>OW026424.1:10010000-20010000 GCA_932274075.1 Diarsia rubi | reverse complement strand
AAGCAGAGTTCAAAGTAGTTACACGACCAGCTAATCTAATGGCCTGTCTGAAGGATGTTCCCATACAATGTCGAAATGAGATAAAAAACGGCTACAATTGCGATACACTAGCATTTACTTCAATTACCTTTGTTGAAAGTAATTGTTTAACTACAATTTGCTTCTAAATTTGTTCAAATTGATCGTTTTATACTGAACTATCTTTAGCCAGATACTCAATAGCCCCGCCCCCCCACAAAGGGTGCTCATCCAGTCCTGACTGTGGTTCGCAACTCCGAGCCAAGTTGACGAGAAGGGTTTCACAAAGGTAGAAAGGAAGAAGAGCAACCCTTTTCTCGTAACCTTTGTGATACCGCACCGAGTGGACCCAACATGTTGTTGCGTCTAGCTGTGCCTACGACGCAGCAGTACCTTTCTCGTCTGCATCACTCCACGATGGTTGTGGAGGTCGTGCGGTACTTGAAGGTGAAAACCAACTGGAGGCTTGAAACGTTGGAATCACGCCACAACATCAACTTTAAGTCGTTCGTGGTACGAGTTGACCTGCATGAAAGAGGTTTATTTATCATTTGGCCGAAAGGTGTCTATGGATGTTTCACACACCTCGCAGCGAAACACGACGCCGTCAACGTTACGTATGTATTAGTTTGTTGTTATCTTTATATATATATATAATTCTACTGTACATGCGTATGATCTCACTGAACTCCTCCTAAACGGCAGGACTGATTTTGATGAAAATTGTTGTGTGTGTTCAAGTGAATTCGATTGAATGGTTTAGATTTATAATTGGACCCGGTAGGTGGTGCTGCTGTCCGGGCAGGACGACATCTGTCAAGTTCGCTAGTTGTTTTATATATTACTAGCTGAACCCGGCATGCCTTGCAATGCCCTTTTTCCTACCAACTACCTGCCTACTACCTACCTACTACGTACCTACTACCTACTACCTACCTACTACCTATCTACCTACCTACCTACTACCTAACTACCTACTACTTACCTACCTACTACCTACCTACCTACTTACTACCTACCTACCTACTACCTACCTATCTACTACCTACCTACCTACTACCTACCTACCTACTACCTACCTACCTTCTACCTACCTACCTACCTACTACCTACCTAAATACTACCTACCTACCTACCTACTACCTATCTACCTACCTACAACCTAACTATCTACTTACCCAAAAAAAAAAGAACAAAAACTATCCTATGTCCGTCTCCTGGTTTTAAGCTACCTCCCCACCAATTTCCAGCCAAATCGGTTCAGCCGTTCTTGACTTATAAATAGTGTAACTAACACGACTTTCTTTTATATATATAGATTTGTGTATTCTATTTAAAATTATTATTATATCTTCTCTTACTTCAACCCTAGCAGTGTAATGCGCAGTGTACTGTTTATGCATAATAAATTGTTGTTACTTACACAATGGTTGACGTCTTCTTTTTTTTGAATGTGGAAAATCATCAAATAACTTTTCCGGCTCTGGGCAGAGCGGTAAAGAGTGTCAAACTTTTACTGTTTTTGTAGTGTCCTAGGTTCTGAACTTGACAACGATAAATGTATAGGTAACCTGTCTGTATACTCTAAGGGTCCGTTCACACAGACCGACTCGGAGAAGAAAGCTAACTTACTTTCGCATTTATAATATAAGGTTATGACAATAATTCAGGAGCCAAGACGTTGAGATAAATCATTGTCATACGGCATTTTGGTCATACTTGCAATAAACATAATTAGGTATATCTAAGGTGTAAGTAGTCCCTTACCTTCATTTTGTACCGCTCATAGGGGCACCGCTCTACTGATCTACTGAGATCAAACTCATACACAGTTCTTTTTGGGGTTGGGAAATCATCAAACGATTGCTCTCGCTCCGGGGTGAGCGGTAGGGAGTGGCAGACTTCTACTGACTAAAAACCATCCATGTTCCTTCTTAGCCCTTTGTGTCGAGGCCGCGGTATCTCTTTTGAACAACCCGCAGCCCCGACGGGGAATTCTGTAGTCTTATTTTGTTATTTCAAATCTAATGAGGCGGTTAACTTTTTACGAGTAACTTTATTATTATGTCAGATACAATGCTTACCATAAATCCGTGTACCATTGTGCTAAACTTAAAACTTAAACAGAAACAAACTGTATCCATATTTCAAATCGGAATCATCCATTTTTCTCTGTGAGTGACATGTTGCCTTGACCGGGAGTCGAACCGCATTGTTGTCGTTCCATTGTTTGAACAGGAGATGCGATAGATTTATTTGTTTTATCTTCTGACAAGCCGAATAAGGCACAAGGTGAAATTGAAATGGATGATCTGTTTAAAAGGTTTTTAAAGGCTCCTGATATTCTTATTATATTGAGCTGGGTATAAATAGAGAGACCCTATACTAGCAGTTGGTGAAGTAAGGCTGATGATGATGAAGATGAATGTTATTCGTACGAATACAAATAGGGTAGTTAACAAAAAACATCTAATTAGTCCGTCAGCTAGATTTCCAAAAAATATTGGACACATATTTTTTCTTATTTCACGTAAACAGACAATGAAGACGATACAGTGCTCTTAAAATTCATGTGACGTCAAATTCTAAGACATTAGTATGATTTTTTTTGACGGTGAGTGACGTCACAAACCCCATCTCAGATCTTTGGCAATTTCTAATGATTTGATAAAACAAAAAATATGTATCCAATATTTTTAGATCATATAACAGACGGACTAATTAGACTCATATTTTTTTGTCAGTATACATCCCCATTATGGAGCCGGTGAGTTTGACAACCAGTCCTGCCAAGGCGTGCCTTAGTACCTAGTATTTAGGTTGTAGAGATAAGATACAGACAGACAGTTTATTAATGTAAAACCCTGGTATTAAGGTTAAACCCAAAAATACAGCAGGGTACAGGGTAGACATGACTTAATCTACAAAGAAAATAACTTATTGTAATACACAACACAGCTTTGAGGTAACTTTTAAACCGAGTCAAAAGAACTATTAAGTTCTCGTGTGAAAATATTCTGAGATATGAATCATTCTTCTTTAAAAAACTTTGCGTTCATGAATTTGTGATTAATTTTGAGAACTACTTATTCTCAGATGTCAAAAATTATTCACAGTATAGAATTCGCGAGATTCAGACAGAAGTTATTTATTGGTTAGGTAAATAGATAGGTTTGTAAGAAGGTATATCTATGGTAAATGCTTTATTTCGACAGTCAAAGTGACAATGCTGACCACTTAAGGGGATATTTTGAAAGAGCATCACTCGTAAAGCTCTCGGCAAGAAACCACTAACTCTCTAGAAAGCCATCAATGCAGTCATCATTCATCATTTCAGCCGAAAGACGTCCACTGCTGGACATAGGCCTCCCATAAGTGTCGCCACATTGACCGGTTCCATGCGTCTCGCATCCAGGGTCCCCGCAACCTTCACCAGGTCATCGGTCCACCTAGTGGGAGGGCTTCCAACGCAACGTCTTCCGGTTCGCGGTCGCCACTCCAGAACTTTCCGGCCCCATCGGCCATCCGTTCTGCGAGCAATGTGCCCTGCCCACTGCCACTTAAGTTTGGCAATTCTTCGGGCTAGTTCTCACGCGGATTTCCTCATTTCTGATTCGATCACGCATGGAAACTCCGAGCATAACTCTCTCCATTGATTGCCCTTTGGTTGACTTTGAACTTTCTGATGAGACTCATTGTGAGCGACCACGTTTCGGTCCCGTATGTAATCACTGGCAACACACACTGGTCATAGACGTTCGTCTTGAGACACTGTGGTAAGTTGGACGAGAAGATATTACTTAGCTTCCCAAACGCTGCCCAGCCGAGTCGGATTCGACGATTGACCTCTTTCTCAAAGTTGGACCTACCTAACTGGACTGTTTGTCCCAGGTAGACATAATCGTCTACAACTTCGATGCAGTCGCTGTAGGTAAAATCAGTTAGATGGCATCATCATCATAAGAAGTGAAAATTATGAATAATTTATCCTATTTCTGAGAACATGAGCACATTATGAATGTTAAAATAACAAGCAGACTGTTGCCCAAAATCCCGTAATCCTTAACTTCCTGATAAACTATATACTCGTAGATACACTATATACTGTAAGACTGGAATAGCACGTAATATACTCATATCCATAATATTTATTTCACATTTACATTTTCATTTTAGCATGGAATATATCGAAATTTACTGGTCATCTTATCATGGTTGAGACTGGAAAAGCAACTAAAACGTAGCTTTGAAGTAGCAATACGCTGCTTAGTGCCGGGATCTAGTTTATTAATTCAGTAATAGAACAAAAGTCGGAAGCTTGGGGCATCGCTCGTTAATCAGCTGCCAGCCAGGGTCAGCTGACGAGTCAATAAGGTAGGGAGACCATCAGGCTTATATTCGGTTGGATTTCTGTACCTGTACTTTACACTCTATGAATTTCGACTGTGTCACATAAACAGCTAGACCTGCAAGCCATACCATTATTTATTCCGTGCTGAAATTGAACTCATGAGACGCAGCGCAGCAGCCAATAGCTCAACCACTGCCTCAACCGTTCATCGCTTATTTGTTGGAGTCATACTTCTCTGTAACTCGTTATTTTAGCAGTCACCTTCTTTCTGGCCATATCATCCTTCACACAATACATTCATTGTTTCTTCGGCCTTCCTCTTCTCTTATCTAGTTTATTGTAAGTACTTATCGACATCACTTAAAAAAGCATCTGACGTACCCTTTTTTTGATGTTGGGAAATCCTCAAATGACTCCTCCCTCTCTGGGCGGAGAGGTAGGCAGTGTCAGACTTGTACTGACTAAAAACCACCTGTACCTTCTTAGCTGTTTGTGTCCGGGGCCGTGGTATCTTTTTCGAACAAACCTCAGCCCCGATAGGCGTCGCCGCAACATCTCTTTGAAGACTGACATCTCTTTGAGGATAATAATAATAATAATAATAATATAACAGCTGGCAACACCAAAGTCAACAGTTGTCATACAATTTCTTCCTCCGATTTTATTTAATTTATATAAAAAATCCATTTTATTTTAAACGTTTGGCACCAACCTCTTCATCTTTATTTTCAAATATTACGATAATTTCAATAAAAATTCAATAAAATGAGACTAACACGAAAACATCATAGAAGAAAAATTGATGACATATGTCATTCCAAAATAAATTATGTGAAGAATATTGTTGAAGAATGATGAAAAAATGTTGACAAGATCAGCGACAAGACGCGCACGCCTTCCACCTCCGGACTTGTCGCTCAGCTCCGCCTCGCCGCCGCCGGAACCCAGCCCAATCGTGAGTGCTGTGACACTGGCCGCGGCAGTCGCGTCGAGCTCGAGCGACGAGTATTTCTCTCTGTCCCCGACGCCACCACCTGCTCGTCGACGGAGAGGACGCCGGCCGCCGGACTGCTTAGGACCTAGGGGCCAACTGGCCCCAAGCCGGGTCCCCGCTACCGGTGGTTGTGTGCAGCGCATGAAATGGACTCAACCTATAAACGAGAACGTCATGCGCGCATACTACGGGTCTACAGAGGGGGGAACTAACCTCACTGCGTACCGTGTTAGGATGCTGTCTCTGTTCCAGGAGCTTGAACCAACCATCAACGTTTCAAGTCAACGACTGTCGGATCAGGTGCGTGTCATCCAGCGCAATCACATGTTGGACGACGCAGCACTTGATAGGCTGCGCTCAGAGGTACTAAGCAACCGTATCATCTTTACTCCGTCTCAAACAGCAACGCAAACATCAGTTTTTAATACGATACCACAGCGTCCTAATCCTGCTGTTGACGAGGAAGATGATAGGGTTGCCACGGTAAGTAGCCAGTGCAACGACCGATTGAGGAGCGCAATGGAGGATGCGCTTCGCGAGTATCGGTCTGCCCCTACCGAACTTAGGCCCCGATTGCCACGGTTACCCATGCATAAGCGAAATAGGGCGTTGGTGTGTGCCCTGGACTCGCAACTTAAGAATATATTCGAGAGTAGCGAGGACCTCGTTGATACACACTCGATCTTGTACTGTGGGGCTGTTGCGGCATGTCGACTAGCTAATATTAAATTCCCAGATTGTGACGTAGCTAGTCGACCAAAACCAGTCCTACCAGCCTGGCAGCGTAGGATCGAGCGTCGTATCGACGAGGCCAGGGTACTCATTGGCAAACTATACTGCTTCAGGGAGGGTAATACACGACCACGTGTGATGCGTTTTGTGAGGCGGGCATTCTCGGGGAGTGAAATCAATCCTCAAGAATACATGTCCCGCGTCACAGAGCGCATCGACTTCCTGAAGCAGAAGGTTTATGCATGGGCCAGCCGTATTCGGCGGTATAGGCGGCGGGTTGATCGGTACTCGCAGAATCGCATGTTCCGGAGCGATGAGAGGTGGGTATACCGAGCTTGGGAGCGACCTGAGCAAAGTGTGACGGACGTGTGTCGCCCGGATGATGCTGCCACGAGTTCATTCTGGCGCAGCATCTGGTCGGTACCCGTCTGTCATACTGAGGCTGACTGGTTGCGTGATGTCGAGCGAGTGTGTGAACCAATTCCAGAAATGGAAGCTATCTTGATAACACCACTAGATATAGCCAGTGCAGTTCGTCCGTTACCGAACTGGAAATCACCTGGTCCGGACGGACTGCACAATTTCTGGCTCAAATGGCTCAGTAGTTCACACACTTGCCTGGCATCCCAATTCCAGTCATCCTTAGAATCTGCGTCGCTACCGCAGTTCTTAACCACAGGCGTTACTCACCTGCTCCATAAGTCAGGTAGTCCCGCGGAACCCAAAAATTATAGACCGATCACATGTTTGTCAACGGTCTATAAACTTCTTACATCCATTTTAAGAGCTAAAATTAATAAACATATTGAGAAAAATTGTATTATGTCTGCCTCTCAGAATGGATGTAGGAACGGGTCCCGCGGTACTAAGGAGCTACTCCTCATCGACATGGCGATTAGCCAACAGGTTCGTCGGGCCCGCAAGGATCTGTCGACATGCTGGATAGACTATAAGAAGGCTTACGACTCGGTGCCACATACATGGCTCAGGAGGGTGCTAGAGTTGTACAAGATAGATACAACTATACGCGCCTTCCTTGAGTCGTGTATGGGGCAATGGAAGACTGTCCTTCGATATCCAGGGTGTCGACAAATTCAGGGGAACGATGAACCTGTTTGGATTAAGCGGGGAATATTCCAGGGCGACAGTCTGAGCCCGCTTTGGTTCTGCCTGGCCCTGAATCCTCTTAGTACATTGCTGGAGGATTCAGGTCTAGGCTACCGGTTGAGGAGAGATGGTCAGGTCATATCTCACCTTCTTTACATGGATGATCTGAAACTCTTTGCCCCCAACAAATTGCGACTGATGGAGCTACTAAAACGAACTGATTCTTTTAGTAGCGCCATCAGGATGGAATTTGGTGTGGACAAATGTGCAGTCATGCATGTAAAGAGAGGGGAGATTATGGAATCCGAGGGAATTCAACTTTCGGATTCCATACACCTCAGATCCCTTTCCTCAACCGAAAGCTATAAATATTTGGGTATGTCGGAAGCTTTAGGCATTAACGTAGCTGACATGAAGCAATCGCTGAAGGAGCGCTTCTTCGGACGCCTGAAAAAGGTTTTACGTAGCCTTCTTTCAGGTGGGAACAAGGTGCGCCTTCAACGGTTGGGTCATGCCGGTTTTAATGTACTCTTTCGGCATACTCAAATGGACTCAGACCGAACTTGACGCCTTGGATAGGAGAGTTCGTTCGTTGCTGACCGCAAATAGGATGCATCACCCACGATCATCGGAGATGAGACTGTACATCCCGCGGAAGTGCGGGGGTCGAGGCTTTTTAAACGCGAAGACCTTCCACAACCGCGAGGTGTGCAGTCTCAGAGAATATTTTTTGAAAACTGATGTGAGTATGCACCGAGATGTAGTCGCAGTGGACAAGGGACTCACCCCGCTATCCATGGCTAACGAGAACTGGCGCAAACCTGTGGTGCTTACTGCTGATGACCGGAAGTATGGCAAAGCAAGGAGCTTCACGGGCGCTTCTACCGGGCTCTTCATGGGCCCGATGTAGATTTTCTAGCGTCCGTGTCCTGGCTACGTTTCGGCAACCTCTTTGGGGAAACTGAAGGTTTTGTCTGTGCGATTATGGACGAAGTTATGTTGACGAACAACTACCGGAAATATATTATGAAGGATGGGACGGTTGAAGTGTGTCGGGCATGCCATAGTCCGGGTGAGTCCATCAGACATATTATCTCTGGTTGTTCTCGTCTAGCTAACGGCGAGTACTTGCACAGGCACAATCAAGTAGCCAGGATTATTCACCAGCAACTTGCCTTGAAATATAAACTTGTGGAATCGGAAGTACCGTACTACAAGTATGTGCCCGACCCAGTTCTCGAAAAAGACCATGTAACGTTGTACTGGGATCAGTCTATCATCACTGACAGGACTATTATTGCCAATAAGCCTGATATAGTGGTGATAGACCGATCAGCGCGCCGCGCAATGATAATCGATGTTACCATTCCGCATGACGAGAACCTCGTGAAAGCTGAAAAAGATAAACAAATAAAATATCTGGATTTAGCACACGAGGTTGTCGATATGTGGCATGTGAACTCGGCTATCATTGTGCCGATAGTCGTAACTGCCAATGGCCTTATAGCCAAGAGTCTGGACGACCACCTGTCCAAACTCTCGCTTGGCGGTTGGATCAAGAACCTGATTCAGAAGGCAGTACTACTCGATACGGCTCGCATTGTGAGGAGGTTCCTGTCTCTGGAGCCCTAACCACCGGTAGCTTGGACCCTGCTCCCGTCACCGGTGGACGACTATTTTTTATATTTTTAAATGTTTTTTTATAAGTTTTGTATGAAATATTTAAAAATGTAAATTATATGGATGAAAGTGAATAAAGGAGATAATAATAATATTCCACAACTATCACACAACGCCATCTAGTCCCAAGCTAAGCAGAGCTTGTGTTATGGGTACTAGACAACTGATAAACATACTTATATATTTCTAAATACATACATATTATAGATAAATTACACCCAGATACAGAACAAATAATCGTGCTCATCACACAAACATTTGTCCTGGGTGGGAATCGAACCCACGACCTCCGGCATAGCAGTTAGGGTCACTAACCACTAGACCAACAGGCCAATCAATAATTTGTTTAATCTTTTTCCAGCCCAGCTGGATTTTGTCACAACGCTCAGGTGTAAATTTTTATATTGTGCACTAAAAATGTTGTCGCGCTATTAAGACTGAAGCATGCATAATCAATCAGCGTATAGTTAACTCACTGCGGGGACCAAAGTCCTCAATGTAAGCGAAACTGGCCTGTAAATTTTCATCCAGGTTCTGTGAGGGTTGGTCTTGGTTCTAGAAGATTCCAGAGGGTTCGAAATTTACCTTCTCATTTTAAAGATCAGTGTAAAGAATCTGCCTAGGTTTGATCGAAAGACACCACTATTAAAACCCTGGGTAAAAGATACTTTTGCAAGACACCGTATTAGTAGTAGAATATCGTTATAAAAAAAGGTTAAGGTAAAGTCATTGAACTGTTATTAGCCGGGAAGTCACAGGGCCTTGAATTATCAACAATTTTGTTAATAAAAGCGTAAACACTGTTCAGTGGAAATGATAACGATTATTGTGTGAACAACGAGAGACAAGAAGACATTAAAAAATAATATTTTTTATAATCATAAACTCGACCTCATTGCTGTAAGGTCAAAGGTGTGAAAGACGCGATTATTTATATCGTATCACATTACATTGTTCGCATTCAAGCTTTATATTTTGTTTAAGGAAAAAATAAAGGAATTTTTTGTCCTCATGTTTGCCACATGTTTTAGGTTATTGAAAAACCGCCAAATTTTTATATTTAGAAAAGGGGTTATCCATCACTTTTTCCTTAAACAAAACCAAATTGTACTGTTGAGTGATTTCCTCGAAAGTTGATGCACTGTATTCAACATACTTTCCGTGCGCTCACATTTCACTAATTGTATGCTTTTTGTCATAATATACCGGAGGTTTGATTGTTACGTTGGTCTTGTGGTTGCAAGGGTAACAGTTGAGCGTGTGGTCCAGGGATCGGATCCCGAGTCGAGCAAAGGTGTTATTGGGTTTTTCCATCAGGAGTTTATCAGTAGCGGCTACAGTATCTGAATTTGTGCTCAGTTGATGGCACTAGGCTCAATAGGTTTTGTTGATTACGACCTTCTTATTTAAATAATACTATCAGGTTTGCTCCTTCCGCTTACTAACTGCAAAAATACTCATGAACTTTACTTTAAAGTAGGTCGTACTACACATAGTCTAAATTTTTTCCCTCAAAGGTCAAACGCGTGGAGCACCTAGCGTTATTGTCAATGATTTGCGCAAGAGTTTAATTGTTCCATTATTCGCGGATTCGGGTGGCCTCAAATTTGGTGCGGATGTTAGGAAACGAACCGTTTGTTTCTTGGGAGATCCGTGTCCTGATAGCGTGGACACCCTATTTACGCCACCGCCCTTTGTTTGGTGATCGTGAAATTTGATTTGTGATGCGCGTTTTTATATTATATTTGGATATTTTCTTAGTGCAATGTTTATTCGGATTAATTTAGTGTGAAGGAGGTTAATCGAAGTGAAGGATAGTTATAGTACGACGCCCGTCGGGGCTGCGGATTATTCGATAGAGGTACCGCGGCCTCGACACAAAGGGCCAAGAAGGAGTCTGGGTGGTTCTTAGTCAGTAGAAGTCTGACACTCCCTACCTCTCTGCCCAGAGAAGGAGGAGTAATTTTTTTGATTTACCATCCTCCAAAAAAAAGGATAGCCATAATTGTGATGTTAATCTGTTATGGGGCTACTAACCTCTCCAGCAGGGCTGTTGCGTGTCTTTTAAATGTCACTGGCTATCATATTGTCCATGGATTAACTGTCAAATTGGTTATGGTTTAGTACAAAATGGAACCATTTGACAGTTAATTGATGGACACAATATGATAGCCACTGACATTTAAAAGATACGCTTAATCTTTTGCTTAAGCTCTTAATGATAATAAAAAGAGCAGTTTTGTGTCTTTGTCAAAATTCGGGCGATAGACATTAAAGTCGTAGATAATCAAATTAAATAACGGTACCTGGGCCTGCAGTCTCTACAAAGATAGCGATCGCTTTACGACAAAATTCGGTTACAAAGCTATAAAGATGCGGATTTAAGGTGGACGTGAGCCGGACGCTACCCGCCGGTATTAGCTACCAACTTAAATCCGCATCGTTATAGCTTTGCGACCGAATTTTGTCGTAAAGCGATCGCTATCTTTGTAGAGACTGCAGGCCCTGGACAGGAATTAGCACACACTTTTTTTGTTGTTAAAAACTTAACAGTATTTCATAAAAACCCCCACGACTTAGTTAAGGAAATAAGAAATTATCAAATAAACGTTTGGGTTTTTTTGTGAGTGCGTAAATGGCGCGGTTATTAATCTGAAATTAGATGAACAGCAATTAACACGTTTGTTTTAAAATATAACCTACCCATTTTATTATTGATTGACTTTAGAATCATTCATCATCATCATCATTTCAGCCAAAAGACGTCCACTGCTGGACATAGGCCTCCCCTAGGTGTCGCCACATTATGCGGTCCCGTGCGTCTCGCATCCAGCGGGTCGCCGTAACCTTCACCAGGTCATCCGTGCGCCTAGTGGCAGGCTTTCCAACGCAACGTCTTCCGGTTCGCGGTCGCCACTTCAGAACTTTTCAGCCCCATCGGCCATCCGATCTGCGAGCAATGTGCCCTGCCCACTGTCACTTTAGTTTGGCAATAAGCATGTTTTTTGACTACAAAATATGATTATCTTTAGTCCGTCCGTCCGAAAAATATTGGATACGTGTTTTTTGTTTAAAAAAATATATATATAAACATCGGAATTGAGAACCTCCTTCTTTTTTTAGAAGTCGGTTAAAAACGAATTTAATAAAAATTTACGAAAATAAAACGTGTCAAAGATCATGAGTAAAAAAATTTACTAAGCTATGACACCTCACACGACTTTTCGAACCACTGTTTCGTCTTAATTTTTTGTTTAGGAACTTGAATGAAGAAAAAATATGTGTCCAATATTTTTTGGAAATGTATCTGATGGACAAACTAGATGTTTTGTCAACCATTGAAATTGAAGAGGTTTAAAACCATGGTATTTTTTCAAGATCCGCTATAAAACTTAGCAAGCAATTACTGTCTTCTAATTTTAGCCAAACTGCGTCTTAGTTAGTTATGTCTATAATTAAAATAGCAGCATTTAAATACAATGAGGACGAGTCTCAAATTCTCACACAAGCAAAAAATAAGAAAAACCCCTGTTTCAACGAAAATGGACACAATTATTTACAGTGAATTAGACATTTATTCTGTTTCAAGAATTTTATTTTGAAGTTAGTTATTTAAAACTAAAATAAACCTTGTCTCTGACACAGGTAATAGATCAGATACATTACAATTTGAGTGTCACCACGGAAAGAAAATTGTGTATTTCAGTTTTTCCTGAACAATTTTCTTCTCATAAAGACCTGAAACTTCATAAAAGAAAAACCACCAATTTCATTATTTCAAAAAATAATTATTATTTCGATAACATGATAACTCTTAAACTTTCAATCCGTTATGTATGCTTATTCACCATGCAGTTCATCAAACTCAACAAGCCGACGTCGAGGGAGCGAAGCGCTACGCGCAATTGCGACTATTGATCGCGCATACTCGTATTAGCCAAATCGTCTGCATCAGAAAACAATTATTATCATCACGGTTTCAGAAATCAAAACTACTTGTTTCTAAACAATTCTGAAACATTTATATCAGCGTTATAAGTACACCACGTTTTAAAATACAAAACTCATTTTTCTAATAACGATTAGACGTTATCTTTTTTTTTGCCCCCCGAATGTAAAGTTATTTTAGACAGTTTCGTATTTTTTTGGAAGATGATAGCATTTTTTCAAAAAGTTTTTTATTTTATCCTTTTCAGTTATAGTTTTGGGTAGGTACCACACTAATTCTTGACATTAATTAATTTTACATTGTAACTAGAAGCTATAATGACTATCATGAATTAAACTACTGAACCGACTTTAGTGAAGCTTCTATGGGACCAATCAGAGAGCATTATCCTTTCACCAAAATAACAGCCGAATTGAGAACCTTCTCCTTTTTCTCAAGTCGCCTAGTCGGTTAAAAATCACTCCGATATGTGACATACCTGTTATTATAGTACAGTTATCAACTCAAATCATTGTTCTAAATCGCGAAATCCGTCTCTAAGTCTCGATATATCTTAATCAGTACATCGCATAGCCTGAGGCATACAGATCGCTGATAAGCGCAGACCGCCGTCAATTGTGTGAATACGTCAGATTGATTTCTTGCAGCGAGATTGCGAACGATCGAAGTACTCTATGGACAGCTGAGATACGATGATGTGTAGATTTCGTTTAGTCTGACATCGATATCGTGATTTAATTAGAACTGTTAAGGCAGTATGATATTTTGAAGTATTTGTGGAGTACAAAATAAGTTTTTTAATTTGAAAGTATTTCGTTTCACTGAAATCCACATGGCCTAAACAAGTTACAAACACAGCATCTTGAAAAAAAATATTATATTCACCACAATCATTTATGAAAAGTCAGAAGATAGTGCAGCTGCTTTTTTTTGTTTGTTAGCCTTAGACTGATCTTTGACACTCCTGGGCAAAGGCCTCCTCCATTCCTTTACCCGAGTTTTTTAAAATCCACCAGAACTCTACTAAAATCACAACAGGCTAACGAAAACTGGTACCTACTCAATTTCTCAATATCTAAAATAACTAAAAGCAGAGAACATTCCCGTTCCATGATTGTGGTAATAATATAACAAACAAAACACCTTTGTTTATGGATTCAAAATTCTAATTAAATGCAACGCTGCGTTCCACCACAAATTATTTACCAACCAACAAAAAAATAAAATAAACAAATGAAAAATAAAATGAATAAATTTATTAAACAAATAGCTTTGTGAGTGATTGTACAACCCCAGTATTTGATCAAGTCTTGATAGGTTTGCTCTCCGTTGGCCTATTTTCGCAAGCATGTATTGAAATTCTTCGATCTATTGTATTTTGATGATGTTTGGATTTTATGCATTTCGTTTATAGTTCGTGCGTACGCACAATTTCTTACGCACGAGTGTGTAAAATGCAAGGTCTGATTGTCTGAAACAGTTTTGCACGTTCTTATTAGACATCACCTGAATCGGTGGTTGGAAATTCAACTCTCGCCGTTGACACGAGGGATAGAAATCCACGGGCGAGCTTTTGGTTGGGCATTCACTTAGGTGTCACTTAGTGTTTCGGGCATTACAGTTGGGTCCGTAAGTTATTATTTGTTCTGCTGACGTTATTGCTATTGAATCAGTTTCTGAAATGGCTTGCTGTGAGAATAAATTGGATGATTGGTCATTGTGTGTGATGAAATTGATGAATTCATTGCACCATTGTTTACCAAGTCTGCAATGTAAGAAAAATTACATAAGTTTTTTTTACCCGACTAACGGCGAAGTCCAAAAGGAGGGTTATTGGCCGAAGACCTTCATTTACATCTCGATTCCTTCCATATCTCGAGTCCTCCTTCCAGTTCTGACGGAACCTGTCTAGTTGGTTCCGCCATGTACTTACCTATAAGTTATTATTTATAATTCTTTACAACAAATTCAAGGTTAATGGCTAATGCCAGGATATACTAAACTGAAACATGAAAAAAGGCATGTTTATTACATTCCTTTACCGACTTCGCGACAACCATCAGTTCATTATAATATCCATTACTGACAAAATGACGATACTTATCATGCTTGCCCTTTGTACTGTCGCAATCTAATTGACAAGTTAACCCACCAAAAACAAAACTTGTAAAAAAACCCAGCCCCGCAACTCAGTTCTTTT
The DNA here is from genome assembly GCA_932274075.1 of Diarsia rubi. NCBI lineage: Eukaryota > Metazoa > Arthropoda > Insecta > Lepidoptera > Noctuidae > Diarsia > Diarsia rubi. The sequence continues at coordinate 19,994,969 of OW026424.1, read as the reverse complement.
ACCGTAAAACGTAGTGAGATCCATGCAATACCAAGTCAGTTAATATATTTAATCCCTACTTAAAAACCTTTGATGTTTTAAATAAAATATTGACCTGGGCATCGCATAGCATTCTCGAATGTTAAACAGGCCATTGTAATAGCTAATCGCCATCGCATTGGCCAATGGTTCTGGTTCGAGAATAGGATGGTACGGCCGCCGGCCGTGCCGCTTTATACCGCGTGGGTGCAGCCATTACTAGAACCGTAGACAGGTAAGTATTCAACATCAGCCTATAATGTTCCCACTGCAGGGACTCAGGTCTCCTCTCTAGGAGAGGGATGGGCTATAATCCACCACGTGGGCCAGTGCGTATTGGTAGATGTCATATGTCTTGAGTAGTTAACTAAAAAAATCGAATTAGTCCGTCAGATAGATTTTCAAAAAATATTGGACACGTATTTTTTATTTTTTCACGTAAGCAAACAACGAAGACATGTGCCATGTGACATGTGACATGTGCTTTGAAAACTCGTATGACGTCATATTCTAAGACATAAGTATGTCATTTTTTTGCGTAATTTTTTAAAACAAAAAATACGTATCCAATATTTTTCGATAGTCTAACAGACGGACTAATTAGAATCATATTTTTTTTAGTCAGTAAACATCCTTATTCAGGTTTTGGATGATTTTAAATGGGAACTAATCTTGGTTGGAAGCTTTAAAGTGAAGGCAGTCAACCTTCTGAGATGACCTGAGATGTTTAAAAAAACAAAGGAACAAATTTGGTTTGGCGTAGCCTGACCGTAGCTATCGTACATACACGCCTGAGTTACGTACTCTATAGGAGCACTTATCGTGTAGTCGCAGTATTCTCAAGACACCTCCAGAACTACCCCCAGAACACCCCCAGAACTCCTAGGTAGACATGCGACATGCTACACCCATCTAGAAACAAAATGGTCGGAATCAGCTCTTACACAAATGCAAAGCGTTTACAGAAATTATAAACTTATTGCAGGTGTGTCAGCTTATACAAATATTTACAAAGTCGAACGGCGCGCCGCACTTGGGGAATCGTTTATTGATCAATAAAACCGGCCACCCCTCAAACCCTTTGACCCTCCTGCAACCCTCCCACCCTTGTCTGTGCATACACAAGAGCGCGACTGACTAGTAATAGAATTCAGTTTTGAGGGCAGTGCAACTTGTTGTACTTAAAATCGTACCTTTAAATTATATGAACGTGATAAAAATATCACTCATTAGCATAAATCATATTGACTATTTATGCCTGAGTGGAATTTAATTTAATTTAACCTAGTATTTATGAAAAAAAAGAATTTGCCCATTAGAGCACTAATGGCCATATTCAGGAAGAAAACGAATTAGGCATGGACGATCACACCACTGCACCATGTTGACCGTTAAGACATTAACAAAAACTTGAGTAAGCCACACTAACACCCGCGTTTGATGTCATAAAAAGAGTAGGGTAAAGACAATCTTCGATTAAGAAGAAGAAGTATTCTTGTTGAATTACTGGTTGACTCTACTGTGGAACTATTAGAACTTGATCATCATGGTCCGTCCTTACTGGGAGATGCGACATGCCACCGATGCCACGCATCGCATTCTGGGTTACAGGTACCTAATGATCATTTTATGTGTTTGTTAGGACTCGACACAAAGGGCTAAGAAGGAACATTTGTGGTTTTACTCAGTAGAAGTCTGACACTCCCTACCGCTATGCGCAGAGCGGGAGGAGTCATTTGATAATTTCCCACCTACCAAAAAGAAGGTAAAAGGATGCGTTTAGAATTGGGATCTTTGCAGTTAAGTCCAACATTAATCTAGAAATGATTGTACTAGTCTACTAATATTATAAAGAGGTGTGGATTGAGTGTAGGAAGTAACCTCTGCTAATGGAAATTATGATTTTTCTACTCCCCCGCTATTATTTTCTGTTGAATTTCGTTGCCGGATCCAAGTTTTTTAAATTGTTTCTCTGGGACTTCGTGGACCTTCATTTTCCCGGCGTTTTTCTAGTGGTAGCCATTGTTGATTCTGGTTTTCATGAGTTACAGTGGTTTGGGAATAATGTAGCGAGATTGTCTCACTAAAAAAAAACTCTGACATCTTTTAAATTAACATCTTACGTATGTTGTATTGACAGAAGTTTAATTATCAAAAACTGAAAACCCGCTCTTAATGCGGTTTTCCTGGCTATGGCAATACGTCCGTACTCTTCAGAATCTCATCGCATCTGCTTCTTAACATCTCATTTCGCCAGTTTTGTTTAAGTCACATGCAAACTAACTAACTATACTAACCCTTCGGGAATTACAGGTGTAATGTTATTTTCTTAATAAGAATTACGTCTACTATTAGTAATTAAAGTATTTAATAAAAACGTCTCAGCAGAAATTAGGTATGTTTTACCAAAAAACCACACAAATAGAGGCCTATAGCCTATCACCATCAAATAGGCACAGATCCGTGGCAGCTACTCAATAACGAATTTACTGATGGGAACGCCTAATAATAAATTGTCTGATCGGGGAAATAAACTTTAGACCTCAGATTCAACAGTCGCACTTTCGACCACTATACCAACGATGCAGTCAAAACATAATTTGTTATGAGTTGCCGTAGCTGACATGAAATTCTTTAAACAGACACCAGTAACAGGTTTGTCGCAGCAAGGAAAACCTATTGAGGTTTGGATATATAAGTGACTCTACACTAGAGTGAAAATGTGGTGCTGTTCCTCAAACAATGGGGCATTAAATATCGTGCCCTGCGTCTTCTGCTGGTTGTTCATTACAGGAACTGTAGGACGCTAACGAAGCGCCAAACTCAAGCTCAACTCTGGGCCATTAATTTAGATTTAGATTTAGGCAATTTAGATTGACATAGACACGCTAAGAAGAAAATCACATTCCTATAGACTTGCCTACGAACTAATTTCCTTAATTAATAGAAAAACTACACAAACTAAATATAAAAACGTTAGTCCGTAAGAAAAATACACGCAACAGCCAAGTATAATCAATAACAAAAGTGTTACACACACCGTTATATTGATGAAATACGATGTAATTGATTTAGTTTAGCCACTTGAGCACTTACGAGATACGTATCTACCCAGTGACCGATTGATCGATGACATTAGCGTTATGTTTTCATAGAACTTATTGTATAATCAATTTAATGTTAAACGTGCTTAAATGCGTTGGTTGCGGATTACAGTGGCTTTGTTTGGTGGGTTTTAGGTGTAATGTGTTTGTTTTATAGTTTAATATTAATTGTTATTTAGAATGAATAAGTATTTTGTGTGAGCTTTTTAACTTCACTACAGAGCGAAATTAAAAGAAAAGTAACAACATAAATTATTATTTACTGGCGAACGCTCGCGGGTGAGCAAAAATACACTTAAAAATCGTGTAATTTGAATTTGAATGTAATCTAGTTAAGGGAGTGCGGCTTACTTAAAGGAGAAGTCAACCTCAATTACTGTAAACTGAATTCTGTTAACGAATAAAACATTTTTCATTTTCATTTCATTTTCATTATTATCAATGTGTAATTTTCTAAAAGGAGGACCTCGTGGCTTAGTAACCGCAGTGGATGACCGCCTATTACATGCAAAGTTTGCTCCGTGTCTCGGAAAGCACATTAAGCTGTTGGTCCCGGCTGCCATAATAATATGACAGGCGTGACAGGTAGTCAGTGACCAGGGCCCCGAGTCTGCTATTCAATAGTGTCAGAATGGTCTATCATTGATCTCATAATTGTTGATTTTGACAACACCAAACTTGTCAAAATCAACAATTATGAGATCAGTGATAGATCATTCTAACACTATTGAATAGCAGACTCGGGGCCCCGAAAGTCTGACAATCAGTCTTACCAAAGGGTTACCCCGTATTAACTGGGTTGTGTAGGTCAGATAGGTAGTCGCTCCATTCAAGATTCCGGTATTCAGCTGCATCCGGTTAGACTAGAAGCCGACCCCAACATAGTTGGGAAAAGTATGATGATGATGATGTGTTATTATTTCTATCGGCAAAACACACAATTTTCGTACTATCTCTCATCTGCCATTAAACTCCTTTCTTTTTTATGTGCTCACTTTTGGTGTAGAACAAAATTAAATAGGAATGTTTACTGACTTAAAAAAAAATGTGATTCTAATTAGTCCGTCTGTTAAATTATCGAAAATATTGGATACGGATATTTTGTTTTATGGAATCAATAAAAGATATATGCTAGATAAAACGCGTCAAAGATTTGAGTGGGGGTTTGTGACGTCACTGACCAGTAAACATACCATACTAATTTCTTAGAATATGACGACACACGAGTTTTCAAAGCACTGTATCGTCCTCATTGTTTGTCTGCGTGAAAAAATAAAAAAATACGTGTCCAATATTTTTGGAAATGTATCTGACGGATTAATTAGATTTTTTTGGTTAACTACCGTATCATCGTACATCATCTGCCATTAAACTCCTTTCTTTCTTATATGCTCACTGTTGGTGTAGAACAAAATTTAATTATTTATGAGCATCACACAGCGTTTGATTTTCAGATTTAACAAGTAAAATCAATAAGACATCGGCATTTCCAAGGGCAGTTTGTGAAGCACTTTTCCACTGAAGTGTTCTCATGTCAATCTGGTACAGTCAGTGACAGTGACACTCTTGACATTATTACATTTAGGGGTAATGAGATAAACTGATCTTCTCACGAAACCGTGCGTGGGATAATGACAAAAATGTCTAAATGTGACATTAATTTGACAGGAATAGCACTTGGACACTTCACCTAAGTATTTAGTAGGACCTAGCAGGTTTGCCTAATAGTATTTTTGATGCAAGGCTTTGGGACTTGACCGCATTTAGTAACAGGCATTTGCACAAAAACACATTATTTTATTTTATGTGGCTCATTATTGTACATCCACATTTCTCCAGGGGGTCTAAAATGGCCACTTTAACAGATCATAATATGAATTGCGATGGGTTGCGTGGAGTAACTGCGTCTGTGACATTTTTAACGCAATTCATATTATTTTGCTATTACGATTTATTTCCTAAATAGTCACGCCTTTTTAAACTCCCAGGTATGTTTAGGCCCATGAAATTAGGCCTCTAGATAGGAAATATCGTGAATAATGTTATTTTTATTTAACTTTGTCCCTGGCTTATACGACTAAATGTCTTTGTCTTTAATAACCGATCACAAATCCACACTCAGGGCAAGTATCAGGACTATAAAATCTTGGATCTAAAAACGGCCAGTAAACCAACGAGACATGGAAGTATTTTTCTATAATTGGTGCGTGGGTGTTGAAATATCAGGAATGTCAAATTGTGATATAAATTTGACAAAAAGAGCACTTACAAACTTGATCCAAGTAACTACGGGGCTAGAATTTCTTAATAGTTTCATTGATGCAACACTAGAAGGTCTAAATAATATGGAACTTGACCGCATTCAGTAATGAGCTCCTTGAGTTACAAGTCCAGCTACACGATAACTGCAAAATGCTTGCACTGACTGGACAGGTCCACTCAAATCTTTGTAGTTCTTTCTTCAAAATACCATCTCGGACACTTATCTACGTAGCCCTCACGTGAGTTGACTATATTATGTTTGGACCTTAAGAGAGACCTCTGAGTTTGTTTAGCCTGTTTCTTCTCAGAGTAGTCAGGTACGAAACACAGGCGACGACATCTAGTTTAAAAATTATATTTGCAAACTATTAGAAAAGTCGGTTAAAAATAAAGTTGCAAAATGGTCTTTTGGCGAATCAAAATAAACGGCTAATAGTTTTCAACGAATTAGTTCTGATTCGCCACACCGCAGAATATTTTTGATCGTGTAAAGTTATTAGTTGTTGGACAAACCTGAGGTTTTCATTAGTTATTATTGATACTAGTAATTAAGTGAGTCAGAAGTAAATGATACCTAAACAAAACATTTATAAATAACTCTTAAGAACCTTTGGTCTAAGCTTTTAATATACAACTAGCTGTTGCCAGCGGCTTCACCCGTTACAACCCACGGGAATATGAAATCGGGATAAAAACTATCCTATTTGTGAATCCAGGTTATAATCTATCTGTGTACCAAATTTAATCCAAATCCGTAGCGTAGTTTTTCCGTGAAGAAGTAACAAATATACACACTCACACACTCACAAACTTTCGCCTTTATAATATTAGTGTTATACAATATCTTTATTTTTTATCTTTACGAAGGTACATAGTTACAAATTATAATTATAAGAATAACATATTAACAAAATTAATGTATTAAGTTCCTTTGTGAGTGACTGGCGTCCATAATAGGATACCCTGTGTGACAAATTCCCGGCTCTCATCTCGAATACAATATAAGGTTGTTATTTTCATGGGATTAACATGGGAGGGGCCCGAAAGTGCCGACGCCCGTCGGGGCCGCGGGTTGTACACTAGTTATCGCGGCCTCGACATAGAGGGCGAAGAAGGAACATGGGTGGTTTTTAGTCAGTAGAAGTCTGACACTCCCTTTCGCTTTGCCCAAGAGCGGGAGGGATAATTCGATGATTTTCCACCCGCCAAAAAAAAAAAGGTTGTAATTTTCTTGTTATTTTTTTTTTATTTGTAAGCTAAAAAGCCAATAGAACGATAGCTTTTAAAGAAATAAATCCAAAGATAAGTAAATATCTTAATATATAAATAAACTCATATATTTAAGTGCTTGCATACAGAAAAAGAATAAATTAGTAAGGAAGAAAAGACAAGCTGTCCGACCCCAAATGAATTGGGATTATGGTAAGAATTGTGATGAAGATTTAAGTGCTTGCGTCCATACAGTTGGTTGCTTAATATTATGGACACGACAGGGACGAAGAGAAAAAGCAGACACATTCGTTTAGGACAGTATAGAACATAAAAATGTTGCGACAAGGGTACAGTTTCCATAGTTAATAAAGATATAAGCTTAAAAACTAAAACCCGACTACAAACCGCGGTCTTAGAAGTAGAAAACAAGAAAATTATTCTTGTCTGATATTCGTATATTGAATTTGTATATTTCTACTTAAATATAAGTAAAATTATTATAGAGGACGGACGTAGTCGCATGCCACTGATACCTGATGCTCCTTCGTGGCGTTTTTATTGATACAGAAGCCAGCTGCTGTTGTCGTTAGCAAGGTGGCATGCCACTACGACTGACCTCTATAGTAATTTTACTTAAGTATATTTAAGTAGAAATATACAAATTCTATATAGTTAAAAAAAAGTAATAAACTGGCGTTACCAAATCTGAAATATTGAGATGACTATTCAGAAAACTGTTTTTGTTTACCCCAATTATCACAGTTAGTATCTGGTAGCAGATATACATGCAAAAAACCCGTGTTTCCTGATCCAAAGAATATAACATCATCCATTTAAGGATGAATGACTTAACTATATTCTACTCAATAACTTTACGTAGGTATATACTACCTGCTTCGTTCGTCTGGTGGTCATAAGAGCGACTGTTGAGTGTAACGTCCGGGGTTCGATGCGCGGGCCGGGTAAAGTGGTATTGGGTTTTTCGGTCAAGATTTTCTTTAGTTAGTTTTCATTAGTTTCTTAGAAGCCACGAAGTCTGGATTTGTGTTGTAATATTGTGGTATGATTCAATTAGAAATATGGATCGATCCCGTAAACCATTTAGGTACTGTGTAATTACAAGCTCCTATAAAATATAGCAATGTTTATAATCACTTAATTAATCAAACTATTATCTATTGATTTCCTCAAACTCCTACGCATCGCCATAAAGTTTTAATAATATTGTAGGCCTTTAACTAGTATGACGACCATGTTTGGTCATATGTATCTTGTTCTAAAATAATGTACAATTATGAGGTGGAGTCGCCTACAAATATAAACCAAAGTTGTAAGGACCATCATCATCATCATCACCATCGTTTCAGCCAAAAGACGTCCACTGCTGGACATAGGCCTCCCCTCCGTTTCCACATAGACCGGTTCTGGTGAAGGTTGCGGGGACTAGTGGGAGGCCTTCCAACGCAACATCTTCCGGTTCGCGGTCGCCACTTCAGAACTTTCCGGCCCCATCGGCCATCCGTTCTGCGAGCAATGTGCCCTGCCCACTGCCACTTAAGTTTGGCGATTCTTCGGGCTACGTCGGTAACCTTGGTTCTCATGCGGATGTCCACATTTCTGATTCGATCACGCAAGGAAACTCCGAGCATAGCTCTCTCCATTGCCCTTTGGGTGACTTTGAGCTTTCTGATGAGGCCCATTGTAAGCGACCACGTTTCGGCCCCGTAAGTAAATCACTGGCAACACACACTGGACATAGACTCTCGTCTTGAGACACTGTGGTAAGTTGGTAAGTTGAACGAGAAGATACCGCGCAACTGCCCGAACGCTGTCCAGCCGAGTCGAATTTGACGATTGACCTCTTTCTCGAAGTTGGACCTACCCAACTAGACCGTAAAGACCAATGTCCAGTAAATAAATCACTGGCAACACATACTGGTCATAGACTTGCGTCTTGAGACACTGTGGTAAGTTGGAAAGTTGAAGGAGAAGATACCGCGCAACTGCCCGAACGCTGACCAGCCGAGTCGGATTTGACGATTGACCTCTTTCTCGAAGTTAGACCTACCCAGCTAGACCGTAAAGACCAATGTCCAGTAAATTGTTAGGGTCAATAAACATCCCTATAGGACAGGAGAATGACAGTGATGATATTTTTAAGTACCAACCTGTTGCATTTTTTTTTTGTTTTTTTGTTATAACTATATAATCTTTGCCCTAGCGGTCGAACGGTTAACATTACGTATAATTTTGCTCTTTGCTTAATAGTAAAAATAATACAAATCTGGACTTATTTTTTAAATAAAACTGCACCAAGTTACTTTTCAATCATCTCATAAGTGTAAATAATGCTAAAACGTATAAAAAAGTGCATAATTAAAACTATTTGTGTTGTGAACTGTCAAAAAGTTTAAATACTGACTGATCATACGGTGAGTGAGTGACAAGTCATTTTACGCGCAGTCCACGCTACTCTCACTGTTACGCAGCGCGCAGAAGTGACATATTGGCGTGCGCCTGCGCTCAGTGACGTATGCGAGCGATTGCACCAAAGATTAAGCAGCGAAGACGGCGCAAGCGTTCCTACATAGTACGCACTGCCTCTGAGAGGACGATTTATTCGTTCACTTTTATTTTTTTATTTGTTCATTGTTTGTTTTCTTTACGGATCTTATTGATTAACTATGGCTAGTAAAGAAGACTCAACACCAACTCGTAATATGTCTAAAAATAGAGGAAATAAAAGACACGCGAGTGGGTCTCCATCACCGCCTTCACCCTTGTGTAATAAAGAGGATATCCGATCAATTATTCAAGAGATAATTAAGGCAGAGTTCAGCGATATGTTAACGGAATTTAATAAGAATTTAACAAGCACCATGAACAATAGATTGGAATCTGTAAATGAGGAAATGAAGGAACTGGTGAAATCAATGCAATTCATCAACAAGCAATTTGAAGATTTCGAGAGAAATCAGAAAACGTCCAATGAAACCATACACAGACTAGAACTGGAAAATACAGAATTGAAGACATGTATGGCAAATCTTAGTGTGCGAATTAACAACTTAGAGCAGCAATCCCGGTCAAATAACCTTGAAGTGCAATGTTTGCCTGAAAGTAAAAACGAGAATGTGTACACCATCGTTAAGCAACTCGGGTTAGTGGTGGATTGTGATGTGCAAGAAAAAGATATACTGAACTGTACGAGAATTGCCAAATCCAATTCTTCCAGCTCCCGTCCTAAATCCATAGTAGTTCAATTGGCATCACCTAGGCTGCGCGATCAGCTTCTCGCGTCGGTTATTAAATTCAACCAAAATAACCGAGATAATAGACTTCATTGTGGACACTTTGGATTTTCCGGTCAGAAGTCTCCTGTGTATGTTGTCGAACACCTTTCCCCCGCCAACAGAGCTCTGCATGCAGCTACTAGGATCAAGGCTAAGGAAATGAGTTACAAATACGTTTGGGTGAGAAATGGCAAAATATTTGTAAGGAAATCCGACGGCACAGATTACATACTCATTAAAAACATGAATAGTTTGAGTAAAATCATTTAACTTTTTTATACCTGTTTCGAATGCACGACTTAGTTTTTATCTTTTTTTTCAATTCAACAATTTAAGGGTCTATTATCAGAATTGTAGAGGTCTTAGAACCAAAACAAACACTTTTTATTGTAACCTTTGTTGTATGAATTATGATGTTTTTATTTTAACTGAAACATGGTTAAATAGTAATATACTTAGCAGTGAACTGTTTGATGATAGGTATGTTGTTTACAGAAGAGATAGGGAAACAACTGGCTTCCATCCTAATAAAGATGGTGGCGGAGTTCTGATTGCTGTGTCAACTAAAATTAACTCGAAACGGATTGATTCTTTTCAAAGTAAATGTGAAGATCTTTGGGTCACTATTGACATTTCAACTACACAGAAATCACGACAACTGGCTATCTGTGCAGTTTATCTTCCTCCACCTGTATGTCTTCCCTCAATCGAACTGTTTATCAAACACTGTAACAACGTGTTTGAGACAACTGATATCCCCATTTGCATAGTCGGTGATTTCAATTTGGGCAAGATAATCTGGGACCCTAGTACTCTTAATAGTTCATTACCCGGTACTTGTTTAAGATTATTAGAATTTATGGATGTGTGTAAACTTACTCAGCATAACTTAGTTAAAAACAGCTCTGAGCGTATTTTGGATCTAGTCTTGTCAACAATATCTTCTTGCACCGTTAATGAATCTGTTTTCCCTTTAACTGTTGTTGATAAACTACACCCTCCTCTTGATTTGACTTTGTCATTGTTGAAAGAACCTAATCTCCCATACAATAAGCTTAACACAAGGAAAAACTTTTATAAGGCTGATTATGAACAAATTAGAACCTATCTAAACGAACATGATTGGCGCCAGCAATTTAGGGATGCTAATGGGGTGGACAGCATGGTGGAACAGTTCTATGACGCATTAAACACTGCAATCAACAAATGTGTCCCTAATTGTAAGTCAATGACCTGCCGCTATCCCCCATGGTTTAATAAAACAATTCTGAGAATGCTTAGGGAGAAAAATAAGTTAAGATTGCGATTTAAAAAATATAAAAATCCGTTGGATGAGTTAGAGTTAAAGTTAATTTCAAAACGTTGTCAAACCCAAGCCAAAAATTTATATAATATCTATATGGAAAAACTAGAAACGGAAATTAAGGAAAACCCTAAGTTGTTCTGGACGCATGTGAAAGCTAAACGTGGTGGGTCTAGTACCTATCCACTAACAATGACCGACGGACTGACTACTACTTCGAAAGGTGAAACTATCTGCAACCTTTTTGGTAACTTTTTTGCATCGGTTTACACCCCAGATCATAGCATGGAATTTGAGAGCGACTCGAATTTTCTTGACTCGATAGAGGTTAACAGCCAGTGTCTAACGATCCCTGAATTAGACAGTGATACTCTGCTCAAAAAGCTACAATCTGTGGACATCAGAAAAGGTGCAGGTCCTGATGGAATTCCACCAATACTTATCTCTGCCTGTGCGACGGCCCTCGCTGCCCCACTTCTGTTGATATATAGGGAATCGTTGGCTACTGGAACCTTTCCTACTGAATGGAAAAAGGCCAAAGTAGTTCCTGTGTACAAGTCGGACAAAAAAGACACAATATCCAACTATCGGCCTATTGCGATTCTCTCCACCTTTGCCAAGATATTTGAGTCTATAATCTGTTCTCACATCCAAAGTCACTTTCGACTTTATCTCAGTGACCATCAGCACGGCTTTGTTGCGTCCAGGTCGACTGCCACAAATTTAATGTCTTTTACGGAGTCCTTAATAGAATCTGTTGACTCAAATAAACAATTTGATGTAATATACACTGACTTCAGCAAGGCCTTTGATAAAATTTCTCACTCCATACTAATACACAAACTTACATCTTACGGTATTACTGGACCCTTGCTGCAATGGCTAAAATCTTATCTATCTAATCGAGAATTTTATGTTGTGGTCAACGGTTTTCGATCGTCCGGCAGTTTTTTTATGACCTCCGGCGCTCCTCAAGGTTCACATCTGGCTCCCATATTATTTATAATATTTATTAATGACCTCCCTAGCTGCTTTCACTTCTCTGAGTGCTTTTTGTATGCGGATGACTTAAAGTTTGCTAGGGAGATCGAATCGCCTAGAGATATCGCGCTCCTACAAGATGATCTGGACAGGGTGGTTGATTGGTGTAAAACGAACAAAATGCAATTGAATTTAAAAAAATGTTACTGCCTATCGTTTACTAGGAAGACTCAGCCTATACACTCAGATTACTTGATAGATAATACAAAAATTCAACAAGTCGATACAATTACAGATCTGGGGGTAATCTTTGATAAAAAAATAACATTTGTCCCTCACATTGAAAATACTATTAAAAAAGCATCCAAAATGCTCGGGTTCGTACAAAGGAACACTAGAAGTTTCAAACTCATTGGTACTAAAAAAATGCTTTATAATAGTCTTGTGCGAAGCGTCTTGGAGTATTGCAGTGTAGTATGGAGACCACACTACGCCACGCATAAGTTACTCTTAGAAAGAGTTCAAAAGCGGTTTCTGTGGCACCTTGCTTTCTCGAAAGGAAAAAGCAAAACACTGCCTTCATACAATACACGATTGAAATACTTCAAGATGCATTCGCTATCAAATCGTTGTGACATAATTGATGGTCTGTTTCTGTATAAACTTGTAAGGCATATAATCGATTGCCCTAACCTACTAAGTCTTATTAAGTTTCGCGCCCCATGCCGATATCCACGCAATCCCATCACACCGTTACATCCACCCCTGCGCAGAACGGTTCTAGGTGCAAACTCCCCGATTCCACGCCTGTGTAAAATGATTAACAGTTGCAGTGATCTCATAGATATACACCACGATAATTTGTACAAATTTAAGAGAAAAATGGTCGAGCATATCTCTGGTTCCAGAAGTTAAGTAATAATTATGTTGTTTTATAAATGTGATCTTAATATTAGTATTGGTATTGACTCCCAATTTAACTAACTGTGATTAATTATGTGCTATTATTTACCTATTTTATTTGATTTGATTATTTGTTGTGTCGAAATGTAATTGTATTAATTAATTAATAATTTAGTCCATCAATCTGTGCTTTTAATTTTAATTCATTTCTCTGCTTTAAATTTAAATAATGTTCTTATTTATTGATGAGTTTATTTTTTATTGTTTTGTATAATTATATATATTTTTATATATATATTTTTTTATCAATCCGTTATTGTTTGATTATTATATTATAACCACAAATAGTGCATGTGGTGTTAGCCTATAATTAATTGTTGCGCTTATAAATGTACCTATATACAATGTTTTGTGAAAAATGTATTGTGTAAACAATTGTTGGTTAACCTAATAAATAAATAAATAAATAACTGATTGGGGTGTATAACTAATTGTATAACTAATAGGGATGTTTACCGACTTAAAAAAATGTGATTCTAATTAGTCCGTCTGTTAGATTATCGAAAAATATTGGATCCGTATTTTTAGGGTTCCGTAGCCAAATGGCAAAAAACGGAACCCTTATAGATTCGTCATGTCTGTCTGTCTGTCTGTCTGTCTGTCTGTCCGTCTGTCCGTCTGTCCGTCTGTCCGTCCGTATGTCATAGCCATTTTATTCCGAGACTATAAGGATTACACAGTTGAAATTTGGCAGGTAGATGTATTAGTTTTAATTACCTATATATTTAGAAATCTTTTTTATGTGCGGTGAGTAGTTGGGTACTCACCGGTTCTTGGGTTGACACTCAACGTCAAGAAAGTTGTGCATGTTGTGCTTACCTGTAAGAGGTTGATACACTTGTCTGTGACTCTTATGTATGTATGTCTTTTCCCTGTGTAGTGTACTCAATTGTTGGTGAGCCAAATAAATAAAATAAAATAAAATATTCTGTAAACCGCTTTTTGATTTTTATATATAAAAAAAAAAATAAGATTAAGAGGGGGCTCTCCATACATCGAATTGAAACTAAAAAAACTTTTTTTCATCAAACCTACACATGAGTGGTATCTATGGATAGGTCTTCAAAAATGACATTGAGGTTCTTAAAATCATTTTTTCCCAAAGTCAATCGTTTCAAAGATAGACACATCCAAAGTGGTAAAATGTGTGTCCCCCCGCTCTAACTTTTAAAGTAAGAGAGTGATAATTCTAAAAAAAATATATAATGTAGATCTCAACAAAAACTACCAACCAAAATTGGTTTGAACGAGATCTAGTAAGTATTTTTTTTTAATACGCCATAAATCGTAAATCGCAATAACTTAATTTTAAAAATAGGCTGTTATTAAAACATCTTCAAAGTTACAACGAACTACAATAACTTTTATATTATGTTACTTGCTGCTACGGAACCCTTCATGGGCGAGTCTGACTCGCACTTGGCCGGTTTTTTGTTTTAGCAAATCAATAAAAAAATACGAAGATAAAACGCGTCAAAGACTTGAGTGGGGGTTGGTGACGTCACTGACCGCAAAATAATGTAATATCTTTATCTTTAAGTTAATTTTATGTTAACTTTAGTTTTAAACACTTGTTTTGTCTGCAATTCTTATGTGAAACTGTTTACGTATGGACCACTGCCCTTAAAACAAGTTATTTCTTAATTTAGTAAGGGTGCTGGTTGCAACACCTTCCTGTTTTGTTAACTAGCATTAAGTTAAGTGCATTTATAGAAATTACTATTTGATTTGATGTTAACATTGTTATTTTGATTAATTAAATTATTATACAGGGTGATTGGAAGATGGGTGCAAAGCTTTAAGGCGAAGATAGTACAGACAATTTAGAACCATTTAAGCCATGGTTGTCTTAGATGAAGTCTTACCAAATATTTTTAACCAAATTTTTAAGTTTTTTTTCGGAAATTCTCAAAATTTTATGTAAACTGCATAATTATGGCCAAATTGAATGATAAATGAATTCATTTTTTATTTATTTAATTAAAGTAATGTGTAAGCAATCAAGCAAAACATGTTTTAGGCTTCTGTGTCATTAGACATTTTTTTACAGACATTTAAAGATCAGAAAAAATAAAAAAATTGTACAATACGTCTTTTAAACCTTATTCAAAAAAAAAACGGAGGGTGCTTTTTTTGTTCAAACCTTTTTGAAGACATGCTTGATAATCGCTCTTTCTTTTGAGGTATCATTTATGCGGATATCTTACAAATTATTGAAATTAGGGCCTACAAACCAATTTGAGGGAGAATTTTTTTTATTTTAGGCAGACTAATTAAAACAACATTTGAATTAAAATTATTTATTTTTCATGTTCAAAATGACGGCCGTGATTCCTAATACAAGCACGGCCCCGTCTTCTAACTTCTGTAGTCGTTATTTTCAACATCATCTCCTGCTTCATTGTCTCAAACGCTGAATTTATTCTTTGTATCAATTCTTCTCTAGTGTTAATTTCTTTGTTGTTATACACCAGTTCCTTGGCCCGGCCCCACACGAAAAAGTCCAACGGGGTCAGATCTGGGGAGCGAGCGGGCCAAGGGATGGGTCCATCCCTGCCGATCCAGCTATCAGGAAAGCAATTGTTGAGGTGTTCCCTTACATTTAAAGTCCAATGCGCTGGACAGCCGTCTTGCTGAAAGATGACTGTTCGGTCTCTTTCGAAGATCGGGACACCTGATTCCTCTACCAGCAGTGGTAAATCAATTTGCAGAAATTGCAAATAATTTTCGCCATTCAATGGATCAGGCAAAAAGTGGGGCCCAATCAATGTTCTGCCAATTATTCCAGCCCATACATTCACAGAGAATTTCATCTGAAATGACACCTGCTTCTTAAAATGTGGATTGTTGTCTACGTCGGCCCATTCATGGATGTTGTGAAAGTTTGTAATACCTTCCCTTGAAAATTTACTTTCATCCGTCCACAAGATTGATTTCAGAAACCACGCATCTTCGATGTCTCTGTTGAGGAGGAAACGGCAGAACTGAATTCTTCTTTGAGGATCTTGCTCTACTAGACCTTGCACACTCCTGCCATGGAACGGATACTTATCATTTTGGTGCATTGTATGCCACACCTTCCATTGAGAAATGTTTAAATTTCGAGCTACTGCTCTAGTACTGGTAGTAGGTTCCGCTTGAAATGCTGCTAAAATGTCTTCGTCGACGGCAGTTTCGTGTCTGCCCGGGTTGACTCCAGGTTCCACGCGGTGAAACCCATCTTGGGCAAGACGACGAAACGTGTTGTAAAACACTCGGACATTCGGTATCCTGCGATTCGGATAGCGCTCTTGATACATCCGTCGCGCCAAAGATCCATTGCCGTCTGCTCTACCGTACATAAATACGATATCCGCATATTCTTGATTGGAAAAAGTAGCCATAGTCACTTAACAATTAAGAAAAACGGCGTAGGAGCGCACTAACCGTCAACTCAACACAATTAAGTCAAAAATCAACACGTGCAGAAGCGCGAGGCTACGACTGGACACGGTGAAACAAAAAAGTTCAAAACTAACGCAAACAACACGTGCAGGAACGCAAAGGGCTACAACTGAACACGGTAAATTGTGAATCAACACGACAACGTCCACTCACAAGGGCAGTAGTTTGACTAATAAGTAAAAGATGTAACGGCTTCATCACAGACCGACTGACCCTGACTAAAGAAAAACGACTTTGTTGCCTCAGTAACTAAGACCATTTTGCTGTAAAAACCAACTCTTTATCGCTTTTTGCTATTCATTGGGCGTTCTACCTGGAAATGCCGTCGCACCGCGCTCGGTGGCCATTGTTTAGAGAATCCCCTCAATGGGTTCCCCTCAATTGGTTCCTGCATGTGCCAAAAATTCTTAGAATTGAACAATGTTATCATTTCGAGCACATAAAGTATTCTTTTAAGCAAAAATTTTGTGTTTTGTTAGACTGCCTAAAATTTAAAATTTCTCCCTCGATTTGGTTTATAGGTCCTAATTTCAATAATTTGTAAGATATCCGCATAAATGATACCTCAAAAGAAAGAGCGATTATCAAGCATGTCTTCAAAAAGGTTTGAACAAAAAAAGCACCCTCCGTTTTTTTTTTAAATAAGGTTTAAAAGACGTATTGTACAAATTTTTTATTTTTTGTCTAATGACACAGAAGCCTAAAACATGTTTTGCTTGGTTGCTTACACATTACTTTAATTAAATAAATAAAAAATGAATTCATTTATCATTCAATTTGGCCACAATTATGCAGTTTACATTAAATTTTGAGAATTTCCGAAAAAAAACTTAAAAATTTGTTTAAAAAAATTTGGTAAGACTTCGTCTAAGACAACCATGGCTTAAATGGTCCTAAATTGTCTATACTATCTTCACCTTAAAGCTTTGCACCCATCTTCCAATCACCCTGTATTATTATTATTATATTATAATATATCTAATGTCCTAGAGTATGACGCCACACGAGGTTTCAAAGCACTGATCGTCTTCAATGTTTGTTTACGTGAAAAAAGAAAAAATACCTACATGTCCAATACTTTTTGGTAATCTATATGACGGACTAATTAGTTTTTTTTGTTACATACCCTATTGAGTTTGTTATAAATTCCACGCTGTCAATGTATTTAGATACAAAACATATTTATAGACCACAGCTAGTAGACGTTGCAAGCACTACTCTTCCTAGAACACCATCAATAATCTTGTATCTAAGGCGATTTCCACACGACCCCGCTTGTCCGCGCAAATACGTAAGTTTCATTTGGCTTAGGACAAGAACGCCACACTATTTCCAAACCACTGCATCTTCTGAAAGCCAGAATCAACAGTGGCGACCACCAGAAAAGCACCGAGACCATGCTCGACAAAGTCCCAGAGAAACGATTTAACTGACATGGATTCCACAACGAAAATAATCAGAAAAGAATAGCAGAAAAGTAGGAAAAACATATTTTTTATTACCAATAGACACAGATAGACGTTACAACTTGGATAATCCCAGTTGGCTAGCAATAAGGATAAATATTATTATTAATATTATGTGGCCGATGACCAGGGCCCCGAGTCTGCTATTCAATAGTGTCAGAATGGTCTATCATTGATCTCATAATTGTTGATTTTGACAACACCAAACTTGTCAAAATCAACAATTATGAGATCAGTTATAGATCATTCTGACACTATTGAATAGCAGACTCGAGGCCCTGGTGAAGGTTGCGGGGATCCGTTGGATGCGACATGCACGGGAACGGTCAATGTGGCGATACTTGGGGAAGGCCCCTGTCCAGCAGTGGACCTCTTGCGGCTGAAATGGTAATGATGAATCTAAGTTGTGAGCTGTTGTTATATTTGGCATTTTTAATGTATATGTGGCTTGATCAAAATGCCTATCACACGTACACCAGCAGACCGCGCGTACGAGCGGAGTCGTGTGAGAATCACCCTTTTTTTATTTTTTTTGGCGGGTGTTAAATCATCGAATAACCCCCCTTCCGCTCTTGGGCAGAGCGAAAGGGAGTGTCAGACTTCTACTGACTAAAAACCACCCATGTTACTTCTTCGCCCTCTATGTCAAGGCCGCGATAACCTGTGGACAACCCGCGGCGTGAGAATCACCCTCAATGATATATTAAAACTATAGATACGTTGTCCGTCCTCAAAAATGACAACATAAAATTAAGCCAATTGGCCACATCGCGCTTAGTTACGCACTAACCTCTCGCGCGACGATACGTTTGTTCTGAATTTAAATCGTGTGCAAAACATAAAGGAAACAGGCATCAACAAGCATCCCGCTGTACGGTGTCATATTTTCTTTCCCTTTCTTTACGCGTAAAAGTAGTTATCTAATATTATCGCCGTTTTGAAGCGCCGCCGCCGTGTTAGTTCGTGACACGCTATTTACAAGACGTCATTGATCACCTTAGTGTTACTATTGTCTCCCGTCACACACATTTAATGATATTGTTCTATTTGATGAATAGTATTGTTTCAAAGACGCGCCAAGTGATACCTGTCACTACTAAAACACGATCGTGATATTTGAACTTAACAAATTAACTCTGAACGATATTTCGACACTTTAGGCTTTGTTCACGTTGATAAAAAGAGTTAAAAACAAAAGCTGTTCTGGGTCTTCCCACGCTGCAGTTCTATAAAAGTAGATTGTAGGTACCTGAAGATACTTTGAAAATTAGTCACATGATTATGAGTCGCATGATATTGGTCATCATTCGACTAATTCCGTCGCAAAACTATGACTGGTTAACCCAGTCAGGTTATTACTAAGTATTATATACCATCCTGAAGTGGGTCAATACTGCGGATACTATTCCTACACAATTTGGAAACATTTTAGTCCGATAACTTGGGGAAGCTGGGTTGTTTGCGGGAATTCAAACTAAAAGTTAAATCTAGTATCCTACATTTCAAGGAATGCAAACAATTACCGATCATTGTAGAAGATATTTGCCTTCAAATTTCCAGGATCTTGATACTAAAATGACCTAAGTATTATCGGTTAGTTTTTTGGATATTTATAGGTAGGTACAGTAAAAGCGTCAGAAAATTGCAATAACACCTAAGCTAAGTAAAACACAAGCGGCATTCTGCGATAACCTGCGTCTACAAAAGTCAGCGACGTCGCCAAAAAATAATCGTACACAAAGCAATGACCTCTCACCTCCTCAGTTAAAAAACCTGCTACGGATATCCGCCGATACCCCCACTTAACAAAAAATGTCTAGCCTGTCCAGACAACAAAGCCTTTCAATTCGTCATTGTTAAGGAACAAGAACCTTAGCTTGAATTTACTGCGATTACACAAGTTGATCCAAATATTGTGTAACGAGAACAAAAGTGATAACATCTTTAGAAATCTCTGGTCCATCGATTACCATACCGGGATCGAGATCATTATCGAGTATTGTATCGAATAGAGGAACATCGATTAGTTAGATGTTGTGAAGATTAGTGATGTGATTGTTTGTAGGCCATGAATTGCAACTTAATACATTTTTGATTATTATTCGTAATTCGAATCTTACACGTTTTGTTTTTGTGTGTTTGTTCGGAGATCATCATTGGTTGGGCGTGTTTATTCGGAATTTAGTATATACAGTTAAAAAAAACTACACTCCTGGGTAAAAGCCTCCTTCCAGCGAACCCGCGCGTTCTCCTTCCAGTTCTGGCAGAACCGGTCTATTGTATTGAATCTGGTTCTTCTCAAGTTCTTCTAACCTAACATAGATAGAAGTTTTCTGGAGAGTTTGTTTCGCCTCTACTCCTTATCAGCTTAAACACTGGGAACTGACAAAGATTGAGCGTTTTAGTGTTTCTTGTAAACTTTGACAAAATTGATAATTGTTTTGTTCTGTGTCTGGGTGTAATTTATCTATAATATGTATGTATTTAGAAATATATAAGTATGTTTATCAGTTGTCTAGTACCCATAACACAAGCTCTGCTTAGCTTGGGACTAGATGGCGTTGTGTGATAGTTGTGGAATATTATTTATTTATTTAATTGTAAAAAATGATGATTATCAGCCTTATTTGAATAGACGACAAAAATCTATATAAAAGTACAAAATCAAAACTTTGTTCTTTTCAGATTTTTAAAGCGGAAAGACGCGTTGTATTAACCAATAGATATATCGTGACTGTGACAAGACGAATGGATAGTTTATAACTTATATGGTACTTAAATCCCTTTTGAAGCAGTAACACTGAGAAGCTCTCCAAAAATTAATATTGTCAGATCAATATTAATGAACTGATCGATACTACATGTGATAAGAAAATTAATGATATATGTGATTGTTTGGAGGTTATGTTGCTCTGCATTACTTATCTCCACATCCGTTGTGATCGTTGGTGATTAGCACACTGAGGGCCTTCAACACTTTCTGAGCACATCGATAGCAAGATTCTTATCGAGTAGATTTCTCGTATAGATTAATGATTAAGTAGCTATGTTTTGGAACCAACCTCGTGGTTTAATAATAACTGGCACTCGGGTTGATCTTTAGGTTAAGCCGCGCTTGTCTAGGTTGGCCTGTGGATGGGCACTGCCCATTACATACTGAGTTTCCTCCGTGCCTCGGAAAGCACGTTAAGCTGTTGGTCCCGGATGCCATAATATACTCGTATATAGATTTACTGCTTTGGCAGTCGTTACAGGTAGTCTTGACCTGAAAGTCTGACAACCAGTCTTACCAAAGGGTATCGTATTACCCAGTATTAATTGGATTGTGAAGGTCAGATAGGCAGTCACTCTATGTAAATTGCATCCAGTTAGACTGGATGCCGACCCCAGCCTTTTTCCAACGTGAAGATGATGGTTGGAACCAAGAGCGTTATTCAGTCTTATAAGAGTAAAAGATAAGATGCGTTGCGGTGCGTATTTTCGAGAGTGATTGCGATACTGTTCTGACCAAAAAGTTACCAACTTGCTAGAATGTCCTATGAACCTACCCTACACATACTTGTGCTATTTTATGCAATGTTTATTTGTGGTATGTGCCTCTATTATAAAATTACTTATTTTCTTCACTTTATAGGCCTTGCTACTGACGTGATGTTGCGGTTAACGTGGCAAACTGCTGGGGCCAAGGACAGACGAATTATCGATATGAATTATTAAAGTAGCTGTGACATAGGGACGGAGAGACAGACCCCTCTACTTGGCCAACTGACATAAGCTTGATATGGAGGGAAGTGGTAATAATGTTTTTCTTACTCCTCCGCTATTGTTTTCTGATAAATTTCGTTGCGGGATCCAAGACAGTTAAATCGTTTCTCTGGGACTTCGTCGAGCTTCACTGTCTCGGCGCTTTTCTTGTGGTCGCCACTGTTGATTCTGACTTTCAGAAGTTACAGTGGTATGGGAATAGTGTGGCATAAGCTTCTCAAGGCTGTCAGCGTTTCTACCAGTAACAATCGACTATCCGCTACGGAGCCCTAAAAAGGAATAGAAGACCCAACTTGCATCATAATTCCATGAAGCTAAAATGCCCATTGTAATATGATCGTGATTTTCACGAGTAAAATCCATTCTCTATCCTCAATCGAATATTAATGTACGGTCTATCATTTCACGAGCAATTATTTACACTGGACCACGTATATGGGAACACTCTTGCTTTGATTTGGTCTAGCATAGTACGGATTCTCTGTAGAATAAGAGATCAGGTTACAGCGGTTGGGTTGTCTCTGACATGTCTGTATTTCTTACCGTACTCCATTAACTTCACTGTATCACACACGTTCTCAATACAAAATCTGAATTCTAAGAATAAGAACCAATCATTTTCGGTAATGCAATATTAATCTTAGTTGAATCTGGATCAAGATAATCGCTTCTTAAACTAGTATTTTATCGTTAATTCAGATTCTGCGGAGAGGAATGCTTTGCACCGGTTTTGAGTGATTGTTCGCCGTTTACAAATTGAATTGCTTTATATTGCTCAATGTGAAGTTCTAGCATGCAGCTTTGGTACTATAAAGAATATGGTAGTTGACTGACTAAAAAAATTACCGTCTGTCGAAAAATATTGAATATTAAAAAATATTGAATAATGAAATTTCATATTCATTTTTGGTTTTATCAAACTAATCAAAAAATACGAAAATAAAACGTGTCAAAGATCATGAGCGGGGGCTGGTGACGTTACTTTCTGGTAAAAAATGTACCAAACTGTGACGTCGCGCGACTTTTTGAAGCACTGTATGGTCTTAATTTATTGTGTACCTACGTGAAAAAAGAAAAAATACGAGTCCAATATTTTTTGGAAATTTATCTGACGGACTAACTGCGGTACTCAGAGATATTTAATGATTCCTTAAGCCGTCACTTAGTAAAGATTTGACATACTTTTGTATGACAAAACTGTCATAACCTTTATTATGTGATGGCCTAAGTAATCATTAAAGCTCTCTGAGTGCGACAGTGTAGTTTTTTTGCTAACTACCTTACATTGAAGGTATTAAGGAAAAAAGTACATATATTTTTACATTACATTGTCATTACAATTTTTCATCAGGTATTTCTCAGTGGTTGCCATAGAATATGACCTTGTGCCTGGTTGATGCGAATAGGCTCGCCCCCCTATTTCATTTGACTTAAATAAAACTGTCAAAATGTGGGTGTACTATTAGGTACACTTTTACAGCATGATGTTATGATATGTTACTACATTAAACCTCTTATCCAGAATTTTACACGCCACTATATGCGGCTGAACATGATTGTTAGTACTTTTCTGTTCTCATTATTTTCTTGCATGCAATGTATGCACACCATGTTTAAACAAATCAAATTTTGCTACTTACTTATTACTTACAGTTTATTATTAATTTCATGTTTACAGTATATTTCTGGGCTCAGTGTGCCTGTTTTCAAAGGCCTCCTCTTTTGGAAATTTCGTTTTCTTTCGAAATCAATGGAAAATGGATGGATGGATGGATATCTCGCAACCTTTCTTCAATTGGGACCTGGGCTCATTTTACCTGATCTTCCCATATTCTGTGTTGACTTCCCTTTTTTTTTTACTGTCTCCGGGTTATCAATCTGTGACAATTTTGTACCGGAAGACGCAGCGTTGGTAGGCCTCCCACCAGGTGGACCGACGACATTGTGAGAGTTGCGGGCAACCGGTGGATGCTGCCGTACGTTATGGCGTTCTATGGGGGAGGCCTTTGTCCAGCAGTGGAAAGGGCAGAGCGAAAGGGAGTGTCATACTTCCACTGACTAAAAACCACCCTTGTTTCTTCTTAGCCCTTGTGCCAAGGCCGCGCCATCTCTTGCGAACAACCCGCAGCCCTTACGGGGGTGTGTACCACCTGACGCTGATTTTCAGCTGCTGCCCACGGATGCCATACACTCCTAACATTTATCCTACAACATAAATTCCCTAAATAAATAAACTTTATTACTTTCCATCTTTCCATCAATAATTTTCTCTAGTTTGCCCGGACTTTCCTTAAACAAAATATTATCGGAAGAATATTATATAATCAATAATATTATTATCTTTAGGAAAAAGACATGTATTGAATTTTAAAAAATCGTGACTCATTGAACTTGGTCTACTGATAGGTACTAATCTACTATTAAGGAAAAGATGCCAAGAAACCTTCTAGGTATCCCAAAATACAAATTATATTGTGGGTTTCTTGATTATTGAAAATATTCATTTTATATTTACTGATATAAGGGTAAATGATAAATAATGTTTATTTTGCAAATACCTAGGTTTCTAGAAACACTTTTACAAGTCACTTTTTTAAATCTAGATGGGGCCGGTGTTTCGTAACTGACTACTCCAAGAAGAAACATTCGAAACAAACTCAGAGGTCTCTCTTTTAAGGTCCAGACATAATCTTGCTGTACACACATGAAGACATCTTTTGAAGAAAGTACCACACAGATTTGAGTGGACCCGTCCTGCAAGTGCAAGCATTTGTCAGTTATCGTAGAGCTCTACTAAAAAAAAAAAAAAAAATATTTGTCAAAATAAATAATCATGACAAATTATTAAGTGCCACAATACACAAAGTTAACTAAGAAAAATAAAATATTTAACAAGGTAAACAGAATTCATCAAAAAAAAAAAACCTGAAAAAGTAAATAATGTCAATGTGTAAATATTACATATACACGTGGCAGGTCCAGAAAGAGATGGCCGAATAACAGCACTGAATAGGGGAAGTGGAAGGAGGGAGGTAGAGGCCTTTGCCATGCAGTGGGACACAAATGGCTGATAATAATAAAAAAAAAACTTTTTGCGCAGGGGTACTTAGTTTGATGTACAGAATGTTTGGTTTACGTTTGTGTGAAGGGTTAATTTACATCCTGTAGACACAATTAAAAGCTATTGTTTTATGTATAGATGGTGTTCGTAAGGCGCGCAAGGAGTTAATAGCACCATTTACTGCACAATTTTTATTTTTTATTTTGGACACATTAATCATCATCTGCCTAGCCTTTTCCGAACTATTTGGTTTGGCTTCCAGTCTGACCGGATGCAGCAGAATATCAGTATTTTACATGGACTTCCGCAACCCAGTAAATACTGGCTAACACGATTTCAGGCCACTGCCAAAGATTGTATATAGCAGCCGGGGCCAACAGCTTAACGAGCATTCCGAGGCACGGGAGAAACTCGGTATGTAATGAGCGGTCACCCATCCACAGACCAACCTAGGCAAGCGCGGCTTAAACTAAAGATCGACCCGAGTGGCAGTTATTATTAAGCCATAGACCATTTAATCCATATCTCGAATGCTGTTCAAACCTTTGATTAATTCATTAAATTGACCCAAGTGACACCTGAACCGTTTCATTTAAGTCAACAAATTCTTATAAACAGCTAGCCATCTGTCTTAATTAACCTTTACTAATTGCGTAATAATCATTACGTAGCTTAAGAGAAACAGATTCACCTTTATCTTATTCCCATACCTTAACGATCAGTTTGTAATCCATTGATTGTAATAAATGCATGGCATGTAGATGTATCATCGATCCTCAAATAAATTCATCTTTACAAAAGGGATGTTTACTGACTTAAAAAAATATGATTCTAATTAGTCCGTCTTTTAGATTATCGAAAAATATTGCATTGATTGATTTTGAGATTTTGATCTTAACAAGAACTGTCACTCGGGTCGATCTTTAGGTTAAGCTGCGCTTGCCTAGGTCGATCTGTGGATGGGTGACCGCCCATTACATACCGAGTTTCCTCCGTGCCTCGGAAAGCACGTTAAGCTGTTGGTCCCGGGTGCCATATATAGATTTTTGGCAGTCGTTACGGAGAGTCAGTGACCTGAAAGTCTGACATCCAGTCTTACCAAAGGGTATCGTATTACCTAGTATTAACTGGGTTGTGGAGGTCAGATAGGCAGTCGCTCCATGTAAAATACTGGTATTCAGCTGCATCCGGTTAGACTGGAAGCCGACCCCAATATAGTTGGGAAAAGGCTAGGCAGATGATGATTGCATTGATTGATTAAAAATGGTTAAAAGGTAAGGAACGAGTATATTAGAGAAAGTTTACAAGTTGTTACAGAAAAGTTGAAAGGTAATCGAATGTCATGGTACGGACATGTTATGAGGATCGACTTATCGCATCTGACTAAAAAGGTGATGGATATAAATGTTGATGGATGGGGAGGGAGATAAAAGCCAAAGCAAAAGAAACAATCCATCCAGGATTGTGTGAGGAATGATATATTAAAAAAAAAAATGCTGGCGTGACGTCTAACAGGAAAGAATGGAAAATAAAACGTGTTGTGCCAACCCCAAATAGAATGAGATAAGATAAGAGATTTATTTAGTGGTCGCGTAGTTGGTTTCCCCTAGTGTAGCCAGTGACCAGTTCTAACCTAACCTGACCCATTCCGATGGGATCCCCACTAACCTACTGTACTCAAATTTAACTTGACTTAACTTGTAGGTACATACAGGGTGTAAATTAACCCTTCAAGCATACGTCTGCATTCTGTACATCAAACTAAGTAATATGCAAATTTTTGCTGGGAAACGGCTTTTTTTTGGTCAAAAATCACATTTTACGGTAAAACTCAATGTAGCACTCTTAAAACATTGTGCTAGTGGATGCTTTGAATAGTAAACGGGTCATGGAGGTAATTTAAGTAAAGTTTGAACATGAAAAACTAGTATTTACAAAAACCGCTGTGCAAAATTTGGAACTTTGACCCCCAATATCTCCGTAACTAGGGGGTTCCCAGGTATGGTCTAGAACCAAAAAATTGTCGCAGTGGTGGGGAGAACAAGTGCCTTTCGTTTGCGTTAAGGGTACTTTTACACCCTTTTTTTTTTTTTTTTTTTTTTTGGTGGGTGTAAAATCATCGAATAACCCCTCCCGCTCTTGGGCAGAGCGAAAGGGAGTGTCAGACTTCTACTGACTAAAAACCACCCATGTTCCTTCTTCGCCCTCTATGTCGAGGCCGCGATAACCGTTGGACTACCCGCGGCCCCGACAGGCGTCGGCCTTTCGGGCCCCTCTCATGTTGCTGACATCTCTTTGAGGCGCGCGTGGAACACGAACGCGCCGTCGACACGGCCTGTTTTCATCGTGAGACGGACGGACGGCGAGTTAGCCCATCACTCACCGTCCACAGGCCCGCGTCTACGGTGGCCGGAGGTCATCGCGGGACCCCCGACGCCCGGAGCGCCTCCCGCGGCGGCTGGGACGAGAGGTTCTCTCCCTCTCGCGTTCCGCCACCTCCTTCGCCAGCATCACTGCTTCGCAGAAGGAGTACTTTTACACCCTTTATGTATAGTTTTTAAAAACACCAAGAGGTTAAAGGGAAATCACTGATTTACAGAGCCGTCAATCATCATTAAAAGATTAATTAATTTACAAGTTATTATCTGCTGAACCTTTTTTTCAACCACATCGGGATCGACTTCCAGTGTTACCGGATTCAGCTGCAGCAACATGGAGCGACTGCCTATCTGACTTTCAAACTTCACAATCGTTGGACGTAATGCGATACCTGCTATGACTGGTTGTCTGACTTTCAAGCTACAAATGACAGCGTATCAACAAGTTGAAAGAATGCTATAATTTGAGTTATGAGACGACTATCATTAGACACCCAAAATTTTTTTAAGCATCAATTAAATATTTCCTCAGTTAAACTGCCTCGTTAGTTCAGTTGTCACAACCGCGGCTGCTGAACAAAATCAAAATCAAAACTCATTTATTCAAACTAGGCTAATAATCAGCATTTTTCGAACGTCAAAATTTACTTTACTTATTTACAAGAGACAGTCCCCCAAAACGCCCAAAATTCGAACATGAGGTATTAGGTTCGATTTTCGAGTCTAGCAAAGTGTAATTGGGTTTCTCCATCAGGAATCTGTCAGCAGCAATCATGTAGTCTGGAAATGTGCCTGTTTGATAGTAATAGGCTTGCCCCCTATTACAAATAACAAGCGAAATGCGGGTGTGCTATTAGGTACACCTCTGCCTTATACTTCGGGATTACAGGCGTGATGTTATGTCATGTAAAATTGAGTGAAAAGTCATAATTAGAGACTCAAAAAGGTATAACAGGATCCATTAATTAATTCCTTAGTCTGTTAATAGTTTCTGATAGAATTTAGTTCAGTACACGCCCTATTGGTGATAGGTAAGTCAAGGATGCTGTACGTTCTCTTACGCAACCGATGCGCAGGCGCAAGCTCTACATCGCTTATTTAGTTAGGATTGCAAATAGTGTTGGTATCGACCTTCTTGTATTAAAATAAAAAGCTTCGGGTTCGATTTGGAGTTGCTTTTATTTAAATTATTTGTCTATATATATATGTATATAAATTAATAAAAAATCTAATTATATTATTAAATCTGATTCTAATTATTCTCTATTAATAATATTAAAAATCTAAAATTCATATTACACAACTTAAAAGTACAATTAAATGAATCCTGATTAGTTTATTAGTATTTTAATTCACCTAAGAACTTTGGAAAGCAAAGAAAAAAATAGTTATTTTCAAATACTGACTTAGTAACATTTCATTGAATCATTATCACCGATGTTGGTTGACGCAGGGGCTGAGCGATTGGACTGCTGCGTGTCGCGGATTCGATCCCCGCACGGAACAAATATTTCTACGCCCTACAGATAGTTGTTCCGGGTCTGGGTGTTTGTGTATGTGAGTTTAAATGTTTGTAAACGCACCCACAATACAGGAGAAATTCCTAATGATAACAATGTTTAAAAAAATTAAATAAATTACGACTTAGTATGTGTACTGTTTTTTTTTTTAACAAAACGTTGTCCCACACTAAGAATTTATCCTGTATTGTGGGTCACAAACATTTAAACTCACATAAACAAATACCCAGACCCGAAACAACTATCTGTAGGTCATACAAATATTTGTTCCGTGCGGGAATCGAGCCCGCGACACGCAGCGCAGCATCATCCATTGCTTGAGCAACTGCGCCAACCGTGCCGTCCACTGTTAATAAAACTGTGGCGTAGCTGCGGACACAAGACACTGAAAACAAAATTCGAATAGGTATAACATTATCTGTCTATAGGCTTTTCCCAACTATGATGCGGTCTGCGTCCAGTCTAACAGGATACTGCTGACTTTCAATATTTTGCATGCACTGCCTATCTGACCGCCACAACCCGGTGAGTACTGGATAAGACGGTACCAGGTTGTCAGACTTCCCGTCAGAACTGCGGGTTGAAAAGGTTCGAAAGAGATACCGCGGCCTTGACACAAAGGACTAAGAAGGAACGTGGGTGATTTTTAGTCAGTAGAAGTCTGACACTCTCTACCGCTCTGCCCAGAGCGGGAGGAGTCATTTGATGATTTCATACCCACCAAAAAATAAAAGCTGTCGTACTATCAGCCCACTGATGACCAGTACTGCTGACTGACAAAAATCTACCCAAAATACAGGGTGTAAATCAACCCTTCACACATACGTCAACCAAGCATTCTTCACATCAAACTAAGTACCGCTACGCAAAAATTTTTGCTGGGAAACGACTTTTTTTTTGGGGTCAAAAATTTAATTTCACGGTAAAACTCATTGTAGCACTCTTAAAACATTGTGCTAGTGTATGCTTTGAATAGTAAAAGGGTCATGGAGGTAATTTAAGTAAAGTTATAACCTGAAAAACAAAATTTGGAACTTTAACCCCTGATATCTCCGTAACTAGGGGTTCCCAGGTATGGTCTAGAACAAAAAAAATATCGTAGTGATGGGGAGAACAAGTGCTTTTTGTTTGCGTTAAGGGTACTTTTACACCCTTTATAGTTATTTTGTATACAAAACACCATCCCATTGATTCGTAGTCCTCTACTAATAGGTAATGAGGCTGACCCACACCTGCCAGTAGCTACTATCATTATAATTATTGCACTCAGCCTGCCCTTGGCACTACTTTGCATGTAATTGATTTGACGTGGCTCTGTTTATGATTGCCTGCCTTCATTGAGATGACAGCGTTCAAATGGTTTTTGGAGTACAATATTATTGTTCGGAGGAGTATTTTTGAGGTTAATTTGAATGGGCAATTTACGCTTTGTTGAATTGGTTCATCTTTAATATTAAAGAGTAAAAGTATTCTATGTCCTAACTGAGGTCATAGACTACCCGAAAAATTACAGACAGTCGGAGTTATTTTTGCATTTATAATCATCAACATAATTTACCTACACGCATTTTACTTATTTGACTGGCCTGTTGGTCTAGTGGTTAGTGACCCTAACTGCTATGCCGGAGGTCGTGGGTTCGATTCCTACTCAGGACAAATGTTTGTGTGATGAGCACGATCATTTGTTCTGTGTCTGGGTGTAATTTATCTATAATATGTATGTATTTAGAAATATATAAGTCATCAGAAATATATAAGTCAGTATCAGTTGTCTAGTACCCATAACACAAGCTCTGCTTACCTTGGGACTAGATGGCGTTGTGTGATAGTTGTGGAATATTATTATTATTATTATTATTTTCGCTGGTGATGAAATGGTGAAAAAATGATGAAATGGTTCGCAAAAATGTGATAGATCTCGGCTTATATGCATGATATCAATTTATTTTTTAACTTAAAGCACCAACGAATAATGTAGCTTTTTACCTCCGTAATATTCTTTAGAACTGGACTGTTCCAGAGATTAAAAGGAACATACAAACTTACTTCTTTATAATAGCGAAAGCTATTTTGTACTTTTCAGGAATAACTTCAAGGTAATGTATAAAACTATTCACCGTAGATTAACTTCAAATAGAAGATAATTTTTAATGTTTAATAAAACGTACACAAGCGCAACGTAAACAAAGTATGTTTAATCCATTACTCTTCTATAGTCAATCCAATTAACGAAGCATCCAGAAGGAACATCACTATGATCTTTCCTTGACAATTCTGAACATGGAAATAGAAAAACAGATAATCATTAAAATAATTACATTTTAATGACATAAACAAATGACGTTATTAATAATGATAATTGTACCCCCAGCTGCGCGCTCGCACAGCATCCGGAAAACGTAATAATTGTCACAAAGATGGCTGAAGAATGCTCACAATACAAGCCATTTGTAGATCCGTGAGAAAAACTTACAAGGAATCATAAATGTCATCATTTTATGATCCAATTCTGAATCATAGTTGTGAAATGTCAAATTACATGTAGGCAAGGCTGTGTATGTCGGAAAATGCGTTAGAGTATATAAATAAAACAGAACTACTAACTTTTCAAAAAAAACATTCTCCTCGTCTATCGACCTTATATATAGTCCTTAATTATAATAAAAATATGACTGCCCTATTTGAATCGGATTTTATGAACAATTTTAACCGTTTTAGTTTATTTGCACGGAAACTTGTGTTCGGATTTTTGTTTTGTTTGGTTCGGCTGTACCTATTTCGAGATATTAGCCGATACCAACAGACGGATAAATTAAAAATACAATGTTTTATTCCGTTATTAGTTCCATTTTTACTTATATAAAAATTCAATTTATAGTTGTTATTATTTTGATATTACTTCAATTTTATTTATTTGTATTAATTTTTCCGCAGTAATTCTCTATTACTCCATCCTTGCTCTTGCAACATAGTCTTTCACACACTTCATTCACCGTATCTTTTTACCCGAATAACTCACTAAGAAAATTAAATTCATCAGAATTAACATCAAATATGAACAAAAATAAAAAAAAATTAAAGAGCAATGGTGGCCCAGTGGTAGTGGCCCCGACTTACGAACAGTGAGTCGCGGGTTCGAACCCCGTTAAGCGCATTACTCTGTGTAATTTATTTCATCACCACTGCTCTCAAAACGGTGAAGGAAAACATCTTGAGGAAACCAGCATGGCTTAGAACCATTTCATCCATTCGAAGACATGTGACATCTATCAATCCGCACTGGGCCCGCGTGGTAGATTATAGCCCATCCATCTCCTAGAGGGGAGGCCTGAGTCCCTACAGTGGGAACATTATAGGCTGATGATGATGAGAGGAAAAGTTGTGTAGTGATTGAAAACTACTAGCTGCGGTTCAGGCACAAATTTTTTCATGCAACCAAGTCATTATTCAGTCCACTTGACGTGTTGATGGAACGACCGACAATCGTTTTTTAAGACTCGTTGCGAATCACTTATCGCCAATAATAATTCATTACGACTTTCCTTAATAAACCTAACATCTTAAGGTGACCCAAGAGCATCTAAAGATATTGAAGTGGTTAAAATTTATTAGTTATGAATTAAAGTTTTATTTTTGTACCTATTTACGTTTTTATGGAGAATTTCGTCCAATTTGCCCGTTGTTAGAATACGATAAGCGTAATAACTTTCATGAGGTCTTCGTGAAACAAAAATATTGTATTATTATTTTTTGTCTATTATTGTAGCTTTGTTCGACGTGCAAGCTCTCGAGAAGAAGAGAGAAGAGATCTCTTAACCCCATAATATAACTTGGTAACTTTTATTGTTTATATTTAAAGCGAAACACGGCCATTCAAGGGAGGATGCACCAAGCGTAGGGGCGGTACCTATGTGAGACTTTCACAATCCTTTTCATGTCTTTACACCGCCTGTTAATTCAGCTAACCATGTCAGGAAGTCAGAACAAATACATAATTAACAAAATCCGCCAATTCAGACAATGGTGGTAATAAGACCACATCGAATTCATAAATCGAGAACAGTATAGTACGTTCAAGGACGCTACACAGGTCGGGTAGGGGGGCACCACTAACTCGTGACCGGCGCGGGCAAATGTCAAATAGTCTCTCTTGAAACTGCGCCGAGAACGCGCGCGCAACAATCGAGACAACAAAACGATTCGAAATAATCGAACACGAGAAAAAATACGAAACTAATTCCAAACATAAATAAACATTTAAAAAAAATACCGGTGATAATAGTGCTGCTACTTCCACAAACTTTTTTATCGATCGATTCGGTTTTTTATCGATTGTTTACATACGCCATACAGTGCATTTGACATTTGTATATTTTAGACAATTACAAGGAGGAAAGGTGAAGCCGAGTGAATGTGGTTTCATCGGCGTTGTATCGATGATTAAATAGTGGGAATTGTTTTTTCGATGCTATTGTTCGATTGACAATTTCCTGTCGTAATTAGACCTGTATCGATTGTTCGTCGA
Source organism: Diarsia rubi (assembly GCA_932274075.1). Lineage (NCBI taxonomy): Eukaryota > Metazoa > Arthropoda > Insecta > Lepidoptera > Noctuidae > Diarsia > Diarsia rubi. Next base: position 19,961,674 of record OW026424.1, on the reverse strand, counting down.
TAAGTGAGTAATGGTAGTTTGAGGTAGTGTGAGTGCATCATGGGTTGTTTACATATGTTGTTGGTGTGTGCTGTGGTGCTGGGCTTGCAGTTCGTCGATGTCAGAACGCAGGTGAGAGATAGTTTTGTAACTTTCAGCGGTTAGATGAGCATGTTATTAGGTGCGGCCACAATTTCCTATATGACGACAATATGTTTTATTACTTATGGATATTTTCTCTATTTAAAAGTTATTTACATTGAGGAAGTATTGTTTAAATGCGATGTCATAAGGTTTAAAATTAATTCGTCAAGAGTTTCCGCAATGAAAACTTTGTAAAGACGCAAAGGAAAAACTGCGTGTGTAGCATTAAGTGACAAAGACCAAATCACCCAGTAATTTATATATCATTTTATTTACATAGAATGTCCTTCTGGTCCCTAAAAGAGCCCATGAAGGGGATGGAGTCTTCCCACTAAATTAAAAAATATAACTTTGACATAATGCATCCTGCCCATCCTCAAATGCTTCACCAAATAGAGGAATTTGGGAGTTTTCCCACTGCTGGGGAAAAAAGCTTCTCAGATCACTGCCAGCAGTGGGACACAATTTAAACTATGAAAAAAAGAACATGCACATTACTTCTGGAGAAGTAAAGTAGGCATGTAGTTGATATAATTTTATTTAAAAGTTGTTATTTAACGTATGAGGAATTATTTTGATTCATTTCTCGGCATTCAACCTTGCTTACTTATAAATATGATTTTTATAACATCACAATAATTACATTTACTCACATATGTACTTACCTGTTGTTTTTAACAATTAAACTCAAGTTAAAATATGCGCATAATTTAAAATCCACTTCACTTCCAGATTTATATTTAAATTATACATACCTATATGTATATGTAAACATAAAAATATACATTTGACAAACATTAATATACACAATTATGTTAATTGTGAAACTATTAATATTCGTTATTCATATTTATATTAAATGCATCTGCTTGCATAAGTATGATATTTTTACAATAATTATTATGACTTAAGGAGTAATATAATATGATGATATACCTACAACTTGTTTTCGAAATAAAATAAATAAAGGGCGCCACGTGCCCGTCGGGTTTGCGGGATATTGTAAGAGATACCGCGGCCTTGACATAAAGAGCCAAGAAGGAACATGGGTGGGTTTTAGTCAGTAGAAGTCTGACACTCCCTTTCGCTCTGCCCAATAGCGGGAGGGGTTATATGACAATTCCCCCCCCCCAAAAGGGTATACCACGTGATTCGTTCAAAGTTAAACAAAATAACTGGAGAGAAATTTAAAAAAGCAACAGATATGTTTACTCATAAAATACAATAATCCAAAACCAAGCTATAACGCTGAAAGTAAATGCAGAAAGCTAATTATTGAATTCGTATTTGCACCAAACCAGAATGAAGTATACCTCATTCAGGTTTAGGCAATGATATTTGACATTACCATATATTCAAAATCTCGTCAACTTTGAGTGGATTGGTGTCTTCTAGATAAGCCTGCACCACCCTAGGCCACGTCATCTCTTCAGATCAGGTGAGTTGCAGCTTAACGAATTTGCGTTAAGTTGCGTTCCACAATTTTTTTTGAAAAAAATTGTGGAACAACTTAGAAAACGATAAGTTAATGCATTACCTTCGAACTAGTGTCGGTGGGTGTAAGTTCAAGATCTAATATTAATTTAAATACTGTCATTAACGTAATGTATGCAGGCCCACATGAAACACTGCACAATAAATATACACAAGTTATGAATCAAACTATAACCTTAAAACATACCTCCAGGTCATAGCATGGCACCTACTGTACCTCTAGATGAAATGACACTTAACTCTTGTCTGAACCCTTTTACTTATCGTGTTTTGTTCCATACAAAGCTATTTCCATCTTTAATTTACTTTACCTCATCATCATAGGCCAGCGATTTATCCTAGGCGGCGATTTTAATGCTAAGCATACGCATTGGGGTTCAAGACTTACTACAACTAAAGGAAGACAGCTCTTAAGTGCAGTTAAAGAAACACATTGTGAAGTAATGAGTACAGGCAAACCTACATACTGGCCCACTGACCACCAGAAAATACCGGATCTTATAGATTTTTTCATCTGCAAAAATATATCCACCAATTACATCAGTTTGGAGGAAAGTTTTACTATGGACTCTGACCATTCTCCGATTATACTAATGCTAAGTCAAAAAATCCTATTAAAAGAAAGCCACTTAACCTTGGTTAATAAGTCCACAGATTGGGACAGTTTTGCTCTTGATCTAGATAATATTATCGACCTTAAAACTCCGATAAAAACGCAAGATCAGCTTGACTCAGAAGTAAACAAATTTATTATTAATATTCAACAATGTGCGTGGAGCAATACACCTCAGCTAAAACGCAAATATAAGGGATTTATCTATCCTAAAGAAATTGTGGATTTACTATCAGAGAAAAGAAAACAAAGGAAGTTGTGGCAGCAAACAAGGTTCCCGCGTCATAAAACAACACTAAATAACCTAACTAAACGACTAAAGAGAAAAATTCTACAATTTGAGGATGAATCTCTGAATACCAACCTTCTTCAGCTTACCAATGACAAATCAACGGATTACTCACTTTGGAAAGCGACGAGAAATCTAAAAAGGCAGATTATACAAATACCGCCCATCAGAGATAGCAACGGAAAATGGGCAATAAGCAATGACCAAAAGGCGTTCCGATTTGCTCAACATTTAGAAGAAACCTTTCAACCCAACGAAAGCTCTGTAGAAATACATGAGAGTGTAAATTTATCACAAAACCAAAGAATCAAGCTTGTGACTCCTAAGGAAGTAATGAGAGAAATTCAAAACAACATTAGCTCAAAAAAGTCTCCCGGTTACGACCTCATCACAGGGGAAATTCTAAAACGCCTCCCACGCAAAGCCATAGTAAAGCTGACCAAACTAATAAATGCTTCATTTATCTTAAAATATGTACCTGAGCCATGGAAGGTTGCTGAAGTCATTATGATTGCGAAGCCTGGGAAACCTCCCCACGAAGCATCATCATACAGACCCATTTCTCTGTTACCCGTACTATCAAAGTTATTTGAAAAACTGTTACTAAAACGGATAAAACCAGTAATAGAAGATAAAAACCTAGTTCCAGATCACCAGTTTGGCTTCAGAGAAAAACACTCAACGTTAGACCAGGTACATAGAATAACTAATGTTATTGAAAAAACGCTAGAAAATAAAGAAGTCTGTGCTACCGTGTTCTTAGACGTCGCGCAAGCTTTTGACAAAGTTTGGCATGAGGGTCTCATATTTAAGCTCAGACGCATGCTACCAGAATTTGTAGATATCCTAGAGTCGTATTTAACTAAAAGAATGTTTAGAATACGCCAAGAGGACGCATATTCCGGGCTAAAAACCATAAAAGCTGGGGTGCCTCAAGGAAGTGTGCTTGGCCCAATTTTGTACTTGTTATACACTTGTGACATCCCAGAGCTGGAAAACAGCACCATAGCGACCTTTGCAGATGATACTGCTATTATGGCCACCGGATCAAGCCACAGAGAAGCAGTAGAGAAAGTTCAACTAGCTGTGAACAAAGTTTACGACTGGACACAAAAGTGGAAGATCAATCTGAATGAGTCAAAATCAGTTCACATTAACTTCACAAACAAACACAGTGACTACCACCCACTCTACATAAATGGTATGCAAATACCTTATGCTAATACAGCCAAATACCTTGGCATAACTCTCGACGCCAAGCTGCGTTGGAAAGCCCATATCAAAAAGAAAAAACAGGAACTCGATATTCGTTATAAACGTTTGTATTGGTTACTGGGAAGGAAATCCTGTTTATCAATACATAATAAGTTGATAATATACAAGCATATTCTGATGCCAATTTGGACGTATGGTATCCAACTTTGGGGCTGTACTAAGCCAACCAACGTCAAAATAATTCAACAGTTCCAAAATAAAGTACTCAGGGCTGCTGTAAATGCACCCTGGTACATAAGAAACGATGACCTCCACCGTGACCTCGACATGGAATTCGTCACCACCATCATACAAAAATTTGCTGAAGCCCACGAACACAGACTCCATCGACACGTGAATGTTGAGGCAATCCAGCTGTTAGACAACACAGACATAGTGCGTAGACTAAAGAGAACTAAACCATTTGAATTAGTGTAGTGTAAGTGAATCAATAATAGTAACAATGTTGTGCTATTTATATAACACATGAACAAAGTGTTTTATCAATTTTACCAGACTCTAAGGAAGTGTTACGAACGTGTGTAAAAGTGCATACCTAATTATGGACACTATTCTTAGCATTAACATAATTTATAACGTAGCATAATAAGTTAGATTTAAATTGTTTATTAGTCTTCTTAGGCTAGATTGCAATTAACTAGTAAGAACTTGGTTCTTACTAACAAGGAAAAAAAAAAAAAAAAAAAAAAAACCTCATCATCATCACCATCAACAGCCTATTAATGTTCCCACTGCTGGGACACAGGCCTCCTCTCTCTTTTTGAGAGGGAATGGGCTATAATCTACCACGCGGGCCCAGTGCGGATTGGTAGATGTCACATGCCTTCGAATGTTTGGTTCTAAGCCATGCCGGTTTCCTCACGATGTTTTCCTTCACCGTTTTGAGAGCAGCGGTGATGAAATAAATTACACAAAGTAATGTGCCTGCCTGGGTTCGAACCAACGACCTACTGCTCGTAAGTTGGGGCCACCACCACTGGTTCACCGCTGCTCTCTGTTACTTTACCTACATCATATTTATTTTTACTAGTTTAGAATCTGCGTTGTTAGTGTTTTAAGAGTATTATTTATAGTGACCAAACAGACATGCTTGCGCCCTATTAAATGGGGTTCACTTTTTACGTATCCTATGAAATGGTAAGTCAAAGTCGCCAAAAGCCTATGACTGAACTTCGTTTCCGATTAAAACGGGTTAAACTCTTAAACCAAAACTAAAAAAAACGAGTTGACATAATTGATTCAATCACGTCTTATCAACTAACAAGCGTATACAATATAAAGTAGAATTTGGGTTCATTTCTCCGACAAATAATTGTAAAAATGTTACCCATAAACCACGGTATCGCTCCCCATACAAAAGACATCAACGCACCAAACTTATAACCCACTGTGCTAGCAACCTACAGCGGAGCGGAACGAAGCCATTGCCGCTGAGGTTAACGACACCTCCGCGTTGTTGTGATGATGCCATGAATTATGTATTGTTGAGCTAGTTTATCGGAGTTATTAGTTTAACGAGATGGGTATATTATTAGGTACTTATGTCATCTGCTGGGTGACTGATCTGACAGAGGGCAATAGGGGATCGGACTGGGTTAAAAAATATGATTCTAATTAGTCCGTCAGTTAGATTATCGAAAAATATTGGATATGTGTTTTTTGTTTTATCAAAGTAATAAAAATTTACGAAGATAAGACGCGTGAAAGATCATGAGTGGGGGGTTGTGACGTCATTTGTTGGTGAAAAATGTACTATCGAGGAAATCACGAGTTTTCAAAGCATTGAATCGTCTTCATTTTTTGTTTATGTGAAAAAAGAAAAAATACGTGTCCAATATTTTTTGAAATCTATCTGACGGACTAATAATTATTTTTTTGTCCAATCCCCTATTGAGATATCCTACTAATATTAAAAACGCGAAAGTTTGTAAGTATGTCTGTACGTATGGATGGATGTTTCTTACTCTTTCACGCAAAAACTACTGAACGGATTTGGATAAAATTGGGCACACAGATAGTTTATAACCTGGATTACCTTCCCGTGGAATAATTTTCGGATTGTAGTGCGCGAATCCGCTGGCAGCACCTAGTTTATTAAATTTTGGCAGTAGGTTAGGTACTATGAAGGGTTAGACATTTTTTGTGCGAGCCACCAGTTTGTGATTTTCACTGCCGTCTTCTCGATCATAATACTCTGGGCATGTGACTGTGACACAAAGTGAATCGGTTCTTTCTTGGCCAGAATGCGCTACCTTGAGCCGCATCATCTCTTTATCAGGCTAGTTGCGCTTAAATGCAAGCCTTAAATGTTGCGCTTTAATTCAATAAAAAAAGTGACCTTGACCCTTCATTATTTTATTTAAAAATCATGGTTGTCAGCCGCATGATAAAAATAATTTCTTGCCTAGTATACCCAGTGGAATGCACCCAGTGGCATAAGATATACCTATTTTTTTTTAATTCAAAAAGCAATCTTTTGGTTATCTAGAAAGGAAAAAATATTCTGTTCGTGCATGTGCCAGCGGCTTCGCCCGCGTGGAGTTCGATAATTGTCCCACGACATCATACTATCGGAATAAAAAGTATTCTATGTGTTAATCCAGGTTTTAAACTATCTGTGTTCTAAATTTCGTCCACATCCGTTCAGTAGTTTTTGCATATAAGAGTAACAAACACCCATATTCACAAACTATCGCATTTATAATATTAGTTGGATATGTAAAAATATGGATATGTTAACATATTGCTTTTATAATAAAATAATAAATATTGATAAAAGCATGACTGGATTGATTAAATCACATGACGTCCGCAGTCAGTCATAAAAAGAAGCAAAAAATAAATGCATAAAAAAATGAAACAACTTGTAACTCAGACATTCTTTGAATCAAACACGTGACATTTGACATTACGCATTGGTCTGGAGTATTGACATCGTCCTACATAGATAACACGGCTATGTGTGATTGTATTGACCTCTGATGTAATTTGTACCTAATATTTTGATCTATATGTATCATTTGGCTAGGCAGATTGTGATGATAAAATTGTTCCCCCAAACACGACCGACTAGCCTTTTCCTAGCTATTGGTAAAACATCACGTGATTTTGTTCTTCACATGACTTTGAACTTTTTAAACGACGAAAAAATAGGACCTCCTTTTTATTCGTCGGTTAAAGTTCGAAATCTCAATTCTCGATTTAAAACATTATTTTTTAATTTTTTAATTAACATACACTCTACAATCACTTATTTTATTGATTGGCGCATTCTTGTGTGTTTAAATAAGATTGTTGTGAAGAGATACATATAAATTTAATTACTTTCATTGAATTTATGTTTGACTATCAATGTGAATGATTTATTGATCATACAAAATCTAAATCAAAAGCAAAACTCATTTATTCAAACTAGGCTGATAATCAGCACTTTTCGAACGTTAAAATTTACTTTACTTTACTTATTTACAAGAGACAGTCCCCCAAAACGCCCCCCCTTCGATACTTCCTAGTGTTGGACAGACATACAATTTGGACACTTTGTATTTTAATCTGAGATTTTCAGTTACTTTGCCTGGGCAGAGTTAACAGTTCCTCCTCATGCTGAATAGTTACGCTTGAGACCACGATATCAACGAGACAGTTTTATATTGTCACGAACGTATAGTATTTTGCATCATCATCATTTCAGCCGAAAGACGTCCACTGCTGGACATAGGCCTCCCCTAAGTGTCGCCACATTGACCGGTCCCGTGCGTCTCGCATCCAGCGCGTATTTTGCATGCTATATGCTATTTTAAAATAGGTCTCGTCACAGAGTTCCAAATGTTATTCCGAGAGTGAAAATTTTTTCCTCTCCATCTTGAATATTTCTCGTATTCACGAGAAACGATTCGTCAATATGCAAATAACACCTCTTTTTTTTATTGGGACAAGCCCGCCACACTATTCCCAAATCACTGTAACTCCTGTAAGCCAGAATCAACAGTGGCGACCACAAGAAAAGTGCCGAGACAATGAAGCCCGACGAAGTCCCAGAGAAACGATTTAACTGTCTTGGATCCCGCAACGAAATTTATCAGAAAACAATAGCGGAGGAGTAAGAAAAACATTATTACCACTTCCCTCCATATCAAGCTTATGTCAGTTGGCCAAGTAGAGGGGTCTGTCTCTCCGTCCCTATGTCACAGCTACTTTAATAATTCATATCGATAATTCGTCTGTCCACTTCCCTCCATATCAGCAAGAGACAGAAACAAAAAGACACTTCTGACTACAATCAACTTATTCGATTCATTTTATTAATCAAAACCTCATCTCCACATTGTCAAGTGCGCGTTGACCTCAGCCCACCACCTGATGTCATCACAAGCACCATTTTATAGGATCCTTTTACTTTCAGATCGTGATTTATGTACCTTCGATTGTTATCTAGGATTCTGAACTCTAATGGATATAGACTGAATTATGTAAGAGTTTTGATAGATTCGTCTCTTTTATGATAATAATGGTTTGATAATATTATTGCAGGATTATTTGGACTTCATTGTGGCCTATTCATAGGGTTTAATATAAGATAAGATGGTGTAGTCGCAATATTGATTGATTTGATTTGATATGAGTCGCAATATTGACAGTACTTATGCTATTCCTTGTAATAATACGTCGTTTAACACTTGTACAATCGACGGCACGGTTGGCGCTGTGGCTGAGCGATTGGACTGCTGCGCTGCGTGTCGCGGGTTCGATCCCCGCACGCAACAAATTAGTATGACCTACAGATAGTTGTTCCGGGTCTGGGTATTTGTGTAAGTGAGTTTAAATGTTTGTGAACGCACCCACGTTACGGGAGATATTCATACTGCCGCACTCAGAGATATTTAATAATTAATTAAGCCGTCACTTAGTAAAGGTTTGACATATTTTTGTATGACAAAACTGTCAAAACCATTACTAAGTGATGGCCTAAGTAATCATTAAAGCTCTCTGAGTGCGGCAGCTAGTGTTTGCCCCACATTAGGAATTTCTCCTGTACCGTGGGCAATGGTGGGTACGTTTAAAAAAACTTGCAATTGTAGGTGCATCCAGTTTGAGCTTAAAGGTTCAGGAAACTAAATAATTGAATTTAATTTATTACAGTATTTTAAAAAGTATTTTTAAAGCACTCTAAATAAAGATAAAGGGTACTACAATACAAAACGAAACATGATATTTCGTCCTATTACACTGAATGAACAGAACCGAACTAGCTAAATATGGGTGTACGATTGGATACACCTCTGTCTATTCCCTCCGGGATTACAGATAGTAAATTGTGTGTATTTTAATGCCAAGGGTGAGTCACGTATAAGAATAGATATACTCGACAGGTTATTAATAATTTTAAGAAACAAGTTTTTGACGAAGATGAACATTTTTAATTGATGATTTATCAAGGATAACTTGTGTCAATTCGTGTCTCCTTTCTCTGATATAATAATTGTACAATTTAATACAGCTATGGCTAATTCAAAACAAGTTGACCAGAAATAACACAAAATATATACTGAAGAATTTATACGTTTACGATAGTACGACTTGTGTTCCCTCTCACATTTTACCCGTCTGCCTTCAAAACAAGCCTGAACAGGCATTTTCTTGGTATACTTGTTCCAACATAGGTCTCATCCATCGCGTTCCCTTAGGCGATATCAAGGTCAAGAGGGGGACCATTATAGAGCAAAAATAACTCATTTGTTCTTTCTTCCTGAACTTTATGTTCCTGATAAATCAGTACGGATTTCATCTAATATCATGTTTAATGTCCCAATTTCCTTATACTTTATAATGATAGCATAGCGACGGGAAACAGGCCGTTCCAACGAAATCCCGGTCGTCTTCCGCCTGCCATGTCACGCAACCGGAATGTCCGCGGGCATAATCTAACTTGGATAAATTAGATAACAGTATTAACATTACCAGTCTTGGATAACATTCACCCAGTACATTAGAAAATAAATGCCTCTCTGTCTGTGTGTTACTTTTTGACACGTAAACGGCTAAACCGATTTTAATGGAAGTTGACACACAGGTAGACCAGGACGTGGGTTACATTTAGAATGCTTTTATTCCTGTGGGAAAAATATACCTCCACGCGAGCACAGTCGCGGGCTAGAGCCAGTGTCCCTACATAATTATTCTCACCGTGGAACAATATTTCAGTTTTATTGTCCATCCGTTCATTTTTATTATAGTTATTACGATCGTCATAGTTTGCATAATGTAAGCATCCCATTCGAGTTTCGTAAAGAGAGAGAATCTAGAATTTAATCTAGATCATCGAAATGTTAGGGGTCATTGTACTTGAACATATTTCGTGAACGAGTTATGTAATTGTTGTGAGTGCTCTGTTGTGAAGATTCTGTGATGAAAGGTTCACGACATTTTTGGGGTTCCGTACTTCGAAAGAAGAAAATGGGACCCTTATAGGATCACCTTGTTGTCCGTCCTGCCGTCTAACGGAATAACTCTGTCTGTCTGACAGGGCCCTTTTTCTCAGGAACGCGTGCAGGTATAAAGCAGAAATTCATATAAAATACTCAGGTACAGTAAACCTGTTGATATAAATTTCAGCCCTTGTAGCTGTGAAAAAAAAATACTTTTATGTCAAAAACTACAGATAATGGAAAAATTGCGAAAAACAAAATTGGGGTTTAATAAAAATATTTTTAATAGTTTTAAACTTTGTACGGAACCCTCGCACCGCGGTGCGCGAGTCCGACTCGCATTTGGCCAGCTTTTTTGCTGCACAGATCACAGATCGCTTAACTCAGCATCGCCAATATTCGTGTTCACGAGCTTGCACCTTTTTTTTGCTTTTTCTGGGGGTGGGAAATCAACAAATAACCCCTTCCGCTCTCTTGGGCAGAGCGTAAGGGAGTGTCGGACTTTTACTGACTAAAAATCACCCATGTTCCTTCTTAGCCCTATATGTCAAGGCCGCGTTATCTCTTACAACATCCCGCAGCCCCGAAAAAAATTGCACCTTAAGTTCTAGTTAAAAATAAAACTAGTTTTTGTGACGAATATTATTAATCTGCCCAGCCCAGCCTTTATTGGGGTCGTAGCGGCATCCAGTCTAACCGGAGACTAGTATTTTTTATGGATCGACTTCATATCTGACCTCTACAACCCAGTAGGTACTGAGTAATATACTTGGTAAGACTGGTTTTCATACTTACTAAAATACTAAATGGAGTAGGGATATTTCACTTATCGATTCCAACCTTCCGAGTGATAGAAGATGCAAATCTTTTGGTAGGCTTGTTGCGATAAACTCAAAAACTGCTGCACCGATTTTCATGCTGTTTTCACCAATGGATAGACTAGTTCTTTTTTTTGTGAGGTGGGAAATTATCAAATAACCCCTCCCGCTCTGGGCAGAGGAGAAGGGAGTGTCAGACTTCTACTGACTAAAAACCACCCATGTTCCTTCTTAGCCCTTTGTATCGAGGCCGCGGTATCTCTTTCGAACAACCTGCAGCCCTGATGGAACCAGCAGCCCCGACGGGATAGAGTGGTTCTCAAGGAAGGTTATAGTATATTTTTTTTTGAAATTCAGCCCCCAAAAGAGTTAAATAGAGAATGAAAGATTGTTGGAATATTCTTCGACATTCATTTGGGCGAAGCCGCGGGCAAAAGCTAGTTACCTATGTATATAACATTGTCTAATAACATGCGTGGAGAGCATGGACCATCTTACACAATAATTACAATGTAAACGCTCTGTCTCGCCAATTACTGGCATTGTGCCAGACTATTGAGAACAATAAACATTTTGTCTTCAGGTGTTTCGTCATGTGGAGACCATAATTATTCTTATGTCTAATTGAAAGCTGTACCATCTATGGATCTTACTTTTAGCTTTAATTGTACTGCTTATTCAGCTTGAGAGTAGCTTAATAAAGCTTACAAAGTAGATGGTTGCGTAGCTACCTATCTGGACATAGATTGGTCTATATTAAAATGCTAACACACACAGTCAGCAGCTCCAATAATATGTGTGCATTTACCAACGTATAGAAGCAATTTTCGCCTACAATATTGATTGTTATTTATGTTCTTTCTCCAAGATTAGTTTACTGATATGTTATGTCTTTTTATTTTTTTATAATTTTATACTTTTTCATTATTGCTTAATATTTCACCTTACTATTGTATCGAGTCTGGTTCTTCTAACCAACCTAACAGACAGGTGTGTTGCTGGGGAGTTTGTTCCGCCACTTGTTCTTTCCAGTTAAAACACTAGGAAATGTCGAAGGATGGGCGTTTTGGGGGACTGTCTCTTGTAAATAAGTAAAGTAAAGTAAATTTTGACATTCGAAAAGTGCTTATTATCAGTTTGAATAAATGAGTTTTGATTTTGATTTTAATTTAATTTTCATGTTACGGATCGAAAGGAATATTTTGAAACACGCCTATTATTATATCCTAGAGTAGCAATTGTAATTTCACGAAACATTTGGAAAGTTTCTAGATACCTACAAATGTAGTGTTGACTGACAACTAATTTTCTGATAGATACTCTCTTTCATCATTATTCTCATCAAATCATCCGGCTCTAACTACTACTGCCTATTATTTTATAATGTAAGTCAACACTTTATCACATAACAAATCAGTACATAAGTTAACAAAGCTTCCTTTTATGATAATTAAATAACTTGTGCAGTAAGTTGTTAACCTCGTGTTATGCGCCACCAGAACAATGAATTAGTAGTAGGCGTCGATAATGTCTTGTAGCTATCGACAATTTGACTCATAGCCCATAGCTCATGCCTACACGTGCTTGAGCAAAATCGAAAGGTAGTCTTTGAGTTAAACTTCATGTTTTATTTAAAATTCATTGTAGTTGACCTAGTTAGTTTACATTACTGCCGAAATGTTCTAATACACTCACACCTTTTCCTCCTCACACATTTACACCTCTGCATTAGGGGATTACAGGCGTGATGTTAGGTGTAGTTGAAGTGGTGATGGTGGATTTGAGTTTGCAATACAAACGCAATAACGTCTAGAGGGCTTAGGCATTCAGGCGCTTCGTTTATTATTATATTATAATAAACGAAACGCCTGTTATTATATATAAATCCTTTCAATGAGATTGACATAATTGAGTTTTTTGGTAGCTTAGTTTTTATTAACCTTCTTTATGTCACTGCTGGGCAAACTTTTCTCCATAACCTTCAACTCATTTTCCAGTATGGCAATGGAAGAAACAAACAAATGACAAGTTATTGTAGAGATTATGGGTACGTCCAAATATGACATGACATTAGTTGTTATTTTATTAAGTAAATAATAGACCAAACGATGACAAGATTATAGTTTGCATAACTAGAAATCTTGATTGAGTAATATGTCAACATAACTAACGACTTTGTCACTTAAGCTACGGACAGAATAATATGAGTCACAGGGTGGAATTATTTTAATTTTGTAATTATGTGTACAGTCACGAGCAATAATATGTATACACCTGGCAAAGTTCAGTCACAAAAATATCTCGTGAAATAACGATTACAACTTTGAGATATGACCTATTTCATGAAGTGGTTTCTAAAGTATTAGTTCTGTAACGTAACATGAAAATGATATCAAAACAGTAAGCGAAAATAGTTTCTAAATGTTGCTAAGGGTGCATATTGCATATTGGTGGTGCTGACTGAACTGCTTTATGATTTGGGAGCCTAAACTATGGCTTGGACTTGATTAGACTAACTCCTTACCCAGAAAAAAAGCAATAGGGATGTTTACTGACTTTAAAAATATGATTCTAATTAGTCCATCTGTTAGATTATAGAAAAATATTGGATAAGTATTTTTCGATTTACCATATCAATAAAAATTGACGAAGATAAAACGCGTCAAAGATTTGAGTGGGGGTTTGTGACGTCACTAACCGCAAAAAAGTGTCATAATATTGTCTTAGAATATGACGTCACACGAGTTTTTAAAGCACTGTATCGTCTTCATTGTTTGCTTACGTGAAAAAAGAAAAAATACGTGTCCAATATTTTTTGGAAATCTATCTGACGGACTAATTAGATTTTTTAAGTTAACTACCTTATTCTTATGCTGTAGTTCAACCAATCATTCATTCTATGTATAAGTTGTCAAGCACACAATGGCTAAGTTGTAAGTACATAAGTTGGCTATAAGTACGTTTGGTTTTCTGTTCTCATTTTCGTACCTTCTTTTCCGTATCTTTCAAATCCTTACTCCAAATGAATATTATGCTAGCCTAACTCAAAAGCATGTGACTTACAGAGTGATCATTGTTTAGTTATTGTTGTAGATAGAGAGGGAGAATATGTGAGGAATTGAATGAAATAAAATGGAGTAAATTATATCCCGTCGGGGCAACGGGTGTAGCGGGAAGAGTCATTTGATGATTTGAATTCAATTCAATTCATTTATTTGAGTCAGACACAAATATTCATAGCTTTGTAAGTAAAATAATTAAAAGTGATGTTAGTATGCAGATTATTCAAATTCAAAGGACACAAAAAGGCAAATACACATTCACAATACTAAATTGTTACAATTATTAACTTGGGGTCGACCCCAAGTAACACGGGACGAGGACAGAAGATGGTGATTACTTGAAAAGCCTTTACATAACTCTTGTGATAGTCACAACTAGCTCTGGACACTTATAGAGTAAAGAGTTAAGTATGAATGCAGCTTAAGATTTACTTTCAAGTAAAATTAACTAGGAAGCAACTCAAGTTACGTAAAGACACTAACTGAATAACTTTAACGATAAACTTGTGATGTATGACACTAACTATTGCTAAAACTAGGTAAAAGCTTATCAGGCTTAATGCCTGGGTATGTAGTTAAATAAGATAATTATAGGTTACGTACAGATGCAAGTACACAAGGCTACTGTCAAATTTCTTGAATAGATTTTCAATTATATCGTTATACCATAATGTTGATTAATATCAAGGTTGATTAGGAAAATTTGATAGTTTTGGATTGGTTGATGTACTAGCATCTGTACTTTTTGTTATAGGTAGTTACTTCATGAAAATACTGATATTTAGATGCATGCGGTTGGACAAAAGGCCGATCCAAATATTGTTATGACAAAGCTAAGCGGATGATTGCAAAATTTCGCAGTCACAAAGCTCGTAATTTTCGATCAACATATTTTCGCAAAACTACTGATCTATGCATTATCATAAGAAATATTACTCTGTTTGCTTAACAAACATCAAATTCTACTGTTGTGTTGTGTACAAAAACTTAGTTAAAAAATCTACTCAGCCATATGGATTTGTGTATATTGGCAAGATGTTTTTACTTTTGCGGTTACACTCGATGTGGTACCTCAAACCTTTTTTTTCAAGTTATGGATTATTTTCATCTATTATTTATTTTGACTCATCTTAATGGTTGATATTGTCAAATTCTCAAAGTTTTTCACTTCGGGTAAAGTGGCCTGTATTATAGATTTGGTGTTTTGCCTTTTTTTTGTACCAGGTCGAAAAGTTATAGATATCGATATCACTAACTGATGACCACGACCTTCGTTCACGTAAAATTGTTATAAAAGTTCTTCCCTTTTTTAATCGGATTTTGTCACCAATTTCAAAAGTAATTTTTTTTAATCGGATTTTGTCACCAATTTCAAAAGTAATTTTTCTAAAACCTTATTTTATTCTTATTCTAAAATATTAGTAGCATTAGCTATCTGCCAGTAAAGCTCCGTCAAAATTGGTTCAGCCGTTTTGGAAATTAGTTAGAGGACCTGAACAAAAAATGTTTTTGTTACAACTGCTGTATTTCTGTATTTGCATTCAATAAAAACCTATTCTTTTCAAATCATTATTTATTTTTATGTATGTATAGACAAAGTACTTAGGTATCTGTTTGTTTTTGCCAAACGTTCTTCTTCTCTCAATCTTCTAGTGAGTTTATGGCTTGTCTATTGTGGCAACACAACAGCAGAGGACTTAAGCAAAGAAGAAATTGACGTAAGCTATACCGAAAAGGTTTTGTTGATTACAACTTGTCTATATCGGTCGGTCGATCTGTATCCTAACTTATATCCTGCACAATCATCATCATCATTTCAGCCAAAAGATCTGTGTCCACTGCTGGACACAGGCCTCCCCCAGGTGTCGCCACATTGACCGGTCCTCTGCGTCTCGCATCCAGCGTGTCCCCGCAGCCTTCACCAGGTCATCGGTCCACCTAGTGGGAGGCCCCGCGGTCGCCACTCCAGAACTTTTCGGCCCCACCGGCCATCCGTTCTGCACAATAATTGTATGCAATAACCTTACATAACACAAAAGTTAGCACAAACCAAAGTCATAATTACAATTCAGTCGTCGAATTGAGAACGACACACTTGAGAGATTCGTACACGACCAGACATTCAAACCATTCAATTATTTTATTAACACATGCAAGCGTGAAGATGCAAGTGTCATAAGTGTGTGGTATTGTGCAATGACACATGTAATGACGCGTCTGTTGCGTGTCATTCTGTCAGTTACACACTCAGTATTTTATTTTTATTTTTGGCGGCTAAATCATCGAATAAAATTCCACTCTTGGGCAGATCGAAAGGGACACTCCCTTTCACACACACAGACT
This sequence comes from Diarsia rubi, assembly GCA_932274075.1. Lineage (NCBI taxonomy): Eukaryota > Metazoa > Arthropoda > Insecta > Lepidoptera > Noctuidae > Diarsia > Diarsia rubi. Next base: position 19,945,232 of record OW026424.1, on the reverse strand, counting down.
TCTACTGATTAAAAACCACCTATGTTCCTTCTTAGCCCTTTATGTTGAGGCCGCGGTATCTCTTACAACATCTCGCAGCCCGTCAGTGACACCCTGACATTAAGGACAAATGTCAGTCGAATTTTCGAAAATGTTTTTTTTTGGTCATGTTTTTTTGGTGTCGATTTTAAGGAGCTCGAGGCAAACGGACGTGGACTAGGATCTATCGTTAGGGTTAAGCCGCGCTTGCCTAGGTTGGCCGTTGGACCACCCATTACATACCGATTTTCCTCCGTGCCTCAGAAAGCACGTTAAGCCGGTGGTTCCGACTGTCATTTATAGATATTTGATAGTCGTAACAAGTAGTGGTCCGAAGGTCTGACAACCAGTCTAACCAAAGGGGTCATACTCAATCGGGCGGGAGGAAATGCCCGGGTGTCACCACTGTGAGGATTGGCCGGAGGACACGGTGGAGCATACCGTGGAGGTCTGCCCCGCTTGGGCGAAGATCCGCCATGTTCTCGCTCGCGTCCGGCCCTGGTGCAAGTCATGGTATGGGGCGAGAAGGAATGGGACACCGTGGCCTCCTTCTGCGAAGCAGTGATGCTAGCGAGGGAGGTAGCGGAACGTGAGAGGGAGAGAACCTCACGTCCCAGCCGCCGCGGGAGTAGCTCCGTTCGTCGAGGGCCACGTGACGGCTTCTGGCCACCGTAGACGCGGGCCTGTGGACGGCGAGTGATGGGCTAGCTCGCCGTCCGTCCGTCTTACGGCGATGACAGGTCGTGTCGACGGAGCGTTCGGTTTCCACGCGCGCCTCAAAGAGATGTCAGCAACATAACATGCAAGGGCCAATGCCCGTCGTCGGGGCTGCGGGATGTTGTAAGAGATACCGCGGCCTTGACATATAGGGCTAAGAAGGAACATGGGTGGTTTTTAGTCAGTACAAGTCTGACACTCAATTTCGCTCTGCCCAAGAGTGGGAGGGGTTATTTGATGATTTCCCACCACCCAAAAAAGGGTATTACTCAGTCAGCACTAGCTGGGCTATGTAGGTCAGATAGGCAGTCGCTCCATGTAACATACTGATAATCAGCTGCATCCGGTTAGACTGGAAGCCGAACCGAACATAGATCGGAAAAGGCTAACAGATAATGAAATTGTCAACTGTTGTTGTGGTGTAGTTGAAAGCAGCAATTCAATACTTTTATCCTCAATCAAAAGTTACATCAATCAAAACATAGGAAGTTTCATAACTTTGTACAAGGAAACGAACTCACAACTACAAACAATTACTTCGTTAGCTACGGCTGTATAGTTGTATCGTAGTCGATGTCAAAGCGATTAACACAATAACCATCGTAGGAGAGTTAGGCCACATAAGGTTGCAAACACGCACTAAAGGTTATCAGACGTTCTCGAGCGACCTTGCGCGAAAGGTTGTGGTTTTAATCATTTTTGGAGATAGAATGTACCTGTGTGTACTTGCACAAGTTGGTGGATACTTGATGTTCAGTGACCTGTAACCATCAAAGGTCAACTTTACAAGCTAGGTTTTTGTACGGATCAGTCGTCTATGACTCTCAGTTTTGCAGAGCGTCAAACTGCTTTATGTAAAAGGTGTTGTATTAAAATATTACAACCGAAAATTTACGACAACCGGACCTACCAAGTCTTTAATAAAAATTAGGTGAATCAGATCTCTCATTGTACGGGAAGTCTATATAAAGCGAGGCGATGTGTACCAAGGCACGGATCATTAGGAGACTATCTGTAGTGCCTGCTCAGGGTAGCTACGCAGACACACTCAGGTATGCCATACGTAATATATAGGTATTTCTCTGGCTCAATGTTGCACCCCTTTACTATGCGGTCTAAATTATACTGTGATTTAATCATTTATACATAGTTCCGATTCAAAAATTCTAAGTCGTGAAATGTTTTATACTAAATTGCTAAAGCTAAATATAATAATTGTAAATAATAGGAAGTTAGTTTTTTGTCTGAACACGTAACTAAAAGTAGGTAGGATTTAATGAATTGAATTTAATAGCCCTATTATCTTGGCGCTACGAACCTCAGGAGTCGAGCAAAAAGAGAAACGGTAGGCGAAACCTTATGACACAGCTAGTATTGTCATAAACCTTGAGGTATCACTATCATCATCATTCATGTTATAAAACAAAGTCCTCCACCGCGTCTGTCTGTCTGTCTGTTCGCGATAAACTCAAAAACTGCTGCTCTAATTTTCATGGTATTTTCACCAATGGGTAGAGTGGTTCTCGAAGAAGGTTTTAGTGTACATTTTTTTTCTAAATTCAACCCCAAAGCGAGTTAAATCGGGGATGAAAGTTCGTTGAAATATTATTCGACATCCACGCGGGCGCAGCCGAGGGCAAAAGCTAGTTACTGATAAAATGATACCCTTTTGTTTCCGAAGAGCCTTTTTGTAGTGCACTTTAAAACACTTACTTCGATGCTCTGAATAGCAAATCATGAAAGCCCTTGGGCTCTTCAATGGCAGGTCATGTATCCACTGTGAGCTATGTTTCTGAAAAGGTAGCATTCCAATCCGAGTTACTCTCGACGGGAGGTCGCACGATTTTCCATTCACAGTAACAAATTACCTACATTCTGTCGATGATGTTAATCAATTATTTCTAGAAGAGAGGGTTTGTTGACTAGTGACTTGATAAATGCATGTTTTGCATAGGTTTGTGGGGATAGCGACATCTATCGCAACACATGCGAACTAATTGGCAAATTCTGCACCGTGCTATCAAAGTTATCCGCGACATTAGCCTATATAGAAAATCGCGACTTACATACATAATATATGTCGGTCAGTTAGCCCACCAGACGTAACACTGGTCGGAGGATCCTCCCTGTTCTAAGGGGATGAGGAACTTTACACCCTGTTCCTCATACCTCCCAAAGGTTCTTAATATTTGGTTTATAATGTTTTATTTGCAGATAATGTAGGGATTACAAACCAGATGTAAAAATACGTAGTCCTACTCGTAGTACATTCTGCTCACGCTTTCTCTATTTCTCAGTCATTGCCAAAGCTTTTCTAGATTTTCTGCAAGGGTTCTGTTCCCCCGGTTTTCTCTCGGTCGCTTTAGGTATTCTGTGCTACCAACATAGTTTTGACGACAAAATAGTTCTTAATCTCTGGACAATTTGATTAATGGTTTTTTTCCTGATTACATATTATAATATCTATACAAATTTTAAGGAAAAAGGTATCATAATTTTGAACCCGTTTGAACAGTACGCGTTATAATTACCTAGTTTGTAATAATTATGTGATATTGGGTAAAATATGGAGTCATATTCTCTATCTAGCGGAAATACGCTTGATGTGATGTGGTAAAATCTAATTTCAGCTCAAAGCTTTCCTTGTCTAGCCTAGCTTGCACTGGACTATAATACTTACAATTACATTCACAAGGCTCACATTGCATAACATAATAATGGGTTCAGGTCTCAAATTGCAGGGATGTTGGCACTGCTAGACTAGCACGACGCGAACGATTTGATAATAACACACCGACTTATGCAAATGTTGGCTGGCGGCGATCGTGATCTTGGAGAAGGTGGTTATTAGAGCGAAGGTCTGATTGGGTGGTCCTTCGGTACAGATTCACGTATATCTTCTTTAGTATTTGGTTTCTTGATTTGTAACTACAAATGTCGCAGTTATTTTTACGAAAGGTCCATTTTATGCTTTTTAACGCAATAGGGTATTTCACCAAAAAAATCTAATTAGTCCGTCTGTTAGATTAAAAAATATTGGATACGTGTTTAGAGTTTTGTCAAAAAAAAAATACGAAAATAAAACGTGTCAAAGATGGGTAAAAAAGTACTAACCTTGTGACGTCACACAACGTGACGCGACTTTTCGAAGCACTGTATCGTCTGCATCTTTTGCTGAAGTGAAAAAAGAAAAAATACGTATCTATTCGTTTTTGAAAATCTATCTGACGGACTAATTCGATTATTTGGTGAAATACTCTATTCATTATTATGATCTGCTAAAGTGGCAATTTTAGACCCTAGACGAGCGTTTACATGAAGCAACTTCATGTAAAATACTGGAATGCTGCATCCGGTAAGACTGGAAACCGATACCAATAAACTTGGAAAAGGCTAAGCATATGATGAGGTTTTTCTTATAGTTTATCAATGCGTGCCTCCTCACCTGACTCAAAGATTATAATCCAGCAACAGACACGACAGTCGTACGCACGATTGTGAACTTTGTCTCTCCATGTTCCCTTAAATTTAATGTAAATTATCATTTTCTACTGCTGTTCTCAACTGATTTTGGTATCAGTTATAAGGATTAATGGGTGGTAATTAGGACATTTCTATTCCGAGTTTTAAGAATTATAGTGCGATTTTGACGATTTTAAAAACCCTCTGCCAGCCACGTGTCTTGACAATAGGGGATCGCACTGACTCAAAAAAATATGATTCTATTTAGTCTGTCTGTTTGATTATCGAAATAATTATGTCGGATAAGTATTTTTTGTTTTATCAAATTAATAAAAATTAACCAAAATAAAACGTGTCAAAGTCGTGAGTGGGGCTGGTGACGTCACTTTTTTGTAAAAAAAGTACCGAACTGTGACGTCGCGCGACTTTTTGAAGCACTTTGTCGTCTTCATTTATTGTTTACGTGAAAAAAGAAAGAATACTCGTGTCCAATATTTTTTGAAAATCTATAAAAAAATATAAATCTATATCTGACGGACTTATTAGTTTTTTTTTGTCAACTACCCTATTATAGTTGTAATGTCGTGTGAGTTTCCCTCTGTTGATTCAGTTTTTCAAGAGTACCTTAAACCTACCTATTTAGATTTTCATTGAATTTGGAAATATCAAGTAACCGTTTTCTCATTCTTGCAATCGTACCCACAAAAAGTGCACTATTTGCAATGCACACAAAACTATTAAAAACTTACAAAACAGTGCTGACCAAATGACAGGTAAATAACAAACGACTGCACGTCAACCTATAGGCATAACCAGTATAATCTGGCCTATAATTTTATGACCTTATCAACGGTGAGATATCAGCTTAATTTGGATTTGCGTAGCTTGATTGGTCGTTATGCATACCTACTGGAAAAATGTTACTTTGCTACGATTCATAGGGCATAATGTTCAAATTTGTTACAGTTTTGTCGAAACTATGATATTCACGTAACACTAGAATGACATCCCTGATCGTAGCTAATTCGATTCTGAATCGAGTTACAAGTTACAATCGATTCGTGACCGAGAAATGTCCGATGTAATCGACACGGGTCATCATGTTCCCGTGTTGTGTCGTAAAGTATTTTTGTGTCATTATTGATATAATTTTTATCTCGATTGTTAAAGGTCATCGATACTTTTACAGAGTTTCTCTTGGAGAGTTCGTTAGTTAAAAAGCTTCAGGATTGCATAGCGTCATCGTGACTTTAACTTTCAGTTGACATTTTTATTGTCTGTCTACGATATCATTGATCTTTTTTATGTCAATGATAAAATCCGGAACAGAATTGTAACGTTAAGTTAGTGTGATATTTGAGAGTACTCAATAAATATAACATTACGTTTATTTTAGAACTATAGCACTTCGCCCGCGGCTTTATGCGATAGATCGACACAATAATAAATAAAATAATTATTATATATTATTATAGTATAGATAACGTAAAAGAGAACAAGAAGATACATGAGATTGTATAAATTTAATATTTATGTGAATTATTAAAGCATAAAATTATGATAAGAAAGAAATTATAATTAAAATAATGCGATCGACCACCAACAAGTTTCATTTTTCACACGTGTGTGATTTTAAGACCTAATTTATTCAGTTTTTGTTGCTAACTGAGGATTGAACTATTGACACTATCGTTCTATCTCCGAACAGTCTCAAGGTTACATACAAATAAGACAAAATTAAATTTGAAATATGATTTATGACATTAACTATGTATATAATCATTTCTTGTCTTTGCCCCATTAAAATGGGGTCGGCATAACACCTTCTTGCCTACTACGCTCCCTTGTCAGAATCCACGACATCATTTGCTTCATTCTCTTTCACATCATTGCTCATCATCATCATCATCATCGTCAGCCTTATATTGTTCCCACTGCAGGGACTCAGGCCTCCTCTTTAGGAGAGGGATGGACTATAATCCATCACGGGGGCCCAGTGCGGGTTGGTAGATGTCACATATCTTGGAATTTTTGTTCTAAGATATGACGGTTTCCTCACGATGTTTTCCTTCACAGTTTTGAGAGCCTCCAGGATGTTTTCCTTCATCATTGCTCACACAAACACAATCCATTCATGTTTTGTTTGTCTTTCCTCTCCCTCTCCATTCATCACATTTTTAGTCACATGCGTTTTATCCTTCGTCACCACCATTTCGTTTCATCACCTTACCAAGATAGTCGACTACCTTTCAATTTTTCAGCAACAGGTGACCTTTTCAAACTTCATCTAATATACTCATTTCTTGCTTTATCCATTCTAGCCATTTCGCAAATCTACCTCATTCTCAATAAACTAATAACAAAATATTCAATTAAAACATCCTAGTATTAAAAGCATTCCATGTTGTACAAAGGGTGTACCTTTGTACACCTTTATATAATTCTAGACAGAAGGGATGGGGGAATCAATCAATCATAATTGGTATTAATAGCTTCCAGCGCATGCGTCCCACGGGGCCCCACTCCCGTGCCACAGTCATAGCAACCACTAAGTATTTTATCAAATTAATTACTTTCAACTTTTGTGGCAGACTGTTTTTTTAGCCGGTATGATAATTTGTAGATCGTACCTATGAAAATTGAGTAAACAAAGTCAATTGAAAACTTCACTGTGCAGTGCCTCAAAGTTACACTCAAAGTACTTTAATCGACTTAGCTTGAATAATAAAAGACGTTGCTTATTTAAATCCTAACTTCTTAACTTCCTAATCCTAATCCTATACACTAAATAAAACACGCGCGACTGCAGCGCGATTTTTATTTATAGTGATTAACGTGCCACGCGGCATATTTGAAGGCGCCCTAATATTATAAATGCGAAAGTAACTGTATCTGTCTGTCTGTCTGTCGCACTTTCACGCCATCGGTCGCAATAACCGACATCTACGCGGACGAAGCCGCGGGCATCAGCTAGTTCTTAATAAATATTTTTTTTTACTCGTCTACGTTTCTATGCAAAATGATGTCTGCAGGTTTTAGAACAAACACGTGATGATATAATTAATGCATAAAGCTCACATGACTTTTATTTAATTTAAAATGTATATTAAAGTCAAATCGAACTGGTTTTCAATATAGAAATATATAGATCATGGTTTAAATTGAGATTTGAAGATAATTTTCTGTATTTATTTGTATAGCTTTTTTTTGTAATAGCCTGTACTGTCCCACTGTTGGACAAAGGCTTCCCCCAAATCCTTTCAAGCGCTCTTTTCCTGAGCCACCTCAAACCAACCCTCGTCGTGCGCGCCGATCGTCTCGCCACCTCTTTCTGGGCCGTCTTGGCGGCGCCGTCCGTCTTCCGGCAACCATCGTGTTGAGGCTTTTGCCCAGCGCTCATCGTGCATGCGGCTGACGTGACCCGTTCTGTAGCTTAGTTACATTAAAACTTTATACATATTAATAAAATTATGTTGTTATTTCAGGATCACTACATTGTTTGTCTAACATAATAGTGTATTATCTATGACAATAACACATGAACGGACGTCGCCTGCGCAGACATTTATCTACTATCTACCTATAATTAGTTATTTTAAAACGGTGCAAATGGTTGACCCGGCTGGGCAGCTTTCGGTAAATGGCGTGGCATCTCTCAAAGATTTCCGATAGTTATAGAATAAAATAACTAGGCATTTACGGAACAATAATATGTCAGCGAAAAAAACGTGTGGGAAACGTGGGAGCAGTCGTGGCCCAGTAGTTGCGGCCCGACTTACAAACAGTAAGTCGTGGGTTCGAACCCTGGCAGGCACATTACTTTGAGTAATTTATTTCATCACCACTGCTCTCAAAACGGTGAAGGAATACATCGAAAGAAACCGGCATGTCTTAGAACCAAAAAATTCGAAGACATGTGACATCTACCAACCCGCACTGGGCCCGTGTGGTAGATTATAGCCTATACCTCTCCTAGAGAAGAGGCCTGAGTCCCTGCAGTGGGAACATTACAGGCTAATGATGATGATGTTAAAAACAACTTTAAAGTCAACTCAAGACACCACGTCTTGAACCGTGTCCTTCAGTCTAGTAAGAGTATTAGCGGTGATGTGTAATAATTATAATATGTTGATTCTCATGCTGCTCAAGTGCAGCTACAATAATAATAATGATGCTGCTGGCTTGCCTAGTAAATATGTAGTTGGTAAGTAGAAGTAATCAAAGGTACTGTAAGCTTTCCTAAAATTAATAAATATTTTTTGTGTCATTTACACACAATCACGACACGGTTGGCGCAGTGGCTCAGGCAATGGACTGCTGCGCTGCGTGTCGCGGGTTCGATCCCCGCACGGAACAAATACTTGTATGGCCTACAGATAGTTTTTTCGGGTCTGGGTATTTGTGTATGTGAGTTTACATGTTTGTGAACGCACCCACGATACAGGAGAAATTCCTTGTGTGGGGCAAAGTTTTTAAAAAAAAAAAAAAACATCTACGCATAACTTCATGCCTGTTATTCGCGAAGCGTAAGGCAGAGATTTACCCATAGTACTCCCACATTAGCCAGTTGGGTACTTGAGGTTACTATTTTTTTTTTACTAGGTACCACATTGGTAACTGTGACCGCGACTGCTGAGCATGTGGGCCTGGGTTTGACTCTCGGTTGGCGAAAGTGTTATATTTTTTTTCTTCTGAATTTGTATCCAGTTGATGGCAATAGACTTCCCCACTATAACGTGGGACTTCAAAAATATAACTGGTGGACCTAAAAATATTACAACCACATTGTGTGTTTTTGTGTGTGTGAGTGTGTCATTTTTGTGTAATAATGGGTATACCCTGCCCAAGCCAAGATTACAGGTGTGATGGTATAATTATGCTATTACACACTATTATATAGTGTGGTATTTATTATTTGTTATTATACATTGAAACCTAAGTATAAATTAGAATACAATTTACGTACACGTGAACATTCGGACAAAAATGATTTAATGAATTAAATGTAAACGATTTTGTAACATCAGAAAAGCACAGATCACAATACCATTAATCACTTATCTTTAATTTCATAATAATAATGGCAACTGTTGATATCATAGAAAGAAACACTAATAAGTATTACCTGTGTGACATTGACCCCTAGTTTCTTAAAGGCCATTTTATTCGCTGTCAAGTCACCCGTCTAGCAATGTGATTGGTGGATATGGTTTTGCTCAAGCAGTCAAAACCGGGATATGATATTTGACTACAGAGTTCATGTTATAGTTACGTGTACATACATGAGTCTTTTCACCTTCATCGAAATAAGCGCTGGCATGTCTTGTTTTTCAAACGTTTATCAGCAGCGTTCTTCTGTCAATTGTTTACAAGCGCACACATACATAAAAATATATACGAGCTTTAGGACGAACTTAGTTTCTTTAGGCTAACCTTTGCCAGTTTTCAGCCAGTTATGTGTGACAAATAAACAAACTCGCTAAGAACCGCTTTTTTGCTTTAGAAGTTACTTGATACTTTAGAAAGATATCGTTGTTTTAACAATCGAGACGCGATTAACTCTAGTACTCAATGAATCAGGTTTGATTAATCGGATAAAAAATATTTAAATCTAATAATCAGACATCGATTATGTAAATATGTTAATAAATACTAATATTTATCTTTTTATATTCGAAGATAACATAGACCTTCAATGACTAGTTTCATGATTACGTCTGAACGTACGTACGTTTTGGAGTTTCTTGCCGGTTCTTCTCCTTAGGAATCGACCAATGCACCGAACCGTGCCCCTTTTTACCGACGTTTTATAAGTGCCCATGGAGGCCTATGTGAAATAAAAATATTTTATTTTGATTTTGAACCAGCTTTTTGTCTCGCCTGGGGCTAAAGGGGAGTGAGTACAAAACGCATGGACTTTGATACCGGTTTTTGACAATCGGAAATTTTCGAATTAGGAGTCTTTGGTCAACTGGACCCGCTTGCAACTGGACCCACAGTGAAACTATGGAAAAAAAAAACAGTTTATAAAGTGATTTGTTTGACTAATCTCGTGGGTCCATTTCGAGTGGGTCCTGTTGACCAAAGACTCTTACTGATGTACTCAGAGATATTTAATGATTACTTAAGCCGTCACTTGACATGCTTTTGTATGACAAAACTGTCAAAACCCTTATTAAGTGATGGCCTAAGTAATTATTAAAGATCTCTGAGTGCGGCAGTTAGTTGCCCTATTGGTCTAGTGGTCGCAATGTGGTTATTCTGAGCGTGAAAAGTTCGGTTCCAAATCGGTTCTACAAGGGTTAATTTTTCTATCTATCATGTACTTCTCAGTAGAAGACTAAAATACGTATTCGAATATGGTTGATATCAATAGACTCGTCCATTACTACATATGATTTAAACATAACTGGTGAATTTGAGTTTGTAGGTACTTCTAACGATGTTATTTTTGAAATGCCAGCATCTGTGTTCCCTCTAAAGAAATAAAATCGATAAAAAAATAGAGTGCTTTAGATAATAATAATAATAATAATAATATTCCACAACTACCACACAACGCCATCTAGTCCCAAGCTAAGCAGAGCTTGTGTTATGGGTACTAGACAACTGATAAACATACTTATATATTTCTAAATACATACATATTATAGATAAATTACACCCAGACACAGAACAAATGGTCGTGCTCATCACACAAACATTTGTCCTGGGTGGGAATCGAACCCACGACCTCCGGCATAGCAGTTAGGGTCACTAACCACTAGACCAACAGGCCAGTCAGATGTTTTAAGTGGGGCTACTTTCTATCCTTGTCGCGAGAAACGGCCATTTGTACTACGTTGGCGGTATGATATATGACGTCACATTTCTGTCGTCTAGCAAGTCATTTAAAATCAGTTATAACTGAGCCATTTTTGATCGATTTTATTACATTTTTTACACATCGTGTTATTTTTGTTAGTTCTTTGAAATAACATAACATTTTCGTGAATTTTTCGTGTTTTTTTTTTTTTTTTATGGATGGAGCATGCAATGTAATCTATCTGAAATAAATGAATTGAATTGAATTGAAATAGCCATTTAACTAGCCGTCTGGCTTTAAAGTAAGAGTCAAGGCATCTTCTGGGCACGCTCGTTACATCATAGACCTCAACATCGCTGAGCAATAAAAATAAAAAAGTGTTCAAACGGTTCTCGTGTGCAAGGCGAAGAAGGCTAAGCTTGATAGCCTATGACGGATAATGTCAAATCTGCTAAAGAATAAGTTACATCTGCAGGATTACCCATTACAGATCCTATTAAGTAAATTGGCTCATTAGCAATTATGGTTCAAAATGAACCAGCTAATGCACCATCATTGTCAACTAGAACCTTCGAACAAATCGTAGCGCATATCTAAACAATTTAGACAGTGATAGATGCAAATCGTGATGATGCAGACGTTGAGGTTTGCGTGCATACATCCAACCAGTCGAATATCATTAGAATGCATGTAAACTTGTTATTGGATGACAAGTGCTTGTGCCAGTTAGATTAATCAACCGAGTTATGAATGGTATCGGGGTGGGTGGGACGGGGACATCACGCAAAGGGTTTTGCTGAGGTAGGCCATTGAAATGCCGATTAGGAAACTTACAGAGAAGTGTACAGAATTATTATTACTATAAGCCTGTATGGTCCCACTGCTGGGCAAAGGCCTCCCTTCCCTCCTTCTACTTTTCGCGATCTTGTGCGTTTATAGGCCAATCCTTAGAGAAAGAGTACAGCTCATCCCGCCATCTACTTCTAGGCCTGCCACGTTGTCGTTTCATACGTTTTGATATCCACTGAGTGGTAATTTTTGCCCTTTGCTCCACCAACATGTGGCAGATGTGACCAGCCTAGTTCCATTTCAACCGAGCAGCTGTATTGCCAGCATTGGCTATTTGGGTTTTGGAGCGAAGTATGGTGTTTCTGATGCGGTCCGTAAGTTCGACACCCAGTATACTTCGCTCCAAAACTCGTTAGCAAACCCCAAGTGCGGACTTCTGACGTTTTATAAGCAACCATGTTTGCGCTCTATGTGAGGGTGGGGAGAATGCACATGTCCAAGAGCTTTCGTTTAAGTGAAAGAGGGAGAGGTCATTTCATTAATGTGTACGGAATTATGGGAGAGAATGATGATTAGATGCACGCTGTGGCCGAAATCGGCTAGATGGCATATTCAAATATGATATGCAATTCTGTTTTGGGTATAGGGTCGACCTTCAGTTTATGCGATTGCAGCTGAAGACCATAACTGTGCCCATCACAATCCAGTTACTAGGTAAAACGATACCTAGTATAAAATATAGTCGCTCAGTTTTTTATTTTAACCTAAGCAGAATTTGGTCATACTACGTTTCTTTACGAATAATTTGACATGTAACGATTGCAAAGAGTTTTGTAAAAGTTCTAGTGGGTTTTACAAAAAAATATGTATTTTAGGTGCTGAAATCAAACCGTGTTTCCTAGTTATATAACAACAAATATTACGGTTGCGCTATGAATATTAAGCTTTGATATGAGCATCTAAATGACGAAATATTTAAAAGATCAACGGATGCACTTGGACTCAAATATGATTATCTGCGTGTAAACACGTTTGATTGGACAATTGGACCTGCTAGTTTAATGGGTAAGTAATTATTTACATTTGTAATACGTTGAGTGCAAGAATCCGCGGTGATTGACACACTTAGGAGATATCGTTGCCCTACAGTAAATGGTATTACTAAGTGACTTTTTTATCAAACGTGTTTTTCGCCTTTGACCTGTGTCCATTATTTCTATAGAAAATTGATTTCGCGGGCGATCGGTTCTGGTTTTTGGCTAAAAATGATGAGTCCCTATAATGCACGTCACTGTAATGCACATACCAGCAATGCGCGACACTGGATTGCACAACACGGGTGTGTACGCCCTTGTGAAAGGAACCATCACAATGTCTCCAAATACTCGGCTGTACCTTGCTTGTCCGACCCAAGAATGTACGGCACTTTAAATGGCGACATCGCGTGATTGGCCGATTGGTTGGCCAATCAGGTGACTCGGAATTTTGGGACATTGATATGTTTTGAATTGCAATGACGTACATTCCAATGTCGCGCATTCTCGGCCTGGACCAAGATTGTCCGGCTTGTTAATGTACAGCATGACAAATGAAACCAAAACAAACATACTTAGAAGAATTTCGCGACCAATTTCGAGGTACCGCTCGCCGGCCGCTGCCGCGGCACCGCTCGCTTCGCTCGCTCGGCTCGCGCGTAGTTGGTCACAGTTCTAACCTAACCTAACCTATGGATCCCTTCGACATCGTTTTTACAATCGTCTTTCGGAACAGCACTACCTAGTATCCAAGTCCCAAAATTCCGAGTCACCTGATTGGCCAACCAATCGGCCAATCACGCGATGTCGCCATTTATCGTGCCGTACATTCTTGGATCGGGCAAGCAAGGTACAGCCGAGTATTTGGAGACATTGTGATGGTTCCTTTTCCAAGGGCGTACACACCCGTGTTGTGCAATCCAGTGTCGCGCATTCTAGTGCCGTGCATTGTTGATGTTGAGCATTGCTGGCTCCCAAAATGATGACGAATCTCTTGTTTTGACCTTTGTCTATTTTTCATTCTGCCTGCACGTCATGTTGTATCTGCGACACCAAAATATTTTTTTACGAGTGATGCATCGTTCATGGCACGCGCGCATTGCATACATCAGCACTTTTCCGTCACCTTGCACAAATTACTGTCTAAGGCGACAGTACACAATCAGCATTCATACTCAGCTATACTCATTCACGCATTATAGCATTAGTTAAGTGGTAGTTAAATATAGTCAATAAACAGTCATCGTTGGCTATCCGTGACTTTCATTCAAGCTGCAGCAGCGCGTACATCTTTATGGTCCTTCGAGACGGATTTGTTTTTTAAATCCGTCCGGGGCAGTTCTATTATTAGCCAGACTGGACACCACACTATGTTTCACACTCAGGCAAGGGTTGACAAAACCCCACTTGGGTTGACGGGTTTTGTAGCAGCCTACGAGATTTCCAAATCAGCCTTTGCAACGAATAATCATGTTCTGACGTCAGAGAATCCTCAGATTGAAAAACAAATATGTAATGGGATTGACCAATTCACGAGAACTGGACCAGAAACAGTTTGTTTTAAATACTTTGTAAGAGATGATTACTTCGCTGCCTATTATTAAAACTAATCAAAAACTCCTCTTTGAAGATACACAGTCTAATACCTAAAATAAACGCAAATGCATTGAAGACTAGTCTCATATGATAATTATTTAGTAAACAAGTTTGATTGCGGACCGGTTAAACGGTCAAACGGCTTTAATTAATAAGTTAATGTTAAATTAGAATTCCTACGTTAAGACGCCAAAGACAGACCGATTCTATTTCATGGATAGAAAATAATCTATAAATTAAAAAGTGAAGACGTTTTCAATGATCTAACGTCGTTTTCGAAGTTAAAATTCTGTCGGCTTCGTTGGTCTAGTGGACGCAAGTACGACTGCTGAGTAAAAGGTTCGATTTCCGAGTCGGGAAAAGTGTTATTGGGTTTTCCATCATCTATGCTCGGTTGATGGTATATCGGCAATCCCCGAAGCATCAAGCAGAAGTGCACGCATTAGTACACCCGCATTTCGCTAGCTATGTTAAAGTCCTATGTAATTAGGGGCAACCTATTAATTAGGACTTTAACATAACTGGTGTACTTGGGTTGACCTCTGAGTCTGACATCACAGAAAAAGCTTTTTTTCATTTACATTCCAAAACAAAACACGGTTTTCGCGAGACTTGAGTGCTTAGATTTCTGATTTGCTCACTACCTTGAATTATGAAGAAACGAAGCTTTCACAAGAACCATAAAAACTATAGTGGGAACTATTATCCGTTTGTGTTTATGTGAGTCAAATAAGGAAAAATGGATGGGTTCCCACTGTCGAAATTAAGACAAGATAAGCATATTTGTGTGTTACACATGAAACTAACATATTCTATATATGCTTATCTACTATTTATAAACCAGCAATACATTTTGTATTTTTTTAGTTTATCTTATTTGGATGTTTAACCTACTTCTTTTACGAAATGGTAGGTTCCTAGGTATGTTAAAAAAATCCAATATACCTACATATTTTAGAAGCCTATTCTAAAATATGTGGGTATATTGAATTTGTTTTCTTCCTATTATATCCGTTAATTCGGTTTTAAATAGACCCACGTCGAAGTTACATAACTATGGCCCTCCAATTCTTAAAAAAAACTGAAAAGCAAAAAACAAGCACATTTTAAATTAAACAAAACTTGAAAGCAGGCGGTGTCCATTCTATTTTCATTTCATAATTTAATATTCAAATGAACCCCGCCTGCTTCCAAGTTTTATTTAATATAAAAAGGGCTTGTTTTTTGCTTTTCAGTTTATTAAGTCGGGTTTTTTAGTTTTTTAACTACTTTTTTTATTTCCAACTTTTTAGTTCTTTTGTGTTTGTTCTTTCGCTGGGCTCGTAAAATTCTTCGCAGATGATTTAACTTTTGTGTTTGTTTATAGGATTTGTGACTTTGAATTTATTTTAAACATATAAGTGTAATATTTTGTAATCTCCTTTTAAAACCCTTTATTTTGATACCTTACTTGATAGTAATGGATAAATTATTTTTTTTCAAATCTGTGATATGGCCCCTAAAAACCCCAATTTTTCTTTGTTTTTTAATTTTAATGTAACCAGTGACACTGGCACCATCAAGACGAATCTAACGACGTATATTTTATTCAAATCCCTTCATTCGTTTAGGAGTTATGAGGGAACAAAGAAACGGACATACAAACATACACGCTAAACACATAACCCTCCTTTTGGGCTTCGCCGCAGTCGGGTAAAAATTAAGGTAGGTATATGAAACGAGACCTTTTTGATTTTTGATATGAAAAGGCTTAGCTGCAAAATTAGTTAGTAAAATAACTACACACAGTTTTATTCACACGGAAAAGAGTACCTTGACAAGAAAATAACTAATATTTATGTAATGGCTAGGCTAGGAATCTTATGATGACAGTAATTAACTTATTATACTTACTCATCTTCGCACAAGCTGCCATAAATTATGAATTAATTATAAAAGTAACCAGTCCTATTACATTAATTGCATATGCACATATGTATGTACATAATTTAATTATGGCAGTACATTTATAATTATTATAATTAATGTGGGACAAGAGTCGCTCGCATCAGCTATTCAGCATTCCTTTCATAGTTCATTTCATCGTTTTTGTATAAATGTTTTTAGAAAACTTTTATTGTTTTTTTTTATTAATAGTTATAGTGATGGGATGTTTCCTGAACAAAGTATGATTCATCACCATCATCACCATCATCACCATCATCATCTTTCTCGTCATTTGGGGTCGGCGGCGGCGCAACATGCCTTTTTCTTCAATTCTGCTCTGTCGTCCCGTTACGAGTATCATACACTCGAGAGCAATGAATCCGGGTCACTTAAAGAATGTTAAAAATCTCGGAAACTAAAAATGATAGGTTAATGCAATAAATTGTATTTAATAGACAATGTAATACTCCTTAAATGAAAGTAAAAAAAATATGAGTCACCATACATTTTATTAACACAAAATTACATAAAGAAAAAAACTGCTGATCTCTCCTTAAAACAAAAATAGGAAACATGAAATTTTTGAACTTTATTACGATTTTCTTGAATTTTAATACTTCGTATTGCCTCCTCGTGCTTCCATTACTGCGTTTACGCGGTTTGGCATGCTGTACACCAAGTTCCTTATACGATTTTGGGGAATATTCTCCCATTCCTCTGTGAGAGCAATTTTGAGCTCACGAAGCGTGATTGGGGGAGGGTTTCGTTGTTTTACGCATCTGCCTAGCTCGTCCCAAGCATGCTCGATCGGGTTGATATCCGGGCTGCGCGCTGGCCACTCCATACGAGTAATGTTCATCTCTTGAAGGTAGTCATTCACAATCCTACCTGTATGAGGTCGGGCATTGTCATGCATAAATATAGCATCCTCACCTAAATTGACCATAAATAGACCAACGTGATCATTGAGGATTTCTTCCACATATCTTACGCTAGTTAAAGAGCCGTTTTCTATGATCACCAGCTCTGTGCGACTTTCAGAAGAAATTCCGGCCCACACAAGTACAGACCCACCACCGTAGGCTACTTTTTCTTCGATGCATGCTTGCTTGAATCTTTCCCCTAGTCTTCGATACACTCTGTGTCTTCCATCGTGCTTGTAGAGCATAAACTTTGATTCGTCGGAGAACATAACTTTTGACCAATCTTCAATACTCCAATTTACGTGGCTCTGGGCATATCTTAGTCTTGAAATACGATGCCCACGCTCCAGTTTAGGGCCGTTTGCAGGTCTAAGGGGTTTTAAGTTAGGGTTTTTAGTTAGTCTTACTGTCCATGCACTTGGGTTACTTCCTCCGAGGCGTCGAAACTGATTTGTGAGTTCAGTTCCTGTGAGAAAGCGATTTCGAAGCATAGTGTTCACCAAGTATCGGTCTTCTCGTGCTGTGGTACACCTGGTTCTGCCCGTTCCTGGTCTGCGTAGGTTAGAACCAGTTTCTTCGTAACGTCGGAGAACTCTTTGTACTGTTGACAGCGACACACCGACAGTCCTGGCTGTATCGCGCTGACTCCGGCCGGTTTCCAGCATTGTAAGTATTCTGGTGCATTCTTCAGGCGTAAGCGACATAATTTCAGCTTGAATAATGAATATAGAGCACTATCAACATGGTTTATGTACCCACATAAATGACAGATTACAAACAAAAGCAAAACCAAATGCTGTAATTTCGTAGTTCCATCTTCGAAAGTGGCCCTTTTTCAAATTTGATTTTTTTATGATATAACTTTACAATAACTAAGAAGTTTTAATACCTTCATTTAAGGAGTATTACATTGTCTATTAATTACAATTTATTGCATTAACCTAGCATTTTTAGTTTCCGAGATTTTTAGGATTCTTTAAGTGACCCGGATTCATTGCTCTCGAGTGTATAATCCTTTTTCTTTCATATCACTCCTCACACACTTCATCCATATTTTCTTTAGTCTTCCTCTCCCTCTCCATCCATCCACATTTATATTCATCACATTTCCACTAGCATGCCTTAGAGAAATTTCTCGACGGCTTGAAAACTCAAGCCCCACGGGCGACATAAAAACTTTGACTCCAAGTTAGGCTCTTGCCACGCGATAAAAAAAATAAAAATTCAGACAGCCTTAAAGATCTAAAAAATTAACATTTTTATATCATTTTCTGTGATATTGCACAACTTATTCGGGTTTAAATTACAACAAAAAACAATAAATAAAAAAACTAGTTATAATTAATGCTCCAGACAAACTGACATAGATGCTAAAAATCTAGAAATACCTGCCACATGTTGTCACAAGAATAGATAATAAATAGATAGATATAATAATTTGTAAGCCGGTTGATAAAAAGTAGCGACCTTGTCTATACATGTATGGATTTATAAGAGGAGTTTTATTTGTAAATCAATGCTTAAATGCACGAAAGTGAAAATTGATGGTGTTTTAATATGATTTATTTGATGGCTTTAAATGTAACAAGAACACAAATGAAAGTAAGTGTGACGAAAGTGTTTATTTTTTCTAACCTGCTTTGTCCCACTCCTGGGCAAAGGCCTCCTCCACTTCTTCCATTTCTCTCAAACCCGTGCATCCACCTTTCCATTCTGACGGGACCTGTCTAATTTCTCCCACCACCTCCATCGTGGCCTGACGCGACTCCGCCTCACTGTGGCAGGACACCAGTTTCCTGTTATTATATCAGAGCACGTTAACTGCCTCCTTGGTCTAGTGTTTGCAGTCACGATTGCTGGGCATGAGGTCCTAAGTTCGATGACCGAACTAAGTAAATTTTTATTGGGATTTTCTGTCAGGAATTTCTCAGTAATTGCCACGAAGTCCGGGCTTGTGCCTGTTGATGGCAATAGGCTTACTCCAATTACATTAGACTTGAGCATTACTAGCGGAATGTAGGTGCACCACCTTGAATCGTAGAACTAGTAGGAAATAAATCAATCCAGTTCTATAGTAGGACTGTGCAGTAGCACTAGTGGGAATGATTCAACCCTTCAGTCATTACAACCGTGATGTAATGCTGTGCTTTAAATTGCATCATTTTTTTCGTCTTTTCTCGCGAGTCTGACCTGGGGGCCAATTCTCGATTTTAGAGATGGTGTCGAACTCGACAAAAATTTCTAATGACGTCATTTTTTCGACAAATTTTAAAAGTTGCTATTCTGGGGATGTCGAATTCGACATTTGTCGAAAGCTAACGTTAGAGTTCATGTCGAGTGCTTCTGAGCAGTAGAGATGTCATGTCGATTGTAGAGATCATCATTTCTGAGTGAATTCGTTGAGTTTTGGATTGTACACTGTGTTTTCTTTTCTTTAATTTTTAAATAAAATACGGCTTGGCATCTCATATCTACTGGAAATTTGATTTATACTCTAAAATGTAAAACAGCACCCAACTTTATTAGTTTTCGTAAAAAAATATTTTCGAGGTTTCGTAAAAATAGTTTCAACATTAAGATTTATATAGTATCAGTTTAAGTTACAAGAAAATCAATTATTTATTCGAACCATTTTCTCCAGTTTACCCCATACTTCGGAAGATTTAAAAAAAACATTAAAATATCTATGGAAAAGCCGGAACATCAAAGGGTTACGTTAAGCTAGCGACCGAAAAACTATGTAGAGACTGCAGCCCCTGTGATGTAAACACAGTACATGTAAACATAACAAAAGTTTTGAAGGAACCGCAAAAAGGCGCAAATTCTGACACTGACAGACAGTCAACTGTCAATTTGTTTTCTTTATTTCACAAGAGCATACGAAAATCTTGAAACACACTAAACGTTTCGTTTTATACTTAATTATGTAGGTTTAGTCAGCGTTTTAAAACAAAATCATTCATTAACTCATAGCTACCTAAAACAGAACGTGCGATTCTTCATAATGGTAACATTATCTTCACTCGACTCGACATTTTCGTGACATTTATTTCTATTTTGACTGAGAATACGGAATTCTGCTCAATTCGACATTTTTTGGTAGAGATAGAGATATTTTTAATAGACATAGAGATAGACTTACGATCTCGAACTCGAGATAAATGGCGAAAATCGAGAATTGGCCCCCTGGTAAGAGTTGAAACAATCGAGGGAAACTGTCTCATTACCGCGCTTGTACGCGATTGGTCACTGATATGCAAACACTATCTCCGTTGCTAAGTACGTATTATGTATTACTCTTTCGGTAACCTTAGAGGTACCTGGAAAAACCTGAGAAATGGCTAGGTAGTTGATAATTATGATGTGAGCATTCTTTTTCTTACTCCCTTTTTTGTTTTTATTTTTAGGAGGGGTACATGGGAATGGGAAATCATTAAATAGTCCAGTGGCGGCGGTCCCGACTTATGAACAGTATGTCATGGGTTCGAACCCAGGCATGCGCATTACTTTATGTAATTTATTGCATCACCGCTGCTCTCAAAACGGTGAAGGAAAACATCGTGAGGAAACCGGCATGTCTTTGAATCAAAAAAATCAAAGACACGTGACATCTGTTAAGCCGCACTGGGCCCGCGTGGTGGCTAGCCCACCCTTCTTCTAGAGAGGAGGCCTGTAAGTAGTAAGGTTAGGACAATTTGGCCAACCAGTAGATCAAAGTGGCAGACCATATTATTATTAATGTTAAAAATGATTCATCTCAAATCAAAAAGACAGGTACCTACGTAAACTCGCAGATAATACCTAATCAATATTTTTTTGTAAGTGATTGATGATTACAATACATTTACATTGATAAGAAACGGATGGTTCGCCAAATTTTATGTTGGAAGTTTGTCGTCTTGACATTTTGAGTGACGTCACCAATACGTTGTCTTGTAAGTCATCAGTCATGTGAAGTCATTTCGCATGTAAACAAGATAGACAAAGTTGAGATCGTTAAACCTACAACAAAACTTGACTTGTTTAATGGCCCGGTTCTGCTTGCACTAGAAGACATCTTAATAATATAAAAAAAAACAACGGGTTGCACTTCGGGAGTGCCGGCAGAATTAAAAACTTGAACATTATCGTTGTGCATTTTTAAATATTTTGGAATGGTTAGTGAATAATTTCGCACGAATTGCTTTATTTATCAGCATAAAAGTACTATAATTTATGTGGTTAAATACAATATTCATTTATTGCGCTTTCGTACAGAAACGTGACAGTTTATATTACATAAAAAATTGACACGACATTTATTCATATATATTTCATCGGGGACTATATTTCTTGTCACCAAGTTGTATCACCTAATATATAGAAATATCACCACTAAATATTTTCGTTCTCAGATAAACAAAAAGTATTTCCAGAAATGAATTATCAAATTAATGTTAATATAATTATGTGTAAAATAAGAGCAACAAAAAGGTAGTGCATTAGATGAATATAAACTTCGTTCTTATAATAATAGATTTATTACATAAACAATAGTTTTGTGCCCAGAATGGTAGATCTGTCACCAAATAATGCTGACAGAAACCCTAACCCTAGAGGGTCGACGTCAAGGTCACCCCGAGGTTCGGTTAGTTAGGTTCCTTTAATCCCTGCAGACAGAAATAGGAGCCCCGTGCAGCGGGGCTCCTTCGGCCTGCTGACGGAAAGTTAAGTTTTTTTGAAACTTAATGAAAATTTCTGGTGACATAATATATTATTATGATATATTAGTGATACCTTTAAATTAGTTTGCTTATATACTTATTAGGACAAAACTATTATAATACATACAAAAACATTTATTTGCTACTAGAGCCTATATCTCCATGATTTTAGGTGATTTATTGTGGAATTGATTTTATACTGTTTGGAGACTACGTTTTGATGACAAACCTACTATTTTGGGGACAAACCCTATTACTTAAGAAACACAATACTTATTAAATTGGCGATAGCTTAAATGATACCCTATTTCATCATGACAGCACAAGCACATTCGCGCAGGCGCCCTGTGCCGTTTACGAATTTTCGATCCAGTCACATGTAAAAATTGTATACCCATCCCAAAAAAATACACAACGCTGAGCGCTATAGAAGTTTCACTTCAAAAACCTCTAAGGTCATCTCAGTGACAATCACTGTAGTTTTATTTGGTACAAAAACACAATTTATCGATCTCAAAAACATAATCTGTATCAAAACTTCAACAAAGAGATCATAATTCATAGTTTTTATGATAAGCCTGCCAGATTTTGGCAATGCTGATCCCATTATGAACCCACTACCCGTCACATGATACATCTACATCATGACTAAACATGTCCTTGGCATGTCCGGTTGTCCAGCTGTCCTTCTTGATGCCTATATTCGGAGACCGCGTGGTCTGTAATGGCCCAGTGACCACCATCCCGTCATAGACAAAATAATAAAGTGATTCACGCACGAAGGCTTCACAAAAAATTGTCTTTGCGTGTTCTTGGTGAATTTATTGATAGTGATTAA
The DNA here is from genome assembly GCA_932274075.1 of Diarsia rubi. Classification (NCBI taxonomy): domain Eukaryota; kingdom Metazoa; phylum Arthropoda; class Insecta; order Lepidoptera; family Noctuidae; genus Diarsia; species Diarsia rubi. Next base: position 19,922,421 of record OW026424.1, on the reverse strand, counting down.
TTGACAGTTTATTTGTCTCTGGTATAAAAACTTTTATAGCTGTCGGGGATTAAGAAAGATGTTTAAGGCGCCTCCCCGACCAAAACGCCACGCAAACCGTTTTTGTGCAGTTTTTTGGAGCTATCTACTTGTTATTTAAAAGAAATATCAACTAATAAAAAACATATTAAATTTCTACATAATCTTGATTCCATAATTGCAGATTTATTTTTATTTTTTATTGAGTATATCTTTAATAAATCTCCTTCCAACACAACCCCCGAAAAGAGAAATAGTGATTAATAACACGCATCTCCTCGTAACGTAAACATTATTTAATTTTGCTACTGACACTAATGGATAGACAATTTAATAATGAACATTTTGACACAAATAAAAATTCCAAAAGACCAAAATTTTATTTTATATAGATTTTATTCTAAAATATGGGCGTATTCACTACTGTACAGTACAGAGGGAACGAATGCTCAAGGTTAATTGGTCAGGGTACGGCCTTAAATTAACATTCATTTGGTGAATTTTATGAACTTGGTGGATTTGTTTGGGAGTTTGTACAAAGAGTTTTAATGGCGTAAGATATCCATATAGGTTTTTTTTTGGAGGGTGGGATTTCATCATTTAGTCAGTAGAAGTCTGACACTCCCTGTCAGACTACTACTGACTAAAACCACCCATGTTCCTTCATAGCCCTTTGTGTTGAGGCCGCGGTATCTCTTTCGAAAGATTTCGATAGACTTTTCTTTTTTTTTAAATCCTCAAATAACCTCTCCCGCTCTTGGGCAGAGCGAAAGGGACTGTCAGACTTCTGCTGACTACAAACCACCCATGTTCCTTCTTAGCCCTTTGTGTCGAGACCGCGGTATCTCTTTCGAACAACTCGCAGCCCCGACGGGAAAGATTTCGATAGCCTTAAGAAAGAAAACGAAATAAATAACTTTAAAACCGAACATTAGCAGACACCCACCATCTGACACGGATCCTTCGTAGTGTATCTCTCTTTCATCGGGAGGAGCAGTCTCCGGTCGGCAATGCAAAAACTTTGTAGAAGCATAAAGGAAGTAAAAGCCATAAAGCAAAGTAAAGTACTAAAAAAACCTGTAGCCACAACAAAACACCATAAAAAGCAATGTCATTGCCCATTGTCCATTTTCACTTGTGGCTAAATTAATAAAAAGCACTAAAGTTCACTAGACAATGCAAACAAACTGATAGTTTCTAGCTCATAAAAACCTGATTATTCGAAATTCGTTCAATAGCATCATCTGCCTAGCCTTTTCCCAACTGTTGGGGTCGGCTTCCAGTCTAACCGGATGCCGAATGCTGAATATCAGTATTTTAAATGGAGCGACTGTATGTCACCCATCCGCAGACTAACCTAGGCAAACGCGGTTTAACCTAAAGTTCGACCCGAGTGGCAGATATTAGCTCCTTCGTTTGTTATTCGGTTAATTACATGTTGACCACAGATAGATGCAACTATGTATGTAGTTAGCAACTCATTCATGTCAGATTCGAGGAAATATTTTCACAGGTACCTCGACTTTGTGTAATTAATAGCTTATTAATGAAGCTTTTCGTTTTTAGATTTATTAATATGAGGTGTTCTTTGTCACGGTAATTTTTCATAACTGGTTTTATATGATTAAAAAAGTGCATTAAGTAGTAATTCATTTTTTTCATTTTTGTGTATTCATTTCCGCATTAATAAAGAGACTATTTCTTGTTTTTTATTAGAAGTTTCATAACTATAAACGTTTTGTCGCGAATTTTGAATACATTACTGTATTATTACACTAAGAATTTATGAGTCACATAGCTAAAATGGTATCAGTACACAAATACAGTGATAGTTGCATACAATCCACAAATTCCTTTTCTTTCCAACTACGAGCCTTGAGCCGGTCTTGCCTGCATTTAATTATTTTGCTTACTCACACAATAACTCGTTTGTTAGGCAATGTTTGTTTTTGTCAGTGTCGAAGTTTACATATTATCAAAACGTCATGATTTTGTCCACGCTGTCGGAAGATAGAATTGTGTAGTATGACTTACCCAACATAACTTGAGACATTGGTGTAGCGCTGCCTGCTAAGAAAACTGTAATCTAACTGTCAAATGAATTACTTTTAAAGTAGTTCCATATTCCACCGCGTCTCTTGAAATGTTGGTCACGAGTAACTAAGTATTGTGTGCGAAATTTCACACAGTCCTATTATCATGAGAGCTTGGCTTAGCAATGAGCTATGTACAGACCTATTCTTAGCTGTCACACATGTGGGCTGTTTATTTTCATAAATTATTGTAAATCTATAATAATAAATTAAATGAAACGGTAAAGCTGACTGACTGAGAATCAACAATCAACAGATTCCAACCAACCCCCCCCCCCCTGGTTTGGTTGGCTTCTGTTGATTGTTGATGCCCCCCTCTTAGGGCTAGATCTTCCCGTCGGGGCTGCGGGTTGTTCGCAAGAGATACCGCGGCCTAGACATAAAGGGCTAACAAGGAACATGGCTGAGTAGAAGTCTGACACTTCCTATCGCTCCGCCTAAGAGCGGGAGGGGTTATTTGATGACTCCCACACCCCAAAAAAAAACGGGGGTGCATTTGTATGGTAGAAGTCTGACACTTCCTATCGCTCTGCCCAAGAGCGGGAGGGGTTATTTGATGATTCCCACACCCCAAAAAAACCGGGGTAAAACGGGGTGCAAAATTTGTCTGGAAAATAATTTTTGATATTTCCGTCATTCATGCAGGCGAAACCGCGGGCAAAAGCTAGTTTGACTATAATTTATGTGATATTCTCTCATAGGTTGTAGCTATGGACAAAGCTTCGTATCAAAATTCATTAAGTCTACAGCTGTTTTTCCTATACCTCCACTTTTCTGTTTTGTTTAATTTCGTTACGAGATCCAAGACAGTAAAATTGTTTTGCTGGAAATTCTTTGACCTTCATTGTCACGGCGCTTTCATGAGTTGCAATTGTGTGACGGACTTGTGATGATCAAAGTTCATCTCGACTTTTGAAGTGTTAAAGTAAAGATTTCCTGCTATTAATGGTTTGCAGTGCTATTGCGTATTTTTTTAATTGTCAGTGGCTATCATAGTGTCCATCGATTAACTGTCAAAATGGTTATGGTTTAGTACAAAATGGAACCATTTGACAGTTAATTGATGGACACTATGATAGCCACTGACATTTAGATACGCAATAGCAATGCTGGTCATGAGTAGTAATCACAAAACGTCAATATTTTAAATAGTTCACTTCCACGCATTCAAACAGCAGCTTACAATAGGGTTTATTCAATTAATGGTGGCGGTTCAACTATAAAGTACAATTTATAGTACCATATTTGGTGACTACCAATTGACGCACAGCACACGTCGCTAAACACCAAACTCCTTGAATATTTACCTTGGACACATCGCGAATTAATGAGAGATTAACACCTAAAGGTCAGATATATGAGGAAACACATGGAAACATACACTGAAGGGCTCGCAATCATATTAGTTACGACTGGTTCTGTAACTAGCATTAATGGTGTAGTAAAGTATATAAGTGTATATGTAGCGATGATAATTGGGATTGGTGGGAGTTATCTTGGGAAATTGATGGTGTTGTTACTTATTACCGAACTAGCTGATGCTCACTGCTTCGCCCGCTGAAACCTTGTTCAAGAATCACTCTATCCATTGGAGGAAATAGCATGAAAATCGGTGCATTAGTCTTTGAGTTTATCGCAAACAGACAGATGCGAAGGAGGACTTTGTTTTATAATTTTTTGTAGTGATAGTGATGCAGCTGAGATATTATTTAAGTACAAATCATCGAAAATTACTTTTGGAGACAGTATACTAACTAAGCATTTAGCTAGTTAAGCGTACAATAATTAATTCAATCAAATCAAAATATTTTTATTTCACATAGGCCTACATAGGCACTTGTAAAACGTCGACAAAGAGGTGCTATACAGGGTGTAAATAAACCCTTCACACATACGTCAACCAAGCATTCTGTACATCAAACTAAGTACCCCTACGTAAAAATTTTTGCAGGGAAACGACTTTTTTTTTTGGGGTCAAAAATTTCATTTTACGGTAAAACTCAATGTAGCACTCTTAAAACATTGTGCTAGTGGATGCTTTGAGTAGTAAAAGGGTCATGGAGGTAATTTAAGTAAAGTTATAACCTGAAAAACTAGTATTTACAAAAACAGCTGTGCAAAATTCGGAACTTTGACCCCCAATTTCTCCGTAACTAGGGGGTTCCCAGGTATGGTCTAGAACACAAAAATGATTGCAATGGTGGGGAGAACAAATGCCTTTCGTTTGCGTTAAGGGTACTTTTACACCCTTTATATGCCTAGAATGCAATCTGTGTTTTATTGTTTTTTTTTTTTTAAAGTTTGCTCATTTTCGTGAACAGTAAAGAACATTTTACTATTTATATTTACGTTCTCTTGCCATTCTATTCACATCGCGTTATGTGACATTTCCCATTCAACTTTCAATTAAAGGACAAGTTTTGTCAAACCCGACCATAGAAACCAGGAACTACACGCAGCTGCAGTTTATACCAATCTACCAACGAATCAATTAAGAAATACTTTATTACTCACTAAAGCCTACCTGTGTACGTAATGCCGATAAACATAGACATTCATGCACTCTATGGCATACAAAACAGGGATCAAAATGTCAGAATGCAATTCTTGATTTATGCCTATGTCTAGACACTTAACGGTGTGACTATTGAACAAGAGACGAGAATTTCAAAAGGTATTGATGTAAAATGTTAGGTGATAGGCGTATCAATGATGTAATAGTTTGTTAAGTTTAATTGTTGTTAAGTTGCCGTGCCCTAAACGGGTTTCATGTTGGAACTATTTTAATTGTACCTAACAACTAACTACACATGAATGCAATAAAGAGTTTGAGTTTGAGTTTGAGTTATCCAAGGGTCGAAAATTACTTATTTAGTCCCGAGACGGGGTATGGCGCCCGTAACGTAGTAAGGGTGCTTAATAGTTCGAGGGACTAAATAGGTAATTTACCCGAGGTAAACACTGTCCTCTTCATTACGAATACGAGGAAAATAAGAAACTAGAGAGAAAAAAATTGTGTTGATCGGTTCCCGCTTAATTTTTTTTTGTCTTCTGGTCGTCCATACAGCCAGTATTTTTCATGTTCATTATTTAAAAAAAATGGCAAAGATTTTGTCGAAATCTATGAGTAGTTAAAACTAAATTATATTAAAGTCATAATATAATTTTATTCTTAAGTTATCTTTATGTTATTTTAATTTTAAATCGCTCTGTAATTTAGTGGCTGTATAAAAAGTTGGAACATGGTTCAACAAAAATGTGAAAATAGGCCAAGTTTTTTTTTAATAATTTGACAGCTGTCAGTTGAAAGCGATTCACCCTAGGGCTGAAAAGTTACCATGTTATGACCTACTTTCAGAGTATGAGTAATGAAAAAGCATATTTAGTTTCTATTGAATTTCACGGTTTACTGTAGTCTTGCCAAGGGGTATTACCCAGTACTAACTTGGTAGTGGAGATCACGTAGACAGAGACTCGATAAATACTGGTATTCACGGTTCTGGTAGTCGCATCCGGCTAGTCTGGAAGCCGTCGCCAACAAAATTGGGAAAAAGCCAGGCAAATAATGGTAAACTTCACTGTTAGATATCATTTTGTGGCCTAATAATAGCTGCCACTGGGGGTCGATCTTTAGGTTAAGCCGCACTTGCCTAGGTTAGTCTGTGGATGGGTGACCACCCTTTACATACCGAGTTTCCTCCGTGCCTCGGAAAGCACGTTAAGCTGTTGGTCCCGGCTGCCATATATAGATCTTTGGCAGTCGTTACAGGTAGTCAGTGACCTGAAAGTCTGACATCCAGTCTTGCCAAAGGGTATCGTATTGCTCAGTATTAACTGGGTGGTGGAGGTCAGATAGGCAGTCGCTCCATGTAAAATACTGGTATTCAGCTGCATCCGGTTAGACTGGAAGCCGACCGATGGTCCATAGTCCACTCACTTAGATTTGTCTTGTAGGAGGTACGACACTTTGGACATTACAAAATATAAAATTAAACTAATCTTTTAGTACCCTAAAGCTCGTATTCCTAATTTTTACTAATACTAAATTAGTAGAAAATTGCCAATAAAGAATTATAAATTAGGGTTATTTAAATATTAAATGGGTCTACTCTAGACCTTAATCTTGTCTTGGGTACAGAGATGAGATCGACGATGGATCGAGCTAATCCACGTGGGATCACTTACGCAGGCAGGGAATTTCAATCCTTGACTAATACCTACTTTAAAATGCAAAATAAAATTCCAACCTAACGAGAACATAAAACAACATACGAGTCCAACTTGACTCCACAACACAAAGAACAGAAAGTAGGCCAATGTTGACATATACAAAAACATCCTCTTGAAAGTTGTTACTTAGTTCGTCGGTGACAAGTATGACTACCTCATAATCTTGATTAGCTGTTTGTTAAGCTGATTTTACAAAGCTTAATGCTATGACTTTGTGACAATATTCAATCAGTACGGATTACAGCTGATTCTGATTGATTTAATTTTGTACTAGATGTGCCCCGCAACCTGCGCTCGCGTGAAATGATTTTTTCATGAAGATTACTTTTTTGAATGTCAATTTTTTGTACGGAAGTCTCAATTTTTTTTCTAAAATAAAGAGTTTATATATAAATATATGTATAACATTAGCTATCTGCTAGCAAAAGCGCAGTCAAAATCGTTTCAGTCGATTTAGAGATTAGTCGGAATAAACAGACCCATTGAGCCACGATTTTGTTTTTGTATTATGTAAAAACTTTCATATTATAATGTATTCAGTAGTATTCAGTAAGATAAGCTCTTATTGTGACAATATAAACACACACATTTTTTTTTGTATAGATAGAACCGTACAAACAAGCAGGTTATTATACAGTATTAGTTATATAGGTATAGTTCCAAATTTTTCACAGCTGTTTTCGTAAAATCTAGTTTTACAGGCTATAACGTTACTTAAATTACCTCCATGACCCATTAATTATTTAAAGCATCCACTAGCACAATGTTTTAAGAGTGGTTTTACCGTAAAATGTGATTTTTGACACCAAAAAAAAAAGTTGTTTCCCAGCAAAAAATTTTGAGTAGGGGTACTTAGTTTGATGTACAGAATGCTTGGTTTACGGGAACGCCCTCTGTTTGTTAACATACTGTATTTGTAACACATCTTTGTTTGGCTTCATGACCAGCAACCGCAGGTTACTTATGTCTTCATTTTGGAGCGCTAAAGAAGCTTTAAGTTTTGCTAATGAGGCTCACTTATAAGTATCACAGATTAAAAACCTGTTTGTAATGTTATGGGGTCTTAAAATTTCATCTGTTCACGAGATACAGCCTCGTGACAGACGGATGGACAATGGAGTTTTTTTCTAATAACTATGTACTTGACTTGACGAAGATCATTGTGCTCTGAGTTACGAGAAACAGCTTCAATAAGTACGAATGCAAAATAAGTTATTATATGTTGGTATAAATAGTATCTACATGTAAACTGCCTCGTAGGTGTAATAGTTGCAAGACTGCTGAACATGAAGTCCTGAGATCGTTTCTCAGGCAAAGTGTTATTGGGATTTTCCATCAATAATTTCTCAATGGCGCCCCCTATCACCATTATTTACAATACTCGTACACCGACGTCAACAAGAATGATATAACCGTCTATTTTTTTTTACTATTTTCGATACGAAATAGTTATTTTTTCGAATCAAATATTTATGAAGGTCGCTTAATATACTACTGTTTGTGCATTATGTTACAAGACGGAAACTGTGATTACCAGATAGGTTACCAAATAATAACGACAATACAATATTGCCTCTTCACTTATGCTTTCAACATCGGTAACTTTTAGGAATAAATTCAGAGGTCACCTAGTACAGTAGCCACTTTAGTTAGGTAACCTAGTAATAAATCTAAGCCTGAGTCATAGACCAGCTTATGTAATAGCACGTTAACATAAACTTATGCCGACAGCCGCCATTTTCATTCTATTGTCTGTGGTTTGTCTATGATTTCGGTTTTATGACATTTTGATTGATTGATTGTAGGTAGGTACTGTATTTTTGGTTTCGTAAACCACTGTATATATTGCAGATGGAAATCAAAGTAGGTAAGTACCAATATAAGGTATAAAGGGTGTAAAAGTACCCTTAACGCAAACGAAAAGCACTTGTTCTCCCCCCCCAATGCGATTTTTTTTTGTTCTAGAACCTGGGAACCCCTAGTTACGGAGATATTGAGGGTCAAATTTCCAAATTTTGCACACCTGTTTTTGTAAATACTAGTTTTTCAGGCTATAACTCTACTTAAATTACCTCCATGACCCATTTACTATTCAAAGCATCCACTAGCACAATGTTTTAAGAGTGCTACATTGAGTTTTACCGTAAAATGAGATTTTTGACCCCAAAAAAAAAAGTTGATTCCCAGCAAACATTTTTGCGTAGGGGTAACTGGAGAAATCTGAGTGCACTATAAGGCACACCTTTGCCTAACCCTTATTATAGGCGTTATGTTATTTTATTTATATTATACTTTCATAAGCATTCATTAGAAAGCTATTATCTTGAAATTACAAACAGATACTTAAAATAGGAATAACTAGGAATAACTTTAAGTCAATCAATTTCCTTATAACACCAAACTAGTTGATGCCCGCGGCTTTGCTTGTGACAAATTATATATTTACACCTTCCTCGAGAACCCTTCTATCAATTGGTGAAAACAGCGTGAAAATCGGTGCCGCAGTTTTTGAGTTTATCGCGAACAGACAGACAGACAACAGACGCGGCAGAGGACTTTTTTTAATAATTTTGTAGTGATATTAATACGAAAACATTATGTTTGCTTGTTCAAAATAAATAGCAGATTACAACATAACCTCTTAAGTAAAGATACTTTTAACCGAAGATTAACTTAAACAAAACATTCAAGTTAAAACTTGAACAAACATTGCACGAAAGCCCATTATTTGAAGTACACAGTTGCAAGCCTATCAACTGACTTGTGACATTGGGAGCGCTATAATATGTTGTCTAAGTAAATACGGCTTTATTTCAAAGTAAATAGTGTTTAGAGTCAAGTTAACATTTATGAGTACATTACGAATTCGTTTTAGATTTTGTAATGTGTTATTTCCTGGCTTATTTTAATATGGAAGCGTTGGGTAGCTCGCAAAATTCAAGTTTAATCCCATTGAATGATATTTTCATGAAATAGTCATTCAATGGGATGAAATGAACTTAAAGAATTGAGACATAGAACATTGTATTTATTTGGCATTAAATGCAAAACTACCTGAGAAATTAAACAAATATATAAACAAACAAAACTAATAATGTCAAAAGAGTTTCAGCATTAGGCCACCTGACGCTGATTTAAAATTTAATTTATGTTTGTTACGGTCACGGATCATATTTTGGTCCGTTTTGTCCACTTTCGGCCCCTCGGCCCATAAAAAAAGATTTGTTCATTGGTGTCCACTCGGCCCCTAAGCATAGTCCACTTTCGGCCCCTAGGGGGCGAGTTTGAATTTTCATACAAAGGACAGGCATACCTTGTCCACTTTCGGCTCCTAGTTCGATAAGTACCTAAAAATAATATTTTGGTACAGTAAGGTACAGCAGACTAACAGCAAAATTCAAGAATTGATATTAAATCAAATATTTATTTATTTTGGTTAACCAGCAAGAAAGAAAATCCATACATTCATGATACATGGACGTACTCAAAAAGTACTAGGTTAGCATAAGTTCAAGGTGATATTACAATCATAGTTTCTAGTATAACTAACTCACCCATACCACCGGAACCTATGCTAGCCTAGTACTTTTGCTGGGTTATATTAACACACAGCACAAATAATTCAGTTTCAGTCAATTCTACATACATTTAAATTCAATTCAACATACAGTCTGACACTGACCTAGAAAATGCAAAAAAAGTAAGAAAATTTCAACTTTGTGGTTTATCCTGGGGCCTACCCATTTTCTCCTTTAAGTTGGCTTATGAAAGGACAATTGCTATTGTTACAATTTTGTCATGTCTCTTCATATTTTCTTCAAATATGATATGGTCAAAACTTTGAGGAACGGCAATCTATCTTTTGCAAAAGACGTGCCTACAGCAACCATCCTGCTATTGACTCCTAAAGTACCGAAAGATACTACTTATGAGTCCGCACGTCCTTATAAGGAGACTGGAGAGGTTACACTGTCTCATACAAGTTTGCCATACATGGTCGGAACAGCACGCAACGAAAAACACAAAACTTATCATCATCATGATCGATCACCTGCCCTTCCTAATTTATTAGTGGTCGGTGCAACATGTCTTCTTCTTCCATACTTTCTCTTTCTCGTCATGTCAGCAGTCACCTCCTTTCTAGCCATATCATCCTTCACACAGTCCATCCATCGTTCCTATTTCAATATTTTCCCTTCAGAAGCTGACACGATTCAATTATTTTTCACATATTTTTTTAATAAAGAGTTGTCTAGGTTCCTTTGTATTTGTTTTATGTTAAAAACTTTTTGAATTTGTTTGGTAGTGCTTTAAACACGGTCGTAAAATGGGGCATTTTTAGTTATTGTTAAAGAGCACTATTATCTTTACTTTTTAGTCGCTGAAAAATAAAAGGAAATTGAAAGGGACGTGCACTCTACAGCCATTCTTCAGGAAGAATTAAAAAGAAAAAGGGAAATATATCCGTAAAGAAAACTGCAGCCCCTTATGTCCGCCATCGTACCTTTTCTGATTGAGAAAAGTGGTAGGTAGAGCTACCTAGTGTGTGCCAGACGTATAATACAGTATTATTAGTCGTGGAGGAAGCTTATAGGAAGTCTGTAACTCCTCTTCATTTCTCTCGATCCAAATCTTCAGATGTCTTATTACACAAATTGGTAGCAATTTACCGTGCAATTACACACAACGACCGGTTGCAGTTACGTGCGAATCGTGGACCCTTCCTGGCGTTGCGTAACCGAGCAATACCACCATTGTCTTACAAATCTTGTGTTCGTATCTTGATCCGATACGAATCGTTTTTTACGAGTATCGTTACGTTTTGGATAAAGAAACTAGACTTGCATTCAGAATGAAGGCAATTTAGACCCTTATAACCGACCTACTCCCAAACGTTAAATTATAGAACGGAGTTCGTGGTTTGAACTTACAACTATAATGATGACCTCTTCGGAGCTGCGGGTTGTTTGAAAAAGATACCGCGGCATCGACACAAAGGGCTAAGAAGTAACATGTGTGTTTTTAGTCAGTTGAAATCTGACACTGACTAACGCTCTGTCCAGAGCGGGAGGAGTCATTTGATGATTACCAATTCTCCAAAAATACGAGTATTCCATTAAAATAATAGACAACTCATTATCTGGAGGTTCTGAATCAGCATCATATGCCTAGCTTTTTCGCAACTATGTTGGGATGGGTTTTGAGTCTAACTGGGTGGAGCTGAGTACTTGTATTTTACATGAAGCGTTGCCTATCTGACCTCCAGAACCAAGTTAGTAACGGGTATTACGATACCCTTCGATAAGACTGGTTGTTAGACTTTCAGGCCGCTGAATACCTGTAACAGATGCCAAAGATCTTATGTATATGGCAGCCGTACTAACGGCTTAACGTACTTTCCGAGGCCTAGAGCAAACTCAGTATGATGAGTGGTCACCCATCTACAGAGCAACTTAGGCAAACATGGCTTAACGTAAAGATCGACTCAAGGAGCAGAGCTCCGGCCGCGGGTAGTCCTCTGGTTATCGCGGCCTCGACATAGAGGGCGAAGAAGGAACATGGGTGGTTTTTAGTCAGTAGAAGTCTGACACTCCCTTTCGCTCTGCCCAAGAGCGGGAGGGGTTATTCGATGATTTTACACCCACCAAAAAAAAAAAAAAAAAAAAAGGAGTAGAGCTCCTCCCACTGACAATATTATTAGAGTCATAAAGTTAATGGCCTTTTTGCTCGCACAATGATCTAAGGAGTGAACCTGCCAACACTTCCCACTTCAGCCATTCATAGCTATTGTGTTAGAAATCTTGTAACTAGATCTATTACGAGTTACTTTATTTAGATATCTTGATGTTATCAGGATAAGAGGTGGTAAGCTTGTTGAATAGGTTAGTGTTTCCGAGAGCTGAGAGGATTAATGGTGCACTTTTGTAGTTACCAACAATGAAAACAATAGGAATGTTTACTGACTTAAAAAATATGATTCTAATTAGTCCGTCTATTATTATCGAAAAATATTGAAAACGTATTTTTTGTTTTATCAAATCAATAAAATTTGACGATGTTGAAATGCGTCAAAGATTTGAGTGGGGGTTTGTGACGTCTCTGACCGCTAAAAATTGCCATACTAATGTCTTAGAATATGACGTCACACGAGTTTTCAAAGCACTGTATCGTCTTCATTCAAGTAAAAAAAAAAAAAATGCCATGACCACCTTCCCCAATAATTTTGTCATAAAAATTTCTGATGCTTTTCAAGTCTTTTTTTCTTTCTTTTTTTCTCTAAACTTAATAATTAGAGCAAAACCGAACCAAACAAAGCAAAGTTAAAGAAGATGTACCTGGTTTACGAAACTACTACAACGGACTAAACAAAAAATTCTCAAGCAAGCCTTGCTAAAGTCCAACCAGTTTAACTTTGCGGCTCGCCAAATGCAACACTGAACATTTTCATGTGAATCTTCTTTGATTCACAAAAGAAGTTTGTACTTGGTTGGTGCAAATGTAAAATAGTTTTCATGTACACTTGAACAATGGTAGTGGTCCTATAAACACGACAATAGAAGTTTATTAGGACATCTTTATGAGGAGTGCGCGTCAGTAAGCCAGTGGCATGGTGCAATGCGTGGTTTGAATGAATAGATGCATGTATAACAATAGACATGGTCTTTGGGGCGAAACAGTTGAACGTACATGTCTTGAAGCATCAATAGAATTCACGTTTTGATAAGATTCAGACTTATTCGGATAACATTGAAGTAATGTTAGATTGTCTTCGACTCAGTCGATTTTAGTTTGTACCTGACATTGATAGACATACCAGCGAGGTGTAAACTTAGCGCTACTTGGTTGTACTACGATCAACTGCCTGCTAACGCCTTTGAGATGATTTCAATATTGTTATTACCTACTAGATAGGATTTTTACTTAAGTTTAAGTTATAAAAGTGGTCTCTGCGATCGATCGATCAATCTGCTATATTCAATAATAATCAATATTAATCATAATTCAATAATAACAATTGTAATAATCTAGGTGCCTAAAGTATAAAGTAAATGGGTTACGCACTTAGTTAAAACTCAAGTCAGGGATTACAAGTCAGATTCTCACTATTACCAAATAGTTTCTTTATCCACGCATTACCTAAACTTGTTGGAGCCATCGTGAATAGATTTGCACATGCAGGCTTTATTCAGACGCGTTGGGAAACACATACTTTTGCCCACTTACGTACGTTACGAGAACTTGCAGGCTTTGATTTGAAGGTGACTGTTTTTATTAATGTGTTTCTTGAACTTTGTGTATTATGGATGCCCTGTAGAAGTTAACAGTGTCATAAATAGTAGTTTATGCTTCTGCTTATTTTGATCTTTTGTGTTGTCTTCAGAAAAAAAGTACTTACTGTATTTTTTTAAAGTTTGCATTTAACTAAAACATTTCAGTGTTAGGCAGAGTTGCAGCTAATAGTACAGTCAACATCTGCAGTAGATTAGCACTACTCAAATAATCTAAGCAGGTTTTTGAGTAAAAACTGACCGTGTACCTATATTTAAGTTGCCCTCCCCTATTGCATAGGATAGGGGTGAGCCTATTGCCATCAAGTAGATTATCAAATCCAGACTCCTTGGAATCAAAACCAGTACCTCATTTTCAAGATTCGAGTTTACGACCACTCAATCACCGAGATAGTTTAATTCAGGAAAGGCAATGTCGATTCAGTACGCATTTCGAAATCTAATATTAATTCAAATAACAAATAAAAGCTTTAAGTACCTCTCACCCATTAGTAATCGATCATGATAAAATAAAACAAACAAAACTTTTCGTAATACCAATTAAAAGCTTCGCAATAATTTGCATTACATACTACATTAGGTACCGACGTATTTCGTAATTAAATGGCAGAGCTCAATATTACTGCCCACTGACCCGTCATTAGTGATTAAATTCATTTTATACGACCAGTCGTGCTAAAATGTCATCTTTAAGGGTTACGTAGAAACCTTAAAGGGGTTCTGTAGGCTTTTGGTTGTTTTATGTTTGCCAAGTCCACTGTTTATACTTGCTGTCCTCAATGTTTTTCATCTATGGTATTCCAACATGCATTAAACAGTCAAGTCTTATAAAAATCTTAGAGAATTGATAATTTTATGTTCCAAATCCTATGGTTCTAATTTTGAGACTAACTATCTAAAAACGCCACATAAAAATAACTCAGAAATCGAAAAGAACAGAGCAAATGCTAGTTCATAGAGGATACTTCATAGTCTAAATCTCGAGTGAATCGGTTTCTAAACAAGCGTGGTCCAACCTGTGACACATCGTTGCTTCACATCAGGATGACTACAAACATACGCGCCCTTCCGAAAGTAACTCGAATTTTGGAAATAAACCCATTTTACATTCGGATTCATGACTTTTGTAAATACTTAGGGACAACGCCCATATCTCTGGACGAAACCACGAGTTTTATTCTTAAAGAGTAGACTTCCAGGCGAATTGCGGTCAAATACAAGTTCACTCTGTAAAAAAAAAAATGTAGTCCAACCTTTTTCGATACGGAGCCTTCAATAGGCAAACTTTACTTGACTGTTTTTACCGTGTTGCTGCAATAAAAGATGTTTAAATAAAGTACATTGAATGATGTTTCTCAGCTAATGCATCCATTTGCTATCTCACGATTTCTGTCAGATTATTTTGTTTATATTCCGATTAAGTATATTGAGAGGTTGCGATTACGGGTATTTTGGCTCTATTATTTTACGTGTTTATGTGTGTGTATAGATAAGAACGTTTGCATAACATGCATAAATGGCTAAAGCTTATAGTTTCTTCGATTTTTTCCTAATGTAAACTTTCTTTGTTTCAGAGTGGTCAGAAGCCAGTGAAGACGCTGACTAGGTTCTCATGTTTGGGTAGAGGGTCGGGGTACTATGCTGATGTCGACACTGGATGTCAGGTAAGAACTAATTGATTACGACTGATATTTGACTTTTTTTCTAAAATGGTGTGAACCGTAGTGGAACTAGCTAGATTTAGCATGAAGTATTTTATAAAGAATCGAGTACAACAGAGAAAACTTCGTGTAATAGAATGGAACAGATGTATTTTGCGACATGCTGACTACAAAACGAAAAGGTACAAAAGTCACTTGCGAGCGCTATATATGCGTATGTTACTTTCGTTTTATTTTGTCCGAAAGTAAAACCTGAGCCTTTGGCTACAAAGTTCACACTCTCAACTTTGCTTAAGTGTTTAGCGGACTAGATAAGTACAGTGAGTACGGACAATCCTTTTATAGTAAACTTGCTTGTGACAGCGGCTTCGCCAGCGTGGAGTTCAATAATTGACCCACGAGATCATACTGCCGGGATAAAAAGTATCCTATGTGCTAATCCAGGTTATAAGCTATCTGTGTTCTAAATTTTATCCGTTTAGTAGTTTTTGCGTGAAAGCGTAACAAACATCTATCCATCCATACATCTTCACAAACTTTCGAATTTATAATATTAGTAGGATGTGCTGTAACATCAGGGACGCACGGGACCGGTCAATGTGGCGACACTTCGGGTAGGTCTATGTCCAGCAGTGGACGTTTTTCGGCTAAAATGGTGATGATGATAACAATCAAGGTTCCTCCTATGAGCATACCTAGCTCGGCTTGATAGACGCACTATCGTCGCAGTGAGATACGACAATAGTATAAACCGAACCCATTTACGGAGGCGCGGGACTTAACACGGCGCGTTGTGCGTTTTTAATTCAAGCACATGGCGATGTATGAAAACGTCAACGATTTTACGAGAAGCGATTTTTCGCTCGTTAGTTTAAAATGCAGCGTTCGTTGCGGTAGACCCGCCTCTTAGTAAATGATTAAAAAAGCACGCGAAGAGCCTTCTGCCCGCGCCGCGTCTCCGTAAACGAGCCCTAACAGTCACATTCTAGGTGTACTTACACCATTATACATGTCGTGTCACCTGAAGCCACCTAAAAAAGAATAAATATCTTGGTTGTCATCATCATCTACCCAGCCATTTCCAAACTATGTTGGCGTCGCCTTCTGGTCTAAACAGATGTTGCTGAAAACCATTATTTAACATGTAGTACATATGTATTTTGGTTGTGTTGAATTAAATAACAAGCGAGTAACCATAGAGGTAATTTTAGACGTGCTCTTGACCTATTATTTACTTAGTTAGGAACTACCAATGTCTAGTATTATCGTATTATCACTAGGTCAAACAAGCGATGAAAAAAGTTCATAATTCAGATAGACGACCTTATGTAATAAAAGAATTCAAGTCACGAAGTCAATCGATTAACTGTCTGTGGTAATTAGCGTCGTAGAGTAAAAAATATACAGAAGTACTAAAGGGCTCAGTCCTTTATTTTCAACTAGCTGTTACCCGCAATCTTAGAAACCACAGAAATGAATTTAAAAATATTACTTCAACATTTCTATCAAATTTAGTTTCAAATGTTTTAATTTCTTGGTAGCTTTATATGGCTATTGCTGATATAACAAGGAGAACCTTCTCCTTGTTATATGAACAATGTTAGTAAAAGTCTAGGCTTATTAGGTCCCGCTGTTTCGAAGATAAGCCTGAACAAACACGCAGACAGAAAATTTCGTGTCAGTTGTCGAAAAAAACAAATTGCAACTTGTAAAAATCTAGGTACGAGGTTACCAAATGAATTTGAAAACTCTTCCTTTCTTCACCATTGGAAAATTCTGGATGGAAAATCATTATAGATTACCAATACTTGCCGCAAGCTCCATATATAGGTACCACCATAGACCAACCAATCGCGTGTGCGTTTGCACTTTTCACTCTCTATTCGTGTGAAGCAGAACTTCTGTACATATTGATTATTATGGTATATAATGCTATTAGATATGGTAATTGTTAGTAATTGGCTACCGGATGAGATGGTGTTGATTCACACATACACTTTTATGGTCAAGTACTGATATGGTCAGTGATTGTGAGGAGATTATAATTGATGTTAATGATGTTGTGAGCCGTGACAAAGATGATTGAAAAATATCACTTAAATACTAGCTTATACCTGCGGCTTCACCTGCGGCTTCACCTGTGTATACTTATGTTATTGTCCCAAGCGATCATATAACCGGGAACAATATTTCATGTGTTAATCATGGTCATAAACATTACATAACATCACGCCAGTAAACCCCGAACGGTTAGGCAGAGGTGTAGCTAATAGTACAGCCATATTTTACCAGTTATTTTAAACTATCTGCGTGCCAAATCTGTATACATATATAAAAGGCAAAGCTGACTGACTGGGGATCAACGCACAGGCCAAACCCTGAGAGCCAGAAGCTTGAAATTTCACACACGCGTTCTTCTTATGACGTAGGCATCCATTAAAGAAGGATTTTTCGAAATTCAACTCCTAAGTGGGTGAAAAAGGGGCGCAAAGTTTGTATGGAAAATCGTCATTTTCTCGAGGGCGAAGCCGCGGTGCAAAACTAGTTTCACATAAATCCGGTCAGTAGTTTTTATGTACAATATGTTACTGTTTTAGAATCGAGATATCCATTCATCCTCACAAATTGTCACATTAGTTGAGTAGAATTTATGTCTGATAAGATATTGTATTGTATCGTAGTATAGGTAACATTGTCGTGAGGGCTAATCCACGGGAGGCTGTATCTATATAGTCTTTTTTTTAAGGGTTCCCACCCTTAAAAAAAAGACTGTATAGATCGTCATCGTCAAATGACTCCTCCCGCTGAGCGAGAGAGGCAAAGCGGTAGGGAGTGCCAGACTTCTAGTGACTAAAACACACCCATGTTCCTTCTTAGCCCCGCACTTAACCCGCAGCTATCTATCCAGTCTTACAGACAACTTATTTGCCACAATATTTTTTTTTAAAAAATAAGTACCTTTAAAAGTGTGCTAATCGAGCATTTAACCGGTCTTTATCGCAAACGTAAGAAATCAGAGGGCTGATTTATTATTCACGTCTATCCTGAATTTACGTCTAAAAAGTGTTTTAGACGTAAATTCTTGTGACGACAAACACGAAATATAAAGGGTGTAAAAGTACCCTTAACGCAAACGAAGGGCACTTGTTCTCCCCGCCACTGCGATCAATTTTTTGTTCTAGACCATACCTAGGAACCCCCTAGTTACGGAGATATTGGGGGTCAAAGTTCCAAATTTTGCACAGCTGTTTTTGTAAATACTAGTTTTTGAGGTTGTAACTTTACTTAAATTACCTTCATGACCCTTTTACTATTCAAAGCATCCACTAGCACAATGTTTTAAAAGTGCTACATTGAGTTTTACCGTAAAATTAAATTTTTGACCCGAAAACAAGTCGTTTCCCAGCAAAAATTTTTGCGAAGGGGTACTTAGTTTGACGTACAGAATGCTTGGCTGACGTATGTGTGAAGGGTTGATTTACACCCTGTATAACACAGTCAACCACGTACCTTTACCGACACTCAAACGACGAAACATTATTCTCTGAAACAAAAAGTGTAAATCCTCTTTGTCTGTCATCGCCGCAGCTCATACAAGTCATACATGCCATTTAACTTTGCAAGCCAATTCATCCACATCGTCGTAAATACATTCAAATCGGACAATATAGGCTCGGAGACAGATCGTGTTGTCTGTTTGACCTTGTATTTTATTCATATGAATAGTTTTCGATAACTTCGACTGGTTTCAGTCCGGACTGAAGTCTAGTTTTGATTCAATTCTTCTTTCAGTCCGTGGGACTCATTGCCAGCTTCTCTGTTCTACGATTGTAATCTGAGTTCGAGTTAATCGATTTTTGCTAGGCAAAGTGTGTTCCACCCTCGGCCCCATCGTCGCTTCAAAACAGCGAATTTGGCCAAGCGCAAGCCTATTATGGGTGGACAAAAATATTGAGACACATGTTTAATATTGTAGTCGTCTTTTCGTATTATTTAAGTAGAAAAATAAGTCTACGTCGTTCTTTGAAAAAAATCACACGTTTCTTCATTGATATATAAAAACCCTATATCAATGCGTTTCTACTTATTATACTTTTTTTCTGATACAATTCAATTAACTATGCAAACGGACGCAAAAAGAAGATGAAAAACTTTGTTGTGCAATCGTAATGCATCGATACCTACATCACAGCACTTTTTGTTTAGTTATTAATCCTATCTTAGGTATTGAATACATAATATATACTTGCAGTTCGGAAGAAAAACATGTGAAAAAAAATACAGTTTCTTCAGATCTTTATTTTATTTTTATGATATTGATTGTCATTATTGGAAAGTACACTAGAGATGTTTAAATCTACTAAAGAATCAATTAATACGGAGTATAATTTTTGAGGCTTTCAGTTCATATCTTTTACTTTAATTTATCATAATTGCTGTCCATCTCCCTGCCTACAGGATATATTTTCGCCCACAACTCAAAGGTGACCAGACCGTATAAGGGCGCTTCTTATGACGCCTTAACATCGCTTACGTAACTTTTTTTTACCTTTAATTGGTCCTCTGTCACGAGATGAATCAGCTTCACTCATGTGACTGGGATCATTTGTGATCCCAACTGATTTATATGCCAGGGAGGACTTTAAGTTGTTGATTTATTTTAGGTGTCAGGTTGCTCGAGAAATATTGTGGTCCTTGAGCAGATTCGATATCTGTGGATTCTGTTATTTATGGTTTAGGTGGTGAGTTGGAGGTAAACAACATGAGTGTAAATCAAGAAATGTTGCCTGTCAAATGATCAATTTAATTATTCGCATTTCCAAGACCATAACGAAATTGGAAAAGAAATTATATTATATTTAATTTGCTGGAATTGTAATCTATATTATATATATCTATCTCTATATATATAAAAGAGAAGTCCACTCACTGACTGACCACTCATCACGAAATCTCGGAAACTACTGGGCCGTGAGGTCTAAAATTTGGCACAAGCACTCTCTATGGGGTGCCTGCACCCCATAGAGAGTGCTTGTGCCAAATTTGCGCGTACTAAGAAAGGATTTTTTAAAATTCGCACCCCAAGGGGTTGAAAAGGGGTGTCAAAGTTTGTATGAAAGTCCTACGTTTTTAAAGTTAGAGACATGAATGTGGGCCTGAATGTTCCTTTCGGCCTCTAGGTGCTCACTAAGAAAAGGTTTTACGAAATTCGGCCCTTAAGGGTATAAATAAGGGTGTTTAATGTTAGTATGAAAAAAGTTAAAGATCCAAATTGAATCTTACGGCAACGCGTTATTGCATACTTTACATTGAAATTAGAATTCGGAAGCCAATAAAGATCCAAATTGAATTTTACGACAATGTGATAATGCATATTTTACATTGTAATAAGAAATTTCTTGAGTTCCTTTATCTTCAGTTTATAGGCAAATTTCTAAGTGGCCAGTATGTTTCATTATTATGCAGGCGTCTGCTGAAAGGTAATGAAATGAGGTTCCGTTCTAAAGTTTTTATGCCAATTTCTATGTGGCCAGTATTTTTGAGTATGCCGCCTGCACCTATACCGAGAGCCTTGGGCAGAAGAATTTTCAGAATTATTACTAGATATTGGTGATGGCAATATTTTTGAAGAAGATGGGCGAATAACCATTCCGAGCACCCTTTGTGATGTTGTGGAGGATCTGGACAGTCTCACTAACAGAATATATTCCAACATTAATCAGGCTAATGTAACTTTTTGAAGAGAAAGAGCCATTCTCACTCCAAGAAACGATTCTGCTAACAACATTAACAACTATTTGTTGGAGAAACTTGTAACTGAAGAAGTATCATATAAATCTGTGGATGAGGTACTGGAGGTTGAAGATGCTGTTCACTACCCTGTGGAGTTCTTAAATAGTCTCGACCCACCAGGATTACCACCACATGTAATCATGTTACTGCGTAATCTGCTACCGCCCAAACTATGCAACGGGACAAGGCTGCAGGTCCGCCAACTTCAAAAGAACGTGATTGAAGCAACTATTTTTACAGGCGTTAATCAAGGAGAAACAGTTTTTATCCCCCGAATTCCACTTATCCCTTCAGATTATCATTTTGAATTCAAAAGACTACAATTTCCTGTGAAAGTTTGCTACGCAATGACTATCAACAAAGCACAGGGCCAAACATTAAAAGTAGCTGGGGTGGACCTGAGAAAGGATTGTTTCTCACATGGGCAGTTATATGTGGCGTGTTCTAGAGTCAGTTCACCTGAAAACCTCATAATACTGCAACCAACAAATAAAACACGAAATGTAGTTTACAAGGAGGTCTTGCAGACTTATAATAACCGGATGTAAAAACGAGCCCAAGTTTAGGGTTGCAGATTTATAATACAATAATTTATTGGTATATAGCCGATCGATTCCTTTTCTGTAATCATTCCTTGCTTCTCTTAAAGCGATCACTAAATCTGTTCAATAGTCTGTTTTTTATTTTTCCGTATACAAAGGCTCCAAATTGAGACCCGTTGCTTTCGCTCCTTTCGCTCATAGACGTCGGTCCCTCTGTCACATTATACTCTAGCGGCTAAACCTTTGAAGGAAGCTACAGCCTTCATATTTATACTGAGTGTAAAATGTATGTAGAATATTTTTTAGAGCTCATTATCGCTTCTTAGGACGTTTCCAAACCTTGCCTCGAAGATTAAAATTAAAAAGATAAGATTAAAAAGATTAGAATTAATTTGAAAAAACAAGCCACGCTGTAAAATTGAAGGCCCGTTTCCACCCCGTTTAATAAACTCTGATTTTCGAAAAACCCTGATACACATTATTCTTTATTTTATTCTTTATATTAACGTTTACCAAAAAATAATAAAATTTTAGAAAATTTGAAACACATTGAGAATTTTCTCATTTTTCTAATACAACAAACTTCATTTTGAGTATGGATTAACTAAGCCTATAGGTACAATTTATAACTTCTGCATTTGGTACGATTTAGGGTTCTAAATGCAAGATTTCCGAAGTGCGCTTGGTCTGTATTCTTGGAACATTAACTTTCAAACTAAATCTCATAAACACCAACGTATGAAACAAGCGAGTGAAACCGCGCGGGTACAGCTAGTATGTATATAAAAGGAAAGCGTTACTGACTGACTGACTGATCTATCAACACACAGCCGAAACCATTGAACGGATTGGGCTGAAATTTGGAACACAGGTAGCTATTATGACCTAGGCATCCGCTAAGAAAGGGTTTTTGGAAAATCGACCTTTAAGGGGGTAAAAAGGGGGGATATTGTTTGTATGAAAAATCTTAATCCTTGAGTGAATAAACTTGAAACTTGGCACGAATATTTATCTAAGTAAATTATGATTTTTGTAACTTTTTTGTTTTTCTAAACCACCCCCTAAAAGGGAATTGGGGGGTCTCAAAGTTTGTATGGAAAAATTTTAACGCGCAATCCGATTAACTCAAAACTCAGTATATATACTTAAAACCAAAAATAAAGAATAATGTGTAACAGGGTTTTTCGAAAATCTACCTCTAACGGGGTGAAAAGGGTGGGTCAATTTCAAAGGGAAGGATTTTACTGCGTGGCTTGATTAACTCGAAAATTGGTGTAAATAATCTTTGAGTCAAGCTATGGAAATATCTCAAACCTTTTTTTAATTCTACCCCTGGGGTGAAAACAGGGAATACAATTTACATGAAAAATCAATATATATAAAAGGAATGCGTTACTGACTGACTGACTGACTGACTGATCCATCAACACACAGCTGAAACTACTGAACGGATTGGGCTGAAATTTGGAACACAGGTAGCTATTATGACCTAGGCATCCGCTAAGAAAGGATTTTTGGAAAATCGACGTTTAAGGGGGTAAAAAGGGGGGATATTATTTGTATGAAAAATCGTATTCCTCGAGTTAATAAACTTGAAACTTGGCATGAATATTTATCTAAGTAAATTATGATTTTTGTGATTTTTTGTTTTTCTAAACCACCCCCTAAAGGGGAATTGGGGGGTCTCAAAGTTTGTATGGAAAAATTTTAACGCGCAATCCGATTAACTCAAAACTCAGTATATACAGGGTGTTTGGAAGGGAGCTGTACATACGCCTAGGGTAGAAACTAGGGATAGTCTGCTACCTACCCCCGCCCATTATATTGACCTTGGCCTCAAGGTTTTTTTTTAATTTAAAATTATTTCTTTACCTTACTACGGTACTTCAGGCCCCATAACTTTTCTTCTCCACAATTTTCTGGTGTAAAATAATTTTTTGCAGGACCCTAAGACTCTAACGATTAAAACAAGACCATTAGCCGACCGGTCCCATGGATAGATTTTGAGCTACAGGTAGTTTTAGTCAAAAAGTCAAATAAAAAATAATAATAAATTAAAAAAAAACCTTGAGGCCAAGGTCAATATAATGGGCGGGGGTAGGTAGCAGACTATCCCTAGTTTCTACCCTAGGCGTATGTACAGCTCCCTTCCAAACACCCTGTATACTTAAAACCAAAAATAAAGAATAATGTGTAACAGGGTTTTTCGAAAATCTACCTCTAACGGGGTGAAAAGGGGTAGTCAATTTCAAAGGGGAGGATTTTACTGCGTGGCTTGATTAACTCGAAAATTGGTGTAAATAATCTTTGAGTCAAGCTATGGAAATATCTCAAACCTTTTTTTAATTCCACCCCTGGGGTGAAAACAGGGAATACAATTTACATGAAAAATGTTATTCATTTGGTTAATCCTATTTGCCTCAGTAAATAATAATTATAGGCACTTTTAGTTTTTTAAAACCACCTTTTTTTGTGAATGGGAAATCATCAAATGACTTCTCCCGCTCTGGGCGGAGTAGGAGGCGTGTCAGACTTTCACTGACTACAACCCCCCCGTGTTCCTTCAGTTGCCTGTGACAGGGCCACGGTATCTCTTTCGAACAACCCGCGACCCCAACGGTAAAACAACCCCTCAAAGAGGATTTAGGGCGTGTCAAAGTAAGTAAAGAAAAAAATTAAAATCGATAGGTACTAATAGAGTATGGTAGTTTGAGTACTTTAAGTGGCCTACACAAATGTCCTTTCTTTGATATTGTTCGTCGAGTCTTTGAGCTTCTTAGGTACTGAATTGCTAGAAGAAGAAAAAGTTAATATCAAAAATTTATCCAGATATTTCTCATATTCACGATATGTCTATGGAATGGTTGTGTGAACGTGCCATGCTTACCCCGAAAAACGACCAAGCTGAAGCTATCAATAACACACTGCTGATGTCTTTTGACGGGGAAGAAATGGTATATACTTCGATAGACACGGTGGTCAACACAGATGACGCTATCAATTATCCCGTCGAATTTCTCAATTCATTGAAACCACCGGGTCTTCCATATCATAGGCTTATTCTGCGCGTGGGCACTCCTGTTATGTTGTTGCGAAATTTGAAACCACCAAAACTGTGCAACGGGACTAGACTGAAAATCAAGGCGTTACATCGCATTATAGTTGAAGCCACCATTTTAACTGGGTGTGCGAAAGGGGAAACTGTATTTGTACCACGAATTCCTTTATTTCCGAATGATCTTCTGTTCGAATTTAAACGATTACAGTTTCCCCTCAAAGTCTGCTTTGCAATGACTATAAACAAGTCCAAAGGGCAGACACTAAAATTTGCGGGAATAGACTTGAGAGAAAACTGTTTCTCACACGGGCAATTCTACGTAGCTTGCTCACGCGTAAGCTCGCCCAGTAGTTTGGTAATTTTGACACCAACTAATGGATTAGAAGTGAAGAATATTGTCTATAAAGAAGTTTTGTAGATACTTTTTTTCTATTAGTACCTATTACTTTATTTTTTTAACCTAAAATCAAAACGATAAAACTAAAAGGCTACAACTAAAACTTCTCAATCAAAATCAAATTTGGCGCGAGCGAAGCCTCGGGCAAAAGCTAGTACAATATAAATGGTCAGGTTTTGCATGTAAAATTAAATGATACATGAAATCTCATATATTAATAATTTTTATGTTATAATAATAGGAATTTCAATAGTAAAATTGTCAATAAGTTTCAAAAAATTAATTCTAAATAGGAAATGTCAACTTGCATCTTTCTGAAGAAAAAAAGCTTTAAAAAACATTACATTCTGCATCACCCTAAGGTAGACCGGTAGAAAATGCCCAAGGCATTAGGTCCGCCTTTGTACAGTTTTTTGCTTGTGCATAAAGTTTAATAAATAAAAATAAAATAAATTACATTTTGGTTTCTGCACATCCGTGTTTTAGCTGTAACGATCAAGTTTCTTTGATACAATTTAAAATACCTATGCAAATTTAAACTATCGTCAAATTCGTATGATTGATCTAACTTTCAGTATCGTTAGCCTTTTTTTTTTTTTTTTTTTTTTTTTTTGGTGGGTGTAAAATCATCGAATAACCCCTCCCGCTCTTGGGCAGAGCGAAAGGGAGTGTCAGACTTCTACTGACTAAAAACCACCCATGTTCCTTCTTCGCCCTCTATGTCGAGGCCGCGATAACCAGAGGACTACCCGCGGAGTATCGTTAGCCTTCATTTTGATTTATTGTGATGAATGATGGGCACCTTCCCACAATCAAAATGATTATTTTGCAAAACCTGTTGCAATCATTTGATTTCTATTATTGTAATTGTAGGTAACCACCAAAATAATTTAACAACCTATTAGCTTTTTTTTTTCTATTGAATGGTTTATTTGTATTTTTTCAAGGGTTTAAATGGCCGTCCATTCTGGCTTTCAGAAAATCAGGTGTGCCAAAACTACTTATGTTTCAGTAAAGTCAACAAAATATTTCTTTGGTAAAATAAAAACCAGGTTTTAAAACTATTGGAAAAGTCACGATTTCCAACATTGGGGCTTGGCCTTACGATCAGATGACATTGGTTTAAAATATTTCTATCGATTAGGGTAGATACAGATTGAATACATATAACGACTAATCTTTGCAAATTTAATTTTATTCGGTTAGTATCAATGGTAAAATGTGCATCAATCATGCGCTCAGCCATTTGAATGATTCAAATAATTACAAGTAGCATAATTCATAATAGCTTAAAGAATCAATTTTAGCAGATGTCAAAATATGACTCAATAAAAATCCAGTATTCCAATGGCGCAACTTTTACGGCATAATTACCGAAGCTGCGTTTAAAGACATAACATCATGAGTGTGGCCTCAGAAACCTCAGAATTTAAGAGATTTATAGCTTTTGATAAATATTTTTTCGCAACATCAAGGCTCAGTAATAAGGGTCTGTAAAGTTAACTTATTAATGGTACTTTAAGCGTGACATTATTTGTGTAGTGATGAAATGGCGGTACATCGAAAATGCCACATTTTGCATCATTGATGGTTGGTGGTGTTCGATGCCTGTTTAATTGTGGATAGTTTGTGGTTTTATTGATTAACATAATTGTGAGTTTATAATGAACGAGCTGAGACGGCCTCATTGGCTTAATAGTCACAATCGCGACTATCGTTATAAGCCAATATTGTCCCACTGCAGGACAAAGTTCCCTCTCTTTCCTTCTTCATTTCGCAATCTAGCGCGATTATAGGATAATACGTTGAAGAGCAAGTCTTAGTGTGACTGCAGAACTTCAAGTCCTGGATTAAATTTCTAGGTCGTGCAATACTTAGTGAGTTTTTGCATCTGGAATTTCTCGGTAGCGGCGCAGAGACTGGTTAACTGTCTGGTTAATGATAGAAGGCTCGCCCCTGCTCCATGGGACTTAAATATAACTGCCAAAATTAGTCATTGTTTAGGTACACCTATGACCTAACCTACGGCCTAGCCCTGGGTACGGGACGCACAGAACCAGGAAAAAAGGGGGAGGCTTATTCCCAGGTAGATATACTATACCTATCCCTACGAAATAATTATAGGAATCACCCACAGCTGGGAATGAGCCACAGCTATAGTCGTGATGTCATGTATCTTTTGTCATTCGAAAATATTTCAAAAATCTATAGACATTTTACGATCTCGTTTTATAGATGTTTTACTACAAATAATTCACCTGTTGTAGAATAAACAATAAAAAGTTCGAGCATAAAAATAACTTCAAACTCCGACATGTTAATTGATACTTTGGATTATAAAATGTGGTATTTTATTGATTTAAACTTCATAAAGTGTTTGTTTTGAGTTATAAAACTAACTATAAAACGCCTCCATGACTGATATTTTGTAAGATTACCAATATTATCGGGCATCGGTGGGCGATTGTCAGATGATCTCATTGAATAGATTTGATTGAGTGAGGTGAGTACAAGAATCGTCGCAGTATCAAAATCAAAATTAAAATATTTTTATTTCACATAGACGAAAAGAGAAACGGTTGGAACATGGTTGGAACACAGGCAAAAATACCTCGGGTCAGCAAGAAAATGAGATTTTCGTGAAAACTTTTAGGCTTTCTTTTGACTTAAACCGAGACTGACAGTTAGTGCGAAAATGACATTTTCTTGCTGGCCCGAGAGTCAGGTCCCACTCCTTTCACAGAGAGGATCACACAGAATAGGGATATTTCCTGACTAGGAAAATATGATTCTGTTTATTATGTGTATTAGATTATCGAAAAATGTAACGTCACATGACTTTTCGAAGCACTGCAGCACTGGAACGTCTTAATTTTTTGTTTAAGTGAAAAACAAAAAAAAAAATTTTGGAAATCTATCTGACGGACTAATTAGATTTTTTGTTAAATACCCAATTATGCCTATAGATTTGCTACCAAAACATGTTCAAAATGTTTCTACGACCTCAATAGCGTCAATAAGGCTGTTGATTTAATCGACGTGTGTGGTACATATACCTGTAAATATTTACAACTAACATAGTTATTAAGTAAAATTGTTACTAACATTCTAGAATTATAAGTATAAGTTGTTGGATTTTGTTGTCATTTAGCATACATATAAGTAAATAATTATTAGTAAGTATTATAGTTAGTAAGATGGTTCATTGTTTTGTACTAGAGCGCCTCTCGCCGTCAAACGTTAAAGTTTGGCTAGTTAAAATTTCAGGAACACCTATGTACTAATTTATTTAAATAAGTAAAAAAAAAATTAAAAAATTACACTTCATTCGATCATATACAATAATAAAAAGCTATTACTTTAATATAGTAATTATGTTATTATTACGAACCAAAAGTAATTGTAGTTAACATTTCATCGGTTTATTGTGAGTTAATTAATGATATATCTGAATGTCGGTGGTTTATTGGCCTTTATTGTGACAATCTCTGTGGTACATAGCATGTGGTTCAGTCGACTGTACTTCTGTGATTTGTTGTTTGTTTTAAATTATTTTTATTTTTGTTCGTGAGTCTCATTTTTAACCGACTTTAAAAAAGAGGAGGTTCTCCATTCGTCGGAGACTATTTTTAAGGCATGTTCCCCGATTACTCGAAAAGAGCTGAACCGATTTAGTCTGTTTTTCGTTTTTTTTTTTTAAGATACTTCCCAGGTGGTTCCAAAATCAGTCTTCAAATGTTATAGGCACACTTGAATTGATTAGAGAAGATTACTTTCTCGGAGTGGTCCCATTTCAATTCGGTGAAGGTCCGATGAAGATCTTTGGAGACAGACATCGGAACTCCTCAATAAATTAAATTAAACAATTAACAGTCACCGATTTCAGAAACTGATTTTTCTTCTATAGTTTATTATTTTAACGTGGTTCATATTTTGATGAAGTCGGTTTTATTTTTTAATTATACTTTGATATTCTTTGTATTCTTTTTTATATTTTAATTTTTGAAAGAGAAAGGTGTAAATGATACCATGATGACGTCTGACAGAGGAGGATGGAAGAATATCACGTGTTGCGCGTACCTACCCCAAATGGAATGGGACAAGGGCAGGAATTTGATGATGACGATTTATTTTTGTCCTTTGTGTTTCCAGTAAATGCATTTTCTTTATTTCTTTCCTTGAGAAAATATGTAACTGGAAAACTCTACCTATTAGATATCGATAGGGTAGTTGACAAAAAAAAATCGAATTGATCCTTTTTTTTTTTTTTTTTTGGTGGGTGTAAAATCATCGAATAACCCCTCCCGCTCTTGGGCAGAGCGAAAGGGAGTGTCAGACTTCTACTGACTAAAAACCACCCATGTTCCTTCTTCGCCCTCTATGTCGAGGCCGCGATAACCAGAGGACTACCCGCAGCCCCGACAGGCATCGAATTGATCCTTCAGATAGATTTAATTTTGGACGCATTTTTTTTTCGTTTTTCACATAAACAAAAAATGAAGACGATACAGTGATTCAAAAACTCGTGTGACGTCAAATCGCACTGCATTTTTACCACGTAGTGACGTCAAAAACCCCCACTCATGATCTTTGATGCGTTTTATCTTATTGTTTTTTTTTTAAAACAAAAGACATGAACGATAATAGCTGACTAATTGTCGGACTAAACATAATCATATTTTGTTTAGTCAGAGAACATCCCTATTCAAAAATCACGGTCGGAATAATAGCAATAAAAATGCAGCCTGACCAGCTTGTTAAAAGCTTATTTAGATTTAGTTATCGTAATAACAGTTGAATACATTCGTAAATACTTTTTGTTGTCTAATTAATATCTTGTTAATCACCTGTTGATTATTATTAAAAGTGTTAATCAAAGAATTCATAATATGTCTGCCTTTAAAACCTGTCAAATGATTGACAAGTTGTATAAAGTGCCCGCGAGCTACTGAAGTAATTAAAATATTTTGAAAGGCTAATTAATCGACGTTTAATTACTTAAGATAATTTTGAAGGGTTATTGAGAGAATGTGAGGCATTGACGGTCGCCTGTCGGGGCTGCGGGTTGTTCGCAAGAGATACCGCGGCCTCGACGTAAAGGGCTATGAAGCAACATGAGTGGTTTGTAGTCAGTAGAAGTCTGACACTCCCTCTCGCTCTGCCCGAGAGCGGGAGGGGGTTATATGATGATTTACCACCCGTCAAAATAAAAAAAGGCATTGACGGTCTAATCCCCATTCCCTGAACTTTTTATTACACTTAAAAGTATTAAGCTAGTTTCATGAAATATAAACAAGCTAAGTTCATACTTTCCATTTTAGTTTTACGTATAATAATGTACGAAATAATCATAGGTTCCTTCGCAGTCCCTGGCAGGCACTTTATTCTGTCGCTGTATATTCTTTAATCGTGGCTGGCCGCAAAATCTGAAACTAGGCATGGTGACATTAAAAAATCAGGAATAATGAGGACGGACAATAGGGTATTTTAGCAAAAAAATCTAATTGGTCCATCAGATAGATTTCCAAAAAACAATGGACACGTATTTTTTCTTTTTTCACGTGAACAAAAGATGAAGACACATACAGTGCTTCGAAAAGTCGTGTGACGTCATACTCTAAGACATTAGTACGACATTTTTTAGGGACGATGGGGGGATTTTTTCAGTGACGTCACCAACCCCTACTCAAATCTTTGACGCGTTTTATCTTCGTCAATTTTATTGATTTGATAAAACTAAAAATACGTATCCAATATTTTTCGATAATCTAACAGACGGACTATTAAGTTTATTTTGTGAAATACCCTATTTAAAATTAATTGAATTAAACTTCTAATCTTGAAAACTTCTAAGCTTGTATTTTTTATTAATTCTGATAAAACTTGTTATGTAGCTATAACAACTTTTATCAACTCAACTTTTACCATATTCTGTTAAATTACATTTATCGATTTTCAACTTTATAGGTTCAACGTAAATTGGGAAGTTTTGTGTAGCTTATTGTGTAGGCATCTGTACAAATGTGAAAATTCTGCCATTTTCCGAGGTCCTTTTTTTGTGAGGTGGGAAATCATCAAATAACCCCTCCCGCTCTAGGGCAGAGCGAAAGGGAGTGTCAGACTTCTACTTACTAAAACCCACACAAATTCCTTCTTAGCCATTTATGTAGCGGTATCTCTTACAACAACCCGCAGCCCCAACGGGACTTACAGAGGTCCTTTGGTCTGTCATTTTCATCATAGCATAATACACTGAAAACGGATGCGTAAAGGAGGACAGTATCATTATCACAATCAAATCTATATTAGTACTGTTTTGTCAGTTTATCACCTAGTCTACATCCTCTAGTGTAATTTTAGTCCACCAGAAGGTCATTGTTTAGATATTCATAGATTGTCTTCCGTGGTTTATTCAAGACATCAAACAGACGAGTCTCTGCTGGCTAAAATAAGTTGATTAGCATGTATTGATACATTTTGAGATCGGTTTCCAGTTTTTTTATTTAATTTTGATATTTGCATTCAGGTTTTTTGTAGGCTTTGGTAATAATGGATGTGACATGATGATTATAACGAAGTTAAGAGTCTTTCCGAAAAATCAGAGGCTTGTCTTTGTTTCGAACACAAGACATTATGACTTGGCACTGGCAGTTCGATGGTCACATCACTAGGCTATCGCTGTTTGACTATCTATCTATCTACTTACAATTAATTAATAAACCTGGACTTCTTATAATTAACTTTTGAAATTCATCCCTCGTGTATTTGAATTTATCACATATTGTATTTAGGATCCCGAACAAAAGATTAGTACACACAACATTATTGTTTAAGGGAAAAAAAAAGTATTAATAAGATAGCTGTGCTCCCTTACTTATTATAGGAGACCACAGCATGTATAGTAGAGTTAATAACCTAGCTAACAAATTAAATTAAAGATAATCTAAATAAGAACACTATAATAGTTTACCTAATTATTAGAACCATTCGCGAAAAACTCGTTTAACATCCTCGTGATATATTCATTATTATTAATCTAGAATTCAAGTTATTTTGATTAAAACAGGTGCTCAATTCGAATTTATTATTAAAATAGAATTTAAAATGCATGCTGAATACTTTATTATACTATTGATTTAGAAATTATAAATACTAATGGAGTTTTTGAACATCCCGAATGGCCTACGTCGGTATAAGACAAAGACCAAGGTGTCTAAAATGGCCACTTTAGCAGATCATTTTAAGAATTGCGTTAAAAAGCGTGAAATGGACCTTTCATAATAGTTACTGCGTCTCTGACAATTTTACGAATTTTAACGAAAAAAAATTTTTAATGCATGTTATGATATGCTAAAGTGGCCATCTAGCCCCGCTGTCCTTATCTTGACTCGCTAGAAGGTAACTCAGTCTGTCTTTTTGAAAGTATAGTACAGAGAATTCTAACCCATTTAGGGTGGTTACTTTTCAATATTTTAGGATAAATTTCGACCTTATAGGTATTTGTATAATATCATAATAATATAAACAATTTTTGTGTTGAATTTATTCCATATTTTTCCACCGTCCTCGGGAGCAAGTGGTTAGGGCTCCACGAGACAAAAACCTCTTCACAAGGCAAGCCAGAAACTATTTTTATAATTTGTAAAGGTCACTTGAAAAGATGGATGACTTTTGTCAGGAATGCAATGAAAGTGACAGAAGTGAATGATGCCGTGACGTCTGTCAGGGAAAAATTAAAGAATAAAACGTGTTGCGCCGACCCCAAATAGAATGGGATAAGAGGAGGAAGATTGTGATAAGGATCACAGTCGAAATAAAAACAATAACAACAACTTCTAAGTGTGTAAGTCATCACTTTATGAATGAACTAGCGGACGTCACGCGGTTTCACCCGCGTAGTTCCCGTTCCCGTGGGAATACAGGGATAAAAAGTAGCCTATGTCACCCGGGGATAGTGTAGCTTCCCAACGGTGAAAGATGTTTTCAAATCGGTCCAGTAGTTTCGGAGCCTATTCGTTACAAACATACAAACAAATCTTTCCTCTTTATAATATTGGTGTAGATAAATGAATGATTTATTTGCAAGAATATAGGTTTTCTACATAGGTTCTTGATATACATAATAAATAGGTTTCACTATACTCGCATTTCAGCCATACAAATATTTAGATTTTACCTAAACCAAATTAGCGAGACAATAGCCATTATGAACAGGTTTGAAGCGTCTAATTAACAGTCAGTAGGAATTCCATGAGCGGTGAGCTTTTAAATAAAGCCTCCATTAACTTTAATAGTTCAGCAAATTAATAAAGATTTACTTCTTTTTGTTTTGCTTTGAAACAAGTAAATTGACCGTGACTGTTTTAAATAGCGATGTTTACTAACTTTTAAAAAATGTGATTCTAATTAGTCCGTCTGTTACATTAACGAAAAATATTGCACATAATTATGTTTTTTTTTTTAACAAATCAATAAAAGTTGACGAAGATAAAACGCGTCAAAGATTTGAGTGGGGGTTGGTGACGTCACTGCCCGCTAAAAAATGTCATACTAATATCTTATAGTATGACGTCACACGAGTTTTCAAAGCACTGCATCGTCTTCATTGTTTGTTTACGTGAAAAAAGAAAAAATACATGTCCAATATTTTTTGGTACTTAATATAAATGACGAACTAATTAGTTTTTTTTGTTAACAACCGTATTGTTGAGTTTGTTCGTAGAATCTATTTTTGTAGCAAATGTAGTTTTTTAAGTACTGCATTTTTTTTCCTGTGTTTCGGAACGGTGAAAGCATGCTACCGGTTATGCCTTTGTAAACTGTAATAGAGAGCGAGCCTATTTATCATCAACTGGGCACAAACCCAGACTCCATGGCTGTGACTGAGAAATTCCATATGGAAAAACCAAATAACACTCTGTTTGACCTGGAAATCCAACTCAGGACCCACACAGCAGCCGCGTACCAACGAAGCAACCAACATTATTTCCAGCACAATTAATTAATTGTAATCACCCAACAAGTACATCAGATAGTGGTGTAAAACCTAAAGATATACGTCCAAACAATAGGGTTCGCACGCCACCGTTACACGGAGACAAGCAAACGGCTCCAGTGGCAGCCCTGACCTATACCGGCGCGCGCGCATACCATGCGGTGTCGCGGCACGAAGAGTTATGGCTGTGAGAGTAAACGTTTTAGCCTTGTTTGGAGGAAATGATAAACTGGCTTTTTATTAATATTGTAATCAATGGAGCTCGTGACTGTGTGTGTCGATTTTCAGGCTAAGCCGCGCTTGCTTAGGTTGGTCTGTGGATGGGTGACCACCGATAACATACTGCGAGTTTCCTCCGTGCCTCGGAAATTATGTTGAGTTGTTGATCCTGGCTGCCATCATCTACACTAATCTATCTTTAATTGTAAAATTATAAAGAGGAAACATTTGTATTTTTGTGTGTGTGTGTGTATGTTTGTTATGAATAAACTTAAAAACTACTGGACCGATTTGAAAATTCTTTCACCGTTGGGTAGCTACACTATCCCCGGATGACATAGGCTACTTTTTATCCCTGTATTCCCACGGGAACGGGAACTACGCGGGTGAAACCGCGTGACGTCCGCTATTCATATAAATAATTATAACTCTTTGGCTGTCGTTACAGGTAGTCAGTGACCTGAAAGTCTGACAACTGTGTTAAGACTCTAGTTGTAAGACTTTCAGGTCACTGTGCATATAGCCCAGTATCAAGTTGTGTAAAATACTTAATTCACTCCATGTAAAATACTGGCTACTCACTGCATCCAGTTAGACTGGAAGCTGACCCCAAGATAGTTGGAAAAAGTCTAGGCAGATGATGAAAGAATGGATTTATTGTGCATACTCAAGTGAAGATGGAATGTAAATGGATATAAGAGTAGAGGAAGACTAAAAAAACGATGGATGGAATGTGTGAAGGATGATATGGCTTGAAAGGAGGTGACTCATAAGATGACGGGTAATAGATTTGTATGGAAGAAAAAGATATGTTGCACCGACCATAAATAAATTGCGATAAGGGCAGGAGAATGATGAGGGTCAAGCTAAGATAAATGGATTGTTTCAGGAATGCTAGAAAGAGATAGGAATAAATGATGCTGTGAAGTGTGACGGCTGCCCGTCGGGGCTGCGGGTTGTTCACAAGTTACCGCGACCTCGACATAAAGGGTGTAAAAGTACCCGAATGGCTCTTGTTCTCCCCACTGCGATAATTGTTTTGTTCTAGAGCATACCTGGGATCAACCTAGTTACGGAGATATTGGGGGTCAAAGGTTTTTGTAAATACTAGTGTTTCAGGCTATAACTTTTCTTAAATTAACTCCACGATCCTTTTACTATTCAAAGCATCCACTAGCACAATGTTTTAAGAGTGCTACATTGAGTTTTACCGTAAAATGAGATTTTTGACTAAAAAAAAAGTCGTTTCCAAGCAAAAATTTTTGCGTAGGGATACTTAGTTTGATGCAGAATACTTGGTAGACGTATGTGTGAAGGGCTAATTTACACTCTGTATAGGGCTAAGAAGGAACATGAGTGGTTTTTAGTCAGTAGAAGTCTGACACTCCCTTTCGCTTTGCCCAAGAGCGGGAACCCTATTTAATGATTTTCAACCCACAAAAAAAAAAGTGTGACAGGGCCGAATGGAATTAGAAAGTCGGCCCCAAGTGGAATGGCACAAATACACGATGATGATGATTTTTTTTTTTTCGATTGTGCATGTTCCTGAACTTAGTTCGTCTGACGATTTGAACCGTTTTTGTTTTTGTTCCAACTATTGGGTTAGCGATGTTCTTGTCTCGTGTTATCTAACACTTGCTATTCAAGATGCTCTGATAAAGAGATAAGTCTGGCCACTTGAAAGTGTGGCTAACTATCCAAATGCTGTCTATCCAAATGTTAATTTTCGTTTTGTGTGTTGGCTTCATTCTCTTTCAATGCCTGACTTGGATGAGGGCTCCATTTTTAAATGGCTGCTACCCATGACGATCGCGATGAAAGAACTAGTCCAACTGATTGCTACTTTACCTCACTAAAAACACTTTGTTTGATCCAGCTGTGTTTACTCTGGTCAACTGTTACGATAGACACAAAATGTCTGTCTTGTTAACCTTTCAGAAAAACAAACACGATTGTAGTAACTCACGATGCAAAACCACAGTAATAATTCACTATTGAGGCTGTCTACTGTTTCTTTCCAGTGAGCGTTATCTCTGATCGGCTCCCGTTTGTAACATGAGCGACACGCAAACCCATTGTTATGAGTTTATTGTGGTAACAGTCTGCAGTTTAGCAACGCTATGAAATTAGTCGCTGACACCTGCGTTTTTGTGTCGCACTACTGCGGAAACAATGACTTTGATGGCGGTGTGCAAGATGCGGGAGAAGAGCGATTAAATATTCATATTATTATTTATCTGTCTGTCTGGCAGTGCTGTGCGTTGGGTCCAGAGTTCGATTCGAAAGTGGGGCAGTGTTATTCCTTTTTCCATCATAAATTTCTCAAAAGCAACCACGGAGTCCTGATTTGGCCTGGTTGATGGCAATAGGAACGCTCGCTATTATACAGTATGTTAGTTTAAACGAGGGACATAAATTGAAACCGCAATAGGGCATGCTTACAGGATGCTAATAAAAATGCGTACATAAAAAAAAACACTGAAAAATAACAGACCAAATATTTCGGAAAAGTTTCGCAACCCTTGCGTTTGTCACAGAAAATGTGCGCGGGTCAATGACTTTTACTTTTCCCTTCATATTTTAAGACTGGAGTAGGACAATGGCGAAAAAGAAACGTCTTATAAAGTGAGATTAATTATATTTAATTTTTTAAAATTATATTTTATATTTAATTATATTTGGGACGAGAATCGAATACTGAATACCCTCCTTTAATATGTCCCTCGTTTACCCTGACATCCTGTATGTTACTTAAACATAACTGGCAAAATGAGGGTGTACTCCTGTGCCTAACCCTTCATGAGTTACAGGCGTGAAGTTTTGTTATGTGTGTTTATATTCCCTCTAAAAGGGTTTACTGCTGCTGTCAACGCATAGCAGATGCACAATTCCAAAATCGACTAGAGCTTATGACATAGAAACACTCGCAATTGTACTCAATGTACTGTGAGAGTTATTTTTTCGTACATAATAATCCTAATGTCAGTTCGGTTACCAAATAATATCTTTGCGTAGGTTTGAAATATACATTGCAAAATGTATTTTATGGCTACTTAAACTAATGTGGCGTCGAACACCTAAAATAAACACATCTAATGGTTTGAACAAATTGGTTTGTTCGGAGTGCCTCAGGGCACCTACAAGTGTCCTATGCTACTTAGAACTTTATTTATGAGATATTTGTTGATCACATCATCATTAAGAAACTTGTCCGTGGTACTGTTTGAAGTGAAGGTGGAATTCCTCTACACCATTTGGGAGACTAATGGTCCTTCACGGTAGCTACTTATGAACGTACTTATGACGTTCGTTTTATGTGTTTGAACATCAAACTAAGTTAATATGTATTTGAAACAGCCACTTTAAGATGCCATTAATATTTTGTACATTAATGCCGTATAATTTATAAATGGCCAAACAGCATAAACAACTGGTACCTACCTAGGTTTAAAGAAAAACAAAGTTTATTTGCATTACTTGACTTAGCAACGATTAGCAACTAAAACATACCTAATAATACCCATACTCATTATTTAGGGATAAATTCATTAAAATCATCATATGCAGATCCTTTTTCCAAATATGTTGGGGTAGGCCCGTGCGGCTGATATCGTTAAGCCACAAACTCCTCCGATTTATTAGAGAACCCATAAATCAACATTATGAACAAACACAAACATTAACACAAATTACCACTGCACCGATTCACCCAATTCTCTCGATTCACTCTCATTCACGATCAAAGTGAACCATTCGCTTCACCTTGAACTTTACCAGTCGCGCTCACACAACGGTAATAGCACGATAGTGTGCGCAGGCGCAGCGGCTTTAGTTACGCTCTCTCTTGGTAATTCTTACTAAGTAAATATTATTGAATCCTCGATGAAAAATATTGCTCATAGGATACACATGTTTTGGGAAAGTTTCTGTTAGGGACAGTTTCGAAATTTTTCTTACATTACGAAAAAAAAAATTGTTCGGTAGGCCCTAAATAGGTAGAAAAAGGTAGTCTGTTATGATTAACTTTAAAAAATATATGTAAACGTGGACTATTTACAGGTGATCGAGAAGCCAAATGAAGTTTGATGCTCCAAGTCGCTAGAAAGGACTACTGTGGACGCTCTCTGCCCCACATAGAATGTTATGTTCCTTACAACAAAATGAAAGGATTAAATAATGTTCCGTAGTTTAAGGGGCCGTGTACGAAATCATCTCATTTTGAACAATTTAGATCGCTAAGTGTGGGAAATCTATGAAGAATTTGAAGCTTTTTCAAACTAATGTTTATATCAATGGCAATCACCCATAACAAAAGCCCTTTTCCGCAAAAATATCGACCGAGTTATGTTTGGCTTCGCTGAACATAACCCTACAAACGATTCTGAACATTTAAAAAAATAAATAGCATCACTATATGGTGTACTAGTGGCACCATTTAGAATTCTATCAAAATCTAATTCAGGTAGTCGTTTGCCAAATTAAACTGTACATCATCATCATCTATGCTTATCCTAATTTATTTGGGGTCGGCGCAGTATGTCTTCATCTTCCATAACTCCTTTCTGGCCATTTTATCCTTCACACAGTCCATCTATCGTTTCTTTGGCCTTCTTCTACTTTTAAAGCCATCAACATTTATACTCAACATTTTTCTCAAATAGAAATACAAATCTAAAATAAAAAACAAATAACTAAAAACTAGTTTTATTTCTAGTCCTCAACCACTGCCACATCACCACGTCGTCTCCTCTCGTTCCATCAGACGATACGAATCACATCTAAAGCGGCAGTGATCCACTGAACCAGTTCGTTCACCTTGACCTTATACGTACTTACTATACAAGGTAGCGCCTATGGCCGTAAGCGGAGCGATTTGGCGTGATTAAAGTCGCTCTTAAAAACTGTAAAATAATGTGACTAGGTTGAACACAGATTTCCTCTCTACAAAAAGGAGTGGGCAAACCAACACGCGGAATTTGAAGAATGGGAATGATATGAGTTGAATATGTTTAATCACTCGGCTACGGACAGGTAAAATTACATATTGTATGGGCAAAAATCGAGAACGTCTTAGTGAAAATATAGCGTAAATCCATGTATTCATAATCTAAAGTTTTTATTTTTTGCTTTGATAAGATTGCTTGAATCTTGTCAAAGCAAAAAATAAAAACTACCTGTATGGTAGCAAATACTGCTCCGGCCATAAAATAATCGTTTTAGCAACAAGCCCGCTACCGCTACGCTCATGAACATAGTGTCGCCTTTACAACTGAGAGCGAAAGTAAAACTTGCACTTTCGTGAATGAAACTCCGATTATGTGTGTTACGCCTTTAATGAATAACTGGTTTCGATTCGAACTTGGGCGTCATTCTCTGGGCATTGATACTAAAATATTCTTTGGGCTTTACGCTCGCATACATGGGCGTGGCAGTTATTGATGGTCTTAATTTACCAAACGAGCCATTTAATGTGACTTTATCATAGATAATACATTAAAATGTGATACAAAACTCCTCTTTATTATGAGTAAGCCGTAATCCAGCAAGCAAACTACGGGTTGCTAAATGTTCCTTGTATTCAAATTTTTGGTTCTTAGACATTGCAGTTATTTCGTTCATCACGGTGTTTCCCTTCGTCGGGCAGAGGTTAATGAAATAAATAAAACTAAGTAAAGTAATGCAAGTGTTCGAACACGACTTGATAACTTTCAAGTAGGGGTGCTAACTTACCACTGTTTACAACCTGAAAATATTATTTTTTACCCAATAATTACTAACTGAATTCTATAATTAGTAGTATAATTAGTGTAAATACATCGTGTTACGATCGCGAATCATCTTTTATTCAACATACAGCCTGACACTGATCTGAAAATTCCAAAAAACCTAATTAAAACTTTAATTTAGTAAAGTGGAATAGTCAATTTTGTTGAAACACAAAATAAACACAAACGTCAACACTTACCTACATATTACAACAAAAACTGTCAATGAAACACTTTTTCAGCGCCAACACGATTTCAATAACCTTTTACATTAAATATTAGCAATGTAAGTAACAAAAAACTGGAAAACGTGTTGGTGCTACAATAGTTGTCCTAATAGTGTCAGAAATAGTGGACACCCTATGCGTTGGGTCAAGGTGATGACATCAAGACATGCTGTGATTTTTCTTGCATTTGTCCGTATTTACACATTTTTTAATAGGATTTGTTTGGTATTTATCGGAGTAGTAATAATACTAATAATCATGTGTGATAATCGAGTGAAACAAATAAAATAATATATTCACCTTGTGTTTTATATCTAGTAATTGTACATTGGTGCCTAGTTTCGAATAAAAATAAAATTTATTTTTTATTTATTTACGTACACACAAATTACAAAAAAAAGGAAAATACATAAAAAATAGAAGAGCACAAAGGTACTGCTTATTTTTTAAGAAAAAGAAATAAGTAGTAAGTAATTAATAGACAAAACAATGATTGAATTACAAAAAAAATCTAATCTATTTTCTAGAACCAATAGGTCAATTTAGGCACATTTAAAATATAATGTCGATTTGGAAAATCCAAGAACAAAAAACTGAAATATTTATCTGTTTGTAACTGAAAACAGGTTAAACTAGGCGCAATTAAAACTCAATCTCATGACAACAATCAAGGCATTATAGTATTTTATAGTAATCAAATCTGAATGAATCGAATTGATGATTTATCGATTTAAGAGGCCCATGTCAAATTGTTCATAATTATAAACGCCATTCAAAATTATGTCGAAATTTTTATAACTAAATTTACCTGGTCATTTTAATTTCTGGTCCTTTAATTTTAATTAAAATCTTAAATTTGTTATCAGATGTGGGAAAAAGTCTTCACTAATAATATGAATAGACTAATGAATAAAACTATAACAATATAAATATGTCTAAGGTAATGTACATATTAAGGATGAAGCAATATTAACTAAAGCAATATTCATCAAATCAAGGTTCATCCTACGGGACTCTAGTTCAGAACTAAAATGTTGACATTTTATCGCACTACGGATACCCGGACTGCGTTAAAATATCATCTAAAGTCAAGAATTCAAGAGCATTGTAATCTTAAAATTATAAACATCGGCCGTAATTTTTAATTTTTTATGTGTTTTATTAATAAGCGGCTCTATTAAAGAACTTCTACCAGCTGTGAACCTTATAAATATTCATACTGTCATAATAATATTGTGATCTACCGGACGAAATCCATAAATTACAGCAAGTTGGTCTACTTGAGTTGAAAATTATCATAATACATAGATCAAACTGCGGTAAATTAGCAAACTAAAGCAGTAATTTATCAAAATGTTAGCACTTCTAACGAATAAGGAAGCATAGTATATTGTAATAAAATAGTGAACAAAATACGCTGTTTTGCATTTAATACTTTTTTGCTTGTTTTTGAGTCTACATCTACATCCGTGTTTTAAAAATTGCGCTTTATTGTCTGTGTCAAATTGAGTTTGTACTCGCTGTTGGGGGTAAGGAATGTTGCTTTATTGTTGTTTCGAGTATGTTCAAGATAGACATGATTGCCCTAATTGCTCAAACCTTCTCCACGTTTAAAAAAATGCCAAAAACACTCCCTCTCCCTAAGCATCACTATTCCTGGTTCTTTACTCTTTTTCATGATTATTTTTTATAGATTAGTATATGCTTTATGTATGTATACCATGATGTAGATGAATAGTACTCGACAGCCACATACTCCTCAACACCTCCAGTATTATATATCTCTTCTCTAATTCTTCAAAAGCTTGTCTTATAATGATTGCTTTTAGCGATACGACCGTCCATTGTGTCACCCTTAACGAAATGTTGTTTGTTGATATTATTTATCTGCTCATTTAAATTACAATCCAAATCATCAATCATTATAATCCAACATATCTAGGGAAATACGAGACTGATCGATCTAATCCAATAAAATAAGCAGTAATGTTCCATTGGCAGACAAAGGCGTCCTCCTTCATGATATGTACTATGGAGTACATCAAACATAACTTGGTAACTTTGGTAACTTTGTCATCAACGGATCTCCAAACTGTCCTCTTGAAGCACACCTGACATTCCTGACATCCGTGTATCAATCGTGACTTTACATTTAACTAAAGACTAAGAATGAGGAAGAGCTTCAACCTTGACCTGACCATTGTTACCACCGTGACTGACAAATGTTTGTCTGTTTGATTTCATCTCAAGTTGTACTCAATTTGTTATCACTCTTTGTTGATCTGACGGCTTCGCATCACGATCACACCTTACGACTCATCACTTGAGAAAAAATGTACAATTGCTACTTAACGTTACATTGTATGCAAACAAAACATGCAAATCAACGGTGTGATGTATGTGGAGGTGTTAAATGTCCTCAAATTTCTGACTTATAGGTATATGCTGTGATGGCCATGT
Organism: Diarsia rubi; assembly: GCA_932274075.1. Taxonomy (NCBI): domain Eukaryota; kingdom Metazoa; phylum Arthropoda; class Insecta; order Lepidoptera; family Noctuidae; genus Diarsia; species Diarsia rubi. Next base: position 19,879,674 of record OW026424.1, on the reverse strand, counting down.
GGAACATGCTGTGTATAGGAAAGGTTTGGAAATCTGCAGCTGAAAGACCTGTACCACAAGTAGAAGCTATATCGTCATGGTAACTTGCCCAGTTGAACCCAATTGTTTATGCTGAGAAACAATGCATCGACTGTTGCATTCAGCACATTATCTAATAAAACCATATTAATTCAACTGTAAACTACAAAAAGAACAATCATCTATTCTATGCACTGAAATACCTCGACCTATATATCTGAACAAAAAGACAATAAAAACAAAGTTATCTAGTTATTCCGTGTTGTTTTATGCTCATCGTCACCCAAGGGCCAAGGCGTATAGATACTCATTTATCAAAGTTTTTACGTTAATATAATTATCCTATGTAAACACAATTATGTCGTAACCTTCAGCAACTGATAATACGTGTTAAAATGATTATGAAGTTCTTTTGTACTCACAATGTATGCTATAATGAGGAGGTTGTATGCAAGAATGTTATAAAAAATAAGCACGCAATTCAATAAAAAAATCTAAAAATAATTGTATGAAGCTCTAAAAATTTAGCTCTTAAAATCGACGAGTAGAATAGACCAGTTTACAAGATTTTTAGTTATTCTATGCACCATCAGATCATATTCTGCATCGAAGATATTGAAAAAAGTGAGGACAAAAAAAGGGTAGGGCCAATAACAATACCCTGCAAAACTCCATCGTCACTCTCATATATTTTTTTCCTTGATTAATTAAATTTAGTTTATATAGCAGGGTAGTAATTACAAAAATATCTAGGGTAAGGACATTAATAAGTAAACAAAATTCACTATTGTATTGATTTGTCTCTGTTTCGTGGGCAAGCAAGAAGCATTAGAGAATCAAAAGCTTGGGAAAAATTGTTTGTAAAATTAAACAGTAATTCATTCATATACTCAAAGTTCAGCATGAAAAGCAATTTACTAATCAATGTTGGTAATAAATTTGTATGTTTTGTAATACCTGATAATGCAATTACGTAAGGCTTAACTTTAAAAATAATTATAACGAAACCGTAATTACAAGTCAATCAAAACACAAAATCGTGAGGCTACATATTATTAAAATTGAGTATTTATGTTATTTATTTGTTTTAACCTTAAAAAGGCAGAAACCATAACCTAAAAACATCATAACAAAAGTCATAACTAGGCACGAATGAAGGAAATTATAAAGTCGTGTTTATATTACGTGAGCAAATGTAATTATATCAATTGGTAAATTAACGCATTGTTTAACACTTAACACAAAAGCTAAAAGAACTTAGAACACTCATAGTTTATCTTCTTTAATTGGTGTTGTAGATAGTTTGCTATTATTAATGAACTTTGCATCTGAATATGAATTACAAAATTACATAGCTGAAGATTAGTTAACGTTTTTAGTATGAGCAATAATATAAAGACTAATCTTTTCACGAATTCTGCTAGAGTTATTACATTATAGCATCAAAGTCATACTACATTTTACTACAAAAGTCAGTTAAAAGACTTACAAGCACTTTTAAACTGCCAAATAATCAGTCAAAACAGATGATGCTAGAATCTCATCACAGTCACTTTATGATTGTATCGGAGTTTCTGTTGACAATCCGTACACATGAGCCTAATACAATAAGCGTAAGTCCAGAAACACTTAAAACTAAATATAGTCGTGAGTTACGTGAGCAAACACAATTACTCAAATAGGTAACAACCAAACGGTTCTAGTAACCCTGGTAGCTGTTATAGGACCAATACTGATGACCTCTGCGTAATTGACTATTGTAGTTGATGCAGAGAGAAGATTCATTAGAACGTTGTTGTATGTGGTATTGAGATGACATATGGGAATGAGTATGTGCAAGGTTGACACTGATGTTTGATGTCCATTTCATGGTCACTTGATCAGCGTGATTCGCGGTAGTTACAATTTCTGATAGGTACAACTAGGATCATAACAAAACAAACCACATAGTTGCCATCGGGAGAAAAAGCCTGGATGAGGCTGGCATAGGATCGAGGAGATTAGAAGCTTATACCCAGTACTAGATGAATTCAGGCTGTGGATTATGGTGATGCTGATAAACGGATTTAGTTATTCTCCAATAGTTGCCTTTTATATAATACAAGAAGGAACCTAGGGGTTCGGACTAGTTATAATCGATGGAAATAAAAACAGAGTTACACCTGAAGTAAACCATTAGTAGCGTCCATCTGGAAACGAGCACGAAGGACATTTTAGACAAAACTAATTTTTACTTTTGAAAATGATGTCATTATCTATTCCTTGCTCTGACGTTCTGTTAGCATTATTTCGTAGACAAAACATACAATAATAACAGAGCTAGATTAATGTTTAGATCTTGACACATTAGCCTAGCATAGTGACCTGACAGCCTACTTTAAAGCACCGACTTTACTTGACAATAGCCCCCGACATGTAATGACCGCAGAAACATTACCTCAAGAATAATTACTACAAATTATAACATGCACAAAAACATGTATGAAACGCAATCATGCCGACGATTAGGATTGTTTCACAATCAGGCGAGTTTTTGAGAAATAATTAGTGTACTTAATGTCTGACATGTGTGTTCTTCATGTTACTTCTCATGTGAGATATTAGTTAATGTTTGAACAAGGTAGATGTTTTGATCGCGTGGGTTTCTGTCTTGGACTGTTCACTCCTGTAATTTGCGGTGTCATGGTAAAATATTTTGACCTTTTTCTGTGATTCGGAGACAGAAACGTCCCATCCCCGATAACCATCGTTTAGATGCTTATTATTATGTTCGGAACTTTGGACTGCCCCGTTCATCTAGTAGTCTCTAGTGCGACTGCTATGATTAAGGTTCTGGTTTCGATTCCCAGGTGAGGCAAAAAGTTATTGGATTTTTGCATTATGTAGAAATTTCTCAGTAACAGGCAATCAGTTGAAGGTAATCGGTCTGCCTCATGGGCCTTAATAACTATCGAATTGTACGTTTACTAATGGTTTTACATCTGCCTAACCCTACGGAGATTACCGGTGCGATGATGTTATGTTATGAATGGAACCATCAGCAGCGTGGGCTAAATGTTAAAATATATTTTCATACTTGTGGAAAAATACATTTGACAATGTTTATCAACGAAACATATGTCTATAAACATTGTGAGAGATAACTGCTCTGAAAATTGTTCTTCCTCGAAGTGTTATTGTTTAGTTTTTGTGATCTATAAGTTTTTGCTCACACACAAATACTTTAGTCGATTGCCGTTAAAGATCGCAAATTACAATCATAGCGCCTTAGGGCGAGGTTTAATTGTGAGCTAAGCGAGAAGTGAAGCTAAAGGCAAGACGTCTTACCTTAAACTCAAAAATCAAAAATCAAAACTCATTTATTCAAACTAGGCTGATAGTCAGCACTTTTCGAACGTCAAAATTTAAACTGCGTGTGCAATAAACATCAAAATATGAATTACCTACCTTACGATTTTTTTTTTTAAGAAAAGCTGCATTGTACTTATCCCAAAACCATTAAAAGACTATGCGGAAGAGTCATGTCAATGGAAGGAATTTGGATTAATGTGTTAATCTTAGCAAAAACGCTAGTTTAACCCTCGATCAGACCTCGTCTCATTTTTTATCAATTTCAATCTTTTTTGTTAACACTCCGACAAATTGACAGAAAAAACCGCCCGTGATTTTCCCTAGCAATATTGTTCTACTAATTTCCGTATGTGGAATCTATTTTACACGCATTCATACGTGATGTATGACTCATCTCCAAAACATTTTAGAAACGGTTGAACTTCACGTATTTGTTACTTCATTGTTATGTCAGCCGGTCGATTATGTGTCTATCAATTGACGTATGATCACGAGTTCAGCCTAAAGGTTTTGTTAAGTTTCATGTAAATAAATCTATAAATTAGTGTTTAAACGTCTTGAATCACGATTGGCACAGATGTTTTGAGATTCACGTTTATCCACTTAATTTGTAGTACTGACCCCATTTAAGTCATACATACAAAAGTATGAATAACTTAAACTATTACGACCAAATTACGACCAAACTCCTCCTAAAACCGCCAATAATCCATTCTAACTCTTCTATGTATAAGCCGCCAACCTGACCAATCTAAAACAGGGAAATGTTGGCCCATTCTCCTTGAATTCTTATTTCTTCTATTCGGCCGGGATCATCGGCTTATACGTGTTTCCTGAAGCACGGAATCATCTCTTTATCAGACAATCAAGTGATTCAAGCCTGCAATGTCCCAGCCAAACTGGACAGAGCTTTACAAACTATGTTTCCCGTGGGAACCCACGACCACCAGTTCACAAGGCAAACGGTGCAGACGAAATCAGTAATGGACCAACCTGTGTCGGAACCCTTTTCAGGGCCTTACTGAAGATGTAGGTATATGACTAAACTTAGTGAGTACCTACTTAATGAAACTTTTTTTCAGTGCCTGATGTAATACCCTAGCTAGCATATATCAGCGATAACTTGTAACCTTAAATATCCCAAATAGAATAAAAACTAATAAGTTTATAATAATTAAGCTAAATGGTCATGGTCTAGAGGTTTCGATAAACGGTAGCACAAAGAGTTTAACAGCATTATATAAACTTCCTGATGAGTAGTTTGTCGGAAGCGAGCGACCGGCCAGCGGCCGTGCACGTATTGTGCTAGAAATATAACTAAATTGAGATATAATTGTCGCTTCCTAAGTTTTTCTGTGTAGTGTTAATTATTTTAAGTCCAAACACGTTTCGTTAATCTCTAAAGGTAATGACTTAATGATTTATTGTGAAGGAAACACATCGTGAATAAACATGCAGATAATGATCTGATCTGAAATCGTCCGCGCATGAGCTGGCATTTTGCACAATGCTGGTTTTTTCACCACTTTTGATTTTATCCTGCAAGGATTATAAATGTGTGAGATTGAAGTAGTACCTAACCCGTATTTAAGGACATCTTCATTGTTAGCTTTACTTCCTCCTTCTTTTATTTCTTCTTAACCTTGTTTGTCAAAGGTTCAGCTGCTCCTTATTCAAGTCTAATATCACCCTTAGGTTCTTTTATAATTTCCTCATCTTTGCTTTGACATCAATCTAGTCAACAAATTTTGTCTATTTCATTTATTATATTTTGTAAAACGTTTTCAGCATAGGCACGACTAGAGCACGGATATTTCTGAATGCAAATGGCGACTGCTCGATAAGTGGACTCAAATTAGATATGGATGGTGATAATTGATATATCTCACAATCATGTATCATGTGGTACTATGTCTGTATCATGTTGATACTATTTGCTTTAACAAATTCTCACCGATTTTCTAATCTAAAAAATCTTTTAATTTTCATTCGCTATTTTAGAGAAGGATTTTGCATGACCCAAGTTAATTTACTGTAGCAATATTTACTTTAGTTACAATTAATTCTGTTAACACTTTTTGCCCATCTGTAGTCGTGCTGATGTCAGTCGTGCGTGACATTATATTACTAGTTAACTAAACATCTAAGTTTCAGAGCTATAATATGTGAAACCAATCCAAGTTAGACACAAGTTACTATCGGGTGGGTACTACCCTTACCGTTCATCGATATCATTTTTCATCTTAAGGGTCAGTCTTAAAACTGTTCTGTGAGGAATAGAATGTATGGCGGTATCTAGACTACTTGCAATAAATCAATATAATTTCATGAATATATTAACTCACTAGCGGACGTCACGCGGTTTCACCCGCGTAGTTCCCGTTCCCGTGGGAATACAGGGATAAAAAGCCTATGTTACTCAGGGTGAATGTAGCTTTTCAATGGTGAGAGAATTTTAGAAACGGCGCAGTAGTTTTTTATTACAAACATACATACACACACACACAAAACTACAAATCATTCCTCTTTATAATATAAGTGTAGATAGTGTAGATTTCCTCGTGAGTTTTTATATCATAACATCACGAATGTAATCACCGATGGACAGAGATATGCTTAATTTATCACGTACATTTCGCCAGCTTTTGAAGTCCCTTTTAATAGGGGGGCGAGCCTATTGGCATCAACCGATCAAAGCAATCCGTAGTTTCTACTGAGAAATTCTTAACAGCACTTTACTGGAGCCAAGACTTCATGCTCTACACTAGATCAACGAGGGAGTCCGGGGAATGAGTATTTGTCTATTCTCCAAATAGTGCCTAACCTCTATCTCTTCTTACTTCCAGGTGTACCACATGTGCGACGGACTGGGTCGGCAGTTCAGCTACAAGTGCCCCAACATGACGCTGTTCCAGCAACGCATGCTCATCTGCGACCATTGGTACATGGTCAACTGCTCCATGTCTGAACGGGATTATACTGCTAACCTTCTTATTGGTAAGTCTAGACTTCATCAATACCTGGTAGTATGGAAGTACAGGTCGGGGTCCCTTTTAAACGTTGACGCCTCTGTATTCACTGGACCCTTTGAAGGTACCTAAGTATAAGTAGAGGTGGATAAGAGCATGTCCAAAATAGGAAGCTCATTATTTCCAACATGTTCATTACAGTTTTTGTTAGGATATGGAGTTGTTGAGTCTCCAAAACGAAGCCAGATTTATAGCTCTGGTTTATTTAAGCTTTATTACCCAAGTCATAGAGGTGGAGTTCGAATCCAAGACACGTACGTCTACATTTTGGATTCGTGTACAATTATCACTTGCTTTGATAAAGGAAAACATCGTGACGAAATCAGACCAGCATGCCTGAAAGATATTTCTACGTCACACAAATTCTGACGCTAGGTCAAACACTAACCACACGAAAATAAGATGGTTAGGTAAATCAAAATATCAATAATCTTTGTAGTTCCATTTAACACCCGCCTACCAAAGGTTTATAGCCCCATAAATACTTCCACGGCAAAGTGTCGTTGTTACTATTCAAGAACCATTTTATTCGTTTATTCTATAACAAGTTTCTAAATTAGATGAACAGATCTTGCATAATAGGCGGTTTACTACGCACCTGCAGTTGGTCCAAGGAGATGTTACTTTGAAGTGCTGAGGAACCTTGATCTGCGTTATATCTGTGGGTTGAAGTGTTAGGTGGGATGCAGACTGAGGTACCTACAGGTGGTACATATTGGATAGATATTGATCTCTATCTTTACCCAAAAGCGTTGAACATTCTTTCACCTAACTGAATAGCCACTACGTTGATTGTGGTACTTACAATATTATCTTTATCCACAACAAATCTAATAAAAATCTACAAAGACTGTTTGTAGCTATAACAAGCAACACAATATTACAATAATACATCAATTAAACATAAGACTACTAAACAATATATATTCCTTACTTATATATATTCCTTAGTCTCTTAATATTAATCAGAATTTAATATCAATTAGAGCTTAATTGCATAATTGAAAAAATCAGTTGAAACAAATACTGAATTAATTAATTATATCATAAAATAACTTAACTTAAAGTGCCGAATTTGGAAAAAATATCTTCTATGTCGTAGGAGTGGTTGATCTTTGATGGATGAGTGTGCTGGTCATCACTTTTGCTTAATGATATCGATAAAAAGCCCAACTTTTTGAAAACACGCGTCATGTTGAATCACAATCAATAGGTAACCCACAGATATATTATTACGGAGTCATCTACTCATGCATTAACTCATATACAAACAATATATTTCACATAGGTCCCTACAATATACAATACATTACTATAATTATCGTGAGCTTTATACTTTTTACTTAAATGTTCTTTATAACATTGCAACAGGCTTTAGGTATAGACACTCGGACTAAATGAACATAACCAATAACAGGTCTAAATAAGGCGAGGTGTAGAATCAGTACGAAATGTTGTGATACTGTATAGTATACACAACATTTCATGACGAACGGTAACTTCTGCACCTAGCCTTATTTGGATCCATTGTAGTCATAATCAAGTATAGTATAAAACGCACCAGTATGTGAGTAAGCCCACTCGCCGTCAACCACATGTTTATAGCTCCACAATTTTCGCAAAATAGAATCAAGCAAGGATCAATCTTAAGAATGCTATACACAAAGAAAAATAGACAGGACTAATAAAAAATAAATGTTAATAAAATAAAATTATAAAAAAGTAAACATAACAAAAAAAAATTACTTACATAAAAATAGTCCCGTACAAGTTGTACCTACATGTGTTTAGGTACGTATAATTTTGGGACAGCAGAAAAATCTATTAAATGAATAGGTTCATTTACTTACAGACGTCAGCAAATCCAGCTACACAATCAGTCACAGATTTTCAACGTTATCGCTAAATGACTAGGTTCAAGGTTGATTAGATTTTTTTTACAGTTTTTAGCTTTCTTTGTATTTATTTGTCTGAACGATATACGTTTGGGGAAAACCTTAGCTTGGTCGTGCCAACTGAGATAAGTGTGAGAAAGGAGTTGCCAATAAGCACCCGCCGAATGAAAGCCTATTACGAATACTAATTGCTTCGATTGCTTTTGACAAATACTGCCGAATTGAATGTGGGACCGCAACTACGGTGTAGTACCCCTTACCTTGAGTATGCCAGTTGGTTGTCCGTGCCTATATTGACAGATGTTCTAAATTCCACAAATCCGCTGTGGTACTGAATTTGAATAGTATTCAAGTAACGTTTACCTTTAGGCATTCGTATGCTGGTTTAAGTATAGATCTCGGTAGTTTGAAGGTCTTCTAAAATTGTGTGTTGTAAACAATTTAAAATTGACCGCGGGCCGTAGATGTTTGTGTACACATTTTCTATGAAATAAGACACACACATCTGAGCAGCGGTGGCCCAACAGTCGCCACCGTTGGGCCCTCGACGAACCCAAACAGGCGCATTACATTGTGTTATTTATTTATGTCATCACCGCTGCTTTCAATATGGTAAAGAAAAATATCGTCAGGAAACCGTCATGCGAATTCGATCAAATCGAAGACCTACATAACATTTACCAACATGCACTGGGCCCACGTAGTGGATTATATAACATTCTCCCAGAAAGAGAGGAGATCTGTACCCCAGCTGTGGGAATATTATAGGCTGATTACGCAAGAAACATACCTAAACCACCTAATGTTACAAATATCAGTTTGTCTGTACATTCACAAATACTTTGACTTCCTAGAAAACGCACAGATTTTCCTGGATTCGTGAACAATTTCCAGGAAAAATCAGTGTTATTTGGACTGACCTGGTGGAAATTGACTAGGAAAATAGGAAGGATCTTGTTTGAAGATCATTAATAAACAGATTACAGTGTTCTTGAGTGGTATAATACCTTCATGATTATCTTCAAGCAACGTTATTTACGAAGTTAATTTTCTTGAAGGCTCTGATGTCCGCATAATTATATATTTTTAACTCAATTCATTATGATCTTGACGCGTGATTGATACAAAACTAATTACTTCCATGATTATAGACTTCTTTTAGTTCAGGTGAATTGAAGTTTTATTGCATACTAGCTGTGCCCCGCGTTCGTTCGCGGGAAATTATTTATTTCACGCGAACGAACGCGGGGCGCTATTATTTTTCCTTCAAGTTAGAGCTTGCTATGCGCCTGTAAAATTACCGTCAAAATCGGTTCAGCCGTTTCAGAAGAAACAAGCAGACAGAAATTTAAAAGAAATGTTTTGTTCGAAATCAAAATATTTTATTTCAAATAGGGCACATGGTCACTTGTAAAACATCGACAATAAGGTGCACAGTATTCTTACATGTACGTTACTTAAAGTAGCGTAGTATTTAAAAGCAATTATTTTGGTAAAACAAACTGATAGGTACTTCAATTTATTGCATATTAATTAATATTATTGCGAGGTCGATGTAGCAAAATTTTCGGTTCACTTATAATATTTAAAAGATCTTGTTGCTTCTTTGATATTTTAGGGGTCAATGTATCATAGGTGATAATTATACAAATGGGTAATTTATATTCGCAACATTTATCAAACTTTTCAAGTTCAGCGTCTCGTATTTCAATTAAAATTAAGTCTTGCATAAATCATGAAAAAATTAAATCTAAATCGTGAGCAACTACGCCCATCAATGGATCACAAAATAAGAAATTGTTTTTGAAATTATGACTTTATCTATTCGAGAACCGCTGAAGTTAGTATGTAGTAAGTATTCTTAGATCTTTAAAACGAAAAATGGGGTGCTTGGGAGACGTCCAGCAGAAGGCCATGTCCAGCAGAGAACCTATTCCAGCTGAAATCAAGATGATTTGAAAGTATACTCTAGACAAGCGTTAGATTTTTTGGCATCGTAATTGGAAGAATAGGCAAAGCAAGTCTAAAATAAGCAGGGATCGCTTACCCATATACAGAGTGTAAATCAACCCTTCACACATACTCCAACCAAGCATTTTATACATCAAACTAAGTACCCCTACGCAAAAATTTTTGCTGGGAAACGATTTTATTTTTTTGGGGTCAACATTTAATTTTACGGTAAAACTCAATGTAACACTCTTAAACATTGTGCTAGTGGATGCTTTGAATAGTAAAAGGGTCATGGAGGTAATTTAAGTAAAATTACAACCTGAAAAACTAGTATTTACAAAAACAGCTGTGCAAAATTTGGAACTTTGACCCCCAATATCTCCGACAATATCTAGAACAAAAAATATATCGTAGTGTCGCGGTCGTGGAGAACAAGTGCCCTTAGTTTGCGTTAAGGGTATTTTACACCCTTTAAAGGTCGGGTTATTTTCTAGGGCTATCTTAAAAACCCCCGAGTAAAGGTTTACTAGAATTATCAGGTTAATCGAATATATTTATTATCACTATTGTATTTATCTGTAAGGAGAAGAGAGAGTCGAGGAAGATCAAAGAAACGATGGATGGACTGTGTTAAGAATGATATGGTAAGAAAGGTGTCTCATGAGATGACCAGAAACAGAGAAGTATGGAAGAAGGAGACAATATGCTGCGCCGACCTCAAATAAATTAGGATAAGGGCAAGATAATGGTCATGTATTCAGCTTTAGGTCTTCCAAAGTCTTTAAATAAATATTATACTGATATTACAAACGTGAATTGTTTTGTAAGTATGTATGTATGGATGTTTGTTACTCTTTCACGCAAAAACTTCTGAACGGATTTTGATACAATTTTGTTCACTAATAGTTTATAACCTGTATTAACACATAGGATAGTTTTTATCCCGATTTTATCTTCCCGTGGGATAATTTTCAAGTTGTAGCGGGCGAAGCCGCGCCTAGTGGGTCACAAGTCTATCTGTTCACCCCAAATGATTGGTCCTTACAAACAAGTTAAATCAAAGGAACAAGTTTCATTATCGTTGATGAGTGCACAGTCACACCACGGTGAGTGCAAATCGAGCCTTCAAGTGTAAGGAAGTAAACAAGCGTGTTGTTGCATCAATTCACGTAATCACACGTGCCCTTGACTTAGACGAATACTGATTTGTTTTGTGTACTGGCGAGACCATTCTTATATATTTATGTGTTTAAATTAATGCTAACGGCCTGAGTGTTATGTCATGTGTTACAATAGGACTTATTTCGAAACGCATGGCTTTGAGTATTTTACTATATGTAGGTTTTTAGGTTTATTACATACTATTTTACCATCGTTTGTACCACTGCAAATAAATAATTTTAACTTAGGCCTGGACTTAGGAATTAGTCAAATACTAGAATTTCTATCCTGGTTAGCTCCTGATGTTTCGGTCGTTGTTCGTATACAGACAGACCGTATGTGATTCTGTAGTCGAACAACGATCGTTGTAAGTAGCGGTGGCCAAGTGATCGCGGCCCCGACTTACGAACAGTAAGTCATGGGCTCGAACCCAAGTAGGCGCATTACTTTGTGTAATTTATTTCATCACTGGTGCTCGCAAAACGGTGAAGGAAAACATCGTGAAGAAACCGGCATGTCTTAGAACCAAAACATTCGAAGACATCTGACATCTACCCACACTGGTGGATTATATAGCCCACCCTCTCCTAGAGAGGCCTGAGTCCCTGCAGTAGAAACATTTTTATTTATTTTTAGATACGTTCCCACACTAGGGATTTCTCCTGTATCGTGGATGCGTTCAAAAACATATAAACTCACATACACAAACACCCAGACCGGAAACAACTATCTGTAGGCCATACAAATATTTGTTCCGTGCGGGGATCGAACTCGCGACACGCAGCGTAGCAGTCAATTGCTCGCGCCACTGCTCCAACCGTGCCGTAAAAATCATTCGTCATTAAACTGATGATGATGATGATGAATTACTTACCTATGTTATGGTTTATGAACATCATTGTAATGTATAAAGTAATGGATGCAGCTTACAGTCAGCTTTTAATATCCTAATGATTGCAGAGTAGGCGTAATGTATTGATAATAGTTTTGAATTCAGATTTTGTAAGCTAATTTTGTAATAATGATTATGACTAATCTAGGCTATACACATAAGCACTGTCTTCCTGTCTGCTAATATCAAACCAAATTACGATAACCTTTCAATACAGTATACGTAACGTATGGTAGGTATGGCAATTTGGCATCTAGGATAGGTATCTACCTACTTGTCTTCAAAATTACACCGAGTATCTCATACCGGTCTCTTGCTCCTCTACCATCATTTGCATAGCGTTCTCAACTATGCTGGGGTCGGGCTTCCAGTCCAAGCAGATACAGCTGAGTACCAGTATTTTACATGGAGCGACTCCGTATCTACCGTTTTTTTTTTTTTTTGGCGGGTGTAAAATCATCGAATAACCCCTCCGCTCTTGGGCAGAGCGAAAGGGAGTGTCAGACTTCTACTAACTAAAAACCACCCATGTTCCTTCTTCGCCCTCTATGTCGAGGCCGCGATAACCTGTGGACAACCCGCGGCCCTCCTTATCTACCCTCCAGTATAGAGTGATCCGAACAGCTGTTGAACAGCCACGATCTCCTCAAATCTTGACCAATTTACCTAAAAGTTTAGCCACAAAGATAATGCGAAAATGAGATTTGACCAGTGTCAATATCTCACCTCACTGAGATCTAATAACCACGTTAAATTGATATCCTTAACCTAACTGAAAACCACAAAATTAAATAAATAAACAGGTTTTCATGTCGGTTGCGGTCACTAGTAGCCAGTTAGTAACCGCAAACAATGGCTGTTTGCTGACTCATTAAACTGGTTAGCTTATAACAGTTACTGTGTTTTTCTTATAACAGTCATTGTAATTATGTCTTAGAGTTTATTCTTTGGTATAATGCAGTTTTAAATTGCATATTATTTTACATAGAGTTCTGGTAGACATCGTGAGGAAACTGGCATGTCTTAGAACCAATCGTCAAAAAATCGGAGACATCGACATTGCGGGAGACACCCGCACAGGACCCGCGTGATGGATTATAGGTCATCCCTCTCCTAGAGAGGAGGCCTGAGTCCCTGCAGTGGGAACATAATAGGCTGATGATGAAAGCCCACTGTTCCTAACTCGGTAATTACGCTAAGTAGGTCCCGGTAGTCAGTTGTAGGTCTTTTGCAGTTGTTATGGGTCGTTTAGTATGCTAAAAGTTTTAGCAATGGTTAATCAAATCAAATCAAATCAAAACTCATTTATTCAAACTAGGCTGATAATCAGCACTTTTCGAACGTCAAAATTTACTTTATTTTACTTATTTACAAGAGACAGTCCCCCAAAACGCCCCCCCTTCGACACTTCCTAGTGTTTTTGCTGGAAAGAAGAAGTGACGGAACAAACTCCCCAGGACACATCTGTCTGTTAGGTTGGTTAGAAGAACTAGACTCGATACAATAGTAAGGCAAGTATAAAAAAGTATATAATAATAATAAAAAAAGACATAACATATCAGTAAACTAATCTTGGAGAAAGAACATAAATAAGAAACATTGTCTTGTGTTCAACTCAGCGACCAACTGTTCTTATCATTTAAGTAGTCGTTAATGGAATAGTACGCTTTTAAACAAAGATTAGATCTTACTTTGGCTTTAAACGCATTAAATGGCAAGTCTAGAAAAGAAGATGGCAGTTTGTTATAAAATGTTATACCAAGCCCGACGAATGAATTATGAACTTTGTGAAGCCGGTGAAAAGGAGCGCATAGTTTATGCTTATTTCTAGTGTTAAAGTTGTGAATATCACTGTTTTTAGTGTACAGGTGGATATTTTGTTTAATATATAAAATGTTGGCAAAGATGAACTGAGAAGCCACAGTGAGGATACCAATCTCCTTAAAAAAATCTCTAAGAGAAACTCGGGCACCCAGCTGATAAATTGCACGAACCGCTCGCTTCTGCAGAACAAATATATTTTGAATATCAGCAGCTTTGCCCCACAGCAGAATACCGTATGACATAACGCTGTGAAAATAACTGAAGTAGACTAACCGTGCTGTATCAACGTCAGTGAATTGTCTTACTTTTCTGACGGCGTATGCGGCTGAACTTAGCCTTCCCGCTAGGCTTGATATATGTAAACCCCATTGTAATTTTGGATCTACTGTTATGCCCAGAAATACAGCAGAGTCGGCAGTTTCCAGCTCCTGATTGGCGAGGATAATATTGGGACCTAGATTTCTAACATTGGGTAAAGCGAACTTAACTATTTTAGTTTTCTTGGCATTAAGAACAAGGTTGTTTATTGTGAACCAATCCATGACCATTGATAGCGTGCTGTTTACGTCGTCAAAATCGTGTCTATTCCTATCTACTTTAAAGATAAGAGAGGTATCATCTGCAAATAGTACAACGTCACAAAAACCCTTTAAATAGTATGGTAGATCATTAATATAAACCAAGAATAAAAACGGACCCAGTATTGAACCTTGAGGTACACCTAGCCGAACCGGTAGCCCGGAAGATTTCGCGCCATTTACGTCTACACATTGGAATCTATTTTGCAAATACGAATCTATCACATTTAGGGCCTCATTTTATACACCGTAATAACGCAGTTTCCGTAAAAGCGTGTCGTGATGTACGCAATCAAAAGCTTTAGAGAGATCGCAGAAAACACCGATTGCATTTTGCGCGTTCTCTCATGCGTCAAATATGTGTTTCAACAAAGCAACACCTGCATCCGTAGTCGAACGACCCTTTGTAAAGCCATATTGATCATTATGAAGGAGATTATTTAAATTAAAATGTAATAACAACTGTATGAGAATTAATTTTTAAAAAATTTTGCTAAAAGCAGGTAAAATAGAAATTGGTCTAAAGTTACCGATATCGTTTTTACTGCCTGATTTAAATAGAGGGATGACTTTACTGCTCTTCATAAGGTCAGGGAAAGTCCCCAAATCGACGCATTTTTTTAAAGTAACGGCAAGACAGGGGGCTACAATGTCGATTATGTTACTTAAAAGTTTAATAGAAATGCCCCAGTAATCACCTGTGTTTTTAGACTTAAGTGAATTAAAAACGTTAACCATATCACGAGGCGTTACATGTTCGAAACTAAATACTTTACCACATTTAGACACGCTGCTATGCAAAAGATCTTCGGCTTTAGACGGCGACGAACTCAGGGAACGAGTCGTCGCTATAGGTATGCTGGCAAAATACTCATTAAAAGCCTCGGCTACGTCGGCTGCTTCACTAACTAATTTGTTACCCACCATGATCTCGAGGTGATTATCTTGTTTAACAGATTTACCCGTTTCATTGTTAATGATTTTCCAAGTGGCTTTAACTTTATTATTAGAATTTTTAATAGTCTCGCTTAAGAATTTTGATTTTGCAATAATACAAATCTTTTTAAATAATTTGGAATAATTTTTAACATACTCTAGAAAAGTTGTATCAAACCTGTATTGTTTAAGACCATACAACTCGTACAATCGGGCTCGACTTTTGTAAATACCTGGTGTAGCCCATTGGTTGAAGCCCACAGAAGGTCCCTTAATGTTAATCGTTTTAGACTTAAAAATAGATTGGTATTCATTTTGCACAACATCAAAAAGGGCTTTATAAATTTCATTAGGAGTCTCGTCGTGCTCTACTATTGACGGCGTTACTTTAAGTGCTACATTATTTTTGAATTTATTGCAACGACTAGTTGTATGAGGCCTTTTTTTTTTTTTTTTTTTTTTTTTTTTTTTTTTTTTTTTTTTTTTTTTTTTTTTTTTTTTTTTTGGTGGGTGTAAAATCATCGAATAACCCCTCCCGCTCTTGGGCAGAGCGAAAGGGAGTGTCAGACTTCTACTGACTAAAAACCACCCATGTTCCTTCTTCGCCCTCTATGTCGAGGCCGCGATAACCGTTGGACTACCCGCGGCCCAGTTGTATGAGGCCTGCATTCTATTTTGCGCGGCTTTTGTTTTAATAACATAGGGAAGCTAGCTATTAAGCCACAGTGGTCAGATGATAAGTCACTTAACACTAATTTGTCCTCGGCAACACAATCACTAAACATATTATCAAGGCAAGTTGATGAAGAAGCCGTGATCCTTGTTGGTTCAAAAAACAGGTTAACTAAATTAAATGATCTAAACAAATTGAGAAATTATCGTGCCCTGTGTGTCCTGAACCCCTGTTGTATGTTCACTACAGGAACTGATGAGAGTAAGGAAAGATCCTAACTAGTAGCTCAATTTTAGGGTGACACTGTATAGGTTCCCATCGACACGCTAAGAAGAAGAAGATAGTGGGTTGGACTCTATTACCTAAGTCAGCTGTGAAAGCCAGATAGGCAGTAATAACTCAGTATACTTATGGCAATAGGATAGTTAACTAAAAAAATCTAATTAGTCCGTCAGATAGATTACCAAAAAATACTGGACACGTATTTTTTCTTTTTTCACGTAAGCATACAATGTAGACGATAGGTACAGTGCTTTGAAAACTCACGTGTGACGTCATTTTCTAAGACTTTACTATGAAATTTTTTAGCAGTTATTGACGTCACAAACCCCCCTCATCTTCGATGCGTTATATCTTCGTAAATTTTTATTGATTTGATAAAACAAAAAAATACGTAAGTACTTATCCTATATTTTTCTATAATCTAACAGACTAATAATAATTCTTATCTATTAGAATCATATTTTTTTAAGTCAGTAATCATCCCTATGATGATTACTGACTTAAAAAAATATGATTCTAGACGATACAGTGCTTTGAAAACTCGTGTGACGTCATTTTCTAAGATATTAGTATGAAATTTTTTCATTTTTTTAAGTCAGTAATCCTCTGCTGTTTTCACGTTACGTTTCAGTTACGTTTCCCTATCTCCTGAGAGACTTTAGAAGGAATTTGATCTGTGTCCAAAACTAGGATTTAGCTGCAGCCAGGTTGGAACTCATCCTACTTAGCAAAGTTGAAATTTCGCTGTTATCAGATAACCGTTTCTTAAGTTAATTCACTAACCTCTTTTCCTCTCGTGTTCCAGGCCAACGCGACAAGCCGTTCGTGTCGGACGACGAGATGCGCCTGCGCACGCCGCGCCCCGACATCCTGTCCGCGCCGCCGTACAACCCCTACTACGACATACTGAAAGAGGCTGAAACTAAGGTATAGACTTTAATTATTACGTTAAAAAAAAAACAAGGCTATTATCTTCCAAGGCTGCGGGACAGCTCGAAAGATCGCAAAGGGTTAAGAACGAACATGGTCAGTACAAGTCTGGCACTCCCTACCGCTCCGCTCAATGCGGGAGGGGTCAATTTTGACGATAATATCCCACCCGAAAAAAACTATTACAATAGCAGCAGCATAGCTCATTTCAAAATAAAAAAGTAGCTGACAATGTTTAAAGAATATTTTATTACACCTAATAGTGAGATGCCCAGTTTTCTGTGTGGTCGTATAACTGCTCTTGTGTCATCATTAATCATTTCTCATTATAAAACTTATATTTCCGTGTGCTGATTGCTTGGTCTTCGTAAACCACAACCTGTGACCTATGACTCCACAATAAACAACTAAATAGGTACCTAGGTATGTTTGTACACAGGATAGGTATAACGAATAAACGATTCACACGTTTGCTTTTATGAAACTGACATATGTGATGACACTTTTTATTTTGTCATCAAGCATAATGCATCGATGTGGTAAAAATAACTGCTTATGCAAGGTTCCATTCATTTGTTGGTCCAACTTTCGAAATTCCCCTAATTACGTTATAATTATGATTTATGGTTCCACGGATACGAATTAAAGCAAAGCAGAGGAAGGCAAAGTGTTATTGGGTTTTTGCATCTGGAATTTCTCTTCCCCTATTACATCGGACCTAAACATACCTAACTGGCGAAATGCAGATCTGCATTTTGTTATGGTACACGTACTCGAACAAAGCGCTATGCATTAGCCGCGTTCTGACTGGGCGCGCAGCGTTGCGAGGCAATTCATGCGGTCGGTCAGAACGTGAACGCTTGAGGAATACAATGGAAAAATAAAAATGATCGTGTCGCGCGGCATACGCCCGAGGCTGCCTCACGAGGCTGCGTGCTCAGTCAGTTACTGCAATTCGCATTTATTGTGCGAACCAGTAGTTGAGTTCACTGCCGACTTCTGTTCCCTGATAATTATAAGCTGATGTTCAAATTTCAAGTTTCTTTTAGGCGTCCTCCACCCTAGGCCGTATCATCGCTTTACACCAAGCGAGTTGAGGCCATAGGCAGGCCAATTTAGTATTAAAGAGAAGAAGATATCACTAAAAAAACAGAAAGCCTCTCGAGAAAAACCTTCCCTCCAATAGTTACCTACAGATTCATGAAGATAGGAAATGTCTAATTAACTACTAGATAAGGTTTTAAAATTGTTTGGAAAGGTAATAAATAAGCGTAATCGTAAGTGTTAATTTCCTTATTACGATTAAGGTCATAACTACTTACAATAAAGGTTTAATTAGATAGTTAATTCGTGCGTAAGCTGATGCGATCCATTCACTTCCTTCACTTGATGATCATCATAATTATTGTCTTCCCTTATGAATTATTATAAGTAGACGTGTAATTAAAGTGACTGCAAAATTCATACCTATCTCATAAATGTTTCTAATTATTTCACATTTTCTATTTCAGTTCCCTGCCCATCCCAGCAACAGCATCGTTGGAGTAGCTGACTCCATATCTGACGTCGACAACAATGACTTAGACGGCGGCAAGCAGAACTACAGGCCACCTACCGGCTGGTCCACTGGCCGCAAGTTCCGCAGTCAAGCCAAAGCCAACATTAATTCCAACATCAACTTTGGATCCAGAAGAAACACTGACCACCTCGATGAAGCTGCTTCGCAGGAGCCTGATGCAACATTCCGGCCAACACCCAGCACCAACTTCACACAAAAAAAACCTAGGCCAAGTGTCGTTCCACCATCTATCGAGCTTATCCCTCCCGCAGCTCCTACTACCAGAACAAAAGTAGAAGACTCAAGCGTGGAACCTTCTGCAGATCCTGTTTTCAAATTCATCAAACGCTTCGATCCAACGTCCCCTGATTCACCTATTCACCAGACTGCGATGTCCAAATCTGAGATCATTGATATAAACAAACAGCTACCAGCAGGACCAGCCAACTCTGAAGAAGATAGAACTCCTAGAAAACATAAAAACTTCGGTAATAGCTTTAATACCTTCGGAACTGATAACGACAAGTCATTCTCAGAAGGCTCGAGATTTAACTCCGTGAACACTAAGCCCAAAGCAGCAACCGAAGAAGAAGCACCAACACGGGGCAATGCCAATGGAATCCCTGAGCCTGAAAAAGTCCTTCTACCACCTAATGTAGACTCTGCTGCAATCCCATCAACAACTGTTGGACCTCCAATTTACTACGAATGGAAATGGGCGGTCCCTGCCTTCGATCTGATACCTCCAAAAGAAAGCAACAGAACGAACACTACGAATGTACTGCAGACGAGGTCGATACAAGGCAAGAGTCCGTTCAGCAGTGTGACCAGGCCTGAACCAAAGACAACGACTCCTGAACCGAGTAACACGGAGTACAACATCAGTTCGTATTTCGTCCCTGACTATGTGTTTCCTTTAGATAAGGCACATCCAGGGTATGAGAGTGATAACGCTGAGACGTCTTTCCAGGTTAGAGTAGCAAGGCCTGGCAGGCAAAGCTTTGGGGAGAACCCCAAATGCCCTCAGTGTCACCCTGCTTACTTAGTAGAGGGTACTTGTGAACCCTGCATTGTGAAACGATAACAAATTAAATTTAGTCTTAGTTCTAAGTCCGTTATTTGTCACCGAAGAAATATAGATATTTTAAATGCGTTGCTCGTTCTTGTATTGTTGACTCGTTTACTTACAATAGGGAAATGAATTTTACATTATTTTTATTTCTTCTTAATACAATGTAGTAAGTTATTAAATCTGTTATATTTTAGTTGTAAAAGCCATATTGTTACAAATATTATGTATTGTTACACAATTTAATTCAGCGTATTATTGGGGATTCCAAGAAGGTAATTGTAAAAATGTGTTATGAACTGGTTACAGAATCGATCATCTTAGATTAGTTTTTAGACTTCCATTAAGAACGAACCATTAACTTCCCTACCTAATTAATCTTATGTTCTTAATCACAAATAGTCTGTTACACTAGAGGTTCAGCAGGGCTATTGCGTATCTTTTAAATGTCAGTGGCTATCATATTGTCCATGGATTAACTGTCAAATTGGTTATGGTTTAGTACAAAATGGAACCATTTGACAGTTAATTGATGGACACTATATTATGATAGCCACTGTCATTTAAAAGATACGCAATAGCCCTGCAGGTACACCAGATTGTTTACCAATCATAACAAAACATCATCATCATCATCATCACCAAACATGTCTATGGTACAGACTGTTAAAAAGTTATTAGTTCAACGTTAGTCTTCTTTTGTCCAAAAGTTGCGCTGAACGTTAAAAAATGTTGTTGGTTAAATATTTTCGATATACAGCTTGATCCACGGCTCCGTGGAGGGTCCGTTTACACCTTATATTTTTAGATTCATCTACCCGATTGCAGAAGGAAAGCCGTACTTTTTCTGGGTCTCGCCCATCAAAATTTTAACTAATTCTGATACATAGGTAAATATCTTGCGACCAGCGGGTGGCTAGTGGCTAGGCTAATTACAGTATGTACCTAACCATCGCAAAAAATGTCCTACCTATCATATAATAGTTAACATACCCTACTCATACAACTGTATAAAACTGTAAGTTATGTATAAATTAACAAGTAAGTAGTTGTAGACTAGATAATATTTATATTTTTATACACGTGCCTATACATACCTAATTAAGCTAGTTTTGTATTAATAAAATAAATAAATTGAAATAAGGCTGTTTCTTTTATTTTAGTAAATACATAGTTATTGAAAAAACGCATCCTACGTATCAGGTACCCAGACCCTATAATGCAAAGGGGTCATTCGGTAATTTAGAATAAAATCGTAAGGACGATGTTTGGCAGAACATAGAAGCTGTACAAAGGACAGAAATATATTATGTAAAACGTTATAGAAGGCCTTTGACAAATCGAGGCACACTGCACTCTGTACTCAAGAAAAAAGAAAACAAAAATAATAGAAGCACAAAGATCTTAAGTATCAGAGGAGTTACAGGACTAAAGTGCCATTGAAATTAAACTAGCAAACGTAAGAGAATCGGATACGCAGATTAAGAGACGGATATGGGATACCTCTCTAGCTGCCTACCCACTGAATTGGGTATCACACTGATGATTTCACAAAACTAGCGTCATCTATCGCAAAATGTTCTGCAAAAACATTCGAGTAGAGGTAGACTGTTTAAAATAACAGATGGCGTTACTTACGCAACTAAAATAATTTATGTTAGATATCTTATTCTCTGATGTTATTTTTTACATGAAAAGACGATTTATTGGATAGTTTAAAAAAACCATTAAATCCGTCTTGAAAACTTTTAAATGAGTTTACTTGAAAGGGAACGGAAATGTGTTTTTAGTTTAGTTTTCAACTTTTTGCAAATGGCGACCAATATGTCAAAAGTGCGAATTTGAGATAGCGTGTTTTTGTCTTCAATGCGTTTTATAAGCAAAACCAGACGTATAATTTAGTAAAAAACTGATTACTGTTAGTGTCAATGTAATATTTAATTAAAACCAGAAAAGAAAGGTGTTTTGTGCCCACGGAACTTGGAAGTTGTCTTGCTATGAGTAAAGCGAACCCGCTGGCTGGTTTGCTAGCCAATTACGGCGATTCTGATGAAGATTCCGATGATGGGGCGCGTCCCCCGCCTTTACCACCAGGCCCAGGCCCAGAAATTCTGAAGCCTCTTACAGCATCGTTGCCTAGTTCCAAGGCGCCGCCGTTACCAAGTTACAAGGCGCCGCCGTTACCTGGTTCCAAACCGCCGCCGTTACCTGCTTCTAAAGCCCCGCCTTTACCTGGTTACAAGGCGCCGCCGTTACCGGGCTCCACGGCACCGCCATTACCTGGTTACAATCAGCCACCGTTACCTGGACAAAATGCATCTGCAATGGCGAATGCATCTGCCGCCGTTCATCCAGCGCCAATACCACATTGCCGTAAGTTTTTCCACTATAGAGTTACCTACTGATGCATACTTTGTCGACTCTTAAATAATGTTTTTAGTTAAACAAGGAAAAAAGACCATAATATTGTAGTCTTAAATTGCTATCTATTTAGAACTACAACATTTGTATCATTGCAAAACAACATTTAATTGTTTTGGTTCCTGCAAAGATTGGTAATATTACCATTACTGCCATGCTAAAATGCAATATCTTTATAATTGATTTGTGTTTGAACTGAGTAATAATTAGTTTAATTAAAGTGCATAGACATATTACTAGGAATAAATTATCCTTGAGTTAATTGCTATAGGGAAAAACCACACTTCAACAGATAGCTTGTAGGTAGAGTGAATCATGACACAATCTCATCATCAAGCTACTTCTGTGGTCGAGTGGTTTAAGGGTTTTGCCTGTGACCCGGTGGTCATGGTTTCAATTCCCACTGGAAGCATATTTTGTAAAGTTGCTTCCAGTTTGGCTAGGACATTGCAAGCTTGAATCACCTGATTGTGTGTAAAAAGATGATTAGATGCTTTGGAAGGCACATAGAAGCTAAGAAATAAGAATACTTTACAGAGCAGTCATTTCAAATATTGTTATTCCTGTAAATCTCGGATTTATACCGATTCTATTTTATTAAAAAACGCTTTTAACTTGGAGTACATCATCAATCAATGTTGTTTCGACAGCTTGGTCAGCATGTTACGATGAGACCAGTGGCTTCACATACTACTGGAACCAACAAACCAATGCTGTGACATGGGAGGCACCACCAGAATACTTACTAGCACTTAAGTTGGCTCAGCAGCAGTTGCATGTAGCAGGTAAATAATATTTGATTTATTCTGATCTTCTTACTTTATACTTGTTGTAAATTGAAATAATGTATAGGTAGTGCTCTACCGAACCTTTTGCCTTAGCTAAAAAAAAACTTCACCAATGGTTTCCATCAGCACTGGAAATGAACAAACTTACAAATGCAATATTGGAAGAGGACACACTCACCACTTTATTCACATGAAAACTTGAATGTGGGAGAAAAAATGCTTATTTGCTATTCTGGATCCAGACTATAGTTTACCTCTGTGCCAAATTTTAACCAGATCCATTCAGCTGTTCTGGCGTGATTGAGTAACAAACATCCATCCATTTGAACTTTGGCTTTTATAATAATAGTTAAAAGTTAAATGTTAAATGATCCGTACTCTCCGAGATGGAGTTTCACTTCGGTACTCTGTCTTTTTGAACCATTCTCTGTAAAAATTCATTTTCTCTTTTTTTTACTCTCTATAACAATACCATTAAACTCCCTCAGGTTCTACAGAAGTATCAGCAGAAGAGTGGCAGTTGTACCAGCAAGCATTAGCGGACAAACAAAAAACACAGAACAATAAACCTGTTAAACCTGCTGTTACCAAGACACCTGCCAAGCCTGCCAAGAAGTCAGAGAATACCAAGAGTAGCTCAGCTGTGAAGGAGAAGGGTAGTAAGTCTGCTAAGAAACGGGGGCGCAGTGATGATGAGGATGAGTAAGTATTAGGAAAATAATTGTCTAGATAACAATGTGGCTAGATAATAACAGCCACGTGAATCAATCTTCAGGTTAAGCGGTGCTTGCCTTGATTGGTCTGTGGATGGGTGGACACCCATTGCTCACCAAGTTTCCTCCGTGTCTCAGAAAACACGGTACCTACGACTGTTAGTCCTGATTGTCATTTGTAGATGTTTGACAACCAGACTTACCAACGGGTATCATTTACCTCGAGAGTTGGAAGGAAAGGATGGAGAAGAAGAGAAAGTTGTCGTGTTCAATGGTCTGAATCACCACCTGAGAAATATTTCGCATGTCCTGTTATACACTGCACATTAAGATTTTTGTAAGAGAAATAAGGTCTTATGTTAGACTTAGTATACATCAATATTTTTGTATTTTCCAGGAAAATAGAACTAATAACATCATACCACAATTCAGACTCAGAATCTAATGATGACGCAGAAACTCCAACAAAGACAACAGTCCCCACACCTCTTCCTAAAATTCAACCTAAGACACCAATTCCCCATAAAAAGCCAAAAATTAAGCCCTTAGAGTACGGACCTGCATTGCCTCCAAACCTCCACTATACAGTGCCAATAGGACCTGAACTGCCACCAGCCGAGATAAAGGATAATGAATCTAAATCGTCTGAGGATAACAGTGAAAATGATTTGGGGAAAGAGGTATGAACTTATGACTAATAGTTTTTAATTGTTTATTTCTTTATTTTATTGTCATTGAAATCAAGGACTTTAAAATGTCTATGATGGTTTTTAATTTTTATTAAAAACACCTTCAATATTTTCATTTAATACAATCTTAAATAAAAGTACCTATGATGACAATCTGCACCTGAAAATGCTAAATAATAATTTTTCAATGGCTTGTGGAATACTATTTTTATCTTTTTATAAGTATTTCTTTTGATGTCCCTTTGAAATAATCTTATTTGATATCTTATCATAGTAGATGATTTCACACGGTCCTATTGATCTTAGTCATGTACTTTTGGTATGTTTTGTACTTACACTAGTATGAGTTAGGTCATTGTATTTCTCAATACTTTGGAATTTTATTGAGCAATGTGATGGGTTAAAGTTTTCAATCTGAGGTACTTACACTAAATATAATAGAAACATATTATTAAAAAAAATTTAATTAGATTGTAGCCAAGAATAACCAAATCCCTTATTTTTTACTTTTCATAACAAAGGATAAAAAGTCAGAAAAAGATGAAGACAGCCAAGACGAAAGCGCGTTGTTCCTAAAATTAAAAGACAAAGCAAAAATCCTAGAAAATCTAGGAGGCGAATTACCAGAAGATTTGCGGATGATTATTGATGATGATCCTAAAACTGGTATGAGCGCAACACATACTGAAGATACTGTTACGAAAACCACAGTAGATGATCTCTTAGAAGAAATTGAGAAAAAGGAATTACCAAAAATTAAAAACGTTCATCTTTACGATGAACAAAAATCAAGTGGTGCAAATAGTGGTAAGAGTTCACCAAGAGGTGACACAAGTCCTTCTCCTGAACCAAAACCCTTGTTTCCTAGTAGTAGACATATTGAAGATGTCCCTCCTACACCACCATCTGTACCACCCAGCCCACCTCTTCCTGTAGAAGTAGAAAACGAAGAAAAAAAAGTAGATGTCACGGAAAAGAAAGGAGCGAATTTGTACCTACTAGACTCGGAAGAAAGACTAGAAAATGTTGGCAAGAAAAAGCTCAGAATATCAAACTCAGTGTTACTAACTGATCGCAAAAAGACTGAAGAACCAGCGTATACCACCAAATATTCACAGTTCATCGAAGGTTTTTCTGGCGAGAGGACTGGTCTAGGTTTCAGTAAAGAAGAAGATGACGTTGATAGTTCAAAGAATGCAAAAGACGCTATCAGTTATGGGAACGGATTGATGTTTACGAAAGGGGAGACGTTGAATGAAGAGAAAAAAGATGAAGACTTGGATGATTTGACGGACCTATTGGAGGCCAAGCTGAAGTACTTGAACCAGTTGCAGCCGTGTGTGTTGACACCGGTGCAAGAGATGTTGATACAGATGCAGGTATGTATCACACTTCTTGTTGACCTATTTTTTTTAAGTAATTTTACATATTTGACGACACGGTTGGCGCAGTGGCTCATGCAATGGACTGCTGCGCTGCGTGTCGCGGGTTCGATCCCCGCACGGATCAAATTATTTCTACAGATAGTTGTTCCGGGTCTGGGTATTTGTGTATGTGAGTTTAAAATGTTTGTGAACGCACCCACGATACAGGAGAAATTCCTAGTGGGGGGCAACGTTTTTTTAAAAAAAAAAAAAATTATACAGCTGTAAGACTGAGTGAAATGGTAGACTTTTTATGATACATAAGTTTTAGGAATTGAAATGAAATCACTTTCCAACAAAAGTTATCTATTAAAACACCAAAGTAATCTAATACAACACAAAAGTAATGAGTTTCTGTTACAAAATTAATGAAGTGAACAGAATAACAAAATAACAGAATTAAAGGGAATAGTTAGTAAGTGTATGCGCCGGATTCGGAAATGAGCCCTTGGGCACGCTACACGTTTGCTTAAATAGGCTTCATCACATGCTCCGGGCTATCTGGAGGGGTATAGGTTGGAGACGCAGGGGTGTAGCTTTGAGACGCAGCTAACATAAGGTTATTTAAGAACACCTGTTATTTGAATAGGCTGAGACCTTGATAGAAAGTGGTTATCTTGCCACATACAAATTAACTAAACTGTAGAAAAAAACCCTGATGCAAAGAAATTGGTTTCTTAATTAAACCATTTACAGACATCCTGTAAGGAGTCAACCATTTATTTAGAAAGTAGACCCATGTTCCAAGACATATATCTTGTGGCAAGAAACTCTATGGACACCCAGTCGGAGTGTAGGATATCTCTTTCCGTGACTAAACATATGTAGACATAAAGCAAGTTTCTTGCTGGTTCTTCTCCATAGGAAACGCTCAATCCTAATTATGTAACTTTTCTTGACGTTTTATAAGTACCTATGTAGGCCTATAAATAAAAATATATTTACATTTGATTGCGTTAATTTTGCAGCACTCGCAAGCGCGACTGTTAAGCAAGAGGCCCTGAGTTCGATTTTCGAAAGAGCAAAGCCAATAAATAAATAAATAAAAAGCCTTATTGGGTTTTTCTGTCAGGTATTTTTGAATAGGCACGGAGTCTGGATTTGTGCCCGGTTAATGACAATAGGCCCTTATCACATGGGACTTAAACATAACGGGCGAAATGTTTGTGTACTATCGGAAACACCTTTGCGAAACCCTTCGGGGATTACAAGCGTGATGTTCATCATCTGCCTAGCCTTCTCCCAACTGTTGGCGTCGGCTTCCAGTCTAACCGGCTGCATGATATAATTTGGTGTTGGTTTCCAGACGCTGGTATCAGCATTCCGCGTGGGCGCCGTGTCGCTGCGCTACTGGCGGCGCTGGGCCGCGGGCGCGGCGCGCTCGCTGCAGGCGCACGAGGCGCGCGCCGCGCCGCCCGGCTGGAGCACCGCCTTCCTGAGGTACGCAGCGCCCAGCGCCCGCACCCACCACGTGTACCAAGGTCTGGCTGGACAACGATCTAGCTCGAGACACTTATGAATACACGCAAACACTCCTCATTTGGTAGACTGGGGCGACAGGTTCAGTTAAGCACACATTAGTGATAGGTCCAGCCGCAGAGCATCATATTTCAATGCAAGACGCGCAGTGGGTTTGCCTGTCAGAAATCTAGTAAGATATTTGCAATTTAATTTGCCACAGCGTAATCTGCGTCAATCTTAGATAGTAACTGACTTTGTCAGTGCCTTCGTGGCACAAATTCATAATCTAAATAGTAAGCTTCGCAGCCTTTAATAGTAACAGACTTTGTCAGTACTTGAGTGGCATTTATTCATTATCCAAATAGTAAACTTCGCAGCCTTTGATAGTAATAGACTTTGCTAGTGCCTGTGTGGCACAAATTCATAATCAAAATAGTAAACTTTGCAGCTTTTTGATAGGAAAAGACTTTGTCAGTGTCTGTTAAACAGAATTTTAATATTAACATTCCAAATGATTAATTTTAATATTAAATTAATATTCGAAAAAGTAAACTTCGAATATTCAAACGACACGCTAGTTATTTGGCGTAAATGTGTATAGCTTGACTGTCGCCTGTCATAACAAATAATTTTTTTAACCACTGATAAATCCTTGTCCATCTAATGACCTCTACGCTATGTATAGTGGAGTCTACGTTTTGAGACTTTCGAAACTTCAGTGTTCTTAAAGGTGCGCCCTCAACGGACTAAACGAACTTTATGGACCTTCGACCTTTGGATGTTGTTTATGGATTCGTGTGCCCTGTGATATGACCTTGAGTTTTGGTATTTTACGTTGCAACTGAAACTGAAGGAACATGATTTTGAAAATAAAAATAAGGCCTACTTTGGTCTAAATCGAGCACCGGATGTGTCGAATATTTTACGGCGAAATATTTTGTTATAATTTATCAGATCTATTTATCGAATTATATAATTAAATATTACGCTGTAAAATATTTAGATTTTCTCTGCCTGCGTTGTGCATTATGTGAACTTTGGACTTTTTCTTTTCGGTTTGAATTGATTTGATCGGGTCACCTCGGTCAGGTCAGGTCGGACTAAATAGTGTTCATTCTAGGGGATTGGACTATTCCCATCCTGATGAATGAATACTTGGACCCTCTTCTAGTATCAGGCGAAAGGGCGCACTGGGCTCGGACACAATTAATGTGTGTTTACTATCTTAAAGACTGACTGCGACTTTGAACGTTGTATTCTTTGAATTTTATTTGCAGAAAGTAAAGTTCCCTATGAATGTATTTTTATCTAGTCCAACCGGAAACTACGAAAGTTTCTCATTATTTAAACTGATTGTATAAAATATTTATCGCGAAATACTAGTCAAGTAGGTATTAAATAATTATATTGTAATTTCAAGGTAAGAGCGCTAAAGCTGCACACATTTAATACTACAATTTAAATGTATTAATTTTGCAAAACCATCTGTGATATTAAATTAAGAATAAAAACTTGTTAAATGATAAATTGAGTTTCTTTAATATTTCGTTATCCCGAAAAAAAAAAAACAATGAAAAGAGACGCAAACATCTTAGCTATAAGTGTGAAGAAGAAAGAAGACTGGTGGGAGCCCGCACGTTGGAGTCATCGCATCGTCGAAGGAGTTGGTGAGATTACAAAACTCTTTGCTGATATATTTACATGATTTCGAGAATAATACGCTTTGGTCTTTCCAGAATGCAGGCTTGCGAGACCGTCGTGTAAAGGATTTTGAGGATTCCATGTGTCCGCCATTTTGAAATGTTATTTTCTTTTTGTTTTGTTAAATTTTTCGGCGGGCACAAATCCGGAGCACGGGTTAAAGTATACACGGTTTTTTTTTGTCATTAGATAAGTTAGCCCCATACTTTTAGATGGTTTTGTGGTAATCTTAAGTTTTGTAAATTAATTGGACGTCAGTGTTTAATTTATATAAAATTCTAGGAAAGTCACTAACTTAGTCGACAGATCAATTGGTTATCTTTCTGTATTCCATGTATTCGGAATCTTAAAATATGATTTGTTTCTTCCTCCTTGTTTTTCAAGATCCGTGCTACCTAATCCTGTTTAGGTTGAACACGTCTACAATTCATCAATCTTGTTTATATGCCTTAGGTCATCATGTAGAATGTTATTTCTACTACCTTTGCATCATTTTCTGGGCTCAAAAGATCTCTCGATTACATTTCCACTGCTGGGACGCTTATGCCATGTTTGTGACTTTACGTTACTATGCCAAGCTCATCCAGCCTCTTTTCCTGATGGCAGAAGCTACCAACTTACTTAACCAGGCGCTCAAGTGTTTTCATCTCCTGGCTTTTATCCTAATTTATTTGGGTTCAGCTCTCTTAGTGTTACTCCGCCACACCGTACAGTTGTGGGTTATCTCTTTTGTTGCGTTGCTCGCAAGATCGATCGCCATCATCTATTTTCGTAACTCTTCTAATAATTTCGGCATTATAGCCGTTTTCTCTAACTTTTTCATGTATCTTAGCGTCTTCAAAAGTAATACGGAAAAATCCGCTCGAGTAGTGAAGACTTAAGGTCCACCACGCCGTCTAAATGTACCGGGCCACTGCCTCCCTCCACGACCCTTACTTCTACTGGTCTGTTTGTGCACCGCAGGTCTGAGGGCCGCTACTGCTACAGGCGTGAGGCTGACGGGCTCGTTCAGTGGGAATACCCCGCCACTCAGCACACGGATATGGAGATTTGTACCACGCCGCCGCATCCGGGCATTGAGGCTAAGGTAACTAAAATAGCCGAAAGGCACTTATTCTCCCCATCACTGCAATATTTTTTTTGTTCTAGACTATACCTGGGAACCTTCTGGTTACGGAGATATTGGGGGTTAAAGTTGAAAATTTTTCACAGCTGTTATTTAAATACTTACTGATTTTTCATTAGGAAATAACTTGACGTAAATTACCTTCATGACCCGTTTACTATTCAAAGCATTCATTAGCACAATGTTTTATGAGTGCTACTTTGAGTTTTACCATAAAATGTGATTTTGAACCCCAAAAAGGGGAAGGTCCGGTGAAGGGTCCGTTTATGTAATAAAATTTAAAAAGTTTTTGACTCTTTCCGGTTTCCGATTGAGCTGAAATTTATTGTGTTTATTCCGTTTTTTTTCAAGTTTCTTTCAGTAATTCCACATAATAACTGCTGTACAGAGATTGACCTGCCATTCTGATAACAGAATGGATAGTCAACCTTAAATGTTTTATAATTCTTTTAGCTGATCATAATTAGGTAAGCAAATATAACTGCAATTGATAA
The DNA here is from genome assembly GCA_932274075.1 of Diarsia rubi. NCBI lineage: Eukaryota > Metazoa > Arthropoda > Insecta > Lepidoptera > Noctuidae > Diarsia > Diarsia rubi. Next base: position 19,848,708 of record OW026424.1, on the reverse strand, counting down.
GTAATATTTAGGCACATTTTCAAAGCTAAAGACGACTGTTGACCTGCGACTCTGACGTTCACGAAATCTTGATTATTGTCATAATTCTTCTTGTGGTTTAACATGTTTTTTACAGGTGTTCCTAGGTTTCCAGATGTAATTTTATGTCATATACAGGGTGTCCAAGAACCTGGCGTCCAACTGGATTCCCACGATGCCCCAAGTTCTAACAGTACTCAGAAAAATATTTTAAAAAATCCACCCCATGTACTTACAGAATTATACTGATTTCAAAAAAAAAAAGGGGAAATGAGCACCCTGTGACATACTTTTGAATGCTGTGACTGCTAATGCTGATAATTTCGATATTTCTTGGAGGTTTTGTAATCTAGGGTATTGCTGTGTCTAAATAGAATGTAAAAATAAAGTACTTATTGTACCATTTTAAAATAAAATATTATTTTAACTAAAGGTGATATGGAAAACTATTGAATTTCGCAACTTTGACCGACTGTAGTGTAAAAAAAATGTACCAAAATAGTATGGCAAGTGACGTCAAATTTTGACGCGTTTATTCCTCTTTTTAAAAAGGTATAATACTTACACATTAATTTGAAAAAAAAAATTTTTGATAATATTTTTACTCAACAACCCAATTTTTACGATGTCTTACAGAATTCTTAGAAAGAAAAATTTACGACGAATTGAATCTAACCTCTAAAGAATTACTATTGTATGCTCATAAAAATAACAACAGGCCTCTCAAAAAACAGGTTAGACCGTAAGGGACGGTATGTGCATGCATCTCACCATAGTGATTCGTTATTACAACAGGAGGGAGCAAGACAGAAACTATCTTTGCGATTTGCTGGTTCTTCTTTATGGTACCCCATTATTCAGGTAAGAGTGAGGGAGAAAAAGGTTAGAGGTGCGAGTGAGATAGATAGTGACGCTATCTGGGATCGTGCTATTTAGGATAACAGTACGGTCAGTACGCGTCACTGCCTCCTGCCGTTACTACGCACCTCTCTCTTATTGTTACCATTGATCACGTACTACGATTTAAAGCTTTGTTTATTGGACTCGATTACTCTTTGTGCTCTGGACTTTGAAACGAACTCTTTACGACGACCTTTGCCTGTGTTTGGACAGTTTGTGTTTTGTGTGTGCTACCATGGCGACCTACACTCCGCAAGAATACGCAAATATGCACTACATTTATGGAGAATGTAGAGGTAATGGACGAGCTGCAGCGAGACTTTACAGAGAAAGGTATCCGAGGGCTACGCGATATCCCGACCATCGAGTTTTCATTAATGTGCACAGATCACTATGTGACGGGCGGTTCCCCAATCAAGTAGCTGGTGAAGGACGACCCGTAAATGACTTCATACGCGATGAAGTTTTAGAGGCGGTGTCGGCAAATCCAAGCATCTCTGTGCGAGGAATAGAAGCTGATACGGGGATACCGAAGAGCACAGCACACAGTATTCTCCAAAAAGAAGAATATCATCCGTACCACGTACAGCGAGTGCAAAGTCTTTTACCTCGAGACTATCCGAGCCGAGTCGCGTTTTGTGAAACAATCCTGCAAAAACATCGAGAAGACGAAAACTTTATCGACAAAATTTTGTGGTCAGATGAATCAACATTTAAGAAGGATGGCTACATGAACCTACACAACTTGCACGAGTGGCATGTGGAAAATCCGCACTTGATGCGAGAAGATAGATCCCAGTACCGGTTCAAAGTGAACATGTGGACCGGTATTCTCTGTGGGAATATTATTGGTCCATTTGAGATGCCCGAGAATTTGACTGGCGAATCATATTTAAATTTTCTTCAAAATGATTTGCCAAACTTACTAGAAGAGACCCCACCAGATATGTGGTTCCAACACGACGGCTGTCCAGCACATTTTCGCGTATCCGTTAGAGAGTTTTTGGACGAGCAATACCCGAACAGGTGGATTGGGCGATCAGGAACAATCCCGTGGCCAGCCCGCTCACCTGACTTAAATCCGCTGGATTTTTTTTTCTGGGGAACTATGAAGGAGCTCGTTTATGCGAAGCCCATTAATGACATCGCTGACCTTCGTGAGAAGATAACACAAGCAGTGCAGGTGATACGTCAAAAAAGTTACTCGCGAAACATAAAGCGGTCCTTTTTAAGGAGAGTGAGAGCTTGTATTGCCGCGGGTGGTCAACATTTTGAACATTTATTGTAATAAAATATCTTTAAACTAACATTCTTTGCTTTTATTCTACTGGGAACCCATCTACCTGTGTGTATTTCCTTCTTGCTCACTCTTGGAACCGAAGTAAATAATAGCAGTAACATAACAGTTTCTAAGATAAGAAAGGGTCCGACAGTTACCGTTAGTAGGTAGGCACTTCGTAAAAATTGGGTTGTTGAGTAAAAATATTATCAAAAATTTTTTTTTTCAAATTAATGTGTAAGTATTATACCTTTTTAAAAAGAGGAATAAACGCGTCAAAATTTGACGTCACTTGCCATACTATTATGGTACATTTTTTTTTACACTACAGTCGGTCAAAGTTGCGAAATTCAATAGTTTTCCATATCACCTTTAGTTAAAATAATATTTTATTTTAAAATGGTACAATAAGTACTTTATTTTTACATTCTATTTAGACACAGCAATACCCTAGATTACAAAACCTCCAAGAAATATCGAAATTATCAGCATTAGCAGTCACAGCATTCAAAAGTATGTCACAGGGTGCTCATTTCCCCTTTTTTTTTGAAATCAGTATAATTCTGTAAGTACATGGGGTGGATTTTTTAAAATATTTTTCTGAGTACTGTTAGAACTTGGGGCATCGTGGGAATCCAGTTGGACGCCAGGTTCTTGGACACCCTGTATATCATGCCTTCAATTCCCCAGATCACAGCTCATCCCGCTTCATACTTATCGTGCGTATGTGTTGTTTCCAGGAGGAGTTGCCCCCGGCCCCGCCCCCGCCCCCGCCCCCCACCCCCCCGCAGGTGCAGGTCCCGCCCCCCCCCGAGGTGTGGGTGCGCGCCGCCACCCCCCCGCCCCCCGCCTTCCCCATGGCGTGGGCTCGCGCCTGCACCCCCCCGCCCCCCGCCTGGATAGACCCCCCGCCGCCCGGATGTGATGATCTACCGCCGCTACCTGAAGTGAGTACTGCTCAAAACACGACACTTTTAATTATACTTTTTACATCTAATCGTGTTTGTCAAAGGCGCCGTATGCAGTGATACCGGCAGTAACCGTGCGTAGATGTTGTTTAAACAGCTCAAGTTCCTGTTTAGTGAAGCGGCCTTAAAATTCGGCCAACTTCCTAAGACTCTTTAAAAGGAGAATGTTTTCTTGAGCATGGAATCCCGTACCAACCAGTTTCAAAATCAAACTTTGTTTTCTTATTGTCTGCACTTATCATATTAACTTCTACAAAAGCTATTTCAGTAACTCAGACCAAGAAAAAACTCTATCTTTTTTTCTTGGTCTGAGTTCAGCAGCCGCCGAGTTTCGGAGTAATTCCAGCATAAACTCAAAACCAGGCGATACGTATATTTTATTGACATACCTGAAATCATCCACGGACGAACATTATTGCTCTAAAAACAGAGTAATCCACTTATATTAGTATGAATTACGAGTTCACAAAATACCAACAAGATCTACTTCTCAACACACATTACAATAATATTAATTAATCTTAAACCTAAAAACACAGACTGACTGACGTTAGTCAAATGTCAGCAGGGATTTAGGGATGTGATCGATAAATCGAAATCTTTAGTAAGAAAATCGATTTTGTCAATTAGTAATACTAAATCGATTTGATGTACTGGTTTTACTTAATGTTACTGTTATTCAACAAGAAAATAGCTAAAGTTATACATATAATTCGTAGAATTTTTTTTAAAGCAAATGTTATATTTATTTATTACAAAAAAGAAACAATTGGCATAACTGTTTAGTAGATTCATCAAAAAAGTATCAAGTGCATTCTACATCTCTATGACTGATTGTATAAATGTCATATTAGGTGTAAAACAATGTTCGTACTTTTATACTTTAAATTAAATTTCCAAGCGCAAAATAAAATCCCTGACGCATAATGTCGTAAAAAAATATGATAATAATTACTATAACATGTTGATCTTGCAACTCGAAAATTGTTGGTACGAGATTCGGTCATGATCTTTTCAGTGGCGATCACCCAGCAAATGGGCCGAACGAAAATTCGTTTGTGTGCCCCCAACCCGCCTCCGAGTTGTCGCTATACATAGCTTTAGATGACTTGTGCTCACATGGCATACAAATAAAAATGGAAAATTTTGAACTTTCAGGTAGAACCAAAACAGGAGATCGGCGACGAACTATCAGCATTCTACAGCGAAGTAGCCGAGCTCGAGAAGCAGACGTCAGACCCGCCCACTGTCCCCAGCTCCCCCGAGCGCATCGAGTTTAGGTACACATATAAAGACAAACCTGCGAAGGAACGACCCTGGGAAAAGAAGGATTGGGAAAAGGATTTCCAAGAAAAAGACAAAGAAAAGGAAGTCAAAGTTATTAAAAAGAAACCCAAAGTAAGTGACGGTTATAAGTATTTGTTTTGAATTGCTGTAGCCTACAGGGACTTCAACAATAGGGGATCGGACTGACTTAAAAAAAATATGGTTCTAATTAGTCCCTCAGTTAGATTATCGAAAAATATTGGATACGTGTTTTTTGTATATAATTATCGCCCAATAGCTCTATTACCCTCAGCGTCCAAGATTTTTGAGAAAGCCATGTGTGATCGAATTTATACCTTTTGCGAAAAATTTAACATATTGAGCGATTGTCAAAACGGTTTCCGAAAAAACCGTTCCACCACATTAGCTGTTTATAAATACATCCAAGAAGCCCTAAATATTATAAATAACAAATACGCCGTAGGGATTTTACTGGACATGACCAAAGCATACGATGTACAATTTAAAATACTCCTAAATAAACTGTATGGAATAGGAATCCGCGGAAAAGCCCATGAATGGCTTACGTCATATTTAAAAAATAGAGAACAAGTAGTTGAAATTGAATACTTTAATCACAATAGTAGAGAAATAGAAAAAATCCGATCTCAAAGCAAGATAACTAACGCTTCCATTCCCCAGGGAAGTGTTATAGGTGGCCTATTATTTCTTGTTTACATCAACGACTCACCAGAAACCATAGAGGTGCCATGTGTTTTGTTCGCAGATGACATATCTTTATTAGTCTCCTGTCAAAAAAACACAAACATAGAAGAAAAACTCAGTTCCACACTCACAAAAACTTGTAACTGGATGACTTCACATAATTTAGAAATTAATCATGCTAAAACTAAATTAATGGTTTTCCACCCTTATCAAAAAGCTCCTCTACACTTAAATTTCACCTTTAACGGCTCAAAATTGGAAACTGTTGATGACTTTACACTACTTGGACTTACAATAGATAAACATATCAACTGGAAAGCACAAATACAAAAAACCCGTTCAAAAATTTCAAAATTCTCATACGCTCTTCGAGAAATTAAAAAGACCACCGATCTACAAACTGCCCTCACCACATATTATGCGTATGCCAATGCATGGCTTAGCTACGGCGTAACCCTCTGGGGAAATAGTACAGATGCACTGACACTCTTTACCCTACAAAAGAAACTAGTTAGAATCATGGTAAATATTGATCAAACTAACAGCTGCAAACCCTATTTTCTAAAACATAATATTCTAACCCTCCCCAGCATTTATATCTTAGAAATATGTAAATTTGTCCGTAAGCATCAAGAGTTCTACACAAAACGCGAAGACATCCAATCACAGTACACACTTAGGCACCGATCTAGGCTAAACATACTAACATCCAGGCTAAAAATGCATTCCACAAGTCCCTACGTAATGTCTATAAAGATATACAATAAATTACCAGACATAATAAAGAAAGAAGAAAAGTTCAATATATTTGTAACAAAACTTAAAAACTTATTAATAAAAAAATGCTATTATTCCTTAGATGAATATTTAAATGATAAACATAAATAATAGAAGAAATGTTTAAAGTATATGTTAAGGAAATTACAAATATAATAAAAAATGACATAAGAATAATAATTGATAACAAAAATTAGTGATAGTCACGCAATTTCTAGATATGTTTAAAATAAAAATGGTATGATATGGTAATTATTAATATAACAATAAATGATAGTAATAAATAATGTAATATAATAATAAAATAATATAACAAAAATAATAATGCAATTAAAATACTTAGAAATACGAGTAATAATAAATTAAATTAAATAATATAGCAATAATAGTTATTCATGATCTCCTAAAACAGGGCTTCCTCTCTCCTACCCTTTTGCTGTGCCCTACAGGGTCCATAATGATCTCAATTATATACTATACCACCTAAGTACACATTATGGTAAAGCAATAAAGATATTGAGTATTGAGTATTGTTTTATCAAATTAATCAAAATTGACGAAGATAAGATGTAGTTGTGACGTCATTTATAGGTCAAAATGTACTATCATAAGACGTTTTCGAAGAGTTCACGAGTTTTCGTAGCACTGTATTGTCTTCATTTTTTGTTTATGTGAAAAAAGAAAAATATGTGTCCAATATTTTTTGTGTAAATCTATCTGACGGACTAATTAGTTTTTTTTTGTCCGATCCCCTATTACTAGGATGGCGTTTACAAACATGATTGGCCCAGAAAGAGATGGCGAGATGCCTGGATGCGCATTGTGTGATGACTGGTTTGAGGTGGCGCACGAAATTAAACCCTGGGAAGAGGCCTTGACCCAGTTGTAACCTTGGTATTAAAGTTAACACGCTGCTGGTCACAAACGCCATTTGTCACTTACGCAGAACGTCATGATCAGCGACTGGTCACTGTTTTGGTTGTCACAGTCGCAGTACATCACAAACGCACTGCATCACTAACCCAGTTCGTCACGAACGCGCTGCATCACTAACTCAGTTCGTTACAAACGCGCTGCTTTACTAACTCAGTTCGTCACAAACGCGCTGCGTCACTAACTCAGTTGGTCACAAACGCGCTGCTTTACTAACTCAGTTCGTCACAAACGCGTTGCATCACTAACTCAATTCGTCAAAACCGCGCTGCGTCACTAACTCAGTTCGTCACAAACGCGCTGCTTTACTAACTCAGTTCGTCACAAACGCGTTGCATCACTAACTCAATTCGTCAAAACCGCGCTGCGTCACTAACTCAGTTTGTCACAAACGCGCTGCTTTACTAACTCAGTTCGTCACAAACGCGTTGCATCACTAACTTAATTCGTCAAAACCGCGCTGCGTCACTAACTCAGTTTGTCACAAACGCACTGCGTCACTAATTCAGTTTGTCACAAACGCGCTCATTTACTAACTGAACAATAATACATAACAACTATATACGAATAAACATACAGTGCTGCCGATCATACGACTTCACAAACAAAACATTGCGGTGATGGGAATTTGTTTACTTTTAGCCGTAACTTTTGAGTGAAAATCTGTTGCCTAAGTAATTGACGTGGAAATTCTTTTGTACAGGTAAAAATATCAACTTCAATGGGAATGAAACACAAATCAGTGTCGAACTTGGTGGCGAAATGGCAACAAGTAGCAGACGAAATACATTCAGATTGATCCAGAAGTCATTGAGCGGTCTGCCGCTTCAAGCGACGCGCTACTTTTGGCAAAGCAAAGACTAAAACTGTGAAATTAATTAAGTTTTGTAGGAAAATGGTCAAGTAAGTGATTGTTAGTCTGGAGTAAAAGTCGCTGAAACAAATATTTAAGTTTTTACCTAAGAATGAAGTGACCGGTTACCGTCAATTATAAGGTATGAAGACAATATTGCAATTATGTAATCAAAGTTTTACATTATTGTACCTCCCTGGAATTATTTAGCATTAAAAGTAAACTAAACTGTATGTCAGCCGGTATCGTCCCGCAGCTGCTTATGGGCAAATAACCAATGACTGCCAGTTCTTTTGACTAATGGTCGCTAATTTTCATAGTAAACAAGATATACAAAAAACTAGCAGAATAAGCGATTTGTTCCGTACTGCGAAATGTAAAATATAATACCGTATGAGGATTATTATACAGATAGACGCAATGTTTATGTTAAGATACAGCGGGAGATAACACCAAAAAACTCCTCTAAAGTACAAATTGCTATTTGCAGCACGAGTTATTGATTTGACGACGAAACAATATCATGATATGATAATGTACTTTGCGAATTAATTAGTTAAGTAATACAACTTCCATTTTTGCTATAAAACATGGCTGTTAAAACAATATACTCCTAATACATTTCTGAGAAACTAATAATTATATTTTATTTTTATAACTTTATATTATGAGCACATTGTCAATAGAAATAAGTTCCGTTATCCGTAAATAGCAATTTTTTTTTAAAGTTAACCTACCTACGTTGTATTTCTGTAAATATTTTATGTATTTTGTAAATAATATTAATAAACTTTATTGAAACAAAAATGTTATTTTTATTTATTTCCGAGTTGAAGCAGACAAGAAGTGTACAGACGAGTTGAAGCAGACAAGAAGTGTACAGACGAGTTGAAGCAGACAAGAAGTGTACAGACGAGTTGAAGCAGACAAGAAGTGTACAGACACCAACACATCAAGCTATTCATATTTGTCAAATTTTCCCAATTAAATTAGGAAATGCTTTAGCAATACAGTTCAAAATCTATTAGAGAAATTTGACTGATAGTTGTAGCTTGTTGTGCTTTCGTCTGTACAGAGCCTGTATAATAAATGGTTTTCAATTGGTCTAATTAGGAGACTTGCTGGAGATTTAAATTGATGCAATACCAACGTTAAAATACATATAAAAAGTATCTTAACTGTGGCAACCCCTCCTTCCATCTGTGACACTGGTTCAATGTAGTTGTGAATTTAACTGTTCCACAGTTTTAATTAATCTTCCTCGACACCAACGTACCAGCAACTCATCAACAACCACCTCAATCACAAAATAGTATTGTGTAAATACTATTTTATTTTTTATTATGCTCTCTATGGTTAGTTAGTCTAAGAAGCTCTTGCCCTAAAATAACTCACCGTAGGGTCGATCTCTAGGTTAAGCCGCGCTTGCCTAGGTTGGTCTTGATGGTTGACCAGTTTGACCACCCATTACATACCGAGTTTCCTCCGTCCTTCGGAAAACGAGAGCTGTTGGCCTCGGCTGCCAAACCTATGTACTCGTACATACATCTTTTGCAGTCGTGACAGGTAGTCAGTGACATGAAAGACTGACAACCAGTCTTACCAAAGGGTATCGTATTACCTAGTAGGTTAACTGGGTTGAGGAAGTCAGGCAGTTGCTCCTTGTAAAATACTGGCTGCATCAGGTTAGCCTGGAAGCAGACTCCAAAGCCTGTAGCTGTAGGTAGGTATAAATACACACAGTATATTACCAGTCCTAACTGCCGTACTCAGATATATTTAATGATTACATAAGCCGTCCTAGTAAAGGTTTGACATATTTTTGTATGACATAACTGTCAAAACCATTGCTAAGTGATGGCCTAAGTAATCATTAAAGATCTCTGAGTGCGGCAGTAAGGAAACGAGAGCTACAAAGTTTATTATGAACACATAGGTACTATATAACTTCCAATTCCAGCATTTAGTAACCTCCACGTGTATTCAAGAATCCCAGTTAATCCGTTCATTGAATACCAAATTACACCTTAATTAGTAGTATTCAAACTCATCAGAATAGTTTCAAAATAAAACACGAACGGTCGCTGAATCAAATCAGGATTGCCAACTGAACCTTTCCTTATTTCAGCAGCCATAAGGGCGAATATACAGTGACATTTTGTACGCTAGGTGGGGTAGGTACGTGATTAGGATTCAGAATGTTATTTTGAATAATATCTGAATTTGGGTTTTATTTATTCACAGCGGGTTGTTCAGTTGCAAAAGGTTAGAAGTGACCGTTTTATTTTAGGAAATGATTATGTTATTTAGCAATTCAAAATAGGTAAGACTCGTTCTGAATGTTGAATTGCCTTGCATTATGTATCTAATTTCTGTAGAATTCTTTAAATTGCCCGCGGCTTACTACGGTGGAAATTTTGATGTGTGACTAAAAAAATGATTGGGGTCGACCACCCTTATCACTTAAATAAATAAAAATAAAAATAGCCTTTATTAACTTACTACTTACATTAACATTCTCTTTCTCAAAACAACTTATACAAATCTTTCTTTCTGTATGTGTATACGTGTGTATAATACACAAATGTATTTACTTATCTATATAAATCTATAATATGACTATCTACGAGTATATGTCTACATAACTATGTGTGCTAACTAATGTCTATCTATATTTATCCATCTAAATGTGTTTGTAACATAAAATAAAATAGAATAATTATTAGTTTTTGCTAGTAGTAGTCGTCTCTGCGGCGTAGGCCTCTCCTAAACCTTTCCAAACATCCCTTTCCCGAGCCTTTTGCATCCAATAATTGCCACATCTGTGGCTGAAGACGTCTCTCCATCTTTTAGCAGGTCTCCCCTTTCTCCTTTTCCTATCCCTTGGTATCCACTCCGTTAAACGTTTTGTCCATCGATTACTATTTATCCTGCAAACATGTCCTGCCCAGTGCCATTTCAGTAGTCTAATTCTTTTTGTTACGTCTATTATTTTTGTTTTGTTCCTAATTTCACTGTTGCGAATTTTATCTGATAATTTTATTCCCAGCATGCTCCTTTCGATTTTTCTTTGACATATAGCAATTCTTTCTTCATTCTCTTTTCTAATTGACCACGTCTGACAACCATATGTTAGACATGGCAATATCGTTGATTCGTAAATTCTCTTTTTTATATTAATACTTAGTGTGTTATTCTTCATTAATTCTCTCAAGCTCCAAAATTTTTTTCATGCTAGAGTAATTCTTCGTTGTATTTCTTTTACGGTGTTATTTTCAAATGATACTAATTGTCCCAGGTAAATGTATTCTGTTACATATTCGATTTTTTCGTTCTCTACAACAATGTCTTGCGGGGCTCCATTGGTTAAGATCTTAGTTTTCGTTGTGTTGAGCGACAGTCCTACTTTATGGCTTTCTAATGCTAGCTCCCTAACCATGTTCTCTAGCTCCGGCGCGCTTTCAGCAAATACCACGATGTCGTCTGCGAAGCGTAAGTGATGCAGTAATTTCCCGTCTATACTTACTCCTTTCGTTTCCCAATCCATACTTCGGAAAACAGATTCGAGTACTGCTGAAAAGATTTTTGGCGAGAGCGGGTCTCCCTGTCTCACTCCTCTTTTTATGGGGAACTCTGAACCTTCACGTTCTAACCGTACTTTGGCGTAACATTTAGAATAGATGCTATTTAGAATATGTATATATACAGTGTGATTCTTTATAATGTGCACATATCGAAATGAGGGAATCTATGCTTAATTTTATCGATGGAAAAAATATTTAAAAAAATCTAAAAAATTTTTAATATTTTTTATGGAATTTTCAAAAATGTTGTCCGCTGTTGTGACCCCAATGTAAACAAAACGGTGTAACTTTTAAACTAAATTATCTATCGCGATGAAACAATTTTATGTAAAAAGTTATGAAAAAAAAAAGTTTTTTGATCAAAAAACGTGTTTATTTTCAATTGAGGGTAGTTTTTTTCCACAATTTTCATTTTACGAGGACGCCTAATTGCTTCCAATCATTATGGAGTTTGTTTCATCGCGATAGATAATTTAGTTTAAAAGTTACACCGTTTTGTTTACACTGGGGTCACAGTAGCAGACAAAATTTTTAAAAATTCCATATAAAATATTAAAAAATATTTAGATTTTTTTTAATAATTTTTCCGTCGATAAAATTAAGCATAGATTCCCCCATTTCGATATGTGCACATTATAAAGAATCACACTGTATTGGGTTAACGCCTTGTTGTGCTAGTGACGTCCATATTGCATCAAAATATAAAGAGTCGAAGGCTTTCGTGTAATCTATAAAGCACATATACAACGTCTTCCTGTATTCTTTGGCTTTTTCTATTAACTTTGTTATGACTTGTATGTGATCTGTAGTCGAGTATCCTTTACGAAAGCCGGCTTGTTCGCGCGGTTGGTTGTCGTCTAAATTATTTGTTATTCTGTTGAGTATTATTTTTGAGAAAACTTTATATAAATTCGTCATGAGACTGATTGGTCTATATATATATCTGAATTTGGGTTTTATTTATTCACAGCGGGTTGTTCAGTTGCAAAAGGTTAGAAGTGACCGTTTTATTTTAGGAAATGATTCTGTTATTTAGCAATTCAAAATAGGTAAGACTCGTTCTGAATGTTGAATTGCCTTGCATTATGTATCTAATTTCTGTAGAATTCTTTAAATTGCCCGCGGCTTACTACTGTGGAAATTTTGATGTGTGACTAAAAAAATGATTTCGGTCGACCACCCTTATCACTTACGGGTCCGAAAAATATATTACGACCGATTCTCAGACCTACCGAAGTTAAATAATTATAACATTTCATAAAAATCGGTCTAGCCGTTTCCGAGGAGTATGGCAACTAACACTGACACGAGAATTAAATATATACAGGGTGTAAATTAACACTTCACACATACGTCAACCAAGCATTATGTACTACTCGTAAGTACCCTTTCTTTTTTTTGGGGTCAAAAATCACATTTTACGGTAAAACTCAATGTAGCACTATTAAAACATTGTGCTAGTGGATGCTTTGAATATAAACGGGTCATGGAGGTAATTTACGAAAAGTTATAACCTGAAAAACTAATATTTACAAAAACACCTGTGCAAAATTTGGAACTTTGACCCCCAATATCGTAACTAGGGGGTTCCCAGGAATGGTCTAGAACCAAAAAAATATCGCAGTGGTGGGGAGAACAAGTGCCCTTCGTTTGCGATAAGGGTACTTTTACACTCTTTATAAACAGGGTGGAATTTTGTAATGCCACCTGGAGGGAAAGTACTACTCAAAGGAAACATTCCTTTATTTTTGAATAGAAAGCAAACTGCATTCAAAGATTTTCGAAAATTCTCTTCTTCCACACCCGGGAATCGAACCGGCTAAAATCTGAAATTGATAACCATTTTATATTTCATTTTTATATTTTATATTTATTTATATTTAATAACTTCGTTGTGGACAGAACTAGAAACTTGAATTTTCAGTAACCCTTTTTTGTAAGGCTTTGTATTAAAAAAGTTGATTAACTTGGCCACTGCAACACATTGGCCAGTGCGACGGCGATTAACCATTAGAATGGCCTGTTTAACATTGGCAAATGCGATGCGATGGCCAAGTCAATCTGCTTAATTAAAACATCAATTTTTTTAAATATTAATATGGTCACTGTAAGATGTTGTTAGGTTAGTTAATTACGTAATAACTCGTAAGTTATTACGTAATTAACTAACCTAACCTAACCTAATCCTAAGGATTTTCAAAATCATCAAATAACCCCTCCCGCTCTTGGGCAGAGCGAAAGGGAGTGTCAGACTTTTTTGACTTGGAACATGGGTGCTAAAACCACCCATGTTCCTTCTTAGCCGTATATGTCGTAGAAGAACTGAGTTGCGCGACTTGGCTTTTTTTACAAGTTTTGTTTTTAGCGGGATAGTATTTACCAGCACTCCGAAGACACGAAATGAAGAAAGGTAATCACTCAACCGCTGTGCCAATTGTACTGTAGAAATATAACATATCTACCTACCCCTGCACACTGACATCGAACGTGTGAAACCATTGAAGGGTGCTAATTCGGGACTCCACTCGACAGAAACATTTTCGAATCTTTTTCAACGATAGGTACGTATTTTTTACCTCGAGATATGTTCCGAAATTTCTGCCCAACGAACCAAGAAAACAGTGCGTGAAAAATAAATCAGCCTCTCTTAGAAAGAATTGGAAAGTAAAACCTTTTTCAAATGCGTAACATTCCTTGGCAGGGTTTTTGTCTTATTCCTAAAAGGATATTTCGGAAATAGCTTCGAGAAATCGGAATTAAATCCGAAGATAAATGGTTTTCCGAGCACATACAAGGAATTTTAATGATATATCGACATTAAACTGGATGGATGTTATGGTAGCTCCATTCAATAGCTAGGTATGTTATGGTGGGTTTCGTCATGGGGTCGTCAACGTTGGCAATAGGTTTTTATGTTATCTTTCTGATGAGTTTTGATTAACAAACGTAGCTGGCCATACACAAATTCGCCGTACCAATGTCTATTGGTAAAGTAACAGAAAATTCTTAAAAAGTAAGTACGTGCAAAGGGTCCTAATACAATGAAATTGCTGATGAACAAGAATTTTCGCGCCCTCCAGGCAGAGTACCTGTGAACAGCACTTACGACATCATTGAAACTGGTTAACTTGTGTCCTTTACAGTTTTGAGGGTACCTACATCTACAATATAGGTAAGTAGGGTTATTTTATAGATCGTTGCAAGGTGGGCAAGATTTATAGCTAAGTGAAATTTTAATATGGTGGTAAGATATTATTTTCGAAATATTGCCGAGCTCTAGATAATGTAAGTTACTTATTTTTTGGGAGCAGCTAGGCTTCATGATTTCCATACACCATAACAAAACATCTCGCCAGAAATCCCCAAAGGGTTAGGGCAGAAGTGTACACCCACATTTTCCCAGTTATGCTTAAGTCCCATGTAATAGGAGCGAGCCTATTGACATCAATCAGACTATAATTATCCAGGCTCCCTGGCTGCTACTAAGAAAATCCTGATGGAAAAACCCAATAACACTGCCCGACCTAGGAATTTAACCCAGGATCTTATGCACAGCAGTCGCGCTTCCAACCATTTGACCAACAAGGTAAGATTGAAGTTAGTTATGCGAAATTTTAACATCCCAGGTAGCAAGATGACGTCTGTGACGAAATAATGACGTCCCACTTTAGTCATTTTAGGGTCCGTCCTTTATTCGTCGAACATGTACGTAAAAATGACGTTATTTTAGGGTCGATTCATAACCAACCCGTGTTAGTCATAAATGATACGTCGTAGCAACGTCTATTTAAGGTCAATTTTGTGACGTCCGGTATTAGTCACGAATGGTACGTCCTGATGACGTCTATTTAGGGTCACCAGTGTGACGTCCGGTATTAGTCACGAATGGTACGTCCTGATGACGTCTAGTTAGGGTCACCAGGGTGACGTTCTGTGTCCCATTTATTTCAGCCCGTGTTGGTCATGAATGGTACGTCCTAGCTACGTCTATTTAAAATCATTCTGTGACGTCCGGTATTAGTCACGAATGGTACGTTCTGATGACGTCTAGTTAGGGTCACCAGGGTGACGTTCTGTGTCCCATTTATTTCAGCCCGTGTTGGTCATGAATGGTACGTCCTAGCTACGTCTATTTAAGATCATTCTGTGACGTCCCGTATTAGTCACGAATGGTACGTCCTGGTGACGTCTATTTAGGGTCACCAGTGTGACGTTTTGTGTCCCGATTTATTTCGGCCCGTGCTGGTCACGAATGGTTCGTCCAAGCAACGTCTATTTAAGATCATTATGTGACGTCCGGTATTAGGCACGCATGGTACGTCCTGATGACGTCTATTTAGGGTCATCAGTGAGAAGTTCTGTGTCTGATTTATTTCAGCCCGTGTTGATCATGAATGGTACGTCCTAGCTACGTCTATTTAAGATCATTCTGTGACGTCCGGTATTAGTCACGAATGCTACGTCGTGTTGACGACTATTTAGGGTCTATTGTGACATCAAAGTAATAGTCATGTTAAGGCCACTTCAACAATCTCGCACACTATCTTAAACAAACACAAACAGTTTTATACTTTTAATGACCAAGTAGCGCCAAATGACCAACAGGGGACCAACGCCCCGCGTTAACACCTTCATTGGTCTATGCTCGAAGAAGCCCGAAATAAATAAAAATACTCCGGCTGGGCGCTGCTAAGACAGTGCTTCCAACTAGTTTTAGATTTTGGCATTATTTTCACTCGCCTAGCACTGATATTTTATTTTATTTATTTAAATAATAAAAACTAGTTCAAACTGGATCTACCCTACTCAAGAAAAATGCTAACTGATGACTATGCAGCATGGTCTCAGACCTTAGCCTGTTCCGTCAGGAATTATAATATAATATTTAGTATAATTTATTTACAAAAAAAAGTGAAGCTAAGCTAGTTTTCGCCAGTGTTGCCAACCGTACGATTTAAATCGTCCTTTTTGGCACTTGTACGATCGAGTAATCGAAGTCGTACGCAAAATATAAGATCTTTTCAAATTTATACCCATCATCATAACGAAGTAAAACTAGATGACATATTAAATTAATTTTTGATATTATAAAAAAAAACAAGTAGAAGACTTGAACGAGCTAAACTGAAACTCAAATTGTACGTACATAATAAGCAAAAGTTACGATTTCAATCAACTGAAATCGAGAATTGGTAGCATCAGAGCTTACATAATCAAGGTAGAGGACAACTTTTATCCGTATACAAATTCGAGATTTTAAACCTGTATCTATGGAAATGACACCTAATCACGGTTTCATCTGAGTCTTAGAATTTACTTAGGTACTTTTCTCATATCTAAAAATATAAAAATTCAGTTAAATCTTAATCCTAAATGTTGATTCATGTCCCTTAAATGATAAATATCTATTAAAAATTATAAATTACATTCTGTTTTAAAATGATTTACATTGTTTTATTGAAATTTCATTACGTACTATTTTTTTCCTTGATATGTTACGATCTTCTAAAAAATAAAGTTGGCAACACTGGTTCGCGGGTTCGCGCCACAGACGCGCTGACATTTTGTTTTGTACAACATAACCTACTTAAATGACTAGTATACTTTACGAACATAACGGTCTTTATATGAGTATTCCTGCGGTCGATAACTTGCTCGTTTTGTACAAATTGATTGAATTATCTTTGTTCTAAATAAAATTTCTAAGTTCTGTGCATCATACTCTCTCAGTAGACAATATGTATTCAGTCATTCAGTTTTCTGATCCTTCTACTGGTGCCGAAGGAAGTGTGTCAATTGTAAATCGCCAGTGGATGACACCACATAAATGTGAAGTGTATTGGCCCCCTGTACGGGAATCCAAGGCCGTTAATCGGTTAGTTATAGAACAGGCTGAACCTGACGTGGATACATGGAAGCTATATGGTGTCCGGAGAGTTTTTTATGAGACTGGTAAGTACTACATGGTATTAACTACGTTTAATGGTCGTATCTGTCTGCATGAAATTTCGGTCAAGGAAGCTGCGGTTTTCTCATCTTTACAATACTTACTTGTTCTTCCTGTGAGATAACAATTGGCAATTTTGACATGCCTTACCAACGTCACTTTTCATTCGTGATAGGTATAGGTACACAGCTTCTATTCTACCATAATCACTTGTTACTTGAACTGCTAATGAAACATATTCGTAATTACCTACGATTAATTGGAATATGCCCCACCCCCAGAGTGACAACCGCACTGTTAGAGCATTGCAGCGACAGAAAAGCTCCTGTTGGGTAATTTCTTTTGTTATGTATTAGGAAGGGGTAAATGTTAACCCGGCTTGGTTTCAAAAGTTGTTGAATGAAAACTTTTTTGTACCTATTCTTTTTTCAAACTATGATTCTTGTGCTTGTAAAACAGCAAACACAACAATTCAATGTTACAATACCTAAAAATTAACTGATGATAACACCAGCAGTCAAATTCATAATCGGGAACTCCTGACACTAGGATCTACAAGGACAAGGGAACATGGTGTAGGGTGGTGGGGTGTACCTGTGCAACTTCAGGTGTGTTATGTATTGTAACATTTAAGGTGGAACGATTTTCATACAAATTGCTTTTACCGTCTAAGGGCTGTTTGTGTATACTGAAATAACTGTGTCAGTTTTTATTTTGGTCTGTATTTGTGACAAATTATATTTGGATAGAGAAAACCATATTTATTATTAGTAATCGTGAAAATAACATTGACATTTTAATTTGAATGTGTGACTAATCACCGAATTTCAGTGTTCGCTTTATATAATACGATACTATAATTTGCCACAAAATAAAGACCAATGTAAAAGCCTAACTAGATACCAGGTTACATACAAATTTATAGCTAAAAAAAGGGGCTAACATGCAATGATTAAATTTGAATTGGGTTTATGAGTATGCCCCTTTACTGTTGTTTGTCTACTACTGTTTGTGCATGTGCATGGCATGGTTATTTTGGGTGGATTTTTGTTCTTTAGACTGCTTAGAAAAAGCTAAGGAAAAACTGAAATTGGCAGAGGTAACGTCTGACGTACAGACAGAAGCAGAGGATACTGAACTAAAGCAACGAAGACCTAAGCGTAAACCCAATCGTTATATTACTTCAAGTGAGGATGAGGACAACAATGACAGCCATAGATGCCCACCACCACTAAAAAAACAATACATAGATGGTAAGATTTTCAAAATTTCAAGATTATTGTGTGAACATGGTATTACAAGATTTTTATTCAGCTTATCGTGTAGGTATTGTTCTATTGTACATATATATGGTATTTACCAAAAATAAAATAAACAGGGGATTTTATTTAGCTTGCTTTGGATGATTGTTTGTTAAATTATTGTATGATGTAATTACCAAATTCAATATACAGGATGTAAAAAGACCACTAGGTTACTTCTAGGTCAGCGTGCTACATCTTCGACCACATTGTCACTTAACATCAGGTGAGATAGTGGTCAAACGCGAGCCTATCTACAATAAAAAAAAAAAAAAAAAACCACTCCCAAAAACTTCGGGGAGTTTAAGTACCCATCAATATAATAAACAACTTTTCAACCTTTGAAGCTCAGTTGGTAGTAGCTTTACCTTCTGCGCTGGAGGGCGTGGGTTCGATCCCCGCCGAGAACAAATGTTTGTGTGATGAACACATGTTTTGTTCTCTGCCTGGGTGTTATATTGTATTCTAAGTATGTATTTACAAATAATAAAAAAATTATATAAGTATTATATCAGCTTATCTGGTTCCTTTCTGGTTATTACAAGCTCTGCTTAGATTGGGGCTAGATAGTGTTGTGTGGAATGTGTAAATATTTATTTATTTAACAGTGTGGAAATTAGTGCTAAACGCGCGTCAGCAATTGGTCTGAATAAAAGAACAGAATTATTTTTTTACGGTTATGTACCATAAACAAATATAAACGGTACATATCTTTATTTACAGTACTACGAAATAAACAGTATGTGTCAGAGCCCTCAGGATTAGTAAAGGAAATTGAAGCACAAGAAAAACATAAACGTAAAGCCATACCAACTGATTATTCATCTGATGATACAGTTACTGACCATAGTTGCACAATATTAAAAAAAAAACTTGATTGTACAGTAAAACCAGCAAGTTATCGACAGGCATACTCATCAACACCGAAAAGTAAGTTAATCATAATTTAACTCTTTCCCATTGAGAAGTAAAAGTGATTTGGGCTGCATTAGAATATTATACCTTTTGTAATTTCGACACCTACATGCTCCAATTCATTTTTTTTTAGTAATTTTTCCCTTAAGGTGGAAGCTCACATCTGGCCCGCGAAATTCTAATTTTCTTACGTTTTTGGCAATTTGCAGGCCAGTGCTTGGTTGTATGTTTATGAAAATTTGATTTGCGACTGTAAGACGTATGAAGTTACCGAATTATAACCATCAAAATTATCAATACAACCCTCCAAGTTCATTTTCATGTCAAGATTGATTTTTGCATGTAAAAGTCATTCTTTAGTAATTTAGTCGTCGTTCTTTAGTAGTTAGTAATTTTAATGGTTATAATTCGGTCATACGTCTTACAGTCGCAAATCAAATTTTCATAAACATACAACCAAGCACTGGCCTGCAAATTGCCAAAAACGTAAGAAAATTAGAATTTCGCGGGCCAGATGTGAGCTTCCACCTTAAGAGTCAGGTCAGGGGTCACTGACCGCCGTTAGGTGGTTAAGGGTTAATAAAAAATTAGCCTAGACACATTTTCTTTAATAATATTTATAATTTCTGACATTTAGATGCTGGGACGAACAATGACAACAGTGATTTTCCGAACACATTGTCATCCAGTATTCTGCAAAGTAAGTAGATCTAGGTAGTTTATCAGGGGTGTTCATTATTAGCTACAAATACTGATAGGGCCTAATTTATAGGTCATACAATATTCGATTGCATTTTTTTGTGTGCAGGTTTGTTCAAAACTTAAAAAAATTCGTACGAATTTTTATTTTTTTAGTACATCCCGTTATCCTTGAATGTAATTAAATCATAATGAACAACCATATATATTAAGTATAAATCACCATCATCATCATCAGCCTATAATGTTCCCACTGCAGGGTCACGGCGTCCTCTCAATGAGAGGGAGTGGGCTATAATCCACCACGCGTGCCCAGTACGGATTGGTAGATGTCACATGCCTTCGATTTTTTGGTTCTAGGACATGCCGGTTTCCTCACGATGTTTTCCTTCGCCGTTTTGAGAGCAGTGGTGATGAAATAAATTACACAAAGTAATGCGCCTGTCTGGGTTCAAACCCACGACTTACTGTTCGTAAGTCGGGGCCGCCACCACTTGGCCACCGCTGCTCTCAAGCATAAATACTGAAAGATATTTGGGTAGGGACTAACTGAAAGTTATGAATATTTGCAGACTTAGAACAAGACCTTTTCACAAGTGATCAAAGACGAAACGATATCTTCCACGAGAAAGTAATTACCTTGTTGTCTCATATTAAGTGTCAAAATGACCAAATTTTATCCATATTAAAATCTACTGAAGGAACTTTAAAAGTAGATTTCAAACTGCCAATAACCACAATTGAGGCCTTGGAAACTACAGAAGAATTACTAAAAAATAAAGAAAACTATGATAACTTGGTATGATTTTATTTCTAATACCTATACTAAGTATTTGATGAACTATTGAATGTTTGCTCGGAAACACAAATTTATTTTGGGTTTATTATTAATTTCATAAACTGTTACTGCACAGCACTAATCAATACTTTGATTCTCAGGTTCAATATATAAAGTCTATTGGTGGAAGGGACATCTTCAGCAAAGTTTCTCGAATTCTGAAAACGCTTTTGTGCGACTCTCTAGCAAAGCAGTTCAATTTCTATGGCAAACGATCACAGAAAAAGCCATTCTGTCAATTACGTCTTCGAAACTGTCTTGTTGGTGAGTACTTTTGTTGAATTTAACGAACATTTCGCTAAAATTCCTTCTCCTCTTTCGGAGCCACGGACACTTAAAATTTATACGCGGTGAGAGGTACCGTCATCGAGGGAAAGTTATCAATTCAACTATCAACATCTCGTTAATTTTTGCCATGTCCAGTAAAGTCTGACATGGCCTGCCTTATTTTATTGTGGGCTTATTTAACTAACCACTTTTACATGTATTTGATTACAGAGGCTGTAAAGAAATCTACTTTAGGAACAACTGAAAAAGATATCGAAGATTGCATTAAAGTGTGGCTTAAACACGCACCTGAAAGACACCGCAAGAACGAAAATAAGCAGGTTATATAAATGTTACCTCAAACAAAATATAAGACAAAAGCTGTAGTTGGCCAGCGTCAATTGTTAAGAAGAGCTAAAATAGCAAAAACGGAATTTATATCAGATTTACAAAAAATATATAGCAGTTCATTTTCACATACATCACATTGTAGCTTGCCTTCGACCTCATCGAGCGAGTGCAACATCCACATACAACAAACCATACCAAACATTTCCATGGGCAATGATAATAATATAAGTGAGAATGATGATGACGTTGAAGTTACCAATAATATAGACTCGCCATCTCCGTTAAGAACATTACCTGAAATTGATATTAATTGTAACACTGACTATGACTTGCCAAATCAATTGAAACATTGGGCTACTGAGCATAAAATACCGCACAACGCCATAAACAGTCTCCTCAAAATTTTAAAACCACTATCTCCTATTTTACCAAAAGACAGTAGAACTTTGATGCAAACTCCAACGAATTTAGAAGTAACTGCCTTAGATACAGGAGAAATGGTTTATATGGGAATATTGTCTCAAATACAAAAACAAATTAAACATATTACTTTACCCGACGCTGAAATTAAAATATGTTTTAATATCGATGGATTGCCCTTGTTTAAGAGCTCAAATACTCAGGTGTGGCCTATATTAGGTTTGTTAAAAAATCACCATGATTTCAAACCATTTGTGGTTGCTATCTTCTGTGGGCAGTCTAAACCTTCACCATTAAATCAATTTTTAAAGCTTTTTGTGATAGAATTAGCACAATTACTTGAAGATGGGTTTCATTTTGAAAATAATCATTATACCCTCAAGGTGCACAGTTTCGTATGTGATGCTCCAGCACGAGCTCTTATTAAGTGTACTAAACAGCATGGTGGCTATTCCGCTTGCGACAAATGTGTAGAGCCTGGCGAATACCGAGGGCGAGTTGTTTATGAAAATGTGTCTGCACTCAGGAGAACTGACGAATCATTTCGTTTGCAATCAGATGATGAACACCATATGGGTGAATCGCCACTGATAGCACTTCCTATAGATTTGATATCATGTTTCCCCGCTGAATACATGCATAGTGTTTGTTTAGGAGTAATGCGTAAGCTTTTAAACACGTGGAAAAGTGGACATTTAAGTGTGCGCTTACCTAGTCATTTGGTAAATGTTATATCAGAAAGATTGATTCTCTGTGCAAAAGTTACACCTATTGAATTTAATAGAAAACCAAGAAGCTTAAACGATATAGCTCGTTTTAAAGCAACAGAATATCGAATGATTTTATTGTATCTTGGTCCAGTGGTTTTTCAAAATGTTTTGCCAAAATCTCTTTATGAAAACTTTTTGCTATTTAATTGTGCTATTACTATTCTATGTTCAATTAAACATATGAATAACGTGGGTGTAGACCTGGCTCACGAGTTGTTGACGATGTTCATAAAAAATGCAAAAGTAATATATGGACTCGAGTTTCTAGTATATAACGTACATATGTTATGTCATATATGTGATGATGTACGCGTGCTTGGAGCTCTTGATGAGTTTTCGGCGTTTCCCTTTGAAAATTATTTAGGTGCATTAAAAAACTTGGTGAGGTCACCTAATAAACCTCTGCAACAAATTGTCAAAAGATTAATAGAAATAGATTGTTCCCAGTTCGACGGCCTCTTCTCTGATAAAAAACCGGTTTCGTACTATTATTCTTATTATTCAGGGCCTGTTCCTAACGAAAGTGCGTATAAGTGCTATAAAAAAGTTAATTTTAATGGGTTAACTTTATGTGTTGAGGCATATCGTAAGGCTGATTGTTACTGTCTTACTAAATATAGAAAAGTTTTTAAAATATTGAATGTGTTAAAAAACTCAGAGGGCAGGCTGTTTTTTTACGGGTGTGAGTTTTTATGTTATGAATCATTCTTTGATTACCCATTTAGCTCGGTCACTATCGACATTTTCAAAGTTAAAGAATTCTCTGATTTAAAAACCCTAGCTGTGGATGTTGTACTCACTAAATGTGTCCTAATTCCAAATGAAAATGATCATAGCTATGTAAGTATTCCACTGCTTCACGCATTATAAACTGTATATCCATTTAAAAAAAAAAAAAAACCTTGCGATACTAAATTCATATCCATACTATGCAGTGATTGCCGCTGCTTGATTGACTACTTTCTTTAATTTATACAAAGCAAAAGCAAACTTACTAATTTTGGTGATTAACATTGAAGTATGCTGTTTACAATTTAGTTGATTGTTCATTGTTAACCCTAAAAATTTTGTATTTGTAACTTCAAATTTTTCATTATTATACAGTTATGGGCACGTAAATTGGCAAGAGTCGTTAGATGCGCAGAACTCGAATTTTAGGTCTCTTTGGTATCAAGTGGGACGCTGGGTATAGGTAGCGCCGATCCGAGCGCCCGATTGGTCGCGTCAGTCGACCCCTGCCTCCCGCAACGCGTCTACATTCCGTCAGTCGACCCCTGCCTTCCGCACCGCGTCTACATTCCGTCAGTCGACCCCTGCCTCCCGCACCGCGTCTACATTCCGTCAGTCGACCCCTGCCTCCCGCACCGCGTCCCTACATTCCGTTAGTCGACCCCTGTCTCCCGCGCCGCGTCTACATTCCGATCGCGCCTGCTTTTTTGTTCCCGATGCGCGAACTTACCCCCACTACGCTAAAACCTTGCCAAGTTACGTCCCCAGCACTGTAGCTTACATTTCGTTTTGCATTGGCTACTCTTTGACGAAAATTCATAATTTTTGTTTTCTTCAAATTTATAATTATTAAGTTAATAAGTTCTAACCAGTTAACGGCTTGTTGTAAAGCATTGATTGTGTCAGCTTCAGTCTTTATTATTTTTGTCAAGTTTAACAATGATAGTACTCTCATAGGCAAACAATGTCACGGGATAGGGTATATTCTGAGGAAAGTCATTTATATATTTAAGGAATAATAAAGGCCCTAGCACACTGCCTTAGGGCAATCCATAAGGCATTTTTCGTTCTTTAGAAATGTTTTATTTCTGTACGTTGTGTTCTATTTTTTAGGTAAGAATACGCTTCTATTTCCATTTTCGATTTATTATATATGTCTCTATTTTATAATAATTCTTTGTGTCAATTAGTGTCAATTTGATAATTTTCTTAAGTCTGTTTGAATAACTTTTAAGTTTCGTCACATTTACCTTAGATGGATTTAATCTATGGTGCCACAACATGAGTCTTTTTATTATTTGGCTACACCGTCTATTACCAAGAGTTAGCCAATTTGGATTCATTAATAATTTTCTTTTTTTGAACGTAACCGGAAAACATAGATTATAAAATAATTGGAATAGTTCAAAAAAGTTTTTGTATGCTACATTAGGGTCTTTAATGAGGTAGATATCAGAAAAAGAAATTGATTTCAAACAGTCTTTGAATTTCATCAAATTTAATAAAGTTTAAGTTTAAAGTTTGTGCGGCGTGATCAGACATATTATGTATATCAAGGACCCTATGAGTACACTTTCGTGAAATATTATGTGCAAAATTATCAATACATTATCGGTTCATTAATTTGTAAACATAGATTGTACTTTATTATGAGACTAGTAAATTCAAGAGATATCTTGTTTTAAAATATTAATGTTGAAATCACCACAAAGGATTACATTTTTGTTTAAGTCTTAACAGTGTTTTAGTAATATAGTGTTTAATTTTGAGTAGAAAACCTCTAAATTATTTTTGGTAGGTACTTACCTACCCTATCTAGGCAACTAATGATTGTGTTATGTGGTATTAGTTCAAAATTGCACAAACTTCAACGTCGCTATTACCATGATTAAATAATAAATTGATAGTGATTTTTGTAGAAAATGAAAAGTTTTTTATTTCATGGTACCTATCCATATTCATTTTATATGCACTGTAGGCTTTTAAATGACTAATAAGTAGTTATATTTTTTTGCAGCTTCAAGGCATCATCTCATCACTAAAGTATGACGCAACTTAGACACTTCAACACGTCATCTCAGGACCAATATAAAACCTACTGGTGGCCGTCATTAATCATGACATTAAAACGTCTTATAAGGACGTACCTTGGTAGACAATTGTTTACCAAGGTATGTCCTTAATGACGTTGTCTAAGTTGTGTCATACTTTAGTGATGAGATAACGTCTTTATGCCGTTATTAATGACGTCCACAGTAGATCACTATATGACGTCATAATGCCATAATCAATGACGTCCACAGTAGGTCACTATATGACGTCTTAGTGTCGTTATTAATGACGTCCACAGTAGGCCACTATATGACGTCTTAATGCCGTTATTAGTGACGTCTTAATGCCGTTATTAATGACGTCCACACTAGGTCACTTATGACGTCTTAGTGCCGTTATTAATGACGTCCACAGTAGGGCACTATATGACGTCCTAATGCCGTTATTAATGACGTCCACAGTGGGTCACTTTAAGACGTCTTAGTGCCGTTATTAATTACGTCCACAGTACGTCACTATATGACGTCTTAATGCCGTTATTAATGACGTCTACGTTACGTCATATATTAGTCCTGAGGTGACCAGCCTATACGTCATAAAATGACGTCGTGAGGCTGTGACATATGTACGTCATATTCCAGGGACGTGTGACGTCATAAAATGACGTCAGTTACGTCGAAAATGACTGCGAATGGACGTCATAATCACGTCGAAATGCTACCTGGGATGTACCTATAACTATGTAAGTATGATAGAGGTTACCTACCTATTTTTGAAACAGGTACCACCTATGATTTTCAAACATTAGGGGCTCACATCGTGCTGCGAGGATCGGCCGGAGCACTCTGCGGAGGTCTGCTCCGCTTGGGCGGAGCCCAGCCTATATTGTTTCCACTGCAGGGACTCAGGCCTCCTCTCTAGAAGAGGGATGGGCTATAATCCACCACCGGGCCCAGTGCAGATTGGTAGATGTCACATTATATCTTCGAATTTTTGGTTCTAAGATATATTTATATATTTTCTTCACCGTTTTGGGAGCGGTGGTGATGAAATAAATAAGACAAAGTAATGCGCCTGCCTGGGTTCGAACCCACGACCAACTGTTCGTAAGTCTGTCAAGGACTCAACCACCACTGCTCCCTATATTTGCTGCTAATTATATATGCGCTGTGTACCTATATTATAAAACTGCCGCTACGAGATAGCGGCAATTGGCGGCGGCGATCTCTCGCGTCCGGCCCTGGTTCAAGCCATGTGGTAAGGGGTGCGAGGGAATCGGTCGCCGTCGCCTCCTACGTAGCAGTGATGCTAGCAAAGGAGGTAGCAGAACGTGCAAGGGAGAGAACCTCTCGTGTCACCCGCCGCGGGAGACACTCCCGGCGTCCAGTGCCACGTGTTGGCATCCGGCCACCCTAGGCGCCGTCCATTCGTCCTATGACGATAACAGGCCGTGTCGACGGCGCGATCGTGTTCCACGCGCGCCTCAAAGAGAGGTCAGCAACATTGCAGGGGCCCGCAAAGGCCGATGCCTGTCGTGGGTTAGAAGGAACATGGGTGCTTTCTATTCAGTAGAAGTTCGACATTCCCTACCGCTGCGCCCAGGGCAGTAGGAGTAATTAAATGATTTCGCAATTTCCAAAAAATAAAATAAAAAAGGGGTCTCACATCATTCAATAGACAAAGGCACCCTGGCCGTCTAGCGTAGTTACTGGAAAAGGCAGTAAGTGAGTCATACTAAGAACACAACCTACTCAAAGTACTCACCGTAAGTGAAGAATAATACCTATTATTTTCAGAAAAAACGTCATATATTGGTATGTAATAGCATATATGCGTGGGCACAGGTAAAAAATGTCAGTCTAGACTCAAGGAGCTACGAGTACCTACATAATTGCCGACCTTTTTTTTTGGGGTAGTGAGAAATCGTCAAATAAACCCTCCCGCTCTGGGCAGAGCGGAAGGGAGTGTCAGACTTCTACTGACTAAAAACCACCCGGCACCCAAGTTCCTTCTTAACCCTTTGTGCCAAGGCCGCAGTATCTCTTGCGAACAACCCGCAGCCCCAATGGGATCTCTTGCGAACGACCCGCAGCCTCGACGGGATAATTTTTGACCTTCAAACTGAACATAAAATTTTATGCATGGTACTGACATGTAAACCATCATCATTCATCATCATTTCGGCTGGAAGACGTCCACTGCTGAATATAGGCTTCCACTAAGTATTACCATATTGACCAGTCCCGTGCACCCCGCGGATCCCTACAACCTTCACCACTTCAACTGTCCACCACATTAGAGTACGCTCGCCTAAAATAAACCAATTCACTTGAACTTTGAGGAGATCTTGATTTCAATAATCAGGGGTAAAACAGATAAGCTGGCAGAGAATTCCGTAGAATGGCGGTTTTCACAATCCATGTAGAAGCATAGCGCTTTTTCTGATCGTGTGGGTCTAATTTCGCGGCCAGGACCACCGGGTTACGTGCCTTCCGAAGCACGGAATCATCTTTTTGTCAGACAATCTGGTGGTTCAAGCCTGCAATGTCCAAGCCAAACTGGAAATAACTTTACAAAGTATGCATCCCGTGAAAACCAACCATGTATTGGTGACCTTTTGGCGTATAGGCTCGTCCGATGATAGAATGGGGATCGAGATTGTGTTATATCCATGGCACACTCTGCGAAATATAACTAACTAGCGGACGTCACGCGGCTTCACTCGCGTAGTTCCCGTTCCCGTGGGAATACAGGGATAAAACTATGTCACCCGGGGATAGTGTAGCTTCCCAACGGTGAAAGAATTTTTCAAATCGGTCCAGTAGTTTCGGAGCCTATTCGTTACAAACAAACAATTCTTTCCTGTTTATAATATTAGTGTAGGCTAAAAACCAATAGGCTTGCATCTTCGTGACGATTCTGGCCTACTTACTCATTTTATACACTGTAGAATACGTACATATTTAAGTTAAGCCACTTATTTCCCAATTCAAACGTATTCCTGTAACGTCTGTAACAAAGCCAGTCGATACAGCCATAAACGCAGTCGTATAACAAGCATATAACGGCACATACCTACAATTGCTGACTACGGCACAACAACGATTGGTACAGAAGTCAAACAGACAGGCCCACGTCTTAACCAAAGCGAAGGTTCCTTGTGAGCATGTGATGGTCGCCTTCATGTTGTTCAGTCACGCCGTACTTACGGGTGTTCGCGAGGACGGAGGGCGAGTTCTTATTCTCAGAATAAATGAGTGACATATCAACGCGCGTACCATATTATCCGTATTCGCGGGACCGATCAACTCCATCCATCACTTTGATTAGCGAACGGCGTCGGATGATCATGGTATATAAAGGATGTAAAAGTACCCTTAACGCAATCGAAGGGCACTTGTTCTCCCCACCACTGCGATATTTTTTTTGTTCTAGACCATTCCTGGGAACCCCCAGTTACGGAGATATCGGGGGTCAAAGTTCCGAATGCACAGCTGTTTTTGTAAATACTAGTTTTTCAGGTTATAACTTTACTTAAATTACCTTCATGACCCTTTTACTTTTCAAAGCATCCACTAGCACAATGTTTTAAGCGTGCTACATTGAGTTTTACGGTAAAATGAGATTTTTGACCCCATCAAAAAAGTCGTTTACTAGCAAAAATTTTTGCGTAGGGGTGGGTAGGTACTTAGTTTGATGTACAGAATGCTTGGTTGACGTATGTGTGAAGGGTTAATTTACACCCTGTATACAGAAAATCAAGTCCGTTTATTTGCCAAAATGTAGGCTGTGTCTAAGGGCCTACTATGTCACCCAGGCTGTGGGTTGTTCGAAAGAGATACCGTGGCCTCGATACAAAGGGCTAAGATGGAACATGGGTGGTTTTAGTCAGCAGAAGTCTGACAATCCCTACCGCTCTGTCCATAGCGGGAGCCAAAAAAAGGGGCATATATCGCGTGCAGCCAGCGTTTGAATTTTGTTTGAAGCTGGCCTTTTGTAATACTCCATGCTTGCCAGCTGCGGCATGCTACAATCAGCTTTATCGCTCTAGCGCCTCTTTATGTAGGGCCGGCGATAAATTCGCCAGTTAACCTAGATTTTATTTAAAAGGTCACGGGTTATTGTTTTATATTTGAGTGATTGTCCCTTGTGGAGATGGGTGATTGAGTTTGGTGCTTATTTTATTATAAATTAATAATGATGTTTATTTTGCAAATAGGTTTTAACAAGCACTTTTACATATTAATTTGTTTGTCTTTGTTTTTGTTTGTTTATATATTATACCTCAATGGTTTTGGCCTGGTTTTTCTCGTACCTGACAACTTTAACAAGAAACAGACGAAAAGAACTTGAGGTCATAGTCTCTTTTAAGGTCCAAATAATAACTGCCACTCGGGTCGATCTTTAGGTTAAGCCGCGCTTGCCTAGTTTGATCTGCGGATGGGTGACCGCCCATTACATACCGAGTTTCCTCCGTGCCTCGGAAAGCACGTTAAGCTTTTGGTCCCGGCTGCCGTATATAGATCTTTGGCAGTCGTTACAGGATGTCAGCAGTGACCTGAAAGTCTGACAACCAGCCATCGTCATCTGCTTAACCTTTCTCAACTATGTTGGAGTCGGCTTCCAGTCTAACCGGATGCAGCTGAATGCCAGTATTTTACATGAAGCGACTACCTATCTGACCTACACAATTCAGAGAATACTATTTATTATGATACCCTTTGGTAAGATTGGTTGTCAGACTTTCAGGTTACTGACTACCTGTAACTACTGCCAAAGATTTTATATATGGGACCAACAATTTAACGTATTTTCCGAGGCACGGTAGAAACTCGGTATGAAATGGGTGCAGGTCCCCCATCCACAAACTAGCCTAAGCATGGTTTAACCTTAAGATCGACCATCGTGGCAGTTAGTTTTAATCCACGAGCCTCTTTGCATATAACCGACTTCACTTAGTAAAAGTTTTTATTCATTTTCTTTGTGAGTGACAAACTTTGCTTTATGTTCACTTATTGGGTTTTCTATTATTAACCTTTTCGTCCTAATTATCTACCCACATAAGAAAAAGGTAGGTGTATCTATCTATAATTAGTTCTATATAAGTCCAAACTGATATTTAATCTCAAGACAGACAATACTGCGTTGATAACAAACAGGGTATTATTGTGCAGCGTCTAAATCTGTATCACCCCACTCAATGACGCCCACCAGCTGATATTTGATAGGTACTCTCGATTGACCAAGGAATGCTTCGTATTTCTTGAAGGAAAATATTCCAGCATATTAGTCCTGTTGCAACGAATTCGTTTTTACTATTTTTAAGATTGACAGTTTTAAAGTTCATTTTTGTTAACAACCAGCTATTGCCCGATTCTTTGCTGGCATTATGGTTCATCATCATCATCATTCTCCTGCACTTATCTCAATTTATTTGGGGTTAGCGCAACATGTCTTTTTCTTTCACACAAACAACCTTCCTTCCTTTTTTTTCCTTTTTCTTTATTTATTCATTTATTTAAACTTTATGCACAATAGTGATAGGTACATAGGCAGACTTAATGCCACAAGGCATTCTCTACCAGTCAACCTTAGGGTCAAACAAGACAACATTGTGGTAGGCTACAAACTAACTAGAAAAAAAAATACAGTATCAATTAAAATATATATATACTTATCTATCTTACTTGTCTTATCTTTTATCTTTTCTTTCTTTATTCTTCTTTCCTGGCATTATGATTATTGATTAAATATAGATTCTGACACCCTAGGATAATGTCGTAATGTAGGGTCCGTCGAGGCTGCGTGTTGTTCGCAAGAGAGACCGCGGCCTCGGCACAAGGGCTAAGAAGGGGGGACGCACATGGGTGGTTTTTAGTACGTAGAAGTCTGACACTCCCTTTAGCTTTGCCCAAGAGCGGGAGGGGTTATTTGATGATTTCCAACCCCCCCCCAAAAATATGGGAAATGTATCTACGTCACGTCAGGGCACGCGCGATGTGAGCTGGGCAAAAGTTGGCGGAAGACGAATGGCGCCGCCAAACCCGGTCCAGAAAGCGACATGATCTGGCCGTGTACCGCAAGAGCTGGGTCGAGGCACCACGGGTGAGGAGCACATGTAAGGAATTTGGGAAGACCTTAGCCCAGCAGTGGGACAGTAAAGCCTATAAAAAAGATGAGGTCGCAGTGTGTCTTTTTCCATATTTCTCTATTTCTCGTCATCTGCGTGTCTAGCCATATCATTCTTCACACAGTCCACGTACACCCACATAGTTCGTTGTCCATTACAAAAAATAAAGACTGGTTACCAGTGTGGCTATCTCATGGTCGAACAACAAGGAGATGTAGGTAACAGAAAAACAACAATATACGCACAAAATTAATCATACAGAGATTTCTTATACAGGGTGAATTTGAATGAATGCGACAAAATGAAATGGGAGCTTCAGTTACAGTAGTAGTAACATAGTAATTATAAACAGTTTTTTCTACAATCTAATACGTTAAAAAAAATTACGCGATTATCGTTTTCAAAAGGTCCATTGATGTTATTATCTTTATTTAAGTACGAATTATCGGTATTCCAGCAAAATATTTAATATGCAAAATAAATAAGAAAAATTAAAGTATCAAAAAATCTCGCCCGACTCATCGCAGTGCTCAATAATCGTCGTGGAGTACTCATGTTATTAAACGTTGCCGTTCATAGCGGTCATTTACCTAATTTTGCCTATTTTCTAATGTAAGTATAGCGCGACGTTGCCAAACCTCGCATGAGCGCCAGCGCCGACATCCCTTCCCGGCGACCGGCCCGCCGCCCACCACCCTTCCTTCGTTCATTAGTCGTCCTAAAACGTTTGTAGGTCACGGTCGCGCGCGCATTCCGCAAATCCTACTTTACTTATTGCGAATAATTTTTATTAATCGTGCGCGCGGGAAAGAGATGCGCGGGCGGCCGGGCGGGCGGAGGCGGCGGTGGCGAAGGCGGCGCGATTCATTCATAGCGACAATGTACCTAAATCGTGCCCACTACACGAAAACGGTAGTACGCGAAATTCTTTGATACTTTAATTATTTTAACGCTTTTCGTAACACTGATCAATTATTTTTTAATTTTACATTTGATATTTTATACATTTTCTTGACAACACGTATTATTGTATATTTAAATTTGTCGCATCTATTCAATTTCACCCTGTATAAGCCATTCAACGATAACAATCGTAACTCTTTATAGTCTCACTTCGCGCAACGAGTAACTGAGGGGGTTTTGTTCATAGTTTACCTAATACACTTTTATGCAGAAGGGTTACTTGACACTTACACCCTTTATAAACTACCTACTCAAACCCATTTTTAGTATTCTGTCTGTCTATCACCAGGCTGTATTTTAAGTACCGCGATAGCTAGACAGTTGAAATTTTCACAAATTATGTATTTCTTTTGTCGTTTTTGTGTCCCACACAACAAACGTTTTATTTTGGTACGCACCCTTCATGTTGCGGTTCCGACTCGTTTCTCGTCGGTTTAATCATTGCTAAAAATGCAACAGAGCACTTACCTGCTGCCACCATTGCTCTCAATGAATGAATTTTCAGTGAATAAAAATTATATAACGTAGGCAGTCGTTCCATGTGAAAGTGAAATATTGGTATTCAGCTGCATCCAGCTAAACCTAACACAGATGGGAAACGGCTAGGCTATGATGCGTACATAATATAAAACGTCGAGATAAGGTGTATGGTTTGAGTTGGCTGTAGGTGTATCCTATGGAGAAGTCTCTTAGACCGCTTTCACATTAGGACGTTAGCAGCGCGACAGTCACGCGACTCTAAACAAATACTAACGGGTTGTTCTCTTCTTATACAGATTTGATATGAGAGAGGGGCATTAAATTACACTATGTATACTATACGTGTTTAGTATTAATTCTATACGGTACAAAAATAAAAAAGCACCAAAAAATGAGGATTTTTTTTTAAAATAAACTAAATAACTCCCTTTGTAAATAAATTTAACTGACCTTAGATACCAAGGTAACAAATTGGCAACGTCGCACGCGCGCGTAGCGTCTAGGCGGTACGGGCGGCGCAACACAGTGATATAATTTCTATTTCTTTTACGCACGGGATGTTTTGCTATGATTGTCACTGTCGTAGTGATAGTGCACGTGTGTGTATTTATTTTGTTTCCTTGTTTGCATTGCCATCTTTTAGCGAAAAGATACATCGTGTTCAAACGGGGCAAGAACTCAAAAATAAACATTTGCGACTAAACGACTGCTCCTATTTCATTGATTTTTGGTACAGAGCTTGAAAATGGTAGGAAAGCCTCACTGTCGAATCAACTTTGTATAATGTGAAGGAATGTGCTTCTACCGCGCAACTATTGCGCTGCTGACATTTTAATGTGAAAGCGACCCGATATAGTTTTCTTGGAATTGCCTAGCTACGCTGGTTTCCAACAAACCTTCTGTATTTCTTTATATCGGAGTTCACATCTGTCCGGTAGATATAAAGTGTTTTGCGTTGGCGTGAGGTGTTCACTGAATATAATTTGTTCGTATATTTTGATTTTGTGTACCTATAGCTTTACGATTTACGAAAGAAATGTAAGATACTATAGAGGCTATCTGAAGGTATTTCAGGATAAAACTGTGATTTCATCAAACTGTACTTCGGCCAAATGCGATGTTCGCTTTGCCCGTCTATACTTATACATATTTTAATATCTTTCTTATTCACACTTCAGGCGTTTGCAATCATCATCATCATCATTTCAGCCGAAAGAAGTCCACTGCTGAACATAGGGCTTCATAGGGCTGCTTTTGGATGTAATAGCTATGCTGTGAAACTGTGTGACCGTTTCCACTGAGACTACTACGTGCGAGTAAGATGTGCTATGAAGATGCGCCTCCGCAAAGTAGCTGCGCTGTAGGTACTCTGCTCTGTACATAGCTGCACCACTCGCGACGACCCATAGCAGGCATTCATAGCACGCATCCATACCACGCATCCATAGCACGCATTATTCCATAATAAAAAACATATCTTACTTGAATCCGTTTCCACCAGTGTAAGTGCTTAGCTATATGTAACAATGAATATGATTGGTGGATATCAAACGCATCCATAACAACGTAGCACACATCTCTGGTGGAAAATCACCCGGTCGCCACTCTAGAATACCTCCTCCAGCGAGCAATGTGGCATGCCCATTGCCACTAAAGTCTGCCAATAGGGGTAGTTAACAAAAAAAATCTAATAAGTCCGTCAGATAGATTTCCAAAAAATATTGGACACGTATTTTTTCTTTTTTCACGTAAACAAACAATGAAGACGATACAGCTTTTAAAACTCGTGTGACGTCATTTTCTAAGACATTAGCATTACATTCTTCACCGGTTAGTGATATCACAACCCCCCACTCAAATCTTTGCCGCTTTTTATATTCGTAAATTTTTATTGATTTGATAAAACAAAAAATACGTATTACGTATTTTTCGATAATCTAACAGACGGACTAATTAGAATCATATTTTTTTAAGTCAGTAAACAACCCTAGTATTCGGGCTACGTCGGTAACCTTTGTTCTCATGCGGATGTATATCTGATTCGATTACGCAAGGAAACTCCGAGCATAGCCCTCTCTATTGCCGTTTGCAATGGTAAGTTATAATTGATCCATGGTTAGAGAAACATAAAATATAATTTAGTTTTAATTATTTTTAGTTTTTTATTTTTTATTTTTAGTGCTATTAGATAAAAATTAAAAAAAAAATAACGTCACGCTCGTAATGCCCGGAGGGTAAAGGACATTTCGCCAGTTATGGCGAGTAGTGGCAATTGCCATCAACTGGGCCAAAATCCAGACTCCGTGGCCTTCTACAGAGAAATTGCTGATGGAAAAACTGAATAACAATTTGCCTTATCTGGGAATAGAACTAGAGGAATGAGGTCGTCATTTCAAAAACACATCTTTATAATCACGTTTCCTTATGTCATGCTCCAACTATCTTAGAGAAGCTTTTATTTCACGGTTCTTACACTGCCTCTCAATTTCACCAAGTAGGGTGAAGTAACAAATTATCGTCCGTCCGTTAATTGCTCCGCCCTTCCTTACTTTTTGTTCATCCAGCCTTTTAATTTAACTGAGCCATAAATTATATCATGAACTAAATTACTTTCGACATTATTAATTATTCTTTCGAAATGAAAATGTTAGTTGCAAGCATTTTAAATTGGACACGAAACCTGTGAATTTGGAGAGGAAAAAAGTTTTTTGTGCCTTGTTTAAAACCACTGCAAACTGGGACAATGCTATGTTTTAGTTGTTCAAACATGCTAGTTAGCATGTTTGCATTATGCATGGTAATAGTTAGAGAGTACTTACATGTCAAGTGTTTGCGTAGGATTTCGTATGTTTTCTACTAGAGAAAGTAAGTATCAAGTTGTTTTTTTATTGTTATATAATAATATAATTTAAAGTTTGTATCGAGCTCGTGGCCTAATTATAACTGCCACTCGGGTCGATCTTTTGGTTAATCCACGATTGCCTAGGTTGGTCTGTGGATGGGTGACACCCATAATATACCGAGTTTCCTCTGTGCCGTGGTTTTGCTTTCCGAGGTTTTGAGTGGCATCTCGCAGTTCAGTCTATGAGACTGGCTTCTGCTTAACCGGACAATCCCCGTAGATGCCTTGAGTTTAAGGCCTCCAGCCAGGGGGTGCTTTCCGTGGCACTCTACCGCTGCCATTTATAGATTTTGGCAGTCGTTACAGGTAGTCAGTGGCCTGAAGGTCTGACAACCAGGCCAACCAAAGGGTAAGGGTATTACCCAGTATTAACTAGGTTGTGGAGGTCAGATAGGCAGCCGCTCCATGTAAAATACTGGTATTCATCTGCATCCAGTTAGACTGGAAGCCGACCCCAACATAGTTGGGAAAGGCTAGGCAGATATATCGAAAACCACTTATTCTCCTCGTCATTGTAATCCACTTTTTGTTGTTGTTACACCATCCACTAACTTCGAGGCACCTTGCTCCATGACCCGTTTATTATTTAAAGTGTCAATCAGCACAATTTTTTGAGTGTGTTACGATGAGTTTTGCCGAAAAACGTGATTTTTTGTTTAAAAATTTCGCTCTAAAATTATTGCTGGGAAAGTTTACCCCAAAAATCGTTTCCCAGCAATAACTTCAGCGTAGGGCTAGATAGTTTGATGTACACAATGCTTCGTTGGTACCCTTCACGAGGCCGCCGTATGTAGATAGAAAACCAACTGACTGAATTAATGACATCACAATAACATTATTCTTGTGGAACTTCATTAATATTAATGGATTCGTAGTAAACTTGACCACCCACTCTTATAGCGAGGGCGTTTTAAAACAACACGACTTGAGAGTATGAAGAGCACTCTGTGTCAGTGACCTTGATGGAATTATCTAAAAACGGGGGGGGGGGGGGGGTTGTTCAGTGATCCCATAAGGGTTCCGTTTTTTGTTCCTTTTGAGGTACCATAAAAACGAATAAAATTACTATGAGCAATAAATTGGTCCTTTTTGTTATTATGGTTCCGTACCACGTCCAAAAGGAAAAACCGGAACCTTTAAAGGATTTTGTACCCTTTTTTTTTTTTTTTTCTTTTTTTTTTTTTTTTTTTTGGTGGGTGTAAAATCATCTAATAACCCCTCCCGCTCTTGGGCAGAGCGAAAGGGAGTGTCAGACTTCTACTGACTAAAAACCACCCATGTTCCTTCTTCGCCCTCTATGTCGAGGCCGCGATAACCGTTGGACTACCCGGGGCCCCGACAGGCGTCGGCCCTTTCGGGCCCCTCCCATGTTGCTGACATCTCTTTGAGGCGCGCGTGGAACACGAACGCGCCGTCGACACGGCCTGTTTTCGTCGTGAGACGGACGGACGGCGAGTTAGCCCATCACTCACCGTCCACAGGCCCGCGTCTACGGTGGCCGGAGGTCATCGCGGGACCCCCGACGCCCGGAGCGCCTCCCGCGGCGGCTGGGACGAGAGGTTCTCTCCCTCTCGCGTTCTGCCACCTCCTTCGCCAGCATCACTGCTTCGCAGAAGGAGGCGACGGCGTCCCCATTCCTCCTCGCCCCGGACCATGGCTCCAGGGCCGGGCGCGAGAGGTCGCCGCCGCCGATCGCCGCTACGAGAACACGGCGGGACTCCGCCCAAGCGGGGCACACCTCCACTGTGTGCTCCACCGTGTCCTCCGGCCGATCCTCACAATGGTGGCATCCGGGCGTTTCCTCCCGCCTGATTCGGTGCAGGTACCTCCCGAAACAACCGTGTCCGGTGAGGACCGGCGTCAGACGGAAGGTGAGGGCGCCGTGGCGCCTCTCAAGCCACTCCTCAAAGAGGGGACTTACCGCCACTATCGTGGCGTGCCCTAGGATTTTGTACCCTTATCTCCGAAACTTTTATGCCATGAGTATAATATCAGCATAATCAGCCTATAATATTCCCACTGCTGGGACAAAAACCTCCTCTTTATGAGAGAGAGTGGGCTATAATCCATCACGCGGGCCCAGTGCGGGTTGGTAGATATCACATGGTTCTAGGACATGACGGTTTCATCACGATATTTATAAATTTAAGGATAACATCGCGATGTTATCCTTAAATTTTTTGAGAGCAGTGGCGATGAATAAATTACACAAAGTACGCCTGTTTGGGTTCAAACCCACACCAGCACCAATGAAAAAAAAAAACGAATTGCGCTAAAACAGTAACAGCGTCTGTAACCATGTAAGAAAATAGATCATAATAGAAAATAATATGAATTGTGTTAAAATTTGTAAAATGGTCACAGACGCAGTTACTGTTACTATTATGAAAGGCCCATTTTACGCTTTTTAACCTGCTCTGTTAAAGTTGCCAGTTTAGACCCCCTGACCATCCATCAAATGAGCTGTTCAAAAGCCAACATTTCCCTCCTCAGACATAATAAACAAACAAAATCTCAACAGCCGATAACAAGTACAACCACCCCTAATATAATTTTTTGTCCATGTCATCAGATACAGTCGTCCACTCAATTCGTCTGATTCCTTTATTTGAGTTTCAGACTATAATCCAGTCTATATCTGTCTAGACTAACAGATGGAGTCTCCTAGCTGGAAAATATATCTCCCTAGTTCTGATAAATGATCCGATTTTAGACAAATATCTGTGAAAATGCTGTTGCATTGTTTTAGCTAGGAAAGGGTGGATATAGAGTATTTTTGTATGAAACGTATAATATTTTGAGAGCTTTAGTGTTTAAGGTCTGCAGGTGAAGTTGAGATATTCGTTTATAATATATTATTGTGTTAGCTGCAGCTTTATTCGGATAACATATGGTTTAAGTTAATATATAAGGCCCTATTAAAATAGATTGACAAATTTTGAAACAGCGTTCAGTCTGACTCATCATCTGCCTAGCCTTTTCCCAACTATATTGGGGTCGGCTTCCAGTCTAACCGGATGCAGCTGAATACCAGTATTTTACATGGAGCGACTGCCTATCTGACCTCCACAACCCAGTTAATACTAGGTAATACGATACCCTTTGGTAAGACTGGATGTCAGACTTTCAGGTCACTGACTACCCGTAACGACTGCCAAAGATCTATATATGGCACCCGGGACCAACAGCTTAACGTGCTTTCCGAGGCACGGAGGAAACTCGGTATGTAATGGGCGGTCACCCATCCACCGATCGACCTAGGCAAGCGCAGCTTAACCTAAAGATCGACCCGAGTGGCAGTTCTTATTAAGCCACGAGCTTCTCGTTCAGTCAGTCAGCGTTCAGTCTGTCTATTATATACTTATTTTTATTATATACTTTTTTTTGATTGCTTAAAATTTGTGTCTGTAGTCATTAACTTGCCTTACTATTGTATCGCGTCTGGTTCTTCTAACCAACTTAACAGACAGATGTGTTGCTGGAGAGTTTGTTCCGCCAGTTCTTCTTTCCAGCAAAAACACTAGGAAGTGTCGAAGGGGAAGCGTTTTGGGGGACTGTCTCTTGTAAATAAGTAAAGTGAAGTAAATTTTGACGTTCGAAAAGTGCTGATTATCAGCCTAGTTTGAAAATAAAAAAAAAATTAACCAAAGGTATTTAAGGAGAAAAAATTAAAGTGATTTTATTCTAACCAAAAATGTTGGGTGGGGATTTTTAGCGTATTTGCCTTAGCTGATTACTTTTCTTGTAAGTGCGTTTTTCTTATTTTCTTTTTTTTATTATTGGTCTTATTTTGGTGATCTGAATGATTTTGAAAAGTTTGTCCATGGGATCTTATATTATAATCATTCTCCTTATCTTAAAATTAATCATATTTGTACGCCAAATGACAAAGCATAGAGCGCATATGAACATGTAACAGCTCTTTGTAACTACGTCTATGTAAACAAATAAATAATCTGAATCTGAATCTTTTTTTTTACTTGGAGTCGGCAGAGTTTTTCATTTCTTTCGTTGGTCTAGTGGTCGCAAGCGCGACTGCCGTGCATTACGTCTGAGCTTCGATTCCGAGGTAGGTCAAAGTGTTTTTCAATCAAGAATTTCTTAATGGCAGCCACGGAGTCTGGATTTCTACCCAGTTGACAGACTTGGGGCTTAAACATAACTCGCGAAATGTGGGTGTGCCACTGGGTACACCTCTGTCTAATCCATTTTGAGAATTAGCCATTTTGAGAATTGGGCATTCAGAGAACTAGGCTTTTTGAGAAAAGGCCATTTAGAGAATTAGGCTTTTTGAGAATTTGGCATTTTAAGAACTAGTCCATTTGCGAGTCTGTTGCCATTTCGAGAATTATGCATTTTGCGCCTAAACCGTTTAGAGGCGTGCTGTAATGTCAGTTGTTTCTTATATCGTTTACTCAGACCACACTTAACTTACATGTATTTTACATCGTTCGGACATATAATTATGTAAGATCTTAACATGATGTAAGTAAACAAGATTTTGTAACAATATATTGATTTAAAAGAGTGTCCATGGATGGAGTTTCTTGCCCGATCTTCTCCATAAAGATCTACGCTAAAAACAAGTCGTTTCCCAGCAAAAACTTTTACGTAGGGGTACTTAGTTTGATGTACAGAATGCTTGGTTGACGTATGTGTGAAGGGTTACTTTACACCCTGTAAATTGTTCTCTGACATTCGAAAGTGCCCGTAATGGTTTAATTAAAATAAATGCGTTGAGTTTGAGTTATGAATTTTGCACAGTTCCGCTTCTTTCTCCTCGTTTTTGCTTCAGTGGACAGTTATCAAAGTGCTCCCATCAGCAGTTTAGCAACTTGGTTTATAGATGTTGATGTTACGTTATTGTACAGCTTAAATATTCATATGTTATGTTACTCACATGCACATAATATTCTGATCGCATACGTTAATTCATTATTAAACGTTTTCATGACAATCAATCATGTTCAGTTATCGTATTTCAAAATCAATTTAATTAATTAATCAATCATCATATTTCATGAGTGATGTGTTTGTATACAAACCAAATCGGAAGGTGTTAATGTTACTTTACATATTTTATTTTGGACGTTTTAACAATGTGTGCTTCAGTTGTGGTGCGGAGAAAGTTCGAGAAGAAGCTACCCTTTGGTAAGACTGGTTGTCAGACTTTCGGAGTACTGACTACCTAACGACTGTTAATGATCTTCAATAGGGATGTTTCCGAACAAAAATTAAGACGACACGTTTGGCGCAGTGGCTCAGGCAATGGACTGCTGCGCTGCCTGTCGCGGGTTCGATCCCCGCACGGAACAAATATTTGTATAACCTACAGATAGTTGTTCCGGGTCTGGGTATTTGTGTATGTGAGTTTAAATGTTTGTGAACGCACTCACGATACAGGAGAAATCCCTAGTGTGGGGCAACGTTTTTTAAAAAAAATCTGATTACCTAGTCCGTCAGTTAGATTATCGAGAAATATAGGATACGTGTTTTTTGTTTAATAAAATTAATGAAATATAACGAAGACGAAGTCAAAGATCATGAGTGGGGGGCTTATGACGTCACTCGCCAGTGAAAATGTACTGAACTGTGAC
The DNA here is from genome assembly GCA_932274075.1 of Diarsia rubi. NCBI lineage: Eukaryota > Metazoa > Arthropoda > Insecta > Lepidoptera > Noctuidae > Diarsia > Diarsia rubi. Next base: position 19,807,043 of record OW026424.1, on the reverse strand, counting down.
GCCCCATAAGTTTTCGAAGCACTCTGTGTCGTCCTATGGGGGGGTTCAGGTTTCCGCACTTAGTCCTTTAAGTGGACCATTGTGCGTGAGCCATGGTGGCCGATTACTCCAACCAGCCCACCTCCCTCCAGAAGCAGATCAGACTTCCCGGTCTCCTCAGGGCATCCGCAAGGGATCTTGGTGTTCCAAGGGTCTGTGTCGTCCTAATTTTTTTGTTTGCATGAAAAAAAAAAAAAAATATGTGCCCAATATTTTCGATAATCTAACTGACGGACTAAACAGTTTTTTTTTTGTCAGGGTGCATCTGTATTGCCAGCCTGAAATGCGGCCTAGTTGTTATTATTATTTTCGTCACAAGCTTTCCACGGTTTTGAGAGAAGTGGTGATGAAATCAATAAGTCAAAGTAAAGTATTTGCCGAGCTTTGAACTTATGCCCTAAAACAAGTAAACCGTCACCACTGCTCCTCAGAAGGCAAGTCCCTAAAACAATAACATGCTAATTCCATCAGCCCCTCAGATTAATTGAAGAAGATTTAATTAATATTATTACAAGACACAATAGCTAAGCGTTTGCCCTTAATATCTTAGTATTTCAATTTGCAACAAATAGTTCTAGGAGACACGATCAATAAATTGGCCTTAGCTTTAATAGCTGGAATCAATCCAAATTGAAACATAATATTTTTGTTGAAGAGCCATCGACATTGAAATAATAAAATGAGATTAGTTTTATTGGTTAATAACAAATGCTTTATAATCTGCACAGAACATTTAGGGTTAAGATTGATTGGGATTCTGTGAATGAGCTTATTGTCTTTATCATAATCATTATTTCAGCCCGTAATCATCCACTGTCTGCAGTTTGTTCGAAAGGGATACCGCGGCCGTGGAGGTTTTTAGTTAGTAGAACTCTGAGACTTCCTTCCACTCTGCCCAGAGCGGTAGGAGTCATTGGATGATTTCACACCTTCCAAAAAATACACTAGCAGCTGGAAATCCCGACCATTTTCATCTGTTCCGTGCGATCCAAGTTTTTGCTTTACAATCAGGAATGGTCATCCATCAACACTCTGACCTCAAAATTGGCCATCAGGAGACGCCCTGCAAGTGAATTACTTCATAGTAGGTTTATTATTTACGAAGTATGGAATAAAATAAAGAATAAAAAATACCTTTAAGTATTTTCTTTATCGATATTTTTTTATCAAATCTGCATACGACCTAACCACATCACAAATGAGTAATTAAATACCGTGGAACTTTCAAAAACGGTACCTACAATATGGAGATCAACAACCCTTCCAATACAAACTTTATTCTAACGGGATAAGGTTCATTTTACGCGGCACGCTATGACACGCCATAAAGCGTCACTTCCATCACGGCATACAATAGAAATTATTCACATGGGAAATGCAACATTTGCCTCAAATTGACAATGGCGTTAATAATCTTTCTTTAGTCTTACCCCTTATCTGGCAGTTTGAGTACTATAAGTGACCCACCCATATGTCCTCTCTCTGATATTGTTCGTCATGACATTGAGGTCCTCGAGTTATAAGTCGAGCTCCACGATAACTGACAAATGCTTGCACGGACTGGAAGGGTCCACTCTAATCTGTGTGGTACTTTCTTCAAAAGACTATCTCAAACACTAATCTGCATGGTCTTCATGAGTATAGATCAAGATTATGTCTGGACCTTAAAAGAGACCTCTGAGTTTATTTTGGATTTTTAAAACCTTAAATTTGACAATCTGCCCCGCCAAATACAGTGTTTTCGACGATCTAGTAACGAATAATTAAATCGCGTTAGTTATCTCGATGTTAATAAAAACCAACAAATTAATTGTAATAAATAGATTTATTTTTATATTATGAATTCACTGTTGATTATTCCTGTTTTTTATTTCGTTGATTTCGTAATTATCAGGTCTAGGTTGTATGAAAGAAAATTCATTAGTGATTTGCACCCATGCGAAGCTGGGCGGGTCGCTAGTAATATTATAAGTAAGTACACAACTTCTTATCATGCGCCGTTAACAGCAAGCCTTCTGTAGCTATATATTTTATGCCAGCTCCAACTCGTAGCGGCCTACGGCGTAGCAGTGGCTCTACGAGTTCGGTCGGCTACGGACGTCTACGGCTACGCGCCGCGTCCTCGGGATTTTCGACTATGGACTGATTTGAGTTTTCTATTTTCTTGTGCTACCGTGACTTCAGTATATTTGATCAGCCGCTTGAACAAATATTTGTTTCAGAATTTATTTATTTTGTCGAGTTTTCTTCGCGGACGGTGTATTCGGAAATAAAAGACTTGTCAGTTTTATTTTGTTGAGAAGTGAACTTTTTTATTGGTTGGTGGAGTTGGAATTTTTGACACGTGTAAGTAATATTTTTTTTATTGGTCACAAGTGAATTTTTAAATTATAAGAGCTTTTTTTTAAAATTCTGTGACAAATTATGTTAAGTTAAGATTTGTACTTAACTACTGGAAATTTTAATACTAAACTTTCTTAGAAGTTTTCAATAAAATACTGCAATATCCGGAAAACCTACCCTACCCTACCGGTGGTGGTACTTCTATGGATTCTCGGAAGGATCCAGATTCGAGTACCCACTTACGTTCCTCCAAGAAGCCATTGTACGGTGACCCCATAAGAGCCTACCGTGGTTAACGGGAAACGGTCTTTATACACAAAAAATAAGGGACTTTTTATGAAAAAAAAAACTTTACGCCGTTTTTCTAAGAAAAATCGTTTCTCAATTAGGTTTACGAAGGTTTATATTATAAAACAGTCATGGTAGCCTTGTCGAAACGGATGCTATTTAGGAGCAAGTTCGAACCCAAGCTAATTCTCTCATAAAATAAATCATCGTAAAGAAACCGGCATGTCCTCGAATGAGAAAATCGAAGTGATGTAACCACACTGGGTCCATGTGATGGATTACGGCATACTTTTAGAGAGAGGAAGTCTGTGTTCTAGCAGAGGGTTTTTTTTTGAATAGCGTTGAAGGTATGTCCTGTTACTGGACAAATTCCATCCCAATATCCTACAAGATACTCTTCTCCTGCACTATCTCGAATCAGATTTCGTATTGCGCGTCTAAATCATCTCACAACGAAGAGGTGGCCTTTTGTTCCTGGCAGCCTAGAAAGACCAAGGGAACATCATTGGTTGATTATGATATGATGAATTCGAACCAAATTAGTAACCAAGCATCCTAAATAACAAAAATATTACCACAATGACTGTAAGATCAGGTGCCTCTATGCTTCGTAACGAATGTTTTTGCACCTTTTAGAAAAAGATAATGTGAACAAAATGATGAGCTAGTTGGTACAGTCAACTAGTTGACTGTTATCAACACAAATGTATCTCGCTAATTATATGAAGGCATCTATCTCTGGTCTCTAGGTGAAGGAACATACATCGTGAGGAAACCGACATGTCTTAGAACCAAAAAATTCGAAGACATGTTACATCTACCAATCCGCACTGGGCCCGCGTGGTAGATTATAGCCCATTCCCTCTCAAAAAGAGAGGAGGCCTGTGTCCCAACAGTGGGAACATTAATAGGCTGTTTATGATTAATGATCTATCTCTGAGACGTAGTATCACATTTTTCTCATTCATTCTCATCAAAAGTCATTCATTCAAACTAGGCTGATAATATGTTTTAATCAGCATCTTTCGAAAGTCATAATTTATTAACAAGAGACAGTCCCTCAAAACGCTCACCCTTCGGCACTTCCTAGAGTTTTAGCTGGGAAGAAGTGGTGGAACGAACTCCTCAGCATTCTTCCCCTTTTTTATATTCGAGTTGCCTAGGAAAAGAGTACCTGGAAGTATATGAGCGAAACCTTTGCCCAGCAGTGGGACAAACAAGGCCACTTTAATAAAACAAACTAACTATTACTAACTCGGTTAAAAATCATGATACCTATATCATTACAACAACGCCAATCACCGATCAATGTGCGAAGCGTAATGCTATCATAATAACCCGTCAATCATTAACTGTAGTGATCAATTAGCACCGCGGCCATTTTGATGTTAACGAGCTGATAAAAATAACAAATAAACTGGTCATTAACTGTCATTATATTATTCCATAAAAAGGTCCATTCTCCTATTTTGTTTTGAGGACAAATTTATTAGAAATTGTACAGTTCTAAAGACAATAATATTGGAAATTGTGTTTTTAAAACAATCAGTAAACATTGTGTTAGCTAGTCTGTATTATAAGAATGTTTTTTTTAGGAATATGAAAAAATATATATTATATGCAATTGTATTGAATGGAGTTCAATTGCGTATAGGGCTTGCAGATATGAAATACTTACCAAGCATTTAATATGGGATGTTGTTATTTATTTATGTTCTTTCTCCAAGATTAGTTTACTGATATGTTATGTCTTTTTTTTATTATTATTATATACTTTTTTATACTTGCCTTGTACTATTGTATCGAGTCTGGTTCTTCTAACCAACCTAACAGACAGATGTGTGCTGGGGAGTTTGTTCCGCCACTTCTTCTTTCCAGCAAAAACACTAGGAAGTGTCGAAGGGGGGGCGTTTTGGGGGACTGTCTCTTGTAAATAAGTAAAGTAAAGTAAATTTTGACGTTCGAAAAGTGCTGATTATCAGCCTAGTTTGAATAAATGAGTTTTGATTTTGATTTTGATTTTGATTTTTAGTACATTATGCTTGAACTAAATTATTAGGATCGCAAACATAATTATATATTTTTTGAATATAACATTCGCAAATACCGCTCAAACAGAGGAGTACCTGCTGCAAGTAGGACAATATAGACTAAGAAATAAATAAAGCATATAACCTCATTTTAAGTTTTTTTGAAAGGTTCGGTTCGCTATTTATATATTATATTTTTTCACTGATAAGAATAATATGTAGTTTTTATTTCGGAAATCTCGATTTGATTTAGAGTATCATACACTTTCTGCAAATTCTCGTATTTCTTTAATTCCATTCGGAGTTACATCTCCCGAACAAAACTACATCGGAAGACTGGCTCTTAAACTAACAAGTGCTAACGAACTAGATTGCCAGTACGAGATACGAAAATTAAGTGAAGCTAACTCTTGTACCACTTGGAGTTACAAAAGACTCAGAATGCTCTCGGAATAAAATTAAAACACAAGTAGGTACTTAACATGAGAGATACTAACTTTATTTTATTTTAACGGGCTTTGGATTTTGGTTTAATTCTGCTTACGGCTCTGCACCAACTATGTTTGCTTCAGTTTTCAGTGTAAATAGTGCGTGGCAGCTACACCAGCATTTTAAGGGAAGTGACCTCCACAAAGTTCCTGGAGGTCAGATAGGTTTTACACATTTTCAGACACCCAATGGTCCGGTATAAGACTATAATTGAATATTTTTCTTCTTATCGAGGAAACCGGCAGACGGCAGCGAGGTCTAAAGAGGGACACACACTAAATAGTGTCATGTATTTCAATCAATGTTTGAGTATTCCCTTTTTTCGAACGAAATATTTCAATCTTAAACCAAAAATGACTTGCAAACTGACTTGCACACTAAATAAATCAAATTAAATATACTGTTTAATAGTATAATGCAGAACTGTTTCACTGAACTAATAACAACCTAACCTATCCAAAAAAAAATATAATTACGGGGTCACATGTCTGCGGGACAACAAAAAAAAACCTTACCTAACCTGAACAATTTAGAGTGTAAGCTAGTATTTTTGATAAACAATTGGTATTTTTCCGATGCTCGAACCACAATTTTGGTGTGAATTCGATAAAAAAGGTCATCTCGTTTTGTGTGATTTTCTTGTATTTTTTTTTGTGGGACATTGTTTAGTTAATCAATTCAGCTAATTAGTGAGTCACATAGTGTGTTGAAAAGTTATACAGATGTATAAGTTTTGGTGCATTTAAAAATATACCATAAATAATTGTCACTTCGTCTTACCAAACAAACGTGTACGGCTATCGTATATTCGTGTAGTATACGACGGTTCATATAACTCTTGTATTTAAGTTCAAAGACTCGAGAGAAATAAATAGAACATACCACCTATAATCCCCAAAAGGATTACCCAGAGGTATATCTAAGAGCTTATATCTTCAGATAAAATAATGAGAAATGAACGATGATTACTCGCATATGGTTGAAGTAGCCGTTTTATTTCCTACAGCTGACATAGGATTAGTTGCTGATAGGTATATTCATTCAAATCAGAGAAACCATACAATTTCCATTACACACGATGTATGTTAAATGCTGGAGAATTCTATAGGTATAGAACAATCATTAATTAGGTCGTACATATTTTATTTATGGTGAGGTTTTCTGTTCAAAAGTTTTTTTTTTGTTTATCAAAAACTTTTTAGCATAAAATAAAACCGGCTTCAACAAAAAATAAAACACAAACAAGTGAAAAAGAAACTTTAGAACAAAATTTAGTTTCTGAAGTCGGTGACTTTTATTTGTTTGATTTCATGTTTTTGCCATCTAGAGAAACTGCTTTTTTGGTTACATAAATATAACAAAAAGATCGCCGACGAATTGAGAACCTCCTCCTTTTGGAAGTCGGCTTAAAAAAATACTTTACTCACCTGTAATCCCCAAGGAGTAAGGCAGAAGTGTACGTATTAGTACACCAACATTACGTCATTTATATTTAGACCCTATATAATTGGAGGAAAACCTATTGGCACCAACCGGGCATAAATTCAGACTCCGTGGCTGTTACTGAGAAATTCATGATTGAAAAAATCCATTACAATTTGTCCAACTTGGGAATCAAACTCAAGACCTCATGCACAGCAGCCACACTTGCGTCCACTAGACCAACAAGGCAGTTCGCAATCTTTCAACGCAATATTATGTTTGGTCTACGATGTAAGGGGTGTAAAAAATAATCATCATATACTAAGCAAAGTTGTCCCCACCACGGGACCTCAAACGTTCATCATCATTATCATCACCAGCCTATAATGTTCCCACTGCAGGAACTCCGGCCTCCTCTATAGGAGAGGGACGGGCTTATAATCCACCACGCGGGCCCAGTGCGTGTTGGTAGATGTCACATGTCTTCGAATTTTTTGGTTCAAAGACATGCCGGTTTCCTCACGATGTTTTCCTTCACCGTTTTGAGAGCAGCGGTGATGAAATAAATTATACAAAGTAATTATATTAATATATTAGGTTCGAATCCACGACTCGTTCGTAAGTCGGGGCCGTCACCACTGAGCCACCGCTGCTCTCAACAAAACTGTATTCCGACCTTTCCTGGTACAATACAAAAGTTTGTCTTGCTTCACTTAGTGTCGGATCTCTCTAGTTTTTACAAGAAAATCACTTTGTAACCTCGTTTCCACGTAGGTACCTAATTGCCAGCAATTTGCTATCGGCCGTGACCAGATCACGCTTCTATTATTTATTTATACGCTTTTACCTTGAATCGCGAGAAGAATTGCTCGTGGAAATCGATACTGTGTTTGGCTTAGAAACTACGGTGTATAACTGAATTATGGAGAATTATGTTAATTTTTATGAAAATAATGTAAGGCCTTTTCTGCCCATCCCATCCATAAAATATTGGAACCCAGACAGGCGCATTGGTTTGTGTTATTTATTTCTTCACCACTCTCAAAACGGTAAAGAAAAACATCGTGAGGAAACCTACATGTCATAAAACCAAAAAATTCGAAGACATGTGACTTCTACCAACCCGCACTGGGCCCTTTTTTTCGGTGGGAAATTACCAAATAACCCCCGCTCTTGGGCAGAGCGAAAGGGAGTGTCAAACTTCTACTGACTAAAATCCACCCATGTTCCTTCTAGGACCTTTATGTCCAACCCACAGCCCCGAAGGGCGTCGGCCCTTGCCATGTTGCTGACATATCTTTGAGGCCAAACGCGCCGTCGACACGGCCTGTCGTCGGCATAAAACGGACGGATGGCGAACTCACCGTCCACAGGCCCGACCCGCACTGGGCCCTCGTGGTTGATTATAGCCTGAAGTCAGGATATTTTCCCGAATGTCATCTCGCAGGTCGGTGGAGGTTTTATGATTTTAGGCAAGTACCTATATACCTATATAGTTGCTAGTAATTGTAATAGGTGACTATCTACACAATTAACAATGTTAATAGTTAAACTTATTATAAGGTCAAGTCACTGACTGTAACTTTAACAAAACTGCTGAAATGTGAGTGTACTATTAGGTAAACTTCTACTTATCCATTGGGATTATGTATGTTACCAACTGTGGAGTGGAACAGAGATTTATGAATAAAACTATTGCCACTCATCATCTGCCTAGCCTTTTCCCAACTATATTGGGGTCGGCTTCCAGTCTAACCGGATTCAACTGAATACCAGTATTTTACATGGAGCGACTGCCTAAACTATAAAACTATTGCCACTATTAGATATATATCTATCTTTGAAAAGCCACAATATATGTTTACAACTATCGGTTTTTTTTCAATGCGTCTAAACATATTTACAAAAAGAAAAACGAAAACAATCGTATCCTCCTATTATTCTATCTTAATAGGAAAGTAATAAAAACTTTAGAATGACCATCCCCTATGTGGCCTATGTTTAACCTACCCGGATATAATTCCTGATATCTTATCAGCGATGGCCCGGTCAACCCGTAATAATGGGCGCCTTGCTCATCCCTTCGGGGTGATTCAAATGACAGGCGATTTTAAACTTAAATATTTGTGATTACAATTGATTTTTCTTTGACAAGTTCAGTGGATGTAGAACGTAGTGTTGGCATTTCATTAAATACTATCGGTGTGTTCTAATTAAATGTTTTTTGGATGGTTTCTTTAGTAAAGTAATTATTTAAATAAAGATTTATGGGTCATCTAGGACTAGATTACAATGACTTATTATAAAGTACAAGTTTAAGCAAGTAAGGGAGGTAAGCATGAAGCGGCGCGTGTTAATTATGTAGGTATATATTAATCATTATAGCAAGCTACAAAATTCTCAATTCATTCTTTCGCATATTTACCTAAAAGTTCAGCATTTTATGAAACAAAACCATACGTTATTTCCAGTGAAAACTCCCGTCAGACACATGCCTCGCGATAAATAATAATATTTGCCCCAGAAACATCTAACATCACTTTAAAACCTTAATTTCAAAGTTACTAACTTTCATTAGAATAAACCATTTTATATTAGAGAAATAAGAAGTCTTATTTTTCAAATTCAAACCACAATTGAAGAGGAACGCACCTAACGCATGAACATAAATGAATTACATGCCTTCAAAATACCAACGTTCCTCAGTTTTCAGAAACAGCGCCAGTGATTGACAGACTTAACGATGTAAGAATGATTCCATTATGGTTCCGATTTCCTACCGATGTTATCATGAAAATACTGTCCTAACACTGTAAATACATTATTTTTGGTAAGAATGCTAGCATGTACAAAAATAAAGAATAACGTGTATCATAGTTTTTCTAAAACCGACCCCGAAAGGGTTAAAAAGGGATAGTCATTTTTACAGGACAGGATTTTATCGCGGGGCTTGATTAACTCGAAAATTGGTGTAGAGTCAAGTTATGGAAGATATACTATAATAAGCAATGTGAGAAGACATTATTTACCTAGATTAACAAATGGGGTACTTTTAATCACGGTGGTACGTTCCCGTGGGATATTTTCCGACATCCAACGGGCGAAGCCGCGGGCAAAAGCTAGTTTCAATTATATATCTCTCGCAACTCGTGGCTTCGAGAAGTTTTATTATACCGCATAGTCTTGTCTGCATAATATTGTCTCAGCAGGCAAATAAGACGCATTATATTCTCGTGTTGCTGAAAGTAGGCTGGCTTCTTATAAAAGCTATACCTAGTACAAGGAGGGTCTAAGGTTCATTCCTACTATTTATACTACGACTATGATGTCTTGATATTTCTAAGTATTATTTAACTATAACCACACTATTGTAATAGGTGAGCGTGTGGTGATAGTAGTATTTGTTTTGATACACTCAATACCGCTTTGCTAGACAAAAAAAAAAAAAAAAAAAAATATCACATAGGCCTACATGGGCACTTTTAAAACGTCGGTAAAAAGGGGCACGGTTCGGTGCATTGGTCGATTCCTAAGGAGAAGAACCGGCAAGAAACTCCGAAGGTTACTCTTTTAATCTTTTAAAATCGTTTGGGTTAACAATAAGGTACATATGAAGACGATGCAGATTAATGTCTTTTTTTTTTTTTTGGCGGGTGTAAAATCATCAAATAACCCCTTCCGCTCTTGGGCAGAGCGAAAGGGAGTGTCAGACTTCTATTGACTAAAAACCACCCATGTTCCTTCTTCGCCCTCTATGTCGAGGCCGCGATAACGTCTGAGATGGTCTTTTGAACAGAGTCAGACTTCTACTGACTAAAAACCATCCATTTTCCTGTAAATGTTCAGTGAATACAACACATAAAGAACTTACGTAACTAAACAACAATAAAACAGCGGTCTACAGTCAACATTTAAAAGAAACGACAAACCTTAAAAGTTACAATAGGCAAGCAGGTTAACGACTTTCCTCAACTAGAGCCACAATACATTCATAATTGGTGGCAGTACTTCACTGACCCGGCCTGTACTTAATAGCTGGATACGATTGACGAGGGCCCCCTAGCGGCAAATATATTGAGTTACAAATTACATTTGGGTCACTGCTTGACGTGTAATCAATAGGGTAATGATGGCATGTGTTTTGTACATTGTTATGGTTGTGTAATGATCAATGGTGTTTGTTTTTGTTTTGGGGTATTAAAACGGTGAAGGAAAACACTGAATCAAAATGGTACCGGATACCTTAGAACCAAAAAATTCGAAGACGTGACATCTACCAACCGCGTACCGACCGAACCCGCGTAGCGTATTATAGAACCTACTCGGTATGAGTTAATTCTCTCTGCGGGTCTCCTAGAGAGGAAGACTGAGTCCCTGCAGTGGGAACATTATAAGCTGATGATGAAAAATCGTTGTGTAGTAACCCGACATTGTGATAACCAGTTTTACTTTCCTTTTGGAAGTCGGTGATTTTGGTTTGTTTCAATGATTTTAATGCAGATAAGTTATGGTGCCAAACTGCAAGTGGTGGAAGCATTACCTCCGCCTAACCCTAATTCCACGGAAATGCACGTTACATTTTACGTTGCACGAAATACTTAACTAAATAATTCTACAAGTTGGCCTGACTTGCAGCTGTTTTATTCACCCGTGACTTGTGAGTAGGTACCTGAGTATTTAATGATCCTCCATGAAGAATAAAAAAATATAATTATACTTTACCAGTGACCCAAAGAGATTAGCGGTGGGCTGCGGGTTGTCCGAAAGAGATACCGCAGCCTCGACACAAAGGGCTAAGAAGAAACATGGGTGGTTTTTAGTCAGTAGAAGTCTGACACTCCCTACAACTCTGCCCAAGAACGGAAGGGGTTATTTGATGATTTTCCACCCGAAAAAAAACAAAAAAAGGTAGGTACTTGTTTTTCAATGTTCTGCCAAGAAAGTTGTGTTCAGTCATTCTCAAAGTTATCGATTTCTTATGTCACATTATATCAATCGCAGAGTCGTCATCAATAAAAGTCGTCGCCACATCGTACACCCCGCGTCACCTACAAACACCCCTACTCTCGTCAATGTCACATAATCCTTGATGGCGTAGTCAAAGAATACCAGCTTGACAAGTTATCACTTGATGAGGACAGGTGCTGCTAAAAATAGCACTCTATTATGTAGAGCATAGTTGTTAGTCTAAGGGCGCGGGAGGAGTAATTTGATAATTTCCCATCCTCCGAAAAAAAGGAGAGCAGCGGTTGTAATTTATTTCATCACCACTGCTATCGAAACGGTGAAGGAAATCATCGTGAGAAAACAACAAAATGTCCTAAAACCAAAAATTCGAAGACATGTCAAATTTACCAATCCGCAGTGGGCTCACGTGGTAAATTACAGCCGATTATTTCTCAAAGAGAGGAGGCCTGTGTCCCAGCAGTCGAAACAGGGAACATTAATAGGCTAATGATGGTGATGAGTGACTCAATGAAGATAATACTTTTCCATGATTTCGGGCCCCTGGCAGTCTGTGAGACTGTTATCCTATATATATATTCATTAATTAGATGTATGTACTGACATACATCTAATTAATGAATGAAGAAAATTACGCATTAGAACAACACACAGCGGGACCAAAACTATAGACTTATCGGTTTCCCACCAGTGGGGCGGGGTAGTGGGGACAACGAGACGACAGTGTTGGGTTTTCTCGTTATCCAACCTCACCAGTTGACGCACTTAACTTGCACGTCTTGTTACATAGTTCTTACATAATATACAATCTCAACATGAATGATGTAATGTACCAAGATTTTGTAACAATCATCATTTCAGCCAAAAGACGGTTACTGCTGGACATAGGCCTCCCCTAGGTGTCGCCACATTGACCGGTCCCGTGATCTCGCATCCAGCGGGACCCCGCAACCTTAACCAGGTCATCGGTCCACCTAATGGGAGGCCTCCAACGCAATGTCTTCCGGTTCGCAGTCACCACTCCAACTTTTCGGCCCCATCGGCCATCCGTTCTGCGAGCAATTTGCCCTGCTCATTGCCACTTAAGTAACAATATTCTGTTTGTAACAATATATTGATTTAAAAGAGTGTCCATGGATGGAGTTTCAACTACAAATGAAAAAGGAATGGGCAACTACAGTACTTTCACAAGTTATTATGCCTTGTGTCTGTGACTGTAGCTTTGTTTTATGAATTGTTCTTCTGACATTCAAAAATGTCTGTAATGGTTTATTGGAATAAATACTTTGAGTTTGAGTTTATGTGGCTTCAAGGTGCTTATACTTCTTAGGCATTTTCGCACTAGATGTAATGAATTATTCTAAAAAGAAAAAAGAAAATTTAATTTTTTTTTTGTTCACATACGCCTCCTCTTTGGGCACTCATAAAACGTCAAGAAAAAGGTGCACGGATCGGGTTGGTGGTTTCCTATAGAGAAGAACCGGCAAGAAACTACATGGTTGCTGTTTTAAGGATCTTTATCTGTATTCTATCAAAGGATAATAAAATACAGTTATCCAACGCTAAACATTTCAATTGCTCAATAAAGTAGTCAAACCTCTGCGCGAATACCTTCAAGAAGCTGCTGGGGCTGACCCAAACTCTGTAGCCATGGGAGAATAGGTACCTTCTTTACTAAAATAGTGTGAGTTTCAAGTTGTCCACGAGCAAAGCTCTTACGTTATACTTTAAGGGTATTTTATGCAATACTGTAATGGTCCAGTTCGATATTCCACTTTCCTAGGGGTGTCAAACAAAAATATAAGAACTCAAATTACCACATAAAAATAAAGATTGCTGATATCACGAAATACAAGGTGGTTACTTACGTTTGATGACTTACTTAGTCAAATACTGAAATTAGTTAGAACAAAAGTTTATGAGACTCGACACTTTATAGGGGCGCTCATGTTGTTGATATATATCTGTTCAAAACTCCTTTTACTGAACTTTAGACAGTCGTCAATAGTACGTTTTGAGATTAATGGAGAAACTTTGTTATTGCAGTCGAGGCTGAATTCACTCTGGAGCCTCAGCTTAGGTTGTTGAGAACTGCATTGCCACCGACTGTAGGAATTAGACCACGCATAACAATAACATTTCGCCGATAAGCCTCGTTAAGAAAAGCAGGGGTGTACCTAATGTAACACCCACATTTTGGCTAGTTATTTTTAGTACCAGGAAAAAGGGCCAGAGGATTGGGTGCCAGTAATAGGGGGCGAGCTTATTACCACCAACTATGGACGGACACAAACCAACCAAACCAATTTGGACGTAATACTATTAAAAGTATGGACTTATCTATGGAAAAATACATACGAGCCACTTTTTGAAGAAGTATTTTAAGAATAGTATCGCGAAGCCTGACAACCCTGCGCCATTTCTACCGCTCTCTTGGCAGGCAGAGACCTGAACATTCATACTTGTATATAAAGTATAAACATATTATTATGTACAATGTATAGAGTGCATGCAAAGACGGATGGCTTAATTAGGGAGTTATGTGGGCCTGGTGAGGTTTATTTATTTAGTATACTCGTAGTAGGATGTATCATAATTATTACTGGGTTGTGGAGGTCAGATAGGCAGTCGCTCCATGTAAAATACTGGTATCAGCTGCATCTGGGTAGTCTGACCTCCCTGTTCTATGGGGATGAGGAACTTTACACCCTGTTGCTCATACCCCCCAAACTATTTTCATATTTGATTACTTGAGTTGTATTGGTAGGAATTGAAGATTGCTGAGAAACATTTTAAATGGTTTAGATGATGCTGTTTTGGCTGTTCAAAATACAGGTACTCTAACCTAGCTCTGGAGCCAGGGTCTCACAATTTTTGTAACCTGTTTTTATCCAAAACTAGCTGTTGCCAGCGGCTTCGCCCGCTACAACTCAAAAATTATCACACGGAAAGATAAAATCGGGATAAAAACTATTCTATGTGCTAATCCACGTTACAAACTATCTGTGTACCAAATTTCATTCAAATCTGTTCAGTAGTTTTAGCGTGAAAGAGTAACAAACATACCCACTCACAAACTTTCGCCTTTGTAATATTAGTGTCATGTGATAAGAAGCTGAATGCATGCTGTCACTTTCAAGAGGGCTTTCCCTTACACCCTGTATTGTAGTCATACACAATGTTGCTTTGAAAAATGGGTCACTAAAATAAAGATGAAAACTACACTAGGTACATCTGCATTCAATTCAAAACATGCGGGTACCGTACACAATACATAAGTTAAGTAGGAACATATTGCAGAGTCAGACAATATACTGGCTATTCTATATTATACTATATAGACTCTGACTCTAGTGTTGGTTCTACCGAATAACAATGGTACGGTCAAGACGTGCTGCTACAAGATACGGACTAATTTCGTTCCTATTATCGTTGGTCAATTAGTGTGTTTGTCTTTAGATCTGCTTGTTGGTTATGATGGTTAAGACGGTCAATTTGGCCAATATTTTGGTGTTCCTGTACTGCTAAATCTTCAATACCTGCCTAACCTTTTCATAACCATATTGGGGCGTCCCACTAGTTGGACTAGGTTGACCTGGTGAAGGTTGCGGGGATCCGCTGGATGCGAGACGCACGGGACCGATCAATGTGGCGACACTTAGGGAAAGCATATAATCAGCTTTCGGCTGAAATAATGATGATGATGTTTGGGGTTGGCTTTTAGTCTTACCGGATGCAGCTGATTACCAGCATTTTACATGGAGCGACAACCTCAGACTGGTTTTCAGATTTTCGGCACGAAATAAACACATTAACTACTTGAGCGCTTTGTTATACACACAATTAAAAAACCATTGTTTTATGTACAGATGGTGTACGTAAGGCGCTCGAGGAGTTAAAAGAGGTTTTAGTCGTACTGTTCCTAACATACATAACACAAATTCTTCTATCAAAACTTCATTAATTCTGTTTACATTAGATATACCAACCAGTTCATAAAACAACACGTAAATACGATTGGAATGGAATTTACATCCACATTCTAAAAATACCATTCTATACGCAGTTATTTTAGAACAACCTCCGACTGATGTTTCAGGGTTCATTCATATTTCCATTCAATGAAGCTTTAATGAAAGTCCTACTGAAATAGTAATGAAAGTTGTACCCATACAAATGACATGGAACTTGAATGAGTACTTTCGACTGAGTATTTTTAAACTAGACTTCGATAGGAATCCTGATGAGTTCAGTTTTAAATGGACTTAATGAACATAAAAAGAGCAGCGGTGGCCTAGTGGTGTCGGCCCCAACTTACGAACAGTTAGTCATGGGTTTGAACCCAAGCAGGCGCATTATTTTGTGTTATTTATATCATCACCGCTGCTCTCAAAACTGTGAAGAAAAATATCTTGAGGAAACTGAGAACCAAAAAATTCGAAGATATGTAACATCTATCAACCCGCACTGGGACCGCGTGGTGGATTATAGCCCATCCCTCTCCGAGAGAGAAGGCCTGAGTCCCTGCAGTGGGAATATTGCAGGCTGATGATAATGATGATGATGAATATGTAACGATCGTCAAAGATCTTCAAATGATCGCTGGGAAAAATGGCTTGACGAACTTTCCGAAGCACGGAGTCACCCATCCACGGAACAATCTAGTCAAGCGCAGCTTAGCCGGATAATCGACCAACTGGCTGTTATTATAATAATATAATGAAGCTTGAAGATGTGCTTAAGATGTTTTTAGAAGTGAGGACTTTTAATTGGCTGTCAGCCTCTCATACTATTTTTTAATTCTGTTAATCTTAGCTGTAAGTCTTCCATAGTTAATAAATAAATAAATAAATAAATAATAGCCACAAGCTATAAGCTCTTCCAGCTCTCTTTATATGCTTGTCATGTTTCTGCGACATTTTTTCTTTTTTTTGTATATTTTCCAAACAAGTTCTTAATGCAGATACTTTTAGCTTTTTTCTCAAACAGGCTATTTTCTCCATATGCGTGGTGATGACATACCAGCTATTTATAAAAATAAACCTACACATGACATTCGCTGAGTGAACTTTGTTGTCATCTAATTTGAACTTGGCCTAAGTAAAGGTGCCTAGTTAAGTGCAGAGTTCTACGGACTTTGTTTTTCTCAAAACATTAATTTTAAAAGGTTTTGATGTAACTTGAGATTTAGGTATTTACTTTTTATTTTGACATCAGTTTGTTTACCCCTGCTTCATTCAAGATTTTTGCGTTGTTAAACTTTTTATTGACCTTGGTTCCTAGATAAATCATTGCCATAATTCAATTTTTTGCTACCTTGTAAACCCACCCAATTTTCATTTCGTTTTAATGAACCAGGCAATTTAAAATAACAATATTTAGACGCTCATTCATCTGTCAATTTACACTCAACAGCAAAACTGACATTATTTTTCACCACAAAAAAAGCTGTGACATATAGACAGACTGACGCGCGATGGAAAGTATGAATCTATAAGCGTTCCGATTTACCCATTTGACAGTAGTACCCTAAAAAATATGCCAAAAAGCATAACTATAAAAAGTGCACAAGGTAACTTAGTAACTTCAGATGTCTTAAGAAGAAAAGAAAGTAAAAGAAAAACATACACACGTATAGGAAACCTCCTCTTTTTGTAAGTCGGCTATAAATATAAGCTGAGACCCTAAAACTCTTAAGGGTGGTAGTACGACTGGTATTCAGCTGTCCGGTTAGACCAGGCGCCAACCCCAACACCGTTGTTTTGATAGCTTTTTTTATAGACAAAAGGATCAAGGATTTTGTCATCTATATTATTATCTTTATAAATTAAAAGAAAAGTCTTGACTGACTGACTTATCAACGCCCATCAAACTCTAAGATCTAGAAAACCGAAATTTTGCACAGAGGTTTCCTTTATAATGTTAATAAGGAATAAGGAAGGATTTTACGAAATTCAACCCCTAACGGAGTAAAATAGGGGATACATTTTTGTATAGTAGGGATATATTTTATAATCCACGCGGGCAAAGACGCGGGCAAAAACTAATTTTATACATATTTTGATACTTTGTCACCAAGAAAGAAACAGATTAATAGATTCGTTTTTTGTTTTGCGTATATCCAGCTCTTAACCAAGCCAAAAGGTATATGCTCTATCCGTCATTGTGATATTTTTTTTCGGACTATGCCTGGGAATCTTTTAGTTATTAGTAGGCACTTTCACCCACACCAAAAGACTATTTAATAGTCACATTGTTTTTACAATAAGTGCAGGGTACTTAGCAATCTGCATTCGTTCTTTAATTCCTAGAAAGCAGGAGTACTACACTTATAGTCTTATATATATAGGTACTCGAGCGACATCGACTGAACATCTAATTACTATCGATTTACTTGCCGACATAGCTAGTCCACTTTCTCGATACGAATAAATTTATTATTAGGTGAAAGTCCCCTGTTGACATGGCTAACTTTATTAACTTTTTAAATTATTAACTTCTACTTTCGATATTGCTTTTTTGATAGCCCGTTAATGAAGTCGGTGTTTTCGTATATTTTGGGGCCATTGACGCGTTTCTTGGCGAAAAACTTCGAGAAAATGTCGAAATTTGTTTTGATATTTCGATGAAAATTGATTGGGTTTTTTGACGGCAGTTTTTTCCTAGAGGCGTAAAGCAGGTAACTGATGAATAATATTTTGCTAAGGTTTGTCTCATGCAAAAACGATCATTGTATAAAGTTACTGGTAGCTTGACGTATTCCTTGCAGAACGTCATATAGTAGGGTTAAAGTGCAACAAGTTAAGCCACAACATATTCTACCAAAACTCAGTAGTTTTTGAGTTACTCAGATCTTTAGTATTTTTATGCAAAATCAAATCATTTGGGCTTGATAAGAACTTTTCTTTTTTAAGTTATAGGAAGTGATGAATAATTACTTAACAAAAGCCACAATATTCAATATTCCACCATCTAAAAATACTCTAATCATATGATAAATGACGATTTTTTGTCTTCAATAGCGCACAAATCCAGACTCCAGGCTAGAAATTGGAAATTCGTTATGGAAAAACCTAGACTTCATCTCTTATTCATATTAAAAAACCGGTCAAGTGCATGTCGGATCACGCACAATGTAGGGTTCCGTGGTTGCCCATCAAAATATGTGAACTTACTAAACTGATTAACCACCCTACCTACCTGCCTCTGAATGATGATTTTTATTGTAAAAATAAAACAAACTTACATTTGCCGTTTTGAGACCTCCGCTTCATACATTATGTAAAGGAAAATATTTCATACAAGTACATTTTATAAGTTGGTCTACTATTTATTACTCGTAAACTTGTAAAGCCTACTAAGCTTTGATAGTTACCAAAACAAATATGAATGTACGTCTTCGGTATTTTCTTTAACCAAATTACATGCGTGTAATTTCAAAGGGCTTTCTTACATCAAATTTTCACATCAAAAGAAGCCAACTTCTTACACGATGTACTGGCATATAATTATGATAAATATGTCTTCAGTAGCTGAAATTCAGATTAAAACAGGCAAATAAAAGAACAAGATGTGGAGGAACAAGAAAATGTTGTGAAGAAAGTTTTGAGTATGATTTAAATAAAAGTATAGGAAATCCAAAAAAACTATGAATGCAGTTTGTAAACGATGTTTGTGGTAAGGAAATAATAGACAAGTATGGAAGAATAACACATGATCCGCTAACGCCAAATAAATTGGGTTAAGGCCACAAAAGTGATGATCATGAATGACGATGATCTGTACTTGGTACCTGTCCAGATACATTTAAGTTAAGTACCTATTTGTGTCCTATAATATATTATATTTTATGTTATGTATGCAGCATAAAATATACGATAGTGAATTCCGATGTGTGTAACGATTTTCTAACTAGTTCTGAACTGCATATTGAGCTCTTTTTATGCCTGTGCAAATTCGAGAGTCGAACTATGTTGTTTGTTTTAGGAAATATTGAAACTGTATGTGAGCAACACTGCAAATACTAGTACAGGTAAATACATAGGGACCAGTATGCAGGTAATAAATAAACATAAAACTCGATTGAAGTAAACCATATCTCGACGGATGCGAGACCCACGGGACCGGTCAATGTGGCGACACTTAGGGGAGGCCTATGTCCAGCAGTGGACGTCTTTCGGCTGAAATGATGATGATGATACCTACCTACACGACAAATATCAAATAGGTATTTTAAACTGACATGGTAACTCATCATCATCTTCCCGTGCTTGTCTCATTCTTTTTCCCCTGTCAGACGTCATTGCATCCCTGCACTGCGGGATATTGTAAGAGATACCGTGGCCTCGACATAAAGGGCTAAGAAGGAACATGGGTGGTTTTTAGTTAGTAGAAGTCTGACACTCTGCCTAAGAGCGGGATGGTCACTGACACAGTTACTAATATGAAAGGTCCATTTTACGCTTTTTAACGCAATTCATGGTATGATCTGCTGAAGTGGCCATTTTAGACCCCCTTGTCTATTTAGACCTGAAATTATTCCAGTTAGCTAGGCTGTCTTATCTCGATTGCTGGTTGTACTTCACCTATAAAACAAGATTAAAAGTAAGCTACGTAGCCCCCATATAATAATAATAAAACTAGGTTTTCACAGCCAGCTACAATGGTCTAGAATTTCAGGGTTGAATCGTAATGTTGAGGGCATGTTATGTTGGAGAACCATCGATAATTTCTCTGTAGAGTAACATATATGTCGCAGATCGATAATGGAATGTCAAGCATTTATCATAATTCTGATTTAGTTTAATTTAATTTAATTTTTGGTCTGGCAATGCTTGAGTGTGTTTAGTCGAATAAAGTTATCGTTGGTCATTTTTGATGTTAATAAAAAGACGGTAGACTTGTGCAGTGGACACATTCGAATTTAAATCGTTGTGACGAACGGTTGACTTGGCTAACCTCACTACATTCCATTTTTATTTAATTTAAATCTGAAAATAGATCTTCAATCTTTTGTTACTCTTGATTGTAAAGTGTTCTGGACAGTAAAGTTTAGTGTACCGAACAGTGCTTGTGTGTTATTTCACGTCGGACTCCACGTCCCATCATGACCAACAAAACAACGAAGATATGTCTCATCTGTTGTCATATATATGTATTTTATGTGTTGCAAGATAGCTCACATTAAACAAATAACATTAATAAGAAAGTCTTTTTAGTTTGGTGACTTTCTTTATTCTGTGGTTAGTAGGTGCCGTTCCTGCTGTCATTTTTTTTATGCCACCTATGGGCTGTACATGACGTTGAGAAATATCTATCAGGCATGCTAGTTTGGTTTCCTCAGGATACACGACTTAGGATTGACGGACACATCGTTTAACAATTATTGAATTTTGTGATTAGTGGTGCAAGCAGGTTTCAACTTATATGTAGTTAAAAGTAAACTAATAGTAAACAGTTAACTAAAAGTAAACTTTTACAATTATTAAGTACTGGCAAAATTTAAATACATTTTGCAGCATGCCCACGGAATCCTAAAAATAAAACATCTAGATAAAAATGTCATTTAGGGGAAATCTCTGAAGCCACATCCATTATCCTGCTGCCTGATGTCATATTGACATAGGTATTTTTACGAAGAGGGCATGCTTTCACCAAGCGATATTTTTAGAATTTTCGTCCTTGAACTTTCGGTACGGTATTTTTTTGGTGTAATAATAGTTTTAAGGTTAATCTTTTGAATCTCAATATAACATCAGCAGGGCTATTGCGTATCTTTTAAACGACAGTGACAAATGGTTCCATTTTGTACTAAACCATAACCAATTTGACAGTTAATCCATGAAAAATATGATAGCCACTGTCATTTAAAAGATACGCAATAGCCCTGCTGGTCTGCTTGCCTAAGGAGTTAGAGAGAGGTGGTAATTTAATAATTTATCGTAAACCCATAATTAGTTAGTAAACTATATTACGTTCCTTTTCTTTTTTTTTGGAGTTTGGGAAGTCATCAATTGACTCTGCTCTGGGGCCCAGAGCCTGGACAGAGCGGTATGGAGTTTCACTTTCTTGCCTAGGGTCTGGGTAGAGCAGTAAGGAGTGTCAGACTTCTACTGACTAAGTGTCGAGGCCGCCGTATCTCTATCGAACAACTCGCAGCCCCGACGGGGGGGTGGGGTCCTTGGCTATAACAGTAAAGGCCAGTAGACCAAAGAAACGATGAATCAAATCAAATCACTTTTATTTGTTAACACAGGTAAAGAAATACAGATCTTGAGTTTGGTGTACAGAGCGCTATGTTATGCCAGGAGGCGTACAAATATGGTATGCATCTAGCACAAATAAAACCAATTAAAATAAAAAAGATGTAAAATCATGGATAACTTTCGAAATAAAATCAAACAATTAAGTACAAATTATAAAAAAAAATGTGTGATGTCAGATTTAAAGGATGAATTATTTAGTCATAAATGTCAAGAAATAAAAAAAATTAAGTCAGAATAATTGTTATAATAATAATAATATTCCACAAATAATTGTTATGTCAAAAAAATAAAAATAAATAAACAACAAAAATATGTCAATATTAATAATCAATTTTAATTCCAAATAAATTCATCATTGAAGTTGCATTTTTCCTATAAAACATAAACAGCATTAAATTGAGCCATCATTGAAAAATTCCTCCAGTGTGTAGTAACATTTGTCACTAAGCAAACTATTAAGTGCCTTTTTGAATTTTATTAATGGCATGTTTTTAATGGCATCCGGTATTTTATTATAAATAGGAGCGTTTCCGAAAAGGCTTTTACGCATTAAGGCTGTTTTACATTTAACGTTACATAGTTTGTTACAATATTGAATGGACTGTGTAAAGAATTATTTCTTATTATTCGTGTTGTTTCAGTATTATAACAGTTTCATCCCAATGGTCCTATTGTGTTAAGTGTAGTCTGATATAAAGGTATTCCTCTGGGACCATTTACCAGACATGTCCGTTATCATGCGATAGATTAGTAAAATCCTATTTATATTTTACTCGATTTTTTTTCTTTTACACAAAACTCCGATGAGTTATATTGAAGGTGTTATCATAGACATGAAAATGAAGCTCTAACTCAAATTGAACAAGTCTATAATCTGCCAAGTCTTGATAAACAAATAAATTTTCAGCCACCACCAAAACATTCCCGTATCTCAAACTACGATCACCCCTTATTCTTCCTCGCGCTTGTAGGCGATGGATTTTACGATAAAAAACTCAAACAGGACAAAAGCGCGGCCTCATCATCATTAATTGTCTTTGAAAAGGTCACGGAAAATCAATGGAAGGTCAAGTTTAAGGGTGTAGTTTAGAAGGTTGAAGGTCTTGGTATGTCTTTAAAGTAAATTATACGATCGAAAACAATAATTGTGTCCGAATAGTAGAGGGTTTAGGGGAGCAGCGGTGGCCCAGTGGTGGCGGCCCTAACTTACGAACAGTAGGTCGTGGGTTCGAACCCAGGTAGGCACATTACTTTGTGTAATTAATTTCATCACCGCTGCTCCCAAAACGGTGAAGGAAATCATCGTGAGGAAACCGGCATGTCTTAGAACCAAAAAATTCGAAGACATGTGACATCTACCAATCCGCACTGGGCCCGCGTGATAGGTTATAGCTCATTCCCTCTCAAAGAGAGGAGGCCTGTGTCCCAGCAATGGGAACATTAATAGGCTGTTGATGATGATCATTTTTTCTGCGATAAAGATCGGTTGGAGTTATGAAGAATATAAACAGTCTTATTCCGTGCTGATCTTCACAATAAATCTCCGGTAGTTATTCGTCATCATAACTTCATCCATAACTGCACAAACAAAACCTTTGCTTTCTCAGACGAGGTACCCAGAACTTAGTCAGGCTACGGATGCTAAGAAGTGTACATCGGGCCCATGCAGGGCTCGTGAAGCTAAGCGAGCACTTTTTCCGAGTGAAATGCAGATGGCAGAGTAAAGAGCGTCTTGAGGAGGAGAGGAGAGTCAAACAGCAGGTTTGCGCTAGTTCTCATAGTCTTATTATTTTGGACTAACAGTAGATGCCTAGATGGTAATAGGCTTCCCGTTAACTCTTTCCCTAAACAAATGTACTCGCTAACGTCTACCGGTGCGCGTATATGACCAGTTATGATCGTGCACGAAGCAAAACAAATCGAGTGGTGTTCTACAACTTCTGCTTATGCCATGTGAAAAAGGCGTGAGCTTATGTTTAAACAATATGTACAGTTATTGATGTTCGGACAAATTAATTTCATCGCATTTACGTGTAATATGAGCTAACTGAAATGCGTCATTTCACATGAAATATTGGAAATAGCTGTGGACCTATATATCATTCAAACGCTCGCATATTACGTGCAACTGCTTTTTACAAAACCAGGAAGCCGTTTAACCCTCCTTTTGGGCGTAACCGCAGTTGGGTAATTTTTTTTGAATAAATAGTAAAAATTTATAAGATAGGCCATGAGTGGCTTTGTAAACGTTTTGTTGACGAGTGTCTTCATATACGTATGCATTTCGTTTCCTTTTTCTCTCACTGGCGGCGCTGTTGCTTCCTTATTGATTTACCTAGAAAATGTCTTTTTTTGTGTGTGCTCAATAAAAATAAGTGCGTATAGAAATCTAACGTGAGTTTTACTGAAATATTGCTGAAATCCCATTCATGTCGTACTGCAGAGTGCAATCGTCCATTTTGTGTTCTAAACGCGTGAATTTAATGACGGTTTGGCTGCCATCTTTTTTATTTTGTATGTGGGGCAATTCTAAGACATTATGACTGGTAATTGAGATGACACGGGATAATGTATACTTATTTGAACCCGATATTAAAAACATCCTAAAGTTTTTCTTTTCCTTTGAGGAAGCTTGTCATTGTTTGTAAGTACTTTTTTGCTCATTAGCAAAGACGATGGACAATGGTTTCTTTTTTGTACATCATGTGGTATTTTTATTTAGATGGTTTCAATGCCGACCAAATTCATTTAATTACATTTTGGAAATATATTTTGATTTGTAGATTTTAAGGTTCGTTATTAACGCGAATGAATGTCAACAACGTCAAGCTTACAAACGCTGTAAGTTTGCATCGTATGACACTTTACTAAGTCATAGTAAATGTCAACAATCTCGTAGTAAAGACAGAGTACGTAGGGAATGTGTTTAAAATTTACTCAGGATTGGTCTTAGGAAACAGAAGTATGGAAGTAGAAAACATGCTGCACCGACCCCAAATGAATTGGGATAAGGGCGCGATAATGATGATGGTATTTTAAGAGGATACTGTGACTCCCATGTGTGCATGGGTTATCATGCACACATAGGAGGAGTCACCGTTTGACCGAGTTGAGACGCTGTTGAGACGTTGGACTGTGAGATCTATACCTCACTCTCACTCTCTCTCTTATCCCCAAAGACCAGACGTCTTTTGAAGGTTTCCTCCCGTGAACAAAATAAGGTTCTGTTTATTCAAGTTTTACGCTAAGATAAGTTTACTCCACCAGGGCCTTGAATAAATTTATGGAAGTTTTTTACCAAAGTTTAAAACACAGTATCCCTTACTTTTTATACTTGATCGGTTTTACTACACTGTTGATTATGGCTTTTAGTGTTGCAGTGGTTTGAAGTGCGGATGAAAGTACAGTAAAAAAAAATGTACATATTGGTTTATACGATACTCCTTGGTAAGACTGGATGACAGACTTTTGGAATACTGACTTCAGTAACGACAACCGGGACCAACGACTTACCATGTTTTCTGAGGCACGGAGGGAACTCAACATGTACTGCATGATCACCTATCCACGGACTGACTTTGGCAAGTGCTGCTTAACCTTGAAGATTGACTCCAATCTGCTATGACTTTTCAGCCACGAGTGTCTGTCCAGAACACCTAAAGGGTAAAGTGCCAAAACGAAAACAAAATTGCCGCCATCAATAACCTTCCTTTCATATTTTAGCAATAACAATGCTAAAACCAAATCGAAGTAAAAGCCGTAACGCTCCATCTGTCAGAAATATTCTAGCCGTCAATCTAGCCAACTAGCCAGGCCGGGATTAATCCTCTATCGATCTGCAAAAAACTAGAACCGAACGTTATACCGTACGGATTGCGTGAGTGTAAAGCTAAAAATATTTATTTGAATGGAGTTTGAGTTGTATTGTTACTGTTGATGGAGGCAGTGGGGTACTCGAGTATTTGAATTCATTTAAATTATATTTGATTCGCTACGTTACAATGTTTTACTGTGCGGTTCTTACATTTTGGTTTCAATTAATCATCGTTATTACTTTTCATCAATCTCTTTGGGCGTCTCAATCGAATCTCAGTCGAATCAATCTTTAGATTCAAATGATGTAAATCATGTAACGTGCAATAAATCTTCGTAGGTACATGATACCTAAAATTCATTGTTTGCCTTGATCACTAGCATGTCAATTCACCATTTCTGCCTTTTTCCTACTTACTTCACTGATATAATTTAGCGAAACAAAAAACACAGCAACAAAAAACAACAATAAAATTACTAATGAGCAAACAAATCAAAATACCAACTCTTCTAAAGAAACACCGCAAAAATAAAGCGAAGCCACATCCATCAAATTGAAAGCCACAGACAAAGTTACAAAGTTACAAACAAAAAGAAGCTAATAATAATAAAAAAACAACTTGGTATTCGCCGTAGAGTCTCCAGCAATCGCCGAGTTGAGACAGCTCGACTCGAAGCACCATTAATTAAAAAAGTTGCCCGCAATATTGGCGCGCGAACACGAACTGGCAACCGGATTAACCACCGAAAATGAATATCCAACCTTACTCACCAATCCATAACGTTCATATTGAACCGTGTGTCCAGGTAGACAAAGAAGACTGGCGGGCTAAAAGTTGCTGACGTCAATTATCCAAGTTACAATCCTCGGTTCAATCATTAAAACGCTCGATCGGTTTATTTTGTGAATAGAATGGTTTGGCTGCAGATTGCCCGCTTAAATTGAGAACTGGGCGGAGTGTATGGTTGCTGTTTGCTCGTTTACAATTTGTGGTTATCATTTTAATATTTTGATGAGAGTTTTTATGATCGATTGTTTGAGCTTGTGGCTGTATAATTTCAACCGCTCAGATCAATTATCAGTGTAAGCCACGTTTGCCTCGGATGGTCTGTGGATGGGTGACCATTCATTACATACCTAGTTTACTCCGTGCCTCGGAGCCCTTGATTTCGGCTGTCATATATAGATATTTGAAAGTCGTAACAGGCAGTCAGTGGCCGAAGTCTGACAACCAGTCTTACCAAAGGGTATCGAATTTAGTACTAACTTGTTGAGGAGTAAGTTCAGATTGGCAGTCGCTCCATGTAAAATAATGGTATTCAGTTACATCCGATTAGACAGACGAACGATCCTAAGTTATTTTGGAAAAAGACGAGGCAGATATTATGACATGTGGCATGTGAAATTATATACCTCTAAAACTCCACGTTCATTTATTTATGAATGTAAATTTACCATATCTTATTAAATTAAAACTGGATGAATGTAACAGACAACGAGAGTTTAAAAATATTTCATAAACTGGGGGTGTTAATTGCCGTCTCAGTACAAATCCTTTGAAAACTCCCTCTTACACAAAGGTAATTTGTTTAGCTGCACCAACTAGAATGAGGATCTATTTAAGTTAATTTGTAAACAAAATGGCTGCGTCTCTAATTACATTTGAAACTTAGACTGCAGCTGTTTCAAAAGCCGTAAATTGGCATCGAATCGTATAACCATTCGATAGAAGGCGCTTAATTTTGCCAGACTGCTCCTTTGGTTTAGTGGTCGTAAGCGCTAGTGGTGTGCTTGAGGGTCTAAGTTTGATTTTTCACGGTCAGGCAAAGTCAGCATCCTTATCTTCTTTCCCTTGTCCCATATTACTTGGGATCGGCGCAACACGATTTTAGGGTACCGTACGCAAAAAAAAAACGGAACCCTTATAGGATCACTTGTGTATCTGTCTGTCTCCCCAAAACTACTGAGCATACAATTCTGAAAAAAATACAGAAATTAGTTCAACACTTATAGACTACAGGAAAACCTTTTAGAAGTCTCTGGTGTTTAAATAACATGGCGAATCTCTCAATATCTACTACAATGGCACGCATTCATGTCTTCCTATGGTCGTGCAAAGTATTATTGAGCTATTCCAAGAAGATGTTTTCTGTAGCCGCCATCAGATTGTGGTTGATGGCAAATTGACATGTCACTATAACATTCATACACAAACTCACGCCCCTTTCCTATAGGCAGAACCCACAGACCGCCACCTGCTACAATCTTAACATATTCCTTTTGCCTCGTCCACATTCATACATCTGGTCATACACGCGGTTACGAGTACCTGTCCACCTGTCCTTTCTGAAGATCGTCACCAATAAGATCAGTGTATGTCTTTCCAGAGCGTCCCTTCCCGGTGTTACTCAGATCAGCCTTGTAAATATCAATGCAATGCAAAAAACGATTTGAATTTGGATGCCTTGACTTAATAGGCGAAAGTTCTGTTACGTACAGGGGGTCTAAAATGGCCACTTTACTGCGTCTATGACCATTTAAGAATATAGATTATAATAGAAAAATAATATTATTTACGTAACTACTATGAAAAGATCTGCTAAAGTGGCCATTTAGACGCCCTGACTCCTCCTAATCCTTCGGTGATCACAGGCGTCATGTTATTTTAAACATCGAACAAAATATTTATTCTTTCATCTTTTTGAATTGACAGTTGATATTATTATCTTTCTTTGATAGACAACACTGGCAACATAATAATTTTTAAATGAAATGTTACAAGTTTATTATTTTTATTTCTTTATCGTCTCTCTGAGTTTAAGTTGGCGTGAGAGCAGACTTTTCTTTCTACGTGGGTTCGCGCTCAAGTTTTTACTAAGAAAATTTGTTGTAAACTGTTATAAACGTACCTAGGAGTAAAGATATCACCAACTTGTTGTTTGTCTATTTCTAGAATAAAAATGATATAAAATATTCGAAATAAAGAAGGTTTTTGTTTGTGTTCATAATAATAATATTTTGTAAAGCCTAAAAAGAAAGTTAATGTAATTGAAGTAAAACATAGATACACAATATAGAATACATAAAAGAACAATTGCCAATTACTAGCGCTAATATTTTTACTCTCCGCCAATGATATATTAAAACTGTAGATACGTTGTCCTCCCTCAAAAATGACAACATGAAATGAAGCCAATTGGCCACATCGCGCTTAGTTACGCACCAACCTCTCGCGCGATGCTACGTTTGTTCTTAATTTAAATCGTGTGTAGACCTGCGCGAAACATAAAGACAACAGGCATCCCGCTGTACGGTGTCATATTTTCTTTCCCTTTCTTTACGCGTAAAAGTTGTTATATAATATTTTCACCGTTTCGAAGCGCCGCCATGTTAGTTCATGACGTGTCTATATACAGTGTGATTCTTTATAATGTGCACATATCGAAATGGGGGAATCTATGCTTAATTTTATCGACGGAAAAATTATTAAAAAAAATCTAAATATTTTTTAATATTTTAAATGGAATTTTTAAAAATTTTGTCTGCTACTGTGACCCCAGTGTAAACAAAACGGTGTAACTTTTAAACTAAATTATCTATCGCGATGAAACAAACTCCATAATGATTGGAAGCAATTAGGCGTCCTCGTAAAATGAAAATTGTGGAAAAAAACTACCCTCAATTGAAAATAAACACGTTTTTTGATCAAAAAAACTTTTTTTTTTCATAACTTTTTACATAAAATTGTTTCATCGCGATAGATAATTTAGTTTAAAAGTTACACCGTTTTGTTTACATTGGGGTCACAACAGCGGACAACATTTTTGAAAATTCCATAAAAAATATTAAAAAATATTTAGATTTTTTAAAATATTTTTTCCATCGATAAAATTAAGCATAGATTCCCTCATTTCGATATGTGCACATTATAAAGAATCACACTGTATAATACGTCATTGCTCTCCGCAGGATTTGTGAGCAATTTTTATGCAAGTATCGGGCTGAACTTTATCACCTGGCCAGCTTTTACTAACTAGATTGTGTTGGATTTCAGTCTTACCGGATAAGATAAGATAAGATAGATAAGAAAATATTTATTTACATAAACATGTTGTCATACATACAAGAAAATGCATGCAAGATGATCATAATAGTATTGGGTCCAGACATGTTTGCCACATGATGTGACGTGCAAATATGTAGAAAAAAAATATAATTATTGGAAACAGTCTCTCATGTCATAATAACTATAAATTGAACAAAAAATAAATAAAATTACCACTGTCATAAATTAAAAATAACAAAAATCGAATAAACATTAACAGCAATTATAAATTCTTAAGACTATTATACAAATCATGTCAACAATAAAACATAACAGATATAAACAAACAACAGGATGTAGCTGAATACCCTTTTTGACGGCTTGACGTGTGTTCCAAGACAGGTAAGAAACTCGGTATGTCATGATGGTCAACCATCCCTTGGATCTCGAGCGCTGCAAAACTTTGAAGATCGACCTGCATGGCCGGTTGATATTGCGCCACTGCACAAGCATTGCTATTAATACTTGACGCAAATACATAGTAGATACTATTTTTAGAATGCCACCTGGCATTTCACATGAATAGCCGTAGTGATAGCGACAAAAAGGCTCGCCGAGCAAAATGCTTTTATTTCCACCGTAACAAGGTTAGGGCCGCCCCGGCGGAGTACCTACATCACATTCAAAGTGCTGATGACGCTGTTACACAGTTAGGATCTGTGCAGACGTGCCACGCACTAGTGGAAAAAGGTGGCCAAGGGCAATGTTTGATGATAACTGTTGTAGCTTTATTTACACCCAAATCCTTGGTTTGGGCAGCATATTTACCTATGTCTTTTTTAAGTAATACGACTGCGATATATTAGAACCCTTTAAGGACTCGCAAATGTTTGAACAATTCTACGATATTTGATAAACATATATAACATCACGCCTGTTGTCCCCGAAGATAGGCAGGGGTGTACCTAATACTAACCTCATCATCATCATCAACAGCCTATTAATGTTCCCACTGCTGGGACACAGGCCTCTTCTCTTTTTGAGAGGGAATGGGCTATAATCTATCACGCGAGCCCAGTGTGGTTTTTTAGATGTCACATGTCTTCGGATTTTTTGATTCTAAGACATGCCGGTTTCCTCACGATGTTTTCGTTCACCATATTGAGAGCAGCGGTGATGAAATAAATTACACATAGTAATGTGCCTGCCTGGGTTCAAACTCACGACATATTGTTCGTAAGTCACTGGGCCACCGCTGCTCTCTTCATCCGTCTTCGACTGGGACTTCATCGAGCTTAATTGTCTCGGCGCTTTTCTGGTGGTGAATAATGTTGATGTAGATTTTTCCAGCCACATTTCACAAATTTAATAGCCCAGTTGTGTCACGTCTGTCCGAACCCCTACCCAGTCCACCCAGAAATCCCCAGAGCTTACCCACGAACGATTACGTTGGTCACACGTGCACGTCAAATTGTCAAACATGCAATTAGTTTATAGTGACATCACTGTCACTATTTACTTATTTTTGTTATGTTTACAAGAACTGGGCCATAGACGACTGTGTTTTGTTTTTGATTGACGAAACGTAGAATTGAATGTTGGTGTAGTGACTGATAGTTTTTGAGTTATGGTTCAGTGGGTCAAGAAATGTTTCTAGGAACTCCCTAAACATGGTGTTAGGTTAAACGAGGGACATTTATTTATTTATTTATTTATTTGACATGTTGAAGAAGGGTATTTAGTATCCGATTCTCGTCCCAAATATGTAAAAAAACTATAACCTTCATTTGTGACGTAATTGTGCCATGGGGCACGCTCTCCAGATCTCACTTTATTAGATGTTTCTTTTTTGCCATTGCCCTACGCCAGTTTTAAAATATGAGGGGAAAATGGATTACGCCTAAAAGTCCCCCGCGCACATTTTCTGTGATAAACGCAAGGGTTGCGAGACTTTTCCGAAGTATTTGGTATGATTTTCTCTGTTATTTATCAGTGTTTTTTTTATCATATTTTAATAAGTATCATGTAAGCATGCCCTATAGCAGGTTTCAATATGTCCCTCGTTCAAACTAACATACTGTATATCGATACATAGTAACATTTAAGTCGCTTTAGACGCGACCTCGCGCCTATGGAACCACATTCAAATTTCAAAATTCAAAACTCCAAACTCAAAACTCCGTGGCTGCTAAATTCGTGATGGAAAAACTATTATGGATTTGCCCGACCTGCAAATCGGTATTTTCCTGACAAAAAAAAAATATTTTGTTTAGTGCGTCAGTTAGATTATCGAAAAATATGGGATACGTGTTTTTGTTGTATCAAATGAATAAAAACTTACGAAGATAAAACACTGGGGGTTTGGGAAGTCACCATTCGTTAAAAAATGTGACGTCACACGAGATTCCGAAGCACCTGTGTCGTCTCATATTTTGTTTACGTGAAAAAAAATGTGTTCAATATTTTTTGGAAATCTATCTGTTCCATTAACTAGTCTTTTTTTTTAATCAAGTTTCTAATTGCGGTCACTAGAGCAACGTCGACCAACGAAGTCTGTCCAGTCAGGTTTTTATATCATCTAGACGTGTAAATAAAACTTGTCAAGTTGTTTAAACTTAACGAAGCAGGAGCGAAACACTGGTCTTATTTCAATTCAACGTCGTTCCTTTTCATTACGACTTCGTTTTTCATTTCTATTGGGTAACGAGAAAAATCATAAATTTCAAAAACTACACGCTATTCAGGAATATAAATTAACTTTCCAATAGGGGATCGGACTGGGTCAAAAAAATATGATTCTAACTAGTCCGTCAGTTAGATTATGGAAAAATATTGCATATGTATTTTTTCTTTTAACATTAATTAATAAAAATTGACGGAGATAAAACGCCTCAATTTGTAGGTTAAAAATATACTGCTATGTGACGTTTACGAGGAGTTCACGAGTTTTCGAAGCCCTGTATCGTCTTAATTTTTTGTTTATGTGAAAAAAGAAAAAAAAAAATTTCAATATTTTTTGGAAAGCTATCTCACGGACTAATTAGTTTTTTTTTTGTTCGATCCCCTATTACATCGGCATGTTTACAACAGCTATGTTCAATTCGGAATAGCTGTAGACCACTGGACTGTTTCCAGAATGCTTGATATTTATTTGATTTTTTTTTTACTGTGCGTACCTCAAAAATCAATATCAAATTATTTTATTTTACATAGGCCTGGTCATTTGTAAAACGTCGACAAAAAGATGCACGGTTCGGGTTGATCGTTTCCTATGGAGAAGAACCGGTAAGAAACTCCATTTTAACTCTATTAAAAAGGTTATTAAATAGATATGGAGGGACCACGTAGGCCTGACAAAAATAAGTAGAAGATGTAAAATAAAAGTAAAACATATACTAAGTTAACAAGCGTTAATGAATCAATAAGAGACCTAACTAGACCGCCGTCCGTCCGTCTTACGACGACGACAGGCCGTGTCGACGGTGCGTTCGTGTTCCACGCGCGCCTCAAAGAGATGTCAGCAACATGGCAGGGGCACACAAGGGACGACGCCCGTCGGGGCTGCGGGTTGCTCAGAAGTTACCGCGGCCTCGACCTATAGGGTTAAGAAGGAACATGGGTGGTTTTTAGTCAGTAGAAGTCTGATACTCCCTCTCGCGTAGTACTATTATGTATTCTGTGCTCTCGCTCTGCCCAAGAGCGGGAGGGGTTATTCGATGATTTTCCAACCGCCAAAAAAAAAGGCCTAGACTTAACTAATATAGGCATTTTATACATTATTATCATCAATCATCATTCTCTTATCTGGGCTTATCCCAGTTGTATACGTCCCTGTGTGCCTATTGGCCTTGTTCTTTACTGTCTCCTGCTGATATGGAGGGAAGTGGACATTTCTGTTTTTCCTACTCCTCCTCTATTTTTTTCTGATTAATTTCGTTGCGGGATCCAAGACAGTTAAATCATTTCTCTGGGACTTCGTCGAGCTTCATTGCCTCGGCGCTTTTCTTGTGATCGCCACTGTTGATTCTGGCTTACAGGAGTTACAGTGGTTTGGGAATAGTGAGGCGGGCTTGTCCTAATAAAAAAAAAAACATTATTCTCTTGCCAAGAGCAAGAGAATGATGATTTCCCAATTGTCTCTTGTCTGGTTTTTTTTTTATTTGAGGTTGGTACAGCATTGTCTTCTTCCATACTTCTTTCTCTATAGTCTCTATTGCTTATAGCAGGCATTATGTACAATCCTTATGTTTAAACTTAGTAAAACTTAATTACTATAAATAATACGATAATCATAACATAATCTAAATACATTCAACAGATACATTACATGCACAAAATTAAATTCAATACAATAAAAAATTCATACACCTTAACATATTAAATTCTAGTTTGATGATGAATTTTTCACACAAGCCATGACAGACAAAAACGCAATTGGTTATAAAAAGTTATTCAAGAACTAGCTGTTGCCAGCGGCTTTACCCGCTACAACCAACGCGAAAATTAGATGGGGCTAAAAACTCCTATTTGTTACTCCAGGTTATAAACTATTTGTGTACCAAATTTCATTCAAATCCGTGCAGGAGTTTTTGCGTGAAGAAGTAACAAACATACACATTCACACACTCACAAACTTTCGCCTTTATAATATTAGTGTGATAGTGTGATTAGTGTGATAGTGTGATTTTGAAGCTTTTGGTACTGAAAATCTCTGTGTTGTGAAGATTTTTACTAAACGTTTTCACTTCATTTTTTTCTCGCCATCGATGCTACAATTTTATCTAAATTTTTAAGATCCAATCGCATAATCTAGAGCACACTTTACCTAGATACCGTTGACCTACATTCCACATTTTTCCCCGCAACGTGGAGCGCCATCTATATTAAACGAAACTCATTAATGTTCTTACAGGAAATTAGTTGGCGGTAAGAGTAACAAGTAATTTGGTTTATATTTGGTTACGTACATCTTAAAACATCCAATCATTGATAAATATTGTATGAAGGCTGCTTCGAATGTGGGTTTGAGATAAAAGGACGAGCGATATTCCCACAACAGCTGTTGTAAGAATAACAGCTGTTGTTTATAAAGGGTGTAAAAGTATTCTTAACGCAAACGAAGAGCACTTATTCTCCCCACCACTGCGATTTTTTTTTGTTTTAGACCATACCTGGGAACCCCCTAGTTACGGAGATATTGGGGGTCAAAGTTCCAAATTTTTCACAGCTGTTTTTCAGGTTAATGTTTACTTAAATTACCTCCATGACCCGTTTACTATTCCAAGCATCCACTAGCACAATAGAATGCTACATTGAGTTTTACCGTAAAATATGATTTTTGACCCCAAAAAAAAATTTTTGCGTAGGGGTACTTAATTTGATGTACAGAATGCTTAGTTGACGTATGTATGAAGGGTTAATTTACACCTTGTATAGACATATACTTAAGAATATTAAGAATAGTTGAGAGAAGCTCGTGGCTTAATACTGCCACTCGGGTTGATATTTAGGTTGCGCCGTGCTTGCCTAGGTTGGTCTGTGGATGGGTGACCAACCATTAGATACCAAGTTTCATCTGTGCCTCAGAAGGCACGTTAAGCCGTTGGTCTCGGCTGTCATACATCGATCTGTGCCAGTCGCTACAGGTGGTCAGTGGCCTGAAAGTCTTTGTTATTTTTTTTCATCATTGCGGAAGGGAGTGTCAGACTTCTACCGGCCAAACCCCAACTATATTCCTTCTTTGTGTTCCCTTTGTGTTCCGGGTCCGCGGTATTTCTTTCGAACAACCTGTAGCCCCTGACGACCTAACTAAAGCCTGCTACACACGTTACGATTGGACGGTACAGTATAAACTGTACAGTTTTTCTCATAAACATAATTATGTAGTTTAAACTGTACAGTTTGAACTGTACTGTCTAATCGTAACGATTTGTCCTAACGTGTGTAGCAGGCTTTACGTAGTATTGCAGCCTACTAGTCTGGAAGCTGATCTCAACATAGTGACGTGATGGCTGCAGATGGTGCATTATAATTTCACTTCTCTAGATGATTTTTAAATCAGCTAGAGACCAATGGAATGGATCAATGAGAGATAACATGACTTTATCTCTAAAATTAGTTTCCGTGGACATTGTCGTTCTAAGATAAGGTGTCTCTAACCCAAAAGTTCCTGTCAAATTGACTTAAGATACTTTGACAAGGTTCTCCAAAAGTATGAACCTTTACTTTGTACTAAAGTTAGCAAAATAATGCTATTACTGTTAATTAGCTTATTTTATTATGTGGATTACTCCTACGCGTTAACAAATAGGATCACGTGAATATTTAACACGATACAGAGGCTTAGCAGAAACGTAAATACGAATTTTCATAATTATTATTATGAAGAAATAATGTTTTGGGGCCCTTGTAACCTCATCAACTGCCACTGCGAACTGCCTCGTTGGTCTAGTGGTCGCAAGCGCGACTGCTGTGCATGAGGTCCTGGGTTCGATTCCCGGGTCGGGCAAAAAGTGCTATTGGGTTTTTCATTAGAAATTTCCCAGTAGTAGCCCGGAGTTTGGAAGTTGGCGGTATTATACCCCCGTGCCTCGGAAAGCACGTTAAGCCGTTGGTCCTGCGCCTGATCTCTCCGGTCGTGTCGGATTGCCGTCCCATCGGAATATGAGAGAAAAAGGAACAGAGAGTGCACTTGTGCCTGCGCACACACTTGTGCACTATAATATCTCCCGCGCCGATGGCTAATTTCCACTTAGATTGGCCGCCGTGACCGAAAACGGTCAGGAGGACTATTATTATTATTAACCTCATCATCATCATTTCACCCGAAATACGTTCACTGCTTGACATAAACCTCCCCTAAGTGTCGCCACATTGAACGTCTCACATCCAGCGGATCCCCGCAACCTTCACCAGGTCATCGGTCCATCTAGTGGAAGGCCTTCCAACGCCAGTCTTCTGGTTCACGGTCGTCACTACAGATCTTTTCAGCCCCATCGGCCATCCGTTCTGCGAGCAATGTGCCCTGCCCACTGCCACTTAAGTTCGGCAATTCTTCGGGTTACGTCGCTAATCTCTTGCGGACGTGTTCATTAATATATAATAACCTGTCTCCAGGTTATTTTGTATCAGCCTCGGACCGTGCAATTAATATTAATAATTAATTATATAAGACAGACGGATACGTAATTACAATATGTTGCTAACTCATCAGTTGTATTGTTATGTTGCTTCTCGTAACACATTTTTTGACGACACGGTTGGCGCAGTGGCTAAGCGATTGGACTGCTGCGCTGTGTGTCGCGGGTTCGATCCCCGTACGGAGCAAATATTTGTATGGCCTACAGATAGTTGTTCCGGGTCTGGGTATTTGTGTATGTGAATTTAAATGTTTGTGAACGCCCCTACGATACAAGAGAAATTTCTAGTGTGGGGAAAACGTTATAAAAATTAAAAAAAATTGTCATGACTGTGGTGGCAAGCGTTACTATTCAGGTCTTGTGTTTTATTTTGAAAACCGGCAAAATGTTATGAGGATTTTTCATGGGGATTGTCGAGATCAGCCGAGACCGAGACGTTAACAGTGTGAGACCCACATGCCTTAGGAAAATTGTAACACCTTTGGGCTTACTCCTGATCTCTTCCCATTCATGTCTGATTTGCGACTCGTCAGACTAATAAGAGAGATACTAATGAATGCTGTTAATTGGCATTAAAATAAAGGAACTGAACTTGTACCCGTATTTGTACACCAAGTAGTGCCTTTGGGGGGGGGGGGGGGGGGGAAATCAAATGTCTTCTCCCGCTCTGGACAGAGTAGAACTTCTAGTGACTGATAGCCACCCACGTCTCTTCTTAGCTTTGTGTCAAGGCCGCGGTATATCTTTCGAACAACGCGCAGCCCCGACGGGATACACTAAAGTCTTAAATTCATATGTGGTCCGCACAGGAAAGTCTAGGAGAGGTCTTGCAACCTTACCGAGTTGAATTGTGAGATCCTACCTAAAAAAACACATTACATTACTGTTTTATAATGCCTTCTGCCAAAATCGGCCGATTATTGGGAACATTGTTGTCAAAAATCTTCATCCAAAAGACCTCAAGACACGTATGAAATTTAATTGGTATCGAAATGGAAAGGTTTGAGTACTTATCTCCAAATTGGGTCAAAGAGGAAAATTGCCTTAATATTCATGCAGAACAGGCTGGTGCTATCAATATGAGGTTATTAGTATGCAGGTTGGTGCTGGCTCTTATCTGACATAATCTATTACTCATCTGAGGATACGAAGGAAAAGTTCCAACCTAATAATAGAGAGCTGGGACCTTACAGTCAGCTCTTATTAACATACCTTTCTCGTTTCAGGCGAGTTCTCTAATGTGATACGCGGTGTAATTCAAAATTATATAAGTTTTTTTTAATATTAGACTGTTTACACTGTTGGTTGTTTAAATTCAATTTGTGGAATTAATGCTAAAATCTATATTTGCTAATCTTCACATATATAAGAGTAGTATAAAACAACGTCGCTCTCGCTGTTTGTTCGCTTAGATTATTGCAGTTTTTAGCAATAGATCGCTTGCCTAGGTTGGTCTGTGGATGGGTGACCACCCGTTACATACCGAGTTTTCTCCGTGCCTTGGAATGGACGTTAAGCTGTTGGTCCTGGCTGCCATAAATAAGATCTTTGGCAGTCGTTACAGGTAGACAGTGACCTGAAACGAGTAGATAGATTCATTTATTTGCCTGAAATATGGTATTTTACACGTTTTATCACACATAGGTACACAATAGTTCTTCATATTCCGCCTCTTAAATTACGCATGCAATAGCAAGACGGAAGGTTTATAATCGTGCGTACATCGCACCCGTGCGAAGCTGGGGCGGGTAAAGCTCTCGTAATCGTACCTATTAACTTCAAAAGCCACATAATTATTTTTTTATTTTTAGCAAAGGACAGAACACCACTTGCTATGATGTATAGCATTCATGCATATACTTACATGTTTTCGTGATTTTAATTTCATAATTCTTTGTGTCATGAATGACGATGAATTTGTATTAACGCCCAAAGCGACGTAGCGCTGCAATTTGCAAAAAAAAGTGATCAAACGTTGTAAGTATTGATGAATCTCCCTTAGCATAAAACCCCCAAAAATAAACACAAAAGAATGAAT
The DNA here is from genome assembly GCA_932274075.1 of Diarsia rubi. Lineage (NCBI taxonomy): Eukaryota > Metazoa > Arthropoda > Insecta > Lepidoptera > Noctuidae > Diarsia > Diarsia rubi. The sequence continues at coordinate 19,768,166 of OW026424.1, read as the reverse complement.
GTAATTTTATCAATTTCCTGGTACCGTCCATTTCCGAAATCATCACTTAACTTCTAAAATATGGGTCGAAGCTAATTTCCCTGAAGGACGACGGCTGATTGTCGTTTATAAATCTATAGGGAGTTTGAAGAGGCCAATTTATTAGGAAAATATTTCCACTTTGATGGAGTCACGCCCTGGCCGCGACATAAAGACGTTTTTAATCTGTTTGCGTAGGTTCCTTTTTAATAGAAAATGCCTGTTAGAAATGGGTCCTGTAGTATACGGAATACGGATTTTCTATTAGATCTAAATGAGGTCGAAACTATTCAAAATTTTAATAATGTTGACTTAAGAACCGAGTCAAATGAACTAAATGGTTTGGATAGTCACTTGCACAAATATGTTTTTACTTAGAAAGATTCTCTTATGGAAACACTCATGCTGTGTTGATTAAAGATTGTTAATAAAATACTATGTGCTTACAAAATAATATAATTCTAACTACTTACATAAAATTTCAATCGAGAGATTCGGACAAATTCACTTATATAAGTCGTACGTACATACAAACTTATTTGTTATTGAACAAAGTCGAATAGTATTTTGAATGGATAACAATACATTTTTGTTGATTAACAATACGACTCAAACATATTTGTGTAAATTTTAAATAAATTCTAGTAAAAAATAAAAAAAGTAAATTTGGTGAAAAACCCACGTTCGGAAAGTTTTAAAGCCGTTAAAACTAGTACCAAGAATTCGTCGAACGATAGGCAATATAAGTAATCAGCCAGTAAAGTCAACACAATCGGTAAACTTGAACTTTTAAACTAGGTATTACAGGTCAAGTAAACAATAGCGCCAACAAAAAAAGGGCTATAAAGCCTGCCTGTAGTGTATATTCTTCATACAAAATTTTTCAAAGTTATTGTAGAAAGATTTTGTACAAAGCCACCTACTTTCATGTGAGTCAGCCTAAAAATGGATCTACCATAGCTTATACTAACACAATTGCTATAATTATTAGAATGATTGGTGAGAGATCCGAAACTGTTCCGCTCAGTAGGTTCACTGAACTTCATGTGTTGTGAAACCGATGAGCCTACTGAGCAGGAGTAGACGGTGTGCCTGTTTCCATTTTGTTTAGTTTTAATTACTAACATTAGTTAGAAGCAAAAATTTTTGTTACCAACAATCTTTGCCTTGTCTATGGACTTTTTTGAAAGTTTTTTTTTAATTATTATTATGTTCCCTACGTATTTTAAAACAACGTCCTCCACCACGTCTACCGGTCTGTCTCTTCGCAATAAGCTCAAAAACGACTGCAACGATTTTTATGTTGTTTTCACCATTGGATATTGGTTCTCGGCAGGCATCAGCTAGTAATTATAATATTTTTAGGTTATACATAGTATTTATCTAGGAGTCTTTGATACCTGAAAATAAATGGTTTATTATTATTTTTATTAGAGATTGCGAGCAATAAAAAAAAAAAATAGACCAACGACCATCAAATTAATATGTTACAAGATGTAAACGGACTGGTTTTTTTTTCTTCTACTGACTAAAAACCACCCATGTTCCGTTTTAGACCACACACAACAGCCCGCAGTACATTAAGTAACTCTACGCAAAAAATATTTCTAGGAAACAAAATTTTTTTTTTAGTGCTCAAAAATTAGGTTTTACGGTGAAACTCAACTAAGCACACTCAAAATATTGTGCTGATAGATATACATATTTTAATAGTAAACGGACCATTGAGGTCTATGATTGAGGTAGTATAAAATGGTTAAAAGTAGTAAAAAAAAGTGTGAAATCTTTGAAACTTTGACCTCCATATACGTACACGAGTTGGAGGTCAAAGTTTATCCAGAACAAAAATCGTGATTGCAATGACGGAAAGAATAAGTGTCTTTCGGCTTAGTTGTCGGTAATTTTACCCTCAATATTTCTAAATCAATTGATTCGATAAAATGTTGGTCCTTCTGGGCGTTAAGAATTCTTCGAGAAACCGGTATTCAATTAATGTATTTCTGACTTCGGTGGACGAAGGGCAGAGAGGAAATTAAATCGTGACGATATTTACTCCTTTGCGAGGTTATTTCTTTGAGAGAAGGGTAGAGAATTAACTAATCTTTTTATAGGTATTAGCACTTTATTTTCGTTGATTAATCTAATTGGGGTATTGTGTTACAGTAATTTGATTGACGGTAATGATTTATTTGTGGTAGGATTTTCTCCAAAACAACCAATCAAAATAATTCTTTTACTTATTGTTTTGTGTTCGTTTATTATTTCATATTATGTTTTCTTTTAGGAATCCTATAATCCAGTAGTAACCCGGCTATGGAGGTCAGATGACGGGAGGCAGTTGTTCCATAAAAACCACTGGTATTCTGTTGTATCATGTTAGGTTGTAATCAATAATAATAATAATAATATTAATATTCCACAACTATCACACAACGCCATCTAGTCCCAAGCTAAGCAGAGCTTGTGTTATGGGTACTAGACAACTGATAAACATACTTATATATTTCTAAATACATACATATTATAGATAAATTACACCCAGACATATTAATATTCAATATATTAATTATTACGTATTAATTCAATATTGAACACAAATATCAGTCGTTAACAAAATATAAAACTGATAGACTTTTAAAACTAAGTAAAGTAAAGTAAAACCAACAGCAACAATAAGTAATTATGAGTATGAATTTTCAACCTTCACTCGGACGTATAATTAATTAAGTCTCAAGTGACAGTTTAAAATAATACTTCTATAATTTTGATCAAGATGGATTAATTACCTATTACTATTTTTTTTTTAGCTCACTACGCACAGGTCAGATATGATTCCAAAGTAACGTGTCAAGTTACATTAAAATCGGTGCAGCTGTTATGAATTGAAAACGCAATCTTATTTCTTTTTCATGTGGTTATTGCGTAACTGAAACTAAACCTGATGAGACTGGCACAATAACGTGGCGATTGGCACCAGAAAAGAGAGGCTAGCAGTGGGTTAATTCGGGCTGTAGATGATGATGATGATTGCGTAACTTGGTGTCAGAGATTTTATGCTGATCATGGGAAACGGGGGCCACGTGATGGCTTCCGGCCACGAAAGACGCGGGCCTGTGGTCGGTAAGAGATGGGCTAGCTCGCCGTCCGTCTGTCTTAAATGATGACAACAGGCCGTGTCGACGGCGCGTTCGTGTTCCACGCGCGCCTCAAAGAGATGTCAGCAACATGGAAGGGGCTGCGGGATGTTGTAAGAGATACCGCGGACTTGACATATAGGGCTAAGAAGGAACATGGGTGGTTTTTAGTCCAAGAGCGGGAGGGGTTATTTGACGGTATCGCACCCCAAAAAAAAAAGGCGTGCTAGGTTGTTTCTCGTTTGTTCACGATAATCCAATTTTGCATTTGCACACCTGTTAGTGTAGCATAATGGCTTAAAGGCTTAACCGTTTATGGTTTATTTGAATTTTTGATCCATATGTATACCCATATTTCAGGCAATTTATGATTTAATTTGTTTTTCTTCACCGAAGGGAATGATCATTAATACAATTCTGACATGAGTCCGAAAAATTAGAGGTGGGTTTCTTGGGTTCGAACTAGAGACCCATGACTCTGACATGAGTCCGACGTCCACACATAACAAAGTACAAGTACAATGGTAAGAAGAGCGAACTTATGATGTTGAAAGCAGGTGCCATGAACTACTCGGATCTTCCCGGTATCTCGCTCTGTGGCACTCCTTTAGCATGGGTGACTAAGTTTAAGGATCCATTCCATCTGATTTTTATATATGTTTTCCTTTTGCCTTATTACTAAGTTTACTAACCATCATTAAGTTATTTTGTTGTTACTAACACTATGGACACTTATAATAACAGACAGACATATATAGCAATCTGCTATATATGTCTGTAGTAGTACCTATAGCGGTAATATGAATAAAGTTCGTTGACTTTCGTCATAAAACAAAGGATTCCTAATTTATTTCAGGACTGTTTTCTACATCTCTAACTAATTTTGTTGTCTCTTCTCGTATTATTTTTAAAAGGCTTATCACTAGATTCTAGATAGGATTAATACGGCGCGTAAAGAGAAAATGTCATCCCTGAAAATCTTTTGATCTGTAGGGATTAAAGATATCTGTTTTCCTTTTAAGATTGGCTAGCTCGATCGAATGTATAAATAATGGTTATTCTAGATTCTAGAAGCAATATGGGTTAGTCCCAGGTTGCTCATAAAATACGTAGACTTCAGATTGCGTAAAATTTTGTTGGTTGTAGTGAAGAGATTCGTGTTATTGGTTTGACTTTAAGCCCAGAAGGGTTATGTAGAAATGTACCTAATGATACACTTAAATTTTACCAATAATGTTTAAGCCTCTACTAGTAGACTCCATGGCTGCCTAAGTAGGGATAGGGATTATTACTAATTTAAAAAAATATGATCTAATTAGTCCGTCTGTTAGATTATCGAAAAATATTGGAAACGTATTTTTTGTTTTATCAAATCAATAAAAATTGACGAAGATAAAACGCGTCAAAGATTTGAGTGGGGGGTTGTGAAGTCACTGACCGCTAACGAATGCCATACTAATGTCTCAGAAAATGACGTCACATAAGTTTTCAAAGCACTGTATCGTCTTCATTGTTTGTTTACGTGAAAAAAGAAAAAATACGTGTTCAATATTTTTTGGAATTCTACCTGACGGATTAATTAGATTTTTTTAGTTAACTACCCTATTTGCCCGACCCGGGAGTCGAACGCAGGACCGCATACACAGTAGTCTCTCGTGAGAGTGACTTTAATCCGTCTTCGAGATGTGAACAAAATCTGTAAGGCTGAATTCTGTGGACGATACAAAACCTACTTTAGTTTAGGGTTTTATGTCATTGTTGCACTACTGTCAAATTACATGTGTAAGATAGAGATGGAAAAACATGTCTAAGTTTCTTTTACACCAAACTTAGGTAGATATTATTATATATATTATATATAATATTATATTATTATTATATCATATTATTATTACTTTCTATTGACATAATTATATTCCTAAATAGCTGTTACCCGCGACTCCGTACGCGTCAGGTTCACGATTTGATTAAAATAAGGTTTTAATATGTCAGTGATTTTACTTCCTTTTTTGTTTTTGTAAGTTACCTGATTTGAGGAGCTAGTGTCTTCATAATAACTGCCCCTCGGGTCGATCTTTTGCCTTGCTTGTTATATTCCTAATAAATGAGATAAGGCGTTTGTTTTTCAATGCATTTAAACCTACGATAGATAAAGATAATCTTTCGAATGTTTTATAACAGTAACCATCTCATTTCCATGTGGAGTTACTCTACTGATGAGGAATGATGAGTGTGAGTGATAAAATATGAGTGCGAGTGTATGTAGTTCGATGAATGGTTTTGATGATTAATTTAGTACACCGATAGATTTTAGTACGATTCTTCGGGTAAATTACTGAACCAAACCCGCGGGCATAAGCTATTAGTGAACCATTAAACGATGTTTTGATAACCGAAGAACAGATGTGCGTTCTCATTCCATTCTAATTAGTGTTATTACAGAAAATGTTCACGTATTGCCCAAGGCATCGATAATTGCCTACAAATTGCTACATCATCGAACATCCTGTACAATCATAAGGTAATAAGCATTACAATTTTTCCTTTCCTGAGCCTTTCTGAATCGTGTTTTTCGGCCTTTTGCTTTTAAAAGTTTGGGAGAAAGGACGAATCACGTAGAATCAATTTCGGGAACGTTTTATCCTAAATAATCGGTTATACCGAATTTCTGTATTATTATAGTGAACTAGCTGACCCACGCAACTTCGTCTGCGTCACAATAATATATAGCTTACAACCTTCCTGGATAGATCGACTATCCAACATAGTAATATTTTTCAATTAGTTTTCTAATGTGGAAAGAATTTTCAAAGTTGTCACAGTAATTTTTGAGTTGAATCGTAACAAACAAAAAATCGAATCTTTCTTCTCTATCATATTAGTTTAGATTACCTTAGAATATATTATTAAAGTGAGAATTACTATAGGTACATATCATCATCAGCCTTATATTGGTCCCACTGTAGGGACTAAGGCCTCCTCTCTAGGAGAGGGTAGCCCATCCCTGTTTGCTTTAAAAGTAATTATGACTTACAATTTATAATACCTTCACATTATTAAACTTAGATAAATGTTTATTAAAGTGCCTATCTTTCACTCGAAGCTTTAAAGTACTTAATTTAAGTCTGTTATTAAACTTAGAAAATTAGTTATGAAGCGTTTGAAACAATGTTATTGGCAAGTTTGAAGTGATTGTTCAGATAAGGTCACATGTTAAAGCTAAACGCGAACGTACTCTACAAGTGAAGACAAGTACAATAATTTTATGTCAAATCCATACTACAAATACCGACCTATATGTCTTTTAAAAGATTTTCTATAAGGATCATCTTATCACTTTTATAAATTCAAACCTTTGGACTGATGAAAGTTTGTTAGTCAATCACGCCAGAACGACTGGATCGGGATGAAACCTGGCACATTGCAGTAGTACGATCCCATGGGCAATTTCCTAACTACACGTGGCCAAACTCGCATACACTAGTATAAAATAAAACCTAATAACAATTTGCCCAAATCGTGTATCAACTCCAAGACCTCGTGATTTACAGTTGCACTTGTAATAACTAGTTCAATAAGGCCGCTTACTGACAAAAATGTAGTAACGTAATGCCTAAAATAACTAGACTAAATGCAAGGCAATAATGTGTTTCCAGTATAACAATACCTTGTTTTGTACAAAGACAAATCCCCATAAACTGGTTTTGTATTGTTTTATGGAAAATCAAATCCAGTCATCGTCATATCAGCCCGAAATCATCCACTGCTGTTTATAGACCTCCCCTTTCTACCGCCACATGTCCCGATCCTGTGCGTCTCTCATCCAGGTGTTCCCCGCGACTTTGACGATGTCATCAACCCAACGAGCTGTAGGACGGCCCTGGTTTCTATGGTCTAACCTTGGCCACCACTCAGTCAATGCCTTGCTCCACGGGCCATCTCCGCGCAAGCCAGATGTCCACTTGAGGCAATCAAAAGTACCAGACAAATAGTCAAGTGAGCTACTACAAATACTTCTTACTTCTTCAGATATTTTTTTTGTAATAAGCTGCGGCTTTGAACTCTACGTTTTGTAACCAAGTTTCCTTAAGTTCTCTCTTGTTAGTACACAAATGATAAAATAAATAAACAAAATCTTGTTTTCGATCTGAAAATTCCATGAAAAGTTAATTTAGACACAATTTATTAACATTCTGAGTGCTACAATGTGCGTGGGTGTCCTTAAAAGCCTACCTATGGGCTCGACGTGAATGAAAATAATATTGTAATGTCTATATGTACAAACAGCGCATAATTATTTCGTAGAAAATTGTTCAAAGGCCCTAGCACGAGCGTGCGTAACATAAATACGTCGGTTTTTTTAATCGAAAAAAATCGGTTGACGCAGTGGCTGAGTGACAGGACTGAGTGTCACGGGTTCGATCCCCGCACGTAACAAATATTCGTATGGCCTAGAGATAGTTGTTTCGGGTTTGGGTGTGTTTTTATATGTTAGTTTAAATGTTTGTAAACGCACCCACGATACAGGAGAAATTCCTAATGTGGTGGGGTAAAAATAGTATTTTTTTAAATTTACGCATTGCATGATACTAAAGGGATGGAGGGCTGGTGTGAGGAATTATATAAAAGAAAAAAGAAAAAAATATAATGAGACGGATGCCAGGGAAAAATGGATGACAAAATACTGTCACATTAACCCCAAGTAACAAGGGACAACATCAGGAAGACACCACAGTATTCTTAAAATTATGAATATTGTATTGACGGTACACCCGCACGCTCCTGTAAGGGCCTTGGGAGGTGACTACAAAGTCGTTATTTTAGTTGTAATAACACTCAACTTTTTATGCTTTATACAATAACCTATAACCGACACGTCATTGTGTGAGGTAACACGTTATTGAATGACCATTGTTCAATATTATCAAAATCAAAAATCAAAATCAAAAGTCATTTATTCAAATTAGGCTGATAATCAGCACTTTTCGAACGGCAAAATTTACTTTACTCTATTTATTTACAAGAGACAGTCTCCCAAAACGCCCACCCTTCGGCACTTCCTAGTGTTTAGCTGGAAAGAAGAAGTGACGGAACTCCCCAGCAACACATGTCTGTTATGTTGGTTAGAAGAACCAGACTCGATACAATAGTAAGGTGTAAGTTCAATTTAGATTTACTAAAGACACAAATCAATAACAAAAAATTATATAATTATAAACAATGTAAAAATAAAAAAGTAGGTACATAACATTTCACATATAGCACACTAATATTTCCAGCAGAGAGAACCCTTGAGGCCTATGTCCAGCAGTGGACGTATTTTGGTTGAAATGATGATGACCCATATATTATAAAGGCGTAAGTTTGTGAGTGTGTATGTTTGTTACTTTTTCACGCAAAAAACTACTGAACGGATTTAAATAGATAGAAATTCTGGATCGAAATTGGTACACAGATAGTTTAAAACCTGGACATATGATAGTTTTTATCTCGATTTTATCTTCAGGTGGGATAATTTTCGCGTTGCAGCGGGCAAAGCCGCTGGCAACAGCTAATTTTTATTAATAAAAGCTAGTCATTAGCATAGGCATTTTTCTAAACTTAATTTGAATAAAAAAAAGAACGTCCGCTATACTGGTATTCATCAGCTGCGTCTGGTAAGACTGAAGTCGACCAACATAGTTGAGAAAAGGCTACGCAGATACTCTCCGAGAACCACCATTTTTTTTTGCCTGTGACGTGATTGCGACAATATCACTGAAAACAACACTTGGACCCAACATTACCTGGGCTGGTAACCCGTAACACAAGTTAATGAATAAATGATGATACCGGTCATTTATGCTATATTAGTGACCCTGCGTAGGACCCTTTATAGACCCAGTAATTATAACTGGCGAGTAAGGGTCAATGGCGAATATTTCTGGTATATGTGGTAGGATGGCATGTTTAGGAAGATGCCTGAAATAGCAGATGTTTCGGAAGGCATTTAATATGTTGGTAGCAGAGTCAAAGTTATTCAATTGACACACATCGTCGTCTTACTATTTTATACAACTGTGAAAGACTGGCAAGTCTAAAAGTGGCATCGATTACTGAAAAGTTGTGTTATAATCGATTGATTTAGCTTCGCCGTGTGATGCGAAGGAATGAGGAATATGTCGTGAAGAAAGTTTTGAGTATAGAACCGACTGTTAAGAAGAAGCTAGAATAGAGGAAGATCAAAGAAGCGATGGATGGTGTAAAGGTTGATATTATGGCAATATAAAATGTGAAAGATTGCCAACAGTGATTTTTAGAACGTAGTTTTTTTGAAAACGTTGCTCCTCACTAGTAATTTCTACTGTATCGTGGGTGCGTTCACAAACGTTTAAACTCACATACACAAATACCCATACCCGGAACAACTATCTGTAGCCCATATTTTTTTGGGGGTGGGAAATCATCAACTGACCTCCCGCTCTTAGACAGAGTGAAAGGGAGCGTCAGACTTCTACAGACTAAAAACCACCCATGTTCCTTCTAGCCCTTTATGTCGAGGCTTCGATTCTCTTACAACAATCCGCATTTTCAATATTACTTTAATCTTTTTAAAGTTTAACTAAGTTTAACTTTAATATTTTTAAAGTAATATTGTCTAGTAAGTGGTATTGTGTAGTTGTATAGTCTTTTTAAAGGTCTCTGACATGGTTTGACAACCGCCATTTGGCGGCCGGGACCACCGGCTTATACGTGCCTTCCGAAGCACGGATTCATCTTTTTATTAGACAATCAGGTATGGATAATTATGTTGATTAATCAGACTGAAATAGATAGGTGCTCGGCCGGTCGCGACACAGTGTAGCGTGAATCATCCTTAAACTGTTGGGATCTGGGCCGAAGCTAAAGCTAATAGTTACCAACAATAGATTAGATAGATACTCAAAATATGAAGTAACTCAAGTAAAAATCACAAAGTCTATTATTTCTAAGTGCCAGTTAAAATGAAGTAAGGTTCGTGATCAGTTCGTGATTTATTTTCTTATTGGTAGTTGCGAAATTTCAACACTGTGCCACTGCGCCAACCGTGCTGTCATAGAGAGGATGCCTGCGTCCCAGCAGTGGGAACATATTAATAGTAAACAATGGTAGATAGGTACCAACCTATACCTAGTTTGCCAATATTAATCCTATTATATTGTAATTTCATTCATGTTTTGTTAACACGTGTTAATACAAGTATGAGAACACACACCTACGCTTCTTTCATCACATTAGGGACATAAATAATGATTCAGTTTCCATGAAAAACCTTATTAGAATTGTTTCGAGGGCAGTGTGGGTGTGTTTACAAACACAAATCTCTCAGAGATAAACGAACGCGTGTTTGTTTCATTTTATGAACCCACGTAGGTTTATTCATGTTTCGATTCCATTAAAAAACTGTTGCGGCTTGTATAAATATGAGTATTTACAGCTGTTGTATTTGCCGAACATGCGTCGGTGAATCACTGTAATTTCCATCTTAAAATATAATGACCAGCCCAGAATACGAATCATTATGAAGCGTGTTATTTATTTACTTTTCAACTTACAACTAACACAACAGGTCTTAACCTAATCCTGTTAGTATGGCAAATATTAAAATCAATTAACATAAAAATAGGGACTTACACGTTTCTTACAAATTAGTCTACAACTAAACACAAATTTAATAAACTAAAAAAGAAACAGGACTAACAACATAATTATCGATTCTACTATCTTATCAACTAAGTAGTTCCTTAAATTAAATATAATATAGAAAATATAAGATAGATTTGTACTAACTGTTGCCAGCGGCTTTGCCCGCTACAATTGGAAAATTATCCCACGGGAAGATCATCATCATTATCCCTTTTATAGACTATCTGTGTACCAAATTGTATCCAAATCCGTTCATGAGTTTTTGCGTGAAAGAGTTTCAAACATCCACATTTACAAGCTTTGACGTTTATAATATTAGTATAATGTTAGTTTAAACGAGGGACATATTGAAAGCGGAATTGGGTATGCTTACATGATACCTACTAATATAAATATGAACAAAACAGACACTGATCAATAACAGACAAAATCATACCATAAAATTTCGGAAAAGTCTCACAACCCTGGCGTTTATCACTAAAAATGTGCGCGGGTCAATGACTTTGTGTTATCCATTTTCCTTTACATATTTTAAAAACTGGTGTAGGACAATGGCGAAAAAAAACGTCTAATATAGGGAGACCTAGAGTGTGTGAGGCACAATTACGTCAAAAATTAAGGTTATTGTTTTATTTTACATATTTAAGTAGATTATCGAATACCTACTGAATACCTACCCTCAATAAGTCTCGTCTAACCTACCATACTGTATAGATTAAGTAAACTTTTTCCACTTCCTTTATTGTGTGGTAAGTACCTAATAACTTGTGTCAGACTGTTTAATGCGATCAGTAGCAGCGAATTTTTTTTTGTTAAAGAAGCCCCGTAAATTCTGGCCCTTCCGATCAGAAACAGGACCAAACATTTTAAATGGTCATTGGCATGGATTACAATGAATAGTTTTATATTTACCTCTACCTAGATCGTCCACAACACAAGGTTGTCTCGGATTTAGACCAATATGCTGGAACTGGCAGAGCTGTGCGCATGAAACTAATATTATTATCCTTTGTGGCATATATTGACAAACAATGGTTACGCTAAGAGGATTGAATGTCGCAATGTTGGATACAAAGCCATAGTTACGTTCATATAACTAACATTGTTTGACTTTTAAAAACAACAGATACCGGTAAATAGAAACGATTATCTGTAAATCGCTACGGCAAAGGTATCACATTACCCTCGCTTGGGACTCTAAGCGCTGAAGCTCGAGGCTAAAGTATACCTATAGGGAAATATGTAAAGTAGAAGTGTATCACTTGTACAACGTAGGAATATTTTTAAAAGAATGTCGACTGTGGTATCGTCTACAATACCAAGTTTTGACGCAACCTGATGTCACTCAACATCTTGAAAAATACAACCTTCTAAAGATACAACACACATCTGATCAAAGGATCTTTTTTGGAGGGTGCAAAATCATCGAATTACTCCTCCCGGTCTGGACGAAGAGGAATAGAATGTCAGACTTCTACTGACTAAAATTTATAATGTTCCTTCTTACCCCTTTGTGTCTAGGGCCGCGGTATTTCTTTCGAACAACCCGGAGCCCCAGGGTGAAATGATCCTGTGTTGAAAATAAAAGAAAACTCTTTGCTCCCAGATGATATGCAAACAAGCAGCAGTAGTATTTCTTTAAGACCAGGCACTCTAAAATAATTTCCACGCAAGCTACGCCCCATTCACCCCGCCACTCCGTGCGATGTGCTAGACGCTAGCGCATCAGTAATAAAGTCGAATACCGCGTGCGCTCTTTGATCGCGTTCGAGCACGAAACTAAATGTCGTAAGTCTCAATTCTTATTTCGTTTATAACTAAAGTAGTAATTGATCTGGAGAAAAAATATCTTGTGGCTGGATAGTAAACTATATTTTCTTACAGTGAACATTTATTTTAGACATAAAGGCGGAGCAATCTTGAGGAAAAATGTAATAATCGTTAAAAAAGACATGATTTTCGAATAAAAAATGAATCGAGCGAATATGCTACAATTACGTAACTGTCTTGTACATGGAAAGAAAAAGATCCAATAAATCATATACTAAAGTTCCATTTTGATCGTATGTACGACTGTTTCAGAATATTAATGCAAATTAACATAAATTTAGGGAGCCTCCTCTTAAGCCCAAACTCTCCAATCATCGGTCAATCTATTGTCGGTGTAAGTTCTTACAAGACGGAAGGGTTCATTCGGGGTTACTCTTCGGGGATCACGGGTATTTTGACGAAGGGACGGACTTTGAGTGTCAAGGGAGTGAATGACAGTAATGAAATCCGCCTAACATTATGTAATTGTGTCTGTGAAGAGATGCGTTACTAGCTATTCTTCTAAATTGTTAATGATCGTTGCTTGAGAATAATATATTCCTGTTTTATTCTCTAGATAGTGTTGGTGTTGGTTGGTGTGTTGTGTAGTGTCAAACGTTGTGTTGTTGTGTGCTGTCAAATTAAAAAAATAAGTAACATTGCTCTAGTAATATTCATATTTGTCTAGTAGACGTACATTCAACTGCACCTCAGTAGTAATACTTGCACTTCGAAATTAATCTCTGCTGGAACGACATAAAGGAACCGTCAATTTCAAAAAGTATTAAAATGCAGCTGTACTAAATACGGTGGTGAGCAAAATACTCGACTGAGTTGTCGGTTAGTTAAACGTGTATGGCCAGATGTATCAACGTCGACGAGGTGATAGGAGTATATCAGGGTCATATCAGGTGTCGGGGTCCACGTGTTGGCTTCCTGACACCATAGGCGCGGGCCTAAGTGCGGTTATTAATGGACTGGCTCACCATCCATCCGTCCTATGATGACAACAGGCCGTTTCGACGGTGCGTTAGTCTTCCACGCGCACCTCAATGAGATGTCATCGAAATTGTGGGGGTTCGCAAGGGCTGACGCCTGCCGGGGCTATGGGTTGTTCGAAAGAGATACCGCGGCCCGGACACAAAGGGATAAGAAGGAACATGGGTGGTTTTCAGTCAGTCGAAGTCTGACACTCCCTTTCACTCCGCCTAGAGCGGAAGGAGTCATTTGATGATATAATACCCTCCAAAAAAAAGGATCGTACCAGTTTCTGTATTTTCTGCCGCCCCCCATAAAAAGGCGTGAGGTTAAATATTAATATATGTATCCATATTTAAATACCTTCAATCATCAGATCCACGTACACAATGCAATTAAAACATTACTATGTGTACGTGTTAGAAACTGCGAAGGAACATAAATACTACTAGCAACTAATTTAGTTATTTAAATTAACTTGCTTAATTAAAACATTGCTTCGAACGATTGTAACTTACGTGTGGAACGGCAACACTGTTTTGTAGAGAACATTGACTTCTTCAGGCGGGATGCCAATGAACTGTTAAAACGTACCTAATCATTGATTTATGTTATAATTACCCAATAGGGGATCGAACAAAAAAAACTAATTAGTCCGTCAGATAGATTTCCAAAAAATATTGGACACGTTTTTTACTTCTTTCATAAACAAAAAATTAAGTCAATGCAGTGCTTCGAAAACTCGTGAACTATTCGAAAACGTCACATGATAGTACATTTTTTACCTACAAATGACGTCACAACCATATCTTATCTTAGTCAATTTTGATTAATTTGATAAAACAAAAAACACGTATCCAATATTTTTCGATAATCTAACTGACGGACTAATTAGAATCATTGTTTATTGACTCAGTCCGATCCCCTATTGAGAAATATTTAGGATTCTTTTTAACATTGTTATTGACATTTTGCTAGTATTATGAAAACGAGAATTCAGTTTTCAAGCCAGTGGTGGTGAAGTCGTTATAATTATGTATCTATGTTCTACTAGCTTGCGCCAGCGGCTTCACCCGCTACAACTCTAAGTTGTCCCACGAGAACGTAAAATCGGGATAAAACTATCCTATGTGTTAATCCAGATTATAAACTATCTGTGTGCCAAATTTTATCCAAATCCGTTCAGTAGTTTTTGAGTGAAACATTCATCCATACACACATACATACTTACAAACTTTCGCGTTTATAATATTAGTAGGATGTTATGGAAAAGGGTATCGTATTACCCAGTATGAAACTGGGTTATGGAGGTCAGATAGGCAGTCGCTCCATGTAAAATACTGGTATTCAGCTGCATCCGGTTAGTCTAACCGGATGCAGCCCGGATACCGGATGAACCGGATGATGATAAAGTCGGTTAAAAAGGTAAAAAAATTGTACGTTCGAACGAATATATAAGTCAACCACTACTGGACTAGTTTAAAAATCTTAGATATAATGATACATGTCTCTGAGTCTCATAGGCTACATTTATTTCAAGTTTAAAAAGAAAATGTCCATCCGTGCGAAGCCTGAATGGGCGGTTAGTATAAATATATTTTCATGTTATGAAAATTTTAACTTTAACGGGAACTTTGACCCTTACTTTGCTAACAAAAGTTATAAAAAGAAATTAAATGTTTTTGCAGCTCAACCACCTCTAAGTTTTTCTTAATTAATCAGAGTTTTGTTAAATTAAATAAAACTATGAAATAACTTCTAATTAGTGTGAAAAGCCACCTGAGATCAGATTCATTGGTTGTGGGAGTAACAAAGCGGAGTTTTATAACTAGTGAGCTAACGTTATAATAATAGTCATAAATAAGAAAATTTTGCCATAATAACCATGCTAAATAAAGGACTACTGTGTGTTTTCAATGTCATATGGCGCTAAGAAGTAGCGTGCACTTTCGAATGACCACAGATAGGATTTTTGCTCGCCACCCGGCTCCTAAGAGACACAAAATTTATTGTAAAATAGACTAGTCTTTTATCTTAATCAAAATTGGGATTTCAGATTTTTACATTGGAGTTCAAGATATTATTGCGTTCGAACAAAGAAACAATCATAATTTTTTTATTAGTTTTAGAGATACCTCATGTGTTTATCTAGCTCATAGGTTACGATTTTCACTTGTCGTTTCTATGGTAGTAAATCTAAATAAAAAATAAGTTTAATTAAAAAGTAAAACCCGCCAACGAATAGAAACGCAGACTAATAAAACCGCGGTCTTAAAAGTATTAAACAAGAAAAATCGTCTAGTAAGTAGATAATTTGAAAAATTATAGAGGACAACCGTAGTCGCATGCCACTGATACCGGATGCTCCTTCATGGCGTTCTGTTTGACAAAGAAGTTCGCTGAAGCTCGTTGCCATTCCCCTTCCCTTTGGCTTGTCCGTAGTCGGGTAAAAAAAAAGGACGAATTTCAGATACCAATCACCCTATCTAAAACATCATCCCTTTCACATTACCCGTTGGCTACACGAAACACCCAGAAGAAAATCCTAAAAAGTTGCAAACTACGGTCACCAAACGTTCATAAATACGTACCCAACCATTCGGATAAAGTATTTCAATGTAACTTACTGGGAGGTTTATCCGAGCTCTGCGCTTATCTCTACAGGGATAGTAATAGTAACGAGAACATTGTCGAAGTTTTACTAAAGCCCTTATCCCTAGGTATTTTACTTTAAGAGAGGTGAGTTAGGTCAAATCTTCAAATCAAAATTGACGGTACGGTTGGCGCAGTGGCTGAGAGAATGTTCGATCCCCACACGGAACAAATATTTGTATAGCAAACAGATAGTTGTTTCGGCTCTGGGTGTGTTTGAGTATGTGAGTTTAAATGTTTGTAAGCGCACCCACAATACATGAGAAATTTCTAGTATGGGGCAACGTAAAAAAAAAATATTTTGTTCCCATGATCTCCGGTACAAGTATGGGCAGGGAACATTGGGGTGGTTTTTCAGTTAGGGTTTGATAGACCCCTTCACCTACCCCAGGGCGGGAGACGTCCATTAATATTTTCCACCAGGTAAAAAAAGACATCTCTTAGCAATCATTCAGTTACTGCCGCACTCAGAGAGCTTTAATGATTACTTAGGCCATCACTTAGTAATGGTTTTGACAGTTTTGTCATACAAAAATATGACAAACCTTTACTAAGTGACGACATAAGTACCTAATCATTAAAAATCTCTGTGTACGGCAGTTAGTTATAAATCCATGACTATTCTACAATCAAGGTTTTAGAGAGTATATTTCTTCATTTACAAACGCCTTTGTGTGATGTTAATTTCGAATTAACTGTTTCATGTAGACTACATATTCAATAGTTTATATCGGTAGGGAGGTCGATACTCGAACAGCGGGTTGTGAAACCCTATGGGGATGTATCGATTGGCCAGAACTTCACCAACATCCAATGAAAAAAAGTAAGCATGCATGTCTAGTTTTCTGTGAGAGAAAGTAAATAGGTATAATTTAAACCGTTTGTCTGATTTAGTTACCGATTGTCTGATTTAGTCACCTTGATTTCTTACTTTTGTTTGCTTGTCTGCTTCTAATTGGTGCTAAGCCGTTTACTATGAATACATAATAAATAAAATACTTGTAAAACAATCACACAATAATTACTGGACATTGTAACAGTATAAAGTTATTTTAGTATTTTCAACTAATATTGACGCGTTGTGGAAAATTGTTTAAGGCGACAATAAATGCTAGCGGCCTTGTGCGAGTGGTTAGAGTTTGCGTCACTCCCCGCGACCGCGGAACGCATCCCCATAACGCACCCTCGTAATGTCGTAGGGTAACTATACGTTTCAAATAGTAAGGACTGTCCAGCACGATTTTTTATCTCCATACAAATAAAGTAAGTAAAAAAAATAAGAATATGCGATTTACAAAAAAAACATTGAATTGGACTAAAAAAATAAAACACTATTAATCAAAATGATCACGTGAAGAAATTTTAAGAGGTATCTTCGCGATTTTTTTCTATCGAGTATAGTTGAATTATTTTTTCAACACACTATGTCAGTAACGTGTATCCTGAAGAATATCATATATATATTTCTGATTTAATTTACTGCAGTGAATCATATACTAGAACGCATTATAAAACTTGCGTTAAACTCCTGTTGTCGCCTAATGTATTAAACTCTCTCAGCTTTTGATGAGATTTGACTATAGTTTCTACCAAATAAAACAAGACATCCCCAACTGACTGCTTCGTAGGTCTAGTGTTCACAATCGTGACTGCTAAACTTGAGGCTCTGAGCTCGATTCAAAAGCAAAATTATTATTGGGGGGAAAACCTAATCAGAAATTATTCAGTGGCAGCCACATAGCCTGGAATTGTTCCCGATTAATGGCAATAGGCTCGCCCTTATTACATCATCAGCATCAATCATCAACAGCCTATTAATGTTCCGACTGCTGGGACACAGGCTCCTCTCTTTTTGAGAGGGAATGGGTTATAATCTACCACGCAGACAGGTAGATGTCACATGCCCCTATTGCAGCAAAATGTGGGTGTACACCTCTGCCTAAGATTTCAGAGATTACATGCAGGATGTTATGTATGTATGACTATGTCATATAAGACACTTGAATCCATTTGTCTCAGCAAAGTTGTAAAAAGTAAAGACACTTCATACTTCACGCGTCCGTGGGAAGTCGCCATTTGTCTGAATGTCTAGTTCTAATGTTCCATGCACCCCACTTGAATAATAAAACGATATGAAATATTCATACTTATGCCTCGTTTGAGTACGTTCAGAAACTTTATCAGATCTTCGTTCTCGTAGTTTTTCGTTTAGCTTTAGGAATTCTATGATTTTATAGCATTTGCTTATTTAAATCTTTCTAAACTCATTTATTTAAAATATGTTGTGATTTTCTAGGCGAATGGCCATTTTTTATGGTAATATGGTTCTCTCTCCAACCATTCGTTTAGAATTTTCCTACTCTAAACGAATGTCTCTAAATCTAAATCTTTGGAAATCGCATGGAGAGAAGTGTGGGCTATGAAGGAGGCCTTTGCCCAGCACTGGGACAACATTAATTATTTTAAAAACAAAGCGCGCAATCTTTTTATGTAGCGCATATTTACAGCAGATTACACACTAATTATACGTTCTACTCATATCACTCTAGGAGCCACTTTCCTGCCGGTAACGCACACGACGTAACTGGCCCATAAGCCCATTGCATATTCATTTATGTCTGATATAAATCGTCTTTAAACTAACATTTCTGCAGTGTATTCTTGGCTTTTTACCAACTTCAGCTTTGTTTTTAAGTAGCTGTCATTTCTTGGGGACTTTCCTACTTTATACGGAATTTCTGAAGTATGTGAGTAAAGTTCGAAACTGTTAAATATTAACTAAAGAGAAATACTGAAAGAGTTCTAGAGGGGCTCGTGGCCAAGTTATAACAAACAAACGGGTCGCTCAATCAAGTTAAGATAGGTTACCACCTTAACATACCCTCCGTGCTTTGAAAAGCACGCAAAGCCTTTGGCCTAGGCTGTCGTTATCATGCTGACTGAGAAACTCTTTCAGGAATCGTACCCAGAAATCAATTTTAATTCCTCAAAATTTTGACAAAAGAATGAATAGATGATTCAAAAACCAGCAACGTTTTCATAAAGCTCTTGTACTTACAAAAATGAGAACTCGTAATCAAGGTAAGAGGTTTATATTGCGTCGTCAATCACAGTCGTTGTCTGTTATACTTAGGTGATAGTGGAAGGAAACACTCACCCACACGCCCCGTGCGCGATCGATTTGACACAAATATTGATAAAAACGGTCAGGTGACTCGGTTTACTTTAGTCTGTTATAAGTTAAAACAGAAGATTCACTACTGGTTTTTTTTAATAGGGCTGTTTACTGACTAGAAAAATGTGATACTAATTAGGCCGTCTGTTAGATTATTGAAAAATGTTGGATACGTATTTTTTGTTTTATAAAATCAATAAAGATTGACGAAGATTTAAAAGATTTTAATTTTGACGACACTGACCGGTAAAACATGTCATGCTAATGTCTTAGAATATGACGTCACGCGCGTTTCCAAAGCACTGTATCGTCTTTATTGTTTGTTTACGTTAAAAAAGAAAAAATACGTGTCCAATATTTTTTGGAAATCTATCTGATGGACTAACTATTTTTTTTTGTTAACTACCTTATTTTATCAATCTCAATTCCTCAAGTGATTGAAGATTACTTATTGTCTTTGTCTGAGTGCCCTGGTTTCGTATTAACCGCCGTCGGGTATAGCCGACAAATGAAAACGCGCCCAATGACGTTTTCTTGTCATCTTTACACGACGACGGTAGCGTGTTGCACACGTTTCCATTTGTCGGATATACCCGACGGTGGCGTTTAAAGGTTTAAAAAAATACTATATGCCGCTTGGTTCTAATGACCTTTCGACAATTTTGAATCTATAATACAATTTTACTAGACATGTGTATGATTCAAAGGTTTGGCCAAGTGTTTTGGAAAATCTCAATTACATTTTGCCCACCCGGTATCTTGGCTCAGGAATTTCTTAGGCGAGCCTATTGGCATCAACCGGGCTCAAATATAGACATTTGAGCCCGTTTGATGTCAACAGGCTCGCCTACTATTTCATAGGACTTAAACATAACTGGCAAAATGTGCGATTATAGCGGACACTCTGGAGGAGCTCGTGGCTTAATAATTACCACAACTCGGGTCTAACTTTAGGTTAAGCCACGCTTGTATAGGTTGGTCTGTGGATAGGTGACCACCAATTACATACCGAGTTTCCTGCGTGCTTCGGTAAGTACGTTAAGCTGTTGGTCCCGGCTGCCATATGATTATGTAGATCTTTGGCAGTCGTTACAGGTAGGTCAGTCAGATAGGCAGTCGCTCCATGTAAGATACTGATATTCAGCTGCATCTGGTTAGACTGGAAGCTGACCCCAACATAGTTTTAAATATGCTTGGTAGATTATAATGGACACTCTGTTCGTCTCTCTATAGTGGGGTAATAAGTTCGTAGTCATATCACGGTGGACACTGAGCATTTGTTTTGCTTCAGTTTGGAGTTTGTTGACACAAGCCGCTGGTTCCTATCGATCTGTCCGTACCACGTGTAGTTTGGTAACAACTTTGTATTATCGAACGACAAGATTAGTGTAACCTTGTCCATGTATTCGTGATTGATTGTCGATATGAGGTATAACAGACGCGGCTGCGGGTTGTTCGAGAGAGATACCGCGGCCTCGACACAAAGGGCTAAAAAGGAACATGGGTGGTTTTAAGTCAGTAGAAGTCTGAGCCTCCCTTCCGCTCCGCCCAGAGCAAAGATTTTATAAGTAAAAAAATAAGTATAAGGATTTTAACAACGGGTGACAATCACTGGAATAATTCAAACTGTTCAACCCCTTTTTGTGGAGACCTTGTTCGAGGTCCGATTCCAAGCAGGCAATTTTCTGTGTGTTATTAATTAATTGAATACCATCGTCACTACTCTGAAAACGATGACAGTAAATAATATAATTATATTATTAACTGTCACCGTTTTCAAACTAGATTTCATGAATTGATGATATTGCTTAACTAATGCGTAGAGGTGATTTCTAATGCGTAGAGGTGATATCTCACTTCTTGTCATAGTGACGCCTGTATCCCAGATGCGGGAATGTGTCCATCAAATTAAGTCATTCAAAGTTAAAAAAGTTTTTTTCGTTTAAACTACTGACTGAACTACTAACTACTGTAAACAGTAAAACTCTATAAAACGGGCTCAAAACATTACGCTGATGGATGCTTTGGATAGTACAGGGGTCATGGAGGTATTCAAAGTAAAGTAAAATAAATAACATGAAAAATTTGCTCTGTAACTAACAGGGTTCGTGATTGCAATGAATGATAAAACCAAGTGTCTTACGGTTTCGATAAGATTTTTTACACCCATCTTGTTTTAATTAACCATTTTTGTGTGTACCTAGTAGCTGCCTAAATACGAACAGACACTTCACTGTAAAAAGGCTCAATCGACAAAGTAATTCAAGTATTTCGGCTCGGTTCTGGCGTACAATAAAGCACATTCCATTCAACTTTCCATTATAAGGAAACTTCAATACAACCCGTAATATTGTAAGGCTTTATGGAAATACTTGAATTGTGAACTTAAACTTCGTCGGAACTGCCCTTTACAATCGACGTCTAATGTATTAACTTTTAGTATAAGTTGTAAAGGTCGACTGAGGTCAATCGACACTTTGCCGTTACTGCGTATTAATGTTACCGCTCATAGGATAGTTCAATATTGTGGTTTAACTTTTGTGTATATTTTAGTTTGTTAAATTTTAGGATAGTGACTTAATGTGGTTGATGTTTACTTGCTTTCGACAATATGCATATACCTATAAAGAGTGTAAAAGTACCCTTAACGCAAACGAAGGGCATTTGTTCTATGACCTCCGGCCACCGTAGACGCGGGCCTGTGGACGGTGAGTGATGGGCTAACTCGCCGTCCGTCCGTCTCACGACGAAAACAGGCCGTGTCGACGGCGCGTTCGTGTTCCACGCGCGCCTCAAAGAGATGTCAGCAACATGGGAGGGGCCCGAAAGGGCCGACGCCTGTCGGGGCCGCGGGTAGTCCAACGGTTATCGCGGCCTCGACATAGAGGGCGAAGAAGGAACATGGGTGGTTTTTAGTCAGTAGAAGTCTGACACTCCCTTTCGCTCTGCCCAAGAGTGGGAGGGGTTATTCGATGATTTTACACCAACCAAAAAAAAAAAAAAAAAAAAGGGCATTTGTTCTCCCCACCACTGTATTTTTTTGGTTTTAGACCATACCTGGGAACCCCCTAGTTACGGAGATTTTGGGGGTCAAAGTTACAAATTTTAATGAAATGAAAAATGAAAAAGCGTTTATTCATGGTCACATCCGTGTTACAAAATATATTACTTCACACACACACGCGCTCGCGCGCGCGCGCTTCACAGCTGTTTTTGTAAATGCTAGTTTTTCAGGTAGTAACTTTACTTAAATTAACTCCATGACCCTTTTACTATTCAAAGCATACACTAGCACAATGTTTTAAGAGTGCTACATTGAGTTTTACCGTAAAATGAGATTTTTGACCCCAAAAAAAAAAGTCGTTTCCCAGCAAAAACTTTTGCGTAGGTGTAATTAGTTTGATGTACAGAATGCTTGGTTGACGTATGTGTGAAGGGCTAATTTACACCCTGTATATTTTTATTCTATTACAAACCGTTTGCCCGTCGGTATGCATAAGAAAATTCCCCATACAACTATAATTCTTCTGTTAAAATCCTATATGGTTGAAGCTGGTTTCTGAATCGGTTTTACCAAACATTCCTCACGGTTTGCCTTTTTTGTTATTAATGAAACTCTTGTGCAATGTTTCTTTCTAACCCCAACGGTCGAGCGCATGTATATCAAAGTATTTATGAGTTGAAATAAAAATATGTAAGTAGATAGGTTTCATCAATTCTTTCCCACAGTTTAAGATAATTATTATCTTCTTTGACGGCACGGTTGGCGCAGTGGCTGAGCGATTGGACTGCTGCACTGCGTGCCGCGGGATCGATCCCCGCACAGAACAAATATTTGTATGGCCTACAGATAGTTGTTTCGGGTCTGGGTATTTGTGAATGTGAGTTTAAATGTTTGTGATACAGGAGACATTCCTAGTGTGGGGCAACGATTAAAAAAAAAAACATTTTTCGGTTAATGTAAATTTTCTTTATTGAATGAAGATTTACACTCTGTATATGTGTAATATTTTATCGATTTAGACTTGAAATTGTCGCGACAATTCGTCTTATCGATCGGTGGCCCACTAACCTTAGCCCTGGGTCAAACTTACGTCAAATGGGCATTTACAAAAGATATAACATATTTACTGTCATGTCATGTGATCTTACATTACTTACTATTTTTATAAAAATACGAAACTTTGTGAGTACGGATGCATGGATGTCTGTTACCCTTTCATGCTGAAACTATTGAATGGGTGTCGCTGAAATTCGCCACACAGATAGTTGTATAACCTGGATTAACATTATAGAATACGTTTACCGTACTCCAGGATAGGACATAAGCTAGTATTATGTAATCCGAAGGAACTCTGTTTTTGTTCCAAATTATTGTTTCAATTGATAAGAAAATATTTGAAATAATGGTAAAAACCAAGACACTTATACAGTTACAAATAAGTTTGAGTGAGTAAGTAAAATTGTTTAGTATTAATTTCTAGCTTAGCTAGTTAACCAAACAAAAATATACAAAAACAAGATAATATAATTATTATATTTATATTCTGGCATACTTACATAAGGAGCTGCAATGCTTTTACATTTCTGTACATATTTTAACCCCGAACGAAGACAATTCCTATTATGTGAAGCAACCTTGAACCTCGACGTTTAGAACGATATCGAAGCGTGGTTGATATGAAACCTATACATCAATATTATAACCAGGTATTATATATTGGATATTGTTTGTTTTTGAAAGGTCGACCGAAGTTTGTAATGTTCACAAAACTATGGCTTCATGAATGTTCTTGGCCTCGTAAGGATTCGTTTATTTTGGTAATAATTTGACATTTACCACAGACAGTTCACAAAGTAGCAGCAGTCACGGTGTTTGGATTTGTGCCCATTTGATGGCAATAGGCTAGCCCCTTTTTTTGGGGGGGGGGTCACGGTCTAAAACTTTATAAGTATTCGACTTCATACTAAAAGCTTAGCACATAAAAATAAATTATTATTCCTGCTTTATGTAGTAAAATTTCATGAATGATTTTCTTTGCCAAACCGAATAAACATGAGAAGTTTTCCGAATCGTGATTTCGTTCAGAAAAATCTAGTTTGAAAGGTATTTTCAAATGTGGCTGCACTGCTTGCTTCTCACGGAGTTCACAATGCAATAACTGTGAGCCCGTTTGTGGTTCACCGGATTCGAAGCTTATATAGTATGCACGTGGACTTCTGACGTATTACTGTGGCTATTTGTGAAATATTATTTTGAGGAATATACCTTTTTTTTTGGCGGGTGGAAAATCATCAAATAACCCCTCCCGCTCTTGGGCAGAGCGAAAGGGAGTGTCAGACTTCTATTGGCTAAAAACCACCCATGTTCCTTCTTAGCCCTCTATGTCGAGGCCGCGGTAACTTGTGAACAACCTGCAGTCCTGAGGTATATATCTTGAGGAAGGTTTTGAATGTGGATCAGTTTATGAGTAGAGGAAGACAAAAGAAACAATCAATGGGCTGCTTAAAGGATGATTTGGCTATAAAAGAGGTATTTCAATTGACGACTTGTAATAGAGAAGTACGAAAAAAGAATATACTGCGCCGAGCCCAAATGAATTGGTATAAAGGCAAGATACTGATGGTGATTTGAGAAAGATATTTTGAGCTTTATTTGGCTACGGTTGGATATAAAAGTAGGAGGAGAGTTCGTTGTTTAATAATAATGGCCGTGCAATCGATATTTAGGTTAAGCCGCACTTGATAGTATTTAATAATATTCCACAACTATCACACAACGCCATCTAGTCCCAAGCTAAGCAGAGCTTGTGTTATGGGTACTAGACAACTGATAAACATACTTATATATTTCTAAATACATACATATTATAGATAAATTACACCCAGACACAGAACAAATGATCGTGCTCATCACACAAACATTTGTCCTGGGTGGGAATCGAACCCACGACCTCCGGCATAGCAGTTAGGGTCACTAACCACTAGACCAACAGGCCAGTCAAAAATATTTCCATGGTCGGATGACAATTAATCCATCACATTGTGGAAATATAATGGATTGTCATCATTTTGTCAGCGTTACATATTTTTCCTACTCCTCCGCCATTCCATTCAGATTAATTTCACTGCAAAATCCAAAACCGTTTAATAATTTCTCTGGGACTTCTTCGAGTTTCACAACCGTATTTTTTTCTGATTGTCGTCACTATTGAATCCGTTTTCAGGAGTTGCATTGGTTTGGAAATAGTGTGGCAGACAGGTCAAACTGCGGTACTCAGATATATTTAATGATTACTTTAGCCGTCACTAAGTAAATATTCGACATACTTTTGTATGACAAAACTGTCAAAACCTTTACTAAGTGATGGCCTAAGTAATCATTAGAGCTCTCTGAGTGCGGCAATAAATAAACAAAATCCATTACATACTGAGTTGTTTCTGCTGTCATCAGTTTGACAGTCGTTATTGGTTCAGGTCAATAAGTAAGAAAGAATGAAAGAAAAGAAAAGAAAGAAAAAAATGTTTATTTGTCGCAGAAGTCTTGTCAAGTTATTTATTATTGTTTTTGGGAATATCGTACCAGCCTCTATTCTGCTCTGTGTGTATTTATTTGCTCACAGATACAACAAATTGTATTTACTGGGACTTGTGCGGCATTACTGTTAACAATGTGACGTTAACACCAATACCTAACGAGATTTTGTTTTGTTCGTAACATTTTATTTTTTAAAACTACATGTTTCCGCATTTCACATTTTATTTTTTTACTGACACGCACGTGTGCTTTTTATGTACAAATAAACCAAATCACCAACAGTTTCAATGCTCGTAAGTATGTATCCGGCAATGAATTAAAAAAAAAACCTTCTAAAAAGCTCAATAACAAATAAGTAAGTACCTAATTAAAACAACTATGAAACAGTCTGCACCTTTATGTCTGTTTCTAACATTTTTTTTTAACACTTGGAATTTCTCCTATAACGTGGCTGCGCTTGCAAACATTTAAACCCACATACACGAATACCCAGACCCGAAACAACTATCTATTAGGCCTAAGGCCCGGTTTCCACCAAAGCGGAGAGGAGCGGAGATTAGAGGAAAGCGGAAATCGGCCAATCGCATTAGCTAAAATTAACATCTGGTCTTTCGCTCTTCCTATGATTGGCCGAATTTAGCACATCTTCTCTCCGCTCTGCTCGTCTCCGCTTTGGTGGAAACCGGGCCTAATAAATATTTGTTCCGTGTGGGGATCGAACCCGCGACACGTATCGCAACAGTCAGCTGCTTGAGCCACAGCAATAACTATGCCGTCGTACTGAAAATTACAGCGCATGAATTATAACAAATGCAATAATAATGATATTGATGACGTTTTTTTTTTTTCAGATACTTAAATCGAGAAAACAGCCCATGTAAGTCTTATCTAAGTATATGTATTCTTTTCCCTTGATTATTGGACTAGTAAGGTAAACGAATTATATCAAAATATCAAAATATATACCTTGGTTATGGCTTTCTTTCAACAAATCTTCCAGTTTCCCGAGATAATAGACATTGAGCACGTTTTCCTGCATGAAGACTGGACGCTGAAAGGGTTAAAGATAGAAATAACACATAATCCTCTTACAATGTTCCCGCAAAGGCCTACTCTCTCAAAAAGACAGCGGGTCGTAATCCACCACACGGGCCCAGTTAACGAATATGCTATTTTAGACACTCCATACAAAAGGCTCCATAAGAATCAACATTCTATTTTTTTAAATAACACACGGGCCCAGATAAGAATATGCTCTTTTATACACTCCATTCAAAAGGCTACTTATGTAATCTACATTCTTAAAAAAATGCTATTTTAAACAAATAACCATTCAAAAGGCTACTTAAGTACACACACATTCTATTTCAAAAATTCACATGCCATTATAACTCAGAGATGCACAACAGTTTATTCTTGGAAAACATATTTACGAACAAGCGCCGGAGAGGAGAGTACACGTGCGAGTTTCTGCGCACAATAAACTGTCAGGGTATTGAGGCGTGCCTTATGTTACACATCTCTGCAGCGAGCGACGCGAAAAGTATTACATGTATGTACTCGTTGTATGAATTTTGTTAACATAGTCCGCTATTTCTGCCAAAGGGTATTTTAAGAGATCAATTTTGTTTGTAATGAAGAAGGCTATCATCTTTTTTTACGGTGTGTGATATAGTGCGCTTTTTTGTAAGGGAAATAGAATTTTGGTAAATCATGCTACGTTTTGAGTACGTGCTCCTGATTTCGATTCTCAGGCCGGGCAGAGTTTTATTGGGTTTTTCAGTAACCTGAATTTATAACTGTTTAATATCAAAATTACCTCTCTCACCTCTAAATTCATTAGATTAAAATATAATTGGTGGATTGATGGTGTGCCACAAGGTAATCCTCTGATGAATGCATCGGGAATTACAGGCGTGATGTTATGTGTTTATTCGTTTTAGAGACTGTTAACTCTAGAAACTGCTGGTGTGGCTATATCATACTTTATGGCAGTTTCTGGTATCAATACCGTTATAAAACGAAGGACCGGTAACGTCTATATAATATTGCGATTGACACTTAAAGCCAGCCATACGCCTTGCGATCAATCGCCTTTTTATGTGCTTATGTCATGACACCGATCTATTTTATGTTGTGCACCGTAAATTGGATGGAGAATGGCACTCTTCACTTTTATTAATCATCATCAGGAACTTTAAGGGCAAGGACAGGAATGAAAACTGTTCGATTCGTTTATTTAAATGAATAAAGTAAAATTAAAAAAAGCCTTTTATTTCATACTACACATTAGCATAACAATTTAACAAAAAACAGTGTGCACACCAAATCAATCAGACATTCATATAATTGATTAAATAAAAAAAATAAAAAAAATATTATTCCAGTAAATTTAATTATTATTTTACTGATTTGGTGTTACAAAATATTTTTTTATTTAATGACAATACATAGTGCACGCTCGTGGTGAAGCTCGAGGCTAAATAGTAACAGCCAGTTCGGTCTATCTTCAGTTTAAGCCTCGCTTGCCCTGGTTGGTTCGAGGATGGGTGAAAATCCATACCAATACATACCGAGTTTCCTCCGTGTATCGAAAAAAATAAGTTAAGCCGCTGTTATTTGTTGATACTTGACAGCCGTTACAGGTAGTCAGTGGCTGACAAGTCTGAGAACTAGTCTTACCAGAGGGTATTGTATTACCTAGTACAAACTGGGTTCTGAAAATACATTTCATTACATTCAGCCGCATCCGGTTAGATTCCAACAAGACAAACAAGTCAAACCCAAAAAAACTTGGAAAATGGAATGCTGCTAGGAATACATTATTTGTAAACTTGAATAATTACTAATTTCAAAAATTATTTGAATTTTGATTATTTATTTATTTATTGTTTAAAACTATCATTATGAACGTTGGATCAGCCAGACTTACAAAAATGAACTAAACTTGTTCTAGCCTTGTAAATATTTATTTAATAAACTTTAAATCTATGAGAATTTGTAATATAATATTATTTCAAGTATCATTAGTAATAATTTATTCAAATACCAAAAGTAGTAGGTATTTAGTTATTCATTACACCTAAATTTTAATCGCTTATCAATATTTTGCTAGAATTTCGATGACCGACTTCTACAAGAGACACGACACGTTCCTTGTTAATTTCATTAGCTGTCTTAATAATTACGTGTAATTAGATGGGCTCCATCGTCAATTTCTAAGATAAAAAGTCCGAATAAAACGACACAGATAGCAAAAATACTTTTATAATATCCTAAAGTTCAGGGTCTAAATCGCAAAAGCTTGTTAATTCTAGAATTAGATCCTATTTGAAACCATTTTATATTTTAAAAGTTTACGACTGGACACAAAAGTGGAAGATCAATCTGAATGAGTCAAAATCAGTTCACATTAACTTCACAAACAAACACAGTGACTACCACCCACTCTACATAAATGGTATGCAAATACCTTATGCTAATACAGCCAAATACCTTGGCATAACTCTCGACGCCAAGCTGCGTTGGAAAGCCCATATCAAAAAGAAAAAACAGGAACTCGATATTCGTTATAAACGTTTGTATTGGTTACTGGGAAGGAAATCCTGTTTATCAATACATAATAAGTTGATAATATACAAGCATATTCTGATGCCAATTTGGACGTATGGTATCCAACTTTGGGGCTGTACTAAGCCAACCAACGTCAAAATAATTCAACAGTTCCAAAATAAAGTACTCAGGGCTGCTGTAAATGCACCCTGGTACATAAGAAACGATGACCTCCACCGTGACCTCGACATGGAATTCGTCACCACCATCATACAAAAATTTGCTGAAGCCCACGAACACAGACTCCATCGACACGTGAATGTTGAGGCAATCCAGCTGTTAGACAACACAGACATAGTGCGTAGACTAAAGAGAACTAAACCATTTGAATTAGTGTAGTGTAAGTGAATCAATAATAGTAACAATGTTGTGCTATTTATATAACACATGAACAAAGTGTTTTATCAATTTTACCAGACTCTAAGGAAGTGTTACGAACGTGTGTAAAAGTGCATACCTAATTATGGACACTATTCTTAGCATTAACATAATTTATAACGTAGCATAATAAGTTAGATTTAAATTGTTTATTAGTCTTCTTAGGCTAGATTGCAATTAACTAGTAAGAACTTGGTTCTTACTAACAAGGAAAAAAAAAAAAAAAAAAAAAAATATTTTAAACTAACTGGCTTCATGACACCGCACTGTGTGTGTCAAGTTTCTTTTTAACTCCATCTCCAACGGGAAATAAATTAGATTTTCTGGAATAAAACGTATTCGTTCACTGGCTGTCATGGAGAGAACTTGTATGAAATTAGTTTTTAGAAAGCAAAAAAAAATTGATTGGGTTGCACTTTAATGTAGTGGTTACTGGTATAATAAACTTGTATGGAAATCATCAAGCCTGTTGCGCTCTCATTTGAACTGTCATTTAAGCGGTTATAATTAGTCTTTATTCGTTTTTAGGGTCCTCAAAAGGAAAAACGGAACCCTTATAGGATCACACGTGTCTGTTTGTTTGTCACAGCCAATTTATTTCTTGAAATCTAATGAACCGATTAAGTTGCAATTTGGTAAACATATTATTTATTTATTCAAAATTAATTATAGCAGCATTACAGAATTTTTCAATGCGATGCTATGAAACACAAAAAAATAACATTTATATTAAAAATTAAATTAAACTATAGCTATGTCCATAAAGATACAGGAACGAAAAATAACAAATAATAAACAAAAAAGAAAAGGATACTTGTCTTTCGTGCAATCAAAACAATCTCAAGAAAACTCATCTTTCGTTCATCCTCTCACAGAAACTCAAACATACACGACATACATCAACGCACTTAGAAGCAAACAAATCACATTCCGGTGTCGATGCCAGTAGAGTATTCAGCATGGCAAGGGCACGAACTAATGGAGAACTAAAGTGGGATACAGTTCGTGCAGACGAAACAGCTAATAAATTGTGTCCGGGGTTAAGTAATAAAATATGATAAATATGCTACCCACTACGTATAAATACACATTACGTACGTTTACTTAATATGTAAAAAAATTAAATAAAAAATAGCTACGTTATCTTAATTATTTTTATTTTATTCTTTCGGAACCGTCTTCCAAATAAAACAGAATATTTAGAGTTATACAAATGCAAACAACGATCTCTACACATACACCCAAGAAAAGACAGTTTCGTAAACTAAAGTTCGGCCAAAATTGACAAATGCATGGAATAAAATACGCATGAGACTGCGGGTTGTTGTAAGAGATACCGCGGCCTCGACATAAAGGGCTAAGAAGAAAGGTGGTTTTTAGTCAGTAGAAGTCTGACACTCCCTTTCGCTCTGCCCAAGAGCGGGGGAGGTTATTTGATTCTTTCCCAACCACCAAAAAAAAGATTAAATACGCATAAATTACAAGCTAATAGTACTTTAATAAAAATCCACTTCACTTGACCACTAGTGTCGCCCTAGTTCCTAAATGTATTTAGCAAATGTTATTTAGTTCACAGTACCACAACCAACCGATATACAACACGATCGCTGATTAATACCGATGCAGACTGAATTAAATCTAATAGAGATACGTGATTGCAATCAAGTAAACACATTAATGCTATGGTTTCACAGATTGGCAGGTAACACAGGAATGTGAGATGTACGAAGAGATAAACTTGATCGTGTTGTGTGAATTCTGGCAGCGAAAAACAGATTTTTAGAATTTCGTGGGTAACAGAAGAACTCAATAACACTTTATCCAAACTGGAAATTGAACCAGATGCCAAAATATTTATATTATTATCACTTTATCCAAACTAAACTAGATCTACGAGGCTGTATACAAGTTAATGACAATTCTATTATTATCACTTTATCCAAACTAAACTAGATCTACGAGGCTGTATACAAGTTAATGACAATTCTATTATTATTACTTTATCCAAACTAAACTAGATCTACGAGGCTGTATACAAGTTAATGACAATTCAACAGCAATACGGTAGTTGACAAAAAAAATCTAATTAGTCTGTCAGATAGATTTCCATAAATTCGTTATTATTTATTGCACAAATAGTGAAGCCTGTGAAATTGGCCATGTGGATTGTTGTTGTTGTTTTTTTTGTCTAATATGGGTCAACGACCTGAAATAAATGAATTTTATTTATTTTATTTTTTATTTATTTATAAAATATTGGACACATATTTTTTTAATTTTTCACGTAAAAAAAAAATAAAGACGATGCAGTGCTTCAAAAAGTAGTGTGACGCCACAGATTGGTACATTTTTGGCAAGTTTTATTTGGGTAATTTTTTATTAATTTGATAAAACAAAAAACACTTATCCAATATTTTACGATAATTCTAACAGACGGACTTAACAGACTCATATCCCTATTCTTGCAGTATTATATTCACACCTCTATACGGGTTGGGTAGAGAATGTTATGTGACGTAGTCTATATTGGCGAGTATAACATTTTGGAAATCATTTCGTACAAATATTATAAATGCGAAAGTTTGTAAGAATGTATGGATGGATGTTTGCTACTGAACGGATGTGAATGATAATTGGTACACAGATAGTTTATAATCTGGATTAACACATAGGATAATTTATATCCCGATTTTATCTTCCCGTGGGATAATTTTCAAGTTGTAGCGGGCGATGCCGCTGGCAACATCTAGTAATAATTATTCAGAAATGTTTCAGAAAATTCTTTATTTAATTCTTTATTGTTTCTAGGAAAATGCATCTAAGAGCCACAGAATTAAGTTATAGTTCAAAGTGTTCCCGTAAAGCGTCGAAAACTGCCCTTAAAGTAAGTAACAGAGGTCATTACTTAGCTTTTAACTACTTGGCACAAGCTTCATGAAATTCAAGAGAGATTTGTTTTAAATGTTTAAAATAAAGGGTTCAGTCGAACATTTTGTATGTGGGCATTCTAAAATTATGACTGAGTATGACATTTAGTACCTGGAACATTAAAGTACTTTATGTTACATCTTAAAATATTCATGGTTCCAGTCTCTAAATGAATTCAGCTGTCAAATCTACACCTTCGTATACGAGAGTACTACGCAGCGGCTACGGCGTAGCACGTGCTACGAATGCTACGGCGTAGCAGCTGCGTGCTATAACGCGGTCGTCGTCGTAGCTTAGGAATCTTGCCCCTTCTCGTGTTCAATACTATGACTTTGGGCTTTTATTTTAAAATTATATAGATTTTTATTTCCTGCCAAATATATAAATATATAACTGCGTGTTAAAATATAAGTACCAGTTACTAAAATCCAACATTTTGACGATTTCCCGTTCAAATAATTTCAAAAATAAAATTGATATCTGACCTCCACTTAGTATTGAGAAGTAAGGATGAAAAGGAAATATAAAAGCAGCCTCAGACCCCTCATTGAAAAAAAGAGTCTTGAGTTTCTGGACCCTTCACTAATTAAATCAACGAGTGATTGAATTTTGCGTAATTTCTTTCCTTCTTGAATTCTTCCTAATGCAAATTCTTCGGAAACGTTTTCTGAAGTCTCCAGTTTATTGAACAGAAACAACATACGCATCCTATAATGTTCCCACAGCTGGGACACAGGCGTTAACATAAATATAATAATAGGGATGTTTTCTGACAAAAAAACATGATTCTGCAACTTCTGACTATACGGCCTTTAGTCCGTCAGTTAAATTATAGAGGGGGCTTGTAACGTCACTACGTGGTTATAAATGTAGTGCGATGTGACGTCACACGAGTTTTCAAAGCACTGTATCGTCTTCATTTTTAGTTTACTTGAAAAAATAAAAATATGTTATTGTGTTTAATATTTTTTGGAAATCTATCTGACGGACCAATTAGATTTTTTTGTCCTTATTGACACGAAACACCATAAGGAGGAGATGGTGAATGTGAAGTCTTTTGAGATTCTCTAAGCGTTAGGCAGAGGCACAAATTCAAACTTCGCGGCTGTTACTGAGCAATATCTGAAGGGAACAACTTATAACACTTTACCCGCAAAAAACAATCGTCTTCTAAAATAAATAGTTTTCTACAACACAAAAACAAACTCTCAATGTCTATTAGTAAATTCTAAGAAAACACAAAATTACAACTTTCTTTCTGTAATTGGCTACATTTAAATAAACTCATTGTGACAATAGCTTGAAGTAAGATTCCCGTTTTAGCCACGCGGTGAAAATAGACTGTAGATAATAAAATTTTATGTTCTTAATAGCTGTCCGCGGGGCTGTAGACATGGGTAAGCGGTTTTCTTTTTAATAAAATAACCTCGAAGTGTATATTCTTTTAATAAAATGTTCGTTTAGAAGATATTTTTGGATAAGATGATCTTTCTTTTAGTCTATTCTTAAATTGTATTTAGAATTTCTTGGGAAAGTAGTTGTAAATTAAATTTGGACAAGACTTAGTTGTTTCGTTCAATTAAAACCATATTCAATTAATCAAACATGAAATATTTGCCAACGCTTTGTTAGCTTCCGAAGAGTTATAAAGGGTGTAAAAGTACCCTTAACGCAAAGGAAGAGCACTTTTTCTCCCCACCACTGCGATATTTTTTTGTCCTAGTGCATACCTGGGAACCCCCTAGTTACGGAAATGTTGGGGGTCAAAGTGCCAAATTTTGCACAGCTGTTTTTGTAAATACTAGTTTTTCAGGTTGTAACTTTACTTAAATTACCTCTATGACCCTTTTACTATTCAAAGCATCCACTAGCACAATGTTTTAAGAGTGCTACATTGAAGTTTACCGTAAAATGAAATTTTTGACCTCAAAAAAAAGTCGTTTCCCAGCAAAAAAATTTGCGTAGGGGTACTTAGTTTGATGTACAGAATGCTTGCTTGACGTATATGTGAAGGGCTAATTTACACCATGTATAAAGGAAGAAAAACTATTGGTTACTGCGTCGAGTTGCGCGGCGCCGGATGTTTGCGGCGGCGAGTGCTGCGGGTGCGGGGGCGTGCGGCGGCGTGTGCCGTGGCGGCGGGTGCGCGGGGCTCCGGGTTGCGGGGCGACGGTTGCGCATTGCATTCGTTGTTCCGTGATTCGGGGTCTCGTGCATTCGTTGTAGCGGTGTGCGTCGTTGCGTGCTTTCGTGCTCGCGGTGCTCGTTGTTGCTGGCATTCGGCGGCGTGTGATTCGGCGTGGTGGCTTTCGGAGTGACGTATTGCACTCGTAGATTTGTTTTTATGAATTGTTCTTCTGACATTCAAAAGTGCCTATAAAGGTTTAATTGAAATAAATGCTTTGAGTTTGAGTTTGAGTTTGATTGTGGCAGTTCAAATTAGGAAACCAATAAGGATTCGGTAACTTTACTAACGCTTTTCGCAAAGCTAAATCTGTCTGCTGAAAATACTACGTATATTTGTTAGTCGTACAAAAAACCGAATCCCAAAAGCCTAATTCAATTTACACAAAATTAAACAATTTAATTCCCAGCCAGTGTCGTTTTGAGCTCGCTCCACGGGCCCTTAGCTGCGCCATTCCGGAGTGAATTTCTAATGTCTATTAGGTTACGAGCGCGAGACACGTGACAACGTCTTGGCCATTATCTAAATTGCATCTAGGATATTCCACCCAGCCACCGTGTGCCTTTAGAAGTAGTGGTAATTCTGTGGTGTCAAAGTAAAAGGAGATAAGTCAATAAACACAACTTTTCACCAGGAGCGAATAAAGAAAACGCTCTTTGGTTTCAAATGAAAAATGTATTTTAACTAAGAATATAAAAGGTACTATACAAAATTTGTTATTATTTTCATATAACAATATCGCTTCTTGTTTTTTGTAATTTGAAAACATATTTTTATTTGTTATTAATTAAAATAATTGACATGTCTCGTTTTTCCTTAACCAAAAAAAAATAGATAATATACTACTTATTATTGACTCGTCTCGTTATGCATTATTTATTTAATTTTCTTGTTTTGTTTATTATTCTTAGTTTTTATTTTTTGAAATAGAATTTGGTAATATTATTTATTAGGATACAAGGAAAGGTGGAAGAATATGGGGGAGGCGTTTGCCCAGCAGTGGGACAATTTAGGTAATGGAAAAAAAGGATATTAATTAGGACAGTATAATAGGGTTTACTTATAAATAAAAAAATACTAGAAACTTAAACATCATTGAATTCTTCAATATCTGGATCTATGTCACTTGTGTTTGTAGTAGTTTGTAAATTATTATAGAAGTCATGGCAACTATTGTCAACTAAGTGAAGGATACTTAAAAGATCTTTCTTTTTTTCCTGGCTTATAGGCACTTGACACTTATAACATTTCTCAGGATTCAAAGTTTCGTTTGCTTTGCCCCTTCGACAGAAAGAAATGTCCTTTAACTCGGTTGAGTTGTCTAATTTTGTTTTAAATTTAATTACACCTGGTTCGTTTTCGCCACTATATCGAAACCATTTCACATCATGCCAAATGAATTTCTCACCAGAGGAATCTACTTTACGTAGCTGCAACGGCCCTTTAAATAATTTGCCGAAGTTTAAAAACATATCGTTTGTCATTATTATGACGGAAATGTTTGAACTCGTCATTCTTACCAAATTATACCAATCTCTCGGTACATGTATAGCCATGTCAGTTCTTTTTTTCTTCCGTTCAATTTGGGCGTGGATAGAATCGCACTCCATGTGTGTATGCCCGGGTACTAAAAACTTGTGATCTATTAACAAATCTGGTTTCAGTTTGCTTTCAGTTGGCTATTCTTATTTTGCCCACCACACGTATCGGAATAAAAAGCTGCTTAATACTGCATTTACATGGGGTGGCAAAGACATTAAAAAATTAAACAGGCACGCTATTTGGTTAGCTCCACGTCCTCCATCAGCTTCGCTCCACATGTAGCAAAAGCTTTTTTTGCTGTAACAGTCGTAAATGGTTAAATTGAAGGTTAAAAAGAAGTCGTTTGTAAAAAACGATATTAGTTTTTAAAAAGGTGGTTAGGAGACATTGCTGCAAATCAAAACAATAAACTCTTTTAACTTCGCTTGACTCTTCTTTGTCTTTTTTTTTTCATTGAATAAGCTGAGTCTAGTGCTTCAAGTTTTTGGATATCAAGTTCCTTCTTTAAAGTTTCAGAATCTGGCGGTAAAGCCAGTTTAATTTTCATCTTATATGCGTCACACGTATTGCAGGTATCCAAAGAGGGTTTCTTAAAATACAGACCCATTGTCCGAAAAACATTTCCAAAATACGTGTATGACACGGGATTGGCCACTTTTTCTTTGTACATTTGATACATTAATGTCAGTGAGAGCCCTGTCGGTAAATATTTTTTGTTAGTATGACTTCGGCTATAATGCGACTCGTATAACGGATACAAATTTATATGATTCTTTATAATCTGCATTGCTTCATCCCCTATTTTATTTGGAGGCATATGTGATCCACGTTTATCGGGGCTTGAAATTCCTGATACTCTAACAGATTTTTTCTTTATTACCACCTCGATACATTTATCCACCACCAAATGTTTTTAAAAAACAACCCTTACAAACTTCAATCATGGTACCATTTACTTTGAAAAGTTGTAAATATGATTCGTACTCCTTAGTTTAGGTGCGCCAGATGTATTACGTATGCGTTGGGTCTTTTTTGGAATATCTAAAATTAACGATGACAAATATGCCGAACGTTTGTTGTAATCACCCAGTGCCCATAATTTATTAAAAAGTGCTTTTTGATTTTCTAAACAAATTTTTTCTGGACATTTTTAACGGCAAAGGGGTAAAGAGGTAACTTGTCTTGACTGAATTATTTTACCTGTTTGTGTTCTATATGACAATCCTTTGTTTCGTTTACTATGAATTATTTCCAACAAATTTCAAAAATATCAGTAGTCATTCAACGTAATTATAATTTTGAAGGTTAGAAAGGTAGAAGTTGTAATAAAACAATCATTACTTACGTTCAGTGTGACTTTCATTTAGAGACAATGACATCAGGTATCCTATTAATTCTTTTCATTTCTAAGCATTTCAACACTCATGTACACTAGAAAAACAACTTTATGATTTTTTTACGCAGGTCGAAATACGTCAACTTGGGATAGGGATGAGTCGACTTATCTCGTTATTCCAAACACAATAAAAAAATATTACGAATGCAATAATGAGACGAGTCCACTTAACTCTTTTTACCTTTTTTTTATTTTATCGTTTTTGACTAGACTCGATTTGCAATTTGAGTTTTACGAAATTGTAACATAAATACTGACTCATCTTCTTTTTACCTTGATAGATATTAATGTTTAGTATCGAATTATAAAACTAACTCGTTTTTCAAAATTAATGACTTATCCCCTTTTACCTTAACACCACAGAATTTATTTTCTTTTATGATGAACTAGGTGCTGCCAGCGGCTTCGCCCGCTACAACTCGAAAAATTCCAACGGGAAGATAAAATCTACCTTATGTGTTAATCCAGGTTACAAACTATCTGTTAGTTTTGGATAACCGACATCTACGTGGGCAAAGCCGCGGCCATCAGCTAGTAATCACACAAATATTATAAAGGCAAAAGTATGTGAGTGTGTATGTTTGTTACTCTTTCACGCAAAAACTACTGAACGGATTTGGATAAAATTTGGTACACAGATAGTTTAGTGCCTGAGAAAGGACATAGGCAAGGCTACTTTTAAGGTGAAAAAAGGGTTGTAAAAGGTTGAATGAGCGCGGGGAATGAAAACATGCTTTGGGTCGCGGAAACCGACATCGGTCGCGACAACCGACATCCACACGGACGAAGCCGTGGGCATCAGCTTGTGTACTATAAGTGCACAAAACCGCACTTTATTTTTCACTAGCAGACGTCACGCGGTTTTACCCGCGTAGTTCCCGTTCCCGTGGGAATACGGGGATAAAAAGTAGCCTATGTCACCCTGGGATAGTGTAGCTTCCCAACAGTGAAAGAATTTTCCAAATCGGTCCAGTAGTTTCAAACAAACAAATCTTTTCTCTTTATAATAATTAGTGTAGATACTCATGCGCCCTGCATTCTGTGAGCAGCATTTCGTATTAATCACTAAACTATTTGTGTAGGTAAATTAAATCTAAAAATCATTATTCAACGGACACTTTGTCGGTTTTATTTTACCATCATCCTCATAAAACCGCGCCGGGATCATCACTTAGTGTAGAGATTCAACAAATATTTGTATGACCTACAGGATAGTTATAATAATAAAAAATAATAAAATATGTTTATTTCTCACCACAAGCCAAAAAATACAAACAATTCCGGGTTGTTCCGGATCTAGGTGTTTGTGTTTGTTAGTTTGAATGTTTGAACGCACATTTGATACAGAAGAAATTTATAGTGTGGGGCAAGGTTTTAAAAAAAAAAAGTGAAAGATATATTTTATTAACTCGCGTATTCGGATTGCTGTGACCGCCTCCCATAGCGATGTAGGCGCGTTCCTGCGTTCCCCTCCTAACATCTGAAACCAATGCTACGTGCGTTCCATACCG
The DNA here is from genome assembly GCA_932274075.1 of Diarsia rubi. Lineage (NCBI taxonomy): Eukaryota > Metazoa > Arthropoda > Insecta > Lepidoptera > Noctuidae > Diarsia > Diarsia rubi. Next base: position 19,728,645 of record OW026424.1, on the reverse strand, counting down.
GTGTAATACCATAGTATGTTACACACCTCTGCTTAGCTCAGTTATTAAATTATATTGAATCAAGGCACCCACAGATATCAATATACAAAACCAGAAACCACGAGGACCCGTCAACAACGTTCTCAAATATAAAGTAAGAAATTCTGATAGGGGTATGTATGTAAATAGGATCTCGCTCCGCCCGAACAATTCCATAGTTTTCGATGAGATTCGTGAGATGGTCCATGTGTTTTACCTAATACGGAGAAAGGGTTTGAAAGGAGTTTGTAATGTTATATAATATATTATGTTGTGTGTCAATGTATTACGTGATCATTCAAGTAAAAGGGTAGATATGTGAGGAAACAGTAATGTTGGTTTCATGTATTATCGTGTGTTTTTTGCTCCTGTGACTTTTTAACCGACTGCGGCGAAGCCCAAAAGGAGGGTTAAGAGTTTGGCGTGTATGTATGTATGTCCGTTTCTTTGTTCCCTCATAATTCCTAAACGGATGAACGGATTTGAATAAAATATACGTCGTTAGATTCTCCTTGATGGCGCAAGTGTCACTGGCTACATTATCACTTAAAAAAACCAAGTAAAAAATTGCGGACTTTGGGGGTCAAAGGCGCATTTGAAAAAAATAAAAAAATCACCATCCATCATTACCATCGAGTTGGGTATTAAAATGAAGGGTTTTTAAAGGAGATTACAAAAACATATGTTCAAAATAAATTCAAAGTGACAAATCCTATAAACGAACACAAAAGTTAAATCATCTGCGAAGAATTTTACGCGACCAACGAAAGAACAAACACAAAAGAACTAAAAAGTTGGAAGTAAAAAAAAATAGTTAAAAAACTAAAAAACCCGACAAAAAAAAACTGAAAAGCAAAAAATAAGTACATTTTAAATTAAACAAAACTTGGAAGCAGGCGAGGTCCATTCTATTTTCATTTCATAATTTAATATTCAAATGAACGTTTTTTTGTTTTTTATTTTATTTCTTTATGCATATAGGTCTCGAACTATATAAAATATTAACATAACATAAGGTACACGTATGGGTCCTGCATCAATGGCGCGCGGAGGCGCTGCGCCGGGGGGTCACTCCGCTGCCGCGGCAAATTGCTGCGCGGCGGACAGACCTCCGGTGCGATCTCATGGCGACATGGAGACAGCGACTGTCGCAACCCCGTGCAGGGCACGCCACGATAGTGGCGGTAAGTCCCCTCTTTGAGGAGTGGCTTGAGAGGCGCCACGGCGCCCTCACCTTCCGTCTGACGCAGGTCCTCACCGGACACGGTTGTTCGGGAGGTACCTGCACCGAATCAGGCGGGAGGAAACGCCCGGATGCCACCATTGTGAGGATCGGCCGGAGGACACGGTGGAGCACACAGTGGAGGTGTGCCCCGCTTGGGCGGAGCCCCGCCGTGTTCTCATGGTCCGGGGCGACGAGGAATGGGACGCCGTCGCCTCCTTCTGCGAAGCAGTGATGCTGGCAAAGGAGGTGGCGAAACGCGAGAGGGAGAGAACCTCTCGTCCCAGCCGCCGCGGGAGGCGCTCCGGGCGTCGGGGGTCCCGCGATGACCTCCGGCCACCGTAGACGCGGGCCTGTGGACGGTGAGTGATGGGCTAACTCGCCGTCCGTCCGTCTCACCACGAAAACAGGCCGTGTCGACGGCGCGTTCGTGTTCCACGCGCGCCTCAAAGAGATGTCAGCAACATGGGAGGAGCCCGAAAGGGCCGACGCCTGTCGGGGCCGCGGGTAGTCCACCGGTTATCGCGGCCTCGACATAGAGGGCGAAGAAGGAACATGGGTGGTTTTTAGTCAGTAGAAGTCTGACAATCCCTTTCGCTCTGCCCAAGAGCGGGAGGGGTTATTCGATGATTTTACACCCAACAAAAAAAAAAAAAAAGGTACACGTATGGGTGGATTAAATCGAAACGTTTTGCAAGGCACATTAAAATGAAATGTTGGCAATAACTCAGGGTTTTCAATGTCGTTATTGAGGATTTTCAACAAATATAAGCAGTCAGCAACTTTAAGCACCAAATAAAAACATTCAAGAATAACCTATGTGCCTCTGGCTGACATTCGCATCTTTACTTCATAAAGGTAAAAGCAAACAGGAAAAGTTACTTAACGAATACATTATTTATACAAAATGTTTGTTTATATCGGTACCTCTTCCCAAGGCTGCGATACCACGGCAATATATTTCAACATTTATTTCCGCAGTACCAAGATTAAATTTCCTTTGCAGCTGATGCACAATCTATATAAATAACGTAACTTGAAAACGGATCTTATGCTATAAATATGGATGACGCCTACACTTTTTCTAAAATTATATTAAATCTATACATAATTTCTTTGATGTTTTAATGGTAGAAAGGATAATTATTTTGCTCAGCTTTTAATTGGTTTCAACTTTAACTAAAGTTAATATAGACATGACTTGGGTCGAAGCCAGAATAGCCAACGATTCTGTTGTCTTCATTTTATTTTTCTAATCATTCTGATTATTTACATAAAGTTAAATTAAAAGTATAATCTCAAATTATTGTAAGTATAATCTTAATTTTATTTAAATATTAAAATATGATATTTAAAGACACTTTTGAGGTGTCTTGTTGGTAAATCTGTTCATCATCAGCCTATAATGTTCCCACTGCAGGGACTCAGGCCCTCTCTCTTGGAGAGGGATGGGCTATAATCCACCACGCGTGCCCAGTGCGGGTTGGTAGATGTCGGGTAAATCTGTTATTCAGACCGAAAGAAAGCAAGGAAAAGTATTTATTAGTCTCACATATGACAAAACAAAATGTTAAAAAATGTACATAGGCTATCTTAACTATTTAGATTTGAATATACAGGGTGTAAATTAACTCGTCAGTAGTGTATTATTGGGCATTCTATACCACTATCGGCAAGTCGCTCGGCGAGTGCGCCTCGCTGCCGACAGTGGTATAGAATACCCAATAATCGTCACTCGACTCGACTTTCCACTCGACCGATAAACTCGAACGAGACAGTTTGTTGTACCGTGTACTTGATTAGGAACCATTAACTCGATCAATGACTAGTAACTTGCTCCTTACCACTATCTTCCATACGGCTGGCCAGTATGCCGCGTTTGGGAGCACGATGAACAATCAACCATTTACTTACCACTGCACTTGACCGATCACTCGAGTTTGCATTCACTGTTAACATAGACTGGCGAACGAGTTGATGGTTGTAACAAACTAACGAAATTACAAGTAGTGAAAAAAGCGTTAACGGGTTATTATTGTAAATAAAAAACAACTGTAAGGTACGGTATTTGGTTTAATTATCATAAAATGTTGGTTTGCCTGGAAACATGATATCAGCCGCACGTACGAGCTCTTGTAATTTTCGCCACTGAGGAGAATCCGTGTCAGTCTGGAACTTCATTCGGACGAGCGCCTTCTTCCACAGCTCGGCGGAGTCGGTAAGGCGAGCGTCGTCAGCCTTGTACACCTTACAGTCGATGTAATACTCCCCGTCGGTGCTCGTTGCTCGGCGCTCACAGCCGCTGGCTACGCGGTTCACGAAGAATGAAGTTAGGTGATCCGATGAATCTTCTTTGTGTGGGATGTCGCGGTTGTTACTGATGCCGAATATGTCGATGGCAGTATTGACTTTTTTACTGAAACAATAACGGAAACTGTCATTAGTTATGTTTAGAACGAGAGATGCATGCGCAAAGAAAAAACTATCTGTTGTAAAAAAATATAACAACTGACTCGACTTTGATCAATACTGTAATCGATCAAATCAATACTAAAATAAAATACTACTAAATACTATATACTAAATACTAAAATCTGCACTCGTTTAAAATAATATGTAATAGTAAACTGTCATCTTTATTCAAATTGCACGATTATAATTTTGTTAGTAGATATGTACCTATCTACTTTACTGTTTTAATTTCAAAGCTATAATTCAGAACAATATTCACCTGGCACGAGCTGCGGTTGTTGATTGTGACTGCATCTTGCGTTTCCCATTGCTGTCTGCAGACGGTTTGCGACTGGACTTCACTTTTTGTCCAGTGATCGATGCTTGCGAGTAATCACACTCAGAGTCTGACCTGAAATAAAGATAGGGAAAATTTAGTCACACAATTATTATTTATTATCTCAATGGAGTAATGTCCATTGCGCAGGGCATACTATAGGACACAATTGTGTGCGCAAACATTGGTTCTCTCACATTCCCATGGAATAGCAAAACCTCAGAGAGATCGCGTACAGGATGGATGGCTTTACATGCTGTTCAAAGCACGGAAGACTGCTATGAGCAGATCGGGTGATCTGTAAAGTAACGCGCTCACAAACAAACATAATTATTTTATAAATTATAAGCAGATTACAAGACTTACATTTTTCAATCAGAAGTTCCACTCGGTTTGATGACTTGGTTGGTGATGACGACAGCGGGTGGCTATCGACAATGTCGACGTTGATATTGTACGTAACACAGACTGTTTGTATACCGATGATAACAGAGCACTTCGTTGCACTTGCAGACTGCGAATACTTTGAACCGAATACTTGTAGCTTATAAGTTAAAATCGAATTATAAATAAAACATGTTAAAAACACTTCAATCAATCTAGTGTTGTTGTGTTAAAGTAACTTTTTCTATAGTCGTATTATACATGTTCGTAAAATGAAGACGAAGGAAAATTTTATGCTGCATCGAATGTCGATGCAGCGAAATGAGCCAGGGCTGACCAAATGATTGCGAGCACGGAATCGTCACACTACATTGATGTAATTATTTTAAAGAAGTAAATAAATATTTCTAAGGTACTTATTTTATCATCTACGTTTAGGTCTTGTGTAGAAAAGATGAACTTATTGCCGTCAACCTAGTACTTTTCTAGACTTCTTAAAATAAATACAAAATATAGTTCTCATAACTACACTAACAGTCATGAGTCAAACCATAGAAATCAATGCCTATCGATACGCTATAATATATTTTAATCGTAATAATGCATTGCGAAATTTTGTATATTGCTGAGACATAGAATGCCTACTAAGTTATTGTCAACCCTAACTAAAATAGCTGATTATTGTAAATGTGAAATAAATAATTAGGTTAAGCACACGTGTAACATTTGCGCAAAAATAACTTTTATGATGAAATATTTTTATGCTTTGTAGACAACAAAAATATAGTATAAAATATTATTTATTATTTCAAAGGTCTCTCGGAGTGAGCACCTTTCTAAACCGTCACCGAAAAATTAAGTCAATTATTAAAAATAAATATTTTATTGATCACACACCAGAAAGTACCTACATACGAACGGTTTCATCTCCTGAAGCAACTGTGTTCGGTATATCGTGGGGGGCTGAAATACACATATTTGGATCAAGCAGATACATATTCTTATGTATAAATCATTTCATATTGTGCAGGTAATTATCAAATATCAGTACATAATAGTGTGACTTTTTTTCAACCCAGAATTTACAATTAAATGTCTGATTCTTTATCGGTACCTAATAAAACCATTTTTTATTTCAGATACATTCTGCCTAAACATAATATTAATTACCGACTGGCCTGTAAAGAATTATCTCACATACATTACACATTAAAAGTATACCTACGATCTTATCATCTCCTGAAACAGCTGTGATCAGTAACTGAGGTTTAATATTGCGATCCCAAGAATATCTACACATTTGAACTACCTATATAAAATTGGAACTTATATAACCTACCTATGTTATAACATAATTATATTGCAGGTAATTAATAAATCATTATTTTTACTTAAAATATTATTTACATATATTATATTTTTCACTATAAGTAATTACCTACCTTTTTCAATTTTTCAGAAATATTTTGATGAAGGATTAGTTAATGAAGAAGTGATCATCAAACAAGAGAACGTGAGCAAAACGGACCTGTATTCGATAATTCTGCTACGCTGCTTACTTCGATTGTTTATGTATAGTAGGTAAGATCGTGAATGTTATTTGTAAGTATTAATCTATTTATAGTAATATAATATTAATAATATAGTATTCATTTATTAAGTGACTATATTGTATATTAATTAATTTCAATAAGTAACATTAAAATGCCTCACTGTTCGGTTTGCAAAGTATTTGTAGATAATCGTCGATGGTCTGGTCATTTACGTAGCAATGTTCATAAAAATAAAAGCGCGATCCCTATTTATAAAAACGTTGTAATGATTAATTCTTCGTTTAAAGCACGAATCGTAAGTTACAAGATCATTGCAACTAGCGAACAAATAAATAATTTCCCTGAAGTGTTTCTCCATGATATAAGTGAACAAGTTAAAAATCTAATAGATCGGTCACTACAGAAACATACAGCTGTCAAAATTAACTTTGAACTTTTTTCTTCTTTTCTTATGTTTAAAAATGATCAACAGGAAATGAAATCATTTGCTACGAAAAACATTATCATTAATTTTAATTACGATTTTGATTTAATTTATAAATCAGCAGTTGATTTTCTGTTAAAAAAAATTGAAGAGTTTCAGGAGAGAGATAGTGGTTGGACATTTTTATGCAATTCACATTTAGAATTAAATATTAATAAATATCAACCTCTCGGCGGATCTAAATTTATACCTTTGCCAAAATTTATAAAAAATAAAAGAGCTTGTTTGAACATTCGAAATAAGGATGAGTATTGCTTTTTATGGTGTGTTGTGGCGGCCCTGTACCCCACAACCAGACATCCCGACAGAGTTTCGTCTTATCCCTACTTCCAGGATGTTTTAAATATTGATGATTTGACATTTCCAATCACATTTTCGGACATAGCTGTCTTTGAGAAAAATAATTCCTTTCTGAATATATTCGTGTATGGTTTAAAAAATGATAAGACAATCATTGGACCTTTGTATACATCAACGAATATTAAATCTAAAAGTATCCATCTATTACTTTTAGAAAATAACACAAATTCTCATTACTGTCTTATCAAAGATTTGCCTCGTCTAGTCAGAAATCAGATGACCAAACATCATGGTAAGCTGTACTTCTGCGAAACATGTTTATTGTTTTTTCCAACGCACAGCCAAATTGAATCACACCTGTGTGGGGGAATTGTCACCGTTTTACCAGAACAGGGATCATTTTTAAAGTTTAAAAACTACGATAGAAAACAAAACATTCCTTTCGTCATATACGCTGATTTCGAAACATTACTCGAACCGATTACCGGCGATGAATTCGACACCACTAATACGTCATACTCACAACGCCACGTGCCGACCGCGTTCGCCTATAATGTAGTATCATCATTTAATGATAGGGTTGACGGTTATAGAAGTTATCGTGGAAAAGATTGTGTTTCAAAATTTGTACATTTTCTTACTGAAGACGTTAAAGCCATACATAGAATTCTGTGCAAAAGCGAGCCAATGATATACACAGAGGAAGACGCTATCGATTTTAAACGCTCTGTTAAGTGCTACATTTGTGAAAATTTACTGTTGACCGATAGAGTAAGGGATCACTGTCATATTACAGGTCGATACCGAGGCGCAGCACATCGACACTGTAATCTGCAACATAAAGTACCAAAATTCGTTCCAATATTTTTCCATAATTTATCTGGCTACGATTGTCATTTATTTATAAAATCGTTAGGTGAAATTCCAGGGCAAATGAAAATAATACCCAAGAACAAGGAAAAATATACAGCATTTACAAAGTATATACCTATTGCTGATAACGAGTTTATACAAATAAGATTTTTAGATTCTTTCAACTTTTTAGGAACAAGTTTAGATAAACTTGCTAAAACATTGCACGTAGAAAATTTTGTTAATCTTCGATCTCATTTTTCTAATGAGAGACAATTTAGTTTGCTGACTCGTAAAGGTATATATCCGTATGATTATATGACCGATTGGAAATGTTACGAACAAAAATCATTACCATCTAAGTATTGTTTTCATAATTCTTTGACCAACGAAGATATTAGCGATGAAGATTATAATCACGCTCAGGCTGTTTGGGCTGAATTCAATATTAATGACCTCGGCGAGTATACGGATCTATATTTAAAAACAGATGTACTTTTGTTGACAGACATATTTCAAAATTTTCGAAAAACATGTAAACAATATTACAAACTCGACCCTGCGTTTTATATAACTGCACCTAGTTTATCTTTCGATGCAATGTTGCTAAAAACAGGTGTCCAGTTAGAACTTGTGTCGGACTTGGCTATCGTCAGAATGATTCAAAGCGGTATACGAGGGGGCTTGTGCATGTGTTCCCATCGGTATGCAAAAGCGAATCATAAATACATGCCAGAATATAATGCATCACAGCCTTCGTGTTTTATAGTATATCTAGATTGTAATAATCTATACGGCTTTAGCATGTGTCAGTATTTACCGTATTCTAGTTTTAGATTTCTCAGTGAAAATGAAATAGCTAATTTTCGTGTTGAAAATGTTGAGGATAACGCTGATTGGGGCTTCATATTAGAAGTCGATCTTTTGTATCCTGATCATTTACACAATAACCATAATGATTTACCATTTTGTCCTGAGAAATGTATACCCCCGGGAGGTAAAACAAAGAAATTAATTGCAAATTTGTATAATAAGTACAAATATGTAATACATTATGTTCATTTAAAAAAGTGTTTAGAACACGGTTTAATATTACGTAAAGTTCACAGAGTTATTACTTTCAGACAGAGTCCGTATTTAAAACAGTACATAGAATTAAACACTCAATTAAGACAAAAGGCAAAAAGTTCCTTCGAACAAGACTTTTTTAAGTTATTAAATAATAGTGTTTTTGGTAAGACTTTAGAAAATACTGAAAATAGAGTAACCGTTCATTTAGTTAATCAATGGTGCGATCAATCTAATCGAACCAAGAAATTAATATCCGCCGAGAGACTTGTAGCCAACCCCTATTTCCATAGTGCTTCTATTCTATCTGAAAATTTAGTTGCAATACAAATGAAACCTGATCAAATTATTTTAGATAAGCCTATATACATTGGATTCACTGTATTAGAACTTTCTAAGTCACATATGTATGATTTCCATTACAATATTGTAAAGCCTTTTTATAAAGACCGAGTGCAGTTGTGTTATACAGATACCGATTCATTTGTTTATAAAATATTTACTGATGATTTTTATCATGACTTGAAGTTTAGTTTTTTGCAATATTTTGACACGAGTAACTATGACGGTGAAAATAATTTTAAAATACCAATAATGAACAAAAAAGTTCCAGGTCTGTTCAAAGATGAAATGGAAGGAAAATATATATCTGATTTTGTTGGTTTGAGATCAAAACTTTACTCTATAAAAACTCCCAATAAAATCATTAAAAAAGCAAAGGGAGTAAAATCATGCGTAGTAAGGGACTTGAACATAACAGATTATCAGAATATTTTATTTAATGGTGGAGTTATCCGTAGAAAAAATGTTATGTTTAAATCAATTAAGCACGAAATATTTACTCGGAGCGTCAACAAAATTGTTTTATCTAGCAATGACGATAAACGATCGATATCTGTAGATCGAATATCAACGAGAGCCTGGGGTCACTCTTCGATTTTAAAGAATTAAGATGTGGTTTTTAGACTCAGAATGTATTGTAATAAATAATATAAGTAGGTTATATTTTTTTTATAATAAAATTAGTATTAATTATGTATACCTACATTGTGTATGTAATAATCTTACTTTAGTTTTAGAAAATATATCTAATTAATGTATGATAAATATAATATTGGTACCTATTATAGTCTTAATAATTCTACTATTTTGTAAAATTGGAAATAGATATTATTAAAATATGAATGATTATAAGTATCCAAGTTGTTTGTATTTATTTTAAGAAATCCTCCTTTTTAAAGTCACTTTATAGTTACAAACATACAAACGGGTCGAACACAGAATATCCTTTTTAAGTCGGTAAATATGAAATCAAACCGAGACTCAAGTTTCATCATGCACCTATAATAATGTCAACCACGTAAATTGCATTATGTACGCAATACAATAAGACTGATTTTCAAAGAGCTAACGTTCAAGTAATATGATCATAACGCTGTTTGTCAGTACATAAAAATAATACAACAGTTCAATACCCTTGGCATGGAGACACAAGTGCTTAGTTAACATTTTTATGGTTAACGTGTTTTAACTTGTATATTGACGTAGGTACTCGTGATAGCATAAATATTATTTTTTAGGTCATTTACGAAATATTACTCACCTGGAGTACTTGTACAATTTTAGAGTGCATCGTAATCATGTCGGTAAGTAAAACATGTTTAATTCGATTTTTTTTTATATTGTTTCCTAAAGTCTAACGATTGTGTTTGCAGCAGTATTAATAATCATAAACATAACACTACGTTTGGCAGAGTTAATAGTGCACTTACATTTCGCCAGAGCCTATTTATTGTCACTAATCTAAACCTAATCCAGACTCCAGGATGGTTTTGAAATATTCCTCGATAGAAACCTAATTATAGCGCTTTGACCGCTATACTAACTGGTTAGTGTTTTATATTATCTATTTTTTGTTCCAGATGTCTGAATCTGAGATTGTGTTCAGCCAATATGCTCAGGATCCTTACGAAGGATTCTCTGAGATGTTTCGCAGCGAACCCGAGCACAGCAAACAAGTCACGAAAGATAAAAAACCAAAACGGTGCAGGGAAAAGTCGAAAAAGCTAAAACCAACCAAATCCTTCGTTATGAGTCGACTACAGCGAAGAGGGATTAAATTAATAAAAATTTCAGTCGTAGATCTATGTAATAACAATCCTCAAAACATAGACAGTGATAGTGACAGTGAGAACGTTATTATAAATGCACAATATATTGTTCAAGATGCTATCGACAGTGTTATGGACGAAACTGAGTCTTTAGTTAAGAAAATATCGAAATCTTTAATAGATACTGACTTTTAATAATCGTTTGTGTAAACTAATATTTATAATTTTATTAAGATATTTCTTTTCAATTTGTGTAGTGTTGAGTTATTTAGAGAAGTATGGGGGGTATTTAGCAAAATAAAAGCATATTTAACTTATTTTGATTTTTATTTAAAAAGCCTAAAAACTAATAATCTACATTACACACATTAGTAGGTACATACATTTCATGCGCATTCTAAATATTTCCTTAAACAAAGCACATTTTTAAGCGCACAATGCTTCAGATGTTTATTACAATTAAAATTAGATCTTCCTTCACAGTATTTTTTATGCAAAGCAGAGAAATTAGGACATTGTTCTTTGCCAAGGTCTGATACTGTACAATTCATACAAAGATCTTTTATCCAATTCACCTTCTCCAAACCATTTACAATGATTTCCTTATTTTCTAGATATGGAACGATTATACGTCGAAATTCTCTATAGTCAATATATCCTTCATTCCAATAAATACCCCTATTTCTTTCCAACCATATAACCTGTTTCTTTTCGTCACTTGTTAAGTGTTTAAACAAGTATGGTGGTTTTATTAAAAATGTTTGAGTATAATCACGAGTAGCAAAAGCTAATTCTTTTATTATAAAATTATTGTACAGGTCTTTAAACCCTTGAACATCTAATATGATAGTATTCGGATTCATGATATTTTTCTCACAGTATTACTCAGCGGCTTATACTCAATTATACAGTCGTTCAATATAAGACAATATGCAGAAGTTTGATCTGGTATGTCCGAATCACTTTCAATTTCCACTCGTACATCCACAATAGGACCTGTCTTTACATTATCAGCTTGTCTAGAGCAATCTATGATAAACAGCGGCGCCAAATCTTTAAATTGTTTCTCACTTAATAAGGGTTCCGAGCGACGTCCGTAATAAGACTGTTGAAATCGAATGTATTGCTCGTATAATAAAGCGATTCTGTTATTCGCAAAACTGACATTTAGGTTTTCATACGGGAAGTAAGTTGAATTTAGGTATACTCTAACATCGCGAACATGGCAGTGATCAAACTGAGACATATCTGAACTTGAATTGTTTTTTCTATTTGTTTGTAGGCCCATAATTATGTATCTTGGTTTCTCTATTTGTGAGGAAGTTTTGATAGACCAGGTATGTTTTGTAGTTTTAGGTAAAGCTGGATATTCGTACAGATCCCAATTTCTGAATATCATCTGGAGTGGTCGATCTTTTTCTAACAGTTTTAGCAAACTTATTTTCTCTTTGTCGGACACTTTAACATGCGGTACACGCCAGATGATTTTATTTATTTGAACGTCTTCTACAAATTCACCGGTGTTAAGTTTGACCGCATTCAGGTTAGTATTACTTCGTAGCAATATCAGTTCGTGCCTACAATTTATCACGACTTTCTTGAAATCTTCGGCGAAACCGATGATGTTACAGAGTGGTATAGAAGCGGAAAACCTACCTCCATTTATATTTTTTATACCATCGATATTCCAGCCCCATGCATTAGATATCTTTGATTCACTTTCACTCATTGATATTAACGATTTCATGGTGGTAGTTATGCCAGCATTTTTTATTCTATCAATTTCCACTCCATTTAGCTCGTATCTTATATCTTGGAACAGGTAAAGTAGAGCATTATTCGTAAAATTAACACTAGTGGCTTTCTCTTTCATATCTTTTTTGCTTACGCTAACAGTTCCTTCCAAATACAAGGTACTAGCTGACGGAAGTATATACAAGTCTTGTTGGTTAATGGGTATGCGAATTTCATCGTTCCTATTGAAACTAGTTACGTAGGGCTTGTAAGAATGAAATTCGATTCCTTCAACCGTGTTGTCGTAAGTCGGAGCGGATAAAACGTCTAAGATATTCATTTTAGCAAACCGATCGCTTTGAGAAATGCCTTGTTGTCTTTAGTTAATTTTATTTTCTTCTTAGGCCGAGCTCTTATATGGTTGGAAGCTTGAGCGGAACTGATATTTTTGATTTGCTGATGCACATATTTATTGTAGTCGATCATTTTTTTCTTCTGAGATGCAAATACAGCTGCACTTCTTCACCGCGCAAATTTATTAAGCGGTTATTTATATCTAACAGCCTGATATGTATGCAGCTAATGTTGTTTTGGTTGATTGGAAAGTATATCGCGTTTTTTGGGATTTCTATAATCCTATATCCGGGAGGCACGTTGAGTGCAAATTCGTGGATAATGTGACTCGGTTCTCCGTTTGTGTACGAGCCGCTTACAATATCACATTCGATCCTGATCACTGTTGTAGGTAAAATGTTGACTGGCAACTGTGACTCATGCCATTTATTTGCTTTCAAGATCTGTTTATTAAACCCTAATAAATTCCTGAAAGTACCTTCTTTATTAAAATTTATGTCTTTTGTACAATATACAGCAGCTTTTAAAGTATTGTTATTGCACTGTAGTTTGATTGATGCATCTTTCATTTCAGATTTCAAATAATCATTAATATCTTGCAATTCATAGGTGCCCTCTGGTATTTCAATAACTTCGTTAGAACCATAATAGAATTTATTATTCGTTTTGTCAATGTTCGGAATCGAATTAAATGTTGCGAAATGCAGTAAGGCACACTCATACTGTTCATATAGTTGCAACGTGTTGGGATAGTAAGTAGATAAAGTTGACGAGTTTCCAGTTATCGATAATGTGAGTGACATCTTGCAAATGATTGAAATAAAAGAAAAGCATAAATTTTATACGTTTTTATTCCAGAAAGTCCACAGATATTCTAAACATAAGTGTCCACAATTTACAGTGTTGAATTTCTGATATCTTGTATAATTATAAATAACATCACAATTCTTAAAATATCGTATTAATTCCATTGGAGGTTTCAAATCTCCAAAGCTATCAAAATATTCACAATAATTACATACTTTTACATAAGCTACCTACCCAATGCGTCCCTTCGTTCTTATAATCGTCCAAGTTAACAATACCGCATTCAATCCGTTTTGGCGTCCTTGGTAACTGATCTCTCATATACACTCCTCGAAAGTGAGGGATGTTGCGTGCATACCTTTGGATGTCTACATTAGTTAGAGGACGATTAGGTAGCTTATTTTTCAGTTTTTTGAAGATTTTACGAATAAACCTTTTCCATTTTTATGTGACTTAATGTATAAGCCCTGGCCTAACTTTAATGACTCCATAGCCCTATTATGTCGTTGTGTTTCTTGTAAATTTTGCTGACCTGCTTTGTAATCGTTAACAGTTTTTGCAATACCAGCCGCACCACCAGCTAAAGTTCCTAATGCTGATAAGCCCGCAAAAATTGGGATTAAAGGTAGAATACCTCCAGTCTTTGGTAAGGGTATCACTCGTGGTACTCGAATTTTCTGAATTTTTGGAAATATTTTTTTTGCTGCTAAGTAAGCAGCGTTAATTAAAGTTTTACTGTCCTTTCCTTTCAGTTTCTTTATTTTCGCTCTTATTTTTGATACGAAACTTTTAAAAGTTTTAACGCCGGCACCAGATTTCAGTTTGGCTTTCATAACTTTGCTCACTAACCATGAACTAAGTTTTTCACCTTTCCCTGCATCGTTCGACTTAAGTCTTTGTTTAGCCATATTTAGTAGTTGTAAATCAGCTTTGTGACGATTGGGTAAGTCTGTATGGTTTGCATATGCAATGTCGTGATGCATGCAAGCTTCGTCTAGCTTATTTACACCTCGGTCACCTCGTAGTAAACGTTTCTGGAGTTTTGTTCCCGGACCGCAATAATTGTAGCCGGGTAGATGAAGTTCGAACGGTAGATTATTAATTAAGGTATTAACAAGTTCACCTCCTTGCATTGTCTAAAGTGTAATGAAAGAAATAATGCAAAATTAACTTTTATATAATTATTTTATTCCACTATTGCAGTTTTGTCGATCCAACTGTTTTCTTCGTTGTTTAGACCCAACCATTTCACAAACATTTTTGTTCCTTTCCTTTTTAAAACCCTTTCTACCAAATAAATACCAGGATAGTAAGATTTTTGAAGTTCTTGCTCGTAAAAGGTTCCCAATATGGCTTGCTTTCGCTGATCTTGTATATGATATGTTACTGGTATGGTATGATTTATTTTTTTTATAGTAAATATTTCCGTTGACCAATTAGGTGTATAACCTTTCTCAAAATTGTGTTTGTATTTACTGATACGAACAAAGTCACCTACTTTGAACTTAGGTTTTCTACGAATGGTTACATGATTTAAGGGTTTTTTAATATTTTCTTTTATAACTGACTCACTAGATTTATTTACTTCAATTGGTTTAAATTTAATAGTACGATGTTTTGTGTTGTTATAAGTCTTTAACGTAACTTCTAATGGTAAACCTAACCATTTATAGTTTCCATTCAAACTAAAATATTTATATAATTTATTTTTAAGAGTTTTAATCAGTCGCTCCACGATCGAAGCCTTTTTGGTAGAAAACGTTGAGTAGTGGTTAATATTATACGTCTTCATAAGCGTTTGAAATGAGTTGTTATAAAATTCTGTTCCCATATCAGTTTGTAAATTAACAGGTTTGCGATTGCTGTTAATCAGTATTCGTTTAAATGCATGAGTAACATCAAGTTTATTTTTTGATTTTAATGACTCTGCCCAAGCATACTTTGAGAAGCAGTCAATCACCACTAAAATGTAATTATGACCTTTATTATATTTTCTCAGGTTTTGCACGTCCATCAGATCAGCTTGCCACAAGTCATCGATCCCTTTTAGAATGACAGGACGTCGAAGGAAATTTCTTCTCGCTGCTTTGTGTATTTCGTTAACAATTTGTTGTTTTGCCATTACGGAGATTTATTTTGGAGAAATTTATCTACCTCTGCTTTAGTATAAAACTTATCTTGCAAATGAGTTAAAACCTCAGGTATCTTTGCTTTTAAAGTAGCCTGTACTGTACCCTTTGTGTCTTTTATGATTTGAGAACGCAATGTTCCAATCATATTATTAAATTCTTTTAACATATTAGCATTTAAACGATCTACATAATCCTTGTCCACAGTCAAATTATTTAATTCTTTTAACATGTTAGCATTTAATCGATCTACATAATCCTTGTTCACAGCATCGTCTGCTTCAACTGGAGATCTAATTCCTCTCAGTCTTGATGTTTTTAAATCAAAATCTCCGTTTTCTAATTTTAACAATGCATTCTCATTAAACTCAAATAACTCTGAAAAACGCATTCTTTTGTGAATGTGGTGTCCGAATTTGTCTACGTTCATGTTTAAGGTGTATTGTATCGAGAGGTTGATAATAAAATAAACACATTTTAAAATATTTATTAATTTATAACTTTATTTTCACGCAATTCTTCAATGATAGATATAATTTCATTATCTAATCCTGTGTTACCAGCATCTCGAGATGCAATCAATAATTTTAACCTATCCACCAGTTCATTGGGATCGTCCCAATATACAAAATCTACGTTTTTCTTCCACATTTTTGTTAAAGGTAGTCCTTTTCCCTTCGATTGGTGCTCCTGAATTGTACTTCGTAGTTGGAATAGAGGCTTAATAATTTGCAAATATTTTTGCCCTTTATTACTTTTTATTGGTTTACTAGGCTCATAGTCTCGTCGATGTGCATTTGTATCAAGTAACATCGACTTATAATGTTTCATATCACTCTCTGTAACCATGCTTAAATCTACGTTCTTTTTCAGCAGCAACTGTTTTAAACCAGGCGTATTTCGATATTTGCGCCCAGCCACGATGATATACTCATCGCTGATCGTTACACGAGCAGAACCTAACATCAATTTGCCGCCCTCTACTCTGACACCAAACGGAATATCTTTCAGTGCTTCTGAGGACACTGACCAGGATGACATATCACATGCCTGGTTGTTTTCAGATAATGATTTATACGAAGAATCACTTTCGATATCAGATTCATATTCGTCTTCAATGTAGTTGTTATCATTGCTTTCTTTACTAATAGGGACTTCTTTTTGCAAAGTTTTATCGATAAACGGAACTTCGGTTTCTTCATTTTCCATATTTTGGAGGAGAGAAGCCTGCTTACTGACGTTAGCAATTAGGTTGAGTGGTTCTGTTACCGGCTTGAACACTGATTCCAGCGCTTGCTGATTGTTAATCTCAACATCTCTCATCTTTCGCACTTTCTTCTTAACAGCTTCTGCAGCTTCAACTATTTGTCTTTTCAGTGATTTTTCCATAATAACAAAAAAAAAAGTTCGTGATTGATTAAGCGTTGTCTGAAGAATAATGATATCGCAAGGGTACCGGTCATAAATATTAGTATTTTTAATCAAAGACAACAAAAGTGTCAAATTTATTTCTGTAACATCCATTATTTTTAGAGCAATCCTTATTAATTACTACGTAATTAAAGGGTTCACTCCATATTTTCGAACACATTTCACGAAATTCAATCCATGACATATCAGTGTTGACGTGTTCTTCATAAATATGTCGTAAATTAATTTCATCTTGTTTAAAAACTATGATTAAGTTCGCATTGTCTCTTACTAACTGCTTAGGGATTTTACTATATGTTTGGTTTAGATAGAAACAATCAATGCACTTATGTCTTCCCATCGCAAAATAATCACGCATGTTACTTTGATTTTCACAAGCAACATCATCAAAAATAATCACGGAGTTGGGTTTTGCGTCCTGGACGCTTAGTACTTCCTCATTTCCCTGATATTTCTGGAGGGAAACACCAGGCACCCGTTGCAAAACTCTTTCTAAAAAAATGTACTTAGGTTGGTGTAAGGTTTTTGAGTAGACATAAACATTTTGAAACCTTAAACCGTTTTCATGTATAAGAAGTCCAATAAGTAAATTTGTTTTGCCACAATTCGATGGTCCACAAATGATACATCGTACTGAATTAGGTAACAATTCTCCATGACGCGAACTAGTTTTATAAAAATCATCGCAAACTGTGTTTACTTGCAGCGATTGTGGTTGTTTAACAAATTTCATGATTACTGTGATCAACAAACTGATTAACAATGAGTAAAAGTATTTATTTTTTAATTATTTACACTGAAAAATGAGATATTCTAACAACGGTAACGAAACCATAGTGAGATCTAATTCGCTGTCAACGCCATCTATCGTTATGCTAGGCACACTGTCAACTCTGGACAGCTAGGTAATAAAATTCAAGCGCATTCGCGTGGCTGATTCCTTGTTGAGTATATACTCCAAAAAGTACTACAGCACCATCTATGACACATCGGATGAACTAAAAACATCAAATCCTACATCGCGCTAGCAAAGTTTTCCGCGTCTTAAGAATATAAAAGAACCGTATGGTCGTCATAAAAATGTGTTTATATCGATACGCCCATATGCTGACATACACACATACATACATGATATTACTATAATACTATACATGATATGATAATACTTAGATATTGAGTGGTGAAAAGATCCTGAAGGTTAGGTTAATACGATTTATGATTACCTATAAGATTTCAAT
The DNA here is from genome assembly GCA_932274075.1 of Diarsia rubi. Taxonomy (NCBI): domain Eukaryota; kingdom Metazoa; phylum Arthropoda; class Insecta; order Lepidoptera; family Noctuidae; genus Diarsia; species Diarsia rubi. The sequence goes on along the minus strand of OW026424.1, from coordinate 19,710,172 downwards.
TTGTAATTTTTTTTCCCACTACTGGCACAAAGGTTTCTCTCACAGAGAACAGTGGTGATGAAATAATTTACACAAAGTAACGCGCTAGCCTAGGTTCGAACCCACGACCTACAACTTGTAAGTCGCAACCGTTACCACTAGACCACCACTGCTCTCCGCTCTACCTCCCCAATATGTTTATCTAATGTTATTTTACGAAGCGATTTGCCACTACACTGTCTTCTTCGCGATCATCGTTTCGTCGTTTCGTCCCACTGGCCGCGGAAGCAACAAGACAGTCGAGTTGATCGTATGTTATTAGGCATTCAGTCACAACGGAGCGTAGGCGAACCTGTTCGACTGCGCGACAGGTGGGACAGAATGCCTAATAATATACTAAAAATACACACAACACACATCAAACTTAACACTTTTTTGTTCAATAGGTTTAAATGTGTCCATGTATTCGTTGTAAATATTTTCAGTGTATGGCATTCTAACCCACTATCGACAGCGAAGCGTGTCTTGAACTAGCTTGTACAGTAATATACAAGACAGTCGAGTTGATCGTATGTTATTGGGCATTCAGTCACAACGTGTCTCGTTCGAGTTTATCGGTCGAGTGGAAAGTCGAGTCGAGTGACGATTATTGGGTATTCTATACCACTGTCGGCAGCGAGGCGCACTCGCCGAGCGACTTGCCGATAGTGGTATAGAATGCCCAATAATACACTACTCTCGTCACCCAGCCATCCTGTACATCAAACTAAGTACCCCTACGCAATTTTTTTTGCTGGGAAACGACATTTTTTTTGGGGTCAAATATCACATTTTCGGTAAAACTCAATGTAGCAATCTTAAAACATTGTGCTAGTGGATGCTTTGAACAGTAAAGCGGTCATGGAGGTAATTTAAGTAAACTTATAACCAGAGAAACTAGTATTTACAAAAACAGCTGTGTTTTTTTTTTTATAATATCTCCGCGTATACAGGGGGTTTCTACAACAAGTGCCTTTCGTTTGCGTTAAGGGTACTTTTACACCCTTTAGGTTCAAGCCATTCTATCACAGTATAGGTCCTCTGCCAGGTTTTCCCTCCATCATGTTGTAATTGGCTTCCAGTTCAACCAGATGCATCTAAACTATAACTACACGATAATTACCTATTAAGTACTTAAACGAACAACAATATTAACACTTTCTTTAAGAATTTTCAGAAATACAAACTTGGTATTACTTTGACCTTAATGTTATTTTAATGATACTTTAAACTATCACGTTCACACAGTTACCAACAGTTTAAACTATTTTTATGTAGTTTGTTTAAAATATAGGCACAATAATAGCTTCGTTATCATAATAGAAAGAAATATTATAACGTCTAACGTCCGACGTCACTTCTTCAATAAATAATTGAGTGAAACCTTCAGATTAGCTTATTTATCGTTCATTTTAGTAATTGGTCTGTGAGATTCTACACCGTCAAGGATAAACAACATCTGACAAGGTTGGTCCGTGAATGGGTGACTGTCCTTTACATACCGATTTCCTCCATGCCTTGGAAAGTGTTCCTTCGTGCATCCGTTGGTCCCAGCTGTCTTTTGGTGTCTTTAACTGTCGTTATAGATGGTTAATGTAGCCCGAAAGTCTACCAGCCAGGGTAACCAATTTATCTAGTACGAAACGTGTTGTGGAGGTCAAAAAGCGGTCGCTACTTGAAAAATACTAGCATTCAGCGGCAGATGATGACGAGTTTTTCATCATTTATATGACTTGATAAACATGTATCTGATGTACCATAATAACCCATCATATTGATGGCGTGACTGTTTCGTTCACTTTTTTCTCTCAAGTAAATTTTCTATTAAGTGTACACGGTAATCGAAACTAGAAGATAAAACATGTTTTATACCTTCGTGTAGACGATAAACTACAATGTATTGTAAGTGTTAGACTATTTCTCCCGAGTTTGTTTTTCACTTGTCTTATTTACACAGGCCTCCGAGGATTCCTGTAGAGCTTAAACCTGAAAGGAAATCGTTCTTTGTTCAAGGGACAGGAGACAGGTGCTTATGTCCTCTGAACAAAGACCATTTTCCAAACAAAACAGGTTTTGAAACCGGCTAATGTCATCGTAAACACAGCTCCTCTCTAATGGCACCAGTTACTCAACTGTGGACATTTATTTTCAACCTAATGGTAGGTTCGTAATGGCGGTATCATATCGATTGTTATTAGTTGCCGATATGGAATAAAAACTGGCTTCATTATCCAGAAGGCTAACTTCAACGAACGAGGGAAAACTGGCGCATGTACATGTTACTGTTACACGGGGTCACAGTTTTCTTAGACATTTCTATATACCTAACACGTGCACACGGCGCCACACCAAACTATACATATTCAGTATAACCTCGCTTAAACTTTGTATTAGCTTCCCGTACAATGAGAGACCAGTGTACGTGAAGCGTGTGTACTGGTACGTGTAGCGTGTGTGAACCTGACCTTCTGAATGTAACTAGTTTGTGGCCACGCTATCTTTGTAGGGAAATAAATTCTTAAAAGGAAGCGAAGCGCTTAGAATATTGACTTGGGTTTATGATGGTTGTTCCGTAAGGTCTATATTTTTGATGGCGTGTCTCCTAGCTATTAGTGGTCTTCTTTGATTTAAGAAGTCGGTCGTGGTCTAATTTTGAGGAGCACGATTGGTTTCTGTAAAAATACGTAAATTATAGTTTTGGCTTTATGCCCGTTTTTACAAAGCTTATGCTTATTTCTTAGTGTGGTTAGTATTCATGACGTTATAATAATATACTTTGTACCATATCCGTTGTTACCGGATATCATTTCTAGATCCTTTAGTTTTAGTTGCTACTATGTAGTCAATGGCTCTAAAATTTGACAACCAGTCTTACCAAAGGGTAAATTACAGAGTACCAACTGAGTTTTGGAGGTCAGATAGGCAGTCGCCCTATGTAAAATACTGATATTCAGCTGCATCGGGTTAGATTGGAAGCAAACCCCAAAATAGTTGGTAAAAGGCTAAGCAGACGATGATGGTAAGTAGGTACTATTCCCAATTGATAGTCTTTTGTTCTTTGTCAAATTAATTATTGATATTTACGTTGAAATACGAGTGTCCTTGAATATACGTCGATGTAATTATTTGTTAATTACTGTTGGAGAGCGCTAGGAAACCATTTTCTTTCATATTTAAAGGTGGAGCGTGTTAACAATTATATTTTAATGATTTTATGGTAGGTGAGTCTAAGTATAATAGTTAGTTTAATTATACATATGGGTATTTGAATAACAGTGGGACTGTTTCTAAGTAAATTCTAACTTTTATGTTGATTTTGACATACAAATAATACAAAGCCATTTTTTTGACGTTTTGGAAATCATCAAATGTCTCCTCCTAATCTGAGCAGAGCGGTAGGGAGTGTCAAACTTCTACTGACTAAAAACCACCAATTTTTCTCCTTAGCCCTTTGTGTCGAGGCCGCGGTATCTCTTTCGAACAACCCGCAGCCCCGACGGGAAATATACAAAGCCCTCATTGCTTCTAGATTAACTTTGATCTGAAAAATGAAGCTGAGGTAGACTGAACATGAAACATGTACAAGAGAGGTTATATAGCAGAAGTCTGCTGGGTGAGTTGATTGATAAAATATTTGATACAAAACAACCCAGGCCACGTAGGTCTTGTAGTCGCAAGTGGGTCTGCTTAGCATGAGGTCTTGAGTTTGACTCCAAGGTCGGGCAAAATACTAGACGAGACTAGATTTGTGCTCACTTTGGTCGATGGCATTAACCATCTGTTAAATGTGACTTTTAAACATATCTGGGGAAACGTGGGTATATTTTAGGCATACCTCTACCCCACCCTTCGAAGATTACTGTCGTGAAGTTATGTCATAGACAACAACTACGTTAAAACTTATCTACAGATACTTTCGTCCCTTACCTATTTCTAAACAATACATCCAACTATTGATTACCTAGTTAGGAGTACGTACAAGTCTAGACTATATAATATACATTCCTTTCAGCAATAGTTCGGATAGTCCCAGCTGTGAGGTAAACGTAATTTATTACAATTTAACCAATTTGAACACACTGGCTGTATCCGTTGCCAGCTGATTGCGTAAGTAGGTTATGTAATGGTTTGGTGTGTTATGTACTTAGATAGTATAAGTGGGGTATTGGATTTGCAAAGTGGAAACTGGTAAGATATTTACTGTTAGTCTTGATTTATACTCTCATGAAATACTGTCATATACTTAACTACTTGAGCGCCTTATTATAGACACAATACGGTAGTTAACAAAAAAAATCTAATTAGACCGTCAGATAGATTTCCAAAAAATATTGGACACGTATTTTTTTTTTCACGTAAACAAACAATCAAAGCAGTGCTTTGAAAACTCGTGGACGTCACGTCAAACATTAGTATGACATTCTTTACCGGTGAGTGACGTCACAACCCCCCACTCAAATCTTTGACGCGTTGTATCTTCGTCAATTTTTAATGATTTGATAAAACAAAAAATACGTATCCAATATATTTTGATAATCTAAAAGACGGACTAATTAAAATCATATTTTATTTAGTCAGTTAACATCCCTATTAAAGAGCCATTGTTTGGTGTTCGTAAGGCGCGCGAGGAGTCAATGAACTATGAAATTTAAATTCTAATATCATTTATTTCATTAGACAAGCATCTAAGAATGTCAAAAACAGAATGATGATTAAGTAGTGGCAGTACTGTAGTTACCAAAAATATTTTGGTTACTTACGTGCTTAATGTTGAGATAACGTTATGAACATACATTTGAAAAACCAATATATACATGTTACTTTGTTCCTAGAAGTTTGGGCAAATAAAACCTACAGATTTCTTGATATGAAGTAACAATAAACAATTATGATCACTTACTAAAAAGTCATAAGACGTCCACTGCTGGAGTGCTGGACATAGGCTTACCCAGGTATCGCCACATTGACCGATCCCGTGCGTCTCGCATCCAGCGGGTCCCCGCAACCTTCACCAGGTCATCGGTCGGATGACCAACGCAACGTCCTCCAGTTACTTACTTACTAAAAATTATTTCAATAAAAAGCTAGATATATTTTAATCTTGCTTTTTCTACTTAGTACTTCAGAACCCAATCACTTAGCTTAAAGTACCTCTAATGTCGCTTCAGGGAATCTTAGGAAAGACATTCTTTTCCTAATAAATAAAATTTCTTACTCTAGTGGAATTAATTTAACCTTGCTTCCATGCTCCGTGATTTTTAAGCTGAGCTACACGACGCTAACGAATGCTTGCACTGACTGGACAGGTCCACTTAAATTTTTGAGATTCTTTCTTCAAAGACCATCGTCACTCTCTTGCCCTAATCCCAATTTATTTGAGGAGGCGCAGCGTATTGTCTTCTTCTTCCATACCTCTCTGTTTCTCGCCATCTCATGAGACACCTCCTTTCTTACCATACGAGTATCATTCTTAACACACTCCATCCATCGTTTCTTTGGTCTTCTCAAACTCAAAGCATTTATTTCAATTAAGCCATAACAGGCACTTTTGAATGTCAGAAGAACAATTCAAAAAACAAAACTACGAAACTACGAGTGCAATAAGTCATTCCGAGAACCACCAAGCCGAACCACACGCGGCCGAATGCCCGTAACAACGAACACCTGCAAGCACGAAAGCACGCAGCGACGCACACCGCAAAAACGAATGCACGAGACTCCGAATCACGGAACAACGAATGCACGCCGCAACGCGCACGCTCCGATGCGCGCCCCCGCACCCACAGCACTCGCCGCCGCAATCATCCGGCGCCACGCAACCCGACGCAGTAACCCCCGGTTCGACATAATACCCATCAACATTCATATTCAAAAGCTTCCTCACGACATTTTCCTCATTCCTCCGCATATGAACTGACCAAGATCTTGTCTCGACCTTAGTAGGGTACGAAAGTCAGGTACGAGTAGTCAGGGTACGAAAACTAGCCTCATCTAATTTAAAAAATGATGTGTGAAAGTGTTTGTAAAAATCTTGAAAATAAACATCAGTTACTACTTAAAATTCTTCTCAAGTGTATCAAGTGTTCATCAATCTACTCAGACTATCGCAGTTCAGTGCTGAGGACATGTATCTTCCATGGAGCGCTACAAGACCCTGTCCTTCGCCTCCTACACCCAATCTGACCGAATCACCTCTGGTTTATTTAGCTGGAAGGCCACTCCACTATCAATTCGCTGAAGCGAGGAAGTGTGAAAATAAGTGATCTTAATAAGCCGTGCGAAAATACTTGATCATAGACGAAATACGTTATACTTTGTGAATCTAGAAGTATCTATTTGATAAAGTGCTTGGAGTTTGAGAAAAAATGGTTGGTATAGTGAAAGAAAATGACAAGTAAATATTCGAATAGATAAGTAAATATTCGAATAGATTCAGGTGCTTGACGAATTATTTGATTCAATAAAGTGCTTATTATTGGTTGTCTAGACGCCTTACTAACGAACAGAAAATATTAATTTTGGGGTGCAACAGCCTCTACGAGTGTACGGACCCTGTGACAGGGTCCGTACACTCGTAGAGGCCGTTGTTGTTTGAGCTCATGGTAAGACAGGGTCCCTGTCTTACCATGAGCTCAAACAAGAACTAGACAGTTTAGTTAAGACCACTTAGTATTTTAAAAAGTAAGTAATGGGTATAAAACATAATAAAACTGGCCAAATGCATTTGTGATTTACAGCATACTATTAATTTTTTTTTTCAGATTTTTTACTTTCTAAGTTTAAAAGTTAGAGGGGGTGGACCAATGAGATTTTAAAACTATAGATACGTTGTCTGACCTCAAAAATGACAACATGAAATGAAGCCAATTGGCCACATCGCGCTTAGTTACGCACCAACCTCTCGCGCGATGCTACGTTTGTTCTTAATTTAAATCGTGTGTGTAAACCTGCGCGAAACATAAAGACAACAGGCATCAACAGGCATCCCGCTGTACGGTGTCATATTTTCTTTCCCTTTCTTTACGCGTAAAAGTAGTCATATAATATTTTCGCCGTTTTGAAGCGCCGCCATGTTAGTTCATGACGTGTCTATATATAATACGTCATTGGGGTGGACACGCATTTTACCAGTTTCGATGTGTCTATCTGTCAAACGATTGATCTTGTGAAAAATTTCAGGAACCTTAATGTCATTTTTAAATACCTATCTATAAACGACCCACACGAGTAGGTATGATGATTTTTTTTTTAGTTTCTGTTATAGGGAGACAACCCTTAACCTATTTTTTTTTGTATTAAATCGTAAAGCGGTTAACAGAATACATTTTCCAACCAAATTTCAAAGGTGTAGTCTTTATAGTTTCCGAATGAAGTGGCGTGACATACGGACGGACAGACGGAACCCTAAAAATGCATATAACGGAGCCAAAACGTAAGTTCATTGCTGATTTTTATCTGGGAACCTTCTAGTGATTGGAATATTGGGGTCAAAGTTCCATTAACTTTAATTTAAATAAGTACAGTCAGCAGCACCAATATTATGTATACACTTTGCAACGTTTCGAAGCAATTGTGGCTTACTGTTTTGATTACATTTCATGTTACGTAACGAAACTAATATTTTGGAACCTATAGTATTATAATGTAGGTCATTTCTCAAAGTTGCCATCGTTATTTCACGAGAACTTCGCGTTTGAAGTTTGTAGAGTGTTTACATATTTTTGCTTGTGACTGTACGATGATTCTCGACTACCCATTGGATTCATCAGTTCAGTCTTTTGAGTGCGTTATATTGAGTCTTGCCTTAAAACCTGTTTAAAAAGTTAAATAGGTACGTCAGTTTAATACGTTGAGTGCTAGATAGTTGACCTTATGAAGGGTCCGATTACACTTAACACTTTGTAGTGATCATGTACACGCAATTAAAAAAATACGATCCCCAAACATGCCACAGTCAATGCCATTTGACACTTCTTGAACCTCAATTTCTTTCTGTCTTTGACCCCATAATCGACCACAAGAGTGGACTTGACACTGATCCCTGTTTTAAATTCAAATCAATTCCTAAGTGATAGTCAAACGGGTACTCTAAAGTCTAAGGAATTACACATTAAGGACCACGGTTGAAAGCTTTAGAGGCAAACGCAATTGATCTAAAACTTGACGGTTAAACACCATTCATTTACTGGAGATTTTCACTAAAAATAAAGTCGTAAACATTTTCGTCGAGTTGTAACAATTTGCTTTTAAAACTAATTTAAAGTTATCTTTGACAGCGTTTTGATAAAAACAACATTCTGACCTTGGCCTTTGCCAAGAAGTACCTATCTACTATTGTTTTCCATTTTAAGATTAAATTTCAATAGGATTTTGATTTCATAGGAAAAATCAGACTACAAGGCTGCTTCTGGGGCGCGCCTGTGGACGGTGAGTAATAGGCTAGCTCACCGTTCTCCCGCTCTTATGACGAAGACAGGCCGTGTCGACGGCGCGTTTGTGTTCCACGCACGCCTCAAAGAGGTGTCAGCAACATGGCCGGGTTGTTCACAAAAGATACCGCGGCCTCGACATACAGGGGTATAAGAAGGAACATCGGTGGTTTTTAGTGAGTAGAAGTCTGACACTCCCTTTCGCTCTGCCCAAGAGCGGGAGCTTTTACGGTCGCCTTTCCAGCACAGATTTTTCACGAATCCTCACATCATCGCAACAAATAACATATCTACCCACAAACACCGCAAAATAACTTCGTTTCTATCCTGGTCCCTTCACAAAACCTCAATACATCGATAATTTCTCATATCCACAGTAAAAAGGCAGAGGTTGGAATCAATTTCCGCTTCATATCCGACGCCGTCTTTGTCCCGAGATTCAACGGTAATTTTATATCTCAAACACTTTTGTAAACGAGTGTGAGGTTTTAGTTGAGGGGAGATGTTATGGCGTTATCTTTTGATGTAAACTTAAAAGTGGCATTTTGCTTGGACACTTAGATTTCAGCAATGTTATTTATTTGCTTGGTACACAAACACATGACAAACTTTTCTCTTAGCCTGTCATGTCAATGTGTCTCACAGCTGGGCGAAGGCCTCCTATTATCCTTCCAAACTGGTCCATCTTGTGCGATATCCAGGCACTTTTTCTCCGCAGACAAAATCAGATGACCGTCTGATTTTGTTTGCGGAGAACAAGTAGTGGTGTGACCACACCACTACGCCGCGGTCTACCTCGACGGCGATGTCCTCCGTCAGGCATCCAGTGAGCAACAATCTTTGCACATCTCTCCAGATGCATTTTTGCTACGCTGTCGTGGATGTTTTTTTCTCAGACATGTGACAAAAAACACTACAATGAATGAAAACAGAAATAATTTAAGAATATACTGGTATGTATGCTTATTATAGGTATATCCAGCATTCACCACAGTAATCACAACAAACATGTTTATTTTAGAATCTGTAACTCGTGCTTTGGTGTAAACGACTTAAAACATCAAGCCATTCTTTTTGTATACATATATTTCTTTACCTGTGCATCACACTTCACACTAATACATATTATAAAGGCGAAAGTTTGTGAGTGTGTATGTTTGTTATTTCTTCACGCAAAAACTACTGAACGGATTTGAATAAAATTTGGTACACAGATAGTTTGTAACCTGGATTAACACATAGGATAGTTTTTATCTTCCCGTGACATCATTTTCGAGTTGAAGCGGGCGAAGCCGCTGGCAACAGCTAGTTACAAATAAACACAAATCCAGCTTCCGAAACTCAACTATATTATTATACTCGTACCTTCATACTCGACATATCCCTCCTCGAAAAGGTTTACTCGCAACTTTAATCGCTTGAATGCTTCAAGTGCCGAACATCCCTGAGCAGACTAGGGGTTATTCGGGCGTTCAAGATTCAAAGAGTAACGGCTTCAGAAACTAAAGCTCACATTCTAGGAATACTAACATGGTTCGTGAACATATCGATGAAATGCACAAGGTAAGCGGGAGAAGGAAATTCAGGAAAACGAAGGGGATTCATGTATAGTCGAACTTATTACGTAACGTCACGCCATGGTCAGAGGAGTACTCGTACCTATAATAGGTACTCGTAATACAAACACATTCCATCAGTTATTTGTAAGTCCTATGTGATAGGGGCGTTTTTACTTGCACACGAAACTGCATAATCAACTTATAACGTTCCCACCGTTGGGGGCATCCACCTCCCTGAAAAACGGTCTGGACCATGATTCGTTTAAACTAAGTATACAACTTAAAATATACATTTTCAATTCTGAATCACTGGAACATTAAAAGAATGCAACTATCGGTTTGACAAGGATGGCTGGTGTTGGAGGCAACGTACTTTATTCAAAGATTCACCTATAGGGGATGGGACAAAAAAATACTAATTAGTCCGTCAGATAGATTTTCAAAAAATATTGAATGCATATTTTTTCCTTTTTTACATAAACTAAAAATGAAGACCATACAGTGCTTCAAAAATTCGTGAACTCCTCGAAAACGTCACATGTCAGTACATTTTTTACCTACAAATGATGTTACGATCGGGGGGTTGTGATGAACTCATTATCTCATATATTGACGCGTTTCATCTTTGTCAATTTTTATTAATTCGATAAAACAAAAGACACGTATCCAATATGTTTTGATAATCAATAATAAGACGGACGGACGGACTAATTAGAATCGTATTTTTTTGGCAGTCAAAAAATTCTAGGATAGATTAAGTGGGCGTTTTTCATATGTTGTCATGACAACGAAAGTCGACTAAAATAAATATAGGCAAAAATAACACAAATCGACGTTTCAAATAAGTAGGTAATCAATTACAGCTACAGCGACGGTTTATATTGATTATTTATTTATAAAAGAGAAGCAACCAAAAGCCAATAATCACGTTCTGAAACACGTTTAAACCAGAATAAACCTGTGAACACGAACAAACAGAGGTGGCACGATCCTTCCATAAATATTGGTTTGCAAGCAATCTGTTAGTAGCAACTAAACAAATGGCGGCGTACGCAATAAAAACGACATTACTTTGATCTAGCGCGTTGTTTAGCTATCGGGGAAGTGAATTAAATGTACGTTAAGACGAAACGAAATAAAAAAAATGGATGTTAAGGTGAATTAAATGTATAAGCGTGAGTTGAGATAATCTGAGCCGGTTATGTTTTGGTCTTTAGATACAGTTGGTAAAGAATGTTTTGTATGAATCAGAATGTTAGGCCACAGAAAAGATATGGTTGAAAGGGTGAGATGAGGCGGCTAAAAGAGATGTGTGGTGTTACGCGAATGGATAAAATAAGGAATGAGTACATAGGAGGAAGTCAGAAAGTGACTCAAAAGTTGTGTGGTAATCGGTTGTCGTAGTATGAACATGTGATGCGTGGTATGAATGTAGGCTATAAGAGGAAAAGACCACCAAAGACACGGTGGATGGTCTGTGTGAGGCCGACATCGCTAAAAAGGAGTTGATTGCTTAGATGATCAGTCATAGAGAAGCATTTAAAAAAAAAAAAAAAAAAATGTGTTTATTATCTTAAATCTATACAGTAAATTTGCCGGGGCTTCCCAGAAGGTAATCCGAAGATACCTGTGATGGGATAAACCTCGCTCTTCCTCGTATAAATTAACAATTGTTTATCTGTGCTAATTAAGTACAGTTTACACATTTTTAAAACAAGAAAGGACAAATAAAAAGATAAAAGAATGAGAATCGTGTTTATGGCAGTGTGTTTAGTACAGATGTGTGTTTATAAGTGTGTTCATGAGTGTGAGGATGTATATTTTGTGTGTAAGAGTGGGTGTGTGTGAGTGGGCGTGTGTATGTGTGAATGTGTGTGTGTGTGTGTGTGTGTGTGTGTGCGTGTGTTGGAGTGTGCGTGCGTGTGTTGGTGTGTGTGTGTGTGTGTGTGTGTGTGTGTGTGTGTGTGTGTCAGTATGCATGGCGCTCAACCCAGAGTCGCCAAAATGCCTTCAACGGCATCATAATTAAGTGTGAAGAGCCATTCAGTTAGCATTTATTGAAGAACAACATGCTGTGATACACATCCCTTAATACATTTGAATAAGGGCATAAAAATAATAATGATGATGTTGGTATAGGGATTGTTATTTGGTGAGTCAAAATATCAATATTTTAATAAGTTATATACTAAGTTGTACAGGGTGTTAGGTTAAACGAGGGACAAATTGAAGGAGGGCCATTCAGTATTCGATTTTCGTCCCAAATATATAAAAACTATAACCTTAATTTGTGAAGTAATTGTCCCATGGCCTCCACACGCTCTCCAGATCTCACTTCATGAGAAGTTTCTTTTTCGTCATTGTCCTACGGCAGTCTTAAAATATGGGGGGAAAATGGACTATACCTAAAAAACATTAATCCGCGCACATTTTCTGTGATAAACGCAAGGGACTTTTCCGAAACTTTTTCGAAATATTTGGTATAGCTCTGTCTGTTATTTATCAGTGTTTAACCTAAAAATAACATACACAAAATAAAAACAAACTAATAATAGTTGAAGTGACAGGTTAACGGAAAGGTTTATGACAAGACGTGGGGAAGAGCAGCACCATCTTCGTAGATGTGTTTATTTTATCAGTGTTTTCTTTTTTTTATTCATATTTTTATTAGTATCCTGTAAGCATGGGCATGCTTACAGGATACTCTATTGCGGGTTTCAATATGTCCCTCGTTTAAACTAACATACTGTATAATAAGAAAAGGATGTCAGAGTATAATGTAATATAACACCAGTGTGACTATAAGCTTCCAAGGAAAAGTCAGTGGTCTACCTATAATAGGTAGTCTACATTTCGCAAGTTGTGTTAAAATTCTTTGTATGATATTCCAGTATATCGCCATCAACTAAGCATAATCCGAAAGGGATAGGTATGTCTAAGTTTTCTAGGTTATTGTCACGATTTTTTTGCTCTAAAAAGACAACAGCTGTTGTCTTTATATATAAAAAATATAACATAATTTCTAAATTATAAAAACCAACACAAATTAAATACGTCGAACTTTTATATAACTAAGGCTGTCGTACATGAGCGTACAAACACTCCAAGATTAAGATACCTCCGTGCAGACATCACCCCATGAATTTAGAGGAAGCCGTACCCATCCATAAATATTGGTTTGCCAGCAATTTGTTAGAGCGGCCAAACAAAATGGCCGAATGGGCAATAAAGACCGTATTAGTTTGATGTACCTAGTGCTTGTATTTCAGTTAGCTTGTGGAAATAGTAAATCAAACAGGCACGATTGGAATTACCTGGTTGTTTTGATCATTCATGTATTTAGTATCACTGTTTATATTTTATTGTTTTATTAACACTTATTTTTGTGATAGCTGGTTAACCAGTAATAAGTTAGTTAACTAAAAAAAGTTAATTAGTCCGTCATACAGATTACCAAAAAATATTGGGACGCATTTTTTCTTTTTTTACGTAAACAAACAATGAAGACGATACCGTGCTTTGAAAACTCGCCTGACGTCATAATCTAAGACATTAGTATGACATTTTTAGCGTTCAGTGATGTCACCAACCCCCACTCAAATCTTTCTTGTCAAAAAAATATGGTTCTAATTAGTCCGTAAAAATTGACGAAGATAAGACGCGTCAAAGATTATGATTGGGGGTTGTGACGTCATTTGTAGGTAAAAAAAATACCAACATGTGACGTTTTAGAGGACTTTACGAGTTTTCGAAGCACTGTGTCGTCTTCATTTTTTGTTTATGTGAAAACAGTAAAAAAATACGTGTCCAATAGTTTTTGGAAATCTATCTGACGGACTAATTAGTTTTTTTTTTGTCCGATCCCCTGGGACCAACGGCTTAATATTCTCTCCGGGGCACGGAGGAGACTCCAAATGTACTGGGTGGTTACCCATTATCGGACCAACCTAGGTGAGTACGGCTTAACCTAAGTGTCAATCCTGGCGGCCTATTACTATTATGACATGAGCTCGAGCGCGAGCAAGCTAGTCAAATAAAATAATAATACACTTATTACAATAATGGGCTCCGCCGCAGTCGGGTAATATTAAGTTCAAAAAGTGTTATCATAAAACTATGCTTACTCAAACTAAATCATTATACTTTAATACACAACCTTCGTCTTGAGGTTCCACAGTTATCCTTATCGCTCACATTGACATGACATGTGAGTTATAATATGACATATGACACGGGTCCGTAATAATTGTTGTCATAATGCCGTGCTTAATTCAAGCGCCATTTTGAATTCTGTCAAATGGTAATCGGTGTTTATGTGGTATGCTCCTGTCATTATGCCAACCGAAAATGAGAAGGTTTTCAGGTTAATTTATTTCAGTGACTAGTTAAATTAATTTCTTATCTACAACTGTTGCAGTATTTAAACGCATGTGACAGTTTGTACGGTATTGTAGTTTTCTAGATTAAAGTGACATAAAGTAATGAAAGTCATAAAAGCAATGCGGAAATATATAAACAAATGATGCCAATAAATCTGTGGATCGTCAGAAAAAAATATGGAATTTAACTTATATTATCACTTTTTAAAATCAAAACGTTTGTTTGCAAGAAATACATACAAATTTTAAGGAATATAAACTTATATTCATAATTATCCTTTATTATGACCTCCCAATGCTTTGACAGTGTTGCAAGCGACATGACTGCGACATGGGGGTGCATGGTAAATAAATTGTAACTGACAGAATTAGTTAGAAATATTTACACACAAATAAATTTAAAACAGTGTTTGAATTATGGAATTTCTTCAGTAGTTTGATGTAAAACATACAAATTATTGCATTATTTTTAGAAAGACTACTTCTTTGCTTAAACGAGCTTTTGTCGATAAAATTCATATTATTACGAAAACAATAGCTACGTGCAAGAAAATCAATAACTTATATATCAGCAACTACCCACAGACTCGTATGCGTTCAAGTGAGTGCACGATCACTGCATATTCATGAACACTCGAACAGTATTTGCAAGTAGTTTCCAATACCATATTTCTAGGAGAAAACCTTGTTTGTTCAAGCTCACCAAAGGAAGTACCTTCATTTTGAATGCAAAGACTGAATCAATGCAAATACTTGGCACTTGAACCTTCGTGGTATCTCATATACTGTTGTTCCATTGAAACGGTGGAAGGAAATTAGTTTGATTAAACACTTAAAATGTGAAACAGTTTGGTTAAGACTGGAACCAACCCCCACAGCCGTGAGAATAAATCTTGCGTATGTCGATTTGTTCTACATTATCTCTCCTAATAAATACTTGTCAAATATTAATATTGATAAGAATAAGAGCAGAGGAAGACCGAGGAAAAGCTAAATGAACTGTGTGATAGATGGTATGGCAAGAAAGAAGGTGTCTGATAATTAATAATAATAATAATAATATAATATTCCACAACTATCACACAACGCCATCTAGTCCCAAGCTAAGCAGAGCTTGTGTTATGGGTACTAGACAACTGATAAACATAATTATATATTTTTAAATATATACATATTATAGATAAATTACACCCAGACACAGAACAAATGATCGTGCTCATCACACAAACATTTGTCCTGGGTGGGAATCGAACCCACGACCTCCGGCATAGCAGTTAGGGTCACTAACCACTAGACCAACAGGCCAGTCAATTACCAAAGAAGTATGGAAGAAGAACCTTATGCTGCGCCGACCCCAGCTAACTTGGGATAACGGGAAGAAAATGATGAGCACGATGACTTGGCATTACTAGTCAAGTAGAGCACAAAACTTTAAGAACATAATACACCTATACTTTATATTATACTAGCGGACGTCACGCGGTTTCACCTGCGTAGTTCCCGCTCGCGTGGGAATACAGAGATAAAAAGTAGCCTATGTCACCCGGGGATAGTGTAGCTTCCCAACGGTGATTTTTTTTTTATATCGGTCCAGTAGTTTCGGAGCCTATTCGTTACAACCAAACAAACAAATCTTTCCTCTTTATTATATTAGTGTAGATACCTTAGTCAATTGACCCAGTTCCTATTGCATGAAAATTAAATACATGACGGTCGGTGCTCGGTGCATGTGTGTGCTCGGATGTGTAAATGACTTTGGTCCACTTATGTAGCTTTTCCGTTTAGAGAAACTCCGGTAGTTTTTACTGTTATGTGTAGTTCGTTTTATAACGTAAATATTGAAGTAATGAATACAGTTATAAATGGTTGGGAATATATTGATAAGGTGAGCTTCTTAATTTTGTATCATACATACATAACCACTCACGCACTTTCCGCGTTTACTTTTTTTTTGCAGTTTGTTGTATCAATTTATTAATTAATATTTATTGTGAGTTTATTTGGTTGTAAAATCTGAAGATTTCTGCATTGGCAGATTACCGCTATATGAACAAGGTACCAACTATAACACACCTGTGTTTTTTCCTCTTGGACTTTGAAGATTTTTTGGACCTGGGATTTACCAAATTTTTAGAGAATATAATAGAACAATAACGTTACTTTTATACATAAACCAGTTCTTAGCAAGTTGAACAGGTTGAGCCGTTGGTATCGACTGCCATTTGAAGATATTTGGTAGTCGTAACGTAGTTTGAAAGTCTGACAACCAGTCTTACCAAAGGATATTATTTTACCCAATACTAACTGGGTTGTGGAGGTCAGATAGGCAGTCGCTCCATGTACAATACCGGTATTCACTTGCATCCGGTTAGACTGGAAGATATCCCTACCATAGATGAGAAAAACCAGGCAGCTGTTAAAGTCATTTTGTATTTTGTATTCTTAATTTTAATTTTTACTCCCGAAGCTTTCATTTATGCGTCTATCGAAACTGAACTAAAATAGTCAATATTTTTTTCAAATTGTAGGAACAATTGGGGTATTTCACCAGAACAATATAATTAGTCCGTTTGTTGGTTTATCAAAAAAAAATGAATATACGTGTTTTTTGTTTTATCAAAGTAATATTTTTTGACGGAAAATGTAAAAGATGTCACACGACTTGACACGACTTTTCGAAGCACTGTATCGTCTTTATCTTTTGCTTACGTGAAAAATGAAAAAATATGTGTCCATTATTTGTTGAAAATCTATCTGACGGACTAATTACATTTTATTTTGTCAACCCTACGTTGAAGGTGATAAAGTAAGTACCTACTTATATTTTTACATTACATGGGTAAAATACCCTCCAAAACCTCCGAGTTTTTACCTGGATAGCTTACGATTTGCAAACAAACACTGTATAAATAAATACCTTGCTGGAAAATACCTCGATAGAGTATAAACGTGCACTTATCTTGGATTTCCGTAACGGTTCAACTTCGACGATTTGCGATATAAGTACAGTATATTTTGTAGTGTGGGGATAAGCAGAAACTATCGCTATCCCAGTTAAGTTGCAATAGGTAATTTATGGTTGGTTGTGATAGATAGAAGATAGAAGTTCTTTCCTGCTTAATTTCGTTATGGAATCTACGACAATTAAATATTTTCCCTGGGACTTTGTCGAGTTTAATAGTCTTGGCGTTTTTCCGGTGGTTTTTACTGTTAATTCTGACTGTCAAGAGTTGCAGTAATTTAATAGTGTGGTGGACTTGTCTTCAAAACTAAAAATTTATTGTTGTAATTCTTTTGAATACCGATATATGTATTTTAGAAACGTTACATAACGTGAAAATAAGCTGTGTGCGCCACACTTACATTGACCTTTGTGTTGTTTGTACGTCATACTCATTTTTGCATATCAATATGGTTTGAATTTCTGTAACTTAGCATGTAATCGATTAATTATAATTCAATAGCAATAAATCTGTTAAGGGAAACTTGTCGATTTACAGATTTACATTACATATTAACGTACCTTACAAGTCTATGTTATAACAATTAAAAACCACAACATAGCATTTAGTGCCAAACAATATTATACAAAATATAATTATGTCCGTCCCGCTCTCAAAGGTTTGATGGAATTGACGTGACACACATATTTTCAATATCAATAGCTGTATTAGCAACATAATCAGTCTACAGCAGTCCATTCATTTTTTTGGCAGGTGGAAAATCATCAAATAATTCCTCCCCCTCTAGGGCAGAGCGAAAGGGAGTATCAGACTTCTACTGACTAAAAAACCACCCATGTTCCTTCTTAGCCCTGTATGTCGAGGCCGCGGTAACTTGTGTACAACCCGCAGCCCCGACCGGACCCGCAGCCCCGACGGGGTCTACAGCAGTCCTCTACTAGACTTAGGTCTATAGTCGCACGAAAATCATATCAATTCTCGGCAAACACTCATCCTATCCATGAGGCCTTTCGCGGAGATCGTCACTCTATCTAACGCCGAAGGTGACCTGACTATCACTACTCATGGTTTGTGCAAACTGGCTTAGTTTTCATCGTATTCATCATCTGCCTAGCCCTTTCCCAACTATGTTGGGGTCGGCTTCCAGTCTAACCGGAGGCAGCTGAATATCAGTATTTTACATGGAGCGACTGCCTATCTGACCTCCACAACCCGGTTAATACTGGGTAATACGATATCCCCTGGTAAGACTGGTTGTCAGACTTTCAGGTCGCTGAAAAGGTGCCCAGGTATGGTTTAGAACAAAAAAAATATCGCAGTGGTGGGGAGAACAAGTGCCCTTCGTTTGCGTTAAGGGTACTTTTACACCCTTTATAAGCTCTTGTATTTAAATTCACGTGAAACTGCTAATTAAAACGTAAAGCTATACCATCTCAATCATGATTCATTAACAATTGGTTCATATTGCAATTAGTTAAATCATTCAGTCGATGAATTTAATTAATCGGTCATCGTGTTTACCGAATATTACTAATTTATAACCTGACCTAACAAATACTGATGAGAGACCTTTGACTGGATTTCATAATCTCCTTTTTGAAACTCAATACCTACGTATAATATTGTTACGTCGGTCATCTAGAATTTTCGAGAAACCTCGCTAATAACTGTGAAGTACCGACAAGAGTCGAGTTAATTCTTTTAGTTACCTATTTCCATTCTGTAGGTAGTTAGTCCGCGCCCGGCGTTGGCGGTACTTGCCATTTTAATTTCGACCATATGCTTAGGGCGTAAAGTAACTTCTTCTTTGTTGGTTATTTTATCTTTAAGTTTATTTTTTTGTGGATGCTTTATGGAATAATAGGGAATTTTCTCGAATATCTTTTGTGTGTTTGGGGTATAAAAGGACCGAGAGAGGACGATGCGGGTCAGTCTACTTTTAAAGCGAGACAATTGAAAGGTTCTAAGAGAAATCTATAGCAATAAAGTGTTCAGTAGTGTTGAAGTGATTGTGTATAAGTATTTTGTGAGTAATAAAGTTAATTCGTGTGTTTAATTGGTAGTGTTTTTATTTATCCCATACCCAGCTCGTAACAATATTGTTTCCGTATCTAGTAGTTTAGCCTTGTGGAGGTGGTTTAGCCTTGTGGTTCGAACCAAGGAAGGCGCATTACTTTGTGTGTGTGATTTGTGTCCAATTGATGGCAATTGGCTCGCCCTCTTAAAACAGTCTTAAACATAACTGGTGTAATGTGGGTGTACTGTTAGGTAATCCTGCTGAAATCACAGTTTTGACATTAATTTATTAATTATTAATTTATTATTATACAGAAGCTAATAATGTCAATACGAGATATTACAAGAAACACCCGCTTATAATTAATTCCAATAGCAGGGACCTAAACTGGTTTTATTATCAGTATAGCTAAACATCAAATAAAATCTGCTATTAGTGTTTGTGTGTCATAAATTCCTCACTTCGGAAAAGGTTTTAAACCTACACGAGCATTTTTGCGAAAACCGAACCACAAACGACTTTCCGAGCAAATAAATGGGTACATATCAATTAGTTGGGGCACCCTATTTTCCGGCCCATCGGGTCCATTTGGTTGTCTGGTTTGTTTGGCTGGAGGATTTAAAACGTGGAATAGATTGGTTTCGCTGCAAGCATTCACTAGTTCTACTTTTGTTATTGAACAGGGACCAAATGGAACTCGACCTTTTAAAGACATGTCTTTTTTATTTATTTAATTTCCGGATTATTTTTACCCGACTGCGGCGAAGCCCAAAAGGAAGGTTATGGGTTTGGCGTGTATGTATGTATGCATGTCCGTTTCTTTGTTCCCTCATAACTCCTAAACAGATGAAGGGATTTGAATAAAATATACGTGGTTAGATTCGTCTTGATGGCGCGAGTGGCACTGGCTACATTAAAATTTAAAAACAAAGAATAATCGCGGATTTTGGGGGTTATATCGTGGATTTCAAAAAACAAATGTATTCCGTTACCATCGAGTAGGGTATCAAAATGAAGGATTTTAATAGGAGATTACAAAAATAAATGATCAAAATCAATCAAAATCAAAATCATTTATTTCAAGTTGGCCAGTTACAGGCTCTTTTGAATAGTCGAACAAATACTAAATTTTAATAAGCTAATAAACTAAGCTACAGTCCCACTCACAAGGCATAATAACTGTCAGTGTACTGTAGTTGCCGATTCCAAAGCGTTGGTCTCATGAGAAGAATGGCAAGAAACTTCATGGATACTCTTTTAAATCATAATATTGTTACAAAACTTTGGTTACATCATTCATATCGAGATTGGTATATTATCATGTGAGAACGATGTAGCAAGTTATGCACGATAAGTGTCGACAGTAATATATATATATATATATAAAGGCGCATAGTTCCCGTTCCCGTGGGTATACAGGGATAAAAAGCCTATTTTACTCAACGTGAATGTAGATTTTTAATGCTGAAAGAATTTTTAAAATCAGCGCAGTAGTTTTTAGTTTATTCATTACAAACATACACACAAAAATAATTTTTTTTCCTCTAAATAATATTACTGTAGATATAGATGTAGACAAGGCAAACGGAGTATGAAAGGTAAGTATGCAGATGGTGTTCTGTGGGGTCTACCTCCTCCCATAGGGCAAAGGTGTGCGTTTTTTGTATGTTATGTATGTATTAATAAAATAAAAAAAAGTTTAAAAACTAAAACCCGGCTACGAATAAAAACGCAGACTAATAAAACCGCGGTCTTAAAAGTATTAAACAAAAAAAATCGTCTAGTAAGTAGATAATTTGATAAGTTATAGAGGACAGTCTTAGTCGCATGCCACCTTGCTAATGGCAACTAGCAGCTGACTTCTGTATCAATGAGAACGCTTCGAAGGCGCATCAGGTATCAGTGGTTTTAGTCTGCGATTTTATTCGTAGTCGGGTTTTAGTTACAAAACTTCAATAAATACGTAATAATTGTGTTACTTTCATAATGTATTACTTAATGTTGGTTTGCTGTTTACATAATACGAGTAAATAAAACAGACTAGACCACGAGAACTGTTTGACCGCCATCTAAACGTATATGTTGACTTGAACTATAATATAATATACATATTTGTGATGTACTCGCTAAGACCTTTCATTTGATACCAATCATGTTATGATTATCTCAATTTAATTTCTTGCTGCATTGCATTGCATTTTGACCTGCTGGTCATTCAGTGGAAGTTTTTCGTAAACCAGGACTTTAAAAGAGAAACAGCATGTGTCCTGAATATTATTGGTAGATTGAATACCCTTCCAAATTAACTACATAAAAGTCGAGCCCTATTAAGTTAGTCGATCCAGGGGGCCAATTCTCGATTTTCGCCATTTATCTCGAGTTCGAGATCGTAAGTCTATCTCTATGTCTATTAAAAATATCTCTATCTCTACCAAAAAATGTCGAATTGAGCAGAATTCCGTATTCTCAGTCAAAATAGAAATAAATGTCACGAAAATGTCGAGTCGAGTGAAGATAATGTTACCATTATGAAGAATCGCACGTTCTGTTTTAGGTAGCTATGAGTTAATGAATGATTTTGTTTTAAAACGCTGACTAAACCTACTTATTTAAGTATAAAACGAAACGTTTAGTGTGTTTCAAGATTTTCGTATGCTCTTCGTGAAATTAAGAAAACAAATTGACAGTTGACTGTCTGTCAGTGTCAGAATTTGCGCCTTTTTGCGGTTCCTTCAAAACTTTTGTTATGTTTACATGTACTGTGTTTACATCACAGGGGCTGCAGTCTCTACATAGTTTTTCGGTCGCTAGCTATCGTTAACGTAACCCTTTGATGTTCCGGCTTTTCCATAGATATTTTAATGTTTTTTTTAAATCTTCCGAAGTATGGGGTAAACTGGAGAAAATGGTTCGAATAAATAATTGATTTTCTTGTAACTTAAACTGATACTATATAAATCATATTGTTGAAACTATTTTTACGAAACCTCGAAAATATTTTTTTACCTAATAAAGTTGGGTGCTGTTTTACATTTTAAAAGTTTTATTTTAACATGGAGGGGAAAAATCAAACAAGGCAAGGGCACAAATCAAAGAGTATAAATCAAATTTCCAGTAGATATGAGATGCCAAGCCGTACCTATTTTATTTAAAAATTAAAGAAAAGAAAACACAGTGTACAATCCAAAACTCAACGAATTCACTCAGAAATGATGATCTCTACAATCGACATGACATCTCTACTGCTCAGAAGCACTCGACATGAACTCTAACGTTAGCTTTCGACAAATGTCGAATTCGACATCCCCAGAATAGCAACTTTTAAAATTTGTCGAAAAAATGACGTCATTAGAAATTTTTGTCGAGTTCGACACCATCTCTAAAATCGAGAATTGGCCCCCTGTTATCTAGGTACAATAAGTTTTTACAGCTAAACGACCCTTTTGATTGCGTTTCGCGCAGCAGTTTATGTATATTTATGCAAGCATTGTCGCTGTCTGACAGAAATCTGTATTCAGCTACACCCAGACTAATTTAAATAAATGATGTTTTTTTTTATGCAGTTATCACTTTAATCTTTAAAAAGGACTCATGCATATTATTTTTCTCTTTTCAGATAATCGCGGGAGACACAAGGAAATACTATGTAAGTGTTTTTTTTTAAGTCGATTGCATGCGAAAAATGTGAGAAGATTTTAATATCTTTATATTTAATTCGAATATAAATTTTAATAGTTATCGACGTAAATGAAGAAAGAAGAAAGGTTAAGCCGCACTTGCCTAGGTTAAGCGTGGATGGGTGATCACCCATGACAACGACATTCCTCCGTACCTCGGAACGTACGTAAAGTAAAGTAAAAGTCTTACCAAGGGGTGTCGTATGTGGGTTCTTCACAAGTTACCGCGGCCTCGATATATAGGGCTAAGAGGGAACATGAGTGGTGTTTAGTCAGTAGACGTCTGACACTACCTTTCGCTCTGCCCAAGAGCGGGAGGGGTTATTTGATTATTTCCTAACCCAATAAAAAGGGGTATCGTAATAACCCAGTATTAACGGGTTGAGGAGGTCAGATAGGCAGTCGCCTCATGTAAAATATTGGTATTTCACTGCATCTGTTTATACTGAAGGCCGACTACAACACAGATGGGTTAAATTTTAGGAGATATAACTAGCTATTGCCAGCAGCTTCACCCGCTGCAACTCGAAAATTATCCCACGGGATGATAAAATCGGGATGAAAAACTATCTTATGTGTTCATCCAGGTTATAAACTATATGTGTACCAAATTTTATCCAAATCCGCGGGTCTAAAATGGCCGCTTTATCAGAATCCACGCAGAACCTTAGTATGAATCACGTTAAAAATTTCAAATTCTTAAAATAGACTTTATGTCTATAACTATGAAGTCCATTTTAAGAATTTTAAATTTTTTACATGAATAATATTACGATTCTGCTAAAGCGGCCATTTTAGACACCCCGTTCAGTAGTTTTGACGTGAAGAAGTAGAATAGAATAGAATAGAATAGAATATTTGTTTATTTGCTTAGAATGTAGGTATTTACAATAAGGTGGTTACATCAAATCAAAGAATCCTTGTACAATCTACCATTTTGGCATGCAAATATTGATGCTGTTCATCATCAGCCATGAAACAGCTACAACTTATCGGCTAGAAACTCGGATACGGAGTAATAACATTTCTTCAACAGTAATTCTGTTAGCTTCTTTTTAAATATTAGTTCTGGTTCCTCTTTGATAGAATTAGGAATATGGTTAAAAATAGCCGGTGCCACACCGAAAACACTTTTTTTCAATAGTGCAGTCCTAAATCGACCTGTGCGTAGCAAGTTTTGATATTGAGATCGCAAATTTGCACCTCTGTATCTGCTTTCTGAGAAAGTTAAAAATAGATGCGGATTACATTTTACAAAAAGTGCAATTTCTAGAATATAAAGAGATGGAAATGTTAACAAATTATGAGTTTTAAAGAATGGAACACAGCTGTCAGTAACCTTCAGACCAAATATTGCTCGTAGGCAGCGTTTTTGGGCTTTAAAAATGCTTTCTCTTTCAGTACAATTGCCCCAATATATAATACCGAATCTCAGAATGGAAACGACAAGACCATGATATGCTAGTAATACTGTTTTGATATTAGCTTTTTTTTTAAGATTATAAAGTGCATATGCAGATGAGCTAAGTTTTTTGCAGATTGCTTCTGCCTGTGCTTTCCATGTCAGTTGACTGTCAATTAAAATTCCTAGAAATTTTATAACATCCACTCTGTCTACATTTTGACTGTTATAATTAATATTTATATCACCGATGCGAAGCCTTTGGTAAAAATGCATTATCTTTGTTTTTTGTAGGTTTATTTGTAAGTTGTTACTATGCAGCCAATTTATGATAATTTTTATGGTGGAGTTTATGTCGTTTTCATAATTTTGATTATCATCGCATTTTAAGAGTGCTGTACTATCATCGGCGAAGAGTACCATGGGATGGTGGATTTGGCGTGGGAGGTCGTTAATGTAGATTAAAAATAACAGAGGGCCAAGGACGCTTCCCTGTGGTACCCCGAATTTAATTTCCCTACTGGAAGACAAGTATTTTTGTTCTAATTTGGACTTAACACATATTTTGTAAATTTCTGTCATCTGTTTGCGACCGGATAAATATGTTTTTATTAGGTTTAGGATATTTCCTCGGATGCCGTAGGCGTTTAATTTTTGAAGCAGTATGTTATGGTTGACAAAATCGAAAGCTTTCGACATATCTGCAAAAATAGCACATATAGGCGTTTTAGTATCAACATTCGCCATAATAATATTCAACAAGTCAAAAATTGCCATGTTTATATTCCTATTTTTCCTAAAACCGTATTGCTCATGGCAAAGTATATTAAATTTAGTCAGGAAAGATAATATTGCTTCATATATAACTTTTTCTATTATTTTGGAAAAAACGGGAATTAGAGATATCGGCCTATAGTTCGACATATCATCCTTACTGTTCTTTTTATGGATTGGTTTAACAATAACAGTTTTTAAACCTTCAGGAAATACTCCTGATGATATGCTGACGTTAATTATGTGAGTTAAAGGGCCAGCTATACAATTAGCAACAAATTTTATGACTTGAGTGGATATCCCATCATAACCAAAGCTCTTTTTGTTTTTTAGTGATTTAATAATTCTTATCACGTCTTGAGGTACGACTGGTGACACAAATATTGAGTTCGGATTATGATCTATTCTTCTAACGTCGTGCACAGGCTTATTAGGCATATTAGTTATTTGGTCAATAAAAAAATTATTAAAAGACTCTGCTATCTCTTTTGGATCCGTTAAGGACTGAGTATTGTTTCGTATCTGTGAAATTGGTTCCCTATTAATTTTACTATTATTTATTATTTGCCATGAGGTTTTTGATTTGTTATTCGAGTTTTTAATCAAGTAATTGTTTTGGGCTTTTTGAGTTAATTTAATAATTCTTTTAAACCTCCTAGAATAACTAACAAAAGCGTTTTTATTTTCTGGTGACGGACTTAGTCTATGTTTCCAAAGTAAGTGTCTTTGCCTTTTACTGCATAATTTTATGCCGCGCGATAGCCACTTAATTGGTTTTTCTGATTTTACTGTCACTAGCTTGTAGGGAAAACACAAGTCATGGATAAGCTTAAATGATTCAAAGAAATTATCATACGCTTTGTTCGAATCCTCTGTGCCATATACGTCAGAAAACAATATATTGTGCAAGTAGTTGTTAAATTTCATTAGATTTTCTTTACAAGTATCTCGAATTTTAGTTCTCCAAGTTTTAATCCTGCATGACTTATTTACTTTTATTTTACTTATTTGCGCTGTATGGTCGGATAGACCTAATTCTATTACTTGACAGTGGCATTTTTGTTTGGAATTGTCTGCAAAATTATCCAAACAAGTATTACTTATAGGACGTGTCGCTTCATTAATTTGTAAATTAAAGTTGTAACTCAGGAGGAAGCATTTAAATTCCGAAGTTATTCTATTATTTTTTAAAACGTCTATATTAAAATCTCCGCATAAAATGATTCTAGTGTGACGATTAGTACAAATATTTTTTAAAATAATATCTAGATTTTCATAAAATTTTGTTAAATTAGACAGCTTAGGCGGCCTATACAAACATAGTACAATTAAATTATGTTGTTTCATTTTAATAGCACAACATTCTATTATTCCTGTAACCGAGTGTTTCATTATGTCGGGTAATGCTTTATACTCATGACCCTTTTTGACTAGAATACAGTAACAAACATACACACTCACAAATTTTCGCCTTTATGATATAAGTGCTGGGATTAAAACTATCAAATCAAATCAAAATCATTTATTTCAAGTAGGCTCATTACAGGCTCTTTTGAATAGTCGAACAAATACAAAATTTTAATAAGCTAATAAACTAAGCTACAGTCCCACTCACAAGGCATAATAACTGTCAGTGTACTGTAGTTGCCGATTCCAAAGCGATGGTCTCATGAGAAGAATGACAAGAAACTTCATGGACACTCTTTTAAATCATAATATTGTTACAAAACTTTGGTTACATCATTCATTTGAGATTGGTATACTATCATGTGAGAACGATGTAGCAAGATGTGCACGATAAGTGTCGACAGTAAAGCCAAAACGACGATTCAAAAAAAATTTAATAAAATAATATCCTAAGTGTTAATCCAGGTTATAAACTACATGTAAACCAAATTTTATCCAAATCCGTTCAGTAGTTTTGACGTTTATTTATTTATTTATTTATTTATTGTCACACCAACGACTTATTCACTAAATCATTACATAAAAATAATCTAATTTAACAGCATTGCGGTGAATTCGTCACTTATAGGTGTGCACAGCACTTGTATAAAAGATCAAAAATAAAAAATGAATTGAAAATATATGAAAATAACAAAATTAAAATTTATAAAGTTTACATTGGATTTAAAATGTCAAGTAGTTTTTAAATTAAAATACAGTATAATTCTAAAATTTTTAAAACATCATTTAAATTAGAAAAGAAAAACAATTATTAAATAAAAATATAAAAATTATCAAATAAATTAGGACATAGTTATTACATTAATTAAATATAATGAAAATTAAAAGAATAGATTAAAATTTGAGTTAAAAAATTAAATTAAATTAAATTGTACAATAATAATCACATTGAATGGAGTCACGCAAATACACAAGTTAACATTTTGTAAAAGAAATAAACAAACAGATCGATCAAGAACTGAGTACGTATCGTCTGAATTCATTCAGACTGTTCGAAAATATGTCCAAGTTGTTAGTGCGCGTGCTCAGCTTATTGTAGCTAGACAGCAAACGGTATAGAGGAGCTGAACGACCAAGATTTGTTCTATTTTTAGGCATTTGAAATGTTTCTGTTTTAAAATTGGATCTGTATGAGGTACGGCGGGACACATTTAGACTGATCTCCGAAACTAACTCTGGTACATTCGCCAAGTTGTGGAGGGTCTTATAAAGAAAGATTAAATCTGAGCAACTTCTTCGTTGCTCCAAAGAGCGCATCCTGAAATGACAGAGCCTTTGAGGATAATCAGCTTCCCGATCACAAGTCTGTGATCTGTAGCGGAGGTACCTCGTAAACTTTTTTTGGATGCACTCTATTCTGTCGATGTGGACACAATACGCGGGATTCCATACAGGAGATGCATATTCCAGTATACTCCTCACCAGAGAGTTATAGAGAACCTTAAGGGTGCCGGTTGACCGGAATTCCTTGCAAGTTCTTTTTACGAATCCCGCCATTTTGTTTGCTTTGGCGACAACAGTGTCAAAGTGATTTATAAAGGATAGTTGACTATCAAGTTGGACTCCCAAATCACGAATGGTATCGACTTTCTGAAGAGTTATGCCGTTTAAGTGATATGCTGAAGGCTGAATCAACTTTTTCCGTGTAAATGTTATATGATAACACTTTACAGCATTGAGAGTCATCATGTTACTATGACACCACTGATGAATTGCGTCCAAGTCCTCCTGTAGCAAAGCAATGTCGGTGCTTGATTCAATTTCCTTGTATAGTTTTAGATCATCCGCAAACATAGAGCATTTTGAGTTTTTAATGGAGTGTATGATGTCGTTCACAAATACCAGGAAAAGAATAGGACCAAGATGCGATCCCTGTGGCACCCCAGATGTTGAGTTATAAAGTGGCGACTGATAACCCTTTAAAATAACTCTCTGTTGCCGTTCCGAGAGATATGACTCAAACCAGCGCAGCAAATGACCATGCATGCCAAAGTTCGCAAGTTTTTGAAGTAGAAGCACATGATTTACTTTGTCGAACGCGCTACTGAAGTCAGTGTAAATTGAGTCCACTTGCACACCGGAGTCTACGGATCTGCTGATATCATTAATGTAGTGGACTAAGTTAGTGGTAGTAGATTTATTGGTACAGAAACCGTGCTGTTGCGTAGCCAATTGAGTTTTAATGAGCGAAGTTAATACAGGACAAACTAATGATTCGAACAGTTTCGAGAAAATTGAAAGAAGAGATATAGGCCGATAATTTTTAACATCATTGGGCTCCCCTTTTTTAAGTATTGGAACAACGTGTGCGATTTTCCACTGCGTGGGAAACTTGGAAGACATAAGGGACTTATTAAAAATAAGTTTGAGCGGTAATGATAAATATTTGGCACATTGCTTTATAAAATGCGGCGGTAAGCCATCAGGCCCTGGACCTTTGCAGATATTTAATTTTTTTAATTCTTTGAGTACGTCTCGCTCTGTGAAATAATGGCTACCTAGCGCAAGCTGAGGGTACTCTTTTGACTCTGTTTGTACCGTGACTGTACCAGCTGGAGATGCAAAAGTGGCAGAAAAGTGTGAGGCAAACAGTTTACTCACTTCTTCTCCAGAAGTTGTCACTTTCCCGTTCCAGTACATCTCAGATGGAATGTCATTAGACTTGGCTTTTTTAGCCTTTACGAATGACCAGAATGCCTTCGGATTCAGTCGGATGTTATCTTCAGTATTATTGACGAATCTGCTGTAGCACTTTTTGATCATGTGTTTGGAACGTTCCTCCAATATACGGTATTCATATTTGTCCCTGGGATTTTTGTATTTCTTAAAACGAATTCTTAATTTTTCCTTTTCGTTGAGGAGTCTGATCAAACATTTTGAAAACCATATAGGAAATTTGTTATTGCGTCTATTATGTCTAGGAACACATTCATCTACTATTTGATTCAGTTGTGCGTACAACGTGTCTACCATTAAGTCCACATCCGCCAGATCCGAAAACAAACCCGCCCAATCGATGCTCCTCAACCTCTCATTTACGAGTGCATAGTTGGCTTTCCAGAAGTTATATTTGAGAGAACTCTTACTTTTCAATATTGCGGGTGAAATATTCTTGATGGTGATGTCAAGAGGAGGGTGATGAACATCGACCAGCGACATTGGATTTTTACACTCACTGACAGATCCACCGTGGAAGTTACATAAAATAAGGTCTAAAGTTCTGTTGTAACAGTTCCTAACAGTGTTAATTTGCTTAATGCTATTTGACGACATAAAATCAACCAGTGAGTAGCCTAACCTGTTCGCAAAGTTCCTAGCACTTGTACATGGTGAGCTGGAGAGAGTACTGTCCGTGCTCCAGTCGATGAACCCGAGATTGAAGTCCCCAGCAATTATTACATCTCCTCCCGTTGATTCAATCACTGCATCCACGTTGTCCAGGATCAAATTAAGTGGGCCATGTTGCACAGGTGGAGGCAAATAGGCCGCACAGATGTATAGGTTGCCCTTTCTGCTATCGGTTTTGAGCTTGACCCACAGATCTTCAGCATCTGATTCCCATTTTGCTACGCGTGTTGATTCCATCGCCCTAGAAACAGCGATCAGTACACCTCCGCCTTTTTTGCTGCCAAGAGGAGTAGAAGCTCTGTCTCTACGATAAATGATATATCGGGAGTCGAATAATTCGCCATCATTTACGCTGTCATCAAGCCATGTCTCTGTTCCAATTATCACATCATAGTTATTAAGTTGCGCGGCTAGCCCGAGATTATGCAATTTGGTCTTAATACCTCTGAAGTTCTGATAGTAGATGGTGAATTCTGACAGCAAGATCACGGTCTTTGTGCGCCTTCGGTCCCTTTATAGTAAAGAGACAGCCTCCAGGCTTTTTATTTGCTTAGCTTGTTGACCATCTTCCTTCCTTATCAAGACGTGATTGACGTGAAGAAGTAACAAACATACACACTCACACACTCACAAACTTTCGCTTTTATAATATTAGTGTGATTGCAATGGAATAACTGATAATATCTATACGAAACGATTGATGTGTATAAAAGATAATCATTTTAATTTATCTAAATCTCTAAAGAGAACACGTGGGGTCATGCAACATAAAAAAAAATGTAGGAAAGCCTCCATCCAGTATTCGGACATAATAATTAATGATGTATGACATTATCATTCTTAAAAAAAATAGTGATCATGTCTCCTAGTTTTTAAGCTCTCCGGTACACTATACAGTTTTAACATACATAAACTATTCCCCTAGCAGCGGGAAAGGTAGACTAACTCGGATTCCGCTCGTACTGACAGTGTCCAGCGTTACCTGACCCCTCCCATAAACAAGAAATAAAAATAAAGTAGTTAAAACTTGGAAGCAGGTGGGGTCCATTCTATTTTTTAACCCGACTGCGGCGAAGCCCAAAAATCATTTCATCGTTTAATATTCAAACGAACCCCACCTGCTTCCAAGTTTTGTTTAATTTAAAATGTGCTTGTTTTTTGCTTTTCAGTTTTTTCAGTCGGGTTTTTTAGTTATAACTACTTTATTTTTATTGCCAACTTTTAGTTCTTTTGTGTTTGTTTCTTTCGTTGGTCGCGTAAAGTTCTTCACAGATGATTTGACTTTTGTGTTTGTTTATAGGATTTGTGACTTTGAATTTATTTTAAACATATAAGTGTTCTTTATTTTTGTAATTTCCTTTTGAAACCCTTCATTTTGATACCCTACTCGATGGTAATGCAATTTTTATTATTTTTTAAATCCGCGAAATGGCCCCCAAAATCCGCAATTTTTCTTCGTTTTTTAATTTTAATGTAGTCAGTGACACTCGCGCCATCAAGACAAATCTAACGACGTATATTTTATTTAAATCCCTTCATCCGTTTAGGAGTTATGAAGGAACAAAGAAACTGCCATACATACATACATACACATAACCATCCTTTTGGGCTTCGCCGCAGTCGAGTAAAAAGAGAAGAAGAGGGGTCAAATTATGCTGGGCACTGATTGTACACGTGCTGTTCAATTTCCTACGTGCCTGTCACATGCAATTGTTACGAAAAGTAACTTGTTTCGGCTTAGGGTACCCAGTTTCGAAGATTTTTATGTTGAAGGAAAATACGTTTTTTTTTATACCAATACGGATGTTTCCTCACTAAAAAAAATATGATTCTGTTTAGTCTGTCTGTTAGATTATCGAAAAATATTGGATACGTGTTTCTTTTTTTATCAAATTAATATGAATTGACGAAGATAAAACGTATCACAATCACTTTCTGGTAAAATATGTACCAAACTGTAACGACAGTCACACGACTTTTCGAATCACTGTATCGTCTTATTTTTTTGTTTACGTGAAAGAAGAAAAAAGATGTGTAAAATATTTATTGAAAATCTATCTGACGGACTAATTTGTTTTTTTTTTCAATTACCCTATTGACAGTTTTGAAATAATAAAGTTTCTATTCAGTGCACGAACGAGGTTTTGGATCGCAGTAAGGAACGAGCTTTTACTGTGTGAGTTTTTACTTACAGCTTAATTTGTGGCACCTATATTAATGCATTTTACTGGTTTTGTAATGTAAATCAGGTTAGCAGTTACGAATTATACATTTATTTATTTGGTACACCGACAGCATTACAAAGCGACCGCATACAAGCCTGTTCATGTCTTGTATCGTCATCTACGTGATCTTTACATTTTTTCTAATGAAAAACGATGAATAGTTCATTTGTTTTAGTTCGTAGGAAGAGATATTAGGGCAAGGGCAATGACCGCTACTATTGCGCCTCAAAGAGATGGCAGCAACATGGAAGGGGCCCGCAAGGGCCGACGCCCGTCAGGGCTGCGGAATGTTGTAAGAGATCCCGCACCCTGGACATATCCTACACATATCCTCCACATCCACATCACCCTAACGGCACGGTTGGCGCAGTGGATCAAGCAATGGACTGCTGCGCTGCGTGTCGCGGGTTCGATTCCCGCACGGAACAAATATATGTATGACCTACAGATAGTTGTTCCGGGTCTGGGTATTTGTGTTTAAATGTTTGTGAACGCACCTACGATACAGGAGAAATTTCTAGTGTGGGGTAACGTTTTTAAAAAAATGACCGCTATTGACATCTTAACTGGCAGCAAATAGTTTTATTAATATCTACATATTCCACCACATTTATACCAACTGTCCACTCCCAAAATATCCCACAATACCAACAATAACACACTTAACATTGAACCCTCATCTAAGTTAAACGCGTTACGTTATAGTTAACAGAATTATCTTATCCGGCGTCAAAACTAACCGGGTTACAAAGTGTGCGGTTAATCCAATCTTGGATGAACTTAGTTCTGGTGTTAGACGCACGATTAGAACGGCATGTTTGTTAGATTACTTGTTTGCATATACATAGGTATTGGAGAGGTAGTTCGATTAACTCGCTGGTAAGATTTAGTTGATCGAGATCCTGTGATAGTCTAGAACATTCTAGGGTAGGGTTAATATCTAAATATTGACTGCCTCGTTTGTCGTGTGATTGCAAACGCGACTGTTGAACATGGTGGTCCTGGGTTTGAATTCCACGGTTCCTGCACCACTGCCCAAAAAAGTTCACGTGGTCCGATTGATCGAACTATCAGGAATTTCAAAAAGACGTGG
This sequence comes from Diarsia rubi, assembly GCA_932274075.1. Lineage (NCBI taxonomy): Eukaryota > Metazoa > Arthropoda > Insecta > Lepidoptera > Noctuidae > Diarsia > Diarsia rubi. The sequence continues at coordinate 19,676,821 of OW026424.1, read as the reverse complement.
TCCGATTAATCGAACCAACTGAAAAAAAGTTCAAGTGTTCCGATTTATCGGACTATGCGGTCGGACCACGAGTCCATAGCCAACACTTCTGTGATGACAGGCGTCTTGTTATGTTTGCTACATAGAAAGTCAAATTTAAATAGTCAAAGCATAAAATCTTAATCAGTTTACAACGTTCCCGCTGCGACAACTGCTTGGGAGCAGGTAACAATCCACCACACGGATTAGTAGACACCAAATTTGCCGCCAATGTTTTGCAAAATGAAATACGTAGAAAATTTGCTGAATAGTTGAAAATGAATGTGTTTTGTAGTAATATAAGTTCACATTGGCCTAATTATTTGAACCCAGTTAATTGATAATCCCATTTCCAAGACCTTCCTTTGTAGTATACTTTAGCAATCTACTTTAATGTTAACTAAATCTTCCAACGTGTTCGAAATCGGTACATTACGGTACACAGGGTGACACGTAAAACTTTACATTCCAGCATAAAATAGCCTCGTTTTGTATAGATTCTTCGTATAATGAGAGATCCGCATAATACTGGTTTTGTATATCTTGAGTTTGACTGGTCGGCGCAGCGTGCGTCCGTTTCTACCCAAATAAAATAGTTAATCAATTCCCAAGTCCCAAGGTAACATAATTCTTATTCTATTTTCGTCAACCACCAAACAATAATACAGATAGTCTTATCGTCCTTAATGACGTGACATGCGACGTCACATTATGACAACATTTGACATGGGTTCATGATAATTTTATTGTTCACATAATGCCCCTTAATTCCAACGTCGTTTTGAATTTCGACTTTAAATGGATATCGGGTAAAGGTCAACGTGTACTTACGATACGACCGTTTGTAAAAATACTACGGAATTAAAAGGTCAAACTGAAATGTATTTGGTTTGTAATTGAAGTGGAATTCTTTGTAAAAGGGTTTGTCAGAATAAAGTAACTAGGGAACCCCTGCATTATTTCCATTGTTATAAGCATTCGTGCGAACACATAAGAATACTTTAAGTATATAACCTCCCGTCGAGGCTGCGGGTTGTTGTAAGAGATACCGCAGCCTTGACATAAAGAGCTTAGAAGGAACGTGGGTGGTTTTTAGTCAGTAGAAGTCTGACACTCCCTTTCCCCCTGCCCAAGAGCGGGCAGAGGGAAAGGGATCAAATAACCCCTTATTTGATGATTTCTCACCCCCCAAAGAAAAAGCCTATAACCTAACCTGCCTACCTGCTGTATCAAAATATATTTAAATATTGTAATTGAAGTGAAATTGTTTTCTTAATAATAACAGGTAGGGACTCGTGGCTACACAATAATAGCTGTTTGGGTCGATCTTCTTTAGTTGCGCATGTCTATGTTGATCTATGAATCCATTACATACCAAGCCTTATCCGTGCCTCGGAAACCACGCCAAGTCTTCTTCTTTACAGGTAGTCAGTGACCTGAAATTCTGATAACCAGTCTTACCAAGGGATATCGGTTTACCCAGTACTAACTAAGTCAGGGATGGCAAACCAATGGCACGTTCCACAATATTTTAGGCACGCTACCGAATTTTTAACCATAATATATTCATCTATGCCTACGAGTAATTATTTTCGAAGATGTATAACATACGATTTGATTAGAAACCTTTTAATAGATCGCAGAGGAGTCTAGTTCAACATGCAATCTACTAGTAGTAACTGTTACAACTCTTTTACTTTACATTTAATAAGTTACTTATCATCTTAAAAGCAACAACTGAAGTTACAAAAATGTTACTTTAATTTGAATTCCACGTAGAGTTTAAACATTTTTACGAAATTGGTATTTTTTTTTCTTTTTGGTAGTAAATAAGTTTTTAGTTGAATATATGTAGTTTAAAAATCGGCCAATAAATACTAAGAAATATTATTTGACGGTACGTACAAGGTCTCAATAAACATCTGTCGGGGCCGCGGGTAGTCCACCGGTTATCGCGGCCTCGACATAGAGGGCGAAGAAGGAACATGGGTGGTTTTTAGTCAGTAGAAGTCTGACACTCCCTTTCGCTCTGCCCAAGAGCGGGAGGGGTTATTCGATGATTTTACACCAACCAAAAAAAAAAAAAAAGGTCTCAATAAACATTGCTTCAGAATGGCAAGATCAACGATCCATAAAGGTTCGCCACCCCTGAACTAAGTCGTTAAAAGTTCATATTGCTGGAACACACATCCGCAGTAAGGATTGGGGAATTGTCTTTGATTTCTATTTCTAACAGCTAGTTTTCTTACGACGTTTTTTTCCCCTTTTGAGAGTATCAATGTACGAGTACCTTCATTTGGTAAAATTCTTGTCTAGGCCAACCTAAGTTCTAAAACTTATGACGGGCAACTCCTATGATGCTGACGTTTCCACTAAGATACCGCAGAGGTTTATAGGTCCGGATAAAATTAATTACATACCCATGAGATGACACTTTTCAATTATAATTGAGTCCTGGTTTCAAGGGATTTTCGATCTTATTGTTAATTGATTGACAGTAATGACTGAGTAACGATAGATTGATTGAGAGACACACAGTCATTATGTTATGTAGGTATTTGATTTCGACAAAGTAACTTTAAAGCCACAACACATCCCGCCTTTAATCCCCGAAGCGTTCGACGGGGACAACTCGTTTAATTACTAATATTATCAATAGGAAAGTAACTCTGTCTTTGTGAATATCGCGCTTTGACGCCAAAACTGCTGAACCAATTTTAATAAAATTTGGTACACATATAGTCTAGAGCCTGACTAAAAAAAAAGTTTAAAAACTAAAACCCGACTACGAATAAAAACGCAGACTAATAAAACCGCGGTTTTAAAAGTATTAAACAAGAAAAATCGTCTAGTAAGTAGATAATTTGATCATTTTTATAGAGGACCTCACGCTCAACAGTCGCGCTTGCGAACACTGGAATAACGCGGTCAAAATTATTTGATTGAATTTTACATTTTTCAAGTTCTTTTGCGTATCTACAAAGATCTTATAACAATAAAATATTCAACAAATTTTCAACTTCTTCATATTCAATAGGGTTTTCTTACCGTAATATATACCAACATGTCTTCGGATACTTTTTGGATCATCTCTCTAAACAAATTTTTCAATCATGTCACTAATTATTAGGTATTTAATTTTATACGTCTGCTTGTTTTCAAACAGTATTTTTTATAATAGGTACGTATATACTTTGTACACAATACCGTATTTTGCTCCAAATTCGTCTTTTTCCTCTTATTATTATATCCTTGTAAAAATTATCGCCCCGTCTGCTGGGAATTCGCGCCTCAGTACCTCGTGAAGAACTCTAGATTACGTTAATTTATAAACATTCATTAACGAGATGCCCGAAGTAATTAGGAAGGACGTGCCTTATAAATTAGATAAACAAATATTATGCTTAGAACAAAACCGGCTGCGTGGTAGACTGGTAATCATGAAACACAAGAGGCAATCGCTTGAAATTGAAATAAGCTTTTCAATAACTTAGGCCACACATGGACGGTGAGTGATAGGCACTGATGGGCTAGCTCGCCGTCCGTCCGTCTTACGACGACGACAGGCCGTGTCGACGGCGCGTTCGTGTTCCACGCGCGCATTAAAGAGATGTCAGCAACATGGGAGGGGCATGGGTGGTTTTTAGTCAGTAGAAGTCTGACACTCCCTTTCTTTTCTCTTTCTCTGCCAAAGAGCGGAAGGGGATATTCGATGATTTTCCACCAGCCAAAAAAAAGGCCACACATTCTATACTATCTAGCATTATTTTCGCTAGTAAATTGTAACTTTTCCTGGATCTCATGGAATCACTTTTAAATGATTCAAGTGAATACATAACATAATACTCTTTTTTTTTTTGGGGCCGTGGTTAAATTGTTTTTAAATGTTGTTATTAACTCTAAATAAAAGGTGTAAAGTAACTCTTCACACATACGTCAACCAAGCATTCTGTATATCAATCTAAGTACCCTTACGCAAAAAAACTTGCTGGGAAACGACTTTTTTTGGGGTCAAAAATTTTATTTTAAAGTAAACTCAATGTAGCACTCTTAAAACATTGTGCTAGTGGATGCTTTAAATAATAAAAGGGTCATGGAGGTAATTTAAGTAAAGTGCAATATTTGGAACTTTGACCCCCAATATCTCCGTAACTAAAGGGTTCCCAGGTATGGTTTAGAAGTCTAGAACAAAAAAATTATCGCACTAGTGGGGAGAACAAGTGCCCTTCGTTAGCGTTAAGGGTACTTTTAAACCCCTTTATATCAATTTGCCATTAAAACCCTCTGGTAAATATATAAACAATAATGTCACATCTACACTTAAAATAAAATTGCCGTCCTTTCATTTGTTCCAATTACATCGGCGATAAAATGTTTGGCTTTATTGCCAAAAACATTCTCATTCATGACAGAAAATCGGCACATGAATAAATATTTTCATCCCCGCCAATTTATTCCCAATACGAAACCTCGAAGCGTTTATTCAAAAATATTTACAACAAACTCACGAAATTTTCGAATTCTCTATCTTATTGAAGTTAATAAAGGCTCAATTCAGACAAAAAACCGCCAAGTGCAAGTCGGATTCACGCAATAACGGTCCAGTACCATTATCTATACCACAGAACAAATAAAAGTTTATCTGTTCTGTGATCTATACAGCATTAGACACTATATTACAACTTATTTTTTAAACGGCAAAAAAAATATATTTATATTATTCTGTTTTAAAATTGTTGTACATTTATTATTTTATTTATTTTGCAGCAACAGAAACTGTCTAACTATCACGGTTCATGAGATATAGCCTGGTTGGCTGGTTGGTTGGTTGAGACAGACAGACGGACAGGAGTCTTAGTAATAGGGTAATTAATGAAGGCTCAATTCAGAAAAAAACGTTCCGTTTTTGCCCATTGGGTACGGATCCCTAATATTTTTAACTCACCTCAACATCGCGTGAGTTCGTTCATAACGATCTATTTAAACGTTCGTTCATTCCCAAACTTGAGTGAATTAATGAATGCATGAATGGCTAATGGAGCAAGCGCTCAGGTGATTTGGAAAGTTCCAATGCCATTGCCGACTTCAACTCATGAGAAGCGGAGTTACAATTGAATTTAAAGAAGTCTTAATAAATGATAATGCCGTCAAAGTTGATGGAATTTTTTAATGTAGGTTGGTACTTCTAAAATTAGTGATGTTGCTATTCTCGAGAGCTCTTGAAATTGGGTCCCTTACTAAGTGGATTAGAAATATCAAAGTCTGTATAAATCTGAAGAGGTCTTTACTGCTTTGAATAAGTACATTATAATGATGTGTCCTTTACGCTCTGTTAGATACTGTTACCAAAAATAGGCTTTAGAACTTTCACTCTTTATAGAGAAATTTTAGAGAGGTTCTCTTAGTAGCTACGTAAAATTTTATTTAAAAGAGTTATTATGAGTAGTTGGTTACTTCTTATTAGAGAGGGTAAATTCAAAGTGCCTAAATTACAAATCTAGGCAATTTAGTTATGACTAATAGTTATGGCTTCTGACCTTATCACTATTATTTCATCTTTACAAATCACCATCGTAAATGTATTTAAACTACTTACACTGAAGTCAGGCCGTATCTCTTTTTAACCGACTTAAAAAAAAGGAGGAGGTGATATTTACGGTCGTACTGTTAGGTTTGTTAATTTAATAAAAAACGGTGTCAAAACTTCCGACTTCTGATTGTATATTTATTGTTCCTAGTTTTTTTTAATCAATAAATTAAGCTGTGTTACTACATAGCCAGCTTCGCTGTGCTAAAACCGCTGTATTATTAATTATTTATTGTAAGTGGAAACGCAGCTTTAAGTGGGCTTAGGTAACTTTACAAAACAAATCATAAATCAACATTTTAATAAATCAACGTCACTAAGCGCCCTTCTTTTTAAGATACTTAAAATTCCACGTGATTAAACCCACAGCAATTCAACTCTTTAACTTAATATAACAAAAGTAAAATCCGTCACGACAAAAAAAAATTGACGAACATTTTCATTTCGAACTTAGTAATTCCAATTTCAATTTCAAACGAACCGAACTATGACGCGATGTCAACCGAAGCTGTTGTTCAATGAGAATGCATTACCAATTCTGTGCAGGATGTCCAATCAAAACGACGTGGTATAGCAAAATAAAACCAATCAGGTAATTGGGTTTCAGAATGTTTCAATTAATAGCTGAAAGTTTCAGCATAATGAGTTTTATCTGATATTGTTTGAGTTGTTTTTTAATTGGGTATTATGAAGCGGTTTCGGTATGGATTATGGATTCTGTATTAATGAGGGATTATGAGGTTTATCAATTGTTTTGTGGTTGTTGTAATGTTTATATTTTGGGCTGTTGCTGGGGACATAAGAGGTAATTGCTTTTTAACATAATTTTACAATATGAAGTTTGCTTGTATCAATTGTTATGTTGATGGATGGAGAGGGAACGGAAGAACAAGACCAAGGAAACGATGGATACTTGTTATCATTCCTTACATAGCAATGATATGAAAGACAAAAGGAGTAAGTACCTAAATGAAAGCAAGACAGTTGACAGAAGAGAATGGAAGAATAAATCGAGTTGCGACACTTGCGACCCCAAATAACATGGAACAACCGCAGGAAATTTGACCTCAATTCAGTTTAAGGATGATTTCCCACCTCCCTCCAAAAAAGAAGGCCTCTGGCATGGTTTGGCGATTGGCAGCCGGGTCCACTGGCTTATACGTGCCTTCCAAAGCACGGAATCATCTTTTTATCAGACAATCAGGAGATTGAAACCTACAATGTCCTAGCTAAACTGGAAACAACTTTACAGAGACTTTGGACCTCGGCTTAGTGCGTTATTGTTTGGGATATTTAATGCTTCTTAGGCTCAGTGGCGCGCGGTAGTAGCCACTATACCTACTAAAGTTTATATTATTACATTACTAGCTATTGCCCACTGCCTCGCCCGCGTAGAAATTATATACCTATCCAAACCTTCCTCGGGAACCATTCTATCTATTAGGGAAAACAGCATGTAAATCGTGCAGTAGTATTTGAGTTTATGGCGAATAGACAGACAGACAGACGCGGCGGAGGACTTTTATATAGTGACAGCTAGCCTGTACCGCAACCGACCAATGGCTGACTACTAACATCGGTCCAGTGTTAAAGATGAGTAAAGACACACTGGCCACAACAAGCTAATTTACTACGGAACCACTTTATTAATCTAGTGCGAATCTAGCATCTTAGTTATGTTTGTGGTTCTGTTATATCTCAGGATTATAAATGTATCAATAATCACGTATATCACAGCGTAACTTTACGCCAGTAATTCCCGAAGGGTTCCACTCTATAATGTTGAAGTTTTTCTGCGCTGAATTTTTTATAATGAGTTCGGGTTTTTTTTTTAATAACGTTGCCCCACACTAGGAATGCCTCCTGTATCGTGAGTGCGCCCACAACAACTATCTGTAAGTCAAATATTTGTGTAGATAAAAACAATTAAGTACAATGATCGCTTATGAACTGGCCAGTCATCCTGAAATCAACTTAATTTAGCAACGTAAATGACACAGTTTTTCATAAGATACATTTTATTACCATTACATCTTGGGGGACTCACAAAGAAGTAAAGATTATAATTCTCAAAGTTTGTCGTCTCTGATAGACTGATATCAAAAGATACAGCGTTTGACATCAGTCGCTTAATGCGAAACACTTCAACATCATCAACAGCCTATTAATGTTCCCACTGCTAAGACAAAGGCCCAAAGAGAGGGAATGGGCTATTATCCACCACGCGGGCCCAGTGCGGATTGGTAGATGTCACATGTCTTTTAATTTATTGATTCTAAGACATGCCGGTTTCCTTACGATGTTTTCCTTTACCGTTTTGAAACACTTAATAAAACAAAATTGCAATCAATATTTTCAGTGTTCTGGAATTATAAAGACCTACCTGTAGGTACACTTAATAGCTTATTTGATTGTACCAGCAACTAAACTAAATTCCTCCATCAACGCCATGTCGCCCTAGTTACAAACTCCGCTCTTCCAACTGAGCCAATATCCACCGTCCATCCATTAACTCACGTCTGCAAACACAGACTATTACAAATTAATGAGTTCACACTAATTACCAACTGTGATTGTTTACAAGCAACATGGCGGCGCGGGTTTGACACGCATGAAATTATTCATGGAAGCAGGAAAGGAAAATCCTGCTGCAAGTGAAATTTTCCGATCATACGGAATTACGCCATTGAGTTAAGCTAAGCTTTGATATCTTACGTTGTTGTACTTGAGTCCAGTTTATAATATTAACTTCGGTCAGGCTAAGAATTGTTACTTAATATTGATGAATCATTGATAAGGGAAATAAGGTAAATGGTGCTATGCATGCGGTGGTGACCAACCGGTCGATGTCAAAAGAGGCTCGGCTGGCTGTTCACAATGGTGTGCTGGTGCCTATGGTAGTGAATATTGGGTGTGGCAAACGAAGCATGAAAGTAGGATTAATGCTTTGGAAATGCGTTCATTGCGAAGCATGTGTGGTGTAACTCTGAATGATAAATTGAAGAATAATATTATACGAGAACGTTGCGGTTTAAAGGAAGATGTAGTGGCAAAAATTGAAAAGAGTATGCTAAGGTGGTTCGGTCATGTGGAGGGGATTAGTGAAGGTAGATGTGAGCGGCAACGCCGGGAGGGGACAACCTAGAATGACATACACTGATCTTATTGGTGCCGTTCTTCAGAAAGGACAGGTGCGTAGTACTGGCATGCGTGTATGACCATATGTATGAATGTGGATGAGGCAAAAGGAGTATGTATGGATCGTAGCAGGTGGCGTTCTGTGGTTTCTCCCTACACCCATGGGAAAAGGGCGTGAGTTTATACAATATATGTATGAATCACTGTGTTGCCCAATTTCTCACAGGTCATGGTAACTTTAAGAGTAAATTATTTTCCTTCAAGCTTGTTGCCTCGCCTTTCTGTCAATGTTCTACATCTGACTGCGAATATGAACAATCTGCACATCACATCTTATGGGAGTGTAGTCTTTGGGAGAATGAACGTAATATTATGTTAAATAGTGTACAGGTTACTTCCGGAGTTATTTATTACACGGACCTTGTACAAACTAGAACAAATTTCCGTGCGTTCAAGCATTTTTGTCATACCTATTATTGGAATCAAATATACCAGCTCACAACTTAGGACCCAGTAATATTAATGACAATAATATCCGTGGTGCTAGGCAACTGGGCTTATCCCAGTTGTATACGTCCCTGTGTGCCTATTGGCCTTGTTCAGTTCTGTCTCCTGCTGATATGGAGGGAAGTGAAAATTATGTTTTTCCTACTCCTCCGCTATTCTTTTCTGATTAATTTCGTTGCGGGATCCAAGACAGTTAAATCGTTTCTCTGGGACTTCGTCGGGCTTCATTGTCTCGGCGCTTTTCTTGTGGTCGCCACTGTTGATTCTGGCTTACAGGAGTTACAGTGGTTTGGAAATAGTGTGGCGGACTTGTCCCAAATAACAACATATGTATGAATAATTAATTGAAACCATAGACTAAGATAACACCGCTTAGAAATGATAATTTACATCTATCTATCTATATAAATAAAAAGAGAAGTCCTGACTGACTGACTGACTGACTGACTCATCAACGCCCAGCCCAAACCCTTGGACCTAGAAAGCTGAAATTTCGCACAGAGGTTCCCTTTATAATGTAGACAAGGAATAAGTAAGGATTTTTTGAAATTCAACCCCTAAGGGAGTTAAATAGAGGATGACAGTTTGTATAAAAAATCTTATTTCTTGAGTTAATATACTGGAAACTTGGTTTGTTAAAGTAAATTATAAAGTTTGCCACTTTTATTTTTGCTAAACTTCCCCCTTAGGGGGATTGGGGGGTGTCAAAGTTTGTATGGAAAAATATTTATGCGCGGTTCGATTAAATCGAAACTCGGTATTTATGCTTGAGAACAAAAATAAAGAATAACGTGTATCAGGGTTTTTCGAAAATCTACCACTAACGGGTTAAAAAAAGATAGTTATTTTTACAGGGAGGGATTTTATTGCAGGTTTTGATTAATAAATTGGTGTCAAGTTATGGAAACATCACAAATGAGTTTTTAACACCCCTGTGGGGCTGAAAACAGGCAATACAGTTTATGTTTAAATCTTTTTTGAAACTTGACACAAATACTCACCTATGTAATAAAGTTTGTCATTAAGGGAGTCTGTCCGCTGCGCAGCAATTTGACTCCCCGGTGCACCGCCTCCACCCGCCATTCATGCAGGCGCGCGAGGACTTTCGCATCCAGATCCCATGGCAGCAATCCGGCAAGGAGGTTCGCCGCCTCGGGAGATCGTGCATGTCAGACCGCCTCAAGGGCCCCTTTTTCGTTGGGGGTTAGGAAATTATCGTATAACCCCTCCCGCTCTTGGGCAGAGCGAAAGGGAGTGTCGGTCTTCTACTGACTAAAACCACCCATGTTTCTTCTTAGCCCTTGTGCCGAGGCCGCGGTATCTCTTTCGAACAACACGCAGCCGTGAAGGGCGCCTTCCCTTGTAAGTCCCTTACATGTTGCTGGGAGGGGCCCACAAGGGCCCTTGAGGTGGTTTATAAACTCAGACACTAGGGTGTGTGTGGGTCGTTAGACCTTACGGCCCACACGATAAGAAGAAAAAGCAGATCTAGATATTTTCAGTAGCAGATACGGAGTTAGTCTTGTGCCTGGTTAGTAACAATAGGATCACTGCCATCGTTTGGGACTTAAAACCTTACTAACTTGTTCTGGCGAAATATGAGTGTACTATTAGGGCGCTAACAGCACAGAAACTAGCGCCACCCACATCTTATATCTTTTACTCTAAAATCACATCAAATTTGAAAAATCCAAAACACTATTATGCTTAAGAGAATTACTTGTTACCGCCACAAGTGGCCACTTTTATCTTTAATCAGTGATTCTCTTAATTGATCAAATCTAGTATCATGAAAAGAGATTTTAAAAATACTACAGGTTATTTACTAGCATGATAGTGTTTTGGATTTTTCAAATTTAATGTGATTTTAGATTTAAAGAAATAAGATGTGGGTGGCGCTAGTTTCGCGTTTAGTGGCGCCTTAAGTATACTTTTGCGTAAGCCTTAAATATCTATTAGTTTCCCCACGTCATTGTACCGTAGTGCCGGTGAGAGTGCGAGCATTCCTACACTCTGTGATTGACATGTTTAAATTGGAGCGCTGTCAGTCAAATTATTGCAGACTAGCTTTTGCTTTTGGAATCGCTCTCGTTATTGTCGATAATTATGCCGCAGGAACATTTCGAATAGGTATAGGATATGTCACTGGATAATAACCTACCTACAGGGTACTTCTCGTTGTCAAGACTTTTAACAAGAAACGATGACTTACAGCAATAGTGTTTATAATGTTGATATTATAGGAAAACATCCGAAAACAGTAAAATAATATAGATTAAAAACAAAATACCTACAACTCCTACAAGTTCACCCCTCGGTGCACGAGTCCAACTCGCACTTGACTGGTTTTCAGTTTCACATTGTTCGTCAAGGTTTCTAAACATGAAAACCACACGATATGCTCGATAGAAACATATTTATTTACAAAATATGTACAATGTTTCTCTCTTGCAGAATAATTTGCTTCTCTTTTTATTTTTTTCAAGTTGTTGTAACTGTTTCTTATTTCATACTAATGTATTGTAGTGTGGTAGGTAGTGTTGCAGCCTTGTAACGAAATAATCCTTTTATGCTATGGCTGTACATTTCAGCCATTAATTTACTTGTTATTTTACTGTTTTCTTATTGAGAATTTGAACCTCTTGGATCTTTATTTTAAACTAGCTGTTGCTCGTGACGTCGTTCGTGTCAAAATGTTCAAAGCTTAAATTGTGTAAAAAAAAGATTTTTAAATATCCTGTGGGCCAGGACCAAATAAATTAGGGCTGAGTAAGTAGCAGATGACCCCACCTATCCACCATTTTCGTATGTTCAACGTTCTGCCAAACACCCTGTATAATAATATTACATCTTGATTATAATATTTTATCGCTCGTCATACATTTTGTACGCGACCGTTTACACTGCGCTGTTTATAATACATTTTACATCTCAAAAGCGGGATGTATTAATTATATAGCTCAAGATGTAATATTATTACATCCCATAGTCAAAAACCGTCTAAAGAGTTGTTGCCAAAGCTACGCTCCACGTTACATTAAAGCTACTCTTTTTTTAACAAAAGTGACTTAATGACTACATTCTTAGAAACCTGAACTAAGAACTATCAGTAAATTGGTAATTTATTTCAGTCGACGTTTCAAAGACCAAATAACATTTATCATAACCTAAATACAGAGTCCCTTTCTAGATATCCAAACATTTATATAACATAGATATAGAACATCTACCTCAGTTCGATAACCTCAACCTAACAAAGGTAGGTACGCCCTGAATTAGCCACAAACAGAAATAATGAACCGTCTGTTACTGAGGTTGTATTAATCGAGTTTTGGGAACACAGAACAGGTTCTGAGTTGTACGAATAACTACAATATAGTTCTGAATGTTAGACCTGCTGTCTTGTATGGATCAGAATGTGCGGCCACGAAAGGTATGTATGAAAAACATTGAGATGAGAATACTTAGGGGGATGTGTGGTGTCACTTGAATGGACGGTGGGAAGGTGGCGCGCGAGAATGAAAAGTTGTGTGGTAAACGATTGGCCTGGTATGGACATTTGATGCGAAGGAATGAAGAAAGTGTTGTGAGGAAAACGTTGAGTATGAATGTAGGGTAAAAGTAGAGGAAGACCAAAGAAACAATGGACGGACTGTGTGAAGGATGATATGGCTAGAAAGGAGGTGACTGCTGACATGACGAGAAATAGAGAAGTATGGAAGAAAAATACATGTTGCACTAACCAAAAATAAATTGGGATAAGGGCAGGAGAATGATGACGATGAAACACACCCACGATACAGGAGAAATTCCTAGTGTGGGACCACGTTTAAAAATATGGTTTAAAAAAATACATATGACGGAGAGGTAACAATAATGTTATTTTCGGGAAAATCTTCACAAGAAATAATACCACCAACAACTAGCTTAGAAATTCATTAATAATTTTCACAAACTTTTAGAATCACTTATCACGAATATTCACGATAGAAATGGATGGAGGTTGTGAGGTCGTCCGCTCACGCGCACGTTCTCGGGCAGACTGTCCAAACCTTTGTTGTCCACCATTACTTGCCAACAAAGACATCACTACCGCCATCTTGTAAATAATGTTTGAAGTTTCTTAAATCAACGACTTCCGCTGCGACATATATGTGCTTGAAATAAACGGGTTACCTAACGTAATAGTGTTTACAATTAGTTTCATTATACTCGTAGTTTCGGATTTACTAACATTTAAAACGACACTTGTGCTAAAGGTCTCAGTTACAACTATAACAACAAAACCTCTCAATAGAAACCGTTCTCCATATAATTCACACAATGGAGCCAATTGAACGCGACACCAATTGAATTTAGGCATGTAAATAACTTGAGAGGTTTAAATACACTCACTTGTGTGGAAATCTATTTACTTAGAGGAATAGGAGTCGCCGTTATTGTACCACGAAGGGTAATTTCCATTGTTGACGTCATACGTCAGTAACTGGCATTTGCCCCCGACTATGACTGCGTGAGTTTTGGATTATAAAACTTACATTCCTTTCCTCAAAGTGGAGTTTTCGTTAAATTTTCCTGATCTTTGGAATTTTCAGTATTTATCAACATCATCATCATTATTATCATGCTCGAAATCACCCACTGCTGAGTATAGACCTCCTCTTTTGAAAAGTTGACAACCAGCTTCAGGCACTAGCTGCTCTACAGTATGCTGAACTCGGCCTATTTGGCGCAGCCGTGTTACAAACAATAACATTATTATTTGGCGCAGTCGTGTTACAAACAATAACATTATTATTTGGCGCAGCCGTGTTACAAACAATAACATTATTATTGTTCTGTTTAGATTTTAGTTTTTTCTTGTTTATTATGTGCACTTGTGGCGTGTTCCAAATAAATATAGGTATTTTATTTCTTTCTTTTACTAGGGGTACCTAGTCCCAACTTGGTTGTGGAAGTCAGAGTATGTAAAAAAATGGTATTTAGCTGCTTCCAGTCTAACCGGATGCAGCTAAATAAACACAGACATACAGATGCTGAGAACTGGTGAACTTCCAAACAAACTTTTATCTCAAATTTTTATTTTTCAAAGATACATCGTATTTTGACGACTGAATTAACTAGCAAAGCAGCTATTTTCTATCCTGGATCCCTCACCAGGAGATAAGTGTGCATTGTGCTCATAGGAGACATTAAAACTAAAGCTATAATAACATAAAACTTACAATTGTGAAGCAGTTGTAATTTTGAAGTTAGCCTCAAAATCTCCATTAAGAAGACTTGCAGGTGACGTCCAGAACAAAAACAAATGCTACCATATGTACGGGAGAAAAAGTGCCTTTCGACTTCGCTCGACCGACGACGGCTTATAATGGATCTTTACACATTCATGGTGGATGTAAAAGGTAGCCTTATTCTTTTTAAATCTAGTTCTTACCTTCGTTTTCGAAAACTATTCTAAGTAGAAACTCGTGCAAAACTTGTGCAAAACTTTATTGTTCATCTAATAGTTCAGGGTGTGTAACCGATATGTGTGTGCGATACTCGTCTCGACTTTTGAAGGTAGCCTCACACATTTAGGGTTAGGTAGAGGTGTACAAAATATTACTTACTTACTTAAAAAACTTAAATGTTTAAGTCCCATTGTTATAGGGGGCGAGCCTATTGCCAGCAACCGGGCATTTAAACTATGTGGCTGCTACGCAGAAATTCCTAATGGAAAAACCCAATATCACATAATACTCAACTCGAGAATCGAACCTTGAATCTCATGCTTAACAGTCGCGCTTGCGAACACAAGACCAACGACACAGCCACATTTGATTTTGATTGATTTGATTTGCTCTACTCGCGCAATTAATCGCGACGCTCCTACAAAAACACAAACCGACAACATAGTGAACGATGGGCAGGACGAGGAGCATGACGTGCGGCATGACGAGTAAAGTGGCCACACTATGTCTCTGCCTCCTTTCCTCGCTACTTCCCACATTATAAACCGTCCAAATATAGACGACACCGAACCGCGAACAAATTGACTTAATCACTTGTTTTAATATATTTACTAAGTTAACCTACGCATTATAAAGTTTACGCTAACATACACTTTACAGTCATGGCAATAAAGATGAAGATAGCACGTGTAAAAATATATCGCTACTAAAGATTCTTAGAGGTGAAAACCGCTATTTTAATACAAGGAGTTGTTTGTTTTAATTTCAGTGAGTGATTTCTATACTGATGCTGAAATGGAAGGAAAACAAGTGGTTTGGGGTGTTTTTCTTTAGTTGTATTGTGAAACTTTATGCTTTTACTTTACACAGAATTTCAAAAAATATAGTTAATTTCTCTTGTAATTTTTTGGCGAACAGCCTTTTTCCAGAACTGAAATATTGATTCTGTACTTACTCATGTATGTAGGTACGAATGCGCAACTTTCTCAAATACTCCAAAACTTCCTTACACAGTTCAATTGCGTTCTTAAAAACATTTTTAAAAGTCACTATTTACTGCGGTACTCAGAGATATTTAATGATTACCTAAGCCGTCACTTAGTAAAGATTTGACATACTTTTGTATAACAAAACAGTCAAAACCTTCACTAAGTGGTGGCCTAAGTAATCATTAAGTATCTCTGAGTGCGGCAGTTGTTTAAACAAAACACGTCGAATAGACCAACTGACCAACCAAACTCTCAACTCAGCTGAAGCATACGAGAATCCTCTTCAAAATTTCAATTACTCCATACAGACCGTCCATATCATGAATGAACGGACTGGCCGTTCCCTAATGACTTCACAACAAAATTGTAAAGGAAAACATTCACCCATACACTTGGAAAACTCTTCAGTAAAATATAATAGGTAGGTAACTAGGTAGGTACCTAATTCAATCGGTCGCTGCTATTGTAAGATCTTGTTTTGTCAAACTTTCTCGTAGATTGTAGAATAAACCTTCGTTTTTTTCAATACTTCATACAATTTATATGTTGTTTTAAAACTCTGACAGTGATTTTGAATAAAGTGTAACTGGATACGACGATTTGAATTAAGTTTCTCTTTGAATCAACTTGCAATCGTGTAAGAATAGCGAGAGAATTATGTACCTACTAGCTGTTGCCAGCGACTTCACCCGCTGCAACTCAAAAATAATCCCACGGTGAGATAAAATCGGGAAAAACAAAACAAAAAACTATCCTATGTGTTAATCCAGGTTATTAACTATCTGTGTATCAAATTTTATCCAAATCCATTCAGTAGTTTTAACGTGAAGAAGTAACAAACATGCACACTCACACACTCACAAACTTTCGCCTTTATGATATTAGTGTGATGTGATAAAGGGTGTAAAAAATACACTTAAACGATCCCGAAAGGCATTTGTTCTCTCTGTCCGTACAATATTTTAATGATAATAATATAAATAAATTACTGTTATCAATATACATTATTCTCGTCTTTTTCCCAATTCATTCGGGGTAGACATGCCATTTCCTTTATACTTCTTTAGAAATAAACTGCCGTAATACTAATAAATACCGTCACACTAATCTATGGATTCTTAGTGCTGTCTGAGTAGTTCTAAACTATGGTAGGGAATTATGTCACAGTGAAAACTGTTAATCAGACAAAACTTTTGACCGGTCAAAACGAATTTTTTAAAATTATGTTTTGTGGTTTATGTTTTATTTCTCTACTGATTAAAAATAACCTAAAGGTGATTAGGAAACTTAATAGGTAGATATTTAAAAGTTATAATGAAATAATCCAAAAACCAGGCTATTGCGTACAAGAATGCTCTACAATATTAAATTCTCAGTGTTCCCGACAATTTCTCTTTTAAAAAGTCCATTACGAGCGTAATGTATGAAAGCAAATTAAATCTATCACGGCTGACGAACAGCCATTTTGTGCGGCCAACGACGACGCCGTAAAAATTAAAATGGTTATAAGATCATTTGAGTGGACTGTTTTAATTGCAGTTCCAATTGCTTTTTGTTTTTATGTGAAGGTATGTTGTTGTAGGTACCGGTTGGTTTTAAAGGGTTAATATATCAAATCATTACAGTTTGGCTTGCAAAAGGGGGCAGTTATCAATTATTGTAAAAGGCTAGCAGAATGGTCACAGATATTATTATAATATATTGTCACTTTGTGGCCCTTTTATGAATTTTAATGCAATTCATATTATTATCCTCATAAGATTCCGATAAGGCGGCCATTTTAAACTTTCGCTTATTCTTATTTTTATTAATAACAGAATATTATCTCGTGGTTGTTCAATTAAAATTTGTTGAAAATCTGATAGTGATCTTCAGAGATATAACGGATTTTTTTTCTTCTTTCTTTAGGATGTTTGTTGCTTAAACAATATAATGATATTGTTTTAGCAAGCGTTAAGATATGTAATGACATAAATCTTAACGTCTGTATACTTTGAAGGGATATCATTGTTGGTCCTATAGAAACCAAAATCGTTTCAGTAGTTTGGTTTATGAGAAAAGACAAGGATCTCAAAAGGGTGAACAAGTCAATGATACAAACAAAGTCACCAACTTCTAAAATAAAGTTATTTTAAACATTTCCAGTGTTTTTTTTTGGAAGTCGTTTTTAGCAAAAAGCTTTCTCCTAACCATATGAACAAAAAACTGGCCAGCTCCACTTTCCCTCATTTCTAGTTACAAATTAACCATTTATTCTCACAAATACTGCCGTCCATAACAAGAAGGTTCGTTCTGAAACGTTCCACAAGTTTTTGCTTTGTTTTTTGGAAAGCGTTCTCGTGTTCTTCACAATTAATGAATAGTTAGCTGGAGGAAAGTTTTCTTCATGCCGTTTTATCTGTCTGTTCTTATATCTATTAGTGCTTTTATAGTTATACTATTATTTTATTAAACCGACTGTTTCCCGCGACCGTCGTCTAAATCTATATCTCTATTAAATAAAAAATTCTCGTTTCACAATGTTTGTTACCGTACTCCTCCGAAACGACTGGACCGATTTTTATGAAAATTTGTGTGCATATTAAGTAAGTATGAGAATCAGCTACTATCTATTTTTCATACCCCTAACTGTTAAGGGTTGTCCTTCCCTAACATTTTATTAGTCACCCATCAAAGTTACCGGGAACGAAGTTGCGGGCATCGGCTCGTTATTAAATAATTATTAATTTCATATTTGAATCGAACTTTGTTAATAATTTCAAGGGTTTATTCCCGAAAAGAAGTACCGTCAGTTCTCCGTACAATAGTAACAAGTACTTGTACTATGTTATTTTAAGGTTCTAGGCTCTAGGGTAGCCCGCGAAATGCATTTTTTCTTACGTTTTTTGCAATTTGCCGTTCAGTATCAGGTTTTATATTGTGTTACAACAGCCTGCTCACAGCTTGCCACCCTAGCCAGCCAATCACAGCTAACCATAGCCAAGCCACTCTAGCGAACCATAGCCATGCCACTCTAGCTAACCATAGCCAGCCAATGACAGGCAACGATAGCCAAGCCACTCTAGCAACTACTAGCGAGCCAATCACAGTCAAGCGAAGACACCGCCATAACTACCGGATGCCTCCGGTGGGGAAAAGTCTATATAATGCACTGTAAGCTCAGTTTCGAGGTCTTGTCGCGCTCGATTGTGAAACTTGTAAGTGGAAACTCTACCCGAATAAAATAATAAATCAGTTCCTGTTTATTTTTTTACCACTGTCGTTATAATTGATTACAATATGATTAGCGTACATAATCCGTATTTATTTATGGAAATACAATTCTTTTGAGTTTATTTAATTCCATTGAGTGACTATTTGATGAAATACATACATGCCAAACACATAACCCTCCTTTTGGGTTTCGCCCCAGTCGGGTAAAAAGTGAATGCCTTTTTCTTTTTCTAAGAGGTTAAATAAACTGAAAGGGGTTGTATTTTGTTACGGTCACGAATCATACTTTAATCAACATAAAACCTGACACTGACTTGGAAATTGGAAAAACGTAAGAAAATTCGAATTTCGCCGGCTACCTTGGGGTCCTACCTTAAGTTATTATTGTTCGTAGATTTATTTCCGCGTATCTACCGTCACGTCCCACTTTTCTATGGGGTGGAGTACAACGTACCATGCATTCGGTGGCCCTTTACTCCTCCACTATACCGTTTACAATTTATCATGGATGAAAAGCTAGTTTAAACTGCATTCAGAGGAAGTGACCTTTACGTAACTATTTATTTGCTTACGCTTCCAAATAAAGCAATCAAAACCTTGGTAAGTACAGTGGTCAACGCATCAAGTTATGATAACCTCATATTTTGATCTCGACCTTTCTCATTTGATTTTGAACTTGATCATTAACAGAAGAATAAGAAATAATATAAGCTACTAGGTATAGGCGATAGTGGATTAAGGATGACGAGTTACCTATCAATTACCTTCTTTATATTATGAAGATACAAATACAAAATCTTTATTTTTTTAACAAAAGGTTTTACATTAGTTGGTGATTGGAGCCTCCCTTTATGCAAGTAATGCCTGTGTAAGGAGACTCCGCTCTTCCACAGCAATATAATTAATTCAGAACCTTAGATATAAACAGTATGTTTGTGTGTAAATGTATGGGTGGGTGTGTGTGGATGTGTGTTTGCATGTGTGTGTGTGGATGCGTGTGTGCATGTATGGGTTTCATTTTGTGTGTTGCAATAGTGCCTCAGTGTCTATGTAATTTAGTGACTTTTTCCAATTAGTTATAACTTTTTTACACTCGCATCGTCAGCGAAATAGTGGCCTGTTATGGTAACTGGTATCTGGGCGTGCTTGTATGACCAGATATATCAAAATCAAACCTTATTTATTCAAACTAGGCTGATAATCAGCACGTTTAGAACGTCAAAATTTACTTTACATATTTACATGAGACAGTCCCCCAATACGCCAACCCTTCACTTCGTAGTGATTTAGCTGGAAAGAAGAAGTGGCGGAACAAACTCCCCAGCAACACATCTGTCTGTTAGGTTAGATTAGAAGAACCAGACTCGATACAATAGTAGGGTGCAGGTATACAGACAAATCAATAACTAAAAAGTATATAATAATAATTATAATAGTTGAAAAAAAAAGACACAACATAACAGAAAGCTAATCTTGGAGAACTATCGGAGCAGGTGTTGTACTGTGGTTTCTCTCTGCTCCTATAGGAAAAAGATGTGAGTTTATGTAATTGTGTAGGTACTTAGTTACTAAAATACTTTGAAAACATTAAACAATTTAACTAAAACTTTAATTAAACGAAAAAATATTTCAAGGTGTCTCACCATTTTATACATTTCTATTACGTCGCGTTCCTTTAAAGAGTTCCTTTGTCTGTTTTGACGACACCCACAAATCCTATACAGTATTGTCCAATCCTGTACAAAGTCCTTTGTCAGGCACATCTATTGTGAAATATTGAATGTAAATACGTAAATATAGAAACATATGCGTATACGTCTGTATTTAAAAACTTCTATTTTTCAATCTGTTTGAAAATAAGCTGCTTACGTGTGTACAGTCATGAGCATATTACATATATGTGTACCTTACTAAATTCAAAAAGTTGTTTTCTTGATAACGATTGCAGCGTTGTCAATAGTCACCTAGATATCCTATTAACATTATTCACTACCTTCTTCTTACGGTGTGGGCAGTAAGGTCTAACAACCCCACACACCTATTATCAGAGTTTCTAAACCACCATTTGGCACGCCTACGGCTTTCTTTTTTTTTTTTTGACAGATGCAGCCGTAGGGCTACGTAACTTTCTCATCTCCAAAACAAAAAACTGCATGGTATCAGAAAGGCATATAGATTTGATTTTAAGATTCCAATTTCCAATACCTCCTAATGTTTCTGTTCTTCTGGTAGTTTGTGGAACTTTACAAATCTTAGGTGCTCAAATGGGAATAAGTTTGGTGCTCTATAAATCGGTGCTTAGATGGAAATACCTCTAAAAAAACAATGAAATAATAAAGTAAACATATTTGTATTTGTGACTGTACACATACCTTTGATACCGGATCAACTCTTATTTTATTAAATAAACAGTTGGGCTGGTATTCAAACACAGCAGTGGAATTTGTATACTGATTATGTTTTTGTTTACTTTACAAATTATTCAGGTGTGAAAAACGTTAGGTCTTTTGAGGACAGGCTACGATAATTTCATTTAACGTTTATCAAAGGATTATTTTGTTAATTTATTGGTGTGAATTCTCGGTATCCGGGTATGAATGGAAATTGTGAAAATATTATTCTCATTTTTTGATTTGTAAGGGTGAGCTTAAAATGGAAATGGGCTGGGCACATCTGCCGCATGTTGGAGGAGCAATGGGCAAAAGTTACATCTCAGTGGATACCACAGAGCAGGACACGACAACGCGGCAGGCCCAAAAGGAGAGGCGGGATGAGCTGGGCTCTTTCTTTAATGATTAGCTTACTATCGCACTGGATCGCGAAAAGTGGAAGGAGGGAAGTGAGGCCTTTGCCCTGCAGAGGGACAGTATAGGCTCATAATAATAATTATATAAGTGTGAGTTTAAAAACTTTTTGTATCAAATAATATAACAAGTCTTACCAGTCTTACCTGTACTAACTGAGTTGTGGTGGTCAGATAGGTCATCGCTCCATGTAAAATACTGATATTCAGTTACATCCGGTTAGACTGGAAGCCGACCCCACCATAGTTGGGAAAGATAATGAGCGTCTTTGAAGAAAGAACCACACAAATTTGAGTGGACCTGTCCAGTCAGTGGGAGTATTTGTCAGTTATCGTGTAGCTCAACTTCTATGTCTAGGGAGATCAAAGTTACGACAACAACAATACCAAAGAAAGGGCATTTAGGTAGGTTACTTATTAGTACTAAAACTGCCAATCAATCGTTTTAACCAGTTAAAACCAATAGGAAAAACATCATCATCCCTATTATTCCGACAGAGGGCTCAGTGGCCTCCTCTCTTTTTGAGAGAAAATGGGCCGGTACGGATTAGTAGATATGTCACAAGCCTTTGAAGTTTTGGTTCTAAGACATGCCGCTTTTCTCACAATGTTATCCTTCACCGTTTTTAAGAGCAGTGGTGATTAAATAAATTTCTCCCTGGTTTCGAACCCACGACTTATTGTTCGTAAGTCGGGCCTCTAGCACTGGTTCACCGCTGCTCGAGAAAAAACAAAGATGAATGAGAATTAAATAAGGTTTTAATGGAGGCTAGGCAGTTAATGACAATAATATTATCAGCAATGTTCACAGCTTTCCACAACAACACCGACTGGTGTTGGTATAGTAACAGTACATATTATAAAACAAAGTCCTCCGCCGCGTATGTCTGACTGTTCGCGATAAACTCATAAACTACTGGACCGATTTTTATGCGGTTTTCAGCAGCGAATAGAGTGATTCTCGGGAAAGGTTTGAGTATCTAAAACTTTTCAAAATTCGACCCTTATGGGAGTTAAACAGGGAATGAAAGTTTTTACGATATATTTCGACATCCACGCGGGCGAAACTGCAGGCAGAAGCTAGTTTGATATATAATAATACTACGCCCGTGGGCGTTCAGCAGAATTGATTACTTGGATGAAACTGTCAATAATTATATACGAGGGCAGTTATTGTTTTTAGACCCGGGTCCTACAAATTATGCGAAAACTTTCAACTGTGGGACGAAATTTGTCTTAATGACTAAGGCATATTAATTATTGTAGTCTGGAATAATTTTCCTTGTATGTTTTCGTATAAATAAGGAATATTATTTGTAAATGGATTCGTAACGGTTGAGTTATTAGGATACTAGCTGTTGCCAGCGGCTTTGCCCGCTACAACTCGAAAACTATCCCACTGGAAGATAAAATCGGGATAAAAACTTTTCTATATGTTGATCCAGATCATAAACTATCTGTGTACCAAACTATATCCAAATCCGTTCAATAGTTTTTACGTGAAGAAGTAACAAACATACACACTCACACACTCAGAAACTTTCGCCTTTATAATATTAGTGTGATTATCAGACCACACAGGGCTTAACCGACATTCACGCGGGTGAAGCCACGGGCAAAAGCTAGTCTTTGAATAAAAATAAACATACTTCTTTCAATTCGCCTGTAACAAACATATTTCATCTGCCTAGCGTGTTCCCAACTACATTGGGATCGGCTTCTAGACTTACCGGCTGCTGCTGAATATCAGTATTTTCCACTAGCTGTAGCCAGCAGCTTCGCCCGCTACAATTTGAAGACAAAACCGGGATAAAAATTATCCTATGTCCTAATCCAGGTTATATACAATCTGTGTACCAAAATTTTATCCAAATCCGTTCAGCAGTTTTTGCGTGAGAGAGTAATATACATCCATCCATACTTACAAACGTAGTTAAGTGGACAAATTGCCTATCTGATATCGTTCGGATCGGTTCCACAACTCAGTCAGAGCCGGGCTATACCTACGATTCCCACTGCTAATAATTTCTTTAAAAAAAAACCTTCCCCACACCAATAATTTCTCCTGTATCGTGGGTGCGTTTACAAACATTTAAACTCACATACACTTACACCCAGACTCGGAACAACTATTCGGTCATACAAATATTTGTTCCGTGCGGCAATCGAACCCGCGATACGCAGCGCAGCAGTCTAATAACTCAGCCCCGGCGCCATCTGTGTCGTCATAACTAATATTGGTTGTAAGAGTATATATCCAATGACTACCTGTGATGACTGTCTGTGAACATCTACAAATGACAGGCAAGACCAACGGCTTAACGTCCTTTGAAGTATCATTGCGTTATCAGTTGAAGACTGTAATTAACATTCTCATCTGCCGCTAACGTCCTGAAACGTCTTGAGGCGATATCAGATTCCGCAAATGAATTCCATTAGTGATAATTGCAGTTCGATAGCGATTTAATTGATTCTCACTAGATAGTGCGGTTTTCCGAAGTGATATTTCTTTTTTCTACGTTTTTACTGGAGAGGTTCCCTGTCCCGCACTGGGAACCTCTCCAGTATCGTGGGGTGCATTCACAAACATTTTAACTCAGATAGATAAACACATAAAACCCAAAACAATTATAAATATCTGTTCCGTGCGGGGATCGAACCCGCGACACGCAGCGCAGCAGTCTAATCGCTCAGCCACCGCGTCAACCATTTTTATTTCTTACCGCTTTATGTTGTTTTTAGGATTCCGTAGTCAATATGGAACCCTTATAGTTTCGCCAAGTCCGTCCGTCCGCACTATATCTCAAGGATTCTTAGTACTAGAAAGCTGTAATATGGCATGAATATACAAATGAGTTACGACGACAAAGTGCTAAAGTAAAATATAGAAAATATTTTTAGGGTATCTTCAGTACACATTAAAGTAGGGATAATTTTTTTTCATGCGTATTCCACTGTGTGGGATGTCGTTGGACAGGTCTCTAAAAATTTTGCAAGTTTGCTAAAACAGTTTTTCGATTAAGGGATTCGTTTGTGAAATATATAGGTACCTAAGTTACGAGTCTAGTAGTAGCTAGTAGTCTAAGTTTACGAGTAATAGTCGACCAACTTATAAAATGCACTTGTGTAAAATATTTTCCTGTACATAATGTATGGGAGCGCAGGTCTCAAAACTGCAAATGTAAGTTTGTTTTATTTTTACAATAAAAATCATCGTTCGGAGGCAGGTAGGCAGGGTGGTTAATCAGTTTAGTGAGTTCACATATTTTGATGGGCAACAACGGAACCGGTGCGTGGTCCGACATGCACTCGGCTGGTTTTTCAGTAGTATTTCATTTACAGTTTTATGCTACTTAGTTTTTTTTCCAATTTGTATTTCGGTGTTACGATTTATTTGATAGTTTAAAAACGTTTTTAAGAAGTAGAACTACCACAGGATTAATTTAATGTCGTATTGTCGTCACCGCCCTGTATAATTATTCAGTAAAACGCTGTTATTTTGAATTATCAAACAAACATTTCAGTTTTGTTTATTTGTATAGCGTATAGATTTAGGAACTGAAAACCATGATGGCGTCAGTTCCTATTTTACCAAAAGGTCCTTGTTTGTACAATGTTACCTATTCCGATTAAAACATAATAAATTACGAATCGTAATACTTCGCCACATTTCGGCAATCTTCGGGGCCCTTTGATCAGATTTTCTGGAGGGAAATAATTAGTTTTGTATATTAAAACGGGAAATTAATGCGGTGGCGTCTCTGTTATCGCAGGTATGTTTCAGTCTTTGCCAGATGTTCAAGGGTTGAAGGTGAAATATTTAAATTGAAGTATAATATTGAGTTTCTAAGACCAATTAATATCAAAACAAATTGTGGCAAATGATGATGTTGTTTGTATTTTAATATTTAGCTCGGCACAAGCAAAGAGAGCGTGAATTCGAGCTGTGAATGATGATGATGATTATGACAACTAAGCAGGGATTATTGATGATGTATTATTATGTCTCTGCAGTCTAGGTTTTACATTGTTTTTCCTTGTATATCATTGTAAACCCGAAAAGACACAAAGGGAGAAGAAGGAACATGGGGGGTTTTAGTAAAAAAAGGTTCAGGACGTTAACAATGTATTCCAAAGGTCTAAATCCTATATGGTGGACTCCCAAAGATGGCAAATAAGTAACAAAAAGAAATAAGTCCGTCAGATATCCAAAAAATAATTTTTCACGTAAACAAACAATGATGACGATACAGTGCTTCAAAAACTCGTGAATTCCTCGAAAACGTAACATTAAATTTTTATTAATTTAATAAAACAAAAACCACGTAATATCCAATATTTTTCTCCAATATATTTCACAGCTGTTTTTGTAAATACTAGTTTTTCAGGTTATTACTTTACTAAAATTACCTCCATAACCCGTTTACCATTCAAAGTATCCACTAGCACAATGTTTTAAGAGTGCTACTTTGAGTTTTCTTGGTTAATGGCTGTGTGATGGGTTGATTTATACCCTGTATATAATTATATAGTTTAAGTATAATTACTAGACCCAATTTTAACCGATTTATTGTAATGATCCTTTTAAACCGTTACAGCAGTTTTAATTGTTGTGGTGTCCTCTGCAAAGCATAAATTATGTGTAATTTTGATATAATGATGTTCTGTTCCAGCTTAGTATTGAGGACATGCTAATAATACATTTTAAATAGATTCCCATGTGAATAATTATGTAGTAATTAGTTATTGAATATTTCATTCAAAATATTGATTTGAAATTTTGGCGTCAAAAGAACGTATTTATTTTACATAAACTTTATGTACAATTTGTATATAGGCGGATTGAATGCCAATAGGCATTCTCTACCAGTCAACTTTTAAGGTAAATAGGACAATGTTGTGATAGGGCACAAAATCACGTACGTAATACGCACCTAAGTATTGTAAAAACATAAAATTAATAAAAATCATTAAGCAAATAAAACAACAGAAAAGTTACCTCAGACAATAGCTTAAATTTAATTTAAAAGCAAAGATTTAATTCGAAATTCGCAAATTCTTTTTTATTAAGAAAATAGGTAAGTCCCAAATCCTTATTTCGTGGACAAAGCAACATTCTTTTTACAGTATCATTGAAATATCAACTTTAACATTAAAGCAATAAAAGTTTTAATGGACTGTCATTCCTTACCTAAAGATTTCGAGTTTTGAAATGAAATATTTGTCAAACTGTACTCTAGTATTTAATTGAATTATGTACTCCAACGAATTGAAATTGTCCAACGAAGTTTGATAACAGATTTGAATTGTGTAATATTAAATCATTAATTTGACACGGAAATGAAGATTTGAGGTTGTAATATTAATTTCGTGTTTGAAGAGATTTAAACTTGTTCAACATTGAAGTCTTTGGGAGATTTATGGTCCCACGGGGTCGTAATACCAGGATAAAAGTACCTTGGTAAGTTATTTCATCCAAATCCGATCAAACACATTGAACTGTAACCTGACAAAAATCTGTTTGTTCCGTTAGTTAGATTATCAAAAAGCATTGAATGCGTGTTTTTTATTTTATCAAATTAATAAAAAATTACGAAGATAAAACGCGTCAAAGATCATGAGTTGGGGCTTTTGACGTCACTGGCCGATAAAATGCACTGCAATGCGAAGTCACACGAGTTTTCGAAAGACTGTATCGTCTAATTTTTTTGTTTACGTGAAAATAGAAAAAACATGTGTCCAATATTTTTTGGAAAGCTATCTGACGGACTTATTGGTTCTTGTTTGTCAACGAGTAGTTGTAACGGGTAGTCTATTATAATAGTAAAAAGATATATTGTGGATTTACTCTCTTAAGTTGAGAACCATACTGGGTGCAATACACTATTTTTATTATACTAACAAATTACTTGAAATTACATACAATGACTCATGTACAGGTTCAAGACGTCTCAACTCCGCTGCTATCAGACACTGATCTCTGACTCATTGAGAGAATACTAATCGTTTCGTTTGTAGGTACCACAGTATAAAGGGTGTAAAAAGTACCCTTAACGAAGTCTAGAGGCACTTGTTCCATCCATCGCTACAATTTATTTTTGTTCCAGACTATATTCTTTATAGTCTGTGGAAAGGAGAACGTCGTATTCAACCACGCAGTATCAACGAGGCTTCGTCGGTATCTTATCTATAACGTGTTTATGAC
The DNA here is from genome assembly GCA_932274075.1 of Diarsia rubi. Classification (NCBI taxonomy): domain Eukaryota; kingdom Metazoa; phylum Arthropoda; class Insecta; order Lepidoptera; family Noctuidae; genus Diarsia; species Diarsia rubi. The sequence goes on along the minus strand of OW026424.1, from coordinate 19,648,908 downwards.
TTATAATGCAAACACGATAAAAAAAAAACTAAAAAGAACTAACCTCATTGCGCTACAATACTCTGAAAGAAAAGAAAAGAAAGAAAAAGTATTTATTGGTTCCACACAAGACAAAACAAATTAACAAAAAATTAAAGATTAAAAAAGTAAACAAATGAGAAACACTTAAAATTAGGAAATACATACATTCATTTAAAATAAGTCCTGTACGAAGCCAAAACGCCAGCATGGTCCAATAAATGAAACGATATCTTCAAATACCTAATTCTTTAGAATAACTCACCAATCAGCAGATCAAAGAAAAAACAGTTTTCATTATTACACACAGACCTAGTTCCTTTACAAACGCTTCAACAAAAGCCAAAAAGAAACAAAGACATAATAACCAATTTTCCCATTATAACAAAAAAACCCGTGGAAACAAATAAAGTCCAATTTTCTCCGTGGACGATAAACAATTGATGACAGGCTGAGTAAAAGACCTTCGCAGACTAAATAAATAAAAAACGGCGAAGTGCGAGTCGGACTCGCACCTGAAGGGTTCCGTATCGTTCCGTTGTTGTTATAGCGGCAACTGAAATAGATCATCTGTGAAAATTTTAAACTGTCGAGCAATGACGGTTCATGAGATACAACTTGATGATCGAGAGACGGACAGTGGAGTATTAGTATTAGGGTCCCGTTTTACCCTATAGGTACGGAACCCTATAAAGTAATACGGTAGCTGGCTCGCTCAATGAACATTAGATTTTTATTTATACTTTAGCGACAGAACGAAGTGAATAAAATCTCATTTGTTTGAGAGGCGGAAAGGTGGAAAAAAGTAGTTATTTAATTATTAATTCATGACTCGATCGAGGTAAGAAGTTTCAACCTTTTTCGGAATAAGACTGTCTCTGGTTGCAATTGCAAACGAGATAGCTGGGCATGACAGGACCTTCTACGGTGGCCGGAGGTCATCGCGGGACCCCCGACGCCCGGAGCGCCTCCCGCGGCGGCTGGGACGAGAGGTTCTCTCCCTCTCGCGTTCCGCCACCTCCTTCGCCAGCATCACTGCTTTGCAGAAGGAAGGAAGGCGACGGCGTCCCATTCCTCCTCGCCCCGGACCATGGCTTGTACCAGGGCCGGGCTGGGCATGACAGGACCTTAGGCTCAATTCGATTCAATTCCCAAGTGAGGCAGAGTGTTATCCAGTCGGGGCTGCGGGTTGTTCACAAGTTACCGCGGCCTCGACATACGTTGCTAGGTGTAGAAATATTGATGCGGCTGACTGTATTTAAATAAAATACCCAGTGACTAATCAGCAACCTTGACTCTATACCAGAGGGTATGAAGCTCCCCGTCGGGGCTACGGGTTGTTCACAAGTTACCGCGGCTTCGACATATAGGGCTAAGAAGGAACATGGGTGGTTTTTAGTCAGTAGAAGTCTGACACTCTCTTTCGCTCTGCCCAAGAGCGGGAGGGGTTATTTGATGATTTTCCACCCGCCAAAAAAAAGGCAAAGTATTATTGGGTTTTTTTGACAGGATTTTCTCAGCAGTAGTTTTGGAGTCTGGATTTCTGCCCGGTTTATGGCAATAAACTTGCCTCCTACAACATCATCTGCCTAGCCTTTTCCCAACTATATTGGGGTCGGCTTCCAGTCTAACCGGATGCAGCTGAATACCAGTATTTTACATGGAGCAACTGCCTACCTGACCTCCACAACCCAGTTAATACTAGTTAATACGATACCCTTTGGTAAAAGACTGGATGTCCTGGATGTCAGACTTTTAGGTCACTGACTACCCGTAACGACTGCCAAAGATCTATATATGGCAGCCGGGACCAACAGCTTAACGTGCTTTCCGAGGCACGAAGGAAACTCGGTGTGTAATGGGCGGTCGTATCCACAGATCGACCTAGGCAAGCGCAGCTTAACGTAAAGATCGACCCGAGTGGCAGTTCTTATTAAGCCACGAGCTCCTTTGCCTCCTACAACATGACACTTAAAACATAGCTAGCAAAATGTGGGTTTACTATTTGGTTTAACTCGGCCTATCCCTTTGGAGATTTCAGGCGTGGTGTTATGGGTGTTCGGAAATGTAATGAGGATTGACATTAGTTCTAATCTACTCGTTAGTTCTGACATTGCGTCAGTTTTCTGAATTGGCCTCCGCTCTGAGAATAATGTTATGTTGTTTGTGTTGTAGGAATTGAGAGTCTTTTGAACAGGTTAATTAGTTAAAACTAGAAGCTTTTTTGCATGTTTTCAAATTAAAAGGTTTAATAAAAAAATAAGGTGTTTTTCATATAGGTTCGGCGGAGTGGTGTACAGTCAGCAGCATCAATATGTACACATTTAGCAACGTTTAGACGCAATTTTTACCTACTTTATTGATTAATTTTCAAGTTACGTAATGAAATGAATATTTTGGAACCCATATTATCATAAAGTAGGTCAAATCCTAAAATAGTAATCGTATTTCACGATTAATTCGCGATTGAACTTTGCTAAGTGTATACTTAAATATTGCTCGTGTCTGTACACCACCAATGGTGCGTAATATTTTTGTTCCATTTAATAAGAGGCGAGTCTACAGCACTCAACAAGATACATATATTCACCCTCCGTACAGCCACTGAAAAATTCCCAATGGAAAAATTCGACAAAACTTTGCTTGAATATTTGTACTGTTTTTTTTTAAATAGCTTCGTATAATCCACAGCTGGGCAAGGGGTTATTTTACTCCTACCCCACCTCGAATCAGTCTTCTCTTCCTAGGCTGGCCTGGCCTTCGGTGGCGCCGTCTATACTCCACCCAGCTTTGGCCAGCGGTCACGTCACCTGCTCAATCCCATTTGAGCATGTACTTAAACCAACTAAAATCTATAAGTCCTCTTATTTTTATGAACAGAACAAAAAAAACTGTGATAAAAGATAAAGCATTACTCACTTTTTTGTACTTTCATTCGCATTGGACATTTGTGACATTGATTTGTATTACGTTGAACGACACAGTGACGTCACGGATTCAATATGGCGCCTATTGGACGCGGATCCTAACAATGGAATGTCGTATACATCGAGTGTCAATCGAAATGCTTCATAAGAACTTTATCAGAGAAATGAAATGTTGCTGAAAAGAAAGTACAATAAACTCAAATAAAAAAAAGACTGGTTCTTTCTCTCGTAAACACGTCCGTTTTGCCAAAGGGCTGATGAGAAAAAAAGTCTTAAAATAACGTAACATCTTGCCTGTAATCCGTACCAGGTTAGACTGAGGTTATTAGTACACCTACATTTCGCGAGATATTTTAAAACCTCAAGTGATAACGGAGAAGCCTTGCCATCTATCGAGCACAAAGCCAAACAACTTAGCTGTTACTCTTAAACTCCTAATCGAAAACCCAATTAACATATCGTTCACACACACAACTAATAAGTCCCTTAGTCCACTGATTGATGGACTCAGCAGCACCTTCTCATCTACATAATATAAACATGCATGCTGTTCAGATTGGCAATCAGGGTGGCATGTACACGCGGGAGGCGCTCCGGGCGTCGGGGGTCTCGCGATGACCTCCGGCCACCGTAGACGCGGGCCTGTGGACGGTGAGTGATGGGCTAACTCGCCGTCCGTCCGTCTTACGACGAAAACAGGCCGTGTCGACGGCGCGTTCGTGTTCCACGCGCCCCTCAAAGAGATGTCAGCAACATGGGAGGGGCCCGAAAGGGCCGCGGGTTGTCTACAAGTTATCGCGGCCTCGACATAGAGGGCGAAGAAGGAACATGGGTGGTTTTTAGTCAGTAGAAGTCTGACACTCCCTTTCGCTCTGCCCAAGAGCGGAAGGAGTTATTCGATGATTATACACCCGCCAAAAAAAAAAAAAAAAAACATTAAAAAAAAACCAAACCACCCTGTCTAACCCCACATTGTAGTCCGCACATGTCTGACCTGGCATCACCCCATCTTACAGTACTAAGCTGACCCCAGTACCAACTCTTTCGTGCAAGGTGCACTAGTTCCCATGATCGCCGGGTGCAAGAGTGAAAAGTTGTCACCCCAGAAAAAAACCAGCTTGAAAATAGACGTATCTGATCTTTAGTTACAAACATTGGCCCTCTGCCTTGGGTTTCTTCCACAGGATTTCATAATTTCCTAAAAGTTTACTTCACAATAGTTTTGTATCAGCAGAAAATACATTATTTTTTCAGAAACCTTTCATAACTTTCACAATTACTTGAAAAGAAATTTCCTGCAAAAGTAAACCCTAGCTAAAATAAAGCAATCTTGTTTAAAAGTTCATTTGTGCTTACCAGATACTTATTGTGCCCATTTTATATGGCTATAATGGCTTCAGTCAGCATTCGGAAAAATGCTTTAATGGGTACTTTAGTTGAACGACTGAAGTTAACTGTTTCACGCTTCAGGAATTCCTGATAAATAATGGATAGGTACTATATTTTCTAAATAAAATGATTACATCGTATAAAAGGCATGAATTGCTTTAAAATATGTAGGTACACAATTAATAATTATGAAAGCAAACCATTAAGTAGTAACAGTCAATAGCTCATATTGCTGCGGGTTGTTTGAAAGAGATACTGCGGTCTTGGTCACAAAGGGCTAAGAAGAAACAGGGTTGGTTTTTAGTTTTTTTTTTTTTTTTTAGTTCGAAGAAGTCTGATACTCCCTACCGTTACGCACAGAGCAGGAGAAGTCATTTGATGATTCAACGGTCCAAAAAAAAAATTGCCTATTTTGATTGTTACACTGCGTTTCGAAAGTTGGAACATGGAATAAATACTCAAAACGTATTAGTTACGGGACTGCCTGTTTGTGTACATGAGTTAAAATATTTGCAAAACGCATCCACGAAACAGGAGAAATTCACATTATGGGGAAAATAATGTAAATCGTGTAGCGGTCATAATACAAGTTTAATGTTTAAAGGGCAGAACTTTTTGCCAACTTAGAATCATATCCCAAACATTTTAATTTAAAAGTATTTTCATCAAAACTATAGACGACTTTCTGTCAATAAGACCTATTATGTGACTTAGCAACAAAAAAGTAATCAAAGACATTGTCTTCACAGTACGTACGACCTACACTTATTACATCGAACACAACCAAAGTGCGTTCTTAAGTCTGAGCACGGTTTCGCAATTTCCGGCATGTTTCCCGCGTAATCGCGTCTGACGGATGTACGGCCGCCATTTTAACTTTCAAGTAAACGCGGAAAGTTTTTCGCCTTTGCCTCACGCTCAAAGAAAATAGTTAGTTAGCTCAGTTTGTCATTGTCAGGGCATGTTCGGAGTTCGAACAGATATTAGTCTGAGATGTTCGAAGTTTTTGCTGTCATTAACTTTGTGATTGACGTTTTGGAATAGCTTGAAAACGTACAGAGTATTTAAGAACAAAGAAACTGTTATATCTATTGTTTTTTTAAGTGAAACTTCGATATAGACGGGTTGTATTTGAATTAAAAGTTCTAAAAAAACTCTGAGACAGCATAATATGTCTATTAGCGACGGAATTTTTGCGAAGCTATTAAGCTAAGCTATTTAACCCTTATGGTATACATTTTTATCTAAATAAGTGTGTTTTTAGAACGGACATTTAATAAAGAAGTTTGTGCCCTTTACACTATATAGTTTAAACAAATATATTTGAAGATATCGCAATTAAAGTATATCCGCGCGACAAAATAATTAACGGGCGTGTCACGAAAAAGCGTTACGGCTGCTTGGGGGAGTGATATCTCAGAAACTACTAGTTGGGATTGAATAACTCGTTTTGTGTTGGATAGTCCATTTATCGAGGAAGGCTACAGGCTATATAACATCACGCTCCGACCAATAGGAGCGGAGCATAAATGAGAAATGTTGCAAAAATCGGAAAAATATTCCGTTTTGAGACATCACTAAATGAGCTTGATCGTTGAGGGTTGTAGATCCTATATGTATATCAATGGGCTTGCTTTCAATTACACCGGTTGATGACAATAGGTTTGCTTTACTTTTTTCATTTTTTGTTTTAAATACTTAAAAAAAAGGCATCAAGGCCCATAGGGTGTTAGTATTACAACTCACTTAAAAGCTTAATAAAATAAGTTTGTATAAAAAATGCATTCATTACAATATACCTAACCTAAGCAAAACATAATTTGCAGTAAACCTACGAAAAAAACAAAATTTGTGCTGGGACATAGCAGTGAAAGTGAAATTTCAACGGACAAGTGGAAAAACGAATCGCATCAAAATTTTGACAAGAAGTTTTACGGGCAGATTGTTAATGAACCTGCTTTTCAAATTTGAAAGCCTGCCCTGTCCGTTGAAGTTTCACATTTCGATTTTTTCTTCGTCGCTGTCGTTCTCTTCATTACTAAAGACAGTGGTGCTCATCCTGGAAAGCCTTTTTTTTTTTTTGGCGGGTGGAAATTCATCGAATAACCCCTCCCGCTCTTGGGCAGAGCGAAAGGGAGTGTCAGGCTTCTACCGACTAAAAACCACCCATGTTCCTTCTTCGCCCTCTATGTCGAGGCCGCGATAACTAGTGTACAGCCCGCGGCCCCGACGATCCTGGAAAGCCTTGGTAGAAGATTGGCGTGACGCCACTCTGCCGCCAGCTTGCATGAGTGCAGCCGCAGCACTGAGCTTCATAATCCTTTTTTTTTTGCAGGTGGAAAATCATCAAATAACCCCTGCCGCTCTTGGGCAGAGCGAAAGGAAGTGTCAGACTTCTACTGACTAAAAACCACCCCTGTTCCTTCATGGCCCTATTTGTCGAGGCCGTGGTAACTTTTGAACAACCCGCAGCCCCGACGGGGACCTTCATACCCTCTGGTACAGAATCAAGGTTGCTGATTGGTCACTGGGTATTTTATTTAAATACAGTCAGTAACATCAATATTTCTACACCTAGCAACGTTTAGAAGCAGTTTTCGCCTGATCTATTGATTTTATGTTCATGTTACGAAACAAAGTCAATATTTTGGAACTCATATTAGCATAAAGTATGTCATATCCCAAAGTTGATATCGTTATTTCACGATAAAATCCGCAATTAAACTTTGCAAATTGCAATCATACTATTGCTCGTGATTGTACATTTATACATCTTACATAAAAGTCCCTAATAGCTTATTACAAAGTAATGGTCTCTACCATTACTTTAAAATAAATAAACGCACACAAGAATAATGCTTCAATCACGACAAATAAAAGACACTGGACCGTAATACGTATACTTATCTTTTTGGAAACCTAAATATAGAACTTATTTTCATCCTACATTAGTCTACAAAAGCGTCTAGCGTGTAAAAGCCTAATAATTCAGGCTAAGCTACAGCCAAAAAAAGTCTCAACAACAAGTTATGTAAGTCAAGTAATCTAAAGGAACAATTCTCAAGTCCAGCTTTTTCACAAATTAAAGCACAATGGAGCCTTGGAGATAGAAAATAAAAAATCTGTCCAAGTGCGAGTCGAACTTACACATGAAGGGTTCCGTACCCGTCGGGGCCGCGGGTTGTACACTAGTTATCGCGGCCTCGACATAGAGGGCTAAGAAGGAACATGGGTGGTTTTTAGTCAGTAGAAGTCTGACACTCCTATCGCTCTGCCCAAGAGCGGGAGGGGTTATTCGATGATTTTCCACCCGCCAAAAATAAAAATAAAAGGGTTCCGTACCAATTTAATGGATATTGATAGATTTTCCGTGTTATTGTAACGTGTGTGGTGTGGTAGTATGATTTTCCTGTAATCTATAAGACTTAGTGTTCTGTATTATTTTCTGTTTATTTTCAGATTTTTAGGCTCAGTAGTTTCGGAAATAAGGGGGGAGGGAATGGAAGACAGACACACGAGTGATCCAATAAGGGTTCCGTTTTTTCTTTTGAGGTACGGAACCCTAAAACCCAGGCAAATTGTTAATAAATCTAAGTGAAAGCGTTTCGGCTCGAACAAAATACGGTCAATATTTCAGGGACCCACGTTTCAATTTGTCGGATTGCGTGGAAAATCGAGAAGATGCTCTCTCCTTCGGAGATAATATGTAATACGGTCATTTATTTCTATTTTAATTATTCGTAATTTAAGTGGTCATTAAAGGATACTAGCTATATAAGGGTAACAACTTGGAACGCCAATGGCTTGACGGAAAGACGTCAAGAATTAGAAACATTCCTCGAAACTGAAGCGATAGACATGGCCCTAATATCCGAAACAAGATTCACAGATAAGTCTCATGTCGCGTTTAAAAATTACGCCATTCACATCACAAACCACCCATCTGGAAACAGCCATGGAGGAACAGCTATTGTTATAAAAACAACATCCATCATTATCCCTTGGAGCAAATTCGCACGGAAAAAATCCAGGCAACCTCTATAAAACTCACAAACAACAATATCGAAACAACAATATCTGCTGTTTACTGTCCTCCCAGACACACAATAACTGAACGAGACTTTGAGAACTTCTTTGCTAGAATGGGTCCTAGATTTATCTGCGGAGTCGATTGGAATGCCAAGCACACCCAATGGGACTCCAGACTTATTAACCCTAGAGGTAGGCAACTCCTAAGAGTGACGGAAAAAATGAAGCTTGAATGGCTCTCTCATGGTGAACCTACTTACTGGCCAACTGACAGAAACAAGATTCCTGACTTGCTGGACTTTTTTATAACAAAAAATGTTGACATGAACTTTACTAAAATAGAGTCGTGTACTGACTTAAGTTCTGACCACACCCCGGTAATCCTTAACATCAGTACAAAAGTGACACTAATTGAGCCCCCCACACGAATATACTATAAGAAAAATACGAAATGGGAAATATACCAAAGCGTCATTGCCTCAGAGGTCAAGCTGAATAAAAAAGTCGAAACTGTCGAAGATTTGGAAAACGCCGTTGAGGAATTAAACATTATTATTCATAGAGCCGCAAACAAAGCCACACCCGTAACCATAAGCAAAGGAAACCCCCTAAAACATAACATAAGGACATCAAAGATAAGATACAGGAAAAAAGAAGACTTAGATCAACGTGGCAGACTTCTAGGTACCCAAGAGACAAAACCTTATTCAATAAATGCTCGAAGGAACTGAAAAGCCTCATAGAAACCTATACCAACAACAACCTCCAGAACTACCTGTCATCACTATCACCAACACTGGATACGAATTACTCGCTGTGGAAAGCTACTAAAGCCTTAAAAAGACCTAAAGCTCAGATAACTCCCATTAGAGATAACACAGGAAGGTGGGCAAGATCAGATAAGGAGAAAGCAAATACATTCGCTGACCATCTAAGTGACGTCTTTCAACCACACTATGAATCTGATCAGGAACACGCAAAGGAAATTAAAGAGTACCTTAACACACCTCTGCAAATGTGTCTACCACTGAGATGTGTAAATCCCAAAGAGGTATTAAGAGAAATAAAGAACCTCAAAGAAGGTAAAGCACCAGGTTACGACCTCATCGACGCAACCCTCTTGAAACATCTACCACACAAGGGAATCATGAGCTTAGTTAAGATCTTCAACGCCTGCATTAGACTGGAACACTTCCCAGGCCAATGGAAAATTGCTCAAGTCGTAATGGTACCTAAACCTGGCAAACCACCAAATGAAAGGACCTCTTTTAGACCCATAAGCCTTTTGCCAGTAATTGGCAAGCTAATGGAAAAGATCCTTTTAAACAGAATGAAAGAGCATCTTAGCAACATAATCCCCTCCCACCAATTCGGATTCCGAGAAGAACATGGTACGGTTGAGCAGGTACATCGCATTGTTGATGTCATAAGTCTGGAAAAAAAAAAAAAAAGACAGAAACCGGCCGGTTTCCGGTTTCCGGTTTCTGGAAAGCCTGGAAAATCGAAATTACTGTTCTGCTGCCTTTTTAGACATAAGTGAAGCCTTCGACAAGGTCTGGCACGAAGGACTGGCATACAAACTAAAAAAATCCCTTCCACACTCATATCTTCACATACTTCTATCCTACCTCGACCGAAGAAGTTATCAAGTAAAGTGCAACACTGAGTACTCGGCCCTATACGAGATACGTTCAGGTGTCCCTCAAGGCAGCATACTGGGACCGGTTCTATACCTGATCTATACTGCGGACCTACCAACTGATGAGCACACAATAACTGCAACCTATGCTGACGACACTGCTGTTCTGTCCGTGCACTCTATCCCGGAAACTGCCTCAACCCAACTGCAAAACCATCTGACCGAGATTGAAAAGTGGTTCCAACGGTGGCGAATAAAAGCAAACCATACCAAGTCTACACATGTTACCTTCACACTTAGGAAAGAAACCTGACCACCAGTAAAATTGTACGAAGACACCATACCTCAAGATGACCACGCGAAATACCTGGGTCTATACTTGGATCGGAAATTAACATGGCAGAAGCATATCTGGATCAAGCGCAAACATCTTGACAGCAAACTCCGCAGTATATACTGGATAACAGGTCGCCACTCCCGCTTAAGTAACGTGAGCAAAATGATGGTATACAAAGCCGTCATTAAGCCTATCTGGACATATGGCATTCAACTATGGGGCACAGCAAGCAACAGCAACATCGAGATCCTAGAAAGATTTTAGAGCAAAACTCTCAGGAACATATTTAATATACCTAAATGTATTAGTAATAAATACATTTACCTCGACCTCAACATACCTACCGTTAAACAATAAATAAGACAGCATAGCCTGAGATATCAGAAAAGACTTGCACAACACTCAAATGAGTTGGCACTTTCACTAAGTAGAACAGGAGGACAACAACATGTGAGACTAAAGAGAAGTGACATCCCCAGCCTTAGTAGCAGATTTGCATAGAGAGAAGAGAGCTCTGCAACAAGGAAGCTCTCTCAATAAATAAAGCCAAACCTACAGACTCAAAGTTGGCCAACCCAGTGGTTTATTGTCTAAGACAGATTGCCATGAAGCAGAAAGAACAAAAAAAAAAAAAAATTAAAGGATATAATACCTATAAGGATATAATAACTACGCATAATATTATGTTCGGGTTGGCGTGCTTCGGCACGGCTGGATGGTGTAGCCGAGTAAAAGTAGATACGTTCAGGAGAAAACCGATCAACTGAGCTTGTGTTGAGCTAAGCCTACCCGAATATAATATCAGCAATGGTTTATTTCGATCAAAGTTTGCCGGCAGTCTTTAAACGAATAGAAGCTAGTAGTCGAGTACCTGTTCGTAGCAATTCCTTCGGGTCGGCATTGTTGTTCAACAATCCATTGTGCCAAGCCGAAATAGTACCTACGAATTATTTGAACAAAACACCTATTTGATACAACTTGTGTCGAATTTTTGACCACTTTTCTTAGTAACTACTACCAACTGTTATTATTTACAGGTAAAGTGTACTAATAACAAGTTCTGGGAACCAACAACAAGATGGCTCAGTCGCAAAATGTCTCTTTCGCAAAATGTCTACTGGTAGCAAAATGTATCTTTCTTATAATGTCGTTCTCGCAGAATGTCTCTTTCGCAAAATGTCAATCTTGGACTTAGATTTTTTTATAAACCTAGCAAAAAAAAATCTAAGTCCTAGAGCGACATTTTGCGAAAGAGATATTCTGCGAAGAAAAATTGAGTGGACACAAGCGCGACTGCTGCGCAAGAGGTCCTGGGTTCGATTCCTGGGTCAGGCAATGTGTTATTGGGGTTTTCAATCAGCAATTTCTCAGTAGCAGCCACGGAGTCTGAATTTGTGCCCGGTTGTTGTCAATAGGCTCGCCTCCAATTACGTGATGTTATGTTATGTTAAATGTATTTTTTATCAATATTTTTTACATTTCTTTTTGTAGTTTGATAAATGTTTACCAACAACGGCTGCTGCTCATGTTGTACAACCGCTAAATTATCATTTAGTAAACTAATCGTATTGTTTAACAGTGACTAATGCCAATGTGAATAGCTGACTAGCTATTTATAACGGCATTAGTCATTCTTATCACACTCATTCGCTGACTAAACAGATTCATCTAGGTACCCTATTGAGAGCAGCAACTTTCATAATTTCCCTGCTCTTATCTCATTGTATTTGGGGTCGTCGCAACACGATTTATTTTTCCATTCTTCCCTGTTAGACGTCATGGTGGCATTTACTCCTTTCTCATTCATATCGTTCCTCACATAAGCGCATCAACCTTATGAAGCATAATTCAACAATCGTGCTTATAGTATCTTGTAAAACGCACACTATCTAGGAAAACGTATTTTGAACGGGTAAATTTCTCGCACATTCTATTTCATAGAATAATAAACTTCGCAATGGGCAACTACATTACTTTTACGTAAGTTATTATGCTTTGTGACTTTGCTTCGTTTTCTTTGTTTTTCTGACATTAAAAAAAGTCTGTAATTATCAAATAGGCATGTTACTGACTTAAAAAAAATATTATTCTAATTAGTCCGACTGTTACATTATCTAAAAATATTGAAAACGTATTTTTCGTTATAACAAATCAATAAAAATTGACGAAAATGAAACGCGTCAAAGATTTGAGTTGGTTGTGACATCACTCACCGGAAAAAAATGTCATACTAATGTCTTAGAATATGCGTTACACGAGTTTTCAAAGCACTGTATCGTCTTCAATGTTTGTTTACGTGAAAAAAGAAAAAACAATGTGTCGATCTTACGGTCTAATTAATTTTTTTGTCAACTACCGTATTGAAATCAATGGTTTGAGTTGTCTGTATCTCTTTGAATTTCATCCAGCATTATTGCTACTTATCGATGGCATGCTCAAATGAATTGGAATAAGGACTGGAGAATAAATATGATCCATGGCATACTCAGTAATTGACTGAATTGTAAAACAAACAGCAATAGAATAGGCAAACCAAAAAAACAAAATATCTACAGCTGTAGGCACGTGGAAGCCTAGTTTACATACTTAACTAGATTCCCGGCTTTGGCTGCGATACTGAAACTAAACTAGTTTCGCCTGTATAAATTTCAAGTCAAACAAACCACAAAATAATACAATTAAAATCAACTGTCCAACGTCCAAGCCTGACTGAACTATGCTTTAGTTGAAAATCAGAGCGACGACCAAATCGTGCAGTCGAAATACTCTGTAGTGAAACTATCCCGTGGTTTGCTAACTCTCTTTTGGGCAAGTATTGCGATGCATACATTAACTGTTTAAAGAACTATTTAATTACTGCATGTCTGTATAGTCGAAAAAGTAATTAGGTAGGTATTTAGGCAAAATTCTTTGTAACTCTAGTACAGACTACAGGCCATACAATTTTTTGTTCCGTGCAGGGATCGAATCCCTGACACGCGGCGCAGCAGTCTAATTGCTCAGCCACTGCGCCAACCTGCGCCACGTATAAACACACCGCTCAAATTACATCTATACAAAAAATACGCTCACTCTCATTGTCAGACAAGATAACCCGAGACTCCTCACAACACCCCATACAACTAAAAGCTATTAAATACATAAAACAGAACATCGCCCACAGCAATACTCCATCAAATCTCCAATTGGCAGGCTTATGTGGCTAAGATAATGCCCTGACAGCATCTAAATTGCCCAGAATTTGTCCTTTTGTCGGCCACAATGGAGGTTACATAACTCTTGCGTCATATTGAAGTAATAATGAAACATTTAGGTGGAACTTAAGTGGCCGACTGAATTGTTAGTAGTTTCTGAAAGTCAGTGACAGGGTTTGTCCGAGCAATCCGATTGCGTAACTGTTACGGGTTGGCGGAATTGAGTGATATGCTTTTGTTAAAATGGATTTACTGAAAGTTTGGGAGGTTTTAGTTGAAAAAAGTATTAAATAAGGTAATTGTTAACGAGCAATGGAAGGAATACTGAATGTTGATTTATGTATTTACGACTTCTCAGCTGTTCTTATACATGCCCTGAAGTGAAAAAAAATTAGAATGGAAATTCTGTGTGTTTCTTAGCTTTTAAATTTTTGTCCACGTCTACTATCTTGTAATTTTTTTTATAATACAGTTACAAATCATTTTTGTTACTGGCTGCTGCCTCTGTTTGCCTATAAATTATTTTATATTTTTTCTTACTTAAAGCTTGCTTTCAGGAGATCACACATCCATACATTATCATTACTTAACACAGGTCTTAACCAAAATACTTAATTACTTGATGCATTTTCCGTGTAACACAAAGAGGCAACAGGTCCATTTTGTAATGAATCATAATTACTTTACGGCTACAGTAAGACGAATTGTTAGAAGCAGAAATATATATTATCATACCTTTGTATGCGAAATATCACACGAAACAGTTTCCATGATAAATTATAAAAGATTATACCTCTCAGCTCATTTTACCTAAACAGCCTCGAGATTCATGGCCCAGACTGTAAACAAAGAAGTTCAAATTGCGGCTTTACAATCGGATTATGAACTTTAGTTATAAATTTTGTAAAACCGCAAAAAATACTAAATCCCTAAACGATCGTGACATTTCGTAACTAAGTTAAGTTTTTTTGTTTCAGATAAAATGATGGATCGGTCGCGAGCGGCGGAGTATTGACGGAGTAGTAGGTGGATGTGAAAATACATCAAAATGCTACACAGAACGTCATCGTCACGGCGACGGCGTGCATCCAGGAGTGCTGCAACGTCACCACAAGCGAGGTCCCCGAGAGCATCAGCACAACCCTCTCGACGAGCCTCGTTAGCGGCCACAGAGACTGATGAAGAAATGGAGCCAACTCCTCCTCCACAGAGAAGCCCTCGAGCCAGTCTAGCACCAGACGCCGCACTCGAAGGTGGCTATCACCGCAGTCCACGACACTCCCTGGTCCCCGAAGCCAGATCAGCCAGAAACTCCATAACACCAGATGCGGCTATACCGAACAGAAACACTTTAGCACCATCAAGAAACAACTTAGCAGTTGACATGAACTACGGATCGAGACTAAGCTTGAACCCGCAAGACTTCAACAGAAGTCCAAGAAACAGTATTACACCAGACGCTAACGCCAGGAGCCCACGACGAAGTTTGGTTCCCGAGGGTACGTCATGGAACCAGCCACGAAACTCCTTGGTGCCAGACGTTGGTCGAAGTCCACGTCATTCTGTAGCAAGTATTCAAATAGATCCAGCTCGAAGTCAGAAAGACTTAGGTCCCAGTGCGCGGACCAGTCCAAGAGGCAATATAGAAGCTCCTATGAAGAAAGAAATGCCAGAAATGAACAGGATGAACAGTCCAAGAGGTTCTTTGATTCCTGATTCGCAGAGGAGTCCCCGAGGAAGTATTGCGCCATCAGAGAGGAGTGCGCGGGGTAGTCTGGTGACGGGTGAAGGGGCGGGGGAACCAAATAGGGTGAGCCCGAGGGGATCACTGACGCTGACATTTCAAGAGCCATTGGTTTCCCGGGAACGTCGGCCGAGCGAAGACAGTCAAACTGCGGGTGAGTGCCTTTATTAATCGCCACTTTGTGAGGACACTCGGCACAAATGTGTCAATTAACACAACTAATAGGGTGACTTAATATTTACAAAATTAAGGTAGAAATTGGGGCCAGTCCCGTTCGAATATTATTTCACCCTAGAAATCCTAGTCGTATAATATTCAAATTAAGTGGCTTGACGGATTTCTCGGAGTAATCTCTATTTTGACAGCTAGTCGTGACTTGAATTGAGTGTTTATTTTGGGAGCTTCGGTCTACAAGCCCGCACCCACTCATATTTGCATTGCTATTGAATGCGTTGTAATATATTTGCATTCCATAATTTATTTTTAAAGGCCCTAAAATAACCTCTCCCGAATAGTCACTCCCTTTGGATTTTATGGTCAAATAAGTTTATTTCAAGTTTTTCAATTTTTCAAATTAGAGACATTTTAAAACAATCAATCCCTTATGAATGGAGATAGAAAACTAGTAAAAATAATCGAAAAGCATGATACTGACCTTAACGTAAATTAAAGCTCTGTAGAAGTAGAAGCGTGACTATCAAATTATTATGAACATGACATAATCATTTTATTATCAATATTTTTATAGTTACCCTGTCTTTACTTGGAAGGTTCTACGCTTTATCAATTTAATTATACATCGTCATTTATATATTACATGTGCAGGTACCCGTGGAAGAAGCGTGTCCCCCTACAGGGCGTCGGTGGCCGGCAGACAAGTGGCCGGTGTGCCCTCCGACACCGGGTCACGACGAGCCTCGAGTTCTGTTAGTCAGGTATGAAATATTAATATTACTATTTTACCCCTTTACGTACAATGCATAGAAAAGTATAAAATGCGTGCTAATGATAATTTGGAATTAGACAGATAATAACCCTCCTTTTGGGCTTTGCTGCAGTAGGCTAAAAAATATAATGAGTCAGATATTATCTAGAGTCGGTAAGCTATGGCTTGGAACTTAAATTCGCAGAAAATTCAATAACTTACCCTACAAGACTGATAGCATTCTTAAAACCTGCCGTAAAGCTCTACAATAAACAGTTTCACAGACAAATAAACACGTTGTTAGAGTTCTCACAATACGTAAGTCACTTTTGTCAGTTTTAACATTTTGTTTTATGATGCCGCTTGACACGAATAGAATGAGGTGTTGTTTCAGCCAATCAAAGAAACAAGCAACGTCTCTACCTAATTTGATGTGAGCGCAAACATATTATAAAATGGTATTTTACCATTACATAACATTAATGCAGTTTTTTTTAACAGTATCACCAAAACACTCCGAAATATTTTATTCCGAATTTCAAAATTTCGGTGTTTAAAAGTTCGAAATTCGAAAGTCTCGAAAATTATCATCTCTATGATTCAAAGTCGAGTAATTCGAATTATTGTTTTTCGATCAATTGAAACTTTTGATTTTGGGAATAGTAATTATAAACTTTAGAAAAATTGAATATTTCGGAATTATAAAAATAGGATGAATAATAAATCGGAGGTTTGAATCATTCGAAATTATGATAATCGGTATTTTGAAATTCGTATTTGTGAATGTCGGAATAAAGTTTTCTGTATTAATGTAGTGTACCTACCATTTTCAAACACATGTAAAGTTGCTATTTTTGACTTATGTGGTGCTAAAACTTTAACGACAAAAAAGAGTTTCATTTCCGCCATAACGATTACGGGAAGTTACGAAATACTGAAAAATTGCTATAAACTCACAGTAGTGCGTTCAAAGAGTAATATCAGGAATAGCAAAGCTTTTGAAAGCTTCGTTTATGGTAAAAGCATAAAGCTCCGTTATATCGATGTGTGAAGAGCTCGATATTGTGTTATGAATATATTTTATGGGATGCAGTTTAGAGATAGGATAATAACGGGTTTTATTACTGTCCGCCTGGAAAAAGGAGTATGTGAGGGTCGTAACAGGTGGTGTTCTGTGGTTTCTGCCTACCCCTATGGGACAATGGTGTGAATTTGTGTTTATTACAGTCTATTTTACGGGCTTTACTCGAATAAAAGAGTAATTCTCTCGACTGAATTTAATATAGAGAGAAATTTCCTAAACTATTCTTTATTACCTTTCCATTGCATTAAATACACAGAATACTCAAGTTTGAAATAAAATTATGTTCCAGTGTGTTGTCTTATCAACCGGCACTGGGCACGCTTTGTGGATTATAGACCATCTCTCTCCTCGAGAGTAGAGTCCTCCTGAGTCCGTGTGTTGGGAAAATTATAGGGGTGATAGTGACGATGATGTGCTGTTTAATGGAAAAGCAAAGTATTTAATTATAAAAAAAAACAACTATGATTTCCTTCATGGGGGATTTTGATATTCCTTCTAGAATGATGGGCTGTTATTACGGTAACAATTTGCGCGTCGTTGTCTTACACGGTGTCTGATGAGATGATGAGTAATAAAGAGTATGTTATTGGAGAAGAAGGAATGATGCAACGAACGGTTATATGGCAAATGATGGTCTCTGTGCTACGGCGTAGCAGCGTAGCCGCGTAGCAGCTTAGCCACGTAGAAACGTAGCCGCGTAGCAGGATGGCCGCGTAGCAGCGTAGATCATCAAATGCTACGATTTGCTACGCAACTGCAATGATTTAGGCCTTTTATACTAATTAATTATATGAAAGGCAAGCGAAGGATGATGATGGTGTGTGATGTGTAAATAAATAAATAATGTCTCACACGCTGTATTGTAAAGTATAGCGTATCGCAAAAATCATAAAGTCCAACTTTAATTATTAACTTACTACTATAAGTTACTAATCTTAAATACCTAATAAGGTAAAAAAGTGTACTAGAAATATTTTAATATCTTTATAAAACGATAAGGTTAACGAACTTTAATTAAACAACAAAAGCCTGAAACATTCACAAAACAGAAAGGTGAATGACCAATAATGGTGTTAGAATTTGAAGTGTTTTCAACTACATAAATACATGCAATTTACTCTACTTTGCATGCAACTAACACTGCTTTGAACATGCAACTAACAGTAATTATGTACTTACTGAGTCACTAATTAAGAGTGATATTTGAATGTTAATCAAGATTTTAATTTATTTAGTATGAGCTTGCTATACAGTGTGATTCTTTATAATGTGCACATATCGAAATGAGGGAATCTATGCTTAATTTTATCGATGGAAAAAATATTTAAAAAAATCTAAATATTTTTTAATATTTTTTATGGAATTTTCAAAAATGTTGTCCGCTGTTGTGACCCCAATGTAAACAAAACGGTGTAACTTTTAAACTAAATTATCTATCGCGATGAAACAATTTTATGTAAAAAGTTATGAAAAAAAAAAGTTTTTTTGATCAAAAAACGTGTTTATTTTCAATTGAGGGTAGTTTTTTTCCACAATTTTCATTTTACGAGGACGCCTAATTGCTTCCAATCATTATGGAGTATTTGTTTCATCGCGATAGATAATTTAGTTTAAAAGTTACACCGTTTTGTTTACACTGGGGTCACAGTAGCAGACAAAATTTTTAAAAATTCCATATAAAATATTTAGATTTTTTTAAATAATTTTTCCGTCGATAAAATTAAGCATAGATTCCCCCATTTCGATATGTGCACATTATAAAGAATCACACTGTATGTAACGAGGTGATTGCAAAGAAATGATTATAATTATGATTAGCTGAAGACACCAAATCGATTCTGTAGTCCTGTCTGCTTTGTTTTTTGGCGCTCTGCTATTTGCTACGGCGTAGCCGCGTAGCAGTTCAAAGTGTCTACGAGTGCTACGTTTTGCTACGACGTCCAAGAGAATTTACATAGAATTTAGGCCTTTCTATACAAACAGTTTAGCAATACGGTCAACAGCAAAGGCAAAGAAATAGATTTATTTTCGGATATAGTAACTTGGCAATCGATCAAATCCTTTTAGTGATATTGGATACCTACGGTAAACACGCAAGAAATAGAGGCCTAATATCGTAAGTTGAACAAAATTGTATTTAGGATTTTTATTACCCTGGGGCATACTAAAGGGTATTTTGTGAATACTTTATGTTTGTAAAATGATGAATAGAAGGGTCAGTAAGTTCACTAAATCGTGTAGTTCAAAGGCATCGATATTTTAGTAAGGTAAACCATATCCAAGTCCTTCAGGCTAAATTGCCATATTATACGGATGAATACTCAAATGTAACTGGAATATTTATTATAGAACCATTCTGAATGTCTTATTGCTGCACTTAGGTATACGACAATATGCCAGCATCTTAGTCCGTGTCGGCAAATTTGATCTATATAGAAAAAAATATATATATTTGATCTAATATTTTCACTATTTAGGATTTGCAAAATAAACAGCTTTCGAAGGAATTACATAGTTCTGATCATTCCTCCAGGTGTCAGGTGATGAACAACGCCGTCTCTGCGGCGAGCAGGCCAAGTACAGCGACCGCACAGGCCTAGGCCTCGGCATGGGACTGACGACCTACGGCTCCGTGGCCTACCAGCTGAAGGACGCCAATATGGAGGCCTCGGGAACTGTGGACTTTGTGTGCAGAGCTGCCAAGATTATGAATAGGACAAGTAAGTAATTCATATTCCCCCCCCGCCCGGACGTTGTGTCGAGCAGACGTGTTTTTGTACTCGCGAGCATTTTATTTCGAAAAATTAGTTTAAAGTGCAGTAAATTCATCTAAAGTTACACCAATAACTGCACAACATAAGTAAGAACATACAGTGAAAAAACCAAATCAGTGCATAAACTATTGCCGGAGAAATGAGCAAAAACATTTCAAAGTTTTTAAAGTGATCGTTAAAAATTTCTTTGTCTCTGTGCCGAGGTGAATGACCTTTGATCGGGTCAATGACACACGTCTGTGTTCATAATAGTATTGGTAACACATCGCCTAATTCGCATCTCTCGTAATAGCTCGAATGGTCTAAAGGCGTAAGCCGCTCGGCTGCAATCGACATACCGTGGAGTCGAGAGTTCGAGCCCCGAGAACTGCAAAACTTTTTGGGACATCTTACTTTCTACTCACGAAACGTTCAACTTTTAGTGGACGGAAACTGATATTTATAAAATGATGTTACGTCGTACACCTCCTTCAACGCCTACACATGCTGAACCGAATTTACTGCAGGTTGGCCACCCAACACAAGACGAAAGCCAGACGCGAACACCTACGTCAACGCCTATAATCGTGGAATCGCATGCGCAATGTACCACATTACAAACACAAAAAATGACCCAAAGTGGGTCGGCACCAAATTTAACTGATATTCAAACAAATGAATATGTTACTACAAGAAAGCGTAAACATGACGACGAAAACGAACGCTTTATGAATGATATGCAAAAATTGTTCGATTCTCACTGCAAAAACTCTGAATCACGAAGTAACAAAACAGATGCTTCTTTAAGTGTTTTGCATCATATGATGACGGAGTTGTTAAAACAAAACTCCGAAATTAAAGATTCCATCACCTTTGTATCAAGCCAATATGAGGATATGCGAAGCAGACTGGACCTGTTGGAATCTGAAAAGAAATCGGACCGCAAGCTCGTATATTCACCAACTTGAGGAAAGGGTTGACAACTTAGAGCGGATGCTGTACACCAAAAAGTTGGAAATTAAAAATATTCCTTTAACTCTAAAAGAAAGTGAAGAAGAGCTAAGTTTGATTGTTTTAAATACAGCGAATGCTGTTGGCGCTCCTCTCCAAAGATCGGAAATTAAAGAGGTCTATAGCATGAGCAAAAAGGACAAACCTTCAAAAATTATTGTCGACTTAGCTAGCACTACTACTAAAGAAACCATAATTAAGAAAGCGAGACAATTCAACTCATATAACAAGCAGAATAAGCTCAGCTCTGTACACCTAAATATGGACGGCCCTGCCACACCCATCTATGTGTCTGACTTCCTGCCTCCTCTAACCCAACACCTCTTCTACCTAGCTAGAAAATTCGCTAAAGATTATAACTACTCATACTGTTGGACCTCAGCTGGTAAAGTTTTCCTGCGAAAAAGTGAACCAGAAAAACCAATAATAGTTAAATGTGAAGCCGATCTTGACAACCTGGTACCGAAAATTTGACTATATAATCCGTCTTGTAATTTTATTATTTTATCCATTTGTTTTTTGCATGTCTTACTTGTTTTGTTACACAAACTTTGTATCTACTCATACGCATTTCCACACGACTATACACACTTTACACCTAAACTCATTCACTCACATTTCCTTATAACATCATTTACTCGTGAGAATCTAAATTTTATCGTTCTTCACACACACCCCAAACGAAAAACGCTCAACATACCATCGCTCCGAAATCACAAACCCATACACCAACAATTTACTAGAAACAACATTCGCTGACCTAAACAATATAAACAATTTGGATAATTTAGTTCTCACGGAATTGTACATCTGTGAACCTGAATCTTGTGAAGCTACCATAACTAAACCAAATACATTTTTAAAAATTTTGCAACAAAATATTAGAAGCATTAAAAAAAATTATCTCGGCCTACATACTTTACTAAAACGAATACGCCTAAACTGTGATATTATAATTCTGTCTGAATGTTGGCTCTCATCCGTTAGTAACTTACCACTTATACCTGGCTACTCTAGTTTTTCAACAACACGAAACTTTAACCAAAATGACGGCGTAGTAGTTTACGTGAATAACGATCTTAACTTTAATATAGAAGAACCAGATATCTTGGAAGCTAACTGCCTACTTATTAAAATAAATAAAAAGACCGCCATAATCGCAATATACAGACCGCCTAGTTTTCACACAATAGATAATTTTTTACGGACATTACAGGAATTATTATTAAAACTATCCGGTTTCAAAAATGTAATTTTAATGGGTGACATAAATATAAATATCAAGGTATCAAATGTTACTACATCGAGCTATCTCGACCTACTTTCTTTCTTTGGTTTGATACCTGCACATTATGAGCCAACTAGAGGATCTAGCTGTCTGGACCATGTGGTAATTAAAACTAAAGCTTCTTCTCTTACATTTATTCTACAGTCTGCAGTTACTGACCACGAGGCTACCCTTTTCTGTTTGCGCTTAAGTGGACATAACCACAAAGCAAAATTTGTAAAAATATTGACTTTGAGAATCTGAACAATGACTGCAGAAATATTGATTTTAATAGTTTATACGATAATAACACAAATCCTAATAACCTTATGACTTATTTTATTCAAAACTTACAAAAAATTATAATAAACAACACAATAAATATTAAAATTCCTAGAAATAAAATTACCATAAAACCGTGGATTACCCCCGGCCTCTTAAGGTGCATAAGAACAAGAGACAGAATGCATTACAAACTAAAACAAAATCCTTACAATAATGTCTTAAAAATATCCTACAAAAGATATAGAAATTTTTGTAATGACATAATAAAAAAATGTAAGAGAGAATACGACAGGAATATACTTGATTCGGCTGGAAGTGATAACAAAAAACTTTGGTCAGCTATTAAAACTATTACCAATTTGAAAAATCAAAACACACCACCGTTGGAACTTTTGCATACCAAATCATTCCCACAGGATTCAGTTAACTCAGTAAATTCCTATTTTGCAAACGTGGGCATAGAGTTGAAAAATAAAATTCCATCTGGTCTTTCACCACTTCCAACGAACGCGGCAAATATCAAGTCCTCCTGTAATTCTTTTGTGCTTTTGGAGACATCAGAAGAGGAAGTAGAAGGAATCATCGGCAACCTTCGCTCAGATTGTGGTGCAGGGTGGGACAATATAATGTCAACAGTCCTTAAGAATTTAAAAACATATGTAGTTCCTCCCCTCACTTATATCCTGAATAGATGTTTAGCAGAGGGCATTTTTCCTGATTCCCTTAAAAAAACTATTGTTATTCCTATTTTTAAGAGCGGTAGCAAGGAAGAAGTGGCAAACTATCGTCCAATTTCTGTGCTCACCTCTATTTCAAAGGTATTTGAAAGGATTATTAATAACAGATTTGTGAAATTCATAGAAGACAAAAACATCTTATCACCTAACCAATATGGCTTCAGAAAAGGAAAATCTACAACTGACTGTATTCATACCTTCACTGAATTCATTGTAAGTAAACTAGATAATAGGAAAAAATGCTTGACTATATTTCTAGACCTTCAGAAAGCTTTTGATACTGTGTGTCCACGTATATTAATATCCAAACTGGAACATATGGGAATAAGGGACACACAATTAAAACTATTCCACAACTATTTACAAGATCGTTATCAATCAGTTCGGATAGGCAATACGCTGAGTGAAGAAAGACCGATAAATATTGGAATCCCACAAGGCAGTATCTTAGGCCCCCCCCTCTTCCTTTGCTATATCAATGATCTTTGCCAGCTTTACATTAAAAACTGTCGTGTAATGTCTTATGCCGACGACACTACATTAACGTTTTATGGTGATTCATGGGACGAAACTTTTGTTGCCGCCCAAGAAGGTTTCAATATTGTAACTCATTGGCTTGCTCTCAACAAACTGACCTTAAATGCCTCCAAAACTAAATACATAGAGTTTACAATACATAATATTGCATCAAATGCTAATAATTTCAATGTTTATGCACACAGATGTAATCCTGTAACCACCAAC
Source organism: Diarsia rubi (assembly GCA_932274075.1). Taxonomy (NCBI): domain Eukaryota; kingdom Metazoa; phylum Arthropoda; class Insecta; order Lepidoptera; family Noctuidae; genus Diarsia; species Diarsia rubi. The sequence goes on along the minus strand of OW026424.1, from coordinate 19,624,825 downwards.
TGTACCATGTGCCCAATGATATCAAAAACAGAAACAATTAAATACTTAGGCATAATAATCGATAAAAACTTATCTTTTAAACAACACATTTCACATCTGGTCCAGAAAACTAGAAAACTCGTTCATGTATTTAAAAATCTTAGGCATGTTGCGAGTTGGAAACTGGTTAAAACTGTGTACGAATCCCTTTGCCAGTCAATCCTATCGTATGGCATTTCCACCTGGGGCGGTTCGTATAAAACGAATATCATAAACGTTGAAAGAGCTCAACGACTTCTCCTAAAAGTTTCTCTCTTTAAACCACGTTTATACGCTACATCAACCCTCTATAACGAAGCAAAGGTATTAACAGTCAGGCAGCTTTATATACTACAAATAGTTCTAAAAAAACATTCCTCTTTTGACGTTTCCACGGCTTTAAAGAAGGTTAATACTAGGCGAGCCTATGAGGTTTGTGAAACAACTCCGGTAAAAACCTCTTTTGCCCATAATTTCTTCAATTTCAGAGCAAGCAGACTGTATAATAAAATTAACAAGATTCTTGCAATTGTTAATTTATCTAGAGTAGAATGTAAAAAGAAGCTAACACAGTGGCTTTTAGAGCTTGATTATGAAGAAACGGAAAAACTACTTACTATCTTATCCTAGTCTAGTGTTTTTCATAAATATATGGGCAGTATATATTTCTCACGCTCACATTCGGATAAACATCCATCCTTATACATACACACCACACTATCTTACTCTCACACACACACACACACTCACACACACAACACCACACACACACGCACTTTTATTTTAGTTTTTGATTTTATTTAATTAGTGCCTTTTCTTGTTTTTTTTTTTTTTTTTTTTTTTTTTTTTTTTTTTTTTTTCTTACAATTGTTTCTACATGTCCTAATCGACAATTGTTATGATCTCAATCTCGGCGAGGGGGGCCAGGAGTCCATAGCACAGGGTATCCTAGTTTGGATTCCTGACTCCCACAAACTTTTGTACCTCCAATATTTGGAACTCCTGTATATTTGTAATTTGTACTTTGTGGGAGAAAATAAATCATTTATTATTATTATTATTATTATTATATAGTTGGTTTTTCTTTTTTGTTGCCATCAACTAAACTAATCGGTCCACTGCTGGACATACACATTTTCTCTGCCTTCGGCAACTAATCTCAGCCTGTTTTTATCATCATCATCATCAGCCTATAATGTTCCCACAGCAGGAACTCAGGCCTCTCTAGGAGCGGGATGGGCTTACAATGTAACACGAGACAATGACGACATTAAATTGTGGGTTCGAATTTAGGTAGGCGTACTTTGTGTAATTTATTTCATCACCACAGCAACGGTAAAGGAGCCTGTTTTACAATAACATAAATGATCCTAATCAAAAACTCGATGATTTATTCTTAGGGCCTTAGCACTGGGTGATTGTCTTTTTTAACATTTGCGTTGCGTCAATGCGTTATCTAAGCAGCACTCATGTGAAATTTACGTGTTTGGTAAATGTCTACGCTATTTTATTCTGCGTACACACCCACTTTAAGGTCAGACAAACGAGTAAATACAAAAGGCGAACTCAGCTTCCAATTTAACACCGGAATCTGACAAATAATATACTGAAATATTTGACCGCATCTCGTGTTCACAGCCCATCTTCAATTTGTTCTCACAAGTTTGACCTACATCACGCCTGTAATTCCCTGAAGGAGAATTGGGGCCGAGTCTATTGCATTTAACCGGGCACAAATTCAGGCTCCGAGGCTGCTATTGAGACATTCCTAATAAAAAAAATTCAATAACACTTTGGCTGACTGGGAATCGAACCCAGTACAGCTCAGCTCAGCTCCGTAGTCGCGCTTGCAAGTGTGTCGTGTGTCGAGGCGAGGCAGTTTGACCTATTATTTCTTAGAATAACAACTAGCGGAAAGTCCCAATATTCAGTGTCAAAAATTTAACTTTCTCCATCCAACAATCAAACCAAATCAAATCAAATCAAAATATTTTTATTTTACATAGGCCTACATGGGCACTTATAAAACGTCGGTAAAAAGGGGCACGGTTCGGTGCATTGGTCGATTCCTAAGGAGAAGAACCGGCAAGAAACTCCAAAGGTTACTCTTTTAATCTTTTAAAATCGTTTGGGTTAACAATAAGGTATAATACACACATGAAGACCATGCAGATTAATGTCTGAGATGGTCTTTTTAAGAAAGCACCACACAGATTTGAGTGGACCCGTCCAGTCAGTGCAAGCATTTGTCAGTTATCGTGGAGCTCGACTTTTAACTCAAGGAGCTCAACGTCACGACGAACAATACCAAAGAAAGGACATTTGGGTGGGTCACTTAAAGTACTCAAACTGCCAGACAATCACAACAATTAAAATTTAAGAAAGACCCACATGGTCCTCACATTCACAATATCTTTTTTTTTTTTTGTGGTCTTCTCCTCTACGTTTAATATATGCACAGCTAAAGTGTGGAACTCCGAGATCTCCGTTTCCCCCCACATACTGAGGGTGTTTGGTGCATCGTGTGCCAAATTGAAATGGTCGACTGGAGGGGTTATCCTTTCAGACCCCTAAACACATCTCATGCCCTGTGATTTTTTTTAAACTAGATGGTTAATGTCACCAACTTTGGGTATAAAGGTACTTTTATACAATACACATCTAAATAAAATTAATATTCAGTGTCTACGCCTTATAATTTTTTAAACACTCTCATTTAAATATAAAATTTGAATTTTTTTTTATTGCAATTTTTTTTTAAGAGCTTCACATGACGAAACGTGACTCGAATATTGTAATTTTTGCAATAAGCACTCGCACGATAATAACCATATTTTTCTCAATGAAAGGCACGCGTAGCTACGAAAACGTTCGGATTTCAAGATCCGATCGGTTGCATCACAATCTGCACCGAAAGTGGTCGTAAACTGACGAGTCTTGACAGCCTAGTATCGGGTTTTGTGATCTGTGACATTGCGGAATAGGCGTGACGACATAGTCAAAGAATCAATGATTTAATGATATTAGGGGAAATTACATACGAGAAGAATTTAAAACACTGATTTAGTTTTATTTAAAAAATTAAGATTAGTAAGATTTTTAATAAAATAAAAGATTAAAATACTGATATCGGCCATTTTGATTGAAACACCAATCATAGCGCACTACGTCACGCCAATGTAAACATCACTAGCTGTCACTAGCTCACTGTGTTGTTTTGTTGCCGATTACGCATTTGGATATTTTTTTTGTTACTACAATACTTTGTGAACATCTTTAGCAATGGAATCAGGCTTTGTAAAAGCAAACAGTTCAAATTTGCCCAGGATAGATTTACTGATGTTGGGCGATTTCCTTGGGTCAAATAAAGAATTTTGCTCGTCCGAGTTCCGAAATGTGAAAACCTCCCTGTAAGTAAATTTTGTAAGTATCTAACACTATAAAAATACAACAAACTCGTTTTGAGCTTATAGGAGTTTAGTTTATTTTCACTTTCATATGTTATTTTTACAATAAACTTGTCAGTTTATTTTTGAGGTTAGCTCCTTCGCAACTTGTAATAAAAGTTTGCTACTGAGTTAATAACCAACAAAAGGAGTAAATTTCTGTAACTACAAAGCATGTACTAGTATCTTTTCTCATAGTAACAACCTACTATCATAATCACCGGGTCAGCTATGCAGGTCCAGAGGACAACATTTTTGGCATTCAATGTAATGCTAAAACTATTGCTATTGATGTGTTTTTACACTGAGGCACCGCACACCACTTATAAACTTTGTTATTAATTTTTAACACACGAATTATGGTAATGTTTGTTTTAGTTTCCTCTAGCTGCGCTTTGACATTTCCATGTTTACATAGGCGTGACGTCAGACCCGACGCCATGACACTGCGAGCTGTTTTCGCGCTCTATTTAATTTTTTTTTCAAAAATGGCTTATATCTTCGTTAAACTTTACTTTATTACTGAAATAAAGGTTTTTTCGTAAATAAAAAAGATGTACCCACATTACGGAAGGGGATTTCAAAATCTTTCGTCATGCCTATTGTCTATCTACCGTCCTTTTCGCTCTAACTCGTGTTAATTGTTGTTAGATAAGGATGCAAAAGTCTCCACGTTGACGCTCTCACTTCCACCGTGCGCGCGCGCAGCCTACGCGACCTAACTTACTTTTTAAATCGCAAGCCGGTGGTCTCGTCGCCATAATTGTTAGTGACTGTTGCCAGATTTAAATCAAAATGAATTCGAATGTTAAAATTTGAATTTTTAAAAGCTTTGTGGTGTGTGTAGTTGGTGCCGCGATAAAACGCGTTCGCGGTACACTCGCGCACGGCGTTACACAACCTTTCGAAATGGCCATCCTCCTTAAATTAAGACTTAATTCTGTTCTCTTTTTTGTGCTGTTATACGATACGTTTTGTAATAACGGTACTGCAATATCTACTTTGTGATTCGGAATGTCACTATTGCTCTCAGCTTTATAGTTACGTTTGTTGTAAAATTCCTCGCGCGCCTTACGAACACCAAACACATAAAACACTGGCTGTTTAATTGTGTCTGTAATAAGGCGCTCAATCAGTTAATTAAAAAAATCCACAGGGCATGAGAAGTGTTTAGGTCTGAAGAGATAGCAGATGACCCCTCCAGTCGACCATTTCAATATGGCACACGATGCACCAAACACCCTATATCTGCCTTAAAAACAAGAGTGGACAAGGCATCATCTAGGCACGCTCTTTCCGTCATAGACCAAGGGCGTGGGTCAACCCGTCGGGGTTACGGGTTGTTCGAAAGAGATACCGCGGCCTCGGTACAAGGGCTAATAAGGAACATGGGTGGTTTTTAGTCAGTAGAAGTCTGAGAGTCCCTTCCGCTCTGCCCAGAGTGGGAGGGGTTATTTGATTATTTAAAAAAAAGGGGGCGTAGGTCAAGAGCAGACCCATCATCATATTCCTGCCTTTATCCCATTCTATTTAAGTTCGGCGAAACACGTTTCCTTCTGCCAGTCATTAAGGCATCATTTACTCCTTTCTCCTTGCATATCATTCCTCACACAATTCATCCATCCTTTCTTTGACTTTCCTCTCCCTCTCCATTCATCACATCCATCACATTTTAATTAAAAGGGTTTCATTCCTCCTAAGGAACACGTCAACCAAGACAGACGACCGTTTTTTTTTTACCTGACAAAAAAGTAGAAAAATCTGTTTAGCAAAATATTTTATCGCAAAATATTGGAAATTAAAAATTAAGACGATACAGTGCTTCGCAAAAATTCGTGTGACGTCACAGTTCAATACATTTTTACCGGCGAGTGACGTCATAAGACATGATCATGATGATTCATGATCTTTGACACGTTTTATCTTCGTAGTTTATCATTATTTTTTTAAATCACAAAACACGTATCCAATATTTTTCAATAATCTAACTGACGGACTAAACTGTTTTTTTATTTGTTAGGAAACATACCTCATTTTTAAGAGCAGACCCATTTAGCAATATTTAAAAAAAAAATGTTCCGAAGAATCGAACAGCTCACCAACAGACTCACGTCGATATGTCGCATCGGACACAACACACATGAGCTTTAATTCTCGAACAATAAGATTCAATAAGCGATACTCCATTGTTTGACTAAACGAAGTCTTTTGTTTCAGTACTTATGACTGTGTTCCTGATTTTCCTGTGCACACTGCCTATTATTATGATGATCATGGGTAAGTTTTTAGTATTAGCTTATTTTTTTCTTGCTTTTGATCTAGAGGAGTTAATAATATGTTATGCGGCCGCCACACTATGCTCCGTGCGCTGCTCATCGCTATGCACCTCGCGCTGCCGCTATTTGCTGCGATGTTGCCCGCTCTGCTCTTAATCGCGACGATCCTACAAAAACCAAAACCGACAGCATAGGGAGCGATGGGCAGGACGAGGAGCATGACGTGCGGCATGACGAGTAAAGTTGCCACACTATGTCTCTGCTTCCTTTCCTCGCTACTTTCCATGCCACTCGTCGAGTGTGTGGCGGCCGCATTACAGTTTCGGTAACACAATAGTTTCTTTGAAAACTAATCAACCAGCAGGGCTATTGCGTAGGTATAATTTTAATGTCAGTGGCTATCATAGTGTCCATCGATTAACTGTCAAATGGTTATGGTTTGGTATACTAAACTAACCATTTGATAGGTTATTGATTGACACTATGATAGCCACTGACATTTTAAGATATACGCTTATAGCCCTGCTGATGTATAAATGTGAACGTGTTTTAAAAGTCATTCATTATGGAAAGAAGACGTCACATACATATACATGAACGTTAGCGAAACGGAAGGGGTAAGTACGGATCTTAGCAGGAAGCGTTTTCAGGTTTCTGCCTACTTCCATTACCTTAGTTTCTGCACGTTGTATTACATGGGGGCCTAATGAATAATACCTAATTAATTATTTTGGTAGTACTATTAGAGAAAGCTTAATATAGAAAATTCCTTCTTTGTTTTGCAACAATGATCGTTGAACACATTTTTTTCTCTCTCCATGAAACTGCGAAGAAAAGTAAAAATCATATATGATAACTTTCTATGTATCATCAATCTCAAAAAAATATTATTTGATCTGCGTCAGGACTCCTAACGGTGCAAATTTTTGTCAATGTGAAATATTATTTCTCAGCCAAACCACGATAACGACTGAATAGTGCGAAAAGATCAGATTTTTCCGAATAACGACACCGTTACGTGACGTGATAGATTTTATCTCTGAAAGTATGAAATCGAGCATTATTCAAGCATTGTAAGAAGAAATGTATCTAGTGTGACGCTCAGACCGCGATCCATGAACGTTTATTATAAAGGGTGTAAAAGTACCCTTAACGCAAACGAAAGGCACTTGTTTTCCCCACCACTGCGATATTTTTTTTGTTCTAGATCATACCTGGGAACCGCCTAGTTACGGAGATATTGGGGGTCAAAGTTCTAAATTTTGCACAGCTGTTTTTGTAAATATTAGTTTTTCAGGTTATAACTTTACTTAAATTACCTCCATAACCCTTTTACTATTCAAAGCATCCACTAGCACAATGTTTTAAGAGTGCTACATTGAGTTTTACCGTAAAATGGGATGTTTGACCCCAAAAAAAAAGTCATTTCCCAGCAAAAATTTTTGCGTAGGGGTACTTAGTTTGATATACAGAATGCTTTCTTAACGTATGTCTGAAGAGTTAATTTACACCCTGTATAAACTCAAACTAACTAGGACCGTCTTTTATTTGGTGCTTCAAAAATCATCAAACACAAGATGATTTTTTAGTCACTGGCATTCACTAACACCATTTTTGAGAAAAAATCGATCGATACGTAAAATTTTCATATTAAATCATTTTCTCGAAAGAATTATCCGCTCTCCATGAAACGTTAAAAGTTTGTGATGTGATATCTCAATATTTTTGTATTAAATGATACTAAAAAAAAACACGTATTCAATGATTTTCGCCAAATATTAATAGGTATATACCTAACCTAACACAGGCATTATCTGCCTAAAAAGAGGGTCCAATCACAAAATTTTTTGTTTCGTAACCTAAACTTTTTTTTACCAATAAACTATTTTATTATTATTATTAATATAAAAAATAGTAGCCCACCGGTATCGGGAACAGGGTCATTATTATTATTATTATTATATATCTGAATTTGGACGGTGACTAAAAGATCATCTTGTTTATAAAAGACTAAGGATTAACGCACAGGTCTAACACTTAAAGCTAGAAATTTAAAATTTCGCACACGTATTTCTCTTATGACTTAGTCGTCGGTTTTGCAAAATTCAATCCTTCTAAAAAAGGGGGGTAAAATAGGAAAAGAAAGTTGATATATGAAAAATTTTCATTTTTGACATTTCCAACATACACGCGGGCGAAGCCGCGGGCAAAAGCTAGTCATCAAATAAGTCCTCCCGCTCTTTAAATGTGAGATACTCAGACGTTCTCATGAATTTTGCGATAAGGTGCATGCATTAGATAAGCAATTGATGGTAGATTGAAAATGTCTGACCTCTCTATTTAAGTGTGCAATTTTATCGGTTGGTAGGTCCATATGATGGGAAGGTCGTAATCTTACGGCTCTTTACGATTATCGCGGGAAAAAGAGGTCAAACACGCACGTTGCAATAAGTAGATGTAATTTAATATGCCGATGACTTATCCAGACATATCCGTAAGTACTTTCGGTACCTAGTAACACGTTATTTGTTTTATTTTTACTGAGATTTTAATAGTGTGAATACAAAATAAAATTATTCTATACTGTTCTCACTGCTGGAAATCTGACCACCACGTGGTCCCAGTGTGGTTTGGTCGAGATCACTTCCAAAACCTTTAAATGGTTAGTTCTAAAAACAGCCGTTTTACTGGTTCTCTTAATGTGAAAACATTTTTTTTTAAAGGAAAGAATTCAGACCCATTTTAAGTCGCTATGACCGACGAAAATGCCAAAACAACTCAAGTCGAAAAACTTCAAAAGAAAAACACTTTTCCACCCGTCTGTAGTCCAACCAAAAGTCATTAGGAAGCTAGTACCTCGTGACTCGTGTACAGTCACCGAGATAAAGCTTAAACCAAAGTTGACATAAATCTGATAAGTCCAGAAGAAGCCACCGTAATGAAATTACGGACTGACAGACACCACAAAATGGCGCCGGAGAAAAATGAAAGGAAAAAGTTTGTAAATAAGTTTATTGATTAAAAGTAGGTTAAAATTAACGGTCGTCAAGGTAATCGGTAGTATTTGAGTGAAGTTGCGAAGTTTAGACAAGTTTGACTTTGTTTGAGGGGAAAGAGAAACGACGTCAATCTGTGACGTGACTGATAAATTGAATAGAATAAGGTGTGCTTTTGACGTCGTTAACTAAAAAAATCTAATTAATCCGTCAGATAGATTTCCAAAAAATATTGGACACGTATTTTTTCTTTTTTCACGTAAGAAAACAATAACGACGATACAGTGCTTTGAAAACTCGTGTGACGTCATATTCTAAGACATTAGTATGACATTTTTTAGCGGTTAGTGACGTCAAAAACCCCACTCAAATCTTTGACGCGTTTTATCTTCGTCAATTTTTGTTAATACAATAATAAAACAAAAAACACGTATCCAATATTTTTTGATAATTTAACTGACGGACTAATTAGGATCATATTTTTTTGACTCAGTCCGATCCCCTATTATAACATAAAACATCACGCCTGTAATTCCTAAAGGATCAGGCAAAGGTGTACCTGTTACCGTACACTTATATTTCGCCAGTAATGTATAAGTCCCGAGGGCGAACCTACTTCCTTCAACCGGGCGTAAAATCGGGATCCGTCTCGATCTTGTCAAAATACGAATTTTTAATATATAGTTTTAATACCTCCACGGTTCCCGAACAAATTAATGACGTATCAATCAATATAGTGTTTTGGGAGCATGACAATAGGGTCTACCGTAAAATGAACAACAACATTTTTTGCGTAGAGTTACTTAATTGTAACTAATCAACAGGTTTTGGTTATTCATTTAATATTATAAGTTCAAATCAATAACAACATCAGAGGTGCGTGTCTTTGGTTAGAAATTAAAACCTGTTATGGGATCGTTAATTTACAATATAAAATAATAATCCTTAGTGTTCTCAAGGAAGAAAAGTACAACATAAACCCTTCCTGATCTTCAACTTCACACCATAAAAAACAGTAACAAATAGTTACATCAAACGGTAAACCCATCTTTTTTAGGTTATACCTTCAACTAAATTATGCTTAAGGCTCAAACCCATTTCTCGTGTTCGGTTCGGCAATAAAATCAGGTAAAAAAACGATCACACGATGTTGGACGGTAATGGATCGGCATTTGAACTAATATTTGTACAGCCAGACAGGGTTTAATCAACGCTTTGATCTACAAATCCAGTGCGTACTGGTTTAATCCGGTTTCGTGCGGACCGGCAACGAGAATTAGGTCGGAGACACATTATCGAGTGCTTATTGCCTGTTGCATAGGGGTAGTGAACTTTGACCTAGTTCTGCTTACTCATAGTAGACAGTACCGTCTTCCAAGGATTGTATACAAGGTGTAAATGATCTCTTAGGTAATCAAGCGGTCTGTACATTAAACTAAGTAACCCTATGCAAAAATATTTCTGATGACTTTGGAGACGACTTCTGTTTTGGAAAAATCACGGTCTACGGTAAAACTATTGCTTGCATGTTTTGAATAGTAAACAGTTCATAGAGGTATTTTTTTTTACTAGCGCTCTGTCTCACTCCTGATCAAAGGCCTCCCTCTACTGTTTGGCAATTGAAGTAAAGTAAACTTACCCGTCGGGGCTGCGGGTTGTTCAAAATAGATACCGCGACCTCGGCACTAGGGCTAAGAAGCAACATGGGTTGTTTTTATTCAGTATAAATCTGACACTCCCGTTTGCTCTGCCCAAGGGCGGGAGGGGTTATTTGATGATTTCCCACCAACAAAAAAAAAAAACAGTAAAGTTATAACGACGAATTTGACGTCACGGTTGGCGCAGTGGCTCAAGCAATGGACTGCTGCGCTGCGTGTCGCGGGTTCGATCCCCGCACGGAACAAATATTTGTATGACCTACAGATAGTTGTTCCGGGTCCGGGTATTTGTGTATGTGAGTTTAAATGTTTGTTAACGCACCCACGATGCAGGAGAAATCCCTAGTGTGGGGCAAAGTTTAAAAAAAAAAATACCCTAATAAAGCAGTTCTTAAAAAAAAAATTGTGGATTATTTACCCAGTAATATCCCCAGTTCGCAGGTATGGTCCAGAACCTAAAAAATACCACACTGACCGGGAGAACCAACGCCTTTAGGTTTCGTTAAGTGTATATATACACCCTATAAGTTAGATACTCGTACTTTCACGAATATAAAGCTTAAAGATTTTGTTATTCCGAAACAGACTGAAACTTCATTCACAAAAGGTTCAAGAGTCTTGACGTTTTCGTTTTGTAGATATTAAAATTTTCCTCGTGCCGGCAATTGTAAATGGGGTCAACTTCGCCAACCCATCCTTTATAAATCGCAAGATTTATCAAAGGGTTTATAATTAGATAAGACAGACGATGATATTGAATCTGCTTTCTTGAATGAATGTTGACCTACCAATTTGTCCGCAATTAATTTAACTTCATTGAAGGATTAAATACTGGTTATACTAACGGTAATATTTACTAAATCATCAGCAACAAAAATCGGTCCAATAGGACGTTTACTGATTTAAAAAAAATGCGATTCTAATAAGTCCGTCTGTTAGATTATCGAGAAATATTGGATACGTATTTTTTGTTTTATCAAATCAATAACAAATTAACTAAGATAAAACGCGTCAAAGATTTGAGTGGGGGTTCGTGACATCACAGACCGGTAAAAAATGCCACACACTAACGTCTTGGAAAATAACGAGTTTTCAAAGCACTGTATCGTCTTCATTGTTTGTTTACGTGAAAAAAGAAAAAATACGTGTCCAATATATTTTGGAAATCTATCTGACGGACTTATTAGATTTTTTTTTAGTAAACTGGGTTATTGTGGTCTCCTCTTTGCTAGGCACGATGCGTCACGATCTACTGAGCGAAACCTTTTCGGTCCGGTCCAGGTTTAAGCCCAGGTTCCAAGGACATTGCTGTTACTTTAAGACGTGTTGAGAGCACGTCATTAATGTCGTTGAATAAATTCCCAGGACACTTAACTTAAAACCCAACTAGGTCATACTCGTGGCTTTGCCCGGGTTAAGTTCATAAAGTTACTGTCAAATTTTCCGAATTAATTTTGTACCTAATGCTGTAACGATGAAGTTGATAATCTATTTGAAAAAATCTACATATTACAGCAGCTTGATGTGTAGCGTCTGTTCAACCACGATAAAATGCAATCGTTTATAGTTGTCATCATCAGCCTAGCCTTTTCCCAACTATATTGGGGTCGGCTTCCAGTCTAACCGGATGCAGCTGAATACCAGTATTTTACATGCAGCGACTGCCTATCTGACCTCCACAACCCAGTTAATACTAGGTAATACGATACCCTTTGGTAAGACTGGATGTCAGACTTTCAGGTCATTGACTACCCGTAACGACGTCACAATCGTTTATAGTTGTAAAATGAATAATAAGTCCATTTAAAAGTTTTTGCGTAAAACAGTAACCAACATCAGCTATCCATTAAATTCTTTGAAACTTTTCCATTCATAAAAGAAGTAAGAATAAGAATAATGTATTTAAAACATAATAAATTATTATTTAACAATTGCAAGTTATGATAATGTTAAATCCAAATGTTTAGATAAGATTTCGATTTCAACTAAGAAGAAGAATAAGAATTCGGTCTAACACAATCTCCCTTTTCCAGGAGTTCACCACGTGCGCGACTGTCCCGCGGAGACCCGCATCCCCGTATACCTGATAGTGGGGGGAGCAGCAGGCGGCGCCGGTCTGGGGTGGCTGCTGTGTAACCAGCTCATGGGCAGGCATTCCAACTCCTCAGCCAGCGTGCCAGAGAGGATCCTCGCGTATCTACTCACTATGTTCCTGATGGCTTGGTAAGTAAAACGTTAGACAGTAAACACAAAATAAAAGTATAGCACCATTTTTATGTTCATAACTAAATCACAAGCTTCTTCACTATGAGAGGGTCTTAATCCAACATTCATAATCTTTGTCTTTTAGTCGAGAAAAACCCTTTAAAATAAACATTTTATAGTTAATGCACACTTTGATGCACCAGGTCATCAGATCTGCAAAACGATTTCATGTAACCTAAAGTCCAAAAAAATTTCTAGTGTGGGGCAACGTTTATTTAAAAAAAAAAAAGTGTGAAGGAAAGAAAACCAAATTAAATTTGTTAAATTAAGGTGATACTGGTCTGGGCCGCGGGTTGTACACTGGTTATCGCGGCCTCGACATAGAGGGCGAAGATGGAACATGGGTCGTTTTTAGTCAGTAGAAGTCTGACACTCCCTTTCGCTCTGCCCAAGAGCGGAAGGGGTTATTCGATGATTTTACCCAGCCAAAAAAAAAAAAAAGGTGATACTGGTCTCCCCTCGGGGCTGCGGGATGTTGTAAGAGATACCGCGGTCTCGGCATAAAGGGCTAAGAAGGAACATGGGTGGTTTTTAGTCAGAAGAAGTCTGACACTGCCTTTCGCTCAACCCAAAAAAAAAGGTAATACTGGTCTACTGGTCTCGATCTAGTTCTTCTCAATGTTATTAAATGATTGCCAATCATAAATATAAAACCAATTACAAAACTAGACCTGAAAACCGAACAGTATACAATAACTCATGAATAAATGACTGAAACAGCTAATTTCACGTTTACGGAAACAGAAAGCTTGCGGTACCTACTTTATTTAATGCTAAAGTAGTTAAATAGCAGTTTCAAAACTTTGTTTGGTATCGTTCTGAATTACACTTACTTGCAAAAGTGTTGACCCTACTTAAACATTTTTAACTTTAAATTCTTTTCAAAAGATAAGGTTTTTTAACAAACTTTAAAGCCTCTTCAAAAACGTACTTAAATACTAGTATTATTCTCGTTCTCGATAAATTTTTCAACGCGAGTTTAAATCTTCTGCAAAAACATTATCTAGCAGTCTATTTATAATATGTAAATTGTTGTACCTAAGTGCCGTAACATAAATCATAACTGCTGTATATGTAGATAAAATATTGTGAAATATTCCAATTTTCAGACTTCATTTTGAGCATACCGTGTGGGTTAGGTTTTTGCTCGCAAGTGTAGTTAACAATGTCGTTATTTGTTTGGAATAGTTTGTGAAGTTCAGGTGATGTTTATAATGTGAAAAATTCCCAAATGCAATTTATTTTGTCAGATTGGGTTTGTTCGTTTTGTCCTGTTTTAAATGCGAATGAAGTTAGTTTTATTGTTTTTGTTTATTCCCATTTATCTGGCAATTTATTATAAATCAAGTTTTGCAAAACTGAAAGCTGAATAAATGTCTTTGTATAATATGTACATGTTTATAGTTTAGCACTAAGGATTTTAGGTGTGGTCAAAATTAGAACTACTATTAACGATTGTCTTGCACATCGGGTATTAAAGCGAGATGTTATGTTATGTTAACTCTCAATTATTTGCCTTGGGCACATTTTGTTTTAACTTTCATATATTTCAAAGATTTAACAATAAGATCAATCAAACTAGATTTTTATCGGATCGAAAATAAATTGACGTTTGAAAAGATTTAATTCCAATCAGTTTCAGACAGATTTTGATCAATACTGTTCGTTCATTTATTTAATCTATCGTTTGACAAATGATATTTTGTCAAAATTCAGAGTTTTAACAATTTTAGATATGGACACAACTGTACTACTATGAATTTATTGAAGATGTATTTTAAATAACAATAATTCGCATTGAGCTGAAAATTGGTGGAGGTTATGTATACACCCTTATGAATGAATGTCTGTTGCGTAAAAGTCCTCCTATTCCTTTCCCACTCTTTCAGTGTTTTTCATGATTCACGAACGAAGCCAAATCGTCACGCCAGATTATATTATTGATTACTGATTTTATTTATTTCTCATAACTGTTAAATGTTTTCAATGCTGCTATGAATATTGTACATTATTGTGTTGTGCCCGACAGGGTTCATTTCAACTATATCATTATTTATTCTCTTGTAGCACATTATCTGTTACGCAATAAAAAATTGAGTAGCATCAGCTGTTCCTCTTTAAATACTATGTAATTCTTCATTACTAAACACAAAACCTCCACCAGGTTCGCCGTCGGCAACTACTGGATCCTCGGCATCATGTGGCCAGATTACGCCCCCACACTGTTCGAGCCAAACCAGTGGTGCCACAGGACATTGTACGTGTTCTCCCTCACGCAGCTTGCAGTCGTGTGGGGTCTGTTGGCACTGTTCCTTCTGCTACTGATGGCTTTAGCCGTTTGTCAGGTAATGGCTCAGGTATACTATGTCAGTTTATAACTAAAGCTTGGTTTAGATTTTAGGTTTTTTGTTAAACAGTAGTTAAGTTAGGTCATTATAGAATTTATATATTGTGGAGTTCTAGTGTGAACGTTGTGGTCAAGTAATATTTAAAATTTACAATGGCATTGCGTTATCAGCTCTGCTGATGCTAGCGCAATTAGTTTTATAGTTAACATTAATAGAAGTTGTTGAAGTTGTTGTTGTTGTTGTTGTTGTAGCTGTTGGTCCCGGGTGCCATATATAGATCTTTGGCAGTCGTTACGGGTAGTCAGTGACCTGAAAGTCTGACATCCAGTCTTACCAAAGGGTATCGTATTACCTAGTATTAACTGGGTTGTGGAGGTCAGATAGGCAGTCGCTCCATGTAAAATACTGGTATTCAGCTGCATCCGGTTAGACTGGAAGCCGACCCCAATATAGTTGGGAAAAGGCTAGGCAGATGATGATGATGATGAACGGAATACATATACAGATAATTGTAAATACTGACATGATATAAAGCCTGCACAATATATTGTAGACTTTACTATATCATTCAGATACTTAAATAACTAATTAACGATACCTTATTTATTAAAGTGTTTATTTGTTTAGAACTCACATTATTTAGAAAGCGTATAGAAGGTTTAAATAACTTCTTTGAATACTTTGAATATTAAAATTCTGAAAGTTACTAGAGATAATGAAAGGGTTCGAGAAAATTGGGTACGAACACTGCCTATGCAAATAGGTAACATAAAGTTTTTAGAATATGCTAAGTAAAGACCTATAAACCACACAATTTGTGGTTTACGATGAGGCTTTTGTTAACATTCTAAATACTTGATACCATTTAAGGGTTCTTGGCTTTTATGAGAGTGAAAACAAAGTATATTTTAATCTAAGTGATTGGATCTATTTGTCTGTATAGTGGTCACTAGCGCTTATTAAGTAAACTGCAGTCAGAGAGTTTATTAAGATAACTTTATTTAACTTGCAGAGTGACAGTGAAGATAATATCGTTTTAATCCTAAAGATACAAAGTTCAAGCTCAATTACGATAAGATGACAATCGTTGCGTGACGACAATAGCCTACATTATAATTTCTTATTCACTAGATTTTCTAAACAAAGTTAATTGTATTAGAGGTCTACCACACTTAACACACTACTGTATGGGACTTGGGTTGGATTTCCAAGTCAAGGAATGTTTTTATTTTTTAGAAGTAGTTTTGAGTCTAAATTTCTGCTTGGTCGTTGAACTAAGCCTATCGAGGCTATGATAAAATAATTGAACATAACTGGCGATAGTAAGTGTACTTTAAGTACACCTATGCCTTGTCCTACGGAAACTATAAGCATTACTTTATTTTATTATTTTATATTATTAACTTCAACCTTCTTGTCCAGGTGTTCGGCTGTGGCTGGCTGGGTCCGCCTAGATACAAGTAGCAACGGCGCAGCGTCGTGCTAGAGCTTTGGCACAGGAACATCAACAACACCATGGACGTGGCTGGGGCCTTACTGCCCTTCACCCAAGTGGTTCGACCTGAGCTCACTATCCATGTACAGGAAGTGCTCACTCAGGCCGATAAGGAAGCAGACGGCCCCAAAAGGGCCCAAAATACAATTCCACAAATAAATGAACCTAACGATAGAGACGAAGTGGCGAGTCCAAACAAAGGTGTACATATAAACAAAAGTGTTAGTAAAGAATACTATGATAAAAGTGCTAATGGTAAGAATAGTGAAGTAAGAAGCTGCGATGTGGTGACGATGAAGAATCCTAGGAAGGGAAGCCCTGCCTGATGGTTGATCAGCGTGCTGCCACCGCACGGCCAAAAGCATGTACATTTCGAAGCAACAGATAAGGTATATTACTTCTGAATTGCTATTTTGTCGCTGGAGAGCTAAATGTCGAACCAAATTTTTGTAAAATTGTTTAAAGATTTTTGATGAATCAGTGCTGATTCGTTTAGAATTGATTTTGTATAACAAGTCGTTAGAAAAAATTTACATTTTTATTTTATTCAACAAGATTTTCATGAATAAATAGATAGTGTTATTGTTGAGTCTTCACAAAAATCCTTCAATGAACTAACCAAAGTGAATATTTTGCTAAAAATGTAATCTAAACTCTTTGCCGTTTCTAAAGATTTCATACATTAGAGAGCCCTTTAAAACTTCTGAATCAACAATCTATATAAAAGCGAAAACGAATCCCAGTGTGACTGACAGTTTGAATCCAGGCTTAGGTTAGACTTTTGAGATGAAACTCCTAGATTTATTATCGTTTTTCTTTAAGGATAAAACTTGAATCAACTTTATTATTCAAGAATTGATGTTACTATCACTAATACAACTATATGTAAATAAAAGATAAGTTGATAAAATAATGGCTAGTTGCAGCGCAAACTAAACTTCAACTAAAGGTTTTAAAGTATTTTTTCCCATAAACATGAGTTTGTTAACTTTTTTGAATACTAATAGATGACATGTGTGGTTCGATACTTATGCTCGCTAGTGTACCGTTGCTTGACTGTCACTGCTTTTTGACTCCGTGCTCAAATCTCTGTCTATATCTGTACTTCTGTACATTGTATTAAATCTTAAAATTGTGCATAAAATATTAAACTTATTATATGTGATAGTAGTTTTAATTTCATATTATTTTGTTGTCTATTAAAAGGTATAAAAGCTGTTTCTTTGTAGTTAAGATACAACGAATATTTATTAGGAGTGCTTTTTTATATTATACTGTAAATATTGGAAATGTAATCAGTATATTGTATAGGTATATCATATCAGTTAACATATTGTAGTAAACATATTATCCTCTCTAGTGTTAATATTAAGAGTAATCCGGGAACGAGTGAGTGGGACAAAGTGGGTAGTTTGTGGCTGACGTGTCCCGTAATTAAAGGGAAAATTATCAAGGAATCGACACACGGTATTCCACATAATATTCTGACTTCTATATCCAAAGCGTGTGAAACAAACGATCTGGTTATTAAATTACTCTGCCATGACTGTCATTATTTATGTTACATTCACTACTAGCTTTTGCCCGCGAGTATGTCGAAAAATAGTCCAACAAACTTTCATCCCTTAAGTAACTCACTAAGGGATTGAATTAAAAAAAAATGATACGAAACCATTTCTCAAGAACCACTCTATACTTTGGTGAAAACAGCATAAAAATGGATATGATGATTTCATAGAGTGGTTTTTGAGTTTAACGCGAACAGACAGACAGATAGACGTGGCGAAAGACTTTGTTTTAATTTTTTTTTTTTTTTTGGTATTTGGGTGACTTTGACAACAAAGGGCGTTTGGGTTAACAAATTGTTGACATATTTCATGTCATTGTTTATGGATATTGCAAAACAAGATGACAGCGATTGTTCCAATTAAGGTTGCATATCAAAAGAACTGTCAATAGAATATAAATTGCTAAACCGTATCCTTTAGCATTATTCTAAGTTTCATATAAAACTAATTACGGCAATGGGGATCAACATCTGTAGTTGACGTCACAATTTTCATATCATGTTTATATATTTCTATCCCATTCTACCGTTCCTCGGGTGATATCAACGTATACCGATAAACACCATTTAAATTGTAGATCCTATTATAAATAAATATTTTATGTGCACCTAATATTGATATTTTAAATTGTACTAGATGTCTGATTATCGTAAGTGATGCCAACATGTGACGAAACTTGAGACCATAAATATATTTTAATTTTAAAAAATACTCAACAAATGCATAAACCTCCTTTTTTAAAGTTAATGAAAATACTATTGAAAACGAAATTACTCACTGGGCAATCGATTGTCCTGGAAACGTGTAAGGCTATTTATTTAGAGATATTTTAAAAAAGGAAAACACTGAACGATTCCCAGAAGAGTAGAAAAATTAATTTCCCGATATTTTAAAGTCTCGAGTTTTGAAGCAAAGTGATCACGAAAACTGCATGGAACAGGCTTTAATAGAGAATTTATGTGAAATCATATTTTTATAGAAGAGAAAATATATAAAAAATGTGTTAACTTTAATATTCGTATCAATGTGCTTTTAGGTAAAAAAAATGGTAAACTATTTCATGTACCGTGTAATGTACTACTGCATATTTTGTGTTTGGCACCTAATATGGTTTTCTTCGTCTTTCGTTGTCATTTACCATACATAAATATTTGAAAAAATAACCCATAAAAATGGATTTTGCATCTAGTTTTCTTGGCGTTTACAATCAATTTCTAAGAAATTAAGGATTAGTGAAACTGGTATATCTTTCTTCGGATAACAAAAACTGACTAATATTTCAGCAAAGTATCTGATATTATAGCGTCCGGAATATATCCACACCGGTTTGACTAAACCGAAGAATAATTTCATTTTTTTCTTCGAAATAACAAAAATAAGTTATTTAACACTCTTGACACGAGCTCAGACGAGACAAAAAGATCTAAAAATTAAAATTCTAAATATTAATAACTATATTATTGTAAGTGTTTAGACTTTAATATTTTAGTGGAAAATCTTGAAGCTACTTTTTAAAACTAATAGGTAATAATTTATTTTATTTTGTCTCGTTGGCAAATTACTTACAAATTCTGAGCCATAAAATTTATTTTTCATAATAACACTAAGAATTTCTATTATTCGAGTATATTGCTATTAGGTACAGCAATGTAAAACTCATAGTAAATCTGAGAAGCTAGGATCTAGAAGATATTGAAAAATTTAAAAAATAAGAACTAAAGTAAAAAATAAAAGCTAAAGTTAAAAATACAAGCTAAAGTAAAAAAATAAAAGGTAAAGTATAAATTAGACAAATTAGTTTAAGGTACGCTGTCCACTAAGGATAACTGAAACCTTATGGATGAAAAAATACCTAATATAAAACATAATAATATATACTGAATATTTGAATCAAATATTTTGTGTAGACACGAACCTCATCTATTTTTTGTCGGATTAGTGGTCATTTTTATTTAATCTCTCCCTATTACATGGGACTTCAATATATCCGGGGAAATGAGGATGTATTGTTAGGAACATTTCTGCCTAACCCTTCGGAGATACCTGGCGTGATGTTATGGCGTGTACCTCGTCTGGCGAACAAGAATATTATTAACTAGCTGTTGCCAGCGGCTTCACCCACTACAACTCGAAAAATATCCTACGGGAACATAAAATCGGTATAAAAACTATTCTGTGTGGTAATCCAGGTTATAACCTATCTGGGTACCAAATTTTATCCAACTAAGTTTAGTAGCTTTTGCGTGAAGATGTAACAAACATACACATAAACTTTCGTCTTTATAATATTAGTGTGATCACCGCTATTGCCGGTACTTCTAATCTATCTTTGAATGATATGCAGCGATTTTTATAGAAATACCTAAGATTATTAAAATTCACACGTTTTTCTCACAACACAAAAACCCACAACGTAACATCGACGTAATATCTTACTAGAATACAGTTCACAGTTCAATTCAGTTCAGTTACTTATGCAGCGATCGTCTACTTTAAGAAAGCAGTACTCGCAAAAGCACTCTAAGCGTTATGCATTTAATTTTTTCTTTGACTTTGACAAAAAGTGACACCCATTTACGCTTGACCTTCCAGAAAAAAAAGCTACAACCAAATTACGGCCATCTAGCGTTGTCGGGAAAAACGAAATTCTGTACCGAAATGTGGCTTAGGACCGTGCTAAAGTCGAGTCCCGATTTTTCTACGTGCCGACCTTTCTCTCGGTATAATAATAACTGTCGGTTGTGTCATAGGCGTTGAAACAAAAGAGGGGAATAAAGATAAAATCTCTTGCTATGGGAATTACGTACCTATTACAATGTCTTTAGTCGGTTCTGAGCTCCAAAAAATCATTGTTGATAAAAGCACTTTTCATTTCTACATATTTTTACTTCCTTGCTTAGCATAACCTACTTTGTACATTTTCGTTAAAATCAATTTACACCTTAGTGAACGGCTGGCCTTGTATTAAACCCTGTAGTTATTGCAAAATTCGTCCTACACATGTCATGTAAAGACGTCCCTCGCATAGACCAATTTTCGATCAAAAGAATGCTTTTTTAAATATTTTTGAAAACTCGATTTTACAAAAAAAAATTGATTAACAAATATTCAGAAACATCATTTTACTGACGGTGCTTTGGAATTTAAATTTTAAAAGCTAAAATATAAATTGTAAAAATAAAACAATGCATTTTAGAATAAAATGGATCTCGTTATAGAATGTATTTAATCGACCACGAAATTCTAAGGTCAAAAACTACTTAGGACAAAAACATATTATTATGTATTTAAAAAACCTTATTCATAGCTTAACTGCTAAACAATTTATTATGAAAAAGAAAACGATTACAGGATTTTCAAATGTCGCAGTTAAACTGTGAAATAAGACTTTCTCTAATATTATAAGTATTAGGAATGTATAGTACTGGATTTGGGAACATAGATGAATTTGTAGTTATTTTTATATAGCAATGTAACATTTTATTCACATCCCTATAATCTTGGATATATCTTGTATCTATATAATAGATAGATCCTTTTTGAATATACCTTTGTAGTCTTAAAACTATCTTATTGTGTGGTATGCAAAAGAATTTTCGATAAAATAAATAATATGTACTGTATATGGTAAATGTCTAATAAATAGTGATTGCATATATAAACTGCTATGCTGTGCTGGTCAGGAATTGAATCAAAACATAGAACTTAGTTGTCTGCATACCAATTTTTAGTAGAACTATAGTAAAATGGCTCTAGTCACTATTTGCAGTATAAGTAGTATTTTCTATTTGATGAAATGTAATCTGATTTTGTATAGATACCTATTCCGTAAAACTATTAACTATGATCTTTTTTTCTGTATGAAATAAAACAAGCTTCCTGAATCCTCAAAGTTCCTCTTAAGAAATAATAAATCAAATCGAAGTTCTGAGAGTTCCTCACAGCTCTCTAAACTAACCTTGACCTCATAAATTATGTATGTCCGATTGTCAGTCAAATACTAAATCATAATACTGAATGTTAAAGATACACTCTAACATTTATGAAAGGTGAATTGCCGCGAAATGTCTCAATAAATTGGCATGACCTTGACCTTCAGACCTTGGCTTTCGACCTTCCCTTTCGAGCTCGATTCCACTTCTATTTATATTTATTTCATGTTTTGGAATGACCTAACAACATTGGGTTTTGGGAACATTAATATTAAAATCAAAACATAGAAATTCTATATTGCTTTTTTCTCTGTATTTTTGTAATAAACACTGAATTTTGAGAATATTTCTAGGCATTAGTGACCTTAGATATTGTATTATGATTAGTGCCTAAAAGTAAGCTTTTGAAGTAACGTTTTCATCGACCACCATTATGATTTAATTTGTCTTTTTCATAATTTTAAGTATAACGTCAAAATGTTGTACCTATAAAGTTTTAATTTAAACGTTACCTTTATGAAATCTTAGTTTTTATGAAATCAACATTTTAATGATGAAAAAGGTTTTTTATGGACATGAAAACGCGATATTTGACGACCACAAAATATATCTTAGAAATTATATCCCCATATCAATGTCCACTTTACATCCCTAACTATGTAAAGTTTTAGCCATTTTTACATTAGTGTGCGAAGTGGAATACAATTAATTAAAGACTATTTGTAGATGTCTCCTAAATTATATGAATATTATTATAAACTCGCTGGAAGCATGACCTATAGGTATTATTATAATAATATATCATTATATAGAAAATATAAAGATTGTAATGCGTGTATTTATTGTGATGACATGAGTAAATAAATGTGTTTTTTTAACAACAGACTTTTATTTGACGCTTAAGTCTCTTTGTTTATTTCAATGAAATTCCATGAAACACAAATGTATTATAAAAGCCTTAAAAATAAAGCAATCATTGTGGTACATTGGTTATAGGTCAAACTACTGCTATAGGTATCAAAAAAAAAATGCAATGTCAAAAAGCGAACTAAAAAATTAAAAAAACAAGTACCGGAATTGCATCCGAAAATGGAAAACTGGAAACTAACGTTTTTATTTGTAAATAAATAATCCACCAAACTGTCCCCCGACTGTTATTAATTAACTTTTTTGAACTGAGACGGTTGTATCGATGATTTTAATCACTATTACTCAGTAAATTGACATTTATTATATATTATTTTATTTAACATACGACTTGACTCTGACCGAAAATTGCAAAAAACGTAAAAAAATTCGAATTTTGCCGGCTACCTGTAACGTATTCACCTTAAGTGTGAGGAACTTCTGGTAAAACATGTGTGTGTGAGTGGGTACTACTCTGCATAGCCCTTCTTGTTGCTGTGTCGATAATTATGTTTATAAGGTAAAAAGTTAATTCATCAACTAGAAAACTACAAAGTTTATAAATATAACGTAAAAGTTTAATCTAGAACAATTCTAGACAATGGAAAGCGATAAATTGAAGTGTTTTGTAGCGTGGGAGTGGTGAACGTCGAATGTTTTATTAAAACGGTTCTTACAATTATCGAGTTCAATGCGAGTGTTAGAAATGTGTTAAGCTTTTGTATTTATTGTTTATTTTGTTCAAAAATGAAGCACGCAAAGAGCTGGTTCTTAGATAGAAGTTATAGATTTTTTTGGTTACTAATAATATAATAATAATATTCCACAACTATCACACAACGCCATCTAGTCCCAAGCTAAGCAGAGCTTGTGTTATGGGTACTAGACAACTGATAAACATACTTATATATTTCTAAATACATACATATTATAGATTAATTACACCCAGACACAGAACAAATGATCGTGCTCATCACACAAACATTTGTCCTGGGTGGGAATCGAACCCACGACCTCCGGCCTAGCAGTCAGGGTCACTAACCACTAGACCAACAGGCCAGTCAGGCAGTAACTAAATGCGTTACTAAATGCGCTCTTGACCGTAATAACGCTCAATGGAAAGCAATGGATTAGGTGTATAACTGTAGGAACGAGTTTACCCAGAAAAGTTTGGGGGTCTGCCGTTTCATTTAGACATAGAAAATGCCTATAGTGATCGCTCCGCTCTTTCCTAACATTATATAGATACAAATAAACAAATAACAGAAAGTGGAAAAAGTAAACAAAAATTTTATACAAAAATGTGGTAAATATTGTTTTTTTATTAGGGACAAAATAGCATAATTTTTTTTTAAATTAATAACTTACACACACGCTTAGCAATAAATTGGATAAAATAAAAGTGTGATGTAAAATGAGTCATGTTTTATTTTTTTGACAATTTGTACTGTCCTGTGTGAAACCAATATATACTTTTTCTTTCTTTCTTTCCCGCTCTTAGGCAGAGCGAAAGGGAGTGTCAGACTTCTACTGACTAAAAACCACCCATGTTCCTTCTTAGCCCTATATGTCGAGGCCGCGATAACTTCTGAGCAACCCGCAGCCCCGACGGGATAAGTCATATACTTACGAGGCATTTCATTAGGGCAATGATTCCGCATGAGATGCCTCAGCACAGGAGCGCCCGTGTCTTCAGCCACGACTTTCAGGATGCTATTAATTCTCCCCTGAATCCATCAACTTTTTTCTGATGATAGCAAATAAGCCTGTGATTTTAATTTTACAGGAATAAAAACCTTTTCATTTTCTCACTTCCAATTTCTAAAAATAACCGATGGTTACTGCAAATTGGCAGTATCAATTCTAATTAAACCATCACAGAGATAGCTCTTCTCGGAATTCCTATGATAACTTATCCCAGGAACCCTTAATATAGCCTGGACTGATTGCTCGGCGTCCTTTAAGCTAGGCAATATAGGGAGTGGGTGAAATTCGAAAAATTAGATACGACAGAGTTGCATTCGACTTTAGAACGGAATTGGAAATGGAATGCATGAGGAATCCCGTACCTATCAATATAGTGTCGGAGGAATGGCTAAATTTGTTCCTTATTCATTTATTTATTTATTTATGTACACACAAAATACAAAAAAACATTTACAATATGATTTTTCTAGATAGCATAAATAAATAAACCATCATTGTACGAAATGGACTGCGTTGTTGGTTTAGTGGTCGGAAGCGCGACTGCTGAGTCAAAGTATTATTACGTTTTTTTATCCAGGATTTTTGTCCGTAGCAGCCTCAGAGTCTGGATTTGTACACTATTTGACAATAGGGGCGCCTATTACATGGCACTTAAACATAACTGCCGAAATATGGATGTGCTATTAGGTTCACCTCTGCCTAACCCTGTGGGTTTATAGGTGTGATGTTAAGTACAAAATGACTTAATTTCACAAAGAAGCCGTAAGCATTCGTTGCAATCCCGTCGGGGCCGCGGGTTGTACACTAGTTATTGCGGCCTCGACATAGAGGGCTAAGAAGGAACATGGGTGGTTTTTATTCAGTAGAAGTCTGACACTCCCTTTCGCTCTGCCCAAGAGCGGGAGGGGTTTTTCGATGATTTTCCACCCGCCAAAAAAAAAAAAGCATTCGTTGCAAAACAAAAGACTACACAGTAGTTTTGTTAATCGGGAACAAAATCAAGAAACACATACATACACATACATAAACTCACTCGCTAGGCAGAAACCACAGAACGCCACCTGTTACGATCCTTACACACTCCTTTTGTCTCGTCCACATTCATACATCTGGTCACACACGCACGCCGGTTGTAGTACTCGTGTACACGCACCTGTCCTTTCTGAAGAACGTCACTAATAAGATCAGTGTATGTCTTTTTAAGGTGGGGGAAAATCAAGAAACTTTCCCCTAAATAGGCATAGTTAATATACGCTTTATTAACTACTTTCAAACATGATGACAACCCAAGAAAATAACCCGAAACTATTTATCACAATATGCTAAGAAAGTTGAATGTCGTGTGTACTAACAATAATCTCCGGGATTATGCGTGTTTGAGCCGTTTATCTATTTTAGTAACACACTGAATTACGTAAGGGTGGAAACAAAAATATTCGATTTGTATCTCTGTATATGGAATTTAGATCAACATGCGTTCAGGGTTGGAGTGTCTATAGATTTTTATAAGTAGCTGAGTTTAGGAAAATTGGGTGACTTGGTGTGTGTTCTTAGTTGACCATTACGTTTCAACATGAGAAAAACCCGGCCATGTGCAAGTCGGACTTACACATGGACGGTTCCGTACCATTGTAGTAGTAGATATTGAGAGATTTTCCATGTTATTTTAGGACCATAAACTTCTTATAGGTTTTCCTGTAATCTATAAGTGTTAAACTAATTTCTGTATTTTTTCAAAATTTTAGACGAGGATAACGGAAAAGATATGAGAGGGAGTGGTCGGACAGACAGATAGACACACCAGCGATTCATAAGGATTCCGTTTTTTACTTTGAGCTACGGAACCCTTTCTTTGGGGCTGTGGGTTGTTCGCAAGAGATACCGCGGCCTCGACATAAAGAGCGAATAGGGTGGGAAGGGTGCTTTTTAGTAAGTAGAAGTATTACACTACCTTTCGCTCTGCCCAAGAGCGGAAGGGGTTACTTGATTATTTCCTACACCTAAAAAAAAAAATTAGATATATATGGGACAGTAACACAATTAGAGTTTGTATGTCAATAATCAGCCTATGGCTTTTCCATCAGGATTTTTCATTCAGCCACGTAATCTAGATTTGTGCGCGATTGATGGCAATAGGCTTGCCCTGTGTTACATGGGACTTAATCTTAAAATGTAGGTGTACTCATCACCTCTGCCTAACCCTTCGGGGACCATAGGCGTGTTGTTATGTTATGATATTTAATTATAATCTGCTCCTGATCTAGTTGTCGACTGATGAGCCTGACAACTTGTGTTCAAGAAATCAAAATCAAAATATTTTTATTTCACATAGGCCTACATGGGCACTTATAAAACGTCGATAAAAAGGTGTTCAATTCCTAGGTTAGGTTTTCAGGTTTTTCTTTAGTGTTTTATGTCAGTATTATTAAAAGCACGTCTGCTCATTCTTGGGTGTATACAGGCGAGATGTTAAAATCAAAATCAAACCTCATTTATTCAAACTAGGCTGATTATTAATACTTTTCGAAC
Source organism: Diarsia rubi (assembly GCA_932274075.1). NCBI lineage: Eukaryota > Metazoa > Arthropoda > Insecta > Lepidoptera > Noctuidae > Diarsia > Diarsia rubi. Next base: position 19,597,681 of record OW026424.1, on the reverse strand, counting down.
GTCAAAATTTACTTTACTTATTTACAAGAGACAGTCCCCCAAAACGCCACTTTCTTGTGTTTTAGCTGGAAAGAAGAAGTGGCGGAACAAGTTCCCCAGCAACACATCTGTCTGTTAGGTTGGTTGGTTAACATTACGCCTGTAATCCTTTAAGTGTTAGGCAGAGGTGTACCTAATAGAGTACACCCACATTTTGTCAGTTTTGTTTTTAGTTCCATGTAACAGAGGGCAATTTTCTTGCCATCAACCGGGCTTAAATACAGATTACGTGGACGAATGAAAAATCCTAATGGAAAAACCATAGACAGATTATTGTTATAAATTTTTCTTTTTTCACGTAAACTAACAATGAAGACGATACAGTGCTTTGGGAACTCGTGTGTTGTCATATTCTAAGACATTAGTATGACATTTTTTACCGGTGATTGACGTCACAAACCCCCACTCAAATCTTTGACGCGTTTCATCTTCGTCAACTTTTATTGATTTGGTAAAGCAAAAAATACGTATCCAATATTTTTCGATAATCTAACAGACGGACTAATTAGAATTATATTTTTTTTTAGTCAGTAAACTTCCCTATTAGGCACAAATCCTAAATTTATCAGTAGCACCCACGGAGCCTCCGTGCTTGCTATTGAAAAATTTCTCATAAAAACCCCAATAATACTTTGCCCCACTCGGGAACTGAACACAAGACCTCAAGCCCAGTAGTCGAAATTGTTACCACTAAACCAACGACGCAGCCAAATACCACGCAATAATATTTGCTGCCTATTGGCTGGTTTGAAATCGACAGCCGTGACATACAGATTGACTGACATACAGCTAAGTGAATTCCAGCGTTCTGTTTTCCAATTTTGTGCGTATCACTAAAATCGTGTTGTAGGGTGAAACAGTAAAGAAAGCTTGATGAAATTATAGTCTATTTTCATGAATATTTTGTTCTTTTGCTACATCTTTTTGGCTGTTAACTTGCATTGTATTAATATAACATTACATAAATGCTAACTATTCCATTAACGACTACTTAAATGATAAGAATAGTAATTGGTCGCTGTGTTGAACACAAGACAATGTTTGTTATTTATTTATGTTCTTCCTCCAAGATTAGTTTACTGATATGTTATGTCTTTTTATATTTTTGTTATTATATACTTTTTATATCTTATTGATTTGTGTCTGCAGTCATTAACTTGCACCTTACTATTGTATCGAGTCTGGTTCAGACGAACCAGACTCGATAAATAATAATAATATAATAATATTCCACAACTATCACACAACGCCATCTAGTCCCAAGCTAAGCAGAGCTTGTGTTATGGGTACTAGACAACTGATAAACATACTTATATATTTCTAAATACATACATATTATAGATAAATAAATAAATTACACCCAGACACAGAACAAATGATCGTGCTCATCACACAAACATTTGTCCTGGGTGGGAATCGAACCCACGACCTCCGGCATAGCAGTTAGGGTCACTAACCACTAGACCAACAGGCCAGTCATGCCGATACAATAGTATAATTCTAATTAGTCCGTCTGTTTCTTGCTTTACCAAATCAATAAAAATTGACGAAGATGAAACGCGTCAAAGATTTGAGTGGGGGTTTGTGACGTCAATCACCGGTAAAAAATGCCATACTAATGTCTTAGAATATGACGACACACGGGTTCCCAAAGCACTGTATCGTCTTCATTGTTAGTTTACGTGAAAAAAGAAAAAATACGTGGCTCACCCCCTATTATAGTATTTATAACAATAATCTGTCTATGGTTTTTCCATTAGGATTTTTCATTCGTTCACGTAATCTGTATTTAAGCCCCGGTTGATGGCAAGAAAATTGCCCTCTGTTACATGAAACTAAAAACAAAACTGACAAAATGTAGGTGTACTCTATTAGGTACACCTCTGCTTAACACTTAAAGCATTACAGGCGTAATGTTATGGTGATATTTGGCAGATGCTAAACTAAATTCTGAACACGAAATGAATTCGCAAATTAAATTAGGTCCCAATCTCCCAAAGGAAATATTATTCATCATTAATTAGTTTTACTTTGAACAAGCCCAGCTCAAATTAATAAGATTAACTTAACTAAAATTTCTATAATAATTAGGATGAAACCTTAAAACTGTCTTTAAACTTTTAAGTCTTATCTCCTAGAATATTTTTGTCTTGAATTTATGTTTAGCCTCAACTGAACTAGCGAGTAAATAAAAGTTCTGAAACTAAGAAAATTACTTCGTGCATTGGAAGTCCATGTCGTATCGAAAGTAAGACGAGTAAAAAGTATCGGTTTGCCAACCAAGTACCGCCAAACTGGACAGAACAAATATACTCGGTTGGGTTTGAAAAATGTTTGCGTTCCTTGCTAAAGAGGTCAAGACTGTATTTCTAAGGGTGTATATATACGGGCAGCTTGTAGTATTCATAATTCCCCCATCCCGTTATTTTGTGTATCTGGGGGGTGGGGGTTCTACACCACCCTTAAGGTCTTCTTTTTGCGTGTCGACGACAATTTAAATCATTGTCAATCCAAAATTTTGCGAAGAGTTTGACACTTTTGGTAGCATAAATTAACTCTTGTGATGTGCAAGCAGCCATCCAGGCCACGATAACAAGTGTACCAAGTTTGTGGGGCAACACCACATTTTTACTCCGGGACAGAATCATCTATGAATCTCACTCCACCCGAAAAGATTTTCCATGCTTCGGCGAACCTGTGCCCCTACATTAATTAACGACCTATTTGTTTATATGAGACATGGTTGATGACAATTGAACTGACCTAAACATGAACCAAAGCTGCTTCAAAACGTCAGCAGCAAGATGCTTCAAAACGTCAGCAGCAAGATGCTTCAAAACGTCAGCAGCAAGACGGAATTCCGCTTTGGTCGGACTGTCCTTGCAAGGCATACTTTACCAACCCGAGCCGTTGTTATTATTTAGACATGACTCATCTGGCTGTGATACCGCGACCTTGACATAAAGAGCTAAAACATGGGTGGTTTTTAGTCAGCAGAGGTTGACACTCCCTTTCGCTCTGCCTTAGAGCGGGAGGGGTTATTTGATGATTTTCTACCCCCCGAAAAAAAAAAGACATCTGGCTGGAAATTGGCCCAGCTTTTCTTTCGGCGAATCCGACCCGGCTGAAAACTACTCCGGTGAAAATAACTTCACGAGCAGAAAATATTGATTGCTCAAAAGGAAAGCGTACGACTGCCATATGAAATACAAACCATATTTTCCTATAACATAACTTTCCGTTTCTAGAAAGAAAATAAATCCGGGGCCGAGAACGAGGCATCTTTAAGGCCAAGTTTTATTATTGACAGGAAACATTCCGAACTTCCAGATCAAACAACTTATGTCAAAGAAAAATAAGTCATATTCGGGAAGTTTCCGAGGCGTTTACTTGCGAGTTTGCCTTGACAGAAGTTAGGACAAATATGTTGAGTCCTCAAGTTCGGAACTAGGCTAAGTACATAACGCTGGTACCATCAATCTTGTTAGACTTCAGCTTACTATCTTTGACTTGCCGGTTACGACGTTTGGTAATGGTTTCCTTAGTGTTTCAAAATATAACATAACACAACATCACGCTTGCAATAAAAAAAACTATTTAGTCCGTCACATAGATTTTCAAAAAATATTGGACACATATTTTTTCGTATTTCACATAAACAAAAAATGAAGACGTCAAAAAGTGTGGCGTCATATCGCACTGCATTTTTTACCACGTCGTGACATCAAAAGCCTCCACTCGTGGTCTTCGACGCGTTTTATCTTATTCAATTTTTATTAATTTGATAAAACAAAAAACACGTATCCAATATTTTTCGATAATCTAACTGACGGACTAAACAGAATCATATTTTGTTTAGTCAGGAAAAATCCCTATTCCCGAAGAGTCAGGCGGTGGTATACCTTATAGTACCTACACTCACATTTTGTGAGTTATGTTTTAGTCCCATGGCCGAGCTGGGCACAAATCCAGACTCCATGGTCATCATCATCATCATCATCAGCCTATAATGTTCCCACTGCAGGGACTCAGGCCTCCTCTCTAGGAGAAGGAATAATCCACCACGGGGGCCCAGTGCTCTTATTCTAAGACATTCAGGTTTCCTCATGATGTTTTCCTTCACCTTTTTGAGAACAGCGGTGATGAAATAAATTACACAAAGTAATGCGCCTGGATTCGAACCTACTTACACCACTGGGCTACCGCTGCTCTTCACTCCATGGTAGTTGCTGTGAAATACCTGATGGAAAAACCCAATGACACTTTGCCCGAGCGGTAAATCGAACCTAGAAACTAATGAACAGCAGTCACGCTTACGACCACTACACCAACGAGGTCAAACCAAATAATATGGTTTTTAAAATTTCTACATTTTGAGCAAAATAACTCCCATGGTGTGACTTGATTTGTTAGTGTGTACAATTATCACAGTTACTTCAGATGGACGACTTATAATCTACACTAATATTATAAATAGGAAAGATTTGTATTTTTGTGAGTATATGTTTGTGATGACTAAAGTCAAAAACTACTGCTCCGATTTCAAAAACTCTTTTACCACTAGAAAGCTACTTTCACCCTGAGTAACACAGGCTACTTTTTATCCCTATATTTCTACGGATACGGGAACTACGCGGGTGAAACCGCGTGTACTTAATAATTTCATCAGCCATAAGACGTCCATTGCTGGACAAATGCCTTAATAATTTATTGTCAGATAATAATGATTAATAATGGTTGGTAACAATTTGAACTTATACACTATGTTAGTATATAGGCAGGTAGGTAGATTTGAATTTAAATTTGAAAAATATACATTTCGAAATTACATTGGATTATAAAATGAAGACAAAATAAAATAAAATCCTTAAAGCCTTTAGGTGTATCGTGCCGCAGTGGTACACGTATTTATGCTTCAATTATAATATTTTAAATCCTTTCATGTTGCTAAGAAACAATAGGGATGTGTACCGACTTAAAAAAATAAGATTCTAATTAGTCCGTCTGTTAGATTATCGAAAAATATTCGATACGTATTTTTTGTTTTATCAAATCAATAAAAATTTACGAAAATAAAACGCGTCAAAGATTTGAGTGGGGATTGGTGACGTCACTGACCGCTAAAAATATCATACTAATACTAACGTCACGAGTTTTCAAAGCACTGTATCGTCTTCATTGTTTGTTTACAAATACCGCCCATCAGAGATAGCAACGGAAAATGGGCAATAAGCAATGACCAAAAGGCGTTCCGATTTGCTCAACATTTAGAAGAAACCTTTCAACCCAACGAAAGCTCTGTAGAAATACATGAGAGTGTAAATTTATCACAAAACCAAAGAATCAAGCTTGTGACTCCTAAGGAAGTAATGAGAGAAATTCAAAACAACATTAGCTCAAAAAAGTCTCCCGGTTACGACCTCATCACAGGGGAAATTCTAAAACGCCTCCCACGCAAAGCCATAGTAAAGCTGACCAAACTAATAAATGCTTCATTTATCTTAAAATATGTACCTGAGCCATGGAAGGTTGCTGAAGTCATTATGATTGCGAAGCCTGGGAAACCTCCCCACGAAGCATCATCATACAGACCCATTTCTCTGTTACCCGTACTATCAAAGTTATTTGAAAAACTGTTACTAAAACGGATAAAACCAGTAATAGAAGATAAAAACCTAGTTCCAGATCACCAGTTTGGCTTCAGAGAAAAACACTCAACGTTAGACCAGGTACATAGAATAACTAATGTTATTGAAAAAACGCTAGAAAATAAAGAAGTCTGTGCTACCGTGTTCTTAGACGTCGCGCAAGCTTTTGACAAAGTTTGGCATGAGGGTCTCATATTTAAGCTCAGACGCATGCTACCAGAATTTGTAGATATCCTAGAGTCGTATTTAACTAAAAGAATGTTTAGAATACGCCAAGAGGACGCATATTCCGGGCTAAAAACCATAAAAGCTGGGGTGCCTCAAGGAAGTGTGCTTGGCCCAATTTTGTACTTGTTATACACTTGTGACATCCCAGAGCTGGAAAACAGCACCATAGCGACCTTTGCAGATGATACTGCTATTATGGCCACCGGATCAAGCCACAGAGAAGCAGTAGAGAAAGTTCAACTAGCTGTGAACAAAGTTTACGACTGGACACAAAAGTGGAAGATCAATCTGAATGAGTCAAAATCAGTTCACATTAACTTCACAAACAAACACAGTGACTACCACCCACTCTACATAAATGGTATGCAAATACCTTATGCTAATACAGCCAAATACCTTGGCATAACTCTCGACGCCAAGCTGCGTTGGAAAGCCCATATCAAAAAGAAAAAACAGGAACTCGATATTCGTTATAAACGTTTGTATTGGTTACTGGGAAGGAAATCCTGTTTATCAATACATAATAAGTTGATAATATACAAGCATATTCTGATGCCAATTTGGACGTATGGTATCCAACTTTGGGGCTGTACTAAGCCAACCAACGTCAAAATAATTCAACAGTTCCAAAATAAAGTACTCAGGGCTGCTGTAAATGCACCCTGGTACATAAGAAACGATGACCTCCACCGTGACCTCGACATGGAATTCGTCACCACCATCATACAAAAATTTGCTGAAGCCCACGAACACAGACTCCATCGACACGTGAATGTTGAGGCAATCCAGCTGTTAGACAACACAGACATAGTGCGTAGACTAAAGAGAACTAAACCATTTGAATTAGTGTAGTGTAAGTGAATCAATAATAGTAACAATGTTGTGCTATTTATATAACACATGAACAAAGTGTTTTATCAATTTTACCAGACTCTAAGGAAGTGTTACGAACGTGTGTAAAAGTGCATACCTAATTATGGACACTATTCTTAGCATTAACATAATTTATAACGTAGCATAATAAGTTAGATTTAAATTGTTTATTAGTCTTCTTAGGCTAGATTGCAATTAACTAGTAAGAACTTGGTTCTTACTAACAAGGAAAAAAAAAAAAAAAAAAAAAATTGTTTGTTTACGTGATAAAAGAAAAAATACGGGTCCAAAATTTTGTGGTAATCTATATGACGGACTAATTAGATTCGTTAACATCCCTAATCAACTATCTTATTATTACAGTCTTTGAGAATGTTTTTTCTGGTTCACATATCTCACGCCATTTCGTTACTTTCTCTGTCTGTATTTTTTTGGAAAAAAGCTTATTCCATATATATGTATTTTACGAATAAGCCTACTGTCTGAATCGAACCCGCCGTGTTAACCTCGTGTATGTGAATGTAAAGTATTTCATTTTATTAAGCCTGTCTACATTATATTATATTTGACTATCTGAACTTTTTTAGCCTTTGCCTTATAAAATGTCACTTAAATTTGATTGAATTCTGCCATCAAAGGTACGGGTTTTTCTGGAAGCCTACTTTAACTTAACTGGGCATCGATTGTAGTACACATACATAAACTGACAACCTTTATTTATGGAGGTAGGCAGAAATCACAGAACGCCACTTGTTAGTTACGCTCCCTACATTCATATTTTTATTGACTTTGTATTTGATGTAAATAAATATGTTTTCTTTATTAAACTTAAACAAACTGCCAGTATTTCTGCAGTCCTTACAGCGTATAACGGCTATGTTGCACCTATTCTAAAGTATTGTGTTATTTTTTGGGGTAATTCTACTAATAAAGAAGTGGTATTTAAAGCCCAGAAGAGATGTATACGAGCCATAACTGGTATAAAATTGACTGACAGTTGCAGACCATTTTTCTTAAAATTAAATATTATTACGCTACCATGTTTATATAAGTATATTAGAAGTTATAATGTTCGTTAGGAAAAATAAAAACCTCTTTAATAAGGTTCATAGCAGAAGATACAAGTTCAATATAATGTTTACCAATGAATAAAACAGCATTGTTAAATAAAAGTATACTGTGTATGGCTCCACGCATATACAACCATTTACCAAACTCATTCTTGGAGATAAATGATGTTAATATATTTATAACACATTTGCTCGTAAAGGGTCTCTTATTTCACCAATTTCAATATCGTAATGTATCTCATTACGTACTTGTGCGGTAATGTAATGTAAATCGCACGGTTTAGGAAGATGCTCTGTCAAAACGAACGGTACCTACTTTTTTAAATCTTAGCAAAGAGTTTTTATTTCAGAAAAGTGGTCAACATTTTATGAACAAAATTAACTTTGGGAGATAAAATATAATAAATAAACATTTAATTCTTTAATTTTATTAATTTCAATTTTAACCATTAATATCTGTAGCAAAAACAAAAATATTAATTTACTTTATTAATAATACTGGCTGTTTTGTGCCTATGCCTGAAAAAAAATCGCATCGCTTATTTGTTAAGAAATAATAATCAATTTTACTAATTGCTCAAATTTCCATAACTGCTTTAATTAAAGATTTATTCGTTTAAGAAAGTCCGAGTTTTATTTATTTCCTCGCAAATATGTTATAAAACGTCGTATGACATACGTGCGCTTTGATAATTACAGCCAGCTTTCTTTTAGCCCTCGCCTACGGCTCGGGCAAGCAATATCGCCTCGGCTGTAATTTTCAACTTACCGCACTTATATCATAATGTACTATTAAAAACAGTATCAAAACACTGTTACTAAAAAGGCGTACTATTCTGTCACTGAATAGTTACAGGATAAAATTGTGTAATACTTGTGTAAATAAATGTGTAAATTTGCATGCCTTATTGGTAGGATATGGCTAATGGCCTCTATTGTTTGTTTACGACCTTTTAGTACCCATATTCGCAAATTAATAAATGATTTGATTTTTGATTTGATTTATTTCTTTCTTTCTTTCTATGTAGCAGATTATAGCAAAGAGGCATTATATTTAAAATTAAAACAGAAACACAATGTGTATACAAAACTAGCTTTAATTGATTCAACATCATTATACATACATACAATTCTAGACCATACATTTTTTGTCATAGGGGATAAACCTGGATGAGGCTGGTACAAGACTGGGAGATTGCAGCAGACCCAGCAGTGGATTTATTCAGGCTGTAGATGGTGATGATGATTATGAAAGATGTCTATCGGACTGAATGCCTCAATATATTACTCACTAAAAACAAAGCTTGTAAAAAAAAGCCAAGTCGCGCAACTCAAGTCTTTTACCGTAAAAAGTAGTGAGATCCACGTAATACCAACCAAGTCAGTTAATATGTCCAGTGCCTACTTAAAAATCTTTGAAGTTTTAAATAAAAGATTGACTTGGCCACTGCATCACATTGGCCAATGTGATGCAGTGGCCAAGTCAATCTGAGTTGCGCGACAGCTTTTTTTACAAGCTTGTTTTTAGTGGGATATCATTTCTTTTTGTAGCGTCTCTCATTCTATCTATTTCGTTGAATGAATCAACAATACATATGTTCATTTGAACTTGGAGCAGTCTTATTCATCGTTTTATACCGGAACTCCTATGGCCACCTTCAAGCTCCATCAACAGACCTTGGAGACCATCCAAAGACAAAGTACTCGTCAAAACGAGTCTAAACTCGATGGATTATGCGTTCTATAACGGAGTTCCTATGGCCACCTTCCAGCTCCATCATCAGATCCTGGTTACCAACTAAAGGCAGAGTACTTGTTAAGATATTATATACTGATATAAAATCTAACGACACAAACATCTTGAACCACAAAATCATCAGTAAAAAACTCATTGTTTAAGAACTTCTAAACTAAAGTTGCTAAAATGCATTCGTATTCCCTGACCATATGCAAGGTCTTGAACATCTAAGTTAGTTGTTACTGAGTCAGCTATCCCATAAGTAAACGTCGGGATGTAAAATGTGGACGATTCGTTGTACTGTCTATTTAGAGTTACCAACGTATTGTGGGTTTGTGTTTTGTGAGTTTATTTGCGTCATATTATATGAGAATCTCGAAATGTAAAACCGAACTTTTTTGAGTTACAATTTGTTGTTTAGATCTTCACTTGGTGGATGGATTGTATTGGAAATGATATGAAAGAGGAAGGAGTCAGTGATGCCTCACCGAAAAGAATGGAATGAGAAAACGTATTACGCCAAACCCAAGTAGGATAGGACACGGGTGAGAAGATTGATTCATAGCATATTTTTGGAACCCTAAAAATTTGGTTTTGTTATTAGTAAACTAAAGTCTAATTCCCTTCAGCATTTGTCTGCCTTTTCCCAAAACAGTTTGGGGTCGGCTTCCAGTCTACCTGGATGCAGATGAATAGCATGGAGTGACTGTCTCAACAAAACTGATAGTACTGGTCAATTATGACACCTATAACGACTGTGAAAAATCTACAAATGACAGTCAGGACCTCCACCTCCTCCTCCTTCCATCAACGCACAATTTTAAAAGAAGTATCTGTAAACTACAGTAACCAAAAGATTAACCGGGTTGATGTAGCCAAATTTTTAATAATATACATTGACAGACAACTAAATTGGACAAGCAGAGGATATTTGCAAAAGGTTGAACACAGCGGCATATGTCCTTTCAAAGTTGTCCAAGAAGGAAGACATTCAAACTATATTGGTAGCTTACCATGGTCTGGTTGCATCAGTTTTAAGGTTTGGCATTATTTTCTGGGGCAATTGCAGCTCAAGGGAGAACATATTCAGGGCGCAAAAACGTTGCATTAGATCAATGTGTGGTTTAAAGACCACAGATAGTTCTGAACCAAAGTTTAAGTCCCTAAAAGTGCTTACATTTCCGTCTTTGTATATTCTGGAAATGGCAATGTTTTTAAAAACGAATAAAAACCTATTTCCCACGATGACGGAACTAGAAAAGGACCTGTCAGAAATTAGTACAAAAACTTATTACAAATTGAATCGTGTAACACAGCATTGTTGAAGAAAAGTGTTATTTGTATGGCTCCTACTATATATAATAAATTTCCAGACGTAATCAAAAATGATACAATCAAAAACTTTAAAAAGAAACTTAAGGCCTTCCTAATCGAAAAATGCTATTATTCAATTAATGATTTTTTAATGGACAAAACGTTTTAAAGTGTACAATTAATATTATTTTGAACTTATGTGTATTCTATTTTTTATCTTTTAATTTGGCCTTTTTCATGTATGTAATGCACGTGTGACATTTTAATTTGTAACTTTCTTTTTGACAATTTGTAACATTTTTTATAAATTTTGCGTGCCTCTATCCAGGCAGAATGTATATGGCTCACTACTTTTTACTACACCTGTATTTAAATTTAACCTACATTCATTGCAAATAAATGATTTGATTTGATTTGATTTGACCTACTGCTGCGGTCTGGTTTTGTAATGGGTAATAATAAATCATCCTAAAAAGTGCGACTTCATATTTTAAAGATTGATCCACTGGGATTACTAATTATTTACCTTATTCTCAACAATTCTCTATCTAAAACTAAAACAAAATAAATGTAATGTAACAACAACTTCAATACCAGATTATCACAGCATACAGCACTAATATCCTAAACAATTCTCTGAAACGGTTCCAAATGGCAAGTGTTTACCTCTCTACCTAATGTAAGTGCTATCATTATCCGCTTCAAGACAAGGACAGTGTTATAAACCACGTATAGCTACGTCACTCTCTAACACAATAGACGAACATAATGGCTGTATTACGTTTTAACAGCGCGCTGTTATGTAGTAATCTAAGGGTATTTAAAGAGGATGGTATTTGCTATTTAGAGTTGTATACTGACCAGGAATAGTGTAATATCAACTCGAATACATCTTGCTTGTTTCTCTTAAGACCAGGCACTCTAAAATAATTTCCACGCAAGCTCCGCCCCATGCACCCCGCCACTCCGCGCGATGTGCTAGACGCTAGAACATCAGTAATAAAGTCGAATACCGCGTGCGCTCTTTGATCGCGTTCGAGCACGAAACTAAATTTCGTAAGTCTCAATTCTTATTTCGTTTATAAGTAAAGTAGTAATTGATCTGGAGAAAAAATATCTTGTGGCTGGATAGTAAACTATATTTTCTTACAGTGAACATTTATTTTAGACATAAAAGCGGAGCAATCTTGAGGAAAAATGTAATAATCGTTAAAAAAGACATGATTTTCGAATAAAAAATGAATCGAGCGAATATGCTACAATTACGTAACTGTCTTGTACATGGAAAGAAAAAGATCCAATAAATCATATACTAAAGTTCCATTTTGATTGTATGTACGACTGTTTCAGAATATTAATGCAAATTAACATACAATTTAGGGAACCTCCTCTTAAGTACAGTCATTCTTCTGTCAGGAGTCCAGGTACGGTTAAGCCAAATAATTCAAAGTCCTTTTGTCATATCTACGTACATACCTCCTTTTAGAATCACTCAAGTCCGAAATAAAATTGTTAAATTAAAAGAAGATGGTATCTAAATTTTACGAACTTGAAAACTCTATGAAGTATTCCAGTCTCAAATAACGACAATGCCTCAATGGAGCAGTGAATGCAATGGTCTCACACATTTTTTACTAAAACTTTTTAACCGACTTCAAACAGGAGGAGGTTATCAATTTGTTGGATCTCACTTTTTTTCTTTTTTTATGTATGTTCCCTGAACATTATTTTTTTGTTTGAAAAAGTATACGTCCCAGGTGGTCCTATGATCATCAAGTCAGGATTTGATGATGGGATTAGTAGTTTTGGAAAAGTACTTTTTCGGAGTAGTCCCATTTCTATTTGGTGAAGATCTGATGAAGAACTGAAATCTGAAATCGGAATCTGATTGCTGAAATCTCATGTCTGTCTACGAGTATTGTTTACACTGATACATAACATAACATAACGCTGTGAAGGGGTAAACACACATATTAACCACTATTAAGTGAAAAATAAAACCTTTTTAACGAAAAATAAAACAAATTTCAACAAAAAATAAAACACAAAAAAGTTAAAAATAAACTTTAGTTTAAAAAAAATCTGCTCCTGAATTCGGTGGCAAAAAACGAAATCCAACAACAAAAAGACACCGACTTCTGAAGCTGATTTTTCTTCTAAAGTTAATTTTGTATTTAGTTTGAAATTGTCTGTGGCGTAGGTACTTTCCCGCACTAGTGCGGAAATGTAAAGGGAGCGAGCGAGTGTGTAAAACAGTAAAGTATAAATCTATAATGTCGATCGACAAGTTTTGATTTCACAAGAAGCCATTGTTCTTATTTCGAAATAACACAAAAGCGACAGTATTTCAGTAGAAAATGCGCCATTAAGGCAGTAATTATACCAGGCAGCGGCGCAGATTTATATTAGCAGGATAATAAGTACTTAACACTAATTTGTTTTTAATGGCAGTAATATCTACGATACAGGCAGCATGGCCTGCACGGATAATTTTCACGGATTACCAGATTGGCCGCTGTTGATATAATCTGGCTTATTGAGATGTCTTCGATTAATCCCAAACAAATTGGCAGTGTGAAGCCCTTCTGTAGAAAATGCCACTTCCTGTCTTGCCGATCCTGTAAAACTATTTGCTCCTTTCTGGACTTATTGATCTGGCACATCATTTGACTTCATCCACCCGTGAAGAAGAAGAAGAACAGCGCGCATTATTTCACGACTTATGACGAAATCTGAGACAAACATTAGTAAAGTTCTTATTTAAATCATTCAAATCCAACGAGAACTGTTTACGAAGTAGGTGAAATTATGATGACTGCTCACTCTATTTAAAGTACTATAATTTATTTTCAGGATAATTTTCTTCCATGAACCGTTGCTCCGAGAAGAAACTATTTTTACCTTGATACAAAGTTATTTATTTTTATGTTTTAAATAAAGTCTTGTTAACTTGGTCCATGGAACTAAACCCACGCATTTTCTGTGGGCGTTTTATTATTTTATATACGAGTTTATAACTAAGGGAGATATAAATAAATGCATAATAATACATTGGCTATTGTTATACTCTTTTGCGTCATAATCATAATTAACTTAAAATCACGTTTGTAGTCCCGGTAGGGCGAGGCAGAAGTATGCCCAATAGTAAACCCACATTTTGCGTGCCTTATTGCCATCAAACGTGCGCAAATCACGCCTTTGCTGCTACTAAGATATTTCTGATCGATACACTACGCCCGATTTGGAAATCAAACCAGCAGTAGAAGACCAGATGCTATGTAATGAGCATGAATTGAGCTACACCCTAACAGACAAATGCTTGCATTGACTGGACATATTCACTCAAATCTGTGTAGTAGAGTTGCTGCCAGTTAAGATGTTGAAGATCCCGATAAATATGAAGATTCAAACATGAACAGGCTTATTTATAAACGACTTTCAAAAAGAAGGAGGTTCTCAATTCGTCTGTATGTTTTTTTTTTATTAAGTACAGAGATTTTTAAGAGATGTAAGTGGGTGAACATTAATAAATAGCCGCTATGGACATCTAACTGGCAGCAAATATAGTTCTTTCTTCAAAAGACCATCTAAGACACTAATCTGCGAGTAACGTACGGTATATGTAATCACCATTGAACGATAGAATTGCGTAGTCCTCAAGTGACTTAGATCATATCTGGACCTTAAAAGAGCCAGACCTCTGAGTTTGTGTCGCCTGTTTCTCAACTTATTAACAAAAACGTATTTTAAGGGTGTTTTTTAAAAACATATATACAAAACAAACATCATTTACGTAAACCTAGACTGAAACACAAAGCTGAAACGAATAGAATCTCACTATCTACCCGATATAATAATAAACTGCGCTGCATAGAAAATGTATGAATATTTAGTTTCATTCTGCTTTAACTCAATTACGTTGTATGGCTAAGGAAACTCAATTTAGCTTTATAACCTACAAAGTTAAAAGATCGGACGTATTGATGTTCACAGGTAGGTAAAAACCACAGTGGAAAAAGAAAACAGTAGCTCAACAGTTGGACATACTTCTGTTTATTTTTTAGCACTTTAAAAAAAACATTTTTTTTTTAAAGTAACTTTAATACAAACACAGTGATTAATTATTCACTCAGCATTGGGTGGTGAAAGGTTGAAGAAGAAGAAGAAGAAAAAGAAGAAGAAG
Organism: Diarsia rubi; assembly: GCA_932274075.1. Lineage (NCBI taxonomy): Eukaryota > Metazoa > Arthropoda > Insecta > Lepidoptera > Noctuidae > Diarsia > Diarsia rubi. The sequence continues at coordinate 19,582,588 of OW026424.1, read as the reverse complement.
AAGATTAGGTAATTGTCAAACTGCTTAATTAATTATAATGTGAATTCTGAAGAAAGAAAAAAAATAACTTTGCATTACATAATCCTGTATTTATATAATATTATTCACTACGCAAGCCCAGTGCGGGTTGGTAGATGTTACATGTCTTCGTATTTTGGTTCAAAGACGATGTGGAAAACATCGTCTTTGAAGCAAACCGTTTTGAAAGCTAATGGTAATGATAATAAATCAAAACTATGCGTCAGCCTGGGATCGAACACACGACTTATTGTTTGTGATTGGGGCCGCCACCACTGGGCCACCGCTGCTCCGTGTATGAGATATTATGGTGTATTTTTAATTGCATACATATTGAAAATAATTATAATTTTGGGTAACAAGCTCTTAATAGCGTCAAGCGCCCAGGGTGCGTAACGTCGGGACTGCGGGTTGTTGTAAGAGATACCGTGGCCTCGAAATAAAGGGCTAAGAAGCAACATGGGTGGTGCTTAGTCCCTTTCGCTCTGCCCAAGAGCGGGAGGGGGTTACTTGATGATTTCCCAGGCGCCAGAAAAAAAAGGGTGCGTCACTCCACGAGATGCGTCTGCGACTCGTGGCATACCACTTACAACTTTTTTCACATAATTATTATTATATGTTTTCTCCGTAGCCGCTAAAGCAAGATTTACAACTAACTTTTGTTAGTAGTTGTTCTACTGTAAATCATGCACCTTCTATTCAGGTACGTTATAGGAAAGGGGTCGACATACGTGACCGGCCCTTTCTGATTCACTATTTTATACTCTGTGACTTGCTACAATAACTGGAAAAATTGGCGTTTCTTACGTGCCTTGAAAGTATTGTAGAACAAATTGGTATGATGATTTGCAAGTGTTCATAGGGAGTTTGGTATTCTGTCGCTTGTGAATTGTACTTGTAAGTAATATTAGGGTCTATTCACTTCGTATTCATATCGTAACTTAGTACTTTTCATGTTAGTACGTTTTACCAATTATTTGGTAAGTTGACTTGAAAATATTTCTGGGACTTGACTAGAATTCGAATAAGTCATCTGCCTAGTCTTTTTCAAACTATATAGTGGGGTTGGTTTCCAGTCTAACGGGATGCAGCTGGATACCAGTATTTGACATGGAGCGACTGCCTATCTGACCTCCACAACCCAGGTAATAGTGTGTAGTACGGTACCCTTTGGTAAGACTGGATGTCAGACTTTCAAATCACTGACTACCTGTAACGACTGCCAAAGATTTATACATATAATATGGCAGCCGGGACCAACAGCTTAATATTTTATGCTTTCCGAGCCACGAAAGAAACTCGGTATGTAATGGGTCACCCATCCACAGACCAACCTGCTAGAGCGGCTCAAATTAAATTCGAAATGGTGATGTATAAATGAAAAATTGGTAGTGTGTCTCGCCGGGTTATCATTTATTTATGTGAATACCTATAAATATTTATATTAAATAATATATTTTTCACTTTTGGATGTTTTTAAGTGGAGAAATGTGAGTGTACAATGGACAAACCTCTGCCTAACACTTTGTCACTAGCATTCAGACTTTGAAACTCCGGAAAAGCTGTCCGGCATGAAGTTCGTTGGCCCCGAACCTTCTAGATTTTTCCACCATTATGCCAGTCAACACGTCCATCCCAAAGGGGTCATAGCGATGAATCGCCGTTCTCTCCCTTCATATAAATATTCTATCTCACCCCCGAGACCCTGTACTTACAAAATTTACTGGTTTTTTTTTGTGATAAGGAATAGGTATTGTTTCCGATGGCTTAGTTTTCACATGGCGCTGTTTATTGAAAACTTACAAAAGTTGTATCATTTTCTCCCTCTCTAGGAAGGAATTTTATGAGAATTTTAATAGATTTGTTGCGAGTTAGAACAATCCTTACTTCCTTACTAATCCTTAATTTCTTACTATAATAATATATTTTTAACCTCAGATATTTGTGACGTTTCCGAGTTCATTTCATAACATTGTTTTGAATAAAAACATAAGTTTAAAAAATAAAACCCGACTTCAAAAGTAGAAAACAAAAACATAATTATTGTCTGATATTCATATATTGAATTTGTATATTTCAATTTTAAAATAAGTAAAACTATTATAGAGGACCGCCGTAGTCGCATGCCACTGATACCTGATGCTCCTTCATGGCCTTTTCATTTATACAGAAGTCAGCTGCTGTTGCCGTTCAGTTCAGTTTTACCTATAAAATAATTTTACTTATATTTAAATAGAATTATACAAATTCAATATTTGAATATCAGACAAGAATTATGTTCTTGTTTTCTACTTTTGTAGTCGGGTTTTAGTTTTTAAACAATTTTTTTTATTTGAATTTTATTTTAGTGTTATTTAATAAATTCGTTATAATATATTACTTTCATGATGTAAAATTCTGCTGAATGTTAGTTTACTATTTAAATGGTACGAGTAAATAGCAGACTATACCGCGACAACTTTGTGGCCGTATTCTAACCGTGTATGTTGACTTAAAGTATAATATAATATACATATTTGTAATGTGCTCGCCAAGACCTCTCATTTAATACCAAACATGTTATGATTATCTCAATAAAATTTTTTTCGAGCTTAGAATTTGATATTTAAATTCCGTCATAAAAATAATTGTTAAAATTTATATAGCCTATGTCACCTGGGCTATTCTTACAAATCTATTGACACCTCATTTATTAAAATACGTTCAGTACTCTAGGCGCTACGGTGGAACATACAAACATACATACACACATAGACCGCCAAAATCATTACCGTTCCTTTTGGCTTCGCCGTAGTCGGGTAAAAAGACTTAGAAATGACAAATTGGTGTCAGGCATGAATAATGCGTTGTTTGTATTATTTACTTCGAAAATATGAACCTTTGTTTTAGAATATTTGCGTAAATAATTTTCTACATTAATATATCAGGATTACTTCAAAGAACCGTACTTACTTCTTCATAGATGTGTTAATTTATTCGGTGAATTATTTCAACGTATTTTATAAATTACTCTTCTCTGTAATGTGGCATCCCTCACCCATATACATGTGGAATGGTGGCTGATCCATGCGTCATGCTCGTGAACGGGTGCTGTCAGTTGTGACTGGTCACCTCTTAGTTGCCACGGCTTGTTTGAATTATTATATTATTTTTAAATCGTCGTTTTGGCTTTACTGTCGACACTTATCGTGCACAACTTGCTATCGTTCTCACATGATAATATACCAATCTCGATATGAATGATGTAACCAAAGTTTTGTAACAATATTATGATTTAAAAGAGTATCCATGAAGTTTCTTGCCATTCTTCTCATGAGACCAACGCTTTGGAATCGGCAACTACAGTACACTGACAGTTATTATGCCTTGTGAGTGGGACTGTAGCTTAGTTTATTAGCTTATTAAAATTTAGTATTTGTTCGACTATTCAAAAGAGCCTGTAACTGGCCAACTTGAAATAAATGATTTTGATTTTGATTGATATATTTCCCGCGATCCTGTCGATATCGTCTACTCAACGAGCTTTTGAACAGCCTCAGCCTGGTTTCTCAGGCCCAACCTAGGCCACCATTCAGTCAGAACCTTATTCCAACGGCCATGTCCGCGTCAAGCCAGATATCCTGCCCAATTCCACTTTAGGTGTTATCTCCTAACAAGTTTTTTTTTTTGGAGTTTATGAAATCATCGAATGACTCCTCCTGCAGAGCATTATGGAGTGTCAGACTTCTACTGACTAAAAATCACCAATGTTCCTTCTTAGCCCTTTGTGCCGACGCCGCGGTATCTCTTTCAAACAACCCGCAGCCCCGATACCTATTAAATTTACAAACTATGGACAGTATAAGCTCCTTTATTCATAAATTTCAGAAAATTCAGTACTCACCTTATACTTAAATGTTGGAAGTTTCCAGAACGTTGAAATTTGACAAATACGATCGTCAAGTGTTTCGCTCCTGGCCTTGATTTCTACACGAGTGCCCTCGAAAATACAAGTCATGTAAATCGTTTATAGGTTAATACCTAGAGGTATGTAGGTATGAAGGTACCGTAATGTTGATATGTGTGTTCGAAGTTTCATAAGTTATCGAATTGTGTCTAGGTATTGCTTTATGTAATTAAGGTATTTTCTCATGGCCGCGGGTAGTCCACTGGTTATCGCGGCCTCGACATAGAGGGCGAAGAAGGAACATGGTTGTTTTTTATTCAGTAAGTAGAAGTATAAGTATAAGTATAAGTATAACGGGCTGGTGTCCGCAACTCCACGCTCAATGCGCGTATTTTACGTGCGGGTGGGAATATCACTCGATCCACCCCAGCTCCCCGAGAAAAGCCAGCAGCCCCTTGGTGTTACTGGCAATCTCGCGGAGAGTAACTGGGTCACCGAAGTATTTGGCCCTGTATGGGGCAACCCCCGGACAGTGCAGGAGCACGTGGGCTGCTGTTTCTTCTTCCTCCATGCAGGCTCGACACAGAGGACTATCTGTGACTCCTATAACAAAGAGGTGCTTGTTAAAAGTACCGTGTCCAGTGATGGCAGCCGTTACTGTGCGTAGCTGCAGTTTAGTTAGCCGGAGCGCTTGTTTGGTGAGGCGAGCGTCGATGGCGGGAAGCGCCTCCTTGGCCTGCCTACACTCGCCGTGGTCTAGCCACAGCTTGGCGTGAAGTTCTTTGGTACGTTTCCTTACCAGCGTGCGAAGGTAGCCGAAAGGTAGCGGCACGATGGGTTCTGGGCCCACCGCCGCCATGCTCGAGCCCCTTCGAGCGAGTTCGTCCGCTGCATCGTTGCCTCGGGAGTCGCTATGTCCTTTGATCCATTGAATGATTATATTATTGAGGTTACCAACCTGGTTCAGGCGTTGGTGGCACTCGTGTATTAGCCCGGAATTCACCGTGTGGCTCCTTAATGCCAGCAGCACTGCCATGCTGTCTGAGAGTATGCGGATGGAGTGATCCTTTACCTCCCGAGCCAAGATGGCAGATGCCGCCAGGGAGATGCCCATGCATTCTGCCTGAAAGACAGTGTTGTGGGCCCCCAAAGGTACGGCTATGTGGATGTTGAGGTCCTCCGAGAAGACCCCGGCTCCAGTACCAGTACCTGTTTTAGATAGTAAGTAGAAGTCTGACACTCCCTTTTGCTCTGCCCAAGAGCGGGAGCGGTTATTCGATGATTTACACCCACCAAAAAAAAAAAAAAAAGGTATTTTCTCATGTTTGATTAATGGTACTACTTACATTATACTTGTTTTTACGAAGACTTAGGCACAGGTATCAGAGAAATGTCACCTAGAATAGTTTTGGAGAAGGTGCTGGTCAACCTATTCCTCGTTTTGACTTTTTTAATCTATTCTATTCTTAGTAAAATATAATGTTTTCTTCGCAATTCCACAAAGAATCCTTTGCTAGACAAATCCTTTCTTCGACACTCATTTCAAAGTTAGGTTTTTCAGCCACCTTTGTATTTAAATGACCATGGGCGATTGTATAAGCTCCGTGCCCACTATCTAACGAGTCGAGAAAATCCATTTAAAGATTATTGACTTTCGTAATAGGGGATCGGACAAAATAAAACTAATTAGTCCGTCAGATAGATTTCCAAAAAATATTAAACACATATTTTTTCTTCTTTCATATAAACAAAAAATTAAGACGATACAGTGCTTCAAAAACTCGTGAACTACTCGAAAACGTCACATGACAGTACATTTATTAACTACAAATGACGTCACAACCCCCCACTCATGATCTTTGAGGAGTTTTATCTCCGTCAATTTTTATTAATTTGATAAAACAAAAAACACGGATCCAATATTTTTCAATAATCTAACTGACGGACTAATTAGAATTATATTTTTTTGACCCAATCCGATCCCCTATTCTAAATCAATGGGATTTAAAAAATAAATATCTTAGGTTTGGTTAGATTCTGGCGTGCACCTCACCTTTAAAAGACGAATAGCGTTCTACCATGATACCATGATGACCAATATCTGATCCTTCATATTTCAATAGAGTGGTCATATAAACAATTACCGTAAGTAAGAAACAAACCAAATATGCGTATAAAGTTCGAGATTCAAATATTCCTATGATCATTCCACTGACTAAAATGTTTTGCCTAAAAAATCATCACATACATTTTTCAATTAAATTAGCTGAGCAACTTTGCTGAAACCCGAACCTCTATGAAAACCTAACCCTCAAAATATGCCAGTCTTCAAAATAAGCCATCACCCAAACGAAAAACAAAGTAAGGCTGACTTTAATCCCTTAATTAACCCTCCCAAATTTTAAATTAATTTGGTTGAAAGAAAAATATGCAAATTAATTGTTCTGTAGGGTCTACCTGACCCCTGGCCTTGAATTATGCGTGGTGGCTTGATGCCGACCCGTGCGGATCGACGCGGACCGGTGCCGACCGCTGCGGCCACGACACGTCGGGAGTTCCGATATGTAATTACGTTTTTGGAATTATTGACCATAAGGGCTCATATTCTGGACGGGTTCGTTGTTTAACATTTTCACCGTGATCACCTGTCATCGTGAGGCAACCAGCCTACTTGAGAGGTATTTTGCAGCGGCATGAAAAATCCAGTCAGAGGTCTGCTTGCACGGTCTAAAAGCTCTGACACCAGTCAGGGACTAAGCACTCGGGAAAGAAAGAAGAAGGTTTTTATGATAATTTGGCATTGGTGATTATCACTAGCCTATCAACTCCTGCCTGAGCCGCTAAAACACGATAAGCTGTTGGTCATTGCTGTCATATGCATATTTACGGTCGTCACTGGTAGTTAGAAAGGATGAAAACAAGAGGAGCCGCAATTGCCGAATGGTGATAGCCCCCAGTTATGATTTAGGTCGAGGGTTTCGAACCCAGGCTGACTGACTGTTCTCAAAACGGTGACGGAAAATATCGTGAGGAAACCAGCATGTGTCAGAACCAAAAAATCCCAGAAATGTCGTCATCAGCCTATAATGTTCTCACTGCAGGGACTCAGGCTTCCTCTCTAAGAGAGGGATGGGCCAAGAAATGTAACATCTACTAATCAAGTGATGAATTATTATAGCCCATTCGAGATCCCTCTCATTGAGAGGAGACCTGTGTACGCAAGAATATGCAAGTATGACAACAACTAAGTATTATGAAAGTGTATCGTTTTATACGTTAAAGAACTGTTTTATTCGTTTAACGGGGTGATGAAATACCGGTATTCGGTTCCATCCAGATAAACTGCCTACCAATAAACAACCCGCTTTTTTTAAGGTTTGGAAAAAAACATCAAATGACCCCTCCCGCTCTGCCGCAGAGCGGTAGGGAGTCTCCGGATTCTACTGACTAAAAACCACCAGTGCTTCTTCTTAACCCTTTGTGTAAGGAAGCGGAATCTCTTTCAAACAACCCGCAGCCCCGACAGCACGATTGGCTCAAGCAATGGACTGCTGCACTGCGTGTCGCGGGTTCGATCCCAGCACGGAACAATTATTTGTTTGGCCTACAGATAGTCGTTCTGGGTATTTGTGTATGGAGCTTAAATGTTTGTGAACGCACTCACGATACGGGAGAAATTCCTAGAGTGGGCCAACATTAAAAAAAAAAAACATTGAAAACAGGCAAGTCACAAGGTGTTTCAACGAAAATTTTGCGGGTTCAGGCGACTTCATTGCGGAATTGTGCAAAACATTGAAGCACACTGAATGCGGGCTGGCGAATACATATAATAAGCTGTAGAAAGTTTTGCACATATGCAAAGTTCATAGTTTTTTTTTTTTAATTAATAATGACTCACTTCGTATTAAAGAAAACTAAAAATGGGTTTGAAATTTTTTGTGTGAAGCTTGGCCTTCCAAACTTTTGCAATTATTTTAGTACATTTTCAAAATCGCGTCACGCTGTTTAGAAAATATCGCGCATTATTAATATATCGTTTGAAATATTATGGATGACATGTAATGGAGCTAGGAGCTCGTGGTTTAATAATAATTGCCACTCAGGTCGATCTTTAGGTTAAGCCGGACTTGCCTAGGTTTGTCTGTGGATGGGTGACCGCTCATTATATACCGATTTTCCTCCTTGTCTCGAAAAGCACGTTAAGCTGTTAGTCCCGGCTGCCATATAATAGATCTTTGGCAGCCGTTACAGTCAGTCAGTGACCTGAAAGTCTGGCCCCAAAATCGGCAATTTTCCTTTGTTTGTTAATTTTTATGTAGTCAGTAACACTCGCGCTATCAAGACGAATCTAACGACGTACCTGTATTTTATTCAAATCCCTTCATCCGTTTAGGAGTTATAAGGGAACAAAGAAACAGACTTACATACACGCCAAACACATAACCCTCCTTTTGGGCTTTGCCGCAGTCGGGTAATAAGTATTGATTAAAAATTAATGTTTTACTACTACGAGTAATACAGAACTATAAAACAAGAAGATTGCTGCCAGTGCCGACCCAAAGTAAATTGGGATAAAGGCATTAGAATGATGATATCCAATCTGCACTTTGTAAGGCACGTTTTGAAGAAACTATGGTAATTAAAAAACTGTCATTTTGCACCTTTTAATAACGAAAATACAAGGTTTTTGCTCCCGCTGCGGGCTGTTTGAAGCTGCGGGTTGTTCGTAAGAGATACAGCGGCTTCGACACAAAGGGTTAGGAAGAAACATGGGTGGATTTTAGTCAGTAGAAGTCGGACACTCCCTTTCGGCCCAGGCGGGAAGGGTTATTTAATGATTTCCTAACACCCAAAAACAAAAAGGTTTTTGCTCCTGTAATGGAGTTCTTTGCTGGTTCTTCTCTTTTCAAGTTTCATAAGTCCAGTCACAGTTTATGCGAAATCCAACATTTTTATTTTGACACGATATACTTGTACTTCACTTGCATCGACCAACTATTTCTTTAATGCAAATACATTACAGTTGTTCCTTTTGTTCGGTTATCGCAACAATATCAAAATGTCTTTGTCTTCAAACGAGAGACTGCAGTCGCTATATTTTCATCTCCCTGACATCTAACGCTGCTATTTGCAGTATTAACGGTTCTCCGAGACATTTATCCTCCCAAGAATAACGGTAATAAGGATATTTTTCTCTAGGAATAGGGAATTATGCAAATCATTTCGCAATTCTTCTCGAATTTCGCTGCTGATGTGCCCCCTTTTTTTTTTTTTTTTGGCGGTTTTAAAATCATCGAATAACCCCTTCCGGCTCGCCGCTCTTGGGCAGAGCGAAAGGGAGTGTCAGACTTCTACTGACTAAAAACCACCCATGTTCCTTCTTAGCCCTCTATGTCGAGGCCGCGATAACTAGTGTACAACCCGCGGCCCACCTGCTACCTGCTGATGTGCCCCCTTGTTAGATAGTATTCTAGTGTATGAGCTACTGTTTACGGTCATACAAATTGTTATTCAGTTTTCCATTATAACATTTTGCCGCCATGGTTGACGCAGTGGCTCAAGCAATTGACTGCTGTCCTACGTGTCGCGGATTCGATCCCCGCACCGATCAAATATTTGTATGGCCTACAGATAGTTGTTTCGGGTTTGGGTATTTATGTATGTGAGTTTAAATGTCTGTGTGGGGCAACAATTTTAAAGAAAAAAAAATTCAATAGCACGAGGGAAAAACCAAAATGAAAATGCGTAAATAAAGACGATGCACTTTTATCTAACATTTGAGGATTGCAAGTTATGTTATATTTAATAGCCTCCTAGCCTCCTATTTTTATTAACAGGCCATAAACAATAAATTAATTTCTAAATAAAGAGCAACTTACTGTTTTGTGCCTTCTCATTTCTTTTTTTGCGAAAACATTACAGCTACAATTGACTACACGAAGACCTTTGAAAACAACCATCAACCACGGTTCCAGGGTTTGTATGCGCGACTCGTCCAATCCAGCTGTGTAAACTAAATAAGGCTTATCTCTCATAGTACGGAAATATCATACAAAGCGAGGTTAGATACTGATTAAGCTGTAACTTGCTTATAGATTGTTGTGTCACCTTGTATACTGCTCAGTGTAAAAAAATAAGTGTTTTTTTATAGTTTCGCCATGTTCGTCTATATGTCTGTCCGTCTGTCCTTCCGCACTATATCTCAAAGACTCTTAGTACTAGAAAACTGTAATTTGGCATGAATATACAAATGATTAACCGACAAAGTGTTAGAGTAAAATATTGAAAATTATTTTTTAGGGTATCCCCAGTACACATTAAAGTGGGGATGAGTTTTTGTTTCTCTCAAAATCCATTGTGTGGGACGTCGTTGGATAGGTCTTTAAAAATACTGCGAGTTTGCTCAGACAGTTTTTCGATGAAGGGATTCGTTTGTGTCATATTCAGCTTTAAAGTGCACAACAAGTGACTCAAATGTGCCAACCTAAACCAGTTATACGGGTTGTGTTTGGGCGTTTGAAAAAAATCATGTTAGTAGCATATATAACGAAAATAAAAGATAAACGATCACAGCTGAGCAGGTTCCACAAGTTTACGCGTAATAGTCTTATAAAATTTAGTTTTATGATATTTTCCTATACATAATGTATGGGAGCGCAAGTCTCAAAACTGCAAATGTAAGTTTGTTTTAATTTTACAATAAATATCATCGTTTGGAGGCAGGTAGGTAGGATAATTAATCAGTTTAGTAAGTTTACATATTTTGATGGGCAACTGCGGAACATTGTGCGTGGTCCGACATGCACTTGGCCGGTTTTGTTTAATCACATTGTACCCTATTTAACTCTCCACCCGGTCCGTCTCATACCAACTTCCGTATATTTCCACAAAACAGAGCGAATTCGGTAAAAGTTTTACCTTATTAAGCCCACGTGTAGCCCTTTGTTATTAGTCAAACGTCCCGAGGACTCCAAGTCACAAGGCTAATGTAAAATCGGTTCAAATACGGCTCACTCAACGGAATAATACCCAATCTATCGAAATGATCCAAATTCAATCATAGTCTGTCTAGTTAGAGTCGATTTTTAGCTGCATGGTTACGTTTTTAATCCGGTCTGAAAAGTTTTCTATTGAATTGTAGAACTACGAGTGACCGACGATTGTGATAGTTGGGCTTAAATAAATGGGTCCTTCGAACGAACTTGTATACGGCCATCAGGTTTAGAAAAATGTAATGGGACAAGTTTATTGTGTTCCTTAAAATGATGTAATTTTTTTCAAGTCTGACCAGATGTGGCTAAATACAGGCAATCACATCGTGTAAAATATTGTTTCACCCGCTACAACTCGAAAATTATCCCACGGGAAGATAAAATCGTGATAAAAACTATCCTGTGTTAATCTAGGTTATAAACTATCTTTGTACCAAATTTAATCTAAATCCGTTCAGTAGTTTTTGCGTGAAGAAGTAACAACCATGCACACTCACAAACTTTCGCCTTTATAATATTAGTGTGATGTGATTTTACACGATGTGTCTGCCTATACGACTTCAATAACCGAATTAGTATCAGGTAGTATAATATGCAAGAGCCCCACACACCTCCCCCGCTTTCCCCTCGTCGTTCATTTTATGTGGCGCAAACTATAAGAGTACTATTATGTATTCTGTGCTATAAGGCTGGTTGTAAGACTTTATGGCCTCTGACTACTCACGACAGCCTGCTGGGACTCAACGTGCATTCCATGTCATAGAGAGAACTTGATATGTAATGACTGATCACCCATCCACGGGCTGAGCACGGCATGCAACACCTTTTTTTTTTTGGCAGGTGGAAAATCATCAAATAACCCCTCCCGCTCATGGGCAGAGCGAAAGGGAGTGTCAGGCTTCTAAAACTACCCATGTTCCTTCTTAGCCCTCTATGTCGAGGCCGCGATAACTAGTTTACAACCCGCGGCCCACCTGCCTTTACAAATTTATACAAAAAGTCCATGACCATTAAAGAGCAAAATGAACAAATCATGACTAAAGGAAAGCGGAAAGGAACTAAAATAACAAACCCTTCGTGCCAATTACACTATTTCAAATTGGGTATTTACCGATAGAGTAGTAATTAATACGTTATAACAAGAAAATAGCGTGACATATTAGCGATAACGAGTTTATTTTCTTTGGGTTTCGTTTTTACGGAATGCGAAGTAAATATTTTGTCGGTTGTTGTGAGATTTGTGTTCAAAGTAACCGTTATTAGAATTCAAAATTTGACAAGAAGATACTACCGTTCGGGCCTGTGGACGGTGACGGGCCTGTGGACGGTGAGTGATGGGCTAGCTCGCCGTCCGTCTATCTTATGACGACGACAGGCTGTGTCGACGGCGCGTTTGTGTTCCACCCACGCCTCAAAGAGATGTCAGCAAATGGGAGGCACCCGTAAGGGCCGACACCCGTCGGGGCTGCGGGATGTTGTAAAAAATACCGCAGCCTCGACATAAAGGACTAGGAAAGAACTTGGGTGGTTTTTAGTCAGTAGAAGTCTGACACTCCCTTTCGCTCTGCCCAAGAGTGGAAGACCCCTTCCACACTCTATGACCCGCCTATAAAAAAAAGTACAACCGTTTTTCAAAAAATTCGGTTGATTCATTAATCACGCAGTCTTTTACTGTTTGGGGTCGGTGCAACACATTATTTTGTCCATTCTTGCCTGTTGAAGTCACGGTGACATTTACTCCTTTTTCTTTTATTTAATTCTTCATACAATTCTGTTCTTTACCTTCTTAAGCTTATCATAGTTTTTTTTTTGGCGGGTGGTAATCATCAAATAACCGCGCTCTTGGGCAGAGCGAAAGGGAGTGTCAGACTTCTACTGACTATAAACCACCCATGTTCCTTCTTAACCCTTTATGTCGAGGCCGCGGTATCTCTTACAAAATCCCGCAGGCCCGACGGGCAACCTGTCCTCCACCTTACGCGTCCAAGCCGATCTAGACACAATTTTGAGGAAGTCGATCCATCTAGATTGGAGCCGTTGCTCATTACGCTTACCTATATAGGCCCTCTACACGTTTGCTCGTCAAGGGTGCACTAAAGAAGCCTGCTGATATTAAAATTTCCGGTTTTTGGACGTCAGTTTCAGGCTGGGTGTTGATAAGGATTCCATACTCCAGTTGACGGTTTTAGCTCTCTGGGCAACATTACCTTTACCAGGAAGGATTTGTTTGAAGATAATTTAAGTTGAACAATTACCTATTAAAAAGAAGACATGGAAGAAAGCTATTAAACAAAATATCGTAAATAATAATATTATATTGGTCTAAACGGCTATTTTGCGTTGACATGAAATGTGAGCAAGAATTGAAATTCGGGTCACATTCTAGTGGTACGTGTTCGTTCATATTATGATTTACGACGTCATCACTGTTACGTGATTCTGCGTACCTTTATTATTACGCAGCTTTGGAGCGAAGAAAACTACAAGAAATACGCAAGCATTTGCGTATTCTTGTAGTTTTACTTCGTATTTATTCAAAACACGATTTTTTTACTAGGATGTTTTATGTCTTGTATTTCACCAAAAAAATCTAATTAGTCCGTCAGATAGATTTTCAAAAAATAATAGACACCTATTTTTTCTGTTTTCACTTACACAAAAGATGAAGACGATACAGTGCTTCGAAAAGTCGTGTCAAGTTGTGTGAACAAGGTTAGTACTTTTTACCCACAAAGTGACGTCAAAAGCCCCCACTCATGATCTTTTCTTTACGTGAAAAAAGAAAAAAGACGTGTCCATTACTTTTTGGAAAACTGTCTGACCTACAAATTTTTTTTTTTGGTGAAATACCCTATTAGCATGACAACAGTTTCGTATTTATTAGTTTACCTTATCTCAAACTAGCTTATGCCAACGGCTGCGCCTGGTTGGAGTTCGATAATTGTCCCACGGGATCATACTACCGGGATAAGAAGTATCCTATTAGCCCAGGTTATAAACTATCTTTGTTCTAAATTTCACACACATCCGTTCAGTAGTTCGTGCGTGAAAGAGTAATAAACAACCACCCATCCACCTATACATCCTCACAAGCTTAAACATTTATAATATTCGTAGAAAAATAAAGCACCTGGCACCATTGAATACTATTGTAAAGAGCTCGCCAAAACAACAACCAATCAGCTGATGTGAAACACTAATCCCTAAATAAATAAAAGACGGCAGCAATTAATAGTAGCTAAATATTTATCAGCATTTTTACAACATTGATAAAACATTTACACATTCGGTATTCTGCACTTTAGAAGAAACACGCCGCGGGTGGTCTATAGTGTGTGGTGTATACTAAAATAATAAAAGATGGCGGAAAAAACACCGAAGAATCGGAACAATGACATGGACTCCGAAGTCCCCACGTCAGACGCAGAGCGCAAAGTAGACTTAGACACTATCTTAGTAGAAGAAATTGGACAGTTCGGCAAGTACCAGATGAGGACTTTCTTGTTGTCTGTCCTTATGGTGATCTTCGTCGCTTGGAGTGCCGTTGAATACATGTTTACCACAGCTCGTATAAGTACCAGGTAAATAATATTATGGTCACTTTTAGTATCTTTTTTCTTGTTACCAAAAATCCTAGAATCCACGGTTTTCCTTTTTAACCTATTCTTGTACTTGATCAAAGGTTTCTTCTATAGCATTTTTCCGTTCTTAGTATGTGTTGCCTTTTCTGCATTATCCATCTTAAACGCTTTCAGGTCATTACACTTCAGCATAGCCCTTCTATTTTCCTTCATTTTCATATTTCACATGTGTAATCAGTGATTCCTCTTTTACCGTTTGGTGAACCTTACTAATGATATCAGATATTTCTATATATTTGGGCACTATATTACAGATGTCTCATCCCGGAGTGTGAAGGTGTACCGGCGAGTTTCTCACCGTACTGGTTAGCGAACGCAGTGCCACAGGGCGACCAATGTGAGCGTTTTGCTAACGTAAACGCGACAGTTAGGGTGGTCGACAGCGATACCTGTCCTGCATCACTCTTTAACCGTGACACCCGCGTACCTTGCGATGACTTCGTGTATGAGAACACACACTCCGTTGTTTACGATGTAAGTGGAAAAAATAATGATGTTTTTATGAGAGAATGATCCTCCACCATCATTCCCCTACTCAGTTCTACTTCTGCTTATCGGCTTTTTGAGCAACAACAGTTTTTGTGTTATAAAACGCAGTGAAGTTGCCCTCTAGCCGTTGAAACAGCATATATTCGGTTAACATAATGTCTCCAATACTGCTTCCATTGCACTTCTTGGTGAAAAGCTTACCCAGCAGCTGGTAATACAGGCAGTAACAAAAATGTGACAATCAGAGAGACAGATTCTTGATTTATATTTTTTGTCGTCTTGTAGCTCGGATTGCCGTGTGATGAGTGGAAGCGGTCGCTGATTGGCACGGTGCGCACGTTCGGTTCACTGACGGCACTGCCCATCACTGGTTTTGTGTCAGATCGCTGGGGCCGACGCGTTGCCCTTGTGCTGAATGCGTTTAACACGGCCTGGCTCGGCGTCACTCGCTACTCGGCTGACACCTACATCGGATTCATGATGTCTGAATTCGCTGAGGCCACTTTTGGGTCTGGAGGGTTTACCTGCGCATATATATTGAGTAAGTTATACCCTAAACTGTGTCTCGCTCTTAACCAATATCGAAAAGAAATATGTTAATTCCAATCCCATTACTAAAATTCAGTTAAAAGTCTAAAGGTCAGTCATGAACCAAGGGACGAGCAGATATTATAGTATATAATTTATTTTAAATGTTTAGTGTGCATAAATAAAATCATTAATTACAATCATCATAATTAGAAAGTATACGAAAGATTACCCCTGGTATCTATATAATAGTCAAGTTATTGTAATTACTTGAGATTAAGTTTTTACTCATTCAACCGGTTTTTATGTTCGCACGTCGTTAATTTTAGGTTTAATTGACCTTAAATTAACGACGTGCGAAAAGTCAAAGAAAACAAAATTAAGAATTCTAAATTTTATCAATTTTAGGGTCAACCAATTACTAAACTTCAGAGTGAAATTCGTGTCGTATATTTTTACTATTACACAAGTAATCATGTTTAAAGATACTAGTGTATATGTTAAAGTAGGCAAGCTAATCGGATCTCGTGATAGATTGGGCTGTAAACTTTATTTATTACCTGTGATTATGATAATATTATATTATTTTGAAAATACATACGCATATTACCTAATAAGGGTCTTATCATACCACGCCACTTATAGATTTTAATAGAATTGTATGCAAGACCGGGCCATTATTTACAAACGCTTCGATTCGATTTCGATTTAGAAAGTTGTATGTCTATCTCGCTCGCTCTCATAATGCCAAAAAAGACATCCATACGACACATTCGACTCGGTGTCGATTAGATTGTTTCTAAATAGCTATGCTGGTGGTGACTTGATTTCAGATACCTATTTGAAGCCGGGATGCACTTCTTCTTTTATTTTACTTGGCTGATGCTATGCAAAAAATATAAAGCTGTAAAGTCAAATGTCATAAATTAAAGTTGCATTTCATCTTAATTATAAATATTCTTACAGTAATGGAACTGGTTGGCCCAAAGTTTAGAGTAGCTGCGGGAGCCATGTTGAACACTACCTTTGCGGTAGGACAAGTGACGATGGCACTGATCGCATGGGGAGTACCCAACTGGAGAAAGCTGACCCTTACCCTCTACATTCCTCAGTTCCTCACCATATTCTATTACTGGCTCATCAGCGAATCCATACGATGGTATATGAGCAAGGGACGCTTTGATGAATCCGAAGCTTTACTGAGAAAAGTTGCAAAAGTCAACGGAAAACAACTATCTGAGAAATCTCTTGAAACATTACGGCGAATAACACAAGAAAAATTGAGAATCAGTGCGATGGAGGCAGAAAAGCGAGGTGGAGAACCCTGGTTGGTTGTGCAAGTGTTCCAGCATAAGAAAATATTGCTTCGTGTTCTCGTTTCTCCAGTCTGGTGGATCACAACCACGTTTATCTACTACGGACTATCACTCAACGCAGTCAATATGTCTGGTAACAGATACGTGAACTATATGGCCGTAGCAGCGGTTGAAATCCCCGGCTTTTGGATTGCATATTTTTTGATGGACAGAATCGGCAGAAAGCCCGTTCTGACTGGATCTTTCTGGTTATGTGCGGCGTGCCAGATAGCCTACATTTTTATACCGCAGGGTAAGTATCACCACATAAAGTTTTTATTAATTTAATAAGTTACTAGCTGTATTACGTTAATAATAATATTAAGTGTGTCGGATCATTTAGTTCCCTTCAAAATGGTTGAGTTGAATGGTGCTGATCCGTGCGTCATGTTCGTGAACGGGCGCTGTCAGTGGAGACTGGTCATCTCTTAGTTGCCATGGTTTATAAATATATACATATTTTTTTGATTTGTTTATTATACCTTTTTACTCCGGACGCTCTTAACTTGCACGTCTTGCTACATAGTTCTCACATAATATACCATCTCAACATGAATGATGTAATGTACCAAGATTTTGTAACAATATTTTGATTTAAAAGAGTGTCCATGGAGTTTCTTGCCCGTTCTTCTCCATAGAGATCTACGCTAGGGAACTGGCAACTACAGTACTTTCACAAGTTATTATGCCTTGTGACTGTGACTGTAGCTTAGGAGTGCAATACGTTGTTTCGGGGGTTGCTGCGTCGGGTTGCGCGGCGCCGGATGTTACCGGCGGCGAGTGCTGTGGGTGCGGGGGCGCGCGGCGGCGCGTGCCGTGGTGGCTGGTGCGCGGGGCTCCGGGTCGCGGGGCGGCGGTTGCGCGTTGCGGCGTGCATTCGTTGTTCCGTGATTCGAGGTCTCGTGCATTCGTTGTTGCGGTGTGCGTCGCTGCGTGCTTTTTTGCTTGCAGTGTTCGTCGTTGCGGGCATTCGGCGGCGTGTGGTTCGGCGTGGTGGCTTTCGGAATGACGTATTGCACTCGTAGTTTTTCGTAGTTTTGTTTTATGAATTGTTCTTATGACATTCAAAAGTGCCAGTAATGGTTTAATTGAAATAAATGCCTTGAGTTGAGTTGAGTTGAAATGTTGATGTTGACACCGAATTAGTTGATTTAATTTAATTACTGCTTAAATA
Organism: Diarsia rubi; assembly: GCA_932274075.1. Taxonomy (NCBI): domain Eukaryota; kingdom Metazoa; phylum Arthropoda; class Insecta; order Lepidoptera; family Noctuidae; genus Diarsia; species Diarsia rubi. The sequence continues at coordinate 19,564,505 of OW026424.1, read as the reverse complement.
TTTTTCTATACACTTTATGACTAAATAAATTTAAATCACATGATGTCGAGCGTATGAGGCAGTGAAAATGTTTTTCGAAACAGCGACTTTCGCGACTACTTCATTCGAGTCCATGAGCTTTCGAACCTGTGAGGCAGTGGAAAAATAATTCGCAACAGCGTGTGTCGCAAGGGCGGCGTTCGAAGCAACATAGGCCCCGGGACCCGTACCCGTCATGCGTCGCATTGCCCTTTTTTGTATCTACATACTTACCTACTACTTAACACCTACCCACCTATCTCTTATCTACCTACCACCTACCTATCACCTACCTACCACCACCTACCTACCGCAAACACTATTTGAAAAATCGTTTTTCTGTTGGGAAAAAAACAGTAATTGTATATGATTGACGTAATTATGGTCTGTTTGAAGTTGTCCATTGGCTCTTTTTCTTTCACTTTTCTTTTATTGTGAGGTTTTATCAAATCTGATTTTAATAAAACAAAAACAATTTTATAATATTCTATTTTAAACAAACCTTGTCCTAAAAATAACAAACACAAAAAAGAAAGAATCATCCAATTTGGTGCAGTAGTTCGAAAGTTTATAGATATACATATAAAGGGTGTAAAAGTACCCTTAACGCAAACGAAAGGCACTTGTTCTCCCCACCACTGCCATCTTTTTTTTTGTTCTAGATCATACCTGGTTACGGAGATATTGGGGGTCAAAGTTCCAAATTTTGCACAGCTTTTTTTGTAAATACTGATTATTCAGGTTTAACTTTACTTAAATTACCTCCATTACCCTTTTACTATTCAAAGCATCCGCTAACACAATGTTTTAAGAGTGCTACATTGAGTTTTACCGTAAAATGAGATTTTTGACCACAAAAAAAAAGGAGTTCCCCAGCAAAAATTTTTAGGGGTACTTAGTTTGATGTACAGAATGCTTTGTTGACGTATGTGTGAATGGTTAATTTACATCCTGTATATATTATGTCGCAGATCGATAGTGATTTTTTTTTAAAGGCCTCCCTCCACTCTTTCCACTTCTCGCGAACCCGCGCTTCCTCCTTCCAATTTTGACGGAACCGATCTAGTTCATCCCCTCATCTCCTTCGTGGCCTGCCACGACCCCGTCTCACTGTATAAGGGCACCAGTTTCCTGCTATTTTGGCCCACAGTTTGTCCGGCGTATGGAATGTCAAGCGTTTATCATAATTCTGATTTAGTTTAATTTAATTTAATTTTTGGTCTGGCAATGCTTGAGTGTGTTTAGTCGAATAAAGTTATCGTTGGTCATTTTCGATGTTCATAAACAGACGGTAGACTTGTGCAGTGGACACATTCGAATTGAAATCGTGGTGACGAACGGTTGACTTGGCTAACCTCACTACATTCCACTTTAAGCTGAAAATAGATCTTAAATCCTTTGTCTTTTTCGTTGTAAAGTAACACAGTAAGTAGTTTTGGACAGTAATGTTTAGTGTACCGAACAGTGCCTGTATATTATTTCACGTCGGACTCCACGTGCCATCATGACCGACCAACAAATCAACGAAGGCATGTCTCATCTGTCGTCATATATTATAGATACTCTTTAAAAAATACATGTCTCAATATTTTTTTATGAACAGATTTTTACGCAGTATCACTGACGATCTACTTGGTTGCAAAGATGGCGATAGCTGGGGTGGGGGTAGCACTATACGTGTACACTGCGGAGCTGTATCCTACGAAACATCGGCACAGCTTGTTCGCTTTCTCTTCCATGGTAGGAAGGATTGGCTCTATGCTTGCGCCACTCACGCCCGCTTTCGTAAGTTTTTATGTTTAGTAACAAAGCTTTTGAGTAACTTGGACATATAGTATTTTGTCCATTTAATTATATGAGTACGAGTAAGATTGGAAACATTATTATTGTTTTCACTTTTCTATTTTTGAGACCAGTTGTTGTGTTCAAGAAACGAATAGTGAAGTCTCAGGTGAATCATTACTGGTGTTCTACAGGGGGTAATGTCTTGGCCCGCCGCTGTTTCAAAGTCTCATTTTCCAACTCATAATACGATCATTAAACAACTATATTGCAAACTTGAGAAAATGTATGATTATAATAATATTATATTTGTCATGAACATCGGTATTTATTCTATTGCAGGGATCACAATGGTTTGAAGAGCTGCCATTCGTGTTATTTGGCTCTTTCGCGCTGGTATCTGGTTTCTTAATCTTCCTAACTCCGGAGACACTCGGCCACGCACTACCAGACACCTTCGAACAGGCAGAGGAGATTGGGCTCACAAACAAAACGAAAAACTGAAGTATATTGAAATCTCGTAATATTTAGTTTTAAAATTATTCTTTTATGAATAAAGTAACACTTTTAGATTATACGTTGCGTTTTATTGAAAACACAAATTATGTCAATTGATTGATGATTGATTGATTGTTTTAATTGTACTTTTTTTATACTATTTTTTTTACAAAATTTCTACACAATGTATTATTGTTTCGAAATAAATTACTTATGACTTATGATTACAAAAGTATCATCATATGATATAAATATCTATCTTTCGGATTGTTGTCGTTTACTAACAAATCTTCATGACACTTACTGAATAAAGTACTCGTTGTAACTTAAGCTGATGTTTCAAAAAAAGTTACATTATTTTGAATCGCATCCTATTAATGGGTCTCTAAAAAGTGCTAATATGTCAATTACACACATTTGATCTATCTTGGGTGGTTTACAAACCTTTACCTTAACAGTATTTATTAAAACACTATTGTAAGTATAGAATAACTCACACGAAAGCAGTTTCATTTAATAATTTAATTAAACTAATTCGTAAACACGTCAAACATGGGGCAAGGACATAAAGATGGTACTGTATCTCAGTGACCTCCTATATCATATTATTATAAGCAGCCATTCAAGCTAAGAGCGGTATGAACTAATTTACCTTTCTGAAATACAGCTGCGCCCTTGAATGATATTCGAAAGAGTAGAGCGTGTCATAGCAATAACCGATCAGTGGATGTAAAACATTAATCCCGATCAGATAATTAAATGATAGAAGGCAGGAATTAAGAGTACACTTATCAGCAATTTTATTACTCTGATAAAACTGGGCGTTTTATCAAAGTTTTGTATTCTGCTTTCTAGACATTAGTTTTTCTTAGACATTTTGTATTCTGCACATTAGAGGAAACGCGGCAGGTGGTTTAGTGTGGTGTGAACGAAAATCATTCAAGATGGCGGAAGAATCACAGAAGAATCAGAATAATAACGTGAATTCCAAAGTTCTCCCGTCAGAATACGAGAGCGATGTAGACCTAGACACTATCCTTGTAGAAGAAATCGGACAGTTTGGGAAGTACCAGTTGAAGACTTTCTTGTTGGTCATAATTTTGGTAATCTTCGTGGCTTGGAGCGCCGTTGAATACATGTTCACAACATCTCGAATAAATACCAGGTAAATATTTGCCTCTTTTTGTATATATTTTAGTTAGGTCAACCAGGATTCATATTTTTATATCAGCGATGCCTCTTTTATTGCGTATCTTACTGTTTTGTGTTTGGTTAGCCTTACTTAACATTTATGCATTTTCTTAATTTTCCGCCAACGCTTTGAAGTCGTCACACCTTAGCACAGATCTGGCACGGTAGTAATAACTTCTTATTAACCATACCATCAGTGATTCCACTGTGATCTTTCTATATACTCTTTGGGTATCTTTCTATTTTGATATTCTATTGCAGATGTCTGATCCCGGAGTGTGAAGGTGAACCAATGAGTTTCTCACCGTACTGGTTACCGAACGCAGTACCGCAGGGCGACCAATGTGAACGTTTTACTAGCGTGAACGCAACACTTCGAGTGGTCGACAGTGTTACCTGCCCTGCATCACTCTTCAACCGTGAATCCCGCGTACCTTGCGATGACTTCGTGTATGAGAACACGTACTCTGTTGTTTACGATGTAAGTCGAGGTAACAGTGATGTTTTATACAGACTGCTTTGTCAAATCCAAGGGGTTTTAAATAAAATGGGTTACTTATTAATTTTTCCTTATAAACGGGTAACGGTTACTGTGAACCACGGGCCGTGCTTTAAAACGGTTAAAGCGCGGCCCGTCTGATTCGCGCCCTAAAACTGCAATTTTACATACACATAAAGAAACGCAAACATTTATTTGATAATTTCACATTGATTATTTATCTAATTTACTGGGGGAAGACCAAAATAAAATCATTCACACTTGCAATCATTATTTATTTGAGATCTAGTGAGACAGGTTCCTGATTCATGATTTCTGTCTTCACGTAGTATGGGCTGGCGTGTGAAGAATGGAAGCGGTCGCTGATCGGCACAGTGCGCACGTTCGGCACTCTGGCGGCGCTCCCCATCACTGGCTTCGTGTCTGACCGCTGGGGTCGACGCGTCGCTCTAGTACTATGCGCCTTCAACACAGCCTGGCTCGGCGTCACGCGCTACTGGGCTGACACCTACATCGGCTTCATGATATCCGAGTTTGTGGAGGCCACTTTCGGATCTGGAGGATTTTCATGCGCGTATATTTTAGGTAAGTGATTTTATTAATTAGGTATGTCTCTACTACTCGTCACTATTTGTGTAACTATGAATAAATAAGTTTAAAAACTAAAACCCGACTACGAATAAAAACGCGTTCTCAAAAGTATTAAACAAGAAAAATCGTATAGTAAGTAGATAATTTGATAAATTATAGAAGACAGCCATAGTCGCATGCCAGTGATATCTGATGCGCCTTCATGGCGTTCTCATTGACACAGAAGTCAGCTGATAGTTGCCATTAGCAAGGTGGCATGCGACTACGACTGTCCACTATAATTTATCAAATTATCTACTTAATTTTACTTGTTTAATATTTTTGAGAACGCGTTTTTATTCGTAGTCGGGTTTATTTGAATTTTATTTTTGAGTGTTATTCAATAAATACTTACGTAATAACTATTACTTTTATATTGTAATGACTAGACCGCAAGAACTTTTTGACCGCAATCTAAACGTATATGTTGACTTGAACTATATTAATATACATATTTGTAATTTACTCGACAAGACCTTTCATTTGATACCAAACATGTTATGATTATCTCAATTTAATTTTTTTCGAGCTTAGAATTTGACATATAAATTCTGTCGTAAAAAGAATTGTTAAAATTTATATAGCCTATGTCACCCGGGTTATTCTTACAAATCTATTGACACCTCATTTATTGAAATACGTTCTATAGTCTAGGCGCTACGGTGGAACATACAAACATACATACATACATACGTATACTGCCAAAATCATTACCCTTTCTTTTGGCTTCGCCGTAGTCGGGTAAAAAAATTTTACGTTATAATAGTATGATAAAAGTTAGTTCTTATGTATTTTGGATGCCTTGAAGTGTACATAAAATAAATAAACTATTACTATTGTGGTTTATAAGTACGGAAATGTTAATATTTAGGTACATGCACGTTAATCGTATCTCGTGATAGATTGGTCTGTAAACTTTATTTACGACCTGTAATTATGATAACATTACTTTGTTTTGAAAATTCGCAATTCGCGTGCCGCGTATCTAAAAACGTTCTTATCATACCACGTGACACAGGAACAATATTTTTGTACAATAGTATGCGAGTTGTTATGGCAATGTGATTTGAGATAATTAACTAGGAAACACAATGCGTTACGTATTATTCCACTTATTGCCGCACTCAGAATACTTTAATGATTACTTAAATCATCACTTAGTAAAGGCTTTTTTGGCGGGTGGAAAATCATCAAATAACCCCCCTCCCGCTCTTGGGCTGAGCAAAAGGGAGTGTCAGACTTCTACTGACTAAAAACCACCCATGTTCCTTCTTAGCCCTATGTGTCGAGGCCGCGGTAACACAACTTGTGTACAACCCGCAGCACCGACGGGCGTCGGCCCTTGCAGGCCCCTCCCATGTTGCTGACATCTCTTTGAGGCGCGCGTGGAATACAAACGCGCCGTCGACACGGCCAGTTGTCGTCGTAAGAAGGACGGACGGCGAGCTAGCCCATCACTCTCCGTCCACAGGCCCGCGTCTACGGTGACCGGAAGCCATCACGTGGCCCCCGACGCCTGGAGTGGCTGGGACGAGAGGTCCTCTCCCTTTCGCGTTCCACCTCCTTCGCTAGCATCACTGCTTCGCAGAAGGAGGCGACGGCGTCCCATTCCGCCTCACCCCGGACTATGGCTTGCACCAGGGCCGGGCGCGAGAGGTCGCCGCCGCCGAGAGGTCGCGCGGTAGTAAGCACATCAAACCCTCAAACTGTCAAGTCAATTTTTTATTGAAAATATGGCTTCTCATCTTATTCTTATTTATTATTACAGTGATGGAGCTGGTCGACCCGAAGTTCAGGGTAGCCGCGGGAGCTATGATGAACACTACCTTCGCAATGGGACAAGTGACGATGGGACTGATTGCATGGGGTGTACCCAACTGGAGAAAGTTAACCCTTGCGTTGTACATTCCTCAGTTTATCACCATCTTATATTACTGGCTCATCAATGAATCCATACGATGGTATATGAGCAAGGGACGCTTCGATGAATCAGAGGCTCTACTTAGAAAAGTTGCAAAAGTCAACGGAAAACAACTATCTGAGAAATCTCTTAAAGCATTACGGCGAACAGCGCAGGAAAAATTGAGAATCAGTGCGATGGAAGCAGAAAAGCGAGGTGGAGAACCGTGGTTGGTTGTTCAAGTGTTTCAGCACAAGAAAATATTGGTTCGTGTTCTCGTTTCTCCCGTGTGGTGGATCACAACCACGTTAATCTACTACGGACTGTCACTAAATGCTGTTAACATGTCTGGCAATAGATACGTGAACTATGTTGCCGTGGCTGCGGTTGAAATCCCCGGCCATTGGATAGCATATTTCCTGATGGACAGAATCGGAAGAAAGCCAGTATTAACTGGAGCCTTTTGGTTATGTGCGGCGTGTCAGATTGCTTACATTTTTATACCTACCGGTAACTATTGCGAAATAATTTAGGAACATATTTTTTTTTTTCATCATCATCATCATTATTTCAGCCGAAAGACATCCACTGCTGGACATAGGCCTCCCTTAAGTGTCACCACATTGACCGATCCCATGCGTCTCGCATCCAGCAACTTTCACCAGGTCACCGGTCCACCTAGCGGGAGGCCTTCCAACGCATCGTCTACCGGTTCGCGGTCGCCACTCCAGAACTTTCTGGCCTCATCGGCCATCCGTTCTGCGAGCGATGTGCCCTGCCCACAGCCACTTAAGTTTGGCAATTCTTCGGGCTATGTCGGCAAACCGAAGGTGAGTGATGTACTCGCCATATTGATGATGATGCCCAGTCCTCTCCAGTCCAGAACCTTGATTACATCCTCCAGTACAGCTGTGAATAGTTTCGAAGATATGACGTCCCCCTGTCTCATACCTCGCTACAGAAGGATAGGTTCCGAAGTCGGACTGATATGGTGGCGTTTTTGTACAAACACTTCAACACCTCGATGTACCGGTTGTCGATTTGGCACCTTTGGAGAGACTGTAGTACAGCCCAGCGATGTCGCGATGGAATCGAAGGCTTTCTCGTAGTCCACAAACACTAAACAGAGAAGCAGATTATACAATTCAGTCTTCTGTATAACCTGCTGCAGCGTGTGTATGTGGTCTACGGTGCTAAAGCCTTTTCAGAACTTTCGAAAGTCGTCAAACCTGCGCACAAGACGATTCGTAATGACTCTTGAAAACAACTTGTAGATATGACTCAGAAGTGAGATGGGCATATAATTCTTCAGCTGGGCATTGTCGCCCTTCTTGAAGAAAAATACCACCACACCTCTGCACCATGCCTGCGGCGTTTTTCCCTCAAGTATGACGGAAGCAAACGGCTTCTGAAGAGCCTTAAGGACCAGTTTGCCGGGCGCCTTCAGGAGTTCGGCCGTAATTCCGTCATCCCCCGGTGCCTTGTTGTTCAGCTGTTTCAGAGCCATCCTAATCTCGTACAGGCTGACATCCGGGATGTCTTCGGTATAGAGTCGGGACAGTCTAGCTCTTAAGAATTTTAAGTTTATATTCATTATATATGTTATATGTTTATATCATACTTTTTCTTCAGATTTGTTCGCATTATCGCTGACAGTCTACTTGATCGCAAAGATGGCGATTGCTGCGGTGGCGATATCAGTGTATGTGTACACTGCCGAGTTGTACCCCACAAAACATCGGCACAGCTTGTTCGCTTTCTCTTCCATGATGGGAAGAATAGGCTCTATGGTTGCGCCACTTACGCCCGCTTTTGTGAGTTTTTTATTAGCAACTTAGCAAGGCATTTGACTTACTTAAACGTAGTATTTTGTCTGTTAAAATAATTATTAGAGTACGAAGTACATTTGAAATATGATTGGTTAAATTTCTTTTCTATTTTTATGACAAGTTGTTGTGCTTAAGCAACAAATAGTGAACAAAGTGATTTTTTACTGGAGTTCAACAGGGACCATGATTTGGTCCGCCATTACTTCTAAGTCTCACTTTCAAACTTTAATTACCATCATTATATTATAAGTTTATAGCAGACTAAAATATAATTACAATTATCTCTTTAACATGAACTTGCTGTTATTATAATTTTGATCAATATTTTTTATAATTATTTTATTTCAGGGCTCAGAATGGTTTGAAGAGCTGCCATTCGTGTTATTTGGCTCTTTCGCACTTTTATCTGGTTTTCTTATCTTCCTAACTCCGGAGACGCTTGGCCACGCTTTACCAGATACCTTCGAGCAGGCAGAAGAGATTGGACTCACAAACAAAACGAAAAACTGAACATACAACATCGAATCTACCTAGAGTTACATATGTAGAAAATGTTGTTATTAAATAGTTTTAAATTTTTTACAGTTTTGTTTCTTTTTTACCCGACTACGGCAAAGCCAAGGGAGGGTTATGATTTTGACTGGCTATGCATGTATGTATGTATGTTCATCTGTTCCCTCATAGCTCCTAATCTACTTATCGGAACAAGTTCAAAGGGCTTCACTTGTGCATTTCCAAAATATTGCTCAAATTTAAAGTGACGCCCTCTAGCGGACAAAAATTCATGTGTTAAAAAATAATTAATTATATCCAAAATTGTTTAATAAAAAAAAAGTTAAAAACTAAAACCCGACAACAACAAAAGTAGGAATCATATTGATAGACTTTAAATTGATATTCAATCATTTATTGGGTTCCACAATATTTCGATCACAATATTAGATCACAATATTTTAACTAAGACATGAAATAACTGACAAACACACTAATAAATAAATGGCCTATATAATGGGCAGCAGAGCGGTGGCCTAGTGGTGGCGGCCTCGACTTACGAACAGTAAGTCGTGTGTTCGAACCCAGGCAGGCGCATTTTCTTATTTATTTCTTAGCCTTTATTGTCCAACTGCTGCTCAAAAGCCGCCCTTCAAAGCCTTCCACTCGTAGGCACATTACTTTTTGTAATTTATTTCAACACCGCATGTCTCAAAACGGTAAAGAAAAACATCGTGAGGAAACCATGTGTTAGAACCAAAAAAATCGAAGACATGTGATATCTTCCAATCCGCACTGGGCCTGCGTGGTGGATTATAGTCCATCCCTCTCCTAAAGGGAAGGCCTGGAGTCCTTGCAGTAGGAATATTATAGACTAATAATGATTATATCTCTGGAACTGACACAGTGGCATACATCGTCGTTATGCAATTCATTTAGTTGCAGACTAGGTTTGTTAGGTTAGGTTACTATGACCAACATACAATGTTTTACTCATTTAGCTAAGCTTTTATAGTTTATACTACAAAAGCAACAATAAAATCAAAATCAAAATCAAAATCAAAACTCATTTATTCAAACTAGGCTGATAATCAGCACTTTTCGAACGTCAAAATTTACTTTACTTTACTTATTTACAAGAGACAGTCCCCCAAAACGCCCCCCCTTCGACACTTCCTAGTGTTTTTGCTGGAAAGAAGAAGTGGCGGAACAAACTCCCCAGCACACATCTGTCTGTTAGGTTGGTTAGAAGAACCAGACTCGATACAATAGTAAGTAAATAAACTACGCCTTTTTCCATTATTTAGGTGTCCAGTCACAAGCAAGAATATGTATACACATGGCAAAGTTCAAACACAACTTTCTCGTGAGAAAACGGTTTTACTTTAAGATAAGACCTATTTCTTAACAGTAAGACTTCTAAAATACCATGTCCATAAAAACATGAAAGGTTATTGAAAATCACTTTTAAAAGTAGCTTCCTGCTCACTCAGAGACGTTTAACGATTACTTAAGCCATCACTTAGTAAACACTAAAGATTTTGATATTTTAGTGAAGGTTTTTTTGTCAAATCTTTACTTAGTGACTGTTTCAGTTATCATTAAATATCTTTGAGTACCGCAGCAAGTGTATAAATATTGACGTCAGTGACAGTAGCTATTCAGAAAATACTGAACACCTCCTTCTAAGACCGTAACAAACTTATTTTACTGTCATCTACGACTAATTTAATTACCTTGTATGTTAGTAATGCCAGTCTATTCCTGACCTTTTTATTTGTTTGGTGCAAAATCATCAAATGACTCCTGCCACTCGGGCTAGAGCGGTAGGGAGTGTCAGACTTCTACTGACTAAAAGCCACTCATGTTCCTTCTTAGAACTTTGTGTCGAGGCCGCAGTATCTCTTTCGAAAAACATGCAGCCCCGACGAGCCCCTTCAATGTTGCTGACATCTCGTTGCGGCGCGCGTGGAACACAAACGCGCCGTCGACACGGCCTGTCGTCTTCATAAGACGGATGGACGATTAGCTAGTCTATTACTGACCCTCCACTAAACAAAGGCCATTTCTCTTACAGATAGTACTAGCAACGATCAATTTTGATAATGAAATGCATTGAATTGCTGTATCTCAGGGACCTTCTATATCTGGTGGCACGGCAGTGCCCCCGCCAAGCCTAGCCCGCCTAGTACGGGCTATGATGGAATTTCAACGCAAATAATAAAACGTGTAGTGTACATAATTGCCCCAATCATAACTCATATTATAAATCAGTGTCTTGAGGAAGGCATTTTCCCAACATATTTAAAAACTACGGTGGTTACACCACTATTTAAAAAAGGAAACCCAGAAGATGTACGATGTTACAGGCCGATTGCTCTCATTCCAATATTCGCCAAAATATTTGAAAAAGTACTAAATAATAAACTTACTGAATATTTCGAGAAAAATAAAATAATAATGGATAATCAAGTAGGATTCAGAAAAGGGAAATCGGTAAATTCAGCTATTTATCAGTTTTTAGAAAAAATACTTACAGAACTAGATAAAAAAAACAAGTTACAGCTCTATACATGGACATGACAAAAGCGTTTGATTATGTTGATCATGAACTTCTTTTGCAAAAACTGGAAATATACGGAGTTCGGGGTAAAGCACTACAAATAATCAAATCATATCTATGTAACCGAATACAGCTCACTGAAATAACACAGTTATGTCCACTTACAAAGAGAGAGATTAAGTATACATCGAGTCCTAGATTTATAAAATATGGTGTACCTCAAGGGTCAATACTGGGACCACTACTGTTTCTCATTTACATAAACGATTTACCTAATGCTATTCAGCAACAAATAATAAAAACAAAAATCATGAACAAGAAATAAATGATTCCTTATCTAAATTAATAAATTGGCTTCAAATAAATAATTTACAAATTAATCTCACAAAAACACATTACATGAACTTTAAAAATAAAAACGCGACATCTACTCCTTTAACTATTGCATACAATAATGAAACAGTAGCTGAAGTTGCAAATACAAAATTTTTAGGAATCCATATAGATTCGAATATGTCATGGAAAACACATGTAAATAGTGTATGTACCAAATTGAATCAATTTTCTTACGCTCTATACATGCTTAAAAAAGTATCCAACCAGACCGCGCTTCTTACTGCTTACCATGCGTATGTGGGATCCACTCTGTCGTATGGGTTACTATATTGGGGAAACTCGACTGATAAAGAAATTGCGTTCAAAGCCCAAAAAAAGTGTATTAGGTCTACAATATGTGGGTTACGCCAAACGGATTCATGTAAACCACATTTCGTAAATCTCAAGATTTTAACACTCCCTGCTCTATTTATCTACCTGGCCTCAATTTTAGTTAAATCAAACATTACAAGCTATGATACGTTAAAAAGCAGAAGACTTAAACATACCTTAAGAGATAAAGCGTCCCACACTAGAGCGTACAGTAATAGTGTTTTCTGTATGAGCACAAAGATTTATAACAAGCTACCTATGGACATTAAGATTATAAATTCAATTATTATTTTTAAAAGAATGCTGAAAATTTTCTTAATTAAAAAGGCCTATTACTCAATAGCAGAATTTCTTGAGGAAAAATAATTTTGTGCAATAAAGTACCTATCACTAAAGTGAATATAATTCAGTAAAATATTTTTAAAAGGATTATGATAATAAATATTAAATTATTACAATACTGTGACATAATTGAATTAATGAATAATGATAATTTTTAAATCAGGTAACTCATGACATGTGTATTTTTATTTAGGCATGACTTTAATAATTTATAATTAATATGATGTAAATGATAAAATTATATAATGTAATTAAAACGATGTCCTATACAAAATTTAATATTTATAACTTTTTTCTTTTTAATTAATGAATGTAAATAATGCATGTCCAACTGTTACTGTTACAATTATAAGCACACATGCATGATGAAATTGCAATGCCCTAACAGGGCCACTATGTTCTAAGAACTGATATCCTCTGTTAAGAACTTTATTTATGTACACATAGTTAGCAATAAAGAATTTGAATTTGAAATTTGAATTTGAAGCCGAGCAAGAAAGCGGCACGGCCGTACCATCCTTTTCTTGAACCGGTTCAGGCCATTTTCGTCTTGGCCACTGCATCACATTGGCCAATGCGATGGCGATTAGCAATTACAATAGCCTGTTTAACATTGGCGAATGCGATGCGATGGCCAAGTCAATCTTTTATTTAAAACATCAAAGGTTTCTAAATAGGGATTAAATATATGAACTGACTTGGTATTACATGGATCTCACTTCTTTTTACGGTAAAAGTGAGTTGCGCGGCTTGGCTCTTTTTACAAGTTTTGTTTTTGGTGGGATCATATTTTTATAAGCAGCCATTCAACCTGAGAGCGCGGAGCGGTATGAACTACTTTACCTATCTCAAATACAGCACCCTGCACCCCAGTAGAGCGCGTCATTGCAACAACCGATCAGTTGATGTAAAACATTAATCCCCATCAGATAATTAAATGATAGTATGTGGGAATTAAGAGTCCACTATCAGCATTTATATGGCTCCGATAAAACACCTATACAGTTTTGTATTCTGCACATTAGAGGAAACGCGGCAGGTGGTCTAGTGTGGTGTGATCCAAGATAATTCAAGATGGCGGAAGAATCACAGAAGAATCAGAATAATGACATGAATTCCAAAGTTCCCACGTCAGAATACGAGCGTGATGTAGACCTAGACACTATCCTTGTAGAAGAAATTGGACAGTTTGGCAAGTACCAGTTGAGGACTTTCTTGTTGGTCATGGTTTTGGTAATCTTCGTGGCTTGGAGCGCCGTTGAGTACATGTTCACAACCTCTCGAATAAATACCAGGTAAATATTTGCCTCTTTTTGTATCTATTTATTTAGATCCCTAGTTAGATTAACCATGATTTATATTTTTCATATCAGTGATTCCTCTTTTACTGCGTATCTTATTGTTTTGTGTTTGGTTAACCTTACTTAACATTTATGCATTTTCTAGACTTTCCGCCAATGCTTTGAAGTCATGTCATACGCCTTATCACAGATCTGGCACGGTAGTAATAACTCTCATTTGCCATCATTATCTTATTAACCATATCATCAGTGATCCCACTGAGATCTTTCTATATACTCTTTGGGTATCTTTCTATTTTGATATTCTATTGCAGATGTCTGATCCCGGAGTGTGAAGGTGAAGCAATGAGTTTCTCACCGTACTGGTTACCAAACGCAGTACCGCAGGGCGACCAATGTGAACGTTTCGCTAGCGTGAACGCAACACTTCGAGTGGTCGACAGTGTTACCTGCCCTGCATCACTCTTCAACCGTGAATCCCGCGTACCTTGCGATGACTTTGTCTATGAGAACACGTACTCTGTTGTTTACGATGTAAGTCGAGGTAACAATGATGTTTTATACAGACTGCCTTGTCAAATCCAAGGGGTTAATAAAATGGGTTATAATTTTTTTTTCCTATTTATTTTTTAGGTTTCCTGGGAAAGACCAAAATAACATCATTAACACTTACAATCATCATTTATTTGACATTCAGTGACACAGGTTCCTGATTCATGATTTCTGTCTTCACGTAGTATGGGCTGGCGTGTGAAGAATGGAAGCGGTCGCTGATCGGCACAGTGCGCACGTTCGGCACTCTGGCGGCGCTTCCCATCACTGGCTTCGTGTCTGACCGCTGGGGTCGACGTGTCGCTCTAGTACTATGCGCCTTCAACACAGCCTGGCTCGGCGTCACGCGCTACTTTGCTGACACCTACATCGGCTTCATGATATCCGAGTTTTTTGAGGCCATTTTCGGATCTGGAGGATTTTCATGCGCGTATATTTTAGGTAAGTGATTTTATTAATTAGGTATGTCTCTTCTACTCATCACTATTTGTGAAACTATGAATTAAAAACTGATTATTAAAATTTTACGTTATAATAATATTATAAAAGTTAACTCTTATGTATTCTGGATGCCTTGAAATGTACATAAAATAAATAAACTATTACTATTGTGGTTTATAAGTACGGAAAAGATTACATTAAGGTACATGCACGTTAATCGTATCTCGTAATGGATTGGTCTGTAAACTTTATTTACGACCTATAATTATAGTAACATTACTTTGTTTTGAAAATCGCGTGCCGCGTATCTAAAAACTTTCTTATCATACCACGTGACACAGGAACAATATTTTTGTACAATAGTATGCGACTTGTTATCGCAATGTGTTTTGAGATACTTAACTAGGAAACACAATGCTTCACGTTTTATTCCACTTACTGCCGCACTCAGAGAGCTTTAATGATTACGGCCATCACTTAGTAAAGGTTTTGACAGTTTTGTCATACAAAAGTATGTCAAATCTTTACTATGGCTTAAATATCTCTGAGTACCGCAGTTAGCTAATGTTATGTAAATATCTTAATAATTTTTCAGTAAGCACATCAAACCATCAAACTGTTAAGTCAATTTTTCATTGAAAATAATAATATGGCTTCTCATCTTATTCATAAATATTCTTACAGTGATGGAGCTGGTCGACCCGAAGTTTAGAGTAGCCGCAGGAGCTATGATGAACACTACCTTCGCAATGGGACAAGTGACAATGGGACTGATCGCATGGGGTGTACCCAACTGGAGAAAGTTAACCCTTGCGTTGTACATTCCTCAGTTTATCACCATCTTATATTACTGGCTCATCAATGAATCCATACGATGGTATATGAGCAAGGGACGCTTCGACGAATCAGAGGCTCTACTCAGAAAAGTTGCAAAAGTCAACGGGAAACAACTATCTGAGAAATCTCTTGAAGCATTACGGCGAACAGCGCAGGAAAAATTGAGAATCAGTGCGATGGAAGCAGAAAAGCGAGGTGGAGAACCGTGGTTGGTTGTTCAAGTGTTTCAGCACAAGAAAATATTGGTTCGTGTTCTCGTTTCTCCCGTGTGGTGGATCACAACCACGTTAATCTACTACGGACTGTCACTAAATGCTGTTAATATGTCTGGTAATAGATACGTGAACTATGTTGCCGTGGCTGCAGTTGAAATCCCCGGCTATTGGATAGCATATTTCCTGATGGACAGAATCGGAAGAAAGCCAGTATTAACTGGAGCCTTTTGGTTATGTGCGGCGTGTCAGATTGCTTACATTTTTATACCTACCGGTAACTATTGCTACATAATTTAAGAACATATTTTAAGTTTCATAGTTTTGAGTTTTATTCATTATATTTTTTATATGTTTATATAATACCTTTTCTTCAGATTTGTTCGCATTATCGCTGACAGTCTACTTGATCGCAAAGATGGCGATTGCTGCGGTGGTGATATCAGTGTATGTGTACACTGCCGAGTTGTACCCCACGAAATATCGGCACAGCTTGTTCGCTTTCTCTTCCATGATGGGAAGAATAGGCTCTATGGTTGCGCCACTTACGCCCGCTTTTGTGAGTTTTTCGTTTATTAGCAACTTAGCAAGGCATTTGATTTACTTGAACGTAGTATTTTGTCTGTTAAAATAATTATTAGAGTACGAAGTAGATTTGAAATAATAATAATATGATTGGTTAAATCTCTTTTCTATTTTTATGTCAAGTGGTTGTGCTTAAGCAACAACAATAGTGAACACAAGTGATTTTTTACTGTAGTTCAACAGGGGCCATGATTTGGTCCGCCGTTACTTCTAACTCTCACTTTCAAACTTTAATTTCCAACATTATATTATACGAATATAGCAGACTATAATATTATTACAATTATCTCTTTATCATGAACTTGCGGTTTATTATAATTTTTATCAATATTTTTCATAATTATTTTATTGCAGGGCTCAGAATGGTTTGAAGAGCTGCCATTCGTGTTATTTGGCTCTTTCGCACTTGTATCTGGATTTCTTATCTTCTTAACTCCGGAGACGCTTGGCCACACTTTACCAGACACCTTCGAGCAGGCAGAAGAGATTGGACTCACAAACAATTCGAAAAACTGAACATACAACATCAAATCTACTTATAGTTAATTAAAGGGAAAATCTCGTTATTAAATTATGGTTTTTAAAATTATTACATTTTTGTGTCTTTTTTACCCGACTACCGCAAAGACAAGGGAGGGTTATGATTTTGACTGGCTATGCATGTATTTATGTATGTTCATCTGTTCCCTCATAGCTCCTAATCTACTTATCGGAACAAGTTCAAAGGGCTTCACTTGTGCATTTCCAAAATATTGCTCAAATTTAAGGTGACGCTCTCTAGCGGACAAAAAGTCATGTGTTAAAAAAATATTTATATATTTCCAAAAGCCGCAGTCACACGTTATTAAAGTGTTTAAGTTGGTACGTATAAACGTGTGATTGCGACTTTTCTTTTTCAGCGTCCTGAAAACCTTGTTTCATATTTTTACAGCGTCGTTTCGTTTTGTCGTTGTCGGGTTTTAGTTTTAAACTTTTTGTTTACTAAACAATTTTGGAAATATTTTTATATTTTTTTAACACATGACTTTTTGTCCGCTAGAGGGCGTCACTTTAAATTCGAGCAATATTTTGGAAATGTACAAGACAAACAATTAGACACAAATTATTAGCCAGGAGCTGGATGGACAGGAAAAGAGGTAGAGCATATCCTGTACCGGGGGGCTATTTGGAATGGTTCTTGGATAATAAAATCAAAAGTAGTAACATATTGATAGACTTAATTGATATTCAATCATTTATTGGGTTCCACAATGTTAATTTAGTCGGTAACTTAAAAGTAAATGTAATGAGATCACCATATTTTAACTAAGATATGAACTATCTGACAAACATACTAATAAATAAATGGACTGTATAACCTCGACTTACGAACAGTAAGTCGTGGGTAAAAGCAACAATAAATAAACTACGCCTTTTTTCTATTATTTAGGTGTCCAGTCACAAGCAAGAATATGTATACAAATGGCAAAGTTCAAACGCAATTTTCTTGTGAGATAACGGTTTTACATTGAGATAAGACCTATTTCGTAACAGTACGACTTCGAAAATACCATGTCCATAAAAACGTGAAATGTTAATAAAATATAGTGGATGAAAATCACTTTTAAAAGTTGCTTACTGCTCTTTCAGAGACGTTTAATGATTACTTAAGCCATCACTTAGTAACCACTAATTATTTTGATACTTTAGTGATGGTTTTTTATGTCAAATCTTTACTAAGTGACGGTTTCAGTTATCATTAAATATCTTAGAGTACCGCAGCAAGTGTATAAATATTGACGTAAGTGACAGTACCTATTTAGAAAATACGGAACACTTCCTTCTAGGACCGTAACAAACCTCTTTAACTGTCATCTACGACTAATTTAATTCCCTTGTATGTTAGTAATGCCAGTCTATTCCGGACCTTTTTTTTGTATGGTGTGACTCCTTCCGCTCTGGGTAGAGCGGTAGGGAGTGTCAGACTTCTACTGACTAAAAGCCACTCATGTTCCTTTGTTAGAACTTTGTGTCGAGGCCGCAGTATCTCTTTCGAACAACTTGCAGCCCCGACGAGCCCTTTCAATGTTGCTGACATCTCGTTGCGGCGCGCGTGGAACACAAACGCGCCGTCGACACGGCCTGTCATCGTCATAAGACGGATGGACGATTAGCTACTCTATTACTGACCCTCCACTAAACAAAGGCCATTTCTCATACAGATAGTACTAACCACGATTATTTTTGATATTGAATTACAGATTAGACATTTTAAACTGATAACTAGAGAAACAAAATGTACATAAATTATCGATTGTAAAACTTGCATTAGTCACTCGATAACAAATCCACAACCACCGTACTATTTATGAGTGTTGGCTATTGTGTTTTGATGGAAACCCAGTCTCCAGATTTTTGTTACTAGCCATTAAAAAGATTCATCATAATGCTCTTGCTCTCATCTTATATTATTTGGGGTCGGTGCGGCATCTTCAAAATCAAAAAATCTAAATCAAAACTCATTTATTCAAACTAGGCTGATGAATCGGCACTTTTTTATTTTTTCATTTAGCCCGTATTGTCTCACTCCTGAGCAAAGGCCTCCCCCCATTCCTTTCACTTCTTACGATGGTGTGCTTCATCTTGCCAGTTGGTGAGAAATCCATCCAAGGCATCCCGCCATCTTATCCTCGGTCTGCCGCGCCCCGTCTAGCTGTGTTAGCTCCATTCTTGCGATATTCGGGCACACTTTTTGAACGTCAAAATTTACTTTACTTATTTACAAGAAACAGTCTCCCAAAACGCCTACCCTTCTTATTCGTAATCTCGGCAGTCTCCTTGCTTCTAGCTGTATCATCCATGACCAAGTCCTTCCATTGTTTTTTGGTCTTCCTCTACACTTATAACTTCTTCTTCTATGTCCATTCACACTCATAATAATCACTCACACTCAACATTTTCCTTCCTAAATATCCCATATTCTTCTACATCTGTTGAGACGTTCCGCTCAACATCGCCGCGAGCCAGCGGCAGTGAACGAGGGACGCGGGGAAGCGGGTGTCAACTGGCCGCCGCACGATGACCACAGCAGACCGCGGGTCCCGCACCTCGGCAGTCAGCTATTGCACGCCTCCACGCACGGCTGCGCTTACGCATTCCTAAATATCTTTGTTTTTCATAGTCCAACCGAACGTTGTATTTTATTCCAATTCTATCATTATAATTTATACAGTCAACTACACGTTTCATTTTACTCCACCACGACCTATCGTCGCGATCAACATCACATGTGAATTCAATAGCACTGTAAAATATTAATTCAGGCTCATTAAAAGTTTATGAGTTTTATGAAAATTTGACAAACAAATCTTCGGTCATGACCAAGAGGTCTGACCGCATATTCGTGCGTGAACCGTTTTTTCCAGTTGGTTCGATTTAAGAAGTGTACCAGGTGATCTATAAAACCTTAGGACCACGTGGTCCGACTATGGAGTCGAACCAGTTGAACGATTACCAGTTCATCTGGTTCGATTCATTGAAATATTAAGAAATCCCAAGTCCCTTATCCAGATATTAACATAGAATTGGTTTTAATAAAATACACAATCGAAACATTTTACTTTATTCTTATAGTTAATCTAAAAATATAATACGAGATTTTTCATCGATAAAACTAGAAGCAGGGTTATTACTGTCTAAGGTCTGGTCATTTTTTCGACTTGTCAATGAGCCCAATCTCCTCTGCCTGCTCCATAGTGTCTGGCAGGGTATGGCCGAGTGTCTCCGGTGTTAGGAAGATCAACAGGCCAGATATAAGCGCGAAGGAGGCAAATAGCACGAATGGTAGCTCCTCAAACCATTCTGCACCCTGAAACGAGAAAAAACTAAATTATAATTCCTCGAAAAATGTTTACACACAAAAACGTGTTAAATAAAGATTTTTATAATGCAAATTCACTTTTAAAAGGAAAGTACGTTCCCACTATTTAAATCAGACCAAATAGCTATTTTACAAGTTAGTCATGGTAATTACCAGTTATGTTTTATTTTGGTATTTGTTGCAATATTCATTAGTTTATGTTATTTTTATATGTGTATTAGTATTAATATAAGTAATATATTTTAATTGATATTGTTTTTTTTTTTTTTTTCTAGTTAGTTTGTAGCCTACCACAATATTGTCTTGTTTGACCCTAAGGTTGACTGGTAGAGAATGCCTTGTGGCATTAAGTCCGCCTATGTATCACTATTGTGCATAAAGTTTAAATAAATAAATAAATAAATAATGACATTACATGAAATCACGCCAGTAATACCCAAAGGGTTAAGCAAAGGTACCTAAAATAGTTCACCCCCGCAACATAACACAACAACAACACTGACATGCAACGGTTACAAAACTGACGAAATCGTCAGCATCAAGCAAGCGTCCGTTGCATGTCAAGGGGCAAACTTATTGGGCCGCGGTTTGTACACTAGTTATCGCGGCCTCGACATAGAGGGCTAAGAAGGAACATGGGTGGTTTTTAGTTAGTAGAAGTCTGACACTCCCTTTCGCTCTGCCCAAGAGCGGGAGGGGTTATTCGATGATTTACCACCTACCAAAAAAAAAAAAAGGGCCAAACTTATTGCAATCAAATGGGCACAAGCCTCCGTGTTTGCCACTGAGAAATTCCTGATTGAAAAACCCAATAACACTTTGCCCGATCCGGGAATGGAACCTAGGGCAGCGGACAAGCGAACTCAGCAGTCGCTCTTACGGCCACTAGGTCAACGAGGCAATCGAGTTTCAACATTTTATGCATAATTACGCTGATAACTTTTATATCGCAATTAAAAGATATGTTAAAGCTAGATTAAAATCATTGCTCCTAGATAAGTGCTATTATAGAAGAATTTTTCGAAGATAAAATGGTAAAATAGAGAGTAAATCTATACAGGGTGTAAATTAACCCTTCACACATACGTCAACCAAGCATTCAAATTTTTGCTGGGCAACGACTTTTTGGGGTCAAATATCACATTTTACGGTAAAACTCAATGTAGCACTCTTAAAACATTGTGCTAGTGGATTCTTTGAATAGTAAACGGGTCATGGAGGTAATTTTAACTTTGACCCCCAATATCTCCGTAACTAGGGGGTTCCCAGGTATGGTCTAGAACTGAAAAATGATCGCAGTGGTGGGGAGAACAAGTGCTCTTCGTTTGCGTTAAGGGTACTTTTACACCCTTTATATCATCATCTGCCTTTTCTTAACTATGCTGGGGTCGGCTCCCAGTCTAACCGGATGCAGCTGAATACTAGTATTTTACATGGAGCGACTGATTATCTGACCTCCACAAACCAGCTAATACTAGGTAATACCATACCCAATGTTAAGCCTAGGTTGTAAGAGTTTCAGGTCACTGACTACCAGCAACGACTGCCACAGATCTATATAATATGACAGCCGGGACAAACAGTTTAACGTGCTATTCAAGGCATGGAGGAAAGTTTTATTAAATATTCTGTTTTGTTTGTATAAATCTAGATATAAGTTAGAATAAATACAATATTTTAATAATTTATGTTATACTGGAATATTGTTAGTTTTAAGTTGTCCTGTTGCGCCCTAACAAACTATGCTGTGTATGCATTGTGCATTAAAACAAATAAATAATTTAGTGCAAAGAATAACTTACAAAGGCTGGAGTGAGCGGCGCAACCATGGAACCAATTCTTCCCATCATCGAGGAGTAAGCGAACAAGCTGTGCCGATGTTTTGTGGGATACAGCTCCGCGGTGTATACGTACACAGCTGTCATTACCGAAGCTATCGCCATCTTTGCAATCAAGTAGACCACCAGTGATACCGCGTACAGATCTGTAAAAAAAGAATTCATTACCCTCAACCTATTATTATTAATGATTATTAATGTTTTCACTGCTGGGACACAGCTGTTCTTCTCTTTTTGAGGAGGAATGGGCCATAATCTACCACGCGGGCCCAGTGCGGATTGGTAGATGTCACAAGTCTTTGAATTTTGGTTGTAGGACATGCCGGTTTCCTCACGATGTTTTTAGTCAATCAGTAGTTATAATAACATAATTGTGTCAATTTAAAAATTAATATTAATTCTATGCCATGTGGTAGGCGAAATCTACAGAACGCTGCCTGCTATGATTCTTCCTTCTGCTTTGTCAACATTCATAAATCTGATAATTTACGCATGTGATTGTTCTGAGGAATACTTATCACTAATCAGATCACTGTCTTGCATCTGCATTTGTCTAGTCGCCTTTCACTCAATCTCTCAACGTGATCAAATCGTTAGCTATAGTGTTTTCAAATTTCGTCTAAATATCTAATTTTAACCAAAACATTGTCATATCACGCCATTCCTAAATCGATCTTTCAAACTAACACTATCATCATTAGTCTATAATGTTCCCACTGCAAGGTCTCACACCTCCTCTCTACGAGAGGGATGGGCAACGAGTATCGCGACGAGTGTCGCGGGTATATCTACCACGCGGGCCCAGTGCGGGTTGGTAAAACTATACAACGAATTATAAATAAACACCTTAATGGTGACGCTTACCACTAGGTATAAATATGTAAGCAATCTGGCATGCTGCACATATCCAAAAAGCTCCAGTCAACACTGGCTTCCTTCCAATTCTGTCCATCAGGAAATATGAAATCCAAAAGCCGGGTATCTCAATGGCTGCGACAGCGACATAGTTCAGATATCTATTCCCGGACATGTTCACCGCATTGAGCGATAATCCGTAGTAGATGAACGTGGTTGTAATCCACCATATGGGAGAGATGAGAACACGTATCAATATTTTCTTGTGCTGGAACACTTGAACAACCAACCAAGGTTCTCCGCCTCGTCTTTCTGCCTCCTCTGCACCAGCTCTCATTTTTTCTTGTGCTGTTCGCCGTAATGCTTGAAGAGATTTCTCAGATAACGGTTTTCTATTGACCTTTGCAACTTTTCTGAGAAGTTCATCAGATTCATCAAAACGTCCCTTGCTCATGTACCATCGCACGGACTCACTGATGAGCCAGTAGTAGGAAATGGTAAGGAACTGAGGGATGTAGAGGGCTAGAGTGAGGTTCCGCCAGTTGGGTACGCCCCACGCGATCAGGCCGCACGTTACTTGTCCGAGCGCGAAGCAAGTATTCATCGCTGCTCCAGCTGCCACGCGGAACTTGGGGCCGACCAACTCCATTACTGTAAGAATATTTGTAAATTAGTGAGGAAGTTGCTTCTGTATTTACTTATTTTCATTAATTTTGCATTGCACACAATCAGGCCGGTGCAAAATTAATGTGTGTTAGGTTAAACGAGAGACATAATGAAGGAGGGTATTCAGAATTCGATTCTCGTCCCAAATATGTGAAAAAACTATAACCTTAATATATGACGTACTTGTACCATGGCCCCCGCACGCTTTCCGGCCTTACTTATTAGAGGTTTCTTTTTCGCCATTGTCTTATGCCAGTTTTAAAATATGATGGAAAAATGGATTATACATAAAAGTCATTGACAAAGGTAGCGAGACTTTTTCGAAATATTTGGTATGGGTCCGTTATTTATCACTGTTTTTTTGTGTTAATATTTTTATTAGTATTATGTAAGTATGTTTACCTTTTGCAGGTTTCAATATGTCCCTCATTTAAACTAACATACTGTATAATTGTCACCAAGATGTTAAAGGTTGCGCTAAAAAAACATGCTTCCAAACAAGGTGTGCAGCCCGTTATTCATAATATTAGCTTTATGAATTTAAATCAAAATAGCTTCAAAATAATGTATTTGACGGCGTCGCCGCGCGCCGTCGTAAACAGCACGTGCAGCGGGCCAGGTGCGCAGCGCAAGGCGTCACTAAGGCCGCGCCACTGTCCCCACTGCTCGAGCCGGTCTTTATAAACGAGCGCTCGGCATGGAGGGGATCATGGAGAGTTTTTATATTATATCTGAATTATATAGTGGTGTGTATAGTGGTTTATCTTAAATAACGTGCTATTGGAGTAAACGTTTATTACCGCTATATTTCGTAGTTTCATTTAAGATGTTGGACCCTCTGCCTTCATATTTATTGGTTAGTACCTATGTAGCGGACACAGAGATGTTTATAGTGTGAAAACAGATGCACATTACGAAGCTTAGGCTTAGCCATCCTTCCTGAGGACTGTGATCAAGAGGAATGACGAAGATGTCATGAGCTATGGCTTAAAGGCTGGTGACTGCTAAGATAACGAGTACTAGAGAATGGAAATGGAAAGAAGACAGACATATTGTGCCGACCCCGAATAAACCTGTAATCAATAGGGGATCGCACTGAGTCAAAAATATTATTCTAATTAGTCCATCAGTTAGATTATCGAAAAATATTGGACACTGTGTGTCATTGTCCATTGTTTGATCAAATTAAAAAATGTACTATCATGTGACGTTTTCAAAGAGTTCACGAGTTTTCGAAGCACTGTATCGTCTTATATTTTTGTTCATGTGAAAAAAGAAAAAAATACGTGTCCAATAATTTTTGGAAATCTAACCACGGACTAATTAGTTTTTTTTTGTCCGATCCCGTATTGCGACTGAAACTAGTTTTCGTCGTGTATATGCACAAGTGCTCTAAACACTGAATATTATTCATGATTTAGTTAATAACCGTGTTTAGCTAGCCACAGTACAAGAACCTTTAACAAACATTGCATATTAGTTGATTCATAAAGTTACATGAATTCTTGAAATTAAATTAGCTCCATTCAAAGCTGATAAAACAATAATATCGACGCGTGTTACATGACAATTATTATTACATACGATATAGACACGCGATCCTATACCTAAATAAAACAATGTAAGCGTAATCGCAGGGCATAAAGTTTATGGTGCAATCTATCACGTATTGATACCAAAAGTATTTGCGCACGCAAAACATGACTAATTTGCATGTCATTAGTATTATCTTTTGCACAATGCCTTTCTATATAAAACTGGATATTTTTGGATAAAATTATTGCCTGGTCATGCTCTCATTGTTGAGGCATTTGGCTCTTCTTGTTTAGAAGGTATTCGCCCTAAACGTCCACTCAGGTCAAGGTTTATGGTTTATAGCATAATATAGATTATCAAAACTTAAACAGAAATATCATTTTATATGTTTTCAGATTATTTCAAAAACTTAAAGAACGAAAATATGCTAATAATGACACTTGTCTCTTAATAGCAGCAGACTTAAGGGTCAGTCATAAGAATGAACTTTTAAAACATCCTTAAAATTTAATAGGCTTAAATCTATAAAATATTCATTGCTTTTTTATATCAAGGTTTTTTTTAGTTTTAAATTCAGTATTTATTTTGGCCTTGAGATTCTTTTGAATGTTTTCTTCGAGTCAAAATTGGTCTCATTTGTGTTTACTGGCTCTTTTCCGGGTTCGACTTAATTTTGTACCTTGAATGATATGGTAGGTAGTGCTGGTAATTTTGAATAACAGACTTGATGCGGGATGACATAACGAACCTTCATCAACAGCCTACTTTGAGGGGGAAAGGGCTATAATCCACCACGCGGGCCCAGTGCGGATTGGTAGATGTCACATGTCTTCGAATTTTTGGTTCTAAGACATGCCGGTTTCCTTACGATGTTTTCCTTCACCGTTTTTAGAGCAGCGGTGATGAAATAAATTACACAAAGTAATGTGCCTGCCTGGGTTCGAACCCACGACCTATTGTTCGTAAGTCGGGGCCGCCACCACTGGGACACCGCTGCTTATAATATTAAATTTCTCACTCAATATATAAACGCAGGAAAATCCTCCAGATCCAAAAGTGGCCTCAGCAAACTCGGACATCATGAAGCCGATGTAGGTGTCAGCCCAGTAGCGCGTGACGCCGAGCCAGGCCGTGTTGAAGGCGTTGAGTACGAGAGCGACGCGTCGACCCCAGCGGTCAGACACGAAGCCGGTGATAGGTAGCGCCGTCAGTGTGCCGAATGTGCGCACCGTGCCGATCAGCGACCGCTTCCATTCTTCACACGCCAAATCGTACTACAAGACGATAGAAATTGTAAGCAAAGGGTCTATCTCATTAATCTTACTACTAGCCTCCATCACCTTAGTGCTGGATAAAACCTCTCCTCAAGATTTGAAAAGAGCGCAGTATTAGAAGCGTCAAGTTGCAAGCAACTAGGCTGCATATACAACATCACACTGTATTCCAAAACACAGAACACTGATGTTGCTCAAAACGCTGATGTAGGACTATGCTGGGCGACAAATGCCGTATTATGCTTAATGTTATTCGGAATTTGTATGAGTTGGGGGAAAAATTGTCACTAAGTCCACGCAGTTGTTGTGAGCTGGTACCTAGGCTGTGTTTAGCGAATGACTGCATTGGTCCGGGATTGAAATCATACAATCGCAAAAATATTGTAATTTTTCCTTCGACTTACATCGTAGACAACAGTGTCTGTATTCTGGTACACGAAGTCATCACATGGCACGCGTTCATTACGGTTGAAGAGTGCAGCAGGACAGGCGTTGCTTTCGACTACCCGAAGCGTCGCATTCACGCTAGCATAACGTTCACATTGGTCACCCTGAGGAACCGCGTTTGTCAACCAGTACTGTGAAAAATCTGTCGGTAATTCTTCGCATTCCGAGATCAGACATCTGTAAGATATTAGATAAAGTTGTTAGTTAGGGATGCAAAACAAGCTACAACGATATACAGTAGGCAGGAGGAATTGCCGAAGTGAGCAATAAGAATATGCGAAAAAGAGTTAAGAGTCACTACCGTCGTGCAAGTCGAGAAACATAAGTGAGTAGATAAAAGTGGAAAGCTATGGAGGAAACTTTCAATCAACATAGTTTAAAATATAAAAAAATAGGAAGGAAACCAATTTGAAATGAAGTCTCAATTTACTGTACCTGGTAGTAATTCGACCGGTGGTAAACATATATTCAACGGCACTCCAAGCAACGAAGAGCACCAATAGCACAGACAATAAGAATGTCTTCAACTGGTATCTCCCGAACTGACCAATTTCTTCTACGAGGATAGTGTCTAGGTCTACTTCGCGTTCGTATTCAGGGTCGTCCACATTGTTCCGGTCTTTCTGTGTCTCCGCCATCTTAGATTGTCTCGGTCCACACCACGCGAACCACTTGTGTGTGCACTTCAAGCAGTGTGCAGAATGCCGTATTTATAAACATTTTTATCTATTTTATAATAAATTGCTGATAAAATAACTATTAATTCCTGTCTACAGCGTCGATGTCTAGAGGCTTAAACATTTTTTAAATACTAGCAGGAACTGTGGCTTTACTCTGTAGTCTGTATATTATGGTTCTAGATATGTCATTGGAAACGTGAAGTTATTGGTTATTCACCAAATATTCTTCTTCCTAGTAAATTTAACAGTCATCAAAATCTACAAACTTAGCATTATCGTCTCTTGGTTTTCTTAGTTTACCATGACCGGAATTAGTTTCTTCATCTTCAATTATTTCTTTATTATTTAGTACTTTGTTCTGATTTATTTGTCATGGTTTTAATTGAAACCTGATGATTTTAATTTCAGGGGTTGAATCCGTCGTTGATTGGCAATCATGTCTCAGCCTATTACAATCCCGCAGTAAACTACTGAAGAGGGTAATATTTTCTCTATAGCAATTAACGGACTTTTTGAATTTTGCATTTTTTATCAATAATATCTTTGTGTTTGGAGTTTGGACACACAAACAAGCAATAAAAATTTCAAAACTCTTTAAAAACATTTTCTGTATCTGAATCGTTTTCACATCCCGTACAAATTCCTTTTTCCAAAAAAATTTCAACGTACAGACTTCACTACAATTATTTTGTATGTACAGATTGACATTTTTATAGAGATTAGTTTTTCTGCTTATTCATTATCACGTCGATTGTTAGTGATGTTACCCTTTTGGAAGCTTTAGTGATCTTTGTGCCGATACCAGAATTATGCAGTGTTGTGTTCGTACGTAGTTTTTTATCACAATATTGTCTAATTTTATCATCTACTTAATCAAACCCCTCATAATTATTCAAGTGAAAATATAATTAAGGAGCTACATATAAATGATGGAGTCGGCATTTTTCGACCAACCGTGGCAAAATCTATTCATCATCTGGCTCGTGCTGGGAAGTATAAGTGAAGCACTGCGGGTCTGTCGGGTGTTATTCGGCAAAATCTCTATGACCTGGAATTTTAATGTTTCTTTGTTTATTTATCTTCGGACCACGATTTTGTATTTCTCTTTTATTACATTATATTTTTTAGGTATAATGTAATAATTAATGTTTGTAATGAATATTTGAATTTTATTAATTTTATTTAATGAGAATGACATAACTAATTTAATTTTCCAATAAGAATTTAAATTTTATCACTTTCATAATGAAAATGTGTGCATGCCGCCGAATGGTGAAATATGGCAGAACTCTAAATCTCTCTAGCTGTTAATTACTTCGGGTGTGCTTTCTTATTCAGTGAATTCTATAAATCGACCCGAAACATGAGTAAATTTTGATAAACACAACAGGCACACAGATGTTCTGAATTTATTTTAAATTATAAAAGAAAATGTAACAGCTGCAGGTTTTCCCCGTGACAACATAAGTACTGGTTTGATTCCTCATGCGAATTAGTTTTTTTTTGGTTTATTTATTTCATTTTAAAAGAACAGGTAGACGCATGTGAGCGTGCGTATTTAGTTTAAATACGCACGCTCAGATGCGTAGTGTGTATGTGTAGTGTGTGAGGTGGTGAGGATAGTAGCAGGTCCCGTCGTGGTTGCGGTTTGTTCAAAAGAGATTCATCGGCCTCGACACAAAGGGCCAACAAGGAACATGTGAGGTTTTTAGTCAGTAGAAGTTTGACACTCCACGCTATGATTTCTCCCCCCCCCCCCCGTCCCCCAAAAAAAGATAGTAGCAGGTAGCGTTGTGCGGTTGGTGGCTGGTTTTAGCTGCATCAAGCTGCCTAATTTCTATCATATTATTATATTTATTTTTCCTAATTTAAAATTAACAAATTATCTGCTAATCCAGTCACTGAGAGATTGTTATCGTATTCATAATATTTACGACGCTAATTATACGATGCTTAACACAAATTAATGTACAATGTAAAGTTTATCAGAACAATACCTACACAAAGTGAGCGGCATTTTAATTCTTCCAATGAAAAAAAATCATAGTCATGCTTAGGCCAAATTATCGGACAATATTCGCGTCGTGTTCTTGCGGCACCCATTCCTTCCAAATCACGATGGTGGGCTTCTTCTCACCAAATGGCAAAAGAACCATCCAAGGGGTCCCACCATTTTTTGTCTTCGGTTTGCCGCTACCCCATCTAGCTGTGTCAGGGCTCCAATCTTGCAATATTCGGGCCCACAGCAGCGCCAGCCTCCGTCTGACATGGCCTGCATAGCTCCATTTCAGTCTCGAACGCACTGTGGTGTTATTTATCGGTTATTTGTGCGTTCGGTTTTTTTGCTCCATCGCTCGTTAGTAAATCATGAGTTTGGACTTATGGACGTAAGTCAAAGACCAAGTCTGTGCAACTTATCTTAGAATGTGCCACATTATCTGACGAATATTCGAGTCGAGGTGTCACGATAAAAAAATCGTTTTTGGACATTGAGAATGTTCCTATCTACATTTAAAGCGCCATATTCACTGCAGGGCGCTCTGAAGGCCATTCAAATATGTGTTTCGTGCGGAATTAGAACCTGCGACACGTAGTGCATAGCTAATCACTTTGAAACTGCAACAAACATGATGGAAAAAAAACATCCCTTCTCAATCATTTGTGAAAATTTGGCTGGCCATTGAAAACTAACCCTGTATGACACTACGAGTACAAGCCGTGCTTCCAGAAGGAACTTTTATGCATAATCATCATCATCATTTCAGCCAAGAGACGTCCACTGCTGGACATAGACCTCTCCCAGGTGTTGCCACATTGACGCTATGTATAATACTCGGTAAAAACCATATTTATATATATTTTAATAAAAAATAATTTAGATATATCTTTTGTTTATATTCTTATTAATGAACCTTGAAATATAATTTGATCTAAATTAATCAACCGGAAGGGACAAAGCTGGTATGTATATCTTCAGGAAAACAATAACGCCATCGACCTCGAAATTTACCTACTGCAGATAGACTCCACGCATAAATAGACAAAATTATCATAATTTTGTTAAGACTGATAATATTACCGGATAAGATAAAAGATAATTATGTAAATACCCAATTTATCAAAGTATATTCGAACAAGGTATTTGGTGTGCAGGCAAAAATATGATATTAAGGTGGAAGCTCACATCTGGCCCGCGAAATTCTAATTTTCTTACGTTTTTGGCAATTTGCAGGCCAGTGCTTGGTTGTATGTTTATGAAAATTTGATTTGCGACTGTAAGGCGTATGAAGTTACCGAATTATAACCATCAAAATTATCAATACAACCCTCCAAGTTCATTTTCATGTCAAGATTAATTTTTGCATGTAAAAGTCATTCTTTAGTAATTTAGTCGTCGTTCTTTAGTAGTTAGTAATTTTGATGGTTATAATTCGGTAACTTCATACGTCTTACAGTCGCAAATCAAATTTTCATAAACATACAACCAAGCACTGGCCTGCTAATTGCCAAAAACGTAAGAAAATTAGAATTTCGCGGGCCAGATGTGAGCTTCCACCTTAATTAGCTTTTACCCGCGACTGCGCTTGCGCTCGCGGAATCTACCCATGCGGTCAAAGTTTAAATAAATTCTGTTAAGTCAACAATGTTTTTATTTAATTGTCCTCATTTAACCTGATCAGGAAAGGGCGATACTAAATTATATTACTTGACCCTTTTTTAGTTGGTCGTATAGGTACTTACCTATATTAAATCGCCAATTCATGTATTATTGCTGATAGCTTCACAAGAGATAAACTATGTGATGCTTTGTGATCGTAAATAATAATAAATTTCTTATTATCTTAATGACGGAAAATTACAATGAGATTATTGTGATTATTTATCTGTTGGTGTATTACGTCGAGATGTTTCCACTGCATTAAGCAGCTTTCGATGAAAACAATTTTTTTTTTGAGGGTGGTCAAAATTATCAAATGACTCCTCCAGCTCTAGGTAGAGTGGGAGGGTAAAAAACGACCCATGCTCCTTCTTACCCCTTTGTGTCGAGGCTGCGGTATCTCTTTCGAACCAACTAAAACCTTTAACCTAAAAGGGGTTCCTTCATGTAGTTAGTAGTCTCAGAGTGAGACAAAATTATTCTATTATACTTATTCCCTTTTTTATTTTTAACAAAGATACATTTTTAAATATTTCTTATAAAACAATGAAAAAACGTTTAAACATTTAAAAAATTGTAGCCAAAATTGGCTTTTAATCGAACTAATAAACGTTTTGCCAAATGATTTATTATGACGAGGCAAATCTATACTAATATTATAAAGCTGAAGAGTTTGTTTGTTTGTTTGAACGCTAAGATCTCAGGATCTACTGGTTGGACTTGAAAAATTATTTTTGTGTTGAATAGTCCATTTATCGAGGAAGGCTTTAGGTTATAAATCATCACGCTATGACCAATAGGAGTGGAGCATAAATTAAAAATGTTGCAAAAACGGGATATTCCTTATTGAGAGCTTCCGTTGCGTGCGCTACGAAAATGGTTTAAGTTATGCAAATATTATGTATGAAAGAAATGTTCCTCTTTAAAAGTTCTACAAAAAAGTCCGCGTCCGCGATCTATCTACTAAGATTAACTCACTGTAACCATTTTTTACTATCGAAATGTTAGGTTAAATAGAATTATTTTTTGCGAAGCTTATTTAACCCACATGGTATTAATATATATCTAAATAAATATGTTTGTTAGAAAGAAAATTTAATATAGAATATTTGTATTCTTTACTCTATATAGTTTAAACAAATACCTTAGAAGATATCGCAATGTTAATATGTACGCGCGACAAAATAATTACGCGGTCCGCCGGCCCTCGCGTCTCGATGTAGATACGAGTACGTGGAGATTCTGGCCTCCGGGAAATTCAAATTCAAAATATTTATGGCACCATAATATTTACAAAGTGTTATTGTATATTGTTTTGTGAGCACTAGCGGCCCAGTGGTGGCGGCTTCGACTTACGAACAGTTGGTCGTGGGTTCGAACCCAGGCAGGCGCAAATAAATAAATAAATCTACCAATCCGCACTGGGCCCGCGTGGTGGATTAGCCCATCCCACTCCTAGAGAGGAGGCCTGAGTCCCTGCTGTGGGAACAATATAGGCTGATGATGATGATGATGATCGTATATTTAACAGTTAGAAATAGGCATCTATAGTAATTCTCACTATAATAATGCAATCTAAGGTTCTATCAAATACTATAGAGAGGAAAGATTAGTTTTTTGTTTGTTACGATTTAACTCAAAAATTACTCAGACGACTTGGAAAATTCTTTCCACATTAGAAAGCTAATTGAAAAAATATTACTATGTTGGATAGTCGATCTATCGAGGAAGGTTGTAAGTTACATATTATTGTGACGCAGACGAAGTTGCGTGGGTCAGCTAGTTTAAAATAAATATGGTTAGGTTAGGTTAGGTTGAAACTGTGACGCCAGAAACGACTATGACGACAATTTAATAAAAAAACCGGTCAAGTGCAAGTTGAACTCGCGTGAAGAGGGTTCCGTACGATGAATATATTTGTGTACAAATTTGTTTGTGGTAACTAAAAAAGGTCCAGCGGTTAGGGCTGTGCGTTCAGTCATATCAGTCATTGAGTCAGTCAGGACTTTGAATTTTATATATATAAATTCACCATGTAATTTTTAGACCATGGACTTCTTATAGGTTTTCCTGTAATCTACAGGTATAGAACTATTTTCTGTATTTTTAAAAAAAAATTAGGGTCAGTAGTTTCGGAGATAAGGGGGGGGGGGGGAACGGTCAATTTTCGTCTATTTTCTTAAATAACTTTAAAACTGTTTATTTTAAAATTATTAAAAAAATATATTTGAGACCCTCATAGTAAGCCCTTTCATTTGATGTGTCACATGATACAGTTTGCAAAACTTTTTTTTTAATTTTCTTATTTGCCCCGTAAAAGCGACCCCCATATTCAAAATTCATTTATTTACTTTAGCCGTACATGTTTGGGTCACAAAAATCCATATGTATACCAAATTCCAACTTAATCGGTCCATTAGATTCGGAGCAAATTGGCTGTGACAGACGGACAGACAGACACACGAGTGATCCTATAAGGGTTCAGTTTTTTCCTTTTGAGGTACGGAACCCTAAAAATGGCAAAAAATATCATTTTTAGCCAAGGCTAAACTTGTTTATTAGATCCTAGATGAATTTCAGTTTGTGCAAATACAAACACTTGTATTACGATATCAATAGAGTTATGTCACTTAAGAGTCTAGAATGTTCCACTATTGAACTGGTTCGAAAATTTTACTAAAATGTACCACAAGGATCGGTCACCCACGCCGGGATTGCGGGATGTTGTAAGAGATACCGCAGCCTCGGCATAAAGGGCTAAGAAGGAACATTGATGGTTTTTAGTCAGTAGAAGTCTGACACTCCCTTTCTTTCTGCCCATGAACGGGAGGGGATATTTGAAGATGCGCCATGCGCCAAAAAGAAAAGGATCGGTCGCCAAATAATAGAACAGTCACTCTGATTTTACAGATACAACTAAGTGAACCAAGTGATAAGTGATCAGATCAATGCTGAGTTTATTTATACTTGTGTAAAAAGTGTTGTGTTCAATAAAAGTATGTATATATATAAAGGCGAAAGTTTGTGAGCGTGTGAGTGTGTATGTTTGTTACATCTTCACGCAAAAACCACTGAACGGATTTAGATAAAATTTGGTACACAGATAGCTTATAACCTGGATTAACACATAAGATAGTCTTTATGCCGATTTTATCTTCCC
Organism: Diarsia rubi; assembly: GCA_932274075.1. Lineage (NCBI taxonomy): Eukaryota > Metazoa > Arthropoda > Insecta > Lepidoptera > Noctuidae > Diarsia > Diarsia rubi. The sequence continues at coordinate 19,530,152 of OW026424.1, read as the reverse complement.
GTGGGATAATAATTTTCGAGTCGTACTTAGCGGGTGAAGCCGCTGGCAACAGCTAGCAATATAATAATATTTGGTGTAATCAGTGGTGTTTTAATGTTTCCTATAACCAGCCTGTAACGAGAGTGTTAGTTATTCTGAAATCAACTTCATTAACACTCGCATAAAGTAGATATTTGTTAACGCTAAAATACCTACCACTAATTGGAAATAAGGACTTGAATATGGAATTCTCTTGATTGTAATGTAAAACATTTTGCTTACATCGACAACCCAATTACTTATGTAGTTCAAAATGTATTTAGATATTTCACAAACCGTTTGCTAAAAATATAATTAGAGGGCGGATTTCGGTCACAAAAAATATTCACAAAATATTATTTGAGTTTGAGCCAATTACTGAAATTTGACTCTTGATGTTTTCGCCCGGACATTAAGAAATTTTATTGGATGTTTTTTGAGTGTTGCCTACTTTTTTTTGCCGGACCTATTTTGAGGGGTTGAAAGGAGAAAAAAGTTGAGTGAATTTAAATATATTTTTTTTTGCACCATACGCAGATTTTTTTTTTGTTTGGTCAACTACCAGTTTTAACTGAACGTTGCTTTTGAAGAGAATGATCAAAAGTTCAGTACTCAATGCCAGATTAAGGTAATGCCATATCCCGGCCCTGGTGCAAGCCATGGTCCGGGGCGAGGAGGAATGGGACGCCGTCGCCTCCTTCTGCGAAGCAGTGATGCTAGCGAAGGAGGTGGCGGAACGCGAGAGGGAGAGAACCTCTCGTCCCAGCCGCCGCGGGAGGCGCTCCGGGCGTCGGGGGTCCCGCGATTATTATTTTTTTTACCCAACTGCAGCGAATCCCAGAAGGAGAGTCGTGTGATTGACCTGTATTTATGTTTGTATATATGCCCGTTTCTTTGTTCCCTCATAAATCCTAAACGGATGAACGAATTTGAACAAAATATATTATCTCGTTAGATTTGTTTGTCACTGGCTATACTCAAATTAAAAACCAAGAAAAATGGTGGATTTTGGGGGCTATATCGTGAGTTTGAAATATTTTTTTCTTCCGTTACCAACGAGTAGGATGTCAAAATAAAGGGTTTGAAAAGGAAATTACAAAACTTATTGTGTTTAAAACGAATTCAAAGTAAAAATCGTATTTAAAAGTTAAATCGCCTGCGTGACTAAATAAAAAGCTGGAAATAAAAAAAAGGTTAAAAAACCAGACTAAAATCCGGAAAAGCAAAAAACAAGCTCTTTTACATTAAACAAAACTTGGAAGCAGGCCGGGTTCACATTATTTTTATTATGTTATATTCAAATAGCTTCCAAGTTTTGTTTATGCTATTTTTAACAGGATTGGGAAAGCCAAAACTACCTATTCATACAATAAAAGTATGTTTAGTGCGCAATTAATTACGCTAAACGTTCCCAAAATGTATAAGGAGCATTTTTTTTTATAACATAAATTGAGTCGAAACTCGGCCTCGAGCGGGTCAATCAACATTGTGTTAAGCGTGGCTCAAACAACTAAACATTGAATCTAACAGTGGTTTGGTGTGAACTTAATAAAATACTTTTTTTCGGAGGGTGAGAAATCATCAAATGACTCCTCCCGCTTGGAGCCATTATCTTTTTTTCTTTAAAAAAAAATACAAAAACGTCCCGCACTAGGAATGTCTTCTGTATCGTGGGTGCGTTCACAAACATTTAAACTCACATTCACAAATACCCAAACCCGAAACAACTATCTTTAGGCCATACAAATATTTGTTCCGTGCGGGGATCGAACCCGCGACACGCAGCGCAGCAGTCCAATCGCTCAGCCACTGCGCCAACCGTGCCGTCAAATTATCGCCGAAAGAACTTTACTTTTCGTAATAATTTTTCTATAAATCAAAAGTCATTTGTTCAAATTAGGTTGATAAATCAGTACTTTTGACATTCGTAGGGAGCACGTCAAACTTGCAGCCGGTCTCAGGATATAAAAATATTATCAGTCCCATCATCAAGAAAATCGTACGTATCCCTACTAATATTATACATGTGAAAACACGTATGTGGAGGTATTAGAAGTAGCATAGGATAGATTTTATGAAAAAAAAAAAAGATACAAAAATTTTACCAAGCGGGCAACATCTGGTAATAACTTTGAATGTAACTTCGTGCAGTCGCTCCATCTACAATACTGGTAGGTATTCAGCTACATTAGTATAGACTGGAAGCCGACCCCAACATAATCTGCCTAGCCTTTTCCCAACTATATTGGGGTCGGCTTTCAGTCTAACCGGATGCAGCTGAATACCAGTATTTTACATGGAGCGACTGCCTATCTGACCTCCACAACCCAGTTAATACTAGGTAATACGATACCCTTTGGTAAGACTGGATGTCAGACTTTCAGGTCATTGAATACCCGTAACGACTGCCAAAGATCTATATATGGCACCCGGGACCAACAGCTTAACGTGCTTTCCGAGGCACGGAGGAAACTCGGTATGTAATGGGCGATCACCCATCCACAGATTGACCTAGGCAAGCGCAGCTTAACTTAAAGATCGACCAGAGTGGCAGTTCTTATTAAGCTACAAGCTCCTCCGAAGTCGACCCCAACATAGTTGAAAAAAGATTTCGCAGATGATGGCTTTATAATTTCGTATATAACTTTGTTGACAAGTCTGTATGACACTATTGGTAATTCATATCATACTAACATCGATATTACGCTGTAACTGATTTATTTTATGATCGATTTCGAAATAACTGTCCCAAGTAGGTACAGTCACAAACATTTAAATTGGTTCCAAGTTCATAGTGTTTGCGACTCAAGGCAGCTCCAACATCAGAAATCTCTATTGAGAGAACTCCACGTGTAACCTTCGTTTGTTTGTTTTCAATTGCTGTTTCTGTACTAATTAGCTGGGGATTTGGACCACTTTGACGGTAAATTTTCATCGATACACAGCTTTTATTGGTAAATTATTTGTACAAATAAAGTAAGGCTGGTCCGTTAATGAGCTTGGCGCTTTTATTTAAGGTGGAAAATACCTGCTGTAACAGTGTAATAGGTATGTTTACAGACTTAAAAAAATATGATTCTAATTAGTCCGTCTGTTAGATTATCGAAAAATATTGGATACGTATTTTTTGTTTTATCAAATTAAAAAAAAAATGACGAAGATAAAACGATAAAATGTTATTCTAATGTCTTAGAATTTGACGTCACACGAGTTTTCAAAGCACTGTATCGTCTTCATTGTTTGCTTACGTGAAAAAAGAAAAAATACGTGCCCAATATTTTTTGGAAATCTATCTGACGGACTTATTGGATTTTTTTAGTTGACTACCCTATTGGTTCTTATTTCTTTGTCGTGAAGTTAGTGCGTTACCTGATGTTCTGATGCCGCATATGGGCTCTATGTGACTAAGCTTTAACATGCCGTCGAGATATCTCTAGGCCCAGTAGAGAAAACCACCAAGGGGTCTAAAATCACTATCACTAGTATAACAAAGTCACTTCTCGCTGTCTGTCCCTATGTATGCTTAGATCTTTAAAACTAAGCAACGGATTTTAATGCGGGTTTTTTTTTATAGATAGAGTGATTCAAGAGGAAGGGTTTTGGTATCGTTTTTGCATCCGTGCGAAGCCGGGACGGGTCACTATTTACCAGGCCACTATTCGTCTAAATAGATTATTCATAGTAGTAACTGCGTCTGTGACCATTTTACGATTTTTTACGCAATTCATATTATGATCCCATTATGATCTGCTAAAGTAACCATTTGAGAACCCCAGCTGGTTTTGCTCACGACGTTTTTCTTCACCGAAGCAAGTTATAATTATACAATTCGCACATAAATCCGGAAAATCAGAGATTTGTCTTGGGCTTGAATTCGATTAATAAGTTTAGTAATATTTCAATATCAGGTGCAAATTCTATTGCGATTATTTAAACGTAGTACCTACTCAATGAAAAATAGATGATCATTACTAAATTATTAGAATAAAATAAGAGAACCAAGGGAAAGTAACATAAAACTTTTAATTTTACAAAGTTTTCTAAGTTAACAAATCAGGAAGGTAATCTAATTTCCTGTTTTCATCCGTTTTGTTCAGAAAGTTTAAAACTGAAGTACTAGGCAAACAAGAATAAAGTGGAGGTACCAGGAAGGCATAGAAACGAAAGGTTGCGTGCGTACTCGCCGGACGTGAAGAGAAAAGATTACGCTGACTGAATTTAAGGCCACGACCAGCCGTTTGTTATTTGGCAAGAAAAACGTGCCTGAATTGTCTTTTTGAGGTTATTTATAGATGATAGTCCTTTAGAGCTTGACTTTATAAAAAAAGGTGCTATTCATTAACCGGTCACTGTGTATATTGTTGATAATATTCTTGTAGAAACCATGTATGGACTTTCGACTCAGTTATCGCATGTAAAACCAAATTCAATCCCCCAAAAATCTTTACAACTCAAAATCTATGATGTGTTCAGCCAACCAATTTGAAAAACGAGAGCTTACCCTGCCAAGCTGGTCCGGTTAATGAAAGGCACTCTAGCAACGGATAACCGGGTTATTTATGCCGTTCCACAGCACGCAAAAAAAGGTCTAAAGTCAATGTTATTTTTAGTAGTTGAGTGTAAATCATACCTTGTTAGTTTCGTGCGTAATTTATGGGCAAAATTGTGTAAACTAAAAATTATAATGAGAATTTAGGTGATGAATATTAGATTACTCAAAGGGCGAATAAAAAAACATTGTGAATGTAAATTATAATAGACAGAAACTTCAAATTAATCAATTTAAATAAATATTTTGTAGAATATTTTTACTCGCAAACCACAATCATCAATATTTTAATCAAATCTTAACTTTCAATTAACAAACGATGCCAATGACAACTAACATAATGACTTTACTTATGACAGCACCAAAAATCCATTAGAACTGTTACAATTAGTCTACATCATCTCACTATTGGGCAAACACCTCTCCCAGTAACCCGCATCAGCTCTGGTGTGGACCACAGGTCGTTGGTTATGTTTTTAATGTTAAAGAAACATGCTGATACAACCGGGCTTTTTGGCCTCGTTCAAGACTATTTAGGGCCTATTTTTTTATTAAATTTTTGGAAGTTTATTTTTATTACATTTTGTATCATTATTTTTATTACCGACTCGTAGTCACACCAGATTGTCACACCAGTATGACAAACAGGATTTTTTTTCTCGATCTCTTGTACGAATAAATTAAATACTTTCTCCTTCTTTGTAAAAGGTTTCTTTCTGGTTATGTCGCGCCACAAAGTTGTTAGTTTGGCACACAGCTCATTGGGTACACGTGACATAATAATAATATACACACATCAAAAGTGTCTAGGGATCAACATATATTTTTGCAATAACTTTTCTCCTGATTGATATTAATTAAAATTTTCTTTAAGGATTCATCAAATAAAGTGTTTTCGTTTGTCACAGTAACGATAAACCAAGTCACCTTTGCATTAATAAAGAAATTTGCCATTTTCCTAATAAAGGGATTTTTGACATTTGAACCACTAACATTAAAGTTCGAAAAAAAGACTGAAATAACAGTTTTCTTTAAAATTTTATTGGGTAACTTAAACAATTAATAATCCGTGTTTCTACCGCGAACACTAACAACACAAGAACATCGGTTTGGCATACTCAAAATGAGTTCATCCAAATCACGCTGTGGAATGGCCGCCCATGTTCGTTGCAACAACAAAAAAAGGTCTTCTTGCGACTGGATACCCTCCATATTCGGCAGAGCTCTTCTCTGTAGCATATCCCATGCATGCTCAATCGGGTTCAAGTCTGGCGACTGAGCAGGCCAGGGCAGGACATTGATGTTAGCTGCGGCGAGAGTCTGTCTTACAACTCTTGCGGTGTGCGGTCGTGCATTATCATGCATTAACTGAAATAAGGGACCGATTTGCACTTGTAGAGGAACGATGACGTCTGATACAATCGTCTCAGCATAAATTTGAGCGTTGAGGTTGCCTCTGATCCAAATCAACTCAGTTCTTCCGCCGATCCAAATACCCGCCCATACCATGATGGTTCCACCACTATAAGGATGGACTTCCTGGCAGGATTTTAATCGCTGTTGGCGTCCAGGGGTTCTCCAGTGTCGTATACGTCTTGTATCCGGTCTCATACCAAAACGAGACTCATCAGAAAAGCACACGAAACGCCATTGTTCTTCTGCCCAATTTCTGTGTTCAAGAGCCCATTGATATCGAATCCTACGATTGTGCATTGCTATAGGTGGTACCCGTAGCGGTCTTCGGGAATGAAGGTTCACTTCATGCAAGCGGTTTCTGACTGTTTGGTCGCTAATTAAGTTCCCTGAAGAGTGATGAAGCCTCACGGCTAACATCATGGCGGTTATTGTTGGAGCTCTTCGAGTTAAGATTTGAATGTATCGGTCTTGTCTCCGTGTGGTGCAGCGATACCGTCCTCCATGGCGCTCAGCCACGGTACCAGTGCTTCGGTAACGTGTCCAAAGTCGACTGATAACACTCTGACTTGTATTCAGAGCTAAAGCCACAGTACGTTGCCGGGAACCAGCTTCTATCATTCCCACGGCTCTGAGCATTTCTTCCCTGCTTAAATGACGTCGCCGCTCCATAATAACGTTGGTTTTAATCAGTAGTAGGGAAACAGTAGCACTAATAATGTCTTCAATGCGTTGTATGTTTTTATAGGGAAAATATTGACAGCTGATTTTCATCTTTTACTCGAATTTGATTCACAGTTCCTGATTCAAATTATGAAATGCACCAAAAAGGATCCATATAAATTTATAAAATCATAAATTTATTACAAAGCCACATCTCAATCTCAAGAAATCCGCATAAAAATGCTTGATCCCTAGACACTTTTGATGTGTGTACTTACATACTCGTACTTCAGTTGAATAGAAATGCAAACTTGGACGTAAATAAACAGGAATGCCAATATTTTCTGATCAGCAGGGCTATTGCGTATATTTTAAATGACAATAACCTACAGTGCCTATCAATTACTGTCAAATGGTTCCATTTTGTACTAAACTATAACCAATTTGACAGTTAATCCATAGACAATATGATAGCCACTGTCATTTAAAAGATACGCAATAGCCCTGCAGTTCGCCTTGCCACAGTGTAACAAAACACAATCACCAAATTACCTATAAACGCGGCTCAATGTACCAAAATACTCATCCTATCTAACCTAGTCCTTACCTTATCAGAGGCTCTTTGAATGCATCATTAAGGGCAACGGCACACTGTCTGAGGACACTGTGCTGTCGTCAGGGTAGGGTCACCAGATCAATAATTATTATTAGAAAGTCCTAATAAAAAGCCCGTCTAAAGTCCCTAGTCTTCACAAGAATTTAATGGGAAAAATTTCAACTATCATCATTTTCCTGTATGATTGTGTTTGGCTTCTAGTCTATTACCAGTATTTTACATAGAGTGACTGTCTGTCTGACTATACACACCCATCGGTAAGACTAGTTGTTAGACCTTCTGGCCACTGACTACAAGTATTTTCTGTGTATAAAATAAATAAATCTTGTAATCTTAAGAAAAATCCCGACATAGTATGGTGACCCTAATCTTCAAGGTCAGGACGTATACCGTTTGTCACAACCTCCACGTCCGGAATTAGGTTACAAGGTCACAGAGTAGATAATTTCGGGGATCGCAGTCGGCTGAGATTAGGGCTTGTTTATTAGTCACTTCATTTTGGTTATGGACGCACAGTCTGTTGAATATGCGAGGTTAATTTTGTAGTTTAGTTAATGAAGTATAACACAATGTGACAATAGGGTATATCACCAAAAAAGTCTAATTAGTCCGTATGTTAGATTATCAAAAAATATTGTACCTATACGTGTTTTTTGTTATATCAAATTAATAAAAATCGACGAAAATACTAAGTGACGTCAAAAGCCTCCACTTAGTGGGTAAAAAAGTACTAGCCTTGCGTCTGTATCGTTTCATCTTTTGTTTGAATGAAAAAAGAAAAAAAGTGTCCATTAGTTTTTGTTGAAAATTTATCTGACGGACTAATTAGTTTTTTTTTTGGACTTCTCTATTCATTGACCGTTGTCTAAGACAAAATCTAGATTTTTCTGCATTATGCTATGTATATTATGGCATGTATGCTTCATCTTACATACTACTTTTTACACTTCATTTAAAGAGTCACCTTATTTTATCCATTATCACAGTTCCTTTAAGGTTTTTTTTTACTTTTTTCCTTTACTGTGTAGTAGATGACTATTTAACTGAGATGATGTTTTAATAAAAAGTAAGAGAAAAGGAGACAGCATTTATTTTTCGCCGAGCCAAAATAAACTGGGACAGAGGCAGGAGTCGATCTAAAATAAACTGGGACAGAGGCAGGAGTCGATCTAAAATAAACTGGGACAGAGGCAGGAGTCGATCTAAAACCAATCTTGCTTTAACAAATCAATTATATAGTCAAAAACGACATGTCAAAGTGTCACCAAATAGCAGGCAAGCCAGCACAAAAGGATTTCATATTCTATGCTCCATTTCAGCTTATCTTTCGCCCTCAGTTACTCGAAACACAGCCGGCATGAAGAATAAAAGCCCGCAGCCTGTCTGAACCAACGAAACCTAATTTACAGCGACTTTAGTATTTGGGTGACTGGGTCTTTGATATTTAGATATTTGAAGGCTTATGGAGCAGCTCAAGGCACTATTCACTAATAGACCTGTCATCGACTACCTACCAGATTAGTCGTGAGAATGTAATTATGTTTGTGTAGCTGTTACACCTCGATTGTGATTTCAAGCAATGCGACTTGCGACTTGTGCGATACGACACGCTTACTCGATGCTTGTTTATTGCGCGCGTGGGCACCGTCGTAGCCATATTGTTTTATTATTACTATAGCTAGCCTATACTGTCCCAGTGCAGGGCAAAAGCCTCCCTCCATTCCTTCCAACGATCACGATTCCGTGCAACTTCTATCCAAGAGAAGAAGAGCCATCTCCTTCGTGGTCTGCCGCGACCCCGTGTCACTGTTTCAGGGCACCAATCCTGAGTTTTACGGACTAAATACTGTGCTAAATTTCCTACTTGATAATAAATGCATTATCAGAAACTTTGCTTAATAGAAACTATACTTACAGATAACACCCTATTTATGCAGCTGATCTAAAATTTACCAAAAATGTTGTCTGCAAAAAAACATCTGTTATTCTGATCGACGCCAACCAGTATCATCACCATGTTCACCTTTCAGTCGGGTATAGCCGACATATGGATACGTGTACAGCACGACACAGTCGCCGCGTCGTCGTCGTCTAAAGATGACAAGAAAACGTAATTGGGCAGGTTTTCGTTTGTCGGCTATACCCGACTATGGCGTTCAAATTGTTAAACTAATTTAAAGGGATTTCGAATATGTAACGATTGAGTTAAAATGTCACAGTACACCTTAATACATATACTGACTGAAACATATTATAGTTATGCTATTAGGAGTGATTGTGGCTTTAGTTGAAAAAAAAATCCTACATTCATAACACCGGTAAAATATTTCACAAAATTCTTTTACAAATACAAGACAATACATTGTGTAAAAAGAACGTCGTCCGTCCGTAAGTCCTAAAAAGCTTTGAAATAGACTGGTATTGTTTGCCGATAGATATAATATATAATAATATAAACTTTATTTCCGTGAAACTTAGCCTATGTTTACAAATTTACAACAACATGTAAGTATGCTTATATCGTGCAAAAAACAATTTTACAATTGATGCTGGTAGGTATTTGCAACTTATTGGCTAGTTTTGTGACAAACAAATTAGTTAACTACCCTCCGTACTAGTTATAAACTGTACGACGGCAGAGTAGTGCGACCAGTTTGCTGTCTCCGATGAATGTACATAGTATACGCAAACTAAACAGATTAACTGCATGCTATGTTTATAACAATATTACTCAATTTAAGCGGTGCAATAAGTTTACTAAACTTACATAGCTTACACAGTTATACTCGTAATTCTCCAACATTACATGATTTTTTTTTTTTTTTTTTTTATGCCATACAAACACAAACAAATTCAATCAAGAATACAAAGTGACAAATAGTCTGACTTTAGACGCAAAAATGAAAGCCAAATTTACTTTATGTAATGTGTGTTAGCACTTTACACGTGTTATTAATATTGCAAAAAACAAAGAAAAAGTAAAATTAAAAGAAATTATATACCTATAACATTTTAAAATACATTCCCTAGAGTTACGTCAAACAACACTTATTAATAATTTCTCTGTTGATTCATAGTCCATATTTTTGAGATATTTATCTACAATATTTTTGCACACAAACTTGCTGCATTTTGATATAGATACAGACTGATTAATTCTATTGTATACAAAAGGTCCTAGGTAACGAAAGAATTTCTGCGCAAAACTTGTTCTACAAAAGGGAGCAGTGTAAACCATAAATTGTCGTCTTTTATTTGATATTTGTAATGGTTTCGTGTGTTGTTTTAATATTATTGTCATAATGAATAACTGCCTTATGGTAAGTACTGAGTATTCTTTATATAAATCTACAGTAGGATACCTGAAATTTTTAAAATTAATTATCTTTATAATTGCTCGTTGTGCTCTTTCTAATTTAATTAAGTAAGTTTTTGCCGCGCCTCCCCATGCCATTATACCATAAGTAGCGATAGATTGACATAATGCACAATAAACTTCCTTTAATAATTTATTATCATTTATATGTCTAATTTTTTTAAAAAGTGTTATTAGTTTTCGTATTCGAGAGGTGAGATTATTAATATGGATTTTCCAGTTTAAATTTTGATCAATTAAGATACCCAAATATTTTATTGAAGAGACAGAATTTATTACATGGCAGCTACAGTTTAAAAAGTTTGATTCACATACATGGGCTCTTATTGTGAGACTATTTTGCAGAGGTTGGTCGAAATTTTTTATAGTGAAGGTTATATATTTTGTTTTAGCCAGGTTTAATGTTAAAATATTATTATTGAGCCATTTCATAATAGATGTTAATCCTTCTTCGGCAACATTCTTAACATCATCCCATGTAGCATCGTGAAACACAACCACGGTATCGTCCGCAAAAGTTATGATTTCTGCATTTTTTAATTTCATACTACATAAATCATTGATGTAAATGATAAAGAGTGTCGGACCTAGCACGGAGCCTTGCGGCACGCCAAAGTAAATTGGGGCACTATCACTTATCACATCACCGATTCTTACAGCCTGACTTCTATTTGATAGGTAATCAGTGAAAAGGTCAAGTGGTACTCCTCGGATTCCCATGTGTTCGAGTTTATTTAGTAGATTAGGGACAGAGACAGTGTCAAAAGCCTTTGCCATATCTAGAAACACTCCCAAGCATTTTTGCTTCTTATCTAACTTACCACTTATATGACTGACAAGTCGTTCAATTGCATCAGATGTGGATTTTTTTTCTCTAAAACCATATTGATTACAGGACAGTAGATTTTGAGATTCCAGAAAGTTTAGAAGGCGAATATTAATCAATTTTTCAATCACTTTTGACAAACAAGGTAATAGAGCAATTGGTCTGTAATTAGAGACACTGTCTCTGTCTCCGGATTTATATACAGGAACAATTATTGATTGCTTTAATACAGTCGGGAATATACCATTCTCAAGACAAATATTGCTTATATAAGTAATTGGTTTGATCAGGCTATCTATAGCCCGCTTCATGAATATAGAGGAGATTCCATCCCATCCGGTCGACGCTGAGTTTTTAAGTGAGAGTATAATTTTACGTATTTCTTGTTCACATGTTGGCAAGAGCATTAGAGATGATTGAGGAGCATAATACGATTTTGCAACAAGACCCTTTCCCATACCAGCCGGGCATTTCCCTAGTATATCACTTGCTAAATTTTGTCCTATATTGACAAAGTAGTTATTTACACAATTAACAGATTCCTGTTGACTAGATTTTGCATTTAGTAGTTCAATAGGTGTTTTAGTAGTAGTATCCAGGTTACATATCTGTTTTATAATATTCCAGGTTTTTTTAATATCTTTTTTGTTTTCGTTAATTTGTTTTCTTTCATACATTCTTTTTAGTTTTTTCAATAATCCATTACAATAATTACGATATCTAGTATATGAAATTTTAAGTACTTGATCTTCAGGATTTTTCCTGAGCTTAGAATGCATTCTATCTCTAAATTTGATGCACCGTAGTAGACCAGGCGTTACCCACGGCTTAATAGTTCGTTTTCGATTGGGCATTGTCTGTTGAGTAGTATATTTATCCAAAGTATTTTTAATTATAGTTAAAAAATTATATGTTGCCGAATTAGGGTCATTATCACAAGTGATTACACTCCAGTCAATACCATTTAATTCCGTCAAAACCTTTGCATAATCAGTCCGTTTTAGGTACTTATGTTGTGCTTTCTTAGAAGGAAAGGAATCAAATAAAGATATTATGAGTGCGCTATGATCGGTAACTGTAGTTTGGCAAACCATGCAAAGGCTCCTTAGGGTTGATCTGAGAAAAAAGTGGTCTAAACAATTGTTACCGCGAGTGGGATGAGTCTGGGCTGTTAGAAGTCCATGCATTGCTAATAGATTTAAGTAAGTGTTAGATTTATTATCATCGGTTTCGGTTATATCAATGTTGATATCACCCGTGAGAACAATGTGTTTGTATTTTTTGAGGTCCGACAACACTTGATCAAGGGAACCAATAAAGTTTTCAATAGACTTGAAAGACGGTGATCGATAAATACAGATTAAAGCATACTCTTTATTTATATCAATGACTAAGCTGTCGGCCTCTTTCAAAAGTGGTTCATGAACAGTTATGTTTAAGGTATTTTTAGCGTAAATTGTAACACCGCTGTTTTGATTAATATGATTTTGTGTTTGATAGCTAGTATAGTCAGGTAGGACAGGGAGTTCAGAAACATGAGGCAACCAACATTCTGTTAGGACAATTAAATCGAAATCAATCTTTAGTCTTGCTAACAGGATTTGAAAATCTTCAAAGTTTTTGTTAAGACTCCTAATATTTTGTACTATCATTTTAATTCCTATCTGAGAATCATTTAGGAGTTTGCTACAGTCATCCGGATTATCAACCAAGCATGAAGTGCCAACACTGATGTTTTCATCAACGTCGGCAATAACGTGATCCAAGTTATCAACCATAGTCAACACTAATATTTGAGGAGTTGAATTTGTTTATACTTGGTTGATAATAGCAATATGTAAAATAGGACCGTGTATCGGACCGAATCAAAGAGATTGTGCTGAGTTTGACGCAGACTCTAAAGAATGTGTAACTTAAATTAAAAACAAAAAACAAAACTGTGTAACATACTTTGAAGTTAAGCAGTTCACTTGAAGAAAGCATAATGAAAAACAAGCCAAAACAAAGCTTCATGCAACTTAGAGATACTAAGGCTAACATGCATAACAAAATAATCAATATAAAGTGTAGTCATGCCTGTTTAAACTTGGCAATAAGATGATCGAGCTGAAACTGTGTTTTGACATGCATGGCAGACTGACCGTCTTTTTCACGCAATAAAATTTTACCCTCAGAAACCCAACAGTACTTGTATTTACCAGATTTTACCAGTTGTCGTGCAGAGAAGTATAATTTTCTAGCTGTAGCTGTCAAGGAATCTGAGACATAAATAGATGTTTTTTCTGTTTCCAGTTTAAGTACTTCAGTATTTATCTTATCAGGTGCATTTTTGTTGAAATCTTTAACAGCATTTAGGACTTTCTTTTTTAGGTCGGATTCCTTGTATTCAACAATTATTTTATTTAATCCAAATTTAGCTCTGTATATTCTTTTTATAAAGTCCCGGTCAAAAGGCACCTCAACTGCTTCATGTAGGTTCTTAACCACTTCTTCTAATTTTTCAGTTTTGGTTTCCGGGACGTTACTTATTTCCATAATATTCATACGATGAAATCTATTTATCTCTTCCAATTCCTTTTCCATAGAGTCAATTCTTTTAAATGCTTCATCTTGAACCAATATCAGAGAGTCTTGTTTTATTTTCAGCTCATTGATTTGTTTCTTATTGTCTTCTAAGAGGTTTTTAATCTCTTCGCCCTGCTTCTTTGATTCCAATATAGTATCAATCAGTTCTTTATGTTTGGCATCTTGTTGTTCAGTCCATAAGTTAAACATATTCCTTAATTCCGTTTGAAGGTCAGAATAGTCATGAGTCTGCTTGCGCTTCCTCGTCGATATGAAGCTTTCAGGTTCTTCTGTGAGATTCGGCTGAGAAGAACATTTGTCTCCCGGAGGTGAACGCCTCATATTGAATCTGATTTCCTTGCGTTTACTATGCAAAATTTTGTGACGTATGCGTAAGCTTGGCTTGATGTTTCTTCTCACCAACAAGGTAAAATAATTCTAGATTCGAGGACTTAAGGTGTATTTTCGTTTAACACTGAATTTTATGAGTAATATTTTTACAAAGAACAACTAGCAGCACGTCCGTTCACAACAGCGACTGGCGCGGTTCCTAGATGGCGCGCTTTCGGTTTCAAAGTGACGGATGGCAGTGTAACAAGATACGCGCTTTGTTCAATCTATACCCACCCTTATCGCTAACAGGGAGACGAGACTCTAGGATACTTTTCTTATTTTCTTTTGATTTTGTTTTCTGGCTGACAAGTATTGTGGTGGTAGTGTATTTTTGATACAGTTATTATGTGAGTCTGGTAGTTCAATCACGAGCACTAATATGTTAAAATTAAACGAAGCAAGTTTTATAATAGATTTTCTCCTACTGTGTTGATTAACGTTTTACGTTTTCACGATCAAAGCATTTTGAAAGATATACCTAGTTTTACGAAATAGTTCTGAATATCTCGAAGTATGAACCGTAATTTTCAAGAATATAGCTTTTGAAATCTGTTAACTGCAGGTTGGCTTGTATCTGTAGCCATGATGTGAAAATTATTATTTATTTATATTTTTTCTTGAAATTCAATGGTCACAAGAAGTGCTATAGATAAAATAAACGTTAACATTTTCAAGGGTTAAAAATACTCAGACAAAATTGAACGAACCCTTCAACAAAAATGTAACGATGAAAATAGTCGAGGTACCCTGAGTTGTATTAATATCTCTTACTAAAATAAGATTCTAATAGTAGATCGGTAAACAGCCATTCGTCAATGAATGTCTCCTTCCATCCATTATTTTTGCTCAACGCTTCTACTCGACGCTAGTACTCGAAGCAAGTGCTCGTAGCCAGTGGTCTCCAAAGCTAAACTGAGCGTGAAATGAACAAAAACCGAGACTGCCGACAATCTGCCGCAAATTGCACTGAGAATTACCTTCTACCACAGCTATTGGTACACCCACACTTTGACTGTGCCAATTGGCCATGACTTGATTTTTTTTATATATTTTTTTATATTTTTTTTACAAAATATAGACCATTTCAAGGAACTAATTTGCTTATTTTATTTTTTTAGGGGTTGTACATTTTTTTAGGATTTTTTAAATTCGAGGTGCTCTCAATATCACTATGAGGCTGTATGTAGTGCGGTGTTGTGCCACAGACAAATTAAAAAAGAATACAATGTCAATCTAAATCCAGTGACATATCCTTGACAGTTGAGATTGATACAGTGATTCAAGAGGAAGGTTTTTAAGTATAATACATGCATAATATAGTAGAGAAAAACACCTGTGCGAAGCCGGGGCGGGTCGCTAGTATATAATAAGTTCATTGATGACAAGAGATAAACCAATCTTATATAAATCAAAACAATGATAGAGAATACTTACATTAGAGCCTTTGCTCCTCGTATCTCCGCTATATTGTGTTGAGTGGACAACATCATATACTCAACAATCATAGCATTATTGACCGTAGGTATGTTACGGGAATCCGCCTTAGTATAATTTAAAGAAGCCATTACAACAATTCACAATATTTCACAAAAACAAACTTCAACAAAGCTGGCTAAACATAACTTACAAAATGTTGACATTGACAGCCTCGCAACCGAATGTTTTTTTTTTCAAGAATGATAGAATGACAAAGGAATGTTCTATTATGCCTAATGTTATATTGTTGGCGGGTCTGAAAGGTCAAATGAAAGTCATTCGTTAAAACACCTATAACTTTTGAAATAGTATGTATTTTTCAAATCTGGTAACAGGCATGAATTCACCTAAGCTAACCCTCGAAATGGTTTTAAGACAGCGCTTGAAAAAAAAAATTAGGCATGCCCAATTGAGAAAATTATATTTTTCTATGTTTCATTTTCTTCGTGAGCTTACGACTAGAAATTTTACTTAACTAAAAAAAGACAGACTATCTAAAAACATGACAGCTTGAAAAAAAACCGTGTAAGGGATTTTTTTTCCAATGGTACCAACTTTGTTGTTACATGTTTAATTAAAAACCTCTCTCAAGTGAAGGCCTCTTCCAATGATTACCAGTTTTCACGGTCTTAAGCTATCTGTTTCAATGTATCACAATAATTAACTTGGTTCTTCATTCCCATCTTCGAATTCTGATCTGAACAATCTTCCGTTTACAGGCTATTACGTTGCGATTTATTTGAGCGTTTCATTTCCGCAGCTCTAAATCACTTCTTGTAAAGTACTTTCAATTTTCAAGATTGGTGCGTGGGCTGTTGACATTTTAGCGTGGCGATGTAAAGTTGTTATGAACATAAAGACTTTCGTAAACCTTTTTTTTTGTTGATGGTAAATCATCAAATAACCCCTCCCGCTCTGGGCGGAGCGGAAGGGAGTGTCAGACTTCTACTGACTAAAAACCACCCCTGTTCCTTCTTAGCCGTTTGTGTTCCAGGACCGCGGTAGCTCTTCGGCCCTTGCGAGCACCTTCAATGTTGCTGGCATGTCTTTGAGACACGCGTGGATCACGGACGCGCCATCGACACAACTCGTTTTTTTATTAATTTTTATCTTAATTGGGCTTACTCTTGATCTCTAACTTGTCCAAGGGCTGAGATGAGATCATGGATGGGACGAGCTTACCCCGAAGATGCCTATTTACTCTTAAATAGAGTTATCAACTTAAATATAGTTATCAACTTAAATAGAGTTATCAACTTAAATAGAGTTATCAACTTAAATAGAGTTATCAACTTAAATAGAGTTATCAACTTAAATAGAGTTATCAACTTAAATAGAGTTATCAACTTAAATAGAGTTATCAACTTAAATAGATTGGGCTTGGGTTTGGATTTTTCAGCTCTTAAGTTCTATTTTCGTATGTTTCATGGATGAATTGTCTCTGTGCAAGGACATAATCGTCGGTTTTTTCGCACTAATGCGAGTAGTTTATTGCGATCTGCCTTCACCGGTGGTAGTCGCAACTATTTTCCGTGGTGGTTGCGTCATATTCAATCGCATTTGTTTCTACCTCCGTCTCCACTAGCGGACTACATGTAAAGTATCATAGTTCGTTTCTGCAAACGTCGTTTAGGCCGCTTTCACATTATGGCGAATTTAGCAGCGCGACAGTCGAGCGACTATGAACAATAATTAAAGGGTTGTTACGGCTGTTCTTATAAAATAAAAGAACGTGCTTCTGCCGCGCTACTATCACGCTGCTAACGCCCTAATGTGCAAGCGGCCTTAATATATAATGTATGGCTAAATATATGTATGGTCTACAGATAGTTGTTTAGGGTCTGGGTGTCTGTGTATGTGAGTTTAAATGTTTGTTTTAATTTTAATGCGTTTAAAGCCAAAGTAAAATCTAATCTTTGTTTAAAAGCTTAACGACTACTTAAATGATAAGAATAGTTGGTCGCTGAGTTGAACACAAGACAATGCTTGTTATTTATGTTCATTCTCCAAGATTAGTTTACTGATATGGTCTTTTTTTATTATTATTATATACTTTTTATACTTACTATTGTATCGAGTCTGGTTCTTCTAACCAACCTAACAGACAGATGTGTGCTGGGGAGTTTGTTCCGCCACTTCTTCTTTCCAGCAAAAACACTAGGAAGTGTCGAAGGGGGGGCGTTTTGGGGGACTGTCTCTTGTAAATAAGTAGCGTAAAGTAAATTTTGACGTTCGAAAAGTGCTGATTATCAGCGTAGTTTGAATAAATGAGTTTTGATTTTGATTTTGTAAACGCACCCACGATACAGGAGAAATTCCTAGTGTGTAATAAAAATATATCATACTATAATTTTCCCCAAACATACCTTTAGTACCCTCGTTAGTTTAGTGGCCCCTTTTTTTTTTTGGCGGGTGGAAAATCATCGAATTACCCCTCCCGCTCTTGGGCAGAGCGAAAGGGAGTGTCAGACTTCTACTGACTAAAAACCACCCATGTTCCTTCTTAGCCCTCTATGTCGAGGCCGCGATAACTAGTGTACAACCCGCGGCCGCGACGGGAGTTTAGTGGCCCATCACACATGCTTTAATGAGTCCTATGCATACTCATTGCAAAGTCACAGACTGCTCAAACTACATCCCCCAGAAACTCTTGAGCAAACAAGAGCTTTAGTTTATTTCTAGCGTACACGTGGATCCTAATCCCCAGCCATTTCTAACTTCATCCACCCTGTAAACTGTATACTCGTAGGTAGGTATATCAGGACATAGTCAGTTTATCTGTACTTTTCCCTGAAGAGGAAAATGCCCACAAACAGGAACTGTACCCATTGAACAGCGAGTTAATTCAATACTACAAAGGAAGTCGTTCACACCGCTGAGGGAAAAATATAAAAATATTTACTGAAAGGCTGTTATAGATTTATTGTACATGCAGACGTGTGAATCGGCAAACATGCTCGGAGATCTCACAAGATAGAGATATTTGCAAGAGAAGAGGCCAGTTGTGAGAAATTATAACAAAGTAACGAAAAAAAATCGGATTTATGTGGTGGTTTGTGTTGTACATTTCAGATTTACTAACACTACTTTTGCAGGTGACAAAATTCATCCAAAAGGTTCTGCAGGTAGTATTGACTCCCGCTTTCCTATTGCCATTGTCATGGGTTGCCTTAAAAGGTCGCTTTTACGGCAACCAATGACAATGGCTTGGTCGCTGACTTTGTCACCACATCTGTAATTTGTATGGCATGCAGTTACGACTACTAAGTAACATGTAATCACTGAGAAAATCGAGAGTTATTTTCCCGCGGAATATAATTTAATAGAAGATCTAATTTATAAGTGTATGCTGGAGACCAAAAAAGTATCATCGTAAACTACATAAAATTGCTTTCAAGGGATAAGTAGAAAATCACTTTAATAATCCTCCTTTTGGGCTTCGCCGCAGTCGGGTAAAAAGTCGCTACGTGTAACCATATTAGAGCTCATGACTGTCCATAATAAAAAGCATTCTACTCTCTGTTTGCCCATTGCCACATTGCCACTTACAAACTCCGAGCATAGCCCTCTCCATTGCCCTTTGGGTGACTTATTGAGCTTTTTTTATGAGGCCTTTTGTGAGCGACCACGTTTCGGTCCCTTTTAGTTTCCTTGGTATCTAGAACTAACGCTGGCTCCAGTGAGTCTTTTCACAAAAAACCAGAGGAATTTTGTGAAAATTTAACATCTGTGACATATCAGGTCTCACATCACCGATTTTAACGCTCCGCCATTTTGTACTCACGCTTGAAATATTGCGTAACCTTGACTCGACCTGTCTGCGATTTTAGACATTATCTTACAAATTAATTGAAGTCGCTTTTTGTGTCTGTCTGTGGGACCGTGTTTTTCTTTAAGTTATGCAATGTATTTAGATGTGTTTTTTGCTATCACCTAGCTGGTTAGCTTTTTTTTTTATTGGTTTAGTGGTTGCAAGCGCAACTGCTGAGCATGAGGTCCTAAGTTCGACTCCAGGGCCGGGCAAAGTGTTATTGGGTTTTTTCCATCAGGAATTTATCAGTAACAGCCATAAAGTCTGAATTTTTGTCCGGTTGATGGGAATAGGCGCACCCCCTATTATATGGGACTTAAAGATAACTGGTGTTATGTGAGTGTAATATTAGGTACATCTGCCAACCCCTCGGGGAAACTTATAGGTGTGATGATTTTCCCACCCATGACCATTTATTTGGGGTAGGCACAGCATGTATAAATGAAAAAGCATTTATTCATCGTTACATCCGTGTTACAAAGTATACTACTTCTGCCAAACTGTCAAACAGTTTGTTGGCAGATGTAGCTCCCTTACACAATAGTACATTGTTATCCAAAGGGCGAAAATTACTTATTTAGTCTCGAGACGGGGTTTGGCGCCCGTAACGTAGTGAGGGCGCCAAAAGCTCGAGGGACTAAATAAGTAATTTACCCGAGGTAAACACTGTGCTTTTCGTTACGAATACGAGGAAAATAAGAACATAAATTATTAACTAAATAAAAGTTGTTGGTTGATCGGGTCGGCCATCTGGTCATCCAGCTATACAGCCAGTAATTTTCATATTCATCACTAAAAAAAATGTCACAGATTTTGTCGAAATCTATGTCATTTTAGAGAACAAGTAAAAACTAAACTATATTAAAGTCATAGTATAATTTTATTCTCAAAAACTTTTATGTTATTTTAATTTTAAATCGCGCTGTAATTGAGTGGCTGTATAAAAAGTTGGAACATGATTCAATAAATTTTTTAAAATAGACCAGGTTTTTTTTATAATTTGACAGCTGTCAGTTGAAAGCTGCATGATGTACCTACTTTCAGAGTATGAGTAATGAAAACTTATATTTTCATGTGACCTGCCCTTGATTTGTGTGGTTTTTCCATACTTCTTCATTACCTAATCGTATCTCATGGGTCTACACCTCATGGTTTATATGTAATGTTTCAGCAAGTCGAAAAACCACACAAACCAAGGGCGGGTTACTAGTCTCATTAGTATATTAATGGTAGTTATGTATACCATCTTCAAAGCTAAATATCTAGTGCAGTAATGGCTTTACCAGCGATCCTAACATTGTTGTCTAGGGTTCGGAATGCCATGGAAGCAATGGAATTTCATTCGATAGAAGCTTCTTGCCTGTTGCATGGGATCTTGAGTTTAATATAGAATTGATTATACGAGAAAAATCAAGGGAAGGATAATAGAATTCAACCTTACGACGTGATGAAATCTCATCTAGAGTAAATACATTTATTTTTGTATGTAGGTACGTTAGTATGAACGGTTATAACACGCTCCATCCAATTTTGATCTGTGCTGTTGTTACGATAACCCTTGTCGTTACCGAGAAAAATGCAAAAAACTGATATTTTGACCTATTATTTGAATAGCACGGACATTACTTAATGACATTTTCATTAATAAAATTGTATAATTCAAGACTTTCACCAATTTTCAGCTCTATGCAAATGATTGTTATGTCTATCTTGACTGGACTATGGTGTCACACACACGCTCGTCATGTAGCATTCCTGTACTTAAATCGAAAACGTTGGTGTTCAAATGAAAAATTTGTTTTGTTTTTGTATTTGTTTAAATCTCTTTGCTTTTACTCCAACAAAATCGCTAATATATCAGCAAAATATACGAATCCAAGGTTTTATACTTCTACGGGTACTACAATAGGGTACTTAACTAAAAAAATCTAATTAGTCCGTCAGATAGATTTCCAAAAAATATTGGACACGTATTTTTTCTTTTTTCACGTAAGCAAACAATGAAGACGATACAGTGTTTTAAAAACTCGTGTGACGTCATATTCTAAGACATTAGTATCTTTGATGCGTTTTATCTTCGTCACTTTTTATTGATTTGATGAAAACCAAAAAATACGAGTCCAATATTTTTGTATAATCTAACAGACGGACTAATTAGAATCATATTTTTTTAAATCAGTAAACATCCCTATTTGTGCAAGAACTTTCCTTTTCAACAAGTAGGTATGGTTTTCAAACAATCTTCTCGTCTCGCGAGAAACTAGGGGTAGGTAGGTATCAAGTGCCATCCATCTCGGCACAAGACGCTTGCAAGGCCGACAAAATTAAAGGGTCTCGCAGAGCTCAAGTGATTTTGGGTCACAAAGGACCTTTTTAATGTTTACGAAAAAATATTCCACAGCGGCGCGAATTTATATATTTTTTTCATCGTTTTTGGTTGAAATATTTGATTTACGCGTGGCAGAAATGTGTTGTCTAAAAATGTTAGCTCCCGTGGCGTACTTCAGAGCCTGCGGAGATATTTCCCGCTATATTTGCTTATTCAAAAGTTATGTGTAAAAATGTAACTTTACTGCATTTAGGTATACATACGAATACACGTGCCAGACTTGTAATATTAAATGGCGAAAACTCTTCTTCGTTATGTATGAAAACACTCGTATTTTACAAATGTGGAAAAAGCAAAGGCTATAATTGTAGCCGATTATATTCTAAAGTTCCCGCTAACGTCATGAATTATTTATGAGCATGATTATGACTTTGCGTTCCATTCTTTTTTTTAATAACATCACGCCTGTGATTCTAACACTTGACTGAAATCTACTCTAGACCTCCAGAGTCAAGCAATCTTAAACTAGACTAATAGATAACCAGACGTCCAAGTAAAAACCAGAACAAAAATACCCTTTCCAAGACAGACAGTGCAAATTAAACTCGGGACAAATTTCTATACAAAAATGGTAGAAAAATTCTCCCCGATCCCGAGAGAATCCGGGCGCTTAGCTAACAATCGCGAGCATCACAGCTGAGGCGTTAAATACTGCTTAATTACCTGGAAAGGACAGTTTTTTATCCCCGTTTGAATATTCCTCTCTTCATTTTTTACAGCTGAGCGCAAACCTTTGATGAGAGTGAATAAAGATTGTCTTGTTAGAAAATATTGCTGAGCTTTGAATATTGGTGTCGTACTTGGTTTTGAAGATGGATTTAGTTTTGAGTATCGGTATTTGCATAATTTTGGGTTTTATATTATAGAGATGGAGGAATGAGGAAAATGTCGTGATGAAAATTTGAGTATAAATTTTGGGAGATGTAAGAGTAGAGAGAGACCAAAAAATGATAGGTAAACTGTGGGAAGGATGATATGGCTTAGAAGGAGGTGACTGCTGACATGACGAGAAATAGAGAAGTGTGGACGAAGAAGTCATGCTGCGCCGACCTCAAATTAATAATAATAATAATAATATTCCACAACTATCACACAACGCCATCTAGTCCCAAGCTAAGCAGAGCTTGTGTTATGGGTACTAGACAACTGATAAACATACTTATTATATTTTTTTTTTTTTTTTTTTTTTTTTCTAATTAATTGGAATAAGAGAATAATGATGATGATGGGGGTTCATAGTCAGTTCAGATCTCAATTGTGTATGCGGCGTATCTCCACTATTCTCCATAGACATGGCCTACCTTCCATCTTGCGCTGCATGCCCTGACACCTGTACACTTGACGATCTTATAACTGCATCAGCAAGCGGATAGCATAAGACTGCTTCGGATAGCTGAACATTGGGCCAAATTTATTTATTTTATTTAGTGAAGATTTGCCATCGACACGTTACTAGAAGATTTAATTAACGTGAAAACTAATATCAACACTTCTTTTCTTGCAATTAGTTTAATTTGTACTCGTTTGGTGCAAATACGCTCGCCCCATATAACATGGGTCAATGTGAAACGTTCTGAATGCAATGAAAACCTAGCAAAAGCTTGTGAAAGTTATGAGTAAATTATTACTTATTTATTCACCAGTGTTTTACGGTGGAAATAAAAATTACAGTTTCATAATTATCTTCTCGGTTGGAAGAGTTGTAAATAAATATACATCAGTTAATTCAAAACCAGTAATGTATTACGTTTCACTTTATCGAACAGACACATAACATTCGTTTCAGTCACAATATTATTGTAATTATAATAAATCAAAGTCCTCCCTGTCTGTCAGTCTGTATATTCGTCATTCGATTTATATGCTATTTTCACCAATTAATAGAGAGGTTCTCGAAAAAGGTTTAGGTATAAATATGACATCCACGCGGACGAAGCCGCGGACATCAGCTAGTCTATTATATAAAGAGGTACAGTTTGTGAGTTCGTGAGGTTGTTGTTGGTGATCACTGGATCTACTGAACCGATTTTAAAAATTATATTACGATCGAAAGCCACATTATGTGTGATTGTCATAGTCTAGGTTGTAAAAATACCATTAACGAAGCCGAAAGTCACTTCTTTCCCTCGACAATGCGATATATTTTTTATTCTAGAGTTCTAGACCATACCTACATAAAGGGATGTTTTCTGACTTCAAAAAACTATGATTCTAATTAGTCTGTCAGTTAGATTATCGAAAAATATTGGATACGTATTTTTTGTTTTATCAAATTAATAAAAATTGACGAAGATAAAACGCGTCAAAGATTTGAGTGGGGGTTGGTAACGTCACTGACCGCTAAACAATGGCATACATGTCATGTGTCTTAGAGTATGACGTCACACGAGTTTTCAAAGCACTGTATAATCGTCTTCATTTTTTGTATAAGCGAAAAAAGAAAAAATACGTGTCCAATAATTTTTTATAATCTATATGACGGACTAATTAGTCCGCCTGTAAATAAAATATTGGATACGTGCTTTTTGTTTTATCAAATTAATAAAAGTTGACGAGAATAAAACGTGTCAAAGATCATGAGTTTGTGGGTAAAAAAGTAGTAACCTTGTGACGTCACACGACTTGACACGACTTTTCGAAGCACTGCATCGTACACTGGAAATCTATCTAGATTTTTTGGTGAAATACCAGGCAGGCATTAATTTCATTATGCTCTTAAATCGGTGAAGGAAAACATGGTGAAGAAACGGCATGTCTTAAGAACCAAAAGATTCGATGACATGTGACATCTACCATACCGCATGTAGCCCATCCCTCTCCTAGAGAGGAGGCCTGAGTCCCTGCACTGGAAACATTATAGGGTAATAATGAATACAGGACGAGACTATCAAAGAAGCTTAAATCCAAACTCCGTGGTTGTAACTGAGACATTCCTGATGAAAAAACCCTATAACACTTTGTCCGATCTGGGAACCAAACCTAGGACAGAGTTACACTAGCGAACACTAAACCAACGAGGCAGTCATGTACTCAATTAATACTTTTAACCGTCGATCAAATAAAGAGGGTAGTTGACAAAAACAATGTAACAAGTCCGTCAGATAAATTTCCAAAAAATATTGGACATATTTTTTATTTTTTCACGTAAACAATATTTATATATATATATATTTTACGAAAACGTTGCCCCACACTAGGAATTTCTCCTGTATCGTGGGTGCGTTCACAAACATTTAAACTCACATACACAAATACCCAGACCCGGAACAACTATCTGTAGGTCATACAAATATTTGTTCAGTGCGTGAATTGAACCCGCGACACGCAGCGCAGCAGTCCCTTGCTTGAGCCACTGCGCCAACCGTGCCGTCACAGTTTGGTACATGTTTTACCAGAAAGTGACGTCACAAGCCCCCAATCATGATCTTTGACACGTCTTATTTTTTCCAATTTTTATTTATTTGCTAAAACGAAAAACACGTATCCAATATTTTTTGATAATCTAACAGACGGATTAAACAAAATAATTTTTTTTTTAGTCAGGAAGCTTCGCTATTCCAAGACAGTACAAAAATTCTTACTCTTCTTAAGTCGGACAGCGATATAACCGTCTCCTTCAGTGGGAATAAGTCGGATTTGATTTACGTCGGCTCATGTGACGGCCGGGTCATCCTGCCCTCGGGGGATTGTCCTACATTCTACGTGACGTTGTCGTAGATTACACGTACTGAAGACGGAATCAATGTTACGTTTGACGGTAAGGTAGTTTTTGTAGGTAGGCTTACATTTTTGGGTCATGTTGGCTCTTGCTTTTGTTTACTCTTATCATTAAGAAACCTTCAATTGGCGTCGACCACGTACAAGTAACTAGTGAGATAAATCAAAATTAACTGAGACTACTAGTTACCGAGTAACTTGACAAATTATATATCTATAACCATCCTCGAGAACCACTCTATCAATTGTTGAAAACAACATAAAAATAGAATAATGTATGAATGTTTTTTTTCGTTTTTGAGAAGTAGCACATTTAAAAAACCGCAAAATATATACTTTGTGTAATTTATACAAACAGTATAAAATGCGAACTTATCACAAAATATGCGTTTCTGTCGCCGCTTTAACAAGATATAATACAAATTAAAGAGGGCTTCCCTACTACGATCGTATACGGGAACCTTTCATGTGCACATTCGACTTGCACTTGGCCAGTTTTTTGTTTTAATGGTAACTCTAACAAACAGCAATGTTTCAATTAACAATCAGAAATATTTATTTGTGAGAATGTAGTTTTACATGGTATGGTGTTAATCTTTCGTTAGGTCCTAAACATTCTACCACAACTTATGGTGTACAAATATTCAAATGTCACAACAACAATACAATTACTCTTACAATAAAATTATTTATACAATTAAATTAAATATGTCCAATACTTCATAACCAATGTCAAAATTGAGCAAGTAAGTTAGGTAATTCTTGGATTTTCACAATATTCCATGTATTCACGAACGTCATAAAAACAATTATCCAATAGCCACCTTGTCAGCTTCTTCTTAAACATGGGGATAGGAAGTTCCTTAAATGCATTTGGCAATTTATTGTATACCTTAATGGCATTGACATATACATTCCTCCTAAAAATTTGCAGCCTACATTGAGGTACATTTAGCTCGTATTTATACCTAGTCCTAGCAGAAGCCTTTTTGTTGCGCACTTCTGCTTGCATACGAAAATAGTGCGGATATTGTTTGACTAGCAAGCATAGTTCCTTGATGTAGATGCAAGGTAGAGGTAAAATTTTTAACTTTTTGAATAAGGGTTTACTGCTGTCCAAAAACCAGACGCCAGATATTGCCCTAATGCACTTTTTTTGCACCCGAAATGCCATTAACACATCAACCGAATTGCCCCATAGTATCAGACCATATGACAGCACAGACGATACGTACCCGTGATATGCAGTGACAGCTGCGTCCACGGATACTGTTGATCGTAGACGTTTTATTGCGTATACGAATTTGTCTAGCTTATCACATACGTAATTTATGTGTGATTTCCAGTTACAGTTCTGATCCACTATTATGCCTAAAAATTTCGTGTTCACTACTTGTTCTATAATAATATCTTCATATTTTATGCTAAGACTCTGTAAGTTCGATTGATATGTTTGAAATTGTATTATCTTTGTTTTATTCAAATTGATTTTTAGATTGTTGTTGTCAAGCCAAGTTATTATGTCTTTGATTGCTTCATTAATTTCCAGTTCCATTTTATTTTTGTCCTTACATTTTATTATTAGTGTCGTATCGTCAGCAAATAAGATTGTTTCATGTCGTGTTGCATTGGGAAGGTCATTTATATATAGCAGAAATAAAGGCGATGCCACTACGCTGCCTTGTGGTACTCCTACTGCATTGGTTTTAAAATTAGATTCATATTCTACTTTATTTCCATCCACGACTTTTGATATTTGGACACATTGACGCCTATCATTTAGGTACGATTTAAACCAGTCATTTGCTGGGCCCCTTATGCCATATTTATCTCCATATTCGTCATCAGAATCCATCATAGTGTTGTACATTTTTGCGGCTAATTTTTAAACCAACCTAAGCCTACACTGGCTATCCGTGGCTATCCGTGAAGCTTGTCTAAACTCCGCTGTACGCTCACGCTTCTCGCAGGTTATTACAGAATAATTATACATCTCTAGCCTTTTCACAAACATGTTTGGTTGTAGTCTCAGTCTAACCGAATGCAGCTGAAAACCAGTATTTTTTTACACGGAGTGACACCTCCATAACCCAGTTTATACTGGGAAATACTGTACCCCTTGATAAGACTGGCTGTCAGACTTTAGGGCCAGTGAGAACTTGCAACAACTGCCAAAATCTACAAAATAATGACTACCGGGTTCATAGGCAAAACTCAGTGTGTAAAGGTTAGACAAGAGATACTCAGTGTGTTCTTAGAGTTAATTACACGCAATTTAATAAACAGTGAACGGAGAGCAGTGGTGGCCCAGTGGTTGCGGCCCCGACTTACGAACAGTTGGTCGTGGGTTCGAACCCGGGCAGGCGCATTACTTTGTGTAATTTATTTCATCACCACTGCTCTCAAAACGGTGAAGGAAAACATCGTGAGGAAACCGGCATATCTTTAATCAAAAATTCGAAGATATGTGACATCTACCAACCCGCACTGGGCCCGCGTGGTGGATTATAGCCTATCCCTCTCCTAGAGAGGAGGCCTGAGTCCCTGCAGTGGGAACAATATAGGCTGATGATGAATTTAATAAACATGCGCACGAGTTTCTTGAAACGGTGAAGGTAAATAGTGAGGAAACCGGCAATAGGGTGTTTACTGACTTAAAAAAATGTGATTCTAATTAGTCCGTCTGTTAGATTATGTATCGAAAAATATTGGATACGTATTTTTTTTTTATCAAATCAATAACAATCGAAGATAAATCGCGTCAAAGATTTGAGTGGGCACTGACCGCAAAAAAATTTCATACTAATGTATTAAAGTATGACGTCACACGAGTTTTCAAAACACTGTATCGTCTTCATTGTTTGTTTACGTGAAAAAAGAAAAAATACTTTTTCAAATATTTTTTGGTAATCTATATGACGGACTAATTAGTTTTTTTTTTGTTAACTACCCTATTCCAAAAAAATCGAGGACATGTGACATCTAACAACTCGCACTGGGCCCGTGTATTGGATTGTAGCCCATCCCTCCCCTAGACCTCTCTGCTCCTGCTCTCTCTCTGTGTTCCCACTGCAGGGACTCTCAGGCCTCCTCAGGCCTGAGAGTCCCTGCAGTGGGAACACTAAAGGCTGATGATGTTGATGATGATGATGGGTTTTTTTGACAGAAGTTGCTTCACTGGAAGTTTAAGTTTGTGCTTGTCGTGTAAAGCTATCCTTCTGGCCTAATCTGTTTCGTTTCACATCTATCAACGTCGGAACGTTCGTCTATGATAGGGACGTTCAATTTCACGAACAATTGATCGCTGTTACCTCGGACGTCCGATTCAAAGGATCCTTGATGCAATACGATTGATTAACTGCCGCCAAATGCAAGTCCACCCATTCCGTCTATCGTCAGGATTGGATGGACTTGTATTGATGGTTTGGATCTCATGAGGTGGGGTTTAAAATCAGTAGAATAATAATTTTGCTCACACACTTGCAATTCGAATGTATTTTGGCTGTTCACAGGTATTTAATGCGTTATTTATGTTACTCAAACGATTTATTGATCACACGTGTTCAGCAATAGATTACTATTTTCTATCACTTTTTGGGCTGTAAATGAAAGTGCTTTACGCGATTGGGGCGCTGCAGCGCTGCAACCTACCCAGTAGGTAAGTAGTATAATATAAAAAGTAATAATACCTTAAATCAGTAATAATAAAAATCGGTCAATAATGTACAATGTGGTAACACTGAAATGGTGATAAAATAATACCAAATAAATTAATGAATAAATATTATACCAAATAAAAATCAATATTGAACCAGGTCTTCATTTTTAAGGAAAGTCAACGCTGACTTTTTTTTTTTAAATCTGTTGTAATAACCCACCTGTGACAAATAATAAGCCAAGGAGATGTTACTAAGCGGGTTCGTTTTGGAAGTAGTCAAACCATTACGGCCTTATTAAAAAAGTGGTTAAACCTGGGTTTGACTTAGACTTGGTTTATCTCGCATGCCGTCTCACTTCGATAATATTCAGAAGAAAAGTGACGGCATGCGTATTAAACCAAGTCTAAGTTAAACCCAGGCTTAACTATTTTGTAATAAGGCCGTTAGAGTTTTGTATGATTTGAATTGACCTCCATTTAATCAAAGTGCCTGTTTTGCGAGATTCTAAAAGGAAAAATAAATTACAAAACATTTTCGAGAAAAATCCATCAGGGATTTCTCTCAGTCTGAATTTGTGACCAGATAGTGGCAATAGGCTCATCCCCTATTCATAGCGAAATGTGGGTGAACTGTTAGGTTTACCTCTGCCTAACTATTCAGGGATTACAAGCGTGATGTTATATTATTTAAAGGGAATAAAAACTCGCAATATCAAGATAAATTGAAAAGAAATATAGGTACCTTTCGCGTTGAAAAGAATACAAGCTCGAATCATTCTTCATTACAAGCGTTCTCGACACTGTGAAACGGAAAACATCCATTAATTGTTAAGTGCCGTCTCCAACGAGCTCTTCTGGAACAATCGAGAACTTTCCAGCGATAAAATCTAAGGATTAGGTCGTGAATGGGGTCAGAACGAGAGATCTGAATTGTTGTACTCGTTGTCACAAGCACTAAATAATACTTTAATGAATGCCCTAATGTTATAACATTCGGGCATTTATTAAAGATTGATGACTGTGATGGAATTTCGAGTGAGACTTTAGGTGAACGTTGAAAATGTAACACTACGATGTTCCTCTGGATGTGCTTCTTCTTTTTATTCTTCTCATTACTGAGAATCGTGGTCACTGGACCCCTTTCAGCTAACAATTTACCTCTATCCACTCCGGTCCAAGGTTGCCATCACCATCTGCTGTTTGCTTGAGGAAACGGCCTCTTTTACTTGGTCAGATCATCGTGTTAGCGAACGGCCTCCAAAGACTTGATGTGCTAGAAGTTCTTACTATCTTATCTTACTACTATTTATCATTATTAATTAACTAAATACGCGTACAAAAAAAAATACATACACAAAATTCAAATTCAAATTCATTTATTTTAGCTAACACAACAGAAAACTGACATGATTAACAGCGGGTCCCAAACTAGGCACAGCCTGTATCTTGGTTACCCAAAATACATATACTATTTATTAATTTACTTGTGGTTAGAGCAGCATATTTTCTTCTTCTTCTATACTTAATCAATCACTCGCCAAATCCCAACCAATCAAATTCAATTACTAGCCATCTCAGCAATAACAAACTAAACAAATCGAATTAGTCCGTCCGATAGATTTCCAAAAAATATTGGACACGTATTTTTCTTGACACACAACAATTAGACAATAACCTAAAAAGATAAAAAAACCCTATTCAAAACCATGAGACTAGTCTACTTTTTGCAGCTTTTTTTTTCGAGGATAGGAAATTATCAAATTAAATTCAAATTCAAATAATTTATTGTGGATCATAGGTTCATAAGATGTTGTGTTAAATACAGGTGTCAGCTATGTCCCGCCATTGAGGCATACAAAGAAACCTCCCGCTCTGGGCCCCGAGCGGATGAGTGTCAGACTTCTACTGACTAAAAATCACCTGTGTTCCTCCTTAGCCTTTTGTGTCCGGTATCTCTTTCAAACCACCCCACCAAACTGGGCTAAGTTCAAAAGTGTTGACTTTGTGTGTTGACCTGCAAGAAGATAGTTCAAAAAGAATATCACAACAACGAAAACCACACACAATAGCTACGAGTACACCTAGCTAAATAACCTTTTTATAGTGTTACCCCGCCTGCACTCAGAGCATTAAGCAAGCGCTCGAGCAACCATTAGACGTAATTGTAAAGCAGCTAGATTTTATCGTTCTAAACCCAGTTCCATTCAGTTTAAAGGCTGACTTACACACGTCGCTTTTGCGGTTTTTACTCTAACAACGTAAATCGCTTTAAAGCGAGAGATGGCTTAAAATAAGGTAATGTTTTAAGATTGTCTAAGGTTTATGAGGCTTGGAAAATATATTTCCATATCTTTGACAGTTATGAGTTACCAGTCGTACCTGGTCGAGCAGCGGTGGCGGCCACCAAGACTCACTATTCTTAAGTCGGGGCTGCTACCACTGAGCCACCACTGCTCTCAACGATATTTCAAAGCATTTTTAAACAGAATCTAGTATAAAACGAAATAAATACAAGTCATCTTAACCCATTTTAATCTACAGAAAGTTACTGAGACGAATCCTCGTTATTTGTGCGTACTTCACCCGTGCAAGTAAATGGGGGAATATTCCACGTATCCCTACTTTTCGAATCGATCATAAAAATGTCATATTCATTTTACCATTTTCCAATGTAACCCGATGAAGCTGATTACCAGTATTTTACTTTAAGTGACTGCCTGTCTGACCTGCACAACCCAGTTAGTACCTACTGGGTAACACGATAATCCTTGGTAAGACTGGTTGTCAGACTTTTGAGGTTACTTTTATGGACTGTTTGGGACAACCTGTTACTAGTTTCAAAATCAACAAATTAATGACAACTGGGACCGACGGTTTATCGTGCTTTCCGAGGCACGGAAGAAACTCGGTAAGCAATGCCAAAGTAAAGAATAAAAAAGTCTAAAGTTTAAATTCTTTTCTGTAAGTTCTATTATTAATGGAATAGGAATGTTAACTAACTTAAAAAAAATATGATTGTAATTAGTCAGACTGTTAGATTATCGAAAAATATTGAATACGACCGTATTTTTTGTTTTATCAAATTAATAAAAATTACGAAGATAAAACACGTCAAAAATTTGAGTCCCCACTCAAATCTTTGACGCGCTTTATCTTGTTGTTTGTGACGTCACTAAGCGCAAAAAAATGTCATACTAATGGCTGGGAATATGACGTCACACAAGTTTTCAAAACACTATATCATCTTCATTGTTTGCTTACGTGAAAAAAGAAAAAATACGTGTCCAATATTTTTTGTAAATCTATCTGACGGACTAATTATTTTTTATTAGTTAACTACCCTATTATAATCATTTTACATAACTCATCATCGCGTGTGTATTTCCCCAAAGGGTGAGGTAGAAACGTACCATGGTCAGCCCACAATTCTCCAATTAGATTTTAGTTTCATAGAAGCGAGGGCGACCCTAGTTGCCATCAACTGGGACATAAATCCAAGCTCCGAGCCAATGCTGAGAAATTTCAAATTGGATACCAAGATTTCAAACATATCCGTATTGGTGTAACAATTTGATGGAGTACAGTGGAACAGTCCTAAATTGGTACTTTCTTTCATTAAAACACTGTCGGGCCATTTCCCATTGCTTTCGTCTACTTATAAGTTTATAATGAATGTAAAGACTTGTACAGGCTGGTGGTATATTAAAACTTCAAGATGGTTTTGAGGTATCCGGGGAGCATGCTGCGAGTTTGTGAAATGTGCCCGGATGGTGATTTCAACAACAACATTTTGAAAAGTTTAATTATAAATAGTATGACGAAACTGGGTTTATAATATTAGGGCATAACTAGTAAGTATTTTTTCATAGAATTCGTCGAATTTACGCAGTTTATATTTTCCTGTAAGGACGTTACAGTAAAATATAAACTGCCTATGGTCTTCCTTATATTTCTTTTTTTTTCTATGTTATTAAGCAAAATAATCCTTATGATGGAGCCTTTCGATCGGTATGATAAACCTTCAGGGTACCTTCTCGTATAGCGGTTTCGATTCCCGGTTCAACCATGTTATTATTTAAAAATATATCTATGACTGCAGTTTCAATGGTTTTTTAAATAAAAATAATGTCTTCTTTCAGTAAAATGTTTCACCTACAATATTCAAGGCACTTTCCCTCCATGTGGCATAGCTGTGGGACGTCCTGTATATTGGCGTATTGTCCATACCTCCACTATCAAGTTTCTTTTCGCACTCTTTCATATGCACAGCCCCTAACACTTGGCACAGTAAAGCTCTAATAAATGTTCCTAAGTGCGATCGTTAGACAAAGTTGGTAAAGTTCGGTTTTAATAACAATATATAGGCAGGGCCTGACGAGTCCTCGATGAATATATAAAAGCCTGGCTTTATTACTTGCTCGTCAATGAAGTTTTAATGTACGCTATTTAAGTTTTTGTAGGTCACCGTGGAACGATGTTTGTGATGATGAGAGGAACTTTTAAATGTTGATGATGTTGTCTCGCTTGTTTTTGTTTAAGGAGCTTGTTGCTAAGTACTTACAGTGCATGGGTCGGATTTTATTTTCAAGGTTAAGCAGCGCTTGTCAGCGTTGGGTTGTACGTGGATGGGTGATCTTCTATTTGATATCGAGCTTTCTCCGTGTGTTGGAAAGCACGTTAAGTCATAGTCCCAGCTGTCATTAGTAAAGTGTCATGTAATTGGGGGCGAGCCGTTTAACATTAACCGGACGCAAATTAGAATCCAAAAAAACACACCAAAAATATACAAAATAAATAAATAATTAAAAAAAAAACAAAAAAAAATACCAATCCAATAAACCTAATAAAAATTTGCCCGAACCAGGAATCCAACCTAGGACCTCATTCACAGCAGTCCTAATTTTAAGTGTTTTAAGCTTTTAATTTTAATTTTTTGTTAATTTTTGCTGTCCTGTGTGAAACCAATAAATACTTTTTCTTTCTTTCTTTCTTTCATTCACCAACCAATTTTTGATGGTACATACCATCAAATATTTCCCAGAAAATTACCTTCCATAAGCATAAAGGAAAACATGAAAAAAATATTGTTTAATCATTTATATTCCAAGTAGCGGACGATTAGCATAATAGGAGTCAAGGTGGAAGGGAGGAAGCGACGCATCTGTTCCTAATTTTATAGGAAACAGTGTTGAAGTGCCTTTCATATTATATCGTCAAATTAGGGGCACACCGATTTCCATAAATTGCAGGGTTTTCACTCAGTTCTCTGTAAAATTATGTAAATTTTACGCAGCATGTATGGTTAGTTTTTGTAAACTCTTCGAGCAAAGAACGGTCGCGAAAAACGTGATTTAGGAACTCCATCAGGTTTTTTTTGCTGAATGGGTTCTGTTGAAATTAGATACTATTATAGATCTCTCTCTTCTTACTGCAAACCTACTTTTACCCCTATGAAAATAAAAAAAACGGTTGCAAGCAGCAAACTTATAACGGAAGCAAAAATATTCTGGCGAAAACAATTTATGTTTTCGTCTACTTTACCTCTATCAAATCAAATCAAATCAAATCAAAATATTTTTATTTCACATAAGCCTACATGGGCACTTATAAAACGTCAGTAAGAGGGGCACGGTTCGGTGCATTAGTCGATTCCTAAGGAGAAGAACCGGCAAGAAACTCCAAAGGTAACTCTTTTAATCTTTTTAAATCGTTTGGGTTAACAATAAGGTATAATACACACATGAAGACCATGCAGATTAATGTCTGAGATGGTCTTTTGAAGAAAGCACCACACAGATTTGAGTGGACCCGTCCAGTCAGTGAAAGCATTTGTCAGTTATCGTGGAGCTTGACTTATAACTCATATACTACTACAATTTCTGCATCCATATTACAAACTTCACCTGCCCAAAATTAGCAAGCTACCAACATCATAATTAACAAGCACGAACCAAGTGAACACAAAACCAGCTTCTCCATATTTACTGCAGTTAACTTCACTACACGGTTATTAGAGCGTTACGTCTACCCCAAACGGAGTTTAGACCCGTATTTAGCGTAATTTGGAGCTCACAGTGAGATTAGATCCGTTAGTGGAACATTTGTATTGCCGTGTTTATCTCGTAAGCTGTGTGATGTCACCCTAATGGTGTTCTGGTTGAGTGTTTGTCGTCTTGATGTTATCTTTAAAGTAACCTTGGGGCTCAATAAAGTGAGATTTAAGTGATGATGATGATGATGAAATATAAAATAATTATTGAATTTAAATCTATAATGATTCCGTGCTTTGGAATGTATAAGCCGGTGGTCCCGGCCGCCACATGGCAGAGGCTTGAGGTGGTTTAGCAACTCTGGCACTAGGGTGTGTCGGGTCGTTAGACCTTACTCCCCTCACGATAAGGAACAGAAGAATTTATTATCAGAGACTTGGTCTTTGAGTAACATCCAGAAGTCGAAACTCAAGGTTAGCCAACGAGCAACAGAGCGCAGTATACTAGGTGTTAAATGAATGAAATAGTACGGGGGTCGTGCAGATTAGTTTTTAAGAGTAAGTTTATTTTTACCCGAATTTCCAAAAAGGAGGAAGGTGCTTTAAAATAAAACTTGTGAAAAATTTGTAACTGTCACCCCAATAATTATCTCCGTAGGTAACTGAAAGGTTCTCGGTCTACAACAAAAAAAAATCGCAAGGAATGGCCAAAAAAGGGCCTTTTGGTTTCCCTAAGAGTAAATTTACACCAATTTACATAATTATGAGAAGAGGTTTCAGGGAACGGAAAAAAGGTCTTAGATTAGAAGTAAAAGTTTATTTACAGATTGACACGTTCACAATTATGATTTACAAGAGTTCGGAATGTTATTCGTGGACGACAGGTCTAGGTGCGTGGCGTCGCGAATACACAAGGCATTAAGTCCGCCTTTGTACGGTTTTACTACTTGTTCATCAAGTTCTAATAAATAAATAAACTAGAGATTTTGCAAAGCATAACTAAAGATAAAGCTACACAATCAAATCTAACCAACCAAGATACCGGTATCTTGATTAATTTTGAGTTGAATACACACATATCGGTTTTTGACGACAAATAGGTAGCACCGCAATTAGCAGCTGGAGACCTCAGAGATCAATCAAGCAAATTCATTACTCTGATTGCTTTAAGGATTACTGATTGCTACGGATTGCTAATATTCTTGTTCTATCACGTGTGATATTTGTTCGAGAATAGCTAGAAATACACTTCATTAAAACATTTATTGTTAGCTAGCATTACGTCTGTGTCTTTGTCCGCAAATATTGTAATAGTTCGGCTAATACTTATGCATGACAAATAAAGTATATATTCTTAGAGCACGCACGAATAATGTAGATGTTCTTTTTAGAATTGGATCAAGTTTCGGATATTACCCCCTACCTACATATTACTATATTTATATTTTACTGTTTTTTTTTTTAATTTTTATTTAGCCTGCACTGTCCCACTGCTGTGCAAAGGCCTCCCCTTAATAGGGATGTTTACTGACTAAAGAAATGCGATTCTAATTAGTCCGTCTGTTAGATTATCGAAAAATAATGGATACGTATTTTTTGTTTTATCAAATCAATAAAAATTGACGAAGATAAAACGCGTCAAAGATGCCATACTAATGTCTTAGAATATGACATTACACGAGTTTTCAAAGCACTGTATCGTCGTCATTGTTGGTTTAAGTGAAAAAAAGGAAAAATACGTGTGTGTTTTTTGGAAATCCAACTGACGGATTAATTTGTTTTTTTTTTTTTTAATTATTCCTTCCAAGAGCTCATTTCCAATGCCACCTTTAACCAGCTCTCGTGGTACGCGTATCTAGACGCGTCACGCCATCTCTTTCTTTTCTCTTTCATTATTACATACCAACACTTTTATATTATTTTTATTATATCCCATTATTTTTTAGAACATGATGTCCTGGGTTGTGGGAATCAGATAGACAGTTACGCTAAGGTATTCAACTGCATGAGTTAGACTGGAAGCAAACACCAACACAGTTCAAAGTCAAAGTCAAAGTCAAAGTCAAAATATTTTATTTCACATAGGCCTACATGGGCACTTGTAAAACGTCGACGTAAAAAAGGGGCACGGTTCGGTGCATTGGTCGATTCCTAAGGAGAAGAACCGGCAAGAAACTCCAAAGGTTACTCTTTTAATCTTTTCAAATGGTTTTAAATGGTTAACAATAAGTTTAAGGTCCAGACATAATCTTGGGACACACATGAGGGCTATGCAGATTAGTGTCTGAGATGGTCTTTTGAAGAAAGCACCACGCAGATTTGAGTGGACCCGTCCAGTTGAAAGAAGGCTTGGCAGAAAATTAGTATGGATTACTGTTTACTCCTTTTGGTAAATTGGGTAAACTCCCAATAACGCTTAAAGTTAATTGGGAATTCCTTCACGCATACAAATTCTTAAGAAAATAGGACAACCAATTAATTAAAGTGTCTATACTGTGGTAGGTACACCTACTCACATAGTCAGTTGTTTTCGTCTTGCCAAGCCTTTACTTTAGTGCTAAGAATTTGCCCAAGCAAGAAGCAGGCAGCATTGCTAGATTTACAGACTGAAGAAATTATAGACTTAGCTTGGGGTCATAAGATAAAATTGCTACCAGAATATGACTACCAACCACAGACTTACTTTCGTTATTTACGCCATGACTATACGTGTTTTTTTTGTAAACGTGTCCCCCACTCTAGAATCTGTAGAGTGGGTGCGTTTACAAAGACACACACAAATAGTTAGACACAAAATCAAATCCTTGAGAATGGAGTCGAGTTCAGTGCCATCATTTTCTTGGCCTGCTACTTAGGTAAATTAGTTACCAATAAAAACACTTTTATAGCGATTGCCATTACTCTTTACTTAGAGTGATACATTCAATAACATTAAACCCGTAAATCCCATCAACAATTTAATATCACTCTGTCCTACATTTTGAAGCGCCGCCGATGCGCTGAGCAATAATTTGCCAGCGCCATTATATGTTGCTGCAACAGCCCCGAGTGGCCAGCCAAGTGGAATGAACCGTAAATATTGGAGGAGAGCGGTTCCTCCGAGTACATTCTTGGAAAGTAGCCGGGTAATCGAATGTTGTTCTGTGCATTGGATGTAGTATGCAGAAGATTAGTTTAGAACTGTGCCCGATGGACACATTAGGGTCAACGCATTGCAGTCGTCTGGTTTCTACTGCGCTGCCTATATTGAAATAGGATTAGGTTTTGGCCAATACGAAACTTGATATAATAATATATTGCCTCATTCTGGTATCATATATAAAGCAAAAGTGACAGCCTAAGAGATTTTGAAACAGTTGTATAATTTGAAACTGCCAGATGTCATTGATATTGAATTGGTCGCCAGTGTTCAGGTCAGATTCTAGATTTTAGGAGTTACAGTGGTTTTGGAAATAGTATAATAATATGTTGGTTGGCTTGTCCTAAAACAAAAAGTAATCCTAATAATTGAAGCCTACAGCAGCCTATGTAGAAAACACTTAATCGATTAAGCACTTACGTAGTCCACTGTTAAGGCTATTTGGTCTATGGAGGATAACTGACACTTTCCACAAACAGTGTCAATGCGATGCTCTCTACCAAACCATGGCCTACTTGCTGGAGTACTCGGAGTTCGTACACCTATACTTTGGAGGACATGAAAATGTAGGTACTGACACTGGAATTACGAGTATTGTGGCTACTCATCATCAGCTCAGCCTTTTTCTAAATGTGGTGGGACCGGCTACCAGTCTAACCCGCCGTTTTCTCGTGGTCCTACTATTTTGTCCTACTAGTAGGTCTACGAGGGAGACCAGTTTCTGTTCGTCCTACTATAACATATTGGAGTTGTAATCATTTATTTATACCACCTGTATATAATTAATACCTACCTTTGACACACGTAAAATAAGGAAGGTAAGGTAAGGTAGGAAGGAAGGTAGGAAGGTAAGGTAGGAAGAAAAAACAATCATTTTGTAACAAACTAAAAACTGGAGCGACTGCCTATTTGACATAAATAATTTAGTACTGGTTGTCAGATTTCGGCTCACTACCTCCCTTTAATGACTGTAAAAGATCTACAATTTGACAGACAGGACCAACGGCTTAACGTACTTTTCGAGGCACGGAGGTAACTCAGTGTGTAATGGGAGGTCACCATCCATGGACCAACGAAGGCAAGCGCAACTGTTATTATTTAGCCTCCATTTCTGTGGCTGCCTCATCATCTATATAGCCTTTTCCCAACTATGTTGAGGTCGGCTTCCAGTCTAACCGGATGCAGCTGAATACCAGTATTATACATGGAGCGACTGCCTATCTGACCTCCACAACCTATTTAATACTGGGTAGCCCTTTGGTAAGGCTGGTTGTCAGACTTTCAGGTCACTGACTATCTGTAACGACTGGCAAAGAAGAAGCCGATACCAACAGCTGAACGTGCTTTTAGAGGCACGGAGGAAAATCGGTATGAAACGGGTGGTCACCCATCCACAGACCAACCTAGGCAACCGCGGCTTAACCTAAAGATCGACTAAGCTCATAATATTTATTTGATAAGTCGTACCTCTACCTATGAAAGAAGACAAATAAAAACATGAAATACGCAAAACCCTTAGACAACCAATCGAAACAGACACATACGTTGACGCATAAAGAATTTATCGCCCGGACACATAAGATGGCTCGCTATAAAAAGAAATTGTTCGCACATAAGTGCACGCACGGTTCTTCGACGATCGCTAATGTTCGCTCGTTGTGTGAATGGGGTGTCGTTAGTGTGTACCTTCGCTTATGCGCGTAGACTGATGACTGTGTAGGTAGTCAAATTATGATGAGTTGTTGAGGTGTGTCTTGGTTATGGTTTCGAGTTTATTTATGAGAGTTTGCGCTTTTATCGGACCAATAAATCTACCACGCACATTGTAGGCACTCACTCTAAATTAATCTTCATCTATATTTCTCTAATTGTATTAATATATAAAAACTAATTCCGCGCTATGGATTAATTGAGAGCAACGGTGATCCAGTGGCAGGTCCAAACCTAGCCAGGCGCACTACTTTGTGTAATTTATTTTTAACAGCGAAGGAAAACATCGTGAGGAAATTGGCATGTCCTAGAACTAACAACTTTATATTATTATTTTATGCAATCCATTTTGCTCACTTGCTTCGCTACGATTCATTTTGCAAAAACGAACCTGCCTGTCTTTTGATAAGATTTCTTAAACAATTTAATCAACTCCATACGTGCCAGAATACCTGCAGCTGCTGCTTTAGTTATTTTGTTTGTAAAAAATTAAAATAAATATCAACGCATTTACCTAGTACGTGCTTCATTCAAAAATTGTTATTTTCTTCTTTTATAAACTTGCAAATACATTAAAGAACTATTTATATTGAAACGATTCCCTCTCTCCGTTGCATTATTTCACGGCTCACTGATCTATAAATAACCGATCATATACAAATACGCTGTTATCTTTGCAATTACTTTTGTTTGTATAGCATTTGCCCTTTCAACGAATTGCTGGAAAAAAATCTATTTCTTTGTGAGCAAAGGAATAATAACAACAAAAGATCATTTCACTGTCGTTCTATTTGCCTGTTACCAAAAGTCCAAAAGGCAAGAAAATCGTGATCATCATTTCAGTTGAAGACGTCCATTGCTGGACATAGGCTTCGTCGAGCGTCGCCACATTGACCAGCCCCGTGTGTTCACCAGGTAATCGGTCCACCTACTGGGTGGCCCTTCCGGTCCACGGTCAAAATAAATAAACTCTTCAGAACTTTTCGGCCCCATCGGCCATTCGTTTAGGGAAAACAAAAGGAAAGGGTAAGAAAATACCGGGTAGCAATTAATTAAATTCTTATTTATTATCTTAATAGGGGATCGGACAAAAAAAAACAAGATACATTTCCAAAAAACATAGGCCATATTTTTTCATTTCTCACGTAAACAAGAAATTAAGACGAAACAGTGCTTCGAAAACTCGTGTGACATCATATGCTTAGTACATTTTGTACCTACAAGTGACATTTCAAGCCCCACTCCATGATCTTTGAAGCGCTTTATCTTCGTCAATTTTTATTGATTTGTTATAACAAAAACACGTATCCGATATTTTTCGATAACCTAACAGACTCAAAAAAATTGAAGAAAAAAAATAGAAGCAGATTTAAGTTCGTAGATATAACATAACGTCATCACACCAGTAATCCTCGAAGCTTTAGGGAGAGGTGGATCAATCACATTGTGTTCATCATTATCCATAGGAAAGGCAGGATCTTTCGACCTGCGGGTCTAAAATGACCGCTTTATCAGAATCCACGCAGAATCTTAGTATGAATCACGTTAAAAATTTCAAATTCTTGGACTTTATGTCTATAATTATAAAGTCCATTTTAAGAATTTTAAATTTTTAACATAATTAATATTACGATTCTGCTAAAGCGGCCATTTTAGACACCCAGGTGAATTTATAAACCACACATCGATGCTGTCGGTTTTTGTGTCATCATGATCATCAACTGTATAGCCTAACTGAATGCAGCTGAATGACAGTATTTTGCGTGGAGTGACTGCCATTTTGAGCTCACAATCCAGTTACTAGATAACATGATAAACTTTGGTAAGACATGTTGTTGCCTGAGGGCCGGTTTTTCCATCGCCAGTTAACTTTTACCTGAGGAATAAATGAGATGTTTTGACAGATTGTCTATGCATAAACTGTCATAATGACAAACTTATTCGCCAGATAGAAGTAAGCTTACATAAATATGTCTCGTAAATACGTCTGCTTGCTGGCTGCTAGTTTTTGTATGACGTCAGGTATGATACGATGATATAATTTTTAATTAGCCATGTATGTATAAATCCAGCAAACTCACTAATATTACAAATGTGAAAGTATCTCTCTGTCTGTCACGCTTTCACACCAAAACAACTAAACCGATTTAAATGAAATTTGGTACACAGATAGTCTAGAGCCTGAGAAAGGACATAGAGTACTTTTTAATGCGAAAAAAGGGTTGTAAAGGGTTGAAAGGTGGGAAGAAAAGATTACTATTGGTCGCGATAACCCTCATTGGTCACGAATACCGACATCCACGCGGACGATTCCGTGTGTATGTAATGATATTTTTATAATTAACGTGTGCTAGTAAATTATAAAAAAAAAACCATTTGTTACATTCGACCCAGCATTCTTCTCTGTCTCAGTAAAATTTGTAACAAAATAATCAATAACAGATTCAATTACGCTAATCCATACAAGATTATGAGCCGTACACGGTTCGAGCCGTGACCAAAACTCGTGTTTATAAGTAACTTAGCAAACGTAACGTAACTTAGCGCGTTACGTTACGACGAACTTATTTGTTGCGGTAGGAAGTTAGGGAAATGGCTCGGCATGTAATGCTATGTTGTCTAAGGTATGTTTGTGTTGGTGTTGATGTTGTGTGGGTGGTTCATTCAAGTTCTTTTGGTTTATTTTGGATGTTGTGAAATTAGGGATAAAGTGTGAAATTGTGTTGTAAAATGAGGAGGTTTCATCAAAGTCTTCGAGTGCGCGTCTAAAGGGATAAAGCAAAATAAGCACTGGACCTCGTCTACTAACATATTGTAACTCTAAGGCCCCGTAGAGGCCCGCGATGACCTCCGGCCACCGTAGACGCGGGCCTGTGGACGGTGAGTGATGGGCTAACTCGCCGTCCGTCCGTCTCACGACGAAAACAGGCCGTGTCGACGGCGCGTTCGTGTTCCACGCGCGCCTCAAAGAGATGTCAGCAACATGGGAGGGGCCCGAAAGGGCCGACGCCTGTCGGGGCCGCGGGTAGTCCAACGGTTATCGCGGCCTCGACATAGAGGGCGAAGAAGGAACATGGGTGGTTTTTAGTCAGTAGAAGTCTGACACTCCCTTTCGCTCTGCCCAAGAGCGGGAGGGGTTATTCGATGATTTTACACCCACCAAAAAAAAAAAAAAAAGGCCCCGTAGAGGCGGTAAAGCTTTGTTCTTGGCACTTTTGTACAAATGTCAAACCACAAGTGCCAAATAGAAACGAAAACATATCAAGGCCAAAGAAAGTATAAAGCTAGACATATTACTATAATATTTTTAATTGTGAAACTTCCTATAGTCGACGTGATTATTATAAAAACAATTATTTATAATAGATGCTGCAATATTATTAGTTTTAAGTTATCTTGGTGCGCCCTAACTGCGTCAGGCACTCACTAGTTTT
The DNA here is from genome assembly GCA_932274075.1 of Diarsia rubi. Classification (NCBI taxonomy): domain Eukaryota; kingdom Metazoa; phylum Arthropoda; class Insecta; order Lepidoptera; family Noctuidae; genus Diarsia; species Diarsia rubi. The sequence continues at coordinate 19,486,410 of OW026424.1, read as the reverse complement.
AAGCCTAGCTTGTGACTATAGTTATCTATAGTCATGTATATTGTGCATTAAACAATTAAGTGTTCAGTATCGTTCAAAAATCTCATCTTAAATACGCTGAAGGAGAAATGAAGACCGCTAATGTCTGATTTTCATGAGATATTCTTTAACCTCTTCAGAACTGGTTATTCGTGGTAGGCAATCATACAAAATTGAATGTTAGGCATAATTAATTTGCATACTTACAGCAGACTCCCTGTGCTTTAACACCTGTCACAACAATTTCAACAACAAATTGATCCAATATTTGTGCCCGATTAAATAATACAATCGAATTAATCTCTACCATTAATTAATTAAAGCACAACTAATTAATCTTGTAAATTACAACAGATTTTAATCTCGGTATTACGATTAATTGCATGGCAGTGGCACGGTTGACGCTATATAGGTGAAAGCAGACGATCAGAATCCGAATCAGGGTTATTAAGTATAACTATAGAAATAGGCTTCTGGAGAAACAATTTTATTCTGTTAATGAATTCATGAATAATTTTAATAATTATTGATCTAATTTTAAATTAGTTATTTCATGTTGAATATTTTGTGTGTTATGTATAATGGTAATAAATAATGTGGTTTTTTTTTATAATAATGATAGTAATTGAATGATAAACGACATAAATTTTGATGATTATGATTATTTTTGATTATTTTTACGATTATAGATGTTAGTAAATAATTTGCACGCTGGCTTGCAGGCAAAATACAGTAACTGTTTAGGATACCTTTCCTCATAATTTGTATGTATTTTGCAAATAACCATTTGATTTGATTTGATTTATACATAAAATAACATCACGCCAGTAATCCCCGAAGGGTAACGCAGAAAGGGCACGCCACGATAGTGGCGGTAAGTCCCCTCTTTGAGGAGTGGCTTGAGAGGCGCCACGGCGCCCTCACCTTCCGTCTGACGCAGGTCCTCACCGGACACGGTTGTTTCGGGAGGTACCTGCACCGAATCAGGCGGGAGGAAACGCCCGGATGCCACCATTGCGAGGATCGGCCGGAGGACACGGTGGAGCACACAGTGGAGGTGTGCCCCGCTTGGGCGGAGCCCCGCCGTGTTCTCGTGGCGGCGATCGGCGGCGGCGACCTCTCGCGCCCGGCCCTGGTGCAAGCCATGGTCCGGGGCGAGGAGGAATGGGACGCCGTCGCCTCCTTCTGCGAAGCAGTGATGCTGGCGAAGGAGGTGGCGGAACGCGAGAGGGAGAGAACCTCTCGTCCCAGCCGCCGCGGGAGGCGCTCCGGGCGTCGGGGGTCCCGCGATGATCTCCGGCCACCGTAGACGCGGGCCTGTGGACGGTGAGTGATGGGCTAACTCGCCGTCCGTCCGTCTCACGACGAAAACAGGCCGTGTCGACGGCGCGTTCGTGTTCCACGCGCGCCTCAAAGAGATGTCAGCAACATGGGAGGGGCCCGAAAGGGCCGACGCCTGTCGGGGCCGCGGGTAGTCCAACGGTTATCGCGGCCTCGACATAGAGGGCGAAGAAGGAACATGGGTGGTTTTTAGTCAGTAGAAGTCTGACACTCCCTTTCGCTCTGCCCAAGAGCGGGAGGGGTTATTCGATGATTTTACACCCACCAAAAAAAAAAAAAAAAAAAAAAAAAAAAAAGGGTAACGCAGAAAGAACCCATTAGTACAATCACTTTTTGCCGAATATGTTGTTGTAAGTCCCATGTAATAGGGACATGCCTATTGCCAACAACCGGACACAAATCCGAAATTAAGAATGCAAAATCATCTATTAATAACATTTTGCCCGAAAATCGAAGCCAGGACCTCACTAACCCCGTCGGGGCTGCAGGATGTTGTAAGAGATACCGCGGTCTCGACAGGGCTAAGAAGGAACATGGGTGATTTTTAGTCAGTAGAAGTCTGTCTCTCCCTTTCGCTCTGCCCAAGAGCGGAAAGGGTTATTTGATAATTTCCCACCCTCCCAAAAAAAAAGGATCTCACTAACAGCAGTCGCGCCTACGACACCTAGACTAATGAAGCAGTATAATAATCTGAGTTGCTAAAATCGAATTGTAGTCAATTTTACAAAATATACAACGGTTATGTAACACTCCCCCCTCCCCCCCTCCCCCCAACCCCTCCCTCTCCTAGAGAGGAGGCCTGAGTCCCTGCAGTGGGAACATTATAGGCCGATGATGATGATGATGATGTAACACGAATCGACTCCAACGTTAATTCCTACTGCCAAATTAATTTCTACTCATTTTCAGCAGCGCAGCGTAAACAATGTTGGCTTGATCCTACTCTAAGGCTGTGGCCTAGGTGGGGGCGGGTGCGGGTAGCGGAACGGGCAGCGTGTAAACGAATCGCTTGAGTTTTGTGTAATTTTTTAAAGAATATGCTCGGATGCCGTCATAAAGAGCGGGCGCGAAGTGACAATGAGAGCGTACTGAGGCACGTTGCGTCTTGTCTCTCGCCAGTTCATCGCATATTCGTCTATCCGATTGGGACACCTCGGTTAGGACGCACCCTCTTCTCGTACCGTAAACCACACCCTCTCGAAAAAAATGTAGGTAGTCATTTTTTTTTTGTATAAGTAATATTTATTTACATAATATTATTTTGATATTTTTACATAATTATGTATTATTTTGTTTAAAAGCTTGAAAACATACAAGTGAATTGGTAAAATATTGCACCTGTAACTTCATGCATCATTCTTTCACGAATTTTGTATGTATATCTGTTAGATTATTGAAAAATATTGGACACGTGTTTTTTGTTTTATCAAATTAATGAAGATTGACGAAAACATAACTGGTCAAAGATCATGAGTGGGGGCTTTTGACGTCACTTTGTGGGAAAAAAAGTACTAACCTTGTGACGTCACACGACTTAACACGACTTTTCGAAGCACTGTATCGTCTTCATCTTTGGTTTAAGTGAAAAAAGGAAAAAAGACGTGTCCATTATTTTATGGAAAGCTGACGGACTTATCTGACGGCCCATATTTTTGTTGACAGACTTAGGGACCAGACCTATAGAGCCGTGTACTTACTTATGTTTACGACCGCAGCTTGGTGTCAAGAGATATGCGTACACGTCTTTGATTTCTTTCGCGTATGTACTTACCGTCGCATCAAGAGACACTATCTTCAGCCATTGTCATAATCATAGCACCCATATCACGTAAGCTATAACCATTCTGCGGCGATCGGCGGCGGCGACCTCTCGCGCCCGGCCCTGGTGCAAGCCATGGTCCGGGGCGAGGAGGAATGGGACGCCGTCGCCTCCTTCTGCGAAGCAGTGATGCTGGCGAAGGAGGTGGCGGAACGCGAGAGGGAGAGAACCTCTCGTCCCAGCCGCCGCGGGAGGCGCTCCGGGCGTCGGGGGTCCCGCGATGACCTCCGGCCACCGTAGACGCGGGCCTGTGGACGGTGAGTGATGGGCTAACTCGCCGTCCGTCCGTCTCACGACGAAAACAGGCCGTGTCGACGGCGCGTTCGTGTTCCACGCGCGCCTCAAAGAGATGTCAGCAACATGGGAGGGGCCCGAAAGGGCCGACGCCTGTCGGGGCCGCGGGTAGTCCAACGGTTATCGCGGCCTCGACATAGAGGGCGAAGAAGGAACATGGGTGGTTTTTAGTCAGTAGAAGTCTGACACTCCCTTTCGCTCTGCCCAAGAGCGGGAGGGGTTATTCGATGATTTTACACCCACCAAAAAAAAAAAAAAAAAGAAAAAAAAGCTATAACCATTCTTATAGCCGTTCTCAGAGATAGTTAATGATTACTTAGGCAAGCGAAACTTAGTAAAGATTTTAACACTTTATGGTTTTGTATATACCTTTACTAAGTGACGGCTTAAGTTATCATTCTGAGTACGGCAGTTAGACAAGCAAAAAATAAAGCTCACGTAGTAGCGTATCGTTCGTACCCAAAGCTGTATAGTTACGTTTCTTAAAGTGCCCGAAACAATATGAAATTTCATCACTACATACTCGTATTATAAAACAAAGTCCTCCGCCACTTCTGCCTGTCAGTCTGTTTGTTCGCGTTAAACTCAAAAACGACTGCACCGATTTTCTTGTTGTTTTCACCAATGCATAGAGTGGTTCTTGAGGACGGTTTTATTATATAATTTGACGCGATCAAAGCCGCGGGCATCAGCTAGTAAGGAGATTATATAATGATGGACAACTTAATTTGAGGTTACTGATCCAGTACAGAACAACGTGTGCGTTAAGCTTAACCCGACGCAAACGCAAACGCGCGCGTTTCGCTAATGAACCTCGTTCTCTGCGACCCCGGGTTCATTTGGCGCGTTATAGCAGCAATTACATCGCGCGTCTGTTGGCAGGTTCGCTGTCAATCTGTAAACATGCTGCGCTTTGTTATGCTAATGAAATGATTTAGTTACGCGGCGTTTTTCAGGGTAGCTTGTTGTCTCTCTTTGTGATGACGGGTCGAGATTGCATTTTTTTAATTTTGATAGCTGGTTACAAGTTTAAGGGTAATATATTTGCAACGTGTTGTCGCTAGTACAGTCGAACAAGCTAACAAGTATACAGCCAGCAAACTTTAGAAACTGATGTCAAACGATACAGGGTTTGACATCAGTCGCGAATCACTTTATAAAACAATATTTTCAGTGTTCTAGAATTATAATTATAAAACTCTACAGGATATAAACAAACCCCTCACACAGCCGTCAAGCAAGCATTCTGTACATCAAACTAAGTAACCCTACGCAAAAATGTTTGCTGGAAAACGACTTTTTTTTTGGGGTTAAAAATCACATTTTACGATAAAACTCAATGTACTCGCCACTCTTGAAACATTGTACTAGAGGATGCTTTGAATAATAAACGGGTCATGGAGGTAATTTAGGTAAAGTTATAACCTGATAAACTAGTATTTACAGAAACAGCTGTGAAAAATTTGGAACTATGACCCCCCATATTTACGTAACTAGGGGGTTCCCAGGTAATGTCTAGAACAACAAAAATATCGCAGTTATGGTAGGGAAAACCAGTGCCCTACGTTTGCTTGAAGGGTACACCCTTTTTACCTATAGATACTCGTATCAATGCTCATCATCGGCCACGCCTATCCCAACCATGTTGTTATCACTGATAATAAGAGTTTCAGGTCACTGGACTACCTGTGATGACTGTTATTTATTTATTTTTGTTGTTTAAAAAAAAAACGTTGCCCCACACTAGAAATTTCTCCTGTATCGTGGGTGCGTTTGTAAACATTTAAACTCAAGTACACAAACCAAACACCCAGACCCGAAACAACTATCTGTAGGCCATACAAATATTTGTTCCGTGGGATCGAACCCATGACACGCAGCGCAGCAGTCGAATCGCTCAGCCACTGCGCCAACAGTGCTGTCAAAGTGAAGCGGATGTGTTTGTCAAGTAATGTGTAAAACGCTCTAAATACATCAAAATACCTATCAGGGAGTAATAGTACCCGTCGGGGCTGCGTGTTGTTGTAAGAGATACCGCGGCCTCGACATGAAGGGCTAAGAAGGGACATGGGTGGTTTTTAGTCAGTAGAAGTCTGACACTCCCTTTCGCTCCCAAGAGCGGGAGGGGTTATTTCATAATTCCCCCCCCCCCCCCAAGGGGAAAATAGTACGTACATAAAAATTTAATAAAACAGTACTTTTGTGTTCCTTTCCTCCAAATCCCGCCGGGTATTTTAGATGACAATATACCTATCAATGATTTTCGGGAAAAGGCTTTAAAAATACAACCTCGCCTATAAAAATCGTTTGTAGGCCTGTTAATTTAATTTTTATGTTATAAATGTTTGTGGGCCCTGTATATGTTTATATACAGGGCCCACAAACATTTTATGTGCCTGGAATTTTACATAACGCAGAAATGAATATGAAAATAAAGACTGCCTAATAAAATGAATGTAACGACTGAGTTCATAACACGTAAATATAACGATGAAACATAATTTTATATGTATATCGGAAAAGTGGAAAACTCCGGGTCGTAGTACGATGGCAAATTTTACAAAACTTCTCACTCACTTAAGGTCTTGTTTAATTTATTCATTAAATTTGTTATAGCAAATATTTTTAAGTAGCTCAGGACTTGGCGATGCTTGAACTTTATTATAGATTTTTTATGGCACCGTTGGTTGGAGATGTTGGGTACTTAGTTTGTGGTAAGAGTTACTTGACATAAAGTCTGGGATACACATGCTATTAGAAAAGTGCGCTTGTAGCATGCTTTCCGAGTGTGTTACTTTCCGAGTGTTGTACATTTGCTCTAAAGCACAGTTCTCAAAAGCATACTTGTTACTAACATACTTCTTTATAGCACGTCTGAGTGACATTATCTTTAGCCGCGTTACCACTAAGACCGCGCGATTCCGTGAGGCCGAGCTGCGCGGCCGTGCCTCGTGAGTGTAGACATGAGCGAGGCCTAGCACGAATAATAGACCGGCTTGCGGTTAAGACGCATGCTTATTCACAAGTATGCTCTTATCTTATACACGTGCTACTTGTATGCTACTAAGTGTAGCATGTGTAATTGTGTATGTTCCTACGTGCTCCTACTTCAGTCCAATAGTCTCTATTCATAACCTCATCATCACGCTTGCTCAAGATGGATGATCGATTTCAGACTTACAAGTGGTTGTGAATGTTCTTTAAGGTACACATCTACCTAACCCTTCGGGGATAACAGGCACGATGTTGTGTTATGTTTTCTCAAATTGCGTTTTCTATTCTTATACAGGGTGTATATTAACCCTTCACACATACGTCAACCAAGCATTCTGTACATCAAACTAAGTACCCCTACGCAAAAACTTTTTTTTTGGGGTTAAAAATCACATTTTTACAATAAAACTCAATGTAGCACTCTTAAAACATTATGCTAGTGGATGCTTTGAATAGTCATGGAGGTAATTTAAGTAAAGTGATAACCTGAAAAACTAGTATTTAAAAAACAGATGTGAAAAATTTGGAACTTTGACCCCCAATATCTCCGTAACTAGGGGGTTCCCAAAAATGATCGTAGTAGTGGGGAGAACAAGTGCCCTTTGTTTGCGTTAAGGGTACTTTTAGACCCTTTATAGAGTTTAATTGTACCTGTGATCAACTGTTTACAAATGCCACCATACCATAAATATCTCAAAAATCGTCGCGAAACGTTTTTGGGCAACGTTTTAATGTTACACATGCATACCAAATATAGTTAGAACAACGAACGGATGAAACCCTTCATCCCTGACCCCTTTTTTTTTGGCGGGTGGAAAATCATCAAATAACCCCATCCCGCTCTTGGGCAAACCAAAAGGGAGTGTCAGACTTCTACTGACTAAAAACCACCCATGTTCCTTTTTAGCCCTACATGTCAAGGCCGCGGTATCTCTTACAAAATCCCGCAACCCCGACGGGCGTCGGCCCTTTCCTGTTGCTGACATCTGTTTGAGGCGAGCGTGGAACACGAACGCGCCGTCGACACGGCCTGTCGTCGTCATAATATATGACGGACGGACGGCAAACTAGCCCATTACTCACCGTCCGCAGGCCTTTCACCCCTGACCTTTCAAGTGAACTTCTAAAATAAATAAAATAAGAGGAGGAAAATACCCTGGGTCGTTTTTACCATTCAGCCACGGAATTCGAAAAACTAATTTATACACGCGGAAAATACGGCTTCCTATTCAAATTGCCATCGGAATGGGAACGAGAGAGGTGTTCATTCGTGTGCAGTTACGGTGAATACCTCTAAGTGCTGGTATCGTTCAGTAAATATTCATCAAAGGCTTATTCCAAATAACCAATTTTTTGAGTGATTTCATTAATTAGCGAATTATTTATTATTGAGGTTTTGTGCGGGTTTTTAAGCCTTAATCCAGTATTTTACTACAGCGCTGGAATCTGGATACATTGGATTGATGGAACCAATATAAACACTTTTAAAACCAGTCCTGTATTCAGTTCTGGATTTGAATACAGCAGTTGTCAGATGGCCAATCCAAAGACACTGGATTTCACTTCGTCAGTTTTTAGGGTTCCGTAGTCAATATGGAACCCTTATAATATCGCCATGTCCGTTTGTCTGTCCGTCTGTCCGTCCGTCTGCATTATATATCTAAGTACTTAAGACTCTTAGTATCAGAAAGATATAATTTGGCATTTAAATAGAAATTAGTAACGCCGACAAAGTGCTAAAGTAAAATCCCCAGTACACATCAAAGTGGGGATGATTTTATTTCCCGCAAAGTCAAAAATAGTGCGAGTTTGCTCAAACAGTTTTTCGATTAAGGGATTTTTTTGTGAAAAATTAAGCTTTAAAATGCAAATTTGTGTTGTGTTGGGTTGTGTTTGGGCATGTGAAAAAAGTCATGGTAGTAGCATATATTACGAAAATAAAAGGAAAACTATCACAGCTAAGTAGGCTTTATAAGTTTACGAGTAATAGTCGACGAACTTATAACATGTAGTTGTAAGAAATATTTTCCTATGCATAATGTATAGGAGCGCAGGTCTCAAAACTGCAAATGTAAGTTTGTTTTATAATATAGATATAAATCATCGTTCGGAGGCAGATAGGCAGGGTAGTTAATCAGTTTAGTAAGTTTACATATTTTGATGGACAACTACGGAACCCTACATTGTGCTTGGTCCGACATGCACTTGGCCGGTTTTTTTTTTATGGGACAAGCCCGCCACACTATTCCCAAACCACAGTAACTCCTGTAAGCCAGAATCAACAGTGGTGAGCACAGGAAAAGCGCCGAGACAATGAAGCGCGACGAAGTCCCAGAGAAACGATTTAACTGTTTTGGATTCCGCAACGAAATTATTCAGAAAAGCAATAGCGAAGGAGTAGGAAAAACATAATTTCCACTTCCCTCTATATCAGCAGGAGACAGAACAGAACTAGGCCAATAGGCACACAGGGACGTATACAACTGGTATAAGCCCAGTTGCCTAGCACCACGGATATTATTGTCATTAATATTACTGGGTTCTAAGTTGTGAGCTGTTATATTTGATTCCAATACCTAATAGGTATGACCAAAATGCTTGAACGCACGGAAATTTGTTCTAGTTTCTACAAGGTCTGTATAGTAAATAACTTCGGACGTAACCTGCACACTGTGCAACATAATTTTACGTTCATTCTGCCAAAGACTACACTCCCATAAAGTGTGTGACATTTGATAAATTGGGCAACACAGTGATCCACTTCCAGCCATGTCCTGGCCAGCCGTTCACGAACGGATGGAAAGAACTGGGAATAGCGCAGGAGTAGGAAAACATAATTTAGTAAGTTATCGTTAAATCCTAGGTAATAGGGGGCAAGCCTGTTGCCACTAACTGGGCATAGATCCAGACTCCACAGCTGCTATTGAGATACTCTGGATGGAAAACCCCAATAACACTTTGCCCGACTTAGACATGAAACCACTGGAGTCTAGTGGTGACAAAACACATTATCAAACCGCACGGATAGATGAGTGGCATTATTTACGTAGTATAGCGATAAGTCGTCTAAGTAATACGTGATCGCATGCTTACACGACTAATCGCTTTATATATGTAACGCTACCTCAAACGCTGAATTCCGAATTTACAAGTATATTTTCACATTGGTTGGCAACAAATGTAATACATTAAAGGAAAATCCTTTAATGTATTACGATACACATTAGACGATTGCTCACCAATCCATTTATTTGTGTATGTAAATGTCAAGTACAATCAGTGTCCAGCATTACCTGACCTCTCATATAAGAAAGAAAAGGGTAAGGTGGTGTGAGAAGAGGGGTCAGGTAATACTGGGTCTTGACGGTACTAACGTGCGCGGTTCTCTTGAGACGCTGTGGGCGGACGTCTGAGCATTACTTCCAATAAAACAATGTTATAGGTAAGAAAACAATAGTATACTACAATAAAAAATCTATTGGGATACGAAGATATTCGAAAATCGTTAAAAAAAAACAAAACATTTATTTCAAGTAAGCCAGTTTTTGAATAGTCAAAAAAAAAAAATAACTAAGAAGCTATACAGTCCCAGTCACAAGGCATAATGACTGTGACTGTACTGTAGCGTATATCTCTATGGAGAAGAAGAGCAAGAAACTCCATGGACACTCTTTTAAATTAGAATATTGTTACAAAACTTTGAAACAAGGATAAATCTAAATAATCATCACCAACTTCCTACCCTTACCCTAATCTTATTGGGGTCGGCGCAACACTCTTTCTTATTCCATTGTTCCCTGAGAAGCGTTGGCCTTAAGTGGTGTCGGCCCCAACATACGAACGAAGTGATGGGTTCAAACCCAGGCTGGCGCATTACATTGTGTAATTTATTTCATCATCGCTGTTCTCAAAACGGTCTTAGAACCGAAAATTCGAAGATATGTGGCATCTACCAATCAGCCCTGGGCCGCGCGTGGTGGATTATAGTCCATCCCTCTCCTAAAGAGGAGGCCTGAGTCCCTGCAGTGGGAACATTATAGGCTGATGATGATGATGATGAAGTATTTGTAATGGTCTTATTGAAATAAATGCGTAAAGTTTGAACATGCCATCATGCCTATGATCCTTGATGGTTTAGGCCTCATTTGTTAGAGGACTAGCCTATTTACGGCTCCGTGCGTGACTGCTGTCAAACAAATACTAAATTCAATTTCAGAAGTCATCCAACATCAACCCGATATTCAAGGAACCTAAACTATTTTTAAAATCTCCGATTCATTGATTCTACCCTTTTACCACAAAATTGTTCAAAAACTTATTATTTCCATTCCTAATGCTTTATTTTAGACTCAGCTACAACACTTAAATATGAAGTGTCATAATAAGTAATCTTAGTTTAACACTTGAAGATGTAATCTGTGTCAAATCTCAGCCTCTTAGCAAGCTGCGGTCGTGAAATATATTGCTTTATTACTGTTAGATAGTGCCTACGTATTTTATCTCTTTATAATGAACATTTTGGCATTTTGCCTGTAACCTCAATAGGATTAGGCATAGTTAGGCACCCATTTTTGGCAGGTTTTGTTTCATTCTCCTGTGATAGTGGGTGAACCTATTAATTCCACTAACTGGACATGAAATGTAAATGACTGAACGACCTGGAAGTCGTCTACGATAATTGGCGGTATTTTAAGCAGTTTATGCTAAAATTGGCTCATATTGTTACGTAATGTAATGTAAGCTACAGGTTCAGAAATCCACGACAAACCTCTTCTCTGTGAAAAGGAGCCATCCATAATCCACCACATCAGTCCATTGTGGGTTGGCAAATATTATTTTAATACTGCTAAGCTACGACGACGTAGCGTTCATAGCGTTTTCGTAGAACTTCGTAGCATTTCTACAGAATGTCAATGACGATTGCAAGCTGTCGATTCCTAGTAATTGGATTCAGAGATGGTCGATAGTATGAACGTTCTGAGAGCTTTCTTGTTAGGAGTCTATCCTTTAATATTTCAGAGTTTCCATTATAAAGTTAAAGTTACGCTAATCTCATGTATGACGAATGGTTCCTCTTAAAAAGATTAAAAATCCGCTATAGCATAATATTATGTCTTTTAAGGTTTAGACTAATATTAGTTATGTAAGATGTCTTGAAGATTAGATGTTTGTTAATCTTTCAGCCAAAAAACGCTGAACAGATTTGGATGAAATATATACACAGACAGTTTAGAACCTAGATAATTAAGAAAAAAATAGTTAATGACAATCAATAATTTGTATAAAATTAATAAAAAAATAATAAATTTAAGAGATCTCTTCCATCTTCAACATTTGTAGCAATAACAAACAAACTTATGAAACTCTAAAAAAATATTTTTGTTTACTTAATTAAGTATCTATCGGAGTCCTAATAATATGTAAATGAATAAAAATATCGAATGGATTAAATATTTGTCACAAAATAAAATACATGAAAAAAGCAATGTCGCGAATTTTTTTTGTGTACTAAAGGAGTGATGTGATGAAAAAGGTTGAAAAACATTGACTTAAAGAATCCTAACTACCGTAATATTGGCGCCCACCACGACGGGACTTTCAAATTATTTCTTTTGCGCAAATAAATTTAATATCCCAAAGTATAAATTAAACCAACTGTTATAACTTACAAAACCTCCCAAAATGGTACACATCTAAAATTACACTTTGCCAAATCCAAATTGGCGCCCACCGTGGGACCACAAACCCGCTGTAACCGTAACATTCTCATACTACCCTCAATAAATGAAAACACGTTTTCAGCTTATAATCTGCGGCAGATGAGAGTGAGCGCAATAAAACTACTCCGAGCGGCACTCGTGTACTTAGCGGGGACGATAAAGGTACACGGGGGTCGCAATTAGGATGGGGCTAGGAAAACAGCGGCAATTTCATATCAATTTTTCACGATACTGTGAGGATTTTTTATTGATCTAAACAGCTCCACTCCTAAGCAAAGGTTACATGAAATAAAATTAATGTTTATTATACAAGATGATTTTTTTGGTTACCGTCCTCATTCACTAACACCATTTTTCGTAATATTTTCATATCAAATCATTTTCTCGAGAGAATTATCCGTTCTCCATGAAAACTTAAAACTTTGTGATGTGATATTATATCTCAATATTTTTGTATTGAGTGATACTAAAAAGAAAAAAACAGGTATTTAATGACTTTCGCCAAAAATTAATATTTCAGAATTTGGACAGTGACTAAAAATCATCTTGTATTATTATTGCCATTGCAACGTGAATCAGAATCAAGATTTATTAATTCGATTACATAATAATTATGACAGTATCCCGAAACACGAGCCAATTTATAGCAATTTTTAGTTAGTTGCGCCTGTTACATTGAATCGTTAATTTCTAAATTACAGTTTTGAACAATTAACAAGTTCAGTTGTTTACACTCTTCCAGACTGGAGATCAACATGGTATGTTAAATGGACAGACATGACAATAGTTTTAATTCTAACAATCAATTAACATATATATGGAATATATATATGTTAATTGATTGTGTAAACAACTGAACTTGTTAATTGTTCAAAACTGTAATTATACTTGCCATGATGTTTGCCACAGCACTGTACAAATATTTCCCTACAGCTGCCTTTTAAGAGGGCACGTTATCCGTATCCATTCGATCGACAAAATATCCACTTGTAAATTAGGTCAAAATTACACACCTCTACCACAGGTTTCATGGCCACACATCAAGCGCTTTTGCTCGCGTCATGTCAAAATGCAATTACGTGCAGCGCAGTAATGCATCAGTGAAGTGGGTTCGCTTCCCGGACGATGCATATTTACTTTTATTTGCAGCCCTTTGTTGCACGGGGGAACCGTTTATACGGGCACTATAGCAAATAATCTCATTTTAGGTTAGTAGGTACACGGTTGCATGCACCCAAGTGTTTACCAGTTTTTTAAAGTAAAAATACATTGTTGAAAAGGAAACAAAAGGAGTATTTAAGGACCAAGGTTCTGTTTACGCGCTTTGGCAAAAGTCGCTGAAAAAGTTTATGAGTGTAATTTAGTCATTGGTTGAATGAAGAACAGCACTAACTATATTTTTTACACTCACTCGTCATTTGATCTTATCTTTCCCTTACTATGTAAAACTGGGTCAGTTGCCATTGTGACTTAATGCAGCTAAATACCACAATTTTACGTGTGACGACATACTTCAGTTACTGGGTAACACGCTGGGTTACAGGCGTGATGTTTTGTTATTTTAAACATAAAACTTGTAAAATTTTTCAGCCTGATGACAGTCAGTGACTCCTAAAAATACCTGTTTCTAGAGAATAGACCAGAGATATTTATGTCGACACCTGACGCCACGGGAAGTCGGGACGGTTCAGTGCGGGTCGTTGTCGACCCATGCGAAACTTGATATTGGAGAGAATAAACTCGTTTTTACATCAAGGTCGAATACATTGTCAGTGTTTGTTGGAATATTCAGGGAATAGCAATGTTAAATGATGTTTATTTTGCGAATAGGGTTTTACAAACAAGTCGAAGCCGTGTCAGGCCTCTTCTAAAGTTGTAGGAAGTTATTGCACGAACATTTTCCTTAGAAAGCTTTATTTTCGTACGTAACCTGACTGATTCCAATCGACGCGCGACGCTGTGACTAAACAATAGCATTAATCCTAATACTTTCAATTGTTTTGAGATTCAAAATTTAAACACATTCGATTATAGAACAGTTCCAAATTCAAAATTGCCGGGAAATATGGAAACGACAGAACTTAAAAGGCATGCTTAGTACTATGCAGAATATTTGGTTCTTAATCGCCGTTGTGTTTATTGGGATTATTGTCGGATTTGTTAGAGCTATTATACTAATTTAAGTGTAATCATCTGTTGACTATCCTTTTCCCAAGTATGTGGGGGTTGGATTCCAGTTTAACCTGACACAGCTGAATACTACTGGGTATTTTACATGGAAATACTGATTATCTGACATAAACTACATAAACTACAGTATATGTTAAATCCGAAAAACAAACCAAATAATACATTATTACAGTTAAACACATACAACTGTAAAACTTCCGATAAACGCGTTCATTTCCTAGTCTTCGGTCATAAAACAACAGTTTTTAGTGTAACATTAGCATACACTATACTAACAGACTGTTACTTTAATAGGGGTATACAAAGTAGGCTTTACAATCGCCAAACATTGTATCATGGTTGTTTTGTAGTCACGCGATGGAAATACGAAGAGTTTTAGTACATGCTTTTGATTTATTCATATTTATTTAAAGGTCACTGGAGTCTTGACGAAGCCAAAGGCACATCTTGATCCCATGCCTGGGGAACCTTCTACATAGTTACAGAGTTATCCAAAGCTATGTTTCAACTTTTCTTTAGTTTTTTTTTTAATAGGTTATTTTAAATACTACTGGCATTGATAAATTCCAGACCGAAATACCCAATAACATTTTTCCCTGTGCCGTTGACACGTGGACAGCAAACCAATGGCGACAGCTGCAGTTGCCTCTGTCGACAGCTGAAGTTGCCTCTGGCGACAGCAAAGTGCTGCTCATCTGTACGATGCTTATGCCAGTTATATTGTTCATTGATTCTGATCAAAGGTGCGTGCAACTTAGTATAAAAATATATGAGAGCAGTGCTCGCTCTGCCTTGTCGGTAGACTTCAAATAGACGGAGCGATTACATGCGGCGAACTACAATAATGCTGTCGACATGGTAGGCATCAGTCGGCGTGTCGAATTCTGCAGCAGTTGCTTCTGTCGACAGCTGCAGTTGCCTCTGTCGACAGCTGCAGTTGCCTCTGATGACAGCTGCAGTTGCCTCTGTCGACAGCAAAGTGCTGCTCGTCTGTTTGACGCTTTAGTTAAATCTGAAAATGGATCTAACACTACATCATCACGCCTGTAATCCGCGAAGAATTTAGCAGACGTGTTCCTAATAATATATTCCATTGGACATGTATTTTTTGAAAATGTATTGAGACCAGAACCAGAGGTGTGTGCGAATAAGAAGAAACTGTGAGCATCTATTAAAATACAGTATGCTGAAGGACTTCTCACTTTTGAACAGTGTTTCGATATATCTGCTGTCTCACTTTAGTCCAACATACATGAAATGGAAGTCCCCAAACACCATCAGCTAATGATAGTCAATGTCGTAATCAAGGCAATCAAGTACCTAACATCAAAATTAATTAGTCCAAAGTTTCCAGAATGGCAAAGTTGAAAGCTACCTGAATCGTGGGCTCTTATATTTTTGCATAAATATTGTTACAAGTAACAGACTGCAGCGTTAGATAGGGGATTGGACAAAAAAAAGTTAATCCGTCAGATAGGTTTCCAAAATATGTTACACATGTTTTTTCTTTTTTCACGTAAAAAAACATGAAAACAATACTGTGCTTTGAAAACTCATGTGACGTCACATGACAGTACATTTTTACCCACAAGTGACGTCACAAGCCCCACTCATGAAAAAACAAAAAATACGTATCCAATATTTTTCGATAATCTATCAGACGGACTACTTAGAATCATATTTTTTAAGTCAGTTGGTATCCCTATTACACAAAAAAAAAAAAAACAGAAAAACCCTCTACTCCCTTATAACATTCGCCGCATCATTATTAGAACTTGACTAGAGTCACCCGCCGTCATAATTTTAATTAAGAGAAAATCTTAAGAGCAACAACTTTTAATAAGTTAGTTAAGCGACTTTACCCGGGACGCGGCGACACGATATTGTGGCTGAATAAGAAATATGTCGCAACACGAAACGCAAGTGGTCAAGCGAAACTGTATTTTCTTCATAAAATATGAAATAATGTAAAAAACGTTGAGACGTTTTCTCGCGCTCGTTTTGTAGCAAGCAATGAGTTTTTTCAGGCAAAATGTCTTTACTTTCTTACTTGTGACTTGCAGGAAAATTGCAGAATTATATGTTTAATCATTATATATATATATAACCATTGGTATCGTAATGTTTCACTGATGTAGTTTTGGATTTGGAAAAGGCTAGGCAGATCATGATGACTTTTCATTTGATGACAATCGGACTAGACTGCAGACCGACTGCAGATGACTATGATTACTTATCTTTATATTAGAAATCATAGTCATCAGGAACAACGAATCTTCTAAAACGGAGGATGTTTACTGACCTAAAAAAATATGATTCCAATTAGTCCATCTTTTTGCTTTTTTCTTTTTCTTTTTCTTTTTGACTGGCCTGTTGGTCTAGTGGTTAGTGACCCTAACTGCTATGCCGGAGGTCGTGGGTTCGATTCCCACCCAGGACAAATGTTTGTGTGATGAGCACGATCATTTGTTCTGTGTTTGGGTGTAATTTATCTATAATATGTATGTATTTAGAAATATATAAGTATGTTTATCAGTTGTCTAGTACCCATAACACAAGCTCTGCTTAGCTTGGGACTAGATGGCGTTGTGTGATAGTTGTGGAATATTATATTATATATATTATATATTATATTATATCTTTTGGATTATCGAAAAATATTGTATACGTATTTTTTGTTTTATGAAATCAATAAAAATTGAGGAATTTAAGTGGGGGGTTGTGACGTCACTAACCACTAAAAATGACATACTAATGTCTGACGTAAATGACGTCACACGAGTTTTCAAAGCACTGTATCGTCTTCATTGTTTGTTTACGTGAAAAAAGAAAAAATACGTGTCCAATATTTTTTGGAAATCTATCTGACGGACTAATTAGTTTTTTTTTGTTACCTACCCTATTTATGATATAGCCTTTTATAAGGGATGGGTATTTCTCTGGACGGAGCTGAAAGGAGTGTCAGACTCTTTCAAGCAAAATCCGCAAACTTGGTAGGATTTTGTATGGTATGATAAAACCCATATTTTTTTTTATTAAGTGACATTCTTGCATGTTCGGTTTGTAGGTAGAAGTTTTGTTTGGGTCAGTTAATAACGATGTTTATCCTGGAAAAGCCTCCACACCTTACGGCGAATTTCTGATACACGTCTATGAAAAGCAATATAAAAAAGTAAATGTATAAAGATAATTAATATTATACTTAACTTTTTTAATATTTCTTAGGAAGCAATAATCTTGCAAACCATTGCTTGGAGACCTTTTAAGCAGAATTAATTAATTTTACAAAGAGGTCTTTCTCCTACGTACCTTTGTATTTAATATTTTTCATTGAAAAGGTCAATGCTCAATGGGAGCTTCGGAGGGTAATAAAAATGCCCTTTACTTTATGAACCTGAGTGTGGGCGATATACGAGGTACTTAGAAAAAATATAAGTAGGTCTGTGCATAATTATTTTGTCCACTTTGGTAACGGTAGTGTCTCACGAGGGTAAATAACTACAGCCAAAATAAAAAAAATAAAAAAAGTGACTGCCTATGTTTTGATGATTGCTGATTATCAACTATTTAGCACTAAAAGTGAGCTTTTGAAGATCAAGTCTGAAACTATTACTTACCGTAGCTATGATACAATTAGGTACGTTTTAGGGTATTTTTACTCAAGTACCTATTTTCTAGATGAAGCGACTGCCTATCTGACCTCCACAACCCAGTAACTGGGTAATCACTACCATTTATTTTAAACTACAATCATAGAATATGTTACCCGTGAAAGGTAAAGCAGACGTGATTCCATACTACAACCTTATTTCTACAGTTATTTTAAATTCACATGTAGTAGTAAGGAGCGAGGCAATTTCCAGCAACCATTAGTAGTAAGGAGCGAGGCAATTTCCAGCAACCATTAGTAGTAAGGAGCGAGGCAATTTCCAGCAACCGTTAGTAGTAAGGAGCGAGGCAATTTCCAGCAACCGTTAGTAGTAAGGAGCGAGGCAATTTCCAGCAACCGTTAGTAGTAAGGAGCGAGGCAATTTCCAGCAACCGTTAGTAGTAAGGAGCGAGGCAATTTCCAGCAACCGTTAGTAGTAAGGAGCGAGGCAATTTCCAGCAACCGTTAGTAGTAAGGAGCGAGGCAATTTCCAGCAACCGTTAGTAGTAAGGAGCGAGGCAATTTCCAGCAACCGTTAGTAGTAAGGAGCGAGGCAATTTCCAGCAACCGTTAGTAGTAAGGAGCGAGGCAATTTCCAGCAACCGTGCTCAAATCCGAACTACTATTATCCCTGAAGGATTTCGGAATGGTGTACTTAGAGTACACCCACATTAGGTGTCGTGTCTATAAAATCTAATTCCAAGTACCTGAATCCCTAAAGATTTTCCATGTATTTAGAAACAAATGGATAAATTCAAAAGATAAGATTGGTCGGCCCACCTTCCAGATTGAAAGTAAATCGGCTTAGACCATTAACAGGTGAGTAAGTAGGTAAGGATTTATACAACACGCTTCCCAGCTACTTGAAGTTTGCTTGAATTATTTAGCTTTTTGTGACACGTGCACGTGTGCGTGTATTTCTTACATCTACACACACCTATGCATCTTTTTTTACGTAGTTCTGCGATATGTTGGCAATACAGTTACGGCAAAATATTTACTATAAATAAAATATACCATCTGTCTGTAATTGTTGGACACTCGACTATTTTTTTTTATTTACTTATGATCTGGAAATAGTAAATAATAAATAAAATAATTATAATTGTTTGTTTGTTTGTAACGAATAGGCTCCGAAACTACTGGACCGATTTGAAAAATTCTTTCACCGTTGGGAAGCTACACTATCCCCGGGTGACATAAGCTACTTTTTATCCCTGTATTCTCACGAGAACGGGAAATTCGCGGGTGACACCGCGTGACGTCCGCTAGTAGTAAATAAAAAGATAGGCAATAGTAAAAAGAACTAGTGTAATATCTTAAAAAATGGCTTAATTTTAACCGATTTAAAATGACTTGCTAGACAAAGACAGCGCTATGGAGATGTGACGTCATAACTCATACCACCATACTTTTTGTAGTAGTATACAGGTAGAATTTTTTATAATTCTGGTACATTGAAAATATTGATTGCAATTTTGTTTATAAAGTGTTTCGCATTAAGCGACTGATGTCAAACACTGTATCGTTTGTTATCTGTCTCTAAATGTATCTGTATAATCTTAAAAGTAAATGCAAGTTAACTGGGTGTATACTTATTAGCTTGTTCAACTGTGCAATAAATTTTATTTATTCATTTATTAGGGACAAAAAAACAGTTACATGTTAAGTTTAACGATTATGTTTTTTTTTTTTTTTTTTTTTTTTTATATCCTATCACACAACGCCATCTAGTCCCAAGCTAAGCAACCTAATGCTTGTGTTATGGTAACGAGATGGCTGATAAACTACTTATATACATTTTTTTTTTGTAAATACATACATATTATAGATAGAAAAACACCCAGACTCGGAACAAATACTTGTAGGTCGTACAAATATTTGTTCCGTGCGGGAATCGAACCCGCGACATGCTGCGCAGCAGTCAATCGCTTAACCACTGCGCCAACCGTGTCGTCAAATTATTTGTTACACAAATAGGTAAACATATAACCCACACCATTGTACACAGATTAATATAATGAACAAGTTAAGAACGGAAACGAATTAAGCAAATATAAGTTAATATAAAAAATTAATAGCCATTTTGCAGGACGAGAATACGAGTAGAAAGTACACCCACCAAAATCTTCTAAACCGTGTAGGTATTCCATTTTTTGATCGATTTTAATCCTTGTTTTAACATCGTATTAATTCTGTTAGTTCTTACATACAACATTCAAGTACCCAATTCTGGAATGGTTAAGCAGAAGTTTACCTATAGTATAGTTTGTATCCACATTTCGCCTGGCCATGAATCCAAACTCCGTAGCTATACGCGCGCCACGCGCACGCGCGTAGCGTACATTTTTAAATGAAAAACCTAATAACACTTAGCCCTACCTGGAAATCAAAAGCTTCATGCGCAGCAGTAACGCTTTCGATCACTAGGCATACAATATGCGCATTCAATTTTAAAGATTGAATAAATTCAGAATGGAACTCTTTAAACTCAAATTTTGTGTAACCAAAGTACTCATCTAGGTTACACAGGATTTGTGCTTGTATTGTTTGTCTTTAGATAACTTATATTATACTTCACCGAAGAATGAACACCTACTATTCTACGAATTCCATGGACTCTCAATGTAACAATTCGGCTGAATTTTACCGTAATTTATGCTTTAGTCCGAGTACTTACATACAGTACAACACTTTCACAAAATGTTCCAAAATCCTCGAACATTTTCCAAGGAAAAGCGCAGTAAATATCAATTTTATCGTCAGGTCAACAGTTTCCCCGGTTCGGGAAGGGATATAGAATACCTGCACGTAGTCGACACCGCTAGAGCCTTAGGAATGTAATTTTCCGTGGCTCGCTTGGCAAGAATGTCGGTGCTCTGAAATTAAGATATCCGTTCTTATACGTTGGTGCTCGTGGATATAATACCTGGGCTGTGAAGCCAAGTAATATGAAGGGGTTTACGGTTTCAAATTTTCAGAAGAGCTACAGGTATTCTGTAATATTCGGTAAGACAGGTGGTTAATTCTTTTTTTGTTATTTTTTCAGTCTCACTAAGACTGAACTGACTTCCTGGTGTTTTTTAAAGTCGATATGCAAATATCAAAAACTTATCTATTGATCCATCGGTTCTTTTTTTAATTTATAGCCAAGTCGATAAGATGGGTTATAAAATGTCAAACGCAGTATCTAGTTTATGTGAACTAAAATTAATAAAATATTATTTTAAAAACTTTAAAATGAAACATAATATTCTACAATAAGGTCTCCAAAAGTGAAGTCATAGTATTTTCTCGTATTTTTCTCAGCAAACTTTATTACATTATCACTTCTCTCAAGATAGAGATGGAAACCTTTTGATATTCCACATAATCAAAAATTTTGAATATAGGTACCTATATGACATCTATCAACCCGTACTGTACCCATTTCTCTAATTTTATTTGATTAACTGCCGCACTTAGAAAGCTTTACTACTTAGGCCAACACTTAGTAAAGGTTTTGACAGTTTTGTCATACAAAAATATGTCATACTAGGTATTGCCAGCGGCTTTGCCCGCTACAACTCGAAAATTATCCCAAGGGAAGATAAAATCGGGATAAAAACTATCCTATGTGTTAATTCAGGTAAAAAACTATCTGAGTACCAAATTTTATTCAAATCCGATCAGTAGTTTTTGCATGAAAGAGTAACAAACATCCATCCGTACATTCATACATATGAGTACTTACAAACTTTCGCTTTTATAATATTAGTAGGAACTTTACTAAGTGACGGCTTAAGTAATCATTTTCAATATCTCTGAGTACCGATAATATACTAAACCAAAAGAACTCAGGACAAACACTTAAACTTTCACTTTAATCCTTATTGTGCCACGGATACGACAACAAGAACTTACTCCATAACTTCATGCTGTGTGCTGTTACAAGTACTTTCCTAACCTCGTTAACTTTTACTGTTCAACGTTATCACGTTATTGTAGTTCCTCGTAATATAAAATAACTCTGTTGTTCTACACCCACGGCAATGTACTATTTATATTAAGTAATTCTAAATTTAATCTACAGTAAAATGTGTGTACAGTAATTTAATTTTTCCTTCATTATTTAGCGCAACTGCTCTCCTGAGTTCGATTTCAAGATCTGGTAAAGTGCTATTGGGTTTTTCCATCAGGGTTTTTTCAGTAGAGCTATAGATCTAAGTCTGCTTGATGGCAATAGGCTCCTTTAAGTCATAGTACTTAATCTTATCTGGTGAAATGTTGATGTACTTATGGGTACACCAGCTCTGCCAAACTCTTCAGAGATTACAGGCGTGATGTTGTGTTATGTGTTCTAATGAACACACCACATACAAAAGACAAGAGAACAAGGTGTCTTTTTTGCTTACTTTAATCTTTGCTGAGATTTCTTTTTTAATACTGTTACGTTCGGTCATCTAGAATCTTCGGAAAAGCTCGCTGCGACTGCTAACTTCTTCTTTGTTGGTAATTTTATCTTTAAGTTTTTTTTTGTTAATGTTTTTGTGGATGCTTTATGGAATAATAGGGAATTTTCTCGAATATCGTTTGTGTGTTTGGGGTATAAAAGGACCGAGAGAGAACGAAGCGGGTCAGTCTACTTTTAAAGCAAGAAAACGAAAGGTTCTAATCATACCGTTGTAATAGCTATATATAGACCACCGTCATTCAAAAAACTTGACAACTTTTTAATATCACTAAATGATCTTTTAAATAAATTATCAAATTTTCGGAATATTATTATAACGGGCGATATCAATATAAACATTCTAAATTCTGATGCTAACTGCTTGGCTTACCTCGACATTGCTTCGTTTCATGGTTTACTGCCAGCTATATATTCACCCACTAGAGGTAATAATTGCCTTGACCATGTAATCGTTAAGACGAAACAAAATGCTTTTACCTTCAATTTGAAAACTACGATATCTGATCATGAAGCTATATTGTTTTGTCTTAATTGCAAAAGTTCCGGAAAGAGAAAAGATGTTGGCGCGGTTAAGAAACTTAATTGGGAGGGAGCTGTGCTGGATTGCTCAGAGATGGATTTTGGTCAAATTTATAATGAAGTAAACCCCTGTTTAGCTACTAATATGTTTGTAAACATTATTGCAGACTTAATACAGAAACATACTGTGATCCTAAAGATTCCCCGAAACAAAACTCTTCTAAAGCCATGGATCACTACTGGCCTTCTACGTTGTATTAGAAATAGGGACCAAATGCACTCTAAAACTAAAAAGGAACCAAATAATTTAATTTTTTGTACCACATATAAGCGCTACAGAAATTTCTATAAAAGCCCTAAGGCTTTAAGATAATTCTAAAAAGCTATGGAATTCTATAAAAGCCCTAAGGCTTTTATAGAATTCCATAGCTTTTTAGAATTATCTTTAGCCATTTGCAATTGATCTTTTTCAAATTGGCGTTTCAGTTTTTTTAGTAGATTGTTACAGAAAAGTTATAATAATAGTAAAGAAAATATCTCTTCTCACGACTTGCTATCTGCTAACTCATCCCCGCAGTTGTCTATCAACACTGTAAATGATTTTTTTGCTAGTGTTGGTAGTCGACTAGCACAAATAATACCTGCTACTCCACCTTTTCCAAAAACCGTTGTTAATAAAGAATATTCATCATCATGTAACTCTTTTGTTTTGCTGGAAGTGGATTGTGATGAAGTTAAAAACATTATACTTAATTTAAAAAACGATTGTCGAGCGGGTTGGGACAACGTTTCGTCTAGGTTTCTACAAAAAGTGGTAGGTATCGTTACTCCTGTGCTCACCGATCTCATAAATCGCTGTCTAGAGGCTGGTGTTTTCCCCAATGCTCTTAAAAAATCTATACTTATTCCTATACATAAGGCAGGGGACACCGACTGTGTAAACAATTATAGACCTATCTCAATCCTCACAGCATTGTCAAAAGTATTTGAACGTGTCATAATTGGTAGGCTTATAAATTATCTAGAGTCAAATGAACTACTGTCCTCATCACAATTTGGTTTCAGAGCAGGCAAATCTACTGAGCAGGCTGTTCATAATTTCACCACCTTCTTAGTTAGGAGTATGGATGCAAATAAGAAATGTATTATCATCTTCATTGACCTTGCTAAGGCATTCGACACAGTCGGTTGTTCCAACCTTTTAAATAAATTAAACAGCATGGGAATTCGGGGGAAACAGCTTGATCTTTTGGCTGACTATTTGTCGGGCAGATCCCAGTGTGTGAGTATCGGTGACTACACGAGTGATAATCAAAGGGTGACATTTGGAGTCCCGCAGGGAAGTATTCTTGGACCCACCTTATTTATATGTTACATAAATGAGCTCTGCCAGCTTCAAATTAAGGACTGTAATATTATTTCATATGCAGATGACACGACTTTGACATTTGTAGGTGACACCTGGGGAGAGGTTTATGCTAAAGCTCAGGCTGGTTTTGACACTGTCTGCCACTGGCTTGCTGCAAATTCACTCACATTGAATGCGGACAAGACCAAATTCATGAAATTCTCGATTCGCAAGCAAGCAGTGACTTCACAGAACGTACCTCAAATATTTGCTCACAAATGTTCTGTCCCTCCCGTGCTACAATGTAATAATTGTCCGCAAATAGAATTGGTCAAATCTGTTCGTTACTTGGGCGTTACAATTGACAATAGGCTTTCTTTTGGAGAAATCATAACGTCGCCCAGAAAGTGCGGAAACTTACGTACATTTTTAGACAACTCAGACACATAGCAGACAAGAAGACGCTGATCATGGTTTACTATACCTTGATTCAATCTATTATAACGTACTGTATTACTACATGGGGTGGCACGGGCAAAACAAAATTGTTGGAGCTGGAGCGAGCCCAAAGGCTGATTTTAAAGGTTTCCTTCTTTAAACCTAGACTATTTTCTACCCGGAAATTATATCAGGAAACTGGTGTACTAACGGTGAGACAACTGTACATTCTCCTGAGTGTTCTTCGACAACATAGGGATAAAGAAGAGTTTACCCAGGAAATGAGTAACACAAGAAGGCACTATGCCGTTTGCAAAACCTCTAAAACTAAAACTAGATTTGCTCAAAATTTTTATAACTTTATTGCACCTAGATTATATAACCAAATTAATAAACATAAAAATATATTTAATGATAACTCTAAGCAATGTAAGAAAAAAGTATCATCATGGCTGTTGGGATTCGACTATAAAGGGACTGAGGAACTCCTGGAAATAAAAAAGTAAATATAAATAAATTTAAACTGAATATCACGTTTTTTGTAGAATTTCAAAAACATACATCACACAACACACAATCACCACACACCACACACAGTACACCACACACTCTTTATATATAAACACACACTCATAAAACACAACTCGTACTATCTCATCTACACTACTTTTGCTACTTTTGTTACTTTTCTCAAATAAATAGGTATCTTAGTGGGAACCTGGTGTCCTGAAATACAGGCTTCGGCTTAGTTTAGGCACCAGTCTTCCACAAATAAAATACTTTTTTCTGTATAAATATGTTAGTTTTTAAGTACTGATTGTCTTTATTTTATTTGTGGAAGAAAATAAAACAAATTATTATTATATTATTATTATAGATATCTAGTGTTCTGTAGTGTTGAAGCGATTGTGTATAAGTGTTTTGTGAGTAATAAAGTTATTGCGTGTATTCAATTGGTAGTGTTTTTATTTATCCCATATTGAGCTCGTAACAATACTATACGTAGAATATTTATTATCATTTCTAAAACCAACTCTC
This sequence comes from Diarsia rubi, assembly GCA_932274075.1. NCBI lineage: Eukaryota > Metazoa > Arthropoda > Insecta > Lepidoptera > Noctuidae > Diarsia > Diarsia rubi. The sequence continues at coordinate 19,460,589 of OW026424.1, read as the reverse complement.
GTCAAACCAAATCATTATTCTCCAACGAACCTCCACTATGAAATTATGATTTATGAACCTTGCAACACCCATCTCATTACACAAAATTAACGTAAAGATGTCATCATGTAACTCGGAGCTTAAGGTGGAAGCTCACATCTGGCCCGCGAAATTCTAATTTTCTTACGTTTTTGGCAATTTGCAGGCCAGTGCTTGGTTGTATGTTTATGAAAATTTGATTTGCGACTGTAAGACGTATGAAGTTACCGAATTATAACCATCAAAATTACTAACTACTAAAGAACGACGACTAAATTACTAAAGAATGACTTTTACATGCAAAAATCAATCTTGACATGAAAATGAACTTGGAGGGTTGTATTGATAATTTTGATGGTTATAATTCGGTAACTTCATACGTCTTACAGTCGCAAATCAAATTTTCATAAACATACAACCAAGCACTGGCCTGCAAATTGCCAAAAACCTAAGAAAATTAGAATTTCGCGGGCCAGATGTGAGCTTCCACCTTAATGACTTAAAGTCTGGCCTTCAGCGTTACGACTTATGATGCACGATGTAACTTGCGTCGAGCAAAGCGACAGAGCCTGTCGCAAGACGCATGCAATCAAGCTTGAGAACGTAATTTGAGGATTTAAGCAGTTGGGCTGCGGGCTGTTCAAAAAAGATACCGCGGCCCTACGGCCGCGGTATCTTTTTTGAACAGCCCTTTATGTCTACACATAAAGGGCTAGGAAGGCATAATTATGGATGTTATTAGTCGTAAAAGTCTGACTCTCCCTCCACTCCGCACAGAGCTAAAGGCTCACAGGTAGACCAGAACTTGGGTTAGGATTTACCGATAGATAATTTCCGAAGCCGCGGGTAAAAACGATAACCATTAAACTTGATACGGTCAACACTGTAAGCCAGTTGTACTAAACATAAATTATCAAACGAAAACGTTCAGAAGACGTTCTATTGTTTTGCGTTTATGCCATAATGTCACAAATCAATGGAATATTCACTGAAGCATACGATGATGATTCACACACATCGCGAGTTTTTCTCAAGATTTCATTCAAAAAATTGTGCTGGTAGGTGTACTTATCTCAACATTTTAATACTGATCGTACCAACAACGAGGAAAATAAACATCTTTCCAGCGTGAATATAAGCCTTTGGGAACTTACCGACACGGCTTATAAGAAAATATTATACTTTAGTTAAGTTTCCCGACGCCTACTTAAAAAATCATAGCAACATTTTGTGCGCTACTAGAACTTTATGCTAACAGTTTTTGTGACGGGGCTTTCTGGAACATTTATTTTTTTATTGTGTTGGTATTTTCACTATAATCTCGTTCTTGGATATTTTGTGACTTTAGTACGATGTTAACTTGATTTATTATAAAGACAGTGTTTGTGTATTATGTGAGTGTAAAAACATTATTGACAAGAATTTATGTACCTAACAGAGATTTTACCCAACGATGCGTTCATCGTCGTGCGATGAAAATGATCGTACGATAGTCCAAGTGGTGTCCTAACTGGCAGCGATCGATTGTACGACTAAACTATGCGTTCTCTCTCATCGCGACTCACCTGTGCTATCTCCGCGTTCTACTCGCGCGATGACGCTTGACGATTTGTAGCTTTGATTGGACAATCGCACGATCGTACGATCGTTTTTAAGCATTTCACTTGGTCGCACGATCACTTATTAGGACAGTCGCCGCGGGAGACGCTTCGGGCGTCGGGGGTCACGTGACGGCTTCCGGCCACCGTAGACGAGGGCCTGTGGACAGTGAGTGATGGGCTAGCTCGCCGACCGTCCGTCATATGACGACGACAGGCCGTGCCGAAGGCGCGTTCGTGTTCCACGCGACCTCAAAGAGATGTCAGCAACATGGAAGGGGCCCGCAAGGGCCGACGCCTGTCGTCGGGGCTGCGGGATGTTGTAAGAGATACCGCGGCCTTGACATAGGGCTAATAAGGCATGGGTGGTTTTTAGTCAGTAGAAGTCTGACACTCCCTTTCGCTCTGCCCAAGAGCGGGAGGGGTTATTCGATGATTTTCCACCCGCCAAAATAAAAAAAAAGACTAATTTGGATAAGCAATCACCAGCATGTAAATAAAATATAGGTATAATGCAGCTACTGCCACATCATCGCAATCATTTAATATTACAAATAAAGATTTTAATTATGAACTAGAACATATCAAAAACATGTTATTAGGTTAGTAAGTCGAGCAGGGCCGATTCAGAATTTCTGTCCGCTTAATCAAATAATATAAATCTACATAAATGTAAGCCAAGTTGTAGTCTGGCACAAAAGATCGCGGTCATGGTTTATTCAGTGGGTACAATAGAATGGTGAAGGACTCATTTGGGTGCCCTCAGCTTAGACTTACGAGTATTACCACAATGAAATTCAGTGGGGAATAGGGGGGACCATCAAATTATTTGCTTTCCTTATTGTTCAAGTATTATGTTATGGCCTCCTTTACATGATGTTATAGGTCAAAAGCTGAAACTCGTATAAAAGTAGGACAGGTGGAATTTGTGGATTAGGAAAATGGTCTTTGTATGCAAGATGATTTTTAGTCACCGTCCAAAGGAGATTATTCTAATTGGCCCTGTGCAACAAGAATATTGGTCTACCACGATGATTCATTATCTGTTTTATGATATTACTTTTGTAACACAGACTAGCTGCATGGCAAAGTAATAATAATAATAATCTTTATTAAATAATAATAATAATAATCTTTATATAAAACAGATTGTAGTACATTAATTAACAATTTCACTGAGTGGGTACTTAGTAATAAATCTCTAACAATCAAGTGGGTGACGTCCTGATCTCCTTGCTAGGCTATGAAATAGCCTGTATTAAGGAGTAACAGTGCCGATTCCCTCTAAATGTGTTACTGTAATTTATTTTAAAATATGTGACTTTAAAAACTTAAATTTCTAACTTAATTTTACATAAAGCTATGTGCGCAAGCGCATTTGTGCGCCTGTGTGTGTGTGTGTGTGTGTGTGTGTGTTCTTATAATTATGATAAGACAATCTATATATTGGACATTTTTTGTTTATTGTATTGTAAAGGGACGGACCTAAATAATAAAATAATCTTTTAGTAAACGACACAAAGTGAATATTAAAAAGTATTTTACGAGAATCGCCACCATCTTCCTCAAATACTCCAAGAGCCCAGAGCTGCCAGACATAACCCATGTTCCTTCGTAGCCCTTGTGGCCGCGGTATCTCTTTCGAACAACCTGCCACCGGGGCTGACTGTACGTCTGGACTCCCGATGAAAGAAGGGAGACAGTGGACTGAGCTCGTTTCCCCCAAACACAACCCTTCAAAGTCATAACCACCGTATTCGCATCTCCTGAATATTTCAAACTAAAGTATTTTTCCATTCCGGTTTAGAATAATATCCTGTTTTCTCAATTCAATGAACTCAAATTCAAGAAGCTGACTGAATAATGCATTACGCGTGGGTATAACACTATTTTTGTAATACCTATTATGAAATTCTTTGGCATTTGAAGTAAACAGGTACTTAGGTATTTTGATGGAATATCTCAGTAGCTTCCCGGAGTCTGAATTTGTGACCGATTGATGGCAATAGGCTCGCTTCCAATTACATGTTACTTAAACATAACGGCCAAAAAATGGGATTGCAATAAGCTACCTTTTTTTTGTGGTTGGGAAATCAAGGGAGTGTCAGACTTCCACTGACTAAAAACTATATTCCTTCTTAGCTCTTTATGTCAAGGCCACGGTATCTCTTGCCAACAACCCGCAGACCTGACGGAACCCACAGCTCCGACGAAACCCACAACCCCGATGGGACCCGCAGCTCTGACGGGACCCGCAGCCTGGACAGGACCCGCAGTCCCGACGGGACCCGCAGCCTCGACGGGAATAAGCTACCTCTTTGGGTTATTCATCCCAAAGAGGCATATTATCTCTAAAGAGTCACAAAAATTAGCTCACCATAAATTAGCTCTTCTCTAAATCACACTCACTCAACGCTGAGTGTTAGGTCTCCTGCATTACGAGCCACTTTAACTTGTTTTAAGCCTCTCGCATCATACAATTACCAGGTACTTGGAACAGGTCAACAGATCACCTGGCTTGTCTGTGACGTAGGCGAGGTTGCATAGGAGGGAGACGGTGGAGAGGTGCATCACTCTGATTGTTAAATAATTAATTGAGTGTCGGTGGTCGATGATGCTTGAAATATATGATTTATTTATTTATTTAATATTAATTATAGCAACATTACAGAGTACCTAAACCGATGCTATAAACACACAAAAAAAAATTACAATTAACATTAAAAATTAAACTATAGCTATAACCACAATAGATATTGAACAGGAACAAAAAAAAATAACAAATAATAAACAAAAAAGAGAAAAGTTGCCTTTCGTGCATCATCAAACAAAACAAGCAAAGAAAAATCATCTTTCGTTCATCCTCTCACAGAAACTCAAACATACACGACATACATCAACCCACTTAGAAGTAAACAAATCACATTCTGGTGTCGATGCCAGTAGAGTATTCAGCATGGCAAGGGCACGAACTAATGGAGAATTCAAGTGGGATACAGTGCGTGCAGAAGGAACATCTAATAAATTGTGTCCACGTGGTCTCAGTTGGTATTTGGGCACGGGAGGAACAAAAAGTCTCAAAAGCTGAGCCACTAGTTCGGGGCAATCCGACTCACCACGAAGGACACGACAGGCACACATAAGTAAAAAGTAATTACGCCTGACTTCGAGAGAGTTGAATGACAACATTCCTTGTAAAAATTTAGTGGGATACAGAAAGGGATAGTACCCAAACAGTTTCTTAAATAAAAACCTAAGGAATATCTTTTGAACCTTCTCCAGAAGCAAGGCGTAAGTACATTCATAGGGGTTCCAAATAATTGAAGCTGCCTCTAATTTACTTCTGACTAAAGCCATATAAACTAATTTTATTGCCAGGGGGTTGTTAAATTCCCGCACATTACGGATAGTGAAACCTAGCCTTCTATATGAATCAGTAGCTAGGGATTGCATATGATCATGGAAAGTTAGTCGCGAATCAAATAAAACGCCAAGATCTTTAACTGAATTAACTCTTGCAATCGGTTCTGTACCTTAAAAATATTGTACAATTTGAGGGTGTTGAGCACGACTATAGGACATAACATTGCATTTAGCCGTGTTAAATAAAAGCTTGTTTTCAATGCTCCATTGGAACACAAAGTTAATATCTTCCTGAAGAGAAACTGTGTCAGCCATCTTCTCAACACCATATATTAACTTTAGATCATCAGCGTACAGTAAGCACCTAGCGTGTTTGAGGACTTTCTCAAGATCGTTATTAACCATGATTCAGAAAAATAATGGTCCTAAAATGGATCCTTGATGTGTTTTTGTTTTGGGTCTCTACTCCAACACCATCAGCACACTCACACATACATTAGGTGGTACGATTTGCCAACTTGAGATACAGGCTTGCGTCAAGAAACACGCGCTTGACACTTTTTTTCAGCATATGAGTAGTTACAGTTCACATGTCATTTCTCAGCGACTTGTGTCATGCTTAACCAATTTCTTTTATCCAAAAGTGTCTGAATTGAGAGTTTTGTTATCGGAAAAGCGTGCCAAAATTATGGATCAATGGTCCCTTATCTGTCAGCCTTTTATTTTTATTTTTTGGCGTGTGGAAAATCATCAAATAAAGGGGTTATTTGATGGTTTTACACTCCCGCTCTTGGGCAGAGCTAAAGGGAACATTTGCTGCGCCCGACAGGGTCCATAATTGTGTCTAGAATTAATTTCCTTAACACCTGTTAATGTACATTATGGATTGCAATAAACAATTTGAATTTGAATCATCACATCGCACCCGGCCAATGGGATCGTGACGCATGATCATAAATCACCGCAACGCCCACCACCTACCGCTAGGCTACTCACTACTATTTTTTTTTTGGCGGTTGGAAAATCATCAAATAACCCCTCCCGCTCTTGGGCAGAGCGAAAGGGAGTGTCAGACTTCTACTGACTAAAAACCACCCATGTTCCTTCTTAGCCTTTTATGTTAAGGCCGCGGTATCTCTTACAACACCCCGCAGCCCTTATCTGTCAGCCTTTCTTCACCACGTTGTGATAATTATCCTATAACATAGTTTAAATCGATATAGGTCGAATGCCACCGGCCACTTTTCTTTTATTTCTAAAAAAATCCAAAAAACAAAACAAAAATACAACATTTATGAAATAATAAACGTATCTCAAACTAGTGATTCAATAAAGATCTGAGACATTCCTTAATAGAAATTCAGCTCCACGCAGGTACATAAAGTGTCACTTTTCGAGGACACTCAGAACATTCAATTAAGTGCCTGTATAGGATTCAGGTGCCAGATAAATCTTTCAAAGGTGCGTGAGATAGGTACTTACGTGATTTACGAAGTTACTTTTAAATGCTTATGTGATACCTGATTACTTATGTAGGCAAATGCCCTATTTCTTTAGACAGGCGTGACAGGCGCTACGCAAGTCAACACACATAAAATTCGTATTGTTACGAGCTGGGTATGGGATAAATAAAAATACTACCAATCAAACACACGAATTACTTTATTACTCACAAAACACTAATACTCAATCGCAAAACACTACTGAACACTTTATCGCCCTAGATATATCTTCGAACCTTTCGTTGTCCAACTTAAAAGTAGACTGACCCGCTTCGTCCTCTCTCGGTCCTTTTATACCCCAAACACACAAAAGGTATTCGAGAAAATTCCCTATTTTTCCATTAAGCATTCACAAAAACATTAACAAAAAATAAACTAAAAGATAAAATAACCAACAAGGAAGAAGTTACTTTACGCCCTCGGCATACGGTCGAAATTACAATGTCAATTGCCGCTGACGCCGTGCGCGAAATAACTACATATAGAATGTAAGTAGGTACCTACTAGAATTTATAGGTATTTCACAGTTATTAGCTAGGTTTCTCGAAGATTCTAGATTACCGTCGTAACAATATCATCATCTGTCTAGCCCTTTCCCAAATATGTTGGGACTGGTTTTCAGTCAAACCAAATGCAGCTGAATACCTGTATTTTACGACGAGAGACTGCTTGTCTGACCTACACAAACGAAACAAATGATCATTTGTAGATCTTTGACAATCGTAACAGATAGTCAGTGGCCCGATAGTCTGACTATCAGTTTTACCAAGTTGGTTTGTGGAGGTCAGACTAGCACCAACACCCGCCAACAACCACCAACCACACCAACCAACACCAACCAACCGGCACCCGGCACCAACTCTCTAACCCATTCAAGAATATTGTTAAATATAGTATGAATGATAGAGACATAGTGGACGTTGGCAAGAAGGATGCTAGGCTAAATAGGATTGGGCGGGTCACATCAGCCGCATGCACGATTACCGCTGCCGGAAGACGGACAGCGTCTCCGAGGCCAGCCCAGGAAGAGGTAGCTAGACGATCTGGACACACACCACGAGGGCTGGTTCGAAGTAGCTCAGAAAAAGACCAATTGGAAGGAATTGGAGGAGGCCTTTGCCCAGCAGTGGGACAGTGCAGGATAATAAAAAAAAAGTGTGATTTTGCTTGACACTTTATATTTTTTCTTAGGCTTTAATTTAGGCACCACTGCAAGACAAAGACCTTCTCTATAGCCATTCACACTTTCCTCCGTGCGGTTTTTAATAAAACACGACTCACACTATTCAATATCATCATCATCATCATCATCATCATCAGCCTATAATGTTCTCACTGCAGGAACTCAGGCCTCCTCGCTAGGAGAGGGATAGGTATAATCCACCACGCTGGGCAGCCGTAGCGGCAGCCCTCACACTCGTAACTATTACTGACACTCTATTACCAAAACGTTCTCAAGTCAAAACCCTGCCCTCAGCACCAACGACTCGGTTCCTCGTAAACGATTATCTAGGGTGACAACATACCCACGACATTCACCATGACATTATCGTGGACCCTAATAAAACCCTAACACTATCTTTGTCTCTTCAATTTACTGAGTTCTTTCATGAATCATTATTGCCGTTGGGTTGGTTTCGTGTGAAATAAAAAATCTATTTCATGAACTTGTAGGATGGATTCCAACTAAGTCAGTGGCGCAAATACGCGATCCGGACGTTCACAGTCATGTCGCGCATCAAGAAACTACGAGTTTAGGACATAAGGCGTATTCTTTGTACATTTTCAAAAGAGTGTCCAATGTTCATGGAGTTCCTAGCACCTTTTTCTTCATCATAGATCTGTATGTTTTGGAACGAGCAACTTCCTGATTAACAGATCGATTTTTCGACCATTTAAAAGTGCCTCTAAGTTATATTTTATGAACTGTATAATATCAACTCACTTCGTGGTTGTTTTTACTAATAATTTCTTCTTTTCAAATTTTTTTTCTAGTCTATTCTGTCATACTGCTGATCAAAGTCCTCCCACATTCATTTGTAACGCTCCCGGAGCCTTTCGGAGGACAGAGTCCAGAGTCTAAGTCGCCACACCAGTGTGCCTTGGCCCTGCCTAGGACTTATTTTAAGTTATTGTTTTTTCCGGATTGCGACTACCTCATTTTATTCTTTGCGTCTTTATTACAACGACTTTTATTTATCGAGCCAATGTGGATTACAATACAATAATGAGTAGAATATAGAAACAAAAACTAAGGTTCCTAACACAGATCATTACCATATCAGAATATGGTAACAAAACATACCCAATATTTTCTTGCAAACTGAATTCGCAGCATATTAAACTTTCATCCAGTTTCTCGACCAAACCGTGTGTGAGTTTTGAAATGCAAATTTTTCAGGCGCCTGAGAATACGAAATCCAGAGGCGAACGGCTGTGCAGTGTCTTCTACACAAATATTTAATGTTTGCGCCAAAATCTTGAAATTTCGGTCAAGTAGACATTTTTGTATGAATATTACTTTTACGTAAGTAGGTTTATCTATCTATACATGAAAGTTATATAAAGCTGGCGCAATATACAGTACAAATACAATACAAATATTTATTGAAACATAAAAAACGTTATAACAATTTTTGTGTACGTTAATACTGCGTTAGTTAAGTAACTGTGTCGCAGTTATTAGCGCAATAATTATGGTGCTTAAAAGTAGGTAGAAACTAGTTACAACAATTTAATAATAATAAAACTAAAACTAAACATCTATTAACAATACTGGTAGCAATATAAGGGGGTGTGTGAGTGAGTGTGTGCGCGCGTGTGTGTGTGTGTGTTACGAAAGAGTGAATATGAGCGTAGGGATTCATCACCAGCCTATAATGTTCCCACACACACATCTTGCATGCTTCATTTGCATGTACACGCATGTTTTGACAAATAAAATGATCTTTATCCACTGCAGGGACTCAGAACTCCTCTCTAGGAGTGGAAATATGACGTGTTATTTTAAGATATTCCATGTTATTTTACCGACAAACCCGTGCCTTAAAGTGGTGACCGCTGGGGCATCTGTCAATGGACAGAATACATGTAGCAGATCTGCCATCAATCGTAAGGACTTAAGCGGAAAATCTAAGTCATCGTTTTTATACTTTGACGTCAATTTGGGGTCGCAGCATGCAATAACAAATAACGCCTCCCGCTCATGGGCAGAGCGAAAGGGAGTGTCAGGCTTCTAAAACTACCCATGTTCCTTCTTAGCCCTAAATGTCGAGGCCGCGGTAACTTGTGAATAACCCGCAGCCCCGACGGGAGGGTCGAAGCATGCCTAATTGTTTTTCATTTTTTATTACTAGTTATTTCAACAGTTTACACCCTTTTTAACCAAATCATCTTTCATTTCAACATGCTAAAGAAAATGCTGCGCCCACCCCAAATGAATAAGGATAAGGGCAAAAGAATGATGATTATCTTTCAAACATATAACATATTTGACTGGCCTGTTGGTCTAGTGGTTAGTGACCCTAACTGCTATGCCGGAGGTCGTGGGTTCGATTCCCACCCAGGACAAATGTTTGTGTGATGAGCACGATCATTTGTTCTGTGTCTGGGTGTAATTTATCTATAATATGTATGTATTTAGAAATATATAAGTATGTTTATCAGTTGTCTAGTACCCATAACACAAGCTCTGCTTAGCTTGGGACTAGATGGCGTTGTGTGATAGTTGTGGAATATTATTATTATTATTATTATATAAATGTACCAGCTGTTGCCAGCGGCTTCACTCGCTCTAACTCGAAAATTATTCGACGGGAAGATAAAATCGGGATAACTATCCTATGTGTTTATCCAGGTTATATACTTAGTGTGTACCAAATTTTATCGTAATCCGTTCAGTAGTTTTTGCGTGACGAAGTAACAAACATACACACTCACAAACTTTCGCCTTTATAATATAATAGCAGTGTGATCATTTAGCTGTAAAGAAGACTACAATACATGACATGAATGTAATCTTCTAGCAATAACTGTCTTGTTATTGATAGAAGATTAGGTACTATTTTTTTCGCCTTGTACATGGCAAACTGTATATGGCTCTGTAAGTAGGTCATTTCAAAAAAACTCAACTCAACACACCTACGAAATTCCCTAACATCTTAATGCAACGCAAAACCTTTTACTTAGACATCGATCTCCCTGATTGATGCGTTGTCAAGGGAATTCTTTCATGTCTGAAGGACGGCCCATACCCCAGTGCTGCCAATACGTTTACTTCAAAGGGCTGATTGAGAGGAGGATGTTTTTGGTACTTAACATGCAAAGGTTTTGGTGAACGGTGTGTCGATCTTTGAAATTGAAAATGTTGTTGGTACCCAAAATGAGTTTTGGCAAGTTATTTATAATTTTAGTCGAAAATGTTTGAAGTATTTAAGCGAAATACCGGTTGCAGCGGTTACAGCTAGATTTCGGTCAAAACTCGTAAATCAACACCAACAAACATGAGTATAACGAAATTAAAGTTCATTTTAAATATTTTATTGTAAAAGTTCAATATTAATATTTAAAAAAAAAACGAAATGTGTGCTGGGACACAAAGCAGAAGTGAAACTTCAACCGACAAGTGAAAAAAAGGACTACCAACAAAATTTTAACTCGAAGTTTTAGAAACGAAAGAAAAAAATATTTATTTGTCGCAGAAACATGACGAGCATACAGACATTAAAAAAAAGCAATACACATACAACACAGTACAAATATAAACAAAAATATACAACAAGCAGGGAAAATAAAACAAGGGTTTTACGGGCAGGTCAAAAATTTGATAAGTACGTACATTAACAATCTGCCAGTAAAATTTGAACCTAGAACTTTTAAAGAGGAACAAAACCATACATGATATTTGCGTAACTTAAACCGTTTAAGCAGCGCACGCAACGGAAGCTCTAAAAAAGCTATTTTAAGCTCCGCTCCTATTAATTGCAGCATGATATTGTATAACTTGTAACCTACCTCGATAAGTGGAAAATAATTATTCAATTCCAACCGGTAGTTCCTGAGATATCTCCCGCCCAAGCGGCCGTACGCTTTTTCGTGACACGCCCGTAACGTAACAAAAAACTCAAATACCCCCCCGTTTTTGAATTTTTATAAAGAAGTTTCACTTCAACAGTAATTAAAACAATCTCAAACCTCTTCTCTTGGCATTTCAGCAACTTCGTGCGTTATCTACGGATCGGACTGTTCCGATCCTTACTAACGACCCTCAGCAATTGATTGCTCGAGTTTTTTAAAATGTTGAAAACTTTGCTATGCGGGATCGGTATTGAATTTATCGAGAATCGTTTCGCTATGAAGATCTTTGACAGTCGTTATAGGTGGTCAGTGGCACGATAGTCTGATACCAGTCTTACCAAGAGGTATCATATTCATCATCATCATCATCATCATCATCATCATTACAGCCGAAAGACGTCACATTGATCGGTCCCGCGCGTCTCGCATCACGCAGATCCCCGCAACCTTCACCAGGTCATCGGTCCACCCAGTAGGAGGCCTTACAACGCAACGTCTTTCGGTTCGCGGTCGCAACTCCAGAACTTGCCGGCCCATTTTGGCCCATATTACCCAATACTTATTGGGTTTTGGAGGTTAGATAGGCAGTTGCTCCATGTTAATAGAATATTTCACCAAAAAAATCGAATTAGTTTGTCTGTTAGATTATCGAAAAATATTGGATACGTGTTTTTTGTTTTTATCAAATTAATAAAAATTGACGCAAATAAAACGTGTCAAAGATCATGCGTGGGAGCTTTTGACGTCACTTTGTGGGTAAAAAAGTACTAATCTTGCATTGTTACGTCACACTACTTGAAGCGACTTTTCGAAGCACTGTATCGTCTTCATCTTTTGTTTGAGTGAAAGGAGAAAAAATACGTTACCATTAGTTTTTGAAAATCTATCTGACAGAAAAATTAGATTTTTTTTTGAAATACCCTATTGCTCTTATACAGCTGCATCCATGGTGTGCTGATATTCAGCTGCATCCAGTTAGACTGGAAGCGGACCCCAACATAGATGGGGAAAGGTAAAGCTTCGCCTTTTTATTTCAGTTGGTGGGAAGAGGGAAATCAACAAAATGACTTCTACCCGGTCTGGACTTCTACTGACTAAAAACCACCCATGTTCCTTCTTAACCGTCTGTATTCCGGGGACGCGGTATCACTTTCGAACAACCAACAGATGAGAAAGAGCAGCGGTAGCCCAATGGTGGCGGCCCCGACTTACGAATAATAAGTCGTGGGTTCAAATCCAGGCAGGCGCATTACTTTCTGTAATTTATTTCATCACCACTGCTCTCAAAACGGTAAAGGAAAACATCGTAAGGAAACCGGCATGTCCTAGAACCAAAAATTCGAAGACTTGTGGCATCTACCAATCCGCACTGGGCCCGCGCGGTAAATTATAGCCCATTTCCTCTCAAAGAGAGGAGGCTTGTTTCCCAGCAGTGGGAACATTGATAGATGATGATGATGATTCTAATCTCGAACACAAATAAAAACTCAAATCAATACACTCTTTACAATCAAACTAACCCTCAAATAATAACCAAAACATAATATTACACAAAACAAAACTTAACAAAACCAACAGACAACGGAACGGGATCTCGACAATATTCATTGACCCATATAGCGGGACTCGATATAAGCAAATGTCAATGACCGGACGAGTGGGTGACCTGATAACCTCGCACAGTATATTATTACAATGTAGATGAAAGGAAAGAAAGTTCAGTCAAAACAAAGTGAAAATACTCACAATGATCATTCTCGAGTCATTTCCCAAATACAGAGTGTAAATTAACCTTTCACACAAACGTAAACCAAGCATTCTTTACATCAAACTAAGTACCCCTAAGCAAAAATTTTTGCTGGGAAACGATATTTTTTTGGGGTAAAAAAATCACATTTTACGGTAAACCTCACTGTGGCACTCTTAAAACATTGTGTTAATGGATGCTTTGAATAGTAAACGGGTTATGAAGGTAATTTAAGTAAAGTTATATCCTGAAAAACTAATATTTTACATAAACAGCTGTTAAAAATTTGGAACTTTTACCCCCAATAAGCACAAAAAAAATGTTCGCAGTAGTGGGGAGAACAAGTGCCCTTCGTTTGGGTTAAGGGTACTTTTACACCCTTTGTTAAGTCACTGCATCTATAAGTTATTGGGTTTTCCTATCAGGAAGGTTTATGTTCTATTGGTCGCAATACGGAATTCTGAGCAGGGAGGTCCTTGGTTCGATTCACGGGCCGGGCAAATTATTATTTGGTTTTTCCAGGTACAAGATTTTGGCAAGCGCTATGATCACAATGTGACACACAAAATGACCCATGTCAGCTTCTTCTAAAGCTTTTGGAACAAATTAAAACGTAATGCTTGAAACTTGAACATGCAAGTATTGTAGGTAGCTTGCATGACATTGTGCCGTTCACCAATCAGAATGGCAGGATGACATGCAGGCTAGATACTTGCTTGCGTTAATGCAACTTACGACTGGGTTTCGCGAATTTGTTAGATAAAAAATTTGCTTCAAAGAATCTTAAAGACATATTACTCAATTTTCGTGGTTTCTGACATTCCCAACCATTTATTTTTTGTGTATGTTTCTAAATTCATCTGTCAATATAACATAACATCACACCAACAATCCCTGATCGCTAAAAATCGAAAAAAAAAGGATACCGATATGTTTTATCCGATCCGAGGTTTAATCTACTAAAAAAAAATACTGGGTGCTTTAACCCACATGAACACAGGACACCAAATGTTTTAACATTGATTTAGTATCCTCAATTCACCTGAGTGAAACTAATTTGTACTGAGGACACCACACCAATGTTAAAACATTTACTGCCGCACTCAGAGAGCTTTAATTATTACTTAGCCACCTACCATCATTTTTATTCAAATGTTTGTGTGATGAGCACGATCATTTGTTCTGTGTCTGGGTGTAATTTATCTATAATATGTATGTATTTAGAAATATATAAGTATGTTTATCAGTTGTCTAGTACCCATAACACAAGCTCTGCTTAGCTTGGGACTAGATGGCGTTGTGTGATAGTTGTGGAATATTATTATTATTATTATTATTATTATTATTATTATTCTACCATCAATAAAGGTTTTGATAGTTTTGTCATACAAAATTATGTCAAATATTTACTAAGTAACGGCTTAAGTAATCTTTAAATATCTCTGAGTACCGCAGTAAGTGTCCTATGTTCACCTGGGTTAAATGAAGGTACACGCGCATTTCACCTATAACGATAAGTCCCATTTCAGAGGGGGAAAGCCTGTAAGCATCAACCGGGCACAAATCCAGGCTCCGAGGATAGTACTGAAAAATTCCTAATGGAAAACCCCAACGACACTTTGCCTGACTTGCGAATGGATGACTAGAACTACAAGGTTGTCAATCTGTCAATAGTACTGCTTTTTATTTCACTTAATACTCACTTTCAAATTTAGCCAAGTCCAAGCCGGACTTGCACATAAGGGGTTCCGTACCGTCGTAATAGGGAAGACAGTTACAGAAAAACATATTTTGTGATAAGTTTGTTTTTCATAGTGTTTGTATTAATTATTATTCATATAAACACCATAAAAAAAAGTTAATTTTGCGGTTTTTTAAATGTGCTATATCTCCAAAAATATTTACTACATTTCGTTCAAGTCAATTTTGTTGAAAGTTTACATTGCGATCTACAGCAAATATACTTTTTTAGATTTTTCACTCTCGTAGTTTTAAAGTTAGAGGGGGGGGGGACACATTTTGCCACTTTAGAATTGTCTATCTTCCAAGCGATTGCTTTTGAGAAAAATGTTTTTAGGAACCTCAATGTCATTTTTAAAGACCTGTATATAGAAACCCCACACGTATAGGTTTGATGAAAAGAGTTTCTTTAGTCTCAGTCCCATGTATGGGGATAAAAAGAAATGTAAGGGGAAAAATAAAAATATATTAAGGGTTAATAATTTTTTTACCAATTTTTGTACAAAAGTTGTAAATCAGCTCACAGAATACATCCACGTACCTAGTTTTAACCGTACAGTTTTCAAAATAAAGTGACTGTGACATACAGACAGACCGACAGACATACAATATGACGAATCTATAAAGGTTCCATTTTTTGGCATTCGGCTACGGAACCCTAAATAACGTGTTCATAGGCACACGATATTATCTTCTGTTCATCATTGTTGAGTGGTATTACTGGACACCTCGAGATGCGGACTTTTTGAAGAGTTTCAATATAAGGAGTTCGTGTATTATGTATGTGAGTTTGTAGTCAAACGGAAGTATTTTATGTGTTGACTTTGTCAAGAGGTTTTGGCGGTTTGGTATTTCTATAAATATTTTGTTAATAATGTTTTCTTTTGTTCTCAATTATGACCTGCGTTAGTAAAATCCTCGATAAATAATCACAAAATAAATACCACGTTTTGTCAATTTTCTACATCTGACTGCGAATTTGAACAATATGCCTCAGACCTTATAGGAACTAGAACCAATTTCCGTCCGTTTAAGCATTTTAATCATACCTATTATTAGAATTAAATATAACAGCTCACAACTTAGGACCCAGTAATAAAATTCAAAAAAAAATTCAAAAATATTAATGACAATAATATCCGTGGTGCCAGGCCACTGGGCTTATCCCACTTGTATACGTCCCTGTGTGCCTATTGGCCTTGTTCTGTTCTGTCTCCTTCTCTTATGGAGGGAAGTGGAAATTATGTTTTTCCTATTCCTCTGCTATTTCTGATTAATTTCGTTGCAGGATCAACGAGGTTTAGGAGTCTTAAGCGCAACTTCTGAACATGAGGTTCTAGGGTCGATCAAAGTCCGGTAAAGTGTTCTTTGATTTTTTAATCTGGCGTAGTTATGGGACTTAATATAATTGGCAAAATGTAGGTGCATGAGGTACACTTCTGCCTAACTCTTCGGGAAATACAGGCGTGCTTTATTTTCAAAACATTTTCTACATTCAACAATATAGATATCAAGCATAATAACACTCCTATCAGGTCCAGAAGTTGCTCAACTGTGAAACTGGAGCAAACTGAGCCCCGATACCATTTAATTGTGCTTGTATGTACGTGACGAGCAAACAGATCAACTTGGACTTCTACCGCATAAGCTTCGGCTAGAGTTAGCTTATAATGATTGTGTTTGTATGGAAATAATGGCTTGGTTGAATGAGATTTTACTCAAGATGCATGAATTAAATGGCTCTGCTTTTTTGCTTAATATACCCAATTAATGTATGCGTTTGTGATGATAAATATATATGATTATGTTTGTTACTCTTTTACTCAAAAACTACAGAAAGGACTGCAGATAGTGATTAAACTAACCTAAATTAACACATGAAATACTTTTTATTCCTTTTGTACGATCTCGTGGGACATTTACTCACCTCTCTGCACGCGAAGCACCGGGAGTAACTACACGCCAAGAGTGCAGATGCTGGAGTCGCACCACAACCTCAATTTCAAGGAGTTTGTGGTGCGCATATCAACGTGTCTACTCTACTTGGTGTTGGACGAAAGTTTTTGGCCTCAGGATGTGATGTTCCGTCGTTTCCGAGGACGAATTCAAAATTATATTTTTTTTATAAAATATTAATATATATTTTTTTTTTTTTAATTTTTATTATTTTTTTTTTAAATTGTAAAAAAGAGAACACAAAAAACATCCTGCAAGCTTGCTTTTTATTATGTTTTTTCCTACTCGTCCGTTATTTTTTTCTGATTACTTTTACAAAACAGTTAAATTGTTTCTTCAGGACTTTGTCGAGTTTCATTGTCTCGGCGCCTTTCTGGTGGTCGCATCTATTGATTTTGGCTTTCAGGAGTTACAATGGTTTGGGAATGGGAGTATAGGGCTAGTCCATTTTTTTTCATGGTTTACTCTTATTTCTGGTCCTCGTATTTACGCATACAAGTACTTTGCACTTTTTCAAATATAACCGTTTAAGATTTATAACCAAAACTATCATACCATCCATTCCACAATCTGTAAT
The DNA here is from genome assembly GCA_932274075.1 of Diarsia rubi. Classification (NCBI taxonomy): domain Eukaryota; kingdom Metazoa; phylum Arthropoda; class Insecta; order Lepidoptera; family Noctuidae; genus Diarsia; species Diarsia rubi. Next base: position 19,443,012 of record OW026424.1, on the reverse strand, counting down.
CATCGTTCTATTTCCATTCCGCATTTACCCACTTCAAATCCCTCACGTGGAGTATATCACAACAGATTTACCAGTCATAACATTATCTGACATGATATCTACGTTCATGATCAAGGATGATTAGATCCCGATCGCTAATGAGTCCACCTGTTATAATAAGCATGCAGCTAATTACAATCACGCAAGCTACTGATATGTAGGGTTGGAATCCGATAATCATTTGGTTATGTATGGTTCTGTCCAGTTCTGTCGGATTTAATCATTGATCGAAGAATTTTAATGCAGTTCGAATGGATTGGCTTCGAATATAATTTTGCAAATACTTACTTATTTGGCTTCGCTCGCGTTCGCCGCGTTTATTTGTGCCAAGATTCAAGTATATTAATTCAAGGAATAAGATTTTTCATACAAACTTTCATCCCATATTTAACTCCCTTAGGAGACCAAATCCTTACTTATTCCTTGTCTACATTATAAAGGGAACCTCTGTGTAAAATTTCAGCTCTCTAGGTCCAAGGGTTTGGGCTGGGCGTTGATGAGTCAGTCAGTCAGTCAGTCAGTCAGTCAGGACTTCTCTTTTTATTTATATAGATTGCTACGTATAACAAGGACATAGTAGGTTAACGTTACATCGCGCCTTTAATCTTGGAAGAGTTTATTTTTTTATTTTTTTTTGCAGAGGGGTTGCTAAAGTAATCCCGAAGTACCGTGTAATATGGAATCAGTAAACCAATCGGACACAAATCAGTTCAAATCAGTCAACCAGTTCAATCAGTTTCTCAGTGGCACTACAAGATCAGGGTTTGAAGCCTCCGACCTGAGAAGCTAACACAAAACCGATTCCTGAGCAGACTAATATTAAAATGCTATTTATTACATTTGAATAGGGTAGTTACTTGATTAAAAAATATATGATTATGTTTAGTCCGTCTGTACGATTATCGAGAAATATTGGATACGTGTTTAATGTTTTATCAAATTAATTGTGTGTGTGTGTGTATCTCACTCAGATATACACACACGCACACACATATACACGTACAAACTCACACAATCATGCACGCACACACAAAATTAAGATCATTTTTGTTTTATGAGAACTGTGACTGAGTTTTTGTTTTCTTTATCAGTATAATTTTTAATTTTTGTTTTATTTTTGCACTAATTTTCGTTCTTAACTATTGTTTTTTTTGTTAGTCATTACTTTTGGTTTCATTTTGTTAAAAATCACCGTGTACGACCCATTTGAATGACAAAACGAATATGTACAACTCTGATCCCCAAGATACAGACTAACGTCTAGTTTGGGGATCACCGTTCAAATTGGTATGTTATAAGTACTTAGTTATTAATGAATTTGAATTTGAATAAAAAGTTACGAAAATAAAACTTGTCAAAGATCGTGAGTGGGCTGCTGACGTCACTTTCTGGTAAAAAATGTACTAAAGTGTGACGTCGCGTGACTGTATCGTCTTCATTTATTGTTTACGTGAAAAAAGAAAAAAACGTTTCCTATGTTTTTTAAATGTCTATCTGACAGACTAATTAGATTTTTTTAGTCAACTGGCCTATGAGAGGAACAGAAGCGTCCATAATTATGTTAGAAGAGTTTCCGTTACCACTTGCTACGTCCCAGCCAATTGGCAAAAGTTTCAAGGTTTTTTTCTGATGTCATGTCTGTGTTCTTGAGATATAATTATAATGGATATTAGAGGGAAAAAAATATTTTTTTACAAAATTAACTTCAAACGACCGCGACGTAAGCGCCATTAGCCCTCTTGTTTTTTGGGTGGGAAATCATCAAATGACTACTCCCGCACTGGCTAAAAACCACCCATGTTCCATCTTAACTCTTTGTGTTCGACGTTGCGGTATCTCTTTCGAATAATTCGCAACTTCAACGCCATTATCACCTTTCTGGCCTCTGAAATGAGGTTCCAAATTAATTCGCATGAACAGTCATGGACATAAATGAAAACACGTACTACTGGGAACTATTGTATTTGTCGAATAGAAAACAAACAAATATGGCCGCCGGCTGATCGCAATCCAGTTAAAATATCCGAAAGATAAAATATAAAAGAAAAAGGTGCAAAAAGCATGTTCGGTTGTTGTGTTGGTTTGTTTTAGCCGAGATAGACGGTAAACATCGTTTGTCTCTCGCTAGGGAGCTAGCGTGCGGGCTATTAAACTAGCGGGGTCATGAAATGAAAATTATGTTCAGCTGACGTTGAAATTGAGTCCTAGCGTATTAAGGATGTTTACTGACTAAAAATAATGTGATTCTAATTAGGCCGTCTGTTAGAATATCGAAAAATATTGGAAACGTATTTTTTGTTTTATCAAATCAATAAAAAGTTACGAAGATAAAACGCTTCAAAGATTTGAGTGGGGGTTTGTAACGTCACTGACCGGTAAAAAATGCCATTCTAATGTCTTAGAATATGACTTCACACGTGTTTTCAAAGCATTGCATCGTCTCCATTGTTTGTTTACGTGAAAAAATAAAAATACCTGTCCAATATTTTTTGGAAATCTATCTGACGGACTAATTAGATTTTTATTATGTAATGAATACCAGGATAAAGCCTATTTGATGGCAATAGAGTCTACCCCTACAACATGGGACTTAACTGGCGAAATGAGGGTGTATTAGTAGATAAACCTATTTCTAACCCGTCGATTATTACAGGCGTGAAGTTATTTTTAGCAGCAAAGGAGCAAAAAAAAAGCAAAGGAGCTTTGGCAAACGTATACCCAGATCGATGGTGAAGAACAAAACTGATTGAGACTCCCACAGACTAGAGCAGAAGTATGCCAAATATGAGACAGAAAAATAAATACTTTGGACGAATAATAATGTATTATGATACCTTTCATTAAAAAAAGATGGAGTGCCAGACGAAACAGGAATCAGACTACATGGACTTTTATTTTTCCTACTAGGGAATACCATTATAATACGATGATGTAATAGGATTTTATTATAATTACACGCGTTTAGCTAAGTAGCTTGTAGTTAAATTTTTGGTGTGAGCAGTACATTATACATTCACTGTGATTTTGGTACTAGTTTTAATTATACGCGATTTACTACCAGCCCAGTGTTGTAATTTTCACTACCCGCTTCCAAGTCGACCTCCGGGTTCGTTCATAGTAACTGTGTATAGTTTTCGTAGCCATACCTCGCGATGTAGCGGGAAACGTAATGATGTTTGTTTCAGAATAATTTAAAACAATCCGGGCACTAATGAACCGTCTCATGCGCTGCGAGCCCGTTTACACGACCAGCTCATTTACACTGATATTTAAACGAGTTTTGCATTGAAACGACGAAATTAAATCACAATTAGGTGACTTGTTTTAGTTAGGGCTGTTTTGTTGATGTCTTTCAAATTAGATTAGAGATTTTATGAAATCGTCTTAATAGGGTATTTCTATGTATGTTCGTCTGTTAGATTATCGAAAAATATTGGATACGTGTTTTTTGTTTTATCAAAGTAATAAAAAATTACGAAAATAAATGTGTCCAATATCATGAGTGGGGGCTTTTGTCGGACTTTGTGGGTAAAAAAGTACTAACCTTGTGACGTCACACGACTTGACGCGACTTTTCTAAGCACTGTATCGTCTTCATCTTTTGTTTAAGTGAGAAAATAAAAATTACGTGTCCATTAGTTTTTGAAAATCTATCTGACGGACTTATTAGATTTTTTAGTGAAATATCCTATTGTATATTTTCTTGTTTTCGTAATGCTAGAAGTGTTTGATTGCCTCGTTGGTCAGGTAGTCGCATGCGGGAACTGCTGTTCATGATACTGGGTTTGGTTCTCTGGTAAGGCAAAATGTTATTAGGTTTTTTCTAAAGGATCTTCTCAGTAGCAACCACGGAGACTAAATGTGTGCCCGGTTGATGACAATAGGCTAACTTTTAACACCCATCGCTGTGGCATGTCGGTACCTTAGAAATTGTCTCCTGTTTAACCGTTTGATCCCGTGGGTGACTTGAGTGTAATACGTGTATCTCTAGCCTTTAACCACCTGACGCCGGTATCAGAGACTCTGGCAATTTTGTTTTTCAAATTGTTCCGTTGCTATGCTCGCGACGCAATTGTGTGTCCATGTAGTTTTTCCCCTCCCCCATCAGTACGCTCCGTGTGCTCGGCACCTCCAGACGTGCGAGCATTTAACATTACAGGTAATTTATATTTCGCGTGCGGTTCGTGAGACCGACGTCAGGTATAGTTACGTAAGTTTAGTTATACTGTATATTTTTTGTTTTTTAAGTTTTATAATGTCTGAATCAAATATACTACGATGGCTAGAGAAAGCTGATTCAGATTCGGAACACCTGAGTGTACTAGAACTTCCGAATGAAGATTGCAGTGACGTAGAAGATGTTGCAGTGGATCACATCATTGAAGGCGAGTGTTAGTCCGAATCAAAAGTAGAAGGTCTGAGGTTCAACCTATTGAAAATGAAGACAACACCATGCCATCGATGGAAGATTCATCTTCTGACGACGATGTTCCATTGGAAAGGTACAGAAACTACTTTGGTAAGAACCGATTTCGTTGGTCAGCCCATCCTCCAGTTTCAAGGTCGAGAACTATGCGACGTAACATCTTTCAGCAACCACCCGGCCTGAAACCAAACTTTATAAAAAGAATGGCAGAAGACCTTATAAGACCTCACTTGGAACGCCGCATGCACAGCTGTGGTTTGCAAAGGGAACTTCGAATCCTAAAAATAGATGAAATACCCAGCACTTCAACAACTGAAAGTTCTGAAAAATTTGACAAACGCAAGACATGTTCAACCTGTGAACCTAAGAAAAAACGCAAAACAACTTACATGTGTTTTGCTTGTAAGAATCCGATTTGCATTGAATGCAGCCAAAAAATGTCCTTTAATTGTCGTCGCAAATTGTGAAACTTTGTGGGTTGTGATTTTGTAATAATTGTGCCTTAATCGTGCCAAAAAATATTTTAAGTTAGAGATATATATATCGAACTGGTCGTAAATAAGTAAAAACTATCAAGTTATAGTGAAATTTCCTACTCAGATCACTGATTTTCAAAGTTCCTAGATTTTTTGCTAAAATTTATATAATTATGTCATGCATTGATTTTTGATAAGTAAATGCGTACTTTTACATAGTTTAAAAACTTATAATGAATAAAAATATAATGAAAATACAGGTGTGACTTTTATTTTATGTATTATTTTAAACAATGGTTATTAAACGACGTCATTCAGGTGGCAGTGTAACTGAAAAACACGTCAGGTGGCTAAGGGCTAGAAAAGAATTTATCATCAAAAAATTTTTTAATATTCATTTCAAACACAAACATAGATACTCAAACTTATATAAGGTAATTTAAAGCTTCATTTTTATATTAAAACACGTCAAAATAATGGTTGAAGTTAAGTTTTCTGTTTCATGGGTCTTTAGGGGACTCTGCTCATCTCATATGACGCAATGAGCTAAATATTTTACATCTCATTTACATGGGTACGCACCTCGACAACTTTTCTCATGGGAGTACCTAACCATAATTTAGAGGGGCCTACTAAGATGTCATTCAATATGTTTAATCTAGTTCTTTTTTACTTATTTTTATATTTTTGACTTCGATCAATAATAGAGATCGATGCTTTCTGACCATTCTCATGGCAGCTACACACCTTACGATAAATCGTTACGATTGGACGGTACAAATCAAACTGTACAGTTTAAACTACATATTGTGTATGAGAAAAACTGTACTAATCATAACACTTTAAAACTGTCGGACGATACAGTTCAGACTGTACAGATAGATTGTTTTAAATTATTCTGAAAACTGTGCAGTTTAAACTGTACAGTCCGATCGTTATGATTTATCGTAACGTGTGTAGCAGGCATTAAAAACACTAGAGACATAATTTTTGTCAACTGTCACTCCACGATTTTCTGCTAAACATTTTTCAAATACTTTCTTTATCTTTTCTGCTCTTCCCTCTTCCAGCTATTAATGTTGTATATGCGTATTTCGTTTGGTTACATGCGTTTTATTCCTCGCCATCTCATGTACCAACGTAGACGACTCTTTTTAATCAAAATACTCTTAGACAAAAACAATAAAACTCTTGTTGAATCTGCCCTGGGTACAATCTAGCTGGAGCTAGTAAATAAGTCAAATGAGACAACATTTAAATCGGACAAGCACTTTTCAAGATAAGAGCTACCGAACACATTCGTGCCTCTAATTAAAAAGATATCAGTGACATGCCCTTCGCACTTTGTTTTATCAAAACAAGTATTTGCAGTAATCACTAGTGTTGGCTAGATTGTATGTCCAACTGTTCCATAAATACTGAGTAATGTACTAAAATCAAGTTATAGTAAAATCAATTCAGTAGCGACTAGTAACAGACGACAAACAGAGTATACAAAATATTCTTATTTATAGTTGTTTCTATTTAATACAGAGACATTACAAAAGATGAATATTTTCAATTTGACTCACTTGAAGAACACCACCACGCTTATCGTCATAAGTATAGCAACAGTGATCGCCCTTTCTGATGTCAACACAAACTGCATAGCAAGAAACAACGGAACTATTCCAAACGACTTCCTACTAGGAACTTGGTACAAAATATACCATTTCATACACCTTGGACCGTATCCTACATGCTCGTGCCCTAATGTGACCTTCACCAGACCAACAGAAGAAGAATTGAGAGGCTATAGAGAGAAATTCAGTTCGATTGACCTGCCTCATGCAATCGGTGATGATGCTGTTGTAGAAGACAGAGGCTATATCAAGGGTCTTGTTCTTGGAGGAGCAGAAACAAAGACGTACATCATAGACCCTAAATCTGTGATGAGGAGTAATCTGGAAGGTTATGAAGTGTACGTGTTTAGACGTATCAACGATAAGTATATGCTGTTCTGGCAGTGTTGTTTTAGAGGGCATGTGAAGTGGCTTCTGACCAGAGACCGAAAGGCCCCTGAGGAAGAAATGCAGAAGATTATCAGGGATAGACCTGAGGTTACGCATAAGGAGAGTGGTGTGAGATATTGTAATGTGACGTGTTATAGATGATTCTGTAGTGGTACATGGACTTTTGTAAAACCTCTAGTGCGGTGTGATTTTGTAGGATGACATGTAAAGTATTTTATATGGTAATGTAAACTGTAATTTTAAATTTTTGTAACTGTAAATTCTAAAAAGTTGTTGCATTATACGTACATACTAGCGGACCTGGCAGACGTCGTCCTGCCCGGACAGCAGTGTCACCTACCGGGCCCAATTATGAATCTAAACCTTTTTCGAATCCACTGGAACACACATAAAAAAAATCATTTTGACGGCACAATCCCCATCGGAATCTCCTGGATTATTCCGATCTGTCACCCCGCTTTGTCCACTTAGGGGGACAGATCAAACAAAAAAGTTTGATCTGTCCCCCTTTTAGCAATGAGGGGACAGTTCGAACTTTATTCACTCCTTAACGGTTTCATCTGTCCCCCTATAAGTGATAGGGGGACAGATGAAACTTTTTATTCCTGTTTGTCCCCCACACAATTTAATATATTAATTCTTAGTCTTTAAGTAATGCCACACATACTGCAACATTACCTACATTAAATTAAAGACAAGTGGTTTAGGTTTTTAAGCATCTGTATTTAAATAAGTTACAAATATTTCTTTTGTTTTTCTTTAATCACAATCCCATAAATCTTAAAATGCCCACCCTTCTTCAATTCATGAAACGCCTTTCCAAGCGCTTCTTTGATACTGCAGTCAAGCATAGAAATCCTCTGGTCACATCGGCCGCCCGATACGAACCATCGCGTATTAGCAAGACCCGCCGTCCGCGACATACTCTTATCACTCCTGACGACCCTATTACTATTCTTCAAGAAAGTAGTAAGGAAACCAGTACTCTTAGGAAGAACAGACATAAATATCCGTCATTCCGACCGCGCCGCCGCGGTCCGTCGTCGCGGAATCCCATTTCGAGCCCCCCCCGACCCTCGCCAGAGCCAGCCCGCGATGCTGAGCCAGTAGTTTTAAACCAGCCCTTAAATAACATCACTCAGATCCAGCCTGTCCCCTTGCTGCCGATAAGTTTCATCTGTCCCCTCATTGCTAACAGGGGGACAGATCAAACCTTTTTTTTCTATCTGTCACCCTAAGGGGACAAAGCAGGTTGACAGATCGGAATAATCCAATCACCTGATTGAAAAACCCAATAACACTTTGCTGTAGCCAGGAATCGAACTCTGATCCTCATGATTGGCAGTTGCTTTTGAAACCACTAGACCACCGAGGCAATCTATATAATGTAGGTACCTAGTTCATCAAATGTTAAAATCGTGGTCTTCCTTTTATTTCTGACACTATGTTATTTAGCATAAAGTAATCCTTATGACGAAGCCTTCGATCGGTATGATAAAGCTACAGAGTATTTTTTTTCTCGTGTAGCGGCTTTGATTGTCCGTTCAAACATGTAATTATTTAAAAATCTATGAATGCAGTTTCAATTTTATTTTAATTAAAATAATGTTTCTGTTGGGGATAGCTCGAACCTCGTAGAATGAAACACTTGCAGGAATTGTTTTGTAGGCAAACGAAGTCAAGGAACTAATGAGGAGCGGTTACACTTCTTGTAAGTTAGGAGTGTTCTCTCTGAATGCTGGGACTGAAGACTGTAGAAAATATAAAATTCGAAGTTGAACTGAGCTGTATTTTTACAAGTAAGGCCTTTTATATGCCCCAGTGGCGTTAGTTCTATCCCTACTATTTCCCACGCTTTGGGTGGTCTAACAAAGTACTGGCTACGCTATTTAAAACTATTGTAAACACATAAACACAACCTTACTTGGAACTATTACAAATGTCTAAAGAAATGCATATTTTACGTCAATAGATACCGACAACAATAAATTCGTTTCCTAAAACTAAGAAAGATATTTTGTGCGGATTACAATTTACGCCCAACTGTTACCTATTCAACAAAAGGTCTTAATACATGCCGACAATAATGAGTTCCTTTAACAGTGCCGCTAGTAAACCTTTTAGAATATAAAACAATGATTTTTACTGCGACAACGACCGGCGATAAGCAAAACAATAACCAAACATTTCGGGCGCCGTGGGAATCTTTAGCATCTGTTGGACTTAAAACTGCATGCTATTTTTCCACAAACTGAAAATACCACATGCCTAAAACTATAATATACCATGCTAACTAATGGAGCCTGCAGCTATCCTGCACATTCCTCCCGCCGTGCGACATCCAGTTTCGTAGCGTAGAGATGTCGCACCTATTAAAATCGGTGCAGGATAGCAGCTCTTGACTCACACGCTAGTTGAACAATTGAAACTATTGAAATAATAATTGTCTTTGCGAAACACTATGAATACACACACTATGTTTACTGTCTCGTACATATATACTACCGTCTTTCATACACTCACACACTAAGTTCACTATCCCGCACGTTTCTTCCGCCGTCGCTACTCTGCGACTCCGTTGGTAGCACGATGATCTTCCTGGTAGGACGCCGGAGGACGTGGCCGCTGCTGATGGTGACGTCCACAACTCGTACCTCCCCGTCGGTGCCTGGATACAGCTGGCTGATGCGACCTCGTGGCCAGGTGTTGCGTGGTAGGTTGCCGTCGCAGATGATGACGAGGTCCCCGATCTTGGGTTGTGTTCCTGTGCTGGTGGGCTCCCGCCGGTATTGTAGTAGGGGCATGTACTCCTTGACCCATCTCTTCCAGAAGATGTCCGCCAGGACTTGTGCTCTCTTCCATTGCTGGCGGGCTGTCACGTCTTTTTCTTCGAAGTGACCCGGTACTGGTAGATGAGAGTTAGGGCCGATGAGTATGTGGTTCGGTGTCAGCGCTTCGGGTTCTTGGGGGTCGACCGAGACATGGGTGAGAGGTCGTGAGTTCACTGTGTTCTCGACCTCTGTTAATAGTGTCACCAGTGTTTCGTCGCTAGGGTACCGCTCGTTCAATGTGATTTTCAGCGCTTCCTTTACTGACCGCACCATTCGTTCCCATGTTCCTCCCATGAACGGGGCTGCTGGCGGGATATATTTCCAGGTGATGTGGCGACATGTGGTTTCATGTTCCAGCGCTTCGAGAGCCGCCGCGCCGAGCTCCTTTTCAGCTGCCTTGAAGCACGTAGCATTGTCGCTCCACAGTTCTTTCGGGCAGCCCCTTCTTGCCATGAATCTTCTTAGGGCCGACACAGCAGAGTCGGCGCTTAGTGAGTGTACGATTTCTATGTGAATCGCTCGTGACGTCATGCACGTGAAGAGAGCTCCGTACCTTTTTTCATGGTGGCGTCCGACTGTCACTTCTATAGGACCAAAGTAGTCGAGTCCTGTGAAGGTAAATGGGCGCGCGTGGTGGGCGAGACGTGCTGACGGTAAGTCTCCTGTGAGAGGGCTCGCTGGCTTCATTTTTCTTATGCGGCACGGCAGACAACTCTTGATTACATTTCTTACTGCTGGGCGTATCTTCGAGATCCACAGTCGTTGTCTTAATTCATTTACGACCATTTCGACTCCGCCATGATGAAGTTTCTCATGTACGTGAGCTATGTATAGCCGTGTGTAGGTCTGTTTGCCGTCCAGTATAGGTGGGTTGGACGTGTCTTCGGCTATTTCATGTGCTGCGGCCACTCTTCCTCGTAGACGTACGATGCCTTGAGCGTCGATGTACGCGCTGAGGTGACTTAGGCGGTCGCTGTTGCTAGGTGCGTCTTCTCTTCTGATTCGTTTCATCTCAGCTCTGAAACTTTCTTGTTGACTGGCGTGGACCCACAGCTGTTCAGCTCTTTCTAGGTATGTCGCGGGTATTTCAATGTGGTGGTGAGGGTCGTGAGGTGCGACCCTTTTCACCTGCTTAGGTAGCGTCTTCTTAGCGGCTCGCCAATCTGGATATTCGCCAATCTTTGCTTCGTTCTTCTTGGTTCTTTTTCTAGTGGCTGCGACCGTGTTCTTGTTTATCTTGCACAGCTCTATAAATTGTAAGACTCGTGCTGTCGCCCTTATGAGTCGAAGCCATTTCGAGAACCTGTCGATCTTTGGCAGGTGATCTTGATTTCGGTCGTCTTCTTGTTGACACGAGTGACACTTCTCTCTTTCTTCTCCTGTATCATATTTGACCACGTTCTCTTCTTTCGGCCATTGTGACTCTGGCAGTTTCAGGAATGACGGCCCTTGGTACCATCTATGGGTGGCGTCGAAGTTGTCTGGAGTATCTCTGGTCGCGTCGTCGGCCACGTTGAGTTTGGAAGGGAGCCACCTCCACTCATTTTTCTTGGTGGTTTCTTCAATCTCGGCCAGACGATGGGCCACGAAGGATTTGTAGACGCGTGGTTCTGATCTGATCCACACTAATGCTGTGCGTGAATCACTCCAGTAAGTCTTGCTCTCCACTTTGTAGTCGTGCTCTTCTAGTACAGTCTGTGCGAGGCGTGCACCTAGCAGGGCTGCTTGTAGCTCCAGTCTGGGCATAGAGACTGGCTTGAGGGGCGTGACGCGACTCTTCGCAGCTGCCAGTGACAAGTGCACACTGCCATCTTCGCGTTCTGTTCTCCAGTATACTGCGGCGGCATATGCTTCTTCACTCGCGTCGACAAAGGTGTGCAGCTGATTTGAGACGCTCTGCTCGTAGTCGTAGCATCGTGGTATTCTTAAATGTTTGATGATGCTAAGCGACGTGATCCATTTCTTCCATTTTTCTTCTAATTCCGCTGGTAGTGGATCATCCCAGTCAGTCTTGTAGCGCCAGGTGTCTTGGAATATTCTCTTGGCTGGCGTGGTGATTGGTGAAATCAGTCCCAGTGGGTCGAAGAGTGCCATTATGATGCTCAGGGCTTCTCGCTTGGTTGGAGAACGCTGGTTTTCTTCTACTTCTGCGGGTATCTTCATAGAGTTTGTGTTGAACCCTATGTAATCTTCTTTCACGTGCCATAGCAGTCCAAGTGTCTTCTCTGTATCCTTGCCTCCCAGGCTTACTGTCAAGGAGTTACTTTCTTCAGGAAGTCCGAACTCTTCTATCGTCTTCGTGTCATTTGATGTCCACCCGCTTAGTACGAAGCCCGCTTTCTTGTGAATGAAGTCGACGGCCTTCGTTATCTCTCGTGCTTCTTGAATAGTGGAGAAGCTCTGGACGTAATCATCCATGTAGTGATTCCTCTGTATTGCTGCTGCAGCTTCTGGGTAGGCGCTCGCAAATTCACTGGCATTCTTATTCTTGATGAATAGTGCTGTACATGGAGATGAAGTAGCTCCAAAAATTACAGATGTCATTTTGTATTCCTCCGGTTTGTCCTCCCGCCGTTTGCCTCTCCATAGAAACCGTAACGCATCTCTATCTTCTTCTCGTATCTTCACTTGCATGAACATTTCCTTTATGTCCCCGCTGACTGCATATGCATATTGTCGGAACCTCATGATGACACCAGGAAGTGATTGTAGCAGGTCTGGTCCCGAATATAGCATGTCATTTAGACATACGCCGGCTGCTTTGGCTGATGCGTCATGAACCAGCCTTGGCGGTTTGTGGGGCTTTGCTGGGTTGATGACTGGGAAATGCGGTAGATACCACGTTTTTCCTTCTGGGGCTGGAGTGGGTGCTGGCTCTGCATAACCCGACCGGAACAGATTGTCCATCCTCTCTTCGTATTTCTGTTTGAGGTCTTCCTCTTTGTCCAGTCTCTTCTCTAGAGAACGCAGGCGTCGTTCAGCTTCTTTATAGTTGTTGGGTATCTTGTGGTCTCTTTCTTTCCATAGCAGGCCGGTTTCGAATCTTCCCTCGGGTAGTCTTCTGCTGGTTTCCTCTAGGATCTGGATAGCTTTTTGTTCCGGATCTTCTTTCGGTCTTCTTGGCTCGATACATAAGGATTCGAGTCTGAAGTGATTCTTGACCAGCTCTTCCAGTGTTGGTTCCTTTTCTTTTTGTTGGAGTCTGCCACAGAACGCTACTTTGGCTGTGAGCGAACTGTGACAACCATGAAGAACCCAGCCGAGCTCTGTGAGGGAAGCTACGGGCTGATTACGGCGACCGGTGCGAAGCTTTCTTGACACGATGAGATGCCAGTTGTCTTGTCCAATTAACAACTTGGGTGAAGCGTGTTGATAGGTGACCTGATCTTTGATGTCGATCAGATGTTCACAATCTTCTAGGTGCTGGTTGAATACTGTTTCTGGTGCGAAGCTCAGTCTGTCGACAGTACGTGCGGCTTCTACTTGGTATTCGTCTTCTGCATATTTTCCTCTGACGCTGAAGCTGACGATTTTGCTGCTGTCGTGCTTCATCTCGTTGCCAATTCCCTGAATCCACATGGTGTTTTCAGGTCCATCTGCTCCAATGACGTCGGCTATTGATGCGTCCAGCAGAGTGATGGTACTTCCTTCATCTAATAGTGCATATGTTTCAATGCTGGAGTGCGGCCCCTTTATAATTACGGGCGCAATCTTCAAGTACGCACGTCGGTGGCTGCCTGGTTTCGCTGCTGATGTGACTTCTACTGTGGGTGCTGCTGTTTCTTTGTCGTGGTGTAGCAGTTTGTGATGTCTCATGGTGCACCCATGTCTTCCACACGGTGGTGCCTTGCATTGAAGTCGTCGGTGCTTGCTTCGAAGGCAGCGGTAGCAGATGTGGTTCTTTTTTGCAACTTCCCATCTTGCGTTCGTGTCGAGGTCGGAGAACTGCTTGCAGTCTGGTAGCTTGTGGTCTTGCTTGCACTGAGGACATTGATCTTCTGATGAGGTTCTCTTCTTTGTAGCAAACGTGCGCTCTGCTCTTCTGTTCTTCCGGTCTCTTCCTCCGACTTCATCAGTGACGGCCTCTGGTAAGGCATAGGCGCCACACTTGTCGGCTTCTTCGTTCAGGAAGGTAGATATCTTCTTTAGTTCTGGAGTATCTTCTTTCTTTGTTGCTGCGTAATCATACCACTTGCTCTTCAATATAGGAGTAAGCTTCTCCGTGATTGTTCGCGCCATCTCTGGACTGTGCAGGTATTGTGGCTTCTTCAATGCTTCAACGGTGCCCACTATGTTGGATATTCGCCCGGCAAAGATGCATAAGTCACGAGGGTTGTCGGTGACTCGATTCAGTGATTTGAGCTTCTCTATCTCGACGTGAATGAGTGCTTCTGGTCTTCCAAATCTTCTTTCAAGTGCTTCTATGACGACTTTTGGATCTGGTTGGCTTACTAGTAGACAGCCAACAGCTTCTTTTGCAGTTCCGCGCAGGCTCCGACGTATGCGTGCTAAATTTTCAGTTTGTGTGAAGTACTTGAGAGTTTCTTCGTATGTTGTCTTGAAGCCCAGCCAGTCTGAGCTGCTTCCATTGAAGAGCGGCAGCTCTTGAATGTACTTCGGTGGTTCCCTTGTGCCTCTAACCGCTTGAGAGAGTGCGGCGGCTAGGGTAGCCACGTCTATCAACGGCTGGCTTGTCTTCACACTATCTTCTTGTGTCTTCTTTTCCTCTTCTTGATGTTTAGTTGACGTTGGTTGGTTCGGCCTGGTGTCTTTTAGCCAGGCGCTAATGCGAACCGAAGCCAGGTCTTCTTCTATTTCTTCTTCTTCATCTTCTGAAGTGTCTTGAGCTTCCACTTGAAGACGTTGTACACGTAGCTGCTGTTTTTCTGTTTCAGCTTGTATCTGTGCTTGCTGAAGCTTCAGCTCGGCTAGCCGCTCTTTCGCCTCCAACTCCGCGAGGAGTTTCTTGCGGGAGGCTACGGAGCGTCGTGACCGTGCGTCTGCGGGCCTCACTGTACGCTGAGAGGTCTGCTTCTTCTGGGACGCGGCGCTGGTATCTTCAGTTCCAGTGGAGGTGCCTGCTTCTGTGGCAGTCGAAGCACTGATTCCGCTGCTAGTACCCGTTGTCTCGGTAGCGGCGTTCGACGTGCCCTGTGTAGGCGGGTTCCCTAACTGAGCCTCTTGTACGGCTCCGAGTGTCTTGAGCTCTTCTTGACTACGTTTCGCTTGTTCTCTTTCCATACCTCGTGTCTTCATCTTCTAGGCGTGGGTCTGCAATCCGGCTCGAAGGACCAATAATGTTGGGGATAGCTCGAACCTCGTAGAATGAAACACTTGCAGGAATTGTTTTGTAGGCAAACGAAGTCAAGGAACTAATGAGGAGCGGTTACACTTCTTGTAAGTTAGGAGTGTTCTCTCTGAATGCTGGGACTGAAGACTGTAGAAAATATAAAATTCGAAGTTGAACTGAGCTGTATTTTTACAAGTAAGGCCTTTTATATGCCCCAGTGGCGTTAGTTCTATCCCTACTATTTCCCACGCTTTGGGTGGTCTAACAAAGTACTGGCTACGCTATTTAAAACTATTGTAAACACATAAACACAACCTTACTTGGAACTATTACAAATGTCTAAAGAAATGCATATTTTACGTCAATAGATACCGACAACAATAAATTCGTTTCCTAAAACTAAGAAAGATATTTTGTGCGGATTACAATTTACGCCCAACTGTTACCTATTCAACAAAAGGTCTTAATACATGCCGACAATAATGAGTTCCTTTAACAGTGCCGCTAGTAAACCTTTTAGAATATAAAACAATGATTTTTACTGCGACAACGACCGGCGATAAGCAAAACAATAACCAAACATTTCGGGCGCCGTGGGAATCTTTAGCATCTGTTGGACTTAAAACTGCATGCTATTTTTCCACAAACTGAAAATACCACATGCCTAAAACTATAATATACCATGCTAACTAATGGAGCCTGCAGCTATCCTGCACAGTTTCTTTCAGTAAAATACTCCATCTACAATATTCAAGGTACTTTCCCTCCATGTGCCATAGTCGTGGGACGCCCTGTATAGTATCTATACATAATAACTTCTCCGTGACAAAACTGTCGTGCAGTTAAGGAAGAACAAACATTTATTTAGCACATGCCAAAAGTACACAAAATATAAAAAAAAACTGGCCAAATGCAAGTCGGACATGCACATGAAGGGTTCCGTACCATTATCGGCACGGTTGGCGCAGTGGCTCAAGCAATGGACTGCTGCGCTGCATGTTGCGGGTGCGATCCCCGCACGGAACAAATATTTGTATGACCTACAGCTAGTTGTTCCGAGTCTGGGTATTCGTGTATGTGATTTAAAATGTTTGTGAACGCGCCCACGATACATAACAAATTCCTAGAGTGGGGAAACTATTAAAAAAAAAAAATGTAGTAGTACCCTCAGGTGTGGCCACATTGACCGGTCCCGTGCGTTTCGTATCCAGCAGGTCCCAACAATCTTCATCGGTCCACCTAGTGGCAGGCCTTCAAACGCAACGTCTTCGGGTTTGCGGTCGCCACTTCAGAACTTTTCGGCCTCATCGGCCATCCGTTCTGCGAGCAATGTGCTCTGCCCACTGCCACTTAAGTTTAGCAATTCTTCGTGCTATGCCGTTCGGTATATAACTAGAACGATGCTTTATGCAAATGTCTATTTATTTGGAGCAAATAGTTCCAACTGCTCCACTGATATGACCACGAGAGCAGTATGGCGAAACTAACTACTTTAAAATATGTATGTTAATGCAAATCAAGGTACTAAGGTAGGTACGTACTCAGTCAACTTGTTTTTATTGTATTTTCCTTGAGCATCCAAGCATTTATAAGACGTCAGAGGCGCGCCTCGGAATACGTATTGTTCGCGGCAATCATAAATACTACATAATATAATTATAGGCACTATAAATAGTTTTATTCGAACTATATAAACCCTGGTTGAGGAAAGCGCTTGCTTGTAGTGTCCATCGACAATGTTGGACGCAAGACGTTTTTGAACCTTGTTACTGAGTGAATATTATTTTGCTGTGTTGGCAAAATCGATAACACAAATAACAAAAGCGTGCACAAATAACAAAATAAGATATTTTATATATTTATTTCGTAAGATTCCCCGTGCAACGCACATCAAAGGACATCGCAGTGCTGTGTGATAACGATACCTGGCGGTGTTAGAAAGAAAATAAAGTAAGAAAACATATTTATTTGGCACATGCCAAAAAACTAAATTAAAAAAATATATAATTATTATAAACTAAACAGAATAAAGAGTGTGTATCTCACGGCTGCGGCGAAGGACCAGCTCAGCAGTCTGCCGAGCAGTTAGTGCCCGACGCTGGATTTCTCGCTGGATGGTGATGTAACTGAAGTAAAACAGTTTTGTACCTATTTTTTGTATATGAATAGGAACTTATATCAGTGTTCATAAATACATTTGTAATAATGGAAACTGTGCCAGTGAATTTTACCATACTTGACAATAGCACACTAGTGCAAGTGAATTATACAGCTGACAATAGCACACTAGGGCAAGTGAATTATACAACTGACAATGGCACACTAGTGCAAGTGAATTATACAACTGATAATAGCACACTAGTGTATGTTTCAAACAGTGACCCTAACGACGAAATATATTCATCTTGCGAGAACGTGTTATTCAACATTTGTTGTGCGCTTACAGTAGCTACTTTGATATACGGAGTAACATCATGGTGTTTCTTACATAAGTTTCGCAATTACAGAAATTATGTGTTTCTGAACGCGGTCTTACTAAACTTCTTAGTATTTATGTATAATTATAGTGTAGTACCCATGATTAGATACGTGGGTTTACCAATACTTGCATATTTATTTGTTTATTTAGCAGCAGCAAAGATCTTCTGGTTGATTGTCATTTGCCACATGTTCTATGTTGATATTGTAAAAGTGTTCGATGGGCATATCCGGAGGAAATATTTGAAGAGTGCCCTGTTTGGTTGGGGTGCGTCGTTGTTAGCTGGTATCACAACAGTATTAATTCATACTTATACGAGTTCCATTGTGGCATTATTTGCGACAATGGTTATACCTTTGATTTTAAACAGTTTACTTTACATTTTCATTTTATGGTCACTCTTTCGTAGTTCCAACGCGAGCGCAAATACAAAATCTAACAAAGGTCGTCTCTTGTTCATCGCCACTTTGATATATTTACTAAGCGATGGCTTTATATTATTTGCTTTTATTTTACAGAACGTAAAACCCACTAGATTGGTAAAATTTCTAGCTTTTATACTAAATAGACTTATGACCTCGATAATATTGAATGTTTATTTGGTAATTGTAAAGAAAAATCGAGAATTGTGGTATGAATTTTACGTAAAAAAAATGAATGAACGGAAAAGGAATCGCGACATGCAAATGAATTTTAAAAATGTTCGTCAAACTGCTGATAAGGGACCCGCAGTTATTAATGTGGAGAATTAATTTAATCTCGCGAAATTGTAATTTCACTTTCGCAAAACGTCATTTTCGCGAATTGTCCTTTTGTCACAGTGTCACTTTCGCATAATGTCATTTTTGCAGTACCTATGTCATCCAAGCTACTTTTTTTTCTCAGGAGTGACCTTTTTTATTATTTAATCTTACCACACAGTTTCATATTAATTTCGTATCATTAAGCCATAGATGGTTTGTGCGCGATGGTTAAAGCGCCTTCACACTAGCGTTTGTCCAGCGTAGGCGTTCGATAAACGTATGCGCAGCGCAGACACCGCGACAACGCGGCGTTATTGTTGCGTTGTTTCCTCTGCGCTCAACGCTGCGCAGACGTCACACAATAGGGATGTTAACTAAAAAAAATTAATTAGTCCGTCAAATAGATTACCAAAAAATATTGCACACGTATTTTTTTTTTTCACATAAGCAAACAATGAAGACGATACAGTGCTTTGAAAACTCGTGTGACGTCATACTCTAAGACATTAGTATGACATTTTTAGCGGTGAATGACGTCACCTACCCCTATTCAAATCTTTGACGCGTTTTATCTTCGTCAAATTAATTGATTTGACATTATTTTTTATTGATTTGACACTCGTAAAACAAAAAATACGTATCCAATATTTTTCGATAATCTAACAGACGGACTGATTAGAATCACTTTTTTTAAGTCAGTAAACATCCCTATTACGTTGTCGTATACGAGTCCACAGTAACGCGGCGCATGCCGTATGCATTTACCCTTGCACTGACGCCGCAACTACGCTTGTTACCAGGTTAAAGCCGGTTTTTTGTCAACGTATCGTAAACAGGGTGCTTCTTTTCATAGTTATTAAGTAATACAGTTATATTAGTATTTTTTTGTATTTTTGCATAAAGTTTTTATGATTTCTTTCGTCTTTTATTGCTAGCATAATAATGTCAGATAGTATCAGGGTTCTAGTACTGAATCTTGTGCTGCTCCTTCAGTTATTCTAATGGTGCCTATGGTTTCACTACAGATCTTAACTTTACACCTAATACTAACATTGCAGAATAGGGTAAGTAATTAAATTATTACTATATTAACCGACTTCTTTTTAACTAGCTTTTTTCCGTGGCTTCGCCCACGTGGATGTCGGAAATATAAAAAATATGGATTCTACATACAAACTTTCATCCCCTGCTTCATCTCCTTGGGGGCTGAATTTTTAAAAAAATCTGCGTTTGTTGATGCCCATATCATAAATGGAATACGTGTTTGAAAGTTTAAGCTTCTAGCCCTTAAGGTTTGACCTATGCGTTGATGCTCAGTTAGCTTTGTCTTTTATATATACAGTTTTATATGTGTAGATAGATAGATAAATAATTACTTACTCGATTCTGCAGAGTTAGTATCAGGTATATCCTGAGAAATAAATTCAAAGTGAAATTATGCGATAGTGACGTTTTGCGTCAAGACCCTCTCGGGTAACTTTTTAACGCCATGCGGTACAACTTTAGTTGAGAAAGTACAATTAAACATGACGGGTGTACGTTAAAAGTGGCGAGTTTTCTCATATACACTAGTTGAGTGATTTCCAATATTGGTAGCGCAATATTTTATTTAGTTTTCATGAAAAATAAGTACTAGATGTCGTTGCTAGTAGAACCTACACGAGGGTTTAGAATATCTCGATAACTCTTTGGGATATTTCAGTTCAAAGTTTAGTGTCATCATTTGCCTAGCCTATTTTCCCCAACCACGTTAGAGTCGGCTGCCTATCTGACCTTCACAACCCAGTATGTACTGAGTAATACGATACAGTTGTATACTGGTTGTCAGACTTTCAGCTCACTGGCTACCTGTCACGACTCTTTTTATTTCACTGAATAGTTTTTAATTTAGTTACTTTACTCTCTTAAATAAAATGGTTAAGGTTTCGAATCGAGTCGTCTTGATTGAGTGTAGAAGGGGAAGGGGGAGTAGTCGCCTCCACTTACTGTCACAACGGCATCCAATATTTGTGAAAAATATTTTTAAATACCTTCACGCAGCTCCGGCAACTAAAATTGCATGGGGGTGCTTAAGATAAAACCCCTTGACCCCCCCCCCCCACATTGGCAGAATACTCAAATTCAGGCGACTTCATTTAAAACCCAACCCAATAAAATAAAATCATTCAGAACGATCAATTAAACAATTTAAAATCGTTTGTTTTGTTGAAGTTTTTCCTTACATCCATCATTTGCATTTATTAAGTAGGTAAGTACGAGTATGTACCTACCTACTTGTTAATTCACTGCCGTATTTTAATTTTTTTGTTATCCTACAAAAACACTAAAACAAAAATGTCTAATATTAAACACGCAAGTTTGTGAGTATGTATGTATGAATGGATGGATGTTACTCTTTCACTCAAAAACGACTAAACTGATTTGGATACAATTGTTACACAGATAGTTTATAACCTGAATTAACACATAGGATACTTTTTATCCCGATTTTATCTTCCCGTGTGATCATTTTCGAGTTGTAGCGGGCGAAACCGCTGGCAACACCTAGTTTTCAATGTTTTCCTCTATCGTGTACCTATGTGGGCGGAAAGACGTACCTTTTGTCATTAAAAAACCCATAGAACAAGTTTACTTTTACAAACTCGCGTTCAAGGCTTGGGGTCACATATTTTGGCTTTGAGTCATCGTCTGCCTAACTTATTCCCAACTATGTCTGCTTCCAGTCTAACCGGATATGTAATACCAGTATTGTACATGGAGCGACTGCCTATCTGACCTCCACAGTCATGTCAATACTAGGTAAGTGTTTGAGCGTCAAGCACCAGTTGTGATGCTGGTGGTCTTGACTAAATAAAACTTCTGTTTGACATGAAGACTAATATAATTTCGACTGGGTTACAATTAAAAAATGGCCGATGTATGCGCACGGTAAATGACGGTGAGCGAGTGTGCCCCAATATATGGTCAAGGGCCTAGCGGTCCCGTCGGGGCTGGGGGTTGTTCACAAGTAACCGCGACCTCGACATATAGGGCTAAGAAGGAACATGGGTTGTTTTTAGTCAGTAGAAGTCTGACACTCCCTTTCGCTCTGCCCAAGAGCGGGATTATTTGATGATTTGTTATTTGATGATTTTCCAACCGCCAAAAAAAAATAGTAGTGAAAAAAAAACAGAGCCTAGCGGTAGGTGGTGGGCGTTGCGGTGATTTAGGATCATGCGTCACGATCCCATTGGCCGGGTGCGATGTGACGATTCAAATTCAAATTGTTAATGTACATTATGGATTGCAATAAATGCAATCCATAATGTACATTAACAGGTGTTAAGGAAATTAATTCTAGACACAATTATGGACCCTGTCGGGCACAGCAAATGTTTGTACAAGTACAGAGCGGAAGAGCGTTTCGGAACATATTCCCCGGGTTGACAGTAACTAATACCTTTGGCAAGACTGTTTGTGGGACTTTCAGGTCACGGACTGCCTGTTACGACTGCCAAACATAATATACTATTTATGGCAGCCGGGACCAACAGCACGGAATGGGCACGTATAATGGGCGGTCACCCATCCATAGACCAACCTAGGCAAGCGAGGCTTAACCTAATGATCGACAGTTGTGGCAGTGGCTTAATAAGCCAGGAGCTCCTTATAATTACGTAGGTAGTTAATTAAGCCTGGTCCAACTTAAAATTACTAAGTGAATATCGCTATTTGCTCTACTGCTAACATGCACATGCATTTATTATATTGTTGGGAATCGAACGCAACAGTCACACGCAGACGGCACGCGCAAGCGACGTGATCCTGCGCAGCAAGCGAGCTAAGGTGCGGGGCGCCTTCCCGTCCGCTGCCGGCCACTCGCTTCCTCGAATCCTACCGTGACTGACGACTCTCAAACGCCTAATAACTCTTATTATACGAGTTTATTCATTTTTCCGGGCACTTCTTATTGTAAATTAGTCGGCATTATTCACTATTCTTTTATTTCAAACCACGAGCAAGTCGAACAATATTGTACTAACTTTTGCCTGCGGATTTGTGCGCATGGAGTTCTAAAAAATGTGAACGTACTCGTACTAAACTGATTAACCACCCTGCCTACCTGCCTCCAAACGATGATTTTTATTGTACCTACTAAATTACTCGTAAACTTGTACGGCCTTATCACAAAAGTGGTTAAACCTGGGTTTAACTTAGACTTGGTTTAGCTCGCATGCCGCGTCACTTTGATAATATTCAAAATAAAGTGTACCTATATTCTGGCAAATAAATAAATTTCATTTCATGTATAACCACTTTATAATAAGGCCGGTAAAGTCTACTTAGCTCAATACTCAATACTCAATACTCAATATCTTTATTGCTTTACCATAATGTGTACTTAGGTGGTATAGTATATAATTGAGATCATTATGGACCCTGTAGGGCACAGCAAAAGGGTAGGAGAGAGGAAGCCCTGTTTTAGGAGATCATGAATAACTATTATTGCTATATTATTTTATTTAATTTATTATTACTCGTATTTCTAAGTATTTTAATTGCATTATTATTTTTGTTATATTATTTTATTATTATATTACATTATTTATTACTATCATTTATTGTTATATTAATAATTACCATATCATACCATTTTTATTTTAGACATATCTAGAAATTGCGTGACTATCACTAATTTTTGTTATCAATTATTATTCTTATGTCATTTTTTATTATATTTGTAATTTCCTTAACATATACTTTAAACATTTACTCCTATTATTTATGTTTATCATTTAAATATTCATCTAAGGAATAATAGCATTTTTTTATTAATAAGTTTTTAAGTTTTGTTACAAATATATTGAACTTTTCTTCTTTCTTTATTATGTCTGGTAATTTATTGTATATCTTTATAGACATTACGTAGGGACTTGTGGAATGCATTTTTAGCCTGGATGTTGGTATGTTTAGCCTAGATCGGTGCCTAAGTGTGTACTGTGATTGATGTCTTCGCGTTTTGTGTAGAACTCTTGATGCTTACGGACAAATTGACATATTTCTAGGATATAAATGCTGGGGAGGGTTAGAATATTATGTTTTAGAAAATAGGGTTTGCAGCTGTTAGTTTGATCAATATTTACCATGATTCTAACTAGTTTCTTTTGTAGGGTAAAGAGTGTCAGTGCATCTGTACTATTTCCCCAGAGGGTTACGCCGTAGCTAAGCCATGCATTGGCATACGCATAATATGTGGTGAGGGCAGTTTGTAGATCGGTGGTCTTTTTAATTTCTCGAAGAGCGTATGAGAATTTTGAAATTTTTGAACGGGTTTTTTGTATTTGTTTTTTCCAGTTGATATGTTTATCTATTGTAAGGCCAAGTAGTGTAAAGTCATCAACAGTTTCCAATTTTGAGCCGTTAAAGGTGAAATTTAAGTGTAGAGGAGCTTTTTGATAAGGGTGGAAAACCATTAATTTAGTTTTAGCATGATTAATTTCTAAATTATGTGAAGTCATCCAGTTACAAGTTTTTGTGAGTGTGGAACTGAGTTTTTCTTCTATGTTTGTGTTGTTTTGACAGGAGACTAATAAAGATATGTTATCTGCGAACAAAACACAGGGCACCTCTATGGTTTCTGGTAAGTCGTTGATGTAAACAAGAAATAATAGGCCACCTATAACACTTCCCTGGGGAATGGAAGCGTTAGTTATCTTGCTTTGAGATCGGATTTTTTCTATTTCTCTACTATTGTGATTAAAGTATTCAATTTCAACTACTTTTTCTCTATCTTTTAAATATGACGTAAGCCATTCATGGGCTTTTCCGCGGATTCCTATTCCATACAGTTTATTTAGGAGTATTTTAAATTGTACTTTATCGTATGCTTTGGTCATGTCCAGTAAAATCCCTACGGCGTATTTCTTGTTATTTATAATATTTAGGGCTTCTTGGATGTATTTATAAACAGCTAATGTGGTGGAACGGTTTTTTCGGAAACCGTTTTGACAATCGCTCAATATGTTAAATTTTTCGCAAAAGGTATAAATTCGATCACACATGGCTTTCTCAAAAATCTTGGACGCTGAGGGTAATAGAGCTATTGGGCGATAATTATTAGGATCAGTTTTTGTGTTCTTTTTATGGATTGGTTTAATTAGTGATTTTTTTAACAATTCCGGGAAAGTGCCTTCTGTAAAAGATTGATTTAATAGTAGATAAAATGGTAAGGTGAGTTCATTTGCGCATTCTTTCAATAACATAGGTGGAATTTCGTCTAAACCGTAACTTCGTTTATTTTTTAGGTTTTTAATTATTTTGTTAACTTCCCAAGCTTCTACTGGGCTAAGGAACATGGTATTCTCCGTGGAGTTTAATGTTGACATGCCGCCCAGTGCAGTACCAGATGGATTGTTGCAAGTTTCTCCTATTGACGCAAAGAAGTCGTTAAAAATATTCGCAATTTGCTTGGGTTCGGATATTATAGTATCATTGTGTTGTAATTTTATGCTACATTTTTCCTTTGTCGGTTTTTTATTCGTCCTCTCATTTATAATACTCCACATCGTTTTTACTTTGTTGTCTGATTTCTTTATTTTGTTTATATATTGTATTTTTTTTTTTTTTTTTTTTTTTTTATGATAGTTTTCCTTTTATTTTCGATACCTACATATATGCTACTACCATGAATTTTTTCACACGCCCAAAGACGGGCTGTCGGGGCTGCGGGATGTTGTAAGATAAACCGTGGTCTCGACATAAAGGGCTAAGAAGGAACATAGGTGGTTTTTAGTCAGTAGAAGTCTGACACTTCCTTTCGCTCTGCCCAAGATCGGCAGGAGTTCTTTGATAATTTCCCACACCCCAAAAAAAATAAAAAAGTGATACTCACATAGATAATATTACCTATGTCTATATAATATATAGACATAGGTTCTATTTACTAAGACAGACTGCACATTGCATATTTAGGTTAAAAGGTATTTTTCTAGGTATGGCTCTTTGTTACCTGAAACTAAATAAATTCTATTCTATTCTATGGACTACGGAACCTTACAAAGCAATAAAAATAAAACTTAAGTCTAAATGAAGACCGTCTCTACCCCTCAAAAGTAAACGTTTCGTTTTCAATCTTCACATCCCCCTAAGAAATTGAAGTAACATATCCTCGCATACATTTCTATTTTAAAAATATTTCTATTTAAAGTGCTCGCTTCAAAATGCAATGGGACAAAACATTCAGGTCAAAGAATGTATGGAATTGTCCGCCCGTCTCTGGAGACATGTTTGAGCAAACCTGACTTAAATGAGATTTCCAAATTTGTTACATTTTTATATCCGTCGCTATTGTACGTCAAAATTGAAGATTTGAGACCTTCGTAAAAAAAAAATTAACTGGATTCAATTTTAATGCTCAGTTAGTAATACTCACAGGGCGGCATTTTTTTTTTTTTTATTTTTTTTATTTTTACAAATATACATATTTTGTTCAATAACAATTTACTCGCCAAACTAAATAGTTTGTTGGCAAGAGGCATGCAGGCGCGTGGGCCCTATTAAGGCTCATAGGCTTAGCCTACCTTATCAACTGACCATTTCTTATAACTAATTAACTATGTAATAAAATAACACTATGTACAAATAAAAAAGTTGAAACTCCTGTTAAAATACTTATAGCAATTTTTCGCGTCCGTGACTCGTACGTAACTCACTGACTGAGCTTTGTTTTCTTTATGCCGGTTAATTTTATTACCGCGATTATTAATAGTTTTATTATAACTAGAGTACTAAATCTAAAAAACGTTCTTTAAAAAAATAACTTAATTACTGTAACCACCTAGCGTTGATAATGTTATACTTAAACATTTTACATATCTCCGAAGGGTTAGGCAGAGGTGTACCTTAAAATACACCCAATTGTTTATTTTTTATTTTTAAGTTCCATTTATTAGGGATTGAGCTTATTGCCATCAACTGGGCATAAATCAAGACTCCGTGACTGCTACAGACTGAGAAATTCCTGATGGATAAACCCAGTGACACTTTCTCTGACCTGGGGCACGATGCCAGGACCTCATACTTAATAGTAGAATATTTTTTGGTAAAAACCAAGGAACAACGCTTGGAAGAGTTACTGGTCCATGAAAGGCCATTTGAAAGGGCACCCTGCCCATGTCTCTAAAGCGGAAGCTTATGGACATGACGTGTATTCTCCCCATCTTGACCTACGGTGCACAAACTTGGTCTTTGACTAACATTCAAAAGTCCAAACCCAAGGTTTGCCAACGTACTATGGAGCGCAGTATCTTAAGTGTAAAATTAATCGATCGTGTTCGAAACACTATACTGCGCTCAAAAACGCAAATTGTTGACGTGGCTCAAAAGGCTGTCATTCTTAAATGGGACTGGGCAGGACATGTCTGTCGCGTGCCGAACGAGCTGTGGGCCCGTAAAGCTCGGGATTGGTGCCCTGAAACAGTGACACGGGGTCGCGGCAGACCACGAAGGAGATGCCAGGACGAACTGGATGTCTTCCTTGAGAATTGGATAGAAGTTGCACGGAATCGTGATCGTTTGAAGAAACGGAGGGAAGCCTTTGCCCTGCAGTGGCAAAGTATGGGCTATTTAGATATAATATAACAAAGATTCATTCCACTCTATTGATATTGTAGAATATTGCAATAATTACACATAGGTACAAATACCCACATGATGAGAAAACTTAGTATATTCTTACTGCGGTACTCAGAGATATTTAATGATTAATTAAGCCGTCACTTAGTAAATGTTTGACATACTTTTGTACGACAAAACTGTCAAATCGTTTACTAAGTGATGGCCTAAATAATCATTAAAGCTTTCTGAGTACGGCAGTAAGTTATCGAAAATAGTTGCATAGATGCTTGATATTTTATATTTATTACAGTATTTTATTTTATTGTTGAGTTTCAATATAAAAATAACTAATGTCTAATTTAAGAAATTGCACTGTCGACAATGTGTGTAACAAACGTGATGTAGCAATATATATTTTAACGTCTTGAACTAATTCGATTTCTACCGATATACGTCAATTACAAATTTTTATCGCATTATTTCGTAAATGTCATGATTTTGTTATGGCGTTTTGTAAGAGATTTGTGTGGTTATTGTTATTTCCTCTTGGAGTCAAGGATTAGTAAAACTGGTATGGATAAATATCCAACTGGTTGTGGGAAACCGGACACTGACAAATACTTCTGTAGATACTTCCGCTTAAGTTAGGTGGCAC
Organism: Diarsia rubi; assembly: GCA_932274075.1. Classification (NCBI taxonomy): domain Eukaryota; kingdom Metazoa; phylum Arthropoda; class Insecta; order Lepidoptera; family Noctuidae; genus Diarsia; species Diarsia rubi. The sequence goes on along the minus strand of OW026424.1, from coordinate 19,415,466 downwards.
CATTATTTGATCAGTGTGACCGAATCTTTAAAGGAAACAGGGCCAGAAATTTAATAAATAGGTATTTGAAGAACCTTTTGCTGTAGCGATCCATCAAGCCAGGCCCAGTCGAGCAGCTCTTGATCCATAATTATTTGTGTTTCCGCGTGTAGAGCGGGCACAAATTGTCCGCACCCTTATGACCAAAACTTTACGTGTTTTTTTTATCCAAATTATTATTATTAGGTACTACGAATAGTATGAATCTTAAGGCTAACACTCGACTTGCCTAAACGTATTCATAAATTTACTCACAAAGCGTCACATCAGTGTAACTATGTTTCCGTGTCTATTAACCGAACACATGCATAGATTTACACCATTTTAAGGCATCACCTCCCGCGAGTGTAGCTGATAAGCTGGGCTGTGATAGGCTGCAACCACACAAGGCCACGATTCGAAGCGTGGCCGTCTTTAGCCCGCGAATTTCAAATTTGAAATTTACTTACGTTTTTTGCAATTTGCAGGCCAGTGCTAGGTTGAATAAAATATGACTACATACAGACGTACCTAAATAAGTTTCACATGACACATATATGTACAAATCAAGTTCTTCTACGCTTCTATAAACCTACCGAAACTGAAACAAAAAAATATGATACAACATTTTCTAAGCTAAGCACCTATCCTTTCCCTTTAAATACGCCTCTCACCTTACTCCCGCCAAATTGCCAGGTTATGACACAGTTTTGCGTAACCCGACCTAGCAAGGAGGTTCGTCGCGGGACATGTAATATTCAACTGTCTGTACATCCATTATTCAGGCGAAGTCACGGGCCTAGAGGCAAAACGCTGGCGTGAAAACGAACAAATTATTAATGAGAACTTGTAAAGTATGATCCTCGTAGAACGCGTGATAGGCCAGTTATATCTTTGTTCATTGCAAGAGAGCTCATGTCATTTTCTTTAGAGATCTTGGGTGTGAATTTTTAAAATCTGCTCCGTTTACTTGTAGCAATATGAGCTATTCTCTTCCTTTTTGTAGCCTACATTGTTCCACTGCTGGACAAAAGACATTTTTTTTTTTCACATTAGCAAATTTCGGACAAAAGCCTCTAAGTTGTCACGTCCGCGCCGTGCGTTTTCAAAGCCTCCCTCGGCGACGTTGCCTGTCTTCTGGCACCCATTGCGTATCATGAAGAGCACTGTCTTATTGGTTGGTTGCAAGCGGTAGTGCAGACTTTGATGCTCTGCATGCGATTCTAAGGTTAGGCAAAGTGTTATTGAGCTTTGTCTTCGGACATTACTTAGTAGTATCAATAGTCTGGATTTGTGTACGATGGTCGCCCCATGCATCGAGGGCGAGCATGGTATTTCAATATAATTGGAACGATGTAACACAAACTGAGAGTTAGTCAGGTGTGTTACTTGAAGGGGTGTACTTTAAGTAACACACCTGACTAACTCTACAGCAACAAGAAAACAGCACCTTTTATCTTACAACTAGTACTTTGGCGGTATATCACAAAATTGGCAGAGGTTTTTAATAATTAGTAAAAGCCCGTATTATACAAATGGGTCACGAGTATAATAAATATGGAACTCATTTCAAACATGTCTGCACTGAAATACATTTTTAAGATGTCACTAATGGGCAAAACGAAAAAAAGAATATCACCATTATTCATAATATCTGCCAGATGTTGAACTCGCAACTTTAGCTTCCATCCCGACTCGACCTAGATCTTCAAATACATTAGATCCACAAAAGATGGCCAGTTATCTCAATTGGTTTCCATTATTACTTTCCATTACGATTTTACTGAGTGACCTAGTGACTTGTTCTTCAGTGAGTGAAGTCTAGAGGTCCATTACTTCGTCTATGTCGCACTAAGTTTCATAAACTATCATTAGTCACTGTAGCCCTAGTACTTAGGTAGAAGCGGTGACCTAAAACTGAAATCTTTATTGTTATCCTAAAATGATTAAGCCTGCTTGCTCCAAAAATCAATATACGTTTAGCGTTGACCTGTTTCGGGGAATCTTTTGAATAAGAAACAAGAATTAACAATCAAGATTCTAAATAAAAGATTTATGACGCCTACAATGTAAGGTTATTGTAAATCCAGAATTTGAATTTTAATATTAATGATCAAGGATTAATCACCCAATCTCTGACGTTCCAAAGATCAGAAGATTAAGATATAATTGTTTGTCGTCTTACCTGAGATACAGGTTTATTCCTAGTTCAGGTTGAATCTAATCCCACCAAAAACTACACTTGTAAAAAATGCCAAGCCGCGCAAATCAGTTCTTTTACCGTAAAAAGTTGTGAGATCCATGTAATACCAAGTCAGTTAATATATTTAATCCCTACTTAAAACCTTTGATGTTTTAAAAACAAGATTGACTTGGCCATCGCATCGTTTGTAGTCGGGTTTTAGTTTTTGAGCTTATATTTTTTTATCCAAATTAAAACACGTTGACTTAAGTCAAATCTCAAAACTTTCATTTTCATGTACAGACGCCTGCACATCAAGCTCACTACAATCTGTCTTTCTTTTCAAGGTTTGATTGGAAATTGACAGCTTCGAGTAGCTTGATGTTCATCAGTTGTTTGTACAATACATTATAAGTATAATAGGACAGTTATCAGCCCACTGCTGTGACTCAAGGCCGCCGTTTATGCATAACTTTTTTGCTACCGGCTTCCAAAAGTCAAGTTATTTTAATTATTTTGTTTTGTGTTTTTGGTAGTCAATTATTTTTTGCGAATCTTTTTCACCCGACTACGGCGAAGCCAAAAGGAAGGGTAATGATTTTTTTTGTATTCTCATTATCATCAGTTTTAAAATATAATTAGAATTTATTATAGCCATCGTGTCAACAAAGGCCAGGAGGAAAAACAACAAAAGTACTGAACCAATTTTGATGAAACTTATTTGGTACATAAGCAAAGAAATAACGGAGTTATGAGGTAACTCACATACTAAAATAAAAACATCCAGTCGAATAGGGTATGACAACAAATATAATTAGACCGTCAGATAGATTTTCAAAAAAAATTGGACACTAATTTGATATATCAAATAAACACGTATCCAATATTTTCGATATCTAACTAATGGACTGAACAGAATCACATTTTTTGTCAGGAAACATTATTATTGAGAACCTGCACCTTTTCTGAAGTCGTTTAAAAATATGACTACAGAGTGTTAAATTAACGTGCACCATCTTCAGCAAGATCTGTTACAATATCTCAAAATACTCTTCATATGCGCTATCTTAAACTTTTCACTAATAATCTTCTGCATCTCTTCTTCCGATGCCATCGGATCCCTTGACCATAGCGACTGCACCTGTCCTCTCCAACCACACTGCCAGAATTTCATATACTTGTCATTGATCCTCTTAAACACGTGCACTTCATAACCATCCAGGTTACTCCCTATCATAGACTCGGGGGCTATGATTTTATACGTCTTTGCTTCTGTTCCTCCAAGAACAAGACCTTTGATATTAAAGTCTCTGTCTGCCAAAAGTGTATCATTATCTATTGCGTGAGGCAGCTCTATTGAACTGTACTTCTTTCTATAATCTTTTAAATCGTCTTCCGTTGGCCTGGTGAAATTTACGCTAGGGCATGAGCATGTCATTGTAGGAAACGATTGAAGGTTTATGTAAGTGTATACTATGTACCAAGTTCCTAGAAGTAATTCGTTTGAAATAGTTCCGTTATTTCTTGCTATGCAGTCTGTGTTTACTTCAGAAATGGCGATCACTGTTACTACACTTATAGCACTAAGCAAAATAGCGTTCTTGGAGTGAGATGAATAGAAGAGATTCATCTTTATGTTAACACTTAATAATTCTTCTATCTGTTTTGTTTAGAGCCTATGAATAGTCACTTATGAATTAAATCTGTACGAGTGCAAGACACGGTATTTATGATGCAGTTAGTATTGCAGTCTAATCAATATTAATTAGTAGTACTAGCATTTGCTTTGATAGAATAGAGTGCGAAAGCAATGTCACTGATATTATTATCTTCTAATTAATTACAGAAACGTGTTCTTCTGGGGTTTCTTATCTATCGTTCTGTTTCTGAGAATCGTTTGAAGATGAAAGAGATAGAGCGATGTTTTAAATAATGTTTATGAGTGTGGTGCAAGAGGGCTTTAGTTCAGGTCATGTTTATAATATCTGCCTATCTCTCTGTTAGGCTTTTTTTAAAACTGATTTTGAATGTTGTTCATAGCTAGCGTGAACTATGAGGAAAGATGTGTAATTATTCAAGATATGTGAAACGGTATGATTAAGTTTGAAACTCTTTAAAAACTAACAAAATATTATAGAGAAGACATAAACGGGTATGTCATCTGCAAGTCAGATTCGATTTCAATTAAGGATTCACGTGGTCCGGTTCGATTTTCGAGTTGGGCAAACTACTATATGCTCGCCCCCCATGACTTGCTTTTCTAAAATACCAGCTGATGCGACAAAAATACACATGAAAACTTGTAAAATTACTGTAGACCAATCAGCGGAACTGCTTGAGCTGGTCTAGCGTAATACGGAGATTCAATAGAGAGCCCAGCTTATACTGGTTATCTGCCACTGGTTGACGAGAGGTATAGGCAACCTACACAAGCAGCAATTTGTGCCAACAATAGAACAAGGCAAGCGTTATAAATGAGTAGGTAATATAATTAGTGATAAGGATGGCTCTACTCATGCAAACTGTTTCTAGGTATTGTCAGGCCCTGGCATTACCTGACCCCTCATTTATAAAAGATTAGGGTATGTGATGTCGTCGGGGGCCACGTAATGGCTTCCGGCCACCGTAGACGCGGGCCTGTGGACGGTGAGTAATGGGCTACCTCGCCGTCCGTCCGTCGTTATGACGACGACAGGCCTTGTCGACGGCGAAAGAGATGGCAGCAACATGGAGGGGGAGCGACGGGTTGTTCGTTTCGCACAAAGGTGCCGAGTGCGAGGTGCTTTGGCTAAGAAAGAACATGAGAGGTCATTTGATGATTATTCCCAACCTCCAAAAAAAAGGATATGAGGTGTAGGAACTGGGGTCAGGTAAAGCTGGTAACTGACTGTACAGTCTGACCTCAGTAACCCAATTACGAAAGTAATCTAGTATAATCTCATTTGTGTGTGACGTTTCATTATAAGTATCGTTATTTGTGTTTATTAAAGTAAAGTCAGTATTTGAGCGAAATAATGTAACATAATTTTAATTATAATGTGAGAGCAGCGGTGGCCCAGTGGTAGCGGCTCCGACCTACGAACAGTCGTGGGTTCGAACTCAGGGAGGCGCATTACTTTGTGTACTTTATTTCATCGCCGCTGCTCTCAAAACGGTGAAAACAACGTAAGGAAACGGGCATGTCTTAGAACCCAAAAATTCAAAGTCATGAGATAACTACCAACCCGGACTGGGCCCACGTGGTGGCATATAGCCCATCCCTCACTTAGAGAGGAGGCCTGAGTCCCTGCAGTGGGAACATTATAGGCTGATAATGGTGATGAATATATAATCTCTGTTATCTGTTGTCACGGCGCTTTTCTTGTGGTCGCCTCTGTTGATTCTGGCTTACAGGAGTTACAGTGGTTTTGGAATAGTGTGGTGGGTTTGCCCCAGTGTTTGATAGTGGTGTAATCAATTTAAGATTATGTACACACATTTTCAAGTTATACTTAAGTCGCATGTTAGGGGGGAGACTATGCCTGCCGGAGTTGGGGGCCCGCTGGGGCTACGGGTTGTTCGAAACAGATACCGCGGCCCGGGACACAAAGGGTTAAGAAAAAACAGTGGTGGTTTTTAGTCAGTAGGTCTGACAATGCCTTCCGCTCCGCCCAGAGCGGAGACATTTGAAGATTTCCAAAACCGGTTATGACTATATCTGATTTAAAAAAAAATATGGGTAGCCTATTGCCATCAATCGGGAACAAATCCAGACCCTGTGGCTGCTACTGAGAAATTTATTGATGTAAAAACCGAATGACATTGGCCCAACCTAGGAATCAAAATCAAAACCAGTTTTGATTTTAAAATTAATGTCTTAAATAAACCGCAACTAGTACAACATTTTAAAAGTAATGTCTTAAATAAACCGCAACTAGTACAAAATTTTAAAAGCAATGTCTTAAATAAACCGCAACTAGTACAAAAACTATGTTGCATTTTTTTCTAGGGGGGTGGGAAATCATCAAATAACCCCTCCCGCTCTTGGGCAGAGCGAAAGGAAGTGTCAGACTTCTACTGACTAAAACCACCCATGTTCCTTCTTAGCCCTATATGTCAAGGCCGCGGTATTTCTTACAACATCCCGCAGCCAAACTATGTTGCCTTAAATCAGCTTGCCATTATTAAAACGTTTTATACTTCTTTTTACCCGACTGCGGCGAAGCCCAAAAGGAGGGTTATTGTTGATGTAAAAAGAAATCCCTTGATAAGATACTAGGGGACATTTGGCCCAACAAAAGAACAATATCGGTCAAAAATCTATCAAATTATACTTATCCCATAATCTGTTAATAACCAAAAAAAGAACAACAAAAGCGGATTATTCCGAAATTCCCTAAAAACGGGTAAAAATACCCAAAACGGGATTCGAACCCGCGTCCTATTGTTAAGCGCGTGCGGGTGACAATCATCCGATAATGACGTGTTTAGCGTCACAGAATTGAGGGACACGTCAATCATTGCTTAATAAGCGTGTTGGAATGACAGCTTTTATGGCGTAACGAATAATTTCGATATAAATGCAAAAAAAAACCTTAAAGTATATCATAATACTAAAAAAACGTGTGTAAATAATACTGGCAATTAATTGTTTGTGAAAATATTTTAAAAAAAACAGATGTCACATCGAACATTTCGAAATTGGAATCAGATTTTTAGAACTTCTTCAAATGATATTTATTTAACGTGGTGGTTGGCTGGTTGACTCATGAGCAGTGCTTTGACCTCATTTGACCCTGAAAAGTGGAGATAGTTTATTCGAGAAGCAGCAGATTAGCTGCATCATAAGACTTAATTTGTTTTTTTTTTTTACTACAATATTTTTAATCAAATTAAGGTCAAAGCGCTAGGGTACTGCAAAATTTAAATTTGCTTACGTTTGTTACATTTAACTGATCAGTGCTAGCTTGTATGCTAAGTAAATAAAATTGGATTCGCGGTCGTATGAAATAATAATAATAATAATAATAGTGACTTTACTGAGTAAAAATCATTAAAATCGCCAACACATTTTTCATCAAATCGACACTCAATGGAAATAAATCAGCCTATGAGGATTGTAATCATGATTTTGTAAAAACATGCTTGTATTTAAAAAGATATAATCACCTATTGCGTGCGCGAATCATATTTTAATCAATATAAAACCGGACACTGACCTGCATGTTGCAAAAATCGTAAGAAAACCTGAATTTCGCGGACTACCTTAGCGCTTCCACCCTAAGCTTAATCTAATAACCACGTCTGACTTAGCCCTAGCACGTTTTAAAGACCAAGAAAGTAACATACGTTCGGGAACAAAGTTTTCGAACAATCAATAAATTTTGGGAGCAGAATCCGTCATTGTGTCATATTTCACAAAGAGTCGGTCTCAAACTGAAACTCAAAGCATTTATTTTAATTAAACCATTACAGGCAATTTTTAATGCCCGAAAAACAAATAAAACGAAGCTACAGTCACAGTTATAAAGGAAAGTACTGTTACTGTACTCATAATCAATATCAGCCTAAAATTGTCCCACTGCTGTGGCAGTCATTGTCTCTGTGGGAGGAAATGGGGCTTGATCTACACCAGCCCGTTGTCAATCGATAAGACACCACCGTCACCGTTTTGAGAAATAAACTAAACTTTTGCTTGAATTCAATGTCCCATTTTCACAGTGCTGGGTTTTATAAGATCAATACCAATCGGAATTTCGTAGACTAATTGAAAGACAGTTGAGAAGAAACTGCAACAAACTCCAGACAATTTCTGCTGCCAATGCAAGTTTGAGCCGCGGACAGTTTGTTGGCAGATAGTTCCATGATCACAGTTCAGTTGGTGGGTGGCTCATTATTATAGAAATGTTTGGAGTTTGGTGATTCTTGTAAGAATTGGGTACTTTCTTGACTGAAAAAAATAAGATTCTGTTTAGTACCTACGTTAGTTAGAAAAATATCCTACGTGTTTTTTGTTTTGTCGAATTTATAAAAATTTATGAAGATAAAACGCGGCAAAGATCATATATGATTAGGGGATTGTGACGTCACTTTTCAATGAAAAATATATGTGACGTTACATGAGTTTTCTGAGCACTGTATCGTCTTAATTTTTTGTTACCGTGTAAAAAGAAAAAATATTTTTTTGAGAGCAAAATGAGTCCTTTTGAAATGGTCGAATTGGTTTCGACTGTCTGTAGTAAGCTTTAGGATATTTCTCTTCACTCTTGTCTTTGTAGGTCGTTCTAAAATTCATCATCAATTCATTCATCTGTGAAGCTTTGCCTCAACTATGTTGGAATCTGATTCCAGTCTAACCGGTTGTAGTGGAATACCAGATTATGAAACACCTCTAGTAGGATTCTTTGATACATTTACAAGCTTCTGAATACCCGTAACGTTGTCCAAATATCTTTAAATGACAACCGAGACTAACGGTTCATCGTGCATTCTGATTCTCTGAAGCAAGCTTAATAAAAAGTGCATATAATATTCTTATCTTTCTTTGAAGTAACATGCAATGTTGATGTTACGTTAAAATTGAATGTTAAATGATATAATATTCTTATCTTTCTTTGAAGTAACATGCAATTTTGATGTTACGTTAAAATTGAATGTTAAATGATATTCATTCTACAGATTAGTGTTTACACATACTTTTTACTCGTCAAAAGTTCAATAACAACTTTCTTAATACAGGAAAGAAAATGGCGGGTTGCCGTTGGCCTTTTTTAATACTTGACGTCTTCTGGCCGATAATGATGGTTTTTTTTTGCTAGCCTACATTGTGTCCCACTACTGAGCAAAGGCCTCCCCTTTCTATCACTTTTTTTCTAACATCAGCTATTTGAGTTAAGGAGCCCAGGGTGGTGTTTCAAACGCGATCTGGCAGGGCCATTGCGTATCTTTTAAATGTCAGTCGCTATCATATTGTCCATGGATTAACTGTAAAATTGGTTATGGTTTAGTACAAACCGGAACCATTTGACAGTTGATGGACACTATAAAATAGCCACTGTCATTTAAAAGATACGCAATAGCCCTGCAGTTCGCCTAGCACCTATTATGCTGCGCTTCATTGCTCGCTGGCAAATCCTGAGTTTGGACTACTGTTGTTCAGGACCAACTTTGTGCACCGTAGGTTAGGACGGGCAGGGTGTACCACATGTCAACGAGTTTTCTTTTTAATGTTACTGGAAGGCTTGCCTTTATAATATGTTCCTTCAGGGTCCAGAAGGTCTTTCAGGCATTTTATACTCGTCTTTCTACTTCTTTGTCTTGCCTGTTTGCTCGTCGACATATTGCAGCCAATGCCCGTTTACCGCGACCCTATGTTTCGTGCTGTTGTTCATGATCTGGGTCTTGGATCTATTCATTGAAATTCCAACCTCAAGACTTCCTGTGCTCCGATCATGGAGCATTGCTTCGAGTTCTGGAGCTGATGTGGAGATTAACACGATGTCAACGGCAAAGCGGAGGTTTGTTAGTTGTTGGCCGCTAAAATTTATGACTCGTGGCTGCCACGAATCAGGCAGCTTGGTAAAAACCTCCTGCAGTGCTGCAACCTGCTTGTGAATAGTTTGGGTGAGAGTGGATCGCCCTGTTAGACACCTTTTTCTATGTTAAAATTGGGACCAAAAATGTGTTTTTTTTTTCTTCGTTTTTAAATGCCTTGGCATAATCTACAAAAGTGAGGTAAAGCGGATTGTTTAATTCATTGTATTTTTCAATTATCTACTTGCTTTATAGTATGAAGATGGCCTGTTGCAGAGAAATGAGAACGAAATCATGCTTGTTCGGGGGGTTGATGAAAAGCTTATATAAACGTGAAATGAGGCTGTACACTAGTTATCGCGGCCTCGACATAGAGGGCTAAGAAGGAACATGGGTGGTTTTTAGTCAGTAGAAGTCTGACACTCCCTTTCGCTTTGCCCAAGAGCGGGAGGGGTTATTCGATGATTTTCCACGCGCCAAAAAAAAAAAGGCTAATGTGTCGATTTACCGATTTTAGGATGTCTGCTTTATCTCCTATCTTGTGGAGAAGAATTATATTTGAGTGGCAAAATTCGGGGGGAATTTGGCCAGTGAGTAGTACAAGTAATGTATTAAAAAAAGATGTGGTGTGTGAGGGACTAGAATGTTTCGTCCTAATTTAAAAACTTCTGTTGTTATTCCGTCTGTTCCAGGGGCTTTTGTTGAATTTCATCTCAAGAAGCGCAAGATTAACCTCGTAAATATGATCGATAACAATAAATAAGAAAATATTTCATTCGAAAATAAAATTGCTAAAACTCGGTTTAAGAAGATTTAAAAAAAAATGTTTTACAGAAACTAGACACAATAACTCACTCCTATGTCTAATAGTTCTAATTAGACTTTAGCTCTCCTTTTAGCCTTAGCCACCCGTTTAATGTTTCTTGTACCCATTTAGTTAATTGGCTGAAGTAAGCGCGCGATGGGTTGAAGTGAATTAGCTGGGTAGACTGATTGCCCGTCGGTGTGAAATTGGCCTTGAGTGTGTGTTTGAATGGTCCAGTATTTTGATCTCTGGCCTGTGTTGATGTTAGACATTAATTTATTTAGTAGGTACGTAAAGATTGATATACTGTCCGTCGTGGCTGCGGTTTGTTCGAAAAATATACCTCAGCCTCGACACAAAGGGCTGAAAAGGAACATGAGTGGTTCTTAGTCAGTAGAAGTCTGACACTCTCTACCGCTCTGCCCAGACTGGGAGGAGTAATTTGATGATTTCCCACCATCCAAAAAGAGAAAAAAACAACACATACACGCCAAACACATAACCCTCATTTTGGGCTTCGCCGCAGTCGGGTAAAAAAGGAATGTTATACGGTGATGTATGAAAGGGGTGTATTTTGTCTGTCTATCTGACCTCGACAGCCCAGTTCATCATCATAATTTCATTCTTAAGACGTCCACTGCAGGACATAGGCCTCCTCCAAGTGTCGCCACATTGAACAGTCCCGTTCGTCTTATATCCAGCTGATCCCTGCAACCTTCACTAAGTCGACCCAGTTGGTAACTGGGTAACACAATACCCCTTGGTAAGATTAGTTGTCCGACTTTCAAGCCACTAACAGCTGTCAAAGATTCTTAAATAACAGGCGGGATCAACGGCTTAACGTGCCTTCCGAGACGCGAAGGAAACTGGGTACCTATGATAGGTCACACACAAATACACACAGGTTAGGGGGGAGGAGAGAGGTAAGGGGGTGGGGGAGGTAAGGGGGGGTTAGGCCAACGTAGGCAAGAGCGGTTAACCTAAAGATCAAGCCGAGCATCTGTTAATATTTTGCCACGAACTTTTCTTAGATTAGTATGATTAAATCGTTACAAACACACAAAATAACGCGAAATATTCGCAAATGCGAAATCACTCATGGTAAATATCTCGTTTTCAGACTAAATAACGTCTTCCAAATCACAATCTCAGCCAATACTCATCACGTCATCAAAAATGTAGAACCACTCAGCCAAATATAAAATAACCTTTTCGTTAACGTTAAAAAACCTTTTGGCGGTGTTAGCAAAAAACATTTTTTTAGATCATTTTTTCATATTGTCAAAGACGAGTATTATGGGCTGCAAAAAATACGCAATCCTTTACATGTATGCTTTATTAGGTAACAATAGCCGCCGGTGATTTGTTTGATGTGTATTGTTAAAAAAAAAATGTTTCTTTATGTGTTTGATTATGATCAGTTGGTACGGTTTTCTGGAGATTGTGTCCGGAATTGTTTGTTGAATATATTTACAGTACTTGATGCCATCTAGCCGATTTCGGCCACAGCGACTGCATTCACTGACTTTCTATATATTGTAAAAAGCTTTGTTATGCGGCTCTTTCGTGTGCTCTTAAGTGGTTAGCATATCTAACTTTGTCCGAAAAGTACGAGCACAAAGTGGACATGTCAGAACACCATTGATCATTGGTGGACAGACGACAACCAAGCATTCTGTATCAAATTAAGTTACTATACAAAAAAAATTTGCTGAGAAACGACACTTGAAAAATCACATTCTACAGTATTTTTCAATGAATCGTTCACAAAACATTGTGCTTATGGATGCATTGAAAAGATCAAAGTTGCAACAACAAAAATGTGTAAAACACTTGGACTCGGGAAACATGTGGTCCGATTAATCGAACCAACTGGAAAAAAGTTCAGGTAGTCCGATTGACCGAACTATTAGGAATCTCAAAAACACGTGGTCCGATTAATCGAACCAACTGGAAAAAGAAGTTCACATAGTCCGATTGATCGGACTATGCGGTCGGACCACGTGTCCATAACCGGGATTTCGACCTTAAATATTTCTAAAACTAGAATTTTGTCTTTAACAAAAATAATGTCGCAATGACGTGGAGAATGACCTTTCGGTTTCGTTGAGGGTATTGTTACACCTATTATTAAAATAGTAAACTTTTGTGTCGTCACATGTCATACACTATGAAATTAATAAAGTGTCAAAATAACCGTTGCTAGTTCAAAGGCCTCCGCTCGGTGAAAGCTAGCGAGGTTGGTTAAAGCCACAAAGCACTGCTAGCCGTGGCCAAATCTCGTATATCATGCTACCAATATGTCATGTTGCCTTTAAAAGCATCTTAAACAATCTCAAGTTCTTCAGCAAAAACAACGCAGGAGCCATTAATCCAAATCAGCACTGCTGCTAAGTTCGTGGACCATTAATTTAAATTTCCACGCCGCTATATTGCTTTCTGTTACCTACGAGCAACAGTGACGCATTGAGTTTAGATAAACTAAATGGAAGGCGCCAGAAGATTATGGTGGTGGTTGATTTTGGTGGTATTTAGATAATTAAAGGGTGTAAAAGTACCCTTAACACAAACGAAGGGCACTTGTTCTCCCCACCACTGCGATCATTTTTTGTTTCTAGACCATATCTGGGAACCTCCTAGTTACGGAGATATTGGGGGTCAAAGTTCCATATTTTGCACAGCTGTTTTTGTAAATACTAGTTTTTCAGGTTATAACTTTACAAATTACCCCCATGACCCGTTTACTATTCAAAGCATCCACTAGCACAATGTTTTAAGAGTGCTACATTGGGTTTTACCGTAAAATGTGATTTTTGACCCCAAAAAAAAGTAGTTTCCCAGCAAAAATTTTTGCGTAGGGGTACCTACTTAGTTTGATGTACAGAATGCTTGGTTGACGTATGTGTGAAGGGTTATTTACACCCTGTATTATTATGTGTACTTAGTACCACCTGACCTATCGACTCGTTGATGGCCATAGGATTGCCCCGTATTACATGAAACTTAAACTTAAGTGTCGTATAGTGGTGTATAGTGGGCTGCATCAATTGGGTAACTCAGTTCATACTAATTCGATGAATCTTAGAACTAAAAATTCGAAGACACGTGATACTTTATTGTACCAACCCGCACTGGGCCCGCGTAGTGTATTACAGGCCATCCCTCTGCTAGAGAGGAGGCCTGCGTTCCTGCAGTGGGAACATTATAGGCTGATGATGATAATGATGATGAAACGCTTATAACAATAATTGGTGTATCCTTAGTTTCTGCAAATTGTATGAGAGAAATTGCTTCAGAGCATTTTTTAATTTAAGTTCAAGTGAAATAAACTTGCTTCAGTATTATCTCTTAACACAACAGATAAACGAACCGAATTATTATAAGTTAAAAAAATAAGTTATAACCCAGCTTAACGTTACAAGATTTATTTGCTCCTAAGCTCTTTTATAAGCCCTGTATTATCAAATGTATCATCGCTACTTATCACTAGAATGTACTTTATGTACAATGTTTGTACAGCAATATTTCTGTATTAACGCATTATAAAATACTTGTAATAATTCAAGGGATATTATAAATGAAATGGGGAGCGGTATTGAAATGTTCAGTTTAAAATTCGAACGAGTAGTGAGTGGCTAGGAAGCAAGCGGTTTTGGTTTTGTGTTAAGGTTGAGCCGGTTTCGACATATTCCGTTGTCAGTTTTTCTGCGTGATAACTAATATCTTTGACACTAGTCTAGCACTTAAAACCAGATTTTGGGTTGTGGATAGACAGTCGCCCCATATGAAATACTGGTATTCAGCTGCATCGGGTTAGACTGGAACCCAACTCTAGCATAGTTAGGAAAAGGCTAGGCAGATGATTATGACGAACATTAGTCAACACCTTCCATCGTCAACGGATCCACATGAGATTATGATTATCACACGCAAATATACAAGGTGTTGATTTGCATCCTCGTCAAATTTCAGGAGGTTGTCATAAAAGACATAAATAATCAATTGAAGTACGGTAGCGGGTAATAACTAATAAGCGCTGCTTTTTTTTTGTTGTTGAAATTTAACAGTATTTCAGAATTAAACCCTTAATTCAATACAAATAAAACAGAATCACCCGACTGCGCACACAGCTACAATGCAGCTGAGCTGTGTGCGTGTGTGTCGACGTCTGTACCTACGAAATGCAAGCCGCGTGCGCTCGAGCGCGACCGAGCCATGACCGGTAGCAATCATTTTACCTAATTTTATTTCGAAAACCACCTACATTATTGTCATAAATTTCGCTTAATAACTAACTCATTTTTGAGCATCATTGGAATACGGATTAATCTTACTAATGACAGTAATACTAGTCGCCAAAGAAAAGTTCACTGACCTGATATCAGATGATTAATAAAATGTTAGTTTTGCTTTATCCTTCAACCTAAAGTTTTCGTAGTGATTTTGTTTTTATTTGTGGATTAACTCATTTTTGAGCATCATTGGAATACGGAAATCTTACTAATGACAGTAATACTAGTGCGCCAAAGAAAAGTTCACTGACCTGATATCAGATGATTAATAAAACGTTAGTTTTGCTTTATCCTTCAACCTAAAGTTTTCGTAGTGATTTTGTTTTTATTTGTGGATTAAATTGGTTGATTGAAATTTTCTTTCCTACTTAACGGGTTTAGGACCGGCAATAATACCTACCTTAGTTGGTGTACCGATCCACTAAGTCTAAAAATGTTTTCTACGTTTGATGGAAATGGAAAGACGTGCTAATTAAGTGTATGTACCTACGTGGTGATACTTTCGACTCTTACTGTATTATTGGCGTAGTTAAAAATTTGAAATCAAATTATTTACACTAATAAAATTGATTAAGCTAACAACGTATTTACAAAATGTACAAATAAATAAATTACCTACTTAAGTTACCCGGAGGTATTGTTCAAAGTGGCCACCATCACGCTCCTCGCACAATCGAGCACGACGTAGCTGGTTTTCCTTCACCTTACGTAACACTAACACGTCATTCGTTTTTATTTTAAAGTGTCGAAAGCACTAATGATCCTTGCACGTAATTCTGTTACACTTGTCACTTCCTCCGTGTAAACCCAACATATCCTCGACAACGTGACGCAACAGCTCCAGGTATTTGGCACTGTTGAGGTACCCATCAATGAAGTAGGGTCCAAGCACATGTTCCCCTATTATGCCAGCCCACACATTCAGTCCAAACCGCACTTGGAACGCATGCCGTTTGGTTACGTGCGGGTTATGGTAGCGGTGAGCCCACCAATGTTCGTTATGAACATTGTAGACGCCAACTCGAGTAAATAAACACTCGTCCGTCCACAGGATGTTGGCGTCTTGGTGTTCCAGCAACCAGCGACAAAATGTAATCCGCACGGCATTATCACCTGAGTGAATGTCTTGTGCCTTGCGGTAGTGGAACGGGTGTTGCAGTTCACGCTTCAGTAGGCGCCACACTGTGGTGTGGTGCACTCCAAAGTGTTGACCAGCCTCCCGCGTGCTTGCCCGTGGGTCTCGCTGGAAGTACTCCAGGATATCTTCTTGCAAGGCGACAGGCAGGCCTACGCTGCCGCGAGCTTGAGCATGCAGGGGAACGTCAAACTGCCGATGATCCCTCAGTCTTTGCGTAGCAGCCAGCATGACGCTCTGTGATGGAGGTTCCCGATCGGGAAACATTTCGGTGAACATCTGGATGGCTCGTCGTAGGCTGTCTCCACTGATGGCATACAGACGGACCATCTCCACCAACTCGACATTTGAATAGTTGTCCGTCATCTTGCACTTTGTACCTACGTCTCAACGATGTACCGAGAAGCGAAATTCGCAAAGCACCCGCACGCTTCGGCGACATCAAATCAAACACACTGTTAGTTCCAGAGCCGCGGGGGCGCGGCTAGGAGCGTGCGCGCACCGTGATTGGGGTAGGATTGACTACCTACGAATTTATTGAATGAACGTTGCGTATGCGTTGTGTATGTATTGTTTGCTTTTGTTTGTGTGTAAAAGCGCGGTTATAGGGCTAGTAACAGACAGGCCGCGTTTAAATACGGCTGGTTTACACTTACGGATTTCCGCAAATAAGAAAAATAAATAAAAAAATACCTACCCATTTTATTGTTGATTTGGGTCGAGAATCATTAGCATAATTACGTCCTTGAATTTGACTAGGATGCAAATCAACACCTTGTATAAACAAAATTGTAAAACGAAACAATCGTTTTACAATTGTTTTTTTTTTGCGAAATACGAGTAGGTAATCGATCTGAGCTGGAGCTGTCTCTACTAGAGCATAATATTACTAAAATCTGAAATTATTATTCTTAATCTATTATTCAAAAAATCCAACGTCTAGTTAAAGTGTAGTTCTATGAACAAAAACAACGACGGATACGAAAAAAAAAAAAATATTATTAAATTGTAAATCTATCACACGAGCCTCCGACAAGCTTCCTTAATCTTGTTACAGGTATTTTGTCTATTCCTTCATGTAACAATCCACGATTTCACTTCTCTAACCCACTACTGTCACCGCTGTTTTAACGGCCACCCTTAATCAAACAAGGTCCAAGTGTGAGAACAACAAATAAATATGAATTGATAGGATCATAAATTGTGAGCGGATGCCGAGTTACAATTCAGCGGATATTTGTTTATCCCTATCGCCATTTTTTAAAGGTTATCTGCCCTTTGGCACAGTTTTTGCTCTCTTTGTTGTACGAGATCAAAGTTCTGTTTGATATTTGCAATGTTTTTTCTTTGTGACCAGATCACTCCTTTGGGTTTGAAGGTTAATCCTTTTTGTGTTCAGTATTTTCTCGTGTCTTGTTTTTCTGGGAGTGATTTATATAAAGGCAGAGTACTGCCTTTCAACAAAAAACCTAGTAAGGTTGGTCGTTGGTTAGGTACTTGATTGAAGAGTGGCGTTAAATTCAGGCAATTATTGGAACGATATCATATACTTTGACTCAATTTGATGGACACCTAAGCTGTCTAAACACTGAGACCAAATAATAACACAAACATTTACTTCTTCAAATCGTTACAAAAGGACATTGGTGTATTTTTCATTGTTCGTTTTAAACTAAAAGCGGAATTTCGTCGACTGATAAAAAAACGTTAAGACGTTGGTCTCGGTTGCTATTTGTAGATCCTTGACACTCTTAACAGTAGGTCATCACTTGCCCGAAAGTCTGCCATATTACCCAGTACTATCTGACCAGAGTCTATGACCAGTGTGTGTTGCCAGTGATTACATACGGGACCGAAACGTGGTCGCTCTCAATGGGCCTCATCAGAAAGTTCAAAGTCACCCAAAGGGCAATGGAGAGGGCTATGCTCGGAGTTTCCTTGCGTGATCAGAAATGAGGACATCATGAGAACCATGGTTACCGACATAGCCCGAAGAAATGCCAAACTTAAGTGGCAGTGAGCGGGGCACATTGCTCGCAGAACGGATGGCCGATAGGGCTGGAAAGTTCTGGAGTGGCGACCGCGAACCGGAAGACGTTGCGTTGGAATGCCTCCCACTAGGGACCGATGACCTGGTAAAGGTTGCGGGGATCCGCTGGATGCGAGACGCACGGGACCGGACAATGTGGCGACACTTAGGGGAGGCCTATGTCCAGCAGTGGACGTTTTTCGGCTGAAATGATGATGATGATGATCTGAGTTAAGGAGGTCAGGTAAGCAGTTGTTCCATGTAAAATATCCTGACTGGAGACTGGAAACCGACCCCAAAATAATTGGCCAAAGACTCATGATGACGACCTAGTTGAGATGTATAAAATCCAAGTTCTTAAACCTGTAAGACTTATTAGTTTAACTGCAAAACCAAGTCTCTTTTTTCGGGTCAGTAGCATTGTTTAAAAAAAAAGCCATTTGTACGTACGCAAAAATAACAAAACGAACATACACTGACCTCTTACACGACCAAAGGTTTAAGCAATGCGGGGTCAGTTAAAACTAGACTGGTATTAAATAATAGTAGGTATTTGCCATGTATGTGAGAGAGTTAAAAACAAAAGGCACATGGAAACCAAATAGTCGGGTTTCAAACAAACTCGCGACTATTTACAACTCAATATTTGCTCTGATCAAAAGAACTGACTGTTATTTGATATCATTTTATGTATCCGTATCTTTTTTCTTTGATATTAAAAGAATATTTATTTTCTTTTTCATTATGTGTAACAGCTACATCTCCAAACATAAATATTTTTTATTTTTTATTTGAGGAAAATCGTGTACAATTTGACAGAAAATTGTAAGCTATTGTAAAGGGATTATAAAAAGCGAATAAAATTAAATAATTATAAAAAGCGAATAAAAAGTTAGCTTTCGTGCATCATACCTCAAAAAAATCACAAGAAAAAAACATCTTACGTTCATTCACTCATAGATCTATACTTAATCATGTATATAGACAAAAACAAAACTTTTATGAGATCCGGAAAGCAATTCGAATTATTCATACCTAAGTTTTAATTTTAAGAGAAAGTTCTTTGACTAAAAAAACACTCTAAACTAGCCCTTATCAACATATTTCGGTAGGGTGGAAGGGATTCACGTATTCAGTACATTATTCGGAACCCCTTCCCCCTATACCAACATAACAAATATTTTTTAATGAGCTGTTTTTTTTTTGTTGCCGATTGTGCGTCGATATTCCTTCCACCCTCTATGCTGGAATCACACTCTTCAGACTTACTTAATCATAATATCTTCTAGCTATATATTTATGGTGATTATTAATTTATGAAAACAGTCTACTGTTTTCATAAATTTATTATCGCCATGAATAAAACTTAATAAGTCCTTCAGAATGTTTGCTAGTAAACAAACTACAAATAAATATTACTGGTCATTAAATTATAATAGTCCATAGTAAACAAACTGTTGAGACAATCATAATAATTAGGTACACACTGTTCTGTCTCGAAATGAACCTTTGGATGTAAGTACCAGGCTACTGGGCCTACGGGTTGTTCAAAAGAGATACCGCGGCCCCGGACACAAATGGCTAAGAAGGAACATGGGTGGTTTTTAGTCGGTAGAAGTCCCTTGCCGGATGGGGACTGGAGGGAGGGAATTTGATGATTTCCCTACCCCCAAATAAAAAAAATGTACCAGAAGCCGAGCCTTTTACTATAAACAGAGCTCAAATGCAGACTCCGGGCTGATACTGATTAATTATTGATGGTATAACACGGTAACCCGTTACCTCCGACTTACGAACCAGATGAACGAGCCTTTTAAATTGTTAACTTATTTAGAAATACATTCTAGCTTACAGTTATTAACCAAAACCCTTTTATGCTAGCAAAAATCATTTTATCTTGTCATATACCATTTAAGGATTTAATACTAGTGCTACACAATTTACACAATATATTTTATAAGTAGCAGCATTTTTTTTGTGACTATTCCCAAACCACTGCCACTCCTGAAAGTTAGAATCAACAGTGGCGACCACCAGAAAAGAGTCGGGATAGTGAAGCTTTGGCTTACTATACTACAGGGTGTAAATCAACCCATCACACAGCTGTCAACCAAGCATTCTGTACATCAAAGAACCCCTACGCATTTTGTTTTTGCTGGGAGACGATTTTTTTTTTGGGGTTATAAATCACATTTTACAATAAAACTCAAAGTAGCACTCTTAAAACATTGTGCTAGTGAATGCTTTGAATAATAAACGGGTCATGGAGGTAATTTAAGTAAAGTTATAAGTAGTTATAACGTGAAAAACTAGTTTTTACAAAAACAGCTGTGAAAAATTTGGAACTTTGAACCCCAATACCTCCGTAACTAGGGGTTTCGCAGGTATGGTCTAAAACAAAAAAATGTAAAACAGTGGTGGGGAGAACAAGTACCCTTCGTTTGCGATAACGGTACTTTTACACCCTTTATGCTATGCTCAATATTCTAATGCAATAAAGGGTCAATATAGACTACTAAAATAAAGATCTATCCTCACTCAATATGCTTGTATACCAGCCTATTGTTTTAAACAATGTTCGTGTTACACAATACGAGCATATACTCGTAGGTTATATTTCACTGCATTTTTGCCTAAAACAAAAAAAAAATCGAACTAAAACTAGGACAAAACAATAGAAAAGCCCGGTTTTTGAAGGCTACGTATAAACTAATAGGATTTCCTATGAAGCGGGTTTCCAGTGGGGTTGAAAATTGTGTTTGTACTACATTTGCGGTGCCTGCTTTAGTCCTGCTGATCACATTAATCTAGCAAGATTATTGAATCATGGCGCAGCAGCAGGGTTTATGCTGAAATGAAATTCTGTTAACCTTATTTCAGCTTTATTTTAAAAACTTGCCAAGAGGAGCTCTTATTAAAATTTCTGACTTTATACTCCACTGAATTGTTTTGCTATAAAGCATCTTATTATTTGCTTTATTTCACAAAAAAAATCCATATCGAAGTTCAAAAGCCTGTTGCGCTTATTTAAAACGACATATTTTTATGGGTTCGACTCCCGGGACGGACAGTCAATGGGTTTGTTTTATCAATATTTTTTCAGTAGCAGACACGGAGTCTAGATCGGTGTTAATAAATGGGACTTCAAGATAACTCACCCGTCAGGAATAAAAAGCATGATGCTACCTATATGTTATATAACTAACTTAATCACGTAAATTCAGATCATCATTTCAAACCATTGTGCAGTGTGCACTACACTTGCGAACAATCATAATTGGACACTCTCCTGCGGCCGCAAATGTACTCTACAGTCCACGGGAGCCAAAGTGTTCCTCACTCTAATTAATTTTGCTGACAGTATACCGTTTGCAAAGCATCTGAGCCTGAGTTTCTATGAATGCCAGAAGGTAAAACTGGAGTGTGTTCAGTTGACCAACGGTAAAACTCTGTATTTAAGCTTTGTATTTTATTTAGTGTCTACTTTTAAATAGTTTAAAGGTTCGTGTACTAAATACATTATTAACCTTTGACCTCTAATATTTCTGTAACTAAATGGTTCCCAGTTACGGTAAAGAACAAACAATTATCACAGCAACGACGCGACGGGGAAAATAACTTAACTTTAAACACCCGTTATTGTCATAACATGTGGTTGCTAGGTGTCCCTTTGAAAAAAGAAAAACACGTTGACATACACCAAACCAACAAAAACAATGTCCATGCTATACAAACCTCTTGTTATTCTGGTCGGGTATAACATGGTGCGTAGGTTCAGGAGCACTCTTATCACGGTATCGAGCGGCGAGTGTCAAGGTCAGATAAGGATCGGAGAGCGATACAGCCTCTGAGCTCCATACTGATATGTTGGGAGGAAATCTGTGGTTATGTTCGATAGATACGAGGATACGAGTAGGCACTTTATGGTTTATCGATGTTGTCGTAGAGTGATTTTTAATATTTCGTAAATAGATTCACAATCTGACTCAAAGAAATTTGGTTCGAATTAGTCCGTCTGTTAGATTTTCGAAAAATATTGGATAGGTATTATTTACCTAACTACGGCGAAGCCAAAAGGAAGGGTAATGATTTTGGCAGTCTATGTATGTACGTTTTTATGTATGTATGTTCCACTGTAGCGCCTAATCTACTGAACGGATTTTAATAAATGAGGTGTCACCTTGCTAATGGCAACTAGCAGCTGACTTCTGTATCAATGAGAACGCCATGAAGAGGATCAGGTATCAGTGGGATGCGACTACGACTGTCCTCTATAATAATTATCTATTTACTAGACGATTTTTCTTGTTTTATACTTTTATGACCGCGGTTTTATAGCCGGGTTTTAGTTTTTAAACTTATTTTTTTTTTTCTTTTATCAATCAAGAAAAAATTATGAAGATAAAACGCGTCAAAGATTTAAGTGGGGGTCGTGACGTCACTCACCGCTAAGAAATGTCATACTAATGTCTTAGAATATGACGTCACACGAGTTTTCATTGTTCGTTTACGCGTAAAAATATGTGTCCAATATTTTTTGGAAATCTAACTTACGGACTAATTAGATTTTTTTTGTTAACTACCTCATTGCTTGTTATTTTTTAAGAATCATGTTGTAAGTAATTGAACACGATTAAAACAATAATCAAAAAGATGGTTTCCTGTTTCGAGTTCAACTGAATGTTGACCTCGAAACAGAGGTAAATTTTGATTATAATATCGGATTTTGGTCAAATCAGACGGATAATGGAAAAGAGGAACGTCCAGTAGCAGATTTAGCAACACTGATTCTGATCCATACAAAATTGTTCCTCTGAGCAACTTTACCCATGAATTAATATGTTTTAGAAGTAGATTCCTGATATTCTCACCACGTCTTAACATGTTGACAACAGCTGTGTTAGCTTTAAAAAAATTACAATTTCGTCTATATCTACGTTTATAAGCAGTGGTTCTTAACATTTTAGTCATGAGGGACCATTTTACCAAATGTTTGTCTTGCCGGGGACCACCCAGTTGGTTTTCCTAAATTAAGGATTGTTTGATCAAGAAAACTAGCATAATTTTATTAGCACTCATTTATTTATTATTTAGCAAAAATGTAAAAGTAACAGATTTTAATTTAATGTGATTTTTGTAACTGCATACTCTTTACTAACTTCTGAATTCTTGATTCAGTGCTACTCAAAGCTAAACGCATGTCGGCAGTGGCATCCAACCGATTTCGATGCTTGTTTTTAATCACCAAAAGCGTCGAAAACCCCTGCTCATAGATACGTCGATGAAAATAAAGTTAGGTAACGCATAGCAATGTCTTGAAGCTTTGGAAAAGAAATTGCATTTTGGCTCCAAATTTCCTCAAGATTTATTCCTGATTCGAATGTATCTTTTAAGTTCGTGTCGTGTTGCATTTCAATCACTTCCTCTTGAATTTCATCAGAGACTTCGGAAACATTGAGAATGAAAGGATTCCGGATCAGTTTCTGAATACTTTTGTCCCCGCTGTTAGGAAAATAGCGATTAAATTCACTTTTTAAATTTGTCAAATGGAGCATCATGTTTTTCTGAATTTCTTCTTTAATATCTGCACCTTGTCGTCAATAATTTGGTTGAGCGTAACAAATGCAGAAAAGTTTTTTCTTTCGGCCTTATTAATCCATAGCTCGATATTAGCAATAAACGCCCTGATTTTATCTTCATATGCAAAATGTTGCTCTTGCCTTGCAACTTCAAATTTCCTGATCCTTGCAGTTGAAGGTTCAATTTATTTATTTGCGCAAAAAAGTCGACCAAATAAGTAAAACGTATTTTATATTCGGGCTCACAGAACTGATCTAGCAACTCTTTGTTTTCCTTGTTAGTTAAGAATATTGTACTTCCTCTCTTAGTTCGTACAACCTCGACAGCATGTTTTCTTTTTAAAGCCAACGAACTTCTGTGTGGAAAAGCAGAGTTTCGTGTTCAGAGTTCATGTCAGAACACAACTGTTTGAATAGACGAGTATTGAGTGCGCTCTTTTTAATAAAGTTAACTACTTTTATAGCTGTTTTCAGAGCTATAGTAAAGCATTCCGGGAGCGTTTTGGCAGCCAATGCTTGACGGTGAATAACGCCACATATTATTAGGATGGCTTCGCGGACCGCTTGGAATGCCTCCAGGGACCACTAGTGGTCCGCGGACCACCGGTTAAGAACCACTGATCTAGAGTAACAATACAATTCGTTACAACACTATAAACTCCACATAACTACGGCAAAAGTATTTTCTCACACAGAAAAAACCAGAAAACTTAAATTTTTCATTAAAAACTGCCAGTCCAAGAACAATAATACAAAAAGTATTACCTAAAGTAATATCGTCCGCATTCTTTGTTGGCACAACACGGACTGTTGTGCAGAAAACATGAATTACGTCATTTTCTTATTTGGCTAGCTTTTACCCGCGGCTTCGCCAGCCTCGTTGGTCTAGTGGTCACGGCGGCAGCTGAGTTTGAGGTCTTAGGTTCGATTCCCGGGACGAGGAAAGTACTGTTAGGGTTTTTCATCAGGAGTCTGAATGAGACTGGATTTGTGCACCGATGATGGCAATAGGCCTACTATGTGGCGACAGCGACGTCTATTCGCAACACATGTGAACTAAATGAAACTCCAAAGGTACATCTCTCCCTAAACCGTCGGGGATTACGGGCGTGATGTTATGTTGCAGACTCCACTCCTCTTCTCCATCTACACTAACAAGTTGAGGCAAAAAAAAACTTTTTTGTGTATATGTTTGTAATGAATAAACTTAAAAACTACTGGACCGATTTGAAAAATTCTTTCACCATTGGGAAGCTACACTATCCCCGGGTGACTTAAGGTACTTTTTATCCCTGTATTCCCACGGGAACGGGAACCGTGTGACATCCGCTAGTTATTTTATAAATCTACAGCAGCAACACGAAATGGAAATAAAACAAAACAAACCACTCAAATTCACAAAAAAATATAAATTATCAATACAAATCCGCAAATTGGATAACCTTTTATTTGATTCAACAAAACGCACAACGAGGTTGATGGCAGCATGACGGGGGAGGGTGGAAAAGGGGGGGGGGGGAGTTCAGGTTCGTTTTCATCAGGTTAGCAGGATTACCGGGAGGTACTGTTATAGGTCCGTACAGTCGAATGTACGGGGATTAAAAATTCATTCTGGCACCACGTGGATTCTCTTTAAATCATTTTTTTTTTTGTAAAAAGGCTTATGGATTAATTTCGCAAACGAAGGGCACTTGTTCCTCCCACCACTGCAAAAATGTTTTTGTTCTATACCATACCTGGGAATCGCCTAGTTACGGAGATATTGGGGGTCAAAGTTCCAAATTATTCACAGCTATTTTTGTAAATACTAGTATTTCAAGTTATAACTTTACTTAAACTACTTCTATGACCCGTTTACTATTCAAAGCATCCACTACCACAATGTTTTAAGAGTGAAACATTGAGTTTTACCGTAAAATGTGATTTTTGACCCCAAAAAAAAAGTCGTTTCCCAGCAAAAACATTTGCCTAAGGGTACTTAGTTTGTTGTACGGAATGCTTGGTTCTCGGATGTGTGAAGGGTTAATTTACACCCTGTATACTAAAACCTTTCTCGAGATTCAGAGTATCCTTTGGTAAAAAATAGCATAAAAAACAGTGTAGTTGTTTTTGAGTTTATCGCTAACAGACATCCAGACCCGGCTGAGGACTTTGTTTTAAAATAATGTAGTGATGTTTGTTAGCGTGGAAAATATATTTCTTTAGCTAATTACAGTACTTGAATCAAAATTCTTTAGATAATTGTCAAAGGAAACTTTAAATACTAAACTACTGAAACAGTTTTCTCGTGTAGGCCCGTGAGGCGCGCACCTTGACCTTTTTTCCACCTTATTTGTCAATCCATAAGGTTGAAAAATGGTAGACTAGTCAACTTGGTAGTACGTACCTACTCGAGGGCTTATCAACAACTTAAAAAAAACAAAAATGACTATCCAAAAAAACCAAAACTACACACCACTTGCACTACTACTGCAATTGACAGCCTCTGATATATGACGTCATAATCATGTAGTGTGAATGAAAAACCATTAGAAACACAAGTCGATCAGTGCATGAGCTGTGAGGGTGACGTCACAAACAGAGATTGGTGATGATGTGGGCGGGGCTTGCACGTGGCAAGAGAGCCATGGAAGTATTGGAGTGCATAGATGTGGTAGAATTGGTGCTTAAGGAAATGATGAATTAAAAGCACAATGATCTAAATAAACTTACCAAATTGAAGCTGAACGAAGCATAAAAATAAACTCAATGCATTTATTTCAATTTCAATTCATTTTGACGGCACGGTTGACGCAGTGGCTCAAGCAATGGACTGCTGCGCTGCGTGTCGCGGGTTCGATTCCCGGACGGAACATAATATATTTGTATGACCTACAGATAGTTGTTCCGGGTCTGGGTATTTGTGTATGTGAGTTTAAATGTTTGTGAACGCCCCCACGATACAGGAGAAATTCCTAGTGTGGGGCAACGTTTTTTTTTTAAAAAAAAAGAAATAAAAATTACTTACTTAGATCTATAAAGGTATTTTTAAGTCAGAAAAAACAAAGTTAGCAAAGCTACAGTTACAAGGCATTATGACTTGTGAAACTACTGTGATTCCTATTCTAAAGCATATTTTTCTTAAATCAAAATATTGTTACAAAATATTGGTTACATCATTCAAGATGAGATTAAATTATATTTGATAAGAGAACGATGCTAGCTTTTCGCGTGTTCTAACTTTACAATCTACAACTGCCTTTTAGGTACTGTATGTCCAGCCACACCTTAAGAGCTAATATATAGAATTCGATTTTTGATGTATAACCAAACCTAGTCATGAGCCATGCTATTTATTTATTTATTTTACTATTTATGTACACACAGTAGATAGCACAGGAAAATATTATAATAATATATGTGAGCACAAAGGTACTGCTTATTTCTAAAGAAATTTCTGCCAGCAGACCTGCAAAAGGAGAAATGAAAAGGAAATGTAGACCATAGTGTGTGAATAAATACGAAAGTTACCTATAATAATAAACACACGTCATCTAAGTTAACATGTATACATATATACTTTAAGGACTATGTTTAGTCATACGCTGTTTTTTATCCCCATACATGTTGCCGTAATTTTATTGAGTTCATAATTTCAGACGCTCACCCGGACCAGGGTCTATATCAGTTTTTATGTAAGTGCCTACTTTTATACATAGGTAAATAATGGGTGCGAATGTGTGGTCCTGTCGCAAAATTTCAAGCCACTTCAGCCCCAAACTTACATCGCGAGCCTCAAGTAATGACAATTTGAAACACCATAACCAATACCCACTATATTCACAATAGCACTTCACACGCAAAATAGAGTCAAAAGCATTTCATTCATAAACAATTCAAAAGAAAATAGACACAATCGGAGTAATAAATTATCTGTGCGCATTTTTACCACAAACAAGAGTTTTAAAAGTAGCAACAATAGAACTCATTCAAAAATCGAAAACCGTTTCGTTGAATGAACGTAGAATGAATGAATTGTCGGCCAGACATTCTGGCGTCGTTCATTTTGCGATTTAAAACCAATTTTTTTCTTGTCTAGTGCTTTTTTTGTTTACCTGCCATCGTTTGATAGGCCGCTTTGTTATTTTTGTTTACAGAGAAAGTTCTGAATAAATACGTAGAAGAACTCCATATTTTTTATGTTTAAGTGTCTGTGAGGTAAAATGAGAGTTCATTAGTGCGTAATTTAATTAAGTTTTACTATTGAGAAGGCGAAAACGTCTTAGAATATTTAATTAGCGAGAAGCCTAAAAAATACACGGCTGAAAGGAAATCTTTAAAAGTGTCAAGACATTTTTTCTTGCAATTAATTAGCAGAAAATCTTTAGAATAGTTTAGTACCTAATAGCATTAATGGCTCTTGCAAAAAATGCAAAGATTCCTTTGGGTTTCCCCTCTAAAAAGAGTGTTACCCTCTAACTAAGCTCAAATAAACTTCAAAGAACCGACACTCTAAACGATTTTGATCCTTACGAATTGTGAATGACAAACCAAAAGTGAATTGCATGGAGAATGCGCAACCTGTTCTCTCTTAAAGGCAACAAGCAACAACAGATCAATACTGAAACTTGCAGGACTTCTTGCAACTAAAACAATCAACTAGTTTGCAACTTAGTTACAGTTTGCTGTTAGACTGTCTTATCTTGACGGTCTAAATTGCACTTTTGACTTGTGGCAATATTTGTTGCCTATGGCTATTACCTAAATGCTACAGAGCGAAGTTGCTGCAAAGAAGTTGATATTATGTGGCGTAGCAGGTGAGTGTCAATGAAAGAAAGAAAACATATTTATTTAGCACGTGCCTTAAGTGCACACATCAAACAATAAAAAATAAAACTCAACTAAAATATTAACAGAAAAAAATCATCAAGCATCTCACGGCTGCGCCAAATAGGACCACTTCAGCAAACTGCCGAGCAGCTAGTGCTCGACGATGGTTTTCAACTGGCCCTAAGATAGTGATGTAATGAACGTAAGACAGTTTAGTCCTTTGTGTTTATAAATATGTTATGTATGTGTATGAGTAGGTATAAATGTGAAATAGATGTATAATAATGACACAAAAAAGAATACTATTATTAAATAAAATAAAAATATTTAAGCGCGTTTTGCACGCTTTCAACCTCCAAACGCACTATTACGAATCCATTCGAAAGGGTTTATTCTGATTGGGAAGTACTGATAGCATTGTCTATTTCTTCCGCTAATCAGGATTATAGTTTGGATAGTGAGTGTCCTAACATAATCCAGGCTTCCATACAAATTTTAAACAGTATGTAAAACAAAGCACCCGCTGTTTGTACAGTCACGAGCAAACATAAATATTTAATCAATACAGGAAGAATATTGGTTCTAAACGTTGCGAAGTTTATACATATTGGTGCTGCTGACTTTACAGGTAAAGTGATTCAGGAGGGAAGTTTATATTACCATGCAGTACCTACATTGCTTGCATGTGCCATGCAAATCCGGGGATATTATTTGAGTAAGTCAGTTTGTCCTTTTCTCGTTATATTTTTACGTCTAGCAGTTGAACGTTTTTTGATAAAAAACAAGCACAGACCTGGGGATCTAAAATGGCCACTTTAGCAGATCATAATATGAATTGCGTTAAAAAACGTAAAATAGACCTTTCTAGTAACTAGTCTGTGACCATTTTGCGTTAAAAAAACGCAATTCATATTATGATCTGCTAAAGTGACCATTTATACCCCCTGGATGAGGACATAGCATTCATTTTATCCCGGTGGTACATTTCAGTAGGGTAATTACCAACTTACTCACGGACGACGTCCTGGGCAAAAGCTTCACTAAGTTTCTCAGCCTAATGGCTAGGTCGTGGGTTCGAACCTAGGCAGGCACATTACTTTTAATTTATTTTATCACCGCTGCTCTCAAAACGGTGAAGGAAAACATCGTGAGGAATCCGGCATGTACTTAATTGAACCAAAAAATTCGAAGACATGTGACATTTCCACCAATCCGCACTGAGCCCACGTGGTAGATTATAGCCCATATCCTCTCAAAGAGAGGAGGCCTGTGTCCCAGCAGTGGGAACATTAATAGGCTGTTGATGATGATATCCCTTAGTCTCGTCTATCGTCATTATTACTCACATAATTTTAACTATTTATGTACACACAGCAGATAGCACAGGAAAATATTATAATAGAATATGAGAGCGCAAAGGTACTGCTTATTTCTAAAAAAAAATCTGCCAGCAGACCTGCTAAAGGAGAAATGAAAAAGAAATGTAGACTATAGTGTGTGAATGAAAAAAACGAAATGAACAATCAGTTAAGAACAATTAACTAACTTAACCTATAATAATAAATACACATATTATTATATGTAAATAAATGGATATATATGTAGATGAATAATAATGCTAAGATATTAAACAGATAAAATATAATGTGTAATGATGGTGATATCCCTTAGTCTTGTCTATCGTCATTATTACTCACATAATGTTCCATTGCCCTTAAAGAATCGTGATAGCTTAAATTAGCAACAACAGCAAACAGTCTAGAATTACCCCGAGTTTATTTCTGTCGAAATAACTACAGCCTTATTAGAGTTGAAACATATTAAGTCGTTACATAAACATTGACGACCACCCCGGTCTCGTCTCGGTGTAGTCACTGGGTACTGGGAACTAAAATAGATACTTATA
Organism: Diarsia rubi; assembly: GCA_932274075.1. Classification (NCBI taxonomy): domain Eukaryota; kingdom Metazoa; phylum Arthropoda; class Insecta; order Lepidoptera; family Noctuidae; genus Diarsia; species Diarsia rubi. The sequence goes on along the minus strand of OW026424.1, from coordinate 19,385,199 downwards.
TAACTTGGAAGTGAGATAATGTTCTGTGCTGGTCTTAAAAACGTGTCGTAAGACGTAATTTAGTTCAGGATTATGTACACTACGATACAGGTCAATGGTAAATAAGTAGTAAATCTTTTTTTAAATGGTCATAGACGCAGCGTGAGCAAGTATTATTATCAACGAGCTGATGACCGCGGCTTCGCCCACGTCAAATTATAATATTATACTAAAATCTTCCTCGTGAACCACTCCATCCATTGGTGGAAACAGCATGAAAATCGGTGCAATAGTTTTTGATTTTATCGTGAGCAGACAGACGGACGCGATGGAGTACATTTTTGTGTAATAATATATGTAGCGATGATGATTATATCGTTATTCATTTTATAATCCTGCTGATTCTGCTATGACAGGCAATTTAGGGCCCTAGGCTGATTACACTGTTGGGCCAAGGTCTCTTCTCATACATAGAAAGTAGGAGAATGGATCATCACGCTTGTGTAAGACAGTACGATTATTGCAGACTTTTGCTTTCCAGTTTATGGGTTCATGTTTTTCTTCACTGTAGTCAGTCATGACCACGATCAATGTATAAAGTCCAAAATATGAATAGAAAAATTCATACACACACACATTATACACGCACACCACACACTTCATACACATTACGCACACACTTCATACACACACCACACACATCATACACACGCACCGCCGCCACACATACAAACCACACACACAGGCACATCGCCACCACACCGCCGCTCAAATTGGTGCTTGGTGGTATTTGAACCTCCAATCTTGTACAAATGAGGCCAAACCTAAGACGCTCTATCACCTCAATCACGGAAATTCTTTGCTAGACCAAGTCAAGATTAAATTGTTACTACGGACGTGTAGTTGACAGTACAACATAAAAACATGTAATCTCGGTGGACGGTGGTATGGCCATAATTTCTGAGATTTGTGTTTGGTATGGCCACACGTACCTAATGTCATACTTTGCCATAAAAGGACAGATTTACTTTCAGCATTGTTATTACAAACATATTAAATGAAATAGGTAATAAAGTTTTAAGGAACGGTTTTAAGGAACTAAAAACGATAAGGATTTGGAGCAAAAGGTTCGCATTGCTAAAAACCTCCTCTTAGTTGCATTATAAAGTGTATCTTAGAATAAGTACCTGGGTTTATATCACAGTTTGTACGTTATTGAAATCTTAGGATCACTTTCAGTCAACGAATTATCAGCCAAAATCTTTTGAATTTCCTGCTATAATGACAAGAACGAAGAACCATACTCATACCTGACATAAAACAAATATCGTCACTGAAGCTATAAAAAAAACCCTACCACATAAGTCACAAAAGCCTGGTCACTACGTTTACTTGCCATTTTTCTCCAATTTCCTATAGAAATGGATTTGTTGTCTCAACAAACATTGCTATGATATGGCCATCAAAGATTTACTGTTTGCTGTAATGTCTGTAGATGTTCTATTGGCAATATTTGTATTGTCAGAGACTGTGTAGGTATTAGTTGATTCAATCAGGCGGTAACTTTATTTCTGTTGGATTAAATAGAAACCTGTTAGTACATAATTTAATTATATTATTTTTATTTCGTTAATTATTGTTGTTGTTTTTTATTTTTTTTTTGTTCAAAATGTTTTTTATCAAACTCAAACTCAAACTCTTTATTGCATTCATGTGTAGTGAGTGTGTGTGTGTGTGTTTCGTGTGTGTGTGTGTGTGTGTGTTTTATTTATTTTATCTTAATTATAATTTTAATTCGACATTTGGAATTTAATATTTTGACAATTATTGAAACCGTACTTTCTTTTTGAACGTTGCAATTTAATAATTTTGTTCAATTTGTTTATATTTGAATAATGTTCATTGTTAAAAAAATTGCATGCCCAATTTAGGAGGCGGAATATGAAAAACTCATGAAAATTTCTAATATACCATATTTCAGGCAAATAAATTAATAAATCGATCTGTATTGTAATAAATACCTAGTTATAACCATAACGTCCCCATTTACTCGAACTCAATCATCTCAGTGTTTGGTTTGTATTTTTATTTTTTTTTATTTTCAGGAAGCAACTTAAGCTTTGTTTCGTTGGTCCACCGGCACAACCGAAATTCAAACTCTATAGCTTTGCAACTATACATTTCATGAAACCAGGAATTTCATGGAACACTTATAGATCTCGCAATCTTCTTGCCTTGTTTGCTTTGTTGCGAGCACGTCGTACTTTACCCTAATAAGGTTTTAACCAATGACCTCCGGTAATTGGTAATCGGTTCCGAGCTGACTGAGGCAAGAATATTATATTCTTGGCGAGTTATCCCACTACTGGCCTAGTCATTCATATAATTGAGAAACAGGCTAACTTTGCTCTAAAACAACTAAATTTATGTCACTTTGCCTAAGTATTGTAATGTAGTAGCTAAAGCTAATCCTCGATCGATCGATCGATTTAGACTACACTAAGAAGTCACTTTGGAGTCCTAAGTGAAATAAGTCCCTTGTGAGATCTAACTTCAAAACTCGTTTGGAAACCGCTTGCTAGTATGCAATTAGATACAGTATCATCACTACATATTGAAAAACAAAGGTCTCCGCCTCGGTCTGTCTGTCTGTTCGCCATAAACTTAAAAACTACTGCACCGATTTTCATGCTGTTTCACCAATGGATAGAGAGGTTCTTGGAGAAAGTTATAGTATATTTAATTTAATCGATATTCCAAGAATCCCCGAATCAAAACCTTATAAAAAATATGGTTGTCTGTAAAGTCGGTTTACGGACGATAATTTTACGTGATAATGTCATAAGAAAATATTGATGATGCGTCGTTTGTTCCGCGCTCTCGCTTGCACGCGGATCGTGATGCTTTTTCGTACGTGCAACCGATTCCGTTCATCGATTAAGGCAAATTGTTCAAATTGTTCAAAGCGTTATCACAATATCAAAAAAACTGATAAAAACTACCCTAAGCTCTCCGCTAAGCACATAATTGTGCGTTGCACTATGAGATTTTATAATAACCCTCTTTTTGGGTTTTACCGCAGTCGGGTAAAAAGAACGGTTATTTAAGTGCTAGTCTCTTGTGACATCTAACTTCACAAGCCATTTAGATACCGCAAAGGAATTTGAACACTATTTTATCAATGCCAATTTACAAAGTATTTAAACCAGTTTTTCTGTACCCCTTTTTTATCAAAATTCCGATATAAGTACATACACCTCGGTCGTTAAAGCTACTACTTACGTCCTTATGTCGGCACATCAATGCGATTTTTTTGTCGCAAACTCTCGTACTCACAAAACGTGCTTATTCACTGACATTTTCCCCTTTATCAAGAAGGTTAATCTGATAATCGATGACATGATCGATTCGTTTACCCAAGTGACTCAAGTGCCGGAGTTTTCGTTTGTGTTTGCCGCAAGTTTTGACAAAAGTTACCCGAGTATTGTCGGACGCAAATCGAGTTACCTCTGTTTGACGGAGGAATCGAGTAAGCCAATTAATATGGTTTGGGAGTTTGCGAAAATAGTAGGTAGGTTTCAAATTAAATTAGTTTGCTTTCTGATGTGAAACGTTGCTTTAAGAAATTCGTCTTTAGCTTTGTGTTGAAGAGAAAGAATAATTATTTATTAATGTCGTACAGGACAAAACAAAATGATTCAACAAAATTGTAGTATGGGGTACCGTATTTTCCAATATCAAAAAAAATCAATCATAGAACTGCAATATGCTATTTACTTCTCTAATTCATTAAATGGCAGTCATTAAAATATGTTCTACCGCGGTGAAGCCATAAAAAGTAAATAAAAAGTTTTTATTAGTTTTTTAACTACTTTTTTATTTCTAACTTTTTAGTTATTATAGGCGGATGATGATGATGATGATGAATGGATAGAATGTGTGAAGAATAATTACCTATAAGTATTGCTTCTTACATAGCCTTAGTGTTTGTTCTTTCTTTGGTCGCGTAAAATACTTCGCAGATGATTTAACTTTTGTGTTTGTTTACTTTGTGTTTTTGAATTTGTGACTTTGAATTTATTTTAAACATATAAGTGTCATATTTTTGTAATCTCCTTTTAAAACCCTTCATTTTGATTTCCTACTCGATGGTAATGGATTTTTTTTATTTTTAAAATCCACGATTTGGCCCCCAAAACCAGCAATCATCTTCGTTTTTTTAATGTAGCCAGTGACACTCGCGCCATCAAGACGATTCTAACGACGTAAATTTCATTCAAATCCCTTCATCCGTTTGAGAGTTATGAGGGAACAAAGAAACGGACATACATACACACATACATACTTACATACATTCATACATACACGCCAAACACATAACCCTCATTTTGGGCTTCGCCGCAGTCGGGTAAAAAAGAGGAGCAGTGTCGTCATTATTTTATACGTCTTCCTCGCTCAAGAGGTATTTAAAAGAAAGCTATTAAAATAGATGCAATTCCACAAACGACGGGGTTTGACTGCCAATAAGAACGCTTCGAGACTACCAAGCTATTAGTACGTGGGTGTTGTGCTAATTAAAGCTGAGGGTAAAAATATTTTTTATTAAGTCATCAGTTTTTTTATTAGAAGTTTTGAATTTTTGTTTCATTTGTGATTTAGAGTGATATTATTACTATTATCTTAATTTACAATCTTATTTTTTAAAACGTTTAAGTTAGCTAATTAAATTAACTAACTAAATTTTAGCTAAATTTTTAGGGTCCGTTGGGTAGGTCTACCCCGGCCAAGGTGGTGTGACCATCTTATCATGTAGGAGAAAAGGGAGGCTTTTGACCAGCAGTAGGAAACCACAAATAAAAAATATGTTCAGTATCAATTTGGTGAAAAAGGTTGTTGGAAAATCTCTAAATAGAACACACGAAACCATAGGTATAGTAATTTTTAGACTGCCGTTATATTTTAAATCAAGTTTTATTATTCAAATCGTGCTACAATTATAGGGGTCATAATATGACTGGCATGACTTTAGCATAATGTGTTGAACATTCAATCGCGTAGTTTAAAAACACAATTGGAATAATAACACTACAAGTCATAATTATTAATAATGTTGCATTATTCTCTATTCTGAAATGAATTATTAGAACCTTAAATCATTTTTTAAAGAAAATTAAAACTATTTTTATTCTATAAAATAAAGTAAAAAAATAAAATTGCAACACAGTAATGAGATGTCCAAAAAAAACTAACTCTGTAAAGAGCATAACAGTTTCGACCTTATCCAGGATAAGCAAAGTTTATTTTTGTTCGGTATACAAAGGTTATAAATCGCAATTACAGCAGGTACGGAGAGAGAAGCAATTATTCGTAACCCGTGACGAGGAATTATTCAAATTAATGTTGGGGTGTGGTGCAAGTTGTATTGAGTAAGCGGTGTTAATTGCGCAGTTGCAAAAAAGAAAACATCATTATGTGAATTTACACATTTTAAAATCCTTGTGCTAACTTTTCCAACGCCTCAAAGATTCAATGCCAGGACCTAAAGTATAATTACATTTTTCACAGTTAATACTTTAGTTTGGTACCTACATACTATTGATGCGTAAAAGTGTAAAACCATTGAATGACCCTTGAACTAGTTACAAGTCCAACTGGCTACAACCCAATCACAGTCAAGGAAGTGTATCTTTGAAAGGCAAGATATCATAGAATCATGTATTTATTTATTTGGGTTAGATCACTGATCTTTGTGAAAAAAACTCACTGGTCTTTAAGAAATGTCAGCAGTCTGCGATTTAAACATGACAGCTGTGCTCTCTCTTATCTTAATTTTCAGAGTCTTTTCCCAACTATGGTGCGGCCTCCAATCTAACCAGCTTCAGTTATAAAGGGTGTAAAAGTACCCTTATCGCAAACGAAAAGCACTTGTTCTCCCTACCACTGCGATATTTTTTTGTTTTAGACCATACCTGGGAACCCCCTTGTTACGAAGATATTGGGGGTCAAAGTTCTAAATTTTGCCCAGCTGTTTTTGTAAATACTTGTTTTTCATGTTATAACTTTACTTAAATTACCTCCACGACCCTTTTACTATTCAAAGCATCCACTAGCACAATATTTTAAGAGTGCTACATTGAGTTTTACCTTAAAATGTGATTTTTGACCCCAAAAAGAAGTCGTTTCCCAGCCAACATTTTTGCGTAGGGGTACTTGGTTTGATGTACAGAATGCTTTGGTTGACGTATGTGTGAAGGGTTAATTTACACCCTGTAGGTATACCTCAATATTTTCCATGGAGCAAGTGCCTTGATCTGTCCACCCAACCCAATTTGTACTGCCTTGGTAAGACTGGTTGTCAGACGGTCGGGTCATTGAGCGCCTGTAGTGAAATAACATAACATCATCCCTGTAATCCCCATAAGGTTAGGCTGAGAGGTGCCCATTAGTACACTTACATATCGCCGGTTGTGTTTAAGTTCCATGTAACAGGAGGCACGTCTATTACCATAAACCGTGCACAAATCCAAACTACGGGGCCCGCGCGGTACCTGTGCAGCGGGTTAAGTGTCTAACGTTCAGTTTTCAATACCTCCTTCCTACTTCTCCTGGTAGTTTGTGGGACCAATCTTTTTTCTCATCTCCTACTTGTCTTTGCTTATTTAAAATAATACAAATGCACGTAGCAGTTGCCTAGATAGACTGACTAAAACAATCAACTAAAAAACAAAATACTTGGTCATGTAACCCAGGTGAACATAGGACACCAAATGTTTTAACATTGGTTTAGTATCCTCAATTCACCTGGGTGAAACTAATATCTCTTAGGTGAATTGAGGATACTACTTTAGTATTCTAATGTTCACCTAGGTGATATCTCAAATGTGAACATTAGACACTGATCCGTGTAGCGACATCCAATTAAAATCGCTTATCTCTTGTGACTTGTCCTAAGCCACAAACAACGTGATCAACCCGTCATTGTGTTGTCAGCGTACAGCGTATCGCCGGGATTTTTATTAAACCGTATTGTCATTTTATATTCATTATTTGCGCACGCAGAAGAGGTCGCCTGTCGCGGTCAAATGTAACAAGTAATGGAATTTTGCGCTGGGATTTGTTTAGATGAAATACATTTGTAGATATCTTATCGTTGTTGCTCACTTACCCATTAATATATTTGGAAACATTATAATAATTTTTTCATTCAGCCCGTATTGTCTCACCTTTAGGTAAAAACCATTCTTTACACTTCCGGATGGTGTACTTTTACTCGCCAATTGTCGAGAAAATCACCCAAGCAAGGGCCGACGCCCGTCGGCGCTTCGGGATGTTGTAAGAGATACCGCGGCCTTGACATATAGGGCTAAGAAGGAACATGGGTGGTTTTTAATCAGTAGAAGTCTGACACTCCCTTTCGCTCTGATAATCAAATTTTGACGATTTGCCACCCCCAGAAACAGAAAAAAGGCATCCTGCCACATTTTTCTTGGTCTGCCGCGACCTCGTCTAGCTGTGTCAGTGCTCCAGCTTCGGAAGGCACGTATAAGCCGTTGGTGCTGGCTGTTGGAAATAACTTAATTACCACAATGATGTTAGCATGTGCCTAATACACATCATGGAGTTCCAATATGTGTCCCAGTATAAACTCTGGTTATATAGAATAAATTTTCTAGACAGATGTCACATTTATAAACGTGCTTGTTCTTCTGGTCGTTTGCCTGTGCGGATGCACAATATATTTTGGAGTCTAACGATGTTATTTTATTGAGTAGCCGGCCGCCAAATGGCTGTCGTCAAACCATGTCAGAAGCCCTTGAGGCGGTTTAGAAATTCTGAGACTAAGGTGTGTGGAGTCGTTAGATGAGGTCTAACGACTCCACACACCTTAGTCTGCACACACGATAAGAAGAAGAAAGGCTCCAGCCTTGCGATATTTGAGCCCACAGCTGTGCAGACATGACAATATGCCCAGTCCGATTTCAGTTTTGCAGCTTTATAACCTAACTTAAAATAATTACAGGAAAAGAAAATACCTTGTCACGCTGCTTAAAAAATAAGGGTATTGGCCATGTGAAACCGATCAGAACAAAACTAAAACTTAACCTCTTTTTTCTTTTTTTTTTTGGCGGGTGGAAAATCATCGAATAAGAAAATCCCGCTCTTCGGCAGAGCGAAAGGGAGTGTTAGACTTCTACTGGGTAAAAACCACCCATGTTCCTTCTTAGCCCTCTATGTCGAGGACGCGATAACTAGTGTACAACCCGCGGCCCACACGGGAACTAAAACTAACCGTCAGGAATGCTTTCAAGTCTTTACGGCAGGGTTTCCAATAGGCCATCATTGGAAAAGATGCTCCAAGACTCTCAAACTCAGTTTTACTGTTACTGTTAGCCTGTGTCATCCCACTGCTCAGCAAATGCCTCCCCCATGATTTCCAAATTTTGCGATCCAGGGCCAATGTGGACAACTGGTGGTTGGTTCAGTCCAGTTCGTCCCGCCATCTCCTACGAGGTCTGCCACGTCGCCTTCTTGATGTGTCAGGGTGCCAGTTTTACAAGCCCTAATTATACGCGTAGGTAGGTACGTCTTTGTTTCAAAGGCATGAATGAAACAGCAAGCCAATTGCGAAACTTAACATTTACGAAAAACAAACAGTAAATGTGTTAGTTTTATGCTACTGGGCCTCTGACTTCACTTTACATGCTGTCGAGAGATATCCCTTGGGCATGCTGATTTCTTTTACACAACACTATCACTGCTTTAATTTTCCAAGTTCAATGTTTTTAAAAATATTCTTAATTGAATTCTAAGCTGTCAAAACCTTTTTAAATCCCAAATACAGCATTTTCTTCAAGAAAAACTAACATAATACTTCTAAGATCTAAATCGTCTTCGGTGACCTCACGACCTGACGGTGGACAGCGATACTCTATGTTGTACCTCTGGGAAATTTGCTCACGAGCCACGACTCGACGCAGGCAATTTCATCAAATATTATATTATTTTTTTTTTTTGCTTTGCTCCGTAAATGTTCAAGATTGAAGAAGAAAGATGTTGGTTTCTAAAGGATGTCCATTTAACTTTCGGTCAATACCACAAATTTTGCGATTTTAATTATTTTCATAAAAATAAAATTGACGTGTCATGGACATGTCTGTTTGATATTTCAAAATAACAGCTTTTTACTGAATGCGCTTGGAAGTAAATGTGTAATAAACACATTATTTTTGTCTGTCGGTTTGTTCTGACAAATTCCGAAACGGCTTGACCAGTTTCGAAGGAAGTTTTACTGGCAAATAGCTGATGTTATAAAGTGTATCTTGTTCTTATTCTGATATGGAACAAAAGCATCGTGGAATACTTTTAGTCTAGAGTTTTCTGTGTGTGCTGGATGTTATTTTACGCGGACTGCCCAGCTTATCCCATTTCAATTTACATCTCTAACAATAAGTACCCAAGTATCACGCTTACTTCCTGCATCTTGAACAGATGCTTATAAAGTTCTTTAAGAAAGGTAAAAGAGTCTACTTTTACTATTCCAAACGCATGACAAAAGATTACGGAACGTAAAATAAATCCGTTTTCATCCCGACGATCGACGGGCTAATTCTCGCGCCGCCGGGCTAAATCTTGCAGCGGGCATAATCCCGCGTTAGACTTAATTCCGCATTATGATTCCGGACACAGTCTCCCGGCATTAAGAAAACGGGAAGATGCAAGTGTTTCAAGTTTTTGTTGTTTTAGCTTACTTTGGACTCTACGTTTTAATCTTTCGGAATGAAGACAGTCTTCTGGCACGAACATCATCTTCTTAGCAAAGGCAATGTAAGTTGTGTCGGCCTGAACCTGAGCTAGTAGTTTGGTGCTTTCGGTAGCTGCTATCAGTTCCTGTAGCGCATAAACCACCTGGACACGTAGAACACGATATTAAGTACCCCATCGTTTGTAGACCACCTCCACATTTGCAGTCCGAGCAGAGCACGAACATTAATCATACAATTGTCGCTATTCATGTAATTCATAAGTATATAACAAACTAGTGGACGCGGTTTCACCCCCGTAGTTCCCGTTCCCCTGAATGCAGGGATAAAAAGTACAATCCCAACAGTGAAAGATTTTTTCAAATCGGTCCAGTAGTTTCGGAGCCTATTCGTTACAAACAAACAAACAAATCTTTCCTCTTTGTAATATTAGTGTAGATGATACCGTTCAGAGGTGCACCTTTAGTAATTGTGCCTACTTGCTTTCGATAGTTTGACATCATCTGTAATCTACCTCATCTATCGCTTTCTATCAGTCGTGATCAAGGTCAAGAGCCGACCCATTTTGTATTTTACATTCAAATAGAGAAATCTATAAGCGTGACTAGGAGAGCAGACCCCAAGTTTTCGAATAGTTACCCAGAAAGAAAGAGCCTTTAAAAATCACCCCATAATTCCAGTTGCCTAACAGTTAAAAATAAGCTGATAGCAATTTGATACGTCCAACCATGTGAAAGTCACCATAACTATGTATATGCATATTAGTAGGCGAGGCTAACGGTTGTTATGGCGATATGCCCCGCCCCGCGTGGAAGGGGTAGACAGATGCGCATGAGTCGGCGAAACCAACGCTTTTTTTTAAAAGCTTCCTTGATGTGTCGTGAGATAAAAATTATAACTTTGTTATAGCAGGAATAACAAACGTAAACAGTCAGATAAAAAAAAATGTGTAAAATAATTTCACTCATTTTTTAAAACAAACTTTGTAAGTATCTCTTTTTGTATTGAAAATGTTCCTTGATAATTCATGTTGAAATTACACGTAAATTAGAAGTTCTGAGGTATAAAATGTCCGCTTTAGCAGACTCATAATAGAATATTACATAGTATATACCTAGTAGTAGTATACGGTCTCTCTATAGATTCAAGCATTTTCTCCCATCTAGCACTAAACTCACTTTGGTTCAGTCCCTTGTGCTCCCCATTATTGACTATGCTGATGTTTGTTATTCTGATATTTCCCAAGAACATCTAAATAAATTGGATCGACTTCTCAACAATTGTATTCGTTTTGTTTTTGGCCTTCGTAAATACGATCATATTTCTTCCTTCCGACTCAGATCTCTCTGCATGCTCTTCTCGATTATGAACGATCCACGAACTCCCGATTATTTAAAAAGTTATTTCAAAGTGTTGGGCAGTTGTCATAGTCGTAATCTTCGAGCTTCCATCTTATTCTCCAAATTCCTTCACACCGCACCTGTTTTTTGTCAAATTCTTACACTATCTCATCTATTAAACTCTGGAACACGCTACCCCTGGGAATTAAAAAAGCTGAAAGCAAATTCACTTTTGAAAGGAAAGTACGTTCCCACTATTTAAATCAGACCAAATAGCTATTTTACAAGTTAGTCATGGTAATTACCAGTTATGTTTTATTTTGGTATTTGTTGCAATATTTATTAGTTTATGTTATTTTTATATGTGTATTAGTATTAATATAAGTAAGTATATATATATTTTAATTGATATTGTTTTTTTTCTAGTTAGTTTGTAGCCTACCACAATGTTGTCTTGTTTGACCCTAAGGTTGACTGGTAGAGAATGCCTTGTGGCATTAAGTCCGCCTATGTATCACTATTGTGCATAAAGTTTAAATCTATACATATAATAAAACTGTAAAAGGCCGATGTCTGTACATTGAAGATTTTTATGAAAAACAGTTACAGGGGGTCATAATTATAGCAATAGAAGCCAAAACAACCATTTTTAGAATTTTTGTCTGTCTGTCTGTCTGTCTTTCTGTCTGTCTGTCCGGGCTAATCTCAGAATCTACTGGACCGATTTAGATGGGACTTTTTTTATTTGACTCAGTATTACCTGGAGAGTAAAATAGGATATAAATAATCACGCCAATTGACTTAGGGGGTAGGCAGGAAATTGAATTTTGATTGTTTATTAACAAATTTTGATAGTTTTTTTTTTGTTTAACTAAGTGTTGTTTAGACTTAAACTTATGATACTACTAATCACGCCACCTGACTTAGGGGGTAGGCAGGAAATTGAATTTGGATTGTTTTTAACCGATTTTGATGGACCTTTTTTTATTCAACTGTGTGTTACCTGGACTCAAAGTTACGTTACAAAGTAAGGGGGGGAAATAAATAAATAAATTTTCGCGCGGGCGAAACTGTTTTTATACCAAGAATTCCACTCATTCCCAACAATTTCCCGTTCGAATTCAAGCGCACACAGTTCCCTATAAGTCTGTGCTTCGCAATGACCATTAACAAATCCCAAGGTCAAACTCTTAGGGCCGCTGGGGTGGATCTAAGATCCAACTGCTTTTCTCACGGCCAGCTATATGTTGCATGTTCACGAGTAAGTAGCGCTGAGCAATTGTTTGTTTTAGCCCCAACGGGAAAGACTAATAATGTAGTTTACAGAGAAATTCTTTGATTTAAAAACTTATTAATTACTTACACATATTTCAACGCGAACGAAGTCGCGGGCACCAGCTAGTAAATAAATAAATATATGATTGAATCACTTCAAAATGGTCAGAGACGTAATTAATATTATGAATTTATTGTATCATAATTCGTATCATTAAATTATCCTATCATGGTTCAACATGACCTTGGTTTTGTCCATGTTCATTTTAAGACGGAGACGCACGGGACCGGTCAGAGTTTGTTATGTATGTATTGACATAACATCAATCTAGCAAAACAAGCCCTCAGCCTTGTCACAGAACATGCCTAAGCTCATGTACATATTCGTATTGACAGATGTATACAAAGACGACGTGCAAACATTCCAGAAATTCAGAGCCTCCGGTCGAGCTCGTCCGCTGAGAATTGAGTAGTGGTTCAGTTTGCTTGCAGATTCGATTTGATTTTAAATTATAGATCCTGTTTCGATTGGTAGGTCATCGTTGCCAGTAGCTTGTAGTACCTACTAAATATTCGACTGTACTGTCAATGGGAAAGACGTAATCTTCACTTATTAAATATGATCAAAACCACAGAAAAACCATAGTAAATATTAATATTCTAAAGCTTTTACTTAAGAAAGCTAAACCGGCTTACGTTTTAAAATGTGGTAGATCTCAGGGTTTTCGATCGGTGACTCTAACATCCACTAATTTAAAAGACACAGAATTATTTTGGTATACAGCCAAAGATCAACACAAAAATACACAGCACTACAAGTCTACAACGCAGTATTTATTGTTTGTTTTAGTTCCATTGTAGGACCTAATATTCCATTATTGTACTGAGGACATACGAGCACAATAGTAGAAAGCGAACTGCATATAGGTATTTGGTCAATTTAAACATCTAAGGCCTCAGAAAAAAGTGTTTTTTTAGATTTTCATTACTGTTGTCGCTGATAAAGTCAGTATTATTATTGGATTTACATCTTAACCTAACGAGAAGTTTAATGATGAAGAAACGCTTTAAAAGCGACTGCTACTTAATAAAGCTATTAACAAATCTGATAGGTATGAGACTTCAAACAATTATCGTCCATCTATCCGTCCGTCCGTCCTCAGGGAATCAACCGGATGACGTGCGACGAATCTCCGGGTAGTCTGAGGAGCTGTATAAGTAGCCTTATTAGAGACATTGGCAATGGGATTTAAATCTAATAGGGGATTTGCTGTATTCAAACACAGAAGATCACGAATTTATAATACTAATACTACGTACCTAGAAGTAGCTACAATTATGATTTCTCTCCCTACCTCTCTGGACTCTTCAATTTATTATCCAAGTATATCATTATAGCCAATAGCCATGCTCTGGTAGGACATCCACTATCTGCTGATGTATTATATAAATGTGCAAGTACATTAAAACGAGCTTATTCGTTCAGTGATTCCTATTTTGTTGTGACACTTGTGACCATATCCTTACTGGTCAACCAGTTGTCACCGCTGAAGCATTATGGTTTAAAATTGCGAGTGAGAACTGTAGGCATTTCCAAGCAAGCAAGTTGGTATTAATCACAGAATACCAACTTGCTTGCTTGGAACTGCTTTTTAATCATACTATTTTACAGAAGTTCGAAATTTTCATTCGTACAAATATTTTTTTTAATTTGTTGTTTTAGGTTTTTATTTGTTAATTCTACAAGATACATACAAGCCATACTAGCCTTTTTTGGAGGGTGAGAAATCATCAAGTGACTCCTTCCGCTGTAGGCAGAGCGGTACCTCCACTCCACTCCACTTACACACCCATCCAACCATCCCTGTTCTTTCTTAGCCCTTTGTGCTGAGGCCGCGGTATATCTTTCGAACAACCCGCAGCCCTGACCGGGTTAACTACAACCTTTTTTTTTTTGTTTGATGGGTGGGAAATCATCAAATAACCTCTCCTCTTTGGCAGAGCGAAAGGAAGTGTCAGACTTCTACTGACTAAAAACCACCCATGTTCCTTCTTAGCCCTATATGTCAAGAACGCGGTATCTCTTACAACATCCCGCAGCCATATCTACAAGCCTTAAAATATGATACTGATTGTGTGCTCCCTTTTTCGGGGTTATATGGCAAAAAACGGAACCCTTATAGATTCGCTATGTCTGTCTGTCCGTCTATCTATCTGTTTGTCCATCCGTATGTTACAGCCACTTTATTTCGAAACTACATATTAAGACTACACAGTTAAAACTTGGTAGGTATGTATTCTGTAAACTGCTTTACAATTTCCATACAAAAATTTAAAAAAATAATATATTAATAAAAGTTCCATGTAGGTATGGAACTGAAACAAAAAAAACTTTTTTCATCAAATCTATTCATGTGGGGTTTCTATAGATAGGTCTTTAAAAATTACATAGAGGTTCCTCAAACTATTTTTGCTTAATATAAATCGTTTGAAAGATAGAGATTTTCAAAGTGATAAAATGTGCCCCCTATATTTTAAACTAAGAAAGTAAAAAAATATATATATGCTGTAGATCGCAGTGTAAACTTTCAATCAAAATAATTAGTTTGAACGATATACAAGGTGTAAATTAAACTCACACATACGTCAACCAAGCATTCTGTACATCAAACTAAGTACTAAACGACTTTTTTTTTTGGGGTCGAAAATTTCATTTTACGGTAAAACTCAATGTAGCACTCTTAAAACATCGTGCTAGTGGATACTTTGAATAGTAAAAGGGTCAAGGAGGTAATCTAAAAGTAAAAATTTTAAATTTGATCCCCAATATCTCCGTAACTAGGGGGTTCCCAGGTATGGTCTAGAACAAAAAAATGATCGCAGTGGTGGGGAAAACAAGTGCCCTTCATTTGCGTTAAGGGTACTTTTACACCCTTTATAGTAGGTACTTATATAGTTTTTGAGATATTTAAAAAACCGCAAATATAACTTTGTCATTCATACAAACACTATGAAAAACCAACTTATCACAAAATATGTTTTTTTGTTGCTGCTATTAACAAGAAATACCCCTCTCCCCAACTACGATGGTACGGAACCCCTCGTGTGCAACTCCGACTAGCACTTGGCCAGTTTTTTCTTTTACGTTACATTATGTTTCGACTGATGTGGCATATAACTAGACCATGTTCTTGGTTATATCCTTGAACATCATAAACTGACACCTATACTAAGTAACTAGATAGCCTACATACATTCTGAACATGTAACTACCCAATTTGGTCAGTCTAGCTCATCTACACTAATATTTTAAAGGGGAAGATTTTTTTGTTTGTTTGTATCGAATAGGCTCCGAAACTACTGGACCGATTTGAAAAATTATTTCACCGTTGGGGAGCTACACTATCCCCGGATGACATAAGCTATCTTTTATCGATGTATTTCCACGGAAACGGAAACTACGCGGGTGGAACCGCGTGACGTCCGCTAGTGATCTTTATGACGAAGCTCCGATATCTTCCCATAAAATAAATTCCCCGTAACATAAAACGAACAAAATAACCTTCAAACGACATCACTTAAGACGGTATTATTACATTCACATTACTATAACTCGACAACATTTTAATAAGTACCTTTTCACCTTCAACAATAAAAACGATAAAAATCACTTTATCTCCCGATCGCATAATCGGTATGAAGTGACGATTGCTGTACCGAACAATAAAATATAATACAAAGTAGGTAATTGGACGCCGAACATTGTGATTTCAAATGTCGGCATAATATTTGTAACATGAAACTAGTAGAGGAGTCTTTGCTATAACTCGACTGGTTCCGTTTCGCCGCTCTGATGGTTACGTTTTTTTTTTTTGTCTAATGCTGCAATAAATCTTATAATTTGCTCATTATAGCTACATGTAGAGTTTGTGTGGCCTTGATTGGTGACAACTAGTTACTTAACAATATCGCATTAGATAGGCAGTCGCTCCATTCAAAATAAAGGTGTTCAGCTGCTGCTGCTGCTAGACTGGAAGCCAGCCCCAAGTTTTGTGGATAGTTTCACGTCGTGTAAAACAATTAAGTTTATTTTGACATATTCTTGAACAAAACCGTGTACCTTATAATTAAAGAAACGCAATAGATACCAAAGACAAATCAGGTTATAGAGTGGTTTTAGCAATTTTATAACTAACCTCAAACACTTTCTTACCTATGTTAGTAACCTACATTTCATTAACCCAAAAGTCAAAGTTACCTACATACGTGGAGCGCCTAAAACTACCTAAACGAGTTATACAGTGCGAGCGCGACAAAGGGTGTGACATTTTATCGCCCCGATTGTAACCTTATACTAGTAACGAATTGCGAACAAATTATAGCCTTATATAGCCATTTTATAGACCAGCAATTGAGTTCATACAATTCAGTAATCATATTTATGTATGAAAAGGTAATTCGAACTTTTTAAACACCTCTTTTATGAGGAAAGTTAATAGACGGTTTTAAAAGAGTTTTAATGTGTCAACGGAATTGTTATGATGATATACTTAAACGTTTGTGAATTAATGGGGCTGTATTCTGAGGAACGTTAAACTTTACGATTCTTCTCTGCTCTGAAAAATGTATGTGTTTTATTTCTTGTTTTGGAGTATCTTTAGTATATTTCTCGGTTTCAAGGCAATGTGCGTAGCTTGTTCCTTGACTAAAGGGTTGCATAAAACTGAACGTCAAAGTTTGACACGACACGATTGGTGCAGTGGCTGAGCATTGGACGGCTGCGCTGCGTATCGTGGGTTCGATACCCGCACGGGACAAATATTTGTATGACCTACAGATAGTTTATTACGAGTCTAAGTGTTTTGATTTGTGCATGTGATTTTGAATGTTTAAAACGCACCCACGATACAGGAGAAAATCTTAGTGGAGGGCAACGTCTTTTTAAAGAAAAAAAATTAAGCAAAGTTTACAAGAGACAGTCTTCCAAAACGCCCACCCTTTGACACTTAGTTGAAATCAAATCAAATCAAAATGTTTATTTGCCAGAAATACATTTTTTGGGATGAAGACGTGGTGAATCGATCTCCCCAGTAACAAATCTGTCAACAGGACAGAGGCACGACACTATTTTAAACGTAAACATGGCAATTGGGTACTTTCCTGACAAAAAAATATGATTCTTAATAAAAATTGGGTACCTACTTAGTTGACAAAACAAGCCAGTCAGTGAGATCATCGAAAAATATTGGATACGTGTTTGACGAAAATAAAACGTGTGAAAAATCATGAGTGACCTCTAGAATAACTTTACTTATATTTAAATAGAAATAAACAAATTCAATATAAAGGGTGTAAAAGTACCCTTAACGCAAACGAAGGGCACTTGTTCTCCCCACTACTGCGAACATTTTTTTGTTCTAGACCATACCTGGGAACCCCCTAGTTACGGAGATATTGGGGGTCAAAGTTCCAAAATTTTTACAGCTGTTTTTGTAAATACTAGTTTTTCAGGTTTCAACTGTACTTAAATTACCTCCATGACTCGTTTACTATTCAAAGCATCCACTAGCACAATGTTTTAAGAGTGCTACATTGAGTTTTACCGTAAATTGTGATTTTTGACCCCAAAAAAAAAGTCGTTTCCCAGCAAAAATTTTTGCGTAGGGGTACTTAGTTTGATGTACAGAATACTTGGTTTAAGTTTGCGTGAAGGGTTCATTTACACCCTGTATGAATATCAGATAAGAATTCATGTTTTCTACTTTTAAGACAGCGGTTTGTAGTCGGGTTTTAGTTTTTAAACAATTTTTTTTATTTGGATTTTATTTTAGTGTTATTTAATAAATCCGTTGTAATATATTTCTGGTAAAAAATGATCCGAACTGTGACGTCAAACGACTTTTCGAAAAAGTATTTATTTTAAGAAACATTATGTTTACAATATTTTTTTTATTTATCTGACGGATTAATTAGATTTTTTTTGTCATGAGCCTAATTAAGTTCCTTTGCTTTATGGCATCACATCACTAACATTATGAAGGTGCCTATTACTGTTTTTTTTTAATGTAATTTCATCTGATAGTATGTCCTCTATTGTAGGTTTAAAGTCTTTGCGATGACAAAAATCGGTAAGACGCAGCTTTGCTCGAACTGAACTTTACTTGAGGATTTAGGGTTTCACCTGCAATTTCAATTTCCGTAGCTAGCTGGTAGGGAAATCAAAGTATGTACATGACCTACATAGAATATGTAGTATGTTAGTGTATTCTATATACAGTGCCTTTAGTTTCATAGAAACTGGGTCGCAGCATTAGATTCATCAGTGTGTATAGACGTCCGCCCTATACAATAACCAAGTCATGTTCTTTGGGAGAGGGTCTTGATCTTAGAGAAAACTATCAAAGATGTAAGAGAAATTGAATTAAGGTTTAGGAATTGACTTCTGAATAGTCAATTGAGTTCAATTTAATTGCGGGGCTGCAGGTTGTGCGAAAGAGATACCGCGGCCCATGAAACAAAGGGCTAAGAAGGAACATGGGTGATTTTTAGTCAGTAGAAGTCTGACACTTGCTTCCGCGACCTAGCGCGGGATGAATCATTTGATGATTTTCCACCTTCCAAAAAAAAAGTCTATTTAATTCACACACACACACACACATATCACACACTCTGTCACAAACACACACACACTCACACACTCATACACAGACACTCTGACTCTCTTTCAAAATTAACCTTTAGGAGGTTTTAATTCAAGTTGTAGAGACCTCCTTGTTCGGTATACGTACAAAGTGGAGACGACGTTACGACAATAATGGACATTTAAAAATAACAGTTTTTCAATGAATGCAATGAAAGTAGTGTTGTTCCGGTTTATCTCCGAAATAGCTGGACCGATTTTGATGGAAGATCAAAATTTTCTGGCAGATAGTTGATGTTATATTGAGTAATAATTATAATAATTTATTAATTATTCTCGGATAACAAAGATCCATAGTGGTTAGTAACAATTGGAACTTATCAACTACCTTAGTAGGCACAAAAAGACAAAATCACAATGACATAAGTATTAAAAAATACATAGTAATGTATAGGCTTTTATTTTAGGAAAAAGATAAGGATTAAATGCAAAAAAATACTGTGGAACCAAGTATAGGTATCTACTGATTGACTGTGAGATTTATTTGTTGCATTTTAACTGTACTACCTACTCTTAATAAATATTAATCTTTATTTATACCTAAACCTTAATTATTGCTAAAGCTATATAGGTAACATGAATTTTCAGTAAATTAAAGGTCATACATAAAGAGTAACCCTGACTCCCAAATTATGAGATCCTGTGGCTTAGGAGTTACTATTCTGCTATTACCATGATACAGAAACCTTTTACTATAAAGTGTGTTATCAGAATCTTGAACATATATAATGATAATAATATGCTTTCGTGAAATAAAGACAAAATTGCGTTTTCTGAAATAACAAAAGAACGTTTATTCACAATAAATACAAAGTTTCAATACATTTTATATTTTCTAAACAGAGTAACTTACCTGAAATAACAAAAAACAACATTTAAAGCCTTTACTTCTTGTCTAATTTATGTAATTCCTTTATTATACAGGAAACTATTTACTGTTCCACATTTTACTGTTCCACGTTTTACTGTTCCACATTTTTTTCGTTCACGTTTCCACGTTCTCTTTGCACATATATAGCTAACTTATCTATTAGGCTGTGCTAAGTGTTACATTGCGTTACATTATTGCGTTTAGACGTCGCCTGCGGCAATCTACCGCCCCTCGCAGTTCCTGAACTAGCATCGGCAGAAAAGTTAGGATACTCGTAAAAGCAACATACTGACTTACAAAAATATTTATTACAAAAATAGGCAACTCTTGAAATAACATATTTAATATCTGGCTACTGCAATTGCATTTAAAAAACTATAAAAAGTGATGGTGGAGTAATAAGTGCTCTTGGAGTAAGTGTGTGAACCAATAGGGTATTTTATCAAAAAAATCTAATTAGTCCTTCAGATAGATTTTCAAAAAATAATGGACACGTATTTTTTCTTTTTTCACTTAAACAAAAGATGAAGACAGTACAGTGCTTCGAAAAGTCGCGTCAAGCCACGTGACACCACAAGGTTAGTACTTTTTAACCCACAGAATGACGTCAAAAGCCCCCACTTATGATCTTTGACACGTTTTATTTTCGTAAATTTGTATTAATTTGATAAAATAAAAAAAACGTATCCAATATTTTTTCGATAATCTAACAGACGGAGTAATTAGATTTTTTTGGTGAAATACCCAATTGTGAGACCAGTATCGTCAGTATCTTTTCCGTGATACATTTCTGAGCTCATTAGCTCATTGATGCCCTACAATCAATTAACTACTGCCCCGTGCAAATTCAAGTTACATTTAAAAATTTCATAATTCACTGGTTATTCAATAAAACTTTACTCATTAATTCCTGACTTATTTTTACTTCAGTGTGCTAAAAATAATTCAATTTACACCAATACAGTAACAACAAGCAAATGAAACGATTTTGTAACATATTGCGTGAGTTTATTATAAACATTTTGCTTGACTGGATTTGATCTTAATCTGTCCTGAATAAAGTACTAACCTAACTCAAGATAAGATTTTACGATAACTTTTTATGCTAACTCTACAACTAACTAACCACTGAAAGACCTAATCCTGAGCTCATCGTGGCTAATAAACCTTACTGGGATTTGTGACCTGTAGGGCTATTGCGTATCTTTTAAATGTCAGTGGCTATCATATTGTCCATGGATTAACTGTCAAATTGGTTATGGTTTAGTACAAAATGGAACCATTTGACATTATTTGATGGACACTAAATATTAGTCACTGTCATTTAAAAGATACGCAATAGCCCTGCTGATAAGACTATTTTTCACAAAATGAGCTTGTTAAAAATATAATGTGATCCTAACTTGACACTTAAAATTCATTCTTGAAGTAAATTTATAAAAGTTCGCAGTTTTTATTTTATTTATTTGGGACAAAAACAGTTATAAGTCACAATTTAAATATTTGTTTTAGTTAGAATATGAAAAAAACGGATAACAGCACTACTTATCATAGTCCATGGAATAATATCGTGTCAGTGGTCGGTGTACCTTAATTGGATACACCTCTACCAAGCTCTTCGGGGATTTACGGCGTGATATTATGTAATGTTACTTCGTATTAAATTAGCGGCCTTGAAGTAGAAACCCAATTTCATTAGGCACAGAGTAAATAAATTAAACTGTTCCTAATTTCGTTAATTTAGGTAGCGTTTAAACAAAGTTAAATAAAAGGGCAATTTGTTACCCTAAAGCCTACCAGTAACAAAACTCAAATTACCCTAATTTACTCATATCAAAAGTATAACATTATTTCCGTGGATGTTAGCCCATGATGCGACTTACAAACGTGTTATAATCTGGATGTTTTCAAGGTTCAATAGGGAATTTCACCAAAAAAATCTAATTAGTCCATCAGATAGATTTTCAAAAAATATTGGACACGTACTTTTTCTTTTTCCACTCAAACAAAAGATGAAGACAGTACAGTGCTTCGAAAAGTCGCGTCAAGTCGCGTGACGCCCAAGGTTAGTACTTTTTACTCACAAAGTGACTTTAAAAGCCCCACTCATGATCTTTGACACGTTTTATTTTCGTCAATGGGGATTGTCTAAAATTCTTAACCATAAGATTTAATAAAATAAATAAATATTTAAATTTTAACCATTTTATTTTTTGAAAATTTAGACCATTTTGAGAAACTAATTTGAATATTTTGATGATTGGCTCAATATTATTTAAAAAAAATATATTTAAATATTTTAAATTTTTAAGGTAGGTGACGTCATCAGTGACTTCAAAAGATTGTGCCGTTGCCTCATTAATACATAATTAAAAATTTATATCTGTCAACACGACGTCATCCATCTCACATCTGTCAATCAAAGTGTCAATAGACGTCATACATAATCGAATACCTATGTCTTATTTACAAATACAAGCTTAATTCGACCGAAACAGTAAACGGAAAGTGGTTTCGTGAAGGTATACATACGTTAACAATGGACGCGGTGACATTTTGTTCGTTTTCCTGAACCACAATGAGCGATAGTTTTGTTAAAGATGACAATGATTACACTTGACAGATGGTAGACAATACTTGCCACTTACTTTTTATTTTCCGAGCCAATGATACAAAACTGTACTGCCAAAGCTGACGTAATTTGAAGGGCAAACAAGGTCAATCGTCTTTTATTAAAAATATCAGAAAGATATGAATATTTTTCTTGATTAATTAGTCCGTAATGATGAGTAACGCTATTCCTCGAAATGGTTTTTCAATTACAACATTTAAAAAAATATGAACAATGCAATAAAACAAAAAACACGTATCCAATATTTTTTGATAATCTAACCGACAGACTAATCAGATTTTTTTTGGTAAAATACCCCATTGAATCGATTTCTTATGGCCAAGCGTGCTCCACCCTTGGCCGCATTATTGCTTTATATCAGGCGAGTTGCGGTTAAGAACAAGCTTACGTTAAAAAAATACTTGTTGCAATATCCTGTTCTCGGTATCTAGTTCCTTACTGTGGGTTTAGTTTGAAACTGATATTTTGAAGAGTAGAGACTACAAAATTCTTGCCTAGTAAAAAAACCGAGCAAACTACCTATTATAAATCAGAATTTAAAACTACCTATTACTGTAATTTTAGAGACTACAAAATTCTTGCCTAGTAAAAAAACCGAGCAAACTACCTATTATAAATCAGAATTTAAAACTACCTATTACTGTAATTTTAGAGACTACAAAATTCTTGCCTAGTAAAAAAACCGAGCAAACTACCTATTATAAATCAGAATTTAAAACTACCTATTACTGTAATTTTAGAGACTACAAAATTCTTGCCTAGTAAAAAAACCGAGCAAACTACCTATTATAAATCAGAATTTAAAACTACCTATTACTGTAATTTTAGAGACTACAAAATTCTTGCCTAGTAAAAAAACCGAGCAAACTACCTATTATAAATCAGAATTTAAAACTACCTATTACTGTAATTTTCTGTACTTAGGTACTATTATCCAAAACCTATCGTGTGTTGATAAGCTGCCCTCACAGTCTGATGAGCAGACGCGAACAAGAGAGCAGCAAGTAGGGTTTCTTCCTTCGACAAGCACACCGCCCGAGAACTTGAACACAGTAATTAATTTTCTTGTCTTTATGCCAATTTATTTGGGGTTAGTACAGCATATCTTCTTCTTCCACACTTCTCTATTTCTCGTCATGTCAGCAGTCACCTCCTTTCTAGCCATATCATCATTTACACAGTCCATCCTTTGTTTTCTTGGTGTTCATCTACTCAATATAGCCAATTACATTCGTATTCAATAATTCCCTCATTCCTCCGCATAACATGCCCATACTACGATAATCGACTACTTATTTATTTATTTATTTACTTTTCAACTTACAGCTAACATAACAGGTCTTAAACTAATTCGTTAGTATACCAAATATGGAAATCAATTAACATAAAAATACTTAGACGTTTCTTACAAATTATCAAACAAAATGATAAACAGTACAGTAAATGGTACGTTTTAATGTCTGATAGTGCATTTTCTTTCACAATACCCTACAAATCGATAAGTCATTCCCTCCTACTGTTAATACATGAAATATTTCAAATGCACGTGTTTCTTACATTTGGTCCTAGCAGGCGTGGCCGTGTAAGGTTAATTTAGTTTTATAAATGGCCACGGGCGAAGCCAGGTGGGTGACACGAGTCAAAGAAAAGACACCTTCGAGTTTTTTTGTGATAAATAAATGTACTCCAGCTTGTGTAGCGATATTTAGCCGTTGTTACGTATTATGTACATTGTGAAGAGTGATAGACGATCTATCGTTGTTTGAATGAGTAAATGAAATTCTTTAATCAATTCAATTTGTTTTTTGGATGATATCGAACCTATGCCATGCATAAAACAAATGGCAACTACAATTACTCGGTTTTTTTCCTGTTAAAATAAAATATTTGTGAAAATTTTAATCGGAAGGAGTATGTTTAGATGGTTTGGTAATGTAGAGAGGAAAAGTAAATGGGGACTAGCAAACGTTATTAACAAGACCTAAGCGAGTGGCAACTCTAGAAGAGGAAGACTGAGAAAGTCTGATCTACAGAAATTACAGGCACGTAGGTACTCAAAACCAGGCGCGCGGCGGCGCGGCGGCGGCGTGCGTAATCAGATAAACTTGGACGAGGCAAAACGAATAAGACAGGATGGTATCAGGTGGCGTTCTGTGGTTTCTGTCTACCACCATGGGATAAAGGTGTGATTTTATTTATGAAAATGTAGGTACTTGTTGTAGGTGTTTGTTGGAAAACTCCAAAAAGGATCAATCATAAAAGAACATCAAATAAGTGTATTGCGTGCCCATCACGTATTAAAAACATATTTTCTTCTGTTTAAACAATGTAAGACTACGATTTACTTTGCCAGTATCAAGTGTGGACGAGTGTAAGTACATATTCTGATGTTTTATTGGTTGAAAACACGCGATTCGTCGATAAGGATCGTGATGGTTAATTCTCTGTTAAAGGTTAACGTTTGGGCGTTAACGGTAGCCATCAATATTAATCAGTTTTGATGGGTAATAGATCTCCTCGAGCCTTATCATGACGCCTTAAAGGAGGATTGTTTTAATTTTCTTATTTCACTGTGGAAAAGATATGGTGCTAGGTACCCTGTATAGCTCTGTCGCTTTCCCACATTGAAATAACAATAAAACAATCTTGCTTTGCTGCTTTCCGCTATTCTTTTCTGATTAATTTCGTTGCGGGATCCAAGACAGTTAAATAGTTTCTCTGGGACTTCGTCGAGCTTCATTGTCTCGGCACTTTTCTTGTGGTCACCACTGTTGATTCCTGCTTACAGGAGTTACAGTGGTTTGGGAATAGCGGAGAGCAGCGGTGGCCCAGTGGTGGCCGCCCAGACTTACGAACAGTAGGTCGTGGGTTCGAACCCAGGCAGGCACATTACTTTGTGTAATTTATTTCATCACCGCTGCTCTAACCAAAAAAATCGAAGACATGTGACATCTACCAATCCACACTGGACCCGCGTGATAGATTATAGCCCATTCCCTTTCAAAGAGAGGAGGCCTGTGTCCCAGCAGTGAAGACCACATTTTCTTTGGCTCAAAGATCCAACGTCATCGGTGGCAACGCTGAGATTACATTGAAATACGGAATATTTTGGAGCTCAGTGGACAGGATAGTAATTGCGGTATAGCTCGACAATCTGCTGCTTAATGGCAAATGAGCAGAATGTCAATTCTTTCCTAATAAAAAACAAAATTAAAAAAAAATGTGTGCTTATGCAAAGAACTCTATTTGTTTTTAAAAGCAGTATATGACAAATAACTTGATACTTCTGGACACTCCTCAGGTACAAAACATCGTGTGTGTATTCTTGCTTTCTTAGACGGGGCACACGAACTTAATACATTTCACGTGTTGAGGTGATTATTCCTAATTTCTTTTCTTTCTCCCAAAAAAAATATATAGCAGCACTTGTAAAGTTAATCAACTAGTTAATCAAGTAGACAAGACAATAGGGTTCAGTAATAAATTCCGGGGAGCCGGCTGAGCAGTAGGCAACGCGGCACCTAATGGGTAGCCACTAAAACTGGTACAAATAACGCTTAGGTGGTACAAGTGGAAGGTTCGAGGATTTGGAGGAGGTAGTTTTAGTTGGTAGTGTTTCACACTGTTCTGTTAGAAAAAATAATTATATATTGATATATATTTTTTTTTGTAACTTTTTTTTTTTTTTTAAACGTTGCCCCACACTAGGAATTTCTCCTGGATCGTGGGTGCGTTTACAAACATTTAAACTTCACATACACAAATACCCAGACCCGGAACAACTATCTGTAGGTCATACAAATATTTGTTCCGTACGGGAATCGAACCCGCGACCCGCAGCACAGCAGTCCATTGCTTGAGCAACTGCGCCAACCGTGCCGTCAAACTTACCGCTAATACAAGCAGTGTTTTTAAATAGAATGCCAAAATCATTACCCTTCCTTTTGCTTTGCTTTCAAGTTCTTAAAAAATAAGATCTTGAAGCCATTTAGAAGTTTTCACAAATAAATATATGTTTATTTATTTGAAACGAAAAACAAAAAGACAACAAAAAGAAAGTAATTACTAAATAGCTACAACATAAATTAGAACACCCAGTACGATCTACAAAGCTAACAAACTAAAAAAATTAAAACCACACAGATACAAAATAACTACTTAACTGTTAAAAAAATCTCTTTACTAACACATTCTTCTGAAGAAAGGAATTCTGTCTGTCCACGGACTTGGTTTGCGAAACATTTTGCAGTGTTCAAAAGGTTAATAATTCTACTTACGGCACCTTATTCCAATTAATAACAATATCTTTCATTCATTATTCATTAGAGGGTGAGCTTTTTGCCACCAACAACTTTTGGCACAAATCCAGACTCCTTGGCTGTTCAAGTGTTCACTGAGAAATTCGTCATGGAAAAATCCAATAACACATTGGCTGTCCCCAAAATCTAAACAAAAACCTCATTCTGAGCAGTCGATGCAGTCGCGCTTACGACCACTAGACCAGCGAGGCAATTAATTGAAGATGATGGTGTTCCAATTAATGATTAGGCCGTCAAACAAACAATGAAGACCATACAGTGCTTTGAAAACTCGTGTGACGTCATTTTCTGAGTCATTAGTATTACATTCTTTAGCGGTCAGTGACGTCCCACTCAAATCTTTGAGGCAATTTAACTTCGTAAATTTGTATTGATTTGATAAAACAAAAAATACGTAGGTATCTAATATTTTTTGATAACCTAACAGACAGACTAATTAGTCTGTCTATTAGATTATCTAATTAGAATCATATTTTTTTAAGTCAGTAAACATCAATATTCGGGTACTCAAGTTCATGTTTACAGCAAGAAGAACCGCTGCGGTTGGGGTACTGAAGAGTCCAGTGTAAAAACCCCAGTGATCTCTCGCTGTCAATACAACACTGACCTGGGCCTCTAGCTAGTGTCACGCCGCAACTTAAATTAAAAGGCATATGCACTATATACGAGTGACACCGTATACAATTTCAGGTATGCATAGCAGTTGTCTCCTGCAAAAAAAAATACGACTGTGTTCCCGTTTACTATAAGATATCCTTCAATATTATTGGTTTACATACCACATCAACGGAACCCTCGATCCTTGTAACATCGTAATCTTGACAGTGGGTACAATTTACGTTGTCCGCGCCAGTACTAATCAAGCGTTAGGATTGAGATCCGACGCACAATGTTCTACACAATCTGTGGTTACATGATTGTTTACTGCTTCTTGTGCTGGCTTGTCTATTCTTTCGACTTTAGGTGTAACCCGTGTAACATTGTCGGTACCTACTTATTATACGAACCTTTCTAGATAGTCGCAGTTTTAGTGTAGGTAAGCAGCTTGTAGTAGCTAAATATTAACTGCCGCTCGGGTGAATCTTCAGGTTGAGCGGGTCACCACCTATTACATACCGAGTTTCCTCCGTCCCCCCTTTTTTTTTTGGGGGGGTTGGGAAGTCATCAAATTACCCCTCTCGCTCTTGGGCAGAGCGAAAGGGAGTGTCAGACTTCTACTGACTAAAAACCACCCATGTTCCTTCTTAGCCCTACATGTCAAGGCCGCGGTATATCTTATAACATCCCGTAGCCCCGACGGGCATCGGCCCCTTCCATGTTGCTGACATCTCTTTGAGGCGCGCGTGGAACACGTACGCGCCGTCGACATGGCCTGGCGTTGTCATAAGACGGACGGACGGTGAGCTAGTTTCGTCCGTCCCTCGGAAACCATATTAGGCCGTTGTTCCCAGTTTTCAATTGTAGATATTTGGCAGTGAATGTGCTGTTAAAGGTCGATGCACTTTGAGGAATATCCCATAAATAAGAAAGAGACTAGAACACAATTATAACCAACAACAACAGCAATAACGCCAACAAACTTTTTAACATACGAAAATCAAATCAAACATTCTAAAACGATAGATTATGCTAATATTTCGGAAGCATGAAGTCCCACAATTCTATGCAATTCTCATCAACGCAATATGTGCAACCCTCAACACTTCGTTCATTACATTGATGACGTCAGCAAATCGAATCATGACTATTGTCACAGCACATTGCCACTTAATAAATCCCATACAGAATAAAGGAAACAAATTAAATGTTTAATTCAAATAAACCAACTGGTTGCATTCGTCACACCACGTCAAAATGGTCGGTTTGTATTGAACGATTGAAATGCAGCTGCTGAAATTGCTGAATAATCTTATTGCGAAGTACATTAAGTTCAATATCGAATACAATAGACTTTACGAACTCAATTTCTAAACACTTTCAGGGGTTGTTTGCCTCAACAGTAAAACGTCATAGGTTGCGTAAGTGTTGCACGATTTTAAGCTCAATAATTGAAACGGCAAAGTCGCAAACTCAAATCAATATTTTTTGCAGTTGGGTTTGCATATTCCGTTTTCGAAAACGACTTATATCCAGAGAAAGTCGTAAGTAAAAATGCATCGAAAAGTAATCATCGTAAGAGTGAGTTTGGTTCTGTAGTTAAATACAATTGCAACAACAACAAGAATTTCATAAAAAACATATGCGCAATACTTGAATAGTATAAAAAGCTTATAAAATACAAAGGGTGTATGAATACAAATAATTGTGTGTCATTGTGGTCTGTACAAAGTTCGCCTTTATAATTGGGTACTGTAGTTTGTTTCATTAAAATCATTATTTGTATTGTAAAAGCATATTATTGTTCAAGTGGTATTGGTGAATGAATTATAAAAGTTGTCAGTGCGCCCTTTGATGGCTACACAGAAAGTAATTTTCTAGTGGTTGTGGTGTTTCATTGACCCTATTACCAAACTTTATGTCTGGCTCATTATTTTGGCACCATCTTTTGATATCTTTCTTTGTTAAGTAATAAACATAAAATATCATCAAATGGTTGGCGCAGTGGCTGAGCGATTAGACTGCTGCGCGGCGTGTCGCGGGTTAGCTTCTCGCATGGATTAAGAAATTTACAGTACGGTGATGATGATGATGACTTCTCTAATCCTTCCCGATTATTCATCATCACACAGAATAATTTATTTGTTCAAGAAGTCCATCATTTTTAATATTAAAAATAAACACTGTCATCACCAAACACAGCTATCCAAAATCCAATATCTTTAAGTATCTGTTTACACTCAAATAATAATATTATGTTATTGTAAACAAGTAAACAGGCTGACGGAGTAATTAGGTGTAATCCAGGCCAGACAAAGGCCACGTGGCCGGCACAAGGCCCTCGTTAGGCCTCGCCGGAGGGACGACTAGAGAGGGATGGCTTCGGAGATAAATGTCTCATAATTGTAGGCATTATACATTTGATATTAAATTATAGACGTGGAGCTTGTGAGAGAAAGTTTTTTTTAAATAATCAGTTGATTTGTCTACACTAATAAGAGGAATGATTTTTTTGTTTGTTTGTAACGAATAGGCTCCGAAACTACTGGATCGATTTGAAAAATTCTTTCATCGTTGGGAAGCTACTTTATTCCCAGGTGACATAGACTACTTTTTATCCCTGTATTCTCACGGAAACGGAAACTACGTGGATGAAACCGCGTGTTTGTTAGTTGTTTGTTATAATTATGTATCAGAAGTTTCGTGGAAACATTATCATTAATACTGGAAACGGGATATTTACCATGTTTTCTGTTTATTTTCTCGGAAGCAGTCCGGTGTATGCTTAATTATAATAATTATTCATAATTTCTCAAAAGTTACTGGTTTCTGCATGAAGGCTTACGCATTATTAGTACTAACTACATAAGGTTTAAAAATAACTTGCTTCAGCAAACTACACTGATACGGTTTTAAACAGCAAAGTCATCTCATCAAGTCACCATCAAAGCAAATGAAAGGTATGTTTCTATAAGGTTTCAGAATTTGAATATTATTTGGATATCACTATGTTCATCAAAACTTTGAATCAAACACAAGCCTTTTAATATACCTCACCATTACCCCATTTTGCCTATAGTCTGATACAAAAGCGTAACTCAACTACAACCCCAAAAAAATCTGTAATAACTCAATAACACCACTCAAAAACACTACTATCGACGTTACAAAATTACAACTTATCCTTTTAATTCAGAAACAGCAAAAACACAGCAAAGCTATCAATTATTTTGAGTGGCCAAACACTCAATGTCACACACCATCGCACTTAAATTACGAGAACATGCCATTAAAACTATGGCCCACCCTAACCACGAAACATGAATAAAAAACTTTTATTCACCACAAAATCACTAAAAGCCCTTCAAAGCATTATCGTCAATTTTACGCAAACTCTGAACCGTTCGAGCAAAAAAATGCTATACAACTCGAAATTTGTCTCTTTCGTGTTATTTATTAGAAAGGGGCGTGGCTCGGAGTTTTATTTGGCATAAAATTTATTATAGAAACTAGCGGCCCGTCCCGGCTTCGCACGGGCATTAAACATTACATTTAGATTTGTTAATTTTAACACATTCATAATAATAATAATAATATGACACATATTCATCCCTTTTTGCGTCGAGCTCCTAAAAAAGAGTAAATAAAAAAAAAATAAGAATAATTAAATTCAGATATTATTTAATGATTTTTTTGTATTTATGTGTTTTTTTTTTGTATATTTTTGGGGTTTTTTTTCTTTTTTTTGATATATTTTTTTAATTTTTTGTTTTTTTTTTTTCAATTATTGAGGTCATAACCCTAAAAGAAAATACATTTATTTTGTTAGAGCTTCTCTGTAAACAATATTTGATGTTGTTTTATTTTGTGGCAGCAAAATAAATTGATTTTCAGGGGCTCCGACTCGCGATAGACCAACATACAGTTGACCATGAGTAAAACATTTCTTTCGCAGATCGATCCCTACTAATTCGAAGGTTTGGCCTTGGGACTTGTTAATTGTTAATGCGAAAGATGTTTTTACCGGAAATTGAAGCCGTTTAAATGGGATTGGCAGATCAGTTGGGATCATCGGTATCCTCGGTATATGAGCTAGTTGACCACCTGCTGGGCCAGTGATAATAGTTGCTACTATTAAATTGTCCTTTAACTCCTTAATAAGCAGCCTCGTCCCATTACACATGCTCGGAGGGTTTAAATTTCTTAAAAGCATGATTGGGATTCCGATTTTTAACGTCAATTCATGGGGTGGCAGTCCAGAAGGGTTCAACGAATTTAAAAATTCCTGTGGATAATGGACTGCATCTTCAATATTCGTTACAGTGTCGATCGATTTGTATGTTTTTGTTTGGCCGGGGACTTTTTGAACAATCAGATTGTTTATTTCATTGACAGTATCATTCTTAGGTGATACTATAGCCCGAGAACACAGCCAATGGAAGTCTCTTTCGTGCAAATTCTCGATATCAGGGTATACAGAATCTATTAAATTTTCCAAATTATGGAGTATTTGGCCTAGAGACTCATCCAGAAGAATGTCACAATGACCGCTTAAATTTGGAGTTGGAAAAATTCCTTCCCCAAGTTTTAGCAGTTGCTGTGGGAAATCGCTATCAGTGATTCCATGAAGATGAGCTCTCATATTTGTCCTTAATTTTAATGTTTCAATCGTAGTCCATAAGGGAGACGATTTCAAGCATGCCTTGATGATATCTGCTCGCGTGCCTCTGTTAATAACGGGGAGAGTCTGTCGAAAATCTCCAGCAAATACAAAAGTAATCCCGCCCATGACTGCAGAGGAGTTCCTTAGATCCTGTAAGGTTCTGTTCACGGCCTCTATATGTGCTCTATGGCTCATCGTGCATTCGTCCCACATAATCAATGAGGCGTCTTGTAGTAATTTACCAATAGGTCCATTTTTGCGGATGGAACATGTAGATTGTTGTTCAAGATTGACGGATAGTGGAAGTTTAAAAGTAGAATGAGCAGTTTTGCCATCCTTCAAGAGAGTTGCAGCAATTCCTGAGGAAGCAACTGCTATTGCTATCTTCCCTGATTGTCTTATCTTAGCAAGTATCAAATTTGCAAGAAACGTCTTTCCCGTTCCACCAGGTGCATCCAAAA
This sequence comes from Diarsia rubi, assembly GCA_932274075.1. Taxonomy (NCBI): domain Eukaryota; kingdom Metazoa; phylum Arthropoda; class Insecta; order Lepidoptera; family Noctuidae; genus Diarsia; species Diarsia rubi. Next base: position 19,352,601 of record OW026424.1, on the reverse strand, counting down.
AGAAAACTTTTCTTTTGTCATGAATGACGCTATCGACTATAGTTTCAAAAGCATGTCTTTGATCTGGGACTAACTTTGGCAGGTTTTCATTGACAAAAGCGGTCAAATTATTTGTATCATAGCGATGAGTCATAGTCTCTGCTGCATTGCTTTCTGTACGAACTGATGATGGTAATCCGAAATCACTTAGGCTTTTGTCATTTAATTGCAACAGTTTATTTTCTATTTGTATCAAACCTTCGTTATAAATGTCCTCATTGTATGGTAAGGTGATGTCTTGATTTTGCTGTCTGATTCTGTGTCTAATATCTTCACATAAATCGTCTTTGAAAATGTTCCATAATTTTAATGGTTCCGATGGCTGACAAAATAAAAGTATGACCACAAACAATTCTCTCAATTGTAATGGACATTGAGAAAGCGAAGCTTCTCTGAGAGTATTTTCCCAATGGTCATCGTTTTCTAGCAAACCTCTAGCACGGCAAGCAGCTTGATACGTTTCTTTCAGAACTCCGTCAACGGTTTTCAAGTACTGGAATGAAGTTGGACCGCGTACGTGGTGCAGCAACATCCTAAGATAGAAACACTCGGATTGAGAAGGATGGACACCGTAGACTCTACCTAAAGCGGAATCTTTTTTTATGCCTGGATAGCCAACTACATTCTCACCACGCTTCCTTCTGGTGAACTTATTATTGGCCCATGTGTAGTATTGCGGGACTTCGTGGTAAAGAAGTGTTTTTGCGAATTCATCTTCATTACAGAGCTCAAAAAAAGCCAGCAATGTTGTTTTACGTGGATTTTGGGCCACTTGTACAGCCGTTTCTGTGGTAAAATACACCCTTTGGCCATTTTCTAAGTGGACAGCTAACTGCAAAACTGTAGGATGCCGCTCATGGATCGGGAATTCGAATATTCGCCAAGCAGCTTCGGAAGTACTTATGTAACGGCCATTTACGTAGTTTTCCACTTCATCATTTGGGTTTCTGACGCCAAATGTAGCTTGGTCCGATCCTTTATTTATGTATTTACAAATGTATTTGATGGCTTGAACTGAGTGACAGTACTCTACATTTATGTGAGCATTAAACGTCCTGCACAAAAGTGGAGAATATGGGACAATCCAACTATTATCTATAGTGAAATTTCTGCCTCTGATATTTAGCGAAGCGCTCAGTCCTCCATTTGCGGCATCACGACGACGATAAACTGGATATCCGTCCTCTCCAGTCTGAGTTTCGTTGACTAAACGTCGTGGGTATTTTTTTGTGCAAATACCGTTTTTCATACATGGTGCTGATAAGTTATGTTCTCCGCATAGTCCGTGCACCATATTTTTTGTTACGATATCGTACAATATCGGATCGTTTTGTTGGTTGGGCAGTTCCGCAACTATGACGCTATCAATTTCGTCTGGTTGGATTTTTGTTTCTAGCCAAAACAGCAAATGACAGTGTGGTAAACCTCGCTTCTGCCATTCTACACTTGCCATGTAACATTTCACTTTGCCGAATATTTCATTTTTAACGAATAAATTTAAGAATTTCTTCATTTTCAAATGAAACACCCTTGAAATGATGTCATGACGATCGAAAGATCGCTGATCAGGTAGTAGTTCCGCTTTAATTTCAGGCCATTCGGGGTTGCACGTAAATGTGACAAATAAGTCTGGTCTCCCGTAATTTCGGACATAAGTCATCGCGTCTTGGGTTTTTTCATGCAGGTAACGCGGAGAACCTGTAAATGAAGATGGCAAGATTACGCGTTGACCGATATTTGATGGGTCAACATTTCCGTCTTGATTTAAAGCATCTCTGAGATGAATGTATTCTTCAGCCCTTAGTCTCTGTTGGTTACGACATATGTAATTCAATCGTTCCGATATCATTTTTGCCATCATATCGACAATATATTGACTAAATAAGTCCCTGTAATAATGTAATGCATTAAAACAGTTAGCTCTAACCATCAACCTAAATGCATAAAATTGCATGCACGTCACAGTTTTGTTACGCGCTGTACCTTCCTGCGGAATGGTTAAATAATAACCGTCTTCTCCTTTCACGAACATTAAGGGATACTGTAGTGGATCATACGATCGGTGTAACTCAGAGACCCTTTTAAGTTGGCCGTCTCTTCCGTGGAGCACTATATCTCTGGGGCCTTTTTCTTCGTCAACCAAGAGAACGGCTACCTCGTTTACAGCTGGAGCATTGTATCTACCCGGGTGTGCTGTCTGTGGTGGGCGGTCGGAATGAATAATTAATTTTAAATTATCCGAAGAATTGCGTTCTATGTTTTGTTTAAAGCTTCGTATATATACATTGTGGCTATTCAGTGCGGTCTGTAGTTCGTTAATTAAATCTATTTTCAGCGTTGGAGCTATGTTTGACCTCAATGATAGCTGATCTGCGTCTGAAATGAAATATACCTGCAAGTATTGTGGATTTTGGCCTGGTGGTGGTAAAAGGCTACCAATAAGATGATATACCTGTCCCTCTATTTTAAAAGTTGGCATAAAATTACCCTCTCTTATTTCTTTGGCGCCAAACGAAGTCATTTGAAATAGGCTATTGTACTTACGGATGTTGGTTATGAAATGTCTAGATAGCGAATGATTATTTGTCAAAAGATTTTTTATTGGCTGTGGTGGTTCCTGAATACTGGGGAGACTAACTTTTCCAGAAGCACAGCACATGCCATTAGTTTCATCGACCCATTTTTTGGCTGAACACTTAGGGCAGATCTTATTCATATCGCCGATTTGGACGGAAGACTGTTGAGCATAATCAATCTGTGGATCGTATCTAAAAGCCGATCTTTTACTGTGGGCTAAAACTTGATTGCGACTTCTCGCTCTTGACGTCTGTTGTCGTTCTCTCTGATCTTGAAGGCGTTGGAAACGCTCAGAGCTTGATTCCCTAGTGCGAGATTGAATATTTCTGATATTTTGCTCTTCAAGCCGCTGCAAACGCTGAGTACTGGACTCTCGCGCATGCACATGAGAGGTTCTTAGATTTTGTTCAGTAAGGCGCTGCGAACGCTCAAGACTGGACTCTCGCGCGCGTACCTGAGAGGTTCTCAAATTTTGTTGAGCTAGACGCTGTAAACGCTCAAGACTCGATTCTCGCGCGCGTGCTTGAGAGGTTCTCAAATTTTGATCAGCTAGTCGCTCTGAACGCTCAAGACTGGACTCTCGCGCGCGGACTCGAGAAGTCCTCACATTTTGTTCAGCGAGCCGTTGAGAACGCTGCAAACTGGATTCTCGCGCGCGTATTTGAGCGGTTCTCATATTTTGTTCAGCGAGCCGTTGCGAACGCTCGGTACTCGACTCTCTATCACGCGATTGTGCCACATATTGTCTATGAATTGAAAGACGATTTTCAGTTTCTGATGAAGATTCTTCATTTCGACGTATTTTTGATGCCCTGGCCTGGGAACTATTTCTAGAAAGTTGAGATCTTGATCTTTTAGGCATTTCAAAATGACAAAAGAAAAAATGCCTTTGAACTAAATTAGCATAACTGTAAGCTATATATGCTACTATATTACAACGTACACAACTACCTACTATTTATTAAAATTAAATTGAAAATCATGAAAAATATTCAAGTAATTTATTAGGTTAATAACTAAGTGAACAATATTTTATATAAATGGGTTTAGTTCTGAAAAGAACTTTTTAAATCGGTTTAGTTTCTTACTAAACGAATTATTATCAAGCGTAAATTCCGCACACGTCCATCACGTAGGGAGCCGACCGCGCGAGTAAGCCGCGCGGCAAGTTTATTTCGTGATCTTAACCCCCCTCCCGTACCCCTGCCCGAGTGACGCCTACAACGCATAGCTAGCCGAATACAGTTTATTTTTTAATTTTTTTTTAACTCGTGATATCTTTTGAATGGATTGTCAGAATCGAATAATTCAAAAAGTAATATAAAGATATTGAAGCAGTCTTAAATAATACATCATTTATTTTGATAAGGGTTAATACCAAGGTACAAATAAAGAGCTTTTTGTAGCGGTGGTATTTTAATTTCTTTTTTTCAATAAAAAAACGCTTATTGTGACATGACTGTAATAGTTAGAGATATGCTGCCGCTGATTTTTTGTAGATAATGGTGTGTTCTAAAAAAATGTAGTATATCATTTTGTTCTATCATCAATAGTTTTCGCAGCGCACGCGATGTAAGGTAGTTTTTTGATATTTTTTTCACACCTTGGATTACGTTATCGTAATTTTAGTAAGGATGCCTATTTTTTTTGAAAATGAAATATAGCCTATGTCACTCAGAAATGATGTAGCTTTCCAACAGTGAAAGAATTTTTCAAATCTGCCAAGTAGTTTCGGAGCCTATTCAATTCATACAAACAAACAAACAAACAAAAAATCAAACCTTTCCTCTTTATAATATTTGTATAGATGATATAAAAATGGATAATAAGTGAAAAGCGTGGAAGATATTTAATGACCCGTCAAATGATAGTCTGTGACGGCAGATGTTTTTGCACGAGCCGCTCCGGATTTTTGTAAGGGACTTATTGTGGACATATTACGCTATTTATTTTTGATAAATTGCGAATTATTGATGCTGTATTGTTAAATGAATGGGATCAAATGCTATGGTTATGGTATTAATTTTTGGAGAATTTTGGATTCGTAAACTGGCCGTCATGTCCTGAATCCAAAAATTCATAGACATGTGACATCTACTAACCTGCACTGGGCCCGCGTGGTTTAGTGGTATGGGCCATTCCGTCTCATAGAGATGACACCTGTGTCCCAGCAATGAGAACATTATAAGCTGATTATACTAATGTTTTGGATTTCTGTGAGTATTTAATAATTGTATTAGTCTTGGTCTTGGTCTTGTATTGTATTGGTCGAGGTATTCAGTGTTTTATGAAATTATGTGAGTTTTTGACATACAAAATCTGTGTTACTGATATTCAACTCAAACAAAAGGAAAGGGCTACGCTATTGTTTTTCCAAGGTTTAGTATATGTTCGTAGATTAAATCATTTTTTCAAACATTAAATTGACCCTGACATCAAGGATCCCCTACATATTTTAATCTACACTAATATTATAAAGAGAAAATATTTGTTTGTTTGTTTGTAACGAATAGGCTCCGAAACTACTGGACCGATTTGATAAATTCTTTCACCGTTGGGAAGCTACACTATCCCCGGTTGACATAGGCTACTTTTTATCCCTGTATTCCTAAGGGAACGGGAACTACGCGGGTAAAACTGCGCGACGTCCGCTAGTGCACTTAAAGAAACATTAAAGGACAAAGTCAATTTCGAAACATCTAGAAATCTCTCGACTTCATCATCCTCATATAAAACTTCACCGTTTTCTACGCCACATAAAAACAAGCTACTTCAAATGTTTTAGATGTTAAACTTCCATAAGTATGAATATTATTATAACACGGTATATTATATTACGAGGAAAAGTTCTAATTTATTTCTCAAACATTTTTGTGTGAGAAAAGGTAGGTATGAAAATTCTTATCAAGTTCCTTCTACCAGCCGTGTGTTCTTCCTGAATAATTTCAGTAATTTGAAGGGTTTCGTTATATTTTTCTTAAGATTCGCGATTAAATTAATAAGTAGAGACAAACATGCGGTAGAATTATAATTATGAAACATTCGTTTAAGACTTAGTATTCCCAAATTGTATAATAAATTAGACTAGTCTTGTAGCGTAGCACGTTGTAATTGAATAAGATTATACACCAATTTATAACGGGGTCAATAAGAAAAGTCAGAGGTAGACGTACATTCCGAAAAAAAACCAAGATATTAAAAATATGTACTTAACTGAAATGAAAATTAAAAAAAACACTTGAGTCAACTAATAATTGGTTTTTTTTTTTAATAGAAAGTTTACCAATTTCATAACAGAACTTTGAACGTTAAATGAAAAATCTTTCTCCAAACACTTTTCCGAAATCATCGTTATCGATATTTTTTATTCATTTCCCGTTTAAAAAACCATTTATCTTCCAAAAAGTTTACTCGACCGTAAAGTTTCCATGTCTCGTGTCATCTCAACGGCAAAAGTCAGACCACCTTTTACCCAACATCTGTCCAAAAGATCATACACAACATATCAAAACGCTAAATGCCCAAATAAAAATCACTAAATTCATAGATAATCGTTCACCATAACTAATTTTTATTCTATTCACAACAATCACAAGTAGCACTCAGAATTTTATAATGGCGACAATAGGTCTGACGTTACTGAAGAAAAAGGCACAAGGCATGCGTGAAATTCCTTTCTACAATACATTAAAACTGTAGGACTATAACTTGGTGTCAATTCTTTTGATAACGCAAGGGAATCTGACCTTTATTTCTATGATGAATCATTCACAAACCAATGCACTTTTCAACAAAAAAAATTTAAATTTCAATACTCAATCGGAGAGGAATCTAACATCAAAGTCATAAGATCCAAAATCGATACAATTCAAAACGCTACACGCAACGCAAACTTGGTTTGCAACAACAATGGTATCTTTGGAGCCGATTTGTCGCCGATGTCAAATGATTGCTTGAATGAACGAAGAATGAATGAAAGACTGAATGAATAGGAATTATAGGCGGCAGTTACGCAATCAATTAGAGAGGGCGGTACCCAAGTCCGGTCCCTTTGGCAACCAAACACCTCAGCCCACGAAGCCAAAAGTTTAAATTGAATTTATAATTTTTACAAACTGATAAAGAGTTTTAGGCAGCTTTTATTAAATTTTGTCTTTGTTCAGAAAGGAACGGTGTAATAGATAAAATGTTTTTCGAGTTTATTATAATAGCAGTTTTAATGGAAAATAACTTTTGGAATAATATTCAAGGTACGATGATGGCGTAAAATATTAAAATGATTGAGTTTATTCATTTTATATTGCGTGTAAAGTTTTAGAGGTATCGTAAAGAACTTAGCTCTTAAAGCTTTAGGTGTCATTCACTCCTAAGTCCTAAGTTAATAATAATGAAAAGCCCTTTTCGTTTAGTATCTGGATCAATTTTCCTAAAAGACTATTTAACCTGTCTGTGCCAGTTTACCTTCGATCTCATTTAGATATTTTATCAATTTCTGAATTAGTGTAGTCAATAGTGTCAAGTCTTAGTTTGAAACAGTTTGCAAAGGAATACAATATTGGTATATAAATATTACAGAATTAGTTAAACTCAACAGTACCTATGTCATCATCAACTGCATGTAAATGAAAGTTTATATTTCTTGGCAATTAATGTGTCTTGTTCTACGGCTAAATCTATGGGTATAATTATCATCAATATTTTCTTCATAACAAATCGGCTTGATGGGGTCTCCACCATCATTCATCATACCCGTTTTGCTTTATCGTAGTCGGGTAAAATAGAACAAGCGGATTAGGCTGTACATCTGCTCACCAGTAAATGATTAAATGAATTAATTAAATTAAATTTATTTTTTCAAAATCAAAATCAAAATATTTTTATTTCACATAGGCCTACATAGTTTGTGAGTGTGTTAGTGTGTATGTTTGTTACTTCTTCACGCAAAAACTACTGCACAGATTTGGATGAAATTTGGTACACAGATAGTTTATAAGCTGGATTAACAAATAGGATAGTTTTTATCCCGATTTTATATTCCCATGGGTAGTAGCAGGTGAAGCCGCTGGCAACAGCTAGTAAGGTATAATACACACATGAAGACCTCTCACACATGAATATCTTTACACTTTAGTTTAAAATAACAAATTATTATGGCTCAGTTCTGGGACACAATTGCCATGGACACGCTAAGAAGAATAATTTTAATAATTCAACTCGCTTTCGCCCACGCTCCTCTACCCGCCACTTTGATACCCCCACAATCTTCACACATCCCTAACAAAGGCCCGCATAGACGATTCACAAAGATACCGCTACCTAAACACGTTGACATTTTACACCCGAATAACGCCGCACAATATTTTACCGAACACATTCACAGATCTAATGAATGGGCTAATGTATTATCACACTTACAAGGGCCAAAGAATAGAATTTTGTCAAGTGACCGTAGCTAAGGTCCCGAAATTGTAATAGTATTTCATAATATACTTCCTATGAATGAAAGATCGATTTGTAGTTTGAAAAAAAATGTAGCTGAGTTTATGAATGGCGTAAAATCAGTAATATATGGTATTTATTCTCTTTTTTGGTATTTTTGTCTTGTGTTAGTGCCGACATTTGTAGTTCAAATGCTCAGTTAAAAATAAAACTATTGCGAAGTTGGCAAATAAAGTACTTTAACTCAATTGAATTCCGTGTTCGTTTTCTAAAGGGAACTTTTACAGAATTTCACGTCGTTTTACGCTTTTACGTCTTGAAATGGGTAATATTTAGACATTTAAGTTCAGTTTTCTTTTGATCATGTTATTGGGTTTATTCTTTGGGATTTTTCTCATTAGTAACCGGGAGTCTGGATTTGTCCCTTTTTTAAGACAATAAGGGATTGGAGTGAGTCAAGGAGTGATTCTAATTAGATTATCGAAAAATATTGAATACGTGTTATTTGTTTTATTAAATTAATAAAAATTTACGAAGATAAGACGTGTCAAAGATCATGAGAGGGTAAAAGTTTGTAGGTAAAAAATTTACTAACATGTGACGTTTTCGAGGAGTTCACGAGTTTTTAAAGCACTGTATCGTCTTCATTTTTTGTTTATATAAAAAAAAAAAATACGTGTCCAATATTTCGTGGAAATCTATCTGACGGACTAATTTTTTTTTTAATCCGATCTCCTTTTGGCTCGTACTTATAACTTGTAAAATGTGTAGGTGTGGATACTTTACACACACACACTCTTTGCCAATATAATGGCACCTTTTTAGGGTTCCGTAGCCTAATGCCAATGCAAAACGGAACCCTTATAGATTCGTCATGTCTGTCTGTCCGTTCGACCGTCCGTATGTCACAGCCACTTCATTCGTAAACTATTAAGACTACACAGTTGAAACGTGGTTGATAGATGTGATCTATGAACCGCTTTGCATTTTCATACAAAAAAAAAAGCTAAAGATAGGTAAAAAGGGGGGTTTTTCCTTTCTGTTGCTGCCTTTCCTACTACGATGGTACGGAAGCCTTCATGTGTAAGCCTGACTTGCACTTGGTCAGTTTTTATTTGTGTAGTGGGATTTCATGTACGCCTTTGTACAGTTTTATTACTTGTGCATAAAGTTTTAATAAATAAATAATATCATCAAATGACTCATCCCGCTCTAAGCAGAGCGGTAGGGAGTGTTAAATTTCTACAGACTAGAAACTACCCATGTTCCTTCTTAGCCTTTGTGCCGAGGCTGCGGTATCTCTTTCAAACAACCTGCATAACTCTCTGACTTTTCGGGCATTTTAAATTACATCACGCCTGTAGGCGTGATGTAATTTAAAATATGTGATATCCATTCATGTGGATCGGACTGCCTCGTTCGTGTAGTTCTTCTCGCGACTGCTAAGCATAGGGTCCTTAATTCGATTCCCAAACTGGCCGTAAAAAGTGTTTTTGGGTATTTCTAACAGCAATTTTTTAGTGAAGAGCAGCGCTGGCCTAGTGGTGGCGGCTCCGACTTACGAACAGTAGGTCGTGGGTTCGAACGCCACATTACTTTGTGTAATTTATTTCATCACCGCTGCTCTCAAAACGGTGAAAGAAAACATCGTGAGGAAAACGGCATGTCATAGAACCAAAAAATTCGAAGACATGTGACATCTACCAATCCGCCCTGATAGATAAGATTATACCCCATTCCCTCTCAAAGAGAGGAGGCTTGTATCCTAGCAGTAGGAGCATTAATAGGCTCTTGATAATGATGATGATGAATTACTTAGTAGCCGCAACAGATTCTGGATTTATGCCCGGTTAATGGCAATATGCACACACTATTACTCTATTACATGGGATAAAGATATAGCTATCGAAATGTGAGTACTTATACTATAAGGTACACCTTTGCTTAACCCATCGGGCGTGAAGTTACACATGTATGCGATATCTCTCAAATCGATTAGATTACATTCAAACCCTCACAAAATCCCATTTATTCGCACTATCATCAAATAACACCATTTAATACTAACGCTATCCCGACTTCCTGTTATAAAATACAGGAAGTGACGTCAAATGTGCCCGGCACGCGGCGCCGGCGTCGCTCGACCGGAAGTGCGTCGCAGTTCAATTTGCCGCCATATTTAAAATTAATACGGGAATTTAACAGGCTATTGCTTTTCCCAACGTTTGTTTTAATATTGATACAACGGATATTCGATTAGAACTTTTTAAAGCGTTTTGAGGTTATGGCTGAATGGGGATGTAATTTTGGGTAAATTGTGGGTCGATTTAAATAGCTAGCTGCTTTTTTAATTATTTACTGGTCATGGTTAGTGGATTGATCAACTTAACATAACTCAATCTTTTTACCCGACTGGGGTGAAACCTAGAAGAGGGTTATTATCTTTATTATTAAGATATCATTCTCTTAACCTATATTTTTTATTAATTAATTAAAATAAGACTGTACTAAATATATAAACTTAACTAACCTAAAAACAAACTAACGATAAAAGGGCATCGAAAATCTCCTCCTCAACGCTGTCAGCAGGTAAAGTGCCCAAGAGACTGGCAGCGTTGCCGCGTTGTATGGCAACATTCTGGCCAAAGAAAAAGCCAGCCCTTGGGTCAGAGGAAGTGTCAACAAGGCGTTTATAAATATCCTTAAAAAGGCTGTGAGCACTAGGACCCCACGGCCCTAGAGTTTCAATCCCAAACGGCTCGAAAATATAGTTTCCTCAAAGGTATATTACGCCGCTTGAGGTTCCCGCAGCGGCAGCGCTAGCACAACACGAAGAGCTAATAGTATTTCCAAATTCGTTTAAGATGGGCAAAAAAAAAACATGTCTTCTTCGTCCATACTTCATTTTTACTATTAGCTCTTACTTTTTACTCAGACAACTTCTTTATTCTCATATCACCCTTTACACACTCCATCTACCGTTTCTTTGGCATTCCTCTGCACTAAACTTTCCTCTCGATATTTTCGTCATTCCTCCAAATCACATGCTCATACCACGACAACCAATTACCACAAAACCTTTCAATCCCCGGCGCCACTTTCAGACTTAAGTTTAACTGCCGCACTCAGACACTTTAAATGATTACTTAAACCTTCACTTAGTAAACATTTTGACACTTTATTTAAGGTTTTGTATTTCAAACCGAAATGACGGCTTAAGTGATCATTCAATATCTACGGCAGACTTTTAAAATTAGTTCAGTCATTTTTCCTAGTCAAATCAAATCAAACGTAAATTTAACATTGCAATTCACAAATGAAAAAAAAACTAAATACAACGACTCGATAAACACAACAACCAACTTAAAATACTTTAAACAACCGTTACTATGCCATCGATATTCTAAAATCTAAGATACAACCACAATCAAAGTCAACCCTTTCAAAGCTTCCGTCACCCACTATTCAAGACTTATAAAACCAACACAATCGGTCTAAAGGACCGGAAGGGACTGTCCAGTTTAACCCTTCGCGTATTTGTATCCGAATACAAACCTGTCAATGGTCAGGTTTATGTATCTACTCGGATTTTCGTATACTTTTTGTAATACAATCCTGGTGTTTTGTTTTGTCGTGAATATTTATTTATATTTTATTTGTTGAAGGACTGTTATGTGATTATGTGACGTATTGTAAGATTGACCAATATTTATGTTTATTATATTTTAAGTTCAAATATAACTGGTACATGAACCGTACTACATAAGACTTGAACCTACGACAAACCTAAAACGTAATTAGCGGAATGTGTGTCTACGTCTCTGCTTAACCATTTGAGGGATTATAGGCGAGTTAGTATGTTAAAACTTTAAGTCAGAACATTAGTTTCGAATAAGCCATTACAGGAACTATTGAATGTCAAAAAAATACAAATAAAGCGACGCTCAATCACAAGGCAAAAACTTGAAAGAGTACTGTAGTTGTGCTATATCGTTGCATGACCTTTCTAGGGCTACAAGCGTAATGTTTTGGCAAGAGTCGCTATTCTCAGCTGTCACCTCCTTTGTTTGTAGGTAGATAGAAGTTTAGTAACAACATTTCAGCGATCTCAAAGTTAAGGAAAATAAGTCAAGTTAAGGAGGTCATCGCTCAGGGAGATCGCAGCTTGGAGATCAATGTCGAGGATAGAAATGGATGAGTTTGACTTGAGGCGGGCGATGAGACTTATCGAGAAAGACTTGATTGATTTAGGCGGTTATTGCTTTTTGTCTCCGACTTGATATAACTGGAATATTCTGAGTAAAATTGGGCGTGTCGCGGGTTTGATTTCTGCACGTAAAAAATGGGGAAAAGCAAAAAAAAAACAAAACTAAAGTACAGACAGCACATCAAGATACTTAAACTGTTAAATTTTCCAAACCAACCCGAAACCTAAAGCTTTAACGATAAAGTTGAAAATCTATTAAAAATAATTGTACAATTTTAGAGTTCGAAATTTTGACTTTTTGACTAAAATAAAGCTGCAATCTCTAATGCGGCCGCCACACACTCGACGAGTGGCATGGGAAAGTAGCGAGGAAAGGTGGCAGAGACATAGCGTGGCCACTTTACTCGTCATGCCGCACGTCATGCTCCTCGTCCTGCTCATCGCTCCCTACGTTGTTAGTTTTTGTTTTTGTAGGAGCGTCGCGATTAATTGCGCGAGTAGAGCAGTGTGGGCAGAGCGAGCAACATCGCGGCAAATAGCGGCAGCGCGAGGAGCTTAGCGATGAGCAGTGCGAGGAGCATAGTGTGGCGGCCGCATAAAACACCCGTTTTGCACTAAATAATGCTTTCAGATGACTAACATATTAATGTTCTATTCTAATAATCTTGTACAAAATAGGTACAGACTGTGTAAGCAAGTTTACCTATAAGCAAAAAATCTACAAAAAAACAGAAAACCTAATACCACAGAATAAACTCTAAATCACTTAATAACAGAAAACATTAAAGTGCTACTTTAGAAAGAGACCAAAGAAAAAACTACACAGCTTCACTCCAATGACCACACATCCACTCTTTTACGGACATTTTCAAAACTAATAAAACTGGTCCCCTTAGCCCCATACAATGACAAAGCAATAACAGGGACGAGTGTGCGAGTCTAATCGTGTTTTGGCGTGGAACATCAGCTATTTCATTATAGCCCTACGTATGCTGCTTACACCCTTGGTGTATGGTGGTGATTTGATATGGCATTTGATTACCATACGTTTTCGGCTTTGAAGTAATAATAATGTTGACGTGCAGTTTTGGTGTTAAATTAATAGTACGTCTGTTGACGATCAACTACTGTATGCAATCAATTTTCTTGTATGGTTTCTCTTTACGCCTTTTTTTTGGAAGGGGGGGTGAGAATTCATCAAACAACCCCTCCCGCTCTTGGGCAGAGCGAAAAGGAGTGTCAGACTTCTACTGACTAAAAACCACCCATGTTCCTTCTTAGCCCTATATGTCGAGGCCGCGGTATCTCTTACAACCATTCTATTACCCCGCAGCCATTCTATTTACGCCTTTTTATAAAAAATTGCATGAAGAAAAAGTTCAAATTATTTCAAATTATTTATTAATAATCAAGTACTTATAACATAACAATTTGAACGGTGATCCCCAAACTAGACGTTAGTCTGTATCTTGGGATCAGGAATTTTGCGTGAATGAGTAACAAACATACACACTCACACACTCATAAACTTTCGCCTTTATAGTAATAATAATAATTTATTTATTAAACAGACTACAGAGGTCCACTGTGTTAGTAACAATATAACTTAGCCTATGTTAGTACTTAATAATAACAAACAAACACGATTCACAAACATTTACACAAGAAATACTTACAATACTAGAATGTTAGTAACAATAAAACTTATAAAAACTATGTTAGTACTTATATACTACTACAGATAAGGTGGTTTTAATTAGATTTCTCAATACGTGACCTTACCCAATCTCCTTCCCAAACTTTCCTCCATCCCACATATCCTCAACACACACACACACACACACACACACACACACACACACACACACACACACTCCAACACAAAACTTAAACACAACACACATAATTATTATTTGCCTTTTTAAATTAATTATTATTTTGTTGCATACTCTTAAAAAAAAAAAAAAAATTAATTGTATACTTTATAAAACCTTAGTCTTTTGATTTTGACGTGTACCTAACTCCATTTTTTGTATTTACTGTACTCGTGAACTTAGAGAGCCCTGACACCCATAATACAAGTTCAATCTTAGCTTGGGTGTCAGTAGTGTATAAACCTGTATTTCACAATTCTTGAAACTAAAACTTTTGTAATACTTACGTATTGGTATATCATGCAGTAGACATTGTGAATTGTAATTTGGAAATAAAGATTTTATTATTATTTATTATAGATGCCTCACTATGGGGCTTTCATCATGCCTATCAGCAATAACGCTCAAGAGGCCGTTGCTACTGCCACGCAATCTGGCGAGAAGAGACGCATTCTTCTTACGCACTACAGCTGAGAAGCTGTCCACCCTGGTTTGTGCAAACATTGCAGATGCACTGCAATATCGTGGCAGTCGCAACAGTGCCCTGAAAGCGTTATTGTATTGAACACGCAAAGCATTGGCTGCACGTTTAGTACAGTTGATCCACATATGTTTATAATACGAGTATTAGTGTTAAGTGTGATATTACATATTTAATGTTTTTGGTCTTATTCTTCGTCTCCTTCCATAACTTATTATAAGTAACCTGCGTTATAAATACCGTACATAACAAACTTAAATCGATTTAAGAAAAAAGAACGTCACCGGAGACACTAGTTATCGCGGCCTCGCCATAGAGGGCGAAGAAGGAACATGGGTGGTTTTTAGTCAGTTAGAAGTCTGACACTTCCTTTCGCTCTGCCCAAGAGCGGAAGGGGTTATTCGATGATTTTCCACCAGCCAAAAAAAAGAAAAAAAAGGTCACAGACTAATCAATAGTTTCAACAACTTTTTAAAAATGTATGAAATCTTATAGCTAGTAAATGACAAAATTAATCAGAGTAAACCTGTAACTTTACCACGTGTATGTCCGACACACGTGGTAAGGTAACAGAACAGTGCACCAGTTTCAATTATGTCACTGTCCCTTTGATCTCCAATCAAACGGTAGGTACAATCCTAATGGACCTTATCAAGAGACCCTATGATCCTAAACAACAAAGCAAACAGGCACCTATCAACACCACTCAACAGCCAGGACAATCCCTAAGTCAAAGCGGGACTAATTGATATTTTACAACACAGCATTGTCACCCTTTCGTTCGTATTTATTTACAAACACGTGTGGACACCCTAGTGCTAATGACACTCGTAGCTAATGCGACATTTATACAGTGTTCCAACAGAGAATTAATTTAGTTTTCATTAAATTAAAAGTTTTCACGGTGATCTGAGGCACAGCTGAAGATAATTTGTCAAAAGCAAGCTTTAAAAAAAAAGAGTTAATGTAAAATATAAAACAAAAACTGGACTCAAGCTAAATTCGGAAATATTATGCAACTTCATAATGAAATACTCTGTCTGTCTTGCGGCCGTAATGCGCATGTATTTACAGAAAATCATTAAAATCTTTTTCCTAGCGTGTCAATGAAAATTTAAATACAGTCGGCCCGAAATTAAAAAAAAATATATACCTATGTGTATTAAAATCATCAATACGACCCTCTTAGATCATTTAATCCTTTTCAATGACTCTTTGATGACGAAGTCATTCATCGGAATTTATAATTTAAAACAACTATAAAACTCTGTAAAGCGATCATTGTTACGGCCGCCAAACATATTTTAATGAACATACAACCTAACAGTGACCTGCTAATTGCAACAAACGTAATAAAATTTCCCCCTGTTTGTAACGTAAGACGTAATACAATACGCCCGTCGGGGCCGCGGGTTGTACACTAGTTATCGCGGCCTCGACATAGAGGGCGAAGAAGGAACATGGGTGGTTTTTAGTCAGTAGAAGTCTGACACTCCCTTTCGCTCTGCCCAAGAGCGGGAGGGGTTATTCGATGATTTTCCACCCGCCAAAAAAAAAAGACGTACTACAATGAAATCAAAGCATAAAGGCCCGTAACAAAACAATGGAATACTATTACCAGAAAAGCCAAAAATATAAGCCCGAAAGGGCCAAAGTCATAGATCATTCCACTCCCAAAGCGTATGTTAGCAAACTAATATCTTGAACTTGCACGATAAATCATAAAAATACATTCTCAATAGCCGCCTAGAGAATACTAAGGGCTTCGTTTGCAAGTCTAATGATTAAAAATATTAATTAACAACGAACTTGGTTTGTCTTTGAATGCAGCTAGAAATATTGGATCTTGAAGAGCAATATTCTGGAATAAAAATAATAAAGAAAATATTGAGAAATGAGTTAAAACATAATAATTAAATACAATATATTGAGATCAAGGCCTGAAATAGGTCTGCGGGTTGTTGTAAGAGATACCGCGACCTCGACATAAAGGGCTAAGAAGGAACATGGGTGGTTTTTAGTCAATAGAAGTCTGACACTCCCTTTCGCTCTGCCCAAGAGCGGGAGGGGTTATTTGATGGGTGCTGAAATGACAAAATATTAAGTACACATACTTTTACCATTACTACTTATATTAAATTTTTCACTCGACACTTAAACTGCCGACCATTGGTCCCAACCATGGCCAGACCGTCATGTACACTTCAGACACAGCGGATTGCTGTGCCCTTCACAAGGTCATCTGCCACATTCTACGCCTTACGTGCTAGGTGTGTGACTGCTTGCTAAGGATACTCCTTGTGGAGTTCGGACCCCGTTGAAAAGTAAACGTAAACTGAGGTTGACTTGAAAAATAAATGCAATCCCTTTTACCTCCGAAAATAAAAATACAGGAATAGCTTATCCCCTTACCCATTACAACTTAAATTTGATATGGTATTGCTTTAATTCAGACCGACCTTTAATATAAATAGAAACCCGAGTTTCTTAATAGGTACCTGTAGTGTGTAATGGGCCTTCTCTAGTGACCTCGATGGGATTTCATCCTATTTTCAGCCAAAGCTACAGGGACTAAAATTAACACGATTAATTTTACTTATTAAGATTTACTTAAGTACATCATAATTATGATAAGGCTTCGAAAGTTAATAAATTAATAAGTCTTACAGAAAATCTAATTATATGTACAGTCACGGCCTCTAATATGTACGTGATATCAATAAAATTGTCTTATGCGATTTTCTCGTGGTGGTATATCGATTGAGATAGGACCGGACGATATTTAATACTAGTGTTTCAAAATGCTATTTGTCGCAGCTATAATATACACTTTTAACAACCAAATCAGTAGAAAGAAAATGATTTATAAACTCGTTTTGTGGGTAAATAATAGACTTGCTTGCTTTTTTGCTTGTGACTGTACTTTGTATGTAAGACCCATCCCTTGAAGTTTATTGCGAATAACAAAAGACTTTGGAAGTTCAAACATAAATATCAATTTATACTTACAGTAAGTTTCAATTTATTGGTAATCTTGTGAATGTTTGAGAGCAAATTAAATTTTGATTTTCTAATTTTACCTCCCACTTATTCAGTTACAAACAGAAATAAGTAGCGTCTGACGACTACTTGACTGGAGATTGCTTTTCGTCGTATCGTCGTCCACCAACGACTGGGGGTCTAAAATGGCCACTTTAACAGATCATAATAGAATATTATGAATTGCTTTCAAATTCGTAAAATGGACCATTCAAAAAATGTGATTCTAATTAGTCCGTCTGTTAGATTTTCGAAAAATATTGGATACGTATTTTTTGTTTTATCAAATCAATAAAAAATGACGAAGATAAAACGCGTCAAAGATGACGCCACTGACCGCCGCCGCAACTGTTGGTGACGTCACTGACCGCTGAAAAATGTCGTACTAATATCTTATAGTATGACGTCACACGAGTTTTCAAAGCACTGTATCGTCTTCATTGTTTGTTTACGTGAAAAAAGAAAAAATATGTGTCCAATATTTTTTGGTAATCTACGAGTATATGACGAACTAATTAGATTTTTTTTGTTATCTTCCCTATTTAATTGTAAGTGCGTCTGTCCATTTGATCTGCTAAAATGGCCATTTTAGTCCCCCTGGACCGAACTCCATCATCTGCCTAGCCTTTTCCCAAACTATGATGGTTCGGCTTCCAGACCAACCAGATGCAGCTGAGTACAAGTATTATACATTAAGCGACTGTCTATCTGACCTCCACATCTGAGTAACTGGGTGATGCGATACCCCTAAGTAAGACTGTATGGAACACTTAGGAGAGGCCTTTGTCTAGATGTGAACCGGGATAAACCAGATATAATCATATTAAGTGAAGCTATACACAGGCTCCAAAAGAAAACTGTCAACGGTGTTTTATTAAAAGAAACAATAGGTGTTCTGTATTCTCTAAATCAATTATATCAACTTAAGCAGCTTTTGATTTCAATTTCACCAACATTGCCTTCTCAATTACAAACAATATCGACATAATTGTTTAATTGTTCAATTTCTACATTGAAGCGTAACTTAAACTTTGTCACCTAAGTAGCCAAGACCAATAAATAAACAAAAAACCACTCAATCAAAGAAAGGGGACAAAGGATTTGAAGCATAAAGCGCTGTTGTAATAAAAAGTCGGCGCTGTACAAAGCGTAAAAGCTTTTCATGTATTTATTGGTAAAAACTCTTGTACAATAGCAAATAGTATTTGAGATTGCATTTTGTGGCGAGCTTTCAATTGTTGGTGTATGGTGGAAGGTATAAACTTTATTGTGGTAAGGGGTGGGAAGCACTGGTAGAAGCCGTGAAGTGTCAAGAGGATTTTTAGTAACGATGGATGGCAGCTTCTAAAAATCAATAAATTATGAGTAAAAAAGATTGGTAGTAGAGATGTATTATCCTGACTTAAAAAAAATATTTTTCTTATTAGCCCGTCTGTTAGATTACCGAAAAATATTGAATAAGTTTTTTTTTTAATATTAAATCAAGAAAAATTGTAGAAGATAAAACGCGTCAAATATTTGATTAGGGGGCTTGTAACGTCACTGGCTGCTATAAAATGTTATACTAATGTCTAAGAATATGACTTCAAACGAGTTGTCTTTATTGTTTGTTTACGTGAAAAAAGAAAAATATGTGTCTAATATTTTTTGGAAATCTATCAGACGGACTAAATCATTTTTTTTTTGTTAAAATATTTAAGAAATAATGAACTTATATTAATGCCACGCGGTGGTATGTTGAGCTGGTAACACTGGCTGTTATTTGTAGATCTTTCACAGTCGATAAGGGCTGTCTGAACTATGTCAACTACTTTTTTAACATAAATGATGTATGCAGATTCTTGCCCATTTTTCTCCAATGCAATCTACGCTTTAGAATGGGCCGACTACAGTACTTCCACAAGTTATTATGTCTTGTGACTATGACTACCTATATCTTTGTGTGTTTTTTGATATTCAGAAGTGCCTGTTATGGTCTAGTTGAAAGAAGTGCTTTCAGTTTGAGTCTGCTCCATGTTTACCAAGGAGATACATATATATATAGGTTATGAAGGTCAGACAGTCGCACGTAAAATATACAGCTAAGTAGGTCATGCGTCTATTTTCCAATGGAGGGCTCCATAGGAAATAGACAGTAAATAAATGTTCTTATAACTTGCACCACTCACCAACTCGATACTCAGCGATTTGTCAGCTTCACTAGCCACTTAGCAAGACATCTTTGTTCGTGTTTTGTGCTGCAATTAATACGTGCTAGTAACAAGTGTCGTGAGAAACACTGAACATAGCTCTTTAATCAGGGGTAAATATTATTGTGCTTTAGGTAAGGGTCATTTGAAACAGACTTAGAAATCTTAAGCAATTTAGTTTGATTGCAGTGTTGTGTAAAGATTTCTGGTGCTTGAAATTGTATGTGTTAAACTGATAAAATAATATAAAACTGATGTACGTGTAAAGTTGAAATTTCGCAGGGCGGTCGTATAAAGTTGGTAGACGTCTGATAAGAATGGATTTAACAAGTCCGGATTAGGAAGGTATAGTACTCTCGCAAGTTTGTATAAAATTCCTACGTTTTTTGTGCTACAAACTTGGCTTTTAACCGACTCCCCAAAAGGAGGACTCAATTCGATTGGTATTTTTTTTTATAATTGTAAAATTGATTCAAAATAATTTGTGTCTATGTTTAATTTTTTTTTAAAGTAATATCTAATTATCTGGTTGAATACAGTCAACCTCACATTTGTGGCAACACTTGTACACACGGCAACCAATCAAGCTATGCAAACCAGCTGATCTCTCATCGTTTGGGTAGCTCATACAATGTGAGGTCAGGTTATACTGGTTATGTATAGCTTCTGTAATTATTTTCATTATTCTCTTAGCCTGAAATAAAACACATTTATTTTTATTTTATTATGCGCAGTATTTACTAAGTATAAACAAAAAATACGTATCCATAATTTTTAGAAAATGTAATTAGGACCATATTTCTTTTTAAGTCGGTAAACATCCCTATTGTTTTTATCATGGCTATTAAGCCATGATAGGATGCTAATAAAAAAATACAACCAGCCAAAAACCAATATAATTATGTACAGATGAAAAAAATATTGAATAACACGAATCAGCATTAAATATTTCTTTCAATTACATTCAGGGAATAACGAAGAACTTCGATAATAAATTATACATAGAAAAGCAATTTAAAGTTTGTGACTTTAAATGAAAATAACGCTGAAAGTTGAAAGGTAAGCCATTATACAAAACTGTTGTCTAATTTCGTTGAAATATTGTTATAATTAAAATAACTTCAATTTTAATGAAGTTTGCTTTAAACTTTGTAAGTAATGATTAATTTGATTTATTTTTAAATTTAATTATGTTGCGTTAATTTTTTGGTTTTAATAATAATAAATTGATGTGATTTTATAGCCTGGGTGACACGCGAACAGCCACGCGAAGTAGTTGCTCTTGCGTTATAGAGATACGAGTACAAGAGCAACTACTTCGCGTGCCTCTGACGCGTGTCTAGCTTACGTACAAAAATCGTAAGTAGCCACTTTCGCGCTCAGTCTGCATCGGTGTATTACGTCGGAGCTGGCGCAAGGCGGGGGTTGGGGCGAAGGGGGCGCCAAATTTATGTTCTTTCTCCAAGATTAGTTTACTGACATGTTATGTCTTTTTTTATTATTATTTATTTTTTTATACTTGCCTTACTATTGTATCGAGTCTGGTTCTTCTAACCAACCTAACAGACAGATGTGTTGCTGGGGAGTTTGTTCCGTCACTTCTTCTTTCCAGCAAAAACACTAGGAAGTGTCGCAGGGGGGAGGGGGCGTTTTGGGGGACTGTCTCTTGTAAATAAGTAAAGTAAAGTGCTGATTATCAGCCTAGTTTGAATAAATGAATTTTGATTTTGATTTTTATTTTAAACGCGGCGGCGTCTTTGAATCGATTTGATTTTTTGATGTTCCCATCACTAAATAGTGCTTGTGACGTCATAATAGGTAGTCAAAAAATAGCACGCTTTGTTTTTATACAGATCGTGATACTTGCGTTTTCCAGGTCTATCTATATCTGTGGGTATATGCCTCTCCTTTCTTCTGCCAGTCTACTCTGTTCTGTCTCTCATTCTTCCGTTTCCCGCTCTTCTGACGTTATCGTTAAGCGAACGCACTTTTGGACGGCCCTGGATTCTTAAAAATAGGATTGCAAGGTTAATAGACGTTGCAATTATATATTTTAAAGTTCAATATTAAGGAATAAGGACGGTTGAAGTACTGTTCTCCTAGATAGGCTAAACTTATGGTAAAAGGTGGTACTTTCATTATAAGCCTAAAATCTTGACTTGTTCTTAGAACTCTTCATGATGTTGTGGCTTAAACAGTCTGCTAGCCCTATGGGGTTGCAGTGTCGCAAGCCCCGAGCCACTGCATCCATTCATTTTATAATACATAAGACTTATGCCTATAAAAGGTACATACACTTCAAAAGTACCAGTGTAATAAAATGTAGTTGGCCCTCGTTTAAACGCTACTAATTATTAATACGCGTGCCCTGTAATAATGTCGATGCAACAGTAAAAGCTTGCCCGCCCGCTTTTATTAACTTTGAAAGCAGTGTTGTTATTGTTTAGGTTAGACTAAATTGAATTTTTGTTTGTGAAATCTTGGCTTAAATAACTTTGTTTCTAAATCTATACGTAATCTCAAGGGAACCAGGACCTAACGCTCAACAGTTCCGCTAGACAAACGAGACATTTTGTAAAAAAAAACCTTGCCCACTCTACAAACTTCTTCTATATCGTGAGTGTGTTTGCAAACATTTGAACTCATATACACAAACAGTCTGACCCTTAACAACTATTATGTAGGGCATACAATTTTTAATGAAACCCATGACACGCAGTGCAGCAGCCGATCGTTCAACCACTGCACTAACCGTGCTGTCGTAAAATAAAGTGTCATGCTTTACAACTGGCAAATGTTGTACTTGTTGAAAACAAATAATACGCAGCCTAGGTCCTTCCTCATGACAGTTAGAGCCAACTTTCAGTGTAACCAGATGCACCCAATGACGTATTATATATAGACACGTCATGAACTAACATGGCGGCGCTTCAAAACGGCGAAAATATTATATAACTATTTTTACGCGTAAAGAAAGGAAAAAAAAAATATGACATTGTACAGCGGGATGCCTGTTTATGCTTGTTGTATTTATGTTTCGCGCAGGTTTACACACACGGTTTAAATTAAGAACAAACGTAGCATCGCGCGAGAGGTTGGTGCGTAACTAAGCGCGATGTGGCCAATTGGCTTCATTTCATGTTGTCATTTTTAAGGGGGGAAAACGTATCTATAGTTTTAATATATCATTGGATGCACCTAAATATTATTGAATTTTTTTGGGCTGTAAAAAATGCCTAACGCACACCGCACGGTCCGGGGACGCGGCGCGGCGCGGGGCTTACTCACTAAAAAACAGCGGCTTAAACCTGCTGTCGCCTTGTTGGATGGGCCGCGAGAACTGCTACGCATGACGTTCGCGACCCGTCCAGCGCAGTCCACCTCCGGGCTCTAAGCTTCTTTGGCGATGTCCGGGCACACCACTCAAGAGGACCTAAATATTATACCTACCTCAATCTCAGGCACAAAAACAAACATACCTATCAAATGAAGTTTTAAAAAAAAGCTAAATTATAAGAGGAACACAAACTGAATTAAAAATACAAGAGCCTCACCTCCCCTTTCTGCCAAGACCCAATGAGTCGTGTCCATTACTGTTTCGCTTTGATCTCAAAATTTACCATAGCTAGCATAGGAGTGACTTTCGCTTTTTTTTAAATTACACCCCTCTCTTATTTTTCGTTAAAAGCTAAACTAAGTCAGATGTTTTAATCGAATTTAATGGAGCGGGGTTTTAGTTTAGCGTTTGTTTTGATCGAGTTGATAATATTTTAAGTAGTTCAAACTGCATTGCCAGTTTGCCACAGGTAGAAAAAGCCTCATTCTTATAACGGCACTTGTTCTCCCCATCACTGCGATCATTTTTTTGTTCTAAACTATACCTTTTACTATTCAAAGCATCCACTATCACAATGTTTTAAGAGCGCTACATTGAGTTTTACCGTAAAATGAAATTTTTGACCCCAAAAAAAAAAACATTTCCCAGCAAAAATTTTTCGAAGACGTACTTAGTTTGATGTACAGAATGCTTGGTTGACGGCTGTGTGATGGGTTGATTTACACCCTGTATATGGCAACCAGGACCACCGGCTCAACACGCTTTCCGAGGTATGGATGAAACTCAGTATGTAAGGGGTGATCACCTATCTAAAGACCAACTCAGGCAACCACGGCTTAACCTAAAGATCAACCCGGTAGCAAGCTCTATTATTAACCCACGGTGTCCTCTTTTAAATAGCCAAATGTTTTAAACAAGTGTCTTAAACTTTAAGGGTGTCAACTAAGAAGTTAGTATTCTTACTTAATAGTATATGATACGCTACAACGTGACAAGAGCACATGAACTACCCCTAGCTACCCCCAGCAGTCTGAGGGTAGTTAGGGTGTAAACAAGACGGCGCGCAAGTTGGACGGCTGCTGGATGGATCACCGTCTTATCTGCCGGTGCCGCGCGACGCTCATCAATCCTGCGCCGAGCGTGTTTATTATATCATGTACGTGTTGCTGACAAACGTTAGGTAATGTAAATTTGAGGATATTCTAGGAACGTCTATAATCCTGGCTGCTTCGTTGATCGCATAAGGCCCTGGGTTCGAGCTGTCATCATCCGGGCACCAATCTCGACTCCGTAACTCATCATAATCATCATTTAAGCTAAAAGACGTCCACTGCTGGACATAAGCCTCCCTCAGGGGTCGACACATTGACCGGTTCCGTGCGTCCGCATCCAGCGGATCCCCACAACCTTTACTAGGTCATCGGGTGATCACTCCGTAACTACTACAACTGAAAAAATTCCGATGAAAGAACCCAATAACGCTTAGCCCTACCCGAGAATCGAACCCTCATGCTCAGCAGTTGCACTTGTGACTACTCGACCAATAATTCAGTAGTTATTTTAGAAGTTTCTAGAATATCCTGAAACACACATTACATTGCTATGCTTTAACACGAAAATCATTATACAGTTAGAAGACAGCAATATCTTTGTGCAACTTGTTGGTGATTAAAATTCTCCCTTGCGGCTAAAGCTTTAAAGACAGTCGAAATATCGTCTATTTCCAAAATCTCAAACTTGTGCCGTAACATTACATTAAGTGTTTTGTATTGAGGTGATGTTGGTATAATTTCGAGTTAAATTGGAGCAATGTTGTCAATATAACATAATATAGTGCTCAATCAATCAACTTGAGCAATCACACGCTCTGTCTTGGACATAACCATCTATCTATCTATCAGGAAACTTAAAATAGAATGTTTTACCAGTAATAGTACCATGTTATGAGGAGCGACGAATCACATGTGGCGAAAAGAGAGATGAATATACATGTGGATGAATGGAGAAGGAGAGGTAGACCTAGAAAACGATGGATGAATTGTATAAGGAAATATATGAAAGAAAAAGGAGATGGAAGAAAAAACGTGTTGCACCGACCCCAAGTACCACAAGATGAGTAGTGTACCTAATCTCTTTCAGGAAGCGTTTGGATTCAAGATTAATGATAGAACAGCCACACACATGAGTATATTAATATCAACTAGTCACTTAAACCACACAAGCTATGAAAAAGAAGGACATGAAGAGAAACTTGTGCGTAAAAACTTAGTCAGCACTTCTCACTGACCGCTAAAGGAAAGTGATACTTATTTTAAAAGACACAGTAGTAACACAGATCTGGCCCACGCCTTTATGTCCTCTAAAATCCACCACACATTCGCCAAAGAAAAAGCTTTTGTCACAAACATTCGTACAAAAACGCAAATTAATGAACTTAAAAATGTACAATAGTCGCGAAAAATGAGATCAACACTACAAGACTCAAACATTTACAAAATTATAAAAATCAAGCAAAAACCCAAAAACTGAACGAATCTGAAGCTTGAGTCAAAAGTAATAGAATTCACGGTGATTGTAATGAATGGTACAGTAAAGTTGGCCGCCAATCGATACCTGTCCCGCCAAAGTTATCGGTAAGCACAATAGAATAAGAATTACAATAGAAACGATACTCCATTCACAAGCGTAGCTAAAAACATGAATGAACGATAGAATCAGTGAATTTATGAATGAAGTGGACAAGTGTACCCCGTAGTGACAAACTCAGACGAACAGGCGACAGTATTGTCAGACAATATAAAAGCAATATTCTGAGAAAGCCGCCATCTTGGATTTTATGCTACAATACGCAGGTGGTCATTAAATGTCTTTTCCAAATTCATTTCCGTTTGTGATTGCGTTTTAAATGAAGTGCCTTTTTGAATTTTAGAGAGATTGAAGATGAATGGAGGTTTTTGTCCGTTGTCCGGTAATTAGAAATGGTTATTCTTTGTATTTTGGAACGTCAATTTGAGATAAATTAGGCACTGGACTGGCTTTGTATTTGAAGTAGAATACGATAGTACGGGTTTGCTTTTTGCCCTAATAAGTAGCTAAGGTCGGCTTAATCCGACTAAGGAAGAATATTTGACTAATGAATTTGAATGTGATTAGCACATCTTACATTTTTATTGACTGTCTGTTGATAGAAGCACTTGAACGTGGAGCAAGTGTTTTATTCATTGATCGCGTGAAATTGATAAAATTCACCCTAAAATTGGAAACAAAGAAGTAGTTAATAATACGGTGTATTCACATACAATGGTTCACTTTATGAACTTAGTGCGTGAACCAAATCATAACATAGAACACGTTGTATTTCAGATTTTGGCAAGCAAGTCCGTTTGTTCAAAGCATTTCGACAGTTCGTATGGAAAAAAAGTTTGACCCAGTGTTTGACCTCAAAGCTTAATTCAGTACACAAAGCCTGGATGAAGCTTTGAGCATGACGTCACTCACAGCTTCACGAAACAATGCACTAATGTTACTCTATAATACGAGCTTTAAGATTATCCACTGACGTTGTTTGTCAACAAAGTTGATTTTGTTGTCATAGCAACATCACGCTGAAATCCCCGATGAGTTAGGCATACGTGTACCGATCAGCAGGGCTATTGCGTATCTTTTAAATGACAGTGGCTATCATATTGTCCATGGATTAACTGTCAAATTGGTTATGGTTTTGTACAAAATGGAACCATTTGACATTATTTGATGTACACTATATGATAGCCACTGTCATTTAAAAGATACGCAATAGCCCTACAGGACACCCACATTTTGCCAGTTATGTTTACGTACCATGTAATAGGGGGTGAACCTATTGCCATCGACCGGTCACAAATGATCATGTTTATGGATATATGGAATCCCGTACCAAACTGCATCAACATTAAACTTTGTTTTTTACTGTCTACATTTATCATATTAACTCCTACAAAAGTTCTTTTTGTAAACTAAATCCGAATTTCAGAGTAATTTTATAAAATCTAAAATAATCTCAAAACCAGGCAAGTAGGTGTTTTAGGGAAACCTCTACGATGTGAAGTCAGCCGGACTGTCAAAATCAACTGACAGATCTAACAGAACGACTTTTGGACTGGTTGTGTGAACGCCGCGAGGAAGTCAAACAAATTCATACTTTTATACTTTAAATTAAATTACATTCCCCATTAAAAAAAAACAAATCCCAACCGCATAATGTCGTAAAAAAATATTAAAAATAATTACCATAACATTTTGTTGTTGAAACATGAGAATTTTTGGTACGAGTTTTGGTCATTGTCTTTTAGACTCCGTGGCTCGTACTGGGAAATTCCTAATGGAAAAATCCAATAACTCTTTGCCCGACCTGGCAATAGAACTCAGGTCCTCATGTACAGCAGGCGAGCTTGCGATCACTAGACGAACGAAAGAGTCTTGTGAAAATTGAATTCAATGCTTGATAAATTCATACAACGCTGAAATTTGACTATACAAGTAAGTTCATTGATGGATAGGGTTCATCAACTGTCTGGAGGTACACAAATAGAAAATAACAATGCGAAGACCAAAGTTTGAAATTTTGCTTTTAATCACTGGTTAGTAAGCGCCACTCTTTCAAACTTAAAGTGAATATTTATCCCGAAAATGAACAAAATAATTGATGTTGAAGTAATATGAATTAAAATCAATTTGAACTCACAATAGAAAATCACGTCAAAACATCCCGTTACAAAACCCTATTTTATTCGAAAACATTTACCTAATTTGCCATATTTTCTATTGTATAACTTCAAGAATTATCATTACCGTGTCACACGCCACCTGGTGTAGTTTGACGTACACACAATTAGGAGGATACCCTCGGTTTTATTCGATAATAACCCTTTATATCTATCTTATTTGTGGGGGAGTTAGACCCTCGAAATTCTACACAAAATTCACCTCTATTCCTTTCATAAAAAAGAGCGAAAATTCTTTGCAAAATTTTGCAGGATCAGATACGAAATACCAAGTAATGTTTGCCAAAACATTGTTATTTTCGTCCTATTGTTTGGTTGACGCGATTCCGTGATCGAATTCAGTGCCGTCAGATTTTTGTAACAAAAGGACACATATTTGCTGATGTTACCGACTGATTTTGTAGTTTGTGTGTATTTTTGCTACTTTTTTTTCACCAAGAGCCTTGGGCGCGGACGCATCCTTTAACTTAAGAATCTTGAGATGGTTCTCGCTTGATTTCGATGTTTCTTAAAAGACAATGACCCGGGAAGCAGCCGTCGGCTTTTTGCTTAATTTTGGTCCTTTGAACTCTTTGATTTATTTGCAAATTGAATTGCGAAGTCTTAGCAATTCTATTTTGTAGGGTTGAAAGTTAAAGACAACCTTTTGCGACGCCTTGTTTACAGTATAGCTATGTTTCTTATAAAATTATTGATATATTTTACCTAGAAATGTGACGAATGAAAAACGGGATAAGCAAAACTATAATAGGCGTTCTTAAAACTAGTAGTTAGGAGAAGGATATTGTCAAAAAATTAAATAATGCAAACCAATACAAATACAAATATTTTTGTTCTTCATAATCATTCATGAAGCAACTGCCTCGTTTGTCTAGTGGTTGCGCGATTGCTGTGCATTAGGTCCTGGTTACGATTCCCATGTCAGGCAAAGTGTTATTGGAGTTTTGTGCCCAGTTGATGGCAATAGGGTCGCTCCCAATTACATGGGACTTAAACATAACTGGCAAAATGTGGGTGTACAGTTACGAGCAATAATATGTATACACTTGGCCATGCTCAAACGCGAATATCGCGCGAAATAATTATTACAGCTTTTATATTATGACCTACTTTATGATATTAAGGATTCCAAAATATTTTTTTTATTCAATTTTAGTTATAAACATGAAAATGAAAACAATACAAGAGGCGAAACTTCCTTCTTTACGTTGCTTAGTGTTTACATATTGTTTCTTCTGACTGTACCCAGGTGCCCTTTAGTTTTGCCATTACGCCTGTAATGTAATGTAGTATTATTGTTATACTCCATTTTAATTCTAGATTTAACATCATGAATTCATAAGCACATGCCCCACATACAAAACAAATCACCGTTGAGAAAGCAAACTCTCATATTTACTTCACCAAAAACTCTCATCTGAAACCACTTATGCCGACAAAAGAAAAATGTTACTTTACAAATTAATACTGACATGATAATAACATGAATTGCTTCACAATTATTATGCTACAACATATTAGGGTGCTTTTAATATTTCATAAACTAGTTTGGCCAGGGTACGAAGGGCGGGGCTTTAGAATGCCCTCCCCAATCGGTAGGGTTTCTTTTGCAAAGATCACGCGTGCACCATAAGGATTCAATTATGGGGTATTCATATTTAATTAATATGGTGTGCTGTAGTGCGAACGAATGATTTTGATTGTTGCTTGTTGATTTTGCTGAGATTATTTTATAGATACAATTATGGATTGGATAGTTTTTAGGTGCCTCTAGTTATGGTTGAAATGTTAGACTAAACTTAGTTTAAAGGAGCTAAATTTATTTTAGTCTATTGTGATTTACTCAGTTTTAACCAAATACTATCTAAGTTACTATGTAGATAAAGTAAAATATATTTAAAAAAAAAAAACTTTGCCCCACACTAGGAATTTCTCCTGTATCGTGGGTTCGTTCACAAACATTTAAACTCACATACACAAATACCCAGATCCCGAACAACTATCTGTAGGTCATACAAATATTTGTTCCGTGTGGAAATCGAACCCGCGACACGCAGCGCAGCAGTCCATTAAGCAACTGCGCCAACAATTTTACTTTTAATTTGAAACTCCAAGAGACAAGAGAAAACAAAAAAATAAATAAATAGAATTAATTATTGATATCAGCTAAAATTAGGTAGTATTGACTTAAACTGCATGAAAATTAACAGTTAATACGAGTATTCTTCAAAAATACATTATTTTATATAAGTGCAAAAAACGTGTTTGAATAAAGACGTTAAGAAGAAATAAATAATAACAACACTGTTAAAACTCCTTTTAAAAACCTGAATAATTTAGTACAACAAAAAAATCAACGTACACATCCACACATGCATTCAAAACAGTAACCAAATTGGATTTAATGAGACAGATATTGGGGATGTTTCGAGCCATACAAAATTATTCATAGCTACTAAAATGCTCCATTCAAAGTTTTTTTTCCTCAACTAACACTGGGGTTGACGTCTCACCGACAAAGGGGTGGGCCGGGCCAAATAATTGCCAAAACGCTTCGAGGTTCATTGTGTGTATTAACAATAGGGTGCCCTAAGTGGGGGTAGTTTTTGTAATTGTTACTTTTAGGAGCGACGCACCCCATATTCAGTAGTGTACCGGAGTTAGAAGCGCGAGCTACACACACCAAAATGTCTCGATCGTTCTTAGTCGATGCGTTAATCAGTGATACGAAAGATTGCAAGAAAAATGAACTGTCTAGTGATCCTGTACATCCTTACGCGTTGATCGGTCATCATCTGGATCCGCGTTCGAAGTACTTACCTTACCCTTACCCGGGTAATTTGAATAATCTTCTGAACATCGGTCTGCATCAGCAACCGCCTTCGGATTTATTCAGGCCGTTCTTGGAGCAGTTGAATTTTCGGTATCCTCTACTGCACCAACTGCCTCGTCCTGATTTCTACGAAACTCAGACTGAGCCAAAACCCTTTGAAGGATACGTGAAAACTGAAGAACAAGAACCCGTCAACTTTGTGAACAGGCGTAAAAAATCTGTTTCTCCGTATCTGCACCACCCTTACAAAGTGACCACGTCGCCATTGAAGAGTCAAGGACAACGGTCTCCTTCGCTATCAAGTGAAAGTAGGAATGGAACTCCAAGCCCGCCGCTTGGTCACCCAGAAGAATTACTACCAGGTTACTGTAAGGACTTGAAACGTATGCCGCTAAAAGAAGACTCCAGCAAGAGAATTAGGACTGCCTTCACAGGCACTCAGCTCCTGGAGTTGGAAAGAGAGTTTTCAATGAACATGTATCTCTCAAGACTGAGGAGAATTGAGATTGCTTCACGATTGAAGCTGTCTGAGAAACAAGTGAAGATCTGGTTCCAGAACCGCCGTGTGAAGTTGAAGAAGGAAGAGTCTCCTATGTCTTCTGATCCTCGTTCGAAAAAATGCTGCTGTGCGAAGAGTACCTGTTCTTCCAAAGACCAGGATTGCGATCAAGAACAGATAGATGTGGTCAGTGACCACGACAATAGTTATGAGGCTCAAAACCTTTCACAGTATTCTTAAGTGGTGGAGTTGTAAACATTTTGGACTGATTTTTACTAAAAAGGTTTTAGGATTGAATCCAAGGCTGGTTTAAGATTTTATGGTTGTTAACTTGAGTGACAATGTTTCGAAGTCAAACAAACTTTTTGAACTGTGTGTGAAATTCTAAAGTGCCAATTTTGAGGTTGTGAAGCATTCAATAATTCTTACTATTCCATTTTTTACTAAGCATTTTTGATGCCGAATTTTAATTTGACACTACGTATTAATGCTGATTGCAAAATAAATTTTGAATAATTACAACGTAAAATCAAATGTCAAATCGCTATTCAATTTTGACTGTCAATAAATTTTGTCATGCGCTGCATTTGTTCAATTTAATATAGGACTAGTATTTAGTTTCATGAAAACGTTTTGCTCAAATTAAATCTATAATTATTATCAGCATTTGACGATTTCATATTGGGATAGCTATAAAATATCTTTGTAACTTATTGATAGAAAGTTTAAATTAAGCCCGGAGTGCTTGTAACAAATTTGTATATTGTTAATAATGTAAATAATAATTTATGAACTACGATTTGGTATAAATGGAAATATATTTTGGTAAAACTTTACAATAATTAAGTTAGTGTATAATAAAATTGTACGACACTGAAATTACCGGATTTTTAACTTAAACTCCCAATTACAAATTATCACTAACCTCTAGTGTTACAGATGATACTTTAAGGAGAGCAGAAAATTGAATTTTTTATAACAAAATATCACACCTGTAATTCCCGAAGAATTAGTCAGTGGTGTACCGAATAGGGCACCCATAATTTTAATAATAAATGTAAATCAATAAATAATAATTAATTAACTGTTTTATGGTCGTCTAGCTCGAATGGGACTGGGCAGGACACGCAATAGTATGATGCTGCACAAACGGTGTTGAAACGACTACTTTTAAAAATAAATTTATGAGATACAGGGCCAGAAGATGCCTGATAGTCACTTTTGATTTGATGACAGACTGGTTAAATAACGGATATGTTGACGATAATGTTAATTTACCTCCAAGCACATTATATTTGAAGGGGATAATCTTTAACTTACTTTTGAGGGCACTATCTGCTTTAAGCCTAAGTATTCTTGGAGTCACCAGCCAACCTTCACACTTCTCCTCAAGGTCATAGAAAAATAATCTCCACACAAACCACTATTAAGTCTAACTGTAGTATAAAAGTATACGCTGCATAAAATAAAGCTTTATTTGTTTTGTAGCATCCGTAGCAGTTTGCTACGCCGCCGCGCCGTAGACGCCTACGCGTACGCGCGGCTGATGTTCGCTACAGAGCTGGAGTTCTGTAGCGAACATAAGCCGGCTAATATGTTAGGAGAACGTTCATAGGATAATATTTTTGCTGTAAGCAGGTTCTTTACGAGACTAGTGTGTTCTTGTAGTACTGTTTAATAAAATCTTAGGTAGTATCATCTCTCATATAATTTACAAAAGTTGACTAGTGTGTTCTTGTAGTACAGTTTAGTATAATCATAGTATCATCTCTCATATAATATACTAGCGGACCTGGCAGACGTCGTCCTGCCCGGACAGCAGCGCCACCTACCGGGTCTGATTGTAAATCAAAAAATCTAAACCATTCTCGAAAACGCTTGAACAAAATAAAATGACAGAAATGAATGACATAACAACATGCTTGTACTGTCAACACTGAAAGAAGTTTCAATTTGACAGCAAAATCTCCAATAACAAAATGATCCGCCATTTATTGCATTCATTTGTTACAAAAAATGTGATAAGTGAGGAACCGCTCGACCGATTTTGTGCAAACTTCACATAAACCATCTACTAAATAGTCCGAACAAACCTTTGGTTTGGATAGGTGAGCCCGTTCTTGAGTTAGATAATTACAACGAAAAGTGGCATTGATTTTTATATATAATAGATACGCTTAATTTGCATGTATGTCAGAAATTAACCCATGGTATCGTATTATTGGAATAAAAGTATATTTTTATGACAGGTCATACAATAAGTACTCGGCATCGATAATTTGTATAGGTCGTTAGATTAGCCTATTCATATTATCTTTCACTCAGTTCATCCATCTTGTATTTAGTCCTCACAAAGTTTAAAGTTAAAAAGTTTTGTTACGTACAGTCACTTTCAGAATAGATTGACACTAATCAAAGTTTCAAAGCTGGTTTGTTAAAAAAAAACTTGTTACATATTACTCGTTACTAACAAGTTATTGAAGAATTAGGAATGTTTTAAAGAAAAATCTTTAGAAACATTAAAAATAATAACTGAAGTCCTGTATGTACATGAAATAATTAAAATTACGGAATGTGAAGCTACTTCTGCTGACCGTGCAACAGGTAAGAGACAGATGTTGTTTTTCGAAATAACTAAAATTAATTTTACTTTCAAACCTACGCTAATACCGATTTCTAATCTGATATACCGGGTTGCCACACTCAACTACATAGTGATTTCATTAAGGACAGAGAATTTGAAGAGCCCCAAAGAATGTAGGGGACACTTTATGTTTGGACCTCTAATAATGCAAGCTCCCATAGTTGGGTCCTGGTGACTGGTATGTTAGAGAGAATTTTAGTTGTGAGCGTATTTTTAATTAATTTATATATTACTACGGACTATTTGAGAGTGCGAATTTCTATTATTGTAAGCAAAGTTCATTCATTCTACCATAAACCACATTCATTGCTTTCCATCATGGTGTAATCGAGGTACAGAACAGGTCCATTTTGTTATAAATAATAAATTTGCGAGTGACGAGACAAGACGAAGAAAATCGTGATCCAAT
The DNA here is from genome assembly GCA_932274075.1 of Diarsia rubi. NCBI lineage: Eukaryota > Metazoa > Arthropoda > Insecta > Lepidoptera > Noctuidae > Diarsia > Diarsia rubi. The sequence continues at coordinate 19,318,271 of OW026424.1, read as the reverse complement.
ACTTTTTAACCGATTTACCAAAAAGGAGGAGGTTCTCAAATCGATTGGTATTTTTTTTACTACTTAGTAACTAATCGATCTATCTAGTTTCATATGCCCTTTAGTCAGGTAGCATTCACGTGTCGAAATCAAAGATGTTGGGGATCAAAATAATAATATATTATTATTTTTTTAAATATTCCCAACGTCTTATTAAAGTCTTAAATTAAATTCTGTGATTCGACCATCTGATTCTTGGAAATAGTTTTTAAATAAAAAATGATTTCCAATAATTTCTGTTTAAAATACCTTTTTGGGTTATATTAACTGCAAAATGTGAACTGAAGGATTTACCGCACACAAAAAAAAACAGACAAAAAAATTTACCCTATTTGCCAACATATAGGGTTCGACCTAATATGTTAGTTAAGACTTATTGATACTCGTATAATTAATCCGCTTTTATCAGATTATAATGCATGAAACTCGCGTATTTTAACCAACATTCAATTAAATATTGCAATGGTTCCAAACCAAAAACCTCACATTAATAATACCACAAAAGCACATTTTAACTGAACATTTTATAATGTACTGAAAGTGCTTAAGAGAGAACTGCGGCTCCTGTTAACTCTAACCGCATTTTTACACACAAATATGCATATGTACTTTCCGTACTTGATGAATACAGTGTGATTCTTAATAATGTGCACATATCGAAATGAGGGAATCTATGCTTAATTTTATCGATGGAAAAAATATTTAAAAAAATCTAAATATTTTTTAATATTTTTTATGGAATTTTCAAAAATGTTGTCCGCTGTTGTGACCCCAATGTAAACAAAACGGTGTAACTTTTAAACTCAATTATCTATCGCGATGAAACAATTTTATGTAAAAAGTTATGAACAAAAAAAAGTTTTTTTGATCAAAAAACGTGTTTATTTTCAATTGAGGGTAGTTTTTTTCCACAATTTTCATTTTACGAGGACGCCTAATTGCTTCCAATCATTATGGAGTTTGTTTCATCGCGATAGATAATTTAGTTTAAAAGTTACACCGTTTTGTTTACACTGGGGTCACAGTAGCAGACAAAATTTTTAAAAATTCCATATAAAATATTAAAAAATATTTAGATTTTTTTTAATAATTTTTCCGTCGATAAAATTAAGCATAGATTCCCCCATTTCGATATGTGCACATTATAAAGAATCACACTGTATAACTTTTAAAGCAAGGCATTTCCTTGTTTTAGCAACTAATTAGTAAAAAATGACATGGCGCTTGTTGGAAAACTGCCATACAAATTGAAAATATAATTACATAAAATAAATTAAAAGTAACCTAGACATACAATTTCCTTAATATTTAATGTCAATCATTATGAATCAGGTCAGTTACCGAAGAGAAATATCGATGTCATAATTTTTTGTGATTTAATTATGAGCGACAGGTGTCCCATATCGCACTGTACCCAGTGCTACAGCAATTGTTTCTTTATAAGCTCGCCTGGTAGGCCCAGTTCCCTCTTTATCGCATACACAAAAAACACTTTAGTTTCATAAATTACATGTCATTACGAACAATAATACCTACACACGCTTAAAGCTGCATTTAAAATTGTCAGCATTAATTTGTGAAACATTCCAGTGCATACAAGCTTTTGATTCAATGTAATGCACGTTTGAATTAAATTATAATTATTGGTTAGCCTTGTTATTAAAAATTATCAGCGGTTACTTTAGAGCCAATTGTGCCAACCAAGGTTATTTGTCAACCAAAAGTTAGTAGCTCTAACCGATTGCAACCATAGGATCTGTCAGGTTAGCTCTAGGGTGAACGATAATCCTGGTTGTTTCCATAACCACACATCAACAATAAATAACATAATTAAATAAAGTGCCTCGCCTTATTGCTACAGCTACTTTCAAGTCTCATAACTTTTTAATTTCTAGGTAACGAGGCCAGAAGCAAATTATTTTAAAGTGTTTTTTGCCACCCGGCTAAGTTCGTCGCTTCACCGAGCCTAAAGGCTTCCGACTATGAACTAGCCGATTGACACGATGTCCATTCAAGAACACTTCTACTCCGACACCGTCACTCGTCATCGGTTCTATTGTTAATATGGCCGGCCCATTACCCATGCCATCCATTCATTAATTCCAACTTACTTATTCTGTGAGGTATCGATGGTCACCGACGCTGTTTCTCTGTTGAATCACCTCACTACGGATGCGATCCCTAAAAGACACTCCAAGTATAGCTCGTTCTCTAAGTAAACCACTTTGAATGTATATACCAACCGTACCAAATGATTCTGTATAATGGTAATCATTTCCAATTTAAAACGTATTAACAAAAATTCAGAAATAGACATAACCCTTCTATACAAAAGAGGTTCACACAGTTCCATTCACAACAACATTTAATATAACAATTTGCATGCTAACTATCAACTAAAACTCGAAGTCGATGAATATAACATGAAATAGACTTGGCACGACAATGCAAATGAAAACACAATTCAAGTAGCGAACTGTAAACAAGAGAAATGAAAATAAATCGATCTTGGCCCAGTTTCCAGTTCACAACAAACCTTGTTTCAACTGAAAACACTTCAGAACTGTGATACTTTTGGTATTGTATTCCAATATTAAATTGAATTCCAAGTGGACTTCAGTTTCTTTGAGCTATGTCACCAGATGTATGAACGTGGACAAAAAGAGTATTACTATGTTAGGATCGTAGTAGATGGCGGTCTGTGGTTTTTGACTACCGCCGTGGGAAAAGGGCGTGAATTTATGTGTTATTGTCAATCTTTTATATCTCCTTGTATTTGATCTACAGTCATCATAATTATAATTACAAGTACTCGGTTTCGAAAATTTATATTTCATATCAAAATGTCTTCTTGGAATATTATATAGGTTTCAAGTTAGATTTTGCATCTGGCTGTCATGTGAATCCTTTATTGAAAACAAAAAACCTTTTGTAGAAAGAACGAAACACACTCAAAAAGCATATAACCAATAATAATTGTAAAACCATATTAGATAAGAGACGTTATCAAAACAAATGACTACAATTTTTTTCGTAATGCGTCACATTTTGCACAAAGCAGTTAATTGCTTAATCTTTCGAAAACAAATTTACATCGTATAAAGTAAATACCACAAACTTATCTAAACCAAAGAATGTTGTTTCGCTCAGCAGTTCCGATACAAAATAAATTAATCAAGCGAGGCTTCGCTATTTGTAGTTTGCAACTGGCAACACCAGCAACCCTGCCAACACTGACAACACTGGCTGGCAACTAGTTTGACGTTCAAATTACTCGGCGAACAGAAATAATCAAAGTTGTGTTGTCTTCCTGTTTGGGAACAAATACACCATTAAGACAGGGTTAGTTTGCCGATCGGCTGTTAGATTGGGAAAATGTTATTAGATTTGCTTCGTAATGGTACATGTAAAGTTTCTCGTAGGTTGTTCTAGGAAATACATCTTGCTGCTAACTAGCATTGCTATGAGCCCCTCGTTCAAGTCTTGTGGACAAGCCCGCTACACTCTCAAACCACTATAACTCCTGAAAGCCAGAATTAACAGTGGCGCCCACCAGAAAAGCGCCGAGACAGTGAAGCTCGACGAAATTCCAGGGTAACAATTTAACTGTCTTGGATCTTGCAACGAAATTAATTACAAAATAATAGCGGAGGTGTAGGAAAAACATTATTTCCCTCCATATCAGCGGGAGAGTAAGAGACGGACAGACTAGACCAATAGGCACAAAGGGACATATAATACTGGAATTAGCCCAGTGGCCAAGCGACACGGGTAAATATGCCATGGGTCGATTGAAGCACCTACGAGACATGGGTCCGTGGATAGATGACAGTCACTCGACGTAGGAACATGGTATTCAGCTACACCCAGACTAACTGGAGAGCGCTATGGTGTTAATAACGGTTTCCTTATCATCAAATTCTCAAAATAATCCTACACTTATAAAAGGTGCTCCAACGAGATCTCCTTCCTATACAGTGTGATTCTTTATAATGTGCACATATCGAAATGGGGGAATCTATGCTTAATATTATCGACGGAAAAATTATTAAAAAAAATCTAAATATTTTTTAATATTTTATATGGAATTTTTAAAAATGTTGTCTGCTGCTGTGACCCCAGTGTAAACAAAACGGTGTAACTTTTAAACTAAATTATCTATCGCGATGAAACTCCATAATGATTGGAAGCAATTAGGCGTCCTCGTAAAATGAAAATTGTGGAATTAAACTACCCTCAATTGAAAATAAACACGTTTTTTGATCAAAAAAACTTTTTTTTTTCATAACTTTTTACATAAAATTGTTTCATCGCGATAGATAATTTAGTTTAAAAGTTACACCGTTTTGTTTACATTGGGGTCACAACAGCGGACAACATTTTTGAAAATTCCATAAAAAATATTAAAAAATATTTAGATTTTTTTAAATATTTTTTCCATCGATGAAATTAAGCATAGGTTCCCTCATTTCGATATGTGCACATTATAAAGAATCAGACTGTATATAGTAAAGATGACACAAATTACTTATAAATTTATAACAATAAAGACGGTATTCGAATATTATTTATTGGAACCCAATTCTGCATTCTTACTTCCCAGAAATGAATATTCCGATAATAATTTGCATGCAACGAAGCCTGCACAATATCTACTTAATTCCTTGAAATCTGGGTCTCGGTTGTGTATCGAAAACTTTCCAGTCCACTCCACTGTTTCAGCTGGAAATTGTAGTTCAGAAGGCTTACATTATTCATCATTTCAGCCAAAAGACATCCACTGCTGGACATATGCCTCCCCATTACCTCCCTAACATTATTATAAAATAATATTTATACAAATTAATTAAATTAAACTATCTTCTCTTTGTTATGTTAAAATAACAGCTTTATATTGAATTCGTTTGAAAGTATAAACGGCACGGCACGGCACGGCGGCATACGCAACGGTATGATACGACGGAATTAACAAAAAAAAAACAGTTTGTTTGTTCCGGTCAGTCTCCGATACGGAGGAATGATATTGATGGGACTTTTAATGGCAGATAACTCTGAGTAACTTTTTTTTTTTGGTGCGTGAATAATCATCAAAAAATCTTTCACGCTCTGGGCTGGAATGGAGTGTCAGACTTCTACTAACTAAACACCACCCATGCTCTTTGTGTCGAGGCCGCGGTATCTCTTTCAAACAATCCGCAGCCCTGACGATAAGGCTAGGCCTGGCTTAGATTCATAGGTCGGATATAGTGTGATGTGTTTTGCCATCATAGGTCGGATATAGTGTGATGTGTTTTGCCATCAGAGATTTGTTTCCTTTTCAAGGCAATTGGATAACACAACATTGGATAACTGTGGGTTGTTCGATAAAAAAAAACCGTGGCCTCGGCACAAGGGCTAAGAAGGAATATGGGTGGTTTTTGGTCAGTAGAAGTCTGACACCCCCTTTCGCTTTGCCCAAGAGCGGGAGGGGTTATTTGATGAATATTTTATACAGGAACATATTACTCGTAAACTTATAAAGCCAACCAGGAATATTTGATGATTGTCCACGCCAAAAAAAAAAGCCGCTTATGCTAAACATACCTGGTAAAATGTCGAATACCTGAAACGTTTGGTATTTTCAAAACGACTCTGTACTTACGACTTTGACATAAAAATATTCTCCTGCCCTTATTCCCAATAGGCATGACGAAAGATTTTGAAATCCTCTTCCGTAATGTGGGTACATCTTTTTTATTTACGAAAAAACCTTTATTTCAGTAATAAAGTAAAGTTTAACGAAGATATAAGCCATTTTTGAAAAAAAAATTAAATAGAGCGCGAAAACAGCTCGCAGTGTCATGGCGTCGGGTCTGACGTCACGCCTATGTAAACATGGAAATGTCAAAGCGCAGCTAGAGGAAACTAAAACAAACATTACCATAATTCGTGTGTTAAAAATGAATAACAAAGTTTATATGTGGTGTGCGGTGCCTCAGTGTAAAAACACATCAATAGCAATAGTTTTAGCATTACATTGAATGCCAAAAATGTTGTCCTCTGGACCTGCATAGCTGACCCGGTGATTATGATAGTAGGTTGTTACTATGAGAAAAGATACTAGTACATGCTTTGTAGTTACAGAAATTTACTCCTTTTGTTGGTTATTAACTCAGTAGCAAACTTTTATTACAAGTTGCGAAGGAGCTAACCTCAAAAATAAACTGACAAGTTTATTGTAAAAATAACATATGAAAGTGAAAATAAACTGAACTCCTACAAGCTCAAAATGAGTTTGTTGTATTTTTATAGTGTTAGATACTTACAAAATTTACTTACAGGGAGGTTTTCACATTTCGGAACTCGGACGAGCAAAATTCTTTATTTGACCCAAGGAAATCGCCCAACATCAGTAAATCTATCCTGGGCAAATTTGAACTGTTTGCTTTTACAAAGCCTGATTCCATTGCTAAAGATGTTCACAAAGTATTGTAGTAACAAAAAAAATATCCAAATGCGTAATCGGCAACAAAACAACAGTGAGCTAGTGACAGCTAGTGATGTTTACATTGGCGTGACGTAGTGCGCTATGATTGGTGTTTCAATCAAAATGGCCGATATCAGTATTTTAATCTTTTATTTTATTAAAAATCTTACTAATCTTAATTTTTTAAATAAAACTAAATCAGTGTTTTAAATCCTTCTCGTATGTAATTTCCCCTAATATCATTAAATCATTGATTCTTTGACTATGTCGTCACGCCTATTATTATTGAACAATCTATAATAGTTACGTGTTTGAATATATTAGCCTTCTGAGGTTTTTACTCTATGGTCCCTATTTAAATCACCAGCTTTACCGTTCTAGCGGTTGGTTGTGCTATTTATTTGAATATTAAATTGGTCGGAGGTACTATTATGAATTGAGTTATTCAATTATAAGGCATCTTGATAAATTGGTTTGACAAGTTATTGGGATTGTTGTTTGCATATTGGAAAGATCCTTTTGGAAGGGGTTTAGTGATTGAGAGGTTTCTGATTTACAATGGGTATTTGCCAGAGGTCCGAAAAGTCTGATAACCAGTCTTAAGCGGTATCTTATTTCCGTCGGGGCTGCTGGTTGTTCACAAGTTACCGCGGCCTCGACATATAGGGCTAAGAAGGAACATGGGTTGGGTTTAGTCAGTCTGACACTCCCTTTCGCTCTGCCCAAGAGCGGAAGCCCCTTATTTGTTTTTTTTTCTACCCGCCAAAAAAAAAGGGGTATCTTATTCCCGTCGGGGCTGCAGTTTGTTCGAAAGAGATACCGCGGCCTCGTCACAAAGGGCTAAGAAGGAACATGGGTGGTTTTTAGTCAGTAGAAGTCCAGGAGGAGGAGGAGTTATTTTATAATTTTTCAACACCCAAAAAACAAAAGGTGTACTTATCTTACCTATTAGTATTGCCTAGTACTAACTGGGTTGTGAAGGTCAGACAGGTAATCGCTCCATGTAAAATACTGGTATTCAGGGTATAAGTAGGTATAGTCAAAAAATGGCTATGCAGATGATAATGTCAAAAGTCTAACGAACACACACACACCTAAGTACATAATCAACTGTACGGAACTGTTAAAAATAAGCGGCTAATAAAATGTATTTAAATTAGCCGCTAATAATTAAAAACGAGATATTCACCGATTTGTTTACTTGTGCCTCATAAATACGGCATTCAAATCATTACCAAAATAAATAATTGTAAAGCCATAAAACGCAACGCAACACGCTTAATAAATCTCCCACGTAGGGATTCCTGATGTTTGCCCAACGACCATCATCCGTCTAAAATCAAATAACGTAATTATTTGCCGAAAGCATTTGCTATCTACAGAGGGACGCGTTGCCGCGTGGCAGCCATATTAGAACACTCGACCCTTTTTGCTGTTCAAAATACATAGACTGTTCTAATATAGACTGTAACACAACCTTATAAAGGCCAATTATTTTTAGTGCTTCATTTAAAACAACAAAAATAATTTTGTTTTTTTTCACACTCATAATGCATCACCAAAATAATTTTATGTCGAAATTTTAATGTGTGTATTTTATTGAGAATAGATAACGTTCAAATTCGCGTGTTCTTTTATTTAAAAACGGAATATAATATGTATGTTACCATGCAGTTCGCCACGCGGCATCTTTTCATTGGTATCTATTTGAATTTCGAATTTCAAATTTGGAATTTGTTTTTCATCAGCCGCTTCCCGTTTACGATTGGACTGTCATCAAGTGCGTTCCTTATTGTCATTTTGATTTATTTGTCTATGAGATATCTGGTTAGCAATTAGGGTGGGAAATTGATTATTTGTTGATAATATTATGTGAGTATCATTAAACTTGGTATACTTGAGAGTAATTTTTATTGAATGTTTGAATTATTCAACATCAACAAAATAAAACACGTAGGCTGAATAGCTTATTATCTTTATTCAAGTAACGTTTCCGTACTTAAAATTCAGCAAAAGAAGAAAAATGAAAAAGACATTAAGAAAAACTTAGTAAAAAGATTGTATTCTTTATAAAAAGTTAACGAATTTTGTGTACTGCGTAGTCATGATAAAGTAATCTTGAAAGTCATGATTAAACATGATTTATTTCTTGCCAGGCTGAGCTAAGGCATTCTTGGCTTTAGATAAGACTTGAAGTTAATCTAAGTTTTAGTTTTTAACCTTGCTTGATGTTTTTGTTTGAAAGACGAATAATTAGGTACCTACCTACTTACTTAGGCCTTTCCTGGACCAATCTAAGCAAGTTCGGTTTAACCTGAAGATCAACCCGAGCGGCTGTCATTATTTATTCACGAGCACTTCTTACTTAGGTAAGTATAACATTGATGATTGCCAAAACGACTTTCAGTAAAAATATCTATACAGTACCTGCATTTTTACAGATAATTTCTGTTAAAAGCTGGGTAGGTTTATGTACCACTGAAAGTTGGCAAAGCCAAAAATGCTAGAAACCTACCTTGCCATTGTTATTCGAAAAATACCCTTATTAACAATTAATGTAACTACAATAACGAATGATTTGTGAACAAATCTCATAAGAACATGTTTGCATGTCATTCGTAACGCTCCGTTCTGGTAGTTCAATAAATCGCATCACGCTGACAACCGTATTCTTTGATAATAGGCATCCGATTGCAAGCACCCTCTTGTTTGTGCTTCTAGCTGATTTTGATCTCACCTGCTATGCAGTGAAAGTTCAATTTAGCTTGTGATTAATCTTTGGGTTACAACTGCAGTTACGGTCTACGACCTCAATCAATTCTACACTGTCGCTAGAACAATTTATAAAAAACTACTTAAAATATAGTTCATATTGCATTTCAAAAAACATACTTTCATAGATAACTTTTTAATAATTTTATTTTATTAACCTACTGGCTTACTGTAACCTGTAACTCAGACAAAACTAGTGTGTCAAACTAAAACTTAACAAGGTCTGCCGTTCTCCATAATAATACATTACTCTTTTTTCTTCTTCGGTCAGGGGAGGCTGCCCCACGCTTTTCAACTTGTACGTCAACCGACTGATCGATGAGCTCAGCAGCACAGGCATAGGTTGTCATATAGATGGAGTATGCGTGAACAACATCAGCTACGCAGACGATATAGTGCTGCTGAGCCCATCGATTGGTGCCTTTTTTTTTTTTTTTGGTGGGTGTAAAATCATCGAATAACCCCTCCCGCTCTTGGGCAGAGCGAAAGGGAGTGTCAGACTTCTACTGACTAAAAACCACCCATGTTCCTTCTTCGCCCTCTATTTCGTGGCCGCGATAACCGGTGGACTACCCGCGGCCCCGACAGGCGTCGGCCCTTTCGGGCCCCTCCCATGTTGCTGACATCTCTTTGAGGCGCGCGTGGAACACGAACGCGCCGTCGACACGGCCTGTTTTCGTCGTGAGACGGACGGACGGCGAGTTAGCCCATCACTCACCGTCCACAGACCCGCGTCTACGGTGGCCGGAGGTCCACGCGGGACCCCCGACGCCCGGAACGCCTCCCGCGGCGGCTGGGACGAGAGGTTCTCTCCCTCTCGCGTTCCGCCACCTCCTTCGAATCGACGACCATCACTGCTTCGCAGAAGGAGGCGACGGCGTCCCATTCCTCCTCGCCCCGGACCATGGCTTGCACCAGGGCCGGGCGCGAGAGGTCGCCGCCGCCGATCGCCGCTACGAGAACACGGCGGGGCTCCGCCCAAGCGGGGCACACCTCCACTGTGTGCTCCACCGTGTCCGGGCCTCCGGCCGATCCTCACAATGGTGGCATCCGGGCGTTTCCTCCCGCCTGATTCGGAGCAGGTACCTCCCGAAACAACCGTGTCCGGTGAGGACCTGCGTCAGACGGAAGGTGAGGGTGCCGTGGCGCCTCTCTAGCCACTCCTCAAAGAGGGGACTTACCGCCACTATCGTGGCGTGCCCTGATCGATTGGTGCCTTACAAAGGCTTCTGAAAATTTGTGAGTCCTACGCGGTGAGTCATGGGCTCAAATATAATGCGAAAAAGAGTGAAATAATGATTTTTAGGCCGGTCATCAAGCGATACACATTCGTTCCAAACTTCACTCTTGTAAGGTATAGTGCCTACTGTTATTATTTAGTAATGTGGGTATGCGCTCAATATGAATAAAACAGTCAGCTATCCATCTCCGTGTTTAATTGACGTCCCAACTCTAAGTGGTACTGCGCTAAAATCTGTTTCTGAAGTCGGTGACAATTGTTTGTTTGATATCGTTTTTTTTTGCCACCGACTTCAGAAGCTGATATTTTTTATGTTTATTTTTCACTTTTTGTAATTTTGTGAAAAAAGTTTTTTTATTGTTTCTATTTTTAGTTGTAATCCTATATAAATATTAACTATGCATTTAACATTCAACGAAGAAACCTAACCCTTAACCTTCATGATTTCCTTATTATTGCTTTCAACTCCTAACCGTTGAGGAGTTGTACCTTCTATAATCAGGAATTCAGCTCACCTACATAATCTGAAAGAATACAACTATAATTATGCGTCCCTATGATATGTTATTAAGGAATTATCCTCCAACTCATAACCGTTAAAGAGTTACACTTTCAATCATCAACTCAACATGAAGTGGTAACCTAATACCCTAAAAGAATACAATTATCGCTCCATAAGTACGTATAATTTTGAAAGAATTTTCTTTCAACTCCTAACCGTTGAGGAGTTGTACCTTCCATTATCATCAGGTGAGGTGAATCCTCATGATGTTATGATGAGCAGACGCAAATACTTAGACAGCTTTAAAAAATGTATGGAAAACGTCATAAGTGACTATAAAATTTGAGGGTTGCCCTCAATTTCTCAGGGATCCCATCATCAGATCATCATTTGGTGACAATGGGATCATTTGGAAAGTATACCCTATCGAACACAAAAATAATTTTACAAATCGATTATAATGCCCGAACAAACATAAAAAAATAATATAAACATCCGAATTGAGAACCTCCTTCTTTTTTTTAGAAGTCGGTTAAAAAGACAATTCATTGTATATGAAGCATTTTGTTTAATTAAAAATATTTATTATTTTTCATTTTCATGTTCAGTGGTTTTTTTTCAGTGGCTCGATAGTCTGGGTTGTTGAGGTCAGAATATAGTCAGTTGCTCCATGTAAAATAATGGTAGTCTAACCGAATGCGGTTAGACTGGCAACAGACCCCAACATATTTGCAGAACAACTAGGCAGATGATGATTATTATACTTATAAGTTATCCTTGGATATTATGGTGAACAGTAAAACTATAACCAAAATTGAGTTGCTCTGAAAAGAGAGGATTTTATTACATAAACCTTTTAGTTACAAAACATTCTTTAACCTTAATTAATCACAAACTCACCTGAAAAGAGAAACAACATTTAAAGCTATTGCTTCACCAGTTCTTATTAATTAAATATTCAAATGATATATTATAATTCTCATGTGTTTAACATAACCTTATTTTTACAAGCCTGTGACATTCTGTCAAAAAATCAATATGACAGCGAGTTCCACAGATTCAAACGAGTTCACAATCAATGAGGTGTCACCACAGACGTATAAAGTCATGAACTTCGTTTACATCTCCCCCCCCCCTTCCTTTTTAAGTTTAATGTTTTATTGTTTTATTCTACAATTGGAATTAGTTTTGTTATGTGGAAGAGATTCGACTCTGACTTCTTGTGACCTGTGTTTATTTTGTAAATTGAATTGGATATTTTGTCTACAATTTGATATGGTCCTATTTTCAATTCATCTAGTTTTTTTCGGTTTAGCCTATTTCCGTTTTCAACATATACAGAATCTCCGACTTTTAGTTCATAATGTTTTCTGTTTTTATCAAATCTCTGTTTGTTATAATTGTGTGATTTTATGCTATTTTCTAAGGCAATGTTTCGGTCTCGCAATAGATGATTCTGTGTTATATTTTGTTTCAGTTCATCTGGTAGAATGTCAACATTTTTTCCCTCCAATAAATACTTAGGTGAGAACCCGGTTACACTATGTTCAGTTTCGTTATATTTTTCCGTGCATTCGTGAGCAATAGTTGTCCAAGCGATTTTATCCCTTCTTTCATTAATCTTGCAACGAATTTTATTAACTAACGTTTGATTTAATCTTTCGTTCAATCCGTTTGAAAATGGCGCATTAACCGCAGTGAAAACTATAGGTATATTTTCTGTTTCTAAAAAAGTTTTGAATTCTTTTGAATTTATGCCTGGATATTGGTCTGATAGAATCAAGTCAATTTTATAATCTTGTGATACTTTTTGGACAAGTCTTATAAAATCATGCGCACTTTGAGTTTTGGATGTCAAAATATAGGCGTAACGAGTGAAGTGATCTACTAGAAGATGTAAATATGTTTTGGTTGATCGAGCACCACCAAATCCCCCTATGGTATCTATTGACACTATTTCAAACGGATAGGTAGCGGGACCTAAGTGAGACATTAGTCCAAACTTGTATTTTCCTCTAGATTTATTTTTTATACAGACATCGCAGTTTTCGCAACTTTTTTTAATATTATCCAACAAATTCTTTGCGTGATAGAATGGTTTAATCTTGTTTTCCATTTGTTGTCTTCCTATGTGACAGTAGTAGTGATGTAATTTTTTTATAATATTTTTACTTAACTCCTCAGTTAGAATAATCTTTTCATTTTTTCCAATTTTTTTATAATATATATTATGTTTGTAAATAAGTTTATTTTTATTTTGTTTTATTTCCTCATTTTTTTCTTGATCATTTCGTATGTCTTCTATTTTAACAAAATTTACTACTTTTAAACTACTATCTTGATTTTCGTATGATTCTAACACAGGGTTTCTGCTTAAAGTATCTGCCTCTATATTATATTTTCCCGGTGAATATATTATTTTAAAATTGAACTGTGACAAATAATACGTTAGATCACCCAGTTCTTCGTCCGTTCTGGCCTTAATATTCATATTTTCTAAAGGTTTGTGATCTGAATAAACCGTGAATAATTTTCCTATAAGCCAGTGTTGCCAGTATTTTACCGCCTCTTTAATTGCCAAACACTCAAGATATATAGCTTTTTTCTTTTTTTGAGAATCGTTTAATTTTTTTGAAAAATAAGCGCAAGGCTTTTCATCACCGTTGGGTTGAATTTGTTTTAAAATCGCACCTATACCTTGTATGCTAGCATCTGTATAAATATGTATTGGCAAGTCTGGATCAAAGATGGCTAGAATAGGTTTTGAGCAAAGTAGTTTTTTTATAGTATCAAAGGATTCTTGACATTTATCGGACCATACGAATTTTTCTTCTTTTCTTAATAAATTATGTAAAGGATCCAGTATAATTGAAATATTTGGCACATATTTTCCATAGAAATTTATTTTTCCTAAAAATTGTCGGACGTTTTTTTGTGTTTTTGGATTTGGAAATTCTTTTATGGCAATCAAATTATCTTTTAGTGGAGTGACGGTATTGTTTTTAATTATGTGCCCCAGATATTTTACAGAGTCCTGTGCAAAGTTACATTTCGTAAATTTTAATTTTAAACCTTCTTTTAAGATTGCTTCCAATAGCAAAGATAAATGCTTAATGTGTTTTTCGAACGTTTCAGAAAATACTAAAATATCGTCTATGTAGTTTACAGTAAAATCAGAAAGTTTATGCTTTCTTATAATGCTACTCAATATTCTCTGAAAAATGGCAGGCGAAGTTTTTAGGCCAAAAGGTAAACAAGTCCATTGAAAGTGTGCTTCCTGAGTCACAAATGCTGTTTTTTGTCTATCTTCAATTTTAAGAGGTATGGACCAGAACGCTGAGTTCACATCAAGTGTTGAAAAAAATTTACATTTCCTTGTTTTAACCATTAAATCCTCTATAAGTGGAAATGGTTGCGATTGGGGAACTACAATTTTATTTAATTCGCGAAAATCTATACAAAGCCTTGATCTCCTTCCTTCTTCTTTTTTAAATGCTAGTGTTACTGGAGCAGCAAAAGGGCTATATGACTCTTCAATTAAATTATGTTCTAGTAATTTTGATACTTGATGTTCAATTTCTTTCATATCCTCAATAGAGCACCTATATGGTCTTTTGCTACAGTATTTATCTATTATCAAATCAATATGGGCTTCATAACCTTTAATAGTACCTATATCAAATTTGTCTTTAGCGAAAATTGAATTATATTTGCATATCAATTGATCAATCGCGCTTTTTTTTTGATGATCTAAATTATTTACTGAAATATCAAAATTATCGACTGTTATATTTTCATTAAAGTTTATTTTATACTCATTAATGATGTTTACTTTTTTTGTTTTCTTTGTTATTTCACCTTTTTTTCCATAATCTATACCTTGTATATTCCCTATGTCACTACCTGAGCTGCCAGGATTTTTTTTTGTGTTTATAGGTTGCTTTTCTGTATTTTTTTTGTAGTCTTTATTAGTATTGGTGTGATTATTTTGGGTGATATTTAAATTATCATTTTGAGTTAAATGAAATTTTTGTATACCTGTTCTAACCCAACTAAAAAATCGTAATCGAAGTTGTCTTCATCTATAACAAATATATTGACTTTTTTTTCAATTTCGAAAATTTTAATTTTTAAAGTTACCATTCCTATTGTTTTTTTTTACGCCATTAATTGTTTTTAAACCTGCTTTTCTATTATAAGTAGGTGTATTTTTTAAAGATAATAACCTTGAATTTATTAAGGACACATTAGAACCTGAATCATAGATTCCTGAGGTTTCCAAAGTGTCATTTATAAGTAATTTAATTTTTATTAATGGCGGCACTATTAGTTTTTTGGATCAATTTCATTTAATTCTGTCTCCAATTCAGAATTGTTGACACTCCTTATTTGATCTTTTTTTGGCCTATCATTATTTTTAATTTTGAACCAACATTGGGATTCAGAGTGGTAACGTATGCCTTTATTCTCTTTTTCACAAATTTTACAAGGACTACCCAAGGACTTTTGATTTTTTTCTTTAATTTTACTTTCGGAAGCTCCTATTACTTTATCAAATGTTTTTTTGTTTACCATATGCTCTAAACTTCTAATATTATTAAATAAATCTTCAGTTTCCTTTAAAATATTCCTATCAATCTTATCTGCAATATAATTCGGTAATCCAGTGGCAATCAGATCAATCAGAGTTTGTTTATCTATAGATTTATTTATTTCTAATAGTAGCCTCTCTTTCTTTAAAGCATACTCCAGTAATGAGCCCTGTCTGTATTTAAATAACATTGCATACCTGATCGGTGACCAACCTTTATCAGCATAGGTTTCACAAAAGTTTTTTTTCCACATTGCCCATTCTGAATGTATTGTATGCTTTATAAGCATGGAACTATACCAGTCTAAACAAGAACCTTCTATAAATAATCTAAAAACTTCAATTTTTTTGACATCTTCTATTCCAATACGTGCACATTCTGCTTCAAAGATAGTCATCCACTGTGATGCATTAGTAATTTTGTTATTGAATTTTTGTATAACAAACTTTTCTGCCATTCTCCCCATATTAATTGGTTTTGATGCATCTTTCTTCATTTCTGCGAAGCTTTCCATGATTCTTTCCAGAGATTCTTGTGAAATTCCTGTTGTAGAACTTTGTGGTTCTGTTTGTTCCTCCAATAGGTAACCCTTAAATTGCATATTTCCATCTTCATCACAATAAACCGCCTCCATCTCTGGATTCATGGATATCCACACCTGTCGTTTCTCATGCCGTTTTTGTAATGTAGACTTTACTTTCTGAAAGATTTGGGTCTGTACTATTTCAACATGTAGTTTTGCAGGTTGTAACTTGTCTGGGATCGTAAAGGTCCTACCACCTGAATCCGTGATTGTTGTTACACAAATCACATTTGTTTTCACATCTTCACTGGCTTTGACCATGAACTCGAATCTCAATTTTTCCATTTTGCCTGGTAACCAGCTGTAGAAATGTTGTTTTATAAGTTATCCTTGGATATTATGGTGAACAGTAAAACTATAACCAAAATTGAGTTGCTCTGAAAAGAGAGGATTTTATTACATAAACCTTTTAGTTACAAAACATTCTTTAACCTTAATTAATCACAAACTCACCTGAAAAGAGAAACAACATTTAAAGCTATTGCTTCACCAGTTCTTATTAATTAAATATTCAAATGATATATTATAATTCTCATGTGTTTAACATAACCTTATTTTTACAAGCCTGTGACATTCTGTCAAAAAATCAATATGACAGCGAGTTCCACAGATTCAAACGAGTTCACAATCAATGAGGTGTCACCACAGACGTATAAAGTCATGAACTTCGTTTACATACTAATATTAAATTGGCTTCAATGTACAGTCTCCTGCAAAAATGCATGGAAAATTCAGTACTAAAATCGTGTGAAGCAAGAAATGACGCCACCTAACGTAAACTACACATGTATCCATGCAATTTTGCAGGTACTGACTGTACACAACAAAGTCCCGACCATTTCTAAAGATAATTAATAAAAAGCACAATCATAGGTACGTACACAATCGACACAGGACAAATATTAATAGTTAAAAAAAAAGGTAAGCCAATTAGTTTTACAGCCTCTCACCCTTTTCTGTGATTACCATGACAACAGCACAGGACACTGCGACAATAGTCAACAACCGGTCTGATTGTGTATTTATGTTTACCTATTTAATTCTGTTTGCGAAACATTTTGATTCGATTCGCGACGGTAGATGACAAATGTTCGAAGTTCTATTGTCTAATGAAAGAGTATAATTATAATTAGCGTCATTGATATCATCATGGTATTGTGAAAGAAGATACAACAATGTATTTGGGTAAAAAACTTAGTTAAGCCATAAGTCATAAGTCATAAGTCATTTATTCATTTGTTTAACATAGGTAAAATAATTGTGGTATATGTGGTAATAATGAGTGCGCTATGTTATGCCATAGAGCGTACAAATGGTTTTAGGTATAAAAAATTAAAAAAATCAGAAGTTAAATTAATAAATCCTGAACACTAGGAATTAATTATAAAGAATGACATAATACAAATTAATTTATGATAATAACACTATAGATCAACTTCGCCAAAGACAAGTACTGACATCATATAATATGTATAAGCGAAGCTAATGTCAATGCACAATACTAATGTCAATATACAATACTAATGTCAATAAGCAAAAACTAATGTCAATACACAATACTAATGTCAATATACAAATCTAATGTCAATACGCAATAAAATATATCAATACACAATACTAATGTGAATATACAATACTAATGTCAATCAGCAAAACTAATGTCGATACACAATACTAATTTCAATCTATTATACAAATGTCAATATTCAAATTATTTCGAAGGACAAATATTCCAAGTATTCTATTAGCATGTCAATATTCAGTCACTAGATTTTTGCCTGATAAAAATTCCGAAATACTGTAATATGCTTTGTTCACCAGTAAAGATTTTAACCGTTTCTTAAATAGGTTCACGTTCAATTCCTTGATGGACCGTGGTAAATGATTAAAAATGACTGGCGCCATGCAAAAAACACTTTTATACATTAAAGCTGTGTGGGACCTTCTTATGCATAAACTACTGTTATCCCTTCGGCTTCGGTTATTAATGTCCGACAT
This sequence comes from Diarsia rubi, assembly GCA_932274075.1. Taxonomy (NCBI): domain Eukaryota; kingdom Metazoa; phylum Arthropoda; class Insecta; order Lepidoptera; family Noctuidae; genus Diarsia; species Diarsia rubi. Next base: position 19,300,079 of record OW026424.1, on the reverse strand, counting down.
TTTTTTTAATTATTTAGGATTGGTCATTACAAATACAGCAACCTCAAAAATATATAAAGATGGAAGAGTCAGTATTTTATGTTTAATAAATAATAGTTGGCAAATAGTGACTGATATGTTACACTATACAGGATGTAAATTAACCCATCACACACCCGTCAACCAAGCATTCTGTACATCAAACGAAGTACTCCTACGCAAAAATTTTTGCTGGGAGGCGACTTTTTTTTTGGGTCAAAAATCACATTTTACGGTAAAACTCTTAAAATATTGTGCTAGTGGATGTTTTTAATAGTAAACGGGTCATGGAGGTAATTTAAGTAAAATAACCTGAAAAACTAGTATTTACAAAAGGAGCTGTGAAAAATTTGGAACTTTGACCTCCAATATCTCCGTAACTAGGGGGTTCCCAGGTATGGTGTAGAACAAAAAATAGATTGCAGTGGTGGGGAAAAAAGTGGCTTTCGTTTGCGTTAAGGGTACTTTTACCCCCTTTATTTTCGGTTTCGGTTTCGGTTTAAAGACATTTATTTCTGAAAGAACAAATTACAGTTCACTTAAAGAGAAACTTAACTAAATTAACAATAGGTAGGTTTACATTACGACGTTCAAGCCATCCAAGAGACCGAACAGTAAACACCGAGGTTTATCTATATGAAATACATAACAAAAAAGTTCACGCAAAACTTATGTTAACAAAACAAAAATACTTATATTTCTTCGTGCTTAAATGTTGATATTCAAGAAACTGAACAGATTTATGTATATAAAATAACAAATGGTATAAGAATTTATTCCTCATCAAAAATAATTCACATTATGAGAAAACTTAAAAAAAATAACATATCTTAAGGTACGGGAATCTAAGTTCATAGTAAAAAGTAACAAATTAAGAGGGTAAGCGACCACAATTTTACAAAACAAATAAGCCAATCACCAACCAAGCAAACATGGAAACAAACATAAAGTGCTAGATGTGACAAAATATGGCATCACAAAGTTATTCTAATTCGTTATTTCTTGTGTTCGTTATTTTTGGTAAAGGTTTCTATAAAATGAAATAAAAGTTTTTTTTTTTGGTAGTAGGAAGGTAGGTAGGTAGCAGGTAAGTAAGTAGGTAAGTAGAAGCAGGTAGGTAGGTAGGTAGAAGTAGGTACGTAATAGGTAGGTAAGTATGTAGGTAGTGGGGAGGAAGTAGTAATGCCAGGCATAGCTAGTGTGATTTAAAAAGCTTAACTTATGTGTCTAATATAAAATTTCTTAGGGCTTTTTTAAATGTTGGTATGCTTCTACACTCTCGGATTTGTTTGGGTATACTGTATGGTTCTTCTGCCACACAGGGTTCTCACTCTTGGTACTTCTAGGTCATCTTGATTACGGGTATTATATCGACGAGTCTTTTGTGTGAATGAAATATTTGTGTGTATGTTGGTCTTGAGGATCTTTCGGATAGTCATGCATGTATGGTATGTATATAATTGTTCTAAGATTCTATTTTGATTACTAATTTCATTTTGAATTTACTCTTAAATCAACATCTGCCTAGCCTTTTCCCAACTATGTTGGGGTCGGCTTTCAGCCTTATCGGATGCAGCTGGACGACTATTTGTCGGAACCCTACAATCCAGTTAGTACTATGTATATACCCGGCTTTTAGTATGACTGGCCGTCAGACTGTCAGACCACTGATTACTGTTCTTTTTCTTTTTGTTCTTTTTTTAAAAAAACGTTGCCCCACACTAGGAATTTCTCCTGTATCGTGGGTGCGTTCACAAACATTTAAACTCACATACACAAATACCCAGACCCGGACAACTATCTGTAGGTCATACAAATATTTGTTCCGTGCGGGAATCGAACCCGCGACACGCAGCGCAGCAGTCCATTGCTTGAGCAACTGCGACAACCGTGCCGTCAAATTTACCGTCAAGATTACTGGTTACGACTGCCATCGATCTATAAATAACAGCCACGGACCAACGAATTAACGAGCCACGAAGGAAACTCTGTAGGCTCCTTAAGCCGTCACTTAGTAAAGATTTGACATACTTTTGTATGACATAACTGTCAAAACCTTTACTAAGTGATGGCCTGAGTAATCATTAAAGCTCTCTGAGTGCAGCAGTCAGTTTAGTTCCATTAGTACCTAATTATTTTCACACAGCTGATATCAAAGTAATTAAATTCCACAAAAGCATTACCGTCCACCAATATAATAAGATATGTTATTACTACATAATATATTACGGAATCGAACCGCAGTCATTTTCCGCTACATTGAGCACCTAATCAATTTTCACTGCCCACCTGTTCATTGATATGATATTGAACGTACAAAATAATATATGTATAATCAAATAAATGATCCTATATAACTGCAGAGCAAACGGTTTTCGTCATACTCTGTATAGGATTACACTGTTGCTGTCATCATCATCAGCCTATAATGTTCCCACTGCAGGGACCCAGGCCACCTCTCTAGGAGAGGGATGGGCTATAATCCACCACGCGGGCCCAGTACGGATTTGTAAATGTCACATATCTTCGAATGTTTGGTTCTAAGTTATGCCGGTTTCCTCACGATGTTTTCCTTCACCGTTTTGAGAGCAGTGGTGATGAAATAAATTACACAAAGTAATGCGCCTGCCTGGGTTCGAACCCACGACCAACTGTTCGTAAGTCGGGGCCGCCACCACGGGGCCAACACTGCTCCTTGTAAAAAGATACAACAGAATAATTTTCTTTATCTTTGTATCGCTGGCACGACATTGCATAGCATAATATCATGCCTCTAATCTCCGAAGAATTACGCATAGGTGTACCTAAGAGTACACCAACATTTCGTCTGTTCTATTTTAAGTCCCATATAAAAGGGGGCGAGCCTATTGCCGTCAACCGGCACTAATCGGAAAAAGTCCTGATGGAAAAACTCGACAGCAGTTTGCCATCATTTCCAATCCAGATAACCCTCGCAATCTCATCCAGTCACTCCATAACTGTCACTGCATTAGACACTACAATAACATTTATCGGCATAATAAACGACTACCATCGATTAACTGGAACACGTTAACCCTCAATCAACCAACGTAACAGCCCACAGACACAATGATAGCCAATTCGTCACGGGTTGACATAAATTAACCATTATTTCACACCGATCTATAGATCCTCGATCAATATGGCCGACGATGTATGAAACGAGTGGATCCCATGAATGAAGGGCTCTCACAATCGGTGATTCGTCATACAACTTGTATACTTTTGTATGAGAATTGTTCTATTGTGTAAACGGTACTTGTATCTTTTGTAACATCTTGTATCTGAAGTGTGCAAGATGGAGAAATTGCGCGGAAAATATTAAGAGGGTTGAATTCAATGGCCGTCACTGGAATACGTAAGTTGTAACGCGAAAATAATTTTATGGTGTTTTATTTTTTAAATGTGTCTCTTATTATTTTGGATTCTAAAGTGGGTACTTACATGATGTGAATCTAAAACGCTTAAATTTTTGTAATTTGTTTAATAATGGTGATTATGAGGTCTCAGGTTCTCAGGTTATATCTACTGTTCCTCGCCCCTTTAATAATTTTAAGAAAACCTATTACCATGACATTTGGTTATACAGTAGCAATAGTGTAGTTCTCTAAAATCTAAAGTCCGTCATATAGATTACCAAAAAATATTGGACACGTATTTTTTCTTTTTTTACGAAAACAAACAACGAAGGCGATACAGTGCTTTGAAAACTCGTGTGACGGCACACTCAAGACTTTAAAAAAAAAAATTAACGCTCAGTGACGTCACCAACCCCCCCTTAAATCTTTGACGCGTTTTATATTCGTCAATTTTTATTGATTTGATAAAACAAAAAATACGTATCCAGTATTTTTCGATAATCTAACAGACGGACTAAATATAATCACATTTTTTGAAGCCAGTAAACATCCCTATCACGTAGGAGAAGGTAAACAAGTACAACGTTTGTATCGTGAATACTTAAGCAGTGGTCAAATAAATTAATATTATCACGGCATCATTATAATCGTGTTGATGAATAATACGACAAAATGTCGTAAAAACCAAAAGTAAGTACATATTAAACAAACGAATTTAAACGAAATATTGTGTGTTGAGAAAATGTCGCTAGGAAAGTTTTGAGTATCAAATATTTATGAAGATCCGATCCCATAAAGGGAACTGAGTCCAAAAAAATATGATTCTAAATTAGTCCGTAAGTTAGATTATCGAAAAATATTGGATAAGTACTTACGTGTTTTTTGATTTATCAAATTAATAAAAATTGTCGAAGATAAGACGCGTCAAAGATCATGAGTCACGGGTTGTGACGTCATTTGTAGGTAAAAAATGTACCAACATTTGTGACGTTTTCGAGAGGTTCACGAGTTTTCGAAGCACTGTTATACAGAAGTCTTTATTTTGTTGTTTATGTGAAATAAGAAAAATACGTGTCCAATATTTTTTGAAGTCTACCGGACTAATTAATTTTTTTTGTTCGATCCCCTATTACACACGAAGATCAAAAAAAGATGAATGGCTTGTTTGATGGATGAAAACCCCAAATCCATTGGGATAAGGACAGGAAAATTATGCCGCTCAACCAATGGGAATTTATCCAGTAAGAAATCCCTAAGTGACGTACCTACTTACACATTATTTCCAGTACAATAAACAAGTATGTTCTGAAGTAAGACAGCTAGCGAACAATTTGTATATTTAAATAAAAATTCCTCGCACATTTTCACAATTTTATCTCTCGTGTTATTATGTTCAGAGTTTTTCAATTACATCCCTTCTTCAACCATTTTTACTGTAATTTAAACCTTAACTCTAAAGCCTAAGGTTTATTATAGCCATTGGTTAATGTGAAGAAGTTTGCCGCTTGCGAGAATATTTGTTTCGTAATTCATAATTTCTTATTGTCGATTTGAAAAACGTTTTTAGGAAAGAACTCATTTTAGAAGGTAAGTAGGCATTCACTGAAAGTTATTAATCTGTGAAATACTGAAATTTTGACATCTCTTGGAAATCCTCGGTCGATTAGTAAAAAGATGAAAAGCGATGTCTTTTTTAACCTACTTCTAAAAAAAGAAGGAGGTTTTCAATTCAGATGTTTATATTTTTTTTTAATGTTAACTTAAATGTAACTCCGTCGCTTGCTATGCGATTTCAAAAAATCTTTTTTTGTTGGAAAGGGTCAAGCGGTTTTTGAAAAATCAACAAAACTAAAAAAAAAACTCATTAACGATCTTTTCGTCTCTTTAACGTTTATGAACCGATTTGGAAAATTCTTCTTTTATTCGAAAGCCTATGCTTTCCTATTGGTCTCATAGTCACCAGGTTGGGATCAGATGATGGAATCTTGGCGAAATCTAGAGAACTCTTCTCTCTAACAAGCTGATCTGATGGTAGAATGGTTCTTACGTAACCGACATCAATACGACCTCGCAAACTTCGGGGATTACAGGCGTGATGTTTTGTTATTCTACTAATAAATACAAGGCCAGGTCGTATTGACGTCTAAATGATAGCAAATGGATTGTTGAATTCCCATGTCTGTCTATTGTTTACAGCAGTTCATAACATAACATCACGCCGGTACCTTGTGAAGGGGAAAGCACATGTGAATCACTAAAAAGCGAAAAATAAAAACTTTACAACAAAAATTTGTTTCCGAAGGCGGTGGCAAAAAAAAAACAAACAAACAAAAGTCACCGACTTCAGAAACAAATTTTTGTTCTAAAGTTTATTTTTCACTATTTTGTGTTTTATTTTTTGTCGAAGTCGGTTTTATTTTTTGTTAAAAAGCTTTTCTGCTTGTATCTATCCTAACTGCGCCATTCAAATACTTAAAAAACATCTACCATATTTAAAGAACTTGTCATCTGGGGCCGCAACTGAATATCAGTATTTTACATGGAGCCCTGACCACCTCTCTGACCTCCACTTTTAGTATACCGCCGAAGCAAGTACATTAGTAAGACAAAGTCAGTTGTATACAGTGTAGCTTGAAGCGATGTTTAACTTCTTGCGAGATGAAGGATTCTATTGTTGTGAAATATTTTATCATAGTCTTATTGACTACCTACGCGTTCTAATTCCGGAAACCTATTCTCAAGTATGTTTTTAAACGCATAAAATGTTCTTCTGTTTAATATATAGGTAGGTATTTAAAGAGTTGCATACTTGGCGAATTTTCTAATAATCATAAAGGGACTCCTCCCGGTCTGGGAAGAGCGGTAGCCAGTATCAGACTTCTACTGACTAAAAAGCACCCATGTTCCTTCCTAACCCTTTGTGTCGAGGCTGCGGTATCTCTTTCAAACAACCTGCAGCCTCGATGGGACCCGCAGCCCCGACGGGGTAGTGGCTCCCCTGCCAAACACGTTGGTAACAAGTGAAGTCATTGAATTTTAATTTAGAATATCAGTTGTCTCTGGAAATGTTCCGGAATTCGGATTGGTTCACCAACACAACTTGCATATATTTATGAATCAAATTGCAAACACTATGCATTCGATTATTACACCGTAACTTGATGAATACCTAATCGAATCAAATCAATGCACGGAATTTAGAATAACAAATCAACGGATGGTATCGAATAGGGTATCGATATTTAAATTTCGAATACCTACGACTACTACCACTACCAAATATTTGTTTTTAAATGATTTTGTTTACTTTCTTTTGTGGTACGGTTATTTTACTCGTATTCGCTTTGTACACGCTTTGATGAACATAATAAGTAGTTCGTATATAAAAAAAAAAAAACTAAATGATGTAAGAATTGAGTTTATATTTAGAAATACATACCTCATTAGGTCGATAAACATCAATGTGTTTTGATTTTGGTAATGTTCTTTTCAATATTAGGAAATACAAAAAAAAATAACAGCACTTTTTTGTGCGGACCAATTGAAAAAAAAAAGAAAAGAAAACGTGAAATATTCGAGTCTTTTGTTTGAATTTGAAATTGGAATATTCTAGGAGTATTTTTTAGTTTTAAAAATAGATGTGCAATCCATTTAAATCGTGTCTACTTAAGAAAGCAATAATAATACAGGGTATAAGCACAGTTGAGTCGTTTAGGCGTTTACCTTGTAACCCCGTGGCCGTAGGTTCGATTCCCACGGAAAGCATAGTTTGTTTCCAGTTTCGCTAGGACATTTCAGGCTTGTATCACCTGATTGTCTGACAAAAAGATGTGTGACAAAAGATTCGTCCTTCGGAAGGCACGTATCTATATACACCGGTGTACGTTATCAAATGGTGGTTGTCAAACCATGTCAGAGGCCTTTGAGGCGGTTTAAAAATGTGACACTAGTGTGTGTGGATCGGTTAGACCATTCTGCCCACACGGTACGGAAACCATTTGAGCGTGTCCCTTCCACCATGTACCTGTTGCCAGAATATATTCATACAAAAATAAACAAAGTAACATTTCAAGCCACAAATCCCGACCATAAGGTTTAACAAAATGAAGTCGTAATCACAGAGGAACCTAACAAAACATTTTCTTAAATTAGTTTAAACCCTCAACGGTACGGTTAATTGTTTAATCCCTATTAAGTCGTGAAAAAGTGATTAAAAGTCGTGTCCAACGAGTATTACACCGTTCTGAGGGTGCTTAGTATTTGCTGCTAACCAAAAGGGTAGATTAAGAGAGAAGTAGGATTTATTATAAAGGGGTTGTTGTACCTACTTTCTCGTACAGGTTTTTTTTTTTTCAAAATGGCCATGCTCTTGACCTCGATTACGCCTGATGAAAAGTAATGCATGAGGTCTATGATGGAACGAGTTTTTCAAGAAGATGTCACACGTAATAAAGTTGTATGTTATAATTACAATGGCATTTATTTCGGGCTACGCCCTTAGTATTAGTAACAATGGAATCTCTTATTTTGCTTATTAACCATCTATGTATGTTTGTCTTTCAGTAAACATCACGTAAAAGACATGTCATTGTGACATCTACCAACCCGCACTGGGCCCGCGTGGTGGGTTAGGTATAGCCTATCCCTCTCCTAGAGAGGAGGCCTGAGTCCCTGCAGTGGGAACATTATAGGCTGATGATGGTGATGATGATGAAACATCACGCAGCTTCATCAGTGGCCTGAGTGTGTGTAATTTTGTTCTGCGAACGCAGGTTACTGCCTATGCTCTTCATTATTTTTTTGTTCTCCTCATTATAATATTGATTCTTCCTCTCCCGTTCGAAATCGAATATTTTCAAAAAACTCAACAACAAAACTTCGCAAATTAGAATTTATTATTCGCCGAGTTTTTTACTCCGTGTAAAACAAACTTTTTAAGGTAAAATCTCACCATATTACATTACCTCACTGAAAAGATTTTCCTTATCGAAAATTGTTCGTTAATTTTTCGTGAAACAAAAAGTTAAGATTCCTTCTATTTTAGTACGTTAAATTGGTGTAACTTTGCTTCGGAAGAGGGCACCAGGTGCACTCCATAGAGAACAATGAAGATAAATCCAGAAAGGTCAACTTCAAAAATTATGTTCGGTACCCTTTTCTACAAACAAAGTAGTTAGTAGTCAATTTCTCTTTCCTTTTCTGTTTAGATGTAACCATTTCGAATTAATAATTGGACTTTCTGACTGTCTTTCTTCCTAGCCGTCAATCCCACTGGTATGGCGAATCATCAAATGACTCCTCCCGCTCTAGGGGAACCCAAAACCACCCATATCCCCTCTTAGCCCTTTGTGTCCAAGACAACCAAGACGAACACCTCGGATTTTTTGGATTTATGTACGTATTGTACTTATAACTATCACTTACTTCGATGAAGGGAATCAGTATCCCGTCGGGGCTGCGGGTTGTTCACAAGAGATACATGGCCTCGAAATAAAGGGCTACGAAGGAACATGGGCGGTTTTTAGTCAGTAGAAGTCTGACACTCCCTTTCGCTCTGCCCAAGAGCAGGAGGTTATTTGATGATTTCCCACCCATAAAAAAAGACAAAAATGGGGAATCAGATTCAGAGATATTTCTCAAAAGCATTTAAAGCCACGTCAGAGGCAGAAAAACCTTGAAAGCAGGGTAGGTAGTTACTAACCACACAGTAAAAAAACCCTAATGGAGACTGTACACTATTCCAAGTGGCGAAAGCGTTTTGTGTTTTTTACAACACAACTCTACCACTTTTGATATAACAGGGATGTCACCTAACAAAAAAAAATCTGTTTAGTCAGTCAGTTAGATTATATTATTATCGAAAAATATTGAATACCGACGTGTTTTTCGTTTTATAAAATTAATGAAAAATGACGAAGATAAAACGCGACAAAGATAATGAGTGGGGGTTTATGACGTCACTCGCCGGTAAAAATGTACGATGTGATGTGTAATGTGTGATGTCACACGAGTTTTCGAAGCACTCTATTGTCTTCATTTTTAAAAAAGAAAAAAGTATGTGTTCAAAATTTTTCGATAATTATATTATAACTTACGGACTAAACAGATGTTTTTATTTCTCAGGAAACTCTATTGGCGTAAGTCTTGAACTTCTGCAGTTTACCCACATAGTCGGCAGTTCAGCTTACAGAACTTTGAACTCCGTACCTACTTCATAAGTCTTGAAATAGTCTTAACGGTCACCGTTACTGACTGGCCTGTTGGTCTAGTGGTTAGTGACCCTAACTGCTATGCCGGAGGTCGTGGGTTCGATTCCCACCCAGGACAAATGTTTGTGTGATGAGCACGATCATTTGTTCTGTGTCTGGGTGTAATTTATCTATAATATGTATGTATTTAGAAATATATAAGTATGTTTATTAGTTGTCTAGTACCCATAACACAAGCTCTGCTTAGCTTGGGACTAGATGGCGTTGTGTGATAGTTGTGGAATATTATTATATTATTATTATTATATTAGTTACTGTGCACAGCACAAAACTTAAACTTTATCCAACTGCTTCCTTTAAAATAGAGAACTTGATGGTAGAATTATTTGGGGTAGGACTATAAGGACCATAGATAAGGACCTACGGGAATATACTTTTGATTTGACTATTTGTGTGTCCCACTGCAGGGCAGCTGCAGATTTGGAAGGCAATAGCTGTACTATTCTTTATGACGTTTTGTAAGTCTAAACGTGGCGCCGCAACGGGGACTTAAAACTTGTGTGGTAATCGGTTGCCGTGGTATGGACATGTGATAATAATAATAATAATAATATTCCACAACTATCACACAACGCCATCTAGTCCCAAGCTAAGCAGAGCTTGTGTTATGGGTACTAGACAACTGATAAACATACTTATATATTTCTAAATACATACATATTATAGATAAATTACACCCAGACACAGAACAAATGATCGTGCTCATTACTCAAACATTTGTCCTGGGTGGGACTCGAACCCACGACCTCCGGCATAGCAGTTAGGGTCACTAACCACTAGACCAACAGGCCAATCAAGATGATACAGAGGTATGAGGAAAATGTCACGAGGAAAGTTCAGAGAATGAATGTAGATGTAAGAGTAGTGATGGACTGCACGAAGGATAAAGAAAGAGAGGAAACATATTTATTTATCCCATGCCACAAAGTGCACACAACAAACAATAAAAATTAAATTAAACTGAAAAAGACAGTGTGTGCATCTCACGGCTGCGCCAAATTGGACCAGGGCCTGTAGTCTCTACAAAGATAGCGATCGCTTTACGACAAAATTCGGTCGCAAAGCTATAACGATGCGGATTTAAGGTGGACGTGAGCCGGACGCGACCCGCCGGTATTAGCTACCAACTTAAATCCGCATCGTTATAGCTTTGCGACCGAATTTTGTCGTAAAGCGATCGCTATCTTTGTACAGACTGCAGGGCCAGTTCAGCAAACTGCCGAGCAGCTAGTGCCCGACGCTGGTTTTGCAACTGGCCCTGAGATGGTGAAGTGATGAATGTGAAACAGTTTTGAACTTTGTGTTTATAATATTATGTACGAGTATGAGTATGTACTCATAATTGTGAAAATAGGTCTATCAGAATACTTAATAATAAAAATAAAAAATATGATGATAAAAAGTGTAAGACAGAATAGTCATCTCTGTTCTGTCTTACACTTTTTATCATATTTTTTTCATATTTTTTTAATGTCGTAGCTAGAAAAGTGGTGTCTTATGAGATGACAAGGAATAAAGAAGTATAGAAGTAGAAGACATGTTGCACTGACCCCAAAATTAATGGGAACAAAGGAAAAAGAAGGATTATGACGAAGTTTTGAGATCAGATACTCAAGTTAAGTGTCTTTTTTTTTGGGTAGTCCGAAATCATCACTAACCCCTCCCACCCTGGGCAGAGCGAAACGGAGTGTCAGACTTTTCTAAAAACCACTGATGTTCTTTCTTAGCCCTTTGTGTCAAGGCCGCGGTATCTCTTTCGTCTAACCCGCAGCCCCGACGGGTATCGCCTTGCATTGACATCTCTTTGAGGCGCGCGAGGAACACGAACTCACCGTCGACACGGCCTGTCGTCGTCATAAGACAGACGGACGGTGAGCTAGTCCATTACTCACCGTCCACAGCCCCACATTAACGGGGCCGGAAGCCATCACGTGGCCCTCGACGCCCGAGGCGGCTGGGACGAGAGGTTCTCTACCTCTCACGTTCCGCCACCTTCTTCGCTAGCATCACTGCTTCGCAGAAGGAAAAGTAAAGTGAAGTGTCTTTACACAACGTTCAAAGAAAATAACTTCTAAAATATTATCATCTCTAGGAGTACGTTCCTCGTAAAATTAATTCGGTGAGTTAGTGAAAGTTCTTATTTTATTAACAAGGAAGTTTTAGGAGAATATTCCTTAACAACATTTATTGTTAGACCACAGAGCGTGTTGTTCTTATATGGTTTATTAGAAAGTTCTCTTTTCGAAGGAAAGGAGATATTTTAATTTGATCAAGTTTGTGAATTTTCATAGGAATTTCATTTCGCCTTTGATATGATAATAATTTTAGTAACTTGGTTTAGGTAGGCATTATTTCGTGTATGTGATTATTACAGCAATTTAATATGAACTTTATATGAAGCTAGGTAAACGAGTGACTTTGCCCCCGTGCACCGTGGTGTTGGATTTTTTTTATCCCTAAAAGTGGGTCTTTGAAATCAAGGACTGGTAAGTATGCCTGTCGGGGCAGCAGCATACCGCGGCGTCGAACACAAAGGGCTTAGAAGGAACATGGGCTGTTTTGAGTCAGCAGAAGTCTGACACTCCCTACAGCCCCACCCTGAGCGGGAGGAGTCAGTTGATGATTTCTCAACCTCCAAAAAAAAACGGACTCGTATTGCTAGAGAAGATTTAACATCTTTTTAGTCTGCATGAAAACGAAGCAGTGTTACCACGCCAATTATCTTCCAAATCTTACAAGGTTATAACAACAGGTTCACCATCAATTTTCCAATGTTTGAAGTATTTCTATAAAGCAAGCTCTTTAAATAATTACAATTAATATTATTTCAACTAAGAAATGGCCGTCACTTTACACTTCCCTGCACAAAAAATATAACATTTTTAAAAGCTGTTAAAATCTTCGGCAATACGTTACCTATCACTCAAAAATATATCGGAAATCGATATAAAAGAATAACATTGATGAGTATTTTATGGGTGAATGAGGTCACCTGTTGGTGCGGTCACCGTGAAATTGTGTATACCCCATATCATGTAAGAGGGTGTAATGAAGAGCCTTTTGAACGATAATGGAATGCATTGTTTGTTGGATTAGTAACGGTAGCTTTAAATTGAGAGGAAGTCGTTGATGAAATGACTTGAGTAATACATAAAAACGTTACATTAAAAAACATTACGCCTGTATTTTCTCGAAGGATCGGGCAGAGGTGTGCGTGCCTCAGTAGTAGGTATATATTTTGCCAGTAATGTTTAAGTCTCATAATATAATAATGAACGAGTAATCACTCTAATATTATAAAGGCAAAAGTTTGTGTGGATGTTAGTTACTGTTTCACGCGAAAACGAATGAACGGATTTGGATTAAATTTGGTACACAGATAGTTTATAACCTGGATTACACATAGGATAATCCAGGTTATATAGATAGAAATTTTTATATCGATTTTATCTTTCCGTGGGATAATTTTCGAGTTGTAGCGGGCAAAGCCGCTGGCAACAGCTAGTTTGTCATAAATCGAGCATAGATCTAGAATCCGAATCACTACTTAGAAGTTCTAATATTAGCCCTACCCAAACATCGAAACCTCCAGCTCAGTAGACTTTGTGATCACTATACCTACGAATCTGAAACGTATTTAAAATAGAAATTGTAGAAGATATTGTACATAATATTTTGTGACTGAGCTGTTTTCCTATATTTAACATTCTTCTTGACCTCCAGCCATGATAAGGCATAGGTACTCCTATTTTACTTTTTTTTTTTTGTTATTTAGACGATCATTATCTTGCCGTTATTTATACCATTTTTTTTTTATTTTGATGTCAGTGCATTATGACTTTTTCGATCACTTCTCTATCTTTTAACTGCAACAGTTTCATAATTCAGCTCTGTCATTTTAATCTTCTATTTGACGGAATAAACCAACACGATTCGCACACAACCATAAACATACTATTCAAATCTCTAGAAAGAACGATATTCTCACACCGGCAATCTTGTAGGCATGTTCAATACCAATTTACACTCAACCAAATCCGGGTGAAAGACCTACTCTGACATAAAGCGCAGTGAGCCTTGCATGAACGCCCGACGACGACGCACAGTGGGCCCATACTGAAAATTAGTGGACTTGGACTAGTGGTGTTCAAAGTTACTTTAAGGCAATCACTTGCTTAATGCTTAATGATTTATATATTAAGCACGTGTTTGTTTATGCTTTATTAAAGCACGGGATTTTTAAACGCGTATGCAATTCATGATGCCACTCACCGCGCTTGCTTTAAGTCAAGTGACTTAAAGCAAGCGCGGTGAGTGGCAGCATGCATGAGTGCGATGTAAAAGCAATAAGCAAATAGCAACTTGTGAGAGCCATGATAGCATTTGCTTTATGTTAGGTGTATTAAGCACGGTGCTTTATTTTGCTATATGATATATTAACCACCACTAACTTGGACAACAAAGTTCCAATATCGTTTTTTTTTAAATTATGTGTTATGATATTCCTGACAACTTTTATCCTCATAAAATTTCTTCTAAAGTTGATAGTTTGTCTTGACAAAAATTAATTAGATTTTTTTGTATGGAGCGACGTTTAATTTTTTTTTTTCTTTATTTGTGCTAATATGTTGGGTGAGACAAGACCTGGTGTGTGGTGTACACACCAGGTCTTGTCTTGCGTTTTTATTGGTAGACCGTACGTAACGGGTACAAATCCAAATTCCTCCGCAAAAATTAGGTGTTATTCAAGATGGAAGGGACATCGATACGAAAACGGTTATTACGCATTCAGTACATTTTTTTTGAAAAGCCAAAAAAATCATGGATTAGAGAAAAAAACGGCTGTTTTAGTGTTGACACAAACAGACAAATTAATTTATTGTATTAGAAATGTTATTGTAATTGAAGTGTAAATTTCATTCATTTGTAATGTGTAAAACTGGACATGGACTAGAAATAATAAATCAGTGGAATAATTGAATATAAGACATTTGTTTGATGACTCTGACTGACTGATGTTTAATGTATTAGCGTAAAATTAAAAAATCATTCATTTTAATAAGAATAATTGTAATAGGTACCCAAGATATTTGCACGCCATGAGAAATGGCAGACATGTCGTGAGCCACTTTTTGATTTATTATCTTGCATGCATGTATTATTTTTAATTCTGTATGTAAACACATGTTATTATTCTAAGCTAAGTTCTAGTCGTGTGTTCATGCAAGGACCCCTGAATTCTATCACCCGTGTCACCTACTTTCAGTGAACTTTATGATCGAAATCCAATAAGATTTCACGTGTTTTTATAAAGCCTCATACACTGAAACGACTCATGGGTTAACGAAAACGATTTTTATTGATACTTATACTCGTTCAGGTTAGGTCAATGTGTCGTGAGGGTTTTGTACAGGTAATAGAATGGGTTCATGTAGCATGTCGGCTAAACTCCGATTCGTGTCATGAATATAATAATACACTGAGTTTTGTATATGTAAGTAGTTCGTCCCGGATATTACTAGGGATATTTGAAAATCGTAACGAAGGTACAGAAGGCCGAAAGTCTGACTACTAGTTTGAAATACCTTGATAGTTGGTTAGTGGTTTGCTTTAATATGCGTGATGACTGAAAGGCAGTCACTCTATCTACACCTAATATTATAAAGAGGAAAGATTTGTATTTTTGTGTGTGTGTGTGTATGTATGTATGTTTGCAATGAATAAACTCAAAAGCTACTACACCGATTTCTAAATTTCTCTCATCATTGGAAAGCTACATTCTCCCTGAGTAACATAGGACATTTTATCATTGTATTACGGGAACAGGAACTATGCGGGTGAAACCGCGTGACTTCCGCTAGTATTTGATATTGGTATTGAGCTGCATCCGGTTAAACTGGAACGAAAGTAGGCAGATGATTGTGAAGATGTATGTTTTAGTATCTATCTACGTACAATACTTTTGATTTTATAGTTTGCACAAAATCCGTTCAGCGGGCTGAATGTGGCGGGGTATAAGAGTAGGGGAGACCAAAGAAACAATAGATGTACTGTGTACCTAAATAATGACATGGCGGGAAAGTATTTGTTTCATGAGACCACGGATCTCGGACATGCAGAACCGATTTCCGTTGGAGTAGACGTGTTCTTGAGGTGACCGCGAATCGGCAAACGTAAGGTGGGACCGAGCCTGAGCTCGGTTATCTTCGCAGAGTGGCTGGTAACAACTGGATGAGAGTTGCCGAAAATCGAGTTAAGTGGCGCAAGATTAAAGAGGCCTATATCCAGCAGTGGATTGCAATAGGCTTATGATGATGACCTATGCCATAGTAGGATAAGACATTCTGCACCAACCCAAAATAAATAGCGATAAGGTGTTATTACAGGACTTATGTGCGTAACCGAAGACACATCGTCAAGTTAGAACATCCACGGAGACAAAAAAACCAATAGTCCAGTTCAGAAAAAATATCGTATCTCACGCGATTTTCTACAGCATTTTTTGCACATGACAGCAACGCCCCGGGCCAGGATTAAATCATCTCATAATTATAACTATACAAACACACTAATAACTTTATTTATGTTTATACTGCTGTGTTTTACTTCGCCACGTGCCGACCGTGCGTTTACGAAGATCGGTACGTACATAGTGAGGGGTGTAATTGAGGGTAGATGGATTCGTTGGTCTAATATTAATTGTTGCTAGCGCCATTACTGAATGTAGGGTCCTGGTTTCGAGTCCTTGTCGGTTAAAGGGATGATGGTTTTTTTAAGGGAATTCTTATTAATGTTCCTGAGGCTGGATTAATTTGTATTCGGTTTATGTCAATGGACATAGGGTCATACCCTAACAGACGTCAGCACATCACCTCAGCTACCAGAAACTGTACAATTTTCATAATCAACCTTGAACCTAATGCTTTAGCAATAAAGTTGATAATTTATTAAATAAAATTGTCCGTTTGAAGTAGCTCGGTGTACTGGTGTCTGTAATTCTAAAAACGCAAAATATGGATATAAATTAGATAAGTTAAACAACTTGGAGTAATAAACAGACACCAGCCCGGTTTTCAACACAATATAACACAACTGTGCTTTAAAAAAAAAATGTTTATTTCAGACTCTTAATCCATACTTTTGTTAGTAACAAAATTATCTTAAGACTAAGTTAGTGCGATTTTTGTGATAATGTAAATAGTCCCGATGAATACTCATTAAAAATTAAAAATTATAATAACTTGATTAAGACTTAATTAAAATGGGCATGATTAAATGCAAATAAATTAAATTGAATTAAAAATAAATTAAGTATGTCAAATAACACAAACAAAATATAACATTAATTGAAATAAAACAAAGAATACTGATTGATTGCAATAAAACATTAAATTCATCAGCAGACATGTAGCCTAAAGAGCCTACCCACCACTGGCGATACTGGTCGATTCGCAATCATCCCCAGGATTACGTTGCCACTACCTCGAATTCTGCGAATTAGTGAGGCAGACTTTTTCCGCATTATAGCATAAAAGTCATCCACCCTCGCGTCGGCAAACATGCTCGAAGCACTACAAAAACCATGTAGCCGCACCAAAATCCTGAAGGCGTTGTTATATTGAACTCTGAGAGCATTGTAGGCCCGTTGCGTGTAGTTGGTCCACAGGGCGCTTGTATAAAAGCTTTGGCAGTAGACTCTAAGCAATGTTACCTTTACCTGTGCTGTACACCGCGCAAACCTATGCACCAACATATAGCTCGCATCGACAATGCTCTCCGCTCTCTCTCAATATCCGCGTCATCGTGTAGGGTTTCGGTAACAACATGCCCTAGGTACCTAAACTGAGAGACACGACTCAAAGATACTCCGTTGAGATACACTGGTGGTATATGTTCAGGTTGTTTAATCTTACCTCTGATAAGCATATACTCACTCTTTCTATCGTTGTATTTTAATCCATGACTCCCAGCATAGGTTTCACACATACCGAGCAGCTTCCGTAGGCCACCAACAGATGGACTCAGCATCACCATATCGTCCGCGTAACATATTATTGACGCACACGTTATCTATGTGACACCCGACATGGCTGTTGCTGAGCTCATCAATCAGCTGATTGACATACAGATTAAAAAGTCTTGGAGAGGTCAGCCCCCCTTGCCTCACACCACTCTCAAGTTTATATTCATCAGAATATGCGTTCCCCCACTTGACAAAGTTTTTCAGTTGGTTATACCAGAAAGAGAATATATTAATGAGTTCAGCAGAGGCCCCGACCTCCCCAAGCTTAGACTAGAGTTTACTATAATCGACTAGGTCGAAGGCCTTCGATAGATCAAAAAAGCAAGCATAGATGGGTGTCTTTCTGTTAACATAATAAGAGACTGTATTGAGAGAATTTGTCAACGGAAAGTGCGATTTTGACTTTAAAACAAAGTCAAAATCGCACTTTCCGTTGACAAATTCTCTCGAAATCCGAACTGCGCATCATGAAGCTTAACATACTTGCTGAGCTGAGCATCCAGAAGACCATCAAAAACCTACGCCAACACAGTAGCCAGAGAGATAGGCCTATAATTACATTTATCAGTCACATCATCAGTGCGATTCTTTGCTATTGGCACAACAATAGTTTCCGTCATCTTCGGTGGTAAGTACGAGTGACGTAAAGTAGTATATTATACAGTAGTATTTTATAGTTAAAATCAAGTCATTAAGGTGCATTTATCTCATTGGGGTTACCCGGTAATGATAGATTTAAGTTGGAAAAAAAAACTTTACTAAAAAATTAAACCCCTGCTCTGCACGATGACTCCTAACAGGTCCTAACCTATACTATATTTCTAGCTAAAACTTATCTTACTCATTAACCTTTTTGATTGAATTTCAAAACATCTGTTGGGTGGTTTGAACTAACATAGAATTTTTCTTGAGATCATTATAGGTTACTGGAGGCCTGAAAGTCTTTCCGTCTGACGCAGGTCCTCACCGGACACGGTTGTTTCGGGAGGTACCTGCACCGAATCAGGCGGGAGGAAACACCCGGATGCCACCATTGTGAGGATCAGCCGGAGGACACGGTGGAGCACACAGTGGAGGTGTGCCCCGCCGTGTGCTCGTAGCGGCGATTGGCGGCGGCGACCTCTCGCGCCCAGCCCTGGTGCAAGCCATGGTCCGGGGCGAGGAGGAATGGGACGCCGTCGCCTCCTTCTGCTCCGGGCGTCGGGGGTCTCGCGATGACCTCCGGCCACCGTAGACGCGGGCCTGTGGACGGTGAGTGATGGGCTAACTTGCCGTCCGTCCGTCTTACGACAAAAACAGGCCGTGTCGACGGCGCGTTCGTGTTCCACGCGCGCCTCAAAGAGATGTCAGCAACATGGGAGGGGCCCGAAAAGCCCGACGCCCGTCGGGGCCGCGGGTTGTACACTAGTTATCGCGGCCTCGACATAGAGGGCTAAGAAGGAACATGGGTGGTTTTAGTCAGTAGAAGTCTGACACTCCCTTTCGCTCTGCCCAAGAGCGGGAGGGGTTATTCGATGATGTTCCACCCGCCAAAAAAAAAAAGGCTGACAACCAGTCTTACTAGAGATATTATATTATCCAGTTCTAACTTGATTTGGGAGGTCAGATAGACAGTCGCTTCATGTAAAATATTGGTATTCAGCTGCATTCGGTTGGACTGGAAGTAAACCCCAATATATTTGGGAAAAGACTAGGTAAATGACTATGATGATTATAGGTCACTGGTTAAATACTCTCTCACCTACTCTTTACCAGCATACAGGCGCAGTGTTGTTATTAATGTATTTTACTACGCCACGTGGCGATCGTGTGCGTTTACGAAGCTCGCTACGTAGTAAGGGGTGTAATTGAGGGTAGATTGTAATGTAGCACATTATCTGATAGGTAAACTGTTATTAGAGTATTTTCGTGCGTGGATAATAATTGCTTTATTAATAGCTAGGAGTATCGGTTACGTTTTTGATGGAGATTTTAATAATAGTGTCGAGAAAATGGCAAAATTACTAGTATTATGTTTATAAAATGTGTCATGAATGTACAAACTCGGTACTTAGTCTTTTATATGAAATAGGCCTATTCTTGATCTCTATTCCATCTTGAGAACAGAGATGAGGTCGACGATGGACCGAGCTAACTCTAAATAAGCCTATTATAATAGTTCTTCTGACCATTTGACCGATTACCTATCGGCTCGATAGATACTATGCCGGGTATAGAACGTTCATCAGTTTTTCGTGTGAAGATTCATAAATTATTTCCCAGTTCATCAAGCCACGCCATGCAAGACACATGGTTCACATGGTTCGTGTCATGCAAGACACGAAAATAAACTTGATTATTTACTTCTTGAACCTCCCCTAAAAATAATCTCTTACATAATAATAATATACTACATTAAAAGAACAGCCCAATATAGCCCAAAATGCGATATGAAGCTAAACTAAGCATAGGGATTCAGTTCAGAGTAATGTTTCCGAGCTCAAACCATACAAATAGTGCTGACAACTTGTAGCCCGGGATTTGGAGCAAAAAACGGGAATTTCGATGTACAAATTCCAAACATTTTGCGGTAGTTTTGTTATTTATGTGAGCTGTTAATTCTGGGCTGGACTTTGAATAAGTTATTGTATGCCTTACCTGGATCTGTTTTCATCGCTGAGTTGAAATTCATATGCATTTTTCATTTTCAATACAACTTACTACAAACTTATAATTTAAAAAAAAAAGTAATAAGCCCGTCAGATAGATTTGAGTGAGTTTCATGTGCCCGGAACAGTGCAGTTGGACAATCGAGTCGAGATGTGAGTCAATCAATCAATCAAAAGTCATTTATGCAAATTAGGCTGATAATCAGCTCTTTTCGAACGTCAAAATTTACTTTACTCTACTTATTTACAAGAGACAGTCCCCCAAATCGCCCACCTTTCGGCAGTGAGTGACTGTGGTAGCGGTAGGTACCAATCGCAAAAACACCAACAAGAAAGAAAGTAGATCGATTGGTCTGAGCATCCACCCGCAAAAACTTCTGTTTATCAGCGATCATTGTGATTGTAACAGCACCGAAATATCGGTAGCTCGAAACAGTCATTGAGTCATCATCATCAGCCATAAGACGTCCACTGCAGGACAAAAGCCTCCCCCATAGAACGCCATATAGAACGGCAGCCTGCCGTTTGCATCCACCGGTTGTCCGCAACTTTCACGATGTCGTCAGTCCAACTGGTAGGAGGCCTATCAACGCTGCGTCTTCCGGTTCGAGGTCGCCACTCGAGAACCTTTCTTTCCCATCGGTTGTCGGTTCTTCGAGCGATGTGGCCTGTCTATTGCAACTTCAACTTGCATACTCTGAGAGCTATGTCGGTGACCCTGGTTCTTTGGCGGATTTCCTCGTTTCGGATCCTATCGCACAAAGAAACTCCGAGCATAGCTCTCTCCATGGCTCGTTGCGTGACTCTGAGCTCGAAACAGTAAACAGGGTTAATTTAATATCCCGTTTTCAGTATTTATGATATGATGGTGTGTTACTGTCCATGTCAGTTTAAAAACGTATTCCTTTATCATACTTATTCCTACTTTATTCATTCTTCTTATGTAGATTCAGTATGTCCCGCTTTTTATTTTCGAGGGTGTGAAATCATTAAATGACTACGCATAGTTGAGCGATGGTGTGCTGAGTTCGATCTCTCAGTGAACCCCTCGAAAACTGAACTAGTCATGTTTACCCAAAAACGAACGCTAGGCCCTCATCGCCTACCTAAGCTATTCGATACTGAGCTCCAGGTAACCAACGAGGTCAAATACCTGGGAGTTACCCTGGACAGTAAGTTAAACTGGAGCAGTCATCTTGACAGCAAGCTAGACAGGGCCTGCATCACCTTTTGGCAATGCAGGAAGATGATAGGTAAGAAGTGGGGCCTATCCCCCAAAATTATACTTTGGCTTTACAGTGCGGTAATCCGACCCATGATCACCTACGGGGCAGTGGTCTGGTGGCCCCGCACAAAATTAATAACAGCCATTAACAAGCTTCAACGTATGCAAAGGCTCGCATGCATGGCGATCACAGGCTGCATGAGGACAACTCCGACCGCAGCCCTCGAAGCCATACTGGGGCTTCCGCCGCTCCACCTGTTCATTCAGCAGGAAGCAACGATGACGGCGGTGCGCCTCAATACGCTACAACTTTGGGGTAAGAAGTACACGCAACATACTGCGGCACTAGAGGGACTCCAAAGCGAGTTCCCCCTGGTGAAAGCTGTTAACGATCGAGTACCCAAACAGTACGTATTCGACAAAAAATACAAAATCCAACTCCATGAGGACCACCGCTGCGAGGGACTCAGCCCTGCAGAATTGCGAATCTTCACGGATGGATCTAAAACAGGTACTGGCACCGGAGCCGGAGTCTTCTCGGAGGATCTCAATATCCACTTAGCCGTACCTTTGGGGGTCCACAACACTGTCTTTCAGGCAGAATGCATGGGAATTTCCCTGGCGGCATCAGCCATCTTGGCTAGGGAGGTAAAGGAGCAATCGATCCGCATACTCTCTGACAGCATGGCGGTGCTACTGGCATTAAGGAGCCACACGGTCAATTCCGGGCTAATATACGAGTGCCACCAACGCCTGAACCAGGTGGGTAACCTCAATAATATAACCATTCAATGGATTAAAGGACATAGCGACTCCCGAGGCAACGATGCAGCAGACGAGCTCGCTCGAAGGGGCTCAAGCATGGCGGCGGTGGGACCAGAACCCATCGTGCCGCTCCCTTTTGGTCATCTTCGCACGTTGGTAAGGAAACGTACTAGAGAACTTCATGCCAAGCTGTGGCAAGACCACGGCGAGTGCAGGCAGGCCAAGGAGGCGCTTCCCGCCATCGACGTCCGCCTCACCAAACAAGCGCTCCGGCTGACTAAGCTGCAGCTACGCACAGTGACGGCCGCCATCACTGGACACGGTACTTTTAATAAGCACCTCTTTGTTATAGGTGTCACAGATAGTCCTCTGTGTCGAGCCTGCATGGAGGAAGAAGAAACAGCAGCCCACGTGCTCCTGCACTGTTCGGGGGTTGCCCCATACAGGACCAGGTACTTCGGTAACGCAGGTACTCTCCGCGAGATTGCCGGTAACACCAAAGGATTGCTGGCCTTTCTCGGGGAGTTGGGATGGATCGAATAAATTTCCCACCCGTACGCAAAATACTCGCTTTAGGCGCGGAGTTGCGGACACTAGCCCGTTGTATCTATCTATCTATCTATCTATCATTAAATGACTCCTTCTACACTGGACGAAGCGGAAGGTAGTGACAGAACTCACGAATTCTGCTGACTAAAAACCACCCATGGTCTTCATAGCGTCCGAGGCTGCGGTATTTCTTTCAAACAACCAGATACAGTACCTGCTTCCATACAATTATTATTCATAGTTAGTTACTCTATTAAATTAAGCGACTACGGTAGAAAGTTCTGAATCAAGTCAAATCTACCGCCGGAGTTTTAAATTCATTAAAACAACAGCGGGTGTGGTTAACATAAAAGTTTTAATTGAGATTTAAAGTGAGACTACGGATTTGTAGAGGCGTTAAGGTAAGACAGGAGATTGCAATTTATACTCCTTTTTATTTTAATTTAAGCACCCGTGTTGAATTCAAATGTGTGTTGATTGTATTTTTTAACTATCTTAAACGACTAAGAGCAGCGGTGGCCCAGTGGTGCTCTCAAAACGGTGAAGAAGAAAAACATCGTGAGGAAACCGGCGGCATGTCTAAGAACCAAAAATTCTTAGACATGTGACATCTACCAATCCGCACTGGGTCCGCGTGGTAGATTATATCCCACCCCTCTCTTAGAGAGGAGTCCTGAGTCCCTGCAGTGGGAACATTAATAGGCTGTTGATGATGACAGTAAAAAAGAGCTGACGAATTGAAAACCTCTTCCTTTTTGAAGTCGAGTAAAAAATAAACTACAATCGTCAATTTATTAATGCCATCGCTTCGTTTCATAAGCAAAGCTTTGAAGGGTAAGGCAGAGGTATACCTTATTGCACACCCACATTTCGTCAGTTATATGAGTCTAACATAATAGGGCGTGAGCCTATTGCCATCAACAGTGTATGAAGCCAGACTCTGTGGCTGCTGTAGCTGACCTAATGGAAACATCAAATAACACTTAGCACATCTCGGGAATCTAACCTAGGGCCTCATGCCCAGCAGTTGCACTTACGACCACAAGACCAACAAGGCAGTCTATCTAATATCAATTTATGAAACATATTAATAGGGTATTTAAAAAAAATCTAATTAGTCCGTCAAATAGATTTAAAAAACTAATGGACACGTATTTTTATCTTTATTCACTTAAACAAAAGAAGAAGACGATACAGTGCTTCGAAAACTCGCGTCAAGTCGTGTGACGACACAAGGTTTGTACTTTTTTACCCATAAAGTGATGTCAAAAACCTCCACTCATGATCTTTGACACGTTTTATTTTCTCGCCAAGTTTTATTGATTCGATAAAACAAAAAACACGAATCCAATATTTTTCGATAATTTAACAGATAGACTTATTTTTTTTTTTTTGGTCAAATACCCTATTCTTCTTCATTTCAATCAACTACAACAACGACAAAAAGCGGGTAACTAAGCGACTTCTTCAGGCTTCAATCGCCACACGAAGTCCTAAGAAATTTCCCGTAGATCCCGGGACACATCCCAACACTAGTCCCTCGTAACGTTTATGTCTTTCAGTATATCACCGCTATTATCATTGTTTATAACTCGTGTACTTACTAATGACGGATAGCAGGCTTCTGTCGGTCATTACAGCCGTTTTTAGGGAAAATCTCGAGAACGTGCCCGGAATAGCTACGTGGATGATTAAGATCTTTTGTCTGTAGCAATGTTTTGGGTTAGGTTTTGTTCCGTCGGTGGAATATCTACTAACCTACTTCGAAACAATACTTTGCGAAAATTGTTTTACCGATAACTACATAAACATCAAAGCCTTGATACTGCGACGTTATGTTTGTTCTACGCCTTTTTTGTTCGATAGTAATTCGTACTTAATTGTTCACCGACAACATTACATCGACTTTTGTTTCACCAACGTTTGTTTGTTCTATGTAATGTTACTTATGGACAAAGGGATCGTAATATTTGACAAGAATGTTTTTGGTATGGCCTTATCTGATTAGAACGCCTGGTTAGTCAATAAATGTTTCTACACGACCCAGGAATACCTTAGTTATAAGAATAGAAAATTAGTGTAGCGCCGTACTATGTTCTTATCTGTGCAATAATAACTAGTTATGTTAGTATGTAGTCCAAAATGTAATGTGTACTTACCTACTTCTGTAGTTTTAAGTTTTGCATACCAGAAATGGTTAATATGAGGATCTTTACTGTAGTATTATATAATGCTCTATGTACCATCTTTTTACCCATATTATGCGAATAAATTATTTGATTTGATTTGATTTGAAAATATTTTTATTGTTGTTAAAAATGACATCTATAATAAAGCAGTGGAACTGAATAAACCGAGGAGTTAACCTACTGACTGTGACAAAATGTTTCTTTTCTTTCATTAAGTGACATCTATAATTCAGTAGTGGAACTGTGGCTATTTCATATTAAACTAAGTTTCTGTTAGCAAGAAGTGACATCTTTATTAAAGTAATGGTACTGTGAAAACTGTGAGAAGCTGAGCCGGTGAGTTATTTATTAGTACAACTTGAAATGCACAGATGGCGCTTTCATCAATACCACCGCTATCTATGTAAATTACGAAATTGTACATTTAGTAGGTAGGTAACTGTTCTGTCAATAGAGTTAGAGTTCCGTATGACTTGTAAAATAACGTTAGCCTTATACATTAAGTGATTAAAATAATGAAAAAATGTTTCACACATTCATGTTCTTTAACAGAAATAAGTTCTGCTTCTAACTAGATGGCGCTGTTGTCAAAGTTTCACCAAATTTTTAATAAATATTCTTTTAAAACTGAAAATCGACATATTTTGATACTTTTTTGTATGGCATGACATTAAAATATTTGTTTTGTTAATTAAAATACATGTTAAAGGCAGTAAACAGTACGATACTCTTGTATTTCCAAAAAGTTCTACATCGCGCAAGTAAAGTTTTCATGACAGAAAACAGCAGTACAATACTTTTTAACCCTCAGTTGTACTTGCTTCGGCAGTACATATACTAAAATTGGAACGATACAGAGAAGATTAGCATGGCCCCTGCGCAAGGATGACACGCAAAATCGTGAAGCGTTCCACATTTTTTGGACATTTTAGATTCGAAATCTCACTACGTAAAAAATCGTGGTGGGCTGAATTTATGTATACCTTGATTACGGCATTGTAATGAAGATGTGAAAAATCGACAATGATATCGTGTCGGTAAAGAAGTTATCAAGGTCGAAAGGTCACGAAAATCAGTTTTTTCGCAAATATCTTGAATTGATTGGGTAAATTGGACAGATTCGGGTAAATTGATGTGCTGGCTTCCGTAAGTACGTACTACGTCTCAGAGAAACATAGTACAGTCAGTGCCCAGCATTACTTGACCCCTCATATACAAGGTGTAAATTAACCCTTCACACCTACTTCAACCAAGCATTCTGTACATCAAACTGGGTAACTTTTTTTTTTGGGGTCAAAAACCACATTTTACGGTAAAACTCAATGTAGCACTCTTAAAACATTGTGCTAGTGGATTCTTTGAATAGTAAACGGGTCATGGAGGTAATTAAACCTGAAAAACTAGTATTTATAAAAACAGCTCTGCAGAAACTTTAGCCCCCAATATCTCCGTAACTAGGGGGTTCCCAGGTCTAGAACCAAAAAAATATCGCAGTGGTGGGGAGAACAAGTGCCTTTCGTTTGCGTTAAGGGTACTTTTACATCCTTTATTAAGAAGTTTTCGGGTTTTATAATGAGTCGTCTAAGCTTTATTACGCTGAAATAAAATGTACTCACTTATAAGTATAGCTGTATGTAGATTCGGCTGCATTAGTCTACTAGGTACAATGAGAGAGATGTGTTTGTTTGTTTGTCTAGACAGTGATCGCAAGTGCGACAGCTGAGCATAAGGGTTCGACTCCCGAGTCGGGCAAAAAGTTATTTGGTTTTTTCAAAAATTATTTAAAAGCAGCCACGGATTCTGGATTTGTGTTCGTTTGATGGCAAAATAGACTCGCCCCCTATTTGATAGAATGTAAATATTACTGTAAATAAAAATAATTTGAAAGCAAATTGAGCCACACGAAAATAATTTCCCCAACAATTAAATCACACTATCACACATCACACTTATGTTATAAAGGCGAAAGTTTTTGAGTGTGTAAGTGTGTATGTTTGTTACTTCTTCACGCAAAAACTACTGAACGGATTTTGATAAAATTTGGTACTCAGATAGTTTATAACCTGGATTAACACATAGAATAGTTTTTATCCCAATTTTATCTTCCCGTGGGATAAATTTCGAGTTGTAGCGGGTGAAACCGATTGCAACAGCTACTTAATAACAATTTCTAAAAAAAAAAAAAATATAAATATATTTTTGTTAATTTATCTTAAAACAAAATCAACTTAAAAAATGCAATACAAAAAAACCTAAAACGATCCAACTGCAATACACTTTTCCTTCAATACTCTTTGTGTAGTCTTCGCAAGGCATTTCTCTAGCAATCAGCGTGCGCTTTACAGCGCTGTCGGTTGTCCCTAGGGGAACAAAAAAAGCGCTGTCTTGTCTTGGATCAAAGTGAACGGGTCGCGGACAATTTCACATCTGCATTCACTCTGTATAGTATTGCGTGTTGTGACAGTTTTGTCTGAGGTGTTGAGTGTGGAATGGGTATCATAATAATATGGTCCATATTTTTTTTGGAAGTTGGCAAATCATCAATATGGTAGTTAACAAAAAAAAAACAAATTAGTCCGTCATATAGATTACCAAAAAATATTAGACACGTGTATTTCACGTAAACAAACAATGAAGAAGACACAGTGCTTTGAAAACTCGTGTGACGTTATATTCTAAGACATTAGTATGGCATTTTTTTGCCAAACCCCACTCAAATATATTGGCGCGATTTATCTTTGTTAATTTTTATTTATTTAATAAAAAAAATACATATCCAATATTTTTCGATAATCTTACAGACGTACTAATTAGAATCACATTTTCTTATGTCAGTAAACATTCCTATTGGCTCCAACATGGCGCAAGACAAATCATCACGTCCCAAAATGAAATTCACAAAATGCCTGACCATGTGGCGATGAAAACTTAATAATGTAGTGTCTAGATATAATATTTAAACCATAGACTGTCCTAAAAGTATTCACCTGGTCGTCAACTACCTCGGTCAGTTTGTAGATGGGTTGGCGATATACCTGGACTTTGTGAACTTACGTGACCATAATTGGAACAGGACTTCCGTGGAGTCGTTATTTCTGTTTTCATCGACTCTCGTATTTTATTATTTAACCTGATTTAACATGAAACTGGATTTGCAAACTGAGTTTTATCGATAGTGAAAATATAAATGTTTTGTTCTTACTATTCTTTTTTATTACACCTAATATTATGTTATTTTTCAAATGGCTATGCCATAACCTCTTGTTCTTGAAGATGCTTTTGTCGTAACGTTTGCTAGGAAAAGTTTTATGGATAACCTATCATGACTTTAGGTTCTGTTGTCTTTCTGTTGGGGCTAACCACCTAATGACCATGATTCAAAAGATTTTTCTCGGAATTTTTATCTGCTTTTCACAAAGAAAAGCTTTGAAGTGAGCATTATTTTTTTGGTCTCACGAACTTCTTATGCATTCGAAATTGCGTGTATGTGTTTAATTTCCCGAAACCCTATCGGCCTTATAACATGCCATGTTCAATTTCATTGGTTTTTTTTTAGTTAAGACTTTTTTTTAAATATAATCTTGTTGTATTGTTAATTTAATCTTACCTATTTATTTTGTCCTGTGCAAGACGAATAAATACATTTTTTTAATTCTTTCTGATTGAGACACCCAGATTATTTGAAAAAAAAAGTTTGCAGAAACCCTCTCCACCCCATCCCCTGCTGTCCATACTTCAAGTGGGTACTTAAATGGGTTTTAGTAATGAGTTAGCGTGTCTAGACAGGCCCAGTACCTACGAACTATGTAAATTAGCACTAAGCCTGCCACCTCCCCTTTGAGTTGTCCTGCCGTATTAAATTTTGAATTACTGAAGCTTATTTGAAATCATATTAAGTTTAGAGAATTTGTGGGGTGTATTGTGCGCTCGGGTCGTTGCAGGAGGGGGTGAAAAGGGTGCAATTTAGGGATGTGGGAATATAAATAATTGTGGCTTTGAATTTGAAAACTGCTTTTCGTCTGCTATTTTGTTGTGACTGTAGCTTTGCTGTCTTTGTTTTTGTAATGTTCGAAAGTGCCTGTAATGGTCTAATTTAAATAAATGTTTTGAGTTTCAGTCAGATTCCTTATTTTAAACAGACATGATAAAAAAAGAAAATGACTGGCTTGAAAGAAAATTATCATCATTAGCCTATTCCCAACTACGAGTATAAAGGGTGTAAAAGTAACGCAAACGAAGAGCACTTATTTTTTACATACCTGGGAACCCCCTAGTTACGGAGATATTGGGGGTCAAAGTTCCAAATTTTTCACAGCTATTTTTGTAAATACCAGTTTTTCAGGTTATAACTTTACTTAAATCACTTCCATGGCCCCTTTACTATTCAAAGCACCCTCTAGCACAATCTTTCAAGAGTGAAACATTGAGTTTTACCGTGAAATGTGATTTTTGGCCCCAAGTAAAAAGTCGTTTCCGAGCAAAAATTTTTGCGTAGGGTTACTTAGTTGGATGTACAGAACGCTTGGTTCACGGATGTGTGAAGGGTTAAATTTACACCCTGTATTAGTGCCGGCTTCAAGTCTGACCACATGCAACTGAATCCCTAACAATATTTTATATGGCGCGAGTACCTATCTAACCTCCAAAACCGAAGAAGTACTTGGGTTATAACAATATCCCTTGGTAGGACTGATAGTCAGACTTTCAAGCTACTGACTCATCTTCATCATCATCATCAACAGCCTATTAATGTTCCCACTGCAGGGTCACAGGCCTCCTCTCTCTTTGAGAGGGAATGAGCTATAATCTACCGCGGGCCCAGTGCGGATTGGTAGATGTCACATGTCTTCGAATGTTTGGTTCTAAACCATGCCGGTTTCCTCACGATGTTTTCCTTCACCGTTTTGAGAGCAGCGGTGGTGAAATAAATTACGCAAAGTAATGTGCCTGCCTGGGTTCGACCTTTAACAAATAAAGACAGAAAGTAAAATGCAGTCACTTTTGTGTTTATTTGAAGTTTTATTTTTAAAACTTCGAATAAACACACACCTCCACCGTTCTACAAGTCAAGTAATAAAATCAACGTGAACTGAAGTATTTTCATTAAGTAAAGAGCTTTCTTATGAGGAGTCACGAGTCAGCAGCCGTCGAATAAAACCATCATACTTGTTTGTCATAAAACTCCGGTCGTATAAAAACGTGAAGCTGAAATACAGCTGAAAAGTAGCTTTTATAGTGGAAAATATTGTGGTGTTCAGTTCTTGAAAGAGTTAAGTATTTCAGTTTTAAGTGTAAATAAATTCAGGTAGAAAAAACAAAGCTGAACAGAACTGCTGTAACCCCCGAAGGGATAGGCAAAGGTCTTCATCTTCTCTAACGACCCCACACATTTTAGTGTCAGAGTTTCTAAACCGCCTCAAAGGCCTCTGACATGGTGTGATGACCACCATTTGGCAGCCAGGACCACCGGCTTATACGTGCCTTCCGATGCACGTAATCATCTTTTTATCAGACAATAAGAAGATTCAAGCTTGAAATTTCCTAGCCAAACTGGAAATAACTTAAGAAAGTATGCTTCCCGTGGGAATCGAACCTTCGACCACCGGGTCACTACGCAAACGCCTACACCACTCGACCACGGAGGCAGTTAGGCAGAGGTGTAGCTTATTAATTACACCTGGGATCAGTTGGTGTACTATTTATACACCCTCATTTTGCCATATATGTTTTAAGCCCCATGTAACACAAAATCAGACTCCGCGATTGCTACTGAAACATTCCTTTAGAAATTTCCAATAACACTATGCTCGATCCTGGAATCGCACCCAGAATTTGCGACCACTCTACATACGAGACAATCTAAAAATATTAGTCGGATGAATACAAGTCAAGACAATAAGCTACATAGCCACATTTTGTGCCTATGACATAACAAATTTTAATGCAACATTTGAAAGATTTTCGACGTGTTTACGTGATTGTAAAGCTTGAATCAAATAACAATAGAAGAAGACATAGAAGAATTTATTTCTAGTAGACAAATAACATATTTTGTTATAAGCAATGTCCCGCCGCGCGCCGAGTCGAAGTGCAACGGAAATTGTGTTCCACCTCGATCACGCCTTGAGTTCTACAAATATGAACGCAGTTATTATATTTGTGAACTTAACAGTTCATAGGCTTTTTAGAATTCCGTAGACGAATGGTAAAAAAGGAACCCTTATAGATTCGTCATGTCTGTCTGTCTGACCGTTCGTATGTCGTCACAGCCACTTCATTCGGAAACTATTAAGACTACACAGTTGAAACTTGCTACGTAGATGTATTCTATGAACCGCTTACCAATATTTGTACAAATACAACGCGGGCCTGAGGACGGTGAGTGATGGGCTAGCTCACCGTCCGTCCGTCTTATAACGACGACAGGCCGTGTCGACGGCGCGTTCGTGTTTCACGCGCGCCTCAAATAGATGTCAGCAACATGGGAGGGATAGGGCCGACGCCCGTCGAGGCTGGGGGATGTTGTAAGAGATACCGCAGCCTCGACATAAAGGGATAAGAAGGAACATGGGTGGTTTTTAGTCAGTAGAAGTCTGACACTCCCTTTCGCTCTGCCCAAGAGCGGAAGGGGTTATTCGATGATTTTCCACCCGCCAAAAAAAAAAAAACAAATGGGTGTCACATACATTGAACTGAAACCAAAAAAAGCTATTTTCATCAAACATATTTGTTGGGGACGTCTATAAAATGATTATCAATATAATGTACTCAGCCCCTCAGACCAAGTATAAAGTAAAGACGGAACTTTGCGAACAGCAAAGTGAGGCCGGTCAAACTACGCCTCGCCGTGTACATACACAATACACGTACACACGTACAACATAAACTACGCCTTGGTCTTAAACTTTTTATTTGGTCTGAGACGTGTGTGCGTGTATGCGAGGCGTAGTTTGACCGGCCTCACTTTGCTGTTCACAGAGTTCCGTCTATACTTTTTATTTGGTCTGAGCTCAGCCCTCCTCTCTAGGAGAGGGATGAGCTATAATCCACCACGCGGGCCCAGTGCGCGTTGGTAGATGTCACATATCTTAGATTTTTTTGGTTCTAAAACATGCCGGTTTCCTCACGATGTTTTCCTTCACCGTTTTGAGAGCAGTGGTGATGAAATAAATTACACAAACTAATGCACCTGTCTGGGTTCGAACTCACGACTTACTGTTCGTAAGTCGGGGCCGCAACCGCTGCGCCACCACTGCCCTCAACAAAAAATAATGAAACTTATTTCAAACCAATTCATCATCTCATTTTACTATTCTCTGACTTAAACTCGGCTTAAAATATCCCCCAAACAAAACGTTACAAGCTCGTGTCTCATTTCACACAAAAACGTCAAACAATTGTTTGGTTTCCCAAACAAATTACCGCGAGGACCCGCGTCACAGTTGTAATTGTCCAGCGCTGGGCGTGGGATAAAGAGAGGACATTAATCTTTCGACAAATTGTGCGAATGTGGAATTTTATCCTAAAGACATCGGTCGGAAATGGTTTGTTCTATTTGTGTCTCGTGTAAAGATAGACATAAGTAGGTGATGTTTTACTATTACGCAGACCCAGTTACTATTATTAAAGGTAATTTTTACGCTTTTTAACGCAATTCATATTATGATCTGCTAAAGTGGCCGTTTTAGACCCCCAGGAAACGTCCCTATTCATTTGTGGTCGGTGCAGCTTGTCGTCTATTCGATACTTCTCTGTTAATCGTTATCTCATCAGACACCTTTCTTATCAAATCACGCTTTACTCAGTCCATTCGTCGTGTCTTTAATTTTCCTCTACTTTATTATCCTGTCACCTTTACAATAATTGAAACAAATAGATAAGTTTTCAAACTGACATGGTGGTAACACCTGACATGATTACTTACACTATCACACTAATATTTTATGGGCGAAAGTTTGTGAGTACGTGAGTGTGTATGTTTGTAACTCTTTCACGAAAAAACTGCCAAACGGATTTGGATAAAATTTCGTACACAGATAGTTTATAGCCTGAATTAACACATATGATAGTTTCTATCCCGATTGTTGCAGCGGGCGAAGCCGCTGGCAACACCTAGTTATTAGTACAAACGTATGCAAACGGGATACTAATAATCACCAACCACCACCATCCACGGTGGTGGTGGTTGGTCTGGGTGTGTTTGTGTATGTGAGTTTAAATGTTTGTAAATGCACCCACGATACACGAAAAAATCCTAGTGTGGGGCGATATTTTTAAAGAAAAAAAAAAGTAAACATGGTAAATATCCCGTATTCAGTATTAGTAATAGTATTCATAATTTATGTTAAAATAATGTAGTCACAATGTATCTAAATCCTCACATTTTGATGCATTTTCAAGCCACTATAATAAAATCTTCAAGCCTTCTGCTGCATGCTTGAAGCGCTTTAAACCGTACGTTAACAGCAATTAACTGCGCTTTGTCGGAACTACCAACAGAAGGAAACTCAATGTTATTAAAAACCAGCTTTTAGTAGGCTACTAGGTTTATACAACGTTTCGACGTTGGGTTTAATATTGCATAACAGAGTAACAATGTTTGGTTTCTTGCCAGTTCTTCTCCACATAAACGATGGATGGGATTAGTGCAGCTTTTGTTGCACAGGGGAACTCATCAATTGCCTCTCCCGTTCTGGTCGCAGCGGAAGGGGGTGTCAGACTTATACTGACTAAGACTGACTGACTAAGACCCACACAGTCATGTTCATTCTAAGCCCTTTGTGTTCTAGGGCCTATCTCTATAAACACGGTATGTAATACACCCTTCCACGGGACAAACTTAGACAAAGACTGATCCGAGCGACAGACATAATCTAGTCACGGGCTGCTTGCCATGTTTCTACCGTGCAGAGCAATAATAATTCGACATTGAGTGAAGTTTTGTTTATTTTCAAATAGTTGAAATTTTATTTCATAAATCGACGTATACATGAAAGTGCACTTTGCACACTCACTAAATGTGATTATTCATAAAGAGAAATCTTTAACTCGACAACAAAATATATAAGTAATCGAAATAAAATTCTGTGTTCGTTGTTGTAGCAGTTCTGAAACCGCACTGTTCGGACGCTCTCTGGAGGTTACTCAATAAAATGAAATCCACTATCGGACCACTCACTATTGCTAGAAACCTACGTATTGTAGGATACTGGTTTAAGCCTGTAGCTTTGCTCGTGTAGTTTGAAAAATTAGGCCTCGTGAAAATACTACCGGGAAATAAATAAATAGATGTTTCTAATACCGATAGACAATAGAGGAGGTCGTGGCTAAATAATAACAATCGATTAGATCGATATTCTGGTTAAGTCGCACTTTTCTAGGTTGATACGTGAATGGATGACCAAACATTACATACTAAAAATCCTCCATGTCTCACTGCATAAAGCATGATATCCTGTCAACGCATGTGCACGCGCGTGTGTGTCGCATGTGTCCTGTTCTGTCATGTGTCCTGTCCTGTCATGTGTCCTGTCCTGTCATGTGTCCTGTCCTGTCATGTGTCCTGTCCTCTCCTGTCTTATCTGTCTGTCCTGTCCTGTCATATTCATATGGGAGACATTTCACAGCCATTTGGGGTGGTAAGTTTTACCTATGGGTATATTGTTACCCAGTATCTGTTGGGTTGTAGTGGCCAGATACTTAAACATCACGTGACATCTTACTTTACCAACTATGATGGAGGATACCAGTCTGACCGGATGCAGGTGAAACCAGATCGTTGTGTGGAGTGAAGTATAAAAAATCTAACATAACCACAAACAACACTGTACCTAAATCAAACTTTTTCTCATTTAACTTTAATCTGTAAGCTCTATAAAAAAAATTCGTGTAACATAAACTGTTTCATATTAATTTATTCACGAGACCTTGAAACTGAATTCCCGTTGGTAAAGTTCGATGTGGTTTTGGCTTTGCTCTGAGCCAGTGCCAGGTAAAAACTGTGTGGTTTCGGCAAAAAAGTTGACCTTCATCTGTTTACAAAGTTTAATTTTGGTGAATTGGCGAATACAGGAAATATGGCTTGAGCTTAAAAAAACTGGATAAGTGTATATTGGATTTGCACATGAAGGGTTCTTTATATTTATAGAGACCGCCTTTTTTTTTGAGGCTGGTAAATCATCAAATGACGCCTCCCGCTCTGGGCAGAGTGGTAGGGAGTGTCAGACTTCTACTGACTAAAAACCACCCATGTTCCTTCTTAGCCCTTTGTGTCGAGGCCGCGGTATCTCTTTCGAACAACCCGCAGTCCGTTTGGACTGCGGGTTGTTCAAAAAAAATGTTAAAAAAAAGGTTAAAAAAAATGGTTGGTCCCGTTTGGGACCAACCATTTTTTTTTTGTGGGTGGAAGATCATCATATAACCCCTCCCGCTCTTGGGCAGAGCGAAAGGGAGTGTTAGACTTCTACTGACTAAAAACCATCCATGTTCCTTCTTAGCTTTTTATGTCACGGCTGCGGTATCTCTTACAACACCTCGCAAACGGGACCGCCCTTAATTTTTATTTTATTCGTTGTTTTTATATACTCTGTATACATTTATACGCTAGGTTAATTGATGGATTCGTTGCGGGATTGCGTCTAGAATATGGGAAAAATCATGCTAATCCGAAAATAATTGTAACCGTACCATAATTATCTTCATTATATCGTTTACAGTCCCACTGCAAAAAAGACGCTCGAAGAAAAGTGCGAAATGGATCAAACAAGAAAATAAAATAAAAGCCTTAAAGACAACACCATAAAAGATTAAGATCAGAAGTCACCCTTGGTATGAACATACAAACCATGGGGTTTTAATTACTAGCGTTAATAATGACGAAAAAAACCCTGCACTTAATTTTGTGGAGCCGTAATGAGGGTACGAGAGATCATTTAGCCGCTTTTATCCGGATCAAACCGGTGGGCACCGGAAAGCTCAAGTTGAGGTTTGTAAGAAGAATTTGAAGGGAATTCCGTTATGACTGGTGGATGAAGATTATTGATTTTTTAATGTTTGTATAACAACACGCGTGTAAACCCAAAGAGTTAGACAGAGTTGTACCTAATTACAGTCACTTTTTGTCAGTTATTTTTAATGCCATATAATTGGGGGCGATCTATTGCCATCGACCGGGAACTAATCCAAATTTATGACGGAAAAATCAATGACAGACCTTTTGTTTCACACAAACTAGGTACTGGGTAGATTTCGATGTAAGGCACTCAATAGAGATGTTTACTGACTAAAAACTGATTCTAATTCAAAATCAAAATCAAAACTCATTTATTCAAACTAGGCTGATAATCAGCACTTTTCGAACGTCAAAATTTACTTTACTTTACTTATTTACAAGAGACAGTCCCCCAAAACGCCCCCCCTTCGACACTTCCTAGTGTTTTTGCTGGAAAGAAGAAGTGGCGGAACAAACTCCCCAGCACACATCTGTCTGTTAGGTTGGTTAGAAGAACCAGACTCGATACAATAGTAAGGCAAGTATAAAAAAGTATATAATAATAAAAAAAGACATAACATATCAGTAAACTAATCTTGGAGAAAGAACATAAATAAATAACAAACATTGTCTTGTGTTCAACTCGGCGACCAACTGTTCTTATCATTTAAGTAGTCATTAATGGAACAGTAAGCTTTTAAACAAAGATTAGATTTTACTTTGGCTTTAAACGCATTAAATGGCAAGTCTAGAAAAGAAGATGGTAGTTTGTTATAAAATGTTATACCAAGCCCGACGAATGAATTATGAACTTTGTGAAGTCGGTGAAAAGGAGCGCGTAGTTTATGCTTATTTCTAGTGTTAAAGTTGTGAATATCACTGTTTTTAGTGTACAGGTGGATATTTTGTTTAATATATAAAATGTTGGCAAAGATGAACTGAGAAGCAACAGTGAGGATACCAATCTCCTTAAAAAAATCTCTAAGAGAAACTCAGGCACCCAGCTGATAAATTGCACGAACCGCTCGCTTCTGCTAATTAGTCCGTCTGTTATATTATCGAAAAATACTAAATACGTATTTTTTGTTTTTCCAAATCAATAAAAATTGTAGAAGATAAAACGCGTCAAAGATTTGACTTGTGGTTTGTGACGTCACTCACCGGTTAAAAAAGTAATACTAATGTCTTAAAAAATGACGCCACACGAGTTTTCAAAGTCAGTGTATCGTTTTTATTGTTTGGTTACGTGAAAAAAGAAAAAATACGTGTCCAATATTTTTTGGAAATATATCTGACGGACTAATTAGATTTTTTTGTTACCCTATTGCTGTGATTTACCCATAAACTACTTTTTTTATCCCGTTAGTACGATCGAAATCGTACTCCACGTGATCGAATACGAGGATAAAAATTAGTTTCCAACATTCCCTAAATATGTAACCCAGTAATTTTAATTAATTTTAAAATCTAGTCTTACAAACTCACCTCCAACGTATAACACTATCTCCATGCAACAGCGTCTAGTTATACATTAACCGCTGTAATCCGGATCATACTAGTGCCATCTAGTCGGAACAAGTTTTCCGGACGAGATTTGTAGGAATAAATTAAGATGACTTTGCAAGGAGATAATGTTACTTCCGTGTTAAATATTAGATAAGTCTTTAGGCTAGGAAATGCTGCTGGCAATTCACAGGGTTTTAACCCAAAAATATGTAAAAAACTGGCCAAGTGCAAATCGGACTTGCACATGAAAGGTTCCGTACCATCCCGTCAGACCTGCGGGTTGTTCTAACGAGATACCGCGGCCTCGGGATGCGTCCCACAGATTTCCATGCAGAAATCGTATTTAGACTACGGTTTAATACCGGTATTATTAGCTTTGTTTATAAGAAATGGAACAATCCGACACAATCCATACTGAACGTGTTCAGATATAACCTAACCTGTAGTTTGAATAAGCACTACCGCCATTCGATATTCGGTACATACTCCATCCGCCATTCGATATTCGCTACATACTCCATGGTTTGTCTATTTTTTATGTGTGGAAAGACAGGTAATACCGAGTTCATTGAGGGTCAACCAATAATCAACCTTATTATTTAGGACAAAAGGGTGAAAAGTAGTTATGTGGTTGTTCGAAAGAGATACCGCGGCCTCGGACAGAATGGGCTAAGAAGGAACATGGGTGGTTTTTAGTCGGTAGAAGTTTGACACTTCCCCGTACCACTCTGCCCGCAGCGGGAAATGGCCCCATTTGTAATTTCCCACCAACCAAAAAACTTTTACTTTCATTCTTGTTTGTCGTCATCGACTGGGTATAAATCCAGACCCCAAGCACCCAAAGAAAGAAAGAAAGAAAGAAAGAAAACATATTTATTTAACACATTACCACAAAGTGCACACAACAAACAATAAATAATAAAAATAAAACAAAAAAACTAAACTGAAAACGACAGTGTGTGCATCTCACGGCTGCGCCAAATAGGACCCAGTTCAGCAAACTGCCGAGCAGCTAGTGCCCGACGCTGGTTTTCAACTGGCCCTGAGATGGTGAAGTGACGAATGTGAAACAGTTCAACAAAGCAACCAAGACCTCATGTCCAGTATCAACGAGACAATAAAAACTTAGTCAAGTATTTTGGAGTTATTTTGCTTCACCGTTTGCAGGAAATTAATATCGTTTACCAAGCTTTTGCAGTTACGTAATACGATCATTTTTTCAACCCTATAAATCATCGGTTTTTTTTTGTTGACTTTAATATTCAAAAGTCATAAAATTAAAAGTCTTTAAAAAGCTGAGGCCGTGTTTTATGGAAAAGTCGCGCTAGCCTTGGCTCGTCTGTGGATGCTGTAATTTATCTTTGACAGTCCACCAGTCGTTAAAAGTGTTCGTATTACTCAATACAAGCTTACTGGGTTGTATACAATACAGACTCGCAGTTGCATTCGAGACAAAAAACACGCCTTCACTCAAATAATCAAATTGTATTTGAAATAATAATAATAATAATAATAATAATATTCCACAACTATCACACAACGCCATCTAGTCCCAAGCTAAGCAGAGCTTGTGTTATGGGTACTAGACAACTGATAAACATACTTATATATTTCTAAATACATACATATTATAGATAAATTACACCCAGACACAGAACAAATGATCGCGCTCATCACACAAACATTTGTCCTG
Source organism: Diarsia rubi (assembly GCA_932274075.1). Classification (NCBI taxonomy): domain Eukaryota; kingdom Metazoa; phylum Arthropoda; class Insecta; order Lepidoptera; family Noctuidae; genus Diarsia; species Diarsia rubi. Next base: position 19,260,824 of record OW026424.1, on the reverse strand, counting down.
GGTGGGAATCGAACCCACGACCTCCGGCCTAGCAGTCAGGGTCACTAACCACTAGACCAACAGGCCAGTTGAAATGTTTGTACTGTTTAACATTCAAATCATACTTTTGGTTCTAGTTTTGTAATTTATCTTTTGTAACAATGGTTTTAATTTATATAATTATTGTGTCTTACTTTTGAGTCATGTCAAGTAATATTTCAAGCACTGCTTAATTTATTTTATATACTTAATTTTGAAGCTCTTGGCATTCGTACGTTTTTCACGGGTGACCACTGAAAACCAGCGCTGTGCTGTGGGCGACCATAACACAGCACCATGCTGAGTGGCAACCTACTTGTCGCAGTCACAACGTGCAACATTTTCTTTTTTGTAATCCCTGCTTGTTGTATTTTTTTATATCTGTTAAGCGTTGTTTGTGTAATGTTTTTTTCCTGTATACTCGGTATGTTTCTGCGACAAATAAATAAATTTTCTTTCTTTCTTTCTTTCATTCAATAATGAGTTAAAAGGCTAGGCTACCATAACCTGATGGATTCTATGTCCTTAAAAACAACGGATTTACTTTATTCTAAGGACAGTTTGAAGCAGCATATGGACACCGGACTCCACAACCGTGACAATTTATTTATTTATAATTAAAAAAAAAAAATATATTATTATTTTTTAATACCGGTATGTCTAATTCGTGCACAGTCAACAGTCGATTTAATGTAGGTAAGTACCCAAAAATTACACCACAACTAACTAATTATGTCGATGCAGCCGCTGCAGCGCTTTTCAAAAGATTTTGCAGCGGAACTCCAACACGTGTTTGACTTTGTTCAGCGCTTAGGCTGCAGTTGCTATCAGCTGCAGTCCCGAATGACTTTGAACGGCCGTGTTAAATTACTCTGCATACGGTCTTTGCCCTAAATAATCTAGGTTTCTTCGTGCATTTTCTGGGGTTTACTTTGAGGGTTTAAAACAAAGTAAGTGGGACAATAATATTACTTGCGAATTAAATGTAGTACCTACTGTAGGTACACGACAGCACATCAAACTACCGGAAACGGCATAATAGGAGCGAGCCTATTGCCATCAATCGGGTACAAATCCAGACTTTGAAGCTGCTACTGAGAAATTCTTAATGTAAAAACCCAAAAAAAAAAAAGTTGGACCTGGGAAGGAATCGAACCCTTTACCGCATGATCACCAGTCGCGCTTACGACCACTGACCAACGAAGCAGTCATACTATTCGTTTTATGTTTATGGGTTCGTTTACGGAGACGCGGATCGTGCAGAAAGATCGTCACTTGCTTTTTATTCATTTACTGAGTGGCGGGTCCACCGCATCGAACGCTGCATTTTAAACTAACGAGCGAAAAACCGCTTCTTGTAAAATCGTCGTTTGAAATCGTTAACATTTTCATACATCGCCATGTGCTTGAATTAAAAACGCACAACGCGCCACGCGACGCTGATGCCCCGCGTCTCCGTAAATAAGGCCTAACTGCCGTAACCTGCCGTACTCAAAGATATTTAATGATTACTTAAGCCATCACTAAGTAAAAATTTTGACACATTAACTACCGCACAAAGATAGCATTAATGATTACTTAGGCCGTCACTTAGTAAAAGATTGGAAAGTTTTTTCATCCAAAAATATGTCAAACCTTTACTAAGTGACGGCTCAAATAATCATTAAAGACCTCTGAGTACGGCAGTTAGTCAGCTCTTTAAACGCACTATCAAAAAAGAGGTTCAACTTACAAAAAGAAACAAACTGACACAATACATCACTCCCTCCCCAAATTTCCATTTACTACTCATTTGGGAATTAGAGGGTAAACACGCAATGCATCAGCTGTAAGTCAACACCCCTTAACTTAAGGGCGAGTCCTTTATCTGCCTTGTAGTCGACTTTCAATTGACTTTTACGACTTCCAAAGATATATGTCTGATAGTACTATCTTTCCTTTCTTTCTTTCCTACAGCTTATAAGTTAGGATGGGTCGAGAATTCGGGGAATGTGAATAACCCTTCGTTCGGGTGCTTTTCAGGAAATGTGGATGCTTTCAGTTTTATTATATCTTTTACTTTTAAAAGTATTGGGTATGAAAAAGTATATTGTGTAAAGTATATAAGTATTGTGAAGTATATCGCTGAAAGATGAAAGCTTGTTTATTTATTTATTTTCAGTAAGACGGGGTTCTAAGGTAAGCAGTATTTCAGTTGTGATTTCCCGACAGCCACACCCTTGCTACTGATTTTTTCTTAAAATATATTATAAAATTTAATATATATTTTTATTATTTTTGTTTTTTTTTTTTAAGAAAGAATGTAGACCGATTTGTCTGCTCATAAACATCCACCCGTAATGGCTTCAGTTTATCCGTGATCATGGTGCTTGTAACAGCACCGAAATCGGGAACTCGTATCAGTGAGTAAACATGGTAAATATCCCGTTTTCAGTATTCATTGTATATTTAAGGAAATGTTGATTTTAGAAAAAAACAACTTATCCAATGCAATTTGAAGAAGTAAAATTTGCGACAATCGTATCGACATTATAAATGATTTGCGTCAATAGGGGATCGGACAAAAAAAAACTAAGTGATCCGGATAGATTTCCAAAAAATATTGAACACATATTTTATCTTTTTTCACATTATCAAACAATAACAACATCAACATCAAACTGACGGACTAATTAGAATCCCATTTTTAAGACTCAGTCCGATCCCCTATTGTATCGCCATTATAAATGATTACATGAATTTATTTCTGTAAATGAGTTTCAAATGTTATATTTCAGTACTAGATGAGGTACATTTTCCTATTCGATTAATTTGAAAAGAAACACTGAAGCTAATACAGTGTAGTCATTGTCTCCTTTCAAGCCCAAACATAATCATAATTAAGACGTGAACACAGAACCTAAAGCAAGTTTCCACGTACTACCAAGTTCATCGACAGTCAACCACTTTTCCACCCTTCTGTCCTAAATTATAAGGTTGAATGTTCAGTGAACTCGGTATTACCTATCTTTTTCCAGACTTAAAAAAACAGACAAACCATGGAGTATGTATCGAATGGCGATAGTGTTTGAAATTCAAACTATAGGTTAGGTTATATCTGATCACGTTCACTATGGATTGTGTCGGATTGTTCTATTTCTTATACGAGTAGACAAAGCCGATACTACCAATATCTAATTAAAGTTTAAATACGATTATTGAGTTAAAATCTGTGGGATGCTAAAGCTTAATCTTAGTTATATTATGAATTTGAAAGTTTGTCTGGTTGTATGAATTTCTGGATGTTTGTTTTAGCATTCATCCGAACTTTATATACGTTAGTGGTTCTGCTTTTTTTACTCGACTGCGGCGAAGTCCAAAAGGAGGGTTAAGTGTTTGACCTGTATATATTATGTAAGTAGAATGTGGAGTTCAATTTTTTTTTTCTTCCATTATCATCGAGTAGGGTATCAAAATGAAGGGTTATAAAAGGAGCTTACAAAAATAAATCACACTTATATGTTGAAAAGAAACAATTTAAAATGACAAATTCTGTAAAAAATTTAAAACATCTGCGAAGAGTTTTACGCTACCAACGAAAGAACTAACACAAAGTACTAAAAAATATAAAAAGGTGGAAATAAAAAAAAAACTGAAAAACCTGACTGAAAAAACTGAAAAGTTAAAAACAAGCACATTTTAAATTAAACAAAACTTGTTAGCAAGCGTGGTCCATGCTATTCTCATAATTTAAAATTCAAATGGACCTTCAGTTTTTTAGTTTTTAACTACTTTAGTTTCTATTGCTCTATGGTCTTTCATAATTTGCCTGATTTTTTCCCAAATCTCCATTACCTTTAACTACTGGTTAAGTAAATCTTTCGTTACACCGATAGTGCAACTGGATCATCTAGTCACACATACTCACAGACAGGACGTATTGTCACCTGCAGAGGGAGACTGTGACAACATGCACAATGTCTGGTATTTCAAACATTTCAGCGTCGTTTTGGAATCGAATGTCATTCAATGTTTTGTCACCTCAAACAATCATAGGTACTTATAGTCACTCTTATTACTTAATCGCTTTTGCGTATCATTAAATGAGAAGGTGTTTTTATCTTTGGGGCTGTAAGATAAATGCTAACTTCAACTTTAGTAAGTTTTTGATTAGATTATTAATTGTTGATTCTGTCAGTATACTGCTTGTCTGAAGACGCTCCTTTTCTATTTTAAGACTTGTATTAATCATCTTCGTTAGTGTAAAGGTCGCAATCGATGGTTGCGACTTTTTTAATTGGACAAGCCCGGCACACTATTTACAAACCATTGTAACTCCTAAAAGCCAGAATCAACAGTGGCGAGCACAAGAAAAGGGCCGAGATAATGAAGCTCGACAAAGTCCCAGAGAAACGATTTAACTGTCTTGGATCCCGCAACGAAATTAATCAGAAAAGAATAGCGGAGGAGTAAGAAAATCCAAATTTCCACTTCTCTCCATATCAGCAGGAGACAGGACAGAACAAGGCCAAAGGCACACAGGGACGCATACAACTGGGATAAGCCCAGTTGCCTAGCACCACGGATATTATTGTCATTAATGTTACTGGGTCCTAAGTTGTGAGCTGTTATACATATGTATTTGATTCCAATAATAGGTATGACAAAAATGGTTGCGACTGCCAAGCATGAGGTTCTAGATTCTATCCCCAGGTCAGGCAATGAGTAATTGAGTTTATTCATTGGGAAGTTCTCAGCAGATACCACCCACGTAGTCTGGAGTACCCGGTTAATCATAACAGACTCGCCTCCTATTCCATGAGACTTAAAATTTAATATAAATAATTAAGTACACCTCTGCCTAACCCTTCAGTACTACAGTTGTTCGAAAGAAATGCCGTGGCTTCGACAAAAATGGCTAAAAAGGAAGGTTTTTAGTCAGTAGAAGTCTGACACTCCCTTCCGCTCTGCCCAGAGCGGGTTGATGATTTCTCAACCCCAAAAAAATAGAAGACATGAATCTTCTTTGTATTTTCATAATAAATACACGTTACATTTTCATATATTTTAAGTACTTACGTTGCTAGTTTAAGTATGTTGCACATAAGTATCATTGCGCTCATGCACTGTAAAAAGGACGATGCATCATTTCTGTAGGAACATTATGCATCGTCCTTCTCGTGACAGTATGCGTTCATTTCGTTATGATTATTTAAAAATTAAGCTCAAAGCACATCATATAATTATGAATTGTGATAATTAGCTTAGTTATAATAGGGGATCGGACTGGGTCAAAAAATATGATTCTAATTTGTCCATCAATTAGATTATCGAAAAATATTTTGGGTACGTGCTTTTTGTTTTATCAAATTACTCGTAATAGAAATTGACGGAGATAACACGCCTCAAAGATGATGATGTTTTTGACGTCATTTGTAGGCAAAAATGAACTGACATGTGACGTTTACGAGGGGTTCACAAGTTTTTGAAGTACCGTATCGTCTTCAATTTTTGATTAGGTATGTGATGTGATCTCTTTCCAGGCTAGGCAAGACAAAGAAGTCGCAAGACGAACTGAAAACGCCTGGAAGAGCTACTGGTCCATGAAAGAGCTGTTTAAAGGTCAGTTGCCTTTAACTCTGAAAAGGAAACTTATGGACATGTGTATTCTTCCCGTCTTAACCTATGGTGCACAGACTTGGTCTTTGACAAAGATCCAGAAGTCCAAACTCAAGGTTTGCCAACGAGCAATGGAGCGCAGTATACTAGGTGTTAAATTAACGGATCGTGTTCAAAACACTGTGCTGCGTTCCAAAACAAAAATAGCTGACGTGGCCCAAAAGGCTGCTCAACTCAAATGGGACTGGGCAGGACATGTCTGCCGCATGCCGGAAAATCTGTGGGCCAAAATAGCAGGAAACTGGTGCCCTGACACAGTGAGACGGGGTCGTGGCAGGCCACGAAGGAGATGGCGGGAAGAACTGGATCGGTTCCGTCAAAACTGGAAGGAGGACGCGCGGGTTCGAGAGAAGTGGAAAGAGTGGAGGGAGGCCTTTGCCCTGGAGTGGGACAGAGCAGGCTAATAAAAAAAAAAAAAATGTGAAAAAAGAAAAAAAATGTGAAAAAAGAAAAAAAATGTGTTCAATATTTTTTGGAAATCTATCTGACGGACTAATTAGTTTTTTAGGGTTCCGTAGCCAAATGGCAAAAAACGGAACCCTTACAGATTCGTCATGTCTGTCCGTCTGTCCGTCCGTATGTCACAGTCATTTTATTCCGAGACTATAAGGATTATACAGTTGAAATTTGGCAGGTAGATGTATTCTGTAAACCGCTTTTTGATTTTTATATAAAAATAAAAAAAAATATAAGATTAAGAGGGGGCTCTCCATACATGGAATTGAAACTAAAAAAACTTTTTTTATCAAACCTACACATGAGGTCTTCAAAAAATATCTATGGATAGGTCTTCAAAAATGACATTGAGGTTCTTAAAATCATTTTTTCTCAAAGTTAATCATTTCAAAGATAGACACATCCAAAGTGGTAAAATGTGTGTCGTGCCCCCTCTAACTTTTAAAGTAAGGGAGTGACAATTCTAAAAAAAAAATATAATGTAGATCTCAACAAAAACTACCAACCAAAATTAGTTTGAACGAGATCTAGTAAGTATTTTTTTTTAATCCGTCATAAATCGTAAATCGCAATAACTTAATTTAAAAAATACGTTGTTAATAAAACATCGTCAAAGTTACAACGAACTACAATAACTTTTATATTATGTTACTTGCTGCTACGGAACCCTTCATGGGCGAGTCTGACTCGCACTTGGCCGGTTTTTTTTGTCCGATCCACTATTGAATACTTATCGTCGTAGTATCTCGTCGTATGAAGTCGTACAGCCGCCCCCCTTGTGGTAAGGTTCTAGGTCATCTTGCCGCTTTGGTTTTTTAGACTTGGAGACTAATTGACTGACTTACTTAGAACAAGAAAAATACTTCCAGTGACTTAGTTCACACATGGCAAGGAAAATCAAACCTGTAACTAAAAGACAACGTTAATTTACTAGACCATGAAATTAGGTTTACATTTTGTTACTTGTTTGATGTACCTACCTAAAATATTTTAGCCATTCTATTTTCTATGTTATTTTTTACGCTTGAACCACAACCCAGGTTTTCAAAACAGGACCTGAATTAAGACATTTAGATATTTTTTATCCTACTTCCCAGTTGATCAGCGGGCAAAGCCACACGGACTAATTAATTATAGTTACTTAGCCATAATTTCCCAAATAACAACAGTTTTTCTCAGAAACACTTTAGTAAACAAACTGCCAGTTATAATGATAAAGCAAGCACCATTTAGCTGTCGAACACTCCGGGCCTTATTTACTTAAACATTAAGGGAACTATTAGGCACATTCATCTTTGGTTGCGAACTAAGGACTCCCCGGGGGCAGTATAAATTATTAACGAGTATAATGGTTTAAATTATGTGCTATTAAAGTGGATAATAAGGTTTGCTGCCTTAATTTTGAATGAGATTGTATGTTTTAGGAGGAATTTCGATAAAAATGTTGGGTTGGGACATTCCAGAATCATTAAGCCCATCATCACGCTGTTGTTATCACGGAAAGTCATCACGCCTGCAATCCCCGAAGTGTTAGGCAGAGTTGTATCTAAAGTAAACCAACATTTTGCCAGCTATGTTTCATCATCCCATTAATGTTCCCACTGCTGGGACACAGGCCTCCTCTCTTTGAGAGGGAATGGGCTATAATCTACCACGCGTGCCCAGTGCGGATTGGTAGATGTCACATGTCCTCGAATGTTTTGGTTCTAAGTAATTTCCTCACGATGTTTTCCTTCACCGTTTTGAGAGCAGCGGTGCTGAAATAAATTACACAAAGTAATGTGCCTGCCTGGGTTCGAACCGACGACCTACTGTTCGTAAGTCGGAGCCGCCACCACTGGGCCACCTAGACTAAGAGGCATTTAGACTCCGTGGCTGTTATTGAGAAATTTCTAAAGAAAAGACCCAAAAGCACTTTTCCAGAGCACTCATTCTTTCGCAAATATAGTCAAGATCAAGAGTTACCATTAACCAAAATTCACGCAAAAGTATACCTCTAACAGATGGAACCCTTTCTTTGCACAAAACTTACCATAACTTAACACTGGAACACTTAATAACGCTAAGTGTCATAGCACTATAATTAGCGAAGCTTTTAAGTACTTAGCTGGCCAAGAATTTTAATACAAGCTGGCAGTAGGAGTCATGACCGGTAGACAGAAGCTATTATTTTAACGGCTGAGATACTCGTACATCATGACGCTTTGAATAAATTAGGTACGCAGCAGTGTTACTTGTTCTACTTACTAACATCACGCCTGTAATCCCCGAAGAGAGAGAGTGAGAGGCAGAGGTGTACCTTATAATATCATCATCTGCCTAGGTTAAAGCTGAGTGTACCCACTGCCGGGACACAGGCCTCCTCTCTTTTTTGAGAGGGAATGGGCTATAATCTACCACGCGAGCCCAGTGCGGATTGGCAGATGTCACATGTCTTAGAATTTTTTGGTTCTAGGAGTAAGATATGCCGGTTTCCTCACGATGGTTTTAAGAGCAGCGCTGATGAAATAAATTACACTAAGTAATGCGCCTGCCTAGGTTCGAACCCACGATCTACTGTTCGTAAGTTGGGGCCGCCACCACTAGGCCACAGCTGCTCTTGAACGAATGCACGCTACATGGAAAAACTGAACAACTAACGCACACCATCTCGACAAAGAACAACTAATGCACGCCAGGTAAAAGGTTAAAAGGTCAGGCAAAAGGTTCCTATCTATGTTAGGGTCGGCTTCCAGTCAAACCGTATGCAGCTAAATACCAGTATTTTACATGGAGCGACCGCCTATCTGGCCTCCTCCACAATCCAGTTAATACTCGGTAACAGGATACCCTTTGGTAAGATTGGTTGTTAGACTTTCAGGTCACTTACTAACTGTAATGACTGCCAATGATCTATAAAGGGTGTAAAAGTACCCTTAACGCAAACGAAGGGCACTTCTTGTTCCCACCACTGCGATATTTTTTTTTATTACCTGGGAAACCCCTAGTTACGGAGATATTGGGGGTCAAAGTTCCAAATTTTGCACAGCTGTTTTTGTAAATACTAGTTTTTCAGGTTGTAACTCTAGTTAAATTACCTCCATGACCCTTTTACTATTCAAAGCATCCACTAGCACAATGTTTTAAGAGTGCTACATTGAGTTATACAGTAAAATGAAATTTTTGACCCCAAAAAAAAGAGACGTTTCCCAGCAAATTTTTTGACTTAGGGGTACTTAGTTTGATGTATCGAAATAGTTATTGCCCAACACAAGAAATTAACCCTGTATCTTGGCTGCCTTTACAGGCATTTAAACTCACATACACAAACCAAACACCCAGATCCGAAACAACTATCTGTAGGCCATACAAATGTTTGTTCCGTGCGGGGACTGAACCCAAGACCCGGAGCGGAGCAGTCCAATCGCTCAGTCACTTCGCCAATCATGCCGTTAATGTAATTTATGATACCATAACGATTTATTCCCAAATTAAAATTAATTTATTTCGTGAACACATAGTTCGGGGCAGCGAGTTGTTCGAAAGAGATACCGCGACCTCAGCATAAGGGCTAAGAAGGAACATGAGTGGTTTTTAGTCAGTAGAAGTCTGACACTCCCTTTCGCTCTGCCCAAGAGCGGGTATTTGATGATTTCCCACCCCCCAAAAAAAAGGGTACATAATGAAGGTTATCTCCTTTAGGGCTTTTCTGGATTGGTTCATACAATCTATCTCTAATGAATTCGTTTAATTGATCCAAAAGAAACCACATTCTTACTTTATATTACTTCAGGAGCTAAAAAACCTATAACTCAAAAGCACTTACCATCTTTCGTTTTCTCTAACATGTTCATCCAGCTCACTGTCCATTTAACACTGCCCTTTAACTCAGCCATCTAAATAATTCCGCACTTTATCAGTTAAGACGTTACACTGACCCTTCTTGTCCCTTACTCGGCGCCCTTAGCTCCGTCGGGACGCTCACACGAGTAGTGAGGCATCTGTCCCATTGCCAGCGATTTGCGAGAAACAAGTTGAGCAACTTCTTCTTCCTTGAATCGTTTCGATGGTAATCATACTTGGGTGATCAAGACTTTGGTGCATTAAATAGCATTCATCAGTTCTAGTAATTAACAAACAACTGCACACTTAGGAAACCGTATTAACTGCCGCATTGTTAGTGGATCAAAACTACTGTGGGTACTGCAACATTGCAAGAGCCGACGCCTGTCAGGGCAGCAGGATGTTAGATGTTTTTAGTGGTACCGCGGCCCTGAACACAAAGGGCTAAGAGCAAGTTTACGGAGACGCGGGGCGTCGAGCGGCGCGTCCAGAAGGCTCGTCGCGTGCTTTTTTATTCATTTACTGAGAGGCGGGTCCAGCGCATCGAACGCTGCACTTTAAACTTACGAGCGAAAAATCGCTTCTCATAAAATTGTCGTTTGAAATCGTTACCGTTTTCATACATCACCATGTGCTTTAATTAAAAACGCACGCTCCGCGCGACGCCTCGGGTCTCCGTAAATGAGGCCTAAGAAGGAACATGGCAAATAAGGTTATTCCATGAAAATCAAATACTCTTACGTTTTTTTGCAACAGATCAGTTTCTTTTTGCAGGTTGCAGATCATTTCTTTCGCTTTGATCAATCTGGGTCCAGTGTCTGTTAATGACTCTAACAGACCAGCAGGGCTATTGCGTATCTTTTAAATGACAGTGGCTATCATATTGTCTATGGATTAACGGGCAAATTGGATATGGTTTAGTACAAAATGGAACCATTTGACAGTAATTCTGAGTGCCATAAAAGAGCTAAAATGTGACGTTATATCTACTGGAAAGCCTACTTATTGGCCAACAGATCCAAATAAGATCCCAGACTTAATAGATTTTTTCGTAACCAAAGACCTATCAAATAGATAAATAAAAACGAAGCAAAGCTATGACTTAAACTCAGATCACTCTGCAATTTATCTAGAAATTAGTGAGAGTTGTTTATATAAAGAAAACAGTCTCGCTCTTGTTAATAAGTTTACGGACTGGGAGAGCTTTAAGGCTAGATTGAATGATCAAATAGACCTTAAAGTTCCACTAAAAACTCCAGAACATCTAAACATCGAAGTTGAGAAATTTATTATTCACATCCAACAAGCAGCGTGGGAAAATACACCTGAATTCAGCAAAAAAACGAAGGGGAACATGTTCCCTTTCAGAATCAAGCAGCTCATTATGGAAAAAAGAAAGCAGAGAAAAATGTGGCATCAATCTAGGTGTCCTGATGATAAAAGAAAACTAAACAAACTTACAAAAAAAAGTAAGAAGACTAATCCAGGACTACAGAGACGACTCAACTAAAACCTACCTTCAGAAACTAAGTAACGACCAATGGACAAACTACTCCCTTTGGAAGGCTACTAAGCATCTAAAGAGACCGATAGCCCAAATTCCTCCCATCAAATGTGAAAACAGGCAGTGGGCACGGACTAATGAGCAAAAAGCTGTGAGGTTTGCAGAGCACCTAGAAATCATCTTTCAACCAAATGAGGGTGAAACTATTGAAGACCAAACTCTGGCTAATATAGTGATGCCAGATCATATAGATTCCATCAAACTGGTAACACCGAGAGAAGTTGCACGAGAAATAAAGCGCAAAATAAGCCCGAGGAAAGCACCGGGTTACGACTTAATAACAGGGGAAATCCTTTATAACTTACCAAGAAAGGGTTTGGTTAAGTTAACAACTCTTATTAATGCCGCATTAAGGCTTAAATATGTACCAGACTTATGGAAAGTTGCAGAAGTAATAATGATAGCAAAGCCTGGGAAGCCGGCTCACGAAACAACATCATACAGACCAATTTCCCTGCTACCAATAATGTCAAAGCTGTTTGAAAAGCTACTACTCAAACGTCTTAACCCATTAATCGATAACATGAACATTATACCTGAGCACCAGTTTGGTTTTCGAGAAAAACACTCAACGATCGATCAAGTGCACAGAATCACAAATGTAATAGAAAACGCGTTGGAAAACCAGCAAGTTTGTTCTACTGTTTTTCTAGACGTAGCCCAAGCATTTGACAAAGTTTGGCATGAAGGCCTTTTTTTTTTTTTTTTTTGGTAGGTGTAAAATCATCGTATAACCCCTCCCGCTCTTGGGCAGAGCGAAAGGGAGTGTCAGACTTCTACTGACTAAAACCACCCATGTTCCTTCTTCGCCCTCTATGTCGAGGCTGCGATAACCGTTGGGCTACCCGCGGCCCTTGGCATGAAGGCCTTATTCATAAATTGTAGAGCCTGCTACCGAAACCGTTTGCAGACATATTGGAAAATTACATTTTAAACAGGGTCTTTAGAATAAGACAAGAAGATAGTTATTCAGAACTTAAACCAATAAAAGCTGGCGTACCGCAAGGAAGTGTGTTAGGTCCGGTCCTGTACCTACTATACACCTGCGACATACCCGAATCCGAAAACAATACCATCGGGACCTTTGCTGATGATACAGCCATAATAATTAATTGTTAAGCTGTTTGTTGTTATTTGTTTATGTATGTGCTGCTCTTTTGTGTTGCTGCTGTCCACTAACGAATAAATACATATTCTATTCTATTCTATTCTATTCTATTCCATAATGGCCGTTGGAGACAGCCACGAAGAAGCAGTAGAAAAGGTTCAAATGGCTGTTAATCAAGTTTATGACTGGACCAAAAATGGAGGATTAAATTAAATGAATCCAAATCCGTACATATAGACTTTACCAACAAAAAGCAACGGTATTTTCCAGTTTATATTAATAACAACCAAATACCTTATGAAAATACAGCAAAGTATCTCGGTATGACCCTTGATGCAAAGCTACGCTGGAAAACAGACAAGTCCTGATGCCAGTTTGGACTTATGGTATTCAGCTGTGGGGCTGCACCAAACAGACAAATGCATCAATAATCCAGCGATTCCAGAACAAAGTACTGCGGGAAATTGTAAATGCACCGTGGTACGTACGAAACGATGACCTCCATCGGGACCTAAACGTGGAGTTCATCGATAAAGTGATTCAAAAATCTGCAGAAGCTCACGACAAGAGACTTCATAAGCATGTGAACGTTGAGGCGATCCAGCTTCTCGACCACACAGACATAGTGAGAAGACTAAATAGAACGAAACCGTTCGAGTTAGTTATGTTTAGTGCTCGTGTTAGTGAATAGTGTAATGTAGCACAAGTGTTACCAAAAAACACAAGAAAAAGTGTATTCTCCTTAATAGAGACAATAAGAAAAGTGCCAATGGACACATTCTTAGTACGTAAAGACAATATTTTTAACAGTTTAAGTTATAATTAAATTACTTATTAGTCTATATACAGGGCTAGATTGTAATAAGATTAGGGTCCGTCATTTTGATGAACACTAGGATAAGAGAAAAAAAAAAAAAAAAATTGACAGTAATTGATAGGCACTATAGGTTAGCCACTGTCATTTAAAAGATACGCAATAGCCCTGCTGGACATGAGTTGACTTGGCCAATCTGGAGTTAGAGCCCTCGCCGACGACTATGTGAATATTCTGTGATAAACTATTAATATACAGTATGTTAACTAACAGAGGGCGTTTCCGTTAACCCGCAATAGTATAGCATCCATACATGCAAAAAAAAAAATACCAACCTGGAAACCCCTTGGTTACGGAGATATTGGGGGTCAAAGTTCCAAATTTTTCACATCTGTTTTCGTAAATTCTAGTTTTTCAGGCTATAACGTTACTTAAATTACCTCCATGACCCATTAATTATTTAAAGCATCCACTAGCACATTGTTTTAAGAGGTACTTTGAGTTTTACCGTAAAATGTGATTTTTGCTACCAAAAAAAAAAGTTGTTTCCCGGCAAAAAATTTTGAGTAGGGGTACTTAGTTTGATGTACAGAATGCTTGGTTGACGGGAACGCCATCTGTTAGTTAACATACTGTATACTGACACGGATTCTACTGTAGGTTTTTTCATCATCATCATCAACAGCCTGGCTGAACCCACTGCTGTGTGTAGGCCTCTCTTGGGTCAAGTTTCGCGATCTTGTGGGTTGTTTAGCGACAATGTATTCGACAGCTAAGTCGCTTCCTCGTTGATGTTGGGACAGGCACAAAAAGCGCAGGAATACGGCCGATCTTAGCACTAACGTAAATAGTAGGGACTCTGTTGTTTTAACTAAGAGGTTTTAAATGTTTTCATTACAAATGTTGAGTTTGTAAAGAGTCTTGTTGAGCTCATCTGCGTTGAGTGTTAAAGTGATCATTACTAGCCAGTTTTCCCACCCACTTTTTTTTAAAGTTATGTCATGATGATCACAACATACTCGAGTGTAACACTGACTAGATCACGATAACGGTTGTAGTACCTTTTTTTAAATGTTGTTATTTTTTTTTTGTTGTAATTTTGTTTGTTTTGTTTTGGTATTTTGTGTAGAAAGACAGAGACCGCCGCCGATGTAGTAAGCAAAAATTTTCACACAGACAAATCAAATCAAACTTTATTACACTCAGAAAAACTGATAACAAAAAATTAAGAGAACATTAGACCAGCAGAATCATAAATGTTTCTCCAGAAATCTATCTCGGGTTGTTTTTTTGCAGTCTTCGGTACCAATTTATAGCCGATATCTAAATAGCTGTTGTTTTTACTGTAGTCATTCCAGATGGGATCACAACACGGTGGAGTAGGGTTTCTGTAAAAAGATTAAAATTAAAATGACTGTCAACCAGTGGATCTATCAGATTTCTACAATAAATGATATTATTTATTAGAGTCACACTGTTCGTCGATGAACATAAAATCATAAATTATTGATACTTTATAATTATTTTTAGGTCACGTATTTTCCAAAACATCTATGTTAGGGTGTAGGAGGTAAAGGTGAAAATTACTCATACGATTTCAAACTAGAATTAAATTTTGAAATGTTATTGCTGATGGAAAATTTTCTTTTGAGACGATGGTGGCCAGTGTATTCAATTAATCCGACAAGTTTGAAT
Source organism: Diarsia rubi (assembly GCA_932274075.1). Taxonomy (NCBI): domain Eukaryota; kingdom Metazoa; phylum Arthropoda; class Insecta; order Lepidoptera; family Noctuidae; genus Diarsia; species Diarsia rubi. Next base: position 19,245,689 of record OW026424.1, on the reverse strand, counting down.
GTCAGCCATTTTGAAGTCCAGGCGTAAGTTTCTATCTATATCGCATTAGTGCTTAGCCTGGAGTCAGAGTCAGCTGGTGACCTCTGACTTGACTTTTCTTGTTGTTAAGAAATATCTCATAAACATCCTGAGGAAATCAACATTGATTTCCTCAGGATGTTTTCTTTTACTATTACTAGGCTATCACTGCTTATGCGTAGCTAATCTTGGGTGACTCACATGACCATGCAGATAAGTGAAATAGTTAACGAATAACGGATAACGATACATACCCGTACTTGGCGAAATTCGTGTATAACCTACAAGTTTGGTTTATCATTTTATATGAACGGCTCTTTTTATCCAAAGCCAAAAGGAATTTCGGTCCATAAAATAGATATTGAATGTCGTCCGCATGCGTTGCATTACGTAAACCATACTTGACGCCGCTTTGACCAAAAACATTTCTCTCACTGAAGCAACTGAATTTATAGAAATAGGCCTTGTTACCAGTTTTAATCCACATCTCTAGAAATCTATGGATATTATAAACATAGTTGAAGTAAGAATAAAATTTAATGATTTCCCTAAAAGATCCTTTACCAATTTCTTGGTGCCCAAAATAATGTTTCTGAACTCGATCTCCCAATTGTAAAACCTCTGTTGCGTTCATTATGTTTGCTATTTTGTAAGGCACAAGAAATTCTTTATAAGAGGGAAAGTATTTCAAAACAGGTTTTTTTTGAGTAATTGCTCTATAAATACCCTCTTCGGTAGTATGACCAAGGATAATATCAGCAATGTTCGTTTTATTCTCACTTAGTAATTTCTGTGGAGCTTCTAGCAAAAAGTGTTGACCACCACAATCTTTTTCAACGATTGGTCTAAAGTTGAACAATTCGAGTACCTCCCTTCTTGGTCCTTCAGAATACAGTAAAAATGGTTTTGCAGTTACCAGCTCTCTTACTGGCGCATCTTTTAGGAACTGTATAGCTTCTTTTGGATCTTTGGTGTACAATCCTAACTGCTGAGTCAGTAGAAAAGCACGTCTCTTATGTTCAAATGGTATATCAAAATCTTTGAAGAATACACCACTGAGTGCAATCGCTCTTTTGAACAGCCCCTTTGACATTGGTGATAAAGTGTGCAAAGTTACTGCTCCTCCTCCTGCACTTTGTCCAAACATGGTCACATTATCCGGATCTCCACCAAACTTAGCAATATTCCTCTTCACCCATTTCAATGCTGCTACCTGGTCTTTTAATCCAGCATTACCTGGAGCTTCTTCTATGTCTAACGAAAGAAAGCCTAAAGTCCCTAATCTGAAGTTAATGGTGACAAGAACCACATCGTGATCTAGTAGAAAATCTGGTCCGAACTGGTTTGAATTGCCTGAGCCTGCTATGTAGAGTCCTCCGTGTATGTAGAACATTACTGGTAGACGTTTTTCAGGCTTAAGTTCAGGAGTATACACGTTTAGGAAGAGGCAGTCTTCATTGCTTTCAGGGACGTATTCGTCTGTTCCTACTTTTATTTGCGGACAAATTGCTCGGTGAACTATAGCACCTCGTTCGCCTTTCCATGGTTTCGGGGGCTGTGGATCCTAGAAATATACATGTAACTTGGCAGTTAGAATAAAAGTATCGTATCTACTATGTATGGGTGACAAAACAGCTGGTTATGAAGAAATACAACATTCATTGATTCATACATACATTCTATGGGTATTTCGACTATGGCCGTCAATTTAACATGGAACTGGGCAGATCATATCTGCCGCATGTCGCAACAAAATTGGGTCAAAGTGGTAACAGATTGGGTTCCGAATAGCAGAACCAGGCGATACGGTAGATCCTCACCAAATGGATTGGGACCAAACAGCCAAAGACAGGGATAATTAGAAAGAGAGATGAATATGAGTCTGATGTGTCTTAACACATCAGACTCATATTCAGAAATTAAACAGCCTATTTAGCTGAGGGGCTTTTACATTGTTTTTTCCAATACTGTCTCCACACCAGAACTTGTTTGTCCATTATCGATATTTTTCTCTGTATCCCAGTACTGTACATGGGCCTATCTATTGCAAGCTATTCAACTCGATCGTTGGCTACTCTCAACCAACAATTAGCCCAAAGGCTACCTTTTTTTTGGGGGGTTGATAATCATAAAATGGCTCCTTTCGCTCTGGGTAGAGCGGTAGAGAGTGTCAGACTTCTACTGACTAAAAAACACCCTCGTTCCTTCTTAGCCTTTTGTGTCCTCTTTCGAACAACCCGCAACCCCTTGCCTCAAAGAGATGTCAGCAACATTGCAGGGGGGCCCCTGCAATGTTGCTGACATCTCTTTGAGGTGAGCGTGGAACTCGAACGCGCTAGGATGGACGGACGGTGAGCTAAAGGCCGGTTAGCTTTCTATTCTATAATATTACCAGAGTTTAATTTATTATTTGCACTTACTCTAAATCGGAGCTCACCAACGGGCGGTGCAGCGTACGGTATACCTTTGAAGCTGTAATACTCCCCGTTGCCAGTAGTCCTCTGTAATACTGCCCCCTTCAATATTCCTTGTTCTACTTGTACTTTAACAAACTTTGCATTGGTGTAACTCTGAAATGTAAATTACAAGACTTTCATTATGTTGAGAGCATTTGAGGACAGTCAGACTGCTTCGTGGGTCTAGTGCCCGAAAACGCTCAAACATTGTTGCTGTCTGGGTTTTGATCCCAGATTGGTTATTCCATTAAGTATTTAGAAAGAAAGAAAGAAAGAAAAAATATTTATTTGTCGCAGAAACACACCGATCATATAGGAAAAAAAACAATTCACAAACAACTCTAGCAACGCTACGCTAGTAGAAGTCTGGATTAGTTCCAAAATTATGTCAGTAGCATTGGCTTCTGTTATTCCATGGGATGTAAATACAACTTTTTTTTTTTTTGAAAAAACGTTGCCCCACACTAGGAATTTCTCCTGTATCGTGGGTGCGTTCACAAACATTTAAACTCACATACACAAATACCCAGACCAGGAACAACTATCTGTAGGTCATACAAATATATGTTCCGTGCGGGAATCGAACCCGCGACACGCAGTGCAGCAGTCCATTGCCTGACCAACTGCGCTAACCGTGCCGTCAAAACAAAACAACTGTCGAAATGTGGGCGGACTTTAGCTCACCTTTGCCTGAACCTTTGTAGTAAGTAGGCGTGGTGTTTTGTAAAGGCAGTCACAGATAAATTATTAAATAATTTTTTTGGTAGTTCAGTACTTAGTAAGAACGTGAAGAGATTAGTTTATCACAAAACATTACCAATCACAATGTCACAATAATTATTTATTTGATAAAAACCTTACCACAGTCAAAAATAATAAAGGAACGAGAAACATTTTGTTTCAAATAAAAGAAAACATTTGAAAAGAAAGTAATTTGACACACAGCTATAAATATGAACGTTATCTAGGAAAGTTAAATTAAGTCTATGTAGTATTCGGTTAAATACATTTTTATAGACTGATAACATCATAACCTGTTATTCAATGGTTTTATTTGAAATTCGTGATGCGGCTCCATGTAAAATACGTGTTCTTGTCACGAATTGGAAGAACTACCAGCAAGCAAATGAAATAAATAAAAGAAGGTACTGTCAGTGACAATAGTCGTTGTTATCACCAAAATATGATATGCAGGGTGTACAGTAACCCTTCACACATACGTCAACCAAGCGTTCTGTACATCAAACTAAGTGCCCCTACGCAATTTTTTTTTTCTGGGACACGACTTTTTTTTTTGGGGTCAAAAATTTCATTTTACGGTAAAACTCAATGTAGCACTCTCAAAACATTGTGCTAGTGGATGCTTTGAGTAGTAAAAGGGTCATGGAGGTAATTTAAGTTAAGTTATAACCTGAAAAACTAGTATTTACAAAAACAGCTGTGCAAAATTTGGAACTTTGACCCACAATATCTCCGTAACTGGGGGGTTCCCAGGTATAGTCTAGAACTAAAAAATTATTGCAGTGGCGGGGAGAACAAGTGCCCTTCGTTTGCGTTAAGGGTACTTTTACACCCTTTATACTAGCGGCCGGTTCCTGCTTTGCACGGGTAGGCATTTTATTTTTTTTAACTTAAAAGATTTAATTTTACTGTTCTGATTTTAAAATGATGGATGCGAGACGCACGGGACCGGTCAATGTGGCGTCACCTGGAGGAGGCCTATGTCCAGCAGTGGACGTCTTATGGCTGAATTGATGATGATGATTTTAAAATAAGTTACCTCAATAATTAAGATACAAGAAAACGACTATGTTAGTCAACTTTTGTTGCTGACTGTAGATACCTTTGCGTGTAACTGAAGAATTATTAATTAAGTCTAACCCAATTCATGTGTTAACTATTACTTTTTTTATTTTATTGATAAGCTCATGACGTACTTAGTCATTCGGGATATCGTGAAGTGTTTGAAAAAAGCCAGATCTGTTCACGTGATCATAGCGCTTACCCTTTTCTGGTCATAATCTTTGCATTGCAATCAAACGCGGCAATACTTTTTTTGAGAAGTTGCTGTTTTTCTTCTTGCACTTTTCCTGTCGTTAGTGATACGAACGAACTTTTTGACATCCTGTAATTCTTTTCTGTTTTCGACACGTATATATTTTTACTAGTGACCCACCCCGGCTTCGCACGGGTGCAACAAAGATACTAAAACCTTCCTCTTGAATCACTCTATCTATTAAAAAAAACCGCATCAAAATCCGTAGCGTAGTTTTAAAGATTTAAGCATACATATAGGGACAGAGAAAGCGACTTTGTTTTATACTATGTAGTGATTACTATTGAATGGCTATATTTATAGTCCGAACATATGCAAAGTAAGTCCATTTACGTTTTTTTTAAGTTTTTTTTTATTGTACATTTCATACCCAACAACCACTTAATCTTTTATTTTTTTATTTATGAATAGAAATCGTAAAGCGGTTCACAGAATACATCTACCAGCCAAGTTTCTACTGTGTAGTCTTAATAGTTTCCGAATAAAGTGGCAAATACGGACGGACAGACGGATGGACGGACAGACAGACATGACGAATCTATATATAATGGTTCCGTTTTTTGCCATTCGGCTATGAATTTCATTTTTTGGTGTTCCGTAGCCGAATGGCAAAAAACGGAACCCCAAAAAATGAAATTCATAACAATTCATACCAATGAAAATATAATTTATTTTCGAAAGCGAAGGCCATTTTACGGTTAAATAATACTCGCTTGATTACTAACGTAAAGTCAAAAGTGCAATTTGTTTTAAAACGTTGTCCGTTCATGAGTAAAGGGGAAATTGAGTGTGAACTAATTTCAGTAATTTTGTGGAATGACTTTCGTTGTCCGACTTTCAAAGTTAATTTTGGTTTTGATGATATTTTCTTTCTGTTTAGTAGTCACGGTCTTTAGATGAATTTAAATGAATTTTACGAGTATTTTGTCCACTCATGGCCCAATGAATTGACTGAAAAAGTGATGGGCAGAATGGAAGAAAAAAACGTGATGCGTCGACCCCAAATGACGTGGGATAAGGGCTGGAAGATGATGATGAAGATGAGGATGATGATGATGACCCATTGAATAAGCTTCTAGGGGAATTTTTTTATGAAAAGGAAAAGTGAAGGGTTCTTAGTTCAATGCCTGAGCAGTGATAGTCTAGCATGTGATGTGTAGATTTGGATGTTCTAATGTAGGTGTACATTGTTTCATGGGTTTGAACAGTTTTAAAATGTTGTTGATTTATCAAAACGAACGGTATTGCCGGTGTAAATGTGTAATGCAATAATCACGCCAGTTTTTCTCAAGCAATTTTTCACATACCGCACGCAAAATACGCGTATTGGGCGTGGAGTTGTTATACTTATGACATAACAGTTTAGCTAATAGTACACCCACTTATGTAAACCCTATGAAAAAGGGGGCGACCTTAATGCCATTCACCAGGCACAAATCTAGTCGCCGTGGCTGCTACTCGACAAATTTCTGATGGAAAACCCAATAACAATTTGCCAGTAATCAAACCCAGGACCTCACACTCAGCAGCCACGCTTGAGTTCACTAGTCCAAAGAGGCAGACGCAGTACACACATACAGCAGTACAAATAGTGTATTTGTTTACGCCAAAACCCACACTTTCACGGCTTCGTCGTCTTTTGGGGCTCACTAAGCAGAATAGGAGACGCGAATGTATGTGTTTGTGAATAAATGTGTGAATTCTTCTACGAAAATCTAAAATCCACTTACCTTACAGTATATAAACTAACTAAGGTTACATCTTGTCCAGTTCAGAACTGCATCTCGTAATCTACCATTGCGCCCGTTTCCTTGTAATTGGGTTCAGAGAATAGCATGCAAGTAACCAGTTTTCCACTTAGTGGTTTAATTAGTAAGAAAGTTGAAGATTAAAGTTCTCCAGAGCCAAAGTTTGATGTTGCGGCTGCGTCGATGGCTGCGGTACATACATGCCTGAAATGTTATGCGGAACTTCTTTTAAGAGTTAAAATTGAGCTAGTTTTTGCTCGCGGTTTCGTCTGCGTGGTTGTCGGAAGTCATATAACAATTATCACCATCATCATTATTTTTACGACCACCTGATTGATTATTTTTGCTTTAATTTATGATTTATTTTTTTGTTTGATGCTCGTTGTAGCGGAGAAAGATTTGTGTTTTTATTCTTTATTTTAAACCTGACATATAATTTTTGATAATTATTAATAAATAAACTAAAGTAACGAGAACGGACTACCTTCAACCTACCTACCCATGTTTTCACGCAGATCATGAGTACCTACTCGTGACCCCTAAATAACGAATCCCTATCATCTCCCATCGTCGACCTGCTCTTGTTTTTTTGGGGGTAGAAAACTTCAAATTACCCGTATTGTAGAGCGACAGGGAGTGTCAGACTTACTGACTAAAAACCACCCAAGTTCCTTCTTAGCCCCTTGTGTCGAGGCCGCGGTATCTCATATCTTTGCCCTTAGGACAAGATTGAGATGCAGAGTAGGCCCATTTCATAATTAATCTTTGGCCCACAGGAGGGGTTCATGTGGGCGATGATAGGGGTATCCATGGTGTGATCTAGAATTGACAGCCAGGACCTACAGTGTAATGTACTTGCTGAGGCGCGGACGATGTGGTCGACGTGGTCACTAATCCATGGACCAACCTCCACAAGCATGACGTTACACAAAGATCGACCCAAGTGGCTGTTGTACTTTGGCAATAAGCTTTTCTTTTGCATTTACAATATTTATAACTAGCAGTTGCCAGCGGCTTCGCCCGCTACAACTAGAGAATTATCCCACGGGAAGATAAAATTGGAATAAAAACTATCCTATGTGTTAATCCAGGTCATGAACTATCTGTGTACTAAATTTTATCCAAATCCGTTCAACAGTTTTTGTGTAAAAGTGTAACAAACATCCATCCACACTATACAGATTAGTAGGATTGACTGACTAACAATAGACCACCTTGTTAGACTGGTTAAGTGGTCGCAAGTACGACTGCTGTACATGAGGTCCTGGGTTGGATTCTCAGGGTGAGCTAAGTGTTATTGAGTTTTTCCATCAAGAATTTCATATTCATAATTTCGAGGATTAGAGCCCGGTTGATGGCAATAGGCGCCCACCTATTAAAACCTAAACATAACTGGCGGAATGTGGTTGTTCTGTTAGGTACAACTTTGCCCTAAAAAGAGAAACAGCGAAATAAACCCAGAGAAACCGCGGACATAAAGGGCTAAGAAGGGACATGGGTGGTTTGTAGTCAGTATAAGTCTGACACTCCCTTCCGCTCCGCCCAGAGCAGGCAGAGTCATTTGATGATTTCCCAACGTCCCAAAAAAAAGGTACATCATTGCCTAACCCTTCGGGGTTTACAAGCTTGATGTAATGTAATTTATGGCTATAGAAGTAGGAACCGACATGAAGTGGAAGAATCTAAGTATAGTAGGTACCTAATGGAGGTTTAATTGATCTCATAAACGAGTATTTCATCAAAAAATCTAATTAGTCCGTCTGTTAGATTATCGATAAAAATTGAATACGTGTTTTTTGGTTTATCAAATCAATAAAAAATTACGAAATTAAAACGTGTCAAATATCATGAGTCGGGGCTTTTGATGTCACTTTGTGGGTAAAAAAGTACTAACCTTGTGAGGTCACACGACTTGACACGACATTTCGAAGCACTGTATCGTCTTCATCTTTTGTTTAAATGAAAAAAGAAAAAATGTGTCCATTATTTTTCGAAAATATCTATTTGTTTGGTGCAATACCCTCTTAGAAATAGGAAGTTTAATGACTTAAAAAAAATGTGATTCTAATTAGTCCTTCTGTTAGATTATCGAAAAATATTGGATACGTATTTTTTGCTTTATCAAATCATTAAAAAATTACGAAATAAAACGCGTCAAAAATTTGAGTGGGGGTTGGTTACGTCACTGACTGCTTAAAAAGGTCATACTAATGTCTTAGAGTATGATGTCACACGAGTTTTCAAAGCACTGTTTCGTCTTCATTGTTTGTTTACGTGAAAAAAGAAAAAATACGTGTCCATTATTTTTTGGTAATCTATAAAATCAAAATCAAAATCAAAAAATCAAAATCATTTATTTCAAGTTGGCCAGTTACAGGCTCTTTTGAATAGTCGAACAAATACTAAATTTTAATAAGCTAATAAACTAAGCTACAGTCCCACTCACAAGGCATAATAACTGTCAGTGTACTGTAGTTGCCGATTCCAAAGCGTTGGTCTCATGAGAAGAATGGCAAGAAACTTCATGGATACTCTTTTAAATCATAATATTGTTACAAAACTTTGGTTACATCATTCATATCGAGATTGGTATATTATCATGTGAGAACGATGTAGCAAGTTATGCACGATAAGTGTCGACAGTAAAGCCAAAACGACGATTTAAAAATAATATAATAATTCAAACAAGCCGTGGCAACTAAGAGGTGACCAGTCACAACTGACAGCACCCGTTCACGAGCATGACGCATGGATCAGCCACCATTCCACTCAACCATTTTAAAGGGAACGAAATGACCCGACACACCCGCCACCATCAGCGAGACATTTAAGTGAGCATGACACACTCTTAATCGCCAGGGCATATCCAAGTCAAATAAAAAATAGAAAAATAAATGTAGGTATTCCAGAGAATGACAGCTTTCTAGTACATAGTACTCACACAATATGTGCTATGCGACTATATATAATACTAAAGAGATTGAATTTATACATTGCAAAGATAGTTGTACAATCTTCTTCTTTCTTCTTCCTATTAAATGCTATTCATTTAAGCGTCCTGTCCTTGTGGAGCAGGACCGGCATTGAGCCAAGCATTTTTATCAGCGATATAATCGTCTAACTTGTAATATGCTTGCTTGCATAGTGTGCGTTTGATACATGTTTTAAATTTCGTCTCATTCAGTTCAAGAATGCTTTGTGGAATTTTGTTATAGCATCTCAAACAGTACCCCATGAAAGATGAGTCTACCTTAGCGAGTCTGAAGCCTGGCTGCACTAACTGGTCCCTATTCCTAGTAATATAATTGTGTCTGTCACCTCTTTTACTAAAAAGATGCAGATTTTTTCTCACATACATTATGTTTTCGTAGATGTACTGACAATGCACCGTCATAATGTTAATGCTCTTAAATAGTTCTCTCAGAGAATCGCGCCTACGAAGACCATATATTGCTCTGATGGCTCGTTTTTGCAGAATAAAAATAGATTCAATGTCTGCAGCTCGTCCCCATAACAAAATGCCATAAGACATTAGGCTATGAAAGTAACTAAAATAGACCAGCCTAGCGGTATCTACATCAGTAAACTGACGAATTTTTCTAATGGCATATGCTGCTGAACTTAGCCGCCCTGCAAGAGATGTTAAATGAGCACCCCATTGTAGCCGTGAATCAAGCGTAATCCCCAAGAAAACCGTTTCATCTACGAATTCTAGTTTCTCGTTATTTAATAGAATATCACAATCACTACTTTTAACATTTGGTAAAGCAAATCTTATGCATTTTGTCTTTTTTTCATTTAATACTAAATTGTTTGCTGTGAACCAATTATGAATCTGAAGTAGGGCTTTATTCACATCATCTAGCTTTTGAGCCCGTCTATTTATCTTAAAAATTAGGGAAGTGTCATCAGCAAATAACACCATATTCTGAGGTTGGTTTTTCAATAAATAGGGTAGATCATTAATATATACCAGAAAAAGGAAAGGGCCCAATATTGAGCCTTGCGGAACCCCCATTTTTACTTTTAAACCCTGTGAATTAACACCATTTATTTGGACATGTTGTTGCCTTTCACTCAGATAAGATTTTACTAAACTAAGTGCAAGTTTACCTAGTCCATAATGCTCAAGTTTCAAAAGCAATGTGTCGTGATTCACGCAATGACGGACTAATTAGATATTTGTTAACTACCCTTTTGCCTGACAACACTGTCACTACTGTCGACTCTCCGTTATATACCGGGTCATAATATTATGCCTTCTCAATATATCCCTCATCATGTTACTGACGTGTGTGTAATTACAAATAAGTAATGTATCTTCTGTTTCTTCGCTAATATTGGCAGATAGTTATATTCACCAATATTATTTTACCATATTTATTATGACTAGATAAAACTAAAAATAAATACAACCCTCTATGAAGTTATTTTTAGCTCAAGTTACTTTTTTTTATAAATCAATAGAAATGTGTAGTTACAGTATTCAGAAACATGAATTTGTTGTAATAGGGTATTACTGAATCAAAACTAAACTAACCTGTTTTTATGAACTATACAGGGTGTAAATTAACCCTTCACACAAACGTCAACCAAGCATTCTGTACATCAAACTAAGTACCCCTACGCAAATTTTTTTGCTGGGAAACGACTTTTTTTTTGGGGTCAAAAATCACATTTTACGGTAAAACTCAGTCAATCAATCTTGAAACATTGTGCTAGTAGATGCTTTGAATAGTAAACGGGTGATGGAGGTAATTTATGTAAAGTTATAACCTGAAAAACTAGTCTTTACAAAAACAGCTGCTCAAAAATTTGAACTTGGACCCCCAATATCTCCGTAACTGGGGGGTTCCCAGGTATGGTCTACAACAAAAAAAATATCGCAGTGGTGGGGAGAACAAGTGCCCTTCGTTTGCGTTAAGGGTACTTTTACACCCTTTATATCTGCCTAACCAAATAGATGTCTATCAATAGATGTTCTATTTTTGACCTTTGTGCTGCGCTGACTATTAAAGTTCCAAAATGTAACCATTAATTTGTGCGTTGTTTACTATTTGTCGCCACTCCAAAACTGGAACTGGTTCTGGAGTGGGCCCGGAAAGTTCTGGAGTGGCGACCGCGAACCGGAAGACGTTGCGTTGGAAGGCCTCCCACTAGGTGGACCGATGACTTGGTGAAGGCTGCGGGGACCCGCTGGATGCAAGACGCGCAGGACCGGTCAATGTGGCGACACTTGGGGGAGGCCAATGGTGCTCTTGGCTGAAATGATGATGATGATTACTATTTGCTTATTACTACGTGCCCCTTTTTATCGACGTTTTATAAGTGCCCATGTAGGCCTATGTGAAATAAAAGTATTTTGATTTTAATTTGATTTTGATTTGTAAAACTATACGTCATCACCTGCCGAGGTTTTTTCAAACTATGTTGGTCGGCTTACAGTCTAACCAGACAGCAGAACACCAGTATTTTACATGAAGCAACTGATAACTGACCTCCACAACCCAGTTAGCACTAGGATATCCGTTGGTGGTCGTTAAACTACGTAGGTACCTCTATAAAAAATAATAAAACACTCACCCCAGTTTCCATAAAGGCCTGTTCGTGTGCAGACGAAACTCAAGCGCTCTAGAACTTGCAGCTGACAGCTCAAGCCTAAACAGCGAACAAAGTCAGCGCTTTATGCTTTGTTGTATCGAAGCTGCATGAAGTAGGTAGCTCACAGGGAATAGTTTTCGAGGCGGGAAACACAGGGTGGTGATTTAGCTAGCGGTGAATGCCATAGGGATCTCGTGAGGAGCTCGAGGGTATGGATATGTTCTACTGGAACCTGTCTCTTACCATTGTCACGTTTCCAACATACGGCGTCGGCCTTTAGTCTAAACGGCTCTGACCAGCATTTAACATGGATCGACTATAAATCTGACCTCCATAACCCAGTTAGAACTCGGAATTGCGAAACATCTTGGTAAGACTGGTAGTCACGCTTTCAGGTCAGTGACTATCAGTAACGATTATCAAAGATCTACAAATAATAGGCGGAACCAACGGCTTAACATGTTTTCTGATGCATGGAGGTAACTCGGTATGTTATTGGTGGTCTTCAGACCAAAGATCGGTTTAATCTGGAGATTGATCCGGTGGCTTTTATTCTTTAGCCACGAACTCCTGTCTTTTAATCCCTTCTTAATGGGGTAGTCAACAAAAAAATCTAATTTGATATGTCAGATAAGTAGATTTTCAAAAACTATTGGACACATAATTTTTCCTTTTATACGTTGACAAACAATGAAGACGATACAGTGCTTTGAAAACTCGTGTGACATCATATTACATGTTATTACATCATGTTACATTAGTATGACATTTTGTAGTAACGTCACAAACCCCCACTGAAATCTTTGACGCTTTTTATCTTCGTAATTTTTTATTGATTTGATAAAACAAAAATATGTATCCAATATTTTTCGATAATCTAACAGACAGACTAATTAGAATCATATGTTTTTTAGTCAGTAAACATCCCTATTTATGATGATGAACGTAACTAAAAACCACAAAAACCATCAGCACCCAAAACTCAAAACCCACGGCTCTAATGAAACACAAACAGAAATCCATACTCCCAGTAATTCCACGTGACGGTTTAATCAATTCCGAAAGTTCGAACGTTGAAAATTCAATCAGGCTAAACAGAGTCTCAGTCAGCACTTTGTAACTAGTAGGTAACTTTCCACTTATCGACGAGTTTAGTGCAAGCGCGCATTAATTACTTGGCGATTTTTACTCTTAATGTGATAGATGAGAATAGACGATTTGATGTTTTAGGTAGGGTAATAGGCTTAGCGAATATTAATATTTAAGTAACCATAAGCTCTGCCCGCGTGGTGTTGGCAGTTTTCCCACGGATCGTGCAACTCGGATAAAAAGTTCCGTGTGTTAGTCCAGGTTATAAACTATCTGTGTGCCAAAATCTATGTCCGTTAAGGTTAATTGTTTTTGCGTGAAAGAGTTACAAATATCTAATTATCATTCGGTATCATTTCAGCCAAGAGACGTCCACTGCTAGACATATGCCTCCCCCAGGTGCCCTTTGACCGCCCTGTGCGTCTTGCATCCAGCAGGTCCCCGCAATCTTCACCAGGTCAAAGGTTCACCGAGTCGGAGGCCTTCCAATCCAACGACTTCCGGTTCGCGGTCGCCACTCCAGAACTCTCCGGCCCCATCGTTCAAGTTTGGCAATTCTTCGGGTTATGTTAATAACTTTGGTTCTCTTGCGGATGTCTTCTCATCCCTCCTCAACTTTCGCGTTTAAATAGTAAGAACGCTTCCGAATTTCAGTCACAGCGACCAATTTCAACGAAGATTAGTCATTAACCTCAAGATATTGATAATAGTGCACATGACATGTGTGTGTAAATACAGTAGTATTCTCTATTTCTTTACTCCAATGCATGAAAAAAAATCTGCCCATTTCAAATATTCGGTACTTTCTTCATCTTGGTGTGACCTCATTAAACTTTCTACTAGAATCTTTCTCACAATGAGTAAAATTGGTAAATGCGAGTCGGATTCGCTCATACAGCTTTCCGAAGCACCAAAAAATATGAAAACAATATTGTAAGCGCTCATGAATAGGTCAGTTTATACTCAACAGTAACGCATTAAGTAATAGGGATGTTTACTGACCTAAAAAAATATGATTCTAATAAGTCCGACTGTTAGATTATCGAAAAATATTGGATACGTATTTTTTGTTATATCAAATCAATACGAAGATAAAACGCGTCATAGATTTAAGTGGGGGTTTGTGACGTCACTAACCGCTAAAAAAAATCATACTAATGTCTTAAAATATGACATCAAACGAGTTTTCAAAGCACTGTATCGTCTTCATTGTTTGCTTAGGTGAAAAAAGAAAAAATACGTGTCCAATATTTTTTGGAAATCTATCTGACGGACTAATTCGATTTTTTTAGTAAACAAGCAAATCAAATCAATCAAATCAAAATCATTTATTTCAAGTTGGCCAGTTACAGGCTCTTTTGAATAGTCGAACAAATACTAAATTTTAATAAACCAAGCTACAGTCCCACTCACAAGGCATAATAACTACTGTAGTTGCCGATTCCAAAGCGTTGGTCTCATGAGAAGAATGGCAAGAAACTTCATGGGATACTCTTTTAAATCATAATATTGTTACAAAACTTTGGTTACATCATTCATATCGAGATTGGTATATTATCATGTGAGAACGATGTAGCAAGTTGTGCACGATAAGTGTCGACAGTAAAGCCAAAACGACGATTTAAAAATAATATAATAATTAAAACAAGCCGTGGCAACTAAGAGGTGACCAGTCACAACTGACAGCACCCGTTCACGAGCATGACGCATGGATCAGCACTATTCCACTCAACCATTTAAAGGTCCAGGGCCTGACGGTGTCCCGCCATTCTTCTTTAAAAATACCGCTGACACTCTAAGTCTCCCACTGTATATTATTTACAATGAATGTTTAAGCCAGGGAACTTTCCCAGAAGTGTGGAAACGTGCCAATATTACCCCTGTACATAAATCTGGGCCTAAACAAGACATTGAGAACTACCGTCCTATTTCCATTCTATCGATCTTGTCAAAACTTTTCGAGAGACTGGTCCATGATCAGCTTTATCCGATTATTCATGATCAGATTATTACACAACAGCATGGGTTCGTCAAGAAAAGATCTACAACTACTAATTTGATTGAATATGCTGACTATTTATTCAATAATTTAGACACACGTATACAGGTAGACTCTATTTATACTGATTTCCGTAAAGCCTTTGACAAGGTCGATCATAAATTACTTCTAGGCAAAATAGCATTTAATGGCATTCGTGGGGACTTGTTTCGTTGGTTCTCTTCTTACATTACAAATAGAACGCAAAAAGTGGTAGTTAATGGTTTCCATTCCAAATCCATCACTGTTTCATCAGGGGTACCCCAAGGCTCGATATTGGGCCCTTAATTGTTTATAATATTTATCAATGATATTGACATGTGCTTTCATAATTCTAAATTCCTACTTTACGCAGATGATCTTAAAGTTTTTAGACCCATCAAAACTATACTTGACTGTCAACTGCTTCAACAAGACCTCAATCGCCTGTCGGATTATTGCACTAAAAACAAACTCCAACTGAGTATTTCCAAATGTTGTTGTATTAGTTTCACTAAAAATAAAAATGTATTCAAATATCCCTATACAATACACAATGAAACTCTGGCAAGGAAGAGTTTGATCCGCGACTTGGGAATATTACTTGACGATAAACTGCACTTAGATGCACACGTTAATAAAATTGTAAATAATGCCTATCGCATGTACGGTTTTGTGATGAGATCGTCCACGGAATTTAAACGCCCTAGTACATATTTATATCTCTATCGATCACTAGTTAGGTCTCAATTAGAGTATGCAGTTCCTGTGTGGAACCCCTTCTACAATAAATATGTTGAGTGTATAGAAAGTATACAACGTAAATTTTTGAAGACTATGCATTATCGCTGCTTAAAAAGTTGTTATCTCTCTTATAATGAATTACTAAAAAAATATAACCTGCTTTCCTTGAGTTCAAGGCGTACTTTTCTTGAAGCAACATTTTTGTATGACTTATGCAATAACTCGTATGATTGTTTGGGAATTAGTAACAAGTTGTGTTATATAGTTCCCAGAACATGCCAGGGACGCGAGGTGCGCGCACGACCTGTATTTGCCACTACTTCCAGTCGTACAAATGCCGGCTTGCGAGCGCCTCTTCGTCGCATTGCTGTCAATTTTAATAAGAGTTTCTGTAGTTTGGATCTATTTGCTTTACCACATAGAAAGTTTCGAGTCAGTTTACTCGACATTTTGAAAAATTAACGTGACACAGTATTTACTACTTTGTTTATTTGTTTGCTTTGTTGTTATATGTGGTTTATTTTTATGTTATGTTTCTCTTTTTATTGTTTACAACGCTAGTGTCATAATTTACCAGATTGTCTCTTTGAGTTTCTGTGGAAAACGTGGTTGATTTCACATTTGTATTATTTCTGTATCCTATTTTTCTATTTAAGTCTTAATGTGTAATTGTTTGTTTTCCCAAATAAATAAAATAAAAAAATAAAAAAAACCATTTTAAAGGGAACGAAATGACCCGACACACCCACCTTCAACAGCGAGACATTTAAGTGAGCATGACACACTCTCAATCGCCAGGGCATATCCAAGTCAAATAAAAAATAGAAAAATAAATGTAGGTTTCCAGAGAATAACTGCTTTCTAGTATATAATACTAAAGAGATTGAATTTATACATTGCAAAGATAGTTGTACAATCTTCTTCTTCTTCTTCTTTCTTCTTCCTATTAAATGCTATTCATTTAAGCATCCTGTACTTGTGGAGCAGGATCTGCATTGAGCCAAGCATTTTTATCAGCGATATAATCGTCTAACTTGTAATATGCTTGCTTGAATAGTGTGCGTTTGAAACATGTTTTAAATTTCGTCTCATTCAGTTCAAGAATGCTTTGTGGAATTTTGTTATAGCATCTCAAACAGTACCCCATGAAAGATGAGTCTACCTTAGCGAGTCTGAAGTCTGGCTAAACTAACTGGTCCCTATTCCTAGTAATATAATTGTGTCTGTCACCTCTTTTACTAAAAAGATGCAGATCTTTTCTCACGTACATTATGTTTTCGTAGATGTACTGACAATGCACCGTCATAGTGTTAATGTTCTTAAATAGTTCTCTCAGAGAATCGCGCCTACGAAGACCAAATATTGCTTTGATGGCTCGTTTTTGCAGAATAAAAATAGATTCAATGTCTGCAGCTCGTCCCCATAACAAAATGCCATAAGACATTAGGCTATGAAAGTAACTAAAATAGACCAGCCTAGCAGTATCTACATCAGTAAACTGACGGATTTTTCTAATGGCATATGCTGCTGAACTTAGCCGCCCTGCAAGAGATGTTAAATGAGCACCCCATTGTAGCCGTGAATCAAGCGTAATCCCCAAGAAAACCGTTTCATCTACGAATTCTAGTTTCTCGTTATTTAATAGAATATCACAATCACTACTTTTAACATTTGGTAAAGCAAATCTTATGCATTTTGTCTTTTTTTCATTTAATACTAAATTGTTTGCTGTGAACCAATTATGAATCTGAAGTAGGGCTTTATTCACGTCATCTAGCTTTTGTGCCCGTCTATTTATCTTAAAAATTAGGGAAGTGTCATCAGCAAATAACACCTTAATCTGAGGTTGGTTTTTCAATAAATAGGGTAGATCATTAATATATACCAGAAAAAGGAAAGGGCCCAATATTGAGCCTTGCGGAACCCCCATTTTTACTTTAAGCCTATTATGTGAACGTAAACATAAATTAGAAGAGTTAATTTTTCGATTCTGTTTTTTTATTCGTGATTTCACATCGCGTTTCATAAAGAACGATACCCCATAAAGGGAAATAGCAGATGTTTCTTTTGCTCAATCAGTGTAATAACGATTAAAGTAATTTAATTTCAAACTACTTTAAAAAAAGAAACTACACGAAACAATGTAAAGGAAGGAGAAAACTAATGAATGCAGTTCAATCCGGATCGAACTAGTATTATCCGGAGAAATTGCTGGACGTTGCACGGAATACCGGTTTATTAAAGGAAATTAGCTACTGTGGAGGAAATTGCTTTCGTAATCTGTGGAAATTGAAAATTTATTCTAATAGTTCTGTGTTGTGAAGACATTTTCATTCGTGTCGTAGAATTCAATAAGAAATTTGGATAACTTTTGGAATACATCTGTATCCAATAGGCAGGTTCAAAAATTGGTTTGTATGACGGATATTTATGTCTGTTCTTCCTAAGAGTACTGGTTTCCTTACTACTTTCTTGAAGAATAGTAATAGGGTCATCAGGAGTGATAAGAGTATGTCGCGGACGGCGGGTCTTGCTAATACGCGATGGTTCGTATCGGGCGGCCGATGTGACCAGAGGATTTCTATGCTTGACTGCAGTATCAAAGAAGCGCTTGGAAAGGCGTTTCATGAATTGAAGAAGGGTGGGACAAAACTCAAACTCAAACCATTTATTGCAATTAAACCTTAAGGCACTTTTGAATGTCAGAAGAACAATTCATAAGAACAAAACTACGAGTGCAATACGTCATTCCGAAGGCCGAATGTCAGCAAAAACGAGCACCGCGAGCACGAAAGAACGCAGCGACGCACACCGCTACAACGAATGCACGAGACTCCGAATCACGGAACAACGAATGCACGCCGCAACGCGCCCCCGCCGCCCCGCATCCCGGAACTCGACGCAGCAACCCATATATTAACATAATATTCCATTCGTTCCGCTAAGCCGTACACTCCGGTGTACATCTCCCGTCTACACTACACCACTACCGTGGAGGACATTGTGGAGTACGTGGGCCAGAAGACCAAGTACGTGGCGAGAGTGTACTTGCACCTCTTCTTGGAAGAAGACATTTGGCCACAGGGGGAGGTGTTCCGTCGCTTCAGCGGGTAAGTGCCACAGCGACATAGTGGACAACTGAAGTGAGACTAATATAGTTTTATAAGAATTAGAATCTTTTATTTGGAAACAAGGTTTCTATACAGGGTGTAAAGTTAACCCTTCACACATACGTCAACCAAGCATTCTGTACATCAAACTAAGTACCTACACTTATGCGTACGAAAAAAATTTTGCTGGGAAACGACTTTTTTTTGGGGTCGAAAATCACATTTTACGGTAAAATTCAATGTAGCACTCTTAAAACATTGTGCTAGTGGATGCTTTGAATAGTAAACGGGTCATGGAGGTTATTTAAGTAAAGTTATGAAATGTATTGTATTGTTATAATATGTATTTACAAAAACAGCTGTGCAAAAATTTGGAACTTTGACCCCCAATACCTCCGTAACTAGGGGTTTCCCAGGTACGGTCTAGAACCAAAGAAGAAGTATTTATATAAGGGTCATTGACATCTGAAAATAAAGAAATTCTATTCTATTCTAGGTATAACTAACTTCTATAACCAAACTTTTAGTACAAAAACCATACACAGCAAACCAAAACCTACTCTTCAACACCCGATTCCTATAATCCATCTTAGCGCAACATTTTCTCCACAGAAGCATGCCGTCCTCATGCATAAATCCGTCGTCCCATTATCCTACCCTGGCATCCTGGATCCGCCATAATCCCCCCTTCCTTGTAATTATGTGCAGGTGAGGGGATGCTATTACCTACCCCTCGTCTAAACGCTTCCTGGCAACGGCATCCTTTAGGAAACGATTTGGTTCTAAGAGTACAAGCTGGGGAAATATAAGCGGGAGAAACATTTTTGAGATGCGAAGTTCGAATGTTGTGGTGTGATTCACTAAACCGGCTTATAGCTTTTTTTTTTGTTTTTTAGTGAATGAAAAAGTCAAAATCATAGCATAACATAACATCACGCTTGTAATCCCAGAAGGGAAAGGCAGAGGAGTATTCATTAATACCTACCAAAAAAATCCTGATGGAAAAACCCAATAGCATTTTGCATACGGGTATTGAACCCGGCACCCCATGAACAAGAGGCACGCTTTATAAGGATGGCAACAGGTGGCGTTCTGTGACTTCTGCTTACCCCCATAGAAAATAGCGTAACTTTATGCATGAACTACCATACGAAATATTTAACCCCAGTGGTCTTGGGTATCCAGTCAACAGAATTAAATTTAAACAATAACATCTTGCGACAACTTCGTCTGCTGTTCCTCTCACGAAATCGATTCAATACAATACAATTCGATAGTATTACCTGTTCCGTTGCATAGAGTCTCACACAACTATAATATGGTAACATAATAATCTTAAACTAAAGTAATTTAGTTTAATAATCTTAAACTAAAGTAATTTAGTTTAAGATTATTCTATTTCTTAAAGTATCAGCTGCTGCTACACTTACTTACGTCAACCAGTCAATAGTGAATACAAAAAACAAAGTTCCATATCCACCGAAGTCAGTATTGGAATTTCGGGAACTATAACCCAAAAGTATACATGATAAATCCCGTTTTCAGTGTATATGATTTTTTTTTTATTTATTTAAGTATTCAAAAACTGTAAAACAAAAAAAAATATAAAAAGTCTGCCAAACTACAAAACAGTTTGTTGGCAGAAAAGTGTTAGTGACCATGTCAATGAATGATAAAAAAATGCAATAACGCTTTGCCCGACCGGAGAATTCAGGGTGCCCAGAAAGAACCCCATACCCAGCAGTTGCGCGCTTGCGACCACTGTACCGAGACAGTCCCTTATACTCATCACCGTCATCATCAGCCTGTAATGTTCCCACTGCAGGGACTCAGGCCTCCTCTCTAGGAGAGGGATGGGCTATAATCCACCACGTGGGCCCAGTGCGGGTTGGTAAATGTCACATATATGTCTTTGATTTTTTTTGGATCCTTACGATGTTTTACTTCACCGTTTTTAAATTACACAAAGTAATTCGTCTGCCTTGGTTCGATCTCACGACTTACTGTTCGTAAGTTGGGGCCATCACCACTGAGCCACCACTGCTCCCTTAAACTACTATTAAAGTTTTGTAGTCCAGGGGGTCTAAAATGGCCACATTAGCAGATCATAATAGGATCATAATATGAATTGCCTTAAAATTCGCAAAATGGTCACGCAGTTGCTAATATGAATAGTCCATTTTACGAATTTTAACGCTGAAAGCGTTAAAATTTATTATGATCTACTAAAGAAACCATTTTAGACGCCCTATGTTCAACACTCTAACTTGCAAGTAAAGCATTATTGCCAAACTAATGAAATGCAAAGCGAATGTCTAACTTGAATCAAACGGGAAACAGCAACATAGATTCCGATCAGTGGCCAATCGTGTATGCATTAGGTACAGCAAACTACAGCCATTAGTGTTTACCTAAATATCCGTCACGGAATAGTACCAACAGAAGATCAGGGGGTTTAAAATAGCCACTTTAGCAGATCATAATATGAATTGCGTTAAAAAGCGTAAAATAAACCTATCATAATAGTAGTGCGTCAGTGCACATTTAGGAAAATAGATCTTGTAGAAAAATAATATGAATTGTGTTTAAATTCGTAAAATGGTCACAGACGCAGTTACTATGATACAAAAGTCCATTTTACGATTTTTAACGCAATTCATATTATGATCTGCTAAAGTGGAAATTTTAGACCCCCAGGTGAAAACCGTCGCCAATGTTCATGATTCTTCGATAGCCCGACAGTTGCTCCACAGATTAGAATCAACTTATTTGCCTTGTGGCATTACGTCCTCCCACGTACCAATATATTGACGTATTGATTATCACTTTTGTCCTACCGTGCTTTGTATAGGAAGTGCGCTACCGTTGTGTATTTCTTTGAAGTTTTCTCTGCATCAGATTTTTCAACCCACTTCGGTAACAGATCATTTTTGGATGGCCTACCTTGACCTCTTATAGCATAATTGCTTTCATCTTACTTCAGTGTTCGACAGGAATCAATCCAGATTGCATGAATAACTCCATCTATTTCTCACCCTGAGATGACATGTCCTGTCACTCAGACGTTGTTACTCCATAATTTTAAAATCATTGTAAACATTTATTTACCTACTGCTAAATTTGTAACAGCTCTACGCTCCATCTTATCATCGAGTGTTTGTATTTCGGAAGATAAACAATTACTCCCAAAGCGCTTACATCATCATCACACCCGAAAGACGTTCACTGCTGGACATAGGACTCCCTCAAGTATCGCCATGTCTCGCATTCAGCGGATCCCCGCCATCAGGTCTTCGCCAAGTCACCGATCTGCGAGGCGTATAGTTTTCCAAAGAAATATGTACGTACCGCGATTTTAAAGAAATGCCTGTCGCGAGTGCGCTTGCATTTGCTGTACGTCAAGCGTGTGTGTGTGAGTACATTTTCAAACGTTGTAACGTTGAAGCGGTCTCTCAATGTATTCTGTTACATATCTGTGTTAATTACATGCATCCATGTCAGATTAGAACATAAGAGGCTTAAAGTTTCGCCAATTATGATAGTGTTGTGGAGTTGAGGATAATTAAATAAGATTGAGGTGTTCTCATGGGTTTCAATAAGTTTTAGAATAGTATATTAGTACGCCATGTGTAAGTCCCATGTTTGGTAAACCTTTTCCTTGTTGAACCATCAATCGTGTAGTACAGTCCAGGCTTCCACTGCGAATTTTCTGAAGAGGAAACCTACTAATACTTTTCCTGACCTGGGAGTTTAACCCACGACCTCATGTTTAGCAGCGGTAGCACTTGCTAAATTGTGAGTTTTGTGAAATCCTAGGGAAAACAAGGGTTTGTTTCCCTCATAACTTCTAACTTGAACCAAAAAACCACTGCACTTCGCATTAAAAGTCTGAAATGTTACTTAAATTTCTTCATAAAATTAATGACTTCAAAACCTCGTATCAAATAAATGTTCATTCATTAATATTTATAATGATTAACGTAGCAAAAACTACATTGACTATAACAAATGAGAGGTCTTCAATTGGTGGCGAAACAAAGAGAATTATAATGTAAACTCGTTACTATAAGTGGCTCAGAAGTTAGAACTAAACGATGGTGGTTAGTTTGATGATGGTCTTTGTTAGCAAAGAGTTTTTAAATGCATGACCCGTTTCTTAAGTTACATTTTATTCTTTCAGCGGCGTAAAGATATAAATGAAATTTCAGTTTAGGCAATGTGAAAAGTCTTTTATATTTTCTAAAGAAGCGACTATAAAGTTGTTATTGTTCAAAGTTAATTTATTTGAAGTAAAATGCTCTTTTAAACCACTAAAGTTTATATTTTCTTTAAGGTCCCGTAACCTGTGGTCAAAAAAATATTTTGAGAAATATCGGCACGAGCTTGAGTAATACAAACGCCAGTATTTTACACGAGAGGATTGTCTATTAAACTAGCTACTGGTTTACGCGATACTTTCGGGTTTCCAAATAGTCCTAACTCTCAAAGATCTACTATTATAATATTAATGACAACGTTTTCATCACGATTTTCGAAGTACTGAGATCCCTCCGTTTAGTGTAAAATAGATGAATATCACCAGTTTGAACAAACTGTGCACTATGGTCACATGCGGCATTAAACTCACTACTTACTGTGGAACTTATTACACCGGGACCTCTTTACTGTGCACTATGGTCACATGCGGCATTAAACTCACTACTTACTGTGGAACTTATTACACAGGGACCTCTTTATATGGATATTTTGTAGCTTAAGACTGATGTAGGAGACGAAAGTGAAGAGTGGGTTCTTTTATGATAATTGCAGTTGTCTTGAGGAGCTCGTGGCTTAATAAGAACTGCCACTCGGGTCGATCTTTATCTTTAGGTAAAGCTGTGCTTGCCTAGGTCGGTATGTGGATGGGTGACCGCCAGACATACCGAGTTTCCTCTGTGCATCGGAAAGCACGTTAAGCTGTTGGTCCCGGCGGCCATATAGATCTTTGGCAGTTGTTACAGGTAGTCAGTGACCTGAAATTCTGACATCCAGTCTTACCAAAGGGTATCGTGTTACCTATTATTAACTGGGTTGTGAAGGTCAGATAGGCAGTCGCTCTATTTAAAATACTGGTCTTCAGCTGCATCTGGTTAGGTTGGAAGACAACCCCAAGATTGTAGGGAAAAGGCTATGCACATGATGATGATGTAGTTGTCTTGAAATTGTAGTGGTTTTTTGCGTGTGGATTAGATGAGCAGTGGTAACCCAGTTGTAACAACCTTGATATAGGTGTCGTGTATAGCCTCGAGATAGATAGAAAGAAAAAATATTTTTGATTAGGTACTCATACTCTGAAAATAGGTCATAACATGCCTGCGGAGCGGGTTGAAAGTACTACTTTTCAGCCCTAGGGAGAATCGCTTTCAACTGACAGCTGTCAAATTATTTTTAAAAAAACTTGGTCTATTTCACATTTACATTGAATTATGTTCCAACTTTTATACAGCCACTCAATTACAGCATTTAAAATTAAAATTACATAAAGTTAACTTTAGAATATAATTATATTAGGTATGACTTTATTAATATATTTTAGTTTTAAATTTCTCTAAAATAACATAGATTTCGACAAAGTTGCCATTTTTTTTTAATGATGAACAAGAAAATACTGGCTGCATAGCTGGACGACCAGAGGACAAAAAAAAAGCTAGAGCGTGACAACATTTGATCAGCACAATTTTTTTCTTGGGTTAATAATTACGTTCTTATTTTCCTCGTATTCGTAATGAAAAGCACAGTGTTTACCTCGGGTAAATTACTTATTTAGTCTCTTGAACTATTAGTGCCCTCACTACGTTACGGGCGCCAAACCCCGTCTCGGGACTAAATAAGTAACTTCCATCCAGTAACAATGTACTATATTGGTCTCGTACAGGACAAAACAAATTAATAAAAACTTAAACACCAATATTTCTACACGCACCAACTTTTTAAAGCGAATTTCACTACCTAAACTATTACAAAATACATATATGTAATTTAAAAGTAGAAACTGACCAAAGCTTCAAATTGGAATACTCCAATATCGCAGGAACAATATCATCTGTCTAGCCTTTTCTCATCTTGTTGGTGACGGCTTTCAATCTAACAGAATGCAGCTGCAGCAATAGTTTACATGGAAAAGAAAGAAAGAAAGAAAGAAAACATGTTTACACAACAAACAATAAAAATTATGAAAGAAACTAAAAAACTAAACTGAAAAAAAGAATGTGTGCATGTCACGGCTGCTCCAAATAGGACCAGTTCAGCAAACTGCCGAGCAGCTAGTGCATGGAGCGACTACTTTTTTAACGTCTAAAACCACCTCTCTCTTTGGTGGGTAAGCCTGGCTGACAATAATGACCAAAACAATATTCGTGCGTTTTCAGATTGTTTCATTTTCAAGGAGGTTTTTTTTTGGGCGTTGGGAAATCGTCAAATAACCCCTCCCGCTCTTAGGCAGAGCAAAAGGTAGTGTCAGATTTATACTGACTAAAAACCACCCATGTTCCTTCTTAGCCCTTTATGTCAAGGCCACGGTATCTCTTACAACATCCCGCAGCCCCGACGGGCATTTTCAAGGAGCTCTGCTGCTGTTTTCATTTCAAGCGAAACTCTTTGTATTCAGTACCCACATAAAACTAGCAAACAAACTCTTACAACAGACGATGCACGCATATTTCTGGGAAATATTTTATAAGAAGATATAAACTGAGGCTGATCCCTATTCAGTTAAATGTATATAAAACAAAGCTAGAAAGCTACTTCGCGTCTCTCGCACGTTATTACAGACCAGGTATGTTACGTACCTATATGACATTTCGGATCTGGATCCGGATACTATTCCGGTTTCAAGTACGGTTACGGATATAAACACACTTCGGAATTACTGCTAGTTAAGGATAATTTCAATTAGGAATATTAGAATCTTACAACACAATCTGACAAAAATGACGGCTCGACCGTGCAAAACAAACACAGTACCTTATATAGCAAATTCTTAAAAATATTTATACCTAAAACTGAAATCAAAAACCTGCCAATTATGATAATACTCCTGAAAATAATGAATAATAATGTAGACTGTATGTTAACGCCTTTATACAAAACTGTCTGAAACTTTGAAATAGGTTTGAATTACGGTTACGGATAATTTTTAATTTCAGATATCTAATAGTTCCGGTTACGGTTACGGAGCTCCATAACCATCCCTATTACAGACGGGGTGTTATTATATTACGGACTGCATGCATAGGACGCTGGGGGTAGGAACTGGGTTTAAATAATTTCATTTTAGATGTAGGGGGGAAGTTGAATTGCTTGTGTAGTTCTGGTCGGTTTCTTGATAATGAAGGTGTTTTGATGGTGTTTAATTTGATTGTTACTCAACTATACTTTGAACTAACTGGGTTGTGGAGGTCAGATAGGCAGTCACTCCATAAAAAATTCAGCTGCACACGGTTTGACTGGAATTCAACCCCAGCATGATAGTTAGAAAGGGCTAGGCTATGATTTTATTGAAACTGTAATCAGTCAAGAGTTGGCCTTGGCACTGGTCATGGTGTAATTTTCATTGGTATTCTATTTGACATTAAACCATCTCGCTGATATTTTTAAGACTGAGGTATTATAATAATCTGTGTCTGGCTATATCTCTGCCAATAACAGTCAATTGACTCGTTTCATCAACCGAAGTTATGTAATTTCATGGGAAATAAAGATATGGGTGAATCTTGAGAGGCTCAATTTATGATGTCCGGAGGTATAAAGTACCCGCAACATTGAAATAAAGACCCAAAGTATTTTTTTTACGTCTTATCACTATAGTATCTAATTGATGCACAATAGTTACGCTTTTTCATTTGGGTGTAATTATCGAAAAAAAAAACGAAACGTCACAAAAATTGATAACCCTGGCGCGTCCTTTACACATTTTATAATGAAAGAAACCCGAAGTCGCCAATTTATAATTGTAAAATGATCATTTTCTGTAGTTTTTCAATAACTAGATTAGTATGTGTTGAAAATAAAAATATACAGTTTTTATTTTATCCCATAGTTTTACATAGAAATAGATTTAAAGTTTTGTCCAGAGCTAAACAGTGATTCCTGTGGCGCGCTACATAACTAGACATAGATCGCTAGTGGAGCGGTCGCGAAGCGCAGTTATTCGTTCTCGTGCTAGCTCTAGTCGCGCTTAAAACGCCGTGGTGGAAGTTCGCGTCTCACTTTGCCTGTGGACGAAATTACGAAGGCAAATATTTGATTCCCCTGGTTTTGTTTCACTAGGTCATTGATTACCCTGACGTCGTAAAAAATTGTATAAGTTTTTTATCGGATATATCTTTACTAATCTTTTTTATTATTATTACTAATCTTGTTATTATTGATTTACTAATCTTATTATTATTGCTTAGAACTTTAAACTTTTTACGTAATCGATAAAAAACAAACTTTTATTGATTACCTTGGTGTTGATTCCCTTGGCGTTTTTACCAGGGTAACCAATATTTTCTAGTTCGTCTAGTACATTAATTTGTTCATTCCAAATTGCACGATCCGCTCAGACAGTATTGAGTGTTTTCTTTTGCCGGGTTATCTAAGTATTTATTCAAATAAGTTATAATCCGTTTGTATCGCATCTTTATGCGATTTATACCTATTGCATGCAGAGATTACCAAAAAGGACATACGTGTGCCGTGGTCCCAGATTTCCTGCTAATAAGAACATTTGACGACCTCACTTTGTGGTCTAGTGGTTCGAGTACCGGACTGCTGATCACGTATATATTTTTTAAATTGTGTTAACCAAAGAAAGTTTCCTAATTTTTGTTAAATTTTTTATTATTATGTTTAAAAAGAAAAGTTTTGTTTTCAATTTTTATTATTTAGTACTTATGTAATTTTTATTTTATCATTATTACATACTTGTGAATAAAGTTATTGATAATTAGGTGAAAAAGTGCCAATAACTGAGAACAAGAGACTGATTATTAAATAAATAGTATGTTTTATTACTTAACTTTGATTTAATTTTGATTCCCTTGTCATCGTATTTTGATTCCCCTGGCCCAAAAAAATATGTTTTTAAATATCTTTGTAATGCGTCGTTCAAAACTGACCCCTATTTGATAAATGTATTTATAATTCGGCTAAAAATCATACCAAACTATAAATTGTAAAAAATAATAATAATAAAAATGCGCCACGGGAATCAACTGAATATTCTCAATCTCAAGATTTACCCATATCTCAAACTCGAAGTGATTATTAATAACCTAACATCACGTCTATAATCCCATTCATCATAGTCATCATTTAATAATTCATTCAAAAAATATAATAACAATAATAATATTTTTTTTAATTTTTAGTTCATATCATAATTTAATATTCAAATGAACCCCGCCTGCTTCCAAGTTTTGTTTAATTTAAAAGGTGCTTGTTTTTTGCTTTTTAGTTTTTTCAGTCGGGTTATTTGGTTTTTTAACTACTTTTTTTATTTCCAACTTTTTAGTTCTTTTGTGTTTGTTCTTTGGTTGGTCGCGTAAAATTCTTCGCAGATGATTTAACTTTTGTGTTTGTTTATAGGATTTGTGACTTTGAATTTCTTTTAAACATTAAGTGCCATATATTTTTGTAATCTCCTTTTAAAACCCTTCATTTTGATATCCTACTCGATGGTCATGGTTTTTTTTTTAAATCCGCGATATTATGGCCCCCAAAATCAGCAAATTTCTTTGTTGTTTAATTTTAATGTAGCCAGTGACACTCGCGCCGTCAAACAAATCTAACGACGTATACTTTTTTCAAATCCCTTCATCCGTTTAGGAGTTATGAGGAAACAAAGAAAAGGACATACATACAAACACGCCAAATACATAACCCTCCTTTTGGGCTTCCCCGCAGTCGGGTAAAAATCCAAATAACACTTTGGTTGACTCGGGAAGCGAACCCAGGACCTCATAACTATTAGTCAGTACTATCTATGTTTACTAAATACTTTGAGCAAACCTTTGTAGCTAAGTACTTATAAGTTTATCAGTTTGATTCCTGCACTTACAAGACGATTGATAAAAACAAGTTCTAAATTAAAACTGCCTTGCATAGTTCGTTTTTCCATACAGATTCAAGGAAGACGTTATTATTTATGCAGAGGACGCGTCCTCTGCATAAATAATAACGTCTCAACATTAGCGTTGCTTCTCCGTAAAGGAGATTGCCCTCTGAACAGGCAGGCTGCAGCTAATCTGACTGCATGGAGGATTTAAATCGAAAAGCGGGTGTTAGGATTCCGGAATCTTTGAGAACGCTATTGCTATGAATCTGCTGTCTTTCATGTCTGTTTGTCTGTATCTTTTTAGAAGTCGGTGGCGAAAAACAAAATCAAGCAAACAAAAGCCATCGACTTCTGAAGCTAAGCGTCGTTATTTTTTTTTGTGTTTTCGACGTCGGTTTTATTTTGGCCGATATAGCAATAAATAATAATGGATAGATTGTTTGAAGAATGATATGAAAAAGAAAGGAGTTAATGCCACCGTGACGTCTAACAGGGAAGAATGGCAAAGAAAACGAACCCCGAATAGAATGGAATAAGGGCAGGTAGTAATATAACAGTTTATGAGTAGCGGCAAAGTGAAGTCAGTAGCACCTTTATTGGGTGTAAAAGTACCCTAACTTGCTCCCACCAGCGCAATTTTTTTTTTATTCTAGACCATAGCCGGGAACCCCCTAGTTACGGAAATATTGGGGGTCAAAGTTCCTAATTTTGCACAGCTGTTTTTGTAAATTTATACTAGTTTTTCAGGTTATAACTTTACTTAAATAACCTCCATGGCCCTTTTACTATTCAAAGCATCCACTAGCACAATGTTTTAAGAGTGCTACATTGAGTTTTACCAGTAAAATAGGGTTACTTAGTTTGATGTACACAATGCTTGGTTGACGTATGTGTGAAGGGTTAATTTACACCCTGTATGTATACACTTAGCAACGTTTGGAAGCAATTTTCTCCTACTGTGTTGATTTCATTTTCATAATACGTAACGAAATAAATATTTTGGAAGCCATGTCATCATAAAGTAGGTCTATCTCAAATTTGCAATTATTATTTCACGAGATATTCGCGTTTTAACTTTGCCATATTATTGCTTGTGACTGTACACACATTTTGTCAGCCATAGGTCCCATGTAATAGGAGGGGCGTTTTGCCGTCCACCGGACAAAAACTTAACTCAAACTCAAAGCATTTATTTCAATTAAGCCATTACAGGCACTTCTGAATGTCAGAAGAACAATTTATAAAACAAAACTACGAGTGCAAACGTCATTCCGAAAGCCGCCAAATGCCCGCAACAACGAATACCTGCGAGCACGAAGGCACGCAGCGCCGCACACCGCAACAACGAATGCACGAGACAAATCCAGAATCCTTAACTGCTACTGTTAAATTCCTGATGGATCCCAGTATAATATCACCGACCCGGGAATCGAACCAGCGACCACAAAACCAAAGAAGTAGTCACTTTAAAATAATACATGTTAAAATTAAATTCATTACGGAACCCTCTTTGTTCGATTCTAACTCGCAGTTGGCCAGTTTTCTTCATTTAATCGGTCGCCGTGTGCATAGATTTGCGGTTTTATCGACATTTCCATAAAATGAGAGAAATAAAGAAGATATTGATGCAAATCTTTTTATTCTGATAGTAACGTAAAATGACATTGTATGCGGTTTTAGAAGGGGTTTGAAACGTTTTCCTTCTTATTCGTTTATTGAATTGGAATATAACGATCCACACAAATTGAATTGTTAAGTTATTTGATCAAAGTAAATATGAAACATTACTTAAGCCATACGCAACATAGATTTTACATTAACATTATTACATAGTCTCCTTTTAGTTCCTCGTAATTGGTCCCTTATTACTAAAAAGACCTAATTGGCGATATGACGGTGTACTATTGAGTACATCTCTGCCTAACCCTTCAGAAATAGGGTATTCAACAAAAAAAAATCTAATTAGTCCGTCATATAGATTACCAAAAAATATTGGACACGTATTTTTTCTTTTTTCACGTAGGTAAACAAACAATGAAGACGATACAGTGCTTTGAAAACTCGTGTGACGTCTGCATACTCTAAGACATAAGTATGGCATTTTTAGCGGTCAGTGACGTTACCAACCCCCACTCAAATCTTTGACGCGTTTTATCTTCGTCAATTTTTATTGATTTGATAAAACAAAAAAAAAAAAACAAAAAATATTTATGGATAATCTAACAGACGGACTAATTAGAACATTTTTAAGTCAGTAAATATCTCTATTACTGATGTTATGTATGGAACATTCGTTCTTTTTCTAAATTACTCAAATTAATTGGCGAGCATAGTTTTCACACATTTTCCACAAGCGTGATGTCGACATTCAGTTCGTTGTGCTCTCGTAGTGCACTCGTTTTCTCAGATACGTGCTCATTTGGATTACTTAATGTACCCACTGTTTAGACCCGGGTCTTCTTTCTCTCTGTGAAAGAGAGCAGTCCTGGCACGAAGGCCTAGCACGGGGTCGTAGATGTCATGTCTTCAATCAATGTCGTCATCTTCCTGCATTTGCCCCATTGTAAATGAAGTCGCTTGCTAAAAAAAAATGCTGGTCCACAATGGCAACAAATAGCCCAAGACCGAGAGAAATGGAAAGCTTTGGAGGAGGACTTTTCTTGAGGGGGGTTCCAGTGCAATAAAATGTTACTGCCTACCAACTTAAAATATTGATTTTTATATTAGTAAATTAGTGACCCGCCCCGGTTTCGCATGGGTGCAAAAAGATACTAAAACCTTCCTCTTGAATCACTATATCTATAAAAAAGAACCGCATCAAAATTCGTTGCGTAGTTTTAAAGATTTAAGCACACATGGGGATATAGGGACAGAGAAAGCGACTTTGCTTTATACCATGTAGTGATAATTAGGTATATTAGATATTAAGTTAAAAAAAGGTTACTTTGTTTTCTAATTCTTTGTTATTTAAGTAGTAGTATATAAAATATTTTTAAGTTAACTTGTAAAAATGAAAATATAAGGCTTTTTCATTTGTATTTATTTGGAGTCACAGCAAGTTTTCTTCTTCCATACTTTCCTGCCAGACGTTACGGCATCATTAACTCCTTACTCTTTCATATTAAATATTAGAATTCCTCGCACAATCCGTCTATATTTTCCATGCCATTTCACTCCCTCATCGATCAATGTAACGCCTACATATTCCTACTGCAGATTACAGACTTAGTTAAAATCTAAATAGCCACTTACACCACCCACCCTGTACATGAAGCCAGAACAAAATTAAACGCAATATCGCGGCCCAGCTACTATATAAACCATGATGGGCCGATGAACATTTAACACAGGCCTAACTTATTCAAAGTCCGGCTTGAGCTCCGAAGGCAATTTCACGAAGCTAATTGAGTACCGATCCCCTGACGAACTAGCTGATTGAATGGGAAGGGGACCAAAGATGGCTTGTCAGTAAAGATGAGCGAGGGATGCGTGGAAAACTAATTAATAACTTCTTCTTCTTTATGCGGTTTAGGTTTCCGCATTTAGTCCTTGAAGTGGACCATTGTGCGTGAGCCATGGTGGCCGATTACTCCAACCAGCCCACCTCCCTCCAGAAGCAGATCAGACTTCCCGGTCTCCTCAGGGCATCCGCAAGGGATCTTGGTGTTCCAAGGGTTTCCTCACGAATTTTGGTAACGCTTGTGCACTCAAGGAGCCCATGCGCCACCATTTCCTCCGCCTCCTTGCATGCGCTGCACAGGGGACTGTCAGTGATACCTAGGGTAAAATACCCTAAAAACCTAGGTTAATAACTTAATACGCGACTGTTATTATCATCTGCCTAGCCTTTTCCCAACTATGTTGGGGTCGGCTTCCAGTCTAACTGGATGCAGCTGAATACCAGTATTTTACGGAGCGACTGCTACGCGACTGTAATCGTGGTTTAATAACAACTGCCGCTCAGCAGGGCTATTGCGTATCTTTTATATGACAGTGGCTATCATAATTATAATGTCCATCAATTAACTGTCAAACGGTTCCATTTTATACTAAACCATAACCAATTTGACAGTTAACCCATGGACAATATGATAGCCACTGACATTTAAAACTATTACTTTTATTTTTTAACTGTCAAGTTGGTTATGGTTTAGTGGGCTTAGTACTAAATGGAACCATTTGACAGTTAATTGATAGACACTAAAATAATAGCAACTCTGTCATTTAAAAGTTACGCAATAGTCCTGCAGGACGGTCTTTAGAATCTTCAGGTCAGCCGTTCTTGGCTAGGTTGTTGCTATTTACTTATATAATACCGCATTAATTCTTATCGTGAATCAATTTAAATTGTAAATTGATTCACGATAACTAGATGTAAAACTAGATGTATTATGGAGCATCATGTCAGCATAGACCAAGAACAAAAAAAACTCCTGATCCCAAGATGATTTTTAAGGGGCCAAATATTCTTTCACACATTAAAAAAGAATTTTTCAAATCCGTTCATAAATGAGTTTTGAGGTAATGAACATAAAAACATTAACCGATGGAGAAACTTCCTTTTGAAGTCGGTTAAAAAACCCGTATAACCACGTATAACACGGTTCCTTTGCGCCCGATCCCAGAGAACTTTACAAACCTACACATCTCTCGCACCGCTCCGCTCCAAACACAGATTGTATGGAACGCCGCTAAGTGAACTGTTTTATCCGCCTCAACAGACAGATTGGAAGGTTTCTACCGTTCTGCTCATGTAACCTGGGAAGCGGACCCTGAAAGGGTTGGATTGATAAGGGCTGGTAGCATGTGGCTGTACCTAATTGGTAATTAGATTTATAAAAAAACGATACGGGTACTAAAATAGTTAAAGATGGCTATTGGCCTTATCTTTTTAGGAGATTTTATGGGGTTAGTTTTTGTCATGACTTTACTACTAAGGCCGTGTGCTAAGGGTAGCACACGGCGTATTTTAAACGCACAGACGTCGTAAATGTCGATTTTTGCGTTTTTTTTAATTCAAACGCGCATAAAACGCTACTTAACGCGCGTGTGTAACTCGTTTGAAGCGCGTACAAAGAGTCGGCTTGGGATCGCTGTATCTTCGCGTATACGCTTAGTTGACGTGCGTTTCACGATCGTGCGATCGCTCTGTGTGCTTCAAATCTCGTTTGTAGCACAGTCATATACGTGCTTCATAAGCGCATCATCTGCGCATTTAAAATGCACTGTGTTCTAGGGGCCATAGATTGTGGGTTATGAACTACAAGCAGTTCGTGGTTAAAGCTGCTCGGAACATTTTCCATACCATATAGAATGGTCTGTGGATGGAAGACCACCTATTACATACCGAGTTTCCTCCGTGTCTAAGAAAGCCCGCATAGCGGGCTTGGCAACCATTGACAACGTTCCTAAGGGATAATTTTCGAGCTCCAGTTGCTAGCAACCGCCAGCAAAAGCTAATTAAATATAAACGTCAGTAACGTTAGTTTAAATAATACATCAGAAACTCTTGAAACCTAGCTTTAAGAAAAAGTTTTGTAGTTTGTTTTAAATAAGTAATGAATCTTAAGGCTTTTCTTTATTATTTTCAAGATACTTGGCCGTATAAACTTCTTTTAAAATATGCCGTGGTGCATATAATATGAAAACTAAATTACAGTTTTTAAGCAAAGGCTTTAGAAGGGGTTTTAATGTTAGTTATTCTTTATGATTTCCATTTTGTATTCCGTTTTCTTTATAGGTCACTCATAAACAAGAAATGAGTTTTTCTAACCACGCAAACTATTTCTAACCAGGCTTTACAAAGCTGAGGAAGCCTTTTATCTTATAGCTTTTTATTTGTATAATTTCTTACCCTGCAATGGGTTTATACTTGCAACGAACCAGATTTCTTACAATGTTTTCCTTAAGAACAATAATGATTTGCTTGATTGTGGGTCGAACTTCTTTTCTCTTCTATCTAAACTGCATGTCGTAGAAATTATCGAAACAACCGAACAGATTCCGAAAATTCTTTCACTAATGGGAAGCTACATGATCGCGGAGTGTCATAAGCTATTTATTTCGTTTCGCAAGCGAAACCGCGGGAAAAAGATAGTTACATATACGTCGAGGCCTTTATTACTGCTCCGAACACGTCCTTGGTGGAGTGGTCACAAACACGATTAACGAGGAAGAGGACCCGGGGTCGATTTCCGGGACAGACAAAGTGTTGTTGGGTATTTTGAACTTGTGCTCGGCAATATGCTCCCCCTTCATGGCATTTAAACATTATTGACAAAATGTGAGTGTACATACACCGCTTTAGGATTTCAGGCGTGATGTTGTTTACCGCACTACTTATTGACTGACATTTTACTTTGAAGAACCCATATTAAACTTTCTTATTATACAATTCTCCGTTACCACAGAGTTGTGTTCCAGAACTTATTAGGTCCCTCTACTCCAAACAAGTTCGAATCTTTGAAAGCAATCAGGAGCAAACTAGCAACAACATTGGCACAAAATTCCACTTAGTAGCAGATTAGAAACAGAATTCGTCGTCTATCCCTAGAGAGACGAAGTAAATTAACATCTCGTGTAAATAGCAACTAACTACTTACTACAAACAAGGCGTTAGGAAAGTAATCTTTATTGTTTTCGTATTTACGGATGCAGTTACGAAAGTTCGAGGAATGTTTCCACTGATTGTTGTGGAAGAGGTTTTTCTTCTACGTGCTACGTTTGGAGTTTTAAAGGGAATTCAATTAGGGTTTTTTTTTAGAATAAAGTGAGTAAGTAGTGCGAGTAAATCAAACTTTTGGAACGAAGTTCCTTATCGCGCGTTGTGAAAGGGGGCTAGACGGAAAAAATTCTTACGAAAAGTTGTCACGACTCTTTTTGCTATAGTAAGCTATTGTAAGCTGTGCGGCGTCGCATGTTTCTCTGTCTGTCTCTCTCTCTCTTATATAAAGCAAGCCAGATATTTTATATTTTAAATTTATATAAAAAATAATAATTAAAATAAATAAAATAAATATATATTTTTTTTTTTTTTTTATTATTAATTCTTTTGGTCATTCTTGTGCTGTTTGCGATAGACTTTAACTTCGTTCCATCCGGGTGTCCCTTGACAAGTTTTCTGTGTGATTATTGGCGACATCGCTAAATAACATCTGTAATCCCTGTAGTATTAGTCCCAGGCAGTAAATCTAT
Source organism: Diarsia rubi (assembly GCA_932274075.1). Lineage (NCBI taxonomy): Eukaryota > Metazoa > Arthropoda > Insecta > Lepidoptera > Noctuidae > Diarsia > Diarsia rubi. The sequence continues at coordinate 19,209,578 of OW026424.1, read as the reverse complement.
AGTAGACACACAACCACCTTTTGCCAATCTCTTTTTTGAGGTTATTTTTAGTGAGTAATCCTTGTGACTTTAAATAAAATCAGAAAATACTCGAACTATGCACTCGCCGCGCCATTTCAATCAAATTCGCATTATGCACCAGCCTCGCTCGAGTTTTCATTCAATATCAGATGAGATAGTGCTCAATCTTTGAACTATATTCATAGATTTCATTGCTAGGATCATAATAAAAATAGCGGTGTTTGATCAAGCTAGTACAATCTGTAAAGTTTCTTTAGTAAAATTTCATCTTAATCGCTAGAAGGTTTAAGATAAATTAGTTAAATTTGAAAGTAACTGTTTCGGGTAGCTTAATCTGCTGGCGTCTGTACTATCCTTAACATTTCATCATACCGATTAGCACCGATCCAATTCGACTTGTCCTTATTGAGAATCCATATATTTTGACTGGCCTGTTGGTCTAGTGGTTAGTGACCCTAACTGCTATGCCGGAGGTCGTGGGTTCGATTCCCACCCAGGACAAATGTTTGTGTGATGAGCACGATCATTTGTTCTGTCTGGGTGTAATTTATCTATAATATGTATGTATTTAGAAATATATAAGTATGTTTATCAGTTGTCTAGTACCCATAACACAAGCTCTGCTTAGCTTGGGACTAGATGGCGTTGTGTGATAGTTGTGGAATATTATTATTATATTATTATATATTACTGCAAGCAGTCATGCTCATTCAATCTACTCCTACTAGCACGAGTAGTTATTACAAAAATTCCATTCCATTCCAAAACAATTAACCTCAGTCAGCCTGATTGATAATCCCTCACCGTCAAAGCATGTCCTAATTACATAGTTTAATAGAACCATCATGCTTGGCTCACATAGCCACATAGCAGGCTCGGCATGCAACCTAATTGCTCGCTGTTCTATCACCAAGATATTAAATTCCTGCCTTTTAGCCTAGATGAAAATAACGTGGAGTAATCTGTATGAGACGAATAGCCTGTATTTATTGGATTTTCATGTGTTAACATGCTGCCAAGATATTTGAGATGGCATTCATTAGGGAGGAGTGATTAGGGTTGGCGTTATTTGAAGACTGAAATGATTTCAGGATTACTCTGTGGTACACATGGCAACACATCAAATCAAGGTATACATTGCTAGTATTACTTGACCTTGCTTTGTATAGATTTGCCGTAGAATTAGTGAGTCGCATAAACTGGTTTTCTTATCGGTCGTGCCTACAGTTATTCAGGCTATTGCTTTGGTAATGGGGTTTGACTCTCTCTATCCGTCATTATCATCGTTCTCGAAATATGATCAGGTTTCTATTAGAGTTCCGTAGCCAAGTGTCTAAAACGGAACCCTTATAGATTCTCCCGGTCCGTTTGTGAGTCCTCCCTTTTTGCCAGTTTTTTTTTAGGTAGCTACAGGACCCTCCTGTAACTCTCTGTGTGCTGGACTACTCCTGTATTCCAGTCCTTTTGGTAAAGCTCCACGTCTTCTTCCATTCGTATCTCTATTACCCGACATCTCAGTAGTTAAACAATGTTGTAATTTGAACCTTTATACATACAAACCATTACTATTTTACTGTTTCAGATTTTTGTTATTTATGTTTTTGAAGATAAATCTCATATTTACAACATTCATAAATTGGAATCAATATTCTGCTAGCAACTCAAATACATACCAAGCGATGCACTGCCACTTCAAGTCGTATTACGTGAATACCATCATGTGATCCGAAGCAATTAGTCGAGGAGCCCGCCCGCAATATAGAGCAACTAATAGTTTTGCTAAAGTTATGCAACTAGGCCAGGATAGGGTTACATGATAAACTCTATGTCGTAAACTTGAGATGCTGTCTCGGGAGAGAACTGTATTATTTATATTAGAATACCACCTGTTTGAGAGCCGTGATTTGAGGGAGGCTTCAGTAAGGAAAACTTGTTAATAAATAAATAGATTTTGAGATGTGATTTTTAATATCATACTTGCACCACATAGCCTGTCTGTAAACGGTGTTCGTGCAGCAGAATGTTGGGTCTTATTTACCTTTTTTTAAATAAAAGCAAAACTTTTAGTAAATGGTTTTCTAAACCAACGAACTTATTTCTCCTGAGTATCGTTAAAACTGGGTATTAATTCACCAAAAAAATCTAATTAGTCCGTCAGATAGATTTTCAAATAAGAATGGACACGTATTTTTATTTTTTCACTTAAACAAAAGATGAAGACGATACAGTGCTTCGAAAAGTCGCGTCAAGTCGTGTGACGTCACAGGGTTAGTACTTTTTTACCCACAAAGTGACATCAAAAGCCCCCACTCATGATCTTTGACACGTTTTATTCACGTCAAAGTTAATTTATTTGATAAAATAAACAAACACGTATCCAATATTTTTCGATAATCTAACAGACGGACTAATAATATTTTTTTGGTGAAGTACCCTATTATGAATGTATTTATCACTTGTACTTGACTTAAATTTTGATTGAACTTTCAGACACTGTTTGGCTACTAATTTTAAAGAGATACGTTGGTTTTATTTTGAAGTGTACAAAACATAATTTACCGTTCCTCGTACCTATTTGTATTTATCAAAAACATTTATAGCAACTTGTACATTTAACTTGCTTTACTGAACCAAAAACTACTCTTACACGACTATGTAGTGATTGTCTAACTTGGCTGAACTTGCAACTTTTTCTTGGACGGTAACAACTAAGTTGGGTGAAGTTAGTCCCTCGGTTGGCTTTTGAACTACAAGTACAAGTGCTTGATGTAAGGGCTGTTTTTCTTTGTGAACGCAGGGTGGGTAAATAATGGTATTTTATGTTGTGTTTGTTTGGAACATGTTACATGGCACATTCGACAGTCATCAAGTAAAGAAGTCTTGTAGAAACTAAAATAAATTTCCGTGCGTTCAAGCATTATTGGAATCGAATATAACAGCTCACAACTAGCAGCGTGCTAGGCAACTGGGCTTATCCCAGTTGTATACGTCCCTGTGTGCCTATTGGCCTTGTTCTTTTCTGTCTCCTGCTGATATGGAGGGAAGTGGAAATTTCTGTTTTTTCTACTCCTCCGCTATTCTTTTCCAAGACAGGCAAATCATTTCTCTGGGACTTCGTCGAGCTTCATTGTCTCGGCGCTTTTCTTGTGGTCGCCACTGTTGATTCTGGCTTACAGAAGTTACAGTGGTTTGGGAATAGTGAGGCGGGCTTGTCCCATTATAAAAAAGTCATCAAGTAAATTAATGTCGTTTAGGAACAACTAGGTGACCTACCATGACTTCTCGTATTGTTATTATTCAGTGTGGAGAAGAATTGGCATATTCTTGCCGTGGAATGACAGCAAAACAATACTGCTCTAAGACGACATGGTAACCCTACATATCAAGACATTTTTTTTTTCATAATTATATTTATCATCCTCGTCGTCTGTCTACTGCTAATGTTGACAGCCTCGTTGATCGCCATCGCTACTGCTGATTATCTAATTTGGTATAGATTTGTATTATTATTTTTCAGACCCTGGTTTAGATATTTTTTCAAACACTGACGTAGTCGAAGTGTCATCATTAATAAGCATTGTTAATATTAACTGATTGAGCGCCTTATTAAAGACACAATTGAAAAGCCATTGTTTTATGTACAGATGGTATTCGTAAGGCGCGCGAGGAGTTAAGGGACTAAGGGATTTTTTCGATTGTGCCATAAATAAAACAACAATATCAAATTACAAAATAAAACTGTATTTAATGGAGTTTCCACAAATTAAACATTAAAACAACGTGTCCAACTAAACGTGAGGATTTACTTAATTCTACAATAATATTAGAAACAATACAATCATGTACTTATTACTTATTGCTAAGTTCCGTACTTAAATAAATGCAATAAATAGTTTGCCAAATGCAAAAATAAGCTTTTATAACGTGACTGTTTTTTCAAAGTTCATTTACGGATTATTTGCTTTTTTTTTATTCTTAACTCAATTAGGTAACTTTTGGTGTTCAATTTATTTTTTAACACTATGACACTCTTTTTTTATTTTTCATTTATATTCTGACAAATAATCCGTAAATATATTTATTTTAGAATACATTCAAAATAAAGTTTGACACAAAATGACTAGAATGTTACAAGATTCGAAATACAGTCGATTCAATTAGTAAATTATTGCACTGCCCGAAAGTCAGTCTTCTAATAAATATTAAAATTACTTTTTGACTGAAACTTAAGATATTATGAACTACACTTTGGCAGAGTGGGCACAGCGATGTTATGATTATTATTTATTTTTATTAATAGAAACTAAATAAATGTTATATGAGAACAATCAGAAAATGCAATGGTATTTATACAATGCTTGTAGAATTGATTTTACTTACTTGAAATGTAGAAAGAAGTATTATTTTTTTTTGTATTCAATTCACTTTTCATCTGTTATGCCTAAAAATTTGAGTTTCCGTTTTGCAAACTGCGAAAAAATCAACCTATTTCATTTAAGTGGTGATTACAGAATATAGATACGAGTAGCATTGCGAAAATGACCAACTATTGAATATATCTTTTCATATTGTTTTATATTTATAATGAATACAATTTTATTTTTTCTCACCTGATCGCGAAAAGTGGGAGGAGGGAAGGGAGGTATTTGCCTTGAGTGGAAAAATAAAGGCTTTAATAATAAAAAATAGCAACGGTATTGCACGGGTACCGAGCATTGTAGTATTTTTTTTGTAATATCTGGAATATTTAATTTGTTCTGCATTTCAAGTAAGTAGGTATTGTACTTCTAAAGTGACGGCCAAGTGGATTCTACGATACTACTAACGATTAGCTTGATTATAAAACTCTATGACTAAATGTGTGTCTACCTTACATCGCGATAAATGGTACGATGACATTGAAAAATACGTTTTGATGATATGAGAGCTATATGTCGGAGTTATTCACAGATTGGTCCTTACACTCAACTAATGGGAAATGGGAGTAAATTGTAATGAAATTAAAACATTACCCCTTAGTTAATAAAATATACTTTTCGTCAACACACATTTTCGTATGCATGTAGGTGCCAAGTTACAGATGAAAAAAATTATGAAACAAATTTTTTAAACATCTTGTAGATATAAAAGTGCATCTTTGAGATTTAAGGGAGAGACCGCATGGAATATGGATATAAAAAAGGAATCGGCTCAAGCCGGACAGAATGAGTTTTTTAAGATTGTATGCAATAGAAGAAAAAAGTCCGACATTATATAATAATTATATTATCTAATCGCGTATTCTGAACTGAAATAAGGTAAATAATGTTTTGTTCCTTTATTTCGGACTTCGTGGATCTATTCAGCATAGCATTTCGAACAGTGTGGTCTCTTCCTAAATTAGGAATTTTTCATTTACTTTTATAACTGTAAGGTAGAAGATATATTCATTACTAGAATTCGGGAAATAGGGGTAATTCGGTACCTACCATTTTCATAAGTAAGGGATACACGAAATGCATATCTTTCTACCAGGTTCCAAACATCAAGAACGAACGGTCTCTGAATCGAAAGATCTTAGGCTTTAACATTATATTTATCAACAATCCTATTGCTATCCGGCGAATCGTCGGCGAATTTTATTTCGTTTGACGAATCAGAGTTTTCGTCGGCAAACCTTATGTCGGCGAAATCATTTCTTTTTAATGTGTCTGAATCTTTTTCTTTGGTTTCGTTTACTCTTTTCAAAGTCGACGTGTCGAAGTCACTTCGGTTCTCTTTTCTATGTACTCTCACTGGGGACCTTGTTAGTGTCAAGTCTTTCATTTGTATCGTCACGGGACTTTCAGCCTTCTTCTTCTTGTTTCTCTTTGACATTTTGGGCGAGTTTTGCAGGTCGCTTATGCTGAAGTTCAGCGGGTGTATTATGTTGCCCTTCTCCATGACTTTTCGAAATGATTTTATGGACTCGTTGGACCTGTTGAGACGGTTGTCGGTGTTTCTCTTGTGGGAGCTAGATGATGGTCTGTCTTCAGGGGATTCTGTGTTGCTGCCGGGGTCTGGGTGAAGTTCCTTTGGAAGTATCTCCTGTGAAAGAACATGTAATTTTTGAGTGGAAAGCGATGCTTTGCGGGCTAACATCCTAGATATTTTAATACGTATTTGTGTCGATGGCAATCTAAATTGAATCAGCATAGTATTTTTTTACTGGTTTGGTGCCTTTGGTATATAGTTTTTTATGCTTTTAATACTATCCACTAAGTGCTTAATGTTTCACAAACATTGGGATAAGTCATAACGTGTCCACTGCGCCTTAATACTTACCTACACAATACGCTAGCTACAAGTAAGTAGCTATGTTCTGATCTGACTCATGAAAGCACCTATATAACATCTCATCTCTATATATCATCGGAGGTCGTGGGTTCGATTCCCACCCAGGACAAATGTTTGTGTGATGAGCACGTTCATTTGTTCTGTGTCTGGCTATAATATGTATGTATTTAGAAATATATAAGTATGTTTATCAGTTGTCTAGTACCCATAACACAAGCTCTGCTTAGCTTGGGACTAGATGGCGTTGTGTGATAGTTGTGGAATATTATATTATATTATTATTATATTATCTAAAGAAAACTGACCACATCTTAGATACGTACCTCATAAATCGGCGCCTTGTTTTCATCGATCTCCTTCAAAATGTCGCCTTCTTCAAGCGGTGGGATCCACACGAGGAAAGCAGGATCCATTCCCAAGTACGAGCCGGGAACTGAACCTGTGACAAATGACAATTCAGTTTCTTTTTAATTAATTTTAAAGACGAACGGGGACTTTGAGTAAGTAGAAGTTTAGTTGGTTCGTTTTCTACTGAAAGTTAAGTAGGTATCCCACTTTATATTTTTACCACTCATTACAATGTTAGTAGTCTCTGAGCAAGTAGTAAAAAGTTTAGCTACAAAGTTGCTTTAGAACTTACCTAAGTTTACGAGTCTAAATTATTTATACTATCTAAGTAAAAAAAACTCTTATTTAAAATTTAAATAAGACTAGAAAAACACGGTCGCACCGTACAAAAAAATGCCCGAATGCTGTTACACACCATCAAATTGATCAACTGTCTTCATGGGACAAACAAAACAATTAACTGCCAATACATATTATAAATGGATCTAGTAAATTGTGAAATTTTGAATTATCCCCGGAAACATCCATTTCATTATGAATATACCATTTACACCAGTTACCGCTTGCACGCTTTAGACACAGATGGTACACTGTACAGTAAAGACTTTACCCGCATTATTGACTTCATAATCGTAGTAGTCAATCTCCATTTCAGGATGCGAAGTAAGACTGAGGTCTGACTTCAAAAGGCGACGGTTACAAGACTCCTTGGTGTGCTTCGGGTTGTCGCGGATCCTGGCTGCAGACACGCCGCTGAGAGCCGGTGAATACCAACCCTAAAGAGATAAAAAGATTTATTAAATTTTGTGTTTTTTTATCATCAAGATATGACGTTCAACAAGTCTCAGTTGTGCTTCATCATATCAGATGAAAAGCCATTGGTGGACATAGACTTCCCCTAAGGGTCGCCACATTGACCGGTCCCGTGCGTCTCCTATCCAGTGGATCCCCGCAACTGGTGAAGGTCATCAGTCCACCTATTATAGAGGAGGCCGCGCGGTCACCACTCCAGAACTTTTTATCCCCTTCCGTGTGTCCCATAAAGATGTCTGACGCATCCATCAGGACTTTTACCAATGTGTTGATTACCCGAAAGTCATATTCAGTTTATCCCGTGAATAGACTGTGATGTGTATATTTTTACATGGATTTTTCCTTGATATCTTTTTACATTATTAACCGTAAACATTCGTCCCCCCTTTTTTTTTTTTTTTTTTTTTTTTGGTGGGTGTAAAATCATCGAATAACCCCTCCCGCTCTTGGGCAGAGCGAAAGGGAGTGTCAGACTTCTACTGACTAAAAACCACCCATGTTCCTTCTTCGCCCTCTATGTCGAGGCCGCGATAACCAGAGGACTACCCGCGGCCCACATTCGTCCCCCTTAGGTAGCTTTAAGCTCATTTCCTGGAGGCTTCGCATAGCTTATACCTTGTAATTCATGTTATTACCCGACTGCGGCGAAGCCCAAAAGGAGGGTTATTTTAAGTTTTTCTGTCCATTTATATTTCTCTTGAATCTTTGTTTACCTTTGTAATGTCAGTTAGTGACAGGTCTAGTTTAATTTTTAATGTATTGCAGGAGCTAGTTGTATATCATGATTGTATATAAAATTGGTTTAATACTATAAGTAACACATATCAATAACAAAGAAATGCCCGTAGTGGCCTGTGTCGGTGAGCTGAGTGAGGGGTAAGCCGCGCCCCTGAACTGAACCGCGGTTGGCCGCACATAGGCGATGCGCCGACATCCCGCGAATAAGAATACGTAGTAGCATTTTCTTTCAGTTTTACGTGTAAATGTTGACAGTGACAGAACAATGAAAATCCTCCCAAAAAAAAAAAAAAAAAAAAAAAAAAAAAAAAAAATGTTCCTTTTCTTCAAAATTCTCTAGAACAAGTTCTCATTCCACACTACCACTCACGTTGGTTAGTGTAGCGGCTGACGTGGACGTGGAAGTGGAAGCTCGGCTCTCGCTGCGGTCCTTCTCCCACATGCTGTCCCTGTCCTTCTCGCTACAGCTGTCTCTCTCACTAGCACTGCTCGCGCTGGTACTCATCTCGACCACCAGTGAGCCGTTTGTCGATTGGGGCGGTGAGGATACCTGGATGAATGAACAGGATTATTGAACAGGAGAGTAAGAATGAATGATTGAATTTGTGTGGTGGTTAGAATGAATCGGTGATTGGACTGGCTTATAATTTACTTGATGTCAAGAACTTAGCCTTAACATTCACTATATTGGATCTATTCTTTGTACTGCAGTTTGATGAGTAAACACGCCCGTAATAATTATAAAATTGAATTAAAAAACGCATGGCAGTTTTTACGCAGAAATTTATTTATTATTTATTTATTTATAACAACCTTACCTACACCTACCACCACCACCCCACCACCCCCCCACCCCCCCACCTCCCCCCACCTTACCTATTTAGTGGCAGATGGAGTAGATGGTATGAATGGAGTATTTGGAGATGTAGTGGATGGTTTGTAGTAGGTACTCGTATGAACAGTTTTAAGTTAGAGGCACTTTATTTTATTTTTAACTAGCTGATGCCCGCGGCTTTGCCCGCTTGGATGTCGGTCAAATTATATATTAAAACCTTCCTCGAGAACCACTCTATCTCTTGGTGAAATCAGCATGAAAATCGGTGAAGTAGTTTTTGAGTTTATCTCGTACAGACAGACAGACGCAGCGGAGGACTTTGTTTTATAATAATATAAATATGTAGTGATTGGTTTTTAAAATTTCAAGGAGGAAAATTAAGAACATCTAGTCAGAGTTAATACCAATCTACTTAACATAGATACATATCAACCAAATAATTAATAAATCTATCACTTACCTGAGTTACTGTAACATTAGTCACAGACACAGTGTGCGATCTTCTCAGAGGTGACGGCGGAATGTTGCCAGTAACAGGCGCACTGCTGGATGACACGGTCTCTGGCGTGACGGTCGCTTGGCTGGCAACACTGTCTGCGCTTGCGACACTCTCGTTGTCACCGGCATCGGCTTCGTTGTCACTGCCTGGGTCTTCTTCGTCCCTAAGATAAGTTTTGGTGTTGTTTATATGAGATCTAATTAGTCCGTCAGATAGATTTCAAAAAAATATTGGACACATACTTTTTCTTTTTTCACGTAAACAAAAAATGAAGTGTTTCGAAAAGTCGTGTTCAAAGAAAAGACGTCACTGCAGTTTGGTAAATTTTTACCAGAAAGTGACGTCACGAGTTTGACACGTTGTATTTTCGTAATTTTTTTTTTTTACCTAACCACGTATCCAATATTTTTCGATAATCTCACAGACGGACAAAATAGAATCATATTTTTTTATTCAGGAAACATCCCAGTTAAGATAAACTTTAGAAACCTTTTCATCATCATTATCTGGCAACCCTAGCCACGCTTCACTTCAGCTCCGCGCATTTTAATTAATTAAATCGTTTGAAACGCATTTTAACATCGAATTATCAAAGTTACAGTTTCATAATAGCCCAACGAACGTGCACAAGTGTTTTCGGAGTGATATCCTAAGAATATGTGTAAAAACTAGCCAAAGTTCTTAGTGAACCCAGTGTACTGTGTTATAATAGTGAGACTACGGACACATCCATTATTTATTTACGAACATAGTGAATTTCGGAAAACTTGTGCACAAAGGAATTGTCACTACCTAGCTGTGCGCGTAAAAGTGCAAGTACTGTGAGAAATACACGCTTTTACTTTCAAAGTCAGTTAATTTTTTCAAACAATTAATGTAAACAAACAGCCAGCTGAGTCACGCCAAGTTAATCCACCAATCAAAACTCATAAACAACTTCTGACACATGTAATTTCGTTCGGAAACGCAGTGGTGTTTTTTTATCATAGTTTTGGATACTGGGATTTTGAGAAGGGCTTAAATTTCAAAAATCGACTACTAATAATCGATTTGTTTGTCCCAAATTTAACCGTGTGTTTATATACCGGGAAACCGATCCAGCCAACGTACTTTGTGACTAAGAAAAGTGCACAACTAATCTAAATAAAATAAAATGCCTCGACAAGCGCGTACCCCGCCTAAAGAATCCGGTGGGAGTAACATAACTCAGGCATCCTCTGAACCTAACATACCTGCTGCCAGTACACCTGAATTATCAAATGTGTGTGTTAGACAGTAACGTCCACGCGTTGACGGCTCACCTGATCCAGAATATCAATGCTCAAAAAGTGAACTGATCGACTGTATTCGTCAAGAAATACGGAGTGTCCTGTCATTGGAAATATCAGCCAACATCAAAAAAAGTTTCTCTAATGAACTGGGTGACATTAAATCATTGTTCCATGAACTTAAGCAGTCAGTGGACTTTATAAGTGAAGAGTTTGATCGGATGAAGGCTGATCTTGAGACCTGTAGGAATGGCAATAGAATCCTTCACAAGGAGAACGATTCTCTCAGGCACACAGTTTCTGAACTTTTATCAAGAGTAAACCTTATTGAACAGCATGCACGTCAACAGAATTTAGAAATAAATGGCATACCGGAAAGCAAAGCAGAAAATCTGGTTAAGACTGTTCAGCAAATTGGTAATGTAGTCTCTTGTTCCGTCAAAGAAGACGACATCTTGTCTGTAGTACGGGTAAGGAAACTAGACCCAGAAAGCAATAACCCCAGAGCTGTAGTTGTCAAGCTGCGTAGCATGCTGCTGAGGGATACCATTCTAACCTCAGTGATGAATTATAACAAAGCGTACCCCGACAAAAAACTTAACTCGCAACACCTTGGGTACGGCAACTTAGTTAAGCCTGTCTTCGTATCAGAGCACCTGTCACCCCTAAACAAAAAAATTCACGCGGCTGCCAGAAAAGTCGCGAGAGAAAAAGGATACAAATATGTTTGGGTTCGAGATGACAAAATCTTGATAAGGAAGGAAGATGGTCAACAAGCTAAGCAAATAAAAAGCCTGGAGGCTGTCTCTTTACTATAAAGGGACCGAAGGCGCACAAAGACCGTGATCTTGCTGTCAGAATTCACCATCTACTATCAGAACTTCAGAGGTATTAAGACCAAATTGCATAATCTCGGGCTAGCCGCGCAACTTAATAACTATGATGTGATAATTGGAACAGAGACATGGCTTGATGACAGCGTAAATGATGGCGAATTATTCGACTCCCGATATATCATTTATCGTAGAGACAGAGCTTCTACTCCTCTTGGCAGCAAAAAAGGCGGAGGTGTACTGATCGCTGTTTCTAGGGCGATGGAATCAACACGCGTAGCAAAATGGGAATCAGATGCTGAAGATCTGTGGGTCAAGCTCAAAACCGATAGCAGAAAGGGCCACCTATACATCTGTGCGGCCTATTTACCTCCACCTGTGCAACATGGCCCACTTAATTTGATCCTGGACAACGTGGATGCAGTGATTGAATCAACGGGAGGAGATGTAATAATTGCTGGGGACTTCAATCTCGGGTTCATCGACTGGAGCACGGACAGTACTCTCTCCAGCTCACCATGTACAAGTGCTAGGAACTTTGCGAACAGGTTAGGCTACTCACTGGTTGATTTTATGTCGTCAAATAGCATTAAGCAAATTAACACTGTTAGGAACTGTTACAACAGAACTTTAGACCTTATTTTATGTAACTTCCACGGTGGATCTGTCAGTGAGTGTAAAAATCCAATGTCGCTGGTCGATGTTCATCACCCTCCTCTTGACATCACCATCAAGAATATTTCACCCGCAATATTGAAAAGTAAGAGTTCTCTCAAATATAACTTCTGGAAAGCCAACTATGCACTCGTAAATGAGAGGTTGAGGAGCATCGATTGGGCGGGTTTGTTTTCGGATCTGGCGGATGTGGACTTAATGGTAGACACGTTGTACGCACAACTGAATCAAATAGTAGATGAATGTGTTCCTAGACATAATAGACGCAATAACAAATTTCCTATATGGTTTTCAAAATGTTTGATCAGACTCCTCAACGAAAAGGAAAAATTAAGAATTCGTTTTAAGAAATACAAAAATCCCAGGGACAAATATGAATACCGTATATTGGAGGAACGTTCCAAACACATGATCAAAAAGTGCTACAGCAGATTCGTCAATAATACTGAAGATAACATCCGACTGAATCCGAAGGCATTCTGGTCATTCGTAAAGGCTAAAAAAGCCAAGTCTAATGACATTCCATCTGAGATGTACTGGAACGGGAAAGTGACAACTTCTGGAGAAGAAGTGAGTAAACTGTTTGCCTCACACTTTTCTGCCACTTTTGCATCTCCAGCTGGTACAGTCACGGTACAAACAGAGTCAAAAGAGTACCCTCAGCTTGCGCTAGGTAGCCATTATTTCACAGAGCGAGACGTACTCAAAGAATTAAAAAAATTAAATATCTGCAAAGGTCCAGGGCCTGATGGCTTACCGCCGCATTTTATAAAGCAATGTGCCAAATATTTATCATTACCGCTCAAACTTATTTTTAATAAGTCCCTTATGTCTTCCAAGTTTCCCACGCAGTGGAAAATCGCACACGTTGTTCCAATACTTAAAAAAGGGGAGCCCAATGATGTTAAAAATTATCGGCCTATATCTCTTCTTTCAATTTTCTCGAAACTGTTCGAATCATTAGTTTGTCCTGTATTAACTTCGCTCATTAAAACTCAATTGGCTACGCAACAGCACGGTTTCTGTACCAATAAATCTACTACCACTAACTTAGTCCACTACATTAATGATATCAGCAGATCCGTAAACTCCGGTGTGCAAGTGGACTCAATTTACACTGACTTCAGTAGCGCGTTCGACAAAGTAAATCATGTGCTTCTACTTCAAAAACTTGCGAACTTTGGCATGCATGGTCATTTGCTGCGCTGGTTTGAGTCATATCTCTCGGATCGGCAACAGAGAGTTATTTTAAAGGGTTATCAGTCGCCACTTTATAACTCAACATCTGGGGTGCCACAGGGATCGCATCTTGGTCCTATTCTTTTCCTGGTATTTGTGAACGACATCATACACTCCATTAAAAACTCAAAATGCTCTATGTTTGCGGATGATCTAAAACTATACAAGGAAATTGAATCAAGCACCGACATTGCTTTGCTACAGGAGGACTTGGACGCAATTCATCAGTGGTGTCATAGTAACATGATGACTCTCAATGCTGTAAAGTGTTATCATATAACATTTACACGGAAAAAGTTGATTCAGCCTTCAGCATATCACTTAAACGGCATAACTCTTCAGAAAGTCGATACCATTCGTGATTTGGGAGTCCAACTTGATAGTCAACTATCCTTTATAAATCACTTTGACACTGTTGTCGCCAAAGCAAACAAAATGGCGGGATTCGTAAAAAGAACTTGCAAGGAATTCCGGTCAACCGGCACCCTTAAGGTTCTCTATAACTCTCTGGTGAGGAGTATACTGGAATATGCATCTCCTGTATGGAATCCCGCGTATCGTGTCCACATCGACAGAATAGAGTGCATCCAAAAAAAGTTTACGAGGTACCTCCGCTACAGATCACAGACTTGTGATCGGGAAGCTGATTATCCTCAAAGGCTCTGTCATTTCAGGATGCGCTCTTTGGAGCAACGAAGAAGTTGCTCAGATTTAATCTTTCTTTATAAGACCCTCCACAACTTGGCGAATGTACCAGAGTTAGTTTCGGAGATCAGTCTAAATGTGTCCCGCCGTACCTCATACAGATCCAATTTTAAAACAGAAACATTTCAAATGCCTAAAAATAGAACAAATCTTGGTCGTTCAGCTCCTCTATACCGTTTGCTGTCTAGCTACAATAAGCTGAGCACGCGCACTAACAACTTGGACATATTTTCGAACAGTCTGAATGAATTCAGACGATACGTACTCAGTTCTTGATCGATCTGTTTGTTTATTTCTTTTACAAAATGTTAACTTGTGTATTTGCGTGACTCCATTCAATGTGATTATTATTGTACAATTTAATTTAATTTAATTTTTTAACTCAAATTTTAATCTATTCTTTTAATTTTCATTATATTTAATTAATGTAATAACTATGTCCTAATTTATTTGATAATTTTTATATTTTTATTTAATAATTGATTTTCTTTTCCAATTTAAATGATGTTTTAAAAATTTTAGAATTATACTGTATTTTAATTAAAAAACTACTTGACATTTTAAATCCAATGTAAACTTTATAAATTTTAATTTTGTTATTTTCATATATTTTCAATTCATTTTTTATTATTGATCTTTTATACAAGTGCTGTGCACACCTATAAGTGACGAATTCGCCGCAATGCTGTTAAATTAGATTATTTTTATGTAATGATTTAGTGAATAAGTCGTTGGTGTGACAATAAATAAATAAATAAATAAAATAAATAAATCATCACCAGAGAACCAGTAACTGTTTGTGCTGTCTATAAGCTCAACAACAGTACACTGAATGAATGAATGAACGATTTTTATTTTAGTTCAAGAAATCTTAAAACTAAATACATAGCCCCACAAAACTGCTTACGCAGTTTAACTGTGAGATCGCCGAGTCACTTTCACAATAGAATTCACATCATAGGCAGGTAAATCTGTTACATAAACAAAATCTTAATCTACGCTTGCAAATTATCTAATAAATATTTTTTTAGTTTGCGTGCGAATTTAACTTTAATATGTTCTTGTCTGATGTCAGCAGGCAGAGTGACCGTAGTAAGTGGTCGCATGTGACTGCCGAGGAGAGGGAATCGATTCCCGGTCCCGAAAAAATGTCGAGTTTAAGTGTTATTGGGTTTTTCAACAAGAATTTCTCAGTAGCAGCTGAATTTGTTGATGGCAATTGGCTCGCCTCGTATTACTTGGAATTTCTACAATACTCGCGATAAGTAGGTCCACCCAGTACCTACTTATAGACCGTACACTTACCTCACCCTCTTTAAATATTTCTTAAATCAAAACGAAAGATGTTTTATTTTTATATTATTAATATTTCAATCAACCCACAGCATTACGTTCCAAAAATACGTAACCTTTCATTGAAGAATACTTGAGATCGTCAAAGAGAACCCTTCAATGGAGAAAGGAAAGAATAATTAATTAACAAACACTTGACGCTTTGGTAGTACGTTGTTAACTGTGAGTCTATTGTTCGAGCACGTATCGCATAAAAAAATAAATTACTCCTTAGTTTTGTGCCGCTAATTGCCACCATTGTTGTTTTTTATTTTGATGGTTTGTAATCATTTTGATCTACAATTCACGGTAGCTCAGCTAAGGTACTTTTATGAAAATAAATTATTGACCTAGTTGAAAACCATGTCTTGT
Organism: Diarsia rubi; assembly: GCA_932274075.1. Lineage (NCBI taxonomy): Eukaryota > Metazoa > Arthropoda > Insecta > Lepidoptera > Noctuidae > Diarsia > Diarsia rubi. The sequence continues at coordinate 19,193,585 of OW026424.1, read as the reverse complement.
TATGATAAAAACCCAAGTCTCACCGCCGAATACTGAAACGCCACTTAAATATAAGTAACCCTCACATCTAGTGCTGTCTCGGTCGCTCTATGCTGAAGTAACAGAGACAGAACGAGATTTAAGGGCAACTTAAAATTGAGTAGCGTTTCAGTATTCGGCCGTCAGTTTGTTATCGGGTCACTTGTTGACATCGGGAAACAATAAATTTCGTCCACATCATCTCACACAAACCATTACTTTTTGATCGCTTTTCCCTCTATCATACACATTAATTGGGTACTTAATTAAAACAACATTCCCACGACAGTTTACGTATCACATCAACATTATCATTTTTCTCCTGCCCTTATCAAACTTAGAGCCGATGTGGACCTTACTTGACGTCTAACTGCAAGACTTGGCGCAAGCGCACGATATGACAGCGACCGGCCATTTGCACCAATCAGAGAGAGCAATTCGATTCATGTACCTACCTACCAGCGTTGCCAATCTGTGGGGAATTCCCCAAACTGCGGGGATTTTCAGTCCGATTGGGTAATTTGTGGGGAGAGCGTTAATGTGGGGAAAACGCGGGGAATTTAGACATTTACACGAGAACTAAACTAAGAAGTCATAAAAGTAGTATTAGAAGTATTTATAAATTATGTAAATTTAATTCAACATTAACTCAACATATCCGGCAGAAAGGTTTTATTGTAGTTTCTTTTATGGCAACATTCAATGATCATCAAAATGTATCAGGGAAAACCTTGTTTATTACTTTAGTTCGTAATCGTAAGTTTCGTGACGAACTATACAGAGTATTGCAGTCATTGCAGACAACTGTTGGCTGAACATAATAATACTGCACTGCTTGTTGTTATTTACTTTAATGCTAATAATTAAGCTTTAGTGCGAATATGGACAAGTGGTTGTTAAAATAAAAGGAAAAGATAATAAGGACGACGATAATTCCAAGGTATGTTATAAAACGAATATTCAGTAGTCAGTATTATACCTACATTACATTATATTACTCTGCTCTTGGCTTGCAATTGCAAGGTGATAACGATCCGCAAATATACTGGGCCAAAATATTCCGTCTTAAAAACAATGCAGATCATGAAATGTTTTTATATTTGAAACACGCAATAAGCCTATTGCTCGTTCTACCTTTCTCAAACGCATCTGTTGAAAGAAAATTTAGCGTCCTGAAAAATTTGACAACAGATTTAAAATTAGATCCTTCGAATGACATGTTATCCAAAAAAAATTGGCGAAATGAAGAGCTGCAGTAGATTTATTTATTTATTTTTTATTTTAAGTATTTACAAATGTAAAAACTTCAGTTTTTTTAAATTAATAAATAAATATGTTTGATTTATATAAATAGTGCTTTTATTTCTTTGATGAAAATTTGTGGGGAAAATGTGGGGAATATTGATATTATTTTCCCCAAAATTGGGGATTTTCAATCAGGTTTTTGGGTAATCTAGACCGTGGACATCGGCAACACTGCTACCTACTGACGAGTTAGTCACGTGTATTTCTATTTGTCGTTCACGCGTTCATATTGCAATTGTTTCGGGTTCATATTTGAATGTCATGCATGAAAATACCTAAACAGTTATACTCAAGATCAAAATGACAATTTTTAATATGGTTTAAGACATTTTATTTCTCAAAAACAGAATACAATAATTCACTTGGATGAGAAACACAGGTTACATAATTAAACGTTCATTGAAACGAGTAGGTATCGGAACGGTATTACAATATTGTTAATCATTAACTTAGCACTATGTTAGTAAAATAAAGTAAAATTAACTATTCTAAAAGAGAACGATATTTGAAGGTAGGCTAATACACTTTATACTATTATATTTACGTTAAAAATAACTACTAGTATAAAAAAGAATGATGTATTTTAGATGCTAGGTTATAATAAATGATCTTGTCTATGGTTGCTAGAATTTTACTTTTTTGAGGATCTAATGTTGAAGCTATAAAACGTACAATGGTGATGAGTTATAAATTCAGTGGCTAAGTTAGTAAATTAGGTGGGTATGTTTAATAAGAAGGACCAGTTACGATAATTGATTTAGTTGGCATTGTAAAAAAGACGGATTAGTTTATTAGAGGCTATCTCATTTTCTCGTGGCTTAGTTATCAAATTAGAAGTTTGATCCCGTGGCCAATACAAAAATCTGTAGCTCGACTTATTATTTCCCTTTTTTGTTTTATCAAATCAATAAAAAATGGCGAAGATAAAACGCGTCAAATATTTGAGTGGAGGCTTGTCACGTCACTGACCGCTAAAAACATGTCATATTAATGTCTAAGAAAATGACGTCACACAAGTTTTCAAAGCACTGTATCTTGTCTTCATTGTTTGTTTACGTGAAAAAAGAAAAAAAACATGTGTCCAATATTTTTTAAAGTCTATCTGACCGACTAATTTGATTTTTTTTTTGTTAACAACTCTGTTATCTCAATCTACTCACCTCTGTTCCACATTTTCAGAGCTCCTATCTGAATCCCTCAACCGGGTGTGCCTGGTCTTCCCCGAAGGCAGCAGTCTTCTGAGGGACACTCCTCCGCCTACCACTTCTGATAGCAGAGTACTGCGGGACCCTGAGGGAGCTCCACCCAGTTCTAGTGATGCTGAACATGCTGGAAGATAAGTGTTATCTTTAGCAAAGCCGTACGAGACAATAATTATAACGTGGAAAGGAGTAATAAGCGAGTTTTTATTATTTCAGCCGAAAGACGTTCACTGCAGGACATAGTCCATGTGTCACCACATTGAACGGTCCCGTACGTCTCGCATCCCCGTACTTCACCAGATCATCGGTCCACCTAGTGGGAGGCCATCCAACGCAACGTCATCCAGTTGGGGGTCGCCACTCCAAACCTTTCAGCCACATCGGCCTCCCTTTCAACGAGCAATGAGCCATGTCCACTGCTACTTAAGTTTGGCAATTCTTTGGCTAATAAGAGAGTACGACAAAAGAATGAATGGAAGTTGTGATAGCATTCATATTTTTACGGTTATATAATATTTAGGACTTCTTTTGATAATAATACTACGTGCGGAATAATATTGAACGATTGTTTAAAAAAAATATTTTACCCCACTTAAGGATGGTAAAGAAACCGTAGAAAATCAGTCGCGTTTGCGATTTATAGATCAACAGGCTGGTAGGTTACGGTTGAAAATAATAATTATGGTTGAGATGCGTCTCCCAAACCGCGTTAGTATTCCTCCCTTTGGCAATCTGACTCAGCCTCATTTTGGAGGTCTTTGTTAAATTTGTGTAGGACTTTGATTCTACATGAGACTGTAAAAATGATAAAGCACCGTCATTATCAGTCAGCGACTTGCTTTCTGTGTATACCCTTTTCACGGTACAATAATAATAAAAATAGCAAAAATACCGTCACTATCAGTCAGCGACTCCTTGTCCGCCGCCCGCTGGTACGCCCTTGTCCTGTGCGCTGAATGCAGCGCCAAGCACAGCGCTGCGAGTGCTGCAGCGGCTGCAAGCGCTACAGCGGCTTCTCGTGCACCGCCACCAGTACGCCACCACATGCCACCACTGACGGAGGCCCAGGCAGCAGACGCGTTGCGAATGGGCTCTGTTTGGAAATAATGAAGTGCTGTACTGTCCTGTGCCTAGCATTACCTGACCCCTCCCCCCATATAAAGAAGAAGAGGAGATGTGGTGTAAGAATAGGGGCCAAATAATGTTAGATATAAGACTAAAGCGTCAAACAGACGACCAGCACTTTGCTGTCGAGAAAGGCAACTGCATTTGCCGTCGACACGTTGACAGCAAACGCCGATCTAGTTGCGTCTATCGACAGCTGAAGTTCTCGTGTGTACGGCTCCTAAAGTGAAGGTAAAACATAGTCTGCCGGACTCCCATTTTGTAACGTAGCAGTGAACCATTCGACTCACATATTCATACAATGCAAAGTGTACTCATTAGCAGTAGCCTGTAACTGCTATTTTTCACTTGACAATCATTACAATTTTCATGGTACACTTAAAACAATTTAGTTTTCATTAGCATTCTGATTTAACACTTATTCCTTAGAATTAGTAAGTCGGGTTGCTGACAAACAGCAAAGTCATTAGATACAAGCCTATATTAATCGTCACGACGTGGTCTTTGACTGCAAGTATTTAAACGTATTTTTTCGAGATGTAGAGATTTCTCAGTAACAAACAAGCACGGAGTCTGGAATTGTGCCCCGTTGATGGCAATAGGCTAGCCCTTTTTACATGGGACTTAAACATATCTGGCGAAATGTGGGTCTAGGTACTATTAGATACATCTCTGTCGAACCCTTCGGGGATAATAAGCGTGGTGCTGTGTGTGTTGGAAAGGCCTATGTTAACTAGTGAAGGTCCGATAGGTTAGGAGTGTGTTTTCTTAAATTTTCTCACCCATCTGCGAGGCGTGCGCTAGGAACCCGCCAGCACATCGGTCACTGGTGTCAGCTGACCGCAGCTCCACGAGGATGTGGCGTCCACCAGCTATTTCCATCACACCACTACCATCTGTAGTGGTCTCCACGTCACCGGAAGTCTACATAGAAATGGAAATTAAAAATTGATATGAGGACAATCTGAGTTTTATTTTTAAGAAGGCAATTGTGAGTTATCTACCATAGGCAGAACGAGAGTGAGGAATACCGTCAGCTACAGTGTATTCACAGTTATTTTAACAAAAGAAAAAATGTCGAAAGGGATAAAAATAAGTTTTGCATGAGACAAAATCTTCCAAAAGGCTACGTTTCCGAGATATAAGCTATCAAATTGTGATAATGGTAAAGATTGTAACTTTGATAATCACCAATCATCACTTTTCCAAAACATGGCCTATGTATTGGAAAAGTGACGATTTGGAAGGTTTTATCTCATACAATAGGTACTTACGTGAATTGATATTAACTATTAATTAATACAGGTCTAATCTGTTGCCGCGATTTTGTAAATACAATAGCGGAAGTGAACCACGCCACTATTTATACAATTTTTTTTCAACCCATTTTGAAAGAATAACAAATCCGATGTTAAATAAATGTGAAAAAAAACTACATTTACTGCTTCTTCATAGACAGATTCAACGTCGCTTACCACAGCAGTACTGTCCGGTCCATCCCACGAAGCCAACAGTGGTGACCCCAGTGAATCACCGTCTCTTGCCCGCAGCGACTGACCAGCGCAAGGCAGCCGTACCGCTTCCATGCGTAGTCTGACCACTAGACCTTCTTCTGCCTGGTAAAGGAAATGACAATGGATGGATGGATGCAGCTAAATACTAGGGTACTATAAATGGAGCGACTGCCTATCTGACCTCCACAACCCAGTTAGTAGGTACTGCGTTAATACGATAATCTTTGTTGGCAACACCAACAAACATATTTTTAATACTTTTTGGTTTTGGCAACATTAAAAAAAGGAGTTCCGAATCCTCTGTGTGCGCGTCCGCACGTAACATAACCTTAGTGGTGAAAATCTATGTAATATCGTATTAACCAGTGTGTTGTGAGCAAAAATATAAACTGTGTCCCTGTGTGCTTGACTTTTCACTGTCTGAGGAAGACAACCAGCCCAGTCTATCCCGGAGCAGCAGATCAAGCTCCATTCATTGGTCCTTCGAAACCGCGATTTCTTCGTCGGACAGGCAACGAGCGCTTCGCTTGGACAAAGGTGCAGCGATCTCCATTGCACGTGGCGCAATCCCACTGTGCGGAGTTTCATCCACACTGCTAGAGAAAACGCACCACTACAAACGACGCGCAGAGGCAATAAAGGCTGCAAATACTCAAGGCGGCTGCAATTTGCTTTGGTTGGCCCGCGAAACCCCTTCGGTGCTAGCTACAGCTGCTCAGCCTACAATCATTCAACTCAACACAAAAGAAAAAACCAAATTTCAAGCATCCACCATATTTCAATCATCAATCAAGAATTCAAGATCGGCCATTTTTATTCATCTACCATTCAATCAGCGACGGACGGACCTGTGGTGCGGGTTGGCAACACTGCGCTGCGCACTCAAAATAAGAAGAAGAACCCGAAGAAAGCGCGCGCGACTTGTACTTCGACGGCGTTACGTTGGCTGCGCGTCAAGGGTCGTCCAATCGCAGCGCGGCGTTGGTCGTATGACGTCGACGATAAAGGTTTTTAACCAATAGTTTGTAGGTGAACTGGTGAACCATATTGTATTTTTTTAGTCTATGTAAGGTCTATGGTCTATTGTACGATTTGATTGCAAGCGTGTTTTTACACTGTGGAAGCCATTTTGTATTTTTTGAGTGAACTAGTTTGTGTTGAACAATTTTATTGTAGTTATTGTTTGTGCTCGCTTGGACTTGTGCAAACTAACAAAGTTATACTTTGCTTTGTGCCCAACCATAGGTGAGATCTCACTATGCCTGAAATAAAAGAAGCCATTCGTGAACTTCGTAGTAATCGAGGCTATGTTAAGGCGACCATTACGAGACTATGCGGGTCTTGTAGCGATTCCGGCATCGCAACCATGTTGTTAGCTAGCCTAAAAGTTAAAAAGTCTAAGCTAGAGTCTCTTTACACGGAATATGAAAGCTTCAACAAGAAGATATTCTTCCTGTCTGAATCCTCAGACGATGAGGACTTTTCAGTAGAAAACAAGTATTTCAACGTCATGGCAAAGCTGCAAGACGCGATTGAACAGAAAACAGTTTCTGCAAGGCATGATGATGCTAACGATTTAACTGAAAGTCACTCTCGTACTAAATTACCTACCATTCAGATGTCTTGCTTCCAAGGTGAGTACTCAGAGTATCAACCCTTCATTTCGCTTTTCGATTCGCTTATACACAGAGACAAACATTTAGATTCCTTACAGAAACTATACTATTTGCGGTCTTATTTAAAAAAAGAGCCTTACGACCTCATAAAGAACTTACCCTTGTGCAATGAGAGTTATCCTAAAGCGAGACAACTATTAGATGAAAGGTACAATAATAAATATAAAATTCAGAATGAACATATTGCACAATTGTTAGATATTGCACCTATGTCAAAGTCTACTTCTGCAAATATTCGCAGTTTTGTTTCGAGCACAAAACAAATTCTAGCGGCCATTGAAAATATCAACAATGACTTAAAATATTGGGATCCAATAATTTTATGTATCCTCACTCGCAAATTAGATACCTACACTGCTAGAGCCTACCAAATGGAGCGCGACGACAATATGGAGCCAAAGGTAAAAGACTTCATCGAGTTCCTGGAGAAGAGGGCCCTCGCAATGGAGAATGCGGAGCCCACAACTTCCAAGGGCAGCAAGGTGGTAGTGAATGTAGCAGCTCAGAAGACTTCTGCGACTGCCTGCTTACACTGTAAGTCTACCACACACAAGTTATTTAATTGCCAATCTTTTAAATTACTTTCTGCTCTGGAGCGATTAAACTTCACAAAGGCTCAAAGTTTGTGTCAAGTTTGTTTAAACAAGCACAATGGAAAATGTAAATTCCATTTCAAGTGTGATCAGTGCAAGCAACCTCATAATTCACTGATTCACTACGATGAAAAAGTTCCACCTGTCAGTTTGTTGTCTGGAGAACAAGCAAATTCTAATATTTTACTCCCTACAGCACAAGTTAAGCTACTGACCAAGGACAAAAAGGTAATATTAGCAAAGGCGATTCTAGACACAGGTTCTCAGGCATCCCTGGCAACAGATAGTTTAATTAAACAATTAGGTTTGACCCCAACACCAAAGAATACAAATATAATTGGTGTTGGCAATTCGCAGAACTGTGCCAAATATTGTATTCCTTTGCAGATACAATCAACAACTTCCTCTTATAAGAGGACAATTAACTTCCATGTTGTTCAGCAAATAACCTGCAAATTGCCACATAATGAAATAGATATTTCCAAAATAAAAATACCCGAAGGCATAGTGTTGGCTGACAAAGACTATTATGTCCCATCCAGTATCGACTTACTAATCGGTGCTGATGTGTTTTTTCAGATTCTGCTGCCATCTCAGCCGGAGGTAGAGATGCAGTCAAATAATTTAGTCAACACCAAGCTTGGATATGTCATTGGGGGCACAATTTTGCAACAACAGGTACCTAACAATAAGGTAACTTTATTCTGTTCAACATGCAACAATAACATAAATGAAGAAATTAAAAACTTTTTTGAGGTGGAGAAGGTCCCTCAGGCATACTGTGAGAAGTTGACTGAGCATGGCCTGGCTGAGGATATTTTCAAAAAATCCGTCAAACTGAATAATAATAAATTTCAGGTTGACATACCTCTCAAAGTACCTATTTACGAAGTTAACAGCCAATTAGGTAATTCTTTTAATTTGGCATTGCACAGGTTTTTAAGCTTAGAAAAGCGACTTCACAAAAATCCTCTTCTTTTAACAGAGTATGAAAAATTCATTCAGGAATATGTTGAGCTAGGTCACGGTCAATACATTAATTTTCACAGTTATGACCTTGAACAAGACCCTGTATATTTCCTACCTCACCATGCGGTGGTCAACGAGTCTAGCAAGACCACTCGCACTAGGGTAGTTTTTGATGCATCCATGAAAACAAATCAAAAAGTCAGCTTGAATGATTTAATGCTCAATGGTTCATTACCACAAAAATAACTTTTTGATATAATACTTTTGTATCGAATAGGTGACTTTACTTTCTCAACTGATATCCAAAAAATGTTTAGGAATGTATTAGTCAATCCACAGCATGCAAGTCTCCAAAACATTCTATGGCGCAGCCATCCTAGTGACACAATACAATGCATACGCTTGAACACTGTTACTTATGGCATGAAGAGCAGTAGCTTCCTGGCTACAAGATGCTTACTTGAACTAGCTAATAGGTATGGTACTGACTATCCCCTTGCTTCATTTATTCTGAACAACTGCACTTATATTGATGATATTTTATATTCAACATCTGACAAATCGGAATTACTAGAGGCCAAAGGTCAACTAGAGGCTATTTTACAGAAAGGTGGGTTTCATACACACAAGTGGGCATCCAATTCACCAGACATTTTGTCAGACATTCCATATAGTGAACAGCAATTTAATGAGTTAGAGCTACAAAAAGACAGTTGCACAATGAAAGCACTAGGATTGCATGTTGACATAAAGAATGATTGCTTTGCTATGTCCTGCCCAAACAATTTTGAAAACAATATAGTAACAAAAAGATCAATTTTAAGCTACATAGCACGCTTTTACGATCCCATGGGGTTTGTGAGCCCCATCATTGTTAAGGCGAAAGTAATATTGCAAAAACTTTGGCTTGATAAGCTAGACTGGAATGCCGCGCCCGACGCTGCAGTAAAGGAGGAGTGGTTGAGGTTTGCTTCTGATTTATTTGCCATGGAGCCAATTTCTTTTAATAGGAACATTCCAGTCCCTAAATCTGCCGAAGCTGTTCAACTCATCGGGTTTGCCGACGCGTCAAGTTCTACTGGGTATGGATGCTGCGTTTATCTTAGAGTGGTCGACATAACAGGTAAAGTAAACATAGCTTTACTCTGTTCAAAATCGAGAATTAATTCACATAGCAAGCCATTAACCATCCCGCGTCTAGAACTCAATGCCGCGCTTTTATTATCGCACCTCGTAAAAAGAACGCACGATACACTTAGCTTAAAAATTGTAATAAATAAGGTATGCTTATTTACTGACTCCATGATAGTCCTGGGTTGGCTTAATACCAATATTATTAATTTACAAGCTTACGTCGCGAACAGAGTGAAGATTATTAAAGAAATGTCTTCTCAGTATCAGTGGTGCTACGTCAACACTAAGGAAAACCCTGCCGATCTTATTAGCAGGGGGATGGATCCACAAGATCTTGCAAGCTGCGCACTATGGTGGCACGGACCATCCTTCCTACAAAATGGTAAGCATGAGTTCTGCAATAACAGTCAACACCTCCCCACTGTTACCCTTCCTGAACTCAAGAAAGTGGCGCCATCTGGGGATCAACTTGTTACACTCTCGACGCAGGTACAAAACGATTTATTCGAATTTTTGCAGAAGTATTCTGACATACATAGGATGACACGAGTCATGGCTTATGTACTTAGGTTTTGCATCAATATAAAAACAAAAAACAATAAAATTCTTCTCAATTATTTATCTAGTGAAGAGTTAACAAAAGCTTTAAATTTAATTATAAAGCAAGAGCAACATGTTCATTTTAGCCAGGAAATTAAAAACCTAAAGCAAAATAGGGAATTAGGTCCTCTAAAATCGTTACATCCTTTCTTGGACGATCAAGGTTTACTCAGAGTAGGTGGCAGGTTACAAAATTCCCAAATTCCCTATGAACAAAAACATCAGATAATTTTACATAAGGAATCTAAGGTCACTGAACTCTTAATTAGGTCTGAGCATCAAAGATTATTTCATGCAGGTCCTAAATTACTTCTTTCGATTTTAAATCAGAAATACTGGCTTATAAATGCCATTCGGCAAATAAAAAAAATAACTCACAAATGTCTTGTGTGTTTTAGGATGAAGGCCGAGTCTGCAAAGCAGCTAATGGGTTCATTACCGCAACAGCGCGTTACTGCGTGCAAGCCCTTCCTAAAGGTCGGTGTGGACTTCGCGGGGCCCCTCCCAGTTAAAAATAGTAGAATTAGGAAGTCAGTGGAAACAAAAGGATACATATGTGTGTTTGTATGTTTCGTCACTAAAGCAGTGCACTTAGAGCTGTCATCAGATCTAACAACTGACTCATTTTTAGCCTGCTTCAAACGCCTTATAGCGAGACGGGGGTTGCCCAGCGAAGTCTTCGCTGACAATGGAACAAATTTTAGGGGTGCAGCAAACCAATTAGCTGACTTGTATCGGTTGCAGGCTACCTCAGAACATCAAACACGGGTGCAATCGTTTTCGGCCCAGCAAGGTTTAAAGTTTCATTTTGTGCCTAGTTACTCCCCCGTGTTTGCTGGCCTCGCGGAAGCTGCGGTGAAAAGTACCAAATTTCACCTCAAAAGAATTTTGCAAAAATTAGTTCTTACCTATGAACAATTAAATACTATCTTAGTACAGATAGAGGGCATACTTAATTCGAGACCTCTCGTACCTATGTCCTCCGATATTAATGATTTTAGTTATTTGACCCCTGGTCATTTTTTAACAGGTAGTGCGATCATGTCTTATCCTGAAAAAGATATTTCCGACTTACCTACTAACAGACTAAAGTTTTGGAAGGTTTGTGAACATGCAAAACAATGTTTCTGGTCCATATGGCACAAATATTATTTGAACTCATTGCAATGTAGATCAAAATGGCAATCAAGCTTACCTAATGTGACAAAGGGTATGTTGGTTATTCTTAGGGAACCGAATTGTCCGCCATTGCATTGGCCATTGGCTAGAGTCTCGAAGGTCTTTCCAGGCAAAGATGGAAAGGTTAGAGCGATAGAAGTTACTGCTCCTAATGGGAGAACTTATATGCGCTCATTGTCAGGTATCTGTGTCCTGCCATTAGATGATATTTTAGTATAATTATATAACTTTGTACTTTGCACGGGTCCGAGCGAGCACAGACAATGATTACATACCGAAATAAATTAGGTAGGTCTAGATTATACACAGTTGTCTAGTGATAAGATGATAGATAATAAAACGTGTCTGATGCATACATACTTATAATTTTGTTAGGTTAACGAAACTTCTATTTGATTTGTAACAAGTTTGTTGTAACCTTTACTGTTGTGTGAACTTGTGTGTGTTGTTATTTTTAACTGTTCTATTTGATGGTAATAACTTTAGCCTTTATTTAAGTTTCAGTTTAACTTATGTAAGTTTAACTTTTATTTTTTCGTAGTTATATTATTAAGTAACTTTGTATTGTAAAAAAGCTTCTTTTCTGGTGGCGAACATGTTGGCAACACCAACAAACATATTTTTAATACTTTTTGGTTTTGGCAACATTAAAAAAAGGAGTTCCGAATCCTCTGTGTGCGCGTCCGCACGTAACATAACCTTAGTGGTGAAAATCTATGTAATATCGTATTAATCAGTGTGTTGTGAGCAAAAATATAAACTGTGTCCCTGTGTGCTTGACTTTTCACTGTCTGAGGAAGACAACCAGCCCAGTCTATCCCGGAGCAGCAGATCAAGCTCCATTCAATCTTTGTAAGACTGGTTGCCAGGTTGTCAGGCGGCTGACTACCTGTGACGACTTCTTAAGATCTATTATGGGTGTAAAAGTACCCTTAACGCAAACGAAGGGCTCTTGTTCTCCCCACCACTGTAATATTTTTTTGTTCTAGACCATACCTGGGAACCGTGGTTACGGAGATATTAGGGTCAAAGTTCCAAATTTTTCACAGCTGTTTTTGTAAATTACTAGTTTTTCAGGTTATAACTTTACTTAAATTACCTCCATGGCTCGTTTACTATTCAAAGCATCCACTAGCACAATGTTTTAAGAGTGCTACATTGAATTTAACTTTAAAATGTGATTTTTGACCCAAAAAAAAAAGTCGTTTCCAAGCAAAAATTTTTGCGTAGGGGTACTTATTTAGTTTGATGTACAGAATGCTTGGTTGACGTATGTGTGAAGGGTTAATTTGTCAGCTAGAACTAACGGCTTGACGTGCTTTCCGAAGCACGGAGGTAACTCGGGATGTAATTGGTGGTCAACCTCCATACCAACCTCCATACCAACCTCTCATCATAATGAATAGATAGATGGTCCCTATCTATTCATTATGATGAGCTTACAACAGGTAAGTTCTATGTTCAACATTGCCATTATAATAACGACGACTCTGATTATTATCAAAAACCCATAATGTACCGTTAAACGAAAATACAACAGAAGTAGTCAAACCTAAGCGATCTCGTTTCATAACAATCTGAACATTGATTTCTGCGAATAAACAGTAACTTTTAATTGAAATATAACGGGTAGATCAAGTTCAACAGAAATCGTTCAACAATTCGTTCCGGGAAAGGAGTAAATATTGAGATGAGGTAGAAAAATGAAGAATGAACAAAGCCGTAGATCGTGATTACTGGCCAAAGGTATGACAAAATGTTTATTGCAGAAGAAAGTAGCTGATTGTCTTTCTTTCGGTAAAGGGGAATGCCAAACTTTGTATGGGAGCTCGGCTGTTCTGGTGTCTTGACTGAACCAGTGGGGTCCGACCCGAACCCAGTGAAATGTCGTCCAACTTACGGAAATGAAAAAGCATGAATAGAAGTATATTCCATTGCAGTCTTTTAAATCGAATTTATAAGCTGGTGACAAAGTGCTGCAGATTTCAGCAGCCAATATTATTAACTACCCAAAAGTTTTAAGTTGAAAAATATCAATGACAACATTAGAAAAAATTTGGCTAGATTTTCTGGAACTGTTAGAACGTAAATTAAACCCTTATATCGATAATGTGGTGAGAGCTTGGCTCATGATGCATTTGCTTTGCCAACACGAATTCATTAGTAAAACTATTAACTGAGTAAATTAGAATGCTGTTGCCAATTTTGTATTAATTTTTGTTGATATTTGGTAAATTATAATCTGAATAGCATAATACTCGTATCAATATTAAATTTTAAACAATATTATCGCCTATTCAATATAATCTTAAATAAAGCAGTTTGTGTTTGTAGATACAAAACACCCTCATCAATAAAGAAAAAACAATGGGTTACATTACATTAATGCGGCTTAATTCACGAGTATTGTCTGATCAAAACTTAATCATATTACATTATCAAAGCAAAGGATTTCTTGCAATTTATTATAATATAAAATTCAATGCCACTTTTCGCTGTAATTTTAAAACTCAAGAACGGCAAGTAGATGGTTTATGTGAAGTTAGCACAAAATCGATCGAACGGTAGTCAAGTTTAGGCCAAAGAAGGCCATTCTAAAGCTCGTTAAGTTGACGATATCGTAAAAGTCGAGGAACACACCTGAACAAAAAAGGTTAAATAACCAGCTGCAGTGGTTGAATCCGGGCGAATATGAAGACGATACAGGCTAAAAATTACATTTGACTAACTTACTAGTCTCAAATAAATAATATATTTTCTACAGCATCAGTAAATTAACGCAGGGCAATGATTTAATGTACTTTTGTCTAAGCAACGCATTTGAGTTTTCGACAACCACGCGAACGAAGTCGCGGGCACAGCTAGTAAATAATATAAAGGAATGTTTCGAAGTCAAACAAAGCACAAACTTCATTTTGCAAGCGGAGCTAAGCGAGAAATGTTTAATTTTACCTCACAATCAAACCTTACAGTATCCGAACTTTTGATTGAAGGCGCTAAGTAGGTACTTCGCAATTGGCGATTTGAACTTGCCGTAACAAGTTATTTCGAACTGCCTAAGTTTCTTTTGTAAGAGTCATGTTACTGTTAGTGACGTGAACTTTAAACAATAATTAATTGAAAGCTTCACGTCACGTGTACGAACACGTCACGTGACGTGTGTATTGTGCAGGTACTAGAATCTGGGGGCACGGCAGTGCCCCCGCCAAGTCGAGCAATAAAGCGGCACGGCCATACCATCCTTTTCTTGAACCAGTTCAGGCCATTTTCAACCTCCTATAACTTCGTTGTGAAATCAAGGAAAACCCAAAAAAAAGCAATTTCAGTCTAGATTCTCTAGATATAATACATCAACTGCATAAATACCTTTGTAATCCCATATAAATGTTTAGGATTACAACGTTAAAGTTGCATTTTCAGTGAATGAATTTTACGAGTTAAAAACACACTTCCTGGTTTCCGATTGATCTGAAATTTTGCACGTTTATGTATTTTTTTTTTTTGGAACAAGCCCACCACACTATTCCCAAACCACTGTACCTAACTCCTGTAAGCCAGAATCAAAAGTGGCGACCACAAGACAAGCGCCGAGACAATGAAGCCCGACGAAGTCCCAGAGAAACGATTTAACTGACTTGGATCCCGCAACGAAATTAATTAGAAAAAAACGTATAAGTTTATCGCCTATCAATGCAATATTATAATGACATGTAAGACGGAGCTGGAAGTTGGCCATACGAACTCCATTTTAGAATGTCAGAACCCCATCGAGTTTGGACTCGTTTGATTTGTCTTGTCGAATAGCTTGTCTTTAGATGATGTTCTGGGTTCTGATGATGGAGCCTGAAGGTGGCCATAGAAACGTTATAGAACGACATAACCCATCGAGTTTAGACTCGTTTGATTTGTCTTGACGAGTACTTTCTCTTTAGATGGTCTCCAAAGTCTGTTGATGGAGCTTGAGAGTGGCTATAGGAACTCCGTTATAAAACGACTTGACCTTGTCGAGTTTGGACTCGTTTGATTCAGCCTGTCGAGTAGTACTTTAGCAGTTCTTCAAATCGATGAATAAGACTAATAGAGAATCGGACAAGCCCGCCACACTATTCCCAAACCACTGTAACTCCTGTAAGCCAGAATTTATTCAGTCCCCACTTAAAAATCTTTGATGTTTCAAATAAATAGATTGACTTGCCACTGCATCACATTGGCCAATGCGATGGCTAATAGAATGGCCTGTTTAACATTGGCGAATGCGGTGCGATGGCCAGGTCAATCTATTTATTTAAAACATCAAATATTTTTAAGTAGATACTGAATAAATTAGTCACTACTTTTTACGGTAGAATAACTGAGTTGCACGACTTGGTTTTTGTTTACAAGTTTTGTTTTTAGTGGTATTTTTGCTCGGAACTAGAAAACGTGTTGCGCCGACCAGGCGACCCAAAAGAGAAGGGGTAAAGGCAAGATAAAGGCATTACATTACATTTGCTCGAGGTGCCGCTATTTTATTTCGACTTTAAACACAACAATTTTATTGGATTACCACAGCAACAAGAACAAAAAATATACAGTGCATCTGTAACATATAATTATGAAGAAGTAACATCAAATTCCTATCTGGCGCCACCGTTGCAGTTAGCCGCGACTTAAGACTATAGAAAATCCTGACAAAAAAGCTGTAAACCCTGACAAAACACCCGTCTGGTCGGAGCACCTTATTCTTCATACCCCTATTGTGACTTTGTATCTTATTGATTACATACTATGACAAGTTAATACCTAGATTTGCATGTTTCTAAAAACTACTTGCAACCTTTATCAATTTGCCAGATCTTACCAAGATAAACTTACTTGATCTAAGCAACAATTTTGTTAAGTAGGTACCTAATTCTCTATCTGAGTCTCACTTTTATTGCAGACAGATTTTTCAAAAGAATGGAGTTATTTTACTTTCAACAGGCTTTGCTTAAACCTAAATAGCAGCTGTTAAAACTTCTAGAAACTTTGCGAAGAATTTAGATTTATCGTTTTAAAGATCGTTTTGGACCTTTGTATAGTTCGAGATGCTTATGAAGAAGACTCTTTTTTTTAAGAGGTGACTTAATCAATTTTTTTTTATGGGAAAAAAGTATTTTCAATCGTATTAATAGGGTAGCTAACAAAAAAAATCTAATTAGTCCGTCAGATAGATTTTCACACGTATTTTTTGACGTAAACAAACAATGAAGACGTTACAGTGCTTTAAAAACTCGTGTGACGCCATATTCTTGGACATTAATATGGCGTTTTTTACTGGTCAGTGCCGTCACAAACACCCACTTAAATCTTTGACGCGTTTTATCTTCGTCAAAATTTATTGATTTGATAAAAGAAAAACCGGTCAAGTGCGAGTTTAACTCGCGTGAAGAGGGTTCCGTACGATGAATTTTTTTATCCCCTATCTTACCCCCCTAGGGATGGAATTTCCAAACAATCTTCCTTAGTGGGTATTTACACTATATAAGGTATATATGTGCAAAATTTCAAGTCTCTAGGTCCAGCGGTTAGGGCTGTGCGTTCAGTCATATCAGTCATTGAGTCAGTCAGGACTTTGAATTTTATAAATATAAATTCACCATGTAATTTTTAGACCATGGACTTCTTCTGTATTTTTTTCAAAATTTTAGGCTCAGTAGTTTCGGAGTTAAGGGGGGGGGGGAACGGTCAATTTTCGTCTATTTTCTTAAATAACTTTAAAACTATTTATTTTAAAATTATTAAAAAAATATATTTGAGACCCTCATAGTAAGCCCTTTCATTTGATGTGTCACATGGTACAGTTTGCAAAACTTTTTTTTTAAATTTCTTATTTGCCCCGTAAAAGCGACCCCCACATTCAAAATTCATTTATTTACTTTAGCCGTACATGTTTGGGTCACAAAAATCCATATATATACCAAATTCCAACTTAATCGGTCCATTAGATTCGGAGCAAATTGGCTGTGACAGACGGACAGACAGACAGACAGACACACGAGTGATCCTATAAGGGTTCCGTTTTTTCCTTTTGAGGTACGGAACCCTAAAAATACGTATCCAATATTTTTCGATAATCTAACAGAGTGACTAATAAGAATTACTTTTTTTTTAGACAGTAAACATCCCTATTGCTGCACTAATTTTATGGTTACCATCGATTAGATGTTGAGCCAATTAGAAAGAGCTGAAAAAACGTAATTCGTTTTGTTTCGTTTCCGACGAGGAAACTCGAAGCCTAAATAAATGTGGCAAAATTTAAATGAGAATGAAATGAAGAAGAAGAAATAAGAATCAGAAAGCAACAATTTCGTGAACAAGGAAAAACGATATTTACAATGTACATTATCATCTGCTAAGCCTATCCCCAGCTATGTTGGGGCGACTTCGAGTCTAACTGGACTCAGCTGAATACCAGTGTTTTACATAGAGTGACTGCCTATCTGACCTCCAAACCTGCACGGAGGAACCACGGTATGTAATAGGTGGTCACCCATCCACGGACCAACCTAGATAAGCGCGGCTTAACTTGAAGGTCGACCCGAGTGACTGCTATTATTTACGCACGAGCTCCTTATATTTAATGTACGTAAAATATTTCAACATACTACGGATTCATTTTACAGGGGCCGATAACTCTAAACAGCTAACTTTTAGAGCGCCTGACAAGTAATTTCGTTAAATCGGCACATTGTGAGTTAATTGCCGGTCGGCAGTAACTTGGACGTCCCGTAAACAGTATCCGGAACAATATTAGTTTGTTAAACCGGCAGCGATCGGCAAAGCGACCCTACTTCCAAAATAGAAGTTTTAATGGCTTCACGGCGATACAAATTCAACAATGCTGCGTTCAGATTTAGGACAGTTGATTTGGCAAGATGTTAGGCAACTCTAGTTGAAGTGTTATTGATGAGTTCTAGTTCGTTAGAATGAGTCCGCGTAACACTGGTCAGTTTCCTTCACTCGTCACTTTATTCGACAGTGTTGTTGGTTTGTCAGTTTTGTTAATTGGACAGTTTTGTGTAACGTTTCCATTATTTGTCAGTTTCTTCGATTTCACAGTTTTATTCAATTCATCAGTCAAACCACAGTCGATAAGAAGTTCAGAGATTTTAAAATAAGACAAAAATGTACTAACGTAAGCGAATGAACAGGAAAAAAGGGAATCTTAAATATGATGAACGAACATGATACGTGACCAGTGTTACGTGGAACCCTGGATGCAGGATGCAGCACAAACCTCAAGAAAATAATTATGGCGGCTAAAATCACCTTGAAGGACATATGTCACTAAATCACCACCTTGTATTTAGTAAAAAAGAAAAAAATTGTCGCAGAAACATAACGAGCACACAAAAACACAAAAAAAAATCAAGAGAGTAGTGAGTTGTAGTTAGGTAATTAGCTTATATATCATGTAATAGTAACAGAGATCTTCACACTAATCACACTAATATATATCCACCAATAAAGGGGAAAGTTTGTGAGTGTGAGTGTGTATGTTTGTTAACTTTTTCACGCAAAAACTACTGAACTGATTTGGATATTTGGTACACATATAGTTCATAATCTGGATTAACACATAGGATAGTTTTTATCCCGATTTTATAACCCTGTGGGATAATTTTCGAGTTGTAGCGGGTGAAGCCGCTGCCAACAGCTAGTAATCACACTAATAATATTATAAACGGGAAAGTTTGTGAGTGTGTATGTTTGTTACTTCTTCACACAAAAACTACTGAACTGATTTGGATATTTGGTACACATATAGTTCATAAGCTAAATTAACACTTAAGATAGTTTTTATTCCGATTTTATCTTCCCGTGGGATAATTTTGGAGTTGTAGCGGGCGAAGCCGCTGGCAACAACTAGTAAGGTATATTTGGTAAGACCAAGGTGTTTTCGCTGCTCTTGTAATATTGAGCTATCAAAAAAAAATACCTAGTAGCACTTGACTAACCCAACATAATTCGATCGATTCCACTGTCGATATCAAACGCTCCCGCATTGGTTATACCTCTATGAAAACCGTAATAGACGGTATATGCTAAAGTGACAGCTTCATACAAGTTTGTCTATAACGTTTGACAATATTACGTAGCTCTGTGACCATGGGGTGCTTCCGGGGGTAAATACGTGAATTTGGGATATAGGCACGTTTAATGGAGGGCTCCGTTCAAGTACGACCTTTAAGTTCAGCGTGCTACTTGGTGAAGTAGTTCAGTTATGTGATTTTCAATTTGAGCAGCAAATCAGTTGTTCTAAACAATTTTAACGTGAATACTTTTATAGGCAACAGCGGTTTCTTTGTTAGTAAAAATAATAAAGAATAGGGTAGTTAACAAAAAAAAATCTAATAAGTCTGTCATATACATTACCAAAAAATATTGGACACGTATTTTTTTCTTTTTTCACTTAAACAAACAATGAAGACGATATAGTGCTTTGATAACTCGTGTGACGTCATACTCTAAGATATTAGTATGACATTTTTAACCGGTCCGTAACGTCACCAACCTCCACTCAAATCTTTGACGCGTTTTATCTTTGTCAATTTTTATTGATTTGATAAAACAAAAAAATACGAGTCCAATATTTTTCGATAATCTAGCAGGCGGACTAAATTAAAATCACTTTTTTTAAGTCAGTCAACATCCCTATATGTGAGGGGGGGAGGGAATTGTGATGAATACCAAACATAAATACAACAAACATAATTATTGACGTGGTTACTGTTTGTGTGTCGATGTCCTGTATACAAACAAACTTTCAAGTACACATTGAAAAAATCACCCTATTCATAACGACCCATAGATCTCAGTTATCTGAATTTAATAAATTATGATTTTTTAACTAACTGTTGCCAGCGGCTTCACCCGCTACAACCCACGGGAATATTAAAACGGGATAAAAACTTAAAATAGATAAATCCTATTTATTAATCCAGGGTATAAACTATCTGTGTACCAAATTTCATTCGCGAGAAGAAGTAACAAACACACACACTCACAAACTTTCGCCTTTAGAATATTAGTGAAATTCCTAGAGAAGTATATAAATACACAAACTTGTCTTCACAAAACAAGCTACCATTCTCTAGAAAATTTTACTAAAATGATATAGTCTATATAAAGTTTCGGAGATCGTGATGTTTTTGCAAATGAAGTGCTTTCACGAAGTTTTAAAACAAAAGTTTATTTAAAGCAGATGGCAACTCAGTCGACATACCGTATAACACCCGAGGGCCATATAAAGAAATATTATGATGCAGTGAAAATGTTTAAAGAAATTGAGCATTGACAGTGTGTTTGTAAAAATACTCCCATGGTAAAAATACTTCCATGGTACAGTTTATCTGCCAGATTGCGGAATTTCTTTAATAGAGTCACCGCAGTCCTGTAACGTAAAGGGCATTAGAAGCTACATGGATGGGCTTTAGTCAGTAAGAGTCTGACAATCCCTTCTGCTCCACCCAGATCGGAAGGCCTTTATAACAATAGGGATGTTTCCTAGGGATGTTTCTGTCAGGACAAACAAAATCTGCTTAGTCCGTCGGTTAGATTATCGAAAAATATTGGAAACGTGTTTTATGTTATTATCAAATTAATAAAAAAACGCGTCAAAGATCATGAGTTGGGGCTGTTGAGATCACTGGCCGGTAAAAATGTACTGCAATGTGACGTCACGTGATTTTTCGAAAGACTGTATCCGTTTACATTTTTTGTTTACGTGATAAAAGAAAAAATATGCGTCCAATATTTTTTGGATATTAATCTGACGGACTAATTACATTTTCATCGTCAACTACCCTATTGATGATTTCCCAACCTTAAAAGAGTGAAGTGCGAGACGCACGAGACTGGTCAAAGTGGTGACTCTTAGGGAGGCCTATGTTCAGCTCTGAAAGTCATTCGACTGAAATGATGATGATGCCATGCAGTGAAAAGTAAAATGTAGGAACCAACCTGAAGCAGCCAGAACGATCTAGAAGGACAGGCCCTCGCGGAACCCGCCAGCAGTCTGGCAGCAGGTGCGAGGTGTAACACGCAGCCACAGCGACACCTGGCGCCGACCTCTGCCACCACCATAGACGAGTCTCCCGCCCACGGCCGCGCGGCGCATTCACACGCCGCAAGCTCCACAGCTTGGCCCTAGGAACACGACAATGTTTTTTTGTTTTTGGTACAATTATTTTATACTCCCTCTCGATTTCAGTCACAGCACCAAATCTCAACGGAGACAGGAGATATTATGGTGCACAAATGTGTGTTTAACCCTGAAGTTTCTAGCCAGTTCTTCTCCATAGGAAACGAACAACCCGAACCGTGCAACTTTTTCTCGACGATTTATAAAGTGCCCACGGAGGCCTATATGAAATGTATATATATATATTTTATATTGTGCACAGTCCTCTAAGTCGATCACTAACTAAAAAGGTGGCCGTTGTCAAAATATTGCTAGCATTAATTTATACCATTCAGGAACACGAACGTGCACGGTGCGTATGTTTTAGTGGACACCCTTAATCTCCTAATCTACTGACGATAATCCGGACGGTAATCCAAGGAAAAGAGAAGAAAATTAAATAGTAAATATACGCACGATACAAAACGTCTTTTATGTAAGAGTCAAAACAAACAGAACGGAAAAATCCTCGCGCAATTTTGTAGTTACCGTATTTTTATTGCTTAGAGTAGAAAATTGTATAAATCCATCTACTCCATCTTTGTATTACGCGGCCGCGGTATTCTCCTTCCCTGAGCTGTAGCAGGTGTCGGCCCTTGCGGACCCCTTCATTGGTGCAAACACCTCTATGAGATGCGCGTGGAACACGACCGCACCGTTGCGTCGACCCGGCCAGTCGTTACAAGACGTATTAAAATTGTATCAGTGCAGATAAAAGACGGTATTTAACATTGAATAAAAATATAATGAATAATTAGCAACATTTAATTAAACACTAAAAATAAAAACTAAAAAGACATGAAACTCATTTAAATATACAATCACAAAGAACTTTAAAAATAATATAAAACTAAGAATAATTTATTAATAGTAATATTAAAGTTTACGCTACCTTATTTTGTTCTTTAAATTCGCAACATCCTGTTCGACCAACACAAGCTCACTTTCGTCATGCGTGAACATCTGTATCCTGCACAGTTTCACTTAAATCTTCCGTTGATTCACCTTTAATCTGCATTTGGTCACTTTCAACGTCTTTATGCAATATTTTTTGGTGTTCGCTTTCAATATCATCAGAGTTATTTTTTCTAGAAATTAAAGATTTTTGGCTAGCAGTGCGTAACCTTGACTTTGAGTCAATGCCACTCAGTTTTTGTGTAGATAATTGAGATAAAGCTAAATCTGACATCAATGATTTCCGCATCTCATCTCTGCTAACAGCTAGCAACTTCGATACGCCCATAAAGTCACCCATACTTCTTTCAGACTCGGTTGTGGTAGTACTATAACTTGAATGTAATGATGTAAATGAAGCCAAACTATCTTTATGTTTTGACAGGGAAATGGCAGTATCTACGGGTACCAGCTCAATACTTGGTTTAGTTTTCATACTTTCCTTTGACGATGATAGAGTGGAAGAGACTGACATACCGCAACGTCTATCTTCAAATGATATAAGTGAATCGGTTACAAACCCACAACTTCTTGCTTCAACCGTTGTTTGCAATTTCCTTGAGGACACTGGTTTAACGTCAAAACCAAGATCACCTTTTTCATAGATATTGCTAAGTGAAATTAAGGATTCCCTAGATTCAGCTCGGGCTGCATCACGATATTGATTTATAACTCCAAGAATTCTTTTTAAAACGATTTCTCTTTCTAAGATTTCAAGAGAAGGATCCAAAGCAGTCCAGTGATCCATTTTCAATGCGGCTTGTACTGCGAACGTCGATTCTTTAAGAATATTCTCAAACGTTTTACGTTCCCTCAGTAGTTCCGCTGTTTCATCGCCAGGTTTATATTGGGTACCTAAAGTAGCCTGTAAGTTTTGCTCCAACACACGTACTTTTAGTGAGAGCTTTTCATTCGCTTTTGATAACCTCTGAATTTTTGCTTGCATTTTTTCAGTGTCAAACTGATTCTTATCATAAAGAGCTTTTTGTTTTCTTACATTTTCAAATTCTGCCGTCAATCGATCGATATTTTTAAGCTGTGCAATACTTTTATTAATTGCTTCATCTCGTTCTTCTTTAGCTACTTCCATTGCACAACGAGCAGCTCTCTCATCTTCTTTAAACTTTTCATTTTGCTCAGCTAATTTTGCTTGCGTCGTTAACAGACTATCTAATTGATTATTTAAAACAATATTTTCAAGAATTACCTTATGCGTAGACGCAGCAATCCT
Organism: Diarsia rubi; assembly: GCA_932274075.1. Lineage (NCBI taxonomy): Eukaryota > Metazoa > Arthropoda > Insecta > Lepidoptera > Noctuidae > Diarsia > Diarsia rubi. The sequence goes on along the minus strand of OW026424.1, from coordinate 19,169,881 downwards.
TAATTCGCTAGCATCTTGAAAATCTTGTGACAACTGTTCAAGTTTTCCTTCCATTTCTTTCTTCAACTTGTTTTTACCAATTACTAACTGTTTCTCAGTATCATATATTATTATTTTGTATTTGTTTTGTTGTTGTTCAAATGCACGCTCTTGTCTTTCGAACTTCTTCATTAGAACTTCTTTTATAGCACGTATTTCTTCAAGCGTGTTTAATTTACCAGATTGTAGTTTATTTTCAGAAGTAAGTTGAACGCTCATTCGCAAGAAGTTATATTCTAATTCATCGACCTGTTCTTTGAACTCTGCTATTCGTATCACCCTTAACTCCTCTAAAGATACAACTTTTTCTTTTAGTTTTGCATTTTCTACAATTTGCCCGTTGAGAGTTTTCTTTAAATATGCTATTATATCAGCCCTATCCTCATCGAGTATATCGTAATCCTTTTGCAATGCTTCATAGCGAATTTCGTGGTCATTGACGGTTTGTCTAAGGTGAGCAAGTTTCCGATTGCAGTCCGCTAGCTGTTCTTCGTACAACGCTTTTTCAATTTCGGTAAGTATGTTAAGATTTGCTCTACTTCTACTTTCTGCCTTTGCTACCTTTGGTGACTTTGCTGCTTTTGGTGGCATGATAAACAACACAAATTAAGTCAGGGTAAGAAAATGTTTCTGTTTTATTTGTATAGGCGCAGGGAGCGATTTATAAAATAAAAGTTAATACCTAATAAAGGATTTGTTTGAATATTAACAATTACTATTAAAATAAATTTTGACGTTTGCTCAACCATAGTAAAAAACTATAATTGATTTAGTTTTTTTATAAATATTAAGAAGAAAACTGTTATTGAACCTTGTTTTCAGGTCTTACACATAGATTTTTTTTGGGAGTTTTAGGTCGATCCAATACAGAGACGTTTTAGTTACAAATCTTTCTAGATCATTAATAAGAATTATTAATAATGATGCATTCTAATGGCGAAATGACAATGATATTAAAAGATTATAAATATAAACTAGCTATAATAACTAACTAAAATTAAGAATATAAAATAGCTGATGCCCGCAGCTTCACCCGTGTTAATGTCGGTCAAAATATTATTAAAACCTTCCTCGAAAGCCACTTTATCCATTGGTGAAAACCACATGAAAATCGGTGCAGTGGTTTTTGGGTTAATCGCGAACAGACAGACAGACGCAGTGTAGGACTTTCTTTGTTTTATAATATGTAGTAATAGGGATTCCGCGCGGAAGGCGGAGGCCATTCGACTCATTTCAGCTATCCGGTATATATTAAGAAGGTAGGTTGTTTTTTTAGTTATCTTATTATGTCCCACTGCTGGGCAAAAGCCTAACCAGGCTGTTAATGTTATATTTTTCCTTCTGCTACTGGCTACTGGTACAAAAAAATTGCGCTCTGGACTTGGAGTTGCGGTTACTACTACTTGCGGCTATAAGTGTCTGATAATACATTCAGTCCTTACTGAGCCCTGTTTCTAGACTACATGAGCTTTCAAATGAAACATGAAAAGTTTTGGATCATACGGATTACCCGAGCCGAGCGGAGTAAAAATATTCTTGTTTGGGAATGACTACTCGCAGTTCAACCTAGAAGATTGGCAACTGCTTAACCGGTCTTACCATTGGGTGATAAGCGTGTAAGCCAACCAAGATAAAAAACGAGAAGATAGAGAGATGATGATATTGTCTATAGACCAGGGAATGAAAATGACACTGCTGACGCGCTGTCACGTATCTGCGCTATTTACTCGGAATCTAAGTTGAAGGACTTGATTTCGATTTTAAAGGACCAGTACCGTCATCATCGTCTAACAAGTACTTACTGACCATTGTAGACGAATATTCTCGATTTCCTTTCGCATTCCCGTGCCAAGACGTTTTCGCTGCGAGTGTAATGAAACATTTATCAAGTCTTTTCTGCACATTTGGATTGCCAGCTTATGTTCATTCCGATCGTGGCTCCGCTTTCATGTCAAAAGAAGTAAAGGATTACTTACATAGTAGAGGTATATCTACAAGTCGAACGACAGCATATAACCCACAGGGTAATGGTCAAATAAAGCGGACAAATGGAACAATTTGGAGGACAATACAATTAGCTCTGAAATCACAGGGATTAAAAATCGAGCAATGGGAAATGGTACTTAATCAAGCACTGCACTCAATAAGATCTCTACTATGTACAGCAACGAACCAAACTCCCCATGAAATGATGTTTGTACATAGTAGAAAATCTAATAACGGACATTCGGTACCTACTTGGCTTTTAACACCCGGTCCTGTCCTACTCAAAAAGCACAACAGATCCAATAAATACTTTCCCATAGTCGAGGAAGTCGAGCTGTTGGAGTCCAATCCGGATTATTCCTTTGTGAGACTAGGCGACGGGCGAGAAACGACCGTGTCCTACAGACATTTAGCCCCAACAGGAATAGAAAGCGGGGAAGAAGACGAACGCACCGAAACTGTAGAAACAGAAAGTGACTCCTCCTTTGTCTCTACAGAGAGTACTGCACCAGATACTCTTTCGATTCGGCCAACTACAAGAAATAGAAGACCACCTGCCTATCTGCAAGACTACGATACCTCAAGCTAGAATGCAGCGGGGGAGAATGTGGTGAACTTCTAATCGCCACATAAAGACTCCTTAAGAGTCTATGCTTTTCAGTGTTTGAAGTTGTCATGGTATATTAGATAATGTCTGTACAAATTATAAGTTGAATTATTTATTTTTCATAATCTAAATTATTTTCTTTTTTAATGCTGTCCACACACGTTTCTCCATTCCACATTTGACATTGGCAGAATTGTCGACATCGGCACAATTGCCATTCATAAAAATAGAATAGAATAAAACCAACATTTGGTATTTCTTTATTGTTATTTCATAACACAGGGTAAATGGACTTATTAACTTAGCCACTATACGTGCACCCTGTGGGTAAGAGCCTCAGGTTAAGGTGCCGCTAGGAGAGGACAGCAAGGATCTGAGTGGTATCATTATTTAGGGGCTGATTTAGAACCACATGTTCAGTCACGCCGGCTGGCTCGTGCAGGGTTCAGGAAGGGCAGGAAACAGGTTTTGCGACAGGCCTCGACGGCGAGGACGGAATGATAGCTGATTGCGTCTATGCTTAAGTTTCCCTACTAGTCTCCTGGAGGAGGGTGATAGCGTCATCGGGGTTGATTAGGGTATATTTCGGTCGGCGAGCCGAAGTCGAAGAAGCAATTAGAAAGACGTGGTGTCAAGAGGCACCCCGGGTTCCTAGAAGTCCTCACCCGCCGTGCGTTACACAACATGAAAGAGAATAGCATATCGTTGTCCCTCCCTATCACAGGTTTGCTGGCTTTCTGGTGCTGGCTGACCAAGCTCACTAACCTTTCTTCCTTCGGATTGTGTGCGTTGTTTGTGTCTACTGACGTTAATGATTTCACCAAACAACTTGGCTTTGATACATTGCATATCTACCATTACTGTTTTAAATTGTTACTTGCCATAGTTATCATGTATGATTCGGTCTGTCCGTTTGTCACAGACTGTCTTATCTGTCTGTCTGTCTATCTGTGAAAGTTTGTTCTGCGCGCCAAGTGGCCATGCGCGCCATGCGATGCTACACACGACAAGTGTCCTACATGATTTTAGTCATTACTTCTCGAATCATGGAGAAGTACATTACAATTTTGTTTGAAAGTTCATATTTAAAGCTCATTCTTCCAACTTTCCAATTTGCACTAATAAACGATTTATTTGCTCACGTACTGCGGAGATTAACGCGTCTGAATCAACCATTTCGTAGTTCGTGGTGTCGCGTTTGGTCGCTCTCAAAACAAGTAGGTGTGGAGATGAGTTAATCGCGTTCATTGCGTTCACCAGCGTCGCTTCGCGTGTTATTTGTCGCTCACGCAGGGCACCCCGTAACGCGTCATTCGCGACGGATATGACACGACGCGATGCTGCGAGCGCGACGGACTCGATCAATTCAACGGCATACCCTGCTTGCGGCCTGTATGGCAGTCAGCGGTGAGGCGCGACGTAACACGCACCTCACAAACTATGAACTTTTAACCAGCATTGTTCTATATTTCTCCATGTTTTAAGAAATAATGACCAAAATCACGTAGGATATTATTTTGTCGCGTGTAACATCTCGTCGCATTGCATCGTGTCGTGTGGCGTCGTATTCGTCGCTCACACAGCACACCCCATATGCTCTTCACGTTGAGGCCTTGAACAGTGAGTGATAAAATAATAATTAGAATTCAAGTATGTTTCTTCTGACAAGGGATCTGCTTGCATCTATTGAACATTTTTTTATTGAATAAAAATTCTTTACATAGTTGCTTCCTCCCCACCACCGCCGCCGCCGCCGCCTCGGTGGGAAAGGTGGCTGAAGCTGACGAAGACCAATTTTATATTTCTGGTGTTTTTCTATGTTAAAGTAAATGAACCACTTTCTTTCTTTCTTTATAACAATAATGTCTGTAAAAAAAACTTTTTAACAAAAAAATAAAACCTTCATCAACAAAAAGTTTTTGTTAAAATGTTTTAATTTTTCACTTTTTAGTGGTTCACCTGTGCTTACCCATGCACTGCTGTAAACAATAGACAGACATGAGATTTCAGCAATCCCAGTCCATTTGTTTTCATTTTTTGAGGAGTTCCGTTGCCTATCTCTGAGATCTTCACCAAATTGAAATGGAATCACTCCCAAAAGGTACTCTTCCAAAAAATACTCAAATTACTTTAAGTATGCCTATAAAATTTAAAGAGTTCTCTCTATTTCTTATCATCAGATCCTGACTAGATGATCATGGGACCACCTGGGAAGTATACCCTTTCAAACTAAATAAAAAAAAAATTGAAAGTGGTCCAGTCATCTTTGAGTAATCGGAGAACATTTACATAAAAAAAGATCCTACTAATTGAGAACCTTCTCCTTCTGGAAGACGGTTAATTTTTTTTATAAAACCTGATCAAAGACGATATTAAATATTATAATATGATTAACAATTATTTTAACAACTTTTAATAAAACACTTAAAATCAAAACATAAAAAAATACTTGAAACAAACAAAACTCAGTAAAAAACATTCTTTAATAAAGTAATTTAAAAAGAACAACACTAAAACTGTTTCCTTTTTTTCTTCGTCTTCTTCAACCGCTACAGTTCTCTTGTATTTTCCCCGGATTCCTACCGGCACATGTTCACTTTAATTTTCTTTAATCGATGTAATGTGGTGTTTGCCCTCAATATCGTCAGACCTGTCTTTTTCAGAGATAACTGATTTTTTTGTACTGGTGTGTAACCTAGCCACTCAGTTTTTGTGTAGATAATTGAGATAATGCTAAATCTGACATCAATGATTTCTGCATCTCATCTCGGTAAAGAGCTATCAACTTTGATACATCAATCAAGTCACCCTCGCTACCTTCAGATTCCGCCGCAAAAGTGCTACAACTTGAATATAATGATGTTAATGAAGCCCAACTATCTTTATGTTTCGACAGGGGAATGTCAGTATCTACGGGTACCAGCTCAATACTTGGTTTAGTTTTCATACTTTCCTTTGACGATAATAGAGTGGAGGAAACTGACATACCGCCACGTTTATCTTCAAACGATATAAGTGAATCGGTTATGAACCCACCACTTCTTGCTTCAACTATTGCTTGCGATTTTTTGGAGGAAACTGGTTCAACGTCAAAACCAAGCTCTCCTTTTTCATAGATATTGCTAAGTGAAATGAAGGATTCCGAAGGTTCAGCTCGGGCTTCATTACGATATTGATTTATAATTCTAAGAATTCTTTTTAAAACGATTTCTCTTTCTAAGATTTTACGAGAAAAATCCAAAGTAGTCCAGTGATCCATTTTTAGTGCCGCTTGTACTGCGAACGTCGATTCTATTAGAATATTCTCAAACGCTTTACGCTCCTTCAGTAGCTCCGCTGTTTCACCGATGGGTTTATTTTGTGAACCTAAAGTGTCCTGTAAATTTTGCTCTAATACACGTACTTTAAGTGAGAGTTTTTCATTCGCTTTTGATAACCTCTGAATTTTTGCTTGCATTTTTCCAGTATCGAACTGATTCTTATCACTTAGAGCTTCTTGTTTGCTTACATTTTCGAATTCTGCCGTTATTTTATCGATATTTTTAAGCTGCGCCATACTTTTATTCATGGCTTTATCTCGTTCTTCTTGAGTTATTTCCATTGCACAACGCGCAGCTCTCTCGCCTTCTCTCAACTTTTCATTTTCCTCGGCTACTTTTGCTTGTGTCATTAACAGATTATCTAATTGATTATTTAAAATAACATTTTCTTGAATTACCTTATGCGTAGACGCAGCAATCCTTAATTCACTAGCATCTTGAAAATCTTGTGACAACTGTTCAAGTTTTCCTTCCATTTCTTTCTTCAACTTGTTTTTGGCAATTACTAACTGTTTCTCAGTATCATATATTATTATTTTGTATTTCTTTTGTTGTTCGTTAAATGCTTTCTCTTGTATTTCGAACTTCTTCATTAGATCTTCTTTTATAGCACGAAACTCTTCAAGCGTGTTTAATTTACCAGCTTGTAGTTTATTTTCAGAAGTAAGCTCGTAACTCATTCGTGAGAAGTTCTTTTGTAATTCATCGACCTTTTCTTTGAACTGTTCTATTCTTATCTCCCTTAATTCCTCTAAAGTTGCAACTTTTTCTCTTAGTTTAGCATTTTCTTCATTTTTCACATTGAGTGTTTTTTGTAAATATGTTATGATGTCTGCCCTATCCTTATCGAGTGATTCGTAACTTTTTTGTAATGCTTCATAGTGGTTTTCATGGTCGTAGACGGTTTTTCTGAGGCGACCAAGTATCCGATTGCAGTTTGCTAGCCGGTCTTCGTATAGTGCTCTTTCAGCTTCGGTAAATAAGTTAAGATTTGCTCTACTTCTACTTGCCGCCTTTGCTGCCTTTGCTGGCATGATAAACAACAGAAACTAACACGGGGAAGTTAAACTGAGAAGTTTAGCTAATTTTATTTGTAGGTGCAGCGATTTTTAAAATAAAGTATCTCATCAGAAAGTAAAACATAAATAAAAAATAAGTTAACTAAAACGTTGATATATTAATAATACTTTTCTAGCAAAATTCTAAACGACAGATAGACTTCAATTTTGACGTTTGACCTACCATAGTGCTAAAATATTCTTTTATTGGTTGAAAATTAAATACAAATTAAGAAGAAAACTGTCATTCAAACTTCTTGGCGGGTGGATTTAAATCGTAAAAAAAAAAAATATAAAAATAAAATAATAATATAGGTAATATATAATATAATATAAAATTATTGTTGCGAGTTAAAGTTTCATTAAATATAATAAAGTTTATGTTTAATTATTTCTGGGTGAATAGTAAAACGAAATTAGCGTTGCCGACTCGTAGTCACACCAGATTGTCACACCAGTGTGACTAACAGGAATTTTACTCTCGTTTGTCACACCACTGATTTTTCCACAAAATTTATACCTAACTAGTGTTGCCCAAATTACACTACTAGTGAAATAAAAAAAACCCTTTAAACTACGATTTTCTATTATATTAAAAACTTTCAAATAACGTTTATACCCGACTGCGGCGAAGCCGAACAAAAAAAAGCATTTGAAAATCAGCTATCAATTGACGGAGATATGCGCGGACATACATAAAAAAAATACATACACATAAATAGAGACCCTACTCCTTTTTGGAAGCCAGTTAAAAAGTAGAAAAATCAAAACAGTCGGTACGCCGCCGATTAGCAGATCGAGTTTAGTAGAATATAAAGGTACTGCACTAGCAATATCGTATACATGGTGTAGAAAAATCTGTGGTGTGACAATCGAGAAAAAAAAATCCTGTTTGTCATACTGGTGTGACTACGAGTCGGTAACGAAAATAAGTATTAGTGTTATATTTTTTAGTAGTAATAACGCAATGCATGCTTTTAATGGCGAAATATGTAATTGTCTTACATTCTAAGTTTACCATATTTTGCATCATGTTTACTGCAAGCAAATTATCTTGACTTTCTTTTGAATGATCCCTTTTGAGGTTTTGAGTTGTAGACAGAATATTCTTGTGACATCTGTGTTGTCGAAAGGAACTTATTAAAAGGCATGTATTTAAATCGACATCTGAATATCCCCTTCTTTTGAACAAAATATTACAAATGTAATACTGACTTGCACACAAATTATGCACACTAAACAAATCGAATTCAATAAACTGTCTAATGGTTTTTGCAGAACTGTTTTACTGAACTGAACCAAAAAATAATAATTATGGACTCACAATGTCTGCGGAAATGTACTCACGATAAGGAACCAAAAAAAAACGCAACATAACCCTAAGTTGGGTTTTTTTTATTTTTATTTTTTTTAAACCCAACATAACATTACCTACCTACCTTACCTTTTTAACCTAACCTAACCTGAACGATTTAGAGTGCAAGTTAGTATTTTTGATAAACAATTCGTATTTTCTCGATGTACGAAGAGGTCTGGTCGAGAGGTGGACTTCTGACTTTCTTTTGCATGTCTACTGTTTCTTGTGATATCCTTATACTGTCAGTGAAACCTTTAAATTGGCCTTCTTTCACTAACTGTAAACTATCTGTATCCTTATGTCCTAGCTGTAAGTTTTCTTAAGTAATAAAATATTATGAAATAACTTTGGTTCAAATTAATTCAGTGACGTCACAGTGGACATTTTCTCTATTATTAGATTATAAAATAGCACATTTGTTGTCGCCTTAGCTATAACGGCCGACTATATTTATGTTGTCGATGGCGTTTAAAGGGTTAAGATATAATTGATCGGTTTCTAAAATGGGGGCTCTGTGGCAGAGCATGTCATGATACAACCGTATTTTTACTGTGGATAATATCTTGCCTATGCCAGAATAACTAAAATGAACTACTTCCCATTAATTAGTCCACTACCTATAGCAATAACGTTTGTATACAAATTTTAGTAGTAGATATTTAATATTAAACAATAAAAATGTGACTCTCAAGAACTTTTAATAAACACTTCAAATCAAAACCTAAAAAAATACTTAAAACACATGAAATTCATTTAAATACATTCTATATCACAAAATACTTTAAAAAGAACAACTGTAAAACTAACAATAATTAAATAAACATTTTATGCTGCGCTAGTTTCCCTTTTTTCTTCGTCCTGTTCAACAGTTACAAGTTCACTTGCATCATGCTTAGTTTCATTTATATCCTGCACAATTTTACTTGTATCTTCCAGGGATTCACCTTCATCCTGCACGTGTTCACTTTCATCTTCTTCAGTCAATGTTTTGTGGTGTTCGCCTTCAATATAACCAGATCCTTGTTGTACAGACGTTATAGATTTTTGGCTATCTCTGCTTAACATTGACTTAGATTTTAAGATTTTTCCGCTTACATTTTGCATGGATAATTGAGATAGAGCTAAATCTGCCATCAATGATTTGTGCATCTCAAACCTACTATGAGCTAGCAACTTCGATACGTTAGTAGTGTCTTCCTCACTTTCTTCAGGCTCCACGGTGCTACTGGTATAACTTGAATGTAATGATGTAACAGTAAATGAAGCCACACTTTCTTTAGGTGTTGGTAAGGAAATTTCTTCATCTATGGGCACCAGCTCTATACTTGGCACAGTTTTTATACTTTCCTTTGAAGTGGATGGAGGGGCGGAGACTAATATAACGCCTCCTTTACCGTCAAATGATTTAAGTGATGTTGTACAAGCGCCACCAGCTGATTCACCCAGTACTTGCGATTTTCTGGACGGAACTGGTTTAACGTCAAAACCAAGATCTCCTTTTTCATAGATATTGCTAAGTGAAATTAAGGATTCCATAGATTCAGCTCTAGCTGCGTCACGATATTGATTAATAACTCCAAGAATTCTTTTAAGTACGATTTCTATGTCTACAATTTCACGAGAAGGATCCAATGTAGTCCAGTGATCCATTTTTAGTGCCGCTTGTACAGCGAACGCTGCTTCTTTAAGAATATTCTTAAACGTTTTACGTTCCCTTAAAAGTTTCGCCGTTTCAACGACGGATTTATTTTGTTCACCCAGTGAGGCGTGCAAGTTTTGCTCCAATACACATACTTTAAGTGAGAGCTTTTCATTTGTATTTAACATCCTCTGAATTTTGGCTTGCATTTTTTCAGTTTCGAACTGTTTCACATAAAAAGCTTTTTGTTTCTTCACATCTAAAAACGCTGCCATCAATTGATCTATAACTTTAAGCTGCACAATACTGTTATTCATTGCTTTATCTCGTTCTTCTTCAGCTACTTCCATTGCAGAACGACAAGCTCTCTCATCTTCTCTAAACTTTTCATTTTGCTCAGCCACTTTTGCTTGCGTGATAAACAGACTATCTAATTGATTATTCAAAGCAATATTTTCTCGAATCACCCTGTGCGTAGACGCAGCAATCCTCAATTCGCTAGCATCTTGAAATTCTTGTGCTAACTGTAGAAGTCTTTCTTCCATTTCTTTCTTCAACTTGTCTTTACTAATTACTAACTGTTTTTCAGTCTCATATATTATTCTTTTGTATTTCATTTCTTGGTCTTCAAATTCTTGCTCTTGTCTTTCGTACTTCTTTACTAAGTTTTCTCTTATCGCACGAAACTCTTCAAGTGTGTTTAATTTACCAGCTAATAGTTTATTTTCAGAAGTAAGTTGATCTTTAGTTCTCGTGAATTTCTTATCTAATTCATCGACAGTTTTTTCAAACTCTGCTGTTTCAAACACTTTCAATTCTTCTAAACTTCTGACTTTTTCTTTTAGTTCAGCATTTTCTTCACTTTTTACACCAAGAGTTTTTTTTAAATATGCTATAACCTCAGCCCTATCCTCATCGAGTTGATCGTAAGCCTTTTGTAATGCTTCATTGCGGATTTCATAGTCGAGGGCTGATTGTGTAAGGCGAGAAACTTTTTGATTGCAGTCTTTTATCTTTAGTTCATAAAACGCTCTTTCAACTTCAGAAAATGTGGCTTTTAGCTGATCTGCTGTAATAGCTCCCTTTGGTTTCTGTGGCCCCATATTTTAATTAGTAAAATATATATTAATAAAACATAATAGCCGTACCAGGAATACTGAATTCAACAATTATTAAAACAAAAGAGACTAAAGAATAGAATACTTCAGTGAACTGTCTGTTTGACGTTATATCCTACATGATGATATTCTCTTTGGCAAAAAATCGGCTGAGTTTATATCATAATAAAAAGGTAATCTTAATAAAACCTTAGTTTTCTTTATTTCACGTTCCATCTACATCTACAGTATCAGCAGGGCTATTGCGTATCTTTTGAATGACAGTGGTTAACCTATAGTGTCTATCAATTACTGTCAAATGGTTCCATTTTGTACTAAACCATAACCAATTTGACAGTTAATCCATAGACAATATGATAGCCACTGTCATTTAAAAGATACGCAATAGCCCTGCTGGATGACCGAGCTTTGCACGTTTTTTTTTGAAAATCGTGTTTTTAGGAATTAAAACCTAGTTAGATCGGTTTATCGCCTCCGAAATTTCCTGCATACTAAAATTCATGAAAATCGTTGGAGCCGTTTTCGAGATTCTGATTATCTGCACTAATATTGTGAAGAGGAAAGATTTATATTTTTGTGTGTATGATTGTAATGAATAAACTCAATAACGACTACGCCGACTTCAAAAATTCTCTCAACATTAGAAAGCTACATTCAAGTAACATAGGCTACTTTTTATCCCTGTACACTAAGTGGTTGAAACCGCGTGACGGCCGCTGGTATATTATAATATACATACATTTATATAAGAATCGCTCGTTTAATGGTATTCGATAGATATAAATCGATTTTTGTATAAAGTTGAAATTATCATAAGGCGTCATGTAATGTCCTGGGACTTCCGAACTGCAAGCAGTTTTTGTCTTTGTCCTGTCTTGCCAGTTGCTCATTTTTAGGGCTACGCAGTCAATAAGAAACCCTTATAATTTCGACATGTCCATCTGTCTGCACTCTCCGTACTCTGTGCTATAGCTCAATGACCATTAGTACCAGAAAGCTGTAATATGGTATGAATTATACAGATGAGTTACGCTGTCAAAGCGGTGAAATGAAATCTTTTTTTTTATTTAATACATAGGTCACATAGGGTAGTATAACATGTCGTGATAGCAAGTTTGTTGAAATACTTTTTCGATTAAGAGATTTTCTTTGTGAAATATTTAGCTTAAAAGTGCATTTTATATGTTAGACTCAAGTGTGGCCACCTCTACGAGCTCCACAGTTAAGTTTGGGCAGTGAAAAAAAATATGGTAGTATTACATTTAACGGAAAACAGTCATAGCTAAGTAACCCGTACCAGTTTACGAGTAATAGTCGACCAACTTATAAAATGTAAAATATATCCTTAAAAATACCTACTGGGGAGCACAGGTTTTATAATTGTAAATGTATGTTTGTTTTATTATAACAACAAAATCATCGTTAAGAGGCAGGTAGACAGGGAGGTTAATAAATAATCAGTTTAGTAAGTCCACATATTTTGATGGGCAACTATGGAACCCTACATTGTCCATGGTCTGACATGCACTTAGCCAGATTATATTATATGTCAGCTAGTTTCAACATTAACGGTAGGATCACACGCAGAGGTATAAATCATCGCTTCAAATTAGACGGGCATACCTGTCTTAATTATAATGTATGAAATTTATAAATGCACACGAATCCAAATTATCGGAATAAAAAAAAAATATACAACGAGCTATGTGCTTCAAAATGACCTTAGTAATTCATTCCATGGCTGAAACCACAGAATAGGAAGTGTTTTGTGGCTGAAGTTACATACATGCATATATAAACTCACACCCATTTCCCATGGGGGTAGGCAGAAACTACAGAAAGCAAACTACGATCCTTACATACTTCTTTTGCCTCGAAGCTATGGTAGACGTGTCGATAGCTGCATGGCTAGAGGAGAGTCTAGTTGCAAGCGTCCATGTTGTCTGCCCCCCCCCCCCCCCAGGCAATACTAAGCCTGACCTCTGCAAGCGGGGCACTGCAGAGTGTGGACAACTTTAATCCCTTGCTAATCGTGGGAACAAATTGAGAACTAATAAAAATATAAATCTCGGAGATGGAATCTCGCCACACATCACGCCAATTGTTGTGGCTGAAGTTGTTCAGAAAAAAATCGGCGATCCTTTATTTTACTATTACGATTGATAGACGGTTGTACAAAAGATGAAGGCGTGCTCACTCGCATCTTGCGGCACGTGGCCAAAACCAAAACTAACGAAAATATCTTGTCTAATATAATATTATATAAAAATTTCATGTGGAACTAGTAAGTTCTAATGTAGTCCATTTGTCAATGTTCATTGCTCGTTCAAGAGCTTAAAGATCCATGTAGCACTGTACATGAATGGTTGTAAGAAAAATCATAGGTATACTAATATTTTTTTTATTATTTATTTTATTTTATTTATTTGGCTCACCAACAATTGAGTACACTACACAGGGAAAAGAGATACATACATAAGAGTCACAGACAAGTGTATCAACCTCTTACAGGTAAGCACAACATGCACAACTTACTTGATGTTGAGTGTCAACTTAAGAACCGGTGAGTACCCAACTACTCACCGCACATAAATAAGATTTCTAAATATATAGGTAATTAAAACTAAACTAAATTAAAAACTACATTTACAAACAAACAATATTAACTTAAATTATTTTACAATGATTTTTTAATAATAGTTTTGAACTTAATATGTGAGTCATAGTGCACATCCATGGGATCACTGCAGCTGTTTATAATATTAAAATGGGTGGAAAAGATCCTTCACGACCTTGAAAGGCTCTTGTCCTCTTCATTCAAGCCTCTTTTATTTGGCTTTGGACCATATTGGGAACCTTATTTCTTCTTCACAAGCATTTTTTTTTAAATACAAGTTATAAATGTTTAACTTTACTTGAAATACCTTCATTACCCTGTACTATTCAATACATCCATCAGCACAATGTTCTTAGCGCATTCCATTGAGTCTTACTGTAAACCGTGATATATTAGTATGTATGCGTATAGTTATTTTTATGTATTGTTACAACAGCCTGCTCACAGCGTGCCACCCTAGCCAGCCAATGACAGCGAACCATAGCCATGCCACTCTAGCCAGCCAATGACAGGCAACCATAGCCAAGCAACCACTAGCGAGCCAATCACAGTCAAGCGAAGACACCGCCATAACTAAAGGCTGCCTCCTACAGTATATACAGAATGGTGGCGGTGGCAAGATGGGCCGACAATATTGTTGCCATCGTGGGAATAACATGGCTGAGGCTGGTACAAGAACGTGGAGCATGGCACAAGCAAAGATACGTCTACGCCCGGTGGGTAAAGTTGGGCTATGCTATGGATGATGATGATCTACATAACGATGTTTATACCTTTATACTTTGTATGTTCATACACAATACACAAAGCAACTTTTCAAACGGATTTTCTGCTATCGTATTGATTTATGTTTTATGGGCCTACCACACGCTCATGCTTCACCACAGTCTTGCCTGTGCGATTACACGGTGCACATGGTTGTAATGGTAATGGTAATTTATTTTTTTACATCGTGTAATCGCGGTGAAGCCTGTGCGTGTGGTAGGCCCATTACGTTTACCGAGAAAACTATGGACATAGATAGATTACTATGGACATGGCGGCCGCCCATCTGGCTTCATTGTTATCTTTCATCATCATCATCATCAGCCTATAATGTTCCCACTGCAGGGACTCAGGCCTCCTCTCTACGAGAGGGATGGGCTATAATCTACCACGCGGGCCCAGTGCGGGTTGTTTTCTTTAACTTAACATATTTTATTTATTTTAAATAGTTACGACAACAGTGTATGTATACATTTTACATCATCATCTCATCATCTGCCTAGCCTTTTTCCAACTATATTGGGGTCGGCTTCCAGTCTAACCGGATGCAGCTGAATACCAGTATTTTACTAATTAACATTTACACATGTGACTGAAACAGCCCTAGTAAGCAATAAGTAACACTTGTGTTGAAATATATAGGTTCTTTTGTAGCCTGTACCAATTAAGTAGGTACAATAAAGTTTTAAAATAAGAAAACATTTTATTTTAAATAATCAAGGCAACACACACAATAATCAAGATAACAAAGCATTCAGCTAAAATAATATTGATTTACTAGGAGTACATATCATTATTTTGTCGTTAAGAATTAAAAAGAAATTATTTAAAGTAGTTGTTTATTGTGATTAATAATAAATCTACGTAATTACTCAAAAACCATAAAAAAGTGCCTCTCTTAATTACAGAAACAAACTTACTCAATTAATAGATAATAACTTCATATGAAAATATTGTTTTGAATGATATACCTCACTACTAAAACAACCTCAAAACAAACAAGTGCCAGAATGCACACACGTTAAAACGTAACTTTCTTATAAATAAAATATAACACACGCATTTAAAACTAACACACATAAATTACCAATAAAGTATTAAGAAAAAAATATATTTTGTAAACGCGTATTAGAAAAAATCTTATTAAATTTTATTTTAAAATAATTATTATGATTCAAATTACAATTTTTCCAATATACCCAAGTAGTATACAAATATAAAATTTAAAAACTCTCGTTATAACTTTTTGCAAGCTTTTTTAAGAGGCGTCCGAAATTTGACTCTTAGTATCCTCAACAGGGTCTTTCTTCCCGCTCATACTCTGGCTTTGTGATAACTCTGAATCTTTATCTTGGTCAACTCTCTCAATTTCATCCGTTTCTTTAAGTACTGCTATTTGTTTTTCTTCGATTTCTCGTTCTTCGAGGCTAGCTAGTTTTAACTGAGATTTCGTTTTATCTTCTTGCCCCATTTGCAAACTCATTTGTGACTGCATAGTGTACGCCAAGTCAGCCATTAAAGATTTTTTCAACTCAACTTTACTGGCGGCTAATTGAGCTTCAATATCCAGTTCTTTAAAATGTTCTTCCTCTTCTACCGTTTCACTTTGTGCTGAGGGCACAAAAGTCTCAACACTGTCTGTTGCTATTATATCTGTTTTTGATAGCGGAGGTATTACCTTGATACTGGGTATAGTTTTAATACTGCTGTGTGTTGAAGTATCCGACATAGAGGAAATTGTCGGTACTTCTTTAGCTATAAAAGCATCTTTTGTAGCAGTAACAGTAACTGCGGTGGCAAGTACTGCTACCGAAGCCTTCTTCAATTTTGGTTTAGGCACAAAACCAAGATCACCTTCTTCGTAAATTCTGCTAAATGAACCTATTGTGCCAAGGGACTCAGAATGCTCAAGCTCACGGAACTGTGATACTATTTCAAGTAAATGTGACAGTAAAACATGCCTATCCATTACTTCTCGCTTATCATTCACTGACGCCCATTCGTCCAATTTTAATGCCGCTTGAACTGCAATCGCTGCTTCTTTCAGAACTTTTCTTAAATTATCACGTTCTTTGGTAATTTTCACAGCATCCACAATGGCTTTGTTTTGGTCGCTCAACTGGGTATGCAAATTTTGCTCTAGGACTCGGACTTGTTGTGTGAGCTGTTCATTATCGTTAGTCAGTCTTTTTATATTTACCTGTAACGACTCAAAGTCGTAACTCCTTCTTTCAAATAAGGCTCTTTCTCGTTTGACGGACTCGTATGCAGCTGTTAACTGCTCAATAACCTTAAGTTGTACAATACTCTTGTTAATAGCCTTATCTCTTTCTTCTTCAGCTAACTCTTTGGAAATTTGTGCTGCTTTCATACTTTCTTTGAAATTCTCGTTTTGTTGAGCTAATTTTCTTTGAGAGGATAGAATAGTTTCCAGTTCATTATTTATAGTTATATTTTCTCGAATAACTCTATGTGTTGATGCTGCAACTCTTAATTCGGTCGCATCTTGAAAATCCTGAGCAAGTTGTAGAAGTCGTGCTTCCATTTCTTTTTTTAAATTGTCTTTACTAATAATAAACTTTTTCTCAGTGTTATAGATTAGTCTCTTGTATTTCATTTCTTGATCTTGAAATTCTTGCTCTTGGTTTTCAAATTTTCTCATTAAATCATCACGAATGGCTCTAAATTCTTCTAACGTGTTAAGTTTTCCAGCTAGCAGCTTATTCTCTGAGGTAAGTTGTTCTTTCATAATCATGAAGTCTTTTTCCAATTGTTTAGTTGTTTCGTTAAAACGATTGTTTTCAATCTCTCTAATTTCCTCAAGACCTTTGACTTTTTCTTTCAGTTCGTCGTTTTCTTCATTCTTTACGGAGAGAGTTTTTTTTAGATAAGCGATGATGTCAGCCCTGTCTTCGTCTAACTTATCATATGCCTTCTGTAGTTCATCAAGCCGCACTTCATATTCATCCACAGCGGTTCTGAGCCTTGCCACTTTCCGGTTACTATCAGCTAGCTGTAGTTCCAAAAATGTTCTTTCCACTTCGTTGAACGCTCCACCTTTCTCATCCTCTTTTTTACCTTTGTCTTTTTTAGGTGCCATGATTTAAATATATTGGAAATGTAATGAAACAAGAAAATAAAGTGAAATCTTGTGTGTATGTCTGGTAGGGTAAATTAAATCAATAAAACATGGTTGCTACGGTGCCCGTAACCTAGCTACAAGCTGTAATGTTTTTGAAACGAATTTGTACAACAAAGCCTTTTAGGCTTCGAAATGAATTGGGTCAAAGATCTATTGGTGACTAAAAAGATAAGATGGCGACATTAGTTCCAATGTTTCAATGTTGTTGCATGCGTGGTTTTGATTTCACGATTTTTCCGAAATATTTTATTCCTAATTTCAATAATCCTATGTTCAAAAGTCCGAAAATCATAATAAAATTATAATCTCTAAAATCCAAATCAATCTGAATCAAGTGCCTGACGAGATGTCTGCTGCGCCGGCCAGCAAGTCGAAGATGCGGTGGTGAGCGATAAAATCATCTGCGACGATAAGCTCGCGTGGGACCCCCGGAGCCCCGCAGCGCCTGAGCTGTGGCAGAAACCATGCTTGCTGCATGTTTTGAATTATCATTAAGTCGGATTTTTTGTTATTTGATCAATTGAAACTTGGCATTTTGAGAATAGTAATTATAAACGTAAGATAAATTGAAATTTCGGAATTATAAAAATAGGATGAATGATAAATCGGAGTTGTTGGATTAGGAATTTTGAATCATTCGGAATTATGAAAATCAGTATTTCGAAATTCGTATTTGTGAATAAAGTTTTTCATATTATTGTAGTGCGCCCCTAGCTACTATTATACCACCTACCATTACACACGAGTTTCAGTAATTTATAATGCCGTTACTTTTTTTGACAATGATAATTTTGTTAGTAATTACAACTTCCATACCTTAAATACAGTACAGTGTAACCATTGAAAATAACATATCCACCAATTTTTGGCATTATTTTTAGCTGGAAACCCTGAACTGCGTCGTCATGGAAACCAAATAACAAAAGTAGAAATGCGGCAATGTCAGAATATATGTCAGTCACAGGCTAATAATAAAGTCACGGTTTTCGCCCATTGGTGTGAAAATTGTGTTTCTCAAAAATTTTACTTTATTTTGATACTTTAGTTTTATAAATTATTAGTCTACATGTGTGTGCTTACAAAAGCGTTTATTCTTTATCAGTTTTTTTCACACAGATTTTAAAATATAATGTAGACCGGACTTTGGGAATAATGTCGTACAAATTATCTATAACATTTGCAATTTTGACACAGGAATGCATAAGCGGGTGTGTGACACTAAGTTCAGTGGATATACCAATTTATTACTAAATAGAAACAAATATTGTAAGATTTTCTTCGTCTTGTCCCGCCTATCACTCGTTAATATTTGAATGTTTTTGGCCCCATGTACTCGTAACCTGGAGCTAGCTCGCCATCGAATTTAGACTCCAGGTTGCTACTGAGCCGTCAGGGCTGCGGGTTAAAGATACCGCGGGCTAAGAAGGAGCATGGGTGGTTTTTAGTCAGTAGAAGTCTGACACTCCCTACCGCTCTGCCCAGAGTGGGAGGAGTCATTTGATGATTACCCATTCTCCAAAAAAAAGCTACTGAGGAAAGAGTCACCGCATCCTCGGAACACAAACGAACGAAATACCATGAGTGGGTTTTAGCTAGTACAAGTCATACCGCACCCCATAGCAGGAGGGTCATTTGACGATTTCCGTTCGCGAAAATACGTTGCTACTGACAAACACGAAACCAAATAAGGAGGATTATTATGTAACTAACATAGTAAACACTTACCTCACAGAACTTCGCACCATACGCGGGGGGCGGGGAGTCACAAAAGCGGTGCCGACTGCGTGTCCGCGTCGAGCAATGCGCAGGCGCCGGGCACGCTGACCACGCAGACCACGCCCCCCAGCCACCCGCACCGCCATCTGCTGGAGAGAGAAATGTAGAACTAGATGTTATTTTGCTTTATTCGATATTTTAGCATGCTATGCCGACAAAATCTGGCGTATCACTTGTCCTCCATAACCAAGTTAAATGCTAACTTATGGAAATTATTTTTTCTAAACATTTGAGCTTCTGACTACACTTTACCACAAAAGGCCTTCTCTCTGTGTCTCACAGTGAATATCAACGACAACCAATAAGCTTTCAATGTGTATAGGCTTCGAAAGGATCTAGTATGAATGTTAGGAAAAGTTATCTATAGACCAACCTTTCTTATTCTCGAAGAGCGTTGAATGAGCAAGGGCTCATAATAGTATTTAGACACAAGCCATATACATTCCTGGCTGACCTACCAAATGATTTACTTGGGAGCGATAGTTTGGATAAACAGTCCATTATGACATCAGCCATTGCTCCCTCTAAAACGTACACGCATTCGATGAACAAGTGATAGTAGTAGCAACGAGCATAAATGTACCTTCACCCTGGGGCGAGCGGAGGGTACAGTCAGACTCTAACTGACTAACAACCATGTCGGTTTTCCCTTCCCACACATGCACCGGAGATCAAGGTAACTAGTGTGTCTTCCCAATCCCTGTGTACCCGGCCCGTGTCCGCGGGCCTCCTCAAGTTCACGGAGAGTGAGGAGTATAACTCTCCCCACGACGTCCTATTGGGGCGCGCGTGGAACACTACACACAACCGTCTAGGGTTCATTTAAACGAGAGAAAGGCGAAGATCCCCCAGTTCAACTTCAACGTCCTCTTGGGCCCGCTAAGGGGGTCGGAAGAGAACGTTTTCCGTCCGGCACATCTGCTGCTGTTGTTCTGCTGCCACAAGCCCGCAGTTTAATGTCTTACCTGACTGACAATGTGGAATAACAATACATCCTGACATCAGCCACTGCACCTGTGACTGCCTGCGACACGTTCACAAAGCAGTTCTCCGGTTACTGCTCGATAAACAACTGGCAGTAGCCACGAGCCCTCTAGTTTAGTGTCTTACCTGACAGCGGCAGTGTAGGCAAACAGTCCATTCTGACGTCAGCCACTGCACCTGTGACTGCCTGTGAAACGTAGACGAAGCAGTACTCCGGATACCGCTCACTGAAGAGCCGACAGTCAAACGATGCTGTGTGCTGACCTCTGCAACGAAGACGGCTTTATAAACAAACATTGAGTTTTGTTTTTCTAACGTTACTTTTCAAGTGACAGTTGACAGATACAGGTCGATGACGGTTCTATTCTAATTTGAGACAAATAATATTACCATCTGTCTGTTCGTGATTAACTCAGAAACAACTGCACCGATTTTCATGTTGTTTTTACTAATAGATAGAGTAGTTCTCGAGAAAGGTTTTAGTTTATAATTTGTCGCGACAACGCTGCGGACTTCAGCTTTTAGATGTATAGAAATCATATCTATCATTTATTTTATTCGCCCGAACTTTGCCAACATTAGCATAAATTAACGTCGACAACAAAGGCGTTACGCCGACACGTAATGGCCCCCAGAATATAAATTAAACTAATAACTGTGATAAACTGTTAATACCTCATTAATTAAATCGATACTGATTATCGAGAAGTTTATGACTGTTTAAAAGTTTATTTTACATTTAATACGAATATAAATAAATCGAATATCATAAAGTAAGTTTCTCTATTATGTTAGTTCTATTTTTTTAATTTAGCCTATTTTGTCCCACTGCTGGGCAAAGGCCACCCCATTTCTTTCCAGCTCTCTCGGTGTTGTGCCTTCTCTGGCCAATCAGTCAGGAATGACTCCAAATCGTCACGCCATCGTTTTTTGGGTCTGCCTCGGTGACGACGACCGACGGTGTGTGACGGTTTTGGCCCATCTATCCTGACCTCTCCTGGAAATGTGACCCGCCCAATCCCACTTTAACCTCGCAGACTTATCGCCAACATCGGCAATGTCTGTCTTGGAGCGTATTATGGTGTTACGAATTCGATCGGTGATTTTGATATTTAAAATGCTACGCTCCATCGCTCTTTGGCAGTTCTATTTATGAATATTTTTTTGGGAATTTAATGACCTGGCTACTCATGATCATAGAACTTTTAGTTTATATTTCTAATAATAAAATTATTATTTGCCAATCGATTACTAAAGCTTTCCAAACATCTAAATTATCAATAGATACTAAGCTGCAGAATTGATCAAAACGGTAATCCGGGCAACATTTGTGTGGTCACATAAGCCGATTATTATCACCGCAAATTAGAGCCCCATGTATGTCTACCCACTTTCAGGCATAAGTAGCTATATGTGTGCTTCTATAATTAATTTAACGCTCCAGAATTTAATGAGGATTCCTCGTGATATCCGTGGTTACAAATTAATTTGCGATTTGAATTTATGAATTTAATAGCTTAATGATTTTGAATTTTATATGATTTAGGTGCATGTGTTACATTCATAATAAGGTAGTTACCAAAAAAAAATCTAATTATGCCGTAATATAGATTACCAAAAAATTTTGGACACGTATTTTTTCTTTTTTCACGTAAACAAACAATGAAGACGATACAGTGTTTTAAAAACTCGTGTGACGTCATACTCTTTTTTTTTTTTTTTTGGCGGGTGTAAAATCATCGAATAACCCCTTCCGCTCTTGGGCAGAGCGAAAGGGAGTGTCAGACTTCTACTGACTAAAAACCACCCATGTTCCTTCTTCGCCCTCTATGTCGAGGCCGCGATAACCTGTGGACAACCCGCGGCCCAACTGACGTCATACTCTCAGACATAGTATGTCAATTTTTAGCGGTCAGTGACGTCATCAACCCCCACTCAAATCTTTGACGCGTTTTATCTTCGTCAACTTTTATTGATTTGATCAAACAAAAAATACGTATCCAATATTTTTCGATAATCTAATAGACGGACTAATTAGAATGACATTTTTTTAAGTCAGCAAACATCCCTATTGTTTGCAGAACTGGGCAAGCTTTTCCGAATTTCTTGTTGTTCTATTCATTTTTCTATTCCTTGGATAAGACTGGTCATCACAATGCAAATTACTCTTTTTTTCCATAAGGAAAAATGAAAAGAGTGAAAAGTGAAAATGTGGTGTTGATCCACAAACGATTTAATATTTTATATCGTGACCTGCATCTTGACCTGCATGTGTAGGCTATCTACAGGCTGGAATTTTGTAATGCCACCTGGAGGGAAAGTACTCTTAATACTGCAGATAGAAAATTTTACTCAAAGGAAACATTCCTTTATTTTTGAATAGAAAGCAAACTGCATTCAAATATTTTCGAAAATTCTTTTCTCCCACACGCGGGCATCGAACCGGCTAAAATCTGAAAAAATAATTATACCCTGTACTTTTATTGCAGTGATCGTTAGGGTCAATTATAAGGATGAAATCTCTCTAAAAAACATGATAAATTAAATGAAAGGAAAACTTAAAAAATATTCACCACAACACTTTATTAAAGGTTACTAGAAATTAATTCGTTAAAAGAACAAATTTGTGTATCCAAGAGAATGGAGCCCATTTCGAGCAACTAATCAGTTAGTTTATCATTTTTTGTAAATAATTAAATTAATTTAAGATTTCCTGGTTTTCCTTTAGCTAAAATTTTAAAGTACACGGTATAATTTTTTGAGATTTTAGCCGGTTCGATTCCCGGGTGTGAGAGAAGAGAATTTTCGAAAATCTTTGAATGCAGTTTGCTTCCTATTCAAAAATAAAGGAATGTTTCCTTTGAGTAAAATTTTCTATCTGCAGTATTAAGAGTACTTTCCCTCCAGGTGGCATTACAAAATTCCATCCTGTATATGTCCTTCTCATTGTTCGTTGCAGAAACAGATGGATGCCACTGAAGGTTCTAATTTCTACCAAATTCTGGGCCGCCCTGGTTTAGATTACTATAGCCATCAAACAATCGCTAAGAAATTCCTAGAAAGGAATTTCTTAGAAATAAACCACACTAATGAGTATGTAAGGAGTCGTAAGGATCGTAGCAGGTGACGTTCTGTGGTGTCTGCCTAACCGGCCTGAGTTTATGAATGTATTTAAGTAAACAACACGTTCTGTCCATTTCTTACCGACTACTTTCTTATTAAATGATTGACCTCTTTTCAGGTGTAAAAATAAGTTAATTAAAACAATAAATCTCACCTGCGAACTCGTCTCTCAGCGACATACCGCAGCCGATCAGCGTCTCTTCCGAAGACTCTGACCCTGTCAGCGCCCTCTAGCACGCACTCAGGGTACTGGAACAGCACCCTGACTCCATCACCGCAGGGGAACACGGACCCTCCGTGCACGTTCAGCACGAATTGTTCTGACCAGTCCGCCTGAAGGGAAAATGCAAAAAAAATGAAGATTAGTTCTTTCAGTTCTTCAACGGTTTATGAGGAAACTGGGTGTAAAATATTGTATAGGAAAGGAAACATTGTCTATGACATTTGCGGAATAGAAACTGATTAAAAATTTACCGACTCGTTGGTCCATTGGTCCTGGGTCCGAACATCCGGTTGGGTTAAGTTTTATTGGGTTTATCAACAAGAATTTCCTAGTAGCAGCCTCAGAGCATTTTTGTCATGCCTATCATTGTAATTAAATACAACAGTTCACAACTTAGGACCCAGTAAAATTAATGACAATAATATCCGTGGTGCTAGGCAACTGGGCTTATCCCAGTTGTATACGTCCTTGTGTGCCTATTGGCCTTGTTCTGTTCTGTCTCCTGCTGATATGGAGGGAAGTGGAAATTATGTATTTCCTACTCCTCCGCTATTTTTTTCTGATTAATTTCGTTGCGGGATCCAAGACAGTTAAATCGTTTCTCTGGGACTTTGTCGTTTGTGGACGTTTGTGGTTGCCACTGTTGATTCTGGAGTTTTAAATTGTGCACGGTTGATAGAAATAGGCTCAAATGTGGGTGTACAGTACCCGGCGATAAATATTGCACTACGACTTTTGTACAGATAAAGGGCAATTGTTAATATATGACAAGTCAGTAATTTTATAACAATTATATTATAACTAATTATACGTACAATCCAAAGGTCGATGTGCAATATTTATCGCCGTGTACTGTAGTAATGAGAACAGCCCTTCGAGAATTGTGTGACGTTATGTTATGTAAACTAATATTATCTTTTTATTTTTTTGTTCATCAATGATAGAAGCATTGTAAATCTATTGTTTCTCTTAAAAACACGGACTAAAAGCAAGAATACCCCAGAAGTATTCGATGCAAAAAGTAAATCGCAGTCACTTCGTGGCCAGTGGAAGTAAAAAGCATGTAAACTAATATTATCTTTTTATTTTTTTGTTCATCAATGATAGAAGCATTGTAAATCTATTGTTTCTCTTAAAAACACGGACTAAAAGCAAGAATACCCCAGAAGTATTCGTTGCAAAAAGTAAATCGCAGTCACTTCGTGGCCAGTGGAAGTAAAAAGCATGTAAACTAATATTATCTTTTTATTTTTTTGTTCATCAATGATAGAAGCATTGTAAATCTATTGTTTCTCTTAAAAACACGGACTAAAAGCAAGAATACCCCAGAAGTATTCGTTGCAAAAAGTAAATCGCAGTCACTTCGTGGCCAGTGGAAGTAAAAAGCATGTAAACTAATATTATCTTTTTATTTTTTTGTTCATCAATGATAGAAGCATTGTAAATCTATTGTTTCTCTTAAAAACACGGACTAAAAGCAAGAATACCCCAGAAGTATTCGTTGCAAAAAGTAAATCGCAGTCACTTCGTGGCCAGTGGAAGTAAAAAGCATGATTACCTTCCTGCACTCCGCAGAAAGTGGTTTCACGCTAATGGACGCCACTTTATTGGTTAATGGCTTGGAAGAAATTCTCCTACTATCTTGGATTCTAGTTCAGTTTATAACGATTAAAAACTTAAGATGTAATTGAAATTGGTGATGTTGCACGTTGTGAGTTTTTCATGCTGTCTACATAAATAGGTGCCAATAATATGTTGTCTATGTTTTAAGATTCGACTTTTAGACCAATAAATACACTGTTTCAATACTTATTGCAAAAAAATACATCATGATTATCTGTCGTAGTAACTAGCTAAATAATATAATTATAAATTAGCAACAACAACATTATTGACGGCACGGTTGGCGCATTGGCTCAAGCAGTTGACTACTGCGATGCGTATTGTGGGTGCGATCACCACACGGATCAAATATCACATGTTTCGGGTCTGGGTGTTTGTGTATGTGATTTTAAATGTTTGAGAACGCACCCACGATACAGGAGACATTCCTAGTGTGGGCAACGTTTTTTTTTTAATGAAAAAAAAATCTTCTCAATAAAGGGCCTCAGACAAAACATTAAAAAGTTAATGTCACATAAAAATAAATCACACAATGAACTTGATAGGTAATAATTATAATTTAAAATACCACATCTCCATAAAAATGAAACATTAAACACAAAGTTCCAAATTCAATTCAGAATCACTTTTAGAACTTCCAAAAATATTGTTGCCAACAGATAAAATTTTCACCATAAAAAATGTTGCCGTCGCACAATAATGGAATACAACACTTAAACCAGGACCCATTTATTACACATAAACTTTTATGTAGATTGTAACACTGAAGTTTGTGTAACGACCGCTGTGAAACATAATAATTTTCCTTCCACTCATCTTTAGAACAAAAATGTAACGAACATTATTGCTAAAACGTGATTCGTCAATGGAGATCAAACGCAAATCCTGCTGAGTCAATTTAAGCCTGAGTTGGTAGGACAAAGACTTTGAAAAGTATATTTGAAACTTGAAATAAGAGAGATTTCTGTTGAAAGACTTTGATAGACGATGTTTGGTCGTGTTTCAGATCAATCAAGCGTAACCTTTTGAGCTAATGTTAATTTGGTTATCGCGATCTTTATTTTGCCTTTGGCAGCCACTTCAATTATTAAAATCAAAATCATTTATTGACAGTGTTATTTTCATGATATCTTTAAAATTTAAGATTTTCAAACTGAAACTCAAATCATTTACTTCAAGTAAATATACCTACATTGGCGTGTCACTAACCCTAGTTCCCGATTTGTGGTGGAAGCGAGCTCAAGTCAAGATGACTTAAAACGACTAAACTCACTATCGTAATTCTTTTTTTTTAATGGGACAAGCCCGCCACACTATTCCCAACCTACTGTAACTCCTGAAAGCCAGGATTCACAGTGGCGAGGATATGCAAAGCGCCGAGACAATGAAGCTCGACAGAATCCCAGAGAAACTGTCCCGCAACGAAATTAATCAGAAAAGAATAGCGGAAGAGTAGGAAAAACATAATTTCCACTTCCCTCCATATCAGCAGGAGACAGAACAGAACAACGGTCGTAATACTCCTGTCCTTATCCTAATTTATTTGGGGTTGGCGCAGCGTGTCTGGTTCTACCACATACTCCTTTATTTCTCGTCATGGCAACAGTCTCCTCATTTCTTTTCTTTTTTTATTTTTCTTTTTTTTTTCAAACAGTTCATTGATCTCACATTCGTACCTCATTCCTTTATGTCACATGCCAGAGGAAGAAACTAAACTTAAAAATTCAAATTCAACTTTCTAAAAGTATTCCATGGCAGATTTACGTCTCACTAAAAGCTCCGTAGACAAGCTGCCATCAATATCTATCAACAGTTCTCTTTCAGCTTGTTTGGCGGGAGTTATGTGCGATATCCATATACATCTCTTGCCAGGTGTTCAATAAATTATGAACAGGATAGAGTCGCCACAATGTTGTGGAAGAATATGTGGACAATATTAAAATTTTTTGGTTCGTTTATTTTACAGAGAAACTCTTAAATTCACTCATTGACACTTGCACACATGAGCCTACGATTTGAACGAAACAAAAAAACCAAAGCATGATTTTTGAAAAGTCATTTCCTAAACGAATTAACCTAATATAACACCACGCCTGATCCTCGGAGGGTTGGGCAGAGGTCTACCTAATAGTACCTACACCCACATTTTACCAGTTATAATTAAGTCCCATGTATTAGCGGGCGAGCCTATTGCCATCAATTGGGCGCAATTCCAGAATCGATCTCTGCTAGTAAGAAATTCCTTATGCGAAAACCCAATAACACTTTGTCAGACCCGAGAATTGAGAACAGGCCCTCATGCGCAGCAGTCACTCTAGCGAGCACTCTGCCAACGAGGCAGTCAAGAAAAATTAAATAAGATCATTTTATTATTATGTTGGTTATTTCGCTTCAAAATCACACACACGGTTTATAAGTTTTTTTTTTTTAACTTTATACTTAAAAACCGAGCATTTTAATATTTGTGGCAACTTTCAATTTAAAATCTGCGTATTATTTGCCATGACCAAACCAATCCTTATAAAAGATGAAAGAGGGTATACAATGGTAATGTACAAAGATATTTCAGGCTGAATTTTCACAAAGCTCAATATTTAGACAGTCCTTTCAACCTCTGAGTGCGTGGCTATCCTGTTAACCTGTGCCCCTGTAAATATTTATAGAGGTGTTCATTTGAAAAGGCTTTTTATGTGAGTGGAAGTCAGACGAGGCACCATTTTGATTGCCTCCAACAAACATTTTTCACAAATAATTAAAAACGTGGACTTTAAACGAAATCCTGAACATTAAACACAGACAAAGAGTTGTTTGATGTTACGAGTTAAATGGCCCAATAAATATTAAGTTTATGGATATTTTTACCTTCGGGTCGCAGTTATAGACGCAAGTTCGGAAAGGTAGAATTTTACGGTGAGTTAAAACGGTTTTGATATGCATTTCTTTCCTCATAAACTTATTTTGATTGCTTTTTAAATAAGAGCGGCGTTCGGTGAGTTGTGTGCTGTGAGCGGCGTGCCCCTTTGCACATTTCCTCTCCTCTGCGCTTTGCACATCTTCGCTAGGGTCCGCTTTAGTGGAATCCAGACCTTTTTTTTTGGCGGGTTGAAAATCATCAAATAACCCTCCCGCTCTTGGGCAGAGCCAAAGGAAGTGTTCGACTTCTACTGACTAAAAACCACCCATGTTCCTTCTTAGCCCTATATATCGAGGCCGCAGTAACTTGAACAACCCGGAGCCCCGACGGGACCCGCAGCCCCGACGGGGTAGAATTCAGACCTTAGGCTTCACTTTGTGTTAATGGCAACGGTCTTTAACTCCCAGTTCACGACTTTTGGCGGGGGGACATGCGTCAAGCCACACGCCTGTGTGTCACTTGCTTTTTTACGTAAGACCCATCGTGTCGCTAATCGCATGATTCGTATCTTGCTCTAAGCTACTTTATCAATATATTTTTTTCCACAGATATCCTCTTGCAACACGCATGTTGCTTGAGCATGTAGATTTTGGTCAAGCCGTAGGGTAATAGGTAAAAAGAGGGTAATATTATAGGTGGGTTTATACTTACTTTAATAAAAGCGGTGGCTAGATCCTGCGGCCCAGCCGCTGCGGCTGGCCTCAGTGTAAGAGCATAGTCCCCGGCCTGACCGAAGAGTTCACAACGCAGCGTCATCGTCCGACGACCTGGGAACCCGTGCATCTGCAAACAAGACCCATTAAATAATATCTGATCATTAAAGTATAACAGTAGGTACAAAGTAAGATGTTTTGGCGCCTAGCTAAAATCTAAACTAACGCCACCATCATTTTTCTTTTCAATTTTACATCACACTTTTTATCGTTAGTGTTAACTTGATACGGAGTCAAAAGATTCAAGCAGCGCTGTGTGTACTTACAAAACTCTTAAAAAAAACTTTTGTGTCTGGGTGGGACCCATTTACCCAAATAGGGCTCTTCCTTCCACTAATGTTATTCATCCAAGAATGCAACACTGATGGTAACAAGACTGGAAAATTAATGTTTTGGAAAATACTGGTATTCCGAGTTTTCACGAAATAGACAGCCGTTTATTTTTGTAGCAGTCCACGCTCTCACAAAACGTGCTTTTACCGTCACTTTTCCAGGACAGTCACACTGGCAACCAATTTTGCATCGTTAGTCAAAGGTAACAATATTAAAAATAAAATCTCACCTGTTCGGAGTATAAAACATGTGCATGCGAGCTGGTATTCTTTCCGTCACATAGAACAGCTCCTCCACTAGAGTGGCCACAGTACAACAACTCCAGCCAAAAATCCGCACTCGACTCTATAGGAGTACACACTACTCTCGGAAACTCCAGTATAGCCATCACTTGCCTCTCAGGGTACGTCTGTATCTGTTCTGGCGTAACATCCAAGTTCGCAGTCGGCCACATAACGTCGAACTTCCATGATTTCACGACACTGTCGCCAGTCTCCATCAGACTGCCTTCGCTAACGTCTCTCTTAACTTTATTACCATCGAAATCACGTTTAATATCTGTTGTGTTATCGTAATCTGGCAAGTAAGGATCCTTTTCAGATATTAGTTCTAGGTAGTAGGTGCCTCCTCTAGAGAAGTATCCGCATGGTAGGGTCATGCGATTTTCAGCATCAAGTGCTAGAGGCATGGTGGCTAGTAGGGCTCGGCCGTCATCGTCTTCTCGGGCGATGCGGACCTTGAGGCTGCCTCCGGAGGCGCCGTGGACTCTGATGTGTACGTCTCCACCCAAGGCCACGAGCGTCGTTGGTATCTCCACCCATACTTGGTTGAGGTCGACGCGGTCTTCGCTGACGTATGGGTTGACGAAACTAGCGCCGCCTGCGGACCAATAAAGT
The DNA here is from genome assembly GCA_932274075.1 of Diarsia rubi. Classification (NCBI taxonomy): domain Eukaryota; kingdom Metazoa; phylum Arthropoda; class Insecta; order Lepidoptera; family Noctuidae; genus Diarsia; species Diarsia rubi. Next base: position 19,139,648 of record OW026424.1, on the reverse strand, counting down.
AATTGAATTATCTTAACATAACATAACATAACATGATGCCTGTAATCTCATGATGACTGAGGACAGTCAATCAGCTTTGTCTATTAGACATAAAAACAGACAGATATTTCAAAATCAGGCCTTAGAAAGGCGACTTCACAGGTTAAATAGTAGAGCTTCATGCGATATAGATCTAATTAAAAATATATTATATCTGTCCGCAATTTCTATATGCAGCATTAGCATGCATATTAATTATAGTGTAGCCATCATATGAAATTGGCAAAGCAGTTTCGGAGAATCGCGAGCACGAATTTGTATATTATTATATATTTTAGCAAAAGCCAAAGCGATTTCGCTTTGGCTTTTGCTATCTCGTGAAATAACTACACATATAAATATCTGCGTCCAAAATACCGGTTTGTTCCCGTTCAGTTTCAACATGTTGTTTTACACTGTATCCCCGTTGAGAGATAATATTCCTAAAAGTAACACTTTAACTTAATTTCAGGTTATGTTTTTCCCATTAATTAACACAATAACCGTAATAGACATAACAGAGTTACTTGCCACTATCAAAATGTCCCAAAGAGTTACAGAACCTTGACAAGTCAAAGAATACTTTCCGTGATTTCAACGTAGGTTACTTACCGACAAAAACGTTTAAAATATTCAAAATGCATGAAGCGTGATACATCGTACATCAGAATTTACATACATTTCGCCATTAAATGCAAATTGGAGGTTAACGCGGTATACCTATGGAAAGAGCTTTACCTCGTAGTATGTTTTAAATTCTAATTACTTCGTGTAAACGAACAAAATTCTTATTTAACTTGAACTTAGAGTGGTTTTGGGGTTGAATTAAACAATACTTTTTACGATTGTGAATTAAATTCCGTCTCAGAATGGACTGACAATGCCGCGATGTTGTAAATCTTTTTAAATGGACTTACTGCTTTGAATTAAACGTAATTAGACTTTTCGCAGGTCGAGTAAGAAAACGATGTGAAAAGTGGTTGCTAACTTTTTATAGCAGACGTGTTTATGGTGTATACGACACCGGGTCGAGGAGGAATGGGACGCCGTCGCCTCCTTCTGCGAAGCAGTGATGCTAGTGAAGGAGGTGGCGGAACGTGAGAGGGAGAGAACCTCACGTCTCAGCCGCCGCGGGAGACGCTCCGGGAGCCGGGGGCCACGTGACGGCTTCCGGCCACCGTAGACGAGAGCCTGTGGACGGTGAGTGATGGACTAGCTCGCCGTCCGTTCGTCTTATGACGACGCCAGGCCGTGTTGACGGCGCGTTCGTTCTTTATAGTGTAAGGTGAACCTTATATCTCTGCCTAACTCTTCGATTACAGGCGTGATGTTATTATTTATTTATTTATTAAAACACACACTATCCACGTTAAACGTATTTCTTTAATTATAAATATACCTTCATCTTCCCAACACTAAGTACTCGTATACCAACCAAAATGGATGTTCGTATACTTGTATTATCTGTTTAAGACTAATAAACTTTGATAAAAGTTTGGCAAATCACCTTGAAAGTTGGAACTTAAGTGTATCTTTATGATGAAGGATTTTTATTCTTTTTGTCCTATACACGTGGCCAAAACTGCGGGTGGAATCACATCAAGTTCGAAAGGGGTTGGAAGATTTTTGCATGAAACCTGGCTAGTTTACTTTCCGTCATTTTATTTAAACTCTGCATTAATCGAGAGCTGGTAATCTGCATCAATACAAAGAATATTTATGTCATACAAACTGTTTATAGTATCACGTTTCCAAGATATTCAAAGTTTTAGCTTTCCTAGATTTTTTTTAAGTTTTAAAAATTCATTCAATGACGACATATTCAGTACAATTAGTAGCTCATATCTCGAAAACGGGACACTTTTATTCTTACCAGCTAATATAGGTTTTAATAAAAAAAATATCGTAAGTTATGAAGGTAATAAACATTAAAATTTCAGCACAACAGAAGAACATCACCAGATCACATCCCTAAAACACAGGTAAACCAAAATCAACTTCCATTCTTACGACCTCGCCCGCAACAGAGTACCCGCACATTATTCAAAGGTATTTCCCTAGAGTAGTACCTGATATGTAGCAGGCTTCTGATTTATCTTGACACGGCAACGTTGATAGCCTATCACAAGCCTGCAGATATTGTTGCCGGGTGAAATAGGTGGCCCTTTGATATCTGTGACGCATAAAACTGTGCCTATGCTCTTATTGGGACTGTATTATATTGATCGCTTTGATTTAAACATGCACGTTTTCTTTCCGTGTTCCCATTTATAGGCAACATTGTGGAGAATGAACTCATCCTGCATCAATATGCAGCAAATTCGTTTTAATTTAGAATTGTCAATTTTCAGAAGTCATAGTCATAATATCTTGACTGCAAAATTTAAACGACATTTAAAGGAAAATTACGAGCAACGTAACCCCAAAATAATGTTTCCAATACAGTCACACATAAACTCACACCTTTTTTCCTTCGGGGTAGGCAGAAACCACCATGGTTAGGTTATGTGGAAATGAGTGAAAGACTTGCATGTTAACGCAAACAATTCTATATAATAATCATCCCTTGTAATATCAAGGAGCTAGATTTATTACACAAAAAAGTTGTGATTACTTATCACTTTCTCTGATTTTCCTTTTTTTGACCTTATTTAAAGATGTATTTGCTAATTTATTAAAGTCACTCCCCACCCTCAAAACAGATGTCCTAAAAGCTGCAGACTGCAATGGATAAGAAAACCTCTACTTAGCTCAGAATACTAAAATTCTTAACATTTTCCAGAATAAGAGACGTAATTGTTGTCTTTAGTTTCTTCAACTACCAGCTCATAGAACCCTTACCATTTAAATGTATCTTTACGAAATGCATGATAAGTTACACATTAAAGTTGAAAGTGAGGGACCAAGCTAGAATGGGAAACTCGGTGTTTAGAATAAAATCAAGATGTTTTAGTATTTTTATTTTCAAGTGAAATAAACTTGCTTTAAAAGAAAAACGACGGATTATTTAAGATGATGACGTGAACTGAACTGTGTTTAACTTAATAATGTTTTAACTATTTTATTTTAAGTATTTGTGGCTATCTTTACACCTTGTATTTGAACTAGTTTCGAAACTCCGGTTTTGTAGGCAGCCTAATGAATTTTTAATAATTATGATTTTCTCATTACTACAGTCTATTAATAATGTAAAGATGTGAAGTTTTAATAATTATTTTACTAATGTGAAGCTACATAGACCATATACTATGAAACTACTAGACCAAGTTCCAAACGTCGAAATCCAGAGACGTGTGAAGGACTTTGACATTGGAATCGATTGATATCGAGATTGATAATCAGCACTTTTCGGACGTCAAAATTTACTTTACTTTACTTATTTACAAGAGACAGTCCTCAAAAAACGCCCACCCTTCGACACTTCCTAGTGTTTTTGCTGCAAAGAAGAAGTGGCGGAACAAACTCCCCAGCCACACATCTGTGTGTTAGGTTGGTTAGAAGAACCAGACGCGATACAATAGTAAGGCAAGTTAATGAATATAGACACAAATTTTAAGCAATAATTAAAAAGCTTATAATAAAAAAAAATAAAAAAAGACATAACATATCAGTAAACTAATCTTGGAGAAAGAACATAAATAACAAACATTGTCTTGTGTTCAACTCAGCGACCAACTATTCTTATCATTTAAGTAATAAGTAGTCGTTAATGGAATAGTAAGCTTTTAAACAAAGAATAGATTTTACTTTGGCTTTAAACGCATTAAATGGCAAGTCTAGAAAAGAAGATGGCAGTTTGTTGTAAATGGAAGTCAAATGGAAACAGATATGTTGGTCGTCCAGCCGTGGGAAGGGCAGACGACTTTGTTCTCATTGCTGGAATAAGGCTGAATGAGGATGGGCCAAGGACGTTAATTTTAACACAACCAAAGAGAGGCCTATTCCCAGCAGTGGGTGAAGTCAGGCTGTGGGTGATGTATGTGAAGCTACTATACCAAAAAAGCATGCGTAACCGCTAACAAAAGCTAGATACCAATAGAATTGAAACCATTAGAACAAATGATGAAAGTGAAGGGTAGGAGAAACCCTCAACAGTCCAAGTAACTAACAATTCTATCAACAAAAGACCGCCTTCTGACTATAAATCTCTAATGTCTTTATATAACAAATGGTATTGAGGCCAACTACTAGATGGGCGGGACAGACACATTCATTTGTGTTGACAACCTACCACGGGCTGGTACAGCAGGTACCCAGTACCTGACCCCTCTCCTAAAGAAGTGGTGTGAGAAGAGGGGCCAGGTAATACTGGGTATTGATTGTACTATCGGTTCACTCGATAGCCTTGTATCAACAATTGTTTCCAAATAATTATATTGAGGGAATAAGTTGTGTTTTCGGCTTAGGAATAGACAAAACGTATTGTTAAGGTATTAGGTACAGTCAGCATCATAAGTAGATTAACACTACTCAAATTTTCAAAGCATGTTTTTTTATTAAAAACTTGTCAGATATTACTCGTTCCAAACAAGTTATTGAAGAGTAAGGAATATTTGAAAGAATAATCTTCTGAAACATTAAAAATAATACCTGGAGTCCTGCACATCAAATAATTAAAATTCCGAAATGTTAAACTACTTCTGTTGCTGACCGTACTTCAATTGATAAGTTAAGTAGATTGTTTTCACGTAACTTAGTAGCAAGCAAGTCCTTTGTACCACGGTCTGGTACTATATTGTGATAATAGGGTAGTTAACAAAAAAAATCTAATAAGTCCGTCAGATAGATTTCCAAAAAATATTGGACACGTATTTTTTCTTTTTTCACGTAAACAAACAATGAAGACGATACAGTGCTTTGAAAAATCGTGTGACGTCATTTTCTGAGACATTAGTATGACATTCTTTAGCGGTCAGTGACGTCACAACCCCCACTCAAATCTTTGACGCGTTTTATCTTCGTAAATTTTTGTTGACTTGACAATTGATGGATGGGACTTACACATATAAATTGCGGATAGTGGGTGTACTACTATTACAACTCTGTCTAACCCTTCAGGGACAACAGGCGAGATGTTATTGTTATGCCTTTTTTGTGGTGGGATATCATCAAATAACCCCTCCCGCTCTTGGGCAGAGCGAAACGGAGTACCAGACTTCTACTGACTAAAAACTAACCATGTTCCTTCTTAGCCCTATATGTCAAGGCCGCGGTATCTCTTACAACATCCCGCAGCCCTTGTAGTTATGCCCCTTAGGTCTCGTGATCGCAAGCATGATTAATGAACATCAGGAAAAAAATATTCTGGTGTTGATAATTTCTTAGTACCTACTCGAATTTTGGAAGTTACCCAGTAGAGGCTCGTTAGAATTTGTGAGATCTGACCAGTCATGACGGATTACTGTCCCAAGAAACGATGAATGTGAAGGAAAGAAAGTGCAACTGTGTCAATGTGCACACTTGCGCACTTTACTTTAAGCTGAGATTGACATCTCCGAAATTCGGTCGGGAAGTCTATAGCGCAGGTACTAAAGGACGTCTACTGCTGTGGCTAAAGCCCACCTGCTATGATGATGAGCCGCAGCAGCGCGGCTAGCGGCACGCGGCGCATGCTGCGTCACCGCCCCATCAAACCAGAGTCGCACGCACCGCCCCGTCTGAAACAAACAAATAATTTTACTTTATTTACCTTCAAGAGGAAGTTTTAAAGTTGCGCCAGTTACAGAAAAGTTGAAAGGGAAAAGAGTGTCATGGTATAGACATGTTATGATAAGGGACGAATCGCATGTGACTAAAAATGTCATGGATATAAATGTTGATGGATGGAGAGGGAGAGGAAGGCTAAAGAGAAGATGGATGGATTGTGTGAGGAAAGATATGAAAGAGACAGGAGCAAATGCCCCCGTGACGTCTAACAGAGAAGATTTTAAAAAGAAAACGTGTTGCACCGACCTTCCTGCCCTTAGCCCATTCTATTTGGAATGGGCTAAGGGCAGGAAGGTGATGACCTTCATTAAACATGACATCGTACACTTCAGCTAAATCAGAACATTTTTTGCTAACATACTCGTAAAATAAATGTACACAAAACTACTCTAGCTAAATTTTAATTTAACCGTCACGAATCTGCTGATGCTGAAGATTTATTAACACTGGCACTAAAATAAATACCAACATACAACAGATATTGCAAAAGTCAAAGCTAACTTCAATTGAGAACAAGCAACGATAAAGCATCGAGCAAACGGCGTCAAACAACAAGAGTTAAAAACTCCCAACTCAAACTAAAACTCAGCACAAAACTGTGGTTTAAAAAACTGGAAGACTTTAAAAAATATTCAGTTTCTACCCAACTTGCCACTCCAATGTGGACCCAACTTTATTTGAAAAATTCTCGTAACTCTACAGCCTTCAATGGTCTTCTGGGAAATAATAAAAAAGAAACTGCCTTTAAACAATGGTTCCGCTTGATATTGTTGTTCTTTATTTCGAAACTCCGAATGTATTCATTGAAGTTTGCGTTAACTTTGTCAGGAAGTATTTTTTTTTATTTTTCTTTCATTAGAGGTCGTTATTTTTTTCTCTTCGTTAACAAGTAGGCTATTCTGGATGTCGAATTGGCCGGTGTAATGGTAACCAGTTTTTTCTTTGCCAGTGTGGATTGTGGTTGTCGTATTCATTTTTAAAGAAGACGTACTGCATTAACCCAAAATAAATTGATAAAACAGCAGGAATGGCTATAGGCAAGAGGAAGAGTGGCATTTGTTTCAAAGTCAAAAATAATAGAATTCATACCTACTGAGAATACACGATCAGCAAGGCTGTTGCGTATCTTTTAAATGACAGTGGCTAACCTATAGTGCCTATCAATTACTGTCAAATGGTTCCATTTTGTACTAAACCATAACCAATTTGATAGTTAATCCATGGACAATGTGATAGCCACTGACATTAAATAGATACGCAATAGCCCTGCAGGTAGTATCAGATAATATCTAATGTGTTTGTTTAAAGCGAACCTGCCTTTTAAGTATACAACAATAACTTTATCTTTATACTTAAAACCGCCAACTAATTTAAGTAGGTACTTAATGTTGTAAATAAAATCTTATCATAAACCATTGGAAGGTTACCAAGTAAATCGTGTTGAACTCTGTTAAACCATTAAATTTACCCGCTTCTACATTAACTGCCTATATTTCATTCTAATTACTTATAGGTCGATGGTAACTAATTACTTTAGCTGCCTTATTTATTTCTGTGCGTGTTATAAACAAAATAAATATTTTAAATACAACACATTTTTGAGAAGTCGCCTTCTGTAGAATTGATAACAGTATACTTGCGTAATGATAGGCAATTATTATAATTATATCTTATTTATAATGAATGTGTTTCATGATAATAACTAATGAATGCTTAAAATGTTATTGTAGCTTCTTTCTCAAGTGTCACAAACACTTATCATAAAAATGCTACAATTTAATAACGGTCCAACTTCAGTACCCTACGGGACCCCAAGACCGTCCTCGCCGTACGTTTGACTGTAACAACCGAGCGCAGTCTTTCAAAGCGTCGCGTCACTTTGATTATTCAACTCCGTCATCCTGCTGTTTGACAAAAGAATTCCCATTGATTCCCTATTAATTCACAAAAGGGAAAAGTTTCTGATCAAAACATGAAAGATGGGGGTCTTCATGATTTTTCTGCCTTTGTAGTAGCTACGCCTGGTGGAACACAATCATTATAATTCGGAGTCATTGTTGCGTGAAGAATGATTTTGTACGATTCTATCTTCTCATTCATATGGCAAGACTTTGTACACGTATTTGAATAACCAACGTGATTTCTATGCGTAATAAGAGACGATTTTGAATACGTGTCATATGATTTTTGACACGTTTTCCTTATAGGATTACTGACACTTTATTTTTTTTCTGATTCTTTTAAAGCTTCTCTGAAGCACGTCTTTTCAAATCTTAATTAATATTAATATTATTTCCACTTAACCACGAATGCCAATTTTATGCTAAGTTAATCTTGTCGTATTAAAACGTAGTTTCTTATCAGGATTTTTTTCAAGCAACAGCTACAGAATCTGAATTTGTACCCGTTTTATGATTATTTTATATTATGTAGTTGTCCTCTATGGTACACCATCGTTTCGGTTTTTAAGGTCAAGGTTTTTAAGTTGTTTGTCCACAAACATTCCCCTGTATTTGATTACATGTTTGTGCTCTACTGTATTTTATGCTGAAATATCAACTTCCTTCTAAAAAGTAGTGGTGTCTCGACATAGATAACTCATCATTTCCCATAGGTGCTGTAAGCACGAAATAAAACTTCAACCTAGAGAAAGAGTTGAATCTAACTTGTCTTTTGGGAATTTGTCTTTTACTGCACGTGGTTGTAAAATACAAATGGCGTTGTAGTTGACCTGTCTGTGTATGTGAGTAATAAGTATAAATTGGAAAAAACTGTTAAACAAATTAATGTGACTACTATCAAGAGCTGAGTGTGCACCGTGAGCACGTACTTGTCTTTCATCAATGCTTTTGATTTTGATATTCTATTATTTAAAAAAATCTAGTTATATTGATAAATAAATATTTGCAAAGGTCTACATTGGTGATACACAACACCTGAACTGTACAGAAACTGCATATCTATCCCGTAAAAGCGGCAAAATCGTAACGTGAACCAGTATAACACAATAACCTTGTTCTAGAATTTGCGTAACAAATTGGGATAAATTAAACAAAGCCACCACGACTGTAATATCTAATACATCATGCCATCAACCTTTACGACTCGCCATAACTAGTTATTACTTGATATTATTAAAACCGTGTATTACAACACTAAAGTCACGTACACACTTGTCACGTCTCGCATTTATGTTCCGGTACAGAGCGGCACTCACCGGTTCTAACCAGTTTTAACCGGAATTTTCCGGAAAATAAACGCCTCGCAGCTACGAGAGCTTCTTACATTTAATACAGGAGGAATTTCGTGAACACGAAACGAGCAATTTAAATCAAGCAAGTAAATTTCACTGTTAATAATAGTTTTAATAAGACTCTTCGTGATAAAATTGAGGATTTTCTTAGGCAGCGTTCATTAAAAAATTCAAAGCCCGAGCTCAACGTCGAGGTGAAAAAATAAAGTTGAATTTATGTTCGTGATTTAGTATAGTGATGGGAATGTGACAGATGATGCGGAAGAGTGTCGATGGTTTCAATGTTTTGTTTGGAAGCCTTGTTTTGAATGAATCTTTAAAAAAGTAAAAAAGTCCTGTAGAAAAAAATCCTTTTCCTGTGTGGAATTCCTTCTTTTTTCTGTTTTTTCTTTTTTGAAAAAACGTTGCTCCACACTAGGAATTCCTTCTGTATCGTGGGTGCGTTTACAAACATTTAAACTCACATACACAAACACCCAGACCCGGAACAATTATCTGTTTGGCATACAAATATTTGTTCCGTGCGGGGATCGAACCCGCGACACGCAGCGCAGCAGTCTAATCGCTCAGCCACTGCGCCAAACGTGTCGTCAATTAGAGGTGATATTAACGTCTTACAGCATAGGCACGGTAATTTAGCACAACATTAAAGAGCAGAGTATCGTATCGAAATGTCGGAAACCGAAACATGAAAGGTTTTCGATTTAACCATCACGAATCTTACTCCTTCACATCTGCTTAGGTTTCTCTTAACTATGTTGGGGACGGTTTCCAGGCAAACCAAGTGAAGTAACAAGGTATACACAGCCGAAACCAGCAGCTTATCGTGCTTTTCAAGGTACGGAGGAAACTCAGCATGCAAGGAATGGCCATACGTCCGTGGGCTAACTCAGGCAAGCGCTGCTTAACCTGAAGAACGACCTGTAATCATATAGCCACGAGTTCCTACCTACATATTTCACACCATCCTCTAAACAATAAAAATACCACAAAACAAACAGCTCTGTTAAACAAACTCCTTCGTTAAAATATTCAGGGGCACGCGTACATCTCTTTAACTCAATTTCTTGAATATTTTTTTCACTAAAGTATTTGAGGCAAGGGCCCGGTGGCGCCGTTAATAAATACTTTCTATAACAAGCTTAATCTCGGAGCACAAATTGGTTAAAACTGTACAAATTAGAAGAGTCTTAACGTATTTTGTTAAATGTAAAGAGTTTTTCGGATTTAGGAAACAAAAACTGTGTAAGATTTGAGAGGAAGTTTTTGTCTTCAAAGTTTTCTGTAGCTTGTTAGTGTTCGATTTTTGGGCACGTGTAATGGATCTTATCTTTATAGCGTATCGATAACAATTTAAATTAATTTAGCCCTCAGACCAAATAAAAAGTAAAGACGGAACTCTGCGAACAGCAAAGTGAGGCCGGTCAAACTACGCCTCGCATACACGCACACACGTCTCAGACCAAATAAAAAGTTTATGACCAAGGCGTAGTTTATGTTGCACGTGTGTGCGTGTATTGTGTTTGTACACGGTGAATACTAGCTACTATATTGAGCATGTGGTGTTTTTGGGATGAGATTGTTTTGAGTAACAGCGTGGAGTTTGTTTTGTGTATATATACACTCTATATCGTGAGCCATGTTAGATACCTCGTGTGATGTAGGTATACAGTAGGTACACACTGACTAATCCCTTTTTTCTTCAGAGACTACAGGTACCATATTATATTATGTAAACAAAAATGTACAAAATAAAAAGCGAAACCGTAGGCATAGACTAGTACTTCATGATCTCGTCCATCCACTTAGAAGCTTCCAAACATCGTTGAAAACAAAACACGTTCGCCAACACGTCGTCATAGCAACACAACAAACATTTGTTTCAACACATCACAAATACGAATGATCTCCTCTCATCCCGCGAGACGTGACGGATTAACATTGACCGACCGCGCCGCTAAGCGAGGTACTGTACGGTGCAAACACCGAGTTATGAGGCTATGAGTTAAGCTGGTGGTTTAATGAGGTTTTATAGCAGATTAGTAGCTAGCTACGAAATAATGTGATCGTTTATACGCTGGATGAAAGTTTATCCCCGGTGTTTTTACTTCAGGAATTTTTATTTTATTAGGTAGGTACAAGTTACCTAATAACCCATAGTCACATCGTCTTGTACGTCGGTCTATTTGTTTCCAGGAGGGAACATACCTGTGTGTGAAGTAACACTGAAATCTGCCCATCCTATAAGGCGTGACTTTTCTTGCAGACTGCAAGACTGCAGGCTATACGTGTGACAGACGAGAGAGATCTCATGGACAAGTTAGTATTGACTACTATTAATTGTCTAGCATTGTATTAATCGGTTAAAAGTGTCTTCTTGTAAAGCATATTATTTACGTACATACTTAGCAGTTACGAAACTTAGAAAAAGTTTATGTTGAATAATAATATCCCGCTACCAAAATATTTGCATAACTAAAACAAGACAAAAGTGACTTAAAATTTTCCTGACCACATTTCCCCTTCGCAGTAAAACACAAAATTTTAAACAGCATAAAACGTAGTAAAAGTTAAAATATTCAAACAATGCACGCTGTTGTAAATGACTCATTAGGAATACAAACAGCACACCAAAATATCCCAGCGCTCCTATTTTTGCCTGCATTCGGTCATGTTACACACAAACACTTAATATGGTTTTAATTACATTTTGATCCAATTTTGTTTACCTAATTATTGTGCTAAGCCCTAGGTTAGTGAGCAATCAATTTAATATTGGTATCGATAGCTTGGCCAATGAACTGGAAAGGAATCGTGAAATAATCGGATGCGAAATAACAGTACGTAGGTTTATTGAAAAGATTCTTAAAGGAACAAATAAGTAGGTAAATTAGTATGTGAAAAAGTTGAAAGTTTATTATGTCAATATGTATGATACTACACATTATTAAGGATATTTTAAGTAATGAGTTAATGAGGATCTGCGCTATTAAATGCGGCCTCATTTAATTCTTAAATATATCTAAGTCGCTGAAAAAAAAACTGTCAGGTGAAATACAGCTTGCCATATCCCCAGAATATCATTAAAAACAGTTTTGGTTGGCTGGTTAGCCAACTGTGATAGGTTAAAATCAAAAATCAAAATCAAAACTTATTTATTCAAACTAGGCTGATAATCAGCATTTTTCGAACGTCAAAATTTACTTTACATATTTACAAGATACAGACCCCCAAAACGCCCACCATTCGACACTTTCTAGTGTTCTATCTGGACAGAAGAAGTGGCGAAACAAAGTCCCCAGCCACACATCTGTCTTTTAGGTTGGTTAGAAGAACCAGACTCGATATATTAGTAAGGTGCAAGTTAATGACTACAGATAACAATAATTAAAAAGTATATATTAGTCAAAAATATTAAGAAATAGAAAACGCACAAGTCAAATAACGTAGGAAAATTCACTTTCATCATTTTTACCAGCAAGTTTTGTGGCCAAACACCGTAAATTCCTACGGCATTCCATCTAAAGCCTGTGGCATTCGACAAATTGTTTTCGTCGGCCGCATCAGTCATCCGTCACGGCAGACTGACGGGGGTCACGATACGTCATTGCTGGTCATTCTTGCGTCAAACTGACGGCTTATGGCGAGATGTTGTCGTGATGGGTGCTGTTCATAGAAATTAAAAGCACATTTATTTATGTGTTTGATTATATTTTTGAACTTAGGGCACTTGTGAGCAGCAGCTGAAAATTAGCGTCAGTATTAGCATTAAGTGTAGTGTTGCCACCTAGGCTGGCAACACAGTGCGTGTGGCGCATTTCTACATTTTTAGTTTTTATTCTATAATTTTTAAGCTATTTTTGCCTATTAAATAATAATAATAATATTCCACAACTATCACACAACGCCATCTAGTCCCAAGCTAAGCAGAGCTTGTGTTATGGGTACTAGACAACTGATAAACATACTTATATATTTCTAAATACATACATATTATAGATAAATTACACCCAGACACAGAACAAATGATCGTGCTCATCACACAAACATTTGTCCTGGGTGGGAATCCCCACGACCTCCGGCATAGCAGTTAGGGTCACTAACCACTAGACCAACAGGCCAGTCAAAATATAATTTCCTTTCCGTCTTTATATTCCTTCCTGTTCTTATTTTCTTATAACATGGTTTTTAGTTAAATAAAAGTAAAGTACTCGTAGCTTCTACCAACGACTGAGTTTTAAAATCCGACGAGCATGATCGGAGATTACCTTTTACATCTTGCAAACATTAGCTCTCTATAATATTAATAGTCCTCCTGACCCTTTTTCGGTCACGGCGGCCAATCTAAGTGAAGATTATCCATCGGCGCGGGAGATATTATAGTGCACAAGTGTGTGCGCAGGCACAAGTGCACTCTCTGTTCCTTTTTCTCTCATATTCCGATGGGACGGCAATCCGACACGACCGGAGAGAGATCAGGCGCAGGACCAACGGCTTAACCTGCTTTCCGAGGCACGGGGGTATAATACCGCCAACTTCCGAACTCCGGGCTACTACTGGGAAATTTCTAATGAAAAACCCAATAGCACTTTTTGTCCGACCCGGGAATCGAACCCAGGACCTCATGCACGGCAGTCGCGCTTGCGACCACTAGACCAACGAGGCAGTTATATTAGTCTATAATATTAGTATGGATCGAATAATAAGCTGCCTTTAATCTAGATCAATTCCTAGAAGCTTAGCGTTGGTCAGCTGCAACAAAGTTTTAAGCTTTTGAACTTTTGCAGCCATCATCGTTTTATTTTGGTTTAATGAGAGAAGTTCGTGGCTCAATGAAAGCAGCCACTCGGGTTGATCTTTAGGTTAACCCTTACTTGCCTAGGTGACTAATTTAGGTGCTTATGGCTAAACCTAGAGACGGCAGATTCGATAGCGGCTGGTATTAATTCCACAGCTTAGCTTATACATCCTCGAAGCATAATAGCCTCGTAGCACATCTCTGGTGAAAAAGCAGCCGTATAGTTGGGATAAGGCTAGGCTGCCTATGCTCGTTTTATTTTCGTTTCTTACTCAAGCGAGTGCGGAAATGTATAAACACACATGAGTGATTTAGAATGTCAACTTGATTTTCATATGTTTTTCGCGTTACAACAAAAATAAAGCAAAAAAATAAATAAATAAAAAACCAGCCAAAAAAATAAACAAATCTTCCAAAAATACGAGTATCAAAGCAAAAGCAACGTCAATAAATCCAAGACAATCTACATACTCCTCGTTCCTCTCCATCGAGGATCTACTTACAAATGCACCCCGATTGTTAAAATCTACGTGAAGCCGTAAACAAAACTGGAATAAAAAACTGGAGGGAAGAGGCGTCTATCGTATTCGTAATATTCAATTATTCTTTCCCTAAAAGATTTCCCGGTCGATTGCATGATCCGCTTTCGAAAGCGGTCAGATATTTAGTTATGATAAAAGTATCCGGCAAGACGTTTGCAGCATTTATGTAGCGGTTTGTGTTTTTTTATAACCACTAAATTATAATTTTTGCGTGAAAGTGTCTGAAACAAAGTCATGATTTTGTACAAATTCATAATAACCCCTCCCGCTCTTGGGCAGAGCGAAAGGGAGTGTCAGACTTCTACTGACTAAAATCCACCCATGTTCCACTAGTATCAACCCGCGGCCCCAACGGGCAAACCAACATAGCTCGAGTCGTCAAATCATGTTTGTTCCTTTTGCTTTGTGCTAAAGTCCTTAAGTCTCAACAACAAGTTAGTTAGCTAAGTACAATAATTGAACAAACAGGTTGCCCTAAGTTCTGTCTATTATGTTAAAATCTGAGCAATACTTACATGTTAAGTTTTTTGGAGAAAACGTTTATAAGGCTGAAATGTAGTTTAATATGAGATCAAGACCCTCTCTCTAACTATAAGTAAGCTAGATCCTACTCGTAATTCCGATCTGAATATTTATTCGCAAATTATAAGAATCTTTCATTTATATTTAAACGAGGGACATATTGAAACCCGCAATAGCCCATGCTTACATGATAGCAATAAAAATATGAACAAAAAAAACACACTGATAAATAACAGACTGAACTATACCAAACATTTCGGAAAAGTCTCGCCACCCTTGCGTATATCACAGAAAATGTGCGCGTATCAGTGACTTTTAGGTATAATCCATTTTCCCTTCATATTTTAAAACTGGCATAAGACAATGACGAAACAGAAACGTCTAATAAAGTGAGATCTGGAGAGCGTGCTGGGGGGCCATGGGACAATTAAGTCACAAATTCAGGTTATAGTTTTTTTTACATACATATTTGGAACGAGAATCGAATACTGAATACCTCCCTTTAATATGACCCTCGTTTAACATAACATCCCGTATAGATATATCCATGTAACCATACTGTTGTATTTTGAGTAAACATACAACTCTTTCACTTTCTTTCGATTTTTTTCTTCCGTCTGCGTAAGTGCCTAATTGCAACTAACCTGCCTAAGTATCCAATGACGTATTATATATAGACACGTCATGAACTAACATGGCGGCGCTTAAAAACGGCAAAAATATTATTTATCTACTTTTACGCGTAAACAAAGGGAAAGAAAATATGACACCGTACAGCGGGATGCTTGTTGATGCCTGTTTTCTTTATGTTTTGCGCAGGTTTACACACACGGTTTAAATTAAGAACAAACGTAGCATCGCGCGAGAGGTTGGTGCGTAACTAAGCGCGATGTGGCCAATTGGCTTCATTTCATGTTGTCATTTTTGAGGAGGGACAAAGTATCTATAGTTTTAATATATTATTGTGCCTAAGTATCAAACATTTCTGGGGAGAGAAAACAACTTAACTATGCCTCATCAAAGCTGTGCTTACACATTCGACTCATCGGTTAATGCTCGCAAGTCAGTTACTGTTAACGAGGAGGTCTTTATACTGGATCAGAGTCCATCCATCGATGTTCTGCCATAAGCCGCTGAGCCTCTTACTCGTTATTAATAACTTAAGCTACAGTTCGTAGAACGCTTTGTAACGTTTGTGAATATAGAGTTAACCAAATCTGTGTGTGATTCCTAATTAGGAAGCATTGTGAGGAGAATAGCTATTAGAATGCTTTAGACTTTTTTTTTTTTAAACGTTACCCCACACTAGGAATTTCTCCTGTATCGTGGGTGCGTTTACAAACATTTAAACTCACATACACAAATACCCAGACCCGAAACAACTATCTGTAGGTCATATAAATATTTTTGTTTTGTGCAGGGATCAAACCCGCGACACGCAGCGCAGCAGTCTATTGCTCGAGCCACTGCGCCAGCCAAACTTAAAAACTATAATATCTAATAATTGTAAGAAAGTATTCATTTGAGCAAGATTTTACAACAACAGCTCGTCCCATAATTACATCACAAATCATTATTATCATCTGTCCATACTTTTCCAAAATGTATTGGGGTCGGTAACCAGTGTTATCAGATGCACCTAAATCCCTATGACATAGGACTTACAGTTTATGTCTTCATCATCATCATCATCAACCTTTATTGTTCCCACTTTAGGGACCCAGGTCTCCTATCTAGGAGTGGGATGACCTACAATCCACCACGTGGTCCCAGTGCGGATTGGTAGATGTCACATATCTTCAAGTTTTTGGATCTTAGGCCAGTTTTCTTACGATGTTTTCCTTCACCGTTTTGAGAGCAGTGATGATGAAATAAATTACACAAAGTAATGCGCCTGCCTGGGTTTGAACCGACGACTAACTATTAGTAAGTCGGGACCACCACCACTGGGCCACCACTTCTCTCATAATTTATGTAATTGGCAAAATTAGAGTGTTCTTTATAACACCTCTTGGCTCACGTTTCAGGGATTACCGACTTGATGTTAGGGTAAAAAATAATATTAAAATGAAAGCCTAACCAATTCTCAAAACAATGGTGCTGTAATTTTTAGCTTCAAAATAGAAACTAGCGAACCAGTTTTTTTTGTTGCAATTTTTCGTTTTCCAGTGAGATGTCAGTTTCAGCATGACATCCAAAACAGTCAGCAGTCAACCAGCAGGTTTACAAATTAAAAGTTTTATGTATTCAGGCTAGTAGGTACTGTTAGTCTTTCATAACCCAAAAATAGACTATTTTAATATTTATAGCGAAACAGGGTGTTTTTATTATAAAAAAATGTTTCCTTCTCTATAATCTTTTATTTTCTCTAAAGCAAGTCAGTATATAATTGGGTTATTACCAACTGCCTAGCCCTTTCCAAACTATGCTGGAGTAAGCATCTAGTCTAACGAGATACAGCCTTAGGGTTGCACTAGTCAGTGATGCTAGCGAAGGAGGTGGCGGAACGCGAGAGGGAGAGAACCTCTCGTCCCAGCCGCTGCGGGAGGCGCTCCGGGCGTCGGGGGTCACGCGATGACCTCCGGCCACCGTAGACGCGGGCCTGTAGACGGTGAGTGATGGGCTAACTCGCCGTCCGTCCGTCTTACTACGAAAACAGGCCGTGTCGACGGCGCGTTCGTGTTCCACGCGCGCCTCAAAGAGATGTCAGCAACATGGGAGGGGCCCGAAAGGGCCGACGCTCGTCGGGGCCGCGGGTTGTAGACTAGTTATCGCGGCCTCGACATAGAGGGCTAAGAAGGAACATGGGTGGTTTTTGTCAGTAGAAGTCTGACACTCCCTTTCGCTCTGCCCAAGAGCGGAGCGGGAGGGGTTATTTGATGATTTTGCACCCGCCAAAAAAAAAAAACTAGGGTTTCTCTATATATTTATTTATTTAATAAGTGCAATATACGACGATTTTAAATTGAAAAAAAAAAAAAAAACATAATTTATGGAAAAACTGCAAGATGTATTATATCCACCTAAAACATTTTTTGGTTTTTTGAATAAATTTCTGTACGGTTTCACTTTTTCCATTTTCGTACTACATAAGTTATTTATTACGGAAGTTTCGACGCCCACAACTTCTGAACTAATGTTTTTTTCCAGTTCTGCTTCCATACTGTGCTAGATAATAACAAGACTAGTTGATATAATGTATAGTTTTAAATCATCAGCGTCAAACAGGCGAGTAATCACCATACCACGTTTGTATGGAAGAATGACTGACTAGTTCTGTTCATCCTTAAACCAGTATTTTACATAAACCGACCGAATATCTGATGATATCCACAACCCAATTACCGTATAAATACCCAGATTATGATTATGTTTCCTATTGTCGTATTCTACAAAACTGGAGGTTTAGGCAGAATCCTACTAATATTATAAATGTGAAAGTGTGTGAGAATGGATGTGTGGATGTTTGTTACTCTTTCACGCATAAACGGCTGGACCGATTTGGTTGAAATTTGGTATGTAGATAGGTTATACCCTGGATTAACACATAGGATAGTTTTTATCCCGATTTTATCTTTCCTTGGGATAATTTACGAGTTGTAGCGGGTGAAGCCGCTGGCAACAGCTAGTTATGTATAATAGTACCGACAGATTCCGTCTAGGGAGCGAGTCTATTTTGCCATCAACAGACGCAAATTCAGATTCTGTGTCTGCTACTGAGATATCCCTGATCGTAAAAGCAATACTTCAAGAATCAAACCCTGGGCATGAGAGACAGACGACGAGTCCAGCTCGGTAGTCGCACTTGTAAACACTAGACCGTTAAGGCAGTCCTTTACCTTTATTTAATTGTAAAATGTGCATGTGTAGGTACCTACTGCAAAACAAACAGTTTTTCTTCTTTCTATATTTTTTGGTGTAAATGGTTGTCATACTGTCAAGATCTACAATCAAGAGGTATTAATACATTAATTATTATTCTCTTCCTGTTATACTTATCAAAATCGGAATAAAAACTATCCTATGTGTTAATCCAGGTTATAAACTATCTGTGTAGCAAATTTTATCCAAATCCGTTTCGTAGTTTTTGCGTGAAAGAGTAAAAAACATCCATACACACTTACAAACTTTCGCGTTTATAACATTAAATGGGATAATGACACACTACTGTACTGACTTCATTACTTTATGATTTTTTCCTGTCGTAGGCCTGCTTGTAGAAATAACTTTAGAAATAAGATGTGCCTCTATATTCTAAGGTATCTTTTCAAGTTTCCTTATGTTCTCTCTTGTGTGCACATATAAATGATAAAATAAATAAAATAACACCACGTCTAGAATCGCCGAAGGGTTTGGCAGACCTAATAGTACCTACACCAACATTTCGCCATGTTATAGGGGGCGAGCCTATTTCCATCAACCAAGCACAAATCCAGATTCCGTGGCTGCTACTGAAAAAATCCTGATGTAAAAACCCAATACCACTTTGCCCGACCCACCTCATCTTCAGCAGTCGCGTTCGCAACCACTACACCTCCGAGACAGTCAAGTCGGTTAATTAATAAGTAAGAGTTATTCATTCAAACTCAAATAACTTCATCAAAAAAATAACGTCCACAGTCAAAAAAATATCCTTACACCATCCAGTTTAATACGCCATTCTGTCTCTAAAACCTGGCTAGCTTCACTGAGTAATATTTTGGTGCACCAACCCGTCAACTAGTTTAAAGTATGGCTGTGCGTTATTGATGCCCCTGTGATGCCCTGAGTAATGGCTGAACTTCTACCCGCCCTAGAGATGTGCCGCTGATTTGTGGATGCTATATCTCATGTAATTAAGTGGTGGTGCGAGGGAAGAGAGAGAGCGATGAATAATGAAAATGTGTGGGTAATTAAGCTGTTGTGGGTTGTTGAAAAGAGATACCGCGGCCCCGGACACGAAGGGCTAAGAAAGAACATGGGTGGTATTTAGTCAGTAGTAGTTTAACACTCCCTTCCGCTACACCCAGATTGGGAGAAGTCATTTGATTGTTTCCCACCCTTTTTTTGTGGGGGTGGGAAATCATCAAATAACCCCTTTTGCTCTGGGGAGGGAGTGTCAGACTTCTACTGACTAAAAACCACCCATGTTCCTTCTTAGCCCTATATGTCAAGGCCGCGGTATCTCTTGCAATTCCCACCCTCATCTCATTAAGCAGTGGAGGTAATGTTTTTGGTCTAGGTGCACTGTTTTACTGTCGTCGCCGTTGATATTATTGAGAAAGATGTCAGGACGTTTTTACCCGACTACGGCGAAGCCAAAAATAAGGGTAATGATTTTGGCAGTCTATGTATGTATGTATGTTTGTATATTCCACCGTAGCGCCTAGACTACTGAACGTATTTTAATAAATGAGGTGTCAATAGATTTGTAAGAATAGCCCGGGTGACATAGGCATACATTTTAACAATTCTTATTATGACGGAATCTAAATGTGAAATTCTAAGTTCGAAAAAAAATTAATTGAGATAATCATAACATGTTTGGTATCAAATGAGAGGTCTTGGCGAGCACATTACAAATATGTATATTATATTAGAGTTATAGTCATGTTACACGTTTATAATGCGGTCAAAAAGTTCTCGCGGTCTAGTCTGCTATTTACTCGTACTATTTAAGTAGCAAACCAACATTCAGTAGAATTTTACATAATGAAAGTAACATATTATAACGGATTTATTAAATAACACTAAAATAAAATAAAAAATAAAAATAAATTTAATAAAAACGAAAACCCGACTACAAACCGTGTATTATTTTTACCGTGGAAATAAAAATAATTCTTGTCTGATATTCATATTATATTGACTTTGTATATTTCTATTTAAATATATTATAAGTAAAATTTCTATAGAGGTCAGTCGTAGTCGCATGTCACCTTGCTAACGGCAACAGCAGCTGACTTCTGTATCAATGAAAACGCCATGAAGGACCATCAGGTATCAGTGTCATGCGACTACGGCGATCCTCTATAATAATTTTACTTATATTTCCCCCAATATCGTAACTAGGGGGTTCCCAGGTATGGTCTAGAACAAAAAAAATATCGCAGTGGTAGGGAGAACAAGGGTCCTTTATTTGCGTTAAGGGTACTTTAACCCTGAACCTTTTCCTTTATCCCTGCTCATTTGATAGATCTTAGAATCGTGACCATTGCAACAAGAGCTTCCTCTGACGAAACTTTGGCAGTATCCCAAGACGGATATACAGCAAACGGGATAGTAAATCGCTATCCGTCCATCACTTGTGCCGAGAGCATAGATTGACCTCCAGTTATTAACAAAGTTTATCATAGTTCAGGCTGAGCCATTTGTTTTGCTGAAGGATCCTCTTGATATGCTAGTTCCGTGTTCTTGTTTGTAGCTTCTGAGATTGGATTGTGAAGTTTTGTGTTGTTACTTAAGTTCATTAAATTATTTGAATAAGTAAGCCATGAGCTTGAGCACACGTTTGATCAGACAGACGGTAGAAATCATCTTCCTTTAGCCCCTAACCTGGTCCTAGTTTTATGCTGCCCAAGATCCTCTTTCATCTCTAGCTTGTCATGTTATAGAAAGAAGAAGAAAGAAAATTGTGTTAATTTTTCAAAAATACCTTAAATATGAAAAAAACAAATTCCAAAAAAAAACGAATAATGTCAAAAGGGCCCTAGCTCAGCATAATGCCAAAAGAGCACCATCTGACGCTGATTTCCAGCTGCTGCCCACGAGTGCCATTCGAAAATATTTAATAAACACATTTAAAAATTTGCAAAAAAAATAAAAATTTACTAAAATCAAATGTTGCGACCCTTAAATAAACAACAAAATCATGAAAACATTAATAAAAAATAACAAAATACCAATAATAGTTGATAACAGTAACAAAGAAAAAACAACAACAACAATAATAAAAATAAAAAATAAACGATAAAAACCTTCAAAATTGATAAAATAATAGATCTCTCAGACATACTGGTTTCATCACGATCTTTTCCTTTACCGATACATATAAAATATGGTTGGCGCAGTGGCTCAAGCAATGGACTGCTGCGCTGCGTGTCGAGGGTTCCATCCCCGCACGGAACAAATATTTGTATGACCTACAGATAGTTGTTCCGGGTCTGGGTATTTGTGTATGTGAGTTTAAATATTTGTGAACGCTCTCACGATACAGGAGAAATTGCTAGTGTGAGGCAAAGCTTTTCTAAAAAAAAAATAGAGACACGATAATTATAAAATACGCACATTGTTACCTTCTTGCTCTCATCCCATTCTGTTTGGGGTCGGTGCAACACGTTTTCATCTTCCATCTCCTCTGTCAGACATCATTGCATTATCATGATCATCATTTCAGTCGAAAGACATCCACTGCTGGACATAGGCCTCTCCTAAGTGCCGCATTGATGGCATCATTTACAAGCATATGATTACCAAAAAAATCAGAGCTGTGTGTCTTAGGTACGGACTCGGGACCTATGACTTGGCCATCCGACGGTCACACCACTATAATATTTGCTTTTGACAACTACCTATACGATGACATAAGATAAAGGTAAACAATTTCTTCTTAATAAATCACCATCCATTACACGTTCCCCCATTTATTACAACCAGAAAGTATACATAACAAGCCCACTAATTTCGCTAAATAGCTTTGAAGTACCCTTCCAAGCTCCACGTATTGCCACAAAAATTATGCCGTGTGTACAGGGCCTAAGCAAACACATTCGCCTGCTGTTTTGTCTCCCAACATTTGAATGACCTCTAGGGATGTCGGGTTTTGACCTTGGATGTATATATTTTTTGGGAATTATTATCTACTTGGTGATATTTTGCTGAAATTTGTAAAACATGCTGTATAGGTGAGACGGATTATGAAATTATTACTATAAAGAGTGTAAAAGTGCCCTTAACGCAAACGTAGGGCACTTGTTCTCCCCACCACTGCGATATTTTTTTTTGTTCTAGATCATACCTGGGAACCGCCTAGTTACGGAGATATTAGTAGTAAAAGTTCCAAATTTTGCGCAGATGTTTTTGTAAATACTAGTTTTTCAGGTTATTATTTTACTTAAATTACCTCCATGACCCGTTTACTATTCAAAGCATCCATAAGCACAATTCACAGCACAACAACACTGTATCACTTCAATGACTTCGGTATATATCAGCACAATAGGCTAGTTAACAAAAAAAATCTAATTAGTCTGTCAGATAGATTTCCAAAAAATATTGGACACGTATTTTTTATTTTTCCACGTAAACAAACAATGAAGACAATACAGTGCTTTGAAAACTCGTGTGACGTCATTTTCTGAGACATTAGTATGACATTCTTTAGCGGTCAGTGGCGTCATCCCCCCCACACGAATCTTTGACGCGTTTTATATTCGTAATTTTTTATTGATTTGATAGTACAAAAAATACGTATCCAATATTTTTCGATAATCTAACTAATTAGAATCATATTTTTTTAAGTCAGTAAACATCTCTATTAAGATCAATAGTAACTGTTTCTTAGGTCATAATCTTCCTGCCCTTGTGTCATTATATTAGGGGTTGGCGCAACACGTTTTCTATTTCCATTCACTCGTCACTCGTCAAATTCAAATTCAAACTTTTAATGCTCAACACAGTACATAATCATACATTTCAAGATCAAAAGTGAATGCGCAGTCCACTGTGTTGCATCAATACAGGCATGCAAAATTAAGTATCATTAAAAATTATACCATGAGCTAAATTACAATTAATACCAAAAATTCATAAAAGCATTATTAATACTCTCTCTCTAATGTCATAGATTCAAATCAATAAGTTATGCGCATATATATATATATATATATATGTCTTCCTCTATTTCTTAAGTAGTCAAGTTAAAAGACATAATCAAAAAACAGCTAACTCCTTTAGTCCACAAACTATTACTAGTTACATCACTAGCATGTCCCTAGAGGATGGTATGAAGAGGTCTCAGCCCTGCTTAGCCCTGAAGAGCGCTTAACGCGACCTCAAGCCAGGACCCGTCGGCTTATTTACATAAACATATGAATGGACGCTTACTTCAGGAATTAGGATACAATTTTGGCGGCTTGCCTTAATCCTGAGGACTGACAGGAGGTATATATATTAGTTATATACATGTGTGAGGAAGATAAGCCTCATGTGTGTAAAGGGTATCGGCATTAGGTAAAATAATACTGTCTTACGTATCTGGCTAAATGTAGTTGTATTTATGGGGAATCTTCTGTCTAACTCTTCGCTAATATAGGCATGATGTTAGCTTAAGTTACACTTCGTCAGTACGCCAGATTTAACAGTCAACCAGCCCGCGAAATTAGGAAGAAAGAAATAAAAAGTGTGTACTAGTCTCCCACCCAGTATTTTTTCCTCTGTTCTATCTAATTTAAGAAAATATGTGCAAAAGTGTTTTCAAAGACCTGCTCATAAAAGACATATAGTTAAAATAAAAAGCAATAATTGGCTTGCATTGTCTTTCAAAATCTGAAACGAAATTGAACTTCAATACAAACGAGATAACAATAACGATACACAAATTCAAATCACCTATGTAATCGATCTTTACTCAAAAGATTTCCTTTGAGGTTCATAACAATACATCACATCACATTGTTATAAATAATATACAAAAATACACCATAATATTAACAAGCAAGGCTTATCTAAATATAATAATAGTAAGCAATAGGAAAAGCGATCCCAATATCTGCCCGGATACTTGTGACATGTGTCTTTCTGAAGAGTTGACAGGAGAATCAAAGAGATTGTATCCGAATCCGGAACATTTCTGTGGACATATTTTTGGTCTTATTGACTATCGGCTGTCCTTGAGATAATAAAACTTGGCATGTTACATGGAGTGACGTATTCTGTTTTGTTGTTACGAACATAAAGCCCCTAGCACACGGGCTTCGGGTTGTTGTAGGGCTGCGGGTTTGTGTAAGAGATACCGCGGCCTCGACATAAAGGGCTAAGAAGGAACATGGGTGGTTTTTAGTCAGTAGAAATCTGACACTCCCTTTCGCTCTGCCCAAGAGCGGGAGGGGTTATTAGATGATTGACCACCCAAAAAAAAAAGACCTCTAACACACGACGTATTTTATGGGCCTACCACGCGCACAGGCTTCACCACAGTCATGCCTGCGCGATTACACGGTGCACATGTGTGCATCGTGTAATCGCGCAGATGACGCACAGATGAAGCGCGTATTTGCGCTTCAAACGAGATTCGAAAGCGACCTTGATACCTAAGCACACCAGGCGATCGTGAAATGCGCGTCTAAGCGCTTGCAACTGCTTGCACACGAGCGTTTGAATGTATAAAAACGCAAAAATCGGCATCATCACAGAAAATACGCCATGTGCTAGGGGCCTAGGACTGAAAAATGTAATATAAAATATACCCTGTTATAACGCGTTAAAACTTGTTTTTCACTCTTAGCTAATCCAGTTGCTTGGGTGTTCAGATTTCTACACATAAGTTGTTCAGGAGGGACAGCAATTTGTCACTACGCACTGGTTGGATAAAATATAAGTCATCGATTCGGGAAGAAGAAGTTTAAAATTGTAGAATTTTATTGTGATGGTACTATCCAAAAAAAAAACCTCGGGGTGTTGATACTGGATCAGCTTTACAAGTGGAAGGCTAAAAAAATTCGTAATCTTTTACAGCATTCCATAAAATAATTTAGTTTTAAAATTGCAGTTTTACCATGTTAACGCTATAAGGTTGACTGTCACTGTTAAGCGAAGCATTATGCTGTTGCCGACAGTATTTATAGGATAACTGTATAGTTGAAAATAAACATTACATTTTCAATATCAAAAAACTACACAGTGAGCTAACTGAAATAAAGCAAACATAAATAATTTAATTTAATGTTTGTTTTTGTGTTGTTTTGTTTATTTTAATGTTTGTGAACGCACCCACGATACAGGAGAAATTCCTAGTGTGGGGCGACGTTTTTTTTAAAAAAAAAAAAAAATTCAAAAATGTGTACTATCGAGGTAGTTCTTACATCAAAAACTTAAAACTAAACCAGGACGCATTGTCGCTCGCTGCCAAGACGAATCCATCAGGCGCTCCAACACTAATATTATAAAGCCGAAAATTTTTGTGAGTGAGTGTGTGAGTGTGTATGTTTGTTACTTCTTCACGTAAAAACTACTGAACGGATTTGGATAAAATTTGGTAAACAGATAGTTTATAACCTGGATTAACACATAGAATAGTTTTTATCCCGACTTTATCTTCCCGTGGGATAATTTTCGAGTTGTAGTGGGTGAAGCCACTGGCAACATCTAGTAGTCTTATAAAGCTTCCTTCAATCGCCTTATTAACACAATTAATTAAGAAACACGAGTGTAATATCAGTAACTAAACTACGAATACTTCGCTCGGTTACGGTTGGTAAGTACGGTCAGTTGTTTATCAGTCACAATGGGGACACTTCAGCCCAACCCCTAATTCTGTTTGTATTTAACTAACGTCGCTCCTGACTTTGCTTGTGTAGTTCGGGATTGAACAAATGTGTTGATTTATCGTGTGTTTCTTTGTAGGTCAAAATAGTGTTTGTAAATCTCAAACCTGAATGTTTTTAGGTTGTAATTCATTTTGAGGAAAAACTGAATCAAATATAAATAAGTACCAAAACGAATCTGCTGTTTGGAAAGTATTTATTCTTTATTGGATCAAAAACACATTTTACGAATTAATTGCGTACGGTTATAGCTACATTAATAACAAAGCTGTGTCGCAACTATTAACGCCCAACTCAAAGAGTTAATTATGTTTGTTTGTGTTATAAATTAATAACATAAACATATTTCCTCCATGCTTTTTACCTTTACAGTTTTTATTTTTAAAATAACTATAAAACAAATAATTGTCGAGTTGTTTGTAGTAAAGTTGATTTTTTTATTTTATTTTTATTTTTATTAAGAGGGACAACAAACAGTTACATTATGAGAACTTAAAACTAGTTCAACAATTTTTTTATTTTGCTAATAATGCAACCCACAACGCTGTCCACGGGTTATCATAATAATATTAGTAGTACTTTCGAGTCAAAGGTACACCAATTATAGAAGATGAAACAACTATAATTTTCCTCAGCAAACTAAATTCAGATTTAACAAAATAATAATTAATAAGCAGTTGGTAACAAAACGTTGATTCCTCCCTTCTCGAAATAAAGATAAACTAGTACCTATTATAGATTTTCATCAAGTTCGGCAGATAGTTCTGGGTGTTCTGGGTATAGCTAGTATGTCTAAATAATTACAAACAAAACATTTATTGATGAACAAAACATTTCAATTCCTAACTGGGCTGGCTTTTATCTTGGCCAGAGGTTGCCATACAACGTGGCAATGCCGCCAGTCTGCTGGGCACATTACCGGCTGACAGCGTTGAGGAGTAGTTTTTCGATGCCCTTTTATAGTTTCTAATATATATCATTATAGAGAGGAAAGATTCCTAACAAAATCTTTGATACTATGCAAACCTTCTTAAAACTTCGAATATCTCTTTAATATTCGTCTTAGTCCTAAATAATGTCCGACTGGTAGAATAATGAATTAATATTCGGCATCGGCCTACTCCAAAAACACAGATGCTGCTAATGCTTATACTATCATAATTTATTTAATAGGAATATTCAAATTAGGATTTAAATATTTGTAAGCTTAACTTAGCTTTCACTGAAAGTTAGGAATTAATTTTGAAACTGAAAATGAGTTAGTTTAAAATCTTAAGTTACCCATAACATTGATTTTTATAAGCCTTAATAAAAGGAGAGCAATAACTATAGTAAAATAAAGTACCTACTTTAAAGAACATCCGTTGAAATCACAACCAGAACGTCAAAATAATCAGCATGATCCTAAAACAGCTGTTATTTAATATAATGTCTGTAGGAACGTAACACGTTTTTTTATTTAAATATCCAGATGTCTTGTTAAAAAACTTCTTATAGTTCAGAAAGGAAAACTGGAAAAACTATCTCTGATTAGACCATCAAGTACAGCAGTTCAACTCTAATTTTGTGTGCAACAAAAATCTCGCGTCAAAGTCTCGTTACCAAGAAGTCGGAATCTTACAAACTCGAGATTGTAGGTCTGTGAAGTTTCTCGAAACTCGTTGAGTTTCCAACGATTCAATTCCCACACCTGTTTCTTTAATTTGAGTGCTAAATCGAAAATCTATAATGGTTCCGCGTGTCGAGAAATGCTTACAGTTAGTGGGATTTAAAGTTGCAAAAACAGGACGTATTTTCGTCACCAGAAAATTAGTAGAATAAAATGAGAGCAGCGGTTTTGTATCATCGGTTTTCAAATAGGGGGACACTGACTCAATGGAGCACGGAATGGTCATGCAAACCGCCTCTATAACTGATGGTACTAATAAAGTTTGCAACGCCATAATTGTATTTCAAACTCAACTCGAACTCAAAGCATTTATTTCAATTAAACCATTACAGGCACTTTTGAATGTAGAACGACTCATAAAACAAAGCAACAAGTGCAATACGTCACTCCGAAAGCCACTACGCCGAACAACACGCCGCCGAATGCCCGCAACAACGAACACCTGCGAGCACGAAAGCACGCAGCAACGCACACCGCGACAACGAATACAATTTAACGCTCAGCGTCTCACATGGATTTCAATTCAAAACCCTTAGCTTCTCTGCGGTGTTCGAGAGAGCAAACGGTGGAAACTGGCACGCTTGATTTGTAAGATACACAATGACAATGCTGCCATCTGCTGGTAGGATCGGCAGTGGCCTTTCCGTGCTCCGTGGCAAAAATCAATCAGATCAACCAAAAAGATTGTGCTTATAATACCCATCCGCCCCTGTGGTAACAAGCGAATCCTGGTGATCTAGAGATCCAACTCCGAAGGAATTGCCAACATATTTGACTTGAAAGTCAAAGTTAGAAGTTTTAGCTGTGTTAATCGTCGGGGACCACAGCCATCGAACCAAAACATGATGGTTGCGTTTCTGAGTTGTAATAAATGATACTCCAGACAAATCCTTTACCTACGGGCTTTCTAATTTCATTATCTCATAGTCGGACTTTGTATGCTACAAAGTGACAGCTGTTCGAAACTAGCATGTATTTGTGCTTTTGTGTTTATTCCAGTATTCAGTCCTAGTGAATGAGCGTTCTATGACATTTACTTCATTAGGTAAAATATTAGTTCCTGTGCAAAGCTACGCACTACTTACGTTCCGAATTGTACATTGATTGAATCCTCATTTCAATAGCTTACGATTGATTGGCTCCAAATTTTCCAAGCATTTCAATAATTCTAGGTTCCATTCTAAATAATTCTAGTTAACATCATATTCATGACAAATATTCCTTTGATTGCTGAATATGTTATGGAGTCAAAGTTCAATAAGAAGATATCTCTATTGGTGATGTTGAAACTTTAATGAAGTTTAATGAAAATTTTAACTTTATTACGTTCATATAATTAATCATCATATTAGCCCAAACGTTTATTCGGTACTACTCACTATTGAGAGTTATTACGATGAAGCCTTTTTACCCGACTGCGGCGAAGCCCAAAAGGAGGGTTATGTGTTTGGCGTGTATTTTTATCTTTTTCTCTTTTATCTGCAATCCATCTTGACATTTGATAGTTGCGAGTGTGTTCTCCAACGATAGCAACTACACATAGGTGTAGTATTTATTCACGAAGTTGAAAAAGAAATATAAAAATAATATCAAATTAGACCGAGCTGTTCAAAAATAAACCTATTTATTTGAAAACTAGCTGTTGCCAGCGGCTTTACCCGCTACAACTAAAAAATTATGCCACGGGAAGATTAAATCAGGACAAAAACTATCCTATGTGCTCATCCAGATTATAAACTATCTGTGTACAAAATTTTATCTAAATACGTTCAGTAGTTTTTGCGTGAAGAAGTAACAAACATACACACTCACACACTCACAAACTTTCGCCTTTTTATTATTGGTGTGATGTGATTTGTACCCCTCACACTAGTCAGACCAACCTAAAAACCTAACTGAATTCCAGCCGGCACCCGGCATTCTGCATGACAAACTTTTAGAGGATAAAATTACATATCTCCAAAGAATTCTAATGTATTCTAAACGAACAGTCGCATAGAAGGGAAACTTTTCAGACTAGCAATTTCAGTTGAGCTAGAATTTATATGTGTTGGTAGAAACTTTGTTGCAAGTATGTGGGCCGAGATGCATGTTGTTTCTACACCGGTGACTTGAAGAATGGGCGCTGTGAGGCGTGAAATATAAAGATATGCAGTAGGTACCTAATACTAACAAATAATAGTATGCCACACAACATCATACCTGAAAGCACAGAGATTTAAGGGTTAGAGGGCAGAGAAGTAGCTAATAGTACACCCATTTTTGAGCAAATTTTGTTTAAATGCCGTACCGGTCCCATTTTTCCAGCACGTTATGTTTTTAAATCGCGTAAAGGGCGTACCAATTGTCATCAACAGGGCACAAGGCATACAATTACACTTATCTCGACGCGAGAATCGCACAGAAGTCAATAGGGAATATGCATAGATAATTTTTTTTTTATTTCGATACGGAATGTGATAATATTATAAAAGTAACGACAGAAAGAGACTATAAAACTTTTGTTTCTGTCTCTTTCTAGATAAACGGAATTAGTATGGATTTTTTACATCGCTCGTCAACAATGACGTCATGAAAGTTATCGGATCTCTCTGTTTCAAATGCATAATTAATTTAGTATTTATTGTAAATATTTTAAAATAATTTCACTGTACTATTTCTGACGTTAATTTGTACGCTTTGTATAGAGTAATAAAAAAATCAAGCATAATACCTAATTAAATTCTACTGATAAGAAGTACTTAACCTTTTTTTTTTGGCGGGTGGAAAATCGAAGCGAGCGAAAGGGAGTGTCAGACTTCTACTAACTAAAAACCACCCATGTTCCTTCTTAGCCCTCTATGTCGAGGCCGCGATAACTAGACTAGTGTACAACCTGCGGTTCAAGCTTAATACCTAATTAAATTGTACTGTTATGAAGTAACTTAACCTAAGATACTTTCTTACCATTTAATTGATCAAACTCGCAAGGAAACTCATTCGTGTTCAAAACAGATGCAAAAAGTGTTTATTATTATTTTTAAAGACTGCGTGCACATACATAAAATAAACACGCTTTAAAAAAATGCTAAAAGAACATCCCAATTAAACAACATCAGTTACTTTACATTCATTTTATTCCAACCAATCATTGTTCAGGATAATATCCATACAATTGATTGAAGTATTCCGGGTCATATGACTTCAATATCACACGGTGTATCAAAGTCGGATACTCGTACCGGTACGACGGATACGTGAGCCGATAGGACGGATACTTGATGATTACCGGTTCGCTGACAACGGGATATTCACCATAGTTAGCCTTCCATTCTATGCCTCTTGCTTCGGTGTGCACGTAGGTAATTGCCAGCACCAGTAGAATAATTGTTAACTTCATCTTAAAGTAAACAGAAAGGTTTTTACTGGTTTTGGGCAGTTCAAAAGAACATGTTAGTGGTTTATTTGAATAGAGTAGTTAACAAAAAAAAAAAAAAAATATCCGTCAGATAGATTTCCAAAAAATGATTACTAATACATTAGTTGTCATGTTGTCATGACATTTCTTAGCGGTTAGTGACGTCACAACCCCCCACCCAAATCTTTGACGCGTTTTATCTTGGTCAATTTTTATTGCTCTGATAAAACAAAAATACGTATTCAATATTTTTCGATAATCTAACAGACGGACTAATTAGAATCATATTTTTTTTAGTCAGTTAACATCCCTATTATATATTTTGAATTAAAGTTTGAATGCAAAAAAGTAAACTTCCAAATACTTGTTTTGTATGTGCATTCAACACTAATATATGCAATGGTACTTGTTGTAAAATTAAAAACTTATACAAGATGCATTGTCGCTCTATGAGCAGTAAACATGCGAAAATGGTGACAGCAATACAATAGTCTGCTGTCCCCATCGCTTTAAGAATAATTTATTTTAGCTTTACAAAACAAGTATAGGCTTACCTTTAAACAATTTTATCTAACGGTGGAAAATAAAACTGTTTCAACGCACAACAGAACACAAAATAACAGATTGTTATATAAGCACCGTCTTTATATATTCCGTGGTCTATTTAATACCGTTTAAAATAGATTAATTGATTTTCTTAATTATTTAACCAATTCTCTGGTACCTATCATAAGATTGATTTAAGTTATATTACATAAGATATACCTACTTGTGTATGTTTTATTCCTTTTTCTGAATTTCTCTAGTCTACTAATTAATAGAAAAAGTTGAAATACATAGATAAAGCTAATCTGTAAGTAAATACGCACTAACATTGTTTTTTTTTTGTGGGAATCATCAAGTAACCCCTCCCGCTCTTGGGCAGTGTCAGACTTCTACTGACTAAAAATCACCCATGTTCCTTCTTAGCCCTTTATGTCGAGGGCACGGTATCTCTTACAACATTCCGCAGCCCCGACGGGTGCTAACAATGACCTTTCCTTTTGTACCAGTTTTATTTTCAGAGTTAGTTACAGTCGTTCAGTTTATTTTTTATTTTTTAATATTTGTTAGATTATCGAAAAATATTGGATACGTATTTTTTGATTTATCAAATCAATAAGAATTGACTAAAATAAAACGCGTTCAAGATTTGAGTGGGGGTTGGTGACGTCACTGACCGCTAAAAAATATTACACTAATGTCTTAGAGTATGGCGTCACACGAGTTTTCAAAGAAAGAAAAAGTATTTTATTGTTTCACACAGGACAGAACAAATTGACAAAAAATAATAAAAATTTAAAAAGCTTAAAACATAAAGAGAAACACTTTAAATTTGGACATACTAAGTACATAAAGCACTGTATCGTCTTTATTTTTTAACATATTTTATAAAAATTTGTAACATGTTTTATACTTAAAACTACCTAAAGAACAACTCTATCCATTTTTGAAAACATGAAAATCGGTGCAGTAGTTTTAGAGTAGGACTTTGTTTTATAATACCTATGTCACTACATACTAATAGGTATTATAGAAGGCTGATATAATACCACTATCACTATACTGGTATTATATCAGCCTTCTATGCTTTAAGTAGAGAAAAAACCTAAAACTTCACACCATCTAACTACACAACAGTTTTAGCAACAGGGGTTTGATCCATCTACGGATGTCACAAATGAATAACTTCTTATAGTAGGTACCGATCAGCCACATTCCGTTTTTAACAACGTTAAAGAATAATCATTAATCGACTTGACTGGAAAAATATTCCTGACAACTAAAAACCAGCTAAGATTACTAACCAGTTAGGAAGTATAACATTTTAAAAAGAAGTTGCTACCCACTCTACAAACACAATCTCTTGGATTACATGGGAACAAAAATCATTATTCAGTGTAAAACCTTACAGAAAACTACAGTCTACAAGAAAATTCCGTGAGTAATCTCTACAAAAATAAGCCTTCATCTAGCCTGAGCATAAACACAGCATTCTGTACTCTAAGCTGTGTTATAAATAAAGTAGAAATCCTATAATCTCCCTATCTTGCACTGAAGGCAGGCGTAATGAGAACTTGAGACCTAGCAAATATTGTGGAAGAGATCGTGTGTACATGTGTTCGTGTCCTGCGCTGGGAAATTAATAAGAGACTATGAACTAATTTTTACTTGGATTATTGGTGCATGGTGGCTTAAGCTCTTTTTATTATGAGTTGAGCGTTTGCGTGGTTTATTATAAAAAGGTCAAACTCAAACTTAAAGCATTTATTTCAATTAAACCATTACTGGCACTTTTGAATGTCATAAGAAAAATTCATAAAACAAAACTACGAAAAACTACGAGTGCAATACGTCATTCCGAAAGCCACCACGCCGAACCACACGCCGCCGAATGCCCGCAACGACGAACACTGCAAGCAAAAAAAAAGCACGCAGCGACGCACACCGCAACAACGTATGCACGAGACCTCGAATCACGGAACAACGAATGCACGCCGCATCATCGCCGCATGCATCTACTATTGTACATGTTGTTTGTCTTTTGTCTTACTTCTTCTTTAAGTTTAGTTGAAATCAAAATTGTGTTAAACCAGTATGTAATATAGCCAACTGCACAGCTCTAACATTGGCTTCGATTAAATCCTGAAAGGTGAAAGTGGCTGTGCAAACTTATAGAGGGGTTTCATCCCTTGACATTCTGTTTGGGATGGATCGATGATACCCCGTTTGGCTAGATTATAATCTCTACAGTTGTCAATTGGTTAACAGATTTCCAGTTTGACCCCAGCAGTCTACTAAACCATCGTCTCGTCAAGTCCTACATCCTGCTTTCCATTTTGGATATGACACTATATTAATATGAAAAACAAATAACGTCACGCTTGTAATCCCCGAAAACCCATGCTCAGCGACCACTAGATTTACGAAGCAATCAAAAAGTGGCAATAAAATACTAGTCAAAATGCATCATCGACTACATCAAACAACAACAGTAGTTTAGTAGCCAGCATTGAAACACATTTGTCTGTATCTTTAAGGAATCCCTCTCAACGTCTCACCGAGAGGAATGGCAACTAAGTGCACCTCATTACTCTTTGATTTCGGGCTGAATGTTCGAGTGGTTGTAGAACACGGGG
The DNA here is from genome assembly GCA_932274075.1 of Diarsia rubi. Lineage (NCBI taxonomy): Eukaryota > Metazoa > Arthropoda > Insecta > Lepidoptera > Noctuidae > Diarsia > Diarsia rubi. The sequence continues at coordinate 19,105,042 of OW026424.1, read as the reverse complement.
ATAACGCGAATACGTCACTAATAGAGACTGCTTTTACTGTTATTCAGTCACTTAGTAATGGAGCAGTACGTAGATTTAGAAAGGAAACAATAAACTGGTATGTACTTCCAATATCGTGGCCACTGGAGCTCAGGTCAATCTTCAGGTTAAAAAATGCTTGCCTAAATTGATCCAAGTCTTCTCCATGCCTCGGAAGTCACATTAAGCCGATGGTTTTGGCAATGAAAGTTTAACTACCCGATTTGAAGCCGACCCTAAAATAAATGGGAAAAGGCTATGCAGATGATGATGAAATAAGTGAAAGTAGTAAGAAGTGAATGAAGAATAGTGTATCGAATGAAGTGCGTGCAGGTTGAAGTGGAAGTGGGCAGGCCACGTCGCACGGATGCAACCGGAGATTTGGGCAAAGATCGTCACGCAGTGGACGCTTGAAGCAATACTGCGCTGTCGAGGTCGACCGCGGCAAAAGTGGCGTGACGATTTGATCATGTTTGAAATGATTTGTGGCTAGATATCGTACAAGGTAGAGAGGTATGGAAGGAGAAAAAGGTATGATTTAATTTTAATAAAAAAATAATAAATAATACCAACAATTTTCAAAATCTTTATTCAAAATCATTTTAAATGTTCAATCATTTTGAGACTTTGTAGTCATAATGAAAAGGTACGTAACTCCGAAGAACATACGGAGAAGAAACAGTATACCCTTGTTTAACTACAGGGTAAGGGTAATACGGGTATGGGTAACCCGGGTAAGGGATACCTAACTTGTAGCTGTCAGAGTCAATATCGACGACTTTAAATTTCTTAATAATAGGTGTGTCAATTTTAAATCTTTCGAAAGACTCAATTAATGGGCTGGGGTCAGGCTCGGTGACTAGGATCCGGTATTGACCGCTGGGGTCCCAGCGAACTTCGGCGTGGGTTACCGCGATCACGCATAGGGTAAATAGAATCAGTTTCATCTGTCAAGTAAAATTTCATATTTTAGGTAAGGTAGAAATTAATTTTATATTTAAAATCTAAAACTTACTGTTGCCAGTAAATGATGATTTTTTAAGTAAATGAACAAGTGTTTTTCGTTAAAATAATGTTTTGACTTGTGTATTTTGTTTGACATAGATATTTTAGGTATTATAGAGTTTACTTTAAGATTCATAAAAATATTAAGCCATTACTCGCAGCTCTATAGATGTTTCAAATCCCCTCGAAACACTTTCATGCTCTCAAAAATTAAATTCAATCAAGAAACGTGTGCCTCAAAATAAATAAAAATCCATTCCCTAAAAACCTTTTAATTCTTTCGCCAGTGATTAAGTATGGTCTGAGGAGAAAATTAAATTTAGCTCAAGTGAGGTCTGAGTGAGCGCGGGACAATCATAATTAGACACACAGCACCCGGGCTTTTGGAGCACCCTCTGATCTTTAATTTGAATTTCGAATGAAGTCTTAATTCTTTATGGTAAGAAAGACTTAAGATGAAACCTCCAGGGTAGCCCGCGAAATTCTAATTTTTATGTTTTTTTTGCAATTTGTCTTATGCTGTTTTTGTTTTTGTTGTTTTATGTTGATTATAGAGATATAATCATTAAAATCATGAATACAATCCTCTTGAGTTGATTTATTTCTCTTACGTGACTATTTAATGAAAAAGGCATTCACTGAAGTTATATGATCTGAGAGGGTTGTTTTGGTGATTTTAATAATTATAACTCAATAAAGTCACATTAATTGTTGCTGTTTTATTTAACATTCACCTTTCAATGACCGGCAAATAAAAAAAAAAAGCGTAAAAACATTCGTATTTCGCGAGGCTACCCTGGAGGTTTTGCACCGGGAGTATGTATGTAGATAAAAAAAACGAAAATTCTTTTGTGCTTACCTTTGGAATTGGTTCAAATTCAATCAGACACTATTACATTTTTACTGTAAAACAGTTTATATAATACCTACTAATTGTTTGTGCTATTATGTTTTATAATGAAGTTATGCATATTTTGTAAAATGCGTATGTACAGTCACTACCACAGATATGTATTAAATAAGCATCTTTTAAATGTGATTTTTTCCTATTGTGCTGGTATCTCAAAGTAGAAACTGTTAATTATTTCCCAAGTAAATTGTTACATATTCGTGCTTCCGACTGTACACCAGTTACTTGCCTTTAATTTAATTTAGAGTGATAATAGTAATTTAATGCATCTTTAATGTAATATGATGCGATTATTAAAAATCGATTCTAGAGTGACTAGAAAGTTATTATAAAAACCAGGAAAAAAACGTATCATGATTTGATTTTAATTGACTCTGTTGAGACGACTAAATGCTGTGATTCGATTGTCTCGCACCTATTTCAATACTTTCGTGAATAGTGGAAACAAATCATATGCATCAAAAATGTTACAAGTGATCGGGTGATTAAAATTAAGAGAAAACGAATATTTTAATACTGTTACTGTATCAACTGCTGGAGCTGTAACCACATGACTTCCAAATCTATCAAATTAATGCTAATGTTCTGGTAGCATTTTATTAGAACGAAAGAAAATTGTTTTAATTTGGCATTTATAACAAAAAATAAACACACAAAACAAATAATGCTAATAGGGCCTTTTTTTTTTTTTTTTTTTGGTGGGTGTAAAATCATCAAATAACCCCTCCCGCTCTTGGGCAGAGCGAAAGGGAGTGTCAGACTTCTACTGACTAAAAACCACCCATGTTCCTTCTTCGCCCTCTATGTCGAGGCTGCGATAACCGTTGGACTACCCGCGGCCCCGACAGGCATGCTAATAGGGCATTAACTCAGCATAATGCCAGATAGCAACAGTGTGTACCACCTGACGCTGATTTTCAGCTATTGCCCACCAAATCAAAATAAAACGACAAACTCATTCAAATCGTTAAAATCTTTCAATTCAAGTTCATAAAAAGAATTCAAAGATGGCGTCTCATCAATTTGACTTGAAAAACCGCAGAGTTTCATATAAATCCTCCACGCTTATTCGCGTGGCTTCACCTGTGCTATAATTAATTGAAGCTTTTATAAACACCCCCTTCCCGGTCTAGCCCCCCACCCCCTGCGGCTACCGGCGTGGTCTAAGGGAAGAGAGGAAAGATCTCAGATTTAATTAACTTTTATGCTTGGAAACTTTGTGGTCACGGTCGAAAGTTGGGTCTTTATTCCTAAAGCCTTTACACGTGTACCTCAATTTTATGATTATTCTTTCATGGTTGAAGCTTTTATTAAACAAACACATTGTCTCCAAAAGACACATGTATGAGTGCCGTAAATTAGTAACTGTTTAAAAAAGAAAAATTAAACGCTGGGCAGGCAGAAAGCAAAGAACACCACCTGCTGCACATCTTTACATGCTATATTTGCCTCGTCCAAGTCACACACACGCCGCCCGCTTGCGAGTACTGGGCACCTCACCTTCCTAAATAACTTCACCAATATTGTCAGTCAGGTCAGTGTGTTTCCTTCTCGGGCGCCCCTTCCCAGCGTTTCGACCATTGTATTGTGTTTCGTGGACTACTTACTGCCCAATTTTTGTTACCGGGATGTTGCATCATCATCATCAGCCTATAATGTTCCCATTGCAGGGACTCAGGCCTCCTCTTTACGAGAGTGATGAGCTATAATCCACCACGCGGGACCAGTGCGGATTGGCAGATGTCATATGTAATTTTTTTGGTTTCCTCACGATGTTTTCCTTCACCGTTTTGAGAGCAGTGGTGATGAAATAAATTACACAAAGTAATGCGCCTGCCTGGGTTCGAACCCTCGAGTTACTGTTCGTAAGTCGGGACCGCCACCACGGGGCCACCAATACTCTCTGTTGCATCATATCTTTTTTTTTGGGGTGGGAAATCATCAAACAACCCCTCCCGCTCTTGCGCAGAGCGAAAAGGAGTGTCAGACTTCTACTGACTAAAAACCACCAATGTTCCTTCTTACCCCTATATGTCAAGGCCGCGGTATCTCTTACAGCATTCCGCAGCCCTTGCGTAATATCCTTAATTTGGGGATGAATCTGGTAATACGATAAAGGACTTTTAGTTCCTTATTGGAGTCAAAATGTCGTTACCGATCTTTCTATCATCATCATCACCATCTTCCTGGCCTAATCCTATGTCATTTGGGCTCGACACAACACGTTTTTTTCTTCCATTCTACCCTGTCAGTCGTTACATTATCATTTGATCCTTTTTCCTTTATATCACTCGTCACACACTCCATCCATCTTTTTTTAGATCTTGCTCACCTTCCTCAAGTCACATGCGATTTATCCTTCCTCATCTATCCTCGTTACCGATCTTTCTGTCAATAGGGATGTTAAAAAAAATCTAATTAGTCCGTCATATAGATTACCAAAAAATATTGGACACGTATTTTTTCTTTTTTGACGTAAACAAACAAAGAAGACGATACAGTGCTTTGAAAACTCGTGTGACGTCATAATCTAAGACATTAGTGTAACATTGATTATCGATCTCTCAAATCTCTGACGAGTTTTATCTTCGTAATTTTTTTATTGATTTGCTAAAACAAAAAATACGGTTTCTTTTTTTTCGATAATCTGACAGACGGACTATTTTGAAGTCAATAAACATCCCTATTTTTTCGTTTTACTTTTAAGCTCTCATTCCGCTTCTCCCTTGCACCATACACCTCAAGGATAAACTACTATGGCAGAATTGATGGCAAAATGCAACAGCCATTAACTTGGCAATAGCTTTCCTTTGCTATTGAATGACAAGAAAATGCTTCCTACACCTGATACTTTTCTTTCTACGCTAAGGGACTCGTGGTTTCTTGTTGTAGATGTCATTTCTTTAATGCTTTTAGAATTGTGTTAGCTTTGTTCACGTTTAGGACAAGTAGAATGTCTTTAAATATGATATTTTGCTTAGAAATTAATGTAGATTATCGATAGTAGCTAGTTGTTTGAAATTGATAAAGAACAAATTAATTATTTTTGATACAGAAAATGGCAGTTTTTGTCTGTTATCTTCACCACTATAGTTCACACTTTCACACCAACCCTAATCAGCATAATATAATAGGAAAGACTTAATAATAGTGCTGTTATGCTGAAAACAGCGATCATTGTAACCCAAACTCCAAGCATTCATTAAATTAGACGATTACACAGAAAAATAAATAAAACGAACCTACAGTCTTGTGATTGTAGGTTCGTTTTACAAACTATTATGCATTGTGGCATAATAGTTTGTTATAGTACTATTACAGTTATTAGTACAGTTGCCCATTCCAAAGCACATAATACATACGTCTATGTGGAAGAAACTCCGTGGACACTCTTTTAAATCAATGTAAGATTCATTTTAACTCAACGACACGTGCACAAAATTCTAACAACCATGTCAGACTGCATCTTGTCCTTATCAAGCTAATAATAACAGTGAGAAGTTAGGGAGACTGTCTCAATCCGACATGATGGATGTGTCAGAGGGAGTTGCACGTCCACGTTGGACGTTACTGTGGTGTCAGCCCCCGCGGCGCGCAGTGAGATCATTTCATTTATTTTATTGATATTTTTGTCACTAGACGTCTAACCTTAGGGCTGGGGTATACTGGAGACGATTGTTTGTATTATAATGTATGTTATGGTTCAGCTTGTAGGCAATTTGATGCTGAATGTGATTAAGTTATACAGCAGTGCTAGTCTAGAGGTGTGACCGTTGGACTGCCAAGTCATAAGTCTCGAGTTTGAAACCAAAAGACGCACCTCCGATTTTTCGGATTAATGTGCGTATCGTATAATATTACTTGCAAACGTGTGAAGGACAACATCGTCAGAAAATCAGCATACCTGAGGTATAATCTTCGACGGCATGTTAAGCCATGTCAGACACGATAAACAAGAAGGGATATTGTTAAAGTTTTCATGAGGCTTTAGACCAAAATACATAGCTTCCTACTTACAATACAGAGAAATATTAAAAAAGAAAACAAAACCTCCTCCTGGCATCCGCCACAGTTAAAAATTAAATTTACTTGTTATTTAGTGTCTAATTTCTAATACCATTTCATGTTACAACAGAATTTTAAAGTACCTACAAAAACAAGTTATAGCGTAATACAATGTCGTATTGTGTCCGCACCCTAATCTAGGGGAGTCTAGGGGAAAATTGGCAAAAGACAGAGGGTTGTTCAGGGGAGTTTGTTCAGGGTACAAATGGGATACTTTGGTGCATTACCAATTCTCTTGCAATTTCATCGGACTTGGTTTTGTTTTCGAATTACTGTCGCTGGTGGTGGTTATTTTCCAGGTGGTGGCTATAGACGTTTAATGGGGAGTTTACTGTAATTTTCTAGGAGTTTCTTATCTATGTGAATACTTTGCGCAGGGTAAATTTTACACTATTATTATTCGTAGCAGACTTACGGTACCTTGAACTGAAACGCGCGCAAAACATTTTTTTGTGGAAGCATGCAATAGTGAAGGGGTCACGCTGGAATGACAGATGTCAACTCGTCGATTACTGCGAGCTACTATAGTGGAAGATCCTGATCCGTTCGGAAATTGATAAGTGTTTTCATACTATTTTCAGCATTTAAGGCAAAATCTTATGAGTACTTCTTTAAAACTTGTATTCATAAATATAAATAAACTTGAAAATTTCAAAAGTTTTGGAACTTTGATATCTCCATTATCTCGCAGTCCGCGTAGCACGGCGATTATATCTCTGTTCTAAAAAGAATGGACATTGCTCTTTCAATACAATTCGACATTAAATCTTTCTACAATTTGTCGATTCTTCCGTTGATAAAACCCGTTTCTACGGTGGTCATACTACGCTACGATCAAATAAAAAAAAAGCTATTATTGAGAATACCAGCGACTTTCGGCTTTGATAAACGTTTTTTTGCACCCGTTATGTAGCGTTAGCAGTAAAAAAATGGTGTAGAAAATAAGATTACACACAATTGAAATCCATAATAATGGATCAACTTGCCCCTAAAAATATAGAAGGGGCACAAAAAACCTTTCAGCCCCGAGTGTTTAAATAAAAAGGATTTTAATAGACCCCAGAGTAATTTCCCTTCAATCATAAGTAAAAAGAAATCAATTTTCTTTTTTTTTATAATACATTGGGGATTGAATCCAAAATCTACACTTAAGTTGTAAAACAATATTGAAAATTCTCGTGAGGGAATGTTTACCAGTTTCTTGTATATAGGTAATTATAATAAAAAAAATAAACCACTATTTCAATAAGTTATTGTTTTATTTACACAAGTACACCATAATACACATAAAACAAACAAAAGAACAGACGTCGTCATACATTTTTTTCATCTCACAAGCTTAACAATAACATGACGTCATTTACGAGTGCCGTGTTCGAAACAAAAGAATGGGTTTGTTTACACTTCTATTCTGAGAATGCTTTACGCCTAGTGGCTTGGGTTACATTTTAATAATAATGTTTGGTTCACATACTTATCACAGACGAAATGTGAGCGGTCTGAAGTGTTTAGTTTAATTGTATCGCTTACCCAAAACAACCACTTGAAAACGGGCGCAAAAAACACCCACTCAAACTTTGGATCACTGTTTAAATTCTGTTGCCTAAATTTGAAATGTAATTTCACATTCTACATGTTGAAGATATTTATAAAACGTTAGGCACATAAAAAAGGCATGCTGCCTAACAAAAACATTACACAAATCAACAATCAAAACGAACAATTTCAATAAAAAATCACATAAAAAACACAAGGATCATACAAAATATGGATCCGGCACTCGGCACACACACACTGTCACATGTAAATAAGGTTTTTTTTTTGTAGCAGGCACTTCAGGCCCACCAAAATCTTCGTCCAAGGGTGTTTCCATTTCGCTTTGCAGCGTCCTGGCCACCACCCTTGGAAGCTCCACCTCCTCCTCGTCGCCGCTCTCGTCGGAATCTGGGTCGCTTCCTGTAACAAATGATAGATTGGTTTAATATCGGGTGAAAACCAGAAGTCACAGCCTGTTCTTCGAGAAAAAAATACATATTTACAAAAAATATTCAAAATAGAAATCACGGATGCCGTTTCCATTTTTCAACGATCCATGTTTCGGTGACGTTGAACATCAGCTGCTGCGCTGTGATTGGCTAGCGCGTGCGTAACGGCTCAGATAGTTTTACGTAATTTCATTTTCGAATTGAACACAACAAAATACGATATTTTTATAATTAAACGCCTATTAACTATCGCACGATACATAAAAACACACGTACCAGCCTTTAAATAGCATTTCTATCAATATTAGAGCCAATTTACCGCCAAATGTGTAGGCATTTCTTCCAACGGTTTTCCAAGTTTGTTGAAAGGACTATTTCTGGTCAAAATCTCCTGTTTTCACAAAAAACAAGGTTTAATAATGTTTATTACTTACCCTGGCATACTTTTAATATCACAACACCACACACAACACAGTTTTCAACAATTTTTATGATTATCAAACGGAGCGCGACGTCTTGCGTTTGTAGCGAATTTTTGACTGCGGGGCGGGGTCGGGGGCGCTCGTTTTATTCCGTTCGTGTTCTTGCATTGAGTTAAAATGGCTGTCTTGTTCTATCTCCTACACTCTGAGCAAGTTTGAGCGAGATAGAAAGAAGTTTTAATAGTAATTTATGTCTAAAAACGACACCCGTCGACACTCGACCGCTGCTGCTTAGTACCAGTACCGGCCATTTTTTTTTGGTCGACCGCTGCGGTCTGTTAACGGTTGATCGGTTAAGGGTTCCGTTTTTTTCCTTTTGAGGTACGGAACCCTTAAAAAAGAAATAGAAAGATCCCACCGATGCAGGCGTGCAGTTGGCAAGTCAGTCCATTGAATTTTACTGCTGGAGAAGTGGAGACGGTTTACCTTTAACAGACCCCACATTATGACCATTGTGATAACCAATATAAAATAGCTCGTATTCTTTGAGACAGTGTGCTTAAAACATCATGAAAGCGTAAAAAGAAACAAATAAAAAACATCATTCTGGTAATCCGAAATAGCAGCTTATCTTCTGGAAACAGTCATGAGTTTCACCCGGACGAAACAGGTCAATAGTGATCCGGTGCAGTGAAGCAGAAACCAGTAACTATCTGAGTGTTTTAAACCCGTTCCGTTATTGGTACACGAGCTGGAACCGATATCACTGCCGTACGGGAAAGCGTAAACGGGATTTGTTATCTTTATTACACTCTTTGGTTGACTGTTGGGTTGCCGTTATGCTGAAATGGGTTTTAGTGACGGCAATATTATGACTGTCCTAATTATTGTCTACCACAGCATCGTTTTTCAGGCTTATTAGGTATAGTTACAAGTAAAATTAGAATTCCACTCGGGTCGATCTTTAGGTTAAGCTGCGCTTGCCTAGGTCGATCGGTGGATGGGTGACCGGCCATTACATACCGAGTTTCCTCCGTGCCTCGGAAAGCACGTTAAGCTGTTGGTCCCGGGTGCCATATATAGATCTTTGGCAGTCGTTACGGGTAGTCAGTGACCTGAAAGTCTGACATCCAGTCTTACCAAAGGGTATCGTATTACCTAGTATTAACTGGGTTGTGGGGGTCAGATAGGCAGTCGCTCCATGTAAAATGCTGGTATTCAGCTGCATCCGGTTAGACTGGAAGCCGACCCCAATATAGTTGGGAAAAGGCCAGGCAGATGATGACTTAAACTACACAATGTAATGTACATAATCGGTGTAATGTACATAATCTCACCGACATTCATTATTTTAAGAATAAAATAACTAAAACCCGACCACGAATAAAAACGCAGACTAAACTGCAGTCTTAAAAGTAGAAAACAAGAAAAATTGTCTAGTAAGTAGATAATTTGATAATTATTATAGAGGACAGCCGTAGTCGCCATGCCACTGGTACCTGATGCTCCTGCATGGCGTTCGCATCTTCGATCAATATTATTGATCGAAGGTTCTCATTGATACAGAAGTTAGCTGCTAGTTGCCATTAGTAAGGTGGCATGCGACTACAACTGTTCTCTTTAATAATTATCAAATTATCTACTGACTTGACGGTTTTTCTTGTTTTCTACTTATAAGACCGCGGTTTTTATTCGTGGTCGGGATTTAGTTTATAAACTTAGTTTTTTATTTAAATTTTATTTTTGTGTGTTATTCAATAAAAACGTAATAATAGTTACTTTTATAATGTAATATTCTACTTAATGTTTGTATGTTATTTACATAATACGAGTAAATAACACAGACTAGACCGCGAGAACTGTTTGATCCCAATCTAAACGTATATATTTACTTAAACTTTAAAATAATATACTTAGTATTGGATCGAACAAAAAAAACTAATTAATAAGTTCGTCAGATAGATTTCCAAAAAATATTTTACACGTATTTTTTCTTTTTTCACATAAACCAAAAATAAAGACTATACAGTGCTACGAAAACTCGTGAACTCCTCGAAAACGTCACATGTTAGTACATTTTTGACCTACAAATGACGTCACAACCCCCCACTCAAGATCTTTGACGAGACTTATCTTCGTCAATTTTTATTGAATTGATAAAACAAAAAAATACGTATTTAATATTTTTCGAATAATCTAACTGACGGACTTATTTGAATATTTTTTGTTTGACTCAGTCCGATCCCCTATTGTGATGTACTCGCCAAGACCGTTCATTTGATACCAAACATGTTATGATGATCACAATTAAATTTTTTTCGAGCTTAGAATTTGACATTTAAATTCCGTCATAAAAAGAATTGTTAAAATTTATATAGCCTATGTCACCCGCGCTATTCTTACAAAACTTTTATTAAAATCCGTTCAGTAGATTAGGCACTACGGTGGAACATACAAACATACATACCTACATAGACTGCCAAAACAATTACCCTTCCTTTTGGCTTTGCCGTAGCCGGGTAAAAACAGGTGATCCATACATTTTGACCGTGTTTGCGATACACTTTTGTATCAAACAGAAGATGTGCTGAAAGCTAAACTTTGCAAAATTTTTGGCTACATACGGTTCAAAACGCAGAAATTGATAAAGAGAGTCACGTCGTACAATTTACGAGACACCTTCAAATAAGTAGATACATAACTGTGCAAATAATATGAGAGTTAATAAAAGCCTTAGCTATAATATAGTGATAATTAATTCTAAAGTAAAAGTTACGTCATAAAACACACAAAGTGACATAATTTTACTAACTACGAACTCCATAATTTTTGCTCATTTGGGACAAATCCTTTGTCACTTCGCCATTAAGTGACGCGGCATTGTCGAAGTTTCGAGACAGCCGCACACAATTTGTTGTCGCCCGAAACTTTTGCCGACGTTCCTTTTCCGCTTTGTCGAAAAAAAAGGCAAAGTTTTTACAAACCTCCGGCATTTTTTTTGTTCGTTTTAACAGTTTCAATTTGCGAAGTATAAAGTATAATATATGTTTTTTTTTTTTTAATTTTGATTGTGGACTTTTTTTCATTCATTTGTTTGCGAGATTACTTTAAATGTTTATGTACCTATATCTTAAATAAAATTGCGACTCTTTGGTTTTAAAAGTACCTAGTGATATCATGCTTCTTCCAATGGTATCTAGATATACCATTTTCTTTAATTTTCCGAGCATATTTTAACTCCTACACATAACATCGCTATACAGACCCTCAACTATAGTAAAATTATCGTTGAATAAAAAAATAACATCCTCTTACGACCCCATTAAACAAACCTTTACTCATATTAAGTGGGCATGAGTGTCGATCACCACTGTCTCAAAGCACATTTTTGATTTGACTTTTGAATTAAAAATTTAGTGTACTTAATTGTACAAATTATTAGAGACAACTTCCAATAAAAGCAATAATTTTAACCGTAGTTTGAAAATGTCTAATAGAAAAATTCGATCACATTCCTTTCGATACAAGTCTCGAAGACGACGCAGCCCGGAGCAATAAGACTGATGTTTCCACAGAAGACGCCCAACCCACCGTCCCAATCCGCACTCGCGACATAATCACGTAATACGAAATATTATTTCATGAATAACTAGCGGCCCTGGCAGACGTCGTCCACGGGACAGGGACCAATTGCAAATAACAAAATCCCCATTAACAAAATGATCCACCATTTATTGAATTCATTTGTTACAAAAAATGTGATAAATGAAGAACCGTTCGACCGATTTTGTGCAAACTTGGTGCAAAAAAGGTACTAAAACCTTCCTCTTGAATCACTCTATCTATTAAAAAAACCGCATCGAAATCCGTTGCGTAGTTTTAAAGATTTAAGCATACATAGGGATATAGGGACAGAGAAAGCGACTTCGTTTTATACTATGTAGTGATATAATAATTATATTGATATATCTATCTTATAGCATTTTGCGAACAGCCTTACAATATTAATTAGCATTACCCATTGGTGCAAATAATTTAGACTTTATGGCCTAAATTAGTAAGTCTAACTGTAGTCACGTGTGGACAGACTGGATGCATAAGGGCCTTATCCATTCAGGTAGGTTTTAGGGTGTTGTGCCTCTCCCAAGGTATATACTCTTTCCTCGGACAGTAATAATAATAATAATAATTGCATTTATTTCGGGCTGCGCCCATATAGTGTTGGTAACAATGATCTTAATACTAGTGTTAGTAGATATAATACACAAATTAAACAGTATGGAGTTTCATCCAATGACGCAGCATTGACACCTTTAAGACGACCATTTAGGTACTCTCGACGCGGCATGCTCCAGTGCTATACTACCATCAATATCACACTCAGTTTTGTGTATTTCGTACAATATTGTTAAAAAACAATTAAACACGCCACTGGCATAATTGACGCCACTCACTCGCTGCAAAATATTTCGAAATTTTCAGCGCAATTTTTGCTGTATTCCTCTAGTTTCTTAAAAATAGAGACATTAGTGACGTTTATTCCATGACGTGACATAGTTTTGTAGCTGTATAACGTCAAAGCGACGAATTTAAGCGCTGCAGCTGCTTTATATGCAGAGAACACGATTGCCAAGATGCAAGATTGATGTCTCGCTGGGATTGCTGTTTGTGCTGCATAGTACTTGGAAATTTCAATAACGTACTAAGTGGTTGTAACATTTTCAGTTGTTGTTCATAATTAATGAACTTAATGTAATATTTTGCAATTTTGTAACGCTTTAGTCACGAAGGTGAATCTTCCATTCATACTTATCAACTCTCCCTATGAAACAAACAAAGAATAAATAAAAATGCATTAAAGAATGAAACAAAAAAATAATAATAATATAATAATAAAACTGTTGCAATACTACGATAAAAACATAATTATGTACATGCAGGTGGACCACGGGCAAAAATAATTGTCCGTGGTACACCGAGGTGGACTAGGCGGGTGGAACACGGGCAATAAACGATAGCGTTTTGTTTCACAAATCTATTGTGAGTATAGCGAAAGTCGTTTAGTATGACGGGTAGAATCACTCTTCACTATTTTTCGATGAAATAAAATTGTTTGCCCCATATAGGTAGATTGAAGAAGCTTTTGTATTTATATCTGCAATCACCATTCACATAAAAAAATCTTTCTCTTATTCAATTTAAAAAATCTTACTTATTGTTACGTCGGTCATCTTTATCATCTTTCATCTTCGAGAAACCTCGCTAATAACTGAGAAGTACGCGTGAATTCTAGTAGTTACCTATTTCCATTCTGTAGGTATAACTACGGCGCCCGGCTTTAGCGGTACTTGCATTTTAATTTCGACCGTATACCTACGGCGTAAAGTAACTTCTTCTTTGTTGGTTATTTTATCTTTTAATTTTATTTTTTTGTTAATGTTTTTCTGGATGCTTTATGGAATAATAGCGAACTTTCTTGAATATCTATTGTGTGTTTGGGGTATAAAAGGACCGAGAGAGGACGCAGCGAGTCAGTTTACTTTGAAGCGAGACAACGGAAGGTTCGAAGAGATATCTAGTGCGATAAAGTGTTCAGTAGTGATTTGCGAGTGTTTTGCGAGTAATAAAGTTATTTCGTGTGTTAAATTGGTAGTGCTTTTATTTATCCCATACCCAGCTCGTAACATTATTTACACAAAGCTGTTTTATTTAATAATAATTCAATTTCTCACAATAGTTTTGCGAAACAACGCTGGAAAAGCCGTTTGTACAAAAAAGCTCAAACAAAAAGTACAGTCGCAAGGAAAATAGTTTCAAACTTTCCCCTCTCTTACAAAGGCGGAACAAAAAACGGTAAAAAAACATTTCCTGATATCGTTATAATAGCTATTAGGCGGATATTATTATTATTTACAGAGACAAGGGTTCTGACTGACGCATGTTACTTATAATAACCATTTCTGTTAACACAAACTCACAGGAATGAACCCGAAAACTCACTAACTCATATTTACGGGTTTTAGGAGGAAATGTTAATATTTTTTATTCACTTTAACTTCTTTTATTGCTTTACTAACTTTGCTCTTTTACAGAATTTAATCCCCTGATGTTCATTTTGATCGGGCGTTGGGTTGGGTCAGTCAGTTATTATGAGGCCGAATAAAGTTTTAATTTATGGTTCATTATCATCTTCTCTCAATTTTCCCTGTGTCTATTTTTTGAGAAAATTAGTTAATTTTTTTGGCATATTTTTATCGGAATAAAATAAGTTTTTTTTTTAAGCATGATGTAAATTTCAGTTTATTTTCTCACTTCAAGGGACAGGGCGATGGGCCGCGGGTAGTCCTCTGGTTATCGCGGCCTCGACATAGAGGGCAAACAAAACAAAACCACCCATGTTCCTTAACATAGGTGGTTTTTAGTCAGTAGAAGTCTGACACTCCCTTTCGATCTGCCCAAGAGCGGGAGGGGTTATTCGATGATTTTACACCCACCAAAAAAAAAAAAAAAAGTACAGGGCGATGAAATAATTCCGGCCAGATATTACGACTTTTTTATGGACACTTTCTCTTGAAGATTTGTGGCCACATTGGCAGCTTGTAGTAAAAATAACAGCAGCTGTTTTTTTTTTCAATTTTCGTCATCTAACTAGACACTGGGACGCATAGACTTGTGAATTCAGTGTATTATGTTAGTAGTTTCCGTTTAGATTACTATAGCGAATTTTACTTATGAGATCTCACTGAATTTGTCACTAAATGCATTTTTTTCGTCACATCGAATTAACTTGATTCTACGACAAATTTTACGTATCATGTACTCATTAGACTTCTTTTCAATAAACTTAGTGCTTTTAGAATCTCTTGGCGCTTCAATGGTATTGACATTTTTGTGAAACAAGATGGCGGCTTTAGTTATCATTCTAAGTTTAGTACCGATTGTGACCACGAGCCAAAACTGTTATTGCTTAGGCTAAAATATGTCCTTTTGCAAATTGGAATGAAACGTTGGTTAAATGAACTTCTGTGTTTCACATTATAATATTATAATCCTCGTTTGTCTTTCTATTTTATATTTCCACGAGATCTTGTTTAGACAATGTTTGTAAGTATAACCTTTGACATTTCATGTTTTTTAAATCAAACGAGTTCAGTGTCTTTAATTATTCGCGAGCGCGAGTTGAGCTTTGAATTTGAAAATCGAAATAGTTAAAGCTATATTTTACTTCTCGACCTCTCGTGACAAAGCCGCTAGTGGAAGCTAGTAATTAATTATTAACTATGGTATAAATTCTTTCACAGACTGTACATACAGCAATAAAATTTAAAAATTATGCCGATATAAACTTCTTTAAAAGGAAAATTGCATGTTTAAACAAAAGACAAGCTCAGACGATTCCTATCAACAACTTTACTACAAAACACGCACACCGAAGGTTAAAAAAATGTACTCTTATCACAAATTTTTCATGTACCTATACATCCACCCACCCTATACATTTAATGGAATAACAATGCAATAACAAGACAAAAAACCTTTAATTATGTAACAGTTTGCGTGTAGACAGCATCGATCCAACTTCATAATTCAGCGCTGGATTTTCCATTGACTCAGGTTACGGTGACCATGAATTGGATGAGATGTCGCGCTCGTAAACTTCGCGGTAAAAGTTTTCTAAGTTCTCTAGTTTCTAAATGTCTGGTGTGATAGTGCTGATTTGTTTAGTTGCTACGGACTGTATATTCATTTGTGTAAAATGTTTATAGAATTTTTTTGACCCGCTGAAGTGTAGCTTTGTACAGTTTCGAATAAACTTTTTCTGTTCCTATAAAGTCAGTATGATCTTCTACATTTAGGCCACGATTGATACGCGCATGTACCGTGAGGCTAAACATAAAAAAGTGGCTTAGAGAATACCAAAAATCTCCTCAACGTGCCACATGAAGAGTTGGTATTCACCTGAGAGAAACATTTTGACGCTTGAGCATTTGTCTCAAGTCTCTGTATTATCCAAGGCTGTCAGTGGTTTTACGACTGTGAGGTTTGTACTAAATGTTGGTATTTTGCAGTCAGCCAATCAAACATACTGTATTAAAGAAATATCACGTTTATACTTTTTACTCTGTATGTAGTTCAATATTCCGTGTCCTACATACAATGTTATTTCCAATGGCAGTATGATTTTTATCCCAACAAATGTTATATAATCCTTTATACTTCCTTTTTATAAATAAATCTGAATGGGAAACGCTCCCGGCGTAACGAGTAATACCTTGTACCAGTTCGTTATTTTTTTCTGTAAGCTTTATAAATACCAAAGGTTTATTGTTAATACATTGGTATTTCTAAGTAGTGTTTTTATAATTAGTGTAGAAAGTTTTACTTGCCTTTACTTATATTGTAAATAAATGCAAACTTAACTCTGTTTATCTGTTACTACAAATTTCTTTATTAATGCAAAGGTGACTTGGTTTATCGTTACTGTGACAAACGAAAACACTTTATTTGATGAATCCTTAAAGAAAATTTTAATTAATATCAATCAGGAGAAAAGTTATTGCAAAAATATATGTTGATCCCTAGAAACTTTTGATGTGTGTATTTAAGCCTTAATGGCTGAACTGATTTCGATAAAACTTTTTCTTATACATACATCATGACAAGTGTTAGGTCATGTAGTATTTTTCTATCCTGATAGTACGTTCCTATGGGATAACTTCGGACATACACGCAGGGCAAGCCACGATACCCCGTAGACTAAAATGACTTTCGACTGTGGGCTACTATTTTTATCCATTGTTTTTATTGCTTCAACAACGTAATTAAACACGATGAGTTTGACTCATATCTGTCTAGCCTTTTCCCAACTATGTTGGGTTCGGCTTCCAGTCTAACCGGATGCAGCTGAATACCAGTATTTTACACGGAGCGACTGCCTATCTGACCTCCACAACCCAGTTAATACTAGGTAATACGATACCCTTTGGTAAGACCGGATGTCAGACTTTCAGGTCACTGACTACCTGTAACGACTGCCAAAGATCTATATATGGCACCCGGGACCAACAACTTAACGTGCTTTCCGAGGCACGGAGTATTAAACTCGGTATGTAATGGGCGGTCACCCATCCACAGATCGATCTAGGCAAGCGCAGCTTAACCTAAAGATCGACCCGAGTGGCAGTTCTTATTAGGCCACGAGCTCCTTGCAGTCCAGTTTGACTAGAAACAAATAAAACACAATAATTATTATCATAACGTTTATTTAACGTTAGTGGAACTCGCGGCCGTTTCCAGAATTTTCTCACTCATTCGCAAAGCATAATAATAATGTAGGAAACAGTTCCAAGAACGGTGATAAGGCGTCATTTGTGATCGTTAAATTAAAGTAGGTATAACCTTTTCGTGATTTCCATTTTGTTTGAGAATTCATTTGCGTACGAGTTTTAGATTATGATTTTACACGATTTTGTGGTTTGGAAACAACTACTTCCTTGGAAAACAGTAACAAAATTATGTAAGCTGGTTTGAAGAAGAATTATTTTATAATCTTATTTATTTATGTAGACACAAAATACAAAAAAAGGAAAATATATAAAAAATAGAAGAGCACAAAGGTGCTGCTTATTTCTAAAGAAATTTCTTCCAGCAGGCCTGCGAGAGGAGAGTTGGATTAGAAATATAGACACAGTGTGTGTCTTAAAACAAAACAATGAAGTAAGTAAGTGGTTTGTAGACATGAACAATAATAAATAACCTGGAAGAATGATTCAATTTGAGTATTTCATGGACACCCCGAAATACACCCTGTATTGTTAACATTCGTACAGGTAGGTAACGAATGGTACAATCACGACAAAAACATGTTTCGCTATCTTATTCACGGTACACGTGGATACAAAAGTGTTTCTCGTTGTTCACCCCCTGACACTCACTGTTAATAGGTACAAAACGAGCTTTCAGCACACGTAATAACGCTCAATTTCAAGTAACACATAATTAGTGCGAACATTGTATTGTAGAGAATAATTACGTTCTACTAATTTAATTTTAAGTGGATCTTAAGCAATGTTAATAAGACATAAATTGGAATAACACAGACCTCATTTAAAGTATCCCATTGTTAAATAATAATAGTCTTACTAGTGCGTAGGTATACAATTTGGTTTTGCATA
This sequence comes from Diarsia rubi, assembly GCA_932274075.1. Lineage (NCBI taxonomy): Eukaryota > Metazoa > Arthropoda > Insecta > Lepidoptera > Noctuidae > Diarsia > Diarsia rubi. Next base: position 19,086,462 of record OW026424.1, on the reverse strand, counting down.
GAATTTTCGTGAAACATAATATGTTTGAAGTTTGGAAAATATTTTATAGGAATTGAATTGTGTAGATTTGATATGGTTGAATACAGGAATAATTAAGCCTAATTATTTGGTTGTTTGTGTGGGTTTACTTTTATGTATGTACACTTATATGGGTAATTTATTTATTTAAATTCTATATAATTTGTTGTGTTTTACCTGAAGTACCTGAACGTTGGCATGGTGGTTGCAAGCGCAACTGCTGCATCGGGCAAAGTGTTATCGTGTTTTTTTTTCAGGATTTTTTCTAAATATGGATTTATGCCCGATAAATTGCAATAGGTTTGTTCCCTTATTTAATAGGACTTAAACGTAAATGGCAAAACGTGGGTGCACTATTAGGTGCCCCTGTTTAACCTTTCAGGCGTGATGTTGTGTCAAACAAAATTAACGCTGAAACCTGGGAAGAGAAAATATTTTATACTAGCTGTTGCCAGCGGCTTCGCCCGCTACAACTCGAAAGTTATCCCACGGGAAGATAAAATCAGGATAAAAACTAAAAACTATCTGTGTACCAAATTTTATCTTAATCTGTTCAGTAGTTTTTGCGTGAAAGAGTAACAAACATCCATCCATTCATACATACATACTTACAAACTTTCGCGTTTATAATATTAGTAGAATAATAATTATAATAATTTTGTACAATGTCTTTTTAATTTTACTACAACCGGACACTGCCTAATTTTTCACCGCCAAAATCGAATCAACCAATTTCCCTCCTATTTTCATTACTTTCGGAGTCAGGCATGCCCGTTTAGCAGACTGACATTAACAAAATGGCCACGGAAGCTGGCAGCCAATCACACGACAAAGGAAGGAAGGGAAGTCCCACAAAATTGTTATTGTACGGTCAGCAACAAAAGTAGCCTAACATTTTGAAAATTTTATTTATACTTCATGATTACTCTTTAAAATATAAATTACTCTTCAATAACTTGTTAGTAACGAGATATTTAACAAGTTTATATTAAAAATCTGCTTTAAAACTTTGAGAAGTGTTAAACTACTCGTACTTCTGATGCGAACTGTACTTGAAACAAACGTAATGTTCGTACAGAGAATGGACGTGGACTGATTAGTGAGGAAGACGCTTTGAGCGGAGCGAAACGTTTGATTCTTGATCTATTTAATTTATTGTGTACCAGGTATTAAGTAGAAGGTATTATAAGGACGCTTAACTGATGTAATTGTTATTAAACGACATGCTAGGTAAGCGAGTATTATAAGGTGTTTCAGTGAGTAGTAGCATTAAAAAAATAAGAATGAGATATAAATGAATTACTGCCTCGTTGGTTCAGTGGTTTCAAACGCAACTGCTGTGAATAAGGTTCTGAGTTCAAAGTGTTATTTGGTTTCTCATCGGGAATTTTGGAGTAGCAGCAACGAAGTTTGAAATTTTGACCGGTTTATGACAAAAACTACGCCCCCTTGGACTTAAACATCATCATCATCACCATCATTTCTGCCAAAAGACGTCCACTCCTGGACATAGGCCTCCCCCAGGTGTCGCCACATTGACCGGTCCCGTGCGTCTCGCATCCAGCGGGTCCCCGCAACCTTCACTAGGTCGATCGACCTAGACTGTCAGACCTGTAAATTAAATGTGGTTGTATACTTAGTGAGTACACCTCTGCCTAAACATTATTACAGGCGTGATTTTATGTGGGTAGTGACATAATAAATTAAATAACCAGTTCAATAAAGAAGTTGCTGAAATATAAAAATAAATAATAATACTTCAAGAACATGTCCAATCTAATTCTATTTCCATCCACAAAACCAATGAACAACGACATGACGTTTTTTATTAAAATATAAACAAAAACGAAACTTCAGTTTCATCAAAGCAGCGCTGTAACTAAAAAATTGTGATTTTCTTGCCGAAAAATATACTAGAAAACTCTTGACTTTTTAGTTCGTTTGCAAAAATGAAGGTTGTAATTTAGCATGTCAGATGGTTGTGATGAATGAGTGACGTCACTGGAAGGGAATTAAAAGGGGTGTGGAGGAATAAATAATTAATTAATCTGTCGATCGAACACTTTTGGTTGAGACTGTACTGCGGGTTCGATGTTTAGAGATAAAAATCTTTGTTTCCGTTCATGTATTAGGAGTTTGGTAGAATTTATTACAAACTAGCTTATAGCCGCAACTTTGCTCGCATTATTGTTGGTTGACTCCATGGCAGCCATGGAATCAACTGCCGCGCGAGACGCTATGGGCGTCGGGGGCCACGTGCTGGCTCCCGGCCACCGTAGACGCGGGCCTGTGGATGGTGTGTAAGGGGCTAGCTAGCAGTCCGTCCGTCTTATGACAACGAGAAGCCGTGTCGACGGCGCGTTCGTACCATGTTGCAAGGGCCGACGCCCGTCGGGACTGCGGGTTGTTCGCAAGAGATACCGCGGCCTCGACATAAAGGGCTAACAAGGCACATGGGTGGTTTTTAGTCAGTAGAAGTCTGACACTCCCTTTCGCTCTGCCCAAGAGCAGGAGGGGTTATTTGATGATTTCCCACCCCCAAAAAAATATCCATGGAATCAAGCGTATTGAGAAATTCCTGACTGAAGATTCCAAGAACATTTTATTCGACCTGGGTGTTGAACATAGGACAATAGCACTTTTAGGTAACTATAAACCCTTTTAGACTAGTTGCTATGAAGTAGAAGCATGTTTTTTAATTTGCCTTTACCTCTTTGTTCTTTTATCGTTTTCTCCGTCATAAACGTTAAACGTTTTCCAAATTAATATAAAAGTAATCTATGATTAAATGAACGTTGCCGAATCTAAAAAACACATCGAAATTCAACATCAAACCAATCTAATAATCCATTTACATCATAAATTGCCAATTTTCTTTAAAATATTTATAATCTTCATCCCCTAAAGGATCACTCATTTGTCTGTCTGTATGTCCGACCATTCCCCCTCATATCTCCGAAACTACTGAGCCTAAATTGTTGAAAAAAATACAGAAATTTATTCAACAATAGAGATTACAGGAAAACCTATAAGGAGTCCATGATGCAAAATTAACAGGAAAATCGCTCAATATCTACTACAATGGTACATACGTAACCCTTTATGTGCAAGTCCTACTTGCACTTGCCCAGATTTTTTTTTTAACATGTTTGTTTACAAACATTTAAACTCGCATACATTTAACGGACCCATTAATATTAATGATATACAGGTGAAAATTAACCCTTCACACATACGTCAACCAAGCATTCTGTACACCAAACTTAGTAACCGCAAAAAATTTTGCTGGGAAACGACTTTTTTTTTGGGGTCAAAAATAACATTTTACGGTAAAACTCAATGTAGCACTCTTAAAACTTTGTGCTAGTGGATGCTTTGGATAGTAAAAGGGGCATGGAGGTAATTTAAGTAAAGTTATAACCTGAAAAACGAGTATTTACAAAAACAGCTGTGCAAAATTTGGTACTTTGACCCCCAATATCTCCGCAACTAGGGAGTTCCCAGGTATGGTCTAGAACAAAAAAATGACCGCAGTGGTGGGGAGAACTTAGTGCCTTTCGTTTGCGTTATTGTACTTTTACACCCTTTATTATTAACTATCCGTTGTGTATCTTTGCTTTGTTCTGTCTCCTGCTGATATGGAAAATTGTTTCTCTGACACTTCGTCGAGCTTCGTTATTTCGGCGCTTTTTGATTCTGGCTATAAGGAATTGCAGTGGTTTGGGAATAGTCTTGTAGGCTCGTCAAATACACAAATAAAGGGTGTAAAAGTACCCTTTACGCAAACGAAGGGCACTTGTTCTCTCCACAACTGCGAACATTTTTTTGTTATAGACCATACCTGGGAACGGTAGTTACGGAGATATTGGGGGTCAAAGTTCCAAATTTTTCACAGCTGTTTTTGTAAATACTAGTTTTTCAGGTTAAAACTTTACTTAAATTACCTCCATGATCCTTTTACTATTCAAAACATCCACTAGCACAATGTTTTAAGAGTGCTACATTGAGTTTCACTGTAAAATGAAATTTTTGACCCCAAAAAAAAAGTCGTTTCCCAGCAAAATTTTTTGCTTAAGTACTTAGTTTGATGTACAGAATGCTTGGTTGACGTATGTGTGAAGGGTTAATTTACACCCTGTAGAGTCAGACCCGGAGCAACTACGTGGTGGTGACACTTTGATTTTTGTTTACGATTTATTACTCCTTCGCTTTTCTGATTAATTTAGCTACGGGATCTAAGATGGGTAAATTGTTTGTACGAGATGCAAAGACCTTCATTGCCTTGACGCTTTTCCGGCAGTTGATAGTAACAGTAATGGGCTTGTCTCAAAATGTTTCCTAAAAGCTGGTTTAGCGTAGGGAGCTGTTTCAGTAAACTAATATCCTAGCCTACAAGATTATATAACTATCCCGGACAAATATAACAAATTTGGAATCAAATATAACAGCTCACAACTTAGGACCCAGTAATATTAATGACAACAATATCCGTGGTGCCTGTGTGCCTATTGGCCTTGTTCTTTTCTGTCTCCTGCTGATATGGAGGGAAGTGGAAATTTCTGTTTTTCCTACTCCTCCGCTATTCTTTTCTGATTAATTTCGTTGCGGGATCCAAGACAGTCAAATCATTCATCTGGGACTTCGTCGAGCTTCATTGTCTTGGCGCTTTTCTTGTGGTCGCGACTGTTGATTCTGGCTTACAGAAGTTACAGTGGTTTGGGAATAGTGAGGCGGGCTTGTCCCATTACAAAAAAAAAACTATCCCGGACCTTTATACCTATGTTCTTGCATGAAATATCAAAGAATCTTGAAAAGTAGAGCTAACAACCGAGGAAAACATTTTCAAATCAACTGAAATATTGACAATTACTAACTATCTCAAACATTCTCTTCTAAGAAACAATTATAAGTAACAACCAATTCCCTGAAACTCGTTTATTTACAATTTCGAAAAGCCTCAAACATTTTTCGGCCGAACAGTAATAAACAAAGACATATAACAACTTAATTAAAAGCCAATCAGGAGGCGTAATGGGCACTTGGTAATGACTTTAAACCGATAAACTGACATCGACCGGATCATCATTAACGAACCCTACTAATTACTAGTTCGATCACAAATATCGTTTTTAAACCGTTTTCAGTTAATTCCGAGAACTCTGATTTAAGTTCAACATAACAATCATTGTTCCTTGTAAAATAAATAAACAAAGGTACATAATATTATTTTATTTCACCAAAAAAAACACTTGAAACCTTAAAAACTGGCCAAGTGCGAGTCGGACTCGTACATGACGGGTTCCGTACCAAAACGAAAAAATACGTTTGTTGTATAAAGAAATAAATATATTGGACTCCCCTTAAATATTTATTTTATTTTGTTTTGTTGTTTTTTAGTATTTGTTGTTATAGCGGCAATAGAAATATATAGTTTGTGAAAATTTCAACTGTCGAGCTGTCGCGGTTACTTATTGAGATTCAGCCTAGCGACAGACAGACGGATGGACAGCGAAGTCTTAGTAATAGGGTCCCGGTTTTACCCTTTGGGTACTGAACCCTAAAATTCTGACAATAGATCTGGATGATTTAAGTACAAAATTATTTTAATAAATTATTTATTTTCTAAGTGGTACTCTAGTTACTTTTTTTTAATTATATTCAGTTTCTTTTAATTTAATAATGAAGATCTCGAAATGTCATTACTCTTAGTTAATAATAATAATTAAGGTTAAGGTAAAAAGGTACCACGTTGTATAGTAAATACGATCTACAATTTAATGAAAACGTCGCCGTCGTGTTACGTGTAAATATTGCAGAGTACACCTGCCTAACCGTACGAGACATATAAGCGTGATATTAAGTTAAATTCTAAACCTCACACATAATTTGAACTCCCCCAGTCTCTCACTCCTAATAATATTAATAAACTCCCCCTAAGCTAAAACCCATAAACACAAACTTCGCAAACCATCAAAAGTTAAAACTAAAAGAAGACTTAGAAACTTCCCCCCTATAGCTGAACTATATCGTACGAGTTTCCCATAAGTCCGGTGTGGTTATGGGAGCGGCAAAAGGCGACATGACATAAAGCAGTCACTCCACTGCAAGCCACAGCTTAGCTACGCTCGCGTACTTAACTTTGCTCTGTATGAAAATGTGCTGCTTGCCGAGCTACAGGGTCAACGGGTCGTATTGGGAAAACAGATAACACAGGTATGTGTCGCGTCGAGAGTCACGGACAAACGACGGACGGACAGACGTTTTTCGCTCATAGAAATCGAGCATTGTTGAAGCGCCTCGAGGTCCACTAGGCTTGGAATCTGGCTAAAAATACACTGTGAGACCCGTGCGTTGTTTCTTCCACAAGCACGTTGAATTGAGTTCATTCTGGAATCTTTGAATTCGGCCGTATTCGCCTTCGCAAGCGTAAATAGCGTGACAGCTGGTTGCGAAGGTTCCAGAACGTTAGTTCTGCTTTGCTACTCTAAAAGCGTCCCGCTAGGCTCTACGCGCTAAGCAAGCCACCTGTCAGTACAGACATAACCTACTACAACTCATGGCCGGCTTGGCCACGACGATACGACTGCGTGGCTGACATAAAAATAAGCCGTGCAGCTCATTTGGCGTACCTCTCCGTACACATCTTACGTAGGTATCAGTGGACGGTCGCCTTAATTTAAGGGTAGGTACGGCACGACATAATATAGCACTCCTCTGATTGAAGTTATTGTCTCCATAAAAGTGAGTTGTTTTCCGGTCGATGACCCAGTGTGTTAGGTAAAGTGGTCGTTTTTCAGTAGGTTTTTTTGCTACTCTTTTAGAAGATTGTGTCGGAATATCTTCCTGTTGTAGCAACATACTCTTTTTTATCGTTACTTTCATATTAATCTGCGGTTTTAATTTTAAGTACTTTTCATTTCTATACGGCTGTTTTTGGGGGACTGATTTGACCCCCAAAACAACGGCCCCACACCAATAGGGTAGTTAACTAAAAAAATATATTAGTCCGTCAGATAGATTTCCAAAAAATATTGGACACGTATTTTTTCTTTTTTCACGTAAACAAACAATGAAGACGATACAGTACTTTGAAAACTCGTGTGACGTCGTATTCTAAGACATTACTATGGCATTTTTTACCAGTCAGTGACGTCACAAACCCCCACTCAAAGCTTTGACGCGTTTTATCTTCGTCAATTTTTATTAATTTGCTAAAACACAAATTAAGTATCCAATATTTTGTGATAATCTAACAGACGGACTAATTAGAATCACATTTTTAAGTCAGTAAACATCCAATCTGAAACATTATTTACAGCAACTATACCTAACATCATTATCAGAGTTGTTCTGTTATCCGATTGTTAATTGCTAAGCAAATAATTATATGTTTGCACACTATGATTGTAAATTCAGCAATATTTGAAAGGTATGCAACAGCTTCTACGGGCTTGCAGTCAACATGGCCACAAATGTCATAACTGCAACATGACGTCGGCACCACGTCACAGCCAAGTCTTGACCTGTCAGACTCTTGGCAATGAGACCACATAATAGTGACGTAACTTATGCACATAATTATGCGAACATGGTGTTGGACCGCGCCCAAGCATGCCACGGTCACTGCCGGTGACATATCGCATAAAACCGCTAATGTACTGCCGGTGTTAGGACTTTGACCTTACTGGGTTTGGTTTGGAATAGGAAAGTACAGAGGTCAGAGCACTCTGCAGTATTTATACAAGGTGAAGGTACATCGACGCACATCGGTACACATATTTTCCAAATTATTATTCCCTTTATTTATTTTTATACAACTTTAGTACATTTTTAAACATTTCTTAAAAAAAACATAAAAATTGTAGCCCACTGGTATCGGGAACATGGTCCAAGCAAGGTCAGGGCTCCAGATAAAGGAACCTCTTGACAATACGAGCCGTGTCCAGGAGTACCGCTCTCTGTATCAAGCCCTAGATCCAGCTATCTAACGAGAGCTTCCTCAGGGTTTGGTCGAGGCTCTTGGCAATTGACTCATTGGCTGTAACGACTATCAGCACAATGATCGCCGAGTCCACTCGCGAGCGAGAGAGATTATCTTTCTCGGCTTTCACGAGGTATATTCGCTCATTAATTAAGACTTACGCCAGCGTTCGGCCGCGGGTCGTACACTAGTTATCGCGGCCTCGACATAGAGGGCGAAGAAGGAACATGGGTGGTTTTTAGTCAGTAGAAGTCTGACACTCCCTTTTGCTCTGCCCAAGAGCGGGGGGGTTATTCGATGATTTTCCACCCGCCAAAAAAAAAAAAGTCGCACTAGCCTAGGTTTGTCTATAGACGGGTGACCACCTATTTATTACAAATCTAGTTTCCTCGTTGCCTCAGGAAGCACGTTAAGCCCTTGGCCCGACTCTCACTTGTAGATCTTTGGCAGTCGTAGCAGGTAGTCAAAGTATCAAGGGGTATTGTATTACCCAGTATTAACTGGGTTGTGGAGGTCAGATAGGCAGTTGCTCCATGTAAAATACTGGTCTTTAGCTGCATCTGGTAGTCGACCCCAACATAGTTGGGAAAAGACTAGACAGACGTTATCTCTTCGTCACCATCCTATTGTTTCAATCCATTTCCGAATGTTAATACCCAGCCCCCAACTGCCTCCTACATTCGAGCGTTAACAGTACCTTGTATCACTGTAATAGAGATCTTTACTGACTTCAAAAAATGTGATTCTAATAAGTCCGTCTGTTAGATTATCGAAAAATATTGGATACGTATTTTTTGTTTTATCAAATCAATAAAAAATGACGAAGATAAAGCGCGTCAAAGATTTGAGTGGGGGTTGGTGACGTCACTGACCGCAAATAATTTTAGTCTGACCGCAAATAGTTAGTTAGTCTTAGAGTATGACGTCACACGAGTTTTCAAAGCACTGTATCGTCCTCATTGTTTGTTTACGTTAAAAAAAATAAAAAATACGTGTTACTGTGTTACCTATTACTGTGTTAATTATATTAACAAAAGAAACGGAAACATTTTTGTGTTTATTTACAGAAAAACACGAAAAACGTTTCTAAATTAAGCAGTAGACAGTGGGATTTTACAAATGGGGAAGGAATCAAGTGGAATTATAGTTAGGAACGAGGACGGTAATAACGTGTGCCATTCTAAGTGCTTGGGAACGACAGTAATGAGAGCCACCTGTATAGCAACACATGTCGCTACCTGTACCTATGAATATTTTAGAACCGTTATACATATATAGTTAGTTACATTGTGGATACAAATAATAATATAATGCTACATTTTCTTAACACTTAAATAATGGGTTAACTTTATTTTCACGACTGAGTTCTGGACAAAACCAGTACTTAATTAAACAACAATTAGAATCGTTCATAGTTTTCAGGTTAATAATTTTCTGGATAAGTTCTATAGCTTCCTGTCCAAACTCACATATATTATACTCGTGGGTACGTATTGCAAAATCTAAATTAAAAGAAGTAACGTAAAATAACCTACGTTCAAATTCCCTAAAATCGAAATACCTAATTATTGTTTCACTTTTATTAAAAATACCGAAAGCTTAAAATTTCAAATGGATATGTTGCTGAAGTTGGATTTTGATAGAAGTTTCGAGAAAAGACGCTTTCAAATGGAATAAAAAAAATATGTACACACGAATAGAGAACCTCCTTCTTTTTGGAAGTCGGTTAAAAAACACACACAATCCCTTTTCATTTAATTCTCCAAATGTTTCTACGTCTCCTGCAATAAATCACTAACACAACAAAAAAAAACCCATATTGTGCAATAAAAATATTAATAATTTCGTAGATTTATAATAAAATTTTGGCGCGAACACGGGCGTCGAATGAAAATATTGGCAGATGATAAAATGGCGAACCGTTTGGCAATCGGCCAGCGTGTAAAATGTAACGTAACGCCTGAATTTTACATGCATTATGTTACGTTTCGATATCTCGGGTATTTTTTTTGTTGCCTTAACGGAAAACGAGTTTTAATTTTGCCTGTGAAACAAGGATTATATTTACTTCGTTTACATAAAAAAAAATACCTTCTTTTGGGGTCAGGTACAAAATATCTTAATCTTAAACAATTGTAAAATTGACCAATCCTACTTCATATTATAAATGCGAAAGTTTGTGAGAATGTATGGATGTATAAAGGTCTGTTACTCCTTTACGCCAAAACTACGGACCAGATTTGGATGAAATTTGGTACACAAATTAGTTTACAGCCCGGATTAACACATAGCATACTTTTAAAAGTAGTCAGTAATTAACACGTAGGACATCAAAGAATCAGTCCTCGTTATAAAAATAATGAAAGTCTAACAGCGTTAACTAATGAGCACACTCACAGCCAAACCTTAAACGAATGGCGCTGGAAACCAATAAAAAAACATGCCGTATTCTTTATTTACTTATCAAGACCTAAGTAACGTATACATTTCTAATAGAGTTCAATTTCGCTCCGCAGGTAGCAGGAAGGTTTGTAGGTATAGGAAATAATATTGTGCATCATCATCTTTTCCCAACTACAGGGTGTAAAGTAACACTTAACACATACGTCAACCAAGCATTCTGTACATCAAACTAAGTACCCCTACACAAACATTTTTGCTGGGAAACGACTTTTTTTTTGGGGTCAAAAATCACATTTTACGGTAAAACTCAATGTTGCACTACTGTAAAGTTATAACCTAAAAAACTGGTATAATTTACAAAAACAGCTGTGCAAAATTTGGATTTTTGACCCCCAATATCTCCGTAACTAGGGGGTTCCCAGGTATGGTCTAGAACCAAAAAATGATCGCAGTGGTGGGGAGAACAAGTGCCGTTCGTTTGCGTTAAGGGTACTTTTACACCCTTTATATTGGGGCAGGGCAGATAAGCAGTTGACTTTAATATCAGTATTTTACATGAATCAACTGCTTATCTGATCTCCACAACTCAGTTACAACTTGGTAACACGAGACCCCTTTTTACCCGACTGCGGCGAAGCCCAAAAGGAGGGTTATGTGTTTGACGTGTATGTATGTATGTATGTCCGTTTCTTTGTTCCCTCAAAACTCCTAAACGGATAAAGGGATTTGAATGAAATATACGACGTTAGATTCGTCTTGATGGCGCGAGTGTCATAGGCTACATTAAAATTAAAAAACAAAGAAAAATTGCTGGTTTTAGGGGCCATATCGTGGATTTGAAAAAATAAAAAAAATCCTTTACCAGCGAGTAGGGTATCAAAATGAAGGGTTTTAAAAGGAGATTACAAAAATATATGACACTTATATGTTTAAAATAAATTCAAAGTCACAAATTCTATAAACAAACACAAAAGTTAAATTTTCTGCGAAGTATTTTACACGACCAACGAAAGAACAAACGCAAAAGAACTAAAAAGTTAGAAATAAAAAAAGTAGTTAAAAAACTAAAAAACCCGACTGAAAAGACTTAAGGGGTTCATTTGAATATTAAATTATGAAATGAAATGAAAATAGAATGGACCCCGCCTGCTTCCAAGTTTTGTTTAATTTAAAATGTGCTTGTTATTTGCTTTTAAGTGTTTTCAGTCGGGTTTTTTAACTACTTTTTTTATTATTCTTTTCCGGGGGTGGAAAATCATCAAATAACCCCTCCCGCTCTTGGGCAGAGCGAAAGGGAGTGTCAGACTTCTACTGACTAAAGACCACCCATGTTCCTTCTTAACCCTTTATGTCGAGGGCGCGGTATCTCTTCAACAACCCGCAGCCCCATTACGAGATACCTTGGGTAATACTGCAGGGTAACACGAGACCATCGGCTTTACCTGCTTCCCGGGACACGTGGGAACCCATCCACATTTCCAACTAGGAAAGCACGACTTGACCTGCAGATCGATCAAAGTGGCAGCTATTATTTAGCCACAAGATACAAAACCACCAACGAGCTATTTTGTAATATGAACGTACTTTCCTTTGTAACAGTCGAATTATGGTGTTTTAGGTTTCTTTGTGTTGATACATATATATAATGCTCAGTTCACGTCAAAATTAACATCGGTCATTCATCTGGAATTCCGGACCCTTTTCGAGCAAATTATACCCATTTTTATTTATTTACTGTACCTTTGTTGAATTAGAATTCTTTTGCAAATAATTTGTGATATTTGTCAAGTGATTTTCGTCTGTTTGACGATCGTTTTAATCAAATACTTTTGGCAAACATTCCAACTTTTGTTAAACAAAATGATTTCATGTATAGAGTGGGCTCTGCAAATAAGAGAACATTTGGCAAATGTTATGAAGTTGCAAGCTGTTGTTTCCTTATTTCAGTTGTATTAAAAGGAGTATGTTTTGCAGCTTCAAATAAGAGCAATAATAGAACAACTAATAAGTATTTAAACTACAAAATACAGTAGCAAGTAACTTAATAATTAAGCTACAACGATTAACGCAATTTAAACTCTATAAAAAGACCCTCACGAAAAAATAGGAGAATACCCAAGTTCGTCCTACAGAAAGAGGGCTTTAGTAGCATATTTCTCTTTTTTCTTTCTTAAAAGAAAATGTCTTTGCTCAAGAGAGGTTTTACAAGCAATCCTATAAAGAGGCGTGAGGACGCCGTCCTGCATTTTCCTTAGTAAATTAAACGGGTGTCAACGTCTCTCGGGAACCGTGTCCGGTATTCACCCTCACCCGGAGAGTCCGGTATTTACTGTCGCGTCCGGGCTGAGTGACGAAAAATAATACAAATTCTTCGGTTTGAAATTGTGATATTTGTGAGGTCATGGTGAAAGATTAAAAACAACGAATTGTTACATTTTTGAAATATGGTATCCAATCTTCTTGTTCTGTAATGGGCTGTCGCAAACAAAGTTTAATTCTTCGTATTTTCTTATAAAAAGAAACTTGTATTTATGACACTTTGTAATATTTCTAAGGATTCATTTTCTTTTAAAAACATCTAAAAGAACGAACTGTACCACAGTAATGAGCATTTTCAATCTCCCCTTTTTAAACTTGGAGCGTTCCTTTAATTTCAAATCCGATTTGCGAATTATTCTAAATGCTGCCGACATTTTACACCAGCTATATCTATTTGAAAATTCGCAGAAATAACATAAATATCGTACGCTGATATGTAATTCCATCCTACTTCCTGATTGCCTTCCCGTCTGCCACCCCTCACGACGACCCACCCCTTGGACGGAAATCGTCGTTTTACACATTGATTAGCAATTTTATTTATTAAGTTACACAATTTTTGTAATCATTTATAGAAGTCATATAAATGTATCGTAGGACGTGGTTCGTAGATGGAGGATTTTTAAAACGTTTCCCGATTCTTATTCATAGATTTGGCAATTTGTCACTTGCAAAATGGTTGTTTCATTCCTACAAAACAGTTGTTCTTTGCAAATCCATTTAAAGAATTTAAATTTAAAAGACATTAAACTTAGGTACATCAGACAGGAACCGCTAAGTTCTTGTAGATCATAGTTAACGAATATTTGTTTCTTGTGGGGAAGGCTCCGCAACTTTAAGCCCACTGCGCATATCGAATATTTATTTTAAATAAAAATAAATAAAACGTACTTTTTTATTAAATTTAGCTCACATAAGCACTTCGTAACAATTGGACAGCTATTTCAATGGTTTGCCACAACAATGACAGCTATTGCGAATACATCAAGTGCTGACAGACGAATACTATGTTGGAGAATAATTTATAGAAAATGTGATAAAACTCACCCGATCTTAGCGCGTCTAGCAATGATTCTGTAACAAGAAAAACACAAAATTAGTTTACAATGGTTATTATTCTTTGAATTGTGAACAACATCAAAATCAGAGAGTAACTGGAACATATTTCTGTTGCGTAGGGGTACTTTTGCACACTGGAATGTTTTCAAGGAAGAAGAAGTCTAATCGTGTATTTTTTTTTTTGAATACCACCAAGTCATAATTATTATCTACTAGCTGCTGCAGGTGGCTCGCCCGCGTTTTACTTATTTAGTTAAACCTTCCTCGAGAACCTCTCTGCCCATTGGTGCAAAAGCATGAAAAGTAGTTTTTGAATTTGTCGCGAACATACAGACAGACAGACGTGGCGGAGGACTTTCTTTTTATAAAATGTAGTGATAGTGATTGTGATGTTTAATCTATAAGACGGACTAATTAGATTTTTTTAGTTAACATCCCAAAACAGAATGTAAAGTATGTCATTTATTTCTGACATAAAAGTATCTGTAAGTCCAACATCATCATCATCTGCAAAAAACAAATAAATAAAAAAAACAACAAAGTAACAACAACAACAACCACAACCAGTTAGTAAGACCAACAAATTATAGTTTTTTTTTTTTTTTTAAAAAACGTTGCCCCACACTAGGAATTTCTCCTGTATCGTGGGTGCGTTCACAAACATTTAAACTCACACACAAATACCCAGACCCGGAACAACTATCTGTAGGTCATACATATATTTGTTCCGTGCGGGAATCGAACCCGCGACACGCAGCGCAGCAATCCATTGCTTGAGCCACTGCGCCAACCGTGCCGTCTTGAATTTGTATGCCTTTCAAATCTTATGCTGCCATCGTTATACCGACGACTGCGTCGGTGGCTGAGCCGTCAGTAAACGTGTTTACTAAGAGTCGCGTCGAGATAAATAGCATCGCAATGCCGCCATCTTGACAAACGGAAACATTAGCCGACATCTCGCGACAAATTATATGGCAATATACGGACACGTAATATGGACGGCACCGTTTATTTCAGGCAGAAGATTGTCACTGCTTCTTTGATTTAGTGCTCGCGAGCTGTTACTGCTGAATGTACTCCTAGCTTTGGTTTCCAGGTCGAGAATGGGATACTGAGTTTTTCCATAGCAGCCATTTTTTTTTGTGGGGTAGGAAATCATCAAATGACTCCTCCCGCTACAGGCAGAGCGGTAGGGAGGGTCAGACTTCTACTGACTCAAAACTACCCATGTTCCTTCTTAGCCCTTAGTGTCGAGGCCGCGGAATCTCTTTCGATCAATCCGTAGCCCTTCCACAGCAGCCTAGCTAAGTCTAAATTTTGAACAAATCTTTTTTTAGGGGCCGAGGGGCCGAATGTGGACTAAAAGTAAATTTGAGCCTGGTTGATCGTAAGCCCTTTAAATGCCAATGCCAAACGTTACAATTATTTATCGTTGAATGTAACTTAAGAAATACCTACATACATTCATAAACTCACACCCATTACCCATGTGGGTTAGCAAAAACCACAAAACGCATTTGACCTTTCTGAAGAACCTCACTAACAGTCTAATAAAGTGACTGCGGTACTCAGAGATATTGAATGATTACTTAAGCCGTCACTTAGTAAAGGTTTGACATATTTTTGAATGACAAAACTGTCAAAACGTTTACTAAGTGACGGCCTAAGTAAACATTAAAGCTCTCTGAGTGCGGCAGTGAGTGTGTCTTTCTAAAGAGTCTCCATCTGGTGCTGCCACTCACATTTGCCTTGTAATAGTAAATACCTTTCGTTTATCGATTTTCACTTATCCTCTCCACATGATCAAACCATCGAAGCATGGTTTGATCATCATCAAGTTTAAGGTTACTACTACACAGGGCCACACACTTAATCATTTCAGCTAGTCATAGTCTAGTACACTTTGTAAAATTTAAATAAATAGTGTATGTACAATGTGCTCAAAAACGGAAAAAAATAACAAACAAAAAACTGGAAAGCGAAACATAAAAACCTTTTAGCTCAAATAAAATAAATGTATGTGAGTAACAAATTTTAAGGCAGTGCACATCCCGACGGGGCTGCGGGTTGTTGGAAAGAGATACCGCGGTCTCTACACAAAGGGCTAAGAAGGAAAATGGGTGGTTTTTTGTCAGTAGAAGTCTGACACTCCGTACCGCTAAATCAATCATCAAACCTACCCAGAGAGGGAGCTCTGTGTAGATTTGAAAAATTCGCACCCTCTAAAAAATTAAGGCGGTGCACATCGAATCGAGGTCCTCTTTTTTATCACTTAGACTAACGTAACAACAATTCAAACACGACGTCTTTTTACCCAA
The DNA here is from genome assembly GCA_932274075.1 of Diarsia rubi. Taxonomy (NCBI): domain Eukaryota; kingdom Metazoa; phylum Arthropoda; class Insecta; order Lepidoptera; family Noctuidae; genus Diarsia; species Diarsia rubi. The sequence continues at coordinate 19,070,364 of OW026424.1, read as the reverse complement.
CACTCAACAGTACATTCCAGAAGTCTTCCAAGATCCAGAGGTCTTCCAAGTCGGTAAAGAGGACAGTAATGAGTTTGACGACAACCGGAACCGACAGAGCGCTTTAAGAGTACTTTATCAAAGTCAATAACTTCTGTGTGTGGGCGCTTTTCATAGCAATTAAGTCTTCATTGAATGGTAATATTATCTTTAAACAAAATGGCTGAGTACACAATGGAATTGAATTTCTTTGAGATGGTCATGGAAATTAAACTAAGGTTGTTCTTCTTTCTTTGAACTCTGTGGAAATATTTTATTGTATTGTGGTCGATTTTTAAGGGTTTCATTATGAAAAGTTCACAAAGTTATTACGATAAGGGTCTGATTCAGAAAGTTCTTGTTGCCACTATTTACCGAATAAATTAAGTCAATCGTAGCAGGTGAAAGAGGCCCTAAATTATTCTGCATCTATTCTGGCTTTTTCACCTCGCAAAGGGCGAGAGAATGAGTTTTTGTAATATATTTTTCGGTATTATGTTTGTTTGTTATTAAAATATAACTGCTATTAACACTTGTCTGATATGCGCTGCTTATCAGGGTTGTGCCATCTTAACCTTTTGTTTGGGGGGGCTGTGAAATCATCAAGTAACTCCTCCCGCTCTGGCAGAGTGGAAGGGAGTACCAGACTTCTACTTACTAAAAACCAAACATGTACCTTCTTAGCCCTTTGTGTCGAGGCCGCGGTGTATCTACCGAACAACCTGCAGCCCCGACGGGAACTATCTTAACCCTTGAGCTTAAACATATGCCGCATGTATAATTAATTAAAATAAAAACCGTACTAAAAGAATCCAACCCAAAAAATTGTCCCCACCAACAGGGTAGAAACAAATCAAAAGAAATCTAATTAGTCCGTCACATAGATTACCTAAAAATATTGGACACGCATTTTTTCTTTTTTTTACGTAAACAAATAATGAAGACGATACAGTGCTTTGAAAACTCGTGTGACGTCATACTCCAAGACATTAGTATGACATGTTTTAGCGGTCAGTGACGTCACCAGCGCACACTCAAATCTTTGACGAGTTTTATCCTCGTCAATTTTTATTGATTAGATAAAACAAAAAATATGTATCCAATATTTTTCGATAATTTAACAGACGGACTAATTAGAATCACATTTTTTTAAGTCAGTAAACACCCACTCCAAAACCTAAACAAAAAAACTCGCCGTTGAACAGAACGACTGTGAGTACGTGTTGCACGACTATGCACGAACGAAGGGGGTCTAAAACGGCCACTTTCTTCTTCTTCTTCTTCTTCTTCTACTTCAACCTTTCACCACCCAATGCTGAGTGTCTCTGTGTCTCTTCCAGTGCACGCCATTCTTCCCGGCCACTTTAGCAGATCATAATATGAATTGCGTTAAAAAGCGTAAAATGGACCTTCCATAATATAGTGTAGGACAAGCCAGAGCAAAAGGGAAATAAAAGCTTCTATTTGAACCGATTTATGCATGATTTATTTACTGGGTTCAGAACATCAAAATAAGCACAGAATAAATAGCTAGCAGCATAACATTTACACGTTTATTATAAAATTCACTGTACTTACACAGTTATTTTAGAGCTCCTTACACTTTCATAGTTCAGAAAAGAATGCTGCTAAAATGGCGCCTTGGACCTTCTAAAACCTCTTTCCTAGACTGCAATACTCAACTGTCATTCCAATAGCCGTTGGCGCCATTTTGGCATTTCAACTAAATCAAATAACTCACTGATTTATACAAAACAATTCTGTAATTTTCATAAAATACTGTAAACATCTTGAAACTAGCTAAAAATGTATTTAAATACTCGTAGCTATCAATAGTAACTGCCTCCCCCAGATGTCACCACATTGACCGGACCCGTGCGTCTCGCAATTCATATTATGATCCTTTTGTGATCTGCTAAAGTGGCCATCTTAGACCCCCAAATCTAGCGAATAAACCAGACATACGATCTCGAGTAGTACTACATGTTTGCGACACGCCAAATCACCGATGTTTTAGCTCTGCGTAGCGTGCAAACATGTCTACCGTGAACCACCACACGTAGAACACACAAAAACATCACGCATGGGATTCCCGACGGGTTACGTACAGATTACGTGCTTATTTTGTACGTATAGGGGCGTAACTGACATGGTTGTGACGTCGAGATAAACAGATTGAAATTATCCGCTGCGGGGTTATATTTCTAGGTATCCTCGGTACTATTTTAATGATGGTGGGCCGCACTTTACTCATGAAAATTGCTTTTTTAACCGACTTCCAAAAAAGAGGAGGTTTTCAATTTGTCTATATTTTTTTTTTATTTTAAAGTTTGGTCAGTACCTTAAATCTCCGTCGTTAATGAACCGATTTTTTATTTTTTTTTGTATTCGAAAGTAGTACTCGAATGGGACCACCTAGGCCCTAGGTGGTCCCATTCGAGTACCAAGTTTGGATCTGATGATGGAATCCCAGGAAAATCGAGGACAAGCCTCAGATTTTATTGGCGTTTGTTACGGTGTCCGTATATTTTCTAAAGCTTTGCAGGATCATCATAATCTCATGTGGGTGCGCTGGTGATGGCAGGTTTCTGCTCCTCAACGGTTAGGAGTTGAAAGATATTTTCAAAATTATACGTACTTATGGACCGATATCTGTATTCTTTCGGGCTATTCTTTTAACCTGATGATGATGGAATCCCAGAGAAATCGAGGGCAACCCTTCAATTTTATAGGCACGTTTTACGTGTTTCGTGCTTTTTCTACAGCTTTAAAATTATTTGCATCTAGCATTCATCACTTCATGTTGATGAGCTGATCATCATCAGCTCATACAAGGTACAAGTAAACGGTTAGGAGTTGGAGTATAATTCTTTCATAGAATATTATGGGGTCGTATATATGGTTGTATTCTTTCAGGTTTTCTAGGTGAGCTGATTGTGGAAGATTTTATTCCTCAACTGTTAAGAGTTGAAAGAAATGGCCTCTATGGCTAACAGCTCCATCGAGTCACTGCTAACAGCCATCCTGCCGGGGTTGCGGGTCGTTCAAAAGAGATGCCGCGGCCCGGACACAAAGGGGATCGATGTGAAGGTCAAGCCGTACTTTCCTAGTTGGGAATGTGGATGGGTTCCCACGTGTCCCGGGAAGCAGGTAAAGCCGATGGTCTCGTGTTACCCTGCAGTATTAACCAAGGTATCTCGTATTAAGGCTGCGAGTTGTTGTAACAGATACCGCGCCCTCGACATAAAGTGCTAAGAAGGAACATGGGTTGTTTTTAGTCAGTAGAAGTCTGACACTAACTTCCGCTCTACCTCTACTCCTGCGGGAGGAGTCATTTGATTGATGATGATGATAATTTTCCACCCTCAAAAATGCAGCAGGTGATAATAATATTGTGTATTTTTTGTTGATTAGATTTTTAGATAGATGCTTTTTCCACCACCAAGTCTTGTGCTGTGCTAAAAGTAATAAGCTCACCACCCATCGCATTGAACCTTAACATAACAGGTCAAATGTAGGTACAACATTAGTACTTCTAACTAATCCTTCGAGGATCGCAGGCGTAAATATTAGATATCTTTTAAAGCGATATATGAAATATGTTCAGACGTATTTGGTATACAGCCAGCTAACTTACATTTGCTTTTAAAATACATTAGGAGACTTATTTAAATCGATACAGCGTTTAACATCAGTCTCTAAATGCCGAACAGTTATTGTATTCAACTTTGCAATTATATTATAAATATTACTGCGTGTACCTATACTAAATAGCTTGTTCGACTGTACGTAATTGAGCCACAACTTGAGACATTCACTTGAGTATCACAAGCCTGTAATGAATGTCTAGCAATTAGTGTCATTCACATTCACGTATAGCCCTCAGCTCATAACAGGCGATGTGCCTTCCAACTTACTGGGATATTAGTACCAATTTATAATAGTTGAGGGAATTACTAAGGTATTAACATGCCAATTTGCTGTCTTGAATGTAACTAGTCAAACTGGAATAATAGACTTCCAAATTATAGACGTAGCCCACGTTAACTCGTGCACTCAGTTATAAAGAGTGATATTCAATACTCGATACATCATTGTTTAATTAGCTCATCGTATGTCGAATCTATAGACACAATTAAAAAGCCATTGTGTCTCGCGTAGATCAACGTTCCGACACAAGAAAGGTATCATGATTGTAAGTAAAAAGTTTAAAATTTGAAACATAGGCAGAGAAATACAAAGAAAACGATAATAGCTACAAAAGTTGTCTGTGTCGCAGCTGTTAAGTTACTTTTTTGGGACATGCCCACCACACTACTCCTAAACCACTGTAACTCCTGAAAGCCTGAATCAACAGTGGCGACCACCTTAAAAGTGCCGAGACAATAAAGCTCGACGAAGTCCCAAAGAAACGATTTAACTGTCTTGGATCCCACAACGTAATAAATTAGAAAAGAATAGCATACCAAAAACACACACAACAAACAACTTCTTTGTTTGACTGTACCATTTCCATTACTATTTGCTTTACCACATTCAGCCACGTCAGACATCTGAGTACTGAGTGTGCTTCAAATTTATTAAGAGCATAGATGATGAGTGCCAGCTAAGACCAGATTAAATTTAACTACGTGAGCCAGAATGAACGTGCTTTGTTCACGATGTGACGTCAGAGGGAGATTGAAGTGTGTGAGCGTTACGTCTTTATGCTATGTGTTTGTGGTACTTTTGTTGGTTATTGAATTGGAATCAGAAGAAGTGTGGTGAATTTGTTGTTTTTTTTTGTATCGTGTCCTATTTGTGAGTTTTTCGTGTCTGATTGACAGTTAGATTGCAATGTCCATTTTGAGTACTCATGGTCGTTATAAAAGGTTTGCTTGGGAAAAAATGCATAATACATGTACTAGTAGATCCAGCGGGTTCGGGCATACGTTGTCTGTCAATCAATGAGTTTGATATTTTTCTAAACATATTTTTAAATCCACTAAACATGACTAAGGTACGATACGATTTACATGAATTTACCTACTCACGCATAAAAATCTGAAATGAGAGAGTGACGAGTAAAATAATTGTAAATAAAAATAATTTCTTCTAAAATCAGCTTTACTTGTCCATAACTGCTTTAACAGAAAGGATTGCTTATCAATAATCGTCATCAGACACATCCTACATCGTAATTTGTATTCAGAAGCTTATAACTTTACCATTATCTTAAAGCAAGCATTTATTTTTAATGTCAACAAAACGTGATTTGACTTCTACACTTTGGCACCAATTGTTAATTTGCCTTAGTATTTAACCAGTTTAGTAGGTACATTTGGCACCTATTTAGACCCCAATTATTTTAAGTGCCAAGTCGACTTGCATGAACAATGAAGTTGGCTACTTTTTCGCATTTAGTTTTTGCATACAACCGGTCCAAACGTTGTCTAGAATATTTTTGGGCTTGCCTGGTCAGCTTATGCAATAAAAAATCGGCCAATTGCGAGAGGTTCCGTAGTACGAGAGTCCTTTTATCTTTAATTGTTATAGCTGTGATATCAACTGCATGTATACCCATCGGCAGATAGAAAGACAGACGAACGGACAGGCGTGCAAGGGAGGCTTAGTAATACGAACCCGTTGGTTACCCTTTCGGGTACGGAAGCCTAAAAGGGGTTCACATAAAGAAGAGTGACCTCATGGAATGATGATGCAATTTTAAGTATGAATGAGTGAGACAATACTATTCACTGGCCAGTATCTACGAAACAGAAGAGTTATCTTTTCACGTTTGATCATGGCATGTAATGTGGAGGAATGAGGAAAATATCATGAGGAAAGTTTTGAGTATGAATGAATTGCCATGAGACTAAAGGAATGTTGGATGCACTGTGTCAAGGATAATATGTCTAGAAAGGAGGTATGTTTTAAATCTCAGTTTCTCGTTCCTTATCTAATTTCAATTTTTAAACTTATTACTACAAAATGGGGAAAAAATCTCATATTTTAATTCCTGAAACGTAGTAGGTGTTACACCGATATTCGGCTCGGCAATTTCGATTCGGCGGAATTTATTGAACTATAAAGCCGACCCGAAGAAATACTTATATTGAGCGTTCATTTGTCACATACCGGTCGTCGATATTAGTTCAATTTCTGCCGAGCCGGTTTTGCCGCCAATTATCATGTACCGTATCATGCTGACCCAAACATGTGTAACATGCATAATTCAAATAAAACTGAACCACGTGTAAAACTGTCACATTCCTTTTTTAAACTCGTTCGCTAGCATTTTCAGTACAATCTGAATTCAACGCTCAAGGTCAACACACACACAAATTAGATAAGCAAAGGTCCACAGACCTAAATCCAGTAGGTAGGTACCTCTAATTGAATATGCTTACCCCAAAGGCCTAGGGGTCAAAGTGTCATGGCGGAACATTTTATCTCTGTTGGTCCCAAATTTATTAATATTGCAAAACCTCGAGAGGAAAACGTTTAATTTATTGTTAATTAAAAACATGTTTTGTTGAGTGTGAACTAATTTGTTGAATAAGTAATTATTTTTCTTTGTTGAATTTATGTTGTTTTAATTTTAATTTTGCTTTGTGTCTGGGTTTTGAATTAGGATCGACAGAGTACTTAAATAAATTAGTACCTATTCATGTAGTACTGCCATCTTGTACTTTCGTGTTTTCTCTAGTTTTCTTATTACCAAACAACTAATCGATTCTTTTTTAGGGTTCGACGGCCATATGGCACAAAACTGAACCCTTATAGATTCGTAATTTCTGTCTGTCTGTTCGTCCGTATGTCAAAGCCACTTTATTCGGGAACAACAAAAAGGTTGCAACTTGGTAACAAGATGTATTCTGTGAACCACTTAACGATTTTTTTTATTTCCAGATCTAATTACATCATAAAGTTATCTGTTTCAGGATTTTCTTGTTTCATCTGAGCTCTATAAGCTTATTAAACCTGCAATCTTTCATAGTTACGAACTCAAACTTTATTGTTTTGGTGGCAACTGGGGTCGGATTCCACCAAAGCGGAGAGAAGACGAGAGAAGATGCGTTGTTTACACTCCGGTTCCCTCCTTCTGCTCTGGGCAGAGCGGTAAGTGTCAGACTTCTACGGACTAAAAACCATGTTTCTTTTTAGCCCTTTGTGCTGAGACCGCGGTATCCCTTTCGAGCAACCCGCAGTCCCCACAAGCGTCGGCCCTTGCCTCTCCAATGTTGCTAACGTCTCTTTGAGGCGCGCGTGGAACACGAACGCGCAGTCGACACGGCCTGCCGTCGTCATAAGAACGACGGACGGTGAGCTATGACCGAAGTGCCTTTTTTTTTACGGCTGGGAAATCTACAAATAACCTCTCCTGCACTTGGGCAGAGCGAAAGGTGGTGTCAGAATTCTACTGACTAAATACCACCCATGTTCCTTCTTAGCCCTTAATAAACGCGGCCCCGACGGGAAGGCCGATGTTCCATAAGCGGCGTTTAGCGTACGGCGAGAAATGATCTGTGAGCGGCGTTTTGGTACAGTTCTCACCACGGTGCTTATAAATTACCTGCACTAAACCTGGTCGATATCACTACCAGGCTCAGTGCTAAACGCGTGTTTATGAGCTTTTATTTATCATTATTTACACAATACTCATCAATTTATCTCTCTATTATAACAGCATGAATCCTCATGAAACTAAAACAGCCAACTAATTACGACAGCCAGTATTAACATGCTAATAACTGTACTGTAAACAAGTTTTGTTCGCTGTCAGTATAATTAATTTGTGAAGAATATTATGAAATAATTTGGTGGTTAAACTTCGTTCGTGATTACGTTTCCAAATATGTAAACAAATAACTATTAGTTTATGAAAAAATAAACTTTTATAAATCTACACACAAGTTCAGATACATTTTTATGTCCTATTTAATCGTTCTTGTAGTCAGTCTAAGACCAGCGCAATTCACCATCACCATTGAGTAGCGAGTAGTATATCAGTGGCGTAGGCTTGTTTCAATGCCAAAGATAAATGAGATTAATGGTGTAAAGAAACCCGTCGGGGCGGCGGGTTGTTCGAAATAGATGCCGCGGCCTCGACACAGAGGGCTAAGAATGAATATGGGAGGTTTTGAGTCAGTAGAAGTCTGACACTCCCTACCGCTCTGGGCAAAGCGGGAGGAGTCTTTCGATAATTTACCAACCCCCCTCCCAAAAAGAAACATGTTACAGGATTCAGATGCTTGTGTGTGTTTGTGTATTGGCTGTCAATATAAAGCTTGCTTAGAGCATATCAAACTAAGTCAGGGGTCCATAGGCGTCATAAAAACTCTGCTACCAGGCTAAGCACTTACAACACATGAAAGGCAATGATTTTTAAGTGGTAGGTTTACAGTAACAATCCGTGATTGTAAACCTACCACTTGTATACGTCCCTGTCTGCCTATTGCATGGCCTTGTTCTGTTCTGTCTCCTGCTGATACGGGGATTATGTTTTTCTTACTCCTCCGCTTTTATTTTCTGATTAATTTCGTTGCGGAATCCAAGATAGTTAAATCGATTCTATGGGACTTTGTTGAGCTTCATTGTCCCGGCGTTTTTCTCGTGGTGAAAACTCCTGAAAGCCAGTATCAACAGAGGCGCTGTTGATACTGGAGTTACAGTGGTTTGGGAATAGTGTGGCGGGCTTGTCCCATATTTAGTCACAATCAGTTCAGAAAGTTCCACCTTAGAACTTCTGAAAGATTGGTTTACCTATATAATCGGACTTGATGGCATGCAGTATCACCCATCATGAAAATATCATAAAAAATGTAAGCAAGACTATCTTACTCAAAATGAATAATTACACCATCAATATTCGATAAAATGTAACGTATATCGTCGTCTAAAAGCCGTATTAACTGCCATCAACGCACCTCATAGATTTCGCGTTACACAGCCACTAGAATCTGTTCTTATCTACATCACACGATCAGTCATTACCGACAGGCAGCTTTCTAATCGGTTGACAAAATGTTGCCGATCCCTGTTTTAGCATCCGTTAAAAAACATCGAACATTTTCCATCAAAGATACAGTAAGGTACTTATGAGACGCAGTTCTAAAGTTTCTGCTTACCCTCAGGCTTTAGTTTATATACTTCTCTGTATCTCATCAATCTCCATCAGCAGCACCTTTTTTTAACTATGTTGGGGTTGGGTTTCAGCCTTACCTCGGAATAATGTAAAAGTTGACCAGCCGTCCGAGAGACAACCTTACCAAATGTTGCTGTTTAGCAACGTTGAATTTATAGCAAACTACCTGATGCCCGCGGCTTCGCCCGAGTCCGTGTCGGTTACCGCGACCGATGATGGTTATCGCGACAAAAAGTAATATTTTCATCCCCTTTTAACCCTTTTTTGCATTAAAAAGTAGCCTATGTCCTTACTAGACTATCTTACTGGTCTAGACTATCTGATCTTCAGCAGTTTTGGCGTAAAAGTGCGACAGACAGAGTTACTATCGCATTATTTTATAATATTAAAATTGGAATTAATTATTTTAATCATTTAGAATCTAGGGTCTAGGGTTACAAAGGCCTGTACATTTAAGTATCCTAGCTAGCTCCTACCCTACACTTTAATTGGCTGTCGAATATTCTGGAACTTATCCCAATAAGGGATGGGAGCAATAAATCAGACTAGCCTATCGCAGCCTGCCAAACACCCTCAGTAGATTAATCAATCACCAAGCTAACGTGTGACTCTGTCAATGATAAAAAGTGACCTAATTAGTTAGGTTTCTCGTTGAGGGTAAATTATAAATGAGCTATTTATATTGTGTGTTTTCGTTTAGTCAGTATTAGGAAAAAGTAAAGAATTCCTTGTATTATTTACTAGAGTCTCAACGACGCAGAAATAAATAGTTATTTCTATAAATCTAGGCTTAACTTGTTTCGACGAATCTCCGAATTGAGTTTGACGGAGTTTTGCGGACTGATACTTACATGAGTAAGCCAAAAAGGTATATTTGGACCCGTAAACGTAGGTCCACCGAATATCATCACGTGAAAGACGTATGCAGAAAGAAATGCAAACATTTCATTAAATTTTTAGGGTTCTGTAGTCGATATGGAACCCTTATAGTTTCGCCATGTCCGTCTGTCTGTCCGTCAGCACTATATCTCAAAGACTCTTACTACTAGAAAGCCGTAATTTGGCATGAATATTATATAAATAAGTTACGCCGACAAAGTGCTAGAGTAAGTAAGTAAGTGTTCATTTTGCAAAAGTAAGTTTTCTAAAAGTAAAATATTGATTTATTTTTAGGGTCTCTCCAGTACACATTAAAGTGGGGATGATGTTTTTCTCGCAAAGCCCATTATGTGAGATGTCGTTGGATAGGTCTTTAAAAAAAATGCGAGTTTGCTCAAATAGTTTATCGATTAAGGTATTTGTTTGTGAAATATAAAGCTTTCAAGTGCAAATTTTTGTTAGACTCAAGTGTGCCGACCTAAACCGGGAAAATTCATGGATAGCGAAAATAAAAGAAAACTCAAACTCAAACTCAAACTCAAAGCATTTATTTCAATTAAACCTTTATAGGCACTTTTGAATGTCAGAAGAACAATTCATAAAAACAAAAAAACTATCACAGCTAAGTAGGCTTTACAAGTTAACGAGTAATAGTCGACCAACTTATAAAATGTACTTGTATGAAATATTTTCCTCTATATAATGTCTCAAAACTGCAAATGTAAGTTTGTTTTATTTTTACAATAAAAATCATCATTTTTAGGCAGGTAGGCAGGGTATAATAGTTTATCAGTTTAGTAAGTTTACATATTTTGATGGGCAACTACGGAACCCTACATTGTGCGTGGTCAGACATGCACTTGGCCGGTTTTTTATTCCTCAAATCTATATTAAAACTTACATAGACTGCCAAAATCATTTCCCTTCCTTTTGGCTTCGTCGTCGTCGGGTAAAAATCAGTTGTTAAAGCAGCCGCGTCTAATCGACTGCTAAACGATTGTTACCGATCCCTAGATTGAGTATCGATAAAAAAATCGTTTTTCATTGAACATCCGGTAATCTGAAACTGAGAATCTTTGTTAAGCTACCTACTTCGGATATTTGAGGCTCGTTTTAAACGTGTTTTTTATGCGAAATTGGAGGGAGGTTTGTAGAATGCCAACTGTCAAGTGATAAGGTTTATTTCTTGTACAGTTTACGATAACAATCTGTTATCGTAAACTGTACAAGTAATAACTATGAAAATACTTTACAGATGGGTACAAGGATGTTTTGGTACTCGAATGACAGTGACGTTGATCTAACCAACAGGGTTACGTTTATGAAATTGTTTTGAGAAGTAAAAAAATATTTATAGTAATTAACTTTTTTCACAAAATTACCGAAATCTTTATTATCGGAAGTCGGTGACATTGTTTGTTTCATTGACTTTTTTGCTTGGTTACTTCCGAAAGTAAAGTATTTTAGTCTGTTTTTTTTTCGCAAAATATTTTACTATTTTTAGATGTATTAAACCACATAGCTTCATTCATAAACTTAATAAATTTAAAATTTTAATTAGAAGTTCACAAGAACCAGTCTATGTTGACATAAACATAGGACAAGGAGAAAAAAACAAACTACTGAACCGATTTCTGCGGGACCAATCTGAAAGTATATCCATTTATACATAAAAACGGCGTTCGTTCCGAATATGATCAAGTGCCAACATAATCTCTGTCAGCTACAGATGTGCAATCAAGTCTACGATCTTCCTAACAGACCTAGCTGCGACATGAAGTTAACGGATATGTTGCAAACATAGTTACTTTGTAAAATACTTCGTCTGCCCGTAATTTTGCAAAACAAAACTATTCTGAAAATACTTTCCAGCGCTCGTTCCACGTCTACATTACGTATATTATGGGCATACACCCACTACACCAATAAGTATTTATATTTAACGCTTTTGTGCTGCACCGAGTCGGGCAGACTTCCGACCACGCCGGAACATGTCGCCCCAGGCCAAGAGTGCGCCTCGGCGACGCAAGCCAGATGTTACGACAAAACGCATTCACAAAACTGCATTTTACAACGTAGATATGGAGTAGCATTACTTATACTTTTCATTGTTTTAGATACATTTTGTAAAACAATACCTACTAGGGCGGTGGTGCCCAGGCAGGCGCATTTCTTTGTGTAATTTATTTCATCACCACTGCTCTCAAAACGGTAAAGGACAACATCGTGAGGAAACAAAATCGAAGACGTTTGTGACATCTACCAACCCACACAGGGCTCGCATGGTGGATTATCGCCCATTCCCTGTCATCGAGAGAAGGCCTGTGTCCCAGCAGTGGTAACATTATATAGGCTGATGAAGATGATGACGAGACTAAGGGTATAAGAGTAGAGGACCAAAAAAATGATGGATAGACTGTGTAAGACAAGAAAGGAGGTCTAATGGGATAACGTGTATTCCAAAATGAGAAGAAAAACACAAGCTGCGCCGCCTCAAATGAATTCGGATAAGGGCAAGAGAATAGTCATCTTAAATCCGAGACGAATTTAAGCCGAGGTTTTCCACCGACAAGGATTATACATCAAATAGCCACAATAGAGAAGACATTAAAAGTTTATCAGCTGGATACTATACAGGGTGTAAATGAACCCTTCACGCAAACCTCAACCAAGTATTCTGTACATCAAAATAAGTACCCCTACGCTAAATTTTTTGCTTTTTTGGGGTCAAAAATCTCAATTTACGGTAAAACTCAATGTAGCACTCTTAAAACATTGTGCTAGCGGATGCTTTGAATAGTAAACGGGTCATGGAGGTAATTTAAGTAAAGTGAAAACCTGAAAAACTAGTATTTATAAAAAAAGCTGTGAAAAATTTAGAACTAGTACTAGGACTACTACTAGTACACTAGAGTACTAGTACTTTTAGTATTCTCCTAATTTTTTATTTTTGTACTCTACCACAACGCTGTCTTATTTGACCAAGGTTGGCTGGTAGAAAATGCCTTGTGGCATTAAGTCCGCCTATGTACCATATTTGTGCATTAAGTTTAATTAAATAAATAAACTTTGACCCCCAATATCTCCGTAACTATTGAGTTCCCAGATATGGTCTAAAACAAAAAAATGATCGCAGTGGCAGAGAAAACAAGTGCCCTTTCTTTGCGTTAAGGGTAGTTTTACACCCTTTATGTATAGTGAAAGTATTACTGCTTCGTATAAAGGATCAATCACAAGTCTTACAGGTACAACCTTTGGAATTAAACTCTATGAAACCCTTCCTATCACTATGTAGTCTTACTTAACCCAAAGGTTGGTTAGTAGATAATGTCTACATGAAGTTTAAATAAATAATAAATAACTCGCCTAATATCTGAGCATACTTAAGAAGCTATGCATAAAATAGGGTTGTTAACAAAAAAAATCTAATTTGTACATCTTAGAGATTACCAAAAAGTAGTTTTTCTTTTTTCACGTAAATAAACAATGAAGACGATACAGTGCTCTGTAAACTCGTGTGACGTCATAATCTAAAACATTAGTATGCAATTTTTTAGTGACGTCACCAAACCCCACTCAAATCTTTGACGCGTTTTATCTTCGTAGTTTTTTAATGATTTGATAAAACAAAAAGTACGCATCCAATATTTTTCAATAATCTAACAGACGGACTAATTAAAATCACATTGTTCCAAATCAGTAAACATCTCTATTCAATTGCTCGAGTTTGCATCGTCCATGCAGGTACAAACGTACACACGACTTCCACTTATCTACTAACAACGCAGAGTGCAATGGTCACGAGAAAAAAGCCAATAAAATGTTGAAATTCCTACACTCACAACGAACAACCACTTCTATAATTTTCCTACCGGGTACTGACGTACTCGTACCTAAGCATATTACTAAGGCCGACTGATTCCTTTGTTCGACAGTTAATATGCTCGCTGAAGCCAGGTTTGTTCAATCTGAAGTTTTTCTGAAGAAATACCTTGGATTAGTAGTGATTTGGAAAACTCTCGTTTGATGTTATTCGTATGAGTGAGGTTTGAAGAACGGTGATATTTGAGGTAGAAGTGTATAAGGTTGAGATTCTGTTTTGTGTAGAGAAATTGGCATTACGGAAGTATTACTTTGTGTATTTTTATGAAATATTAGCTGTTGTATGTACGGAAGTTAACCCAAGGAAAGGTTTTAAATGTAGTCTCTATCTATGACACTGACTATTTTATTAATTTAAATTAAAAAAAAGATAAATCATTTTTCTTTTTTAAATTCATTTAATTGGTTTTTTTTTTCATGTCTATTCGTCCGGTGAAATTCCTGTACCGTCATGTGATAATTGAATCTGGTTATACTATGTAAAAGTCACAAAAATGAAAATTGGTGCAGTAGTTTTTGAGTTTATCGCGAACAGAGCGACAGACAGACGCGGTGGAGGACTTTTTTTTATATAATTGGTGATGTTAGATCTAAAAAAATGCAGATGTTGTGCCATTAACCAATCAGACCTTTCATGATTTAACCAAGTGGTCATTTGTGGCTTTTCACGGAGAAGAGACCTGTTTTTCAGGATTGGGAAATTATAATCATCGTATGCATGCACGTTATGCTGCATAAATAAACCATAGGATCATTTTGAATAATAATTTAAACAAAACTATATCTTTGGTTATTTGAAGCGATTATCAGAATTTAATCATGCCTTTTTGACTGAAACCGCAGAACACCAGTTGTCGCGATCCTGACATGCTTCTTTTGCCTCTTCACGATCATACAATCTAGGGGTCTAAAATAGCCACATTAGCAGACCATTTAACGAACTTTAACGCACTTCGTATTATCTTCCTAATATGACTTCTTTTCTTAAATGGTCACAGACGCAGTTACTATGATGAAAGGTCCATTTTACGCTTTTTTACCCGACTAAGGAGGGTTATGTGTTTGGCGTGTATGTATGTATGTCCTTTGCTTTGTAACTCCTAAACGGATAAAGGGATTTGAATAAAATATACTTCGTTAGATTAGTCTTGATGGCGCAAGTACCACTGGCTACATTAAAACTAAAAAACAAAGAAATTGGTGAATTTTGGGGGTCATATCGCGGATTTCAAAAAATAAAAAAATCCCATTACCATTGAGTAGGGTATCAAAATGAAGGGTTTTAAAAGGAGATTACAAAAATATATGTTTAAAAGAAATTCATAGTCAAAAAACCCGACTGAAAAGCAAATAACAAGCACATTTTAAAACTTGGAAGCAGACGGGGTCCATTCTACAGATTTTAATTTCATAATTTAATATTCAAATGAACCCCGCCTACAAGTTTTGTATAATTTAAAATGTGCTTTTTTTTTGCTTTTCAGTTTTTTCAGTCGGGTTTTTTAGTTTTTTAAATACTTTTTTTAACGCAATTCATATTACGATCTGCTAAAGTGTCCATTTTAGACCCCCTAGTCACTACACGCATGACGATTAATATGAGTAATACGCACCAAAAACGTCAAAAGAAGTTTTACTATTTATCATAAGTGCAGCGAACCGAAATTCAAATCAACAAATACACAATTCCAGTAACCTACATTTAAATGAGAATACTCGACACGTATTTCGCAACTTTTTCGATTTCCCAGAACAAAAAAAAAGTTTCAATTTTCCCATTTCACGGAACCAGGTGTTAACATCTGGAATAAACTGTTAAAGCTTCGAAGTTTGAAACAGGGAAATGAAATAATAAAAAGTCAAATAATCCGTTAAGGTGTTGATGTCTCCTCCATAAATGCTCCAGACATCAAAGATAGACATTCTGTAAGCCGGAATAATATAACAAACATGTAAAAGAATTAAAGTATAATTAGGAGCTCTTAGCCACTCGTCGATTTTCAGGTTAAACCGCACTTGCTGAGGTTGATCCGTAGATGGGTGACCATCCATTACAGTGAGTTTCCTTGATCTGAACACATAACTAAAATAAATAGGTAGCATATTCAGTCCTAAGATAAGAGAGTAGATTTTATAAATACAAGCCTTGACTTTATAGAAAAATGAAAATATTTTAAATACCTATTTTATCTCTTAATATTATTATCACACATCACACATATAAATAAAGAAATATATAAAATCGGCTTACATTTATGTCGCTGTAATTTTTCGACGCAAGCCAAAGTTTCATGCACCGTGCTAACTTAGAAACGACATTCCATGCATAAGCCATATTATGCAAACAAAATGCATTTTACACAATGATTTACTTTTTATACGCTAGATTTCACTGTACGAAGAATATAAAATTTTAATGTAAATTAAAATGTACTTAACTAGGTAAATATTCATGACTTGTTAAAAGCTGGTTAATAATGAATAATATTATTATTATGTTTTTCAAAAGAGCCCGCGGCAACTCCGCTTGAAAAGTTTTTAATTTACTGTGTTGACAAGGCTACTTCACATTGTACTCTTGGGTAGAAAGTCAGCAGAGCTATTGCGTATCTTTTTACCCGACTGCGGCGAAGCCCAAAAGGAGGGTTATGTGTTTAGCGTGTATGTATGACATTTATAAGATATGCAATAGCCCTGCTGGTCATGAATTTCTGATAAAGTGCAACAAATGAAAAAAAAGATGGTTGTCGTGGTTCCGACTATGGCCACGCGTCAAAGGAACCATAAAGCATTATACATTGTTGTCTGTCAAAAAATTAAACATTTCTTGTATGTAAATTATCATATCACATTGCAATCTATCAGTATTATCAAGGGATGGCATATAACTCAGTACTAACTGGTTTGTAGCGATCATCCATGTAAAGAAAGGCAATCGTGCTGTGTAAAATACTGGAACTCAGCTGCATCTGTTTAGACTAGAAGCCGACCCCTAGGTTTGGGGTCGGCTTCTGTCTAAACGGGTTAATAATAATTGGGGAAAAGCTAGGCAGTTGATGATTGCAATGGATCAGTAGTATCTACCTACCCAGATGGAGACAAAGGCATTTGTTTTAATGAAAAAGAAACTGGATTGGCTGATTAAACAATCCAGATCGACGAAGATGTCCAGAAGCCAAGTTACCCCACATTAAGGTCTACGACAAAATTCCCAACTACATTAACAACCATAATGAACCATATAAAACTCTCAAACTGTAAATTGAAACTTGCCTACTTTAAGCTATAGTTCTAAGTTGCAACTTAAATTCAAGTTAGAGCAAGGCGCCTCAGCTCCGGAGTAAACGACATTTTAAACTTGCGCATTATAATGTAGGAGTTATAATGAGTGTTATAGTTTCGCGTAGATGAGGGTAGCGGGGAAGGGTTTCTGGTAGAGGGGGTGGGGGGTGGATTATCTTGTTATGTAGGAAACGAAGGCAACACGTGTTCGGGTGACAGCGGGAGAGGTGTATTAAGTGTTGGGTGAAAACTTTGTAGTGGTGGTTTTAAAGTCAGTTTGTGAACTACCTAGGTAGGTACTGCCACGAACACTATTATCAATTTAATACACGAAGCTACTTTTAAAAGTGATCTCCTCCTACCTGTATTGAGTAACGCTTTACTTTTTCACGAACTAATGTAAGACTAATAGCATTTACGAGTTGGTTTTAAATAATTGTCTTTAGTTAAGTGGCAAGTATCTGTCAGCTGTTAGACACGTTTAGTAAACATTCTTCTATTTTCGTCTGGTAACATTGACAGATACTCGTTACTAAATTAGAAATATTAAGGGTTTAGGCTGTATAGAGTTAAGTCTTTGCTATCGTCATTTTATAAAAGTGTGACATTTGCTAATGAGCGTTTCGCGTGGCAATTGAATTGGAAGCATTTTGAACAGAGCGTTGATATTTTTACTATAAGAAATACAATATCGAAGAATATTCAGTACTATTCATACAATCGTTTCATTTCTGAGTTGAGGTTGAGTCCCTACACAGTATTTTGAAAACTATTATGAGTTAGGTCTCATCTCAAAGTAGCACCATTATATCACGGCAAAATCATGATATGAAATTAAAAACGAAGAATTCTAGAAAGTATTTCGCTGACGAACTGAAGGTATAGTTGAAAATAAAACTGTATAGCTTGCCTAGGCATGTGAGCATTTGATATGGAAAAAAAATACAGAAAACCCGCAATGTTTAAATACCGTTTTACTCAGAAAAAGAAAACAAATTATGCAAAACAGCTGTAGACTTTCCGAAGCTTGTGTTTTCTACGACTTGCAAAAGAATACCACAACAGTCAAGTACACCCCCGATTCAAGTCACACACGCTACAAAACACGTCACATAAACTAGTTTTCTTTTAAACACACACGACTCCTACTTTTTAGTGTTGTAAGATCCTCAAAACCCACATAAGGTTCTGAAAGGCCTAAGAAGCGACACGCTTAGCTTGAAAGTGCTGCAAAACAAAAGGCGCACGCCACCAAAAGTAATAGCTTCTTTTCACCCGACATCGGATACCGTCAGCAAAAAAGTTCTAGTTAATTAAAGTTTGAAAAGTTTGGATCAATTCGCTGACACCGTCCTATGAATCGAACTGAGTTTCTGCTTTATCGTGTGGATAATTTTGTGTTTCGAGTTTCTTGGAGTTTACGCTCGTGTTCACTTTTTGGATGATTAGAGGTCTAAAGGACTCTGGTTTTTGTATTTTAATACTTTCGTACTATTGGGTTTTTCCATAAACGCGGATCGAAGTAAGACATTGTTAAAAGACATCAAATGTTTTTTACTTTATGTTTTTTAACTTTAGAAAGCCGTAATAAATGAAAACGTAAATTTTATTTTTGGTTTATGTGGAATAATAATGAAAGAAAAAAACGGATTCCACCGAAAACAAATAATACAGGGCAAAAGCAGGAAGATTATATTGATGATGATAATGGTATTGTATTAATCATTGTCGTCTGGAATCCTTGCAATAACACAAAACTAGAACTTATCCAAAGCCTATCCAATCAAATTCAAAGTCCTTACTATTACTCCTCCCGTCGGGGCTGCCGGTTGTTGTAAGAGATACCGCGGCCTCGACCTAAAGGGCTAAGAAGGAACATGGGTGGTGTTTAGTCAATAGAAGTCTGACACTCCCTTTCGCCTTGCCAAGCAGGTTATTTGTGATTTCCCACTCGCCAAAAAAACCAAAAAGTCTATTACTCATTTGTTTCCTCATAAATTCTTAGGAAAACTATCAAACTAATTCCACGTTAACGACTTTATAATAAAACAACCACTTTTACCATTACCAAGTTTCCACAAATAAAAGTCTTTCTAACTACATTAGCTTTTCTTACCTCCATTATGCTAAGTTTTCCACACAATTTCCAACTACCGTCATTTTCTCACCTGAAGCACTTTTTCTGACGGTACGTTTAAGAAAAGCGCAGGTTGAATGCAGGGTACACTTCGTCCTTGCACCACATTCTTCTAGCTTAAGTAAGCTCTATAATTTGCAAACTGTACATATAAGTCAGGAACCAGCTAGGTATTATGGCAGCGAGTCGAATTTGCATAAATAAATAATTGATATTATGTTATCACACTAATGTTATAAAGGCGAAAGTTTGTGAGTGTATATGTTTGTTACTTCTTCACGCAGAAACTACTGAACGGATTTAGATAAAATTTGGTACACAGATAGTTTATAACCTGAAAGGCATAGGATAGTTATTATCCCGATTTTGCCTTCCCGTGGGATAATTTTCGAGTTGTAGCGGGTAAAGCCGCTGGCAACAGCTGGTGAAGAATAATGACAGATGATTAGAGAAAATATAGCTATTTATCGCTTTGAATTATGGGTATTTGAGACCTAACAGGGAATGAAAGAACATAATTATCATTCATTTTTTATCAGCAACTTTACATGAAATTGTGTCCTAAATTCTTATTTTTTAATATGCGAATAATTCCATCATATTTACATACATCACGTTATTCATTTTCTTCGTAACGGAATTGATAAACGCAATTTGATTCACGTGGGCATTTGGTAATACAGTTCTCGGCTTCATAATACCCTCATCTGCGGCTCGTTTGTAAATTTCGCCTCGGTCTCACGTGTATCAAAATGTACTACATCAAACATCGTGAGGAAATCAGCATGCATCATGTATCATATTTCTCCACGGCATGTTAAGCCAAGTTAGAGGTCTATGAGCGGCATTAAAAACCCTGACACCAGATGAGGCACTAAACAAACGACAAAAAAGAATAAAAAGCCGCATCCGCTCCCCGCTATCAGTAACACCTACACCCAACACGCCACGGGTAATTAAACTTCTTGAATTCTTGATTTATGTGCGAAAGAAAATTTTATTTCTTCCTCCCTAGCTTTTAGCCGAGTGAATTAAATTCAGGAGCAAATTCAGGAGCGGAAATAAATGGTGTGTTTATGCACTGTGAGTATGTGAGAAAAGATTGCTGTTATTTACTGCTGTACTTGCACTGATTTTGGTTCGAGATTGGTAGAAAAGAAATGGAGGCTATTTAGTTGTTGGTTTTATAAAATGTTCATTAAATACCTATTCATGGTACTGAACCGTATCAAATAGAGTAACTTGTTTTTTGACCGCGATAACGCTCGCAATGAGGTCGGAAACTATGGGCTGCGAGTTGTTCAAAAGAGATATCGCAGCCCCTGACACAAGGAGCTAAGAGGGAACATGGGTGGTTTTTAGTCAGTAGATGTCTGACACTCCCTTTTGCTCCGCCTAGAGCGGAAGTAGTAATTTGATGATTACCCAAACTCCAAAGAAAAAAAGTTCGGGAGCTCTCCCGGGAACGTTCTTCCGACATAAAAAAAAATATTTTGACAGAAATCAGTTATCGCTTTTATAGTTTAACATATTTACATTTATGTACTCGAAGAACATTTATATATCACTTAAAACAGGTAAATGCCGTCCTGAAAAATGTTTTAACTAGAATATTTGTTTTACATCTTACACTACAGATGCTGCTTCCACACGATATTAAACTATGACCTTATAATCTCACATTTTTCCATATTCTTCACATATTTTCAAGAGTCTCCTTTCTTTATTATTAAACCTTATTGCCTTCACTATAAAGCTTCCTACTTCAACACACTTCACATCGCCTCTTCTAAAGAAAATGAAACCTTATCCCTATAACATTTAACTTCGAAATAGGTAGATTCAAATTTTCTTGGAAAACTTAGGTCGCAAGGGTTGTGGAGGACAGCCTCAGTCACCACATCCCTCCCAAGTGGATGGCGGATGGATCCCAAACACGTATAAAATCCACTATTAATCCCAACGGGGTTATAGCTATTAAGGGTATCCCTCCACCTCTGGGCAATATTAGCTCTGTTTTACATTTTAACTGCTTCGTTTGGGTACAAGACGGACCCACGGGTAATTATAGCCTATGGGAAGATTATCCGGGATGTGGAAACGTTTGTGATTTTATATACGTACTTACTAGTTATGGTACTTGAAAATTATAGTCAAGTATACAGGGTGTAAATAAACCCTTCACACATACGTCAACCAAGCATTCTGTACATCAAACTAAGTACCCCTACGTAAAAAAATTTGCTGGGAAACTACTTTTGTTTTTGGGGTCAAAAATCACATTTTACGGTAAAACTCAATGTAGCACTCTTAATACATTGTGCCAGTGCCATTTCAACAATAACATCATATCTTAACTAGTTTACATGCGGCTTCGCCTTCATGTAAGTCGGGATTTATTCCCGGCGAACATACCATCCTCTAAACAACTTTGTACTAACCCAAGTGATGGTCCACCTGTGAGTCAAACATAAAAATTAAATTAAATCAGAAATGGTAACAGGCATACAGAACCAAAAAATTTGGAAATTAACGAAGCCTCGACCAAGTGTACAATAATCATAATTACTCGTACTATTTTATGAGACATTTATTTTTAAACTGTTGAATTTTTAGGACACGGTAATCAGAAGTTATAAATATTATATATTACACACATCAAAAGTGTCTAGGGATCAAGCATTTTTATGCGGATTTCTTGAGATTGAGATGTGGCTTTGTAATAAATTTATGATTTTATAAATTTATATGGATCCTTTTTGGTGCATTTCATAATTTGAATCAGGAACTGTGAATCAAATTCGAGTAAAAGATGAAAATCAGCTGTCAATATTTTCCCTATAAAAACATACAACGCATTGAAGACATTATTAGTGCTACTGTTTCCCTACTACTGATTAAAACCAACGTTATTATGGAGCGGCGACGTCATTTAAGCAGGGAAGAAATGCTCAGAGCCGTGGGAATGATAGAAGCTGGTTCCCGGCAACGTACTGTGGCTTTAGCTCTGAATACAAGTCAGAGTGTTATCAGTCGACTTTGGACACGTTACCGAAGCACTGGTACCGTGGCTGAGCGCCATGGAGGACGGTATCGCTGCACCACACGGAGACAAGACCGATACATTCAAATCTTAACTCGAAGAGCTCCAACAATAACCGCCATGATGTTAGCCGTGAGGCTTCATCACTCTTCAGGGAACTTAATTAGCGACCAAACAGTCAGAAACCGCTTGCATGAAGTGAACCTTCATTCCCGAAGACCGCTACGGGTACCACCTATAGCAATGCACAATCGTAGGATTCGATATCAATAGGCTCTTGAACACAGAAATTGGGCAGAAGAACAATGGCGTTTCGTGTGCTTTTCTGATGAGTCTCGTTTTGGTATGAGACCGGATACAAGACGTATACGACACTGGAGAACCCCTGGACGCCAACAGCGATTAAAATCCTGCCAGGAAGTCCATCCTTATAGTGGTGGAACCATCATGGTATGGGCGGGTATTTGGATCGGCGGAAGAACTGAGTTGATTTGGATCAGAGGCAACCTCGACGCTCAAATTTATGCTGAGACGATTGTATCAGACGTCATCGTTCCTCTACAAGTGCAAATCGGTCCCTTATTTCAGTTAATGCATGATAATGCACGACCGCACACCGCAAGAGTTGTAAGACAGACTCTCGCCGCAGCTAACATCAATGTCCTGCCCTGGCCTGCTCAGTCGCCAGACTTGAACCCGATTGAGCATGCATGGGATATGCTACAGAGAAGAGCTCTGCCGAATATGGAGGGTATCCAGTCGCAAGAAGACCTTTTTTTGTTGTTGCAACGAACATGGGCGGCCATTCCACAGCGTGATTTGGATGAACTCATTTTGAGTATGCCAAACCGATGTTCTTGTGTTGTTAGTGTTCGCGGTAGAAACACGGATTATTAATTGTTTAAAATTTTAAAGAAAACTGTTATTTCAGTCTTTTTTTCGAACTTTAATGTTAGTGGTTCAAATGTCAAAAATCCCTTTATTAGGAAAATGGCAAATTTCTTTATTAATGCAAAGGTGACTTGGTTTATCGTTACTGTGACAAACGAAAACACTTTATTTGATGAATCCTTAAAGAAAATTTTAATTAATATCAATCAGGAGAAAAGTTATTGAAAAAATATATGTTGATCCCTAGACACTTTTGATGTGTGTATTTGTTAAAATATTATTATAATTGTATGTGTATAATTTCAAAATAAAAGCTTGGTACTGAATGTAGACGAAAGTTCTCGTAGACTGTCTGTCTGTTTGGTCCGTTTAATCACCAAAACGGCTGAACCGAATTTCGGGACCTTGATATGATAAAAAAAAACTTTTTTGCAAAAAAACTACCGACTGAGGAAAAATAAATTTCAGAAGAAAAATCTGCTTCTGAATTTTATTGGGCAACATTATTTTGTTTGTTTGATTTCATTTTATTGCCTTTATTATTTTACTCTTTTTGGTTTTTTTGAATTCGATTGTTTTTTTTTTGCAAAAAAGATTTTTTATTTTTTCATTTTTAGTTATGCATGTAACATTCAACCAAGAAACCTAAACCTTAACCTTCAAGATTCCCTTATTATTGCTTTCAACACCTAACCTGTTGAGGAGTAGTGCCTTCTTCTTATGACTGGCCTGTTGGTCTAGTGGTTAGTGACCCTAACTGCTATGTTATTTATCTATAATATGTATGTATTTAGAAATATATAAGTATGTTTATCAGTTGTCTAGTACCCATAACACAAGCTCTGCTTAGCTTGGGACTAGATGGCGTTGTGTGATAGTTGTGAAATATTTTTATATATTATTATTAT
Organism: Diarsia rubi; assembly: GCA_932274075.1. Taxonomy (NCBI): domain Eukaryota; kingdom Metazoa; phylum Arthropoda; class Insecta; order Lepidoptera; family Noctuidae; genus Diarsia; species Diarsia rubi. The sequence continues at coordinate 19,046,197 of OW026424.1, read as the reverse complement.
TCTTCCATCATCAGCTCATCAACATAAAGTAATGACTGCTAGGTTGCTCTCGATTTCTCTGGGATCCCATCGCCAGGTCCTGGTTTCCATATCATGGTACCACCCTGGAAATATCTCCTTTCCAATAAAAATAATCATCAATATTGGTTCATAAACGACGAAGTTATTCGCGTTTTTCGTTTGTGTTGTTGATTAATTGTTTGTGTGGTTCTTAGTTTATACTAGCTGTTGCCAGCGGCTTCACCCGCTATAACTCGAAAATTGTCCCACGGGAATATAAAATCGGGAAAAAAAACTATCCTATTAGTTAATCCAGGTTATAAACTATCTGTGTACCAAATTTCATCAAAATCCGTGCAGTAGTTTTTGCGTGAAGAAGTAACAAACATATACACTCACACACTCACAAACTTTCGCCTTTATAATATTAGTGTGATAGTGTGATTAGTGTGATACTTTGATCGTGTTACTTTGTTTGTTTATTGTTACCTTTATTTTTTTGTTGTTTTTTCTTGGTTTTCGTGTTTTAACTGTGGAAACCTGTAATTGGCCTTCAAATGTTTACTGATTTAGTACAATGTCTGTATTAGCTGTAAGTTTCCCGAAGAGAATAAAATAAATAAACACACACATAAGCGAAAAATGTTCTTAAATTAAAAAAAAAAAACATAAAATAAAAAGTACTCGGACAAACTATGTTACATTTCCATGGGGCAAAATGGCAACTGTTCCGCATCAAACTAAAAAAGAATCACGTAAATCGAATCATAAATCTCAGCATAATCGGTGTACAAACATTAAAAAATAACGATCGAATTGAAAACCTCCTCCTTTTGAGAAGTCGGTTAAAAATAGCCGGTGCTATAAGGATTAAGTTCTCACTTACTCCTTACTACTGTGTTTTACTTTAGAAAAAACACATAACCCTCCTTTTGGGCAAAACAATTATAACCCTTGAAATTGTTACCAAAATCCAACTCAAATATAGGGAAGCTAGTTTATACTATGGTAAGGAAACTTAATCTTGAAACTTCAAACTAAAGATAAAAGTGATTGTCTCATGACGACAAAGCGAAAGCAACTTCTTGGAACAGTGAATGAGGGAGATATGAACACGTTTGTCGTACAAAGACTGGCTGCAAATAAAAGCGCAAGTTTTGTCACAACGTGAAGCTGTAGTGCCAATCTGTCTGTGTCCACTCCATTAGATACGGAAGTTGTGCTCACAAGTCTAGGAGGGTGGGTGCTTATCTTAAATCTAGGGTTTTCCAAATATTGTGTGGTTGGCAAAAGTTATTTTAACCGACAGAGTTCACATCTTTATTTTTCTAGCTAGAATAATAATAATATATATTAGTACTGTATCTATCCTGTTGTTACCCGACTGCGGCGAAGCCCAAAAGGATGGTTATGTGTTTGACGTGTATGTATGTCCGTTTATTTGTTCCCCCATAATTCCTAAACGGATGAAGGGATTTGAATAAAGTATACGTCGTCAGAATTGTCTTAGTGCCACGAATGTCACTAGCTACATTAAAATTAAAAAAAAAAACCCGATATATGAAATGAAAAAAACCCGATTGAAAAAACTGAAAAGCAAATGAAATGAACCCCGCCTGCTTCAAGTTTTGTTAAATTTAAAATGTGCTTGTTTTTTGCTTTTCAGTTTTTTCAGTCGGGTTTTTTTAGTTTTTTAACAACTTTTTTTATTAGTGTTGTTATATTGATTGTTATTTTTAGATTGAGCCAATTAAGCGCTAAATTCTTGATAAAAGTCCATTTTCATCGTGAATTTAAAGCTTCATTCAATTATGTTTTGTTTACGACTGATTCTGAATTTTACAAACAGCACTAAGGGAGCACTTTGCGTGAGGCTTTACCTATTTTTAGTCCTCGTCTGAAAAGAGACAGGCTAATTGATCCCTTCGTGAGTGACGAATTAAGGGTCATTATTGTTTAATTAGATGTTCACCTGAATTTAAGCAAATTATTACTGGAAAAACGTTTTAGGTTTGTAGTCCCAAAAAAGATTACAAAAATCAAGACAAATAAGAAAGCCTGCCATGACTGCGTGTTGTTCGAAAGAGATACCGCGGCCCCGGAACACAAAGGCCTACGAAAGAACATGGGTGGTCTTCCACTTTCGCTCCAACTAGAGCAGGAGGAGTCATTGTCATTGATGATTTCCCACAAACCAAAAAAAGGTAACATGGAATGTTCTAAGGTCGGCCTGTAATGCTCGAAGGGATAGGCAGGTATCTACAGTAAAGCCACATTCGGCCTGTGTCCTCACGATAGGCATCAACCGGACACATACCCAAACTTCGGGCTGCTTCTAAGAATTCATAAAGAAAAAATCCAATAGTATATTAATACTCTTAAAAAAAAATCGAATAAGATCCAAAAGCCGCTGACGGCAAAAAAGCGCTGCAGCACAGACAAAAAACAGTGCAACTGCGAGTTTTTCAACCTAACAAAGGTTTTTTGCAAACAAATGGTCAAGTCGCTGCTGCGACACGGCGACATAGCGACAATCTGTCTCCCACTCCATTAGTTAGTGGATCCGGTCGGATCCGACGAGGCTGACAAATTAAAAGGACCAATCTGTTCCCCAGATTGGATCAGGTGACCTGTTCTGTGATGTAGAGGTTTGTTGGAACGTGATTTAGATTTTATCGAATAAAGGTAATAAACTGAGTGAAGAACATGATCAAGAGCGAACAAAAGTATTGTGTGTAATGCCTACTCCATGCCTTTTTTTTTTTTTTGCGGGTGGAAAGTCATCGAATAACCCCTCCCGCTCTTGGGCAGAGCGAAAGGGAGTGTCAGACTTCTACTGACCAAAAACCACCCATGTTCCTTCTTAGCCCTCTATGTCGAGGCCGCGATAACTAGTGTACAACCCGCGGCCCCGCCTACTCCATGCCTTTGACTGTGTTTTGGAGATTGTTATAATCACAGAACAGATAATCTGTTCTGTGATTATAATTATTTAATTAAAAGCGTGTGCAAGCCAAGATGGAGCTGTTTTGGAGATATCCATTTATTTACCTTTGCTGAGTGTTCATAGAGTTTCTAGTTCATTCACAGACCCACATTTTGTAACATGCTTCCACATTTTTAATAACTGATCGACTCGTTTGCAGTATAAGATTACATGAAAGAAATTAATGTATAGAGTTAGTGTATCAAACTCCTACGGTCAAATTACCCGATAAACCGATATAATTATGTAGTCGTATGTCTGCTACTGTCTGATCTACCCTTTGACTACCCTAGAACGTGTGTTTAATTATGACACGAAATCCGCTCACGTTGCGGGTACAACTATCGGTCATTTGCATGCTCAAATCAAAGGCTTTTGACAGTTCAACCGTGTTATAATTTACCAATGAAATCTCGATGATTTCGTTCAATTTGGAGACGGAAACTCAAATATTGGAGTTGAAACTGTTGAAGAATAATTTATTGAAATTAAAAGTGATATGGCAAAAATGACTCACATTTATTATGCATGTGACTTTTTTAAACTTATTTATCAAGCACGCTCTAAAGAAAGAGCCACAATGATTACTAAGACGTGGCAGTCTCAACACAATAAAATTATTTGTCAGCCGAAAGCTGCAAGAGCTTGTTAAAATATTACTCAACCCCTGGGTCAAAACTCACTCTCAAACGGCCCGGGGCAGGACTTAAATTGGGGCGTGACAGATGTGAAATATATGGACACTAGGTATTTCCAGCGGCTTCGCTCGCTACAACTCGAAAATTATCCCACGGGAAGATAAAATCGGAATAAAAACTATACTATGTGTTAATCGTGGAGCCATACCAAGGACACTTTTTGTTACTAATGCAGCTTTACATTTGCAAGTACTCAAAGCATTTCTGTACATTGAAAATTACCTGTAATGATCTAACTGAAATAAATGCTATTAGTTTGAGTTTGACAGTTAGGATGTTTATTTAACTACATTTAGTTCATATCATAAAGAGAGAGTGCTCACAGAAGCATTACAATAAAATAGCCATTGTCACTCCGAATAGTATAATAACGGACGTCACACAATGGCGACCGCGGGCGGTGACGCGGTTCGAAACACGTCCACTCCACTAATTGTTGTTCAATAAAAACAATTCAGTTTGCACACTTACTGCCACAAAATAAAATATACGATGTAGCTATTTTTTACTGTTTTATTTTTAAATGAGTTCTATTCTAACATCCTCTGCCTATCCTTTTCCAAAGAGGGTAGACGACAAAAACAAATAATTAGTCCGCCTGAAAGATTTCCAAAAAGTTTAGACACCATTTTTTTCTTTTTTTACGTAGGTATATAAAAAATTAAGACGATACAGTGCTTCAAAAACTCGTGAAACTTCGAAGAACGTTACATGTCAGTATTTTTTTTATTTCTGACCTCCTGAACTCTACTAGGTTATTTATCAAATGGTGTGACTGGTTGACTTTCAAGCTGACTACCTCCTAAGACTGCCAATGATCTATTATCACAGCCGGGACCTACAGCTTAACGTGCTTTCCGCGGCACTGAGGAGTAAACTCGATATGTAATGGGTGGTCACCCATCCATAGACCAACCTAGGCAAAGATCAATTTGAGCGTCAGTGATTATTAAGACTCGAGCTAGTGGTATTCTTGCGTTTAATGAAATTCTATTTAAAGGGTGTAAAAGTACTCTTAACGCAAACGAAAGGCAATTGTTTTCCCCATCAATGCGATATTTTTTTTGTTTTAGACCATACCTGGGAACCCCCTAGTTACGGAGATATTGGGGGTCAAAATTGCTGCTGCTGTTTTTGTAAATACTAGTTTTTTTTATTATAACTTTTCTTAAATTACCTCCATGACTTGGTTACACGTTTACTATTAAAAGCATCCACTAGCATAATGTTTTATGAGTACTACATTGCGTTTTACCGTAAAATGTGACTTTTTACCCCAAAATAAAAGTAAAAAAAATGCATAGGGGTACTTAGTTTGAGGTACAGAATGCTTGGTTGACGGCTGTGTGAAGGGTTAATTTACACCCTGTATAGGTACAATGGTTGCGGTATGTAGGTACGTAGTAAGTCTAAAGTCATGTTTCTGTTTTTCGGTAAAAGCTGTTTCACAAAGCACCGTCTAGTAGTACATTACATTTTGGTTTGCGAGTGTACTGGCATTCAGGCGAAACTTCATGGCACAAATAAAAACCAACTAACCAACTTAGTTAGCGTAGCTTTTGGCTTAGCTTAAAATTATTTTTTTTTGTGTTAAAATACTTCATTTGAATACTTTTTTATTGTCTTCCTTTGCCAATAATTATGATGAAATAGTACTGTCCCAATTCAAAATTAACTCTTTAATTAAATGTCAGCTGCTGTCAATATCAATAAAATTTTATGAAAAGCTGCCGAAATAAATTGTTTATGCGTGATAGTAGGAAATCAGTTTATTTGTATACAATACGCCGAACCATTTGTTTGGGATCAAACGGGGCCAAACGGGATTAGGGGTGCCCCTAACTTTGAAGTTTCGGCCAAAAACGTATTGTAGTCAACTTGTTGCTATTTCTTGCAGTTTTTTCCTGTTTTTATACATCGTTGATTTTGCCGAGGGGTTCCATGTACGTAATAGTCCGTTTAAGATGAGGACAACCCTTTGCTTATTGTGGGTATCTTTAATGGCTATTAGGAAGGTTTATGTGACGGGAAAATCAATGGTACCCAAAGGTTTGCTGATAGAGTAGACAGTGCAAATAACCATAAATATCTTATGCTCGCCCTCTATTATCTTCTCTGTGGTCACACTCTTGGCAGAGTGGTCGTGGTCGTCATGACAGGGGTGCTCGTACTGTTGCTTACCTCGTGCATTCGTGGAGTGGACCATTTAGTGCAGTTTTGATTTGGTTGGTCCAGCGTATTTGTGATCTACCACGCGCCCTCGTGCCCTCAATTTTGCCCTGAACCACGAGTCGTGAGTTGAGAGGTACGGAACGGTGTCCAGGCTATGCCTATGTCCAAAGAAATAACTGTTTTAAATTTTACTTACATAGCTATAAGTACTTGCTAACATAATATGAACCTGTATAATATGTCTGAAAGAGTTATGCGAAGCATTCGTCTCCAACGCCACATTTCGAAAGCGTCTGTCTTCTTTCTCACACTTTATTTTACTTTCTCATTTCCCTCTATTAAATTGAACTTTAACATATACGGCCTCTGCCCAGCCCTACGGGGATTTCAGGCGTGATATTATATTTTTCTTCTAAAAGGTAAAACTTAAATTAAAGCTGTACATGTTACAGCTGTATAAAAGGCTACAAAAAAAAACCAAAAGCGACCGGGATCTTCCAACTCCCTCATTAATTCTCCAGTCTATCCTCTTTCCAATGATGTGCCACATGCCATAAAAGTATTTTAACAACTTTGTGAATTCGCTAGAATTGCGAGTGAATTAAAAAAAAAACTAGGTGACTGATATCACTAATTTTGTATTTAAAAGTATTCTTAAACAATACACATCGAAATAAAATTAAAATTTAGAGTCTACGCCTTATATTTTTTTTTAAAGCTGTAGGTACCTATTTGAATGTAAAATTTGGGTCTTTTTTTTGGAAAACAATAAAAAGTCGATTAAAAAAATCCACAGAGCATGAGGGGTGTTAAGGGGTCTGAAAGGCTAGCGGATGACCCCTTCAGTCGACCATTTCAATTTGGCACACGATGCACCAAACACCCTGTATAATTGCAGGGATATTTATTTGCTCAAACTTTACTCAACTCATGACCATGTGACAGCCCTTAACCCAGCTAGCCCGGGCCGTTTGCCACCGTATTGGGTGCGCAATGAAAATATTTCCAGCCCTTTTTGACTTTCAAATTGAATCGTCCGAAGCACGAAGACTTACGAATCAATTTGATACTTTATTTGTGATCTGTCTTACGATGTTACGATTTGGGTCCGATTACCCGTTAACTGGAGGGTAGATTGTTTTATTTACATTTTGGTTGATTCTCCCTTCATTAATTAATTTGATATTGCGAGCTGTGATTTTAATTCTGTTTATTTAGCGAGTTTGATGAAAGCGATGATCCATTTTAGGTTAAACTGAAAGTTAACTACTAATAATGTCTATTAATAACAGTATTAAGTGTTTGTATTTTCGTTTCATGGTAGCACAGTTATTAGTAGATAATTGGTATCACTCAAGTTATTTATAATATTGGTTTTAGTGAGTGTAAATGAATGTAAAATGATGTAAGTAGGGACTAGTTTTATCCCATATCTTTGTTCATGACATATTAGGTTTTTTGTAGGTTATTGTTGTTGGTTCCAGGTCCATCTCTATACGTAATTCCATCCAAATCGGCTTAGCCATTACGGTGTCAGAGGGGAGTAAACATAGGGCACGCCACGATAGTGGCGGTAAGTCCCCTCTTTGAGGAGTGGCTTGAGAGGCGCCACGGCACCCTCACCTTCCGTCTGACGCAGGTCCTCACCGGACACGGTTGTTTCGGGAGGTACCTGCACCGAATCAGGCGGGAGGAAACGCCCGGATGCCACCATTGCGAGGATCGGCCGGAGGACACGGTGGAGCACACAGTGGAGGTGTGCCCCGCTTGGGCGGAGCCCCGCCGTGTTCTCGTAGCGGCGATCGGCGGCGGCGACCTCTCGCGCCCGGCCCTGGTGCAAGCCATGGTCCGGGGCGAGGAGGAATGGGACGCCGTCGCCTCCTTCTGCGAAGCAGTGATGCTGGCGAAGGAGGTGGCGGAACGCGAGAGGGAGAGAACCTCTCGTCCCAGCCGCCGCAGGAGGCGCTCCGGGCGTCGGGGGTCCCGCGATGACCTCCGGCCACCGTAGACGCGGGCCTGTGGACGGTGAGTGATGGGCTAACTCGCCGTCCGTCCGTCTCACGACGAAAACAGGCCGTGTCGACGGCGCGTTCGTGTTCCACGCGCGCCTCAAAGAGATGTCAGCAACATGGGAGGGGCCCGAAAGGGCCGACGCCTGTCGGGGCTGCGGGTAGTCCTCTGGTTATCGCGGCCTCGACATAGAGGGCGAAGAAGGAACATGGGTGGTTTTTAGTCAGTAGAAGTCTGACACTCCCTTTCGCTCTGCCCAAGAGCGGGAGGGGTTATTCGATGATTTTACACCCACCAAAAAAAAAAAAAAAAAAAAAGGGGAGTAAACATGCGCCGGGGCTGCGGCTTTTTCGAAAGAGATACCGCGTTCCCGGACACAAAGGGCTAAGAAGGAACATGGGTGGTTTTTAGTCAGTAGAAGTCCGACACTCCCTTCTGCTCCACCCAAAGCGGGAGGAAACATTAGATGATTTCCCACCACAAAGGGAGTAACAAACATCCACACACAAATACAAACGTTGACATCAAATACTTTACTTACAATATTACTGTTTCGTATCCCTGCCTATGTATCTCATGTGACGTCATTCATAACTCAATTAGCTCCTAAATCCCCACACGATTAAAATAGGCTCCCAAATTCATAGAATAATTAGAACCTTATATTCATAACATCTATCATAAAGTTATATCGGGTTTATGAAAACGCTAACATTGTCCAGCGGGCAATCTCTGTTTGATTTCTACTTCTCGGAAATTAGATCGTAAATGTGACTCATTTTGTGTGAAATATGGGTTATTCGAGTGTGGAGGCAAGAGGGTTTTATGACTCTGTCGACTTTTGGATCCGTCCCTACTAAATTAGTATTTAATGATCCCAAATAGTCCTTATTTTCATAGGCGAGTGATGTGTTATCTTTAACACTGAAAACGGAGTATTTACCAGTAGGTATACTATTTGTTTGGAATTCCCTATATTTTGACGCTATTGCAAGGCGATTGCACCAACAACATAGTAAATATTTAGTTTTCAGTGATAATGATAATGTTGCTTACCATTGTGAGTGATGTGTAAATTTTGTTATGACCATTTTCTACCCGCAGTTAGGCATTGAGTTCGCGAAATAGGTACCGTCGTGTGCGTCCTTTCGGAATAAAAAATAGCATAATTTTATGCTATTCCAGACTATAATATATCTCTGTGCCAAATTTTATCCAGCGGTACTGGCATAATTATGTAACATCCATCCATTCATACAATTTCGCATCTATTATGATAATAGGTAATAGAGTAGTTTTTTTTCTATAACTATAACTGCAAAGCTTGTAAACAAAAACTAAAATAAATAACGTTTTAAAACTTAATTTCTAAATTTAATTCGCATAAGGCCGTTTTATTTATTTCTGTAAAGGAGTTGATATTTTATCTTAAACATTTATACATTTACATTTTTTTATTTTATTAGTCAAAAATGGTAACTTTCTAAGCGTTATCATTGAACAGGAACACGTACCAGACGCGTCTCGCATAATGAATCGATCGATTCAAATGGAGACAAACGATTCGGTGAGCGGAAGGAATTCAATTATGCATATTTTGTGACGTAGGTATTTTATTTAAAGTATATTAATATTTTATTGCAGTCAGTGGCGAAGAGCGACTTGTTCGACTACTACAACCAAGTACTGAGTAATGCAATACCCCTTGGTGAGACAGGTTGTTAGAATTTCGGGTCACTGACTACTTGTAATAACTGTCAAAGTTCCACATAGTCGTATGACAGCAGGGACAGACCACATAACGCTCTTCAAGGCATAGAAGCAAGGCCCGCAAGGACCGACGCCCATCGGGGCTGCGGAATGTTGTAAGAGATACCGCGGCCTCGACATAAAGGGCTAAAAAGGAACACGAGTGATTTTTACCCAGTAGAAGTCTGACACTCCCTTTTACTCTGCCTAAGAGCGGGAGGGATTATTTGAAGATTTCCCACCCCCAAAAAAAAAGGCACAGAAGAAACTCGGTATGCCTATACCATGGGTCACCCATCCACGAACCTACCCAGGCAAGCGCGGCTTAACCTGTAAATCGATCCCAAGTGGTTGTTATTATTTAGCCACGAGTTCCTGTGTTAGTGTCGCAAAAAGATTTATCATTATTATCCTTTAATGTTCCCACTGCAACGACTCTGGCCTCATCTCTATGGGAGGGATGGGCTACAATATACCACGCGGGCCTAGTGCTGGTCGGTAAATGTTAAATGTCTTCGAATTTTGTAGTTCTAAGTCATGCCGATTTCCTCACGATGTATTCCTTCTCTAAAATCTCTTGAAATAAATTACACAAAGTAATGCGCCTGCCTGTGTTCGAACCCACGACTCACTGTTCTTAAGTCGGGGCCGCCACCACTACTCTTGAAAGATTATCGGATTAAAAAGCGAAGATAACAAATCTTGATAAAAGTGACAATATCAAAAAAGAACCTCCAAAGATTTACTAACAACCATTTATTTTGGTTAATACAAAGTAAAAATATAAGTACCTACCTGCTCCAGGTGTCCAAGGGAATGATTAATGTCTGAAACCTAAATGAGTGAAAGAGAAAAATTACGATTCACTCGGACTATTACTGTGATTTATTTTTATTTAAGAAAAAGTTTCTTTTGCGTAAAATTAAGTTGTATTTTCTTTACAGGAACCACAAATCATTCATCATTTCCATTTGGTAGCTCAGATAATAATACTTTGTTTTTCTCTTTGTAGCGAACGGTATAAAATTACATACTATTAAATAACCTAATGCGAAACAAACAGGTTGTTCGCTGAGATTGTCCTGGACTCGGGACCCACGGAGGATTTTTGAACAACTGTATTGTTCTATAAATTCAGGTCTTATGTGGACCACTAATCGTTGGTTTCGCCAGTTGGTCACGACACAGCCATCGTCCAAGAGGTCGGCCTCAACGCCTCTTGGCTATGTCAGGGAGACACAAGATTTGTCATGTCAAATCTTTACGAAGTCACGGCTTAAGTATTTATTAAACATCTCTGAGTGCGGCAGTTAGTGTCGCATTTAACACACAGCTCTTATTGTAATGTTGAGTGACATTTAAATTATTGCAAGCACGAAGAAACCTTCAAACAAACCAACTTTGGCAGAACACTAGGAAAAACAGTACCTAAAAGCGTAAAAACAAATACATTCTAGCACTTTCCTCATTACCAATGCCGCGGAAAATGTATTCGTAAAAACAAAGGTTATGTGACGTCACGACTTGCGAGCCTATACGTAAGGCCCCGTTCACGGCTTCGGGCGGTGCAACTTGGGACCTCAGACCAAATAAAAAGTAAAGACGGAACTCTGCGAACAGCAAAGTGAGGCCGGTCAAACTACGCCTCGCCGTGTACATACACAAAACACGCACACACGTACAACATAAACTACGCCTTGGTCTTAAACTTTTTATTTGGTCTGAGAAGTGTGTGCGTGTATGCGAGGCGTAGTTTGACTAGCCTCACTTTGCTGTTCGCAGAGTTCCGTCTTTACTTTTTATTTGGTCTGAACTTGGGACTAGACTTGCATCACGTGCATCGCGCGTGACTTATTTATTTCGCGTGAATTTTGTCGCTCCACTAGAAGCGTTAATGTGTTTTTGGGCATTCGGTAGAAGAGCTCAAAGCGTTCACTTCAGTCCTCATTATTATAATATGATGAACGAAAACAGTTGTTAGTTTTTATGTCTTTTTGAAAACTCAAACGCCCTGCCCGAATGGCGCCTGTCTGAAAGTTTTAATCTAAATTATTCGTTCTTTAATCACAGCCTACCTATTTCACTATCAAGTATATTTGCTGAATATGTTGCAAAACCTTCTGAGCTCTTGCCAATGCTGTATGCAATGACTTTCATTTGTCTTCTCTGCAATCGCTGCTGGACTACGCATGACGTTTGAACGTGTAGGTCGTGGCCGCGCGGCAAGGTTCCAAAAAGGAAGTATTTACTTAGTGAGCCTTCTAGAAATACGAAATGTGACCTTTAACGATGTGCGGGAAAATCGTGATTAGGTTGAGAAGTCCATTTTGTGACTACACTACTGATTGGTTTGAAGGACTAGTATTTTCGTTTGAATTTTATATTGATCTAGTAGTCACAACGAACGAACTATTTGAGGTCCTAAGGTGCGTTGTACACTAGTTATCGCGGCCTCGACATAGAGGGCTAAGAAGGAACATGGGTGGTTTTTAGTCAGTAGAAGTCTGACACTCCCTTTCGCTCTGCCCAAGAGCGGGAGGGGTTATTCGATGATTTTCCACCCGCCAAAAAAAAAATTGGTCCTAAGGTGCCCATCGGGGCTGCGGGTTGTTTGAAAGAGATACCGCGGCCTCGGCACAAAGGGCTAAGAAGGAACATGGGTGGTTTTTAGTCAGTAGAAGTCTGACCACCATCCAAAAAAAAAGGTCCTAAGGTCCGGGTCGTACAAACTGTGATGGAGTTTATCCTTCAAGAGTTTTCATATTTTGTGTCTGGTTGCTGGCAATAGGCTTATTTACGATTTATACTATTTTTTTTAATATCTTTACAGATAGACATCGTAAGGGAACCAGCATGCCTGACAGATATTTCTACTCACATGGGCAGCATGAAAACTCTCACACCAGTTTAAGCAACTAGCCACAAGATGAATAAGAAGACTAATGGTTGGCTTGCTGTCACAAGCCTAGAAGCCGCCTAAAAAAATGCCGCATCTCAGCTAAATATTTACTTTACTACTAAATAGGGTATTTCGCCAAAAAAATCTAATTAATCCGTCGGATAGATTTTCAAAAAATTATGGACACGTATTTTTTCTTTTTACTTAAACGAAAGATGAAGACGATATAGTGCTTCGTCGCGTTAAGTCGTGTGACGTCACTAGTACGTTTTTACCTACAAAGTGACGTTAAAAGCCCCCACTCATGGTTTTTGACACGTTTTATTTTCATAATTTTTTATTAAATTGATAAAACAAAATAAATGTGTCCAATATTTTTCGATAATCTAATAACATTTTTTTTGGTGAAATAATACCCTATTATACGACTATTAAAACGTTTTAGAACTAGCAATTAGCCTCCCAAATGTACGTTCACCGTGGTTGTTAATTTCTACCTTATCTGCCATTGCAGTCAGAATAATTACATCTAGTTTCGACCGTAGCCACAAAACAGACTATCAAATATGAAAAGGTAATTCCGACGATAATTGCACTGACTCTAATTTGATTCATTAGTTCTTTGTTCTATGCGGTACGTTTCATACAATAATGAATTAATTTGACAGTCATGACGTAATCATGCACCCTAATAGTGGGGGTCGATAGCCAAAAAGGTGTAGCTCAAAAAGTTAAAAAAAAGGGGAACGAAATATAACGTGTTAATAAAAAAAATATAATATCTTGTTCTGTACTAAATAAGAAAATTCTATCCGCACTTTAAACAAAAAGCATTTTATTCAAAAAGTTCAGTTACTTACAAGATTCTTTTAATTTTCAAAATACTATTTAATAAAGAAGGTTCACCAGGCATAACAGAATGTGGGAGGACTGTTTATTATTTTATCTGTATCATATTTACTCTAAAAAAAATATATCCCCCAACATAAATGATTGGAGTTACCTCTATTTGGCGTAGGTGCAGAATATTACCTAAGTTTAGAAACATTGTCAACACCGCTCGCTCGCTAAATTGTAATAAATCAAAGGTAATGTATGCAAATTGTAAACGACGAACAATCATCCCCAATTTGCCTCACCGCCCGCGCCGTCCTGTGAGCAGTGATTTGAAACTAGTTTGGAATTGTTCGAACATGACAGGAGGGAAACATGATCACCATAAGTCTAGCTTTTTCCCAACTGTGTTAGGTGAGCAGTTCCAGTGTAAAGAAAGAAAGAACGAAAGAAAAAGTATTCATTGGTTTCACTCAGAACAGAACAAATTGATAAAAAATTAAAAGCTTAAAAAACATTAAAAGAAACACTTAAAATTAGGACATACTTAGTTTAAATTAAAATTAGCCTACTAGTATTTTACATGGAGCGACTGCCTATCCGACACACTTGTTCGCACCCCAGTTAGTACTGGGTAAAAGAGGGGCCAGGGGGGAGGGGGGTTGCCCCTTTGGCAAGACTGGTTGTCAGACTTTCAGGCCACTGACAACCTGAAGCGATTGTCAAAGATCTAGATTATCGGCTTATCATGCTTTCCACCCATCCACGGATTAACCTAGGGAAGCACGGCTTAACCAAAAGATCGATCCGAGCGGGCATTTTTATTAAACTACGAACTCCTTCCTGCTCTTATAACAAAATAATCAATTACATAAATAAATTGAAACCGAAATGGCCTGTTTGTATATTGATAACAGGAAAAACATATAAATTGTATCGAATTGAAAACGTCCGAAACATTCCCTATTGAACCCCCAGCACTTTTAGGAGCACCCTATGGAATAAATAAACAAGAGATTTCCACTTCCATCCAGAATTCGTCGAACGTCATGATTTAATACCAAACGGAACATCCCTTTATTCAACATTAAAAAACACAATTAAAAGTTTTGATCAAAAAACACGAAATAACAAAACTGATTTATTAGCCCCAAATGGATTCATCATAAAATTAGGAGTGCCGAGTCGAAAACAAATACAATCGCATTCGTATTTCGTAGAGTTTTCCAATTTGTTAGACAAAAAAATCGTCAGTGTTAAAAGCTATTTTCGGATAATTTCATCGCATACGGCCTTCATTCATTAAAAGTATTCAATCTGGTTACTCGAAACTCGAGTTCACAGTTAATGTAAAAAGTCTCTTGTTAAAAGTGACAGGATTTGCCTTTGTGACCTTTTTCTGTGAATTTGTACAAGTAAGTAGATTTCAGAGTTAATTCTTTTTTTGCTACTATCAAGTAAACTCCTATCCTGTTAAGTTAAACTGCAGTTGTTTTTGTATCCATCTAGTGAATGAGAAGTAGAATTAAAGTTCTACTTCACTTTCACTAATATTAAAAGAAGAAAAGTTAGAAGGTTTGTATGATTTAGACGCAGGTAGAAGATTAAAACCTGCGTCTAAATCATACAAACCCTCTAACTTTTCTTTTGAAGCCCATTTTCATACAAATATTATATATCATGACTTCGCCAATGCCAATAATAGACCGCCACGTGACTGAAGCCGCGGGCACAGCTAGTAAAACAAAAAAGGAAATTCAGTAATATTATATTCGTCGAATAAAATATTGTCAAACTGTACCGCGCTGAACGAATTTGAGTCCGTAATTAAATGTCAACTGCCATCATGTCATTTTGATAAAAACAAATATCACATGAAAATGTCTACCTCCAAAAAACCTCCGTTTATTCAACTTGTTAAAGCAGAATATCATACGCAGACGATCTCTTACATACAAGTATAAATATGTACGTGGAGCTTTGGCGCGTGGCCATAATCGGAACTACAATCGCCTTTTTGTTTTGTTAAATACAATTTCCTCACAATTTCTTATATGTTGTTCTTCTGACAATATCATTCAAGGGCAATTACTCCTTTCAGCACTGTTGTTATGTGACTAAAGCAAAAATATTGCTAGTCATATCAATTCAGACTTTTTGCTCCATGTGCCAGACGCCATGTTCCCGCGTAATTAAACGTCAAGCAACCATTTTGCGTATAAACATGCATGAGGGAATCGGCGCGTCGCGTTGCCTCGAAAATGTTTTAACGCCTTTTTATATTTATTCGTGGATGCGAATCGAATATTAATTCAGGATCCCTTTGAAGCTTAATTATGATGATTGAACGCATTATGAATTAATTTGGAATATAGACATTTCTAGTACCATTTTAATATATAAAAGTCGGTGAACAAGGACTTAGGACCTTTCTTTAGCCAATCATATCCATAAGTTCACATTTGTGTTAAGATAGAATAAAATATTCTATTGGATATAATAGACACAAACAAAATATCTAGAACCATCCCTTGAAATTCATTGACTGGAAAAAGCTATCCCGATACATTTACACGATTGAACACATCTGGCAAAATATCTACACATTACTTTAATATTTGGGCTAGACACACAAACACAAATATCTTCCAGTGGATTGGAAATATGGAGCCGTAAAAGCTTTGTATTATCCAGGATTTAGCACTCCGAGGGTAATTCGTTATCCCGCACATTAATTTACTTGGAACTCTTGGAAGCTTAAATAACTTTTATATAAAACGTACCACCGTAGAATTATAAGAGTATGCTTTTGCATGTCACTAGACCATAATTTTCATACTTTTTCTTCTTTTCGAATCAAGGACTTAACTCTGTCCGACCAGCAGGGCTATTGCGTATCTTTTAAATGACAGTGGCTAACCCATAGTGCCTTTCAATTACTGTCAAATGGTTCCATTTTGTACTAAACCATAACCAATTTGACAGTTAATCCATAGACAATATGATAGCCACTGTCATTTAAAAGATACGCAATAGCCCTGCTGTACGTGGCAACTTGGACGGCACTATCATTCGCTTCATACAAGTCTTTGAGCGTGCAGTTAGTTGTGCAAGACGGGCATTTACGACGGGCGTTGTTTTAGATGGTTCGATTATACCCCATCTGGCTAAATTGTATTGGCAGCGATCAATTGGAACAAGCAGTCTGTCTAAGGATTTCCATATCGGCCATTGCAGTTCGTGACCAGGGGTTACTTTTCCTGCCGGTGCAATAAAGTTAGGAGGTGAATGTTTGCTCTCACAGTGTGCGTCGTTCATCTGCCGCACTGTCTTTTGAAGAGGTGGTATGTCGGAGAAAAGCTTTTTCGGCTCCTCAGACGGGTTCGTGGTAGATGATGTCTATACAAGGGGTCTGTTGTAAGGGCTCTCTGTTTCCTGTTTGTCTTTCTCAATGCGAGTTGCTATATCCCGACGCATACCTGGTGAAGCTATGCACTGAAAAAAAAGGGACAGTATCGTAAGAGGGGAGGGTTGTAAGCATCCCGTAACAAGACGGCAGGTTTCGTTGAGCCCCGTGTCGACCTCTCTAGCGTGGATGGAACGATGCCACACTGGGCATGTGAATTCTCCAGCAGAAAAGGAGAGACATAGGTCAGCGGTACGCAGAACTGTAAGCATCCCGTAACAAGACGGCAGGTTTCGTTGAGCCCCGTGTCGACCTCTCTAGCGTGGATGGAACGATGCCACACTGGGCATGTGAATTCTCCAGCAGAAAAGGAGAGACATAGGTCAGCGGTACGCAGAACTGTAAGCATCCCGTAACAAGACGGCAGGTTTCGTTGAGCCCCGTGTCGACCTCTCTAGCGTGGATGGAACGATGCCACACTGGGCATGTGAATTCTCCAGCAGAAAAGGAGAGACATAGGTCAGCGGTACGCAGAACTGTAAGCATCCCGTAACAAGACGGCAGGTTTCGTTGAGCCCCGTGTCGACCTCTCTAGCGTGGATGGAACGATGCCACACTGGGCATGTGAATTCTCCAGCAGAAAAGGAGAGACGTAGGTCAGCGGTACGCAGAACTTGCAGTGATGTTCTCCAGCTAGTGAATGTGAGGCGGCGAAGTATTACAGGACACAACTTTTTTCTTTGTCTTCATGTAATGGTGTCTACATATCCAAAGTAATACTTGTCATGAGATGTTGAGACTCCTGTTTGCTTGGCAATTACGGAGATGGAAAGCACATGATTCAGTCGTTGATGGATTTGGCCGTAAGACGTTTTGGTCATAGTATTTACCAAGTGCTTCTAGAACTTTCGTCAATATTTTTTCTGACTCTTCATAGCTAGGTGTCTGAGCGAGGTCCTTTTTTTACATTTGTACTAATACCTACTATTACAAATGCGAAAGTTTATGTCTGTCGGACTGTCTTTCTGCCACAAATTCACCTGGTGAGCACATAAGATACTGGTCAGAGAGAATTGTCTTAAACTTTTTTATTAGCCACCCAACCCCGTAAGTCCCCGAAGGATAATCTTCGTCATGATCTAAGCCGCAAGCAAAAACTACTTTATCATAACTAAACTAACAACCTCTGTCTAAAACTCCTGACGTACACAAAAACAATAGCCCAAATGAATCACCGTTTCCAAATTCGGTCACGCATATTGTGCCAGTAACATTGGCACCTGATACCAACTAACGCCATAATTGACTGCCAAGGAGATGTGCACCATGCATAATACATGTCATACATTCGAAGTTACAGTAATGGGGGCTATTGTACAACTTTGCAGGACGACTGGTTGTGTGGCAGTTGTGTTACAGTTGCATAAAGTTTTGGGCGATTTTGGGTGATGAATGGTAGGTATATTGTGATGGTAGGGTTTGAAATGTAGATACATGAACTGGTGCTATGTAAACGTCCTATCAAATACAGTATATTAGAAATATGTTACAATTGTTAAACCGTAGATGAAAACCTAATCAAACAATTAAGTAATCAGATTACGATATCAATGTTTATTAGGTATAATGGGAAAGTAATGAAGAATCGTGTTTCATTTTCATTAAATTCAAGGATTTTCAAAATGGTTTATTTTAATACAAAACGTAATTGAAAATAATATCCCATTTCAATATACCTACGTCAACATAACTTAGTAATAGGCTCCATTCAATTTACATTGCTAGTTTACAACTGACACACTTTTCATCGTTTAATAACTCTTACAAATTAAAAAGACTATGGCTAAAAACCGACCAAGAACAATTTCTCGTTGTAACAACCACCTGCTAATCGCTATTTGCATAATACAGACACTATACAATTCTGCCCTCGGCACCTTAATTACGTCAGCCTACTGGCAATACAGTCCTTTTACAATACAACCAGCCGAATATTTTCATTAGCGACGTAAAAGAAAGCAGTTTACCCCGCATTCATGAATATTGATAAAACAATACATTTGTTAAGTAAACAGTATGCAAATCACGTTCGCACAATGACAAGTCCTAATCGTAGGTAACGCAACCAACGATGGTCGATTACGAGGCCAATGTCACGATCTACTCGGCCAGAATATCGATCATTGAGCTCAGATGACACATCCGGTGATCGCGGAAACTTTGAAAAAAGGGAAAATATATGTATATAAGCATGGCGCAGTGTGACCACAGCATCATTCGTCTTCAGTCAGTCGAAGTAATCACTTCATTAACATGAAATCTTTTGTGTGTGTACTCCTGCTCGCAGCTGTAGTGGCAGCCGAACCTCCACGGTACAGACTCAGGTTCCAGAGACAGGAACTCGACTCTGGTGCCGATAGTGTCGCAGTTGCAGCCCAAAACGGAGATGCCCCTTACCCTGCGGCCGGCTTCAGACCCGCACAACCATTCAACTTGCCCCAGGAGGTGTCCCCTCCCTCAACTTCATACGGCGTTCCTGACGACAGCTATGGTGCTCCTCTGAAGACTTACACAGCTCCTCAAACTCAATACGGTGCCCCAGACACACAATACGGTGTACCTGATAATGAGGAAGTAGAAACTACCACTGAACAACAAAAGGAGGCAGTTAAGGAGCAAGAAGAGAAAGCTGAAGCTGAGAAGGCGAACCTTGAAGATGCGTCTAAGGATACTGAAGTAGTGAGTGCTCAGGGTGTGTATTATGTGCTGCTGCCGAATGCCCAGCTCCAGAGAGTGCAGTTCCAGACACAGAACGATGCGAGGAACATGGCGTACACTGCCCGTCTTCAGTACAAGGATGAGGACCGCGCCCCAGTTTACGTATACACAGCAGTGCCCCAATACCAGTCCGCGGCTTACGTACAATTATTCTAATTCCGGACCCTTTCAACCAACGTTACCCCCAAACGGATGCAATTTAGATTTGCGAGGATTATGCCAGATCCGATACAGAGATACGGAAAATACCGTTTTTCAAACGAATTTATTGTTCAATGTCGTTACTCCGATATTTATACTGAATCGTTTTCACTACGGTAAAAGGTAATAACCACCAGATATATTTTTATGTAATTTATTCAGGGATGTTGTAAATAAATGTCTTTGTTTTACATAATTTGATGTGTTTTGTCTATTATATGAGTGCTGTAGTTGAAAGGTGGATGTGATTGTGATACATGTTTTTGAGGTAAATTCTAAATAATTTGCATATAATAACAAATGCTTTGATAAACTATAGAGAATTTATTTTCTTCATACCTTAAAACAAAAATTTGAAAGTCTTTTGTCTTTTAGGCCTTCAATAGTTATGAAGAACTCTGAAGTTGAGCTTCATTTTGTTACCTGAGAGTTTACGAGTACAAAAAAATCACACAACTGATACATCCATTAATATTGTATGTCTCATCAAGTCATCAGTTCATCAGCATCACATAAAGGTTCAATATTAAAAAGAGCTTTACCGATGCAACGAAAACTCAATTGAATCAAATAAAATATTTAATTCCATTCAATGATATTAATTAATGAACACTGTCTTGTATCAAGAGGCAATTAATAAAACGAAAATTTATGGCTGCATTCGTTATGAGAAAAAGGACAAGATTTATTTTATCAGTATACTTTTGTGAAATAACACTTTAAATTATTTAGATATAATTTGTCTTTTACGGCAATATTTTTTCCCGTTAGGCTTATTTCAGCAAAATACCGGTGTTCACAGATTAGAATTCATTTCTTCATTCACAATGGTGGTAGTTCTCCATCAAATTGAACTTGCAAATAGGTACGTTTCTGCTTAACCTTTAAGGAATTATAGGCATATTGCTATGTACCTTCCACCAATACAATTCTTTACGGTAACAAAGTCAACGGTAGCACACAATTACATCGTAAAACCAAGTCAAACTCTCAAAGGAATAAACAAAAATGTTGACAACGCTTTCGACAGATTACCATAACAAATGATGTCCCGATTTGGTAATTATGAAACCGTTTTACTTACAGACCTACAACCGTTCGTGTGGCCATAGTTACGTCAAAAAATGCATAATATTTGCAACCAGTTATTGTTACAGCGAAAGAGGCAAAAATGTTAGTTTTCGAACTAGGTATATGGGTTAGGTCTTTTGTTGTGGGATTCAATTGTTTCCGAAATATTGCTTCTTTGGTAGAACCTGTGGATTGCCAACATTCGTTACTCTATTCGTAGAAATGGCGCTACAAAACCAGTTTTCTACGGAAAACACAAAATTCTAGTACCGACTATTTCGGTGCTAAAACAATGTCTAATAAAAGCGAGAGACAAAATACCAAAATGACATGAACATTGGTATATATATTTTATGTATTCTACAGAATTCAATCGAATGTAATAATCTTTACGTTCGTTCGTATATTACTAGAAAAAAGTTGTAGTATTCAGTATTAATTCTTCCCGTTAACAAAACATGTATCTTAACAATAACTGGCGTGTCTGTAAAATCCAGCAGTTAACTTCTACCATTATACAACCCAATAACCTGCAGGTATTATAGTCCTAACATCAACATAATACTTGCCAACTTCGAAATTACATGAACAATAGCGTCGTTCCTCAATCCATCAAAATTCAATATGCCGCATGTCGGCAGGATTCAGTTGGGTCTATACAGACACGTTACCACATGTCTGTGGTTTCCTGCAATCCAATGTGATGTCTTGTACTGTATAATTGATCTAAACGTCGGTTTCGGCTCCCGGCTAGAGATGTGCAATACGACGATGTCAGGAAGAACATTTGAAATTGATATTGAATCTGTTGTTAATAATTTTAGAGATAATAGGTTTAGAGGCTTTGAAATGAAAGAGCAGTTATTAGAAAAAAAAACCAAGTACCTAAAACATTTTAACTTCGTAGATATTGTAATTTACCAGCATTTTTTTATTATTTTGATCATCCTTATAAAATAAAGTTGAGGTTTTTATACCCGACTGCGCCAGAAGGAGAGTTATGTTTTTATTATTAAAACATGTTTGACCACTCTGTGGGCACCTACTTGTGTGCATGTGGATTATTTTAAAAGGCACTGGGACAGATACACTCCCTATTTCTATCCTCGCTCCCCACATGACGTCATTCCTGTCACCGCTTTTATGACGCCAGCATTCAATTATTTCGTTTACAATCCACAAATGAAGTTTGTCGCTTCATAACGCACTGCCAATGAACAGTTGATAGCAACAAAGTGAATTGAATTGGTGGTCGTGTGAATGAGGGAATCTAATTACTAGTTTTGAATACTCATACCATCACCTATTTTATTTACCAGTATTACTTTAATATCACTTCAGCGTGGAAATGAAATGGAGGTCTAGTGCCGTCTCTTTTCTGCACTGAAGTATTCGTAGACCACCAGCATGCACTTAAGCAAGTTGTAGTGACAATAAACCAGCCGTATCAACCACAGAACCGAAAACTGTTGAAGTGGATATTGTTCATGAGTGGAGACCATGAATCGACAAGCGTAAGGCAGGACGCCACCGAACTGGGTGGGGACCACGAGCTGGTCGGTTCGTCAGTTACGGGAAGCACCAGGATAAGAGACGCACAAGACTGAGAAATGTGGAAGTAAAAAGGGAAGGCTAATACCCAGCAGTGGGTAATTCCGGGCTAATATGATAATGATGATGGCTGATGAGAGTTGCTGAGAATCGCGTTTAATAGCTTGCAATTAAAGATGTCTATGTCCAACAGTGGACTGCTGTAGTCTGGTGATTTTAGAGCAATTACCGCAGAAAATATTGAATTCACATAAGAAGGCGAATCAACAATCTGTTAAATTGCCACTAAACTGTCTTCACTAAAGATTATACCAATTAGGGGTTGTAAGTTCAAATTACTTAAAACAATTTTAAGCAGGCTATATACATAGTTAATTAAGAAAACGAATTTACTAAAACGGTTGTCGTAGACGTATTTCTTGTTAACAAAGATTATCTCTTGTTTAATGAAACAGTCGGATTTCATTTAAAATAGTTTTAAGTAAAACTAAATTGAGAAAGGTAGTAAGTGATTTGAAAATTTTTTATAATGTACAGGAATCTGAAATAAAATAACCCGAATGTTCGATAAAAAGTAAGCGCGAAGCACTACCCTAGCAAGACGCCACAGAATAGCAATATTCTAGAATGAAACAATACCATAGAGTAACGAATTGCTCTTCGTTTTATAGGTTCTATTATATTTACTAGTAATTAAGTACCTGCAATGAGCAAATGATTTATGGTGTATCAATGTCCAGCAGTGGATGTCTTTCGGCTGAAATGATGATGATGATGATGATTTCTCGAAGCCACTTTTAGTAACTTTAATATTTACTGGAAGCATTGGCGCTTTACGAGTACAGTTTAAAAACAACAGATATTAGTGTATGTATTATAAGATAATGTTAAAAATATTGGGTTTACGTAAAAAAAAGTTTATTTTGTCTTAATTAACAGACAGAGCTTTCTTTTTTCTGAATTGATCAATCTTTGAAACAATCAAAAACTTTGTACTTGTCTGAAAGCCTAACCAGAACAAAAAGGCTTTTAACAAACAAATAAATGTTAAGTTTTCAACAAATCAATTAGAATTCATTACTAAAACTTAGATTCGATCGCAAGACTAATTTCCACTTGGAGATTTAAAGTTTCTAACTTCAAACTATCTGAACTTGTTTAAATTTAAGCTTAACTAAGCTTTTCCATAATTAATAATCTTCATTCTTTATTTAATTATAGTGGTAAAGCTTTAAAAAAGGAGCATAAACTGGTTCACCTTTAGAACCTTCTGGTGGGTAAAAGTTTTTCAACAGCACAAGATGGCGATTCAATTTACAAGTGTAAAACATTTGTAAACGTCCTCGAGCTGAGTCTGAGACATGTTTCGCCGAGCAGTCCACACACTCATCCCTTCCGAGGAGTGTCCTCGACTACCCTCAACATGCCGACGCCGGGAATATGTAAGCTTGTTCAAACATGATTGATTGCGTTTAGAGTTACCATTGGTCCGGATATTTCTGGACATGTCTGGCATTTTGGACACCCGTCCGGACTTTTTACTTGGCTTGTTATTACGTAATCAGCCTACTATGTTCTCACTGCTGGGATATAAGTAGGTGGAGGCACATATACAGAGACTAGCTGATGCCCGCGGCTTCGCCTATGTGGATGTCAGCCAAATTACTGAGGTACTAAAACCTTCTTCAAAAACCACTCTATCTATTGGTGAAAACAGCATGAAAATTGGTGAAGTCGTTTTTGAGTTATTTGCGAACAGACAGAGAGACGCGGTGGAGGAATTTGATTTAAAATGTAGTGATAGTGATTCGGCCGTAGTTCAGTAGGTATGCAGGCTCAGTGCGTGTTGGTGGTTGCACTTTTCTATAGTTATTTTAAGGAAATTGCAATCACATAATAGCATCATCATCAGTCTCAGGTAGATATCATGTCAGGTGGTCCATTTTGCTAGGGGTCAGCGCAACACGTGAAAACGTTCTTCCATTTCTCCCTATCAGACTTCACGGCATCACTTACTCCTTTTCTCTTTCATTTCATTCCTCCCATTTGGCCCCCTGTTTGGCCTTTTTTCAGATGTCCAATTTTATTACGAATGTCAACATTATCTCAGGATATTTCAAATTTCGAAATGGTAACCCTAATTGCGTCCGAATTTGAACGTATCTCGGTATGTTTGTTTACTGGTACCGTTCCATTTTAATTACGCTTTCGTGGCAATTTAGGTTATGTGGATCGATGTTATTGGGGGCATTTATTATACGTTTGACTTTAAGAGGAGCGAGCGAGTTTGGCTATTTGAGAGAATAAAAAAGTCTGTTATTATTAGGTAAGAGGTAATTATGAAAGAGATAATAACCCAAAACAATATCTAAAATATTGAAACTGAATCGAAATAAATAAAAGTCAAAATGATTAACAAAACGTGTGAGGCATACGTTCTATTTATTAATGTACCTAGAACCCATTAACTTTACATCTGGTGGAAAAACAGGTGCAATGCTATGTTTTAATTGTAGATAACAGCATCATTTACTTAGACTTCACTTAGACAAATTATCGAGTACGCAATTATATTATTATTAGGATTAATGCATCACATTTAACAGAGAAGATATTTAAAACCTTTTATCATGACAAAATGAAGGTAACTGATAGTCCTTTTTTTTTCTTTTGGTGGGTGTAAAATCATCGAATAACCCCTCCCGCTCTTGGGCAGAGCGAAAGGGAGTGTCAGACTTCTACTAACTAAAAACCACCCATGTTCCTTCTTCGCCCTCTATGTCGAGGCCGCGATAACCTGTGGACTACCCGCGGCCCCGACAGGCATCGGCCCTTTCGGGCCCCTCCCATGTTGCTGACATCTCTTTGAGGCGCGCGTGGAACACGAACGCGCCGTCGACACGGCCTGTTTTCGTCGTGAGACAGACGGACGGTGAGTTAGCCCATCACTCACCGTCTACAAGCCCGCATCTACGGTGGCCGGAGGTCATCGCGGGGCTGATAGTCCTTAGTTCGCGCAGATACAAGCAAGACGCAAATAAAAAGGTATTTTCTCAGCTTTAACAACTATAGCAAGAAATATTCCGTGGAACGCAACCTAGCAATTCTTAAAAAAAAAATTGCTTCAGTTTTCTCTTAATTTTTAACGATCGCTGTCCTATACCCTCAGATTTTCTACTGCAACGACATCCATATTTAATATTAGTATTTACCAAAGTCATAAACTAGCATGTCTTAGAAGCAAACAATTTAAGACATGACTGTGACATCTACCAACACGCACTAGGCCCGCGTGGTGGATTATAGCCCATCCCTCTCATAGAAAGGAGGCCTGAGTCCCTGCAGTGGGAACATTATAGGCTGATAATGATGCCAAAGCATCTCATAACTGTGGCGATGTCTAATGCATTTGTGTCTAGGTAAGTGCTGCGATTTTAACGACTGAACGGATTTTATTTATATCATGCCTTATTTTTTTCTTTAAAGTCGAAAAATCTTCTATTTCGATTTACAAAGCAAAGAATGGGCAACGTCAATACTTTCACAAGTTATTATACCTTGTGGCTGTGAGTGTTACTTACCGTTTTTTGTTTATCTAACATTCAAAAGTGCCTGTAATGGTCTAATTGAAATAAATGCTTTGAGTTTGAGTTTTCTATTCTCTTTATCTATTCTGAACATTCGGTTGATGATGTCCCTGCTCCTCAGTGCTCGTCTGTGTAACCAAAGCACTGAATAGGACATTTACGTTTACTAAGAGATGGCATAATATGGACGCCACAACTCGTACATACGCTATATTATGCAGATAACACAGTTCTGTGGTAAGGAATGATGGTTTTGAAATCGATGTTTTGGAAGTCCATAATTACACAAAGTATCTTGCGATTGTTCCAATTCATTTGTGGTCGGCGCAGCTTGTCTTCTTCGTCCATACTTCCCTTTTCATCTTATCAGCACATAAATATAGGTAATTTTTCTTGTTGTACGCACATCAGCATAGAACCATACGCAAAGTTTTATCAATTATGAAAATATTTTAATTCACAAATAACAATATGACCTGCACATGCGAAGGATTAGTCACAGGACTCACAGGTGTAAATAGCATTTTTTCAGTAACATATTTCCATCCAGCGGACACATTACATCATAATCTACCTAGCTATTTCCAAACTTTGCAGGGGTCGGATTCCAGTCTAACCGAATGCAGGTGAATACCAGTATTTTACATGAAGAGGCTACCTGTTAGACCTCCACAACCAGTTAGTAGAAATGAATAAAATGAAACCCTTTTATCAAACGGCCACATATTTAGGCTGCTAATGAGAATTCAAGAAATATAAACTTGTAAATAGTTAGTGTTCACAGTACTTATAAGTACCCTAATAAACTTCTAAGTACCCTCAAAGCTAGTCAGAATTCTGAACTAATCTCTAAAGCTATCAAAGAGCAACCCGCCAATGATTAAAAGTTCTAAATTGTTTGAGACATAAAGTTTTAGCTGAAAGTGACTAACAATGCAGTTTAAGTACTTGTTTTTATATGACTCCACATGCGTGGTCTTTTAATGTACGGGATAAGTTCGCTAAATAAGTCTAGGATTTGGGCAAAGACTGTTGTTATAGGTACCATCTAGATGTCTATCTTGTAAAAATTTAGAGATTGACACAAAGGCATCAAAGGCGATTTCCCTTTTCGTCATTTAACATTAAAATATGTATCTTGCTACCGCGTATGAATTTATGTTGAGTATAAAAAGACGTTCACTGTTGGACACACGACTAAACCAAATGTCGCAACATTGACATGACATTTACATTGACCGTGCGTCTCGCATCCAGCGGGTCCCCACAACCTGCAAAAGGTCATCGGTCTATCTAGTGGGAGGACTACTCCAGAATTTTTCGGTTCCATCGGCCATCTGTTCTGCTAGCAATGTGCCCTGCCACTTAAGTTTGGCAGTTTTTCGAACTACGCCTTGACTTGAATAGCCCTCTCTATTGTCCTTTGGGTGACTTTGAGCTTTTTGATGAGGGGAAATTGTGAACGACCACATTTCGGTCCCGTTTATAATTGACTTTCGTCTTACGACACTGGGGTTAGTTGGGCAACTAATAAATCTGCTCACACATAATAATAGAAGTTATCTCCCATAATTTACTCTAAGCCAAACAATACACCACAAATTCTAATAAACTCATCATAATTATATCAAACCCGACCGACATAGATTTCATTGATCACATTACAAACATGACTGTAACGAATATATATTATCCGATATCCATGTTGGTTAATACACGACCGTTGCCAATAGAGTTACTCGATAATTGCTGATTGTAATTAATTTTGTATCTATTAAGTTCTGATTAATTACAGGTACCCACTGGTTTAGCAAACAGGACTGATAATTATTAACATGCGTTCGGATAATTGAATCATGAAGTTGCAAGCACGCAAGTAAAATAAATAGAAACTATACTGCCGCGTTTTTTAGCTTTAATATTTTAAAATTACTTTCATACAGAAAAGAGATGGAGCTATTCAGAACATACTGCTGCATCTCATTTTCACACTGAAGAAGATTAAGATTGTATTGAAAAAACAAAATAGCCACTATAGTTCCGAATACCTCCACTCACCAAAAGATCCATATACAACTATATTATAATGTAATCACAGCTACAATAAATTATTTTCCACGGCATAATTTATTTTTCGGGAATTTAAGCTGAGTCTAAATTAACGTTTTTGGTGCGGTTAGCTTGAATTTAACGATTTCAAACTATGCTTCTTATGTACCAGAGATCGGAACAAAAAATGCCGAAATGATGTTCAAGTTCCGAAATTAGCGAGAGGTATATTATCCACATGTTACTTTTCATAAAATTTGAGAAAAATAAACTATACCTATTCCGGTCACTCACTAAGAAACCGAACCAACGACAGTCTATCAGGCAATTCCAATGCATTACTTCAATAGTTACAGAAAACTAAACATTAGTAAAGAAATCTACTCTCTCAATCTCCGTCAAGACGTAATCGACCGCGCCGGTTCACATTACCACCCCCTGTACTTCAGTCTACCCAGCTCATCTGAGGAAGATATAAAACTGTCGGCAGTTAATTAGCTAGACTTCCACACTCATACGTAGCTCTTTTGAAACTATCAACTAAGTTCTTTTAGTTTTACTACTCACTTTAACTTTGATTTAGTTGTAGGATGTGAGATTGTACCTAGACAGGCACTTTTTTGTCGCCTCTGCTGTTAAAACGGTGAATGAATTCATCATTAAATTTTGGATCACCTTAAAGTTCAAGTGAATCGATGTCTTCTAAACAAACGTGCTCCACCCGCGACGCATTCATTCATCAATCATTTTACATCAAAGCGGCCACGAGATAAAAGTACCTTGCAAAGTGAGGAAAAAACTACAATCACCACTTCAAACCTTCATTCACAAACTTCTATGAAAACATAATCGAACTCCGGGAAGAGAAAAACACAGAGGTATAGCCTGTCAAATTATTTGACAGCAAAACTTGGTATATGTATTGAACTCTTTGTGCAAAACTAAGAATTTTCATTTTGTTGAACGCATCGTATAGGAATAATATTAATAAATGTTTCCTGATGCTAAAGCCCGTACCCGTATATCAGTACTTACACCGTTTACCATGACGAAAAAAGATAAAAAGAAATGTGCCTATGTGTCTGATTTTATCATACTAGAGTGTAAGTTATCAGCAGTTGCGCGCCACGTAGTCCACCATTGGGTATCTCACTCTTGTTTAAATATGTCTCCACTGTACTTGCAACCATCTTACCCTGCCTACTGAGCTCAATACGGGCAACCGTTGCGACCTCTGACTCACCGACGAAACCGCGGAAATGGCGGAGTTTTGGGCTAATAAAATATATTGTCTTGTCAGCAATACGAAAAGAAGTAATCGTCGTCGTTATGTCGCATGTAATCTTTTAATGGGTAGGAATACTGCTTCATCAAAGTATGGTAACCTCACACGAAACACCGAAATGAAAACCTGTAAACTTAAACTAAAACCAACCATGTTCCTTCTTAGCACTTTGTGTCGAGGCCGCGGTATCTCTTTCGGACAACCCTCAGCCCCGACGGGCATCGACCTTTGCGGGCCCCTACAATGTTGGTGACATCTCTGTGAGGCGCGCGTGGAACAGCCTGTCGTCGTCATAAGACGGATGGACTGCGAGCCAGCCCATCACTTACCGTTCACAGGCCCGCGCCTACGGTGGGCGGATGCCATCATGTGGCCCCCGGCGCATGGAGCGTCTCCCGTGGCAGCTGGGACGAGAGGTTCTCGCCCTCTCACGTTCCGCCACCTCCTTCGCTAGCATCACTGCTTCGCAGAATGAGGCGACGGCGTCCCATTCCCTCTGGCCCCAGACCATGGCTTGCACCAGGGCCGTACGTGAGAGGTCGCCACCGTCAATCACGGCTACGAGAAAGTTGCACGCAGCTCTGCTTCACTTTTCGAATAACTACTGCGGTTCTAAGTCCAATAACTGTATGTTCCTCTTCTTTAGGTATTGCAGTATTCATTGGCGCCTTCTCAGTTCTCTTCTGTGTATGGAGCCCTGAAGATTCGACAAACGACTACGGCAAACTAATTCGCATTATGTACTTGTATGACTCCAAAAGCTGCGGCTACAATTTTGCGCCGACACAGAAAATTACCGACTTACATTTGAGCAATGAAACACACCGCATGAATGTGCTTCCCATCAAGTGGTTGCCGGCGATAACCCCTGTGACTACTCGTTTGTCTGCGAAGTTTAGGGAGTAAGCATTGATTTACCACTAATTATAGCAACATTACAAATTCGTCCAATACGATTGTAAAGGGTGTAAAAGTACCCTCAGCGAAGCCGAAAGCCACTGGTTCTCCCCATTAGTACTTAACTTTTTTGTTCTAGACCATACCTGGGAAACCCCTAGAAACGTAGATATTGGGGGTCAAAGTTCCAAATTTATCACAGCTGTTTTTTTAAATACTAGTTTCTTAGCATATAACTTTTACTTAAATTACCTCCATGACGCGTTTACTATTCAAAGCATACATTAGCACAATGTTTTAAGACTACATTGAGTTTTACCGTAAAATGTGAATTTAGATCCCAAAAAATAAACTGTTTCCCACTACTGTTTTCAACTACTTAGTAGTAGTTGACGGCTTCGTGAAGGGTGAATGCCCTGCGCATACACTACAAATATACTATTTTACTTTCTTTTGCAGTAGCGTGGTCAAAAGCCTAATTCTCCACGTCATATGGTTCACTTTGAGTATTACTTTTCGAATCGTTATTTTAAACAGCAGCGACTACCGCACGTCGAAGTTCACGCTTGCCGTTTTCTTCTACAGCTGTGTATTCATGATGTGCTTTGACACGACCATGGCAATTATCTACATCATTCACATCAAGCAAAGTTTAACCAAAGGCATGGTTTTGAGGTACAGTGGATGGGGTAACGAGTTGAAACTGCAGTCGTATGATGACTTTGCTGGGTGGCTTCCAATAGTGGTCTCAACATGCTGGCTGAGAGGTGTCGTATTCTACATCATGAATCTGTACTTCTGTAGAATACTATCGTTGATTAGACAAAAAGTTGTGAGGAGAGAAATATTTAAGGAGAAGCTGAGTTCTGAACAGTACGACCCTATTCCTGAACCTACACAAGTTGAAACCGCTACTTGTAATGTTCTTGTGTACCGGATTGGGGAGACAAGGCCGCAAGTTTGACGGATATTTTTTTTTTGTCAGGTCAAGTCTAGGTACATTAAATATTACTGATACTTTTCTTTAGCTTTACACGATGTGAATTGAAAGAATTAAAAAAAAACTTGAAATGTCTTTTATTATCAGGAAGAGCAAGCACTTTTTTTCCCAAAGGGCGTTTAGTAACGAGAAATGAAATGAAGCGGTTATGAAAGAATTCAATTTCGAACAGTGGTAGAGGGGACGCTATTAAATTTTTCATTATCACCTCGGCGGGAGACGTTCCCCATTAATTCTGAACTTTACCTGTAATCAAAACATGGAGTAGACCCGTTTTACTGACAGCAAATTGGTACGCGGCCCTCTTGAAATTTGTTTGCTCTCTAGATTGTCTCGGAAACGTTTTGTAACGAGTTTGAGTGCGCCCTTGAATTGGAAAGGGTTTATGTCATTTAATTACTGTCGCTATAATAACTCGGAATTATGGGATCATTAGAATTTTGGAGCATGGTCGCAATTCTATGCCAGAGTAAGTGTGCTTCTGATATTAAATTATTGTTTATTTTCTTAGTTTATCACAGAGTCAAGTAAAGTCCACTTTGTATTGATTATTTTATTGACATTTTATTACAATGGAGCAATATTTTTTGTTATCAACTTATCATTGGTTTATTTCTCTTAAAAAACTACTTTTTTTCTAGTTATTGATCTTTTCAGTTCCATTTTCATGAAATTTCTCTATTATCGAACTCCACGAGGGCGAAGCCGCGGGCACGCGGAAGTTTGTGAAGATGAATGTTTATTATAACTCTTTCAGGCAAAAACTACAGAACGCAGTTGAATGTAATTTAGCACACAGATAGTAGACCTGAATTAACACATTAAATTGTAATCCCAGTTGTATGATCCCGTGGGACAATTATCGAACTCCACGCCAGATTTGTATAAAAGTAAGGAGAATATAAACGATGACAACTACGAGCACCACCGTATTTTGAACTTTAGTCCTTTTCAACACTGATGTTTTCAGCACTTCTAGCCGTCGTGATGAGCTGGATGACTCTGGACTGCAAATTCGAGCCAAACTCGTCAGAGCTTCACGAGGCCACACTGATGAAGATCCTGTATCTCTACGACCCTGAGGCCTGCGGGAGGATCCACATATACAATCTGACCGCGAGCATCAAGTACGAGAGGATTTTCACCAGCGTCATGTGGCCTATCACCAACCATGTCGCTGCTAGATTTAGAACGTAAGTAGTAGCATTGACCTCATTTAGAGCAAGATTCCAGAGCCACCATACATTACTTATTTTCTCAGAAATAAAATGTATCGGATAGTGTAGTGTGGACATTTCATATTCATTCAATCAAGGCTGAGAATGTATCCCGGGCGAGGAGGAATGGGACGCCTTCGCCTCCTTCTGCGAAGCAGTGATGCTAGCGAAGGATGTGGCAGAACGTAAGAGGCCCTCAGCTGAGGAACCTCATGTCCCAGCCGCTGCGGGAGACGCTCCGGGTTACGGTGGCCGCGTGACGGCTTCCGGCCAACGTATACGCGGGCCTGTGGACGGTGAGTAATGGGCTAGCTTGCCATCCGTCGTCCGCGTTCGTGTTCCACGCGCGCCTCAAAGAGATGTTAGCAACATGGAAGGGGTCTGCAATGGCCGACACCTGGCGGGGCTGCGGGATGTTGTAAGAGATACCGTGGCCTTGACATAAAGGGCCAATCAAATCAAATCAAATCAAAATCAAATCAAAAATATTTATTTGCTAGAACATGGTATAATAAGGTGTTAGGTACAGTAAAGTTTAAACAGCATAATTATTCTGCCATAAAATGGCGTGCAAATGTTTCACAATTAAATTATCAATGTCAAAATTTACAGATTCTAGTGATTTATCCTCTAAATAGTCCTTAATGGTATAATATCGATTAAATAGTAATACATTAAATAATCTATTTTTAAACATAGTCAGCGGTAAGTCCTGAAGACTGTTTGATAAATGATTATAAATAATTATTGACATGCAGTATACATTTTTTTTAAATAATTTAAGTTTAATTGGTGGCAGCTTAAGTCTATCTTTATGCCTTGTTCGGCTATTTGGCCTCTCAGTATTTGCTTTAAATAGATTGTAGTTTTTCTTAACGAATATACATATTTCCAAAATATACATACAAGAAAGAACATAATAATAATAATAATATTCCACAACTATCACACAACGCCATCTAGTCCCAAGCTAAGCAGAGCTTGTGTTATGGGTACTAGACAACTGATAAACATACTTATATATTTCTAAATACATACATATTATAGATAAATTACACCCAGACACAGAACAAATGATCGTGCTCATCACACAAACATTTGTCCTGGGTGGGAATCGAACCCACGACCTCCGGCATAGCAGTTAGGGTCACTAACCACTAGACCAACAGGCCAGTCAGACATAGGTGGTTTGTAGTCAGTAGAAGTCTGATACTCCCTCCCGCTCTGCCCAAGAGAGGGAGGGGTTATTTGATGATTTCCCAACCCCAAAAAAAAAATAAAGGCTGAGAATGTAAGTAAAGTGAATATAACTTTTACCAGACTTGGTACCTGACAACTGGTCACTCTACCAAGCTAGGTATGCATACACACAAAGTACATACTAACACTAATTTTGTATCATTGTTTTGTCCTGTCTTGGTTCTATCCAAATGTGTAGAATAAATTGTGTTTGGTCAGTTTTAATCCCACGACAAATATTCCTTTACCGAATTACACGCAGATCTCACCCTGTAGTTTATTCCTCTGTTACAGTTCCATCCAGTTATGGTTATCTCTCCACTTGATCTGGCTGCTGTTTTCCATCATCAATGTGACGCAAGGGAAACGGTCCTGCAGTTTCTACGCCACCTCACTACCCTTCACCATCACTGGGATCGCTCTACTCATTACGGATATTATCAACGCCATCATATTCATTATTGATGCGAGGTATACCTTCAGTGAAGGTAGGTACTTCTGATTTAATGTGTGTGTTGTATTAAGAAGAACCGCTGATGAAATTTCAGAGTAAAACTTTTATTTTAAATATAAAAGTAACTTGCCTAACCATCTATTCCTTTTTACTGCTATATCAGTAACAATCTTAATAACTATAACACCACATTATCTTAAAATCAGTTTTAAAACCATAAACGCTAACGACTAAAGGTTAACTGATGCGGTTAAATTTTAGAACGGTGTCCACCCAAGAGTTCTGAATACCGCTACATGCCCGACTCTTAGTAATTGATGCCACTCCAGAGATACCCCGCTTTGAAATGCCGGCTAGGTTTAATCTGGCCGCGTTGACAGGCCAACTGTCTATTCACTTCACTCCGGTGGTACGGGCCTAGATTCAATACACATTTCAGCCATTGATTAGAGATATAGGCTTTAATTGTTACTGTTACGAAAGGGAACCAGTCAGTATCTCGACCTCGTCGGCATTTATAGTTTACAACTGCAAATGCATACCATCTCTATAGCGCTGAAATTAATGTTGGGTATATAGAAACACTAGCTTTTTTCCCGCGATTTCGTCTGCGTGAAATATAGTCTGAGCCTTCCTCGATAAATGAACTATCCAACTACTGAAATACTTTTTTAATTCAACGAGTACTTTCTGATATAAGTGCGTTCAATCAAACAGACTATAATAATTCTAGTATTGAGAAGTAATTCTGTCTATTTACTAGTTACTTTATATCACCTTAGAACGGCTGAACGTAATAGGGTAGTAAACAAAAAAAACTAATTAGTCCGTCAGATAGATTTCCAAAAAATATTGGACACGTATTTTTTCTTTTTCACGTAAATAAATAATGAAGACGATACAGTGCTTTGAAAACTCGTGTGACGTCATTTTCCAAGACATTAGTATGACATTCTTTACCGGTGAGTGACGTCACAACCCCCCACTCAAATCTTAGACGCGTTGTACCCTTGTCAATTTTTATTCATTTGATAAAACAAAAACTACGTTTCCAATATTTTTCGATAATCTAAAAGATGGACTAATTAGAATCATATATTTTAAAGTCAGTAAACATCCCTATAATCCGGAATTTTGTACGCATGTAAAGTAGACAATGATCTGGGAGTTGACGTGGTGGTGGACAGACAGTCTTAATACTGATAGCTAGAGCGGTGTTTTCTGACAAAAAAAAACTGTTTAGTCCGTCAGTTCTAAGAGTTTTTTGTTTTATCAAATTAATAAAAATTTACGAAGATTAAACAATGTCGTCAATGGTCATGAGTCGGGGCTTTTGATGTCACTGGCCGGTAAAAATGTCCTGCAAAACCGTCACACCAGTTTTCGAAAAATGGTATCGTCCTAATTTTTTGTTTACGAGGAAAAAGAAAACGAATATTTATAAATTTTTGGAAATCTATTTTAAATTTTCTAATATCTATTTATCGATCTAATTTTAAATTTATTCGTCGAATACCTTATTTTTCAAAAGCTAGGGTAAAATAAAAGAAAAAATATTGCTTGAAGTCATGACCAGGGGTCTAAAATGCCTACTATAGCGAATCATAATATGAATTGCGTTAAAAAGCGTAAAATGAACCTTTTCTTATGATTCTTTCTTGTAACTGCGTCTGTGACCATTTTACGAATTTTAACACAAATCATATTATTTTCCTATTCATTATCATCTATATTCCTAAATGGTCTCAGACGTAGTTCTTTACTATTATGAAAGGTCCATTTTACGCTTTTTAACGCAGTTCATATTATTATGATCTGCTAAAATGGCCATTTTAGAACCCCAGTTTAACCTTAGTCAGTAATTGTCATTTAATTATTGACAGGCATTAAAAAAGGACTACTGGGCACTGTTGGACATTGTCTTCAATTATGCTTTCGCTACCTGATTTTGATTTTTGATTTGTAAAATTTTGCCGTTTGCTCCACAGTCGCAATTCTTCGTTATCTAGCAACGCAAGGCCAAGTCCGCGCCATGCGCAAGAAACCACTCATGCCAGAGGTGAGGAACGCTGGCGAGGACACGTCCTGGATTGCTGTACTCCTGGCATACGCCAGTATGAGAGGCATCGTCCAGTGGGTTATCAACTTCTGGATTGTCAAGGACAATTATTTCGAGGGCTTGCAACGCTACCGTAAGTGTGTCCAATGTTTGTTAATGTTAATCAAGTTACAAAATCAGGCCTTACTTTGGAGAAATCTATTATAGTAAAATTTCATATTAGTTAGGTTTTATACCTCAAAATCTACATTCTTAGCGGTGTTATATTCTGTATCCGACCTTGTATTAATTTATTTATTATTTATTTATTTTACTATTTATGTACACACAGTAGACAACACAGGAAAATAACAAAATATAACATTTGAATACAAAGGTACTGCTTATTTCTTAAGAAATTTCTGCCAGCAGACCTTTTATTTTACCTATTTATGTCATATTTCATTTTTTAAATAATTAATATTTATCTAGTCCTAGACGAACCATAAATATTAATTACAAAGAGGAGGGGGTAAGGAGTAGGTATAACATAAAGCACAAACATATAGTTTCTTAATCTAGTCAAGTAGTGGGTGCTGTGGTGTTTTCCTAGATAGGTCAGAATTACTGGTGTTTAGGTGAAAAAGCTCTGATCCCCGTCATAAATGGTTGACATATAACAGCACATATTAAATAATTATGATGGAACATAGTAATAAATAAATTCAGAATATATTATTATCATCAGTCATCTCAATCGCTCTCCACTCAACTCAATTTTCAGCAACTTTGATTCAGTCGGTAGATGGCAAATTTATTGTGCTAATTCATTTTAATCCTCTTCAGCTATTCTATTCTGCTTAATTTTATTTCCATGTGTGTGTGAGTACGAAACTCATTGTAACACAGAAAATGCTAAAGTGGCCAGAATATTTTAACTCGTACTATATTTTTGTTTAAAATACACTCCACATTTATTATGCAAACCGCCAGTCTGCGTAATTCAGTGCTGGCTTCTCTGTTTCCCGATCATTATAATTTTGATCTCTTCGAAGTTCAAGTGGATCGGTTTCATCCCAGGCCGCATCATCGTTTCATATTACGCGATTTACAGTTAAACGAAATCCTATAATATTTAAAAAAAAACTCTCTCCATGTCCCCCAGTAATGGCAACATTAGGCCAACTATTTTTCTGCTTGAAACCAGCTGAAATATGAACATTAAAATAATAAGCCATATACCTATAGATAAAGTTAAGGGAAGTCTGTGAATTCCCCATAACCACTTAGTATATTATGAAGCCCATAATTCATAAGCATTATGCTCAAGGGACTTTCCTAAGTTCCGAAGTTAGGATCTCAAGTTGGTCATCCGTTTTAACGTTTATTAGTTACCTACTAAACCCTGGAACTTTGCGTTCGTGGAAATTAACTCAACCTATAAGCAAAATCATCGAAATACTTAGCGATTAAGTAAAAACGTTTAAGCTACTTAGGCCCACTTGCGCCAGGCTGGGTTAACACGGTTAACCCAGAGGTAAATACTACTTTGGAGTTAAATTCTAATTATGTCTTGCACCATCAAGAGTTAACGCTTAACCATGAGTTAAATTTAAAAAAATTTAACCCACTGATGTGGGAGGGTTAAGTCAACTAACTCTGGGTTAGTAATGTTAAAATTGAGATATTTTAGGCTAAGTACGCTTTGGTTGTGTCTCGTGTTTGTTGCATTCAGTGATATCGGTTTTATTTTGTCCTGAAAATGATTAACGAATGGTTGTTGTCTGATGATGAATTGCAGAACGGACTGATCATTTTTACTCACAAAGAGACAAAGGTTTTCATAGAAGATTTCGTCTACAAAAAGAAACAGTTCTCTATAAATATTAGATAAAATTGAAAATAGACTGCAATATACAAATGCGAATAAAAAGTAATGTAGGTAGGTCACATGTAGGCATGTGACCTACATTACATTTTCAGTGATTAGTGCCTCTTCAGTGAACTCCTTTTACAATAGTCTGAATAGAATTCAATTCTTTTATTACTTCCAACCAAGCTTTTTGTTTTTGTAGAATGTTGGCTCCATCAGTTTTTTTGTTTTCTACAATGTGTTTATATTTTTCTACTATATCGCACAGTAACAAATTGTCGCTATTTGTAAAATTTAGGCCACGTAACCGAGGTTTCTTTTCCATATTCAAGATCTTCCGCGTCCGTCTGCCTACATTATTTCGCAAAATAATAACTGTAAACGACAATGCAAGTGCAACACGCTCAAGTCACAACAGTCAATATAACGCGACAAAGAACAACGTGTATTTTTTTAATCTGACATAAAGAAATAGACTTATTCAAAGTACTGTGGAGCGAGAGAGAGAGAGATATTTTGCCAGATGTTAAAAGAATGAATGAACATGACAAGACTAGGGTTAGTTGACTCTGGGTTAATTTTTACTGGTGCAACTTAATATGCGAGTTAAAAATTTAGAACATTAACACTGAGTTAGTAAACCTCGAGTTATTTATTTAACTCAAAGTTTTGGTACAAGTGGGCCTTAGAACCCCAAATTTCCAGAAACGGTTTAAAACCAAAAAAAATAATTTAAATCGTTTAACACAATTATCGACCCTGTCAGGCACAGCAAATTTTCATATACGGACGCAACTATACCATGGTATGCAACTATTGTTGTGGTGATGTTTACCTTTTGCGTTAGATTATGTAGGATATACGCGGATACGTTCCATTTTTTTACAATTTCTTCTGCTTGCGGTTTCCAAGTCAACGGCTATGTATCAGTATACCTAGAAATTTCGCAACGTTTACATGGTCTATAGCGCAGTTATTGTATTCTGTTACTACATTCGGTACTGATGTGCGTTGATAAAAGTGCATTACATTAGTCTTTTGCAAGTTAATAGCTAAATTATTTTCGTCAAGCCAATTGACAATGTCCTTAGGACTTTATTAATGTCCTGTTCGTATGTACAGGAAGAGCGGTTTGATTCTTTAATTATTATGTGGGTATTATTTGACTAGGTAACATCTACAAACTCGCACTGGGCCGATTGGACATTTAAGATTGACTATGCTAAAGGAATTTCTGCAGAAATCTCAATAATGCAAATATTTATTTTCAGGTCAAAAACGTTTACCAACGAGTAGAAAACGAGTTAAAAGTTCGTCATCATTAAATTAATTTTGAAAAGACTAACAAGAACAGCCCATAGGCTCCTAGCACACGGCGTGTTTGGCAGACCACGCGCGTATATGCACTTCAAACGAGGTTTTAACACGAGGATAGAAACACGGGGGCGATCGTGAAACGCGCATCTACGCGCTTGCACTTACCAACTACTCGTACTTGCAAGTTGCAACCCTTTGTACACGCTTTAAACGAGTTTCGAACGCACTTCACACGCGCGTTTGAGTCTATAAAAACGCAAAAATGGACATCTACGGCGGGCGCCGACGCCGCGCGTTTCAGGAATGCGCGTCGTCGTCGCCGTAGAAAATACTCTGTTTGAGTTGCTATATAAAATAGATAATAACACTCAACATATATGAAGTTTTATTTGTATCTACATATGCGACGGTTTCTATGTGCTCGTTGCTATGATAATACAAATTAGGATTCAAATGTAAAGGTTAAGAATAAAATACGGGATGACACTGAAATCTCATTTAATACGGGGGAAGCTCATTGCCACACATCCGCAAGAATACCGTATCCGGGCTTCTACCGAGAAAATCCATGGAAAACCCGAAAAAGATTTTGCCCAACCTTGAACACCCTTGGCCTCGTGTTCAACAGTAGGCACCTCTTTTTTGGGGGCTGGTAAATCATTAAATGACTCCTCCTGCTCTAGGCGAAGCGGATGGAAGCGTCAGACTTCTACTGACTAAAAACCACCCATGTTCCTTCTTAACCCTTTGTGTCCGGGGCCGCGGTATCTCCTACGAATAACCCGCAGAAAAGTAGGTACCTACCTTATTGCAGGTAAATGTGCCAATCTCAAACTTCGTTAGATTATTTAAAAATTTAAATTTAAAGATTATGGAAAAACACACATACCTATACCTTGACCTTGATAAAAGCAGGAAAAACAATAAGCTCAAGGAAAACTGTTTCCTTATCGCAGATTTCACACCTTGACACAGAATTTCCTTATCCCACCAAAGAAAAACCATATAATACAGTCCTTTATCTCCAAAAACTTATTTGGCATGCAAACGATGTGTTTAGTACAAGCGCCTTTCTCCAAGTGTCCACTGAGTCACTTATATGCCAGATAACATGGGGTTATGTAGACCGCTCCGACAACAGGTGGGTCATATCATATCCTTTTTATGGTGGTCTGTGAACGGACGGTCAGCGCCGACATTAAAGGTTTTAGGGTTATTGTGTTACGTGCTGGCTTTGGTGAATAAAGTAATTCCGCCTTGTTTACGAAAATGAAATTAACTCATAAACACAATGCACACACACACTTTTACACAGTCACGCTCTCACCCACAGACACCCTAAAACCCATCCACATACTCGTACATCACACAAATGCGTTCCTTTTTGTAAATTTTTAATTTCAAGTGCGGAGTAACCTAACACAGTATCTCCTTGCTTAAAAAAACTAAAATCATGTGTGTTACAACTATAGACATAAAGTCTAGTCTTGTAAGATAAAAGTCAATCTGTATAGCTGTTTTTTTGTTGTTTAATTCTACTATGAGCTGTAAATTACTTTAAATCAACCCTCCTTTTGGGCTTCGCCGCAGTCGGGTAACAAGTTAACACATGAAATGAGTTCAGTACATGTCATCATCATTATCAGCCTGTAATGTTCCCACTGCAGGGACTTAGGCCTCCTCTCTAGGATGGGCTATAATCTACCACGCGGGCCCCAGTACGGATTGGTAGATGTCACATATCTTCGATTGGTTCTAAGATATGTCGGCTTCCTCACGATGTTTTCCTTCACCGTTTGAGAGCAGTGGTGATGAAATAAATTACGCAAAACGACACTAGTTAGGAATACATGGCGTAGAAAAATTTGTGGTGTGACAAACGAGAATAAAATTCCTGTTTGTCATACTGGTGTGATAATCTGCGGTGACTACGAGTCGGCAATAAAAGTAATGCGCCTGCCCGGGTTCGAACCCACGACCAACTGTTCGTAAGTCGGGGCCCGCCACCACTGGGCCACCACAAATTTTCCCACGTTACGTGGGATCCACGCAACAGGTTTTTTTCTCCCACTCTACTCTGACAGCCTGTCAGTTTCTATTTCATAACATTCCTCACACAATCCTTTCATCTTTTTCTTTAATTTCGCAATCAGCAGTCATGTAAAGCAGCGGTGGCCCAGTGGTATCGGCCCCGATTTACGAACAGTAGGCCGTGGTTCGAATCCGGACAGGCGCATTACTTTGTGTAATTTATTTCATCACCGCTGCTCTCAAAACGGTGAAGGAAAACATTGTGAGGAAACCGGCATGTCTTAAAATCAAAAAATTCGAAGACATGTGACATCTACCAACCCGCACTGGGCCCGCGTGGTAGATTATAGCCCATCCCTCTCCTAGAGAGGAGGCCTGAGTCCCTGCAGTGGGAACATTATAGGCTGATGATGAGTCATGTAAATCACGATTACCCTGATAGATTTCGAATGGGGTTTAGATATGTTGATCGGGTTTAGTTTCTTTTATTAAACTCACACTAGGTATCCGTAAAGTTAACTAATACTAAACCTTGGCAACAACTGAAAAGTTTCGATATGATATTGGTCCGGTCTAACATTCGGACTTTCAAATGCTCTGAGAGTGTCAATATATTTTAATCATATTACTGAAGGAGCTTTAGAAGACACAAATTACCGATAAAAAAATTTGTACCTACACGCTACCCAGTTAAAAATAACCACTCATTAAACTTAACACAATCAACAACACTAAAATCGGAATTCTCCGACCTTCAAGAACAGTTTCCTCGTTTTAAGGGCAAACACTCACACAAACAGCTAAAGCAAATGAATGCCAGCGGATGAATGCGGGTAGAGCAATTAAAATCCTTCTCCATTATAAATGACATAATTATTGCGGAGATTCCGACGTTTAACGCCACCTCTTAATGAATGGAGCTGAGCTAAGGTTTGAATCGTTAGATTCACCGCTGGTTTAAAAAATGTTTACGTTTCTGATTCGTTGATATTTGGATAACATGTTTTATCTTGCTTATGCTGTAAAAGAATCTAGCAAAGAAGATGGCTCACTTTTCTCATTATATGTATTTGGCGATGCGCCGCGCGGAACGACGTTGAACGTCCGTTATACGAAATATTCGCTTCGCAGCCTGACCGCGCGGACGAGCAGCATCGCCTGAGAATTGCCTGAATTGTCTTAACCTTTTTTCTTTACTTTTTCTCCTTATATCACGTTTATAGAAAGAGCCCTGTGTGATAGGTAATCATACCCTAAAAAGTTAAACGAGGAACGTATATTTCTGGTTTTCTGCTGCATCCGGTTAGACTGATAACCGACCCCAATATAGTTGGGAAAAGGCTAGGCAGATGATGACCCCTAATAGTTAAACCTCTTTATTATCGTTTCTTTTAAGACAAAAACATTTCCATCCTTTTAAAACTTTCACAAATAACATTGTCCACAAAATCTTTTCTCAATATCCCCTAGACATTTCTAAAGGTTACGACGGGTAAGCAGAACGGTCAATTTTACTCGTAAGACTTGGGTAAACGGGCAGTAACGGCTTTTTACGACGTACTTTACTAAAGCCGCTGATTCTCGGTCTAGACAAATAGTAAACTAACACACTGGCTAACTTATTATCAGCCAAGTACGACATAGCGCTTTTCTACCCAACCCATTAGTGCCAATTCCCGAAAATTTCCACCTGGACACGGGTTGCCATAGCTGACCAGGGAGTCTCTAAATAGACTCGACACAGGTAAAACCTGTTCAGGTGGAGATTCATAGATGAATCTGCCCTTTTTTTTTTTTTTTTTTTTTGGTGGGTGTAAAATCATCGAATAACCCCTCCCGCTCTTGGGCAGAGCGAAAGGGAGTGTCAGACTTCTACTGACTAAAAACCACCCATGTTCCTTCTTCGCCCTCTATGTCGAGGCCGCGATAACCAGAGGACTACCCGCGGCCAGATGAATCTGCCCTGGAGTGTAAATCTGGTCTTGCCCCACAAACTATGGGGCACTTGATATAGTGCCCAGCCTGTCCTGTTACTTGCATATCACATGAGCTGATGGAGGCTTACTGAAAGTGCGAAAATCGTCGCCGAAATTTGGGCCGACTCAATTTAAATTGTCATGGACACGCTAAGAAGAAGAAGCCTAGTACTGGCCCACAGGATAGTGACAGTAATTTCACAGAAAAGGCTTTGATAATGATCACCACAAAGTTTAAAGTCGCCAAACTCAACATTTAAAACTGATAATAATTGTGATATAAGGTGATTGCTAAATAATAACCGCATGGGTCTTCACGATTAAGCTACGCTTACTTGGGTCGGTCCGTATCTCGTTTGCATGTTGAGATTTTTCGTCCTCTTTTGCAGATTTTTGACAACCTTACAGGTAGTCAGCCCAAAAGTCTGATGACCAGTCATACCAGGGGTTATCATAATTATAGCCCAGTACTAAGTAGGTAGTGGCCGTGGTGGAGGTCAAATAGGCAGTTGATCCATTTAAAATACTGGTATCTGGTTGGACTGGAAGCCGAGCTCAAAAAGGCTAAGAAAAACATCATTATGCAACGTGGACCTTTCATTTCCGTGTTCCGTGATGTCATTCCAGGTTCCGTGTCAAAGTCGCGCTGAGTTTTTAACAACTGGATAAATAAAATAGAGGTCAATTTCCCCTGATTTTCTTTACAAAGCTCTGTCATGAATTAAATACCATGCTGAGTGGCAACCTACTTGTCGCAGTTACGACGTGCATTATTTATATTTTTTTCTTTTTTAATTTCCCTGCTTGTTGTATTTTACTTTTTTTGTGTATTGTTTTATTTCCTGTATGCATGTATGTTTCTGTGACAAATAAACATTTTTTCTTTCTTTCTTTTCTTTCAAATACTAGTACCGAAGCTAGAAGCTCACAGCCATGCATAAGACACTCATGACCCAATTCTTTAGGTTGATTCACGAAATCCGCTGGGAATATCGTCACCTGTCTCCCGT
The DNA here is from genome assembly GCA_932274075.1 of Diarsia rubi. NCBI lineage: Eukaryota > Metazoa > Arthropoda > Insecta > Lepidoptera > Noctuidae > Diarsia > Diarsia rubi. Next base: position 19,001,869 of record OW026424.1, on the reverse strand, counting down.
GTGTACCTTTCATACGTAGTAAGCAACTGAGAAAATGTAAAACAAACTCGCAACAAGATTATATACGGAGATGGAAAAAAAGGGAACCGATTTAAGTATAAATAGATTTTACTGAATGGCTATGATTGGGTTTTTTTGGCATTTAAAGGCTGCTCTGTTGCCGTTTTCGTGATCATCAAGAAGGTTTTACCTCATTTTGACCGCGGTTTCGGTTGCGTGTAGTGTAACTTTATATTAGGAAAGTAAAACCCGGATGAAATAGAAATACTATGTCCTAAATCAGGTCGTGTTTTGACTATGTGCCAAATTTCGGCGAAATTATCTCAACCATTAAGATTGTATCAGACAGAGTTATATTTGCATTAATTCATAAAAGTAGTATGCATTGTCAATTAGGAATAATGATTTCAGTCATTTCCTTTAAAATCGTATTGTTCTAGAAGCTTTTGTTACAGTCGTATACCTTTTCTATATCTTTAATGAAGAATGCAATTAAATTCACTTACTTACACTGCGATAAAAAAATGAAAAAATATTCAGGCCTCTGAACAGTTATTGAATATCGTTGTAGTGAACGCAATCAAATAAAATTATTCCAAAAATGTTGCATCAGTGAGAATTGATGGTCAAAGTGCTGTCAGCATTACAATATAAATTGATATGAAGAGGATTAAAAGAATTGCTGCAGCATGAAATAGTACTATTTAACTTTTGGTTTGAAACTTTTTTATTAAAACTTTCAGTAAATATTAAAAGTACCTTCCTTTCTTCCTTGACGAGTAGTATAAAATTTCATTTATGATTAACACTTTTATTAATAACAATATAACTTTACAACAACACAAATTAAGGTCTGAACACTAGAAGAGGTGCAGGGTTGCGGAGCTGAAGTCTCGCAGAATACTTCATGTTCTGGACATCATTCTCCGTTACAAATTCCACTTTCTGCAGCTGTCCATTAGGAAGCAGGACGAAGTAGGTTCCGACGCTCTTCTGCACTTCAACTGGACCTTCCAACCTTTCAGCTTGAGGGTTGTCAGTGGTTGGAACTTCGGTAGAATCAGGAACTCCATAGGTGTTGTCAGGCACGCCATAGCTGGTAGCTGGTGGCGTCTTCGGTAGTTCGAAGGCTTGTCCCTGAGGTTTCCATCCAGAGGCTTGGTACCCAACATCAGGAGCGCCGTATTGATCAGCAGGTGCCTCAGGCTGCTCGTTGGGTAGTGTGAACGGTTCTCCTGCAGGTTTCCAGCCTGATGCTGGGTAAGGTCCAGATGGTTCGGTGGTTGCTTCCGTCGGTGAGTCAGTGGTGGTCGGAGCTAACTCCTGGCGCTGGAACCTGAACCTCGCTGGTCTGAAGCGAGGCAGCTCAGCTAGAGCTCCGATCACAACACAAGACAGGACTAGGAACTTCATGATTGATGTTGAGCAGTTGAATGATGCTGTTCGTCATATTCCAGAGCAATTTATACTATGTTCATAAGTTTATGGTGCTTTGTTGTATCATAAATGGTGTGATAAGGACGGTATAGAGGATATTCGGTGATCATAAGTCTGATCACGTCGCGTTTGACTGACATTGACCTGATGACGGCGTCCAAATGACATCAATAACTGATTAGAACGTGTAGCTAATTAATTAAGTGATAATTAATGCAGGGTTTTAGGAGTTACCTTGTAATGCCATCGTGATTAATATTTAATTTCTATCAAGGATAGGTCTGGTAAGTGTTGGTTAGTATTGACAAGTATAGTTCCTGTGAAAGTGTAATCAAGTGTCTTAGATTTTACCAATTAAATCAAAATCATAATCATAATCTCAATTTATTCAAGTGCGAGTACTTGAATTAATCTTTCTACAAATCCTTAAACTATTTGATATAAATCTTATCTCTCATTTTATATTTATTTATTTCCGTGTGTGTGTGTGTTTCATTAAGGTATTTTTATCATTCTCTACAAATCTAAGGTAAACTGGTTGTAATAATAAAGCCCTATATTTTTAACAAGAATAAACAAGCTGACGATTGTAATCGTGGAGAGCTCGGCTCACAGCTTGAGGACCATTGTGGAAAATAAAACCGCCATTTCCTCCTCAATTTAAAAAAAATGTTAAATGTTTTCCTCTCTTCTCTTGGTTTTTGTTCAGAGAATTGTATCTACCTCACAATGCACGTGCATATTTTATTAACTGTTTGTGTAGTAGGTGCTTTTTAATTTTGGGAATGGAAACACTTAACTCTCTGCGAATAATAAATAGTCATTGTTAACAATAAGCACATGCTTTTGTGTGTGTTATATTATACTGTTACTGATAGCCTTTAACATCCCACTGGTGGGGTTAGCACGACTTCCACGATCCAGGGCCAAGGTGGACCACTATTCGCTGGTTCTGTTCAGCTCACCGCAGCATCTCCTGCCACGTCGCCTTCTGGATGTGTCAGGGCTCCGCAACGTGGTTATTTGTTTGACAATTGGATAATTTTTAAATTTACCTAAGGTTAGAATAGAACTACCTACTTACTTAAAATACAATAATATATTGACTGAACTGAAACGGATTGCATTCAAGATACAAACTAACTGACTGTTTAGATCATCATCATCATCATCAACAGCCTATTAATGTTCCCACTGCAGGGACACAGGCCTCCTCTCTCTTTGTGAGGGAATGGGCTATAATCTACCACGCGGGCCCAGTGCGGATTGGTAGATGTCACATGTCTTCGAATGTTTGGTTCTAAGCCATGCCGGTTACCTCACGATGTTTTCCTTCATCGTTTTGAGAACAGCGGTGATGAAATAAATTACACAAAGTAATGTGCCTGCCTGGGTTCGAACCCACGACCTACTGTTCGAAAGTCGGGGCCGCCACCACTGGGCCACCGCTGCTCTCTTTCAGACTGTTTAGATGCTCACTGGTAACTTACACATCCGTGTAAACTAGCCATTTTGAGCTGTATAGTAATTCAAAACTTGTGTATAGCTTTTGTACACTTGCATTGGCATTACCTGTGGGTAGCATATTATACCCCCTTTTACATTTTTTTTTTTAATTATAATTGACATGCCACCATCGAAAACTGATGAGAAATTAACAAACTAATTAAAAATGCACACAGCACAAGCCCAAGCAACACATACCGACATGATTATGACATGTAACATAACAAAGCAGCCATGGCCAAAGGAATAAGATCGTAAACCAATACAAACGGTAATGAAACAGTGTCGAATGTCGTTTACAACACGTTTTTTTGAAGCGACGTGAATACTAAATCAGTTATATAGACTACAATACAAGATTGACTTGGCCACTGCATCACCGGCCAATGCGATGGCGATTAGCTGTTACAATGGCCTGTTTAACATTGACGATTGCGATGCGATGACCAAGTCAATCTTGTTTTTAAAATATCAAAGGTTTTTAAGTAGGGATTAAATATATTAAGTGACTTGGTATTACATGGATCTCACTACTTTTTATGGTAAAAGTGAGTTGCTCGGCTTGGCTTTTTTTACAAGTTTTGTTTTTGGTGAGATTTTAAATACACAATTTTGATTTTGCGAACTTTTCTCGTTGAAAGTATTTGTTTAATTACTCATTACCACTTTTTTTAAATAACGTTTCTATACCACTGCTGAGCAAAACCATTCCCCAATTCCAGCACGTGGTCCTTTCTCGTGCTTCTTCGAACCCTCGTGGTACGCGTTCAGATCGTCTTACCACCTCTTTCTGGGCTCGCCCCCCCCCCCCCGTTTTCTTCCAGTTACCTTTTGCCCAGAGTTCATGCATGCAGCTGACGTGACTCACCCAATCCAATTATTACATAATTTCGTTTTATATAGAAATTAAAGTTATTTTTAGAAAGATTCGGTACTCACCCGCCTGTGGCCGAGGTCTCCTTATATAATCTGTAAAAAAATAAATTTACGTTAGAATTAATTAGTTTTTTAATTGGTACCAAAATTAATTTGGATATTTTCAATCAATTTAATCTGTTTATTTATAAATATCTCCTGCAGCCTCACAAAAATTAAATGGTATGACAATTATTGTAATTTTTTTTAATAATTATGAAAAGTAATAAGTCACCTTTGTCATTACATAATAATTATTATTGTGGTAAATATTTACACAAATGGTCGTCGTACAAATTCAATAGTTTTTTATGAGTTAATAAAAATAGTTTGACAGTCAAAACCTCATTAGCAAACAATCCTTTGTATTACCTTATTGAGCCTGTTCTACGTACCTAATAACCAGATGTACGAAATTTGAATAGGTTAATTCTTTGGGGCAGCAATTAATAAAAAAATAGGTAATCATAAATTGGAACGAAATCTGCTGAAAGCAATTAACTGCAAAAAAAATATTGGTCAAATTTTCCTCACTAAACGGACGTTTGATAATTTTTGGCAATCAAAATACAATAAGTCCTTACCTAAGAAAATTGGTTAAAAGCTATTGGTTAATAGCTCAGTAAAAAAATAATTGAAGCAAAGGCTGCTCGTTTGATTCCCGTGCTCACCAAATTGAAGTTGATTGATCTTTGCTTTTTTACTTTCTTATTGCTGCTTATTCTAAAATTGTTTATTGATTCACTTAGTTTGTTTCTCAAAACAAAATCAAGCATTTATCATACAATAACCTTTACAGGCACAAGGCAGAATAACTTGTGAAAGTAATGTAGTAGTTGCCCATTACATAGCGCAGACCTTTATGGGGAAGAACGGGCAAGACACTTCATGGACATTCTTTTACTAAATCATGAGCAAGTCTTGTGCTCATATTTTTTTTATTAAATTAATATTAGCGGTAAACCAATCTTGGACCAGCAGTTGGGTGTTATTTACATCGTGGAGACTTATGGGCTTAAGTTCTGAGTATAACCATCCCATATTTAAACTATCTCTAGTTTAATTCCTACCAACATCAACCCTGCGATACAGTGTTGTCTCCATGTTCGAAGTTTATGTACCGATAAAACAGAGCATCGCCCCCTCGCTTGCCATACTCCGACACTACACCGACTTCGGTACGTGAAATTTCAAAATACATAACCCCTGTACACGATGCAACAAAATTTGTGTATACAGGATGCTGTCTATTGCAGTTACTCCGGCTTCTCCATCGATAGCGCCTGTATAATGCAAGATATATGGTTTATTTTGTATCCCTGACGCAACCCTCTGCCATTTACGTCTGAACCAAATAGAATTGTATTTACACTTGAGCTCTTGATCGATGAAATCGTTACTGGCGCATAGACTAGTAACAGTGTTCTGAGGTACGCTATTTTCAAGTGAAATTCTTTAGAACTAAATATGCCCCCCGGGGCCCTTAGACGTTGATGTTAATAAAATAAAATAAAAACATTTTATTCCTGACGTTGATCCATACGATATTCGTAATACACACTACTATTTAGCTACGTTAGTACGTGGTAAAATATTTACAAGAAAAATTTCTAGTAAATTCTTTAATTTCATTTTATTTTCATACAAACAAAACCCAAAAATCAAAAGAGGATATACTCCACATCAAAAATATCTTCTAAATTGTTGTTATTTTAAGTAGCAAACAACTAAATAAATTGACTAACTCCGTCCAATGCCGAAACCAAACTATTTAATTAGCCGTTCAATCAAAATGTTTAATAAATTAATGCTTGCCTACGAGTCACCGGTCAGCCAAACTTAGTTTTAATGTAGGCCCTTTTAGTTTCCGAAACCGAGCTCTAAAAGCCCTCGAGGGAGACAGTTTCTGAAGGATAAAGTACCTCAAAACATTTGGGAATTGAATTTTTGCCTGGGAGACATACGACCACGTTACATTGCGTTAGAGAGGTACGAGTATCTGACGTAATCTGCTTTTTTAAATATTGTTTAATAATTTTGAAACTTGATTTATTCTATAGTTTATTTATTATTACTAGTGGCCCCCGCCGGTGCAATGTAGATATAAACCTTTCTCTTGAATCGCTCAATTTATTGCTGTAAACTGCATTCAAATTCGTTGCAGAGTTTTAAAGATCTAAGCGTACAAACAGCGGAAGCGACTTTATTTTATACTATGTAAAGGAAGATCTACCTCCGGCCACCGTAGACGCGGGCCTGCGGACGGTGAGTGATGGGCTAACTCGCCGTCCGTCCGTCTCACCGGCGCGTTCGTGTTCCACGCGCGCCTCAAAGAGATGTCAGCAACATGGGAGGGTCCCGAAAGGGCCGACGCCTGTCGGGGCCGCGGGTAGTCCACCGGTTATCGCGGCCTCGACATAGAGGGCGAAGAAGGAACATGGGTGGTTTTTAGTCAGTAGAAGTCTGACACTGCCTTTCGCTCTGCCCAAGAGCGGAAGGGGTTATTTGACGATTCCCCCCCCCCCCCAAAAAGGTACCATACTAACAAAAAATATATTTCACACAGTCCCCTAAAACGCAGAAACAAAAAATAGCGCAACAAACTCCTCAGTAATACAACTACCTGAGAATCTACAAAAGAAATAGATCTATCATAATTTATGACACACTGCTCTTATCCATTTCATTGCACCTTCAAATCCAAATCCTCTCCACAAGCTGCAGATATTGAAGTCTGTTTATCGACGACACAGCAGCCATTGGAAACTGTAATCGTATGAACTCAAATGGAAAATTGGATGGGATCTGTCCTACCAGTGGCATATCCAGTTAGAAGCTCCAATGACATGCCTTTGCAGGCTTTGCACTCGAAATTTGATCCCATTTCACAGCTTTGCTCGTGTTAAATTTTAGCTTGGAACAGTAATTGGAGTAGTGACTTTTCAATTTGACCAGTTATTTTCTTGCTGAATTCGGGGAGATACTTTTGTGTCACTGCGATTTTAAAGCGAATGCAGAAACTGGGTTTACTTCTGTCAATTGACAGCTCTAATTGTCTTTTGTTTGTGTCCCTTAGTTTTTAATTGTATCTGCTAGGTTCGCATACAACCATAACCACTTTTATAATATATTTTCTTGATGTTCAGAGATAATTTGATCGTCAATTATTAAAATTAGCGCTATAGGTACATGAATATCGCTTTGCCTGTTGATCGACATCAGCTATTTCTATAAATTCTTTCTTATCATAACAAATGGTAATAAATTGAAATCAAACAAATTACATTTAATCTAGCTACCAAAATAATAAAGTTTAATGAAACCGGCAATGATTTACTGCTATATACGTCTTGGAAGCATAACGTCTTGCAGATTACGAGTCGTCGTCGGTTCGTCACAAAGCGGGATGCGGGAATTAATCCCGCAAATTGTCGCCACCTGGCATCGCAATCGTCACATTTTCGCCACAAAATAACTCATACCGTGACATTTGGAACGATAATATCAAGAAAAATATTTCGCGTTTATTTTTCCCGGGACTCACGATAGTAGATTTTATTTTGGGGTGCGGGATGCTTATTGGTGTTTTATATACAAAAGGTATGATTTCCTAAGAAAATATTTGCTTTTGTTAGGGTACGCCAAGGCATTAAGGACTAAGGTGTAGCGACTCAACAGTACCCCACGGCTAAGCTACAAAGAATAAGAATAAGATACTAAATATTATTCTTCTTCTTTTTTTGGCCATCCCTGTGCAGATTTCTTCCAAACTCTTTTTGAATTTGAACAACTTAACTTAATATTTCTGTGATTTTTTAGCACAATGGAAATTCTTCTTGGTATGAAATGGGCCTACTCTAAACTCCAATCTTGTCCTAGGACAGAGATGAGGTTGACAATGTTAAATTTGTTTTATGAAATACTACAGAATTTCGAATAAATCGGCTAGTAAGCCGGATTATTATCTTATTATGAAAATTTGTGAGGGATCATCAAATAATAATATACATGCAATTCATACTTTGTGCCCATTTATAATGAGCAGATTACGAAACCGAACATTATTACAGCGGTAATGGATTTGGATTACCAGTCTTATAGTAACATTTAATTAATTAACAACTGTAATACAGTTTATATTATGCATAATCGAATAATAATGAGGCATGCATGTGTGTGAAGGATGATTTGACTAAAAACCAGTGTCCAATGATATGACGAGTAGGTAATAGCAAAGTATGAAAACCTATTTTCGACAGTCCTGGACTGATGTGTGCTGACAGTTTTATAGATTCAACTAATAAAAATGAAATTGTACAATGTTTGCAAACTGCGGAACTCCCTAACTTTACATCGTACGAATAACAGCGTACTACAATATTTTCATAGAAAATCATAAGGAATATCGAGAATTGTGGCACATGTAAGGATCACATGTTTAATAGCTTGAACATCTTCCTTGAAATTTCAGTTACAATTTATTACAAGACAGATACATTCACAAAAACGTCTCTTAATCAACATTCATAAGATAAACGAAACAATCAAAACGTTAAAAATAAAATCACTTCCCAGAGCGATTTCGAGACAGACTTTATAAGCTAATGGTACAAGCAGAAAAACTGCAATTATTTTCTTAATCTTGTTAATTAAAAACTAGGTACCTACTTGTTTTAGGTATCAAGAAAGAAGACTATTTGTAAAGCAACTGGTATCTTGCAGACAGGTGACGATTGTCGGTAGATATTCAAGATTAGACCAACTATTATTCAGGATAACAACAATTTGTCAGGCACAATTGAAATTAGTATAATCTCTGGTAAAATTATTAGCCAGAAGAATGACGGTAACGGTGTTGGCTATCTAATGGGTAGCCCCAGCATTCTTCTGTATGGATAATATCTTCTGTGGATGAATATTTTAAATAATTATGTCTGTTCGTGAAGACTATTTTATATATACATTTATTTAATTAAAGTCTACCACTAGACGAAGCATTGCCACGAGAAAATGAACCCTATATCACAGGCTTAGTTAAAGTTCCATGCCTATTTGCTTTGACCCGTCGAAGAGGTAAACTTTCTGTGGCTGTCCTTGACTTTGACAGAGGTCACTAGTCACAGAACGCTGTTAGGGGTCACAGCCTTCACAGGATATTGAAAATTTATCGTTGTAAAGGGTTAACATAAATCCTGGATATATGGCATGTGTAGACAACAGTAGGATTGTGTTTTGTGAATACGTTAAAATAATATCTTCTTGTTTTTGTTGGATAATCTATAGGCTTATTTGTGACCTGTGCCTACTAAACCAGAGATTGGTGTGTATTGGAAAATAAATATAGAGTTTCTACAAACAAACTTCAATAGAAGATTGACTATAGAATAAAGATATGTGAAATTGTCAGGATTTATTCCGTTAGGATCGTACATCTTGTGAGCATGGGTGATGACATACAGAAGATGGGTTCCGTGCAAAGAAACCACACTAGGTGCGATACACAGTTTCTATTAAACTAACTTCATTGTCTGCCTAGCTTTTGCTCAACTATGGTGGGGTCGGCGTCCAGTCTAACCGGGGGCAGCTGAATACCAGTATTTTACATGGAGCGACTGCCTACTAGACCGCCAAAACCCAGTTAAATAAATACTGTGTAATACGGGACTCTTTGGAAAAATTGGTGTTCAGTATTTTTTTATTGAACAAACAAATTACTTGAAATTACAATTTAAAACAGTAATATAGGCACAATGAACTGGGTACAGTTCCGGAACATTGAAATGCAATGCAACATTCACACGAACAAACACTTCGAATCAAATGATAATGTACCTATCAATGCATGTAACGAAACATGCTCTCTAAATCAACTTCGTCCTAGAGAGTAAGGCCTCATTTACGGACAAGCGGGACGTCGCACGGCGCGTTGTGCGTTTTTAATTCAAGCACATGGCGATGTATGAAAACGGTAACGATTTCAAACGACGATTTTACGAGAAACGATTTTTCACTCGTTAGTTTAAAATGCAACGTTTGTTGCGGTGGACCCGCCTCTCAGTAAATGAATAAAATAGCACGCGACGCGCGTCGTGCCGCGTCTCCGTAAACGAGACCTAAGAGCCTCAAAACCAGGGCTTCAGATAATATGAAAGCAGATCACTCGCATCAAAGAGCACGCATTAGTAAATTAAAAAGCTGACGAAAGGGATACGCCAAGGAAAGGAAAATAACGTTCGTATCCCTTTGTGTTACTTGTGTTTCTAAGTATGTACTTACACAATAATATCTTTTGGTATATGGTAATGTGTTGTGTTTGTTGGTACATAATAAAAAAGATGGGGTTTTAGATATTGTTGATTCGTTCTAAAAACTATTTAAGGTAGTGGATGATGGTTTAATATCTGATAAGATAAGAGAGAATGGTATAAGGAAACGTGTTGCGACTCTTGAGGCAGAAGCGTCAAGAAAAATGAATTCAATGCAAATCTCAGTCATACTTACCGATTCTTTGTGTTATTTTTTATAATTGGAGAATGTGTCCACATTGATTAATTCGTAACCAAATGGTTTTCAAAAGCTGTGTGTTGCGTTGACGTGATTCAGGAAACTGTATCAGGCGAAGGACCGTCGCTAACTAAGCAAATAGCACAATAAATTAAGATCAACCGTTACGAAAATAAAATACTGAAATTAGGGCAGAATCTAAAACGAACCGTAGGAAACTATTGAAAAGCTTTGTGTTTGAAAAAGGATTTCAAAAACAAACCAATCCTTTGTACAAACTAACGTTTCACTGTTCAAATTAAATAGGCAATAGCTCTAGAACAAAGCATTTTTAGCACTTTTAAAACACGGTCCGTCAATAGCAGTTTCAATTTATAAAAGTTTTTGGGTAGGTGTTACAGTTTTATATGTACCTATTTAATTCAGGTAAATTAACAAACAGTCTCTCATCATAAAATAGTTTTAAAAACATACTCTCGGCGTCATATTTCTATCTGCCTTTGCGATCATTTCAATTGTTGTTTATCACACCTGGGAAATTTCCAGTTAAGTGTCTTATTGGGGTTTAAACTACAAGTGTTAAATGATTTAACTTAACTTTAAATACTTGCCCCGTACTATTCAATGCATCCATCATTACAATGTTTTGGGTGCGTTATATTGAGTCCTAACGAAAAACTTAATTTTTCACCCCAATTTTTTTTTCTAGCAATAATTTATGCGTCGAGGCTCACGGCTTTATGAAGGGACTGTTAACACCAACATGTTATACATTTTTATATTCGATTCCCAATAAATGATTGCCTAGTAACACAAAACATTACCTACATTTCTTCCTTCTAGCAAGCCGAGTTATTCCTCGGAGAGAACAAAATAAAAGTTATAGTCGTCCCGTAGGAGTGAAGTCGAAAAACTAGAGCAATTTATGCGACATTTGTTAGGTCGATCTCAGGTGTGATACACGAAGGTACTATGACCTTCTACAGAATAATAAAATAGCAACTTTGAATCATCGTAAATAAAAATCAGCCTGTAGCTTTGACCTTGAGGAGCTGGTGCCTAAATAATAACTGCCGCTCAGGTCAATCTTTAGGTTAAGCAGCGCTTGCCAAGTTTACTCCATACCTCTGAAATCAAATTAAGCCATTGGCCCCTGATATCATTTATAGATCTTTGAAAGTCGTAAGAGGTAAAAGGATGGATTACTTTGGGAGCCCGCCTGTTTCCCGAAAGTCTGACAACGTATCTTACCATGGCAAAAGCATGGGAAAAGGCTATGCAGATGATGATTAGTATTAAGGTCTATTTTCCCAGAAGTTTTGAGGTTAGAGTTACATAAAAAGGTCAGTTTACCAAGGATCTACAGACACATTCGTATTTGCTCAGCTACAAGCAAACCCTGTAAAACATTATTTAGTCCAGAAATTAATCAGCAGACAAAGTTTTACAAGTTTATTTAGAGTTGAACCATGTCCGAAGAGAAGCGATTAATTATAATGGGTTCCGTCGAAGCGTAGTGAAATCTCGTTATAACTAACGTTGGTAAGCACAGCGTTATTCTGGATATTCCCATTACTATGCTAAAACGACGGTCAGCAGAGAGTGTGGTCTAAGATAAAGGCGATTAATTCATGAAGGAGGTTTAGAGTTTTGTTAGTTTAGAGAAGGAAAACGAGAACGATAACGTGTCGCTGTCTCTGTTAACAAGAAAAGGATTTAAAAAAACGATAATCTGAACTCAATGTACTGCCTCGTTAGTCTATTGATGAATTTGATTGCTGAACATGAGGTCCTAGGTTCGTATCCCAGGGCGGGCAAAATGTTATTGGGTTTTTTATCTTTTTATTACGAAATTCTGAGTAGCACCCACGGAGTCTCAATTTGTAACCAGTTGATGACAAGCTTGCCCGCTATTACATTTGACTTAAATATTACTGGCGATTTGTGAGTATAGCTAATGCTTATTACATGAGAGTTAAACACGGGCAGAATATGGATGTTCTGTTGTTAGGTACCCCTCTGTCTAACCCGCCGGAGATTACATGAGTATTAACATGTTTACGATTGTTTTTTCTCTCTTTGTGCACGGTCTTGAGTGATGCACTTGCATTGAGTGACACACGCGTGTCACCTGTTTCCTCAGCGAGAGTACCCTACTAGAGAGTACTATCACTTTACAATAAGTTATTGTAACTGTTTCCTAGTATGCTCTAAGCAACTTCCCTATTTGTGTTCTCCACAATCCCAGTTGTAAGATATGTGTAACTCATGGTGAAGTTGCTCAAAAACTTTAAAGTCTCGTTTTATACAACCATTTTCCGCTACAGCGTATACTTTGGACCAACCGACATTGTAGTCGTCAGGGCTCCACGGCAATTAGACAGCATTTTAATGGTACAACGGAATAAGATATTTCTAGAATTATTGTACAGTTTACCTATCCAGCCCTCGTGATGATACCCAATCGTCTTTATTTATTTTCTTTGGAGATAGAATGTAAATGTATTAAATAGCGGGCAGTCGGAGAAATTGTTTAAGTTGAGATTTGTTTTTTTTTTAGATGGTTGGACAGCGTAAAACAAACCGATTGCCAACCCAACCGATATCTCTTTAGTAGTTAGATAGGTATGTGTGTATATGTCGCTCGCTTTTTCTTTATAATTCCTAATAAATTGGCTACAAACCACACATATTATAATTAAAGTGCGCTTTTCATGACAGCGTGTAATCCAGGGTCAAACAGGGTCGAGGCATCGCTTCCTTCCTTATTAAGGTTCGTTTTATCAATATCACTGCGTCACCAACCTTCGAGTACCCGTATTTTTGACGCTGTCATAAAGCTGATTTAGATTAATTAGAAAATTTCTAAGGAATGATACACACGTGTATGAGTCGGAAAGATGGTAAAATCAAATATACGAGGCAAATGCTTCAACGTAGGTAATATGAATGAAATATGAAGGACGTGCAAACTGCCTTCGTGGTCGAATGGTTTAGGCGCTTGCTTAATGACCCAGTGGTCGTGAGTTCGATTCCCACTCGAAGCATGCTTTGTAAAGTTGTTTCCAGTTTGGCTAGGAAATTGCATTGAGATGAGATTGAGATTCGGTGCGAGCCGAATGAACGCCGAATTGTGTAGGTTTTAATAGTTTTAAGTCACATTTTGTTTAAATGAAACTGCCGAATCGAATATCCTGACCTGAAATATTGTGTAGCACACCTTATTTCAGTTACGGTTCCTAAGCAACAGATTGTATTTAATCCTGTGTTAGAATTGGCCCGACTGAATTCACTAGCTCTATCTAATCTCAAGATCAACTTGACTAATGGTTAAAACAAGAATACTTTACCTCGAGCCTCACAACACAGCCAGTAATATTTTAACACCAAATAATATTCTTGATGTTAAACAGTAACAACATAAACACCCCAGGGTTCCAATAAATTATTCAACGAAAAATAAACACCAATTACGTAAGAAAACTCCATGAAAACCCGACATTAAAATTAATGAAACGGGACAAAAACTCGGCAAAACATCCATTCGATACAAAATGTTCTTTTTTGAATTTATGTTAGAATTAATTGCATGGTGGCGGCATCTTAAATCAAAATGATGTATTATTTCCCTCAGGTGGCTATGCCTAACAAATCCTGCAATGTCTGCAGGATATCTCATTACCATAGTAAGTGAAGGCATTTGAGTTATTTGCTTAGATGTTACTCCTATCTCTGTGAAGGGAAACGGAAGCACCTACATACTATTAAGTTTCGTAAGTTTGTGAATCTGAAACGAATATATAACTAACTATAAAGGGGGTAAAAGTACCCTTAACGCAAACGAAGGGTATTTGTTTTCCCCACCACTGCGATATTTTTTTTGTTCTAGACCATACCTGGGAACCCCCTAGTTTACGGAGATATTGGGGGTCAAAGTTGCTCCCAAAAAAAAGTCGTTTCCCATTTAAAATGCTTGTTTGACGGCTGTGTGATGGGTTGATTTACACCTTGTATTATGTTACAACAGCCTGCTCACAGCGTGCCACCCTAGCCAGCCAATGACAGCTAACCATAACCATGCCACTCTAGCAAACCATAGCCATGCCACTCTAGCATACCATAGCCATGCCACTCTAGCCAGCCAATGACGGGCACCGACTCGCGAGCCAATCACAGTCAAGCGAAGACACCGCCATAACTACCGGATGCCTCCGGTGGGGATATCAGTCTATATAATGCCCTGTAAGCTCAGTTTCGAGGTCTTGTCGCGCTCGATTGTGAAACCTGTAAGTCGAGACTCTGTCCGAATAAAATAATGAATCAGTTCCTGTCTATTTTTTACCAGTCGTTACACTCAGAAGTGGGATCGAATAAAAAACCTACGATAAAACGACGCTCTGCTACATTTAAAAGTCAACGGTCACCTACTGTGGAGGACGAGGTCCGAAAATTCAAACGAAGAACGTCGATGCACACCGCCTGCAAGGAAAATATTGTCTCCCATCCCAGTATCACAAGGCACAAATTGAAAAAGCGGGCGACAATCTGGATGGAACACGAAGCGCCTACCCTCAGTATCGCATCGTTCATTCCATAATTTGACCTTGAAAACGAAGACTGCGGCCAGTAACCACCTGTGAGACACTTTGAGTTACAAGAAGTATCCATCTCTCTGCCAGCAACGGTTCTACGGTAAATTAAGACTACCTAAAGATTGTCAACAGCAACCAAGGACATGGAAGGAAGAACCGACCTAAATAAAACCATGCATAAATAACAAGGTCAGTAAACATGCCAATATTTGCCAAATTAGCCAAATGCCATTAGCCAAATATATAAGCCAAATGTGTTTACCATGGAGTGCCCCATGAGTTGATAATTATGCGAATCGTAGACAAAATAATTTGGTAAGCCCGATAAGTAAATCTAATCATAGTCAGATAATCAGTATAATATTATCTCGGTACAAAAATAGTTTTAACGAGTACTAGTTGTGTACTAAGGAGTTGAGAACTTACGATGTACAGTAAGGCAAGACAAGTGCATTGGCACGTTAAGGATTGTATTTCTGTGAGCGCACGGGCGAGCGTTCATGCGTTTGTATGTGTAAGTGGTCTTGCTCTATACAGTAAGCATACCACAGCCACAGAGATCGCCCGCTATCGTATCATGTCGTCGGCGTAGTCGCGTCGGGCGTCGCACTCCACGAAATAGCACAACAAAATATATTTCCGTCTCTTTCGTTATAATCGCAGCAAACGCATTATTTAATGAATTGCTAAAATTCGCGTTTAACTTACAAGTGTCGATAGCTGTTTGGGCTAAGCAGTGGATCTACGATCAATGAGGTCCGAGTTCAAATCTCACACACCACAAGATACTGCTTTTTGTTTCTTTGTAATAATTTTTTTCTTTTTGTCATTGTAAACCCATTAGAATACTTATTTTATATAGGAAGTTAAATATATAGGATATAAACCCAACGTATTATTATTTACTATTTATGTGGTTGTGATTACTTCGGTTGGTTGTTGGGTGGTAAGGTAGAAAAAAAATCGTGTTTAATGACAAGACAATGTTTTATTCGTCATAATTATTTATAAAATTAATTAACAATCATCAGAATTGTGACGTCAAATCCTACCTAAATAAAAACAGTTCTCTTGTAATCGTTCATAAATCATAACATTTTGATTGTATACCCACTAAGTCAATTCTTAACAAGGAAAAGATAATTTTATCACAGAAATACAATTGATTATACCCACTTATTATAGATAGAGTTTTTTGGCAAATAATATGATTTAGACTTTATGAACCTGTTTTTTTTTGTAACGTCACAATGAATGTCGTATTGAGGTTTTAGCTTAATTGATCATTTTCTTGAAGAAAAGAAGATTGAAACTAAACCTCAACTTATGATTGGTAAATAATTTCGAATAAGTTATTATCATCAAATATGTTATTACACGTTTAATTATTAAAAACAAAACATTACCGCATTTTTATATTTTGTAGAACCCCCATTATTTTCAATGTAGTCATGTAAACGTTTGCGCATAGACCTCATAATATTATAATATTATTTGACTTGATTTAAAAGTCTTTTCATCTGAAAATATGGTAGTATTCCAGTAAAAATCTAAATAATCCCGTGCGAAACGTAATCATTCTTGATTATATCTATTTGTCAGGAAGGGCTTTTTAGCTGGTCTTCTATGATGCAAGCCTTTAGCTTGGAGGGCACGGAGAACAGTTTGAGATGAGGTGTCGAATAATTCCGCGAAGCGTCCCGTAGGTGTGAAACCATATTTTATTTGACCATAATTATATTATTATGTCGTCACCGCCGTCGCTGCGTTTCACTAATAAGTGACGGCCTTCCACTTCGCTGTCGATTAGCAAGGCGACCCTCTTCCTCGTATCTTTGATTCAGAGACTAACAGTATTCTTCTAAAACAAAACAAAAGTGATATTAGGCGGTTATAATAAAATACTAAAGACTTCATTCGCTCTGCATTTATGAATCCAATAATAAACACTAATTATTTATCTTTTAAGCCTCATGATGAATTTAAAAAACAATTAATGAATTCATTATGTCACCAAACGATATTATCTTTATTTCTACTAACAGTTTATGTTACAATTCTTAAATATAATACTCACATTTATTCCGGTTTTTCTGATAATTGTAATCTATTAACATCACTTTTATGCGGAGCAATAATAATAGTCGCCCTCGCCTCAATATTAATATGTGCCTGCATTTTGAGAAATATCAACAACAATACTGCTATCTATTAAACCACACGTCACTAATCAACAACTATAACCCAATCGACAACGTTCATCCAGTTACATATTCATAAAACTCATGTCTACCTCACATAAATTATAATTCTTGACTTATTTTTCTATGATCTACCTTTCAAACTTTACGAAATGGGTGAACAAAGCGAACAAGTAAGAAGTTCGTAAAGAAATATTATTATAAATAGAAATAAAAGAAATATTATGTTATTTATCTTGATAAAGAGTATAATATTTCTGTCTCATTACCTCCAATCAAGTAAATACTTACAAAAAGTGTAAAACTTTCTGCGTGAGATTAGAACGCACTACTTACTGATTAACTATAGATCTATCCGAACGCGCTAAACCGCTAGGCCATCGTGTATTTTATTAAAATGTTGAAATTATGAACCACAATTAGTTGGTGACGACAATATCTGTCGTGAAAGTAAAAGGTCGTAAGTCCAAACTTAACGTCAAGCTATTGCTTTGTGCGGTCGCTTATCCACTTTAGTAACCGACCGTACATATTTAGTTCAAGTGCGCATTAGATTATCCAACAATAACAATTTCAAAGTAAATCGTGTAGATCAGATTTAAATAGCTACAATAATTTTATTAAACTATTATCAGAGGTATAGATAGCATTCCTTGGCGATCTCTTGCTACCGTCAGCCGATATTCAAACAGTTTTAGACTTATTGGATAAAGTTCTTGACAAATTGAAAACGAGGAACTTAAAATTAAATATGAGGAACTGCTAATTTTTACATATTTCTTAATTAGGGTATAAAACATCATGACGCGATGGCATTCAACCAGGTGAATTTAAGTTGATCGTCTTAATTTCTCATCCCGAGTAATGTAAACGAAGTGCGTCAGTTTATTCTATCTAGTTCTATCTAGTTACTAAAGAAAGTCCATTCATAACTTAGCAATAATAGCTCGCCCGTTTATCAAACTTACAAAAAAAAAAGTACGATGTGGGTATGAGGCAAGTCACATAAATCTTGTTATGGAAAAAAAATGTTAGAGGTAATAATAATAATAATAATAATAATAATAAATTTATTTGTCAGAATATTGTTGCTATAGGTGTTACACATAATTTGATGTCCATAATATTCTGCTGTTTCCAGCGTACAAATATTTTAAAGAATAATGAAGCATGGTGAATGGTAATGAATTTATAATAAAGAATAAATTTAACACTAAAATTGACATACAATATAATTAATACAAATGAACCATAAAATGTCAAGAATAAGGAATTCGTTAACTACTATCAAATTATAATGGTAAGAATAATTAAATACAATGTCAGGATTATTAGAGGAGGAGGAGGAGGAGTATTAGTGATTATGTAGGTACGATCCTAGTTTTCCAACAGAAATTCACACGTATTGCAGGTATTGCACGTATCTTTTATAAAGTAGATTGACGGTAGTTTGCGCGTTTTTTTTTTTTGGTGGGTGTAAAATCATCGAATAACCCCTCCCGCTCTTGGGCAGAGCGAAAGGGAGTGTCAGACTTCTACTGACTAAAAACCACCCATGTTCCTTCTTCGCCCTCTATGTCGAGGCCGCGATAACCAGAGGACTACCCGCAGCCCCGACAGGCGTCGGCCCTTTCGGGCCCCTCCCATGTTGCTGACATCTCTTTGAGGCGCGCGTGGAACACGAACGCGCCGGTAGTTTGCGCCCTGTCGTTTAGATTAGTCGCGTTACAAGTCAGTTAGAGTGTTTATCATGATTTTGGGCTTGAATCCCTTGCGGTGATAAAATTGTTGCTAAGATTTCGTATTATGACGTGTTATGTAAAAATGTCCATGTAATTCGGACTGTACTGCAGTACGCGATACAATGACTAATCATGATCTTATGCCATGTATTGCCCGATATTACTTTTCACTATGGTGACCGATGAGCCAAAGCCCAAGCAAGCTAAAACGAAAAGCCAAAGTCAAAGTCTATGCCTATCTTAGGTAAGTAGATCCTTCGATAGATGCCGTTTATTGTGTACCATTTAGACGTGAACGATTTGTTCAGTACTGTGCAATGACAAGATGAAAAGCCGAAAAGTAGTATTGTTTTACTGCGAAGTGGATGTACAGATACTTATAGTGAGTAATTGTGTAATCATTGATGGTAGGCTATAACGTAAACAAACCTTTACGGTACCAGATTAGTTGTGTGAGTTGTGTCAAACTTCGCGCGATGGAAAATATTACAAAATGCATCATGACAATAACAAGGAGTAAAACGAAGTTCTGAATTTTATAAATATCAACAAAAATTCTGATTTCCAAAAATAACCCGATTTATAAGTAAATATTATTATGTGTAAAGGGGATAATGTAGGAAAAAGGGATAATGACATCCAATTCTAAATCTAACTTAGCTCTGATAATACATGACAGTAGCAAGCTAAATTTTAATTTTAATATGGTGATAAAACTGATGTCCTGAAACGAGGTTGCGCCTGTGGGTATCTTGGGGGCCAGAGTTGCATTAACTTAACATTAGTACTTAATAGCTTTAAACACATAAAATTATATTGGAAAATAGAAAAACGTATTCTTGTGTAGTGTGTTAGTGTGTATAAGTAATGAAGTTTTGCCATCGACACGCTAAGAATTATGTGTGTGAGTATGTACATGTATGTGTGCGTGCGTCTTAATGGTATGATGTAATTAACTTAAATTGTTTCTTCCGTTTCTTCAAACGATAGTTTGGCAAAACAGTTTATTTATATTTTCTTACATGAAAAATGTTTCATGTTTTTAATGTCGCAGATACCAAATATGGAGTTCTTATAATACTGTTAATATTACAACCGGGTACCTATAAGCCTTACGATTTATCCCAGATCGGGTTGCTCCAGGCAACCAGGGCAATCTAGGCGCGGTAGGGTTATCTCAGAAATGGGACGTAGATACAAGGTATATAGGATAGACTTAGATACAAGGTGAAAAATGATAATTCAAATTCAAACTCTTTAATTCAGCCAAGTGTCCATAGTGTTAGTAACAACAAAACAACTTAACGACTAGGGTTAGTAAACTTAGTGATAAGGCAAAAGAAAAAAAAAAAAAAAGGAAATATGTTAATAGTGTGATTTAAAAAAAAACTATGATTATGTAACTTTGGCGCCAGGCGATGACTACTGGCGGCAACAAGGTTTAATGCTTTTAACATCACGCATGTAATACCCAATGGGTTCTATCTATTCTATTTATCTTCGGGGACGCCGGCAGACACCAGACGGGCGATCAGTCCTTTCGTTGTGGATTATTTCGCCCAGTTCCCCATTTTGGTGGATCCCCTTCATGGGTTACTGGTGGTCGGCATCGCGAATCTTCCTGTTGCCTTGCAGAAGCTCACCAGTTGTTCGGTGGAGATTTCTGCGAGCTTCTCTTCATTAATCTCATCTGTTCCTAGGATTTCCCATCTGAGTGGCCCATACATTGTGCATTCCGCCACAAGGTGGAAACTTGTTTCTTCTGCTTCTCCACATGCTGGGCATATGGGATCTTCCTTTACTTTCATAATCGTCAGATGTCTATTGAGTCCACAGTGTCCTGTTGCGACCCCTACTACTAGTCTTATGTTTCCCCTGCTCATTCTGAGTAACTTGTGGGATTTCTTTTCATCATATGACTTTAAGAAGATTTTTGATTGTCGACAACCTTCTGTTGCGTTCCATCTTCTATTTGACTCTCTTGTAGTTATTCTATGGATGATTCCTTTTGTTATATTATGTGGGATCGGTAACCTGGGCTCTGGTCCCACAAAGGTTTCATCTGCTCCTTTTCTGGCTAATTCATCTGCTATCTCATTCCCTTCGTGTCCTTGATGACCAGGGACCCATGCGACTGTTACTTCTGCTTTTTCCGCTAGTTGGTTGAGTGCTTCCTTGCACTCTTTAACCAGTGCAGATGTGACTTCCACTTTGTTCAGTGCTTTGAGTGCTGCTTGACTATCACTGTATATAACTATTTTGGAAAGATCACCTGTAAGGGCGTTTCCAATTATTCTGGTACATTCCATAATGGCATGTATTTCTGTCTGGAACACACTTGCGCCTGTTCCTAGTGAGAATGATCTATTTATTTCCAGTCTTGGTATGTGTATCCCAGAGCCGGATAGCTTAGTTGATTCTTTCCTTGATCCATCTGTATAGCAGACCGCTATAGATGGATCACTCTCGATTGTCCATTCTACTCTTGAGCCTATATGTATTCTATACTTTTTGTCGAAGATCTTCTCTTTTTTGATTAAGTCATTGTTGGCCATAATCATTGATAGATTGTCTTCGTACAGATTTGCTATCTCCGAGTGACCTTTGTCCATAAAATTGCCTTTCCAGAGGTTCAAGCTTTTCAGTTTGAACCACTGCTCCAAGGCTCTTTTCTTGACTTGTAGACTAAGCGGTATCATTCCTAGTATGACATCCAGGGCCGCTGAGGGAGTCGTCCTCATTGCCCCAGAGATCATTAACCCGGCCATTCTTTGAACTTTTACTAGCTCTGTGCTGTTACTCTTGATTTGTGTTCTGTGCCACCATACTATTGCTCCGTGTATAACTCTGGGTATGATGATGGCATTGTATATCCAGGCTACTATGGCCGGTTTCATTCCCCAGGTTCGACCTATAGCTCTTCTGCATTGTAGTAATGCAATTTTTGCTTTCTCACATGTTTCTTTTATATGCGTCTTGTATGACATGGTTTTGTCTAAGATCACTCCTAAGTATTTTATTTCCTTAGTTACTTCTATCCGTTCACCGTCTATGTATATTGGTGATAACTCCGTGTATTTCTTTCTTTTTGTAAAAAGGACTAACTTCGTTTTAGTGGGGTTGAGGTTCAGTCCCCTTTCCCTACACCATTCGAGGGTAGCCCTAATTCCTTTCTTCATTACGTCACTCATGGTGCTAAGTACTTTTCCAGTAATTAATAGCACTCCATCGTCCGAGTATGCTTGTATATATATGTGCATCTTGTTTAGCTTCTTAAGCAAGTCGTCAAGTACCAAACACCATAGGAGCGGCGAGATGCAGCCTCCCTGGGGAAAGCCCCTCACCGCTCTCACTGTGATGGTATTGTTACCTAATTCGGCCTGAATTGCTCTGTGTCTTAGTACATTTTCTATCCATCTTGACATGTAGCTTGCTATGCCTTCTCTTTGTAAAGCGGCCTTGATCGCTGTGGAGTTGGCTTTGTCAAAAGCTCCCTCCACGTCGAAAAAGCAGCCCAATGCAAAGTCTTTGTTTTCTAACGCTCTTTCGATTCTTACCGCTATGTTATGGAGAGCTGTCTCCGTGGACTTGCCCTCCATATATGCATGTTGATTCCTCTGTAGCGGCGTGTCACTTTTTTCCACTTTGTTTCTAATGTGTCTGTCTATTATTTTCTCTAGGGTTTTCAGCACGAAAGACGAGAGACTGATGCACCTAAAAGATTTTGCTTCCTGGTACGTCGTCCTCCCAGGCTTGGGGATGAAGACTACTCTGACTTTTCTCCAATTTTCAGGTATATAGCCTGTGGCCACACTACTTCTGAATAGAGCTAGTAGATCTTTGTTAATATACTTGTATGCCTGCTGTAATATCTTCGGGAGTACACCGTCCGGGCCAGGTGCTTTGTATGGTTGGAAGGATGATATACTCCAATCTATTTGGTCTTCTGTAATGATTTCCTCGACCTCAGATTGTGTCACTTCGTCTTGGTTTTCGGTCATCATTGTTTCTTCTTGATAGGTTTCACATCCGGGGAAGTGACTTCCCATCATTTCGTTTAGTATCTTTTTTGGGTCGGATATGATCTCTTCCCCTATCTTTAGGCTTCCTAGTTTGCATGCTTTGTCTTTCGACAACACCTTGACTATTCGCGCAGTATCAGTGTGTCTACTGATATTTTCACAGTAGGCGTTCCATCCTGATCTGCTTTCTTTCCTGCACATTTGTCCTAGTTTGTTCCTTAGTTCTCTATATTTGTCCCAGTTCTCATCGCCCCCTTTTCTGAGGGCAGTTCTAAGAGCTCGACGCGTGCTTTTTCTGATCTTCCTTAGTGTTTTGTTCCACCATGGTTGGCCTTTACCTAATTTTAGTTCCTTAAGAGGGCATGCGCAGTGGTAGGCTTCTATTAATGCCTCCTCTAGACGCTTGGCTTCCTTTTCGAGTTCCTCTGCTGTTTCGTAGCTTTGTTTTTGGCTAGGAGACCATGTCTTTATTTTTGAGTCAAAAATCTCCCAGGAGGCTTTCTTTGCGTTTCTGATCATTACCTTCTCCATCTCACAGTCAAGACTGAAGGTGATTCTACGGTGATCCGAGTAAGAATCCTCCTCGTCGACTCTCCAGTCTTTTATGTGTTTGCTTATCCTGCTGGATGCCATCGTAATATCCAGCACCTCAGTTCTTGACCTGGTTATAAAGGTGGGTATGTTACCTACATTTAGTATTTCTAAATTACTGCTTATAATAAAGTCTAGTAGCAAGTCACCTTTTTTGTTGCAGTCTGTGCTACCCCAAGCCACATGATGTGAGTT
This sequence comes from Diarsia rubi, assembly GCA_932274075.1. Lineage (NCBI taxonomy): Eukaryota > Metazoa > Arthropoda > Insecta > Lepidoptera > Noctuidae > Diarsia > Diarsia rubi. Next base: position 18,978,164 of record OW026424.1, on the reverse strand, counting down.
GGCGTCGCACCCCACAATAATCGGAATATTCTTACCTCCATACTTGTTTATCGCCCGTTCCAGTTCTGGTGTTGGCGGCTTGTAGTTGGTCTCACTTGGAATGTATGCTGACATTATGGCTGCTCTGCATTTCCCTCCACTTGATGGGGAAAAGTCAAATTCTGCCACAATCAGGTCTCTGTAACATTCCACTTCGATTAGTCCTAATGTTTTAGCTCTGCTACTGGCAAAAATGCATGTTCTGGGATTCGACTCACCTCCCTTAAGGTAGATGGTGTCTCCTCCCATACACCCCATGCCGACCACTCTTCCTTTATGGATGTATGGTTCTTGTAGCAGAGCTATATCTATATTATTCGCAGCCATGTATCGGCAGAGTTCTGCCGTAGCCTCGCGGCAATGGTGCAAATTCAACTGAAGTACCCTGAGGTGTTGTGTGTTTTTGTTTTTTGTGTTCATGAGTGTGTGTTGTTTGAAGTGTGTGTGTATGTTTGTAGAGTTGTTTGTTTGTTTGTTTGTTCCTCTGCCTAACCCAATGGGTTAGGCAGAGGTACTTATACTCATGAGTACACACACATTTCGCCAGTAAATTGAAATGAATTAAAAAGTGTTTATTCATGGTTACATCCGAGTTACATGGTATATTACTTCTGTCATACTGTAAAACAGTTATATTTAATTTAAATGTAACAAATTGTTGGTACGTTTCCATCAATAACAACGTCACTTTTACCTACAACTAAACACATTTATTGAACACAAAAGTTGACTATAACGTAATGCTATAACATTTAAGTTGCGTTAAAACACTTTAATTAATAGCGGTGAAGCCGAAAACATAAGCTAGTATGGCATAAGTATATACTTATACAACAATAAATAATCATAAATGGAATCTACACATCTCTTGTAATGAGGTTTTTTACATAGGTGTTAAAAACAAACTTCCCTAATTTATTTTAAAAGACATTTTCGTGGTACAGCTATTTTCTAAATCGTAAGGTATGTCGTTAAAAATTGTTGGTACTAAGCATTTCCTACATCTTTGTCCATAATAATTAGTACAAGTGGGTACCTACTACAAATCTTCTTATGCATTTATTCCTTTTACTTCAGCTTAAATTCCCATGCTATAGGGGGCGAGCCAGGTTAACTCTTGTTTGTTAGAAGATTGGTTTTCTGGCCCATATTAAGTGATATTGAGGAGTTAGGTAATGATTGACATAAACTAAGAAGTGTGAAAGGTCATATTATATGATACAATGGGTTTACAGGTTTAGTATCCGCTGTAACATATCGTAGCAGTGCTTTTGTCTGATAGCACCAGTAGTGTGAACGAACAATTGAAAACCGAAGATTTCATAAATCTCCTGAGAGGTCTATTGCCCCATTTTAACTTGGTTTTTCTGAGCTGACTTGTAATCACTGTTTTCTTGTTTCCATTGCGGGAGCAATTATTCCAGGACGGCCGAATGTTACAACAGCCTGCTCACAGCGTGCCACCCTAGCCAGCCAATGACAGCTAACCATAACCATGCCACTCTAGCAAACCATAGCCATGCCACTCTAGCATACCATAGCCATGCCACTCTAGCCAGCCAATGACGGGCACCGACTCGCGAGCCAATCACAGTCAAGCGAAGACACCGCCATAACTACCGGATGCCTCCGGTGGGGATATCAGTCTATATAATGCCCTGTAAGCTCAGTTTCGAGGTCTTGTCGCGCTCGATTGTGAAACCTGTAAGTCGAGACTCTGTCCGAATAAAATAATGAATCAGTTCCTGTCTATTTTTTACCAGTCGTTACAATTATTAAAGTTTTGTATGCATTTTTTTTTAAATAATTTAATCCGAATCAGAAAAAGGTGGTGAAACGATCTGGACTCGTACAACAAGGACTGGATCGAGTTCGAGAAGCTGAGAAAAGAGCACATGTAATGAATTTGGGCTTTGCCCAGTAATGGGACTCCACAGGTTTTTAAAAACACACATACTTTCGTTACTCCCATTGTTTCAAAGTACCTATAATAAAATAAACTAACCATTTACTTATGCGTAGTTAAACGAACTAACCATTTGTATACATTATTTATATGTGTGAGAACCAAGGTGTCCGACGTAGCCCGAAAAATTTCCAGACTGAAGTGGCAATGGGCAGGGCAGGTTGCTCTCAGAATAGATGGCCGATAGGGCCGAAAAGTTCTTGAGTGGCGACGCGAATTCGTTGCGTTGGAAGGCCTCTCACTAGGTGGACCGATGACCTGGTGAAGGTTGAGGGGATCCGCTGGGTTTGAGACGCACACACTTAGGGGAGGCCTCAGTCATGCAGTGGACGTCTGTCCTCAGCGGACAGACGTCCACTGCATGACTGAGGCCCTATTATGATGATGATGTTCAGACACCAGAAGATAAGGTGTCCTCTCATAAATTTATAGAGATAGGACACCTGTCTTGTCATCAGCAGATGGAACATTATACCCTGTTTATGCTGAAGGCTATTCCTTCCCTACACTCAAAAACAAGAATTCTCCCACATTGGAAAAATATTTTCAGCAAAATATCAATTTCATATATTGGTTCGCTGATTACATATCCCTTTGTGTATTGTATATCGATGACCTTGTTTGTCCCTCTGACAGAGGTCCACGGTCCCTCAGCGCGCCCTTCGTTTAACGGGGATTTATTACTATTTGTTAACATACGCATAAATTGTAGAAGTACGAAAACGTGAAAACCATTTCAGCATTGCTATACTAGCTATTTTGCAACTCTTACAGATGTTTTTGTTTGGCACATACCAAAACGAGAAATAAAACAGAGACGCACTTTAAATTGAGTTTTATTTAACTTTAGCTCCATACTTTGAATAAAATTGTCGGTATTCATGTAACACTGTATACATATAATATACTGTGTCTCATTACTAGTATACATGCAATGATTTGTGAGGATTAATGAATGCCTATTAGTTAGAACAGTGGTGGGCCAGTGGTTGCGGCCTCGATTTACGAACAGTAAGTCGTGGGTTCGAACCCAGACCGACGCATTACTTTGTGTAATTTATTTCATTACCATTGCTCTCAAAACGGTGAAGGAAAACATCGTGAGAAAACATCCTAGAACCAGTAGGTATCACTGACAGCCCCCTGTGCAGAGCATGCATGGAGGCAGAGGAAACATGTGCTCCTTGAGTGTACAGGCGTTACCAAGATTCGTGAGGAGACCCTTGGAACACCAAGATCCCTTGCGGATGCCCTGAGGAGACCGGGAAGTCTGATCTGCTTCTGGAGGGAGGTGGGCTGGTTGGAGTAATCGGCCACCATGGCTCACGCACAATGGTCCACTTCAAGGACTAAGTGCGGAAACCTGAACCCCATAAAGAAGAAGACATCCTAGAACCAAAAAATTCGTAAATGTGCCATCTACCAACCCGCACTGATGGGCCCGCTTGGTGGATTATAGCCCATCCCTCTCCTAGGAAGGAGGCCTGAGTCCCTGCAGTGGGAACAAAAAGGCTGATAATGATGATGATGATGATTAGTTACAATTTCACGCTTTAACTATTGCACAGATTTATAAGTTTGGCACACAGATAGTTTATAACCTATAGATATTTAATCCATTTTCCGGTTAGCATTGCACAAGTGGATAAATGAATGCAATTTCTATGGTTTAAAAGAATTTATTGATAAACGATTTTGATACATTGTAACATTTTGCTAAACCAAACAATTTTGCTATGTTCTATCTTTGCTAAACATGTTGAACTATTTTAATTTTATTTAACACCATTGCATGCCATGTTTTTTATGCAAATAAATGATTATGTTTCTGTATAACCCTGCGAGATAATTACCAAACTCTACACGGGCCAGACCATTACCTAGCGATATATTCATAATGTTTTCGAAACCGAAAAAAATATCATTACGTCTATTTGTATCATCACATTACGACTTTAGCCGATGAAAGATCAGAAATTCTTACTTGGAGTCCAATTCTACTCTGAAATAATATTGCAAAGATTAAATTAGCAGGCGCTCATCAGTCATACCACTAACTTTTCTTCAACTCGAAAACAGTATAAAATTCTTATTGCAAAATGTTACTTGTGCAAGTGATGACGATCCTATGTGCACTATATTATTATTTAATTTATTAATATGATTTTGAGAATTACCGATTATAAATGAATATGTGTGTTTATATTTTGTCGGTCCTGATTATAAAAATGGATAACTATGTATTTCAGTTTTTCATGTTTTTTTAACCCAAACGCCACCGGATAAGCAGGTCTAAAATTAGGCTATTGTTGGTCTAACCGTGGAATACTGCATATGAGTCTAGATTCGTTCCCCAGGTGAAGCAAACTATCAAATGTTTTTTTAATAGTAAACGAGAGTTCAGATTTGCGATCCACCCTGTATAAATAAGGGTTTATTAAGGTCTCTTTTAATATTACTAGCGGAGGTCACGAGGTTTCACCCGCGAAGTTCCCGTTCGCGTGGGTATACAGGGATAAAAAGTAGCCTATGTCACCCGGGAATAGTGTAGCTTCCCAACGGTGAAAGAATTTATCAAATCGGTCCGGTAGTTTCGGAGCCTATTCGTTACAAACAAACAAACAAATCTTTCCTCTTTATAATATAGAATGATATGAATGTAGATAACTAAAAAGTCACAAATTTGTGGCGACTTGCATGGCATTTATGTGGTATATAAACGAGATAATAGGTAACATGACATCATTATGTATATTTCACGATCTCATTACTAATACACCGATATTTCGTGAACTTCTAGTAAATTCCATACGGCATCGCATGTCGCTGCATGTGTTGCACAGCAACTAGCCACACAATTCAACACTTGTGCAAAGATGATTCAACACAAACAAATTGGTATTTTCGCAATAATGCCACCGTAAAACTTGATAAATTCAATTTCAACGTCTCTGGTTAATCACCGACAAATTATGAGGGTGTGTTTATCCAATGATTTTTTTTTTCGAAATAGGACTTAGAACACAACTAGCGAAATCAGGAAGCACTATTAGGTATGTAGGTACATTTGTTTTTTTTTTTTTGTAGCATGAGAAATCATCAAATGTGGATCACTTAGAAACGATGCGGCTGACGAACTTTCCAGAAGAGGATCCAGCACAAAACCCTACGGACCCGAACCCATTGTGCCCATCCCTTTCAAGCAGCTAAGAAGCTGGTTAAAAGACCACACTCGTACACAAGGGGAGGAATGGTGGGCCTCGACACCAGGATGTAGGCAATCCAAGGATGCTATGCCATCCCTGGATATAAAGCTGACCAGGCGCCTTCTGCGCCTGGACAGAGAAAGCCTGCGTCTAGTGGCGGGTACCATCACTGGACACTGTTCACTGAATAAACACTTCCACAACCTAGGTATCGCTGATAGCCCCCTGTGCAGAGCATGCATGGAGGCAGAGGAAACGGTGGCGCATGTGCTCCTTGAGTGTACAGGCGTTACCAAGATTCGTGAGGAGACCCTTGGAACACCAAGATCTAAGGAGACCGGGAAGTCTGATCTGCTTCTGGAGGGAGGTGAGCTGGTTGGAGTAATCGGCCACCATGGCTCACGCACAATGGTCCACTTCAAGGACTAAGTGCGGAAACCTGAACCCCATAAAGATAAGATAATAATAATCATCAAATGACTCCACCCGCTCTGGGCAGAGCGGTAGGAAGTGTCAGATTTCTATTGACTAAAAACCACCCATGTTCCTTCTTAGCCCTTTGTGTCGATGCCGCGGTATCTCTTTCGAACAACCCGCAGTCCTGACGGGAACAACCCGCAGCTCCGACGGGAACAACCAGCACCTCCGACGGGAACAACCAGCAGCCCCGACGGGACCTAATAAAACCTTTACGTATTTTACGGGGTTTTACATACCTATTATTATTGTATAGGTACAGAATCAGATACATCTTTAAATGACAGATCTTACTCTTTTCCTGTTATTTTTTGTTAGGTACCAACATATAATAATATTTCGCAGACAGACACAAGTCACTTTTAGTAATGACTCATTAAAATATAAATAACGATACAGGACGAATACAGGAGAAATACATAGTGTGGGGCAACGTTTTTATAAAGAAAAAAAATTGTTTACAGACATTTTAACCAACTTCCTATTCATTAACCGACTTCATAAAAGGAGGAGGTTCTATGTTCGGTTGCATTTATTTTTTGTATGTTCATTACAACATACCTATTTTGAAAACTGTCTACCAGCTAAATTCATATATTTTAAGAGTATGTCAAAAGTTCAATAAGGTGTGCCGTGATATTAAGTTTAATTTGTTTACAAGTAGTGTCCAGAAATAAAATAAAAATGTTCGATATTTTTCTTTGAAGTGTAACCTTGTTGTAATGTGTATTTTTGTTTTGTTTATTCTCTATAGTTGTCTCTATGATTAGTTCTCACGCTGTGTTTTTGTTTATTCTTTTGTTTGTGTCTAGATTCATTCTCACGCTGTTTATACAGGCTGACTTTATTTGGACCCGTCATAGCAAATTCGCTTATAAAGGAGATCATTTGCTAATTATTATTAGACCTTTTTCAAATAACCGCTCAGAGCGAAAGGGAGTGTCAGACGTCTAATGACTAAAAACCATCCAAGTTCCTTCTTAGCCCTTTGTGTCGAGGCTGCGATATCTCTTTCGAAAAACCCGCAGCCTTTTATTATTAGACCTTACTTTAACTTACTAAACTTTTATAGTTAAGGAGACATGTCCATTTTAAATTAGTATTGAAATTTTTCTAACATATGAGTTTTTTTCATAATTTTAGATCGAAAAAAAAAAACCGATTAAATTTCGTTTTTTATTGTAGCTTTTGAGTGTAATCTTACATTTAACCGACTTGTAATCTTTCAGGCTATTAGGTTGACCTGATGATAGAAGGTAAATCTCATTAATCGACTTTAAAAAAAAGGTGGTTCTCTATTCGTCGGAATCCTTCGTTATGTATGGGAAGATCTCATAATAAGCTTATGTGCGAATTTGCAAAGGCGAGTCCAGATCCAGTCACCCTGTATACGTATAAACAGCCTGTATATGTAAATACCGTATCTTCAATTTTATGCATAAGTTTATGTGAGTCGAAACTTGTAATTGGCCATCTTCAACATATTAATGCTGACTATTCAAATGTGTTAGCTGTAAGTTTTCCTAAAATTAATAAAATTAAAATAAATACTACTCTGTTTAGTTTGGTTCAAAACTATAATTAAGCGCACCCGTTTCGCTCTTAGCCAGTTTTATTCATTATCAATTTGACAAATATTCTGAAACTGAGAAGTAAACATAGTTTATTGATTTTTCAGTTGGTGCCAGATGTCTAAATACCCGCCAAGTGTACATATAATAGTATTTTTTTAGTATAAAAGACGTTACTGCTATTTTCTTAGCATTGTCACCATCGCTGATTCTTCCGGTGGGCTAAAATGAATTATTTTCTAACATTCTGCATCGCTGCATTTTGGTAAGTGCCATCTCATTATTTTTTAAACTATATTTTGTTTTCTTTTGTTATAACCTATTTTATTTTATTCTCTGTTTCTACATTCTTTGGTATGTAAGAGCATCTTCTTTGTCGTTAATTCCTAATTCGTGTAAGATGTCCTACCTACTGAGATTGTTTCAAATGACTGTACATTTAACATACCATCACACCTGTAATCCCTCAAGGGTAACAAACAGACAAATCCAGAGCACAAATCCAGACTCTGTTGCTGAAAATATTCTGAGGAAAACCCTAATAATACCTACAATATAGACAATATAGAGAACCCAAAACCTCAAAAGTCGCGCTTACGACCACTTGATTAACCTTTTTGTTATTTACGTATTTAGTCATGAGTATGTTACATTCCTAGATGTAGTTCTCACTTAGCTAATCCATCACTTAAGAGGTTATTAACTAAAGTTCTGTAGCATAGCTACTCTTTGGTGTACTAGAACAGATGCAAGAAAATCTTGCAGTAAACTACATATATTGGCTCGACTTGCAAACGGTTTCCACGTGTTGCATATGGATCCCACATAGATTTTTTTAACTTAAGTAGGAAACAGCAGTTCTTTGCTTTTAAATTACCTACCGTAGAAAAAGGAGAAGGAAACGATTGCATACATTCTTGGGCCTCGAAGTAATGAGATGAAAATGGTATGAGAGTGAGATTTATCAGTCCCTCACTGAAAGTTCTGTAAGCTTTGAGTTATTAGAGGTTTAGTAAAAATTAGGTTATGTTATAACTATATAAGAGCTGATTACTAAGTTCTTTATGCACTAATGTATAATATTATATTGAGTACAGAATGTTGGAAGAGGCATTTTATGAACTAGCTGTTGCCAGCGGCTCCACCCGCTACAACTCGAAAATTATCCCACGGGAAGATAAAATCGGGATAAAAACTATCCTATGTGTTAATTCAGGTTATCGGTTATCTTTGTACCAAATTTTATCCAAATACATTCAGTAGTTTTTACGTGAAGAAGTAACAAGCATACACACTCACACACTCACAAACTTTCGCCTTTATAATATGAGTGTGATGAATATCAACGACTTTTTTTTGGCGGGTGGAAAATCATCAAATAACCCTTCCCGCTCTTAGGCAGAGCGAAAGGGATTGTCAGACTTCTACTGACTAAAAACCACCCATGTTCCTTCTGAGCCCTATATGTCGAGGCCGCGGTATCTCTTATAAAATCCCGCAGCCCCGACGGGACATTTAAATACTTTGAGTGAATTACCTAGTGCAAGGTTTTTCTTTTAGTAATTCTGTAATCGATTAATTAAATCGATGTTGTTATGAAAACTATCTTTCTCATTTTTCTCCGCTTCCAGATTGAGAATTGAGCTGATTTTAGAAATTATAAAATAAATAAATGACAATTTTTTTAGATCATGTGTCAAATTGTTACATGGGGCCCACCATTTTCCGTCTCCTTTGTATATTATGATCGTGGAATTTATGAGTGGTGTGATTAGAATTAACACCTGGTAACTATTGGTACATCGATTTCCCTTCAACTCTGTATGACACAGGTCTGTAGAACAGTGCACTCATAAACTACCTGGAATCAGCAATACCATGTTCAAATTGTATTCATTAAATAATATACATTTTACAGCGCGATACAAATAATCTCCTGCGATGACCCCATAGTAACAGTTCAGCAAGGACAGCTGCGTGGTAAACTACAGGACGCTATCACTGGCGACCTAAAATATTACAGTTTCGAAAACATCCCCTATATCGAAGCACCCATCGGTCCGCTCAGATTTAAGGTAAAATCCAATAGCTTATAATTTAATATTTATCAAGCATCACATTTATGGCATAGAATTAAAATGAGTAATGAGTATGATTACTTATTTTAAATTAGCCAACATTGGCGATCTAGTGGTAACAACTTCCAGATTAACCTTGGGATAAAAATGAGTCATTGGTGTACTGCTCATAAATAACACTTTATAACACAAGATATATTATAATAACAATTTATGTAAAAAAACAAATAAAGTTCATTTTATATTACATCGTTTGTTTACAGGCACCAAAAGAGCCAAAGGCTTGGGATGGAATAAAAGATGCTACCGCGTTGGGGCCAATGTGTCCGCAATACAGTCCCTTATCGTTGCTACTAAACACCGGGAGTGAGGACTGTGTAACCTGTAACGTATATACTCCTAATTTGACAGGAAAATTACCTGTGATTGTTTTCATTTCCGGGTTTGCACACTTTTTTGATGGAGACTATGTGGATCTATATGGTCCTGATTTTCTGGTCAAAGATGCAGTAGTAGTAACATTCCAATACCGAATGGGCATTTTTGGATTTTGTAATCTTGGCTCAGCAGACGTACCCGGAAATGCTGGTCTGAAAGACCAGGTTGCGCTGTTGAAATGGGTGCGAGATAATATTGCAAACTTTGGTGGCGATCCGGGCAAAGTCACACTGGTTGGGATTAGTTCCGGATCAGCTTCAATTTATCATCACACGATGTCGCCAATGTCCAGTGGTTTATTCCACAGAGCTGTTATGTTGAGTGGTGTACCTTCTTGCGACGCTATATATCCATACCAAGTTAAGGAAAAATCATATCTTGTTGGCAAAGAGTTTGGTATTGAGACTGAAGATGCGGATGAGTACCTAACTTCCCTTCAACAGGTCCCTTACGAGAGATTGATAAATCTGAGTTATCATTTGGCTACAGAAGACAAAAATAATCAGTTATTCAAAAAGATGTCCACATTTGTGCCGGATGTTGAATTAGACTTTGGTCAAGAGCGGTTCATAACGGATAATTTTTTGACTGTTTCGGATAGTGGTCTCGTGAACAAGGTCCCAGTCATAATAGGATTCTGTAACAAAGAAGGTCTTATTGTAGTTAATCAAGACGCAGACTACTTAATAGATCGCTACGCCCAAGATGAAGAACTGTTCGTTCCAAATAAAATACTGTACGAAGCAGATAAATATGACGTCCCCAGCATAGCTAGTAAAATCAAGAAGTATTATTTCGGTGACAAGGCTATAAACAATGAAATTATTAACGAATTTGTTCAATGCAATGGTTTTTCGGGTATGATACATGGTGTGCTTAAATACGCTAGAGGCTTATCCGAGTTAGTTGATACATACGTGTTTAAGTTCAGCAGCACTTCGAGTAGAAATATATATGGTCTGGAAGGTCTCAAATACGGCATTGAGGGAGCTTCGCACGGGGACATGGTTCCGTACTTGTTTAACCCTAAGCCACTGAACATGTCTGTAGACGTCAATAGCGTGGAGTATTCAATGATCAAGCAACTAGTGGACACTGTCGTACACTTCGCTGATACTGGGTATGTATGCATTAATACTCACTAAAACATTACAAAAAAATACTTAGTGAAATCTTACTCTAATTTAAAGTTTGTTCGTGTACGAAACACCTGTAGGTGTAAAGATTATCTTTATTATATCTACCCCATATTGTCCCACTGCTGGACAAAAGCCTCTCTCCATTTCTTCAAACGGTCACGATTCTGTCCAACTTTTTCTATGCAACTCGGTGTAAGGAAGATAATTTATACGAGTATAGTAATTATTTTGATATGTTACAGCCGCCCAACACCAATTAATGAAAACTGGCCTGCATTTACAAAGGAAAGCTGGCAATATCTAGAGTTCACCGACACAACGGAGGTGAAGGAACGTCCTAATGATGAAGAGTTCCAGTTCTGGGATAGTATCTTTGACGAGAAACAATCACGCTAAAGTACATTCCCTATGCCCAATTTCACCAACGCCTGTTAATTTGAGTATCATGTTAAGTATTTCGGCTGACTGCCTTTCTTAGTAAGTCAGCACATCAAATCGTAACGGGAGATTTAATAACTAACAGGCAATGGTGAAACTAGCTCTTAGTGTGCATTTGATATTATCGAAAGACAAACCGAGGCTTCCTAATATGAAAAATGCAGGAAATAATATTTGCAACCATTTACAAGAAGTAACTGCGACAAGACTTTAAGTTCACATTTCATGATAGTTTATAATATAGGATTACTAGAATGATACTAACATATCTACATTATGTGTTCTATAAGAATATTCGTTTGTACTTTTTTTACGTCTATCAAAATTAATCAGTTTAGAATTTGCTATAATGTTTGTACTATGCCATTTTTAAAGATTTTGAAATAAAAAAAGAACATAATATTAAAATGTCTTTCTTTAAGTCCATACTAGAAAGTGGTAATAGAATAAAATAAAAGATTCAACAAATTAATTCACCATCGTCTTCCTGCGTCAGGTCGTCGCAAAACGTGTTGCCTTCGTTCTCTCCTGACAGACGTCATGGCATCATTCACTCATTTCCCTTTTCTTTTTTTTGCGGGGTGGGAAATCATCAAATAACCCCTCCTTCTCTTGGGCACAGCGAACGGGAGTGTCAGACTTCTACTGACTAAAAACCACCCATGTTCCTAATTAGTCCTATATGTCAAGGCTGCGGTATCTCTTACAAAATCCCGCAGCCCCGACGGGATCAAATAACGGTCCCGCTCTTGGGCAGAGTGAAAGGGAGTGTCATATTTCTACTGAATAAAAACCACCCATGTTCCTTCTGAGCCCTATATGTCGAGGCCGCGGTATCTCTTACAACATCCCGCAGCCTCCTTTACCTTACATATCATTCCTCACATCAGCATCTGTCTAGCCTTTTCCCAACTATGTTGGGGTCAGCTTCCAGTCTAACCGGATGCAGCTGAATACCAGTATTCTACATGGAGCGACTGCTTATCTCCTGCAACCCAGTTAACACTGGGTAATACGATATCCTTTGGTAAGACTGGTTATCGGACTTTCAAGTCACTGACTACCTGTAACGACTGCCAAACATCTACAAATGGCAGCCGAAACCAAACGGCTTAACGTGCTTTCAGAGGAACGGAGAAAATTTGGTATGTAATGGGTGGTCACCCATCCACAGACGAACCTAGGCAAGCGCGGCCTAACTTATAGATTGACCCGAGTGACTCCTCTCATATTTCTCCAGTCATTCCTCACACAATCCATCTATTTTTCTACAATCAATCAAGAACTTTAATTAGTAGTTGTCATAATTTTGCTTTGATTGTATTTTCGGTTTGAAAACAGTAATAATGTAACATAAAATCAAGGTAGTACTTGATTATTTGTTTGGGTTTTTGGGGTATGGAACAGGGTGTAAAGTACCTCATCCCCCATACAAAAGAGAGGACCCTCCGACCAGACGGGTGTTGTGTCTGGTGGGCTAAGTACCCGATATAATTATGTAAGTGGGGATTTTCTATATAGGCTAATGTCGCGGATAACTTTGATAGCGCAATGTAGAATTTGCCATTAGTTCGCACGTGTTGCGATAGATGTCGTTGTCGCCACTAGTTCAAAACTTCGACTGGCGCCGATGTGCCAGTGGCCAGTGGGTCACCATGACTGCGACAGCATCACATGATGACCAATAGCACTGTCACTCACACTTTTCACACCAGGCAGGCGCATTATTTTGTGTAATTCATTTCATCACTACTGCTCTAAAAACGGTAAAGGAAAACATCGTTAGGAACCCAGCTTGTTTAAGAACCAAAAAAATCGAAGACACGTGACCATCTCTCTTCTAGAGAGGAGGTCTGAATCCCTTCAGTGGGAACATTATAGGCTAATGATGATGATGATATCTTAATCACTGACGCTCCTTGTGTAGGTATTTATCAAGAGTTGTAAGATTTGTTTGCCAGTAGTACAGTATGGCGTTTTAACTTTTTTCACTTAACAACTTTTACTTGTGTACTTAACAAAATAAAACCTTCTTAGAATAAGTTTTAAATGTTATAATATTATTTCTTAATTACCGACGCTATTTTGTAAAATAATAAATACATAAATTAATTTTAAATGACCACTAACTTTTCATCCCTGGGATTTTTTTGACGCCATGACAAAAATTGATGCTCTTGTATACGCATTTGCAAGACCCGCGCAACTTCGTCTCCGTCACATAATTTAGCTTATAACCTTCCTTGATACATGGATTAACTTCTGGTGGGAATTGAATCATTATTTTTGTATTAGATAATTATCAAAAATAATTATTCAATTCCAACCAGTAGTTGCCGAGATTAACGCGCTCAACCAAACAAACTCTTCAGCTTTATATTATTAGTATAGGTGGGTTCCAAAATATTTGTTACGTTAGGTAAAATAAATGAAATCAAAATAGTAGGTAAAGCAAATGGCTTCCAGGGCTGCGGGTTGCTTGATAGAGATACCGCGGCCCCGGGCACAAAGGGCTAAGAAGGAACATTAGTGGTTATCAGTCAGTAGAAGTCTGACACTTCCTTCCGCTACACACACAGCGGTAGGAGTCTTTTGATGATTTCTCAGCCTCCGAAAAAAAAGGTGTATACATTTTGGTGCCACATGGGTGCTGCTGACTGAAAACACATTTCACTAAAGGTATTCTGAACCAAAAGAGTGTTTTAAGATCTTATTTATCTATGACGTATAAACCAGTTGTTCCACAGCAACCTTCAAAATTGCCATTGTTTATTTTTATTGCTTACCGTATGTTCATGTTATTTAAAATTCACAATTCCTTTATATTCTGCTTAAAATATTTGCTGTTTAAATATTATGTAGCACATTTAGCGAACTGAAGATTATATTTTGGTATTGTTAATCTTACTACTAGCCTACTAATATTATAAATGCGAAAGTTTGTGAGGATGTACAGATGTTTATTAGTGATACATGCAAAAACGGTCAAACAGATTTCGATGGAATTTGCCACATAAATCTAACTCATAGCATTATTTCAATTGGACCATTACAGGCACTTTTAAATGTCAGCTGAGTAAAAAGCGAAGCTACAGTCACAGGGCATGATAACTTGTGAAGGTGCTGAAGTTGTCCATTTGAAAGTGTAGATCTCTATGAAGAAGAAAGAGCAAGAAACTCCATGGATACTCTTTTAAATCATTCAGTTGTAAATACTTTACAGATTAGGTGCATATATAAGATACTTTATAACACATTTGCTCGTAAAGGGTCTCTTATTTCACCAATTTCAATATCGTAATGTATCTCATTACGTACTTGTGCGGTAATGTAATGTAAATCGCACGGTTTAGGAAGATGCTCTGTCAAAACGAACGGTACCTACTTTTTTAAATCTTAGCAAAGAGTTTTTATTTCAGAAAAGTGGTTAAAATTTTATGAATAAAATTAACTTTATGAGATAAAAATATAATAAATAAACATTTAATTCTTTAATTTAATTAATCTTGACAATAAATTACAACCATTAATATCTGTAACAAAAACAAAAATATTAATTAACTTTATTAATAATACTGGCTGTTTTGTACCTGAGCCTGAAAAAAAAGCGCGAAAGTAATAATCAATTTTACTAATTGCTTAAATTTTCATAACTGCTTTAATTAAAGATTTATTCGTTTAAGAAAGTCCGAGTCCGTCGTATGACATACGTGCGCTTTGATAATTACAGACTCTGCTTTCTTTTAGCCCTCGCCTATGGCTCGGGCAAGCAATATCGCCCCGGCTGTAATTTTCAACTTACCGCACTTATATCATAATGTACTATTTTATCCCAGTAGTGCGATCCCGTGAGATAATTACCGAACTCATCACGGTTGAAGACGCGGTCGTAAGCTACAGTCATTAATATATCTTCAAGTGCTATTTCATTTTAAGTTACTCGTGAATATTCGAATGAACCACTTGTGTTTGTTCATGATTGGTATAAAAAGATATGTTAACGATTCATGATATCACAGGTTGTGGACAGTAGTTTAGTGAAGACTTGTCAAGGTGTCATATTATCCACGATGGGGGTTATTGCGTCCTTTACCGTACTTGCTATCAGGTAAGTTTAAAATTCTATTTATTGAACCGTTTGTGCTTGACCTTTCGATGTGTGAGTTAACATACAATCTGGACAAATCCTGGTACCAAAAAGGTACCAGGATTAGCATAAGAAAAAAATAATTACGATGATTGTTGAATTCGTTGAAATTATCTGCAGTAGTGATAACGGATTTAGAACGGATGACCGATGGGGCCGAAAAGTTCTGGAGTGGCGACCGCGAACCGGAAGATATTGCGTTGCAAGGCCTCCCACTAGGTGGACCAATGACCTGGTGAAGGTTGTGGGGACCCGCTGGATGCGAGACGCACGGGACCGGTCAATGTAGCAATACCCGGGAGAGGCCAATTGCGTTATAATTCGTAAAATGGTCACAGACACAGTACTTTCATGAAAGGTCCATTTTACCACAATTCATATTATGATCTGCTAAAGTGGCCATTTTAGACCCCCTGATCCCAATTTATTTCGGTCCCGTGCGTCTCGCATCCAGCGGGTCCCCGCAACCTTCACCAGGTCATCGGTCCACCTAGTGGGAGGCCTTCCAATGCAACGTCTTCCGGATCGCGTTCGGTGGCCACTCCAGAAATTTTTCGGCCCCAATTCATATTATGATCTGTTTAAAGCGGCCATTTTAGACGCCCGGGGGCAGATGAATGATAATGATGAATCTGCACCAGTTATGCTTTTTACTCTTATATTTCACTATACTTAATTTGCTCTACCTATTCCATTATTTATACAGCATTCTACAAAGAATTTCCTGCGACGAAATCATAGTGAATGTAACTCAAGGACAATTGCGTGGTGAACTCCTTACTACGGTAACCGGAGAATCTACCTTCTTCAGTTTCAAAGGAGTTCCCTACGCCAAGCCCCCCATCGGCAACCTCAGGTTTAAGGTAAATAGATACCAATAATATTCTCGTTAGTGTAGGGGTCGCAAAAACGACTGCTAAGCATAGTGTTCTAGGTTCGACTCGAGGTCTTGCAAAGTATTATTAGGTTTATCCATCAGGAATTTTTCAGTACCAGCTATAGAGTTTGGCTTTATGCGCGGTTGATGGCAATAGGCTTGTCCCTATTACATAAGACGTAAATTTAACTGGCGAGGTAGGTATACTATTAGGTATGCCTTTGCTTAACTCTTTGAGGATTACAGGTGTTATTTTTTGTTGTACAAATCCAGACGCTGTGACTTCATTGAAAAATTAGTTATGGATAAATCCAATAACTCTTTGGTCAATCTGGGTATCGAACCCAGGATCTCTTGCTCAGCAATTGGGCCTACGACCTCTAGGAACGAGGAATTTTATTCATGTTTTATAATCCTAGTGTAAATGTAAATGCTTGTTGTCTCAAAACAACTTATAACTATACTTTTTCTTACAGGCTCCACAAGCGCCTGAGCCGTGGGAAGGCATAAGGAACGCCACCGCGCACGGTGCCGTCTGCCCCCAAGTAGACCTCCTCAACAATGTCTACATCCCCGGCAGTGAAGACTGTCTGTTCCTCAATGTATACACTCCCACTCTAACTCCTAAAACTCCTCTACCAGTCATGGCTTTCATTCATGGCGGAGGCTTCAAATTTGGATCTGGAAATGTCGACATTTACGGTCCTGATTTTCTGGTCGCTAAAGACGTAATAGTAATCACAATGAACTACAGGCTAGACACATTAGGTTTTCTTTGTTTAGGCTCAGCAGAAGTACCTGGCAATGCTGGTTTAAAAGATACAGTCCTTGCATTAAAGTGGATTAAGGAAAATGTTGCAAGCTTTGGAGGTAACCCCAGTAACATCACTCTTTTTGGAGAAAGTGCTGGTGCGTCTGCTGTTGGTTATCACCTGGTTTCACCGATGTCGAAAGGCTTATTCCAAAGAGCCATATTAGAAAGTGGTGTGCCCAGTATGGACCCTTTTATTCCATACAAACCTGTAGAAAGAGCATTTATGCTCGGAAGAACTTTGAATATGACAACGGATAACGCCACTGAGCTTCTTCTTTACCTCCAAGGACTCCCAGTTGAAGTTTTACTTAACAGAACCTCTTTTATATTTGCATCAGAAGAGATTACTCATATCATTTTTAAGTTCACCCCTTTCACTCCCGTCATCGAGGAAGATTACGGACAAGACGAAAAGTTTATTTGTGAAGATCCTTTTGATACGCTCGATCGTGGCAATGTTAACACTGTAGATACTATGTTTAGTTATAACACGTATGAGACGTTGATCATGCTCCCATACTATGTGAACGATACTTATCGTTACATTCAGCGATACCGAAAGTATCTCGAGATGCTGGTCCCTAGCAAAATACTTATCAAAGAGGACACCAATGACATTTGGGCTTTGGCAAACAAAATTAAAGATTTTTATTTTGGCAACAAATCAATAAGCGTTGAAAATATGCCCGAGTTTATCAGCTATTCCAGCTTTGCCAGTTTGGTGTACGATGTCCACAGATTTATTAGAAGATGGCCTCAAGTTGGTAACGTGTATTTGTTCAAATTTGAAAGTTATTCAAGCAGGAACTTCTACGGTCTACCGGGCGCCGCCTACGGTTTGATCGGATCTTCCCACTTTGACGATTTGTTCTACGTGTTTGATCCGAAAGCACTGAATTTCACTTTGACGATCGGTAGCAGAGAATACGCATTGGTGCAGCAAATGGCTAATATCTTCACTAACTTTGCAAAATATGGGTAAGCAATGTTATACATTTATGATCAACCTTTGTTGCATGTCAGAGTTCATGTGACAATGCTGTAATTTGATTAGATGGCCCAGCAGCCTTCAGAGAATTTGCAGAATTTCTTTGAAAACTAGCCACTATTTAGGTCCGAAAAGTAATGAATTATCGTGTTGCTTAGTGTTAGCGAAACCTTAAATTCGATTTACGTCTATTCCCTGCTAATCAAACCAAAAATTATATATTGCTGTTGTTGGTCTGCGTCATCCCACTGCTGGGCAATGATCTCTCGCCATGAATTCCAGTTGTTTCAATCCAGGGCTAATATGAACCCCAGATTGTTTTATCCAACTCGTCCTCCCATCTTTCATCATTTGGCGGCTCGGTTGGCGCAGTTGCTGAAGCAATGGACTGCTGCGCTACGTGTCGCGGGTTAGATTCCCGCACGGAATAAATATTTGTATGACCTACAGATAGTTGTTCCAGGTCTGGGTATTTGCGTACGTGAGGTTAAATGTTTGTGAACGCATCCACGATACAGGAGAAATTCCTAGTGTGGGGCAACATTTTTAAAAAACAGAAAAAAAATCTTCATGGTCTGAGACGATGCCTTCTGGCTGTATTAGGGCCCCAGGCAGCGCACAGAGTTCGGAAAAATTACGATTTAATTTCTCTTTCACAGAAACCCGACCCCCGACGACTCACTGGGAGTGACTTGGCCTCAGTTTGATACGACTAACCTGACCTATGTGAGTGTCGCCGACAACCTGACGGTTGGTTACGCTCCTGATGAAAAAGACATTCAGTTCTGGAAGGGAGTCCTCGAATGCGCTGGCATCAAATTCTAGATCATAAAACAAACTACTAGTTTTTCCGATAATTGTCGATAACTGTCCCACGAGAACATGTTAAAGTATAGGTACTCATCGAAAGACATTATTGATTGAGGATATTGGAATAGCTGGTACAATTCTTTCAATGTCAAAGTATGAAGTCATTGTGAAAAAAATGTGAAAAGCGAAAACTGTTGTTTAACAATATTGTTACAATACAGATGTCATAGGTAGTATAGGTAAATATGAAAATTTAAAAAGAATTATAGAATTTTTTTGTAATAAATGTACATGAGGAAGTTCTGTATTTTAGAATTATACGAATCCCACTAAAAACAAAACTCGTAAAAAGCAAAGTCGTGCAACTCATATCTTCTACCGTAAAAATAAGTTTAAAAACTAAAACCCGACTACGAATAAAAACGCAGACTAATAAAACCGCGGTCTTAAAAGGATTAAACAAGAAAAATCGTCTAGTAAGTAGATAAAAAAAAATTTTTTTTTTTTTTTTAAAACGCGGCCCCACACTAGGAATTTCTCCTGTATCGTGGGTGCGTTTACAAAATCACGTACACAAATACCCAGACCCGGAACAACTATCTGTAGGCCATATTCACCACTTAGCGTCGTCGTCCGCTCTCCTATGACCTATTTGACGAATTAATTTTACATTGTAACTACAAGTTATTAAAGCCATCACGTCAACAGGCGAAGTAAAAAAAACCAAAGTAAAAAACTGATTTCAATGAAAAGAGAATGTTTTCTTGAGTATGGAATCCCGTACCAAGCAGTTTCAAAATGAAACTTTGTTTTCTTATTGTCTACACTTATCATATTAAATTCTACAAGAGCTATTTCAGTAAACAGCCGCCAAGTTTCGGAGTAATTCCAGCATAAACTCAAAACCAGGCGATCCGTATATTTTATTGACATACCTGAAATCATGCACGGACGAACATTATTGCTCTAAAAACAGAGTAATCCACTTATATTAGTATGAATTACGAGTTCACAAAATACCAACAAGATCTAAGTACTTCTCAACACACATTACAATAATATTAATTAATCTCAAAACTAAAAACACAGACTGACTGACGTTAATCAAATGTGAGCAGGGATTTAGGGATGTGATTGATAAATCGAAATCTTTAGTTTAAATCGATTGTGTCAATTAGTAATTCTAAATCGATTTGATGTACTGGTTTTACTTAATGTTACAGTTATTCAACAAGAAAATAGCAAAAGTAATACATACAATTCGTAGAATGTTTTTTAAGCAAATGTTATAGTTATTTATTACACAAAAGAAACAATTGGCATGACTGTTTAGTACATTCATCAAAAAAGTATCAAGTGCATTCTACATCTCTATGACTGGTTGTGTAAATGTCATATTGGGAGTAAAACAATATTCATACTTTTAAACTTTAAATTAAATTTCCAAGCGCAAAATCAAATCCCTGACGCATAATGTCGTAAAAAATATGAAAAAAATTACTATAAAATTTTGATATTGCAACTCGAAAATTGTTGGTACGAGATTCGGTCATGATCTTTTCTATGGGACCAATCGGAAAGTATTTCATTTTTTTTAATCGGTTTTATATGGCGGAGTTCCGAGGTAACAAACATGAAATATACTACAAAATTGAGAAAATTCTCCTTTTTTTTGAAGTCGGTTAAAAAGTTATCTTTGGTGTGGATGCACCGTCAGTACGTGTCTGTAAAAAAAATAGTGAACACGTCTAAAGCATGTTTCTGTAATACAGTGTTTGTGTAATTAAGGTGTTATGAATTACTGGCAGACGTATTTCATTTGCATTTTTGTCATAAAGGACCTACCAACATTACCATCGCACCTATGATTCCTCTGGCGCTGCAGGTATCCATAAAGGCGACTACAAAAATACTTTTCCTTTTAGAAACTGAGGTAGATATGACATTTTGACTCCTTAAAGCATTAGTCTTATTTAAATTATAAAAACTCAAGGAAGAGAACTAAAAACAAACGAATAACTAGCGCTTACTAAGTCAAGGGTCGAGGCATACACATACAATCAAATAAGCGACACTAATGAGTGTCGCTTATTTGATTGTATGTGTATGCCTTTCATTCCATTTTTTTTCATTTCATTCGATTCCATTCGAATAAACGGAAAGTCGAATGGTTCTCTACAGTCTCTTAAAATGAAGATATCTTATTGATACAAGTGGCTGTACTGTTCAAATATTTAATACCTTAAATAAGTTAAAGAAAGCTAAACAATAGGCTAGTCTCATATAAAAAGAGGTTTTGACATTCGGTAGCTCCAGTTTTCGGCTGACAGATAACCCTGCTGTGAGCATCTGTAAGCGACAAGATGAGACTACTGGCTACTTTTGCGGTTCTTATTGTGTGGTAAGTTAAAAACTTCTCTATTTTTGTTGTTTTTGCTGTTTTATTTATGATTCTTATGCTACGAGCCGACTTAAAGGCTTCTCTTTATCACCACCGCCAAATTAAATGGCTGGTCGCGAAAACTGAACAATTAAAGTTTATCTAGAAAATGTTCGGGGGTTTCCTGAGGTATTCCCATCTGAGCACCGATTTTTAGAGCACCAAAGCTATTCCCATCTGAGCACCTAAGATTTGGTAGCTGCTAGTGATGGGTTGTATAATAAAGTAATCGATATTAATTTTAGTAAAGTTCCTCAATTTACCAGGAAAACAGGAAAATTAGGAGGTATTGGAAATTGGAATCTTCCAATTTGTCCAACGACCGGCATGGAATGATTATTGATGTCAGATAAGATTTCCGTCTCTTTTACACCTTTTAAGTGTTTTTATTTTCTAAAATGTGGTGTACCTAATAGAAACACCACATTTTCACAACAAGAAATATAGTGATAATCACAATATAAATACAAGAAATAAACATAAATATATTGTACCCACAACAAGGCTCAAGAAAATAGGTGGATCATTTAGATGCCAATGTATTCGCTTTTATAATAAACTAAGTACCAAGCCACATTCAAAATTTAAGCCTTAATAAATTCAGATCCTTTATAAAACGTAAACTTTGCCAGAAAGGATTTTATACTGTTAAAGATTATATAGAGGACAAAAATGCTTGGGATTGAACTGCTCCAATTTGAATTTATATATTTTATTTTTATTTTACAATTTGACATTTCATTAACTTTCTTTATACATAAAGACATTGTTTACTTTTTCAAGTATGATATTATTATTTTTATTTTTTGACCAATATTTACATGTAAAATTTTTTTTTTTTGTTTTTTGAGTTATAAATCGAGCTCGACAATAACTGACAAATGCTTGCACTGACTGGACAGGTCCACTCAAATCTGTGTGGTGCTTTTTTCAAAAGACCATCTCAGACACTAATCTGCATAGCCTTCATGTGTGTCCCAAGATTGTCTGGACCTTAAACTTATTGTTAACCATTTTAAACCATTTTAAAAGATTAAAAGAGTAACCTTTGGAGTTTCTTGCCGGTTCTTCTCTTTAGGAATCGACCAATGCACCGAACCGTGCCCCCTTTTTTATGTCGACGTTTCACAAGTGCCCATGTAGGCCTATGTGAAATAAAATATTTTGACTTTGACTTTGACTTTAATATCTTGATTCCTCTGTTTTTTTTTTGCTTTGTATGATTTTACGAAAGACATAATGAAAATTTCAAACAAATATTATACATATATTGCTATTTAAAAGCTACTTTACTTTAAAAAGCTGCAAAGCAGTCGGCAAAGGGCAATAGAAATGCAGGAATAACTAACGGCATGTGTTTGTTCCCAGTACAATACATAACATCGCCTGTGATGACGATGAGACCTTAGTGGAAGTAGAACAGGGCCAAATGCGTGGTGAGAAACTGAAAACCCTCGTCAATAACTACGATTACTACAGCTTCAAAGGGATCCCGTACGCCAAACCACCTATTGGGAGCCTTAGGTTCAAGGTCAGTTCCAACTTGACCAATAAACCAACTTTCCAAGTTCACTCATGAAACGGTTAATGTCACGGGTTCAATCCCCGCACGTAACAAATGTTTGTATGGCCTAAAGATAGTTGTTTTGGGTCTGGGTAATTGTTTATGTGAGTTTAAATTTCTGTGAACGCACCCACATCACAGGAGAAATTCTTAGTGTGGGGCACCGTTATCGCGTTTAGTCTAACTGCTAGACTTGGCCTCAGGGCTTTTTCACGAAAAGAAATAAAATACGTTATGCAAACCTCCAAAGTGATTCGATATTGTTCTACAGGACCCGGAAGAACCTGAGAAATGGGACGGAGTGCTAGATGCCACTAAACATGGAAGCGTGTGTCCACAGTATAACCCAATAACTGAAACTTACACCCCCGGGAGCGAAGACTGCTTATTCCTCAATGTTTACAGCCGTGACTTAAACCCTGAAACACCAAGTCTAGTATTGTTCTATATTCACGGTGGTGCTTACATATTTGGCTCCGGGGATACAGATTCGTATGGGCCCGATTACTATCTTGAACTAGGTGTAATAGTAGTCACAATCAACTACAGAT
Organism: Diarsia rubi; assembly: GCA_932274075.1. Lineage (NCBI taxonomy): Eukaryota > Metazoa > Arthropoda > Insecta > Lepidoptera > Noctuidae > Diarsia > Diarsia rubi. The sequence goes on along the minus strand of OW026424.1, from coordinate 18,954,621 downwards.
TAGGCGCTTTTGGATTCCTCAGCATAGGCAGTGAGGAGGTTCCCGGTAATGCTGCATTAAAAGACCAAGTTCTAGCACTAAAGTGGGTGCAAAAGAATATCGCCAAGTTTGGTGGAGATCCTAACAGGGTTACTATTTTTGGAACCACTGCCGGTGGACATTCAGTTACTCTACACATGCAATCTCCGATGTCAAAGGGACTTTTCCAAAGAGCTATTGCAATGAGTGGTTCAATGTATTGTGATTTCGCTGTTACTTACAAACCAGAACGAAGAGCACAGATTTTTGGCTTATTAAACAACTGTACGGAATATGAAAACCCCACAGAACTTCTAACTTGCCTTCAAGCAGCACAAGCGAATGAATTTTATAAAATACATCCTCAGGTTCTGACTACTGAACCAATAACCAATGTTTTATTTAAAATGCAAGATTTCGCGCCAGTGATCGAAAAAAAGACCGGAAACAACTTCCTTACGGAAGACTACAACACAATGCTGGCGAATGGAAACGTGAACAAGGAGGTCGACTTCATGATCGGTCACGGCAACGGTGAGGCTGTGCTTTTAATTGATCTTTACTACGCTGTGTACGTAGAACTATATAATAGATGGCCAGAGCTGTTCGCACCGAGTGAACATCTAACCAAATGTACTCCAGACACAAACTTGGAGGTGGCTCGTCGAGTTAAGGAGTTCTATTTTGGGGACAAACCTGTAACTGTTGATAACATAGATTTATTTGAGAAATACGCCAGCAGTGCCAGCATAGGATATCATGCCCAGAGATTCGCTAATAAATGGGCCGGATTGGGAAGCAATACGTATTTCTTCAAGGCCAACTACTTTACAAACTGGAACATCTATGGTCAACTAGGCTCCAAATATGGAATTAATAAAACGGCGCATTTTGATTTAGATTCATACTCGTTTTTACCTCATGCCTTGAACCGCACCGTGAACAAAGATAGTTTGGAATACCAGCTGTCGCAGCAACTCGTTACAGCCATTGTCAACTTTGCCAAATATGGGTAAGTATCTTACTGTAAGCACATAAGTAATAATACTTTAAACTCTGAACGTGGCAACATGATTGGAACTTAATTGCTACATTGTAGTTAGTCTAATGTTCCCTCGTCATCAGTGAAAAATAATTTTCGGTCTAGATCAGTTACCAGGGCAGATTGGCTTAACAGCTAAATGTTGGTCCCAGTCCAGATATCAGTTCATCATCATCATCACGATGGTAATGTAATATACTAACTTATCCTATCATTAAAGACAAGGATTAAACCGTAGAGTAAAGGTTAGGGGACCTGTCTGCTATTAATGCTAACGCGCCAGTAGAAGTTTGTGAGGATGGATGAATGTTTGTTAATATTTGCTAGTATTTAATATATTTATGACAACTCATACAATTATTTTCAGTAATCCAAATACCGATGACTTGAAATGGCCTGCCTACACTCCTTGTAATAAAACTTACGTAACGTTTACCAACGATGGCCCGGTGATAGGTAACGGGCCTGACGAAGAAGAAAACACCTTCTGGGAGGGAATCTTCGACTACGCTAAAATACCATTTTAGTTGGACAACGAAAATGGTATTTTGTCTATCTCAAAAACTGAACTCTTTAATTGTTTGTCAATTTGTTTTGTTCTGTGTGACACCAATAAATAGTTTTTCTTTCTTTCTTTCATAAATTTACTTACATATAAAATAAATTGTGGCTACTACAACATCTTTTTCAAGTAATTAATCTGGTCCATACAAATCTGTATCACGAGAACTAAGTAAATGTATGAACTAGAAGCATACCGTACTGCCAGCCAGTAATTTTGTATATTTGTTTTTTCGTTGCTACGTTGTTCCTTTACAAAATATTTTCGCTAAAATTGTTAAGGTTTTTTAGATTTGGTCAGTAGGTACTTACTATTATTATTTGGTTGTTGCAATATTTTTATTGTCATGTAGACCATGTTTGTTGCATCTGTTGTTATATTTTGTTGTATGTAGCTAGGAAGCAGCAAAATGTTTGTGATTTGAAACAAATAAAGAAATAAGGCATATTTGATTGGCGTTTTCTTATATTATTTAAAAAAAACTAGCATTTTGCCCGCAAGTTTTCGTAAAAATGCTGACAAGTATTACTTGCTGATATTGATATTGCTGTTAGTGAAAGATTTTTCTAAAATGTATGTTTTGTAAGTACAGGTGCACTAAATTAAACAGGTAGGATGTTTCATTATCCGATAAAAAAATATCTGGTGTTTTGGTGATCCAATTCGATAAACCAACATACGAGTATATGTAACTACACATGAGTATAACATTATTTTCTTAGGTCAGTGCCAACCAAAGATCGTTTTTGAGTTTATCGCGAACTGACAGACAGACAGAAGCGGCGGAGAACTTTTATATAGTGATAGTAATAGGGAAAAAGAATAATTTATTTGTCAAACAGACATGCAAGGCATTGAATTAATAGATCTTGTGAGCATCCATGTTTTACCAATAATGGCGTACAAATGTTGTAGGTATAAAAATTACATTTAATTGCGATGCTTTCCTCACGTGACCCTTTTGTGCTGACAGGAAATGTCTTCCGAAAGTCACCAGCAAACACAAGCGTTACACTATCCATGACAGCGACCCAGTTTCTCAAGTCCTGAAGTGTTCGATCCAGTGCTTTGACATAAGCTCTGGGTCAAGGTGCATTCGTCTCGCATTAACACCGCGATTCAGAAAAAAGATGTATTTGCACATAGCCATCTATGAGTAAAGGAAAAAAAAATCTATAAACGTCCGTCAATAATAATTTTAACATTATCTTCGAAACCACTTCGAAACTATTTTACCAATAGACATACTGTAAAGGGCACACCTTATCTCTGTGATGACTGATGCCCTTGTGATCACTAATGTTATTATAATATAACTATTTTTAAGGTTCCGTACTCAAAGGGTAAAAACGGGACCCCATTATTAAGACTTTGTTTTCTGTCCGTACGTCTGTCTGTCACCTGGCTATATCTCAAGCACCGCGATAGGTAGACAAATGAGATTTTCACAAATTATGTATTTCTGTTGCGGCTTTATCAAAGAATACTAAAAAGAAAATAAAAGAAATATTTAAGGATTTATTATAGGTATTGGTACGGAACCATTCGTGCGCAAAGACTCGCACTTGGCCGGTTTTTTTTTGTAAGGCTTATTTTGTTGGTTAAAAAGCTGAAAAGTTCGTTTGTTTGTCTGAACACGGATATCTCTGGAACTACATCTCGGATTTGAAACATCTTTATGTAGTTGATAGCGTTATTATAAAAAAAGTCAAAGAAAATAAATAGCGCGGGGCCCAATTAGTTATACAAACGAATAATTAAATTGACGTACGAAAACGGACGAACGGAAAATATTTATGTATCACATAGGTAAAACGAACAAAGTATTTAACATTAATGCCATTAAAGCTTCGTCCAAACTAGAAGCACATCCCAACAAAAAACCGATGTTTCCCGATATCCACCACCAAGTCATCAACCAGTGCACAGTGGTGGAAAGCGACACAACGTTAATTAATAATTCTCACTTTTCCCCAAATGGAGGACGGAGACACAACTTTTTAAACATGTTCCCCTTTGGCACCATTATATCTGTTGGGCACCAGCGCTGGACAGCGATGAACATAGTTATAAAAAACAATTAATTATCGACATAACTTTTTAATATTATTAAAACCACCAATTTTTAAGTCTTGCCACATTTCGACTGCCATTGGATTGTTGCGATGGTCGTGTGAGTTGTCTCATGAGATGACGAGAAACAGAGAAGTGTGGAAAAGGAAGACATGCTTCACCGACCAGGTGATTTGGGATCAGGGCAAGAGAATGATATAGCGATGCGATGGTCGTTACAGCCCCTGACAGTTTAGCGATGGCAAAATTTAGACGATATGTGATTCAGCACTTGCCTGTATTAGCTCACTGGATAACTGAAGTGTAATAATATGAAACAACCTGTGTTAGGGCTTCTTATAAGGAAAATTCAAGGGCTCTCGTCTTTAGTTTGGATTTTCCCAATAAGAAGCCCTAACATAATGGTCCTTCGAGCTGGATACCTATTTTTACAGAGTATTATAATTATAGTAAAACAAAACAGAAATCGAAGTGAACGAGCGTTGGTGATCACAGATAAGACAATTAGGCTGATATTTTCGTATCGTTGGTAGCGGCTTGTTGTCGCCGCTGCTCAAGAGATGGCGTTGATCGCAGTCAACCTGGAATTCCCAGAACTTTAAAACTAACGGGGAAGTTGTACCCAAATCAAAGATTTGAGTGGGGGTTGGTGACGTCACCGACCGCTAAAATATGTCATACTAATGTCTTAGAGTATGACGTCACACGAGTTTTCAAAGCACTGTATCGTCTTCATTATTTGTTTACGTGAAAAAAAAATACGTGTCCAATATTTTTTGGTACTTAATCTACATACATGACGGATTAATTAGTTTTTTGTTTTTAACTACCCTGTTCAGTTAAAACTCGTTAATATAATACAAACTCTTTTGTAAGACTGGTTGTCAGACTTTCAGGTCACTGACTACCTGTAACGACTGTCTAAGAATTATATGGCAGCCGGGACCAACAGCTTAACGTGCATGAAACTCGGTATGTAATGGGTGGTCACCCATTCACTGACCAACCTAGGCAATCGCGGCTTAACCTAATATCAACCCGTTTGGCAGTTATTATAAAGCAACTTATACCCAAATATATACACCTATGTAGGGAAAATATGTAGTCCAAAAATGTCAATAACTTTATCAATTCGCCAAAATCAAAACATTATAAGTCTTATCACTATGATGGATGACATGTGTATTTATTCACATATTCACAAACGATGACTCGACAGAAATACACGAGTCATGGTTACCTCACATGTTACGTATTTAGACATTGAATAGTGCAGATCATCTTCTGAGTAGCGTGACTATCGTATCGTAAAATGGGCTTACTTCACGGATGATTATCAAAATATTGTAGTCTACTACGGAACGGCGACCGTGCCTGTCCATCTGTAAGCAACTTGCGAATAACTAGTGGTTTTATATTTTCGGTTACTTAAGGTAAGATCAGAATATTAATTGTGTAGTATGTTAAGTGAAAATTCTTCGCAAAAGCAGACACATCCAGTTTTAGGGGAATCTGTCGAGGTAGTTTGCGAAATTCTAAATTATTTCTTCGCCAACTGCGACGACGATTGCTGTTAAAACGCACTAATTATGATAAAAAGGTTCCTAATTTATCACCATTTAATTTTTGTGAATTAATATATTACTGTATAACATAAATAATGATTGGCTAAACTTGATTTTCTATCAATAAGCAGCAACATTTTTAATAAACTTGAAGGAATCGTTCGTTATAAAAGGAATAAATGAAACAGAAACAGCTATACCTATTATTTTGGCGTATGGAGTTTTATCTTATCTTGCTTTGTTTTTTGATAGCCACAAAAACGTGCGGTGTTTGTAAGCATTTTGTTTTATACTTACAGTTTAAAATTGAGCGACAATGCCAACAATCAAATTGGAACAAGGATGGCTGTCAGGAGCAGTTGTAAATACTGTCACGGGTGACGGCAAGTACTACAGTTTCAAAGGAATTCCCTACGCTCAACCACCGTTAGGCAAATTAAGATTCAAGGTGAGTTATGAATTTGTGGTCATCCTTGCTATGTGGATAAAAAATCATCAAATAACTCCTCCCGCAGAGCGATAGGGAGTATCAGTCTTCTACTGACTAAAAACCACCGATGTTCTTTCTTAGCCCTTTGTGCCGAGCCCGTGGTATCTCTATCGAACAACCCGCAGCCCTGACGGGATCCTTACTTTTTAATATTATAAATCCAAAAGTAACTCTGTCTTTCTGTCTGTCTGTCGCGCTTTCACTCCAGAACTACTGAGCCGATTTAAATGAAATTTGGTAAACAGATAGTCTAGAGCATGAGAAAGTACATAGGCTTTTTAATGCGAAATTAGGGTTGTAACGGGTTGAAAAGAAGGTGATGAAAATATTACTTTTGGTCGCGATAACTGACAACCACGCGGACGAAGCCGCGGGCATAAGCTAGTGTTATTATAATCTGTACGGGATAAATAAAGACAAAATAGACAACGAGTTGATGCTCGATGAGTTATATCGAAAAGGCACGCTCAAGGTTGCGCCGGGGCTGCGGGTTGTTTGAAAAAGATACCGCGGCCCCGTAACACAAATAGCTAAGAAGGAACATGGATAGTTTTTAGTCAGTGGAAGTCTAACACCTAACACACATTTCTTTCCATATCACTCAGAGAGGAAGGGACAGATAACCCCTTCCGCTTATGAATGCCCACCCAAAAAAAGGTAAACTTAAGATTCATTGACCGGTCCTGGATTCCGAGGTATAATATCTTACGGCACTCTACTAAATAGGTAGCGGTTTTCGAACTGGCATGTCACTCGTAATTTTTTTCGAAATAACGTCGTTTGAAATAGCAGTTTTCGACTTAATGAGTTTTCGAACCGTCGTACCACTCGTACTTTTTTTTCGAATGCTCGAATGTTCGAATGTTCTTTGCATGCAATAACGGCATTCGAAATTTCATCACTCCCTCCCATACATACAAAGAACGAAATTTGACTAAATCCAGATAGGGTTAGGCAGAGGTGTATACCTAGTAGTCACCCGAATTTCGCCAGTGATGTTCTATTGCCAAATCCAGACTCCATGACTGCTACTGACAAATTCCTAGTGGAAAAACCCAATGACACTTTGCCCGTACCAGGAACTCTATGTTTAGCAGTCACCTTTGCGACCACTAGACCAATTAAATACCGTGTAACTAACAAATAGAAAAGATCTTAGGAAAAGATAAATAAAGCAATCGAGTTAAACCTCTGTTATTAGAAAGTTAGCTGATGCTATAAACAGAACACAAAAATCTTTCCATGACTAATGAGAAAACATATTATTTTCCAGGCTCCGCAACCACCTCTTCCGTGGGAAGGAATAAAGAAAGCGACAGAACATGGTCCCAAATGCATTCAGAAGTCAAACGGAGTTGAAGTAGGAAGCGAAGACTGCTTGTACCTAAACGTGTACAGTCCAGAAATCAAGCCAGCTTCTCCGTTACCAGTAATGGTGTTCATCCACGGAGGAGGCTATAAAGTTGGCTCTGGTAATGACGAAAACTATGGACCTGATTTTCTCGTTTCACATGGAGTAGTACTTGTAACATTTAACTACAGATTAGAAGCACTTGGTTTCCTATGCCTAGACACGGAAGAAGTTCCTGGAAACGCTGGATTAAAGGACCAAGTTGCAGCTTTGCGATGGGTGCGGGATAATATTGCAAGCTTTGGTGGAGATCCCAACAACGTGACAGTCTTTGGTGAAAGCGCTGGCGGTACATCTACTTGCTTCCACGTTATCTCGCCTATGTCTAAGGGCCTTTTTAAGAAAGCGATTTCAATGAGTGGCACACCTTCTTGCGATTGGTCTGTCTCATTTGCACCACAAAAACGTGCCTTTATACTTGGCAAAGATTTAGGATTTGAAACTAATGACACTACTGAACTTTTAGAATTCCTACAAAGTGTTCCAGCAGAAAAACTTATTGACACAAATCCAGTTGTGTTATCATTTGAAGAACGTAACAATAACCTAATTAAGTTTTATCACTTTACTCCGGTTGTAGAAAAAGATTTCGGCAAGGAACAATTTATAACAGAAGATTCCTTCGAGTCCTTGAAGAATAAAAGACTAAATGATGTAGATTTCTTTATTGGATATACTAGTGACGAAGCCTCTTTTATGATCCCGTTGTTTGAACAGTCAATCCTACAAGATTACAACCGTTATCCAGAACTATTAGTTCCGAGAAAGATCCTAAACGAATGCACACCGGAGATAATTTTAGGAGTATCGAAGATGATACAAGACTATTATTTTAAAGGAAAACCTCTTACCGCTGATTTGATGAAAGAATTTGTAACCTACGCTAGTCATGCTTACTTCATCTATGACGTCAACAGGTTCCTTTTACGTTTACCGAAGGTTGGTGAAGGTCGCAGATATGTCTACAAATTCTCCTCTTACTCTGGTAGGAACTTTTACGGAAGTAATGGACCGAAGTACGGGGTCGAAGGAGCTTCCCATTTAGATGATCTTATGTATTTATTTAACGCCAACCAGCATAACTTGAAGCTTGAGAAAAACACTAAGGAGTACGACCTGGTCAATTTAGTTTGTACTCTGTTTACCAACTTCGCTAAATTTGGGTGAGTTACTGAATACTTTAAGAGCTGTACATTTTTTTTGTGTGTTTGTTTTAGAGCGATTCAGTATTTTTTTTATCATAGTTAAATGCTCTGGTCATTGTTTTTTGTCATTGACCATCGAAATCGCAGTAACCTAGCGGGCAGCGCTGCGGTCTAAACAGCGACAATGGATATCAAACTGAATATGGCACCATTTAGTATCTAGCCCAAAATGCATGTAATACCTTTCACACATTAAACCCATATCTCTCTGTCCACAGCAACCCAACACCTGACTCGTCTCTTGGTACGGTCTGGCCGGAATACGACAACGCTCTCAAAAACTACGTGGAAATCAAAGACACCCTAACTATTAAAAGTTCACCTGAAGCTGCAGATCTAGAGTTCTGGCAGACCGTCTTTGAATATGCTGGACTGGAATTTTAAGACATGTTTTTCTATTTTGATTTAAGCATATTTTGTTTTAACATAAGGCTGATTGAATCACAAACCGCAAGAGCTTACATGATAATAAAATTCTTACTCGTCTATTGTTTTTGTCTTTTTTATTGATTTTATCAGACGTGTTGAAAACTAGAATCCCTAGGAAATCAGTGGGAATAGTGGACGAGTGGATTATTATAGCGTCAGACGCTTTAATAACGCTATAATAATTAAAAACCATATAAAGAGTGTAAAAGTACCATGTTTTTCCCACCACTGCGATCATGTTTTTTTTTTTTTTAGACCATACCTAGTTACGGAGATATTGGGGGTAAAAGTTCCAAATTTTGCACAGCTGTTTTTGTAAATACTAGTTTTTCCAGGTTATAACTTTACTTAAATAACCTCCATAACCCTTTTACTATTCAAGATGTTTTAAGAGTGTTACATTGAGTTTTACCGTTAAATAAGATTTTTGACCCCAAAAAAAAAATCGTTTCACATCAAAAAGCTTAGTTTGATGTACAGAATGTTTGGTTGACGTATGTGTGAAGGGTTAATTTACACCCTGTATATAATAAAAGTAAAGACTTCCATTTGCATATATTATGATAGTGTAGCTCTGAGAGGACAGGTTCGCTCAAATCTGTGGTGTGGTGGTGTAATTCTTTCTTCAAAGACCATCTCAAACACTTTTCTGCGTTACTTCATAATACTTAACAAAGGTTAGGTACATCTAGAATTAAAAAAGAGACTGTGACCTCTTATTTGGCAGTCTATGCATGTATCAATGTATGTTTGTTTCTATGTTCATTACCCTTCCTTTTGGCTTCGCCGCAGTCGGGTAAAAAAGAGACTGTGACCTCTCATTTGATTTCACTTGTTTTTTTTTTCAGAAAAGACTGGTAGTAATTTAATTTTAAAGCAACTTAATGTTACTTGTAAAAGTGTTTTAAAACCAACTTACAAGTTAATAATTAGGTCGTAAGGGATTGAGTAAAAGTTTTGAGTATGAATGTTGATAGCTACAAGAGTAGAGGAAGACCAAAGAAACAATGTCAACTGTGAGGAGGATTATCAATATATATAATGTATATAAAAATCAATGCCACTTTTCGTTGTAGTTGTATAACTCAAGAACGGGCTCACCTATCCAAACCAAATGTGCAGGCTTTTTCGGACTATTTAGTAATGGTTTATGTGAAGTTAGAAATCAGTCGAGCGGTTCTTCGTTTATCACATTTTTTGTAACAAACGAATTCAATAAATGGCGGATCATTTTGTTAATGGAGATTTTGCTGTCTTGGACCCAGTCGGTGGCGCTGCTGTCCAGGCAGTACGACGTCTGCCAGGTCCGCTAGTATGCTATTTAAATGGCCAGAAAAGAGAAGTCTGACAATATGAAAAGTAAGAGAGAAGACATACTGCGCCGACACTAAATAAATTGGTATTAGGGCAAGACAATGATTATAAAGAAGATTACCATTCCGAACCTTGGGGTTCGAAGAAACCAGTGCCATTCGATGTGCCTGGTAAGTAAGTTAATTTTTTATTCCGGCGAGTTTTTTCAGAATCGTGGGGTTTACCTGTAATACTTGAATATATCCACCAAACCTATTCCGCTGGCAACATTTTGAGGTCCAACAGATTTGAGACTAGTGTCATTCGTAGCGCCTATACAGTGTGATTCTTTATAATGTGCACATATCGAAATGGGGGAATCTATGCTTAATTTTATCGACGGAAAAATTATTAAAAAAAATCTACATATTTTTTAATATTTTATATGGAATTTTTAAAAATTTTGTCTGCTACTGTGACCCCAGTGTAAACAAAACGGTGTAACTTTTTAACTAAATTATCTATCGCGATGAAACAAACTCCATAATGATTGGAAGCAATTAGGCGTCCTCGTAAAATGAAAATTGTGGAAAAAAACTACCCTCAATTGAAAATAAACACGTTTTTTGATCAAAGAAAGCTTTTTTTTTCATAACTTTTTACATAAAATTGTTTCATCGCGATAGATATTTAGTTTAAAAGTTACACCGTTTTGTTTACTTTCCATAAAAAAATTCCATAAAAAATTCCAAAATTCCATAAAAAATATAAAAAAATATTTAGATTTTTTAAAATATTTTTTCCATCGATAAAATTAAGCATAGATTCCCTCATTTCGATATGTGCACATTATAAAGAATCACACTGTATAATAAGGTTTTTTTTTCTAAGGCGACAATCTTGAATTATGTAGGGTTTACCTGTGATACATCAAAACATCAACTATTTCTAATCTATACCATTGAAGACGCTTTTTTACCCGAATACTGCGAAGCCAAAAGGAAGAGTAATTATTTTTTATAAATCTGGGAGGTCCAACAGATTTGGGACTAGTGTCGTTCGAAGTCTCTCGCGTCCAGCCCTGGTACAATCCATGGTCCGGAGCGAGAGGGAATGGGACGCAATCACCTCCTTCTGCCAAACAGTCATGCTAGCGATCAGGAGGTGGTGGAACGTGAGAGGGCGAGAACTTCTGGTCCCAGACGCCGCGGGAGACGCTCCAAGCGTTGGGGGCCACGTGATGGTTTCCGGCCACTGTAGGTGCGGGCTTGTGGGTGGAGATTAATAGGCTAGCTCACCGTCCAACCGCCTTATCATGACAGGCCGTGTCTACGGCGTGTTCATGTCCCACGTGCAAGTCGTATGCCTCCATAGTTGCACTATCAGTACCAAAGATATAGTTTTTTTTTATATTTCTATGATCAGTAAGTACCCTGCGGAGTATGGATTACGTATTTAGTGTTTACTTAATTAGAATACTGTTTACTAATTTTACTCACACACGTTTGTTCGGCCAGTTTTGATTCAAAATTAACTTAGTCATAAGTCTAATTAATCACAAGATCATTAAGTCATGTCGCAGATTAATATCTAATAACGACAATCATGAAAATGTACATAAAGCGTATTTGATATCCTGATTAATGACAAAAATGATTATTTAAAAAAATATAACTAATTATTATTACTCAATTTTAATCACAGATTTCATGATTACCTCTATAGAATGCAGATCATTGTATCGCGTCTGTCCGTTATCTTAGAAAATATTGCTTTATATACAGTTGTGAGGTAATTAGCAAATAAGTAGAATCTGTTTACTGCGCGCGCCAGTAGACGGTCCAAAGCTTGTGAAGAGTACGAGTAGAACAGGGTAAGAATGTTTGTCGTATTTACCATATAAGTCATAAAAAGTAATGAGATCATTGTGATTGTTTAAAAGTTTCTGCAAAAATATTTACTTGGCATCCATTACATCATCGTCATCGTGTTTCTCCACTTAAAGCAATTTACCTGAGGTCAACGCAAAACGTTTTCTTTCACTTGTCAAACGCCACCCTTTCATTTACTCTTTGTCTTACATTTCTCGCACAAGGCATCCATCTTTCCCGTCGGCGCTGCGAGTTGTTCGAAAGAGATACCGCGGCCTCGATACGAAGGGCTAAGAAAGAAAAAGGGTGATTTTTAGTCAGTAGAAGTCTGACATTCCCTACCACTCTGCCCGGAGTGGGAGAAGTAGTTTGATGATTTCGGAACCTACAAAAAAAAGGGATCCATTCATTTCTATCTATTTCCTTCCCATCTACAAAATGTTGATGCATACATTTAAAAAAAAAGCAAGGCAAAGTTATTTAGTAAAATGACATCTGACGTTGTCGTACACTAATAGACTTCGTTTTTAAACTGGTTTACTTGTTGTACACAGTCGGAACGGAAAAAAAAACGTCAAATAGCTAACCATTTTTATTTTGGACCTGTGTGACATGGACGTTAATTGATGCTGACTCGTCATGTTTCATAAGTCGTTTAAACAGAAATCCACAAATAAAAACAAATTCATTTTTCGTATCTACCCAAACTATACATATACAAACCAGTCAGCTATACTCGTATAATATGATGACTGCAGTGGCATCATTCTACTTGTGAAGTCTAGATCTTGTTTCCGAGGTACCAAACTACGCATTACCAACAATTCACAATTTGCATAGCTAACTTATACTGAGATTTTACTACCACATTTTGATTCAGCTTATTTTGAACAGATTTCAGTGATAATGGTAGAAGTCAAAGTGCAACAAGGATTGCTCTCTGGAGCAGTGGTGGACACTGTCACAGGAGATAGGAAGTACTACAGCTTCAAAGGGATACCTTACGCTGAGCCACCAGTGGGGAAACTGAGATTTAAAGTAAGTTTAGTTTTTTTTTCACTTAAATCAGTAACTCTATTAATAATGAAACATGCAGGAACCATCTTGTATTCATAATAATTACTACAATATCGATGATTAATTTGACTTTCTTTGATTTGTCTGGTGTTTGTTTGTGTTTCTTTGGTTTGTTTCTTTTTTTTTTCATTTGTATTTCTTTTAACTGCATCAAAAATGCAGTGAAATTCATCAGTGACTTCATCCATCGCTTTTCATCAGGCGTGATCGAGGGTAAGAGATGGACCACTTTTTAAAAATGTAATTGTTCTCAATTTAATACATTTTTATTTTGTCAGGCTCCGAAACCACCTCTACCATGGGAAGGAGTACGACAGGCGACAGAGCATGGCCCTGTATGTCCTCACAATTGCGTATTTACCAACAAATTTATAAAAGGAAATGAAGACTGCTTATACCTAAACGTGTACAGCCCAGAAATCAAGCCAGCTTCTCCATTGCCCGTTATGATGTTCATACACGGTGGGGGTTTCAAAAGTGGCTCCGGTAACGATGACGAATATGGACCAGATTTCCTTGTAAATCATGGCGTAGTACTTGTTACTATTAACTACAGATTAGAAGCACTTGGTTTCCTGTGCTTAGATACAGAAGAAGTTCCTGGAAATGCTGCGTTGAAGGACCAAGTTGCAGCTTTGCGATGGATTCGAGATAATATTGCAAGCTTTGGTGGCGATCCCAACAATGTCACAGTTTTTGGTGAAAGCGCCGGCGGTTCATCTGCTAGCCTCCACATTATCTCACCTATGTCTAAGGGTCTATTTAAGAGAGCTATCCCAATGAGTGGGGTAGGGAATTGCGATTGGTGTACTCCATTCGTACCCCAAAAACGAGCATTCTTACTTGGTAAAGAGCTAGGCTTCGAAACTGATGATCCTAATGAGCTTCTAGATTTCTTGCAAAGTCTTCCAGTGGAGAAGGTGATAGACACGTTTCCAGTTGTGTTATCTTTTGAAGAAATGAAAGTTAACCATTTAATAAAGTTGTATCACTATGGTCCAGTAATAGAAAAAGATTTTGGCAAAGAACATTTTTTGACGGAGGATCCTTTGGAGGCATTGAAGAATAAAAGGATAAACGATGTAGATATCCTTATCGGACATACCAGCGAAGAAACCTTATATGGAATTCATGTTTTTGAACAAGAACTCTTGGAACGTGCTAACCGATATCCCGAATTTGTCGTACCAAGAAAGATCCTAATGAAAACTACCCCGGAGAAAGTTTTAGAAATATCGAAGAGGATTCACGAATTTTATTTCAAAGGAAAACCTGTCACCACGGATTTGATGAAAGAATTTGTAACTTTTGAAAGCCATGTGAGTTTCGTCTACGACATTAACAGATTCGTCTCTTATCTACCGAAGATTGGTAATAGTCGAAGATTTCTGTACAGATTCTCTTGCGTCTCAAATAGAAATGTGTATGGGAGTCTAGGACGGAAGTACGGGATTAAAGGAGCTTCCCATTTGGATGACTTGATGTATCTGTTTCATCCACACAACATTAATTTTAACCCTTTAAACCTTGACGTGAAGGTCCAAAAAAAGACAAGAGAGTATGACCTGATTACATTAGTGTGTACTGTATTTACGAACTTCGCTAAATATGGGTGAGTAATTGATTTCTACCATAAGATCACAAAAATATTCTTATCAGAATAAAAACAAGTAATGACTTACTCGAGTAGAGTAAGTCATTACTTGTTTTTATTCTGATTCTAAGTAGTACCTGATGTTCCTTTTCTTCGACTCAAAAACTCTTTGTTGGTGCCTACATCGTGTAAATGTTATCTATCAAAAATGTCAGGCATTATTTGTTCACCACTTACATCGTATAAAATATGGTGTCCTCTGAACTTTCGTGTGCTTAATTGAAATAAATTAATGAATCTCTCTGTTTACAGTAACCCGACACCTGATGCCTCTCTTGGTACAATATGGCCGGAATACAACAGCTGGACTAAATCCTACGTGGATATAGGAGACACCCTGACTCGTCATACTGCACCCATTCCTGAAGTTCTTGCTTTCTGGAAGAGCATATACGAATACGCAGGACTTGAATTTTAAGATGAAGATGTTCTTGCTTTTTTAATAAACTATTTTTTATTTATGAGATATTACGCTTATATCTAATAAAAGGCATACCGTCAAATCACAAGGTCACAAACAGCTTTTTTTAATTAAAACTGGTGTAACGATTTAAAACATATCATGATGGTTACTTTTTATGTAATAAGGTTACGTTTTTCTTAACTATTACTGAAACGCTTGAAATAAAATAAACACACTAATGCTCGTTTTTTTTTTCAAATCTAATCATTAGAAATATTTGCTTCCTTGAAATAAAATTTCAAATTTATTTTTATGTGACAAAAATCAGCTTCTAAAATCAAAATCAAAATCAAAACTCATTTATTCAAACTAGGCTGATAATCAGCACTTTTCGAACGTCAAAATTTACTTTACTTTACTTATTTACAAGAGACAGTCCCCCAAAACGCCCCCCCTTCGACACTTCCTAGTGTTTTTGCTGGAAAGAAGAAGTGGCGGAACAAACTCCCCAGCACACATCTGTCTGTTAGGTTGGTTAGAAGAACCAGACTCGATACAATAGTAAGGCCAGTATAAAAAAGTATATAATAATAAAAAAAAAAGACATAACATATCAGTAAACTAATCTTGGAGAAAGAACATAAATAAATAACAAACATTGTCTTGTGTTCAACTCAGCGACCAACTGTTCTTATCATTTAAGTAGTCGTTAATGGAATAGTACGCTTTTAAACAAAGATTAGATTTTACTTTGGCTTTAAACGCATTAAATGGCAAGTCTAGAAAAGAAGATGGCAGTTTGTTATAAAATGTTATACCAAGCCCGACGAATGAATTATGAACTTTGTGAAGCCGGTGAAAAGGAGCGCGTAGTTTATGCTTATTTCTAGTGTTAAAGTTGTGAATATCACTGTTTTTAGTGTACAGGTGGATATTTTGTTTAATATATAAAATGTTGGCAAAGATGAACTGAGAAGCAACAGTGAGGATACCAATCTCCTTAAAAAAATCTCTAAGAGAAACTCGGGCACCCAGCTGATAAATTGCACGAACCGCTCGCTTCTGCAGAACAAATATATTTTGAATATCAGCAGCTTTGCCCCACAGCAGAATACCGTATGACATAACGCTGTGAAAATAACTGAAGTAGACTAACCGTGCTGTATCAACGTCAGTGAATTGTCTTACTTTTCTGACGGCGTATGCGGCTGAACTTAGCCTTCCCGCTAGGCTTGATATATGTAAACCCCATTGTAATTTTGGATCTACTGTTATGCCCAGAAATACAGCAGAGTCGGCAGTTTCCAGCTCCTGATTGGCGAGGATAATATTGGGACCTAGATTTCTAACATTGGGTAAAGCGAACTTAACTATTTTAGTTTTCTTGGCATTAAGAACAAGGTTGTTTATTGTGAACCAATCCGTGACCATTGATAGCGTGCTGTTTACGTCGTCAAAATCGTGTCTATTCCTATCTACTTTAAAGATAAGAGAGGTATCATCTGCAAATAGAAGTCGAAGTCGGTGTTTTTTGTTTGATTTCATTTTTTTCCCACCGACTTCAGGAGCAGATTTTTCTTCAGAGGTTTATTTTTACCTTTTTTGTGACTTCACTGTTTGTGTTTTTGAAGTCGGTTTTTTTTGCAAATAGTTTTTTTTCATTTGTAGTTGTAATAGGTATCACATATAAATATTTTATATGCCTTTAACATTCAACCAAGAAATATTACCCTTGACCTTCAAGATTCCAACTCCTAACCATTGAGGAATAGTACCTTCTATAATCAGCTCACTTAGATAACCTGAAAGAATACAACGATATATGCGTCCCCATAATATTTAATTAAAGAATTATCCTCCAACTCCTAACCGTTGAGGAGTTATACCTTCCATCATCAGCTCATCAACATGAAATGATGACTGCTAGATGTGAATACTTGAAAAACTTAAGAAAAAGCTCAAAACACGTAATAATAGCCTATAAAATTTAAAGGTTGCCCTCGATTTCTCTGGTATGCCATCATCAGATCCTGATTACCTTATCATGGTACCTCCTTTCAAACAAAAAATGAATTTTCTATATCGGCTAAGGCGTCTTCGAGTAATCGGTGATTATACATAAAAAGATTCCGACGAATTAAGAACCCCTTTCTTTTAAAGTCTGTTTTTGAGATTACCGTCTATTATCAGGTCAACCTAATAAGCTGAATGAATACAACTATCGATCCATAAGTACGAATAATATTGAAGGAATTTTCTTTCCAACTTTAAACCGTTGTACCTTCCGTCATCAGCGCAGCCACATGAGATTATGATTATCAGACGCAAATACTTGAACAGCTTCGGAAAATATATGAACCGTCGGTCCGTCCGTTTTTCTTAGATTTTCCATCTATTTTTTAGGTTTTCCCTCGATTTCTTAGGTTTTCCATCATCAGATCCTGACTTGGTGACAATGGGACCACCTCGGAAGTATATTTTTACGAATACAAAAAGAATTTTGAAAATCGGTTCATTACCATCGCAGATAATATCCAGAAACATACATCCAAAAATAACATTGAGACGAATTAAGAACCTTCTCCTTTTTGGAAGTCAGTTAAGAATACAAACACGTTCTCATTCCATGCAAATTCACTAACCTACATTTCACACACATGAGATATTTTTTGGACTTATAATTTACTTTTTAGTTGTTTTTTTTTATTACTTCAGTCATTATTGACAAAGCGTAGTTCATGGCCACTTGGGCCAATCAATAGGTTAAGCCGTGCTTGCTCAGATTGGTACGTGAATGGGTGACCAACCATTACATACCGAGTTTCCTCCGTGCCTCGAAAAGCAAGCCGAAACCAACGGCTCACCGTTGGTTTCGGCTGCCATTCTTCTGCCATGATTCTTATTAGTCCGTCTGTTAGATTATCGAAATAAATTGGAAACGTATTTTTTGTTCAATAAAAATTGACGAAGATAAAACGCGTCAAAGATTTGAGTGGGGGTTTGTGACCGGTAAAAAATACCATACTTATGTCTTAGAATATGACGTCACACGAGTTTTCAAAGCACTGTAGCGTCTTCATTGTTTGTTAACGTCAGAAAAGAAAAAATACTTGTCCAATATTTTTTGGGAATCTATCTGACGGACTAATTAGATTTTTTTTGCTAACTAACCCTATTATTTAATTCTTTGGCAGTCATAACAGTCAGTGACCTGAAAGTCTAACAACCAGTCTTACCGGGGTCAAGGTCAAGAGGTATTGTACTACCCAGTACTAACTGGGTTGCGGAGGTCAGATAGGCAATCACTTCATGTTAAATACTGGTATTCAGCTGCATCCGGTAAGACTGGAAGCCGACCCCAACATAGTTGGGAAAAAGCTGGTCATTATCGGCAACAACTTGTATTATTTATTTTCTTGATACGTTATAAGTTCATAACTGGCCGATGATGCCGGAAAGTTCTGGAGTGGCGACCGCGAACCGGAAGACGTTGCGTTGGAAGGCCTCCCACTAGGTGGACCGATGACCTGGTGAAGGTTGCGGTGACCCGCTGGATGCGAGACGCACGGGACCGGTCAATGTGGCGACACTTAGGGGAGGCCTATGTCCAGCAGTGGACGTCTTTCGGATGAAATGATGATGATGATGAACCACAACTTAATTTTTTTTGGTCCTATACTTTGTATATTATACGCTAAATATCTGTATTCTTATAGCCATACTCCGCCGACTTTTATTTAGCAGTTAAATGCAAACGGTACTAAGTGGAAGTGTGTGAGTGTTTGTGAACGAGTAAGATTGACCTGCCGTGACACAGTTTTCACTAGTACGTAGGTCAGCGTGAATCAAGCCCAGACAACCGCATGGTATTTATGCATACGTGATTCTGATTAGGTATATTTGTATTAGGACCCGCAGATCACAAGATTGTTGGGATTTGTATGTAAGGTTTGTTATTTTATATTCTTAGCATAAGCATAATAATCAGCCTATAGTCAAAGTCAAAGTCAAAATATTTTATTTCACATAGGCCTACATGGGCACTTGTAAAACGTCGACATAAAAACAGGGGCACGGTTCGGTACATTGGTCGATTCCTAAGGAGAAGAACCGGCAAGAAACTCCAAAGGTTACTCTTTTAATAACCCCCTCCTTATAACGTTCCAGCTGCTGGGATTTAGGCCTCCTCTCTATGAGAGGGAATAAGCCACGCAAGCCCAGTACGGGTTGGTAGATGTCACGTCATGTTTTCGAAGATTTATATTGTCAACAAACTTGTTACTTTTTAACTCACACAGACCAGGTAAACATAGCATGGCTTAAAAGAAGCATGCGTATCAGCCATGCGTGGAACAAGAATATAGCTGCTACTGATCCGTCGGGGCTGCGGGTTGTTTGAAAGAGATGCCGCGGTTTTGACACAAAGGGCTAAGAAAAACAAGGGTGGATTTGTCAATAGAAGTCTGCAACTCCCTACCGC
Organism: Diarsia rubi; assembly: GCA_932274075.1. NCBI lineage: Eukaryota > Metazoa > Arthropoda > Insecta > Lepidoptera > Noctuidae > Diarsia > Diarsia rubi. The sequence continues at coordinate 18,935,048 of OW026424.1, read as the reverse complement.
TCTGCCCAGAGTGGCAGGAGTCATAATATAATGATTTCCCATTTTCCAAAAAAAACTGCTAGTGACGATAATGATGATTCCTATGGGGATTCTCATTTACGGTTACATGCCTGTGGCAAGACAAGTCATGATTGCTTGTTACTCCGTGGTCGAGTGGTTTAGGCATTTGCCTTGTGAGGTCGTGGTTTCGATTCCCACGAGAAGCACACATTGTAAAAGTTGTTTGCAGTTTGGCTAGGACATTACAGGCTTGAATCAACTAATTGTCCGATAAAAAGATGAAGCCAGCGGTCCCGACCGTCAAATGGCGGTCGTCAAACCATGTCAGAGGCCCCTTTTTTATTGGCGTGTGGAAAATCATCAAATAACCGTGTGTGAGTGTCAGACTTCTACTGACTAAAAACCACCCATGTTCCTTCTTAGCCCTTTATGTCGGGGCCGCGATAACTAGTGTACAACCCGCGGCCCCATGTCAGAAGCCCTTGAGGCGGTTAGAAACTCTGACACTAGGGTGTATGAAGTATTTAGACCATACTGCCCAAACGATAAGAAGAAGAAGAAGATTACTTGTCCCTGGTGCACTTATCAAATGATAAGTTGTAACGACCTTCATCCTTTCAAGAATAATTTAATCTGGGTATTTCACGAGATCATTGAGGATGTTGTTACAAAGTAATTTATATATCATAAGTGATTGTATTGTATGGTGGACGTGTCCGCAACTCCACGTCTGCGTACGGATAAAATGGGTAAAAATAAAAATATGTAGGTGATAAAAGTGCAATGGGATTCTATACTATACAAACACGATCCCGTTTATAACCGACCCCTAAAAAAGGAGGATTTTATGTATTCCAACAGCAATATTTAATTTTTAGGGTTCCGTACCTCAAAAGGTAAAAACGGAACCCTTATAGGATCACTTTGTTGTCCGTCTGTCTGTCTGTCTGTCTGTCTGTCTGTCAAGACCTTTTTTCTCAGGAACGCGTGGAGGTATCAAGCTGAAATTCATATCAAATACTCAAGTCTATGGTCTCTTGGAGCTGTGAAAAAATCAAACTTCTAAGTCAACGCGATCAAAAGATACTCCCGTTTATGCCGCAAATTTTCGACACTCGCAAGGGAATCAAAACCTACAGGGTACTTCCCGTGAACTCAGAATCTTGAAATTTGGTACGAAGCAACGTCTTATAACACAGATAAAGGAAAAATTGCGAAAAGCATAAATTTTTAGTTACATCATATAATAAAAATATTTTTAAGTTGAAATTTTCACTGAATGTGTCTCTCTGTTGCTGCTATAACAAAAAAAAAAAAAAAAGCGACTCCCCTACTACGATGGTACGGAACCCTTCATGTGCGAGTAGGACTCGCACTTGGCCGGTTTTTTCATAATGTCCACCAATTTATCTGTCATGCTCGATGGATCGATTTTCGTGTTTTATTATTTTGTAGACGAAATTAAATGAGAGAGGAAGTTAATTTTTTGCATGGCAGTTTAACGTCTCTCACATGAAACGTCATGTAACGACTCTTCAATGGCAATGCTAACTTACATATAAGTTCGTTTGACTATTAAATTATACTCGTTGTTGTATTGTCCTCGATGATTAGGATAACTAGCGTAGATGTTTAAAGAATAGTTGTAAAATCAATAAACATTTATATAAAATTAATAAAAATTTGTATAAAATCAAATCAGCGTTCATATGAAATCAATAAACATTTATACAAAATAAATAAACATTTATAAAAAATCAATAAACATCCTTAATCATTTCAAATTTCATTAAGGCCACTTTAATTACCTAACTAAGGTAGTACTTTTCCAATTCAGGTTTAATCATTATCAATGTTATTAAAAATTGATTTTACAACTAGTCTTAAACATCTACGCTAGTTATCCTAATCATCTTCGGACAATGCACCAACAAGTATAATATACCGTCGAACTTCACGTACAGGTAAGTCCGTTTGACTATTAAATTCATTGACTTAAGGAATCGCCAGCGGTCTGGTCGAGCGAAGTGTCGACCAGACGGCGCGGCGAGAGATTTCCCCATGACAAGATTTTATGTAGTTAAAATAATATTCTCTGTTAAAGTACACGTACAGTACATTATACCTACTTACGGGTCTTCTCACGAATTCGTTTCGTGACAGCCCGAATACTTTCGGTCTCAACACGAGACCATGAGCTCAACACGCAACCAATTATGCAAGTCACAATTAAATTATGACGATAATATTAACACGTAAAATAGATAATGTATTTATATCATAATCAAATGACAATGACTCCGGATATTTCTTTTTTTGTAAATTAATGAACACACAGAACAGATAAATGATTTGAAAAACAAGTCAAGTCACTGTTGAACAGGCTGTATTACGGTTTTCGTCTATCAATGCAAATCTTTGTTTATTGATAGTATATATCGTGTCTTGCGTTTATCTGACTTATCTATGCTTTATATAAAGTTGTTTGCGATTATTCAATAAGTGTACATACCGGTTTTGTTTGCCACACGCGCCAGTACCCGGTCCACCTCGGTTCGAACACGGTGTCTCACTCTCATTACTTATAAACAACGGCGTCATCACTTCGAATACTAAGTACCACGGTAAGATCATTTATTCATTTAGGGTTTTGTCCTCCCATTAAATAAGAACTCCAAAAAACTAACTTGTGACTAGAGTTAATTTCGAGATGTCACTAGAAATAACTCCGGTTGTACCTACTTAAATTATATTTAAAAAAAAAACACTATAAACCTGTATGTAATTTTATCACATAATATTGATAAAACAAATAAACTACTCAGTAAGTAAAATCATTGAAAACTTATCGATTTATTTTAATTTTATTTAAAACTTGATTGGCATCGTTTCCGTTTAAAGATAACTTTTTTCATTTTAAGATTTTCCATTCTCGCAAAAATTTATAAATAGCTTTACTGATTTCATAATTAGGTATCGCATTTTATAAAAAATACTGGTATAGCTGCATCCGGATAGACTGAAATTCGAGCCCAACATGGTTGGGATAAAAGGTTAGGTATATGAATTAATGTTGCAAAGACACACCCATATTATTCCACGCGCGCGTGCTCTTCTGTGGGTCATTAAGACCGGCAAGTATCAGTCGGTTTATACATCTTACGCTAAGGTTCCGTACGATTTCGATAACTAATATTTTCACAACAGTAATAGGGAATTTGCTCCCAAAAAATTGAACGTAAACATAAGAAAATGTTCTTATGTTTCAGTGTACAATGGTAGAAGTCAAAGTGCAACAAGGATGGCTGTCTGGAGCAGTATTAGAGACTGTCACAGGAGATGGCAAGTACTACAGCTTCAAAGGCATCCCCTACGCTCAACCACCGCTGGGGAAACTGAGATTCAAGGTAAGATGCAATTTTTGTTTCAAAAACCAAAAACATAATGAACGAAAGTGGTACGTATTATCATGCAAGGTTAAGAAGAAACAAGTCTACTCCATCGGACGTGAACAAGCAAACCAATTAAATAATGACGTTCTTAACCAATCAATTTAGATAGCATTTACCTACAAGCAATCCTTGACAAATGTTTTACAATTATTCTAATTTTAAACCTTTACGAGGACACAAATAGAACAAAGTATCAACACGTAGGTATTTATTTTTCATTTACATTTTTATAGCTGTCTATAGTACGGTCTAACTAGTTGTTGGCATTGAGAAAGCAATTACATAGCCAAGACGACGTTTTCTAAGTGGCTGTAATTTTTTATGGTGACTTTAAAGAATCTGAAAATCCAGTAGTCAATGGCTTTTATTTTTCAGGCACCCGAGCCTCCTCTTCCATGGGAAGGTATACGGCAAGCTACAGAACACGGTTCCACTTGCCCTCAGAAGTGCATTTTCACAAATGATGTTTTACTAGGAAGCGAAGACTGCTTGTATTTAAATGTATACAGCCCAGACATAATGCCTGCCTCACCATTACCAGTAATGGTATTCATCCACGGAGGAGGGTATAAAAGCGGCTCTGGTAATGACAATAATTACGGACCAGATTTCCTAGTTCCTCACGGCGTAATACTTGTAACTATTAACTATAGGTTAGAAGCACTTGGTTTCTTATGCCTGGACACCAAAGAAGTCCCCGGAAACGCTGGAATGAAGGACCAAGTGGCTGCTTTGAGATGGGTTCGGGATAATATTGCAAGCTTCGGTGGAAATCCAAAAAATGTCACAGTTTTTGGAGAAAGCGCTGGTGGCGCGTCCACTAGTCTACATGTTATCTCACCCATGTCTAAGGGTCTTTTCCAGAGAGCTATTCCAATGAGTGGTGTACCTTTTTGCGATTGGTCGATGTCATTTGTACCACAAAAGCGAGCATTCATGCTTGGCAAAGATCTTGGCTTTGAAACCAATGACCCTAATGAGCTACTAGAATTCCTACAAAGTGTTCCAGCTGAAAAATTAATACACACAAATCCAGTTGTGTTATCTTTTGAAGAGTTCAACAACAATATCCTTAAGTTCTACCATTTCACTCCAGTTGTTGAAAAAGATTTTGGTCAGGAAACTTTCTTGACAGAAGATCCCATGGAGGCCTTGAAAAGTAAAAGGATAAATGATGTAGACGTGCTCATTGGACATACTAATGAAGAAGCAGCAATTGGAATTCCAATGTTTGAGCAATCAGTTTTAAAGCATTACAACCGGTATCCGGAACTGTTGGTCCCAAGAAAGCTCTTAATGAAGAGTAATCCGGAGACAATTTTAGAAATATCGAAGAGAATACATGAATATTACTTCAAAGGGCTACCTCTGAAAGTGGAAGCGGTGAGAGAATTCGTAACCTACGCTAACCATGCGTGTTTCGTCTACGACGTCGACAGATTTGTAACACGTTTGCCGAAGGTTGGTAAAGGCCGAAGATATTTGTATAGGTTCTCCTGCTTCTCTGGTAGGAACGTCTACGCAAGTGGTGGACTGAAGTACGGGATTCAAGGAGCCGGACATTTGGACGATCTGATGTACTTGTTGAATGCAAACGCACAAAATTTAAAAGTTGAGAAAAATACTAAAGAATACGAACTGATTAATTTCGTGTGTACAGTGTTTACCAACTTCGCCAAATATGGGTGAGTTACTCGTATGATTAGATAACTTTTGTGTTTATTCTTCGTCATAGTTCTATCAGTTAATGAGAGATTTATTCTTATCCTACTTAGATAACAATAAATACTATGAAACTTATATAATACCTTATCAAATATTCGAATCGAACAAGCCAACACAAAACTTTGATAAAATATAATTTTAGTAGCCTTCGGAATACCTGCACGCAATTTCTGATTTAATTTTATTGAACTCACTCGGCATGTTTTGTTTAAAACCCAAGAAAGTCAGTTCAAGATTGGCTAAGGTTGCGCCTCATATAGCACGCAACATCATCAACTATGCGGTCAGCAGCACTCTGTTTCTCGCTAAGGATTAAGAACAATGGAAAAATGATTAAGAGCTGCTAGATGTCATCAATCATCAACAGCCTATTAATTTTCCCACTGCTGGGACACAGGTCTCGTCTCTTTGAGAGGGAATGGGCTATAATCTACCACGCAGGCCCAGTGCGGATTGGTAGATATGTCACATGTCTTCGATTTTTTTGGTTCTAAGACATGCCGGTTTCCTCAAGATGTTTTCCTTCACCGTTTTAAGAGCAGCGGTGATGAAATAAATTACACAAAATAATGTGCCTGCCTGGGTTCGAACCCACGACCTGCCGTTCGTAAGTCGGGGCCGCCACCACTGGCCACCGCTGCTCTCGCTAGCTGTAGCGTAACCCTTAAATTGAAAAACATTAAAACCTATCTAACTTAACTGGCAATCGCTTTATGTAAAACACAGATATTGCACCACTTAGACTGGAACCCCACACCAGCATAGTTAGGAAAAGGCTATAGCTGCTACTTGGCAAAAATAATAACACTTCTTAATCCTTACCGCCCGGGAGCGTGCATCTTTTTGTGCAGAAGGAACCTGCAGCGTAATGAAACCACGGTTGGAGTCTAACTGACTTATTCAGGTCTACCTACATTTCACAATAAGTATTATTAATGTACCTACATTACACATCCCCCCAATAAATCAAAAGTATACAGTTACAAAAATATACACTTAACAATAACTACATCCACACAAAATAATAGGTAAGCATGTATTATAATAACACGTAGACAAAGTTTAATATTTATTCTTAGACCTGTTGTACGCTCTCTTGGCACGGGCGGAGGCGTCTGGCGGTGGCGGTGGAGGAGGTTCCGACTGAACCCGACCGAAATCATTACCATCAAACGCGTCCCTAAACTCATCCCCTGAATCCACTACTTCCGACTCTGCCTGCGCAGTACACCTACCCGTCGCGCCAGTCGCCTCCGCGTCAGTAGGTGGCTCTTGACCGTCAGACCCCTCGGTTTCTTCCACTATCGGCTGCGTGCTTGTCCGCGATAGTGAATAGCGACTTGGTCCACGAAGCGGGACAAGTTGGTCGTGGTGTCTACGCCATTCCACCCCTTCCCCTATGTTTATTTTACAAGAAACTGGGCCAGTTACCTCTGATACGTAACCCTTCGCCCACTTGTCCCCTTTCTTGGAATAATCTCTCGCAAGTACATGGTCGCCCACCGCGAGTGGTTTGTGACGACCGCCGGCGGCCGCCACCTGCCTGTCCTGCGCGGCGCGTACAACAGTCGGCCCGTCCGGACGTAGCACATCGAGGCGCCCGCGCAAGCGACGTCCGAAAAGTGCGACAGCCGGCGACACCCCCGTGGTGGCGTGCTCACAATTTCTATACTGAAATAAGAAACGATACAAAGCTGCTGACATATCCTCTTTTTGAAATATAGCTCGTTTAATCGCTTTCTTTACAGTTTTTACGGCATTCTCTGCCTCGCCATTACCCTGGGGTCTGTACGGCGCCGATGTCGAATGTCTTATTCTGTTTTTATGACAATATTGTTTGAATTCTTCCGAGAAGAAAGGCGGACCATTATCGGTCACTAGTTGTGATGGAAGACCGAACCGAGCAAAAATAGACCGTAAAGTGGTAATAGTGGCACTAGCTGATGTACTTCCCATGACCACTGTCTCTATCCACTTTGAGTGGGCATCTATTATAATTAAAAATCGTTTACCCGCACAATCAAAAAAATCAGCATGAACGCGCTGCCACGGGTGTAACGGGTACTCCCATGGGTGTAGCGGAGCGCGCGTGGGCGCGTCTCGCACCGATCTACACGCGTCACAAGCCCGACAAGCGTCCTCTATATCCCTATCAATATTGGGCCAGTAAACGTAATTACGAGCAATGTTTTTCATTTTATTCATGCCTAAATGGCCACTATGGATCTCTTTTAAAATATCAGGTCGTAACTTTTGTGGAATTACTACTCTATATTGATAAATAATACAACCTCGATCTGTGAATAAATGTTCTTTTCGAGCAAAAAATACCTTTTCTTCATCACAACTAGGTGATGCCGGCCACCCAAACAACAGGTAACCTATCACTTTACAAAGCAGCGGGTCCCGCTGGGTCTCTTGAGCTACATCCTTAAAATCTAAAGGTAATGATTCTTCGACAAAATGTAAATAATCTATGTGAGTGGTGGGTTGCCGCTCGTGTGCCATGGGCAAACGTGACAAACTGTCAGCCGGACCATTATCCGCCGACTTCACAAATTCTATAGAAAAATCGTAACCCGCCAGTCGTGCGGCCCATCGCTGCAGGCGACTGGCTGCCGTCTGCGGAATACCCTTCCTTTCATGAAAAATATATGTCAGGGGCTTGTGATCGGAACGCAAAGTAAACCGCCTACCAAAGAGATATTGATGGTGTTTTATAATGCCAAAATAAATTGCTAAAGCCTCTTTATCTAGCTGACTGTAGTTGCGCTCCGCACCGTTCAGCGTGCGCGAGGCGCAACTGACTGGCCGCTCGCTACCATCCTCATACCGGTGTGCCAGGACCGCCCCCACACCGTACGCACTGCTGTCCACCGACAACACGAGCGGCCGCCCCTCCTCATAATGGGCCAACACCTTATCGCTTAACAATATCTCCTTTGCTTTCTCCATTGCTTGTGCACAACGCGAATCCCAATTCCACATAACACCTTTACCTAAAAGATAGTGCAACGGGTGAAGCAATGAACTTAAGTTAGGGATAAATTTCCCGTAGTAATTTAAAAGACCGAGAAAGCTTTTTAATTGTGTCACATCAGTAGGTGTGGGTATTTTGGCAATCGCGTCGAGCTTAGCGGGGTCGGGATGCAACCCGTCGCTATTGATAATAAACCCTAAATAAGTTACACTTTTTTGTAAAAAAGTACATTTTTCCAACTTGACAGTGAGGCCCATCTGACGTAATCGTTCGAGGACAGCCCGTAAACTGCGCATGTGTGAGTGTCTATCTTTGCCCGTTATGCAGATATCGTCGAGAAATACTACCGTGCCCGGAATGCCGCGTAGTGTCTCCTCCATCATTTTCTGGAATTGTTCTGGTACACAAGATAAACCATACGGCGTTCTCCTATAAGCAAACGTCCCTACATGTGTTGTAATCGCCGTAAATTTTTGTGATTCCGGTTCTAAAAGCACCTGTTCGTAAGCATGTCGTAAATCAACTTTAGTAAATTCCTCCCCGTTACTTAAGTTCGCAAATAACTCTTCTATACGGGGAAGTGGATAAAAATCACGTTTCAACTTGGGATTAATGGTGATTTTATAGTCACCACAAATCCTGAGTTCCCCATTACTTTTGACTACAGGCACTATAGGGGTCCCAAAATCAGAGTGCTCGACGCGGTATATGGAGCCGTCCCGCTGGAGACGCTCCAGCTCGCGCTCCACCCGCGCCCGCAGCGCTAGCGGCACGGGCCGCGCGCGCACGTATACCCCGCTGCTGTCTACGAGCTGTAACCGTAACGATTTCTTACAAGTGCCTAACTGATTTGTAAACACTTCAGGAAATTCTTTAACCAATTGACTGATTAATTTATCCTCTTCAAGTAATTTATTAATGTTTATTTGTGTTACATTTAAAGCAGCGAGCCAGTCTCGACCTAGTAACGGCCTACTGCCGCCTTTTATTACATACAATCGAACATTGGTAGCCATTACCTTATTAAATTTAATATTTACTGAAATATATCCTAGTGGTTCGATCTTGGAGCCTGAATAGCTGCGCAAAATCAAATTATCGGTTTGCAAGGGTCTGTCACTAAATAACAACTCATAACAACTATCATTGATTGCAGAAATACGGCTACCGGTATCAACCTCGCACTCTAACAGTTCTGAGTCCACCTGCACATTTATAAAATAAGGTTGGTTACCTTGAGCCGAGGATACCACCATGTTGAAAAAGTCATCGTCTTCGGAATCTTCACCAACAAAATTTTGACGTTGAACATCAACACTTTTACGATTACGCACTTTCTCATACATCACACGTAAATGGCCGCGTTGATTACAATTATCGCAATTGTAATTCGTGTAACGGCACCTATTAGCCGAATGACCTTTACCGCACCGCCAACATGCCGTGCCTCCGCGGGCTCCGCCACCGCCTGCGCCTGCGGGCGCCGCGGGCCCCCCCGCGCTCTGTTGGCGCGCGCCGCTCGCGCTCGGCCGGGCGCGCACCGCGTGTAGGCCCTCGCCCGCCTCGCTGCCATCCAAAAGCCGGAACTTTGGTCAAACACAATTAATTTGCCTTATATTCACTCAGCAGCGGTGGCCCAGTGGTAGAAACCCCGACATACGAACAGTAAGTCGTGGGTTCGAACCCAGGCAGTCGCATTACTTTGTGTAATTTATTTCATCACCGCTGCTCTCAAAACGTTGAAGGAAATAATTGTGAGTAAACTGGCATGTCTTAAAACCAATAAAGTCGAAGACATGTGACATCTACCAACCCACACTGAGCCCGCGTGGTGGATTAAAGCCCATCCCTCTCCTAGAGAGGAGGCCTGAGTCCCTGCAGTGGGATCATTATAGGCTGATGATGATGATGGTAGTCACTCTCGATAGATAAGATTTTAAACCCTGATTTATTTGTTTACAGTAACCCAACGCCTGACGCCTCCCTTGGTACAATCTGGCCGGAGTACAACTCCTCGACCAAACCCTACGTGGAGATAGGAGACACCCTAACATCGAAAACAAATCCTGAACCCGAAGCTCTGGCTTTCTGGAAGAGCATTTTTGATTTCGCTGGAGTAGAATATTAAGACATTGTGAATACAGTCGGTGTCCAGTATTACCTGACCGCTTGCTTGCTGCCCTATACTCCTTTGAAAAAGGGGTTAGTGCATTGATTGTACTGTGTTTTTAAATAACATTATGTATTTTCTCAGAAAAAAAGACTGTTGGTTTTATGTATTCAAGTCACAAGAACTGTCGTAAAAATTAAAACTTTGAGAATCAGTGTCCAATGGGACCATGAGATAATGCTTTTTTTAAATAGATCGTACACTAAGGTATAAAATGTGATGTGTAAGAATAAATAAATACTTAGTTAACATTACTATGCACTAGACATAGGCGGTGCCTCATTTATTTGCAAACGTCGTAGATAGGACTCTGATTTGTATTTCTTTAAGAGTAACAAATAAATATTTTTATCGTACCATTATTTTGTTCTTTTTCCGTAAAAATTTAATAGTTAGATACATTTTTTGATTGCCCACCAGTCAAATTAATCTTATACTTACTACTAAATGAGCAATATGCGTAGATATAAATGTATTTCTCTAATGAATTCGGTTAAAGATGCAATTTGGTGAAGTTGTGTACCAATTAAATAAATAGGTAACAGTAATATTAGTCTGAAAACCAAAATCTTATATCATACCAACAATCAATACTAAATATGGTGTACTGTGTGTATAATACACTCGTATTGCCCCCCCTCAGACTAATCAGCGTTGGAGGGATCAATTCGCCATTTCGTCACAGAGGTTAACAACCTGAGAATGTACTTGGTCTTGCATCACGGTGATCTCACTTGTGAATGTAGATTTGTATATTATGTCAAGTTGTTTACTACGCCTATGGCAGTGCTCCAGACCACCTCGACAGACAAGGACACTTTCTGTCAGTTTATAAACAGCGTGTTATTGTTATTTCGATTAAGGTGAGTAAATTTTGTTTACTTATTCATTCTTTTAACACCATAATACTAAACATTTGTGTGAAGTGTGAAACTGTGAATTGTTTTGTGTTGTTGCTAAAAGTTTGACTCATCACCAACTATGTTATTCATTCTTATGATGTAGACCGCAACATAAACATAACATAATTAGCCTTTAATGTTCCCACTGCTGGGACACCACTACCACACGGCCCCAGTGCGGATTGGTAGATGTCACATGTCTTCGATTTTTGGTTCTAGGACGCAAACACGTTTATAATTAATACATATAAATGCATTGCGGTGATCCTACTCATTAAGTGATAACCTATGGAAAACTGACTTCAATTGAAACTGAGAGAACAACTTATAGCATAAAACCAACGCCAAAGACAAATAAATACATATTATAATCTACGCTACATTTTTTGTTATAGAGTAGGTGCCATTGCGCTTAAGTGAAAGTCAAACGATTTATTTTAATTAACATAACAAACATCACGCCTGTATGCCCGAAGAGTTAGACGGAGGTGTTCCTAATAGTACCTACACCCACATTTAATCTAGGTTTAAATCCCATGTAATAAGAGGCGAGCATTTATTTTAATTAGTTCTTAAAAGTACCTTTGTATGTCAAAATTCACAGGGAATAATAATACAAGAAAGTTAATGGAGGTTACCGCTGATATCATGAATTCATGATGCATACATTTTTCAGTGCTAAGTGATAATGGCTGAAGTCAAAGTACACCAAGGATGGCTGTGTGGAGAAGTAAAGGAGACCGTCACAGGAGACGGCAAGTACTACAGCTTCAAAGGCATCCCCTACGCTCAACCACCGGTGGGAAAACTGAGATTCAAGGTAAGCATCAAAGCTGTATAATTAGAGATATTTTAATGATGAAACACTGGGTTATCTCATTGAATACTTTTTAATCGGTCAAGTACTTTTTAGCGACGTAAATACAGGCTGGTAGGGATACCGACCGACCCGAAAACGTTTACCATTATTCAGGCATCATTTTTTTTTTAAATATCAGCTATTCCATACGTTTTAACCATGATACTGTTTTCGCATCGGTGCGGTGTTCCTGCTATTGTTATATATTGTATGCCTTTGTGGCATGTGCCAAAGATACTTAAGTCAACGAGTATTTCGTGAAATTATGACTTGCTAGCTCATACGGCATTACAGATGCATTTTGTGAGGATTGGACAGACAGATGCACATACATAGTAGGCATAACGTTTTGTTGGTGCATTTAGATTTGCCTACTCCAAACCTGTTTCATTGAATAATCAAATAGCAAACTTTCCATTATGTTTTGGACGGACGTGTTATGATGACATAAATGAGTAAACAGCCTGAAATATTATCTCATTCACGTTTTATGGCAGTCTCGGAACTTGTTGATATTAGGAATTACTCGCAAATCCATAACTAATCAGTAGATATTATGTTTCCAGGCACCACAACCAGCTCTTCCATGGGAAGGAATACGAAAAGCTGCAGAACATGGACCTAAATGCCCTCAGAAATGCATATTTACAGACGTTGTAGATCTAGGAAGCGAAGATTGCTTGTACCTCAATGTGTACAGTCCAGATATTATGCCAGTTAAAACATTGCCAGTTATGGTCTTCATTCACGGAGGAGGCTTCAAGAGTGACTCTGGTAACGACGAAAACTATGGACCTGATTTTCTCGTTTCACATGGAGTAGTACTTGTAACATTTAACTACAGATTAGAAGCACTTGGTTTCCTATGCCTAGACACGGAAGAAGTCCCTGGAAACGCTGGATTAAAGGACCAAGTTGCTGCGTTGCGATGGGTGCGGGATAATATTGCAAGCTTTGGCGGAGATCCCAAAAATGTCACAGTCTTTGGTGAAAGCGCTGGCGGTTCATCTACTTGTCTCCATATTATCTCACCTATGTCTCAAGGTCTATTCAAGAAAGCTGCTTCATTGAGTGGAGTGCCATTCAACGATTGGTCTTTGTCATTTGTATCTCAAAAGAGGGCTTTCGTGCTTGGCAAAGATTTGGGTTTCGAGACAAATAATCCCAATGAGCTCCTAGACTTCTTACAAAGTGTTCCTGTTGAAAAACTTATAGGCACGAATCCAATAGTATTCTCTTTTGAACAGTTTAACAATAATATACTGAAACTGTTCCATTTCACTCCAGTTGTAGAAAAAAAATTTGGTCAGGAACAATTTTTGACAGAAGATCCTTTGGAAGCATTGAAAAATAAGAGAATAAACGATGTAGATGTTCTTATAGGATACACAACTGTCGAAGCCGCAGCTGACATTCCTAAAATGGAAGAATCAATCTTACAACAGTCCAATCGATACCCTGAGCTGTTGGTGCCAAGGAAGATCCTAATAAAATGCAATCCGGAAACAATTTTAGAAGTATCGAAAAGGATACACGAATATTATTTCAAAGGGAAACCTCTTACGGACGCAGTTATGAAAGACTTTGTAACTTATGCTACTCACGCGTATTTTACCTACGACATAAACAGATTTATTTCACATCTGTCGAAGGTTGGTGATGGTCGAAGATACATGTACAAGTTTGCTTGTGAATCAGATAGAAACGTCTACGTGAGACCTGGTTTGAAGTACGGGATCACTGGCGCTGCCCATTTGGATGACCTGATGTATTTGTTTCATGGAAGTTCTCATAATTTGAAGGTTGAGAGGAATACCAAAGAGTTTGAGCTGATTAATTTAGTGTGTGCACTATTTACCAACTTCGCAAAATATGGGTGAGTGATTAATCGGTTTTATATGTCTTTGTTTTGTTTTCAGATAATCATTATTACCGAATCAAATTATAATCGGCTATCCAATGCTAATTCGAAACTCTAATTATCTAACATACGTTACGTATTATAAACTACTGGAAACTTGTTTAATGTTATCACATCATGTCTAAATAGATAGTAAATTATATATCAATATATATAATAATAATTATAATATGACGATTATTTTTTTATATTTTTAAATGTTTTTTATAAGTTTTATATGAAATATTTGAAAATGTAAATTTTGTGTAAGAAAATAAATAAAGGACATAATAATAATAATTTATTCAATAATTAGTTTGTACATGGTATATAAAATTGTGTCACATAATTAGATGCTTTAAATAAGTAGAACCAGTACAACAATATAAAATGCGTCATAGGACTCCCTTTCCTAAAAATCTGTCTGTATCTTAGGAAAGAGTATCCATTCACAGTGAGTCTTATTACGGTTACAAAAATATTGATACGTGCAGTAGGCGAACAAAGTACGAGTACTTATGTTAAGTTAAAGTATAAAAATTAATAGGTAGGTACATGAGTGTGTGTGGGTGTATGTCTATGTGTGTGTTAGTGTATTGGCGAGTGTGTGTGTGTATGGATGTGTGTTGGTGTATGTCTGTGTGTGTGTGTGTGTGTTTGGATGTATGTGTGTGTTGGTGTATGGCTGTGTGTGTGTTTGGGTATATGTGTGTGTGTGTGTGCGCATGCGTGTGTATGTGGGAGTGCTTATATGCCTGTGTAAAGGTAGGGGTAGTAGGTGGATATGTTGCGTTCTGTGTGTAAACCTATTTCTTTACTGTACAGTGGTTAGAAGCTCTTCGATATCACTATATTATGTCAATGTCTGTAACCAAGAGTTTAGCTTGTTTTTCAACTCGCCCTTAGTCAAGGCGAGTTGACTAAGGGCAATAAAAGTCAATGCCAGTTTTCGTTGTAATTTTATCTCAAGAACGGGCTCACCTATTCAAACCAAATGTTTAGGTTTTGTTCGGACTATTTAGCAGATGGTTTATGTGAGGTTGCACAAAATCGGTTGAGCGGTTCTTCATTTACCACATTTTTTGTAACAAATGAATTCAATAAATGGCGGATCATTTTGTTAATGGGGATTTTGCTGTCTTGGACCCGGTAGGTGGCGCTGCTGTCCGGGCAGTACGACGCCAGGTCCGCTAATATATGTATATATTATAGGTTACGGCATGAATGTGTTTTTGCATTACCAAAAAAACCAGACCAAATCAAGTATGATTTCTATTTCTATTTTGAATAAATTATTTTTCACAGGAACCCTACGCCTGACTCCTCTCTTGGTACAACATGGCCCGAATACAACAACTCCACTAAAGCCTACGTGGAGATAGGAAACACCCTGACAGCGAAGACAGCACCTGACGCAGAAGCTCTGGCTTTCTGGAAAAGCGTCTTTGAATACGCTGGACTGGAATTTTAAGGCATTATTTTATAGGATTGTCTCGTTGGTGTAGTGGTCGCAAACAACTGCTAAGCTTGGGTCCAGGGTTTGATTCCCGGGTCGGGCTTATTGTCCTTGAGGGATTTCTCAGTAGCAGCCAGGTTGATGGCAATAGGGTCGCCCCTCGGACTGGGACCTTAACATAACTAGCGAAATATTATGGGTGTACCATGTAGCTAGCTACTGTGTAGATTGTGTGTAGGAAGCTACTGTCAACCCTTGTAGGATCACAGGCGTGACATTGAGTTGTGTTGTTATTTTTTTAAGATAAAAAAATGTTGATATGACTTTTTTTTTTGGGGTGTAGGAAATAATCAAATAACCCCTCCCGCAGAGCGAAAGGGAGCGTCAGACTTCTAATGACTAAAAACCATCCATGTTTCTTCTTAGCCCTTTATGTAGAGGTCGAGGTATATCTTACAACATCCCGCAGCCCCGACGGGGGTCCTTAGTTTACCTTTTAAAACAGCTTTCAAATGATGAGAAGTTTTAGACACTTATTAAGACCAATCACATCAACCTATATGACAAGGCGTAATGTACAGTCACCTGAAAAATTGCATGGACAATTCAGAAATAAAATTGTGTGAAGCGAGAAATGTCGTCACTAAACGTTAACCAGTTTACGACTATACCCGTTCACAGGAAAATAGACACTAAAATGTCCTTGCAATATTGAAGGTGTTTCTGTGTGTTGGATGTGATGTATGTGTTAATGAATAAAATAAATAAAATAAAATAGTTTATCGTAATAATGTGATTTGCTGATAATTTTCCTTACCCTCGCTATCGACTATACTAAAACAAAACTTATGATTGTAAACAATAGTAAACACATACGATTTTATCATTCTAGAGATAAAACGTTACTATCTAAAGCAGCTGTAGGTATTGTTAAATGCTTTATGTTATACTATCATGTATTACATAGGTATCTATAAATTACTACGTTACGAGTACGTGAGATCTCTTTTTCAGTAATATTTTAACAAGGTATTTCCCGCGTTCATCGTCCTCGTGAAATAAGTATAACAATATTACTTCCCTATTTTAATTGTTTTTTTTACTACATTGTATTATTTTATGGACGGAAGCCTAGTCTGTTTCTCTAAAATAAACAAGGCGAAGAAAGAATGAGCCTTAATACAGCTATCATTTATCTACGTCCCATCATGATCGGACCACCTATTTCGGAGTTTAGCCGACACCGACAGCCAAAAAAAAATCAAATTTTGTTTTGTAGTTAAACACATTCAGTATAAAGCTGTTATTTTGGCATTACAGACAGATATTTTAATTAATTTATTTGTATTAATACGTTTTGTAGATTTCCCTGTTATATTTAGTAGAGTTTGGTGCTTATGACAATTGTAGTCTATAGAAGAATACAAAAAAAAGGAAAATATCTCCGACGAATTAAGAACTTCCTCTGTTTTGAAGTCAGTTAAAAATTGCACTTCTATTGGTAGACATTTGTGAAATTGAAGTTTTTTTTTTCAGATGCTTTGAATATTCATTAAATTGGTGTTACTTGACATATCATTTTATGCCAATTCATTATGTCTGAACCTTGTAGCTTATATTTTCGTTTTGGGAATACTCAAGTTTTTACCCTAGAAATTCTTATATAAAAATACTGATTTTAAAAAAGTTCTTTCAGGAAAAATTATTCACAGTTTATCATCAAAACAGTCTGACCTTATCACCGATGGTCTAGTAATTGGCAACACTTATCACAAAGCCCGTGAACCAATATTGACCTGCAAATACAATTTCAATATTTGTAGAGGATCTGTTTGTATAGCAGTAGGAGCGGATCCAGGATTAGAATTATGTGCCAAACTGATCAAATAGAAACCTTTGACCCTCTATGTCTACCTAGAATTATGGGACGTACAATTCTGAAAACTGGATATTTTCTTAGCTTCGACCCGTTCGATACTCGACCACGTAGGTTATTGAGTTTTAACTAACTAAATTTTTGGTAGTAGTTCGTAGTGCGGATTTATGCTTGACAAGCTGTTGCCAGCGGCTTCGTCCGCTACATCTCGAAAATGATCCCACGGAAAGATAAAGTCGAGATTAAAACTATCCTATGTGTTATCCAGGTTACAAACTATCTGTGTACCAAATTTTAAAGAGTAACAAACATACACACTCACAAACTTTCGCCTTTATAATATTAGTGTGATATACTCTCGACTATTCTATGGGAATTTGATAACCGAAATGCAAGTAGGATATCTCTCAGTCTATCTCTTCGGTGGATTAAGGTATAATCTAATGAAAGAGGTCGATAAACATCTAGAGCGATGCAGCGACAATATTATAAACAGGTAGATTGAAATCCACAAAATTATTATTATGATTCATCTATCTATGAAGAAATAATACATTTCACGTTCTAAACTATTGGCATTTTTTTGAAAAATAAACGGTATACTTAATCACTTTAATTTCGTAACGGAAAACGCGGTCAAAAGCCTTGCCATAACCTTATAATATTCGAGAGCGCAACAAGACAAATTACCTGTAACTATTCAAGTGTCACAGGCGCTTAATACGCAACAGGAGACAATTTTGTATTAAGCGCCTTTGGCACAACCATACAGATGGATCGTGCTAACCCACAGTAAGCACCACTGACATAAATACATAATGGATTCATACAAAACCCCCAAAGGAAAAAAAATATTTTGACACACGAAAGAAGCATGAAATCGAAAGAATTGTAGGGTTACTGGCCGTCCTAACTTTAATACTAGAATAAGCTATCGTACCGTGAATAAGAGACCAGTGGTGGCCCACTGGTTACGGCCCCGACTTACGAACAGTAAATCGTCGGTTCGACCCCAGCCAGGCGCATTACTTTGTGTAATTTATTTCATCACCACTGCTCTCAAAACGGTGAAGGAAAACATTGCGAGGAAACCGGCATGTCCTAGAACCAAAAAATTCGAAGATATGTGACATCTACCAACCCGCACTGGGCCCCGTGGTGGATTATAGCCCATCCCTCTCCTAGAGAGGAGGTCTGAGTCCCTGCAGTGGGAACATTATAGGCTGATGATGATGATGATGATGACCGTGAATAAGCGTCAATTGTCTACTTTCAGTACTGCCACAACAGCAACCTTACATGGTAACATGGACTGGAACGTAACATCAATATCAGAAGAACATCCAAACACATTCTTTACCAAGGCGAAGATTTCTTAACAAATAAAAGTAAGTCGATTCAGTCGCATCCACCCAACGTTACTTTGTGTAGGTAAAGCAATTAGATCAAGCACTACTGCTTACAAAACGGTGAAGGAAGACATAGTAAGGAGTAGTCTGACACTCCCTACCGTTCTGCCCAGAGCGGCAGAAGTCACTTTATGATGAAGGTATTTGTGTATGTGAGTTTAAATGTTTGTGAACGCTCCCTCGATACAGGAGAAATTCCTAGTGAAGGGCAACGTTTTACAAAAAAAAATAAAAAAAAAAAAAAAACACAAAGATATGAGATATCCACTACTCTGCCTGTGTGAGTAATTCAGTAGTGGGAATGTTCGTTGATCTTCAAGGTTCTAAAGGTCTAGATTGCAAAGGTCGGTCCGCGCCCTAAGACAACCCGTTAAACTAGGTTGTGCAGGTCAGATAGGAAATTGCGCGCGTAATATATTGGTATTCAGCTGTATCAGGTTAGACTGGAAGCCGACCCCAACATGGTTGGGAAAAGGCTGCCTAGGCAGATGATACGTAAAGTGCTTCCTTAGTTGGTTGCATATGACTTATGACCACTTTACCTTGATCTTGCATGACTACACAAATTATTTTGATCCTGATCTTACTAGCATCTTGTTTGTTATGTAACATACAGGGTGTTTGGAAGGGAGCTGTACATACGCCTAGGGTAGAAACTAGGGATAGTCTGCTACCTACCCCCGCCCATTATATTGACCTTGGCCTCAAGGTTTTTTTTTAATTTAAAATTATTTCTTTACCTTACTACGGTACTTCAGGCCCCATAACTTTTCTTCTCCACAATTTTCTGGTGTAAAATAATTTTTTGCAGGACCCTAAGACTCTAACGATTAAAACAAGACCATTAGCCGACCGGTCCCATGGATAGATTTTGAGCTACAGGTAGTTTTAGTCAAAAAATCATAAAAAAGTCAAATAAAAAATAATAATAAATTAAAAAAAAACCTTGAGGCCAAGGTCAATATAATGGGCGGGGGTAGGTAGCAGACTATCCCTAGTTTCTACCCTAGGCGTATGTACAGCTCCCTTCCAAACACCCTGTATATGTACTTAGATAGTTATAACCTTATTACATTCTATTTATAGCCACAAGATCTACAAGCAATATGATAATTACTAGTTTCATTTGCTGCTCCATGTATTATAAAAAACCGGCCAAGTGCGAGTCAGACTCGCCCATGAAGGGTTCCGTAGCAGCAAGTAACATAATGTTAACATAATTTTTATAATTGAGTTAAATTGCGATTTACGATTTATAACGTATTAAAAAAAAATACTTACTAGATCTCGTTCAAACCAATTTTGGTTGGTAGTTTTTGTTAAGATCTACATTATATATTGTTTTTAGAATTGTCACTCTCTTACTTTAAAAGTTAGAGGGGGGGGGACACACATTTTACCACTTTGGATGTGTCTATCTTTGAAACGATTGACTTTGAGAAAAAATAATTTTAAGAACCTCAATGTCATTTTTTAAGACCTATCCATAGATAGGGGTCATGTGTAGGTTTGATGAAAAAAAGTTTTTTAGTTTAAATTCCATGTATGGAGAGCCCCCTCTTAATCTTATATTTTTTTAATTTTATATAAAAATCAAAAAGCGGATTACAGAATACATTTACCTGCCAAATTTCAACTGTGTAATCCTTATAGTCTCGGAATAAAATGGCTGTGACATACGGACGGACAGACGGACAGACGGACAGACAGACAGACAGACAGACAGACAGACAGACAGACATGACGAATCTATAAGGGTTTCGTTTTTTGCCATTTGGTTACGGAACCCTAAAAATGTGGTCCAAAGGTGTTGCTCGATCTTTAAAATGGACAAAAAATATATCATAATTATATTGATATACGTACAAGATAATATAACGAAGGTAGTGATTTATATTCAAATTAATCTGATTTACGAGTTTATTAACAAACACTACTAAATGCTATAAATAATTCACTTTAGAAACTGGTCAACAAGGACATTGAATTTGGATAATTATATAAAAAATACAACGCTTTAACTTTGTTTTACTTGTTTGTTTTCCAGAATAGTCACAAGGTTATTTAATAATTGCCATATTTTTGTCATATATTACTCATTACATCATCATCAACTTTTCGCAGTTTACTCAGCCTGGCAATTTTAAATAAAATAAAAAAACTCCTTTGTTTAGTAATTTATTCAGTTGATAACACACAACAGTAAAAGAAGACAGCCTATACAACTGTTTCTTTAAGTTTAATATATCAGATACTATACAGGTTGTTACATATTCAAAACAATCAAATATAGATGATTGTCGACATCAAAATGTATGTTTGTTCGTAACAGTCACGACTAGACACTGAAAGCTACTGTAAAATTTCGAAGTTAGTCATGGAGACTGAAGACGCATACAACATAACATCTTCACGCCTGTAATCCCCTAAAGATTAGGCTGTGTGTACCTAATAGTACATCTATAGTCCCATGTAACAATAAGGTAGTCTAGTCAACAAGTTCAAAAACGTGTTAAATAGAACAGCACACATGTACAGCTCTTAAAATATGTGCGATAGCTCATTCAATTCGGAATTAACAAAATAAGAATAAAAGAGGTATTTAGTTTTTTAATAATAATTTCCAAAATAAAGATTTTTAAGAAATTTTGAAAAGAGATGCTGAAACGGGAGGAAATTTCCAATAAAAAAATTTTGACTCCCGGAACTCTGTCTCTATTATTTATATTTTTTAACGCTAAAAATAGCTACGCGAGGTCGTGCCGCACCGGCTAAAAAGCCGGTATATCACCTTAAATATTTTTTAAATAGTATTAAACAACAATTTATAAATATGAATAAATTATGGTGTAATCTAGACACTTGAACAAAAAAAACTTCGGTGAAAAAAATAAATAGTCGATTTTTCAAAAAGTGACACCATTGTTACACTACTATAACAAAATAATTTAGGTGAAATACTGGCTTTTTAGACTGCGCACCTATGGCCCTAACGACCTAGCTGCGCCCTATTTTTAACGTTAAAAAAATGTAAATAATAGAGAAAGAGTTCCGGGAGTCGGGATTTTTTATGGGAAATTTTCTCCCCTTTCAGGATCTTTCATCAAAATTCCTTACCTTCCAAAAATACCTTTCTTTATCAAATTTTGCTAATAACAATCACATTTTTTTATGTGCTAATTAACCTTTAAAACACATTTATATAGGCGTCAATCCGAATCGAATGAGCTGTCGCACATATTTTTAGGATCTTTACTTCTATATAACACGTTTTTGAACTTGTTCACTTGATTAATAAGGGGCGAGTCTATTGCCATCAATTGGGCAAATTTCCCCGATGTGCCCGACCAGGGAGTCAAACCCAGGACCACATGCTCAGCAGTCGCGATTGCACCCACTAGATCGACGGGGTAGTCAGTCAGAGACGAATACAAGTATGTATAATATTGATAAACCAAGTGATAAATAAGGAAATAGTTTTTTTTATAAACCTAACGCTTGAAGTTATTTATATTTATTTACTTTCGAGAACCGTCTCAATATGTTTTGAAGCGTTTCCCTGTTCTATTGCGAGATGTTGCTCATGACATCAATTTACACAGCCTGTCAGTAAAAACCAAAAAGTTACGTTTTATTTACTAATTTATACTGCTGTCAAAACACGAAGTATATGAGTACAGTAGCTAATTAGGATAACAAAGACAGCTGTTTCTTCAAGTTTTAATTATCATAAGAATTGGGGAAGATACAATAACAGCTAGTTACATACTCAAATATAGGTGATTGTCAACATCAATATTTGTGTTAATCAGTATATTATTATAGGCACAATAAGCTAATATTGGATTTACAAAATGATTTTTCAGTCACCGTCCAAATTCTGATATATTAATCTTTGGCGAAAATCATTGACGACGTGTTTTATTTTTAGTATCACTCAATACAAAAATATTGAGATATCACATCACAAAGTTTTAACGTTTCACGGAGAGTGGATAGTTCTTTTTTTATTTATGAAGGTGAATACACTTTAAATACTGATTATACAAATCGTCCCACGGTTATTTATATGCCATATGCAAGTTAATTTTAATTTTGATTTAAAAAATAATTTAAACTGAGTCCAAAGTATTTTAGTTAATCGCCTACCTACATTGTCGAACCAGAAGTCGAACCCACCAATAAAGCATCAAAAAAAAAATCGCAAGTGATGTACTACGTGTATCTGACAGGTGGGACATAAATGTTACATACAATACAAAGAACAATAAGGATTCTCATATTTACCATTTCTGGTATGCTAAACGTACATAACAATTTTATAGTCAATTTAATCTTTCAATACACTCAGTTATCTATGTAACATTCTACTAATAGGATCATATAATAGCTTAGCTTAGCTAGATAATGCTTTGTGGTCTATTATCTTTGTATAACAACTTGCATATCCTTGTATTTGTTTGTTGAAGTGTATATGTTACTGTTAATGTTCGAAATTGGTAAAAATTAAGATAAACGGGTGCATAGTTGTCAATTATCGTCTATGTCCATGATACAAGTCAAAATTTTAAATTAATTTGCTTGCATAGGACATACACCAACGAATCTTAC
Source organism: Diarsia rubi (assembly GCA_932274075.1). Taxonomy (NCBI): domain Eukaryota; kingdom Metazoa; phylum Arthropoda; class Insecta; order Lepidoptera; family Noctuidae; genus Diarsia; species Diarsia rubi. The sequence goes on along the minus strand of OW026424.1, from coordinate 18,911,708 downwards.
TATACTATACCTATGTATTGACTTGTATTTAAAATAGAAAAATATCATAATAATGAAGAAAATAAACATTAACCAAGTCATCGCAGTGTAGATGAATTTATCATGATAAGAATAACTGACTACAATAGTCAAGACTTCCAAAGTTAAATACTTTTTAATTTCAACATTTCAAACAAATAAAAATTAACATCGATGGTAGTTGGTAACAAACACCAATGTTTCTAGAAATACTGCGCTTCAGACATACACCGCAACATATAAGTACACTTGCTTGAAGAGCTATTAGAGAGGCGGATCTTAATAGAGTTCATAATAAGTATTTATGTAAATGCTAATCTTCCAAACACCTCAACTTCATAGCCTTCATAGCCAGTATAAATACCAGCTCTTGTTCACTCCACAACGGACGTGAACGATTCGTATCGAATCGTGACGGTGATAAATGAAATCAGTATATCAAACCTTCAAAACCATAATTTGATTTCTTCTTAAATTATATTAATTTTAATTAGATATTAGAATGATTATGTTTACCTACATAAGGCTGTCGAGGCCACTTATGAAGCCCATGTTCGAGACAGCGGTCTATTAGTAACAAGAGGCAATAAATCTAAACAATTCGGAAATAAACGATTTCAAGTTCAAGCACTTTTTTTGTGATATCGTAAACTATTTATGGAAAGACAACCGGATTTCGAGCCAGTCCAAAATATTGTGTCAAGCTAGTAAGTTTAGCTTAGAAGTTGGTTGACGATGGTACAAGTGAGAGTGAGTGAAGGGTTGCTAGAAGGAGATCAGGTGGCTAACGAGTACGGAGGCACGTACTACAGCTTCAAGGGCATCCCGTATGCTCAACCTCCTGTAGGTGACCTGAGGTTTAAGGTAAAACAGTTCAAGTTCATGTAAATACACAGTTCCGTTATCCAATGACACATTGATTGACGTACCTTCTAAAATAGTTATGTTTAAATAAATAACAGTCTAAAGGCGCCTTTAATTTTTTTTACGTACATCAATCAACATTTTGCTTAAACTGCTGGATATTTCCCTGTTTTTATTTTTGTGTTTGCAAAAGTTGGTAATTTTATTCTGATAATAACATACCAGATAGAAGAAGAAATTTATAAAACAACAATTTTTAATTTTCACCAAAAATTCTTTTACTGTTTCTTTTATTCAGATGTCATTCAGAACGTTTTTTTCATCTTAATTTTAGGCTCCACAACCAATAAAACCATGGCAAGGAGTACGCAAGGCACACGAATTTGGCCCAGTCTGCTACCAGTACAACTCAACAAACCCTGGTCTTGGTAACATGAGTGAGGATTGCTTGTTCATCAATGTATATACACCAGAAGTTAAGCCTACCAAGCCTCTTCCTGTAATGGTTTGGATTCATGGAGGTGGATTCGTCTGGGGTAGCGGTAATGACGATCTTTACGGCCCGGAATACCTCATCAGACATGGAGTAGTTCTTGTCACGTTTAACTACAGACTAGAGGTCCTAGGTTTCCTCTGCCTCGACACCGAAGACGTACCTGGAAATGCTGGCATGAAGGACCAAGTATTGGCACTCAAATGGGTGAAGAAAAATATTGCTAACTTTGGAGGAAATTCTGAAAACATAACGATTTTTGGCGAAAGTGCTGGAGCCGGCAGTGTCTCCTACCATTTAGTATCACCGATGTCTAAGGGCCTCTTCAGTCGAGCGATACCTCAAAGTGGAGCACTTACATGTTTTTGGGCAAAAGCGTTTGAACTACGAGAAAAAGCATTGCTTTTAGCCAGAAAATTAGGATTTGAGTCAGAAGACGACAAAGAGCTTTACGAATTCTTTAAAAATCAGCCTCTTAAAGCTCTTGTTGATTTAAATCTACAGGTTACATTGGCACAAAAATCGTATGAAATCCATTTCGGCCCAACAAGTGAGAAAGATTTTGGAAAAGAACGTTTCTTCTATGGTGATGTCGCTGACGCAATAAAAAACGACACCCATGAAGGTGTGGATATCATGGCTGGGTACACCCAAGACGAAGGATTGATATCAATAGCTCTCGGTGGTCCTTTGGAAGACATAGTTGCTAAAGCCAAACGTTACCGTGAAGTATTTGCTCCCAAGGTTATCGCAAACCACTGTAATATAGGCGATCAACTGAAAGCTGCAAGGAAGATACGGAAATTCTATTTCAAAGATGATGATGTATCAATGAAAAATTATGTCCAAATGATAAAGTTTTTAAGCAGAGACATGTTCGCACATGGAGTGATGCTCTCAGCTAAACTGAATTCAAGGAAGAATAAAGTGTACTTTTACAAGTTCACTTGTCAATCTGAGAGGAACTGTTTCAACCGTGTGTTTGAAGTCGAACACCTGACTAAAGATATGTCTGTAGTGTCCCATTGTGACGATCTGACATATCTCTTCCCTGTTCAACTGTTCAGTAAGAAAGTTGATAAAACATCTAAGGCTTTCAAATTGATCGAAAACGTAACTACACTCTGGACGAATTTCGCCAAATACGGGTTAGTAACAACTTATTTTATTTATGTAAATTATTACATAAACTGACGTATTTTTTGTGGATGTTTTTTCACCAAAACAAGTACCTATCATCGTGAGATGTATTTTATGAATAGCAGTTTAGACTACAAAAACCACAAAATCCTATATTTTTTTTAAGTATAATCACCAAAAATGTTAGTAGGTGTAGCAAACGTGATTTCCCATTCGGATAACACAATGTATTATAAAAAAACAACGGGTTGTACTCCGGGAGTGCCGGTAGAAGTGAAAACTTGAACATTACCGTTGTGCATTTTTGAATATTTTTTTAGGGGGAATATTGCTTTATTTATCAGCATAAAACTACTATAATTTATGTAGTTAAATACAATATTCATTTATTGCGCTATTGTATACACACATGACATGGCATTGTACCTATAGGTACAATTATTTTACATATTTTTTTTTTAAACGTTGCCCCGCACTACGAATTTTTCCTGTATCGTGGGTGCGTTCACAAACACTTAAACTCACATACACAAATACCCAGACCCGGAACAACTATCTGTAGGTCATACAAATATTTGTTCCGTGCGGGAATCGAACCCGCGACACGCAACAGTCCATTGCTTGAGCCACTGCGCCAACCGTGCCGTCTTTAAATTAAAAAGTTTATCTCTCAGAAAAATCAACTTGACATGTTCACACGTGTGTAGGACAAACGAGTGAAACCTAAAGATTAAAATTTTGAAAAAATACAGAAATTAGTTCAACGCTTATAGAGTACAGAAAAACCTAAAGGAAGTCTATGGTGTTAAAATAATATGAAAAATCTTCCAATATCTACAATGGTACGGAAACCATCATGTGCAAGTCCCACTTGCACTTGGCCAGTTTTTTTTACATTTGACACACACGCAGATTCGGGCAAGCGCCCTGCGCCGTCTTACGATAAGGTCATGTGTCCCCCCTGACGCGAGTTAAAACAAAACAAACAAAACTTTTTACCCATCCTGATAAAAGTCCGAAGAAATTTTCACTTCAATAAGCTAATTATTTAAATTGTTTCTAGAAACCCAACCCCAGATGACAGTCTTGGAGTGAAATGGAAGCCATACACCTTGGCTGCGCAGGATTTCTTGGACATTGGCAATCAGCTGGTTGCCGGCCAATCACCGGACAAGGAAGAAAACGACTTGTGGGAAAGTGTTTTTCAAGAATATTTGCCTAAATACAGCACGTCTCAATAAACAGACATTTTTTTTTCAAATTTATATACCAATTCTTAGTCGTAGCATAATAGGGTACCAAAATCAAAAGTTATCAAACAGTGTATACAATAGGTTTCCTGTTTTTCTGTGATCTGCAGACAAAAACATAAGACTAGACGAAACACTTATCAAAAACCACATCATTTCGTATACACGATACAACTTTAAAAAAAAAAACCAAAGAAAATATTGTTCATAAATCCGTTATTATAAATTGAAGTGACTGTCAGCAGTGGACTTTGATGCGATTTTCATTATCACCATCTTCCTGTCCTTGTACCATGTTCCTTGGGGTCGGCGCAGCACAATTTTTTCTTTTATTCTTCTCTGTCAACCGCCACATGCGGTTTTCATCATTTGTCTCGACAAATTCATGTGAGTTTTAAACCATATTTTTTAAGTTTATTATAAAGCAGTCGATATTTTTTCAAGTAGTAAAATTCATGCAACGAGAAAGCGCTTAACTACATAGTTTTCATATATTCATGTATAAAACACTAGTGGACATCACCCGATTTCACCCGCGTAGTTCCCGTTCCCGTGAGAATTTTAAAACAGGGATAAAAAGTAGGCAAAGTTACTCAGGGTGAATGTAGCTTTCCAATGGTGAGAGAATTTTAGCAATGGATGCAGTAGTTTTTGAGTTTATTCATTACAAACATACATACAAACACACAAAAATACAAATCTTTCCTCTTTATAATATTAGTGTAGAAATGTAGATTGAGTTTCTGCCGCTGTAAAATTTTACAAATTTTTTATTTAACAAACTACAAAATCCGTGTTTCACACAGATATAGTCCCGTATTTAGTTTTGTTTGACACGTAACACCTCGCCAATTAGTCCTTTGACTGATTCTATTTATATTGATGTACTATATGACGGCAAATTCACTGTTTGCCCTGAGCTACAAATTAGCGCGTCGCGCGTCGGTTAAAAAAAGTAGTACTCGTCTGGTCAACTGGTTACTATGTTTAGTAGATTTATTATGTCGTAAACTATGTACATTCTTGCTGGTTTACGAGGTACCAAGTATTAGTTGAAATAGGTATTAATTAGAGCATGTCTGCTCAAGTGGGAAGGATTTATTGGTAGACGGGAACCCGAAATTACCTGTAGTTTTGAAATATGTCGATTACTTCGTTTTTATTTTTTATGGTGAAAGGCGTAAGAATTTATTTTGCAGCTTCGCGGACTATTTCCTAAAATATCCATTAACTAATTGACTGCGGTACTCAGAGATATTTAATGATTACTTAAGCCGGCACTTAGTAAAGATTTGACATACTTTTGTATTACAAAACTGTGAAAACCTTTACTTAGTGATGGCTTAAGTAATCATTAAAGTTCTCTGAGTGCGGCAGTGAGAGTGGTCGTTCTTGTAACTTCCAAGTCTCCACTTTTTCATTGGGAAAATTATGCTCCAATTTGACGAGTAGGTACACTCAGATAAAAAGAAACGAAATTTTTGCAGTTTGCCTCTCCAAAAAAGCGTTAACATTGCGAAGGTTAAGTTGACATGCTGCGCCGTCCCAAAATAAGTTGGGATAAGGGCTGTAAAATGACGATGATGAAGGGTTCAAGTCTTTAACGGAATTAAAACTCCTTAATTTTTATTTCCAAACCATTTCATTTCTGCTTTAAAACCCTTATATCTTAGTAAATAAGATATACCTTGGTATATTTACAGCTAATCCAAACTTGCTAATGCATGCAAAACACTATGTCACTCTTTACTACTTCTCTACAGACTATAGCCATTAAAAACGTTAACCTACAAAGGCTAACACAGAAAATAGTCCCCGAAATTCTACGTGCAATATAATAATAGACTACAAGTAAAGTCCATAAATTATTCATCAGAAACCTTTGAGACGGGCACGATAACGTCTGAAGCAAAGCGTTTTAAATTTAAAGCAGCCATGATTCTAGCTGAGATTTTGTGACGATAATTCTTGCAGGACATCGGGCTTAGAGGAGAATGTATAGGAATTGCAGTAAAAGTTCTTAGGTTCTTAAAGGAAGATAGGCTATTTGTTGTTAGCGTCGAAGCTATTGTGAACTCTTTGATTTTGTTGATAATAATTGGGTGTAGTGTAAGCAGGAAACTAGCAAGAATAATTCAGTAGAAGCAGGAAAAGTGTTTAAGAACATCTTTTGCATTGCGTCACAAAATGATATAAGATAAAAAAAATAACAAGAAAACGAAACTGAATTGCGGTTGGATTAAATTTTTGGATTAAATTTTGTTTTTTTTTATTAGTAACTAGTTATACTGGCTATGCATGAAAAGTTCATATTCAATAGTGCGCATACGGTGTGCGTATATACGGTGTTGACTGATAATTATTATAATCATGGTGTCCCAACTTCTATGATCGTGCTAAATTCAGTAACTGAGAGCATCCTAGAAAGGTTCCACGTCGAATCCGCTAAATATTCGTTTTGATCGAATCTTATCTCTAATTCAAAATTGCAATCCTATTGCTACAACAATTATTCATCTGCCTAGTTTTTTCCCAACTATACTTTTAGTCTAAATGAATGCAGCTGAAAACCATAATTTAACATGGAGTGACTGTCTATGTGATCTCCACAATCCGATTATAGGTAGCCAACCTAACAGACAGATGTGTTGCTGAGGAGTTTGTTCCGCCACTTCTTCTTTCCAGCTAAAACACTAGGTAGTGCCGAAGGGTGGGCGTTTTGGGGGACTGTCTCTTGTAAATAAATAAAGTAATGTAAATTTTAACGTTCGAAAAGTGCTTATTATCAGCCTAATTTGAATAAATGACTTTTTATTTTGGTAAAACAAATTAACGGATCTTGTTCGAAACACAATGCTGCGTTCCAAAACAAAAATAGTAGATGTGGCCAAAAAGGCTGCTCAACTCAAGTGGGACTGGGCAGGACATGTCTGCCGCACGCCGGACAAACTGTGGGCCAAAATAGCAGGAAACTGGTGCCCTGACACAGTGAGATGGGGTCGTGGCAGGCCACGAAGGAGATGGCAGGATGAACTAAATCGGTTCCGTCAAAACTGGAAGGAGGACGCGCGGGTTCGCGAGAAGTGGAACAGAGCAGGCTAGTTAGAAAAAAAAAACTGGCTCTGAGACTTTCGGGCAACTGACTAATCTCGAATAGCTACAATTGACAGCCGGGACTAACAGCTTGACATGTTTTCTGTGCCACGAAAAATCACAATAGGTAGGTAATTGTTTTATAATACCAACGACCAAAATATGCTATAGATTTTTATCCACAAACTTCCAAAGCAAACTTTAAAAAAGCAAAAATATGTAACAAAAACACCTATCTAGTTGGTTGACACCTACTTTAATTTGTACACATCGCTACGGTCTAGCAGTTTCTTTAGTCGTAAACCGGTAATATCGCGGCAGCATAATAACTTGGGGTGGCAGAACAATTTACTCTGTTTACGTTGTAAACGAGTATCGGGGTGAAGGGGGATAGCGGGTAGATAAACCGGCGACATTCTAGCTTAATAGACGGTAGACGGATGGCTTTTAATTTTCACCTCTAAATTAAACGGGTGTTAATGAAAAATGTGACAACTTTGTTGGTCGGAATAACGGCCACGACTTATGAATTAAGGGTGTAAAAGTACTCCACCGGAGTGTACGCACGTTGCCGTCGTGGTGGGGCTTGTGTGTCCCAATGAACCTTGGAGCTCTGCCTGTAGATATACTCATAAAAGGTCCCAGTGTGAGAGACCACACAAAGAGGGACACGCGAGGGGCACACCGCCCGGAGACGAGAACAGTGTTCGGGTTCTCGGGCGGTGTGCTTGTCGGAGGAAGTAACCCTACTTGCTGCTCTCTGGTTCGCGTCTGCTCATCAGACTTGACTGTGAGGGCAGTGAGTAGGCGGAGGGAGAACAGGGACCATACCCTCAAAAGGAATCAGGAAGCGCCCGGATGTCTCAACTGTGAGGATCGGCCGGGGGAACGGTGGGGCACACCGTGGCAGTCTGTCCCGCTTGGGCCGAGCTCCACCGTGTTCTAGACTAAACCTAGGAACCCTCTAGTTACAGAGATATTGTGTGTCAAAGATCCAATTTTTACACAACGGTTTTTTTTAAATACTAGTTTTTAAGAAAATAACTCTACTTAAATTATCTCTATGACCCGTTTACAATTCAAAGCATTCATTGGCACAATGTTTTTTCTGTAAAATGTGATTTTGGACCCCCTCAGCAATAATTGTTGCGTGGGGGTGGGTACTTAGTTTGATGTACATAATCTTTGGTTGACGGCTTCGTGAAGGGTTTTACCCTACATAACATCAGGCCTTTGATCCCGAAGGCAGAGGTATAACTAATAGTAAGTTTAGCCTGTTACGTTTAAAAATCCAGACTCCATGGCTGCTACAGAGAAATCCCTAATGGAAAAACCCAATAACACTTTGTCCGACCCAGGAATCTAAGACCTCAACCTCAGCCTTAGCACGTTGTAACCACAACACCAATGACCAGCACAAGACTAATGAGGGAGTCGAATGAATATCAATAATCAACTTAGAATAGGGACTTAAAAAATATGATTCTTATTAGTCAGTCTGTTAGATTATCGAAAAATATTTGATACGTATTTTTTGTTTTATCAAATCAATAAAAATTGACGAAGATAAGACGCGTCAAAGATTTGAGTGGGGGTTTGAGACGTCACTGACCGCTAAAGAATGTCATACTAATGTCTCAGAAAATGACGTCACACAAATTTTCAAAGCACTGTATCGTCTTCATTGTTTGTTTACGTGGAAAAAGAAAAAATACGTGTCCAATACTTTTTGGAAATCTATCTGACAGACTAATTAGATTTTTTCCTTAACTACCCTATTAGGATGTAGATGCACTAGAAGTATTAAGGCAACCATAAATGCCAGCGACCTTGAGCGAGTGGGTGGAGCTTGCGGCACTCCCCGCGACCGCGAAACGAATTGCACCCTCGTAATTTCGTAGGGTAACTATTCTTTTTAAATAATAAGGTCTGTCCAGCCTGATTTTTTATCACCCAAAATTCTGTTCGAGAATAAGAATATGATTTACAAAAAAACTATTGAATCGACAAAAAACATAAAACCTTTAGTATGTTGCTTCAAAATCAAATCAAAATATTTTTATTTCATATAGGCCTACATGGGCACTTATAAAACGTCGACAAATAAGTGCTTAAAGAATTATTTGCCAAAAAATCAGAACGATCACTTGTATTTTATTTAGTGTGGTTTTTACTCGTTAAAAGGTAGTTTTAGAGGTATCTTCGCGATTTTTCTCTATTGAGTAAAATTAGTTGTATTATGTTTTCAACACACTCTGTCACTAGCGTATATCCTGAAGAATATCACATATTATTCTGATTTGGTTTACTGCAGTGAATCACATACTTTAACGCATTATAAAACTCGCGTTTCGCTCCTGTTGTCCCCCTTAAGACAACCGCTTCTTATGGGTTACGTAAAGGTCTTAATTTATTTTATATTTTTGGTTACCCTACGCTAACTTTTTTTGGGTTTGTCTCGGTGACGACGGCCGTCTTCAGGTTTCACACACTGGGCTGTGTGACGATTTTGGCCCATCTGTCCTGACCTCTCCTGGAAATGTGACCCGCCTAGTCCCACATTAACGTCACAGACTTATCGCCAACATCGGCAATGCCATGTTAAATAGAGGATAAAAAATTTTTCGTCATTCTTTCTGATTGAAAATCCCATCGAGCACACGCCTTCTAATCATATAAGTTTCTTTATGATTAATTTCATTATTATTTAACGAAATTAAAAAAAAAAGAATGAATGAACGAATGATATCATCGTGGTTATTTTAAACTTGTTTTCTGGTGAAATCCAATCTTACTAGAAATACCAACAATAAATCAGATTAATAGGTTTTTTTTAAATTGATAGGCTCATGTTTGACCACTGTGCAACGATGAGGTAATCTTAAAATGTATATATTATTAATTCTATACACATAAGTAAAGTTGAAGTGTCTGTTTGTTATATAAAAAAAACAAAAAAAACCGACATCAAAAACACAAAAAAGTGAAAATAAACTTCAGATGATAAATCAGCAGCAGAAGACATTTGTTTGTTCGATTTCGTTTCTTTTGGCTTAGTCTTACCAAAGGGTATTGTATTACCCAGTATTAAATGGGTTGTGGAGGTCAGATAGGCAGTCGCTCCTTGCATAATACTGGTATTCAACTGCATCCGGTTAGACTTGAAGCCGACCCCAACATAGTTGGGAATAAATTAATTTACGTTTTAATGGTATCACAATTTGTTAATATTACAAAATAACTGTTTTTTTTATAAAATCGTGCTCACTTTGTTTGTTTGTTTTTTGCTAATTTACAAATAAGCACTTTAAATTTATTGCTACGTGTATATTCAATGTTTCATTATTTACTAAAATAAGAAATCCACGCACACCATGAATAAACAGAGTAGTTTATTTACATAAGTGAAACAACATTTGAGTAAACGTTATTCAATACCATACCCACGGGTTCATTAGCATACTGGCCTTAAATTATCTCACGGGGACATACTGTTTTTTTTTTTAATATTGTCCTAAAAATAATGCCAGTATTGAGACCCTCTGCAGGATATGGCCCAACCTCCTATCTTACCCACCCGGCACAAAGCCACTTGCACCTTCTAACGAAGCCAGCGAAAGAGCTGTGCAGGTGGCTATTACCAGTCTGGTGGTATTTTAGTCGATGTTGAAGTAGGCTCTAAATTCATTTACTTCGTCTGCCAAGTGTTTTTCCAGCTATTTTGAGATCGACTTACAATCTAAACGTTTGTGTATGACTGGTTATAAGACTTTCAGGCGTCTGACTAGCAGTAACGACTTTTTTTATGGGACAAGCCCGCCACACTATTCCCAAACCACTGTAACTCCTGTAGGTAAGCCAGAATCAACAGTGGCGACTACAAGAAAAGCGCCGAGACAATGAAGCCCGACGAAGTCCCAGAGAAACGATTTAACTGTCTTGGATCCCGCAACGAAATTAATCAGAAAAGAATAGCGGAGGAGTAGGAATCACATAATTCCCACTTCCCTGCATATCAGCAGGAGACAGAACAGAACAAGGCCAATAGGCACACAGGGACGTATACAACAGGGATAAGCCCAGTTGCCTAGCACCACGGATATTTTTGTCATTTATATTACTGGGTTCTAAATTGTGAGCTGTTATATTATTTGATTCCAATAATAGGTATGACAAAAATGCTTGAACGAACGGAAATTTGTTCTAGTTTCTACAAGGTCCGTATAGTAAATAACTCCTAATAACCTGCCTCCTTAATAATCTGTACACTATCCAACATAATATTACAGTTCAGCCAACTTATCTGTGCAGACGGAGAAACACGGAACTAAAATAAATGTACTAAGTTTGACATATCGATGCGTTTTTTCTGCACCAACTGCACACTTAAAGTGGTAACACACTACGTTCATTCTGCCAAAGACTACACTCCCATAAAATGTGATGTGCAGATTGATCAAATTCGCAGTCAGATGTAACATTGGCAAAAAGGCAAGGCAACAAGCTTGAGGGAAAATAATGACCTGTGAGAAATTGGGCAATACAGTGATCCACCTCCAGCCAATTTCTGGCCAGCCGCTCACGAACGGATGGAAAGAACCGGTGGAGGTACCAGTAACGACAGTCGAAGATCTACAAATGACAATCGGGACCAACGACAACTTGCTTTCCAAGTCACGGAGGAAACTCGGTATGTACTAGATGGTCACCCATTCAAGGACCAACCCAGGCAAGCAAGGCTTAACCTAAAGAACGACCCGCGTGGTTGTTGTTATTTACCAACAGGCTCCTTGTAGGCTCAAAATTGAACAGACATTTACTAACTAGTACTATCGACATTTTGAATACAAACATTTCAACCTTTGTACTTCAAAAGCAAACAAGTCCTATATCCAAATTGGAGGTCCTTAAAAAAATCTAGAATTCTTTCTATTATCTCGAAGTAGCGTTACACAAAGAAATCTTGAGTAAATCAAATCATACAATACAAGCAGGTATTGTGACAAAGCAATTCGATTCTTTGTCTACAATGTCGGAAACATTCCCGTGCGCGCGAGGGAGCATGAGAAAATTGTCGATATAGAAACAGTAGCTATCTAAGTATCTAAATCCTATAACTCGACTGGGCTGCTGGACAGGTACGATAGCAATTTCCGTGAACGAACGGAACGACACATGATGCAACGGAATAAGAAATTGTGTTTGAATTAAGAGTGTTTGCAATTTGCTTTTGTTTACGCATTTTTCTATCTGGTATATTCCTGCCAATTAAAGTGTTTATTTAGTACAGTGTCATTCCATAAAAAACGTATTTACAAGCGCAAATTAACGTTTTAATTTTGAATATTTACAGTCATTATTTTATCAAAAATATTTGTCAATTAGTTTTAGTCATTTGTCCTTCAGTTTTACCTTTAAAAAATAATATTTAAAAAAAAGGATAGACTTATATAAAGGATAGACTTACTTTTGAAGTCGATTAAAATTATAGACAGCACGGATTCTTATCAAAATAAAAATCAAAAATTATTGTGACTAATTAATGACAAAAGTGCTTTTGTAATTACTTAAGTTTGTTTGTTTGGCACGAAAACAATTAACATAGTACATGTAAAGGACTTAATTTATGAAAATTAATATTATAAACTTAAAATTGTAATTAAATTCATGATTGACTTGTAGTCTGGCTGTGTAGGATGTTATTTAAGGAGATTGAGTAATTTACTAACAGCTCTGATAAGTAAACAACTAATAATATACAGAAAAAAATAAACAGGCAACAGTCTAAATTAACTTCTATACATTAAGGGAACTCGTAGCGAACAATTGGGTAATGATTTTGGCAGTCTATGTATGTTTGTATGTTCCGTAGCCGCAACCGTAGCGCCCAAACTACTGAACAGATTTTAATAAATGAGGTGTCAATAGTTTTGTAAGAATAGCACGAGTGACATATGCTATATAAATTTTAACAATAGTAAGTACATCAAAAATATGTATAGTATATTAAAATTTAAGTAAACATATACGTTTAGATTGCGTTCAAACAGTTTTCGCGTATAATCTGTATTATTTACTCGTATTACGAAAATATCAAACCAACATCAAGTAGAATATTACATTATGAAAGTAACACGAGTATTACGAGTATCACGAGTTTCGAGTATTACGTTTTTATTGAATAACACACAAAAATAAAATTAAAATAAAAAGCTAAGTTTAAAAACTAAAACCCGACCACGAATAAAAACGCATACTAATAAAACCGCCGTCTTAAAAGTAGAAAACAAGAAAAATCGTCTAGTAAGTAGATATTTTGATAATTAATAAAGAGGGCAGCCGTAGTCGCATGCCACTGATACCTGATGCTCCTTCATTAGCAAGGTGGCATACGACTACGACTGTTCTTTATAATTATTTTCTAATTATCTACTTACTAGACGATTTTCTTGTTTTCTACTTTTATGACCGCGGTTTTATTAGACTGCGTTTTTATTCGTGGTCGGGTTTTAGTTTTGAAAATTAGTTTTTTTTTAGAACTATATGTACTACTATACAGGGTTATTTCTAAAACACCGTTAACCTTGCAAGACTGTATTACTATCGTCATAAACAACAACTTTTGTTCTATGACTTTTTACAAAACATAATACATTTACCAAAAACAAAAGTTCATGATTTCGTTGTCCTATCTAACACATTTCAACTCTGTATTTTGCTGTACCTACCTACGCCTGTCGCGAACTGTCGTAACTCGCTACGCTACGATTACCCCGCCGCCCTTACCCCGCTCCCCTCGCTATTGTACTATCGAGTATCGTTTTCTTTAGCTTCGCAGACTTGGTAACATTTAGAGCATACAATTTAAATATTTTTATTTTTGTAAGTAAATCTGATGAACTAAAATATGATTAATTTTTAAAAGTCATAGAACAAAAGTTGTTGATTATGATGTTAGCAACTTAGTCCTGAGAGGTTAACGGTGTTTTACAAATAACCCTGTATATACTAGAACAGTAAATCTGGTTATAGATTGTGGTAAGCGACATATCAGCGTGCACGGCAACGCGAGAAGAACACATTCTCCCCGTGTCTCAGAAAGTGCGATAAGCCGTTGGTTTTTGCCCTTATAGATACGTAGTACGTAATACTAGTAGATCTTTAACAGTCGTAACGGGTTTTCAGAAGTCCGATAACCTAACACCCAGTCTTACCAAACGGTTTCATATTACCCAATACTAATTGGGTTGCGGAGGTCAGATAGGCAGCCGCGTTATGTAAGCCGGTTAGACTGAAAGTCGACCCCAACATAGTTGAGAAAAGGTTAGGGCCTTATTATTTTTCAATATTTCAGTAAGACGCCTTTCATACATCCTCACAACAGCATTCCACAACATGTTAAAGTGAAAATGCAGTATCACCGCAGCCACCAGCTAAAGTATGTTAATAAGGCTTGCATAACAGTAAAGGGAGATCCAAATCCCCAGAGTGTCTCATATAAGTAGGGTGACCACGCATCCAGATTCGCCTAGATACGACTGGCTTCTGGGTTCCACTTCCAGTTTTTGTCCGATCTTGTGATTAGTGCGAGCTTTAAAAAAAAACTTTTCTTATAAAAAGACACCCTTTTTTCGAGAAATAAATATAGAAATTATTTCTAAAACATGAAATAATAGAATGTATCATGTGCAGACTTTTCTACAAAACTCTGCCATTTTGTCCGGAATTATCAAACTTTGAACCCCTAGCAACCCTACCCGTAAGCCGCAAGAGCAGGTACATCGTAAACCACGTGATATTACGTCACAACACACCACGAGCCTTTTGACGACTACCCTCTATATTAAAAGTGTAAAACTGAAATATTCTAACATTGTTCCGGAGGTAATATTTTGTGCGGTAAATAAAGAAACCTTGTTTACTTTGTTGTCGTGTGGGAAAGTAATTTAGTTTTAAAAGTTGCGAATGACTTGTTTTTTTTGCAAATGCTAATGAAATATATCGTAAATATTACGATGTTTTGTTATAACGCCTCGATTAAACATCAAATTTCAAATAGTTTACTTTCACAGACCGTTTGAATTTCACAGCTGGTTTGAATTGCTCGTTTCCTACGAAGAAGAACCGACACGAAACTCCACGGTATCTCTCAAAGCTTCGGTAGTCGGTGCAAATGGAGGAATATCAAGGAGAAGAAAGAGGCCTTGACGTGATTACTACCCAATGCTGTCTTTCTGTTATTGATAAAAGACTCACCGTTACTTGTTCAGCAGAGAGAGAGGTTGACTTAGACCTGAAACAAATGTAAGATTTAATTCATTAGCCTTTGTTGCAAAAAATAATCGTTGAAAAAACAGGTAGGTAGGTCTCATGCATTTTGCCTGAAAGACAAAAGTTGAGTAGATGTCCATACTAGGAACTAATCTGATGTTTTGTTTACTGACTTAAAAATATAGTATGATTCTAATTAGTCCGTCTTTTAGATTATCGAAAAATATTGGATACGTATTTTTGTCTTATCAAATCAATGAAAATTGACGAAGATAAAACCCGTCAAAAATTTGAGTGGGGGGTTGTGACGTCACTCACCGTTAAAGAATGTCATACTAATGTCTTAGAAAATGACGCCACACCGTTTGTTTACGTGAAAAAATAAAAAATACGTGTCCGATATTTTTTGGAAATCTATCTGACGGACTAATTAATATTTCTTTGTTAGCTACGAAAACCTGGGTGTCTAAAATGGCCGCTTTAGCAAAATCGTAATATATGAATCATGTAAAAAATTTAAAATCTTAAAATGGACTTTATATTAATAGACATTAAGTCCATTTTAAGAATTTGAAAATTTAACGTGATTCATATTAAGATTCTGCGTGGATTCTGATAAAGCGGCCATGTTAGACCCTCTGGTCACCAATAACATTTGAGTGGGGGGTTGTGACGTCACTCACCGTTAAAGAATGTCATACTAATGTCTTAGAAAATGACGCCACACCGTTTGTTTACGTGAAAAAATAAAAAATACGTGTCCGATATTTTTTGGAAATCTATCTGACGGACTAATTAATATTTCTTTGTTAGCTACGAAAACCTGGGTGTCTAAAATGGCCGCTTTAGCAAAATCGTAATATATGAATCATGTAAAAAATTTAAAATCTTAAAATGGACTTTATAGTAATAGACATTAAGTCCATTTTAAGAATTTGAAAATATAACGTGATTCATATTAAGATTCTGCGTGGATTCTGATAAAGCGGCCATGTTAGACCCTCTGGTCACCAATAACATTTTCAATGGCGCTCGCAGAAACGGCAAATCACTAGGTATAATAAATAGTACGGTGTTCTCGATAAATATCTAGATATATATCGATAATGAATGGAAAAAATAATGCTATTAACGATCCTCGGTAACATAGTAAGTACATTAATATACGACACACAAAGGAATCAAAGCACCACCCCGCCGCATGCGGGCGTCAACGAATATCAAATTAATTTATTGTGGTCGGGGGCCGCGCAACGCTAATCATGTTTTAAAAAGAACAACCTCATGTTTGTATTTTGTAAAAGCTATATATGGATATAGTCGAAATTGTAATTGATATGGACAAAATGAATCGCATGCGCTCCAATGCACAATCATGCGAGGAACTTGGGTACAACCCACACCACAGCGAGCTTCTACAGAGTAATGTTTTGAGCTCCCAGCGAGGATGACATACGGAATTGAGACGTTCAGGAACCACATCCGATTCATTGTGCCTATAGTGTTATTGTGCCAAATTGTAATTTAAAGTAATTCGTTAATCTAATAAAAGGAGCGTTTCGCTCTCAGTGTCTTTTCATTGCGCAAGTAACACATCTTCTGTCTACACAAAGCTCGCTCACAATCCAGCAACTATATCACTTTTGGCAACCATTTAAATTATACTTAATTAAAACTTCACTAAAGATCAAACTAACTCAAATAGCATTTTCAAAGCGTTTCGTATTTCTGAAACAATTACTCAATTACACGATTGATAAATTTAATCACCCTCTCCTACTGATAACTTCCTATCAAAATAAAACATTAAGTGTACTCCTGTTTTCATCTGTACGCCTATTATCACAACTTTAAAAACCAACTTTGAGCACAATGTAGACGCTAATTTCAGAATGACGCAACATGAAACTGTTATGAAAACCGTTTACTTATATGCTAAACCTAAACTAAACCGTACACAAATGGAGTCAGGACTCACAATAGCATAGCAAGATGAAACCGTAATGAAAATCATTTACTTATATGCAAAAATAAACTGTAACCGAATGGAGTCAAGATTCCTAATGGTAAAGCTGGTAATACAGCAACTAATGTTAGAGGACAATGTAATGTATGTCACTTACGGATGTCCCATTGTTGTATGAACTTGAATGCTTAAACAGCCTTGGTATTAAGTCATCTGACGTAATAATGGCCGATGTTCACAGTAATTGTTGGTTACTCTGAGTTGTCCTTGTCAGTGTGAAGAGTTAATCAAAATAAAGATAGGAATTGCCTTGACTGAAACTATACGACTTCATTTCTGTACATGAGTGAGCGTATAGTGTATTCAACTGAAACATTTATGTTGAAAATGTTATGTTGCGTAAGCAACAATGTCAGAGTTTCATCATCTCTTAGAAGTATAAGCTAACTTCACTGTCAACATTTTTAAAACAAGTCGTCATGCGTAAATAATTGACAGTAAACAAGTCCCGATCCAGTCCTTATAAGGTGCTACCCAGTTCCTGCGTATTGCTGGGTAAATATTACGACGACGACGACAACGACGACGATTTTACGATGGTGTCGCTTTCTATACATTTCACATACTTAGAAAAATTCGCATGAACTAGATTGGTAAAGCTTAATTGGCCGTTCTGCGTACATGACAGATATGCAGTTGCTACACGTTCAATTAAATCAGCATTCATCCAGAGTACGATGAGACTAGATACCGACTCTTATCATCAGCCTATAATGTTCCCACTGCAGGGACTCAGGCCTCCTCTCTAGGAGAGGGATGGGCTATAATCCACCACGCGGGCCGAGTGCGGGTTGGTAGATGTCACATGACTTGGAATTTTTTGGTTCTAAAACATGCCGATTTCCTCACGATGTTTTCCTTCACCGTTTTGAGAGCAGTGGTGATGAAATAAAATACACAAATTAATGCGTCTGCCTGGGTTCGAACCTTACTGTTCATAAGTCGGGACCTACGCAGATGATGATTACTTAAAAAGTAAAGATCCTATGAATGGGTGCAATATAAATGTATCCAATTCATGGCCTGACCGAGAGGCTTATTCTACTTATTTTCAACAGCATCAATACTTTGAGTTTTCCCTCGGGATAGAGCACACAGTACCTAATATCGCCGACATTTCGTGCCATTCGAAAACATCTAATATTCCTAGCTCCCGCCGCAAAGACAACAAACAAACACGAACTGTATTCCATTTGCAACGTTATTTCAAGGTATTATTAAAGGTTCCTAATGTTATTTCATAGCACTTGAAATCACGGTGGGGAGGCGCTGCAGAGTGTTCCTTGTCAGAATCACCCCCTATGTTTCGGTTCATAGATAAAAATTAATGGAGTATTTTATTTTTTTATTGCGCTCGGCGATATTCTTTCTAATGAGGTTGGCGCAATAAAAAAGTCGATGGTAGCATTTTAACGGGGATTATATTTTGAGGGTGTGAGGTGAGGGGTTATTCGATGATTTTACACCCACCAAAAAAAAAAAAAAAAAAGGATGTGAGGTGATTTTAATCGGTATTCCATATAACCCACTTAATAGAATAAACACAGAACGCCTTCTTTTGCCACTTCAACGTTCATAGTATGGCATCCCCTTGCGGTATTAAAAAAAATATTAAAATTGAGTAAACGCGTCAAGTCTTCAATGATACACATCCTTTTCCTAATCATCACAGGGGTCAAAGTACTTCTTATGCAAATTCAACTTAACTATCTTTTGAAGTTGGACCCCTAACATAGTTTCAACGTGTTCATTTTATCTCTTCGTCGCAATCTCCCTCACATTTTGAGCTCGCTTCACTTGTTGCCACCCTCCTTTCGACCGGCAGTCTTTGTGCGAGAATCAATACTGTCATTGTATCATATTTTAATGAGTTTAAAGCCAATACAGATAATGACAATACGGACGGAACAGCAATTTTAGTATAATATTTGGTTATTTCTTTATAACATCTGAAGCAAGTTATCTACTTAATATAAAATGAAATGAGAGATAACGCACAATCTACACCATTGGGTGGAGTTCCTTATCATTACAGAAGGATTTTAAAACCAACAGCACCATGTCTATGACAGCAAGCAGGCTTGATTATGCGTTACTGAACCACTGCTGCAAGATTTCGGCCAGACCTATCTATCACCTTGCAGCAGTGATGTCACAATATGTTTCTGTTTTTGGTTTTATCTTTGTAAGTGATCTAATTAGCATAGTTTGTAAGTACATTATGACTCTTATTGCTCGAAATAAATCATTAAAAGAAATTAAAATTGGGATGAGATGAAAATTCTTTGAAAAGGAATTCCTTTCTTTTGCCGATGGGAATACCACAGGACACACAGCTCGTATAAAACAGGAATTTATCTTCCTAAATTCATTAAATATTCAACAACAAAAACTCAAGTCATCGACACCCAACCAATCTTAATAAAGGTGGTAAAGAGCACAAAGAGTGTCCACCAACCAAGGCGCGGGTACGCCAGTGTTCGCCAGATAAAGCAGGGTGCGATATCCCGTGAAATATTGAGAGGGTCATCTCTCAGCGATTCTCAAACTATAGCCGATAAAAATTCTCGCGGCGATAGACTCGCGTCATATTATCGTTTTGGGATCCTTTTCGATGATGTTTGCATGTGTCATGTGTGTGAAATGGTTTTGTACTGTGGGGTGAATTGCCTGTAGAAGTGACAAAGGTTCAATGATAGACTGAAATTGAAACATTAAGGGTGTAAAAGTACCCTTAACGCAAACGAAGAGCACTTGTTCTCCCCATCGCTGTTATATTTTTTTTGATCTAGACCATACCTGGGAACTCCCTAGTTACGGAGATATTGGGGATTATTCCAAATTTTGCACAGCTGTTTTTGTAAATACTAGTTTTTCAGGTTATAACTTTACTAACTTCACTGGACATTGGCAGAATAGTCGACATCGTCTTTAATTGCCATTAAACAAAAATAGAATAGAATAGAATTTTACTTAAATTACCTCCATGATCCTTTTACTATCAAAGCATCCACTATGCTTATGCACAATGTTTTTTGACCCCAAAAAAAAAAGTCGTTTCCCAGCAAAAATTTTGGGTAGGGTTACTTAGTTTGATGTACAGAATGCTTGGTTGACGTATGTGTGAAGAGTTAATTTACACCCTGTAATTTTTCATCAACTGACTTGCCTATTTCCAACAATGTCAGATTCCAGTATGAATGCAGCTGAATATCAGTATTTTACATGGGGTGACTGCCTATTTGACCTCTACAACCCAGGTAGTACTGGGTAAAACGATACCCTTTGGTAAGACTAGTTATCAGGCTTTTGGACCACTTCTTGTAACGACTTGGGACCAACGGCTTAACATGTTTTCCGAGTCACCCAGAATACTCGGCATGTAATAACCACCCTCCACCATGACCACCCATTCACAAACTAACCTAGTCAAGCGCGACTTAACCGGCAAATTGATCCGAGCGGCCGCTGTTATGTAGCGAACATAATATCTATCTATAGGAATAAATTAGATATGAAGGTCATTTAAAAATAGCCACTGGTTTTGTATTGTAAAAAAGAAAATAGACATACTAATAAAATAATAAAAGAAAATGACGCTCATGCGTCTACTTACAAACATTAACAAAATAAAAAGACCAACATATGGCAGACCTAAATCTTACACAAAATATCCAGCTAAACCGGGCCTGAAAATAATCTGCTGACTCTGCCTGGAATACATGAACCGACACAACAAGGACAAAACTAATATTTAAATACATGACCCTATGTTAATTTAGGGAACGACAATGTAGGTACGATCAGCAACAGAAGTAGCCAAACATTTCGGAATTCTAATTATTCAATGGTACATGACTACAGCTATTATTTTTAACGTTTAAGAAGATTATTCTTTAATATCTTCCTCGCACTTTAATAACTTGTTAGTAACGAGTAATTATCTAACAAGATTTTATTAAAAACCTGCTTTGAAACTATGAGTAGTGTTAATCTACTTCTATGCTGACTGTACGTTCTCTTCGGGATAAACAAATATGGCGGACGACGCCAAATAAACTAGGACTCCTAAATACGTACGTAACCTACTTGGAAAACAGGTAATTTGTCAGCTTTACATCTTTATACTTTTATGTTAATGCCTTTTAATACGGACGGTACCGTCTGTTTGTAACATGTGAATGCTTTCATGGATAAATGTGATGAGACTCAAACAGTAAAATATTGTACAATAAATAGGTTAGTTAGCAAAAAAAAAAATTTGTCCGTCAGATAGATTTCCATAAAATAGTGGTACGTAGTTTTTATTTTTTCACATAAACAAACAATGAAGACGATAAAGTGCTTTGAAAACTCGTGTGATGTTCTAAGGCATGGCATTTTTTAGCGGTCAGTGACGTCACAAACCCCCACTCAAATCTTTGACGCGTTTTATCTTCGTATTTTTTTATTGATTTGATAAAACAAAAATACGTATTCAATATTTTTCGATAATTTAACAGACAGACTAATTAGAATAACATTATTTTATTGTCAGTAAACATCCCTATTATTGAAAATGTTTGTTTTATTCAGGTTATTTTGTGCATTTTATGTCTTATATGCAAACTCTGAACTCTGAAAAACGGTGAAGGTAAACATCGTGAGAAAACCGTCATGTCCTAGAACCAAAAATTCGATGACTTGTGACATCTACCAATCTGCACTGGGCTCGCGTGGTAGATTATAGCCCATCCCCTGTCAAAGAGAGTAGGCCTCTGTCTCAGCAGTGGGAACATTAATGCGCTGATGATGATGGTGATGAAACTCTGAAAGGCTGTCACTAACACAACAACAGTTTCTTCAGATTATCATAGTAAATTTATGTTTTTCTGTCCCTGAATTTCTAACTGGACTAGGTTCCTAGTATTTAGGTTGCTTGTTGGTATTTCGTAGAAACGTTTCTGCGTTCAACACGGAGGCAGTTACTCTCTATACATATAGTAGTTAATCTTGTATTTCCTAGAACAAAAGGGGATCGGACTGGATCAAAAAAAATATGATTCTAATTAGTCCGTCAGTAAGATTATCGAAAAATATTGGATACGTGTTTTTTGTTTTATCAAATTAATAAAAACTGACGAAGATAAGACGCGTCAAAGATCATGAGTGGGGGGTTGTGACGTCATTTGTTGGTGAAAAATGTACTACCATGTGCGTTTTCGAGGAATTCACGAGTTTTCGAACCATTGTATCGTCTTCATTTTTTGTTTATGTGAAAAAAGAAAAGATACGTGTCCAATATTTTTTGGAAATCTATCTGACGGACTAATTATTATTTTTTGTCCGATCTCCTATTCTGGCACTGCATTCAAAAGAGGTGAATTGGACGATAAAAAGAAGTCTTCCTGAACAAATCAAGCTTACTCTTGCAAGCAGTTAAGGCTCATATTTTCAGTTTCCCCCAGCCATCATTAAATTTTACAGATCTTTGATATCCGTTACAGGTAGTCAGTGACCTGAAAATCAGACAACCATTTTTGACAAGGGATAAAATATTACCTAGGACTGACATGACCTCAACAGAATGGTAAAGGCTAGTTAAAAATCACCAACAAATTAAAATAACACAAAACCACAGTTAATCAACATTCTTGCGACGGAAATGTTTGCACCACAGCTCAGCAAACATCGATTGGATACCGGATTGCGGTCGCCAGCTGTCTGAGCACCTCTCCATGATTTATTTAGCTTCCCTGATCTGCAGTCTATAAATTATAAATGTGAACGTGAATGCAAATTTGGGTGATTTATAGCGAAGAGGTAATGAAATGAATATCTAAAATATAGGGACATGAATATAAACTACGTTTGGATTTGAAAATATTAGATGTCATAAAAGGGTAAGTTGGCTGAAGTATATTAATTACATACTTACTAATAAAAATTGCCGATTGCCGATGATCTGGTGAAGGTTGCGGGGATCCGCTGGATGCAAGACACTAAGGGGAGGCCTATGGCCAGCTGTGGACGTATTTCGACTGAAATAATGATAATGATGATAAATAAAAATTACACACTAAAGAAATAGGACTATTCATAAAATCTTCCAGATTAATCCAGACACCTGATTGACCCTGTACGTACTTAAAAACCAAGTTAAATTATAGCTTATCATTTACAAACAAATCACTACATCCCGGAACTGACAGCCAAGACATCGTTAACAGAAGTCCTGATGATGGTCCTAACATTAACAACCCAAAATTTAATTAAAACTTAACAAAACAATACGCCACTTCAACAGTCTCGGTAGAAAATCTGAAATATAAACAAAGCTACAGCCATGTTTCTCTTTATAACTCATTTCTTCAAGCGTTTCCTTTTCTGAAAACTGTGGGAAGGTTGTCACTAACAGAAGGCTGTTGTAATTAAATTTTAATCCTCGACGAACTATTGTCTGAGACAAAACCAACAAAGATGAAAGTTGGGGCGAAGCGCCAGCTCGCGAGTTCGACAGAGTTATATGATACTATAAGGATGCTTGTATGTTGATAGGCATAACGAGTTGGCGAATTTACTGACGACAAATTGACATTCTGACAGAGAAACAGTTGTCGATATAGCTCACGTAATAAGTAAGCCATGTTAGCCGAAGAACCGATAATAACCGTTGGGGAGACTAATTCTTGAGTAGAGATTTTTTAATACTTAGCCATGAATGTCCCATTGCTGAGCAAACCTTGTCTATATCTGCCTGTTTACCTAATCTAATAATTATATTACAATTATAAAGTACCTCCTAAGGTATAAGATAAAGCAATTGTCAGGAATAGATACTTCTCATCATCACATTACTAATTTCAAGCACTTAAATTCTTTTAGTGTTTATTTTTAATTACTCTACCTTCCATTAGCGAAAAAAACGAAAACGTTCACCTAATTTTTTGATCTTAAATAATGTAATTAATTAAAATAAGTACTAAGGTCGCCTTTATAATATAGGAGGGAGACGGGGGGGGGGGGTGGGGGGGGGGGAGGGGGGGGGAGGTTTTCCTTTTTGTCGTATTTTTCTATTGTAGAAGTAGGTACGCAAGTTGGTGGCAAAAACAATGCCACATTGGATGGCAATGTTGATTCTTTGGCCAGGAAAAAGACCATATAGTAATAAACAGAAAATTAAAACTACCAGACAGTCTTGGTCCTAAGGCTAGGCAAAAAAAACAGAACTAATAATTTTGGAATAACTAGCATTCCAATATAATTTGCATTAAATTTATTTCTTTTATTAGTCAACCAACAATAAGCATGATTACTAATTTAAAAAAAAATGTGATTCTAATTAGTCCGTCTGTTTAATTATCGAAAAATATTGGATACGTATTCTATGTTTAAACTAATCAATAAAAATTGTCGAAGATAAAACAAGTCAGAGATTTGAGTGGGGGTTTGTGACGTCACTAACCGCAAAAAAATGTGTATTCTATTCTATTTTTGTTTAATGACAATAGGGAATCGGGCTAAGTCAAAAAACAATGATTCTAATTAGTCCGTCAGTTAGATTATCGAAAAATATTCGATACGTGTTTTTTGTTTTATTAAATTAATCAAAATTGACGAAGATAAGATGTGGTTGTGACGTCATTTGTAGGTAAAAATTTACTATCATATGACGTTTTCGAAGAGTTCATGAGTTTTCGAAGCACTGTGTTGACTTTATTTTTTGTTTATGTGTAAAAAGAAAAAATACGTCTCCAATATTTTTTGGAAATCTTGGACACTTATTTATTTTTTAGATTTTTTAGTTAACTACCCTATTATTAACACTGTAAATATTTAAAGTAATTACCTACCATAATCTATGGTTATTGTAAAAAGCTCTTAAAGGTTAGTACCTTAAGCTTCATAAACATATTACATCAGTGTATCAAATACTATTAAATTAAGAAAACATTCCGATCACCAAAATAATATATGCTCGCCGCTTCTGCCACCCTGGTATTACCTGAAGCTGTAAAGTAGCAGCGATCTTGTAGGTAATCAATATACTTATCTTAAAGTTGAAGTGTACGGAACACTGTAGATGTATGTAAAACTTGATCTTCCTTCAAAGTTATTTTAGTATTAATCCCTGGTTCTCAGTACAGAGATGAATTTATGTCTAAAGGAATTATCTCGTACAAATACGGTTAAAATGGTAAAATGTCTAAGTAAAAGAGCTACTGAAATTGAGGAATAAGTGTAATCTGCCACAGATATTAGAGAAAAAGGAAAAATAGTGGCTGGCTTAAAGATAATAGGCGTGACGACATAGTCAAAGAATCAATGATTTAATGATATTAGTGGAAATTACATACGAGAAGGATTTAAAACACTGATTTAGTTTTATTTAAAAAATTAAGATTAGTAAGATTTTTAATAAAATAAAAGATTAAAATACTGATATCGGCCATTTTGATTGAAACACCAATCATAGCGCACTACGTCACGCCAATGTAAACATCACTAGCTGTCACTAGCTCACTGTGTTGTTTTGTTGCCGATTACGCATTTGGATATTTTTTTTGTTACTACAATATACTTTGTGAACATCTTTAGCAATGGAATCAGGCTTTATAAAAGCAAACAGTTCAAATTTGCCCAGGATAGATTTACTGATGTTGGGCGATTTCCTTGGGTCAAATAAAGAATTTTGCTCGTCCGAGTTCCGAAATGTGAAAACCTCGGGATGTAAGTAAATTTTGTAAGTATCTAACACTATAAAAATACAACAAACTCGTTTTGAGCTTGTAGGAGTTTAGTTTATTTTCACTTTCGGTTATTTTTACAATAAACTTGTCAGTTTATTTTTGAGGTTAGCTCCTTCGCAACTTGTAATAAAAGTTTGCTACTGAGTTAATAACCAACAAAAGGAGTAAATTTCTGTAACTACAAAGCATGTACTAGTATCTTTTCTCATAGTAACAACCTACTATCATAATCACCGGGTCAGCTATGCAGGTTTGTTTTAGTTTCCTCTAGCTGCGCTTTGACATTTCCATGTTTACATATGCGTGACGTCAGACCCGACGCCATGACACTGCGAGCTGTTTTCGCGCTCTATTTATTTTTTTTTTCTTAAATGGCTTATATCTTCGTTAAACTTTACTTTATTACTGAAATAAAGGTTTTTTCGTAAATAAAAAAGATGTACCCACATTACGGAAGGGGATTTCAAAATCTTTCGTCATGCCTATTGTGGTTATAAATCACAGTTTGATTTTTGATAAATTTGAACTTTGTGAACTGTGTTTTGCTATTAACTATTATGCAACAATTCTATATTTATCGATCAAGGTTAAGCCAAGTTTTTTGCAACCGAACAACAGTTGACTCGACTGCACGCAAATTAACACATAAAACTTTGAGCACCACTCACCTCTCCACCCGTAGGTTATTCCGTAGCCATTTTGCAATACATTGTTTGTTCAATTTATACCCCCCAGTTCTCTAGAGATGCGTTACTCTCTTGTTGCACCCGCGAAACTACACTTCAACCTTATCTCGAAACAACAGAGTCCTATGTCCCTTGAAACACAGATAAGTGTTATAGTTGTTCGTTGTTTAGACATCTTGAGGAAATGTAACGTTTTCGGCACTTAGGAGTCAACGAACTTTGCATAGGGCAGTCAACACTCGAATGTAACTTGAAATAACTTTCCTATTTGATGAAAAAACTTCGAAATCGTAAATTTCCGCAATAGGAATAACTTATTTGTCCCTGATTAAACGAACTAAAATGGTTTTGGTAAAGTTTAAATGGTAGTCAGGTGCAATTTTATGTATTCTCGCATTCACAATCTTTTATTATTTTATAAACACTACACCAATCAATCAAAAAAAAACAAAACACAAAAGTGTTCCAGTTTTAAATGTTTATGGTATTCCAATCCAATCACAGCTCATTTATTATGGCCAGTCGGATCCAGAGAAGAATAAAAAGAAACAAGTTCCACAAAGTCTTTATTCAAAACGACAATAGTAAGGTTTGCAATTTATTAATCAATAAAGGTTCATAACAATTTAATTTGTTATACACTTCTCATCAGAAAAATCGAAACACCTTGCAAGTTTTTATTACGTAAAGATTAACAGAAAAATGTGTATATTTAGAGATATATAAATGTCAAATGTCGTTTATCAGTGAATAATGTGAGGTTTTCAAATCCTAATGTTAATGGTCTTAATTAAAATGGGTTTCTTATTTTGTTTCACAAGTCATTTTTATCTTGTATGGAGTATGAAGGAAAATGATAAAACAACACACGTAAATAAAAAAGAAACGTTTATTTAATAACTTGTATTCCCTCCCAGAGCTCTTATTACTACTACCATACGGTTCTTCATCGATCGGATGAGAGTCACGATCAAATGTGGCATTCCATTCCTCTTGGATTGCATTTTGCAGCTGGCTAAGTGTTTCTGGGGCAGGATCTCTTGCATGAATTCGTTTCTAACCCATAGACGTCCAATCGGATTCATGTCTCGGTTTTCTTGCTGGTCATTACATAATGGAGATACTGACTTCGGTGACACAATCTCGTACGACGCTCGCGTTGTGAGCCCTAGCATTGTCGTGCATGAATATGAAACCGTTGCCAAAAAAATGTGCATAGGGCATCACGTGAGGCTCAAGACACTGTTCGATGTACCGATGACTGATTAGTGTAGACAGACATGGCCCAGACGCAAAGACAAGCTCTGTCTTACCGTTGGCGCTTATTCCTCCCCAAACCGTCCACGACCCACCACCATAGCTGACCGTTTCTTCAGTGCAGCTTTGTGCAAAGTGTTCTCCACCATCTCTTCTGTAGACCTTGTTCCTTCCGTCGTTACCGTACAGCATAATTTAACACTCATCAGAAAAGAGGACTTTGTGATGACCAATTTAGGTGCTCCCGTGCAACGTTAAGGCGCGCTCTTCGATGGTTGGCAGATAATTTTGGACCATTTGCTGGCTTGTGGGGTACCAGTTTACGTTCCTTCAACCTTTTTCTAATTGTAGAGTTACTTACAGCCAACCTACGCACAACATGAAGCTGCTGCTGCAGTTGAGAAGCGTTAAGGCGTCGATTTCGTAAAGAAGTTGTTACAATAAATCGATCATCTCGCTCACAAGTGACCCGATTCCTGCCAGATCCTGAACGGTGCGTGAACAAACCAGTCTCCCGGTAGCGTTTGTATACTCTATGAACAGACGACAGGATAAGATGCAATCTTTCAGCTACAACACTCTGACCAAGTTCAGAATCCAGTAATGCACCACTTGGGCGGCTTCTGCAGGCAAAGTATCCATATGTTTTAGAATAACAACTTTTTCAGACAAATAAAGAACAAAAAGTTAATGAGATAAGTTTTTAGTTTTCAAAGGTGAAATGTACTCCAACTTAAACATACATTTGTCACAAAATAGTGAATCATTTTATTTATAGGATAAACAAATGAAATTCTAATTATGAATTTAGAATTTTCGCTTATCACTGTAAGGCCTCATTTACGGAGACGCGGGGCGTCGCGCGGCGCGTCGTGCGTTTTTAATTCAAGCACATGGGGATGTATGAAAACGGTAACGATTTCAAACGACGATTTTACGAGAAACGATTCTTCGCCCGTTAGTTTAAAATGCAGCGTTTAATAGCACGGGACTAGCCTTCTGCACGCGCCGCGCGACGCCCCGCGTCTCCGTAAACGTGCCTTAATGGCCAAACGACCAGCTATACAATCATGAGATTTTTTTGATGGAATGAAATCTCTTTTGAGAAACCATAAAAACGGAAGTGTACAGTTCCGTGTTCGAATGTTCTGATGAGAAGTGTATTATAAACTTTATGCGTGCGTTAATTTTAAGGACTATTATGTGTTGATTTTGAATAAGATATATCAAATGCCAAGTTGAAAAGTTATTGCCACATCCTCAACTCAATAGAAGTTTTGACAAAGGGTTTCCTCAAAATCGGCTTGGTTGCTCATATTCCAGAAATCCAAATACCATTATTACGCACGAACGACTTCTGCCTTTAGTTAAGTCACCAATTAAAAGAACTTTTTACAAATCAATTTACTCGGAGCAGAAACCCATTTGTGCGAACAAACTTTTAATGGTCGAATTTATGTAATCCACCGATTTATTCACAAACTACTTAGTCAGTACTAATCTACTAACAAAATACAATGAATAATTTAAGTTTCGTCGAAGTTATATAATCGTAGCTCAACTTCACAGACTTCATCACGAATGGCCGCGTTTGGCATTTTGGCTGGAATTTAATATTAATTGGTAAACGCATGGTTTCGTGGAGGTGCATTGACGGACCAAGGGGTGGTGGGCGGGGGGTAATTTTGGTTAATAGTGTAACATTCGACATTTAAATGTATTCAACGCAGTCTGTAGTGAAGAGCTTTACGAGAAACATACGAATTGATATTGCATTGTAAAACGTTCCAATATTAATCATATTCTTTTAAGTTGTGGGAGGCCTGTGACCTCTGCTGGACTCAGGCCTCCCCATATGGCAGCATATAGACTGATACCGTGTTTTTTTTTTTGATATTACGTATATTATGATTTAAAAGAGTATCCATGAAGTTTCTTGCCATTCTTCTCATGAGACCAACGCTTTGGAATCGGCAACTACAGTACACTGACAGTTATTATGCCTTGTGAGTGGGACTGTAGCTTAGTTTATTAGCTTATTAAAATTTAGTATTTGTTCGACTATTCAAAAGAGCCTGTAACTGGCCAACTTGAAATAAATGATTTTGATTTTGATTTTTTTGATTGATTAAATTCGGAGCAAGTTGGCTGTGACAGACGGACAGACAGACAGACAGACACACGAGTGATCCTATATGGCTTCCGTTTTTTCCTTTTGAGGTACGGAACCCTAAAAACAGAAAACGATCACCCATCCGCGTCGTGGATTACTACCACTTATTACCCCGGTAGTCAGCCAGCTAACATAAAACCTCTTTGAATAAATATTACAATATGTTTGCACAACAAACAATGTTTCGTATTTATTGTTTTAGTTGAAAAAATAAATTGTTATCGCAATGTACGACTGATCAATGTTTGCTAAGTAAACAGTGTCGGGTTTGTTATTAATAACTGTATTTTTATGTGTTATTTATAGAGTCCGGAGTTACTAATGTTGAGGCGCATAGATTCCATTGAAACTTTTTTAGGGTTCCGTACCTCAAAAGGAAAAAACGGAACCCTTAAGGATCACTCGTGTGTCTGTCTGTCTGTCTGTCCGTCTGTCACAGCCAATTTGCTCCGAATCTAATGGACCGATTAAGTTGGAATTTGGTATACATATGGATTTTTGTGACCCAAACATGTACGGCTAAAGTAAATAAATGAATTTTGAATATGGGGGTCGCTTTTACGGGGCAAATAAGAAAATTAAAAAAAAAGTTTTGCAAACTGTACCATGTGACACATCAAATGAAAGGGCTTACTATGAGGGTCTCAAATATTTTTTTTTAATAATTTTAAAATAAACAGTTTTAAAGTTATTTAAGAAAATAGACGAAAATTGACCGTTCCCCCCCCCCCTTATCTCCGAAACTACTGAGATAAAATTTTGAAAAAAATACAGAAAATAGTTCTATACCTGTAGATTACAGGAAAACCTATAAGAAGTCCATGGTCTAAAAATTACATGGTGAATTTATATATATAAAATTCAAAGTCCTGACTGACTCAATGACTGATATGACTGAACGCACAGCCCTAACCGCTGGACCTTTTTTAGTTACCACAAACAAATTTGGGTCAGATTTAAAAAAACATGGTAGATATATTATATTCATCGTACGGAACCCTCTTCACGCGAGTTCAACTCGCACTTGACCGGTTTTTTTTTTATTTCTTTGCCGAAAATGCCTCGTTGGTGTGGATTAGGATTTAGTGTCTAATGTTCACCTGGGTGATATCAGATACTAGATTCCTTTTTGTTTTTGACGGGTGGTAAATCATCAAATAACCCCTCCCGCTCTTGGGCAGAGCGAAAGGTAGTGTCAGACTTTTACTGACTAAAAACCACCCATGTTCCTTCTAAGCCCTATATGTCGAGGCCGCGGTAACATGTGAACAACCCGCAGCCCCGACGGGTAGAGTAGTGTCCTCAATTCACCTGGGAGATCGTCTCGGCGACTGCTGTGCATGAGGTCCTGGGTTTTTTCCTGGGCATATTGTTATTGGGTTTTGCTTTAAGAAATTTCTCAGAAGCAGCCACGAAAACTTGTTTTGTGCCCGGTTGAAGCCAATAGACTCGCTCCTTATTACATGAGACTTAAACTTAACTGACAAAATGTGGGTGTGCTCCTCTTCCTAACCCTTCGGAGATTAGGTACCTACAGGCACGGTAATAATATTCAGAAGTGAAGCTATATTATGTTATGTTTTGAAAGTCTAACAACCAATCTTTCCAAAAGCTATTGTATTAACCAGTACCGACTGGGTTGTCGCTATATGGAAAATACTGGAGTTCAACTGCACCCGGTTAGACTGGAGTGGTAGCTGACCCCATCATGGTTGAGAAAAGGCTGGTCATATGATGGTCTACCAGATAAAAAGTATCTTATAATCGTCGTCTATAACGCTATGTGATCCGAAAAGAATTTCGAGCGGACCCGTTCAAAATTATCATCATTATCATCAGCCTATTTATGTTCCCACTGCTGGGACACAGGCCTCCTCTCTATTGAGAGGGAATGGGCTATAATCTACCACGCGGGCCCAGTGCGGATTGGTTGATGTCACATGTCTTCGAATTTTTTGGTTCTAGACATGCCGGTTTCCTCGCGATGTTTTCCTTCTCCGTTTTGAGAGCAGCGGTGATGAAATAAATTACACAAAGTTTTGTGCCTGTCTAGGTTCGAACCCACGACCTACTGCCGTAAGTCGGGGCCGCCACCACTGGGCCACCGCTGCTCTCAATACAACCAAAATTAACCAAACAATATTTCATCACAGCATTAATTCCGTCGAGTTCATGCAAAAATAACGATCCTCGAGAGACATCGCTAAATAAACAGTACCTATTTCATTTTAAAATCCCTTTTCACGGCCAGGACCAGATTATCCATTCATTTAGGGAAAGCTGCCCGAAAATACGGCATACGAATAAGAACCAAAAAGTGTACTAACATGATTAAATTTTCAGATGCAATTCGTGCTGCAAACTAGCTGTGTGTTCCGTTGTAATAATAAATAGAAAATTGTTTTGAAAAGAAATGTTTGTGTTGAGTTTTGTAAAAGAAGTTAAAATTTTGTATGGTATTTTTGCAGTTTTTATAATTTAAGTCAGTGGCCCAAAAGGTAAATTGAATTATTTCTTTATAATATTATACAATACAATTTAAATTACAATATAATTATTTTAATTTTAGTGTGGACATTTTTACATTTAAATTTTAAATTTGACAGTTTGACATTTTTGATTTTGATATAAACATTTTATTT
Source organism: Diarsia rubi (assembly GCA_932274075.1). Classification (NCBI taxonomy): domain Eukaryota; kingdom Metazoa; phylum Arthropoda; class Insecta; order Lepidoptera; family Noctuidae; genus Diarsia; species Diarsia rubi. The sequence goes on along the minus strand of OW026424.1, from coordinate 18,879,066 downwards.
TTTGATTACCTATAGTAGTTGAAAATTGTTGCTGAGTTTTTGAATAGTTAGTGTGATGATAATGTCTCAGTGGCAAAGAAATCGGCTTCTGCTCCGTAAGTGATAGTACACCTAACACTTGACCTGACACTAGACCAATAAGCCAGTGAAATTTTTGAGTTTTTTCCACCCCACCTATTTCGATATAAATAAAATAAAATAAATAAAAATAAAAAATAAAAAAGCCGCAGTAGCTTCAACAATTAAATTACATAACCACAAAAAAAAAAAAAAAAAAAAAAAAAAAAATTCGCTATATGATCATAATAAATATATACTCAATCACAGATCTATTCCGGGTTCATTTATACACTGTCAACGATTAATTGCTTCCTTGTTAATCACACTGACAACAACTCGCATGTGTAACTTACCGTGTACACAACACAAGTTTGGCTCATAAACACATGTCGAGCTGCCGCCGACATAAGCTAACCGCACCGACTGTGTTACAGGAAAACTCCGGAAAAATTAAGTAAATAAGTAAAACACGGTCGCACGGCACCCTGATTAACCATTTGCCTCAACTTCGTAAGGAGTGCGTGTTCTGTAAGGTCCCATTCACGACCTCAAGTAATACGACTCGAACGCAACGTGTGTCAAGCGATAAGCTCGACATTTGTTTCGTTCACGTGAATACCGTCGCAGTTAAAGAATGTGTAGACATAATAATAATAATTTATTTACACAGGCATGAAATCCCAAATTACACAAATAAAAAATACCACAAAATTATATTACATTAGGATCATCAATCAGTCCATTAATATTCACATTAAAATAATATCCAATAAAAAACGACTATACAATTAATTAAAAGCAGGTATCATATCAACACAAAATATCACAGAAGTTAAAAAAAAAGAATAAAAACATGATGAAGATATGCCTACACCGCTCTTACATCTTGTGAAGATGTGTTCACACGGAGAATCTCTTTCCAGTACGTACATCCCATATAGAGAGATACGATTTTCTGTATGACTAACTGCCGCACTCAGAGAGCTTTAATGATTACTCAGGCCATCACTTAGTAATGGTTTTGACAGTTTGGTCATACAAAAATATGTCGAACCTTTACTAAGTGACGGCTTAAGTAATCATTAAATATCTCTGAGTACAGCAGTAAGTTAGATAGTACTATTCTTAATTGCACACGTGATCATTTTTTGACGCATCCATGGCGAATCTATTTTAATAATATTGGGTTGTTGTGAACTGGTGATTCTAGGCAGTTATGTTATGCGGAACGTGAATCTAACAACGAGCTCAGAAATGGCTGCCAGTTTCATACCCCCACATCGTGGGGGTAATTTCATACAAACCTGTCAGCTTCGTTTGCCCTTACAACCTACTTCTTTAATGATATTTCTGAACAGTCTGCTAACCTAATGGGATTTCTGTATTCTTGACCTCTAGGCACGCCACTGTGGCACCACCAATATTATAAATGTATCCACCATACATACAGAAATGAAAGAATCAGGTACCCACTTATGAATATCATAACAGTAGGATGGTCATGGTGGTGATTTAAACGCGTGTCCCTTGACCGTGTATCTCGTGGCCGAGGCATAACAACTACATAAATATGTAGGCGTAATAGTGGGACATTCGATTAGTAGTCGATACGGTTACGGTAGTGTATTTATCGTTCAGTCGCCGCCCTCCTCGTGTACCTGCGGGGGGAAAATGCGACCAACATTTTTGGTACAAGTGTGATCAAAAGTCGGTAACTTTTTTAGTTCCATACGTTTATTAAATTATCCATGTTAGTTACGGCAGCTGTTGGGAAATGGATGTTGTTTTCATCTTACTACGAAGAGCCATTACGGATTTTATTATGTTAGTTGTACGCTCGTTAATTCTCGTGGACTTTCTCCATCTTTTCCCATAAAATTATGAATCTGTGTCATAATCTGCTGCTGTTTTATTAGAGTGGCAGTGATATCCGACTTTTCCGCAATTAGAAGTTATGAGCTAACTGGAGTGGTGCCAACTTATTTCTTGAACCAGAACTTAACTGACGTGGTGAAAAATAAATAGGTTAAAACTTCATAAAGTCATGCATGTTTCATATACTAGACGCCTGGGTACTGAATTAATTAGCTTAGATAAGTCTTGAAGTTTTTTGAATATCCATTAATTAATCATGGTTTTGAGTAACAGAATCAAAAGCTTTAATACATAAAACCGCGCCGTGGGACTGCTGCTCCTGCCATAAAGGGTTCCGTACCACTATAGTAGGGAAGCCCCCTTTAATTTGTATAAACAGAAAAACTTATTTTGTGATTTGTTTTTCATAGTATTAGTATGAATGTCTATTTCAAAAACTCGTGACAAACGGACGGACAGACGGATGGACAGACATGAAGAATCTATAAGGGTTCCGTTTTTTACCATTCGGCTACCGAACCCTAAAAACACCAAAAAAACTGTTTCTTTGCACATATACGATGAGAGCTTAGCTAAAACTGTTTGAATAACTTGTGAAGTATCATTTTACTCAAACATTTAAACAATATTTCCGACACGATGCACTTTTCACCCCGACCTTCCGTCCCTTCGGTCCGTCAGTACATATTATTTAAACTGTTCCCCTACCCGGCTCCCCTTTCTACCAGGCGCACAGAAGTCCACAGGTACTACAAATATACGACTGACACTTTTCCTTATCATTTACAACCGGACCGGGCTATTGTTCGGTCAGTTTGTGGGAAGGGACTATTGTTTTTTTTTTTTTTTTGAAACTTTGCCCCACACTAGGAATTTCTCCTGTATCGTGGGTGCGTTCACAAACATTTAAACTCACATACACAAATACCCAGACCCGGAACAACTATCTGTAGGCCATACAAATCCATACTCCGTGCGGGGATCGAACCGGGAATCGACACGCAGCGCAGCAGTCCACTGCCAGCCCACTGCGCCAACCGTGTCGTCAATGATAAACTGTTACTGTGAAATAATATGTTCCTGTTCCCTTTATTGTCTTAGAAAGTATGTATAGCAAAGATTCTTACTCAAAAGTACACAATTAACACTGGACGCTACTTCTAAACGATAAAGGTAACTTCATGATTCTTGCATTTCTTAAGCTTGGATATAATTTTTGTCTGTTGCAACAGATGGACGCTACCGAAAGCGCCAAACTAGTAGCTCAGTTCTGGGCCATTTAGATTGCCATCGACGACGCTAAGAAGAAGACTATTACAAATGCGATAGTATAAATGGGTAGATGGCTGTTTGTAACTCAATAACGCTAGAACATTTAAACGGGTCTATATAATTTTTTTTTGCCGCTTTACCATAGTTGAAACTTAGCGGCCATTTTGTTTTTTAATTTTCGACAATTTAGCCCGCGAAATTTGAATTTTCTTTAGCTTTTTGCAATTTCCCGGTCAGTGTCAAGTCAAGTGTAAGTCTCAAGAATGCCTTTTTCATCAAATAATCACTCTTGAGACTTCTAAGAACTGAGATAGAGATTATTGGTGATTTTAATCATTATTACTCATTAAATAGACATTTGTCATTGCCGCGAATCCCATTTTATTTACCATACGACTTGACACTAACCGGGAAATTGCAAAAATTTTAACTTCGCGGGCTAACTTGTCGCATCAACCTTAATAGATGTTTTTCATTGTATCGTGCTCCTAACAATGCTATTTGAACTATTTAGTATATACCTAATAAATACTGTAGCATTTTAGAATTATTATTTTCCGTTAAATACCCTTTAAACCAGGAAACATCCAATCAAACAATCCCATCCACCCGTGTCGGATCCCGCAACACGAGGCTTACTTCGTTTGTTTTGCACAATAGATGCTGCAAAACTTTAATAAACGCGCATTCTTCACATACCAGCATGAATGTTCCACTGCAGCTAAACTGAACAAAGCTACCCAAGAGAATAGAACCCGCAGACACCACAAAAGCCTGGAAAAACAAGCTCAAATTAAAAGGAATATACTGTCTTTTTTTTTTCTGAAAGCCGAGTGAAACTTAAAGCTGTATCTAGTACATCAATGGAGGGAACATTTATCAATGTTGGGTTTTAAACTATGTCTGTCGGTCTTCGAGCAATCGTGATTTATCTGTAGTAAAGAAATTGGAGCTACAAGTGCATTCGTTGAAAGACAGAAAGAAACAAAAAGTTTTTATTGGTCTCACACAGAACAAGAAATTAATAAAATAAAAGACATGATTAAAAACTAAAAAGCCCGACTGAAAAAACTGAAAAGCAAAAAACAAGCACTTTTTAAATTAATTTTATTTCCAACTTTTTAGTTTTTGTGTTTGTTCTTTCGTTGGTCGCGTAAAGATCTTCGTAGATGATTATCTTTTGAATACTTAGAATAGAATAGAATAGAAGTCATTTATTTATAAGAATATTGTACAAGGTTGTTATGTGCGTTATGTATAATTACGATCATAATATTCTGCCGTTTCCGGCGTACAAATATGGTTTATAAGATTAGGGGTCATCAATTCATCATACATTAAAATTAGATTAACAATCATAAGAATTACAAATAATTGAAATAACTTGAACGGCATTAATTAATTTAGTCAAAGAGATACATACAATTTATAGGCAATGATGTCAAATATTTAGGTAAATTTTTCATTCATATAATCTTCAGTCGAGTAGAAACATTTGCTTAAGAGAAAGTTAAATAATTTAATTTTAAATGGTCTGAGGTTGAGAGTTTTGAAGCTGTCAGGTAATTTGTTATAAACAGTAATGGACATGCAGTACACATTATTGGAAAACAATTTTGTGTTTGTCTATAGGTTTTGTGACTTTGAATTTCTTTTAAACGTATAAGTGTCATATATTTTTGTAATCTCCTTTTAAAACCCTTCATTTTAATACCCTACTCGATGGTAACGGTTTTTTTTTTGGGAATCCACGATATGACCCCAAAATTGTTTTTTAATTGTTATGTAGCCAGTGACACTCGCGCCATCAAGACGAATCTAACGACGTATATTTTATTCAAATCCCTTCATCCGTTTAGGAGCTATGAGGGAACAAAGAAAAGGATACATACATACACGCCAAACACATAACTCTCCTTTTGGGCTTCGCCGCAGTCGGGTAAAAAAGAAAACAAGAGAAAAGCGCTTTTTGCTGCGAAAAGTTTGCTATGCCGTAGAGCGTCTATTACCTACCACGGCACCAAACTGCTCTCAAAAGATTCCTTTTCTAATGTGTCGATTTGACGTAGGTACGTAACAAGACAATGTACCTAGTAACAATGTTCAAATATTCATAGGGTTCTAACATAATGACTAATTAGCTTACCAAGTATGTTAATTATGGCATTGTTTATCTACTATTGTAATACCGAGAGCGAGCGCAGTACAAATCACAGGTTGGAAAATACTCATACATTCTCAAGTGTAAATCTGTACTTCCCATACATCCATGCCTCCCCGGTTACATAACTAGAAATCCACTCGACATACTGCCCGTAAGTAGGTTATTATCTCGAAGCGGTTCGTTACCCCATGACGTCACCTGAGCCGGCCACCGCATTACTTACATAACAGATATCCACCCAACTTATGTGCTCCTGGTAGCTCGCTACTTTTGACCGACTCGTAAATGTTGAAAATACCCCAGATTAGTGGCCTCATGTGGGACTGGACTGCAATAGGATTGCTCTCGACATTCATTTAGATTTTATGGGCTTCTGGATCGGAAGATAAAATAGTGTTTTATAGACTGGCTGTTGTGTGCTGACATTTTTATGGATGCAACTGATCGAAATCAAATTTTACAATGTTCGCAAACTGCGGAACTCGCTTACTTTACATTGTAAGATGAAACAGTGAACTGAAATATTTCCTTAGAAAATCTTATGAAGAATATCATAAATTCGGAACTTAAATCATATCTATGATAAGGATAGTAAGTAAGAAAGAAATAGTAGATTATGCACCGAGGGGCTAAAGTTGTGTCTTATGTCACGGGCGTCATATTGAATCTCGAGCGCAATGAAGGATTCGGAATTTAACTCCCGAGCGCAGGGAGGGAGTTAAGAGTTTAACTCACGAGCGAAGCGAGGGATTTAATACAAGAATCCTGAATGCTGCGAGGGATTTAAGCTAGCCCAAGGCAAAGACACCTTTAGCCCAGAGGAGGATACTCTACTTTTTACACCTATTGTAAGAAAATAATAGCCATAGTACTAAAAACAAAGTATTTATTAAATAAACAAACAGTAAGAATAACATATTTAGAACTCACTTTCATCACTCGACATTCTATAATACTTTATTGATTTATTCACAAAATCCACAGCAATCTTAGCGCAGTTTACTTAAAATAAATCAACTAATGTTACAGCCAATTACTCGGCGCGGTACGGTATTTGTTATTATTAATGCCAGTTTGAATGTTATTCCATTCCTTTTAAAAAATGGTTCGTAGTCATCTTATTATACTTACAATATTAAGTCTTCCAAAACATGGCAACGATATGCAGAAGCAGTCGTTATGATTTTGTAGAAAATCGAGAATATCATCCACGCGTAGTAAGGGTATCGAGAATGGCTTTCCTCTTACTGGCGCCAAAGGGTGTTTGTTAATACTATACTGCCAATTTAGCTGAGCATGTGAGATTCCAAATTCAAATCACATTATTGACCAGCGGGTCATAATGAAATCCAGTACAACATTATTGACCGGCTGTGCCCCCGGCCACTAATGACTCACTTTAGGTTAAGATTGCTTGTCATATAATTTAACATTTTCGAGCAGGTGGTGTGAAAAATTATTTGTGTGTCGCAGACACAAGATGTACATACAAATTATTTAAAAAAAAAAAACAAATGAACATAGAACAACAAAAAAAATGTTAACTGCTTACTGCAGGGCTATTGTGTATCTTTTAAATGTCAGTGGCTATCATATTGTCCATGGATTAACTGTCAAATTGGTTATGGTTTAGTACAAAATGGAACAATTTGACAGTTAATTCATGGACACTATATGTTAGCCACTATCATTTAGAAGATACGCAATAGCCCTGCTGGTCGTGACTGTTTCAAGCAGCTTTACCACTCAGCATGATGCTGTGTGGTCACCCGTGAAAAAGGATCAGGATCACGTATCTAATACAAACAGAAACATTTAAGAATATCTCGAATCTAGCTAATTATATAAATAATCACAATTCACAAGAAACAATCATAGCATTAAAAACAAAATCATCCCAGTCTCGTCGCTCACCGTATTCCTACGAATTCAAAATGAAGCAAACCCCTGTGTTTTGTAAAATAAAACAGTACAAAACCGTAAATGTGATTAGATTCCCGCGGTTAAGCCCCACGGCTAAATTCGATTCTATTTTGCCTTTCAAGACGAATGAGGACGATACTCGGAAGAGCTTGTGTTAGGTTGTATGTTTTTAATAGGACATCATCATCATCATCAGCAGCCTTTAATGTTCCCACTGGAGGGACTCAGGCCTCCTCTCTAGGAGGGGGATGGGCTATAATCCACCACGCGGGCCCAGTGCGGGTTGACAGATGTCACATGTCTTCTAATTTTTTGGTTCTAAGACATGCCGGTTTCCTCACGATGTTTTTCTTCACCGTTTTGAGAGCAGCGGTTATGAAATAAAATACACAAAGTAATGCGCCTGCCTGGGTTCGAAACCACGACCTACTGTTCGTAAGTCGGGGCCGTGACCACTGGGCTACCGCTGCTCCCTAGTCTGTTTAATAGTACGCTGCACTTTATTACGGGAAATAAGCAGGAAAAGTCTGTAAACTGGGAATATGTGTTGTTAGTTTATAATGCGACGTTTATATACGACGTTTTTGTACCACATTTATTTATAGGTATACCGAGTGTTTCAAATATGAAAAAAACAACAATTGTATACAATATTTCTAATTGCATCCGACCGGGGACGAATCCAAACTTAGAGGCTGCAATTGAGAAATTCTTGATGAAAATCTAATGGCACTGCTCTACCTGATATCGGGCCCAGGACCTAGTGGTCACCAGTGGCGCCGCAGTGCGTCAGTAGTTCCGTCATTTTCTCCAATTCATTTTTTTTTGCTAACCTACTTTTTTCCCACTGCTGAGTAAACGCCTCTTTCTCCTGCAATACTTTAATGGCATGTGCGATATCTGGCCATGTTAGCCCCGCCAACATGATCAGGTCATCACGCCACCTTCGCCGCGGTCAACCTCGACGACGCGGACGCTGTCCTTCTTCAGGCGTCCAGTGTGTGATGATCTTTGTCCATCTATCAGGGTGCGTACGTGCTACGTAGCTTGCCCACTCCCACTTCAACCTGGCTGTACTTTCTCCAACATCAGCATTAATATAAATATAACCCTTAATCTTAGCACCCTGAGGATTATTTAAACGTAAGAAGACGTAAAAGGCTACATACATTATTAAGATCGCAAAAAGTCGTCTGCGAAGTGCAAACATAATTATTTTCTCATCAACCACCAACGACCTACACATTTTTCGGCTAAAACGATGATTATGTCTGCTAATACTTATGTATCGCAGTTATGTGAACTTATAATCTGCCTACACATTCTCCTTTTTAGCGTGTTGTTCGATTTGCTCGTGGTAAATAAACTATAGTGGACTATATTATAAAAAGGCTCGGTATAATGCCGACTAGATTACAAATTCAGCTCACTCAGCTCGCTTGCTGCGTAGGATCACGTCGCGCGTCGCTTGCGCGTGCCGTCTGCCTGTGACTGTTGGGTTCAATGCCCAACAGATTTGATGGCGATTTAAATTGTGTCGGTCTAGCACTGAGCCACTTGTTAGACGTCCATCAGTTCCTGTACCGAGGTCTCGTGCATTTGTTGTTGCGGTGTGCGTCGCTGCGTGCTTTTTTGCTTGCAGTGTTCGTCGTTGCGGGCATTCGGAGGCGTGTTCCTGTACCGGCGTGGTGGCTTTCGGAATGACGTATTGCACTCGTAGTTTTTCGTAGTTTTGTTTTATGAATTGTTCTTATGACATTCAAAAGTGCCAGTAATGGTTTAATTGAAATAAATGCTTTGAGTTTGTGTTTGAGTTTGTAGTGAACAAATAACTGGACACGCAGTACACGATATTAACTGTGCCTTGTTTTGTGGAACACAACCACATTTACACTCCAGAATAGGGTAATTTATGAATGTCCACCTCAGCAGGTTACCTACACGTTAGTACACGTACAGAATCTTGTATTCAGTAACTTTTGTTTCACATACATACAAAAAATAAAAAAGACACATAACAAAAAAGTGCGGAGGAGGGCTAAAACTCATTTTTTTGCGGTTTCCTAACTCGTAAGTACAGAGTATGTTTTAAAACAAACATTTATAGTACACCGACAGACAAGAAAAGATAAATACGAAAATTCCCATTTATCAAACAGAGGGAAGTTTCAAAAGTGGCCGGTTTGAGTTACGGAAAAAAAAGTTTTTATGTTTTTGCGTTAATACGGGTATTGCTGTAAACAGGATATATATTTTTTTTCTTTTGAGTGTGATATTTGCTGTGACAGAGAATTTACAAAATAATGTTTCACCTCTCGTCAACTGCCATGCTGGTCTAGCTTCCTAGCTATTGCTGAGCATAGGTGTTTGATTCCTTGGTCAGACAAAGTATTACTGCAATTTCTGATATGGGATTACTCAGTAGCAGAGCGGAATCTGGAATAGTGCCCGGTCGATGGTTATAGCCTCGTTCTTCTCCTAATAACTAAATTAGTAAAATAAAGTTAACAAAAAAAAACTAATTAGTCCGTCAGATAGATTTCCAAAATATATTGGACACGTATTTTTTTCTAGTGCTTTGAAAACTCGTGTGACGTCATATTCTAAGACGTATGGCATTTTTTACTGACCAGTGACGTCAAATCTTTGACGCGTTTTATCTTCGTAAATTTTTATTGATTTGGTAAAACAAAAATTACGTCGTATTCAATATTTTTCGATAATCTAACAGACGGACTAATTAGAATCACATTTTTTTTAGTCAGTAAACATCCCTATTCGGGTTAAACTCTGCCTAACCCCTCGCGAAAAATAGGCGTGATGCTGTATGTATTTTATAATTTCTTTTGTGGTTTATATGACCCTACCTTATATGGTGTTTTATTGAAAATACATATTTATTGAAACGATCCTATTTAAAAAAATCGGTAATTTATAGATCTCATTTGCAAAAACACTAAGAATTTTATTTTGTTGGCACATGACATCCACAAACAATTATTATATACAAAATTTAATCTTCTAATTATAATTATCTGTGGCCTTCAAAGTTACTTAGCAAAATATCTCGCGTTGCCCCCTGAACGGAATGGCAAATTAATTCAATGTGCCATAAACATGGGGCTCGTGGCTCGAATATATTAGAGGTCTGGTCGCGATGGCCTGTCAGTCTGGCAGACAGGGTATTTCGGTAGGTCCTGACAGCTGGCTCGCAATCACTATTAGTCTGTCGGCACATGCATAATTTAGGCGTTGTGAACTAGGATTTTGGGGCAGGCAGGTTTGATGTGATGTGGTGGGACATAAGCAAAGCTTAAATCAAAATAAAGAATACATAACATCACGCCTGCAATTTACAGGAGTTACAGTGGTTTGGGAATAGTGTGGTGGGCTTGTCGCAAAAAAAAAGGACCTCATGCTCAGTAACGTTACCATTCGACCAACGAAGCAGATAAGTAAGTTAGAAAGTACCATATAATTATGAATTTAAATAACTATTTTTTTTCATTCCTTAATTGTTTAGGTGTCGTAGAATTTTCTCTTTTGCAATCAAAATTTCGTCTAGATTATTAGATATTAAATAATAGATTAAGACTTCAAGAGTTTATGGTAATTAATTCTCGGAAAGTTTTGAATAGTTATTTTATTCAGGCGTTCGTTTCAACGAATAAATAACTGATACTGAAATGTAAAATATAAACCAGTAACGAAGTTCACTTTCAATCAGACTCTATTAATTTATTTTATTCCAGCTATTCGTTTTCAACGTTGCCCGGACAACGTGAAACGTAATCAAATTAATTACTTAACGTCTGAAATAGTTAACAGATAGTTAAATGGATTTCTAGTGAAAATAATCAGCAGCGGATAAATATAACGGGATAGCTTTGACTTTATAGTCAAAGCTATATCTTTTTTGAACAACCCGCTACCCCAACGGTAGGTAGCTAGTCACTAAACTCTAGCCGCTAAACAACTCCATCAGTGCAAACATAGTCATACTTTTTACGACGGCTGTCCCAATAAGCCCTCTAAGAGACACTAAATCATAAAGAGGCCATCCAGACTTCTCCAAGACACATTAAGTCTTGCGACGATATATTACAAACAACTTAATACACAAACACATTACAAGTCCAGCTACAAGGAGAAAAATAAAAGCAATCATCCCCTTTATTACAGGCAAAAAATCTAGCCTAATCTCCAGGCCGTTTAGTGGCCATCCATCTTGGCACAGATTTACTTACAACGTAATAATATGTCTCTATTACACTGTTATAATATTAACAATAAGTAAGTATTGTAGGGAAGGCCTCGTCGTTATAATAGTTCCTTCCGAATCTATAGAAAGCACTCCTTTAAGGAAATGTGAATGCGCTGAGAAATGGACCCGAAATCGTAACTTGAATCTACTTACTCGGTTTGGGCTATGTAGATCGAGTATAATGGATGAACTCTCAAAACATGAATTCCTTTTGTGGATTTTGGAGACTCCATTTCGAATGAATAATACGTTTGGAGACTCCATAACCTACATTCTGAAAAAAAAATATTTTAGGGAACATTCAAATTAGCCCCGGCACAAATCAAGACTCCGGGATTTGTGCCCGGGTGATGCTATTAGGCTCGGCCACTATTACATGGGACTCAAAAACAAAATTGGCTACGTGTGGGCGTACTTATGTAAAAGGTATTATCACCTCTGCATACCTCTTTTAGGACTAATGGCGTGATTGATTTTTTTTTCTGACTTGGATTTATATGCCGTCGAGAAGTTAATTTACATGCTGAGAAAAAAACAAAAAAAAATGTTTTTTTTCACCGAAGTAAGTGATAATTATACAATACGCACAAAAGTCCAAAAAAATAGTGGTACGTATTTTTTTGTTTTGGGGGGGGTGGGAAATCATAATATAACTCCTCCCCGCTCTTGGGCAGAGCGAAAGGGAGTGTCAGACTTCTACTGACTAAAAACCACCCATGTTCCTTCTTAGCCGATGTCGAGGCCGCGGTGACTAGTGTACAACCCGCGGCCCCGACGGGCAGAGGTACGTATCTTGGGCTCGAATTTGTGACCTATGACTTGGCAGTCCGACAGTCACAACACTAGACTAACACTGCTTATATCCACGTACAGTCAGCAGCAACAATATGTATAGGTACACTAAGCAACGTAAAGAAGCAAGTTTCACCTACCGTATTTGATTTAATTTTCATGTTTATAACGAAACTAACATTTTGGAACCGTTATTATCATAAAGGAGGTCATATCTCAAAGCTGTAATTTTCGTTACTTCGCGCGAAATTCGCGTTTGAACTTTGCCCCAAGTGTACACATATTATTGCTCGTGACTGTACATTAGTACAGTCTTACAATCTTTACCTCGATTTACCGAGAGAAGTAATCGACATTTTACACCTCAGTGGACATCAATAGGTAAATTATATTCCAATCGATATGTAGATAATATGAATAATCAAATCCCGATACAATTTAATAACACAATACCCAATCCAACAAAGGAGGGGTCGTAATTCCAATCAGACCGCGCTCCACTATTGTGGTAAGCCCGTTACTATTCACACACGACCTACCTTCGAGGTAAATAGTTATTGCCGTTATTGGCTGATAATGTTGTACCTCCTTATTGATCTGATGAGGATTCTAAAAGAAGTTATTTACAACAGAATTGTTGGTTAAGTGGTTGCAATGGGTTGCAACCACGAGTGCTGATCGTGGTCTTGGGAATCGACATTCTCAGGTCGATCAGAGTGTTAAAACATCTCATAGTGGCAGCAAGTGAGCGTGGATTTGTGTCCGTGTGGAAAACATAACTAGCGGAATGTGCGAGTACTATTATAGGTACACGTTTGTCTTACCTTTTGGGATTCATCATTTCAGCCAAAAGACGTCCACTGCTGGACATAGGCCCCAGGTGTCGCGACATTAACCGGTCCCGTGCGTCTCGCATCCAAGTCATCACCAGGTCATCGGTCCAGCTAGTGGAAGGCCTTCCAACACAATGTCTTCCGGTTCGCAGTCGCCACTCCAGAACCTTTCGGCTCCATCGGCCATCCGTTCTGCGAGCCCATTGCCACCAAAGTTTGACGACACGGTTGGCGTAGTGGCTCAGGCAATGGACTGCTGCGCTGCGTGTCGCGGGTTCGATCCCCGCACGGAACAAATATTTGTATGGCCTACAGATAGTTGTTTCGGGTCTGGGTATTTGTGTATGTGATTTTAAATGTTTGTGAACGCACCCACGATACAGGAGAAGTTCCTAGTGTGGGGCAACGTTAAAAAAAAAAAAGTCTGGCGATTCTTCGGGCTACATCGGTAACCTTGTTTCTTATGAGGATATCCTCATTTCTGATTCGATTACGCAAGGAAATAAAAACTTTTGGGATTACAGGCATAATATTATGTTTGTTTATGTTATGTCCTTTTCAATATTCGAACTTAGCTGTTCTGTGATTAAGGGCGACAACCGCGACACTGACATTGTTTCGTGGTTGTTGACAGTCCTTGAACGCAGTTTAGATGTGCTGATCGCATTCAATTCGCGAACTATTTAACGGAACTTTAATTTATATCCTGCCCACTGACTTTTAGTAGAGGTGCCAAGTTTGTGAAACTATTAAATAGATTGCGTTACCTCCTTGCATACGTATTGTATCCTAGAGTACTGTTCTCTGCATCAACCTCTTGACCTGTCTAACGAGAGCCCGCAGTTGGCCTGCACCTAGTGTGACTCTTTTCTGTTAAAGGCGTGGATATACGTGAATTGGCCTTTTAGGATACATTAGAACATTTTTTTTCCGCAACCATTACCGGATTTTTTTTTCTCAAAAAAATATATATTAATCTACACAATCTAGAGCATGTACTATTTGCTTCAAAAAAAAATTTAAAAAAAATTTAAACATCAGAAATAAATATGCAAAGTAGCCTCTGTTTTTGTGACTTACTACCATTTATCTCCTAAACTATCAATCTTAAGATCTTTTTATTGCCATCAATATATTATTATTATGTCGTGGACGATATCGTTCTAATAAAAGTTGCTGAATTGATTATTTTAGTAGAGGGACAAACGCCGTGACGTTATTTTTGTAATGGTGTAAAAGTACCCTTAACGCAAACGATATTCTCCCCACCACTGCGATATTTTTTTTGTTCTAGACCATACCTGGGAACCCTTAGTTACGGAGATATTGGGGGCCACGTGGACAGAGTCGGTTTGGTAGGTAAGTGGGGATTATCGAACGGGCACTTCGCATAGAGACACCGACCGAGTCACTTCTCCAAATCGAAACTGTCGGTTTGCCTAGTAAAATTATGATTGCCACTTGATATTGTTTATTAAGTGTGTTAGTTTTAGATTATTAGTATCTGATTAAAAGTGAGGTCATATTTGCAAGTTTTGTCATGATTCAACAACACCTACAAAATGAACTCTCTACCAGCGAACCAAGATGGGGACGACCCTATCGCTCCGCCATCGCTGGCGTCGTCATAATTATAATATATAAAGTCATGCCGAGGTGACCTTCAGCTTATTTTTGCCAATTGCTTTCTTAATTCTATATAAGGATTTTTTTGACGTAATCGCTACTCGAAAATCGCGTAGCTACTACCCCTCTGGCGCCCAATAAATCGGTTGCGGGAGGGTGAAATGTCAGTGGCGTATATCCAGCTCTTAAATATCAAGTGCGACGGTGAGCTGTGGACGTCTTCTTGTTGAAATATTGATGACGATGTCAAGTAGTCAGCAGCAAGTGGTCAGCAACAGACATAGCTTAATTTCGGAATTTTAATTATATATTTGATGTACTCCAGCCAACTCCAGCTAATATTTTTATATTCTTTAAAATAGCTTGAGAGTATTGTTAATCTACTTCTGATATTGACTGCACATAGCACAAGTCAAGTATCTAACCTTAGAAACGAGTTTTATTTGATTTAATCGTTAATAACCATTTTATAAAAACAAGTAGTAGTTGTCTTGTCTCTGTCTGTCTTCACAATCAATCAGAGCATTTATTTCGGAATGTTCATGGGTATATTAACGTTTAACTTATTTATAACACTAGCTGTACCCGGCATGCGTTGCAATGACCTACTACCCTACCTACTACCCTGCCTACCTTCCTACTACTTTCTCACCGTTTAAACCTTCCCTGGACTACCACAAATAATTCAAAACCAAAATTAATCAAATCGGTCCAGCCGTTCTCGAGTTTTAGCGAGACTAACGAACAGCAATTCATTTTTATATATATAGATATGTTGGTCTAGTGGTTGCTAGCACTACTGCTGAACGTGTGATCCTGGATTCGTTTCTCAAATCGGGCAGTTTCATTGGGTTTACCATCGGCAGTAGCAGCCACAGAGTTTGGATTTGCGGATAGTAGCAATAGGGTCGCCCCTTGTTACATGGAACTAATACATAACTGTCAAAATGTGTGGGTGTACTATAACACATCTGTGTCTAACCCTTCGGGGTTTAGCGGCTCGATGTCGTGATTATTGCATCGATGCATACTGAGCGAGGGCAGAAATTGCTAGTTTAAAATAAACAAGAAAATAACAATTTAAATAAACAAGAAAATAACAATTTAAAATAAACAAGAAAATAACAATTTAAAATAAACAAGAAAATAACAATAAAAATACACCTTAACCATAATAATATTCATAGAATAGAGCTGTACACTGTACAGGCTGTACTCCAATATGGCTCCAATTGTACAAGTTTAACTAAAAGGTAAGTGCATTCGCATGGAACCCAGTAATAGTCTATTTCCGCCATTTTCCGTTTCAGTTGGCTTGGATTGTTATCTATTACTGGCAACACAAGCTCTGCTTAGCTTGGGACTAGATGGCGTTGTGTGATAGTTGTGGAATATTATTATTATTATTGAGGAAGATGCTTACATTACATTATTCGATGTGTCGTGGCATAAGAAACTATTTAGAAGTTATTGTGCCATTTTACTTGTCTAGACTTAATTAGGTGGGGATACAGACTACTTGGCATTATCATAAAGCTAAACAAAACCACGCGGGCCTACTGCTGATTGGTGTAAACCTATTTTTTTTTTTAGGTTAAATACATGTGAACAAATAAATTAGCTGGCTTGCTTCAAAATGTTCTGGCTATGACACTTAAGTCGGAACTGGTTGTCTCTACTACACTCTACACACCACTTAGGTCTTCATAAAAATTTTATTATTAGTTTGCAAAATTCATAACTCTTGAACTCATATTTAAACAACCACATCATCGAAAATGATAAAAAAATTCCATCGTCATCAGCCTATAATGTTTCCACTGAGAGGGGGCCTGAGTCCCTGTAGTCACTACAGGGACTCAGGCCTCCTCTCTAAGAGAGGGATGAGCTATAATCCACCACGCGGGTCCAGTGCGGTTTGGTAGATGTTACATGTCTTGCCGGTTTCCGCACGATGTTTTCCTTTACCGTTTTGAGAGCAGCGGTGATGTAATAAATTATACAAAGTAATGCGCCTGCCTGGGTTCGATCCCACAACTTACTGTTAGTAAGTCGTGGCCGCTACCACTGGGCCACCGCTGCTCTCCCAAAAACTCAAAAACTTCCATAGGTCAACGGTAATAGCTTCTCAACGTTACAGCGTCGCAAGTTCCGATCTAAATAATTTATTCTGGATCACAAGCTATCTCATGCACATCTCATAAACTCCAACTACACGAGCTAGCCCAAGTTCCTGTGAAACAGTCAACAAGTGAAGTTACCAGTAACTTTATCGGGATCGATATTAGCTGTTACCACGTCATTCTATGAACGTGCATAGCAAGACTATGCAAGTTCGGTAGCTACGACACAACTTAGGACTCCTATCAGCTGTGAATTTGCCTTACACGATCACTTCTAAACTAGTGGGAGTTTATTTCGAAAGGATCTCGGGTTAGTTAATACTCTGCTATGGTGCGTCCACATTAAAGTTACTTTTTGTAGAGCAAAATTTTCCAACATGCTTTTGATACATCGTATAGAATTTTTTTCTTCTAACCTAACAGGCAGATGTCATGCTGGGAAGTTTATTCTGCCACTTCCTCTTTTCAACTAAAACACTAGAAACTGTCGAAGAATGGGCGTTTCAGAGGACTGTCTCTTGTAAACTTTGACTTTAAAAAGTGCTGATCTTCAGCCTAATTTGAATAAACTACTTTTGATTTTGATTATAATGCAACATTCTTAATTTGCGAGCACATCAAACTATCAGAAACTGTTCAATTTCCCCAATAAAGCATGAACTTAATACTTTAGCGATAAAGTTGAAAATCTATAAAAGAATGTTGATAGATTGTAGTAACTTGATGTTGCTAGTCTGACCTTTGCTCAAAATATCCATACGAATTTATTGACATGAAACGATTTACTAAGATTATTGCGCCCAGTGGGTGACTACATTATTCGCGGAATCTGTAGTATTTTGTAAGTCCTCTAATGTGTAGGTGTAAGAATACATTGGACATTCCAGTAAATGGTCTGGTCGGGAGCACAGCATTTACACTTAGTGTCGTGAGGATCTCTAATCATTCATTTCGCTAAAATGTGTTTGCAACTACCTATTTCGTTGCGAATTGCATGACTTCCAAATGTGACTCTGGAGCTCATGTCTAAGAGGCAAATAAACCTGGGGTTAGACAAACCGTCTTGCCTAATAAAGTATAGAACGTCTCAGACAGATATGAGTAAATCTAAAATAAACAGTTGCTGCAACATATCTTGGTCGTTGGATTATGTAGGTAAGGAAGAAACCTTCAAGTCGTATCGTGTTATACCTTCCTGTAATATTAATACTGACTTGCCTGACCTTAGGATATCGATATTCCGCAGTAATTGGGTTTCGAAGGGTACGGGAAATATTAATATTTAGCCGCATCTGGTGAGGCTGGATGCCGGTCCCAATATTGCTGGGATAAGGTGTCGATGGCGTCTGTACCTACGTAAATTATCTTTCTTAAGTAATTTGACTAATTTCAGAGACGATAAGTGGTAATGTTTTATGATATTTAAGTTTAACTGCCTCGTTGATCTACTGGGGATCTAAAATGGCCACTTTAACAGATCATATTATGGCCACCAGTAGCAGTCCGGAGTCTGCATTGCAGCCAGTTTTATGGCAATGTAGGATCTTATTACATGGGGCCTACAGGTGTGATTATATGTATGTTACATATTAAATTGGCTATGAGATAAATGCGTATTAAACAGCCACAAAAGGCTAGTTAACTCAACACGTATTTTTTCTTTTTTCATGTAAGCAAACAACGAAGACGCTACATGCTTTGAAAACTCGTGTGACGTCATATTCTAAGACATTGGTATGACATTTTTTTGCGGTTAGTGACGTCACAAACCTCCACTCAAATCTTTGATTTGATAAAACAAAAAATACGTACGTATCCAATATTATTCGATAATCTAACAGACGGACTTATTAGAATCATACTTTTTTTAAGTCGGTAAACATCCATAATATACATATTTCTTTTACTCACAGAATATACACAGCAACAAAAACAAGTGACAAAGTAGCCACATGACGAAAACTGTCCCATCACTTCACACTAATAAAAAAAGCTGAAGTTCAAAAAATTTAGCTTTAAAAATATGAAAACACTAAAGTAGCCACGTGATGAATGATAGCGGCCCTGTGATTAATGACGTACATCATTGACGCACAGAGTATGTACCCTAGTACCTATGTACGTATGTACAGCCAAGTGCTACTTCGTCAGTTTTTAAATAATTTGCTTTTTGTTTTAATTCGCTACTTCGACTCTCGTTGGGTCTTCGTAAGCGCTACTGCTGTGGTCCTGGATTTGATTCAAAAGTCGTGCGAAGTTTATCGGATTTTCCCATCTTTCCCCCCTAATAGGGTATTTCACCAAAAAAATCTAACAAGTCTGTCTGTTAGGAGTAGATTATCGAAAAAAAATTGGGTACGTGTTTTTTGTTTTATCAAATGTAACGGAACAGTGGTAAAAAATAGACAGGAACTGATTAATTATTTTATTCCGGCAGAGTCTCCACTTACAAGTTTCACAATCGAGCGCGACAAGACCTCTTGGCTTGGCTATGGTTGCCTGTCATTGGCTGGCTAGAGTGGCATGGCTATGGTTTGCTAGAGTGGCAAGGCTATGGTTAGCTGTCATTGGCTGGCTAGGCACGCTGTGAGCAGGCTGTTGTAACACAAATTAAAAAAATATTACAAAAATAAAACATATCAAAGATCATGAGTGGGGGCTTTTGACGTCACTTTGTGGGTAAAAAAGTACTAACCTTGTGACGAATTGACACGACTTTTCGAAGCACTGTATCGTCTTCATCTTTAGTTTTCGTGAAAAAAGAAAAAATAGGTGTCCATTATTTTTTGTAAATCTATCTGACGGACTAATTAGATCCCGTCGGGGCAGCAGGTTGTTCAAAAGTTACCGCGGCCTCGACATATAGGGCTAAGAAGGAACATGGGTGGATTTTAGTCAGTAGAAGTCTGACACTCCCTTTCGCTCTGCCCAAGAGCGGGAGGGGTTATTTGATGATTTTCAACCCATCAAAAATCACAAACCGACTACTTAATTAGATTTTTTTGGTGCAATACCCTATTACATGGTACTTAGACATAACCTGTGAAATGTGGGTGTGCTATTAGGTAAATACACCTCTGCCTAACTTTGCGAAGATTATAGGTGTGTGATTATGTTATTTAAGTTAATGAAATGTATATTTTTGCCGTGTTATCTTTTTAAAATTTTTGTTCTGACTTTATCTACTCAATGTGTTTTCACTATGGTTTCCACAGTGATATATTCATCATGGCTCAATAAGCAGTGATAGTCTTAAATGGTCAATTTAGCAGACCAGCAGGGCTATTGCGTATCTTTTTAAATGTCAGTGGCTATCATAGTGTCCATCAATTAACTGTAGAATGGTAGCATTTTGTACTAGACCATAACCAATTTGACAGTTAATCGATGGACACTATGATAGCTACTGACATTTAAAAGATACCCAATTTGACAGTTAATCGATGGACACTATGATAACCACTGACATTTATAAGATACGCAATAGCCCTGCTGATCGTAATATAAATTATTATTTATTTAAACTTCATGCACAAACGTGGTACATACGTGGAACCGTGGTGGTACCTTACGCAGTAACTATTATGAAAGGTCCTTTTTACGCTTTTTAGCGCAATTCATATTATGATCTGCTAAAGTGGCCATTTTAGACGCTCTAGTAATTCGACAGACACACTCCTATCGCCTTCTTAAAGCGACAAATATATGTAGACCATGACTGTACCCATATACTGCGTATACATGACTTGGAAAATGACACGTCCAAGCTTCTCTCCAATAATAATGAAACACAAACATGTGACGAGGGGCGAAAAGTTATCTCTCTGCCGCTAAATTGCTTGAAATGGAACACGTTCGTTGTTTTCTAACGACACGATGGATTGGCTGGCATTTTCTTTTTTCTATGTTGAAGACTAAATAATGCTAGCATTGTCTTTTCTAAAAGTGTGTAGTTTGCAGGGTCTTGTTATAAAAATCTTGTAAGTATTCTTTTGATGTTTTGTGACAATTAAACTCAAACGGCCTTAGACTTGGTTTATCTCGCTTGCCGTCACTTTCTTTTGAATATTATCGAAGTGATACGGTCATGCGAGATAAACCAAGTCTAAGTTAAACTCAGGTTTAACCACTTTTGTAACAAGGTCGAAAGCATTTATTTCAATTTGCCCATTACAGACACTTTTGATTGACATTGACATCGAAGGCAAATTGTTGCCATGAACTCAGGACAAGATACTGGGGTGTCAATGACCCCTTACCCCCTGTATAGAAGATCCTGAGTAGTTACATTTTATGTACACATGCTACCACCCGAGTGAGGTTATGTATTATTACTGTACCGGCTCCGCTAATCGATACGTATGGTGTATTTGCCCGAACCTCCAAGTTATTAAAGAAAACAAAACACGGTCGGTGCACGGAACTCGTTCAAACATCAAAGAACGTAGAATAACTTAGCCGGTATAGAATATTTAAAGAATAGAAGAATTCATTTTAGACAAAATATGTAATACGAAAAGGTGTAAGTAATTTGTTTTTAGGTGTCTTTTCTGATTAGTTTCGTTGCGGGATCCAAGACAGTTCAATCGTTTCTCTGGGACTGAAGAATCACTCCTCAAAACTAGATCAAATAATATTACCCACCTTTGAAGAATACTCTTTATGTTCATCGGAACTAGTTAACTAGTCAAGTAGTTGACAATTTACGAAAATGTCGCTAAACACAGAAAACTCCAAGCACATTTTTCAATTACACCATTACAGGCACTTTTAAATGTCAAAATAAAAAATAAAGCAAAGCTACAGTTAGTACTCACAAGGCATACTTAGTAAATGTGAAAGTGTAGGTAGGGTGTAAATTAACCCTTCACACATACGTCAACCAAGCATTCTGTACATCAAACTAAGTACCCCTACCCAATTTTTTTTGCTGGGAAACGACTTTTTTTTTGGGTCAAAAATCTCATTTCACGATAAAACTCAATGTAGCACTCTTAAAACATTGTGCTAGTGGATGCTTTGAATAGTAAAAGGGTCATGGAGGTAATTTAAGTAAAGTTATAATATTATTTTATGTCTTATTTTATTTTATATTATTATTTGAAAAGTTGATGTATGGATGGAGCATGCAATGTAATCTATCTGAAATAAACGAATTGAATTGAATATAACCTGAAAAACTAGTATTTACAAAAACAGCTGTGCAAAATTTGTTACTTTGACCCCCAATATCTCCGTAACTAGGGGGTTCCCAGGTATGGGCTAGAACAAAAAAATGATCGCAGTGGTGGGGAGAACAAGTACTTTTACACCCTTTATACACATAACACCCTTATTTAATAAATTGCCGCTTGGATTGAAAAGCATTTTGTATACTGGCTCATTTGCGGCAAAACTCAAAGCATTCCTGTTGGAAAGATATGTTGTTTGTACACGTTAGAAGAGTTGTAATAATCTTAATGTGTTATTTTGTTGTGTTTACTTAGGTGATTTACTATATTTATTATTGTTAGCGTTGAAACTGCTATTAATTTATTGATATATTAAGGTTTTATATTCTAATGTTCATGATATTTTACTAATTTTATTATAACCATGATCTCTTTTACTTTTAATTTTGTATGTATAATTTCAAATGTAATGAAAATTGCTACTGAATAAATATTGAATTGAATTGAAGAACGCTAATATAACTTAGTTGCCTATTCCAAAGCGTAGATTTCTATAGAGAAAAATGTGCAAGAAGCTCCATGAACACTTATAATTAATTAAAATATTGATACAATACAATACAGTGAGACGGGGTCGTGGCAGGCCACGAAGGAGATGGCGGGATGAACTGGATCGGTTCCGTCAACGCTGGTTGGAGGACGCGCGGGTTCGCGAGAAGTGGAATGAGTGGAGGGCTAGTAAACAAAAAATTGATACAAAATCTGGATTACATTATTCATGCATAAAATTTGCCATTATGTATTACGCAATTACACCGCAAAGTTCTACCGATCCTCAATACTACAAAACTAAAGTTGTCAGCACATAAAGGCAGCCCAACAAACAAATATTTACTATTAAGTACAAACAGTAAGTGTCAATGACCCACACGCACGTAAGGTCGCTAATAAACCGATAAACTGAAACCTTACAGTTAACTTACGTAGTTATTGATTCGCCAGTTACCGGCTAAGAACCTTAACTGCTCACTCGCTTACTCATACTAAGAACAAAGACTACTTTTAACATAGAAAGTTTTTTAAACAAGATTTAATGTTAATAATCTAACTGCCGCACTCAGAAAACTTTAATGATTACTTAGGCCATCACTTAGTAAAGGTTTTGACAGTTTTGTCATACAAAAGTATGTCAGATCTTTACTAAGTGACGGTTTAAGTGATCATTAAATATCTTTGACTACCGCAGTAAATGACAATAATAATAATAATAATAATATTCCACAACTATCACACAACGCCATCTAGTCCCAAGCTAAGCAGAGCTTGTGTTATGGGTACTAGACAACTGATAAACATACTTATATATTTCTAAATACATACATATTATAGATAAATTACACCCAGACACAGAACAAATGATCGTGCTCATCACACAAACATTTGTCCTGGGTGGGAATCGAACCCACGACCTCCGGCCTAGCAGTTAGGGTCACTAACCACTAGACCAACAGGCCAGTCAACCAACAATAATTTAGGGGTACAATTTTCTCATAAATATAATGACGACCTCTTGAATGAAGTGGTCGCAAACGTAACAGCTGAACCTAGGTGCTGGGTGCTGGATCTGAGTTCGATTCCCGGGTTAAGCAAAGAATTTCTTAGTAGGAGTCACGGAACCTAAGTTTATGAATTGATAGACACTCCCTATTCCATGGGATTTAAAAATAACTGGTGAAATCTGGGTGTACTACCTGGTAGAGGCACCTTTGATTAACCCTTCGGGGATTAGAAGCGTGATGTTGCTTTATAATTAAAATGTTAATAATTTTAGGGTTTAGTATAATCTCATAAGGACATGCGTACTAACCTTTGACCTTTTTACTGCCGCGGAAAGCTAATTTTATAAAATTATTTTGGCCTAGAACTTCAGCTACGTTGTTTTCATTCATTGCGAAATAAGTTAATTTCATTATGAAGACAGATAGTAGGTTTTAATTTCAAAGGCCAAAGAAAAGATGGATGGTTGTGTGAGGATTTGAGGAATGATATGAATGAGAAGTAAATGCCACCGTGACGTCAAACAGGGAAGAATGGAAAAATAAAACGTGTTCTCCGACCCCAAATATAATGGGATAAGGGCAGGAAGATTATGATGATGGCTAGGTTTTTAATGTTGTTCGCAAATATGACACTTTACGTTTAAAACTATAATAATAATAATATTCCACAACTATCACACAACGCCATCTAGTCCCAAGCTAAGCAGAGCTTGTGTTATGGGTACTAGACAACTGATAAACATACTTATATATTTCTAAATACATACATATTATAGATAAATTACACCCAGACACAGAACAAATGATCGTGCTCATTACACAAACATTTGTCCTGGGTGGGAATCGAACCCACGACCTCCGGCCTAGCAGTCAGGGTCACTAACCACTAGACCAACAGGCCAGTCAACTATACTTTGTACAACAAAATATCTCATTCAACAACTTCAATTAAGTTCCTACTTAGTTTCAGCCACCAAAATATTACGAACACAAAGCGGGTTATGGTCGCGTGCACCGCCATTTTAAAAGCCATGTTTATAACCGTTTGCTGTATCAACCTTCACTTATAATTAAAACAACTGTATAACCTCGAACACTACCTGTACCTCACGAATGACCTCAATTATAGGTCATGTTGATAAACATCTACTATTTAGTGCTTCTAAATGCATTTCTAAGTTGCATGTAAAAATAAATCAGCAACCAGTATAAATAAGGTCTAATTATCCATTAAGCAGGCTTGTAAAGTTCAGTTTGAAGAAGCTTACAGCAAGAAACTAACGTCTTGGCTACGAACGACACGCAACATGCAACAGAAAATAAACATCACAGCACGGCTGTAATACCCGGAGGTTTAGACATGAGGTGTACATATGAGTACATCCAAATTTCTCGCCAGTTTTGTTTGAGTCCCATGTAGCAGAGGGCGAGCTTATTACCTATAACTGGGCACAAATCCAGACTCCGTGTCTGCTACTCAGAAATTCCGGAAGAAAAAACCCAATTACACTTTGCACGACCTGTAAATTGAACACAGGGCCTCATGCACAGAAGTTGGGCTTACAACCATTAGACCAACGAGGCTGTCTTGCGACAGCTTCTTGTTAAAATCTTTTCAGGTAAATAATAAAATGCATATTGCAAGTACGCGTTCTTTGCCTTAACGACAGGAAGAACAACACTATCTTAAAGACTTCACCGCCACCCTAAAGGAACATAGTTCCTTTAAACTTTAAATGAGAAAACACGACACCGGTCATCCCAGGTCAAATAAAAAGCGCAGACACCTCGCCCGACTAAACGACAACACCTTAAACTTCAAAGATTGCTACACAATCTTTATCCACAATCTTCTGTAACTAACTCAATAAAAAGACCACGAAATCACCTGAAAGTTTCACCCAGACGCTCCACTGCAATACTTTACGAAGCTTATTTGTCTTTTGGGCAAAACAACAAACAAATATGGCTGACAGCTGAACATGCCACATGGCAATGAATTATAAGGAGGAGCACACGAACGCTCCGTCATTCTGCCTGGTCACGCGATCCGCTGGGCATTCACGAAACTTCCCAGAAAACTTTATGGCACTAGTGGCTATAAAATCTGTGGACAGGCATGTGGTGACAACGGTGTTAATGGAATTTTCAGAATTCCTTTGTAATTGTTATTTAATATCGGCTATCGCTATGTTTTGATAGAATTTAATTTGTCATTGGATGTTGGATGTGGTGGATAAACTTCACATTTACTACTTATTATTTTAAAAAAAATTATATAATAAATCATACCGATCATACCTATGATTGATGTATAGGAATATGTATTATACATCAATTGTTGAAAGAGATTACTACTAATGACGATCTACTCTTTACATTTTGAGTAGTAAGTTTACTGAATGAAGTTTTTTCTACACAGATATCAAATATCATCTAACCCTCTTTAATCCTACCCACTTTTATTACTTCATCTGCCCTCTGACTTCTTAGCTCTACCCTTACCACAAATCCGCTGGGAACAATTAAACCATCGCCTAGTCCTTATCGTGTGACAAACGTTTAAAGAAACACCGTGAAATTGTATAAGGGTGAATATTCTGAAGGAAACTTGGAGGCGGAATCAGGGTGCTGAATTTTCTTCCTTTGATCTTTAACGTGACATGATTACAATGTCTTTTCATATTTTGTTGTAACTTTCAAACAAACACCTCATCACTTTGTATAATTTCCTTTGTAACATTGTATCCAGCTGGTACCTAATAAGTTCCAGGTATTTTTGAAATTGCTTCTAACGTTAGAGCCCTAATGAATAATAAGGCCATCCTGCCTTTGTACTCCACGAAGAACACACTTGTGTGTTACTAAACGAGTTTAGCTTTTACAAAAAAAAGACAACCATTTTTCTACTAATCCGTTACTACTCAAAGTGGAAGCAGCTCATGCGAACCATTCCATACGTCAAATCCGTCTCAATGTCACAAGCATTCGACTTTTTCTTTAGTGCCTCCTAAGTCAGCAGTATCGATCACTTCAGCAAGGTGTGTGCCTGTCCGGTAAAATACGACCACTTGGCGTAGACCTACATTTTGAATTAACTCTACTTCGCCTTCAAAAGAACGCTCTTCAAAGAGAACACAAAGTAAATGGAACGAACGTCTGTCGGGGACATCTCAACACATTACGACTAGAACGATTTGAAACCAATGAAGTCGAGTCTTTGTTCGACAATTTATCGTTCCGTTTTGTTAGTTCATTTGGAAGCGCCTGACGCAAAAACAACAGAAAGTTGACTAAAAGCGAAGAAAGAAAACTTTGCTCTCATTATTTATGCAGGCATTTTTATTTTGGCGCTAAATTGTGTTTCAGAGAAATATGGAATCGTAATGGAAAAAATGTTAGGGGAATTCATTAATACAAGAGCCATAAATATTCGCATTATTTCTTGGAGGGTGAGTAATAAATTCGTAATAAAGATGAAGAGAAGTGTGCGACGATAAAGGCAACCCCGCAACGATCGCGAGCGATATATCTCGCGACGAATTCGCAACGCCCTGATTCCTATACACGGTTATGACATCTCTTTACATAAAAATGTGGTTTTATACAGGATGGTGCGTATACGAGAATACGAGACTAAAATCCCGGGATATAAGTGCGGGATGGATTCGTGATATATTATGTTTATTTTGTAATTCCCGTTCCACCTGTCCTGGCAATCAACCACAAAATTTTACGGCACACAAACCGCGGAGCGTTAAAGTGCGGTATGAAAACATTGCTATCACCATCAAAATCGAATTATATACAATGCCTGCGTAAACATTAGTTTATTAGGGAATCGTGGAGACGATAAACAAGGTTTATGTTTACAAATAAAATACCGCCGAAGATGTGTCATAAAGGTTTTTTCATCTGGCAACACACCGAATATAATGTCAGCAAAGAGCAAAGCAAATATAATCTGGTAGTAATCCCTGGGTGGTGGATTAACAGGTGAATGACCCCAGATAGAAAAACAAGAATGGTTTATAATCATGCGTGTGTTAAAATAATATGGAATAGAATCAGTCGAAAATGTTTGTTTAGGGCTGAAACATTATTAGCACAGTTTATTTAATGCCCAAATGGAAGTTGATTGTCCGTTCAGTTTGTTTTGTTTTACAATACTGTGCGATTAATTAGCATTTTCATTGGATATGGGATAGTTCCTGTATTTTGAATTGTTCTATTTTCAACAGAGAAATAAAGGGTAATCATCACCATTTATCTAGATTTTTCCCAACTATGTTGGAGTCACGTTCCAGTCTAAACCTGATGAGAAAGTGAATGTCAGAATTTCGCATCGAGCGACTAACTATAGCCTCCACAACCCTGACATAATATAGTTGCTATGTTCTTAAAGCTAGCTAGCTAGATACTTTTACGAGGAACTTTTGGTGCATTGGCATCTTTGGAAATAACGCTACCAGTTTTCAGTTTTAAAACTCGGGTATTAAAGTGCCTCCACGTCAAAGTGCCAACCAAGGTCATTCAAACGCCAACAGATGCTTGCAGCACTGTCCATTGCAATACCCAAATAACATTTCACGGATAAAGTCGATTATTTTGTAAACCAAATCACACCTCTCATTCGAAAACCGGAACATCAGAAAATTAACGATAGCTACCGTCAAAAACGTCCATCATTTTCTTTGCTCTGTAATTCGCGCGTCGGCCGCTTGGGTGCGCTTCTCGTTTATAATGAAGTTGAGAATGTTTGACAACCCTTGCTGGAGTGTGGCGCGCAAATTACGACGGCGCCGATTTCAGGGCTGGCAACATTGTTACTAAGCAGCCGCTTTAATTAGGTTGTGTGTACTTACGGGAGTGTTGCTTCCTTTGATCTGAAATTAAATAAAAAAATATGTATGAGTTTAGGTATTAATATTTTAACTTTATAATACAATCATGTTTTCGTTTAAATAAATGTACAGATGCTAGCACATAAAGCTACTACAATGTGTCAATTTTTTTGTATAGGTTTTCAACTTTATCGCATGAGAAGGCTTTATTGATTGGAAACATTTGGGTAGCTTGGTGCTGGCACATCAATCCATGGCCCAAATTCTGTAATAAGTTTGCACTTTACTACTTCATAAGTACAACTGAATGTGAACAGCATCTACTGGAAGTAACAAAATAAGCGCAATACCTCAAGTGGTACTATAGACCATTTTACTGGTTAACTTTCCCCGGGAAATATGTAAAAAGCGGGTTTTCACCAGCCGTTGCGATATTTTGCACCTGAACGCGATGCCGACAACGTTTATTATTAAATTCCAAACCAACAAAACCGAAAAACATTGACCGAAATATATAGTTTAAGTTACGAAATATGGAAACTAACTCAAAGAAAGTAATATGAAACAAATCCAACGGGTACAAAGAAAAACTTGTTTGTTCTCAGTAACTTGTAAGTTCAAGTTAAAAGTGGCAACACGCCCGGCCAGTTCACGTTCACTTCACAAACGTAACGAAAACTTTAGTTTCAACATCCCAACATTTACTTTTATTGAAGAAAAGTTTGCTGTATTGAATAGTGGCTTTAAATAAGTTAAAAGAAACTTAATGCTTGTTTAAGTTACGTTACTTGACTACTTGACTAACGTAGGGAGTTGAGAAGTCGTAATTAGCCTAGTTTTCTTGCTATGTTCGAGTTGGTACTTATTTTTACCAGTTAGTCGGAAATCAAGACTTGGGTACGTCAATTATGAACCATTTCAGTACGATAAGAGAAAAATACGCGTTATTTCTGGCATTCCAAGGCTTCTATGACTACCTTTTTTTTTTTTTTTTTGGTGGGTGTAAAATCATCGAATAACCCCTCCCGCTCTTGGGCAGAGCGAAAGGGAGTGTCAGACTTCTACTGACTAAAAACCACCCATGTTCCTTCTTCGCCCTCTATGTCGAGGCCGCGATAACCAGAGGACTACCCGCAGCTATGACTACCTTACCTGGATTTCCAGCTAGTGCCATAATACTCCGCTAACGGTCAGCTAAAATCGTGTTTAAGGAAGGTATAATACCTCAGCGTTGTATCTCCTTACCACACGAATTTGTTTAATTTATCTTGCGTAAGACCATCCACAAGATGAAAAAACACGCGTGTTCAATGATAAAAACAGTGAAACAAGGCCAAACTTTTTGGTGAACTTTCATAACTAACTCAAACTGTTACCGCTCATAAAAAACCACACACTATAAACTAAATAAAACCAGAACAGATAAAGTTATCCCGCATTTATTTCTGTAACACACGCTACAAAATTAGTTGTAATCTTGTCCACACGCGACAACCCTGCGTAGCACCCCTTAGTTGTATTATAAGGGTGATCCCAGACGACGTACACTTAACGAGAAGTCACAGTTTTACGAATTTAAATTATTACGTCGCTTTGTCAAGAGAATTAGACTCCGTTTTGTACCTGATGATTTCTTGACAGACGTATTCGTTACTACCCAAGAATGCCAATATAAAGGCAGGTGGAATTTCAAACAGTGTAATTCAATTGAGACATTTTTTGAGGTGTTCCCTAGTTTTCGTGGAGCTTTGAGTATACACAAAATAGGGAGGACTCTTATGGACACCCTGTTTAGCCTTGTTAGAATGGAGGTCCTTTTCATATTCATTTATATTAATAAAAACGGGGCATATTATTATTCTCAATATTGACGACAAGTTGAATCAATTGAAAGAAGTTTTAGTTGCCTAAGTGATCGGGAAGTACCTCAAAAATTACTGCAAAAGGATGTCGGTTTCTGGTGTACAACATGCAAAAACAAGAAAGCATAAAATTATGTTAGTAATGTGACCTTGTTGGGAACAGATAAGCTCAAGCTCAATAGCAAACTGCTTGTTACCAAGGTGATGCTCTAGCCCTTGTATCAAACCTGACAAAACAGAAAACTTATTGGACAGGGCATGTTAGTGAAGCAGCATGTAGTTAGTTGAAATTTCAAACAGTGGAATTTCATTGAGACATTTTTGAGGTAGCTTTGGCTATACACAATATATATTTTTTTTTAATGTGACCAGTGACGTGACACTATGTGGCATGTGGTAAGTCGCAATAATGATGGTCCCATTTAGCAGATCTTGGCCACAGCAACTGCATTTGATGGCTTTCTAGCATGGTTGTCGTGAGCTTTGGTGTGCTGCTTTTCTGACATTAAAGTGACGATCAGTGAAGAGCACTGGTCACTTGAAGAACAATATTATAAAGCGACCATTTTTTTTTTTTTTTTGGCTTGTGTAAAATCTTCAAATAACCCCTTCCGCTTTTGGGCAGAGCGAAAGGGAGTGTCAGACTTCTACTGACTAAAAACCACCCATGTTCCTTCTTCGCCCTCTATGTCGAGGCTGCGATAACCTGCGGACAACCCGCGGCCCCGACGGGCGTCGGCCCTTTCGGGTCCCTCCCATGTTGCTGACATCTCTTTGAGGCGAGCGTGGAACACGAACGCGCCGTCGACACGGCCTGTTTTCGTCGTAAGACGGACGGACGGCGAGTTAGCCCATCACTCACCGTCCACAGGCCCGCGTCTACGGCGGCCGGAGGTCATCGCGAGACCCCCGACGCCCGGAGCGCCTCCCGCGGCGGTATAAAGCGACCCTAAGGTCAAGAACTGAAAGTTACTTAGTATGAGATTTAACAATGGTGGTGGCAGGAATACCCCACTGCTCGTACTCTTTTTCATTCAAAATTAAATAAGTTTGAAATTTAATAATTTACAGAAATTCTGACACTGAAAGTGATTTTAAATATTGTTAACGGAACACGTGATGTATTCTTAATCAAAACCCTATGATGTAGTATGAAGTTTTGGTTTAAAACAACATTTAAGTACGAAAACTTCTGCAAAAGCACAGAGCTTAAATTCAGATCCCTACTAGAATATAATCCCTAATTTACCTATTGGTATTCTACTACGTACTACGACAAGGCAATCTAATTATTACTTGAACAATGCCTTGTAACAACACCTTTCAGAACTCAATTCAGTTTGCCATTGTTGACCATAACTTAATTATTCAGCTCTAACACGCTTGGATCAATAGAACGCTGACCTACCGCAATCGATTAAAAAAAAACAACAACACCCCTAACTAAACAATGCATATGGCCGCGTGGATAGCGTGGCCTTATGTCACACTAATAAAATAGCAAATTTTAATGCAAAATGTTGCAGCACCATGCTGAGATAGTGGCCTTTTGGCCTCATTTTAATTCTGTATTATTATTTTTTTTAAGTTTTCGTTCATAAGTCAATTTTTATTTTATTATTTATTTCTTGTCATGTGTGAGACCAATAAATATTTTTTCTTTCATTCTTTTTTTCTAAATGTGCATGTGTAATTTTTTTGCATCGTACTAAAAAATGTGCCAGTTATATAAATCTTCCAGGAATCCTACATTTGAAAACAGAATATTGTCTTCTTCGTCTATTTAATTTTTTTTGAACTGTGGTTGGACCAAAACTTCGCTACTTTCAATGACGTCCAAATAGTCGTTGGCTGC
Organism: Diarsia rubi; assembly: GCA_932274075.1. Taxonomy (NCBI): domain Eukaryota; kingdom Metazoa; phylum Arthropoda; class Insecta; order Lepidoptera; family Noctuidae; genus Diarsia; species Diarsia rubi. Next base: position 18,846,843 of record OW026424.1, on the reverse strand, counting down.
GCAAAGGTCACTTTCCCTGCCTTTTTTCGGGGATCGTTGGGGCTACAGAGCATGGATTTGGAGATGTGTCACAAACTGCTAATACGGTTCATCCGCCTTCATGGTTTCAAACTACGCAGAAAACTGCATGCATTTAATAAAATACTGGCGGAAGAAAAGGCGTTATAGGCTTCCTTCGCGTTTTTTTTTCACAAATGTAGCTACTTATTAATTCGCTAACATGTGTGTGTGTGCTTGTTTTGTGTGTGTGTGATGCAGGCGAATCGGGAGCGGCGCCAAAATGCGAGCACGTCATGCCATGAACTTAGGGCTGAATATTGATTTATTCCTAATAAGGGGTCCTGCTGACGGTCCGGCGAGACGGATTAAAACTACATTTTATTAATGGTCGTGTATTGATAGAGGGCTGATATTGTTATTTTTTAGAAGTATTAGGAGTTCTGTACAAGTTATTGTATTTTTTGTGAAAGGGATTTAAGTTGTTAATTAAATAAGTGACCTAGTATGAAAAATAACATAGCTATATATTGCCCACGCATTACACGCGGACACATACCTACTAATAATTGATGATAATTTTGTCTTATAAAGTTTGAACTTTACCCTCATTCAAGGAGGAATCCCAAAACCATCTCCACAATAGCTGCTGTTCTATCAAAATCAGTCGCACCGTGAACAGCCCGCTTTACATTGTCACCCCATGTTTATCCCTACACCTATGGTTTGCCCAAAGCTGCACCTTATAATTTACGATCACGATCCAAACGCCCCCTGGTGCCCATAAAATGCAACATCTATGTCTATGGTCAAAGTTTACCATGATATTGTGTATTTAATTAATTCCTTTCTTATCACTTTCGTGTTTGAAGTAATTGGTGGACAGTTAATGGATTAAACACATTTTTGTCCGTCGTTACCGTGAAAATATCACGCTTTTATAACGCAACAAAGTAATTATTTGTTAATAGCTGTATTATGTTGAGATTTATGTAATAGTTGCTATGTACGACCTTAATGATGCACGCACTGTTTTTGTCTCTTTCATTTGTACAATTTCTGTTCCGTAGTTCATGCGTTTAACTGATATTTAAAAGAGAATACTCCAACATCGAGATGGCGAGAGCAGTGGCGGCCCCGACTTACGAACAGTGAGTCGTGGGTTCGAACCCAGTCAGACGCATTACTTTGTGTAATTTATTTCATCACCACTGCTCTCAAAACGGTGAAGGAAAACTTCGTGAGGAAACGAAACGAAGTTTTAGAACCAAAAAATTCGAAGACATGTGACATCTACCAATCCGCACTGGGCGCGCGTGTTGAATTATATCCCATCCCTCTCGCAGAGAGGAGGCCTGAGTCCCTGTAGTGGGAACATTTTAGACTGATGATGATGATGACTCCAAAATCACAGGAATCTCCATCTGGAATTTATACAGCACCCAAGATTAAGTCTAATTCTCTCCACGTTTGGCGGCAAAACACTCGCCTCCTATTAAATAGGACTTATGTGGATTTACTAATGGGTACACCTACTAATGACCCATTTTTTTGGAAAGGGGGGTAATCATCAAATGACTCCTCCTGACTTCTACTGACTAAAAACCAGCCATGTTCCTCCTTAGCCCTAGTCGAGGCCGCGGAAAACTCTCACACACCTATAGATTTCAATCATTGGATTTGCTCTCGCCGTACTAAAGGTGCTTTTTAGTGTCGGTCACCTCGACGATTCTATTTTAAAGCCGTTTTCAACAAAATAGACGCGTGAACATATATACAGTACACGAGGAATCAAACGACAAAACAAGGCCAACATTTTCTAAATTAAAGAACAAACCGAAAGTCAAGGACATCAAAGTGCAGACATTTCTCACATTCGATTCCCGCGAGAACGAAAGAAATGGCGTGTAGTCAGTGGCAAAGGATCACATATTTCAGCGACACATCCAACCGCGAATGTCTGACGCAGACACAGAACATTATTTATTAAACGTACCGACGTATCCTGTTCCCATTATTTTCTAATAATAGCAAGATATAAGAAAATAGAAACTTATTGTCAGCAGTTATTGTCGTCGTCGTCGTTACTAATAGTACAACAACAAGTTATGTATTATTGGTCGAAGAAACTATTTGGTATACATGCAGAAATCTTTATAATTCCAGTCATCATCATCATCAGCCTATAATGTTCAGGGGCTCAGGCCTCCTCTCTAGGAGAGGGAATTCTAGTACACTGACAATATTGATAGCAATTTTTTTTAATTAATGCCAAAGTATTAAGCGACTGATGAAACCTTGTATCGTTTGACATCTGTCTTTAAATATGTATATCAGTGTAATCTTAAATGTAAATGCAAGTTGGCTGTATACTTAATACTCGTACCTTGTTCGACCGTACAAGTATCTTCTATTTCCTCTCGATACAAACTAGAAAAATAACCCTCCTTTTGGGCTTCGCCGCAGTCGGGTAAAAAAACAGTCTATAAAATGCAAAAGATGAGATTACGAGAGCAATTTACTTTAAAAGCAAAGGCGTCATACTTTGTCCGCTATGAAATCTATTTTGCCCATACCGCAAGGCGGATTGTCTTCCAGTTCAGCAATACTATGAAGTAATCGAATTTAGTAAATGTTTATTTGATGAGTGAATGATAAATAAAGTCAGCAGTACACTTGGCGACGTCTAGGAGCAATTTACGCCTATTGTATTGATTTAGTTTTCATGTTACGTAACGAAACTAATATTTTAGAACCCTTATTACCATAAAGTAGATCATGTCTCGTTCATATCATAGGTCATATCAAGTTGCAATAGCTAGTTCACGAGGATTTCGCGTTTTGCACTTTGCCAAGTATGTATGTACATACTAGTAACTCGTGACCGCACGCACGTAGATACAGAATTCCATTTGTATCCATATTAAATGAAATATCAGCTCATTTTAGAAAGCCATTATTATTAAATTTGGGGAATGGAAAATATTCGTGTACTTCAAACGAATTCTTGGAACGGAACGATTCATTACGAAGTAATTTTTGTATGGAAGGTCATTGGTTAAACTTGGGCCGTTGGGAATTGATTAAAGGTTGTTAGTTCGGAGTATTTTTTGCGGTTGAAGTAGAGCTTTTACTGTGACTTGTCTTGTAAGGTCTATAATAATCGGATCACAGATAGCGTATAAAAATAACACTATTTTGTAGAATATATAGAAGCGTCACAGAGGCCACACTAACTTTAATAAAAGCCACCTGTTTTTTACTACCAAAACTCTTCGTTATTTAGTTCAAGCTAATCTAGTGAAAATTAGCTAACAGTTAACTTTATCGACGCGCAAAACGTATTATATCAAAACGACCATATTCAAGCCACTACGTAACAAGTAACAATCCATTCAAACTTATTTTTACAAGCCAACTCATCATTTTCACAACAAGGTAAGACACGATAACATTCCATAATAGTCAACTCCTGAGCCAAATAACCATATTTATCTCCATAACAATGCCTGCAGAAAACTTCTTACACTTCGCCTCAAAGAATCATCGCGATGAATAGTTTACTACACAAGAAACCTCACCTTTCAGGCCTCAAGGCCCAGGCCCAAGGTAATATTGAGGCCGAAACACACTCCTCAGGGACCCAAAACTACGCAAAAGGGTTGTAATTTGAAGGAAAATACGTCAAATTACGGACGGGTTATAAAAGGTAAACTAACCATATTCGGGAGCACGTTTTCGCGATATACAGTAATGAAATGAGTGTATTAATGTGTGTTTTAGAAGGTTAATGGTTAAGATTTAGTGAATTTAGGGTGTTTTGTAGCCTAGTTATGGTTGTGTTGGTTAACCCATAGGTTAATTGCTTACAGCTAGTTAAGGTACAGGTACAGGTAGTTAACAATAAAAAACGAATTAGTCTGTCATATAATTGTAGATTACCAAAAAATTTTGGACATATATTTTTTTCTTTTTTCACGTAAACAAATGATGAAGACGTTACAGTGCTTTGAAAACTCGTGTGACGTCATACTCTAAGACAGTAGTATGACATTTTTTAGCGGTCAGTAACGTCAACAACCTCCACTCAAATCTTCGTCAATTTTTATTGATTTGATAAAACAAAAAATACGTATTCAATATTTTTCGATAATCTAACAGGCGGACTAATTAGAATCACATTTTTTTAAGTCAGCAAACATCCCAATTATGTAGGGTAGTGCAGGTAAATAAATATCAATCCGCCTACAAGAAAAGAGTAATTTAATGTCCTTTTAATTGTCACAGATAGTGATGCTTATTCTCCAAAAGTCTTTTAAGAATATACCAAGGAGCTTCCACAGTAACTGAGGCCGTTTTCAGTCAATCCGTCCTAACAGCAGAATATTCTGCTCAGTTATTTGGAAAGAAGAAAAAGGCCTCATTGAAACTCCTGAAAACCTTTACAAGTGCCAATCGGGTACCGTAAGACTTTGAACAGTTTTTCGGTAGCTTTTGTCAATTGATTAAGTTTTTACAAGCTTTTTTAACTTCCAATGTTTGTATATTTGTTTATTTAGGTCAAATCTTGCAACTGGCTTTTAAAACCGTTATCCCCAAGCAATGCAGCTGTTTGCATACACGTTTTGCATGGTCAGATAAGTGAATTCATTCTTAATCCAATATGGCGGTCTCCCAAAGATAACGGACTATGAGGACATGATAATATGTGTTTACTGACTTAAAAAAATATGATTCTAATTAGTCCGTCTGTTAGATTATCAAAAAATATTGGATACGTATTTTTTGTTATATCAAATCAATAGAAATTGACGAAGATAAAACGCGTCAAAGATTGGAGTGGGGGTTTGTCACGTCACTCACCGCTAAAAAATTTCATTCTAATGTTTTAGAATATAACGTCACACGAGTTTTCAAAGCACTGTATCGTCTTTATTGTTTGCTTACGTGAAGAAATAATAAATACGTGTCCAATATTTTTTGGAAATCTATCTGATGGACTAATTAGATATTTTTTAGTTAACTCCCCTATTGTGTATCGAGAAGAATACATATATTGTTTTTATCTTTATTTGTTTTGGGGTTTGTTGTTTTATTCTTTACTCATCATCTGCGTAGCCTTTTCCAAACTATGTTGGGATCAGCTTCCAGTGTTTTCGGATGCAGCTAAATACCAGTATTTTACAAAGAAGCAGAGAAAAACTGCAGATGTGCTTTTAGAAGTTAAGAACAACTCACCCCAAATGTAAAAGCCTGTTTTCAAAAATATTTCTGTCTATAAGCCTGTTCACTTCTCTATAATTATTATCTCTATCTCTTTTTTTTCTGGTGTAGGAAATCATCAAATAACCCCTCCCGCTCTTGAGCAGAGCGAAAAGGAGTGTAAGACTTTTATTGACTAAAAACCACCCATGTTCCTTCTTAGCCCTTTATGTCTAGATCGCGGTATTTCTTGCGAACAACCTGCAGCCCCGACAGGGTTATCTCCAGTCTCAGCTCGCCTTTTCCTGCATACTTAGTTAGCTTACTGCCGCACTCAGAGAGCTTTAATGATTACTTAGGCCATCGCTTAGTAAAGGTTTTGACAGTTTTGTCACACAAAAATATGTCAAACCTTTACTAAGTGACGGCTTAAGTATTCATTAAATATCTCTGAGTACCGCAGTTTAACACTAATTGTCACAGATTGCGACTGACGTCACTGGAGTACCGACTGATGCATAGCTCGGCAATAATCAGCTAAGGGAAATTATCAACTAAGGGAAATTGGCTGCTGTGGTCGTGTTGGTCGAAGGCTTCCAGCCAATCAGACTAACTACGTATTAGTTATGCCTCGCTTTGAACTGTGCGGCTTTGTTGCAAGTATACTTGTTTGTATAGTGGAGTATTGAAGCTCGCATTGGCCACTGCATCACATTGGCCAATGCGATGGCGATTAGCTATTACAATGGCCTGTTTAACATTGGTGAATGCGATGCGATGGCCAAGTCAATCTTTTATTTAAAACATCATAGGTTTTTAAGTAGTCCCTTAAATATATTAACTGACTTGGTATTGGATCTCACCACTTTTTACGGTAATAGAACTGAGTTGCGTAGCTTGGCTTTTTTTACAAGTTTTGTTTTTGGTGGTGATAGAATAACATAACATAACATCACGTATTGTGATCCCCGAAGAGTAGGCAGAAGTATAGTTATCATAATACACCTACATATCACCAGTAATGTTTAAGTACCATGTAAAATGACCAGACCAGACCAGACAGAAAGACTCCATAACACACAACTATAAATAACCATTGTATTGGCCTTAGATGAATGAACGTGAACGAGGGAAACGGAGTAGAGACCTTAGTATAGTGGTTTTCTGTCTGTTTCTGCCTACTCCCATGAGAATGTATTGTGGCCTTAGAATTAAATGCAACGCTAACAAAACAGAACAAAGCAACAAATTAATCATCATTCTCAAAACGGTATGAGAACATGTGTGTTACTCCTGTTTTTACGACTTCCGTTTACGACTGCACTTACAGTAGTAGATACACTAAACAAAGCAATTTATATACCAGTACCTCTCACACAAAGTAGATGGCTAAGTAATACTTTGTAGTATCAACAAGGATAAGTCAGGGATGAGTAATCGAATGTCATTCATTGATGGATGCGTCGCCAGTAGATGCACTCCTAGAGTTGTTTGTTCGTTACCGCGGCCCTGGAACGCAAAAAGCATATAAAGGAAAACGGATGGGTTATACTCAGTAAGAGTGACACTGCCTTCTGGTCTGCCCTGAACGGGATCAGTCATTTGATGATTTTGCATACTTAAAAAAAAGATTGTTTGTTCCTGCCCTGCCATGATAGGCCGCGGTCTGACCTATCACGAACGCCTTTGTTTTCTATTTATCTAAAGTGAGGCTAAAAGGCAAGTTTTGGCTAGACTTACTTAAGGTTGCAAAGGTCAATAGCAGTCTAGCGTTGTGGCAGAACACGCAATTTGGTGTAATCAAAAACACTTAAAAACTTTCTGGTAGCGATCTTACCGTCTGCTGCCGTGCCATAGAGCTAGAGGAGGAGTAGAGAAGACAGGATTCGTGTCGCTTTGGTCTGTCATTTTGATTATCACATTTCTGTCGTACTTAGTGCAGTTAAATTAGTAGTTTTAGCTCGGAATTTAAGATACCCAGCTACAAACTTGTATATTGACATCCTAAAAGTTGTCTCAAAATCCACTTAAAAACTACTTTTTTTGAAAATATCTCGTTTCTTATGGGATATCGCTATTTGTATTTATGATCCATATTGTTAGAGAATTAAATTCCCTATTACTTTTTTTTTTAATTATATACATGTGGGATATACTATTATATTGGGATAGACTAGGCAGACGATGATGAATTAGCAGCATTAAACTTAGAATGAGATTTTTTTAGGAACACAAACTATCAGAATCAGTTCGTAACTGCATTGGTACTGGCCATGCACAATTTCACATCAACCGAACGTCGTCGTTCGATATTTCCCAACATTCGATATTCAAAAACAAATTGAGCATACGCAGCGCAGAGCCATCGCACGCTCCATCACGCTATCACATTGCCTTTTATTACCACGGGCATAGGCAGAAGCGATGTTACAGGTTTTATCGTTCATCCGCGAAGCTTTTCCATCAGAAAGGAAAAAAGAAGAATATTGGCGTGAAATTCGATTTTTCGGCGTCAATCGAAACTTTCAGTTCGTGCTAGGTCATGGAAAAAAGGTTCAATTTTGCTGTTGGCTGACAGTTTCATGGCACAGGGTTATAACCGTGAACTGAGCTCTTCATTACACTTCACTTCGCCTGTTTTGACGAATAGGTTGCGATGTGTTATTGGGTATCAGGAATTTCTCAGAAGCAGCCTAGGAGTCTGGGTTTGTGACCGGTTGATGGCAATAGCCAATAATAATATTACTTAAGACCTAAACATAATTGACGAAAAGTGGGTGTACTATTAGGTCCAAAAACCTCTGCCTAATCCGGGATAACAGGCGTTATTTTATAAAGGGCGTAAAAGTACCCTTAACGCAAAGGAAGTTTACGTAGCACTATGTTGGCGGTAGACCAAAAAGCTCCTATTTGTGCTATATACACAGATATGACCAAAGCCTTCGATTACGTAAAGCACGACGTCTTGCTGAACAAACTGCGTAGCTACGGTATCAGAGGTAACATTTTAAAACTACTCGAATCCTATCTCTCCAACAGAATGCAGTGTACAGAGATTGCAAGAATATGTAAAAGAGCAAAATTTGAAAACAGTTTTCTATCTCATTCTAGATTAATAAAGTTTGGTGTCCCACAGGGTAGCGTCCTTGGACCACCTCTTTTCTTGATCTATATAAATGATCTACCAAAAGTGACTCAACATCAAATGGTGATGTTTGCAGACGACAGTACTGCCATAGTGAAATGTATTGATCGCAATATTTATCAAGTTGACATAAATAATACATTATCGGACATAATTAATTGGCTAAATAAAAATAATTTAGTTATTAACTTAAAAAAAACAAAAATCATGCACTTTCACCAAAGAACTGAAGTACCAAAAGTAAATATTAGACATAGTAACTGTGACATCGAAGAAGTTAAAGTAGCAAAATTTTTAGGTTTACTCCTTGATAATCAGCTTAACTGGAAGGCCTACATAGATGACCTAAGTAAAAAAATAAATAAATCAGCTTACGCACTCTTCCAAATTGCCAGAAAAATAAATATGGATGCGCTACTAGTTGCATATCACGGCCTAGTAGCCTCAATATTGCGATATGGTATTGTTTTTTGGGGCAATTCTACTGATAGGGATATTGTTTTTAAGGCACAAAAAAGATGCATAAGATCGATGTGTGGTCTTAAAATTGATGATAGCTGTGTACCATTCTTTAAATCGCTCAGAATACTTACCTTGCCATCATTATATATATTTGAAATTAGTGTTTTCGTCAAAACAAACATGAGTTTATTCGAAAGAGTGTCAACTTTACGAGATGTTGCGATTCGTAGCCAATACGCAAACTCTTTAAGCAATCAGCGTTGTAAGACAGCCTTAGTGAGAAAGAGCGTTTTAGGCATGGCGCCGCGCATTTACAACAAGATACCAGATGTAATAAAACATTAAATGTTACACAATTTAAAAACAAATTAAAACTGTTATTAATTGAAAAATGTTATTATACGATTGATGAATTTCTAAATGATAAATTAATGTAGACTTATTTATTTATTTTGACTAGAGAATACACATTAGACGATTTCTAGTCGAATATTGTGACTAATGGTAATTTATTTGACATTTATTATTATTTTTTTTTTTTTTTTTGACTGTAGTACTTCATATTGTGACATTTTATAATACTTGTTTCTATTATAATTCTATTTATTTTGTCATACGTACCAAATAATTTGTGTCTACCTCTCGCATGATGCATTTTTCTCTGTGATTTTTCTGTTATTTTATCGCATGCTATGCAACCTTATATTTGTACGCCTTTTGGCATAACATAGCGACCTAATATTAATTTAAGAACTGTATTCACTACCTATGTTACACAAATAAAATTGACTTTGACTTTGACTTTGACTTTGAAGGGCACTTGTTCGCCCCACCACTGCGATCACTTTTTGGTTCTTGACCATTTCTGGGAACCCCCTAGTTACGGAGATGTTGGGGGTCAAAGTTCCAAATTTTGCACAGCTCTTTTTGTAAATACTAGACTTTCAGGTTATAACTTTACTTAAATCACCTCCATGACCCGTTTATTATTCAAAGCATCCACTAACACAATGTTTTAAGAGTGCTACATTGAGTTTTACCCTAAAATGTGATTTTCGACCCCAAAAAATAAAGTCTTTTCCTAGCATAAATTTTGCGTAGAGGTACTTAGTTTGATGTACAAAATGCTACTTGACATATGTGTGAAGGGTTCATTTACACCCTGTATATTGTATATGAATAGGATACCGTCTGCAAATGATTTTATATTTAGAGAGGAGTCTATTGTCATCTCCTAAGCATAAATCTAGACTCCGGTATAAAACTGCGAAATTCCTAATGGAATGCGAAAACCAAATAAAACCCTTCTTGGGTTCAATTAACTCTGGATCATAGTAAGTTAGTAACTTACTATTATATTATGAAGAATATTTCATGAGATAAGTACTTGCAAAAGACATCTTAGCAAAAATAGATTTATTTGTCGTGGCCAAGAGGAAGCCATCTACTGAAACACAATGCTACAAAACCCTAACTATTCTCAAAAACCTCCTACCAACACTGAATATGACCTTCACAAGTTTGTCAACGCCTAAGTAGTGGAGGACTCAGGTATTTCATAACATTATAATGCGCAATAAACACCAAAATAACCCTACAAATGGCCAGGTTGTCCAACTAGAAACACGAGCACTCTCTCTTAACCGCAGAGGGGTTAACTCTCAGTTATAACGCGCAGTTATCCTCCTAATGACTTAAGTGCCACGAGACATATCTGTGAGGTCCCACATGCTGTTAATTGTGGTTCAACGTGATAGTGTTTAGTTATTTGTTTGTCGTATAAGTAAATAGCACGAATAGGGTATATCACCAAAAATTTTGATAAGTCCGTCTGTTAGATTATCGAAAAATATTGGGTACGTGTTTTTTGTTTTATCAAATTAATAAAAATTGACGAAGATTTGAGTCGGTTGGTGACGTCACTAACCGCTAAAAAATGTCATACTTCTGTCGTCACACGAGTTTTCAAAGCACTGTGTCGTCTTCATTGTTTGTTTACGTGAAAAAATAAAAAATATGTGTCAAATGTTTTTGGTATTCTATAAGACGGACAAATTAGTTTATTCAAAGTCAAAGTCAAAGTCAAAATATTTTATTTCACATAGGCCTACATGGACACTTGTAAAACGTCGACATAAAAAAAGAGGTACGGTTCGGTGCATTGGTCGATTCCTAAGAAGAAGAACCGGCAAGAAACTCCAAAGGTTACTCTTTTAATCTTTTAAAATGGTTTTAAATGGTTAACAATAAGTTTAAGGTCCAGACATAATCTTGGGACACACATGAGGGCTATGCAGATTAGTGTCTGAGATGGTCTTTTAAAGAAAGCACCACACAGATTTAAGTGGACCCGTCCAGTCAGTGCAAGCATTTGTCAGTTATTGTCGAGCTCGACTTATAACTCAAGGAGCTCGACGTCACGACGAACAATACCAAGGAAAGGACATTTGCGTAGGTCGCTTATAGTACTCAAACTGCCAGACAATCGTTAAAATTAAAAAAAGACTCACATAGTCCTCATATTCACAATATAAAAATAATAAAATATTTATCATATTAAATAAGTCAAGTTTAGTACATTACTGCCGCGGTCTATAATGACTACTTTGCTGGTCGCGCTGATGATGGCCGACAGCGCAGCGTAGCGCAGCTCCAGGCCGACACAGCGCGGTCAGCGTGCAGCACTTGATGGACGACCTGAGATAAAGGCCGAGACCGTAGGCCGAGGCCTTTACAGCGAGGACAGCAAGGGCTGCAATGATGGCCAAGCTGAAAGGCCTAGAGCGTAGCTAGGCTAGCTCGAGGCAATCCTAGCGTGACCAGCGAAGCAGTCATTGTGGGCCAAGGTTTGTATAGTGCTTTACTCAAAAATGCAAGTACCTAATCTAAATAAAACCAGCAAGTAATTTAAATAAAAAATATATTAATTAACTAGACTTTTAATTAAAATGACAATTATGAAAAGTACAGTTACTAAAATTCAACACCGACTTTCCCGGTTTGATATTACTGATAGTTTGCGATAATTCTAATGCGGTGTTTGACTGCTGGATTATTTCTTCATTTATTACTTCATTTAAATCTTTTTTTTTTTTACCTTTAGACGTACAAACATCTGTGTTTTAAATAAAATCTTTTTGGAATTGATTTTTTAAAACATTGAAACGTCAAAATAGCGGCCGGCAAAACATTGCCGGCCTGTTAGAGCGGCCAGCAAAACTTTGCCGGCCGCTCCTTGAAACAGACCGGCAAGGTCGACTTTGCTCAAACAAGTTTGTCAAAATAATGACAACATTACATGCATTTTTGAGTAATAGTACATTACTGCCGCGGTCTATAATGACTACTTTGCTGGTCGCGCTGATGATGGCCGACAGCGCAGCGTAGCGCAGCTCCAGGCCGACACAGCGCGGTCAGCGTGCAGCACTTGATGGACGAGCTGAGATAAAGGCCGAGACCGTAGGCCGAGGCCTTTACAGCGAGGACAGCAAGGGCTGCAATGATGGCCAAGCTGAAAGGCCTAGAGCGTAGCTAGGCTAGCTCGAGGCAATCATAGCGTGACCAGCGAAGCAGTCATTGTGGGCCAAGGTTTGTATAGTGCTTTACTCAAAAATGCAAGTACCTAATCTAAATAAAACCAGCAAGTAATTTAAATAAAAAATATATTAATTAACTAGACTTTTAATTAAAATGACAATTATGAAAAGTACAGTTACTAAAATTCAACACCGACTTTCCCGGTTTAATATTACTGATAGTTTGCGATAATTCTAATGCGGTGTTTGACTGCTGGATTATTTCTTCATTTATTACTTCATTTAAATCTTTTTTTTTTTACCTTTAGACGTACAAACAGCTGTGTTTTAAATAAAATCTTTTTGGAATTGATTTTTTAAAACGTTGAAACGTCAAAATAGCGGCCGGCAAAACATTGCCGGCCTGTTAGAGCGGCCAGCAAAACTTTGCCGGCCGCTCCTTGAAACAGACCGGCAAGGTCGACTTTGCTCAAACAAGTTTGTCAAAATAATGACAACATTACATGCATTTTTGAGTAAATGTTATTTTTTGTTGTGTATGTTATTTTTTAACTACCCTATTACTTGCGCGACGTTGTCTTATGTTAGATCCAAGCTAATATCTTCATTATAGTAAAGGAGAACTGTACAAAACCAACGAACACTGGTCTACATTGGCTTCGTATCGGATAAATAAGAAGTCAAGGAGAGTCCTTTTCCTAATCGTGGGATGAAGCTATCAGTATACATGAACACCACACATTGTAATCCTTAAAGGTTAGGTAGGAATGTAGCTAACAAAGACCCATATTTTGCCAGTTATGTTGGGATAGCCTAGTGCCAGTTGGTAACCGGTCACACATCCAGGCTGTTACTGAGAAATTCGTTATGGAAAACCCACTATCAGCGTTCGGGCTCCTTTGACCACTCGGCGGTCTTCGGCTGCTGACAGATGGCGGCGCGCGAAGTGCGGCCCACTTCGCTACCGATCTCTGACGACGACGCGCGCGCATATTTCTTTAGTTTACCAACAATTTCATTGTACCTATTTTTGGATTATATGTCGTAAATTACAGTCCACTGCGTTACTATCAAGTCCTTAGTTAGGTCCCTAACAATCAGTATGGTATAATCAAAAAATATTTTAATAAAAAACTGTATCTCTCGGCCACGTTAATCAAGGCTCAGAAGCTTTTTTTATGTTTTCTAAAGTAAGTACTGGTGTACATTGTTAAAGCCAAAATATACGACAACTTCGTGTAAACCATCATTAATCCCATCATAGTAACAATGATTATTTCAACACCACATTACGAACCCCTAAAATATTCAACATCTCTTCAAATATCGCTTGCGAAGCGTATTTACATAATACACGTATCTAAACTAAACATATAACACTTGAAACCGATACTATTTAGTTCCAACGATGCGTCGCTTCACTAATACATTCGCGGAGGCATATTTGATTACAAGGATAATAAGGCTTCGACTATGTTATGTGCGAGAAATGTCTACACATAAAATTGTTTTTATGTTTGTACTTTGTAGTTACGCGTCTCAGTATTTACTGGTATTAGGGATATAAAGTTCTAGAGATTCGTCTTTGAAAGTAAAAGTGGATTGGAGTTCTTGAAATCGTATAAATCTTGTTTGTTTTTCTTTATTTTATTTTGGGGATTCAAGGGCTCTCGAATTAGAAGGAAGAATGGCCCCTTCAAAGTGTTTACAGATTTAAACAATTTCTTTAAGAATTCAGTCAGTAATTTTATAAGTAGGCAATGAGAGTGAGAAGTAATTTGAACCAAGAGACCCTAGCACGAGTGCGACGTAGATTCTAGACCTCCAGCGTAGATTTTTCCAATTGGTTTGCGCGCTACGCTTTTTTCAAGGGCGAGTAAGCAGATCCCCTTAGAACGCCAGCTGCTGCGATCCTTACATAATTCTTTTGTCTGGTCCACGTTCATGCATCTGGTCATACACGCACGCCGGTCGCAAGTACTGCGCACCACTCCTTATCTGTAATCCTATCTTTTCTGATTTCATACCAACTTATAATACACATTACTCCTACTCCTAAACGCCGTGTTAAGAATCAAAATGCTCATAAGAATAAACAGATCACAATATCCAACTAAATAAACCCTGTTTTGTCAGCAGGGGTACTCCAGCCTCAAGTTTGAAGTTTAGCAACTAACAGAGTCCTGCCTCGCGACCCTATTGTGAAGAACGTGAGTCCTGAACGTTAACTAGAACTTTTGATGGCGAGGCGGCGAAGCTAATACATGTTGAAGCATCCAAGTCCTGGCTTGTAGCTAGTTCATGCTATAATTGGCTAAAAACAAGCTGGTTATCTTGATTACATTGAGAGTAAACTTACTAGACTACTGTAGAATGTTTATTTTATAAATTATGCTCTTAAATAAAGGACAATATTTTTTTTTTAATTTATAATTGTATATTTTAGTCCAAACTCGATTCATTGAAAACATAACACAACAACATAACACAACACAACATAACACAACAACATAACACAACACAACATAACATATTGTTATGTTTTTTTTTCTATTAGTAGATAAATTCAATACATTTATATGTATGTAAAGAAATGATTGCCTTTATTATACTTAGATAACATTTCTCTAATTTTAATTTACCCGCGCTCGTTAAAGCGCGGATGATTAGCAGAATGAAAGATTGGATAGATTGTATGAAGGTATGAATGAATGACGGACTGAATGACACTTATGACAGCAACACAGCATTAGACATGTCATTGTGATTTGAAGAGAAAACTGAAAACTTTATTGTTAATTAAAATACCTGTAAGACGATTATATAGGAGACGATATCCCGTTAAATGAATAGCTTTGAATGTTGTTTCTTTAATTACTTACAGGTAAAGTAATATTTTGTATTGTGTATTTATAAGTACTTACTTTATAACCTAATTTCTTTGTAAAACAATAAAAACTTTAATTACTTACAGAAACGCAGTTGAGTTATTCGATCCTTGATATAAGATAACTTATATGTATATGTAACGACAAAGACAACTTTAACTGTTGTTACTTTTAAAACATAAATCAAATTAACAAGACCGTATTGAATCGTATTAGTTTTAGATATTAACAAATCATTGTTAATTTATAGAAGGCAGACTGCGACTATTATTTAGCGTAAGGTAGCAACTTGCTACGAAACTGCGTAGGCCGTGCTACGGGCGTAGCGAACAATCCTTTTATATCTTTTCACTCTTCAAAAGTTCTATGCTCTTTTTTCAAGCCCAGAGTTAGTTACCTATTACTTTCTTTCATTGATCATTTTAGTCAACTCTTCACTCTAATTGCTCGTACTCATACTTTTCATTATATTTTACATCAAAGAACACAACGATACCAGATTAAACCACAAAAACATTATAGCGTAGACATCGCTCTGTAAAGCAAGTTGTAGTTAAATTGCCTCCCTAAGCAACAAAGCCAAACTATTGATCAAATAACAAAGGGTCTCCAATCTCAGTCGGAACATCACTTGAAATACATCGACATTTACACTGGTCTCGATTAGAAGTCGATAAATCAACAGCTCAACACTATCGGATATCTGGGCCCTCAACTAAATTAATCTAACAAGTAATGCCTTGCAGAGTAAATTGAAACTCAATATAGAATCGTATCGATACTACTAGTTTCAAGAATCGTTATAATCGAATGGTCTGCTTAAATAGTGTAGAACTCGCGATGGATTTTGGTTTGAAACCAAGATATTAAAGGTCTTAGCTACAAGTTTGCTGCTTCAGAAACTGCTGAGGAAACAAATGAAAAAGCTTATGTTCCTTGATCCCGTGACTGCTAGACCTTAATGTAAAACCAGTGTGAGTTGCCAGTGATGACTTATGGCACAGAGACATGGTCCTTAACTGCTGGCCTCTTAGAGAAGCTCAGAGTCACGCAACGAGGCTTGGAGAGAGCTATGCTCGGAGTTTCTTTGATTTGAATTTGAATTTTGGAATCCAAAATTAGGAAATTCGCCGAAACGTCAGGGTCACCGACATAGCGAATAATATGCAAGTTGAAGTGGCAATGGGTAGGCAACATCGCTCGAAGATTGGAAAACCGATGGGGAAAAAAGGTTCTCGAGTGGTGACCATGAACTGGAAGTCGCGGCGTTGGTGGGCCTCCATCCAGGTGCACCGACGACATCGTGAGAGTCGCGGGCAACCGGGAAGCAAACGGCAGGTTGCCGTTCGTTATGGCGTTTCTATGGGGGAGGCCTTTGTCCAGCAGTGGACACCTTATGGATGATGATGATGATGATACTTTAAAGGGGGTTTCCACCTCTCAAAGCGTCTGGCAGTGGAGAAGGTGAAACATCACAGTATTCCTCATGTAATATAAAAAAAAAACAAGCTTTATTTGAAGGCGTTACTATAAATCGCGTTGCCTGATTTTGTGAACAAGTACTCGTAAATATTATAGGTTCGTATCTTCGGAACGGAAATTTGAACTGTATTTAGGTTAACATTGAGATAGTTAAAACTAGATAGAAGATCTCAAAGCAATATACGGTCATACTTAAACATAAATAATCTTATTTAGCCACAATAGTTCAAGACTCTCTGTTTAAGTTCAAGAGTCTTGGATACCAAGTCTTGTTGATGCGATATATGTCACGGTCTTCTTCATATAGGTCAGAGGTTCAACGTGTGACAAAGTGATGTGATAAACCGCAGGCCGCGACGTTGATGGGTATACTAACGATGTGTCTTGATGAAGACATGGTGTTTTGTTTTCGTGACTATTGCAGCTAGAACTGTGTACTTAAGGTCCTGGTTCATCACGCCTGTAATGGAGATTACCGGCGTGATGTTATGTCAAGTTTAAAGGGTCAGGCAGAGGTGTACATTCAGCAGCACCAATATGTATACACTTAGTAACGTTTAGAATCAATTTTCGCGTACTGTACTGATTCAATATTTATGTTACGTAACGAAACTAATATTTTGGAAACTAATATCTCAAGTTGCACTCGTTATTTTACGAGAAATTCGCGTTTGAATTTTGCCGAGTGTATACATACTATTGCTCGTGACTGTACGTACCCATTAGTACACCCAAATTTCGTCAGTTTTGTTTAAGTCATATGTAATAGGGTGCGACCCTATTGCCACCCATCATGATAAACAGTGCCCTAATATATCTCTTATTTCGTGATATGTTACGGTTTACATCTCTCTCTTTTCTGGCCCACTGCTGGACAAAGGCCGTTTCTTTCCATTTATCTCTGCTATGTTCTTTATTATCAGCCGGTGGTCGTGGGTTCGATTCCCATGGGAAGCATACTTTGTAAAGTCGTTTCTAGTTTGGTTAGGATGTTACGGGTTTGGATCACTTGATTGTCTGATAAAAAGATTATTCCGTGCTTCGGAAGGTACGTATAAGCCGGTGGTCCCGGCCGCCAAATGGCGGTCGTCAAACCACGTCAGAGGCCCTTCAGGTGGTTTAGAAACTCAGACCCTAGGGTGTGTGGGGTGTTAGACCTACTGCCCAATAAGTCCACGGACTACTCTGGTTAATTAATAAAAGGTGTGGCAACACTACCGGTTATATTACTTTACCTTCTAAAAACTACAACCAAGCACCATATTTTCACTAATTACAATAACATTGACCACCTCTTCTTGTTATTTTAACGAGGGAGCCACAAACGGTGCCTTGTACTTTGTGGAACTGTTACCAAAACTGTTTATACAATAGTTGTATGTATAACCCATGTACACGGCACCATGTATTTATTTCCTGGCTAACGGTCAGGTGTGCACTGGGCCATAAAGAGTAGTTTTTAATTGGAACGCCACCCGCGCACGGTCTCTGTACCGACCAAATTGATTCCACCAATATGCTCTCTTTCGTGTTTTTGTTTTCATTTTTATTTTA
This sequence comes from Diarsia rubi, assembly GCA_932274075.1. Lineage (NCBI taxonomy): Eukaryota > Metazoa > Arthropoda > Insecta > Lepidoptera > Noctuidae > Diarsia > Diarsia rubi. Next base: position 18,828,577 of record OW026424.1, on the reverse strand, counting down.
GGTAGTGCTTCTGTTTTTTAAGTAGTGATATGATATTGTTACCTAGTTCATAAACTATCATAATCTGCAGGCTCATGTCGGCAAAGGCTATAGAAAATCAAAGACTGCGTATAAAACGGATAGAATCCAGAGTGGTTGTATAATAAAATACAAACAAGGAGGTAGTGATCGATCACTTATCGTTTTCTTTTTAATATTATTTAAGAATGGGTCTCAGCTACAAAATTAAACTGTAAACTGACCCAAAACAGATCTAAGGGTACGGCGGGTTGGGAGGGGTTCCCATCGGCGTCGAGTGTACTTTGAAGTACCTAGGACTCGTCCTCGACAGCCGATGGAACTTCGTGGAGCATTTCCGACGTTTGGCTCCCAGACTGGAGCGGGCCGGGTCTGCCTTTAGGTGGCTCTTGCCCAATCTGGGGGGGCCAAACGCCTCCTGCCGGAGGCTCTACGCGGGGATCGTGCGGTCCATGGCCCTTTACGGGGCCCCGGTGTGGGCGCCTGCTTTGAGGAAGCGGGCCGCCCACTACCTGAACGTGCCCCAAAAGGTCATGGCCGTAAGGATGGTACGGGGGTACCGCACGATCTCCCGCGAAGCGGCGAACCTCCTTGCCGGATTGCCGCCGTGGGATCTGGAGGCGATAGTCCTCGCGCGCCTGCATCAATGGCGCGCGGAGGCGCTGCGCCGGGGGGTCAATCCGCTGCCGCGGCAAATTGCTGCGCGGCAGACAGACCTTCGGTGCGATCTCATGGCGACATGGAGACAGCGACTGTCGCAACCCCGTGCAGGGCACGCCACGATAGTGGCGGTAAGTCCCTTCTTTGAGGAGTGGCTAGAGAGGCGCCACGGCGCCCTCACTTTCCGTCTGACGCAGGTCCTCACCGGACACGGTTGTTTCGGGAGGTACCTGCACCGAATCAGGCGGGAGGAAACGCCCGGATGCCACCATTGTGAGGATCGGCCGGAGGACACGGTGGAGCACACAGTGGAGGTGTGCCCCGCTTGGGCGGAGCCCCGCCGTGTTCTCGTAGCGGCGATCGGCGGCGGCGACCTCTCGCGCCCGGCCCTGGTGCAAGCCATGGTCCGGGGCGAGGAGGAATGGGACGCCGTCGCCTCCTTCTGCGAAGCATCACTGCTAGCGAAGGAGGTGGCGGAACGCGAGAGGGAGAGAACCTCTCGTCCCAGCCGCCGCGGGAGGCGCTCCGGGCGTCGGGGGTCCCGCGATGACCTCCGGCCACCGTAGACGCGGGCCTGTGGACGGTGAGTAATGGGCTAACTCGCCGTCCGTCCATCTCACGACGAAAACAGGCCGTGTCGACGGCGCGTTCGTGTTCCACGCGCGCCTCAAAGAGATGTCAGCAACATGGGAGGGGCCCGAAAGGGCCGACGCCTGTCGGGGCCGCGGGTAGTCCACCGGTTATCGCGGCCTCGACATAGAGGGCGAAGAAGGAACATGGGTGGTTTTTAGTCAGTAGAAGTCTGACACTCCCTTTCGCTCTGCCCAAGAGCGGGAGGGGTTATTCGATGATTTTTCACCCGCCAAAAAAAAAACAAAAGGGTACGGAACCCCTTTAAAAAGTTACCGTTATCTGAGCCATACACATCTTGATTATTACACCGATAGCTCCATCATACAACACGTTTTTTCGTATAGTCACGGCAACTATTAATAAAACCCTCGCTCTCAAAGATTGAACAAAATCTCTGAATCCATTATTTCTTTGGAATTTCCAAACAAAGCATTTTTTGCGCTCTTTTACAGTCTACTTGTCAGCCTGAAAATGACATGAAGTTTTATAGCTAAGGCTTCAGAAAATAGGCCTTCGATTGGCAGAAAACCTAGTGTTACGACCGTTTGATAGCTCTTAAAGCAGGCGGTTACACTGGATCGTACGACCACTCGATTTTATAGCATGTCGTGGATGGAATTTTTATATTGGATACGTTATTTTATTAGCTCTACTTTATGTTCAAAATCTTATGAAGCATTTAATTTGACAGAGAACCCCAATATCCAACCTCATTATTTTTTATTTTTTCAGTGGAAGTAGCGGAAATTTAAAAGCAGGCAAGAGTCATCTCGTAGATAGGCACCGGATATTAATAAAAATATCAAATCTGTCGACAGTACTTAGATGAATGGCAAGTTACTATTAATCAAAAGACAAATAAAGCACAAACTTTACAAAAATCCTCACTTTTCTTGATAATAGCAATTTTAAACCGGCAACAACACTCGGATTACAGTTTAATAAATTGCTGCTTTTTATTTAGCGCACAAATTATGAAAAACGGAACGCTTAAGGTGAGAAGGGTCATGCAGTAGCGAAACTGGCACCCAGAGCATGGGGCATAATTTTTCCACTCCAATTTAAACTCTTTGCTCTCCGAAATAGGAGCCACATAACTAAAAAGTATGAGGTAATATGTTTGCAAAAACCGTTGGAGGTTATTTCAAGTCCATGATAATATTTTATGCTTGTCTAAGGAAACCTTACGCTAGAAACTCGAATTGGGCCAAGAAAATGTTGGCATAAACATGACAATATAAGAACCTAAACGTCGAGAAAAATGGACCGACACATTTTGCAAATTCATCTCTGTTTTATTAAAACCTAACCTAAAAATGTGCAAAGCAAAACCCGCGTAAAATTCATCATTAATCAAAGCTTACCGTAGTTTATACAACGACCATCGCGAGATTGTAATAGCACTGAGGCATAACAAAACCTCACAAGGGTCTTTCTTTAAAATAAATAAAAAATAAGTGTAAACAAAATGAAATGCTGGCACTGAGGTTGACAAATTATAGTATGCATACGTATAAAGAAAAAACACATTCTTTGCGAGCGTTTAGCTAAGCAGGCGGTAAATGATATACTTACTCGTGAAAGAGGTATTCTGAAGCTCACAAAAGCTTGACTTCCGTACTAAAGTGGTCACACCCATGAAATTGTGAAAGCGATATTGAAACTAATGTATTTCAAAGGATTTATATATGTAGGTACTGGCAAAACATTTTTATTGAAATAAAAATTAATGGACACATATTTTTTCTTTATTCACGTAAACAAAAGATGAAGACGATGAAGTGCTTCGAAAAGTTGAGTCAAGTCGTATGACGTCACAAGATTAGTACTTTGTTACCCACAAAGTGACGTCAAAAGCCGACTCATGATCTTTGACACGTTTTATTTTGTCAATCCATAATAATTTGATAAAACAAAAAACACGTATCCAAATTTTGATTCTGATATTATCATCATCAGCCTAGGCTTCCAGTTAAATCGGATGCAGCTGAATACCCGTATTTTACATGGAACGACTGCCTATCTGACCTGAATTCCGTTATTACTGGGAATAACCCTTGGTAAGACTAGTTGTCAGCATTTCGAGCTACTGACTACCTTTTTCTTTTTTTTTGGGATGAGAAATCATCAAATAACCCCTCCCGCTCTTGGGCAGAGCGAAAGGGAGTGTCAGACTTCTACCGAGTAAAAACCACCCATGTTCCTTCTTAGCCCTTTATGTCGAGGCCGCGGTATCTCTTACAACATCCTGCAGCCCGCACCGACTGTCAAAGATCTACTCCTCGGCACGGAGGACACTCGGTATGTAACAGATGGTCACCCATGGACCACCCTTGGTGAGCGTGAATGTTATTATTAAGCCAGAAACTTTTCTCCAAACAATTAGAGATGCAAATGGCAATTATCCAAAAGGCTCTTTAGTGCCATCAATGGCCGCGCAATGACACGGTATACAGAAGGAAGTACCAGGCCCACATAAACGCCAAGGAAACGCTAACAAGATTCCTACTAACAAATCCTCTATTGAGACTTCATCTCACATTCATTCACGACGCCCAAACTACACGGTATTAATTTGTCTGATCGCAAATTACATGTTTGTTGACGTTTTACTAAGAACACACAGTAATTGTGTTAGCCTGCCAAATGTACGGATGTTATAATAATCTAGTTTGGTATGTATCTCGTTAGCAATTACGAGCTGGTTTGTAGATGAAATGGAAGATTATGGAACAGCGTTGAAATGTTAATTTGTGCCTGTTTGGATAGAGAAGCAAATATTAAATTCCTGTGTTGTTCTTGGTTGCAGACTGTATCTAGTTTTCATAAATATTTCTTTCGTTAAATCGTCTCCGAGATCTGGCGCATCTACCCGTTGAGATGCCAGACTGTGTTCCTTTGACAGTGAAGTTTTTAACATCACTAAAATCAACCCAATCACCCCGTAAACGTCTTGAAGTGAAATACATAATACTTGTGTAGAACTTATAGCCTACGACTCTACGCCATAGTACTGAATTGAGTTATTCGTGCACAATGGAATCATAAGGCGTTTATGCAATTAGAAAATCTGAGTTTTTATTAAATCATTCTGTTTTGAGTGAGCCCCTATATTGTCACGTAAGTCATGATTCTTTCTTTCAATATTCTTACAATTTATCCTCCTCGATATCTCTAACTGTAGCTACTGTCGAGACGAATTTATGAGATATCTTCATCTATGTGGCGACTAACCGCCAACGATGTCCTTCAAATCGTCCCCCGTAAGCTGAACTTTCTGTTGACTTTCCAATTCGAGGGTTTTGCTTTACAAGGGATGTTTCGATAAAACCCAAAGGAAAGGGACACTGCTTCAAAAACCGAGAGCTTCAGTTATATAAAGACTTAATTAACAGTGTCAGCTGTGTTATCTACTGTTTAGATCGTGTTCGCTTCTGCTTGTACCGATTAGGACAAACATCTGTATGGTAAACAGATACTTTGGGACTCTCAACTTTACTGTAAAGGATTCTCTTATCATTTAAATAAACATCGACACAACATGTTCCAATACTGGCTTAACTTGAGAACTTACAAAAGTTCCCAAGTTTACCTTGAGAGAAATATAAGCGCTAAATCTACTTCCTAAGCTTCTAAAGGACTTTATTTTCTTGACATATCGTCGGTAGGTATGTAACGTAATTAGATAACTTGAAGGCAAATAGTGTTTACCTAGAAATACAGTTCCGAATTCTGAATTCCTTCAACAGTGTCCCAGCACTAAAGCTCGAATTCCAATATACTTAGTACTTCTATATCAATACAGGTGACCATTTGACCTAGTAGCAGATAATACTGAATAGTATGTTTGTCCGGACTAATGGCCATGAATTTGAATATGAAACCGTAGAGAGTAGATAGGATGTGACTACAAGAATGACTGATATGAATGTTGATGGATGAAATGGGAAAACGTCAAGAAAATCATGTGTTCTTAACACATGATTTTCTTGACGTTTTCCCATTTTCATTAAATTAAAGATACAAATGTAAATGAAGCCGTAACGTCTGACAGAGGAGAATGGGAAAAAAATGGTGATGCTTCGACCCCAAATGGAATGGAACAAGAGTAAGTAGATGAGAATAGTAGAGGTTCACTGATACTAAGTAAAAAGTATTCTATCGAACATAAAAAAATAAAACAGTATGTTTAAAATATGGATACTTTAATACGGCTATTCTTTTCAGAGTAAGACTGAATATGGCTCTCATGTCTAGTTTTAAAATATTGACCAAATACCTAATCGACTGTAAAAGTAGGTATCTTAAATAACCTGTTTGTAGATAAACAAAATATTACTTTTCATCGAAACATAAATAACAACACAGGAACAGAAAGAAACATGACGTTAGAACTTTGAGAAAATAAAGATGCATTCGTGCCAAAAAAGAAACAAATACTTCAAATGCCTGAGGCTGTCCCAAAATATGCTGCTGCACTATACCATAAAATTCTGCAGCGTCGAATTTCAGGGAGACTCGTTAAATTGAGTAGTGTTTCGCCGTTGTTCCGTTTTGCCTTCAGGCTCGCTTGAATTTCTATACTACAATAGAGATGTTTGATAAACTGTTCAAAATAACCTTCTATTTTCAACAGAAAAATCGTGATGAGGTTCTTCTACTAGGAAAATTATTAGGCTTCTAAGGTTTTCAAGCACACCAAGTTTTCCAGCCCTAATTTTGTGAAGGTAGGCTAAAAATCAGCAGTAACAAAAGTCAAGCTCTTTTCCGTCTTTTTAAGTTCAGCTCAAAGTCAAAATGTTGCGAAATTTCCTTGAACTTCGAATACTGTGAACAGTGCCAAAAGCATTGACTGTGATGATAAACTTTGATTAATTCTTCGAAAGTACGGTCAAACCGACACTGGACTTGAACAGGTCTTCATCTTCTCCCGACCTTGTTCCAATTTATTTAACTCCCTCTATCTTCCTTTACACTTCTTTATATCTCGCCAGCAGTCACCTTCTTTCTAGACGTTTCTTCCTTCACACACTCCATCGTTTGTTATCGGTGTTCTCCTGATCCCATCCATCCTCATTCAAACTCAAAACTTTCCTCAAGACATTTTCCCTCCGTAGCGTATCTGGCACTGGTGCCACTTTCAGATTTTGACGGGACAAAAAATGTACTAAAATATCTTTAACTCCATGTGAACATGGCACCCTGGTACGTAAACCTGCTTGGTTTGTTTACTATGTGTCCGTTAAGTTTACATAGGCCTCTGTTTAATTAAAGCTTAAGTGCGTATCCCGTTCCAAGTTGTAAACACATAAATAAAGTCAAGGTAACTGTCGTAGGAAGGAAATTTCCTTGTTTATAAGGACGTTTCAAGGAGTTAAAATATGTTTTGAATAACTCTTACTCAGAGGTCGATCTACGTATGTGTAATACACAGAATTGGTGCTTAGGAACTTTTACAAATGTATAATGAATTATGAAATAGAGAGTCAGATACGGCTAGAATGAGATTGAATTAGATAACAATTGATTGTGATGTTTAGCTGCAGACTATTTAAGAATAAGTACCTATATCAAAGTGTGATGTGATGTAGGTAACTGGAAAACTTACTTATGATCTTGTTCGGAGATTTGAGGCGAAGATGGTTACCAAAATCAAAACATTCCATTTATATACGTAGACCTAGACCGATGAGTACCTAAAAAAACGGCCAAGTGCATATCGGACCACGCACAATGTAAGGTTCCGTAGTTGCCCATCAAAATATGTGAACTTACTAAACTGATTAACCACCCTGCCTACCTGCCTCCAAACTTACATTTGCGCTAGCATACATTATGCTTAGGAGAATATTTACTACTACTCGTAAACATATAAAGAATACTTAACTATGATAGTTTTCCTTTTATTTTCGTTATATATGCTACAACCATAAATGTTGTCACAACTCCAAACGCAACCCGTATAGGTGGTTTAGGTTGCCACACTTGAGTCTAACAAGAATTTGCACTTTAAAGCTTAATATTTCCCAAACGAATCCCTTAATCGAAAAACTGTTTCAGCAAACTCACAATATTTTTCAAAGACCTCGAGATCCCACCTACACAAATTTTTTCTCGAGAAAAAAAAAATCATCCCTACTTTAATATGTACCTACTGGAGATACCATAAACCGCCAACGTAGATGACTTCTACGCAATTATGTGTAAAAAAGTTGTGTCGGTGGTGCGACGAGTACGTGGGAGCCCAAATGGCGTCCTGAGAATGATTGGTGAAACATCCTATACTGTTCTGCTCAGTAGGTTCACTGAACTTCATGTGTTGCGAAACCGAAGAACCTACTGTGCAGGAGTAGACGGTGTGCCTATTTCCTTTTTGTTTAGTTTTAATTACTAACATTAGTTATACGCAAAAAAAATGGTTACTAACAAACTTTGCATTGCCTATGGTCTTTTTTTTGGGGAGGGTCTGGGCTTATGCTTTTGCGATTTTAACGACATGCTTTGCGCACGCTTGGCCTGGTAGCACAAACCCAGGCCTACCCTACTGCCTCCCTCAGAGGCGGTAGGGTGGCGGGGTCTTGAGGGAGAGCGCCACGGTCGTGTAGATCCTCAAGGCAAGTCTGGGAGATTCACCTTCACGAGGTTGCCACCCTGTTCTTGGTCTAGTTCCATAAGAAATAGACGCAACAAAAACCCCCAGGCGATTGTTTTTCCCGAAAGCCAGATACCAGGCCTAGGGTAGTCCCACACCCCATTCCCATGATCCTACGCCCTGTCCCTCCCTCCTTTTTCCCTTTCTCCTTTCGGTCCAAAGCTCCCACAAAGATCCCCTAGTCTAGGGTTACAGACACTAATGGCAAGTGCGAATAAAAAAAAAGGAAATACCCCAGGAAGGTACCGACAACGTCGGAGAATCCTTCCCCGCGCCGCTTCACGGCCCGGGCTGTCCCACGTATTCTGGGGGGGACAATATCTCGCACAACCCGTCAACGGGTTTATCGTTAAAGAACTTAAGTTTAGAAGAGAGTAGTCCATCCACGCCTGAGCTAACCAAGATTAGCCCGGGCGCTGCTGCTGGGAGCCAGCCATCATCTGCGCCAGCTGGTGCGGAAGAAGGCAGGTACAGCAAAAGTAAGTGGAGAAGGATGAAAGCCAAAAAGCGCTCCGAACTAGCGCCACAACCTTCGTTGGCCACGGCCGCTAAGGCGTCCGGAGCGGGTGGAGACGAGGCGAGGCCGCGAGCACCAAAAGTTAAAAGACAAGGCACAGATCCTAGTGAAGGACCGTCTCAGCGTCCAACGGCAAAACGACCGAATCTTGGTCAGAGTCGAACAGGGTTCTCGCGAAGCTCCGCTAGGGAGCAGAACGAGCTCGCTGTTACGGTACACAGAGAGGACGGTGTCAAGCTGGACGACGCTGCGGCGACCCTAATTAAGGACAAAATGGCGGACCTTATAGAGGCGGCGGCGTATGGAGGAGTCCCGGGCAGGTGTCTGTCCTTTGCGACCTCGGGGTTGGTGTCGGAAGGATTCTTCCTTGTGACACCAATGACGGTGGAAGCAAGGGACTGGATACTGAGCTGTGACTTCGGTACATACAACGAAGTCCCTATAAGGTGTACAATTTTAAGCAGATGTAGGGTAGCCATCTGGGTTCCTACCAGCAGAAAGATGCCGGCGGACCCCCTTAGGCTGATTAAGTGCCAGAACGACTACAGGACGGAACTGAGGATATCCGAGTGGACCCTCCTTCACAGGGAAATGCAGCCCCTGGGTATGCGCCTCGTGCTGGGGGTCCCGCAGGATGTAATCGGCGACGAACCTGGGTACGTCTGGCTCAATTTTCAAGCCACTCAGGTCCAAGCCAAGCTACTAAAACAGAAGCCGCAAAGTATACTGAAGAGCCCGACACACACAGACAAGGCCACTCAGACGGACGCCGCACAGACCGAAAGGACGGGCCCTGGAAGTTCGTGCAGAGACGAAGAGCTCTCAGCGAGATCTCTAGGGCCTGACCAGAGGGACATCGGTGGGGCGTCCAACACTCTGCATAAGTCCACTAGCGAGCCGAGGCCAGTACCAACAACGACCACCATAGGGGAGAGCACAAGCACTCGAACCAAGGCGGCGAGGCGGACTGACCGTTCGGGGAGCGAGTCGGACTAACACACACACAAACACACAACACAAAGAAACAGACACAACTTCGATCGAACAACAACAACAAACAAACAAACAAACAACTCTACAAACATACACACACACTTCAAACAACACACACTCATGAACACAAAAAACAAAAACACACAACACCTCAGGGTACTTCAGTTGAATTTGCACCATTGCCGCGAGGCTACGGCAGAACTATGCCGATACATGGCTGCGAATAATATAGATATAGCTCTGCTACAAGAACCATACATCCATAAAGGAAGAGTGGTCGGCATGGGGTGTATGGGAGGAGACACCATCTACCTTAAGGGAGGTGAGTCGAATCCCAGAACATGCATTTTTGCCAGTAGCAGAGCTAAAACATTAGGACTAATCGAAGTGGAATGTTACAGAGACCTGATTGTGGCAGAATTTGACTTTTCCCCATCAAGTGGAGGGAAATGCAGAGCAGCCATAATGTCAGCATACATTCCAAGTGAGACCAACTACAAGCCGCCAACACCAGAACTGGAACGGGCGATAAACAAGTATGGAGGTAAGAATATTCCGATTATTGTGGGGTGCGACGCCAACTCACATCATGTGGCTTGGGGTAGCACAGACTGCAACAAAAAAGGTGACTTGCTACTAGACTTTATTATAAGCAGTAATTTAGAAATACTAAATGTAGGTAACATACCCACCTTTATAACCAGGTCAAGAACTGAGGTGCTGGATATTACGATGGCATCCAGCAGGATAAGCAAACACATAAAAGACTGGAGAGTCGACGAGGAGGATTCTTACTCGGATCACCGTAGAATCACCTTCAGTCTTGACTGTGAGATGGAGAAGGTAATGATCAGAAACGCAAAGAAAGCCTCCTGGGAGATTTTTGACTCAAAAATAAAGACATGGTCTCCTAGCCAAAAACAAAGCTACGAAACAGCAGAGGAACTCGAAAAGGAAGCCAAGCGTCTAGAGGAGGCATTAATAGAAGCCTACCACTGCGCATGCCCTCTTAAGGAACTAAAATTAGGTAAAGGCCAACCATGGTGGAACAAAACACTAAGGAAGATCAGAAAAAGCACGCGTCGAGCTCTTAGAACTGCCCTCAGAAAAGGGGGCGATGAGAACTGGGACAAATATAGAGAACTAAGGAACAAACTAGGACAAATGTGCAGGAAAGAAAGCAGATCAGGATGGAACGCCTACTGTGAAAATATCAGTAGACACACTGACACTGCGCGAATAGTCAAGGTGTTGTCGAAAGACAAAGCATGCAAACTAGGAAGCCTAAAGATAGGGGAAGAGATCATATCCGACCCAAAAAAGATACTAAACGAAATGATGGGAAGTCACTTCCCCGGATGTGAAACCTATCAAGAAGAAACAATGATGACCGAAAACCAAGACGAAGTGACACAATCTGAGGTCGAGGAAATCATTACAGAAGACCAAATAGATTGGAGTATATCATCCTTCCAACCATACAAAGCACCTGGCCCGGACGGTGTACTCCCGAAGATATTACAGCAGGCACACGAGTATATTAACAAAGATCTACTAGCTCTATTCAGAAGTAGTGTGGCCACAGGCTATATACCTGAAAATTGGAGAAAAGTTAGAGTAGTCTTCATCCCCAAGCCTGGGAGGACGACGTACCAGGAAGCAAAATCTTTTAGGTGCATCAGTCTCTCGTCTTTCGTGCTGAAAACCCTAGAGAAAATAATAGACAGACACATTAGAAACAAAGTGGAAAAAAGTGACACGCCGCTACAGAGGAATCAACATGCATATATGGAGGGCAAGTCCACGGAGACAGCTCTCCATAACATAGCGGTAAGAATCGAAAGAGCGTTAGAAAACAAAGACTTTGCATTGGGCTGCTTTTTCGACGTGGAGGGAGCTTTTGACAAAGCCAACTCCACAGCGATCAAGGCCGCTTTACAAAGAGAAGGCATAGCAAGCTACATGTCAAGATGGATAGAAAACGTACTAAGACACAGAGCAATTCAGGCCGAATTAGGTAACAATACCATCACAGTGAGAGCGGTGAGGGGCTTTCCCCAGGGAGGCTGCATCTCGCCGCTCCTATGGTGTTTGGTACTTGACGACTTGCTTAAGAAGCTAAACAAGATGCACATATATATACAAGCATACTCGGACGATGGAGTGCTATTAATTACTGGAAAAGTACTTAGCACCATGAGTGACGTAATGAAGAAAGGAATTAGGGCTACCCTCGAATGGTGTAGGGAAAGGGGACTGAACCTCAACCCCACCAAAACGAAGTTAGTCCTTTTTACAAAAAGAAAGAAATACACGGAGTTATCACCAATATACATAGACGGTGAACGGATAGAAGTAACTAAGGAAATAAAATACTTAGGAGTGATCTTAGACAAAACCATGTCATACAAGACGCATATAAAAGAAACATGTGAGAAAGCAAAAATTGCATTACTACAATGCAGAAGAGCTATAGGTCGAACCTGGGGAATGAAACCGGCTATAGTAGCCTGGATATACAATGCCATCATCATACCCAGAGTTATACACGGAGCAATAGTATGGTGGCACAGAACACAAATCAAGAGTAACAGCACAGAGCTAGTAAAAGTTCAAAGAATGGCCGGGTTAATGATCTCTGGGGCAATGAGGACGACTCCCTCAGCGGCCCTGGATGTCATACTAGGAATGATACCGCTTAGTCTACAAGTCAAGAAAAGAGCCTTAGAGCAGTGGTTCAAACTGAAAAGCTTGAACCTCTGGAAAGGCAATTTTATGGACAAAGGTCACTCGGAGATAGCAAATCTGTACGAAGACAATCTATCAATGATTATGGCCAACAATGACTTAATCAAAAAAGAGAAGATCTTCGACAAAAAGTATAGAATACATATAGGCTCAAGAGAAGAATGGACAATCGAGAGTGATCCATCTATAGCGGTCTGCTATACAGATGGATCAAGGAAAGAATCAACTAAGCTATCCGGCTCTGGGATACACATACCAAGACTGGAAATAAATAGATCATTCTCACTAGGAACAGGCGCAAGTGTGTTCCAGACAGAAATACATGCCATTATGGAATGTACCAGAATAATTGGAAACGCCCTTACAGGTGATCTTTCCAAAATAGTTATATACAGTGATAGTCAAGCAGCACTCAAAGCACTGAACAAAGTGGAAGTCACATCTGCACTGGTTAAAGAGTGCAAGGAAGCACTCAACCAACTAGCGGAAATAGCAGAAGTAACAGTCGCATGGGTCCCTGGTCATCAAGGACACGAAGGGAATGAGATAGCAGATGAATTAGCCAGAAAAGGAGCAGATGAAACCTTTGTGGGACCAGAGCCCAGGTTACCGATCCCACATAATATAACAAAAGGAATCATCCATAGAATAACTACAAGAGAGTCAAATAGAAGATGGAACGCAACAGAAGGTTGTCGACAATCAAAAATCTTCTTAAAGTCATATGATGAAAAGAAATCCCACAAGTTACTCAGAATGAGCAGGGGAAACATAAGACTAGTAGTAGGGGTCGCAACAGGACACTGTGGACTCAATAGACATCTGACGATTATGAAAGTAAAGGAAGATCCCATATGCCCAGCATGTGGAGAAGCAGAAGAAACAAGTTTCCACCTTGTGGCGGAATGCACAATGTATGGGCCACTCAGATGGGAAATCCTAGGAACAGATGAGATTAATGAAGAGAAGCTCGCAGAAATCTCCACCGAACAACTGGTGAGCTTCTGCAAGGCAACAGGAAGATTCGCGATGCCGACCACCAGTAACCCATGAAGGGGATCCACCAAAATGGGGAACTGGGCGAAATAATCCACAACGAAAGGACTGATCGCCCGTCTGGTGTCTGCCGGCGTCCCCGAAGATAAATAGAATAGATGGTCTTTTTTGTCTGAATTAAATGATTTTTATTTTTTTATAAAAAAAAAACAATAATTTACTTTAGCACTTTGTCGGTGTAACTCATTTGTATATTCATTCATGGCAAATTACAGCTTTCTAGTACTAAGAGTATTTGAGATATAGTGCGAACGGACGGACAGACAGACAGACAGACGGATATGGCGGAACTATAAGGGTTCCAAAAAATATGGCACAGTTCGAGTCGCTCGTTTCCAATAGAGTAAAACCGGCAAGAAACTCCACGGACTAGACGAACTGCATTAAACAGAACTAAATGGTTTATAAATATTTGGTTCAAGAATATTCGTCCTTGACAGCTTTTTTTTTGGCGGGTGGAAAATCATCGCATAACCCCTCCCGCTCTTGGGCAGAGCGAAAGGGAATGTCAGACTTCTACTGACTAAAAACCACCCATGTTTCTTCTTAGCCCTTTATGTCGAGGCCGCGGTATCTCTTACAACATCCCGCAGCCCCAACGGGCGTCGGCCCTTACGGGGCCCCTCAAATGTTGCTGACATCTCTTTGAGGTGCGCGTGGAACTTGAACGCGCCGTCGACACGGCCTGTCGTCGTCATAAGACGGACGGACGGCGAGCTAGCCCATCGCTCACCGTCGTCCTTGACAGCCTTAGCACTTAATTATAGAAGGTAAAAAGTTAAAGTTAACAAAACTAGGCATTTGAAAATCAACAACCCAACCTCCATACCTGTTAGGTAAGTTTGAACCAAGAATAATGGTAGAAACTATTCAAAATCCTCCACAGCACTACACCATTTAATGCAGTAACACTGGGCTTGACCGCAGACCCGCAGTGCAGTTTACAGGCGACCTTCTGACATTTACGACCAATGGCCATGAGATACTGATATTCGTCAAAGTCTGATGCGTCAGCAGAAACGAAACACTTGGATGCGGTTGTATCTTGATGTATTAAGTGGAGCGTATATTCGAAGTGGTATATTTGAAATAGTGTAGGTAACGACAGCTAACAGGGATGTTAACAAAAAAAATCTAATTAGTCAGTCATTTAGATTACCAAAAAATAACAAACAATGAAGAAGATGCAGTGCTTTGAAAACTCGTGTGACGTCATACTCTAAGTCATTAGTATGACATTTTTTAGCTGTCAGTGACGTCACCAACCCCCACTCAAATCTTTGACGCGTTTATCTTCGTCAATTTTTATTGATTTGATAAAACAAAAAATAGGTATTCAATATTTTTTGATATTCTAACAGACGGATAAATTAGAATCACATTTTTTAAAGTCAGTAAACATCTCTATTAAAAACATAATATTATAACATCTCGCCTGTAATCCCCGAAGGGTTCAAGTACACCCCCACATTTCAACAGTTATGTTTAAGATCCATTTCAAAGGGGTCGATCCTATTTGATTGGCCTGTTGGTCTAGTGGTTAGTGACCCTAACTGCTATGCCGGAGGTCGTGGGTTCGATTCCCACCCAGGACAAATGTTTGTGTGATGAGCACGATCATTTGTTCTGTGTCTGGGTGTAATTTATCTATAATATGTATGTATTTAGAAATATATAAGTATGTTTATCAGTTGTCTAGTACCCATAACACAAGCTCTGCTTAGCTTGGGACTAGATGGCGTTGTGTGATAGTTGTGGAATATTATTATTATTATTATTATATTCCCATCAACCGAGCACAAACCCATACTCCATGGCTGCTACTGACAAATTCTTGGTGGAGAAGCCCAGATGGAAGAAGATAATTGAAAACTGAAAGTTAAAGTTGTCAGTAACTTTGAGACAACTTTTCTTACCTCTAAGTTGCCACAGTTTAAATAACCCATCAAGCAACATTATCCTGTTTGCAGATGACACTAAACAACTAAAAGCTTAAATTTTCTCCATTACGCTAAGATAGAAGTTAGCCTACGTTAAAATTATGGACCTACTGTACTCGTATTTAATAACACGTTTGTGAAGGGAAGGAACTGACCTTCATGATACAGTATTTTACTAGTTTGGAGGTCAGGGTCTCACCTCAAAGAAACCTTGTAAGATGTTCATAATAAAGATTATTATTATTATTATTATTATTACAAAAATTTAATCTACATTATACATAGGCAGATGACGTCGGACAAAACAAAAGCTTCTTTTTCTATACAAAAATTAAATCAACATTAAATAATTGTTGATTAACACATCCGTATCAGCTCCCAATCACTGCAAAACAAAAGGCATTGGTAGGTACCCACCGATAACATCAATTTGGATATGTACATACATAGTAATAATTGTTGATACGTCACAGTCTGCTTCACCGCTTTGTTGAAACGCGACACCGTGAAGCAAAAGCTCTCACGTTAATGTGCTAAAAATATCGCAAATATTATATCATTTATTTTATGTACAGAAACATGCACATTTCATAACATCTCGCCTGGTATCCCGAAGGGTCAGGCAGATGATGATTGTGTGTTATGCGAGATCTATGGCCTCACGGTACTCATAACCACATTTCACCAGATATTAAAACTATGCACTGGCTACAAAACCTAACTCCAGACTGTCACTGAGAAATTCCTGTTAAAATGACTAAAAAATAATTATTAATGTGTGATTAGATGTATGAACGTGGACGATACAAAAGCATGCAATATGTAAGAATCGTAGCCGATGGCGTTCTGTAGTTGCTGCCTACCCACATGGAAAACATGCGTGGGTTTATGTATGTAGATCCGTACTAAGTAACGTAACATTAAAACAAAGAGCTTGAATAATGATATTGTTTCTAAGAACAAATCTGTGTATTAATATAAAGTTAAGAAAATTCCTTTTGAGAAGTTCACGATCAAACATTGAGCGCTCCTTTGACTTTGATTTATTTTGTACTCGAGACAAATGCTGTCTGCTGATTACAATAAAATCAACATCATAAACAAAACAAGTGCTACGTGGCGCGTGTACGGAATTTTACCGATTAATTTGTTTAATGTGTTGTATTTCTACCTATGTATAATTTTTAATGAACAAACAAGATCATTTCGATTGTGGTAAAATGAATGAGCTTTTTTTTACTTGATCGATAATTAGTAATTACCTATAGTGGGAAAAGGTAATTTAAAATAAAATGAAAATTGATTGATCAAAAACAGTTGACACAAAATGTAGAGAGATGCTTTTTTTATTTATAGCGTGGAGTAGGTAAGTACTTGTACTACTTATACTTGTCTGACGATTTTGGCTTATCTGACAACTGTCAGTTCTACTATCCCCTCAGCCTCAGCTCCTCTATTCCCTCAGCTAGTTAGCCTGAGGGAATAAAGTTAGACTCATGAAATTGTTAACAAATTCCGAATCAAATATGAAACTATTTTTAAATTAATTTATTATTAAACTGTAATGAAACTACTTGTATAATAATTTCAAGCAGATGAATGTCACGGACCAAAAGTCATTATGTTATTGGTGATCGCATTCACTTTCATAGGAAAAACTCACCCTAAATATCATAATTAAATAATATAATTATGATGCTAAACAAATTAAAAATTGTTATGTCTATCTACAGTGTGGATGGACCTTAACTTTACCTAGCCACCTAGTTACGCGTAACGCCTGGTAATCTATGTAGATGCATTCAATTTTTCCCCGGGGCGTTTGTGCCTGTCGCCTTTGAGCGTCAAAGTCTTTCGTTTGCAGCGCAAACACGCTTCAAATAAAACCAATCACTACGGATTTGTGCGGCATTCTTATCATAGACAAACAGAAAATATACATGAGGATATTTGTCATACTGTCATCATTTGATGTCTTTTCTGATAATTTTCTGACATTACCCAACCACCCATGCTTGACGAAATGTCTGGGGTCTAAGCTGGTCACTTTAGCGGATCACAATATGAATTGCGTAAAATGGTCACAGACGCAGTTACTATTGTTACGTCGGTCATCTAGAACCTTCGAGAAACCTGAGCTTATATCTGAGAAGTACGCGTGAATTCTAGTAGGTATTCTGTAGGTAGTTAGTCCGCGCCCGGCGTCGGCGGTACTTGCCATTTTAAATTCGACCGTATGCCGACGGCGCGCGGCGTAAAGTAACTTCTTTTTTGGTTATTTTATCTTTAAGTTTATTTTTTTGTTAATGTTTTTCTGGACGCTTTATGGAATAATAGGGAATTTTCTCGAATATCTTTTATGTGTTTTTTGTGGTATAGAAGGACCGAGAGAGGACGAAGCGAGGCAGTATACTTTTGAAGCGAGACAACGAAAGGTTCGAAGAGATATCTAGTGCGATAAAGTGTTCAGTAGTGATTAGCGATTGTGTATAAGTGTTTTGCGAGTAATAAAGTTATTTCGTGTGTTCAATTGGTAGTGCTTTTATTTATCCCATACCCAGCTCGTAATACTATTTATTATGACAGGTCCAGTACGCTTATTACCGCAACTCGTATTATGATCTACTGAAGTGGATATTTAGAACCCTAGGTCTTTTTCAGTATCGTATGGTTGGTGAATTACCTCGTGTCAGAGTTTCTATGCCACCCGACGTCCTCTGCTGGACATAGGCGAGAGGCCTATGTCCAGCAAGTCCAAGTGTCACCACATTGACACATTTCATAATATACAAATCATTGCTTTGTCAAATCATAAAAATCGTGCCAAGCAGAACAGTGCGAAGAAGTAGAACAATTCTGCCAAACCACAAAAGTCTAGACACAGAAAGCCTAGTCTTTATCGATAAACCAAATCAACAAAGGAAAGACAAGACCTACTTATTACTTCAATAGAAGACAAAGGCCTTATTGGAAAGCTGTCCACTAATTGGCACAATTTAATTATACCGGGTAAATTAGGGCTTCATTCAATTTAGTACGCTGGCTCTATTTTTAACCTTTAGATTTGTAGTAAGGATGTTTGACATCTTAGAATAAATCGTATATTTTTACCCGACTACGACGAAGCCGAAAGGGAGTATGTTTTTTTTTACGGACACTGAACTAATGTAATAGGGGATGAGTAGATAGGCAGGTAGGGGGATAAGCATCAACCTGGCACAAATTTAGACTCCATAACTACTACTAAGAAATTCCTGATGGAAAACCCCAATAACACTAAATATTCCCGTTCTAGGGAATCGAAACCTCGTACTATCTCCGCCTTTAATCCTACTATTCTACTAATCACACTAATATTATAAAGGCGAAAGTTTGTGTGTGTGTGTGTGTATGTTTGTTACTTCTTCACGCAAAAACTACTGAACGGATTTTGATAAAATTTGGTACGCAGATAGTTTATAACTTGGATTATCACATAAGATAGTTTTTGTCTCGATTTTATCTTCCTGTGGGATAATTTTCAAATTGTAAGGGTGAAGCCGCTGACAACACCTAGTATACAAATAATAATATTAGAACAGTGAAGGGTTGTAATCAATTTCATCCAGACATAAAACTGTTAGAAGCTTTCTACTGCCACAAATCAAGCTAATTATGTCAGATAATAAAATGGTCTAATGACACAATTCCGAAAATAGTTTGTATCGCCCTAGATTCGATGATTTCTCATTAATAATAATCTTATCGGCCTACTACTCTGTTCATTAATAATATATCGTGGACTGGGACAGGCCACTGAACATTTTTCTTTTTTTTTCAGATATTGCCCCTGGGGAATTCGTGGGAGTGTCGTGGGTGTGTTCACAAACAAAAATTAAAATCACATCCACAAACACCCAGAGACAGGACAACTAGCTGTAGGCCATATACGTATTTCTTCCGTGCTGGAATCGAAGCCACGACACGCAGTACAGCAGCTAGTGGCTCATCGACTGTACCAACCGTGTCGTCATAATCTTAGAAAAAGTACTATATCAATAGTAAAACATAATAAGATTTAAACCTACAGAAGAACACAGGGGAATCACACACACATCACACACTAATATTATAAAGGCGAAAGTTTGTGAGTGTGTGAGTGTGTATGTTTGTAACTTCTTCACGCAAAAACTACTGCACGGATTTGGATGAAATTTGGTATACAGATAGTTTATAACCTGGATTGACAAATAGGATAATTTGTATCCCGATTTTATATTCCCGTGGATTGTAGCGGGTGAAGCCGCTGGCAACAGCTAGTATCAGAGTAAAACTTGCACAGACCAGGGAAGAATGACACAAAAAGGAGAAAACAATGGAATAAGAGTGTGATCTAGTTCCTTATTCTAAACTGCACCTAACTGGTAGCAATATAGATCAGAAAATTCCACACCCTTCCTAAAGACAAATGGAGCGTGATAATTAGTAATAACCGCAGGAACCCGCCTGTAATAATTACCGTAGAAACGCTTGAGATCTCCTACCAAAGAATAATTTATAATTAAAATTAAAGAATAATATAGTAACACTGTTATTTTATTACTTCGAAAAACTTAGCTATTACATTTTTCGGTTGACAGTAATCTTGAAGTACTAGATAAACGAGTTTTTTTTTCTGAAAATGCCTACGAATATGTCGTAGAGCCTCTGCTACGACGTGTGCTACGAAAACGCGTAGACCGATGCTTTTAACAGTCATGTGGGTTATTTTTCCCGTCGGGGCTGCGGGTTGTACACTAGTCACCGCGGCTTCGACATATAGGGCTAAGAAGGAACATGGGTTGTTTTTAGTCAGTAGAAGTCTGACACTCAGCCCAAGAGCGGGAGGGGTTATTTGATGCTTTCCCACCCCCCAAAAAAAAATGTGGGTTATTATCGGTAGTTATTCTACTGATTAGTATTTGAGATCCTTGCGGTGAACAATTATCAAAATAACCTTTTTCCAAAATGACTGATTTTCTAAATGTCTTTGTTTTAGAATGTCGGAAACTCTTATCGTCTGACAGAAAAGGTACATTCGTAATGATAAATCAAAAATAATGTTTAAACAAAAACCAAAACTGTTTAAAAAAACCTAATTACCTGTTTTTTCATGTTTTCTTTCACCGTTTGCGTTTGAATAGGCATATCGGTAAAGTGCACATAGAGTTTAGAAAAAGCCTGTGTGACTCGAACCCGCGACGAGCACGAACTACTGCGCCAGCAGGCGGGGTCCATTTGAATGTAAAATGATTAAAATGACGGCACGGACTGCTGCGCTGCGTGTCGCGGGTTCGATCCCCGCACGGAAGAAATATTTGTATGGCCTACAGATAGTTGTTCCGGGTCTGGGTATTTGTGTATGTGACGCACCCACGATCTGTATCGTGGGTGCGTCACATACATTTATAGTTAAAAACGTGGCAACGTTTTTTTTAAAAAAAAGAAAGATTTAACTTCTTTGCATTTTAAACGATTATTTCCTTTTTATACGATTTGTCATGTTGAATTTTTTTTAAACATACATATAAGTTGTATATAGGGTTTTAAAAAGAAATTTCAAAAATAATTTCTTTTTAAAACCCTTCATTTTGATACCCTACTCGATGGAAATGTAAGATTTTTTTTTCCATCTCCACGTTATAGCACCAAAAATCCACAATTTTTCTTTGTTTCAATTTTAATGTAGCCAGTAACACTCGCGTCACCAAGACAAATCTAACAACGTTTATTTTTTCCAAATCCGTTTATATCCGTTTAGGAGTGAGGAAATAAAGACACGAAGTACAAACATATATACAGGTTATACACGTAACCCTACTTTTGGGCTTCGCCGTAGTCGGGTAAAAACAGTTGAATGAATTACAACCGATGGAAATCTGTTTCTTTTAAAAAATATTGCAACTAATAAAAAAAATACATTAATCATAGATCTATTGACCTTATTTAAGAATAATATTGTTTTGTTCTTAGAAGAGAACAGTACATTCGTTATTTAATTTTAAAAATAAAGTGTTACTGACTGTAGGTACATGAATTTGACAGTTTTATTTCCGACATTCTGAAACAAACACATTTAGAAAATCAGTCATTATGGGAAAAGGTTATATTGATATTTGTTCATTATGAGATCAGTACAATATAGGAATCAGTCCTAACAGACCGCAAGGTTTGAGATTCAATAATAATAATAAGTTATAGGTATATATTTATTCTTTTTTAAATATATATTTTTTTTGTAAATAATATTTAAAAATGTAATAAGTTTGTATGTAAATAATTAAAGGTAATAATAAGTTCTATAATTCTCCTCACAATGACAGCTTATTCTAGGTTTCACATATTATTTGTTTTTTTAGCAATGTGAGGAGCTATACTTAGTGAACGAAAGAAAGAAAGAAGTAAGTTAGGCGTAATGTTTCATTAACAGAATACTTTTTATCCCAGTGGAACGTTCAAGTAGGATTTCGAACATAACGCGGATGAAACCAAATCATACTAAAATAACCTATAAGTTAAGTGGTTACTAATTTAGGAAGCCAAATATGAATATTAATAATTGGGGTATCCAAAAACTCTATACACATAAACTACATTTGATGAGAATGCCACATCGATCTTAAAAGAAGGCTCTCATAATCAGAGAGTTCCTTCAGACTAACTTCAACAGTTAGACAAAACCTTCGTCAAAAAAACTAAGCCCATTGTTGAACAACTTAAAAACTGCATAATGCACGTGTACAAGCTCTAAGCAGGGCATTTGCACTACACAAGAGCCGGATTATGTCGTAAGGATACTCGAAGCCTGATCCCCCTCAGTCTAGTCTGAGCCCCCCCTTTTCAGAGCTGCCATGGCTGAATGGCTACTTAGATCGAGAAACGTGGTGAAGTAAGTATCTCTGATTACAGATGACGCTAAGGAGACAATCTGCTCGATGAGATCAGTATCTAATTTATCACGCATAATATTAGTTTTATAGATCTAATCTAGCAATTTTATGATACAATATTATAGATATATACCTACATAGCGTGAATTTTTCAAATGGGTTTGACTGGTCAAATTGGAAACTACGAGTATTAACAAAATATACTCAAAAGAGGCTCTTGTCTGATTTTGTTGAGAATTAAAATTGCGCCATTGTTTTTCGAATATATTGATTTTAGAAAGAACTCACACGCTTTTATCATTTATACCATTTATAGATAGCATCACTAATAAGGATACTATATACTAACAAAATTCTGGGAAGTAATCACGTACGGCAAATAAAATAACTAAAAGGAGAGAGCAAAACAATTTAACTCTAACTGATTAATTTATGTAACAATCTCAAAAATAAAACTGTAGTTTTAATTTCCACACGAGTCCCTAAACACATTTCTGGAATTTTCACACTTTAAAAATTCATCCTTCCTAAAAGTAGACACTCTAGAATATTGTAATAGGGGATCGGACAAAAAAATAATAATTGGTCCGTCTGATAGATTTTCAAAAAATATTGGACACGTATTTTTTCTTTTTTCACATAAACAAAAAATGAAGACGATACAATGCTTCGGAAACTCGTGAATTCCTCGAAAACGTCACATGTCAGTACATTTTTCACCAACAAATGACGTCACAACCCCCCACTCATGCTCTTTGACGCGTCTTATCTTCGTAAATTTTTACTAATATGATAAAACAAAAAACACGTATCCAATATTTTTCGATAATCTAACTGACGGACTAATTAGAATCATATTTTTTTGACTCAGTCTATTGCGAAAGTAACTCTCTGTGTTTGTTATCTTTTATCACCATAGCTAACGATTGAGCAAACTTAGATGAAAGGCAAGGAATAGAGCATGACTTCTGTGTGTCCGTAGGATCTCCTAACATCCAGTCTGTTTTATCCATTGGCCGATTTTCGACATCCGCGGGCAAAAGCTGCTTGGATTAAAAGTATCTGTAAAAGGCTGCTATTGATCTTACTCCCATAAGGACTAGATTTTCTTTTTTATTTCATCACTACGGAATTAAAAAACACTGTCCTGTAGTGGGTAGGTAATGGGTTATAAAATGTTTTAACACAATATGTTATGTTATCTTATATTCCAATAAATGTCGTTGATATAAGAATACTACAGATGTTTAAAAGCACCGTCGGAGCTGCGGGTTGTTCGAAAGAGATACCGCGGCCTCGACATAAAGGGCAAAGAAAGTACATGGGTGGTTTTTAGTCAGTAAAAGTCTGATACTCCCTACCGCTCTGGGTAGAGCGGGAGAAGTCATTTGATGATTTCAGCAGGTCTTCCTTCACCATCATAATCTTTCTGCCCATTACCCCAAGTAGAATGGGCCAACCTATTCTACTTAGGGTGGGTGGTGGTGGGTGGTTTTCTTGTTCCATTCTCTCCTATCAGATGTGAAAATGAAATTATTAATAGGGTAGTTACTCGTAACAAAAAAAATCTAATTAGTCCGTCAGATAAATTTCCAAAAAATATTGGACACGTATTTTTTCTTTTTTCAATAAACAAACACAGAAAACTCTTGTGTCGTCATATTCCAAGATATTAAGTATGACATTTTTTACCGGTCTGTGTCTCTCAAATCTTTGACGCGTTTTATCTTCGTCAATTTTTATTGATTTGATAAAACCAAAAATACGTATTCAATATTTTTCGATAATCTAACAGACGGACTAATTAGATTCATATTTTTTTGTCAGTAAACATCCCTATTAGCAGACACAACACAGTGATCTGATTACAATTGGGGTTTATCCAAAATGTGCCGATGGTATGATATTTTCTGCATAGTAGCACCAGCCAGTTATTGCTCTAGAAAACGCCAGTCTGCTTATCCTCAAAGGTAAATTATGAGCGTTAATAGTCACATCATGGCTGCCAAACGTTTCGGAACGCATTACAACGTCACGCCTGATGAAGAAACGCAAACGCACCACTTCTTACATACCTAAGAAATTCAGCGTTTTCTGGACAAAACAGGCTTTTAGTAACAATTAATGAAAAGTTTTTTCGTCCTACCCTTGGGGGAAAACTTTTAAATTATAGCTTCATTTGTTCCTTTGAGACCTTGGGCTTTTAATGTAATGAAATCCAATCCTGTATTTTTAGCGAGTTCCGTATAAAAAGAGCCTTTAATGATTTCGAGTTTTCGAACGATACAATCTGACAATATTAATCAAAACTAGCATACAACTACGCCAAAACCTTTTTAAAAATATTTGTGCACCAAAACCTGAAGCACTTTGGCGACATCCGGCACTTCTTTTGACTTCGTCAGTTGACATAATAAATGGCAAACCAAGTAAACAGCTAAATGTTGACCGCAGCGGCTGTTGACCCGTCACACATGGACAAACAGGGATAATAAATAAGCGAGCTATACAGCCTTCCTTTTACTTACAACTACCCACTGCTCCAGCGACCCAATTCGTCCTTAATTGAATCGACTTCAGGCCGGCCTTCAGACAAATTGCCTGTTAGAAATCTCACTTAAGTTTTTTCAGTTGAAATATACTAAAAGCAACGATTACTTCGGTTCACGAAAGCTTCAAAGGTTGCGAATGAAAGCCGGAAAATCAGACGCCATTCTATGATCTTTCCAATTAAAATAAATTGACCCGTACATGCCAGGTAAAATTGAAAGGGAGGAATCGTTCAGAATTGAGTTTTTCTCAAGGTTAATAAAACTTGATCAAAACGCAATGCAGTAAATACTTACGTAAGTTCTCTAAATGCGGATGTCCACAAACTATACACCGACACACGCCGAAAATATAATTACAAACAATACAACACTGGTTAATTCAACAAAACACTAACAATGCAACGGTTCGTAACAATCAGAAAAAAACAAAAGCAAACGGAACACAAGGTGAAATTCGAATGTTTTGAATATTGCACTAGTTCGGGAAAGATCGCGGTGTTTTCGCAAAGCAGCCGGCTAGCGACAAGCGGCCGGAGTGCGGGTGAAACGCGAACTGAACATTGTTTCCACGAGGGACGCAGGCATTGGGGTGAAAATAGGGTGAAGCGGGGGCGTACCGTCGACCCGACTTGAATGGACGCGCCGGCTACGCAACGCATGACGGTTTCTCGTCCGACGATCACAGAAACGCTCCCCCGACGTTTCGCAATGAATGTTTCTCTAATTATTACGGGTTGGTATTCCGAATGTTTTCTTCTTGGCTAACAACGGGAATGTAGGAGATAATGATAATGACTTTGAGACTTGAGAAGCGTAAAATAACAAAGTTTAGGACGACATGGGTACGTTTAATAAGTTTTGCCTGCGGAAAATAGGCATACAGCCTTTTCAGGCTTTACGCTAAAACGTGTTCTATTTTACCTAGATTATTTAGGTTGGCAACGTTGTACTTGAGGGTATTTGAATATTACCTACCTACACACTTATATCTAGGCTTGCTTCAATTTAAAATGGTACATCCTTACTTCACGTTTGATTGAACTTTAGCAAAATCTCATAACGTTCATGAAATGTACACGTTTGTTAATGATAAATGACGTTAATAAACTTTTGTAATTATATTTAGAGCTGAAGGCACATGTTCGCTAGTACCCATGTTAGGCTGTAACAAAACGTCGTAGTCATGCGAGCATTAAGGTCAGAGTAGGGCCCGTCTGACAGACATTACTGACAAGCTGGTGCGACTAATGTTGTGCTCAACTCTTTATTGCGTTTGGAGGTGTAATCAACATGACAAGTTGAACTTTAAATTTTGAAATACATGTTTCTCTGTTTGAAATACATATTTCCTTTTTGGAGTGTTAGAAATCATCAATTAGTAACTCCTCCCGCTCTGGGCGGAGTGGAAGAGAGTGTCACACTTCTACTGGCTAAAAACCACCCGTGTTCTTTCTTAGCCCTTCGTGCCCGGGGCCCTGGTATCTCTTCCGAACAACCTGCAGCCCTGGTTATTTCAGAAATGTAGAGTGAAATTGGCACACACCTAGCTTCTACCCTAGCTAGGAACTACTAGGAAGGAGCTACATGCTTTCTCGCTACACATGCACTGTATAGTAGTGTAGTGCATGACGGCTTGAGGCGCTTGCACGAACGCGCGGTAGTTACGTATAATGTTAATTCTGTGTTTCACAAAAAGTAATAATTTAGTAGAATTTATTCGTACCTACTACACAACAGTTTAACTCAAATTGTACAGGATGGATGGTATTTTCCATTAAAAATCGGCAGATTTTTTTTTACGTTTACACCGCACGCCCATACTAGGGTCTCGGGTGTCCACATTCCACAACCCCACCACTTACGTACGTAAAATACGCGTTTTGTATGGACGCGTATTTTACGTACGTAAGTACCTTTTTTGGGCAGTCTTCTAAAATGACTAAGTAACGCCACCTAATAATCTCGAAACCTCACAATTAAAACTGAGCCATACTTATAATAATTAACCTAAAAGCCCACCCTGATTCCTAATTCCATTATAACAACCCAGTAATAAAATAACTGCAAAAAAAAACGGTAAAACAAAAGGGATCATGTGGCGCCATTCATTAAGCACTTTAAAAATAATTCCCGCCAAATATTTACTAGAGATGTGACGTTAAAGGGGCCAAAGAGCGGTATTCAAATGAATTAAAATCGATAATGAGTAGTACTCCACTAAATCTAGACGGCGCGTCGCGTCGCGTCAGGGGTTGTGCACCGCAGATAGCAAGGGGCGCTACACCCTCGTAAACTGCGCCCTCTTACTAGATTAGGTGCTTTGTTTCCCATTCTAAATACTACAAGTGTAGGGACGCTACCTATAGAAAGGGCCTGCCAATACAAATATTTTGTGACTACTGAACAGTGTGTCTTACAAGTTACAACATTGTGAGTTTTTTATTAAGTGAACAGTATTGTCAAAATAATACAATTAATTTATTTTTCGACCCATGGAAGAGGAAACTAGAGTACTTATAGCTAATCTCGCAGTAAAAATATCAACCTTTCATCACGCTGAATCTATACTAATATTACAAAGCTGAAGAGTTTGTTTGTTTGAACGCGGTACCCTCAGGGACTACTGGTTGGAATAGAAAAATTCTTTTCATGCCTGCGGAGCGGGTTGAAAGTACTACTTTTCAGCCCTAAGGAGAATCGCTTTCAACTGACAGCTCTCAAATTATTAAAAAAAAACTTGGTCTATTTTACATTTTTATTGAACCATGTTTCAACTTTTTATACAGCTACTCAATTACAGCGCGATTGAAAATTAAATTAACACAAAGTTCTGAAAAATAAAACTATAATAAGACTTTAGTTAGTTAGTTAGTTACCTAGTTTAGTTTTAACTATTTCTCTAAAATTACATAGAGCTGGACGACCAGAGGACAAAAAACAACAAAATTAGCGGGAAAGCGACAACATCCGATCAACACTCATTTTTTCTTTATGTAATAATTTATGTTCTTGTTTTCCTCGTATTCGTAATAAAAGCACAGTGTTTACCTCGGGTAAATTACTTATTTAGTCCCTCGAACTATTAGCGCCCTCACTACGTTACGGGCGCCAAACCCCGTCCCGACAAAATAAGTAATTTTCGCCCCTTGGATAACAATGTACTTTTTCATTACTCATACTCTGAAAGTAGGTCATAACATGCCTGCGGAGCGGGTTGAAAGTACTACTTTTCAGCCCTAGGGAGAATCGCTTTCAACTGAAAGCTGTCAAATTATTAAAAAAAAAACTTGGTCTATTTTACATTTTTATTGAACCATGTTCCAACATTTTATACAGCCACTTAATTACAGCGCGATTTAAAATAACACAAAGTTCTTAAGAATAAAATTATTTTAAGACTTTAATATAGTTTAGTTTTAACTATTTCTCTAAAATAACATAGATTTCGAAAAAATCTTTGCCTTTTTTTAATGATAAACATGAAAAATACTGGCTGGACGACCAGAGGACAAAAAAAATAAGCGGGAAAGCGACAACTCTCAACACTCATTTTTCAACAATCCGATCAACACTCATTTTTTCTTTTTTTAATAATTTATATTCTTATTTTCCTCGTATTCGTAATGAAAAGCACAGTGTTTACCTCGGGTAACTTACTGTTTTTTTAACTTATTTGATTTATATACAATTTCTTTACTTTATCCGCGCAACAAAATAATTACGCTCGCGGCAGTCATTCGGTCCGGTGAGGTGGCCGGCCGACGCGCATTGCGTCGCAATGTATTTATTTATTTATTAAGTACACCAACAGACTTTATTGATAGTAATATTTTACGCGAAACTTTTTAGTATGTAATGACATACTAAAAAGTTTCACGTTAAATATTACAATTTAAACACATAATTATGAATTTTACCTTAGACTAAATGAACCACCCATTGACCCCGTGTAGTCTATTTCTAACTCAATTTATGTTGCTAAGATTTGATAAAAGCTATAAATTATTGTACAGTTTAGTGTATACTATGTACTTACAGTTTTTTATTACACTCGCTATAGAACATTTTAAATATCTACTACCTACTCATAGACCAATAATTTTTAAATTAATTTATACTTTTCTGACTGATGTGTCCATCAGTCCAAAACTCCAAACCATAAAGGTCGGGTATTTGTAAAAGGTGTGCTAATCAAGTGCTAATAAACTCTTTTGCAAAAGAAACGGGCACTTTAGATTTTTTTTCTCTACTTCAATGAAGAAGAACAAGAAATATGTTTTATTAATTGGCATGTTATTTGAAGCATCCTGGCATGATTCTTTACGTTCCAAATTTAAAATATGAAATTAATGAAAGAAAAATAATGATTAGGTATTGTGGATTATTCTAAAATTGCTTTA
Organism: Diarsia rubi; assembly: GCA_932274075.1. Lineage (NCBI taxonomy): Eukaryota > Metazoa > Arthropoda > Insecta > Lepidoptera > Noctuidae > Diarsia > Diarsia rubi. The sequence goes on along the minus strand of OW026424.1, from coordinate 18,799,500 downwards.
CTAATGGTGCTGAAAAACTGATTACGATATTTTAAATTTTTTTGGATATTTTCTGCAAATTAGGTAAACAATTTAATCTTTCTTTTTACATTAAATATCACTTTTTGATATGAGTGATAAAGCGATAAGGGCCGGTAAAATTATAGCCCTACTTGAAGAAGGTTGTTCGCAAACTTACGTGTCTCAGCGGCTAAATGTGAGTCGTTCAACTGTCCAGAGGACTTGGCAACGGTATCAAGAAACCGGTTCGGTCAGAAGAAGACTCGGTTCGGGAAGAAAACGATGCACAGAACCAAGAGATGACCGCTTTTTGGTGAGTCAGGCGTTGCGGAATCGTAAGGCGTCAATTGTGGACCTGAAGAAGAGCCTTGAAGAAGTAAGAGGAGTAGAAGTTAGCTTGTGGACGGTCAAGAAGAGGCTTTTGGCTGCCAATATCAGGAGTTACCGCCCAGCTCGGGGCCCTAAATTACTCCGTGAGCACCGTGTTGCTCGACTTCAGTTTGCTCGGAACTGTGTTTCATGGACTGGACTAAAGTATTGTTTTCTGATGAAGCTAGAATCTCTTTGTGTGGAGAGGACCGACGCCGGCGAGTGCTGCGAAGACCACGGGAACGCTATGCGGAAGTGTGTTTCGAAGAAACCATTCCTTATGGCGGAGGCTCCGTTATGTTTTGGGCAGCAATTAATTCGACGGAGCGTACGGAGTTAGTTTTCATAGAAAATGGAACATTAAATGCACACCGGTACATAATGGAAGTCCTAATTCCATATGCACAACCCACATTGGCTGCACTTGGGGAAGATTCCATTTTTATGGACGACAGTGCTCGCCCGCACCGTTCTGGCGACGTGGAAGCGTACATGCAAGAAGTTGGGATCCGTCATTTAGATTGGCCAGCTCGAAGTCCTGACCTCAATCCAATTGAGCATGTCTGGGATGTTCTAAAGAGACAGGTAAGATCAGTGCAACCTGCTCCACAAAATATCAGTGAGCTAAAAAGAGTCATTGCAGAAGAGTGGGAACGTATTCCTCAAAACGTTATTAAAAAACATCGTGGAAAGCATGCCCAGCAGGGCTATTGCGTATCTTTTAAATGACAGTGGCTATCATATTGTCTATGAATTAATTGTCAAATTGGTTATGGTTTAGTACAAAATGGAACCATTTGACAGTAATTGATAGGCACTAAAGGTTAGCCACTGTCATGTAAAAGATACGCAATAGCCCTGCTGAAGGATTCAAGCTGTGATTTTGGCAAGAGGAAGTCACACTCGTTATTAGGTTTTACATTTGTAGTTTTATTTAATTAAAAAAAGTAAAAAAAAGTCTTGTCTTTATTGCTGACCACTTCTTATTGTTTGGGCGTGTACATCGGTTTTAAAGAATCCATCGTTTTTTTTCTTTTAATTGCCCGAATTCACTTCACGCGCATTAATTTACGCGAATATAAGTATACAGACTACGTCAAAGAAATAAATTTCATTTAATTAACTCAAATCGAGAGCAGTGGTGGTCCAGTGGTTGCGGCCCAGACTTACGAACAGTTGGTCGTGGGTTCGAACCCGGGCAGGCGCATTATTTTGTGTAATTTCAAAACGGTGAAGGAAAACATCGTGAGGAAACCGGCATATCTTAGAATCAAAAATTCGAAGATATGTGACATCTACCAACCCGCACTGGGCCCGCGTGGTGGATTATAGCCCATCCCTCTCCTAGAGAGGAGGCCTGAGTCCCTGCAGTGGGAACAATATAGGCTGATGATGATGATGAACTCAAATCGACCTTAGAACGTAAATTTCCTTAGGTGCCCGTTTTTTTTGCAAAAGAGTGTAGAAGGGACAAAACAAGAGTATTCCATCGCAACGGTTCCCCAACTCGCAAGTTGTATGGTTTCACTATTATATCGATCAGTGCCATCTGTTGGTAGACGACAACTCAGCGACGTAACTAATGCTGGAAGGTGAGTGCAGAGTGAGTGAGATTGACGTCTGGGGCGAGTGGGGCGATTGGATGCTGTACTTGACAACCTCGACAACTATCTCCCTGTATGTTCTCCGTTCAAGGCCATATAGATATGAGATTTCAATGAGGTGCAAGCAAATTTCCTGCACGTGTCCATAACATTGTAAATACCGTTGTTACTGGGCATACAGAAGTACCTACTTATCTACCAAGATTGTTTGGTATTCGTTGTCAGAACTTGACACGACTGGCGCGGGAAGTAGGTATGATCGTGTAAATAATAAATTGTGCTGCAAGTGCCATAGCTGCGAAAAGTGAGTTTGAGACTATCTAAAAATATTAAGTGAAATGTGCCTGTATCGAAATTAATGAGGTGAAACATCGAGTAGGTAAATTCCGATTTAGGTATAGTCATTTTAGGTAAGTTTTTGGGCACCATCATTATCATCATCATCTTCCTGCGCTTGTCCCACTCTATTTGGGGTCGGCGCATACGTTTTCTTCTTCTATTCTCCAGTGCCAGTCTCCTCCTCCGACAGTCGTCACATTTTGTAAATATGGGATTTGAATAAAATATGTTATTATATTTTGCCGTCAAAAATATTAACAAAAGCCCTATATTTGTACGTACATTGCAAGAAAATAAAAGCTATAATAAAACCTTGGGGCAACTACCTATTTATATTCAAAAAGTTGTTCCACCAATAAAAAAAGAATGCAGCTACGTTTAGTTTCCATTTGATGCGGTTTAAAATCAAATCTTTTGAATGTCTCCAGTAACATTTTAAGTTTGAGTCTTTTAATTTATAATATTACTATTATGGTAATATAAATGTATATCTAATTTAAAAACACTATTTGATTGTGTTTTTTTTCAATTAATGGTAAAACAATGGTTGCTAATAAATCAAACGTGCTAAGTGAATGCAGTAACTAAACGTTCACTTCGTTATGAGTTTTCTCAGCCGCTGTGTCTCTGCTGTTTGGTTAATCAATTTATGATTTTTTAGTATCGTGGAAATGTGTTAGGAACGATTAATTTGTTTAAAAGTATTACTGGATATATTTTTGATCTATATATTAAAAGACAAGGTAAGATTGTTTGCAAAATTGTTTTAGGGGTCGTCTTCCACAAAATAATGTTTCACCTTCCGTTTTATATTAACATTTTATCGATCTTCAGTAAATAACCGAAATACTGATCGTATTAGCATCATAGTATTTTGTATTGAATGTATTCCCTCTTGTGCCCCACATTGATTTTTTTCATTTCAGGTTATTATCGACCTGTCAAGAAGACATTTTTTTCGTGAAGCTGTACTTGCAAAATTCGCAAAATAGGAGACGAAAACCCCTTCAAGTTTTCAAATTTCATATCGAATCTGCCACCAATAGTAAGTTTGATTAATTTTCGATAAGTTAAACCATAAATTGCATGTTATATCTTTATAGGCATTTTATTTGATCATTGAGGTGTGTAAGTAAACATTTAGCTTATTCCATTGCTAGGGATGTTTTATTATTCTAAGTTATCGATTGTATTGTGTGTTTGTTGACCTTTCAATCAGCTTTACTTCTCTACATTGTGTATTATCTGTATTCAGACCCGAATATTATGTGTATAACCTCTAAATGCTTACTTTGTATCCTATATCATATGTTCCTGTCACACCCAGCTGTTTAGATAATTCTAAATCTCGCAAAGTTAGATTTATATTAAACTTGTCCATATTTGGCTGACAATTCTTAGAGGTAAAATCGTTTGATGGAGTATTGTACATTGTATTGTTCAAGACAAGTGGAAATAAACTTAGTATTGTCAACACATAGCTGTGAGAATAGTAAGCAGTGTTTACTGAAACATATTAATCAAATTAAACATTAACTTAGTCATGTTATCATAAAGTAATAGCCACACTATAAGTATTACTTGCACAATTATCTAGTTTACATATTATTTATTCAGAACTTGTTCATTCAAAACAATAACAATGGCAACTCTAAATAATTAAAAACTTTTAAAATCATCAGAGACAACCAAACTAAATACAACATGAAAAATAATCAAAAATCTAGTCATCATTAAAACCATAAAAAGCATAAATATTATATGCAAACTAACTAACTTGTAATTCTGAACTATCAATACTATCACAATAGGATTAAAACACTGTTACTCATCATCACCCTTTAATTAAATTTCACAAGTTTCCTACTTTTGACATACTGTGTAACAGTTACCAGTCATAACTTGAAAAACTGCCGAATCATCTTGTATCTTCAATTGTGCCACAATTATGTTTATCTAGCAAAGAAACTAGTTTATCTGATGAATATGGCTGCATAAATTATTTAGCAATTATCGTTTGTCTACAATATTTGATATTCAGTGGTAATAAGATTCATAAGGTAAGATTCAGTATGATAAAAAGACGTTGAAAAAACCTTGATGGCCTTGCATTTCTGTGGTTATCTCAGAAGATAATCTTGTCAGTGCTATTGAGTACAAAGTACATGACTGTCATTGTTTTCTTCTAATCAATGCACATAGGCCTTCCGTACTCGGCCTGTCCCAGGTGCCTTTATAATGTTGATGCTCCATCTAGTTTGACAGTTCTTTGATATGAAGCATCTCAAATCACTGTCTCCAACATAAGTATTTATATGAAAGTTGCCAAATCCTATCCACCATTGAATTGAAGAAGTACACTTATTCTGAAAATTCTAATTAAAATCAAGATTATTCTGGCGAAATGATGGTGTACTGACGGATATACCCCAGCCTGAGAATTTCGACAATTACAGGTGTGATGTTATGTTATGAAAATGTTGATTTTCCATACAAATTTTACCCCCATCTCGTCACCACCTTGGGGGTTAAATTTTGAAAAGTCCTTTCTAAGTGGATGCCTACGTCATAAGATTATGTGTGCGAAATTTTGAGTTTGTAGCTCTAAGGGTCCCGTCGAGGCTGCAGGTTGTTCGAAAGAGATACCGCGGCCTCGACACAAAGGGCTAATAAGAAACATGAGTGGTTTTTAGTCAGTAGAAGTCTGACACTCCTCCCGCTCTGGGCAGAGTGGTAGGAGTCATTTGATGATTTTCCTTCCTCTAAAAAAAAAGTATTGGCCTGTGCATTCATCCTCTGTCACTCAGCTTTGCCTTTTATTTATTTAGATATTGTCAAGTAAAAATAACAAAACTCAAGCAAGTACAGGTTAATGAATTTATACGTAAATAAAAACACTGATTAAACCAGTTGTTTTGCACTTAATGAAAACATCAAACAACAATTTTCTCAAGGCCCAGAGTAATGATGTAAATAAGTTGTATAAGACTGTATATAATAAAGTGACTGAATGTCTCAAGAACATTGAATTGACACATCACGTGCAAAATGCATTGAAAGTTATATTATGTTAGTTTAACTACAAATCATGGGACAATAATTTGTGATAATCCCAACTGGTTTTAGGATAGATAACAGTGTAAAAAGTTAGCTGTCTAACAGACTTATTTGTGTCAGCTTTTGATAACAACAATACCCAAAATATGTAATGTGTAATGAATACCTAATAATTAAATAATATTCTATGAAATCATTCCTCTTTATTACTGTTCTTCTATGTGATCATAAATTTAGTATTTTTTCGATTAAAAATATAATATAAAATGCTAGGTATAAATAAGAAAATTATGAAAGACTAGTCTATCCTAGAATAAAATACCAGCAAACACTTAATACCTATCTCAACCGCACTTTGAAAAATAATAGCATTTTGTTGAAAAACAACAAACCTATTGCTATAAAATCTCTCTTATACTCGTATAGTGTTGTCTATCAACCTGCAGCTCTTGGGTTTTGCTAAAACATGGTAACTGATCCTACCAACACGTCCGTTGCTTTAATTTTGAATCGCTTTGTTCAATGTCAATAATTACTATTTTTTTTTTGTAAATCTATCTACAAAAGTATGTGTATCACGGTATATTTTGTTAAAAGCAAGACATGTTTGTATTATATTGATGACATTGACAAACAAAATTGATTGGTTGACAACACAGGAGTAGCTGTTAAAAGATTAATTGATATACCTACTATCAGATCCATCTTAAAACATGGCTTCATAGTACAGAAAGCACGAACAGAAGGTCAGCTCTTTTAAACTTCACACACAACATCCACAGCCCGAAAAGGGTAGTTGACAAAAAAAAAACTAATTAGTCAAAAAATAAATAAAAAAATAGGACACAGATTTATTTTTTCTTTTTTGACATAAACATAAAATGAAGACGATACAGTTGCAGTGCTTCGAAAGTCGTGTGACGTCACATCGCACTGCATGTTTTACCACGTAGTGACGTCAAAAGCACCAACTCATGATCTTTCACCTATTCAATATTTTTCGATAATCTAATTGCCGGACTAAACAGAACCATATTTCGTTTAGACAGGAAACATCACTATTCACGCACTGCTGGGTATCTGCTTCTGTTCTAGTGCCTTGCTGCATGACTGCATCGGTTTTCCCGAGTTCATATAGCTCCAATCTTTTCCAAGTCGCGAGTAAATAGGCTTCTTCTGGGTAAGCTCATACCATCGTCGATCTCATCTCTGCCCTTAGGACAAGATTGAGATCAAGAGTAGTTCCATTACTATATCAAATAAAAACTTCATGTTCCTGTGCTAGCTTCAACCAGGTTTTTGCCCCAATGGCAACCATGTCGTCTACTCATCACGCTGCCGGACGACCCTCAACACTTAGTTTCAAGTATATTAGAAAATATATTAGTTATTCCCTGGTTTTGCAAATATCTCCAACCAATTTAATATCAAGTACTGGCTGCTTCAAAATAGCTTTGATAAGTCACAGAAACTGACAACAATTTCATAGAAATATCCTTATATAAAATGGAGAATCACAAGCTGTTGTTGCCTTATGATTATGACCCAGTATTAAATATGTAGAATTTATTCTGTGATGCTTACAAAGTGTATGTTAGTAGTGTTCCTTCTGAAGTATTTCTCTTATTGTCAATCGATTTGTATTGTATTGTCAGTCAGCAAGGTTAACTGACTTCTCTGGTAAGTGGCATGTGGCACATTACCTTTTGTTATACGCGAATAAAATTCTTGCAATGTACTTCTTGTGGCCAGAAATAGGTAATTAGAACCTACACATAGTAAAGTAGGTATTACCATGAAACATATTTCAAAGCTTTAAAATTCTAAATGTAAAACTAAAGCCCATGGCCCTTGTCCCAATCTATTTGGGGTCGGCGCAACACGTTGTATTCTTCCATTCTGTCCTGTCAGACGTCATGGCATCATTGACTCCTTTCTCTTTCATTTTATCTTTCCTCACACAATTCATCCATCTTTTCTTTGGCCTTCTTCTCCAAAATGTAATACTGAAGTGTCCTGTAACTTATTGGACAGGGTGGTAGAACGATGCCACGCTGCAGCAAACGCACACGGAGCGGCGCTCCCGCGAGTGGGGGCGAAGTCCTGCAGGGGGCGACCGCCATTGACGATCACCATCACCACAAGAGATCTAGAAATAGCAGGTAAGACCAGTCTCATTTTCTACCCGTGGGCGGCATAAAAACACCAACCACTCAAGGAAAAAGTCTTTCTACCACTTTCCTTTAAAACACAAGAGACTTCATAAAAGTGATAGTAACTGAAACTGCTAGTAGGTACGGTATCTTGTTCCTGACCACCATAAAAGTTGGATGCCGTTCAATCTTTTCTTCAGTGTAGATTGCATGGCTTGTTCTTTTTACTCGATTGTGGCAAAGCCCAAAAGGAGGGTTATTTGAATTTGAAAAATGTATTTATCAAATCTGTTTGCTTGTATTTTCAGTTCACGTCGACATTCCAAATCAGAAGACACGAGTTTTAGCGTAAAGAAATGTTTATCATGGTTTAAAGAATACACAACAGCTCTAGACCCAGAAGTATTGGGTAAGTATCATCATAATCTAGTTCATTTACAGTCCAATTTTATAAAGAAATGTCTGCCTAGATAAAAAATAAAAGACGGTCGCTCGAGATACCGCATTCCCGGAACACAAAGGGCTAAGAAAGAACATGGAAGGGTTTTAGTCAGTAGAAGTTCCCATCCACAATAAAAAAGATCACATCTTTTTTATTGTGGTCGCTCCATGTAAAATACTGGAAAACTACAGTTTCAAAACTTATTCCAGTTGATATAAGTTTTGAAACTGACATGGTTTTACTAAAAACGGGATATAAAGAGGGTACTTGACAGTTTATCCATGATCATGGTGCTTGTAACAGCACCGAAATATCGGGAACTCGAAACAGTAAATGGTAAATATCCCGTTTTCAGTATTCATAATAGTGTGTCCAGTTGACTCAGATGATGATGATCTTTCTTTAGTTGACCAGCATGCATTCTCATTTACATTCAACCACCGATGACAGCAATCTCGTCTACGAAAAAATCGTAATTTTCTACGATTTTCAACATTCCTTCATTTCATCATTAAACGCTATTAACTGACTTGTGAGAACGGGCAGTAGTTTCATGGTACGACAGTGTAACACCTACACGCCGCATCGCATCAGGCATGTTGCGGCCAAATATAAGCTTAGTTAGAAATTATAAAACACCTGTAGTTCATGCTACGTGACTTTTATAATCTCCTCATATCCTGTTACTATTCTCCTTATATTTCCTAGGTTCTAGGTGCGACGGATAACTCAACTATGATAGCCAATAAATATGAGTGTAATTTGTATGAACAGGTCCGGAAGGCATGGAAAAGTTTTGTGAGGACTTAGGTGTGGATCCTGAAAATGTTGTCATGTTGGTCATTGCATACAAAATGGCAGCGAAACAAATGGGCTACTTCACACAAGAGGAATGGATAAAAGGTATGTTTGTATTTATTGTAAAATAAGCACAGGCCTCATATAAATTAACTAGCAAAACCATACAGAAAGTAAATGACGACGCACAACTAGTTAGCATGGTGTCAGGACTGTCCTTTTTCTTCGTAGTGTCGAAGATTCCTTTACAAGTAAACTAAGCAAGCCAAGCAAACTACCACTTCGGCAGTTGCAGTTCGGTTCGCGTTAATAGTGGCCTTAGAAAGAGACCTCGAGGTGGAGGTGGCGTTGCACAAGCAGCAGGACAGGAGATGAGCATAGCCTGCAATGTGGCTCCAGTCATATTTTATTTGATCCAAATACCCACATGGGACTAACTTGTACTTGCAGTGGCCCACCTTTATTTTTTTGGCGGTTGGAAAATCATCAAATAACCCCCTCCACTCTTGGGCACAGCGAAAGGGAGTATCGGGCTTCTACTGACTAAACCCATGTTCCTTCTGAGCCCTATATTTCGAGGCCGCGGTAACTTGCGAACAACCTGCAGCCCAAAGCCCGTTGCAGTGGCCCACCTCGCTTCGTAGTGGATACACATGAATACACTCCTCATACTCATGATAAATCCTCAAAAGGATATCTGGAAGGTAATAGACTAATAGAACATATTTTTTTCATGTTTTCTAAATTGATTATTTAACTGTTTCAGGACTAACAGACCTACAATGCGACAGTGCGCACAAATTGCAGAACAAACTAGAATACCTACGCAGCTTACTCAACGATCCCTATATGTTTAAGGCCATTTACAGATATTCTTATGATTTTGCTAGGGTGAGTACAGGTCTTAGCATATAAAACAAACAATGGCAATTAATGTTAATTAATTTACGGTTTTACTGGGTGTTTTAATTAATTTACGGTTTAACTTGACGTATTTGGACGAGCCTGTTATGTTACTAAAGTTGGTGGTAAATGAATAAATATAAAAGCCCCAGAATCTTGTTCCCTAAACTAAATTTTCAATTATGAATACTTAGAACCTAGCTAGAGTCTATGTTTCTAATTATTATCTATTCAAAAACTTCGAGTACAGCTCCAATATTATTAACCTACTATAAAACGATTGTTATGTTTGACACACAAATTGAAATCTTTTTCCAGGATAAGGATCAGCGCTCACTAGACACCAGCACAGCCCGAGCCTTACTGGGAGTCCTACTGCCTCGCTGGGCGCTCCGCCCTCCCCTGGCGGAGTTCCTGCAGCGCGAGCGTCGCTACCGCGTCGTGAACCGCGACCAGTGGTGCAACATCCTGGAGTTCAGCCGGACGGTGGACACGCAACTCAACACGTACGACGCCGACGGAGCGTGTTAGTAAACCAAACAATTCGAAGACATGTGACATCTACCAACCCAAACTGGGCCCGCGTGGTGGAATGAAGCCCATCGCTCTTCTAGAGAGTAGGCCTGAGTCCCTGCAGTAGGAACATTATAGGCTGATAATGATTACATGTAACCAGGTCATTGGTCCACCTAATGAGCAGTCTTCCAACGCAGCATCATCTGATTCGCGGTACACAAGTCTAGAACTTTTTGGCCTTATCCCATCCATTCATCATATGGCCATCCATTCTGCAAGCAATATCCTCTGCCACTTAGGTTACGGGGATCCGTTGGATGCGAGACGCTCGGGAGCGGTCAATGTGGCGACGCTTGGGGGAGGCCTATGTCCAGCAGTGGACGAGCTTAGGCTGACATGATGATGATTACATGTAAAAACTTTGCAGTTCATATACTTACTAAACTAAATAATTAGAATAGAGGCTTCCAGGTTGAGATAACTTAATGATACACAAATATTCACTTTTTTGTCGCCTCGTGTTGGTGATATTTAAGTTAAATTAGCTTGACTAGAACTCTACCATATCAACGACTTTGTTGTTAGTTTAAATATGACCTCCATGTGTAAGTAAATCACATACTTACACATTATTATATAGAATCTGGTTCTTCAAACCTAACAGACAGATGTGTTGCCGGGGACTTAACTAAAAGTCAAGGAAGTCTAGAAGGGTGAGCGTTTTGGGGGACTGTCTCTTGTACAATTAGTCGTTCCAAATGTATAATTTGATGTCCAAAATTTATAATTTCACGTCCCAAAAGTGCTAATTGAAATAAACACAGAACAGAAAAAACAGGTAGAAATGCTAAGCGACGAAATCTGTATCGGAACCAGTGTCGCCAAACTAACACAATCAAACCATTAATCATACAATGCACTACAAACAAACAATTGGTTTGATTGGCCGTTTAAATTTCAATTACAACAAGCATAACTCACAGTTTCTACATTTAAAAAATATACCTTCGTCGGATTATCATAGGATTTATTTTGCTTTACTCAGAAATAAAATACGACTTTTTGTAATCAGCAATCATGCTAGAAATGATTGCCTAGTAAATTCCGCTACTCGTCCATAGATGGCAGTATTTTCAATGGAAGCAATAATAACCTTAATGACTGCTGAAAAAAAGGATTATATTCGCGTCACATGTCTGTATGTTTTGCTACTCGGTCAAGGAAGGACACATTAACCTTTTATCTATATTCTCGATGTCGATAGATAGACAATTTAATTTGAAAAAAAAAAAGAATTATAAACAATTAATTATATCTAATAATACATGTAAATAGATAATAATACAACAAAATAAAATACAATATTTTATTGCTTACATAAAAGTATTTATTAAACAAACCCAAAAAAATAACAACTATCAGAGTTTTTCTATGAGAAAATTCTAAGGAGTAAACATAAAGGAGAAATTACATCAACTTCTCAGGTACTTATAATACGGTGGTAAAGATGAATAAACAAAATAAACATAAATTATTAATATTTATCATGTCCGTGATATTAAAATCAGTAAAAGTTTGATTCTATATTAGCTACAAAACATCTGTAATGTAACTTGAATGTTACACAGGTACACCTTTCAAAATATTTTTATTGAAATGTTAAACAGTACCTACCTAAGCAGAAATTGTTTAATTGTATCGATATCCATCGATCAAATCTCCAACCGATCTTAACCACATCACTAATTGAGTAGCAGGGAACTTTCGGGAACAAAAAACATTGTTATTCAAAATATAAGAAGCAAGATTCGACCCACAATAAACTTTATTTTAATGGGAAATGGTTGATTTTTACTTGACATTCTGTCACATTTTTAGTAAATTGATATTAAATACGTTTTTACCAGAAAACAAATAAAATCGTATTTATCGAAGATAGGAAACACTTCTATTTTTAAGATTGTTTCTTCTGGTATCATTTTTGCACTCCAAAATCGGACAAAACGGCATTGTAATGGAAAAATTAAATTGACGGGACTAGCGACTCAAAGCGATGTCAAAACACGACAGGGATCGAAAATCTGAGAGTTAGCGGTACACCGTGCAGTTATCACAGTCGTGCCACGCCTACTTTGCACTTCTACTGTTCTTTCTGTTCTGTGGAAATAAATGACTTTTGATTCTGTTCCCGTAAATTAAATCCTGTTCATCTGACAGGCACTCGAGTTTTCCGACCCGACTTGTCTATTTTAGTTCAAATACTCCTGCAAAAGGATTCAAAGTACATCACTACATATTATAAAACAAAGTCCTCCTCCGCGTCTGTCTGTCTGTTTGCGATAAACTCAAAAACTACTGCACCGATTTTCAATGCAGTGGTTCTCGAGGAAGGTTTTAGTATAAAATTAGACGAGCGGGTGAACCCGCAAGCATCAGCTAGTAAACGCTTAAAAAGAAACCATTGTAATTGAATTCTTTGTTTGTACATCCAGGGCCAGTGATGTTAGACGAGTTCGTGGAGTGGTTGCGAGCCGAGCGCGCGAGTGACGCGGCCATGCCGGCGCACAGCTGAGGGCGAGGGCGCAGTGCGGCGACTAGCGTCACACCACACGTGTTGTGAGAGATAGGGCTGCGCTAGTACACACATGAACTGTATGCCGTCATATCAGGACAATACTACACTAAACGACGAAATGAATAGCGTGAATGAAATGTCTAGAAATTAGAAGAAGTCTGCGGTAGTAGCTGGAAGTAGACTACGGCAGTGTACCTTGTGCGCTATACTGTCACCTTCACATCATCGTTTGCCGGGCCACCGCGTCTATGTTGGAGTCGGCTTCAGGCCTAACCAGATACTGCTGAATACAATATTTTAAATGAAAGCAACTGCCTATCCGACATCCACAACTTAGTAACTGGGCAACACGTTACTTAAACCCACGTCTTTTTCCCATGGTAAAAAAGCGTGAGTTTCTGCCTACTCCTATTTTCTTTTTTTCAAAAAGAAAATAGAAAGACAAAGGGTAACGTTTGTGTGATTGACGCTAGGTTTTCGTCGACTCCTACCTCCTTGCTTATGTGTAAATATCAAGAAAAAGTATGAACGAGCATTTCATTTGTGTACTACTCCGTGGAATCAACATTGTTTGGTCAGGGTTGACATACAACGTGGATAGGTTTTATAATGAAATGGCCAATATATGCAAAGTGGAAAAGACTTGATTAGGAATGAAGGGTCGTAATCAGAGGGGTGTTAGACCTAAGTTAGGAAATGTTCTTGTATGAACAAGGATTGTTGCTCTCTCACAACACAATGGTAAGTCGGAACCTTCAATAACCTCCTTTATGTAGACATGACCTTGATATCGAGTACAGACGTGAAAATATATTTTTAAGCTTTTGGGGGTTTTCAGTGATATTGTCTGCCGAAAATGTCTGTGAAGGAATAAGAAAATGGCCGGTTTTATATATTACTGAGTTTGGATTCCATGAATGATAGCAAGATTTTATACTCGTTTTATTGGATCACGATAATATACGTCACAGTATTGAAACAGAGTAGAGATGTTGATAAAAATACTTTCGAGATCAGTGTCATGTCTATACTGTTGTAAGCCTTAAAAATATATTATCTGATAATCCCAAACTGAACTGTGTTATTTAACAACTTCCAAACCCACTCGCTGATTTCTTTAGTATATAATACTTCAGCCATTAGGGGTCTAATTTATTGACAGTGATGAAAGCAGGGAAATTAAATTATTACGTCAGTAATATTTATCGCGGGCGATATTCCCGTTTACTGTGACACATAGTTTTGTTAAAAAAAGAAAAATATGTGTATAAAATGAAGTTTTGTGTCTCGATTATACTCTAGCGTTGTCACATTCATTTCGTTTAATTTTATGGCACCTTGATTTTTTTTTTTTTATTTTGAACAATGCTAGTGTAGAAAGAAGACATTCTGCCACTTAAGCCAAATTGTGGAAATGAATTAGAACATTTTAGTGTTTGTTTGGTCCATAATTATTTTTATTGATATTGTGAGAACGATTTTTATCAAGAAATATAACAAGCAGGTATTGTTAATAAAAACAGTAGTTTTTCTTTGTAACAAGAGTTGCTTGAGGTGCCCTTATGACTATCCTTGTACTTTATTTATGCAAAGCATGCTGCACTTTTTCCATACCATTATTTCACTAATTATGTAAATATAAAATTACTTACGTTATTAGTTGGCCACTCGAGGAGCTTCATATTTCAATGGTCAGTACATAATCTTGTATTTTATGTATTATTTGTCTTATTAACTTAGTAGACATAAGTTTACGTGTATATTTTAGCATTTATTTTAGATGTATGTATATTATGATTTTGCAATGCTCCTCTGATATAACAGTTATAATAAAATACGCAATCTCATTATATATCAAATCTGTTGCGACATTTTGAATATTAATTTGCCCACCGAACGTTATTATGTTTGCAATAAAACAGTACAACAAGCAAGAACATTTTCTTTTGACCAACTTATGTGGATATTTATTTTGAACCAGTAGTCAATCCTGGTGGGATTAGTGTAATGTATTATGATTCAATAAAATTCTGCTTTATTGCCTGGTCTGCAGATGGCCGTTCGACTGATTTTGAACACAATGCATAGACTAACTTGAATGTGCGATGACATCTCTAGCGTTACTCTATTATCATCCTTCTGTCCTTAGCAATAATTTTTGTTTAAATAGAATCATCTGCTATTTATGTATAATAACTTAGTCTGAACAAGTGCATAGAGTAAGTCCTTATTATTTTTGTAAAGTTTCTTGTAGAGTAATGCTAGATTTGTTCACATGAAGTAAAATAGACTAATAAACTCCATATACACCAACAGACTTTAGACTGGACTACCGAGGCCACTTCGAATCATGTTCCAATAGACTAGGTCTATGTCTAGTCTAAACACTAGGTTTAGGTGTAGATATCGTTTTTATATAAGACGTGTAGGTAGTATATTCAAATTCTCTGATTGTAAGTAAATGGTTTCTCTGTAAAATACCGTGTATCCAAAATTATCGCAGATCGTTTAGGCCATTGTACCGGGGGTTATTACATGAGAAATAAATAAAATATTTGAAAGTGATTTTGTGTTTTGTTTACCATTGATTTATTGATTGTAACTTTATGCAACTCTGCCCTTAATAAACGATTTTATTACTGAATTCGGAGTTATCATTTGTGGCTTAAAAATGAAATGAGAATCAGAAAATCCACCATGATTCCATGAATATTTTTTTGGAATTAAAATGGAGTTCGGCAGGACACGTAGCGTAGCAGGTGCGGTGATGGTGGTAGGTATAGCTGCGACAGAGTGGCGTTCAAGGAATGAAAAGAGAAGTGTTGGTCGTCTGACGGCGAGATGCGAGATGGGCAGACAATATTGTTGTTGCCATCGCGGGAATACCCTGGATTGAGGCTGGCACAAGATTGTGGAGCTTGACACAAGCAGATGATGATAATTTCAGGGAAGACTTTTTGTGAGTGACTGAAAACCATTCCTTCATAATAATATTTATTTATTTACAGTATCGGTCAGCTTTCATTTTACTCCTACGGTCTAACAGTGTTTCATGCAGGTTGCCTTCTGTCTTGGCTTTCTTTAGCTCTGAAACACCACCCTCGTTCAATCGTAGCTTCTTGTCTTGAAACTTCTGGAACTTTTTGCTGAAAATTGAATATTAGTTTTAGTACACATTGCCATATCACAGCGTCGAGACGAAACATTGAGTGCGTAGTTAAATATAGTGATCCATACAAAACTAAGAGACCATGAAATGGTGAATCAACTGTATAGGTACATCATAATCATCTGCCAAGGTTTTTCCCAGGTTGGGTTTGGGGTTGGCTTCCAGTTGAACCAGATTTTGCTGAATACTAGTATTTGCCATGGCACAACCCTCTATCAACCACATCCCAGTTAGTAATGGGTTGTACCCCTTAGTAGGTCTGTTGTTCCAAAAAACAGTCCTTTGTTGAATTGGTGTATCTAAATAAATAAATAAACTTGAAATGGTTTCTATACATTGGACCAATCATTTTGAAAATAATTATATCATCGAATTTTTGTGTGCGTTTCGACCGCGCGGCCACGACGTTTTTTTTTTTATAAAACTGTACCTGGTACCAAGTTGGTGTAAAAGTTTGTAAAAGTGGATTCCCAAAACCATAAATTTGTCAAAGTTATGGTTACAAAGTTATAAGGGATTGAACGTGGCCGCGCCATCGAAACGCGGAGAACCGCGCGGCCACGGAGATCTTTAAAACTAAGCGTTGCAGAGACCTGCAATTTAGATAACAGATTCAACATGTAAAAAATTTGTAAAAATATAGAAAAAAAACCCTAGGTTTATATTTTAGGAGCTGTAACACTAAAACGCCATGGCCGCGCCATTGAAACGGTGAAAACCACGTTATCGCCGATATCTCGCTGAAAAAGCATCGTAGAGGTCTGAAGTTTCTTGTATGGGTTTTTTGTTACAGCTCCTAAAATATAAACCTAGGATTTTTTTCTACATTTTCACAAATTTTTTACATGTTGGATCTGTTATTTACTTAAATTGCAGGTCTCTGCAACGCTTAGTTTTAAAGATCTCCGTGGCCGCGCGGTTCTCCGCGTTTCGATGGCGCGGCCACATTCAAACCCTTATAACTTTGTAACCATAACTTTGACAAATTTATGGTTTTGGGAATCCACTTTTACAAACTTTTACATAAACTTGGTACAGTTTTTTTTAAAAAAAAAACGTCGTGGCCGCGCTGTCGAAACGCACACGAATTTTTACTATAGTTACTAGTAATACTCACACATAATTAACTTCAACCTGTGACAAATCGGCCTGTTCCTCATCAGGTAGCACAGACTTGTTGATTTCCTTGGTCTTATTGCTCCGGATGTTGCAAAATTCATCAGTTCCAGCCGCAGTACTCTGGGCTACTACTGCATCATCTTCAGGGTCCACTGACATAAACTTGTTGAGCGAACTCAGGATTGCTGTTTTACCTGTGGTATTAAAAAGAAGAACTTGTTTAGATGATAATGATCATCATCTGCCTTCCAATCTAACCGGATGCAACAGAATACCAGTATTTTAATTGAAGTGACTGCCTTTGTGACCAGTTTGTGACTAGGTAATACCATGCCCTTTGGTAAGACTAGTTGTCAAACTTTCAGGTCACTAACTGTAACAACTGCCATAGAAGTATATATGGCAGCAAATGTCTACAGCTGTTCCAAATAATAACCATGCAAATATTTTTTCCATGTGGTCAGCCACTACTACACCAATGGTGACGTTAATATCTCTTGGAATATGGTATTTTAAACCACCTCCGAATAAGTTTTACCACCATATCTCTTACAGAAAACTTCATACAAAATCTACTCCATTTATTTACCTGATGGAGCCCACCATTAATTACATAAACAACAACAAATACCAGAGATAGCTGAATAATTTTCTAAATCCAAATAATAATTTTCCTTCAGCCTATTTTTGATTTTGAGTTAGGAATATTAATCATAGTAATAAAATAAGATCAATTTGATCGAAGATTGCAATAAATAAAATTTCAAATATATCAATAATAATATCAAATAGACTGATAATAAAAACAGATCCCTCACCTTCCTGCCACACAGGTTCCCACTGCTCCATTGCTCCCACAGCATCAGACCTTCCAACAACCGCCTCTTTCGCGACTCCCAGATACTTCCCATATCCAGACTTCAAAGCAAACTTGTTCTCTCCGGCTGGAAAAGCTGTAAAAATCTCTTCTGGTGATGGCCCTTCACCATCTCCATGTGGAGCTCCAAGAGTAAACAGGCCATTGTCTAGAGCTGATACGTAAGAGTTATTTCCAAACTCTATGGATATGGAGCCAGTTATATCCTCAATCTTTTCTACCTTCCACCAGCCGCCATGCTTAACCAAATCCATGTCTATGTTGGAGTCTTCTGAGTTTTCTTTTTTCTTATGCTTACGTTTCTTTGCCCTGAAAATGAATATATTGATACACTAAGATGGAATTTATTGTTGTTTGGGTCCTGAAAAGGCAAATCCGTCCCTAAAACGACCCACTGACCGTAAAAGCTAATTAATCCGTATTTTGAAATTGCGTATCTTAATAGGTTTTGTTATTTTTATTTACATCAAAATCAAAAATCAAAATCAAAAGTCATTTATTCAAATTAGGCTGATAATCAGCACTTTTCAAACGTCAAAATTTACTTTACTCTACTTATTTACAAGAGACAGTCCCCCAAAACGCCCACCCTTCGGCACTTCCTAGTGTTTAGCTGGAAAGAAGAAGTGACGGAACAAACTCCCCAGCAACACATTCTGTCTGTTATGTTGGTTAGAAGAACCAGACTCTATACAATAGTAAGGTGTAAGTTCATTTTAGAGTTACTACAGACACAAATCAATAATAAAAAATTATATAATTATAAACAATGTAAAAATAAAAAAGTACATAACATATCAATTAACAAATTTTTGTAATGTAGGTAAGGCACAAATGTTGATATCAGTGCTGTAACTATTCGTACCAAAGGGCGTCTGGATGATTAAAAACCACTGTAAAAGAGCGTAATTAATGGAAGAGAAAAAATAAATAATAAAATTGAGAATAGTTAGAGACATCCACAACTTTGTACCAGCTAAGAGTTACCAGGGAAGCCGCATGCGCAGAAGCTAAAGCCAAACTTTTTTATCTTCGACGTGGTCCTTGATTTTATAATATGCTTTTTGAATAAGGACATGTTTAATGTAGTTTTTAAACTTTCCATCGGTCAGTTCTATAACTGACTTAGGCAACTTGTTATAAAAGCGTATACTGTTTATAAGAAAAGACTTGCTAGTTTTCGTTAATCTGAATTTGGGTATTACTATTTCGTGTTTACTGCGAGTATTTAAATTATGAAAATCGCTTCTAGTTTTGAAAAGCTCTCGGTTTTTGCGGACATACAAAATACATACTATAAGATATAAAGTGAAGGCAGAGTCAGGAAATCTCTCTCTTTAAATTTTTCTCTGAGAGACTCGCGAGGGCCCATCTTATAGATCGTGCGGACTGCCCTCTTCTGTAAAATGAAAATTGAATCAACGTCCGCTGCCGATCCCCACAGCAGAATGCCATAGGACATAATACTGTGGAAATAAGCATAGTATACTAACCTAGCTGTGGCTACATCAGTTAACTGCCTTATTTTCCATACTGCGTATGCAGCTGAGCTTAACCTACCCGAAAGAGTTCTTATGTGTGCGCCCCACTGCAATTTTGAATCGATAGTAATCCCTAAGAATACCGTTTCCGCTATAACTTCAAGTTTTTTGCCGTCAAGAGTCAAATTTAGGTCACGTTGTGGTACATTTGGTAAAGAGAACTTTAGACATTTTGTTTTGTTCGCATTCAGTAAAAGATTGTTAGCTGCAAACCATTTCGAGAGAACAGTTAGACTTTCGTTGACCAGTAAGACATCCGTATCTTTCCTATCTATTTTAAAAATCAGCAAATAGAATTATATCCGAGAATTTGGCCATCATATATGGGAGATCATTAATATAAACAAGAAAGAGGAAGGGGCCGAGAATCGAACCTTGAGGCACGCCCATCTTGACTAGTGACCCGGAGGACGTCGCCCCATTAACATTTACTTTTTGCTGCCGGTTCGATAAATAGGACAGCACAAGATCAGCAGCCTGACCACGAATTCCGTAGTGGTGTAATTTACGGATCAATGTGTTGTAGTCGACGCAGTCGAACGCTTTTGAGAGATCACAGAAAATGCCAATGGCATCCTTGGACTTCTCCCAAGTCGCAACATTGCTAATACTTACTTAGGCTTTTCTCCTTTGAAAATCAGTTTGCCACGCTTAACAGCCGCATACTCATCAGCCATAATTCTTCAACTTATTCTAAAAACACTACTCGGGAACTGATTACTTGAAAATAAATATGTAGCTATAGGTCGTGGCTTGTTTCAATTTAATATCAACAACTGCAAGCTAAGGGCTCTTTCTCTAATGAATTGATTTAAAAATATAATTTATTCTCATGAAGTAAACAATGATCTACATTGACTTTGACATTACTGTTCTTTGACATAAACTTTAAAATGAATGAATGACATTATTTATTAGCTGTGCTGGGGTCAAGTCATTCCTAGTTCGAGTACTCGATTATTATTCTCTTTATTTTTATTTACATACTAGTTTACATTTTTAAATATTTCATAAAAGCAGATATAAAAAAATACATTTAATCTATAATAAAATAGTAGTTAGTTAGCCGATGTTGGGAGCAGGGTACAGCTACCGGTGGTCAGGGCTTCAGAGACAGGAACCTCCTCACAATACGGGCATATATGAGCGGGCCGTTTCGAGAAGTACTGCCTTCTGAATCAGGCCCAGTGCCCTATAACCAACCACCAAGCTAGGGTTTGGAAAGATATTGGTCCAGGCTCTTGGCTTTAATGCCATTGGCCGTTACTACTATTGTCACAATGATAACCAACTATATCGGTACAATGGTACCTGGTACTAGTCTATCAGTACTCAATAAAACAGTTAATAAATGTATGGTACAAATTCATGCCTGTAACCCCGGAAGTGATAAGCAGAGGTGTACCTAATAATTCACACACATTTTGCTATTTATGTGTAACTTCGTGTTATTAAGAGGTGAGCTTATCTACTGCCATCAACCTGCTATATGAGTACGATGCAAAATGAGTAAGGTACATAATCCACAGAGTAGGTAGAGATATCAAAGTGACTCATTACCCGTAGCAATGGCAGTACCAAAGGGCAATACAAAGCGTAGCAAGAACATGAATAACATTGATTTCCAAAGTCATAGGTGTTTCATCATTATGGTAGAAGTTAATGTTTCCATGATTTATTCGGGAGAAAAGACCATGAAAATGCCACTACATTATTATTTGTTTCCACAAAATAATTATATTGGTTTATGCAAGGAATAGAGAATTTATTATTTTTTATTTCCGAACGCAAGCTTCAACTCATGCCACTCATCCATAGACAACATATTCTGTCTGTACACGCCATTTTGTAATTTTGAGCATGTTGATTCTCCTCCGAAAATGATTTTATTTTCGCGTCTGAGTTGTAATGGCGATGTAGTTTAATAATTATAATAGTGAAGGAGACCAAAAAAACAAAATGGAAATGCCGGAAGTGAAATCGTTCAACGCGGAGGTATTCTTACTTCTGAGTTTTCGTCTAGAGCAAATTGTTCCGTGGCATCTTATTAACAATTTTTTTCTTACAGTTATCCGCGTTGTACGACAACAAGCCGCCTATATCAAAGGCGAAGATGAGTGCAATCACCAGAGGTGCTATAAAGGCCATAAAGTTTTATAAACATGTAGTGCACAGTGTTGAAAAGTTCATACAAAAATGCAAGCCAGAGTATAAAGTGCCTGGTCTTTACGTGATAGATTCAATAGTGAGACAGTCGCGGCATCAGTTCGGACAAGACAAGGATGTGTTCGCGCCAAGATTTGCAAAAAACATGCAACAAACATTTGCAAACCTCTTCAGATGTCCTCCTGAAGATAAGGTTAGTTACATAAAATTCATGTTTTAGGTTATATTCTGTCCCTCTCTTATCTATGTATTTAACAAAATGTTGCTGGAAGTGGCTATTCCATTTGATAAAATTAAGTTTTGTAAAGTTTTTAGAAATAGTAAAAAAAAACATTCTTTACGCCAATATTAATTTCTATTAGGTGATAATTCCAATTAGTGTTAGTATAATTTGACCTGGAACAAGTAAGTTACGAAATTCTAACCAGACAACACTTCACTTCTCCGATCAATTATTCTTTAGTCCTTCAGCTAACTAAAAAGAAACTTGTAAAACTTTTCAGCGCAACATCATCAGAGTACTTAACCTGTGGCAGAAGAACAATGTGTTTAGCCCACAAGTCATACAGCCATTGCTGGACATGGCAGACCCCAATCATCCACTTCACCAAGAGATCCAGCAACAACAAAACAACACTGCTAATGGTAATATCATCATTTGATTGTTTATCTAAGAAAATGCCTTGATGCCTAATCAGCTTATTATCCTCTTGTTGAGTCTCAAGCTTTTGTGTGAGTTTTTAATTTATCACACAGAAGTATATTTCCCAAATGACATGGGATAAGAGCAGGAAGATGACAAGAAAGCATTTCCTGCAAATACTTTCTACTGATAAATTAAAAACTTGAAAAAAAAAGTTTAATATTTAACCTTTTGAAAACCAGAGCTTAACACATTGTGCCCCTCCCACGCCAAGGCACAAAAATCTACAAAATCATTAGTTTATAATATTTGCCACTATTTTGTATTAAACAGCAGTTACAAAGTTTAAAAAAAACGGTTTCGTCGGCTGTACACGACCGTGGCGTTCAAAAGGTTAAAGTGTTAGCCACTTCAAATACAGAAGCTTTTTTTTTGGGTAGTAGTAAATTTCTTTGCTAACTGACTGTAAAATACTTAAATTGCATATTTATCCTACCTCAACTAAGAGGCAGAGAGATACATAACAAATAGTGATCTAAGATTTCTTGATAATAACAATGAAATGTCTAATGTTCCAGGGAGCAGTCTGAATTTAAGTCACAATGCGTCGGACAACAAGATATCACCAGTACCACCTCCTCTGCACACCCCACAATCTTCCACACCTGTGGGTGATCAGGTAAATATTATGTCCTAGCATTGGAGCATTCAACAAGTAGTGTCTAAAATAACAAAATATACCGATTTGCTCCACAAGTGAGACAAAGTTTAAAAATTTTGATGTCCACTTTGTACCATTCATAATTCCAATTATTTCGAGTTATTATGTAAAAAAAAAAAAAAAAATAATTATCTGCTTGTAATTCCAAACTATCAGCTTTTTCTTAAATGCATAATTGCATATGAAACCATACATAGTAAAAACAGCCCATAACAAAAACTATTTTTTGTCTAAACTCGGAAATGTCTGGACCGATTTTGATTTAACTTTAACTGGCCGATAGCTGATGTTACAAGTAGTGACTAATGCTACTTTTATGTTAGACGAAAAAATAGGATCCCATGCAAAAAAATTAAAACCATTCATCATCATCATCCATTCATTTGCAGATTTAAAAAGGGTGTTGCAGGTGTTGTTTCAATGCATTACAAAAATGTTACAAATCAAATGTCCAAACCTAAGAATACCTACTCATTTAACCTTCCAATAGGTAACATTGGAATTGTCTTATAAGAAAAATATGTAGTGTAGAATTTTTCTTTCCAAACAATCTCACAAAGGTTTATGCATAATGGTACACTTGAAATGCACACCAAGTGCAGAAACCAAATCCACTAACATAGAAATAGTCAATATCTTCAATTTATTTCTCACTAATTTTGTTAACAAAATTACTGTGAGCACACTTGATAAGTCTCCCTTATCAGCTAGTTTTCACCTCTGTGAACTTATGAAGTCATCAAATATGTAACACTCACTGCCACACTCAGAGAGCTTTTGATTACTTGGGCCATCACTTAGTTAAGGTTTTGTCATACAAAAGTATGTCAAATCTTTACTAAGTGACGGCTTAAGTAATAATTAAATATCTCTGAGAACTGCAGTCACTGCCACACTCAGATAGCTTTACTTAGGCCATCACTTAGTAAAGGTTTTGACAGTTTTGTCATACAAAATTATGTCTAATCTTTACTAAGTGACGGCATAAGTAATCATTAAAGCTCACTGAGTGCGGCAGTCAGTAACTAAAATACTTATCAAAGTACATACTTCACTACTAAAATTTAAAAAAAAGATCATGACTCACCAGAATAAGATGCCAATTGCTTAAATGCATATCATCTTATCATAAATTATGATCACTTTAATGTTAATCCGGATTCTGGAAATAAATATAAACAAAGATAAAAAATAAATATCCTTGGACATTTCACACAACGCCATCTAGTCCCAAGCTAAGCAACCTAATGCTTGTGTTATGGTAACGAGATGGCTGATAAACTACTTATATACATTTTTTTTTTTTTTGTAAATACATACATATTATAGATAGAAAAACACCCAGACTCGGAACAAATACTTGTAGGTCGTACAAATATTTGTTCCGTGCGGGAATCGAACCCGCGACATGCTGCGCAGCAGTCAATCGCTCAACCACTGCGCCAACCATCTTTTAATCTTTGGCATAATTAGCTTCTTTACAAATAAATAAAATTGAAGTGTTTGTTTGTCACATCAAAATAACGTCTAGAAAAGAGTCTAACCCTATCTTTAGAGAATGAGCACACTTATTGAGGTGGAATCGTCTTGTGGCGTAGTTACAATAGTACATTGTTATCCAAGGGGTGAAAGTTACTAATTTAGTCCCGAGACGAGGTTTGGCGCCCGGAACGTAATAGTTCGAGGGACTAAATAAATAATTATAATTTAACCGATGTAAACTCCGGTTTTTATTACGAATTCTCGAATTGTCGCTTCCACGCTTATTTTAAACCAAAAGAAGACATAATTATTATTATATTACATCAAGCCGATTTCCTTCATAATAACCGTGGTCACTATGATTAACGACATCAATACATCACACTTATCACACTCATATTATAAAGGCAAAAGTTTGTGTATGTTTGTTACTTCTTCACGCAAAAGCTACTGAACAGATTTGGATAAAATTTGGTACACAGATAGTTTATAACCTGGATTAACTCATTTTTATCCCGATTTTATTTTCCCGTGGTATCGTTTCCGAGTTGTAGCGGGAGAAGCTGCTGGCAACAGCTAGTAGACAATAAAGCCCATATTTGTCCCCTATTAATAATTATACTCATTAGTTCCAGGATCAACCATCAAGCCAGCCGGCGAAGTTCAACAGGAAGCTGCTGAATGACTTCGAGTACGAGAGCGAGGACGACATGCCGCCCGAGCCGGCCGGCGGACACAGCACGCATAGCTCCCACACCAGCCATACTTCGCACTCGGCGCTTACCGGACATAACGCGCAGCAGCCGAACCATGCTGATGCGTTGAGGAGGTAAATAATCGCCATCTTCCTGTCCTTGTCTCATGCTAGTTAGGTTCGACGCAACATCATCAACAGCCTATTAATGTTCCCACTGCTGGGACACAGGCCTCCTCTCTTTTTGAGAGGGAAGGGCCCAGTGCGGATTGGTACATGTCACATGTCTTCGAATTTTTGGTTCTAAGACATAACGGTTTCCTCACAATGTTTTCTTTCACCGTTTTGAGACCAGCGGTGATGTAATAAATTGCACAAAGTAATGTGCCTGACTGGGTTCGAACTCACGACTTACTGTTCGTAAGTCGGAGCCGCCAGTTGGCCAGCCGCATTTTTTTTTTGGCGGGTGGTAAATCATCAAATAACGGGTCCCGCTCTTGGGCAGAGCGAAAGGGAGTGTCAGACTTCTACTGACTAAAAACCACCCATGTTCCTTCTTAGCCCTCTATGTCGAGGCCGCGATAACTAGTCTAGTAGCCTGCCTGGGTTCGAACTCACGACCTACTGTTCGTAAGTCGGAGCCGCCACCACTGGGCCACAGCTGCCTTCGACGCAACACGCGTCTTCAGTTCTCGTTTTCGTTTTTTTGTGCAAGTCAAACCACTTATTCCAATTTAGGTAATATAAAAAGCACTTTTGAACGTTGTTTGTCTGTTATGAAGTATGGGCATGAATGTCCATTAATGCTCTTTTAAAATGTGACCAACATGAAACTTAATCACTACAAGCAAGCATTAATTTAATTTCCTACTCCTTCAATATTCTTTTCTAATTAATTTTGTTGCATCCAAGACAGTTAAATCGTTTCTCTGAGACTTCGTCGATTTTCACTTTCTCGGAGTTTTTCTTGTGGTCGCCGCTATTGATTCTGGCTAACAGGAGTTACAGTGGTTTGGGAATAGTGTGGCGGGATTGTCCCAAAAAAAAAGCATTCAATATCTAGGATACTTTGCTTACCACAAAAGATGGCTTTTCAAGAAGATTGTATTACCTTTAATCTAATTCCTTAAATATATTGCTTATCATTATGTGTAAGGTTGGTTCAGAATGAACTGTTGTAGTATAATATTGATTGACTAAAGTCTTAATTTTCTGTGGGCTTTATCTTATCTTCATATTTTGAGTTTTTATGCATCTAATAAGTACTAACATTATGTTATTGTTTCAGTGTATTAACAAATCCTGAAATCATGAGGCAACTGCAAAGTTTGCAGGCACAAATGCAGATGATGACTGGAATGCAAATGCCTGTGAGTAACAATGGCTAACTTATTATTTTATCTAACCAGTCTTCTTTGGTGTTAAGGACGCTGTTACAAATGGGTAGTCAAATCATTACTTTTTTACACAAAAGTGTGTTTATTAAATAAAATGCTTTGCTTTCTTAAAATGTTTTTTGGTTAAATTGTTGATAAATGTGCATGGTACGATTCTGCACCATAAATATATAGACCATAAGTATACAGCTTCTCAATAACGGTACCGAAGTAAAAAAAATCACTTCGGTACCGTTATTGAGAAGCTGTACATATCTAAAATTACGTATAATGTATTTTTTTAATTGCTGCTATACTAAAAGGGCGAGAAATTAGGCCATGTGCTTGTAAGTCCAATAGGAGCTGATAGAGTTTGTTGCTAAATAAAAACAGCTGCTCAGATCAATAGGGGATCGAACAAAAAAAAACTAATTAGTCCGTCAGATAGATTTCCAAAAAATATTGGACACGTATTTTTTCTTTTTTCACATAAACAAAAAATTAACACGACACATTGCTTCGAAAACTCGTGAACTCCTCGAAAACATCACATGTTAGTACATTTTTTACCTACAAATGACGTCACAATCCCCCACTCATAATCTTTGACGTGTCTTACCTTCGTCAATTTGTATTAATTTGATAAAACAAAAAACATGTATCCAATATATTTCGATAATCTAACTGACGGACTAATTAGAATTATATTTTTTTTACTCAGTCCGATCCCCTATTTGCAGGTTAAGTCGCGCTTGCCTAGGTTGGTCTGTGGAGTGATGACCACCCATTACACACCGGGTTTCCTGTGTGCCTCATATAACACGTTAATCCGTTGGTCCCGGCTGTCATTAATTATAGATCTTTGACAGTCTTAACAATTATATTAGTACCAGTACCAACTGGGTTGTGGAGGTCAGATAGGCAGACATTTCATGTCAAATACTGGTGTTCAGCTGCATCTGGTTAGACTGGAAGCAGACATCAACATAGTTGCGAAAATGCTAGGCAGATAATGTTTATGAAAAATAATGTAGACTGCTTGCTAAAGACTGGCAATCCTTCAAACCACAACCCTTAATTTATTAAAATGACTAATTATTAACGTAAACTAACAATATATAATATCTTAAAATAATTTTGTAACAATCAATTAATTCTTGATTGTTTTAGAATCTGATGCCTATGATGAATGATCTCCAAATGCAACAGAATCATAATCAAAATGTTCCATTCATGGTAAGAACATTTCACAAATTTCCCCTTCCCTCTTAATTTTTTTACTTTTTTCTATGAAGGATTAGCTAGTCAAGATTTCTTTCGACAAAGAACTCACTTTTGTATATGGTTTCAGGGTTCGCAACAAGATTCACAGAAACAGAATGCCAATACGGATGACATGGTTGAGTCTGACATAGAATTTGTGGAGACTGGCCCTCAAGTTATTGAAATACCTGATGCCAATGATTCTAGGTAAGTGTCACCTTTATTCACCTAGTATAATACTTTACCAACTTAGTAAGTAAGAATAAATCTTGTGATTTGATACCCTTTAAATACTAATAGTCTACAATAAAGCACATTACTTTGTGTAAGAAAACCATCATGTCTTAAATCCAAAAAATTCGAAGACATGTGACATCTACCAATCTGCACTGGGCCCGCGTGGTAGATTATAGCCCATCCCTCTCCTAGAGAGGAGGCGTGAGTCCCTGCAGTGGGAACATTATAGGCTGATGATTATGACTACAATCACTATAGTATATTCTATTTTTATTTCACTAAAAATGGGGTACAGAGGCGGAATTAATCCGAATCTACACAAACTCTCTTTTATTCTTTATTTGCCTTTTGTTTTTCTTCACCTTCGCCCAATGATTAGTTATTTACATCTAAGCGTTATTAAGGCACATCAAACTTTTCTAAGAAAATATCTTCCTAACTTTGCCAAGTAAATTAAGTGATAAAGTGCAACATTATGGTCAACATTACTCATAAAAGTATGAAGTTTAAGTATGAAACTTCACATTCGAATATAGGAAAAGTAACATTTTTTTATGCTTATGTAGCTGTTTTTGTTATCTTCTGAATTCTTGTCCATAGAGGCGATACTTTACAAAGCTAAACTTTTTCTAAAACATTCTATGCCATATTAACGACCCAGATATCTTTTTTCACTTTTCTTTTCTTTTTATTTTGTTTACATAGTAACAAAAAGCTACCATATTTATGTAGCATGTTTCTCAATAGTCCGTCGCCGAAGTCCCGCCGCCACCGCTCGCGCTCCAAGTCTCCACGCCGCCGTCGGCGCGGCTCGCGCTCGCGGTCGAGGTCGCCGCGCAGGAGGAGGGACAGAGATCGTGAGAGAGACAGAGAGAGGTATTTACAATAATTTGCTTCTATTTTACAGTCACTTGCTGTTCATTTTGAAAATAACTTAGTTTGACCATAATTTTGACATTCATGAAAATAATATCAATGAAATAAGGACCCATGTTCTATTTTAGAGATTTGGTTTCCACAATTAGTCCTAAAAGTGTACCATTCCTTTCAACAAGGACCTAACTTGTTGTCCAACATACTGTAGCAGATGCGAAGCTTTTTGAAAAGCTTCATGTACATGTAGAAAATTAAAAAGAAGCATTTTGTGAGAACAGTACATATGACATTATGACGTGAATTTTATCTAATTCAAATAAGGCTTAATTTTCTGAGTTCTCTCTCTCATTTGAATTTTAGCAGATAAATATTTTTTTAACATATTTGAAGATAGAAAACACTATTAATAAGAACTAATTAAAATATTTCTTGTGTATCAGAGATAAAGACAGAGACAGGGACAAAGAAAAGAACTACAAAGAGCGGGAAGCCGAAAGAGAAAAGCAGAAGGAGAGAGAGAAGAAAGGTCTGCCACCGCTCAAGAAAGATAACCTTAGTGGTGAGTTGATTTTTTATTATGAAATGTGCCCGCTTCTGGCCTAGATCACGACTGATGGAAAGCGATAGGTGAGGTCTATGATGGATCGAGAGTGCCCAGAAGATAAGTTTTGTTTTAGTGCAACAATTAAGTATCATAAAGTTTGTATCAGATGTTTTTTTGCATAAAATCACAAATAAACTATGGGCAAGTTTATTTGTGATTTTATGATTTTTTTCGTACAATTTCTAGTATGACCTGTAAGCAGGATCGTATGGAGGAGTCCTTACGACCCTACTTAACAAAATACAATAAGCAAAATGCTCTATAATCAGATGGAGTTATATCCCTTAGAAAACTTTGCCATAATATGTAAACATGTATGAAATAATGCAGTTATTTAACAGTATTTTGCAATTTATGATAAAATCAAAATTACACTGTTACACACCACACCCGCCCTTCGCCGCTTGCTAAAAACAAACAAGAATGACAGTGAAAATAAAAGTTGTAATCATGGGTCTCTGAACCACAGTATGGTCGAACAAGTGATTTGGTTTACACTTACACCCAGAAATATTTATAATTGCCAGCGGCTTCACCCGCTACAACTCGAAATTTATCCCACGGGAAGATAAAATCGGAATAAAAACTAACCTATGTGTTAATCCAGGTTATAAACTATCTGTGTACCAAATTTTATCTAAATCCGTTCAGTAGTTTTTACGTGAAGAAGTAACGAACATACACACACACACTCACAAACTTTCGCCCTTTATAATATTAGTATGATTATAGTACACTGACAATATTGATTGTATTATAATGGTTTGTTTGGCATTATGTTAAGACTAAATTCGCTATAGTTAGTAAATAGTTGGCTAATATCCCGGGTCCCCCCAGTATGCAGCACCACCCTGTGGGTGGGCCACCTGTCGAAGCTGGCGACGCCGGAGGAGCTGTCCGACCTGTTCGGCGGCGTGGGCGGCGTGGCGGCCATCGACGTCGTGGCGCCGCGCGGCTGTGCCTTCGTCGTCATGGAGCGCCGCCGGGACGCCAACAAGGCCATCGCCAAGCTCAACAGGCACAAGCTGCATTCCAAGGAGATTACGGTAAAACGTTGTGCTTATTAAAGGCTTTTTTCTACTAGATTGGCATCATCCGCCGCGTCTGCCTGTCTGTTTGCGATAAACTCAAAAACTACTTCACCGATTTTCATGCTGTTTTCACCAATAGATAGAATGATTCTCGAGGAAGGTTTTAGTACACAATTTGCGCGACATTCATGCAGGCGAAGGCGCGGACATCAGCTAGTCTATCATACAGTTCTGAGATATTGGTTATGTTGGAATGTGCATTTCAGTAGTAGTAATTTCATAGGAGGAACATACATTTGAAACTGGGATTCCTGATAATAATGTGATGTAACACGTGAAGCTTTTAGAAGACATTACTAATTTCAGTTGTTAGACTCAAATACTTATGATATGATTATGGTAAGTGGAAAGTCAAGTTCGACTTGCGCATTGGCGTAAATAAAATAGTAGTGGACTGTATAAAAAAGCTTCGTATAGATATATGCCTGGACAAGCCATGTAATAACTAAATCAACTTTTGGAGAGCATTGTCCATCGCGGTGTAGTCCTCGGTCACGAGTGCTGCGGGCCGGGCGAGGTCCCCGCGCCGCACCTCAGTGACGTCGCCTGCGCCGCTGTGCTGCGTGTTAGCTGGGATTCCCAACAACGTTAACGCATTACTTTGTGTACAGGTGGCGTGGGCTCCCGGCAAGGGCGTGAAGGGTCGCGAGTGGAAGGACTACTGGGAGGCCGAGCTGGGCGTGTCGTACCTGCCGTGGCAGGCGCTGCAGGCGCGCTGGGCGCTCGGCGCGCTGTCGCTGGACGCGCTGGAGGACGGCGGGGCCGTGGACGAGGACTCGCTGCCGCCCTGGCTGCCGCCCCGGGTAAGTGGACACAGCCACACGAACATTGAGAGCACAGCGTGTCGCTGGACGCGCTGGAGGACGGCGGGGCCGTGGACGAGGACTCGCTGCCGCCCTGGCTGCCGCCCCGGGTAAGTGGACACAGCCACACGAACATTGAGAGCACAGCGTGTCGCTGGACGCGCTGGAGGACGGCGGGGCCGTGGACGAGGACTCGCTGCCGCCCTGGCTGCCGCCCCGGGTAAGTGGACACAGCCACACGAACATTGAGAGCACAGCGTGTCGCTGGACGCGCTGGAGGACGGCGGGGCCGTGGACGAGGACTCGCTGCCGCCCTGGCTGCCGCCCCGGGTAAGTGGACACAGCCACACGAACATTGAGAGCACAGCGTGTCGCTGGACGCGCTGGAGGACGGCGGGGCCGTGGACGAGGACTCGCTGCCGCCCTGGCTGCCGCCCCGGGTAAGTGGACACAGCCACACGAACATTGAGAGCACAGCGTGTCGCTGGACGCGCTGGAGGACGGCGGGGCCGTGGACGAGGACTCGCTGCCGCCCTGGCTGCCGCCCCGGGTAAGTGGACACAGCCACACGAACATTGAGAGCACAGCGTGTCGCTGGACGCGCTGGAGGACGGCGGGGCCGTGGACGAGGACTCGCTGCCGCCCTGGCTGCCGCCCCGGGTAAGTGGACACAGCCACACGAACATTGAGAGCACAGCGTGTCGCTGGACGCGCTGGAGGACGGCGGGGCCGTGGACGAGGACTCGCTGCCGCCCTGGCTGCCGCCCCGGGTAAGTGGACACAGCCACACGAACATTGAGAGCACAGCGTGTCGCTGGACGCGCTGGAGGACGGCGGGGCCGTGGACGAGGACTCGCTGCCGCCCTGGCTGCCGCCCCGGGTAAGTGGACACAGCCACACGAACATTGAGAGCACAGCGTGTCGCTGGACGCGCTGGAGGACGGCGGGGCCGTGGACGAGGACTCGCTGCCGCCCTGGCTGCCGCCCCGGGTAAGTGGACACAGCCACAACGAGAAGCAGTTGCTGCAGAAGTCTGCAATACAAATTTTGAAAATAATTGTCATCATCAGCCAATATACGGTTGGCACAGCGGCTGAGCAATTCGCTGCCTTTCAGCGCTTCGAGGCTTCAATTCCCGGACAGCTACATCCACAAGTTTGATCTTGATTTGGGAAATAATGGTGTAACATTTTCGTGTACAGATCCTCCCCAAGTCGATGATGGAGAACATGTCAATGCTGGGCATCCCGCCAGGCGCGGTCCCTCTGCCCTCCATCCCGGCGCCTCCCGCCGGCCTCCCGCCCGCCATGCCAGCCAGCCTGCCGCCCGGACCTAACCCGCCCATGAACATATCGAGGATACCGCCACCTGGGTGAGGCATACTTCTACTTATTACGTTTTTTGAATCAGAACACTCATTATTCTTCTCAGCTTGTCGATGACAATCTAAATTGTGTCCCAGAACTGAGCTAGTCAGTTCGCCGTTAGAACATTCATTATTACAGCTTTGTTTTATGGCTACAATTAGTGAAACTCTTAAAAAATATAATACAATTTATATGAGCAAACTAAATCATTTATTGTTTTATCAAGGGGTATTGAATTTCCGTCGTTGCTGCGGGTTGTTGTAAGAGATAGCGCGGCCTCAACATAAAGGGCTTAGAAGGAACATGGGTGGTTTTTAGTCAGTAGAAGTCTGAAGTTTGATGATTTCCCAATCTCAAAAAAAAAGAGGCTATTGTATTACGCAGTTCTAAGTGGGTTGTGAAAGTCAGATAGGCAGTCGCTCTATGTAAAATACCAGTATTCAGCTGCATCCAGTTAGACTGGAAACTGACCTCTAAAAAGTTGCAAAAACGCTAGAATAATGATTGATGGGATGATTTATAGATAAAATGATATCAAAAATTATACTTCTTAGCACACACATAGGATTGTTTATTTACTTCAATTATTTATGTTACGCTATATAGGTACAGCACCAACATTATTCTATAATAAGATTTATATTACAACCTGTATATAAACTAATCTATTTTTTTTTGCTGTTAAACCAGATTGCTTGATATCCACAGCATGCCGCCCGGCCTGGCCCCTGGCATGCCGCCCGGTATCCGGCCACCAAGTCTACCGAACATACCTAGTATGCCTACTGGAGTACCTGGTAAATATACTATTAATATTTAATACCTACTCAATCTATAGATCTTCGGCAGTCAGTCGCCTACCCATATTACCCAGTATTAACTGGTTTGTGGAAGTCAGATAGGCAGTCGCTCCATGTAAAATACTGGTATTCAGCTGTATCCGGTTAGACTGGAAGCCAAACTCAACATAGTTGTGAAAAGGCTAGGCAGATGATCATGACTAACTTTTGACCCCGATTTGGCACGTGTTTTTTACGTTTAACTTTAATGTTAATACATAAGTGCCATATCAAATACCCAAAGCCTAATAAGGTGTATCCATACTTGTGCTAAATTTCATACGAGTTCATTAAGCCACTTGTGTGGAAAAGTAATAGATAGAATATTTTCGTTTTGAGAGCACTAGTCGGCAAGTGCGCCTTACGAGTTTAGTCTCTTGAAGAAAAAAAATGGCTCAAATTAAAAAAATAAAATCATACTTTATCACCAGTCTTTGTCGCGACTTGAATGCCAAAGGATTTGTTATTTTAAAATGGAAGAATAACCTTTAAATCCTTCTGTATACAAATTATGAAACCATTTTGAAAAAGAAGTTAATAGGTTAACACTAAAAGCATTTGAGATAATCATATTTAAAAGTAGCCGATTTACGGCTAACTAGACATACAACGTGGAGACGATGATACGACAATAAATGAAAACACGGACCATACTAGTTCATAGGAATAATTGTAAACCATTAAAAAAATCCTAACATCAAAATTAAAAAGAAAAAATTCAAGCAAACTTAGAACTTGTTTAGAACTTGGCTTAGAACTTGTAACAAAATAGAACGCCATTTAAAAACATGGGTTCACTCACCTCTGTTGTAGCGAGCGGCAACAGCGCGGTTATATCGTCGTGTAGCGATATGATCTTTTGGGTCAGTGGGTCGTCTTATGGGTAAATAATCACTGAATCACAGATTTCTCCTCTTTTTGCCCTTATCCCATTTTATTCGGGGTCGGTGCAACACTGATTCACAGATTATTAACCAAATAATCAGGCACCTCTCGCTTACGTTTTATTTATTAATCACAATCAGGATCACCCACTGTTCAATCACTTACTAAGTACCTACTTAGCTAAGTAAAATACACGAACACAATAAAAACTTATCGCCTAAATTAGCACAGTTCACTGAACTATTTAATTTAACTAGGATACCTATTAATTGTTCGTGTTCTGTCACTAAAATAATGCGTCCAATTTCACACTTATTGGAATAATAACCGTTGTTAACCACCTACTTCAACGTCCCGGTCCCTGACACACGATGACACGAGTGGCCGGTGGCGGGTAGGTACCTACATCAAGGTGGCGTCGCGACGCCCGGGCTCCGCTTACACTCGTGCGCTTACAAAGCGATGACGCGTGCAACGTCACAGGACTGTTGCGACAGACTGAACGGTGACCGTGACCTAACTTCGTAGCGTAGTTCTTTGCAAGTTTGGACAAGAAAGTGAAGTAATAAATAAACAAACGAAACTAGATATCTCTTTCGCACACACTAAATGTTCTATAAGTGAGAGTGCATAGCAACTTCCGCATGCGTTATTTTTAATCTATGTCTAATGACATTTATTTATTTAACATTAATTATAGCAACATTACAGAATATCCAAACCGATGCTATAAACACACAAAAAAAAATTACAATTAAAATTAAAAATTAAATTAAACTATAGCTATATCCACATAGATGCGTTATGGCTCTTATTGTACAGGTTTAAGGTATAATTTGCAATAAATTAAGTGTTAAAACTAATTTGGCTAAAGTTTTTAAGTAGCGAGTTGGCAACCGCACCGATGCGGGGTCGTTAACCTGACAGTGCTTCCGTATTATCAGATACATCATGTAGTTAATGTTTAAATGAAAAATAATTTCCTTTGACTAAAATACTGGATATTATTCAAATGTTTTTTTGTATATACACTGGGAACATACTAAGGAATACATAGTTTAATTTATTGTCGTATCATCGGCACCACCTTGTATAACAGGCCCGCAAAGGCCGCAAAACTCTTAGTGTAAGTGAAGCTTGCAGCAGCAGCGATATTGACTAATGTATGTATGTGTTAGCGTCAGCGTTTATCCCAGGTCTGCAGAGCGAGCCCGGCCTGCCGCCCGCCGGGCCCATGATGCGCTTCCCGCCCGGCCTGCCGCCGCAGTCGCTGCCCCAGTCGCTGCTGCAGTCGCTGTCGCAGTCTCCGTCGCAGTCGCTGCTGCAGTCGCTGTCGCAGCCACCGTCGCAGTCACTGCTGCAATCGCTGTCGCAGCCACCGTCGCAGTCACTGCTGCAATCGCTGTCGCACTCACCGTCGCCATCACTGCCGCAGTCACTGCCACAGTCATTATCGCAGGCCGGTAAGAAATGTTTTTTGTGCTCAAAGCTACGTCTGTTAACCGTAATGAAAGGGATGACGTGTTTTATTGTTGTTTTTAGGGTTCCGTAGTAAGGCACCCTTATAGTTTCGCCATGTCCTGTCTATCTGGCTGCCCGCACTATAGCTCAAAGACTCTTAGTACTAGAAAGCTGTAATTTGGCATGGATATACAGATGAGTTACGCCGACAAAGTGGTAAAATAATCTGTCTCATAAGGATCCGGACTCGCAATAACACGATGCAGTCGCAAACTCCCCGACCACACTCAAAACTTGCTAGCGAAGGGCTAGCTAGTTTTGAGTATTGTCAGGGAGTTTTTTGATTAGTCACCTTGCGGAAAAAATTCGAGAGTTGCAGTGTTTTGAATACAAATCAAGCCCTATTTAACTCCCATAGGGGTGGAATTTCGAAAAACTCTTCCTTATTTTTTGTCTACATCAGCGGTCGGCAACACGCGGCCCGCGGTCGTTTTACTTGCGGCCCGTGAATGTTTTATAAATCTATATTTATAAAAATCAATGCCACTTTTCGTTGTAATTTTATAATTCAAGAACGGGCTCACCTATCCAAACCAAATGCTTAGGCTTTGTTCGGACTATTTAGTAAATGGTTTTTGTAAAGTTTGCACAAAATCGGTCGAGCGGTTCTTCATTTATCACATTTTTTGTAACAAATGAATTCAATAAATGGCGGATAATGGGGATTTTGTCTTGGATCCATTAGGTGGCGCTGCTTTCCGGGCAGTACGACGTCTGCCAGGTCCGCTAGTTAGCTATAATTATCAAAATCAACGCAATAAGTAAGCGCGCCTTTTAACCTCTCTGCTCGGCAACACTTTGTATATATGAATGATTTTAAAAAATGTAAAAAATTAACATCAACTTTCAACTATCAATTTCCTTTCAAAACTATAGTTTGGTGACTATTTCAAGGTACTTGTTTATTGGAAATGTGTTGAATTGTGTGATCATAACTGCTTTACATTAATATTATAGTTCAAAATTAATAAAAAAAAAACGATATTATTACACCTATTGCAAAAGTAGATGATTTCAGTTTTACATGTTTTACACGTATTAAATGACTTGTAGTTGTCAGCTATTTGTATCTTATTATCTTGACTTGGCTTTAAGGTAAAAACAAACTAATTTCTGATATGCACACAGATGTAAAGATATTCCAAATGAAAAACAAACTCTTTATAAAACATATTGATGGTAAAGTTAGATCATTTTCCGAATTGTAAAAATGCTGTTGAGGAAGCTGAAGATTTTTGCAAACCCTTATTTATGTGATATTGAGGATCAGTGAGAGTCATTCACAATTGAACGTGATTGATCGATCTCCAATCTAATGATGTTCTCAAAGCGCTCTTTCTATGAAATCAATGATCTTGTTAAATTTTATGGTAGCTTGCCATCTGATTTTGACGAGTTGAAAAAGTTTTTAAGCAGTTCATTACAATTTTTGGTAGCACTTATGCATACAAACATTTTAAATTGTCAATCATAAAAAATAAATATGCTTCTGATCACATAGGTGAGCATTTGAGAGCTATTTTCTACAAATTGCCACGACATTTATCACTGTTAACATACAAGAAATAGCCTCTCAAATGTAACCTCAGACATCACACTAAAATTTGTGTAAAATCGGTTTCCTAGCTAGCTTAGCTAGCTTGTTGTTTGCATTTCTTTATTTTTCTCTTGTTTTTATAGCTTTATAGCCCAAACATATAAACAGAATGTAAGTATTACGTGTACGAATTAAAATCCGTATTTTTTAACAATTTTCAATGGCATTTTTATTTTTTCTATGGAATATGACCAATTTTCCATATTTTTGTTTGCCTTTAGTTTATTTTGTCACCTTGTGGCCCTTGCTTGCCAAGAGGTTGCCGACCGCTGGTCTACATTATAAAGGGAAACCCCTATGTAAAATTTCAGCTTTCTAGGTCCAAGGGTTTGAGTTGGGCGTTGATGAGTCAGTCAGTCAGTCAGGATTTCTCTTTTTATTTGTATAGATTTATTTTTACCACAAATACTTAGATTTTGCTATCAACAGGTATGGGTTTCCTGAGCGGTCTGCTGGGTGTGAATGTGAGCGGTCTGGGTCTGGGTCCACTGCTGCACCAAGCGCTTCACGCCAGAGACACGCCGCCGCCTAGCGTACCGCTGCCTGCTGTAAGTAGTCCATCCATTAGATTGATTTACTCAACATAGTTCATCTATTAGATCGATTTACTCAACGTAGTTCATCCATTATATTAATTTACTCATCATAGTGCATCTATTAGATTGATTTACTCAACATAGTTAATCTATTAGATCGATTTACTCAACAAAGTTCATTCATTAGATTGATTTACTCATCATAGTGCATCTATTAGATTGATTTACTTAACATAGTTCATCAAGTAGATTGATTTGCTCATCTTAGTGCATCTATTAGATTGATTTACTCAACATAGTTTATCTATTATATTGATTTACTCAACTTAGTTCATCCATTAGATTGATTTACTCATTGTAGTTCTTCTTTTAGATTGATTTACTTAACGAAGTTCATCCAGTAGATTGATTTACTCTTCTTAGTGCATCTATTAGATTAATTTACTCAACGTAGTTCATCCATTAGACTGATTTACTTAACATAACCACCAAGTTCAGTTTTTACCTTTCTAGTATCCCGTGCCGTCTTGAAAATAGCGCTATTCATTCAGTCTCTACTTCTTCGTCGGTTCAGAACTGAGCTACTAGTTTGGCGCTTTCGGTAGCGTCCATTAATTTAGTTCCTGTAGTGAATAAATAACGGGACACACAGGGCACGATATTACCACCGTAGGCCTGCGGACAGTGAGCGTGGGGTGGCTCTCCGTCCCAACAGAACTAGGCCCAGGTCGGCGCCTTGTGTTCCATCCCCGCCTCAAACAGTTGCCAGCATGTTAGACGGTCAGTGCCTGCCAGGGTTGCGGAATTTGTTCGAAAGACCTACCGTGGACCTGGAAGGCGAAGGTCGTAAAAGGAACACGGATGGGATTTAGTCAGTACGAGTCTGACACTCTCTTCTGCTCCGGCCAGAGCGGAAGGGGTCATTTCATGATAGGCACGGTGTTATGTGCCCCAGTCTCTACCAAAAGCAAATTTATAAAACATCCCTCCATTGAACAGAGAACGGGTGACGCGCAGCACAGCGACGACGCAATGGATCTGGACACTGAAGATAACCACGGCGATGAGCCCAGCAATGATGCCAACGATATTAGCTTACCGCCGCCCGCGTTACTGCCTGATCAAGTGAGTATATAACGCCATAATTGTATTGGATGAAGGGTTAGGAAAGAGTAAGCACACTGTTTGCCAGTTATGTTTAAACTTCATATGATAGAGGGTATCCCTATTGCCACTAACTAGACTCAAATCCATACTTTGAACAGCAACTTGAAAATTCCTGGGTTAAAAAGAAACAA
Source organism: Diarsia rubi (assembly GCA_932274075.1). Taxonomy (NCBI): domain Eukaryota; kingdom Metazoa; phylum Arthropoda; class Insecta; order Lepidoptera; family Noctuidae; genus Diarsia; species Diarsia rubi. The sequence goes on along the minus strand of OW026424.1, from coordinate 18,760,039 downwards.
CCTCTGCTCCTGCACTGTCCAGGGTAACCCAGGTACTCTCCACCAGTAACACCAACAGGTTGCTGGCCTTGGGAGCTGAGAGAGTGAACTGGATTCACTCCAGCTCCCTGTACGCAAAATACGCGCTTTAAAAGTGGAGTTGCAGACACCAGCCCTTTATGATATAACTAGCGGACCTGGCAGACGTCGTCCTGCCCGGACAGTAGCACCACCTACAGGGTCCGATTGTGAATCTAAACCATTCTCAAATCCACTGGAACACACATAAAATGATCCACCATTATTTGAATTCATTTGTTACAAAAAATGTGATAAATGAAGAACCGCTCGACCGATTTTGTGCAAACTTCACATTAACCATCTACTAAATAGTCCGACCAAATCCTAAACAATTGGTTTGGATAGGTGAGCCCGTTCTTGAGTTATAAAATTACAACGAAAAGTGGCATTGATTTTTATAGATATAGAAGATTTACTACTATGGAACAACCCATGATTAGTGGCCAACACGGCAACCACGAGATTCGGGCTGATCGCAGTTTACGTCTGGTGTTTATAAACCCATACCAATTTTTTAAGAACTAATCTAAATCTGACATATAATTTTTTTTTTCTCCTACAGATACAAGCGCTACTATCAAAGCCTCCACCAAACTTCAACTCAGCAGAGCCTCCGCCAGGCTTCAACTTGTCGGAACCTCCACCCTTCAACGTGTCCCAACCGCCGCCTGACGACAAACAGGACGACGACAGGAAGGACAGGGACAGGGAGCGACGTGGTGGAGACAGGGACAGGGAGAGACGTGGCGACAGAGACAGAGAGAGGAGGGAGAGAGGCGATAGAGGAGATCGGAGGGAACGAGATAGAGGGAGAGATAGGGATCGGTGAGTTATTGTTATGATCATCTGCTTAGGTTTTTGCCAACTATTTTGGGGTCGGCTGCCTGTGTAACTGGATGCGGCTGAATATCAGTATTTTACATGGAGCGCTTGCCTGTCTGACCTCCACAATCCAGTCAGTAGGCCACTACCTGTAATGTCTGTCGAATATCTACAAATGACAGCCGAGACCTAGTGCTTTACGTGCTTTCCGAGGCACAGAGTACGCTCAATATGTAATGGACACACGTCCACGTACCAACCTATGACTTTAACTTCAAAATCGAGCTATACCGGCTGACATTTGTTTTTTTTCGTCGTGTTTTATTGTACTAAATTGAGTAGATTGCTCCTCGGTAATGTTGTTCACAATTTTTTTTTAAGGATTTTATGTAAAAAAAGAATAATAATAGAAAATATAAATAAAAATTAGACTGGCCTGTTGGTCTAGTGGTTAGTGACCCTAACTGCTATGCCGGAGGTCGTGGGTTCGATTCCCACCCAGGACAAATGTTTGTGTGATGAGCGCGATCATTTGTTCTGTGTCTGGGTGTAATTTATCTATAATATGTATGTATTTAGAAATATATATGTATGTTTATCAGTTGTCTAGTACCCATAACACAAGCTCTGGCTTAGCTTGGGACTAGATGGCGTTGTGTGATAGTTGTGGAATATTATTATTATTATTATTATAAATGAGAAAAAAAATGAATATATAGATGTGAAATGTAACATATAGATGAGAGTTTTTTTCGGAATGGCGATAAAAAATCTGACAAACGAATTATCGAATTAATCCAAATCCGAATTATTATCGATAACTTCCTCATCTTCTACATTTTCCAACCGACTTCAAGGTTGGAAAATTTAACATCTATCAAGTAATGCTGTATGTATACAGCATTTCTTGACTATCTAAATTAATTTGGTTTATTTCCGCAGTGACGGTAGAGAAGACCGTCGGGATCGCGACAGAGACCGAGGAGGTCGCGACAGGAGAGACAGAGACAGAGATAGGGACAGAGGAGAGAGAGGAGAGCGGTTCTCTTCTAGAGATAATAACAGGTGAGTTTACTTTGTTTAGAGATACCATATAGCGGCAAGTTATGATAGCATATCGTTTTAATTCTCAATTTTATTATTTATTTTTTTATCATCCTTTAATAACTCTCTTTTACAGTGGTTTTTAATCATTCATACGCCCTTTGGTACGAATAGTTACAGCACTGATATCAACATTTGTACCTTACCTACATAACAAAAATTTGTTTACTGATATGTTATGTACTTTTTTATTTTTACATTGTTTATAATTATGTGTATACTTTTTTATTATTGATTTGTCTGTAGTAAATCTAAATTGAACTTACGCCTTACTATTGTATCGAGTCTGGTTCATCTAACCAACATAACAGACAGATGTGTTGCTGGGGAGTTTGTTCCGCCACTTCTTCTTTCCAGCTAAAACACTAGAAAGTACCGAAGGGTGGGCGTTTTGAGGGACTGCCTCTTGTAAATAAGTAGAGAGTAAAGTAAATTTTGACGTTCGAAAAGTGCTGATTATCAGCCTAGTTTGAATAAATGACTTTTGATTTGATATGATATATGTGATATTACTGCGATAGATCCTACGACCAAACAATCGTGCAACGGTGGTCGTGACACGGCCGCATATGTCATCGGGGTCTGATGATTTACAAAGGCTGTTACAAGCTGATTAAGTTTATATACTATACTATCTATATTGATCACTGTACTAGCAGTGGACACTTCCATTTTATTGATTTGTATACATTTTTTGCTCATCTCGGATGAAATGGAGTCTCTGGAGTCTTGGGCCTTATAGACTTTACTAAAACTGTGACATCGTATGCTTCCTCCAAGTGAGTTTGTCGGAGGCAGTATCAAAGAATAAAATTAATTAATAAAATAGCTAAAACATTGTGTTGGATTATGTATTTGATTCAATATGATTTTAGTAGATGCCTAATTACAACCATACAGTCCACATTCAAGTCAAGTTACTTATTTCATTCATAACATAGCCGCCTTCCTATTTAATTCGATGTTTGTACTGTGTTAGAATAGTAGCAAATTAAACTTGTTAAAAGACACACGTTTGTTTCGTTGGTCCGCCTGCACAACCTAAATTGAACCCTAAAGCCCAAAACACATTGACTAATAGATAATTGGATTAGCCACTAATGAAACATTACATTCACAGAGACAGTACCAACAGCAGAGAGAAATCCCCGCGTCCGCCAACCAATGAAAACCCAGACCAGAAGAGTCTGCAGGAACGTCTGTGGGAGATGGCCAACGGGAAGCCGGCGCGGGACGAGGCGCGGGACGAGTTCCCCGAGCAGCGGGACCGGGACCGGGACCGGGACGACACGCGGGACGAGCCGCGCCCGGACCGACCTCCGCTCATAGACCGAGTGCCCGCCCGCCATGATGGACCTCCGCCTGCTATGGATACCGGTGAGTTCACTCATGTTATTTTAAAGAGTTGTTGTACATCGAGTGGGTTCGGGGCTTATTCATAAACACTGATCAAAATTGAAAGACATTTAAAACGCACACACGAACCCACACCTTTTCTGTGTAATTTGGTCTTAAACGTCAAAAAATCAATGGTTTACAAACAGTCACAAACATAACTTTTAGCAGCGTTTATGAATAAACCCCTGAGTTTCAATCTTCGGCGCAAATGCTGAATTTATAATATGTATGCGGTTTCCTTGTAACATCAGCTTTTAGTAGGGTGACGGTAGTGACCATCACGACTCCGTCCGGCTGTAGAAAGTGTTCTACAGTCATAAATGAGTAACACTTGGGCGCAAAAAGGGTTATAGGTCCAGCATTCGATGTTATTATTTAGCATGATGATGTTTGATATGTCATTACGATGATGATTAGGTGTCCCAGATATATTTATGCTTTGGCTTTTTCCTACGCATTTAAAAATTCTATCACGTTTCTAAATCATAGATTTATTCTCTGGAAATCGCATCTTTCATGCCATGCGGAATGTGTAAGCTTACTCTTCTTAAATCGAGATTTTTTCTCGCGACCCAAGTATTAGGGTTACCTAAGTGTCACCTAACGATTTCAATGATTGTATGCATTCATATTTTTGCATGGCTAATTAACATGAATAGACATTATAATCGTTAGGCGATAGCCGTCACACCTCGTAATTACTCAACATTGATTCGACTCAAACTAAATTAGTGAACTGTGTACTTAATAAAAATATGCGCATTGCGTCGTTTATACGTTTTACTGCGATTTAATTTTGGAAAGATCTGTGTATGGTCGATTTACGAAAACCAAAACGTTCAAACATGCTTGTGACGTTATAAATGTTATTATAATACGAACATATTTCACGAAAAACCAAATAGTAGACAGGTGTAAGGCACAACCCTCCCCAAACTGATGTGGTGAATTCAGTACATCATCCTAAGATGACCGGTAGAATATTTTATTTTCAAGAATGGGAATCCAGTAGATCTTAGTTGTTTTATTTTCTCATACGCAATGTATCGTTATCATGGCAATATACGAACGACAATTGCGTTGGTGAGTTCCATGAACTCGACCGAGAGAGAATGATTGTAGCTAGGCAGGAAGTGAACAGCTGATTTCACGCGTCGTTCGTAGGAGTATTACCATTACTGTTTTTTTTATATTTTAGCCGGATCACACTCACAAGATTATAAAGGCGAAAGTCTGAACTACTGAACGGATTTGGATATAAAATTTGATACACTTGGATTAACACATAGGATAGTTTTTATTCCGTATTTATCTTCCCGTGGGATAATTCTTGAGTTGTAGCGGGCTGGCAACAGCTAGTTAACATATAAATGAAGTACTGTGTACAGTGCAAAGAATGTAATAGTAACTGAAAACCAGACGAAAGAAAAACCAGAGAAAAATTCCGGTGGAATATGGTTCAAAATAAAGAGCTGATTGCTGTCAGTTTGCGGAGAGGTCTCTTACACCCTGTATTGTGTCTTAGAATTACGTTCTACAACAGCGACACACTTTAAAAACAAACGTTTGGTTTCAAACTAGGCAAGAAACCTATATCTTGGAAGCCATTGTAAAATAAAATTCGTGGCGCATTTATTGAACGGACTTGATTTTAATGCGATACATATCTTTAAAAAGCGAAAAGTAAACGGATGAAAAGATTGTGTGAAATCAGTTAGGAATAAAAAGTGAATTAGGGCTTTCGCTAAAACTAGCGCGCGTACACCTGCTATCAAAATGTCCTTTGAAAACCCGCCATACAGCCGCGCCTCTTAGCGCTACTCACACTATCATCAAGTGCAGCACACGCGTTTACCCGTGCGATGTTTCAGCAGATGCCCTTAGGCCCGGTAGGTATCCACCAAAGCGGAGACGAGCAAAGTGGAAAGGAAATGTGCCAAATTCGATCAATCACAGGAAAGACCAGATGTTAATCTACACTAATATTATAAAGAGGAAAGATTTGGTTTGTTTGTAACGAATAGGCTCCGAAACTACTGGACCGATTTGAAAAATTCTTTCACCTTTGGGAAGTAACACTATCCCCGGGTGACATAGGCAATTTTTATCCCGGCATTCCCACGGGAACGGGAACTACGCGGCTCAAACCGCGTGTCGTCCGCTAGTTTTAACTAATATGATTGGCCGATTTCCGCACATCTTCTTTCCGCTTTGGTAGATACCGGGCCTTAGGCTCCGCGCAATCGGTCCATTTTTCATAGTCACCAGTGAAGACAGGCTTTTTCATGATTTTCAATCGAATGGAATCACCGCACACGTGTAGCGAGTGGCGGCCACCCACGATTCGGTATTCACAACACGCGGCCACACCAATGACCAATGGCGGCCACTTGCTACTACCCTCACCATCCGCCTATCCACTAGGCAACCACCAACCTCGCGTGGCAGCCACTGGCCATATTCGTTTGCGCGGTACCTAAGACATGTAGCACGCGACAGCCACCAGTGGCTACGGTCGGTGGCTCGTTTGCGCGTAGCCTTAGTATTAAGATTAAATAAGCTATAGACAAAAAGTGATTGTCGCTACCCCATTCCTGACCCGTGGTTCTCTGGTCCGTAGCGGCTATCCCGCGGGCAGGCGCGGGCGGCGACGGCGGCTGGACGTCGCTCGCGCCGCCGCGCCTCCCTCCCCCGCTCATGGCGCCGCACTTCCGCGCCGGTACGATACTTGTTACACGTCAGCGTCTTACGTCTATACGCATGCTAGTACACCATTCCGTTCAACTGTAGTACTACACTTGGCGTATGAACCGGCTAACCGGTGCCCGTATTCACAAACACTCCGTCCCAGATAACAATACGGAAAGTCTACAACTAAGCATTCTGTACATCAAATTAAGTAACCCTACGCAAAAATTATTGCTAGTAAATAACTTTTTTTTTGGGTTGAGATTACTACTCAAAACTGTGCTAATGGATGCTCGGAATAATAAACTGGGCATTGAGGCAATTAAAGTAAACCTATTTCCTTCCTCGTAAAAACTGGTATGGAACTTTGACCTAAAATATCTCGCGTAACTAGAAGGAATGGTCCAGAACAAAAAAAAAATCGCAATGACGGGGTGAACAATTTCTTTCGGTTTCGTTAAGGGTGTTGTTCAACCTTAAATGTATATCTATATTTTATGGCATACCAAATAGATTCGAAGCGTTTGTGAATATAGAGGCTGGTGCATTTAGCCACTAACACGAAGTTACTTTTGTAGAGCAACACTTTGCAACGCAATAACGTTGAATAACTTTGCGGCTACTTGTTGCTATTTATGGGATGCTTCTTGTCGCGTTTGTTGACTGTTTTTAAAAGCTGGTCAATGTTACATTACAAATGCTACATTCAATAAGTTTTTACTCAAAAATGCATGTAATGTTGTCATTATTTTGACAAACTTGTTTGAGCAAAGTCGACCTTGCCGGTCTGTTTCAAGGAGCGGCCGGCAAAGTTTTGCTGGCCGCTCTAACAGGCCGGCAATGTTTTGCCGGCCGCTATTTTGACGTTTCAACGTTTTAAAAAATCAATTCCAAAAAGATTTTATTTAAAACACAGCTGTTTGTACGTCTAAAGGTAAAAAAAAAAAAGATTTAAATGAAGTAATAAATGAAGAAATAATCCAGCAGTCAAACACCGCATTAGAATTATCGCAAACTATCAGTAATATCAAACCGGGAAAGTCGGTGTTGAATTTTAGTAACTGTACTTTTCATAATTGTCATTTTAATTAAAAGTCTAGTTAATTAATATATTTTTTATTTAAATTACTTGCTGGTTTTATTTAGATTAGGTACTTGCATTTTTGAGTAAAGCACTATACAAACCTTGGCCCACAATGACTGCTTCGCTGGTCACGCTATGATTGCCTCGAGCTAGCCTAGCTACGCTCTAGGCCTTTCAGCTTGGCCATCATTGCAGCCCTTGCTGTCCTCGCTGTAAAGGCCTCGGCCTACGGTCTCGGCCTTTATCTCAGCTCGTCCATCAAGTGCTGCACGCTGACCGCGCTGTGTCGGCCTGGAGCTGCGCTGTCGGCCATCATCAGCGCGACCAGCAAAGTAGTCATTATAGACCGCGGCAGTAATGTACTATTGTTATCCGATGGTTGACCCACTAATGGTTGCAAATTATTGCTTCATAAAAAGAAATTTCGGTGTGAATATACCTTCACTACTAACAGTAACAGTTGCAACTTGCAACTAATAAAGCCGATACCACAAAAAATAGTTAACAGAGCATAAAGTTACTATAGCAATACCGAATTAAACTATAATTGAAATAGTAAATGTGTAACTTGCCAAATACACGGTTAATTTTAGGTCTTTCTGGAACCAAAAGCCATAAATTTGAACTCAAATCGATTGGGACTTAAAGAGTTCCCATCTATTCGAGTTCAAATATATGGCTTCTCTTTTTCAATAATTAAAAAAAGAATTGTGAAATGATGAGAATTAGAAGTACTAACGTTTCCTTGCGGTCAAGCATATGTGTGTATTACATATCACAGAGCGAATCGCGTAAGATCTTGCGTTAATGAATGAGAAAGCGGACGCGCTACTAAGATTTAACTCGAATGACGCAAAAAGAGATACATTTCTAACATCTTTAAAAATAAATAACAATGCCAATAGTTACCTTTACTCGACTGGAATAACTGTTTGTTCGGCTCCAAAACGATGTAAAATTGACCGTGTATATTTGAGTTGAAACGCCAAGTGTAGTATATTGCAAACATAAAAGTGATTTTGTAAACGCTAAAAACTGCAAATAATTGCCACGAATTATGAATGTTCACGACGACGGGGACGTCCAATAACAAAATAACTTCAATTTCCTGTCTTTGTTGTTTAAAATTCTTGTCCTGTACATATTTATCCATGACGTCTAATAACTGAGCGTTTACAAGAGATCTATCAGTGTTTTCGCATTTAACGTTTACTGATATATTTTCGCCCCATATTTTGTATGCATGTTAAACTCTACAGTTATATTCTCGTGACCATAAAGTTGCTATTAGAGCTAAAATAACTGTGGAAAGAACGCATACGCAAAAACATTCTCTTAGCCAGACGTTGCTAACGGGTATAGCGGGGTGAATCGATACAAATGTTGAAAGGTATTTTAACGTAGAATTCAGGGTGTAAACAGACCCTTTACGCAACCATCAACCAAGTATTTGTACATTAAACTAAGTAACCCTACGCAAAAATTATAGCTGAGAAACGATTTCTTTTTTGGGGTAATAAATCACGTTTTACGGTAAAACTCAACGAAACACACTCAAATCATTGTGCTGATGGATGTTTTGAATAATAAATGGGTTTCGGCGGTAATTAAATTTATGATGGAGTTTAGGTTATTATTTATCTGTGTACCCACATAATCTGTGCTCACTCTAATTATAAATTTTAACTTTAGTGTGTTTCTCAGTAAGTGAATTATCTATGTAATTCTTATCAGAAATAAAGTTGTTCTTAAACCTAAATTAAAGTTATAAGTTTCTGACATTATTTTTTTTTGGAAATTTGACCTCGATTATCTCCATAACTAGACGGTTTCGCAGGTATGGTCCAGAACGAAAAAATATGGCAATGACTGGGAGAACAAGTGCCTTTCGGCTTCGTTAAGGGTATTATAACACCCTTTATGTTACCTATAAGTACTCTTTTTTTATTGACTGGTGGCAAATGTGGCAATAAAGGGTGTAAAAGTACCCTTAACGCAAACGAAGGGCACTTGTTCTCTCCACTACTGCGATCATCTTTTTGTTCTAGACCATACCTGGGAACCCCCTAGTTACGGAGATATTGGGGGTCAAAGATTCAAATGTTTCACAGCTGTTTTAACCCGTTTACTATTCAAATCATCCATAAGCACAAGAGTTTTACCGTAAAATTTGATGTTTGACCACAAAAAAGAGTCGTTTCCCAGCAAACATTTTTGCGTGGTAGTTTGTTGTACAGAATGCTTGATTGTCGGCTGTGTGAATGGTTATTAATTTACACCCTGTATATATTCATGAAAGTTGATATAAGTTTTGTTAACTGCTTTTCTATTCACCCCGTTATACGGTATTCTGTTATGCTCTAATATCTAGATCTATTAAGTGTTATCTGTGCATAATTCATTGTATTGCACCCTTTTAACGCGTACCTTAAGCTTTCCCTAATGATTTTGTCATCATCTAACTTTTTTTTTTACTTCATTTTTATCTTGTTTTTCACATTTGTAGCATAGATAAATGTTGAGCCGTTTATAAAGTAAACCAATGCTAGTAAATAGATTTACGTATGTAAGAATGACATGATGAGTGGATGAGTTATTGAGTGCTTAACAAATAGTCACCGCAGGCGTCACTGCGCACGATTTAAAGATTATAATTATATTTAATTATAATATAATGTTCAACAATGTTGTTAATTTTGCAATGTATCTTTTACTATAAAATTCACACTATTTTGCTCTCGCAGGTCCCTCATATATCAAATTGATGATATCTTTTAATCAAAACTTATTTCATTTTACAAATTACATCTCTGATCATATTGTCTGTTCATAACGGGTCTATTGGATGGGTGGTTGTACATTTAATAATATACCTCTGTTCTACCTTCAAATTAGCTCCACAGTTTTGTCTATTAAAGACTATTTCCATTTACAGAGTTGAGAATGAGAGGACCGCATAGGCCCCCGATGTCAGGTATGGCTGGACAAGGTTACCTCGTAACGTAAGCTCGCCCAGCACTCCAGAGCTTATCCTAACGTTCCATCTCTTGTGATTTTCAGGACCTGGATGGATGGATGGACCCGGGCCGGGACCAGGACCCTTCGGGCCGCGCTTCAACGGCATGGGACCTCCCTTCAATCGCCCGCCGTTTGACGGCCCGCGACCACCCTTCGACGGACCTCCCATGTTCGAAGGCGGACCACGCTTCGAACGACCACCATTTGGTCGCATGCCGTTTGACGCAATGAACCGTCCACCTTTCGACGGACCACGACCGCCTTTCGATGGCCCACGCCCGCCATTTGACGGTCCCCGGCCACCCTTTGACGGCCCACGACCGTTCGATGGTCCTCCCTTCGACGGCGACCGTCCGCCCTTCGACGGTCCCCCTCGTTTCGACGGACCGCCGGAGTTCTTCGACCGCCCAGGGCCTCGGGGACGCTTCGACGAACGCGAGCCGTACGGTGACCGAGCCTGGAGTGGAGATAGAGAGCGAGAACGTGACTGGGGAGACAGGCGGCCTGACTGGGACGACCGGCGGAGAGACCGGAGACAGAACAGAGACCATGAAGATAACAGGTTCAACAGACAGGATAGAAATGACAGAAGGAGACCCTTCGATGATAACCCACAGAGCAGACCAAGCGACGCGCGTCGCAACAGTGACGAAAATCAATCAAATAGATCTAATGACAGCCGCCGCGGCGATGATAATCAGAATAGACCTAACGACGCTAGGCGCGGTGACGATCATCAAACCAACAAGCCCAGCGAGACTCGACGCGCCGATGATGCTCAACCTAACAGACCTAGCGATGCTCGTCGTGATGATAACCAAAGTAGATCCAGACCAGCTAGAGAAGAGAGAAATGATAGAAGTGAAAGGAAAGAAAGGCGGGACAGAGATAGAAAGTCTAGATGGGGTGCCGCTGAAGAGGCTGAGACTACCGGCACTGCCGAAAATATAAAGCTACCAGAGCCCAGCGAAGTGCCTCAACAGACCAACGAAGTGCCTAAAGAGGTCAGCGAAGTGCTTCAAAAGACCAGCAAAGTGCCTAAAGAGGTCAGCGAAGTGCCTCATGAGACACACCAAGTGCCTCATGAGACCAGCGAAGTGTCCCATAAGACTAGCGAAGTTCCTCATGAGACAAGCGAATTGCGTCAAGAGACCAGTGAAGTGCACCAAGATGAATCTGCTGCTGATAGCATGAGCGCCGAACCAATTGAGCAAGTCGATGCTACTAGTCAAGACGAACAAATCATGCAAGCAGACATGAGCGACAGCTTACCGTCAGAGGAAGCTGAGCCGGAGAGACAAGAAGAACCTCGCGAGATGAGCGTTGAGCGTAGTGTGACACCTGTCGAGCAGGACCAGTCTGAGGAAACGAGCCAGTTCAGTCAGGAGGAAGATAAACCGGAGTACTCTCCTCCAGAGCAGTCTCCTTCGCAACAGTCTCCCCCGCAACAGTCACCCCCGCAACAGTCTCCCCCGCAACAGTCTCCCCCTCAACAGTCTCCCCCGCCTGCGATGACACTGGACGAACCATCCAACGATCTGTACGACGCATGCGACGCTGTCGACACCAGATTCTCAGCGATCGCACCTGTTGAACACGAAGAAGAATCTTCTCAATCACTGTCTCCTCCTCCTGTCAATGAAAAAGAAAGTGTAGGACCAGACGGCGACGTCTCTCAGACCGTCGACATGTTCAGTCCGGAGAGAGAACAGAGTGAAAGTTCTCAGGATAACGAAGCTGGAGAGTCTCAGAGTAGCGTGGAGAGCAAGGAAGGTGCTTGACAGCAATGCAGACGGAAGATGAACATCGGATATTTCCCGTTGACTTGATTCGGGTGACGCTCGCGGGCCCGACCGCGCCGCGACGGAGCGCTAGCTACCCTCAGCTGACACAGGTCTTAGCGCAAAGCGTAGCTACCGCTCTACCGACCGCCCAAACCGTTATAACGCCAAAGATATTTTTTTATACACGAAACAAAAAGTTGAAATATACGAGTGCCTTATTGGTTACCAAAGTGGTGTTTTGTTTTGATCACCGGCACGCGAGGCGTAGAAGAGGAACAAGCCTGGGCGCTCAAGTCGAGTGACCCGGGCCAGGTACGGTTGCTAATGATACACATTCGTACGCGCGTCTAGAACAATTGCACGCTAATGCACACAACACAGCGACTTTGCAACATGTCCGCGATTGACCGCGATTTGTACATTAAAGCATTTGAATGAAATACGAATTCTAATTTGATTTAATTAAATTAACGCAATGTTATCCATAAACTCGATAAAGGAATCGATTCCACATGTTGCAACAGTAAGAACTTGCCTAAAATAGAAAGAGTTATGCACAATTGTACTCGGCGAGCGTGATTATTTTATTATTGCATAATGTCGAAATGGAATCTCCATAATAATAAATTACTCTAGATTATAATGAAGAAGTTCAATAGATTTACCTTACATAATACTAATGATTACCATTTCGACATATTATATCGCTAGCAATGTGTGCAAAATACCTCGGCGGCGGCCGCGTCACCCGAATCAGCCACGGATATACGGAAGAGTTGCGACGGACGACAAGAACGGAAGATCAACTTCATAAACTATATCGTACTGTTTAAACGGACTCATGTGTTTAGCTATTGTGTTACGTCCACATTATGACGCTCTTATTAAGTTCTTTATAATTTTTTACTTTACTAATTTCAATAACTTGAATTGTATGTGTATACTTTTCTTTTAGCAACACTAGTTGCAGTAATTTCACTCATAATGACCACCAACATTTGTTAAAACTATTTCGCACTTTCTAGAATCTATAAACGATTTAAAATTTACTCTTTAACTTAGGTAATTTGGTGGCGGTAGGGAACGGATTTTAAAGTAACGTCTATTTAAATCTATTTTATAGATATAATAAACATGTTTTATAAATTTATATAGGCACTATATCTGTAGTTAAATTGTTTATGGATTTAGGATTTATTGTAGGCTGGCAATAAGTATATTTTACTTTTGAAGGGCATAACGCGACGGCCGCGTTGTGTGCAATGCTTCATAGTATCGGTGTTTATATGTAACATATTTTTTATAAAATTATGATGTGAGTCTTATTATATCATTGAGATTTACCTACTCAATTCATTTTAAACTTTCAATGTTAGGTATATTTTAGCTGTGTAGATAAACATTATAATTTCAATGCATGCTTCAATGTTTGTCATATTTGCTTGAATAAAAATTTAAAAAAAATATTGGAGCTATTTTGATTAGATTCTGGAACTTTCTAGACCATTTTAGTGCAGCATGTCTTCGTGGGTCCTCGATCGACGTGCGGGGTCCCTTTTGCACACATTGACTAGTTTGTGCGTTGTTTTTGTTCACGTTACAGCTACAGCTTTACCGAGCCTTCAGCAAATAGATCCGAAGCTTCTACTCGACGTGCCTGCACAAACATTTTTACAACGATTTTCTGTTTAACGAATGGTTTTAAGAGTTTTTAATTCATTTTTGTTTCCCTCCTTTTTGTCGTAATAATTATTGATTTAAACTAGTTCCAAATATTTAAAATTAAATTTTTGTACTTATAAATAATTAGTAGGTGCAGTCATTTCTAAAAATAATTAAAATAAAAACCTCTCAATGTATAGTCAATGTTGTTATAGAATAGTAGGTACACATGAGTAATGTCTCCATAATTTATGTTTTGCCGTACGTGGGTGCGTTACTGACAAATCTCAACAAATACGTCTATGACGTCACCCACATCCGTGACAATTATCTCTTGGGCAGGCTAGGGCAATACAAATATTTCTGGATCGAACCCAATACTCGCAGCTCACACGCCATTCCTTCAACTACTATCGAGCTTGCAAAATATAGATTTTTGTCTTTCATTAGCGCCATGTAGTGGTAGGGGTACTTACGATATTTAAATGATGTACATACCATTTAAATGTTTCCTGCGGGTGTGGACCCGGCACCGAATCCAATAATGAAGCAAGTTGACTCCGGTGGGAGTATATACTACTAGCCACCCAGCTAGTTATCGCGACCACACAACCGTTTTTTTTTTTTATTAAAAAACCTTTCTCAGGCTCTGTGTACCAAATTTTATTTAAATCGGTTCAGTAGTTTTACCGTGAAAGCGCGACAGACAGACATACCTTTGCATGAATAATAACTATTAGTAAGGATTACACATCACACTATTATTATAAATGCGAAAGTTTGTGAATGTGTATGTTTGTTACTCTTTCACGCAAAAACTACTGAACGGATTTGGATAAAATTTGGTACACAGACAGTTTATAACTTGGATTAACACATAGGATAGTTTTTTTCAACACCGTAACTGTGTGGTCGCTTAATTTGTGTGCTTTGAAGTCACCCCCAGGAAAGTCCGGTCAGGCGGGTCGACGACCTCCTAGGTTGACTAGGTACCCGAGTTGTCAATACCAAAAAACTGTCATGTTTGGCCCATTCACTACGTTTTCTAAGCTTATCCCTTGGGACAAGCAAGCCAAATACCTAAGAGTCACACTCGACCACCACCTAGCTGTCCTTCATGACGCATATCAGAGCTAGTTGCTATGGGTCATGGGAGCCCCCTTCAGTATCTGCAATGACCTGTCTACATTTAGATCTCAAAATGTGCACTGTTCTTCAATTGATGAATTTATTTTCCAAGCGCTGCTTTGATTCTGCCATAAGGCACCGGAATCTCCCGTCAGATACCGCGGCCATTGACATGGAGAGTTAAGAAGGAACATGGGTGGTTTTTAGTCAGTAGAAGTCTGACACTCCCTTTCGCTCTGTCCAAGAGCGGGAGGGGTTATTTGATTATTTTCCACAAGCCAAAAAAATGCACCGTAATCTTCCGAACGCGTCGGCTGCCCGATACTAGCCCTCCCGTATACGATAAAATATAAAGATTGCCCGATGAAATATGGAAGAGTAGATAGAATGGGAAAGATTCAAAGGCTAGTATTTGAATCTTTCCCATTCTATCACTACATTACATTACATCATGGATAAACTACACTACATCATGGATATCGTGCTACATACAATATTGTTGTAGTATATTTACGGGTTTCATGAGTCATAAACATCAAATCTATGTTCCGAGAAAAAAAAGGGTTATGTGCTGAATACCACACACAATACCATAAATGTCCTTATACCACAGATGAATTATTAAATTATTAGGTGTGGGGATAATTAAACTTAACTCTTTCGGTTAACTTTCAATATGAACTTTTAATTTAACCTCTGTATATATTGTATTTAGAAGTAATGTGACTAGTTCCTAGCACACGAACGGGACGAATGAAATACTGAACGGAGGGCAGGCGCGTACGCATGAATAGGTTCTCTGTCTCAGAAATATAAACAGATTAATATTTGCTGCTAAGTAATTTCTAAGAAACTACAACACACAATAAGGACTAAAGTAGCCAAAAATCCGAAGGCGTTATAGAAAGAAAGAAAGAAAATTTATTTATTTGTCGCAGAAACATACCGAGCATACAGGAAAAAAACATTACACAAACAACGCTTATCAGATATAAAAAAAATACAACAAGCAGGGATTACAAAAAAGAAAATGTTGCACGTTGTGACTGCGACAACTTAGGTTACCACTCAGCATGGTGCTGTGTTATGGTCGCCCACAGCACAGCGCTGGTTTTCAGTGGTCACCCGTGAAAAACGTATGTCGTTATGTTATACCTACCTAAGTAATAAGTATTCTACTCTTTGATCCGAAGGACATTTCAGATTTCCTGAGTACGAAGTTTCATTAAAGTATAATTTATGGCAAGTCCCAAGCTATGGCGAGAACGGGTTTTCTTACCCAATCCATATGTGCCATTTGCTGGGAATCTTTATCCTGGACACAAGTTGGTCAAAGCAAGGCAAGACACTTCACACATCGTGGTCTGCCTATCCTATTGTTTGTATGTAATACACAGGTCCGACTCCGGGCGACGCGTTTCAAGTGGCGGCAGAGAACAGGGCCAGGTGATAGCATCAAATCATAGTTATCAGATCCGATAATTACTATATTATCCTCAAGACTAAGTTGTGAAAACAAGGACAACCGCTGCTCCATGCTCCACTGCTGGAGCATTTTTCTTACTGTAAGCACTAGCTATAAAGTGGCTTTCTATACAAGCTTCACGTTTATTCCGGTCTGCCTTCCCGTAATAACACGACTGCCCAAAATAAAGTGTGTTAAGTTTTTGTACATAGTTATGTCAATTTATAATACAGTAGCTGTTGCCAGTGGCTTCGTCCGCTACAAGTCGTAAATTATCCCGCGGGAAGATAAAATCGGGATTAAAACATTTAAAACTAACTTATGTGTCAATACAGGTTATAAACTATCTGTGTACCGAATTTTATCCAAATCCGTTCAGTAGTTTTTGCGTGAAAGAGTAACAAACATCCATCCATCCATCCATACATAGGTACTTATAAACTTTCGCGTTTATAATATTAGTACGAGTATTGTTTTAATATATCATTGACGAGCAGGATATCTGTAGTAGTAATGGATAAAGAAAATCTAACTCTTAACCGGTCAGTAGCGGATGCAGATTGATGTTGGGCCCGAGCAAGTTGTGATAGCAGAAATCACATGTCATATGAAGAGCATCCAGGGCTTTTGCACTGCGCTGTGCCGTGCTTGCCCTGCTTTGGACCCAGCGATAGATATTATACAGTACAGATTAACATCGCGGGCAGAAGCGGCACTGGAATGGCTGGCGCGCCGCCAGTTGCAAAATGTACGCGCGCGCCCAATGTAACATCTGCTGGGATGCTGATTCCACGCAGCTGCGGAAAGTTCTGGAGTGGCGACCGCGAACCGGAAGACGTTGCGTTGGAAGGTCTCCGAAGGTGGACCGATGACATGGTGAAGGTTGCGGGGACCCTCTGGATGCGAGACGCACGGGATCGCTCATTGTGGCGACACCTGGGCCTATGTCCAGCAGTGGACGTCTTTTGGCTGAAATGATGATGATGATGATGATAAGGTTTATAGAAACCAGCAATTTATAAACAAAAACTACATATAATGAAACGTTATCATTTTATACAATAGGTACCGTACTCATTGGTCGACACTTTGGTTGACACTATCAGTCATAGACATAGTCTTTCTACCCTACTATACTCTATGTTTCTACCTCTATGCTATCAAATAAGGTCTTCTTCATATGTCACGCTCACGTATGTCACGGACAATTACTGTCATGGCAGTATGCCATCTATCAAGAATTTAAGCATTTTTTATTCATCATCCTTGTTTTATTGAGTATGAAAGAAAGAGATAAGTGTATTTCATTTAGAACTTTCTGGGGCTTTGGAGTACAAGATTAAAATGACAGTCGACAGACAGCTTTGTTTGTGTAATTGTGTGAATCAGAACTAGCTACAGAAGTACTTTTGTTAGTCGGTATAAATTTTCTCTATAATTATGGCAGATATTCAAGTAGTAACCCAGGATTTTGTTAACGTGCATATCACGAAGTCAGACAGCGAAGATGCTGCTGCGCCCGTCGAGAGGAGGTTCAAGAAAGCTATCAATATAATGGAGTTTAAGGTTAAATTGATTTACAGATTTTTAAATTTTTGTCTAAATCTAATAGATATGCTGATGAACTCTTGTTCCTGAGATTTACAAAGTTTCTTCGAAGTGTAAATTGTTATCCTCTTAACATTTTGGTTTCCATAAGTTACAAGAAGTTCCTTCGAAAGGGAAAAAGACTTGATGTAAGAGTAAATCTTAAAAATTATTTATTTTTTATTGAGAAACGTACCACTTACTATGATTGGGACACGAAATGGTATTGTTCTGGATGCTCAATTCTTTTGGATTTTCTACAACACAAAGTAAAATTTCGAATCACAGACAAAACTGGAACTTGTCACCGGCGGTTCCGCTGCCACAATGAAGCTGAAGCTTTATGATAAGAAAAACACCTACGTCTGTGACATCGATAACGATGATGCCCTGCTTGGTTCCTACCCCATCGACGATGGCATGAGGATACATGTGGTCGACAAGTTTGCCCTGCTTAATGATTTTGGATCTTCTGACAGCGCTGAGAGGTAAATATTATGAAAATAGAGTAGACTAGTAATCCAATTGTAGATCTCTGATAATAGTAACAGCAGGTAGGCCAGAAACCCTTTTTTTTTTGCGGGTCGAAAAACATCGAATAACCCCTTCCGCTCTTGGGCAGAGCGAAAGGGAGTGTCAGACTTCTACTGACGAAAAACCACCCATGTTTCTTCTAAGCCCTTTATGTCGAGGCCGCGGTATCGCGTATGACGACACGGTTGGCGCAGTGGTTGAGCGATTGACTGCTGCGCAGCATGTCGCGGGTTCGATTCCCGCACGGAACAAATATTTGTACGACCTACAAGTATTTGTTCCGAGTCTGGGTGTTTTTCTATCTATAATATGTAAGTATTTACAAAAAAAAAAATGTATATAAGTAGTTTATCAGCCATCTCGTTACCATAACACAAGCATTAGGTTGCTTAGCTTGGGACTAGATGGCGTTGTGTGAAATGTCCAAGGATATTTATTAAAAAAAAAAAAAAAAAAAAAAAATCTCTTAGAACATCCTGCAGCCCCAACGGCCATCGGCCCTTACAGACCCCTCCCATGTTGCTGACATCTCTTTGAGGCGCGGGTGGAACGCAAACGCGCTGTCGACACGGCCTGTCGTCTTCATAAGGCGGACGGACGTCGAGCTAGTGGCCAGAAACCTTGAAGACCTATGTACCAAAGGGGGTTGTATTATCCTTACTAACTGGGTTGTGGAGGTCGGATGGACAGCTGGTTTATGTATGTTTCATACTGGTATTCTGCTGGATCCATTTCAACTGGCTAGGCAGATGCTGAGAGCAGACTAGCTTGCCCATAGTATGTATGTTGTGTTACAGGAATTGTACCCAACCTGTATGTCTGGTTTCCTATCCATGTCCTTTATAGAAGCCTAGTATTGTACCTGGACTAAATCTACGAATAGACCAGGTTTACATAGATTTGGCTGAAAATATTTGTTCAGAATAGCTAAAGGGGTCAAATAACATTGTACTGTTATCAACCAAGTTTTATAATCATCTCGTCTTTAGATTCCGTTTATCTGAAGAAGAGTATGAGAAGAAAGGCGATAC
The DNA here is from genome assembly GCA_932274075.1 of Diarsia rubi. NCBI lineage: Eukaryota > Metazoa > Arthropoda > Insecta > Lepidoptera > Noctuidae > Diarsia > Diarsia rubi. The sequence goes on along the minus strand of OW026424.1, from coordinate 18,740,674 downwards.
ACTGCGCTCATTCCTGCAACGCAACCGCCTCGGCAAGTACAACGAGGAAGAGATGGTGAAACTGAAGGAGCAGCAACAGCAGGAACTTGAAGATGAGGCTAAGTAATTAGGAATTTCTTTCTTTCTTTAGTTTGACAATATAATATAGGCAAGTCTGTAGCTGAAGCAGTAGTGTGCCATAATAGGGGATCGGACAAAAAAAAACTAATTAGTCCGTCAGATAGATTTCCAAAAAATATTGGAGACGTATTTTTTCTTTTTTCTTTCACATAAACAAAAAATGAAGTCAATACAGTGCTTCGAAAACTCGTGAACTCTACGAAAACGTCATATGATAGTACATTTTTTACCTTCAAATGACGTCACAACCACATCTTATCTTCGTCAATTTTGATTAATTTGATAAAACAAAAAACACGTATCCAATATTTTTCGATAATCTAACTGACGGACTAATTAGAATCATTGTTTTTTGACTCAGTCCGATCCCCTATTATTATTCTTGCTTATTGGATTGTTTTGAGACAGAGATACAGTGTAGATTTCAACCAATTTTGATTGATCGATTCACGCACATTCCCTCCACTCTTGTTTCCAATTTATTAGAAACCAGTTTGTATAGTGTTTACTGGTTTTGATTTTGTGTTGAAGCCAGCAGCCACACTTGGCTATGAAGTATGACTATCCCATTTTTGTCTTGTTAGGCCATTCAATCTGTGCAAAAGACCCCCCCAGTCCTTTCCAACTCTCTTGGCACATCCTATCAATGTGTACCTGTACATTACCTGTAAGAGGGGTCAGATAATGCAGGGCAGTGAATGTAGATAATACCATGGTATAAATCATCAACAATCCTAATAATACTTGTGTCTGTTCCACACAGGGTAGCAGAGGCAGTACTGGTAGGCGCTAGGTGCGAAGTGCGAGTACCTCAGCAGGCTGTACGTCGCGCCACCGTACGGTACAACGGATCGCTGGACGGCGCTAAGGGTCTGTGGATCGGGGTGCAGTATGATGAGCCACGTGGCAAGAATGATGGATCGTGAGTATACTCCCACACGATGTATATGTTCATAGCTAGATAATCACCTGTATCCATCTCTGTCTGGGGTGAACCTTTGCACCATATTACATGATACTTAACCATAATGGACAAGATGTGAGCAAACTCCCCTACCTATCGCTTTAGGTCATACAGGCGTGATGTTATGGCATTAAGATAATCTGATTGTCTGAATAGAGAGCAGCGGTGGCCCAGTGGTGGCGGCCCCGACTTACGAACAGTAGGTCGTGGGTTCGAACCCAGGCAGACACATTACTTTGTGTAATATATTTCATCACCGCTGTTCTCAAAACGGTGAAGGAAAACATCGTGAGGAAACCGGTATGGCTTAGAACCAAACATTCGAAGACATGTGACATCTACCAATCCGCACTGGGCCCGCGTGGTAGATTATAGCCCATTCCCTCTCAAAGAGAGAGGTCTGTGTCCCAGCAGTGGGAACATTAATAGGCTGTTGATGATGAGTGTCTGAATCTATGAATGTTTCACTCACTGTGCATAGTGATATTTGTCTAGGTATAGGTATTTTCGTTTGGATCGATACTTTGCAGTATAAGAATATTGCATTTATTAGGTCATCAGTGACTAAAAGTGATAAGTAATAACAGGTCTTCATATCGTTTACAATGCCCTTCAAATTCAAACTTTTGACGAACTTTATTTGTTTGTCTCATTGCCTTTAAAATAATATGTAGTAGTAGGTACGATAAAATGCAATATAAGTGTTCCATCTCTCCACAGTGTGAACGGGAAGAGATACTTCACGTGCCCGCAAAAATACGGCGGGTTCGTGAAACCGGTGTACGTGACTGTCGGCGACTTCCCCGTGGAAGAGTTCGACCTCGATGATGAGATATAATCACCCAACACGCACACACACAAACGTAGACCGCGGGTATCCGGAGTTTCATACAAAATTGTGTATTAGAATTTAAGGGTTTGCTATTTCACAGGGTTCAGTTTTTCTTGTAGTATGTATAGGTATGCTTCTAAAGAATAACTATATTTACCGGTACAACATAAAATCAGAAATTGTCTGGCTTGAAGGAGACTCTGAGACACATAATTAACACAAACATAACACAAGACACTAGATACTATGTCAGGGTATGTCTTCAAGTAAGCTTCACGTCACGCAAAAAATTACAACTTTAAAAACACCCAATCTACAGTGTAATTTGTGCAACTGCGGTACTTAGAGATATTTAATGATTACTTAAGCCGTCACTTTGTAAAGATTTGACATACTTTTGTATGACAAAACTGTCAAAATCTTTATTATGTAATGGACTAAGTAATCATTACAGCTCTCTGAGTGCGGCAGTAAGACAGTTCAGGAGCACAATTTTGTATGAAACGTCTTTGCTATTATATTTTTGTATGCACCAAAGCTTGCTGGCGGGCTATATAAACAAACGCTTTATAATTTTTTAAATCTTATAAATAATTCTTTATTTACTTATGTGAAGTGAGATTGTGAAAGAAACTAATAGGACTTCTTTTTAAAATATCTTTTCATGGCTAATAAAATTGCACGTATTTACGTGAATTAATTAGCACTGAAGATGATAAAATAAAATAAAAAATATATTCAAAGAATGATTGTATAAATGTGAAAATGATCTCAAGTGAGTGTTTCGTGGGTTTAAATTTTTTGAATATTTTTAATGAATTTCTGTCTTTTGATTATGATAATAAGTAGTATCCCTAGAACTGGCCAGAAAGAATTTTTGCAAAAAGATTTCTGCCATGGATATCAAAATAAAGCCATAAGGAGTCAAGTCTAGGAATACTAAGTATACAGCTTGAAAGTATTTATAGCGCTATTGTTTTGTAGCTGCAGTACATAGTTTTATGTTGTCGACATTCCAAGTGAATGAGACTTATTTTTACGATACTCAATCATGTATGGCAGACACATGCATATCTTTGCTTAGTAACATTCGATTATGTAATATTTTTTGATAATAAAACAAAAACACTGAATTGAGGAGTATTATTTCAAGTGTATTTTCCCCAAACATCTCTTAAGAGCCAACCTCAGGTTGAATACTAACTCTGTGTGTCGCGACGCGCGAGCTTTAGCGGATGCCCCTAGCTATAGAACGTCGTTTCTCGCTTTCGTGATAAGTTTCAATTTCTAAGTCACGTATTTATTTTTTTTCAGTAGAAGACAAGGAGTCTGTATTTGTACACGTTTGACGACAATAAGTACGCCCCCTATTAATTGCATGGATCCTCCTTCGGGAATTGCAGGTTGAAGTTATGTATCAAAGTTTGGATTTTATCTCCAAAACTTTACCATCCATGTCGAGGGAAGAGACTACTAGAAAATAAAAAAATCGAACTCATTGTCAAAAAATCGCCATTTATTATTACAATAACTAAATTAAAACTTCCTCCTCTTCAATATCTCTGGTCGCCAGTTGATAGGATGCGACTCTTCGGACGCCGTGTCATCTTCGCGGTAGATCTTGATAGTCTTATCAGCCTCGGTCGTGATGAGACGAGATCCAGAGTTGTCGTAGGTCATCGAGAAGATACCGGCTTCGGAGTCCATTGAACCGGGTTGGACTGCCGCCTGTGGAAAGACATGGTTAAGGACATCAACGACCTATTCGGTAGAATTATTGTATGAGCTAAATGGTTGGACAAAAATAAGTTTTACAAATGGCCCCAAATACTGTTGTGGATTGATGGATCGTATAAAAATGTCAGTGCTTTCTTAATTATTTTTGGTGTAGTATGGTGTTCCTTTTGACTCTTGAACGTTACTGCGATTTACAATAATGAATGCAGAATATTTTAGCTGCACCCTATATTTCATAGTCGTAAAATACAGTCAGAAATAATTGTAGTAAAGTCAATAGATACGATACCATGCTTCTATACCACAGTTATTGGAGACTTTAACGCAAAGCTAGGCGTTACCATCGAGGGGGAAGAGTTCGTGGGCAGGTTTGCACTGGGGCAGAGAAACACAAGGGGTCACACATTGGCAAGCTATCTCGCTCAGCGTAAGTTGTATGCCATGAATACCTTCTTTCGCAAGAAGAACCAGAGACTATGGACATGGCAAAGTCCAGATGGAAAAACCATAAACCAGATCGACTTTATCCTCAGCAACAAGAAATACATCTTTAAGGACGTAGACGTCATCAATGGAGCCGGAGCGGGTAGTGATCACCGAATATTGCGGGGTCGACTTGTTTTCAAGCTGAAGCTGGAGCGGAGACGGATGGTTGACACTACGCGCTCAGCGAATGACTGTCATTATATCGCTGCCCAAAGAGAGTATTTCGAGGAGAAATTGGCGGAGACTAAATGCAACAGAGTCGTGGCATGCAGATGCGATTAACAATCAACTGGTGGACTCGATAAATGAGATCGTAAGGCAGATAAGACCAAAGTCGAAACCGAATTCTAATCCGCTGTCGCAGGAGATTAAACTGCTACTAGATGAACGTAGGAAAATAAAGGAAACGACATATCAAAGAGACCTTTCCGCAATCAACAAACGTGTCAGGCACCTTATACGACAGCAGTTGCGACAGAGGAAGAATAAACTTATTTTGGAAACGATCGAAAAGCATAGAGGGCCGAAAGTTTTCAGAAAACAGTTGAAGCGGGGTAGCCAGCAAATTCATAAGTTGTGTACAGAGGATAACTTGGTTACAACTAATCGTGTAGACGTAATAAAGGTTGTGGAAAACTACTACTCCAATTTATACAGTTCCCGCACACCAGGGCCGAATTCGCGGCGGGGAGACTCCAGGGCGCCGTTGGTTAAGCATAGAACTGAGGACTTGCCTGAGATAAGCCTGCACGAAATCAAGCATGCCCTCAAGCTCATGAAATCAGCAAAATCGCCAGGCAAGGACAAGATAACGTACGAATACCTGAAGTACGGAGGAAAGCCTGTGCTAAAGCAACTCAAATTGCTTTTCAATAAGGTATTGTTTGAGGGTGTAGTACCAGATACATGGAAGAATGCGGTTGTGATACTTCTACATAAAAAAGGGGATATAACCAAACTTGAAAACTACCGACCAATTTCACTACTTAGCCATGTGTATAAGCTTTTCACTTAAGTGATCACCCTACGCTTGACCAACAGACTAGATTCTGCCCAGCCAGTGGAACAGGCGGGTTTTCGATGTGGTTTTTCGACTATTGATCATATTCACACTGTCAGGTAAGTTGTAGAGAAGTGTACTAAATATAATCGACCTTTGGTAGTAGCCTTTATAGACTACGAAAAAGCGTTTGATACGGTGGAACACTGGGCCGTTATACAATCTCTACAAAGATGCCAGGTGGACACGAGATATGTGGAAGCGATCAAAGCAGCCTACCAAAGTGCAACGTTACAAGTGAAACTCCACGAACTCACTGAGCCGGTGCTGGTCGAGAGGGGAGTTAGGCAAGGGGACACTATTTCGCCAAAACTATTTACCTCATGTTTGGAAGACATCTTTAAGCTTCTTGACTGGTCAAACAGAGGTATCAACATCAATGGTGAGCGCCTAACTCATCTCCGATTTGCGCATGACATAGTAATTTTTGCGGAAAACCTGGGGGACCTAACAGCTATGATCGGAGAGCTTTATGATGCATCAGTGATTGTTGGGCTAAAGATGAACACATCGAAAACTAAAATAATGTGCAACGATTCCGACATAGATCACATTAATGTGCATGGGAATGTCATAGAAAGAGTCAATGAATATGTCTACTTGGGACAAACCTTGAACCTTGCCAAATTCGGACAAAATAGCGAGATTGAGCGCCGCATCCGCCTAGGCTGGGGAGCTTTTGGCAAACTGTCCGAAGTGTTCAAGAGCACAAGCATTCCCATTAACCTCAAGCGTCGGGCATTTGAACAATGTGTCCTACCAGTTATGGTCTACGGAGCCGAGTCATGGACGCTGACGAAGCAGGTGATGCACAAGCTCCAAGTCACCCAAAGAGCCATGGAACGGGCTATGTTAGGCATCTCTCTACGTGATCGAATCAGGAACACAGAGATCCGGAAGAAAACGAAATTGGTCGACATAGCCCATGTGATCGCTAGCCGAAAATGGAAGTGGGCGGGCCATATATGCCGTAGACAGGACAACAGGTGGGGTAGTCGGGTGCTTGAGTGGAGGCCTAGAGTAGGGCATAGAATGTGGGCAGGCAACCGATGCGTTGGACCGACGACCTTGTTCGAGTGGCGGGAAAGAACTGGATGCGAAAGGCGAAAAACCGGGAAGAATGGCGTGCACTAGAAGAGACCTACACTCAGCATTGGGTGGTGAAAGGTTGAAGAAGAAGAAGAAGAGAAGACAATAGATACTGGCAATTATGATAACTCAAGGGTTGATGCCGTCACATACTGTTTGGTTTATTTATTTGGCTTACAATTTTAAGATAACTCATAGCGAAAACCTTATAATATTCACTATGCATAAACATACAATGAATGACTCAGTAAAAGCTTTTTGTCAGAGTTTTTTGTTAGTTATCTGCTAGTAAATAGAAATGATATCAGGACTCACCTGTAATCTCTGGAAGTTATACCCGGTCCTCCAGTCCCAGAAGTACATGGTTCCGTTGTCTCCTCCGCTGACGAGGACACCTTCAGGGTTCACAGCCATACAGTTCACGATCGCGTTGTGGCCTGACAGATTCTATATGGGAAGGTAGAATACTGTTAGTGCACACATAAAAAAAAGAAGAAGATAACCCCATCCCATTAAAATAGTAGGAGAAATTTTAACACTAGAGTTCAGTACGTCTAACCTAAGATAACCAAGCAAAAAAAACACTGAGTAAAGTGATTTTATTGGGACTAAAAATATTGGGGAAACAACATGTTTAGTGTATTTTCGTTAGTTGTTTTTTTTCTTGTAAGTATCTAATGCGTTTTTAAATTTTTAGGGTTCTAGGATTTTTAGGGTTCCTGACTTTAGGATGACTCGACCAAACCGGTTTCACCTAGTTGTAAGCATTATAACTAGTTTATCTTTTCGTTTAAATATTGTACCTCATCGGTAACTTAACATAATTATGTTTTCCTTATTTAGACAAATAAATCATTATTCAGAATCCCAAAAAGGCAAAATACAATAGGAGCCTTAAAAATAAAAAAAAAAGTAGTTAAAAAACTTAAAAACCCGACTGAAAAAACTGAAAAGCAAACAACAAGCACATTTTAAAATAAACAAAACTTGGAAGCAGGCAGGGTCCATTCTATTTCCATTTCATTTCATAATTTAATGTTCAAATGAACCCCGCCTGCTTCTAAGTTTTTTCAGTCGGGTTTTTTAGTTTTTTAACTATTTTTTTTTATTTCCTATTTTTTAGTTCTTTCCGGTCTGTTCTTTCGTTGGTCGCGTAAAAATCTTCGCAGATGATTTAACTTTCGTGTATAAACAAACTCAAAAGTTAAATCATCTGCGATGATTTGTGGCTTTGAATTTATTTTAAACATATAAGTGTAATATATTTTTGTAATCTCTTTTTAAAACCCTTCATGTTGATATACTTTACTCGATGGTAAAGGATTGTTTTTTTTTTTGAAATACGTTATATTGGCCCCAAAATCCGCAATTTTCTTTTCTTTTTTAATCTTAATGTAGCCAGTGTCTCGCGCCATCCAGACGAATCTAACGACGTATATTTTATTCAAATCCCTTCATCCGTTTAGGAATTATGAGGGAACAAAGAAACGGACATACATACATACACGTCAAACACATAACCCTCCATTTGGGCTTCGCCGCAGTCGGTACTATGATAATCCTGTATCACAGACTGTATGTGCTTTAACAGTATGCTACATTTAGGACAGATGTTTTTTGTTTTGTAACTACTACTATACATTACACTACATTAACTTAGAAATAAAGAAAAACAGAAAAATACCACCACCACACCAGAATTTATAAACTAGGTTGCAAAATGAATTCGACACGCTCTTATTTATTACGGTAAGATGCAACTCCTGCGGGCTTGTCCCAATACAAAAATCATATTAAGCCCCGGCTGTTATTTGAAGATCTTTTATAAGGATGATACAAGTTTCCAGCAGGGCTAACATGCGCATGTCGACATATCTCATAAACGAGATGACAAATTTTGTCGATCTCGATTCGTTTGTCACTTTTCCTAACATGCGCACCATGCTCGAGAAGATATCTCGTCGTGACTTCGCCTTCTCGACGCGAGATAATCGATGTTACCATTTCATGAAAACATACCATAGTCTAGTTAAGTAACGCTGGTTTCATTCGGTCAATATTGGTGGAAATTGCGTGAACGCTGCCGTATTTGTGAACGCGACCTTAAAATTGTCTCTTTAACATTTTGTCAATCCAAAATTTGCTCTGATTGTGGTTCGTTACATATTTTCAATACAATTTGAAAAATTGTTGGATTGTAGGCTAGAAAGAAGATGGCTTTGGCTTCAAAGAGATTGTAAGTATTAGATCAAAATCCCGTCACAGCTGGCGGAGATGCTTATTGCTTATTAGTTTATTAGCAACTCTTTAATCAATGTTCTTTAATTACTTCCAAAACAAACCGTGTGAAGAATGCATTTTTCTACGAGTTTTAAGATATGTTATCATAATATTACGTTACATTATCTATCTCGATGAAGTGTACTAACTGTAATATACAATATAAACACACTATGCCATACGTAAATCAATAACTATTGAATGTTCACTATTCAGCAAGTACCAACTGCCATTGCTGTGAAATATTATTTGTAATACCAACGAAAGTTTACTTGTTTTATTTATTTTATTTTTTTATTTTATTTACTTTTACTTTACTTTACTTTACTTTACTTTTACTTTACTTTTCTCTTACTTTACTTTACTTTTACTTTACTTTACTACCAGAATCATCTTCCTCTGTATTTTTCTTGCTTCCCTTTCCTCATACACAGTTAATAGATAATTATAGTACGGCACCGCCATTATACTTAAATTGTTTCATAAATTTTACAGAACACTGTTACCCCTTTTTCAGTTTTTTCTCAGTTATTCGCGGTTTCTCGTCTACGAAAACCATCGACGAGAAACTTGTCATAGGAAAACGTCAAAATTCGACTAAATATAGCGCGCATGTTAGAGCCTGACGACAAAAACAGGTTTGACAGAACGACATGAGTTCTTTAGCAGAACGACATGAGATTTAAGTGGCGCCATGTTAGCTCCCATCGACAAACAGACATATGTCGACGCATTATCTCGTGCTGAGACGACATATGTCTGTTTGTCGACAACATTTTGTCGACGCATTAAATGCGTCGACAAAATGTTGTCGACTTGCGCATGTTAGCCCTGCAGGACAGCAATGTCTTATTACCTGTATAAACTTGCCTTCCGGACACTTCCACTGCTTGATATTGTCTGGTGAGGCCGATGCGAAGGTGTACAACGTGGGATGCACCACGATGGAGCGGACTGACTTCTTGTGGTTCGTTAGCGTGCACATTGACTTGCCGGCTGCTAGGTCCCACAAGCGGATCGTTGAGTCGTGGGAGCCGGTTATTATCTGGAAATAAGAGAATAGTTAGACTAAGTATTATTTTTTCTCCTGTAAAATATATGTATAATCAAATAGGGTAGTTGACAAAAAAAAAACTAATTAGCCCGTCAGATAGATTTCCCAAAAAAACGACGAGAAAAAAAAATGTGTCCAATAACACATTTTTTTTTCTCGTTAACAAAAAATGAAGACGATACAGTGCTTTGAAAACTCGTGTGACGTCACATCACACTACATTTTTTCCACGTAGTGACGTCACAAGCCCCCACTCTTGATTTTTGACGCGTTTTATCTTCGTAATTTTTTATTAATTTGATAAAACAAAAAACACTTTCGAATATTTTTCGATAATCTAACTGACGGACTGAACAGAATCATAGTTTTTTTAGTCAAGAAACATCTCTATTATCGCCGCCTGTAGTTATAATTATATCAGAGACAAAGTGAAAATGTCTTATTTGCCTGTAACTACACCTACAACGCCGAGGGGACGCCCTAGAAAGACATACACTGACGTTATTGGTGATGTTCTTCAGAAAGGACAGGTGCGTAGTTCTCGTAACCGGCGTGTGTGTATGACCAGATGTATGAATGTGGACCAAAGGAGTATGCAAAGATCGTAGCGAGTGGCTTTCTGTGGTTTTTGCCTACCCACATGGGAAAATGTTTGTGTACAACTTCAATTAAGTGCAGTACATTTTAGTAGTATTAGTTCTAGAGTACCGACCGCGAACCGGAAGACGTAGCGTTGGAAGGTCTCCCACGGTGGACTGGTGACCTGCGACAGTAGGTTCACGGCGGTGTTTTTTAGTAGGTGCAAGCCCCACATGACAGCGCCGTCTCCCCGGACTGTGGGGTATACTTTGGCATTTTTCACCGCCCAACAAAAAAAAAAGGTGGACCGATGACCTGGTGAAGGCTGCGGGATCCGCTGGATGCGAGACGCACGGGACCGGTCAGTGTGGCGAACTCGACACTTGGGGGAGGTGTCGGCTAAAGTGATGATGATGACGACACCCTACTACTTAAGTTTCTTCTAAGATTTATTTATTTATTTATTTATTTAGTTGTTTTTTTTGTTGTTGTTGTTGTTTGTTTTGTTGTTTAGTTGTTAGTTTATTTAGACACAGGCAAAGGCGCTGCTTGGCGGCATAAAAAGGTAATGATGTACTTCTCTGAACATTATCATCTTCTAAATTCCACAGTTGCTACTACCACCAGATCAAAGAAGTACTCTCACCTGTGGCTCAGCAGCCTGGCACGCAAGCGAGGCGATGGTGTCCGTGTGTCCCGTCAGTGTGTGCACGTTGGCCTTGGTCCTCATGTCCCACACTCGCGCGGTGGCGTCGCGGCCGGCTGTGACGAGGACGTCTATGGTGGGGTGCAGCGAGATGGTGTACACCGCTGATAAGTGGCCGTGGTAGTGACGAATCACCTGGAAATTGAATACAAATAAAAAATAATTCTGATGACTGTTTTTGGACATGGCGGCTATTCTTAGCGGTGACTACTGACGTAGGAAATATTATATTACAAAGAGTATGGCGATATGGTGATGGACGGCACAGTCGGTTAGTGCAGTGGTAAATTATGAGTAGGAAGGTTCTCGGTGTTTTTCATTTAGTTTAATTTTAAGTTTGCATGCTGAAGGTAGTAAGCGAAATATGTGAAACATTTTATTTTTAAGACCATATTTTATGCAAATAAAGAATATTGAATCTTGGCTGAGTGATACTGCGCTGCGTGTCGCGTATTCGTATGGCTTACAGAAAGTTTTTCCAGGCCAGGGTGCTTTATGTGAGTTTAAATATTTCTAAGAGCAGTGGCCCAGAGGTGGCGGCCCCGACTTACGAAAAGCTGGTCGTGGGTTCGAACGCAGGCAGGCACATTACTTTATGTAATTTATTTCATCACCACTGCTCTCAAAACGGTGAAGGAAAACATCGTGAGGAAACCGGCATGTCTTAGAACCAAAAATTCGAAGACATGTGCCATGTACCAATCCGCACTGGGCCCGCGGGGTAGATTACAGCCCATTCCCTCTCAAAAAGAGAGGAGGCCTGTGTCCCAGCAGTGGGAACATTAATAGGCTGTTGATGATGAAATATTTCTAAACGCACCCACGATATAGGAGAAATTCCTATTGGGGCAACGTTATTTTAAAGGAGAAGAGTATGCGCAGACACAAGTGCACTTTCTTCTGCTTCTCTTACATAGTCTGATGGAGCGGAAATGAAGTTTATTGTCAACTTGTGTTTGTGCCTAATAGCTTTAGGTTTACGTCACAATACAACGAATACATAATAGGCGCAATGTGAGTTTACACAACCCTTTTTTTTGTTTTTTTTTGGCGGGTGGAAAATCATCAAATAACCCCTCCCGCTCTTGAGCAGAGCGAAAGGGAGTGTCAGACTTCTACTGACTAAAAACCACCCATGTTCCTTCTCAGCCCTAGTCAATATTATTATTATATTATCCCTTTGAGGCGCGCGTGGAACACGAACGCGCCGTCGACACGGCCTGTCGTCGTCATAAGACGGACGGACGGCGAGCTAGCACATCACTCACCGTCCACAGGCCCGGTTTACCCAACCCTTCCGGTAAAATAGTGGTCATGTTATGTTTAGTTTTAGAAATCTTTCAGTTGATTGATATGCTGATGAAAAATACCTTATTATATTCCAAGTCCCAGCATTTGACTTGTCTGTCTTCACCACAACTGAATAGGTATGGGTGCCGTGAAGATACTTCCAGACCTTAGAACAAACACGTTATGAGATGATAACATTGTACTTCAAGTAATAAGATGTTTCCTGACTAAAAAATTAGATTCTGTTTTGTCTGTCAGTTAGATTATCGAAAATTATTGGATCCGTGTTTTTTTGTTTTATGAAATTAATAAAAAAAATACGAAGATAAAACGCGTCAAAGATCAAGGATGGGGGCTTATGACGTCACTACGTGCTAAAATGTACTGCAATGTGGCGTCACACGAGTTTTCGATGTTCGTCTTCATTTTATGTTTACGTGAAAACAGAAAAAATATGTGTCCTATAAATTTTGGAAATCTATCTGGGGGAGCAATTAGTTATTTTTGTCAACTACCCTAGAAGTGTCATGATAGTTATAATAAGGTTGATAATTGTACTTACCTCTTACTGTACTAACGTGCCCTGTGAGTGATACTTTCAGTTTGCCACTTGCCAGGTCCCAAATCTTTATGACCCTGTCGGCAGCACCTGTAGATTAACAAAACATGGAGTACAATGTTGTCAATTGCTATTTCAAAATTATTAACATTGAGTTTCTACTATAAACACTGTAAGATGCAGGTTCTTCAAATTGTAGACCACAGAAATCGCAAGAATGAGGTCATCGTCAGAAGATCAATTTCCGTTATGTGAGGTTAAAGCAAATGTAACCTTTCTTTATTTTCTTAGCCGGTCATGAGTCCCACGGCTGGGCAAAGGCTTCCCCTTCTCCTTCCAAACGTCCCTATCTTGTGCGATATCTGGTCTTGTTCGTGCTGCAAACAAGATCAGCAGGGCTTTTGCGTATCTTTAAAATGACAGTGGCTATCATATAGTGTCCATCAATTAACTGTCAAGTGGTTCCATTTTGTACTAAACCATAACCAATTTGACAGATAATCCATGGACCATATGATAGCCACTGACATTTAAAAGATACGCAACAGCCCTGCAGATCGTCACGCCGCGGTCTACCTCGACGTCGATTGCCCCCGTCAGGCGTCCAGTGCGTGCCCATCTTGCTCACTTCTGTGGTTGCATTTGTGCTACATATTTAACCTACATTTAACCTATGATACAAAATATCAGTCAGTATGATAGAGAAAAGTGGCGTGCAATTGGAGAGGCCTATGTCCAGCAGTGGACTGCTATAGGCTGATGATGATGACAAAATATCAGTCATTTATTAATTAATGTTTCGATAAATCAAGATAAACATACCTGTAGCAAACCACTCATTGCCTGGTTCAACAGCCACACACCTGACCCATCCCAGATGTCCAGATATGACACGGAACAGCTTCCAAGGTGCATGCCATTTGGGTTTGGGCATCGTGGGAGGTTTCCTAGGCATGGCTAGGGCTCCGGACGGCGGGGCCGCGGCAGGAGCAGGTCCCGTGAAAGGTAGGAGGGCACCCTCTGACCCTAGGGCTGCTGATTCTGCTATTTCTCCTAGAACACATGGTGATGTTATGTTGGTAAATGGAATTTATAAATTTCGTACACAAAGAAACATGCTTATTGTAATTTGGGAAAGTCGGTATAGGGATGTCTATGGTGGAACTAAACTTTATAACATGATATATATAGTTTCTAGAATTTGAAATATCAGAAAATGCTTGAGCTATTTTACATCTATAAATACGTTTATAAATAAGACAAAAACTACGGAGATAAAAAGTGTAGTAAGCCAGTTTACCATGCGTCTGTGTGTGATGATGAGTATTCAGGATCCCTTAGTTTTGGACCAATAAAGCCTTGCATAGAAGAAGAATAATTGGTTTATTATGGCTAAATATGCATGAGGAAGAATTCCAGTACTTTCTAGTTTCTACACACATAACATCAAGAATGTAATCCCCGACGGGTTAGGCAGAGGTGTACCATATAGAACCATGTCCCATGTAATAGGGGGCGAGTCTTTTGCCATCAACCGGGCACAAATCCAGCCTCCATAGCTGCTACTGAAAATTTCCTGAGGGAAAAACCCAATAACACTTTGTCCGATGGACAAAGATGCGGAATGGACAATTCCTCACTGCTAAAAAGACCAATTACGGAAAAGATTCGAACAGTAGAGCATCTAAATGTCTAAGGACAGATTGTTGCGTTAAGCAGGATACAGAAAAAACAATAAAAAAAAAATCTATGTCCAATCTGATTTGATCGAACTCAAGACCCCCTCAGCTTAGCAGTCACGATTATGACCACATAGCTAACCAGTAGTTTAAAGAGTTTGAAATATTAGGAAATGGATGTGACTTGAGCTATGTACATCTTTAAACATAGTTATCATTATGACAAGAGAATACTCCAATAAAATAATTTAACATAAGTATGGTAAACCAGCTTAGCATGCATCAGTTGTAAGCATGAGTATAGTTTTCAAACTACACACAAACCCTTTGATGAGGAATCAGGATCCCTTGGTTCTGGGCCAATAAAGCCTTGCATAAAAAATAATAAATGGGTTTTTATGCATGAGGAGGCATTTCAGCAGTTTGAAATAACAGAAAACGAGAATGAGCTATTTAATAAACACATATACACACACACGCCCTACACATAACCAAAGTCCTCCTGCTGACTGTTTTCGGTCACCACTACCAATGTTATCGGAGGTTAGCCATCAGCGCAGAAGATATTATAGTGCACAAGTGTACTCTCTGTACTTTTTCACTCATAGTCCAATGGGACGGGAATCCGACAACCAGAGGGAGATCAGTCGCAGGACCACTGACTTAAGACGCTTTCCAAGGCACGGGGTATCGTACCACCTGCTTCCAATTTCTGGGCAACTACTGCGTTTCTAATGGAAAAACATTTTCCAATAGTACTTTTCGCCCAACTGGAGATCGAACCCAGGACCACACGCTCAGCAGTTATGCTGGTGCCACAAGATAAACGGACAGCCAGGTATAAACAGTTATCATTATGACGCACTCAGACACGCTCAGACAAAAAGTATACAGAAAGCCAGTTCGGGTAGTAGCATGCATCAGGTTAGTTTTCAAACTGCACACAAACCATTTGATGAGGAATCAGGATCCTGTTCTGGGCCAATAAAGGCTTGCATAAAAGAAGAATAATTGTTTTTTAGTTGAAAGGGTTAGTAATTTTTAACAACAAGTTTATGGTTCCAGCTAAGAATATTATGTCTCGAGGGATAAGAGGTCAATTTTTTATTATTATTATATACTTACTTTTTAATTATTGATTAAAATTTGTGTCTCTAGTCATTAACTTGCACCTTACTACTGTATCGAGTCTGGTTGTTTTAACCAACCTGACAGACAGATGTGTTGCTGGGGAGTTTGTTCCGCCACTTCTTCTTTCCCGCTAAAACACTAGAAAGTGTCGAAGAGGGGGCGTTTTGGGGGACTGTCTCTTGTAAATGAGTAAAGTAAATTTTGACGTTCGAAAAGTGCTGATTATCAGCCTAGTTAGAATAAATGAGTTTTGATTTTGACCTCTTATATTCTTCCAGGCATGTTATATAAAAAGTAATTAATAAATAACATAATGTTGACTAAAGTTAGACAGACTTTTTGATAGTGCAGTTAAATTGAATGTAACATGGGTCTATTGGAACAAATCCAGACATAGTTGCACTACTACTGAGAAATCCCATAAAGCAAATTAAAACTTTGCTAGACCCCGGTTTTTAACCCAGGATCTCAGCAGTTGCACTTGCAAGCTCTGGACTGTGAAAGCAGCCATTAATAAATCTCTTTGTTAAATGGTTGATAGCAACATTTCTGTTTTGTCAGGTTAGTTAAACATAGGACAAAAAATTAAGGTTAGGTACTTTATTACTGTAATTTAGTTACCATTTTCCATGATCATGGGTATGTCAGGCTGTGTCCTTGCATCTTGTTGTTTGATGGCCTGTGCGAGCTGCACTGTGTCCAATACCTGTCCATAGCTGTCACGAGACTTCACACCTTTAAGTATTTTCTCTCTGAAAGGAAAACATGAGTTTAGTGTCAAGCGATTTTAATGTTATGCAATTTCATGTCCTTGCTCATAGTAATGAAAATAAAAACATATCTTTACAATATGCTTCTAATAAAGCCTGGTGTGACAAGAACGAATAAAGTAAAGAATGACTATATTGGAGGCAGTTTAAAAATTGAGCCAGTTACAGAAAATTAAATATAAATGTAGATGGATGTAGAGGGAGAGGACGACTAAGGAAGCGATTGATGGATTGTATGAGGAATGATTATGTGAAAAAATGGTGTAAATGATAGCGGGACGGTTCGAAGAGGAGAATGGACATGTTTTTCTGCCGCGTTTTTTCAGTACGCGTCTTTTAGATCTCAGTCCTACTAATAGAATAGAATAGAATAGAATAGAATATTTTTATTTCAGACCGGAGTCCATAGGGTTAGTAACAATTTTAACTTAAATGCTAGTGTTAGTAGGTTACAGGCACATAGATATATACAATTAAATTTCGGCATGGAGCCGCATCCACCTCCGCAACATCGGGGAATCCCACCGATCTACGAACACACTGAGAATACTGTTGGAGCCGCCGCGAACACGAGACATCAGGGATGCACATCTTTTTCTAATAATAGCGGCAAAACCGTCAATATTATTATCTGCAAACATCCCTGACGCACTACATCGCCACGGCAGCCGCAGCAGCACTCCCAGTGCATTATTATATTGAACGCGTAGGTCGCTGTATGCCCTCTGCGTGAAGTTGACCCACAGGCTGCACGTGTAGAACGATTGACAGTAAGCTTTGAAAAGCGTTACTTTAACTACTAACTAATAAAAGGGAAAGTCTTAGTAAAACTTACGCTTTTTCATCAATTGGCGGCAACAGTCCTTGGTTAGATAGAAACATATCATGAGACCTCTTCAAGGATCTGAACACCAATGTGTGAACCGAGTGTTTTATCACTTCCTCCGACATTTTGGTTATAGTTTACAATTTATCTTATTAAATAAAATTAGTATTATCTTTTAATCACTACTAATATATCCTGAATATATCAATTTTGTCATATTTTGGGAAAACTCAGTCAACAAACAGCAAACGCACGCGATAGCGTCATGTCACTGTCAAATGTCAACGTCAAAATGACGTTTTGATTTTGGCGTATGCGGCGTTCGGAAACGGTCGGTAGCATTTTTAAACACAATATCACGCCTGTAATCCCCGATCGGTAATATAATGCAGAGGTGTACCTAATCTAATAGTACATCCACATTTTGCCAACTGTGTTTAGATAAGTGTCATGTAGGGGCAAGGCGATTGCCATCAACCGGGCACAAATCCAAACTCCGTGGCTGCTACTGAGACTTTCCTGATAGAAAAAAAAACACATCACACACAACTTGGCCCGACTCGAGATTCAAACCCAGGACCTCGCGAAGCCAGTGTTTGCATGTTGTTGTGTTAGCATTTTTATAGTCCTAAATAGCAGCATAATATCATTAACATCTCGACGTCACCTGTACTTTCTCTAAGGATGGTTGGTTTCTTTTTTCTTGAATATAATAATATTTTCAATTTTACCGTTTATTTGAAATAAGTAATTGGGAAAATCTGGCAGTTTCGGGTAGCTTGATGTGCTAGCTTTTCAATGATTTTACCCGTAGTTTGTTAAATTGCTATCTATCATGGAGGTTATGTGATATAGCGAGCCCACTTACTACGTACTAAAGAATGGAGTTACAGTCAACTGAAAGGCAAAATAAATTATAATATTTTATTGACAAGTACAAAAATTCGCGATACATACTGTATTAAATAAAACATTCTAACAGTACCTAGATGCTAGCAGTTTATCGATTAAAATAGACACTGTACCATGTCACACTGTGTGATAAATGACTAGAAATTGTGACCGTAATATTAGACTAGAGGCTTTATAGCATTTACAATTGCACATTGAACAAAATAAAATTCGTTAAAAAACTATGATATTTACACAAAATACACTCATGACTACCGATTTACAATTACGTTCGCGTACACAGGCTATTCGAATTATGGATACATGCACTTCGTAAGCGTGGTCTAACACCTTCAGTATAGGTACCTACTACTTATATTATTGCCGTTTACATATTTCTTCCGATAGCTTTTAAATACTTATACCCACCACACTAAAACAGCAATATGCTAACTATTTAAAAAATCTACTGTGTGCATCTGTGTCACTTGAATTGCGGCAAAACTGTTCACTGTTGCGATATGCGTGTAACATCATTATCGAAAGAAGTACGCAAACTGCAGTTTATTTTATTTCACTATGTTGTAAACGTCCCAATATGAGCTAGATGCGGATAAAAGCGTTCTAAGTATAGAGTCCAGATTTGATTTTAAAACTTTAGTTCAAGTGTCGAACAAGTTGTGTCAGAAAAGAGTTGTCCTCAAACGAGACGATCAACATTCGAGTTTTCGATCGACTGCCAATCGTAATCGATATCGGTAGCATCGGCGACGGAGAATACCGCGCCACTCTCGGTTCAGATGGCCGACTTCTCCGGGTTATTTGCATCACTCACTCGGCGGGAGTGAGGGGCCCTCCTCAGAGTGCGGGGCTGGAGGTTCAGGGGAGGCAGGTTCGGGCGCTCGATCCTTGTGGGAGAGGAGACGAGAGGTCGTGTTCCACGTCGAAGAGTGTCCATGCCATTTCGGAAGTACTCTTCGGTCCTGTCGCTGTAGCTTTCGATTAGCGGCGCAGGATCTTCGTACTCTACGTTGAAGTGTCGTGGGATGGCCAAGTCTTCTGGTGGTCCCAGCTTGTATAGCGGAGGTTCGACGCACTCATAGTGGTGGTCTTCAGTCTCGTCATGTGGGTAGGTGTCGGCTACGAAGTGCCGCGTGCCACGTGGGGTCAGAGCAGCCCACAGGACACGCGAGTCGATGGCTGCACCTCCGTATAACGCATTGGAGCCAGATGCTTTACCAGCGCCGCCCTTACACCCTCCTCGGGCCCTGTCGAGAAAAAACCCATGAGATTTTTTCCAACTGCAAGAAAAATAGAAGATACAATAAGAATTAAGAAGGAAGAAGTAAAATGGGCTGTGGTTCTGGGCCCGAAAGAAAGAAGAAGAAGAATATAGAGAGTTTTGTGGTTAATCCAGGTGTTTGGATGCAGTGACCTCCAGCCGCAGCAGTTTGCCAGGCTATCTACTGCAGTTATTCTTGTTTTACATTAGGCGATTATTAAGGACTACTTACTCTCTACATTTGAGCAGGAACAGGGCCAACAGAGCAGCTATGCAAAGAACAGCGATGCAGCATGTGATCAGCACCAGGAACCATGTGTCGTCGTTAGAAGCAGGCTCTGTAACAAGTTTCACACAATTCCATAAGTTTGATTGTCCCTAAAGCATTAAAAGGGTAGGGTTCCGCGTACCACTAGTTGGACCGATAACCTGGTGAAGACTGCGGGAATCTGCTTTATGCGGGACGCTCGAGACTAGTCACTGTGGCGACACGTGGAGAGACCTACATATCTATGTCAAGCAGTGAACGCCTTTCGGTTGAAATATTATGACAAAAAGGATAACTAAATCTTGTGACATCAGGCCATCAACTTGGTGACTGATAGATTTCAATGTCACCTATGCCTAATGCCTATTGACATCGATGACGTCGTGGAAGTAGCGAAGTTTGGGACCAACAGAAATAGTCAGCGACACGAAGAAACTTGCTTAATGCTTGAAAGAAATGGTATGAATGTGCTTTTTGTGAAAACTTTCTAGGAGGCAGGTGAAACTGATAATGTAGGAATCATTGTGTGTTCTATAGAAAAGAAATATGCGGTCTACTGCGGTAAGTGGAAATTATGTTTTTCCTACTCCTCCGCTATTCTTTTTTGATTAATTTCGTTGCGGGATCCAACACAGTTAAATCGTTTCTCTGGGACTTCGGCGAGCTTCATTGTCTTGGCGCTTTTTTGTGGTCGCCACTGTTGATTCTGGCTAACAGGAGTTACAATGGTTTGGGAATAGTGTGGCGGGCTTGTCCCAAAAAAAAATGCGGTCTACTGAATAAATAAATTAAAGGACAACATACGTATCTCACCATGTCTCGGTAGCTCATGGTATTCAACTCCGGGGAACAGGGAGTTCTCCTCGTTGTTCCTGTTGGGGGGGCACTTGGATGCCCTGCACGGTGGGGTCAGGTTGGCAGCACTGGCCAGGAAGGCTGGCAGCGGGGGAGGGGGCATGTGCAGAATCGAGTCCGGCGGGGGCCCGAGGGAGAGACATTCCGCCCCGCAAGACATCCTGGAATTAAAATATTAAGATGGATTTATATCAGAATTTCTCGGTTTATACAGACTAACCAACTTTCATGTTGATCAAAATATTAATTTTCGTTATTTTTAAATTAATGATATCTCTATAGTTAGGTAGTCAGGATTAAAACATGGTACTTAGGTAAGTATAACAGTTTCTTTGGCATGTACTTTTAGGACATTATCTAATTAGTATTTAACTATGGTTTGGTTGGTCTAGTGATCCCAATCGCGACTGCTGAGCATAAGGTCCTGGGTTCGATTCCCGGCTCGGGCCTCGGGCAATAACTTGCAAAATGTATTAGAACATTTAGAACCTAGGTACCTACTGTTTGATACACCTCTGCCTTACTCTTCGGCTATTACAGGAGTGATGTTCCATTATTTACCTAATCCAGATTTCATACACCTAAAATAAGATGTTCCTGGTATGTAGAAAAAGTTTCTACCTTGTCTAGTTACTCCCGCCTATATTATTGGTAAAAGTTGTAGCAATTGATTTTAGCGAGACTGTAATTATTTATTTAAGTACATTGCAATGTACTTAAATAAATAATTACAGTCTCGCTAAAATAAATTTTTAGCTTTAATTAACACACGGGTAATTCAATATTTAAGAACAAGTTCACCTTACAACCACCTACCTTATATTTTTTACGAACTATGCTAGCCTACGCTTAAAATATATTAGGTAAGCTTACACAAAAAAATAATTTAAAATTTTATCTGGAAAATTCGTGAAAACGGCGGACTACCAATTTAAATTCTATCGAATTTTATAGGGCTATAAAACAGACTATATTACTGACATTCCCAGTAAAAACAGAACTAGCACTAAGAATGATACGGCAAAGAAAACTAGCAAGAAAATACTGATTTCACACAAAGAAAATGAACGCACGGAAAACTTGATCATATTTCATTGAATACCAATGAAACTTGATCTACACAACCTAACAATGCTATTCACACTCACTTTTTAATATTATTTATAGAATTTTCACACAAAACAGATGCACTTTACACCGTTCTCTTATTACACTTGCTAAAACTTTGGTCCATTGGATGCAGGGCGCAGGCGCGGAGCTCTACTATGTCATTTACTAACCACTATTCACATAACCACCCATTCGATCCACTCGAAATCATTGCTGGTTAATCACAACATACCAGTTATCAAACTCTAACAAAACCATCAATGGACGCGCCAGCAGTAGCTTCATACGTCATTTGACGTTTACAAGTAGTAACACATTAGGGGGTACATTATTGATTCACGCACGCGCTGTATGGAATTCTCGACCCTCATATTATAAGGGTGCTAAATAAAAGCTTTAAATCGAAAGCACTGATGTATTGTTGTCTCCCTCTTTTGTAATAAATCTAGGGTAAAGTAAAGAGGGTGAATATTTTTTGTGGTTTTATTTTATAAAATTGGAAATTTTGTGGTATGTGACTTAATTAGGGATTATTCACAATTGAATTAATTAAAGCATTGAATAGTTTGGAAAGAGGGTTCCATGTTATTTATCTTTACGACTGTTATTAAAGTTCATTGAAACAATCATTGAAACTATCACGCATAATGAACCTCTCATGAATTGTATAATAGCAACTTTGAATACAAAACAATAGTTGGGGACAAAGTACAATAAGTAACTACTTAGATTTAAAGTCAGAAAAGAAACAGTAGGTAACAATTTAAGCTGCTCGAGACGCGTGAAACAAAAATCTGATAAAAAGAGTATCGCAGTCGAGGTGGCCGGAAAGTGAATAATAAATAAATAAACTTTCCAGCAATACATCTGTCTTCATTGTTGTTCGGACACAGGCCGCTCTTTGAGAGGGAATGGGCTATAATCTATATCCACGCTGGCCCAGTGAGGATTGATAGGTGTCACATGTCTTCGAATTTTTGGTTCTAGGACATGCCAGTTTCCTCACGGTTTTCCGTCACCGTTTTTGAGAGCAGTCGTGATGAAATAAATTACACAAAGTAATACTGTTTGTAAGCTGGGGCCGCCACCACTGCGGCACCGCTGCTCTAGGTGAGCAGTATTTCACTTAAAGGTTTGGCGGCCCTGACTTTAAATCGGTTAACGTCAAATTGAAGCAGAGAACTGTTCCTTCTAATAATCCCAACATTTTTTCCGATATTTTATTTAATATAGAAGTCATTGTCGCACATAGAGACTAAGTAGTTAAAACAATGTTACTTTATTTGATCACCTGTCTGAATAGTACTTACACCCAGATTTCAACAGTCCGTGGAAAATCCTAATTACCTACACTTTGTCGACCCGGGAATCGTGCCCATAATCTCATGCTTGCAGAAGCCACTGCGCTTCTGCGACCACTGGACTAACTCAACTGTGCTAAAATGAGTTTCAATAGTTATTCAAAAATTGTGAAGTCTGTAATCAAACATTCTCACTTCTTCTTCTTAGTGTCGATGACAATTGGCTTCTTGAATACTGTTGAAAATTCACGAAAATTTTATTTTATTTCAAAGAATTATCGAATTATCACGATGTGTGAAAAAAGTAATAAAATTGATCAAAAAATGGCCTAGCTTTAACTGATTTTAAATGACGTGTTAGACAAAGACAGCGCTATATAAACGTGAAGTCATATTACATACCGTCATAGTAACATCACGGTTAGGTACGTAGTACAAATGGCCGTTTCGTGCGACAAGGATGGAAAGCGCTCCCACCAAAAACTTCTAAAGCATGTAACTACTCCATTTTTTTATCGATATTATAACTTTTTTCACGCAGATTCCTTCTTTATCGCATCGCTTTTGCTTCATCTGGTGTCAGAGATTTTATGGCACCCATTGGGCCTCTAATTTGGCTACATTACTTCAATTATTTTTGATAATTCCTTAAATAAATCAAACATTAAGAATAGCTTCATTTTGTGTACCCCAAAGTAATGTTACAAAGGATTCCTTAGAATACTAACGGTTCAGCTTTCCTCCTTATTTTCTTCAGTCGTCTAACTAAGTTAAGAGCTTCGTCAACAAACCCTAAGTGTATTTAACCAGTAGAA
Organism: Diarsia rubi; assembly: GCA_932274075.1. Lineage (NCBI taxonomy): Eukaryota > Metazoa > Arthropoda > Insecta > Lepidoptera > Noctuidae > Diarsia > Diarsia rubi. Next base: position 18,716,990 of record OW026424.1, on the reverse strand, counting down.
CAACTTAACATTCAATACACGTGGACATGGAGTTAAAGCCACTTCATTTGTCATCAAACAAGGCCAGCTAATGAAAACAGGAGTAAAAACACGTGAACTAATTAATACCAGCGCAAGTAATTAATGTTCACAGTGCATGTTTAAAGTATTGAAGTGGTATGAGTGCAGGTTAAAGTTAGGTACACACACACACACACAGTTTTGCCTTTGCTTATCGTCAGTTATCGTCAACCGGGCGATAACTCAAAAGCGTACGAGTAATAGCATTGCCGTGGCATTACCTGGTATACGCCCTGCCGGTGTTTGCCGCGATCACCCGCTTACGGTGGCGGGCGTGGTGAAGATCCTACGAAGCTGCTCGCCGTATGCACCCAGCAAGCTAAATGGGACGATGTATCCCACATTAATCCCGTATCGGTGCTTATAAGGCGCTGAGAAGATGATGGACCATTAAAATTTGTCTTTTTTTTTGGGACAAGCTGCCACACTATTTCCAAACCACTGTAACTTCTGAAAGCCAGAATCAACAGTGGCGACCACAAGAAAAGCGCCGAGACAATGAAGCTCGACGAAGTCCCACAGAAACGATTTAACTGTCTTGGATCCCGCAACGAATTTAATCAAAAAGAATAGCGGAGGAGTAGGAAAAACATTATTTCCACTTCCCTCCATATCAGCAGGAGACAGAACAGTACAAGGCCAATAGGCACACAAGGACGTATACAACTGGGATAAGCCCAGTTGCCTAGCACCACGGATGTTATTGTCATTAATATTACTGGGTCTTAAGTTGTGAGCTGTTATATTTGATTCCAATAATAGGTATGACAAAAATGCTTGAACGAACGGAAATTTGTTCTAGTTTCTACAAGGTCCGTATAGTAAATAACTCCGGAAGAAAATTTGTCTGTGGAAAATTAGCAACAATCAATGTAGGTTAATCAATATGGTTAAAAGACCAGCAATTTATTAATGGACATACTGGACAGGGTCATTTCTGTCATCATATACCTAGCCTCTTTCTAACCATGTTTGCATTTGCTTTCAGTCTTACTGGATGATGCTGAATAGGTACCAGTATTTTACAAGGAGCGAATGCCTATATCAGAACTCCACAACCCAGTTACTACTGAAGAATAAGATATCCTTTAGTAAGACTGGTTGTTAGACTTTCAGGGTAATGACTTCCTGTAACGACTGCCAAAGATCTATAAAGGGTGTAAAAGTACTCTTAACGCAAACGAAGGGCACTTATTGTCCCCACAACTGCGATATTTTTTTTGTTCTAGACTATACCTGGGAAACTTCTAGGTACGGAGATATTGGGGGTCAAAGTTCCAAATTTTTCACGGCTGTTTTTGTAAATACTAGTTTTTCAGGTTATAACATTACTTAAATTACCTCCATGACCCTTTTACTATTCAAAGCATCCACTAGCACCATGTTTTAAGGGTGCTACATTGAGTTTTATCGAACAATGAGATTTTTGACCCCTAAAAAAAAAGTCGTTTCCCAGCAAACATTTTTGCGTAGTGGTACTTAGTTTGATGTACAGAACGCTTGGTTGACGTATGTGTGAAGGGTTAATGGCAGCCGGGACGAACGGCGTGGTTTCCGAGGCACGGAGGTAATTTGCTATGTAACTTATCCACGGACCAAGTCAGCCAAGCATGGGTTACCCTAAAGATGGCCTTGGACAGCAGTTATTATTAAGCCATGAGCTCGTCGGTCATTTCTGTACGGCAGGCAAGTAATCCATCCTCAAGCATTGCAATATGGAGTTTCATAAAAAATATCTGGAACGGCTACGAGTTGTATATCCCGTGCCGTACCTACAAGTGTGAGTTGACCCTTCAACTGTGCTATGTTAAGGTCAGATCGCGTGGAAGCTGAACTTTATAAAGTTATTAGTATGGCGGGCACGCTGCTAATATGACTGAGCTTGTGGAGTTGAGACAGCGCACGTGTCATGTAAGAGTAATTGAGTTGAAATGGAGTTAGGTATCATAAACATAAGTAGATGTGTACTTAGCATAGGCATAATCAACGTACATAACATATTAATAATTACAACTTAATTATGATGTTAAAGTTAGTTAGTAAGTTTGTGAGGATTGACGGATGGATGTTTGTTATTCTTTTACGATAAAGCTATAACTAACCGCAATAGGGCATGCTTACATGATACTTACTAATAAAAATATGAAGAAAAAAAAAACACTGATTAACAACGGACAAAACCATACCAAACATTTCGGAAAAGTCTCGCCACCCTTGCGTTTATCACAGAAAATGTGTGCGGATCAATGACTTTTAGGTATAATCCATTTTCCCTTCATATTTTAAAACGTCTAATAAAGTGAGATCTGGAGAGTGTGCTGGGGCTATGGGACAATTATGTCACCAATTAAGGTTATAGTTTTTTTTACATATTTGGGACGAGAATCGAATACTGAATACCCTCCTTTAATATGTCCCTCGTTTAACCTAACACCCTGTATAACCTCAATTAACACGTAGAATTTGTATCGTGTTATTACGATTCCGCGGGACAATTACCAGTCTCCACGCGGGCGAAACCGCGGTCATAAGCTAGTTCCTACATAAAGTTGGCAACTACGTTATCCATACCGGGAATATCTGTCCATTTTGTTTATGTTCCTAGTTCAAAAGACACAATGTAAAGACAAGTAGTACTTATTCGAATTACCTTTGTGTATTTACTCTCAGTAGTGCAGGAAGTCGGTAAAACGCAAACTAATTACATTCCCGTTTGTTTGTATCAGAGTAATTCAATTGCCTTTACGACCAAACAAACTACACAAAACCAGTTTATGCGGATCTCTCATTGTACGGGAAATCTTCGTAAAGCTAGGCCATTATACAGGGTGTAAAAGTACTCTTAACGCAATCGAAAGTCACTTGTTCTTCCCACTACTGCGATCATTTTCTTGTTCTAGACCATACCTGGGAACCCTCTAGTTACGGAGATATTGAGGGTCAAAGTTCCAAATTTTGCACAGCTGTTTTTGTAAATACTAGTTTTTCAGGTTATATATAGCTTTACTTAAATTACCTCCATCACCCTTTTTACCCGACTGCGGCGAAGCCCAAAAGGAGGGCTTGGCGTGTATGTATGTATGTAAGTATGTATGTATGTATGTGTGTATGTATGTCCGTTTCTTTGTTTCCTCATAACTCCTAAACGGATGAAGTATACGTCGTTAGATTCGTCTTGATGGCGCGAGTGTCACTGGCTATATTAAAATTAAAAAAACCAAAGATAATTGCTGTTTTGGGGGCCAAATCGTGGATTTGAAAAAATAATAAAAATAGTCCATTACCATCGAGTAGGGTATCAAAATGAAGGGTTTTAAAAGGAGATTACAAAAATATATGACACCTATATGTTTAAAATAAATTCAAAGTCACAAATTCTATAAACAAACACAAAAGTTAAATCATCTGCGAAGTATTTTACGCGACCAACGAAAGAACAAACACCAAAGAACTAAAAATTTAGAAATAAAAAAAGTTCATTTGAATATTAAATTTTGAAATGAAAATAGAATGGACCCCGCCTGCTTCCAAGTTTTGTTTAATTTAAAATGTGCTTGTTTTTGGCTTTTCAGTCTTTTCAGTCGGGTTTTTTAGTTTTTTAACTACTTTTTACTATTCAAAGCATCCACTAGCACAATGTTTTAACAGTGCTACATTGAGTTTTACCGTAAAATGAGATTTTTGACCCCAAAAAAAAAGTCGTTTCCCCGCAAAACGTTTTGCGTGGGGGTACTTAGTTTGATGTACAGAATGCTTGGTTGATGTTTGTGTGAAGGGTTTTATTTACATCCTGTATACTCGAAATGTATAGCTTGGTGTGTCGTGTGTACTTAGGGAGGAAAAGGCTGATAATAATTAAACTGACTGGCTGAGATATGATATTTCATAAGCTTTATTAGGTCAAGCTATGTTTTTTCAGGGTATTTAATTGACTCATAGTAGTTCTATCATATTGTAAAATCTTCCATAACTTGGATGGGTAGGTACATGATCCCCTTTACCAAGTCTACAGCACTTAGAGTAGAACAAACTTTAACATATTATTCCGGTAATTACTGGGACGAATGATCAAATTGTTTTTTTTTTAATTTCCAGCAAGATACATTATTCGTGGGTGTTATAGACGATAAATTATGTTTATATACTAATTCTCGTTTACGCTCCCCTGTCCGTCGAATGGTTGAATCATATACTAATTGTAATAGGGGATCGGACTGAGTCAAAAAATGTTAATATTGATATTTTTGTGTACTCAAAATCTAAATTTAAATCCAGTTTCATGAAAGTTATTACGAACCGATAATGTCAAAAAGAATGTAAGCTAATCTAAATTTTTATTATTTATTTGTTTTTTTTTTGTGTTTGATGTTACTCTTTTGTCAAGCAATTTATTCAATTTGAACTTTTAATTAATTTGCATTTATAATATTTCTATATTTATTTTATATAGTTTTCTATTTATTGTAATAGTATTTAATTTATTTTACGTTATAATTTGTTATGATATTAATGTGATGTAATTATTATTATTGTTTTTGCCAATCTAGTGCCACTTATTATCATTATCATATTCTCAGTTGTTAATATGCGGATAATGTAGTGGGCTGCAATATTGTTTATTTTTAAAATTATTTTTTGTATGTCTCAACACATATTGTAGCTGTTTATTGTCCATAAATAAAAAAATATGTATAACAGTTTTTTTTTTGCTTTTTGGAGTATGTAGTGGTCGTGGTCTTATTTGTCTATTAACCACAGAACGCCACCCGCGTTCTTTGGTTTCTGCCTACTAGGCAAGATTCTCGGATCGACGTATGGGGAATGAATCTATCATTCATATTAGTCTAACCTAGTTAACACAGTTTTTTGTTCTAGTATGATAGTAGGGCCATGGGAAAGAACCTGTTGACTCACAGCTGGAAGGCTAATCTCGTTACTAATTGTCGATAATACAGAAATTACGAAACACCAAGGTTAATAGTCCATAGTATTATACAGGGTGTAAATCAACCCATCACAAAGCCGTCAACCAAGCATTCTGTACATCAAACTAAGTACACCTACGCAATTTTTTTTTCTGGGAAACGACTTTTTTTTTTGGGGTAAAAAATCACATTTTACGGTAAAACTCAATGTAGCACACTTAAAACATTGTGCTAGTGGATGCTTTGAATAATGAACGGGTCATGGAGGTAATTTAAGTAAAGTTTTATCCTGAAAAACTAGTATTTACAAAAACAGCTGTGCAAAATTTGGAACTTTGACCCCCAATATCTGAGTAACCAAGGGGTTCCCAGGTATGGTCCAGAACAAAAAAAAAGATCGCAGCGGTGGGGAGAACAAGTGCCCTTTTTTTTTTTTTTTTTTTTGGTGGGTGTAAAATCATCAAATAACCCCTCCCGTCATGTCGAGGCCGCGATAACCAGAGGACTACCCGCAGCCCCGACAGGCGTCGGCCCTTTCGGGCCCCTCCCATGTTGCTGACATCTCTTTGAGGCGCGCGTGGAACACGAACGCGCCGTCGACACGGCCTGTTTTCGTCGTGAGACGGACGGACGGCGAGTTAGCCCATCACTCACCGTCCACAGGCCCGCGTCTACGGTGGCCGGAGGTCATCGCGGGAGAACAAGTGCCCTTCGTTGCCCTTTATAGTCGTCAGAAACTTATACTTATTGTTATCCTTATATTTATTGTTGCTACAACAACACATTGCTGTGTGTTCATCCTTAAATAACAATAAATACGTGAAAGTTTCCTTCACAACGGAACTTCTAGTTGTTACTCGTGTAATACTTATAACAACAATAAGTCCTGTGTAGTTTTGCGAAGGAAATAGGTTAAGTACACAAAAAACAACGAGCCAAGTATAGCAAAGATTGTATAAATTACTATGATTTTTTTATAAATAGATCCCAGCAAAAAAGCAAACAAAAACATTTCGTATACAGAAAATATATCTTTTGGCTTCTGAAAGTAGGTATCACATACTTTTGTTAACTTAACAACTTTTTACAGGTACAAACAAATTCCTCGTTCCATCAAAATTTTAATTAAAACCGATGGAAATAACCGCGAGCAGCCGGTGTTCTCATAAATTGACAGGAATGAAAACAAACATGCCATTAAGCTGGTGATGACGTCAACAAAATGGCGGCTTCATTGATAACCAGCGCGTCGCGCGTCACATCCGCTCGTACCGCGCATGCGTGCACTTATACATCCATTGATAGAGAGTGATGCGCTTTGGAAGTTGCGGAGAGCTTTCGATACGACTTCGTTACGACTGATTGTGTGGAGCTGTCAAAACAATGAAGAAGGAGATCGAAAATAGACAGCTAAGAAAATGAAGCAATATTATAACTTATTTTGTTTTGTTTTGTTTGGTTGCTTCGTGTCGTCTCTGTTCGAAACGCCTTTCTGCCCTTGTCTACGGGACAATATGATTTTATCTTCTAAAAAACTAATTGACCTATTTTACATGAGCACTTTAAATAAAGGACTTGGAGCTCCCCGTTTCGGACAGGTTAGGTTAGAAGGGGATGGCGGGGCCTATTCGCTCGCTTCGCTCGCTCACTCGAACCCGTCATCCCCTTCGTGTTTTTTTAAACCACCCAGAAGTAGGAGCCCCGCCAAGCGTGGCTCCGTCGACCAGACCTAGAGGGGTTAGGTTAGGCTAGGTTCGGGGTGGGTAGTAGTCTGTGTTTGTGTCTGTCATATTTCAACAGATATGTCAAGGCCCCTGAAAAAGGAAGACGAGCCTATTACTATCAACTTGACCCAGATACAGACACTAGGGACCTGGCTACTACTGATTTTTTTTATTGAAATTCTAACTATAATTTGTTTGATCAATCGAAATAAATATGTCAGGCTGGTAGTTAGTCGCTCTTTCGTCTTTTACACCAAGAATTTGAACTAAAAATCGTATCGTTGTCGTTCTTGTTAAAAGAGCTTTTGCAGTGCGAAAGCAGCCTCTTCGGACGGCACAAAATATAGGCTGTGTGTCGGCTGTCACATGCCGCCCTTGCCTCCGACCGAACGGACGAGCGCTCGCAATCGGGAATAAGCCGCGAACTTCAATTCAAATTTCGTATACATACCGAACGCTTTTTATTTTTGAAACTATTGGTTGTCTTTTTATTTTTAAATTGACTTAGTAAGGAGTGCCGAGACTTTTATACTCTTTGGTGAACTTTAAAGATTATTAACGGGAAAGGCGGTAAGTTTAGTTTTTATTTGTCTGGATTTAATTATAAATAGACGTTTAATTTAATATAGTTTGACGGTTTATAGAAAATATACTTACTACCTTCATTGTTAAGTTTAACCTGTATGTTAAACGTATTAAGTATTAAATTAACGTATTAAGAAAGTGTATAATAAAATTATCATTTGACTGAAATATCATTAACTTAATTTTAAACATCTAGGTGCTGGAAATAATTAACTTATGTAAGTCAAAGCAATTTAACACATTTATAGAACTTTTTCGAGTCACTTTATACGAAGATTTCATGGTCTACGGCGCGTAGCAAATGGGCTACGCTTTCGGTGCTACGCGCTACGATGGTGCTACGCCACTCGCGTCGCGGGTATTTTTGGTAATAAATTTTCCATCAAAAAGAATTTAAAAATAGGTTACATTACGGTATCTCGATACACATAGTTTACTATTTTTATTTGAAAAAAAAACTTGTTTGAAGGTATCCAGAAACAATTCCAACCCATAATGCGTTTTAAATTGTTACATATTTCTTACCCTTCCAAAAGTAATAACGAAAAGATTTCTTTAGTTCTTTCTTCAAGGTTCGCGTTTAAATGGAATATGATGAATGAATAAGATATTAAACGTTTCTTTGTGAGAAATATGAGCGATGATAGCTGCTTTGATCCCGTAATCGATTCTGACGTTACAACTAGGTACACGTTTGAGAAAATAGATGACTGTCATTACGGAGCGATAAGGGTGCCAACAAATATACCGCGTGACTTTTATTTTTCGAAGTACCGTACTTATTTGTATGGTTTTTTCTTTGAGGACAAATTGCCTGTTCTTCCGGTATTAAGCGGTTAACTGCGCTACGTGTCGTGGGTTCGATCCACGTACGGAACAAACAAGAGTTATTCCGTTCAGCAGGGCTATTGAGTATCTTTTAAATGACAGTGGCTATCATAGAGTGTCCATCAATTAACTGTCAAATGGTCCACATTTAAAAGATACGCAATAGCCCTGCTGATCCCCAAAAACTGATACCCCAGGGGATCAGTTTTAATAGGGTAGTTAGTTAGAATATCGAAAAATATTGGATACGTGTTTTTTGTTGCATCAAATTAATAAAAAAATACGAAGATAAAATGTGTCAATGATCATGAGTCCCCCCCCACTCATGATCATCATCAAAGTGACGTCAAAAACCCCCGTTTTTGACGTCACTTTCTGGTTAAACACGTACCAAACTGTGACGTCACACGACTTTTCAAAGTACTGTTTCATCTTAATTTTTTGTTAACGTACGTAAAAAAAGAAAAAATATGAAATATATTTTTTGGAAATCTATCTAACGGTATCATTCGATTTTTTTTGTCAACTACCCTATTATCTCTCAGGCGCATGCCTAAGACATTACAGGGTAGTTGACATTACAAAAAAATCCAGCATTGGTTTTATGACGATGGCAGACCGTGTCGACGGCGCGTTCGTATTCCTCGCTCTCTTCTAGGACCGACATCTGCCGGGGCTGCGGGTTATTCGAAAGAGATACCGCAGCCTCGGACACAAAGAGCTAAGAAGGAAAATGGGTGGTTTTAGTTAGTAGAAGTCTGACACTCCCTACCGCTCCGCCCAGAGTGAGGAGTCATTTGATGATTTCCCACTCTCCCAAAAAAGGCCATGCTGTTTTCCTTGCAATGTATTCGTTCACCAAACCAAGTGATAATTGGTACAAAACGTATATAACGCAATACAAAGGAGTGAGCTTCGTATTCATGTGCGTCTTACTGTTAGTAATTATTAATTATAACGGTAGGTATACAAGGTGTAAATTAACCCTTCACACAGCCGTCCACCATGCATTCTGTACATACAACTAAGTACCCCTACGCAAAAATGTTGGCTGGGTTACGACTTTTTTTTTTGGGGTCAAAAATCACATTTTACGGTAAAACTCAATGCAGCACTCTTAAAACATTGTGCTAGTAGATACTTTGAATTGTAAACCAGTTGTGGAGCTAATTTAAGAAAAATTGTAACCTGAAAAACTAGTATCTACAAAAACAGCTGTGAAGAATTTGGAACTTTGACCCCCAATATCTCCGAAACTAGGGGGTTCCCAGGTATGGTCTAGAACAAAAAAAATATCGCAGTGGTAGGGAGACAAAGTTTCTTTCATTTGCGCTAAGGATACTTTTACACCCTTTATATCTGTATACTATAATGGAAAATTTAACAAGAAAACATATGTAAGGTGTATGTCCTACTGCTGACGAGGAAAACAAGATCCTTGCTAAAAAAACTTACAAATATTATATGAATGAATTATCGTCATAACTTCACACCTGCAATCTCCGGAGGGTTTGGCAGGAGTTTACCTAATATATCACCCACCTTTCGCCAGTTATATTCAAGTCTCCATAGGGGTAAGCTTATTATCATCCATCGGACACAACATAAATCCAGACTCCTTTGCTGCTACTGTGAAATTCTTAATGGAAAAACCGAATAACACTTGCCCGACTTTATTATCGAATCCAGAAACTTATGGCCATTCTTATAAAAACCGTCATAGAGATTATTTATTATTTTATTATTATTAGCCATTTGTGTCCCAATGTAGGGCAAAGGGCTCCCTTCCCTCCTTCCACTTATCCCTATCCAGTGATGTTGTTTGCCAATCCCTGCAAAAAGAGTCGAGTTCCGCCCGCCGTGATCATAAAGATATATTGTTATATTGATAGTGATTAAACGCTGTTATGTTCAACCCACTACCGGTCTCAAATACTCATTTGCAGAGGCTCTCGTTTGGTACAAGGCTAGAGGCCAGCACATCAAGCTACTACAAACTGTCAAAATTCATTAATACATTTTCAACTTTATCGCTAAAGCATTAAGTGGAACGTTGACAGTTTCGGGTAGCTTGTTTTGCTAGGCGTCTTGGTAGGCGTCTTTACATACGCATGCATCATCATCAGCCTATAATGTTCTCAGACCTCCTCTTTAAGAGAGGGATAGGCTATAATCCACCATGCGGGCCCAGTGCGTGTTGATAGATGTCGCATGTCTTCATTGAATTTTTCGTTTTAAGACATGCCGGTTTCCTCACGGCGTTCTCCTTCACCGTTTTGAGAGCAGCGGTGATGAAATATATTACACAAAGTAATGCGCCTGCCTGGGTTCGAACCCACGACTTACTGTTCTAAGACGGGGCCGCCACCACTCTGCTCTTATACGCATGCACCAACGCCTGTCACTATTACGCACTCGATGCTCACCAATTCGTTTTAGTGGCTATCTCTACCCGCTTATCGCTTATCGCCGGCAGTGGGACTGATGCCTTAAGATACCGTATCATAACTCAATTTGGGTTAGTCGAGGGACCATTTGAAGTAAATTGACTAGGCATAACGTGATTTGCGTCCGATACAGACTGAATTAGAATCAGGTATACTACTATTAGTACTATGTAACTATATCAGCACGGTTGTTATATTGTGGGGTGGGTAGAGTTGTCACATCATTTTCTGCCTAGCCATTTCCCAACCAAGTGTGGGTCGGCAACCAGTCTTACCGGATTTTTGTCCGGAATTGAGTCTGAAATACTCAATTTGCACACTACTACAATAACGATATTTACTGACTTAAAAAATATGATTCTAATTAGTCCGTCTGTTAGATTATTGAAAAATATTGGATACGTATTTTTTAATTTATCAAATCAATAAAAAAATACGAAGTTAAAACGTAGGTGACGTCACTGACCGCTACAAAATGTCATACTAATGTCTTAGAGTATGACGTCACACGAGTTTTCAAAGCACTGTATCTGTGTATATATATGTAATCTTCATTGTTTGCTTACGTGAAAAAGAAAAAATACGTGTCCAATATTTTTTTGGTAATCTATAAGACGGACTAATTAGATTTTTTTTGTTAACATCCCTATTAGCACAATCTGCTGCTAGTCCAATGGAACACGACCGGAGAGAGCTCACACGCAGGCCCAACAGTTTAACATAATTTTCGAGCTATAACGGAAAGGTTAAAACCCTCAGGCTGCTTCTGAGAAATTCTTAATGTACCAACCTAAACCACTTTACCCAGACGGGGAATGAACCGAGGACCATGCTGAGCTCTCACACTTGTAACCATGAGAGAAATTCATAATTGCATGGAGTTCATAATAATGCATAGTACTAAGACAAAAAAAAAAAAAAAAAAAACTAGTATGACATGGTTAGCTTTGTATTAGTTTATTGTTGTTTAAAATAGTATTTTTTTTTATTTTATCCATAGGCTTTTTTTTTTTTTGGTGGGTGTAAAATCATCGAATAACCCGCTCTTAACCCCTCCCGCTCTTGGGCAGAGCGAAAGGGAGTGTCAGACTTCTACTGACTAAAAACCACCCATGTTCCTTCTTCGCCCTCTATGTCGAGGCCGCGATAACCGGTGGACTACCCGCGGCCCTGACAGGCATTCATAGGCTTCAGTTGCATGTTAATAAAATGATTGATTTATTGTATAGTTTGAATAGTTATCTCAAATCAAATAAATAAGAGCAAATCAGTTCCATTTGTGGATAACATGAGTACAAAGTAACCAGCTCGTGCTTCATACACATCACCACCTACTTGCCCGTGACACTAGTCAGACCTAACACGACACAAGTCACGAGACGGCGATAGGTGGCCCGACCCGTTGTTGTCGAGGCACGTCCCGTTTTATTACGAACGTGTCGGCTTTCTCACGAGATTTCACTTCGCTGCCTTCATATTAAGACTTTGAGAAATAGGAAGGTATTTTTGACTTCTTTTCTTTGTAATTCAGTTATATGGATATGGTACGTTATTGACAGTGGGTTTGTATAACTTCGTCTCCTTGTGGGTGTACTAAAGGTGTAGCTGCCTTAACCTTCCGTGGTATATGCATATAATAGGTTGGGGTAAAAGTTTCTTCGCCTTTTTTAAGAAAATTCAAAACATTTTTTCAATAAAGTTTATTTACATTTAACTAAAGCATGTAGGTACCATTTTGTTCGATAACTTTTTGCCATCTTGTAGGTAGGGACATGATCCCATTGCTACAGAAATTTTGGGACTTCTGATCAAAATACCGCGACAAGTGGTTTTGGCAGTCCTCTCGTGATGTTAACCTGACACTGCCTAAAGAATTCTGAAGTGACCGAAACAGAGGTGGAAATCTGAAGGTGCAAGGTCAGGACTATACGGCGGATGCATTAACACCTCCCAGCCAAACTCTCTTCATTTTTGCTGAGTGGCTAAAGATGTGTCAGGTCTAGCTTTATCATGATGAAAAACCACACCCCTTCTGTTGGTGAGTTCCGGCCGCTGTCTCTCAACTACTTGCTTTTATCTCATCAGTTGTTCGCTGTAGAGTTCATAATCGATGGTCCTGCCTGGTGGTAACAGTTCATAATGAATAATGCCCTTCCAATCCCACCACACACACAGCATCACCTTGTTGCGAGTTAACCCGGGTTTCGCCACAGTCTGTGAAGCCTGACCGGCCTTTGACCACGACCTTTTTTCACGTTCTTGTCGTACGTGATCCACATTTCATTACAAGTTTAAGCTTCTTCAATGATGGTTCGGTTTCATTACGTCGTAGTCGGTCTATGTAAAATACTGGTAGTTAGACTGGAAGCTGCATCATTTTATTGCAATCATAATAAAATATAATAAAACTACTGTCTTGTTCTTGTACATCATTTATATCTATGTTGTGTTGGGCCTACCTAAGTGCGAAGGTCTACATTACATTTAACACTTAGGGAGTTACAAAGAGTTGAGGAAAACCCTTTGTATTACTAACACACTTTCAGACAACAGCGCATAATAATGTGTTTTTAAGTCAAGTTTATATGAAAGTTATAAAGAAGGGTCTTGGAAAGGTCAAGAGACTGAACAAATATAGGGACTTTTTTAAGACTTGTCTTTTATTTTTTTGTATAAACTAGGTATTGCCCGCGACCGTGGCCGTGTGAAGTTGTTATACAAAATATTACTTCCCTATTCGAATCGAATTTTATTAATTTTAAGAGTTTTAATTTTTTGCAGGGAATCGTATTTATTTATTTTTTTATTTAACTATTTATGTACACACAGTAGACAACACAGGAAAATTATAAAATATAACATTAGAGTACAAAGGTACTGCTTATTTCTCAAGAAATTTCTGCCAGCAGACCTGCAAAAGGAGAAATGAAAAAAGAAATGTAGACTATAGTGTGTGAGAAGCGGAAAAGAATTCTGTGATTATGTGTCGTACGTAACTAACTTATTCTATATAACAATATATACACATATAAGAAAATAATAATATATACGTATATAAATACACAAAGTTAATATATATAAACAAATAAAATATATACTTATGTACATAAAAATCACAATGGAGAGGAAAGGTAATATTCTTTCACTCTGGTTTTGAATAATGAGATAGTCTTAAGGTCCCGAATGCTAGGCGGAAGTTATTCTTATTCGTAGTTATTTTTCAAAAATAAAAGAAACCTTGGTTATATAAAATAAGTTATAAAGAGTGTAAATTTACCCTTCGCGCATACGTCAACCAAGCATTCTGTATATCAAACTAAGTACACAAAAATCACATTTTACGGTAAAACTCAATGTAGCACTATTAAAATATTGTGCTATGAATAGTAAACGGGTCATGGAGGTAATTTAAGTAAATTTTTAACCTGAAAAACTAGTATTTACAAAAAAAAACTGTGCAAAATTTGGAACTTTGACCCCCAATATCTCCGTAACTGAGGGGTTCCCAGGTATAGTCTAGAACCAAAAACGATCGCAGTAGTGGGGAGAACAAGTGCCTTTCGTTTGCGTTAAGGGTACTTTTACACCCTTTATAACAGCAGGTACGGTCAGCAACAGAAGTAGCTCAACATTTCAGAATTTTAATTATTTGATGTACAGGACTCCAGCTATTGTTTTTAATGTTTCAGAAGATTATTCTTTAAAATATTCCTTACACTTCAATAACTTATTGGTAACGAGCAATAACTAACATTTTTTTATTAAGAAACCTGCTTTGAAACTTTGAGTAGTGTTAATCTACTTTTGATGCTGACTGTACTTGCTAGCAAACGTCCCGTCAAATTAATCAAGACATTTCGGGGATCAGCTGCTGGTAAGAAAAAGTTTTGGGATACTGTGTTCCTTGTATCTATCTATAAATACCTAAGTATGACAAAATAAATGATTGATTTATTGATTGATTGACTTGTATATGGTCCAAAAGTCGAAACTCTAGGGTACTTTATTCCATGGCTCGTTAGCTAATTGGCTCGTAAAACATTGTGGCCATTACATTTGTCAGGTATTGTAATAGAAATTGATTGGAAACGGAGCGCTTTTGATACCGATATTTTGCAATCTGTCGCATTTCAAATTCCAATTTACATCGGCATTAATATACCTAGCAAATCAAATCAATGTCTGAATAGCCGGCCGGTACAAACGGGTATTCAATTATAACCTGTAAAGCCTGGACGGTCCATGAATAAACATTAACATGGATCGATCGTAAAATACACCCCAGCTTACTGAACATTAATTTCATAACTTTTCGATGTAAGGATACGTTTACACTTTGTATTACTGAGGGCGAATTTTACTGATAAAACTGTAGGTTAGGTATCAGATCATGACTGCGGGATGTTGTAAAAGATACCACGGCCTTGACATAAAGGGCAAAGAAGGAACATGGGTGGTTTTTAGGCAGTAGAAGTCTGACACTCCCTTTCGTTCTGCCCAAGAGCGGGACCGTTATTTGATGAATTCCCAGACCCATAACAAAAAACGTATCAGAACATCAAAATCTATTCTCCTTTTTCATGTAGATTTAACCGTACTAAGTCGTGGGTGCCTTGAGTGAGGGCTCCAACCAGGACGAAAAACCTTATTGAAAATGAAAAAGATTTTTTATTTAAACAAAATGCTATCATATACAATAATTTGTGTTTAGAGCCTCCTTTTAGGCAAATAATGCCTGTGCTAGGAGACTCCGCTCTTCCATGTCTTAGATATACATATAGATTATATGTATATATATATAGGAGATCGGACAAATAAAAAACTAATTAGTCCGTCAGATAGATTTCAAAAAAATATTGAACACGTATTTTTTCTTTTTTAACATAAACAAAAAATGAAGACAATACAGTGCTTCGAAAACTCGTGAACTCTTCGAAAACTTATATGATAGTAAATTTTTAACTACAAATGACGTCACAACCACATCTTATCTTCGTCAATTTTGATTAATTTGATAAAACAAAAAACACGTATCCAATATTTTTCGATAATCTAACTGACGGACTATCGACGGCACGGTTGGCGCAGTGGCTCAAGCAATGGACTGCTGCGCTGCGTGTCACGGGTTCGATCCCCGCACGGAACAAATATTTGTATGAACTACAGATATTTGTTGCGGGTCTGGGTATTTGTGTATGTGAGTTTAAATGTTTGCGAATGCGCCCGCGATACAGGAGAAATTCTTAGTGTGGGGCAAAAAAAAAGTGGATTTATATTTTTTTGACTCAGTCCGATCCCCTATTATTAACTAAGAGACATTGCGCCTCGGGTTAGGGCGTCACTGGAGAGGATAGCAAAGGAAGAGGCTATATCTGAGTGAGATCATTATTTAGGTGCTGGTTTAAAAGTACTGGTTGGGCTCCAGCAAAGGGAATTTTTTACAGCTTTTGAACGTGGTTTAAATGTGCTTTACTTTCATTGTGGAAATTCACCCTTTTTTATTTTTTTGGGGTGTTGGAAATCATCAAATAACCCCTCCCGCTCTTGGGCAGAGCGAAAGGGAGTGTCAAACTTCTACTGACTAAAAACCACCCATGTTCCTTCTTAGCCCTTTATGTCGAGGCCGCGGTATCTCTTACAACATCTCGCAGCCCCGACGGGCGGGAAATTCACCCTTAGGTACTTAAATTCTGTTCAGAACTTGAGTAGGATTGACAGCGGGTAAATACTTGTCTAAAATAGTCTAGAAACTGAATAAACTTTAGCAGAAGTGCCTTAAACTAGTCCTGTCATGTCAAGTATCTCTCTAGTGTCTTAAGTAGTCTAGTAATAACTGAAATTACAGCTAAAAGTCTGTTAAAGAACATTAACGCCTTCACCAGAACGATTTTTTTTTTACGTTTTTTGTTTCTTCATTTATTTCAATAGGACACAAATGCACGGTGTTGCATCAAGATCTGCATTTTATTTCTATTTAATTGGCAAGTTTAAGGTTTAATTTTTAACCAACTTCAATGAAAGGAGGAGTTTCTCAATTCGGTTGTATTTTTTATGTTTGTTACTTCATAACTCCGTCATTCATGAACCGATTTGGAAAAACTTTTATTATTTATACTTGTTTAGCAATTTAGCTTTCATCTAAACCACCAACTACCCGACCATAGATTTTGTAAGGGACAACAAAGCTAAAATGTATTTAATATTCATTCTCAGATTTATATCGCTCCGTTCCATAAAAGTCACACCGACAAGGCGTCAGTCAATGGCCGACCAAGTAGGTATAATCATTCACTGAGAAAATATAGCCCTTGGGTATAACTGCGAAGTCGTTACCCCTCAATTTGTTTATCAAGGAATGTATCATTTGCAATTCAGATCAGCTCGTCGGGAACATTAATGAAGATTTACTTTTAATTCAATTAAATCAGCTGGCTACAGATTTTGATGAACAACGTTATTTCAAAGGATTTAGGAGACTCGTTAAACGTTTGCTTGAACAATGATGAGATTGTTAATTGTATTATTTTCCGCCTGGTTGGTTATTTGGGCAGATGTTGAACGGAATAAGGCTGCGTCAATGTTATCTTTATGTAGGGGTTCTAGATAATTTTAGGAGCTTGTACGGTCATGAGGACGAAAATGTAATACTTATCAAAGGTTAAAAGCAATTTTCACCTAATGTACTGATTTTATTTTCATGTTGCAACTAATATTTTGAAACCCCTAAGCCCCCCAACTTTTTGTAGCGATGCTGTCGCTCGTCCGCATAGATACAGTCGCGGTGCCGTCGCTAGCTGTTTGCCCTCACCCACAAAAGTAACGCGCGACAGCATTTCGGCATCGGCCCTTATTATCATAAAGTAGGTCACACTATTGCTTTCCATCAAAGATTATCAAAAAATAATTCTTAAAATATAATTAAACAAAACTTGGAAGCAGGGGAATTTTCATTTCATAATTTAATATTTAAATAAACCCCTTATTTAAATATTAAATTATGAAATGAAAATTGAATGGACACCGCTTGCTTCCAAGTTTTGTTTAATTTAAAATTTGCTTGTTTTTTGCTTTTCAGTTTTTTCAGTCGGGTTTTTTATTTTGTTGTTGGATTTTTTTAGTTTTTTAACTACTTTTTTGTGTCATATATTTTTGTAATCTCCTTTTAAAATCCTTCATTTTGATACCCTTCTCGATGGTAATGGTTTTTTTTAAATCCACTATGAGGCCCCCATAATCCGCCAATTTCTTTTCTTTTTTGTAATTTTAATGTAGCCCGTGACACTTGCGCCATCAAGACGAATCTAACGATGTATATTTTATTCAAATCCCTTTATCCGTTTAGGAGTTATGAGGGAACAAAGAAACGGACATACATACATGTTTGGCGTGCAAACAAAATAACCCTCCTTTTGGGCTTCGCCGCAGTCGGGTAAAAACACATAGTAGGGCACGCGTTCCTACCTGAATAAACAAGAAAATAATAACTTCTTGATCCTAGAATTGCAAACTTTACTTATGCTGGAACACGAATCAGTTATAGTACTGTCATTGCCCAATATTACCTGACCCCTCTCCTCACACCACTACTTGCTCTCTTTTCTCTTTACACGAGGGGTCAGGTAACGCTGGGCATTGACTGTTCCGTCTTGGCTCTTGACCTCAGCTGCTCGTTAGCTGTTGGAAGGAGCTCTCGTTATCACAACTCGCAGCCGATGAGGCAGTACGGATAATGGGGTAGGAAATACGTAATGGTTCTGTTAACTTTCTTACGAAGAAAGAGGTTTTGAGGAAAAAAGTGTTTTTAATAAAATGATGCGAAGTTTATTTGAAATTGAATTATATTGTTAATTTGAAATTATATTTAAATGTCTGATTTTGTGTATATCTAACTGCGGTACTCAGAGATACTCGTATTTAATTATTACTTAAGCCATCACTTAGGAAAGATATGACATACTTTTGTATGACAAAACTGTCAAAACCTTTACTAAGTGATTGCCTAAATAATCATTAAAGCTCTCTGAGTGCGGCAGTGAGTCATACACACATGAGCCATACATAGGTACATGTCTACATGATGCGATCCTTTTTTTATTATAATTATAAGAACGAAGTTCTTAATAACTAATTACAATCTAGCCTAAAAACACTAATAAGTAATTTAAATCTGACTTATTATGTTACATTATAGATTATGTTAAAACTAAGAATAGTGTCCATAATTATGCACTTAAACACAAGTCCTTAGCACTTTCTTAGAGTCTGATATAATTATAAAAACACCATGTTCATGTGTTATATAAATAGCACAACATTGTTACTATTATTCACTCACTTTGCACTTATACTACACTAATTCAAATGGTTTAGTTCTCTTAAGTCTACGCACTATGTCTGTATTGTCTAGCAGCTGAGTTGCCTCAACATTCACGTGTCGATGGAGTCTGTGCTCGTGGGCTTCAGCAAACTTTTGAATGGAGGTCATCGCGATCCTGATATCCTTTTGGCTAACCCATATTTGTTCCATCGGTCAATGATTAAATATTCGACACCGACGGTCTTTGGCCGTTAGTCCGATTATGTATAAGAAGATTTTTACCTTTAAGGCTTCGCAAGCTGGGCCGGGGGTAGTCCACCGGTTATCGCGGCCTCGACATAGAGGGCGAAGAAGGAACATGGGTGGTTTTTAGTCAGTAGAAGTCTGACACTCCCTTTCGCTCTGCCCAAGAGCGGGAGGGGTTATTCGATGATTTTACACCCACTGAAAGTAGTAACGCTGTTTTTCCTAGAAGTTACATTTAGTTTTCAACAAAATAATAAAATTATATACTCAGTGGGTTTCGTAAGTTGCAGCGAAGGCGATTAATGTTTTCATATTTAGGGATGCTGAGTATTGATAGAGCTTGTTGTAATCAATTTAACGAAAATGTTACAGGAAAATTTAATTTTCGATTAAAAATCGAGGTATTTAAAATGTACTTGATCGACGTCTACCCACGACTTTAGCCTACAGAGTTTTATAACAACACAAGTTCTTGCTCCGCTTCTTCGACCGCGTGCTGCATGTCGGAAATATCAAAAAGGAAGAAAATTTCAAACATTTTGAAAAATCGTACGTCATAAAAGGAATACGTGTGCGAAATATTAAGTTGATAGTTCTCAGGGTTTGGCCTGTGCGTTGCTCTTCAGTCAGGCAGCTTTGCACGTCTGACGTCCAATTGTGAATCTAAACCATTCTCAAATCCACTGAAACACAATAATGTCATCGAAATTGGTCCAGCCGCTTAAGAGGAGTTCAGTGATATACACACGTTCAGTACAATTATATATGTAAAGTTAAGTAATTCGGTTATGAATAAAAATGGATAACAAACTTCATATCTTTGTTTTGTTAAAGGTCGAACTTGTTCAATACTTTGTTGTAATTGTTTCATATGCCAGCAGCAGAAGTTCTTGACTTCTGTTTGAAAGGTCAAGGAATACTTCACAAAAGAATGTCTTTTGTTTTATTGAATAAGTTATAATTTGAAAACTAAACAAGTATCCAGCAATAAAGACAATATTGATATACAGTTCGTAAGTATATTCTATTATTTCATGGTTATTTATAGACTCATTTCTTTAGAAACTAGAATAATAAATGGATGGAATGGAAAAGAATCCAATGTGGTATATGAGTGACATATCGTATAGGTACACATTAGATACTTGTCTTAAGGCGTATCAGTGAAAAAAAGTATTGTATACCTTATATTTTGCGCTGGCTGACTCAGTGATTGAATATGGGTTGGGTGGATATGGATTTACGTTCCCTACACACATAAATAGAATCAAAATGTTGCAGATACGGCTACTTAAACTACTTGTAGATAAAAAAACAAAAAATAGCTTAAATAAAAATTATGAAAAACTGTTTAAAATTTGTAAAATACTCCCGGTTAATTTCAAAAGTAACGTAAAAATCTTGACTGAACAATTTAATAATGAACTTTACAAGGAGGAACGTAAACACATGTACCCAACTCGTTTATCTAAAAAGAAAACACTTGTTGTTCCTAAAGTCACAAACTACTTTGGTAAGCGCACAAGAAAGTATGTAGTACCATCGTTAGTGAACAAGTTACCTCCCCAGTTGATATCGCATGTCAAATATAAATACCAACTTAAAAAGGTTCTTAAAAAACACTACCTGTCATTGTGTCCATAGATATTTTGTAATTATAATTATAATCGAAATTTGTTATAATCATATTGTGAAACGAGAATAACTGCCGACAAACTGTTTTGCAGTTTGGCAGACTTTTTATATTTTATTGTAAAACAGATTTTGAATAAATAAATAAAAAAAAAAAAAAAAAAAGTGTTCAAATAATTATCTAAATCAGACTAGTTAGTTTGTTTCTTAAACTCCGATTACTGGGTCAACTGTAAAACAATCGTTTATACGATAATTATGATTATCGTATAAACGAGCCGTCCTATCTTTCTTAGTTCACTAGTCTTACTTGGCACTGTAACTGAAAAACATATTCAAAAAACAAAGTTCTAATTCCCGTATTTACTCGTCACCATAAATAAACTCGACAAATGATTTTGCTAGGTATCGCCTACTCTTAGAAATAATGGGCTCAAGTGTAAAATTGCGCCCTGTTTGTAATTATTTCACGCTGGCAACACTTGCCAGCACAAAGCTGCAGTGGACTGGCCTCGTTCAAAAGCACCGTTTGTTGTCGTCTTGACAGCCACTTACAAAGAAAAAGGAGAGTTTTCTCCCTTCAATTAGGTATGTTAATTAGTGGTAAATAGTGTTTTAGGGTTGAAATATTGTCGCTCGTAATGCAGATTTTTTGAAAGAATAATAAAAGAGGTGGTGTGGCTATTTGGACGTAATCCGTGATGTATCAAGGGAGAAGTTAAAGATTTAGGCTGGCCTTTGCCCAGCAGTGGGACAGTATGGGCTGGAAAAAAAAAGTCTTGCAACTACATTTCATTTTTGTATTTGTATCAACAATTCAAAAGTGCATTTAAGCGGCCTACTTAAAATAAATACTTTTTTTTTTTTTGGCGGGTTGAAAATCTTCGAATAACCCCTCCCGCTCTTGGGCAGAGCGAAAGGGAGTGTCAGACTTCTACTGACTAAAAACCACCCATGTTCCTTCTTCGCCCTCTATGTCGAGGCCGCGATAACAAGTGTACAACCCGCGGCCCAAAATAAACACTTTGGTTTTAATTTTATAATTTTGAGAGAACTATTATAATTTGTAGATTAAGTATCCATACTTTATTGTACATCAATATTGTTGCATAATTTTCCAATATAGTCAAAATCTTTGTTTACCTCCGTTCAATTGGTTTTTGGTCTTTACTAGTGTCCTAAGCCGAACTTAAAATTGATTAATATTAAAATATCAAACTTTGTGATTAATTTCATTAAGCACTTCAAGTCAACAACAATTCATATTCAATAAGTACATACTTTAGACATCGCTGTTGAATTTTACTAATTGCTACATAGATAAGAGTGTGGCGTTTGTGGACCTGATATCGCGGGTGAAGCCGCTGGCAACAGCTAGTTAACAATAATCTTTAATTCTGAGAATCGTTGCCAAAAGTGTTAGCACTGCCTATAACGCAACGAGGTCGAGTAATACCTATCAAGTAGACATTCACAAAGGTCACCGAGTATAAACCAATTAATATGACATTTATCTCACGTCGTATTAGTGCTGAAAGCCTTTTAACATAGTTTATTGATATTAATCGCTCCCAAAGACGTATCGCGAATAAACTCGATGACAGACGAAATTAATATCAATCTGAAATTGATTATCAACTGTTTGGCACTTTTACACTGTATCTACATCTACACTAATATTATAAAGAACTAAAATTATATTAAATTATATACAAATATCAAAAAGAGATGAATTACAGGGCGTCAAAAATTCGTCCACATCGCTGTCAACAGGGAAAGTGCCCAGAAGGCTGGCAGCATTCCCACGTTGGATGGCTATATTGGCAATGCTGATTCTTTGGCCAAAGAATAGGCCAGCCCTCTGATCACATGAAGAGACAGAGAGATCACACGACCAACCGCTTGGCAATTTCGTTAAAAATAAATTTCACTGTAAAAAAAAAAAAAAAATTAATTTAATTTTTAAATTTCCTTAAATTTCCCTGTAATTCATCTCTTTTGATATTTGTATATAATTTAATATTATTTTAGTTCTGTAAATTGTAGTTTGTAGATATTGAAAATAAATATTATAAAGAGGAAAGATTGGTGGTATTTTTGTGTGTGTGTGTATGTATGTTTGTAATGAATAAACTCATAAAGTACTGCGCCGATTTCTAAAATGGTCTCAGCATTGGAAAGCTACATTCACCTTGAGTAACTGACGCTACTTTTTATACCTGTATTCCCACGGGAACGGGAACTACGCGGGTGATACGCGGGTGAAAAAGCGTGACGTCCGCTAGTCTAAAATATTTTGAGACAGTTACTATGAAACTTACAACGTTACTCTAGTGGATGCATGCCTTTAGTGCATAAGTACTGGGTTTTGATTCCCTGGACTACATATTATTGGGGTGGAAAACCCCCAGGAATTTTTCTAGGGTATTTCACCAAAAAAATCTTTCTAGTCCGTAAGATAGATTTCCAAAAAAATAATGGACACGTATTTATTTTTTTAAGAGATGAAGACGATAGGTACAGTGCTTTGAAAAGTCGTGTCAAGTCGTGTGACGTCACAAAGTTCGTACTTTTTCTCATGCTCTTTGACACGTTTTATTTTCATCATCATCATCATCATTTCAGCCGAAAGACGTCCACTGCTGGACATAGGCCTCCCCTAATTGTCGCCACATTATATTTTAATTTTCATTAATTTGAACACCACGCTGCGCTCCAAAACGGGCATAGTGGACGTTGGCAAGAAGGCTGCTAGGCTAAAATGGGATTGGGCGGGTCACGTCTGCCGCATGCACGATGGCCGCTGGGCAAAAGTCTCAACACGATGGCTGCCGGAAGATGGAAGGCGCCGCCGAGGCCGGCCCAGAAAGAGGTGGCGAGACGATCTGGACGCGCACCACGAGGGTTGGTTTGAGGTGGCTCAAGAAAAGAGCACTTGGAGGGATTTGGGGGAGGCCTTTGCCCAGCAGTGGGACAGTACAGGCTATTAAAAAAAAAAAAAAAAAAATTTGATAATACAAAAAACACGTATCCAATGTTTTTTAATGATCAAACAGACGGACTACCTAATCAGATTTTTTTGGTGAAATAAACATCCTATTGTTTCAATTGATGGTAATAGGCTCGCCCTCTATTACGTGAGACTTAAACATAACTGGCGATATATGGGTGTGCTAATGGGAACACCTCTGCCTAACCCTTCAGGGATTACGGGCGTGATTTTATGTTATGTTAACTATAATACTTTTAGGGTTCGTAAGAATTAAAATACCCGTTAGGCGTGGGAAAGTTACCAAGTCGTTTCAAATTTTTAAAGTGATCCTGGCTAATCTAATAAAATATATTATGTTTAAAATATATTATGTTTAAAAGAGACCTTTTACTCTACAAAATAAAACTAACATAATTTTCTATATTAAACTTTTTTCGCACTTTACTAATCCTATCAGACTTGTTTTCTCTCTAAAGAAAATCTCGTTTCATCACACGAGAACACATTTTAAAAGGCCTTTTTCTATTCAGAGTCTCACTTAAAATCCAGACAAAAAGGGCGACATAGAGGGCGAAGAAGGAACATGGGTGGTTTTTAGTCAGTAGAAGTCTGACACTCCCTTTCGCTCTGCCCAAGAGCGGAAGGGGTTATTCGATGATTTTACACCCGGCAAAAAAAAAAAAGGGCTAACCTTATAATGGATGTTACCTTTGCCTTTTTGAGTGACACAATTTAAATAGGTACTGTTGGTCGTTTGCTGGATTGAGACTTACTGCGGTACTCGGATATATTTAGTGATTACTTAAGCCGTCACTTAGTAAAGATTTGACATACTTTTGTATAACAAAACTGTTAAAAACCTTACTAAGTGATGGCCCAAGTAATCATTAAAGCTCTCTGAGTGGGGTAGTTAGGAACGCGGCAGTTTACATCTTCGGACGATGCGACTTGCATCAACCAAGACGAGCGAGTCACTTCTCTTCATGTGCGCGTTGTAACGTAATTCGCGTCATGTGGACTTGTAGCGTGATTTATTCATGCTGTCATTTGTTTTTACGTAGTCGTCGACCATATACGCTTGTTTTTTGCGCATATACCTCGTTGCCAATATGTAACGTCTGATATAGAGACATACTTATATTATTTTTATAAAGAGTGTAAAAGGAATCATCGATAAGCCGATAACTAATCATTTTGTACATCAAACTACCATTGCGTTATAATAGGGTAGTTATAGACAAAAAAATCTAATTAGTCCGTCAGATAGATTTCCAAAAAATATTGGACATTACAAAAGTCATCCTCATCACCTTGAAAACTTGAAAAAATATCGCAAGAACTGAAGAACAAACGCCGGTCGGCTTCGTTAAGGGTGTTTTTCTACCCCTTATATCTCGGGAGTTCTGGACCAAGGCCTCACATGATGAATATTACATGAACTCTTCATAAGTTTTTCATTTCATTGCGTAATTTGTGTTGACGTGATGGAGGCGGATTATGAATTAGACGCGTAATGGATAGAGAAGCGAGTGGTATAAGCATAATGTGTTATGGATTAAAAAGTCATCATCATCATCATCAGCCTATATTGTTCCCACTGTAGGGACTCAGGCTTCCTCTATAGGAGAGGGATGGGCTATAATCCACCACCCGGGCCCCGTACGGATTGGTAGATATATGTCTTCGAATTTTTGGTTTCCTTACGATGTTTTCCTTCACCGTTTTGAGAGCAGTGGTGATGAAATAAATTACAAAAAGTTATGCGCCTGACTGGGTTTCGAACCCGCGACTCACTGTTCGTAAGTCGAGGCCACCACTCCTATGCGTAAAATCTAGGTAGACAATGGCTTAAACTGTTCTGTAATATGAATAAAATCATCCTGATAAAAATACACCGTATTTCATTCTGAAATTAAGTAAAGTTATGAATACGTCTTCTAATTTCACATTCGAAACTCTATATACATTTTTAAATGATTTACTCATTGTCTGGGAACCACACAGGCATCCCAAGCCCTGTTGCCATGCTGACAACAACATGAAACTTCTGTTGCTATGTAATTGTTGATTAAGGTCAAAAGTAGCTGGCTGGCGGGTCAGGCCAGGTCGTGAATGATTGATGAGCGGCCCTCTGTCTACGCTGTGACGTCACGATAATGTCAGAAGCCACGTTTACACTTGACCACTGTATTAAATACCAGCTGTTGAATGGAAACAGATTAAGCGATTGATAGGCTTGGATTTTTTTACGCGCTTCGCCTTCGTTTGTGAAAGTCAATGCGTTTGCAACGTCTCGTCACGGTAAATAATATTACCGTGGTCTCGTGTAGTCGTGAGGAATTCGTGGGTAAATAATAACAGCTGGTCTGTTCCATCGTTAGGTAAAGCCATGCTTGCTAAGGGTGATCCGTGGATGAGTCACTACCTACTGGGAATAGGCCTTGCACGCCGTGTGTAAACGCAAAGATCGTTTTTTTAGTATCATCCATTCCTATGTAGCCAGTTTTATCTAGATATGGAGTTATTTTATAAGTGTAGCCTAGACAGATCAAAATTGAAAGCTAGAAACTAATGATAAGCCGTGGTTATCGAAAATGATTAATAAGTAATACAAAACTGTGTTCGTGACCGCTACAATAAATTATGGCCACGATATAGCCAGTGGCGTAGTGTGCCTTGGCGGGCCCCCGTATAAAATTGGTTTGGGGGCCCTTATGAAGGTTAAAGATTACTTACAAAAGAAAAAAATGTTTGCTTAGAATTAAGAGAAATATTATTCATCATAATTATCTAAATCACTTTTTCCAAAAAAAATACAAACTATTCAAATTAATACACTCACCTTCCCTATTTTTCGGCAAACTGATTTATTAAATTATTTTTATCTGATGATGACTTTAGAGTGCACGCTTTACGCGGGAGACGGGAAAAGAAGAAATTGAAATCGATTTGTTGCCTTTATCATTTCTTAAATAAAAAAAAAATTGCGAAGTTTTTATGAATTTTTGCTTACGCACGTCGGCCGGGGGCCCCGTATAATTAATACGGCAGATACGGCGGTAGCTACGCCCCTGGATATAGCGCTTTCAACGTAAACATCATTTCATTCGTATACAAATGCTAAATAACATTTGTTGGCAATTTTCCGATGGACATTGAACTACAACCTACCATTGGAAAAAATATCGTCTGGGGACCATACCATGCCTATTTATATCAACGAGGAATATTAATGAGGTCCGGGTAGTAAGCTGCGGGTGAAAATACTCACGCGAATGATAATTTTCAACCGTTTGACTTTTGTGGTCAATAAAAGACCAACTCCTTGGATCTGGGGGTGTCTTGTCTTGCGATATGGTAAAAAGAGAAAAAACTAGAAAGGCTTCTCAACAGATTGCAAAACTACCTATAGAAAAAGTTGGAGGTAGCTTGGTTTATAAAGGGTGTAAAAGTGCCCTTAACGCAAACGAAGGGCACTTGTTCTCCCCACCACTGCGAACATCATTTTTTTGTTCTAGACCATACTTGGGAAGATATGGATATAAGAGTTACGGAGATATGGGGTGAAATTTCCAAATTTTTTACAGCTGTTTTTGTAAGTAAATACTAGCTTTTCAGGTTATATTACCTCCATGTCTCGTTTACTATTCAAAGCATCCACTACCACAATGTTTTAAGAGTGCTACATTGAGTTTTACCGTATAATGTAGTGTCCTCAATTCACCTAGGACATATAGTTTCACCTAGGTGAATTGAGGATACTATATCAATGTTAAAACATTTAGTGTCCTATCTTCACCTGGGTTAAAGGACCCAGTATTTTTTTTTTAGTTGATTGCTATAGTCAGTCGATCTAGCCAACTGCTGCGTGCATTTGTATTATTTTAAATAAGCAAGGACAAGTAGGAAGGATTTTTATTGTTGCATATAAAAATGCATGGTATTAGAAAGGCTTAATATAGATTTGATTTAAAGGTTCTAATATCTCCTTCCTACTTCTGTTCTCCTGGTAGTTTGTGAGGCGATACTACCTATCCTTTATTTTTTTCTTAAATATTCATTCCAGTTTTCAATAATACCTTTCAACGCCTCCTTCCTACTTCTGTTCTCCTGGTAGTTTGTGGGACAATACTATCCTTTTTTTCATCTCCTCCTTGCCTATTTAAAAGCACGTAGCAGTTGCTTATCACGACAGACTATCACAACCAACTAAAAAAAAATACTGGGTCATGTAACCCAGGTGAACACAGGACACTAAATGTTTTAACATTGGTTTAGTATCCTCAATTCACGTGGGAGATAATAGTTTCACCCAGGTGAATTGAGGATCCTACTTTAGTATCTAATGTTCACCTGAGCAATTCGTCCAGGTGAAAATTAGACACTAAACCAAAAAAAAGTAATTTCCCAGCAAAAAAAAATTGCGTAGGGGTGATTAATTTGGTGTATAGAATGCTGTGTAAAGTCTAAATATGCTCCCTGTATAATAAACTAATAGTTTATTATACCTTAATGTAAAAACCACCCAAGCTCCTTCTTAGCCCTTTGTGTCGAGGCCGCGGTTCTCTTTCGAACAACCCGCAGCCCCGACAGATAGCCTATTACCCTCACTACTAAAACGTGTAGTTTTTGACTGTATACCACTGTATACAGTCAAAAACTACACGTTAAACAAATTTTTGGAAAAAAATAAAATTTTTTTAATTAAAAATTTGTTTAAGGATTTCTCACAAACTAAAAAAAATGCATAAAATTAAAAGCAATATTTAGTCATCATAATTATCTGTCACTTTTTCCATTTTTGTTCTTGACTTTTATCTCTTTTTAAATTTAAAAATTAGGGAAGTTTTTATTGACTTTGCCTACGCAAGTCGGGGGCCCATGTGGCCCGGGGGCCCCGTATAATTGATACGGCAGATACGGCGGTAGCTACGCCCCTGACTGTATATCGCGTCCTACGTAAAATTAACATATTTTTAGTTTAAACTATAATGAATACCTATCTGATTGGTTTAATAAAACTTTGATGTCATCTTATTCCAAAGAAACACACTAACATTTAAGCCGATTTAGTAGCGAAAATTTGAAACAAACTACTAAGTTTTAATCCCTTAATCATGTTCTTCTCTCTGCAAAGTAATCATGAAACTGAAATCTCAAAGGTTAACAGAAAAATCGCTTTGTCTATTTGCTAGAAAGAAGTAACCGTTTAATAGCTCGTTCACGTCCTCAGATTCAGACCTCGGACAAAATAAAAACTGCCCAAGTGCAAGTCGGACTGGCACATGAAAAGTTCCGTACTTTTTGTTATAGAGGCAAGAGAAATACATAATTTGTGAAAATTTCAACTTTCTAGCTATCGCAGTTCTTGAGATTCAGCCTGGTGACAGACAGACGGACGGACGGACAGACAGTGAAGTCTTAGTGGTAGGGGAACCCTAGAAAAACAGCTGTGCGGCTATATCACTAGTGATCGATATTGATTGATGTGTGCAGTAAATTTTTGACCAGTTAGGCGAACATAAATGTACTGAACAGCTTATTCTTTTTTTCTCACGATTTCAGGTTTGGTCCCTTAATAGTAAAAGTTGTTTGTTATCATGAGTACAATAACATGTTTAAGTCATCATCAGCTTATAATATTCCCACTGCAGGGTCTCAGGCCTTCTCTCTAGGCGAGGGATGTGCTATAATCCAGCACGTGAGTCCAGTGCGGGGTGGTAGATGTCACATGTTTTCGATTTTTTTTAATTCTAAGACATGCCTGTCTTCCTTCAGAGTTTTGAGAGCAGCGGTGATGAAATAAAATACACATAGTAATGCGCCTGCCCGGGTTCGAACTGCAACCAACGTAATTTTTTCACTTTAGACCAACTTTTTCATAACTTTCATCACAGTTACGAAGCTGATTATTTTATGCATAAAAGTACTACTCACGAAGATTCAGTTGCAAAAAAAAAATCTCGACAAAGCCATGTACTTTTTTTTAAATTTTTTTTTGATTGGTCAGGTCGATCATTCTCAAAAAATCAGAAAAAAATTCGTAACTCGAAAACTATGAAAAGTCGCGGAACATACATGGGGGTGATTCGGATACCCCACGATACGAGGGACCTAAATTTTATTTTTGGACGTCAATGTTCCGGCCACCCTGTATATTAGTTCTGGTGACTGTACTTCGTGCAAAGAGTTAACTTTGTTTATTTGCTAAAAAGAGTAACCGTGTAACCTATTAGCGAGTCACTTGTGGCAATTATAAACAAAACTAATTACCGGTGTGTTCTCAGAGGATTTGTACGACCGCAAACCGGAGGGGCGAGGGTTAACGAATTTTTACCTGAAAATTGTCGAGTTGAAAGGTCATGTTATTTTTGTAGCCCTTTTTTTGTTGAGCTATGCTAAGTTCTCTTTTTGTTGCGTCAGCCTCTGTAATTGAATTGGAATGGCTTATAATCGAACTAGATCGCGAAAACTGGAAGGAGGCTTTTGCTCTCCAGGGGGTGTGTTAATTTGCCTTAATAAATGGTTAGTTCCTACATTATGGCGCTAGTGGTAAAAGCCCGCACGCGATTTTCCAAATCGCCTACATAATTTATTAAAGTACCATTAAAGTTTACCATCATAGTGAGACTTCGAGCTAAGAAGCAATAAGGGCCGGGTTCCACGGTTCCACCAGACGGCTTAATTACGTGACTTTAGGGTGAAAGCTTTTACCTTATGTACACATAACACCCTTCGAACTGAAGATCACGGTAAAATACTTGAATATCTAAGTTGCCCGTAAATGCTTCGAATTTCAATGCTATGGGGTAATACATAACACCACGTCTGTTATCCCCGAACGGTTTAGCAGAGGTGTTAGTCGGTAGTACACCTCGCTAGTTATGTTAAAGTTTGGTGTAATTAGGGGCGGGCCTATTGCCAACATCTGGGCATACAATCAGTAATAAAAAAAAAAAAACAAAAAAAGGAACGAATCAAACTCGATAGATTGCCTCGTCGATTTAGTAGTTGCTAGTATGTCTGCTCCAAGTGAGATCGTGAAACTACTCAGTAACAGCCAAGAGTCTTGACTGTATGCCCGGATACTTACATAACTTGCGATATATGGAGTCCTGTAGTCACAATTCTAGCTTACCTGACGGGGAATACAGCCATGTTGCAAAAAAATCTTAATAACTCCTTAAATAAATAGCGAACGACGAATTATTTGGCTTCAAAATTTAGCTCACGGTAGGGTTGGGGATCTGCAGGGCTATTGCGTATCTTTTAAATGATAGTGGCTATCATATTGTCTATGGATTAACTGTCAAATTGGTTATGGTTTAGTACAAAATGGAACCATTTGACAGTAATTGATAGGCACTATAGGTTAGCCACTGTCATTTAAAAGATACGCAATAGCCCTGCTGGTCCCAATAGCCCACTGTCATAAACCGATAAAAGTTTAACTCGATTTAAATCAGCTGACTTGTCTCTAAATACGTCAGGGGCGACCAAGTCTTGAAGTCTCCACTGTAAGGGGCTGTCGAAACTTTTCTAATTCAATAAAAAATAAAGAAGTAAACGCCAGTCATAATAAAGAACCATTTCCATAGTTAAGTTCTACCGCTCGGTCACGATCTACGCGTTCAAGCGGGTTGTTTAAAAGAGATACCGCGGCCTCGTAAACAAAAGGCTAAGAAGGAACATGAGTGGTTTTTAGTCAGTAGAAGCGGGTGAGTCATTTAATGATTTCCCACTCTACAAAAAAAAGCGAGAGCTACACGCTCAAGCGACATTCGTTTTGCAAGTTACAGCGCCGATTTTAATTAAATGAGATTTTATAATTATGATTTTATTTTCTTTTAATAAAAAGACGAGTATTAGATATCCTATTTATTATAGAAAAGTGCCAATGGACACATTCTTAATTTTGTAAGTTTTAGCATTTTTAAGTTAAATTTAATTTACTTATAAGATCTAGATTGTAATTGTATGAGTAACCTTTTAATAATGAGTAATTCATAACGAAAAAAAAAGATATCCTATTAGTACTATTTTGAAATTTAAATAACAAAGGAGTAAAACAATTATTTATTGGTTCTTGAATAATTTGGCGATACTGTGAAAACAAAAGAAAATATCATCAATCACCGCTAAAAGAGCTCCCTTACTTCTTGAATCTTACTGCGGTATTCAGAGATATTTAATGATTACTTAAGCCGTCACTTAGTAATGGTTTGACATACTTTTGTATGACAAAACTGTCAAAACCTTTACTAAGTGATGGCCTAAGTAATCATTAAAGCTCTCTGAGTGCGGCAGTTAGATTTTTTAATAATAAGTGAACGTTCCCATTGACATCCCGAGCGTCTTCAGACGAAGGAAACAAACGACACGCTCTCATGTGAATTCTGTCACAACTCGCACTCGCAGGTCGCGCGTTGAGACTCAATTCTGATCGCAAGACCCGAGGTCGAGACGAGGGCATTCAGATTCAAATATTATGTACAGGCAGAAGTATAAATGGGTAACCTAGATGTTTACATTTTAATATAGTATTACATAATTATATTGACGTGAAAACAGGCCCGGTTCTAACCTTCGTTGTTTCAAAAATAAAATTCGGCATAGGTTGAAAACGTCGAGCCTTTAAAAGGGCTGGCATAAAATTTAAAAAGTTTCCAGCAAAACCTAATTACTTCGTTTTTGTGTTTTTATTTTTCACTCATGTCAACATTTCAAATAGATTGTGTAATCCATCAGATAGCAATGCAGCACGTTTGATGTTTTTCTTGTATTTATAGCGGGTGATATATCGTTATTTTCAAGTTAACATTTTAATGGATGAGTAAATATTTTTGTACCAAGGCAAGTCGGTAACTTAGTAATAATAATAATAATAATAATAAAAAAAAAAAAAAATATAAAAAAATTAAAATATAAAAAAATATAAATGTTGACAAGATCTGCAGCTGCAGCAAGACGTGCACGCCCACCATCCCCGGACTCGTCGCTCAGCTCCGCCTCGCCGCCGCCGGAACCCAGCCCCATCGTGAGTGCTGTGACACCGACCGCGGCAGTCGCGTCGAGCTCGAGCGACGAGTATTTCTCGCTGTCCCCGACACCACCACCTGCTCGGCGACGGAGAGGACGCCGGCCGCCGGACGGCTTAGGACCTCGAGGCCCACCGGCTTCTGATAGGGTCCCAGCTCCCGGCGGAAGTGTGCAGCGCATGCGATGGACGCAATCCATCAACGAGAACGTCATGCGCTCATACTATGGGGCTACAGAGGGAGGAAACAACCTGACCGCGTACCGTGTTCGGATGCTCTCTCTGTTTCAGGTACTTGAGCCGGCTGTCAACGTATCGGCACAACGACTGTCGGATCAGGTGCGAGTCATCCAGCGTAATCGTATGTTGGATGACACCGTACTTGATCGCTTGCGGACTGAAATGCAGAGTAACCATGTCATTGCTACGCCGTCACAGGTTGTGGTACAATCACAGTCTACCACGCCACTTATTTGTGAAAACGACGTGAGTAGTGACATGGTTACTAACGTAAGTATCCAGTGCAGTGAGGAAATGAGGAGTACTTTGGAGGGTGCGATCAGAGAATATAAGTTCATGACACCCGAACGTAGACCACGCTTACCTCGTTTGCCCATGCATAACAGAAATAGGGCGCTGGTGGCTGTTCTGGATTCGCAGTTGTCAAGCTTTTTTGATAACTGCGATAACCTCAGTGATGCTCATTCAATCCTCTATTGCGCGGCTGTAACGGCATGTCGTGTAGCTCATGTCAAATTTCCGGATGACAGAGCTACACGACCGAAACCAGCCGTACCGGCATGGCAGTATAGGATTGAACGACGCATTGCTGGGGCCAGGGCGTTCATCGGCAAACTAATCTGCTTCCGGGAGGGCAACAATCGCCCTCGAGTGATGCGCTATGTGAGACGGGCGTTTACGGGGACTGATATCAGTCCTCAAGACTACATGTCCCGTGTCACAGAGCGCATCGACTTCTGGAAGCAGAAAGTGTATGCATGGGCAAACCGTATTCGTAGGTATAAGCGTCGGGTGGAACGGTACACTCTAAATCGCACCTTCCAAAGCGATGAAAGGTGGGTTTACAGAGCATGGGAGCGACCGGACCAAGGTGTGACTGACACGTGCCTACCGGATGATAACGCCATGTGTTCATTTTGGCGTAACATCTGGTCGGTACCTGTCAGTCATACCGAGGGTGAGTGGACTCGGGACGTCGAGCGAGCATGCGATCCAATAACAGAAATGGGGGCAATAACGATCAGCCCCCAAGATGTAGGTTGTGCAGTTCGTCCGTTGCCAAATTGGAAATCACCAGGACCGGACGGACTGCACAACTTCTGGATTAAATGGTTCACAAGATCGCATGCTTGCTTGGCAACCCTATTCCAGTTAGCCTTAGAGTCAGGGTCGCTACCAGAGTTCCTGACGACTGGAATAACTCACCTGCTCCATAAATCGGGTAGTACTGCGGAACCCAAAAATTATAGACCGATTACGTGTCTTCCAACGGTCTATAAAGTTCTTACCTCCATTTTGAGAGCTAAAATAAATAAACATATTAACGAGAATTCTATTATGTCTGCTTCTCAAAATGGATGTAAGAACGGGTCCCGTGGTACTAAGGAGTTACTCCTCATTGATATGGCCATTAGTCAACAGGTTCGCCGTTTCCGAAAGGATCTGTCGACATGTTGGATAGACTATAAGAAGGCCTATGACTCGGTGCCACATACATGGCTCATAAGGGTGCTAGAGTTGTATAAAATTGATACAACCCTACGCACCTTCCTGATGTCGTGTATGAGGCAATGGAGGACAGTCCTTCGCTATCCAGGATGTCGGCAAATCCATAGGAATAGTGAACCGGTAAGAATAGAGCGGGGTATATTTCAGGGCGACAGTTTGAGTCCACTTTGGTTCTGCTTAGCCTTGAATCCTCTTAGCACGCTGCTGGAGGATTCAGGTCTAGGCTATCGGTTGAAAAGAGGTGGTCAGGTTATATCTCACCTCCTTTACATGGATGACCTGAAACTCTTTGCCCCCAACGATTTGCAACTGATGGAGCTATTGAAGGTCACTGAAACTTTCAGTAACGCCATCAGGATGGAATTCGGTGTGGACAAATGTGCGATCATGCATGTAAAGCGAGGGGGGATTGTGGAATCTGTGGGAACCCAGCTCACAGATTCCATAAATCTTAGATCCCTCTCAGCAACCGAAACCTATAAGTATTTGGGTATGTCGGAAGCACTGGGCATCAACGTTGCCGACATGAAACAATCGTTGAAGGAGCGCTTCTTTGGCCGCCTGAGAAAAGTATTTAATAGTCTTTTATCAGGCGGAAATAAAGTGCGAGCCTTCAACGGTTGGGTCATGCCGGTTTTGATGTACTCTTTCGGTATACTCAAATGGACTCAAACAGAGCTAGATGCCCTGGATAGGCGGGTCCGTACATTGTTGACGACATATCGAATGCATCACCCACGTTCTTCGGTTATGAGACTGTATATCCCACGGAAGTGTGGAGGTCGAGGCTTTTTAAATGCTAAGACTCTTCATAATCGTGAGATATGCAGTCTCAGGGAATATTTCCTAGAAGCCGACGTGGGGATGCATCGAGATGTTGTAGCAGTGGACAGGGGCCTTACCGCGCTCTCCTTGGCTAAAGAGAATTGGCGCAAACCTGTAGTGCTTGACACTAACGACCGCATGGAGGTATGGCAGAGTAAGGAGCTTCACGGACGCTTTTTCCGGGCCCTACACGGGCCTGATGTAGACTTCCTAGCGTCCGTGGCCTGGCTACGTTCCGGGGAACTCTTCGGAGAAACCGAAGGTTTTGTCTGTGCAATTATGGACGAAGTTATGATGACCAATAACTACCGGAGATTTATTGTGAAGGACGGTACGGTTGACATATGTCGGGCATGCCACCGTCCGGGTGAATCAATCCGTCACATTATCTCCGGGTGTTCTCGTCTGGCTAACGGAGAATATTTACATAGACACAACCTTGTAGCCAGGATTATCCATCAGCAACTTGCTCTGCAGTACAACCTTGTGGAATCAGAAGTGCCGTACTACAGATATGTGCCCGACCCAGTTCTCGAAAATGGCCATATCACACTGTACTGGGATCAATCCATCATCACTGACAGGACTATTATAGCTAATAAACCTGATATAGTGGTGGTGGATCGATCAGAGCGGCGCGCAATGATCGTTGACATAACCGTCCCGCATGACGAGAACCTCGTGAAAGCCGAGAAAGATAAGCAAATCAAGTATCTTGACTTGGCTCGCGAGGTTGTCGACATGTGGGATGTGGACTCAGCGATCATTGTACCGATAGTCGTTTCAGCCAATGGCTTAATAGCCAAGAGCCTCGACCAACACCTGAGGAGGCTCTCGTTAGGCAGCTGGATCAAGGGCTTGATGCAGAGAGCGGTACTCCTGGACACGGCACGCATTGTTAGGAGGTTCCTTTCTCTGGAGCCCTGACCGCCGGTAGCTTGGACCCTGTTCCCGATACCGGTGGGCTACAATTTTTTATATTTTTAAATGTTTTTTTATTGTTTTTTTTTGTAAAGAATATTTAAAAATGTAATAAGTTTGTGACAAAATAAATAAAGGGAATAATAATAATATTTCTTTATTTCAGATATCAGAATCCATACTTAATAAAATTCACAGCACACAAACAAAATTAACAATATCAAAATTTAAAAATTAAAATTATAATCAGTCTTAAATTTAAAATCGGACTCAAAAACAAAAATTAAAATCAAAAATTAAAATCGGACTCAAAATAACAAAATTAAAATCACAATCAATAATTATATTGAGTACAAAACCATTACTGAATAAATAACGATGTAGGTAGTACAATCCGATAGAGCCTTTTGGTTTTCCATTTTAATATTTAACGATATGACAGAAGGTTAAGTTTGGAAATTTTCTTTATTGATTGTGTGGTTAGTGCCTAAACTCGTGTTAGAGTTTTTATACGGCTCATGGGCCTTGGCTTTACATGCCGACGAGACATCTCCCAGGCATGCTGGTTTGCTTATGAAGTATTCATTCTTTTCCAAGTGCTAATGATCTAATACGCACATGAATCCGAAAGGTCAGTCGTGCGTGTATTGGGTTCGAACTTGAGACCTATGACTTGGCTGCGGAATGTTGTAAGAGATTGCACGGCCTTGACATATAGGGCTAGGATGGAACATGGGTGGTTTTTAGTCAGTAGAAGTCTGACACTCCCTTTCGCTCTGCCCAAGAGCGCTAGGGGTTATTTCTCACCCAAAATAAAAAAAAGACCCATAACTTGGCAGTCCGATGGCAGCCATACCACTAGGCTTAAGTATATTGCTTATTTCTTTGGCTCATTGCTATTATTCAGAAATATTTTTTTGAATATAACAATATGAAGTAATAGCTAAATAATTAAAACAACGATGAAATAAATATTGAATCTAAACTAACTATCGATATTTTTATTTACTTTCCTTACTTTGAGAATAATTTACTAAGCTAAGTATTTATATCTAAACTTTCGTTTGTTCGTCAATTGAGCGGTGGATTGCATTTAATTAGATTTTCTATGGGCAAATATTGGGTCACGGAGGACATTCTAAGTCTTGAGTTCCTCACCTAGTGAGGAATGAGGACCGTCGCAAGATAGATATTTTTAATTATCTAGGTGCTGTCTTCGTATTATTGTACTGGCTTTGTGGAAAAATACTTTCATGACTAGTTTTTTTTTGTGTTTGTCTTTGTTTGTTGTTTGTGGTTGATCAAAGAGTTATGAAAATACGCAGAAATTAACGGAAGTTTTGCAGTAACTTAGATTAATATCATGAACTAGAATACGATAACTAAATACAATGATTCCCGGTGTCCACCACCGACTTGACCACTCTATGGTGGTAAAAATAATTCACGGTATCTATTTCGTGGTAAAACACGTACCCAGTGCATCATTATGAGCGGAAACAAAATCTGCTGTTCAATACTTTACTTATGCAGAAAAATACCGTTTTTTTAATAACCGATGAAAAAATGCTAAATGTGGGGGTTCAGAATGATACTGAATAGGTCGTCCCTTCCACTCCTTAGATTGAATGGCATGACTTTCGTAACATATAATTGTGAAATAAGTAGGTATATTGTACTTCATAATTCTACGCTCCTAAAGAGTATATTCATTATTAATCCTTCTTTTTCGAACTCGTCCCCGATTTATCTCTCGATTAACTTTGTAATTCATAAAGTTGATTACTTTGTGAT
This sequence comes from Diarsia rubi, assembly GCA_932274075.1. NCBI lineage: Eukaryota > Metazoa > Arthropoda > Insecta > Lepidoptera > Noctuidae > Diarsia > Diarsia rubi. The sequence goes on along the minus strand of OW026424.1, from coordinate 18,678,908 downwards.
CCTTTCAAATAAATCTAGGTACAAACAGAGTAATTACAGTACAGAGTTGATCGAATATCATTTTATGCTTCATTTAGCAGTCTTAAGTTTGAGTTGTAATGTTTTATTTGTTGAAGAAGGTTTTATATCGAACGTGCTATAAGCCGAGATTTGTAGATGTAAATCATCAAATTACTCATCTGCAGGGCTATTGCGTATCTTTTAAATGTCAGTGGCTATCATATTGTCCATGGATTAACTCTCAAATTGGTTATGGTTTAGTACAAAATGAAACCATTTGACATTATTTGATGAACACTATATGATAGTCACTGTCATTTAAAAGATACGCAATAGCCCTGCTGGACAGAGCAGTAGGGAGTGTCAGACTTCTACTGACTGAAAACCACCTGTTCCTTCTTAGCTTTTCGTGTCGAGGCCTCGGTATCTCTTTTGAACAACCCGCAGCCCCGACTAAGTTCTCTGTTTATAGTGTGTATCAGAAAATGTCCATGTCAAGGTCAGATTTAACGGAGTGGTGACAGAACTTCAAACTGAACCAACATCGTTATCGCGATAAAATAATAATCAGCTGTTCCATAAAAAACTTGAGTACTTACTCGTACATAATTATGTCTTATTCATTATTATGTATCAATAATTTCTTCTTTCATACACGCTGTATAGATACAATACTATACAGGGTGTAAATTAAACCTTCCACATACGTCAACCAAGCATTCTGTACATCAAACTAAGTACCCCTATGCAAAAATTTTTGCTGGTAAACGACTTTTTTTTTTAGTCAAAAATGTCATTTTACGGTAAATCACAATGTAGCACTCTTAAAACATTGTGCTAGTGGATGCTTTGAATAGTAAACGGGTCTTGGAGGTAATTTAAGTAAAGTTATAACCTGAAAAACTAGTATTTACAAAAACAGCAAAATTTGGAACTTTGACCCCCAATATCTCCGTAACTAGGCGGTTCCCAGGTATGGTCTAGAACCAAAAAATTATCGCAGTGGTGGGGAGATCAAGTGCCCTTCGTTTGCGTTAAGGGTACTTTTACACCCTTTATATACTCAACTTTGTATGGCTTAACTGATGTTATCAGTCGACCGACAAGATAATATGTTATACCCAACTATACTCTGCTTTCCAACTATGTTAAGGTCGGCTTCCAGTCTAACTGGATGCAACTGAATACCAAGTATTTTACATGAAAAGGACTGATGAAGGCAGCGAGAATCATAAAATGACTAACTAAAAAAAAAAAAAAAAACTTCAAATAAAATTTGAAGCAGTGTCTGATCAATTCAAAAGCAACCAAAACCGTTATAGTCTTTTGGTAAAGATCAAATAACTCCCAAACCATAAATTCAAAATGTCGATAAAGCAATCTTTAAGTACGTAGGTACAACAGTAAAATAACAAATGAGTCAATATCGCTGCGTACGTGCTCTTTATTCGAGAAAGCCTTTAACGTGAAAAATGGAGGCGATTCAATAATAAAATAACATTTTTTCACACGAGTAACCTTTCAGGATTTGTGCGAAAGTAATCGCCATGTTTAAAATTTCATACTTTTTGTTGGAGCAGGGTAGATGAACTGCTGGTCTTGGTCTAACATTGAAGGCTGGCTCATATATGAGAGAAAACTTAACCAATAACAATTGGTTTCAAAGCCAATATACAGAGTAGGTATTCAATCATCAAGCATTTTTTTGCCAATAGAATCTAGGGTGTCTATAGACATGAAATTGTCGTCATTATCTACCTGCCCTTATCCCATTCTATTTGGGGTCGGCGCAACACCATTTATTTTTCCCCGACTGCGGCGAAGCCCAAAAGGAGGGTTATGTGTTTGGCGGTATGTATGTGTGTCCGTTCTTTGTTCCCTCATAACTCCTAAACGGATGAAAGGATTTAATAAAATATACGTCGTTAGATTCGTCTTTTTTGTTTTGGCGGGTGTAAAATCATCGAATAACCCCTTCCGCTCTTGGGCAGAGCGAAAGGGAGTGTCAGACTTCTACGGACTAAAAACCACCCATGTTCCTTCTTCGCCCTCTATGTCGAGGCCGCGATAACCTGTGGACAACCCGCGGCCCCGACGGGCGTCGGCCCTTTCGGGCCCCTCCCGAGTTGCTGACATCTCTTTGAGTCGCGCGTGGAACACAAACGCGCCGTCGACACGGCCTGTTTTCGTCGTAAGACGGACGGACAGCGAGTTAGCCCATCACTCACCGTCCACAGGCCCGTGTCTACGGTGGCAGGAGGTCATCGCGAGACCCCCGACGCCCGGAGCGCCTCCCGCGGCGGATCGCACGGCGGTCGTTAGATTCGTCTTGAGTGGGCAAGTGTCACTGGCTACATTAAAATTAAAAAAAAAAAACAAAGAAATTGGTGGATTTTGTCGGCCATTCCGCGGATTAAAAAAAAAATACATTACCTTCGAGCAGGGTATCAAAATGAAGGGTTTTAAAAGGAGATACACAAACATATGACACTTATATGTATGTTTGAAAAATAAATTCAAAGTCACAAATCCTTTAAACAAACACAAAAGTTAAATCATTTGCGAAGAATTTTACGCGACCAACAAAAGAACAAACACAAAAGAACTAAAAAGTTAGAAATTAAAAAAGTAGTTGAAAAACTAAAAAACCCGACTGATAAAACTGAAAGGCAAAAAAAGCACATTTTCAGTCGGGTTTTTTAGTTTTTTAACTACTTTTTTATTCTATTCTTCCCTGTTAGACGTCATATCATTCCTCACACCATTCATACTTTGGCCTTCCTCTCCCTCTCCATCCATCAACATTTAAATACATGTCCACATGAAATCGTATAAAGCCTTTACGCTATTGGACGTAATTGGCATTTTGAAATTCGAACACAATCGGTACTGAATCCGATAATAATCACACTAATATTATAAAGGCGAAGGTTTTGAGTGTGTGAGTGTGTATGTTTGTTACTTCTTCACGCAAAAACTACTGAATGGATTGGGATAAAATTTGGTACACAGATAGTTTAGAACCTGGATTAACACATAGGATATTTTTTTTCCTGATTTTATCTTCCTGTGGGATAATTTTCGAGTTGTAGCGGGCGAAGCAACAGCTAGTATAATTTCAATAAAAACATAGTTCGCTTAGCGCGAACGCACGTAGGGAGGGAAGTAAAATCGAACAGGCATCTTCTGGGAACGCTCGTTACATAATATGCCTCATCCATCGGTTTCCATCAGGTGTGATCGAGGTCAAGATCAGGCTTATTTTGTAACAAAATAAAACGCTGGACCGAAATTTAGTAAGATGACATTTATGATCTAAACAATTTTCGTAACTTTTTATCTTAGAATATGAAAAATAACCTTTTCTTGGGGTTGGTAAATCAATCATTTTTCCTGAGTTCGGATCCTGGGTCGAGTAAAATGTTATTGGGTTTCTCCATCAAGAATGTCTCGCTAGCACCCACAGAGTCTAGATTTGTGCCCGGTTGATGGCGATTGGCACCAAATGACATGGGATAAAGGCATGATGATACTGATGATGATGATGATAAATGGTTGAGTGGAATGGTGCTGATCCATGCGTCATGCTCGTGAACGGGTGCTGTCAGTTGTGACTGGTCACCTCTTAGCTGCCACGGCTTGTTTGAATTATTATATTATTTTTGAATCGTCGTTTTGGCTTTACTGTCGACACTTATCGTGCACATCTTGCTACATCGTTCTCACATGATAATATACCAATCTCGATATGAATGATGTAACCAAAGTTTTGTAACAATATTATGATTTAAAAGAGTGTCCATGAAGTTTCTTGCCATTCTTCTCATGAGACCAACGCTTTGGAATCGGCAACTACAGTACACTGACAGTTATAATGCCTTGTGAGAATTTTAATAGGCTAATAAACTAAGCTACAGTCCCAACTGTAGCTTAGTTTATTAGCCTATTAAAATTTTGTATTTGTTCGACTATTCAACCCTGCCTGTAACTGGCCTACTTGAAATAAATGATTTTGATTATGATGATGATTGTGATGATGATGATGATGATGGTAATGTTGATGATGATGATGATGATGGCAATAGGCTCGCACCGACTCGACTTAAACATAACTGTCGCAATCTCGGTGTAATACTATGTACACCTCTGCCTAACCCTGGATTACAGGCGTGATTATGTTATGTTTATTATTTTATTTATTTATTTAGATATTTATTTATTTATTTATTTATTTATTTATTTATTTATTTAGATATTTATTTATTTATTTATTTATTTATTTATTTATTTATTTATTTATTTATTTATTTATTTATTTATTTATTTATTTATTTATTTATTTATTTATTTATTTATTTATTTATTTATTTATTCATTTATTTATTTATTTATTCATTAACACATACATGTTATGAAGTTATTCATGTGTTGCTTGTTACCTATACCTGTTGAAGTGTCGACGTAAGTTTGCGTTGTGCTCAACTCGTTAGCAGTTTTACTCGAGAGCTGTTACGCCTGTGAATACACTCTACATAAGAACTTGAAGAAATACTTTTATTATTTAGATTCATATTTTAAAACAAGGAATTAGAGCTAAAAGTAAGTTTTATATGAAGTTGGTCTCGTAAACTGACGTGTTTCTTGTATCCTACCTTTGGCTATCACATTTTACATTAATACTATAAAGCCGGAGGAGCTCGTGGCTTAATAAGAACTGCCACTCGGGTCGATCTTTAGGTTAGGCTGCGCTTGCCTAGGTCGATCTGTGGATGGGTGACCGCCCATTACATACCGAGTTTCCTCCGTGCCTCGGAAAGCACGTTAAGCTGTTGGTCCCGGGTGCCATATATAGATCTTTGGCAGTCGTTACGGGTAGTCAGTGACCTGAAAGTCTGACATCCAGTCTTACCAAAGGGTATCGTATTACCTAGTATTAACTGGGTTGTGGAGGGCAGATAGGCAGTCGCTCCATGTAAAATACTGGTATTCAGCTGCATCCGGTTAGACTGGAAGCCGACCCCAATATAGTTGGGAAAAGGCTAGGCAGATGATGACTATAAAGCCGAAAGTTTGTGAGTGTGTGAGTGTGCATGTTTGTCACTTCTTCACGCAAAAACTACTGAACGGATTTGGATAAAATTTGGTGTACAGATAGTTTATAATCTGGATTAACACAAGGGATAGTTCTTATCCCGATTTTATTTTCTCGTGGGATAATTTTCGAGTCCTAGCCCTACAAAGCAGAAATTGGATCCACGATAAAACGAAATCACGCAGTAAAGCGTTGGAGTTACGTTTTTAGTGAGTAGGTCGTGACTTCAGGTTAAGCCATGATTGCCTGGGTCGGTCCGTGAATGGGTGATCACCCATTACTTATCAAGTTTCCTCCGTGCTTCTGTAAGCACATCAAGCTGTTAGCCCTGGCTCTCATTTGTAGATCTTTGGCAGTCTTTACAAGTCAATGTCACGAAGGACCAGTCTTTTCAAGGTACGAGTTTATCATATTACGTGGTACTAACTATAGGTTGTGGAGGTCAGAGGTCACTTCATGTAAAATACAGGTATAAGGTGTAAAATATAGGTGCAGCCGGTTAGACTGGAAACCTAACTAGTTAGTAGTTAAGTGTCAGTTTCACAGATTTATATTCAATGGGGTTTTTCAAAATCGAATAAGTCCGTCTGTTAGATTATCGAAAAATATTGGATGCGTGTTTCTTGTTTTATCAAATTAATAAAAATTTACTAGCATAAAACGTGTCAAAGATCATGAGTGGGGCTTTTGACGTCACTTTGTGGGTAAAAAAGTACTAACCTTGTGACGTCACACACTTTTCGAAGCACTGTATCGTCATCATCTTTTGTTTAAGTGAAAAAAGAAAAAATACGTGTCCATTAGTTTTTAAAAATCTATCTGACGGACCAATTAGATTTTTTTATTGAAATACCCTTTTAATTGAAGGCAACCTGAAAGCATAAGCTGCTATAAAGGGTGTAAAAGTACTCTTAGTGAAGCCGAAAGGCACTTATTTTCCCCACCACTGCGATCATTTTTTTGTTTTAGACCATACCTGGGAACCTCCTAGTTACGGAGGTATTGAGGGTCAAATTTCCAAATTTTTCACAGCTTTTTTGGAATACTAGTTTTTCAGGTTATAACTTTACTTGAACTACTTCCATGACCCGTTCAATATTCAAAGCATCCACTAGCACAATGTTTTAAGTGTTACTTCGAATTTTACTGTAAAAATGTAATTTTTCACCCAAAATAAATGTCGTTTCTCAGCAATAGATTGATATACATAATGCTTGGTTGACGGTTTCGTTTACACCCTGTTTAAGGTTTTACCGGTACTAAGTTTTCTTTAAAAAAAAAAGCTCCAAGGAAAGAACACCAGGAGTACCTTTTCAATTTAAAACAAAATCTGACTTCTCACTCACCATCCCCTCTTACAAACAAACTTTTTTCGTAAATCCGACGAGATTAATCTCTTAGCTAAGCTTTAGCGAATTTTATCGCCAATAAAAAAAGGTATGAACATCAGCTACGGGATTTCTTACTTAATTGACTTTCTAATTATACCGTGGAAATTACACTGACTGCCTTAGCTCGCTCGGCTAATAGCGACCAAAAACATAATTAATCCCAAAGACTGCCGCGTAGATATTTTTAACCCATTTTTTTGTATCAACAGGCTCAAGATGTTCTGTAGTATACCTATTATCACTATCACACTAATTATCATACTTCACACTAATATTATAAAGGCGAAAGTTTGTGAGTGTGTGACTGTGTGAGTGTGTATGTTTGTTACTTCTTCACGCAAAAACTACTAAACGGATTTGGATTAAATTTGGTACACAGATAGTTTATAACCTGGATTAACACATAGGATAGTTTTTATCCCGATTTTATCTTCCCGTGGGATAATTTTCGAGTTGTAGCGGGCGAAGCCGTTGGTAACAGCTATGGTACATTATAAAGGCGAAAGTTTGTGAGTGTGTATGTTTGTTACTTTTTCACGCAAAAACTACTGAACGGATATGGATAAAATTTGGTTCACAGATAGTTAATAGATGATTTCCCATCCCCCCCCCCCCAAAAAAAAACAAAGTTACCAATATATACGAAGCAACTTTTAAATGTGATGTTCACCCACTGTACTGATTGACGATTAATTTTTTTATTTTGAAATTCGTATTGTTACGAAATAAGTCTTCTCTTCTCTTCTCTCAAAGTAGAAACCGCTTTTTTGCTACGGGTGTACCATATTAGTGCTCGTGCCTTTACCAAAGGATGTTTCACCCATCTTTATTACCTGTCACAATAAATCTTTTCCAAAAAGTTCTTCTTTCTATAAATAAAATCTCAAGACGTTTGCCATAAAAAATCGGTCCGTTAGCGTGGGGCGTCGGGTGGCGTGCAACAAATCGTCTGACAGGACGAGTGCGTATCGATCCGCCGACAAGGTCAGGGGCAAGCGTTACACTGAATAAATAGCCGTACAGAAGGGCCAAGTGAAAATACACGCGGCGCTTTTCTGGTGGTCGCCACAGTTGAGTTTTGCTTTTAGGTGTTGCGGTGGTTTGGGAACAGTGTGCTGTCTTTATTTTATAAACACAAAGCTTTCTTTATTCCAAAAATAGTTTAAATCACCGTACATTCACACCTCTGTGTGCTTTCTTCTTTTCTCTGTTTGTATGGAGTAAGTCTTTTGTATTTATCTACTCCGTGTCTTCATGGCGTGATAAATTGACTCCGTCTGTCTGTCGGGCGGTCTCGTCATGACATGTGACGTCACAGTATACTTACCAGCTGAGGTTTGACAGGCGACAATGGTTTGATTAATTCATTCCTTGATGTATAGGAAGGGTTTATTCTTTACTTATTTAACGCTTCTAGCACAAAGTACGGTCAAACAGTATATGATATGCACGTAATATTACAGTGATATAAAAATACTATAAATATCAAAGTATATAGGTAGAGTTTGTAGAGCTATGGCATTTTTTGTTATGATAATGAACTATTTACTAACTTCTAGAAGAAGTTGACGAATGTATTATATGTAGGTATGCCTATGAGTTTTATTTAATAAGTCCCTAAGATTACACACCATCACATCAGGTTGCAGCTAAATACCAGTATTTGACCTGAAGTGACTGTCTCTCTGACGTCCCCAACTCAGTTGCTTGATAAAACCTCCAGGTAAGACTGGTTGTTACATTTTCCGGTTTTCTGACTGCCATCAGTCACAGTCAGATAAGATAAAAACGACTGTCAAAGATCTAGAAATGTCAGCCAGCAGCCAGAGGGATTGATTAACGTGCTTTCCGAGACGCGGAGAAAACTCGGTTTGAAATACGTTGCCACCTATCCGCGGACTGACCTAGGCAAGCGCGGCTTAACTTGAAGATCAATCCGAGCGTCTGTTATTATTTTGCTATAACAAAAAAAAAGATAAAATTACAGAAGTGTAAATAATTTGTGTGCTCCTAGTAAGTAACATATTATCTACACTAATATTATAAAGAGCAAAGATTTGATTGTTTGTTTGTAATGAATAGGCTCCGAAACTGCTGAACCGATTTGAAAAATTCTTTCACCGTTGGGAAGCTACACTATCCCCGGGTGACATAGGCTACTTTTTATCCCTATATTTCCACGGGAACGGGAACTACGCGGGTGAAACCGCATGACGTCCGCTGGGTAATTCATAAAACTTCAACTATCAAGAACAAAACAATATACTTATTACAAGAATACTCTGTCAGCGACAAAACACTCGCTCTATTTTCGCAAAACTCTCTCCAGTTCAGAATTTCAGAAGTTTCGCGAGAAAATATGCAGCTGACACAATTTATATTTTATTTCACGTTAGCAGGGGGATTAACATATAAAATGCGTTCGTAAATTCTTGTGTTGTGAGAGGTATTGTAAATGCCACTGAAAGCTAAAGATTGATTTGATTGTGGCCGTTGGATTTGCTTTGGATTGAGAGAATTTTGGAGCTGAATTTGAATTTTAGTCCAAAGAAATAAACCATCAGTTTAGTGCGATGAAGTCGTGCAAAGAAATGTAAAATTTTGCGATAAAGTAATCACGTAACATCACGCCTGTAATCGCCAAAAGGTTAGACACAGATGTACACATAGGATGTTCTATGCTACACCTACGAGTACATTACGTCAGTTGTGTTTAAATTATTCGGTTCAAAGGTCCTTCGCCACCCGTCGCCGTCGGTAAAAACGGAGCCCATAAAGGAACACTATGTTACCCCGTCTGTCTGTCCATCTGTCAAGACCCCTTTTCTCAGGAACGCGTGTATATATCAAGCTGTCAAATAAGACTCCGTGATTTAAAAAAATATAGTACAATAATGATTTCGAAAATAAAAGAAAGATGGAGAAGTAATGATTGGATTTGTCGTTGAAATAATTATCTGCAAATGATAGGTCTTGCTTTGTCAATCTTTGGAGACCGTCACAGCGATGTCTATTATTTAGGCTCGTCTTAATTATAGTCTAGAGAGAGTCTAGATTAATCGCCTAACTCAGATATTATATTATCTAACCCTAGATTACATCAGACATTCTAATTATGATGTTAGAAGGATTATAGATACATAGGTATATATAGATAGATACTCGATATAACATAATTAAATTCAGTTTGGAATTGAGTTCGAGATTGGTTGATTCTCCGAAATATTAATTTAACATGGCGTATCATTACGCCTGAATTCCGCGAACGAGTAAGTAGATAAGTATTAACATAACAAAACATCACGCCTGTCCATCCTCGAATGGTAAAGTTGAGGGCTGCGGGATGTTGTAAGAGATACCGCGGCCTCGACATAAAGGGCTAAGAAGGAACATGGGTGGTTTTTAGTCATTAGAAGTCTGACACTCCCTTTCGCTCTACCCAAGAGCGGGAGTGGTTATTTGATGATTTCCCACCCATCATCATCATATCAGCCCGGAATCACCCACTGCTGAGTATAGGCCCCCCATTTTTCGAATGTGGTAGATCCACGTGTTTCCGGCGACTTTTACGATATCGTCAACCCAACGATTCCCACCCAAAAAAAAAGGGTAAAGTTGAGATTTATCCATTAGTACACTCACATTTCGCTAGTTATGGTAAAGTCCTATGTAATAGGGGGCGAGCCTATTGGCATCAATCGAAAAATGCGAGAACTTCCTGATTTTTTTTTCTTTCGTATGTTTTAATTCTATCATTTTAACCAATGAGAGCGATCAATCCCGGCTTTGGAAAAAATCCTACAAACAACCCGCCACCACCTCGCCCAACTTTGGAAATGAATCTAGGAGCCTCAGCTGAGCAGTTATTCTTAGAAAACATGGTAATCTTCTCATTGAATAGGGTAGATAATAAAAAAATCTAATAAGTCTGTCATATATGTAGATTACCAAAAAATATTGGACACGTTATTTTACTTTTTTCACGTAAACAAACAATGAAGACGATACAGTGCTTTTAAAACTCGTGTGACGTCATACTCTAAGACATTTGTTTGACGTTTTTTAGCGGTCAGTGACGTCACCAACCCCCATTCAAATCTTTGACGCGTTTTATTTTCGTCAATTTTTATTTATTTGATTAAACAAATTGTTTTTACGATAATCTAACAGACGGACGATAATCTAACAGACGAACTAATTAGAATCACATTTTTTTTAAGTCAGTAAACATCCCTATTTAAGTATTAGCTCGCCTCCTACCAGAATCAATCTACAATTCTAAATAGTAAAAACTTATGAGATTTTGAATAAACTAACATTCTTCGACTTTTTTGTGTAGATGGTAATAAGGCAGGTACCAGATGTATTGTGAAGTTAAACAGACATGATTAAAAAGGCCTATGGAGAGGGTCCTCAAACATTCACATAAAAGGAGTTTATAAGTCCTCCAACCCTTTTGTGCTGGGTCAAGGTCGAAGGGTAAGCGGCTTTATAAGGTCTTACTGATAACAATAACAAATATGTGTTTGGATTTATTTTTTAATTTTAAAATACCGCCCTGTCGGGGCTGCGGGTTGTTCGAAAGAGATACCGCGGCCTCGACACAAAGGGCTAAGAAGGAACATGGGTGGTTTTTAGTCAGTAGAAGTCTGACACTCCCTTCCGCTCTGCCCAAAGCAGGATGATTGATGATTTCCCAACAAAATAGAAAGTAGTACTCGTCACTGTTCTGTGCGTGAACGATATGATAATCCTGATTTTTTGCTGAACTATACTCGTAAGTAATAAGTGATAGGAATAGGTAGTGCCTATTTGCCTAAACTTCGAAGAACAGAGACAAGAAACGGAGACTTCCTTAGGACTAAATTTTTTCCGAGACATCTGTCCCGAAATTTCGAGACAACACATAAATACATTTAAAAAAAATGTTATTTGGAATAAGTAATTCGTCTATATTTACCTAAAGTTTGCGACTAGATATATCATAATAAAATAATAACATACACAGTCGTTACAACCATAAAATTTTCTGAATTTCATAGAATGTATTTAAGTGTTGTCTCGAAATTTCGAGACAGATGTGCCGGAACTAATTTAGTCCTAAGGAAGTCTCCGTTTCTTGTCTCTGTTCTTCGAAGTTTAGGCTAATAGGCACTACCTATTCCTATCACTGGTAATAAATAATAGAGATAGATTAGGTACAAAAATAGTCTGTATTAAAGCCAGTGTTCCGCCAGACTCAGTAGATGAATAAACAATGAAAGTATTCCTGTTATTTAGTATTCGCGTTATGTAGAATATTCTGTTTAGTTCATTATTCTGAGAGCGACCGGTCTTTGCTTTATTATTTTAGGGTAATTTTCAGGAATATGATCTCTTGTTCAACAGTTTTTTGTTGTATGAGAATGTATACTTGTTGCGGTCGTTGAATACCTAATACACCATCACGTCAGTTTCACCCAAGGATGGACCGCGGGTTGTACACTAGTTATCGCGGCCACGACATGGAGGGCTAAGAAGGAACATGGGTGGTTTTTAGTCAGTAGAAGTCTGACACTCCCTTTCGCTCTGCCCAAGAGCGGGAGGGGTTATTTGATGATTTTCCACCCCCCAAAAAAAGAAAAAACGAGTACCCAGATGTGTACCTACCTTCATCACTACACCCACATTTCAGAAAATTAATTATCTGATGTTTGTGCATTTGATTAATATTGACGTTTGTTTACCTATAGAGCATAAAGGGTGTAAAAGTACCCTTAACGCAAACGAAAGGCACTTGTTCTCTCCACCACTGCGATCATTTTTTTGTTCCAGATCTAGGAACCCCCTAGTTACGGAGATATTGGGGGTCAAATTTCCAAATTTTGCACAGCTGTTTTTGTAATTATGTACCTACTAGTTTTTCAGGTTATAACTTTACTTAAATTACCTCCATGACCCGTTTACTATTCAAAGCATTCACTAGCACAATGTTTTAAGCGTGCTACATTGAGTTTTACCGTAAAATGAGATTTTTGACCCCAAAAAAAAAAGTCGTTTCCCAGCTAAAATTTTTGCGTAGGGGTACTTATTTTGATGTACAGAATGCTTGGTTGACGTATGTGTGAAGGGTTTCTTTACACCCTGTATAGAAATAAAAATATTTGTGTTAACAATGAACACTTAAATTTTATATTCAATTAAGCGGAAAGATTATTAACAAACGGAAGTTTTCTTTTCGTTTATGACAAAGTTATTTAAACCAAGTTATTCAACATAAACTCAGTATTTACATTACAACTCTTGAGAGATAACAGCTTCCAATTTGGGATTAACATCCGCCATAGCCCAAAGTAGATCGTAATTACATCCTCGTAGGTATCTCCTGTCACCTCCTGACTGTATTTCACAGCTCGAAAAAAATCTTCGAATTTAGTACAAAACCAATGCCTGCAAACGACATTTATAAAAAAAAAACAGTAAGCAACGGTGGCCCACTAGTGGCGGCCCTGACTTACGTATGGTAAGTCGTGGATTCTGGCCCGGAAGGGCCGATGCCTGTCGAGGCTGCGGGTTGATTGAATGAGATACCGCGGTTTCGGACACACAGGCCTAAGAAGGAACGTGTGTGGTTTTTAGTCAGTAGAAGTCTGACACTGCCTACCGCTCTGCCCAGGGAGGGAGGAGTCATTTGATGATTTCCCAGCCTCCAAAAGCACGTGGAACACGGAAGACGGACGGACGGCGAGCTAGCTCATTACTCACCGTCCACAGGCCCGTCTACGGTGGCCGGAAGCCGTCACTTAGTCCCCGACGCCCGGAGCGTCTCCCGCATGGTGGATTACTGGCAGTAATTTACTGCCTACACCTTCTCTTAGGGAATAATGTGCAGTTTTTGTTCTATGCCTCTTCAAGACTTCTTGATAAAAGTGGCAAAATCAAGTACTCACACAATATAATAGGACATTTAGTTCTATAAAGAGATTGTTCCGCAGACGTGAGTAAAAGAGACAAGCTAAAATAAATATGTTTAAGGTACTTATGTGAAGATTAAAGTTAGAACAAAAGGGACAGTAACAAGACTAAAGACAAACAAGACTGGGCATTGTTCGAGAATTTCTCGTTATTGACAATAGCCCTTTGGAGATTAAAAATGGATGGACTTCTTTTTTCTTTAATCACCTTAATTTCTGCCTGGAGTCAGGTTTTGTGCCCTGCTGTTGGCAATAATGCTAATGATATGTATATGAATTACGTAGGAACTTTTAGGTTTTTCTATAGTATATTTCTATATTATATTTATTGCAATTTTATGTTTTTATTTATTTAGGATCTCCAACAAAGAATATACACAGATCATGTTAAACATAGTGGACGACAAAAGTTTCAAGTAAGTGTACTCCTTCACTTACAGGAGACCACAGCACATAATTGAAATCTAAGCTAACAGAGCTATACAGTACCAATTAAAAATACTACCAAATTTCATGCAAAAATGTTGAAACCAGCCTCGTATTGTGGACCCTATTATGTTGTAAATTACGTCATCATGACTCAAACTTCAAATCGATACAACATTCTGTGATATTATTATAATACATTTTAGTGGTCGTGAATGTACTTAGTCAATTATTCCGTTTAATTTAGTGACAGGCATAATAAATGGTACATTTATCAAAGATAAATACACCTTATTCTTTTCTTTCTCTCACACACTATTGTCTACATTTCTTCTTCATTTTTCCTTTAGCATGTCTGCTGGCAGAAATTTCTTGAGAAATAAGCAGTACCTTTGTAATCATATATTATTTTATGTTATTTTCCTGTGCTATCTACTGTGTGTACATAAATAGTAAAATAAAAAAATCTTGCTCTATTATAAAACAGTAATAACGTGAAGTATAATTACTTCGATTACCATTACAGGCTTTTAAAACAATAAACCCCTTAAAATATTATATAAATCATATCTGAGTACAAGATCGTTAAAACTTTTTACTTTAGTATCGTGAACTTTATTTTATCGTAATAGTTGTAAAAGTTTCATTTAATAACTAATTTTAATTTTAAAGAACAGCATTGTATTAAATTCATATCATAAATAACCTAATTCTTATAAACGAAAACGAATAAAACATATTATATTGAATTCAGAAAGTAGATTTAATCACAAATTATAATTTGTATTATCCAAGTCCGTAGCAGCGTAGGCCGTCTCTACGAAACACGTAGCACCGTAGCACGTAACCGCGTCCGCGTAGCACGTACAAGCGTTCCTAGTGAATTCATGTAAAGGTAGTCTGTTGACTACCTTTACATTACCAACCCTTTAGGTAACCAGAGTACCAGAATAAATCATACCATAAATCCACCTTTCTCCTCTCGCTCCCCCGAATGGCTTCGTCTAGATAAGACCATTTTAAGTTTATAAACTGACATGGTCACTGACACAATTATTGATACTGAAAACTGGATATTTACAACGTTTTCTTATTATCATGCGTGTGTAAAACCGTCTTTTGACCATAGTCAAGATATAGCTATATTACATCCCTCGTTTGAGATGTAATATATATTATGGCACAGTGTGAACGGTCACGTACAAAATGTATGACGAGCGATAAAATATAATATTACATTTCAAGATGTATTATATATCCCATAGTTAAAAGCCGGCTTTACGCATGATATTAAGTAAATATGGTAAATATCCTGTTTTCAGTATTAATAATAGTGAGACCATTCTAATATGCTTTTTAAAAAAAATGCAATGTTTGTGATTAGTTACAAAATTTAATTTAAATTATTATAGTGTAGACTATCGCATCAGGGTATACCCTGTAAAGATAGTCGTAAGCTGGAGAAATAAATAAATAAATAAATAATAAACATAAAAAAAAATGAGGAGTAGCTCGTGGTGGCTACGTAATAACAGCCACTCAGATCAAGCTTCAGGTTAAATTGGTTGGTTGGCCCACGTATGGTTGACCACCCATTAACCGTACCGAGTTTCTCTGTATCTCGGAAAGACCGCTAAGCCGTTGATCACGGCTAACATATGTAGATTTTTGACAGTCGTTACAGGTAGTCACTGACCAGGGCGACAGGGGACAAGTTTGGTGTTGTCAAAATCAACAATTATGATATCAATGATAGACCATTCGGACACTTGAATAGCAGACTCGGTGCCCTGAAAGTCTGACAACCAGTCTTACCAAGGCGTATCAAGTCACCCAATACTACTTGCGTTGTGGAGTTAAGATAGACCATTGCTCCATCATCTACTAATATTAAAAACGTGAAAGTTTGTATGTGTGTATGAATGGATGGATGGATGTTTGTTACTCTTCCACGCAAAATCTACAAAATGGATTTGATTAAAATTTGGTACACAGGTAGTTTATAACCTGGATTAACACATAGGATAGTTTTTATCCCGATTTTATCTACAATTTTCGAGTTGGAGCGGTAGTAGCAAACCAGTATATACAACACCTAGTGTAAATACTGGTATTCAGCTGCATCCAGTTTCACTGAAAGCCGACCCCAACATAGTTGGGAAAAGGCTAGGCAGATGATGATAATGAGTTAGTGATCCGGTATCGTTATAAAACAAATACTAAAGGGGCTTGAACTTTTTTGTATGGAAGGTGGCATATCGACCCACCGCCACTTTGTTTTTTTTTTAGAAATTACGGCGCACGATGAAATTGATATGTATGGGTAGAAGTCACCTAGACGAACAAAAAAGTCATAAAACATGGTACCACAAAGTGTCACGTTATCGAGATATTTGAAGGTATAGATCGAAATATTAGGCGATTACCACATAAAAAATAAACCTTTTACGTGTCTATAAGCGTTGATTATTATTATTCTTGTTTGTTAAAAGAGGGTAGGTACATTACATACTACTAAGTGCACGAGTAAACTATTCTTTGACATAAATAGCGTTTCATTGCGATACGAAGCGATATTTTCTTGCGCTTAATAATATTCAACTTGGCAACGATTATTACGATACAATTTGGCGCCTATACACGTAATACGTCTATTTTTAATGATTTTCGTTGTACTCATTTGTCGATCTTTACCTTCAAATATCTAGCCACTTTGGGGTACCGTGTTACGGACATTATTTGTTCGTCTAAATGTCTTCTATTCATACATACCATGTTCACCGAGGGCCGCGATTTCGAAAAAAAAAACAATATGGCGGTGGGTCGATATGCCAGCTTCCATACAAAAAAGTTCAAACCCCTTTAGTGCTCATATATTCTCCATGTTTCCCAAAGTTACAGACTGGGTCAGTTTAAAAGTGGAAAGTATTGATATTGTAGCTATTAATAGCTATCCTGCCAGGTCCGTCGCGAATTATTTAGTGAGTAAATTTAGGTCGTCGGCAAACAGATATAGAAACTTCTTTATAAAACTGTTGGAAAATTAAATTAATTTTTGTTCTGTTTTCGGAACATTGTGTTTTGGATTACATTTTGATTAAATCTCCTGTACTTTGTTAGAACAGTTTCAATGGTTTTATGCGTGATTGACTTACAACAATTTCCATTGTCACAGCTGTGTTACTTTTTTAAACCGACGGAATTTTTCTATGTCCGAATACGTGGGAACCATTTTAGCGTCAGTATTCCTCCCTGTATATGTATAACGTGTGTATAAATAGTGACGTCATCACACTAATATTATAAAGGCGAAAGTTTGTGAGTGTGTGAGTGTGTATGTTTGTTACTTCTTCACGTCTAAACGGCTGGAGCGATTTTATTAAAATTTGGTATGGAGTTAGCTGATACCCTGGATTAAAATATAGGATAGTTTTTATCCCGATTGTATCTTCCTGTGGGATAATTTTCGAGTTGTAGCGGGTGAAGCCGCTGGCAACAGCTAGTACAGAATAAAAATTGATTCCCCACGCACAGGGGTATCCGAAAATCTTAAAAATAGAGAATGCGAACTGCTTTAAAATAAAAACTACATATCAATATTTTTTATGCCTATTTACATAGCCATGTACAGGCTGTTGTACCATATATGTCCAGGATGGCAATGGAATCTATTACACACACTACACTATTATATAGTAACTGAAATAATTACAACATGAGTTCTTGGTAATCATATCGATCTACAGTTACTGTTGTCCCAATTACCGCTAACTAAACGAGTATTAGATAATATTACATAACTACCGTTCATTAGTTACTGTGGTTAATGGGTGGTTAACGGCGGATATTATGATGCCGATCGATTGGTTATATGAAAATATAACAAATAAATATATATATATATATATATTTGGTATTTCACCAAAAAAATTTAATTAGTCCGTCAGTTAGATTATTGAAAAATATTGGATACGTGTTTTTTGTTTTATCAAATTAATAAAAAATGTCGAAAATAAGACGTATCGAAGACCAGTTTGTGGGTAAAAAAGTACTTACCTTGTGACGTCACACGACTTGACACGACTTTTCGAAGCACTGTATCGTCTTCATCTTTTGATTCAGTACGTGAAAAAAGAAAAAATACGTGTGTCCATTATTTTTGGAAATCTATCTGACGGACTAATTTGTTTTTTTTGGTGTAATACCCTATTGCTTCATGTTTATTGAAACTGGAAGTGTTATTGGGTTTTTCCATTAGATATTTCTCATCAGCACTTACGGAGTCTGAATTATGGAGATTCGAAAGAGATACCGCGGCCTCGGCACAAGGGCTAAGAAAGGAATATGGGTGGTTTTTAGTCTGTAGAAGTCTAACACTCCCTTTCGCTCTGCACAAAGCAAATATTTCTGCTATTTGATGATTTCTCACCACCAAAAAAAATTGCTTCTACTTTTTGTGTTTAAATACACTTTCTCCGATCCGAAAATCGAACCTTCAACCTGATGCTCAGCGTCTAAAACTTGCGAATTATTCTAACGAGCAACCACTGTGATCTGTTCTATTGATAAATGCATACACGGGTTCCATTTTAGCCGTTTGGCTACGAAATCCAAAAAGGGATTAGTTTTCCGTGTAAAAAAATGATAACCCCTAAAATGTTAACAAAATCCGATTCAAATCCTTTTTATAATAATTATACGAATTTATTACTAACATACGTGATAAGTTTATCATCCAAACTACCGATCGTGTCAAAACTAATCAAAGGACAGACCATAGACATAAAACAGTTGACAGGATTCAATAAGTAATAGATACTAAAGAGAGCTAAGTAGACTGCTCTCTGAATGTTATTGACGTCATACTCGTGACACTAGCACCCCCAATGAGATTAAGCTCTCCAAGCTCCGACTACTAAGTACTGCCATAGATTAATAAAACCAGATAGAGAGGAGACTTTTTTGAAGTGAAAACATCTTTAGCGGCGCTGTGCACTTTTTTTGCGATGGGTAAAAAAATTTACGTGACACGTGACCTGATCGAAAATTCGTAAGACGGCGCAGGGCGTTTGCGCGAATGTGCGTGTGTGTATAATGTGAAAAAAAAAATGTATACCCAAAATAGTCATGTTTGTGTACGATAGCGCAATAAATTGTATAGAACTTCGGTAGTCGTTACAGGTAGTCAGTGACCTGAAAGTCTGACAACCAGTCTTACCAAAGGGTATCCTACACAACCCAGTATTATTATTATGTCCTTTCCTTATTAGTATTATTTTTGTTTCGACATTTTTGTTCCTCCGGCTAGCCGGGAATTGCTGATTACACGGGCCTAAGCCAAGTGTTCATCAGATATCTATTATTATCTTTATTCCTTTTCATCAATTTAGTTTACATATAGTTTTTTTTCCTGTATCGTGGGTGCGTGCACAAACATTTAAACTCACATACACAAATACCCAGATCCGGAACAACTATCTGTAGGCCTTACAAATATTTGTTTCGTGCGGGTTCGATACCCGCGACACGCAGCGCAGCAGTCCATTGCCTGAGCCAC
The DNA here is from genome assembly GCA_932274075.1 of Diarsia rubi. Lineage (NCBI taxonomy): Eukaryota > Metazoa > Arthropoda > Insecta > Lepidoptera > Noctuidae > Diarsia > Diarsia rubi. The sequence continues at coordinate 18,659,489 of OW026424.1, read as the reverse complement.
TGCGCCAACCATGTCGTCGATTGATTGACTGGGTTGTGGAGGTCAGATATGCAGTCGGTCCATGTAGATACTGGTATTCGGTTAGACTGGAAGAGTGGAAGCCGGCCCTAACATTGTTTGGAAAAGGCTAGTCAGATGATGATGAACCGAAATATCATTTATTTGCTAAAGTACATAATATACATGTAAAAGTTTATTCGGCCCGCTCACGTTGAAAGTCGTTATTTTCTTGTTATTTTCGTTGACGTAAATCGTTGTATTCGTAGGCACTTAACTAAATCATTCGGGCGTTGCGTAACATCTATAAATATCAACAATATTATTATTCCGAACCTTAAACGAAAATAGAACTTCATTAAACGTTATAACATTTAATATTTATAAATAGAAGTGGCCTTAGAGCTGGTTCTACGAAATAAATAAGTTATTCAAAGGTAGGGTTATGATTGTACTCGTAGTTCTGATCGAAACGGGGAGAGAGGTTTTTGGGCGCACTCACACATTGATGCGAACAGATACAGATCTCCCAGAAAAAGTATGCGCGTGTCATCATTTCATCCGAAAGACGTCCACTGCTCGACACAGGCCTCCTCTAAGTGTCACCACATTGACCGGTCTGGAGCGCTTCGCAACCAGCGGATCCCCGCAACCTTCACCAGGTCATCCGTCCACGTTTTCCGGTTCGCGGTCGCTACTCTCGAACTTCTCGGCGGTATAACCATGTGTATAAGCATTATATTATGGAGATCTTTTACATCCACGGAATAACTTGCCCGCAATAGGTGGTACGTCAACGATCAGTCCAGTTATACAAAACCAGTTTAATAGCGATCTCTCATTGTAAAGGAAATGTATACATAATGAGGCCGTTATATACCGAACATTTATAGGTTGAAAGGTCACCGTGTGAGCTCAGTTGAAGGCAATAGACGCGCCTAAATGGGCTTTAAACATAACTGGCTAAATGTGGGTCTACTATTCGGTAAACCTCTGCCTTCCCTTTGGGGATTACTGGCGTGATGTTCTCTTCTATGAAAGCGACCCTCTGTGTTCCTGATGTTATTTTCCTACACAATCTTAGTTCAATTACAGAGGGCTGTAGGACGACACCTTTTGTTTTAATTGGCAGTGTAGTGGCCACGTCTACTCTAGACCCGAAGTTCATTTAACTCTGGGCTGGTTTTGTTTGAAAAAAAAACGAAAATATTATTTATGAAAAATGTAAACTGAGGTAATTAGTTTAGTAACTGTGTTGTATCAAGGTGTCTGGGATTCATTTAACTTAGTAAGTTAATTTTACAGAAGAAAAATGTTTTGGAGGAGACGTTTGCTTGGTAATATTCTAATGATTATGTATTTATGAAACACTTAAGGTGCTTCTTAAAGTTGAATAAGGAATCCCGCTGGATTCCTTATTCAACTTTAAGAAGCACCAAATTATACACAAGTGATTGACAGATGATAAAAAAAATCCATAATCCATAAACATTTTAATGGGATATTGTTATCAATGGGAAAAATTTTGTTCAACTCTGTTCAATTCTCGGCTAAGCACCAAGAGTTCAAATGTGCATTTTCTTCTTCTTCTTCTTATCGTATGGGCATTAAGGTCTACCGACCTGTACACCCAGAGTCTCTCTGACATGGTTTCACAAACACCATTTGGCGGCCGGGACCACCGGCTTATACGTGCCTTCCGAATCATCTTTATATCAGACAATCAGGTGATTCAAGCCTGCAATGTCTTAACCAAGCTGGGACAACTCAACAAAGTATTTAGGTACGGATTTATGTGGCGTTTAGTGTTCGTGAAAAATAACATTACTCTGACAACTTAACAAATCACTTTAAATGGAGCGTGTTCGTTACCGATGTCGACTAACATAGTATTATTTTGTCGTATGGTCGCAAATCGCACGTCCTTCAAACACATTGACAACATTTCCCTCTGGTTCGTATTCAGTCATAGAATACCCCAAAAGAAATGTATGCATAGCTTTTCTAATTCCCAAGAAACATCATTTTCTTTAGTTGTGCGTTAAATCTTATAATGCTTTTCGGAATGGTTTCTCTCAAAGGAGCGAATGCTGCCAGGTGGAACACAAACTAAATTCTTTAGTACGAAAGTTAGTTCAACGAGTATTACAAATTTAGTGATCTAGAAATATTTATCATATTATCCTGAAAACATTTACTGTCAGACAACCAGAAATTGCACCTCTGCCTAACCGTCTGGGTATGCAGGCGGTTATGTTAAGTTATGCAATAATTATGTTAAAACTAATACAAAATTAAGTAAACAAAATCTTCTGATGATGATTCGGATCAGGTGTTACATGAGAGATTAAACGCCTATTATTACACATATTTTTATCTTTTTCAATATGGGTGTACTATTGCTATATGCCTATGCTTAACCACTCATGCCCTAACAGGCGTGATGTTATCTTTGGGGCACACAAAATTCCACTCACGGGTCATAAATAATGAACGCACAAGAGAAACAAAACCGTTGTGTCTTAAAATGATTTATTATCAGAATTACTGTAGTGTAGTATCCCACTCATATCCCACTTATAAGTGTGCCCCTTCACACGTTAGTAAAGTACTTAGTAATATGACAAAATAATATGTTGTAGAAGGTTCACTCCACACAGTGGACGAAACTAAACGACAGTACCGGGTAAAACCTGGGGAATAGATCAATTTTGAACGGGATTTTAACATTGAATTTTATTAATTTGATATGTTACCATAAGAAGTCTATTTTATTTTGCTTAATTTTACTTATGGCTCTCACCACGCCACGTCTTATTTCTTTTACTCTAAAATCACATCAAATTTGAAAAATCCAAAACACTATTATGCTAGTAAATAACCTGTAGTATTTTTAAAATCACTTTTCATGATTCTAGAATTACTAAATTAAGAGAATTACGGATTAAAGATAAAAGTGCCCACTTTTGGCGGTAATAAGTAAAAGCGGTGATATATCTATACAGCCGAAGTCAGAAAATTCTTGGGTAGTCAGACCTTTTATTAAACTTGCTTACTTGACTACTTAATCAGCCTATGAAGTTCCCACTGGGACATAGGCCTCTTCGTTATGAGCGGGAATGGGCTTTAACCCACCACGCCCCGTGCGTGTTGGTGGATTTCACATTATGTTATCTCATGATGTTTTTCTTTACCGTTTTGAGAGCAGTGGTGATAAAACTAATTACATAAAGTAATGCACCGGCATGGGCTAAAACCCGTAGGTTTGAACCCATGCCGGTGCATTACTTCTCACTATACTATCGGTGCTCTTTCCACCATACCGCTTTACACAAAAAGTAGAAGCAATTTTATTTGGGGGTGGGAAATCATCAAATAACCCCTCCCGCTCTTGGGCAGAGCGAAAGGTAGTGTCAGACTTCTACTGACTAAAAACCACCCATGTTCCTTCTTAGCCCTATATGTCGAGGCCGCGGTGACTAGTGTACAACCCGCAGCCCCGACGGGCGTCGCCCCTTTCGGGCCCCTCCCATGTTGCTGACATCTATTTTAAGGCGCGCGTGTAACACGAACGCGCCGTCGACACGGTCTGTTGTCGTCGTAAGACGGACGGACGGCGAGCTAGCCCATTACTCACCATCCACAGGCCCGCGTCTACGGTGGCCGAAAGCCGTCACGTGGCCCCCGACGCCCGGAGCGCCTCCCGCGGCTGCTGCGACGAGAGGTTCTCTCCCTCTCGCGTTCCGCCGCCTCCTTCGCTAGCATCACTGCTTCGCAGGAGGCGACGGCGTCCCATTCCTCCTTGCCCCGGACCATGGCTTGCACCAGGGCCGGACGCGAGATATCGCCGCCGCCGATCGCCACTACGAGAACACGGTGGGGCTCCGCCCCCGTGTCCTCTTTTTTAGCCCTCACTTCAACAATTCCAAACCTTCTACATTTTCCTATATCTTATAATACGAACATCGCGTCGTGATGTATTGAACACAAGGTACAGTCAGGACCAATATGTATACAACTAGCAACGTTTAGAAGCAATTTGCGTTAACTGTATTGATTTCATTTTCAAGGTACGTTACAAAACTACTATTATGAAACCCCTATTATCATAAACTAGGACATATCTCAAAGTTGTAATCGTTATTTCCAGAGAAATTCGCGTTTTAACCCTGCTAAGTGTCTGTTGCTGACTGTACGGAGGTAAACCCCAGGGATTTGTGTAAGCCTCAGTACTCAGGTGTCATGACAACAGCCTCGGTACTTGAAAGGAAAAGTACCCAGTTATATAATTGGAAGAGGATACAATGTAGAATTGGACTGTGGAGTTAGACTGGATATTGTTATTGGGAAGATCTAGAATATTCTAGAGCAAGCTTATTGCCAATATTTTTGACTTTTCCTCGAAAATTCCGTATCTATATGAACTAGGTTCTAGTATCATTAGCTGCTTGTCGCACAAGTCTCGAGTCGTTGAAGGGTTAGGTAGAGGAGTACCTAATGGTGCCCCCGTTTCGCCAGTAATGATACAAATTCGGTAATAGCCGCGTACTGACTGAGCGCATAGACTCGCAAGAAACGCGCGCGAGGCAATTCATACGGTCAGTCAGGACGTGCCTCGCCCGAAAACAAGGAAAAAATGAAAATGATAGTGTCGCGTTTAGTCAGTACGTGGTTATTAGCGTTTATAGATCTGGGGGTCTAAAATGGCCACTTCAGACCCCAGATCCTATCAGGATCATCTTATGAATTGCGTTAAAATGGTCACAGATGCATTTACTATTACGAATAGTTCATGGCACAAGGCATGCGGACAAAAGAAGCCATTTCTATCTGTCTTACCTGAGCTGTGATTGACGCTTTATATTTAGACTAGCGGACCTGACAGACGTCGTCCTGCCCGGACAGCAGCGCCACCTACCGGGTCCAATTGTGAATCTAAACCATTTTCGAATGCACTGGAGCACACACAAAAAATTCATCCAAATCGGTGCAGCCGTTTAGGAGGAGTTCAGTGACAAACCCACGTACAGTAGAAATATAAATATAAAGATAAGCAGCAGTGCGTCTTTCTTTATTAGTTTAAATTTAACCCTGTAAACAAAATGAAACCTTAGTTAATGCTTGTAGTTAATTACTTCCAAACATTTTCAACTGTTAGTGGAGCTAATGATGGAGGTAATAATAGATTTCATCAAGTATTCACGAATCTTGTTACGCCGTGACGTTGCTCATTTATAAATTAGTGAGCTAGTGATATTGAATATCACTGTTAGAAATAAGTAGCAAATGTCACGCCACACGTCATTATACAGAATGTTAGTTTAGACGAGGGACATATTAAAACCTGTTATAGGGCCATGCTTACATGATACTAATATAAATATGAACAACAGACAGAACCATATCAAATACTTCGGAAAAGTGTCACATAAAATGTGCGTAGACTTTTAGGTATAATACATTTTCCCTTCATATTTTAATACTGGCGTAGGACAATGGCAAAAAAACGTCAAATAAAGTGAGATTATAGTTTTTTTACATAATTAGAACGAGAATCGAATACGTTCCTTCAATATGTCCCTCGTTTAACTTAACAACCTGTATTTATAGATGGTATGGTCGTGTGATTATTTTATAAAGCCAGATCGGAAATTACGTATTTTCTTATTAACTAAATGTGTGGGACGCATCGAGTAGTGTTAGTACTTATAACTGTACAATTTAGCACTCGCTTTAGAACTTAGCCCGTAATTTATAACTCGGGCCCTACAATGACGTCTTAAAACAGTCCTTACTGTAAGGAAGAATGGATTCCGGCAAGCGCAGCGCGTGCCCTGTGACCTACGATCTCTGTGCTCGGACCTCATTGGAGACACATGCGTTTTTTTAAAACTTTTTCTTACTCTATGGCTTTTTCGTTGTTCGATCGAATTATCAATTACATGTCAATTACTCTGTATTGTTCCCAAGTAAATTAATATTATAGATATACTTAAAAGTGAATCCAAGTTTAGTTTTTCCCATAATTAAGTTCCCTTTTATTACTTAATCTTATTCCAGTGTGGAAATGTGACAGAACTATACAAGATGTCTAGCGCCATCTTTTTTCGACACTGGATTAAGAATAAGTCTCATAAGTTAACCCTGGGTTAGTTGATATTTGCTTTGATTGATATTGGTTGGTGGTTGGTTTATGACCACTGGATAAACAACACCAATACTTTATTCAACGGTACCATATTCAGACTTTCGTTTTCTTGTCATCCAATAAAATAAAATAAACTGGCCAAGTGCCAGTCGGCCTCGAACATGAAGTGTTCCGTACCAAAACGGAAAATTACTTTTGTTGTATGGGAGCCCCCTTAAATATTTATTTTATTTTGTTTTTAGTATTTCTTGTTGGAGAGCAGCGTAGGCCCAGTAATGTCGGCCCCGACTCACGAACAATAGGTCGTGGGTTCGAATCCAGGCAGGCGCATTAGTTTGTGTAATTTATTTCATCACCGCTGCTCTGAAAACGGTGAAGGAAAACATCGTGAGAAAACCGGCATGTCTTAGAATCGAAAAATTCGAAGACATGTGACATCTTCCAATCCGCACTGGGCCCGCGTGGTGGCCCATCCCTCTCCTTGAGAGGAGGCCTGAGTCCCTGCAGTGGGAACATTATAGGCTGATATTGATTTGTTGTTATAGCGGCAACAGAAATACATAATTTGTGAAAATTTGAACTGTCAGGCTATCGCGGTTCTTGAGATACAGCCTGATGACAGACAGACGGACAGACGGACGGACAGACAGCGAAGTCTTAGTAATAGGGTCCCGATTTTACCCTTTGTGTACGGAACCCTAAAAATGTTGGCAAGAAAAACTTGGTAGCTATAGGTACAAGTTTTCAAAGAGATCGGTGCTGAGACTATAAATAAAAATATTAATTATAAATCCATTGTTAGAACTTTATTATTCTTGATAATGAACAAAACTTTCCTCGATAATTTCTTCGTAGTTCTTCACTATATAGAATTGTTTGCGTGGGTTACTAGATTTTTATGAAAGTACTAGTAAATTTTCTTAAATGTTGATAATAGAAAGAAAACATTTTTTCTTTTTTAAGAAAAATGATAGAACAACAACAAAATTCTATGAAATACAGAGTCATGATAGAACTTTAACAACCCATATGAAATTTTCAATAAACAATTGAAAATTTTGAAATATTATTAGTCTAACTGCCGCACTCAGAGAGCTTTAATGATTAGGAGGCCATCACTTAGTAATGGTTTTGACAGTTTTGTTATACAAAAATATGTTATAATAAATGACGGCTTAAGTAGTCATTAAGTATCTCTGAGTATGGCAGTAAATGATATATCATTAACACAGAAACGGGGTATTTTTCATGTTAACTATTTATTATGAGTTCCCGATATTTTGGAACTGTTGCTAGCATAAAACACGGATAAACTAGGACGGACGGTGAGAAAAAATCCTGCATTAACAGATATTTTTCGACGGCTTGTAAAACCAAGTTTGACATCAAGTTAGACTAACCTAACCTAACCAGTAACCCCACGATAATTCTTTATAGAAGTGTGTCGTGTGAAAGTATAAAAATTAAACGCTATAAAGGGTGTAAAAGGACCCTTTGCGAAGCCGAAAGGGACTTGTTCTCCCTGTCACTGCGATATTTTTTTTGTTCTAGACCATATCTGGGAACCCCCTAGTTACGGAGATATTGGGGGTCAAAGTTCCTTCACTGCGGTTTTTTAATACTACTTTTTCAGGTCACACTCATAACTTTACTTAAATTACCTCCATGACCCGTTTACTATTCAAAGCATCCACTAGCACAATGTTTTAAGAGTGCTACATTGAGTTTTATAGTAAAATGTGTTTTTCACTCAAAAAAAAGTCGTTTTCGTTGACGGTTTCGTGAAGAGTTGTTTACACCCTGTATATCCACGATCTGGGGTCAGATAATAAATTATAGAAGCTTTAAACTCAATGCTGAAAACATAAAATCGGAGTGCATTAAATATAGACGCATCACTAACGCGATTATACTAGCAGTCCGTATTGAGAAACTTACCTGGAAAACCGGGTTCGGATTGATGCAGCTAACTGTAAATAACTGCATAAAGGTCAGGCAAGGCAAGGCAGGCAAGGCAGGCAAGGCAGGTTAGGCTCATGCTATTTTGAGGAAAAACTTGTTTCAGTTATTAATAACATATCTATGAAATGTGTGGGTGAATGTTTATAAGAGTTACTGGTAATTGTAGTTATATATTTTACTGAGAAAACTGCTACACATAGAATTAATTCACCCTTTCACAGAAGCATGGTACATGGTTGTTATTACAAGTTCTTGTCAGTACTTATATCTATTTTTTTATCACCAATTCACCATACATATGCTAAGGTTTTGTTATAACAGGCGATCGAAATTGCAGAACAATACAAAAGACATCCCTAAACCATACGGCCCCTACACCACCAGTATCACTGCCACCTACAGTGATACTGGTAATTATAATCATAATCATTATTTATTGCATTCATGTAGTAGGTTCTTAATACGATTTATACATGAACCCTGCTACAGCAATATACATAGTTTAATTTAAAGTAATACAGTGTCACATAGTAAATCAATTTTAACATGTTCATCATATTATAATATGTCCATCATTTGTTATTTAAATAGGTAGGTAGTATGTCCACATCTGTATAGATGTAAATACATACATAAAATATATTGTCTATGACTAAGAAAACAGACTACTAAGAAAACTTTTTACCACTTAGTTAGAATATGAAGTTCCTCAGGCGTCGACTTATGGGCCTACCACACGCTCAAGCTACACAATGCACACGGTACATCGCGCATGTGGTTGGTAATGGTTATACAGTTTTACCAACCGCGCGATGTACCGTGTGCACCGTGTAATCGCGTAGGCAAGACTGTGGTGAAGCTTGAGCGTGTGGTAGGCCCATTAGAGAGAGACGACGAAGCAGACGTTGATCCATCATGAGCACTCACATGTCTTTGAATTTTCAGTTCTACGAAGAGCATATTTTCTCTGAATTCCTCGCGATATTTTCCTTCACCATTTAATAAGCCATTCTTTCAGTTTGGCAAAACTGAAATCTGCGTCCTGATTCCATACGATTTTTTTTTGAGAATTCTTACCAGCAGCTGTTAATTTGCAGAGAGGGGAAGCAAGAGAACTAAAATTAGGAATAAAACGGCGAAACCAACTACATGTACCCAGGAATTGCCTTTAACAAAAATGAATAGAGTCTACAAAACTAACCTTTCGAAATGTCACAAGTTCCTTTTAAAACAAAAAAGACAGCTTCCATATCTGCAGATTGCAGTCGACCTGACCCCTCCGCCTGGTTCACTAAAAGGTTACAGTTCTATTCTTAGAGCTGGTCTGACGCAAGCACTGTTAAATTTGTTACTATTTCAGTATTTCAGCGCTGAAATTCTAGCCAAAATGTAGGACAGATTCAGTAGGTTGTTGTTTAATGTTTGATTGTGTGAGTTGTGTTTAAAATAGGAAGCAGTTTTGGAAGGCAGATTTGATAGGTACTACAGTTTTTCTATTTTATATTCTCTGTCAGTACAAATAAAGCTGAAAAATCTGAATATAAATGCAATGTTTAGTCTAACTTTTTTCAAAAAAAACGTTGGGATTGGCTTCTAGTCTATCCGGATATCACCAATACGGTAACAACAACTTACGAATAGAGTATGACCTCATAACGTAATGACTGATCATCCACGGACCAACCTAGGCAAGTGCAACTTAACCTGAAGATGTATCCAGGCGGCTGTTATTATTTAGCCATGAGCTCCACAATTAAGTCAGACTTTTGACTTGTGGTCAGATTTCTAAATTTCTGCCAAAAATACCTATGAAAATTACTTACACTTTTGGCAGCGTGATGTACCAATAGACATGAAGAGTGCAAATGATAAAACAATTTAATGAAGCCGTACTTGCTCCCTCGTTTTATTCGACATCATCTGCTAGCGGCCTCATAAACTTCTAATACTGTTGAAGCAGAGAGAATCGTATTCCGCCGGGAAATCTAAATAAACTTTACTCTGCTTTGCAGAACTACTGGAGTACTGGCCAGTAATTGTGTTCGCATTTCAAATTGTTGGACCAGTGCATGTGTTGATAATTCAAATATAGAATTTATTATGGCCATAAAATTTTGGTAACTTACTTCTTAAATCTAAATTAAAAAAAATGTTAACAGACAGACTTCGGGACAGGTGCAACTACATAAAAACTTTTAAAAAGGGGGCGTCCTATGTTTATACGAATGTATTTTTTTGGTCAATTTATAATATGTCATCATATTAAACCTCTCTTCTATGCAGCATTTCTTATACTTCCTGAAATTGAAATCTTTCGTTAGCTTTTATCAATTTATCAAATAAAAACACTAAGTTATTTATAAATGCATAGAAACACACTAACAAGCAATGACGTATTATACATATTTTTTAAGCACCGCCATGTTAGTTCATGACGTGTCTTTCGTCATGAACTAACATGGCGGTGCTTCAAAACGGCGAAAATATTAGATAACTACTTTTACGCGTAAAGAAAGGGAAAGAAAATATGACACCGTACAGCGGGATGCCTGTTGATGCCTGTTGTCTTTATGTTTCGCGCAGGTTTACATACACGCCTATTTGTCTTCCACAACCCAATTAGTATTAGGGAATAATGATAGGCCTTAGTAAGACTGGAAGTCAGACTTTCTGACTTACTACTACCTGTAACGGCTGTCAAAGATCTTCAAATGATAACCGGTACCAACAGCTTAACGTGTTTTCCGAGAAACTGAGGAAACTCGGTATGTAATAGATGGTCACTCATCCACGGACCAACCTAGGCATGCGCGGCTTACCCTAAAGATCGACCCGAGCAGCTGCTATATTTCCCCACGAGCTCCTCATCACCGTGACCTTTATTCCTCTTATTATAAGTTTCCGATTAGGTTGTTGCTGTACAAGGAGACATTATTGTGAATGGACTGTACGGCGATTGCACGTGTCTTTGTCATCAGTAAACAGCTCGGGTTCCGTTGTGTGTGTCCTTTATCGAATTTTATACGGATTTCCGATGAGTGGATTTGTGTATACTGGGATTAACTATGTACTGTTGAATGGGGAAAATGACGTGAGGAAAGTTTTCAGTGTTTGAATGGCTATGCCTAATGGACCTACCACACGCTTAAGCTTCACCACACGCAGTACATCGCGCGTGTTGGTAATGGTAATACAGTTTTACCAACCACGCGCGCGATGTATCCTGTGCACTGTGTAATCGCGCAGGCAAGACTGTGGTCTGTGCGTGTGGTAACCCCATTAGAGTAGGCGAAGACCTATAATTATAAACTCTTAAGTACATCATATTGTTATCTTTCGTTTTGAAAATTTTAGACCATTACAGGCACTTTTGAATGTCAGAAATACGAAGCCACAGTCACAGGACTGATGGTCTAATTGTAATAAATGCTTTGAGTTTGAGTTTCTTTTCTTTTTCTCTACTTCTCTTTAGTGCCACGTGTGGAAGATGATACGGCGAGGAAGGTGGAGACTTATGAGATTTCGACTTACAGACATTTAAGCAAGAAGAGGACATGTGGCGGCCCCAAATTAATTGCATAAGGTTAAAGACAAGTGTGATGTAGCTGCTGCTATTGTATGATAGAGTTATTTATTGATTTTTCCTTTCAAAAAAGATTGGTAGTCCGGCGACATTTAGAACTGTATCCGGTAAATAGCAATACAGGTACTCCTAACAACTTGTAGACGAAGCTGCCTGTACATCTCTGCCACACCCTTGAAGGCATTTACCTTTCTGTGAAGAGTTCATTTTCTATTTGGTGGTACGGATCTGTAAAGATAATACACTACAGTCCTACCTCACATTAGAATTAATATTTCAAACTCCCACAGTTAAGTAGTTCGTGCAAATCTAATAATCCCCTGTTCCATATAAACCTATACTCCATATTATACGGAACACGGGCAAACAGGATGTGCAGAGCCGCCGCTGTCAGGTGCTATTACCTGCTCCGGATAAACCGGGCCGGACGGCGGGTTATCTGACCCGGTTGCATATTGACATACCATTATAGGACCTCGGTGAGCTGTAGCAGGCAATGTTTTTAATATTTTTTTTCGTATATCTCTACCATAATGAGATATAATACAAATTACATTATGTTTTTATAGCGTGGTAACCTGGTTTCAGAGTTTTGTTGCCTTTGACTTGACTTTGCATGCCATCGCGAAATATCTTAGACCTAAGATAGTTTCGTCACGATATTTTGCTTCACCGTAGCAAGTGACAATTATTTATTGAATGCAATGAATGCACATGAATCCGAAAAATCAAAGTTGTATGTCTAACAGCCGCACTCAGAGAGCTCTAATGATTACTTAGGCCATTACTAAGACAAGGTTTTGACAGATTTGTCATACAAAAGTATGTCAAATATTTAATAAGTGACGGCTTAAGTAATCATTAAATATCTCTGAGTACCGCAGTTAGATACGAACTCACGACCTATGAATTGGCAGTCCAACGGTCACTCCACTAGACTAGCACTGCTATACTTAATGATGTGACTATTAAAAGAAAATAGAATAAAAAACGAACAATACATGTACTTGTCCAAAAACGAAACGGAACTTGGGCGTTAACTGTTTGGTGGTTACTTTGATACTGGATTGGGTTCAATGTAAAATTTGATGGATCGTCGGTTTTTTAGGGTTCCGTAGCCAAATGGCAAAAAACGGAACCCTTATAGATTCGTCATGTCTGTCTGTCTGTCTGTCCGTCTGTCCGTCTGTCCGTCCGTATGTCACAGCCATTTTATTCCGAGACTATAAGGATTACACAGTTGAAATTTGGCAGGTAGATGTATTCTGTAAACCGCTTTTTGATTTTTATATAAAAATAAAAAAAATATAAGATTAAGAGGGGGCTCTCCACACATGGAATTGAAACTAAAAAAACCTACACATGAGGGGTATCTATGGATAGGTCTTCAAAAATGACATTGAGGTTCTTAAAATCATTTTTCTCAAAGTCAATCGTTTCAAAGATAGACACATCCAAAGTGGTAAAATGTGTGTAACCTCTAACTTTTAAAGTAAGAGAGTGACAATTCATAAAAAATATAAAATGTAGATCTCAACAAAAACTACCAACCAAAATTGGTTTGAACGAGATCTAGTAAGTATTTTTTTTTTAATACGTCATAAATCGTAAATCGCAATTTACCGTTCATTCAATCAACTCAATTATAAAAATTATGTTACTTGCTGCTACGGAACCCTTCATGGGCGAGTCTGACTCGCATTTGGCCGGTATTTATTGTTGTTTAAACATAGTTTTTTGCCATACTACACTACTAACTATTACTAACACTAATTAATACTATAATTGTAATGGATGGTCTGAAATTAAGTCATCAACACAGCTCTGAGTCGAACAAGTGTTCGTAAATACGCGACCCGGTAGAATTGACGACATTACATTACATATAGCCGGGTATGTGATGTAACGTCATTTGTTTGTTAACGAGGTGCAACACCGGAGTGTGAGTGCATTAATAGGTTTAGTTGTTTCATAAAGGGATTTCACTGAGCTGGACCGATCGATTTTAGACTGATAGCTCAAATTGTACATAATTACGTTATTTTTTATATTTTTGACTATAAATCGAATGTCGAGTACCGGACGCCAAGGATGGTCACTTGTACCTAATTTGATCTTATTGTGCATAAAAGTAAGGTAGAGTGTTAAATGAAAATACCCAAAATTAAATATTGAAGTCATCTGTAACTTTCACTATCATCGTACTTAATTAATTTTCTTCATGGTGTATTTTGTAGGCTCTGAGTTTTGAAACATACCACTTACTTCATCTTCCTGAACTTAATTAGAATCATATTTTTTTAAATCAGTAAACATCCTTACTCGTATGGTTTTTTTATATATATTTTTATGTAGGTACACCGATTAGGCTGAAAATTATGATCCGATTTATGTGATTCTTTTTTAGTTTGATGGGGAATAGTTGCTATTAGGTCCCATAAATATTTAACATAGTTGGCCGAATACCTACTTTTAATTTTATGAACATTTTTATTAAATTATGAACATTTTACGCTTATGTGTGTTCGCCAATAATTTCGTCGTTTATGAACCATTTTTTTTAGAACTAATTGTCATAATAAGTTATTACTTTATTTTAAGAAAATTAAAAAATGGTTCACCAAACTTTTAACTTTATTATTCGGGTCACTGCACATACATTCTGAAAAAAAGAGTTCTCTTCAGTGCACTCAAATTATAATAATTCTAATGCTTCAAAAAACAAAAAAATAATACACCTTTGTTTTATGACATTGTATTAAAACAAATTAAAGGTATTTGAACTCTTTTCTCAGAAGAACGCTTTGACCCCTAATAAAAGTAATTTGTTAAACTTAGTTTACTCGACGTCCACAATTTATACCAGTCCAGAGTTCAGCTTTCGAAAGAGCGTGCGACACGGGGTAACATAAATTCCAATATAACATAACATCACGCCTGTAATCCTCAGATGGTTAGGTAGAGGAGCACCTGATCTAGTCCACCTACATCCCCCCAGTTATGTTTAAGTCCTATGATAGGGTGGGCCATTACCATCAACCGAGCATGAATCCAGTCTCCATGGCTTATACTAAGAAATTCCTGATGAAAGAACCCAATAGCGCTTTGCTCGACGACCCCGGAATCGTACTCGACCAACGAGGTACTCCTATATTTTTATTTTTTATTTTTAGAACGATTAATACATATAGGGTGTAAAAGTACCCTTAACGCAAACGAAAGGCACTTGCTCTCCCTACCACTGCGATATTTTTTTTGTTCTAGACCATACCTGGGAACCCCCTAGTTACGGAGATATTGCATGGGGGTCAAAGTTCCAAATATTGCACAGCTGTTTTTGTAAATACTAGTTTTTCAGGTTGTAACTTTAGTTAAATTACCTCCATGACCCTTTTACTATTCAAAACATCTACTAGCACAATGTTTTAAGAGTGCGACATTGAGTTTTACCGTAAAATAAAATTTTTGACCCCAAAAAAAAAAGTCGTTTCCCAGCAAAAAATTTTGCGTAAGTTTGATGTACTTACAGAACATGGTTGACGTATGTGTGAAGGGTTGATTTACACCCTGTATATCGCGTTTCGGTTGACTTTTTTTCGAAAAGCACAAAACACAAGTCAGATAGATTTCCAAAAAATAATGGACACGTATTTTTTCTTTTTTTACTTAAACAAACAATGAAGACGACACAGTGCTTTGAAATCTCGTGTGACGTCATTTTCTGAGACATAAGTATGAGATTCTTTAGCGGTCAGTGACGTCGTTTTTTTTAATAACCTTTGAAAAATGCCTTTGATTAACATAGTGGAGCGCGGGACGTTTTGCAATAATCTGAACGCCAGTAGGGGAGGCTCTTCTTGTGCACCCCAATCGAAATTTCTTCCCAAACCATGGTCCACCTCCTGAATTGCATTTTTAGCAACTCCATCCGATTTTTAAGGGACCTGTACCGAAACCACTATCAACGCAGTCAATGTGGCTGAGCCCTTATCGAAATAAAATTAATTTAATTCAATATCAATGGGAATCATCGACACGAAGAAAAATATAACCTTTTAATTCACGTAACGTTTACGTCACACGTTAAAGCTAGGCCCACAGAAATTCATTCACAAACACCCCCGTGTAAAACGTTAAATACTGTAATTATTTAAATGAATGTGAACACGCGAAAATGTCGTTGAAACTCGATAAACATGCTAATGTAACGTTTTAATCATTGATACGAATGCTATAATTTTCAGACTCTTTGGTCGTGTTAATCTGCTGACTTCGCTATAACATAACATAACATCATTCATGTACGCACACCCACATTTTGGCAGTTTTGTGTAAGTCACTTGTAATAGGAGGTGAGACTAATGGTATCAATGAAAAAGCCAATAACACTTTGCCCGATCCGCAAATCAAACTTAGAACCTCATGTTTAGCAGTCCCCTCTGCGATCACTAGATCAACGAGGGCAACTAGCGAGTCAGAGCGAAGCGGCTGATTACGCTCCCGCTCTGGGAAGAGCGGAAGAAAGTATCAGACTTCCACTGATTAAAAACCATCCCATGTTCCTTCTTAGCCCTTGTGTCCGGGGCCACGGTGTCTCTTTCGAACAACGCGCAGCCCCGGCACAAATTGACAGCATTTTTTTTTTTGGCGTGAGGGATATCATCAAAAAACCACTCCCGCTCTTGGGCAGAGCGAAAGGGATTGTCAGACTTCTACTGACTAAAAACCACCCATGTTCCTTCGTAGCCCTATATGTCAAGGCCGCGGTATCTTTTACACAACTCACGAATCGACAGCCTTATGTTCACTTTGGTTAGGAGTTAGGACGAGGCTTTACCTCAGTCGCAAAAACAAGCAAGTAAATAAAATGTTTTTCACAAACTCGAACAAAAACGTCGACATAAACCAGATTATAATATTTAATGCACAAACCGAGTCGTCCCCAGGAGATTTTAGTCCGTTTTAAAAGCTTTTAAACAAATTGAAATCGATTTTATCTCAAAATGGACGCCCAGGTATATAGCTCGTGATAATTGAAATGGATTCGTCCATTACGTGGTTTGTAACGTGAATCACTGCTGTGTTGATGGCATCGTAATACGTGGTCACTAAAACTTTTATTTTATGGTTTGGGTTGGTTTCATGATTTGCTTGTTTTGTATTTTTGTGCGGCTGTAGTTAGTATGCCAAAGAAAACTACAAAAAAACTATTCAAGGAAACTACCTTACACCTCTACCTCACCTTATACATGACATGAGAAAGACATCATTTTTACTTGTTCTCCCATCGTTATAAAAGGGTAGTTAACAAAAAAAATCTAATTAGTCCGTCAGATAGATTTAAAAAAAAATATTGGACACGTATTTTTTCTTTTTTCACGTAAACAAACAATGAAGACGATACAGTGCTTTGAAACCTCGTGTGACGTAATTTTCTAAGACATTAGTATGACATTCTTTACCGGTAAGTGACGTCACAACCCCCCACTCAAATCTTTAACGCGTTTTATCTTTGTCGATTTTTATTGATTTGATAAAACAAAAAATACGTATCCAATATTTTTCGATAATCTAACAGACGGACTAATTAGAATAATATTTTTTTTTAATCAGTAAACATCCCTAATTCAACTAGGTACTTGATGAAGTTGAAGTGAATTCTAATTTGCTAGGATCCTATATTAAGTACTTAAGTACCACTTCAACATCATATATATTATTTGAACAGAAAGACGTCCACTTCTGAAAATATAGGCTTCCTCAAATGAATTGAACTTTCCCATGCGTCTCGCATCCAGTGCATCCCCGCAACCTTCACCAGGTCATCGGTCTACCTAGTGCGAGGCCTTCTAACTAAACATTTTCCGGTTCGTGGTCGCCACTCCAGAACTTTTTGGCCCCATCGTCTATCCGTTCTGCGTGCAATTTGCCCTGCTCACTGCCACTTAAGTTAGGCAATTCTACGGAATTCTTCAAAATACACAGTTATCTATCGAGTTATCCACACTTTAGACCAAATGTACCTGTGAATATGTACGAGGTAAAAATAGTATATAGGGAAGGCGTTCTGTGGTTTTTGACTACCCCCCATAGAAAAAGGGTGCATGTGAGTTTATGTATGTGATTCTTGCTACGCTTCCTCAGATAACATTTACTGTAACTATTATACGCTGTATTTGTTCTAATTTATATTAATTAAGCATCGTCTAGCTCGAAAGTCCTTGATCGATTTCCATTGTATTAGAATCGATCGATGTTTGATAGCGTCCTTGGCGAGGTAGACCACTTGTAGGTTATGTTTTATTTATAACAATCGTTTAGTTTCATTGTGATTTCATGCTCCGGTCATGAAAGCTTGATTGATGATTAAATAACATGAACGCTACTTTACTTGTGAATAAAAAGACGTTGTAACTATTAAGATATTATTTATCTTTCAATCATTGTTACCCTTTGGGGGGGGGGGAATCATCAAATAACCCCTCCCGCTCTTGGGCAGAGCGAAAGGGAGTGTCAGATCTCTACTGACTAAAAACCACCCATGTTCCTTCTTACCCCTTTATGTCAAGGCCGCGGTATCTCTTACAACATCCCGCAGCCCCGCCGGCCATCGGCCCTTGCTGCCCCTTCCATGTTGCTAACAGCTCTTTGAGGCGCGCGTGAAACACGAACGCGCCGTCGACACGGCCTGTCGTCGTCATAAGACGGACGGACGGCGAGCTAGCCCATTACTCACCGTCCACAGGCCCGCGTCTACGGTGGCCCGAATCCACGACGCGGCCCCCGACGCCCGGAGCGTCTCCCGCGGCGGTTGGGGCGTGAGGTTCTCTCCCTCTCACGTTTCGCCACCTCCATCGCTAGCATCACTGCTTCGCAGAAGGAGGAGGCGACGGCGTCCCATTCCTCCTCGCCCATCAATGTTACCCTTACATAATAATTAGTGTAAAATTCAGTTAACAAAGCCGAAAGGCACCTGTTCTCCTCGTTATTGCAATATTTTTTTTGTACTGGACCATACCTGGGAACCTTCAGTTACGTAGATATTGTACGTCCCAATTTTTTTACGAAAATACAACAAATATAAATATGTACCTACTGGCTTGTATGGTCATAACTGTACTTTAATTACCACCATGACCCGTTTACTATTTAATTCAGGAGGAGGAGGCATTCATTATCACAGTGTCTTGAGTGTGTTACGTTGAATTTAACAGTTTAAGGTGGAAGCTCACATCTGGCCCGCGAAATTCTAATTTTCTTACGTTTTTGGCAATTTGCAGGCCAGTGCTTGGTTGTATGTTTATGAAAATTTGATTTGCGACTGTAAGACGTATGAAGTTACCGAATTATAACCATCAAAATTATCAATACAACCCTCCAAGTTCATTTTCATGTCAAGATTGATTTTTGCATGTAAAAGTCATTCTTTAGTAATTTAGTCGTCGTTCTTTAGTAGTTAGTAATTTTGATGGTTATAATTCGGTAACTTCAAACGTCTTACAGTCGCAAATCAAATTTTCATAAACATACAACCAAGCACTGGCCTGCAAATTGCCAAAAACGTAAGAAAATTAGAATTTCGCGGGCCGGATGTGAGCTTCCACCTTAACGTGGATTTATAACCTAAAAAAATGTCAATTCCCAACATAATTTTTGCGCAGCGTTACTTAGTTTGATGTACAGAATGGTTGGTGGACGGCTTCGAAAAGAGTCCGTTTGTCCGCACGTATGACTGTTGTCGAAATTATAACGATATTAAGCACCATTTATTACCTTCGGAACTTAACGAACAAAACTGTAACATCTAGGTAGGTACTGCTTAGGTATTTGTAACTTACACCTCGAAATCTGCAGAAGGTTGTTATTTTTGATTTTGATTTTACGAATAAATATTTTTTTTTTTTTTTTTTAACTTCATGGAACGGAGTGTGATTGCAGACGACGCCGCCGCCATTTATACATAATACCGCCGACTGCCGCCAGTTGTAGTACCTTTAAGGGATGAATGCATTGTTGATTGAAGATATGTATGTCCCACCATTATCATTCTAACGCGTGAATGTCCATTGTTGAACACGGACCTCTTAATTGTATGCAACAGTGAACTTTATTAAGAGCAGTAAAAAGGTATGTGTCAAATATATGTCCGTTTTACATTTGTGGAGGTCAGACAGGCAGTCTCTCCATGTAAAATACTGGTATTCAGCTGCATGGAAGCCGACCCCAACATAGTTAGTAAAAGGGTAGGCAGAGATGATGATGATGATCGTTTTTCGTTGATTATAAGGATACCATCATCCTCATCTCAATCAAGATAAATCTCTCCAATAGTAAATTAA
The DNA here is from genome assembly GCA_932274075.1 of Diarsia rubi. Classification (NCBI taxonomy): domain Eukaryota; kingdom Metazoa; phylum Arthropoda; class Insecta; order Lepidoptera; family Noctuidae; genus Diarsia; species Diarsia rubi. The sequence goes on along the minus strand of OW026424.1, from coordinate 18,639,460 downwards.
ATGACCTAAATTTCCCTAACACAAACACGAGGTTATACCTCATAACTATACGCAAAGGGAATATAAATATGCAAAGAGCGAATAGCGATTAACTACCTGTCAAAATATAGCTCATCAAAGGTACGACCAAAAGAAATCGATTCACATCTTTATCAAAAGAAACCTCATATCTTTCACAGGTCTTTTACTTAATCTTTTCCAATATATTAAATCTATATAAAGATACAGGACGATTTGCTGAAGAGTGTGCTCTGGGAATAGTCATTATAAGGATCAAAAGCGAACAAACGTCAATTTATCTTAGACGGCTAGACTATGAATATAACATACCAGGTTTCGCTTTGAATTGCTTTCTGCTGGTCGAGTTTGGTCTCGGACTATGAATAAAGTATTTGGCGTGTTCCTACGGGTGTAGCAGACATAAAATTGGAGATTATGTCTTGGACTTTGATGGGTTAATGTCTTCTAGATTGTAGTTATTCATTTTGATATTAGTTGCCCAGTGGCCACGGCTTCCGAAAAGTTAGCTATGAGTTTGAATTATTATACTTTGTGCAACTTATTTCATCACCGCTGCTTTCATCACCGCTGCTTTCAAAACGGTGAAGGAAAATATCGAGAAGAATCCGGCATGACCTAGAGCCAGAAATCCAAAGACATGTGACATCTTTCAATCCGCTCAGGATGCCTGTGTCCGGGAATTATGCTTATGCTATGCCAATTTTGTTTATTTATGAATAGTAAAATAGTGTAAAGTGACTTAACGGCTTCAGCGTATTTTGTAGGTTGTTAATCCGGCTAACGCGCGCCACATAACGCGCTTCAAAATACAGATCGCGCATCGTGTCAGCAAAAATGACAACTTAAAAATTAATTACAATGAAACTTATGTAGATACGAACATAATCACGCCTGTAATCGCCAAAGGGTAAGACAGAGGTGTATTTATTGGCACACTCACATTTCACTCACCAGATATGTTGACGTGAGTCTATTGCTACTCGTATCAACCGGGAACCCAGCTAGACTCCGTAGCTGTTACTGAGAAATTCCTCATTGAAAAACCCAATAACTCTTTGTCTAACGACACACTAAAGTAAAAACCCATTAAGCCAAATCGTAATAACTTTCCCTCTTCTTATAAAACTGTTTTTTTTCTAACGCTTTTCCCTACAACATACCATCCACACGAAAAACAAATAAATCCCTACTGCAACAAAACCTTTCACATTTCGATAGACAAACGAAAACACTCATAATGATAAAAGCTTTCCGAGTATGTTACGCAATTAATCTGCTTAACATGAAATCCGTGGCTCGTAATACCTCTCACTAAAATACCTTTAATGAGCCAGCAACGCTAATCGGATTGGCCCGTATTACCCCTGCGCAGTTTCCTATACCTATCATTATTATAGGGAAGTTTCTAGGATGGGTGCTCTTGTACTGTCATGAGCATACATACATATTGCCGCCGCGGGAGGCGCTCCGGGCGTCGTCGTCGGGGGCGAGACGGACGGGACTGGTCAATGTGGCGACACTTAAGGGAGGCCATGTCCAGCAGTGGACGTCTGTCAGCTGATATGATATCGACTTTACTGTTTTCATTGTGACTTGAACACTTCGCAATATTCAACTGTTAGATATAAACCGAAATTGTCTGGTACGATGACGTATACTTATTCCCATTCTATGTATACACACTGTATTATTATTTAACATAAGGCTGTTACAAAATGAATACATGTTGTTGCTCATAACTGTACACTATCCAGATAGTTAGTAATATAACGTACTTTGCAATATGGCGGCTTATAGCGAAGCCTTCTTAGAACTTCAATGAATAGAGCGGATAGAGTATGAACCATAATCTCGCTGATATAAGACGAGAAAAATGGCTGTGACGTTGTTTTTTTTTGATATTTTTCTCGATTCATTAAGCGGTATAACATAACTGTCGATTATGTAATATGAATAATTTGACGACACGGTTGGCGCAGTGGCTCAGGCAATGGACTGCTGCGCTGCGTGTAGCGGGTTCGATGCCCGCACGGAACAAATATTTGTATGGCCCACAGATAGTTGTTCCGGGTCTGGGTATTTGTGTATGTGAGTTTAAATGTTTGTGAACGCACCCACGATACAGGAGAAATTCCTAGGGTAGGGCAAAGTTTAAAAAAAAAATTAATAGTATATTTTTGACATATTTTACAGTTACAGCGAATTTTTGCGCATGTGTCAAATTACATTATAATTAAATAAAGGTCCCCTTTTCGAAGCTGATTACCTAAACCTTAAATTAATTTTAAATAATAAACGAGCTTACCTAATAAATATAAAAAAAAAATATATAAATGAAAATGCCATTGCATGTGGCAGAATGAGAATACAATAAAATAAGGAATCCGTACATAAGAGGAAGTCTGAAAGTGGCACTGGTCACTGAACAGTTGTGTGGTAACCGGTTATCGTGGTATGGACATGTGATGCGAAGGAATTTGGAAAATATCATAAGGAAAATAATAGGGTAGTTAACAAAAAAATCTAATAAGTCCGTCAGATTTCCACAAAATATTGAACACAAAAAACGCCACACGACTAACCTTGTGACGTCACACGAATTGACACGACTTTTCGAAGCACTGTGCTTAGTACGTTTTTACCCAAAAAGTGACGTCAAAATCACTCACTCACTCACTCATGATCTTTGCAAATTTATTAATTTGATAAAACAAAAGACAAGTACTTATCCATTATTTTTCGATAATCTAACAGACGGACTAATTAGATTTTTTTGGTGAAATACTAGGGTATTTCATGAAACTAACTTTGTCCGTCTGTTTGCTGTTTTTCACTGCACAGATTTCGATATTTGGCATACGGATACACCTGCGTTGAGATAAAGGACACTATTATTTTGGTAGTATTTAAGTTTCCGTTGGTTAATTACCGGAACCCACGCGGACAGAAACGATGGAAAAATGTAGTATTCCATAAATAAGCCTAACTTAGGTCTGTCAGACCTAAACCGACATGTTTTCCAATTGCCTTTTTATCCAGCTTGATATTGTGATTGTACTACGTAAAACTTAAGAACAGTCATCCATGTTCCATCTTTACCTCCTCAACTGAAATGTATGTCACATAAAAAAGATAATGTTTCTTCGCGAGTACGACTTAATAATCGTAAAATCGTTTCAAGTCTTACAGCCATTTTGTAACATGAAACGATTGTAAAAGGGAGTGGGAAGTCCTCCTACGTTGCGTTATAAAAAACGGTATTTAAACGACTGTTATAAGTTTATAACAATTATTTTCGTACCGAGTAATGGTTGAAGATTTGAAGAAAACATCGTTGGAAATGCGTGGGATAATTCAAGGATTTCAAGTTGTTTGAGATCCTTACTTGAAGAGGACTTCAATAAACTTGGCTAGAGAAACAATTTGATTATGGTTCTAGAATTTTCCAGATAGTGTAGTTTTTGACAGTGCCGCAAAGTGTGTGACACATCGCCACATGGGGCTGTAAAGGCCAGATAAGCAGTCGCTTCATAAATATAAAACAGCACTGTGACATTTATCTTAAACTACCTGATGCCCGCGGTTTCGCCCGTGTGGATGTCGGTCAAATTAAATACTTAAATCTTCCTCGAGAACCACTCTATCCATTGGTGAAAACAGCATGAAAAACGGTGCAGCAGAGTTTGAATTTTTTGCGAACAGACAGACAGACGCGGCGGAGGACTTTATTTTATAATGTAGTGATGTTACAGCACCATGCTGAGATGGGGGCCGTTTTGCCTCATTCAGGACCAAACTCAAACTCAAAGCATTTATTTCAATTAAACCTTTACTGGCACTTTTGAATGTCAGAAGAAACATTCATAAAACAAAACCACGAGTGTAATACGTCATTCCGAAAGCCACCGAATGCCCGCAACAACGAACACAGCGAACACGAAAGCACGCAGCGACGCACACCGCAACGACGAATACACGAAACCAATCAGAGTCAGACCAATTTGAGTTTAACGTTAGAATTTTCACAATTTAACATTCATACTCAACATTTTCCTAATTCCTCCGCATCTAATAAATGTTTTCTATTGGATTTTCCAACGTTATTTAGATAGGTTCCAAGCAGTCTACGAATAAATAAACTTCTATTATCAATAGTTACTATATACATTTCTAATAACACACAGTTATTAGTTTCAAACATCTATTTATTCCAACAAAAAAATATAAGTTTGTCTCTACTACTGTACTGTATGTAGCCAAAACCATTCTATGTTTATTTTATTTATTTATTTCGTACTTGGAGAACTTACAGCTAATAAATACAAACAAAAACAAGAAATCATAGTCACGAGAAAGCCAATTACAAGTCCTCACGTATAGACGTATAATTTTCAATACAATTTTAACAAATTAATTTTATGAGGTTCGCTCCAATGAACCTTACATAAATTGGCAGTACTTATATATTAGTATTTAGGTAATACATTTATACATAAAACGACACTCGTACATAAGACCTCCTTCATAATATGTGCATGCACCGCGATACAAACTAACAATCAAATAAAATCATCAAATAACCCCTCCCGCTCTTGGGCAGAGCGACCGGGAGTGTCAGACTTCTACTGACTAAAAACCACCCATGTTCCTTCTTAGCCCCATATGTCGAGGCCGCGGTAACTAGTGTACAACCCACAGCCCCGACGGGAACTAAAATACCCTTAGAAAAACATGACATAACATCATACCAGTAATCCCCGAAAGACCTGGCTGGGGTACACCCATAAAACACCCACATATAACCAGTTATGTTTAAGTATATACATGCTACAGGGGTACAGTCGCGTGCAACTAGTTGCCCACAAAGCAGTCAATACCAACTTACATACGTTGTATTTGTGTGCTCATATACTGTGCACGTTGCAGCAAGTCAACTAACTCGTACGGTTGTAAGGACTCATAAACATGTGCAGTTCATTTGAAGTTACAGCACAAAAGCATTTTATTTACTTCTGTATTTTCTAGCTATATTTTGCGACCACCGATATTAAACTTTAAGAAAACATGTACCTGTAAAAACAACTAGAGTGAAATTCCAGTTCATGTTATGTTTTCGAAATAAAGTATCATGATCATCATTAGACTACAATGTTCCCACTGCATGGACGCAGGCCTCCTCTCTAGGAGTGGGATAGGCTATAATCCACCACGCGGGTCCAGTGCGGATAAGTAGATGTCACATATCCATATAAGTCCCTGCAGTGGGAACATTATACGCTGATGATGATGAATTCATTCATCTTTTCTTTCGCCTTCCTGTCAGTCTCCATTCATCAGTGAATTTACCATAAAGATTCCGAGAAGTGCCAACAGATTTCTAAAATAGTTTATATACCTAGTAGAAAACTAACATCAAAAGCCCAATGAATTCTCAGCGAACACAAACGTTCCAAAATCAAAATACATCGGTGAACATGACGGGCTTTGTGTACATGCCTTGCAATCGACACGTTACTGACGTCACTATAGACACATGTACCATGTCGGTACACTCACTAACACGTTACACTTGGGTACGCAAGATTCGAAAATAATTGTTTAGAAACATTTATCTTATTTAAATAAATAAAATATTTATCTTTCGCCATAATGGTCGGCAGAAACTTCAGAAACCCAGCACACCTGGTGATTGGACAATCATCAGAAAACCCCTCCCGTTCTTGGGCAGATTGACAGGTAGTGTCAGACTTCTACTGACTTGACTAAAAACCACCAATGTTCCTTCTTAGCCCTATATGTCGAGGCTGCGGTAACATATGAACAACCCGCAGACTTGACGGGCGTCGGCCCTTGCCCATGCCTCATGTTGCTGACATCTCTTTGAGGCGCGCGTGGAACACGAACACACGCCGGTTGCAAATACTACACCCACCAGACTTTTCTGAATAACATCAGAAATGGGAATCGTTATTCAACGAAAATATCGCTTCGATTTTGCTGAGCATAATACATTATTATACATATTAGTGCTGGTGAGTGTACCGTGTGAGTACAACATAACGATCACTTCAGTACCAGGTAGCCGTACCCTGATAACGTTGATAAGCTGTCAACATACGCCGCGTGTTATCTACGCCAGGCTTTATATCGGGATTCAAGTGTCGATGTTGTTGAAACCTGAAATACTCGTATAGTAGTTGGTGGCTTTTGTTTTCGAGGTATAAATAGACGCTGATATTTAAAGCAAACAGACAACTGGGTACCGTATTGATTTATATAGTTAACAATATCTAGGTTACATGACATATACCTATTATGGCAAATTATGGAAGAAAATTTATTGCCTAGCTTTTTCCAAACTACACACATCAAAAGTGTCTAGGGATCAGGGTTATGGGACATCCCGCCCACGTAAAAACTGGCCTGCGGGCCAGTTGTCAACTTTTAAAAATGTGAATGGGTAGATTCGCCCGAACCAGTTAAGTAGAACGGGCCAGATGTCTCGTACTAAAAAGTAAAGGTATAATTCGGCAAAATCGAATAATTTTTTTTATTAAATATCTGATAAATCTGTAAATCATCGCATCAATTGGCAATTATTTTAACAACAACAATACAGAGTGAAGTAACTAACATATCAAACTTATAAGTACATAATCAGCTAGTTTCATACAATTTCTTAGTACAAATATTAATGATGTAGGACCTATTACTTATGTTTAATTTGAATTCTGTATAACCAGCCACCCATTACCATTTCTGCAGGAAGGTGGCTCAATGTACCCTCGAATGAAAAATCAAAAAAATAATTTTATGGTACCAAGCTCCTTGATGGTAGATTGAAATAATTTAAATTGTCACCATTCTGACATAAGTTATTGGTTAGAAAATGGATTTATCAGCAAAAAAAAAAGAAATCACAAAATTAACGAACACTCGGGTAACGACCATTTTAAAAGAATTAATGGACCAAGAAATAAGCGTAGGACACTGCATTGAAAAACTATGTAATTTGTAAACTAATGTATTATACAAGGTGGAAGGGTCACCGACACAAAAACGGTTACCACGTATTCAGTACATCATTCGGAGAATTAATATTCTGAAAAAAAAATCTGCTGTTTCCTACAAAAGTGCAATACTGTAGGTATATATATCGCTCAAAATGTATGAAACAGCTGTTTTTTTTTTAATAACCGAAGAAAAATTTTCATGTCCGGCTTAGATTATGTACTGAATACTTGGTAACCGTTTTCGCGTCGGTGTCCCTTCCAACCCCTATACATACGGGTTTCAAATTAAACATAAGTAATAGGTCCTACATCATTAATATTTGTACTAAGAAATTGTATGAAACTAGCTGATTATGTACTTATAAATTTGATATGTTAGTTACTTCACTCTGTATTGTTGTTGTTAAAATAATTGCCAATTGATACTATGATTTACAGATTTATCAGATATTTAATAAAAAAATATACTCGATTTTGCCGAATTATACCTTTACTTTTTAGTACGAGACATCTGGCCCGTTCTACTTAACTGTTTCGGGCGAATCTACCCATTCACATTTTTAAAAGTTGACAACTGGCCCGCAGGCCAGTTTTTGCGTGGGCGGGATGTCCCATAACCCAGGGATCAAGCATTTTTATGCGGATTTCTTGAGATTGAGATGTGGCTTTGTAATAAATTTATGATTTTATTAATTTATATGGATCCTTTTTGGTGCATTTCATAATTTGAATCAGGAACTGTGAATCAAATTCGAGTAAAAGATGAAAATCAGCTGTCAATATTTTCCCTATAAAAACATACAACGCATTGAAGACATTATTAGTGCTACTGTTTCCCTACTACTGATTAAAACCAACGTTATTATGGAGCGGCGACGTCATTTAAGCAGGGAAGAAATGCTCAGAGCCGTGGGAATGATAGAAGCTGGTTCCCGGCAACGTACTGTGGCTTTAGCTCTGAATACAAGTCAGAGTGTTATCAGTCGACTTTGGACACGTTACCGAAGCACTGGTACCGTGGCTGAGCGCCATGGAGGACGGTATCGCTGCACCACACGGAGACAAGACCGATACATTCAAATCTTAACTCGAAGAGCTCCAACAATAACCGCCATGATGTTAGCCGTGAGGCTTCATCACTCTTCAGGGAACTTAATTAGCGACCAAACAGTCAGAAACCGCTTGCATGAAGTGAACCTTCATTCCCGAAGACCGCTACGGGTACCACCTATAGCAATGCACAATCGTAGGATTCGATATCAATGGGCTCTTGAACACAAAAATTGGGCAGAAGAACAATGGCGTTTCGTGTGCTTTTCTGATGAGTCTCGTTTTGGTATGAGACCGGATACAAGACGTATACGACACTGGAGAACCCCTGGACGCCAACAGCGATTAAAATCCTGCCAGGAAGTTCATCCTTATAGTGGTGGAACCATCATGGTATGGGCGGGTATTTGGATCGGCGGAAGAACTGAGTTGATTTGGATCAGAGGCAACCTCAACGCTCAAATTTGACAAATGTTTGTGTGATGAGCACGATCATTTGTTCTGTGTCTGGGTGTAATTTATCTATAACATGTATGTATTTAGAAATATATAAGTATGTTTATCAGTTGTCTAGTACCCATAACACAAGCTCTGCTTAGCTTGGGACTAGATGGCGTTGTGTGATAGTTGTGGAATATTATTATTATTATTATTAAATTTATGCTGAGACGATTGTATCAGACGTCATCGTTCCTCTACAAGTGCAAATCGGTCCCTTATTTCAGTTAATGCATGATAATGCACGACCGCACACCGCAAGAGTTGTAAGACAGACTCTCGCCGCAGCTAACATCAATGTCCTGCCCTGGCCTGCTCAGTCGCCAGACTTGAACCCGATTGAGCATGCATGGGATATGCTACAGAGAAGAGCTCTGCCGAATATGGAGGGTATCCAGTCGCAAGAAGACCTTTTTTTGTTGTTGCAACGAACATGGGCGGCCATTCCACAGCGTGATTTGGATGAACTCATTTTGAGTATGCCAAACCGATGTTCTTGTGTTGTTAGTGTTCGCGGTAGAAACACGGATTATTAATTGTTTAAGTTACCCAATAAAATTTTAAAGAAAACTGTTATTTCAGTCTTTTTTTCGAACTTTAATGTTAGTGGTTCAAATGTCAAAAATCCCTTTATTAGGAAAATGGCAAATTTCTTTATTAATGCAAAGGTGACTTGGTTTATCGTTACTGTGACAAACGAAAACACTTTATTTGATGAATCCTTAAAGAAAATTTTAATTAATATCAATCAGGAGAAAAGTTATTGCAAAAATATATGTTGATCCCTAGACACTTTTGATGTGTGTATGTTAGCGTCATCACGTCAGACACCTCCTTTCATTGGATCCTTTACACTGTCCATGCATCCTTTCTTTAATAATACAATAATAATAAATTCATTTAATCACCTAATTCACACCCGTTGCCATTTGTCACAAATCACAATAAAACAAAAATAACAACACATTTATATTTCTAAATTTCTTTTTTAATTTCATTTTTTTTTTATTTATTCCTCTAATGTATACCTTTTTTACAATAATTATCATTGTTTTTCAAAGGAGAAAGAGCAAAATGGTCTATGAGCGGCCAACAACGAAATAGGTATTAAATGAAAGTACTATTACTAAGGACTAACTTTTACTATGAACGTAACATTGCAGCTCATTTAGAAAAAAAAATACATATAGGTAAAATACTTAGATAATAAGTGCAAGAAAATGTGCAAACCCATTTTATAAAATACTTATTAACATTAGTTTATGTCTTCAAAAGTATTTCAAAACGTTGTCAGCATACCGTTTACAAGACTCAGCTCAACAATGGGTTTACTACATGGACTACCTGAGTTCGAACGGCCCAATCAGCTTCGAGTGCAAACAAAAGAGCCGAGGTGTGGGGTGCGTGTGCGTCACTCGGCGCAGTCCTTCGCTTACCCTTGTGACGTTGTGTACTGTGCGCTCATCTACGGATTCTTTTTCAAACGTTTTGACCCTGGCTACCCTCTGGACTGTGTTTCTTCCTAACCTGATAACCTGGCTATTAACTCTGAACTTCTGTACGTTTGTGCTTGTGTACTTGGACTCTGGACTTGTGTACGCCAACGGAACATTATTGAAAAATGGCAGAAAATCGACCTATATGTGTTTTGTGCAATCGATCAGTGGTTAATAGAAGAAGGTTAGAAATAACCCATGCTCTTTTTGAGGAAAATGCTGCCAATGCTCAATATATTATTGAAGCTATAGCTCCACAGCAAGTAAGTATTTTTAGACTATTTTTTGGTTGTTTTTACCCGTATGTACGCACCCTATAGCGGTGATGGCCTCATAATATTGTGTCACGATGTGCATATGCGACACATCGTTGGGTGAAGTGTGGGCTCTTTATTGAAAGTCCACGTTACAGTTTTGATTGTATTTTTATGTACGTCGTTTTAGTGAATTATGTTATTTCCTTAAGCGTATGGTTCTTTTCTAACAATACTTAAGTTATAGTCAAAACAGATCTTCTCTCTCTTTTACACACATGGTGCATATGGAAACAGAGCCAACGTTATCTAGCTTCGAAATATAATAGAGGCCAACCACTCATTAACAATGCGTATGAGCATGACTCATTCGTCACGTTGAAAAAGAGCTCGGCATGTTCTACTATACAACACATGATTTAACTGAAACTGCTGTGAGTTTTAAATACTATGTTATAAACTATTTTCCTTTTCAGGTTGAATACAACGGCCGAGAATACGTTTGTCGACCCTGTTGGCAACGAGCTCAACGGGCTGTGCAGCCAAACAATAACCCTGCCCCGCACGAATGTGTTCTTCAAGTGGAAGAATATTCACGAGTGCCTAGCACCTCGGCAAACTGTATGTTTGACAGATGCCGTAGTGTTTCACGTCGTCGAATGCCTGAGAATGTAAGGATTACTCTTATGTTACATTCTAACTTATTCATACCAGACAGTGCCAGAATATGTGATGCACATTTAACATCAAATGATTGGGAAGAGCTCATTGATAGTCCAAATCTCAGACATGATTTTAACAGCTCTCATTTTGTGCAAATACTAGAGCTTTTTAAAAAAGCTGTTTTAAATAAAAATATTCTGGACTTTGAAGATATTGCAAATATGGATCCTAATGAGATTCATATTCGATTGGGCGTTAGCAGAGATCAATTCAATACAATCTTGGAACAAACGCCTTCTTTGTCTGAGTGATATATATTTAAGCGGAATGAAACAAACGAGCGTCCGGTATAGTATCGTTTTATTACTCAGACAAATGACTCGCAGGAGCGCGCGCGAGGACACATGGCCACGCCCCCATCGTGTGGGGATGCATACACATCATTCCTCCACCTTTACTTTGAACACCTGGAGACAATACAATACGTACTCTATATAAATTAATTAACTTAATTTCTACACAATAAATAAAAGAAACAATCAAAAATATTTTCTATAATCCACCACCTTCCTAGGCCGTCTCTGGCGCGAGGTTGTGGGTGTCGGTGCTGGTGGTACATCCACATTGCCATTCCCCGTAATTAGACACTGACCACTTTCGGTAGCAACCGTCTGGGGCTGTGGTGCCAGTGGTGGCGATGACGCCATACCATCAGCTGCCCTTCCCTCACTTTCAATCGCCTCACAATCGCCCCATTGCTCCTCATCACCGTCTGAGACACATCCTGCGTCTGGTGCTACTGGCAAATTATCTGATTCATTTGTTACGGCTGAACCCATTACGAACGACTCACCAGATACTGCTGGCAACGTGGTAGTCTGACCTGAACTAATTTCTTTGGAAATGTCGGCTAATTGTTCCTGATTACCTGGCACCTCTGCCGTAATAGTGTTTGAGGGCTCTTTGCTGCCAGTGTACTTTAGCAACTGATCTATATGCCTTATACAATAAACGTCTAAGTCGTTAACATAAATTTTGTACATTTTGTTTCCTATTCTATTTTTAATTATACCCAATTGCCAAGTTTCCTTTCGTGCACTGTACCATCGGGTCCAAACAACATCGCCATTCGCAAAATGTCTCTTCGTGTGCAGCGCTGAAGTTTTTACATGGTTTGATTCACTCAAAGGTACAACTAAATCGAGTCGTGATCGTAAATTTCTGCCAAACATTAACTTAGCTGGCGTTTCCCCAGTGGTACAGTGCACCGTATTCCTGTAATTAAATAAATAACCAAGTAACAATTCATTAATTTGATATAACGGTAGACTATCGTTTAAAATACATTTTAACATTTTTTTACATGTTCTCACCGAATTCTCGGCTTGTCCATTGCTGGGCGGATGATAAATGGGTGACGTCATGTATTTTATACCATTTGAGGAACAAAACGTCTTAAACTCAACCGAATTAATCTTGACATCATTGTCTGATACCAACAAATTTGGTATACCAAAGGTAGAAAAGATTTCTTTGAGTTTAGTGATCAGAGCTTTAGTTGAAGTACCATTGTTCATGTGTAGACATTCTACCCATCTACTATAGGAATCTACAACCACGAGATATACCCTCTGCCCTACGGTCATGTAGTCAATGTGCACGCGCTGCCAGGCTGCGGCGGCGGCAGGCCAGGGCGACGGCGGGTCGCGCGGGGGCGCGGCGCGGACGCTCGCGCACGTGTTACAAGACCCAATCCAACGTTCGATGTCGCTATCGATGCCGGGCCACCACATTCTACTCCGTGCGTTACTTTTAGTTTTAATTATTCCTAAATGGGTATCGTGTAGTTCTTGTAACATTTTTTTTCTTAGCGGAAGCGGGATTACAATTTTATGACCTCTAAAAAGGCAACCGTTTTCGTACTGCAAGTCGGACTTGCACTGGAAATAAGGGTGAATTGATTGACAAGTTATTTTTCGTGGCCAACCCTTTTGCATGTACTTACGGACAGTTTGGATTTCCCTATCGTTCTCCGTAGCTTGCATTATCTCGCGAACCGTTGTAGCCGGCGACGCTTCGTCTAAGAATTTGAGCGCGAAATAAGCGTCATAATTACTGTCGCCTTCCGACTTGTTTGTGTACTTTAGGGGCGCGCGCGAGAAATAATCAGCCACTACATTATTGTTACCGGTTACATACCGTACAACATAATTATAAGCAGATAGAGTAATAGCATATCTCTGTAGCCGTAAGGCTGTGGTAACCGGTATACCTGTCTTGTTGTTGAAAATAGACACTAATGGCCTGTGATCTGTTTCTAGTATGAATGGATCACTGCGACCGTACAAGTATTGATGGAACCTTTTCACTCCGAAAATTATTGCGGTGGCCTCCTTTTGGATTTGACTATAATTGCGCTCGCTAGCGGTCAGCGAGCGCGACGCATACGCGAGCGGGCGCCTGTGCGCGTCGTCGTCCCCCTCCCCGCGCTGCGACAGTACCGCGCCGAGCCCATCCGGGCCCGCGTCCACCGTGAGCACCAGCTGCGCCGATGGCTCGAAATGCGCCAGTACGCGTTCCGATGCTAGTTCTCGGCGCACTGCCGCCATAGCCTGCCGCTGCCTATCACCCCATTCCCAGGCCGCATTGCTTCGTAGTAATTCATGGAGGGGACTTAATACCGACGAAGCGTTGGGAATAAAATTCCTATAGTAATTTACGACGCCTAAGAATCTTTTTACTTCGGTGACATTAGTTGGCTCGGGGGCGCTTAAAATTGCTTTGACTTTGTCAGGACTAGTCATTAGCCCCGCTTTACTAATCACGTATCCTAAGTAAATAACACTTTGCTTGAAAAATTGACACTTGTCTTTATGCAGCCGTAGGCCGGCATCGCTTAATCTATGTAATACTTCCGTTAACCTCTGTATGTGTGTGTTTATATCGGGTCCTGTGATACATATGTCATCAAGCCAGACACTAACTCCGTCTATTCCCGCTAATAGCGTTTCCATTGACTTTTGGAAAATTGCGGGTGCGTTGGCGAGGCCGTAAACTAAACGCGTATATTTGAACAGACCTTTATGTGTGTTTATTGCCGTTAGATCTTGTGATGACTCATCTAATATAAATTGATTATATGCGTTTTTTAAATCAATTTTACTATATAACTGGCCTCCTCCGATCTTAGCAAAAACTTCTTCTATTCTGGGTAAGGGGTATTTTTCTATTACAAGGTCTTTATTAAGTGTTACCGAGAAATCTCCAGCTATTCTTATCTGATTATTCTCCTTCAACACCGGCACTATTGGAGTGGCATACTGTGCGTGGTTTATCGAGACTAAAATACCTAAACCTACTAATCGATCTAATTCTTGTTCGACCTTATCTCTTAGGGCAAAGGGTACAGTTCGGGGCTTAAAGAACTTGGGAACAGTGTTTTGTTTTAGTTGTAAGCTTACCTTAAATTTATTAAATGAGCCCAACTCATCTCGCCACAGGTCCGGGTATTTACCAAGCACTTCTGATACATTACTTTCGTTATTTATTATGGTGTTTAGGTTGCAAGTAATAATTAAATTAAAGGCGGACATGAAATCTCTACCCAGTAATGGCGGGCCACCGTTCTTAATTACAAATACTTTAATGTTTTTCTGTACATTATTGTAATTCGCTTTAGCAGTGAAATAACCTAGTGGTGAGATTTTGTGTCCGTTATATAAACACATTTGCACCTTGCACTTTTGCAATCGATACTCTGGGAACATTTTTCTGTATAGTTGTTCGGATATTACAGTGCTACCCGATCCCGAATCTATTTCCATGTTAATGCGTTGGTCACATAATAATAGTTCAATTTCAATTGGCTTATCAGCCACATACCTTAGATTAAAGTTCTGACACTCATTACCGTCCTGGCCCCGGGGCTGCTCATCACTACCACCTTCAATTGGGTCCACGTGGTAAACACGTGTGGACCCTTTTTGGTTCCCGCACACTTTTTTTAAATGCCCTTTTACACCGCACTTTTGACACTTATATGATTTATAACGGCACTTATCACCAGTATGATTTTTTAACCCACAAACATTACAGCGATCCGTATCGCCACGTGGTGCTGTATCGTCGCCGCCGACGCCACGTGCACGGCTCGCTTGACCGCGAAACTTAGCGCGGTAGACGGGTTCCTCCTTGATGGATGTAGGCTCTGAACTGCTTATAAGGGCCTTTGCCTCCTTGGCACACGCTGCCTGCTCCGCCATTTCGATGGCCCGTGACCACGTGAGCGTCAACGGGTCCTGCTCGAAGAGTTTGTCGCGTTCTGGACCAGCACTCAGGCCTAGGACGAAACGATCCCTTAGGTTTGTTTCGAGAGCGTTGCCGAAGTCGCAATAGGTTGCTAATCCTCTTAATCGCGCCGCCCATTCTCCAACGGTTTCGCCTGCTTCTCTGCTGGCACCAAAAAACTTTGCCTTGTCCACAAATGTGCACTTCCTCGGCTTGAAATGGCCATCGAGTAATGCTACCAATTCGTCGTAGCTCAATGTTTCTAGCTCTTTTGGGAAAGCCAGATTGAGCACCAACCGGTACGTTTCCTCTGTGAGGTGGCACTGCAAAATTCCACTTTTGTTTTTATCGTTTATGTTATTTATTTTTAAAAACTGCGTTAACTTCCCTTTATATATTTGCCAATCACTGTTTTTGTGGTCAAATGTTGTGAGGGTTCCTAAAATCGCGTTCATTTTCGTAAGTAATTTTTCACCTCGTCGCCAATGATATATATTTAAGCGGAATGAAACAAACGAGCGTCCGGTATAGTATCGTTTTATTACTCAGACAAATGACTCGCAGGAGCGCGCGCGAGGACACATGGCCACGCCCCCATCGTGTGGGGATGCATACACATCACTGAGTCAAACGCCAAAACAAAACTAGCCATTTATTTAATGAAGTTGCGAACTGGTGATAGCAACGAGAGATTAGCCACGCTCTTTAACATAAGTAGAAGGACTCTAGAAAGGCATTTAAAAACCGCGCGTGATGCTATATCTCTGGATTTTAAGCCACGACACCTGGGACTCGACCATTTAAATAGAAGAATGGTCGCTGACCGTAATCTTATTGTACCAAACGCGTTATTTGGAAATCCCGAGTCTTCTCCAGAAGAAAGGAAGGCAGTAACAATCATGGATGGAACATATATTTATATACAGAAGAGCTCCAACTTTTCGTTCCAGCGACAGACCTACAGTCTACACAAATACGAAAATCTATTAAAACCGTTCTTAATGGTGTGTTCCGATGGGCATATAATTGATGTTTGCGGGCCCTATGCTGCTACCGACTCAGATGCCAGTATTTTGGAAAGAATTATAAATGACGAAGAAGGCACATTTCACTGGTTTTACCGGGCTGGCGACATATTCATTTTAGATCGTGGGTTTAGAGACGTCTGTGGCGATTTGGAGCGATGCAACTACAGTGCCTATATGCCAGAAACCAAAGACCGCGGTGCAGACCAGCTTACTACTGAACAGGCCAATAGAACTAGGCTGGTAACTCTATGCCGCTGGGTAGTGGAAGTTATAAATGGCAGGTTCAAGCGAGATTTCAAATTGTTTAGGCAAGAATATTTTAATCGCGCCTTGAGTCACATGTTTGAGGACTTTCAAAACGCAGCGGCACTCATCAATGCGTTCCAAACACCAATACAAGATAGTATTCATGCATCATCGTTCGTAAATATAATTAATGAACGTTTTGAAATACCGAACCTCTTAGCGGACTATGTTATCCGTCATAACATAAATAGACAGAGGGCATCATTTGAAAGACTCAGCAGCGACCAACCTATTTTTGAAGACTTTCCGGTTTTTTCTGAAGAAGACCTAATTCTGTTTGCACTTGGCACATACCAAATCAAGTTGGCTCGCAGCTACTACGCTGAACACTTAATTGAAGGCTTATACAATATCGAAGTATACCGGGAGCGACAAATAAGTCAGCTCAGAGATTTTATTGAAGAAGAAGATATTTGGTTATTACGTGTGCGAATACAATCTAGACATGTAAGGTCCAGAATATATTATTCTTATATTGTAATTAACCGACAAAGACAAAATAGAGAAGCAATTGCTCATTATTATTGCAGTTGTTTGAGTGGAAGGCGCACAATCGGTTGTTGCGCACACGTTATGTGTGTAGTGTGGTATCTGGCATGGGCTAGACATCAAGACGAGGATATTTTATTACCGGCATCAGAACTCAGTGCTATTATTGTACATTAAATGTATGAATGTGGACGAGGCAAAAGGAGTATGTAAGGATCGTAGCAAGTGGCGTTCTGTGGTTTCTGCCTACCCCCATGGGAAAAGGGCGTGAGTTTATGTATGTAAATGTATGTAAAATAAATGTATTGAAGTAAACAAGTCATTTTATTTTATTTCCTTATTTTTAAGACTAAATCTTAGTAATTAATACGCTAAATCACAGGCTTACATATCTAAAATAAAAATGTATTTAGTTCCATTAATAATGACACTACAGATATAAAACTTCTTGAACCCGTTATTGTAGGGTGATATTAAACCAAAAAAAAATAAAATGTTCCTGGCCGCTGATAGACCAAGTGCCGTACGATTTTGCCCATTCTCCTTTCATCTTAATTTCTAAATGTAGGTATAATACATCTCTATCCTAACCTTACAAGAATTATAGCGTAATGTACGCCTTATGTAAACCTACACGGTACCTATTCAACAATTTCGATCGCAACATTCAAAGAATCGTTTAATAATAAATAGGCGTCCGCCCAGTTGTCACCTGTCTGTATTTAATTTTGTGCCCCGTGACTTACAATCAATAACATGTGAGGTACTTTGCCTCGTTCTATAGGCACAGGTGACGTACTGTGCCTCGTTCAATAGGCAGCTATGCCTCGTTTGGATGACAATTGATAATTGGGGATAAAGGACCAAAAGAATTTGTTAGGTAAGTTAATAATCAATTTACTTGGAAACACGTGTTCTTATTCATTGAATATTTGTATTTTCGGGCGAGTGTATGTTATTCAAGGTAACTTATACTTTGGCTGTTTAAGTTAAAGGTTTCAAATCACTTTCTTTCATAATCGTTTTAATATATGTAGTTTGAGCTACAGGTGATGAGTTCCCATTTTCAAAGTTTATTTAGTATCGACAAAGAAAATGGAAAGGAAAAGTGTATCTTGTTTTCTATACAATTGAAATAAAGTTTCAATTTTGAGCAACGGAAGAGCGAAGCTTTTTGTTAGTGGCAATATCGCTATTTTATGCAGAGACAGTTGCAAACTTTCGAAAATCAAATCTCAACAGCAATTGCAGTATTTCTTTAAAAATAACTGTTTTAGTCTACATTATCTACTTTGCCTTTTCCCACATAATATTATGTTAGGCTCGGGTCAGCATCTAATCTTATTATGTAGCTGATTGCTAGTCTTATCTCTTGGTCAAACTTGTTTACAGACTTCCGGTTAAACGCGCTTTCTGAGTTATAGAGGGCTCTCCATGTCTAAAAGATCTATCACCCATCCACGAACCTACCTCAGCAAGTGTTACAACCTTAGGTCCTATTCATACTTACTCTTTTTTTTGGTGAAAAATCATCGAATAACCCCTCCCGCTCTTGGGCAGAGCGAAAGGGAGTGTCAGACTTCTACTGACTAAAAACCACCCATGTTCCTTCTTAGCCCTCTATGTCGAGACCGCGATAACAAGTGTACAACCCGCGGCCCCGACGGGATTCATACTTACACTTATGTCTTCTTCTTCCTTAGCCCTGCGCAGCTGTTATTATAGAAAATCTCTCAAGTTTGTAACCTTTCTAAAACTAATATAGCTACATTTACAACATTTTTATTTCCTGTAACTTTACGAGTCCTCTTTACAGCCGTGCTCTCAGACCACAGACAAACATGCAATAAATGCAGCCTTCTTGCAGTAAATGCTCCACTGGCAACATTGCAATCTCTTTTTCTTTATTACTTGAGTCTAACGAAATTGCTTCCTTCTTTGTTCCGATATATATGTGATTGCGGTTCACTTGGTTTGTTTGATTTTATTTTATTTCTTAGGAATGGGATTATTATTGATGTTCTGCTCTTCTTCTTTGTGTGAAGTGAATGGATTGCTTCATCTAGATTATTAACATTTAACAAAAATATTATTTTATGAAGCTCTATTTTTTTTTGTTGATAATAGGTATATTATTGGCTGTGGACACCGCAATATATAGACGAACAATAATTTAAATACACATTGTTTTTGAAAAACCGGTGACCGGAGCTGCATCAGCAATAACTCCTTACCGGGTTTACCAAACCGTAAAGTAACAATACAATCGTGTATCACACTCTCTACCGAACTTTTTTGCGCACAGCCAAGGAGTGAAATTCCTTGCATGTATTTAAGTCGCAACTTAATAGGCTTATTTTGGTCAGCTCGTTCTATCGTGGACCTCATCTCTATCCTCAGGACAAGATTGAGGTCAAGATTAAGTAGGACCAACATTTAAAAAAAATATCGCAATACAAAGAATTTTGGAGGACATTCGTAATCCATTATTTCTAACGTTGAAAAAATTATATCGTTGAATTGACTCAATGTACAGTAGGTATATAGGGTGTAAATGAACCCTTCACACAGCCGTCAACCAAGCATTCTGTACATCAAACTAAGTACCCCTACGTAAAAAATTATGCTAGGAAACGACTTTTTTTTGGGGGCAAAAATCACATTTATGGTAAAACTCAAAACAATGTGCTAGTGGATGCTTTGAATAGTAAACGGGTCATGGAGGTAATTTAAGTAAAGTTATAACATGAAAAACTAGTATTCACAAAAACAGCTGTGATAAATTTGCAACTTTGAGCCCCAATATCACCGTAACTAAGGAGTTCCCAGACATGGTGTGCAACAAAAAAATGATCGCAGTGGTGGGGTGAACAAGTGCATTTCGTTTGCGTTAAGTGTACTTTTACACCCTTTATTGACCGCGCGTATTGGTGGCCCCCACAAGAAAGCACCAGTTTCAAGCAACATATCAAGGACAAAGTCTATATCGACGAACCATTGCCCGAAATCCTAACGTCGGAGATTGGTTTTTCTGTTGAGACTCAGAAAAAAGACAAAGCACCTGGAGAAGACAAAATAACGAATGAAATATTGAAGTCTCTATCAGAACCTTTGCAATACCCACTACAACAACTGTTTAACAACATTTTACAAAGCAGGAAAACTCCAAAACAATGGTCCGAATCTTCAATAACCCTTCTGCATAAAAAAGGCGACAGAGGGGACCTGAGTAATTACAGACCAATTAGCCTTATGTCCAACGTTTATAAAATATTCTCGAAAATAATCTTAAATAGACTCACAGGAACTCTAGAGGAAAATCAACCGCGGGAACAGGCGGGATTCCGCAAACACTATTCGACAACCGATCATATCCAAGTGGTTACGCAAATAGTAGAGAAAGTCAAGGAATACAACAAGACTCTATACTTATGCTTTATTGACTATACCAAGGCATTCGACTCTCTGGAACAAAGCGCGATATGGCGATCACTAGTGGAGCAAGGAGTAGACATCAAATATGTGGAGTTACTTTATAGCATTTATTCTAGAAATTCCGCAAAGATAAAATTGGAATTGGAAGGACCAGCATTTGCCATAAGAAAAGGCGTCAGGCAGGGTGACCCGCTTTCACCTAAAATATTTTCGTCGGTTCTAGAGACCATATTTAGAAAACTAGACTGGGAAGAAAAAGGCGTAAAGATCGACGGCGAATATTTGAGTCACCTACGTTTCGCAGACGACATCGTTGTGTTCACGGAGGATCCCGTACAACTAGGGAACATGTTGCAAGAGCTTGCGAAGGAAAGCGGGAAGGTTGGTTTGACAATGAATGCGGCCAAAACCAAAATTCTAACAAACGGTTCGGAAACACAAATAATTGTGGATGGCCAAAGCATAGAATATGTTAACGAATACATATATTTAGGACAATCTATTTCATTTCTAGACCAAACCGAAAAGGAGATCAATAGGAGAGTAGCAATATCATGGAAAAAGTACTGGAGTTTGAAAGAAATTATGAAGAACACTCACATAAATATAAAGTTAAAATGCAAGTTGTACGAAATAGCGATCCTTCCATGCCTCACATATGGATGTCAAACATGGTCACTACGGAAGGCAGATGAGCACAAACTCGGTGTCATGCAAAGGAAAATGGAGAGAAGCATGTTGGGCATAAGATTGTCGGACAGGATAAGTAATGAAGAAATAAGGAAAAAAACTAGAATAACGGACATAGTAGAAAGAATAAGAAGTCTGAAGTGGAAATGGGCAGGACATATTTGCAGAATGGAAAACGAGAGATGGACTAAGAAAGTCGTGGAATGGGTACCTAGAGACGGAAAAAGAAATCAAGGAAGACCACGGAAACGCTGGGAAGATATATTTAAGGATAGATGTGGACCGGACTGGAGGAGACAGGCTAGAGATAGGGAAAAATGGAGAAAACTGGGGGAGGCCTACGCCGCAGAGGCGACTTCCATAAAGGAACAAAAATAATGGAATATATAAATGTATTTTAATTAATGCTATGGAAAGTATTTTAATTGGTCAAATATTGAATGATAAAATTGTATTTAAGTAATAATTTAACAAATTCTATAAAATGTTGATAATTTAATGTTATGAATGTATGTGTTGATAATGGAATGTTGATATTAAGATGCTTTATGTAATGTTGATAAGGTAAAGATGAAAATATATACATAGATAAATAATGAATTGTTAATTTGAATATTATGTGTTAGTAAAGTAGTGTTGATGATTTTTAATACGATTTGTTGCATCCACGTCGAATCAAGTTTATATGTTCTTTGAATCAAATTTGTAATATTTTTTTGATTTATGGTAGAATAAAAGGCTTTTTTATTTTTTTTTATTTTTATTTTTATTTTTTATTTTTTATTTTTATTTTTATTTATTTATTTATTGGTGGCCCCGACTTACGAACGGTAAGTCGTGGGAACCCAGACAGGTGCAAAACTACTTTGTGTACTTTATGTCATCACCGCTACTCTCAAAACGGTGAAGGAAAACATCGTGAGGAAACCGGCATGTCTTAGAACCAAAAAAATCGAAGACATGTGATATCTGCGTGGTGGATTATAGCCCATCCGTCTCCTAGAGCGTAGGCCTGAGACCCTGCAGTGGAAACATTTTTTTGGATGAGATTTATTTTTAGCCTTCTTTGGAATAGTGGTACTTATATTTCAGTTTTAAACATGTTGGGTAATTATAGGCTGATGATGACAGCATTGAGGTTGGGTGTTACATTATTACCCCGCTAG
Organism: Diarsia rubi; assembly: GCA_932274075.1. Taxonomy (NCBI): domain Eukaryota; kingdom Metazoa; phylum Arthropoda; class Insecta; order Lepidoptera; family Noctuidae; genus Diarsia; species Diarsia rubi. Next base: position 18,617,064 of record OW026424.1, on the reverse strand, counting down.
GCTTCTCGGGTCATTCCAATGCCCAATTTTGCGCGTTAGTTAAAAGCAATTCTATCCCGTAGTTCTGCTCAAAGGCGACGGATTTGCATAGGTTAGAATCAGCATGGAACCCTTTTTTTTCAAACGTTTTGCTGGTGAAATTACTTTCAGAACCTTTGAAAGGGTTAGCTAAAATTGTTCAGTAAAACGATGCGTTTTCAGACCTTCTGGGACAGGCAGTAACGACATAATATTTACCTAAGTTTACAAGTTTCATAAAACATTTGAATATGAAATAAAACAGAACGTTACTCAAAAAAATATATTTTCATAAAATGATAAGTAAATAAAATCGCTGTAACCATAGAAATCTGGGATCTTTAGATTAGAATATACGATAAAATATTATGTCAGATTTCAGATTTGAATTTCTAGTAGTGTAAGCTCAATAAGAGTGTAAGTTACGATCCGAGGTCTCTGTAAACACCTTTTAGCTTTATTGAATTTCTTTGTTTGATTTTCATACCAAGGTTAAAATCGAGCATCATTTGTGGCTCAAGTCTGGCTGTAAGTAATTAAAAAAAAAATAGAAGACACCACTCGACCTTACGGCAACGTCTCTTACATCTCTTTGTACCTACTGGCCTTGTTCTGTTCTGTCTCCTGCTGATATGGAGGGCAACGGAAATCATGTTTTTGTTACTACGCTGTTTTTGTCTGGTTTATTTCTTTCCGTGAACCAAGACAGTTGTTTCTCTGGAATTTCGTCGAGCTTCATTGTCTCGACGCTTTTCCGGTGGTAGCCACTCTTGATTCTGGCGCACAGGAGATGCTGTGGGTTGGGAATAGTGTGTGCGGGCTTGTCCCTCTTATGGGCCTACCACACGCACAGGCTTCACCACAGTCTTGCCTGCGTGATTACACGATGCACACGGTACATCGCGCGTGTATTTGGTATAACTTTTAACATTACGAACCACACGCGCGATGTGCTATGTGCACCATACAATCGCGCAGACAAAAGTGTGGTACAGTTTGAGCGTGTAGTAGGCCCATTACGGCAAAAACAAACCTTGCAAACGCGCTGATGGATATGCAATTTTCACTTTAGCTGAAAATTTGTCTACAACCCCACACGCTTAAAGTCTCTATGTCTCTGTCTCTTTTTGTTGATATTTATGTGATTGTCTTTGTCCCCAGCTGATCCCCGGTCACCATGAGGCTGGTCGTGCCGGGTTGTGTTAATGACGCACGCAGCATTCCAGCGCTGCGCGTCTTCGTGCTTGCGTCGGCTATGGCGCTTTATCTCACTATGGGTAAGTGTTTATCGAAATAATTCTTTTAACTTCTAGGTAAGGTCTTATTTAAAGTAACATAAGATAACATCTTGTCTGTCATCTTCTAAGGGTTAGGCAGACGTGTATAGGTTATACAGACTTTTACAGTCACACCATCAAAATAGTGCATTTTAATGTAATATTGCATTCAAGGCAGAATTTGAAACCGAGCCGCAGGCGGGTTATTTTGGAGCCGAGAACTACAGTCACAAATGCCCACGTGTATCAAACGACGTTTTTCAATACACTTTCGAATAAATAAAATGATAAAACGAAATGTGTTTTTTAATCTTAAATAAAGAGTCAAAGGCAAGACAAATATCTTTGAAATTAGCAATCATAATATCCTCTTCCAAGATACAGTGTCATCTGTACCAGAAAAGTCTGGATTTATTTATATACACATTATGTAAACCTCATTTTCCTGAGTACTTCCAAGTTCCAAGTTACATTACGAAAATTAAACCTCACATTACATTTGTTCACGTACTTCCATTATCTCCTACATGACGTAAGTCATCGTAAGGGAAGCTTTTGAATGGTTATTTTTAGGATTCTTTCAAGTAAATAATAATAGATTACATAAATGGAAGATGATTTATTTCTCAATTTTCGTAATTTATTCTATTTATTGCGTGTCTTTGCCACGAGTTACATGCTCAAGGCATGAGAGCAGCGGTGGCCCAGTGGCGGCGGCCCCGACTTACGAACAGTAGGTCGTGGATTCGAACCCAGGCAGGCACATTACTTTGTGTAATTTATTTCACCACCGCTGCTCTCAAAACGGTGAAGGAAAACATCGTGAGGAAACCGGCATGGCTTAGAACCAAACATTCGAAGACATGTGACATCTACCAATCCGCACTGAGCCCGCGTGGTAGATTATAGCCCATTCCCTCTCAAAGAGAGAGGAGGCCTGTGTCCCAGCAGTGGGAACATTAATAGGCTGTTGATGATGATGATGACATGCTCAAGCAAGAATTTCGGGTTCCTAAGGTTAAGGAATTCCAAAATGGTCAACATTTTGACGGTTTAGAACGAAGCTTGTCAAGCTAGGTTGCTAGCTGAAAATTTACGTGTTCGTGTTAATCTTTGACTATTTTGACGTTACGTCTGTCGACGGGGCTGTGGAAGTCTGCGGGACTATTATAAAGAGATACCGCGGCCCCGGAACACAAAAGGCTAAGAAGGAATATGGGTGGTTTTTAGTCATTAGAAGTCTGACTCTGAATCCCTCGTTGCATGTGTGTTTGTCAATTTGACCGTCTAGAACATGCCTCGGGTCATGGCTACGCGACTTGCGTCGACACAATGTGGACGTTCCTTCGCGAGTTCGCGACAGTACTCGCGCGAATGCTTCACGTACGAGTAAATAAAAGAAAGAAATAATATTTATTTGTCGCAGAAACACACCGAGCATACAGGAAAAAAACAATACACAATTAACGCTTAACAGATATTAAAAATAAAAAAACAACAAGCAACAAGGAATAAAAAAAAAATGCAAAGTAAAAAACGTGTTGCATCGTCAGAGGTTGCGATCAAGGGGCCTTTTTAAGAGTTCATGTAAAGTTGATTTACAACCAAGTTGGTTGTTGTTCAGCCTACACAATACCTACAATTCTAACATAAGATTGATTTAAAAATAACTTAGAACATACTTGGGAGCTGGTGTTTTTAATTTTGTTTCGAGTGTTATAAATCTTTCGTACTTGCAAATTTGTTTGACTTGATTGTTTCTTTTGTAAATTACCTTTTGATTTCACAGTTCTTTGTTGGGGCTTCAGTTATTTCTTGTTAAAATCTCCGGTGTTTTGTAATTATGCATAATGAATTGGGCATTTCTTTTGGGTTTTGTTTTGGTGAGTTATTAAATAAGTAATACCTATAGTATAAATAAATTCACAGATCGCGAAAGTATGACAGTTTGTCAGCTAAAACGCTTTTTTTTTTCAGCTATATATTTCCAGTACAACATTTTTTTTTTTTTTTTTTTCTCCTTGTTAGTAAGAACCAAGTTCTTACTAGTTAATTGCAATCTAGCCTAAGAAGACTAATAAACAATTTAAATCTAACTTATTATGCTACGTTATAAATTATGTTAATGCTAAGAATAGTGTCCATAATTAGGTATGCACTTTTACACACGTTCGTAACACTTCCTTAGAGTCTGGTAAAATTGATAAAACACTTTGTTCATGTGTTATATAAATAGCACAACATTGTTACTATTATTGATTCACTTACACTACACTAATTCAAATGGTTTAGTTCTCTTTAGTCTACGCACTATGTCTGTGTTGTCTAACAGCTGGATTGCCTCAACATTCACGTGTCGATGGAGTCTGTGTTCGTGGGCTTCAGCAAATTTTTGTATGATGGTGGTGACGAATTCCATGTCGAGGTCACGGTGGAGGTCATCGTTTCTTATGTACCAGGGTGCATTTACAGCAGCCCTGAGTACTTTATTTTGGAACTGTTGAATTATTTTGACGTTGGTTGGCTTAGTACAGCCCCAAAGTTGGATACCATACGTCCAAATTGGCATCAGAATATGCTTGTATATTATCAACTTATTATGTATTGATAAACAGGATTTCCTTCCCAGTAACCAATACAAACGTTTATAACGAATATCGAGTTCCTGTTTTTTCTTTTTGATATGGGCTTTCCAACGCAGCTTGGCGTCGAGAGTTATGCCAAGGTATTTGGCTGTATTAGCATAAGGTATTTGCATACCATTTATGTAGAGTGGGTGGTAGTCACTGTGTTTGTTTGTGAAGTTAATGTGAACTGATTTTGACTCATTCAGATTGATCTTCCACTTTTGTGTCCAGTCGTAAACTTTGTTCACAGCTAGTTGAACTTTCTCTACTGCTTCTCTGTGGCTTGATCCGGTGGCCATAATAGCAGTATCATCTGCAAAGGTCGCTATGGTGCTGTTTTCCAGCTCTGGGATGTCACAAGTGTATAACAAGTACAAAATTGGGCCAAGCACACTTCCTTGAGGCACCCCAGCTTTTATGGTTTTTAGCCCGGAATATGCGTCCTCTTGGCGTATTACAACATGACCTCGCTTTGTACAGATTTCTCATTTATTTAGAGATCCGGAAACACTGATTTGAATTGCTTGATTGGTAGGTACCTCCTGTCGATCCGGTTAAAGCGATTTCCACTTGTTAAGTCTCTTAGTTCGTTCATAGAGAAATATTAAATATTTTCAGTATGTTTTAGTTTACCCAAATATTGATTGTATATCGAATTTAATAAATAAATCAATATCGGTTGAAGGTGCACCGACGGGCAATCGGTTACCAAGTATTCAGCAGATACATTCTAAATGAAAATGACATTTTTCGACGGTTAGGATATTTTTTTATCGCTGTGGTACTCTACCTGTAGGGTGAATTCCGATATCGAAGCGAACGAAGCCACCTGCAAAACCTTGTTTGCTACAAAATGTAATAACAATAGTAGGCTAGTTATTCCATCGGCATAAAAACACTACTGAACTTTGCAAGAATGTATGTATAAGCAATGCAAGTCATATTATCTTCTTAATTTTAATATCAGTAATGTGAACCTCGCTCATGATAGGAATAAAAACGCTGGATGTTATATTGCAATTTTGCCGATAAGGTGATTTTATGTGTGTGTACGGTCAGAAGGTTTGGCAAAGTAAAAAGCGTGTTCTCAGTTGAAGGTTTACTGAACGACTGACACAAAGATTACAATATACAGTGCAGTGGTTGAGGGCTTAGAGTTAACTTACGAGCTACGTCATACATGACCTAAGACTAAAGATGTATAGGTAATTTGCCTACGCGCTACACAATTATCTTCAGACTGCAATATTGCTTTCAGCGCGTTTTATATGTATACATATACCTTCCTTGTATTTTCATAATAAATGATGTTTCATTTTGACAAACTATTTTACACGGGTTTTTTTTTAAACAAAATGGTGCCGGCGCACGGCGTTACGTATCTGACTACTCTAGGAAGAAACAGCTGAATCAAACTTTTTGCACCCTTTTTTCGAGGTCATAGTCTCTTTTAAGGTCCAGACATAATCAGGTGGAGCTCGTTGCTAAATAATAACAACCACTCGTGTCGAGCTACAGCAGGTTAAGCTGCGCTTGTCTAGGTTGATCTGTGGATGGGAGTTCACCCTTTACATACCGAGTTTCCTCCGTGCCTCGGAAAGCAAGTGGTGCCGTTGATCCCGGCTTTCATTTGTAGATCTCTTACAATCGTTACAAGTAATCAGGGCCCCGAGTCTGCTATTCAATAATGTCAGAATGGTCTATCATTGATCTCATAAATTGTTGATTTTGACAACACCAAACTTGTCAAAATCAACAATTATGAGATCAGTGATAGATCATTCTGACACTATTGAATAGCAGACTCGGGGCCCAGCGGTCCGAGAGTCTGACAACCAGTCTTTGCATCTTCTCAAGGGCTATACTATTACCTACTTTCTAACTGGGTTGTGGAGGTCAGTGTGGGTCGTTAGACCTTACTGCCCACACGATAAGAAGAAGCAGAAGCATTAATTTATTGAAGCTTTTTGATGACGTCATCTTACCCGCCTCTTTGCAGGTCTTCTTGTTAGTGGTTACTGAACGGCGTGCATTCGTTGTTCCGTGATTCGAGGTCTCGTGCATTCGTTGTTGCGGTGTGCGTCGCTGCGTGCTTTTTTGCTTGCAGTGTTCGTCGTTGCGGGCATTCGGCGGCGTGTGGTTCGGCGTGGTGGCTTTCGGAATGACGTATTGCACTCGTAGTTTTTCGTAGTTTTGTTTTATGAATTGTTCTTATGACATTCAAAAGTGCCAGTAATGGTTTAATTGAAATAAATGCTTTGAGTTTGAGTTTGAGTTTGAAAATTTTCCAAATGTAGTAGTATTATAAATGTAGTAGTAGGTATTTAGTATAATTGTAGTAGTGCGGTCAGCGGCTCTCACTCACAGACTAACACGATTTTTTTTTAGAAACGACTTTCCCAAACAAACCTAGTCGAAGTTCTGACAATTCGGGATGTCACAATGAATTTAGTTATTCGTACAAAAAAAATCTAATTAGTCCGTCAGATAGATTTCCAAAAAATATTGGACACGTATTTTTTATGTTTTCACATGAACAAATAATGAAGACGATACAGTGCTTTGAAAACTCGTGTGACGTCATTTTCTGAGACATTAGTATGCCATTCTTTAGCGGTCAGTGACGTCACAACCCTCCACTCAAATCTTTGACGCGTTTTATGTTCGTAAATTTTTATTGACTTGATAAAACAAAAAATACGTATTTTTCGATGATCTAACAGACGGACTAATTAGAATCATATGTTTTTAAAGTCAGAAAACATCCCTATTAGGACCGCAATGGTATTGGCGCTTGCGATTATTGTCACCACAACACCACTACCGTCTCTGAACTGCAGCATAAGTTACGCTTAGTTAGCTCCCTCAGGATATTAGGATGGTAAACAGTCGGTTCACTTTCAAATTAAAAGCTCGTGAGTACATTCACAAGAAGTTGGCAGTTTCGTCTCAAAATTAAGTTGTTTTAGTTTTTCTTACTTACGAGTATCTTTTAAAATTTTATATATTTTATGTGTGTATTTCATCATCATCATTCTCCTGCCCTTATCCCAATTGGTTTTATGTATGTATTTATTCTTATATATTTTAGCCATATATTTTCAAAAAAATATTTTTTGTCCTGTTTTGCACCTACTGTGTATTGTCTCTGCATCACCCTAAGGTAGACTGGTAGAATATGCCCAAGGCATTAAGTCCGCCTTTGTACGATTTTTGTGCATAAAGTTTAATAAATAAATAAGTTACCTTTTTTAGGGAGTAAGTACCAGATTCAGTACCAGTACCTCTACCATGAGTTTACACAGCCAAGTCTCGCAAGCGTCTACGTAAATTATTTGTATGAAATATCGTACAGCGCCTCTAGCGGTCACGAAAAGAATTACTATCCGTAACATGAGCACTATAGATGACGATAGGTTAAAAACCTAACGTAATCTATTCTATAGTTACTAACGTTTTTCAGCTGTCACCATACAAAACGGTACCATGAGTCACTAATTTCACTGAACCTATCGAATAATTCGCTTACTATAGTGGTTACGTAGCTCACTAGCATTTTGGCGTGTGAAACATATGTTTACAACAAAATTATGTACGTTTTTGAGTCTAATGCAGTCAAAATAATGTCTGCAAAGCTTATTTGGTATGAAATATGTTAGTGGCCGCTGAATTTGAAGACCAACGACGTGAATAACGTGAATTTCGAGAAATGATTTTCCGAAATGAGAATTCATGTTAGACACCAATTGCAAAATATAATTGAATGAAAGTTTATTAAACATTATAGACTCTTTAAAGAATACTTTAAAGGTTTGTCCATATGTATGAAAAATGTTACGGATTTGATGTCAACACAACGAGTTTCATTAGAACTAAAGGTACCATACAGTTCTCTCAAAACAAAACAATAATTTTGAAGAAAGTTGAAACCTTCCTTTCTATGAACTCTACCAACAATTGAAACTGAGGCACAGGGTCCTCATTGTTTAAAATAATCTGTTTGAATCTACTAATGTAAGCTGTTAAACAACACAACACAGCTCTGTGACACAAGGTCAACAAACAAAATTACAAATTGAATACACGACAGTGACATATTATAAGGAATAAAAATTCAAAAACCACTAAATACTATTAGTAGTCTAATAACCGTCAACTTTTCTATTTTGTCGGTTTATTTGTGTATGTATCGATCTCTCCTCTTATTAGTGGGAAAGAAAGAAACAAAACATGAGTAGAGTGAAGTTAGCTAGACGACACAATCTATCGAGCTTACATTAGCGCCTGCGTAAGACTCCGTAAATCTCATGGTGCAAGCATTATCGAAATCTATTTGATACACGTTAGCACGCTAGCGAGTTCAACGTTAGCGAGTAAGTTTTCTATGACAACTCATGGTAGAGCTACAGTACAGAGTTGTACCAAGTTAAAGTTCCATTTTTCAGAATCACGTAAAGAAGAAATCTGCCATTAAATCGAATTGACTCGAATTCCAAAATTAAATATAAGCTGCGTACCAAATCCAAAATGGCCGATAATCCGATCATATCGATATTAGTCTTCTCAATAAATAACAGGCCTTTAATAAATAAATAGAAACACATTCGCATTAGCTTCGCCAATGAAAGTCAAATCGTATTAGTCTGTATTTATTCTGCAGATTGGTCGAGAAGTTGAGATTGAGTGCGGTTTGATTGTGTTTCTCATCAATAAGTTATGAAAGATGACGGGTAATCTTTTGCGTACAGATCAGACAGAGCATCGCCAGAATTATTTTGATTTATTTGAAGAAGATTTATATCAGTTTTAATCATCTGCTTTGTTTTTACCTAGCGACAAGGAAGTTGGGGTTGGGAACGCCACCTATTCTATGTTCAATATTAAACCCCGAAACTAATTCTCTTTCATCTTCAGCAAAATCAAAGGACAAAATCAATATTTAAAGATTAGTCCAACGCAAGCTTCAGTCGAGATATATTTTTTTTTTTTTTTTAATAGCCTGTACTGTCCCACTGCTGGGCAAAGGCCTCCCCCAAATCCTTCCAAGTGCTCTTTTCTTGAGCCACCTCAAACCAACCCTCGTAGTGCGCGTCCGAGATATTTTAAGTAATAAATATTGAAACAAAAAAACTCTGAACCAGAAGCTCCACTAAAGAAGTTTAAATAGGGATTGACGGAATAGCAAACTTCGCGTGCCTCGGGAAATGATTAAAAATGTACGAAGGTACTATTCCATATTATTGTTTAAGTTTTCGTCAGACGATAAAGCAAAATGCTTTAGGATAGCATAGGTATATTCCAATTTATTTTCAGGTAACACAGGGCCCATTGATCTTATCCTAAATACAGGGTGTAAATTACCCTTCACACATACGTCAACCAAGCATTCTGTACATAAAACTAAGTACAACTACGCAAAAATTTTTGCTAGGAAACGACTTTTTGGGGTCACAAATCACATTTTACGGTAAAACTCAATGTAGCACTCCTTAAATATTGTGCTAGTGGATGCATTGAATAGTAAACGGGTCATGAAAGTAATTTAAGTAAAGTTATAACCTGAAAAACTAGTATTTACAAAAACAGCTGTGCAAAATTTGGAACTTTGACCCCCAATATCTCCGTAACTAGGGGGTTCCCAGGTATGGTCTACAACCAAAAAATGATCGCAGTGGTGGGGATAACAAGTGCCCTTCGTTTGCGTTAAGGGCTCTTTAACACCCTTTATACCTACATACTAACAGCAAGTTGTTTTAGAGCAATCGCTTTCAAAGCTTTTAGTTTTCCACGAAAACTTTCAACAAGATTGATATAATTTTTTGTACGCATTTATAAACTCTACTTATTATCAAGAACAAAATCGTAGAAGTTCAATTTGACCTACTTCCCGGTTTTCGATTGAGCTGAAACTTTGCATGCGTGTTCAGTATGGATGACAATGCACAGTTTTATTGTTTTAATTGACGACGTCATCCTAAATCTAATATGGCCAACTCTCGTAGATGGCGAAGTAGTTATTTTAGTATGCATTCATATGATATTGGTATCAAATGAAAGGGTATGCTGGGAACAGTGGCTTAGCCTGCCTCGGCGGGGCCCCTTATAAAACATTGTTTGGGGGCCCTTATAAAATTTTCTCACAAAATAAAAAAAAAGGTTTGCATAAAATTAAAAGAAATATTTATTAATCATAATCTGTCACTTTTCCAAAATGTTTACAAACAATTCAAAATGAATAAACAGTCTCCTAGCCTTTTATTCGTCAAACTGATGTATTAAATCATTTATAGCTGATGATAACTTTAGAACGCACGCTTTACGCGAAAAAAAATTAAATTGCTTTTATTGTCTTTTGTCATTTCTGAACTAAAGTAAAACTTGGGAAGTTTTTATTAATTTTTGCTTAGGCACGTAGCGGGGCCCCGTGACCCTGGGGCCCCGTATAATTGATACGGCATATACGGCGGTAGCTACGCCCCTGGCTAGGAAGAACAAAACGCGAGATAACATTAAGCCACTCTAAAGCGTGTTTACTTTTAACTGTTGTATGATGTTACTGTAGTTAATGCAATTTCAATACATTTTTGACGGTTCTACAAAGTCCGGATTCGCTAGAATTAACAGATATTCGAAATATTGTCCCTCCTAAAATATCGGCAGCAATATGGGTTTGTGGGCTTTTTCCTTTACTACATATTTACTTATTTATTCAGTGCCCTTCGTCAAACGAAAATAGAAATAATAGATAGACACGAAACTATTGCGGGTAGATCGGAAAGTTTTCTTGTTATTCTGTCACAGCTTCGCTAATACGAACGAACTTTTTCGCCTTTTATTTATTATATAGTATTATTTACCTATTGAATGTCTAATTGGTCTGGTGGTCGTTGTGCATGAGGTCCTCGGTTCCATTCCCAGGCCGGGCAAAGTGTCATTAGGTTTTACCATCAGGAATTTCTCAGCAGCAGCCACGGAGTTTGGATTTGTGCCCGATTGATGGCAATAGGATCGCCCTTTAATTAGATGGGACTTAAACAAGACGGGCGAAATGTGGGTTTACTAATGAGCATGTACATCTCTGCCTAATAAGGTAATTCACAAAAAAAATCTAATAAGTCCGTCAGACAGATTTCCAAAAAATATTGGACACGTATTTTTTCTTTTTTCATGTAAACAAGTAATGAAGAGGATACAGTGCTTTGAAAACTCGTGTGACGTGGTTTTCTGAGACATTAGTATAACATTCTTTAGCGGTCAACGACGCCACAACCCCCCACTCAAATCTTTGTCGCGTCGTAATTTTTTATTGATTTGATAAAACAAGAAATACGTATCCAATATTTTTCGATAATTTAAAAGACGGACTAATTAGAATCATATTTTTTTAAGTCAGTAAACATCCCTATTGTCGGGGATTAAAGGCGTAATGTTATTTTATTTTATTTAATTATCGATAGCATGTACTGTTACAACGATATTATATTGACAGCTTAAAGAGCGTGCCAGTTTGGCGCCTGCAAAAATTACAATAGCAAATTCTTCTCGATGGACACGAAATACCCATTAACGGCAAACGGATCAATGAATGATGTTGTCACTGGTCTGGTCTGGGTCTTTCATTATTAAGTGTGTCAAGCTCATGATAATTATGATAAAAAGTTATTAATAATAATTTCCAATTTGTTGACTAATAAATTACCGATCTAGGATAAAATAGACGCCAGGTTATACTCATCGTTTTAATGGTAGGCTCGTACAATATTCGTTATTTCTTATATTTCTATGATATGGTCTATAATTCTATGATATATGTAATAATAATAATAATAATATAGCGCAGGATCGAGCGTCGTATTGACGGGGCCAGGGTACTCATTGGCAAACTTTACTGCTTCAGGGAGGGCAATACACGACCACGTGTGATGCGTTCTGTGAAGCGGGCATTCTCGGGGACTGAAATTAGCCCTCGAGATTACATGTCCCATGTCACAGAGCGCATCGACTTCCTGAAGCAGAAGGTTTATGCATGGGCCAACCGTATTCGACGGTATAGACGGCGGGTTGATCGGTACTCACAGAATCGCATGTTCCAGAGCGATGAAAGGTGGGTATACCGAACTTGGGAGCGACGCGAGCCAAATATGACGGACGTGTGTCGCCCGGATGATGCTGCCACGAGTTCATTTTGGCGTAGCATCTGGTCGGTACCCGTCTGTCATACTGAGGCTGACTGGTTGCGTGATGTCGAGCGAGTGTGTGAACCTATTCCAGAAATGGACGCTATTTTAATAACACCACAAGATGTAGCCAGTGCAGTTCGTCCGTTACCGAACTGGAAATCACCTGGTCCGGACGGACTGCACAATTTCTGGCTCAAATGGCTCAGTAGTTCACACACTTGCCTGACATCCCAATTCCAGTCATCCTTAGAATCTGCGACGCTACCGCAGTTTTTAACCACAGGCATTACCCACCTGCTCCATAAGTCAGGTTGTCCCGCGGAACCCAAGAATTATAGACCGATCACGTGTTTGTCGACGGTCTATAAACTTCTTACATCCATTTTGAGAGCGAAAATCAGTAAACACATTGAGAAAAACTCTATTATGTCTGCCTCTCAGAATGGATGTAGGAACGGGTCCCGCGGTACTAAGGAGCTACTCCTCATCGACATGGCCATTAGCCAACAGGTTCGTCGGGCCCGCAAGGATCTGTCGACATGCTGGATAGACTATAAGAAGGCTTACGACTCGGTGCCACATACATGGCTCATGAGGGTGCGGAGTTGTACAAGATAGACGCAACTCTACGCGCCTTCCTTGAGTCGTGTATGGGGCAATGGAAGACTGTCCTTCGATATCCGGGATGTCAACAGATTCAGGGGAACGATGAACCTGTATGGATCAAGCGGGGAATATTCCAGGGCGACAGTCTGAGCCCGCTTTGGTTCTGCTTGGCCCTGAATCCTCTCAGCACATTACTGGAGGATTCAGGTCTAGGCTACCGGTTGAGGAGAGATGGTCAGGTGATATCTCACCTTCTTTACATGGATGATCTGAAACTCTTTGCCCCCAACAAATTGCGACTGATGGAGTTACTGAAACTAACTGATTCTTTAGTAGCGCCATCAGGATGGAATTTGGTGTGGACAAATGTGCAGTCATTGTATGTAAAGAGAGGAGAGATTATGGAATCCGAGGGAATTCAGCTTTCGGATTCCATACACCTCAGATCCCTTTCCTCGACCGAAAGCTATAAATATTTGGGTATGTCGGAAGCGTTAGGCATTAACGTAGCTGACATGAAGCAATCGTTGAAGGAGCGCTTCTTTGGACGCCTGAAGAAGGTTTTAAGTAGCCTTCTTTCAGGTGGGAATAAGGTGCGCGCCTTCAACGGTTGGGTCATGCCGGTTTTAATGTACTCTTTCGGCATACTCAAATGGACTCAGACCGAACTTGACGCATTAGATAGGAGAGTTCGTACATTGCTGACCGCAAATCGGATGCATCACCCACGATCATCGGTGATGAGACTGTATATCCCGCGGAAGTGCGGGGGTCGAGGCTTTTTAAACGCGAAGACCTTCCACAACCGCGAGGTGTGCAGTCTCAGAGAATATTTTTTAAAAACCGATGTGGGTATGCACCGAGATGTGGTCGCAGTGGACAAGGGACTCACCCCGCTGTCCATGGCTAACGAGAACTGGCGCAAACCTGTGGTACTTACTGCTGATGACCGCAAGGTAGTATGGCAAAGCAAGGAGCTTCACGGGCGCTTCTACCGGGCTCTTCATGGGCCCGATGTAGATTTTCTAGCGTCCGTGTCCTGGCTACGTTTTGGCGAGCTCTTTGGGGAAACTGAAGGTTTTGTCTGTGCGATTATGGACGAAGTTATGTTGACGAACAACTACCGGAAATATATTATGAAGGATGGGACGGTTGACGTGTGTCGGGCATGCCATCGTCCGGGTGAGTCCATCAGACATATTATTTCTGGTTGTTCTCGTCTAGCTAACGGCGAGTACTTGCACAGACACAATCAAGTAGCTAGGATTATTCACCAGCAACTTGCCTTGAAATATAAACTTGTGGAGTCGGAGGTACCGTACTACAAGTATGTGCCCGACCCAGTTCTCGAAAATGACCATGTAACGTTATACTGGGATCAGTCTATCATCACTGACAGGACTATTGTTGCCAATAAGCCTGATATAGTGGTGATGGACCGATCAGCGCGCCGCGCAATGATAATCGATGTTACCATTCCACATGACGAGAACCTCGTGAAAGCTGAAAAAGAAAAACAAATAAAATATCTTGATTTAGCACACGAGGTTGTCGATATGTGGCATGTGAACTCGGCTATCATTGTGCCGATAGTCGTAACGGCCAATGGCCTTATAGCCAAGAGTCTGGACGACCACCTGTCCAAACTTTCGCTCGGCGGTTGGATCAAGAGCCTGATTCAGAAGGCAGTACTCCTCGATACGGCTCGCATTGTGAGGAGGTTCCTGTCTCTGGAGCCCTAACCACCGGTAGCTTGGACCCTGCTCCCGTCACCGGTGGACGACTATTTTTTATATTTTTAAATGTTTTTTTTATGAGTTTTATATGAAATATTTAAAAATGTAAATTTTATGTGAATAAGTAAATAAAGGAAATAATAATAATAATAATCCTCATAATCCCCGTCAAATGTCAAAAACGACTCTCTCTCTCTTAAAAATGTCAAAAAAAGAGTAGAAGTGCCACTACTTCTCCCTATCTATAACACTAGGAAGTGTCGAACGGTGTGTCATTTTGGGGGGCTATCTCTTGTAAACGTTGACGTTCCAAAAGTGCTGATTATCTACCTAATTTATTATTAATAATAAATTTATATCAGATAAAAAAAAAACATAAATTCAATTACAATCACACTATCAAACTATACTATTAACATAAAACAAATAAAATACAACCAGATAAATTGTTACAACTATTGTGTTAGTAAAATCTTATGTACTATGTTAATTAAATAGGTATACTATAGTAGGTGTATTAAATAGCTTAATGAGTCTTCTCAATTCCTACATGTATATTTCTTTTCAATGTCTTTGACATACCGGGTCTTGCAATGTTTGTATTTGGAGTTCCTAATCTGAAGCAGTAAATGGTATTTTGGCATAAAAAATAACGAATGCTTAGGGTCAACTCACACCGAGACGCGACATCGCAAAATCTTTGGCAACACGACGCCTCGCTACGCAGCGATATCATTTGCTTCGCCCCGCGTCCACCTGCATTCTACCATTTTTCAAGCGCATAAGAACGACGTATATTTGGCGGGTGCATTATGGATATCGAGGAGCAGTTAATTTTTAATAAAAAACACCGTTGCGTCGCGATGCATCGCTCTACGCCGCGAGGCGTCACGAGGCGCAGCGCTGCATGATGCAACGTATTCTGAATACTCACAATGAAATGTGTATCTTTTCGTGTAGAAAATAAAGTTGTACTTAGAGTCGCTCTTTTAAAGTGTGCGCTCAGCGTCGCGTCGCGTCGCGTCTCGGTGTGAGCTGACCCTTACGATAACACTACAAAAACTACATTAGGGTTGGTCATAAGACCACCACGAAATCACCAATTGATATTCTTGTTTTGCTCGTTCATTGTCATAATACTTTTTTATTTTCCAACAGGAGCATCAGTATTCCAAGCGATCGAAGGTCCATTAGAAGAGAGCATCGGTGTAAAACTCGACCAGCTGAAGGCGCAGTTCTTGCAAGATCATCCCTGTGTTACAGGTGAGTTTAGAGCAAGTGTGGATATTTAAAGACCTTTTTGGGGGTTAGTAAATCATCAAATAACTGCTCCCGCTCTGGGCAGAGCAGTAGGGAGTGTCTGACTAAAAACCACCCACGTTCCTTCTTAGCCCTTTGTGCCGAGGCCGCGGTATCTTTTTCGGACAATCCGTAGCCCTGTCGGGCATGTTTTAAGACCTTAGTAAGGAGCAAGATGGGATCCTTTTTTTTTGGCGGGTGTCCCCTTCTGCTCTTGGGCAGCAGAGCGAAAGGGAGTGTCAGACTTCTACTGACTAAAAACCACCCATGTTCCTTCTTAGCCTTTTACGTAGAGGCCGCGGTATCTCTTACAACATCCCGCAGCATCACGGGCAATATGGGATCCTTCAAGGCATAATTTTGAACAAAGAAACAGATGTAGGAACGTGCAACGTGGTTGAAGCAAAGCAATTGTGAATGGATCGTAGTTGGTGGCGATCCGTAACTTCTACCTATCCCCATGGAAAAAAGACGTGAATTTATTTTTATTTATACAGTGTGTACTTTAGGGCGTATTTTTGTTTTATCAAAATTGACGAAGATAAAACGCGTCAAAGGTAAAGAATGTCATACTAATCTCTTAGAAAATGACGTCACACGAGTTTTCAAAGCACTGTATCGTCTTCATTGTTTGTTTACGTGAAAAAAGTAAAAATACTTGTCATATATTTTTTGGAAATCTTAGACTCCGGAATAATTAGATTTTTTTTGTTACCTACCCTATTACCAAGTGCTTACATCGTGTAATCAATTTAACGTCTAATCAATGAACTTAAGTCTAATTGTGTTCAAAAGGTCTTAAGCCATAGGTTTCAGAAACGTAGACAGCAGCGTGGCTTATCAGCTAGGTAAAACTAGGTAAGTTAAGTAATATGTAGAATAGACTAGAAATAAGATAAACTAGGTGCTGGTATCGGTTACTTGCGTCAAAATTCACGCGCTACAAAACGTGTAAGGCTGGTTCATAAATAATGATGTAAGAAATAACGTCTGTACTACGCTGACTATCTAAGGGCGAGTCTAGGTGGGACGTCTAGAACGCAGCTCACATTTACGAGAATGTGTCTGCGACCGTGCGAGAATGTGGACCAGAAATCAGTTACGTTTGAAGTGGGTTTGACAGGTTAACTGAGATTGAAATGGACACATTTGAATGAGTATCTAGGATTTACAAAAAAAGAAACCTGAACCTGGATTCAACGTGTTTCAATTTGTTTTTTTTTCCCATAATTTTTTTTTTGCCTGCATGGCCTGCATCAATTTTTGTCTGTCTTTCAGGCTGTTTGTTCCGGCTCCGAAACGGCTAGAGTAGATGTTACCAGGAGTTCCTTAGGCCACCTTTTAAAAAAAACCGATTTATGGTCATATTTTTATAATAATTTCACGGAACACGGACGAAGGTCGCGGACAACAGTTTGTAATTATTAATAATATATGAATTGCACAATGGTCCCCACCCAGGGTGCACACCCAGGCAGGCGCATTACTTTGTGTAATTTATTTCATCACCGCTGCTCTCAAAACCGTGAAGGAAAACATCGTGAGGAAACCGGCGTGTCTTAGAACCAAAAAATTCGAAGACATGTGACATTTAAGTACCAACCCGCACAGGCACGCATGGTGGATTATAGCATATTATATATTATATATATTATTATTATTATTATATTATATTATATTATTATACCCCCCCCCCTCTCCTATGATGATGATGATTAGTAATATATTCAACACCACAGTCCACAGGACGGCGCCTACGTAGATCTAGCGTGTTCTTACAAGAAAATATCAAGTGACACATCCATTTCTCTCGTCGACTTGTATTACATCTTGTACCGATAACAAGCTACTTTCTACATGCAAGAAATAAGTATTGAGGATAAGAACGCGTAGAACTTGTTGACAAAGTGAAATACATACTACATAATATTAGGTTGTCTCTGTAATGTATATGACTAGCGGACGTCACGCGGTTTCACCCGCGTAGTTCCCGTTCCCGTGGGAATACAGGGATGAAAAGTAACCTATGTTATTCGGGTGAATGTAACTTTCCAATGGAGAATTTTTGAAATCGGCGCAGTAGTTTTTGAGTTTATTCATTACAAACATACACACACACACACACAAAAATACAAATCTTTCCTCTTTATAATATTTGTATAGATAATATCTGTCGAGAACTGTTACTTTGTACCGCATATACCTAAACATTTATTTTTGTTCGTCTAGTGGTTACGGGTTCAACTCCTAGGACGGGCAGTGTGTTTGGGTTTTTCTATCAGTTTACCAGTACCGATTGATGATAATAGGCACGCTGATTACATGGGACTTTATCATAACCGGCGAAGAACCGATTTTTGCAGTTCGCAGAACATGAGTGACAATATTGTCCAAACTGCAAATATCGCCAAGCAATAGTAATAGGGTAATTAACAAAAAAAAACTAATCAGTCCGTCAGATAGATTTCCAAAAAATATTGGACACGTATTTTTTCTTTTTTCACGTAAACAAACAATGAAGAATGGGCCTGCCACACGCGCATGCTTCACCACAGTCTTGCCTGCGCGATTACACGGTGCACACGATACATCGCGCGTGTGCTTGGTAAACTGTATTACCATTACCAACTACACGCGCGATGTATTATGAAGTGCGGTGGTGGCGAAATGTGAATCCTCAATCATGTTATGTTGTGTAAATAGGTAACACATAAGGAAAATCCAACTACTTTCCTGCTTCATGAGCATATCATAATGAGTGCATAGAGTAATCTATATTTATTGGGATCGCTTGGCCTTTAGATATACCGCTATCTCTTGCGTTGATGTGGGTAGCAAAGTGCATGATGCTATACCTATAAAATGTATTTACCTGAAGCTGTAAATACGGCTAATTAATGTACCTTTACCTAATAACCTTATTGTAAACATGATTTAGCTTACCCTTCTATAAATTATCTACATCATCATCATCATCTGCTAAACACCAATACTTTTCCGACCGATGATGCAACAAATGTTGCAGTGAATTGTAGGCGCAGGCACTTGAGATCATTAGATGTATGTTCATGACCTATGTTATTAATATAAGTGCAATATAGAAGCTAAGTCCGTAAGACTTAGTACTTATTTACATTAGTGCATATTGACAAGCCTCCTGCGTCTGATAATAACTGATACGTGATACCATAGTGTTAGTGTTTACTGATAACTCTGTTATGGGAATGACGTAAACGGATGCACTAAGGAGTGGAGATCACATTGCAACCGTTGTTTTGTCGAGGGAAATAGGTAAATTAGAAACTAAAATCAAGTCAAAAGTATATTTTTTAACTTTAAAAAATTATTAAGAGTTCAACCAACTTATATGTGTTGGCGGGGAAATATAGAACTAAACTAAAGACACCAAGTTTGAGATATCGATGCAAATATCAACACCACCATGAACTGCACACTAACTGCCGCACTCAGAGAGCTTTAATGATTACTATAATGAGACCATCACTTAGTAAAGGTTTTGCCAGTTTTGTCATACAAAAGTATGTCAAATCTTTACCAAGTGACGGCTTAAGTTAGTTAAAGGCGAAAGAACCCTTAACGAACCCGACAGGCACTTGTTCTCCCCGTCACTGCGTTTTAATTTTTCCGTATAGTTGCTTAGTTTGATGAACAGAAACCTTTGTGAAGGGTGTGTTTAACTTTACACCCTGTATACATAGTGTCATATTCCCAAATTGCTCACCTTCGACGCGACCCAGTATATTACATGGCAAGAAGTCGAAACCAAATCTTCAGCATTGAATTATTTAGCCATGCCAGACATATTTTTTTAGAAAGTGAAAAATTACGTGTTTTTGTACTTCAGGAGTTTCACCTTCCATAAAGTGAAATTACAATTACTACTTGAGATAGAACCTATTTCGTAATAATATATTGTTGTAGGTATGGTATACAAAATATATTTTCCAAAATTATTTATCACACTAATATTATAAAGGCGAAAGTTTGTGAGTGTGTGAGTGTGTATGTTTGTTACTTCTTCACGCAAAAACTACTGCACGGATTTGGATGAAATTTGGTACACAGATATTTTATAATCTGGATTAACAAATAGGATAGTTTTTATCCCGATTTTATATTCCCGTGGGTTGTAGCGGGTGAAGCCGCTGGCAACAGCTAGTTCAACATTTAACGGAACGTAACATTCCTAACTATTTACATGAGGGTGTAGTCAGTGTAGTGCACACATCTGCAGACACAGAGCATATAGATGATCACCACCACGAAATACTTATAATATTCTTCGAAATAAAAAAGAATCAATCAAAAAAAATTAACAATTGGCGAAAATATCGCTTCAAATACACAAAAAATAATTAGAAATGTACATAATATAAATGAAAGGTTCATCGCTGCTGGTAAATTTCTGTTTTTTTTGCTCATTAATTGATGGATGAATAACCTCTACCTTTTGGAAGTCGGTTAAAACATAATTTTATGAATGCCTCGTGCCGGAAACCGACTACTAGCTACGTGCGTCAGACGGTGAAGAACCTTTAAAACAGCATTTTGAAAAAAATAACATTGCGTAATTAGCTACACGCGTTCACTTTTGGAATTTCCCGGACGAAAGCCCCTGTTTGTTACTCCTCGAAATCTGGTTTAAAACGGACTATGTGTTGTTTTAGTGCAGCCGTGCTATACATAATACGGGTCATCGGCCCGCCTAGGTGACATAATTAAAATTTAAATGTCATTGTCAAAACTAGTTTATATATCTCATGGAGATCAGGTGATACGATTGCTGACACATAACAATAGGAATTTCTAACCTACTTAATGATCTTCATCAGATGAAAAAACTATTAAAATATCAGCTGTCCAGAATGGTTATGTATTGAATACTGATTGAATACTAGGTATGCGTTTCTGCGTCTGTATCCCTTCTATTATTTGCGTCTGAGCATAAAATTTAAAAAAAATCTAAAATATTGAATTTTAGATTTTTTTTTTTTCAAATTCAGCGTAGCGCTCTAAAAGTTCCATATAAAGATGAGTACTATAGATCTGGCAAGATGGGATAAAATCTAGTCATATCAGACACCATGTGTGTGTGGAGTCCCAACACAAGATATGCCACACGTCTTCTGCCTTTCGTACGTAATTCATTGCACCCTGCTAGACCTTTTTTTGAAGGCTAGGAAATCCCGCTCTAGGCAGAGCGGTAGTCGGTCCCTCGACATGACAAATTTTCAATTTAATCAATTATATTATCTATCATTTATTAATTTACTATCAACTTTTTAAAGTTGAGTTTTTTGAGTCGGGGGTATTTTTATTATTTAAATTTAAGTTTTATTTTACGCATTTTAAACGAAGATTTAGGTTTATTTCAATATACAAAGCGAATCCTTTCATTTAATACCCCACTTGGATATATTTGTTTACTATCATTCATTCATCCCCTCTTCAACCCTCCATAACTATTAAACGGCAAAATCAATTTTCTTCAAAAATAGCTAGAACAATCCCGACTAATTCACCTTGCAAACAAAAGAAACAAAATCAAAATCGGTTCATGCGTTCGGGAGCTACGATGCCACAGTTAGACACACATACAGTCATTTTTCACCCTCCTATTGGGCTTGGCCACAGTTCGGTAGAAAAACTTGCATAGCTTTTTACTGCGTATATTTAATGACGATTTTACTTAATTTATTCACTTCCTACCTAATTAAATTAGGAGCACAGTTCCATTTCTTATTTATACACGATAAACTTGAAGAAACTACCAGCAAGCCATCTTGGAATTACAAAGGCAATTAAAAACATAAAAGAGATATTCAAGAATTACAGAAAATACTGTGGAAATTACACGGTTATGCTACCTTATTTATCATCCTTCTTGACTTCAAGAAAGTTACTTTTTTGCTCTTCAACTGGAACTTGGAGCAGTACTCAGTTGAAGTCTCTCAAAGAAATCAAACATTTCTTTATGAGACCAGGCCTCGTCGTCATTATTATTTCGCATAACTTAATTATTTTCTACTTAAATAGAAGAATTAAATAGAAGACATTTAAATAGAAGAGAATTCGAAATAATAAATAGATAATTTAAAACTAAACCTATATTACCATTGAAATTTATTTCAATTTCATGTATTCGTATTAAAAATTTGAATTTAAACAGTGTGCTAATTAGTTCTTTATTTACTTATTCAATTTTCTATTCTGCATCAGTCGTTATAAAACGCAACCGTTAAATCGTTGAATGATTTAAAACAGTTTGTAGGTACATCGTGATTATCACAATTCACATTATCTTGGGTACTTTACAAACAAGAAGTGACAACACACCCAATGGGAGCATCTACTTTAATTTACCGATCATCGACTCATGCGCTCAGTCTACTTACGGTCACCGGCGCGATCGCTACGCCTAACCACACCAACATTTATAAGGCTTCCGCCATATTTAAACCCAAGCAGTGCTTCTAAAATGCATCAAAATGGTGATATTTAAACTCGAAAATTGTCGCCGGGATACTAAAGTGACGGAAATATTCGCGCTTTTCGTTGAACCTAATCACCCGAAGAGGTTTTTCAAGTACAGTTGACCATAATCCAGCGCGTTCCGGGATTTTTGGTTTGTGTTCTGGAATACTGTGGACTACCGACAGGCGACAAGCCGTGTCTAGATAAAAACCGCGTTCGTGTTTTGTTTTTGGTTTTTCTATTCGAATTTTGAATGTGTTTAAAAATGATGATGGATTTTTGATTGCATTAAAAACTTTTTATTGGTTTCGCGCGTAAAATTGATTGACATTAACTTTTTAAAATGGAGAAGCATATCGGGATTGGAGGAAATGGTGGTTCAAACAAGTATAAGCGGATTCATTCGTACGGGAGTATGAGTTCGAGAAGCGACGATGATATGATAGTTCACAGCCAATTGTTCCCTTACCACAAGAAAATGGTCGTTGAAAGAGAGATTTTGTATGAAGAAGAACATCCCCCCTTTCAACCTTTGATAGCAACGACTAGATTGTTTGGTAAGGCGAGGTTCACATGTTTGCTGTTGTTGTACGTGATATTCTATGTGGTCTACTTGGCGTCGGGAGCGCTGGTCTTTTCAGCATTGGAGGCACCTCTGGAGAATCAGATCCGGCTTGAACTCATAAGGGCTAAAACAGACTTTATGCTGCGCTATCCGGATATCGTGGGTAAAGAACTTTTATTTTATTGATCTTCTTTCACTTCCTTTCTTTGGGGGTGTCGAGGGTTTATTTTTCAGAGCTAATTCTTAGCAGCAAATTCATCTGCCAAGCATGGTGGCTGTGTTTCTGTAATATGTATGACAGTTCTCTATGAAACAATATTACATTCACGCAAGGCGAATCATTCAATGTCATTCAAAATCAAAAAATCAAAATCACATAAGTAGGCCTACATGGACTCTTATAAAACGTCGGTAAAAAGGGGCACGGTTCTGTGCATTGGTCGATTCCTAAGGAGAAGAACCGGCAAGAAACTCCAAAGGTTTCTCTTTCAATCTTTTAAAATCGTTTGGGTTAACAATAAGGTATAATACACACATGAAGACCATGCAGATTAATGTCTGATATTATTATGGTCTTTTGAAGAAAGCACCACACAGATTTGAGTGGACCCGTCCAGTCAGTGCAAGCATTTGTCAGTTATCGTGGAGCTCGACTTATAACTCAAGGAGCTCAACGTCACGACGAACATACCATTGAATGTATGTAACAGAAATCTATACAAAGGTTACCTTATACTGCAATGTGTTACCATGTTAACACCTTAGGTTTATGCATTTCCTTTTATACATAAACTAGCGACCTGCTTCGAGTGGTTTTAACATCTGCATTACCAAAATATAAACGTTGATGAGAACCGCATTAAAACCCGTTACATGTCATAGAAGAACAACGATTTCATACATGGAAAGTGACTTTAATTTATAACAAGTTCAAACATAGAAGAAGCTGTACACATGCGGCGAATGTATAACTACCCACAACGCTTGCACATTGCAAAAATGAGTTCTATTGTGGAAGAAGTGGGTAAATATTTTGAAATGCCCGCAATGGCTGCAGTACAGGATCACAATGCTAGCAGCGAGAATTTCTCCTTGTGCACGATCGAACATTCGATATTGCAAGAAGACATAAAAATGTTAAATATTTTGCTTCGGTTATGGAAATTTTCTTGGTTACTTCTGACGCCAAAGTGAATACAATCGAGCACTTTTACATTGCAGTAGCGACAGTTGAAATTCAAGCTGCAATTTCTTTCAATTTTAAGCAATCATTGACGTGTTTCACTTACCACCAGTAGGAAGGGATATCGTTTTACCCAATACTAAATGGACTGTGGAGGTGACATAGGTAGCTCTATATAAATACTGGTCGCTGCATGTGGTAAAACTGAGCCCCGACCCCAGCATAGTTGGGAAAAAGCACGAAGATTATGATTTAGGTGTCGCTTAATCTACACTTCTACACTAATATTATAAAGAGGAAATATTTGTTTGTTTGTTTGTAACGAATAGGCTCCGAAACTGCTGGACCGATTTTGAAAATTCTTTTACCGTTGGGAAGCTACACTATCCCCGGGTGACATAGGCTAATTTTTATCCTTGTATTCACGGGAACGGGAACTACGCGGGTGAAACCGCGTGACGTCCGCTAGTGTTGGTATAAAGAGTCATTTTATTTTATGAATTATAATGGACGATCGCTTAAGTGATAAGAATAAACAAACCTCCTTTCTTTGGTAGTCGTTTAAAAATACACAACGTCAAACATAGCATCAAAATTTTGCTCAGCTACTTTTGATTGTGACATGACTAAAAGAAAAATATGTATTTATCACACACAAACACGTACAATAACCTACATAGCAACATACCATAATCATTCACCGTTTTATTAGGTTATCTCATTGTAAAATAACAAACCAATTATAACGTTTAAAGGTTAGGTTACCTCGTTACGACATAATGACTTTCATTAACAAAATAAAATTAAAAAGAAGCCAGAGAAATGTAGCTGTTAATTAACAGAGTTAACTCGCAATACTCTTGCCTAGGTTTCCATCATCATCATCATCATCTGCCTAGCCTTTTCCCAACTACATTGGGGTCGGCTTCCAGTCTAACCGGATGCAGATGAATACCAGTATTTTACATGGAGCGACTGCCTATCTGCCCTCCACAACCCAGTTAATACTAGGTAATACGATACCCTTTGGTAAGACTGGATGTCAGACTTTCAGGTCACTGACTACCCGTAACGACTGCCAAAGATCTATATATGGCACCCGGGACCAACAGCTTAACGTGCTTTCCGAGGCACGGAGGAAACTCGGTATGTAATGGGCGGTCGCCCATCCACAGATCGACCTAGGCAAGCGCAGCTTAACCTAAAGATCGACCCGAGTGGCAGTTCTTATTAAGCCACGAGCTCCTCCTAGGTTTCCATCAACATCGAAAAATATAATGAACGTAACATCACGCTTGTAAGCCCCGTAGGGTTAGGTAGATGTGTACCTATAATACTACCTACACCCACTTTTCGCCATTTGTGTTTAGTTTAGTTCGTTTACTAATAGAGGCGAGCGTATTGTCATCAATCGGGCACAGACAGCCTCCGTGGCTATTTCTCAGAAATTACCGCTAGACCTTCTCAGTATAACTTGGACACTTTGCCGAACTGAGAATCGACCTCCGACAGAGGAAGTCAACGTAAATCCCACTAAAAATAAAACTTGTAAAAAAAAACAAGTCGCGCCACTCAGTTCTTTTACCGTAAAAAGTAGTGAGATCCATGTAATACCAAGTCAGTTAATATATTCACTCCATACTTAAAAGTCTTTGATGTTTTAAATAAATAGATTGACTTGGCCATCGCATCGCATTCGCCAATGTTAAACAGGCCATTGTTGTAGCTAATCGCCATCGCATTGGCCAATATGATGCAGTGGCCAAGTCAACATATTTATTTAAAACATGTAACGACAGTGGTAAAAAAATAGACAGGAACTGATTCATTATTTTATTCGGACAGAGTCTCGACTTACAGGTTTCACAATCGAGCGCGACAAGACCTCGAAACTGAGCTTACAGGGCATTATATAGACTGATATCCCCACCGGAGGCATCCGGTGGTTATGGCGGTGTCTTCGCTTGACTGTGATTGGCTCGCGAGTCGTTGCCCGTCATTGGCTGGCTAGAGTGGCATGGCTATGGTATGCTAGAGTGGCATGGCTATGGTATGCTAGAGTGGCAAGGCTATGGTTTGCTAGAGTGGCATGGTTATGGTTAGCTGTCATTGGCTGGCTAGGGTGGCACGCTGTGAGCAGGCTGTTGTAACATTCGGCCGTCCTGGAACAATTGCTCCCGCAATGGAAACAAGAAAACAGTGATTACAAGTCAGCTCAGAAAAACCAAGTTAAAATGGGGCAATAGACCTCTCAGGAGATTTATGAAATCTTCGGTTTTCAATTGTTCTTTCACACTACTGGTGCTATCAGACAAAAGCACTGCTACGATATGTTACAGCGGATACTAAACCTATAAACCCGTTGTATCATTTAATATGACCTTTCACACTTCTTAGTTTATGTCAATCATTACCTAACTCCTCAATATCATTTAATATGGGCCAGAAAACCAATCTTCTAACAAACAAGAGTTAACCTGGCTAGCCCCCTATAGCATGGAACTTTAAGCTGAAGGAAAAGGAATAAATGCATAAGAAAATTTGTAATAGGTACCCACTTGTACTAATTATTATGGACAAAGATGTAGGAAATGCTTAGTACCAAAAATTTTTAACGACATACCTTACGATTTAGAAAATAAATTAGGGAAGTTTGTTTTTAACACCTATGTAAAAACCTCATTACAAGAGATGTGTAGATTCCATTTATGATTATTTATTGTTGTATAAGTATATATTTATGCCATACTACCTTATGTTTGCGGCTTCACCGCTATTAATTGAAGTGTTTTAACGCAACTTAAATGTTATAGCATTACGTTATAGTCAACTTTTGTGTTCAATAAATGTGTTTAGTTGTAGGTAAAAGTGTCGTTGTTATTGATGGAAACGTACTAACAAGTTGTTACATTTAAATTAAATATAACTGTTTTACAGTATGGCAGAAGTAATATACCTTTTTTTTTTTTTTTTTTGGTGTGTGTAAAATCATCGAATAACCCCTCCCGCTCTTGGGCAGAGCGAAAGGGAGTGTCAGACTTCTACTGACTAAAAACCACCCATGTTCCTTCTTCGCCCTCTATGTCGAGGCCGCGATAACCGTTGGACTACCCGCGGCCCAGAAGTAATATACCTTGTAACACGGATGTAACCATGAATAAGCACTTTTTAATTCATTTCAATTTACTAGCGAAATGTGTGTGTACTCATGAGTATACCTCTGCCTAACCCATTGGGTATTACATGCGTGATGTTAAAAGCATTTAAGCATTTAAGCCGCCAGTAGTTATCGCCTGGCGCCAAAGTACATAATCATAGTTTTTTTTTTGTAAATCACACTATTAACATACTTCCTTTCCTTTTAATTTTTGCCTTGTTACTAAGTTTACTAACCCTAGTCGTTAAGTTATTTTGTTGTTACTAACACTATAGACACTTGTCTGAATTAAAGAGTTTGAATTTGAATTATCATTTTTCACCTTGTATCTAAGTTACGTCCCATTTCTTTCCAGCTATTCTAATCTGAGATAACCCTACCGCGCCTAGATTGCACTGGTTTAGAAACCCGATCTGGGATAAATCGTAAGACATAAAGATAGGTACCCGGTTGTAATATTAACAGTATTATAAGAACTCCTTAATATCTGCGATATTAAAAACATGAAACACTTTTCATGTAAGAAAAGATAAATAAACTGTTTTGCCAAACTATCGGATGAAGAAACGGAAGACCCAATTTAAGTTAATTACATCATACCATTAAACGCACGCACACACACATGCACTCACACATATATAATTCTTAGCGTGTCGATGGCAAAACTTCATTACTTATACATACTAACACACTACACACGAATACGTTTTTCTATTTTTCCAATATAATTTTATGTGTTTAAAGCTATTAAGTACTAATGTTAAGTTAATGCAACTCTGGCCCCCAAGATACCCACAGGCGCAGCCTCGTTTCAGGACATCATGTATTATCAGAGCTAAGTTAGATTTAGAATTGGATGTCATAACCCTCTCTCCTACATTATCCCCTTTACAGTACGCACAATGTAAACATGACGTCACATAATAATATTTACTTCTAAATCGGGTTATTTTTGGAAATCAGAAATTTTGTTGATATTTATAAAATTCAGAACATCGTTTTACTCCTTGTTATTGTCATGATGCATTTTGTAATATTTTCCATCGCGCGAAGTTTGTCACAACTCACACAACTAATCTGGTACCGTAAAGGTTTGTTTACGTTATAGCCTACCATCAACGATTACACAATTACGCACTATAGGTATCTGTACATCCACTTCGCAGTAAAACAATACTACTTTTCGGCTTTTCATCTTGTCATTGCACAGTACTGAACTAATCGTTCACTTCTAAATGGTACACAATAAACGGCATCTATCGAACGATCTACTTTATATATTATAGTACTCTGTGGATCTACTTACCTAAGGCAGAACCAAAGATAGGCATAGACTTTGACTTTGGCTTTAGTTTTAGCTTGCTTGGGCTTTGGCTCATCGGTCACCATAGTGAATAGTAATATCGGGCAATACATAACATAAGATCATGTTTAGTCATTGTATCGCGTACTGCAGTACATTCCGAATTACATGGACATTTTTACATAACACATAATACGAAATCTTAGCAACAATTTCATCACTGCAAGGGATTCAAGCCCAAAATCGTGATAAACACTCTTTCTGGCTTGTAACGCGACTAAACTAAAAGACAGGGCGCAAACTACCGTCAATCTACTTTATAAAAGATACCTGCAATACGTATGAATTTCTGTTGGAAAACTAGGATCGTACCTAAATAATCACTAATACCTATAACATTTTTTATTTTATTTACATAAGTAACATGATTATGTGACTTGCCTCATACCCACATCGTATTCTTTTTTGTTAGTTTGTTATACGGGCGAGCTATTATTGCTAAATTATGAATGGACTTTCTTTATTAACTAGATAGAACTGGATAGAATATACTGACGCACTTCGTTTACATTACTCGGGATGAGAAATTAAGACGATCAACTTAAATTAACCTGGTTGAATGCCATCAGATGATGTTTTATACCGTAATTAAGAAATATATCTAAAAATTAACAGTTCCTTATATTTAATTTTAAGTTCCTCGTTTTCAATTTGTCAAGAACTATATCCAATAAGTCTAAAACTGTTTGAATATCGGCTGGCGGTAGCAAGAGATCGCCAAGGAATGCTATCTATATCTCTGATAATAGTTTAATAAAATTATTGTAGCTATTTATAAGTATCTGATCTACATGATTTACTTTGGAATTGTTATTGTTGGATAATCTAATGCGCACTTGAACTAAATATGTACATCTAAAGTTCTCAACTCCTTAGTACACAACTAGTACCTACTCGTAAAACATTTTTTGTACCGAGATAATATACTGATTAAGTGACTATGATTATATTTACTTAACGGGCTTACCAAATTATTTTGTCTACGATTCGCATAATTATCAACTCATGGGGCACTCCATGGTAAAACACATTTGGCTTATATATTTGGCTAATGGCATTTGGCTAATTTGGCAAATATTGGCATGTTTACTGACCTTGTTATTTATGCATGGTTCCTGGCAGCTCTCAGCGTGAAGTAGGACGGTTCCTTCCTTCCATGTCCTTGGTTGCTGTTGACAACCTTTAGGTAGTCTTAATTTACCGTAGAACCGTTGCTGGCAGAGAGATGGATACTTCTTGTAACTCAAAGTGTCTCACAGGTGGTTACTGGCCGCAGTCTTCGTTTTCAAGGTCAAATTATGGAATGACCAATGCGATACTGAGGGTAGGCGCTTCGTGTTCCATCCAGATTTTTCAATTTGTGCCCTGTGATACTGGGATGGGAGACAATATTTTTCTTGCAGGCGGTGTGCATCAACGTTCTTCGTTTGAATTTTCAGACCTCGTCCTCCACAGTAGATGACCGTTGACTTTTAAGTAGCAGAGCGTCGTTTTATCGTAGGTTTTTTTTTTATTCTATCCCACTTCTGACTGTAACGACAGTGGTAAAAAAATAGACAGGAACTGATTCATTATTTTATTCGGACAGAGTCTCGACTTACAGGTTTCACAATCGAGCGCGACAAGACCTCGAAACTGAGCTTACAGGGCATTATATAGACTGATATCCCCACCGGAGGCATCCGGTGGTTATGGCGGTGTCTTCGCTTGACTGTGATTGGCTCGCGAGTCGTTGCCCGTCATTGGCTGGCTAGAGTGGCATGGCTATGGTATGCTAGAGTGGCATGGCTATGGTATGCTAGAGTGGCAAGGCTATGGTTTGCTAGAGTGGCATGGTTATGGTTAGCTGTCATTGGCTGGCTAGGGTGGCACGCTGTGAGCAGGCTGTTGTAACAAACATCAAAAAGTTTTATGTAGGGAGTGAATTAACTGACTTTTTTTTTAAAATTCGGGTTTCTAGTTTTATCCATAACGAAGTTATGGGAGGTCGAAAATGGCCTGAACTGGTTCGAGAAAAGGATGGTACGGCCGTACCGCTTTATTGCTCGACCTGGCGGGGGCACTGCCGTGCCCCCAGGTAAATAACGTATACGCCCTTTTTTTGGAGAGTGGAAAATCATCTAATGACTCCTCCCGCCCTGAGCGGAGCGGTAGGGAGTGTCAGACTTCTACTGACTAAAAACCACCCGTGTTCCTTCTTAGCCCTTTGTGTCCGGAGCCGCGGCACAGATTACGCCGCGGTATCTCTTTCGAACAACCCACAGCCTAATCAAACAACTATCTGCTACTTAAACATGTCTTGTCTTATCTGTCTAAACATCCTTTACTGTTCCTACCAACATCATTTAAATAAATTAACGTATCCATATCACAGAAATCTTTCAATTTTTAAACGTTATCGTAAAAATTAACATGAACTGATATGTTATCACATGAGAAATCTTTTTTAATGTCTTTGTTATTCTAAATTTACATCGCGATAAAAGGTTTCTATCGTATAATTTATCTTATTTTAATATCTAGTTCTTCCTTAGTGGGTCAGGTTATCTATATACTAATATTATAATTCGATCTAATTAGTTTGTATACTTATTTGTTTTTTATTCACTGGCGATTATTTTTTCTGATTTTTATGCAGATATAGCCTCTGGTCTCGATTTTTCGGATTCTTGTGCGTTTTGTGTAATTATCACTAGGTTCGGTGAAGGAAAATATCGTGGAGAAACGAAACCAGAATACTTGGGAGATATTTTTCGCAGTCATTTAAAACGACACTAAATGCCAGCGACCTTGAGCGAGTGAGTAGAGTTTGCGTCACTCCCCGTGACCACGAAGCGCATCCCCACAATGCATGCTCGTAATTTCATAGGGTAACTATACGTTTCAAATAGCGAGCTTCGCGATTTTCTTCACTGGCGTATATCCTGAAGAATATCATATATTTTCTGATTTTGTTTACCGCAGTGAATCATACATACAGGGTGTAAATTACCCTTCACACATACGTCAACCAAGCATTCTGTACATAAAACTAAGTACACACGCAAAAATTTTTGCTAGGAAACGACTTTTTTTTTGGGGTCACCAATCACATTTTACGGTAAAACTCAATGTAGCACTCTTAAAACATTGTGCTAGTGGATGCATTGAATAGTAAACGGGTCATGAAAGTAATTAAAGTAAAGTTATATAACCTGAAAAACTAGTATTTACAAAAACAGCTGTGCAAAATTTGGAACTTTGACCCCCAATATCTCCCTAACTAGGGGGTTTCCAGGTATGGTCTAGAACCAAAAAATTATCGCAGTGGTGGGGAGAACAAGTGCATTTCGTTTGCGTTAAGGGTACTTTTACACCCTTTATACTTTAACGCATTTTATAACTAGTGTTTAGCTCCTGTTGTCCCCTTAAATCCAAGTCAGATGCCTATGACCGGCATAAAACTACAATAGGTACTAGGTTGAGCCACACAATACATAATAGTACTACGTTGTTGAGCACTAGCCACATGCAAAAGAGGAAGAAAACAAAATGCGAAATGTAGGATTCCACGCATTGCAATGTGGCATTCTTAACCGACTTCAAAAAGGAGGGTTTTCAATCACTTCCCAGGTGGTCCTATGATCCGGCTTCAGAAGCTGATTTTTCTTCTGAAGTTTGTTTTTCACTTTTTTGTGTCTTTGAAGACGGTTTTATTTTTTGTAAAAATTCTTTTTTGTCGAATTAGGTAGTTATATGTCACAAAAAAACGCATTTTATTATCTAAAACAAAATAGGGGATCGGACTGAGTCTAAAAACAATGATTCTAATTAGTCCGTCAGTTAGATTATCGAAAAATATTGGATACGTGTTTTTTGTTTTATCAAATTAATCAAAATTGACGAAGATAAGATGTGGTTGTGACGTCATTTGTAGTTAAAAATGTACTATCATATAACGTTTTTGAAGAGTTAACGAATTTTCGAAGCACTGTTTTGACTTCAATTTTTGTTTATGTGAAAAAAGAAAAAATACGTGTCCAATATTTTTTGGAGATCTATCTGACGGACTAATTAGTTTTTTTTTGTCCGATCCCCTATTACCCGTACGCCACCCTTTCCCTTACAAGAACTCATTGATAAATTAGTTAGCTAGTGTCCATTAGTCGTCAACTTAATGATAAAATTACATAATCATTTTATTTATCAATGCATTGATAAATGGACTCTATTATGTATTCATTAGTCTATTTGTTGAACACACACGCTCTTGACATATTTTATTTGAGTACATTATGTAATTTATGTACAAAATAAACAAACTTTGTTGCATTATCTTAAAACAACATTAGAAATTGATGAATTCGTTTTTAGCCGACTTCTAAAAAAAGGAGGTTCCTTCTCAATTCGGCTGTTTATATTTTTTTTATGTTTATTCGGGCTTCCCTAGTGGTCCCATTGTCACCAAATGATGATCTGATGATGGGATCCCTGAGAAATTGAGGGCAACCCATTTTTTAATTTGATAGGCACATATGTTTTTTTAATACTTTCAAAAGCTGTGTCCATTTGCGTCTGATCTGCATAATATCATGTGGATTTGCTGATGAAGATGGAAGGTATGATTCCAATTGATTCAATTCGAATTGAAGTGACTGTTTTTATCTCGTTACTTATTTGTAAATTAAATTAGCGAACTCGTTATTGAACATAATTGGGCTTGGTGCTTTACCCTTAAGGTGGAAGCTCACATCTGGCCCGCGAAATTCTAATTTTCTTACGTTTTTGGCAATTTGCAGGCCAGTGCTTGATTGTATGTTTATGAAAATTTGATTTGCGACTGTAAGACGTATGAAGTTACCGAATTATAACCATCAAAATTATCAATACAACCCTCCAAGTTCATTTTCATGTCAAGTGTTACAACAGCCTGCTCACAGCGTGCCACCCTAGCCAGCCAATGACAGCTAACCATAACCATGCCACTCTAGCAAACCAAAGCCATGCCACTCTAGCATACCATAGCCATGCCACTCTAGCCAGCCAATGACGGGCAACGACTCGCGAGCCAATCACAGTCAAGCGAAGACACCGCCATAACCACCGGATGCCTCCGGTGGGGATATCAGTCTATATAATGCCCTGTAAGCTCAGTTTCGAGGTCTTGTCGCGCTCGATTGTGAAACCTGTAAGTCGAGACTCTGTCCAAATAAAATAATGAATCAGTTCCTGTCTATTTTTTACCACTGTCGTTACAGTCAGAAGTGGGATCGAATAAAAAAAAAACCTACGATAAAACGACGCTCTGCTACTTAAAAGTCAACGGTCACCTACTGTGGAGGACGAGGTCTGAAAATTCAAACGAAGAACGTTGATGCACACCGCCTGCAAGGAAAATATTGTCTCCCATCCCAGTATCACAGGGCACAAATTGAAAAAGGAGGCCACAATCTGGATGGAACACGAAGCGCCTACCCTCAGTATCGCATTGGTCATTCCATAATTTGACCTTGAAAACGAAGACTGCGGCCAGTAACCACCTGTGAGACACTTTGAGTTTCAAGAAGTATCCATCTCTCTGCCAGCAACGGTTCTACGGTAAATTAAGACTACCTAAAGGTTGTCAACAGCAACCAAGGACATGGAAGGAAGTAACCGTCCTACTTCACGCTGAGAGCTGCCAGGAACCATGCATAAATAACAAGGTCAGTAAACATGCCAATATTTGCCAAATTAGCCAAATGCCATTAGCCAAATATATAAGCCAAATGTGTTTTACCATGGAGTGCCCCATGAGTTGATAATTATGCGAATCGTAGACAAAATAATTTGGTAAGCCCGTTAAGTAAATATAATCATAGTCACTTAATCAGTATATTATTTGGTACAAAAAATGTTTTACGAGTAGGTACTAGTTGTGTACTAAGGAGTTGAGAACTTTAGATGTACATATTTAGTTCAAGTGCGCATTAGATTATCCAACAATAACAATTCCAAAGTAAATCATGTAGATCAGATACTTATAAATAGCTACAATAATTTTATTCCACTATTAACAGAGATATAGATAGCATTCCTTGGCGATCTCTTGCTACCGCCAGTTGATATTCAAACAGTTTTAGACTTATTGGATATAGTTCTTGACAAATTGAAAACGAGGAACTTAAAATTAAATATGAGGAACTGTTAATTTTTACATATTTATAAATTAGGGTATAAAACATCATCTGATGGCATTCAACCAGGTTAATTTAAGTTGATCGTCTTAATTTCTCATCCCGAGTAATGTAAACGAAGTGCGTCAGTTTATTCTATCTAGTTCTATCTAGTTAATAAAGAAAGTCCATTCATAATTTAGCAATAATAGCTCGCCCGTATAACAAACTAACAAAAAAGAATACGATGTGGGTATGAGGCAAGTCACATAATCATGTTAGTGATTATTTAGGTACGATCCTAGTTTTCCAACAGAAATTCATACGTATTGCAGGTATTGCAGCTTATCTTGTATAAAGTAGATTGACGGTAGTTTGCGCCCTGTCTTTTAGTTTAGTCGCGTTACAAGTCAGAAAGAGTGTATATCACGATTTTGGGCTTGAATCCCTTGCAGTGATGAAATTGTTGCTAAGATTTCGTATTATGTGTCATGAAAAAAATGTCCATGTAATTCGGAATGTACTGCAGTACGCGATACAATGACTAAACATGATCTTATGACATGTATTGCCCGATATTCACTATGGTGACCGATGAGCCAAAGCCCAAGCAAGCTATAACTAAAGCCAAAGTCAAAGTCTATGCCTATCTTTGGTTCTGCCTTAGGTAAGTAGATCGTTCGATAGATGCCGTTTATTGTGTACCATTTAGAAGTGAACGATTAGTTCAGTACTGTGCAATGACAAGATGAAAAGCCGAAAAGTAGTATTGTTTTACTGCGAAGTGGATGTACAGATACCTATAGTGCGTAGTTGTGTAATCGTTGATGGTAGGCTATAACGTAAACAAACCTTTACGGTACCAGATTAGTTGTGTGAGTTGTGACAAACTTCGCGCGATGGAAAATATTACAAAATGCATCATGACAATAACAAGGAGTAAAACGAAGTTCTGAATTTTATAAATATCAACAAAATTTCTGATTTCCAAAAATAACCCGATTTAGAAGTAAATATTATTATGACGTCATGTTTACATGGTGCGTACTGTAAAGGGGATAATGTAGGAAAGAGGGTTATGACATCCAATTCTAAATCTAACTTAGCTCTGATAATACATGATGTCCTGAAACGAGGCTGCGCCTGTGGGTATCTTGGGGGCCAGAGTTGCATTAACTTAACATTAGTACTTAATAGCTTTAAACACATAAAATTATATTGGAAAAATAGAAAAACGTATTCGTGTGTAGTGTGTTAGTGTGTATAAGTAATGAAGTTTTACCATCGACACGCTAAGAATTATATATGTGTGAGTGCATGTGTGTGTGCGTGCGTTTAATGGTATGATGTAATTAACTTAAATTGGTTCTTCCGTTTCTTCATCCGATAGTTTGGCAAAACAGTTTATTTATCTTTTCTTACATGAAAAGTGTTTCATGTTTCTAATATCGCAGATATAAAGGAGTTCTTATAATACTGTTAATATTACAACCGGATACCTATAAGTCTTACGATTTATCCCAGATCGGGTTTCTAAACCAGTGCAATCTAGGCGCGGTAGGGTTATCTCAGATTAGAATAGCTGGAAAGAAATGGGACGTAACTTAGATACAAGGTGAAAAATGATAATTCAGATTCAAACTCTTTAATTCAGACAAGTGTCCGTGTTAGTAACAACAAAATAACTTAACGATTAGGGTTAGTAAACTTAGTGACAAGGCAAAAAAATAAAAGGAGAGGAAATATGTTAATAGTGTGATTTAAAAAAAAAACTATGATTATGTACTTTGGCACCAGGCGATGACTACCCGGCGGCTTAAATGCTTAAATGCTTTTAACATCACGCATGTAATACCCAATGGGTTAGCCAGAGGTATACTCATGAGTACACACACATTTCGCTAGTAAATTGAAATGAATTAAAAAGTGCTTATTCATGGTTACATCCGTGTTACAAGGTATATTACTTCCGCCATACTGTAAAACAGTTATATTTAATTTAAATGTAACAACTTGTTAGTACGTTTCCATCAATAACAACGACACTTTTACCTACAACTAAACACATTTATTGAACACAAAAGTTGACTATAACGTAATGCTATAACATTTAAGTTGCGTTAAAACACTTCAATTAATAGCGGTGAAGCCGCAAACATAAGGTAGTATGGCATAAATAATTAGTACAAGTGGGTACCTATTACAAATTTTCTTATGCATTTATTCCTTTTCCTTCAGCTTAAAGTTCCATGCTATAGGGGGCGAGCCAGGTTAACTCTTGTTTGTTAGAGGATTTGTTTTCTGGCCATATTATGTGATATTGAGGAGTTAGGTAATGATTGACGTAAACTAAGAAGTATGAAAGGTCATATTATATGATACAACGGGTTTACAGGTTTAGTATCCGCTGTCACATATCGTAGCAGTGCTTTTGTCTGATAGCACCAGTAGTGTGAACGAATAATTGAAAACCGAAGATTTCATAAATCTCCTGAGAGGTCTATTGCCCCATTTTAACTTGGTTTTTCTGAGCTGACTTGTAATCACTGTTTTCTTGTTTCCATTGCGGGAGCAATTGTTCCAGGACGGCCGAATGTTACAACAGCCTGCTCACAGCGTGCCACCCTAGCCAGCCAATGACAGCTAACCATAACCATGCCACTCTAGCAAACCAAAGCCATGCCACTCTAGCATACCATAGCCATGCCACTCTAGCCAGCCAATGACGGGCAACGACTCGCGAGCCAATCACAGTCAAGCGAAGACACCGCCATAACCACCGGATGCCTCCGGTGGGGATATCAGTCTATATAATGCCCTGTAAGCTCAGTTTCGAGGTCTTGTCGCGCTCGATTGTGAAACCTGTAAGTCGAGACTCTGTCCAAATAAAATAATGAATCAGTTCCTGTCTATTTTTTACCACTGTCGTTACACAAGATTGATTTTTGCATGTAAAAGTCATTCTTTAGTAATTTAGTCGTCGTTCTTTAGTAGTTAGTAATTTTGATGGTTATAATTCGGTAACTTCATACGTCTTACAGTCGCAAATCAAATTTTCATAAACATACAACCAAGCACTGGCCTGCAAATTGCCAAAAACGTAAGAAAATTAGAATTTCGCGGGCCAGATGTGAGCTTCCACCTTAAACAAGTTCGCCTACGTTATACATAACTGTAAAGAAACTAAAGTTACACACATAACTCCCGGTTAAATAAACAGGTTTATCAAACAACCTTGCCTAACACATGTTTGTAAGGTCATAGGCCCTGCATCAAATATTCTACCAAGTACTTAGTTACTTTGGAACCGATTAAATAGACTGGTTTAGTAACACAACCTACCAGTTATTTTTATTGTGTAATAGTTTTGTGGTTATTAGAATATATTTGTCTCTCTGTATGAATGAATAATTTAACGTTTAAGTACGTAATTTTTTATAATAGAAATAATGGTTACATAATCTCATTTCCGTTATTTTGGTAGCCATACCATAGGTAAAATCAGTTCAAAATTAGTAAAATACACAAAACTATTAGAACACCATACATAGAATTACAAGGCCACAGAGTTAAATATCAGTCACTTAAAGTTGAATCGAATTCCCATGACCGAAATACCATAACAGTACCCACCCATGATTATGGGATCGGACAAAAAAAAACTAATTAGTCTTTCAGATAGATTTCCAAAAAATATTGAAAACATTTTTTTTTCTCTTAAACATAAAATGAAGACGATACGTACAGGGCTTCGTTAAACTCGTGAACTCCTTGAAAACGTCACATGTTAGTACATTATTTACCCACAAATGACGTCGCGCGCGTCGTACGCGTTTTATTCTTGGTATTTTTTTTTAATTTGATAAAACAAAAAACACGTACCTATTCAATATTTTTTGATTATCTAGCAGACGAACTAATTAGAATCATATTCTTTTAAGTCGGTAAACATACCTATTCTCTTGCCCGTATTCCATATAATTTGTGGTCGGCGCTGCAGTTATTCTTCTTCCATACTTATCTGTTACTCGATATCTCATCTGTCAGACCTAGCTCCTTTCTTGTCAACATTATCATTCTTTAAACAGTCCATCCATCGTTTCTTTGGTCTTGTACTTCTTCTACTTTTAAACCCCTCCGTATTGGAACTCAAAACATTCCTCACGGCATAAAAAACAGTAGGTAGATGACATTTAAAAATTTTAAAACAACAAAATGATATTTGACGTCAAAAAGTCTATTCAGCCAGTGTTGTTTTTTTGTGTCTAATGTTTGTAGGTAGAATAACAAAGTCATATGCAAATAGCATCGTCTAAGTTACATGTAGGAGGTAGGAATAGAACCAGTTTTTGTATCACTACCTGATATATATACACTTCTCATCAAAAAAATCGAAACACTTTCGTTTTTATTGTTTTTGTCCTAATTTTTTACAAAAGAGAATTAATTCCATGAAAAAAAAACATTATTGTGTAGCTGGCAGTTTGGTCATTACAGTAAGAAGAAAAAAATCAAAATTCGAAATTAGAATTTCATTTTTTTATCCTATAAATGAAATTAATCACTGTTTTGAGACAAATGTGTATTTAGGGTTGGAGTACGTTTCTCGTTTAAAAACAAAAAATTAGCGCTTGTCTTTAAACTTTTTGTTTCTTATTTCATTTACTGTGACTTTGGGACGTCTGAAAAAACTTTTTTTTCTAAAACATATGGATACTTCGCCCGCAGAAGCCGCCCAAGTGGTGGCATTGCTGGATTCTGGACTTAGTCAGCGTGTTGTGGCTGCAAGATTGCATCTAAGCTTATCATCTGTTCATAGAGTCTACAAACGCTATCGGGAGACTGGTTCGTTCACGCGCCGTTCAGGATCTGGCAGGAATCGGGTCACTTCTGAGCGAGATGATCGATTTATTGTAACAACTTCTTTACGAAATCGACGCCTTAACGCTTTTCAACTGCAGCAGCAGCTTCGCGTTGTACGAAGAGTAGC
This sequence comes from Diarsia rubi, assembly GCA_932274075.1. Taxonomy (NCBI): domain Eukaryota; kingdom Metazoa; phylum Arthropoda; class Insecta; order Lepidoptera; family Noctuidae; genus Diarsia; species Diarsia rubi. The sequence goes on along the minus strand of OW026424.1, from coordinate 18,577,434 downwards.
TGTAAGTGACTCTACAATAAGAAGAAGGTTGAAGGAACGCGGATTGGCACCGCATAAGCCAGCGAATGGGCCGAAATTAACTACAGACCATCGAAGAGCGCGCCTTAACTTTGCACGCGAGCACCTAACTTGGTCATACCTTCAGTGGAGCAAAGTACTGTTTTCTGATGAGTGTAAAATTATGCTGTATGGTAACGACGGAAGGAACAAGGTCTACAGAAGAGATGGAGAACGCTTTGCACAATGCTGCATTGAAGAAAAGGTCAGCTATGGTGGCGGTTCGTGGACGGTTTGGGGAGGAATCAGCGCCGACGGTAAGACAGAACTTGCCTTTGTGTCTGGGCCACGGCTGCCTGCACTAAACTCTCATCGGTACATCGAACAGTGTCTTGAACCTCATGTGATGCCCTATGCACATTTTATTGGCAACGACTTCATATTCATGCACGACAATGCTAGAGCTCACACCGCGGGCGTCGTACGAGATTATCTTACCGAAGTCGGTATCTCCATTATGGTATGGCCAGCAAGAAGCCCGGACATGAATCCCATTGAACATCTATGGGATGAATTAAAGAGACGAATTCGAGCAAGAGATCCAGCCCCAGAAACACTTAGCCAGCTGCAAAATGCAATCCAAGAGGAATGGGATAATATACCACAACATGTGATCGTGACTCTCATCCGATCGATGAAGAACCGTATGGAAGCAGTAATAAGAGCTCGCGGAGGGAATACAAGTTATTAAATAAATGTTTCTTACATTTTTTTTTCATTTACGCGTGTTGTTTTACCCATTTCCTTCATATTCCATACAGGGTAAAAAATACTCATTATACAAAATACGAAACCTATGAAGACTTCATTTGAATTTAGAACATTAACATTAGGATTTAAAAACCTCATACTATACTACGGCCGTTCAGAGAATGCGTTCCTGACACCTATCAGTTAGTCACGACTAGTGATGGGCACAACATAACACTGAGTTCGTTACCGTTCCTCCAAAATGAACCGCCGCATTATTTTAAGATTATTTTCGTTTTAAATTGGCGGAATCATTTAAAATTTATATTTTAGTTATTTAAGTGGAAACCAAAAAAAGGTAATATACATATAATAAAATTGTTTTATTTATTCTTTGTTACAAAGTTACAATCTGTATTTCTATGCAATAAAGTAAGCACATTGAATTGAATGTGCGTACAGAATATTAATCAGACTCCGATTCGCTTGAGGAGGTGGTGTCTTCATCATCTTCGCCTACATGTATAATTATATTATTATCAATAACAGAATCAATCCTCATATCTCGGTCATAATGTTCCAAAATCAGGTTTTTAGTCTTCTCAACAACCTTTGCCCAGTCATCTCTTGTGACTTCCCCGCAGGCTTCTTTTAATAGGGTCATCATCTTTTTCGTGCTGAATGGCGGGGAAGTATTGTGGCGGGCGGCGTAACCTTTTATTTGAGCCCAGATTAGCTCGATCGCGTTATATTGGCAATGATACGGTGGAATTCTTAGAACGCGATGACCGTACTCCAGAGCCAGTTCATCGATTTCGTATCGCACATTTGCCGCTTTATTTTCTTTAACTAATTTAACAGATCGAAAACACTTGAAGAACGTGGTCTATGCGCACGAAACGACAACAGACGACTGTTTTAGCGTCACAAAATGGCAGCCCAACGCCATTTGGGATTACCATTTTCAACCTAAATATAAAAATGCTACTTTCTTTCGCGCGTTCGGTTTGGTCATAGTTTTATTTTTATATTTCATAAAAGTTATCTTATAGTCCATTGTTTTCAAATTCTTAAAAAGAAAAACAAAGCGTATTATTTTATATTAAAATATAAGTATAACTGTATAGGAACAGATTACGATACTTGCCTGTTATTTTTAGCACAGCACTACAAATATAAAGCGATGACATAACCTTGTAATAGCGCAGTATAGATTTAGAAAAATATTGTTTACCAAGTTATTTGACACTCAGTTTGGCACAAAATTATAACATTCATTGATTATTGATATAATAATGTTGTTTTAATGCTCATCAATTGTTAAAACGGTAAACAACCAGCAAAAATATTTTTATCGTAACTGCAACGCCATTACAAAGTTACGTCGTCAGTTCAATCGCGACGTGTCAGGAACGCATTCTCTAAACGGCCGAACTTTACTCACTATTAAATGACATTTTACATTTATTCCTAAATATACACATTTTTCTGATAATCCTTATCAAATCATAAACTGCGAGGTGTTTCGATTTTTTTGATGAGAAGTGTATTATCATTGTTTAGTTTTTAATTTAAGGAAAGTTTTCTAACTTCCTTTTATGTCATACTTTTTTGTTATTGAAGATAAATTCGACCAGGAGAAAGTCAGGTTTTGTAAGTCTGTTTAACCGACGCCGCCGTGCTTAGTTCGGCGGAGATCTATGTCTGAAGCAATTGGTTATTTTTCAAATAAAAAGCTTTTATAACATCGCATCGTCATCGAAACCGACGCACCATGTAAAACTCGTAACCCATAAAAGGAGAATAGGAAAAATAATTCTAATTCAGCTTGCAAAATATGACCTAAACAATTAACTATAACATTTCAAGATAAATATTGAAGTCTTCATCATCACCCTACAGCTGCAGTCCACTGCTGGACATAGGTCTCTTCAAACGCTGATCTTTTAACTCGATTCTCGGTAACTCTCATTCAGTTTCTACCAACCAATCTGCGGAGATCGTCGCTCCACCGAGCCAGAGGGCGCCTCACCTTACGCTTTTTCCGATTCGTGGTCGCTCACACACAGCAGAACACGTCTACAAAACGTATGATTTTCTCATTTTAAACACGTGTACATGCAATGCAAATAATGCAAACAAACACACCATTTAAACTAAAAGCCTCTTACAGGCAAACTACAGAGTACGCTTGAATGCAGAGGTATCAAAGCATTGCGCCACAGCGATGTGGGTAGCATGTTACCGGCTCATTGAGTCGGCACTAAACAAGCGGGCGATCGCTATTCACAGCTATGCTTCTTTTATATCCGCTTATTTTATTCAATTGCTAGACAAAGGAAATATCTTATTGAGTCACGTAAAGAAAGTGCTGTAGTCAAAGGTATGTTTTTCCTAAAATACAAATTAATTTAAAACCTTTTTAGAGCTCAAAACGAATTACTGTTCTCAGATAAAATGTAAAAATGGTGAATATTCTGGCTACCCGAATGTTCCATAAAAAAATTATCAGGTCTAAAACGTTTTCAAACAAGAATAGTTTCTCTCATCTTACGGTACTGTTTACGAGTACTTACTTATTGTATTGCAATTTGCAATGTAGCAGCCTGTAAACAAAATATATAAAAACAGTCAATTCGGTAATTGGCCCTCGGGATTGTACTTTCGGGTTATAAAGGTATTAATCCAGCTTATAAACTATCTGTGCCTAAAATTCAAATCTAGTTTTTTAAAGAGTAACAAACTTTCGTATTTTTATAATAGGGTTTAAAAACTTAAATGACATTAAAGAGTTACGTCTAGAAACTGTTTTGTCTAGACTTAATTTTTTTTAAATTTCTAATGAACGCTTATTACCTGGGCCCCGAGTCTCCTATTCAATAGTGTCAAAATGGTCTATCATTAATCTCATAATTGTTGATTTTGACAACACCAAACTTGTCAAAATCAACATTAAAGAGATCAGTGATAGATCATTCTGACACTATTGAATAGCAGACTCGGGGCCCAGACCTATACAGACATACTGGCTGGAAAAACACCAGTCTTTGTTTTTTTGTTATGTACTACTGATGATCTGTAATTACAAAACAGTATGTTATTATTATTACTCACGTTTTAATAAATTAAACACATGGCCTTAGGCTAAACTTCTTGCAATGCAACTGGTTTGACAAACGCCAGATGTCTCATTAAATTCAAATTTTGTTTATAATAAGCGTTGAGAAAAAATCACTCTGACTCTCTGGGTATATGCGGTCGCAAGACCTTACCGCTCCCACGATAAGAAGACTGTATTTGCAATGATGGTGCCAAGAAATTGCAACTAATTGAGTAACAGATGAATCTGCATAAGGTGCAGTGTTGTTGCTTTTCTTATAAAATCACTAGCTTAAAAAAAATGCGAATATTACCCTCTACATTCAAACTCACAAACATAGTATTTAGACAATAAACAAACTTAATTCAGCAACTAAAATAGCCAAGAACTATGCTTCCCTCTTTGCTCTAAGCCTTTTCAGAACTGTTATGAATACAGCGTGGGCAAAAGTGTGGGCTGAAATCCCACTTCTGATAGTACATTCATCCGCTCCATTTGTTCGGGGCTTTGTGCTCACCCAACTAAACCGTGGAGCGTGATCTTGTTATAAAACAATGTGTTATAACTTGTACAATGTGTCTGGTTTACGTATCGTTATAATTATGTAATTTCTCTCTTGTTTCGCCAACATTAATGTTGGTTTTCTTACCACTTAAAACATTATATTCGTTGTAACTTTGTAAGGGGCATTATAACGACTCATCATATTCACTAAATATACTTAGAAGTATGCATTAATATAACATAACATCACGCCAGTAATTCCCGAAGGTGAACTCCTCGGTAGGATTTCGCCAGCTACGTTTGAGTACCATTTAAACTGAACTTGCTACTGAGAAATTGCTGATGGAAAACCCAGTAGCACTTTGCCTGAGCTGGGCCTTATGCCTCACAGTCGTGCTTGCGACCACTAGACCAACGAGACAATCAATATTATTTAGTTGAAAAATATTGTCTTTATTTATTACAAAGTAGTTCTTGTTTTTCTCTTAGGTAACCCACAGATCGGAATACAAGTGAAATAAATGGAACTCCTCACGCAGAAAATGTTATGTTGATTGAGAAGAAACATTCATTTTCTTTTGTTTTGATCTATGTACACAAACCTTTTTGTTTGTATTGATATCTTGTGCTTTGTACCTTGTTGTTTGTTACTAAAAGTAGTGCCAACTGTCCTATCTTTTGATATGTAATATGAAATATAGGTCTGTATGTAATGAGTCCTTCAGATTTATTTGTTACTAGCTGTTGGCAACGACCTTCGTCCATGTGAAATTGTTATTAAAATATACGACTCCATTAGAATCCAATTGTTTAAAAAATGGCTAAGCTATTCCTTATAACATCAGCTATCTGCCCGTAAAAAATATAGACGTATACCAAACAGCCAGACAAAACCAGTGGCCCAGCAGTGGGAAGGTGTAAAGCCTCATAAGTATCATAATCCAACATCGAGGATCGACGATAGCGGTTCATATCCAAAGATTTATCAGTAAACCAGTTGATATAACTGCCACCTCATTTCTTTTATAAAACCCCAATTAAACCTACTCTCTGTCCATAAAATTACTTACCTCACAAAATCCTACATAAGTACCAAAAAATCTACACAGGTAGGTACAGAGTTAGATCACTGCGAGATAGGTCCGCTATTCAGTAGCGATGCCCGATAGCTCGCAAATGACTGCTTTGACAAGGGTAGCCAATTTGGACCCTGTCTCCCTTTGACGTTCGCACTGGGTTATTAGATTTTTATGTACCTTTAACTATGGTTAGGTATAGTACTGAAACATGATTGTAATCGGTGTTTTACTTATTTCTAATGGACGCGTCATAATAATTATGACGGTTTTGGATAAGACGTACACACACAAAAACACACAACACAACACAAACACACACACAACACGACAACGCACAACACACAAAGACCAACCCACAAAACACACAACAACACAACACTTGATAAAGTTGAAACGAGAGTAATTGATCGTGAAATAACGAAAGCAACTATGAGATATGACCTAATTTGTGATAATTAGGGGGTTCCAAAATATTAGTTTCGTTACGTATCATAAAAATGCAATCAATACAGTAGGAGAAAAACCCCTTTAAACGTTGCTTAGTGTGTTGTATATTGGCGCTGCTGACTGTACACTTATTGATATATATCTACTTCGTTGATTGACATTGGCTTAGGGAAAAACATTGTTGCAAAAAAAAACTACTTCAAAAACAAAAAAAAAGTGGAAAATACTAAAAAGTGAAAAATAAACTTCCGAAGAAAAATCAGCTTCTGAAGTCGGTGGTTTATTTGTATGATTTAGTTTTCTTGCCACCGACATTTTAATTGTAATATCATTTAAAAAAATATTAACTATGCATTTATTAGTCAACCAAGAAACCTAACCCTTAACCTTCAAGATTCCCTTATACTGTTGAGGAGTAGTACCTTCCATCATCAGCTCATCAACATGAAGCCCTCGATTTCTCTGGAATGCCATTATCATCAGGTTAACATAATAGCCTGAAAGAATACAACTATCGGTCCCTAAGTACCTACATATAATTTTGAAAGAGTTTCCTTTCAACTTCTAACCGTAGGAGTTGTACCTTCCATCATCAGCGCATTCACATGAGATTATGATTATCAGACGCCAAAATATGAACAGCTTTAGAAAATATATGGAAAACGTAACAAGTGCCTATATAATTTGAGGGTTGCCCTCGATTTTCCTGAGATCCCATCATCAGATCCAGACTTGGCTGGGACAACCTAGGGAGTATATTCTTTCAAATACAAAAAGTTTAAAATCGGTTCATTATTGACGGAGATATCCGGTAACAAACCTAAGTACGATGACGAATTGAGTACCTCCTCCTTTTTGGAAGTCGGTTAATAAAATATAAAGACGGACTTCACCAATTATTAATACATTTTAAAAACCCTCTTCATAAAAATCATAAAACCTCGAAAAGATATTTAATTATTAAAATAAATTGTTGAGCACATTTCCATCCCAGGAAAATAATTAAATGTGCAGTTCTCCATTCCTAATAAATAGACTAACTGCCGTAATCTAAACTAAACTAAACTAAGTAATCATTAAAACTCAGAGAGCTTTAATGATTACTTAGGTTATCACTTAATAAAGGTTTTGATAGTTTTGTCATACAAAAATATGTCAAATCTTCACTAAGTCACGGCTTAAGTAATCATTTAATGTCTTTGAGTACCGCAGTATGCCAATTCAAATTCAATTTTTTTTATTTGTGACACATACCTAAGTTCAAAGAGTAGGTACACGGTGTTATCAAAAATAGTTATAGGATCACTATGTGCTTTGCAAGACATACAAATAAATGCGTTAAATAATTATAATTTATTCGGATAATCTGGAATTACTTTTTCGTTTCACATGAATTTTATAGCGTTTCCACTGTTAGGACAAAGCCCTCCTTTCTCCCCTCTTCTAAGCTTTATTACCCTTTGGGGGGGGGATAATTAAATAACCCCTCCCGCTCTTTGACAGAGCGAAAGGGAATGTCAGACTTCTACTGACTAAAAAAAAAAAGTAGTTAAAAACTAAAAACCCCGACTGAAAAAACTGAAAAGTAAAAAACAAGCACATTTTAAATTAAACAAAACTTGGAAGCAGGCTATTTTCCATTCTATTTTCATTTCATAATTTAATATTCAAATGAACCCCGCCTGCTTCCAAGTTTTGTTTAATTTAAAATGTGCTTGTTTTTTACTTTTCAGTTTTTTAATTTTTTCAGTCGGGTTTTTTAGTTTTTTATTAATTACTTTTTTTATTTCCAACGTTTTAGTTCTTTTGTGTCTGTTCTTTCGTTGGTCGCGTAAAAATCTTCGCAGATGATTTAACTTTTGTGTTTGTTTATATGATTTGTAACTTTGAATTTATTTTAAACATATAAGTGTTTTACATTTTTGTAAGCTCCTTTTAAAACCCTTCAATTTGATACCCTACTCGATGGTAATGGATTTTTTTTATTTTTTGAAAAATACGCTATATAAATGGCCCCCAAAATCCACAAATTTCTTTTCTTTTTTAATTTTAATGTAGCCAGTGACACTCGCGCCATCAAGACTAATCTAACGACGTATATTTTATTCAAATCCCTTCATCCGTTTAGGGAGTTATGAGGGAACAAAGAAACGGACATACATACATACACGCCAAACACATAAACCTCCTCTTGGGCTTCGCCGCAGTCGGGTAAAAACCACCCGTGTTCCTTCTTAGCCCTTTATGTCGAGGCCGCGGTATTCCTTACAACATCCCGCAGTCCCGACGAGAGCTTTATTACCCTCAGCCATCGATCACTAATATCGATGCCCTCAGCAAAGGCTTAGCTTCTGATAAAATGATGATTTACCTACGATCTTTCGCACTACACATATTCATTGAACTGGAACGCTTGCCCCGTCAAGGATCCTTGTGATAAACTTGTATAAACACTAGCAAACCTTACTGAACTACATATATGTATAATTAAACGAGGTCGTTATTTGTATAGAAGTTCCAGGAGTTCAGTAAATAGATGTCGCTAACCCTACTTCAACAATAAATAGGCCGGAAAAACTCATGACAATCATATTAAAAGTCGTTTAGATATCCGAAACCCCGAGAAACAAGCTCTCCTTGATTACTACATTAGCAAACTAGCTTTTCATGGACTAGTTATAATCTAGAAGCAGAAAAAATAACGAATATCTTTCTTATAATGAATTATCGAGTGCAGTCCTCTAACCAAGAAAGAGGCCATTGACCTAAATATGGCGCCGCCCGCCGGCATCCACAAAATGTCTTTTACCTGTCCCAGTTTCACCTACACGTTCTCTTTCAATCTACCAGGAGTGCATAGGGGGTTAGGACGATAACCGCAAGCCGTGGTAACAAAATATGTCCCGCGTATCGACTGACACACCCCCGTATACTGGCTGACCTCTAGAACTATCTCGTGACAAGGGTTAGGCTATGTTGTATGAGAGGAGCGAGGAGGCAAGCGGGAAAGAAGATATATTTTTGTTCAGCTACGTGCTTATCTTGAGATAGAAAATTAACTCCCTCTCAAAGAGTGGAGGCCAGTGTCCCAGCAGTGGGAACATTAATAGGCTGTTGATGATGATTTCAATTCAAAATTATTTCTAATTACTGAATTAGAAATAATTTTGAATTAATTATGCTGCACTGGCAGCATCATATAAGGGGTATACTTAATAAAAGAAGAGGAAAACAAAGAAACGATGTATGGGTCTGTGTAAAGGATGATATGGCAAGAGAAGAGGTGCCTGATGAGTTGACGAGTAGTAGAAAATGGAAGAAAAAGAAATGTTGCGATGGCCCCACATGAATTGGAATAATGGCACAGATAATAAGGGCAAGAGAACGATGATGGATGATGATGCAGCATAATAAATATACACAAAGATAGCTTAAAGTCAGGGCTTGTTTACGGAAACACGGGTTGTCGCGTGCAGAAAGCTCGTCGCGTGCTATTCTATTTTATATATTGAGAGGCGGATCCACCGCAACGAACACGAGCAAAAAATCGCTTATCGTAAAATCGTCGTTTGCAATAGTAACATTTTCACACATCGCCATGTGCTTGAATTAAGCGCACTTGAATCGCACAACGCGCCGCGCGCGTGTCCGTAAATGAGGCTTTAGTCCGTGGTTCTATTGTTCATTTTTCTTGTAGTAATTAATTATTTTCTCATAATAATTCCCCCGCTCCCGCTCCTCTTATCACTAAACCCCAGCTCAGTTGACCCAACTAGGGAGCGTTAGCACAGATCGAGCGGGAAATGCATCGACCCCATCTGTTCGCAGTTACAAACTAAATACCTATACAATACATCGTCAATTGCTCACTTACACGCTGAGTTATACCATTGTGATAGTGTCGCGTGATACAAAGATAGCAATGCCCTTAGGACCGAGTTGTACATACGGTATACGTAGTAATTGTTTAGTAATCGGTGTTACTGCGATATAAGTCATACAAGCATCTAACTTTGGACTATCTCTATCGTGTGGTTTGTGCCTAACACTCATCATCATCATCATTTCAGCCGAAAGTCGTCCACTGCTGGACATAGACCACAGTGTGTCGCCACATTGACCGGTCCCGTGCGTCTCATCGCATCCAGTGAATCCCCGCAACCTTCACCAGATTAACGGTGCCTGACCCCGATGGTCAGCCCTAGACTATCACTGTTATTTCAGCTTTTTTAGCATCTTCAGTAATAGGTATTTGCGCTTCTCTCCTTCTCCATCAGCATCAATTTGAACATAGTCAAATAGTAAAGAAAAATTCAGCATATCGTGTAGCATGATCACTTAGTGCAGCAGCCATTTTGCAAATACTGCATTTGCTATTGCGAGCGCAGTTTAGTGGATACATGAATTACGTCTTTTCCCCCGTCATTTAATGATTTCTAAATCTGGTTTTCTAATTAACATGCAATACTGCAGCATATTAGTTAATAGCTACTTACATGCAGATTTAAATGTAGGTAGGTACGTTTAATAATTATTCATATGAGCATTAATGATATTTTCGTTTCGATTTCATGACGTTAGCTATCATTGATAAAATGATATATGATAGATAAGCCTAGGTTCTACAATTTTGTATCATACATTGATATCAATTAACATGAAGTCAATTTGAGCAAACAAAGATTTAAGAATTATATGAATCAAGCTAGAAAAGCGGATAAGGAAAACATAACGCTTAACCAATATTCCCTTACAGCTTAACTGACATTCTTCAAACAAAATACTATAGTCATAGGTACAATAAATAGAACAGATAACATACAAAATAACAGTAGAAAATGACGTGATATCAAACCGAAAGTACCAGGCTATCATAAATACATACGAGTAGCTGTAAATCTTACACAAGATTGGTTACATGGTTACGTTGTTCGATGAAATTGATACAAGTGTTTCTTATGAAACATTGATACTTATGTTATAGGGGAAGATAGAAATGATATCAATAATAAATAAACAGAACATATAAAATAAACGTAGAAAATTACGTGATATCAAAGTGAAAATATATATATTGTGATCTTTGGTGAAAGTACCAGGCTATCATGAATACATAGCTGTAAATCTAAACTGAAATTTAAAAAGAGGAAAGATTTTTTTGTTTGTTTGTACCGAATAAACTCCGAAACTACTGGAACGATTTTAGCGATTTATACACCAATCGTAAGCTAAATTATCAGGAAGTATTAAAGGCTATAATTTATTGTAATAAAAATGAGTTCCTTAACTTACGCGGGTGAAAACGCAGGGCGCAGCTAGTCTCACACACGATTATTACGCGTAGTTACGTTTTTCGATGAAATAGATACAAGTGTTTATTAAGAAAAATTGATATGTTATAGGGAACGCAAGGAATCATTTCGAAAATAAATTAATATACCTACGTGTCGTAATGAAAGGAAAATACTGCTGTTACATTTTCGTTTCAGTCAATCTACGGCGAAGTGATTGTTTATCGATTCTGAATTTGATATCTGACTGCCTCGTTGATTTTGTGGTCGGAAGAGCGACTGCTGCGCATAAGGTCCGGGGTTCAATTCCCGTGTCGGGTAAAGTGTTTTTTTTTTGTTTTTCCATCAGGAACTTGCCAGTAGTAGCTACGCGACGGAGTCTGGATGTATATACCTAATATAATAATCGTTTATTTATAAAAAGGGGCACATTCTCAATAAAATAATAACATTAAATTAAAATTGAGCACAGTTGCTTTGAAGTGAATAGTGTCTAAATTTGTGCCCGATTGATGGTTTATTGGCCACTTCCGATTACATGGGGCTTATTCAACATAACTTTCGAAATGTATGTACCTAACAAGGTACACGCTCTGCCCTTCGGGGACGGGCGTGATGTTATGATATGTTAAAAATGATCCTTTTAGGTAATTAAAACGTATCTTTGTCGTTTCCTGGATCCGTATCGATTCATCGGCTAATAAATTGCCGACCGCTGCAATGTGAAAGGCTGTCAAGCCCAGAAACAAACGAATGCCGTAGAAACCAATTTTCCAATCTATTTTTAGAACTAAATTACTTTCTAACTTGAATCGACTTGTGAAATGACTTTTAAAACGTCTAATTCTCGTTTGTTCTTGCAGGTATATAATAATATAAATATAATAAATAATATTCCACAACTATCACACAACGCCATCTAGTCTCAAGCTAAGCAGAGCTTGTGTTATGGGTACTAGACAACTGATAAACATACTTATATATTTCTAAATACATACATATCATAGATAAATTACACCCAGACACAGAACAAATGATCGTGCTCATCACACAAACATTTGTCCTGGGTGGGAATCGAACCCACGACCTCCGGCATAGCAGTTAGGGTCACTAACCACTAGACCAACAGGCCAGTCTAAAATTATAACATTATAATTATTTGAACTTTTCAAGCTTACATTAAGACGGTTTGAGCTATTTTATTTATTAAAGGATAATCAGTTTAGATGATGATGAATCCATAAGCAGAGTAAGTGCCTCTTCTCTGTGTGAGGAAGGAAGTGGTCCACTACGCGTGCATAATCGACTCTACAGCATGTCCTAGAACCGAAAATCTTAATGTAAATAGATGATGGATGCAAACTGCCTCATACAGAAAGAAGCCCTATATCCAAGCGGCCTAAGAACTCGTTTACGGAGACGCGGGGCGTCGCGCGGCGCGTGCAGAAGCTCGTCGCGTGCTATTATTTTATTCATTTACTGAGAGGCGGGTCCACCGCAACAAACGCTGCATTTTAAACTAACGAACGAAAAATCGCATCTCCTAAAATCGTTACCGTTTTCATTCAAGCACATGGCGATTCGCCATGTGCTTGAATGAAAACGCACAACGCGCCTTGCGACGCCCCGCGTCTCCGTAAACGAGCCCTTACAGAAAGGAGCCCTATATTCGAGCGGCCTAATGCTCATTGGGGGTACTTTTCTCTCTTTCAGTTTATTCACTGTTGACAAAGAAATAAATAAGGAAAACACGACGTCACAAAAGAAAGAACGCACACAACTTAATAACTTAACACATTAAGTTGTCATCATCATCATCTTTATATCACCATTAATTACACATTCGCGCATTCTCAGTGTCAAATGTCAAAGGTGACATGCAACGCATCCCACTTTCTCGACGCCATTTTGTGACGCCTATGACGTATGTCATAATATTGACCGACCTAAGTCAGTAGGTTATCGTGGATGTACCCCCAGGATCGTTGCACGACAGTGTACTCTCACCGCGTATCGTGTTTACAATTAAATTGCAATTAAGTGTAATAATTTAGTGCAACATTTAGATAGGGAGAATTTATTGTACGGTTTTTTAATAAGGAAATGATTGTTGGAGTAATATAGAGTAGTTTCTTCTTTAGTATCTTGGATGTCAAAGGTCTTTGTCTCTGGTCATAGGTTATCAGTTTGTTGATGTTGTAAAAACGAATTAATCTTAAATAGGGTACTTACTTTTCTTTCAATTAAATTGTTCCTTATAACTTCTTCGACGTTGGTTGTTATAGGTTTTCGTGCAAACATCACACTTTTAGATTAAGTTAGAGTTTGTAATACCACGCTCACTGATAGTCGACCACTTTCCAACGCCAATAACAATTTGCCCGACCCGGGACCCAGGCTCTCATGGTCATCAGTTAGAATTACGACTACTAAACCTACGGGCAGTACATATAAAACTTTAAAGAATTCTTTTACTACTCCCGTAAAACCACCTACTAGAGTTTCATAAACGTAATTAATTCGCGACGAGATGTTACATAAAATAAAACCCGAGAGTAGGTACAGAATTACTTAAATTTTTCATTGGTATGCTTAGAGACCCCGGAGCCGGGCCAAGGCATGAGGTGTTCAGCCAACGAGAAATAAGCCCCTTAATGAAATAATACCTTGTGACTACCTACTACCCCTAAGGTAGGGTAACCATCTAGATAAATTCTGACCAAAAATATATTATTTTTACATTTAGTTATGATTCTTTCTTCTTTCAGTAATGACTTTCCTAGTCTTTATATTTTTCTTCAAATAGAAAATTCCGAACAATGATAAGCCCGGACAAAGGGCTATTTAACTAGACAGATCTGGACAAATACAGATGGATGGAAACCCTATGCTAAAGCCGGCCATTCCGTTTGCGACTTTGAGTCGAATGTGACTTTTAATTAGTCGCCTTTGAGCAAAGATTCTGTCGGAAATACTCGTGCGTATTCGGTTTGTGGTAACAAGAAAACCTTATGTAGTAGACCCAAAAACCGCTTTTTACGAAAGAGTTTTTGTGTCGACTACATATCAGAGGTTCCAGATCAGAGTTCTACATTTAATAATTCAAAGATATCATGAACGTTAATTGGGTAGCTTGGTTAAAGGGGAGACTAAACCATTAATTAAGCAAATAACACTGTTTTGAATTTGGAGTAGTCGGACGTTCCAAGATAAAATGATCTCACAACTTTTCACGTCGAATTTTGAATAAGTTGCCATGCACTGACGTTCATGCTCGAGATCACCAGTTGTGTGAGGAACAGGGTGTAAAGTTCCCCATCCCCCATAGAAAAGGGAGGATCCTCCGACCAGACAGGTGTTGTGTCTGGTGGGCAGAAGAGCACGTTTCTAAATAGGCTTAGGAAGAAGAAGCGTAGCCGCGTGGTGTAGTCACGTGGCGTTACCGTGTAGCGTAGTCTCGTAGAATAGGTGCGTAGCATAGCGCATCGATTCGGTGTACATTTTTACAACTTTGTTCACTAAAACTATATAAACAACGATCAATAACAACTAAGAAAGCATAATTTTTCACAACAAAAAACCTTTATGAAAAACTCTTATGTTTCCGACTAGCAACTACGTGGACTATATTACTTCCATTAAAGGCAGCTTTAATTTTCATCAAAGCACGGTCTTGTCGGTCCGCGTTCTTAAGGTGGAAGCTCACATCTGGCCCGCGAAATTCTAATTTTCTTACGTTTTTGGCAATTTGCAGGCCAGTGCTTGGTTGTATGTTTATGAAAATTTGATTTGCGACTGTAAGACGTATGAAGTTACCGAATTATAACCATCAAAATTATCAATACAACCCTCCAAGTTCATTTTCATGTCAAGATTGATTTTTGCATGTAAAAGTCATTCTTTAGTAATTTAGTCGTCGTTCTTTAGTAGTTAGTAATTTTGATGGTTATAATTCGGTAACTTCATACGTCTTACAGTCGCAAATCAAATTTTCATAAACATACAACCAAGCACTGGCCTGCAAATTGCCAAAAACGTAAGAAAATTAGAATTTCGCGGGCCAGATGTGAGCTTCCACCTTAAATGAATAATGCATGCGCACAGAATGAAATACACGTCCGTGGCAACACTAGCAACTGTCGGGAAAACGGACCAGCCACAAAGTGCTACACAATTGCCGACATTGTTCAAAACATGCTTTATTTAGCCGACGTATTGTTAATTTATTCAGTGATAATTAAACGTAAATACTTTCACGTAATGATGGCTGTTCGTGAAACGTGTCAGCGATTTTAACATGCGTTAATTGTGATTAATGGGGAGGCTTAATTTGAATTGTGGAACGGAACGATGATGGGTTGCCAGCCTTTTGTCTATGTTAGCAATTATCGAAGATTATATTTATGGGATATCGCTTTATCAAAATAATTAACAACATATTCAGGTTTTTGTTAAAGAGCAGCTGCTTAGTTAATTAATTGAAAGTTAAAACCTGATTCCTCTATTACAACAACGTTTTAATAAGTTTCTTAAGACATATTAAATTATGAAAAAAAACCGGCCAAGTGCATGACCACGCACAATGTAGGGTTCCGTAATTGCCCATCAAAATATGTGAACTTACTAAACTGATTAACCACCCTGCCTACCTGCCTCCGAAGTCTGAACGATGATTTGTATGGTAAAAATAACACAAACTTACATTAGCCGTTTTGAGACCTGCGGGGCTATTGCGTATCTTTTAAATGACAGTGGCTAACCTATAGTGCCTTTCAATTACTGTCAAATGGTTCCATTTTGTACTAAACCATAACCAATTTGACAGTTAATCCATAGACAATATGATAGCCACTGTGATTTAAAAGATACGCAATAGCCCTGCTGCGCTCCCATATATTATGTATAGGAAAATATTTCATGCAAGAATATTTTACTAGCTGTTCCCAGCGGCTTCACCCGCTACAAATCGAAAATTATCCCACGGGAAGATAAAATCAGGATAAAAAGTATCCTAAGTGTTAATCCAGGTTATAAACTATCTGTGTACCAAATTTTATCCAAATCCGTTCAGTAGTTTTCACGTGAAGAAATAACAAACATACACACTCACAAACTTTCGCCTCCATAATATAAGTGTGATAGTGTGATGATAAGTTTACGTAAACTTGTAAAGCCTCCTTAGTTGTGATAGTTTTCGTTTTATTTTCTTTATATATGCTACTACCTTGTTTTTTTTACAGTTCCAAACACAACCCGTATAGGTGGTTTAGGTTGGCACACTTGAGTCTATCAAAAATTTGCCCTTTAAACTTAATATTTCACAAACGAATCCCTTAATCGAAAAAGTGTTGAAGCAAACTAGCAATATTTTTAAAAGACCTATCCGACGACATCCCACACAATGGACTTTGCGAGAAATAAGAAATCATTCTCACTTAAATGTGAACCGGAGATACCCTAAATTACTACCCTATTTACCCGACTACGCGACGCAAAGGAGGGTTATTTACTTTAGCAGTTTGTCGGCGTAACTTATTTGTATATACATGTCAAATTACAGCTGTCTGTTACTAAGAGTCTCTGAGATATAGTGCGGACGGACAGACAGACAGACAGACGGACATAGCGAAACTGTAAGGGTTCCATATTGACTACGGAACCCTAAATATGAGATTGAATGATGATGATAATATGATAATTTAGAACTAATAATGTTAATCAATAATGCAAATAATAGACCCGTTTGTAGAACATCCAAAAATCTCCATACAATTTCCATCGACAAATACGTTTGATAAAGCATCGATAATCGTTAGGCAGCAATATAAGTAGAATTTTCAGGAGGCCTACTATGAACTATTATTGCGATTCAATTGACGACCTAAAATAAACTGCTTTGCTATTTCATACCACGACGTCATTAAAGCTATCCAGTTTAGGTTGACGCCAAATCAAGTCGGCAATTGAATCGCAAACTGTTTTTGTTCGTTCATTTTTCGTACCATGAGGTGACATTTCAACCTAAATTGGATAGCTTATCTGTCAAAGTAAGCGATCCAAAAAAAGTTGCTACTTGCTTGGCGTAAAGTGAATCGTTTTGTTAATAACTTTAAAAAAATAGTGAAAATATACGTAATTCAAGGTATTTCAGTTGAATATTTAGTGTTCCATAAGTATCCCTAGCTTGGGATGTTTTATTATAGCCCGTTGCTATGGCTTTATTCTGGTTTAAAAATTCCCAAAGCTGCTCAAGTTGACTGTAAGTCACTCTTCGACGCGATACATCACTGTAAAAAAAAGCACTTAAAATACTTTGGTACTTAAGTTAGGTAAGCGTTTGAGATAAAGAAGCTTGTAAGTTTATGAAAATATAAAATTACTACACAAACTCCACAAGAATACTTACGCCATTATTCGTATTACAAATTATTTTACCAAAGTAAAACGTTAAAAACACTTTTAAATACTAATAATAACACCCAATGTTCTTTCAAAAAAGTTCGAGATATTTAAACTTTCAAAACAAATCGCAACAACAACAAACGCCTCCTGTCAAATCAAACTGAGTGAAGGTGCGTTCTAAACTCGTCTTAATCAATTTATTTTTACGACAACACTAAGCAAACTTTTCATATATATAAATTACTATTATTTAATGAGTACTAAAAAGGGCTTAATGGTATATAATTTAACGCTAAAAAGCGCAATTTCGAAATGTATTTGTTATAATTTTTACACAAAAAAACCGCTAAAATCATATTAACTAGGTTTCGAAACGCAACGCATATGGTTCGAGTAAAAGAGACAGACTTATGCAACGACTGTAAAGCGTCATCTCTTTCTCACACCGCGGACCACAGATAAATTTCGTTCGTTCATTCCTCCATAAGCGATTCAAACGCCAGTTAAATTATGGCACTTCATGGTACGAATCTTAGCGATTCAGTTTAGGTTCCTAAATTGGATTGCATCGGAATTGAATGGCTAACTAAAAGTTGATGGTAGGCCTACAGGTCTCTTTGTTTAAGTTCATAAGTAAATACGAGTACTTACCTTAGGAAACATTTCTAGATCCGTCATAGCAATCGGAATAATGCGAAATGTTTGCCTTTGAGTCAATTGATAGAAACTTGGGTTCCAACTTCCAAGGGCTGTTCATTAGATTGATTCTGGGAATTCATTTGCACCAATGGAACAACATTTTGGATCTAAGACTTTGTTTCGATAAAATTGTCGGAATTTTAGTAAAAACTGGAAATTGGTGTTATTCCTACTAGAAACTGTAATTACGTATTCCTACTAGAACTGTTATCTTTTTTCCACAGATGATGATCTGGAGCTGTTGCTGGATGAGGTGGTCCGTGCGAGCAACCGGGGCGTGTCAGCATCCCGTAACATCACCGGAGGACCGAATTGGAGCTTCGGACAGTCGCTGTTCTTCTCATCCACTGTTGTTACTACCATCGGTAAGCTTGAATTTAAACATTGTAACATAACGTGGCTACGCCTGTATTCCGCGAAGGGTAAGGCAGAGGTTTACCCATTAGTAGGTACACCCATATTTCGCCAGTTATGTTTTAAGGCACATGTAATACGGCAAACTCTCGCGTCAGGCCCTGGTGCAACCCATGGTCCGGGGCGAGGAGGAATGGGACACCGTGGCTCCTTCTGCGAAGCAGTGATGCTAGTAAAGGAGGTGGCGTGGAACGTGAGAGGGAGAGAATCTCTCGTCCCAGCCACCGCGGGAGACACTCCAGGCGTCGGGGGCCACGTGATGGCTTCCGGCCACCGTACCGGTCCGGTAGACGCGGGCCTGTGGACGATGACAGGCCGTGTCGATGGCGCGTTCGTGTTCCTCGTGCGCCTCAAAGAGATGTCAGCAACATGGGACTTGGGAGGGGCCCGCTAGTGCGGACGCCCGTCGGGGCTGCGGGTTGTTCAGAATAGAGATATATTAGGGATTATTTGAGGATTTTCAAGACGCCAAAAAAAAAAATAGACCCATGTTGCTGACACCCAATAGGGGGCGAGCATTTGACCATCAACCAGGCACATATCCATACTCGTGGCTGCTACTTGTGCTAAGAAATTTCTGATGGAAAAACCGAATAACACTTTGCCCGATACGGGAATCAAATCCAGGGTTTCATGCAACAGTCTAATCTAATATTAAAAATGTTAAGCAATAACTAAACACGGCCTAATGAGAAACAACTGAAGGTAACTAAGTAAGATTAAGACCAAAGTTTGCCGCTTAAAAACTTTGACAGACTAAAACTTAAAGTCAGGGAGGTCAAGATTGGGAGGGACCCGAAAGGGCCGAAGCCCGCCGGGGCCGCGGGTTACACACTAGTTATCGCGGCCTCGACATAGAGGGCTAAGAAGGAACATGGGTGGTTTTTAGTCAGTAGAAGTCTGACACTCCCTTTCGCTCTGCCCAAGAACGGGAGGATTATATTTGACGATTTCCCACCCCCCAGAAAAATAAAAAATAATGTGAGGTCAAGACCAAGGGTTACTGACATAACATGAATGAAGTGTTTAAAGCAATAATACAATTTATTATTCACGACTCAAATGCCCAAAGAACTAGGCTGTAATTGAACAAAATCTGGTAGAATTACACAAAAACACTCCTTGATCCGGGAATTATATCCCGGGTCGTATGATCAGAAACAGCGCTTGCAACTACAAGACTTACGACTCACTATAAAGGGTGTAAAAGTACCTACTCTTAACGCAAACGAAGGGAACTTGTTCTCCCCACCACTGCGATATTTTTTTTTGTTCTAGACCATACGTGGGGAACCCCCTAGTTACGGAGATATTGGGGGTCAAATTTTCAAAATTTTCACAGCTGTTTTTGTAAATACTAGTTTTTCAGGTTATAACTTTACTTAAATAAGCTCCATGACCAGTTTTCTATTCAAAGCATCCACTAGCACATTGAGTTTTACCGTTAAAAAAAAAGTCGTTTTCCAGCAAAAATTTTTACGTAGGGGTACCTACTTAGTTTGATGTACAGAATGCTTGGTTGACGGCTGTGTGAAGGGTTAATTTACACCCGGTATAAAAAAGTAGTGGTCGCAAACGCGACTACGTGCATGAGGTCCTGGGTCGATTCTTGGGTCGGGCAAAGTGTTATTGGGTTTTTTCATTTGAAATTTGTTAGTAGAGGCCACGGAGACTGGATATTTCCCCGATTGATGGCAATAGGTTCGCCCAGGTTCGCACTCTATTACATGACACCTAAAAACATAACTGACGAAATATGAGACTGAAATATGAGTGTACCACTACCACTGCCGGTCTACCACTACCTAACCTTTCAGAATAGTGTAGTTAACAAAAAAAAATCTAATTAGTCAGATAGATTTCCAAAAAATATTGGACACATATTTTTTCTTTTTTCACGTAAACAAACAATAAAGACGATACAGTGCTTTGAAAACTCATCATCAGCCTATAATGTTCCCACTGCAGGGATTCAGGTCTCATCTCTAGGAGAGGAATGATGGGCTATAATCCACCACGCGTGCCCAGTGCGGATTGGTAGATGTCACATGTCTTCGAATTTTTTGGTTCTAAGACATGCCGGTTTCCTCACGATGTTTTCCTTCACCGTTTTGAGAGCAGTGGTGTTGAAATAAATAACACAAAGTAATGCGCCTGACTGGATTCGAACCCACGACTCACAGTTCGTAAGTCGAGGCCGTCACCACTGGGCCACCACTGCACTTGAAAACTCGTGTGACGTCAATTTCTAAGACATTAGTATGACATTATTTACCGGTGATGGACGTCACAACTACCCACTCAAATATTTGACGCGTTTTATCTTCGTAAATTTTTATTGATTTGATAAAACAAAAAATACGTATCCAATACTTTTCGATCTGAGTTTTCGATAATCTAAAAGACGGACTAATTAGAATCATATTTTTTTAAGTCAGTAAACATCTCTATTACGCGTGAAATTATGTTTAAATTAGGGCACGTTACCTGGCAACTATACTTGCAAACGAACTCATCATTCTCTTATCATCTTACAGGATACGGCCACGTGACTCCTCTATCAAAACCAGGCAAGCTGTTTTGCATGATGTACGCACTCCTGGGCATCCCTCTGACCCTGGTACTGCTATCAGCGCTGGTGGAACGTCTCCTGCTGCCGGCAACGGCACTGCTACGCTCTCTAAATGCGGCGCTGGGGCATCTGTACCGCCCGTTCACTATACGTTTGGTGCATTTGATGATGATAGGTAAGCTTTGTCATTTGGTTTTTCTCACAGGCCTTGGTAAAAGGCATTTGGCAATCAGGGGTGCTGTATAGTAAAATCTAATTTATGTAGGTAGAAATGCATTCGGGAAAAAGCCAGACGTTTCGAAATTCGAACGCTGAACGGAGCTGATCAGCATAAACGTGGCATAAACCGTATGAAAGTTATTTAGCCAAATATGATTCATAACTGTTTTGAGTCGGTTTCGGTGTTCAACAAATACTTATTAAACTTTGCCTGAGTTTTACTGATTATTCTGATCATTATTATGATATGAAAACACTGAAATACGTTTTTAAAATGAGTAAACCATATACTAATGATAGTTGGTATTGTAGTAGGTAATGCCGTAATGGCCGTCTGCTACAACCAGCAGTAGCCATCAAATCATTAGGCTTCTTGGGCCTTGAATATTCGGGAAAGTATAGAACTTCCCCCGTTTAATATATTTTAAAGGGTTACAATAACTCGTCTGCTGCTTGCCACTTATAATACTGATAGGTCTTCGAAAATATGGTTGTAGGTACAAAGATCTTTTGGCGCGTGGCCGAAATCGGAACTAACGCCGCCAAAATATGTTTTCAATGTTGCAAACAAAAAATAAAAATTCTTGGTTCAAAGACGAATATTACAATGGTGCAATTGAGGAGGACCGTCCTCCTCAATTGCACCATTGTAATATTCGTCTTTGAACCAAGAATTTTTATTTTCTATTATTATTTATTGTTCACAAAACTAGATCATCAGCCTATTATGTTCCCACAGATGTCACATGACTTCGATTTTTTTTTAATTTAAGACATCAGTTTCCTCACGATGTTTTCCTTCACCGTTTTGAGAGCAGTGGTGATGAAATAAATTACACAAAGTAATGCGCCTGACTGGGTTTGAACCCATGATTCACAAACATACATAATTTAGGTAATTTACAATTTACTCGACAAGCTTACTGCCTTTAATCTAATTCCCCACCATTTGTTCACAGTGACAACCCTGGTGTTGTTCTTCCTAGTGGTACCTGCCTGCGTGTTTGCGTACTTGGAGCCTGATTGGGATTTCCTGGATTCCTTCTACTACTGCTTTATCTCGCTGACAACTATCGGATTAGGCGACTACATTCCCGGAGACTCCCCCGGACAACCCTTCCGACCACTCTACAAAGTTGCTACCACTTGTAAGTTTTTTTGTTGGCAACATTTTGCAAACGTCATTGTTTTGGCGCCAATTTTAACATTTTGATGAGTACGTCAGCAAGAAGTCCCGATTTAAAAAGTCTCTGAATCAATAAAAAACAAAGGTCATTTGTTAGCTGCGTCTCCAACCCAAATTATCAGCCATCATTACTTTGGTAAAAATATCACTGGCACGTCATTAAAATAATAATTGGTTCGATGTAACTTTACACCAATTAAAAAAATGTACCGGGGTCAGACCCTTAATTTAGAGCAATTACAAGTTATAGCTTGACGAAATTATAGTTTTTTTTTCAAGAGCGATTAAGTTTTTAATGATAGGTTTCCAACAATTTATTTTGTAAAAATAGGATCAATCTTATTATTCAACATCTTAAACTCTTATGAATCTTTCTCACAAATGTCATCATAACTACACATAACGCCTGTAAACGAAGAGAAAGGACGCGGAGAAGTGTAGGTACACATCTGCCTGAATTGTATTTGTGTTTACGGCCCATAATAGTGGGTGAGCCTATTTTCATAAACCGAATAAAATACAGACTACATTTCTGCTAGCTACTGATAAAAACCCAATAACGCTTTTCCCAACGCGGTAATCACACCCAGATCCTCATGATCAGTA
The DNA here is from genome assembly GCA_932274075.1 of Diarsia rubi. NCBI lineage: Eukaryota > Metazoa > Arthropoda > Insecta > Lepidoptera > Noctuidae > Diarsia > Diarsia rubi. The sequence continues at coordinate 18,554,168 of OW026424.1, read as the reverse complement.
GTCGCGCGTAATATAACGCTATGCCATTTTCTCTTTCACAGTCTACCTACTTATTGGCCTGACATTCCTGATGCTCACACTGACCGTCTTCTACGATATTCCGCAACTGAACCTGAGCACCGTATTCTCATCCATCAAGCTTGATGATGACCCAGAGAAGATGCGTCTGAGCGGTTCCGGAGTCATGGGCCCTGGTTACGGGATCGGCGGGCTGGTGATGCGGGATGACTACAATCACCACGACCAGCGCCGCTCCGTGGTACACATCCGGCCGCACTTGGATGACAGCCCCAGCCCCGAGGATACCACACCCGTGCATGCCCGCGACATACGAGTACACTAAACTGCTTCCTCCCAAAATGTCTTGGTCGTGATTTCGTTGGCTAGTTGGTGCAATTGGATGGAGCAATGTGGAATAAACCTGTTTTCTACCTTCATTTGTTATGTAATTTTTTTTAAATGTGGCCAGTACACAAAAATCTATACGATTTTTCGATACTATTATTAGTACATGCGTTCTACATTGCTACTGAATCCGAAAAATAGCAGCCAACGTTACTAAACGACGTTTGCTCATGTCAAAATTCCTTGAAAATGGAATGAAAATTTAAAAAAATATGATGAACAGGCGCGGTAGAATTGTAAATTAGTTTACGTCATGTAGTTACGTTAAAATACTTTAGTTTCTAAGTTGATAATGTTAGTGATAAGTTAATGTCAGATTTTCTAGTTGTGTACCTACCTACCTTTTAGTTTCTTTTTCGGTCTCTTTGTCGACTACCGTCCTAAAATTTGCGAAAATGTTATTTTTAATTCTATAAAAAAGGAAATTCTATTAGGTCTGCTGGTAAACGCTACGATAATAAGACTGAGAGGTTTTTTCAAATTTTCAAACTTTTCTAATTCATTTTTAGGAGTTTTGTACCTGCAAAATTGCGTACCTTGCAAACTATAACAAAACAAATGACGAAAACAATGTAGTATCTAAACAGACTGACTAACAACATGTCCTTCTATATGTATACGTTTTACATTCCTATATTGTAAGAAGTTTTTTAAAGTAATGTCCCTATTATCCATTTTCAACATTCCCAAATCAAGGACATATCAGTTACGTTCTCGATTCAACAAAAAACATACTATCCTTGCCATATCAAAAAAATCAAGACTTTGAGAGCTACGAGTACATCAGGATTATCCCTGCTGCTCTATGAATAAAGATGGAAAATCTAGTGCGAATAATCTAATACCAAGAATTATTGTGCTTATACTTACGTCAGAAACATGCTACTCAATTCAAATATTATTATGCTACTACCTACATAATTATATCAAAATAAATATGCATGGATATAAAATTTGACGTATCAATTATGTGTGATAGATGACCAATAACTTAGTAGATTCATTGGATTTATAATATGAAATATTTATATATCTATAGATATAAAAATCCAATATTATAATAATATTAATATTCAACATAAAATGTTTTCTAATAAAAATAAATAAATTTATAAAACTAGGGTGGTAGTGCATAAATTATATAAAATCAATATTCAAAATTGTAAAATGTTTATAGTTGTGAGTATAGTTTAGTAACTGTTGCAGAAAAAGAGATGTTTACGTACTATTAAGTGTTGGTAGTCCACAGTTTTTTATTTCACTTTTCTTTATCTTCTCAGTTATATTTATAACAGGGTGGCTGTGACTTTCTAAAATGTCACAAAGTCTTATTATTTAACGTTTGGGTCGTTTTGCTTTTCCAACTTTTGTATTATATTTTCACAATCATTTTGAATCGAATTGCAATCAATGACAATATAATCAAACTTATGAAAAGATTTAAATATAATAGGTATTAAACTAACATTATTTTGCTACTTTATATGAATTACTTTTACATGTACATTTTATTTATCCCTTAAAGTATGAAAGAATGTACCTATTCTATGTCATCAATACATTTTATTTTTAAGAAAATTATTTACAGGAAGTCTTAAGCACTACCTACATCACTTAGAAAATGAATACTAAGTATCTACTAATGCAAATTATCAAACAAAATGTATTGAATGTTAGGATAAAATATTTCTAAGTGTTAAAATAAGCATGTTAACCTATTCTATGTTCGAACAACTCCGTAACAACTTATTGTATAAAATGTTATAGAAAATAAAGAGTAGTGCGTAGATAAAAAACACGAAAATCTTTCAATGGAAAACCGCATTATAGATCAAAACTGTATCAAGAGTACCTAAATTCGTGAATACATCAGCTTGAAAAACGTAGTTTTATGGTTTTATTTACTGGACCATATTAATGACAACATTCTAAAAGTTAATTAGGAAAGGAACAGGTATTATGAGAATAGGTACCTAATATTATGATTTCCTAGACCAACCTGAATGGGAATTCAAATTCAAAATTCTTTATTTTGTGTCACAAAGCTAAAAGAGTACCTACCTACATGGTGTTATCGAAAAGAGCTTAGGTATGTGGTGCCTTGCAAGGCATAGGCACAAATAATGTTTACTTACACAATTTTATGTAGGTAGTTTTTATTAGGGTTCCGTAGCCAAATGGCAAAAAACGGAACCCTTATAGATTCGTCATGTCTGTCTGTCTGTCCGTCTGTCCGTCTGTCCGTCCGTATGTCACAGCCATTTTATTCCGAGACTATAAGGATTACACAGTTAAAATTTGGCAGGTAGATGTATTCTGTAAACCGCTTTTTGATTTTTATATAAAAATAAAAAAATATATAAGATTAAGAGGGGGCTCTCCATACATGGAGTTGAAACTAAAAAAACTTTTTTTCATCAAATCTACACATGAGGGGTATCTATGGATAGGTCTTCAAAAATGACATTGAGGTTCTTAAAATCATTTTTTCTCAAAGTCAATCGTTTCAAAGATAGACACATCCAAAGTGGTAAAATGTGTCCCCCCCCCCCCCCCTCTAACTTTTGTGACAATTCTAAAACAAATATATATAGTAGATCTCAACAAAAACTACCAACCAAAATTGGTTTGAACGAGATCTAGTAAGTATTTTTTTTTATACGTCATAAATCGTAAAATTCAATCAACTCAATTATAAAAATAATTAAAAAACATTTAATTTCATAAACTTAAACCTTATGCATAAACCGTGAACCATTATTTTCTAATAATCTAATAATAAATCTGTAATAGGTGCCTGGGTAAATAATAATTATAATTCGCGCGGGGCGTGGCTGGATCTTGCGGGGAGCGCGGGGGCAGGTTTCCGACTGCGCTAACCCGAACGGGCAGACACGTGAGGGCAGGCGTCGTTGACACTCGTGCGCGCGGAGCAAATTTTTTTGTATACTATCATTCATGCAGAACGCTGGATACAGGGCGTTATTACCACCTTGTCCAACTACGCGTGGAGGCACACAAATTGATAATATTTTTGGATACATTTCTTGTCAAACTGGAATATATATTAGCTTGTTTAGCTATGACAAGCCTATATGGGCTCGAATATAGTTAGATCTAAATCCCATCATTTAGGAACCTCATTATATTGTTTACTTAGCAATAAAATTTAAAAAATACGCTGTTATTAAAACATCGTCAAAGTTACAACGAACTACAATAACTTTTGTATTATGTTACTTGCTGCTACGGAACCCTTCATGGGCGAGTCTGACTCGCACTTGGCCGGTTTTTTTTAGAAGTAGGAAAATGTTGTTATTTTTACTGGACATTCCCAAGATAAAAATATAACATCACGCCTGTATTCCCCTAGTATTTTTGGGAAAATTAGTACCCTAAATAATTATACTCTAAAGCTGTTGCCCGCGACTTCGTTCGCGTGGAAATTTTATCTCCATGGTCTGGAATCTGGATTTACTAATCGAATGTCAAATGCCAATCGAAGCAATTATATTCGCATAAACAAGCCTGTCGTAAAATCTGTTCCTACCTGACATGTCTTAACTATTTTCCATCTCTCTACTAATTTTAAGGTACAAAAAACCAAGGATTTCATATATACTTGCAAGAGCCTTTATTCCAGATCGTCCCGAGGTTTTTCTTAGCTAATCCCTCCTACTCATTAATTCCTACTTCCTAATAGTTTCCTACGAGAATGCTCGTACCCGGACGGCTGGAAATTAAATAGGGTTACTCCAGTACCAAAGGGGGCCCCAAGCTCAGATGTTAACGAATATAGGCCAGTAGCAGTACTGTCAGCTTTTTCTAAAGTCTTCGAGTCCGCGTTGTGTTCAACTATCCACTCGCAAGTAGCCTCTCAGCTCAACGATGCGCAGCATGGTTTCCGGGCGGGCCGTAGCAGTAATTCTAATTTAATGTGTTTTTTAAATCAAGCCACCACAGTGCTGGACTAGGAGGCTGGTGCCCAACTGGATGTCGCTTACTTCGACTTCAGGAAGGCATTTGATAGTGTCGATAATGACATACTTTTAAGTAAATTTGCGGGGATGGGTTTTACCCCAGCTCTCTTGAAGTAATTTGCTAGCTACTTGGGCAACCGCAAGCAAATAGTAGAATACGCAGGTTACATCTCGGACTCGTATTTAACCCTTACAGGAGTTAGCCAAGGGACAAATTTAGGACCTTTAGCATTCATAATCATGATTAATGATCTTCTAGAAATAATTAAAGAAGCTAGCTGTTTATTATTTTCTGACGATCTCAAGCTTTTCTTGCGTATCACTGACGAGTCGAGCTGCGAAAGGCTCCAGCGGGACATTGATAGGGTGGTAGCTTGGAGTGAAGTGAATAAACTACACTTCAATGTGACGAAGTGTAATGTAATGTCATTCACGCGGGCCGTGGTACCACGACGCCATGATTATCGTATGGACGGTCACGTCATATCGCGGGTGGAGTCAGTGCGAGATCTCGGGGTTACTTTCACTGGGGATCTTTCGTTTCGGGCTCACGTAGTGCAGGTCTGCAAAAAAGCGTTTAGAAATCTTGGTTTTTTGATGCGTGAAACCCGTGACTTCACTAATATGGCAGCAGTGAAATCACTTTACAATGCGTTGGTGCGAAGCAACTTGGAAATCCTTATGAGGTGAAGTATTCTCAGATGCTAGAAAAAATGCAAAATAAATTTACCCGATATCTGTACTTGAGGCAGTTTGGGGTCTACCCTTTCTACCCGCTTATGTATCCAACTCTCTTTGTAATAGAGATGGTTGGGTACTATAAGTTGGAAGTAAGGCGCAACCTCGCTCTCGTAAAATATGTTTTTATGGTTTTTCGTGGTATGTTAAATAATCCACAAATATTAGAATCGTTGGGATTACTTGTTCCAGACAGAAGGTTACGGTTGGGACCGAGGGAGGGGCTTTTTAAAGCACCAGTGATTCGAGTAATGCGAACACTGAATAGTGTGTCTCGGCGTTTGGACATATTTTTTCTTGTTCTTTGGCGGAATTCCAGAAGGTGACACTTAATATATTGTCCACTGTATAGCTGTGTTCCTACACAGACCCGCTGCTTGGGACTGGACTTTTAACAATTTATGACTACTTTTGTTAGCTTGGGTCTTACCTGTTAAAACAAATGTATGTGTTAATGAATAAATAAATAAATAAATAAATAAAACTCTAGACTAGCTAAATTTCAGGTCGGTAGGACAAAAAAAAACTCAGAACTTTCATACAAACTCGCGAGAGCCCCTAACCCTCCCTAATCCGGCCCTGAATGCCCTGATACAAAATCTGTTCTTACCAGACGTCTGCCTACTATAAATTACGTCCCTTCCAAAAATGAAAGTTTTAGCACAAAAAATAAAGGACTTTCAAACAAACTTGCGAGGGACCTCCCTAATCCGGCACTGCCGCAAAGTCTGTTTTTACCAGGCGTCTGCCTACTATAAATTAAGTACGTCCCTTCGGAAAATGAAGATTTTAGCACAAAAAAGGACTTTCTTACTTCTATATACCTCCCTAATCCGGATCTGTCGCAACATCCTCTGTATCTGTATCAACATTTTTAGCGGACGTCTACTAACTATAAACGACATCCCTGCCAAAAATCTTTTTTATACGTCAAGGGATTTTTCAGATTTGACGAGTGCGTCCCTTAACGCAAACGAAAGGCATTTGTTCTCCTCACCACTGCGATCATTTTTTGGCTTTAGACCATACCTGGACCCCCTAATTACGGAGATATTGGGGGTCAAAGTTCCAAATTTTGCACAGAGCTGTTTTTGTAAATACTTGTTTTTCAGGTTATAACTTTACTTAAATTACCTCCATGACCCGTTTACTATTCATAGCATCCACCGTAAAATGTGATTTTTCATCTCAAAAAAAAGTCGTTTCCCAGCAATTTTTTTTGCGTAGCGGTACTACTTAGTTTGATGTACAGAATGCTTGGTTGTCGTATGTGTGAAGGATTAATTTACACCCTGTATAGGTATCTATAGATTACAGACATTTCACCAGTAACGATAAATTCGTCCTGTCCATCAGTCCGCCCCGCTCGCGTTAGGAATAATAGTGTTCTGTCATTCTGTGTGCCTGTCTGTCCGTTTGTATGTCAAAAACATTATAAGTACTCTGAGACTCTTGGCACCACACACTCACAATATGGAGGGTAGGTTCTATAAACCGCTATACAAAAGAAAAGTGAAATAGGTAAATATGTAGCAGACAGACAGACATGACGAATCTATAGGGGTTCCGCTTTTTGCCATTGGGCTACGGAACCCTAAAAAAGACGGAGGTATGGAGTATGGAGTTCATTACATCGGGTCAGCCGGATTTGATATTGGCCGAATTGTGAAATGGCGTTGCATAAGGTACCAATATTTATGGTGAAGGTTGCGGTGGCCCGCTGAACGCTAGACGAACGGAACCAGTCTTTTTGGGTACACCTGGGGGAATTGGCGACAATGATATATTTGTTAATGATATTGTTTGACAAACAAGACAAGATGGACACCACTTTTTTTATTTCGCCAAAATTCCGACGTCGCTGTTGTCATAGAATGTTTTGGTTAAACCAACGAAAGCACAGCGGAGTGTCGGCGCCGCGCGCCGTCCGGCATGCCATGAGTTGATGGCATGCCGGGCGAATGTTTGATTACAGGTTACTAGTGGATCCGAAACCGCGGGAATGTCGTTACAATTCTTACGTGAGCATTGCAGTATAGAATTTCATAGAAATACTTTACGGCTTGAGATAAGAGAAGGCTGATCCCGTAAACTGCGTGCAGTGCTTATTTCCAAAACACACGTGTGAAACTCATTCAAGCATTTTTTGTTTTTTTTTTGTTTTTGGCGTTGTACTATTCGTGCTTGCCACTGACAATATTTTATTTGGTATTAACAAAACGTAAGAATCAAGTACTCGCGAAATAATAAAATATTACAACGGGAAATATGGGAATGGAAAGGAGGTTAGTTATTATTGGAAGGGAATGGGAAGGAGTTGATATTAAATAAAAATAATAAATGATAACAAGTTACCAGTAGAGATATATAGAATAAAACAAAAAACTGTAACCATTTAACGCCACCATTTGCAGTGGCCCAACAAAAAGGCCGGCTCGGTGCGAAAACTAAGAACTAGGTAAATGGTAAATTAAGTACTTTTTAGACAGTTTATAAATTAATGTTTTTAAAGCTATAATATCATTATTTACAAGGAAAAGTGCTACTTATGGTTTTATAAATATCTACATTAAAATTAATTAAAATACATGAGATAGAAGTAGGAAACGGAACTCGACTTTGACAAGACTGGAAAAGTGTTGAGTGGTTATAAAGGGGGCAGGAAAAAATAAGATGGCCCAGGTAGCAAGATGACGTCTGTGACGAAATAATGACGTCCCACTTTAGTCATTTTAGGGTCCGTCCTTTATTCGTCGAACGTGTACGTAAAAATGACGTTATTTTAGGGTAGATTCATAACCAACCCGTGTTAGTCATAAATGATACGTCGTAGCAACGTCTATTTAAGGTCAATTTTGTGACGTCCGGTAATAGTCACGAATGGTACGTTCTGATGACGTCTATTTAGGGTCACCAGTGTGACGTCCGGTATTAGTCACGAATGGTACGTCTTGATGACGTCTAGTTAGGGTCACCAGGGTGACGTTCTGTGTCCCATTTATTTCAGCCCGTGTTGGTCATGAATGGTACGTCCTAGCTACGTCTATTTAAAATCATTCTGTGACGTCCGGTATTAGTCATGAATGGTACGTCCTGATGACGTCTATTCAGGGACACTAGTGCGACGTTTTGTGTCTGATTTATTTCAGTCCGTGTTAGTCACGAATGGTACGTCCTGATGACGTCTATTTAGGGTCACCAGTGAGACATTCTGTGTCCGATTTATTTCAGCCCATGTTGGTCATGAATGGTACGTCCTAGCTACGTCTATTTAAGATCATTCTGTGACGTCCCGTATTAGTCACGAATGGTACGTCCTGATGACGTCTATTTAGGGTCACCAGTGTGACGTCCGGTATTAGTCACGAATGGTACGTCTTGATGACGTCTAGTTAGGGTCACCAGGGTGACGTTCTGTGTCCCATTTATTTCAGCCCGTGTTGGTCATGAATGGTACGTCCTAGCTACGTCTATTTAAAATCATTCTGTGACGTCCGGTATTAGTCATGAATGGTACGTCCTGATGACGTCTATTCAGGGACACTAGTGCGACGTTTTGTGTCTGATTTATTTCAGTCCGTGTTAGTCACGAATGGTACGTCCTAGCTACGTCTATTTAAGATCATTCTGTGACGTCCCGTATTAGTCACGAATGGTACGTCCTGATGACGTCTATTTAGGGTCACCAGTGTGACGTTTTGTGTCCGATTTATTTCGGCCCGTGCTGGTCACGAATGGTGCGTCCAAGCAACGTCTATTTAAGATCATTATGTGACGTCCGGTATTAGCACGCATGGTACGTCCTGAGGACGTCTATTTAGGGTCATCAGTGAGAAGTTCTGTGTCTGATTTATTTCAGCCCGTGTTGATCATGAATGGTACGTCGTGTTGACGTCTATTTAGGGTCTATTGTGACATCAAAATCATAGTCATGTAAATTAAGGCCACTTCAGTTTTATACTTTTAATGGCCAAGTAGCGCCAAATGACCAACAGGGGTACGCCCCGCGTTAACATCTCCATTGGTCTAATGCTCGAAGAAGCCCGAAATAAATAAAAATACTCCGGCTGGGCGCTGCTAAGTCAGTGCTTCCAACTAGTTTTAGATTTTGGCATTATTTTCACTCGCCTGGCACTGATAATTTATTTAGATAATATAAACTAGTTCAAACTGGATCTACCCTACTCAAGAAAAATGCTAACTGATGACTAGGCAGCATGGTCTCAGACCTTAGCCTGTTCCGTCAGGAATTAATTTATTTATTTACAAAAAAAAGTGAAGTTATGCTAGTTTGCGTCAGTGTTGCCAACCGTACGATTTAAATCGTATTTATGCGACTTTTTTGGCACTAGCACGATGTACGATCGAGTAATCGAAGTCGTACGCAAAATATACGATCTTTTCAAATTTATACCCATCATCATAACGAAGTAAAACTAGATGACATATTAAATTAATTTTTGATATTATAAAAAAAAACAAGTAGAAGACTTGAACGAGCTAAACAATTACTATCAATGTGTTATTGTCATTGCTGTAAGCAACTGAATCTGTCAAATTGTACACACATAATAAGCAAAAGTTACGATTTCAGTCAACTGAAATCGAGAATTGGTAGCATCAGAGCTTACATAATCAAGGTAGAGGACAACTTTTATCCGTATACAAATTCGAGATTTTAAACCTGTATATATGGAAATGACACCATAATCACGGTTTCATCTGAGTTTTAGAATATACTTAGGTACTTTTCTCATATCTAAAAATATAAAAATTCTGTTAAATTTTAATACTAAATGTTGATTCATGTCCCTTAAATGATAAATATCAATTAAAAATTAGATTCTGTTTTAAAATTATTTACATTGTTTTATTGAAATTTCATTACGTACTATGTTTTTCCTTGATACGTTACGATCTTCTAAAAAATAAAGTTGGCAACACTGGTTCGCGGGTTCGCGCCACAGACGCGCTGACAATGACATTTTGTTTTGTACAACAACGGTCTTTAAAGTATCCCTGCAGTCGATAACTTGCTCGTTTTGTACAAATTGATTGAATTATCTTTGTTCTAAATAAAATTTCTAAGTTCTGTGCATCATACTCTCTCTCAGTAGACAATATGTATTCAGTCATTCAGTTTTCTGATCCTTCTACTGGTGCCGAAAGAAGTGTGTCAATTGTAAGTAAATCGCCAGTGGATGACACCACATAAATGTGAAGTGTATTGGCCCCCTGTACGGGAATCCAAGGCCGTTAATCGGTTAGTTATAAGAAGATATGATATTATGATATAGAACATGCGGAACCTGACTTGGATACATGGAAGCTATATGGTGTCCGGAGAGTTTTTTTATGAGACTGGTAAGTACTACATGGTATTAACTACGTTTAATGGTCGTATCTGTCTGCATGAAATTTCGGTCAAGGAAGCTGCGGTTTTCTCATCTTTACAATACTTGTTCTTCCTGTGAGTTATCAATTGGCAATTTTGACATGCCTTACCAACGTCACTTTTCATTCGTGATAGGTATAGTTACACAGCTTCTATTCTACTATAATCACTTGTTACCTAAACTGCTTAAATTAAACATATTCGTAATCACCTACAATTAATTGGAATATGCCCCACTCCCAGAGTGACGAACGCACTGTTAGAGCATTGCAGCGACAGAAAAGCTCCTGTTGGGTAATTTCTTTTGTTATGTATTAGGAAGAGGTAAATGTTAACCCGGCTTGGTTTCAAAAGTTGTTGAATGAAAACTTTTTTGTATCTATTCTTTTTTCAAACTATGATTCTTGTGCTTGTAAAACTGCAAACACAACATTTCAATGTTACAATACCTAAAAATTAACTGATGATAACACCCGCAGTCAAATTCATAATTGGGAACTCCTGACACTAGGATCTACAAGGACAAGGGAACATGGTGTAGGGTGGTGGAGTGTACCTATGCAAATTCAGTATGTTCAATATATGTGTTATGTATTGTAACATTCAAGGTGGAACGATTTTCATACAAATTGCTTTTACCATCTAAGGGCTAAGGGCTAGTATGTTTGTGTATACTGAAATAACTGTGTCAGTTTTTATTTTGGTCAGTATTTGTGACAAATTATATTTGGTTAGAGAAAACTGTGGATTAATAGCGAAAATAACATTGACATTTTAATTTGAATGTGTGACTAAACACCGAATTTCAGTGTTCACTTTATATAATACAATACTATAATTTGCCACAAAATAAAGATCAATGTAAAAGCCTAACTAGATACCAGGTTACAAACAAATTTATAGCTAAAAAAAAGGGGCTAACATACAAAGATTAAATTTGAATTGGGTTTATGAGTGTGCCCCTTTACTGTTGTATGTCTACTACTGTTTGTTCATGTGCATGGCATGGTTATTTTGGGTGGATTTTTGTTCTTTAGACTGTTTAGAAAAAGCTAAGGAAAAACTGAAATTGGCAGAGGTAACGTCTGACGTACAGACAGAAGCAGAGGATACTGAACTAAAGCAACTAAGGCCTAAGCGATGAGGACAATAATGACAGCCATAGACGCCCACCACCACTAAAAAAACAATACATAGATGGTAAGATTTTCAAAATTTCAAGATTATTGTGTGAACATGTTATTACAAGATTTTTATTCAGCTTATCGTGTAGGTATTGTTCTATTGTATAATGTAATTTACCAAAAATATAATAAACAGGGGATTTTATTTAGCTTGCTTTGGATGATTGTTTGTTAAATTATTGTATGATGTAATTACCAAATTCAATATACAGGATGTAAAAAGACCACTCCCGTAAAACTTCGGGGAGTTTAAGTACCCATCAATATAATAAACAACTTTTCAACCTTTGAAGCTCAGTTGGTAGTATCTTTACCTTCTGCGCTGGAGGGCGCGGGTTCGATCCCCGCCGAGAACAAATGTTTGTGTGACGAACACATGTTTTGTTCTCTGCCTGGGTGTTATATTGTATTCTAAGTATGTATTTACAAATAATAAAAACATTATATAAGTATTATATCAGCTTATTTGGTTCCTTTCTGGTTATTACAAGCTCTGCTTAGTTTGGGGCTAGATAGTGTTGTGTGGAATGTGTAAATATTTATTTATTTAACAGTGTGGAAATTAGTGCTAAACGCGCGTCAGCAATTGGTCTGAATAAAAGAACAGAATTATTTTTTTACGGTTATGTATCATAAAAAAATATAAACGGTACATATCTTTATTTACAGTACTACGAAATAAACAGTATGTGTCAAGAGCCCTCAGGATTAGTAAAGGAAATTGAAGCACAAGAAAAACATAAGCGTAAAGCCATACCAACTGATTATTCATCTGATGATACAGTTACTGACCATAGTTGCACAATATTAAAATAAAAACTTGTTGTACAGTAAAACCAGCAAGTTATCGGCAGGCATACTCATCAACACCGAAAAGTAAGTTAATCATAATTTAACTCTTTCCCATTGAGAAGTAAAAGTGATTTGGGCTGCATTAGAATATTATACCTTTTGTAATTTCGACACCTACACGCTCCTTATGAGTCCGTGCACGAAATTAACTCATTTAGGACAATTTTGATCACTTGTTGTGGGAAAGTCAAGAAGAATTTGAACCTTCTTTTTGATTATTATAAGAGTCGAGTTCTTATTCGAGGTCAACTGCTTGAAAGAATTTTGAAAATAGAGAATATATTAATGGCATTCACCCATATTCAAAAGCCCTTTTCCGCAAAAGTAACGACCGAGTGATGTTTGTAGTTCACTGAACAAAAAACTGCGAAATATTCTGACCATTAAAAAATATGAATAATATCATCATTTATAGTCTACTCGTCACATCGTTGAAAACATTATTGATTTCAATACGAAATATAACAGAAAAAAAATATTGAAAAAACGTAATTTATGCAAAACGTCGGGACAAACAAGTATTTTTTTATATACCTTAGAAATACTTCAAAGAAAATTTCAAAACTACCTATTAATCTCAAGGTAACCCTTTAATAGAATCTGAATTTTAATTTATAAATAAACAATTACTTCATTTCGTAAATTAAAGGCAAAGTGAACTATAAAATCAGCCGCACAAAGTAGTTCCCGTCAGTAACGAGATCTCGTTAATTTTTGCCATGTCCAGTAGAGTCTGACATGGCCTGCCTTATTTTATTGTGGGCTTATTAACTAACCACTTTTACATGTATTTGATTACAGAGGCTGTAAAGAAATCTACTTTAGGAACAACTGAAAAAGATATCGAAGATTGCATTGTTAACCCAAAAATTTTGTATTTGTAACTTCAATTTTTTCATTATTATACAGTTATGGGCACGTAAGTTGGCAAGAGTCGTTAGATGCGCAGAACTCGAATTTGAGGTCTCTTTGGTATCAAGTGGGACGCGGGGTACGAGGTAGCGCCGATCCGAGCGCCTGATTGGTCGCGTCAGTCGACCCCTGCCTCCCGCAACGCGTCTACATTCCGTCAGTCGACCCCTGCCTCCCGCACCGCGTCTACATTCCGTCAGTCGACCCCTGCCTCCCGCACCGCGTCTACATTCCGTCAGTCGACTCCTGCCTCCCGCACCGCGTCTACATTCCGTCAGTCGACCCCTGCCTCCCGCGCCGCGTCTACATTCCGATCGCGCCTGCTTTTTTGTTCCAGATGCGCGAACTTACCCCCACTACGCTAAAACCTTGCCAAGTTACGTCCCCAGCACTGTAGCTTACATTTCGTTTTGCATTGGCTACTCTTAGACGAAAATTCATAATTTTTGTTTTCTTTAAATTTATAATTATTAAGTTGTTATGTTCTAACCAGTTAACGGCTTGTTGTAAAGCATTGATTGTGTCAGCTTGTCTTTATTATTTTTGTCAAGTTTAACAATGATAGTACTCTCATAGGCAAACAATGTCACGGGATAGGGTATATTCTGAGGAAAGTCATTTATATGTATAAGGAATAATAAAGTCCCTAGCACACTGCCTTGGGGCAGAAAAAGTTAGAAATGTTTTATTTCTGTACGTTGTGTTCTATTTTTAGGTAAGAATACGCTTCTATTTCCATTTATTATTTTCCACGTCATTTTCGATTTATTAAAATAATATGTCTCTATTTTATAATAATTCTTTGTGTCAATTAGTGTCAATTTGATAATTTTCTTGTCTGTTTGAATAACTTTTAAGTTTCGTCACATTTACCTTAGATGGATTTAATCTATGGTGCCACAACATGAGTCTTTTTATTATTTGGCTACACCGTCTATTACCAAAAGTTAGCCAATTTGGATTCATTATTAATTTTCTTTTTTTGAACGTAATCGGAAAACATAGATTATAAAATAATTGGAATAGTTCGAAAAAGTTTTTGTATGCTACATTAGGGTCTTTAATGAGGTAGACATCAGAAAAAGAAATTGATTTCAAACAGTCTTTGAATTTCATCAAATTTCCATTAATAAAGTTACGCACCTTTATATTCCAACTTTTGATTAAACGTCTTTTTTACTGGAAGTTTTAAAGTTTGTGCGGTGTGATCCGACATATTATGTATATCTGTATTTTACTTCATTATGAAACTAGTAAATTCAAGAGATATATTGTTTTAAAATATTAATGTTGAAATCACCACAAAGGATTACATTTTTGTTTAATTCGTAACAGTGTTTTGATAAGTGTTTAATTTTGAGTAGAAAACCTCTAAATTGTTTTTGGTAGGTACCTACTCTATCTAGGCAAATAATGATTGTGTTATGTGGTATTAGTTCAAAATTGCACAAACTTTAACGACGCTATTACCATGATTGAATAATAAATTGATAGTGATTTTTGTAGAAAATGAAAAGTTTTTTATTTCATGGTACCTATCCATATTAATTTTATATGCACTGTAGGCTTTTAAATGACTAATAAGTAGTTATATTTTTTTGCAGCTTCAACGCATCATCTCATCACTAAAGTATGACGCAACTTAGACACTTCAACACGTCATCTCAGGACCAATATAAAACCTACTGGTGGCCGTCATTAATCATTACATTAAAACGTCTTATCGACAATTGTTTACCAAGGTACGTCCTTAAGGACACTTAATGACGTTGTCTAAGTTGCGTCATAATTTAGTGATGACATAACGTCTTTATGCCGTTATTAATGACGTCCACAGTAGATCACTATATGACGTCATAATGCCGTTAACAATGACGTCCACAGTAGGTCACTATATGAACTCTTAGTGCCGTTATTAATGACGTCCACAGTAGGCCACTATATGACGTCTTAATGCCGTTATTAATGACGTCCACACTAGGTCACTATATGACGTCTTAGTGCCGTTATTAATGACGTCCACAGTAGGCCACTATATGACGTCCTAATGCCGTTATTAATGACGTCCACAGTGGGTCACTTTAAGACGTCTTAGTGCCGTTATTAATTACGTCCACAGTAGGTCACTATATGACGTCTTAATGCCGTTATTAATGACGTCTACGTTACGTCATATATTAGTCCTGAGGTGACCAGCCAATACGTCATAAAATGACGTCGTGAGGCTGTGACATATGTACGTCATATTCCAGGGACGTGTGACGTCATAAAATGACGTCAGTTACGTCGAAAATGACTGCGAATGGACGTCATAATCACGTCGAAATGCTACCTGGGGGTTCAGATCTCCCACTTCAGCGCCAGTCACACGCAAAGAGAACCCTGTAGAAGCACAATGCCAAGCCTGGCAAGATAAGTAGGAGTGCACACGTGACCCAATCGCATACGTATGAATATTGTTGTAATCTTTTTGCTTAGCTTGTACTTGCTAAACCAAGGTTTAACAAAAATGGATGGCTGAATAGTACGATTAAGTTTCCCTTTCACTGATTGCCCGGACCAAAGCTGACCCCAGGATTCCTATAGTTGAACTTTGGACAGAGCTGCCAGATCTTGGGAGTTATTTTTGTACGGAAAAACGTCTCCACACAATACGGCATCATTAACTAACTGGTCTGCTCTCTCATTACCTAAAATGCCACAATGCGACGGTATCCACGCAAAATGCACTGAATACACCTTCATAGAACCTATATATGAGTTCACGTGTTTCAAATATTATATTAGAGTTATGAGAATCTAAGGAAATCTGGCCAAAGATGGTAAGACACTCCTTGCATCAGTCGAAATGAGTGAATTTTGTAAGCGCATCATAAGTATATATTCGACAGCTTTGAATACACCTGGCACCACACACTCACAATATGGAGGGTAGGTTTCTAAAAACCGCTATACAAAAGAAAAGTGAAATAGGTAAATATGTAGCAGACAGACAGACATGACGAATTTATGGGGGTTCCGCTTACACGGCCTACGGCCGTAACATTCTCCCGTAAACACCGATGATTCGGGCGGGAACTTAATTTTTTGCACGATATTAGATTGGGAGTGGTATACACCTACTCCCACACATGAGTCTCTTCCGTGCTTAGAAGCATCTGTAAACAAGTAAGAGCTGACATTGACAGCCCTTTCAGTCTCTATCTACACTAATAATATTATAGAGAGAAAAGATTTGTATTTTTGTGTGTGTGTAAAATAACATCAAAAACTACTACACCGATTTCTAAAATTCTCTTACCATTACATTCACCCTGAGTAACATAGGCTACTTTTTATCCCTGTATCCTCACGGGAACAGGAACTACGCGGGTGAAACCGCGTGACGTCCACTAGTCCATAGAAAGTTGAAGTTAAAGTTGTGACATATGTCATCTCGGTAAATATTACTAAATATTAATAATAGTGTATAATAATAATAGTGTATAGTTAAAGACATAATTATTGAGTTGTAATTACAGTGAATTAGAGGAAGAAATTGAGAGTAGTGACAGGGAGCTTCGATTAAATTGTATTTTTAAAGCTTCTAAACGAAACGTGTTATTGACAGCTGTCAGTGCGTGGTTACAAATCCGGGAACGTCAATAAAATTCTAACCCTACTTTACGAACAGAGTGCGCGCGCCGCAGCCGAGTTCTGTTTTATTTATATAAAGAAGGGTCGATTCAGAAGTGTCTAGTATATACCTTAATTGACGGCTTTGGTTCCCGTTCATGTTCAAGTTCTAATAAAGTGAATGAACACAAGTTATTTAAAGTAAGGAACTGAGAACATAATTCACGTGTGCGCTTCCATTATTTATTTTCAAGAAAATGGACTCTCCTGTGTCCGCCTTTGCTAGGTACAAAGCCAATACTTCAGCTAACAAAGACAAAAAGCATAAGAAAAGGAATAAATTGCGTCAACAGCCAATTTCCCCGAAACCACTACCGCCGCAGTTAACTGAAGATAGAAAACAAATAGAAATCGCTCAAAAACTGAAAAAGAAAAACAAGAAAGTAAAAGAATCAAAGAACATTAGCAAGAAGAAGCAACACAAGAAAAAGAAGTCGAAACATAGCAGGAGTGAGCAAAAACCTAGTGCTAATAAAAAAACGTCAAAAGCGAGAGGAAACTTAGCAGCTGGTGATGGAGAAGAAGCAGCAGTATTATTCGGTGATGATAAAGAGGTACCAGTATTGGTTGGTGATGAGGAGGATGATGAAGAGGTACCAGTATTGGTTGAAGCGTCAAAGATGGGTACACTTAAATATTTTTTTAAGAATGGACATGGGTCTGATTCATTAGATGACCTGTGCTCTCAAACAAGTAATGCCAGCTTTGAGTACACTCCTGTAGAAACAGACAGCGCTGAAGAAGGACTTAAAGTATTTAAGTGGCTGATTGCTCCCTATGATGTAGATGAATTTTTCAAAACTATTTGGGAGAAGAAACCGTTACACCTTGCCAGAGGAAAACCTGGATTTTACAAAGAAATAATAACCACACCTATTATAGATGACATGCTACGAAGGGAAAATATCCAGTTTACTAAAAATATAGATATCACATCATATGTTGATGGAGAAAGAAAAACACACAATCCAGACGGCAGAGCACATCCACACTTGGTTTGGGACCACTACTTACATGGACGCAGTGTGAGGCTGCTGAATCCACAAACCTATATTCCCAAATTACAGTTATTGAATGCAACCATGCAGGAATTCTTCAATTCCTTTGTTGGTGCCAATGCTTACCTCACCCCACCAGATAGTCAAGGGTTTGCTCCACATTATGATGACATAGAAGCATTCATATTGCAAACAGAGGGCAAGAAACATTGGCGCGTTTATAAACCACTGAATAAAGAAGAGGTGCTTCCTAGAGAATCTTCCAGAAATTACGAACAGAAGGAAATTGGAGAACCAATACTAGAAATAACTTTAGAAGCAGGAGACTTACTTTATTTTCCTCGGGGCTATATTCATCAAGGTGTCACAGTAGATGGTGAACATTCCCTACATCTCACAATTAGCATGTACCAAAAGCATTCTTGGGCTGATTTGTTTGAGAAATTAATTCCTGCTGCTGTACAGATGGCTATTAAAGATAATGTAGAACTGAGGAGAGGACTTCCTTTAGATTTGTATGATCACTTTGGTTTGGTCCACTCTGATGCTAACACACCTCGCAGAGAAGAAATACATAAAGTGGTTGAATCACTTTTTGAAAAGATTCGTAAAGCAGTGCCTGAGATGATTGATGATGCTGTAGATCAGATGAACAAGAACTATCAGCATGCAGCACTACCACCCGTCTTGAATGACCAGGAAAAGGCAGTCACAGTATTCGGAGATAGTGATGTCATGGTAGACAATGGTATTGTCACTAATAAGGTGGAAATAGCTCCTGATACTAAAATCAGATTACTGCGTAAAAACATACTAAGAATGGTCTCGGAAGATAAAATAAAGTTATATTATCATGTTGAAAACTCTCTGGAGTACCATGGAACTGAACTACCATATCTTGAAATTGAGAATGATTTTGCTCCAGCCATAGAAAGTTTGATTACTGCATATCCAGAGTATATTGCAGTGGATTCACTGGATATGGAAGAATTGGAGCAAAAGTTGACTTTAGCTGATGAGTTGTGGAGTAGGGGACTTATTATGACTGAATACCCAATGCCAAATGTAGATGATGATTAAATTTGTATGGTTATTCATTATTATTGATTATTTTATTTGAACACTTCTTTTTTTTTTGGCGGGTGTAAAATCATCAAATAACCCCTCCCGCTCTTGGGCAGAGCGAAAGGAAGTGTCAGACTTCTACTGTCTAAAAACCACCCATGTTCCTTCTTAGCCCTATAT
This sequence comes from Diarsia rubi, assembly GCA_932274075.1. Taxonomy (NCBI): domain Eukaryota; kingdom Metazoa; phylum Arthropoda; class Insecta; order Lepidoptera; family Noctuidae; genus Diarsia; species Diarsia rubi. The sequence continues at coordinate 18,534,784 of OW026424.1, read as the reverse complement.
GTCGAGGCCGCGGTAACTAGTATACAACCCACAGCCCCGACGGGAATTGAACCCTTTTAAGGCCTCATTTACGGAAACGCGGGGCGTCGCGCGGCGCGTTGTTCGTTTTTAATTCAAGCACATTGCGATGTATGAAAACGGTAACGATTTCAAACGACGATTTTTCGCCCCATAGTTTTAAATGCAGCGTTTGTTGCGGTGGACCCGCCTCTCAGTAAATGAATAAAATAGCACCAAAAATAAATTTCGCCAATCAGTGGCGTAGCTTGAGGTTTCTCCCCCGGGGATCCACCCTAATTTGGCCGCCCCTTCTATTTTCATCATTAGCCAAGAAAAGACATTACATTTGAAAATGTAACACTAGGTTTATTTTTCAAAGTCAACACTTTCTAAAATTTAATTTCATTGGTTCTATGCGTCAAATTCGATAGCCATTATAGCTAATAGTGTCAGGTATTAAGGTTTGCCGTTACGAAAATTAAAAAAACAGCGGGCGAGCTCACCAATTCACATATAGTAAAAATAGTTCATTAGCGAAAAAAGCAAGAGCGAGCGAAGCGAGTTCGAAAATGTAAGCCCCTGCCTCGGAAAAGTTCTTTTTATCATTAAATATTATTGAACTTACTTTTACTAATATCACATTGAAGAAATAGAAAATCAGAAAACCCGTCGGTAAGAGCGAGCGAAGCAAGCTAGAAAATTTGAGCATTCCAGATATGAGATAGGCTAGATTTGCTTTTTACCGTGAATACAGATATAAAAAACAATTTTTTCAATCCATGTAGAGTCACCAGAACTATGAGCAACCTTTCAGCTGAATCAGATGAGGGGAGCTGGTTTGAAGGTCAGTTGCAAGATTTAACCAAAACAAACGAACTGACAAGGAAAGTAGTGGGCGGCTGATTAGAAGAAATCTAGTAATATAGATTTTCTAGAATTGCGGGGCGGCAAACCGGAATATACGTAATGCTAATTCGAAAAACCGCCCCAGGGCAGCGTTTTCCTTATTTTTACATCATAGTCTTGATTGCAATGTCATAACCATGTCCTGACCTTGCCGCTTGACTCCGCTCTCTGCCGCCCCCTACAACCCGCTGTGAGATGACACTGCACTAATGGTCACACATTCAATAAATACAACATGGAAATCAAATAGACAGTGTGAAATCTTTATAAGTTGCTTACCCCTTATGTTGCACTTGAGTTTAACGTCTCCTGCGTCGACGTGAGTGTCTTCGTAATCGAGCCCTAAAACAAGTTTTTTTTTTTTCTAACTATGCCCCACTCTAGGAATTTCTCCTGTATCGTGGGTGCATTCACAAACATTTAAACTTACAAACACAAATACCCAGACCCGAAACAATTATCTGTAGACCATAGAAATATTTGTTCCGTGCGGGGTTCGAACCCGCGACACGCAGCGCAGCAGTCCAATCGCTCAGCCACTGCACAGCACACTGTCAATCTCTTTGCAAGCTGTATTTATTATTTATTTAAACTGCATGTACAAGAGTGGTACAAGGGCGGACATAATGCCACAAGGCATTCTCTACCAGTCAACCTTTGGGTTAAAAAGGACAGCACTGTAATAGAGTACAAAAACAATAAAAATAAGGATAATACCATTTTGTAAACATAATACATAAATTGGTGCATACTAATACATAAATATACAGATAGAATTAAATAAACTAATAGATATTTTAATACATACAAATATGAGAAACCTTATAATAATTACCTAATTATGACTAGTTTTAAAACAATTCAGTCTGTATCTTTCATTTATGACAAATTATTTTTTTCCAATATATCACATGTAACCAAGTTTTAGCTAAGTTATAGAATCTTCAATGATTTGACTGGTGTTTTCATCAAAATTGAATGCAATAAGGACTGAACTCTAAGTTGCCCCTGCGCAATAGTGCGCATACCCGTCGCTATGGCCCATAGCCACTTTGTATCAAGTGTTTGTGATATTGATAAGTAATGGGTAAATGATAACAACCCATTACTTATCAATCTTATCATCCACCTCAATACAAACGGTAAGGCCCGGTTTCTACCAAAGCGAAGAGGAGCGGAGACGAGATGTACGGAAATCGGCCAATCGCATTAGTTAAAATTTACATCAGTCTGATCTTTCGCCCTTCCTGTAGTGGGATTGAGCACATCTAGCAGCACGAAATCGGAATCGGCCACACTAAATACGTTTTTAGTGGAGCAGTTCCCACTAGTTTAAAATTTTGTGAATCCAGTGGCGACCGCGAACCGAAAGACGCTGCATTGGAAAGCCTCCCACTAGGTGGACCGATGACCTGGTGAAGGCTGCAGGGACCCGCTGGATGCGAGACGCACGGGACCGGTCAATGTGGCGACACCTGGGGCCTATGTCCAGCAGTGGACGTCTTTTGACTGAAATGATGAAGGGTGTGTTACACTTAACGAGTTTGTGTTGGTAGGTTTGGTCATATTGTAACTTGTAAGACATTCCACTTTGTCCCACCAGTGGGGCGACTTGGTGGAGTAGCGGTTCCGAAATGACATCTTTGAATGCTCCTATCCTTTACTGTCGCAAAGAACCGTTATTAGCTAGTGTGTGTTAACGCGGCAGCACGCTACACTCACAAACACACATACAAATAGTAAGAGGGAAACTATACTTTGGTTACAATAAAAACAATGCTTTTCTTAAGTCATTATATTTATTTTAAATTGCATATAAATTTGTGGACTTTCTGTTACAATAGTACTCTCGAACTGATATCTTTTTTTGTATAAAACGCTAAAATTATGTTTTACAGCTATTGTACCAGAGGGTCATGACAATGTCGCAAACATTCGATCCACTCAAGTAGGTACACGTTATAAACAGAAAATACACACACAATAATTTATAACCTAAGCTTATTCTTTTCTCTTCAAGAAATTAACCTATTCAAAAATATTACCTAAAATGTAGGTACTTAAGATTTCCTAATGTTCACACACACTCTCACGCTCCGGTCGGGCTCAGTTATTGTTAACAACATAGGGACAATCGAAAACAATTTAACAAAAAAATATACGGGGACCTCACCGCAAATGTATAAACAATCTTAATATAGTCATGTAAGTAACAAACTGTAGAGTTTCAATCCGCATACAATGTGTCAAAGTTTTTCTGAATTATAGCTAAGTTCCAGCGAGTAAGTACATGTTACAAAACCACAGAACTGTGCTAGTTTATTAAGAAACATGACAAGTATGTATAGCGGTAAATATATTTCATTTATCTACTCAACATTTTATATTTCAAGTTGTTGCTTTACAGGCAGTGATAAATTTATAACATTTGGTATACAACTGTACATGTTATAATCACAATTTCCACAATAAAAAGCTTGGTCCAAAAGTTTATAAAAACAAAAAAGTGCTATGTATGACGAAGACATTTTTGAAATTTCTTCTAGCTTATTATTTGAATTGTGTGACAGATTAGTTCCCACAGACCGAGACAATACTTTTACCTTAATTCAAAAATAAACACTGATCATATCAAAATATATTTTATGTGAAGCAAAACGTCCAATGATAAAAAACATTATCAGATAAATTCTTTGTACTGATATACAAGATTTTTCGACGCAATACCTAATTTTTCTACGCAAACTTTAGAATTTTTAGCCTAAACTTATTCAATAAAAAAAGAAACTTTTAAATCTATTGCTTAGTTTTAAAAGAGGCAAAAAAACCTCTTTGTGTCTCATCGACAGAAACTGGATAAGGGTATAACTACATTTACACACATAGTCCTATTTTAAAATGTTTCTATTATTTGTGAGGACATTTATTGATTAGGGTTAAATATTATTTGGCTATGCTACTAACATGAACTGTACAACGACAATAGATCCAGTCAATTATTTAAAAATGTTAAATGTTATGATTTGCAAAATGTAAACTACGAAGAATAAATGTAGCTATCCCCTAAAAAATGATGTTGTTAACATTTCCCTAAGTAAATATTTACAAAGAATGAAGTTTCTTACATTTAGTAGTTAGTTCGCGTTAGTAAACTATATTAACCTGTTAATTCGCTCTCCACTTGCCTTATCTATAACGTAGAATATCAATACATTGTGATGTCAAACTTTCTCTATTGTTCTATCGCCACCTTACACTACACGATTAACTCTTATAATCCCTCTAAAATTTTAATTAATATAAAATCCATCATTTTAAAATGTCCTAAATATATCGAATTCCGAGGTAGAACATTATTCTATATCTAATCTCTCAAAGTTAGCAAAATATTGCTAAGAAAACTTTCAAATATTTTATCTTTTCCCTATTTCAAAACGCCATTCTACGTGAGTCCGTTGTCATGTAGTGTAAGTTCGCACACAATTTCATTATTGCTTCAGGTTTCACACATCAGAAGGTTTTTGCATAAAATAAAATAAGACATAATTAACCCAACATGGCAACATCGACTGGGTTCTTATATAAATCAAGTTATTCATGTTAAAACATTTCTCCGCCAAATATGACGGACTCGTTCGCGTATAAAATTGTAGATTTCGTTGCCATAAAATTACAGAACCCAAAACATTGCGTTTTATATTTTAAATCCTAAAAACAATCAACTAACTTATCAAATAGAAGATGTATTGAAAGTAAAAATACACAAATTGTGCCATCTGTTAATATTACAATGTACTTCATTTCATAATATAAAGAAAATTGTTTAGTAAATATTATACCAGATTCCAGCAAAATACAAAATTATAATAAACCATGATTATGCAAACAAAGGTGACCCATAATAAATATCTATTCAAAAGATACAACTTATGATCCTTGCTAGAGATGGAACTTGGGTAGAGAATAGTTTAAAAACACACATTGCATTCTTGCAAAATTGACACTTATTTGTTCCAAGATTTTATTATATTAATAACATTGATAATATAGGAAACATGTAAGATACTATGTGACATGTACAAAACTTTTGCATCTAATACCTAATTCTTTTCTTCAACTATTATCCAGCAGATAAATACAATAAGATGATAGATCCTCAATAGAGAACCTGTGGAGTTCCCATGACGTTTTAAAGCAAGATTGTTTTAATCTTCCAGTGTGCGAAAGCAACAGATCTACACAGTGTGTCTATCTCTATATCTTATAAACAAAAAAAAAACAAAACAATCTTGTTTTGAGACGTAATTATCTATTAGATAACAGTAAACCGAAATGAACGAACAACATTAAGAAACCCACTACCCAAATTCCAGACAGCATAACAAAATAAAAAATAAAACAGACCATAATTTATTCCAATCCTCATCGAATTACAAACAACGGCCCGGAAAGCTATCATTAACGTTAAGACACTTAATAGTACATAACATATGTACTTGGTCATAGTGTTCGTTCATGGTTGAACTGTCCACGATCGAGTGTGTTGCACAACGTGTATTATTTCTTCGCGGGCGGTTTTCTCGGCGTACGGGTTGTCTTACCCGTTGATGTTGAAGGTGTCGGCACTATTGGCGTCACTTTTATTTCTGGAATGGGGGAGTTTTTGTGTGAGAGAGGGTAAAATAATTTTGAAATTGATGGGCACATAACTACGAATGCCAATCCGATTATAAAACACTCAGATCTAGTCTGTCCCTTGGCTGTCCCCGGCCCAGTGAGGCCCTAATTCGAGGCTCGTGTCCCCCTTGGGGTGCTCTTAGCTTGTGGGTGCTTCTAAGTATTTTGGAGACCTTACACTAAAGGCACCCACAGGATAGTTTGGTAAACCAGGCGACAACATCCTAGGTTGAACTGCGAGATGCCATTCACAAAAAAAGGCCGAAATCTTAAAATAAACAGTATAAACAAAACTTAAATAAACAGTATTCATGTGTTATTGAGGTTGTCCATCAGGAATTTTGTAGTAGCAGTCCAGTTAAGAAGTTGGCGGTATGTTAACCCGTGTGACTTATAACGCACTATAAGACGTTGGTCCTACGCCTGATTACTCTCCGGGACTAACGAATTGTTGTCCCTGAGGACAAGATAGTCTACGTGTGCGAACGTGTGCATAACAATATGTCACGCGCCGATGGCTGATATCCGCCGTGACCACAAAACGGTCAGGCGGACATTTACTGTCACTCCTAGCCCAATGACGGGTTACAAACTACAATACATAATTATAAAGCTACCTTTACCAGCTCTCCTGCCTTTACGCGTGGGCGTCGCGACGGGGGTCTCCTTCTGCTTAGGTGGCGCTCTCTTTGCCGGTGTGCTCTTCGCTTTAGCCTTCTCACTTACTGCGGTTGCAGTCTGATGAAGGGTAAAAATGGTTTAGTGATAGAAAAAGTGAAGAAGTCGTGGGAACAAAAAAAAAGAGGATCTATTTTCGGGATCTTTTGTAGATTGCTTGATCATTTTGCTTTGTTTCGACTTGGTTCGAATTATAACGAAAAACGTAGACTAGATAAAAAATCTTTCAAGTAAATAGATTGACTGGCTGTTTCATAAAATTCTGCAATTACAATTTGAAGGCCTGCTTGCACCACAAATCGCTCGCATATTAACGATTAAGCATAAATATATTTCTAATACACATCAATCTCTCTCGGTAATTTTAAAACGAACTTTTAAAACAAATATGAGCTAAAGACATTTAGTGATTTGTGGTGTAATCAGGCTTAAAAAGGATTGCATGTTTAAGGGATTTTTTTATAATACTACTTGCAGTATGTTTCTTAAAGACATACTTTATCATTTAAGTGTTGCACAGTGCAAGACCTCAGATATTATTAATAATAATATTATTTGATTATTATCCTCTAAGATAGAGTTAATTCCATGCAACACACGCATGCCATATAATAATCGAAAATTGGCAAATTATAAAAGAAAACAGGCTTAAAAGAGAAAAAAATAATTAAAAATAAAATTTTGAACACAAAAGCAAGCGATGAAATGAACGAATATGAATGAATATTGAATATGATAAACTTAAATTTTATAAAATATTTATTTTTTAATAAATCATCATTACAAACTTTTTTTATAAATTTTATAGAGAGATCTAACATCTACAAAAGTTTTCTGAGTTAGAGCATGCTTTTTTGTTTATTTAATAGAAAGATCTACAGAGAACTAATATTTAAAAGAATATTGCATGTATATAACTTTCTTTTATTAAAAAATATTTTATTTTGAAGTAGTAAATATAAAACTAAATTAGGTAAGGCCCAATTAAAATATTGGAGAGAAGTCTATTTGAAACTAAAATATATTGCAACAGAAACATAAAAGATAACTTAACTATTTTTTACACAGTTTATCCATGCACACACCATGCATACCTGCTGTCACCCATCATAGTAAACAAGCTGTCAACCTAACTATTGGTTAGTTAGCAAAATTGGACTAGCCTAAATACTATTAGGAATTACTAAGTATCCCAAATAAGTTGGTCCCAAATTGGTTACTATTTAATAATAATTGGAACTTTCATTTGAGGCTTTTTACTTAGTTTTTTTTTTCTTTATGCGAAATGGGGCTGCTCTTGACCTCGATCATGCCTAATGGAAAGCGATGGATCAGCAGGGCTATTGCATATCTTTTAAATGTCAGTGGCTATCATAGTGTTTATCGATTAACTGTCAAATTGGTTATGGTTTAGTACAAAATGGAACCATTTGACAGTTAATTGATGGGCACTATGATAGCCACTGATATTTGAAAAGATACGCAATAGATAGCCCTGCAAGTCTATCATAAAACGAGCGTGCCCACGTGCCTGTTCTCTCTTGCTTTTAACACAGACAGGTTAAATATTTTTAATTTAAGATCACTGAATTCCATCAAATATTGTGTAAAAAGTTTTTGTTCACTTTCCTTTTATATCTGACTAAAGTTATTAGTTTAGATTAAATTTACTGTAGTTTCGTATGTAAATAATGAGCCTGAATGCGGGATGGGATGTCGTATGAAGAATAACGAAAATAAATTAATACCTTTACCCAAAATAAGGCCGACCACTGTACACTGGAATTTTATAAATTGCATCGTACAATATACCAAAGATAAGTAGCTTTGTCAAAATTGTTCCACTGTTATAATAAACTATGAAATTAATAATTGTTTACTTTTATTCATAGTTCTATAAAATTCAATATCTTGAGTCCATTTATGTTTATATCAAGATTGTAAGTGCGTAATTTCTAAGATTCTGAACTACTGAATAAATAAACTTTTAGATGATCAAAAAAGATTACGAAATAGAAAACGATCATGATTATTTTGATGATCAAAAATATTTTAGAGTATCAATTCAACATTTTTCAAAAATAGTCTCACATTGCAGTCTTCATTGAATATGGGCCAATTTGAATATAAGCGTCTTCTAGGACTAAACATAGTTTGGTATTTCGGACTTGATACCTGTTTTTAACAAGTTTGACAAACACCACCCTATGGTAGACCGTACACATCCTTATGCATGCATTTAAGAATAAACTCCATCGATATCTGTCAACACTCAATAACATCTTAATTTAACAACTTTCCTCTAACTAATACATTTTCACTTATACAACACATACTGTGCTATCTGCTGGGGTTTTAGAATTTAAACTCTAATACTTAGAAATTTTGATACAAACTTATGTAACTTTGGAGGTATATTTTAAACAAAAGAAGATCAACGAGATTTAAAATCAAGAAAAGTTACAAAATAGAAGCGACCCCAACAGACATATCGCCATCCCGCTCGCACGCACACGCACACAGTGCGAGCGAGAGCGACGCACGTTGCCACAGCACTCGTACTCACTCTCGACACATGAATGTAAATGACTGGTGATGGCGGATACGTACATTTCTATATATCCGTTGTACTATGCCTACCTTGCTAGTGCTCGCCACTATGGGCGTACTACCTGACGATTTTCTTTTATTGTTTGTTTGTGATTTTGTCTGAGCTTTAGTTTTGCGAGCGCTTTTTGGACTGCGCTTTGGCGTCGTCCGCGCGCGTTTCACGGGCGTCGCCGATTCCTGGAACAAGAGAGGGATCTGTTAGGTGGAAAGGATATATTTCTAAAACTGATCAACACGCTCAATAAAAAAAAACAAGTCCTAGTCAAGAACTTGTCGAATCTTTTAAACCGCCAAACATATTTATTTTAACCACAAAACAAAACATCGTAAGGAAACGGCATGTCTCAGAATCAATAATTTAATAACATTACCAACCCGCAATGGGCCCGCGTGGTGAATTATAGCCCATTGACTCTTATGGAGAGGAGGCCTGCGTCCTAGCAGTGGGAACATTATAGGCTGATTATTATGCTACGTCAGATTTTAACAACTTTTGAATTACACATCAAGAATATGCTTGCTTGCAGGCAGAACACAGTGACTTTTTAGGATACAAGATCTTGCCTTCTAATTTGTATGTATTTTTTTGCAAATAAACATTTCTTATTTCGTTTCACTCACCTCAGAATCATTAGAGTTGTCCAGTTTAGCCCGTGGGGACGACTTAGAACTGTTCCGTTTGCGTCCTTTCTTCTCTAGCTGCGATTCATCCTTGTACAGTGAGAGGTCCACTGTAGACAGCAGATGTTCTAGTTCAATGTTACAGTTGGGTTTGTCAATATGTTAGTTTGGTGCACAGTTATGGAATAACATAAATGAAAACAAAAAATATAGTTAGTGGACACAGTGGTCACTTGTGACCAGAGTAAAATAAAACAAACAATATACAGAAAAGAGTCTACTTGCAATATAAATAAGTAGGTAAAGTAAGGCCATAGAGCTTTTTGTGGAAGATGTATCTTTTAAAAGTAGATAAGAATTCAAAAAGATTTGAGGAATTACTAAAGGTGTGGTCATACCAAGTGAACCAGACAGCAGACTCAGAGTTCAGACACAGCAACTTTAAGTGATTTTCGTGTTGATTGATATGTTATGTTGTCATACTATTGCGAAATAGGTCTTAACTTAATTAGAAACTATTGTTTCACAAGTAAAATGGATTTGAATATTGCTGCGTGTATACATATTGAAGACCCTATCCAGCAGTGGATTGCTGTAATTTGATGATGATAATGAGTCCGTCTGGTTTCTGAAGTTGGTTTGATCACACCTTTAAAAGCAAAGAAAGGGGGAAGGAAAGGGGGTGATCTACGCTTTAAAGTTGACATTGTCTTGTAAAACGAGCGTCAAGATGTCGGGATCAAATCTCAAATCTAAAATGTTTTTTAACAAAAACCTCTTTAACTCTAATTTACCTTTAGAGGTTAGAAGGTCTCGTTTAGGGTACAAATAGTACATAATATAATGTGTCAGAGCGGCAACTTTATGACGGGATCAACATTGACTTTCATCTCGTGAAGGGGGTGGCGGGGTCTCATTAAATTGAACAAGTGTAAACTCACGTCCATCCGGATGTTCCTCCGTGAGCTGCGCGGTGGCGCGGTCGCCCGTGACGTCGGCGTGCAGCGCGCGGCGCAGGATGGAGCGCGCGCGCTGCGCCTCGGGCGCGCGCAGCCGCTGCGTGCCGCCCGCGCCGCGCGACAGCGACAGCGTCGTCAGCACGCACTCCATGTCTGGGGGCACATGTCTAAACTGGTCACATCTACTCTAACGGATCACAGAAAAAACTTGAGGGTGCAAAGAACGAATCTTCTTTAATAATACAAACAAGCTTTTTTTTCTCTTTGTTTTTCCTACTCCTCCGCTATTCTTTTCTGATTAATTTCGTTGCGGGATCCAAGACAGTTAAATCGTTTCTCTGGGAATTCGTCGGGCTTCATTGGCTCGGCGCTTTTCTTGTGGTCGCTACTGTTGATTCTGACTTACAGGAGTTACAGTGGTTTGGGAATAGTGTGGCGGGCTTGTCCCATTAAAAAAAAATATAAACAAGCTGCAGTTGCAGCCAATTTAAATGTCAATAGCATTGTCCATTCCACAATATCTCTTCTTTTGTTCTTTGGTTTTTCAGAACAGAAAATGTTGAAGATCACAATAGATGACTATTCAATAGATGACTATTCAAGACATGAACAGGCTTTATTTTTGAATAAGCTGTTCAGTTTTATTGATGTTTTCTTCAGCTTTACAACTGCCACAGAAGTCTTACACTCAAATAATGCGCGGCGTCGGACACAAAGGGCTAAAAATTAACCTGTGCTTTTTAGTCGGTAGAAGTCTGACAATCCTTTCCGATATGCCTAGAGCGAGGGGAGTCATTTGATGATTTCACACTCTCCAAAAAAAGGCACCCACAAGTTGCAGAACCAAGTATCTCAAGTAGATCTACGAGATGGCATTTAGAAAAAAACCCTTCCTACTTTTTCTGACTGCCACTTTTGATCATCTTACCTGTGACATCATAAAAGTCAGGCTTGTAAGTCTCGCCCGCGGGGTCCGCAGTCTTGTCTTGGGACAGCCAGCGGATCTTGATCTTGCGTGTGGTGCGATACACGTTCTGCATCGCTTGGCATACGTAGAACCCTCCTTCGGCGTTGCGCACTGCTAAGTACTCGTTTCTGTTGGGAATTAGGACTTGATTGAAACTTGGTATTCAAGAAAACTTTTAAACTGTACATGTACCATTATTAGCCTAGCGCTAGCCTATTCCCTTTCCTTTACTATGTTGAGATCGGCTTCCAGTTTCAACGGATGCAGCCGAGTACCTCACCAAGCGCCCCACGGGGCACGCATATGTTACTTCGACCTTAGTGAATAGAAATAGAATTTTGGTTCAGGCCTGCAAAACTTTCTAAACTTTCTCAAGCCCAACCATTCCTAGTAACTTTACTCCCAATAACTACTACTTTGACTATAATAATATTCCACAACTATCACACAACGCCATCTAGTCCCAAGCTAAGCAGAGCTTGTGTTATGGGTACTAGACAACTGATAAACATACTTATATATTTCTAAATACATACATATTATAGATAAATTACACCCAGACACAGAACAAATGATCGTGCTCATCACACAAACATTTGTCCTGGGTGGGAATCGAACCCACGACCTCCGGCATAGCAGTTAGGGTCACTAACCACTAGACCAACAGGCCAACCATGATTCTGGGGCACGTCAGCCATGGAACATAGTTTATAACAAAACTGCACTCCACACGCTGTTGCCGTGCGTCGAGGAAGCCCTTTATATGGGATTTAGAGATGGAGTCAAACTGGCCTTTGAGCTCCCGTCTACAACCATGGCAGTGAAAAAAATTATAGGCATCGTACGAACCTACTGAAGACGAGGGCCCCAACTGTTTTTTAATCCTTCAGACATTTTTTATCCTTAAGAAGTGCTATCATGAACTACTACTTACTTGTAAATGATGATGAGCTTGTCATCATTCTGTTTAGTCGGCGTGGAGCGTCCTGCTGAAGCAGAGAGCTTGGTAGCCATTGCCAGCTCAGGGGTCGGAGACTGGTATAGCTGCACCTGGAAAATTATCATCATGTTAACTGAGTAGATGAGGTACATAATCAAATTATTTTATTACACATAGCTCTCAAAATGGTGAAGGAAAACATCGTGATGAAACTGGCATGTCTTAGAACCAAAAAATTCGAAGACGTGCTCTGGGTCCGCGTGGTGGATTATAGCCCATCCCTAGAGAGGAGGCCTGAGTCCCTGCAGTTATAAAACGTCAAGAAGAGCTGCACGGTTCGGGTTAGGCGTTTCTATGAGAAGATCCGGCAAGAAACTCCATGGTTAATTTTTTTAAATGATTTGATTTAACAATATTCCAGGTTGCAGCATTATTACTTAGGTATGGGGGACAACGTAGGCCCGACGCACTGTACATGCTATAGCGTTCCCACTGTTTTTCTTTTAACCTGTTGATGGCAGCCTAAATTGTGTCAGCCAAAAACTGAGCTACTAGTTTGGCGCTTTCCGTAGCGTCCATTCGTTCCTGTTGTCAACAAACAACAGGACAAGATATTAAGTGCCCCATTGTTTGGGTGAAACCGTCACATGAGAAAAGAGAGAGGCAGAAATAGATACACATTTTGTGTGAGTTTTTAACACATTTTATGTGAATTTTTCATCAGCGCCAACTAAATTTTGTAGGGATGTGGGTTGAAATAATATGGATCTGATAAAAATTATTGAAAGAAAGTTTTATGTTTCTCAATAGGTCATCAAGGTCAGAGTTAATAATGTTTATGCGCGTATAGTTATTTTTTATATATTTTAACTATTTTGTTTTATAACCAATGCATTTCATTAGGTAAACACGATTTACTTTCGAGTTTTGCAATACGCATAATATTGGTGAATTTTTATCATGAATCCATCATAAATGTTTGTTCTTTCACTATTTCCTTGAATTTATTTCTCCTGTAGATAATTACAAGTGATGACCAACCCAGTGTCATCTATCCTTGACACATCGTATATTTAGTTCAAGCCTCAATCGATTCGAAATTACTTAGGAAAAGTACTATTATTTATTTATTGCCAATACTGCACCCTTCTAACTTCACCCTGCATTACTACTGAGCAATCCAATGCCAACCATATGCCCTAGTTCTCATAACTTTAAAGTATCGATTTTTATTCAAGTATCATTGCATGTCCAATGTTATGCCATAGAAACCAGGGCCGTCCATTATGCTCGTTTAGTTTCCGACATCGACAAAGTCGCGACAAAGACCAGCAGGGCTATTGCGTATCTTTTAAGGTGGAAGCTCACATCTGGCCCGCGAAATTCTAATTTTCTTAAGTTTTTGGCAATTTGCAGGCCAGTGCTTGGTTGTATGTTTATGAAAATTTGATTTGCGACTGTAAGACGTATGAAGTTACCGAATTATAACCATCAAAATTACTAACTACTAAAGAACGACGACTAAATTACTAAAGAATGACTTTTACATGCAAAAATCAATCTTGACATGAAAATGAACTTGGAGGGTTGTATTTATAATTTTGATGGTTATAATTCGGTAACTTCATACGTCTTACAGTCGCAAATCAAATTTTCATAAACATACAATCAAGCACTGGCCTGCAAATTGCCAAAAACGTAAGAAAATTAGAATTTCGCGGGCCAGATGTGAGCTTCCACCTTAAATCACAGTGGCTATCATATTGTCTATGGATTAACTGTCAAATTGGTTATGGTTTAGTACAAAATGGAACCATTTGACAGTAATTGAAAGGCACTATAGGTTAGCCACTGTCATTTAAAAGATACGCAATAGCCCTGCTGGTTGAGGCACGTGAAACCTCGTTAAATATGACGGGAAAAGCGGGAGGTTTATACCGCAGAGGGTGATACCGGGCTGATAATATATGATGTTAATCATTGTACTCTAACTAGAATAGCAAAACCAAGAACGTATTGAGGTTTAAAGAAAATATTCCAATTTTTTTTTTTTTGGTTGTTAGAAGGACGTCAGTTTTTTATGATAAGTTGTCACCACCGACAACTGAAATTTGCAATTCCTCAGACATCACAGATGCATATCCAGGGGGCACCAGAGACGAGATTTAGAGCCGCCATGACATGTCTATAACAGTTAAATAAGATCCACTTCATCCAGAGAAGATCGTTGCTTCACTTAGCAACGCTATTTCCATTTGCAGGCTGGACTATTAAAAACGGGTCCTACCTTACTTTTGCCGGAACGGACTTCAAATCAATGTCGTGCAAATACTTTACATTGAGGGATAAGTAAATCATTAAAGTATATCACCCAATAAACTTCTAACAACCGTACTTTATTACCTTACTGACTGAAACGATGACATGTAATGTTTACGTTGAATATTGATTTACTCATGACAAATAAGAGAGTTAGGACCTTCTCATCATCTTCTTAGCCTTTCTCTACTATGTTAGGGTCAGCTTCCAGTCTAACCGGATGCAGCTGAATACCAGTATTTTACTTGGTAATACGATACCCCCTTTTTTTTGGCGGGTGGAAAGTCATCAAATAACCCCTTCCGCTATTGGGCAGAGCGAAAGGGAATGTCAGACTTCTACTGACTAAAAACCATCCATGTTCCTTCTTAGCCCTTTATGTCGAGGCCGCGGTATCTCTCACAACATCCTGCAGCCCCGACGGGAATACGATACTCCTTAGGGCTCGTTTACGGAGACGCGGGGAGTCGCGCGGCGCGTACAGAAGGCTCGTCGCTTGCGATTTTATTAATTTACTGAGAGGCGGGTCCACCGCAACAAACGCTGCATTTTAAACTAACGAGCGAAAAATCGCTTCTAGTAAAATCGTCGTTTGAAATCGTTACCGTTTTCATACATCGCCATGTGCTTCAATTAAGCGTCTCCGTAAACGAGCCCTTAGTAAGACCGGCTGTCAAGACTTTCGGGTGTACCTATTATGAATGTCAAACATCTACAAATGACAGCCGGGACCAACGGCTTAACATGCTTTCCGGAGCCCTGAGGGAACTCGGTAGGTAATGGGTGATCAACCATCCGCAGACAAACCTACGCAAGCGAAGCTTAACCTGGAAAAAAATATCCGAGTGGCTGTAATTATCTAGCTACGAGCTCCTAACGACAAAGTGTTAGGACCTATGTAACCACAGATATAATTTACTGAAAACTTGTCCATCTACTTTTTGTATTCCCGCGTAAAAATAGAAGGGTTGTTTGCTAAGTTTTTGTGCTTGCTATGGCAGTATGTAGTATATAGTGTTAGAAATAACGGATACCATCTTGAAACGTTTTCGTATTTTCTCTCTCACACAAGCATTTCTAAAGGCGAGAAAGAAAAAACCTGTTGTTTTGTTTTTGCGTATATGGTCGAGACAAAAACTGTCCTGAGAATGCTCAGTAATCAATTAAATATTGTACCGTTTCTTTAGAATAGCTGCCGTACTTTACTTTAGCCGTCACTTAGTAAAGGTTTGACATAATTATCTTTCTATGAGAAAACTGTCAAAACCATTACTAAGTGATGGCCTAAGTAATCATTAAAGTTCTCTGAGTGCGGCAGTTATTAATTATGTATGTACATACAATAAAAATTGAAACACATAGTGGTATTTTTGCGTTGGTGACACAAAGTCTCACTAGAAGTGGTTAACACCACAACCTTTGCAGTAAGCGCATTAAATTGCTCCAATTTTTTTTATCAAAATAATCTTAATTACTGATTTATTTATGTGCACACAAAATACAAAAAAGGATATAAATATGAAAAAAGGGGAGCACAGTACTGCTTAGTATTTATTATCATGTAACAAAAAATCTTTTCTCGGGTTTAATTTGCGTGAAACTAAATCATAATCTTTCTGCCCTTGACCAAGCCAAAAAAGTGTTTCGCAGACCCCAAGTAACATGGGTACGTTACTAGGGGTCGACGAAACACGTTTATTCTCTATCAACCGTCTCGCTATTATTTACTTCTATTTCTTTCATATTATCCTTCCTCACACATTTATGACAACCTTTGTATAATATTATCCAATCCTATAAATTGGGTTGTGGAGGTCCGATAGGCAGTCGCTTCATGTGAAATACTGGTATTCATCTGCCTACGGTTAGACTGGAAGCCGAGCCCACCATAGTTAGGAAAACGAACAACATGATTGGGATGATGATGATCATTTCTCACACAATCCATTCATCATTTCCTTGGTAATTCTGTCCTTTGGTATTCATCACTCTTTCAGTCACATGATGATAATTAATTACTTGGAAGCCCACTATTAACTTAACGAAGCGTTATATTAAAACATGTTGTATATTTCTGTCCGTTTTGGCGGGTTATCTTCGCGTGCGACTAACGAGTCATAGAAATGGTGGAAATAGATTATTGCGGCTGATAGTAAGCAACCTGTCGCTTGTTATATTATTCGATCTTTACAATCAACTTGTTGCTAGGTCTGACGTCAAACAAGAGCTTAGATTGAGGTAGCCTGGTTATAGTGCTGCATGGATTTCGGCGCGTGGTCGTAGTCGGAACTAGCGCCGCCATTTTGTTTTTCTAATACATTTTCCATTCACACAACACCACAACAGCATCAACAACAACAACAACTACTACAACAACAACACAACAACATCTTCCTAACAATGTCACTCCAGTGCCAAAATAACTCTGTTTTACGACCGCTATTAGCGTATTACGATAATGGTCTTCTAACAGTGCCAATTTATGCGGATCTCTCATTGCACGGCAAATCTATACAAAGCGAGGCTATTTTATACTGGAAATCGCTTGATGAGTCGCCGTGTGTAATTCTAAACAGGGTGTAAACCTGTAAACGGACCCTTCAAGTCGTCAACCAAGGTGTGCAGAAGTACATCAAACGAAGTAACTTTGCCAAAAAAATATTCCTGGAAACGACTTATTTTTTTTTTGCAAAATCACGTTATACCGTAAAACTCAATGTACCGGACTCAACACATGGTTTGAATAGTAAACGTGTCATAGAGGTAAATATAATTCAAAATTAGAATAAAAAAATTTAAAAAACTATTACAAAGGAATTTTGACCCCCAATATCTCTGTAACTAGAGGGGTCTCAGATATGATCTAGAACAAGAAAATTCTCGCAAGGACAAGTGTCTTTTGGTGTACATAGAAATTGTACCGACAACCGTTTTGTTGGGCCATGGTTGGGTCTATGTTGTTGGCGCATATAAAAAGAGATGGAGTAACATATATCTGTCTCATTTACTCATACTACCAAATATTATAATCGGTCCTAGTCTCTTGTTATTATTATATTATCTTGCGACTTTTGTACTTGTATTATCTGTCTTAGGTAGCACCTTCAGTATGAATAGAGTTTAGGACCTGACGATGTGGGTCGACATGATTTGTGTCCCAACTTATTATGCCTTTGTTATAAAAAGGTCGAAAGCATCCGTGACTAACGTGTGTTGGTAATATTCCCTTTTTTGTGTTTTCTTTGGTTTTTAACTGACTCCAAAAAAGGAGGAGGTTCTCATTTCGGTTGTAATTTTTTTTTGTTTATTACCTCATAATATTGTCTGTACATCGAATCGCAGGAATTAACTCTACATACTCCCCAGGCGTACTTTTCTCTTTCAAGGCCAACCACAACACATCCCGAGGTACCCTATCATACGCTTTCTCTGGAATATCAACGAACACCATGTGCAAGTTCTCGTATTTCACCAAGAAAATGTAATTATTCCGTCTGTAAAATTTTCGAAAAATATTGGATACGGGTTTTTTGTTTTATCAAATTAATAGAAATTGACGAAAATAAAACGTGTCAAAGATCATGAGTGGGGGGGGCTTTTGACGTCACTTTGTGGGTAAAAAAGTACTAACCTTGTGACGTCACACGACTTGACGCGACTTTTCGAAGCACTGTATCGTCATCATCTTTTGTTTAAGTGAAAAAAGAAAAAAAAACGTGTCCATTAGTTTTTAAAAATCTATCTGACGGACTAATTAGATTTTTTTGGTGAATTACCCTTTCGGCGGAGTGCAAAAGTGGCATCCGTTGTTCCTCTACCTGGCATAAAACCAAACTGATTTTGAATAATCTCATTCTCCTCTCGCAACGAATGATATGGCAAAAAGGAGGTGTCTCATAAGATGACGAGAAACAGAGAAGTATGGAACAAGAAGACATGCTGCACCAACCCCAAATAAATTGGGATAAAGGCAAACGAATGATGATGACGTTGACTTTATAATAACTCAGAAAATGAACCAATTTGGAATTTAGTTTTTAATTTACAAACAATGTCTACTTCTGAAAGTAAAACTATTTTCGTTTTATTTTTTGTTTTCTTGGAAGATCGTCTTTTTGACAAATTAGCAGATATGTTTTTTATTTTTATTTTCTTGAAAAATAATAATTTCTAAGCGCAAGTGACCTACAGTGGTTACTGAAATAAAAATTGACACAAATATAGGCTGACCCGCCCGCGTAAACTCTGATTGGTAGAATTAATTATCAAAGCCTACATGACTAATTTTAATGCGTGTTGTTTTGTTTTGTTTTTTTATTTTTTTATTACTGCAAATCAAAGTTAAATTCATTTTTAAGAACCTCGAATTGCATATTATAATGGCAAATTGTTTTATATTTATTTTCTTATTAAGGATTAAACAAGGCTTTATTATTATTACATGACTAACTGCCGCACTCAGAGAGCTTTAATGATTACTTAAACCATCACTTAGTAATGGTTTTGACAGTTTTGTCATACAAAAATATGTAACTTTTACTAAGTGATGGCTTAAGTAATCATTAAATATCTCTGAGTACGGCAGTAATGTATTTCATTTTGACGCGTTGATCATTTTGGCCGTAGAAACCGGGAGTAAAGAACACATAACATTACGCTTTTAATCCCAGAAGGGATAGGCAGACGCGTACCTAAAAGTTCACCCACATTGCGCCAGTTAAGTCCCTTGTAGTAGGCGGCGACCCTAATGCCATCAACTAGGCACAAATCCAGACTCCGATGCCGATACTGAGAAATTCCTGATGGAAAACCCTAATATCAACTTGCCCGACCCGAGAATCGAAGCCAGTGCCCCAATAAGACAGTCGGTGTATGGAAATCACAATAATAAAACATTTATAATTATTCAAAACACTTACAAAGCTCTTTTAAGTACCTAATACCTTAATTCCTAATAAACTACCGTACTCAGAGAACTTTAATGATTACTTAAGCCGTCACTTAGTAAAGGTTTGACATCTTTTAGTATGAGAAAACGGTCAAAACCATTACTAAGTGATGGCCTAAGTAATCATTAAAGCTCTCTGAGTGCGGCAGTTAGTATTGGTTTTGACAGTTTTGTCATACAAAAATATGTCAAACCTTTACTAAGTGACGGCTTCGAATCGTTATATATCTCTGAGTACGGCAGTTAGTGTTTACGGACGAAAGCGTCACTTGAACGCTAAAAGATTACCGAGGATCTACCATATAATTCGCAGTCTTTATGCGAAGCCATGCGTCGGTGAATAACACAATATTGAAAATCACTTGACGCCTTGGACCACACCAAGTGTAATATCCTTGGGAAGGAAGAATAAAGGAAACTAGCTTATTCTCGCGGCTTTGCTCGCGTGGCAGTTGGATTATCTCACGGGGACGTACCTAAGTTCTGTCAAGGTAAGAAGTATCCTAGATGTGTTTATTTGAATTTAATTTAAAAAGATAGAGTATCAGACTTTCGTATTTCTAACATTACTTCATGGAAAAAAAAATATAATTTTAATAATTTCCTTTACGGATTAAATTGTGCGTCCAGTAAGTAATTGATAAGGATTGTGTACTAATTCCGCGATATGATTTTTACTCGATTCTTTCCCGTTGTTTAAAAAATTATACGTCATTGGCCTAAATATCTTAAACTTACGTAAAATTCATTCATCTGTGAAATAACGAAGTCAAGTTTGAGAAAACTTTTTTTTTTTTTTTAATATCAGTATGGTATTAAAAAATGTTCGTAACACAAGTTATCAACAACATTTTAGAAGTTCTCTAATATTTCATTAATTTTAATTTTGATTTTTTTATCTACAACTTTTCTTTTCTAATTCTAAAAGGCACTTTTTTCGATTTTTGTAATCTTGATCATTTTTTTATTATTTTTGTTATTTTTATTCAAATACAAAAAGTACTACGTTTATTTTTATTAAAGCTTTTCTTTAGTTATATTTTAAAAACGCACTTTTTATTAGTTTAGGGTTGTTGATGAATGACCAAAAGTCAAAATGAGCAAAATGCTTTGAGTCAAGTGAAAGAGTCAACAAAAACAAATAGTCAGAAGTCTAAATGCCGCGCGCTCGCTATTGGCCGCACTTGTACTGTTAGTATCACAACATCCGTGTACCTACTGTGATAGATCTATCTCCGGCATTTGTAGACAAGTACTATAGACGTTGCATAGGCAGTAGGCACTTCCGGCTGCTTGGACGAGTAAACAAGCGACGCGCCCCGTAATGAGACTGAGCCTTCAGCTTATTCGTCTTTGTTTGCATTTTTTTTAACAAAGTGAGACTCTATTACAATTGGTCAATTGTTTAGAGTTATATTTTATTTTTTCAAGTTTTTTTGAGTTAAATTTTGGTTTATTAAAAGTTAATTCCCTAAAATGTTTTAGTTAGTAAATGGTATGTAATTGTTAAATTAAATTAAAAGTTGTGTAAAGTTACAGTTTGTTTGCACTTTTCGGTGGACACATCCTAAGATAAAATTGACCAAAAACACATTGTTTAAAAAATAAATGCATTTAGATGAAAGGAGCTTTAACTATTAGAGATCAATCACCAGAACTAAGAGAAAAATAAAAAAATAACTAAAAAGTTTTTAATTTTGAAGATTGGAAAACTAGTTTTGATTATGAATGTGGATAAGAGAGGAAAACAAAAGAAACAATGGACAAAGTGTGTAAAGGATGATAGGCAAGAAATGAGATGACAAGTTTTACAAGAACAAATTGAGCCAATCCCAAATAAATTGAGATCAGAGCAAGCAAACGATGAATGATGGAATAATTACATAGTTAAGGACTTACCACACTTGACAGCATCTACGTTTAAATAACACACAAATTGATAAACCTATTCAGAATAGTATTTTGAAGGTCACAAAAATATCTTAGTTTGCCACCTATTTATATTAAAAAGTACAGAAGATGAATCTAATAGGGTTAGACAATGATCCAGATATTTCTGCTACTTCGCAACCAAAGTTGTAATAAGTAAAAAGTACAAACCTTAGTCCTATTCCTTTTCATCCTTGTATCTGGTGTGGATTCCCCATCAGCTGACTTCTTGGCTGGACCAGGCCCCTCGCCGGTCTTGCTTGGAGACACCTGCCTCCTCTTCCGCATTGGTGGAGTCACGGTTGCAAGTTTCATAGTAGATTTTGGCTTAGACTCAACCTTAGGTTTAGGCTCTGGTTTTTTTTCTTCAAGTTTCTCTTCTACCTTTTCTACCACCTTTTCAACCACCTCTTCTTTCTTGGGAGATTCAGATTTCTCTGTTTTATCTGCTACTACTTCTTCCTTCTTTTCTTCAGTTGAAGTATCAGGCTTCTGCTCTACTTTAGGCTCCTCCTGCTTTTTATTTTCTTCTGGTTTTGGTTCAGGCACACTTTCAACTTTTGCACTTTCAGCAGGAGGAAGGTCTGGTTTTACTGGAGTTGGTGCCTTCTCTTGTAGCTGACTGTCATTAGCTGACTCAGGCACAGGCTTGCTGTCACTCTGGGTTGGTGCCACATCTGCAGCAGGTGCAGGCTTCAACTCTGACGGCTTTGATGGAGACTTCTCTGGAGGCTCGTTGGCTGTTGCCACTTTGGGTTGAGCTGGGCCATCAACAGTGGTAGCTGGATTAGCAGAATCCGTCTTCTGGGGTGTACTTGGTGAATTGGATGGCTTTTCAGGTGGCTTGGGTGTGCTTGGCGAGGTCTTGGCAATATCTTGTTTGTCTTTGTTAGACTCTGGGTTCTGAGGCTTCAATGCAGCGGGAGCATTTGATGCAGACTTAGGTGAGTCAATGGTGCCATTTGCATGACCAGTGGAATCAGGTTCATTCTTCTCAGGGGTTCTAGTGAGAGCGAGAGCTTTGTCTTGGACGAGACTCAAGGGTGTGATCGGATTCCCGCCTTTACTGGGACTGGCGGCTAAGTTGGAGGGGCCCACGGAGTTCTGGGTGACGTGTGAGAGGTTACCATGGTGACTCATATTCTGTGCCATTTGCGCCATGTTGGCTGACACGGGCGCCATGGGGGGCGGCGCGTGCGGGATGGGAGGCGCGGGCGCGTGATGCGTCAGGTTCTGGCCGACGAGGTTGTTGCTGGCGTGGTGCAGCGAGTTCTGAGCGCCCTGCGGGAGCCCTACGGTGTGATTTGCAGTGGCCACGTTCCCCTTCGCGGGGCTCGCCTGTCCACCCGGCTGCGGCACTCCCGGCTGGGGCAGCACCGGCTTTAAAGCAGAATTCATTTCAAACGCGTCTAAAACTCGCCTCCTGGCCGTACACAAGCTGAAACACAAAGTTAGCCGGGTTTATGACACTGTTTTCGTAGCAGGTTAACACACCGCGATGTCTTTGACCCACAACAATAATTCATACATAATAAACGTATAAGCAGTACGCGCGTAAGAACGCGGGGACCTATCTGCCCGCCTTGTGAGTCCGCTTTCTATGTGTGGCGCTAATGAACGGTCAATAGATAGTGTTGGAGAGTTACCACTAGCAGTTATAGCGAGAGAGGCCCATGAAATAAGTCCTGTGTGGCGGTCCGCGGCAGAGATAGCCGCAAAAAATATGCGTTGCTATAGCCAAGAAACTTCCGCAAGATATGACCCGCCGTTGGCGAAGTCTCCGTGATGGCACTGTCTTGTTCGATCACTGTGAACACGCACTTAATCTCACTCGCGACTATGTAATTCCATGATTTATTCACCGTTTTTACCACGAATTAGCATTCACTTTACTCTAGAACAAGTACATAATAGGCACAGTACTTCGCAGAGATGGCGTCGGCATAACGCGCATGCGCCACCCTCTTCCATTCTCGTCCAATGAAATCCCGTGACGAAACGAAGCCTAAACGAATTTTTACGACAACGCTGTCTCTTTCTAACATGGGTGTTTTCGATAAGTTTGTCTCACTTTAAACTATTTCGTGTTTGGATACGTTCATTTTGTTTGAAATGATTATTTCAAATAATATGTGTGTGTGTTTGGAAAACGGTTTTTTTAGAAAAATATGATAAAAACTTTGAATTGTATTGGTCTGAACTTAGGAAATAAAATAATTGAGATAGTCGATATTATGAATAGGATAATAGAATAGGATAATCCTTTGAATAGAATAGGATAGGTTATTCTGTAATAAGATAGCTGAATAATTTAGCAAACTCGTTTTTTTAATATGATTATATGATATAATATGATTGAAGTGATAATGAGTTAATCTTAGATCAATGAGGAGTTAATAATACTATGTCAGGTCCCACTGCAGGGTAACGGCCTCGCTTCTCTCTTTTTATTTATTTTTGTCTGTGTCTGTTTGATCTGTGACCATTTAGGAAAATAGATCAAGAAATTACTATGAATTGCGTTAAAATTCGTAAAATGGTCACAGACGCAGTAACTTGTACTTATGAAAGGTCCATTTTACGGTTTTTAACGCAATTTAAATTATGATCTGTTAACGTGACCATTTTAGACCCCCAGCATATTATTATATATAAAATACCCCCAGCTAGACACGCCAGGGTCTATCAAGCTGGTTGGTTGGTTGGTTAAGGTGAAAGCGTCAGGATAGCCGCGAAATTCAAATTTTCTTACGTTTTTTGCAATTTGCAGGCCAGTGCTAGGTTGTATGTTGATTGAAATGTTGGACGCGAGTGTAAGACGTATGTAGTTACAGAATTATAATCATCAAAATCATCAATACAACCCTCCAAGTTCATATAATTCGAGGAATGACTTTGACCTCGAAAAAGTCGTTCCTCGAATTATATGAACTTTCACCTTAAGGTTCGATTGTTCGAAGCCACTTCGGCTCAACTTTGATGCGAAATGTAATGAGCTGCCTAGTTTCGTTTTAATTTGGCGGCTCTGTAGCAAACATGACATACGAATAAGGTCTTGGATCCAGAGTATACTGTATTACTGTAGCTGCCCTAATATTGTTTTATACTCTTTGACATATACTGTCAGAAATGTTCCTCGAGGAATTTGGTAGTATATAAATTCCTTGTCCCTCCTCGAAGCTGATGAGCCACAGGGCTCAGTTAAGTTGTTCGAGCATGCAACAATATTTTAGTCTGTCATGTCTAGGATTTTCTTATCTGTGACAACAAAAAAAAAAATACTTGACATTTTGACAAGACGGGACGCCACTGCGTTTCAGTATTACAAATATAAATATAATGTTTAACATGAATTAAAAATGAGTTATCGCTTACTCTTTTTGTCATTAGCCAATAGCAAAGGAAGGATACATTAATTGTAGGCACTTATTATCCTGATAGATCTGGTAATGGAACGTGCTGATAGACACTTTCATTCTATACCAAGGTTTTCATTGTCCCTGTGTCCCACATGCACATCCCATGTGCAATATTTATGAATTTTAATTGGGTTTGATTTGTGATTTTGTGACTGAAATTACCAACTAAATAGCTCTGATAATTCCCCAATATGGTAAGTTTGCTGCTGACTATATAAGTTAGTACATTTTCACAGAATCAGAAAAAAATAAGGTTGCGGTGAAAAGGCACACTTAGTATTTTTTGCAATTTAATTTATATTGATGAATGTACGGATCGGGTCGATTATTTCTTGGTTTTACATATTTAGTTGCAGCTGGACACCAACGAAGCTGATTTTTAACTCAGTAAATTGTCTTGAAAACTGACGCATTCGGTAAGTGTCTTAATTTTTTAATCGAGGTTTTTGTATGTCCTAGGAGGTGCTGTCGCGACCAGCTGATGAATTTGGGAATGATGAAACGCTGGAGCGGTTGTGGGCCGCGAAAGCGATGGAGCACAGTGATATCTACTTCAATGTAAGTATTGTTTGTTCAGTACTATTGTAAATCAGTGCAACTTTGGTCATTTAACAAAAGCATGCTACTGTCGTGGCCTTTTTAGCTTCAGATTGTAATAGTCCCTCTTGAAATAAAGTATGAGGCATGGTGAACTTCTGTTGTGTCAGCATCAGATCCAGGATTCAAAGGTTCAATTTTACTTTAGCTGTTAATCTATCAATTTCAAAAGCTGGTCTAATGATAACTTTGATAGACAAGTACCCCAGTATAAAATGTTAGCATAACATCACTCCTAATATCTGAAGGATTATAGTTATGTTTTTTTAAGCACATGTATTAGGGGGAGCTAATTGCCATCAACCAGGAACAAACCTAGACACAGCTACTGAGGAATTTCTGATGAAAAACCCAATAACACTTTGCCTGACTGGGAATCAAACCCCCCAACCTCATGCTCAGCAGACCAATAAGGCAGTATAAAAAGATATGAACCTCGAATCTTTGGGAAATTGGGGATAAGACCAATACACAAGACAAGACACTTTCATACTTTATATTTCTATTTTCAGATGCTTTGTTCCGTGGACACCAGATGGCTGCAGCTAACCCCCAATGACGACCTGATTTACACACACTTCAAGCAAGACTTCCCCGATGTAGATGTCTCTTATGTTAATGAAAATGAAATAAAGAACAGTATGAACAAAGCTAAGTGGAGAATATTCTGTGAAAAGTTCAAAAACATTGTTGAAGACTACAGTTTCGGCACTCTTATGAGAGCAGATGCTAAAGGGGACTACTCAGAAATGAATACAATGCTGGTCCCTAGAGTTCAGTTCTATGCAATAGAAATTGCAAGAAACAGAGAGAATTTAAACAATGAAGTAAAGAAAAGATACAAGTGTACGGCAAAACCTACCATAGAGACTCAAGAACACACCAAGATTGCCGCATAGAAAAAAAACGAAATGCACCAGAAACAGGCTAGTTTTGACAAGGAAAGTTTGTTTTTAAACTGTTTGAAGGATGGATTAGGTAGTAACATCAAACTGCCAAATTAGGAGTGTTGAAAATGAATGTTAATACCTACTTGTGTAGGAATCGAAGACTTGTGATATTTATGCATTAATTGAAGTAAAATTATTTGTATATTCTAAATACTAATGGCAATAAATGTGAAGAATGTCTATATAATATTATTTTCATTAAAGGAACATTGTGCATTTCAATAACTGAATGCTTCTGTTTTTACTATAATTAACATTAAGTTGAAAATTCATCGCAGCTACATGATAATTTGTAACTTAGTGATAACATTGTTTAATAAACTAAGCTTGTAAAGTTCTGTTCCTTTTCCATTAGGTTAAAGTACTCATAAGGCTCTTCTTGTGTAAACTAGCCTAATTTTTCGGAAACCTACGCATTCTCAAATAATGATCATATTAGTATGTACTCTCTTAATAATTATACACATACATCAATACTGGCCGAATAGATTTATATAAGGCCCTAGCCACCGTCCCAAAAGTGACTATAAAAGGATATTTGTACTAAATTTTGCTTGCTTCTCACTGAAACAATATGTGTAGAATAACATAATCAGCGGTATGCCTATTTAGATATAAATATTTTTACAAAAACAAGTTTTGATATTTACAAAGTAAGTTTTTTTACTAGGCAGGCCTGTGTTCATATTGAAACTTGTTTTTATGAAAATGTACCCTTATTGATTAGTAAGTTGTGATTGTCTTAATTGAAAAATGAATGAGGTGCTCTATTGCTCATTTGTTTTTTATATTAAAATTTATACTATCATAAATAATAGTTTTATTTGCTAGAATCTACCACATAATAGAAAGTAATTTATTGAACATTCGAGCTATGTACGAAAACGTTTTGGATGCTACTACGTATTTAAGGTAGTTAGTTATTAATTCCTGAAGACATGCTATCTATATTGAAATGTAAACTCATCATAGTAACATGCTTTCGCACTATAAGCTCCTTGGGGTCATCCATAACTGAACTGTCAACGATTTTGTGCTGGGCTGTATTGCCAGAATTTAGTTGGTGGCCTTCACGCCAGTCTTTTTTTTTTCGGTGGGTTGAAAATCATCAAATAACCCCTCCCGCTCTTGGGCAGAAAGGGAGTGTCAGACTTCTACTGACTAAAAACCACCCATATTCCTTCTTAGTCCTCTATGTCGAGGCCGCGGTAACTAGTGTACAACCCGTGGCCAGTCAGCCTTCACGCCTGTCTTAGGCAGGAAAAATCAGCTGTGGTAACAACGACGTTAGTACCTCGGCGGCTTCTATACTTACAGCTCATGACGATGGCGAAGTTGTTTCGGTTTTTGCTCTGAAGTTAGAGCTAACAGTCTGCTGTTAGTGTGCGGGACTTCTTATTCTGCCACCTGCGTTTATGTACCTATCGTCACGACTAGGAATACGTTTTCAGTCAGTTAAGTAACGTGGAAATATTAAACCGGTCACAGCACTCACAGCTCACAACGACCACGAATTTTCAAAGGGTATTTCACAAAAAAAAAAAAAAAATTGTCTGTTACATTATCGTAAAATATTGCATACGTGTTTTTTGTTCTATCAAATTAATAAAATTGACGAATTTAAAACGAGTTAAAGATCAAGCTTTTGACGTCACTCTGTGGGTAATAAAGTACTAACCTTGTGACGTCACACGACTTTTCTTTTAATTAGGCCGTCTTCATCTTTTGTTTAAGTGAAAAAAAAGAAAAAATACGTGTCCATTAGTTTTTGAAAATCAATCTGACGGACTAATTAGATTTTTTTGGTGAAATACCCTATTAGCAAGTTACCGGTTCGGCTCGAATTTGCCGAAGTAATACCTGGACAAATGGTGTTGGTCCTGTACCCATGTATATCAGTTTCTTTGTTTGCTCGTTATGTTCAATGTAGGGTTTCGGTTCCTACACTCAGTAGACCATTTGAACGAGAGCCATGGCGGCCGTTACTCTAACTTATCCACCTATCTTTTATAGCAGATCAATAGGGGATCGGACTAAGTCAAAAAACAACGATTCTAATTAGTCCGTCAGTTAGATTATCGAAAAATATTGGATACGTGTTTTTTGTTTTATCAAATTAATCAAAATTGACGAAGACGAAGATAAGATGTGGTTGTGACGTCATTTGTAGGTAAAAAATGTACTATCATAAGACGTTTTCGAAGAGTTCACGAGTTTTCAAAGCACTGTATTGACTTCATTTTTTGTTTATGTGAAAAAAGATAAAATACGTCTCCAATATTTTTTGGAAATCTACCTGACGGTAGACGTTAGTTTTTTTTTGTCCGATCCCCTATTGTCCCACTCTTTTTAGGACATGGGAGCGTTGCCTTGTGGACCTGGGTGACGCCGGTGCACTGGGTTACAATATGTACTACAGATTTATTCACCTCTACCATGCTCTGCATAGAGAACTGTCGGTCAATCAAGGTATCATCATCTTGGGTGTGGAAGTGTTGTGTCCACTGATGGTCCTGGTACTCGTACCCATAGCAGAAGGCAGTTTCCTATATATTAGTAAGCTAGCACTATAAACTTATTC
Source organism: Diarsia rubi (assembly GCA_932274075.1). NCBI lineage: Eukaryota > Metazoa > Arthropoda > Insecta > Lepidoptera > Noctuidae > Diarsia > Diarsia rubi. The sequence continues at coordinate 18,505,683 of OW026424.1, read as the reverse complement.
AAAAACTATCATCGAAACCGGAAACAGCCGAACCGTATTATTTATCAAATGCGTTTAGAAAGGTTACAGTTTAGGAACATGACGTTACCCTTTTATATTAGTTATTTGCCTAAATAACACGTGATTTTAAAAAATAAGTCAACATGAATCCTGAAGGAGTACGATTAATAAAGCTCATCTATAGCAGTACAGGATGGCAGTTCTACCGTCAACCGAACCGTCGATGGCGACAATACGAGATAGAAGTGAAAATAAAGAAAACGCGATGTTTTCCTCTGTGCAATGGACTATTAGGTAATGTTTTGCAGTGCCTATTGGGTATGTTTTAAAATAAATAAAATCAAATTAGGAGTTTTACTTTTTTAATTGTCTTAAAATCTATGTTTACGAGGTCTCCATGGCGGTGGCAGTTTCCTCTGTGTACTTGCCCTTGTCCTTGCCGAGGGCAGCCAACCTTCCCTTTGCTCTGCGATCAAGGATGGACTTACGGTCCTTGTTCATCTTTAGCTTGACAATCACGCACTGTAAATCAAAATAGTTATGTTAGAATGGTGTGAGAAATAAGGTTGTATAGAAGAAGGAGCGAGATAGGAGATCAGAGCCATGGAAGTGTATCAGCAGTACCTGTGCTTCTGTCATACTGTCAGTGCTAGTATGACATGAGAGCACAGTCTCAGTGACAGTATAATCATCATTTAAATGTTATTTTTTTTGGATTTACTAGACTCAAATGATACGAGCTGTGCAGGTGGCTACATACTGGTTTAACACAATTTGAGATCATCAACACGAAATGAAGAAGAATGTTCAATTACGTATATTGAATTTAACTTTCCAGAATAGATACACAAGTGTGTTACTAATATTTTATTGACAAGATTTAAGATCCTATAACAGACATTTCTTGTTTCTCCGCTCTGATTAACAGTTGAGGCTTGATTTATCTGGTTTTATAAGCTACAAGCTTGTCTTCACATAAACAAGTTGTACTCCTTAACTTGAATTTATTTTATGTACATTCTAATACAACTGCCATGTTGTGGAAAGAAGGAAGAAAGATTTTAAGGGAAGAATTTTGCAGAACTAAAATAGATGTAGGCTAGTAGAAAATACCCAAAGCATAAAAGATTGATTGAAGAAAGATTATGAGGGAAGAATATTGTAGGAGCTAACATGTACTCATTTCTCTAAATAAATACCTTTGAAGGGTGGATGCCGACGTACGCGCTGGCACCGTTAGCCTTCTCCCTCTGAATCCTCTCGATGTAGACGACAAACTTCTTACGGTACACCTGCACTACTTTGCCGACCTGCTGGCCTTTGTAGTGTCCACGGACAACCTAAAACAGACGTACAAATTGGTTAGTATAATGTTCTTAGTCATTAAAACGGCTGTTCTACAATCCTCATTGAACTAGTACTTCTGAATAGTACATTTTTTGTTGTTTTGCTGGCTAGCCCGATTGAAATATTTTAGAAATGGTGATACCAACCCTAACTGATTTGGCAGTGACTATGTCGATGCTTGATAGACTGCCTCATCTGTAAGTACCAGAATTAACTTATGGGACCATTTACTCTTAGTTACAGAAAAGTTTTAAAACTAAAGATATGAGGCAATTTAAGATGTCCTCTGCTTAGTCACTAACAAACTTCGGTCACAGAATAACACATTTAACATTTCTTGTTTCATAGAATAGAATGTAAGACTCAAATAGATCAAACATGGAAGCTTAAGTTGATAACATTCATACAACAATAGCATAGCAAACCATGTGTTCAGATAGGGTTTTATCTAAAATAATACCTTACAGGCATTTATCATCTCGAAATACTATGAAACGAGCATGGCAAGCGCCATAATTCAAGCTAAAGTGTGTTGTTTAAATCACATTATCATGATTGTAGTGCAAAAAAATCAGAGCCTTAGTTCCACCATGGTACAGACTAGCAAACCGCGCCGAAGACTCATATGAGAAAACCTCAAATTCGTCGGCAGCACGGCAGCAATCGTCCGTAGTCTAAGAATGGTTTATTCTTCATCATATTGATTTGCACAAACAAACATAACCTACGAATTAAATAGAAGTTGAAACAAAGAAGGATTGCAATGTTGGCTTACCTGAACTTCGTCATCCTTGCGGATTGGCATAGACTTGACGTTGAACTTCTGCCTCAACTCCTTGGACAGAGGTGCAGACATAAGCACTCGCCTAATATGTGAAGGCGCGCTGAAGTGCCTCTTCCTGTTTTTCCTCCTGGAGGATGTGACGAGCTTATTGTACTTCATTCTGTCTTCACTGAAAACCCAAAATACCACGTTTTACTTCACACACGAAATGTTTAGGTTACTGTTTCCTGCGTGCTAAACGTCAAGTTGCCGCGGCGATTATTTCGATAATCTACAATAACTAAATTGAAAATATCCATAGTTTGTGATGGAGAATATAGTATAAATATACAATATAACAATTTTAGTCACAGGAATAGCAACAAATACAAGATTTTCACGGATTTATCAACGTACCCTGATCAACTCGGGCAAAGAACCGAAATAAAAAGACATTTTAATAGTGTTGCCAATTGAAGACCCAAAAAAGTTTCTGTCAAAACATAGGAAGTCAAAAATATTGAAATGCTTTTAATTTAAAACTAAATTAGTAACTTATCACAACATAAACTATAAATTATAGGAAATTTAATTCAAATCATACATGATTATGATGATTTTAAATTAAATATATTTTTTTTTGGATTCATAATTACTTGGCAACAATGCGTTCACGCAAGAACGTTTCTTTTTATGCAGATGTCACTACACAATATTTCACAATAAAAGAGTTGTGAACAAGATATTGATTTAAAGTATTAAAAAAATCGACGATTCTAGTAATATGCACTGTGTCTGTGTTAGTTGCCTCGAATCTTCGTGGCATTCGCATCATATTTAGGCATGTCCAAGAACTAAAAATCGAAGTCTTGTGACTTTTACCGATCCGTATTGGGCCCGCATGGTTGATTATATTCCTCATCAAGGAGAAGAGGTCTGTGTCGCAGCAGTGGGAACATGATGACGAACAAAATACATGATGATCGCGATGTTTGCAATTTTTACTACTTATTTTATTAGTAAGTGTGTAGTTGTTGCGTTGGTTATCACGCATCGTCGGCAGCTCAGGGCCTTCTTTTTTTTTGGATGATGAGAAATCATCAAATGACTCCTCTCGCTCAGGGCGGAGCGGAAGGGAGTGTCAGACTTCTACTGACTATTAAACACCCATGTTCCTCCTTTGTGTCCAGGCCGCGGTATCTCTTTCGAACAACCTGCAGCCCCGACGGGGTAGCCTATGACCTAAAGTTTGGTTTAGCCGTTTACAAAGAAACTTCAAATTGTAGTACAGTCAGCAAAAAGCTTTAAGTAAAAACATTGACAAAATGATGATGAAGAAGAACTTTGCGTGACGGAGTCTCGGGGTTTGGGCCATACTTTACCTCGTAGCCCAGTGGCGATTCCTGAATTAAAAGATGTGATAGGTATAGCTATTACTAATAAATACTGGTAGATAACGCGGAACATAAAAGTTTCACCCTCAGATCACCAATAAATAAGATCAAGAGGATATCACGATGTTCATAAACAGGTTGCTTATCGGAGATTGATACCTACTTATGAGAGAGAGCAACGAATGAGCTTTTCAGGGTTCCGTAGCCAAATGGCAAAAAACGTCCGTCTGTCTGTACATCCGTATGTCACAGCCACTTTTAAAAAAATAGTGTCATCAAGTTTGTCAATTGGAGACCGTATCTACATAAACCTCTAGGTACTTAATTCATCTTTATTCTTTGACAATTCAACAACATTCATTGCATTATTTAGATTGCTGAGCGCATTACATGAGAGCAGACGAATTTTTATAGAAGTGTAGGTAGCAATAGAGGTATCCCAAAATTGTTAAGATTGTAACTGACATTGAGTGTGCAGGTTCTAGCTTTTATTTCTCAAAATCAGAAAGCAGCTTGCCAAAAAATAGCCAATAGATTAACCTACAGTGACCTCCACAACCCAGTTAATACTGGGTAATACAATACCCTTTAGTAAGACTAGAGACGTGTTTTCCGAGGCACGATGGAAACTCGGTATGTAACGGGTGGGCACCCATTCACTGACCGACCTAGTCAAGCGCGTCTTAACCGAAAGATATACCGAATGGCAGTCCAATCGCGACAAATTATTTTAGAAAAAAACGTGCCTACTTACCGTAATTTATTTTGAAAACATTTTTGAGTAGGTTGAGCTAATGAGCTGTTAACAATATTTGAAACAAGTAATACATACACTACAGGGTTAACAATGCCTCTCAACTTATCATAAAGCGTTTGAAGTCCAGGCTAAGTGCACTCTCCGCAAGCTGAATGAAACTCGATTCCCTCGCCTTCTGATTTTGTTTCATTCATAAATAACCGCACCAGCCTCCAACCGAGTTACCGGCTATCGGATGATCTGCTTTCCGCCACAATATTGCATCTTGCTCAACGAGTTTGTATTATTGTCAAATAGCAGGTTTCTTCCAAGAAGTTGAAAGGAAATCTCTTTGTTAAGAAGGTTGGTACAGAGGTTTGTATTGAAATTTACTCAGTCGCAGCATTGGTTTTACAGTACCTACATCTTCAGAGGTTGAGTAAGGTAATTCAGTCACCGTGGGGTCCGAAGTTCATTACTGTTTGTAATTAAGACTTAAAAAGCTTTTAGGTACCTACCTACTTTAAATTAGGTAACTTTTCCCTGAAATGCATGAATTTATAAATAAGGGAGAGAGGAAAACCCTCTGCAATTGTAAATTAATGTAAAAGAGTAGTAATGTAAATGAAGGAAGATCTAAATCGGATCGCTTAAGAAAATACGAATATCTATAGCACAGATCCCATCCCCCTTCGTTCTGCAACCGACATGCACCATCGCCGAATCCATGGAGCCATGGCACACACGATGAGCCCACGTCGCCGTCGCCAATGTTTACAGTAATTGTGTCGCTATCAATTTACGTACGACCTTGTGACCTCTGAGTCGGCATCGGGTGGCATCGGCGTGCCCAAGCCCAACCCGGCACAGTGCGTGGCCGACTAACAAAACAGAGGGAGCTAGTTGCCCCCTTGAACGCATGTCCGAGCCTGCGCAATCCGAACACGTCGCCCGGGCCTTTCAGTGAATGAACTGCGGCCGCGGGGAGCGCACGCCAGCCGCCCGCCGACCACATCGGACCCCAAAGTACCTGATATGAGTGACGTTGAGTGGTGTACGTAGTGATAGTGTGATGGTACGCGCGTGAGTGACGCTATGGCCGCGCGCTCGCTGGAGCCCGGCCACCACCGACTATGTGCGGCGTCGTAGGTAAGCGTTACCCGGGCTTCAAGGTCACCCCGTAAACAATTCCCTGGTGACACCCTCCAGTTTCCACACCATGCTGAATCTGCTGCCAATTTGAGTGTTCAGCACACCCCGAGACGACTTGTGGCTGTCTCGGAGTTGTTGCTAACTTCTTAATGGCAGACGTTTTCTGTGAGGACCCCACGTAGTATGCTTTAGTGATCGTTTTTAGTTGCTTAAATGTTGTAATTGATGTGTTAGTTAAAAAAAACCTTGCCAAATTACCGCTACCTGTTAGAAAAATCAAAAAAAGTCGCGAAGCAAATTGTAACCTCAAACCTAAAACGCCTTTTTTCAAAGTGATTTACATAGGTACGGATTACTCCAAAAGTAAAAACTAGTGCTTTAATCAGCTCTATTCTTGTATGCCATCGTCAGAAAATTATGCAACCCATTCAAAGCCGATGGTAATTAAAACCGCTGCGATCTCATTGGAGGTGGCAGGCTGAGAATCAATGTTCGTCAGGGGTCCTCAGTGTTTAAGTGTATGAGAGATTGGAGTCTTGGGAGCCATCAGACTAAAGCAAAGGTTCTTCCATTATCTGTAACGTCTAGTGATTGTGTTAACGATAAAACTAGAGGGATTGTGTACCGTAGGAGGGCACTTGTGTCTGTAGACGAGTAAAAGTTTCAGAATGAGATTGCTCGGAGTGATATCCAGTCTTGTTATGCCATTATATCGAAGTCTGTGAATCTTTGTGTGTCTGGGAATACTTTGTAAATCTTGTATATTTTATTTTTTACAAATGTGTATTTGGATGTTACTTAAAAAAATGAGGAGCTTGCTATTCCAGGGGTAAAATAACCAAGTTGCCATAAAGGTATACTCATAAAAGGTAGGCATAAAAATAATAGAAATTAAGGTTAATTAAGGTTCGAGATTGAAAACGACGCATTAACTTCTGATAAGTTTTACAATCTGAGAGCTTAGGTTCGTCATTCTGGAACTCGTCAAGTCACTTGTAAACCTATCAAGAAGATCAAGTATCCTTCGTTAACAAAAGGTGATAGCAATTCCTAAGGTGTTGACTGCCACTGTCACGTGCCATTTTCTTGACGCATTTTTTATTTATCGAATACTAACTTACTTTTAGGTTCGCCTATAAAATAAACACCCGGTGACATACTTCTCATATAAGGAATCGAATTTCACGTCTCCTTATATCAAGGGTGATATATTGGAGCTCAATTTTATAGCCTAAAGGTTTTCAGTTATGAGACTTCGCTTATATACCTTATCGATGAAGGCATAGTCTGGATAGCTCGTGATACTTATAAGAATTTAGATCTTGCGAGCTTCTAAAACGATTAGGACGATGAAAATTCTTCTATAGACTAGCTATGATAGAATTTTAACTGCCTCGTTCGTGTTCGTATGTAGAAAACGATGAAATCATGAATTAAAAATAAAAAGGGAAGAAACAAATTTAAAGAAAGATGTTCTTATAATGACCTAATGAAGTAATGAACGTAACTTTGAAGCAGATATTTTTTGTAGATTTACTCTATTGGTACATTCACGAAGCCACTTTTAAAAGTGATTTTCTCATGCTGTATTGATTGTTTTACGTTTTGACGAACATAGAATTTTGAAAGCCTATTCAGTGCGAAATAGATCTTATCTCAAAGTAGAAACAGTTATTTACCAAGAATCTGGCTTTTGAATTTTGGTAAATTTTTGCTTGTGACTCAGGTCTATCTTCCGTTAGACTTATTTCATACTAGCTGGATGATAAAATCGGGATAAAAACTATCCTATTTGTTAACCCAGGTTGTAAACTATCAATGTACCAAATTTTATCCAAATCCGTTCAGTAGTTTTTGCGTGAAAGAGTAATAACAAACATCCATACTTACTTACAAACTTTCGCGTTTATAATATTAGTAGGATCGTTGTTTGAACTTGTAATGTTGTGATTAGGCAGTAGAGATTGGGCTGTGGGTTGTTCACAAAGATACCGCGGCCTCGACATCAAGGGCTAAGAAGGAACATGGGTGGTTTTTAGTCAGTAGAAGTCTGACACTCCTTTTCGCTCTGCCCAAGAGCGAGAGGGATTATTTGATTATTTAAAACCCGCCAAAAAAAGGTAGTAAAGATTATTGTGCAGTAGACTTTTAAAGTAGGGACAGGATAGGTAGCTGATAGATGATTAACAACAAACACCTTTCCTGTCTGTACTTTTGTCGCTGGTTCAGATTATACGAGTACGTAATTTAAAAATCTAGAACCAAAGACAACTCAAATCACACCATAAATCCTTCCAACGATTCAGACCTACTTTCACAGACCAATCGCCGCCATAATCCGATAATGACAGACAAAGAATGCGAAGCGTAATTGCACACCGCTGTACTTTCCTGAACTCTGTTGATTAAAGTTTTAAATAACGGCTCTTTCGTCTCGCCTCGCTTCGCCCATCTTTCCTCGTTAGGGACAATCACTTTGTCTCGTGTAACCATCCTCTTTTAATTATGGCTGACTAATTAAAACTAAGCATGTGACGTCACTTTATTGACATCTTGTCTAATGATTTAATTAATTTGTTAGGTGGATTTGTTTTATTTGAATGCTGGTTTTAAACACAACTGCAAGAAAATAGGGATGGTAGGTTTCTTTTTTTAATTGAATGGGGTTGATGGTCTTAAGTGCCTGTACTACTTATTTTGGGCTGTGTACGTAGAGGTGTCAAAATTATGTTTGATATCTTGATTTTTGTCTAAAAAACTGTTTTTTTTAAATAAATAGACAAGGTCAGAGAGGCAGTCGCTCCATGTAAAATACTGGTACTCAGCTGCATCCGGTTAGACTGGAAGCCAGATATAACATAGTTTGGAAAATTTGGCTAGGCAGATGATGATGAGACAAGCACTTTTACTAATGTAGTATGAAGTTACAAGGTTCTCAGCGACCGTTTGACAAATATGATTGTAACGTGTCCAGAGAATCTTGCAAATCCATGTTAATTAAATAATTAGTAAGTGCTTGTCTGAAAAGTATTTTATTCAGCAATCCTTAACCCTACGCAAGCGCGTAAACACTCTCGGGTGTAAATTTACTTTTCAATACACTTCCTCGAAAACTGGCTCATAATGAACTACGATTAGGTTCGACATGCAATGTATTTCGCACGCGTGCGTTTTTCTTATTTTTCCACAACCAAGGGCGGAAAAGAAAATTACCACAGATAACTATACGAGTACCTTATACTAAGTCCACATCGATTAAAACACTATGAAATTAAAAAAAAATCACTGACTATAGAGTCGGCGATGATTATTTTTTATTTCAAATTAAATACCAACAGACGGTAACCCACTGTACTCGAGACGTGTTGCTAATTTGTCTGCGAAATAAAACAAACATTCTTCTTATAAAAAAACGAGCCTCATTCAAGCGTTTACCCCACAACAAGATCTGACAGTCTCAATATCACCAGAAGGAACGCTGTGCCTTCAGAAAGCTTATGAAAACCTCCTGAATTTCGATTAAGCGACCGCCATAAGTAAGAAACGTCAAAATTTTAATGAGATGTCTTTGAGACCATAACGGAATTTAATTTTGGGCCTTACTTTATTATGTTAGACATCAAAAAGATGTTCGTTGGACCAGAAAATTGGGACCCTCGCGCGCAAAGGGCGTGTGCCCGTGTGGCCGGACCACAGCTTTATGTTTTAATCATGTTTTTTTAATGAGTGTGTAGAAAGGGACCCCTGAATTTACACTATACAGCCTCATGATAATGTACCTATACGAGAAAGTTATAATTACATAGTAGGGAGTAGCTTCAACTTTTGATTTCTGGTTTATTTCTGGTTATTGCTCACCAGTGTAGTTTAGGAGTAGTTTCTCTAGTCGGGCTTAGGTGGAACAGTCTAAATCTTGTCTTCACTAAGATTTCTAGGTGTATCAGTGCTATTAGGTAAATTAACCTTTCTTGCCAAAAAATAAGCTATATTTCCCATTGACAACATACATCACCATCATCATCATCAGGCTACAATGTTCCCACTGCAAGAACTCAGGCCTCTAGGAGAGGGATGGGCTATAATACACCACGCGGGAGTTGGCAGTGGGGGTTGGCAGAGGTCACATGTCAACATTATAGATTTTCTTTTTGGTCTCTCGGATAGATGTGATCAAGTTCTAAATCTATTAAAGAAACTTGACAGATTATAGTAGTAATATTTATTACGTAAACATAAATTTATTTATAAGAGTAAGTATTTTCACCAACTAATCTCGCAATTCTTATCGTAGTAGGTAGTACCGCTGACTCCGTTGCCAGCCTAAAATATGATCAAACAAAACCTTCCTACCTCCATGGTTGTGTTATCGCTACGTAACACTCAGTTTCCTTGATCCCGTTATCACCACGCACCGGTTAGACCGATATCAGACGACGCTTCACTTTCTGTATAAATTAAAGAAATAAAAAAATAATACAAACCGGGCCCAAGACCGATAGTAGACCATTAATAATTAAAATAAAATAACTGTGAATGTATTGTGTATTTCACTTAAAAAAATTAATTAGTCCGTCTGTTAGATTATCGAAAAATATTGGATAGGTTTTTTTTTGTTTTATCAAATTAATAAAAAAATTACGAAAATAGAATGTGTCAAAGATGAGTGGGGGGCTTTTGACTTAGTGAGTAAAAAAGTACTAATCTTGTGACGTCACACGACTTGACACGACTCTTCGAAGCACTGTATTGTCTTCATCTTAAGTTTACGTGAAAAAAGAAAATATACGTGTCCATTATTTTTTGGAAGTCTATCTGGGTAATATGACGGACTAATTAGATTTTTTTGGTAAAATACCCTATTCACCAGATACGTATTTATATTTGAGTTACATGTAATATGGGGTGATTCTATTGCCATCAACATGGGCACAAATCTAGGCCCTGTGGTTGCTACTAAGAAATTCTTGACAGGAAAGCTCATTAGCGCTTTAACCGACCAGGCCCGGGAATCGAGCAGTCCTGCTTGCGGCCATTACACCAACGAGATATCATCATCTGCTTAGCCTTTTCCCAACTATGTTGGGGTCGGCTTCCAGTTTAACCGGATACAGATGAATACCAGTACTTTACAAGGAGCGATTGCCTATCTACAGGGCTATTAGCGGGTGTATCTTTTAAATGTCGGTGTCTATCATATTGTCCATGGATTAACTGTCAAATTGGTTATGGTTTAGTACAAAATGGAACCATTTGACATTTAATTGATGGACACTATATGATAGCCACTGCATGTCATGTTAAAGATACGCAATAGCCCTGCTGACCTCTACAACCTAATTAATACTGGTTAATATGATAAGACTGGTTTGGTAAGATTGGTTGTCAGACTTTCAGGGCACTGACTACCTATAACGACTACCAAAGATCTATATTATGGCAGCCGGCAGCAGCAGCTTAACGTGCTTTCCGAGGCACGGAGGAAACTGGATATGTAAGGGATCCACAGAACAACCTAGGCAAGCGCGGCTTAACCTAAAGATCGACCGGCATCGAGTGGCAGTTATTATTAAGCCACGAGCCCAACACCAACGAGGTCATTTTATGAAATATTATCGGTGTCATGTGAACACGAAATAAAACAATAACCCTTCTTTTGGGCTTCGCCGCAGTCTGGTAGAAAGGCACTCTCCTGGGTGAACAATTCACTCGAGAAAACCGGATTTCATGGGTGTAGCATATTTCCGAAAATAATCGCGGTATACCTTTAAATCTAACCTTTTTCAAGTAGCTCCGGTAAGAGTAGGTAAGTATTTAATTAAGAATTATTTAGCATTATTGATTGGTTCCCAGGCGAGCGGAGTTCGGAAGAAATTAAGGAGTATCGATTGAGATGTATCGGCCCTCGTACGTTGCTAATGGCCGGGTATTTATCTGCTTGAGTGTATCTACGTACGTGTTGTTTGTATCTTGTGCGATTCTTTTCATTGTGTGTGCGGAATTATGGGGTTAGCGTGTGTGTGTGTGCTTCGAGATTGATGGGGTGGGAGAAAGCGTTTGTGGTTCCTGAAAATGTTGAGGTATGAGTGTTGTAACGAGTAGGGCCCTAACCACCGTATTCAGTCTTTCTCGAAAATTTGGCTGACACTTGCCTAAAATTAATATCCCAGTGGGGTGATCGTAACCGTCTGACCTTTGCACCACATAAAACTTATCAACTTCTTTTAAAAGGTAATCTTAAATCATGCCCCAGTATAAAATTTAATAACGTTCCCGTGAAAAAGAAGGAGTCCGTGTGCTACCTTGGGTTTGTCTTAGAGAGGAATTTTTCATTCATTGAACATATAAAAACCGTCGGTGAAAAAGCTAAAAAGAACTTTTATGCCTTAACGAGAATATCTAAATCTACGTGGGGTTTATCATTTGTAACTCTGAAGACGATCTATGGGGCTACTTACTTGGGGTGTATGTGCTACGGGGCACCAGTTTGGGCCGATAGGGCCACCATAGGAGCGGCACGACGTAAATTACTTCAAAGCCAGCGGTTGGCCTTGATTTTCTTATGTAAAGCGTATAGGACGGTTAGTACTGAAGCCTTACCGGTACTGGCAGGGGTACTTCCAGTCGATCTCGAAGTGCAGCGCCGTGCTTCAATGTACTATTGCGCACGAGAGACCGCGGACGCAGACTTTTTAACACAACGTGACCGTACTAAAATAGCTAGATTACTTAAACCACAGACTGACGTCTGGGAGGATCTTTTGTCAGAATGGCAATGTAGGTGGGATAATTCCATCAAAGGCCGACACCTCCACCAGTTCTTTCCATCCGTTCGTGAGCGGCTGGCCAGGACATGGCTGGAGGTGGATCACTGTGTTGCCCAATTTCTCACTGGTCATGGTAACTTTAAGAGTAAATTATTTTCCTTCAAGCTTGTTGCGTCGCCTTTTTGTCAATGTTCTACATCTGACTGCGAGTATGAACAATCTGCACATCACATTTTATGGGAGTGTAGTCTTTGGCAGAATGAACGCAATATTATGTTGGATAGTGTACAGGTTACATCCGGAGTTATTTACTATACGGACCTTGTAGAAACTAGAACAAATTTCCGTGCGTTCAAGCATTTTTGTCATACCTATTATTGGAATCAGATATAACAGCTCACAACTTAGGACCCAGTAATATTAATGACAACAATATCCGTGGTGCTAGGCAACTGGGCTTATCCCAGTTGTATGCGTCCCTGTGTGCCTATTGGCCTTGTTCTTTTCTGTCTCCTGCTGATATGGAGGGAAGTGGAAATTTCTGTTTTTCCTACTCCTCCGCTATTCTTTTCTGATTAATTTCGTTGCGGGATCCAAGACAGTCAAATCATTTCTCTGGGACTTCGTCGAGCTTCATTGTCTCGGCGCTTTTCTTGTGGTCGCCACTGTTGATTCTGGCTTACAGAAGTTACAGTGGTTTGGGAATAGTGAGGCGGGCTTGTCCCAAAAAAAAAAAAAAATAACGTCACTTCCGTAATGTGGAAAGGAAATGTAATAGCGACCATGCAGTTAATAAAAAATGACAATTCTTCTTCTTCATTATGTGGTAAGTGCCTAATCTGTTGTGAGAGATATTATGCCGTCCAGGGGCTTAGCTAGTTAACCTTGAAGTGACATAATACCAATACCGCCAACATTAAGTTTGAAAGTACTACATACTTTCTGTACGTGAGTCAGAAAGTATGTTTTGACGAATGAATGATTTGTTTATTTTTGTGAATTGATTTAACAATCAGTCAGTCACCCAGTTTCTGCTATTTGGGAACTATTTCGGAATTACAGACTTGAACTCTAGTAAACATAACGTTAAGGTCTAGAAAAAACTAGAAAAAAATCGAGCGCTGTCTGATGAAACAAAACATCGAGGAAAAATTATAAACTAACCAGGTTTGGAAGACACGTTCATAAAAAGAGTTGAGTTTACGTGTTCAGAAGCTACATGTTTTCCGTCTCTTTCCAGTTTTCCCTGTAAGTAAAAGACAGGAGACCCAAACATTCAGGGCCAGCCTGCCCTACTTACGTATAAACGAGTATCAGCACAATAAATTCAACCACCCACTCAAAAGGATCCATGTGTTAGGACAAAACCTCCTTCCTGGTCTTATAATAATTTTATTGGCTCCCGCAACCTGCCAGCATTTTGTATTCAGTTGGCGCGTTCTTCATAATGTCGTTGACCTAACCCTTCTCTGCCTTCAAAAAGCCGCGGCCATTTTGTTCCAAAATACATTTTGCTAATAACGTTACTTTTTAGTGTTGCGTAACCGTTTTTTTGTAACCGTTCTTCTTCAGTTACGTTATCGAATGAAACGGAGTTAGTTTTTATTGTAGCGGGAAATTGGGAAGTGCTAACGGGTTGAGAGAAGAGTGTTTTATATTGGGCATTAAATAAAACGAGAAGGGCGAATTTTCTAATAATGGAATTGAATGCTCGCGCTTTGGAAGTGTTTTTACGGACTGCGTGAAAGGAAACTGTATTGTTGTACTCGTTCATATTAACATAAATATTATCTTTTCGCATGAAACAGGCTTCATTATTATTTAAATGTTGAACCTCATCATTTGTCTAACGTCGGTTGCCAGTCTAATGGGATGCAGTTTTATTCTATAATAGTTTTCTTTTTGATGTAAACATCAAATAAGTGAAATTATTTAGTACGCGTGATGGGGAAATAGTACAGACGAAAATGATACTTAAATTTCTCTTCAAATTCATATCTTTATTTGTATCCATAATGTGTGAAGATCTAAAAATGGACCTAGAGCTCTGCAGTCTCAGCTAAAAGTATATAAAAAAAACTTTGCCCCACACTAAGAATTTACTCCTGTATCGGGGGTGCATTCACAAACATATCAACTGACGTACAAAAATAGTATGTTATAAATATGTGAACAAATAACGATTTAAAAACATGTGCTTAATAAAATTATGACACAAATATTGGGATCACTTACAACAGAAATGAAATAATACAATAAATAAAAGGTACGTAAATGAAATACGACACCACACTGAAATACAATACAATATGTTAAGTTAAAATAAATGATTCCGTTTTCATCAACATTTTGTTTTTGAACACTACATTGTGGTTCAAATTGAACTTTACACTACATAATATTCCAAAATGTAAATTCTTGCGCCTGAGACCGTGAATTTTGTATGCTTTCCTTAGATCCCTGAGCTTGTATGGTAATAGAGACTTATTATAAAATATTCTGTGTGTAATTCACGTTGATTAAAACATGAAAAGCGACATAAAGAAGCGTGGAAGAGGGTGTTTCGACATTGACGGTGTTCTTTGTGAATTGTTTGTTGATGTGGAGATTTTGACGTGCGTTAAAACTTGGAATGTACCCAATCACTTTATTATTATGTCCTTTATTTATTTTCTAACATACAATTTATATTTTTAAATCATCATCATCATTTCAGCCGAAAGACGTCCACTGCTGGACATAGGCCATAGTTTCCTTGTGTGATCGAATCAGAAATGAGGAAATCCGCATGAGAACCAAGGTTGCCGACATAGCCCGAAGAATTGCCAAACTTAAGTGGCAGTGGGCAGAGCACATTGCTCGCAGAACGGATGGCCGATGGGGCCGGAAAGTTCTGGAGTGGCGACCGCGAACCGGAAGACGTTGCGTTGGAAGGCCTCCCACTAGATGGACCGATGACCTGGTGAAGGTTGTGGGGACCCGCTGGATGCGAGACGCACGGGACCGGTCAATGTGGTGACACTTAGGGGAGGCCTATGTCCAGCAGTGGACGTCTTTCATTTTAAAATATTTCATATAAAACTTAAAAAAATATTTAAAAATATAAAAAAATAGTCGTCCACTGGTGACGGGAGCAGGGTCCAAGCTACCGGTGGTTAGGGCTCCAGAGACAGGAACCATTGTTATTATTATTATACATATTATAAAACTAAGTCCTCCGTTACAAGTATATGATTTTATTGGATTAAATTAAGGTAAGATGGCCTCGACTTACGAACGAAGTCGTGGGTTCGAATCCAGTCAGGCGCATTGCTTTGTGTAATTTATTTCAACACCACTGCTCTCAAAACGGTGAAGGAAAACATCGTGAGGAAACCGGCATGTCTTAGAACCAAAAAATTCGAAGACATGTGACATCTACCAATCCGCACTGGGCACGCGTGGTGGATTATAGCCCATCCCTCTCCTAGAGAGGAGGCCTGAGTCCCTGCAGTGGGAACATTATAGGCTGATGATGAAGATGGTCTGTGGTCTGATATGAAAACCACCTCTGCCAGTCTAAACTACAAGTATCTCCTTTGTTTGTTAGAACTGTATTTAATTGTTTTTTTTTTTTTTAATTATGTTGTTATTATGTCACAAACATAGATTTAGCTCTAGGTTTTCTCCCATTTGTAATGCCTTCGATTGTTACAAGTTGGGACAAAGTTGAAAGCCGGAAAGTGTCTAGATCTATCTAGGTATGTATGTGCGAATAATAAAAAAAAAAAAACTAAGCGACTGCTGATGAGATACTGTTTTAATAACTTGAGCGGTATGAATTTGAGTGAGCGAAAAAATAACTAAACAAACGCCGATTGTTTAATAATAAAATCCAGAACGAGCTTACAAAAAGTGGGTTATGATTAATCTATTTCAGGTATTAAAATTACTAAGTGAGCGATTTGATTGTAAAATATTGAAAAAAAAAGCCGGACGTACCGTTGACACTTAAACAAATATTAGGTCGCTCAAATATTATGATTAGCCTCATTTTGTATTTTAAGTAAACCAAATTTCCCCGTCGGGGCCGCGGGTAGTACACTAGTTATCGCAGCCTCGACATAGAGGGCGAAGAAGGAACATGGGTGGTTTTTATTCAGTAGAAGTCTGACACTCCCTTTCGCTCTGCCCAAGAGCGGGAGGGGTTATTCGATGATTTTCCACCCGCCAAAAAAAAAAAACAAATTTTTCTTTGTTAGTTGCTGTTCTGTTGTTTTCTCGTCGCTTGCAGTCTCACTTAGTAATTCTATGACCTAAATTAATTATTTTTGTCACTTAAAACTTTAATTTACAGTCACTCGTTTAATACTACCACATATTTATTTGATACATGCCACAAGTGCACAAAACAATTAGTGGCCGACGCTGGTTTTCAACTGGACCTGAGATGGTGTTGAGATGGACGTTCAACAGTGTTGTACTTTGTGTTACCATATAAGTAGGTAAGTGTGTGTCTAGTAGAGCAGTGGTGGCTCAGTGTTGCGGCCCCGACTTACGAACAGTGAGTCGTGGGTTCGATCCCAGTCAGGCGCATTACTTTGTGTAATTTATTTCATCACCACTGCTCTCAAAACGGTGAAGGAAAACATCGTGAGGAAACCAAAAATTCGAAGACATGTGACATCTAATAATTCGCACTGGGCCCGCGTGGTAGGTCATAGCCCATCCCTCTCCTAGAGAAGAGGCCTGAGTCCCTGCAGTGGGAACATTTTAGGCTGATGAAGTGAAGAAGTGGGATAAGACCATGTAGAGCGATGTCTGTACCAGTGCCAAACAAAATCACTTCTACTCATCAAATCAGCTGTTTCATGACGTCACTCCACAATGACAGCCCTTCCTAATCCCATACATATATTTGCATATTAAACAGTCTAAATTCAGATCGAAAATCTAGTGAATCTTAATACAAACAAAACATTTTATTATTTAAATTCCTTCTATATATATCGGAGACTGGTGGGCTGTACGCCCACATCTATGCTTGTTTTATAATTTGTCATCCGGGGGGTCTTCTCCTCCCCATCAGGGCTAAGAAGGAACATGGGTGGTTTTTAGTCAGTAGAAGTCTGACAATACCTTTCGCTCTGCCCAGAACGGGGTTATTTGATGATTTCCCCCCAAAACAACAAGACTCTTTGTCTTTCACGCCTTGGTATTGTGTCAGATGTATGAATGAGTGGTGTATTTATGACTATGGATATGGATTCTGTTATAGCGGCCATTTTAGACCCGCAGGTCGCTCAGTATTATTGGCTTTTCCATCTGAAATCGCTCGGTAGCAAAGCAAAAGGGCACGTATGCAGACTCTGAAGTCTAGACCGGTCTGGTTTTCTGACCAGTTGACGGAAATAGGCGCGATCCCTTTTACATGGGACCAGCAGGGCTATTGTGTATCTTTTAAATGTCAGTGGCTATCATATTATCCATGGATTAACTGTCAAATTGGTTATGGTTTAGTACAAAACGGATCCATTTGACAGTAATTGATGGACACTGCCATTTAAAAGATACGCAATAGCCCTGCTAAACGTAAGTAGCAATGTACTAATAAGTATATCTGGCTAATCCTTAGATTACAAGCATGATGTTGTGCCACCTTTGTTAGTACGGTATGGCTTTGCCTTTAGAAAAGTTGGTTACGTTTTCCAGTTGGAACAATACATTTAGGAATTATCAATGATGAAGAAGATGCAGATTTGATAGTAACTTGAGTTGTGTGATGTGCCTCCGATTATTTAAATGCTAATATTATTTTTAAGCATGCCTATTAAGAAAAATATGGATGATTAAGTCTGAATTAAATAAATTGAATTGAAATTGCTTTCAGTCTCCATCCTTTCAACCAAAATAGTCACAAATGATATATAGATGGCCGTGTCATTACTGGCTAAAGCCTTCGTGGAAGGGCTCAGGTAACGGTTCCATGTAACACTGAAAATATTCTAATAAATTCTATTGTCATGGTTTCCTGTGAAACCGTTAAAGATGTGTAACAGATCAGCAGAGAAAGGGTTTTGAAACCATTGTAGTAGTAGTTGAAGGGTTACTTGAGAGAGGGATCACTTGAAATGTTGAGGTGCTTTCCTTTATAACATATTCCATAAAAGAAATAAAGAGAAATAAAGCCGTCAACCAAACATTCTGTACATCAAACTAAGTAACTGTCATAATAATCATCATTTTCAGCCGAAAGACGTCCACTGCTGGACATAGGCCTCCCCTAAGTGTCGCCACATTGACCGGTCCCGTGCGTCTCGCATCCAGCGGATCCCCGCAACCTTCACTAGGTCATCGGTCCACATAGTGGGAGGCCTTCCAACGCAACGTCTTCCGGTTCGCGGTCGCCACTCCAGAACTTTTCGACCCCATCGGCCATCCGTTCTGCAAGTAACTGTACGCAAAAATGATTTATTTATATACACAAAAAATACAAAAGAAAAGGGGGGAGAGGGGGCTTAGCGGGGGGGGGGGGGGATTATTGTTTGGAACGGAGTTTTTTTTTTGCGGTTAAATGTTTCATTTTACGAGCTACTTGAAATACTTGGGGAGGTGTCTGCCCAGCAGTGGGCAATAAGTTAAAAATATATATTTACGACGACCGATAATAAAATCATTTTCTTTGCTTGTTATTTATAAATGATTACAATTCCAAAACAGATATAAAATTCGCCACCGGTAACAACAAAAATGAAATTTTATTTTATCTGTATTAAACCATTTACGCATTTACTCACCATACGGCGAATAAAAACAAGCAATACAATAAATAAGCACTCTTATTTGAATATAAATGAACGTCAAGGAGGCTTTTACAGCATTCTTATGAAAACAAACACACATAAAATGCCCACTCACGCACCCACACTCACGCACATGCACACACAAGCATAAGTACAGTTGACAAAAGGTATATGTATGCACGTATTTAACTGGCATAATTTCGGGTGTCTAGATTTTTCTTCGAAATTGAGCGTCAATTTTTTTTTTTTTGAAAAGCGGAACACCGGGGTACCTAGTTGTCTTCGACGTCTATTATGACAGAGACATGTTAGATGCGTGGGTAGCTATCCTAAAGTTTTTTTTTGGACGGTGGAAAATCATCAAATGACTCCACCCATGTTTCTTCTTAGCCCTTTGTGTCCGGGGCCGCGGTATCTCTTTCGTACAACCCTCAGCATCCAAAAGATCAAACTGAAATGCAACAAGATATGAACATAGGTAAGCTACTAGGCAGTAGGAATTAGTATAGTGATAAAGTGAAAGTGCTCTCTAACAACTAGTATGACATATTATGGTAGCATTAGGTCTTTTGGCGCATGGTCACTATCGTAACTTATTCCAGCATCTTGTTAAAAGGGGTTTTTTTGTGTGAAGCCGGTCAGATAACAGCTATTTATAATACACGTTTCATACTTGGTGGCTATTTTGATAATAAAATAAATGACAGCGTGCTTACTACGCTAAATTTAAAGCCCCTTTTAAAATTGTACACTAATAGGATTCTGATTTCTGAGAATATTAATTAAGTACCAAAAGATAGTTGCAAAACTGTATGCGACATGATTACATGTAGTCAATAGTCATGGCACATCGGTGCATATGCAATTATGCACCGATGTATCCGTGCGTACTGCCTAGATTTCCATTTCATTTCTGCCCACCAAACTCGTTTATCGTCAGTACTCCCACACATATGAAGCCACGTACGGTTTTATCTCGCTCACGCTTCAACACATTAACCTAGCTGTAAACTTTATTGTTTGCTTAAATTTTCATGAGGACCCCGCCGTTGTGAGCCTGCTTTATAATGTACAGGAGCCTTTCATTGTTGCTCTTTAAGGGCTTTGCGTGAGCGTTGCGTGGTACTTAATCGAAACATTTATTTGTATTATCCTGTTTAATAAACGATTTGTCTTTGTTAATAAAGTTTATCGCTGTCGTATTGTTACTGATTAAGTTGTTGGCTGCCATTCGTGTCTTTGGAGTCTATGACAGTCACGACAGGTGTAAAATATTTGTATTTAACTGCAACCGGTTAACATGCAAGCCGATCCCAATAACATTTCGAAAAGTCAAGCAGATGTTAAATTCGAAATCCTTAGTTTACTAGTAAGCAATAAAATTAAATCAATCTATTTTTTTTACAACAGTGTTTTCACAGAACTTACATTACATAAGTGTCAAAATCATGGTGAGCTTTAATTTCGTTAACACAAGGTGTTTATTAGGTTGCAGTTGTCAAAGTTAAAATTACTGTGAAAAATCTGTAACGTTTCGACTGGTGTATTAAAAAATGCATAACCCTCTTTGGGCTGCACCGTAGCCGGGTAAAAATAAACGTCAGTTTGCAACCATTATTTCAACTTGACGTACTGCCAAACGCCTTTCACAATATCTGACCTCTTTCCCCATAACAGATTTGGTATAATAAATAAAAAGAGTAGTTCATTATCCTTATTGGCTAAATGTACCGGAAACCAAGAAAAGGATGGGGTGTTAGAGGATAAATGTACATTGTATAATGTTTAACCCTCTTGGCAATAGTTCTGAGTTGTTGGCGATGATGGTTCTATTCGATTTATGATTGTGTATCTCGTGATTATGTTATAAGCTTTATGAGTATGTTAGAGCAGTGGAGTTATGTGTTTTGTTTTTGGTATATAATTTAAAGATTTTAATGAGTAATGTGAAGAAGAGATTTTTCTGTGTGGTCTACTGTGCGTACATAAATAGTAAAATAAATAAAAATAAAAAGAGACTAAAGCCATGAATGTAATTTCACCGGATATCTTTTATCTGGAAATAGCAGTATTTATTGACACTTTGAACGGTACTTCTCCATAGAATACAGTAAGTATTCTAACAAGATACTTGATTTACTTATTTGAAAATACTATTCTTCTCTTTTTGATACTAGCATATATTTTATTATCATAATTTTAGTTTTGTAAATTGTGGTTTGTAAATATTGAAAATACAATTTCTTTAAAAATTGTTGATTGCTAATTATGAAGAAGTATCGGCACGTAATTTTTTTTTAAGACAGCTGCTTCGCAGAATTTATTATTAATTTATTTATTAAAACTTTATGCACATGTAATAAAACCGTACAAAGGCGGACTTAATGCCTTGGGCATTTTCTACCAGTCTGCCTTAGGGACACTAAAATGTGTAAAATGTGCAAATTCGTGTCGACCGACTAATAATGCCGAACCGAACAAGAAATATGTAGCACACAATTGTCGGGCAATGTTTTATAAAACCAATTCAAAAATACCCACACATCATACCTGCGTCACACACAATAAATAACGATTGACGTAACATAACGCTATAACCGTTATACGAACATAACTGTTATTATAGTGATCTGCCCCAGTTGCCCAACGGTATGGGACACTTCACGCACTCGGGTGATAGGTCACGTTTATATATAGGGGTAAAAAAAGAGGTTCTAGTGCACCCTTTGTCAATAGGGGTAAATCTATTCTTGTGTAGACGTGTCATTGATAAAATGTGTTATAAAGATAAAAAGCTTATTAGTTTTATTAAGGTGACGGGTTTATTTTTGAGTTGTGAGTGATAGTTTAGTTTTCCAACTTATGAATAACACATAACATCACACCTGTAATCTCCGAAGGGTTAGGCAGAGGTTTGTCTAATGGTGGAGCCCATATTTCACGCGACCTAAAGCGAGTGGATGGAGCTTGAGTCACTCCCCGCGACCGCGAAACGCATCCCCGAAAT
Source organism: Diarsia rubi (assembly GCA_932274075.1). Taxonomy (NCBI): domain Eukaryota; kingdom Metazoa; phylum Arthropoda; class Insecta; order Lepidoptera; family Noctuidae; genus Diarsia; species Diarsia rubi. Next base: position 18,483,738 of record OW026424.1, on the reverse strand, counting down.
GCATCCACGTAATTTCGTAGGGTAACTATACGTTTCAAATAGTAAGCACTGTCCAGCGCGATTTTTTATCATGATACAAAATTAAGTTCGGAAATAAGAATAAAAAACTTAATACAACAAAAAAACCTTAGTATGTTTCTTGTACAATTAATTAATTGATTAATTATTGCCAAAAAATCAAAACGATCACATGTATTTTAGTATGGTTTTTACTTGATAAAATATTTTTTTAGAGGGATATTCGCGATTTATTGCTATCAAGTAAAATTAGTTGCATATTTTTTTCAACACGCTATGTTATTAGCGTATATCCTGAAGAATATCATATATTTTTCTGATTTTGTTTACTGCATAGTTAATCATATTCTTTAACGTATTATAAACCTCACGTTTAGCTCCTGTTGTCCCCTTAAGTCCCATGTAACAGAGGGCACGCCCATTGCCATCAAACGAGCATAAATCTAGACTACGTGCCTGCTACTCAGAAATATCTGAAGAAAAACAAAACGAATTCACATACCATTTTACTGAAGTATCTCCCTACATCACTATCATCATCACGAATGTCTGCAATCATCCCCCATACTACACTATTCTATAGGACTCCTCAGTCCCCCATAAAGGAGGTACCCCACATTTCCATTTATCTTGTCGCTTTTCACTGGAGAAAAATGTAAAGTATTTGTCTTTGCGTTTCCTACTTGAACTCAGTTTTATTAGTACTTAGTGCACTGCTAGACGACACTTTGTGGGGGGAGATTTTTCCCTAGGATGGGGTTTTATAGGATGGGATAGTTAACCCCCCCTTTACCTATTAACTTTTTTTTTTTTGAGTTTTTATCTAACTTGCCTTGTCAGTTAGTGTGTTTTGATCAAATCTTGCAACTGAATTTCAAACCAGTGTCCCCCAAACGATTGTGTTGAAATTTTGCACACACCTTTGGTTTTGATGACAATACAATATTAAGACATAATTAGATTGTGAATTATTATTATTTATCATTATTTATTTCGACCAGTGGTCCACATTGGCCTTGGATCGAAATAACTGGAAGTCATGGGGAGAGGCCTTTGCCCTGCAGTGGGATGATACAGGCTAACAGTACAGTACAGTAATTAGGTAGATTATAAAGGGTGTAAAAGTACCCTTAACGCAAAAGAAGGGCACTTGTTCTCCCCACCAATGCGATATTTTTTTGGTTCTAGACCATACCTGGGAATCCCCTAGTTACGGAGATATTGGGGGTCAAAGTTCCAAATTTTGCACAGCTCTTTTTGTAAATACTAGTGTTTTAGGTTATAATTTTACTTAAATAACCTCCATGACCCGTTTACTATTCAAAGCATCCACTAGCACAATGTTTTAATTGTGCTACATTGAGTTTAATCGTAAAATGTGGTTTTTGACCCCAAAAAAAGGTACTTAGTTTGATGTACAGAATGCTTGGTTGACGTATGTGTGAAGGGTTAATTTACATCCTGTATTTTATTATATATTAGATTGTATTATTTTGATAAAATAGTCCTTACTTATTGTAACCGATAACTGAATGTAACGTATGTACTATTTGTGACACAATAAAATTATGTAAACGGAACGAAGGAGCCTGGAACTCACGACACAGGGAATCCTAGTTGGAGTTTCAGGAATCAACGCAAAGATTGTAATTCAAACTCAAACTCAAATTCAAAGCATTTATTTCAATCAACATATAATAAGCGTCCGGAGTAAAAATACTTTTTAAACAATAAATTATTCTTACATAAGATTTTACTGGATCCTTCAGCCAGGATCGCCTGCTCAAGAGAGAACTCCTCAACGCAACGGTTAACAGCCCAGATAAAACACTTTTAGGTACGCGGTCAATGTTGATACATAAACCTAATTGTCTTATTTCAAATCAAAAAAAGTTTGATTTAAAAAAAAAGAACTTTTTTATACAACGTTTTGAAATTGCCTGCTGCTTAGTAGGTTAGTAGTAATTACCCCATAATAAGTACACCTACGGTGTATGTAGGTACCTAGCAAAAGTCTAGATACAAAAATGAGATGCTTAGTTTTTCTTGAATTTTCACTCGCGGTTTACTTCGTGCTTACGACAGACAAAATGAAACACGGCCGACGTACAAACAGTTTTCAAATTAAATTAACATAAAAAATAAAAACGAACATTTTTATTAAGCTTCACAGCGTTAATTTCAATCACAAAAGACAGGAAAATGTTACGTAGTAACCACAATTCTCGGTCGGCACAAATGCTACGAATATCACATTTTGTTAGTGCTACGGGTTACGAGCGGCTACGGCGTAGCAATATCGTAGCGGAAATATGCATTTATGATAATTACGTGGCTTTTCCTCACAGCTGCATTCAAACAGCTTTTGAATTGTAAATATTATGCTAAATGTGAATGGGAATATTATTTTATTATACAAAACTTAAGTAATTGTCATTTTAGTACATATACCTATGAAGGGTGTAAAAGTACCCTTAACGCAAACGAAGGGCACTTGTTCTCCCCACCACTGCGACTATTTTTTGGTTCTAGACCATACCTGGAAACCCCCTAGTTACGGAGATATTGGGGGTCAAAGTTCCAAATTTTGCACAGCTCTTTTTGTAAATACTAGTTTTCAGGTTATAACTTTACTTAAATTACCTCCATGACCTGTTTATTATTCAAAGCATCGACTAGCACAATGTTTTAATAGTGCTACATTGAGTTTTACCGTAAAATGTGACTTTTGACCCCAAAATAAAAAGTCGTTTCCCAGGATTTTTTTTGCGTAGAGGTAGTTAGTTTGATGTTCAGAATGCTTGTTTGACGTATGTGTGAAGGGTTAATATTTGCACCCTGTAAATATTTATTTTTTTGTCCAAAAAGGATTTAAAACCTCACGGATTGGACAGGGTTTTTAAAACATATTATAATGTATTTATTTGGTTCTATATTTATCGTATATCCGTGGAAAATGTATATGCACGTCACTCGTGGGTGGGTAGTTGTGCCTAACCAAACAGCCTGTGGTAGATTCGTGAGTGTATCCGTGACCATGCAAATTAAGACGAGCTTAGCAATAGGGGTGTGATCCGCACTTTTCGTTAAATTCGCTTTAGAAACATCCCCGAATTTTTTCTTTACTAAACAAGCAAAATTTAACAATTTTTACTGTAATACTGATTAGCCTTCTTGAGGAACTCATGGCTTAACCTTTTGCATTGCGCCCCTCCCACGACAAGGCATAAAAATGTTATTTTGTATTAACAGCAGTTACAAAGTTTAAAAAAAAAAATGCGATTTTTTGTCGGTGGCGTGTTGGGCACGTATTCATTTGCCGGCTATACACGACCGTGGCTTTCAAAAGGTTTATAATAACAGCCATTTTGATTTTTTTTCGAAATTGCGGCCCACGATGAAAGTGGTGAAGCTCTCAAAACGGTGAAGGAAAACATCGTGAGGAAACCGGCATGTCTTAGAACCAAAAAATTCGAACACATGTGACATATCTACCAATCCCCACTGGGCCGCGTGGTAGATTACAGCCCATTCCCTCTCAAAGAGAGGAGGCCAGGGTCCCAGCAGTGGGAAAATTAATAGGCTGTTGATGATGAAAGTGGTATGTATGGATAGAGGACATATAGGCGCACAAAAAATGTCATGAAATATAGTACCCAAAGCGTCACGTTATCGAGATATTTGAAGATAAAGGTCGACACATGAGTGCAATGCGCACATAAAAATAGACCTTTTACGTGTCTATAGGCGTTGATTATTATTATTACTGTTTATTGAAAAAGAGTAGGTAAATTTCATACTACTTGGAGCACGAGAAGACTATTTTTTGACATACGAGTACCATAGCGTTACATTCCGATGCAAAGCTATTTTCTCGTGCGTATAATAATAATAAACCTGAGAACTATTATTTACACACTTTGGGGTACCGTGTTACTGGACATTTTTTGTTTGTCTATATGTCCTCTATCTATATAATACCACTTTCATCGTGGGCCGCGATTTCGAAAAAAAAACAAAATGGCGGGCAGGTTGATATGCCACATCGGTTCTATCCCCTTTGTACAGTAATACGGAAGAGTATACGACCATCTGTCATCGTCATCGACTCATCCTAAGGGTTCAAAGCACATCTATTAGCACGGAATCAGCATTTTTCCACGCTCATATCCTTTTCCGTCGCTCAGTCCTGTCATTTGCTAGAGCGAGAGGCAGGAGTGCTATCGTACGCGGTAGCATCGGTGATGGCTCGGTACGTACGACGACTAATCAAGCTAGCCAAACCAAATTAAGCTGATCTCTCATTGTGCGGGAAGTTCATACGAAGCGAGGGCAGGTGGTTATACTGAATATGTCTAGCTTGAAGTTTCGCCGTGTTCTTCTATATCTATCTCATTCTGGTTCTCGCAAACACGTCATATCGCTGTCTCTCTTAATCTCATACAGTATAAAAGAGAAAAATAAAACAATATTCAAATGGCAAACTCTCACAATCAGAAATTCCCTTCATGAATTATTTCGTTTGACGGTAGGTACCAGGAATACATATTATTCTGACGGTGTCTTTGGTTGGCCCTGCATTAAAAAGTAAGGGAATTCATTACGGAAATTAATGTTTTGAGAGTACTTTAGTAAATGTATGACGAATATTTTGTCTTTAGCTTATTTACTTATTATGGTGAGTCTATAGGGTAAAGTGTTTGAGCGGAGTTTCAGGTACCTAAATGTTGTGGGGCCTTTTCGTTTTATGAAGATGTTTTAAGGTAGGGAATGATTTCTTTTCTTGGAAGAGTTTCAGCGCGAATTAAGTATTAATGTGTGTAGATTCTTGTAGTGGCATTACCTAAATATCCAGTTTTTTTTTAATATTTATTTATTTATTTATTAAACTTTATGCACAAGCAAAAAACTGTACAAAGGCGGACCTAATGCCTTGGGTATTTTCTACCGGTCTACCTTAGGGTGATGCAGAGACAATATTCAGTAGGTGCAACAACAGAAAAAAAGACAAGAAATATTATAATATTATTAATATCTGAATTACTTGTGTAAAGGTCTTCTATTTTGAGTTCGAATGTGGATCATAATAGTAGATGAAAACAAGAGAAATTATGAGAGGACAGGAACAGCAAAAGAGGACATGCTGCGTGGACTTCGTATAAATTGGAATAACGGAATAACGGCAGGAGAATAACAATGACTCTTCTCTTGCCTTCTCAATATTTAAAGAAATGACATAAAAAAGTTCGTGGGTATCGCTAGACGATAGACTGTCATACTATCACCGATAGAAGATGGTATTATCTATTCTATTAATTTCATATTACGATACTAGTAGGGCTTAGACTACAAAAGCACGCATAACAACCGATATTATATTTTTTGGACAAACTAAACTAGTCGTGTTGTTCATGAATAAAAAGTAGTAGATGATGCCGCGATAGTGTTAGATTCATGATCAACTACACGGTCATTATGCCTTCATAATCGAACATAGCATCAGCTGATTAGCATCATCTGCAGTGGGGTCAGTTTCCAGATGCAGCCCATTACCAGAATTTTTCAAGAATTGGCTGCCTGTCACTCCCTTGTGACCCAGATGATAACACGTTAATATTTATCTCAGTGGCTACATCTTTTTGTGCCTATTCCCATTGTTTTGATCTGTCTCCTGCTGATATGGAGCGAAGTGGAAATTATAATTTTCTAACTCCTCCGCTATTCTTTTCTGATTAATTTTGTTGTGGGATTCAAGACAGTTCAATTGTTTCTGGGACTCCGTCGAACTTCATTGTGTCGCCCCTTTTTTGGTGGTCATCACTGTTTCTTCTGACATTCAGGAGCTGCAGAGGTTGGGAATAGTGTTGCGGGATTGTCCCAAAAAAAACACGGTAAAACTTGGTAAGACTGGTTCTCTTGGTTCGTGCGCTTTGGCGTTTTTGACGACCCACAACGACTGCTAAAGACTTTTGTCATAAGCTATCTGAAACTGACAAATGTTCTCAATCTATCTTAACCTAATGATTTAGCGAAGATTAAATTACTATCTATTAAAGAGAGACAGATAGTAGATTGATTTGTGTTGCCGTGGGTACTCGCAAACGATATTCTAACAAACAGAACTACAGTTTGTTATTCGAAATACTACTCCACAAAAAAAGTAATCAACTTTTACTCAATAAAATACTCATAACTTAGTAAACAAAGAGCTTGACACTCAATTTTCTGGCTGTCTTTATTCCCTAAGCCCCCGAGCCATTTTGTTTCAACAAATTTCCGCAATAACTTATGTTTTTCAATCAGCGACGAAAAAACATAGAGGTGTAACGAAAAATCGTATATAACTTGGTAAGGAATACGATTTACATCGACGTCGTCGTCGGGGCATGTCGTAAAAATTCGCGTAAATTTATGAAGACATATACGGGGTACGGCGGCAGGTTGTTTTAATGTGTATCTATGGTCGAAGGAACTTGGTTACGTAAAGCTATCTAGGGGTTGATGCATGTGTATAATAGAAATGGAAGAGAATATACTGATATTTACTGTCTGTTCAGTGTGGTAGTGGCGTAACACACTCACTATGCCATTTCAACAGTAATATAATTTAGTGATTTACGTTATAAAAAATATTTGGAACATCTGATCGATGTTCCAAATATTTTTGATTTTAAATTTCGATGTTTTTATTCAAATTTCAAATGTATTGTCATTCATTTCAAAGTTAAAAGTAGACAAGTTAATTATCTTTTTAAGTTTAATCTTCTATTTGAGCGGGTAATTATGAGGAAAATGTCGTTGGGAAAGTTTGGAGTATAAGTGACTAAATAAGATCAGGTAAAAGAGTAGAAAAATACAAAAGAAAAGGTGGATGGACCGAGTAAAGGATGAAATGTCAAGATGGTGGAGGATGGTGGAGGTGTCTGATGAGCTGACGAGAAAAAAGAAGTATGGCAGAAGAAAAGATGCTGTACCGACCCCAAATGAATTGGATTAAAACAAAGAGCTATCTTGAAATCAATACCCCTTTTATGTTAATCCTAAAGTGTAGGTCTAAAAAATGTTAATTTCCAACTAATAAAAACATTGACATACTTCCCATAAACAAGATATAACAACACAACATATATACATCATAAAACACAATGTACCGGAATAGGTCGGTAATGTGCAAATCTAACATTGTCGGGTAATATCGCGTGTGAAGATCTCATATCGCAGAAACGACGTTATTCGCTTCGTTCGTAAATAGTTTCGCTGTGTCACGGCATTGTTTCTCGCTGATATTATTTAGATAATAACATGTTTTCTGTTTGCTCATTGAGCTGATAAAGGAGGTTTTTGTTTGGTGAGGTTTACTCAAAGTTCTCCTACACTAGAAGACACAATAGAGTAGTTGACTGACTATAAAAATATATGATTCTGTTAAATCCGTCAGACTATTGAAAAATATTGAATACGTGTTTTTTGTTTTATCACATTAATTAAAATTGACGAAAATAAAACGTGTCTAAGATCGTGAGTGGGGGTGGTGACGTCACTTTCTGGTAAAAAAAATTTAAAACTGTGACATCGCGCGACTTTTCGAAGCACTCGAAAAGCGTCTTTATTTATTGTTTACGTGAAAAAAGAAAAAAATACGTGTCTATTATTTGGAAATTTATCTGACGGACTAATTAGATTTTTTTTGTCAACTAACTTATGCAAGGCAATGTTCCTTTGTGTTGCATATAATATCAAATTCTTTTCATTGATACATATCCGAACCCAATACCCCAGTCCAATTTTATTATAATGCGCCCATTCCGGAAAATGCCTCGATGGTAAAGTGTTCGCGACAAGCGCGACTGCTGAGCATGCTTGGCTGGGTTTGATTCCTGGGTTAAGCAAATTTATATTGGGTTTTACATAAGGAACTCAGATTCTAATTAGTCCGTCCGTTTGATTATTGAAAAATATGGGATACGTATATTTTTTTTTCGTGTATTTTTTGTTTTATCAAATCAATAAAAATTTACGAAGATAAAACGCGTCAAAGTTTTGAGTGGGGGTTTGTGTCGTCACTAACCGCTAAAAAATGCCATGTCTTAGAATATGACGTCACACGAGTTTTCAAAGCACTGTATCGTCTTCATAGTTTGCTTACGTGAAAATAGAAAAAATACGTGTGCAATATTTTTTCTCGTGATCTCACCGTGGAGTGGCCCGGTTCGGATGATGATGACGCGTTTGTAATTGTATTTCCAGTCAGTTTTCAGCAAAAGTATTGCCAGTAGCTGTTGCCATGGAAACCAAGGAGTATTATACTTTATAATTTCATATTGCGAGAATGTCGTCATGAGAAAAGAGCCGGAGGTATTAGGGGACGATTATGGAATAAGATATTATACTCAAAAATTGTCTGTGGGCCGGGGTGTGTCAAATGGGGATATTTTCCGAGTGGTTAGTCAAATGCTGGAGGCTATTTACGAGAAAACTCAAAAGGAAACAAACACAAAAACGATGCTAATGTTTTTGAAACCCTCAGGAAGTTATATTGTCTACAAAAAAAGCATTTGGATCGGAACAAAAACAAAAGATTTTTCCCCCGGAATAAATTATTGTTGATTCTGGACAACGGGGAGTTCCCCGTTGTTCCACTAATTTACAAAGTTGGAAAATTTTCAAAAGATTTCGTGGTAAAAAAAAATTGCGAGCCGTCGCGGGACGCCTGGTAGATGTAACACATTGGAATTATTGTATACGGGTAATATGCATTTATGGATAGTTTACATGTAATAAATATAACACCATGAAAAATAAAAATATTAAGTATTTTCATGAAAAAGATCAAGAACATATTTTAACTTAATTGTTTTAATCAGTGACTTATGTGTTTATATTTTAATTAACGTGGCGATGCGACGCGGGGTCCGTCGCTGTAGATGTTTTACATCAATAAATTTTCATTCCCCGTTTGTAGTTCATTTTAATTAAAACAGAATATTGGTTGGCAAACCTGATGTATTGTTAAACTTAGGAATCTTTGTTTGAAAATTAAGTTTAAATCTCGTCTCACCGGGGAAGACCTGTTTAAACTTTTGAACAAAACTTTGTAATTACAGATTAAATATTTTAAAGTTAGGATGAATGAAGGAAGCGTTCAGAAACATAAACTTTGTGACTCGTTTTGTTAATTAACTGGGGTTCAAAGAATAACAGTGCAATTTTAATTAGTAAAGTATCTGTACCTAGACGCCAGTAGAATATTTAAACGAAATCTGTGTTATTTTAATAACATACTATATTACTTAACTTAACTATATTACCTGGTTTTATGTAATGTTATCATTATACACAGAAGATGAAAGGAGGATACTGTTTGTAGATGGCAGTGTTTATATCGATTTTGACTACTCGCTAAGGGTATGCTGAGCTGTGGCCCGTTTGGTATTATTTATTTGTTTTTTTTATTATTTGCATATTTTTTTAAAGTATTTTTGTTTGAACGCCAAATAAACACAATTTTACTTTTTTTCCTTGTACGGCTATACACAAAGCAGTATTTTTTATGAACTTCTTGTGAAGTCCTCAGTTAAAGTTCTTTGAGGGAGCGTTCAGAAACGTAATCAAAATCTACAATATCGATCAAATCTGAAGAAACATTTAATTTTGTTAACTGAGTTTACCAACCACCATTTCAGGAACCTGTCGTAAACTGACAAATCCGGCTAACCTAACCGACATTACCTTACTTATTAAAGTTAGTACTCAAATGTAGGCAAATAAGTATGTAATCTAACTCCAATCAGAGCTCGGCAGTGCTCGTAAAACTTCGGCTTACCTCGTCATTTACGAGCGAGCATTATTTATGAGGTTACCTATATTGGTTCTGCTGACACCGAACAGATATCTTTACGGGCTAGTAATATGTTTTTATGGTATGAAGGAGGGCTGCACTTTGAATGGCTGGAATGTCATGGACAAGATTTAGCGAAATTTTTTTTTTTGGGGTTAGGTAGGACACCTAACTAGGCGCAATGCTGACAGTTGGACTGAGGCTGTCACCGAATGGCGTCCAAGAATTGGCAAAAGAGATATGGGTCGTCCAGCGGGGATTTGGTCAGAAGATACAGTAGCCTTTTTTTGGAAAATCATACAATTAACCCCCGCTCTTGGGCAGAGCGAAAGGGAATGTCGGCCTTCTACTGACTAAAAACCACCTATGTTCCTTCTTAGCCTTATAGTCGAGGCCGCGGTAAATTTTGAACAACCCGCAGCCCCGACGGTATATAGTAGCCTTCAGGGGAAAATCCTGGATGAGGCTTGCACACGTGGAGAATGGCACAAGAAAAGATAGGTCTATACCCAGCAATGCGTGAATTCAGTCTGTGGATGATGATAAGGAACCTATTTTTGATGTCAATTCCATCCAAACGTTGTAATCCAATTTATTCTATAGGCATTCGTTCAATCTCAACATCATATACAAATATTTAATAGGTAAATGACGAGAAGGATCGTAGTAGGTGGTGTTTAGTTTCTACCTACGTCTCAGGGGAAAAAGTCATGAGGTATGTTTGTGTTTTGTAATTGAAGACGGAATCCCTTTTTTCTTTGTTCAGATTTAACTGTCTGACTGGTTTATCTAAAAAACAAAATAGCATTCAAAAACTTGCATCCTCTGTTCCTAAAAACTCTAATCCATCTACTAAAAAAAGGAGAAATTTATTAAAACGGTTATAATATAAAATTTTACGGTCAACGAGCAATCACTATGCAGCTATAAAAAAAATCAACAAAAGCCGCTTTGTAATATTGGAATCGATTGGAATATTTAATTAAAAATCGGGATGAGCCGCTGTCGATTACTCCTACGCTCCCTCCGAACCTCCGAGCCTCTCTGAGGTAACAATGTCGAGCAGAGGCTGTATCTGAAATGTGTGTGCTTCAGAATGATTAAGGGAAAATGATGTGGACGGTTTATGGTTTTCTTTTTTTACCAATTTGGAATTCGAACGCGCGTTTTCCTCGTTTTAATTTTTGGTTGATAATAGACAGAGGTGGGAATTGTGTTCGGATTTCAAATATAATGGGGTTTCTACGAATCACAATGTCAACGTAATAATATTATTTGGCAACTATTAAAACCCTCGTGTTGATTATTTTGGGAACTAACAAAATTCAAGCTCCGTTGGTTATGTTTTCTTTGGTTGGTTCATCCAATTTTATATTGTTCCGTTTGAAATTACCACAGCAAATATTTTCTGTCCAGAAAACTTTTTGCTTAAATACTTGCTTATTTAGAAAAAAAATATACGTTTGTTCGCAAATGTAACTTCTTCAAACAATGTTTTTGTACGTGCACTCAGGCTTTGATAAAGTAACCTAGTTCGACAACATTGAAGTCAAAAGAAAATAATTCTTACTGTTTTATAACATTCTTTGTTTCAACATTTTAGGTGTTATTTAATGGTATCTTATTATATTAGTCGACTAAGATCTCATGAAGGCCAGACCTACATCATTTGGCATTCAGCAGCTAATCTTAACTGATTCGTGCGTCATTTTGGAAAAGTATTAGGCAGATGGTTTTGTGTTATGAATTTCTGACACTATATTGATTTATATTCTTAGACAGATTGATATATTATGAGGAAATAAAAACACGGATTGAAAGTAAAGAAGAGGCAGTAAAAAACAAAATAAAAACTTAATGGTCGATCAACGTCAATTTTGATTGCTGTAGGCTGAGCTCCATGATTCCTTTGCCACGATTTACGAGGTCAATGCTTTGGTAGCCATTTTCTATTTATTAGTGTACGCAAAGCTAATGTAGAAATGATAGAAAAGTGTTGTAGTATAATATTTATTGTTATGTTGTTTGATAATATTTTTACTGATTTATCGCTCCAAAACGAATGTTTAAAGCAAGTAGATCATCACTTGCCTCGCTGTCTAACCAGATGCAGCTGAATACCAGTATTTTACATGGAGCGACTGCCTATCTGCCCTTCACAGCCCAGTTTATACTGTGTAATAAGATACCCTGTTTTTTTTGGGGGTTGTGAAATCTTCAAATAACCCCCCGCTCTTGGGTAGAGCGGAAGGGAGTGTCAGACTTCTACTGACTAAAAACCACCCATGTGTCTTCTTAACCCTTGCTGCGGGTTGTTCCAAAGAGATACCGCAGCGGTATTACTTTCGAACAACCCGCACCTCAGACGGGGTAATACGATACTCTTTAGTAAGACTGGTTGTCAGGTTTTCAGGTCACTGACTACCTGTAACGACTGCCAAAGATCTATATATGGCAGCCGGGAACAGCTTAACGTGCTTTCCGAGGCACGGAGGAAATTCGGTATGAAATGGGAGTCACCCATCCAGCCAACCTAGGCAAGCGCGGCTTAACCTAAAGATCGACTCGAGTGGCAGTTATTATTAAGCCAAAGCATTGTCTCCTACCACTCCGCTATTCTTTTCTGATTAATTTCGTTGCGGGATCCAAGACAGTTAAATCGTTTCTCTGGGACTTCGTCGAGCTTCATTGTCTCGGCGCTTTTCTTGTGGTCGCCACTGTTGATTCTGGCTTACAGGAGTTACAGTGGTTTGGGAATAGTGTGGCGGGCTTGTCTCAATTTTTAAAAAAAGCCAAAGCAAGTACAAATATTACATTATTCAAGTAAAATGTGTGAAAAACAAAAAAAAGCTGACGAAGACAATTTGATTGGCACACAGGTGAAAAGTTTTTCATTCTATTTATTAAAGCCAGCCTTTATTGTCCCACTGCTGGACCAGAGCCTCCCTCCATTCCTTCAAAGTCAAGGAAGACACCCATATCACCCCAATTAGTTAATTTATGTAAAAATGTTGACGTAAAACGAGCATTAATTTTCAATATTGTATCACGCCGTAGGTAGACAATACTAAGTAGGTATGACTACGAAGATTGTAGGTTACTATGTAGGTACCTACCTATATTACAGTTCGTAATAAACAGTTAGCTGACTTCCATACGGCATGCTTATGTAACATAATAATGAAAAACAAGATTGTATCTCAGTAGAACGTACGTCTGTCGCTACAACAGACTAACACGATGTTTATTACTTCCTATTCTATGTCAAAACAAATATATTTTTCTAGATCTCCGTAGTTTGTCTCTTCATGAACATTATTTATGACAGAATTTTATTGTTTGTGTAATATTGGTTCCAACATAGGTAGGTTAGGTATTTACGTAGGTAACAATCTTACCAAGGAGTACCGTATTGATGAGTACTGGCTTGGTAGATATTCGTTCCATTTTGAAGTACTGGTATTCAGCTGCATCTGGTAAGACTGAAGAAAAATAGTATGGTATTATACAGGGTGGCCGGAACATTGACGTCCAAAAATAAAATTTAGGTCCCTCGTATCGTGGGGTATCCGAATCACCCCCATGTATGTTCCGCGACTTATCATAGTTTTCGAGTTACGAATTTTTTTCTGATTTTTTGAGAATGATCGACCTGACCAATCTAAAAAAATTTTTAAAAAAAAGTACATGGCTTTGTCGAGATTTTTTTTTTGCAACTGAATCTTCGTGAGTAGTACTTTTATGCATAAAATAATCAGCTTCGTAACTGTGATGAAAGTTATGAAAAAGTTGGTCTAAAGTGAAAAAATTACGTTCGGTAAATTATGACTTAGCTTTTCAACTTTAAATAAAAAATTAAAACAGTTGACTTCATGGTTCCTAAGTAGGCTTCAAGAATGCGCCAGACTCTCAGTTTCATAATCATAAAAAAATTAGTACTTACTTTTTTACCGAACGTAATTTTTTAATTACTGGCACCTTCCGTACCGTCTACAATATTTAAAACTTTGATAGTACAGAACAGTGACCTACACGTACCAGATTCTTCTACCTTTACGAGTACTTTAAAGCTAAGTTCTGCCAAGCAACAACATATCGGCTTGTTAGCCTTTTAAATTAGCGTCCACGGGTCGGTAGCATTACTTTGACCGCCAGATAGCCTTGAGAGGGTGATCATTCAAATTCGCTCGTGAATTTATTCATATTTAGCGAGTGTAATGTCCTTCTAGCGAAGTAGACGCCCTCCGTTGTTAAAACATGACATAGCATTACGCCTGTAAGCTTCGAAGGGTTAGACAGAGGTTTACTTAATAGGACACCTATCCCACATGTCGCTAGCTATGTATAAGTCCCATTTAAACATATAAATAAAGAAAAAAACGAAATGTATTTTTTTTTGTGACAAGCCCGCCATGATGTTTTCAAGAACCAAAAATATTATTACACGTATTTGTAAACAAAAAACAGTACTTGTCCTTGTCATCACTGCGTCGCTGGTCTAGTGGTCTCAACCGCGACTGCTGTGCATAAGCTCCTGGACTCCCAGGTCGGACTAAGTGTAATTGGAATTTCCCATCAGAATAGGGATGTGTCCTGAGTAAAAAACATAAGTTTCCGTTTAGTCTGTCAGTTAGATTTTCGAAAAATATTGGATACGTGTTTTTTGTTTTATCAAATTAATAAAAAGTTTTCGAAGCTCTGTTTCGTCTTAATTTTTGGTTTACGTGCAAAAAGAAAAATATGTTTCCAATATTTTTTGTAAATCTATCTGACGGACTAATTCGTTTTTAGGGTTCCGTACCTCAAAAGGAAAAAACGGAACCCTTATAGGATCACTCGTGTGTCTGTCTGTCTGTCTGTCCGTCTGTCACAGCCAATTTGCTCCGAATCTAATGGACCGATTAAGTTGGAATTTGGTATACATATGGATTTTTGTGACCCAAACATGTACGGCTAAAGTAAATAAATGAATTTTGAATATGGGGGTCGCTTTTACGGGGCAAATAGAAAATTAAAAAAAAAGTTTTGCAAACTGTACCATGTGACACATCAAATGAAAGGGCTTACTATGAGGGTCTCAAATATATTTTTTTTAATAATTTTAAAATAAATAGTTTTAAAGTTATTTAAGAAAATAGACGAAAATTTACCGTCCCCCCCCCTTTATCTCCGAAACTACTGAGCCTAAAATTTTGATAAAAATACAGAAAATAGTTCTATACCTGTAGATTACAGGAAAACCTATAAGAAGTCCATGGTCTAAAAAGGTAGATATATTATATTCATCGTACGGAACCCTCTTCGGTAGACGCCAGTAGAATATTTAAGCGAAATCTGTGTTATTACTATATAACCTGGTTTTATGTAAAGTTATCATTATACACAGAAGATGAAAGGAGGATACTGTTTGTAGATGGCAGTGTTTATATCGATTTTGACTACTCGCTAAGGGTATGCTGAGCTGTGGCCCGTTTGGTATTATTTATTTGTTTTTTTTATTATTTGCATATTTTTTTAAAGTATTTTTGTTTGAACGCCAAATAAACACAATTTTCCTTTTTTCCTTGTACGGCTATACACAAAGCAGTATTTTTTATGAACTTCTTGTGAAGTCCTCAGTTAAAGTTCTTTGAGGGAGCGTTCAGAAACGTAATCAAAATCTACAATATCGATCAAATCTGAAGAAACATTTAATTTTGTTAACTGAGTTTACCAACCACCATTTCAGGAACCTGTCGTAAACTGACAAATCCGGCTAACCTAACCGACATTACCTTACTTATTAAAGTTAATACTCAAATGTAGGCAAATAAGTATGTAATCTAACTCCAATCAGAGCTCGGCAGTGCTCGTAAAACTTCGGCTTACCTCGTCATTTACGAGCGAGCATTATTTATGAGGTTACATAAATTGGTTCTGCTGACACCGAACATATATCTTTACGGGCTAGTAATATGTTTTTATGGTATGAAGGAGGGCTGCACTTTGAATGGCTGGAATGTCATGGACAAGATTTAGCGAATTTTTTTTTTGGGGTTAGGTAGGACACTTAACTAGGCGCAATGCTGACAGTTGGACTGAGGCTGTCACCGAATGGCGTCCAAGAATTGGCAAAAGAGATATGGGTCGTCCAGCGGGGATTTGGTCAGACGATATAGTAGCCTTTTTTTTGGAAAATCATACAATTAACCCCCGCTCTTGGGCAGAGCGAAAGGGAGTGTCGGCCTTCTACTGACTAAAAACCGCCTTCAGGGGAAAATCCTGGATGAGGCTTGCACACGTGGAGAATGGCACAAGAAAAGATATAGGTCTATACCCAGCAGTGCGTGAATTCAGTCTGTGGATGATGATGGAACTCTTTTTGATGTCAATTCTATCCAAACGTTGTAATCCAATTTATTCTATAGGCATTCGTTCAATCTCAACATCATATACAAATATTTAATAGGTAAATGACGAGAAGGATCGTAGTAGGTGGTGTTTAGTTTCTACCTACGTCTCAGGGGAAAAAGTCATGAGGTATGTTTGTGTTTTGTAATTGAAGACGGAATCCCTTTTTTCTTTGTTCAGATTTAACTGTCTGACTGGTTTATCTAAAAAAACAAAATAGCATTCAAAAACTTGCATCCTCTGTTCCTAAAAACTCTAATCCATCTACTAAAAAAAGGAGAAATTTATTAAAACGGTTATAATATAAAATTTTACGGTCAACGAGCAATCACTATGCAGCTATAAAAAAAATCAACAAAAGCCGCTTTGTAATATTGGAATCGATTGGAATATTTAATTAAAAATCGGGATGACCCGCTGTCGATTACTCCTACGCTCCCTCCGAACCTCCGAGCCTCTCTGAGGTAACAATATCGAGCAGAGGCTGTATCTGAAATGTGTGTGCTTCAGAATGATTAAGGGAAAATGATGTGGACGGTTTATGGTTTTCTTTTTTTACCAATTTGGAATTCGAACGCGCGTTTTCCTCTTTTTAATTTTTGGTTGATAATAGACAGAGGTGGGAATTGTGTTCGGATTTCAAATATAATGGGGTTTCTACGAATCACAATGTCAACGTAATAATATTATTTGGCAACTATTAAAACCCTCGTGTTGATTATTTTGGAAACTAACAAAATTCAAGCTCCGTTGGTTATGTTTTCGTTGGTTGGTTCATCCAATTTTATATTGTTCCGTTTGAAATTACCACAGCAAATATTTTCTGTACAGAAAACTTTTTGCTTAAATACTTGCTTATTTAGAAAAAAAATATACGTTTGTTCGCAAATGTAACTTCTTCAAACAATGTTTTTGTACGTGCACTCAGGCTTTGATAAAGTAACCTAGTTCGACAACATTGAAGTCAAAAGAAAATAATTCTTACTGTTTTATAACATTCTTTGTTTCAACATTTTAGGTGTTATTTAATGGTATCTTATTATATTAGTCGACTAAGATTTTATGAAGGCCAGACCAACATCATTTGGCATTCAGCAGCTAATCTTAACTGATTCGTGCGTCATTTTGGAAAAGTATTAGGCAGATGGTTTTGTGTTATGAATTTATGACACTATATTGATTTATATTCTTATACAGATTGATATATTATGAGGAAATAAAAACACGGATTGAAAGTAAAGAAGAGGCAGTAAAAAACAAAATAAAAACTTAATGGTCGATCAACGTCAATTTTGATTGCTGTAGGCTGAGCTCCATGATTCCTTTGCCACGATTTACGAGGTCAATGCTTTGGTAGCCATTTTCTATTTATTAGTGTACGCAAAGCTAATGTAGAAATGATAGAAAAGTGTTGTAGTATAATATTTATTGTTATGTTGTTTGATAATATTTTTACTGATTTATCGCTCCAAAACGAATGTTTAAAGCAAGTAGATCATCACTTGCCTCGCTGTCTAACCAGATGCAGCTGAATACCAGTATTTTACATGGAGCGACTGCCTATCTGCCCTTCACAGCCCAGTTTATACTGTGTAATAAGATACCCTGTTTTTTTTGGGGGTTGTGAAATCTTCAAATAACCCCCCGCTCTTGGGTAGAGCGGAAGGGAGTGTCAGACTTCTACTGACTAAAAACCACCCATGTGTCTTCTTAACCCTTGCTGCGGGTTGTTCCAAAGAGATACCGCAGCGGTATTACTTTCGAACAACCCGCACCTCAGACGGGGTAATACGATACTCTTTAGTAAGACTGGTTGTCAGGTTTTCAGGTCACTGATTACCTGTAACGACTGCCAAAGATCTTTATATGGCAGCCGGGAACAGCTTAACGTGCTTTCCGAGGCACGGAGGAAACTCGGTATGAAATGGGAGTCACCCATCCAGCCAACCTAGGCAAGCGCGGCTTAACCTAAAGATCGACTCGAGTGGCAGTTATTATTAAGCCAAAGCATTGTCTCCTACCACTCCGCTATTCTTTTCTGATTAATTTCGTTGCGGGATCCAAGACAGTTAAATCGTTTCTCTGGGACTTCGTCGAGCTTCATTGTCTCGGCGCTTTTCTTGTGGTCGCCACTGTTGATTCTGGCTTACAGGAGTTACAGTGGCTTGGGAATAGTGTGGCGGGCTTGTCCCAATTTTTAAAAAAAGCCAAAGCAATTACAATTATTACATTATTCAAGTAAAATGTGTGAAAAACAAAAAAAAGCTGACGAAGACAATTTGATTGGCACACAGGTGAAAAGTTTTTCATTCTATTTATTAAAGCCAGCCTTTATTGTCCCACTGCTGGACCAGAGCCTCCCTCCATTCCTTCAAAGTCAAGGAAGACACCCATATCACCCCAATTAGTTAATTTATGTAAAAATGTTGACGTAAAACGAGCATTAATTTTCAATATTGTATCACGCCGTAGGTAGACAATACTAAGTAGGTATGACTACGAAGATTGTAGGTTACTATGTAGGTACCTACCTATATTACAGTTCGTAATAAACAGTTAGCTGACTTCCATACGGCATGCTTATGTAACATAATAATGAAAAACAAGATTGTATCTCAGTAGAACGTACGTCTGTCGCTACAACAGACTAACACGATGTTTATTACTTCCTATTCTATGTCAAAAAAAAATATTTTTCTAGATCTCCGTAGTTTGTCTCTTCATGAACATTATTTATGACAGAATTTTATTGTTTGTGTAATATTGGTTCCAACATAGGTAGGTTAGGTATTTACGTAGGTAACAATCTTACCAAGGAGTACCGTATTGATGAGTACTGGCTTGGTAGATACTCGTTCCATTTTGAAGTACTGGTATTCAGCTGCATCTGGTAAGACTGAAGAAAAATAGTATGGTATTATACAGGGTGGCCGGAACATTGACGTCCAAAAATAAAATTTAGGTCCCTCGTATCGTGGGGTATCCGAATCACCCCCATGTATGTTCCGCGACTTTTCATAGTTTTCGAGTTACGATTTTTTTTCTGATTTTTTGAGAATGATCGACCTGACCAATCTAAAAAAATTTTTAAAAAAAAGTACATGGCTTTGTCGAGATTTTTTTTTTGCAACTGAATCTTCGTGAGTAGTACTTTTATGCATAAAATAATCAGCTTCGTAACTGTGATGAAAGTTATGAAAAAGTTGGTCTAAAGTGAAAAAATTACGTTCGGTAAATTATGACTTAGCTTTTCAACTTTAAATAAAAAATTAAAACAGTTGACTTCATGGTTCCTAAGTAGGCTTCAAGAATGCGCCAGACTCTCAGTTTCATAATCATAAAAAAATTAGTACTTACTTTTTTACCGAACGTAATTTTTTAATTACTGGCACCTTCCGTACCGTCTACAATATTTAAAACTTTGATAGTACAGAACAGTGACCTACACGTACCAGATTCTTCTACCTTTACGAGTACTTTAAAGCTAAGTTCTGCCAAGCAACAACATATCGGCTTGTTAGCCTTTTAAATTAGCGTCCACGGGTCGGTAGCATTACTTTGACCGCCAGATAGCCTTGAGAGGGTGATCATTCAAATTCGCTCGTGAATTTATTCATATTTAGCGAGTGTAATGTCCTTCTAGCGAAGTAGACGCCCTCCGTTGTTAAAACATGACATAGCATTACGCCTGTAAGCTTCGAAGGGTTAGACAGAGGTTTACTTAATAGGACACCTATCCCACATGTCGCTAGCTATGTATAAGTCCCATTTAAACATATAAATAAAGAAAAAAACGAAATGTATTTTTTTTTGTGACAAGCCCGCCATGATGTTTTCAAGAACCAAAAATATTATTACACGTATTTGTAAACAAAAAACAGTACTTGTCCTTGTCATCACTGCGTCGCTGGTCTAGTGGTCTCAACCGCGACTGCTGTGCATAAGCTCCTGGACTCCCAGGTCGGACTAAGTGTAATTGGAATTTCCCATCAGAATAGGGATGTGTCCTGAGTAAAAAACATAAGTTTCCGTTTAGTCTGTCAGTTAGATTTTCGAAAAATATTGGATACGTGTTTTTTGTTTTATCAAATTAATAAAAAGTTTTCGAAGCTCTGTATCGTCTTAATTTTTGGTTTACGTGCAAAAAGAAAAATATGTTTCCAATATTTTTTGTAAATCTATCTGACGGACTAATTCGTTTTTAGGGTTCCGTACCTCAAAAGGAAAAAACGGAACCCTTATAGGATCACTCGTGTGTCTGTCTGTCTGTCTGTCCGTCTGTCACAGCCAATTTGCTCCGAATCTAATGGACCGATTAAGTTGGAATTTGGTATACATATGGATTTTTGTGACCCAAACATGTACGGCTAAAGTAAATAAATGAATTTTGAATATGGGGGTCGCTTTTACGGGGCAAATAGAAAATTAAAAAAAAAGTTTTGCAAACTGTACCATGTGACACATCAAATGAAAGGGCTTACTATGAGGGTCTCAAATATAATTTTTTAATAATTTTAAAATAAATAGTTTTAAAGTTATTTAAGAAAATAGACGAAAATTGACCGCCCCCCCCCCTTTATCTCCGAAACTACTGAGCCTAAAATTTTGAAAAAAATACAGAAAATAGTTCTATACCTGTAGATTACAGAAAAACCTATAAGAAGTCCATGGTCTAAAAAGGTAGATATATTATATTCATCGTACGGAACCCTCTTCACGCGAGTTCAACTCGCACTTGACCGGTTTTTTTTTATTAACTACCCTATTTCTCAGCAGCAGCTCCCTATTAAATGGAACTTAAACATAACTATGTTGAAATGTGGGTGTACTAATGCGTACACCTCTATCAACCCTACGGGGATTATAGGCGTAAGTTATGTTACTTATGTGTTAAATTTAGAGATACTAACTGTTACCAGCGGCTTCGCCCGCTACAACTCGAAAATCATCCCACGAGAAGATAAAATCGGAATAAAAACTAGCCCATGTGTTGATCCAGGTTATAAACTATCTGTGTTCCAAATTGTATCCAAATCCGTCCAGTAGTAATTGCGCGAAAGAGTAACAAACATCCATCCATCCATACATACATACATACTTACAAACTTTTGCGTTTATAAAGGTATCCGTGATGACTCAGGTATCTACCAATTCTTTAGCCATGTTGGTTTCATCATTGATTTCTTTATCTCCGACTCGTATGGGAAAAGTAAAGCTACTAACTTTTCCTTTCAGTAATGTGGCAGTCATAAAATCACCTGGACAAATCTTTTACGAGCCTCGTTGGGACGCCTATAAAATAAAATCAATAGTATTCATGTACTTATTTAGCTTGGGGGTATAAAGGACCCGACGGCACGGTTGGCGCAGTGGCTAAGCGATTGGACTGCTGCGCTGTGTGTCGCGGGTTCCCGCACGGAACAAATATTTGTATGGCCTACAGATAGTTGTTTCAGGTCTGGGTGTGTTTGTGTATGTGAGTTTAAATGTTTGTAAACGCACCCACGATACAGGAGAAATTCCTAGAGTGGGGCAACGTTTCCGAGGAGAATGGCAACTAACACTGCGACATGAGAATCCTACTTCCTTCCAATCACACTAATATTATAAAGGCGAAAGTTTGTGAGTGTGTGAGTGTGTATGTTTGTTACTTCTTTACGCAAAAACTTTTACACGGATTTGGATTAAATTTGGTACACAGATAGTTTATAACCTGGATAAACAAATAGGATAGTTTTTATCCCGATTTTATATTCCCGTGGGTGAAGCCGCTGGCAACAGCTAGTATTATATAAATGCGAAAGTTTGTGAGGATGTATGTATGAATGATATGAACGGATGTGGATGAAATTTAGAACACAGATAGTTTATAACCTGGATTAACACATAGGATACTTCCTATCGCGGTAGTATGATCCCGTGAAACAATTATCGAACTACACGCGGGCGAAGCCACTGGCACAAACTAGTTTTATATAAAACAAAGTCACTCCCGCTGTTAGATTTTTTTAAACTATTCAACTGCTAGGCAACTGGGCTTATCCCAGTTGAATAAACGTAATCAGCGTTGTGGGTTGCATTATTAGCAAAATAAAAAAATTGTTAAACTAGTTTTAAGTTCTCATAATGTAACTGTTTGTTGTCCCTCTTAATAAAAATAAAAATAAAAATAAAATAAATACGTCCCTGTGTGCCTATTGGCCTTGCTGTTCTGTCTCCTGCTGATATGGAGGGAAGTGGAAATTATGTTTTTCCTACGCCTCCGCTATTATTTTGTGATTAATGTCAAAATCAAAATCATAACCCTTATATTCAAACAAGGCTGATAATCAGTACTTTTAAAACGTCAAAAATTTACTTTACTTTACATAACTTATTTACAAGAGACAGTCCCCCAGTGTCGTTGTGGGATCCAAGACAGTTAAATCGCTTCTATGGGACTTCGTCGGGTTTCATTGTCTCGGCACTTTTCTTGTGGTCGCCACTGTTGATTCTGGCTTACAGGAGTTACAGTGGTTTGGGAATAGTGTGACAGGCTTGTCCCAAAAAAAAAAACTATGCGACTGATTTTAATACAGCTTTAGCAACAGATAGAGTGATTCTAGTTGAAGGTTTTGGTCCGCCCCGGCTTCGTACAGGTGAAAAGTAGATACTTTTCACCTGTCATCAATTTATAAATTGAGTCCGAGACACTCTCTCAGAGAAAAATTTAAGGAAATTAATGTAATGACTGTTCCTTCTCAGTATATTTATGAAAATCTTTTGTATGCTCACAAAAATATAAAGCTGTTTAAGAAATATAGTGATATTCACAATATAAATACAAGAAATAGACATAAATATATTGTACCCACAACAAGGCTCAAGAAAATAGGTGGATCATTTAGATGCCAATGTATTCGCTTTTATAATAAACTACCAAGCCACATTCAAAATTTAAGCCTTAATAAATTTAAATCTTTTATAAAACGTAAACTTTGCCAGAAAGCTTTTTATGCTGTTAAAGATTATATAGAGGACAAAAAAGCTTGGGATTGAACTGCTCCAATTTGAATTGTTTTTTTTTTATATATATATTTTATTTTTCTTTTACAATTTGACATTTTATTAATTTTCTTTATACACAATGACATTGTTTACTTTTTCAAGTATGATATTATTTTTTGACCAATATTTACTTGTTAAATATTTTCATTTTTTTTTTATTTTTGATTTAGTTTTGTGTTTTTTTTTCTTTGACATTTAATAACTTGACTTATTTAATACGATAAATATTTTATTATTTTTATATTGTGAATATGAGGACTATGTAGGTCTTTCTTTAATTTTAACGATTGTCTGGCAGTTTGAGTACTATAAGCGACCTACCCAAATGTCCTTTCCTTGGTATTGTTCGTCGTGACGTCGAGCTCCTTGAGTTAAAAGTCGAGCTCGACAATAACTGACAAATGCTTGCACTGACTGGACGGGTCCACTCAAATCTGTGTGGTGCTTTCTTCAAAAGACCATCTCAGACACTAATCTGCATAGCCCTCATGTGTGTCCCAAGATTATGTCTGGACCTTAAACTTATTGTTAACCATTTAAAACCATTTTAAAAGATTAAAAGAGTAACCTTTGTAGTTTCTTGCCGGTTCTTCTCCTTAGGAATCGACCAATGCACCGAACCGTGCCCCTTTTTTATGTCGACGTTTTACAAGTGCCCATGTAGGCCTATGTGAAATAAAATATTTTGACTTTGACTTTGACTTTGACTTCTGTACGAAGCCGGGGCGGATCGCTGTTTACTAATAGGACACCATAATGCCCGTAAGTCCCCATCGCCATCTTCCTGCCCTTTACCCACGATATTTGTGGTCGGCGCAACACGGTATTTTATTCTATTCTCCTCCGTCAACCGCTATAATATTATTTAGCCCTTTTTTTATATTATTCCTCACACAATCCATCCCTCATTTCCACGCCTTCAACTCCCTCTGCATCCATGATCATTTATATTCATCACTTTTTTAGTCACATGTGATTGAAGTACCCCATCATTGGTGAAAGATTCAAAAGAAATTAATTTATTTTGATGTCTGTTTACACGTACGTACATTGCCCCATTTCGTATATAGGCCTAGAAAGCCCCTTTATTCCGCCTCATTATAAACTTTCGGGCTTATGATATGTGCCCATTCTAGCAGGGCTATTGCGTATCTTTTAAATCACAGTGGCTATCATATTGTCTATGGATTAACTGTCAAATTGGTTATGGTTTAGTACAAAATGGAACCATTGGGACAGTAATTGAAAGGCACTATAGGTTAGCCACTGTCATTTAAAAGATACGCAATAGCCCTGCAGGTCTATAATTATATCCTATGCCTAACAGCTGTTAGGTTGAAATGGAACTGTGCTGGTCACATCTGCTGCGTGTCAGAGGAGCGACGGGCGAAAATTACCACTCAGTGGATACCAAAAAGCAGGAAACGACAACGCGGAAGGGCCAGAAGGAGAAGGCAAAATGCAGTGGGACACTATAGATTTATAATATTAAAATAAAATATGCTAACAAAAACATGCCTAAAATTCGGTTGGAAACAATGATAAATATTTCACCTATAAACAAAAAGAACTCAACAGCGGGTCCGTTTCCCTCGATACGTCACTCTGACTTACAGATAATTATATTCAACTCTGAATGGAACACTCGATGCCTTTGTTCAGACAAGACTGCTCCTTTTTAATTGAATTTCGGCTTAATTACTTTAATTAAGAATCTGATTCGCTCTTTTACTTCGTCTTAAGTATATTTGTGTACTGGAATATTTTCTTTTCCTCTCTTTTCTTATTAAAGCATTAATGTTGGTTTTTTTATTAAGTCTTGACGTTTGTTGGGGTATTCGTTTTGTATTTTTATGGGAGGGTAATAATGTATATAAGCTTGAATTGGTTTGTCCCAATACTGATCAGACATGATTGTATTGGTACTTTGGGATGAGTATGCTTTGTTCGCATGTGGCATATTGAAACAGTGATATAAGTCAGGAGCTTGTCTGGAATTCTAGATAGAGCCTGTTGGTTTACGGTTCGTTTGTTATAACCGTTCGGGTATACAGCAAAAAACTTTACCAGTAGGATTGTAGCGGTAGCGTTCTGTAGTTTCTACCTAATACAAAATCAAATCAAAATCAAAATATTTTTAGTTCACATAGGCCTACATGGGCACTTATAAAACGTCGGTAAAAAGGGGCACGGTTCGGTGCATTGGTCGATTCCTAAGGAGAAGAACCGGCAAGAAACTCCAAAGGTTACTCTTTTAATCTTTTAAATCGTTTGGGTTAACAATAATATAATACACACATGAAGACCATGCAGATTAATGTCTGAGATGGTCTTTTGAAGAAAGCACCACACAGATTTGAGTGGACCCGTCCAGTCAGTGCAAGCATTTGTCAGTTATCGTGGAGCTCGACTTATAACTCAAGGAGCTCAACGTCACGACGAACAATACCAAAGAAGGACATTTGGGTGGGTCACTTAAAGTACTCAAACTGCCAAACAATCACAACAATTAAAATTTAAGAAAGACCCACATGGTCCTCACATTCACAATATAATTTTTTTTTAAATACCAAAAAAATACCATGGGTAACTCAAACTCAAACTCAAAGCATTTATTTCAATTAAACCTTTATAGGCACTTTTGAATGTCAGAAAGAGTAAAGAGAGTAAATGAGTGAGTTTATATATGTGTGATGGTACTTTTTTTTTGTTTTGTTTTAAATTAACTAACACTGTAACTTCTGTAAGCCAGAATCAACAGTGGCGACCACAAGAAAAGCGCCGAGACAATTAAGCTCGACGAAGTCCCAGAGAAATGATTTGACTGTCTTGGATCCCGCAACGAAATTAATCAGAAAAGAATAGCGGAGGAGTAGGAAAAACAGAAATTTCCACTTCCCTCCATATCAGCAGGAGACAGAAAAGAACAAGGCCAATAGGCACACAGGGACGTATACAACTGGGATAAGCCCAGTTGGCTAGCACCACGGATATTGTTGTCATGAATAAAGATATTTGAAAAATATAATAATAGTCAAATTTTTAAATATCTAGATAAAAATAATATATTAACCGATGAACAGAAAGGCTTCCGCAAAAATAAAACCATTAATATGGCAATATATGACTTTTTGAACAATGTCGTTACGAATGTTGACAAAAGAATACCTGTTTGTTCCGTTTATTGTGACATGACTCAAGCGTTCGACTATGTCGATCACAATATCTTGCTCAATAAACTGGATGCGTATGGTATTTGAGGGAATATACTCAGTTTGATAAATTCATTTTTGCAAAACAGGAAACAGTACGTAGAATTAACTGACATAGATCCTAAGACTAAATGCGAACGAAGTTATAAGTCTAGTCATCGCACAGTTGCTTATGGTGTACCCCAGGGCAGCGTCTTGAGGCCTCCATTATTTATACTATACATAAATGATCTTCCAAAAGTAACAAGTCACCCTATGTCACTGTTTGCTGATGACAGCACTGTGACCATTTCAAGTACTGATGATCGCAACCACGACGACGTTGTTACTCAGACAATAACCTCCATAGTGACATGGTTAGATAATAATAATCTCAAAATAAATATTGATAAGACGAATTTAATGATGTTTAGCCAACGTGCGAATCCCAATATGACAGTATATCATAACAATAAAATTATAACACAAGTAGACTCGTCAAAATTCTTAGGTTTAACGATTGACAAAAAATTAGACTGGAAAGCACACACGGAGGAGCTAACTAAACGTATTAGCAAATCAGCCTATGCCCTATTTAAACTGACCCCAGTGATTAACGTCGATGCTTTAGTTACTGCATATCATGGTTTGGTGAGTTCAGCATTAAGGTATGGTATCATTTTCTGGGGTAACTCAACCAACAGAGAAATAGTTTTTAAAGCGCAAAAAAGGTGCATTAGGTCAATGTTTAGACTCCACTATTTAGATTCGTGTAAGCCATTTTTCACCGAATACAAAATATTGACATTTCCGTGCCTATATATTTTCGAGGTAGCTGTATTTGTTAAGACCAATCCAGATCTGTTTACCAAATTAACATTTTACAACACACGAACTCGACCACAAAATAATAACTTGTGCGTAAGAAGGTCCAACACAGCATTAATGAAAAAAAGTGTTTTTTGTATGGCGCCATTAATTTACAACCAGATACCAAAATCAATTAAAGATTTAAATGTATCCTTATTTAAGAAAAGGCTTAAATCTTTGCTGTTGACTAAAGCGTATTACAACATTTCGGAATTTTTCTCAGACAAATTGTAATGAAATGAATGAATGTGTTTTTTGACTTTGGTATTCATTTTGACCTAGTATGTTATAAAATTCTATTCCGTTTGACATTCCACGTGACATTTTTGTATTATTTTAATTATTATTTTACTATTTTGTCGTTTATTCTATTTTTATTTTTTGATTTATTTTGGACATTATTTTATATTTTTTCTTTTGACATTTTTCATAGATTTTCTTTTTGACATTTTTATATTATTTCTATTTTTAATTCCATTAATTTAATTACTATGAATTTTGATGTCATTGACCTCTACAAATATTTGTACACCTCCGGGTATAACATGGCGAGCTTGTAATTTTTTATAACAACTATTTATTGTACCTGTGTTAACAAATGATTAAATGATTTATGATTTATGAAAAAAAAAAAAAAAAAAAAAAAAGAATATTACTGGGTCCTAAGTTGTGAGCTGTTATATTTGATTCCAATAATAGGTATTTTTTTTTTTTTTTTTTTTTATGGGACAAGCCCGCCTCACTATTCCCAAACCACTGTAACTTCTGTAAGCCAGAATCAACAGTGGCGACCACAAGAAAAGCGCCGAGACAATGAAGCTCGACGAAGTCCCAGAGAAATGATTTGACTGTCTTGGATCCCGCAACGAAATTAATCAGAAAAGAATAGCGGAGGAGTAGGAAAAGCAGAAATTTCCACTTCCCTCCATATCAGCAGGAGACAGAAAAGAACAAGGCCAATAGGCACACAGGGACGCATACAACTGGGATAAGCCCAGTTGCCTAGCACCACGGATATTGTTGTCATTAATATTACTGGGTCCTAAGTTGTGAGCTGTTATATCTGATTCCAATAATAGGTATGACAAAAATGCTTGAACGCACGGAAATTTGTTCTAGTTTCTACAAGGTCCGTATAGTAAATAACTCCGAATGTAACCTGTACACTATCCAACATAATATTACGTTCATTCTGCCAAAGACTACACTCCCATAAAATGTGATGTGCAGATTGTTCATATTCGCAGATGTAGAACATTGACAAAAAGGCGACGCAACAAGCTTGAAGGAAAATAATTTACTCTTAAAGTTACCATGACCTGTGAGAAATTGGGCAACACAGTGATCCACCTCCATGTCCTGGCCAGCCGCATACGAACGGATGGAAAGAACTGGTGGAGGTGTCGGCCTTCGATGGAATTATCCCACCTACATTGCCATTCTGACAAAAGATCCTCCCAGACGTCAGTCTGTGGTTTAAGTAATCTAGCTATTTTAGTACGGTCACGTTGTGTTAAAAAGTCTGCGTCCGCGGTCTCTCGTGCGCAATAGTACATTGAAGCAAGGCGCTGCACTTCAAGATCGACTGGAAGTACCCCTGCCAGTACCGGTAAGGCTTCAGTACTAACCGTCCTAAGATACGCTTTACACAAGAAAATCAAGGCCAACCGCTGGCTTTGAAGTAATTTACGTCGTGCCGCTCCTATGGTGGCTCTATCGGCCCAAACTGGTGCCCCGTAGCACATACACCCCAAGTAAGTAGCCCCATAGATCGTCTTCAGAGTTACAAATGATAAACCTCACGTAGATTTAGATATTCTCGTTAAGGCATAAAATGTGATGGTACTTGTCGTACTTTTATAATCATCGTTATCAATGGTAGCCTTGTAGCCTCTTGCACAGCGCAATCCTCTTGTCCTATCGTGTTTCGAACCCATCTGTATGAGGCTAAAAAGAAGGCTAACAACAAAGCTCTTGACAATATATAGAAAGTCAGCGAATGCAGTCGCTGTGGCCGAAATCGGCTAGATGGCATCATCATCATCATGAGGCTCATCCATACTTTCAAACTTACATAAAAGAAAAACAGCTATCTGCGGTACTCATTAATGATTACTTAATCCGTCACTTAGTAAAGATTTGACATACTTTTTTATGACAAAACTGTCAAAACTTTTACTAAGTGATGGCCTAAGTAATCAATAAAGCTCTCTGAGTGCGGCAGTTCTTTGCATTACAAAAACCAATTCAAATCCTACTAATATTATAAATGTGAAAGTTTGTGAGAATGGATGTTTGGATGTTTGTTACTCTTTCACGCATAAACGGCTGGACCGATTTGGTTGAAATTTGGTATGTACATAGGTTATACCCTGGATTAACATATAGATAAGATATAAGATACCTTTATAAACGCAAAAGTTTGTAAGTATGTATGTATGTATGGATGGATGGATGTTTGTTACTCTTTCGCGCAATAACTACTGGACGGATTTGGATACAATTTGGAACACAGATAGTTTATAACCTGGATCAACACATGGGATAGTTTTTATCCCGATTTTATCTTCCCGTGGGATAATTTTCGAGATGTAGCGGGTGAAGCCGCTGGCAACAGCTAGTAAATTATAATTTCACAGACACGTATTGTATTCAGAAATGTGGTTCATATTCTCTGAGCCTTTTGTTTGTTTTCTCTCATTTTGAATACGATACATTACAAACCCTTACAGAGGGGGTGAGTAAGTAATCACTTAGGTAGCTACTTAGGTTGTCACCCCGCAGTAAAAGTGTGGGACCATCTGCTATAGTTCTCAGAGTCTCACGATAATAATGTTTATGGGGAAGACTGCCCTTGTTTTATTGTGTACACTTTGTATCTTGCTTGTATAGGTACCTACCCTTTTATTCTACAACTTATTAAAATCTATTACTCAAGTCTTGATTCTTTACTCTGTGAAAAGATTGGGAAAATCTCTTTGTTTCCACCTACGCATAGCCGCACAATGAATCGCAATATCAAAAATTTGCCGTTTGTCGCGACTTCGTTGGCGTGAAATTTTTTAAGTGAACGTGTGACAGAAACAGACCCACGTGCTACTTCAGTAGTTAAATTGGTAGTTAAGTAAGGGATGAAAGTTGAAACATTTACGCGAGCGAAGCCATGGGCAAAAGCTAGTCCCATACCAATAGGGTAGTTAACAAAAAAAATCTAATTAGTCCGTCTTAAAGATTACCAAAGAAAATTAGACACGTATTTTTTTTTTTTCACGTAAACAAACAATGAAGACCATGCAGTGCTTTGAAAACTCGTGTGACGTCATAATCTAAGACATTAGTATGACATTTTTAGCGGTCAGTGACGTTACCAACCCCCACTCAAATCTTTGACGCGTTTAATCTTCGTCAATCTTTATTCAATTGATAAAACAAAAAATACGTATCCAATATTTTTCGATAATCTAACAGACGGACTAATTAGAATCTTATTTTTTTAAGTCGGTAAACATCCCTATTGCCGGTGAGAAAAAACTCTGCTGGATATGCGCCATCACATGTTCTGCTCATCCTGCACAATCCAAACCTTTAATCAATATAATCGCAGCACATGTTAGAGCTGTGCCGGTGGCTTGGTCTAACATAATTTGAGTTCGTCGACTAGTAAAGAAAAATTGCAATTCAAAAATAAGCTCTACTACTGATCTGTTAAAACACTCTTTCCTACATTCACCTACATTTGTTGATTAAAACCAGACCTTCAATGTTCTCAATACAATCTACGAATGCATCGCAGAGTGAGATAGTGTTGTGTATTCCTCTAAAGCCGAGAAAATTATTGTAAGCCGAGAAAGCAATCCACTTAGACATCTGCGCTCTCCGGATATTACGTTTGTATCGGATGGTGACACTCCTAACGCGGTTTCCGTTGGCCACCCACCTTGGCCGCAAATATTATTGGTTATGGGTGCGTCTGGCCATGTCTTATTAAAATTAAACTGTGTTCTTAAAAACTTAAATGAGTCACGATTTGTTGCAGTTATAAAAGAGAGAATAAGCAGGTATTTATGCAGGCTATAATATGTATGTATTTAGAAATATATAAGTATGTTTATCAGTTGTCTAGTACCCATAACACAAGCTCTGCTTAGCTTGGGACTAGATGGCGTTGTGTGATAGTTGTGGAATATTTCGTCTGAATTTGCAAAGTGTCATTGTAATAGCGGAAAGATTTTTAATAGTAATGCCATAAACATCACGCCTGTAATCTATGAACTGTTATGATGTGTTGTAGCTCTACCTAATAGTACACATTTTGTTTAAGTCCCTTGTAATAGGGGACGAAGCTATTACCACCAATCGGGCACAAATCCAGCCTCCGTGGCTGCTACTGAAACATTCCAGATGGAAAACCCAATAGCAATTTGCCTGACCCGGGAATCGAACCCAGGGCTTAATGCTCAGCAGTCACGATTGCAGCCACTGGACCAACGAGGCGAGGGAATATCAGTTAAATTCACCAATAGTAAACACAGATAAAACAGTTAATTACTGAAGCAGCAGCTAACCAAACAAAAAAAGAAAACATTAAACCAGAAATTACAACGTTGGAACGCGAACGTTCGGAAATTCGGGAAATTCACATCTAGCAAAGACTTTGATGGCCGCATAAATTCGGCACAGTATTCCAGTATTCGGCGTCGCTCCCATTTCCAATATTCGGCTACTCGATGGGGACCGATTAAAATTTCAATTAAAATGCACCGCGCTGCTAACATATGGTTTAGAATTGTTTATTGTCGCATACAATGTTCTCGTTAACTATTTAATGTATTGTTTTGGCTTTAGCTTTGAGATTGTTCACGGTATATGTTTGAGTTACATGTTATTTTGTATTTTAGATGAAGGGAGGCGCGCAGAGTTTGGTCCTACAACTTTTTCGTGCACACTTAGAAAGATTAAAAACGATTTTGTCGACATATTACGGTTTCTACCAAGAGATAAAGAGACTTATTTCGTATGTTCTGCCTCAACTGCCTCCGTAGTCGAGTGGTTTAGGCATTCGCCTTGTGACCCGATACGACCACCGCCGCCGTCATAAGGCAAGGCTCGATTTCCACGGGAAGCATACTTTGTGAAGTTGTTTCCAGTCTGGCTAGGACATTGCAGGTACGTGCTTCGTAAGGCATGTATAAGCTGGTGGTCACGGCCGGCGGGCGGCCGGTGGGCGTTGGCGACCTCTCGCGCCCGGCCCTGGTGCAAGCCATGGTCCGGGGCGAGGAGGAATCGGACGCCGTAGCCTCCTTCTGCGAAGCAGTGATGCTAGCGAAGGAGGTGGCGGAACGCGAGAGGGAGAGAACCTCTCGTCCCAGCGTCCCGCGGGAGGCGCTCCGGGCGTCGTGGGTCACGCGATGACCTCCGGCCACCGCAGACACGGGGATGTGGACGGTGAGTGATGGGCTAACTCGCCGTCCGTCCGTCTCACGACGAAAACAGGCCGTGTCGACGGCGCGTTCGTGTTCCACGCACGCCTCAAAGAGATGTCAGCAACATGGGAGGGGCCCAAAAGGGCCGACGCCCGTCGGGGCCGCGGGTTGTACACTAGTTATCGCGGCCTCGACATCGAGGGCTAAGAAGAAACATGGGTGGTTTTTAGTCAGTAGAAGTCTGACACTCCCTTTCGCTCTGCCCAAGAGCGGGAGGGGTTATTCGATGATTTTCCACCCGCCAAAAAAAAAAAGAAAAAAAAGGCTTTTTTAATACAGTTGCTCAAAAAGTGGCGTATTGCAGGGACGTATAGCGTTCGGGATGTGGGCTATTACATACTCGTGCTTTTTTTTACCTTTCCCGAACTCGTGCGTTCTCTTTCCCAACTGTCAAAATAATGTCTATTAAAAAGAAAAACCAACCATGAAGTTTTTACTAAAAAAAATCATAGAAGTTTTTATGATTCATGCAAATACGTATATTTCTTAAAACAAGCTACAAATTATTTCAATATTAGATTTAATGATTTGATTGAATGATTTAGGTTAGGTTTCATTTAATTTCATCTCATTAAATTTCATTTTCATTTCATACCATTAAAAAAATTCTTCAGAAGTCTTGGCTGTATGGGCTAGTTCCCTTTGCCTACCAGAATGGGTGAAGAAGAAAAAATCTCTGCTTATATTCTACGATTGTCGCCATTTTTCATAAATTTTCTTCTCGAGTTTTAGTTGTTTGTTGCACAAAATGAGTAATTTCGACCGTAGTTTTTTTTTTTGAAAATGTTATGTTTGCATACTTCTCCGAACTCTTAGCAAAATTAAAATCTTCTATATATGGTCGAGGTTTTCGATGATAAAAAGTATGCTAAAAATAAGGAACAACTTAAGTGCCGAAACCAATGACGTATTATATAAAGACACGTCATGAACTAACATGGCGGCGCGGCGGCGCTTCAAAACGGCAAAAAATATTATATAACTACTTTTACGCGTAAAGAAAGGGAAATAAAATATGACACCGTACAGCGGGATGCCTGTTGATGCCTGTTTTCTTTATGTTTTGCGCAGGTTTAAACACACGATTGTGTAACTAAGCGCGATGTGGCCAATTGGCTTCATTTCATGTTGTCATTTTTGAGGGCGGACAACGAATCTATAGTTTTAATATATTATTGGCCGAAACTCTCAATTGCTCCTATCTTAACAGGCATATTCAATCAATGTTTGGACAGTGGCAAGTTTCCCGACTTAATGAAACATAGTAAAGTAGTACCAATTTTCAAATCAGGCTGTAAGAGTGACCCCTCTAATTATAGACCTATATCCGTGCTTCCAGCAATGAGTAAAATCTATGAAAAAATAATGCTGGACCAGATGTTGTCTCACTTCAATTCAAATGGGATTCTGCATAGTCAGCAGTTCGGTTTCACGAAGGGTAGGTCGACAACGGACGCGGGAGTAAAACTTATCAGTCACATTTTAGAATCTTGGGAGAAGTCCAAGGATGCCATTGGCATTTTCTGTGATCTCTCAAAAGCGTTCGACTGCGTCGACCACAACACATTGATCCGTAAATTACACTACTACGGAATTCGTGGTCAGGCTGCTGATCTTGTGCTGTCCTATTTATCGAACAGGCAGCAAAAAGTAAATGTTAATGGGGCGACGTCCTCCGGGTCACTAGTCAAGATGGGCGTGCCTCAAGGTTCGATTCTCGGCCCCTTCCTCTTTCTTGTTTATATTAATGATCTCCCATATATGATGGCCAAATTCTCGGATATAATTCTATTTGCTGATGATACTTCACTAATTTTTAAAATAGATAGGAAAGATACGGATGTCTTACTGGTCAACGAAAGTCTAACTGTTCTCTCGAAATGGTTTGCAGCTAACAATCTTTTACTGAATGCGAACAAAACAAAATGTCTAAAGTTCTCTTTACCAAATGTACCACAACGTGACCTAAATTTGACTCTTGACGGCAAAAAACTTGAAGTTATAGCGGAAACGGTATTCTTAGGGATTACTATCGATTCTAAATTGCAGTGGGGCGCACACATAAGAACTCTTTCGGGTAGGTTAAGCTCAGCTGCATACGCAGTAAGGAAAATAAGGCAGTTAACTGATGTAGCCACAGCTAGGTTAGTATACTATGCTTATTTCCACAGTATTATGTCCTACGGCC
This sequence comes from Diarsia rubi, assembly GCA_932274075.1. Classification (NCBI taxonomy): domain Eukaryota; kingdom Metazoa; phylum Arthropoda; class Insecta; order Lepidoptera; family Noctuidae; genus Diarsia; species Diarsia rubi. Next base: position 18,448,713 of record OW026424.1, on the reverse strand, counting down.
TTCTGCTGTGGGGATCGGCAGCGGACGTTGATTCAATTTTCATTTTACAGAAGAGGGCAGTCCGCGCGATCTATAAGATGGGCCCTCGCGAGTCTCTCAGAGAAAAATTTAAAGAGATTGATATCCTGACTCTGCCTTCACTTTATATCTTAGAGTGTATTTTGTATGTCCGCAAAAACCGAGGGCTTTTCAAAACTAGAAGCGATTTTCATAATTTAAATACTCGCAGTAAACACGAAATAGTAATACCCAAATTCAGATTAACGAAAACTAGCAAGTCTTTTCTTATAAACAGTATACGCTTTTATAACAAGTTGCCTAAGTCAGTTATAGAACTGACCGATGGAAAGTTTAAAAACTACATTAAACGTGTCCTTATTCAAAAAGCATATTATAAAATCAAGGACCACGTCGAAGATAAAAAAGTTTGGCTTTAGCTTCTGCGCATGCGGCTTCCCTGGTAACTCTTAGCCGGTACAAAGTTGTGGATGTCTCTAACTATTCTCAATTTTATTATTTATTTTTTCTCTTCCATTAAATTCTCTCTTTTACAGTGGTTTTTAATCATCCAGACGCCCTTTGGTACGAATAGTTACAGCACTGATATCAACATTTGTGCCTTACCTTCATTACAAAAATTTGTTAATTGATATGTTATGTACTTTTTTATTTTTACATTGTTTGTAATTATATAATTTTTTATTATTGATTTGTGTCTGTAGTAACTCTAAAATGAACGTACACCTTACTATTGTATCGAGTCTGGTTCTTCTAACCAAAATAACAGACAGAATGTGTTGCTGGGGAGTTTGTTCCGTCACTTCTTCTTTCCAGCTAAACACTAGGAAGTGCCGAAGGGTGGGCGTTTTGGGGGACTGTCTCTTGTAAATAAGTAGAGTAAAGTAAATTTTGACGTTCGAAAAGTGCTGATTATCAGCCTAATTTGAATAAATGACTTTTGATTTTGATTTTGATTTTGAAACCCCATTGTATGACAAATATACATGAACAATCATACGAAATTAACAATAGTTTGTCTCAAACAGTAAATATGCAACCTAAAACTTCCCCAGTTAGTATAAAAAACTGTACCAATTTCAATTTATATGTGAATTATAACATTTATAAGAAATAAATGATTAGTTAGTGAGTTTATTGTGTTTTTATTATTTTATTAAATTGCTTCATTTTTTCGCAACTGTATTAAAAATAGTCGTTCAGTACACGTGCGAAACCGTCATTGCAACTTGTTCCGACTGTCAACCCTCGCCTTCGGCTGCGCCTCGGCTCGGGTAGACATTTGTCGGAACTCTTTGCAATGACGACCTTTCCGCACTTGTAATGAAATATACTATTGAGGCGGTTCAGAAACTCTGTCACTAAGGTGTGTGGGGGGGGGGGGGGGGTCGTATGACCTTACTGTCCACATGATAAGAATTTCGTATGCTGGTGAAAACGTAAAACGTTAATCAATCTGAAGGAGAAAATCACTTGCTACGAGCATACATTTCATAACTGGAGACTATACGTTGTAAAATAAATCATATTCCATCTCATCATCATCATCATTGGCCTATAATGTTCCCACTGCAGGGACTCAGGCCTCCTCTCTAAGAGAGGGATGGTCTACAATCTACCACGCGGGCCCAGTGCGGATTGGTAGATGTCACATATCTTCGAATATTATGGTTCTAAGACATGCCTCCTCACGATGTTTTCCTTCACCGTTTTGAGAGCAGTGGTGATGAAATAAATTACACAAAGTAATACGCCTGACTGGGTTCGAACCCGCGACTCACTGTTCGTAAGTCGGGGCCACCACCACTGGGTCACCACAATAAATAGCTGGGACAATATTCCTTCTATCTAGTGAAAATTAAAAATATATGTATATTTTATGAAAAAATTATCGAACCATTTTTCATGACTGAAAAAGCAAATTTCTGTGTATTATTGATAATATTATTCAAGTACAGGGTTTATATAAGCTACTCCACGCGAAATTGCCTTTAATGCTATTCAATATCTGATGATTTACAGTACGCACCACTTTACTTCAAAGCCGAATTCATTCATAATATTTTATCGTAATTTTCATCATCAATTGATTTAATGGGCCATGTAATGCCAACAATCAGTAATATTTATGATGAGATTTAAATCACTGTTGAGTAATTCGTAATAGTTGTGTTACCTACTATCACAGCGTTATTATAACAATTTTGTCTTGTATAATATTGTAAATTAATATTGTGATTTGAAAACAGCCAAAAGACGAATCAATAAAATGTCTCCAGTAAAACTGAACGCTATCCAAATATCGTAATTCTATAAACGCATGTTAGTGTCATTATTACCCAACACATTTTAGTGAAGAAAGAGTTAAACGAGGCAAACGAAAGAGCTACTTACAGGTCCGACAAAATTTGAGTTGTCGAACCGAAAAGATGAAGAACACATTTTAGTTTCGAATTTTATGTGGGTACTAGCACTTCGCCCGCGACTCGTCTTCGTGTTCGAGCTTGAAATTATGTGATAATGTCCAAGGATATTTATAAAGCCTACTGGAGGCCTACTATGAACTATTATTGCGATTCAATTGACGACCTAAAATAAACTGCTTTGCTATTTCATACCACGACGTCATTATAGCTATCCAGTTTAGGTTGACGCCAAATCAAGTCGGCAATTGAATCGCAAACTGTTTTTGTTCGTTCATTTTTCGTACCATGAGGTGACATTTCAACCTAAATTGGATAGCTTATCTGTCAAAGTAAGCGATCCAAAAAAAGTTGCTACTTGCTTGGCGTAAAGTGAATCGTTTTGTTAATAACTTTAAAAAAATAGTGAAAATATACGTAATTCAAGGTATTTCAGTTGAATATTTAGTGTTCCATAAGTATCCCTAGCTTGGGATGTTTTATTATAGCCCGTTGCTATGGCTTTATTCTGGTTTAAAAATTCCCAAAGCTGCTCAAGTTGACTGTAAGTCACTCTTCGACGCGATACATCACTGTAAAAAAAAACACTTAAAATACTTTGGTACTTAAGTTAGGTAAGCGTTTGAGATAAAGAAGCTTGTAAGTTTATGAAAATATAAAATTACTACACAAACTCCACAAGAATACCTACTTACGCCATTATTCGTATTACAAATTATTTTACCAAAGTAAAACGTTAAAAACACTTTTAAATACTAATAATAACACCCAATGTTCTTTCAAAAAAGTTCGAGATATTTAAACTTTCAAAACAAATCGCAACAACAACAAACGCCTCCTGTCAAATCAAACTGAGTGAAGGTGCGTTCTAAACTCGTGTTAATCAATTTATTTTTACGACAACACTAAGCAAACTTTTCATATATATAAATTACTATTATTTAATGAGTACTAAAAAGGGCTTAATGGTATATAATTAAACGCTAAAAAGCGCAATTTCGAAATGTATTTGTTATAATTTTTACACAAAAAAACCGCTAAAATCATATTAACTAGGTTTCGAAACGCAACGCATATGGTTCGAGTAAAAGAGACAGACTTATGCAACGACTGTAAAGCGTCATCTCTTTCTCACACCGCGGACCACAGATAAATTTCGTTCGTTCATTCCTCCATAAGCGATTCAAACGCCAGTTAGATTATGGCACTTCATGGTACGAATCTTAGCGATTCAGTTTAGGTTCCTAAATTGGATTGCATCGGAATTGAATGGCTAACTAAAAGTTGATGGTAGGCCTACAGGGCTATAGCACCCACGGATAATTTAGTTTTCAATCAGTGTTTTTTTAGATTTAGATCATTAGTTCTGGAGCTTCCCCCTCCCTACACACAAACTTGGAAACTAATTTTACGTCTTAATAATATTAGTAAGGATTAGGTAAACCCCAATTTCTAAAGTAAGACTATTTTAATGTTCCGATTTTTAATTAACAATTTTGAATAATCGAAGTCTCTGACTGTACCGATCTGTTATAGTTGTCAAGTGAGTAATATTTCAATTAGCTCTGTAAACATCTTATGTCTATTTGAAGTGTCGTAAAGTAATAAAATTTTATAGTTTAGCTGTCTCTATTAGTGTTATGCAACACTTATTTTAGGACTACATAAAAGTAGTCGCTAGAAAATCTAAATTGTCATACTACTTGTCTGAGTCTGGTAGAAAATATAACGTTTTTCTTAAACAAACATAATTATTTTTGACAATTCGCATTTAAAAATACAAATGATTAAAAAAAAGACAGCCTGTAGGATTCATAATGGTGACTGCAAATGGCTCTCCATATAAATAAATACATGGAGAGCCATTGGCTTGCATATTTCTAAGTTTACAGTTATTCGACAGTAGCAACACAACCAGTGGTTACCTTATTACTTGATGACTATATGATTCAAACAGCTGATGGAATTATTTAACGAGCCTTATCGTAAATAAATAATTATAGTTAGCTAAGCATGTCAGTAAACAACAATGATAATTAGTTAGTTTTTCTTTAATCTATATTAAATACCTAATTTGCTCATGTAAATTAATTTTTCGTCCTTGACTAATAGGTATCTTATCGGCTGTATCGCACAGTCTAAAGGTGAACTAAAAAGAGATTTGAGATCTCTTACCTACGGCGGTGACCTCTCGCGTCCGACCCTGGCTCAAGCCATGGTTTGGAGCGAGAGGTGGCGGAACTGATAAGAAGAGAACCTTTCGCCCCAGCTGCCGCGGGAAACGTTGCGGGCGTCGGAGGCCACGCGGTGGCTCCAGGCCACCGTAGGCACGGGCCTGTGAACGGTGAGTAATTGGCTAGCTCAGCGTCCACAGGCCCGTTTTATTGTAAAAACTCAAAATACTTCTGACCCATGTTCTATTCAACACATCTATCAGACCAATGTTTTGAGTGTGTTATATTGAGTCTATATCGTAAACTGTGATTGTTCACCCTCAGAAAAAGTCGATTCCCACAATGAATTTAACAGTTTGATGTACAGAGTGCTTGGTTGACGGCTTCGTAAAGGGGCTATTACTACTATGCAAATAAATCCAAATACCTTTGCTAGCTGTTGATAAAATGTATAATTTCAAAATTACAAGTCTATAACAATATAATTTTTACTGTCCATACTCTTTTAACAAATTTTCCCAGAATTGTACTTCATCCTTCTCAGGCGCTACACCTGGTGTTAGAACGTTCCCAATGTCCAGGTAGTCTTGTTTCTCCAGGGTGTATGGCTCCCATTTTGCACCCAAGGAGTCATCGGGGGTCGGGTTCCTGAAATTGCATCCTTGTATATTTAGGACGGCACGGCTGGTTCGATGCCCGCACGGAACAATAAATAAAAAAATAAATAAAAAAAAAAACAAAAAAAAAATATTACGGAAATATTGCGGAAATATTTGTATGGCCTACAGATAGTTGTTTCGGGTCTGGGTATTTGTGTATGTGAGTTTGAATGTTTGTAAACGAACGCACAATACTGGAGAAATTCCTAGTGCGCGGCAACGTTTTTTGAGAAAAAAAAAAGAAATAATAACAATATAATTATCACTTGCATCGGTGACGAAAAACATCGCGAGGAAACCAAACCAACATGCCTGAGAGATATTTTCAACTGCATGTAAAACCAAGTCAGAGACCTATAAGCGGATTGAAAACTCTGACACCAGTTCATACACTAATCACAAGAAAAAGAAATATTAGTTATAAGATAGGATAGGCTTTTTTTGCTAGCACGGTGAGCTGTGCTGGGGCGGCTGCTGCAGGTGCTAAAAACCTCAAACGGCGCAAATACAATAACTTAATTGGTAGTTATGTGTTTGAGCCGTTTGGGGTTGAAACACTTGGGCCATGGGGTCCGAGTCCCCCACTTAATATTTCAGGAAATTGCCAAGCGGTTGTTCGACTCTTCACGTGACCAGAGGGCTGGAATATTTTTGGCCAAAGAATCAGCATTGCCATCCAACGTGGGAATGCTGCCAGCCTTCGGGGCACTTTTCCTGTTAACAGCGGTGTGGAGGAATATTTTGACGCCCTCTAATTCTTCTCTTTTTGATACTTGTATATATTTTAGGATAGGCTATTAAATAAATAACCCATCAATAAGAAAAAAAATATGATGACTTACCCAGTTTTAGCAAAGTTGGTCCAAAGTTTAGTTACTCTGTCAATAAGTTGGAACGCTGCAGAGTTGATATCCACCTTGGTTGGCATCAATTTAGCGTTAAAGATATACATCAAATCATCAGCATGACAAGTGACTGGTTTACTTCCAACCAAAGGACCAAGTCCTCGCACATGAACGATAACGTTTCTCTCAGATACACAAGTGAATTTGTACAAATAAAACTTGTTTTTCTTTTTGGGAGCTGCGAGTTTCACCCACTGTATTGTAGGGAACACGAACATCCCCATTGATAGGTAATCCACCCATCGCTCCCAGCCTTCAGGGATCCTGATCTGGTCACCAAAATAAAACTTTCTGATCTTCTCTCCCATTTCCAGTTGCTGGTGCATCGGCAATTTGTATGAGAGTAATCTAGAAATAAACAGTTCTGGAAAGTGTTTCGCTGCTTCTAATGCCTTGTTGATACTCTCCGCGCTCTCTGCAGCAATAAGACCTTCATGTGAAGTAAATCCGGTCATAATATCCACTCCTTCATGAACACCTTTAGATATAACATCAACCATGTTTCCGTAAAAAAACCTCTCTTGACCAAAATCACTTTCATCCACGATACTAAAGAAAATGTCTGTTGCTCCCTTTTTGGCCTCCGCAAACGTGATAGGCACTTTTACATCGATTAGATTCTCAATCGGTTGATCTTTGAAGAAATTGTATAATTCTTTATCATCCTCTGAGGTACATCCCAGTTGTCTCGCTAATGCTAAGGCTCTGTCGCGAGGCCTTACAGCCTGTGCCCAATCACAAAGAGTAGTACCACTTTGAGCAATGGCTCTCTTAAATAAGCCCTTTGTCATTGGAGATATCAAGAGGTAAGAAATACTAGCCCCGCCAGCACTTTCTCCAAAAATAGTCACGTTTTTGGGATCACCACCAAAGCTGGCAATGTTTTTATTGACCCATCTTAGGGCTTGAACTTGGTCCTTCATGCCAGCGTTTCCGGGCACTTCTGGTGTGTTTAGGGAAAGGAAACCAAGTACTTCAAGTCTGTAGTTGATTGTGACGACAACAACTCCTTGTCTTAGTAGGAACTCGGGTCCATAGAAGTCATCATCTCCACCGCCAAAAATAAATGCTCCTCCGTGAACCCAGAACATGACAGGTGAAGGTGCTTTGGGTTTGACATTTGGTGTGTATACGTTAAGATATAGACAGTCTTCTTGTCCTATTTTTCCAGTGTTTGTGAACATATCGTTTTGGTAACATTTCGGGCCAAATTCCTTGGCGGAGCGAACTCCTTCCCATGGCTTTGGTGGCTGTGGGGCCTGTAAAATAAATGTAAAATAATAATGAATTTATCAGGCTGTGTTTTACAGAATCTAGTGTGGTTATGCCCAACAGTGGGTGAAGTCAGGCTGTGTATGATGATGACAGTGGTTAAAAGTTGTCTATTGCTAGAAATATAGTACATATTTCTATATTTAACAGGCTATAATTTCCTCAACACTTTTTCTAGCGATCTGAGAACGAGTTCCAAGATGTTTTGCTTATGTTTTTTTTTAAAATAGGACCCACAACTTAGGTAAATTAAAAATAATGAAGTATCAAAATGGTTGATGCATGTACTAGGATAAAGCTGTATCACGGGCGTTACTTGTTTTAATAATTATTATTTAGACGACAGATTTCTAGTGAACCGAGTGTGAGTGTGATTTCTAGTGGTTTCTGGTGATTTTACTTGTAAAAAGCTATTATTTAATTGAGGACTTTCTTAATGATGATTTACTAACTGATTGATTAATGATTATTACTGTTACGCTATACAGATTTTGTTATTGACTGATTTATAATACCTTTTCTATAATTGACATAATTATTGTTGGTTTCGTTAGCATAATTTTATTTTATTTTTTATTATTTTGACCAGCTTGACATTTTCTGATTTATATTTTTAGTGTTAGTAATTTAAAGACATTCTTACTTTATTTTATTTGACATGCCACTATAACTGTATACCAATTATTTGCATGCCCATGTGACGGTAAAATATGGAGATCTTTATTATAAAACGAACATCTATGTACCATTACCCATGTTTGCAAAGCAATAAATGATTTGATTTGATTTGATTTGATTTGATTTGATTTGAAGATTTGTTTATTAAGTGATGGAATAAGTCGTTAATTTATTTGATAATAGTGTACTTAAGTACCTTATCTTAGACTTCATTAATGATTAGCACATTAACACATCATATCATAACATCACGCTTGTAATACCCGAAGGCTAGGCAGAGGTGTACCTAATGGTATACGTATATTTCGCCAGCTAAACATGTGTTGTTGTTATATACCTACGTATTGTTTATAAGATTCGAACAAAAAGAAATAATAGTCTTGAACATGTAGATAAATGCTACCTATGTCATTCCGAACTAAGGTTGCCAACTTTTTTTGCAAGAAAAACAGTATATATACTTAATTTTTTTAATATTTTAAAAACATATTTCTTGGTGCTTCTCGCAATTAAATAATAATGGTAATTTAGTGTCATTTTAAAAAGGTTCATAAGCTTCACTATAAGTGAAATTAAAATTAAAGTAAATGCGGAGGTCATTTGTTATTTAATTTTTGGAAGATCTATTTCTGTCGGCTTGCCACTTTGAATTCATGACAGAAAAAACAAGGATGTACGAGTGATGTTAAATACAGTACTTATAATACTGTTTTTAACAGTATAGTTGGGAACCCTCTATTCATAACACTATATCAGCAGCATTTATAACCAGGGTCAGGTACAATTAAAATTACAAAAAATCATGGTCTGGGCATGAAGGTCATACGTGTAAATAATGGATTTGTCTAAAAAAATAACAATCTATTGCAAACACGTTATTTTTGTAGCCAGATCATGATAATGGAATGTAATGTAATGATACATTATATTAAAGCAATTAAAAGAATTTCTACAAATAAATCTAACAAGAAAGTAATCAATATTTTTTTCTGTTAATGATTATTCTCAACAAAAGTTGTTACTAACGTGAAACGATCGAACGTCACGTACGACGATAATCTCAAAACTTGATTCATCATCATTATCAACAGCCTATTAATATTCCCACTGCTGGGACACAGTGTGGATTAGTAAAACTTGATTGTCAAGTCGTAAATAAACACGATTTATATAATTGTATGTATGAGGTTTAATACCTTGAACCGTAGGTCTCCCAATGGCGCCTGCGCATAGGGTATCCCTTTGAAGTAGCTGAAGAACGTGCCTCCATACTCGTTGTGCACCAACTCTCCTTCCAGCAACCCTTCAGTCACTTTCACTTGTACCATCGTCCACTCTCTGTTGCAACGTCCACTACACTGCGATGCCTCACTAATACTAACGTGTTGGTCTCAAGGACTATATCAAATATACTATTATCGAATACTGCTCTTAAACAAAAACAAACCATATTGATATGTAGGTAAGATAACAAATTGGTCATGACTATTTTATCTTGTTACGTTGGCTCTGATTGAGATAAAAACTTAGATAAATGTTTGTCTAAGTTGTATATTGACGCGCTTGTCAACTTAGTCACAAAACTTTTTAAATTGGTTAATTTATTATCAAACATATTACAGACAGAACAGTTTGGTCAAAAGGTGGACAGTGTAATAAATCCATCCCATGGGCCCCTCTATAGAACAGTAAATTGTTCCATTGGCCCCTTACAAGGTAGAACATATGAAACTCAGAAGGGGCCTTGGTTCTATCTATAGCAATTGACGTGATTTGACGAATTTGCCAATTCAACCGATTAAGTGATAAAAACAGTGTGAATCATAATACAGGTGATATGGAAGGTGAGGTGAATATAGATTTTTTGACAAGCGAAGCGTGAAACGTGTTGACCTATCATGGTACCTATTGTTGTTTACTATACTTTTACATTACATCATGGAATAGGGGATCGGACAAAAAAAACTAATTAGTCCGTCAGATAGATTTCCAAAAAATATTGAACACATATTTTTCTTTTTTCACATAAACAAAAAATTAAGACGATACACGTTGTATGGCAACGCTTAGCCTCTGGCCAAGATAAAATTCAGCCCTTGGGTTACGAGAAGCGTCAACTAAGCGTTTAGATATTTCCTTAAAAAGGCTATGAGCACTCGGACCCCACGGCCCTAGAGTTTGGAATTACTTTTTATTCGAGTACCTCTCTATGATTCAAAAAGTTAGTAACTTAGTAATAGCTTACGACGTTGCTAGTAAGTACTGGTTTAAATAAAAAAAAAACGAAACAAATGACGCTGGATTACTGATGCGACAACCCATGAGTAATTGTACAACAGCGACACACATTACACATAAACACAGTCCAGGCGACTTGCAATTAGCTCGCCGTCCGTCCGTTACTTTGCCGTTCGTCCGTCTTATGGGTGATTTTTAGTCAGTAGAAGAGAGTGGGAGGAGTCATTTAATGATTCCCCAAACTCCCAAAAAAAAGGCGACATGCAATCATGCTTAAGATTGTTATATAATGTCTATATTTATAATGATACTTTGGACTTTGAAACTTCTCATTGGCTGATATCGAGTTACGTACAGTGTACTGCTCGCGGTCATGAGTATAATTACCAACCACTTACTCCAATACACAACGGAAATAATGATATAATACTATAGTTTATTTCATAATACCATGGGTTTGAAAACAGTGCCTGATATTAAAAAAAAACTACTTTTTCATTCTTTTTATTATATCATGGTGGAAACCCTAACATGAATTAGGTCAGCGAGGCGCGAGGTCACAAAATGGGCGCAGTTGTGTCACTGGAGGGCTTAATGCCGATAAACCACCTCTATCCAGAAGCTTTTAACGGTCCACCAACGGATTTAATTAATGACTGATTAACAGTGATGCTATGGTTCTTTTAATGCTTATTGAAGTCTATTAGACTTCAAAAAGCAGTGATAGTCGTGTGACCGTCAGGTTGCCATCACTGATTTTACAGATTTATGTGCCTATTGTATAACTTTCATTTGTTTCGGTGAAGGAAAATATTATGTAGAAACCAGCATGTCTGAGAGATATTTCTCGACGGCATGACAAGCCAAGTCAGAGGCTCGTGGGTGGTATGAAAACTCTGACACCAGCTTACGCACTAACCACAAGATAATGAACAAGTACTGTAAATGTTTTACAACGGTCCTATAATAAAATCAAAATTAAATCAAAATCATTTATTTCAACTAGGCCAATTACAGGCTCTTTTGAATAGTCGAACAAATACTAAATTTTAATAAGCTAATAAACTAAGCTACAGCCCCACTCACAAGGCATAATAACTGTCAGTGTACTGTAGTTGCCGATTCCAAAGCGTTGGTCTCATGAGAGGAATGGCAAGAAACTACATGGACACTCTTTTAAATCATAATATTGTTACAAAACTTTGGTTACATCATTAATTTTGAGATTGGTATAATTATTATCATGTGAGAACGATCTAGCAAGATGTGCACGATAAGTGTCGACAGTAAACCCAAAACGACGATTCAAAAAAAAAAAAAAAAATTCAAACAAGCCGTGGCAGCTAAGAGATGATCAGTCACAACTGACAGCACCCGTTCACGAGCATGACGCATGGATCAGCACCATTCCACTCAACCATTTTAAAGGGATCGAAATGACCCGACACACCCGCCACCATCAGCGAGACATTTAAGTGAGCATGACACACTCTCAATCGCCAGGGCAAATCCAAGTCAAATGTTAAAATAAAAATAAATGTCAAATATTATTCAAGTACTGCAAGAATCATACTGCCTATAACTTTGTTATTTTCAAGGAAATGTCATTGTGACGACCATAAGTACCAAGACAAAGTGAAAGGGAAGGTGAAGTGCTACTAACATAGTATTAAGTTATATATAACTAGGTATTGCCAGCGGCTTCGCCCGCTACAACTCGAAAATTATCCCACGGGAATATAAAATCGGGATAAAAACTATCCTATGTGTTAATCCATATTATAAACTATCTGTGTACTAAATTTTATCCAAATCCGTTAACGTAACACAATAGGAATGTTTCCTGACTAAAAAACATGTTTCTGTTTATTCCGTCAGCTAAATTATTGTAACGTGTTTTTTGATTTGTCAAATTAATAGAAATTGACAAAGATAAAACGCGTCAAAGATCAAGAGTGGGGGCATGTAACGTCACTACGTGGTCAGAAATGTAGTGCGATGTGACGTCACAAAAGCTTTTAAAGCATTGTATCGTCTTTATTTTTTGTTTACGTGAAAAGAGAAAAAATACGTGTCCAATATTTTTTGAAAATCTATCTGACGGACTAATTAGTTTTTTTTTTGTCAACTACCTTATTGCTTATAGTATCTGTTTAGGTTAAGGTTTATCTATGGGTCTTTGTCCTTCAATTAACTTTAAAATATATATTTTTAATTAACTGTCAAATGGTTCCATTTTGTACTAAACCATAACCAATTTGACAGTTAATCCATGGACAATATGATTGCCGCTGTCATTTAAAAGATACGCAATAGCCCTGCAGGTCTTTAAGAGGCGAAATCTAAAGGACTAGCATTATTCATAACAATAATTTATTAATATTCTTTATCAACATATTCAGGAGCATATGCTCTGAAAATATCTTCCCAAAACTTGAACTCCGCATCATCTGGCGCTGACCCAGTTTGTAGTTTGTTACCTATGTCCAGGTATTCTTCTTTTTCTACCGTATACGGATTCCATTTTACTCCAAGATCTTCATTAGGTGTGGGGTCTCTGAAAAATAGGTAATGTTTAATTATATTATGTTTATTAATACTGATGTAACAAGATACATGGAACATTTTTGAGCCTGAACTTACCCATATTTTGCAAAATTTGTCCAAAGCTCAGTCATGTTATCGATCATTTCAAATGTTTTATATTTCATATCGATAGATTGTTCTGGTGCTTTGCTGTTGAAAATATAAAACAAATCATCAAGGTGACAAGAGATTTCTTTGCCACCAGTTACAATGTCAAGGCCCATGAGACGGCTTGCAATGTTTCTCTCAGATTTGCAAGTGAATTTGTAAAGATAGATACTGTTTCTCTGTGCGCAAACTTTTGTCCATTTTATGATTCCATATATAAACATTTCAAAGGCGTGGAATCGAGCCAAGCGTTCCCATTCACTATTTACGCTTCTGTCACACATATAAAACTCTTTGATCTTTTGTCCTGCCTCAATTTGTTTTTTCATCGGAGAATTCAATGCAATATGTTTAGGAGTGAAATAACTGTCGAAAGCATTTGCTTGTGCTAACATTTTCATGTATTCACCAAACACGAATAATAGAACACCTTCGTCTGCAGTATATCCAGCAATAACTTGCACTCCTTCGTGTATACCATTTTTTAGGTGATCGGATATATTACCATCAAAAAACACCTTATTTTCACCAAATTGTCTCTCACTAACTATACCCATACTTAATTCGAAGCCTGCTCTCTGTTCTTCTGAGAATGAGAGTGGTAATTTGACTCCAACCAGATTTTCAACTGGTTGGGATTTGAAAAATTCATAGAGATCTCTATCGTTTTCGGAGTTGTATCCTAGTTGATGTGCTTAGGAGACGGCTCTCAAACGGGGCTCAAAAACTCTTGCCCACCAGCAAGTTGACACTCCACTCTGACAAATAGCTCTCTTGAACAGCCCTTTAGTCATAGGTGACACTAAATGGTAGCTGACGCTGGCCGCACCTGCACTTTCGCCGAACATTGTAATATTATTGGGATCTCCACCAAAATTTGAAATATTTTTGTTGACCCATTCTAATGCCGCGACTTGGTCCTTCATGCCTGCGTTGCCGGGTACTTCCTCTGTATCTAGGCAAAGAAAACCTAGTACTTCAAGTCTATAATTGATTGTGACAAGGATGACTCCTTTCCTGATGAGAAATTCTGGTCCATACGTATCGTCTTTGCCGTTTCCGGAGTAAAATCCTCCGCCGTGGATGTAGAACATTACGGGTAATGGTTCTTTAGGTTTCAAGTCTGGGGTGTAGATATTGAGGAACAGACAATCCTCGCTGCAATTAGGCTGGCTTTTCATTAGTAAGTCGACTTGGGAGCATGCTGGACCGAACTCTTTGGCGTTCCGTACTCCCGTCCATGGTTTTGGAGGTTGTGGCGCCTGTAAGACGAAAACTGAATAATTAAGTTGTGATAAATATACAGGGTGGTAGGTTAAATGAGGGACATATTGAAGGAGGGTATTCAGTATTCGCTTCTCGTCCTGAATATGTAAAAAAACTATAACCTTAATTTGTGACGTAATAGGTATATTTCCTGACTAAAAAAAATAAGACTATGTTTAGTCCGTCAGTTAGATTAGCGAAAAATATTGGTTAAGTACGTGTTTTTTGTTTTAACAAATTAAAAAGAATGTGTACTGGCTTTTGAAGTCACTACGTGGTAAAAATGCAGTGCAATATGACGTCACACGAGTTTTCGAAGCATTGTGTCTACAACAGCAACATGTCTTCATTTCTTGTTTATGTGAAAAAAGAAAAAATATGTTTTCAATATTTTTTTTTGTTAACTACCATAATTGTTCCAGGGCACGCACTCCAGATATCACTTTATCAGACGTTTCATTTCTGTCATATGAAGGGAAAATGGATTATACCTAAAAGTCATTGACCCGCGCACATTTTCCGTGATAAACGCAAGGGTTGCAAGACTTTTCCGAAGTATTTGGTATGGTTCTGTCTGTTATTAATCAGTGTTTTTAGGGTTCCGTACCCGAATAATGAAAGACGGAACCCTTATAGATTCGTCATGTCTGTCTGTCCGTCCGTATGTCACAGCCACTTTATTCGTAAACTATTAACACTACAAAGTTGAAACTTGGTAGATAGAAAAAAAAAATATATATTAAGGAGTGTCTCCCCATACATTGAACTGATACTAATAAAAACCTTTATCATCAAACCTATACGTGTGGGATATATATAGACAATTCTTTAAAAATAAAAATGACATTGTTCGGAAGATAGACACTTCTAAAGTAGTGAAATGGGTCCCCCACCCCTCTAACTTTTAAACTACGAGAGTGAAAAATTTGAAAAAAATATATGCTGTAGACCGCAATGTAAACTTTCAACCAAAATTGGTTTGAACGATACATATTTAACAGTTTTTGAGATGTAAGTAGCACATTTAAAATACCGCAAATATAACTTTGTCATTCATACAAACATTATGAAAAAAAAAACTTATCACAAAATATGTTTATCTTTTGCCGCTTTAACAACAACGCTTTAAAGGGGGCGGAACTACGATGTTACGGAACCCTTTTTTTTGTTACATACATGTAACATCCTGTATTATGGGAAAACAAGGCTCTCTTTTGTTAAGGTTCGGTCTTCCTATTTTTAAAATCATCTCAGTCTAGCATTTTCCCAATCGGAAAAATCGCATCGCAGTCTCATTGGACATTAGACGGTGCAAACAGACAGACTGAACAAAAAAATATTTGGTTTTGTGATAAGTACCGTTCATTTGGGTTCAGTAATAGGCTATTAATTTTGATATTACAAAACTTATATTTTATTTATGTATAGAAGATAAAGCGATATAGAACAGATACAACACTGTTTCGATAATATTTACATTATCATATCTGAAGTAGTTAAATGCGAGCGAGATAAAATACGTTTTTTGTTTGTTTGTCATGATCATGATGACCATGGTGACCTCTTGGGACTTACGAGTACCTATCCGAATAGGTACCTAGACAGTCTACAGACATTTACAGCAGTAATCAACGAAATAAAGTAAATAAGCCAAGCCAAATTAATTTATTATCCAGGCAGGTACACTACTCATCTGCTTCGAACAACCCGCAGCCCCGACGGGCGTAGGCCCTTGCGGGCCCCTTCCATGTGCTGACATCTTTTTGAGGCGTGCGTGGAACACAAACGCGAACGCGCCGTCGACACGGCTAGCAACATAGCCTAGAGTAATTTTCCACATGGCCAAAAAACATAATAATTAAGCTGCAACCGGTTATAACAAGTTATTTTAAGAGAAACAGGGTCGTACTTTGTACCTACTGTTGGTCTCCGAATTGATTTTATTTATGTTGATATTGTTGGATTCTTTGCAAAAGTATTCGGCCTAAATTGCAACAGATAGAGAAAAATGAAAAGACGGAAGGGATGGTTTTTCTCTTTTTTTTTGGTGTGTCACATCAGGCTCAGAATAAAATAAATAATCATTATTTTGAGATGTGCTTTTGGACCGTAGCTTCGACAACTTGACGAAAGTCGGAAATATCACGGGAATAAGTTATCGGCAAGAAAAGTATGCTATATCCTGTCCCATCTCCAACCCTGCTGCAGTAATTAAGACGTAGCTAGGGAACAGACAGACAGACAGACAAAGTCATTCCGCACGTAGATATACAGGGTGGCAGGGACACCTACACACAAACGGTTACCACGTATGAAGAACATCATTCTGGACTTCAAGATAGTTTTTCACCAGACAAAAAACATTTTGACCGTGTAGGTAACGTGTAGCACTTTTGTAGGAAACATCTGTTTTTTACTACCTATGTAAAATACAATAAATTAAGGTCGGAGGGGTAGGTTTTTACCTTGAACCGGAGGTCTCCTAAGGGCGGATGTGCGTAGGGAATGCCCTTGAAGCTGTAGAACGTGCCACCGTACTCGTTGGCCACCAGCTCACCCTCCAGAAGCCCCTCATTCACTCTCACTTGCACCATCTTCGCACTGAATATCTTCCTTTTCAAAAAATGTACTCACTTATGTGCTAAATAAAAATGTTTTCTTTATTTCTTTCTTTCACTCCAAATATTCTGCTCTCCACGTCAACACTTCACCAAGTTATGAGTTTGACTGTGTTCGATAAACATCTCTCAAGGTCTTATTGTATTTTACTGCGGTTATTTTTGTAGTTCAATGTCATCGAAAGATTTGGCGTTGTTTGCCTATGCACTTGTCCACGATTAGTATTTATTCATCAGTGTTTTGTATTTTATGAAGTCCATGTTTTTCATCTTGATGACATTTTTATTACATAATATGGTTTTTGTATGTTGTTCGTGAGTTAGAACTGTAGCTTAGATTTTTTGTGATTTATTTTATCACCACTGCTCTTAAAAATGTAAATGAAATCGTAATTTCTGAAAATAATATTGAGAATATGCGAGACTCGGGGCCGCGGGTTGTACACTAGTTATCGCGGCCTCGACATATAGGGCTAAGAAGGAACATGGGTGGTTTTTAGTCAGTAGAAGTGTGACACTCGCTTTCGCTCTGCCCAAAAGCGGGAGGGGTTATTTGATGATATTCCACCCGCCAAAAAAAAGGATATGCGAGACCTCGATCAGTCCGCACTGGGCCAAATGGTCGATTATTATGCTTCGTACTTTATATATGGTGCAGAAAGAAACGAAAAGTAATCAAAAGCTTACTGCATAACAACTTATAAACGTTTATTAAAATAAAAACGTATTATGGCTGCATACTTTACAATGATATTTCACAGCAGCGTACAAAAGAAAGCCTTGAATCACTTGCTGTTTAAAAATCTTCAGTAAAATATTTAGGACCAAATTCCCTAAAGATGGTGTCCCAGAATTTAAATTCTTCATGATCGGGAGCTGACCCAGTTTGCAAATCGTTGCCGATGTTTAAATATTCTTCCTTGTCTACTGTGTAAGGATTCCATTTTACACCAAGTTCATCGTTTGGAGTTGGATTTCTGAAAAAAAAAAAGTATGATGATGATGAGAATGTTTTGTCATTGATTTATATTTAGTGCCTACTTACCTACTTACCCGTATTTTGCAAAGTTCGCCCAAAGTTTCGTCATGTTATCAATCATTTTGAATGTATTAGATTTCATATCGACTTTTCCTTCTACAGCTCTACTATTGAAAATATAAAACAAATCATCAACATGACAGGATACTTCTTTACCACCAGTAACCTCTTCTAACCCCATTAAGCGACATGCAGCATTTCTTTCAGATTTACAACCAAATTTAAAGAAGTAGATCTTATTATTGTTTGCACTTGCGCAAATCTTCGCCCACTTGATGATGTCATATTTAAGTGTTTCAAAGGAATGGTATCGTGCAAACTTTTCCCATTCCGCTCTTGGACTATTGTCGTTCATATAGAAATTCTTTGTCTTTCGTGCTACCTCTATTTGCTCTTTTACTGTACAATTCAATGCTAAATGTTTAGGAGTATAATAAGTAAGTATTTTATTGGCCTGAGCTAGCATTTTTTGGTGTTCAGCAAAGACATAAAGTATGACACCTTCGTCCTCTGTGTAGCCAGTTATAACTTCCACTCCTTCATGAATGCCATTTTTTAAATGATCATAAATTTTGCCATGATAGAATCTTTCATTATCACCAAATTTCTTTTCATTAACAATACCAAAACTTAATTCAAAGCCCATTCGTTGCTCTTCAGAGAATGTTAGAGCTGCTGATGTTTTAACGAGTGCTTCTTTTGGTTGGATCTTGAAGTAATCGTAGAGACTTCCATCTGTTTGTGGATTGTACCCCAATTGTTCAGCTAAAGCGATTGCTCTCTCACGGGGTTCGAAAACTTCTCCCCACCAGCAAGTGGCAGTTCCACTATGACATATCGCTCTCTTAAAAAGACCTTTTGTCATGGGTGAGACCAGGTGATAGCTGACGCTGGCAGCGCCTACACTTTCTCCAAAAATGGTTATGTTGTGGGGATCACCACCAAAAGACGCAATATTCTTATTGACCCACTTCAAAGCAGCCACTTGATCCTTCATGCCTGCATTGCCAGGCACTTCTTGTGTGTCTAGGCAAAGAAAGCCCAGTACTTCAAGTCTGTAGTTGATTGTGACAAGTATCACGTCTTGTCTGACGAGAAACTCTGGGCCAAACATTTCATCGTTGCCACTGCCAGAGAGATAGGCTCCTCCGTGTATCCAGAACATTACTGGTAAAGGCTTGCTGGGTTTAAGATCTGGGGTGTAAACGTTGAGGTACAAACAGTCCTCGCTTCCTCGGGGCGGTGTTTTCGTGAACAGGTCATACTGATAGCAAATCGGGCCAAAGTCTTTTGCACTGCGTACACCGCTCCATGGTTTAAGACTTTGTGGTGCCTGCAAACATATTTTATCAAATTATTAAATTAATTTATATCAATAGTGGTTTACTTTTTTGTTAATGGTCAGACTGCTCCAAAGAAACGTAACCCTGTTTTGCTGTCGCCCAGTAGGACTTAAATAAAAGTGAACTAGACACTTCTTAATTATACTTGTGAATCTCATATTTATGACCATTGTTTATTAACAAGAATATTACGATTGGTTTTAGTGACCGACACAAACATAGTTAAGAAAAACCTAGGCTGATGATGATGATGAACTCAATATTGTCAATTAATATCTACCTTGAACCGATGGTCGCCCAAGGGCGGTTGCGCGTAAGGGATGCCCTTGAAGCTGTAGAACGTCCCCCTATACTCGTTGGCCACCAGCTCGCCTTCCAACAACCCCTCACTCACCCTTACTTGCACCATCTTTACACTACAAATATAAACAATATAGTCATCAAATATACTCGTTGTGTGAGGTAATTTGCATACTGTAGCATAGACAGACAGCCTTTGACGTTCTTACAGCTGAGACACAAGCCACATCTTGGTGAGGTTTAGTGACCTGTGTTGATATCACCCAGGTGAACATTACAAACTATAGTAGTGTCCTGTATTCACCTGGATGATACGACCCAAGAGGGAGTGTGCTACGTGGGTCTCCTGCGAATTGGTTCTTTCTTTGGTACGTGCCACCTGTCTTCAAATTTTCGATTCTAAGATATACTGGTTACAGCACTATGTGTGTTAAGAAGGTGACTACTGAGATGTATTTAAAAAAAACCTTTTGTTTTTTAAATTTCCTTTTTTCACTTAAACAAAAGATGAAGACGATACAGTACTTCGAAAAGTCGCGTCAAGTAGTGTGACGTCACAAGGTTAGTACTTTTTTACACACTTAGTGACGTCAAATCTCCCACTCATGATCTTTGACACGTTTTATTTTCGTAAATTTTTATTAATTTGATAAAACAAAAAACACGTATCCAATATTTTTCGATAATCTAACAGACGGACTAATTAATTTTTTTTGGTGAAATACCTTATTGGGGTAAGGGCAGGTAAAAGATCATAAGGATAAGAATAAAAATAGAATAAGAAAAAAATATTTGTTTTAAAATTACAATTTCAGGAATCAAATTTGCGTTGATTTCTGAAATTCACACGAGGAATCGCTGTGTCGTGAGTTCCAGGCTCCTTCGTTCCGTTTACATAATTATTGTGCCACTAATAGTACATTACCTTACATTATGTTATCGGTTACAATAAGTTAAGACTATCTTATTGTTACGAGCTGGGTATGGGATAAATAAAAGCACTACCAATTGAACACACGAAATAACTTTATTACTCGCAAAACACTTGTAAACAATCGCAAATCACAACTGAACACTTTAGCGCACTTGATATCTCTTCGAACCTTTCGTTGTCTCGCTTAAAAGTAGACTGACTCGCTTCGTCCTCTCCCGGTCCTTTTATACCCCAAACACACAAAAGATATTCGAGAAAATTCGCTACTATTCCATAAAGCATCCAGAAAAAAACATTAACAAAAAAATAAACTTAAAGATAAATTATCCAACAAAGAAGAAGTTACTTTACGCCGTAGGCATACGGTCGAAATTAAAATGCAAGTACCGCGACGACGGGCGGCGGACTAACTACCTACAGAATGGAATTAGGTACCTACAAGAATTCACGCGTACTTCTCAGTTATTAGCGAGGTTTCTCGATGATTCTAGATGACCGACGTAACACTGCCCCCTCCTTAGACATGCTCGTCCCGAGCATCTTTAGTCCCGTGATATCGCGCTAATCGGTCTACATGCACAACCTTAGGCGCACCTCGCGGACCCTTCTGTATTCGGTAGGTGACATCGTTGATCCTGGTCACAACTCGGTATGGTCCATCCCATTTTGCTTGCAATTTCGGGGACTTTCCTTTGCTCCGCACTGGGTTATGCAACCACACCAGAGAACTTTCATCGAAACCCCTACTGTTTGCCTTCCGATCATAACGGGTCTTCATCTTCTCAGACATCTGTTGTCCGGATTGTCTGATATGCTCATACACCTCATTTAACTTATTACGCAGGTCATTTGCGTAATCCGTTACACTGCGTGGGACATCAGGGGGAGTTCCAGTGATTAAATCTGCAGGCAACCGTAGTTCCCTTCCAAAGTTCGCGAAGGCTGGAGTTACAGTCGTACTTTCGTGAACTGCACTCCGATAGGACAGAAGAAACGGCTGTATGTGCTTGTCCCAATCCTTTTGCCTGCTTTCCACAACTTTTGCCAGATATCTCTCCAACGTCTGGTTGAATCGTTCCACCATTCCATCAGATTGTGGGTGGTAAGAAGTGGTTCTGGTTTTGTGTGTACCCATCAATCGACATGTCTCCTGAAAAACTTGTGATTCAAAATTCCTCCCTTGATCGCTGTGAATTTCTAAGGGTACTCCAAAACGACAGAAAACTTCCTGAACCAATTTATCTGCGACTGTTGTAGCTTCTTGGTTGGGAATGGCGAAGACTTCTGGCCACTTTGTGAAGTAGTCCATGACAACCATGAAGTACTTGTTTCCGCTGTCACTTTCTGGAAATGGTCCCGCAACGTCCAGTGCTATCCGCTCCCAGGGGGCTCCAACGTTGTACACTTTTAACGCACCTCTGCTTCGTGTGTGGGGTCCCTTCACAGCCGCACAGCTGGTGCATTTGCGACACCAGTCTTCCACATCATCTCGACAGTGGATCCAGTAAAAGCGCTCTCTGATCTTTAGGAGAGTCCTTTTTACCCCCATATGTCCTCCTGAGCATCCATCATGGTACAGCCGTAAAACATCCGGTACCTTAGCTTTAGGAACAACCATTTGTAGATGACAGCTGTCCCCTCGAGCGTTTTCCCATTTACGGCACAAGACTCCATCCTGGATCTCCAAGCTGTTCCATTGTGCCCAATAACTCTTTGTGATGGAACTCATCGCAGCCACATCACTCCACTTGGGCTTCGGAGCACCAGCTTTGATCCACTCGAAGATTGGCTTGATGTCCGAGTCATTTTGTTGTGCCTGTTGTAGGGTCTCCTTCCATTCATCGCTGAGATCCGTTCTAAGCAACCTCACGGGCACTACTTCCTTAGTCTCTTGCCTGACACAATGCTTGCAGTCTTCAGGACAAGGTCTTCTCGACAAGGCGTCTGCGTTACCGTGAGTTCTCCCACTGCGATGTTCGGTTATGAAGTCAAACTCTTGCAGTAGTTCAATCCATCTCGCCACTTGCCCCTCTGGATTCTTAAATTGTAATAACCACTTCAATGCAGCATGGTCGGTTCGTAACTGGAATTTCCGTCCCAACAAATATTTACTGAAGTGCTGCAATGTCTTCACTACGGCGAGCAGCTCCCGTCTTGTTACGCAGTAATTTCTTTCCGGTTTAGACAAAGACTTGCTGAAGTAAGCTATAACAACCTCCTGATCTCCTTTCCGTTGAGATAACACGCCCCCAATTCCAGTATTACTTGCGTCTGTGTCGACTATAAAGTCATTTTCAGTGTCAGGATATCCTAAAATAGGAGTATTGCACAGACGTCCTTTTAAGTCTCGTCCCAACAGAATTGTTGCTTTTCCTCAGTGAGTTTGTGTAGAGGTTTCGCAATGTCGGCAAAATTCTTCACAAACCGGCGATAGTAAGAGCACAAACCCAAAAATGCTCTGACCTGTGTCTTGTCTTTTGGAACTGGCCAATCCTTGACGGCGACTACTTTCTCTGGGTCTGTTTGAACACCTTCCCCCGAAACTATGTGTCCTAAAAAGTTCACTTGTTTTCTGAAAAATGAGCACTTCTTCGGACTCAACTTCAGGTTTGCTGCTTGGATCTTCGACAGCACTCGGTTGAGGTTTTTAAGGTGATCTTCAAACGTACGGCCCACGATGATTATGTCGTCTAGATAGACAAGACATGCGTCTCCTATCAACCCGGCAAGTACATGCTCCATCAGCCTCTCAAACGTAGCAGGAGCATTACACAATCCGAAAGGCATAACTTTAAACTGCCACAACCCTTTTCCTGTTGAGAATGCAGTCTTCTCCTTATCCTTGGGGTCTATTTCTACCTGCCAGTAACCACTTTTCAGGTCTAGCGTGGTAAACCACTTCATTCCCGTCAGCGTATCCAGTGTGTCATCGATCCTAGGCAGTGGATAGCTGTCCTTTTTCGTGACGTTGTTCAGTCGTCGATAGTCCACACAGAAGCGCATACTGCCGTCCTTTTTCTTTACCAGGACCACAGGAGAACACCATGGACTGGATGAAGGCTCTATAACACCATCCTTCACCATACCCTCAATCATGGTTTCCATTTCTTTTTCTCGTGCAACTGGCAGTCTTCTTGGTCGCTGACGGATAGGTAACTCGTTGCCTGTATTAATCCTGTGCTGAACCAGTCCAGTTCTTCCTATGTCAGCATCACTCGTTGAGAAAATACCGGCGTACTGAAGTAACATCTTCTTAGCCTTGTCCATTTCTCCTTCAGTCAAATGACAGTTTTCTAAAAGCGTTGACACGTCAAATTTTCCACTACGATTTTGATTTCCGGTAGGTAGATCTTGCAATTGACGCATCCAAGCTACTTCCTCGCAAGTTCCGATCAAGGTGCCCTTCTTAATCACGTGCTCCTTGTCACTTGGATTCAGGATGCGTACAGCTGAGATGTTGTTGGCCTTTACCAGAGTTCGTGCCATCTTCCATGGAAAGTCATTGTTCACCCTTTCTATCAGAACACTCCGATCTTTGTGTCTAGAATTCGGTGGTAACTTGACTGGCACGATCGTTTCCGATCTGGGAGGAAGAACAATTTCCTTCAAGCAGTACACTTTCCCTGATGATGCACCTTCCATGAAGACTTCCTCGGAACCACATTTCAACACTCCTTGGTCAATGTCGATCTCACAGCGATATTTCCGCATGAAGTCCAAGCCCAAGATGCAATCGTCCACTATGTCGGCCACGATGACATTGTGCCGGTAAATTCTATCACCCAATTTTAACTCCACCTCCTTCTTGCCTCGGACGGTTATGTGCTGACCGGTAGCTGTTAACAATTGTATACGGTCGTGGTTATTGAAGTAGTCCCCAAGAACCCGATTCGCCAGGTGAGAATTGACGACCGTGTGAGAAGCTCCAGTATCCAACGTCAGTTTGCATGGAGTTCCGTTGACTTCGCCGTTGATGGTCAAGCTGTTCCCGTCATGTGCTTGTGAGATCGAGATCCTCGGGGCTCTTTCAAAACCAGCCAGCACCCGCCCCCCAGTCCTGGCATTTACTCGTTTCCCTGCTGTGGCTGGGTAGTCACTTCAGCCACCCTTCCTTGTTGGGGCTGATCCTCTCTTGCTGAGCTGCGCTTAGGGCAGCTTGACCGAAGATGACCCTTTTCTCCACAAGTGAAGCACCTAGGGCTGTAACCTTGCGGGCGGTCGCGTACAGTTGACGCGACAACCTCCCTGACGCGGAGCGTACGGTGGTCCTGCCTCACTGCCTCCACTTCTAAAGCATGGGCCAAGGCGTCTTTCAGCGTCTCGTGGTGACCAAGTCTCACAGCAGCTCTAACTTCCAAGTCGCGTATTCCATCTACAAACGCCTGAACCAGATTTCCATCAATAAGTGCAGGGGCGGACTGGTATGCTTTGCGAACCAGCTTTTCAACTTCCAGGGCCCACTGCTGTAGGTTCTCGGCACTACGTTGAACACGATCCTTTAATTTGGCACGAAAGACGTGCTCCAGGTGCGCGTCGCCGTATCTAGACTCTAACGCCTCCAGCAGCTGTTCGTAGGTCACATCCTTGCCGAGTGCCTCAAGAATGGTAAGGGCCTGGTCTCGGAGACCCAAGGTGAGCGCTGTCATGGCTTGCGCTTTGGTCCACCCATTCGCCTTCATAACAGCCTCAAATTGGATTTTATAGGCCGACCACGAAGATGTTCCGTCGAATGGCGGCACTTTAAACCCGCGCACCGAAGGTGCAGCAATCACTGAAGCCACAGTCCCATCTCCAACCTTAATTTCACTCAAGGCCTTCTTCACATCGGCGATCTGAATTTCGGCCTTTGCGATACGGTTGTCGTGCTGCTGTACCTGCTCCTTCATCACGCTCAGCTCTTTGCCCACTGATGCGTGAAGATCCTTTATCAGGAGCATCTGTTCTTCTTGACGGCGAGCCTGCTCGTCCTTATCACGTTGCAGCTGTTCCTGTAACTGGCGAGCCTGCTCCTCTTGACGACGAGGCTGCTCCTCTTGACGACGAGCCTGCTCCTCTTGACGACGAGCCTGTTCCTCCTTGTCCCGTTGCATCTGTTCCTGCAACTGACGAGCCTGCTCCTCTTGACGACGAGCCTGTTCCTCCTTGTCCCGTTGCATCTGTTCCTGCAACTGACGAGCCTGCTCCTCTTGACGACGAGCCTGCTCCTCCTGACGGCGAGCCTGTTCCTCCTTGTCCCGTTGCATCTGTTCCTGCAACTGACGAGCCTGCTCCTCTTGACGACGAGCCTGGTCTTGCAGCAGCGCCATTAAGGCAGACAAGTCAGGCGCTGCTAGTGCTGGAGTAGATCCAGATGGGCCAGCGACTGGCTCTGACGTAGGCTGGACACCGCCCGGTGTCTGTGTCGGGGAGTCTCCAAATCGCCTTTGGTCCATACCTTGTTGTCGCTGACTCCTCGTACGGATACTATCCGTGTCGTCCTTGGGTAGAATCGGCATTATTTATCCCTCACTTCTGACACCAAATTGTTACGGGCTGGGTATGGGATAAATAAAAGCACTACCAATTGAACACACGAAATAACTTTATTACTCGCAAAACACTTGTAAACAATCGCAAATCACAACTGAACACTTTAGCGCACTTGATATCTCTTCGAACCTTTCGTTGTCTCGCTTAAAAGTAGACTGACTCGCTTCGTCCTCTCCCGGTCCTTTTATACCCCAAACACACAAAAGATATTCGAGAAAATTCGCTACTATTCCATAAAGCATCCAGAAAAAAACATTAACAAAAAAATAAACTTAAAGATAAATTATCCAACAAAGAAGAAGTTACTTTACGCCGTAGGCATACGGTCGAAATTAAAATGCAAGTACCGCGACGACGGGCGGCGGACTAACTACCTACAGAATGGAATTAGGTACCTACAAGAATTCACGCGTACTTCTCAGTTATTAGCGAGGTTTCTCGATGATTCTAGATGACCGACGTAACATTATCAATAAAATATAATCTAATTAGCTAAAAATAAAAATAGACTGCCAAAATCATTACCCTTCCTTTTGGCTTCGCCGTAGTCGAGTAAAAAGAGAGAAAAATAATACACAAAGAAAGCAGTGTCGTATCTATGATATTTGTATGAATGATGATGATGTATTCCTAGTATCCCTACACCGTTCTGTAAGCAGTGTTGATGAAATTAATTATACAAAGTCACAAGCTGTGATTTATAATGTCGGCACGGTTACCGCAGTGGCTCAAGCAATGGACTGCTGCGCTGTGTGTCGCGGGTTCGATCACCGCACGGATCAAATATTTGTATGATCTACAGATAGTTGTTCCGGGTCTGGGTATTTGTGTATGTGAACTTATATGTTTGTGGACGCACTCACGACACAGGAGAAAATCCTAGTGAGGAGCAATGTTAAAAAAAAAATATTGTGCCCATACGTACCGTAAACAGATACTCTACTGCAATTTACATACATTAGAACTTATTTATGTATAAACTTTAATTAGTTGTAACAGTCAGGTGCAATTAAAATAAATATACAGCCCAGAATAATAAAAACAGTTGCGACACACCGTGATGCATGATTTGTAATACATGATTAGGTTTAGTTAACCCTAGAAGTCCAATCTAGGTAATTTTGACCTACACGTAAAAACATATTTGCGATATCTTTCGCACGCTTTCTTCGATCGCCGTGATTGATCAAACCAACCTAGTAGGGGCCAAGGGCTACCACGAGACGCCTGCGTCACTTTAATAGGTACCTCCATTTCCGAGTTATCGTGATGTTGTTGGTGACTTATGTTTGGGCTTAATGTAACTTTTGCAAATTGTTTTAAAACTATTATTTTCTATTATGTCTAACGATATTTTTTTTGTCAAAACCCAAAATAGTGTCCTGCCGACAACTGAATGCGGCAGGCATAATACACTGTGCATAAAAAGCAAAAAAACAAATTTGTCGTGAACAAAATATGTATGTGCTAAAAGTGGCTATAAAGTGAAAATACTCTCATAAAACATACAAATATTATGATAAATATTTTTTTTGGTGAATTTGACCTATGATTGGGCTTTAGCCATTAATACAATATGATTGGGCTTCTAGGGTTAAACTATAGGTAGGTAAATTATGTGGCTCGTTCTCGTGAGATGATACAAGGCAATCATTCAGGCTTCTTCATTCAGGTTTTTTACCTTATTTTAAAAATTATATTACAACACGTCAATTAGATTATATAGTCCCATCGGGCAATAGGGGATCGGACTGGGTCAAAAAATATGATTCTAATTAGTCCGTCAGTTAGATTATCAAAAAATATTCGATACGTGTTTTTTGTTTTATCAAATTAATAAAACTCGACGGAGATAAAACGCCATAAAGATCGTGAGTGGGTTGTGACATTTGTAGGTAAAAAATGTACAATACGTGACGTTTTCGAGGTATTCACGAGTTTTCGAAGCACTGTATCGTATTAATTTTCTGTTTATGTGAAAAAAGAAAAAATATGTGTTCAATATTTTTTGGAAATCTTTCTGACGGACTAATTTTTTTTTTTTGTCCGATCCCCTATTCCCGAAGGGATACGTAAAACTGGTGGTTTATCTTGTGGCTGTGAAAATACCCTCAACGAATGTTTCGTTTAGGTCTGGACCATGTATATTAGAGGTCAAACTTCCAACGATTTCACTAGATTTATTTAAAAAAAGTTGGTGTAACTTTACTTTAACTTACTCCATGACCCTCGTACCTCGTTCTATGCATGGACACAAAGTTTTGATCGTGTTACATTGATGTAAGTATATTGCAAGCAAAGGTAAAAAAATCAGTTGGTATTGATTTGAACCTTGATACCTTTGCCTCTCCTTCGGTGAAGGTAAAGCAAACCGCGGGACAACAAGCAAGTTATATCATAAATTCATAGAATTACTAAACATTGTTTAAAAGTCAGAAAACAAACCTACAAATGTGAGGTACATTATTATTACATTTATTTTTCTTTAGGTGCATCTTTTTACCCGACTGCGGCGAAGCTCAAAAGGAGGGTTATGTGTTTTTTGTATTTTTTTTTTGGGGTGGCATCCCGCATCCCCGATGGGTCTTTAGGTACATCTTATTGTATTAATAAGCATTGAGCACAGATAACATGTAATGTACTTAAGTATCGTACATAGGCATCCGTGTACTGACATATAGAAGCTTAATCCGATGCTTACAAACCGCGGCCCACTAATTGGAAG
Organism: Diarsia rubi; assembly: GCA_932274075.1. Taxonomy (NCBI): domain Eukaryota; kingdom Metazoa; phylum Arthropoda; class Insecta; order Lepidoptera; family Noctuidae; genus Diarsia; species Diarsia rubi. The sequence goes on along the minus strand of OW026424.1, from coordinate 18,419,898 downwards.
TCAGGTCCGTGTGCATGGCCGCGGGTAGTCCTCTGGTTATCGCGGCCTCGACATAGAGGGCGAAGAAGGAACATGGGTGGTTTTTAGTCAGTAGAAGTCTGACACTCCCTTTCGCTCTGCCCAAGAGCGGGAGGGGTTATTCGATGATTTTACACCCACCAAAAAAAAAAAAAAGGTCCGTGTGCATTCCGAGTTTCATCGGCTGTCAACCAAGCTGTAACTACGAGTATTTGTAGTTATATATACGTTTTCTAGTTAATGTCAATCAGCTATCGTGATAAATAGGTGTTCGTTTTTTTAAGAGTCTGCCTCGTTGTATTAGTGAGGTCCTAGGTTCGAGTCCCGGGTTGTACAAAGTGTTATTGGGGTTTTCCATCAGGAATTCCGCAGTTGCAGCATCGTTCTTAAAAAACATTTATATCAGTGAAATGTGGATGTACTTGTGGGTGTACTTTTACACCTCTGCCTCTAGCTTGTTGGCGATTACAAAGCATGATGATGTTGAAGAATTATTGGGTGGGAGCACTCGAAATACGGGAATAAATAAATAGACGTAGTAACGGTTTGCTGCAACGTTTAATGACTGGCCAACTAATTGACAAGTCAAACTAAGTACCTACAATACTGCAGCATATTAAGCAATATCAATGTACCCACAATAGGGGATCGGACTGAGTCAAAAAACAATGATTCTAATTAGTCCGTCAGTTAGATTATCGAAAAATATTGGATACTTACGTGTTTTTTGTTTTATCAAATTAATCAAATTGACGAAGATAAGATGTGGTTGTGACGTCATTTGTAGTTAAAAATGTACTATCATATAACGTTTTCGAAGAGTTATCGAGTTTTCGAAGCACTGTATTGACTTCAATTTTTGTTTATGTGAAAAAAGAAAAAATACGTCTCCAATATTTTTTGGAGATCTATCTGACGGACTAATGAGTTTTTTTTGTCCGATCCCCTATTACTTAAGACTAGTACATACACCACAGATTGTTTTGTTAAAATTAACGTGTGAGTAAAAAAACCTCGTAAAGATATACGCATTCAATATAAACTTCATTAAAATTAAGCTCTTAAAAATATCAATGGGATATCACACCAAAAAAACTAATTAGTCCGTCTGCTAGATTTAGGTAAACATATTGAATACCTGTTTTTTATATTTATTCAAATTAATAAAAAATTACGGAAATAAAACGTGTCAACGATCATGAGCGGTGGTTTGTGACGGTAGTTTATGGGTAAAAAAGTACTAACCTTGTGACGTCACACGGCTTGATACGACTTTTCGAAGCACTGTATCGTCTCCATCTTTTGTTTGCGTGAAAAAAGAAAAAATATGTGTCCATTATTTTTTGGAAACCTATTCGACGGACTGATTTTTTTGATGAAATACCTTATTGCATGGAAAAGTATACTTATTACTCGAATTTTTGATTCTGTTGCAGTCGATTACAATTAATCTATTATTTTGATTTGGTCCCAAGATATTTCCCAGTTCATCGATTATGTGAGGATGGTATGGTATGAACGAAAAAGGAGTAAATAATTCCGTGACAGTTGACAGAGGTGAATGAAGGAGGAACGACGTGTTGTGCCGACCTCGTAACATGGGACCAGTCCAGGATGATGATGATGATGGTGAAGATGGTATGTCTATGATGATGATATGTATGTATGTGTATGGGTTATGGTATGATGTGTGTCCATATGCTTTTAAGCCTTAGTTTTCTGTAGTTGCAACTTACCTATTGACTTTAAAGTTTTCCGCACTAGACGTTACACTACTAAGATTGACTGATAGAGAATGCCTCGGTTTTATGTGTAACTCTGCTTATGTATTACTAGTACAAACGGTTGTGTGTAATAAGTGTCTTATCACACCTACTTACACACCGCCCTATCATAATATCATACTAGGTACTTATTAGCTATTATTGTTGTTTTAAGAGTCTTTATCTCGTTCTCTCTCGCCATTTATGCATAGTCATTGTTTTGAGATGAATAACATCTTCATAACATTACGCCTGTAAGCCCCAAAGGGTTAATCAGTGCTGACCTAATTGTACACCCATATTCCGACAGTTATGTTTAAGACCCATGTATTAGGGAGCAAGCCTATTGACATCAAGCGGACATAAATCCAGACCCCGAGACAGCAACTGAGAAATTACAGATGGAAAAATCCAATAATACTATTGGTCTACTCAAGAAGTTCAAAAACGTTTCAAATAGCAGTAAAGCTCCCAAAAATATATGCGATAGCTCATTCGATTGTTAATGACACCTAGAAAAATGTTTTAAAGAGTTTAGCTCATAAAAAATTTCGATTATTACTAACAAAATAAAAACATAATAAAGGTCCACGAAGGAGATGGCGGGACGAACTGGATGTCTTCCTTGAGAATTGGAGAGACGTTGCACAGAATCGTGACCGTTGGAAGGAATGGAGGGAGGCCTTTGCTTTTGCAGTGGGACAACATAGGCTAACTATAATAATAATATATATAAATAAATGTTAAAAATAAATGTTTTTTTATTGTTTTTTTTGTAAAGAATATTTAAAAATGTAATAAGTTTGTAACAAAATAAATAAAGGGAATAATAATATATATAATAAAGGTATTTTTGTCAATAATTTTCCAAAATTATGATTTTTAAGAAATTTTAGAAGAAGTTCCAGAAAAAGGAGGAAATTTCCAATAGAAACTCTATCTCTATTACTTATAAAAAAATGACGCTGAAAATAGGGCTCCACTATGTCTAAAAATCAGGAATATCACAAATTTTTTTTATAGTACTCGTATTAAATAAACATTAAAAAAAATTATACACCATAAATTTATTTATTTTTTTAATTGTTATTTTAATCTAGGCACTTGAACGAAAAAAACCTCGGTGGAAAAAAAATGTTTGAATCGACTTTTCAAAACGTTACACCATTGTTTTTTACGAAATTTCGGAAAAAGATCCTGAAATAGGATATTTTTTCAAAATATCGTAAAAGTCATTGTTTTAGAAATTATTTACAAAAAACTAAATACCTTTATTTTTTTATTTTGTTAGTAATAATCGCATTTTTTTATGTACTTATAAACCCTTAAAAAACATTTTTCTAGGCGTGATTCCGAATCGAATGAGCTTTCACACATATTTTTAGGAGCTTTACCTTTTATTCAACACGTTTTTGAACTAGTTGACTCGACTATTATATCATGCAAAAATACTGTTTGATTTAGTATCCTAGCTGCATCTAATTAGATTGGAAGTCTTACCAAACGTAGTTGGGATAAAACTGGGCAGATGATGAGATTCCCAGGGTCGTACCTTCAGGTACCCTAATCTATCGGAAATTTTTCAAAAGACCTAAAAATCTCGCAAATATGTAGTCATCGACCTCGAAATCTTCCCTAACTGTAGGTACACCCACCAATCAGACACATTTACATAGTCAGAAACAGCATAGCTCGGCCGTAAACAACGTGTCCATGCATATTTAGACGCGGCCAGTGTTTCATAAATGTGATATTGTGAGTAACGTGCAGCGCCGCAAATAACAATGTATGGAGCCGTTGGCGTTTTGGACATGTAGTGGCCTTTCTGTTTGGTGGCTTGTTAGAAAATAAATCTGTCAATGCTATAAAGGCAAATATTGAGAAATTTTAGCAATGACGTATAAAGTTAACGAGAAAAAGTAGTAATTTTAAGATATTCAAATAACATGCAGACCTAGCAAACCTCCACACTATTTCTAAATTACTGCAACTCCTGAAAGCTAGAATCGACATTGGCGACCACTAAAAAAGCGCCGAGACAGTGAATGTCGTCAAAGTCCCACAGGTAAAACTGTCTTGGATCCCGCAAAGAAATTTCCACTTAGCAAACCTTGCAGCAGAAACATTTGCATCTAACACACTCACACACTCTAGCGTCTGATATTTTCGTAGGATTATAATAATATAAATTTTTGTCATCTATTTTGACAACTATTAGTTATTCTCCTACATTTTTTAATGGTGTAAATTATCAAATTGACTTCTCCCACTCATGTTCCTTCTGGCTAAGACTTTGTGTCCGAGGCCGCGGTATCTCTTTCCAGCAACCCGCAGCCCCAACACCTTGATTACCTCAAGCTGGTTTGTAGGGTTTCTATAATATCTACACAAAGATCGAAATAATGAGTAAAACGAGGCAGCGCATCTAGTTCTAAAAAAAATGTTATTAATGCTGTTGTTCTGAACTCTGAACCATAAACACAAAACTGACGTATTTTTTTTCCAATTTCAAATAAATAATATACAAGATGGAAATGGCAGGCTTTCCATGTTTAAAAATAACTTCCATCGCAACAGTTCCATATTCAAGTATACTTCGGAACACGTCGGAAGTTTGTCGGTTGTTCCCGGGGCGCTGCGCTTTCGTGTCACGCGCGCCCGTCAATCAGCGAGGATTGTTTGAATATGGAGCGCGGAATATTCTTCCGATGTTCCATGTTTAATTGCTTGCTACGACTAACGATGGACGGTCGTACGTGAGCTGCTTCGCGATTGGTTGTAATTATAATGTCTTTGTTTTTATTAATGGTGTTTAGGCAAGATGGGAAGAGTGAGATAGATAGATCGTTTTGTTTCGGAGGCGAGAGGAGTTACAAAGCTGCAAAATGTTGTTACAAAATGTAAGTTTCTCTCTCGATTAAACTGCTGGTACTTAAATATTGGCGGAATGAAATGGCCACTTGCCTCATCATTCATCTTCCATAACTGTGTTGAGGTCGGCTTCCAATTTGACTGATTAACATTATTTTAGTGGAATCCTATCTGACTTCCACGACTAAGTTACTAGGAAAGAGATCTTTGATAATCATTCTTGGCAAGTCGGCCACTTTGCGTCGAACTGTCCCTAGGTCTGAACTGCGACGTTAGGCGTGCCTGACGTCAAAGACATTCGTCCGACGCCCGATTTCGGTGTTACACACTCAGTCTAGTAGGGTTATGCCGAGTACGGCCTGTTCCATCGCGGTTTTTATAATCACCTCCTAAACTCTATACCATGAACACTAAACCTACTTACCTAATACCAGTTGCAACAAATTTTAACCATTCTCTATGACAGTTCAGTACCGAGGTATTTAATAACAGCAGAACAGGTATTTGGTGCGGGTGAATATTCAAGGAACGCTTGAATTGCAAACTGTTTCGGGCAACCAACGGTTGACGGCACCTGCCAGCCCGGGGCGAGATGTAGTGCATAAGAAATAGCGGAGGATTTAATTTACATAAAGAGATGAATAAAGTGTGTGCTAAAGTGTACAAAATGTATGATGTGTAAAGTGTACAAATAACATAACATCCCGCCTGTATACTCCGAAGGGTTAGGTGATCAACATTTCGCTAGTTATATTTAAGTCCCATGTTATAGGGGGGGCGAGGCTATAGCCAACAACGGGTGACAAAACTAGGCTCCTTTGCTTTAACTGAGAAATTCTTGGTAGAAAAACCCAATATTATATAATAACATTAACAGTAGGCTGGTTAAAGATTATTGGAGATATCAGCATGCATTGAATAGTAAATCCAGTCCTCGTCTACTAATGAGGCTAGGTAGAATTAAAATGACTCCATAAGTACTGTATTAATATTCTAAGGCATTATCATCTGCCTAGCCTTTTCGAAACTATTTATTTATTTATTTATTTATTTACTATTTATGTACACACAGTAGACAGCACAGGAACTATGTTGTGGTAGACAAACTAAAATCAAATGCACATACAAGTCTTTAACAAACAGATCTTTCCCAATTTAAGGCCTCATCTTCCAAGCCTTTTCAAAATTTTTATTTATTTATTTATTTATTTATTTATTCATTAACACATACATTTGTTTTAACAGGTAAGACCCAAGCTAACAAAAGTAGTCATAAATTGTTAAAAGTCTAGACAGAAAGAAAAAGAGAGAAAGAAGAGAAAGTCTAGTCTGTCTATGTTAAAGGGGTCGGCTTGCTTTCTTATCGGGGGCAGGTGTTTTTCAGTTTTTTAGATATGGAGTGACTTCCTATCTGACCTCCACAATGCAGCTAGTACTGGACCTACCTTCTGATTGACTTTCGGGGCAATTAAAAGTTCTACAAATGACAGCCGTCATTTGTCCCCGACCTTTTCAAAGTACGGAGAAAACTCGGTACATAAATTAATGGTCACCCAAACAGAGACCTTTGGCAAGAGCGGCCTTGAAAAATAAATCAATTACCCTGGGATACCATCATTAGATCCTAACTTGGTGACAATCGGACCACCTCGGGAGTTTACTCTTGTGAATACAAATATAATTTTGAAAATCGGTTCATTAATTACGGGATATCCGGAAAAAATATACAGACGAATTGAGAACCTCCCTCTTTTTGGAAGTCGGTTGTTAGCTCATGGGTGAGGCTGTTATTGTTTAGCCACGAGTTCCTTTAATCAAAGTTTCGTATTTTTATTTAATTATAAGGTGACAGAGACTTGGATGAGATTCGCACCGACCAGGGATGCTGGATAAAAAAGTAAGATGGCCTAAAGGTAGATGTTTTTTTTTTAAACATTGCCCCTCACTAGGAATTTTCCCTGTATCGTTGGCGCCTTCACAGACATTTAAACTCACATACACAAATACCCAGACCCGAAACAACTATCTGTAAGCCATACAAATATTTGTTCCGAGCGGGGATTGAACCGCGACACGAAGCGCAGCAGTCAAGTGCTTAAGCCACTGCGCTAACAGTGCCGTCTAGAATAAGGCGTGTTGTTACCTCTTCAGGATTTTGACTCACACTTTCTGAGACAAGAAAGGGTCTTGGTATGTCGATAGTTACCTTAGTCACCCAATCCACGGACTTGTCTTAGCAATGGTAACTTAACCTTACAGACCGAGCACTGTGGCTGTTAGTAATACCTAGTATTAAGCCACGACCGTGGAGGCTAATATTTCGACGTTAACTTGGACCATAGCAAAATTGTAATGCGTTCAGCCCTGGGAGAAACTTCGACTGAAATACATTAATTAATTATACACATTTGTAAATTTACGTATTGTGCAAAAGTTCGCTATTTATTTTCCAGATTTCCGTAACAGTCTGTTGTAATAACATAGAGGATTTGTGGAAATTGAACTGAATGGAATGGCTTTTCGGTGTTTCTGTCACATGCTCGATTAAGTTTCAATTGATATATTAGTTTACAGCTTCGTGTGACAGGAAACGTTCGTTCCCATAAGATAGGAAACGTTCCTTACTATTAATTCAGGTTTTCCTGCGGTTTATCCGTGATCATAGTGCTTGCAACAGCGCCGAAATATCGGTAACAATAAAAAATAGTAAACAAATGGTAAATATCCCGTTTTCAGTGTTCATGATTAACAAAATTTATATTACGTATTCTAGGACTATATAAGAACACAAATTTATCATATCACATATTTTTATCATCATATTTATTTTAAAAGTTCTATTTACGTAAAAACAATGGCCTAAAAGTGCCTTTGATCGGTAGAGCGACGGTCTCCCTGTAGTATGGGGTACTACTCGAGTGAACGCACCAGTACCCAAGAGACCGCGCGAACAAGGTTCAAAAACTTGCAACATTTTTGTCCGCCAAATTGGACCCGTTCGTCTATTTTCGTAAGCACTCGGATAAGTTCGGAAAACAGGGATTTTGTTGTGACTTGATTGTGACTCGTGTTTCAATATAATATGCTTTGGATAGACAAGCATACGGTTCAAAAACTTGCAACATTTTTGTCCGCCATATTGAATCCGTTCGTCTATTCTCGTAAGCACTCGGGTGAGTTCGGCAAACAGTGATTTCTGTTGTGACTCGTGTTTCAAATATGATATGCTCGGATAGACAAGCAAATAGGCTTTTGATAACACTCTCGTTTTGTCTTGTCTATAAAATGATATTTGTTTTCGTCTTTACATATTTATGTAACAAAGCACAATAGTTATTTATGAGAGACTTCATTTGTATGCCAAAAAGGATTCTATAAGCAGTAGCAATGATTTGTATAAATACTATACTTGTGAAACAAACTACTGCAGAAATCATGACGATGGGATTCACGGATCTGACCAATGCAAATGGATCTTCTGAGAAAAAAATATCTTTGTACTTATTTCGATGATGCATGATGAAATCTATCATGGATCTGACCAATGGACTTATTTCAATGCAACCCTTCATCCCAAGGGACCTTACAAATGCATGCCTGCATGCATTTGCAAGAGTTTTGTTGGTACTTTCGCCATAGGTAAGGCAAGTTTTTTTTTGGAAAATGCCACCTATATCAATCTATCTAATATTTCACTGTCAATGCACCCAGAAGCCACAATGGCTCTTTATAGCTTACAGGTACTACTAAGAGCACTTACTAACTGACACAATAAGGAAAATATAAACAAAACCACGTAAGGTATAGTATAGTGGGTGCGCAATATCGAAGGTACCTAATCATTATGGATAGCGCGCCCAACGAGGAATGTTACCTAATATCAGCCGCGTACTCTACCCCGGAGTACAGGTCTTGAATGAAATATGTAGGATACAACCCTACACCTGTCTACCAAGCGTTCACTACATGAAACCACATGAGATGAAACTATGCAACTACAGTACTTTCACAAGACTAAGTGTCTTTCTTCAAATGCCTTGTGACTGAAGCTTGGATTTTTTTGTTGTTTTTTAACATAAGTGCCTGTAACGGTCTGATTTGAATGAAAGCTTTGAGTTAGAGTTAGTTAAATATAAGATAGGAAAGAAAAAGACAATAGGTATTTTCAAAGGCTTAAGAGGTCATATTTTTATATAATAAACCTTGATATGTTTTCCATGATATCCCTCGATGACATTAGTATACCACCCCTTGACAATCCAATTTTCCTGACCAGTTAACCACTGAAAATCATTGAAGCATGAAATGAGTTTTGTTCTGGCAGTTAAAATAAAGATCACGATACATAATAGAAGTACAAGTTGAATATAGGCACGTAATAATTAATTGATGAGTTGCTCTTGCTGTATAATATGAAGTGCCAACAGTTGGGATTACGCCTACATCCAAATTCCTCACATACCTTTGGAACTTCTAATCCGATTCCGAAAATGTTCACTATCAGTAAGCAACATTAAATACTGCAAGTGTCATAGGCTATTTAAAAAATATCTCGTGAAATAATTTCCATACGATAGCGCACATATTCTTGAACGATAGATTGAGCGTTATTGTTGCTGTATTTTTATCTGTAAATGCTTTTATGCTGCAATTTTTTTTAATTCTTAACGGTTGTGAAGCCGCTGGCAAAAAACTAGTATGTTTAAATAGAGGACTATACAGGTCATTTCTAGTAACGGACCTCGAGCCGACCTAGAGGTCGTACTAGAAATAATCATTAAAAGTTAAAACATAAATAAAAAACACATTGCTCAAAAATGCAGCTCTTAAAACCTCTTCTTTTTCCTCCTCTTTTTCTAAGTCCCATAATTATTTTTGACTTGGGTACTACAAAAGTCGGCCATAAAATAAAATGACAAAAACACGTCCAAGTCCACAAATATTTAATCTGGGTTCTACAAAGAACATCGAACGAACTAAAAGAGAAAAGACAGGAGATTTCAAAAGATATTACACGAAAAATTCGCTAAGTTGTTCAGTTTGAACTGGTTAAAACCGGTCGGATCCGGCACGTGCCGGTGTAAACTAGTTACGGATTATTACCGCGTCCGATGTAGGGCGTTATCGTCTGCGCTTTTCTTAGTAACTGTAAGTTCTTCCTGAAGTTTTTCCTTTAAAATGTATTACTTTGTTTACACAAGTTGTATGGGAGTTTGCGAAAAATAAGGAAATAAAAATAAGTAGGTACTTAGTTAATAAACATGTACGAAAAGGAAACGTAGTCTTAGGTTTATTTTTACCCGACTGCGGCGAAGCCCAAAAGGAGGGTTATTTTAAAACGTTGCCCCATACTAGTAATTGCTCTTTTACCGTGGGTGCGTTAACAAACAATTAAACTCACATACACAAACACACCCAGACCCGAAACAACTATCTGTAGGTTTACAAATATTTGCTTCGTGCGGGGATCGAACCCGCTACACGCAGCGCAGCAGTCCAATCGCTTAGCCGCTGGGCCAACCGCGTCGCAGATTGATTCAACGTCACCCTAAAGATAAAAAAGATACCAAATATGTAAGAAACTTTTTAATGGCAGACATTTTAATGCCCTTTTTTAATCGCGGAGTCTAGAAGCCTGAAATAATACAAAAGAGTTTCTTATAAAGCATTTCAGAAATGTCGTCATATGTATAGACGATCAAACTGCACCTATAAAGTTGAAAATACATTCTTCAAACACGCTTTATAAAAAAAGCTCAGCGGACGGACTTCATTAAAAATCATCCAAAAATAGGGGGTGAAGGTTTGTGCGGAAGTTTATCAGTTTGCCGATGAGAAATCACATTGAGCTTGTACAGATATGTTGTCAGCACATCAAGTTACCATAATCTGTCAAATTCTTTAATAGATTTTCAACTTTATCGCTGAAGCATTAGGTTCAGTGTTGATTGGAAAAAAACAGTTTCGGGTACTGTGATATGCTGGCTTCTGTACATTGTTTTTACTACTGGCTTAGAATACTAGCGAACGTCATGCGGTTCAACCGCCTAGTTCCTGTTCCCGTAGGAATACAGGGTTAAAAAGCTTATGTTACTCAGGGTGAATGTAGTTTTCTAATGGTGAAAGAATTTTTGAAATCGGCGCAGTAGTTTTTGATTTTATTCATTACAAACATACACATAAAAAAATACAAACCTTTTCTCTTTATAATATTATATTATTAGTGTAGATGTAGATTTCTCTGTTGTTGTTTTAAGTCAAAATAGGTACATCTCGTAATTTACGGATTATAATAGACTACAATAATGGGATCGACATAGCTTCTTGTAACGACAGTGGTAAAAAATAGACAGGAACTGATTCATTATTTTATTCGGACAGAGTCTCGACTTACAGGTTTCACAATCGAGCGCGACAAGACCTCGAAACTGAGCTTACAGGGCATTATATAGACTTACATCCCCACCGGAGGCATCCGGTAGTTATGGCGGTGTCTTCGCTTGACTGTGATTGGCTCGCGAGTCGGTGCCCGTCATTGGCTGGCTAGAGTGGCATGGCTATGGTATGCTAGAGTGGCATGGCTATGGTTTGCTAGAGTGGCATGGTTATGGTTAGCTGTCATTGGCTGGCTAGGGTGGCACGCTGTGAGCAGGCTGTTGTAACATTATTATGTCTTATTCTTCAATATTATTACTCGTCATCTCATCAAATACCTCATTTGTTGTCATATCATCCTTTACACAGTCTATTCATCGATTCTCTTTCTTCGTTTTCTAACTCTACTCTTAATACACACATTCATACTCAAAACTTGTATATCGGAAATATAGGTACAACTGATGCGGAAACCTCATGTGCCATAATTTTTTCTTTTTTAGGGGTTGGGGATTCATTAAATAACCCCTCTCGCTCTTGGGTGGAGCGAAAGGGAGTCAGACTTCTACAGACTAAAAACCACCCATGTTCCTTCTTAGCCCTTTATGTCGAGGCCGCGGTATCTCTTACAACAACCCGCAGCCCCGACGGGTACCATACTTGTCGTGCATATTAATAACTATGCTACCAAAGTCCGAGTTCCATAATGCATTTACAACTCGCTGAGGAAGTTTGAGTTCGTGTAATAAACGGGTTTCAAATCTAATAGTACCTAACTCCTTTGTGTTACGGCCTCGTGTTTGGCTGGTTTACATATTGATAGGGGTATTACACACCGGACCACAGTGGTAGTATAATATAAATGGCAGGGAGTCAGTCCCTGGTTTGTTCCACCTGCTGAACATCTCCCACCTGGACAAGAGTTGCCGTGGCTGACCTGGAAGTTTTTAAACAGACTCCGGACCCAGGTTGGTGAAGATACATAAATGACTCTGCACTGGAGTGTAAATGTGGTGCTGTCCCTCAAACAATGGGGCACTTAATGTCGTGCCCTGCCTGTCCTGCTGGTTGTTCACTACAGGAACTGATGGACGCTACCGAAAACGTCAAACTAGTAGCTCAGTTCTGGGCCGTCAGAATTTAGATTGCCATCGACACGTTGAGAAGAAGAAGTCCCTGGTTCAAAGTCAAGCAGGCACTTCCATCATCTACCCAAGTATGTTGCCACCGGCTTCCAGTACTGCCTGAATACCAGCATCCATGCTTAGTCCATGCCAGTATGTTACTATCCTTATATTATGATAGCCTTTGATAAGACTGGTTGTCACGACTTTCAGGCAACTGGCTTCATGTAATGTCTGAAGTACAGAGGGAACTCGGTAGGAAAAGGATGGTCAACCATCCACGGACTGACCTTGGTAAGCCCTGCTTAACCTTGAAGATCGACACGTGCGGCAGTTAAATATTATTTAGCCAAGAGCAAATCTACATAAATATTCGATTTTGCCGCCCGTTTGTGCCAAATTATACCAACCAGAATATTTGTGTAGCAACCCCTTGGTTTATTTACTCTGTTTCGTCCCCTTACTTTGTCCCTACTAAATTGAAAAGTTGGTCCAGCGTTTGTTTGAACTATTGAACTAGTTTGGCGACTTGTTTACTGCTCGCAAACGTTTTTCAAAACCCTGTCGAGAGTATTGTAGGAAAGTTTTCGGTGTGACACGGCGGAAAACGTTTTTGATGATATTTTTGGTGCAAAATATTATATTTGTGCTGTTAAATTTTGGTTTTTGATTCAATGGTCGATTCTATAGACGAAATGTAATTAAAAGTATGTAGTTTTGTTCAAATTGATTTTGTTCTTTTTCATTGAAATGAGCAACCATCAACATCATCATAGCTATCATCAACTACAACACCGATAAGGTCTTGCAACGAAGAACATCTAGCTAGAGCATTTGAGATCCCTACCATTACAATACGATAACTACTAAATCCAATAAGTAGCCTTACATTTCTCGCATAGTTTTTTCGTCTAGACATAAGTACTCTTCGGTGATCGTACCCACGACTTATTTATGAAGTAAGACCAGCTTCATTCACGATTCTAATACCTGCTTGGTAACTTTAAATTGAGATAACAAATGAAAATTTTCTCGGATTGAGATACTAAAATTAACAAAACTTAATAATACATATACTTACATTACTTGTTTGGGTGATAGCATAAAACTTAACGGTTTCGATTATTTCGTGTACCTATTCAATAAAACACTAGGAAGTGTCGAACGGTGGGCATTTTGGGGGACTGTCTCTTGGAAATAAGTGAAGTAAAGTAAATTTTGACTTTCGAAAAGTGCTGATTATCAGCCTAGTTTGAATGAGAAAAATTAAAATGAGTTTTGCTTTTGATTTTGAATAATCTTATCCCATACTTCTGTGTTATTCCTTCAGCAACCACCTCCTTCACGTAGCCAACATCATCCTTCATAGTCCATCCACCGTTTCTTTGGCGTCCCCCACTGTTATGGTCTTTCTATCTTCGAATACATAGCACGTATTTTACGCCTCTCGTGACAGAGGGTGAAACTGTTCCGCAAACTGGGTCAGCGGTATCATATTGCCTGACCTGTCAAAATGTGATGGATCTCTCAACTACGTCGCGCTGTAGTAATCATTCTATGCATATTTATCAAAACGCGCATTGTACATCGGAAAAACATTACTTGTAAGTGATCGAATTTTAGATCTCCGAGTCATTCGCGTTTAAAGCATAGGAGTGATAAGAGGTGACGTCGTCATTATGCTTTTTCACCGCAATCATGATGAAATGATGATGATCATTTCAACCGAAAGACGTCCACTGCTGGACTTAGGCCTACCCCAAGAGTTTCCACATTGACCGATCCCCGCAACCTTCACCGCAATCAATGTATATATAATTCAATGCCACTTTTCGATGTAATTTTATAACTCAAGAACGGGCTCACCTATCCAAACCAAATGTTTAGGCTTTGTTCGGACTATTTAGTAGATGGTTTATGTGAAGTTTGCACAAAATCGGTCGAGCGGTTCTTCATTTATCACATTTTTATAAACAAATTAATTCAATAAATTGCGGATCATTTTGTTAATGGGTATTTTGCTGTCAAAATGTTTTTTTTTGTGTGTTTTCCAGTGAATTCGAGAATGGTTTAGATCCACAATAGGACCCGGTTGGTGGCGCGGTGACGGTAGGACGACGTCTGCCAGTAGGGCTATTGCGTATCTTTTAAATTACAGTGGCTAACCTATAGTGTCTATCAATTACTGTCAAATGGTTCCATTTTGTACTAAACCATAACCAATTCGATAGTTTATCCATGGACAATATGCTAGCCGCTGACATTTAAAAGATACGCAATAGCCCTACAGGTCCGCTTGTGTCTTCATAAATATTTACCAGCAGACATTGTTGGCATTCTTGACAGTGGCATTAAAGCGTCTTAAGTTAGAGAGACTGTATTGCTACTTCTTACAACTGGATCGACCTATCCAGTAGTTTATCTCAATCCATTACATTTTTGTCTTTCCCATCATCATAATCACTGATATAGTATCACTTTGTCTATGCCCGCTGGGTTATTTATGGATTCTGTATTTGTAAGTAGATCGTGTGTTAAAAGTTCGGCAGCTTCACTCTCTCAGTCTCGACATTTCCTTGTCTCTGATTATAGTAATTTGGATGTTTTGCGTTTGCAAATTGATAAGCATCATGATTACAACGAAAAGTCATACAAAGCCTTTAAAAGATTCATTAATATGTAGGATGGTTAATGTATTTCTAAGAAGTTTTAATGATATCACAAGAGGATAAACGGAAAGGCCTGTAGCCATCGCGACTAAATTGCATGCATCAGTAATTTCCCTCATTAATTGTGTAAAGTCCCCATGTGTGTGTGACCTTGTATTGTTGTGCTGATTATCTATACTGACTAGTATTTATAATGAGCCATTATGGTGTTGGTTGTGTGTAACAGTGTGTGTTTGTGTGCGCAGGGGAGCGCGCGCTCGGTCGGCGCTCGAGGCGGGGCGCGGGAGCTCGCGCGGCCGGCAGCCCGCCCAGTTGACAGCATGCTCATCGCGCTCAATGACTCCACCAACCTCACTGACTTGGCGCTCGGCATCGACCTCCCCACCAGCCCCTACAGTCTCGCACAGAAGATCATCATCGCCATCATCGCCAGCGTCCTATCGGTGCTCACCGTCGTCGGCAACTCCATGGTGATGATCAGCTTCAAGATCGACAAGCAACTGCAAACTATTAGCAACTACTTCTTGTTCTCCCTGGCTGTGGCGGACTTCGCCGTGGGCCTGATCTCGATGCCCCTGTACACCATGTTCACGATCTACGGCTACTGGCCGCTGGGGCCACACGTGTGCGACACGTGGCTCGCGCTGGACTATCTCGCTTCGAACGCGTCTGTGCTCAACTTGCTCATCATAAGTTTCGATAGGTACTTCAGTGTGACTAGACCGTTGACGTATAGGGCTAAGAGGACTACACGAAGAGCCACGATGATGATAGGCGGGGCGTGGGGGTTCAGTTTGTTGTTGTGGCCGCCGTGGATATACGCGTGGCCATACATCGACGGCGAGCGCAAAGTGCCGCCGCACGAGTGCTACATTCAGTTCATAGAGACGAACCAGTTCATTACGTTCGGGACAGCGATCGCGGCGTTCTATGTGCCAGTGACTGTCATGTGTATACTGTACTACAGGATATGGAGGGAAACTAAGAAACGGCAGAAGGATCTGCCGAATCTACAGGGAGGCAAGAAACACGACTCGTCGAAGAGATCAAATTCTAGGTGAGTTTTTAAGTATTCTTAAAGTAATATAGATTTCAGTGTATGTATTTGAAACTGTATTTGGCCGCAAAATCAGCAAGAAGGTACCAGCTGTATTTTTTTAGGTTTTTCTAGCTAAAACATAATATAAATATAATCAAAAACTTTGCAAAACATGTCTAAGACATATACGGCATGGCAGGTCAATAAATATCCATCTATACCTTATCCTATAAAGCCGAGTAAACATATAAAGAGACATTGAAGCTCCCTTTATGGCCGTTCGCACCCTTTCGGAAAGAAAGTGTATCGTATGAAATATGTGAACGAAAACAATGTAGGGATTGTAGCTCTTTCTTCTTTATCGTAGGGTGGTAACCTGGTATCAGTTTTAATGTCGCCCAATGTCCTCTGACTTGGTTCTACATGCCGTCGAGAAATATCTCTCAGACATGCTGATTTCCTATACCAGGTAAACGATAATTATACAATACGCACATGAATCTCAAAAATCAGTGGTCTTGGGTTGGAACTCGAGGTCGATAGTAGTTTATCAAATAATCTAATCAAGTTTAACAGCGCGGTTAGTGCAGTAGCTGAACGCTTGGCTGCTGCGTTACAACAAGTATTTTTCAACGATTTTAAGACTTTTAACGTTATACATATTATTATCCTCATAAATATTTATACCAAAGCGGCCATTCTAGACCCCCTGAACATTACTTGATTTTTATGGCAAAATTAGGAATAATTTTAATGAAAGTTGAAGAAAAAATTTGACAGATTAAATAGCTTGATGAGCTGCTGTAGTCTACGTCTGAACTTACCAGTAGATAATAGTTACTCTAAACGGTCAGTACAATATAGGAATGCGTTTGTAAATAGTGCGTAATTAGGTTACTGAACTGCATATTATATGCATCCAAGTTGAACTTTGCCCGATAAATGTATAGGCGTGTGTTAAATTGAGCCCTAATTTCATAATTGGCAAGCAACCGATATTTAAGAGTAATTTGTATGTTTATAATATTGGTATTTATATTACTGAGTTAATAATTTCTGTAAAACCTTATGACCCCCGCGTAGGTGTTACATGGGGGCCTAAATATAATTGACAAAATGTGGGTGTACTATTTGTTACACTTCTGCGTAATCTTTCGGAGATTTCAGATTTTCAAAAAAAAAAAATATAAATTCAATGCCACTTTTCGTTGTAATTTTATCTGTAGTTATAAAATTACAACGAAAAGTCGCATTGATTTTACATTTATTTGCTATCGCTATCGGCTTTGTTTGGACTATTTAGAGATGGTTTGTGTGAAGTTTGCACAAAATCGGTCGAGCGGGTCGTCATTTATCACATTTTTTTGTAACAAATTAATTCAATAAATGGCGGATCATTTTGTTAATGGGGATTTTGCTGTCAAGATTTTTTGTGTGTTTTCCAGTGAATGGATTATGGTAGGTGGCTCTGCTGTCCGGGCAGGACGACGTCTGCCAGGTCCGCTAGTGTAAATATAATATTATTGTTATGTTAGAAGAAGAAATTAACATCAGCGAAAATACTAGGCAGGAGAAGATATTTATGTTCTAGGAAAACAGTGGTGATTGTGTCATTTTGAAACGTTCTCATCTGCAAACTTGTCTCATAAATATGACATTATTCGCCAAATTAAAAAACTAGTTTCATTCGTAATGCCTACCTGGCATTAAATATAATAAGTTTAAGAACATTAATTTGTGGAATAATATTAAACGTGCGACGTGGGTAATATGATAATGTTATATTAAGACAAATCTACACTATATTGTATAATATAAAGAGGAAAGATCTGTTGTTTGTTTGTAACGAATAGTCTCCGAAACTACTGGACCGATTTGCAAAATTTTTACACCGTTGGTAAGCTACACTATCCTCGGGTTACATAGGCTACTTTTTATCCCTGTATTCCCACGGGAACGGGAACTACGCTGGTGAAACCGCGTAACGTACGCTATTAATAACTATAGAGAGGTGGCATTTCATCAGCAATTTAAATATAACCTTAAGGAATTTGAAATAATATAACTTAGTGTAAGATTTCGACATAAATTAAGAGATGTAGGATGTAAATGTTAATATAATCATTGTATTACGGGCAAAGTTCATCATTAACAGCCTACGCATTTTGTACCAATACCAACAAAATTAGTAATCGTCTAAGTTATCCCTACAAAAAAAAGTAGTTAAAAAACTAAAAAAACCCGACTGAAAAGACTGAAAAGTAAAAAACAAGCACATTTTAAATTAAACAATACTTGGAAGCAGGCGGGGTCCATTCTATTTTCATTTTATAATTTAATATTCAAATGAGCCCCGCCTGCTTCCAGTAGGGTTTTTTAGTTTTTTAACTACTTTTTTTATTTCTAACTTTTTAGTTCCATTGTGTTTGTTATTTCGTAGGTCGCGTAAAATACTTCGCAGATGATTTAACTTTTGTGTTTGTTTATAGAATTTTTGACTTTGAATTTATTTTAAACAGATAAGTGTCATATATTTTTGTAATCTCCTTTTAAAACCCTTCATTTTGATACCCTACTCGATGGTAATGGATTTTTTATTTGTTCAAATCCACGATAAGGCCCGCAAAACCAGCAATTATCTTTGTTTTTTAATTTTAATGTAGCCAGTGACACTCGCGCTATCAAGACGAATCTAAGGACGTATATTTCATTCAAATCCCTTCATCCGTTTAGGAGTTATGAGGGAACAAAGAAACGGACATACATACATACATACATATAACATACATACATACACGTCAAACACATAACCCTCCTTTTGGGCTTCGCCGCAGTCGGGTAAAAATAGAATAATCTGGAAATCTTAGAAATACGTAAACTACATTCTAACATCAATTAATAGTTACATAATCCAGGTCATTTCATTTTATGCATCATCATCAGCCTATAATGTTCCCATTGCAGGACGCATGTCTCCTCTTTAGGAGAGGGATGGGCTATAATCCACCACGCGGGCTTCAAATTTTTGGTTCTAAGACGTTTCCTCACGATGTTTTCTTTCACCGTTTTGAGAGCAGTGGTGATGAAATAAATTACACAAAGTTGTGCGCCTGATTAAGTTCGAACCTACGACTCACTGTTCGTAAATCGGGGCCGCCACCACTGGGCCACCACTGCTCTGCATTTATGCATAGGTATATCAACATTATTGACCCGCACTTACCTTTCGTCTCCTTCCGATTCGATTATCCACCTCCTCCTGTCTTACTTTTGTTTGAAAAATGCTTAGATTACCTCCTATAACATTAATTTGTTATACCGTTCCACTGATAAGAAAAAACTTTCCGTTAATTTCTATTAGTCCGTCGCACTCGGCAGCCTACTGCGTATGTGGACTATATGCATAAAATACCTGTGCGTTAATAGTCGTCGTGCCAGCACATCGAACTACTACAATGTGTCAATTTTTTTAAATAGATTTTCTTCTTTTTCTGTTGACATTTGACAGTTTTAGGTACTTTAATGTGATAGCGTCTGTAAGTACCTATTCATCCCTTGGCACAAAATATTACAAAAAAACTGTGTTACATCCGTAACCATACTCAGAAAATCAGTGTTGGTCACTCGTTACCGATTTAAGACTAGAACTTCATCATCATCATCATCAACAGCCTATTAATGTTCCCACTGCTGTGACACAGGCCTCCTCTCTCTTTGAGAGGGAATGGGCTATAATCTACCACGCGGGCATGTCTTCGAATGTTTGGTTTTAAGCCATGCCGGTTTCCTCACGATGATTTCCTTCACCGTTTTGAGAGCAGCGGTGATGAAATAAATTACACAAAGTAATGTGCCCGCCTGGGTTAAACGACCTACTGTTCGTAAGTCGGGGCCGCCACCACTGGGCTAGACTAAAACTGACTAGAACTTCCATTATTATACCAGATCGATCTAATGGCAATCCTCGTACATTTCGCTACACACTAAAGAAACGATTATCTCGTAATTAATCTCAAAATGAGCTTCTTGACCTCGACCACGTCTAAGCGATAGATGAGATGATGATGGAACTAGCGTGCCCGGACACTCTCTGTTCACTCTTCTAGGTAAGCTTCACGACCTTGTTGAATCTTCTACGATGTAACTATCAATTCCCCCTACCACATAAAACACACACACACACATTGCTATTCAAAGTTTAAAGCTCAACCATCTAAGCACCCTTACAATCGACTCGGTTTAACTTTAGTGGGTCACTCCAGGATTCCAGGTGTGAGCGATTTGCTGGTCAGTACGCATGTAACACTTCTGGCTAAGGAAATCAATTAATTGACGTAATTTACACATCTATTCTAACACCGCTAGGCCTTCTCCAAGTGTCGCCACATTAACCGATCCCGTGCATTTCGATTGTACAGTCAGGATCAGAAGTAGATTAACAATATTCAAAGTCTCAAAGCTTGGTTGTTTATTAAAAACTTGTTAGATATTACTCGTTACTGATAAGTTATTGAAGAGTAAGGCACATCGTAAAGAATAATCTTCTGAAACATTAAAAATAATGGCTGTAGTCCTGTACAACAAATAAATGAAATTCTGAACTGTTTAAGGTACTTCTGTTGCTGACCGCACGTGTTAACGTGGTGATTATGGCTTAACCAAGGGCAAAACTCTTACCTTATGATCGATACAAATAAATAAAATTGAAGTGTAATTTCAAAACATAGCTTTTTAGTAAATACTTATGAAATTATGTACGTTATATAATAACACTTTTTTTTGTCTGTCTATTTTGTACCGGCTAATCTTTGAAACGGCTGAACCGATTAGGAGCTTTACTGGCGGCGAAAATACTTTTCTTAGTGGAAAGCTGCGTTATCCCCGAGTGCAATAACCTATTTTTAAATTGTTCCCGTGCGATAATTTCCGAGCATAAAATGAGCGAAACCGCGGTTAAAAGCCAATCAGCTGTGCCAATTAAAAACATTGATAACTAGTTTATGCCCGCGGCTTCTCACGCGTGGGCTCGGTTATTGTCACTTAAGTGTTAATCCTGGTTAAATTGTCTGTGTGTCATGTCCAAATCTGTTCAGTAGTTTTTGCGTGAAAGAGTAGGTAACACACATACATACATCATTCCTCAAATTTTTAAATAAGAAAAAATTCGATCTTTGACCCCCAATATCTCCGTAACTAGGGGTTCCCAGGTATGGTCAAGAACAAAAAAATATCGCAGTGGTGGGGAGAACAAGTGACCTTCGTTTGCGTTAAGAGTACTTTTACACCCTTTATTTTCCTGTGAATGTTTATTAGTCGATAACTAGTTTACGTTAGGTTAGCGTCATTTCTCGCTTCTCAAGATTTTAGTTCTGAATTGTCCATGCATTTTTGCAGGTAACGGTACGTCAACGGCTTTATTTGGGATGAAAAATTGAAAAATCACATTTTACGGTAAAACTCAATGTCAAACTCACTCTTAAAACATTGTGCTTGTGGATGCTATATGAGCCTGCCACACGCTAAAGCTTCACCACACTGTGGTTGGTAATGGTAATACAGTTTTAACAACCACACGCGCGATGTACCGTGTGCACCGTGTAATCGCGCAGGCAAGACTGTGGTGAAGCATGCGCGTGTGGTAGGCCCATTAAATAGACGGGTCATGGAGGTAATTTATGTAAAGTTATAACCTGGAAAACTAGTATTAAAAAAACAGCTGTGTTAAAAAATTTGGAATTTAGACCCCCAATATCTCCGTAACGAACAACTAGAAAAAAAACATGATCGCAGTGATAGGGTTTCCCTATCACTGCGATCTAGTTTTTTTCTTAGAAGGGGCTTTTGGGCTTTAAGGGGTAGGCAGAAACCACACTTAACGCCACATGCAACGGTCCTTACAAATTCCTTATACATCGTCCACATTCTTCATACATCTCGTCATAAACGCACGCGCCAAAAGAAATAACCTGCAAAAAAATACTTTAACTCCTTCTAGAATCATCACAGAAAACTATAAATAAATAATCCAATTACCGATGTATTACTTAATTTATAATTGATTTTCCAATTGTAACACTCTCCGTGTTACACACCTATATGCGGCAAATTGATCACGACTGGATAAAGCCATTGGAATCAGTGCGCATGGAAGGGTTCCTTAGTTGATTACGCCATTAGTGGTATGAACAACGAAATGTGATCAACTTGAGGTAATCAAATTGTAGGTCTAATGAACCGATTATTATCCAGTAGATTGAGAAGAGTTACTTACTACTAGATGATTCTTATCTTATAAAGAGTGTAAAGGTACCCTTTTTTTTGAGTCCCGTACGGTAAACAGAACTACCCTTGAGCGATCTAACTGTCTACAGAAAGCATGGTTCGCCGTTGAACGGTAATAAGAAAAATCGATTAGCCGAAACATTATTCAGCGAAAGCACGTTTAGCCGGATAACGCTACAAAGAATGAATGGTTGGCCGAGACCAAGATTTGCCAAAGTCATGGTTCAAAACTCGTTTGAGCTAAATTATCTTTCATCGATTGCTATTTTTACCGAATTCACCTTATGCCAATCTAAAGCAATCGTCTTGTGTCGCCATCACATTTTCCCTCTCCCATTATTAATACATGCAAAGAACGTAATAAAACAGCTAATCTAATTAAATTAATAACAAAACTCCGATTTCAAAATAAACATAAAAAAAATACAAAAAAGTTGACAAATAATAATTATCTAGGTACTTATTATTTGCTTAATTTATTTATTTTTAATAATGCTTTACCAAGATAAACGCTTGGGAAAAGAAGTTAGTGAAATTTAATCGAGGCCTGTCTAAATTGTATGAGCAAGACACAATACGATTGTTTTAGATTGGCGTAAGATGATTTCGGTGAAAATAGCTATCGGTGAAAGATTATTTAGTTCAAACGTGTTTCGGCGAACCATGACTTCGGAAAATCTTGGTCTCGGCCAGCCATTCATTTTTTGAAGCGTTATTTGGCAAAACGTGCTTTCGCTGAATAATGTTTCGGCTAATCGGTTTTTCTTATTTACCGTTCAACGGCGAACTATACTTTCTGTAGACAATTAGATCGCTCAAGGGTAATTCTATTTACCGTATGGGACCCCTTTTTTTTAGGGTGTGGGAAATCATCAAATAACCTTTTACGCTCTTGGGCTGTGCGAAAGGGAGTGTCAGACTTCTACTGACAAAAAATCACCCATGTTCCTTCTTAGCTCTTTTTGTCGAGGCCACGGTATCCCTTGCGAACAACGCAACATAAATCATCAACGTATTGACCCAATTTCAACATCGTTACTCATGGCGAAATATCCAGCGTATGAAAACATTCATTCTGCCCCCCCCCAATCGCTCCATCATCAGCCGTCGTCGCATAACTCCACATAATTCTCCATAACTTTCAATCCCACCATACCACGATTGAAATTAATGAATTGCCCTAACCGACATAGATTCGTCCTGCACATGCCCACCTAACTGAAATTAACAGCTTTACCTTTAAAAGGTTTCGCTTGTAGGCTGACGCGGAAAGGAATACTCTCTCTACCCTTTCAAAATAAGTATTTGTAGGGTAGGATTTAAGTTTAAAACTTCCGAAGTAGGGTATCGTTTACGTATTAAAGGGATTAAGCCAAATTGGGAGGAAACAAATACAAAGTGATACACTAGGGTCCCTTTTTGACGGGTAACTGAGTCTTCTTCATTTTAATTTCACGCAGTAAAGGGATTGGGTACGATTTTGAGATTAAAAGAGTGATAACAAAATGATTTTACGGCTGTATTCTCGGCGGAAGGGATATGTAGATGTATTCACTACACCGTTATGCAATTATTTTCATCAGCCTAGATTTTCGGAACGACATTGGGGTTGTCTTCCAGTGAAGGAAGCACCCGAACACTAGTTTATACACTGACGGCCTTATTACAAAAGTGGTTAAACCTGGGTTTAACTTAGACTTGGTTTATCTCGCATGCCGTCTCACTTCGATAATATTCAAAAGAAAGTGACGGCATGCGAGATAAACCAAGTCTAAGTTAAACCCAGGTTTAACCACTTTTATAATAAGGCCGTAAGGGTCTGCTAATTTGATACACAAGTCAGTTTCTGGGAAACACGATACCTCGGGCCCAAACTGGCTGTCAGACACACAAGCTTTAATATATGACAGTCCGACGACAGTATGACAGTTCGGGATGAATCGAGCATACCCTGTTTGGCCAGATTATATCTACAGCGGCTAACGTGGGCTCATAATCGTTTAAACAATGTTATTGCCAGTATGAAATCCTTCTGCAGGATATGCTCCACCTCCGGTCGTGTCCATCCTGTACAACTATTTACACCTTACTTACACCACAAAGCAGCTACCTACATACCAGTCTAAAACAATTTGAGTTCATCGACACCTAAAGAAGACAAAACAATTTCACCAGGAAACTTACATCCCCCAGAATAGACTAGAAAACTTCCAAGCTACCATTTTTCTATTACAAAACACTTAAACGAAGAGCTGTAGTGTCTGACTAAAAGAAGCCCGGTATTATCTTAGGTACAAGCAATAACGTAGCACAAAGCGAAAGGACCTCTGAAGCGCATATAAGTGATGGAGCAAAAGAGCTGTTATTGTGCATCACAATACGCTTTTGAAACGGTAAACTACAGTGAACGGGCCTTACGGGACAAGCGATTTATGTGCTAACAGGTACTGCAGGTTCTTATATTTCAAACATACTCGTAAAAGACGGGTTATTTCAAGAAGGTTACTTATTTGTGTGTGTAGTTCTTGCTGAAAAATGTTTCACTCCCAAAAACAAACTATAAAAAAAAATACAGATTTTGTTTAAATTACTAAACAAAGAGATTCATCAACAGCCTATTAATGTTCCCACTGGTGGGACACAGGCCTCCTCTCTTTGAGAGGGAATGGGCTATAATCTACCACGCGGGCCCAGTGCGGATTGGTAGATGTCACATGTCTTCGAATTTTTGGTTCTAAGACATGGCCGGTTTCCTCACGATGTTTTCCTTCAACGTTTTTGAGAGCAGTGGTGATGAAATAAATTACACAAAGTAATGCGCCTGTCTGGGTTCGAGCCATCGACCTACTGTTCGTAAGTCGGGGCCACCGCCACTGGGCCACCACGGCTCCCAACAAAGAGATTATTTAAACTGAATTTATCCTAAATTATGGAGACATTAACACTTCAAGAGTGTTTGTCATTCGTAGTTTTGGTGGGTTAGTTATTGATATTTTATTTTAGTTTATTGGGATATTTACACATAAAAACATTTTTGATAGAATAAGTCTTAAACCAAATAAACGTGCAACGGTTACATACACGTTTATCATGTTTAGGTTAAACCACCCCCATATCAGTGAAACGATTGACGGCACGGTTGGCGCAATGGCTCAAGCAATGGACTGTTGCGCTGCGTGTAGCGGGTTCGATCCCCGCACGGAACAAATATTTGTATGGCCTACAGGTAGTTTTTTCGGGTATGGGTATTTGTGTATGTGAGTTTAAATGTTTGTGAACGCTCCCTCGATACAGGAGAAATTCCTAGTGAGGGGCAACGTACTTAAAAAAAAATATATATTCAATAGCCATCCTTTTGAACTTAAGCTGTAAAAGCGCGAATATATAATATGTAGATTAATATTATGTGTGTTGTACGTATAATAATAATAATAATAATCTACAATAGACCAGATATTACGTTAATAGACAAATGTAACCAAACCGCACAACTCATAGACATCGCCGTACCAAACACCCACAATCTACAAAAAACAATAGCAGAAAAATTTTCAAAATATACAGATCTTAAAATAGAAATCAGCCGAATGTGGTGTCTTAGCAAAGTCGCCATAGTCCCTATAGTGCTATCAACAACTGGAGTTATTCCCAAGCAACTCCACCAGTCTCTAAAAACTCTTGACTTACCACCGTACACGTACCAAAGTCTTCAGAAAGCCGCAATTCTGAATACATGCAGGATAGTCAGAAAATTTTTGCAAAATGAAAATGAATCTGTGGTCACCACCACAAACACACAATCTCGAACAATCGCAAATCCACAATTCAACAGACACAGAAACTCATCATCGCAAAATTCAGTCATATCATCATCTCATCATATCATCTCTTTTCCGGGGTAGTACTTGGCTTCGGCCCGTGCTATTCCACAAACCCGGCTATAAAGCCGAGATATGTAAAAGTATACAAACAATAATAATAATAATAATAATAATATTAATATTATTTATTATTATTATTTATTATTATTATTAATATAATATTATATAATAATAATATTCCACAACTATCACACAACGCCATCTAGTCCCAAGCTAAGCAGAGCTTGTGTTATGGGTACTAGACAACTGATAAACATACTTATATATTTCTAAATACATACATATTATAGATAAATTACACCCAGACACAGAACAAATGATCGTGCTCATCACACAAACATTTGTCCTGGGTGGGAATCGAACCCACGACCTCCGGCATAGCAGTTAGGGTCACTAACCACTAGACCAACAGGCCAGTCAAGAAGATATATTAGTAAGTTATGTAACATCAGGTTAGGATTAATTAAGACGCATTTATCGCGTTGAGTTATCCTGTAATCGTAGTTATAAGTAGATAATAAAATAAATATGTTATTTTCATAAAGCATCGACATCTTTCGCGACCACTAAAATATCGCCTAGGTAGCAAGAACGTGTGCCAAAATTGCAAACACGCAAGTACTATATTTACCCGTATATATCTTCGAAAATTGGACAGCTTCAAAATTCTCGCTTGCCCGAATATCGGAAAAGTAGGACGCGCACGAATCGAATAACTGAACTTCTGTTAGAGAAACGTCTTGTAAATAACAAAACTTTTCTTCTCGGTTTATTGAAAAATTTAAAATGTTTTGTTTGGAAAATGTTGAGAATAGTATCAACCGTTGTTGGGTACAGTACACAGTTTGGATTTTGCTGTTGTTTTATTGTTGGTGTGCACCGGATTACGATGGACCGATAAAAAACTCCTAGTAGGATTGAGAGAGGCGAGAAAAGCTAAACAATTTGCATATTATATACGTCGGTTCGAAAGAGATACCGCGGTTCTGGAACACAAAGAGCTAAGAAGGAACTTGAGTAATTTTTTTAGTCAATAGAAGGATAGAAGTCTGCCACAACCTTCCGCTCCGCCCAGAGCAGGAGAAGTCATTTGATGATTTAGCACCCTCTAAAAACAAGAGTACTGCTATACGTACTGTTATTTCACTCACGTCTTTTTGCCAAGGAGGTAGGCAGATATGATATCACAGAACGCCTGCCACACCTCCTTCAATAGGGATGTTTACTGACTTAATTAGTCCGTCTTGTCTTTAATTAGTCCGTCTGTTAGATTATCGAAAAATATTGGATACGTATTTTTTGTTTTATCAAATCAATAAAAATTGACGAAGATAAAACGCGTCAAAGATTTGAGTGGGGGGTTGTGACGTCACTGACTGCTAAAGAATGTCATTCTAATGTCTCAGAAAATGACGTCACACGAGTTTTCAAAGCACTGTATCGTCTTCATTGTTTTTTTACGAAGAAAAAACACATAACCCTCCTTTTGGGTTTCGCCGCAGTCGGGTAAAAATACGTGTCCAATCTTTTTTTAAAATCTACGAACGGACTAATTAGATTTTATTTTGTTAACTACACTATTCTTACAGTCTTTTTGCACGTCCGCGTTCATATATCTTTAATAAACTCAAGCAAGGAGAAACTGGTCACTAACAGAGTTAGGTATACATATAACTCACTAGGTCTTTTGATAGTTCCTCAATGCCATGAAATAGTATATTTATTTCCTTTGAGTCGCACAACAGCGCACAAACCATTATTTATTCTGCTTATTTTCCCTTTTCAGCACAATAAATTGCATTTGTTCAGAGGTGTATCTCAAGGTAGTCCCCAGACTTGCTATGTACCTACCATTAAAGTCTGAACTGTTGCCACGAGACAGACTTAAACAGAAGTCCTAAATGTCCTACTACGTATACATCAAACAAGTGACGAACAAGTGACCCAGGTATCGACTTTTAAAAATGTAGTCCTAGTTTAATCCTAATTAATACTAGTCCTTACTAATATTATAAATGCGAAAGCAAGTTTGTCACCTCTTTAAAAGTCACTTATTCAAATTAGGCTGATCATCAGCTTTTCAAAAATTAAATTCTACAACAGACAGTCCTCAAATACTCTTGGACTTCCTAGTGGTTTTACTGGGAAGAAGAAGTGGTGGAAGAAACTTCCCAGCAACACATCTGTCTGTTAGGTTGGAAGAACCAGCAGATTCTATACAATAGTGTGTGTATGTATTGCGATTTCCTAAAGAGACAATTGTGTATTATTATACGTAATGGTTCCAGTAGGTTGTCTTTTTCGCGAGGGTGGGCGGAAATAACTCAAAAATATTTATTTTACGATTTCCTTACAATAAAAAAAATACAAATTCTTACAATATTTTTTGAGTCAATTTTATCGCGTTTTTCTTTGGTCGAACATAATCTGAGTCATCGATTCGAGATAAAGAAAAAGACGAACTAGTCGTCGTTACCCTTCTGAGGTTAGCTGTTCCACGTTCTAAGTGGCAGTGTACTCGGTCGGTCGGCTAGATTCCACGCCATGCGTCCTTTGTGTAGCCGCGCCTTTGTGCACACATGTCTGCCACGGTGACGTTTGACTAGGCGTGTATGAGATGACGAGATGACGGATATGACGACCTTACTGGTATAAGCATTTGGGTTCGTACACATGGACTTTCATAACGTAACAGCTAGCGGCTTTAGGAGAGCAACACACCATTTTTAATTGTTTTTTTTATGTTTGTTTCCGCTTTACGCCGCCATTTATAAACCTATTTGAAAAAAAAAAGCAGTTCGACAGAGTATACTCCCAAGGTAGTCCCATTGTCACCATGTCAGGAACTGACGATGGAATCTCAGCTTATCTTTTGCTTTTTTGTGTTTTCGAAGTCGGTTTTGTAGTCACACATAACAACATCACTTCAAGCCTATAATCTCCGAAGAGTCAGGTAAGAGGTGTTCTTATTGCTAAAACCACAAAACAGAAAAAAACAGGGCAATTATGTTTAAGTCAGTAATATAAAGGGTGTAAAAGTACCCTTAACGCAAACGAAGGGGACTTGTTTTCCGCACTACTGCGATCATTTTTTGGTTCTAGAGCATACCTGAGAACCGTCTAGTTACGGAGATATTGGGGGTCAAAGTTCCAAATTTTGCACAGCTGTTTTTGTAAATACTAGTTTTTCAGGTTACAACTTTACTTAGATTACCTCTATGACCCGTCAACTATTCAAAGCATCCACTAGCACAATGATTTAAGAGTGCTTCTTTGAGTTTTACCGTAAAAAGTCGTTTCCTCGCAAAAACTTTTCCGCATTTTGTACATCAAAATAAGTACCCCACTTATTTTGATGTACAAAATGCTTGGTTGACGTATGAAGGGTTAATTTACACCCTGTATGTAACAGGATCCGAGACAAGCCCATTGCCGTTAATCGGGCAAAATCCAGCCTCCATGACTGCTATCGAAAGACTCCCGATGGAAAATATTTTGCCCGACCCAGTAATCGGTACCAGGATCTCAGTCTAAGCAGAGGCTTTTGCGACTTTTTCGACCACAAACCAGTCAAAAAGACTTATACGAGTAGGTACATAATTGGGGCACCCCTCTCGCCAAATCATTAAGATGAGGCTTCCGATGATGAAACTAGTATCGTCGCGCGATGTTCTATGTCGGTCAATGTTGCCATGTTGACACCTAACGCAGGTCTACCGCAAAATGTGGTTCGATCATAAGATTGCTTGACCAGTACTGCCTGTGTTGTTCTGGCTAAATGGCTTTACCATCAGCCTATAATGTTCCCACTGCTGGGACGCAGGCCTTCTCTCTAGGAGAGCTAATGGGTTTATAATCCACCACTTGGGCCCAGTGCTGGTTGGTACATGTCACAATAACATATTTTCAAAACGACTTGCACTTTAATGATTTTGTGGTCTGAACTGTAGTTGTTGGAAAATCTTCACCTTACCAGCTACACCTTATTTAGATAAAAGGATTAAAATAATTAAATCCAACCTGATTGCAACACAAAACTTGCCAGCTTTGTCTTTTTTTAGTGTTGGGAAATCATTAAAGGACTCCTCCAGCTTTGGGCAGTGCGATACGGAGTGTCAGACTTCTACTGACTAAAAATCGGCCTTCCTTCTTAGCCCTTGTGCCGAGGCCGCGGTATCTCTTTCGAACTACCCGCAGCCCAAACCTACCAGTCTGACCCCTTAATATTGCAAGCACCTTAGCAACATAGATCAAACTGTCGCAGTTTATCTTAACTAAGCTCCATAGCAGTTAACCTGCATACGTGCTATTATATTATGCTCTCCTGGTACCCCGCCTTGGTTCAACCAACTTTTATCCTAGTATGATGAAGTGGGGTAGGCTGGATGGGTTTTTGAGCCTGAAATTATCTGAACGCCGCATTTTATAAAACAAATGGTTTGTGTGTACATAAAAATGTCGTTGTTTTCTTTTTAGGGTTAAATGCAATGCAATTTATGTTGGTGAGGGGAATATTTCTTTACACAACGATGAAATAACATGGAAACTGGTGCTTGTACTCGTACCTCTACTTTTATGTATATACTTAGGATTTCGTGGTTATAAGTGTTTCAATCAATCAATCAATCAAAAGTCATTTATTCAAATTAGGCTGATAATCAGCACTTTTCGAACGTCAAAATTTACTTTACTCTACTTATTTATAAGAGACAGTCCCCCAAAACGCCCACCCTTCGGCACTTCTTAGTGTTTAGCTGGAAAGAAGTGACGGAACAAACTCCCCAGCAACACATTCTGTCTGTTAGAAGGTTAGAAGAACCAGACTCGATACAATAGTAAGGTGTAAGTTCATTTTAGAGTTACTACAGACACAAATCAATAATAAAAAATTATATAATGTAAAAATTAAAAAATGTAAATATAAAAAGTACATAACATATCAATTAACAAATTTTTGAAATGTAGGTAAGGCACAAATGTTGATATCAGTGCTGTAACTATTCGTACCAAAGGGCGTCTGGATGATTAAAAACCACTGTAAAAGAGAGTAATTAATGGAAGAGAAAAAATAAATAATAAAATTGAGAATAGTTAGAGACATCCACAACTTTGTACCGGCGAAGAGTTACCAGGGAAGCCGCATGCGCAGAAGCTAAAGCCAAACTTTTTTATCTTCGACGTGCACCTTGATTTTATAATATGCTTTTTGAATAAGGACATCGGTCAGTTCTATAACTGACTTACTTTTCAATATCTTCACCAACATCATAAGTCTACAATCCACTGCTGGACATAACTCTTTGCACGCCACTCAAGTCGATTCTCTTGTGTTTCAATACACAAAAATCGAATTAGTAATGATGACATTATCATTGTCAAATCTATCTATGTCTATTAAATGAGCAATTTTTGGAAATATATTTTGTAATCACGTTCTCGAAAACTGCTGTAACGACTTCAATGAAAAATATAGGGCTTTACGGGGGTGACAAATTAATTTACATAAGTAGTTCTCTCTAGGACAATAAGTTTTCTCCTACTTTCTATTTTTGTTTGGAGCAAGGTTTGGCCACACACGTGCTGACTAAATATCCCCAAAAACCACAACCCACACACAACACAACAGCGTCGAAATATCGGGAACTCTAAACCAACAGTTAACATGGTAAATATACAAGTTTTCAGTGTTAATGATTATCCTTAAAAATTATCACCCTAAACTAGCATTAAAGCCTTTTCTTTTTGGCGCAGGAAATCATCAAATAACCCCGCCCGCTCTTGGGCAGAGTGAAAGGGAACACTCCCTTTCACTCTGCCTAAGAGCGGGCGGGGTGAGACTTCCACTGACTAAAAACCACCCATGTTCCTTCTTAGCCCTTCGTGTCGAGGCCACGGTATCTCTTACAACATCCCGCTGCCCCGACGGGCTAGCTTTAAAGCCTTCCTCGATAAATGGAGTATCCAACATAACAATAAGTTTTCAATTCCATTCAGTAGTTCCTGAGATTAGAACTCGTGGCTTAATAAAGTTATTATTAAGCCACGAGCTTTAATCTTAGGAACCAGCCATTAGGGTCGATCTTTAGGTTAAGCCCCGCTTGCCTAATTTGGTCTGTGGATGGGTGACCGCCCATTACATACCAAGTCTCCTCCGTGCCTTGGAAAGCACGTTAAGCTGTTGGTTCCAGCTGCCATATATAGATTTTTGGCAGTCGTTACAGGTAGTCAGTGATCTGAAAGTCTGACAACCAGTCTTACCAAAGGTCTTACCATTACCCAGTATTAACTAGGTTGTGGAGGTCAGATAAGCAGTCGCTCCATGTAAAATACTGGTATTCAGCTGCATCCGGTTAGACTGGAAGCGGACCCCAACATAGTTGGGAAAAGGCTAGGCAGATGAGTAAGGAAAAAAAACAAAGCAACTCTTCAGCTTAATAATATTATAAGTATATATTAAAACACTCACACAAATAACCTAGATATTGCCACTGATAGTGACCCTACTATCGACGCCTACCTATTAAACATCAGTGTCAAGGTTTGTTTATTTCTGTCTGGTATCCTACGAGATTCTTCGTATTTATCGGAAAATACGAAGAATATCTACAGACAGGGTAAAAGTTTCCTGTGAATCGGGTCAAACGTCTGGAGACGCATCCTGAATGGGGCGCAGTCAGTCACCTGCATTTTACAAAGGTGTACAAACTTGTTCCTTCATCAGCTGCCTGCTTGGTACTGTAGATGTTTATTTGGGGGGGAGGCGGGTGTGAGGGGGACTTTAAAGGGGGATGGGGTGTAAAAGGAGATGTGAGAGGTCATTAAGTGCCCGCCGGGGCCGCGGGTTGTACACTAGTTATCGCGGCCTCGACATGGAGGGCTAAGAACGAACATGGGTGGTTTTTAGTCAGTAGAAGTCTGACACTCCCTGTCGCTCTGCCCAAGAGCGGGAGGGCTTATTCGATGATTTTCCACCCGCAAGGGGTCATTAAGTAACATAATATTAGGTGACGTGACGTCAGTTTCAGTTTACCCGTACTATTATACAATACAAGTTGGTACTCATTAAACCCCTTTTTACCCGACTGCGGCAAAGCCCAAAAGGAGGGTTATGTATTTGGCTTGTATGTATGTGTGTCTGTTTCTTTGTTCCCTCATAAATTCTAAACGGATGAAGGGATTTGAATAAAATATACGACGTTAGATTGGTCTTGATGGCCCGAGTGCCACTGGCTACATTAAAATGAAAAAACAAAGAAAAATTGCGGATTTGAAAAAAAATATTTTTTCCATTACCATCGAGTAGGGTATCAAAATGAAGGGTTTTATAAGGAGAAAAAGATATGATACTTATATGTTTAAAGTTAATTCAAAGTCACAAATCGTATATACAAACACAAAAGTTAAATCATCTGTGAAGAATTTACCGCGACCAACGAAAAAAACAAACAAAAAAACTAAAAAGTTGGAAATGAAAAAAAAGTAGTTAAAAAACTAAAAAACCCGACTGAAAAAACTGAAAAGCAAAAAACAAGCACATTTTAAATCAAACAAAACTTGGAAGCAGGCGGGGTTCATTTGAATATTAAATTATGAAATGAAAATAAAATGGACCCCGCCTGCTTCCAAGTTTTTTTTTTGGGGGATGTGAAATCATCAAATCACCTACTTCTACTAACTAAAAACCACCCATGTTCCTTCTTAGTCCTATATGTCAAGGCCGCGGTATCTCTTACAACATTCCGCAGCCCGCTCACTAAACCCCTTTTTTTTTTTTTTTTGGTGGGTGTAAAATCATCGAATAACCCCTCCCGCTCTTGGGCAGAGCGAAAAGGAGTGTCAGACTTCTACTGACTAAAAACCACCCATGTTCCTTCTTCGCCCTCTATGTCGAGGCCGCGATAACCAGAGGACTACCCGCAGCCCCGACAGGCGTCGGCCCTTTCGGGCCCCTCCCATGTTGCTGACATCTTATCTTAGCAACGTAATGACATTGTAGGTCTTTCGGTTGAACATTGCGTCGAACTGTCCTGTGTTGAGCTAGATAAGCATGTAATTGTGTGTGTGTACAGACCCCCAAACAATCAAAACTTTCCCTTGTTTGAATCAATAGTAGAAGATGTCCTGGCAAAACTTGCTGCCAGTAATAAATCTGTAATTATTTGTGGCGATTTCAATGTCAATATTTTAGAAGAAAATTCAATTAGCAGTAGGTTATTAAATCTTTTTAAGTCATTTAATTTAACCAACATTTTTATAGAACCTACTAGGGTCACCTCATTTTCTGCTACTTGTATAGACAATGTTTTCTGCGATTGTGATTACATAGATAAAGCCATAGTAAATTGCCTGCCGTCTGATCATAGCGGACAAACCGTAACTTTTAAGTGTAACACACCATTACAAAAAGTTCAGATTACATTTAGACCTTTAACAACTAGCAAATTAAATAAATATAATATTTTCCTACAGAACAAGTTATGTGAAATGAACCATCATGTGGATGATATTAATATAAATAAATTGTACGATAACTTCTTTTCAATAGTTCACACAGAATTCAATAAAACTTTTGAGAAGAAGATTAAAAGTGTTAGCCCTAAATTTATATTTAGTGATTGGGCAACTAGAGGTATCAGAAAAAGTAGGGAAAGACTTTTTGAACTGTATGGCCTTAAGCCTTATATAAACACTGAAACTTTTAACAAGTATGTTGCAAAGTATTCAAAAATATTTCGAAATACTTGCAAGGTTGCTAAAGCCCTTCACATAGGCAAAAAGATCAAAACAGCAGAAAATAAAATAAAAACAGTTTGGAAAGTCATAAATAACGAGACTAACAGGAAAAAAATACGTACCACTAGCTACACATTAAATACAGCATGTGGTCCTAAAAGCGATAATCAGGAAGTAGCTCAAGAATTTGTAAATTTCTTTACTGATATTCCTTTAAAAACAACGGAGGCTCTTAATTCCTCACCTGAAGTCTCAATTGGTTTATTGAAGGCGAACGTGCCTGGTTGCCTGGCTGAATTTAAATTTAAACATATAAACCCTACGGAGGTAATTAAAGCTTTCCGGCAAATAAAAATTAAACTGACCGAAGATCTATGGGGAATGTCTATCAAAGTTTGTACATCCATAGTTGAGACTATTGCACCA
Organism: Diarsia rubi; assembly: GCA_932274075.1. Classification (NCBI taxonomy): domain Eukaryota; kingdom Metazoa; phylum Arthropoda; class Insecta; order Lepidoptera; family Noctuidae; genus Diarsia; species Diarsia rubi. The sequence goes on along the minus strand of OW026424.1, from coordinate 18,384,717 downwards.
TACTTAGCTTCAATATTTAATTTGTGTGTAGACCAAGGGGTTTTCCCAGATTTAATGAAACACAGTAAGGTCATACCTCTTTTCAAATCTGGTGACAGTAAAGATACTAATAATTATAGACCTGTATCGGTGTTGCCAGCTTTTAGCAAGGTTTTTGAAAAAGTTATGCTTAACCAAATGCTCAATCATTTTAACACCAACAGAATCTTACACGATCAACAGTACGGTTTCACTAAAGGACGTTGCACAACTGACGCCGGTGTAACTTTATTAAAGCACATATTTAATGCGTGGGAACAGTCCCAAGATGCTGTAGGAATATTTTGTGACCTCTCAAAAGCATTTGATTGCGTGAATCACGACACATTGCTTTTGAAACTTGAGCATTATGGACTAGGTAAACTTGCACTTAGTTTAGTAAAATCTTATCTGAGTGAAAGGCAACAACATGTTCAAATAAATGGTGTTAATTCACAGGGTTTAAAAGTAAAAATGGGGGTTCCGCAAGGCTCAATATTGGGCCCTTTCCTTTTTCTGGTATATATTAATGATCTACCCTATTTATTGAAAAACCAACCTCAGAATATGGTGTTATTTGCTGATGACACTTCCCTAATTTTTAAGATAAATAGACGGGCTCAAAAGCTAGATGATGTGAATAAAGCCCTACTTCAGATTCATAATTGGTTCACAGCAAACAATTTAGTATTAAATGAAAAAAAGACAAAATGCATAAGATTTGCTTTACCGAATGTTAAAAGTAGTGATTGTGATATTCTATTAAATAACGAGAAACTAGAATTCGTAGATGAAACGGTTTTCTTGGGGATTACGCTTGATTCACGGCTACAATGGGGTGCTCATTTAACATCTCTTGCAGGGCGGCTAAGTTCAGCAGCATATGCCATTAGAAAAATTCGTCAGTTTACTGATGTAGATACCGCTAGGCTGGTCTATTTTAGTTACTTTCATAGCCTAATGTCTTATGGCATTTTGTTATGGGGACGAGCTGCAGACATTGAATCTATTTTTATTCTGCAAAAACGAGCCATCAGAGCAATATATGGTCTTCGTAGGCGCGATTCTCTGAGAGAACTATTTAAGAGCATTAACATTATGACGGTGCATTGTCAGTACATCTACGAAAACATAATGTATGTGAGAAAAAATCTGCATCTTTTTAGTAAAAGAGGTGACAGACACAATTATATTACTAGGAATAGGGACCAGTTAGTGCAGCCAGGCTTCAGACTCGCTAAGGTAGACTCATCTTTCATGGGGTACTGTTTGAGATGCTATAACAAAATTCCACAAAGCATTCTTGAACTGAATGAGACGAAATTTAAAACATGTATCAAACGCACACTATGCAAGCAAGCATATTACAAGTTAGACGATTATATCGCTGATAAAAATGCTTGGCTCAATGCCGGTCCTGCTCCACAAGGACAGGACGCTTAAATGAATAGCATTTAATAGGAAGAAGAAAGAAGAAGATTGTACAACTATCTTTGCAATGTATAAATTCAATCTCTTTAGTATTATATAGTCGCATAGCACATATTGTGTGAGTACTATGTACTAGAAAGCTGTCATTCTCTGGAAACCTACATTTATTTTTCTATTTTTTATTTGACTTGGATATGCCCTGGCGATTAAGAGTGTGTCATGCTCACTTAAATGTCTCGCTGATGGTGGCGGGTGTGTCGGGTCATTTCGTTCCCTTTAAAATGGTTGAGTGGAATGGTGGCTGATCCATGCGTCATGCTCGTGAACGGGTGCTGTCAGTTGTGACTGGTCACCTCTTAGTTGCCACGGCTTGTTTGAATTATTATATTATTTTTAAATCGTCGTTTTGGCTTTACTGTCGACACTTATCGTGCATAACTTGCTACATCGTTCTCACATGATAATATACCAATCTCGATATGAATGATGTAACCAAAGTTTTGTAACAATATTATGATTTAAAAGAGTATCCATGAAGTTTCTTGCCATTCTTCTCATGAGACCAACGCTTTGGAATCGGCAACTACAGTACACTGACAGTTATTATGCCTTGTGAGTGGGACTGTAGCTTAGTTTATTAGCTTATTAAAATTTAGTATTTGTTCGACTATTCAAAAGAGCCTGTAACTGGCCAACTTGAAATAAATGATTTTGATTTGATTTTGATTTGAAAAATATTGCATACGTATTTGAAGTTTTATCAAATCAGTAAAAATTGACGAAGATAAAACGCGTCAAAGATTTGAGTGGGGTTTGTGACGCCACTGACCGTTAAAAAATGCCATACTAATGTCTTAGAATATGACGTCTCTGTATCGTCTTCATTGTTTGTTTACGTGAAAAAATAAAAATACGTGTCCAATATTTTTTGGAAATATATCTGACGGACTAATTAGTTTTATTTTGTTAACTACTCTATTGTAAGTCATAAATAGAATGACTAAATCTGGAATAGATTCAGTCAAAAACACAACTTCTACAACACCTAAACACAGAATAAGCTACACAAATCACGTTGAACCCGCGCCCTCATATTTCACCCTTCGAAGATCCAATAAAAATACCTATCGTCTAAGAGCCTTTAAAAATTTCATCGACCGTACACCTCTGGAAGGCTCCCGTTCACAGGGGGTGAATGGGAGCATTCGGGTGGGAAACACCCCCTTTTTACGGCGAAGTGAAAGACATTACTCTTGGATGCGCCTGGATTTATGTGCCCAACGACCGACGTTGCTGGATACATATTTGTACGTGGACTTGTGGAGCAATTTAATTTTAATTTCGAGTTCATATTGTTGATTGTTGTGTGCTAAATTGCCGTTCAGTTGACGAGAGCCGAGATTGCCTCATTAAGCTACTGTGAAAATGAATATTTACAGCATAAACCGCTGGGTACTTTATATTGTGAAAAGTTTAGTAGTAATAAATATCAGGAAAAGTGACACACTACGCGAATTTAACGTTTTATAATAGCTCTGTTAAAACGGTGTCAGAATAATCATTTTAATAATAAATACTTACAATTTTATTTAATAATTGGTCGTTAATATGGTAAACTATTATGTTCCTTGGATTTACTTCATTTCGACTTATAATTGAACTAAAAAATGATCTTCTTCGTCGCAACGTAAGGTTATGCCTAACCTAGTATGAAAGTTTATATGCAGCCCTCATGGGAGAGGCTCATGCCTCTCACTTAGCTTCACATGCCATCGTAAATATTTCTCAAGGAGGTACGCTGGTTTCTTTCACCGACATCCGAAAAATCTGAAGTTTAACTCGAAACCTAAGACTTGGCAGTCACACCACTGACTAACACTGCTATTTGAATTAGAAGCTGATACTCGATGTATTATACAGTGTGATTCTTTATAATGTGCACATATCGAAATGGGGGAATCTATGCTTAATTTTATCGACGGAAAAATTATTTAAAAAAATCTAAATATTTTATATGGAATTTTTAAAAATTTTGTCTGCTACTGTGACCCCAGTGTAAACAAAACGGTGTAACTTTTAAACTAAATTATCTATCGCCATGAAACAAATACTCCATAATGATTGGATGCAATTAGGCGTCCTCGTAAAATGAAAATTGTGGAAAAAAACTACCCTCAATTGAAAATAAACACGTTTTTTGATCAAAAAAACTTTTTTTTTTCATAACTTTTTACATAAAATTGTTTCATCGCGATAGATAATTTAGTTTAAAAGTTACACCGTTTTGTTTACATTGGGGTCACAACAGCGGACAACATTTTTGAAAATTCCATAAAAAATATTAAAAAATATTTAGATTTTTTTAAATATTTTTTCCATCGATAAAATTAAGCATAGATTCCCTCATTTCGATATGTGCACATTATAAAGAATCACACTGTATAATATTATCAACAAATCATACAAATGATACGTGCGCTACTGTAAAACACACACATCTTTCTGATAAGTGGCCTGCTGTGCAATGATATCACATTTCTACAAATGAAAACCAAATACAGACAGTTCAGTAATGTCTTTCTAAAAATCTTTCTACAGCACCACGGGTCTAGAGTAGACAGACATTAGATATAAGTAACTGTAAGTGTAAGCTACGGATGCGTTAGCAAGGGAAAGGTCATTGGGCACCTTAGTATGGAAACCATACCCATGGCGGACACAAACGAAATATAGCAGAATATATTGTTATATGGCTTTGATTTACTATGGAATTAGTCGCATTAATGTGAGCCACGGGAATCTCGAAAAATTCAAGTGTTAGAAACTGGTAAAGGGAAGATGAATAAAACGCTAATATTCATGTATTTTTTATTCAATTTGATCCAAATCAAGCATCAAATCATTTAAAAAAGCAGCAGGTGCGTCTGTTGCTTCCTGATGTCTGGCCCAAGACAGATAATAAACTATGCTAGCGATATGGGCGCAGCTCCCGACAGATGATTTCTTGTAATAACAACACTACGAGATCCCGGTACCTTTCGAGAAAGATTGCATTAAGACTGTGTTTTCTTCGACGTAACACAGATCGATTGCACGACACACAACTGTTTTGTCTTTCCATATCGACGAAAATCCAATCCAAAAGCAAATAACCAGAGTCCATGAAACACGCTAATAGTAGTCGTTAAAACAATAGATAAAACAAACCAGGTAAACGTACAGATCGCAACGGTAGCTAACGAAGGACTGCGCGGGGGGCGGTGAGTCAGTGCGCGAGCGCAACGAAACCTTTTCTACTAAACTTGTTTAATGTGCGAAAGAGACAGCGTATACATGCTTCTGAACATTGGCTCAACCGTGCAAAATGCTGTATGGTTATAAGATGAAAAAAAATCGTCTGAAACTGTTTTTTTTTTTTTTTTTAAACGGTCCTGTACATTTTTCTCCATCGATTTTTAATAAAATAATTAAATGCAGTGAAAGGTCATATTATTACCCTTAGTTTAAAACTATTTTGGTTAATGTCCGCCACTCTTCGCAAAGCGGGTCAGATATGCCCAATGACCTTTAAAGTTAGATTAGTGATATTTGATTTGTATTTAGTAAACGAGTATACTAAAACCAGTCGTATGGTTTACGATACTCATATATATTTCATAGACCAGTGTGCAGTAGCCAAAAACTCAGTTCGCTACTTGTGAAGCTACTAGCTTGTGAAGTACTTTTAATCAATGTTGTATACTCAGTGCGTTGAATCTCAATCCTTTTTCATTACTTTTTCAAGTATCCGTTGAGCTGAAAATGTTACTTAATAAAATATTAAATGGCAGTAAAATGATGAATCACCTGAAAATTTAACAAATCAACCAACATTCTAGGTTCCTGTGGAACTAAATAATGGATCAGATTTATTCACATTGTCATAATCAGAATGGCCCCACATTGTAAGTCAAACCGTCAGAATATAACGTACGATGTTTTAAGCCAACGGAATGGTCCTGCCCCTTAATAGCTCTTTAGCAACTAGTCACCTGCGTGTGAGTGAGGCCAAAGGGTGTCGTGACTCAAATAATATATCTTGGAGTGTATAAGGCTGTCTACTGCAGTTTATTCTAAAGTTGAAGACTTGTATAGGTATCTCTCCGGATCAGTTTGTGAGAATGGTATGTGTACTTACACTGTACAGGTAAGTGGGTATGTTAGTAGTGAAGTTAAAGACAATAACCGCCCATTACCACCTTGGTTGATGAGGTATACGACGCGACCAGCGCATAAAAAAAAAAAACGCGTTTACGTTCACGTGGCCTGCTCTAAGAGTGGTTTCAGATTAGCTTCTTTTCGGCAAGTACTAATAAGCTCTTTTTTGGAAGTACGTGGACGCATGGACCGGTTCCCATAAGCGCTGGTAGGCTGCTAGCTTTCTTTCTGTATACGGCTTTATGTTGGACTAGCTATACGCAAAAGTCTTACAGCGCCCTTCGTGTCCAGTTCAACAACGCGTTCAGGATGATGTTGGCGCTCCCCCGCTATTGCAGTGCATCGACTATGTTTGCACGCGCGCGTGTGGATTGTTTCCACGCCATTATGCGCGCTAGAGGCACGTCACTGGTGCGGCGAGTGCGGGGGAGCGCTAACAACATGCTGGCTGCGCTCGCTGGAAGGCTTGATTGCGCCATTATCTCCCACTGTTGTAAGCGACATGTGGCAGGTTGATGCAATTGACGTAAGCTATATTTTATTGACTAACTAGAATTTAATATGACTAAGTGAATGAATTTTTTTATTGTATTTAATTTTATTTTGTGTATGTAATGTAATGTGACTGTTAAATGTATTTGAATTATGGTAAGAGTCAGTGATACTCGAATTAAATGTTTTTTTTTTACGATCCCGTGGGACAATTGTCCTGATACGCGGACCCGTATGAAAACGCGAACATAAACTGGTGTTTTCTAATGTGCACGCATTGGACTTAGTTCCCATTAAGATTAGGGTAGGTTAGGGTAATGTCATAATCCATTTCCTACTCCTCAACTATTTCTAAGCTCAACACCTCAAACATAGCAAGATCTCCTACACAGAGGTTACATTATCCCCCTCCTTATTTATTCGTGAGCCATCTAACATAATATCTCCACAACAAAGAGATTCACCTTTCACAAACTCCTCACATTTCTTACATTATTCAGGCTCTCTTCAAAGGGACAAACATCTGTCGATATTCTAAATTAACTCCATATCAATGGAGCGGACCCGGTCCTTTCGCACCCAAATAAAAATACACCCTTTAATCGGATCCACCGTATTTTTAGGGATCTGTGGCTTTAAAGAATAAGGGAACCATTATAGATTAACACTATCGAAACTATCATTAAAGTTCCAAAAGCGCTTGTTTTGCATTTTGCTGCACGGCATCAGTTTTCATATTTATATATTTAAGAACTACTGGCTCCACGACCTTCGTCCTCGCGAAAATTTTATATAAAATACTACTAGAGTATCCTAATAATATTGACAAAAACTACTACACCAATTTTCATGCTTTTTTCACCAATGGATGGAGTGGTTCTCTAGGATAGTTTTAGTATATAATTTATCAAGTTTTTTTATACATTGACTAAATGACCGACATCCAGCGGGCGAAGCCGCGGGCATTAGCTAGTTACTTATAGAAAACAAACTGATAAAGAAGGTGTAAACCACACAGCACTACCCACAAAAAAACAGGACGACACGCGACATCAAATACGTATTATATGACAAAAGTTATTATTGCTGAGGGTGACGTCTAAACGTTTGATTGTTATTGTAGATTAACAAAAAAGGCAACAATTTTCCCTGCCTAATCTTCTAGTATTTTTGCGACAATCATTTGGCAACTATCTAAGTTAATTTAATATACTTTCCGAAATCTCTAGTATAATTTTTCTCAAAAGCATCCGAAGAATGTCCGACAAAACTTTAGTACGGAATCCTAATATTGCGAATCCGTTTTTGTTAACCCTTACCTGCCCTTTGGCCCTGTGATTTAATATTTAATAAGGTGTAAGAATCTCGTTTATTAGTGACCGGTAGGTACTAAAAAGGGGTTACATTATGTAATATTACGCTAATAAGACTTGTACTTTTGCGGTTACGCAACTTTGAGTAGGTAATACCTAAATTATTTATAAAGTTAGCATGCTGAATGCAGGTATTCATAACCATTTATTACATGGTGTTTTTATATTCCCATAAATCTCGGGTCGATATTAATGAGACAATAATATCGAAGAATCAACTCGCATATGAATTATTTTTCCATTTCAATATTTTATTGTTTTTTTTTTATTATAAAATGACAATGTCACGATAATTAATGTAAACGAGCAATACCTGAAACATGACAACGGCCCATTTGCTATTATTATTTGCCCATTAAATATAAATATTTGGTTTCAATGATAATTTATTACTCGAAGTTTTCGAAACTGTGTCATTTTGGACCTCATATACTCGGACATTTCGTTTGACTCATAGAATGTACCCCCAATTAAGGGATATCAAATAAACACGTTGTATGATGTAAAATTAAAGTATGGCTATATCCACATAAATATTTATTTATTAAAACTTTATGCACAAGTAATAAAACCGTAAAAAGGCGGACTTAATGCCTTGGGCATTTTCTACCAGTCTACCTTAGGGTGATGCAGAGACATTACACAGTAGGTAGGTGCAAAACGAAAACAAAAATTAGAAAATATATATACCTAAAATATAAAGATAAATACATACATACCTACATATATACATAAAGTTTTGAAAGATAACAAGAAAAACTTTAACAACTTAGTTGTGAGACGAAGCTGCCAACTTCTTGCGGATGTGCTCGCGAGCTTTCATTTTGAATGTGAACTGACCGTTTACTGTCCTGATCTCCAAATATTGCACAGGAACAGAAACTTGTAAGTTTCTGTTCCATTTTATCGCATTTCAATATTTTTCGTCATCATGGATACGTTAAAAATTCGAGTAATTATGGAATATGAGTACCGTCGTGGCAGCAACGCGGCACAAGCGGCACGCAACATCAACGACGTTTACGGAGCTAACACTACAAACCAACGCACCACCTGTTATTGATTTGCTCGCTTCCGTTCTGGAAATTTCGACCTAAAAAATGAACCTCGCGGTCGTCCGAAGACTTTGGTCGACAATTACGAATTAAAGGCGATTGTGGAAGCTGATGATACACAATCTACGGCTGAATTAGCAGCAGCTTTCGACGTTAGCGTCAAAACAATATTGGTCCATTTGCGTCAAATTGGCAAGGTAAAAAAGCTTGACAAATGGGTGCCCCACGACCTCAATGATCGCCAGCGCGAAGTACTCGTCGAGACGTGCCTTGCACTGCTCAACAGACAAACAAATGAAGGAATTTTGAACCGCATTATTACCTGCGATGAAAAATGGATTCTGTTTGATAACCGCAAGCGCTCAGCAAGTTGGTTGGATCCTGGTTCAGCACCTAAACAATGCCCTAAACGAAAACTTACCCCTAGAAAAGTGATGGTCACTGTTTGGTGGTCTAGCGCCGGTGTGATTCATCACAGCTTCTTACCAAACGGGGTGAGCATTACTGCAGATGTGTACTGTGAAGAACTGAACACAATGATGGAGAAGCTGGCACATCTCCAACCAGCATTGGTCAATCGCTCGTCTCCGCTGCTCCTGCACGACAACGCGCGACCTCATACTGCACAGCAGACGGTCTCCAAGTTGCAAGAACTGGGGTTGGAAGCTCTCCGTCACCCGCCCTACTCACCAGACCTTGCGCCTACAGACTACTCTCTTTTCTAGAATTTGGATAACTTCTTGGCGGGAAAAAAATTCAATACCCGAGAGGCAGTACAAAATGCCTTTGAAGAATTTGTAGCCTCCCGACCAGCTGATTTCTTTAAGAAGGGCATCAATAAACTGCCACTGCGTTGGCAAAGATGCATTGATTGCATGGGTGATTACTTCGATTAATACAAATAAAAAATACATGAAAAAAAATCGTTTAAATTTTTTCATACAAAACGGCAATTTCATAGGTAAAGACCTATTATTATATTATAGCGCTGCTACAGTCCGTTTACACAATTTTTTTCTCTCCCCGCTCTTGGGCAGAGCTAAAGGGATTGTCAGACTTCTACTAACTAAAAACCACCCATGTTTCTTCTTAGCCCTTTATGTCGAGGCCGCGGTATCTCTTACAACATTCCGCAGCCCCGACGGGATTCGTTTACACCATGTTTTGTGTTTTGTATCGCGTTCGTCTTTCTTCTTAAAAACGTCTAACATTTCATTAACAAATGTCGATGTTTGTCAAGTTATAAAAACCGCGGTTAGTACTTTAGTTTAACAGGCCAATCTGCCTTAACTTTATGCTCCACTCGTTAAAAATAAAAATAACATAAAACAAGTGCTCAAGAAATCGATCTTAAAACTACATAGAAGGCAAATTACACCGACAATAAACGAAGATGGCTACTAAGTGCATTTCTGACAAAGATAGATGATCCTTAATCCCGTGACTTGCGATTCTACCGCCCCCTACAAATTTATTGGGGAAACTCCGTTCTCTTACACCCGATAGAAATGTATTAGAAAAGTTTAGTTTACCCGAACATCTGCGTTGACATTCACAAGGACACATTTAGGGCACTTTGAAAGTTTATTTATTTATAGTTATTACCTTTTTTCCATTACAAGGCCAAGTTAAGGACTTCGAGATTTGGGAAGACATAGTATCAGTATGTCGAGGCAGTGGTGGCCCAGTGGTTGCGGCCCCGACTTACGAACAGTTAGTCGTGGGTTCGAACCAGGGCAGGCACATTACTTTGTGTAATTTATTTCATCACCACTGCTCTCAAAACGGTGAAGGAAAACATCGTGAGGAAACCGGCATATCTTAGAACCAAAAATTCGAAGATATGTGACATCTACCAACCCGCACTGGGCCCGCGTGGTGGATTATAGCCCATCCCTCTCCTAGAGAGGAGGCCTGAGTCCCTGCAGTGGGAACAATATAGGCTGATGATGAGGATCAGTATCAATTTTAAGTCACATAAAGTAGCCTGCTTGATGCCTACTAATACTAATATTAAAAATGCGAAAGTTTGTGTGGATGGATGGATGTTTGTTACTCTTCCACGCAAAAACTGCTAATCAGATTTGGATAAAATTTGGCACACAGATAGTTTTAAACTCGGATTCACACATTGGATACTACTACGATAGTACGATCTCGTTGGATAATTATTAAATACCACGCGCGAAGCCACGGGCATAAGATTGTTTCTGACATGAGACTAGACTAAGATTTTTTGGAATTCGAAAATTCGTGTCGTCAATGTCGGCATAGTCGTCGCGTAGTACTTGTGCTACGAAACGCGTAGCGTATGGGCTACGCTCGTAGACACAAGTTTTTTTTTTTTTTTGGGTGTGGGTATAATCTTCAAATAACCCCTCCCGCTCTTGGGCAGAGCAAAAGGGAGTGTCAGACTTCTACTGACTAAAAACCACCCATGTTCCTTCTCAGCCCTATATGTCGAGGCCGCGGTGACTAGTGTACAACACGCAGTCCCGACGGGCTACGGCCGCATTCCGCCACCTCCTTCGCTAGCATCACTGCTTCGCAGAAGGAGGCGACGGCGTCCCATTCCTCCTCGCCCCGGACCATGGCTTGCACCAGGGCCGGGCAGGGCAGGACGCGAGAGGTCGCCGCCGCCGATCGCCGCTACGAGAATACGGCGGGGCTGTGCCCAAGCGGGGCACACCTCCACTGTGTGCTCCACTGTGTCCTCCGGCCGATCCTCACAATGGTTGCATCCTGGCGTTTCCTCCCGCCTGATTCGGTGCAGGTACCTCCCGAAACAACCGTGTCCGGTGAGGACCTGCGTCTGACGGAAGGTGAGGGCGCCGTGGCGCCTCTCTAGCCACTCCTCAAAGAGGGGACTTACCGCCACTATCGTGGCGTGCCCTTCGTAGCCACAAGCTTACGCGCGTAGCTGCACGCCTACGCGTGTAGTTGTGCGGTTGTGTGAAATGCAGCGAGTTACATTGCATTCCTGCTCATATTAATGTGGCCGGTGTGTCAAAATGGGCGCGCAGAATATGTATGTATATGGTATGGTGCGGTATTCCGTAACCGTCTTGAGCAGACTATTATAATGAAGTCGAATTAACGAGACATATTACCCCGTAATACTAATAATATGTTACGTATATTATAATTATAATCTCAAATATCAGAGGTCTTTTGGGTTCGAACTCGAGGCCTATAACTTGACTGCGGGTTGTTGTAAGAGATACTGCGGTCTCGACATAAAGGGCTAAGAAGGAACATGGGTGGTTTTTAGACGGTAGAAGTCTGACACTCCCTTTCGCTCTGCCCAAGAGCGGGAGGGGTTATTTGATGATTTCCCGCCCCTCAACAAAAAAAAGGCCTATGACTTGGCAGTCCGGTCACAACACTATGCTATTACCACGGTTCAAACCCTTTAACACGGGTACGTAGTACTATTATGTATTCTGTGACACGGGACTTCCACATGATTGGCAAAATTGTGTGAGTTAGTTCTTCATAGTATATATTTTTTTCGTTTGGCTAAATTATTTGAAAAAACAAGTGTGATGTCATATGTCTCAAAAACCATTTTACAGTTGTTAAATATTTAAAACACCATTACAGTCAACAAAAATTATTGTGAAATTCAAAAACTACGCACAAAAATGTTAAGAATTACATTTCTATAAAATACGCTCGAAAAAACATGGATTGACAAGTCTGTACTGTCGGCCATTCTGTGTTTTATGGCACATATTTCAGCCTATCGATTTTGTGGGGTAGCGTCGTAAAAAATAACTCCATGGTGACTGCGGATGTAATACATTTATCCCTATGAAACACAGGATCAATGATGTGCTTTGGTGGTGGACTTTTTACTGTTAGTTGTTTGTTTTAGGCGACTGGAATGTTGGTTGTTTTAGTATTGATATAAATCATAGAATGTGTAATATTTTGGTGTCCAAAACTGTAAGTAGGTAAGTGAGTACCTAATGTGCAAGATTTGCTCTTTGTTTTTACGTTTTGAGGTCGTTGCTTATTAAATCAAAACTACTTTTTAATTAAAAATAGTTTGTGTTCTCTACTACAATAATAATAAAGGAAATTGTTTGCACCTTATTTATTTATTTAGTAATAATCATTCTTCCGACGCATGTTTCAACAAACGGCGACCTGATTTGGAATATCTAAAAACATAGTGGTCGTATGTATCAAGATTCAAATAAAGTATAGGTAATTACACCAATTTTAATCAACCAAATTGTTGCTTTAAATAAAAAAAACCAGAATACAATTAATAATTCCCACCAATCGGTAGTATTTTTTGTGAAACGTATGAAAATATCATGCGTTTACAATAACAGCATATTATTATACCACCTTCCATTGTCAATTAAAATTAAACAGAAATATTTTCAGCAGTGCAATTTGAGCGAAATTTAAATGTACTGTCGTTGATCGCTGACAGTATTCATTCGTGCTGATCACGCGATTTCAACGTGACGTTACGTGATGTCTAGCTGACGCGACGTGTTAATATATTCCATTGTCACGTAATCACGGCGCTGACGTGTTGGTTTGTGTGTTTATTTTTAATAACCGATCATTTGAATAAAAATATCCGTAAGGTAACATAATTATACATATTTATGGCACTTTAGAAAAATGTACGTAAACAGCTAGAAATTTGTGTCATCGTAGTTTAGTAGTTTCTGCAAAAAAAGATTGACTACGCTTAAAATGAAACGATAATAACTATGTATATGGTTTCGAGTGGAATATTTCTAATGAAGTCGAAAGCAGAAAAAAATATACATCTGAGGAAGAATTGCAAAACAGGACTAAAAGCAACTTCATGAAATACCAAACTGCAATTAAAAATGAATAAATGTCGATGCTTTTCAGTTACGAACAACAAGAATTGAATTAATTCGGAGGGCAATTGTCATTCTCTTGTCATCTATTTGTTATTTGCACCAACAAACACGTACAGTGGCTAGTTTACTTCGCAAGGACAAAGCAAACAGCACAATGATCGTGCGACCGAGTTATTATACGCGTCCACGGGAAATTAACCCATTGTGGTGGTCTGTCACGCTGGCTGAGCGGTAATCGCGATGACAGCGTTCTGTTTTGTTTGTCTAACACGCTCGTAGAGTAGTTGTTTTATGATTGTTTAGGAAAGTGGTGAAATAAAATAAAAGTATATTGGCGCTTGAATAACGTTGACATCAATATGGTGGTTTTGCTTCCGATTTCTTATGCAGCTATTTTTTACCCTGGTCTATTGAGTTAAATGGTAAGAATACGTCAGAAATTAACCCATTGTGGTGGTAATCGCGATGACAGCATGCTGTTTTGCTTATCTAACACGCTCGTAGAGTGATTTGATTATTGTTGAAAAACTTTAATATTTATTACCCGACTGCGGCGAAGCCCAAAAGGAGGGTTATTTATTTTTATTTCACTACTTCTTTAAGGTGGTGAAATAATATAGTTTTTTGGCGCATGATAGCTATTATTGTCCAAGTCTATTGAGTTAAGATGCTAGAATTATGTTAGAAATTAAAACATTGTAGTGGCCACCGTGACTGCAGTAATTGCGATGACAGCAAGCGTGTTTTGCTTATCTAACACGCTCGTAGAGTAATTTGATAATTGTTTGGAAAAGTGGTAGGAGACAAACATATTTAGTTAGTTGTTCAACTGTAGAAAAGGCATTTTCGAAGCTGTTATAAAGTCTCCTTGTCACGTTGAGTTAAAAATAATCGTGATGCTAGCGTACACCGTGTTTTGTTATCCTAGCACGCTCTTCGAGTAATTGTTTGATGTTTATTTTACAAAGGGGTGGAAATTTTAATGAGTTAATTGTTTCATATTCTAAATGTTTGTGTTTTTACACAAAATTAGCTCATTTTGGTAGTCTGTCACGCTGCTTGAGTGCTAATGGCAATGTGAAGTTTGCGACGTGATTATCTACTTGCTACGCTGATAATACACATGAGGTTTTGTATAATATGATAGCCACTATAGTTTTTGTCAAAACTAGATGGACATTCTTATAGATTATCTCATGAAGCTTACTGAGGTGAGTTGGGTTAAAAAAATAATATAAAAAACTGTATATAAAATAAGGGAGTCACTTTATAACGTTATATTTTTTTAAAGTTGATGACCACATTTTCTATCCGGCTACTATTGAGAAGAAATTACAAATAAACTCAAGAAAAGATTAATCAATGATTGTAATATTCCGTTGTGCCGTTAATTGCTACTCCATTTGCTCCTAAAGTGAGAACTACTCTTATATTATTCACGACACTAAGGTACTTAGCCCCATCCATCACCAATTATGACGACATTTTGTACGCAAATTGTATAATTGAAGTACGTAACGACGCAACATGCGATCTCTAGGGGACTTTAATGAACCCATTGAGCCCTTTGTCACGCTGTCTGTGTGTTTATGTCTTTATGTGCGTGTTAATTCGCGTGACAGACGATACTTTGTTTACCTGCGTGATCATCTAGTGTTAGTAATTGCTTGTAATGTAGTAATTATTATAATAGTGGAGTAATCCTAAGGATTATGTGTGGGAAAGTGTGGCGTCTGGTAATAAGAGAATTAGGTAGGCGTCACTTTGTTTATCGCGTGTTGTGGATGACGGGATGAGAGATGGATTATGTGTGTTAATGTCGTTTATTTAATGTAGGCGCAAACACAAATGATAACAGGAAAATCAGCGACGTCTAGTATTGTGACAAATTGATGACTTTGTTGACTTTAGTTCACCATATAAAATCAAAATATTTTTATTTCACATAGGCCTACATGGGTAATTATAAAACGTCGACAAAAAGGGGCACGGTTCAGTGCATTGGTCGATTCCTGAGGAGAAGAACCGGCAAGAAACTCCAAAGGTTACTCTTTTAATCTTTTAAAATCGTTTGGGTTAACAATAAGTTTATGGTCTAGACATAATCTTGTCAATACACACACGTGAAGACTATGCAGATTAATGTCTGAGATGGTCTTTTAAAGAAAGCACCACACAGATTTGAATGAACCCGTCCAGTCAGTGCAAGCATTTGTCAGTTATCGTGGAGGTCGAGTTAGAACTCAAGGAGTTCAACGTCACGACGAACAATACCAAAGAAATCACATTTGGGTAGGTCGCTTATACATAGTACTCAAACTGCCAGACAATCGTTAAAATTAAAGAAAGACCTACATGGTCCTCACATTCGCAATTTTTTAAATCATTAAATAATCTTGTCAAGTTATTAAATGTCAAAAACCACAAAACAAAATTTAAAAAGAATATAAATATATTATATTTAACAAGAAAATATATATATTTAACAAATAAATAATATCATACTTGAAAAAGGAAAAACAATGTCATTGTGTATAAAAAAATAATATAGTGTTATAACTACGGAGTTTCATGTTGTTTCTTCTTCATAGATAACGACGAACTCGAACCGTACACGTGAATCAGTATCCATGTTGGATGTGAAAAAAACAACATAATACAAATGGTTTTTATTTGGGGGGAAATTTTCGTGTAAGGTACCCATTTTTGGGGGAGGAATCATCAAATGACTCCTCCCTCTCCGGGCAGAGCGGTAGGAAGTGTCAGACTTCTAATGAATAAAAATCACTCATGTTCCTTCTTAGCCCTTTGTGCCGAGGCCGCGGTATCTCTTTCGAACAACTTGCAGCCCCTAACTTCCGGAGTTATTTATTACACGGACCTTGTACAAACTAGAACAAATTTCCGTGCGTTCAAGCATTTTTGTCATACCTATTATTGGAATCAAATATAACAGCTCACAACTTAGGACCCAGTAATATTAATGACAATAATATCCGTGGTGCTAGGTAACTGGGCTTATCCCAGTTGTATACGTCCCTGTGTGCCTATTGGCCTTGTTCAGTTCTGTCTCCTGCTGATATGGAGGGAAGTGAAAATTATGTTTTTCCTACTCCTCCGCTATTCTTTTCTGATTAATTTCGTTGCGGGATCCAAGACAGTTAAATCGTTTCCCTGGGACTTCGTCGGGCTTCATTGTCTCGGCGCTTTTCTTGTGGTCGCCACTGTTGATTCTGGCTTACAGGAGTTACAGTGGTTTGGGAATAGTGTGGCGGGCTTGTCCCAATATAAAAATTGCAGCCCCTACGGGATGTATAGGTCCAAAGTCGATATAACCCTCCAACTACCTCAGAAGGAGGGTTCCTTCTGAGGTAAGTGGAGGGTTACATCGGACTTTAACCAACTAAAATCTCACTTTTTCTATTATTGCCATGAGTCGGGGGCCCGGGAGATAATTTACGCGCACCCCTGGACGAAATGGTACCTACCTAATAATTATTCAGAAATTTTCCCGGCATTTTAAATTAAAACTTCACGACTTTCCACCGATCAATAGATCGTCAAGGGTCTCGACAGTTGGCTGCTAAAATGGCTGATGCATCATTGAGCACGGATCTCGAAAACTCGAGATGTCGACAGCTCGAGATACCGAGATTACGGCCAATTCTCACACTCGATATATCGAGAGTCTCCCGGGAATTTCGTGCAGATTATGTTCAACTGAGAAGGGTTCAGGTCACAAAAGTAAGCCGCATTCGTACGGGTTTTTGTCGGATGTATTTCAAATTGCTTTAAAATATTGTTTTTGTCTGCTTTTACTTTTCTGTAATCTACATAAAGTATACGAGAGTAGAAAAGAACTGAGGCTTGTGGATAAACGAAAAGTAGATTGTTTAAGTTATTCATCCCATCTAACATTTGTAGATTTTTGATAAGCGTTAAGTGTCGCGAAAGCCATGGTGGCCCCGACTTACGAACAGTAGGTCGTGGGTTCGAACCCAGACAAGCGCATTTCTTTGTGTAATTTATTTCATCACCACTGCTCTCAGATATGGTGAAGGAAAACATCGTGAGGAAACAGGCATGTCCTAGAACCAAAAATTCGAGACTTGTGACAACTACCAATCCGCAGTGGGCCCGCGTGGTAGATTATAGCCCATTCCCTCTCAACATAATACAAATGGGAATCCCAGCAGTGGGAACATTAACAGGCTGATGATGATAATGTTGAGGTGTCGTAGAAAGAAACCCACAAGGATTTTTTTTGGGAGGTTGGAAATTGTTAAATGTTTCCGCGCCTTCCGCTTCGAGAGTGTTTGTGTCCGGGGCAGCTGTATTTCTTTCGAGCAACGCAGCCCCGAGGCAAGCCAATAAGTCTGATAACCTGTTATTCCAAAGGGTAATTTCCTGTTATTACCCAGTAACTGAATTCATCATCATCATCATTACCCGGCCCTCATCTTCTTCAGTGACGGGAATATGGAAAAGAAATATGGTAATTCATTGCCCACTAGATCAGTCTATTTCATGGGACAGTAATTTATTGCTTTTTTTTCTGGGGGGTGGGAAATCATCAAATAATCTCTCCCGCTCTTGGGCAGGGCGAAAGGGAGTGTCAGACTTCTACTGACTAAAAACCACTCATGTTCCTTCTTAGCCCTTAATGTCGAGGCTGCGGTAACTTGTGAACAACCCGCAGCCCCGACGGGGGCCAACTCATACCTTGAGCGAACAACGTCAGTCGTCGCCCATGACTCTGGGCGACCTGCCCGGCTAACCGCGCTTGGCAAACCATTCGCGAAACGCTCCATAGTTTTACTGTTTATTCCTTTTTGTGTTCTATGTTTTTACCGGATTAAATATTTGTTATTATTTCACTGCGTCGTTGGTCTTGTGGTCGATAGCGGGTCTACTGAGCATGAGGTCCTGGGTCCTTGTAGGTCATGGGTCTTCTTGTGGGTCATGAGGCTAAAATATAACTAGCTACACCACTGCCTAACCCGTCAGGGATTACAGGCATGATGTTATGTTACTACTAGTAGTTGCCAGCGGCTTCGCCCGCTACAACTCGAAAATTATCCCACGGGAAGATGAAATCGGGATAAAAACTATCTTATGTGTTAAACCAGATTATAAACTATCTGTGTACCAAATTTTATTCAAATCCGTTCAGTAGTTTTTACGTGAAGAAGTAACAAACATACACACTCACAAACTTTCGCCTATATAATATTAGTGTGAAGTGTGATTTAACGTGCATGAACTCATTTAGTCTGAAAAACTGTTCTTATAATATCAGTCATTTAATTAAATTAATTGGTAAAATTGATGCATGTATGTTTAACTAGCTGTTGCCAGCGGCTTCACCCGCTACAACTCGAAAATTATCCCACGGATCATAAAATTAGGATAAAAATCCTATCCTATCCTATATGTTAATCCAGGGTATAACCTATCTACATACCAAATTTCAACCAAATCGGTCCAGCCGTTTATGCGTGAAAGAGTAACAAACATCCACACATCCATTCTCACAAACTTTTACATTTATAATATTAGTAGGATTCTGCACACGGCTTTGTATAACTCTGTTCATGTTATGTTATAGTTCAATTGATTGCCATGCTGTCCGTCCAATCAAAGAGCACAAACGTGACTGGCTA
Organism: Diarsia rubi; assembly: GCA_932274075.1. NCBI lineage: Eukaryota > Metazoa > Arthropoda > Insecta > Lepidoptera > Noctuidae > Diarsia > Diarsia rubi. The sequence continues at coordinate 18,365,632 of OW026424.1, read as the reverse complement.
TTCATTGCACACATGTCAATATATTCCCAAATAATTTGTGTATTGCATTCGGGTTAAACTGGTTGAAAATATCGTTCTATTGACGCTGACTTTATTGACAAAATAACGAGTTGCTTTGAATGAGAGGACTGTATCGATGACTAACGAGCACTTTATCTATGGCATACACCGGGTCCTTCATTAGCGGTATTACCGACCTATCGGCAGATCAGAATAAGTATGGAATAGAAAGCACAGTTAAACCAGAACAGGTATAATTATGCTTCGGTAACTTTAGTTTTTACGAATTATCACTAACGTTGTTGCAGCTGTTGGTGATGCTTTACTTTTCCTTGAAGATGTGTAATAGTCCCCGGTTAAAAAACACCTTAATAATCATATGTTATTTATTTATTTACCACTAATTACAGCAACATTACAGATCAATCCCATGCGATGCAATAAAACACAAAAAAGAATAATATGAAAAAGTAAAATTAAATTAAACTAGCCATTTCTACATAAATATTGTACAGGAATAATAACCCGATAAAACAGTACCTAAAAGTTAATAATAAAAATAAATTACCTTTCGCGCATCATCTCTCAAAACAGGGTCCAAAATAGGGATGTTTAACTGACTTAAAAAAATATGATTCGAATTAGTCCGTCTGTTAGATTATCGAAACATATTGGATACGTGTTTTTTGTTTTATCAAATTAATAAAAAATCACGAAAATAAAACGTGTTAAAGATCATGAGTGGGATTTTGACGTCACTTTGTGGGTAAAAAGGTACTAACCTTGTGACGTCACACGACTTTTCGAAGCACTGTTTCGTCTCATCTTTTGTTTAAGTGAAAAAATAAAAAATACGTGACCATTATTTTTTGGGAATCTACCCGACGGACTAATTAGTTTTTTTTGGTGAAATACCCTATTGAATTGTAAATTGATGGAAGAAAGATAATTTTTCTTGTGTTTGTACTGGAAATATTATCTTTCTTTCATCCTCGCACATAAACTGAAACATACACGACATACAACCCTCTGTGAGACAAACAAATGAATGATTGGTTATTGCAGTGTTCTACTGTAAACACTTTTCGATCTTCACTCGGCCAACTCATATCTTGAATGCGTCATCGTACTAAACTAAGTCATGTTTAGAAAACACGGGTGCTTGTTTCGATCGGGTCGAGAGATGTCGTTACCGAAAAGAAAATGTAAGAGTTATGACTTGTTCATCATCATCTTCATCAGCCGGCAGAAGTCCACTGCTGGACAAAATAGGCCTCTTCAATATCACGCCAATCGACGCGATTTTCAACAACTCTCGTCCATTGTTGACGAAATGTTCGCTTTTAAAAAAAATACCGTAGAAGGTTTTGTCAACAGCTTCTGTTTTCAACAGCTTCAGTCTAACCGCATGCAGCTATTAGACTACTACGGCCTTACTACAAAAGTGGTTAGACCTTGTTTTAACTTAGACTTGGTTTATCTCGCATGCCGTCACTTTCTTTTGAATATTATCCAAGTGAGACGGCATGCGAGACATAACGCGTGGTATAATGCGTGGTTTAACGACTTTTGTAGTAAGGCCGTTAGTATTTTACATGGAGCGACTGCCTATCTGACCACAATAACTACCACAACCTATAACTCAGACTTTCGCACTAATTTATTTTGTTAGTTTATGTGTTTTTAATTAACATGTGATTTCAAATACAATTTATTGTTTATGAATAAATGACTAAGGATTAATGACTACCTACAACGATTGTCAAAGCCCGACAAATGACAGCCGTTAAAGAAAATAAAAAAAATCCATTACATAGAAATAAAAAAGTGGCTTTACAAGTTAGTAAACAAAGTAGGTACTTCATAATCCTTGAATCCATGTCTTAACTATCCAGCTGTAAAAATAACTTTTTAATTTTACTAAAACGCAACACCGAGTAAAGATTTGCGAGAAGATCACAAAATTCCTTGACAAATTCTCAATAGTGTTGTTACCTTGTTACCACGTTTCTGCGAAGTAACACAGTTTCTGATAATAACAGAAAAGAAAATGACTGTTGGTCGCAGATGGTGGCAAGTTCCTACTGTTATCGTTGAAAAGGGGCTCGACAAGGTCGTAGAAGGGTCCTAACTGGAGGGTTTCCCAGGGGATGTGTGAAAGTCATTTAGAGGTAAGAAAACGTGGAGCCTTTGAGGACTCGATAGGACTTCAATGATGTATGGTGGTGTAATAGAAATTTACACGTGTACTTGCACGTGTGTCTTCAAGGCCGCTATAAGTCGTATTTTTGTGTGGCTTTTTCTGTCAGATTCTTTGTAACTTTGCAAGTTAAGTTCAAAATTAACTTTTGTCGTTTAACAGCGTTTTTAGGTCATCATTTGCCTAGCTTTTTCTAGTCTTTTATGTTGGGGTCGGCTTTTAGTCTGACCAGATGCAGCTGAAGACTAGTATTTCACATGGAGCAACTGCCTGACCTCCAAAGCCCAGCTCGACCTACTTCGTGGGGGTATTACGATAGCCGTAGGTATAATAGATCTACCGATGACAGCCAGGACCAATGGCTTAACATGCCTTCCATTGCATGGTGGAAATTCCGTACCTATGTAATGAATGGTAGTCACCCATCCACTGACCAACCTCGCCAAGTGTAGCTTAACCTGAAGATCGACCCGAGCAGCTGTTGTTACTTAGCCAAGAGCTTCCTAAAAAGCTTTTATAGGTAGTGTTAAGAAAGAAAAACATTAATTTGGTACATAATTTAAAAAAAAAACTAAGATCTAAACACGAAATTGAGTGTGTATCTCACGGCTGCGCCAAATAATATGCTTACCAAATGCTACCGAATCATATTAGAACCAAATGTGTCTGAAGTCTGAATTACAGCCTTTATAGGTTTCTCTGTAGTTATAAACCCATTATTCTATTCACAGAATTTGATACATTAGATACCTAGATTTGTTACCGCAACCCACGAGTCTCGCCTTTTCGTTAAACTCCTCAAGAGATCAATTTCGATAAGGAGCGCAAAAATATACATAAAGTGTGTGAAAAGGAATCTAATTTTGTGAAAGAAGTATTTTTTTTTCTCGCTAAGAGAATCCCTTTAGTAAGGGGCGGGTGTTGGGTTTTATCAGAATACATTCGTGGAATAAGTCCCAATGTTTTTTCTTATCTTAGAGTAGAGTGGAGGGCTGAATAAGAATGATTTTTCGATTGCCATGATGCACGTTTAATGGTATTGAGTGAAGGAGAATTTTTTGTTATCATCTGTAACACTCATATTAAAAATGTAGAAAGTAGAGACAAAAGAAGTTTTGTTGATAAAGAGGATCAAGCAAGTTGCTTTAAAAATATCGGTTCGAGTTTTACAGTTAACCAACAGGGATGTTTACTGACAAAAAAAATATGATTCTAATTAGTCCGTCTGTTAGATTATCGAAAAATATTGGAAACGTATTTTTTGTTTTATCAAATCAATAAAAATTGACGAAGATGAAACGCGTCAAAAATTTGAGTGGGGGACTAATGTCATAGAATATGACGTCATACTAATGTCATAGAATATGACGTCACACGAGTTTTCAAAGCACTGTATCGTCTTCATTGTTTATTTACGTGAAAAAAGAAAAAATAACTAATTCGTTTTTTTTGGTTAACTACCTTAATAGGCGCAAGTTGATGAACTAATCAGTTGACTAAGGTCAACGAGGTAATTATTTATTATAGCCCATGTAGTCCCACTGCTAGACAATGTTGTTCCTCAATTCCATCCAACAGTCACGATTCAGTGCTACTTCTTTCCAGTTCTCAAGGAAGACATCCAGTTTCATCATCTCCTTCGTGGTCATATCACCCGCGACCCCGTATTACTGTTTCAGGGCAACAATCCTGAGCTTTACAAGCTCACAACTCGTTCGGCATGCGATAGATTTTTTATGTTCAGTTCCATTGTTACAGCAGCCTGCTCACAGCGTGCCACCCTAGCCAGCCAATCACAGCTAACCATAGCCAAGCCACTCTAGCAAACCATAGCCATGCCACTCTAGCCAACCATAGCCAAGCCACTCTAGCCAGCCAATGACAGGCAACCATAGCCAAGCCACTCTAGCAACTACTAGCGAGCCAATCACAGTACAGCGAAGACACCGCCATAACTACCGGATGCCACCGGTGGGGAAAAGTCTATATAATGCCCTGTAAGCTCAGTTTCGAGGTCTTGTCGCGCTCGATTGTGAAACTTGTAAGTGGAAACTCTGCCCGAATAAAAAAAATAAATCAGTTCCTGTTTATTTTTTACCACTTTCGTTACACCATATAAGTTGAACAGCCTTTTGAGCCACATCAACAAGGTAACTGCTTAGTAATAAATGAAATAAAGTCTTAATACCCAAACCTCTCTATCAAGTCAAGAACATTAAATCAAAAGCCCAAATTAATACATCAATCCCCAAATTGACTAAACAACGTTATCGAACTTTCCTTCAATCTCTAACAGGTCACAAATAACTACGAGAATTTATCAACCATTGAAGAACTTTCCATAAAGAAAAAAATGTTTACTACCTGAGTTTTCCTTAACTTTGTCGGCATCAAAGCTATTTATTGGGAACAGAAAAATATGAAATAGATTGGCAGTATCCAGTCGAGGAATGAGGCATCAAATGTGTCAGGGGCCAGAGACAAATTTGTAGATATCGGGACAGCTATACAAATTCAATAAGTTGTTGCAAATCTAATAAACTGGAATTGATTCTTTAAGTGATGGAACTGGCGATGTTGAAATTCATTTCTAGACTGGGTAAAAGCTGCCTGTAGGAGGTTCCATTTATAAAGAAATATAAATGTGAAGATTAGTACTTACATTTACGTATCTTATAATCTTATTTAATACACAAAAAATAAGTTATGTAATGTGTTACTAATATTTGTCTCCGGGACGATGAATTGGGGCTGCGGGATGTTGTAGGGGGTTGCGGGTGGTTCGCAAGAGATACCGCGGCCTAGATATAAAGGGCTAAGAAAGAACATGGATGGTTTTTAGTAGAAGAAGTCTGCCACTCCCTTTCGCTCTGCTCAAGAGCGGGAGTTATTTGAAAATTTCCCACCCACCAAAAAAATACTGTACTGTCTGTGCCTTGTTACGTTCTTCTTTTGTAACTAAAAACATTTTCCTCCAATCAGATATTCTTTAAGACCAACAATACTGCTTGTTAGTGAGGCTTCCATGGACGTAATCCGATTGGATGTTCAAAATGCAATCCAGAATATGCAATATTTTATTATACAAAAAATACGATGAAAATATTACATTATAGTTTGATTAGCTGAGTCATAGTTATTTCTTTGAATATAATGACCTATTTTCAATGTTCAGTTTGTGACGTATGCCAATTTATTTCATCGTAAATTGTAAAAGCCAAAAATTGTTGATCATGGTTTCGAGTCACAATCCTACTAATATTATGTGAAAGTTTGCAAGGATGGATGGAAAGTAACTCTTTCACTCAAAAACTACTAAACGAATTTGAATGAAATTTTTCACACAGATAGTTTATAATTTTGGAATAACGCATAGGATAGATACTTTTATCTCGGTAGTATGATGACCATTATCGAATTACACGCGGGCGAATCCGCAGGCATAAGCTAGTTATGTTTAAAATATATGCTGTCTCTTTCCCTATCACTCCTCACTATCTCTCGCCATTTTCAGACACTTTCCGTACCATCCTTTCATACCATATCTCGTGTTAGCTAAACAGTGATGCAGATATATTATTCATTGACACCAAGTCTATTCAGAAAGCATAGAATTCTACTGACAACCCTCAGATCCGATACTATCAGTTCCACCGTCCCTCGCGATGTCCATTATAGTCTCAGGAAGGACGTGTCAGTGAGCGAGACAGCATTATACCCGTGTCTAACGATTGTAAGGGAGAGACATGTATCATTGTATTGCGTCTCGATTGTTAGAACTTTGTATGCAGAAAGGAAACTCCTTTTATGTCTGTTCGCCTAGTACACCGCGTTAGTTTTACGACATACTATTTCACTCCGTTTTTTCTATCATGCAACATTTTAAGTTGTTTTTGTTTACGGGAAGTTCGTTATTTTATGTTGGTAACCCACATGTCATTTTGACACCTGCCATTTTTTGGCGGGAATTCTTTATTTAGACATTGAAGTTTGGGGCTTTTGTTTGAACTTCCGATTGTTAATTTGCCTTGCAAACATTTTTCGTCGGTTTGACTTTGTGCGGAGAAAATAGGTGCCTTAAGTAGTTGTTTGTGAAAGCGAATTTTACTGTTTGGCTTGTTTTATTTTTATGTGTGTTTATATATAGAGTTCAAAAACTCTTTGTTTAATGACACATATTAGATTCTGATTCCATGCATGGTCGAAAGAGATGTTAACCAAAAAACAAGGTCCTCTATTCATAAGGAAAACCACACTTTAGATGATTAATTATTAACTCAACTCGAACCTAATTTCTTTATAAACAAATTAATAATCTAAATCTCCTCATTCTTGTAACTCCTGCCTACCCTACAGCCACTCAAATCACATTAGTTAAGGGCCTCAAACGTGTCACGTCTTTCGCATTCTGGCGTACGTGGACTTAGACCTCAATTCCTTTCCACACGTGCTGGTTTATGCCCTTGGGTCTCCAAACTTTCAGGCCAATTTGGCCTCCACCTCTAAGTAACCAAAAAACTTCACTAATTGAGAAATCTAATTACGAACTTTAATCTTATGAAGAAGAGACACGGAATTGATAGTGTAGAAGCAAATTCTCATATTTTGAAGATGGAGCCACTACGGTAGGCCAAAAAATTCATTTTCTTACGATTTTTGCAATTTATCGGCCAGTGCTCAAAATCAAAATCAAAAGTCATTTATTCAAATTAGGCTGATAATCAGCACTTTCGAACGTCAAAATTTACTTTACTTATTTACAAGAGACAGTCCCCCAAAACGCCCACCCTTCGACACTTCCTAGTGTTTTAGCTGGAAAGAAGAAGTGTCGGAACAAACTCCCCAGCAACACATCTGTCTGTTATGTTGGTTAGAAGAACCAACAATGGCTCGATACAATATTAAGGCGTAAGTTCAATTTAGATTGACTACGGACACAAATCAATAATAAAATAGTAAATAATTATAAACAATGTAAAAATATAAAAGTACATAACATATCGGTTAACTAATTTTTGTAATGCAGGTAAGGCAGAAATGTTGATATCAGTGCTGTAACTATTCGTACCAAAGGGCGTATGGATGATTAAAAACCATTGTAAAAGAGAGTTATTAAAGGAAGAGAAAAAATAAATAATAAAATTGAGAATAGTTAGAGACATCCACAAATTTGTGCCGCCTAAGAGTTGAGAGAGGCTGTATCATCATTATTGGCCATAAGAATGGTTAATAGATTTTCGGGCCTCTGACTACCTATTACGACTGCTAAAGATCTGCAAAGGACAGTCGGGATAAAAGGAACTAAAGGTCGAGATTCAGAGGAACCTCGGTATGTAAAGGCCGGTCACCCATCCACAAAGCAATCTAAGCAAGCGCGGCTATACACACGCATACAACGTGAAACTGACCAGGAAATTGTAAAATACGTTAGTAAATTAATATTTCATGGGTTACCCTGGCACTACACACCTTAAATAAAACAACGATATCTTTCTACGAAGTAAAATATCAGTCAGGTATTCTCTTGTGATTTTAAATGGCAGAAATGTATATTTATTCTAACTTTACTTGTGGAAAAATATAACCTAGATATAAAAACTGGGTTGCGTCAACTTAGTTTTCTTCAAATAACATTCTGCAAAATGGATGATACTTTCTTTGTGTGAGTATTTCTTGCTAGAATGAATCTCTAAGCCAAGTAATTAGGGTTTAATGGAAAATTTGTTTTTAGAAGTCTACGGAGTTACTCATATGTTTACAGTGGTATTTGAAGTCCTACCCAACGGGACTCTTGATGTTTGAAAAGGACTTAAAATTATTTGTTTTCTTCTGGCTTTGTTGGTCAAGTGATCACAAGCGCGACTGCTGGGCATGAGCTCATTTTTTTTTTTTGTGGGATGGGAAGTCATTAAATAACCCCTCCCACTCTTGGGCATGAGCTCCTGGGTTCGATTCCCATGCCGAGCAAACGGTTATTAGGCTGTCCATCAGAAATTTACCGATTGATAACAATAGGGTAGCTAACAAAAAAAAACTAATTAGTCCGTCAGATAGATTTTCTAAAAAATATTGGACACGTATCTTTTCTTTTTTCACGTAAACAAACAATGAAGACGATACAGTGCTTTGAAAACTCGTGTGACGTCTTTTTCTAAGACATTAGTATGACATTCTTTACCGGTGAGTGACGTCACAACCCCCCACTCAAATCTTTGACGCGTTTTATCTTCGTCAATTTTGATTGATTTGATAAAACAAAAAAACGGATTCAATATTTTTCGATAATCTAACAGACGGACTAATTAGAATCATTATTTTTAAATTTAGTAAACATCCCTATAGGCTCGCCCCCTAATGAACTGGCGAAATGAGGCTATTAGGTACCTACACCTCTCTAACCCTTTTTGGGGGGTGGAAAATCATCGAATAACTTCTCCCGCTCTTGGGCAGAGCGAAAGGGAGTGTCAGACTTCTACTGAGTAAAAACTGCCCATGTTCCTTCTTAGCCCTTTATGTCGCGGCCGCGGTATCTCTTGCGAACAACCCTCAGCCCCGACGAGACCTCCCTAACCCGTCGGGGATTACAGGCGAAATAGTGTGTTATTATTTCCATTAAATATGCTTATAAACTGCGATCATTACCCGACTGCGGCGAAGCCCAAAACGAGGTTTATGTGTTTCGCGTGTATGTATGGACGTATGTCCTTTTCTTTGTTCCTTCATAACTCCTAAACGGATGAAGGGATTTTAATAAAATATACGTTGTTAGATTCGTCTTGATGGCGCGTATGTCATTGGCTACTTTAAAATTAAAAAAACAAAAAAAAATCCATTACTATCGAGTAGGGTAACAAAATGAAGGGTTTTAAAAGGAGATTTCAAAAATAAAAGACACTTCTTTGTTTAAAAGAAATATAAAGTCACAAAACCTATAAACAAACACATAAGTTAAATCATCTGCGAAAAATTTTACCGACCGACGAAAGAACAAACACAAAAGAACTAAAAATAGTTAAAAAAAACTAAAAAAACCGACTGAAAAAACTGAAAAACATGTACATTTTAAATTAAACAAAACTTGAAAGCAGGCGGGGTTCATTTGAATATTAAATTATCAAATGAAAATAGAATGGACCCCGCCTGCTTCCAAGTTTTGTTTAATTTAAAATGTGCTTGTTTTTGCTTTTCAGGATTTTTTATTGTTTTTCATAAGATTCGTGTTTAATACTCAATTGAAACATCGATTTCAGTCTGGCGATGTTTGCAAGTAATTGTATAAACAAGACGACAATTTACGGGCTTTAATATTATTATAAAGTTACAGGAAATTGGTATTAAATCCAAAGCGTGCAAGATGACAATATAAATCAGGTTGTTTGTAACTTTGCACGACAATAACACCTATTGAGTTGGAAATTATAGTCGCAGTTTCAGCTGACGGGAACTGTTTGGCGAATATGCCATCTAAAACAATAAAACTTTGATAGTTTGTGGGGAACCTGAATGTCATTAGGATACATTGCATATTGTTGTGTTCTGCGTTTACAATAGAAATGCAACTAATTCTGATATGTGCCAAAATGTGTTGCCATTTGTTTCCTACGAGTTTTCGGGGTATTACTTTTGCTAACTGAATTTTTGAAGTAACCATTCGAACGACTTATATATTGAGCATGCTAACCGTCTAAAGTAATTAGCATTGTCTGAAACAATTGAATTAATATATTGGTTCCTGGTGGTAATATAAGAGCTACAGAATTGACGAGAAAAATGCGAAAACCAGATATTGTTGACCTTTGACCTTGAATTTTGACATTTCCAGCAGTAGATAGTGGAGGTCTGGAATACCTCGGTTCCAGACCTCCACCAGTTATAAGCCTTATGCGAATTATTATTATTTCAAACATCTATTTTAACTGGACCATTTAGCTCAGGTACAATTACACGTGAAAATGGCTTTTGAATTTAGGTCAACGTTTACGTATTGGTGCACGTTTCAATTAGTATCGTTTGGTCTATGTGTGTGTGTGTGTTGTGTAGAACTGCAAGTGAAGGTAGATAAATAATGAGTTGGAAAGAACCGACGGAACCGCGTACGGATTACGTCCGATCGTGAGCTCGATACGGAAAAAGAGATTAAAAAAATCGGTTTGTCGACTGTATAGGAACTTGGAAGAGCTGACTTTTTATTTATAAATCTCTCCTCACTTTTATTTACTGCGTTTGTTACGTTGCATATTTATTTGGTAAGAAAGTAAGTGTTTGATGTGTGATGACGAGAAATCGAGAAGTATGGTAAAGAATTGCTGTAGCGACTAAATGGTTTTCGGGCTAAAAAATTATGCATTTCGTATTTTGAAAAACGTCTTTCAACAGGATCAATAAAAGCTCAGGGGGGTTAATCCCGTCGGGGCTGCGGGTTGTACACTAGTTACCGCGGCCTCGACATATAGGGCTAAGAAGGAACATGGGTGGTTTTTAGTCAGTAGAAGTCTGACACTCCCTTTCGCTCTGCCCAAGAGCGAGAACGGTTATTTGATGACTTTCCACCCGCCAAAAAAAAGGGGGGTTTAAAATGGCCACTTTAGCAGATCATAATATGAATTGCGTTAAAAATCCTAAAATGGATTTTTTATCATAGTAAATACGTCTGTGAATATTTTACGAATTTAAACAGAATTCATATTATTTTCCTATTATTATCTATTTTTCTAAATGTTCACAGACGCATTACTATTATGATAGATCTTTTACGCTTTTTAACGCAATTCATATTGTGATCTGCTAAAGTGGCCATTTTAGACCCCCAGCTCTCTTCATTGACGCAGCGACTGTTGAGGAGCTCACGATTTCCAAGTCGGAAAAAGTGTTATTGGTTTTTTTTTTTGTATTTTTGGAATCCAAATTTGTGCCCTGTTGATGGCAATAGGTTCACTCCCTATTACATGGGGCTCAAACATAACTGGACCTACTATAAAGTACACCTCTACCGTGCTCTCCGAGGGATTGCAGGCGTTGTGTTAATGCTCAATACAATTTTTTTTAAACTCCATACTATTCTTTTTTTGTTTTAAAGTAACAATCACGGACCCGACACAGCAAAAGAAATATAAATGTGAAGATTAGTACCTACTTACATTTACATTTATTTATAATCTTATTTATTACACAAAAAAAAAAGTTATGTAATTTGTTACTAATCTTTGTCTCAGGGACGATGAATTGGGGCTGCGGGATGTTGTAAGAGATACCGCGGCCTCGACAAAAAGGGCTAAGAAGGAACATGGGTGGTTTTTCGTCAGTAGAAGTCTGACACTCCCTTTCGCTCTGCCCAAGAGCGGGAGGGGTTATTTGATGATTTCCCACCCCACAAAAAAACAAAAAAATAGTAACGATGAATTACTGTCAAAGAGAAATGTTTTAGTAAAGAAAAGCATTTTTTGGTAAAGAGATAAATGTTTTCCTAATGTAAAACCAGTGTATAATGTTCTCCGTCGGGGCTGTGGGTTGTTCGATAGAGATACCGCGGCCTCGGCACAAGGGCTAAGAAGAAACATGGGTGGTTTTTAATCAGTAGAAGTCTAACACAGGGAGTGCACACCGCTCTGCTCAGAGCTGGAGGAGTCATTTGATGATATCCCAACATCAAAAAAAAGTATGTAAAGTTCTTCCTAAACATTATTTAAAGCAAAGACCTGTAAGGACCCCGTACTGATCACAAACCACATCGCTCGTTCTATTTCACACGACATTTACCCATGAATCCAACAGCTGCCATAAAAAAAAACCAATGCATAACATGATTCACTTAAAAATTCCCTCCACCACTCAGGATCTATATAACAGCATTAAATGGCACTCCAAAAAAATCTTAATATCGAATTAGGTTAACGTATGTCAACTTTATCAATTTATCCGGGTGACGGGCACCGCGCCCATTATCCGGGCCCGGCTGCCACATGTTACCCCACCCGGGTAGTCCTGGGTAAAAGGGACGGGGAGGGAGGACACAGCCCTCCGTAAAATGTACAATCACTGCCCAGCATAATTTGACCCCTCGTATAAAGAAAAAGTGGGCACGTGGTGTGAGAGGAGGGATCAGGTAATACTGGGTACTGACTGTACAAGCTCCTACTGTACACTATTTATGACGGCGCTTTCTTTCTCAATAAGTTAACATTAACCTCTCTGCCAACCCACTTCCGATTGTATCCCGCGACAATAGACCTCAAAATCCCACAGCACCAAGTACCACTTACTACCTTTACGGAATGAAACAATCCCTGTTGTAAGCTCTTAACAGTCAAATATCAACTTACAGTTAACGAGGGAGGATTCATAATCGCCTGGCGCTTTTCGTGTAGTGTTAACGTTTCGGATCGTGCCTTTCGAGATGAATCCACGAGAGTACTTATTACGAAGCTTCTATTTCGTGAGATCTGTTTATTTCTTGATAAATACGCGATTTACATTCGTATTGGTAAGTCATTTAGGTGTATTTTGCTCTGGAAGGGTGAGGGCGTTTGTGTTATTTCGGTCTGTAGAGGCTGTTTTTCAGTGATGCTGGAATCGTTTTTCGGATAAGACGATTCATCTAAATGTTTTTTGCATCTTTGTTTTCCATTGTTTTGTGTTGTATTGTTGGATTCTCAAGTTTGGTGACCCGTTTGGCCTTTTAGTGACTTATTGTGGAACATTTGTTGGTATTCAGCGTTGTCCTTTACTCAACAATGGATTATTTACGAGGGTTATGTAAAACAATGTGATTGTTCCTCGCTAAGTTTCACCTCTTATAAACTTGAGATTGTTTCTTCAATGTAGTGAGGTTAAATTATTTATTAAGAGGGTAAATGATCTCATTTAAACAGCATTTAAAGCTGAAAGTTTTTAACTGGCCGGTTAGTCTTTGTTTTCAAGAGGTTATAAGCTCTTGTCCTTTTCTCGTTTTTTCTCGGCCGAACAGAATCCTATAAAATCATTTCTCTTTTCAAAGTAGATATTTTCAGCTCGTTTGAGCGGCGAGTACTTATGAGGTTTGTTTCTGAAAACAACGTAATTTGTTTCATGTAGACCACGCGGGCGAAGCCACGGGTAGAAGCTAGTAAATACATTAAATCGTATATTTCTTCTTTAGTAACATTTTAAGTCGCTGTTATTTTTATTACAGCTCGTATGAAATCAGGTAGTTGACAAAAAAGTCTAAATAGTCCGTTAGATAGATTTCCAAAAAAATATTGAACACATATTTTGCTTGTTTTCACGTAAACAATAAATGAAGACGTTACAATGCTTAAAAATGTCGTGTGACGTCACAGCTTGGTACATTTTTTACCACGAAGTGACATCACAAGCCCTTTCAAGTAATGATGTTTGTAAATTTTTATCAATTTTATAAAACAAATTAAAAAAAAGTTTACTAAAACCTGACTACAAAAAAATCGCAGACTAATAAAACCGTCTTAAAAGTAAAAAACAAGAAAATTCGTCTAGTAAGAGATAATTTGTATGTCTCAATTTAACGCATTATAAGTTAAATTATTATAGAGACAGCCGTAGTTGCATGCCACTGATACTTGATGCTCCTTCATGGCGTTCTCATTGAAACAGAAGTCAGGTGCTAGTTGCCATTAGCAAGGTGGCATGCGACTACGAGTGACCTCTATAATAATTTAACTCGATAATCTATCAGGCGGCCTCAACAGAATTATTTTTTCTAAGTCAGGAAACATCCCTATGTTGGGCAAAGATCCCCTATTCCCTTGGCAGCTCTGAACATACAGAGGTGCAAATAGATTATGGAAGTGTTTGCCCGATCATTTGTTGGAGAAGCCGAACTCATCACTCCACGGTCTTTATTATTGGTACCCAGGCAGAAAATGTTTTATACTTTTTCTTACTTTCTTTACTGCAATGAAAGTAGCACTCTACGCTCATCAATCATCAACAGCCTATTAATTTTCCCACTGCTGGGACACAGGCCTCCTCTCTTTTTGAGGGCATGGGCTATAATCTACCACGCGGGCCCAGTGTGTATTGATAGAGGTCACATGTCTTCGAATTTGTGGTTCGAAGACATGCCGGTTTCCTCACTATGTTCTCCTTCACCGTTTTGAGAGCAGCGGTCACGAAATAAATTACACGAAGTAATGTGCCTGCCTGGGTTCGAACCCACGACCTACTGTTCGTAAGTCGGGGCCGCCACCACTGGGCCACCGCTGCTCTACCCTACGTAACAATGATTACTGAAAAACTACTATTATAACAAGGAACTAGTATTTAAAAAATCCTGTGAGAAAGTTGGAACGTTGACGTCATATCTCCGTAACTAGACGGTTCCAAGGTGAGGTATAAAAAGAAAACCCAATGAAGGGGAATGTTTTTCGACCAGTGCTTCTCGGTTTAATTATCGGTCAATTTCCACTCTATATGACTGCACTTTATACTTTACTTTTTACTTAAAATATCAAATAAAACACAAAAAACCCAAAACTCAATTAAATACAACACACAACGCTCTTTTTTTTGGGGAGTGGGAAATCATTAAACGACTCCTCCCGCTCTGGGCAGAGCGGTAGGGACTGTCAGATTTCTACTGACCAAAAACCACCCATGTTCCTTCTTAGCCCTTGTGCCGAGGCCGCGGTATCTCTGCCACCGCCACCGCATTTTTGCGTACTGCATACTATTTGACATGTAGGTATTTATAATAAATAGATTTCATTTTGAGATTCTTATCAACAATATCCAACGTGGGAATGCTGCCAGCCTTCTGGGCACTTTTCCTGTTGACAGCGGTGTGGACGAATTTTTTGACGCCCTGTAATTCTTCCCTTTTTGATACTTGTATATATTTTATTATAGATTTATTTCTGTAAATTTTAAAGCAATATACAATACCTCTTTCATGTTTCTGGCCTCCTGGTAGTTTGTGAGACTTTACTATAATTGTTTCTCATCTCCTACTTGACACATACATAGGTACCTTTTATTCTGAGAAAGAGGAGCGGGAAACCTACCATTTCGCAATTCGAGTCAGGATAGGAACGATACATCGGGTCAGGTTAGGAATAGGGTTACGTTCGGAATAAAAATCTTTTTTTTTTCAAGTTCCTAACGTAACCCGCAACCGGGTTGGGATTTTGGGTCAAGTTTGGAATAATCCGGAAAAATGGTTGCACCGAGCTCAAAATAGGGATAAAGGCAAGATACCAATTAACAAACAGATTACGTTAAAGATACGAGAAATAGTCAAGATAGTAACATTGGATGTTTTGATTACATACCCGGATTGAATAGACACACTTTTGTACAAATTCATCTGTGTCCTATGCGTTTAAGATGTAACCAAACAGTATTTTGACTGGGCCGCGTGTCAGCCGGGTCAAGTGCTGAGTGAATGTCCAAAGGTGTCAATGAACAATTTCTATTTTTACAACTTAGTACTCTTCAATACGAGGAAAACTTCAACAAATGTGAAAGCGCAAACAACAAACCATTATTTCTTCCAGAACTTTTCCGTTTCAACAAAACACACAAACAACAACACATAAAAGAAGAACTAAAAACCGTTCAAACTGAAGACGTAAATATAAAAATCCAATTAAACCATAAGGACATAATAAAAGCCACGCTGTCGACAGCATAACGACCGACCACAGCGAAAGTCCACCACAGTAGGTGCAATAGAAAATCCAATTGGTTCAACTCAATTAAAACCTAGCGACAGTTTTACTAGCATTCGAAACTGTAAATAAGTAGTCCAACTGTCAGAGACAAATGAAAGTTGCTCTGTGGGCAAATCTGCACGCGATTTAGTGGCAATTCCCGCAGACTTGGAGGAGGTTTTGTGTTGTTTGGTGCAAGAGAGCGGGCGGTGCGGCGGTAACTAGAATTTAAGTTGGGAATTCTTGTTGGTTTAAAGTTGATGGGAAGTGTGAAGATGGGAGATAATTTGGTGTCGCTGGTTCTGCGGATTGTTTTTGTTGGTTGCAACGAGCGTTGGTTTTATTGGATAATTGTTTGGGGATAATTTTCGTGTAGACTTTTACAGATTGTGCATGATGTTTTATCGCCGTTGTTGCCGATTTTGGTAATCAATATAGTTAGAGTAAGAAGGAAATGTGGACGATTGAGTAGTGTTAGTATGTACCAAGAACGCATAGACCTGCTAGCTTGCTTAGACGGCCAATTTTCAGGTATCAAGTAATCAAGGTACATAAAAATATTACTTACCTCACATATTTTCTCCAAACTGATTTTTACGTATATTGTAGGCACTAACCTTAAAAATAACTCGCCGAAACTTCGTGATCGTGATTTATTGTAGCAATCATTTGGAGGATACTGCCATACTGTGTTGTATTTAATCATGGTTGTTAAATTCTTGACATTCAGTTATTTAAAACGAAGTTTTATTTGTAATTCGTTCCAACATTACAACTATGAAACATTTCCTATCATGTGCTGTTAGTAGAGAAGGTTATATTTCTATAGTTGACTTGAGGGTAAACAAAGATTTTACGACATTCTTCCATATTTCTTCTGCTATGATTTCGTTTTTATTTCACTCATATAACCAGTATGTTTCTGTACATTTTATTCCTCGATCTTTATTACTTACGCCATACCATATGCGAACTAAATCGTTGCACACTGGCTGGGTGCCAGGGATAAGCTCTCATAGTCTCATGGTTTCTCAGTTTCTCCGTACGAGGTTTTGATTAACCACATATAATATTAAATTACATAACGTTTCCTAACCATTCTCGTTACTATTATGGTTCATAATATGGAGACAATAAACTATTGTTACACTGTATTGTCTTGTAAAAAATAGTTTATGCCCACTGTGTTATGGGGTAGAATATGATTGTTTTGGTAATGTATGGGTGTTTTTATTTATTTGTGAGTGGGTATTTACTGGTTTAGGTACTCTATTTGTAATATTGTCGTAAGTGAGATGACATGATTTTTTATGAATATTCTTTCAGCCGTTCTTAAAGCTCCACGTCTTCAGTTAATAGTTCTTCAGACATCATATTGTAAAATGAATAAAAGTCAAGAAAGTCAAAAGTGCACCTTTTCACTTTCTTGAAAAAAGCCAAAAGAGTACGAACATTCCATGAATACAACACTTTTTGTGTTTAATTAACGTGTTAAACATAATCAAAACTAACGCAACCTTGTTATTTTTTCACAACATGGTTATGAGGCATTTTCTATAAGGTTTACCAATAGGGTTTATCAATAGACGCACAACAAATGTTTATAATTACAACAGCTTGCACATCGTGATTGCGACAAACAGGTTTCAGAATGATGTTGTTTCAGTACTCACCCGTGGAAAAACGTACGGAAGCCAAGACCGCATACATATTTGATGACATGACGGTATAAAAAAAACAGACCTTGATTGTAATATATTTTTTCTTCCCCAGCGACGAGACGAGAGAAGTAGACGGACGGGCGCGGTCGGAGTCAGGAGACGCAGATTCCGTGTACCACGTCAGAGGAGCCCTACACGACCAGCGGTGGAGGGACAATCAGGTCAGAAATGTAAGAACCCTTTGTAAACGTCTTTGACCTAATGTAAGTGTAGTTTCAACTTTTATGATATGACTCTAACAAGTGGTAGGACGTCCTAACGTTATTTTTATACCGAAGAATGTTGTTTTTTTTTCATTTAGTAACATGTGCGATTGTGAATACTGAATCCATGGTCGAAGTTTTCGATACAATGTCCATTTTTTTTTGGAGGATGTGAAATCATCAAACTACTCTCGTTCTTGGCGGAGCGGAAGGGAGTGCCAGACTTCTACGGACTAAAACCACCCATGTTCCTTCTTAGCCACTTAGTGTCCGGGGCCGCGGTATCTCTTTCGACTAACCCGCAGAACCAATACAATGTCCCTTCTACCGTGTTTTTGGCACCAGGTTTTACGTTTGTTTGGATTTATGTCGTGAAAGCGATCTATATGTACTGACGCTAGCACATTAAGCTACCCAAAACTGTAAAATTTTCAAAATCAACCTTTAATCTAATATTGTAGCTATAAGGTTGAAAGTCTATTAACAAAAAAATACAGTTTATTATAATTATCTACTGGTATACCTGTAAATGTCCTATTGTCAGGTCCTGTAAACTGCATATTAGATATAATATTTGTTGAGAAGCAACAGATTAATATACTTAGGCTCACATGAAAAGTATTCTTCTATAATTTGAAACGAGAAACACATATCTCTTTTTCCCACACAAACGAAACCAAAGCAAAAGAGAAGCCAAACTATAAAATTTAATAAGCAAACCATTTCTACGAGGCAAGATTTGAAACTAAAATAATAGGACGTGTACAAAACGGTGAATCCACACTGTATAAATTGAATTGTACCAGGGTTGCAGTGAGAGGGAAGAGATAGCGAGTGTCAGAACTTGCTCCGACGAATTACCGCCGCGAACGCTACTGCATTTTAAATGAAAACTTTTCTGCCTGTAGACTCGTAGGTACCTTTGTGCCTGTACCTTCAAATACATACGAGTACGTGTAACAATTTAAAATGTGAGTGTGAATAGTAATGAGGCGCTCGTTTTATTGTAACGAGTAATGTGTCTCTGGTATTTTAATATCTGGAAATTAACAAAGTCTATAGTATGCCTCGTTCTAGTGAATTGGAATTCATCACGGTGGCCAAATTTGTGAGCAGCTCGCCAGCAGACACAGTAGTCATAATTACAGGTAGTACCTGTAACTACTGACAAAGATGTGCAAATGATAGACGGGATCAACATTCCGTCCTTGTTGACGAGGCCTGTCGCAAAACCCCGCTTCATGCTCTCTCCCCGACCCTCACCCGAGCCAGCCCACGTGACTGAGCCTGCAGCTCAAAATCAGTTCCTAAATAATGATACCACTCAGATCCAGCCTGTCTCCTTGCTCGTACCCCACTGGGGAAGCCCTTAGCGTGTAGTCGCTTAATATTTATTTATTTATTAAAACTTTATGCACAAGTAATGAAACCGTACAAAGGCGGACTTAATGCATTGGGCATTTTCTACCAGTCTACCTTAGGGTGATGCAGAGACATTACACAGTAGGTGCATAACAGAAACAAAAATTAGAAAATATATATACCTAACTTATAAAAATAAATACATATATACATAAAATATTTAAAATTTTGAAAGAAAACAAGAAAAACTTTAACAACTTAGTTGTGAGAAGAAACTGCCAACTTCTTGCGAATGTGCTCGCGAGCTTTCATTTTGAAAGTGAACTGACCGTTTACTGTCCTGATCTCCTGAGGGAGTTCATTCCAGAGGAAGACCGCCTGGACAAAGAAGGACGATTTTATAAAGCCAGAGCGATGAGAAGGACAACGTAGAAGACGATTATTAGCTGAGCGAAGAGTCTTGCTGTGAGCCGTGCATAAATATTGGCAAAGGGAATTGAGGTAAGAAGGGGAAGTGGGCTTGTGAAGAAGGGCAAATAGGGTTGTCAAAGCCCTCAAAGCTCTGCGCTCTCGGATAGGTAACCACTTTAATAGCGATCGCTGTTCAGACACATGATCGTACTTGCGAAGATTGAAGACGAATCGAATGCAGTTATTTAGAAGTCGGTCAAGTTTATTGAGGAGATCTGCATTCAGGTCATAGTAGCACATATCACCATAGTCAATAATGGGGAAGATTAGGGACTGTACAAGCATTGCCTTGATGTGAGCTGGGAGTACATTTTTCAACCGGTAGAGAGACCGCAACGTTCCGGTGACTTTCTTGCTCACAATCGCGACCTGTTTACGCCAGTCAAGACAGGTGTCAACATGCAAACCCAGATTCTTGACATCAGAGCTAAACGGGATCACCGCGCCGTCAAAGGTAACCGGTGGCACCGTTAAGCTATTTAGCCTCCTTAAGCTATGGGGGCTCCCAACAATGATGGCCTGACATTTGGCAGGGTTAACCGCCACCCCGAAACGATCAGACCAGCCCTTGACGGCACGCAAATCCCGGTTCAGCTCCTCAATCGCACCAGATAAGCCGTCAACACCCGGCCGACAGTAAAGCTGTAAGTCGTCAGCGTAAAGATGATACGCACACTGAAACTCGGCAGTTATAAGATCTATAAAGATAGAAAACAAAAGTGGGGATAAAATGCCGCCTTGAGGGACGCCAGTTTCTAGATCACACCAGCTGGAGTTGGAGTCTCCAGCAAGAACTGATTGTTGACGCCCCCGAAGATAGGAAGAAAACCATGCCAGGGCCTCGGGAGAGACCATGCGATAGGAGAGGATGGATAACAGGACATCGTGACTGACGGTATTAAAAGCATTTGAGAAATCGATCAACACCAAAACCGTAACTTTGGTGTCTTCCATTCCCCGCCTTATATCGTCAGTCACTTTAAGGAGAGCCGAAACTGTACTATGCCCGGGCCTAAACCCGGATTGAAATGGACTGATGAGGGAGTTTTTGTGGATGAAATTGGAGAACTGTTTATGTACACAAGCCTCAAGTAATTTGGATAGAAAGGGGAGGATGGAAATTGGACGAAAGTGGCTGAGAAGAGTGGGATTAGGAACTTTAGGTAGTGGTCGAACATGGGCTTTCCGCCACACGGAAGGGAAAACACCGGAGTAAAGAGAAAAGTTAACAATATGGGAAATCGCAGGAAGGAGCTGATCAACCACTGTCACGATCATGTGTCGACTGATGTTATCGCAACCAACAGCTTTGGATTTAATGGAAAGGATAATCTTTTTGATCTCTCCCGGGTCGACTGGGGTGAAGGCAAAAGGAGCAATATTAGGTCGCGTCAGAAGCGTAATATGTTAGTTTGTTTACCCTGACATCAAGGCACCCGTAGAAAAGTCCGGTTAAGCAGTCGACAACCTCCAAGGTTAAATTGCAAGATGCCACTCACAAAAAAAAAACAGCTTAACGTGCTTTCCGAGCCACGTCATTGAATTGTTAATGACTTTCAAACAAAAATTGTGGTACAGTTTTGATTTAACCCCAACGGAAAACTTTTAAATACAAATTGTACTAAATAAAAACGTATTGTATATAGTCGGTGGTCGGTGGGTACGTTAACGAATTACATGTTTTATATACATACAGTAGTTAAGAGTTCATTAAGAAAACATGAGGTTTTCTCCGAAGCGTTGATTCGTTCGCGTTCACTCTGTTTTGCGAATTGTTTTCGTATCCGGGGAAATGCTGTTGGAATTAATTGAATTGGGGTACTACTGCGTTATTTAAATGTGTACTAAGTTTTAATTATGAGGAACGGGAGCAATTGGGTTATGTATTAGTGATTAAAAAAATGTCGTGAGGAATTTTTTTAGTATGAATTAGTATAAGATACCTAGAAGAACGACCGTCACCGAGCTGGTTAATGAATGAAAGTTATTTTAGATTCAATTAAATATGTCAATAAATACATATATTGCAAATGGGTTGACTAAAATCAAAAACGATCGCTACTCTTCATCAAGTCAGAGGAACTCATAAATCGCGCTATGAACAAACAACTTGCAAACTTGAGTCATTTTTTTAAAGTCTAAACTTCTGAACAATGGTTTTATACTCTTCACTGATTTCGTTGCAATGAAATTTAATGTTCGTAAACTCTCGTGCGCACGGGTGATTTTGTAATGCGTCGATTTGTACCGCTTACAGGATTTTCGACTCTCGGTATTCAGCCGAGCTTTGAGAATTGAACTGAGCGTTACCTACCGTTAAAAAAGCGCTCTGTTGCATTTCCAACTTTGAGCTCTAAGCAATGAGTTGAAAGCACTGTTTAATAAAAATCGTTAGGTAAAGAATCTCCTGTGCAAACGAGGGCCAACAAACATTTACCTGATAAAATGTTGGTTCGTACATGTCATAAATTGTGGCAAGAAAATATTAAACATCCATTGCTTGGCTTCCTCTTTGGGGTCAATATTTTCCAATGGTAAACAGCAATGGATAGATGTATGTTTATATAACGCCACAAGTTAGGTAGGTGTGATTGGATTGGTTTAGAATGAATTGGTTGATCGTGAGGTTTCCTGATTGTTTTCTTGAATGTTTGTATTTTTTTTGTTTTCTTATTGTTTTGTATCTCCTTAAAGGCCATTAGGGTTTGTGTAACTAAATGACACGATCAGTAAGGAATTAAAGCATGTATACAAAAAATACAACACGACTATAATGATCGAAGGCAAGGAAGGCATTGATTACCAAACTAGCTCAGACTGTAACTTTCAAATGAAACGAAAAAAAAACCTTCTACCCCATGGTATTTCGAGATTTCCCACACCCCAAAATAAAAGGGCCCACTTTTCGGAATCTAGTGCGATTGTGAGCCAATCCTTTCAGACAGAGTCCAGCACATCCCGCAATCTCCTTCAAGGTCTGCCGCGTTGTCGTTTCCAGCTGTCGAAGGGTGGGCGTTTTGGGGGACTGTCTCTTGTAAATAAGTAAACTTTAACGTTCGAAAAGTGCTGATTATCAGCCTAGTTTGAATAAATGAGTTTTGATTTTGAATAAGTCGTAATTTTATCCCCTTGCTCCTCCAACATGTGGCAGATGTGACTAGCCCAGTTCCATTGCTTACTTTTTTTTAAATATTTGCTTTCTATTCAGGTTTTGACCGCAACGGCAACGGCAATAAATATGAATTATAGATAAAATAATTTGTGGTTGCGGTGGTCAATCAAAATGAAACTAACAGTACCAGTATCCGGGTGAATGTTTATCAGTGGTCGAGCAATGCGTACTAATTAAGGTTCACCCGGTAAGGGGTTCAAATTGATGGACGTTATCATAAGAGGGTTAAAATGTCTCCTTCTATGATGTAGAACTATGATTTTATGTAAGTTATTAGATAACGAAATGGTTTTTACTAAAAATATCTTGCTCAATATTCAGAGAGATTTTTATTGGTTGAGACTTTTTATTATAAAGTTCCCGGGTTTAATCCTATGTTAGGGTAGTTGCCTGTTGGGTTATACGTCGAATACCAGTCAGGTTGACAGAAAGGGACAATGAAAAGACGAGAATATAAGAAAAAAACGAGTCAAAAAAGTACAATTTGACCTTCAATATCTTTGTAACTAGAGGAATGTTCCAGAACTAAAAATAGTCACAATGACAGGAAGAACATGTGCCTCTCGGCTTTGAAAATGGTTGTTATACCTACACCCTTCATACAGTTGTGTAAATGGAGTTTAGAGGTCAGCTAGGCAGTCGCTCCATGTAAAATACTGATATTAAGCTGCATCCAGTTACACTACATGGTTGAGAAAACGTTAGTCAGATATATGCATATGTGACATATACTAGGAACTACAATACTAAATCAACAACGGCAGACCACAGCCACCAATTACGCCAATATCAATGTTAACTGCAATTTGCGGCGTATTTGGAAATATTGGTTAGTTTTAGCGTGAACCCTACTATAATTAACTTTCTAAATTAATTGGCTCACTTATTGAGGTCTCGTTTAATAACTTCACATATTAACATGCCTGTTATTTCCGAAATGTTAGGCAGAGGTGCATGGCCCTTGTAACAGTGGGTACACTCACGTTTCGCCAGTTAAGTTTATACTCTATTGAGACATTTCTGAAACGAAACCCCTATATCGCTACTCCCGGCCTGGGAACTGAACCCTAGGCTTTATTCTTGCAAGCAGCACCAATGTTCATTAGCATCTTACTACTAATTATGGCGGAGCAACGGTGGCCCAGTGGTATCGGCCCCGATTTACGAACAGTAGATCGTGGGTTCGAATCCAGGCAGGCGCATTACTTTGTGTAATTTATTTCATCACCGCTGCCCTCAAAACGGTGAAGGAAAACATCGTGAGAAAACCGGTTTGTCTTAGAATCAAAAAATTCGAAGATGTGTGACATCTACCAACCCGCACTGGGCCCGCGTGGTGGATTACAGCCCATCCCTCTCCTAGAGAGGAGGCCTGAGTCCCTGCAGTGGGAACATTATAGGCTGATGATGATGATGACTAATTATAAATGAAAGTTTATGATGGATGACTTAATGCATAGGTGTTTGATACTCTTTACTAACGCAAACACTTTTGAGCGGATTTGGACGAAGGCGTATAAGGCGTATATATTTTGTTACCCGTTCTAACACAGAAAACATTTCATGGTGACCGCTAACCTGATGACGTTGCGTTGGAAGGGCTCCCACTAGGTTCATCGATGACCTGGTGAAGGTTTCGGGGACCTGCTGGATGTAAAACTCACGGGACCGGTCAATGTGGCGACATTTGGGGAGCACTATACGTCCAGCAGTGGTCGTCTTTCTGCTGAAATTACGATGATAATACTTTCATTCTGACAGTACAGTCCAGGAGCACCTATGCTTAGAGCACTAAAAGTATTCCCATTAGAGCACCAATCAATATTTTCACGTGGTGAGCACCACGTCAAAATATTAAATACGATGCGATCCCTTAGGACAATTATCGAACTCCACGCGTCCATAAGGCAGCCAATAATAATTATGACTGAGCAATTTCGTTGTATTTGGTAATCTGCGTTAATCCTACCACGAAATTAACTTTATAGACTAAACAGCTCAATTATATTAATGAAGCTGGTTTCATTTGACGGAATAATCGGATGGCAGCTGTAAAACCGAATTTATGATGCGGATGGTACCGTTGGCTATAATTACTTGTTATTAATCGTATTATGAGGTCGTATTAGTCATAAGGATTGTTTCAAGTAATTGTTAATATGCTAGTATTTTTAGTCGATGAAAAAAGAGCCTTACTATCTCGAGCTGATAATCATCATAATTATCATCATCATTTCAGCCAAAAGACGTCCACTGCTGGACATAGGCCTCCCACAGGTGTCACCACATTGACCGGTCCCGTGCGACTCGCATCCGGCAGATTCCCGCAACCTTCACCAGTTCATCGGTCCACCTAGTGGGAGGCCTTCCAACGCAACGTCTTCTGGTTCGCGGTCGCCTCTCCAGAATTTCGGCCCCATCAGCCATTCGTTCTGCTAACAATGTTGTTAATGCAAAGATTGGCAATTCTTTGGGCTTTACGTCGACAACCTTTTTTTTTTGGCGAGTGGAAAATCATCAAATAAAATAAAATGACACTCACTCAAGAGCAAGAGGGGTTCCTCTTGCTCTTGAGTGAGTGTCAGACTTCTATTGACTAAAAACCACCCATGTTCCTTCTTAGCCCTATATGTCGAGACCACGGTAACTTCTGAACAACCCGCAGTCCCGGAAAATGAATGAAATTAAAATTATTGCCTGAAGTCTAGATTCCGTGCCCTAGCAATCGCATTAGGCTCGGCCCTATTACATGATTTAAAACATTACTGGCGCTAATGAGTAGCTGGCTGGTGGTTTCACCACTACCCACATGTTTTTAAACAGTTATTAAACCTTTGTCTTGTTGTCTTTCTCACCCGTCGGTCAAAAACAGGTAGGTAGTACGTTACTAATAAGTCAATCAAATTAAGTACCCGTGTTAAATATAGGTTGCCAGCTGATGGATTGCCGCCCACGACTAATTTACTGGCAACCCTTGCTGACTTTAACGACTTCCCTGAGATCATCATCTGCCTAGCCTTTTCCCAAGTGTATTGATTGGGGTCGGCTTCCAGTCTAACCGGATGCAGCTGAATACCAGTATTTTACATGGAGCGACTGCCTATCTGACCTCCACAACCCAGTTAATACTAGGTAATACGATACCCTTTGGTAAGACTGGATGTCAGACTTTCAGGTCACTGACTACCCGTAACGACTGCCAAAGATCTATATATGGCACCCGGGACCAACAGCTTAACGTGCTTTCCGAGGCACGGAGGAAACTCGGTATGTAATGGGCGGTCACCCATCCACCGATTGACCTAGGCAAGCGCAGCCTAACCTAAAGATCGACCCGAGTGGCAGTTCTTATTAAGCCACGAGCTCCTCAACGACTTCCCTGAGATACGTTCTTAAATATATTACTAAATCGTTTCACTTTATCTAGAAACTCTTTAATCTAATTTATGTGAAAATATTAAACCACAAATACAGTTAAATGAATGCAGTTTATAAATTCCTATGCATTACAATAGTTCCTATTGTACAAACGCAGCCGACCGGATCGAAGAACCAAATAAAACAGTTTACTGTCCCTTTCGCCTTTAATGTAAACAAATAAGGTTGTTTTTCCTTTGCTTCGATGTTTCCCATAACTTAGCTTGATGTTGGGTGGTCGCCAAGTGCAACACTAGGGGGCGACTATTTGGCACGGGACGTCAAAACCGATTGTTACCGATGTGGAAGGCGATTTTAGGTTTGGCTCTTCCATCAATTTATTCGGTGATAGAAAATTTGCATACATATCGAGTTTGTGGGATTACCACACAACAGTTTTATGGATGTAATCTTTTGATATGAACTACACTGGTACACAAGAGCCGTAAGTGAAGGCCTTTTTGCAGCAGCGAGACAGTATGGGCTAATATATCCAATGATATATTAAAACTATTGATACGTTGTCCGCCCTCAAGAATGACAACATGAAATGAAGCCAATTGGCCACATCGCGCTTAGTTACGCACCAACCTCTCGCGCGATGCTACGTTTGTTCTTAATTTAAATCGTGTGTGTAAACCTGCGCGAAACATAAAGACAACAGGCATCCCGCTGTACCGTGTCATATTTACTTTCCCTTTCTTTACGCGTAAAAGTAGTTATATAATATTTTCGCCGTTTTGAAGCGCTGCCATGTTAGTTCATGACGTGTCTATATATATATCTATGTTTTGTGTCGTTGAATGAACGGATTATAAAGTAGCCCAAATATTTTTTGTGTCTTGGTACGTACATAAAATTTTATTTTTTTATTTTGTTAGGCATTCATTTAAAAAAGTAGAAAAAAATCTTAGAAAATGAATAAAGGAAAAACTAACTTAACTTGAAACGTGAATTCGGCGTTTGTGTGAGAATTCGAAAATAAGAAATAATTTAAGCAGATACTGCTCCAGTCGGAGCACATTTTAACAAATATTAAATCATCAATTTAAGAAGTCTGCAATACAATGCGCGTTGTAAAATTTCCCATTTCCCAAAATTAAGCCCCTTTGTACAAAGTAAAGCTCCACAGAAAAATTCACACCTCATCAAAAGTTCGATTTGTTTACAGCGAAATAAAAGGTTTCCGGCTCGTCAAAATAAAATCTTTAAAACGAGCGACTTCAAAATTCCTTTGAGGCATTCGCATTAAGGGATACAAAAAAAACAGTTTTAAAAGGGTTTTTATTCCTTTTGGTTATATTTCTCATTTCCTTGTTAGTCATGGAATGGGTAAAGAACCAACTGTGGATGAAGAAGTAACGTTTTAAGGAGAAACGGTGTTAAAAGATTAAACCATTATTGCCGCTCTTCACAACGATAGGCTGCCAACTTGCCGTGAAGAACGTAATTACAGTCGTTCAAAACGCAGTCTGACTTACAAAAGATTTTCAACAGAAGTCTTGCTTGGTCTTGTAGTGAGATTCTCTTTAACACTCACCATCTGGAATCTGCAATATTTTTCCTTTTTACCTTTAATGTTATCTAGGAGCTCGTGTCTACATAATGACAGTCGCTCGAATCAATCTTCAGATTAAGGCACATTTGCCTGGATTGATCCATGGATGGGTGACCAGAGACCACCCTCTACATACCAGGTTTCCTCTGTGCCTCGGAAAGCATGACAAACAGTTGGTTCCGGTTGTCAATAGGGGATCGGACTAAGTCAAAAAAATATGATTCTAATTAGTCCGGTTGTGAAGTCATTTGTAGGTAAAAAATGTACTAACATGTGACGTTTTCGAGAATTTCACGAGTTTTCAAAGCACTGTAGCGTCTTAATTTTTTGTTTATGTAAAAAAATAAAAAATACGTGTCCAATATTTTTTGGAAATCTATCTGACGGTCTAATTAGTTTTTTTTTGTCCGATACTATATTGTTTTTTTTTTAAACAAAACGTTGCTCCTCACTAGTACATCTGATCATCTGATCTAGTATATCTGTACATCTTTGACAGTCGTTTCAGGTAGTCATTGGGATCGTTTCAAAAGTCTATCAACAAGTCTCAGCGACAGTCAGTCACAATGTAAAAAACTAGTATTCAGCTGCTTACGGTTAGACTGGAAGTCAACTCCAATATCTGACGTGACATTATAAACGTGAATATCTCTAGTAAACAGAAGTGCGATAGAGTAAGCGTATGGTCTGTTTATGTCTTTTTATACAGAACTATCTTATGCCCGCGATTTCGTCCGCATAGAGTTAGATAATAGAATCAGACTTTTAACGAACGAGCCGCCACTGTAAATAGGATCACTTGAGACAGTTTTTTTTCTGAAATGGCAGCGTTGCTTCTCTTGCTTCTCTGCAGATATCATCAGACTAATTTGACTACCAAGGATTGCCTGAGGGCCTAGATAGGCTAGTCGAAGTCAAACTGATTCGCATTCTGCAACGATTTTATCAAGATTGATAAACCTTTCGGTAGCATATCTCAGTCTGATAAACCCGGGCCTTGTTTGCGTTATCGAAGATCACTAATTCAAGGAGTTTGGAGAATGAGACTGTCTTCTTTTTTCTATATTCACTGCTGATCACCAATAACAGCAAAAGCTAAACTCCATTTTGTTTGGTCCAGGCTGCTAACGCACGACGAGCGCTCCGCGGCTGGGCCGCTGTCCGAGCATGGTGCGTGGCGTGGTGGCACTCCGGTCGCGAGGATGTAGAGGACACGGAACCCGAAGAGGAGCCTTCAGACCCTGGGTACGCCACCCCCGTGTCCGTGGAGACGCCGTTGCAGAGCTCCGTGTCTAGGTAAGAGGATTTTTTTATTATAAAATGGCCCTGCTCTTGATTTCGATCACGTCTGATGGAAAGCTATAGATGAGGTCTATTATGGAACGAGCGTGTCCAGAAGATGCCTGCACACTTTTGCTTTGATGGGTTACACGTGGGAGGGAACACAGATTTTCACACTTGTTTGGGACACTAGGTTAAATTGTATCCGGGATCTGTCAAATCAGTTTGGACAAATCATAGACAGGCAAATACAAAACACTTGGATAAATACTACACTATTTATGTCGGTGCCCGATATGTTAAAAATAATTTATTTTTATAAATACGTACCTATGCCTTTTGAGATAGTATTATTTTCACAACAACACAACACAACACAACAACAATTTAGTTCAACCTTTACTACCCACAAACGACTACTGTAGTAGGTATTGTCCTAAAACACACAGTTTTTTAGTTTTCTGAGTGCAATAGCTCTATTACTGTTTACTTCAGCAGCTACCTTTTTTCTAGCCATAACAACCTTCACATAGTTTACCCATCATTTCTGAGTAGACAAGTATGATGTGCAAATTCACTGGTAACGAGGCATTTTCCAATGTATAGGATAGAACTCTTTTCCTTACAAACACTCATCAGGAACTGTCGGTACTGATAACGTTACCAAGCTGGTCCCAAAGGCACTAAGGGCCATCGCTTACGGCCCTTTGTTACAACCAGAGGACACTAACTCTCATGTTAATAAATAAATAACTAACTTAGAGACTAGCAATAACCTTCATATAAGTCACTGATATGAAGGCCCTTGTCCCTTATTAAGTAAAGGATAAGATTGTTGAGCAAAATTGAGATTTCACATTTGATGTGTTAAGGATTCATTTGGAGACTTTCGAGGAATATTGCTTGAAACTCTATCAACAAATAAATATAATTAGACATGATATTTTCTGTGCACTATTCATACGTTTATCTTTTTTCTCAGATGCACATCACTAAACGTCATCAGGGACCCATACGCGTCTCGCGGTGGCGGCTCCAGTGGCTCAGGTGGTGACGGAGGCACTTCTCCCCTCCGTCGGTCCTATGAGCCACCGTCTAACATGCCCGCGGCCCGCGACAGTCGTTCCCTACCTCCCAACACCAGAATCAACGCTACTACCTCACCAGCACCTAAATCTGCATCTGCAGACTCGGTATACACAATCCTAATTAGACTACCAGACGCCGACACCGAGAGACCAACGATCAAAATGATTACCGAAGAGTCTCCACCTTCTAACGCTAGACCACACTTCAGACCAACCAGAGGAGACTCAGAGCTCAACCTCCACCCTGCAGGACACCAAGCGTTGACTAGAAGAACATCTCACATACAAGATGTTCGAATCCCTTTGAACGCTAAGATAATTCCGAAACAACTGGCAGGTAAAGGTCTGACGAAACAGCCAAAGCCGAAAAAGAAAACACAGGAGAAAAAGCAGGAGACGAAAGCGGCAAAAACGTTGTCGGCCATCTTGCTATCTTTTATAATCACTTGGACGCCTTATAATATTCTGGTGTTGCTGAAGCCTCTGACAGCGTGTACTAAGTGCATCCCAGATGAGTTGTGGTCCTTCTTCTACGCTCTCTGTTACATTAACTCTACGATAAATCCCGTGTGCTACGCCCTGTGTAACGCCACCTTTAGAAGAACGTATGTACGAATTCTGACGTGCAAGTGGCACAATAGAAATAGGGAAGCGATGACCAGAGGTGTGTACAATTGAATTGTGATGAGCTTCGGTTGATTGAATGATTATGTCTTGCGACGGTGCCAAAATGTAAATTGCCCAATTTTGGTGACCGTTCTGTTTAATTTAAAGTTGAAGTGTGAAATGCTGGTAATTGGAGTACAGACGAAATGTTGCAGTTCCATAGCTTGTGTATTTAGAAAAAAAGTCGCAGATAAATTGTGCCAAAGTTTTTCATGTAATCCTTTTACCAACATTGTCATATTTTGACTAAAAGAACCTAATTTCATAATATTCTTCCTAAAATGTGAACTAAAATGGACTGCTAATAAATCGTGGTATCATCCATAATTAGTGTGTGAAAGTTTATTTTGTCCAATGAAACGATTAGTTGTGAATTTTGATTTCGATTAGTGAGTTGACCGTCCCGTCCATACATAGTATATTATTTGTAGACTTAGATGACATTTTGATTTGAGTTCCATTTTTGTTGATTGAGAATGTTTTCTTTTCGACGTTTTTTGTGACTTGCCAAAGCAGCTTTGTTAATAATAAAAAACATATAAATACATATGTATCAATAATCAAAAAAAATATAAATCATTTATATTGGAGTTATTTTCTGAAATGTGAGATTCTAGTTTTTTTTTTTGAGTAGCTCGTGTGGCTCGTGGCTATAATAAGAGTTGTTCGGGTCAATTTTCAGGTTAAGCGGCGCTGGTCTAGGTTTCTCCTTGGATGTGTGACCATCTATTACATACCGAGTTCCCTTCATGCCACGGAAAACCGTACGGTTGGTCCCGACTGTCAGCATAAGATCTTTGACAGTTATAACATGTAGTCAGTGGGCCGAAAGTCTGCCAACCAGTCTTATCAAGGCGTTACATATTACCTAATACTTATTGGGTTGTGAAGGTCAGATAAGCAGTTGCTCCATGTAAAATACTGGTGCCGACCGATGGTGGTGACTTTCAAGTGATTTTTTTTCAGTAATAATGGGATAAAATTTGTGTTTTTTTTTTTTAAATAATTGTAAGTAATGTAATAAATCGATGTTTGTGTCAGTTTAGTTTGCGCAACACGAAGATACGCAAGCCACAAAAAACGTCCGCCTCTTCTCCTGTTATAAGAAGAAGAATAAATTATAATTTAATTTTAAAGCAAAACTTAAGAGCAAAGATTAAATGCCAAGAGTATGTTAAGAATGATTAGTGTTAGAGCAACAGCTGATTATAGCTGTATTTAAAAACTGGTAGTTTGTCAAATATCTAGTCTGAGGACCGGTACGAATCTTCGAATACAGATAGTCGACCTTGGATTTTTCCATTTCTGAGAAAATGTCCCATTTTAATCCAACTGTCACGTTGGTCTTAAAATAATTAACCTTGATTATTATGACGGCCTAGGGACATGATTTCCTAGTGATAATATTCGAAATTTGAAGCACACTTGGTATGCAGAAACCACAGAACCTCACCTGCTACGATATCTTACGATCCTTATATACTCTTTCGCGTAATCCACAGACATTGATATATTGGTGGCGAGTACGACGTATCTGTCCTTTTTGAATAACCTCACCAATAAGGAAACGTCATGTGCATATTGTATGCTTCGGACAAGGATAAAAATCGTTAGAAAACCAGTCTGCAAGTAATGCCTGAGCAGTACTCTTCTATTAAATGTAAAAAAAAGAGGAAAGAATTGATTATTTGTTTGTTATTATTTTAACCCAAAAACTACACAGTCGATTTAAAAAATTCTTTCACCATTAGAAAGCTACACCTTTGCTAAGTAACATAGGCTATATTTTAATATTTTCAAAATACACGCAGACGAAGTAGCGGGCGGAGTGCTAGTAAATATAAATGTGAAAAAGCAAGAGTCGGATCTCGTACTTTTGTATCGGTCCTGTTTGAAGGTGTAACTCTAGTCAGATATTTCTCTACAGTGTTCTGGATAAGGTTTGAGCTTTTAGGATTAATATCGACGAATTTAGATCAAAAATAATTTCGTTTCCCATCATTTAAAGGTTACTTATTTAATTTAATCTTTCTTTTTCGTCGAGTGCTTCAATCTTTTAAATTCTTGTCCATTGAATAAAGTTTATTTTAGGCCTTTTTCATTTCTTCTTCGCTTTTATTAAAAAAAAAAGTTTAGATGTGAACATTCCTTTTCGTTTTTAGCTTCTAACGCTAACGTTATTGCTTTAAAATGTTCTTTGTGTTGGTTTTAGATGTAAAAGAGTTGTAATAAGTAACTCAGTAGCATTTGTAAGTTAGAATGTATCTTTGTGCATCAATTCGTATCGAACAGTATTAAGAGAGAGTCCTGAGCCTTTTTTCAAAATATTAACTGTGTGATTCGTAAAGTATTTTATTTAAAAGTAAGTTTTATAATTATAGAAATTCTGAGCAATACTCAACTCTATTTCTTGTGAAATACTAAATGTTTGTATGATAATTTTAGGATTTCAAAAGTGACCATTTTAAAGTTGTTAAGGTTTGTTTTTCTTAGTCGTGAGTACTCTGTGATTTCATTCAAGATCAACGTGAGATGTGATCATATCTCGATGTACTACTAAAACTCATACAACGATCTGTATATGTGACCCTAACTGTATCGTTTTACCTCACTCTTCTACGATAATTTTATGGATATTACGGAATCTATTATTCCTTTTAATGTCGTAATTACTATCACTATTGTGATAAAGTTGTGAGATTCGAATAGTGAGCTAAAATGATAATCCAATTTTAATTCATCACTATCTTACCCGGCAACATTTAACTATAATATATTTAAATATGTGTCAACGTAGCTAAAATGGGATATATTCATTGAATTCTAAATATATGTCTTAATTTTAAAATATATAAAACGTAATTGTAAATACAACGTTCGTTATGTTAAGTCTATGACATTTGTATCGGCAGTATTACTAAACATAGGACTATATATTATGTATTATACAATTAATGTGTGTGAAGTAAGTACATAAGATTATGTAACATATACATCATGTCTATGAGTGTTGTACAACGTTCCTTTGTTGTGAATGAGGTTTTATTAACCTAATTATTAAATATATGTATGTGTAGAAATAGAAAATCTATTATATATCAACGCAATTTACATTTAAGTCCTAGATTTGAATAAAACCAAGATTTTATACAAAACGGAGGAGAATTACGCATTTTTATTAAAAAGATGTACTTACCTAAACGAAAACATGATTTCGCTACCTTTAATTAAATATAATGACGGACAAACAGTTGCCAAAAAGTGCCAAAAATGTAATATAATTTTTATGAATATGTTTCAAATAGTGATACCGACTATCAATAACAAGAAATGGTAAAGGAGGTAAATTAAATATTTTCACACTTCATTAAATTAAAAAAAAAAATTACCGATTTAAAAACAAACAACATGCACAATGTATTTTCACATCACGCTGTGAAACATTTTCAAAAATTAGTAACGTCTAAAAAAATACAGTAAAATACCTACTTATAGTACTCATTCCCCTAACCTTCATCGACTCGATGAATACGCGATAGGAAATGTATTGTCTCTTTTGAACGAATTGCGTTGCGCCCGGTTATGTGCGTTCAAAGTTTCAAAGAGAAAAAAGTTCTGTCGCTTATTCGTCTATTCGACGAAGGTTAGGTGTTCCGGGTTACAAGAAAAACCATGCTAGTGTCAGCAAGCATCGACAACTAAATCAATGTCTAAATATTATTGCACTACTGGAAATCCTACTTTCGACGCTGAGTTTAGCGTTGAAAACTCATTAGTATATTTGTTTTTATTTGGGCATTTGCTAAGGTGTCTCTTCGTGTTAATGAAAACAAGCGTTTTATTGTTTCTTTATAGACGTGAAATTGTTCTACTGATTTACAAAACACTAGATTAGAATGCGTAATTCTGCCATTATACCTGACAAGACTATTTGACTTACAAATACAATTGCAACAGAATAATTACCACAGACCACATTCACTTGAGCAAAACATTGTTTTATTAAATAAAAACTGTTTATGCAATGAGCGTTGTAATTATTATTTGCCCCAAATTTTTTTTTTTGCTCTGTAAAATAATTTTTATGTATGCTTTCCTCTGTTTACAAAAACATTAATCCAAATCATTATTACTCATGATGACCTAATTTTTTCTATAGATACAATATTTTGTCATACATTGTAATAAAAACTAGCAGTTTCTGCGACAGTTTGTAGATAGCATAAAAATAGAGTTTAAAAAAGTTGACTCTGGAAAATATAAAATGTTTGGTACCCCTTTACGTATGACCGTTCTGAAAAATATTTCTAATGTCTCAAAGAAAACTAAAAAAGAGGACTAATACTTTCATGTTTAACTTTAAAAAAAACCCTATACTTACTCAACATTTCATTGACGTACCTATCATGTCAAGCTGATTTTGAATAAAATGCCGGAAAAGGTGTTTAAGAATAAATAAAAAAAAAACCCTCACATTTTGATTTATTTTAAAATAATAATAAATTGTATTTGTAATCACATGGTAGGTAGTAATTCTAATTCCTAAACGTATTGTCAATGCGCACAGTAAAATTAGTTTAATCTTTTTTTTGTGGATGTCCTTATCGTAGATTTCTAGTCCGAATTGTTTTGTAGTTACCTAATCTAGTAGTAAACACGTAAACAGTAAGAATTTCGAAATAGGTGCAATATTAAAGGTCTTAAGATACAAATAAATTAGAAATGTTTTTTTTTTCTGATTCAGAGAAATCGGCAATACCTACAACAAAAATACTATTAAAAAAAGGCATAAACCGGTTTCGAATTTTTAGGATTTTGAAACCCAAACAACTTTGCAGTATGACAGTACTCAACTGTCATGTTTTAAGTTGAAATTTAATATAGCACTGTTTTGTTTAACTTCCCTGTGTAAATTATAATAGTTGACAGTACAAATCTGGGCTCATCAGAGCTCCTACATTCCACCACATCATGTCTTAAACTTGGTGTTCCCACATTTTCTATATATTCCCTTTATGGAGCGACAGCATATTGAAAGTGTGAATGCAATCATTTTTTTTTTGTTTTTGTTAAATTATTAATAATGTTTATTTCTTGTTTTTAAGAGGGAAACGCCAGGTTATCAGCAAAATTATTTTTCTTACATTTTTCTTTAAATTAACAAGTCAGGTTGGATATTGATTAAGATACCATTCGCGACAGTAACAAGTGTGGCTTCACTGAGTTATAATCATTAAATGAATCAGTAAAACCGTCTAAATCCATTGAACCCCTTTGAATGAGTTTTTTAACAAATAGTCATTAAATGGGATTAAATATGAACTCAAGAGAAACTTCAGCATTATAATATATGATCATTTTAATGATTATAATTCAGTAAAAATACGCATCACGGACGTTTATCACATTTTGTTCAACAAACAGTCTGTCACTGACTGGCAAATTGTTAAAAAACCGAATAAAATTTGAATTTCGCGGGCTACACTGGCACTTTCACCTTAATATCGATTTGAAGGTTGAATGTTTTATAGTTTATTGATTGTTAGTCAACCAATATTCATTAAATAAAAAAATCAGAGAGGTCAGTTGTTTTCTAAAAGCTTTTGTTTATTTTTAAATGTAGGTGTGTATTTGTATGATGTCGCTCTTCATTATCTATGGTAGTAATTTTGTTGCTGCATGAAGTTTTTAGATAATTGCATATTCAGCTATCATAGGAGAGTCTTAAAGACTTCTTGTATATTATTAGATAGTTAAGTATTACATCTCGATGTTAATAATTTTTATATCTCGAATCATAATAGTTTTACAACCTTGCTTTGCAATTAACACTTACTTTGAATTTGTCATATATAAACACCCTGTCATACGTTTTAAGTATATAAAGTATAATTATTGAGGTAGTACCTTAATAAAAACCTTAATAGATAGTGAATTACCAGATTCTAAATGTTTTGCCTATTTTGTATTACAGATGTGTGCAAATTTTGTCATAAATAAATAAAATATATAAAAATGTGAAATCAGAGTTTTAAAATAAAATTAAGTTAGTAACATGTGCCATAGCGTCAGTGTTTACAGTATTAAGAAATGTGCTCAAAATGTACATCAAAAATGTGTATAATAAAAGTCAAGTAGCAGTTTTTTTAACGTTGCGAATAACCGTTTGGCGCAACTATTCATATGTGAACTTAGCTAGTAAAATTAATAGTTTTAATATACAGTACGTACGTTTGCTATTTTCCCAAAAATCAGAACTTCGGTCGCCCA
Source organism: Diarsia rubi (assembly GCA_932274075.1). Taxonomy (NCBI): domain Eukaryota; kingdom Metazoa; phylum Arthropoda; class Insecta; order Lepidoptera; family Noctuidae; genus Diarsia; species Diarsia rubi. The sequence goes on along the minus strand of OW026424.1, from coordinate 18,328,559 downwards.
CTGTGAATAAAATTATATGGAAACGTTATTTTGTGATTAATTTATTTAATGGATGTCATGTAAATCGTATTTTATCTTAATATTCATCATGTTTTTTGTAATATAAGCTGCGATAGATAACTCAAATATTTTGGCTTACCATGCGTCTTAGAGCAGTATAATTTAAATCTTTTTCTAGTGTAGAAAAAATATGGCGCTAGACACTCGGTACATCTCTGTCGCTTTCCCACACTGGACTGACAATAAATCAATACTACTCTAATACATCATGGTAACGCCACAGATAAACATAATTTGGTGATAAAAGAAAATACGCAAATCTTAGTTTTTGTTCAATAAAGTGATAATAACTAATGCCATTTGTCTAAATATTACTTATCATGAAAATTTTATATTTGAATTTTTTTAATTTTCGAATATAACAATGCAACTTCTTACTCAAAATACATGTATCTTTCTGTATTCACTTTTAAATTAATAACAATATCAGGATCAATATCGTAAATTTTAATAATAAAATATTTGAGGTATCTATATTTTAACGAATCCGGTGTTTATTATAAAACATTTTTAGATGTCGATTTTGTAAAATCATTAAAATAATGACAAGGGAATAAAACGAACTGAAATATTTAATTAAAAGTATTGTCATGTAATATTTGTAGTGTTGTAAAATAAAAAAAAATAATGGAAAATAAACTCAGCAAATAAGTATGATAGACTCGATGGGACTTTGCATGAAATAAGATAGAACAGCATTAAAATATTCAAAAGTTTGCGAAAAAGTGGAAATATTTCGTTGCTTAAACCGATTGCTGGTGGAAATATATTTATTTTGACTTTCTTGTTTTTACTTAGTTTATTTTAACTCTGACTGAGCCAGACAACTTTGAAATTGCTTTGGTTTTAATACTTTTTGGAACTAAATTTATTCGCTGAGTGGAATTTAAAAAGATAGCCTAACTGAACAGTGAACACTTTTGTCAAAATATTTTGGGTCCAGTGAGAAACTGAATTGATGTTTATTCTTTACTATGGAAATGTTAGCACAGTCAAGAATAAACTAGGATTCAGTGAATTGATGAATTTGCATAGATATCTAAAAGCAATTTCCTGTAACTGACTGAAAACGCCTAAAATCTAGTCAAAATCTAGTCTCAGAAAAAATAAATGTTAAAATCTTATCGAAAATTATGAATAACAAATTTTAATATACTATTGACAGAACACTGAGATTAAAAAACTTAAGAAAACGAGAATTGCTCGTCTGAATGCAATTATACAAGGTGACAACGCGATCCTTCACGATGCCAACCAGTTAAACAAGCATTCTATACTTTATACTAAGTAAATCTACACAAAGATTACCGCTGGAAAACTAACTATTTATTTGATACGACACAACAAAATCTTTAACGAATCAAACTCATTTGAAATATGCATGCAATGCATGTTTGAGTTTAATTAAATACCAAAATTATAATATTTGTCAGACCTATGACGAGCTAGCCATACTTGAGCCAAACTTTGGTTGCCTACCGATTGTTTTGGTAACAAAGATACTATACAAAACTATACTAGTTCTCAACTATCGACGGGCATGTTCCGAAAAGGTACAATTACCTCCTATTCCTAGAACCAATATAATCCGAAGGTTCAATAGAGTTCAGAGAATCGGTCGTAGAAAGGAGCTTGATCAAACTTCCAACTTGTACCTAAGTGTGTTCAGCCCGGAAAATGTGGATCCACTTTTATTTTATCTCCTTTATTATAGCAATTGTGATTCAATTGAAAGTTTCTATTTTTGAAATGAAACTGTTTGAAACGTTATTTGAGCGACTAAAATAAACGTAATTTCAGTCGCTAACATTGCAATTAATTTTTGTGTTAATAACTGTTTGGTATTTCATACGCTAAGGTTTCCCCACATAATTATTGACACCTTATTTTAACCAAACAAATTAACAAGTTTCCAATTTGTAGTGTGGAGTAAGATAACAGTAATTACGAAGTTTAATAGGCGTGTAACATAAACATGGAACGGGGACTGCTCAAATATTCCACAGGCGAATCCAATTATTATTTGTGTATTTCAACTATTATTTGTAATGCTTCAATTTCAAAGTTAACTGGCTCGTTCATATTACTAGATGCAATATTATTTTTAGTAATTTAAGTGTTATTTTGTCTTTAAGACGTCATGTTGTTTTTAAAACCCGACCAAAGTACTCTTCGTCGTTCATTGTGTGGAAGATCTTTGACCGCGTTTCTGAACTGTGTGAGTGATTATGAACGAACTCAAAAAATTGCAATTTAAAAATTTAGGATCTATTATTATCAATGTACAAGTTTAGTCATTCACGGTGTATTTATTAATAAATAAATAAATAAATGTGGTTTTTTGTAAGTTATTTTAAAAATTAATCAATGTTTTTGTATAACCAAAGACAATAAAAATTTAACTAAAAAAATGTTGTGTTTGTTATTTTATATACTTACGTATTTTGTTTTTTTTTCTTAAGTTTATTTAAATAATGATTAAAGTTAAAATGAAAAATCTTTTAAAATAACCTAAGTTATTTACTTTTTTAAACGTCATGTTTTTATTCTTGCTAGTTAATCAGCATATAGAAAGATTTGGAGATTATGGGTCAAAGACCACGTTTGCCCAGTAATGGCATGACACAGGCAAACATTAATAGTAGTTGTCAATTTATACCTTATCTACATTTCGTGTAAGCCCATCTCAGTTCATTTTAATATAATATTGACCTGCACGCCTCTAGCCAAGTCCAAATACAGACTAAATTAATTATGATTGGGCCTGAGTTAGTAGCCCCATCAAACCGATTGGAATACTGAGATTCCGTATTTCCGATTGAAGGTACAGTCAGCATTAGAGGTAAATTAACACTACTGAAAGATTCAAAGCAGGTTTTTTTAATAAAATCTTGCCAGATTTGTTGTTAATAGGTTATTGAAGAGTAAGGAATATTTTAAAGAATAATCTTCTCAAACTTTAAAAATAATAGCAGGAGACCTGTACTACATCAAATAAATATAATTCCGAAATGTTAATATATTTCTGTTGCTGACCGTATATATTCAGTGAAACGCTAGCTAGCAGCGAAAGCTAGGTACAGACACCAGCACATCAACTTAAAAAAAATGAAATTGTCAAATTTTCTCGATCATCCTTTATCCTAATTGCAATAAAATCAGTATAAGTTTAGTACCCTTAACGCAAACGAAGGTCACTTGTTCTCCCCACCTATGCGATCATTTTTTGGTTCTAGATGATACCTGGGAACCCCCTAGTTACGGAGATATTGGGGGTCAAAGTTTATAATTTTGCACAGCTGTTTTTGTAAAACTAGTTTTTCAGGTTATAACTTTACTTAAATTACCTCCATGACCCGTTTACTATTCAAAGCATTTACTAGGACAATGTTTTAAGAGTTCTACATTGAATTTTACCGTAAAATGTGATTTTTGACCCAAAAAAAAGTCGTTTCCCACCAAAAATTGTTGCGTAGGGGTACCTACTTAGTTTGTTGTACAGAATACTTGGTTGACATATGTGTGAAGGGTTAATTTACACCCTGTATATTTATTAGATTAGATTGATGTGCTGGCTACTGTCCCATCAGTTCCCATTTGAGAATATAGCAGACATCGCTTTGGAGTCTGTCTTGTAATTTTTTGATTTTCGAAAAGTGGTGTTCCTTTTTGACTTATTATTTTTAGCTAATTATGTTTTTAAGTACTGTATTATATGGGACTAGCCTATTGCCATTAACGGGGTATTAATCCAGACTATGACTAGGCTGCTGCTGAGAAATTTCTGATGGAAAACCCAATAACACTTTGCCTGACCACTGACCAGGGAATCAAAAACCTATTGCTCAGCAGGCGTGTTTGTCAACCGAAAAGTACCTACCTACAGAGGAAATAGGTACTTTGAAGAGTACCTACTATTAACATGCCTAGAATTTCAAACTCTCTAGATCTCTCAGACTCTAATATATAATTAGGACACTTCAGGCACTATTGCATGTAAAAAATAAGACAAAAACGAAGCTATGTTCACAGTCACCCTTATGAGTCAGCTTAAGTGTGTTTTCCATTTTAAAGCACATGGAGAAGCATGGGCAAGAAACTCCATAGAAAACTTACCACAAGTGGCGGAGAGCCGGGTTTTGCAGTGCATCTGGGAGAGAAATATGCCAGCTGTGGACTGTGACAGGCTGAGATAATCACTACATATTATCAAACAAAGTCCTCCGCCGCGTCTGTCTGTCTGTCTGTTCGCGATAAACTCAAAAACTACAGCACCGATTTTCATGCTATTTTTCCCAATGGATAGATTGGTTCTCGAGGAAGGTTTCAGAATATTAATTATTTGACCAACATCCACGCGGCCATCAGCTAGTTGATTGATGAGACACGATATTTAAAAAAAAGGGGTTTAAAAAAAAAAATTAAGGTTAGTGTTGTAAATAAAGATTAGAGAAAGTACGCGCTGAATCGTAAACAAAACCTTTCGGTGCGCATACCTACGTGTGTACTCCAATATTGGTGTTGGAAGAAAGTTTTTGACACAAGTTTTGTTCAACAAACAAATTCCACAATAACGCACAAAACATCGTTTATAAAATCGAATAGGTGCCCATGCAAATGGCGTCCTGTCAACGTTTGCGCTACGTTAGCATGGTTTCTAGTTTGCCGTAGGGGTGTGTGTCTTTGTGTGATCTAAAAAGTTGAATACAGAACACAGTTTCAATAGCTAATTCATCATAAGTCTAGCCTTTTCCCTGAATTTTATACAAAGCGACTGCCTATCTGACCTTCACAACCCAGTAAAATATGGGTAGTATAATGTTCCTTTGTTAAGACTGGTCGTCACACTTTCAGGTCACTGACTACCTGTAACGACTGCCAAAGTTCTTCAAATAGCACCCAACGGCGACGATATGGAATGCGTGTCGAACACATTTCATACATTACGAATGTGAAAAATTGAAATATTGAATCTTTTTCATAATATATCTAAGATTATTCAACGTGCGATTTTAACGTGCTTTCCGAGGCACGGAGGAAACTCAGTATTTAATGGGTGGTCACCAATCCACCGATCACCCTAGGCATGCGTGGTTTAACCTGACGATTGAGCTGAAAAGCCGTTATTTTCTAGAGACAAGCTCCTCCGAGAGTTGAAGATGTCATGTTCGTGAACGGGCGCTGTCAGTAGAGACTTGTCTCTTAGTTGCCATGGTTATTTTTTTAATTCTTTTTATTTGTTTATTATATCTTTTTACTCCGGACGCTCTTAACTTGCACGTCTTGCTACATAGTTCTCACATAATATACCATCTCAACATGAAAATTTTGTAACAATATTCTGATTTAAAAGAGTGTCCATGGAGTTTCTTGCCCGTTCTTCTCCATAGAGATCTACGCTGGGGAATGGGCAACTACAGTACTTTCACAAGTTATTATGCCTTGTGACTGTGACTGTAGCTTAGGAGTGTGTTAAAAAGGTAGAATTTAATTATTACATTATTGTTTATTTTTTCTATTTACAATGTTGCCAACTGTCAAAGTAAGTCATAGTAACTGTTGCTTATTAAAATTGACATTAAAATCAATTAAAATGCTATTTAACCTGTTAATTTAATCTATAAAAATAGTATTTAATTATCTACGAACATTTTTAATACTTTTAGTCTATACTTTATAGTTTGTTATTAGTCGATCGGTTGGCTTATGGCGGGAAAGTAAGGTATAAAAGCGAGGCACAGTGACCGTCCGGGCACTCCTGATGACCCTATTACTATTCTTCAAGAAAGCAGTAGGGAAACCAGTACTCTTAGGAAGAACAGACATAAATATCCGTCATTCCGACCGCGCCGCCGCGGTCCGTCGTCGCGGAATCCCATTTCAAGCCCCCCCCGACCCTCGCCAGAGCCAGCCCGCGATGCTGAGCCAGTAGTTTTAAACCAGCCCTTAAATAACATCACTCAGATCCAGCCTGTCCCCTTGCTGCCCTCCCCCAGTGACGTCCTAAGCCGAGGTCCGTACCCCACAGGGGGTGCCCTTAGCGATTTGTCACTTAGTTTGTAAGATTTTGCCCTGGCTGGAGGCCTTAAACTCAAGGCACCCACAGGGATTTGCCCGGTTAAGCAGAAGACAGTCTCCTAGACTGAACTGCGAGATGCCATTTAGAAAAAAAAAAAAAAAAAAAAAAAAAAAAAAAAAAAACCGTCCGGGCACTTCTTGTTTGGCTGCCGACGGAAACACTTCTATACAAAGTTAAGTACCTACCTATATTGTTGCTTTGCTGAAATTATTATGTAATTATTATTTTTGTTACTCATTATTGTCAGTATGTGAATTTTAAAGTAACTGGATTTGTGTTTGTTTAGATGGTATTTATTATGATAACTTTGCTTAAATACTCAATGTTATGGGTATATTATACCTCTTGTTACATAAATTTAAATCTATGTGTATGTGTTCTAAGCTTATATGATTATATTGTATCTGTTGTGTTAAAAATATAAACAGTAAAATGTACCTTGTAGTTTCCCTTACTATCACCCAGTAAATTACAATAATTTTCGTTTATTTCAGTTAAAGTAGATAACTAGTATGTTGCTTATTCGTTTACCTTGCCGTCTATAACAATAAAGTAGATAAATAGTATGTTGCTAATCAGTTTACCTTGCCGTTTATAACAAGTGCAATGCGTCGTTTCGGGGGTTGCTGCGTCGAGTTGCGCGGCGCCGGATGTTACCGGTGGCAAGTGCTGTGGGTGCGGAGGAGCGCGGCGGCGGGTGCGCGGAGCTCCGGATCGCGGGGCGGCCGTTGCGCGTTGGGACGTGCATTCGATGTTCCGTGATTCGAAGTCTCGTGCATTCGTTGTTGCGGTGTGAAGTGTTGTCGTTGCGGGCATTCGGCGGCGTGTGGTTCGGCGTGGTGGCTTTCGGAATGACGTATTGCACTCGTAGTTTTGTTTTATGAATTGTTCTTATGACATTCAAAAGTTCCAGTAATGGTTTAATTGAAATAAATGCTTTGAGTTTGAGTAATCATCATAATCTTTCTGCCCATATCCCATTCTATTTGAGGACACGTTTTCTTCTTCCATTCTTCCCTGAAAGACGTCGCGGTATCATTTACTACTTTCTCTTTCATATCATTCCTCACACAATCCATCTTTTCTTCAAAGCTTCAATAATTGCGTAATCGAAAACGCGTGTTTCAGCAATACAGGTAGGTGTTATGTATCGAGCTATATTATAAACATAGGTACGTATGTGTTGAGATCCTTCCTCCAAATTACATTTAACATGAAAATTTAATCGTTCGGTTATCGAATCGGTCGGCGTACTGCGCGATGTGATCACGAGGGAATATTATCAAGATTGCTCATATCGCGTGGGGTTCTTGAGAAACTTAATGGGTGTAAATTAGGACGTATATAAACTACTCAACAAGGTGATTGATTAAATGTAGGTACTTTAAGGGAAGTGAGAACTATTAAAATATGTGAGTAACTTCTACTATGCGTCTTACTACGAAATCACTACATATTATAAAACAAAGTCGTCCTCCGCGTCTGTCTAGTCTGTTCGCGATAAACTCAAAAACTACTGCACTAATTATCATGTTGTTTTCACCTATGGATAGAGTGGTTTTCGCAGAATGTTTGAGTATGTACTTTACACGGGCATTAGCTAGTATAATAATAAACCAAATAAGTGCGAATCTTACTAGTGCGTGAAGGGTTCCGTACCATCGTAGTAGGGGAAACCCCTTTTTTATTTTATTAATATACATATAATATCATCAAATAAACCCCTCCCGCTCTTAGGCAGAGCGAAAGAGAGTGTCAGATTTCTACTGAATAAAAACCACCCATGTTCCTTCTTAGCCCTATATGTCGAGGCCGCGGTAACTTCTGAACAATCCGCAGCCCCGACGAGACCCGCAGCCCCGACGGGAAGGGGAGCCCCCTTTAATTTATTTTTATTATTTGTTGTTATAGCGGCAACAGAAATACACATTCTTTAAAAATTCCAACTTTCTATCTATTACGGGTCATGAGAGGACGGACGGAACCCTGTTCGTTGTGGGTTTCGTTGGTTACCCTTTTTTTTTTATTTGACTACGGCAAAACCAAAGGAGGGTTATGATTTTGTATAATTGTTGCAGATGTTGAACAGATGGGTATAAGAGTAGAGGAAGACCAAAGAAACGATGGATGGACTGTGTGAAGTATGATATGGCTAGGAAGGAGGTGACTGCTGACATGACGAGAAATAGAGAAGTATGGAAGAAATAGACATGTTGCGCTGACCCCAAATAAATTAGGATAAGAGGGGAGAATGATGATGATGATGATAAACCATAGATAAGCAGTGGATAAATTCTCTCTTTTACAATGGTTTTTAATCATCCAGACGCCCTTTGGTACGAATAGTTACAGCACTGATATCAACATTTGTGCCTTACCTTCATTACAAAAATTTGTTAATTGATATGTTATGTACTTTTTTATTTTTACATTGTTTATAATTATATGATTTTTTATTATTGATTTGTGTCTGTAGTAACTCTAAAATGAACGTACACCTTACTATTGTATCGAGTCTGGTTCTTCTAACCAACATAACAGACAGAATGTGTTGCTGGGGAGTTTGTTCCGTCACTTCTTCTTTCCAGCTAAACACTAGGAAGTGCCGAAGGGTGGGCGTTTTGGGGGACTGTCTCTTGTAAATAAGTAGAGTAAAGTAAATTTTGACGTTCGAAAAGTGCTGATTATCAGCCTAATTTGAATAAATGACTTTTGATTTTGATTGATTTTGATTTTGATACGTGAAGAGTGTTTACTAAAAAAATTACATCGGTTGATTTATTGACAAAAAAGAATAGTTGTACAATGACCATGTTATACAGTATTATTAGGTATCACTAAATCAATGGGGTAGTTAACAAAAAAAATCTAATTAGTCCGTCAGATAGATTTTCAAAAAATATTGGGCACGTATTTTTTCTTTTTTCGCGTATACAAACAATGAAGACGATACAGTGCTTTGAAAAATCGTGTGACGTCATTTTACAAGACATTCTTTACCGGTGAGTGAGGTCACCCCACTCAAATCTTTGACGCGTTGTATCTTCGTCAATTTTTATTGATTTGATAAAACAAAAAATACGTAACCAATATTTTTCGATAATCTAACCGACGGACTAATTAGAATCATATTTTTTTTAGTTAAGTTTTCTAATTTATTCAAAACATCCAGAGCTAGTGAAACAGACCCTTAAAACATTTTTCTCACCCAAAAAATCCAACACTCCTTTTCCCTTACGTAATTTCCGATCCCTCACCCAAATAACAAAGGCTACTTTTAAAAACTAATTTTCTTCGAACTCCGAATAGGCTTCCAGAGGTGAGCGTGCTCATAAATCCTTGGAGCTGGGATATTTACGGTCCAAACTTTAGGTTCCTAACGTGGAGAACTGGAGAACTTAAGAGCCCATGCCGTCAAACGGGAACTTCCCTTGGAGCAAAATGATACGGGAGCGTAACTAAGTGGGTAAGTAAATTGGTTCGGTTTTAACATAACATTACGCTGATTTGCTTGGTAGAAGTCTGCCGGGGCTGCAGGTCGTTCGAAACAGATGCCGCGACCACGGGCACAAAGGGCTAAGAAGGAAAATGGGTGGTTTCTAGTGAGTAGAAGTCTGACACTCCCTTTTGCTCTACCCAGCGGTAGCGGGGTCTTGGGTAGACCCCCCAAAAAAGTGGCCGATTACGTTACAATTCGTAAAACAGTGACAATTGTTAATATTAATTACTTAATATTAACTGCCACTCGGGTCGATCATTAGGTTAGGCTGCGCGTGGTTAGGTTTGTCTGTGGATGGGTGACCACCCGTTACAAACCGAGTTTTCTCCGTGCCTTTGAAAGCTGTTTGTTCCGGCTGCCATATATAGATCTATAGATCTTTGGCAGTCGTTACAGGTACCTGAAAGTCTGACAACCAGTCTTAACAAATGGTATCTTATTACCCAGTGTTAACTGGGTTGTGGACGTCAGATAGACAGTTGCTCCATGTAAAATACTGGTATTTAGCTGCATCCGGTTAGACTGGAAGCCGACCCCAACATAGTTTGGAAGAGGCTAGGCAGATGCTAGGATATCTGTGTGTGACTATTTTAAGAATAGTAAAGTCATCCTATTATGGTTATGCTATAAAGCGGCCATTATTTGAGAGTTTTAAAACGGAATCAATGACAATGGCATTATCTTATTGTTTTTCATTTAACTTACTATGTGAGGATCATATTGCCTCCCCTAGTTGCATACCAAAAAAAACCGATGTTGCTGTTTAATATTCATCATCATCATCCGCCTATGATGTTCATAGCTGGAACTCTGTGAGAGGGAATGGGTTAAATATTATCCATCGCTGCATCGTGAAAAACAAAAAGCAGTTAATTATCTTTGATTATACATAAACCATTCAAAATACAACGTTTATTTCCCCCAAGAGAAATTAAAATACAGACAGACTGCATACGAAATGACACAGATGAAAAATATAAATGGATGGCAAAGGTACCTTGTAAATTCAGCCTATTCACGGATCGGGACAAAAATTAAAACAATATTGTGCCGTTCCACAAAACGTTGAGTTGACGATATGTTAAAAATAGAAAATGTCGATAAAATAAACGGTGTGTGGGAATTCGTGTTATTGCTATGAGATACACGTTTCACCACTCGTTTGATTTTCGACGATATTCCCAAATTTTTCTGTGACATTGCGGGTATAAAGGCTGTATGAAATCTGACGTTTACCTATTGTATTCGCTTTATTGGTTTTATCTGTGGCTATTGCATTAAAGCGGAGCGGCCTTGGAAAACTTATTGTTTCGATGAGAATTCAAACTGTGTGGTCCTATTTGGCGACGAGTTTGGTACTTTTAGTGGCCTCCATGAGCTCTTGTTATGAGCAAATAAACAGGTTAAGCAGGTCATTATGTCATGTGTCCTATAATTTGCAGGGCAACACCATGTTTACACTTTAGAGTAGATTCATTAATGAATCTCCACCTGAACAAGTTTTCCTTGCTTCGCCCAAGTGTCAGGAGTCAATTTAAAGACTTTCAGGTCAGCCGTAGCAACTCGTGTCCAGATGGGAGGTTTTATTCATTTTATAACTTTTTTTGATAAACCAACATTTACATTTGGTATAATCATAGTAAAATATTATGTTTATTTTTTTTTATTTACTCCGTCAGAAAAACACATTGATTTAGATATTATGGTAGGTGTTCATATTGTGTTATAACGAAATACAAAAAATAGCAATTACAAATTAAAACTACTAACAATTAATTCAGCTTATGCTTCAAGACCTAAGCGATACAAGCCTTGAGGTTGGACTGAAGATGAATATGTCGAAGACCAAAGTTATGTCCAACGGAACACCTAACATAATAAAAGCAGACGGGGAAACAATACAACATGTCCAGGAATACCTGTACTTGGGCCAAGTAGTCTCTTTCCAGGCTAGGCAAGACAAAGAAGTCGCAAGACGAACTGAAAACGCCTGGAAGAGCTACTGGTCCATGAAAGAGCTGTTTAAAGGTCAGTTGCCTATAACTCTGAAAAGGAAACTTATGGACATGTGTATTCTTCCCGTCTTAACCTATGGTGCACAGACTTGGTCTTTGACAAACATCCAGAAGTCCAAACTCAAGGTTTGCCAACGAGCAATGGAGCGCAGTATACTAGGTGTTAAATTAACGGATCGTGTTCAAAACACAGTGCTGCGTTCCAAAACAAAAATAGCTGACGTGGCCCAAAAGGCTGCTCAACTCAAATGGGACTGGGCAGGACATGCCTGCCGCATGCCGGAAAATCTGTGGGCCAAAATAGCAGGAAACTGGACACAGTGAGACGGGGTCGTGGCAGGCCACGAAGGAGATGGCGGGATGAACTGGATCGGTTCCGTCAAAACTGGAAGGAGGACGCGCGGGTTCGAGAGAAGTGGAAAGAGTGGAGGGAGGCCTTTGCCCTGGAGTGGGACAGAGCAGGCTAATAAAAAAAAAAAAAAAAAAAAACAATTAATACTTACATACAACGACCACTTAGGCGTCTTAGTACTCCTCCGCTTCGCTGACAACCGGGAACGTGCCCAGAAGACTGGCATCATTGCCACGTTGAATGGCAATCCTTCGACCAAATAAAGAGCCACATTGTTGACGATCGCAGCCTCTGAGCAGCATACAAGCAAAACAAATAACTTAGAAATCTAATCTTTACCTGAAAGTCGGTAAATCAAGCCCTTACCGGTATTTAAAACAAAAGTAATTTACTTTCTTCGTCGCTTTCCCCCCAAGTACTGTAACTTGGGGGGAAAGCGACGAAGAAAGTAATGCTGCTCAGAGGCTGCGATCGTCAACAATGTGGCTCTTTATTTGGTCGAAGGATTGCCATTCAACGTGGCAATGATGCCAGTCTTCTGGGCACGTTCCCGGTTGTCAGCTTACCGGTATTTAAAACAAAAGTAATTTACTTTCTTCGTCGCTTTCCCCCCAAGTTACAGTTCCTCACGTCTGACGATTTTATTTTACAGGTTTGTAATTCACTGAAGGCGTCAAAGTCGTTTCTCCGATCACCTGTTTCGTTTACTGAAAATTATATTCCTCATATGAGAATGGCAGGATATTTTAGGAATCGTGAGATGCAGACGAGGAACTGGGTACAGAGAGATGTTGTTTCACAGTTGCCTACTTTACCTACCTCTGATTTTACATAACCTACTGCCCAAATCACAATGAACCTTACTTATGTAACTTTAAGGTTGCTATTGGGTGTAATTAATCATCAAAACAATATTTATAGTTGATTTTAGAAGAATTTGTTGCTTGTAGAAGAGTTAGTACAAATGTTCATTATACCTCGCGTTGATGTATATACTCGTACATTAACGCGATGATATCAATAAAATGTATTAGTCGTAAAGATATGATAAATGATGTTTACTTTGCAAATTGACGGCACGGTTGGTGCACTGACTGAGTGGCTGGATTGCTGCGCTGCGTGTCGCGGGTTCGATCCCTGCACGTAACAAATATTTGTATGGCCTTCAGATAGTTGTTATTTATGGATCTGGTATTTGTGTATGTAACTTTCGCCTGTTGGTCTAGTGGTTAGTGACCCTAACTGCTATGCCGGAGGTCGTGGGTTCGATTCCCACCCAGGACAAATGTTTGTGTGATGAGCACGATCATTTGTTCTGTGTCTGGGTGTAATTTATCTATAATATGTATGTATTTAGAAATATATAAGTATGTTTATCAGTTGTCTAGTACCCATAACACAAGCTCTGCTTAGCTTGGGACTAGATGGCGTTGTGTGATAGTTGTGGAATATTATTATTATTATTATTATTATTAAAATGTTTGTGAGCGCACCCACGATACAGGAGAAATTCCTAGTGTAGAGGATATAACATTCCTCAAGTGAGTATACCAAGATTATGTATTACTGTCTGTGATGGTCTTTTCAAGAAAGTACCACACCGATTTGAATAGACCTGTCCAGTGTCTCGCTCTTCAATATCAAAAAATCTAAATCAAAATATTTTTATTTCACATAGGCCTACATGGGCACTTATAAAACGTCGGTAAAAAGTGGCACGGTTCGGTGCATTGGTCGATTTCTAAGGAGAAGAACCGGCAAGAAACTCCGTCGTTTGGGTTAACAATAAGGTATAATACACACATGAATACCGTGCAGATTAATGTCTGAGAAGGTCTTTTGAGGAAAGCACCACACAGATTTGAGTGGATCTGTCCAGTCAGTGCAAGCATTATTTTGTCAGTTATTGTGGAGCTCGACTTATAACTCAAGGAGCTCAACGTCACGACGAACAATACCAAAGAAAGGACATTTGGGTGGGTCATCAGTCGTTAAATTATCTTATTTATATACGAGCATAGTGCTTCAGAATCAAATCACTGCTTCCCAAAATCAACAACTCTCTCGTATCAAAGTGACTCAGAGGTAGCCCGTCTGCCTCCGAAGCAAAACATTTAATTCCCTTCGGAACGTCCCCGTAAGTCCTTTACGTAACCATATGTTGGGGGCGCCAGAGTGCCTCCATGTTTTATTTTTAAACACCTTCTATTTACGTGGCCGTTCACATTGGGTAGTCGGGTATTTGTGAAATATGTTGGCCTTTTGTTGACGGTAGCCTGTATTTTGTGATCGTACATTGTATTCGCTGTGAACGGTTACAAGAAATACCTATATGATATAAACTAAAATATTAAAAACTAGCAGACGTCACGCGGTTTCACCCGCGTAGTTCTCGTTCCCATGGGAATACAGGGATAAAAAGTAGCCTATGTTACCCGGGGATAGTGTAGCTTCCCAACGGTGAAAGAATTTTTCAAATCGGTTCAGTAGTTTCGAAGCCTATTTGTTATAAACAAACAAACAAATATTTCCTCTTTATAATATTAGTATAGACTAGACGCTCCAGTGTCTAGTGGACGCAAGCGCGGCCGCTAAGCCTAAGGTCCTGAGATCGAATCCCGAGTCGGGTAAAATGTATTTGGGCTATCAGAATCTCAGCAGACACAGAGTCATGATTTGTGCTTAGTTGATGGCAATGGGCTCGCATTACATAAGATTTGACTATAATCAGTGAATTATGTGTTCAATTAGGTAAAGAAGAAAGAAAGAAAAGAAAGAAAGAAAACATATTTATTTGGCACATACCATAAGTACACACAACAAAAAATACAAAAACTAGAAACTAAACAGGGAACAAAAAAAAAGAGATAAAATTGTGTGTCTCACGGGGGCGCCAAATAGGTCCAGTACACCTTTGCTTTACCCTGTGAGGAGTTCCAGGTATTAGGGGCTAGCCCATTGCAATTCACCAGGCACAAAGCCAGCCTCCGTGACTACTACTGAGACATTCCAGCCAAAAAAAGCAAAATAACACTTTGTCCGACCCGGGAAACGGACCCAAGACCTCATGCGTAGCAGGCCGCCTTGCAACCACTAGACCAAAGAGGGAGTCAAAATGTTGCTTCTTTTCCTTTCCTTGCCAAAAATTATGCAACTCTTCACGGAAAATATAGTTAAAAACGAATAAGAAAAACGATGTTTAAATCAAAAAGTTTTATTTTTTTAAAACGTAAAATTTTGTCTAAGGTGGGAACCACAATTATCGTCCGACAGTTCCACGTTTACGTCATGGGCTTTCAACTCAACGCCCACTTCCCGCCATTTGGGGCGTTACGCTTCTTATTTTTAAATGCTCGATTTATGTTTTTTGAACCAAGTGCTTTCTTTGAATTTTAATTTTATGGCACTTTTTAATGTTCAAGGTGTTTTATGGTAGTGTCAGCATTTCTGAGCTTCGCAGCCCTATGCTTGTTTAAGAGAGATTTTATCTCTTAAACTGGCGTTGGTTTACTAGCGTGTTTTTCACATGTCACTCCTATGGCCTCACACGCCGCGCCGGTTGTAAGTTAATAAATGTGTTACAAAAAAATAAAAAATGTGAAAGAACACATCTGAAGATCATTTGAAAATTTATTTTCCCCGATCACGATCCTGCCAATCACAGATTATCTGTCGCGTCAAACCGCGGCTATAATTAACTTACCTGGCGACTGTCGATCGCAATCAGGTGCAATTTGTCACCGACGACAATTGGGGCGCGTACCTTAAACTTGGGGGGTGATTGATAGCGATTCCGGAAGTTTGGGATTCAATTTTAGTCTTTATTTTTTGATATTTTATGATTTATGGATGGGGACATAGATGTTAATAAATTCTAATAATAACAGTGAAAAAATAACTGTATTTGCTCTGATTCTTCTAAAAGGCTAAGTTTAAAGAGAATTATCACACGGATAGACCATAAACAAAGATTAGGTTTTTTATTCTGATAAAATTTGCGCGAAGTCAGGGAAAAGCTCATCTCTTTTTTTTTGGTGGTGGGATTTAAATCATCAGATAACCGCCCCTCCCGCTCTTGGGCAGAGCGAAAGGGAGTGTCAGACTTCTACTAACTAAAAACCACCTATGTTCCTTCTTAGCCCTTTATGTCAAGACCGCGGTATCGCTTACAACAACCCGCAGCCCATCATCATCTGCCTTAATTTTCCATAACTATGGGTCGACAATATTGCCAGGAGCGCTGGAAACGGATGAATGAAGGACGTACTGATCAGAAAACAGTGCCAGAAAAAAGGGGAGGCCTCTACCCAACAGTTGGTGATTCCAGGCTGAAATGATGATGCTGATGGGTCATTTTTTTATTAGGACAAGCCCGCTACACTATTCCCAAACCACTTGTAACGACAGTGGTAAAAAAATAAACAGGAACTGATTAATTATTTTATTCGGGCAGAGTTTCCACTTACAAGTTTCACAATCAAGCGCGACAAGATTTCGAAACTGAGCTTACAGGGCATTATATAAACTTATATCCCCACCGGAGGCATCCGGTAGTTATGGCGGTGTCTTCGCTTGACTATGATTGGCTCGCTAGTGGTTGCTAGAGTGGCTTGGCTATGGTTGCCTGTCATTGGCTGGCTAGAGTGGCATGGCTATGGTTTGCTAGAGTGGCATAGCTATGGTTTGCTAGAGTGGCATGGCTATGGTAAGCTGTCATTGTCTGGCTAGGGTGGCACGCTGTGAGCAGGAACACACTGTAACTCCTGTAAGCCAGAATCAACAGTGGCGACCACAAGAAAAGCGCCGAAGCTTGACGAAGTCCCAGAGAAATGATTTAACTGTGTGGGATCGCGCAACGAAATTAATCAGAAAAGAATAGCGGAGGAGTAGGAGAGTGGAGGAGGTGAGCTTCCAGTCAGCCACGAGGTTCTCTAAATGTCATCATCTGCCTAGCCTTTTCCCAACTACAAAAATAAAAAAATAAAATAAAATAAAAATAAAATAAACTAAAATAAAATAAACTAACTAAAATCTAAAATTTTGGGGTCGGCTTCCAGTCTAACTGGATGCAGCTGAATACCAGTATTTTACATGGAGCGACTGCCTATCTGACCTCCACAACCCAGTTAAAACCCCAGTTTTAACTGGGTTGTGGAGGTCAGATAGGCAGTCGCACCAGTCTTAGAAAAGGGTATCGTATTACCCATAATACGATACCCTTTTCTAAGTCTGGTTGTCAGACTTTCAGGTCACTGACTACCTGTAACGGCTGCCAAAGATCTATAATGGCAACCGGGAACAGTTTAACGTGCTTTCCGAGTCACGGAGGAACCTCGGTACGTAATGGGCGGTCATCCATCCACTGACCAACCTAGGGAAGTGCGGCTTAACCTAAATATCGACCCGAGTGGGAGTTATTAAACCACGCTCCGCACGAGGTTCTCTAAATGTAATGATTTAATTGTTACTGTCGGTTAACTTGTTGGTTATTTACGGAGATTATTATGTTTATCTAAAATCTATTAATTAACATTTTGGAAATCCCGTGTAAACAGGACCGTGTAAACAGGTAGCCATATTTTTGTCTGGCACAATTTACTGAGCAGAGAGATAAAGAAATTATCTACCTACATAAGTAGTGTGTGGGTAGATAATTTTCATTCTATCAAATATATGTATAATAACTTTTCATCCTATCTGGAAATCAATTCCACTGGGTTGGAACTCCCAACCGTCTACAAATTCAAACCAGTGAAATCAAAAGTCAAGTCAAGTAAAAATAATTAAAATTCACAAAGACAATCTGGAGGTAAAGTTCTGGAATCTCATTTGAAAGTAAGTGAATATGATTGGCGAATATCTGCTGGATAGTTGTCGATGTTTGGAAGTGCTAGGGGGTGAGGAAAGCGGGGCGGTTTTAATTGCTTTTTCAATTAACGCCGACGGAGGGTCTCTTGGGATCCTATTCGTGAAGGCGTAATGGACTTGTCAAAGAAGAAGTGACGTAGATACGATACTTTTTTCTCTGTTTTTAAAATGGGGAAAAATTACTTGGTTTCTTTAATTTACGCAGTTTTCAATTGTTTTATTTTATTATATCAGTTGTTTTCTGTCTGTTAAGTGAAAGATTACAGAAACCTATATTGCATTTTGGAATATTATAGCAAGCTAGCTGAATAGCTAGCTCGTGATCAAGAAATGTTTTTATTTAGCCAGAGATTTAGAAGTCTTGCTTGAGAAACAATTTGCTTAAAATATTTCATGCGGCTATTTCGACCGAGTCTACATATCACTGATTAGTTTCCCCAACTCATCAGTTTTATTTTAATTCACCAGTTTCGGTAATTCGACAGTTTGCAGTGTTTCGCAGTCCGCAGTTTCGACAAGCATGTTAAGCCGTTGGTCCCGTCTGTCATTTGTAGATATTTGACAGTTGTTACAGGTAGTCAGTGGCCTGACAGTCTGACCAAGGGTTCTCATATTCCAGTCGGGGCTGCGGGTTGTTCGAAAGAGATACCGCGGCATCGGTACAAGGGCTAAGAAGGAACATGGGTGGTTTTTAGTCAGTAGAAGTCTGACACTCCCTTTCGTTCTGCCCAGTGAGTTGGGTTGTTTGATGATTTCCACCCCCCCCCCCCCCCCAAAGAGGTTCTCATATTACCCAGTAGTCCCAATAATGAGTTGTAGAAGTCATATACTCAGTCAGTTCATCAAAAATATTGGTATTCAGATGCAACCGGATCGACTGTCGAAGCCGACCCATACATAGTTGAGCAAACGCTAATATTAATGCTGCTATAATTAATTTTAAATAAATAAATATACGCTAGGTAGACTACGATGAGCTCTCCATATTTGGTAGTTTTCTACCTACTGTCTTATCTGTGAACTAGCTAGTCGCGACAAACTCCTGAACCACCGACACTCAGACGTTCATAATTCCATTTGCGAGTGAGTCGCGACTAGCTGACGTTCTTGTTCTTACTCAGTGTTAACATTGCATAGCATTGTACGGATTGTTGTTCGTTTGTACCTACTGTCTTAACTGTGAACTAGCAGCTAGCAGAGGTGGTCCAGTGGTGGGAGAGTAACCTTTGGAGTTTCTTGCCGGTTCTTCTCCATAGGAATCGACCAATGCACCGAATCGTGCACCTTTTTTTGTCGACGTTTTACAATTGCCCATGTAGGCCATAGGTAGTATGTGAAATAAAATATTTTGATTTTGACTTTGGAAACCTCGACTTGCGAATAATAAGTCATGGGTCGAACGGAGGTAGGCGCGTAACTACGTGTTATTAATTTCTTCACGGTTCTTTCGAAACGGTGAAGGAAAACATCGTGGGACACAGGCATGTCCTAGAAGGAAAAAATCAAAGACATTTGACATCGTCCACTAGGCACTGGGTCCGCGTGGATGATTAAGCTCATTCCCTCTCATAGAGAGGAGATCTGTGTTCCACCAGTGGGAACATTACAGGCTGCCAAATTATATGCTAGTTGAAAACGGCTGTATTTCAGAACAAGGTCATAGCTTTAAAAAAGTTTCTTATTTTTAGAACAAGTTTTTTCTACGACCGACTTCCAGACTGTTTTTTTTTTTGGAAGCCTTTGAAAACTTTATTATTTTTTCCTCGCTTGCTAAATGGATCACAGATTCCAGTTCGATGTAATAGGACAATGGTGAAGAGTTCAGCCGGTGCAGTACCACTCAGCGATTCGGTATTCCCGTTTGAAGTGTGTGTATAGTGTCTGATATCATTAAAACTTTACAATTGAACAGACAATGACACTTGGGATGCATCCTACGCGGATGGCATGACAATAACTCCGTAGTGCGGATGCCATCAAAATCTCATTATAAAAATACGGATCACGACTTTGTTTGCTAAACTTTTTTCTATTGCTGACGAATATAAAGGGTGTAAAAGTACCCTTAATGCAAACGAAAAGCACTTGTTCTCCCAACCGTTGCGATATTTTTTTGTTCTAGATCATACCTAGTTCCAAAATTTTCACAGCTGTTTTTCTAAATACTAGTTTTTCGGGTTATGACTTTACTTAAATTACCTCCATGACCCTTTTACTATTCAAAGCATCCACTAGCACAATGTTTTAAGAGTCCTACATTGAGTTTTACTGTAAAATGTGATTTTTGACCTCAAAAAAAAAGTCCGAAGTTTCCGAGCAAAAATTTTTGCGTAGGGGAACTTAGTTTGATGTATAGAATGCCTGGTTGACGGCTGTGTGAAGGGTTAATTTCCACAGTGTATGGTCAAAATATTTGTTTTACATTTTCAGCTTTTATGTTGTACCTACTCCTTTTAAGGTGTTTATTAGAAATTATGTATGTAACACTAGTTTTTTTTATTTTTATTTGGGACAAGCCCGCCTTACTAACACTACTTATATATAATCATTCTGGTCCGTTTAACCGTTTCCTGCGTCCGTCCGTCCGTCCGCCGCTTTTTTTTCCTTATATTATTCGTCATCCCGGACACACCTAAGTGTCCTGCCATAAATATCATCATTCACCCAGTTCACTCCTCGTTTCTTTGGTCTTCCTTTACACTTAAAAACTCCTATACAGAACCCGCCACATTTATTCTCCAAACTTTTCCAAATACATTTTACACTGTATATGAAATGATGTTATAATTATTGTATTTATGGGTAGCCTTGTCCTGACAATGTTGAGGTCACCTTCAAGTCTAACTGGATGAAAAACAGTAGTTAGTAGTTTACAATTTACATGGAGTAACTGTCTTTCTGATCTCCTTGAACGAGTTCCTTAGTGACACAATACATTTTCAAAGACTTATCATCAGGCTTTCAGGCTACTTTGTTTACTTTGACTGCCAAAGACAATCATCAGTAGGGGATCGGACTGGGTCAAAAAAATATGATTCTAATTAGTCCGTAAGTGACGGACTAATTAGAATCATATTGATTATCGAAAAATATTGGATGTCCTTTCTTTGGTATTGTTCGTCGTGACGTTGAGCTCCTTGAGTTATAAGTCGAGCTCCACGATAACTGACAAATGCTTGCACTGACTGGACGGGTCCACTCAAATCTGTGTGGTGCTTTCTTTCCGGTTCTTCTCCTTAGGAATCGACCAATGCACCGAACCGAGCCCCTTTTTACCGACGTTTTATAAGTGCCCATGTAGGCCTATGTGAAATAAAAATATTTTGATTTGATTTGATTTGGATACGTGTTTTTTGTTTTATCAAATTAATAAAAATTGACGAAGATAAGACGCGTCAAAGATCATGAGTGGGGGGCTGTGACGTCATTTGTTGGTGAAAAATTTACTACCATGTGACGTTTTCGAGGAATTCACGAGTTTTCGAAGCATTGTATCGTCATTTTTGTTTATGTGAAAAAAGAAAAAATACGTGTCTAATATTTTTTGAAAATCTATCTAACTAATTATTATTTTTTTGTCCGATCCCCTATTGCCTGGATAAATAACATTACACAACATTGTAAAGCCATTATTTCTAACACACTTAATCTCCGGCTATTAGGTTTCAAAATATAGTTAGCGACAAATTTGCACGAAGCGACTAAGTTTCATGAAACTTAGCTCTTTTCGATCAAACACTCGACACCACAGAATTCATCATCTGCCTAGCCTTTTCCCAACTATGTTGGCGTGGGTTTCCAGTCTAACCGGATACAGCTGAATACCAGTATTTTACATGAAGTGACTGCCTATCTGACCTCCACAACCCAGTTAGTACTGGGAAATACGATACGTAAGGCTGGTTTACGCCCCGTCGGGGCTGCGGGTCCCGTCGGGGCTGCGGGTTGTTCGCAAGAGATACTGCGGCCTCGACATAAAGGGCTAAGAAGGAACATGGGTGGTTATTAGTCAGTAGAAGTCTGACTCGCTTTCGCTCGGCCCAAGAGCTGAGAGGGTTATTTGATGATCAAAGGTGTCAGACTTCTACTGACTAAAAACCACCCATGTTTCTTCTTAGCCCTACATGTCGAGGCCGCAGTAACTTCTGAACAACCCGCAGCTCTGACGGGCTTGGCCCATGTTGTTGACATCTATTTGTGGCGCGCGTGGAACACGAACGCGCCGTCGACACGGCCTGTCGTCGTCATAAGACGCACGGACGGCGAGCTAGCCTTCACTCACCGTCCACAGGCCCGCGGGTTTGATTACCTTAACTTTAATTAAGGTAAATTCACCTCTGTCTTACCGTTATGAGAGTTAAGGCCTGTTATGTTATACATAATAGGCTGGAGTAAAAACAGTAGTTAAAAAACTAAAAAACCCGACTGAAAAAGGCGGGAAGGCTGGAAGCAGGTGGGGTCCATTTTATTTTCATTTCATAATTTAATATTCAAATGAACCCCGCCTGCTTTTCAGTCTTTTCAGTCAGGTTTTTTAGTTTTTTAACTACTTTTTTTATTGCTAACTTTTTAGTTCTTTTGTGTTTGTGCTTTCGTTGGTCGTGTAAAATACTTAGCAGATAATTTAACTTTTGTGTTTGTTTATAGAATTTGTGACTTTGAATTTATTTTAAACATATAAGTGATATTTTTGTGATCTCCTTTTAAAATCCTTCATTTTGATACCCTACTCGATGGTAATGGATTTTTATTATTTTTCAAATCGACGATATGGCCCCTAAAACCAGCAATTTTTCTTTATTTTTTAATTTTAATGTAGCCAGTGACACTCGCGCCATGAAGACGAATTTAACTACGTATATTTCATTCAAATCCCATCATCCGTTTAGGAGTTTTGAGGGAACAAAGAAACGGGCATACATACATACACGTCAAACACATAACCCTCCTTTTGGACTTCGCCGCAGTCGGGTAAAAAGCTGACAATGAAACAAGCTTATAAAATAATAATCAAAAACCAATCAATAAAACAAAAAACTTTTAGGAGTGAATGCTTTATTTAGTGTGCAAATCCAATCAGAGAAGAGGTAATTTTGGGAAAGAGACTACAACTTCGTCTTGTAATGACGTCAGGCTTAGCCGTAGTGTTTGCCAGAGCCGGCGCCCCAACCACCCCAGCCGAGACCGCCCCAGCCGCCAAGACCATAGCCAAGGCCAACTCCGTAACCTTTGCCAAGTCCGTAACCGCCAAGTCCATAACCGCCAAGTCCGTAACCGCCAAGACCGTAACCGCCAAGGCCGTAACCGCCAAGGCCGTAACCGCCAAGACCGTAACCGCCAAGACCGCCGTAGCCGACGCTTACGGGAACGGTGCGGAGGACAGGAGCACTGACGATGGGAGCTATGGCAGCGGTCTTAATGACGGAGATCGGAGCAGCCTTAACGACGTTAGCGGTGGATATCGCTGGAGCCAAGATGGCGCCGCCGTATCCGCCGTAGCCGCCTAGGCCTGGAATAGACACAAAACATGTTTAGTTAAACTAAGCTCAAAAATCAACAACGTGTGTTATACGTTTAAGGGCTTCAAGATCCCATCGGGGCTGCGGGTCCCGTCGGGGTTGCGGGTTGTTGTAAGAGATACCGCGGCCTCGACATAAAGGACTAAGAAGGAAGATGGGTGGTTTTTAGTCAGTAGAAGTCGGACACTCCATTTCGCTCTGCCCAAGAGCGGGAGGGGGGTTATTCGATGATTTTACACCCGTCAAAAAAACAAAAAAGGGTTCAAGATAGTCTCTATTGAGTCTCTTACCGCTTCTTCTGCATAGAAATTTAGGCTTTAGAATGGACAACTATAGTACTTCCACAAGTTATTATTCAAAGCCTGTTATGGTCTAGTTGGAGTAAATGCTTAAGTTTGACTTTGACACCTGTCTTATGAATATTATGTAAAAGAAACACACCGTGCAGTCAGATCATCAGGGCTATTGCGTATCATTTTAAATGTCACTATCATAGTGTCCATCAATTAACTGTCAAATGGTTCCATTTTGTACTAAACGATAACCAATTTGACAGTTAATCGATGCACACTATGATAGAAACTGACATATAAAAATATACGCAATAGCCCTGCTGAGCATTATTATCGTCTTCCTAACCTTTACCAGACTATTTTGGGATCGGCTTCCAATCTAACCGGATCAAATACAAATCAAATCAGATCTGCGCAAGAGAAGGAAATAAGTTAGCTTACCGTATCCGCCATATCCACCTAAACCGTATCCGCCAATGGCGTTGCCATGAGCGACAGCCAGGAGACAAGCCAACTGTAGGAAAAAACACTATTATTTAACAAATAATCATAAAACTACTTCATCTACATCATTATTTACACAAAGGCCTCCCCCCTACCGTTGGAGCTGAGGGTTTTTGTAAGAGATACCGCAGTCATAAAGGGCTAAGAAGGAACATGGGTGGTTTTTAGCCAGTTGAAGTCTGACACTCCATTTTGCTCTGCCCAAGAGCGGGAGGGTTTATTTGATGATTTCCCACCCCAAAATAAAAATGGCCTCCCCCAAATGTTCCCACATTGACAGGTCCCATGCGTCTTGCATTCAGCAAATCGTTGCTACCTTCACCAGGCTATCGGTTCACCTAGGCCTTCCAACACAACGTCTTGCGGTTAACTTATCGACCCCATCGGCCATTATTCTTGCGACTAATGTAGAACTACTGCTGTGAAACTACTCCTAACGGATTCTGATAGCCGGACACACAAACACTCAAACTAGTAAATCAATCAGAATAAAAACACGTTTATGCGTAAGGCAAGTAAGGTTTCGGTCCAACAAGCACTAATGAAACTGCATATTTCTAGAATACTCGAATAGTTTTTCGACAGAGTAAATAAATCCGTATTCAAGAGTTGTGGGGTTTCTATGAGGTCACAAAAAAGGATTGCTTTAATCTTATAACTGCGTGGGAAAGCGTCAGAGCTATACAGGGTGTCTAGCATCATCTTTTTTATTGTAAGTTGGGAAATTCTCAAACGACACCTCCCGCTCTGGGCACAGTGGTAGGGAGTGTCAGACTTCTACTGATTAAAAACCCTTGTTCTTCCTTAGCCCTCTGTTTCGAAGCCACCGTATCTCTTTCGATCAACCAGCAGCCCCGACAGGCTCTAGCATCTTCTATTTTTCACACTGGGATAAGACGTCATTATAAGGCCACCAAAATGAGAAGACTGGTCAATCAAAAACAGATGGTGATCCCCGAAATATTACGGAAAGATATATAAATCAACTTACAGCTATGTAGGTGTTCATCGTGGTTGGTTACTTCAGACGAAGTGTACTAGTTTACGCAGTAGGGCACCGTTTTATACTAGTGAGTTGGTATCCGCTGGCCACTGAAACACAGTCGTTATAACCGGATGCCGAGTGTCTTCGCACGCACTCGTTCGTTTCGTCAGACATTAGCATTGGGCATCCTTGCTTGATTGGGGACGATGAATTCATTATCCTTTATCTTTATTGAAAGGGTTTTCGATTGTTAGGTTTGCGGAAGGTTTACGTTTCCTATTTAGATGGGTAGTTGTGAATAGTTTTTGATTAACATAACATCATGACTGTAATCCCAGAAAAGGTAAAGGCAGTTGTATACCTAGCAGTTTGTCCACATTTAGCACTTTAAGTTATATTTAAGTCCCATGCAGAAGGGGGAAGGATGTTTACTGACTAAAAAAAATGTGATTCTAATTAGTACGGCTGTTAGATTATCTAAAAATATTGGATACGTATTTTTTGTTTTATCAAATCAATAAAAATTGACGAAGATAAAACGCGTCAAAGATTTGAGTGGCGGTTTGTGACGTCACTGACCGGTGAAAATGCCATACTAATGTCTTTATAGCCCGTTCCCTCTCAAAGAGAGGAGGCCTGTGTCCCAGCAGTGGGAACATTAATAGGCTGTTGATTAATGTCTTAGAATATGACGTCAGACGACTTTTCAAAGCACTGTATTGTCTTCATTGTTTGTTTACGTCAAAAAAGAAAAGAATACGTGTCCAAAATTTTTTGGAAATCTATCTGACGGACTAATTCGATTTTTTTGGTTAAATATCCTATTGCCACAAGCCGGTAAATACCCGGTGGAAAACTCAATAAAAATCTGACTGACCCGTGAATCGACCCTAAGACCTCACCATCATAGGTCGCGATTGCGATCACTACAACATCGAGGCAGTTTTTGACTTAGTTTGGTAAATATTAGGTTGAGTAGTTTTGATTAAACAATTTTATCAGATTTTCTCAACTGATAATTAGGGTTCCGTAGCCGAATGGCAATGTCCGTCTGTCTGTCCGTCCGTATGTCAGAGCCACTTTATTCGGAAACTATTGAAACTACAGAGTTGAAACTTGGTTCGTACATGTATTCTGTGAACCGCTTTACGATTTTTATACAAAAAAATAAAAAAATAGAGATTAAAGGAGGTCTCCCCATACATGGAACTAAAACTAATAAAAAACGTTTTTTATCAAACCTATACGTGTGTGGTGTTTAAAGACAGGTCTTAAAGTTACATTGAAGTTTATAAAACCATTTTTTCTCAAAGTAAGATACACTTCCAAAGTGGTGAAATGTGTGGCCAGTTTTTTTTAAATATCGTTGTGCTAAAAGTGTTTCGCTCTTCTACATTGAAATGCTTGAACGTTTACCTTTCTTTTTTAGCATTGCTCTTTAAATTACTTTGTGAAATATCATCTCCTGCGTAAAGCTTATGGCTCCAAGTTTTAAAGTGGTCATGTGGTCTGATCAGATAATGGTGATCAGACAGGAAGTAAAGCGGGGGTATAAGCTAGGCGTGAATTTATTTGTGGTAGCGAACGCTCGGTAGTCGCAAATCAATTCTCGCCTAGTCAAATTTCGTAAACCGTTTGTTCGAAATCAATTTCGAACTTCATAAAACTACGAGTAAGTATGTTCATCAAAACTGAAAATAATAAAGACACGGGCCCACTTAATAGTACATTACTGCCGCGGTCTATAATGACTACTTTGCTGGTCGCGCTGATGATGGCCGACAGCGCAGCGTAGCGCAGCTCCAGGCCGACACAGCGCGGTCAGCGTGCAGCACTTGATGGACGAGCTGAGATAAAGGCCGAGACCGTAGGCCGAGGCCTTTACAGCGAGGACAGCAGGGGCTGCAATGATGGCCAAGCTGAAAGGCCTAGAGCGTAGCTAGGCTAGCTCGAGGCAATCATAGCGTGACCAGCGAAGCAGTCATTGTGGGCCAAGGTTTGTATAGTGCTTTACTCAAAAATGCAAGTACCTAATCTAAATAAAACCAGCAAGTAATTTAAATAAAAAATATATTAATTAACTAGAATTTTAATTAAAATGACAATTATGAAAAGTACAGTTACTAAAATTCAACACCGACTTTCCCGGTTTGATATTACTTATAGTTTGCGATAATTCTAATGCGGTGTTTGACTGCTGGATTATTTCTTCATTTATTACTTCATTTAAATCTTTTTTTTTTTACCTTTAGACGTACAAACAGCTGTGTTTTAAATAAAATCTTTTTGGAATTGATTTTTTAAAACGTTGAAACGTCAAAATAGCGGTCGGCAAAACATTGCCGGCCTGTTAGAGCGGCCAGCAAAACTTTGCCGGCCGCTCCTTGAAACAGAACGGCAAGGTCGACTTTGCTCAAACAAGGTTGTCAAAATAATGACAACATTACATGCATTTTTGAGTAATAGTACATTACTGCCGCGGTCTATAATGACTACTTTGCTGGTCGCGCTGATGATGGCCGACAGCGCAGCGTAGCGCAGCTCCAGGCCGACACAGCGCGGTCAGCGTGCAGCACTTGATGGACGAGCTGAGATAAAGGCCGAGACCGTAGGCCGAGGCCTTTACTGACAACATTACATGCATTTTTGAGTAAACTAAATTAATTGTCTCAGCGAAAATAAACAGCTGAACAATTGACACCACACCGTGTGGTACCAGGACAGCATGTATCGTAGAAGGCATTGCTTACACAAACCGCCTGCACTAAGCTAACACCCGGACTAAGCAAATACCTGGGAGTAATACAAATGTTTGTTCTCGTCGGGAATCGAAGCATGCGGCCACTAAGGGCGACCGATTTATCACTTTGACATTTATAACGTTATTTAAAGGTTAAGTAGTTAGAGTGGAATGCGAGTGAGGATTTTTCTCGATAAGCCGTTTCCCAGCAAATTTTTTTCGTAGGGTTACTTAGTTTGATGTGCAGAACGCTTGGTTCACGGACGTGTGAAGGGAGCAAGACAGATGTGTTGCTTGGGAGTTTGTTAAGCCACTTCTTCTTTCCAGCTAAATCACTAGGAAGTGTCGAAGGGGGGCGTTTTGGGGGACTGTCTCTTGTAAATAAGTAAAGTAAATTTTGACGTTCGAAAAGTGCTGATTATCAGCCTAATTTGAATAAATGACTTTTGATTTGATTGATTTGGTAGGTACATTATTTCTAATTAGTATAATAATAATAACACAGACGTCTTCCTTGGTCGAGTGGTTTAGGCGTTTGCCTTGTGAACCAGTGGCTGTGTGTTCGATTCCCACAGGAAGCATACTTTGTAAAGAGGTTTCCAGTTTGGCTAGGACATTGCAGGCTTGAATCACTTGAATGTCTGATAATAAGATCATTCCGTTGCTTCGGAAGACACGTATAAACCAACCAAATGGCGGTCGTGAAACCATGTCAGAGGCCCTTTTTTTTTGGCGGGTGGAAAATCATCAAATAACCTTTCCCGCTCTTGGGCAGAGCAAAAGGGAGTGTCAGACTTCTACTGACTAAAAACCACCCATTTTCCTTCTTAGCCCTCTATGTCGAGGCCGCGATAACTAGTGTACAACCCGCCGACGGGCGTCGGCCCTTTCGGGCCCCTCCCATGTTGCTGACATCTCTTTGAGGAGCGCGTGGAACACGAACGCGCCGTCGACACGGCCTGTTTTGGTCGTAAGACGGATGAACGGCGAGCTGGCCCATCACTCACCGTCCACAGGCCCGCGTCTACGGTGGCTGAAAGCCGTCACGTGGCCCCCGACGCCCGGAGCGCCTCCCGCGGCGGTTGGGAATGTCAATATACCTTTTGTCCACACGACAAGAAGTAGCACAGTAGTAGTAGATTATAAGCAGTTGGAACGTAGGTCATATTTTTTTTATTTATAAAAACTTTATGCACAAGAATTGTACAAAGGCGGACTTAATACCTAGGGCCTTTTCTACCATAATATTCTATCTGTATCCTGCCTCTCTCATCATTTTCCCTATCCTAATTTATTTGGGGTCAGTGCACCATGCAGAGAGCATGCTGAACTGACCTCTTTTCTCTTTTCAGTTGACCCCCACTGTACGCCCGTAATAATTTCTAAACCTATTTATGTTTTCCGTAAAGTGAATTTGTTTTTATTTTCAATTCTATTTTAAAATGTAATGTTATTTTATTACGTGTTAAGAGCCAGGAACATTACAGAAATGCATGCGACTGTTATATCCTTGCTCCACGTAATTCCCTCCACCTATATTACCTATGTGTCAGTTTCCTGGCGAGCTGCCAGGGTTTCCTATCCAGGAACTGGTTGGATGCCTTGTAACGAGTTTCTACGTCCGATACTGTGAGTTTATGGTTAAAATGAGTCTGTGAAAACATGGTCTTACGGAAGTGTTGTTGAAATCCGCCTAGGCTGAAATTCTATTTTACAAGATTGATGTACGTCTATGTATATTGTACACTATTTATTAAGACGAGCTTTACATGGTTAGATTAGATATGAAAATTGGTAGTCAGAAGTAACCCTAACTTAATACCTACCTGTTCGAAGATCTGCCGAAATTGTCGTCTAAGAAGAATTAGCTTAGAAGAACATATGACCGGGGCAGCGGATTGAATAAAAAGCTCGTAGACGACGCGTCTAAGTATTGATTACTATAGTAACATAACATCACGCCTGAAAACTCCGAAGGGTTAAGCAGAGGTGTACCTACACAATAGTACACCCACATTCTACCAGATACGTTTATGTATTACCGTCAACTGGGCACAAATCTATACTTACTTCTATTACAAGTATTATTGATTGATACCTAAATAAAATAACTGGCAGGTTTTTTAATAGGGCCGCGGGTAGTCCACCGGTTATCGCGGCCTCGACATAGAGGGCGAAGAAGGAACATGGGTGGTTTTTAGTCAGTAGAAGTCTGACACTCCCTTTCGCTCCGCCCAAGAGCGGGAGGGGTTATTCGATGATTTTACACCCATCAAAAAAAAAAAAGGTATTTTAAATAAGAGATCCTGTCTTCGTTTACCAGTTTAGAATCGAATTATAAATTTTAATTCGATTCTAAACTGGTAAACAGCAGTAGACTTTACGCAGTAATTAGATAATACATTATTCACAAAATCTAGTTTTAATCCTCCACGAACATTACAATGTAGCTGCGTGATCTATTAAAAATAAATCATTTTCTTAAACAGAATAACATTGCATGCACAAATAACGATAGAATACTTTACATATCATATCAAACACCGAATCCACTTTACTTTATTATTTCCTATTGCAATTATTACCAAATGCTATTAGTAATCAGTAATAATGCGTTCCTCACATATTTGTTTTAAACAATTTATTTATCGTGTTTGGTCGAAGGATGCAAGCCAATAAATCATGCTATTTTGTGTTCACACCTTTTACTTAATATTTTTGCTGTTAACTTCAAATCACTGTCATCATGAATCAAGGTTGTAACTTGACGTGAAAATGATTGAAAATTGCACGTCTAAGTGATTTGACGTGAAAAGGTGTTACCTAATTGTAAGCGCATTACATTTTTTTTGTCATTAAGACAATAGGGATATTTACTGACTTAAAAAAATATGATTCTAATTAGTCCGTCTGTTAGATTATCGAAAAATATTGGATACGTATTTTTTGTTTTAATTAAATCAATAAAAGTTGACGAAGATAAAACGCGTGATTTGAGTGGGGGGTTGTGACGTCACTGACCGCTAAAGAATGTCATACTAATGTCTCAGAAAATGACGTCACACGAGTTATCAAAGCACTGTATTGTCTTCGTTGTTTGTTTACGTGAAAAAATAAATAATACGTGTCCAATATTTTTTGGAAATCTATCTGACGGACTAATTAGATTTTTTTTGTTAACTACTCTATTCAAGTAGGTATCCACTACTTACCTAGTTCAATCAGATGAAAATAAATAACAGTATTTTACATGAAGCGCCTATCTGATCTCCACAATCCATTAACTGGGTAACACAAAACACCTTTGTGAGACCGGTTGCCTAAGAATAATTATATAATTGTTAGAATAAATTAAAAAAAAATTACATTTGATGAATTTCTTAGTAGCCCGGGCTTTGGAAGTTGACGGTATGATACCCCCGAGCCTTGGAATTACTGGAAATGTATAGCTTGATGTGTAGCCGTGTGTAACTTTTTTTTTTTGGGGTTTGTAATCATCAAATAAAGGGGTTATTTACCCGCTCTTGTTAGAGCGAAAGGGAGTGTCAGACTTCTCCTGACTAAAAACCACCCATGTTCCTTCTTAGCCCTCTATGTCGAGGCCGCGATAACTAGTGTACAACCCGCGGATCCGACAGCCGTGTGCACCTCAGTTAATGATTTTTGCTTTTGCTATTTGTTAAGAATTCTTATCAAAATTAATCTAGGACAGGAAGATGATGACTACAGTAGCGTTCTGATTACATACAATGACAACTTGTATCGATCAACCAACATCGTCGTGTGTTTGAGATAATACTGTGGATTTTTCCAGCATTTTTAACAAACACAACCATTATGCT
Organism: Diarsia rubi; assembly: GCA_932274075.1. Classification (NCBI taxonomy): domain Eukaryota; kingdom Metazoa; phylum Arthropoda; class Insecta; order Lepidoptera; family Noctuidae; genus Diarsia; species Diarsia rubi. The sequence goes on along the minus strand of OW026424.1, from coordinate 18,296,803 downwards.
GTAATCTGTAAGTACCAAGTTACCAACACCAACGAATTAGTACTCGCAATAAAAAAACTGTGTTATTGACACCTGAAATATCTACTGCCATTAAAGACACAGTGTCGAAAACACGCGCAGTTGGAAAACGTGAACATTGACCGACGAAGCATGAAAGTTATTCAAAGTTCACGAAATATTAGTGTGCCACTGAACTAGCAATAATTAGATAATTATAGAACAATTAATTTTCGTATTGGCGTTTAAATTTTTCATTTACATTTACAATTTATGCTTTGTTCAACAACCTCGGTTTTATATCCTACATATTGCCTACTGAATATTTAAATTTAGCGTGTTTACTTGAAGAATGGACTATCAATCTTTATCTGTGGTTATCAGTCAAGCAACAGTCAATAGCATTGTCTGTGTCAAGCGGTGCCACAGCACTCTATTCTCCTCACCTTCTACACCCTGGTTCCAAATCCGGAGGTCTCAGGACGAGCGCGTGAGTGCCAATCCCTGCTAACATATTCCTCCCCCGAACTGCTTGTGGCGCTGATGACTTTCATCAAAATCAAAAGTCATTTATTCAAATTAGGCTGATAATCAGCACTTTTCGAACGTCAAAATTTACTTTACTCTACTTATTTACAAGAGATCCGGCACAATAAATTTTATTTTAAGATTATAAATCTGCTAATGCGTGTAGGTACCTATTAAGTATGTTTTAACAATTATATTATTTATTTAATTTATTGCTACTTTATTTTGTTTTTGTTTCAGTCCCGAACTAACCAGATAAGATCCACGTCGTGTCGAAGAATTTAACTTGCGACCTTAGCTGTTGTCCAATTAATTAAAAATAATGATTACTTACTTCTTTCAATACACTGGACATTGGCAAAATAGTCGACATCGGCTTTATTTGCCATTAAACAAAAATAGAATAGAATAGAGCGTGTGGTGTCAACGTTACGTTAACTTTCGTTTACGTAGCATTAACATGTGCGACAAGTAGACATTAAAAAAATCAAAGCTGTACATAGATTTTAAAATTAAAAATACTCGTGCCACTTACCTATAGTATTTTTATTATATTATTAAGAATTTATTAATATAATTATCTAGAACGAAGCTGGTTTGTGATTGTTGCAAACAATTTAACTAAAATGGTATAGAATGATAGTTGGTGACATTTGAGTTTGTTTGATTTGGTTTTTTTTGACACCGACTTCAGAACCTGAATTTTCTTCTGAACTACACACATCAAAAGTGTCTAGGGATCAACATATATTTTTGCAATAACTTTTCTCCTGATTGATATTAATTAAAATTTTCTTTAAGGATTCATCAAATAAAGTGTTTTCGTTTGTCACAGTAACGATAAACCAAGTCACCTTTGCATTAATAAAGAAATTTGCCATTTTCCTAATAGAGGGATTTTTGACATTTGAACCACTAACATTAAAGTTCGAAAAAAAGACTGAAATAACAGTTTTCTTTAAAATTATATTGGGTAACTTAAACAATTAATAATCCGTGTTTCTACCGCGAACACTAACAACACAAGAACATCGGTTTGGCATACTCAAAATGAGTTCATCCAAATCACGCTGTGGAATGGCCGCCCATATTCGTTGCAACAACAAAAAAAGGTCTTCTTGCGACTGGATACCCTCCATATTCGGCAGAGCTCTTCTCTGTAGCATATCCCATGCATGCTCAATCGGGTTCAAGTCTGGCGACTGAGCAGGCCAGGGCAGGACATTAATGTTAGCTGCGGCGAGAGTCTGTCTTACAACTCTTGCGGTGTGCGGTCGTGCATTATCATGCATTAACTGAAATGAGGGACCGATTTGCACTTGTAGAGGAACGATGACGTCTGATACAATCGTCTCAGCATAAATTTGAGCGTTGAGGTTGCCTCTGATCCAAATCAACTCAGTTCTTCCGCCGATCCAAATACCCGCCCATACCATGATGGTTCCACCACTATAAGGATGGACTTCCTGGCAGGATTTTAATCGCTGTTGGCGTCCAGGGGTTCTCCAGTGTCGTATACGTCTTGTATCCGGTCTCATACCAAAACGAGACTCATCAGAAAAGCACACGAAACGCCATTGTTCTTCTGCCCAATTTCTGTGTTCAAGAGCCCATTGATATCGAATCCTACGATTGTGCATTGCTATAGGTGGTACCCGTAGCGGTCTTCGGGAATGAAGGTTCACTTCATGCAAGCGGTTTCTGACTGTTTGGTCGCTAATTAAGTTCCCTGAAGAGTGATGAAGCCTCACGGCTAACATCATGGCGGTTATTGTTGGAGCTCTTCGAGTTAAGATTTGAATGTATCGGTCTTGTCTCCGTGTGGTGCAGCGATACCGTCCTCCATGGCGCTCAGCCACGGTACCAGTGCTTCGGTAACGTGTCCAAAGTCGACTGATAACACTCTGACTTGTATTCAGAGCTAAAGCCACAGTACGTTGCCGGGAACCAGCTTCTATCATTCCCACGGCTCTGAGCATTTCTTCCCTGCTTAAATGACGTCGCCGCTCCATAATAACGTTGGTTTTAATCAGTAGTAGGGAAACAGTAGCACTAATAATGTCTTCAATGCGTTGTATGTTTTTATAGGGAAAATATTGACAGCTGATTTTCATCTTTTACTCGAATTTGATTCACAGTTCCTGATTCAAATTATGAAATGCACCAAAAAGGATCCATATAAATTTATAAAATCATAAATTTATTACAAAGCCACATCTCAATCTCAAGAAATCCGCATAAAAATGCTTGATCCCTAGACACTTTTGATGTGTGTATTTTGACGGAGATATGCACGTAAATACATAAATAAAACAAATACATACACACGAAACAATCTCCTCCTTTTTGGAAGTCGGTTAAAACATATTTTCCATAGAGTAACGCATTCACTAATAACATATCAGATAAAAGTATAGGTAAGACTACATAGTCTAGCTTTTACTTTTTTGAGTAACAAACAAACTTAAACAAAATTGTCATAAAGTCGACTCCGTGACAAACTACAGCTCTGAAACAATAATATTTAAACTCTCCATGTCCCGCTAACTAGATTACCATAACATTGACACTAGAATATCCGGATATATCCGGATATATTCGGTTGTATATAACCGTCATAACCATACGTAACTAGACTCCGCTCGAATTTTAAACTGCATTCGTTTTGTTTATGTAAATGGTTGGGAAACATTTTATGCCACACTACGTTTCGTTTCAAAGTATTTTCTTTATTATAAATTCATGTTGTTCCGTTGACTTTCAGGAAGTAGGTAAATATCGACCTATGAAAAATGAAGGGTTGCTTTAAAAATACTGTTCAGGAAATATTTCGGTGTTTTTACTTGCGACTGCTGAGCATGAGGTCATTATAAAGGGTGTAAAAGTACCCTTACGAAGGGCACTGGTTCTCCCCACCACTGCGAACATTTTTTTGTTCTAGACCATACCTGGGAACCCCCTAGTTACGGAGAGATGGGGGGTCAAAGTTCCAAATTTTTCACAGCTGTTTTTGTAAATACTATAGTTTTTCAGGTTGTAACTTTACTTAAATTACCTCCATGACCCTTTTACTATTCAAAGCATCCACTAGCACATTGAGTTTTGCCGTAAAATGTGATTTTTGACCCCAAAAAATAAAGTCGTTTCCCAGCAAAAATTTTTGCGTAGCGGTACTTAGTTTGATGTACAGAATGCTTGGTTGACGTATGTGTAAAGGGTTGATTTACACCCTATATAATATATATAGGGTTCGATTCCCAAGCCAATTCAAGTGTGCTGCGGGTTGTTCGAAAGAGATGCCGCGGCCTCGGCACAAAGGGCTAAGAAGGAACATGGGTGGTTTTTAGTCCGTAGAAGTCTGACACTCCCTACCGCTCTGCCTAGAGCGGGAGGAGTCATTTGATGAATTCCCAAAGTGTTGTTTGGTTTTTCTAACAAGATTTTTTCAGTAGCAGCCACAGAGTCTGGATTTGTGCCCGATTGATGGCAAAAGGTTCGCCCCCTATTACATGGGACTTTAACAAAACTAGCGAAATGTGTGTGATGTGAACTAATGGGTACACTTCTACCTAACCTCTGGGATAACAGCCGTGATGTTTATGTTAAAAACATTCACTAGTCTATTCAAAGAGTTTGAAATCGAGAAACAGGATTAACCGATACATATATCGTCCCTCTCACTAAATGAACTCCATTATCTTACCAGGATAATCCTACAAACGAACTACCTAAACCTAGTTTAAATAAATGCAAAATCCAGTAAATTCTAGTTATAACCGGTTGCGACCGAAGCCAGCTAGATACGCTTCGCTTTAAAACATTCACTTTTTGCGCAGTCACGCCTTCATTCTTTGTTTACACAAATGATTCCTGGCTGCTACTGTTTTTTGTTTTGTTTTTATTTCACACTTTCCTTACTTGTTTTTTTTTTTCTTTTCTGTATTGTTTTTCACGCTTAACGCGGTTCTAAAGGAGATGCTTAAAAATATATGGAGCCCCGGTCAGCAGGGCTATTGCGTATCTTTTAAATGACAGTGGCTATCATATTGTCTATGGATTAACTGTCAAATTGGTTATAGTTTAGTACAAAGTGGAACCATTTGACAGTAATTGATGGACACTATAGGTTAGCCACTGTCATTAAAAAGATACGCAATAGCCCTGCAGGTCTATTTACAGCATACTAAAAATGGGGAAACAGAATTAAAAACAGTTTTCAATCATCCAATTACTTTAAATTGGCTTTATTTCGTAGTAAAGCACAAAAATGTACACTTGAAATTGCAGTTCACATAACAAAAACCTGCCATGGCGGTAAACTTTCATTGTGATTGAATATTGACGTTTGACATGTCAATTTCTGAACTTATATACTAACTGGAATGTGCACGTGCAACTCAAAAGCAGTGGATTTTTTTTCGCAAGAAAGTGGATTTTTGTACTTTTATTTGGAACAGTTATTATTTTGTTTTATATAACTTCCTAGCATTGGTAGCAGTGTGGTAAATGTTCCAAATATAAATACAAAATTATTGGTTATTAGCTGTACGTGCTCATTCCAGCAAGGCTATTGCGTATCTTTTAAATGTCAGTGGCTATCATATTGTCATTTGTGTATTTGATTAACTGTCAAATTGATTATGGTTTAGAACAAAATGGAACCATTTGACAGTTTATTGAAGGACACTATATGATAGCCACTATCATTTAAAAGATAGGAAATAGCCCTGCAGTTAATAAATAACTTCCTTGATTGACTTGGTTTACTGTCATTTTTTTTAACCACAGATTACTCTAATTAGCGAGACGCCATATTGAGAGTCGATAAAAATAATTGATAAATGTGAAATTATTACAAGAACAATATGCGTTTATGCAATTTATTTGTATTTTTTCCTGAATTTAACGGATTGTACAAATACTAGGCCCGTTTTGAAACATCTCCTTTAAAATTTCAGCAGTGCTTGATATTGCCATCGGCTTTGTTTGAAATCGTGACGTTTTAAACGTGATTCATAAAGTTTTAGCAAACACTTTTGGGGGTCTAAATGTCGCTTCAGAAAATCATAATAGGATCATAATATGAATTGCGCTTAAATTCGTAAAATGGTCGCAGACACAGTTACTATTATAGGAGTATGAGGAGCTCGTGGCTTAATAAGAACTGCCACTCGGGTCGATCTTTAGGTTAAGCTGCGCTTGCCTAGGTCGATCTGTGGATGGGTGACCGCCCATTACATACCGAGTTTCCTCCGTGCCTCGGAAAGCACGTTAAGCTGTTGGTCCCGGGTGCCATATATAGATCTTTAGCAGTCGTTACGGGTAGTCAGTGACCTGAAAGTCTGACATCCAGTCTTACCAAAGGGTATCGTATTACCTAGTATTAACTGGGTTGTGGAGGTCAGATAGGCAGTCGCTCCATGTAAAATACTGGTATTCAGATGCATCCGTTATAGTATATGCTATATTCCTACTTATCATTATATATATCACATACCATTTATCATCCTTTTTATAGTTTATCTTTATTTATACTCGGCGAAACGTTCTATACGATTCGTTTCCATATAATTTGCTGAAATTAAATATTAGTTTTCATAATTTTCATTGTTGTGACATGTATGTCAAATGTGCCAAACTGTCAGTAGGTACTTTTCTTTTTGTCATAGTTTCTTTCTAGTCTAAGAAGGTCACTTTGGTTTATATAACTTCATTATTTTTTATCATTGTTAAGCTGAATAATTGTATTTTATTAATTAATAAAAATAACTTTATTTTAAATTATAATTTTAAAATTCTAAAAACACACTCGGAGGTTCTATTACGTCTTGGTGGAATACTCCTGGCTGGTTTTATGACTGGCAGGTGACATGTCATATTTCAATTCGAAATTGTCAAAGAATTTTAGAAGAGAAGAAAATGTGATTTTTGGTATAAAAATGGGCAGCTGATGCTGACGAAAAAACTTTTACACTGGATACCACGCCGAGATTATGTCCGGTTGATTTTACGTTTTATTTTACGATCGACTCTACGCTGAGAATCGACGCTACTCGTTTCTGTCGAGATTCAGTCAATTACACGGGAATCTACGTCGAGGTTGTCCTGTTACTACGTATGGATTCTGCATACATATAAATCTACGAAGTTCTACTGTCCAGACCAACTCCAAAGTGGATCACCATCATTCATTACCAAAAGTGGATCACCATCTAAGAAGCGGATCTCTCTTCTCTCAATTAAAAGTGGATCACTAACTAAATTTTAAAAACCTCCGCCGCCTGAGTGTGTGATAGGTAGGAAGGTGTTTTATATATTCTTTTGTATTTTTTATCTTAAAAATTAATATTTATTGTACAATCTACCTTCTCTTTTATTTTTTATTAGGGATCGGTAGATTCGTTACACCGTTTAGCCTGGAAGCCGACCCCAATTTAGTTGGGAAAAGGTTAGGCAGATGATGATGATGACACAGTTACTATTATACATATTATTTTTTACGAAGTGGATACATCGAACCAGAAGACTTTGTGATAAAGGGCCTCCCACTAGGTGGACCCAGCGGTCCACCCAGGTCAGCGACTGTTGAAGGCTGCGGGGATTCGCTGGATGCGACCATTTGACGGACGGGGCCAGTCAATGTAGCGACACTTGGTAGAGTCTATGTCCAGCAACGGACTGGACTTTGAGCTGAAAAGACGATGATTATGACTGATACTGGTGTCTAAATGCACTTAATAACAGTAGGAGATCGGACTGAGACAAAAAAATATGATTCTAATTAGTCCGTCAGTTAGATTATCGAAAAATATTGGATACGTGTTTTTTGTTTTATCAATTTTTTTTTAAACGTTGCACCACACTTGGACTTTCTCCTGTATCGTGGGTGCGTTCACAAACATTTAAACTCACATACATAAATACCCAGACCCGGAACAACTATCTGTAGGTCATACAAATATTTGTTCCGTGCGGGAATCGAACCCACGACACGCAGCGCAGCAGTCCATTGCTTGAGCTACTGGCGCCAACGATCATGAGTGGGGGATTGTGACGTCATTTGTAGGTAAAAAATGTACTAACATGTGACCTTTATGAGGAATTCACGAGTTTTCGAAGCACTGTATCGTCTTCATTTTTTGTTTATGTGAAAAAAGAAAAAATACATGTTCAATATTTTTTGAAAATCTATCTGACGGCCAATTTTTTTTATTTGTCCGATCCCTTGCAAACCGCCATCTTTTCCATAAATCAGCGTCTGGGTCTGTTTACCCAATTTCGACACGTTCTTAATTAAAGAAAGATTTTCTGTTTAAATAAGAATATTATTAAGCCGGCTTATTATGGTGTCCCATTATAATTATTTCCTCTTCGTTCCATTTAAAATATTAGGAAGAGGATATGGCCAACGTTCTTTTTCGTTTCCAAAATAAATTGAGATGGTTCCGGAAAGTTTTAATTACAGTGGGGCTTGTAATCAGAAGCCTTTTCTCGGTCCATGATATCGATTTGGTGTCTTGTTTTTTAAGAAAGTTTATTAAGATTTAGATCGTGTTGGCTTTTTGGGGAATATTATGTTGCGCTGGTTGTGCTAACAAGAGAGATCGGACTCAAAATCAAAGTATTTATTTCAAGGGTTAATTTTCTAACATCGTCATAATAATTCGATATCTTCATTTTGGTGTTTAAAAACATTATTTTTGGGCCTTTAAATGTTCCGCACTTTCTTGAACGCCTTACGAACGGTTGTGTAATCTGCGCGCGCGAGGCTCGGCAGTGATGGTGAGGTGGGGAGGGAGCGAGACAAAACAAAATAAAACTCATCACATCACTAATATTGTTTCTAAAATGTTTGTTCGACGTGCAACTTTCGCTTTATTTTCCTTTATTGTTGTTTTTTTTTTTAATTTGTTATGTGCAGTGTTTTATGTGTACCTATTGCTGTTTTATTGTTTAATTGTATGCTCGTCATATTTCTGCGACAGTTTTTTTTTCTTTCTTGCTTACTTTCTTCTTTTTTTCAAATCGTCATCATCTATCATCTATATCTATCATGTCATTTTTATCTTAATGACTTTTTATATTATTATTATTTTTAAATCCAATTTATATTGTTTTTGAATGAATATTAAGTTAAATTATCATAATTATTGATAAGTAATTATTACTAATAATGTTGGGACCAATGCAAATATAGTACTTATGTGTTTTCTCAGCTATATACTGATTATATATTAAATGTTTATGTTAAAACCACTGTTGACACAAATGTTATTTGTTGAAGAATAAATAAATAAATATCCCCATCAGCCAGGAGACTTCCAATGCTGGACAAACGTCTCCCCTATAGGACACAACACTGCGTGCTGTGCTTGGCTGCGTTTAAATAAATAAACTCTACACACTCCGCTCTCTGGTTACCAATGATGTTTCGTCAAAAATGTAAGGTCTATTATTGGTCTATTAGTACTTGATTGAAAAACTTTTCCGGTCACTATATTACATTACAAACCAATCTCAAAGCAGTTTCAGTTCAGAAATTAAAAACAAACCTGAAAATATAAATGCACAATATTGCCATTTCTCTTAAAACTTTAAACCACGTACGTTATGGAACCACGCGTTACTTTGTGGAAATGTCGACTTTAAATGATTTGCATATTTTTGCGAGCGGGAGTGTTTTCTACATTCAAGCCTAGATCTTTGTAAGTAAAACGAAATACTTTGCATAACATTTAAACTATATTCAATTAAAAACCTATATTTTCCCACTGCAGGCCAAAAACCTTCCACCTTCTTCTTCTGAGTCTACAGCGTTGTCGTTGCCTGCTATTTGGTATCCACTGAGTAGCCGTATTTAAACCATGTTTATTATTGAAATACTAATTCTAAGTAATAAAATGAAAGAAGAAAAATTAAACTGTTGATGATATGGTGTTGATATTTTGGTTGTTGATGTTTTGAATCCCACCCCTCACTCATTAAGCGTTTATACCCGACTGGTAAAGCACAAAAAGAAGGGTTATCAGTATCCCACGCTAGGTATCATTGACAGTCCTCTGTGCAGAGCATGCATGGAGGCAAAGGAAACGGTGGTGCATGTACTCCTTGAGTGCACCGGCGTCACCCAAAATTGCGAGGAAACTCTTGGAACACCAAGATCGCTTGGTGCCCTAAGCAGACTGGGAAGTTTGATCTGCTTCTAGAGGGAGGTGGGCTGGTGGCTGCCGCCATGGCTCACGTACACTTTATGGACTAAATACGGAAACCAAATCCTTAACACAAAACACTCTTATAATGTCGTCGTCTTACCCATATTTAACACGACCACTAATTCACTTATCCTAAAATGTAGGTCCCATAACTTCCATAAAATGATAAACGGAGCATAACGCTATGACGAGATCGTTAGAGTCTCGTCGCGTCGCTGGATCATAGTCATTAGTTTATCTCCAGTGCCGCATTACCGGACATGTGATACAATTAGGGAGCTCTTATGATGAGGATTATTAGCATTAAGTAAGTCTTGTTGTTATTTTTTAAATAATTATGTTGGTTATTGGGTACTGTATTACTGGGTTGTGGAGGTCAGATTGACAGTCGCTCCTTGTGAAATATTGATGTGTAGCTGTACCCGGTTTGACTGGAAGCCGACCCCAACAGATGGTGATGATGATGATGATGAGCTTGCAATGCTACCGTGGTTCAATGCCTTTTCATAAAGAAAAGATAAAACTAGGTTCTTTATATAAATATTTCTTCTGTATGTCATGCGTGTTTCTCACTGAACTCCTCCTAAGCGGCTAGACCGATTTGGATGAAGCTTTTTGTATGTGTTCAAGTGGATTCGAGAATGGTTTAGATTTAAAATTGGACCCGGTAGGTGGCGCTGCTGTCCGGGCAGGACGACGACTGCCAGGTCCGCTAGTAATCACATCACACTAATATTATAAAGGTGAAAATTTGTGAGTGTGTATGTTTGTTACGTCTTCACGCAAAAACTGCTGAACGGATTTAGATAAAATTTGATAAACAGATAGTTTATAACCTGGATTAACACATAGGATAGTTTTTATCCCGATTTTATCTTCCCGTGGGATAATTTTCGAGTTGTAGCGGGTGAAGCCCGCTGGCAACAGCTAGTTGCATATAATTGTGTATGTAAGGTTTCAAAAGAATGTGAGAATCGGCCGGAGGACACGGTGGAGCACACAGTGGAGGTGTGCCCCGCTTGGGCGGAGCCCCGCCGTGTTCTCGTAGCGGCGATCGGCGGCGGCGACCTCTCGCGCCCGGCCCTGGTGCAAGCTATGGTCCGGGGCGAGGAGGAATGGGACGGCGTCGCCTCCTTCTGCGAAGCAGTGATGCTAGCGAAGGAGGTGGCGGAACGTGAGAGGGAGAGAACCTCTCGTCCCAGCCGCCGCGGGAGGCGCTCCGGGCGTCGGGGGTCCCGCGATGACCCTCTGGCCACCGTAGACGCGTGCCTGTGGACGGTGAGTGATGGGCTAACTCGCCGTCCGTCCGTCTCACGACGAAAACAGGCCGAGTCGACGGCGCGTTCGTGTTCCAATTCCTCAAAGAGAGGTCAGCAACATGGGAGGGGCCCGAAAGGGCCGACGCCTGTCGGGGCCGCGGGTAGTCCACCGGTTATCGCGGCCTCGACATAGAGGGCGAAGAAGGAACATGGGTGGTTTTTAGTCAGTAGAAGTCTGACACTCCCTCTCGCTCTGCCCAAGAGCGGGAGGGGTTATTCGATGATTTTACACCCACCAAAAAAAAAAAAAGGTTTCAAAAGAATTGCCCATTAGTGGTGTATTGGGATAGCCTATTGCCAACGGTGGTAGAAAGCGCTAGATACTAGCTCGTTTACAAATCTCAAGCGCTTAAGAATTTCCAGGTATTAGGTTTTGTCGTGTGTCTTCATAGGAATACAAATAATAATAAATGTTTGTAAATTATTGACTTTTATCAGCCAATGGTTATAATAGCCAATTGTTGTATACTTCTTCTTAATTTTTCCTCCAAATCGGAAACTAACCGCTCTTTGTTTTCTATCAACACTTAAAAGCAACCTCCGCAACGCCCTTATTTACACAACATGCAACAAATAATATATTCAACAATCAACAATCATCCTGCAATGTTTCAGTACCAAATGTATCTGATTTCCGAGACGGTTACTCATGTTTAAGGAGTTTGCCCACTATACCGTACCAGAGCATTGCCGTAAACGTATCAGGCAAAAAAAAATTTTAGCACAGTCACGGTTTTAGTTTCTTATTTTAACTCCCCCTTCATGCGCGTCCTGGCAATACTGAATTCTCTACTGGCATCGACATCGGAGTGTGATTTATTTGCCTCAACATGGGTGGACGTGAATGTTTGAATTTCTGTGAAAAAACATTTTTCGTTCATACCCCAACGAAAGATAAGATTTTTCTTCTTAGTTTTAAGTAAGTTACTTTATTGAATATTTTATCATTCCTTATTGTTAATGTTAGATTTTTCTGTAATTTGTACCTACATGTGTTTTCTCAAATAAATAAATGGTATAATACGGTGTGGTGGACAAGGACCTTATATTAATTCAGTACGGAACCACGTTCGGTGAGAACGAGCCTAAATCGTTTCCATTTTGCATGATTGCTGTGGAAGAGCAAATAAAACTGCTTGCAAAACGAGGTTTGATAAAATGGATATTATTTGAGGCGTGGGGGACGTAGGAACAGGCAGGTGGAGACGTGGTCTTGCATGCGATTATAAGTAATTCCAGTGATTAGCTAGGTACGTCTGGAGAAGTTTTGATAGACTTGTGGCTACGGCGGCGTATATTGATTCTGCGCGTTACGTTGACCCTTCAGTCAGAGTTTTAAAAAAACTCAACAGTATCGTCAGTAAATGGATACCACACTGTTCTTCGTACAGTCAGGTTACCGAATTTCCACGAGCTCCTATTAGACCAAAGACTATCGAATTCAAGTAGATGAGAAAGATAAAAGGAAAGCTAGGTTGGAAATACTTGGAGAAAGAGATCTCTCTCTCTGTTTCTTTAACAAATTGTTCAAAAAAAAAAATTTTTTTTGAATATATTTACAATCACTGTTGAAATAAATCTTTATTTTCAACATATATTATGCTGGGGGTAGGGTAAAGGGGCAGGCTGGATCGGAGTGATAAAAAAACTGAAAAGCAATAAAACAAACGGGGTGAGCTAAATAAAACCGTTTAAAAAACAAGCACGTTTTAAATTAAACAAAACTTGGAAGCAGGCAGACCCTCATTCCAATTTCATTTCATTATTTAATATTCAAATGAACCCCGTCTGCTTCCAAGTTTTGTTTAATTTAAAACGTACCTACTTGTTTTTTGCTTTTCAGTTTTGCAGTCGGGTTTTTTAGTTTTTAACTACTTTTTTTTTTAGTTTCAACTTTTTAGTTCTTTTACGTTTGTTCTTTCCTTGGTCGCGTAAAATTCTTCGCAGATGATTTAACTATTGTGTTTAAAAATTGATTCACGCATATTGACTTTTCATACAAACTTTAAAACCATTTAGCTGCCGTCGTGGATGGATTTGGGAGTTGTAACCTAGCCAGTTTTATTTCTGTCACGTATATCTATTTATCTTATTCGTATTGAATCCCAGGTTTAAAATGTCACCATATCATTTGCTGAGTAGTATTACTAGTAAAAAAAGATATTGTATACTACTGTGGTATATTATTTTTGTAATCTACTTAACACATTCTAGACGATGATTATATTTTTCGTTGAAATTTCAATAAAAACAAATCAAAAGTTATTTTTATTTTCAAACCATGGCCACCCTTTTATGTTTTTTAATTTTTACCCGACTGCGGCGAAGCCCAAAAGGAGCCTATGTCACCTGGGATAATGCAAAGAGTCTAACGATATCTCATACATCAAAATCGGCTCAGGCGTTTAGAAGTTATGGTGGAATAAAGAAACTTACAAACATACATACATATTATACATGAACGCTAAAAACATAACACTCTTTTTTTGGGGCGGTCGTGTAAAAAAGCAAAGAATTCTTACGACGTTATAAACGAGTTTCATATCAGAAACTGCCATTTCAAGATGTAAAACCAATCTTATATGCAAATGTTCACACAAAACAAGCCAAAGAAATTACTTTGACCAATTCCTTAGTGGGTTGATCTTTGTTCATCTAATTGTTTATTTACCTATCTGCTTGGTATCGTAGGAATCACCGTATCTACGTGTGTAGTTTTCTCCTTTACGTGGCCTTTGAGACTGTGTCTACATTATTTATTTACCAACATGTACTGTTTACGGGGTGAAGGATTGTTGTTGATTTCTTAATTAAAGACGCTGTGAATAGGGTAGTTAAATAAAAAATCGAATTAGTCCGTCAGATAGATTTCCAAAAAATATTGGACACGTATTTTTTCTTTTTTCACGTAAACAAACAGTGAAGACGATACAGTGCTTTGAAAACTCCTGTGACGTCATTTTCTGAGACATTAGTATGACATTCTTCAGCGGTCAGTGACGTCACAACCCCCCACTCAAATCTTTGACGCGTTTTCATCATCATCATCTGCCTAGCCTTTTTCCCAACTATATTGGGGTCGGCTTCCAGTCTAACCGGATGCAGCTGAATACCAGTATTTTACATGGAGCGACTGCCTATCTGACCTCCACAACCCAGTTAATACTAGGTAATACGATACCCTTTGGTAAGACTGGATGTCAGACTTTCAGGTCACTGACTACCCGTAACGACTGCCAAAGATCTATATATGGCACCCGGGACCAAAAGCTTAACGTGCTTTCCGAGGCACGGAGGAAACTCGGTATGTAATGGGCGGTCACCCATCCACAGATCGACCTAGGCAAGCGCAGCTTAACCTAAAGATCGACCCGAGTGGCAGTTCTTATTAAGCCACGAGTGCGCAAGCGCTTTGACGCGTTTTATCTTCGTCAATTTTTAATGATTTGATAAAACAAAAAATACGTATCCAATATTTTTCAATAATTTAACAGACGGACTAATTAGAATCATATTTTTTAAGTCAGTAAACATCCATATTGTAGAACAACTTTCTTTGTTATTTTAAGGAATCAATTTAGCTTATATCATAGTTCACTGCCTCATTGGTTTAGTCGTCGTAAGTGCGACTGGCTGTGAATGAGGTACTAGGTCCGATTACCAAGTCGGGCAAAGTGTTATTAGGAATAGTGAATCAGATATTGTTTAGTTCATCCATGCACCTAGGGACCTACATTGATGAATTGAAGCACCCATAGGGAAATCATGCCTGAAAAGTTTAGGAGCATTTCAGATTGCTTAGATGTTTTGTAATATATCTATGTTACCTACTAGTATGCTTTATGGAGGATGGACTAAAACTAAAACGAAGTGAAGAGAAAGCGATCATCATCATCAAGTGCAATCTTAAGTTGGCTGTGATGGTATACAGGGTGGGGTAATACAACGAACCCTTCACGAAGCAGTCAAAGAAACAATATGTACATCAAACTAAGTTCCACGCAAAATTGAAGGATTTTTTTTTTGGTTTAATAAAAAGTAATGAAGTTCCGGTCATTATGGAGGTAATTTTTAAAAAACTGGCCAAGTGCAAATCGGACTTCCACATGAAGGGTTCCGTATCATCGTAGTAGGGAAGCCCCCTTTAGTTTGTATTATTTCTTGTTAAAGCGGAAACAGATACCTAAACATATCTTGTGATAAGTTTGTTTTTCATAGTGTTTGTATGAATGACAAAGTTATATTTGCGGTTTTTAAATGTGCTGTCTCATAAACTATATACGTTACTATATACGTTGAAACCAACTTTGGTTGAAAGATTACGTTGCGATCTACATTTTTTTTTGATTTTTCACTCTCGTAGTATAAAAGTTAGGGAGAGGGAGGGGGGGGGCACACATTTGTTTGTGTATCTATAGACACCCCAGGTTTAACGAAAATAGTTTTTTATTTGTTTCAGTTCCATACGGGGAGACCCTTGTTAATATAAATAATAAACCTATACCGTAATAAAACTTACCAACTTTAACTGTGTAGTTAAACTTTTAATAGTTTCCGAATAAAGAGGCTGTGACATACGGACGGGCAGCAGACTGACTGACAGGCAGACATGACGAATACATAAGGGTTCCGTTTTTTGCCATTCGGCTACGGAACCCTAAAAAACAGCTGTAAAATATTTGGAACTTTGACCCCCAATATCTCCGTAACCAAAAGGTTCCCAGGTATGGTCTAAATCAAAAAAAATATCACAGTGGTGGCGAGAACAAGTGCTTTTCGTATTCGTTAAGGGTACGTTTACACCCTGTTAAGTAATTAGTTATAAATTTTATTTTATTTTACTACTTAAGTATCTACTACTTAAGAAGTAAATTCATCGTAAGACTGCCTTGTTTGTATAGCGGTCGTAAGCATGGTAAGCTGGGGAGTAATATTGGGTTTTTTGATAAAAAATTCAGTAGTATGGGTTTCTGCCCAGTTGACGGCAACTTGCTCCTTGCTACATGGGACTTTAACATAACAGCGAAATGTGGGTATACTAGGTACACTTCGGCCTAACCTTTCTTGGATAACAAGCGTGATGATGATATAATTCTTATTTAACCGAGCACTTTTATTGTACAGGTAAATATAATGACACTAGTGGACGTCAGGCGGTTTCATCCGCGTAGTTCCCGTTCCCGTGGGAATACAGGTACAAAAAGTAGCCTATGTCACCTGGGGATAGTGTAGCTTCCCAACGTGGAAAGAATTTTTCAAATCGGTCCAGTAGTTTCGGAGCCTATTCGTTACAAACAAACAAATCTTTCCTCTTTATAATTTTAGTGTAGATTTCGCAGTCTCGGTCAAAGGCCAAATCTGCAACAGCCCATGAGATCACCTTACTCAAGTCATCGCCACATAAATCCCACGAGGGTAGTAAGCAATTAAGTCATTATAGCAGCACCAAGGGATGGCAG
This sequence comes from Diarsia rubi, assembly GCA_932274075.1. Lineage (NCBI taxonomy): Eukaryota > Metazoa > Arthropoda > Insecta > Lepidoptera > Noctuidae > Diarsia > Diarsia rubi. Next base: position 18,280,288 of record OW026424.1, on the reverse strand, counting down.
CACTCCCTGGGAACTAATTACTATATGCAGTAACCTCAGAATAAAGTAATGTCCAGAAGGCGCAAACGTGTACACGTAGAAGTTTGGCAACTTCGAGAATAATTCGAGTAGATCTCGCTTTGCATGAGCTACCCGTCCAACGAGAGATTAGCTTAATTTGGTTTTGCATAGTTTGCTTGGTCGTCGTGTACACATTTGCTCGACCACTTTTCAACCTTATTACTTAGAACGTAAAGGTGAAAATTAGTCCACCGTAAGTACCCAGCAGGTACTTAAGGTGCTCTCATTTTTTTCCAGGAGCTCTCTGCTTTTACGTTGGTCTCGGCCGTACAGCCATTAACAACAATTTTAGCAGTTGTTAAGGGTAAACTCCGAAGCCCGCAAGTCTTACAGCCAGTCTTACCAAAGGTCGAAAAAGATACTGCGGCCTCGTCACAAGGGGCTATGAAGAATCATAGGTGGTTTTTTTTTCAGTAGAAGGCGGAGAGGCTTACACTCCCTACAGCTCTGCCTAAAGCGGGAGGAGTCATTTGATCATTTCACACACTCCAAAAATATAAGGCAGGCACGCCAATCCTGGTAGGTTTACTTTTTTAGACACAGTAAACGGCATATAACTGTTATCGTACGCCCTGAGTCTTCTGGTCCGTTCTATACTCTGTGGTTGCAACCTCACCCGCCTGTCATGTGCTGGTAAGTAAAAGATTTATCTCAGCGGAGTAGGCCACACTGTGACGTGTAATAATATGTTTTACAGTGGTTAAGTATCTTTCGTCGATATTATTCACTGCCCCATTGGTCCTGGGGGTCTAAAATGGCCACTTTAGCAGATCATAATATGAATTGCGTTAAAAAGCGTAAAATGGACCTTTCACTTAGTAAAGTGGCCATTTTAGACCCCCTGGGTTTGATTCCCTTGTCGGGCAAATCGATATTGGGTTTTTTCTATCAGGAATTCTCGGTAGCAGTCACACAGTCGCAGAGAAGACCGAGTAAAAGGATTAGTTAATTAAGTGTTAATGGCTTTTGCTGTACTAAATGTAATAATAAATAAATATAATGAGTTTAAGGATTATGACTTTTGAAAATGGAAATAACAAGAATTAATAAATTTCTTTAATATTGAAAATCACAAAGTATCACGTAAAAGTCGATATATTGCACGAATAAACATAATATTTATCTTATATTAGAAGCAATACATATTATATGTACATTTATATTATAAGATTGGTATATCTATAAATAACGGCTGAAATATCTGTGCCAAGGTATCACTCCGTCACCTGAATAAGCTTCGTTAAGGGTGTAACGACAGTGGTAAAAAATAGACAGGAACTGATTCATTATTTTATTTGGACAGAGTCTCGACTTACAGGTTTCACAATCGAGCGCGACAAGACCTCGAAACTGAGCTTACAGGGCATTATATAGACTGATATCCCCACCGGAGGCATCCGGTGGTTATGGCGGTGTCTTTGCTTGACTGTGATTGGCTCGCGAGTCGTTGCCCGTCATTGGCTGGCTAGAGTGGCATGGCTATGGTATGCTAGAGTGGCAAGGCTATGGTTTGCTAGAGTGGCATGGTTATGGTTAGCTGTCATTGGCTGGCTAGGGTGGCACGCTGTGAGCAGGCTGTTGTAACATTCGGCCGTCCTGGAACAATTGCTCCCGCAATGGAAACAAGAAAACAGTGATTACAAGTCAGCTCAGAAAAACCAAGTTAAAATGGGGCAATAGACCTCTCAGGAGATTTATGAAATCTTCGGTTTTCAATTGTTCGTTCACACTACTGGTGCTATCAGACAAAAGCACTGCTACGATATGTTACAGCGGATACTAAACCTATAAACCCGTTGTATCATATAATATGACCTTTCACACTTCTTAGTTTATGTCAATCATTACCTAACTCCTCAATATCAGTTAATATGGGCAGAAAACCAATCTTCTAACAAACAAGAGTTAACCTGGCTAGCCCCCTATAGCATGGAACTTTAAGCTGAAGGAAAAGGAATAAATGCATAAGAAAATTTGTAATAGGTACCCACTTGTACTAATTATTATGGACAAAGATGTAGGAAATGCTTAGTACCAACAATTTTTAACGACATACCTTACGATTTAGAAAATAGCTGTACAACGAAAATGTCTTTTAAAAATAAATTAGGGAAGTTTGTTTTTAACACCTATGTAAAAACCTCATTACAAGAGATGTGTAGATTCCATTTATGATTATTTATTGTTGTATAAGTATATATTTATGCCATACTACCTTATGTTTGCGGCTTCACCGCTATTAATTGAAGTGTTTTAACGCAACTTAAATGTTATAGCATTACGTTATAGTCAACTTTTGTGTTCAATAAATATGTTTAGTTGTAGGTAAAAGTGTCGTTGTTATTGATGGAAACGTAGGTACTAACAAGTTGTTACATTTAAATTAAATATAACTGTTTTACAGTATGGCAGAAGTAATACGCCTTGTAACACGGATGTAACCATGAATAAGCACTTTTTAATTCATTTCAATTTACTAGCGAAATGTGTGTGTACTCATGAGTATACCTCTGCCTAACCCATTGGGTATTACATGCGTGATGTTAAAAGCATTTAAGCATTTAAGCCGCCAGTAGTCATCGCCTGGCGCCAAAGTACATAATCATAGTTTTTTTTTGTAAATCACACTATTAACATATTTCCTTTCCTTTTATTTTATTTTTTTGCCTTGTTACTAAGTTTACTAACCCTAGTCGTTAAGTTATTTTGTTGTTACTAACACTATGGACACTTGTCTGAATTAAAGAGTTTGAATTTGAATTATCATTTTTCACCTTGTATCTAAGTTACGTCCCATTTCTTTCCAGCTATTCTAATCTGAGATAACCCTACCGCGCCTAGATTGCACTGGTTTAGAAACCCGATCTGGGATAAATCGTAAGACTTAAAGGTACCCGGTTGTAATATTAACAGTATTATAAGAACTCCTTAATATCTGCGATATTAAAAACATGAAACACTTTTCATGTAAGAAAATATAAATAAACTGTTTTGCCAAACTATCGGATGAAGAAGAACCAATTTAAGTTAATTACATCATACCATTAAACGCACGCACACACACATGCACTCACACATATATAATTCTTAGCGTGTCGATGGCAAAACTTCATTACTTATACACACTAACACACTACACACGAATACGTTTTTCTATTTTTCCAATATAATTTTATGTGTAAGCTATTAAGTACTAATGTTAAGTTAATGCAACTCTGGCCCCTAAGATACCCACAGGCGCAGCCTCGTTTCAGGACATCATGTATTATCAGAGCTAAGTTAGATTTAGAATTGGATGTCATAACCCTCTTTCCTACATTATCCCCTTTACAGTACGCACAATGTAAACATGACGTCACATAATAATATTTACTTCTAAATCGGGTTATTTTTGGAAATCAGAAATTTTGTTGATATTTATAAAATTCAGAACTTCGTTTTACTCCTTGTTATTGTCATGATGCATTTTGTAATATTTTCCATCGCGCGAAGTTTGTCACAACTCACACAACTAATCTGGTACCGTAAAGGTTTGTTTACGTTATAGCCTACCATCAACGATTACACAATTACGCACTATAGGTATCTGTACATCCACTTCGCAGTAAAACAATACTACTTTTCGGCTTTTCATCTTGTCATTGCACAGTACTGAACTAATCGTTCACTTCTAAATGGTACACAATAAACGGCATCTATCGAACGATCTACTTACCTAAGATAGGCATAGACTTTGACTTTGGCTTTTCGTTTTAGCTTGCTTGGGCTTTGGCTCATCGGTCACCATAGTGAAAAGTAATATCGGGCAATACATGGCATAAGATCATGATTAGTCATTGTATCGCGTACTGCAGTACAGTCCGAATTACATGGACATTTTTACATAACACGTCATAATACGAAATCTTGGCAACAATTTTATCACTGCAAGGGATTCAAGCCCAAAATCATGATAAACACTCTATCTGACTTGTAACGCGACTAAACTAAAAGACAGGGCGCAAACTACCGTCAATCTACTTTATAAAAGATACGTGCAATACCTGCAATACGTGTGAATTTCTGTTGAAAAACTAGGATCGTACCTACATAATCACTAATACCGACCTATAACATTTTTTTTTTCCATAACAAGTTTTATTTGACTTGCCTCATACCCACATCGTACTTTTTTTTTTTTTTTTTGTAAGTTTGTTATACGGGCGAGCTATTATTGCTAAGTTATGAATGGACTTTCTTTAGTAACTAGATAGAATAAACTGACGCACTTCGTTTACATTACTCGGGATGAGAAATTAAGACGATCAACTTAAATTAACCTGGTTGAATGCCATCAGATGATGTTTTATACCCTAATTAAGAAATATGTAATAATTAACAGTTCCTCTTATTAAATTTTAAGTTCCTCGTTTTCAATTTGTCAAGAGCTATATCCAATAAGTCTAAAACTGTTTGAATATCGGCTGGCGGTAGCAAGAGATCGCCAAGGAATGCTATCTATATCTCTGATAATAGTTTAATAAAATTATTGTAGCTATTTATAAGTATCTGATCTACATGATTTAATTTGGAATTGTTATTGTTGGATAATCTAATGCGCACTTGAACTAAATATGTACATCTAAAGTTCTCAACTCCTTAGTACACAACTAGTACCTACTCGTAAAACATTTTTTGTACCGAGATAATATACTGATTAAGTGACTATGATTATATTTACTTAACGGGCTTACCAAATTATTTTGTCTACGATTCGCATAATTATCAACTCATGGGGCACTCCATGGTAAAACACATTTGGCTTATATATTTGGCTAATGGCATTTGGCTAATTTGGCAAATATTGGCATGTTTACTGACCTTGTTATTTATGCATGGTTCCTGGCAGCTCTCAGCGTGAAGTAGGACGGTTCCTTCCTTCCATGTTCTTGGTTGCTGTTGACAAGCTTTAGGTAGTCTTAATTTACCGTAGAACCGTTGCTGGCAGAGAGATGGATACTTCTTGTAACTCAAAATGTCTCACAGGTGGTTACTGGCCGCAGTCTTCGTTTTCAAGGTCAAATTATGGAATGACCAATGCGATACTGAGGGTAGGCGCTTCGTGTTCCATCCAGATTGTGGCCTGCTTTTTCAATTTGTGCCCTGTGATACTGGGATGGGAGACAATATTTTCCTTGCAGGCGGTGTGCATCAACGTTCTTCGTTTGAATTTTCAGACCTCGTCCTCCACAGTAGGTGACCGTTGACTTTTAAGTAGCAGAGCGTCGTTTTATCGTAGGTTTTTTTTTTATTCGATCCCACTTCTGACTGTAACGACAGTGGTAAAAAATAGACAGGAACTGATTCATTATTTTATTTGGACAGAGTCTCGACTTACAGGTTTCACAATCGAGCGCGACAAGACCTCGAAACTGAGCTTACAGGGCATTATATAGACTGATATCCCCACCGGAGGCATCCGGTGGTTATGGCGGTGTCTTTGCTTGACTGTGATTGGCTCGCGAGTCGTTGCCCGTCATTGGCTGGCTAGAGTGGCATGGCTATGGTATGCTAGAGTGGCAAGGCTATGGTTTGCTAGAGTGGCATGGTTATGGTTAGCTGTCATTGGCTGGCTAGGGTGGCACGCTGTGAGCAGGCTGTTGTAACAAGGGTATAATTTAGTGGTTATAGAAACTACGTCGATAAGGAGGTGACAGCCCTAACAACGTATAGCATTATGGTTCAGCAAAATTACGCTCCTAGAAAATTTGTATGCAGTTTTTAAAGGCAATTGCGATGAAATGGCTCGTATAAAATATGAGATCGTTACATTTCTAGTTATCGCTAGAACGTCTATGAATATTCTTTATTACTTTTGAATATTACCTATTTTAGCGTTATTGCTTCTGTTATGAACCGTGAGTTTTATTTAAAGCTTTTGAAGTGAATTGGGTGTCGGTCTTAATTTGATGGAATTTTTTATGAAAAAATACTATAATTTTTGCAGTTATAAATTATCACATTTATAATAGCCAGTTTGTACTACAAATCACTGAAATATAAAGTTTAAAGGTTAATGCTAAACGAATTAAAAACTGTTCAGGGGGTCTAAAATGGCTACTTTAGCAGATCATAATATGAATTGCGTCAAATAGCGTAAAATGGACCTTCCATAATACAGTAACTGTGTCTGGGACCATTTAGTGGGACCATTTAGGAAAACAGATCATAATAGGAAAATAATATGAAATGCGTAATTCGTAAAATGGTCACAGACGCAGTTATTATTCTAAAAGGTACACTTTTTAACACAATTCATATTATGATCCGCTAAAGTGGTCATTTTAAACCCCCAGTTTCTTACAATAATTATAAACGATAACTGAAATATGTTAGGTTCTAAATGTTTTTGTAATTATTACTAGTGCAACGGGAGTCCTTAAAGTTACATTTACTAAATATCAAAAAAAAAAGAAGCGATGACAAACACAAACAAACAAACAACAAATACAAAAAAATACAAATTTCACTAAGCGTCTAAATTATTTTCTATCTACCATACAAACAGTCGTATACTTTATAAATACTATATTTTTAACATGAAATAGATTATTTATCTAACTATGGATATTATAGAAAATGGGTTAAAACAATATCACTTGCTGAAAACGTTTTTTTCTATTTCATATTGCACGAATAACACAATGGATGAAAGCTTTTATGCAAATTTATGTAGAAAAGTGTGTGTTTAGTAGCGACATCTATGTTTTACGAAGAGAGTTCCACTTTGAAAATATTGTGAAATGATAAATAACTTGTCATTAAATATATCTATTTATTACGGTCTAAAATACGAGAGACTTGCCTCAGTAAGTGGTCTAGTTTAAAAAAATATTTTAATAAACTTTAGTACTTTTTCAGTTTACTGGCGAACTTTTCAGTTTTCTCCAGCTACAGATTCAGATTTATATTTTTATTAAGTAGTCAAATTATCAGGAAATAACAATCATTGGTTTCTATTCCGTTAGACATAGGTGTCGTTGATTTAAAGAAAATTATGAATTAATTAGTATTCTATCAAATGTTCTTATCTTCACACACGCCTGGCTCTGGAGGTATTGTCAAGCTGTTCGTGACGTGTTTCATGGGCTCAGCGTGTTCCTGTAAATGAAAGCAATAAGTTATTTAAAAATATTTCTTTTGATGGATAATTGGGCACACAGAGAAGAGAACTCTCAATCTCTCAACGGCTCAGTCGCAAAATGTCGCTCTAGGAATAAAATTTTGTATACCAGTTTTATAAAAAGGTTGTTTTTTATCGATTTCTCATTAAATGTTAACCAGTTTTTAAACGATTTCAAAAACGAGGAGAGACTTCCAAAAAGGAGGAGAGAGCTTTAGAAGTCGGTGACATTTGTTTGAATATCTATTGACCTTTTCACAACTATTGTTGGGTACTTCTTCCACTGTATCTGCATACAGCTGAATACCAGTATTTTACACGGAGCGACTGCCTATTTGACCTCCACAACCCAGTTAGTACTGGGTAATACGACACCCTATGATAAGGCTAGTTATCAAACTATCGAGTCACTGACTACATGTAACGACTATCACAGATCAGATCTACGAATGACAGCCACGGCTTATCGCCCTTTCTGAGGTTGGAGGAAACTGAATGTAATGAGTGGTCACCCATCCATGGACCCACCTAGGCAACCTAGGCGAACAGCTGGTTAATATAAAGATCGATTCTAGCAGCGGTTTTTACTTTTTCCATGAGCTCCTTTGCCAGAATTTTAAATCTCTATCACATATTAAGTCAGTCAGTCGCTCTAATAGATCACTTTACTGAAACACAATATGTCTGGACAACGACTAACGATTTCTGAAAGAATTTTGTTAGAATGCATAATAAAATGTGACCAGTAGCGCCACCTATAATCTCGTCCTATGGCCTAGTGTGTCTTCAGCTTTTCTGACGTAGTTAGGTGAATATTATGATACTAACATGTTCTGTGTCCAGCCTGCCCATTTCCTGCACGTTCTTTATAACCTTCTGCGCCCTCTTCTGAGCTGACGCGGCTCGCGCTTGCAGTATCTGTAACATAAATACAATACAAGCCTCATTATTCAAGTATTATATTCCCATCTGTCAACCGTTTCGCTATCATTTACTTCTATTGCTTTTATATCATTCCTCACACAATTGATTCGTCGATTCCTTCCTCTCTCCATTTATCAAAATTTATACTATTATTTAGAAGGAGTATTAAACCAACGTGATATCTGCACCTCGTCTTGAAAGAGGCCCGCGGGGAGTGTTGGTCCATCGCTTCGACGGCCAAGTGACATTGTGCACAAGCAAAGTGTTACTAATAAATTATAATTTATAAGAAAAATAAAATTTTAATTCAATTACAATTTAAATCTATAGGTTTAATGACACAATAGGGTAATTCACCCACAAAGTGACGTCACAAGCCCCCACTCATGATGTTTGACTAGTGTTATTTTCGTAAATTTTATTAATTTCATAAAACAAAAAACATTTTTCGATAATTTAGCAGATGGAGTAATTAGATTTTTTTCGTGAAATACTCTATTAGTATAATCTATCATATTTATATTGGTCTAAAATTTTAACTATGATCTGTTAGACTCAAAGCTGCCTGAGAATAAAAAAATATTATGTTATTGTCTCCTTATTATTCAAATGAGTGAAGAACAGATAGGTTTTTCAGTGATTTTAGAGTAATGTCCTTTGAGCCGAGTTACTCTATTCATATATTTCTATGACTCGTCATATCATCAAAACCTTACACATCAGTATACCCAAAATATGCTATCGATTAAGGGTACTCACAGACAGTCTTCTCTGCTCCGCCTCAGCTAGTTTCTCCTCTATGTCCGGCAGACTAATCTCTGGCTGAACTGGCTGCAGTAGTCTTTGCAAGTGAGGGGGTGGGGTGGAGGGGCGCTTTGTGCCGTCGAACTCTTCCACTGGTATCTCGAAGGCTACTGCTAGGAAATAATGATAATAATAATTGGAAAATAGCAAATCAAGTATCTTGAGTTGGCTCACGAGGTTGTCAAACGATAGTCGTTGCCGATAGTCGTTTCAGCCAATGGCTTAATTGCCAAGAGCCTCGGCCAACACCCGAGGAGGCTCTTGTTAGGCAGCTGGATAAAGGGAAATACAGGAAGCGGTACTCCTAGACACGGTTCGTTTTGTTGGGAGGTTCCTCTCTCTGGAACCCTGACCGCCGCGCGCCGACAGCTTGGACCCTGTTCCCGGTGAGCTACTATTTTATACTTTTAAATGTTTTTTTTAATATAAATCTTCATCATCATATAGCCTATAATGTTCCCACTGCAGGGACTCAGGCCTCCTCTGTAGGAGAGGGATGGGCTATAATCCACCACACGGGCCCAGTGCGGATTGATAGATGTCACATGTCTTCGAATATTTTGGTTCTAAGACATGCCGGTTTCCTCACGAGCGATGTCTTCCTTCACCGTTTTGAGAGCAGTGGTGATGAAATAAATTACACAAAGTAACCTGCGCGCCTGGGCACCTGCCCGGAATTTGAACCCATGACTTACTGTTTGTAAGTCGGGGCCACCACCACTCGGCCACAACTGCTCTAAAAAAAGATTTATGAATAAATAATGTGTATAAATATACCTCTGCCTTACCAGGGGTAACAGGTGTGATGTTATGGTGACAAAGGCTTCACAAATTTTGCAATTCATTGTCAGTTAACTGGCTGCAGTAGCACCCTCGGTCACAACTTTGTTCTCTATTGCCTTTTTTAACTGCCTCCGTGGTCGAGTGGTTAAAGCGTTTACCTTGTGACCCGGTGGTCGTGACTTCAAAACCCACGGGAAACATACTTTGTAAATTTGTTTCCAGTTTGGTTAGGGTATTGCAGGGTTGAATCACCTGATTGTCTTATAAAAAGATGATTAAGTGCTTCGGAAGGGACGTATAAGCCGGTAGTCCCGGCCGCCAAATGGCAGTCGTCAATCCATGTCAGAGGCCCTTGAGGCGGTTTAGAAACTCTGACACTAGGGTGTGTGGGGCTCCACGCGCGCCTCAAAGAGATGTCAGCAACATGGGAGGGCCCACAAGGGCTGACGCCCGTCGGGGCTGCGGGTTGTTCACAAGTTACCGCGGCCTCGACATATAGGGCTCAGAAGGAACATAGGTGGTTTTTAGTCAGTAGAAGTCTGACACTCTCTTTCGCTCTGCCCAAGAGCGGAAGGGGTTATTTGATGATTTTCCACCTGCCAAGAAAAAAAATTGTGTCTGGGGGTCGTTAGACCTAACTGCCCTCACGATAGGAAGATGACTTACGTGGTTTTGGTATGACTGGTGTATCTGGCAGCACCACGGTGGGTAAGTCATCAGGATCATCATCGTGATGCGCCTTCCCTCCCGCGCCGTTGGATGTCTTCAAAGCACCATTGCCATTCTCCTCAACCACAGGAACTGCTGTGGTGGAGGACCCGCAACCCATTTTGAGCTTTTATGTTATGGCTGTAAAGTTTAATGCTGTATTAAAATTAATGGAACATAGGATAGTGGTGTTAGTTTGACTGTTGACTAACACTATGTAGCATTTGTTATAATTATACCTATTTTTGGCGGTGATCAATAAATACATGAGTTACAGTAATGGTTTTCTACTCAATTTTCTAGACTTATATCGTCTTCATTTATTTATTTATTTATTAAGGTTAGCCTACAATTGTTTACACGTTGGATTTCATTTAAAATTACACAATATACATTTATGAGCGCAACAATTATTTACAGGCTAACACCACATGCACAATTTTATAAAACTATACATTATTAATATAGCAATAAGTATGAATAAAAAAATTAAAAATTAAAATAAAAAAAAAACAATTAAAATCAATTTTACAAACAAATCAACATAATAAAATAAAATTACACGGATTATAATGATAATAATGAATATATGGAAATTAACCGAATAACAGAAATAAATAAATTAAACTAAGATTAATTGGGTAAACATTGGATAATACTAATAAAATGAAAATTTAATAACCTAAGGCTAATTATAAATTAACAAATTGGCAATTCCTATTAAGTCCTAAAATTGTGTGAATAGTATTCAATAATTAATTTTCGAAATTTCCCTATGTTATCGTGGTGAACGTCGATCACGTCACTGCAGCTGTTTACGATTTTACACATTCGTGATATTGGAGAGTTCATCATAATCCGCGTAAAATGTTCCCACAGATGGCCACAGGACTCCTATAATAGGGAGTTTACTGCCTTAAAAAAATATGATTCTAATTAGTCCGTCTGTTAAATTAACAAAAAATATTGGATACGTATTTTTCTTTTATCAAATCAATAAAAAAATACGAAGATAAAACGCGTCAAAGATTAGAGTGGGGGTCTGTGACGTCACTAGCCGCTAAAAACTGACATACTAATGTCTTAGAATATGACGGCACACGAGTTTTCAAAGCACTGTATCGTCTTCATTGTTTGCTTTGGTGAGAAAATAAAAAATACGTGTCCAATATTTTTTGGAAATGTACCTGACGGACTGTTCAATTTTTTTTAGTTAACTAATCTATTCTGTTAACAGGGGTGGGCCACAATACACCATACAGATCCTTGCTGGGTGTGACATCAACATCTGCCTAGCCTTTTCACAAATATGTCGGGGTCGGCTTCCAGTAGAACCAGATCCAGCTGAATACCAGTATTTTGCATGGAGTGGTAAGACTGGTTGTCAGACTATTTCAAATATTTGGTTTAAAAACTAGATTAGTAATACAATAAAAACTACCCATTTCACAAACTGTCGAAAGTCTGTCTGTTACACATAGACTATTTCGACATCCTGTCAAATTGAACTACAACCTCGACCAACGACCTTTTCCACATACTAAATAATTGTTAGCTAAAGGCCACCTAATAACCTCATTGCCATTTAAATCGATTCCATTAACCTACTACAGTAATCAAATTAGATTTCCTCCCCCCCACTTGGCCTTTCAAGGGGTTTTTGATCAACGCCGCACTGTCTGGCTTGGTAAAATGTGGCCATTTATCATTTAAAAGGGCCGCAGCTACTTAAAAGATACTGTTAAGATATGAAGTAAGTTGGTGCCAAAGGTTTGGAGTGTCGAGCTTAGTGCTACGGCGTAGCAAGTGCTACGTCGCGTAGACGGCGTAGCTTATAAAGGTTTATGAAAGCTTTTGATATCTGAGTTAATTTAAACTTGTTAATTTTGTTGTCAACAAACATACTTCTAACTAAGCCGTGTAATATTACGAGTAGGTGTGATTTTAGTTTATCAAGTCTCTAAATGAAATAGTTTCATTTACTGTTGAAACTAACTTTGAAGTTTCAAATATTAGTTTAAAAAAAACAGCGATGGTGGCAAGACGGTCTAGACGTGGAGTTTGCCCAGCAGTGGGACTGTAAAGGCTATTAAAACATGAAAAATAAATTATTATCTTTTAATTTAGAATGACGATAAATCGCAATTGACGACATCAGAAAGATAGCTGGGTCACAATGGAAACAGATAGCTCAAGACCGCGAGAAGTGGCAATCTTTGGAAGAGGCCTTCAAACAAAAGGGGTTCCTAAGTAAATAGCAATCTACAAATGAACATAAAGTACAGAGTAATACCAGTCAATTAAACTAAGCAATCTAAAAATAAATATAAGAAAAATTGTATTTAATCTTTTAAATAATTACCAATATAGTGCTTGTAAGAAAAAATGTAATAGTTGGAAATAAAAGGCTTTTTTATTTTATTTATTTTTTACCTATATCTTTTATATCTTTTGGTTCTAGTTTTGTAATTTATCTTTTGTAACAATGGTTTTATTTTATATAATAATTGTGTCTTACTTTTGATTCATGTCAAGTAATATTAAATTTCAAGCACTGCTTAATTTATTTTATATACTTAATATTGAAGCTCTTGGCATTCGTACGTTTTTCACGGGTGACCACTGAAAACCAGCGCTGTGCTGTGGGTGACCATAACACAGCATCATGCTGAGTGGCAATCTACTTGTCGCAGTCACAACGTGCAACATTTTCTTTTTTGTAATCCCTGCTTGTTGTATTTTTATTTATATCTGTTAAGCGTTGTTTGTGTAATGTTTTTTTCCTGTATGCTCGGTATGTTTCTGCGACAAATAAATGAATTTACTTTCTTTTATATCGCAATTCGTAAGTGGGTCTTTTCCTATCTTCCTGCTCAGTGGTTGAGGTCGAAACACTAATCCGATTTGAAGCTTGGAATTAAATGCGCTCTCATTAGTTTCACGTAAACCATTTGTTTTCGGATTAATGCCATTCTCAGTAATTGTGACGGAGTAATGTAATCTTGTGGATTTATTATTATTATCATAGAACGAATACTGAATAGGAAGGGATCAGACTGTCCCAAAAGAGGGCTTCATCGAAATTAATTCGGCACGAAATATTCAAATTATTTTAATCGTCTGTCTTACGTTTTTCAAATTGGAGTCGGCTGCCAGTCTAACCGGGACCAGCTGAATACCAGTACCTCACATGGACCGACTGCCTATGTGACCTCCACAACCCAGTAAGTACTGCGTAATACAGGGTGTAAACTAACCCTTCACACAAACGTAAACCAAGCATTCTGTACATCAAACTAAGTACCACTATGCAAAAATTTTTGCTGGGTAACGACTTTTTTTTGGGGTCAATAATCACATTTTACGGTAAAACTCAATGTATCATTCTTAAAACATTGTGCTAGTGGAACAAAAAAATGTTAGCAGTGGTGGGGAGAACGAGTGCGTTTGCGGTAAGGGTACTTTTATTAAACCCCTTGGTAAGACTGGATGTCACCTGTAACGACTGCCAAAGATCTACAAATTACAGCCGTGCTTAACGTGCTTTCGAAAGCTCGGTGAAACTCGATATGTAATGGGTGGTCAACTGGTCACCCATCCATAGACTAACCTGGGGAAGGGCGGCTTAACCTGTAGATTGTTCCGAGAGCCACGAGCTTCTAAATTATTATTAAAACATTTGAATTATTTGAATATCTTTCGCATTCCTTGTTCTCGCTCACTTTTCTTTAACAAATCTATTGTAGGCCTTTGATGTAAACGAAAATAGGGATTATTAATATTTTTTTCTTATTTGTAATGGCGTAAACGAATTACAGTGAAGGAGCAATTCCGTAAATGATGGATGAATTCGGTAAATGACTGTGATTATAATAGCTTTGTTTTATAAAAAAAATTCCGTAGGTATTTTTTTAATGGTAAGCTCTGGGCTGAGCGAAGATTATTGTTTTATTAAAAAAGATACAAGCCAGATTTGTACGCAATTAATCAAACTAATACTAAATAAGCATTATTGGTGAAATAGGGATGAATTAATGTGCACACCTCTACTAAACCTTCGGGGATTACAAGCGTGATGTTTTAAGATACTTACAAAAACAAAATCACCATCTCCCTAATATTAGGCATGCAAACGTGATTAGTAGAATAACAAAACAATTACGATAAAATTCAAAACAATTACGATAAAATTCAAAACAAATATTCAATTTTGTTTAAGATTACCTATATTGCAGCAGTAGGGATTTCCATATGCAGCATGTTAGGTTATATGAGGGACTTATTGATGAAAGGTATTCAGTATTGGAGTCTCGTCCGTCCCAAATATGTAAAAAAACTATAACCTGAATGTGTGACGTAATTTTGGCATGGCTTCGTACGCTCTCTAGATCTCACTTTATTAGACGTATCTTTTTCGCCATGTTAAAATATGAAGGGAAAATGGATTATATCTAAAAGTCAATCCGCGCACATTTTCTGTAATAAACGCAAGGGTTGCGAGACCTTTCGAAATATTTGGTATGGTTCTGTCTGTCATTTTTCAGTTTTTTTTTTTTTCATATTTATAAAGGCTGTAAAAGTACCCTTAACGAAGCCGAAAGGCACTTGTCCTCCCCGTAACTGCGATATTTTTTTTGTTTAAACCATACCTGGGAAACCCCTACTAAATTTTTCGCAGCTGTTTTTTTTAACACTAGTTTTAAAGGTTATAACTTTACTTAAATTACCTCCATGACCCGTTTACTATTTAAAACATCCACTAGCACAATGTTTTAAGAGTGCTACAAGGAGTTCTACACTAAAATCTGATTTTTTATTAAAAAAAAGTCTGTTTTTAACAAGTTTCCCAGCACTATTTTTTGCGTAGGGGTGGGGGGGGGGGGGTAGTTTGATGCACATAATGCTTGGTGAAGGGTTGGTTTACACCCTGTATATCAAACTTACCCAGTAGTCAGATCAATACCAGTGAACCTCCCATGCACAACAACACAAATACACTACATCTTCATATCCAATATGTCTCATACTGAAATCAAGACAACTACAAGTATTGCAGAAACCAATCGCACAGTCCACCAATCAGAATGCTACTAGATCACGTCATACCAATTCATGCACCAATCAAAATGCCCTATATTTACGTTATACCTCTTTGCAGTATGGTAAGTATCAAAGACAAGATGTTTCTTTCCCACAATTATGAATCAGGTGACATTGAGAACCGCCTGTGGGCTTTTCATTCTTTTTATTAGACTTATTGATTTATTTCACAATCAAAGGTCAAATTAAGGCTTTTAAGTAGGTATTGAGTTATTAATGTGTGACTAGAACAGACGACCTAAACCACCACATGCGGGACTAATTAGCATTCGATTAAATATAATGACGATAAAAAAATGTTTAAATATTTTGAATACGCCTCCATCATCTTCCTTTTTAAAATGATGAGTAATCATCAACTCTTAGCGCTCTGGACGGACCAGAAGTGTCAGACTCTTACTGACTAAAACCTATCCGTGTTCCCATTCGCGTCCCAGGGCCGCGGAAACTCATTCGAACAAATTCCGCAACCCTAGCAGGACCATCATCTTCCTAGCTTTTTCCTATGTTGGGGTCAGTAGCTGTTGCACGTGAAAATGAGAAAAGTGCCTTTATTCTAAAGTGATTCACTTGTCAAGGCAGTAAGCCTAACATATATCTTCCCTAAAAGAGTAGTTTCGTTCACTCAAAATGGTAAAACATGGAATATAAAACTTCTAAGAGTACCTATATATTATTCAAGCGAGAACTCTCATAATGCTTTCTCCGAATTCCGAATCACGCGTTCAGTACTCAAACTTCAAATAAACCTTTTAGAGCGGCTCTTGAAATGAGATACAAGCCCGAAAAAGGTCCCATGTTATTTTAAGCTATGCAAATTCACCTCGAGGTATTATTGAAAGTCCAGTAACCCCAAAAAGTGAATACAAAAACACAATAATTTCCACTCATCAGTATTTCATAAGTGAAAAAAAAAACAAAATAAATCAATAAGGCCAGCGTTGAACGGATGCTTAGCAATTTTTCAATCTGGTAACACCGTTGCTCCGGTGTTGCTATTTACCCCGATCGTGACTGGATAGAGGAAATACGACGAATTGCCGGCAATATTTCCTGATTATATTCCGCTGGGTTTTTGCCTCGAGGCACAAATGGTTGTATGGCCTCGTTACGTTTGCATTTAAAAAATTGAAGCTGATTTTTTAAACTCAATCTGTGGCCACTTGTGTTTCCTTTTTTCAGTTGAATTTGGATGGCTTTCACTTTTTGAAGTGAGCAACGTTGTCTAAAAAAAAAACTCTCAAAAACGGTGAAGGAAAAATAAAAAAATCTGCATCGTGAGAAAACCGTTTTAGAACATGTCTTAGAACCAAAAATTCGAAGACTTGACATCTACCAAACCGCACTGTGCCCGTGTGGTAGATTATAGCCCATTCACTCTCACTCGGAAAAAATACATGTCCTTAATTTTCGATCGTCTGTTTTTAAATTCACATGAAAATATTTACTGTTCTAATAACTATTTAAACGCATCTTATGTGATATTTATTTTATTTCTGTATGTCTCAGCCGTTGTTTCTTATCTCAAGAACTACTATGAGAATCACTGAAACAAGTACCTACAAAATCCCAGTCTCATCCCGTCGGGACTGCGGGATGTTGTATGAGATACCGCGGCCTTGACAAATAGGGCTAAGAAGGAACATGAGTGGTTTTTAGTCAGTAGAAGTCTGACACTCCCTTTCGCTCTGCCCAAGAGCGGGGATTTTCCCCCCGCCAAAAAAAAAACCCAGTCTCTTTTAATGTCGGACGTTGTCATGTTCTCATATGACTGAGGTTGTCTTTTGATGAGAGAGATGAGAGAGATTTGAGTAGACCTGTCCAGTCAGTACACCTGTGTGTCAGCAATTGTGCAGTTCTACTCTGAACAAAGAGTGACAGCAGTATGTTTACTTCTCAAAATCACTCAATTTTTTCACTCTAGAGTGATTGAGATTTAAAAGCAATATTTTGATTTAAAAAGTGTCCATGGAGTTTCTTGCCCGTTCTTCTCCATAGAGATCTACGATTTGGAATAGGCAACTACAGTACTTTCACAAGTTATTACGCCTTGTGACCTTCATTTTCTTTATTTTTCTGTATTCTATTCGATATAGTTGAAATAAATTCTCTAAGTCAAAGTAAAATGAGTGAATATTTTAGTAGATTTTTTTCAGTAGAAGTCTGACACTCCCTTTCACTCTGCCCAAGAGCGGAAGGGGTTTTTTGATGATTTTCCACAGCCCAAATAAAAGGTAATTATTCTGTCCACCAACCCAAACAAAACCTGCGTAGTGAGGCCATTTTGACACAGAAAGACTATTTCACTGCGGTGGCCGCTTTAAAGGATGATAATTACACGTTTATTTATGTAAAATACTGGTAGATGCGTTTACTAAAACTAGAAGCTGACCGCAGCATAGTTGGGAAATGTCTCGACAGATGATGATGAACTACATGTTTAGTGATAGTATTTTATACACTTTGGAAAGATAAACTTCTAAAATATTTAGTTACTTATCCTCTCTTAGTCCGTCCCAAAGGAAATGGTCTAAAACTTTTCCAGATTAGTGCTTACCTACGTACAATTTTAAATATGTATGCCTCTTGGGACGAGCTAGGACTTGGTTCAGTTATTCATGATGATAATCAGTACTCATGAAGCACTTTAGTAAATACTCACTTTAAGTATCAAAGTTACTTTCAAGTTCCACTGAAGTAAAGGTTAGTTTTGCTTCAAAATTTACACTGTACCTACTACTTTAAAAACAAAGTATATCATCGGCCACTATTATATTTTTACTACACTTTGACTATACCGAAAATATCCTAATTATCTTAATATCGGTGTATATCAACCGGGACTCGAACGGGTGACCCGTGCGACCGCGACCGCATCGTCGACACTACTATCGGACACGATTAATACAAATTTTATTCTCACTGGTACACTTTTTCCAACATACGTAGTTACGACTGAAATGTCTTGATACTTTGGGGCTAAGGAAATTAATATATTTTTTTTACTTAGAAAAACTATAAACACATTTAAGTTATTAAGAAAAACACTTAAGTGAATACTTGAGTGTTATGCAAAAGCTGAAGTTAGTTTAAAGCTGGTCTTGAAGTTTTTTTTATGATTTTAATAAGTCTGCGTCTAACATATCGGAAACCCTAGATTAATAGTGTTAGACAACACAAAACATCTATTCTCAACTAAAAATAAGCACACGATTTTTGTTCCCAAATGCCTATTTAAAATATTTACATATGGTACCTATTATTATGTAGATCATAACACAAAGAAATCAATAAAGGTTTTCGGAACTGGGCAAACACTTCAACAAATCACAACCGCCAACGTTATATGTGTCAAGTATCAAGTAGTGCGACTAGACTCGGTTTCAGGACTGTAACAATGCTTACATAGAAATTACCATCACCACTACCGCTAGCATCGAACCCCTTTACGTTTTAGTTTGAGAAAACTGTAGAGTCGGTGAGTACACAATAATACTAGATTATCAGCTCCCAGTGTTGCGTTGTTTGGGTGTTGCAAGTGCTTCTGCTGAACGTGGATTCCTTGGCTCGATTCCCTGATCGCGTAAAAATAAACTAGCTATTACATACATTTTGACGGTAAAGATATCAACGGTTGAGAAACTTTACGATTACCATTTAGTTATGCATGTTAGGGCATTATTTATATTGTTAATTTTAGAGATGTATTATATTGATTTTACAGCCTGATCATGATTTTGCTGACTGCTGAGTGTGAGGTACTAGGTTTAATTCCCGGGACATGAAAGTGTTATTTTGTGTTTCCATAGGGATAACCTATATGCCTATCATCATCATCATCAGCCTATCATGTTTCCACTTGCAGGTACTGAGGCCTCCTCTCTAGTAGAGGGATGTGATTATTTCATTTGTTTTTATGTTATGTCTTCTTTAATGGGTCAGTTATGTTTAAGTCCCAAACATAACTGACTAAATGTAGGTGTGCGATTAGGTACACCTCTGCCCATATGCCGACAATCCCCAAAGGGTTAAATTAGGGGATATAAGCATGATATTATTATCTACACTAATATTATAAAGAGGAAAGATATGTTTGTTTGTTTGTAACGAATAGGCTCGGAAACTACTGGACCGATTTGAAAAATTCTTTCACCGTTGGGGAGGTACACTATCCCCGGATGACATAAGCTATCTTTTATCCCTGTATTTCCACGGAAACGGGAACTACGCGGGTGAAACCGCGTGACGTCCGCTAGTCTTTTATATTTATAATTCTTCTGTACGAGTGTATGTCACTGAACTGTTTTTTTTTCTATGTGTTCAAGTGGATTCGAGAACGGTTTAGATTCACAATTGAACCGATTGATTGATTTTTGTTTTGCATTTGGTATTTCAAGACTTTGCTGGAACATGTATAAATATACCTCGGTAACTGTCTCAATTCGTGCATTACCATGGGTTTAAAATATAGGTAATGTTTTTCAAAATTTAAAACGGAAAACCAGCATCATTTTAACTGGTAAACATCTTGATGTTATTACAACTAAAAATAGCAAATTGTGAGTTAGTATGAAAAAAATGTATTTTAAAGACACTGTTACGTTATTTATGGCAGTACCTATAACCAAGTGTAAATGTATAATTTTATCGAAATAATTAATAAATTGAGGCTGATTTTAATTAAAGATTTATTAAAAAATGCTCAACTGTTTGTTGCAAACTTAATTTTCTCTCCATGAAATATTAATCAAACCGATGATGTTTTTGGTAGGAACCACGAAACGTATTTATAATTAATTAATCAAGAGTCATGCCTCTAGAGTCTGGTATTGTTTACATTGAATGTACAGTAATAAAAAGCACCTGCTAAATAAAATATGTTTCATGTCTCGATGCGTCAAATTGCTATGATTATTTTGTGAAGATTTAGGATAAGTCGGAATAAGAAAATAGTTTTTACAGATTCCCATTATAATATTTAAAATCAAGGGTTGAACGATGTCAATTATTTATTTAACAAAAGCGTAAGGAAGATGTACAACCTTGCATTGATTATGAAACAGACAACACTATTTACAAATTTGTTGACGTGCGCCTGGTCGCACTTATAAGCAATGTGTAACGATCCCGCTTAATGTTTTAATAATAATATAGGTGCAAGTAATATATCTTCAATCGGAGTTATAATGAGGTTTACTTCTCAAGCTCTCTAAAATAAAACAACAACTAATACCGACTCCACGCCACCACAGAAGACTCGTCACTCATCGGGGTGAACAATCACCAACACCTACCATTGATTGCCCCTACATAATGCATAGACAACCCCACACCACCCCCCGTGGCCTCAAATTATCCTATAGACCAATGACTGTGAGCCCTGAAGCTCGAAATACAAATCCGTGAGCAACCGAATTATGGTATGACTAAGGATCAAGATATGTCGGTTGTGGTATGCATGTCGATAATTTCCAATCGATTTTAATAATTATATGGGTGTCAGGACACGTGGGTGTGTCGCGATTCAACTTGTGTGTTTTTGTTTAACAGCAATGTGGTAGGTTCTGATTTTCTAGAGATCTGATACAGAATTTTCAGTCAGCTTATTTATAAAATAGACCTGATTAGATGCCCCCATTGATGAACCAATGAGCATTTTAAATTTTTAGTATGACTGCACTAAATGAAGAAAGTGGGCGGTTTAGTTTTTTATAGACGCCAGCAAAATTTTTCCCAAATAACCTAGGATCTAGTGCTTTAGTAATAAAGTTGAGATTCTATTAAAGACAGATTCTAGAAGTTTGATGTGCTGATGGCGGCCTTCCATTAGAACACGCACTGACTGCACGATATGACTGATCTGGATTGCGCCTTAGATTGCCCACTTGCTCTCACAGAGTTCTTCTAGGACCCAGCAGTGGGAAAGTTTTAATAAAGTGCTGATTATAATGTTAGTTTAAGAACAATATCATTCTAAAATTATAAATAAATTTATGTGTTTTAGATGCTATAATTTAATGTTATTTTTTAATTTAAGTTATTATTATAATGTTAGTTTAAGAACAATATCATTCTAAAAGCATCTAAAACACATAACATTGATAACAATTTTATGTGTTTTAGATGCTTTAACACAACACACATGAGACTTTAACACAACTGGAGTGATGTTTCACTCCAGTTGAGTTAAAGTCTCATGTGATAGGGCAAGCCAATGGCCATCAACTGGCATCAACTGGGCACTCAGCTGTCGCGATTGCGACCACCAGACAAAACGAGCCAGTCGCATCTAAAAGTTAGTATAAAATCGTACACAGTCAACAGCAGAAGTAGCTTAACATTGCGTATTTTATCTGGGGGCACGGCAGTGCCCCCGCCAAGTCGAGCAATAAAGCGGCACGGCCGTACTATCCTTTTCTCGAACCAGTTCAGGCCATTTTCGACCTCCTATAACTTCGTTGTGGATAAAACTAGAAGCCTGAATTTTTAGTAACCAATTAGGCGTTGTATAAACACGGTATATTTAAAATTTCATTAAATTTAAACCAGTAGTTTAAGAATTATAACTAATCAAAGTTCCTTAGTTTTGTCACTCACTGACTGACTGACTGACTGACTGACTGACTGATTGACCGATCATCAAAAGTCTAAGGCACTTCTAGCAGACATAGAAGCTTCAAATTTAGAACACAATTAGTGTTTAGTGTATAAACCATGGAAAAACTAAAAAAGTATACAATTTCAGTCTAGTTTGCTAGATAAACTAACTGCATAAATAACTTTGTAATCCCATATAATTGTATAGAATTACAAAGTTAAAGTTACATTTTCAGTGAATGAATTTTACGAGTTATTAAATTAAATCTGATTGATCTGAAATTTTGCACGTATATGTATATCGCCTATCAATGCAATATTATGACGATATGGAACTGATCTGATGATGGAGCTGGAAGTTGACCATAGGAAAGGAACTCCATTTTAGAATATCATAACCCCATCGAGTTTGGACTCGTTTGATTTGTCTTGTCGAGTAGTTTGTCTTAAGATGGTGTCCAGGGTCTGTTGGTGGAGCTGGAAGGTGGCCATAGGAATTCCGTTATAAAACGACATAGCCCTATCGAGTTTGGACTCGTTTGATTAGTCTTGTCGAGTAGTTTGTCTTTAGATGATGTTCAGGGTTCTGAATAGTTCTGATGATGGAGCTGGAAGGTGGCCATGATGACCATGATGCCATGGCGATTAGCTATTACAATGGCCTGTTTAACATTGGCGAATGCGATGCAATGGCCAAGTCAATCTTGTATTTAAAACATCAAAGGTTTTTAAGTAGGGATTAAATATATTAACTGACTTGGTATTACATGGATCTCACTACTTTTTACGGTAAAAGTGAGTTGCTCGGCTTGGCTTTTTTTACAAGTTTTGTTTTTGGTGGGATATTATTATATGTACAGAACTCCAGCTATATTTTTTATTTTTTCTGAAGATTATTCAATAAAATATTCCTAGCTCGTCAATAACTTGTTAGTAACGTGTTATTTATACAAGGTGTTTTGTTTAATACCTGCTTTGAAACTTTAAATAGTGTTCATCTACTGCTGCAGTTGACTGTACCTAATGGTATCACTCGTACTAAAAGCGTCTTTAAAAGAATTAAAAAAATACATATACAAAAAAAAATACATTACACCACCATTTAAAAAATCCATAAGCCTCCATAAATCTGTTAGAAAATTGTATGCGTTTTATCCAATATGCGCATAGCTCACTTTTATCTCAATTCAATCTGGTCTGATCCGGTATTTTTCAGATCTGACCCAGTTTGAACCGAAATGGACTTCAAAGGCCTGCCTTGAATATAACGTTTAGTAGTGAAATTGTTTTTGTTGTTTGAAAAATGTTTCCGATTTTCGTTTCGCCGCAGTGAATGAAGGTGATATGAATGATGGTTTTTATAGTTTGTGAGCTTTTACCCGTGGTTTCTTATAATCTTTCATTTATATAAAACGTTGCCCCTCACTAGGAATTTCTCCTGTGTCGTGGGTGCGCATATACAAAAATTTAAACTCACATACCTACACAAACTACACCCGAAACAACTATATGTACCTACGCCATACATTTGGGTGATTTGGTCCCTACGGGGGTCAAACCCGTGACACGCAGCGCAGCAGACAATCGCTCAGCCACTGGGCCAACCGTTTCGTGCGAGTAGTAGTCCGAAGTAGAAATAATTGTAGGTACTTGAACTCTGGTTTTCAGTCAGTAGACGTCTGACACTCCCTTTCGCTCTGCCCAAGAGCGGGAGAGGTTATTTGATTCCCCAAACCCAAAAAAAGGTACTTGAACTCTGGCAAAGTGTTATTGGGTTTTTTTACTTCAGCTACGAAGGCTGGATTCGTGACCGGTTAATGGTAATAGGCTCGCACACTGTTACTTGGGACTTAAATGTAGTTAATAGACGAAAATAATGTGGCTGTATTAGTGGGCACATCTCTACTTGACTTTTCGGAAATTATAGGCGTGATGTTATGTTATATCCATCTAAACATAAAATGTAACCATATAGACATGTAACATTTTATTATTGTATTGGATCACTGCTAAAAAGATTGCATATAGCGGAGGTGATAATATTTAGGTAAAAACCTGCTGAGGTGGAGACACATAAATCACTCTGCACTGGAGTGTAAATGTGGTGCTGTCCCTCAAACAATGGGGCACTTAATGTCGTGTCCTGCCTGTCCTGCTAATTGTTCACTGCAGGAACTGATGGACGCTACCGAAAGCGCCAAACTAGTAGCCCAATTTTGGGCACAATTTAGATTGTCATCGACACGCTAAGAAGAAGAATATTTAGGTGGTTGTATTAGTTTGAATGGATTTGTGGTGTGCTTTTTTGTGATCGTCGGAAACTGAAATAACACTAAATAGCTCATTATTTATAAACAGCGACATCTACTGAAAGCAGTTGGAACAACATACACACTATTGTTCGAATCGTTCAATACCCTTCGATTGACAGTGCTACGCTCATCGATTGATTTGCCTTTAAAACTTCATTTTGTCGATAGATGGCGTTACTTGTTTCAATGTTAGGAAGCCACTATTAAAACTCTGAAGCCACATCTAGGCGGACATTAATATAAAACCGATTGCCAAGCAGTTTAAATTATGCAATTAAATTTAGTAATAAAAAGAAATCTTTATTGATTAATATTCACTTAAGTCAGGTACCACGTAGATCCTGGTTCCGTCGGGGCTGCGGGCCCCGTTGTGGGGCTGCGGGTTGTTTCAAGAGATACCGTGGCCTCAACATAAAGGGCTAAGAAGGAACATGGGTGGTTTTTGGTCAGTAGAAGTCTGTCACTCCCTTTCGCTCTGCCCAGGAGTGCGAGGGGTTATTTGATGATTTCCCACCCCCCCAAAAAAAAAAGAAGTAAGTCCCACGTAGTTACCACGTAGGTCCACGTATTATGATGACGGATGCACAGGGAGAGAAAATCAAAGAAATTATGGATTTGATTGTGTGAGGAGCAATAATAAAAAATAAAAAAACTGAAGTCCCAAAGATCATTTTTTGTAGAAAAATAAACAAAGAAATAAAACTTATTGTCTATAGGAGTAAATAAAAAAGAAACCTAAATAGGTACAAAACCTTTCCTGATCAATTATGTAGCTTGTAATGTTTACGATAATATATAACTTTCGACATCTGAAGCCTTTTCAGCGATACAGTAACTCAGGCTGTTGAACTAAGTTGAACCGTCGCGACCTGAAAATGTTACTAGAAGGCAAGACAAGTTAAGGTTTTCAGCATGACAAGAGACGATACATTTAAACTCAAAGGGCGTATCCACAAAAACACGATTTTTCGAGCCAAAAAAGTAAACAATTTTCCAACGTAACTTTTTTTATAGCAAATGACGAAAGTTGTTAGCTTCGAGATAAAGAACATCGTTGACATTTAAAGTAAGTTCATTTATATTCGTTTGTCAACTCCATTTTTTCTGCAAATATTTCAATGTTAAACCTACCAATCGAATGAGGAAGGAAATATAAGTAGGTATGTTGTATTAAAATCACATTTTGGCTAAAATGGCGGTTACGCCGATTAAGCCTAAAGGTCGATGTGTAGAAGAAGTAGTAATTACTAGGTCCGTTCAACCTTAGAAGCCGATAAAGTTTACACGGTAATCGTAAAAGTAAATTATTGAAAGAGCCAAATATGATTGTTGGTACATTCACCTACAATACCATTTGTTTAGTTTTAAGTTCTTTTTTCTTTAATTTTTTTTTTTTACATTGTGTGTACTTGTGGCATGAGTCAAATAAATGCATTTTCTTTCTTTCTTTCTTTCTTTCTTCTTACCACTACGAAAATCACCGTTGATGCTGTGAATTGAATACGCTGTCAATGTCCTACCAAACATTACATGAAATCTTTCCCTCTAAATGCCGTACTCAGAGATATTAAATGAGGATCATTCTCAGTAGATTCTATCCATTGTTAGGTACTTAAACCGTCACTTAACCCATTAACGCCCGCCGTACTATAAATAGTACACAAGTTTAAGTTAAGATAATAATAATCTAATGCGTTTTTTTACTCTACCAATACTTTTAAATGGTCATTTGAAATCCATGCAACAAGCAAATAATTAAAACAAATCGAGATTGTTAAATAATATGGGGTTAATCCTCATTTTGTGTCAGTGTTTTGTTTCGTGTCTGCAGGTGAGTACTTGATAATTTTTTTATCAAGTTTTAGCTTTAGAAGGTGTTAATTTTTGTTATGGTTTACTCTATTACACCATATTCTAATATAACATACATCAAGAAGTCAAATTCGTATAAAATGTTTTCAGCTATAACACATAAAGTGCTGCTGTACTAACTTTAGTACACTGGGCGCTTGAGGTAAAATAAGGTAGTATAGTTAAGACATTTTTGTAATTGCGGGCTATGCTTATTAGTAGTGTTTTTTTATATACTGTTTGGTTTTTTTTTAAATTCTATAAGCGACCCTTTATTCACTTTGTTTTCAGGTGCCAAGAGAAAAACACGGTTGACACGGTTGGCGCAGTGGTTGAGCGATTGACTGCTGCGCTGCATGTCGCGGGTTCGATTCCCGCACGGAACAAATATTTGTACGACCTACAAGTATTTGTTCCGAGTCTGGGTGTTTTTCTATCTATAATATGTATGTATTTACAAAAAAAAAATGTATATAAGTAGTTTATCAGCCATCTCGTTACCATAACACAAGCATTAGGTTGCTTAGCTTGGGACTAGATGGCGTTGTGTGAAATGTCCAAGGATATTTATTTATTATTTATTTAACATTTAAAAGTAAAAATGGCAAACCGACCTACTTTTACTCAAGAAAATACTATTTTGGTTTACAAGATGCTATCCACGACATTATTAGCCAAGATAGTGATGATGATGCTACTTACGATGTGTTTATGCTACCCCCCAATCCAGACGTTACCACCGATGAAGAGGAAGGTGGAGACGATGACTTGTATGAATATATGATTACCTCAAGATGTTCCCGGCAACATAGAGCTTGTTACTGGCACAAACACCCCTGCCGTTGAAGATGAATGGAGCAGCGGTGACGATGAACCCCTCACAACATTCGCATCATCTATTTCATAACACATGCCAAAGAGAAGAAGAGTTCAAACTATTGATAAAGTGCCAACTTGGAGGAAATGTGTGCCTATTTACTCCATTTCTTGGTCTACTACAGATCAAATGTCTTTTGAAGAACGACGTGCTAATGTTTCGGATATCCTCAACACTAGCACAGAAACAAACGTTGTCCTTTGATATCATCAAAGGAAATGCGCAAGAAGTCTAGGGCTGAATACGACTATAGGTTTGATCAGACAAAAGAAATTCTTATGGTGAGATGGAAGGACAATAATGTCTGCACGATAGGAACCAATTATGACACAGTAAGCCGTTAGGGAAAGCTAAAAGATGGTGTACACGAGGAAATAAAAAGTGGAAGTAGACATACCTCACGTGTTCCCAAGTTATAATAAGGGTATGGGAGGGGTGGACGAAATGGACCAGTCTGTAGGACTGTACCGAATTGGGGTCAAGGGAAAGAAGCGGCTTCACCCGCTATACTCGAAAATTATCCCACTGGCAGATAAAATCGGGATAAAAACTATCTTATGTGTTAATTCAGGTTATAAACTATCTGTGCACCAAATTTTATCGAAATCCGTTCAGTAGTTTTTGCTTGAAAGAGTAACAAACACACACTCGCAAACTTTCACCTTTATAATATTAGTGTGATTAGTGTAACGTGATAGTGTGATAAATGGTGGGCATGACCATTTCAAATGCATAGAGATTACAATGCATCGCAAACCCAGATGATCCAGCTATAAGTGTATTGAAGACACATGACATAGCACGAACGTATTTGAGCCAAAAAAAAAACAAGACATCTTCACACACATCATCTTCCTCTGGATTGGACGGAGAAGATAGAAAAAAATATGTTCACCACCCAAAAATATACCATTCCAACTGAAATGTGTTGTGTGTTCCAACCGGGTCAAAACAGCATGTGAGATGTGCCTAAAAACGCTATGCCTGGATAGAGAAAGCTTTGCCCAATAAGACACTTAAGCGCCCATTGTACTAAACTTAGTACAACCCTAAAAATACAACTTCCGGTTATTTTTTGTTTATTTTTTCTTTATGGTGTCTCAATTAAAGTGTTTTATTAACGATATTAAAAATTGTTTAAGTAAAATTTTAAATGGTTTTAATTTGGGCGTTAATGGGTTAATAAAGATTTGACGTACAAAACCTACATACATACATACACGTCAAACACATAACCCTCCTTTTGGGCTACGCCGCAGTTGGGTTTTTTACCCAAGCCTTAAACAAGGGTACGAGAAGGGACAAGTACACACATCAAAAGTGTCTAGGGATCAAGCATTTTTATGCGGATTTCTTGAGATTGAGATGTGGCTTTGTAATAAATTTATGATTTTATAAATTTATATGGATCCTTTTTGGTGCATTTCATAATTTGAATCAGGAACTGTGAATCAAATTCGAGTAAAAGATGAAAATCAGCTGTCAATATTTTCCCTATAAAAACATACAACGCATTGAAGACATTATTAGTGCTACTGTTTCCCTACTACTGATTAAAACCAACGTTATTATGGAGCGGCGACGTCATTTAAGCAGGGAAGAAATGCTCAGAGCCGTGGGAATGATAGAAGCTGGTTCCCGGCAACGTACTGTGGCTTTAGCTCCGAATACAAGTCAGAGTGTTATCAGTCGACTTTGGACACGTTACCGAAGCACTGGTACCGTGGCTGAGCGCCATGGAGGACGGTATCGCTGCACCACACGGAGACAAGACCGATACATTCAAATCTTAACTCGAAGAGCTCCAACAATAACCGCCATGATGTTAGCCGTGAGGCTTCATCACTCTTCAGGGAACTTAATTAGCGACCAAACAGTCAGAAACCGCTTGCATGAAGTGAACCTTCATTCCCGAAGACCGCTACGGGTACCACCTATAGCAATGCACAATCGTAGGATTCGATATCAATGGGCTCTTAAACACAGAAATTGGGCAGAAGAACAATGGCGTTTCGTGTGCTTTTCTGATGAGTCTCGTTTTGGTATGAGACCGGATACAAGACGTATACGACACTGGAGAACCCCTGGACGCCAACAGCGATTAAAATCCTGCCAGAAAGTCCATCCTTATAGTGGTGGAACCATCATGGTATGGGCGGGTATTTGGATCGGCGGAAGAACTGAGTTGATTTGGATCAGAGGCAACCTCAACGCTCAAATTTATGCTGAGACGATTGTATCAGACGTCATCGTTCCTCTACAAGTGCAAATCGGTCCCTTATTTCAGTTAATGCATGATAATGCACGACCGCACACCGCAAGAGTTGTAAGACAGACTCTCGCCGCAGCTAACATCAATGTCCTGCCCTGGCCTGCTCAGTCGCCAGACTTGAACCCGATTGAGCATGCATGGGATATGCTACAGAGAAGAGCTCTGCCGAATATGGAGGGTATCCAGTCGCAAGAAGACCTTTTTTTGTTGTTGCAACGAACATGGGCGGCCATTCCACAGCGTGATTTGGATGAACTCATTTTGAGTATGCCAAACCGATGTTCTTGTGTTGTTAGTGTTCGCGGTAGAAACACGGATTATTAATTGTTTAAGTTACCCAATAAAATTTTAAAGAAAACTGTTATTTCAGTCTTTTTTTCGAACTTTAATGTTAGTGGTTCAAATGTCAAAAATCCCTTTATTAGGAAAATGGCAAATTTCTTTATTAATGCAAAGGTGACTTGGTTTATCGTTACTGTGACAAACGAAAACACTTTATTTGATGAATCCTTAAAGAAAATTTTAATTAATATCAATCAGGAGAAAAGTTATTGCAAAAATATATGTTGATCCCTAGACACTTTTGATGTGTGTAGATCCATGTGAATAAATTTCACGACTCTTTATGTGTGCACTCATTTATTTACTCTAGGTTATAAACTATCTGTGTACCAGGTGTGTACAGGATAAAAAGTATTTTTGTCAACACATTATGATACTTCTCTTTTTTTTATTGGGACAAGCCCGCCACAATATTCCCAAACCACTGTAACTCCTGTTAACCAGAATCAACAGTTGCAACCACAAAAAAAGCGCCGAGATAATGAAGCTCGACGAAATCCCAGAGAAATTAATTAGAGAAGAATATCGGAGGAGTAGGAAAAATATAATTTCTAATTTTTTTAAGATACTTTTATCCATCATTTTATATCTGCTAATCCTGTTCATCAATTTTACTAAGTAAGAAAGATCAATATAATAATAAACATATTAATTCCTCCCTACATTCTAACATTCTTTGTTAGTGAATAAAAAACTGTTTCACAAAAAGGATTCAAAAACTAAAAGTGGAACAACGCAAACCGATAGACTGTATTCGATTCGATTTAACCGATTCCAATCCAAACTCGGTTATTCGATTCGCTAAATCGGATTCGCAAACAGCGTACCACGCGTTTTCGAAAAAGGAAGAGATTGGGGTAAAGTGCCCGATTGTGGGCATAAACGAGAGGTCAACGGCCTATTAATACTAATGTAAAACGGTGAATCGGCGACAATAATAGGGTGAAGTCACGAATTATCTGCTTTCATATTTAGTTAGTAGATTAATGTTGGAGATTTTGGTTAGGAAACTCAGGTTTGATATTTATTGGAATTTATGGAGGAACTTCAATGTTACAAGTTAGTTGCATTTATTGGGTTATTTATAGGTTAAGTTTTTTTGGCAGCTGGTGGCAGCTGCATCCGGTCGGAAAATTAAACGCCTGCCCCAAAATAGTTATTAAAAGTCTAGACATTTAACGATGAAACAAGTTGCTATAGTTACCAAAACATAGGAAAAAGTTAATTTAGTGTTTCTATCTTCTATCTTCATGGGGTTCAGGTTTCCGCACTTAGTCTTTGAAGTGGACCATTGTGCGTGAGCCATGGTGGCCGATTACTCCAACCAGCCCACCTCCCTCCAGAAGCAGATAAGACTTCCCGGTCTCCTCAGGGCATCCGCAAGGGATCTTGGTGTTCCAAGGGTCTCCTCACAGCTTTGCAGGGCACGCCACGATAGTGGCGGTAAGTCCCCTCTTTGAGGAGTGGCTAGAGAGGCGCCACGGTGCCCTCACCTTCCGTCTGACGCAGGTCCTCACCGGACACGGTTGTTTCGGGAGGTACCTGCACCGAATCAGGCGGGAGGAAACGCCCGGACGACGCCCGGTGGAGCACACAGTGGAGGTGTGCCCCGCTTGGGCGGAGCCCCGCCGTGTTCTCGTAGCGGCGATCGGCGGCGGCGACCTCTCGCGCCTGGCCCTCGTGCAAGCCATGGTCCGGGGCGAGGAGGAATGGGACGCCGTCGCCTCCTTCTGCGAAGCAGTGATGCTAGCGAAGGAGGTGGCGGAACGCGAGAGGGAGAGAACCTCTCGTCCCAGCCGCCGCGGGAGGCGCTCCGGGCGTCGGGGGTCCCGCGATGACCTCCGGCCACCGTAGACGCGGGCCTGTGGACGGTGAGTGATGGGCTAACTCGCCGTCCGTCCGTCTCACGACGAAAACAGGCCGTGTCGACGGCGCGTTCGTGTTCCACGCGCGTCTCAAAGAGATGTCAGCAACATGGGTGGGGCCCGAACGGGCCGACTCCTGTCGGGGCTGGTTATCGCGGCCTCGACATAGAGGGCGAAGAAGGACCATGGGTGGTTTTTAGTCAGTAGAAGTCTGACACTCCCTTTCGCTCTGCCCAAGAGCGGGAGGGGTTATTCGATGATTTTACACCCACCAAAAAAAAAAAAGGGTCTCCTCACGAATCTTGGTGTACACATGTACGAATCTCGCCTGTACACTCAAGGAGCACGTCATGCGCCACTGTTTCCTCCGCCTCCATGCATGCTCTGCACAGGGGGCTGTCAGTGATACCTAGGTTGTGGAAGTGTTTATTTAGTGAACAGTGTCCAGTGATGTTCCCCGCCACCAGACGCAGGCTGTCTCTGTCAGTGTTTTTCATAATTTAATTATATTTTAGACACAAAATGTCTTTACAGAAAACCGCATCGAATTTTTACATCAACCTATCTGAAATACAATTATGAATCGTAATACGACAAATCAAAGCCCTTGGGAGTTAGAAGTTCCGTAATTGGGATATTTGGCTTTGGCAAAAGCTTTCGAACTACTGCAGTCCTATTTATCTGAGATATTGCAGTTGGTCGCCGGAATATAAAGGATGCTTCAAGTTTGTTTGTAGGATTGCAATCTAAGGACTGAATCCAGCGTTTAATTAATACCGTACATTTTCATAAGTTGGCTTCAGATTGGTGGTAGGTAGGATGTTTATAGGTAGGTACTTGGTTTTACTAGAATGAGTTCAGAACTAATGGGTTATTTGCTGGATTGAAATATTGTTTAAGTCGTTTTCTGTCTTTTCTATAAGATTTTATATGTATTTAGGTTCTAATCTAGCCTGGTATTTTTTTTCTAATTTCATTTAAAATACATAATATAAGAGAATAGCTGATACTGCAGTAAAAACAGCCAATCAGCCATTTTCATGGTGAAGCAGAATGTAGGGAAGATATTTTTGGCTAGAAATTAAGAATGTATGTATATGGCTATCCTACCGCCATTTTACTATTACGAGAAAATGAATGCTTATTTCTTAGATAACAAAAGTGAACATACTTCAGTTATGGTTCGCTACCAAAAGTAACGAGTACATTATAATAATCATAAGCCCAAATAGCCTTTATTTGGTATTCTATTGCTATTTGTGGGACGTGACGTCATACGTATAATTTTGTTGGAGATACACGTAGATACACACATTATTTTTACCAACAGATATCGTAACTTGGACTTGGCTTTTACAGATAAAGTAGGCAATCATGATCTGCAATAGCAATATGCAGAGATCATAGTCTAGCTATAAACTGTATTAAAAGGGACTATTTCTGTATATTTTCCAGTATTTTAGTTAATTCCATGCCCGTAGAAAATATTTAAATAAATAGCTTGTGACTTTACTATATAAACCACTGTCAGGTTGATACGGAGAATCTTCTTATCCAATATACATACGTTTTGTAGGTAATCATTTCTATCGCAGAAAATTGCAATCCAACAACTATGCTCTCTACCTCACAAAACTTTCTTATAGAACCCGTTAAAATAACCAAAACAGTATAACTATGTAAGTAGTCATTTACTTATTGGACTACCAACAATGGTCGCGGCTACCCTTTTTCGGTAATTTACGATTGTTTTCTACATCGCGTGGCAAGAGAAAACGGCTATTTTAGGAAAATTAGTTCGGTAAGTAACGGTTTTGATCAGATATCGGTTTTTGACACCAGGATGAGATCAGAGTAACGGCTTTTGATATTTTTTTTGGAGATTTTAATGATTTGTTGGAATTGAGGATTTTTGCTTACGACTGTAATTCGCGAAGTTTTCGGCAGAGGTGGTGGGTACCTATTCAGTTGTAGAACAGCCATAGTTTCCCAGTTATGTCCCATGTAAAAGGGGCCAACCTATAAATATTCCAAGATCCGTAACTTGACTAGACTGAGATATAAGGTACTTAGTTGACAAAAAAAGAACATATTAGTCCGTCAGATAGATTACCAACAAATTTTGGACACATATTTTTTCTTTTACGATACAGTTTTTCGAAATATCGTGTAACGTCACCTCGTACTACATTTTTTACCACGCAGTGACGTCACAAGCCCCCACTCAGAATCTTTGACGCGTTTCATCTTTGTCAATTTTTATTAATTTGATAAAACAAACGTATCTACGTTCAACGTATCCAATATTTTTCGATAATCTAACTGACGTTTTAAACAGAACCTTATTTTTATTAGTCAGGAAACATCCCTTTTCCTGATGAAAAATACCGGCCAAGTGCATGTCGGACCACACACAATGTAGGGTTCCGTAGTTGCCCATCAAAATATTATGTGAACTTACTAAACTGATTTCCACCCTGCCTACCTGCCTCCGAACGATGATTTTTATTGTAAAAATAAAACAAACTTACATTTGCAGTTTTGAGATCTTACAACACTCGACAAGTACATTTTATAAGTTGGTCGACTATTACTCGTAAACTTGTAAGGCCTACTTAGCTGTTATAGTTTTGTTTTTATTTCAGTTATTTAGTACCTATGCTATTACCATGAATTTTTTCACATGCCCAAACACAACCCGTATAAGTGGTTTAGGTTGGCACACTTGATTCTAACAAAAATGTGCACTTTAAAGCTTAATATTTCACAAACGAATCCCTTAATCGAAAAACTGTTCGAGCAAACTCGCAATGTTTTTAAAGACCTATCCAACAACATCCCACACAATAGACTTTGACATAAAAAAAATCATCCCCACTTTTATGTGTAGGTACTGGAGATACCCTAAAAAAAATATTATGAATATTTTACTTTAGCACATTGTCGGCGTTACTCAAATAGCTGTGTACAAATGTATATTCATGCCAAATTACAGCTTTCTAGTACTAAGCGTCTTTGAGATATAGTGCGGATGGACAGACAGATGGACACGGCGAAACTATAAGGGTTCAATATTGACTACGGAACCCTAAAAACCCAATATTATTTTGCCCGAACTGGTAATCAAATTCAGGACCTAATGCTCAGCAGTCATACTTACGACCGCTGAGCCAAAAAACTACTACAATAATACAAACATTATGTACGGTATACCTATTCAAATAAGAAACTTAAACACCCCATGTCAACCACACAACAAACAAACACACTCCAAAACTTGTCATAATTATTGTAAGTGAAATTAGTGGTACAGCTCAAAAAGGTACCGTCCCATGTATGGTACCACAAGGTACCAACAAATTGTGTACTCAAATAGTACTATGACGTATTTGGGGACGCGAATTGGTGACCAAATGTTAAAGATTTAACATGTTATGTCATTCCAAGGATGTTGACTTGTTTATGAATAATTTGTTGCAGTTTGTCCTAAAGACATTTCGGTTACTGTTTTGGCCGTAGTTTCGGGTTTGGCCAAAAAGAGGCTGAATATTCGTCTTGGCCGAAACTAGCGTTTTTGAGCCATTATCCTCTAAAAATAAAGATGGTTTTTAGTTTTAATTTATATGTAACATTAGCTAATGTCCGCGGCGTCACCCGCGTCTTATTATAAGTATACCACTACTTAAAATCCTTCCTCGAGAGTTGGTGAAAACAGCATTAAAATCGGTGCAGTAGTTTTTGAGTTTATCGCGAACAGACAGACAGACAGACGCAGCGGAGGACTTTGTTTTATAATAAATGTAAATGATTTTGTTTACCTCTAAGTTAAGTACAAAAGTATTTTATTCAAACTTGGTCCAATCTTGTGAGAAATAATTTGGATTTTTAATAGTTTTTTCTATAAACTTTCGACTTCTGTTACGATTCCGGCCGATACTATGGAAGGACAAGGAGAGTGACTGCTTTGTTTCTGCAGCTGTTGTTGGGTTTGAGTCTAGGATATTAGATCTGCAGCCCGTAGTATGAATTAATAGCCGGCTGGTTATAGGTTCCCTAGACAAAAAAAAACTGACTAACTAAGTGGAGTAGGTATTATGCCTCTACCACTCCTCTTGAGAATACAGTCGTGATGTTTTGATACGATTACAGAAACGAAAGTTCTCGAAATATGAATACTGTTTTATCCAAACTTTTGTTTGGAATTACTGACACAGTATTTCTCAAAACTGCTCAGGGTCTATATTAGTGATTCATATCAATGTTTTTA
Source organism: Diarsia rubi (assembly GCA_932274075.1). Classification (NCBI taxonomy): domain Eukaryota; kingdom Metazoa; phylum Arthropoda; class Insecta; order Lepidoptera; family Noctuidae; genus Diarsia; species Diarsia rubi. The sequence goes on along the minus strand of OW026424.1, from coordinate 18,244,364 downwards.
TTGCCCACGTGGGCATATAATAACAGACACACATTGTTTTGTGGAATAATATGTCAGTTAACATGAATCGTTCGTCATCGTATCGATTGGTGTCTTTATAGACATGCGAAATGCGATGACTGAACTAGATAATAACAAAATATGCACTTTAATGACAATATACAGTCTAGACATAACTATAGTGCTTGGTACAAAACATTTTTAGGTCTAGTGTTGGCAAGAGTTTGATTTCCAAGTCAGCTAAACTGTTGTTTGATTTCCTATTCTAATATACTTATTAAGAAATGATTGACATTTTATGATTAACATTCGTAATGTTTATAACATATCAATTATAAAATTCGATTTCAATGTATTATTTAATTTTGTATGCTAGTTTTAGCGAATAGGTGATCGGACTGAGTCAAAAAATATGATTCTAATTAGCCCGTCAGTTAGATTATCGAAAAACGTAAAAAGTGTATTTTGTTTTATCAAATTAATAAAAATTGACGAAGATAAAAAGCATCAAAGATTCGATTCGGTATCCGAAAAAATACTCTCCAACCTTAATGCAGAATTGTATTATGGAAACAAAACACAATTCGGGAAAGTCCAGTATCAGATATTTATGAATCACAGCGGTCCCCGCTAAGCAATTAACTGTTCTATGAAAAAACAATGAATGAATCAGCGAAATAATTGTAGCAATAGTTTCCAATGAAACTTTCATTATAAAACTCACTATTATAGCTATCATTTACCAAGAATAGAGAATAAACGGGAGCTGGCAGAATCTATCTTTAGGCGTTTAATAGTTGAGGAAAATTAACTTGTGAAGTTTCAGTTTGATGTTGCAATTCGTGACTGTTTGGAGTGAGTCATATTTGTTTAACATTAATTTATTTATTTGTAATAGTGCGTAACCTAATCTGTTTGTGTTTAATCCTGATGATTGTACACTCATCGCGACATTCCAAGGCAGGGTAAGTGAGAAAGTACGAAAAGTAACATTCTCTATTCTGTCCCACTCCTGGTCAAAGGGCCAAAACACGGGGGAGTTGTTAAGGAATGGGGGAGGCCCCATTACTTTCCAACTCATCCCGGTGTTTGCCTTCTCTGGCCAATCAGTCAGCAACGAGTACAAATCATAAAATAATCAGGCCAGCGTTTCCTCGGTGACGACGACGGCTCTGTCGGTCAAAATAAAAAGTATTCATTTAAATTTGTGTGTTAATCAGTGCTTTTTTAAGTAGTAGTAAAATACTACAAGAGACAGTCCTTCAAATCTCTCTTCGCCACTCACCTCCTAGTATTTTATCTGAGTAGTGGTGGAATCAACTCCTAAGGAGTTGATTAGTCAGCCAGTCAGTCAGTTAGCAACAGTTCAGTAGTGATTTTTAAAGAATGTATTATAAAATTATACATTTTGTACAGCATTAACATACTAAAAGTTCGAGGGCTGTATTATTTACACAAAGCTCTAAGTTATATTGAATTATGTTCAATTTAGTTACAGTAAAAATCTGTAAAAAAAAATACTTCATACTGACAATATTACATAGAAATATGTAGGTAGGCATTATTTACAAATGAGTTAAGGGAAGCTTCTCAGTACTATATTGGGTTGACAATCACATCTTCTAACATTGTCATATCAATGTGATTTCTCATTGATAATGTACTCTGTAGAATTCTTTGTAATATCAATGTCAATTTATTAGCAATAAGGAACAACGTGGGTAGAGGTTAATATGTTTGACATAGGATAGTCCATTGGCTGTTGACAATGCTAAAGCATTAAGTTAATCACTCGACATATCACTGCTGAGGATCTGTGCTACAATAAAGGGTGTAAAAGTTCCCCTAACGCCATTATAGGGCACCTGTTCTTCCCACCTCTGCGATCATTTTTTGGTTCTAGACCATACCTGGGATTCCCTAGTTACGGAGATATTGGGGGTCAAAATTCCAAATTTTGCACAGCTGTTTTTGTAAATACTAGTTTTTCAGGTAATAACTTTACTTAAATTACCTCCATGACCCGTTTACTATTCAAAACATTAGTGTATGCTTTGAATAGTAAATGTTTTAAGAGTGTTACATCGAGTTTTACCGTAAAATGATATTTTTGACCCCAAAAAAAAAAAACGTTTCCCAGCAAACATTTTTGCGTAGGGTTACTTAGTTTGATGTACAGAATGCTTGGTTGACGTATGTGTGAAGGGTTAATTTACACCCTGTATAATCTGCCTAGCCTTTACCCAACAATGTTGTCTTCCAGTCTAAGCGGTTGGAACTGAAGACCAGTATTTTACTGGTTCTTCTAACCAACCTAACAGACAATGTGTTGCTGGGGAGTTTGTTCCGACACTTCTTCTTTCCAGCTAAAACACTACGAAGTGTCGAAGGGTGGGCGTTTTGGGGGACTGTCTCTTGTAAATAAGTAAAGTAAATTTTGACGTTCGAAAAGTGCTGATTATCAGCCTAGTTTGAATAAATGAGTTTTGATTTTGATTTTACATGAAGCCTATCTGACCACCATAAACCAGTTAATACTGGACTGATATAAAATCCCTTAGTAAGACTAGATGTTAGGGGTTCAGGCCAGTTACTACCTGTAGCGACTGCCAAAGATCTACAAATGATATCCGGGACCAACGGCTTAACGTGCTTTCCGATGCACGGATAAAACTCAGTCTGTAATGGGTGGTCACTCATCCACGGACAAGCCTACCTAGACAAGCGCGGCTTAACCTGAAGATTGATACGAGCGGCTGTTGTTATCCCGCCGAGAGTTATCTGTCTTATCTGTGTTACAATAATCGCACATAAATAAATATCATCACCTAGCTGCATATTGGTTGATGTTTGTAAAAACCATCCCACTTGAAAGCTGTAGAGCTGTGTTTATTGAGGAGACATAAAAAACAACACAAAACGGGTCCTTATCCCAGACAATGATCACTGTGTGTTCTGTATCCCTATATACTATATCAAACCTGTTATCTACTTTTATATCGAATCGACTAAATTCCCACTATGTCAAGGCAAATAGCCACTCACGACAACCCAAGTTAGGTTACTATACTACAATCGAAAGTGCCTATCCAGTTCCCCATATAAAAACGGCACAACTAAAGGAAGTTCGATCCAAAAGCGACATGTAAACATCTCCAAACATACTCAATAAGGGAAGTACTTTTAATTTCGCACTCCATGTGACTCAGTTCCTCACAGACAATATGTGAGAAAAGACACCAGACATACTCAAGAGACACCACGTGCATTTCCATACTAGTAACGGCCCATAAATTTGGATCCAATCCATAACCAAGGGAACGGAGTCGCTGACTTACTCCAGTTACTGTCTAACGACTAGTGATGGGCGATGTTGGGTGATTCGAGTGCGTGTATGCGAAAATATTGATTGAAGCACCTTTTGGGATAAAAGCTAATCAATAAAAAAAATAGTAAATCTAGTTGCTAAGCTTCTTGAATATTTAGTCAAATTACACACACAATACTTCAATCTAATATTCCACAGTCCAAGCGATATGATCTATTAATTTATCACTTAATTATTCTGTTTGTATTAACTTTACCGGTCGCCTATCTCGTGTATATGCAGTTGAATCTGCGAATTAGGTAACGTAACCTTAATTGAATCGCTTATTATAGTTGGAGAATCCTGCTATTCATAGCATGAAATAGATTCAGAAATATATTAATTCTAAAAGGATTTCACGGATCTTATTAATTATTTGTTTGTTGATTTTTCTGTAACAAAAATGCTACAAGCCAATTCGATTAAATAAAAATACTGTACTCATCTCTAAACGCGGGAGATACTGGCATGATCGTCTTCCATACTATTTAACTGCAAATTCATTTTCATTGCATCTTTAAAATGCAGTTCTGTAGTATGAAGGTTTCGCACGAAAGTTTTTGACCGATAAATCATGGATAGACCTACACTACGAAAAAACAAAACACAATCGAAAAAATCGAACACTTGCCCAACACTAGCGCAGCATATTTAGCCATCCATCTCGGTAAGGCAGGGACCTAAAGTGATCGCGAAAGATGCTCTTTTTAGCGCAGTGGGTTTCCTTTTGGTCTGCGGTCTCCAATGGAGGGTCTGTTACGTAATAAATATTATTATGAATGAACTGAACTCGGGTTCAAACAACACGTTTTTTTTGTCTTGTCTTTAGTATTTTATGGCTGGCGCTAAGTGTGGTGTATATGGGCCTGTCCAAATGTTCCTATGAGAAAGTTTGTTTGTTTTGGGGACTCGTTAAGTGGTCTGGAAAATGGTTCTTGCTGAAGAGGTAAGTGGAATACTTTTTAGCAGGCTGCAATATTTTAGAGCTAAAAAAAGAAGTGTCGGTGAAGAGCATATCGTCGACGAACGAAGAAGTGTCTTTGAATGCAATCTACGAAGAGTGAACCTGACCGAATCTGCAGATGTTTAAAGTAATATCAAAATAAGTCTGGATCATTCTTGAAAATAATATTGCACTTATTGGAAAAAGCTGAAGTTTTAATAGTAGCTTTTAATTTGTATTGAAGTGACCTTGTCCTTAAGAAATAAACATTTATTCACACTTTACGTTTGATAATTTCAGTTTGTTGTTAAATACACTTCACGCTATGTTGTTGACAATATTCAATATCAAATTGATTTGCGCTTTTAAAGCGTCATACTGAACTTAAGTCAAATTGTAAAGTCAAATAAAGATTAAACAACATAGACAAGGTGGATAGAGTGAATAAATGATATAATGGAAAAAAAGAATTAATGATAGCGTGACGACTGACAGGGTGGTTGCAAGAAAATAACGTGTTGCACCGACCCCAATTAACTTAGAATAAGGGTAAAAAGATGTTGAAACAATTTTAACACTGCTTTCAGCATAGTATTAAAATTGTAGTATACAGTATGTTAGTTTTAACAAGGGATAAATTGAATCCAGATATAGGGCATGCTTTCAAGATACTAATAAAAATATGAACAAAAAATAAACACTGATAAATAACAAACAAAACCATACCAAATATTTCGGAAAAGTCTGGCAACCCTTGCACTTATATATAGGTATAATTAATTGACTTTTAGGTATAATTAATTTTCCCTTCATATTTTAAAACTGCCATAGAAGAATGGCTATAAAAGTAACGTCTAATAAAGTGAGATCAGGAGAACGTGCGGGGGCCATGACACAATTACGTCACAAATTAAGGTTACAGTTTTTTTTTTATATATTAGAGACGAGAATCGAATACTGAACACCCTCCTTCAACGTGTCCCTTGTTTAACCTAAAACCCTGTATATTTTGGAAAACTGACATAAAAGTAGTACGTACTGGTTAATAAGGATTATTTTCCAAATTCATTGACCCCCAGTGGAGCGATGATCCGGTGAATGACCGGTCACTGTGGCGACGTTTGGAGGAAGCCTATGTCCAGGAGTGGACGACTTTTGGTTGAAATGATGATGATGATGATATCGCAAGTCTCACACCACAACATAACTCCTGCATTTAAATGACCTTTATAAACACGTTTTTTTGGTTGTTGGGAAATCATCAAATAACTCTTCCCACTCTTGGGCATAGCAGACGGGAATATAATAAAGGTAAAATAATTACTTAATTTATCCTATCAGAATAACCCTTTAATCAGGCACTTTATTTAAAAAATAAAGGTATTTCCTTTATAGTGTAGTGGTGTCTTCTACTGACTAAAAACCACCGCTGTTTATTCTTAGCCCTTGTGCCGAGGCCGCGGTATCTCTCTCAAGCAACCCGCAAAGAAGCAAAACACACAAGAACAAAAAACAAGAATTTAAACAACATTACCTAAAGTTCACCCTGGGATTTTGTAGTAGTTTGTTTATTGTTTTTTTTTAAGTTGATGTGGCCATCTGAAATGAATAGAATTTTACGCTTTCACCCTATCACATGGGACCTTAATGTTATTGGCGAAATGTAGGTATACTATTAGGTGTACCGCTGCCTAACCCCTCGTAAATTATAGGCGTTACGTTAGGTGATGTTATTTTTTACATTGACAGACGTGTGGTTGGTTTGCAATGCTATAGGTTAGGCCTAATGATGATGCTTGCCGACGGTAGGTGACATACTTGTTCGTTTTACATAATTGGTTTAATTCATTCTACCTTTATATATATATGTATTAGTGTACCTTTTATGTATATTAATTTAAGTTAACAAAATAGTATTCTCCTGATTTATTTATTTTTTACTCTACTACAATGCTATCGTATCCTATTTGACCCTAAGGTCTGGTAAAACTGGTAGAGAATGCTTTGTCCAATTTCTTGCAAGAAGTTTAGATAGATAAATAGGTTTAACTCGGCTTTAATCAGCACTAAGCCTCTTGATTGGGCCGTTTTGCGCTAAATAAATAAATAAACAATTACAAATATATATTTTACTACTTATGGCAAGTAAGCACGGCTGCGGGTTGTTCTAAAGAGATACCGCGGCCTCGGTACAAGGGCTAAAAAGGAATATGGGTGGTTTACAGTCAGTAGAAGTCTGACACTACCTTCCGCTCTGCCCAGAGTTCAGGTGGTTATTTGATATTTTCCAATCCCAAAATAAAAGGTAGATAAAGAAAATGGTGTACGAACAATTAACATATTTTACCAACTCATTTGTTCACAATGCAAACTTCTCTCCAAAGAGAACTATGAACTTTATTTCCCAGTTAGAGAAACATTATCCATTCCAAGAGAATCATTTACATATTTACTGTTTCGCTGAAACTTCTTAGACATTTCTTTTTTTAAGTAGTTTGAGAAAAGCCAACAGACAAGACTTTAATTTGTTCAATATTCATATTTCTGAGTAAATAAACACACGAGTAGCAGGCCCAGTGGTGGCGGCCCCGACTTACGAACAGTAAGTCGTGGGCTCGAACCCAGGCAGGCGCATTACTTTGTGTAATTTATTACATCACCGCTGCTCTCAAAACGCTGAAGGAAAACATCGTGTGGAAACCGGCAGATGTCTTAAAGCTAAAAAATTCGAAGTGAAATCTATCAATTATTTATCTATTTATCCATTATCTTTTGTCTGTTGTTTAATTGTGTTTGTATCATCTATCCATTATTTTTTGGAAATATATCTGACGGACTAATTAGATTTTTTTGTTGAAATACCCGTATTGACGAACTAGGAATCGGACTAACCAATCTTGGTAAACGTGACTTGTTGTTCTTATTCCCGTATATCTTTGAAGAAAACTATGGCACTGACATAAGACACCATCCTTTTCACTGATAGGGTGTTTTATTTATTAGGCCACGAGCTCATAAAGTCGGTAGGTCCCTCGGTCGGTAATAACCTCTTTGCACTTATCAAACCATTAATCAACAAAGACGGGACCTACTTAAAACCTATCACAACCTTATGGTACTTTCATACCTAATAACAAAATAATAAATTTTCAATGTCAATCATATATTCATGGCCACGTATTGGCACGTGATTGGCACTGTAATGGCACTAAAAACTTATTTATTTCTATATCCGGTGCCACAGGAAGGTAGTTGACAGTTACTTTCGCGCCAATTGCATAACAATATCGCCATCTTGATTTGAGCACGCGCTGTCAAGGATCCGTTCTAACTGGACGTTTCTTAATTGGGTAATGATTTAAAAAATAAACACAAGAACAAAAACACTTTTATGAGAGACAGAAGATACTTTAGAGTAAAAAGAAATTCTACACCATTTTCAACACTTCCTAGGTTTGGTTTGACGTTTTAATATGGCTGTACTATGTGAAAAGTCAACTAATTAGCTGGTTCTACAATACATACATCCATGGGATTAATTTTAATACAAGATTGTTGTCGTTGCAAAAAATAGCATCATCAGCAAATCCAAGTTACAGCGACCCATCGGGGTTCCAGCAATCATCGGTTGTTCGAAAGAGAAACCGAGGCCTCGACACAAAGGGCTAAGAAGGAACATGAGTGGTTTTTAGTCAGTAGAAGTAAGACAATCTACTGGGGAGTCAATTGATGATTGACTTCGATTTTGCTCTACTATAAAAGGGCATCAAAAAACTCTCGCTGTCAGCTGTGCCCAAGAGACTGGCAGCAGAGACTGACTGCTACGTTTTATGGTAACTACGCGAGTCTCTTCCAATTTTAATAAAACCTATCCCCAACACCAGAACAGCCAACCAAGCCGCAACCGTACGCGTGCATCCAACGGTTCACATCCGGCGGACGCAGGCGACGAAAGTAAAGTAAGCTGATCGTCCCTTTCGCCATACGGGGAGGCACGGGCCGTGTGCGGTGCCTGCTAATCGGACGGGCAGCTGGTCGGATGTTGTTGAGAAGACCAGCAGACAATGTGGCGGTATGACACAGATACTGTGCCAAGAGGAAATAGCAAGGGATTTCTAGGTTATTCAGGTGAGATGGTGTTTTGATTTGTTAATTCGTGTGATAAGATTTTTTTGTGTAATAGTAATGACTGATAGTAACGGCATTTACAAACATAAAAATGACATTAAATATGATGTATTTAGCATGTCATCTAAATAATGATGTATAGAAATTACGAAGCTCAAATAAGAGTGTCGTCAAGAGTTTTGGTGTAAACGTGCAGGTTTTGGTTGATATTTACTACACAACTCATAATTTTGTTAAAAAGCGTGATGTCTAGCAAGGAAGGATAGTATATCTTCTCACGCGAATACGGTGTTATTTTTACGCTTTAATACATTTGACAGACGTGTGGTTGGTTTGCAATGCTATAAGTTCAAATTAATTCCTATAGTTCAGTTTCGTTCAATGACATTTAAAGTTTTAGGTCTGGATGACAGTAACGATCATCTTACCGCTTCTCGAATATTTTCGATGTTTGTGTTTATTGTTAGGATGATCATTATTAAAAACTGCTTACTCTGATTCATCATAATCTTCCTGCACCTGCAAAAACGTGTTACGCCGACCCCAATTATCATGGGTCACATCTTATTTGGGGTCGGTGCAACACGTTTTTATGTTTCACTCTCCTCTGTCAAGCGCCACCTAATCATATTACTATAGCTGTTGCCAGCGGCTTTGTCCGCTTACAACTCTAAAATTATTTTATCCAGGTTATAAACTATCTGTGTCCAAAATTTTATCCAAATCCATTGAGTAGTTTTTGCGTGAAAGAGTAACAAACATACACACTCACAAACTTTCGCCTTTTAGGGTTCCGTAGCCAAATGGCAAAAAACGGAACCCTTATAGATTCGTCATGTCTGTCTGTCTGTCCGTCTGTCCGTCTGTCCATCCGTATGTCACAGCCATTTTATTCCGAGACTATAAGGATTACACAGTTGAAATTTGGCAGGTAGATGTATTCTGTAAACCGCTTTTTGATTTTTATATAAAAATAAAAAAATATAAGATTATGAGGGGGCTCTCCATACATGGAATTGAAACTAAAAAAACTTTTTTTCATCAAACCTACACATGAGGGGTATCTATGGATAGGTCCTCAAAAATGACATTGAGGCAAATTCTTAAAATCATTTTTTCTCAAAGTCAATCGTTTCAAAGATAGACACATCCAAAGTGGTAAAATGTGTGTCCCCCCCACTAACTTTTAAAGTAAGAGAGTGACAATTCTAAAAAAAAATATGTAATGTAGATCTCAACAAAAACTACCAACCAAAATTGGTTTGAACGAGATCTAGTAAGTATTTTTTTTTTAATACGTCATAAATCGTAAATCGCAATTGACCGTTCATTCAATCAACTCAATTATAAAAAATGTATGTTAACATTATGTTACTTGCTGCTACGGAACCCTTCATGGGCGAGTCTGACTCGCACTTGGCCGGTTTTTTTATATTAGTGTGATGAAGTGTGATGTGATAGTGTGAAGTGTGAACCCTTCACACAATCTTTCCATCGTTTCCTTGGTATTCCACTCCCTCTCCATTCATGAACATGTGAAGGTATTCGTCACTCTTTTAGACATGCAATGCATTCATGGGACAAATTTCACTGACTTTCAACGAATGTCGAACCGATTGCTATCATACACTTAAACATGAAAAATAAACGTAAAGCATGCTTCATTAGAGTTCGCGATAACATCGATACAACATGCAAGAATGTCGAGTTTTTGTGTCGTGTATTCAGGCTAGGATAATTCTCTTAGTACATAAGATAAATATTTACTGAGCGGACAAATCGTGGGGATGGTACACAAATAGGGCAGGTAATAACATGTCTCCACCCCTTTAGATCAACTGGTTTTGTAAACTTGCAAGTATTCAAAAAGCAACTATAATAAAATATGCAAATGATGCACTTTTAAACGCCGACAATTTTTCTAATGGCAATTAATACGCTGTTTCGTCTAACAACTTGTCTGAGTGCTGAAATTAATTCAAAGTATATGTAATGTCTAATTAACCTAATAGCCTCAAATGGACTTGTATCGTAACTCTGCATACAAATAATCTGAAATTAAGTAAACTAAGAACTAAATCTACCAGCTGTAAGTACAAAATGCATCAGAGGAGCATCGACCTTAAAACCTCAAACAAATTAATCAATAATCTCGTAACGTGCTGAAACCCGAAATCGTCCTCAAGTCTTAAAATAACCAATTAGCGTCCGGGGCCTATCTGCATAACTCGTAAGTCAGAAACCGCAAACAAGTGCGCGCATCGCTAGAAGTAAACAGAATCAAAATTCGACGCACACTCCCCACAACACATGGTTTTTTCACCGAGCCACGTGGAATCTCCCGTAAATTCCAGTGGGCGCATTAAAATTGTATAGGATCTGAGTTTTTGTCCAGTATCGTATGTGACGCTGGACTCGGAGTACATAATTGTAATTAACATAAGATTTCCCGTAATAACCGCGCTGTGCGCGCGCGACTCTAAAATGGCTGCGTCCGCTTTTTGTGCCATTCGCGTACGCTGAATATCATAAGCTACGTGCGTGGTCGGGCGCACACGGCGGCATTTTTCGTTGAATTGTTTTCGTCTTGGGTTTTGTTTAGTAATTGAGATTGGCTAAAATTGTTTTGAGCGTTGTTTGGTTTAGTAATTAAAGGTCGAGTTATACTAGGTAGAGTTTAGTGGCTAAAATTTTAATTTGACATATTTTTTACATTTTTAATAATCTCGAAAGATTTCTCAGCGTTAAATACAGGCTATAATGATACAAGCTCTTTAAGTTTAGCTAGTTATTTAATTCGACATCAAAATCGTAACAATTCCAAAAGAATTTTCAGTATTTTTCCAAACATCACCCCGTGTGTGACGTTCGTAATCGACGGGAGACAGCGCTACGCCCTCTATACCTGCTACTCACTGCTACTTATCGACAATTGATAACCTCCCTTAACCCTCACGACACGACTTCTCGAGTAATTAGAAACAAACAACAATCAACTGTAATTATTACTGAAAAATTGTCCAACGCTCCTTTCTGAAAATAGTCTTTAGCATTAATTACTTGAAATTAACGTATTTTAAATGTCACATCTTAGCCTAAAACACTATAAAACTTTCAAATGATGTCCGTTCCATTTAAACTGCATCTCCTCTCAGTCAAATGCACCATCGTTCTGTCATAGCGTCTCTTTTTGACAGCTCAAAGTATCAATTCGTCTTACGACACGTCTCCGATCCGACATCACCCCGTGTGTACTAAAAGCCGGGATCCCTACAACCCGATCCCTCGTCTCGTCGCGTACGATGCGTGTGTGCCGCGCGCTGTTTTTGTCCCCACTCGTAACACGATCGTCCCATCTCATAATTTTAGACTTTTTTACCCCCAGTCCTGTACTGGCCTTATTAAGGAAGGTGCTCTATTACGTTCAATGGCCGTTGGTGATTGACAGTTGCTATTGTCATTGGACAATAGCATTTATGCTTTACGAATAGTAATTGACATTGTAGTTTTAGGATTCGCTTATTTGATTAAGCCATAAATATGACTTGATGAGACAAAATAAAACATGGGTTGTTCTGTTATATTACTAGCCTAAAAGAAAATCCCCACGCAATCCAGCTACCGCAATAAAATATCTACAAAAATAAACACTGCTCTCAAACATTTCAAAGTAGGTATCTCTGATTCTATCTACGTAATAAAGCCCTGTCTTAGCCAGTAATAAAAATTGGTACACGTAATACGAACGCTAGATGGATAGCATTTAAACGTAGCATTAGTTAGCGGTACTGGCGTCATAACTGCGGAGTGCACACCGTCTCGTCAACATACTACAAATAGCTATCCTGGACTCATGAGCACTCATGTTCATAGTGTGTTGTTTCATCTGAGACGTACTCACACTTATCTTAGCGATACCGCAAGAAACAGGCAAAGGTTTATGGGCAAAACACACTGGAGTCACAGCCTATAATGTTCCCACTGCAGGGACTCAGGCCTCCTATCTAGGAGAGGGATGGGCTGTAATCCACCACGTGGGCCCAGTGCTCCATTTTTGGTTCTAAGACATACCGGTTTCCTCACGATGTTTTCCTTCACCATTTTGAGAGCAGCAGTGATGAAATAAATTACATCAAAGTAATGCGCCTGACTGGGTTCAAACCCAAACTTACTGTTCGTAAGTCGGGGCCGCCACCATTGGGCCATCGCTGCTCTCGTTATGTAAATGTTATAGTAGTTCATCGATATACAGTATCAAGCTACTGGTCAAAGCCTCAAAAAAGAACCTTAATAACCCTCCTTTTGGGCTTCGCCGCAGTCGGGTAAAGAATGCGCGGCGTGTCAAGAAGTACCGCTTTATGAATCAGGCCCCTGATCTAAATACCCAACGAGAGCCTTCACAGGTGTTGGTCGAGGCTCTTGGCTCGCGATTCCGAGATTCCCGGGTCATGTGAAGTGTTATTAGATTTTTCTATCAGTTCAGTATAAGTCACGGAGACTAGATTTGCGCCCATTTTAATTGCAATAGGCTATGCTGCCTCCTTTTACTTGAAATTAACAGGCGATAATAATTATGTGGGTGTACTATTAGCTACACCACTGCCTGACCCTTCGTGGATAACAGTAGTGATGCAATGATATGAAATCTAATTACATTTACTTGTATCTGAATTTTAGAATATCATTAATTTGTAATGTGAAATAGGAATGTTAACTAACTTAAAAAAATATGATTCTAATTAGTCCGTCTGTTAGATTATCGAAAAATATTGGATACTTATTTTACCGCTAAAGAATTTCATACTAATATCTCAGAAAATGACGTCACACGAGTTTTCAAAGCACTTTATCTTCTTCATTGTTTGTTTACGCGAAAAAAGGAAAAAATACGTTTTCAATATATTTTAGGCCAATAGGGTAGTATTGGCCGACAGTTGTTTTATGTCAAGATGCAGCAAGAAGTCTAACAACATGTGAGTGAGGCATTGTTTTTCCCTACTTAGATAATACCATCACGTACACATTTGTGTACCAAGTATCCTTATAAGTGGTAATACCTAATTACGAATTATCGTAATCCATTGAAACGTTTTCTCAGAATAATTACTAATTATGAATTTCATACTTATTTTAAATTAAAATTGCCTTATTATTATGTTATAGTAATTAAAGATTACGATACTATTATTATTTAATTAATTAAATATTTACGGATTTTCCTGAAACATTTCGTCATCTTCCTGGTCTTGTCTAATGTTAGGTACTTTGGTGTAAGTTATGAATAAGCATCTTCATCATCATCATCGGCGTAGTAATGTGTTCCCACTGCTGGGATACAGGCCTCTTCGCTCTGAGAGGGAATAGGCTATAAACCAGCACGCGGGAACAGTTCGGACTAACAAGACAGTCACAAGTCTTCGAATTTTTGGTTCTAGGACATACCGGTTTCCTCACGATGTTTTCCTTCACCGTTTTGAGGGCAGTGGTAATGAATTAAATTGCACAAAGACCCTTGACTTATTGTTCGTAAGTCGGGGCCGCCACCTCTGGCCACCGCTGCTTCAATATGCATGGATGTGATCATATTTTTTTATAATTATTAGTAGCAATTTGGTTTTCACTGCAGGGGTCTTTATTTCCCGTCGGGGCTGCGGGTTATACACTAGTTACCGCGGCCTCGACATATAGGGCTAAGAAGGAACATGGGTGGTTTTTAGTCAGTAGAAGTCTGACACTCCCTTTCGGTCTGCCCAAGAGCGGGAAGGGTTATTTGATGATTTCCCACACCCCCAAACAAAAAAAAAGGGTCTTCCTTTCACTCTCTTATCTTATTCTTATGCAGGTAACATTAACAAAGTAATTATCTTAGTAATTTAGAACCCTGTGACTCTTTATAATAACATACATGCTGCGTTTCATCCTCATTACAACAAGTCTATCCTAAAACTACTACAAATAAAATTATACTATAAAATTCCAAATTCAAAACCATACATGAGCCAAAATGGCTGACACAAAAACCGGGACATGTCGCATAATTAAAGTTTACTTTGTGCTCAAAAGCCGGGTGTGTGCGGCAAAGGCACTCATTTTTTAGCCTCTGAAAAAAAAGTTGCATAGTTGCGAAATTATAATTAAGGTTTTATATCGCGGTGTTAAAGTGTCAGGTGTTGCTTCCGTATTCATTGTGTTTTTGGCTGTTATAAAATTAAAGGATTCATTAATAATGGTATTTTTTCGGCGAACTGTCATGTACTCGTTATTTTTACGAATGTGTGTCCTGTCCATCTTTTCTTGATATAGATTACCGACAAAGAAAGTGAAAATTATCATTTTCAAATTGATACAAAGTGACCTTACAAACCCAGCCTTATCTAGTCGCAATAATCAGGAAACCTTTTAAGGAAGAAGGAAAAAAAAAATATTTGTGAAACAAATGACGAACATAATATAAAAAACAGTTATTTTATCTATTAATTAGCCCACTGATTATCTTTCAGATCAAAGAACAACATTTTTAATATCTTAACAGCTGATTGCAAAAACAGTTGACAGTTATGAAACTTTATTCCTCCGTGCCTCGGAAAGCACTTTATGCCGTTGATGTCGGTTTTTTTTTTAGATTAGTTCCTGACAGAACAGGCTAAAGTCTGGGACCATGCTGCCTAGTCATCAGTTAGTATTTTTCTTGAGTAACCGTTGATGTCGGTAAGTTTTCATTTGTATTTTTTTTTTGAGTCGTTAAACATAGTCAGTGAACTAAAAGTCTGACAACCAGCCAAAGCAAGGGGTATCGTCTTACCCAGTACTAACTGGGTTGTGGAGGTCAGATTGGCAATAGCTCCATGTAAAATTCTGATATTTGGCTGCATCCGTTTAGACTGGAAGACGATTTCAGAAAAGTTGGAAAAGGTAGTGACGACAGTTATTAAACTTCCAGTATATCTTCGTTCTTTTATTCACATGTTAATCAAAGTTTTGTTACTTTTAAACTAAACTGAAACATGGCAATATTGCCGGGAAACAAACAAAAAAATAATCTTCTCCTTGCAAATGAAACCTCTAATAATGCTCATCAAGACCAAACAAAATTCTTCTTCACTTCATGAAAATCACAACATAAAAAAACTCCTATAAGTTTTCTTTGTTCTTTTCTCACACACATTGCCATACAGTCACACACACATACAGATTGACAAACAATGATATTTCCACGTGAAAACCGTCCTTCAGGCGACGATGCGCGTGAGTTGAACACCGATGGGCCGCCATATTGAGACCGGACGGACGATTTAGGCGGGCGCGTGCGCAGACATAACGATTGGTTGTGACCATTCTTTTTGATGTTTACGGTATATTTGCCTCAAAAGTTATTTTGAAATTTATGTAGATAGCTATAAGAGTAGAGGACGACCAAAGAAACGATGGATGGATTGTGTCAAAGATCAAAAAATATGGCTAGATAGGAGGTGACTGCTGTTTGGGGTATTTCAACAAAAAAAAAAAAAATTATGCCGTCAGATAGATTTCCAACAAATAATGGATACATATTTTTCTTTTTTCACATAAACAAAAGATGAAGACAGTACTTCGAAAAGTCATGGCAGTCGTGTGACGTCACAAGGTTAGTACTTTTTAAACTTTTTATTGTTTCACAGTAAATTTATTTTGGGTTTTAGTGCCTTATTTTTGAATAGATATATTCAGAGAAGAAATTAAATGTGGAGGCACTTTTGAACAAATTAAGTGATGCTAATTGGCCAGTAAATTTTTAATGGTAGACATTTCTGGCACTAACAGATTTTCATTCATCATTAGATTTGCATGAAAATCTATTAATTCCATAGACAATGCAAATACAACAGTCGTTTGTTTTTAGTATGGTCACCCCAGCCAAAAATGACGTACGATTCCCAATTACGGGTTACATTTATTAGTATAATGAGCATTAGCAAAATATTCATGCGCTGGCAACATTGAATCTTTAATATAACGAGGTTTTTGTCTGTTGTTACGAGGAAAATTTTCGTTATAGTATGTGCGGTACGTACTTCTTACACAGGAAGTTGTTCAATGAGGTTTTTCGGCCGGTTTCCGGTTCAGGAAAATCGTTTTCCTTCTTTTCATAAAAGATAAATGTTTTACGTGATATGATGAATTGCTGATAGCCTACGATAAATATGGGCAGACCGTGTGCGGTGGAGAGTTTTTTTTTTATCTAGATGGGCAGAAAATCTTCAATGTTGTGGCTAGACTTCAGGATCAATTCAATCAAAGACATTACAGAAAACTACTTGACAAAAGTGTGTTAAACTATGTCGCTTTTCTAAATGGGATCCCTGACACATGGGATCACAGATTTTCCATGACATTCTAAAAACCTCGCCATAGATTCTTAAATCTCTAAGCATTCGTTTACTTAAATTAACACACCTATAAACTATACTTTTAAGAAAAACGGCGAAGTGAGACTCAGTTCATTATTTCAATAAAAACATGTCTATTTTTCCTTTATGAAGTACAAAGAAACTATTATATATTCGCCTAGTTCTATAGGACCTCATGTAATTGTGTTCGTGGGTGACAAACAAAATCGTAAAGATACGATATTACGCTTTACGTCCACCGTACGATCAAGTTCGGCTGTAAATCTAGTTATTTACTTGGTGGGAGCCTGTCATATTATATAATGTATGATGGTTCGGAATTAACATATGGCACTGGCTAGATAGACTTAGTAGGTACTTAATTAGGGCGTATCTGAAAAGAAAAAAAGAATGGCCTAGAATTCTGATAATGAAGAGAATGTCTTGTTTGTCTTGTGCGCGACTGCTAAGCACAAAGTCCTCGGGTCGATTCCAGGGTTAGGCTAAGTTTTATTTGAATTTTTCAGTATTTACCAGTCACGAAATCTTAATTTGTGCAGGGGGTTGACAATATACTCACCCGCTATTACTTTGCATAACAACCCAAAAACAACTAACAACAACAATTTTTGGACATAACTGGTAAAATGTGGTTGTACTATTCCACACCTGCTTACACCTTCGGAGATTACAAGCGCGTTGTTATGCTATTAGTATTTTGAAGTGCTTAATTATTTGCCAAAAAGGGTTACCAGTGGGACTAGCGCTCAAACTAACATAATTAATAACCCAACAGCAACTCTGATAGCTCTATCAAAAACTTTAGGGGCAAACTACAAAAAACTTCTAACGGAAATACAGTACGGCAACTAGAAAGTTTTTAAAAAATTGAAAAAAAGAGAAATCACCATATGAAGCGCATAGGTTTATAATAATATTCCGTAAACAAAGACTTGTAGGAGCTATACAAGATGGCCGTGTACAGGAAAAATATTGTAATTTCAACGAACCTTGTTGTCTTGAAGCTGATATCCTTGCGGTAGATGTTTCTTTGTTTATAATAATTTCCTCGTAGTTCATTTTATAACTATGAGTTGCCTGCAAACTTCGTTTGTGTGAAGTTATTATAAAAAAAAAATACTGCTAAAACACAACACGGAACAAAATCCGATTCAAATAGGGTTATTTGAATCGGATTTTGTTCCCAAATTTAATAGTTTAAATATTTTTATGTCCACGGAACGCTGTTCATTTTTTCTAAAATAAAACACTTACCTACCCAAGTTACTCTTTAGTTATTTGCCTGTAAAAGTCCCGTCGAAATTGGACCAGCAAATCGGCTGGGCTGATTTTAGGAGATTAACGAGAAATTTTATACATTAATTGTTCCGGAGGAGGGAGGGAAGGGAGGCCTTTGCCCTACAGTGGGACACAAATGGCTAATAATAATAATAATAATAATAATTGTTCCGGACAGACCAAATTTATAAAATGTTTTTATGTTATAAGTAACCAGCGGCTTTACCCGCTACAACTCGAAAATAATCCCACGGGAAGATAAAATCGGGGTAAAAACTATCTTATGTGTTAATCCAAGTTATGAACTATCTGTGCACCAAATTTTATCCAAATTTGTTGAGTAGTTTTTGCGTGAAAAAGTAACAAACATCCATTCATCCTTACTTACAAACTTTCGCGTTTAAAATATTAATAGGATTTATTACACGCGTAAGTTTCATACGTTTTCAGTAAGAAGTATTTTTTTTGAAATTACAAACAAACAAGCTTCAATTTTATTTATGTTTGTACAGCTGCCTTCCTAAAAGAAGTAAGCACACAAAAGGTGTGTGCTATCCTGCTAACACTGTAAGCTATATATAAGACGGATAACATTCTCAACACATCATAGAACTAAAGCTTTGCCGTTCAAATTAATGTGTTCTTGTCTGTTCCCAAGCTTTCTAGTTAAAACTAAACTTACAAGGCGTAGAGCACTATGTAATTATGTTTGTCGGACTACCAACTTGTCATAACTTCATTTGAATCCACTGTTCTGTTATGTTGGTACACAAGTTCAGACGCTTTAGATGCTTAAGTCGGGATGTGATTGGTTTCAACTGAGATGAATATGCATTAGTTTAGTTTTGACCTGTTCTTGGCATCTGTTAGAGCTGGAATTTTTGTTTTAGCCAGATTAATACTTTCATGTTTTGTAACGAGCGTTTTATGTAAAAAAGGCAATCAGAAAGTCTACCTTTTTGCACTAAATTTACCAGGCAAGACTTAAGTACTAACGCCTGAATTATATTTGCTTTATTCATATCGTCATCATTCTCCTGCCCTTATCCCAATTTATTTGGAGTCAGCACAGCATTTCACTTTTTTCATACTTCTTATCTCAGTAGTCACCTTTGCTAGCCATGTCACCTTTGCTAGCCATGTCACCTTATCTAGCCATGTCACATTTTCTAGCCATGTCACCTTTGCTAGCTATGTCATCTTTTCTGGCCTGCACACAGTCCATCTATCGTCTCTTTGAATTTCCTCTACTATTATTTGCTTTATTCATGTACCGAGTTTATTTGTTACAGCTTATTTCCTATGTGTATTGTAAAGTGTCACGTATAGACGTCAAATAACAACAACAAATCTACTTGTGCACATGTAAATCACACTTTATGCGAAGGAAAGTCAAGCTAGGAGTGAACTGAATTGTACTGTGCTCTTTTGCAGTTCGCAAGCGTGATGGTCCTTCCTCATCCACCGATGCCTTAGTCCTTTGTCTTGCAACATTTTAAGAGAGTTTCTTGTCACTTCTTGTCTCGAAGTTTTATAAGTGCCCTTGACATGAAATAAAATATTTTGATTTGGATGCTTTGAAGCAATTACAGACTCATATCATACCACATAATGGTTAAAACATTCTAGATTTAAACACAAAAGAAAACTCCACTTTACCAATTACACCCTATTACAATCTACTGCCGACTGCCGTAACACTTATTTATATGTATTACATACAGAAATTAGGTTTGCAAACTAGAGTGACGGCGAGTTGATAGCTGATAGCCTTCTGGGGGCCAGACGGTTGCTAGTAATGCATTCGTAATACGATACTTACACGGGTTTCCATCGGCATACAAGTATGTTGATGGCTGGATGCTAGATTGGTTACTACATGTTATATTTGAGTAGACTGTTGAAGCTGAAATCCTGGTTTTTGTTGACAATGAATCGGCTAGTGTGGTATGGATATGTGATGCGGAGGAATGATGAAAATGTTGAGTTCTCCTTAACACAGGCTAAATATTAGCCTATCTAGGAGAACAGTACTTCACCCGTGAAATGCAATATCTGTAAACTTTGCAATTCCATTTTTGAAATAAATAAATTAATTATAATTAATTAATTATAATTAATGTAGTTGGTTATAAGAGTAGAGGGAGACCAAAGAACCGATGGAGGGATTTTGTGAATTTTGGATTATTCCGAACGTAACCCTATTCCTAACCTGACCCGATGTATTGTTCCTATCCTAACCCGAATTGCGACATGGTAGGTTTCACGCTCCTCTTTCTGCTCACTGTCGTTACAGTCGCTTGCATTTTACGACAACCCAACCTAACTTAATTTTCCGGGAATTTTATGAAACGTGTGTTCGACAAAGGTAACTAGTAAAGGAACTTTGTGAATATAATTACTCTCAATACGTGGAACATACGGAACGGGGAAGAAAATTTCTCCAGTTTTGAAATGTCTGTCAAGCTTTACTGAAGCTTGTAAAAGATATCACATTTTTCATAGAAATGTAGGTGCAGCTTTACATCCTCGACCAAATTTAGTAGATTTTAATAAAAAAAAAAACAAATAATAATCAATTTATATTACAGTACCTACCTGGTTAGTAAATTGATATACGCTGTCTTTTAGTTGTTAAAAATCAAAAGCCAAAAATCTTTTGGCTCTTTATATTATTATTGTTTTTTTTTCTGATGGATGACTTCTGCTATGCCTGTGACTTCTACCGGAAGGAAGGCTAAAATTATTCCACATTAACGTACTAAACCGATAAGAAGTATATTATGTCCTGTTTGTCTTTTCTACACTTTCCTTTCGCAGATCTGCTGGAAAAAAAATCTTATGAAACAAGCAGTGCCTTTGTGCTCTTCTGTTTTTTATGTTTTTTCCTTTTTTGTATTTTGTGTCATCATCATCAGCCTATAATGTTCCCACTGCAGGGACTCAGGCCTCCTCTCTAGGAGAGGGATATACTATAATCCACCACGCGGATTTTGTGTATACACAAATAAATAAATAAGTATCCTATGTCCAAAAGGTGACAGTCAGGTACACTTTTGCATTTATAACATTAGTAAAAAAGGTTAGTCAGGTAATGATGTTTGACATACTTCCTACCAAAAATCATAATCTGTCCATCCTTTTCCCAAAGATTTTGTGGTCGGGTTCCGGACGCAGCCGTATACATATGTATCAGTAGTTCTAATGGAGCGCCTGCGTATAGTAACGAAGTTGTATTTTGAGAAACTTGCTTTTCAAAAGGCTTTTCGTTATTCCTATAGGTCATTTCACTCCAAACCAGTACGTCACCTCTTTTTAATACGTTTTTTAGCCGACTGTGTAAGTGTTCCGGCAGCTGAAACATTTTTTATTTGCCTTTCTCTGTGGAACGTGGAAGCGTTGTTTCTGTACATTTTCCTCTCGAACCGTTTGCCTATTTAAAAATACCGATACTTAAGTCTTACGTCGGAGTTACTAATGACAATGGTAGCGTTCGACGTTTTCAATTAGTGCTTAGCTAAAGACGACATTTATTTGCTATTCTTTCTGTATTTGCAATTTATTTTGGCTGTTAGTGGAATAATTTGCGAAGGACACTAAGGAAGGGTAATAAGTGTCCGTTTTTTAATTGGGGTTAAGAATTGTATGGTAATATTAGTAAAAATACTGCCAATAGATTGGCTTGCTTTTTTTTTTTTTTTTTTTATTTCTTAAAATTAATAGAGGGTTTTTATCCACATGGATACGCCAACCCCATTGTACCTTATCACTACTCTTACACCACTAAAATTAACATATAATAACAATATTCTTATGATACTTATTATTTAAGTTTAGATATTCATTGTTCAAGCTGTTGTACTAGACCACACAATTTTTTTGCAACATTTGATTTAGGATTCGCTAAAATAGTGAAAATAAGCCCAAGATCTAAAATATTTAAACCAAACTCCCTAATCAATGAATCTCTTTTATTTTTGTTTTTAACGCATTCCATCAGCAAATGTTGCACGTCTTCTATTTTGTTGCATACTTCGCAGTTTGGGGATGCTGCCTTACGCATTAGGAAAGCAAATTTTGCTGATGGAAAGTGCCCAGAACGCAGTCTTAAAGCTACTTTGATGTAACTCCTACTTAAATTAGTGTCATCAAACCAGGGCACGCGAGGAGGTTCACTCTGAATTACTTTGTACCATATACCTTTTTTTTTCGAAATCTCGTTGAAATGATCTTTCCATTTATTATAACAAGACTCCTTGATTTTTGAGACATATTCCCAGTGATCAGGTAGGTAAGAGACTTCATTCCCTGCATTAATTGCCAATTTTGCCAACCGGTCAGCCTCCTCGTTGCCGCGTAGTCCTATGTGTGCTGGAACCCATTGCAATATAATTTTAATTTCGTCTTTATTAATAATGTTCATAATTTTTAGAATGTCGTAAGCTATCGATGCACCTCTGCAACCAGAGGCGCATCGAGCTACATGCTGTAAAGCGCTTTTACTGTCGGTAAAAATAACTGCTTTGTGTAAATTTTGATTGAGAACATAAGCTACTGCTTCGTATATTGCAATGAGTTCCAGTGACATTATACAAGTATTTGCATCGATTTTAAAGCTAGCTTTAAATTCTAAATTTTTATGAAAAAATGCTGCCCCAGAACCACTAACATTTTTTGATCCGTCCGTGAAGATTTTATCCCAATCGTTATTTTTATTATTTAATTCTGCTACCACTTCATTTACCAATAAATTAGGTTCATAATATTTTTTTGATTGTTTGACACATTCTAGATCACATTTAATAACTCCTTTAGTTTGTATGGCGGACACCCACACATCGAGAGTAAACATTTTCAGAACATCTGAGGATACAATATGCAGCTGACTTAATTCGTTAAGCGTAGAAGCTAGCAACGGTTTCTTTTTATTTACCCAATAACTATTATTTATAAAAGAGCTTAATTCAGAAATTACATTAATATTTAAATTATTTGTCCATGATCGAGATTTCAGAATGTGCTTATAGGAGAGATATTGCCGCCTCAAAAACAGTGGGGGTATGTGCAATTCGCTTTCCATCACATGAATTGGTGAGCTTTTAATGAAGCCCCCGACAACTCTTAAGGCTTGATTCTGTACTTTATCCAATTTAGAAACATGTGTCTTTGCAGCAGAATCATACAAATAACAGCCATAATCAATCCGACTTCTTATGACGGAAATATATAATCTTCGCATGTGTTTGGTGTGAATTCCCCATGAACTACCCGCTAATACTTTTAATACATTCAGATATTTTGAGCATTTTTCAATTAATTCATTAATATGTTTTCTCCAATGTAAACTTCTATCAACCCAAAGCCCTAAATACTTAATACATTCTACCATCCTTAATGGTTGACCATACACTTTCAAGGCTGGCAAAATTCGTCTTCGACCCCTACTGTAAACACAATAATTAGATTTAGTTGACGATAAAGTCAGTCCAATCTCACCCAATAAGGCTATAATACAATTAAGGGCATCTTGTAACTCATGTTCACAAATTGAGATTTTTTTGTTACTAATGTACATGACAAAGTCGTCAGCGTATTGTGACATTATTACATTGTGTATTTGATGACAAATTTGGTATGTAACCAAGTTAAATAAAAGGGGGGAAAGCGGGTCCCCTTGAGCTAGGCCTCTATTAGTCCACCTACATTCAGGCCCTTGACTATTATAGGACTTAATGATTAAATGTCTTTCACTTAAAAAAGACCAAAGGTAGACACAAAATTTGGAACCAATTTGGATTTCATCTAGTACTTTAGTAACCGATTCAATTAACACATTGTTGTAGGCATTTTCTATATCCAAAAAGCATGCGACTGTAGGAGCATTTTTAGTAAATCCGACTTGAATATAAGATACCAGCCTAGAAAGTGCATCTAGAGATGATTGTGACTTCCTAAATCCGACCGTATATGGAGATAGTAATTTGTTATTTTCTACAAACCATTCAATTCTTTTACAAATCATTAAGTGGAAGGTTTTACAAATACAAGATATTAACGAAATGGGTCTTAGTTTAATGTCTGTATTAAGATTATTTGAATATTTTGGAATGGGAATGATTAGAATATTACGCCATTGGAGTGGAACAATACCGAGTGAAAATACAAAGTTGTAGATTTTAAGTAAAAACTGTTTTCCTATTTCAGGTAAATTATAAATCATTGAATAAGATATAGCGTCGTGCCCCGGAGCCGTGTCTTTCTTTTTTAAGCAATTTTCGAGTTCTTGACTACTAAAGTCAATTTCTAAAACCTCATTTATAGATCTAAAATAGGGCATACAACTAGATACGTAATCCGGAGTTAGGTTTTGTAACAATTCATTTTGTTTTTCAACCGGTACACATGGCCGTTGATGTTTAAAGCCCTTCATCCACCTCATCCGACGCCACATCTCAGGGGCTGAAGTAACTTCATCAATTGAATTACAGAATTTTTGCCAACCCTGATTTCTAGCTTTTTTAATTAGTTTTTGGGATTCCAAAGTCATTTTTTCTAATTTATTTAAATTATCTGGGGTGGGATTTTTACGGAAAGTGGATAGGGCTAATCTTCGTTGAGCAACTAATTGCGATAAATAAGGGGTCCAATAATTCTTAGGTTTAAACTTTTTATCTGGCTGGTCACTAAATTTATAATATGGTATATGCTTATTAGCCGCGTATTCTATTGTTTTTATAAAAAAATCATACATTTGTTGGACATTAACAGTTATTTCCTTAAATTCTAAAATTCTTTCAGAAACCGTTTCGCGATATTCTACCCAGTTAGCTTTTTTAAAATTTCGTTTTTTATGTATATGAACGGTGGTCCATACGTTAGCCGTCATTTTAATAATAAGGTGGTCACTACCCAAATTTTCATTAAATATCTGCCAGCCGAATTTTATTGCAACATCAGAAGAGATAAATGATATATCAGGTGAAGTCTGTTGTAAATTTCCATTCACTAATTTAACCCGAGTCGCTTGGCCGTTGTTTATAGAAATAAAATCGTTATCTAGCGCCGCATCCATTATTTGTGTACCTCGAATATCCGACTTAACAGACCAATTGGTGTGGTGTCCGTTAAAATCGCCTGCTATTATTGTTTTATTCGGAAAGTATGAGAATATAGCATTCCAGTCAGACGATTGTGTTTGTACGGACGAAGGACAGTAAATCGACACTACATATTCTAAGTCCTTGCAATTTAATAACTTAACACAAACCATTTCGATACCCACATTGTTAATATTTAATGACACTAGGTGAGATTGTACCGACTTGTGTACCAACAAAGCGACACCACCGTAACCATCACATCTATCATTCCTATACACATTAAACCCGCTAATATTAATACCAACTTCACAGTCAAACCATGTTTCGCTAATAATTGCGATGTGTATATTCTCTCGAATTAAAAGTTCTGAAAAGGATACAAGTTTAGGACGTAAACTTTGCGAATTCCATTGAACTAAATTCAACTTAATTATTTTTTGTAAACTATCCATTACTAAAACAATTTATGTTATTCCAAATTTCTTCCCCTAATATTAAACACATTACAATTTTTTTAAGTTCCTCACAAATGATTTTAAACAAAGACATAATTTTTTCTTCAAATTGACTTTCGGATTTGATAATACTTTTAATTTTTTCCCATATCTTCTTCCATTCAAATTTGTATAGTAGTTGTTCGCTTCGCTTCGTACTTTCCTCATATTTCTGTGATATAGAACATTCTTCATCTACCCGCTGCTCTAAAATATCATCATTTTTGTTTTGGTTTGTTTTATTTATGCTTTTCTTGGTACCCTGTTTTGAAGTTGTGACTTTTTTCTTTGTGGTTGCCACTGGTGTTTCGGTCTGTTGTATTTCTTCGTCTTCCTTTCTATTTGCTTGCGGTTCCTGATGTACCAGGGCCCTAGTCAAGATACTACTATAGGTTCCTGTATTCGGCGTGATTATTGATTGCGTATTAGCAATTTGCTTTGAGGTCTCCATTGTATCTTTATTATTCACTTCTTGCTTTTTCTCCATAAAACGTTGTAGGGCTTTTTTGTATGTAAGTTGTTCCTCACTCATTATTTTTCTGATAGCTTTTTCTTTTAAGTACATGGGACACCTTTTGTCCAGAACAAAATGATTCCCCTTACAGTTTAGACATGTGTATTCTTCCAAACTACAATTATCGTGTTTTCCTCCGCACTTAGGGCAACACATCTTTTTAGATGGACAATATTTAATTATATGGCCAAATTGCCAGCAACCTGAGCATTGCGTCACTGGGAAGATATATGCTTCTACTATAAAACGACAGTCGTAGGCATAAACATATTGAGGTAGTACATTTCCTTTGAAACTAATTCTTATCGACTCACAATCAATCCATTTTCCTTCCGAACTCAGCCGTTTTAATCTCTTAATTGATAATACCTCAGCGTTAGATTTTAAAATATTCTTAATTTCGTCTTCGTTTAATTCAAGGTCGATACCTTTCACAATTCCATAGGATATCGTAATTTCCTGAGTTAATTGACACCGTAAGCCCATGTCTTTGAATTTCTGACAGTTTAGAAGTCTTTCAGCATCTTCCCTTCTTTGAAATTGAATCAAAGCTTTATATGAGCTTTTGTATTTTATTCTCAGAATATTCTTCATATTTTCAGAACTCAGCAACTTAGCCATAGCTATAGGTTTCGGCAGATTATCTTGTGAGGTAATACACACTTCATGATTGTCAATTTCTTTTGCCACATTTGTCTCAATCCCATTGCCATTAATTGTCTCCATAGACTCACTCCTTAGTAAACGTTTAGGTCTCCTTCGGTTCACAGTTATAAATTCATCTTCGCTCGAGTCCCCTTCTCGTTCTTTTCTCTTCTCCACAGACTTTATTATTCCATCAGCTCTTTTTTCTGTCCCTCTAACTTCTACTTCCATCTCAACTAGTTGCTCTTCACATCTCTTTATTATGTCTGAATCACTTAAATCCGCTCCACTTGAGTTTTCTCCCATTTCACAATTAACCGGGTTTAGTTGTGTTGTGTCACTCGTTACAAAGCTGCGAAAGCATAAACGCGTACGCACAGCTCCACGACTCGCGCTACACTGATTGGCTTGCTTTATTTATGCGGGTTTATTGCCAAAGGCGTCGAACTTATTACTAATTATTTAGCGGGACTAGTAATTCATGGGCGCGCCCCCCTTTTGCATGGGGCTTTAAGCAACTGGCACATTTTATAACCTTCGGTAGGTAGTCAGTGGCCTGACCTGAAAGTCTGACAACAAGTCTTATCAAAGGATTTCGTAATATCCAGTACTGAGTTGTGGAGATAAGAAGTTGCTCCACGTAAAATACTATGTTAACCTTTTGAACGCCAGAGCGTAAACGCATTGAAGACCCTCCCACGCCAAAGGACAAATACCTACAAAATAACTATTTTATTTGACACTAGTTTCTATTAAACAGTAGTTAAAAAGTAAAAAGAAATACTTTTATGTCGGCTGTAGCCGACGGTGTCGTATTGGGCACGTTTTCATTGGTCGGCTATACCCGACCGTGGCGATCAAAAAGTTATTCAGCTGCATTCGGCCGACCCTAACTTTTAAGCAGATGATGATATTATTTTAACTTCTTCAAATCATCAAAGCACCGCTGTCTCCTCAATCAAGCTCCAATTTACCAACTAAAACGTGTAACTTACACCCACAATTAAGTACAAAGTAACATTTCAATACTTAGCTAAGTAACCGGCGCAGTTCATTGGTCGTACGGCTCGCACAGTGATTAACAAGCGCACACATGTTCGCAGTGGCCTGCCATGGTTTACACTTGAATATGTAATGTTCTCCATGTTGGGAGCTTGTCAAATGCGAACAGAAATGGTGTGGAGACGACTTCTTTTAAGTTAGTTAGTTAAGGTTTTTTAGCAGCGGTGGCCCCAACTTACGAACAGTAAGTCATGTGTTCAAAAACGGGCAGTCCTATCATCATCATCAGCCTATTAATGTTCCCACTGCTGGGACATAGGCCTCCACTCTTCGAGAGGGAATGGGTTATAATCTACCACGTTGGCCCAGTGCGGATTGGTAAATGACACAAAAATTGTTTGGTGCTAAGGCATGCGTTTCCTCACGATGTTTTCATTCACCGTTTTGAGAGCAGCGGTAATGAAATAAATTACACAAAGTAATGCGACTGAACCCCGGCAGGCACATACTTTGTGTAATACTCTTTTCAAATTTCATCACCATTGCTCTCAAAAACGGTGAAAGAAAACGTCGTGAGGAAACCGTCATGCTTTAGAAAAAAAAAAACAAATCGAAGACATGTGACATCTCACAACCCGCACTGGGCGCGCGTGGTGGATTGTAGATCATCCCTCTCCTAGAGAGTAGGCCTTGATCCCTGCAGTGGGAACATTATAGGCTGATGATGATGATGATGATGAGTTAAGGTTTAGATCGAAGTAAACATGCTTTGTATTTTAAAAAGGAATTCTTCGTCGCACAGTATCATTCTGATTTGATTGCTGGCTAAACGAAAAATGTTTGACAATGAAAAACAATATTAAAAACCGATTACTTTTTGCAGTGATTTTTGAGGCACTTTCCGATCACAATTCAATCGATTCAGCTATTTGAACAAAAATTTTGAGGGTAATTTTACTATTCAAAATAAACTACGTCAAACCGAGGACAATACATAGCAGGAATTTTTGTGGGTTACACGTTTACCTAGTTCATAAGATATTCTGTAATACTTAAATGTAATGTGTAACTGTTTTATGTCCCAATAAAGTAAAATAAAATAAAAAATAAAAAAGATAGTTAGTAGATGAATTGATAATGTTTGTTTTTTTAGCAGTAGATTAATTTCATGGTTATATGGTCTCGTTTTCAATAGTATAAATAATTAACATGTGTTTAGAATAGTTGATAGCCACACCAATGCATTCGTTTTAAGAATAACTTATCCTAACTTTAATGACAATTGTAAATCGTGAAAGAAACAAAACCTGTTGTTCGTCAGCGGTTGCTCATTTCAGGATTCGTCCTACTTAGAACAACATCAAAAACTTAAGAGTAGGTTTGTGCTGCGTTTTATTCGAAAGAGATACCGCGGTCTCGAACATAAAGGGCTAAGAAGGAACACCCAGAGCAGGAGGAGTGATTTGATGGGTGTATATTTTCTAAGGTTTCAAGTTACTAAAACCATTTTGATGTAGTATCGACGTAAACGTAGCGGTTCCTGAAAATCTCATTAAATGTGCATTTCGTAAATATGAGCTTTCCTTGGTAGAAGGAGGATCAATTGTGATTAGATGAAGTAATGTAGTACGTGATATTATTATTATTTTTGATTAGATGACTAACCAGAACATATATCTAAAAAAAAAATTAAATCTAAAAAAAAAAGAAAAAAAAAAAAAAAAAAAAATGATGAAAAAATAAATAAATGATGTCTATTTTGCAAATAGATTTTTACAAACGAGTGTGGTACGTGACTTAGAAAAGTGTAACACCTAATATCACGTCCCCGTAAGTTACAACAACAACAACGAATGCACGTCACTTCGAAAAACTGAACAACGAATGCACGCCACCTCGAAAATTTCACGTCATTTTTTGAATCCAGATGTACTCTTAGAAGAAACAGTCGGAACAAACTCAGAGGTGATCGTCTCTATTAAGGTTGAAACATAATCTTGGTAGGTATACTCACATGAGGACATTGCAGATTAGTGTCTGGGACGGTTCACTGTCTTATGAAGAAAGAACCACAGAGATTTAAATGGACTTGTCCAGTCAGTGTTAGTTACCGTGTAGCTCGACCTATCAACTCTAGGAGCTCAACGTCACAGCAATACTAAAGCATGGGCATTTGAGTAAGTCGTTTAAAATAATAAAAAATCTTACAATTTTATAAATCTAAGACTGCAGACAAAAACCAGTTACGCTGGATGTCTGTTTTTTTTAGTATGCCATAAAGTTATTAATTCACAACAATAACGATTGCCTAGAAATAATAATAAAATAAACCTTTTTCTACCGTGCGACTATCATCTTAACAAACGGGTTGCCAATAATAAAATACATAATAAAAATAGGCGTTCGTAGTTTTTTGCGCGTCTCCACTATTTCATACTATCGAACAGCATATTCATTACAAATCCGAGAACCTGATTGGCTGGCTGTCAGCCAATCAGCATCCACTCGATATGTTATTAAATACCGAATAATAATTGTTGATGCCATATAACTACGCAAAATATTATCACCACTATAGCTGGAACCCTGGGTCAGAAACGGTATTGTCATTGCCAAGTAAATTCTAAATTCCAGTACTTATTCACAGGTCTTTTAAAACTGGTTTTACTTAGTTTTTTAATGCTTTGAAGTTTTTGCGCATGGATTCGCTATTATATTTTATCTTAGGTTTTTTTTTTCTTTTAATGGTAGATTGGCTATGATTAAACGTTTTTTGTGGATCCAGTGTTAATTGTGTATCAATTTTATTGTTTAAATGGACAAACTTTTTGAATCGATGTCATGGCGGATTTTTTCATTGTTGCATTCAAATTGATTCTGTATAATACATTTAATAATACCTACCGTGGTTATACTGAGTGTCTTGTTATCAGAATGTTGGGATGAATGTAAGGCATGTGGCTGTAATGAGTATCCTTATATGTATCCTACTAAATTCCTTTTAGGATGTTTAAATTTTAATTCCCTTCAAGTTAGGCGGGCTGTTGACCAAATAACAACAGCGTATAAAATCATACACGGTCATACCGACGCCTCAGATTTACATGCGGAGCTGTGTCAATTATTTGTTCCAAATAATTATAATCGCTCCAGAAAACATAAATTGTTTAATGTCCCATTTTGTCGCACTGTAGCTCGGTCCACCTCTCCTATACCACGTATACTAACTATGCTCAACGCACTCGTGGAGACCAACCCTGGATTGGATTTGTTTGCTGATGAATGGAAGACGATAATGTTAGAATGCTTGTGGTTCTGCGAGAAGACCGAGTAAAAGGATTAATTAATTTAGTGTTAATGGCTTTTGCTGTACTAAATGTAATAAAAATAAATAAATGAGTATGCTTAGAGGGATGTGTGGTGTAACGCAAATGCATAAAATATGTAATGAGCACAAAAGAGAAAGTCTGAAAGTGGTGAAGGTGGCTGAAAAGTTGTGTGTTAGTTTAATCGGTTATCGTGGCATGGACATGTGATGGGTAGGAATGAGAAGACCGATGGACTGTGTCAAGGATGATTTGGTTAGAAAAGAGGTGACTCCTGAGATGACGTGCGGTGTAAAAGAGATTTACTTAGTACTTATCGCTGAAGACAAACTGTACCGACCCCAATACATTTTATTAGAATATAGAATCAGGATTTTCTATTTTGAATATTTTCTTGTAAATAATATGGATAAGTTAAGTTCTCGACTAAGTTGTCTATTAGGAAAATCATAGATGACATCTTGCTCTCTGTAGGCCTACCATCAACTTTTAGTTAGCCATTCAATTCCGATGCAATCCAATTTAGGAACCTAAACTGAATCGCTAAGATTCGTACCATGAAGTGCCATAATCTAACTGGCGTTTGAATCGCATAAGGAGGAATGAACGAACGAAATTTATCTGTGGTCCGCGGTGTGAGAAAGAGATGACGCTTTACAGTCGTTGCATAAGTCTGTCTCTTTTACTCGAACCATATGCGTTGCGTTTCGAAACCTAGTTAATATGATTTTAGCGGTTTTTTTGTGTAAAAATTATAACAAATACATTTCGAAATTGCGCTTTTTAGCGTTAAATTATATACCATTAAGCCCTTTTTAGTACTCATTAAATAATAGTAATTTATATATATGAAAAGTTTGCTTAGTGTTGTCGTAAAAATAAATTGATTAGGACGAGTTTAGAACGCACCTTCACTCAGTTTGATTTGACAGGAGGCGTTTGTTGTTGTTGCGATTTGTTTTGAAAGTTTAAATATCTCGAACTTTTTTGAAAGAACATTGGGTGTTATTATTAGTATTTAAAAGTGTTTTTAACGTTTTACTTTGGTAAAATAATTTGTAATACGAATAATGGCGTAAGTATTCTTGTGGAGTTTGTGTAGTAATTTTATATTTTCATAAACTTACAAGCTTCTTTAGCTCAAACGCTTACCTAACTTAAGTACCAAAGTATTTTAAGTGCTTTTTTTTACAGTGATGTATCGCGTCGAAGAGTGACTTACAGTCAACTTGAGCAGCTTTGGGAATTTTTAAACCAGAATAAAGCCATAGCTATTACAGAGGAAACTGTTTGCTGAGCTATAGAGTGAGCACTGCTGTCTCTGATGGGTCTCTGATATGACCCTGTCGCATAGAACGACAGTGTAGTTAAAACCTAAAAAAATGATACTAATTAGTGTAACTCTAACTACTTACTTAATAATTTATGTGTTCATTTGGCCAGTGGGTCATCTTAGTCATTTTTAAAATTCACTTATGTTTTTAATACTGTTAATATGGATATTAAGTGCATGTATCCAGATAACTTATTTTAATGTGCCTTAAAATGTTTTTGTTTTGTGAATAATTTGACTTCTACCTTTGTTTCTACTGATAAATCAGTTGATTTTGATGGATTTTTCAACATTGGCCTCAGCTCATCACACAGTTCTAATACCAATTGTTTAGACAACCGATATCGTTTTATAAATTCTGCATCTTCCAAATAAAAGGGGTCCGATTGTTCCCGTGTTATACGTCTTTTTTGTCGCCGTGTTGTGTTTATTTCATTATCATTTTCCATGAATTCAAAAACGACTAATTCGTCAGACATCTACAATAAAAATAGCTCTAGAAATCATTTATTTACATTGACACTTATGGAACACTAAATATTCAACTGAAATACCTTGAATTACGTATATTTTCACAATTTTTTTAAAGTTATTAACAAAACGATTCACTTTACGCCAAGCAAGTAGCAACTTTTTTTGGATCGCTTACTTTGACAGATAAGCTATCCAATTTAGGTTGAAATGTCACCTCATGGTACTAAAAATGAACGAACAAAAACAGTTTGCGATTCAATTGCCGACTTGATTTGGCGTCAACCTAAACTGGATAGCTATAATGACGTCGTGGTATGAAATAGCAAAGCAGTTTATTTTAGGTCGTCAATTGAATCGCAATAATAGTTCATAGTAGGCCTCCTGTTATCTAGTTTGCCGTTTATCACTCACGTTTCATGTGATGTTGATTTTAAGATAGAAGGTTGGTTAGACTATAGCAGCTTTAGATATGGTTTAACGTAAGCCTCATTCATTACCAACTATCAACATATAATATAACTAACAGGGGATCGGACTGAGTCAAAAAACAATGATTCTAATTAGTCCGTCAGTTAGATTATCGAAAAATATTGGATACGTGTTTTTTGTTTCATCAAATTAATCAAAATTGACGAAGATAAGATGTGGTTGTGACGTCATTTGAAGGTAAATAATTTACTATCATATGACATTTTCGAAGAGTTCACGAGTTTTCGAAGCACTGTATTGACTTAATTTTTTGTTTATGTGAAAAAAGAAAAAATGACGGACTAATTCGTTTTTTTTTGTCCGATCCCCTATTCGTGACGGGTTAGCTATACTTTTGTCTTCGATAAAAATGAAGGCAGGCTTAGCACGACGCTTTCTATTTCTACTCTACTATAGAATAGAAATCCCTTGTCTACACTTCTCAAAATCTCTCCTTCCCGAGCACGAGGTCACACCTAGACTTAGGTTTCTTCATAGACAGTGACTTTTCCATAGCAACGGGGTAGTCGCTAGTGACGTGTATTACTAGCCAATTTTATCATATTTCTGCGTTTCGTTCTCAAAGAAGCATTGTTTTGAGCGGACCTTTCTTCAATAACATAACGCAAATTCTGAATGTTTGACATATTTAGAATTATCTGTGATTTGTTTGCTCCTAGTGCGGCTAAATTAAATATTAAAACGGATTTGTGTGCAAGTACACCGTACTGTGTGTTGCGATTTTATCTATAGTAAATTGTGATGGCGTCACGCAAAAAGTAAGAACATATCCCACCAAAAACAAAACTTGTAAAAAAAGCGAAAAAAGTTTTGGGCGATAGATCTTCGCGGAGTCCCTCGCATAAATATTGCACCATCTCCTTGCTAACTTTATAATTCTGCAGGAACTCACTTTCTGGGAGATCGAAGGCTCCCACGAGCTCCCTAACAGCATCTCTTTCCCATCTACGCTCAAGTTTACCCATATAAAAACTTAAATAATATCGTCGATTTGAACCCAACATGTTAGTAAAGAAATAAATGAATTTATTCAAATTCAAAAATAGTAGAAGGTACTTATACTACTACGGAATACAACAAAGCACCTATTACTTTATATAGTGTATTATAAAGCACCGCCTAAAATATTAGATTTCACGAAAAAATAACTAAAGAAACTCTGTCTAGGTCCTTTTTAATGTAGACTATTTCGGAAGAAAGTTCTCTAATCCAAACTGTCAAAATCGGAGAAAAATGGTACGTCATGCTTGACATTATAGACAGTTGTCTAGGGTAGTGAAGACACTTCTCTTCACATTTGATTTTATAATCGCCATGCTACAGACTGTAGAAATCTTTCTACTGTCTACACGGAAACGTCATTTTTGTCTTTTCTTCCGTCGACAAAACCCTTCTCTACGGTTCTCGTGCTAAGCCTGCAGGTCTCACTATGTCAAAGTGACAACAGAAGCTCGTGGCTGATTAATATAATAGCAGTCACTCAGCAGGCTGCTCATTCGTAGATCTTACACAGTCGTAACAGGTAGTCAGTGGACTGAAATTCAGACAACCAGTTTTAGCAAGGCTATCGTATTACCCTTACTAACTGGTTCGTGGAGGTCATATTCAGCTGCATCCAGATAAACTGAAAGTCAATCCCAACATGGTGGGGAAAAGGGCCAGAGAAATGATATCAAAGTGATAACAAAAACAAACAGTTCATTTTTAATTACTTTTATTATAAAAATTGAAACGAAAGGAACATTTATTACAATAATAAGACAAAAATCAGTTACACCATGATATTGACTTAATCGATGTAAGAAGATTACAGATCACAGGCTTTTACAAAAAAACAGAAGAAAACGGAAGAATTTACAAAACAAAATAACATCTAAATAATGAAACTTAAGTATTATAAGTACTATTAATATTAAAAGACAAGATATAAAGTTTAAAAGAACATTAGATGCAGTTTGGTCAAAATGAAAAGAATCCCTCGCGGATAAACGATAAACGCCAAAAGGATAAGTTTCATCCTTCAAGCGTGGTAATTGCCGTCCAATTTTGATATTCTTCGACATAAACTGTGTGGTCTGAATTTTCGGGTACAGACAAGACTAGCTTCAAGAACGGTATAGTAAACGCAATATTGACGTACCTATTAATTGCAGATACAAAGCAGTTTTAACCAAGGAGGTTTAACACCTTAGCCTGAATCAAAAAAAAAAAACAAGAACACAAGTGCAAGTATGGTGTTTCAATAAACTTGATTAGCTTATGTATAATACTGTGAATATGATACTTGATAAAAAATCAAATTACGCCGTTAGACAGATTTTCAAAAAGTATTGAATACATGTTTTTTTTTTCACGTCAACAAAACATGAAGACGATACATAGCTTCGAAAACTCGTGTGACGGCACATTTCAGTTCATTTTGACCGAAAAGTATCGTCATGAGCCCGACTCACGATCTTTGACGCGTTTTATCTTCGTCAATTTTTATTAGGTAATTTGTTAAAACAAAAAACACGTATCCAATATTTTTCGATAATCCAACTGACGGACTAAACAGAATCATGCTTTTATTAAGTCAGGAAAGTACCCAATTTAGATCATGTATAATACTTAATTGCTCAAGGGCATTTCTTGGCAGTCTCAGGGCCAGACATAGGTCTTGCACTTCAATTCTTGCAATTACAATTAAAGTCATTTAAAGTTAAACTTATTTTATTAACAAATATTAAATTCGACAAAAAATGTGTTATTAGTTTGCCTGTGATCTGTGAATTGAAAGGTTAACTAAATAAAATACTGTAAAATAAACGAAAGAATAATAAATGCTTCAATGATAGTGACGACGATAGGGTCGCGTGCCCACTGACAGCGGGCGCTTAAGAGGTAGCGGGAGCGGGTAACTTATTTATTAGTACGTAGATTTTTTATTGTTTTCACAAAGTTATACCGGTTTGTTTAAGCCTGTAGCGTTTATATTGAATACAACCACATAAGCCTTTTATACTTAACCAATCAATAAGTTTAATTATTGCATCACGGTAAATTAAGCCATCGTCATCATCGTCATCTAGGTAACGTAAGCTCCAAGATTTTTCCTACAAAATGTATTCACCCGCTTCCGTTTAAATTTAATTAAAACTAAAAGAAATAAAATGTGCTAAAGAAATGAAAATTAAACTAAATTACGGTAGAACTCGGTACCTACTTAAAATGCGTTTAAACGAGTGTAAATGTTACTCTAAAAACCTCGAGTTATCAGTTTTTAAGAAGTATTAATGTTGGTACAAAAATACACATGTTATTTTTTATACAAACAATATTAATATCTACATACTTAAATATAATAAATTAAGGTTTTTGGATTTTTACTAAGATACATTTTTACGCATGGTCACTATTTATACATATTTTAAATTGCAAGTTTGTTTTTTTTTGGCAAGGATATGCATTGCAAGGCTACGAACGAGTAATTTTAAAATTTCCATCACCATTTTTAAACTTATATACCAAGTTCAAAACGCAAGCGAATGCAGTAATGAAACGCAAACAGCACTATTTCAAATGACAGAAACTTCATCAAATAAAGTAAACTTGTTTTACAAAACTAAACAAGATAGCAGGAAAAATAACGCTGTAAATAAAGATGAGGCACTTACAAAATTGTTCTGTTGAGTAATAAAGTTCGTGTCGCAAATTCAGTCGAGTTTTCATATTTGCATGAAAAATATTTCGTGCTCCAGCAACTATTTCAAATTTCTCAAAGTCAAGGCTCTGCTGAATTTTTGTAGTGACGTATGCATGCGGCAGTCTTATTTCCATAGTGCAGCTGGCTGGGATAATTTGATGTGATTACGTTACAGGTCACCATTTTATAACCAGTACCTACAGGTTATATGAGGACTTGCGTTCGATATACGAGTCAGGCCAGATGTAATTAAGGTTTACTATCAGGAATTCTCAATAACAGCCACGGAGTCTGGACATGTGTCCTGTTGATGGCTATAGGTTCGCTCACTGTTGCATGAGACTTGCAAGGTACAGTCACTAGCAGTAATATGTGTACACGCAGCAAAATTCAAAATTAGATTTTCTCGTGAAACAATTATCTCTATCTCTACTCTAAGATAAGACCTACATATTTCGTAATAGTTTGATTTAGAAAATGCTATGTCCGTTACGACATAAGATAACAATCAATATAGTAGGAGAAAATCACTTTTAAAATTTGCTACGTGTATACTACATTAGAGCGTATGTGTTATGTTACAGGTTTGCCATTTTTAGTAGTGGGATGTCTCATTTAAAAAAACACTTTTGTAGGAAATAAAAATATATAATCCGCTATCAGTATCTAAATCGCTACTCGCTTACGATCTGAACAAGGCCTTACGATGGAACAATATTAACGACGTGACATGTATGAAATACATTGTGATAAATTTTTGTTTAAGTCTACCTACCTACAAACAAATCTAGATAGCTTGTTATTACTAGAAATCCAAATATTAACTTTGGTACATAATTTTTTAAACATTTTCTTTATTAACATTAAGGTTATATGATATATTTCGTTCTCCGGCTTGCGCGTTGATTCTGAAACAAAGAAAATATGTTTTAGTTAAAACACCACTAAAAGATCAGTCACAAATATCTGAGACGATATACATATAGAGTGTGATGAGCTCATGGCGTAATATACACATCTGTCATGTGTAAGTAGGTGAGGCCGGAAAGCACGTTAAGCTGTTGGTCCCGGCTGCAATATAAAGGGTGTAAAAGTACCCTTAACGCAAACGCAGGGCATTTGTTCTCCCAACCACTGCGATATTTTTTTGGTTCTAGACCATACCTGGGAACCCCCTAGTTACGGAGATATTGGGGGTCAAAGTTCCAAATTTTGCACAGCTGTTTTCGTAAATACTAGTTTTTCAGGTTATAACTTTACTTAAATTACCTCCATGACCCGTCGACTATTCAAAGCATCCACTAGCACAATGTTTTAAAAATGCTACATTGAGTTTTACCGTAAAATGTGATTTTTGACCCCAAAAAAAACGTCATTTCCCAGCAAAAAAATTTGCGTAGCAACAAGCATTCTGTACATCAAACTAAGTACTAGTTTGATGTACAGAATGCTTGTTTGACGTATGTGTGAAGGGTTAATTTACACCCTGTATAGACTTTTGGCAGTCGTAACAGGTCGATGTCCAGAAAGCTTGATAACCAGTCTTACCAAAGGGTATCGTATTACCCAGTACAACAAGTTCTAACTAAGTTGTGGAGGTCAGATAGACAGTCGCTCCATGTAAAATATTGGTATTCAGCTGCATTCAGTCAAACTGGAATACGACCACAAAATAGTTGAGATAAAGCTAGTCAAGTGATGAGATAGGCAGTGCTACTTACCGTTGTTCCCGCGTCACTTTCTGCCGGTGCTCAAGTCTTGTAGTTCACTACTGTCGTCACTAGAGGCGCTGGCTCCGCAGCCGTTGGTGACCGTGGACGAGGGTGCACCTGCTGCCGCAGCCATGGCCATTGACAGCGGTATGGTGATGAACTGGGGCTGGTTTGATGATGATGCTAAGAAAGGAAGTAAAAAGTTAGAAATTCATTGCATTTTCTTCTACCTATCCTGTTGTCAAATAAGCTGAGTAGATTATTAAGGAACGTCAATATGCAACACATAGGGAAAGTTTATTTGAAAACCATGCCTTATTCGATGATGCACATCATCTTTTACCGTTTTAACCACCTTCCTAGGTGGTGTGACTGTTGGACTATCCAGTCAAAGGTCTAGAGATCGAAGCCAAAACACGCATCTATTAATTTTCAGATTCATGGTTGTATTCTTTAATTATCACTTGCTTCTGTGTAGGAAAACACACACAAAGCAGGATGAGACATATTTCTCGCTGGCTTTGAAAATCAAGTCAGAGGCCTGTAAGCGGCATAAAACTCTGACAACAGATTATGCAATAACCATACGAAAACAAACAAACCACTTTTATGTTTGGCATACAAAACTCATGTTTTAGAGCTGAAGCACGATTTTTAAAATTAGAATTCGTAACTAGAAACTTTGTTTTTTTTTCATGAATTTTCAACATTTGCTGACAAAACATCTACGAGATTTCGCTTTCAACAGCAACTTATACTCACCGCCTTCTTGTCCCTGATTAGCAAGTCCCAATATAAATCCATGTGGATATCCCATAGCCAGGTTGCCCAGTCCAAGGTTACTGCCGATGCCATCGAGGCCAAGTACTCCGGAGTGGTACAGCATGGCACCTCCGGGCATCTCGATCTTCGGCAGGAGTTTAGGCAGTGATGGGCATGGCTTGCTGCTGTCTGCTTCCTGGGTAGTTGAAGATGTCGAGGCTTGTGGTTCGGTGTGGGATTCTCTGAAATTATGAAATGGTTTTGTTTACATTTATTTAATCTACATGCTACAACTCGAAAATTATCCCACGGGAAGATGCAATCGGGATAAAAACTATCCTGTGTTAATCCAGGGTGTCAGCTAACTCCATGGTTGAGGGATCAGAACTACCTGTACTTAACTGGTTTACAATGTAAGCTTTTATTCTCTATACCAGTGGAGCAATAACCGCAACATGAAAGGAAAGGCGCTGTGGCCTGACAAACATTTCATATAGTCGTCTATGCTCATATAAAATAAATACTTTAGTCCTACATTAGAACGACAAGTTTGTAGAAAGTCGTCTTTTTTTTGGCCGTTGAAAAATCATCAAATAACCCCTTCCGCTCTTGC
Source organism: Diarsia rubi (assembly GCA_932274075.1). NCBI lineage: Eukaryota > Metazoa > Arthropoda > Insecta > Lepidoptera > Noctuidae > Diarsia > Diarsia rubi. The sequence continues at coordinate 18,204,112 of OW026424.1, read as the reverse complement.
GGGCAGAGCGAAAGGGAGTGTCAGACTGCTACTGACTAAAAACCACCCATGTTCCTTCTTAGCCCTATATGTCGAGCCCGCAGTAACTTCTGAACAACCCGCAGCCCCGACGGGCAGGAAGTCATGTCTTACCTCTGTTTGCTGTCTCGCTCATTAGTGTCACACGTCCACTCCTGTTTGTGAACGTGCAGCAGCTTCTCACTGGGAGACTCTGGTTCACTGCCGCTCTCGTCTCCGCTGTCGCCTGATGATGGTGGCTCGTCCTACGAAGAATATAGTGTTATATTAGCAGGGGAATACTATTAAAAAGAGGTAAGGTAATGTGTGTATGCGGGGTTCTTTTAGGAATTACCGAACCAATTCCAAAAAAAAATTCAGTAACGGGAAGCTAGATTACTGTTGAGTATCACTATGCTACATATAAAACCTTCCTGTTGGACAATTTCCGACGATGACGCGAGCGAAACTGTGATTCCGGATTTTTTACGATAAAATGAAGTTCGATATTATGAAATATTTTTTTAAAACAATAAAGAATTTTCAAGAGCATTCATTATTATTAATATTGTGGTAGATGTATATTTATATTCGACACAAAGCCGATAATATGTCAAAAACACCAATGATATAAAAATATTTCAGAAACGTTAATCTTATCTTCAAAATCACACCGTTCGGCCGCTGCAGATCCAATTTGGCTAGATGGGGAACAATCGACCCACCTCGGAGAGTGTAGCCCCAACACAAGATAGGCTACACCTCCTTTCTTGCCCATCGCGCACAAGTAACTGCAAGATCCAGGACTTGAATGAAGCAAACGATAGAGGTTGCTGTACTGGTCGGGCCAAAATAGCAGTCATTGATTCGAGCAGAAGAAGAACAGCACAGTAACTTTTTCATTATCCAAAGCATTAACCTTTCGTATACCGAGTATTTAGACACAATTAAAAAGCCATTATGTCTCGCGTGGATCTACGTTCCGGCACACGAAAGACAATAGCAAAATACAAAGCCGTAGAGCAATTGAACGAACCAAGTCTCTTTCACACCAGTCTCGCTTATCCTTCTCAGGCTTTTAAAGGAATTCACTTTCAGGTGGCATCTTTGATTGTAAAACAGACATTTATCAATTCACAAGTACCTGCCGAAGTGCTATTATTGTTTAACAGTTTAATCTGCATATTGATTACAGAATTAGTTGTCTGCTGCCTGGTTCCCGAATAAAAGAAAGTCTTCTTATCAGGAGATTGATCGCAGGAAACGTTTTCCTTGACAAATTGTATACCACTTACCGAAATATGTTTTTGCATACATACACGACGTGTAGCTAAGCTACATAATATATACGTATACATAAGCTACATTCATCTGTCATTGTACGGAAAAACTTGGAAAAACGAGGCCATGTTATACTGAAATGTATGGTGCAATTTTGTCGCCGTGTGTACAATGAATGGACTAAATTAGTTTATTTGTAGTGTTTAAATCGTAGGACATTCCAATCTCCTTCAAATCGGCCCAATTTTGAGGGCCTAGATATAATTACTTTCTATGCGTGATAACGATGATTGAAAGACAACCTCTTAGGCTGACGGAACTGGCAAAAAGCCTATTAATCCAGTTAGAAGTTGCTAAGAAATACAAAACGAAAAAAAAAGAATTGGAAAAGTCTACACTATTGCCAATTTTTTTTTTTCGTTTTGTTCACAGATTAAACAAATATCTGGTTCCTAAACATTAAAGTTCTCAGAAACGAATGATTCTCTATGTTTGCATTTAAACCTCATCTTTAATGTCTTAGTAAAAAACCAGAGCAAACCTCAGTGCTCTCGGCAACAGTATCCCGAGTCTACAGTCTAAAAATCTTACTTTTCAACACGAAACCTAACCGTTATTTACTTAACTTTTGCACATTTCAAGACGCACTCTAACTCCGGCACAGGTGTTACTAAAACTGTACACTTACCACGTTTTAGCGGTAACGTGTAAAAACGTCTACAGTGCTAGTTACCGCGTTATACCGCGTGTCAGACGATTGAGCTTAAGTGGAATCGGGCTTAAAGTGAAGGAAAATGTGTTTGAGGCTTTCAGGATATCTATTTTGAAGATTTTGAGTAGGTAGTGAAATGGCTAAACGTTTAGTGTCGTAGTGTAAGTTGAAGTAGTCTGGCCTAAATATGACTTTCTTTTTATGCATTTTAGCCAGAAGTTTATGAGTTTAAAGCGCCAGAAATCCCATCATCAACCACAGCCAAAATCACCCACTTCTCTTAGTGGGTGATTTTGGCTGTGGTTGATGATGGGTTTTATGATTTGATTGAATGGCGAAACGAAATAACACTTGAATGCGGTTTGGATGTGTAGTGACGGTACTTTCATACAAATTTTAAAGCTGGGCAAGCTTTAAACCCACTACTCTTCATGATGTTAGCGTTTTTAAACAGTCTGCTTGCCTATTGGGCTTGTCGTATTGCTGGCCTCTAGGCACGCCACTTGAAGTTATTTCATTGAAGAAAACCATCAGTATCATTAATCTCTGCGTACTACGTTGCCAGCAGCGGCTTCACCCGCTACAACTCGAAAATTATCCCACGGGAAGATTAAATCAGGATAAAAACTTTGTGTTAATCCAGGTTATAAACTATCTGTGTACCAAATTTTATCCGAATCCGTTTAGTAGTTTCTACTTGAAGAAGTAACAAAAATACACACTCACAAACTTTCGCCTTTATAATATTAGTGTGATGTGGAGGTGGTTTACCATTAAAGTTTACAGTAAACAATAATAAATAACAAACGATTATTTATTAAATGTTTTGATGCAACCTATCAAAAAACCTTTAAAGTCACTTCTGTTTAGTCATCACTACTCATTCAAAAATCAACTCACAACGGCCCAACTATCGTCCATTGTTACCCTGCGCGTACGCACACAGATGCATAAGGCCTGATGACGTCACAGAGATAAATCACGGCGGTAATTAGTTGGTATCGTGCGCATCAAAGCAGCACAATTGTTAATAAATACCTACATAGTATGATTTCCAGGGACGCGGTCGCTGATAGCATCGACGTTACTGTTGTGGTTAGGTTAGTGTAGATATGACATCTTGCCAGCGTCCGCGGTCCATGGAACATGGGTGGTTTTTAGTCAGTAGAAGTCTGACACTCCCTTCCGCTCCAACCAGAGCGGGAGGAGTCATTTGATGATTTCCTATCCAACAAAAAAAAATGGATGACATGACTAAAGAGCAGTTGAAAGAGCAGCACATCAAAGAACTAGACAACCATCCTCGATAGCCATTATAATGCAGTCGCTGTGGCTGAAATTGGCTGGATGGTCATCATCAGTGAGGATTCGGCGGGTAATTGTATTTTTTTGTAGTTGTTTTATGACGCCATAAAAAGTTACAGTTCTCCCGATGCTTAGTGGTCTCCAGAACCGGGTTTCCAAAATTTAAATACTGTTCTGCATGCACTGGTTACAGCTGAATAGAGTGTTGTTATAGTCCTTACGATTCGGTATTGTTTTTAATTAATTACTAAGGTATCCCTTAAGATTCAGATCAAACTTAAAGAGAGTGCTTTTACGACGATGATTTTAAATGTACAGTATGGTTTTTTACATATAATATACGGATATTAATTTGACACAATGAAAACCATTAATTAAGTTGTAGGTGGGGTTTAAAAACTAAAACTCAACTAATTTCTCTACTTTTACAAAACGCATACTTTGAGTGCATACAAGTTTTAGAATAAAAAAGGCCTAAATTTTTGCTGTTCATAGTTTAGAACATTCAGCTTTCAGACCAGCGTGTATCAAAAAGGTGTGGTCATAATTAAGGATTTAGGACTATGCCCGTCGGGGCTGCGGGTTGTTGTGAGAGATACCGCGGCCTCGACATAAAGGGCTAAGAAGGAACATGGGTCGTTTTTAGTCAGTAAAAGTCTGACACTCCCTATCGCTCTGCCCAAGAGCGGGAGGGGTTATTTGATTTCCCACCCCCCAAAAAAAAAAGGGTTTAGGACCATCCGACTGAATAACTTTCTCTATAGGACCAATATCGAAATTTCGAAAAAAATATTTAAATTATTATTAGATTTATTCTAACAATAAGGCCGTATCCACAACAGTCTAGCGCAACTAGCCCGCGTGGGAGTTGCCTTTATTCGCCGACGCACTAAATAATAATAATTATGGTTAACTAACTACCGTTTAACGCATTCGGCTTTCTTCTGTGCATCTGATAACTGGCCTAGTACAGACAGAAGAAAAAGGATTTGTTTATTGTTCGTCCATGTTTTATTTTTGTTTGTTGTTTTTACATGTGTGTATTGTGAGTTTTATGTTGTCATTTTGTTTAGGTTCTTGATGATATCGATTCAAGTAATATTTTTCTTTTATTACTGGGTAGTTTGAGGCCTTGGGGTACATGATTCTGTTTGTTCTTGGGTATTGAGAAAAAGGACTTATGAAAGAAGTATGGTAGGTCAATACCTAGTTAGATGTATTGTATTCTGTAAATTAAAATGTATGGCAAATGTAAGTTGAATCAAACCTGATTCTTTTGATATTTCTTGATGATTTTAGTATCGTAAAGACCACTCAAAAACACAGAAAGACAGATGCAACAGAATAGGATTAATAAAATATAATTAAAACTTATTGTAAAAAGAGGTACTCATTTAGTTTTTATCTAAACTTACGTAATTTGTTATAAATTCAGAAATCGGAAAAAAGCCTACATTCTGACAATTTGTACAAGGACCGAGCCCAAATAAATTTAAATAAGTGCACGAGAGTGAGATGAGAGCTAGTTACAACAGTAAAAGTTGTTCAAAATAATATAATTACAGTAAACGAAAACTTAGCTTGTTTAAAATCCAAGTTATAGTCACTCATTATTTTGTTTCGTAGCAAGAGTGCCAAAGCACTTCTTTGCCAAGTAAGTGGACATTATTTCCTACCACATTTATGTAGAATATTTACTGTACCCTTTTACTAGTAACACTTTTTTTTGCTGCCACTACAGCCGGGTGGCATTAAGTGTCCGCTGTTACAATCGGCCGGTACCGCGACTGCGCCCGCGCCGTTTTTGGACGCTACAGTTTGTTTACTAACTTATGTGACGTCACAATGCTACGGTTACCTCATTATTGTGCTAACTGTAAATTAACTATTACTGCGTTGTTCACTTAGATGTCGCTCTGGTAAATAAGAATGGAAGCTTGGTCTTCGGAAATAATTATAGTTGGAGTACCTAAATGTTTTTGTGTTTTTATCAAGTGTTACGTATATTGAAAGATAGTTTGGTTTGGTGTTATGTATGGTACATTGGAGCACAACAAAAGTGGGTCACCTATTAAATCTAGTATCGTGACTATGTTTACAGATGTAACGTCGTACGTTACATTTTTTAGATTATAAACATAATACTTAAGTAAATTAACAATAAAAACACAGCAATGGTCAAATGTTTACATACATTCAACTGTCAAACAAAGAACCGCAGACTTCAAAATATTAGGGACGTCAAAGACGGGTAACAAGTAAGCAGGCAGTACCTACAGTGATTCCCACAGGGGAGCCCTAGGCCAATATTGTGACCGTGAACTTACCCCCAACCATCTTAAATTGTAATTTAATTTAAAATATATTTTATGTACCTAGACGTGGTTACGTGCATGGTCTTATTTTATAATATAACCTGCGCCACGTAAACCCTTTCCGTCAAACAGAATATTTTTACGTTACCTTGGCACGTTAAAATTAAGTCCGTGTTTTTTTTATTCCGTTCACCGGTAAAATGTCCAAGTTTAACGTTGAAACGGCTTTCAACGATTTATTAAAGAAAGTGGCAGCGTTGACGTTGCAAATCACGACTCAAACAGCTGTGATTGAGTCTCAAAACATGAAATTAGACGATCAGCAGCAAAAGATAGAAAATTATTTCGTCACCATTACCGAACAGTCGAGGGTACTTGCAGTCTTATTCACCAAAATTGAGAAGCTCGAAGTTCAAATATCTACGAATACTTCGAAGAGTGAGATGGATAAACTTAGCGTAATACCAGCTACGCAGCGGGTGAGCGAGGCAACTGTTGCGACTGATGCCAAAGAACCGCAAAGAAAGGAGACGGAACGTGCGCGCCGTGCGACAGAGCGAGCTAAGAATAAGGCTGCGTCCATACCACAGAAAACCAGCGAGTGTTTATTAAAAACGCCTGAGGTTGCTTTGGAGAAAGACTTCTCATCTGAAGAATGGAATGTAGTCAATAACAAAAAGAAGGCGAAGAAAGTTGTTGATAATGCCATAAAAAAGGAGGAAATGCGCAAATTGCTGTAATTCAAGCAATTCAGAGGAAAAAGTTTTTACATGTATGGTCTTTACATCCAGACACATCTGAGAAGGCAATATGTGAGCACGTGACGAAAATCTGTGGTACTGACGATATTAGAGTCGAGAAGATAATCCCGAAAAGTAAAAGAGACTATGCGTCATTTATGATTGGGGTCCCAGAATCACTTTTTGAGAAGGTGGACAATGCAGATAGCTGGCCACTTAATGCCCAATTCAACCAATGGGTGTGGTTTCGGAACTCCCGTAAACCAACACAAGGCAACCAAAGCCAAGAATAAATGCATTCGAGTTTATTACCAGAATGTTCGAGGTTTGCGAACAAAAACTAAGATTTTCTTCACAAATCTATTGGCATCCTCGTATGACCTCTTTGCCATCACAGAGTCGGGCCTCAATGATTCAATTCATGATGGCGAACTTATTCCACCGGATTATAAGATACTGCGGTGTGATCGAGCAGATGGGCGCAAACAAGGAGGAGTGTTTTTGGCAACATCGCCACGGTTTGATTTAAAGCGCGTTCCAATCGCTAATGTGGAGTCAGCCTTATTTGAAATTGTATGTGCTACCGTGCACCTGGGAAATAATTGTTTGTTTTTATGTTGTGTAGTTTATATTCCACCGAAATGTGACAGTAATGAATATATGCGATTGTTTAATATTTTGGAAACTGTATGTGTAAATTATGAGAATGTATTAGTGTTGGGTGATTTTAATATGCCATCTACATCAGTGGAAGTGCAAAGTTACTTGGAATATGTTAACGCTTTCTGTGGATTTCATCAGGTAAATAATGTTTGTAATATAAATAATCGTAATCTGGACTTAGTATTGACTACGTTTTTGGCGAGTGAGGTGGGGGTAGAACTGTCGGGTGAACCATTGGTGAATGTTGACGTTCAGCATCCTCCACTGATAGCTACAGCGAAGTTTGGAGGTGGTTTCAATAACCCATTGACGGTCCACAAACCGAGTTCGAATTGCGAGGAAGAGTCCGTTTTAAATAGTGAACCGAAATGGAATTTTACCAAATGTGACTTTGGTAGACTATATCGTATTTTACAATCAATAGATTGGGAGGCATTGTATGAGATTTTAGACCCCGATAAAGCATTGACGTTTTTTTATAGCGTAGTTAATGAAGCCATTAGTGAATGTACACCGACGAAAAAAAAAAGTGGGAATAAATACAAATACATGTATCCAACCTGGTACACATCTGATTTAATAAGTGATATCAAAATAAAGTGGAGGTATCATAAATTATTTAAAATGACTGGTTCAAGTAGCGACTATGATTGTTTTTCTTACTATCGAACCCAAGTTAAATATAAATTAAAGTCAACCTATGAGAATTACCAGCGTAGGCTACAGGCGAATATTAAAAACGATCCCAAATCTTTTTGGAATTTTGTTAGAAGCAAGCGTGCTAGACGCAACAAAACTCGAGTCACAAAAGATGGAAAGGAGTTGAGTGACGAAGAGTGTGCGGAATGTTTGGCTTCTTACTTTCATTCGGTGTATAACGAGGTGCGCCCGGCACTGGACCCCGCGGAAGCGGAGCGTGCCGGGGGCGCGAGCGCGGGCGCGGCGCGCGTGCGCGTCGGCCAGCTCGACCTGCGCGAGCTGCGCACCGCGCTCCGCCGCCTCAAGCCAAAGTATTCGGCGGGGCCAGACGGGATACCACCTTATTTAGTTAAAGACTGTAGTGCGGTGTTTGAAAGGCCATTGCTCCACATATTTAATTTGTTTTTAAAGTTAGGACAATATCCCAACCAATGGAAAATCACTAGAGTGATACCAGTCCCGAAGGGAGGTTCGGGAACTGATGTTAGTGGCTACCGACCGGTGGCGGTGCTGTCGGCGTTTGCTAAGGTGTTTGAGTCAGTGTTGCACAAGTGTATTTTAGATCAAGTAACTTCTCGTCTGACCGACGCTCAACACGGTTTCCGGACTGGTCGAAGTACGGGGAGTAACTTGTTGTCTTTCATGACATACCTGGCGCCGGTTGTTGACGCTGGGGGGCAGGTGGACACTGCGTACTTCGACTTTCGGAAGGCGTTCGACACCGTCGACAACGATGTACTGTTGGCTAAGTTTGCGGCGTTTGGTTTCACACCGCACCTTCTGCAATTCTTCGCGAACTACCTTGGCGATCGCCGGCAGTACGTCGAATATGGTGGATACGTCTCCAAGCCTTATTTCACGTTTTCAGGGGTGAGTCAGGGTAGCAATATCGGTCCATTAGGCTTCATTTTGATGGTTAATGATCTCCCGGAAGTTGTGAAAGAGGCGAAGTGTCTGCTGTTCGCAGACGACCTCAAGTTGTTCCTGTCGGTAGCAGATACTTCGGACTGAAAACGGCTTCAACAGGATATTGATAGGGTGGTGCAGTGGAGCCTAGATAATAAATTAAGTTTTAACGTTTCTAAATGCGGTATAATGAGCTACACTCGCGCGCGGGAACCACTGCTACATCAGTATGAGATGGAAGCCGCAGTCATGTCACGAGTCACGCATGTAAGGGACCTGGGGGTGGAGATGGTTCCAGAATTAATGTTTCGTCAGCACATCTTAGACATATGCGGCAAGTCCTTTCGAAATCTTGGATTTATACTTAGGCAATGTAAAGACTTTCATAATACGGCAGTGGTTAGAATCATGTACAATGCGCTGGTACGGAGCCGTCTTGAGACCAGTGCGATCGTGTGGAACCCCCATGAGGCCAAATATAGTATCATGGTGGAAAGAATCCAAAACAAATTCACTCGATTTTTATTTTTTAAACAGTACGGCGTCTATCCCTTCTTCCCGCTCATGTACCCGAGTCTCTTTGTAATAGGGATGGTAGGGTACAGTAGGCTGGCGGTGCGGAGGGACGTCGCTCTGTGTAGCTTCGTGTTTCGGGTGCTGCGCGGCTGGCTGCACCACCCCGAGCTGTTAGCGGAGCTGGGGCTGCGCGCGCCACCTGGTTGCGGAGGTGCGCGTCGCCCCACGCCTACGCTACTGGAGCCATCCTCTAGGACTAACCTGAACAAGTTTGCCCCCTTGTCTCGCGCCATAAGACTGTTAAACATTATTTCAGATGAGGTAGATATATTTCACTGCAGTCTGATGAAGTTCACAGGAGTAGCACTGAAGTGCATCGAGAATGTTTAGATGTGTGTCAATTGTTTTTTCTTATTGTTTTTCTTTTTGTATGTGTATCTTAGTAGTAACATCGCATTGGCGTCATAGCTGTTAAGGTGTTATTTACGTAATTTTAAATAAATAAAAATAATAATAATAATAATGAATTTTCGAACAATTTAGTTTTTTATTGTTTACGATAAACACAATTAAAAAGCCTTTGTTTTATGTACAGATGGTGTTCCTAAGGCGCGCGAGGAGTTAATTGAAGTAACGTAGGTACTTTGAAGTTGAACACTTTATTCGTAGATTAAAAAAAAAACAGAAATATGTTACCTATTCATGAATTAAACGTGTAGGAGTGGCCTAATTTTTGCAGATTTTTTCGATTAATGAAAACATCTGACAAGATCAGATATGGGCACCAAATTATCATAAATCACCAAAAACACGTTCAATGAATAATAAGGATATGTTCTTAAGTATCAATGAGATCTGTATCACGTTATTACAGTTCAATGTAATTATAATTAAGATTAAAAGCGATGCATTGGTAATTACACTGATGAATTATGTTGGTATTCTTATTATCGGACAGCACATGAGTATGAGATTCGAAAAATATCTGCACTAAATACGCTACCAATACGGAGAACTGTCACAGAATACTTATATTATTATTATCTCACATGCGATGTAATACCCAAAGAGTTACACAGAGTGTAATTAATCTAGTATTATAACCACAATTCGGCACTTATTGTTAAGGCTTGTGTGGCATTTGGGCGGAGCTAAACCTCTCTCGGTCGTAGACACGGACTTTAAACGGACGCATTTTCAATTTATTATAATAAATACTATTTATATTTTAAAAAAGTAACAATATCAAATCATTTTCCTTTGTATTGCAAAGCAGTAGATATTTTTTTTATATTGTTTTGATAAAATATGAAGGAGTAAACGGGTCATCTCAACGATTTGGAGGTGATTTTGTGGATTTTTTTTCTTATTATTTGATACCGACAGAAAAATTATGGCTAAATTCAATTACGTATCATATTATGTAGACTACTCACAATTTTTCTCAGACGTAATTTCTCTGTAAGTGCCGGCGAAAAGCTCCTTCCTCTGCACGCTGATTTTAAGTTTTTTTTGGGGAAAGCAGCCTTAAGTTCTATGTAATAGGGGGCGAGCCTATTGCCATCAATCGGGAACCCATCCAGTCTCCGAGGCTGCTACTCAGAAATTCCCGATGAAAAACCTAATAAAACTGACCATCCCATCCGGACATCGAACTCAGGACCTCATGCTCAGCATTTGCATTTGCGACCACTACACCAACAAGGCAGGCATAGGTAAATGAAGGCATTGTATAAGGATATTTTTTATTTTATTTTGTTTATACGTTATATGGCGAGCAATGGTGGCCCAGTGGTGGCGGCCTCGACTTACGAACTGTGAGTCGTGAGTTTGAGTCCAGTCAGGCGCATTACTTTGTGTAATTTATTTCAACACCACTGCTCTCAAAACGGTGAAGAAAAACATCGTGAGGAAACCGGCATGTCTTAGAACCAAAAAATTCGAAGACATGTGACATCTACCAATCCGCACTGGGCACGCGTGGTGGATTATAGCCCATCCCTCTCCTAGAGAGGAGGCCTGAATCCCTGCAGTGGGAACATTATAGGCTGATGATGACGTTATATATTAGCATTGTATTTCATTACATAGTACTCGTATAAAACAAATTCGCTTTCTCTGTCCCTATATCCCTATGTAATATACTTAAATCTTTAAAACTACGCAACGGATTTTGATGCGGTTTTTTTTAATAGATAGAGTGATTCAAGAGGAAGGTTTTAGTATATTTTTGCACCCGCGCGAAGCCGGGGCGAGTCACTAGTATATTAACTACGTATTATTATTTTCTTACATGTGTGGTTGTTGTGTGAATTTCTTGAGAATTTAGCAGTACCTTTGTACTCAAATGTTATATTATGTTATTTTAATGTGTGTACACAAATAGTAGAAAAAAAATAAACGACTTTAAAAAAATATATAGAGGGTTTTGCCAAAACCCATAAGGTTTTTGTAACCTTATAATTTGTCACACAGTTCCACCATTGTTCCTTGGCTAACATTAAATGTTTTTATATCTTTGCAGTTGTATTATTTTATATGCTCAACTTCTATAATATATGAATCTGGTGTCCGTAACTCCACCACGTCTTGTGTGCATTTTGCAGATGCTCGAAACTCAAAGAAGATACAGATCAAATAAGTACCAAAAGTTGCATGGAATATAAGTATTTCGTGGAAATAGTGTCCCTTGGAGGTTCAACACTTGCAACGAAGACCAATATTTGCAAGGAATATGCCAATGTGGAGGGACGGTGTACGTCTGAATACAGTTCAGCAAACGTTGCCAGAGGTAAAAATGGATTTTGGAGGCTGAAATCTGGTAAAAACTAACCGAAAATATGTACATAAATTTTAGGTATGTAGACGAACTTCTCATTTTTAATATCTTTAGGGTTTTAACCAGATGGTATAGGTCAATGATATATTAAAACTACACGACAAACGACAACATAAAATGAGGCCAATAGGCATGACGAAAGATTTTGAAATCCCCTTCCGTAATGTGGGTACATCTTTTTTATTTACGAAAAAACCTTTATTTCAGTAATAAAGTAAAGTTTAACGAAGATATAAGCCATTTTTGAAAAAAAAATTAAATAGAGCGCGAAAACAGCTCGCAGTGTCATGGCGTCGGGTCTGACGTCAAGCCTATGTAAACATGGAAATGTCAAAGCGCAGCTAGAGGAAATTAAAACAAACATTACCATAATTCGTGTGTTAAAAAAGAATAACAAAGTTTATAAGCGGTGTGCGGTGCCTCAGTGTAAAAACACATCAATAGCAATAGTTTTAGCATTACATTGAATGCCAAAAATGTTGTCCTCTGGACCTGCATAGCTGACCCGGTGATTATGATAGTAGGTTGTTACTATGAGAAAAGATACTAGTACATGCTTTGTAGTTACAGAAATTTACTCCTTTTGTTGGTTATTAACTCAGTAGCAAACTTTTATTACAAGTTGCGAAGGAGCTAACCTCAAAAATAAACTGACAAGTTTATTGTAAAAATAACATATGAAAGTGAAAATAAACTAAACTCCTACAAGCTCAAAACGAGTTTGTTGTATTTTTATAGTGTTAGATACTTACAAAATTTACTTACAGGGAGGTTTTCACATTTCGGAACTCGGACGAGCAAAATTCTTTATTTGACCCAAGGAAATCGCCCAACATCAGTAAATCTATCCTGGGCAAATTTGAACTGTTTGCTTTTACAAAGCCTGATTCCATTGCTAAAGATGTTCACAAAGTATTGTAGTAACAAAAAAAATATCCAAATGCGTAATCGGCAACAAAACAACACAGTGAGCTAGTGACAGCTAGTGATGTTTACATTGGCGTGACGTAGTGCGCTATGATTGGTGTTTCAATCAAAATGGCCGATATCAGTATTTTAATCTTTTATTTTATTAAAAATCTTACTAATCTTAATTTTTTAAATAAAACTAAATCAGTGTTTTAAATCCTTCTCGTATGTAATTTCCCCTAATATCATTAAATCATTGATTCTTTGACTATGTCGTCACGCCTATTGGCCACATCGCGCTTAGTTACGCACCAACCTCTCGCGCAATGCTACGTTTGTTCTTAATTTAAATCGTGTGTGTAAACCTGCGCGAAACATAAAGACAACAGGTATCAACAGGCATCCCGCTGTACGGTGTCATATTTTCTTTCCCTTTCTTTACGCGTAAAAGTAGTTATATAATATTTTCGCCGCTTTGAAGCGCCGCCATGTTAGTTCATGACGTCTATATACGTCATTGGTATAGGTACATAAAAAGTAAAATGTTTACATACAAATTTAAGATACGAGATAAATCCACTTAATATAACTTTTATTGCAAAATCCTGTAATATGTCCAAATCTAGACTGACGATTACCGATCTCCGATATTTACTACAATCATGATCTCAATCAATTTATTGAAACACACACGTATTAAAAAAAAACTACCTTCAGAAGAAACTGCAACCAAATTTTTCAAGGAATATAACTACTTACTGTAGCCGTAAGCAGGAAACATGTAATAAATCACCGCAAGTACATTACAGTTGGAACAAAAATCGCCATTACCGCCATATTGAATGCACAGGTGCGTACGCGCAAGTGATGCGTGGTATACTCCTAACACGTGATTCTTTTATTTGGGAATTATGTAAATATTTACATCGGGAACTCACGTCATTGTGACGTTGGTAATTTAGCGATTTTTGGAATTGGTATGCTGTGGAGTATAAATTAGGAATAGAAAAAAAACTGTTGAATTTTTCATTTATCTTTGGGGTAAATTGGCGGGAACAATAATTATTTGTTTATGTTTGTACGAAATACGTCTACATAAGAGAGGCTAAATGGATTTTCCCATTCGATTAGATTATGTTGATTAGTGAAGCCTGAATGGATATTGATTAAAGAAAAGTGACTGGAGTATTAAAATTAGTGTTAATTTTTACCTGTACCATATCCTACTAATATTATAAATGCGAAAGTTTGTGAGAATGTATGGATGGATGGATGAATGGATGGATGTCTGTTATTACTCTTTCACGCATAAACTACTGAACGGATGTGGATGAAATGTAGAACACAGATAATTTATAACCTGGATTAACACATAGGATACTTCTTATCCCGGTAGTATGATCCCTTGGGACAATTAACAATAGGTACCGCGTGTATATCTGAAGTAATAAAAGACCATAGGTACCTTGTCAATAAAAAAGGAAGATTATCAAATTATATTATATTTGATGGAACGGTTGGCATAGTTGCTGCTGCAGTTATGCGTCGCGTATTAGATTCCCGCACGGAACAACTTCCGGGTCTCAAAGTAAGTACGGCAACGATTTTTTAAAACAAGAATAAAAGAAACTTAATTATGCACCATATTCACCAAAACGTACGTCAGTTTGTTTTCAAACTCAGTAAATTCCAACTATGGGTTTCTAGGAATCCACTGACGTCATATTAAATTGATTTCAACTGTAAATGAAAGAAAAACAGACCCAGTTGTTGCGCCCACGCAAATCGTAAAACATCGTTTTTCTCAATGGACGCTCATTGAGAAATGCAATGTTTTACAAAGCAGCTGTTTATCCGTCTACATAATTATTACGCCTTCCGAGTATTTGTCTATCGAGACAAATACTCGGAAGGCGTAATATGTTTCTGTTAATGATTTTGGAAGCCCATTCACGTCGTGTACTGAAAATAATAAATCCATAAATGTTGGACATTAAACAACTAGGTACCAATATTTTACTTACTGACGTGTTAAAGGTAATTTTAACAGATACGTGAATAGATTTTTGTAACGCTGACAAACCCATACTAAAATTGGTAAAAGTAGCAGAAAAATAAAACTTTTTACTATGATGTTTACTACGATGTCCACTCATTAACATAGGTCTCCCCAAGAGACCAAGTGTCACCAAATTGACCGGTCCCGTGCGTCTGGTATTCAGAGCAGTTTTGTTTTTATCAAGTAAGTAAAACAAACAAATTTGCTAATAGGCACTGAATCAAGTCAAGAGCAAGCCCATTTATAATAATAAAAAAAGAGTGTGCACAAAAATAAAATTAGCACCCCATGACGAAATGCAAAACTGTCGAAACAAGAGCGCACCGAACAGACACAATCGCCCGATCGTATCGCCATCGATCGTGTTCGATATATATCGTCGATCGCACGATACGATACAGATGCTCGTAATAACATGAATTTGTACAACACTATGATTTTTGTGTCACTTTAAACTCGTAATTTATAGTCTTCAAGATAATTATTGGAAAAGTTTGTAGGTATGGTATAATGTTTATTGTGTCAAAGATGAATGGAATAATTTGAGGTTTATGTAAGATAATTTAGTTACCGTAATCTGTATCCAAATGATTGTATTCGTGTTTTTCGGTGATATATGGGAACGTGCACATTGTATGTTGTACATACAATGTGTTGCAGTCTTGAATGAAAACTATAAAACGAAAGATGTAATTGGTTTTACGTATAATCTTTGGTATGATGAAGGAAATAACTTACAAGTCGATGTTTAATGATGTCAACAATCGTTATGATAAAAAACAGCACACATCAACACTTTTCAATAATGTAACCTGCGTACCTCAACTAAAAAACCGACTGAAACAATTCAGCCTCACAAACACGATTATGTAAACCTATTTTTAGCCAGCTCATGCCCCGACATTAAACCAATTAACGCACCTATCCCCATACAACAGCAATATCAACTCTTTCCCCCCAAAAAAAAACCCGAAACCAGATTTTCATACCACGAACAGGACTGGAACCGATAAAAATCTTCGGATAACAACGAAAAGCTCTGCGTTATTTCCACCGAATACATTGTAAATCATTATTCAAGGACCCCATACAAATGTCCGACACACATACGACCTAACAAACATGTGTATAGTTAAGAATTCCTATTATACCGGCCGGAATGCGTCTGGTTGATTTTGAATGGTCGCTTATTATGCACCCATTTACACCCGAGAAACGGTTGCAGAGATGTTGACCTGCTGGATGCGACAGACTACTCCGCTATTATTTTCTGATTACTTTCCAGGGGAACAATTTAAGAAGACAGCTTAATTGTTACTAAGACTTCGTTGAGCATCATTGTCTTGGCGCTTTTATGTTGATTGCCACTCCTGAATCAGCTGGTTAGCACCAAAAAAAATGCGACAGTATTTTGAATTATAGTTGCTTCGATTTTTGAACTAAACTGCAATAGTGAATTGAGGACATAATAAATCCGCCGCGGGAGGCGCTCCGGGCGTCGGGGGTCCCGCGATGACCTCCGGCCACCGTAGACGCGGGCCTGTGGACGGTGAGTGATGGGCTAACTCGCCGTCCGTCCGTCTCACGACGAAAACAGGCCGTGTCGACGGCGCGTTCGTGTTCCACGCGCGCCTCAAAGAGATGTCAGCAACATGGGAGGGGCCCGAAAGGGCCGACGCCTGTCGGGGCCGCGGGTAGTCCAACGGTTATCGCAGCCTCGACATAGAGGGCGAAGAAGGAACATGGGTGGTTTTTAGTCAGTAGAAGTCTGACACTCCCTTTCGCTCTGCCCAAGAGCGGGAGGGGTTATTCGATGATTCTACACCCACCAAAAAAAAAAAAAAGGACATAATAAATAGAAGAGGTCATTCCAGTCATTCACTTCATGAAAAGTTATATGATTGATTTCGATGCGTTGATCTGCTCAGAACACATCTAAGTCCGCTATTAAAAAAAACTATTAGACCTATTGTTATGCCAGCAACATCAACACCAGTAGACAAGACAAAAGACGACCACTATGACTATAATTTTCATGCCCTTGTGCCATTCTCTCATAAACAATTGAACATAGGCTCAAGTCCAATGTAAAAGGGGACGAGCCTATTACAATCAACCGGGCACAAACACAGATTTCGTAATTGCTATTAAGAAATTCCTATTCATCCAAACTCCTAGTTAACCACGCATTAAAAACACGTGGCTCTTCCACAACCTTTAACTTCACAACGAAGATACGAAAACAGTAGCCCAAAGGCGTTTGATACGCATCTCGATAGTCCAGTAACAAGGAGCGTGTTCATGTCAATCGCGCTAATGTTACCGCCGAGGCACAATTGGTAAAGTGTATGTATGTGTTACTGCCATACACACTGCGAACTGCTGTACGATGGGAGATGTGGCTGAAGTTATTGGTGCTGGCGAGTGTGGGCTTCAGGTTTGTATGTAGATGTTTTGAGATGGGATATTGGGTAGGAGTCGAATGTACCGTACATTCAACTTTTTTAGTCGACTTCTCAAACATCTGAGACAGGTAGACAAGGAGGTTATATCTAGCAGTGGACGTCTTTCGGCTGATTTGTACTGGCGATGAGACAGACATGACAGTCACAATAATTAAGCTTTCGTAGATAGGATAAGGTTCTTAATTCGTCGGTATCTTCTTCAATGTCAATTTTTCTAGGAATTTCTTAGTTTTGAAAAACAGGTCAAGGCACAAAGTCAATTAAGTGGGCATGTTATACTTCATTAACACTGCTGGACGTCCGAAGGATGTGGCTGAAGTAGATGATTGGAAGTGTTGTGGTGGAAATGTTCATCATCAACAGCCTATTAATGTTCCCACTGCTGGGCACAGGCCTCCTCTCTTTTGAAAGGGAATGGGTTATAATCTACTACACGGGCCCAGTGCGTATTGGTAGATGTCACATGTCTTCGAAAGTCTTTGCAAGTGGTTTATACAGTATGTTAACTAACAGAGGGCGTTCCCGTCAACCAAGCATTCTGTACATCAAACTAAGTACCCCTACTCAAAATTTTTTGCTGGGAAACAACTTTTTTTTTGGTGTCAAAAATCACATTTTACGGTAAAACTCAAAGTACCACTTTTAAAACATTGTGCTAGTGGATGCTTTAAATAATTAATGGGTCATGGAGGTAATTTAAGTAACGTTATAGCCTGAAAAACTAAAATTTACGAAAACAGCTGTGAAAAATTTGGAACTTTGACCCCCAATATCTCCGTAACCAAGGGGTTTCCAGGTTGGTATTTTTTTTTTAGCATGTATGGATGCTATACTATATAATATTGCGGGTTAACGGGAACGCCCTCTGTTAGTTAACATACTGTATATAGACTTTTCTTAGGAAAAAGTGCATAGTCAGAATTGATCATTGAACGCTACATACGTTCAATGATCATATCTGACTACGCACTTTTTCTTACTTTACTTTACGACTTAGTTATAACATTTCAGGATAATGGTGTTAAAACTACTTACCTACTACGTAACTCATTTTGAGATCTGTTAAAATGCTCCAGAACAAGTATAGATAACAAAATTACTAGTACGAAGTCGGTATCTTTAGAAGTTACCGGCTAAACAAATAGAAAGATGTTGCCAGCTACAAAATCAACCCAAATCCAGTCCCAATCTAACTAATTGTAACACATTTAACTACCCACAGGGTACACCTGACGACAAACAATTTGATTAACTACTAAATGTAGACCCGCGCGACAACACTAACTAAGTCAAGTCGGTCTAATTCGCAGCATTGAGACTTGGCTCTGTAGGTGTACAGTCAGCGAATACAATCGATGAACATTTGAGTTATAAATATTCAATTATTTAAACAATTAAAGATGAGGTGATATGTAAAATAAGCAGTGTTACGAAGTGAAACTTGTTTAGTTGAAGAATTTTAGGTAACTTTGCCTTGTTTTGATGTCTTGCGTGTTATGTTTTCTGCACGTTACAGGACGACAGGACAAACTCTTAAAATGTTCAGACATGCAGTTAGTATTAAGAATTTTCACTAAGTGACCGTTTTACAAATTGTACCGTTTTACGTAATTCAAATTATTATACTAAGTATAGATGATTTTGCTAAAGCGGCGATTTTAGGCGCCCTGGTAGACGCCGCTTATGATGCTTGACTTGTAGCTTGTAGTTGAATTCTGGCCGGACTCCATTTAGATTGCCAGCGATATGCTAAAGAGAACGAAGTGATCATACTACTCTACACTTAATCGCCTTAAGCTAATCGCAAAGAGCTAGATGTTCATACAACAAAAGCGAAAAAGACGTCTTCGGCGTTATTTCGGTTCAAGCAAGGAGGTGTCTTATATGATGGCGAGTTACAGAGAAGTATGGAAGAAGAATTATGTTGCGCCGAAATTCTAATGAATTAGAATAAGGACAAGAGACTGCTGACGATGATAGTCTCGTTTCAGTTCAATAGACATGATTTGACATCGACTTGACTGCGTCATTGGAGCAATTTTCTTCTCAAGCCCATCCTGCGCCGCGTGTTTTTAATTCTTGTGGAATTTTGTACCTGACCATACCTACGAAACCAACTCTCAATGCTACGGATTAGACTAGCAGACGTGAACTTAACTCACACGGTGTCCAGTTTGTGTCCGAACTGTAGCAGAGATACCGATCTGAGTAACGAGGTGGAGATTTGCGCTGTACAGAACCTTAGAAGTACTGGGTTAAGGGAATGTGGGACTTATGTTGATGAGGTAAAGGGGTAATTTGCTGTGGTGTTTAGGGGTTAAAAGTAACATTGAGTTTACTAAAAAATATTTTGATAAACTCAATGACTTAAGAGGATTTTTTCTCATAAACGCATGACCAACCTAAATGAAAATATATTTTGGCCCAGCGAAATGATTTGTCAATCAGAAACGAGTAACTATCAATGTCACTTATTAAAGTTATTTTACCTCCTAGAAATGCAGAAGCAGAGATAATTAAATATCAGATAGAGAGACTCTTGAAGCTTGCGTTTTAGTAAAAAGCAGTGCGTCATATTACGACCTTTTTTTTTTTGGTGGGTGTAAAATCATCGAATAACCCCTCCCGCTCTTGGGCAGAGCGGAAAGGGAGTGTCAGACTTCTACTGACTAAAAACCACCCATGTTCCTTCTTCGCCCTCTATGTCGAGGCCGCGATAACCAGAGGACTACCCGCAGCCCCGACAGGCGTCGGCCCTTTCGGGCCCCTCCCATGTTGCTGACATCTCTTTGAGGCGCGCGTGGAACACGAACGCGCCGTCGACACGGCCTGTTTTCGTCGTGAGACGGACGGACGGCGAGTTAGCCCATCACTCGCCGTCCACAGGCCCGCGTCTACGGTGGCCGGAGGTCATCGCGGGACCCCCGACGCCCGGAGCGCCTCCCGCGGCGGCTGGGACGAGAGGTTCTCTCCCTCTCGCGTTCCGCCACCTCCTTCGCTAGCATCACTGCTTCGCAGAAGGAGGCGACGGCGTCCCATTCCTCCTCGCCCCGGACCATGGCTTGCACCAGGGCCGGGCGCGAGAGGTCGCCGCCGCCGATCGCCGCTACGAGTACACGGCGGGGCTCCGCCCAAGCGGCGCACACCTCCACTGCGTGCTCTACCGTGTCCTCCGGCCGATCCTCACAATGGTGGCATCCGGGCGTTTCCTCCCGCCTGATTCGGTGCAAGTACCTCCCGAAACAACCGTGTCCGGTGAGGACCTGCGTCAGACGGAAGGTGAGGGTACCGTGGCGCCTCTCAAGCCACTCCCTCAAAGAGGGGACTTACCGCCACTATCGTGGCGTGCCCTGTCATATTACGACCTCAACTACAATTGTATTTATAAACAGTGCTTTTTACAATATAGATTTCTAAATCGCAGTTCAAAAATCATGTTTACTCTCATCAGCAATTTTATTACTCTACGTACACTGAAACGGATGGCCGATGGGGCCGAAAACTTCTGGAGAGGCGACCGCAAACAGGAAGACGTTGCGTTGGAAGGCCTCCCACTAGGTGGCCCGATGACCTGGTGAAGGTTGTGGGGACCCGTTAGATGCGAGACGCACGGACTGGTCAATGTAGCACCACCTGGGGGAGGCCTATGTCCAGCAGTGGACGTCTTTTGACTGAAATGATGATGGTGATGATGACGTTTTACCATCTTCCTGCTCTTAGCCCATGTTTTTTGGGGTCGGTACAACCGATATGACCACTCTCGGACCCTCGGCCCCCAATAATTAAAGTGTCCACTCGGACCTTAACTATAGTCGATTTTATAAAGTTTATCATGTTTAAGTTTCCATTCGCCCCCCAAGCTACATTTATCCATATTTTCAAAAATATAAACTACTAGCAGACGTCACGCGGTTTTTCCCGCGTAGTTCCCGTTCCCGTCGGAAAACAGGGATAAAAAGTAGCCTATGTCACCCGGGGATAGTGTAGCTTCCCAATGGTGAAAGATTTTTTTAAATTAGTTCTAGTAGTTTTGGTCTAGTAGTTTCGGAGCCTATTCGTTACAAACAAACAAACAAATCTTTCCTCTTTATAAAATTATAAGTGTAGTTTCCCTCGGACCCGTGCTTCACCTATGTAGGTTCACCACCTGGGTGGGGCACGGGGACTAAGGGTTTGGGGGACAACGCGTTATTTTTTTCCAATCTTTCCAGACCGTCACGCTATCAGCTATCATTGCTCACACAATCCATCCATCTTGGTCTTACCATACTACATTTCTTAATCTATCTCACAGCTAAGAATATAGCGTACATAAACTGCAACTAAAAGACAAATAGGAGCAAACCGTCGAAGCGTGTCTGTCGCAAAGGTGTTGACGCATGTCCATTGTACAGGGTTCGATCCCGGGCGACGCAGATAACGGCTGACAAGGCACACCTGAATTTAAAACGAGCTGAGGTGCCAATTACTCGGAGTTTTTGGTCATTTTTTTAATGGAGATTTGGTTATTTTTAGTTAAGTTGAGTTTTCTGTGTTTTATTGCTTGTAGAAGATATTTTTCTAATTGGCGAGCATGTGCACTGTCGTAATATTTTAGCCAATGACTATAATATATAATATTTACCTTTTTCTTTTTTCTGTCAATATGTTTTAGATTGTGCTGTCATGTGTGTCGATTTAAAATGCATTAAAGTGTTTAAAATTTATTAGAAACTGTGTGATTGATGTTCTGAATATTTACCTTAACTACGTAATTCATATACAACGTACGAATATACCTAATTATTTTGCTTTGATACTGAGTGTCAAAGGAATGTATTCATTTAAAGTCAACCTAAGCACTACTGACCATAGGGACAATGAGCAGAAAAATGAGTAGAAGCTACTCTATATGATTTTTCAACAACGTTCTGTTATCACAAATCCAGAAAAATCTAATCGTAATTATAATCACACTATCACACTAATATTATAAAGCCAAAAGTTTGTGAGTGTGTAAGTGTGTATGTTTGTTACAACTTCACGCAAAAACTACTGAACGGATTTGGATACAATTTTGGTACACAGATCGTTTATAACCTGGATTAACACATAGAATAGTTTTATCCCGATTTTATCTTCCCGTGGGATAATTTTCGAGGAGTTGTAGCGGGCGAAGCCGCTGGCAACAGCTAGTGTAAACATAATTAAGAAAAGACCACCAAATAAGAACAACAAAAACATAACATCACACGTGGAATCCGAAAGGTTAGACAGAGGAGTCCTAAGAGTACACCCACCTTTCGTTAATTATGTTTAAGTCCCAAGATAAAGGGGGTGAGCCTATTTCCATCAATCGAACACAAATCCAAACTCCATGACTGTTGCTAAAAAAATCCTGATAGAAAAATCCCAATAACACTTTACCCAACTCGGGAGTCAAACTCAGGACCCCATGCTCACCAGGTAGACAAACCATTAAAATATTGAAGTATTTCCAACGTGACAAATAAAATAAACGAGAAAAGCACGTTGTTTATTATTTTACTGTCATACTCGTCCCAGCAGGGGTGAAAAACTTTTCGTGTTACTTTCAGTGACACGGGCTTCTTCCACATAAGATATCACTGTCATCCGGTGTCCCTTTTAGATTATATTTTTATATGTGTACTTCCCATATTTGAGTTGAAAAGGAAAATAAGTGATGAGTTTATTTTCATTGTGGTTGGGATTAGGGGTGAACAGGAGTGTTAGGTGGAAAAGTTTAGGGTTTACGCTCCCTGATTGGAGTGGGTATTACTGCCCACTAACATAGTTTATAAGTTACAATTGTTACTAACCGTTATCTGAAATAAAGTCTTATTATTATTAATATGAACAAGTAATTATGAGACGAAATGTTTTGTCGTAAAAAAAAAATTTTTTTGCAAATAAACTGCGCTCATTTTTCATTAGGGGGGGTTTGCCATAATCGCCAACCTTCACCGATGACCTGGTGAAGGTTGCGGGGGAGGCCTATGTCCAGCAGTGGACGTCTTTCGGATGATGATGAATAAACTGCCTCGATGGTCTAGTAGTTGTAGTTGTTGTTGATGGTCTGATGTTCTTGAGGTCCTTTCAATTCCATTGCCAGGTCGGGCAAATTGTTATTTAGTTTTTCCATCAGGAATTTCTCCGTAGTAGTCACGGAGTCTGGATTTGTGCCCGGTTGATGACATTAGGGGCGCCCCCAATAACATTGGACTCAATCATAACTGGCGAAACGTGGGTGTACCAAATAGTCACACCTCTGTCTTAACCATCGGGAATTACAGGCATGATGTTATGTCTTTTAATTTTGCCGAAAGGAAGTCTTTTAATTTTGCCGAAAAGAAGTTATTCAGCAATTAAATGCACTTTGCACATAATGAGATGTACATGACACATAAACTTTTGTATTATCTAAAGTACCCAAAAGTCAAGTAAGTTTACATTATCGAGATTTCTTTGAAGTCTAAATGCTTTCTATGCGTTGAAAACCAACTAAACAAAAATACCAATACACGCCAAAGCACCCTATTTCAAAATTAGCATAGATATAATGTGAATCAGATGAAGTAACATGCAGTGTAGCTTAGCTACAAAGGCAGGCTCTACCGATTACAGTACAATGAGATGTCGTAATTTCTAATGTTAATAACATAATAACAAGCTACAACCTATATAAGATTGAAATTGTAACAGAACGGGAGCGTGCGGTGGAAGGTAAAGTGGGCTATGTGCGTTTTTTGAATTTTTGGGAGTTTAAAAGCTTTTGTAACCACGAAAAATCTATTGAGGTGTCTTTTTTAATTACACTATTCTGACACACTGCTGGGTAAAGGCCTCCCATATTCCTTTCCTAGACTCCTGGTGCTCTCCTTTCTCTGGCCAATCATTCAGGAGTCAAATCGTCCCGTCAGTAATAAAGGCAGATAAATCAACCATTACCTGACGTCAATCAAATATGTTTTTCTATACAATTAGTAGTGTCCGACCGAAGCTTCGGCTTCGACTTCGGCAACCTTTGGCATAAAAACGACAATTATTAGCGATACGCTTCCTATTTTAATATTTAATCGCGTCATACTTTTCTAGTACCAATTAGCACAATGAAAAAAAACGGATTTCTTTCTAATAGGTACATAAATTCATTACACACTAACATTGTAGGAATGCCACTGGGCATACACTGTTTATGTATAATAAAACCAATACTTTCTTTAAAAGCAACTGCAATTCCAAAAAATCTTACAAAGCGATGAAAACTGCAACGAATAGAAGTGTTGTTTATGTGATGTCACTGTCCATTGATGCGTTCGTATACGATGGAAACTTTTTGTGTAACAAACAACGAGCAACGAATAGGTGTTTGTTTTGTGTTTCACGCTTGTTTCAACACCTCGTTGGTCAGACCGATAGGGTTGATTACACCCGCTTAATTGATGGGTCCGGCGTAATTGGAAACATTTATTGGAAATCGCGGGTTTCTATGTTTTATTTGTGTACGTAAAAAGTTTGTTAGAAAGATTTGTTTTTTATGTCAAAGCAATATCATCATTATATCCATTGAGTAAGAGATTAAAATCGTGGAAAGCAGTATCTTCTGTCTGTAGTTACATAATGAACTCCCACGTTGCGAAAATGTTAAGAATGTAGGAAAGAATTATTAGTTGCGTCTTTAAGGGTATATTCTCGCAGTTATCGGGCGTCCACTACCGAACATAGGTCACCCCATATAAGACGATAATCATTAATTTTTAGGGAATCTAATTATCATTGACAATGGTAATCTGAAAGTAAACAGAATACATGGGGATGAAAGTAGTAATCATTAGAAAAAAGTTACAGTGCTCCACAGTCCTATTTTTTATGTTGTGTGGTGTGAAATCACCAAATAACCCCCTCCCGCTCTTGGGCAGAGCGAAAGGGAGTGTCAGACTTCTACTGACTAAAAACCACCCATGTTCCTTCTTAGCCCTTTATGTCGAGGCCGCGGTATCTCTTACAACATCCCGCGGCCCTTGCGGGCCCTTCTCATGTTGCTGACATCTATTTGAAGCGCGCGTGTACACGAAAGCGCCTTCGACACGGCCTGTCATCGTTAAAGACGGACGGACGGCGAGCTAGCCCATCACTCACCGTCCACAGGCCCGCAACTACGGTGACCGGAAGCCGTCACGTGGCCCCAGACGCCCGGAGCGCCTTCCGCGACGGCTGGGACGAGAGGTTCTCTTCTTCTCACGTTCCGCCACCTCCTTTGATAGCATCACTGCTTCGCAGAAGGAGGCGACGGCGTCCTATTCCTCCTCGTCCTATTCCGCCCCGGATCATGGTTTGCACCAGGGCCGGGGTTGTTTTTTTCACCGAGCATGTTTTCTTCTTCCAAACTTCTCTATTTCTCGTCATGTCAGCAGTCAACTCCTTTCTAGCCATATCATCCTTCACACAGTCCATCCATCGTTTCTTTTGTTTTCCTCTACTCCTGCAATCATCTACATTCATACGCAACATATTTCCCATTCCTCCGCATCACATGTCCATACCACGAGAACCAATTATCACACAAAAGATTCTCATGAATAAAACTAAAGCAAATGTTTTTTAACATGTAATCTATATCCCACTAAAACCAAAACTTGTAAAAAAAGCCAAGTCGCACAGCACAACTCAGTTCTTCTACCGTAAAAAGTAGTGAGATCCATGTAATACCAAGTCAGTTAATTTATTCAGTCCCCTACTTAAGGGACCTTCTATCTTAAGTTATTACCTAATAAGCTAACCTAACTACGTCTTATAGTGACCATATCAATATTAAAAATCTTTGATGTTTCAAACAAATAAATTGGCTCCAGGCTTCCAGATTTATCCACATCGAAGTCATAGGAGGTCGAAAATGGCCTGAACTCTTTCGAGAAAAGGATGATTCCTTTTCTCGAAAGAGTTCAGGCCATTTTCACGGCTGTGCCGCTTTATTGCTCGACTTGGCGGGGGTACTGCCGTGTCCCCAGATCTCAAGCATTCCTGTACAATAATGTTATCGCTTGTAAACACCTTATTTCATTCCCCATCATAGTCTCAGTAATTGACTAAATTGCCTTAATCCCAGTCTGTTTTTATTGCTGTAACTTTACGCCCTTCCGCCCCAGTGGTTACCAGGTTTATGCCAAACTCTAGGGATTGGCATAAAAGTAAGTGTGGTTCACTTCTTCAACGTTATTGGTTTTTCCGATCGTTACTTCGTTTATATGGTTATTTTATTTCGGGTCTGCATTTTGTTTTATTTTACGGCCCGTTAGGGTTAAAAGTTGCTGAGGTGTTCATTTTTTATTAAGGTTGTTTTGATTACAGTGTGTCTATTGATACTGTATTTATAATTAATAATAAATATATTGTTATTTGTAGTTTTGTTGTTTACCTGTAGATATAATAAGTAATATTTAAACCATTATGAACTCTTGTCTTTGTATACTTAATGTAATATCATGCCTATATCTATATCTTATCATCATCATCAGCCTATTAATGTTCCCACTGCTGGGACACAGGCCTCCTCTCTTTTTTTTTTAGAGGCTGTATCTTATGCTGAAATCAAATATAGGAGATTAAGACTGTTTATTTTTGTCTAGGTGTAGCCCATCTTGTCCCACTGCTGGGTAAAGACCTCCCAAGTCCATACAAAAGCTCTTATCCCACGCCACCTCAAAAAATAAAAAAAAATGATAAACCGTTCTTCGTCTCAATAATACCGATTCCCGACTTACCCCGATTCCCAACCCAGCTGTTTCGTACAAGGCACACGGAAGTCGCGACGGTCACAGTGCACAATAGGCGGCGAGATGAAAGCGCACTTAATATGCGTTACGTAATGGCTGCTAATGGCCGCCGCTGGTCATTGTTGTCTCCTTATCGCACACCATCGAGATTTGCCGATCTTTTTCCATTATTGCGGATGTGGGTATTGTGTATGTAGGATGTATGTAGACCACCACCGGTATTTCCGTGTGGTCTATGTGTTTAGAGTTTACCGCCATTTCCGTCGATATCAGACTTTTTACTCGACTGAATAATTTTTATTGCATTCTACTGACGACATAATAGGGATGTTTACAGACTTCAAAAAATGTGATTCTAATTAGTACGTCAGTTAGATTATCGAAATATATTGGATACGTATATTCTCTTTTATCAAATCAATAAAAATTGACGAAGATAAAAGGCGTTAAAGATTTGAGTGGGGGTTAGTGACGTCACTGACCGCTAAAAATGCCATACTAATGTCTTAGAGTATGACGTCACACGAGTTTTCAAAGCACTGTATCGTCTCCATTGTTTGTTTACGTGAAGAAAGAAAAAAATACGTAGATTATAGCCTATTCCCTCTCAAAAGTGAGGAGGTCTGTGTCCCAGCAGTGGGAACATTAATAGGCTGTTGATGATAATGACCTACCTATGAAAAATTATTAAAGAGAAATACAAGTGCTTCTTTAAATCACGACAAGTGACGAAATCCAAAATAATAAATACATCTTCGCTTTCGGTTCATTGTGTGTTCAGCAGACATTTTACTTCGCGTAATGACAAAATTATAAGTGATATTCGTTTTAGAAAAGCATTAAGATTAAGACCTTCATTACAGTAATTAAGTAAAAGGAAACAATGAATACTTGTTCTAAGCTAAAATACGGGACCAGTAACCAACATTGTTATTTATTAGTTGCTTAAGAAGCTTGAAATTAGATCAAATTCATTGCGCGGCGGGTTGTACACAAGATACCGCGGCCTAGACATATAGGGCTAAGAAGGAACATGGGTGGTTTTTAGTCAGTAGAAGTCTGACACTCCCTTGCGCTCTGCCCAAGAGCGGGAGGGGTTATTAGATGATTTTCCGTCCGCCAAAAAAAAAAAGATCAAAATCATTGAGTTTTTTTTACTTATTTTTGCTTGTTTATTATAATATGTTTGTTCTTGTTTTTTTCTTTCATTAAAGGTTTTGACGCTGAGGATGGACGGCACGAAGCCGCCCTAGAAAGAGGTGGCGAGATGATCTAGATTCGCATCACGAAGCCTGGTTTGAGGTAGAGCAGGGGAACGATATGATATGGCCTTTGCCCAAAAGTGGGACATACAAGGCTATTGAAAAACAAAGGTTTAAATAGACGTAAGTTTTTAATTAATCAATAATAGGGTATTACACCAAAAAAATCTAATTAGTCCGTAAAATAGATTTTCAAAAAATATTTTTAAATTTTTATTTAAATAACTTAGTAGGTACATAGCTGTTCCTGAAATTTAAACTCGCTAAACTTTAACGTTTGTATATTTAACGTTTGATAATGAACACATATTTTTTATTTTTTCACGTAAACAAAAGATAAAGACGATACAGTGCTTCGAAAAGACTTGTCAAGTCGTGTGACGTCACAAGGTTAGTACGTTACGTTTTTATCCACAAAGTGACGTCAAAAACCGACTCGCATCTTTGATACGTTTTATGTTCGCTATTTTTTATCAATTTGATAAAACAAAAAACACGTATCCAATGTTTTTCGATAATCTAAAGACGGAAAAATTAGATTTTTTTTTGGCGAAATACCTACCCTAGTATAAAATTGCAAAATAAACTGGCTAAAATTTTCATGTCCGTTAAATTATCTATGTGCCCGGTTAATGGCAATAGGCGCCCCCTATTCCATGGGACTTATACTTAACTGGTGAAATGTGTGTGTAGGTACTATTAGGTACATTTCTGCCTACCCTTCGGGGGATTACAGTGCAGGCGTGATGTTATGTTACACTCATATGTGTATGTAAACCAACCGAGTAGGTTCTGGCATGATTATCATCATCGTCATCATTTCAGCCAAAAGACGTCCACTGCTGGACCGTTCACGAGCATGACGCATGGGAGCATGCGTCATGCTCGTGAACGGGTGCTGTCAGTTGTGACTGGGGTCACCTCTTAGTTGCCACCACGGCTTGTTTGAATTATTTTATTACTTTTAAATCGTCGTTTTGGCTTTACTGTCGACACTTATCGTGCACAACTTGCTACATCGTTCTCACATGATAATATACCAATCTCGGTATGAATGATGTAACCAAAGTTTTGTGACAATATTATGATTTAAAAGAGTATCTATGAAGTTTCTTGCTATTCTTCTCATGAGACCAGCGCTTTGGAATCGGCAACTACAGTACACTGACAGTTATTATGCCTTGTGAGTGGGACTGTAGCTTAGTTTATTAGCTTATTAAAATTTAGTATTTGTTCGACTATTCAAAAGAGCCTGTAACTGGCCAACTTGAAATAAATGATTTTGATTTGATTGATTTGATCCCCCAGGTGTCGCCTCATCCCGTGCGTCTCGCATCCAGCCCTATGATTATATTCAGGTGTAATACCAGCGAACTACAGGTCACTGAAGCCTCACTGGTACATCAACATCGGAGCGATATTTGTGCACTAGTGCGGTACTTGCGGACGTACTAGCAGGACGCCTACGCTACATACAGGCTGTGTGGAAATTTTGCCGGAAGTATTCACTATTTAAAAAAAAAGGGTTATTTGTTTGTCGTGAATGTACTCGTATGTATTATGTCTGTTCCTTTGTGGCCCTCATAACTCCTAAACGCATGAAGGGATTTGAATAAAAAATACGTCGTTAGATTCGGCTTGATGACGCAAGTGTCCTGGCTACATTAAAATAAAAAACAAAGAAAAACTGCGGATTTTAAAAACAAAGAAAAATTGCAGCCGTATCGCGTATTTGAAAAAAAAAATCCGTTACCATCGAGTAGGGTATCAAAATGAAAATCAAATTAAATGAAAGGGTTTTAAAAGGAGATTACAAAAATGTATGACACTTATATGTTTAAAAGAAATTCAAAGTCACAAATCCTATAAACAAACCCAAAAGCTAAATCATCTGCGAAGAATTTTACGCGACCAATGAAAGAACAAACACAAAACAACTAAAAAGTTGGAAATAAAAAAAAATAGTTAAAAAACTAAAAAACCCGACTGAAAAAACTGAAAAGCAAAAAACAAGCACATTTTTAATTAAACAAAACTTGAAAACAGGCGGAGTTCATTTGAATATTAAATTATGAATTGAAAATAGAATGGACCCCGCCTGCCTTTTTTTATTCCAAAATGGGCCTGCTCTTGACCTCGAATACGCCTGATTGAAAGCGATAGATGAGGTCTATGATACAACGAGCGCTCCCTGAAGATGCCTGTCTGTTCATATGTACTTTGTCGTAATATATTATTTGTTCTCGTAGCTTAATCCCCGAGATTAAGTTGACTATGCTAAGGTTAGTTCGTAAATTGGTGACTATGCATCACGTACCAAAGTATATCCGTACCGAGGTATATCCGTACCTCAGAAAACACGTGAAACCACTGGTTGTCATTTCTCAAATCATTTTTCAAATCTTTGACATTAGTTACAAATAGCTAGTACAGATGTCCGAAAATGTGACAATTACTTTTACCAATAGGTAGTGTAACCCAATATTAACTATTTGTGAGAACGAATGGAAGGATGTTTTGTAACTCTTTAACGTAAAAACTACAGAACGGATTTAGATGAATTTGGCACACGGATAGTTAAACCTAGAATAACACATAGGATAGGTAGGATAAGTACATTTTATCTCAGTAATACGATCCCTTGGGACAATTACTGAACTCGACGTAGGTCATTTTCTGAATAGGACGCAGGCAAAGCAGCACTTATATGTAAATATAATTAGCTTAAAAAGGTGTTACTTATGCTGAACCCTAATTACACAGCTTTATTCTAATCACTCACCTGCCTAAGTTTATAATGTATCGACATAATCCCTTTAGACAAAAAAACGAGCTTAATTTTCATCAAGTGGCTATCAGAAATTAACGTAATCAACTTGTTTAAAGATAACACAGAGTTATCGGCCTATTAATTCATAAACCCTTGTCCTATAAGTTTCACTAGAAACTATTTGCATACTAATTTTACTGTGCAGAACGTTATACCGGTTACTATTTTTTTTTTTTCCGGTTATATTACTATTTTTTTCTCGTCACAACTCATGGGTATGCAGGCATAAACAGGTAAGTCGATACTAGTGACTTTCACCGGTCTGGTTAATGAATTAAAGCTAAATTAAAATAAAGATTATTTCATTACAAACTGATCTTTTAAATGAAATCAAATTTAATTAAATATAATTTTCAAAATTTATTCTGGGTTGAAATTTTTTAGTCAATTTGCAATACTTATATTTAATAACATATTAAATTGAATATAAAATAACTTTCATCCATTAACCAGCTCGGTGAATGTCGTTCTTCTATACAGGGTGTAAATTAACCCTTAACACATACGTCAATCAAGCATTCTGTACATTAAACTAAGTACCTCTACGCAAAAATGTTTGCTGGTAAACGACTTTTTTTTTGGGGTTAAAAATTTCATTTTACGGTAAAACTTAATGTAGCACTCTTAAAACAATGTGCTAGTGGATGTTTTGAATAGTAAAAGGGTCATGGAGGTAATTCAAGTAAAGTTACAACCTGAAAAACTAGTATTTACAAAAACAGCTGTGCAAAATTTGGAAGTTTAACCCCCAATATCTCCGTATCTAGGGGGTTCCCAGGTATGGTCTAGAACAAAAAAATGGTCACAGTGGTAGGAAAACAAGTGCCTTTCGTTTGCGTTAAGGGTACTTTTACACCCTTTATATCTTATACTCGTACTAAGATATTTTGGCTTGACAAGGGGATCCCCTTTCTCCTTGCATACCTCACTATCCTGTTCGATCTCGGGCCACGTTAGCCCTGCAAAATAATGATCAGATTGTCACTGAGAACTCAAATAAGACAGATAATTTTTAAGTTCCACGTTAGGGAGTGGGCTTATTAATACCGGACACAATTTCAGAATTCAACCTGCTGCTGACAAATTCCTCATTTAAAAATCAATGAAATTTTGCTTGACCTGTAAATTAAACCCTGGACTCTAAGCTTAGCAATTGAACTTGCACAAAATTATCAAGGCAGTTGGAAAACCGAACTGATAATTAAAATAAGCAGAAAAAAAAAGAAAAACCTGATTCATATCTGCCTGATGGCTACGTCAAATAGGTCCAATAGTCAACCTGAACTATAGTTTAGAATAATAATTAGTTCCAGGGCCAATATTTCTAATACCTAGAAGGCTTTATAACTTGCAGTAGGAGACACCTGCGAGCTTAGAATATTGTAATGTTCCAAAGTACCAGTTCTAAGTTGCAGCTGGTACCTAGAGCTTACTTGCTTCAAGACTTGGTCCAAGTTGTGTTAGTGTCTTAATACAAACAACGACACAGCTGGTTTTCATAATTGTTATCTAAAAAGTAATTTTAAATTAATAAACAATAAAATGTGCTCAGGCAAAACAAATCTCATAAGATGTATCGTGCTTTTTTGACAGATGCAAAAAAACTACATCTGTGGGGTGTTTTTTACCATTGACTAACCATCAGTAAAACATAAACACAGAAGGAAACACTAACTGAGTCGGTAGACCGTACGCCAGATCTCAATCAACCTGAAATCATCTTGAAAATCTATTTTAAAAAAAGTTACAGATTGTAGTAGATTGATATGCTTTCATCTGTACATGTGCGTGATAGAAGAAGGGTTCGATTCGAAAGATTTCCATTGCTAGACATAAGGCTAATAAAGCAAATGACAGAAAAAAATATCACCATTATGTAAAAAAGATTAAATCTGAGAGCGCCGGAGGGCTAACTAAATACCTTCACAGAGGTCCTATAACAAAGTAGTAGTAATAAGGAACCACATTTTTAGCTCCAAACAAACCCACTGTATAACCGCAAAGCCGCAACACACAGTTCACACAGCATCACACCGAAACGTTTCGGGCAACGCCTCGAAAATTTGCACCGCGTCGATATTGCGTCCGAACGTGACGAATTCAAATCGATGCTGCAAACATCGCCTAACGCAAATGACGGGCGGACGCGATCAGATCGCCGTGTCGTGCCTGCCGCGGGCGACGGACGGTGCTGACGGTGAAGCGTGTGCATGGGCATTTGGATTAGAAAAAACATGTTTTGTGAAGACAAAAAGAATTTTTGGCAACTGCTGAAAATTCTCCAGGGTTTTTTCTGCCAGAGGTCATTAGGGAATCTTCTCTCTCTATCCACGAGTTTAGTTGGAGTCTTATTCAGTTTCAATTCTGTTTGAGCTTCTTCCGTGTCCTATTGTGTGGTTAGTGCCTAACCTGGTGTTATAGTTTATATGCCCCCCACGGGCCTCTGATTTAACTTTACATGCAATCGAGAAATATCTCTCAGACGTACTGGTTACCTCATGATGTTCAAGTAAGAATTCAAGGCTCTCGTAATGTCTTACAACTTAGTATGTTTATTTAGGATCATCAAAAGCTTTCTGCTTTTCGTTTAATTTGTTTAAGATCGGATCAGCTTATTTTGATATTCCATAAATTGTTATCCGATATCACGTAGTCAGTACCCTTCTGAGGTTGGGAATGCACATACACAAAAAGTTGTGCTAAACATGCTAGCCACGTTTTTCAGACAGAAACGGTTCTTAATCCTTTTCTTCGGATTTCTTCGGATTTCTTCGCCTTTCGACTTAAGCCGCTAGGACCTGGTAAAGGGTTTTCAGGAGGTCGCCTCATGTCTCTTGACAATCAAAAAGTGTTCAAGTGACTGATATTTCGTTATGTGCAACAAAACTTCTGCGAATATTTTTCAATTTGTCGGATAAAAAGGTTAATGATAGACCGTTGGACTAGAGTCTGTGTCAGACACGACGGACCAATGAAAAGTTCGAGCGATACAGCACGCTCCGGATAAACAGTTCACACTTGAATGCATAGTAGTAGGTAGCTGGGAAACACTAGTAACCCGTTCGAATGAGTGAGAATTTGAGGAACAAGCATAAAGATCTGTAATTCTTAAGCAATAATCTTCGGTGCCCAGGACGGGTTACGATTAATGAAAAGGACTTTTTGGGATCCAACCTTTTACGTGAAATAATTATACTGTAGACCGATGTCATCAAAAAAGTGCAAGGATCAGACCGGATGCAGAAAACAGAGGATGTTGACCCAGCCGTGGACTGCAATAGACTGAAAAGTTGATTGGGTTAAACGTAAAAGCGCCATTGCAAACTTAAAAGCAGTTAAAGACAATTTTCTATAAATTTATTTTTTCTTCTTCAATTTCTCTCTTTTCTTCTTTGTTGCTCAGTAGATACTTTATAAAAACCGAATGTAAGAGATGATTTATTCTCAGCCAGTAACATACAGTGTTGCAACGCGGCACGTGGGAGCTGCGCAAGCGCAACCCGCGGGCGTCTCGCGATCTCCGTACGAACACCATCGCACACGTTACGCTCATCAATTTGTTGTTGTTTTGATCTGCTATAGATCTTCTAGATCTTGCATAGATCAGATATGATCTGGAGAATGATAGAGTAATTCATGTTGATTCAGAGATTATATAGCAGAACATTGTTTTATTATCTGCCTGACGCAACAAGAAAAGGCGTGAGTTAATGTATGAATTATAAAAGAGGAACATCCCAACCTCATTACAATACATTCCATCCCAATCTTCAGAAATTTGTCATTCATAGCTTTATACGTCTAAACAATGGGGTAGTTAACAAAAAAAAAAACTAATTAGTCCGTCATATAGATTCCCAAAAAATATTGGACACGTATTTTTCCTTTTTTCACGTAAACAAACAATGAAGACGATACAGTGCTTTAGAAACTCGTGTGACGTAATACCCTAAGACGTTAGTATGACATTTTTAGCGGTCTGTGACGTCACCAACCCCCACTCAAATCTTTGACGCATTTTATCTTCGTCAATTGACGTATTCAATATTTTCGATAATACAACACATAGACTAATTAGAATTCCATTTTTTTAAGTCAGTTAACATCCCTATTCGTCTGCACATATATAACGCAATGAGTCTTGTAGATATGTCAAAAAAAAATCAACGGGTTTCACTCCGGTAGTCTGGCAGAAGTGAAAACTTGAACATTACGTTGTGCATTTTTAAATATTTTGGAATGGTTAGGGAGTTATTACGCACGATTTGCTTTATTTTTCAGTACAATATTCATTTACTGTGCTATCGCACACATACATGACAATTTATATTACCTTTCAAATTGAACACTTCAGAAGTATTAGATACAATTATTTTAAATTAAAAAGTTTATGTCTCAGAAAAATCAACTTGACATTTAATTTTTTAGACATTTGACACGCGCAAGCGCCCTGCGCCGTCTTACGATCAGGTCAAGTGTCCTCCTGACGCAAATTTAACAGTTTTACCCAACTTAAAAAAATGCACAACGCCACTAAATAAGTTTTCACTTGAAAAATAAAGCATTGGGATTTTGAGTAACAGGAACTCTTCTTCATAGTGTGTCGAGAAGTGAGCTACTAGTTTGGCGCTTTCGGTGGCGTCTATCAGTTCCTGTGTAGAACAATAACAGAACATTCACGGCACAATATTAAGTGCCATAGGCCTAATAAAGGTAAACAAATAAAACAATTCAACTTATTTTTTTTTTTTTTGTTTATTTGTTATTTTTTGTTTAATTTAATTTGTGGTTTTATAGTATAATAAAAATAGGATAATTCTATAATGCTGCTATAATTATTTTTTAAATAAATAAATAACTTTACGCCTGTGTTAAATTCTATTATTTATGTACACACAAAATACCAAAAAAGGATAAAAATATAAAAAAGGGAAGAACAAAGGTACTGCTTATTTCAAAAGAAATTTCTTCCAGCAGACCTGTGAGAGGAAAGTTGGATAAGAAAAGTAGACACAGTGTGTAGAGAAGTCAACAGGAAAATTTGGGGAATTTTTGGAAAGATGGGGGAGGCCTTTGCCCAGCAGTGGGACAGTACAGGCTATTAAAATTAAAATAAAATATCTATTTTATTTTACATTGAGATGACATAATTATTATGACTGACCTTTTTATAGCAATTTGTACCTTATTTTTTATTTTTATTTGACTTTCTATTTTAATTGATAATTGACAAAAATTTAGATGATATTTAACAATTTAGTTTTTGTGTTTCCTTTTTTGTCATTTTTATTTTATGTTATTCATTGTTTTTAAATTGAATGTGAACTATTATCGTCTTGAGTTACTTATTGTTTTTTACACATTTCTTTGGATTGTAATGTTTTAATTGTACTTTTTTTTATACTATTTTTTTTTACAAAATTTCTACACAATGTATTATTGTTTCTAAATAAATTACTTACTTACTTACTTATAATTAAAATTTGTATCAACATAAAAACAAAAAAAAAACTTTAAATTCCATTTTAATTCTTATCTACAATCGATTCACCATCACTCAAATAAATAAATATAAATCACCATATTAAACAGTAGCATCAACTGTACATCCACACTACACGCTTCTCATGTGCCCCTTACATTAAACACCAATCACCCATCAATACTGAGAAGCTTAAGATCACCGATTGGACCACACACGGCGCCGGGTCACAGGTTTAAGAAAACGGTCACGTGTGTCACCGGCCGCTAGCACAAAATGTAACGGGACCACTTCGAACAGAGAAGTAATTAATCTTGTTCTTTTACAGCTGTTTTGGTACATTTTAATGTGTTGTTTTTGTTTTGTTATGGGTTGTACTTAAAATGGTGCCGTCTTTTGCATTAGAAGTTGTGCTAAGTTTTGAGTTCATGATCTCTTTTGAAATTTGGTTTAATTTTGCACCTGTGTAGGTACTTTAAAACTAACAGGTACCTCGTCGTTGAAGTGGTTTAGTGTCTAATGTTCAAAATTGTGTTAAATGTTAACTTAAGTAGTATCCTCAATTCACCTGGGTGAAAGTAATATCTCTCTGGTGAATTGAGGATACTAAACCAATGTTGAAACATTAAGTGTCCTGTGTTCACCTGGGTTCACAGATTTTGGCATCGACACAGATTAACAAAAGATTGGATTCTATTCAGTCAGTTTCAGTGACAATTGTAGGTACTTACATGAAAAATTTATGGTAATTGACAAATGCTTGCACTTACTGGACAGTTCCACTCAAATCTGTGTGTGTGTTCTTTCTTCAAAAAACCGAAAGATCTTTGATACAAATCTGCATTATTCTCATGTGAGTTGACCTAGATTATGTCTGATCCCTAAAAATGAGACCTCTGAGTTTCTTTCTGCTGTTTTTTTCTCAGAGTTGCCAGGTACAAAACACCGGCTCTGTCAAGTTAAAAAAAATACATGCAAAGGAACATACCAGGTAAATGGACAAATAGTATAAAGTATTTTAGTATTTTGAAAATAGGTTATCGGGAGGTTTCTGCATACAACGTTTTCAGGAAACATAAAATCTGGGACTTCCTATCATTTTTAAAATGAATGAGCCATAAATGATGGTACGCAGTGAGGACTATGTTTTATTTCCTAGATCAGATTGCTTTAGCTCATAAATAACTTTCTGAAGATAGTGTAAACAAATTGCTTTTAGAGTTCCGTGAGCGAACGCAAACCTGCAGAAGTGGACAGTAAATGTCACAATATAAGAGCGAGAGAGAGTGATAAGAGCTAGCAGGTCATACAACACACACACTGAAAATTTTGGTTGCATTTTTGTTTTATAAAGTGTTTCGCACTAATCAACTGATGCTAAACGCTGTATCGTTTGACATTTGTCTCTAAATTTATCTGTATGATCTTACTTACTTAAATACAAGTTAGCTGGCTGTATTTATACCTACTTATTGGCTTGTTCGACTGTACATCAAACAAACTCTGAACTGTCTTAAACATAACTGGCAAAATGTGGGTGTATTAATGGGCACACCTCTGCCTAACCCCTCGGAGATTACAGACATCATCATCATCATCATAATAATCATCAGTGTTTTTAATGTTTTGTATTCAAATCAAATCAAAATCATTTATTTCAAGTAGGCCAGTTACAGGCTCTTTTGAATAGTCGAACAAATACTAAATTTTAATAAGCTAATGTGTGCACGATAAGTGTCGATAGTAAAGCCAAAACGACGATTCGAAAATACATAATATAATAATTCAAACAAGCCGTGGCAGCTATTAATGCACATCAAAACTAAACAGTGAAGCTTCTATGCTCTAATGAAGCAATCAAAAGACATTTTACGCTTCTATAACATCTCCTGTCGTCTCAAAGTTAATCTTGATGATGATGATGAAGATGCTCTTCTATTGTCGTTGGCTGGATCTCGTTTTATCGTACGGAACTCAACTCGTACTCCAGTCTCATACTTGTCCAATACATTTAAATACGAGTCTGGATCTCGTTCGTGTCTGCCGGGTGTCAGATAGGCTCGGTCGTGATAGGCCGGCGGCCCGCGGCTCACACTTCTAATGCTAAATCATTGACGGGGAGAACTTGATGCGAATTGTGGACTTCGAACTTTGATGATCGCTAGTTTGGATGGCATTGATTTTTTCGTCGTTTCAAAATAATGTGTCAAATTCCTATGATGCCTGAATAACAAATATCTACAAAATTAAATGACAGCGCGGATCAACGGCTTAAGGTGGAAGCTCACATCTGGCCCGCGAAATTCTAATTTTCTTACGTTTTTGGCAATTTGCAGGCCAGTGCTTGGTTGTATGTTTATGAAAATTTGATTTGCGACTGTAAGACGTATACCGAATTATAACCATCAAAATTACTAACTACTAAAGAACGACGACTAAATTACTAAAGAATGACTTTTACATGCAAAAATCAATCTTGACATGAAAATGAACTTGGAGGGTTGTATTGATAATTTTGATGGTTATAATTCGGTAACTTCATACGTCTTACAGTCGCAAATCAAATTTTCATAAACATACAACCAAGCACTGGCCAGCAAATTGCCAAAAACGTAAGAAAATTAGAATTTCGCGGGCCAGATGTGAGCTTCCACCTTAACGTGTTTTGCGCTGAATGTAGGAAACTCGAAATGTAATGGGTGGTCACCCATCTACATACCAAACTAGGCAAGCGTAGCTTTACCTGAAGATTGATTCGAGCGGTTGTTATTATGAAGCCACGAGATCCCCAAGACAAGTTAGTACCTATCTGATCTAATTAAACCCTTACCTACAAAACCACCTATATTTATACCGTAGCGCTCAATAAAATACCCGACACAATTAAAACTGTATCGTTACATTAGCGGTGTTGCTGATGTAAATCAACATTGGTCCAGCCGCAGTGTGTTGTTTTAATGGATCGCATTATCCGATGATCTGCATCTATATACGTGTATATCTCTTTCACTATACAATGTTGAATGTGGTTGTATGTGGACTGCTGTTCTAATGGGTAAGTAAAGAGGATTTTAGAAGAACGAAAGAAGTGTGACATCTAGGAAAAAAATTGATATCAATGAGTCGATTTGGGACTCCACCTCGTGTCTCCGGTTAAGAAGAACTGTTAAAAGATTTGATTTGTGTTCGACGGACTTCAAAAAGTGTGACTATTAATTGGTTTTATATGGACGTACTTAATACCTAAGAATAAATAACTTTCTGATTTTTTTACTTTTCTGTCCAGCAATTATATCGCATAATTATAACAGTGCCCTTAAATAGGGTATTTTACCCAAAAAAATAATTAGTCCGTCAGATAGATTTCCAAAAATAATGGACACGTTTTTTTCTTTTGTCGATGAAGACGATACAGTGCTTCGAAAAGTCGTGTTAAACCGTGTGACGTATTTTAGTAAATTTCTATTAGTTAGGTAAAACAAAAAACACGTATCTAATATTTTTCGATAATCTAACAGTAGGACTAATTAGTTTTTTTTGGTGAAATACTCTATTGAGTTGTTCGAAAATTCGGTCGTTGATTCTTTACAACGAGCGAATTCAACTAAAAGTTAAGTCATCCTGAATGACATGGATTGTTTGTGTGAAACATGAAAAAGGCAAAACAGTACCATATCTCTCTGGTTACAATTCCCAACCAAAGTCAATTACGCGGTGTTAATCCATTTCAATACCATACCAAACTGCCTATACAATGTTCGCAATAACGCGTAGGAAACCGCACGCAATCACTAGTAGACATTACATTTTAATATCACTAACTTAGTACGCCGCCCGTCCGCTCTGATTATTTAATTTTCATGGAGGCGTGGCGCTAGTAGCAACACGGCCTGCCACAGATAAAATAGGAACTTTGGCACGGCTACTGTAATATGTACGTAAGTAAGCGGTGCTTAGTGTTGCCTATGAAATATTCTGGGCTTTTAAGGTAGTGCTTATCAGGAATATTTTACTTGTGAACGTTGAAGCAGCGGTTCGGTTCTTCGGAATTTGGTTCAAAAAGATGGATTTTCACAGGATACCTTACTTCTTCTTTTGTATGTAACTACCTGCACAACTCTGACATTTCATCATCATCATCAGCCTATAATGTTCCCACTGCAAGGACTCAGGCCTCCTCTCTACGAGAGGGATGGGCTATAATCCACAACGCGGGCCCAGTGCGGGTTGGTAGACGTCACATGTCATGTGTGATGCGTGAAACCCGTGACTTCACTAATATGGCAGCAGTGAAAGCACTTTACAATGTGTTGGTGCGAAGCAACTTGGAAACTAGTGCTATCATCTGGAATCCTTATGAGGTGAAGTATTCTCAGATGCTAGAAAAAATGCAAAATAAATTTACCCGATATCTGTACTTGAGGCAGTTTGGGGTCTACCCTTTCTACCCGCTTATGTATCCAACTCTCTTTGTAATAGGGATGGTTGGGTACTATAAGTTGGAAGTAAGGCGCAACCTCGCTCTCGTAAAATATGTTTTTATGGTTTTTCGTGGTATGTTAAATAATCCACAAATATTAGAATCGTTAATACTATTATTTTAATACTAATACTATTATTTTGCACGAACTGAACAACTTCCTCAAAAGCCTTAAGATCTCAACAATCGACCTCTTAAAAATCCGAATCGATTATATCTCTTGAATATAGGTTGTAAATAGTTGGTGAGGCGTCATCGAGGCTGCAGCCGTTATTGCAGCATTACCATATAGATGAGGGGGGAGGGCCGCCCCGCCCCTGGGTAAACATTAACGGCCAGGCCACGAGGGCAGCGGTGCAAGAATGTTGGGAATTTACCTGGAGCGTGGGGCTGCTCTATCAGGTAATTATTCGATGGTGGAAAAGTGTCCATGGCGTTTCTTGCCCGTTCTTCTCCACACATAATTATCTACGCTTTGGAATAGGCAACTTCGGTACTTCGCAGTTTTTATGCCTTTTTACTGGGACTGTAGTTACTTATCATTATTTTATTTGTTTCGACAATTCAAAAGTGCCTGTAACTGGCCTACTTGAAATTTTGTCATTTTGACGTAAGCTACCAAAAAGTTTTTATACCACTATAAGTGTGCAGTCCAAAGTGGCGTTGCTTAACAAGAAGCATCAGTAAGTCAAACCAGCAGGGCTATTGCGTATCCTTTAAATGATGGTTATCAAATTGTCCATGGATTACTGTCAAATTGGTTATGGTTTAGTACAAAATGGAACCATTTCACAGTTAATCAAAGCATACAGAGCCAAAGTGATAATCAATAAATCTGTCAACAGATACGCAATAGCCCTGCTGGTATATACAAGCGCCAAAATACTCTTGCCGCAATTTTTGTATGACGCTGGCTGTTTAGGCAGAAAAAAGATTGGTGACATCGTAAAAAAAAGCTATTGGTAACTCGTGAAAAGGAATAATAACTGCGTTTGTGTATTTTTTATGGATGGCACGTAAAACTAAACGCTTTATGGTGGAAAAATATTCCATTCTAACATTTTTCATGCAGGAAGCTACAAAATTG
The DNA here is from genome assembly GCA_932274075.1 of Diarsia rubi. Classification (NCBI taxonomy): domain Eukaryota; kingdom Metazoa; phylum Arthropoda; class Insecta; order Lepidoptera; family Noctuidae; genus Diarsia; species Diarsia rubi. Next base: position 18,161,792 of record OW026424.1, on the reverse strand, counting down.
CATTTTATTTTTCATTTCGTTTTTCCCAGTTACGTGGCTTTGTAAAAACGTTTTGACTAGCTTTGATTTAGTAGAGTAAACTTTTGCGTTGATATTTGAAGCAAAGCTGAAAAATCAATGATGAAAAACTACTTTCATTACCTTTTTCACACACAAATACTTAGTTATTTTATATAGCCCTTTAACAAACCTTCAAACCTTATGTTCTTTGGCCTTTTCTCAAACAAATAAATAATGTATTTCGAATTTTATAGCAATAATTATATAATTATATTTTAATGTAAACAAGCGAGACGCCTCACTCGCAGATAATCTTTCAGAATTAAGATTAAGCGATGTGTCTTTAACCAAAATCAATGAAATGTTTTTTGAAATAAAAAGTTTTAATTTTTTTTTTAAACTATGCAATTAACTCAAGCCTTTTACCTAATGTCCTGAGTTGTAGTAGTAGACTATAAGGTCGGGCTAAGTGTTATTGAGTTTGTGCATCAGGAATTTCTTAGTAGTAGCTACGGAATTTGTATTTGTGGCCGGTTTATGACAATAGGGTCGCCCCCTATTACATGAGACTTCAACTCGGCCTAATACTTCGGATATTACAGGCGTAATGTTATTTTTTTTTTGTTGTGCATCCTTCACGTATAGCGGTATTCCGCTCTTTCCCTGGCCCCATCCTAAATGGCACGCGAAAGGTTTTGACACAGAACATGATTCCAAGTCCCGCGGCTTATTAATTGTTTTCAGTTCGTAACTAACTTTTTGTGCATGAACAACATGTCTCCAAAGTTTCTCATCGCGAATATTATGCAAAATAGTGAGCAACTTTGCTATTGCAAGGAAAGCCATTACTTGGTAATGTCAATCTTTGGAGAGAAACAATTTTACATTAAAACTTTTGATCAAGTCTTAGAGGGTATGGCAAAATATATTTGGGCGCCATTTTACCAATATGACGACAAGACTCATATAATATTATTGCCTACCTTCCAACTGGCGCTGCTTGCCCTTGACGATCTTATGACAGCATACATGACCGGACTTCGCATAACTGAATTATGGGTAAAATTTGTTTAATTAAAATTTGCCAGTGACACGCTAAGATACGAAAAATCCTGAAAATCTTCCCATTTATTTTTTAAATTGAAAAAATCCCCCAAAGCAAAGTCACAGGTTACAACAAGTGATGGTCGTACAATAAATAGATCTCAATGTTCCCAGACAACCACCTCAATCACTCCAATGCAGTCACTAACGCTATCTACGTAAACGACAGCCATTCTTCAAACGAACCATTTCCAAAATAGTTTCAAATTATGATGCATTCATGTTCAAAAATGGATCATATCTACGATTGGCTAGAAATTCTCTCAAACCGAATTTAAACCTTACATCTTAACATATAAAGTTTAGAATCAACAAGTTAAGAGAAGACAAAATCAATCAAACTTTGACACTAAACGTCATCTGTCAAATGTCATCGAGGTGTAATTAAAAAAGAATGTCGCCGTAACCTTTGGTCTCTGGAAACGCTATGGTCAGTCACGTTTATTCGATAGATGGACATACACAACATATGACGTCACTGAGTTTGTTTACATTTTGAGACAAAGGATTGTGAGCTTTCTGACGTAATTTTAATGTAAATCAGCATAAAAAGTTGTGTATGTATAAATAATTAAGTTGTGTCAGTTAATTAATAGGTGGTTTTTAATGGATAAGAAATGTATTAGTAAAGTGTACATAAAATTTTAAATTCATCGCAGGTTATAATATTTAGGAATATTATATTTTATTCCGTAAACAGCTTTAAAATAAGAACCTATTCGCTTTTTACATTTATATTTTTTAAATAATTTGCCTCATTTGTTGATCTGTTTTCAATCATAGAGTCGACAAACAAATGTACCTACTTATTAAAAAAAAACCGTTTTAAAACCCACTAGGTACTAAAATACAGATAACAGATACTAGGAAAATGGTTACCAACTGAAGTGTTACTAGTGAGCTAGTTATATAAATAATACAAAATAAAATAAAATGTGTTTATGTTAGATTCATAATCCATATTTTTGTTAGTAACAAAACTATCTTAAGACTAAGTTATTGCGATTTCTGTATTGATTAATGTAAATAGTCCCTCATTTAAAATTTAAAATTATAATAACTTGATTAAGACTTAATTTAAATAGACAAGGTTAATTGCAAATAAATATTAAATTGCAAATAATTATATAATAATTATTTATTTATTTATAAACACATACTATTATTATAATAACTATCATTTATTCAGGTAATACGAATAACGGCAAACCCAAAAATACACCTGATCTTAGTAAAAGTGTGTTATCGATAAAATGTTTAAAAATAGCGTTGTTATCGAGGGAAATGAAAATTTATTTTTACATAAAAATATGAAGAGTTAATTTCGAGTAATACCTACGAATGTTTTAACGTATACAAAAATGATTATCAACCATGCTTACTGATAATATTTAACTGGAAACTGTTTGCGTCAAACAAAAAAAAAACTCAGGCGTGCTGGGTTCCTCACAATATTTTCTCTCACCGAAGTACTTATGTGACAATTAATCAATACGCACATGAATACGTCAAACCAAAGGTTTAGGGAATATAACTATATAAAAAAAAACTTACAATCAAAGTAAGGTTAGATTACTCAATTTACTACTAATTCAAACTAAAACCATTTCACTTCAAGCTCAACTAATTACCACCAACATCCCAACAAAAAAAAAGAATCTTATACAATGCAAAGCCTTCGACAAACAATACATACCAAACAAACTGCCAGCAGGAATTAATACTATCGCGTACCAGCCGGCTGGACGAACAAGCCCGAAAAAAACATCAACAACTAATAACTCTGGCTGATTTTAAAGGAGTTTCAAGTAAAAAATATAGGCGTTGATTTATAGACACGATTTTCCCACGTGCTACGGGGAATGAAACCCGGAACAGTGGCTGGGAACTATACGCTATAAGCCGCGAGGAACTTTTTCTTGGATGCGTAGGGATGCGCCTGGTTTAGGAGCCGTTGCACGGTTTGAACATTGATATCGATAAACAATGAACATTTTTTTTTATAGAATTAAGTAATTTCTTATATTGTCTGAAATGCTAGTTTATTTTTAAATGCTTTCATCATTTGACTAGCCTTTTGTCAACTATGTTTTGATCGGTTTTCAGTGTAACCCGGTGCTGCTGAACACAAGTATAACTCCACAACCCAGTTAGTACTAGATAATACCATACCCTTGCAGAAGACTGGTTGTCACACAGTCAGGCCACCGACTGTCTGTTCCGAGTTTCCACCACCGTGAATTAATATCCTGATTTTCCCCATGTCGCTGAAAACGAAACCAAGTTTTTTATAATTCATAGCTCGATTCAAATTTAAAATACAGATTCGGGTCTATTATAGAACCGAACAGCACACAGAAGTTTCAGAGATGTGTTCTTTATCTACAAGTTGCGATCGATATTTTATCGATATCGATATCGCTAACTGTTAAAGGCTCTCTCCTTCTAGGATAGCCGTACTATAAAACAGTGGTATGTTAGAACATCGCATTTCTATACATAGAACGTGGCCACATTTATAATCGATATTAAATTATGAAGAACTAGCGTGTAATAATAATCGATAATCGTTTTTTCAGAATATATGATTTTATCGGTATGATCTATAAATTGATGTAGTAATATTAAAAACTACAAGATGTGAGTTTTTGTAATTACTTGTACCAAGTGTAAGAAATATGGAGTGTCCATTTAGGGTGGTCGCTTTAATGAGAAGTAAACTACTACAAATTAATTTAATCAATTAATTTTCTCGTGAATTTAATTATTAATTTTCATGTAAAAACGTACCTGTATGTATGTGGTCTTGGTTACTACGAGTAAGAAATATGGAGCGCAGCATTCGTAATATTTTGAATTGATTTAAAAAATCAATGCTGCGGACGCGAACGTCTGTTTAATTTTTCTAACTACACACTCTATACTAACATTTACTGAAAGTAGCTTACCTTCATGGTGATACAATGAGTCGTTAAACTTTTTCCAGATATTCAGTAGTTTTTGCGATTCAATGTAGTGAGCCAGTGTTAATTCTGCATGAGATGACCTGCGCATGGATAGTGCTGCAACACTAGCTTTCCTAATCATAGTACAACGTCCCAATAGTAAGTTAGTTAGTCCCTTAAAGCTAGACCATTTCCAGCTATACCCTACAATGCCGTCAATGGTGTCAACATGTTCTATTTGTGCTCGTAAATTTTCGGCAAAAGTTTGATATTGACACTTGAGAATATAAAAGAGCAGCACACGCACAAAGAGCACAAAGCTTTTGCCAACCATCCCAGAAAGCCGTTGAACTCGGTCGCTGTGGCCGAAATCGGCTAGATGGCATGATCACAACCTCCCGTATACACTACAGCATAGTGTAACAGGACATTACTATACCACTCCAAAAGCCAGTACTACACTTACGCTAAACATACCATCAAAAAACAGCCCAATTTACCACGCAAGCACGCGGCACGGAAGAAATACTAATTTAAAACACTTTCAAGGAACGCGCGGTCGGATCGTCCTCTTATTTATCTGATAAATAAATATAAATCTTTTTATTGTGCGGACACGTCCCCCAATGGAATCCGGACTAAGGGCCTGGCCTTAAAAGGCGGGGGAAGTTCGCATTGGCTTTATATTCGAGTCGAGTGCGCGCGCGCAACAAAAAATCTACGCTACGAGAGCGTACGCATCGTACGGGGATGCCAGGCTGAGGGCTGTCGCGAGCATCTGCGCAGGAGCATCAAGGATGTGCTGCTGGTGTTCACTTAACTCTTTTTAAATAATTGTCATAAATCCGCTCTGTACTCATTGACCAATCTGTTTCCTGATAACTACGCTTTATGTCTTTTTAGCCCCAATGTATTCAAGGATCAATTCTACATTGAAACTAGATAATATTAGGACATCATTGACATATTTGAGGAAGAAAAATTGTTTATGAAAGAAGACAGCTCCTAAATTACCTAAGCAAAGTTAACAAAATTTATATTGGACCACCGCGCGAGCTTCCTGTATCTAAATCAAAGAAAAATAATCGAAAAGAGAATCTTCCGTAAATCTGAATCACGGAGAAATCGATGAACATTAAACTGGTGAAGGGCGGACGTTTACAGGAGACTGTCTTGTGTAATTTTTTGCCTCGCAAAACGTGGTGCTACTCATCCTAATTTGACTTTGATTTCGAAAATATCAACTGACATGATCAACTAGTCAAGCGTGCATGCACCACAGTAGATCGCACCATCACTGATGACATAGGCCAAATCCGGAGACTCAATTCTGTTTTAAAAATTCTGAAAAACTACAAGAGCAGACAAAATAATTTAAAGAAATCTAACCAAGAAAAGAATTTGCAATCTAAAATCTCAGTACAACTCCAAAGATATGAAGAAGCGTTAAATTTCAATTAAAAAACTGGAATAAAGTGTATAATAGAACAACTTACAAACTAGATTTCCTTCCACAATTTTCTTTTAAAGCGTGGAGTCTGTTCCACCAAGCTTTGTGTTCTTTAGAGGTCAAAAGGTCACGATTTTCTTTAATAAAAATATTGTCTGAGAAGTAAAAAAACTTAATTTTCCACACAGATTTATATTAGACGAGCTTTTGCCCGCGGCTTCGCCTGCGTGTATTTCACTCCTTTAGGGGTTGAATTTCGTAAAAAAAAAATATACTCAAACCTACCTTGAGAACCATTTTATCCATTGGTGAAAACAACATGAAAATCGGTGCGGGAGTTAATTGCGAATATACGGACAGACAGACGCGGCGGAGGACTTTGTTTTATAAAAAAATATTAGGGACAAGTTCTTATAAACAGAATTTTTGAGATAGATTTAAGATTCTTGTAAGATAAAGTGAGTCAAAAAAAAAACTATTTAGTAAGCTATAAATGTACTAAAAAGTGTACAATTTATAAGTTCTGCAAACAATTCGGTTGGAACTAAAAACGAGAACAAATTGTTTCGGTGGCGGCACAAATATGTCGCAGCTGAAATATTTGTTCATCGATCATGATGGACTTATTCTGGAGATCGATGGGACGAACGGAGTTAAGAAAGGTAATCGCGAAGTATTATTTAGACGAGGATGACGGAAGGCTATAGGTAAGAGTAGAGGAAGAAGATTTGTGGATAGGTGATTCGACGAATAATGGAGATGCATGGAAGAACATGGAAGTACAGCCGGAGTCGCATGCCACTGATACTTGATGCTCCTTCATGGCGTTCTCATTGATATAGAAGTCAGCTGCTAGTTGCCATTAGCAAGGTGGCATGCGACTACGACTGTCCTCTATAATAATTTTATTTATTTATATTTACTTATTTTTATTTTTTTTACATATAATACGTTAAATTGAAATGTACAAATTATCTACTACCGAGACGATTATTCGAAGGGTTTTTAGTTTATTAAACTTATTTTTTTATTTGAATTTTATTTTTGTGTGCTTATCAATAAGTTCGTAACAACATTACTTTAATGATGTACTATTCTACTAAATGTTGGTTTGTTATTTTCATAATACGAGAAAGTAACACATATTAGACCGCGAGAACTGTTTGATCGCAATATAAACGTATGTGTTGACTAAAACTATGATATAGTATACAAAATTGTAATGTGCTCGCCAAGACCTTTCATTTGATACCAGACCACACATAGACATGTTATGATTATCTTAATTTAATTTTGCTAAAAAGCATTTATTTCAGCCAGTTACAGGCGCTTTTGAATTGTCGAACAAATACAAAATAAAAGAAGCTACAGTCACTAACTGTGAGTGTAATGTAGTTGCCCATTCCCTAGCGTAGATTTCTATGAAGTACATGGTTTTCACTCAGCAGCACAGAAAAGTCGACTGTCCTGGATGCTTGTTGCATGATGACGAAGAAAGCTACCATCCGCAAACTGCATAGTAACACGAAGATTTACCCAAAATATTAATTTGCTGAATTTTGTCCTAAGACTGCCTCGTAGATGTAGTGGTCGCAAGCTCGACTGCTGAGCATGAAGCCCTGGGTTCAGTTCCCGGTCAGGTAAAGTTTTATTGATTTTTTCCACCAGAAATTGCTTAGTAACAGTCACGGTTTAATAATGTATGTCCGGTTGATATGCTCATCGCTTATTTCATGGGACTTTAACAAACTGAAAAATGTGAGTGTACATCAACATCATCAGCCTATAATGTTCCCACTGCAGGGACTCAGGCTTCCTCTCTAGGAGAGGGATGGGCTATAATCCACCACGCGGGCCCAGTGTAGGTTGGTATATGTCACATGTCTATAATTTTTTTGGTTCTAAGACATGTCGTTTTCCTCACGCTGTTTCCCTCCACCATCCATGCTTTGAGGCTATTAGGCACACCTCTGCCTAACCTATCAAGGATAACGGGCGTCATATTATATATGTAACTTTATGTATTTCAAAACGTTAAATTAAATCTAAACTCCATCTCCTCCCATCTCCGTCCAGAATAAGGCCGTGCCTTCGAACGTAGATATACAGTTCAGATACTGCGCGCTGACGTACTCTCGTCAGGTTTATGCGCAGGCGCAGACCACGAAACGTATAGCAAGACTTTCGGCACGTGCTGGAATGTTTTTCTTTTCGATACTTACCAATCCGTGATTGTATACTCTTTAGGAGAAGGAGATGGCAATAGGACCGGTTGATCGGAATAGGCTCGCACCTTATTACATGGGAGTTACATATTTCTGGCGATATGTAGGTGTACCGTTAGGTACACCACTGGCTACGCCTTTGGGGATAACAGGCGTGATGTGATGTAAGAAGAAGATTCAGAATACAGATGCTGTGATAAATATGGTTCCAATATCCTTGTGAAACGAATAATAAAGGGTGTTAAGGTACCCTTAACGAAAACGAAGGGCACGTATTCTGGCTGCGGGATATTGTAAGAGATACCGCCTTGACATATAGGGCTAAGAAGGAACATGGATGGTTTTTAGTCAGTAGAAGTCTGACACTCCCTTTCGCTCTGCCAAAGAGCGGGAGGGGTTATTTGATGAATGCCCACCCCCTAAAAAAAAGGGCACTTAGTCTCCCCACCACTGCGATCATTTTTTTTGTTCTAGACCATACCTACCTGGGAACCCCTTAGTTACGAAGATATTGGGGGTCAAAGTCCCAAATTTATCACAGCTGTTTTTTGTAAATAACTACTAGTTTTTGTAACTTAAATTACTTAAATTACCTCTATGACCCGTTTAGTAATCAAAGCATTCACTAGCATACTGTTGATAGAGTGCAACATTAAGTTTTACCGTAAAATGTAAAAAAAAATTGTTTAGGGGTACCTACTTAGTTTGATGTACAGAATGCTTGGTTCACGGCTGTGTGAAGGATTAATTTACACCCTGTCACCCTATCGGCGCAGCATGGTTATAATGTTCGAATGACATGTACTGACACTGAACTTCGTTGCAAGGTCATTAATTCCCCCGTCGTTGCTGCGGGTTGTTCGCAAGAGATACCGCGGCCTCGACACTCGGAACATGGGTGGTTTTTAGTCAGTAGAAGCCTGACACTCCCTTTCGCTCTGCCAAAGAGCGGGAGGGGTTATTTGACGATTTCTCACCCCAAAAATAAAGATCATAAATACTCATCAGCAACATCAATACACATCAATGTATCATGTAATTATTATGAAATCAATGTATTGTTTATTTTGTTTAACTGACTACATGAATTAGCAAACATATTAATGCATGATGGATGATAGACGTTGACTTAGACCAAATAATTATTTTGAAATTTAGTAGAAATGTAGTGAACGTTTTGAATGTAAAACCAGCATCAACACCTTATAGGTATGTTGCAGCGATCCGATATATTGTAACCATACCTAACACCTAAGACTTCACCTGTCAAAACAATAAATGAATTTGAATTTGAAACATTGTAGGGGCAGTAGAAGTAGCAGTGGAGTAGTTAGTCAGTAGAAGTCTGACACTCCTTTCTCAGAACGGGAGGAGTCATTTGATGATTTCCCACACCAAAAAAAAAACACTAAGGCAAGGTCTTAGATACACTATATGCTAATTTAAGTTTAAACATAAAGCAAGTCCGATTTATTTTCAGTAAAAAGTAAGGCACGAAACTTTGGACCGCGGGTAGTCCAACGGTTATCGCGGCCTCGACATAGAGGGCGAAGAAGGAACATGGGTGGTTTTTAGTCAGTAGAAGTCTGACACTCCCTTTCGCCCAAGAGCGGGAGGGGTTATTCGATGATTTTACACCCACCAAAAAAAAAAAAAAAAAGACACGAAACTTTAAACCACCTTCTAGCTTAAACAAGAAACAAAATAACTAGGTTCTAATTAATGCCTTTCAACATAATATCAAGCAAATTCTCAAGTAAAATATTTCATCGATCCTCCTCACACCGGGTGAAAATTATAAAAACAAACAGTTACTAATCATTGGATTCTATCTACAATTCAATGGTGACGATTATAAGCCCAGCGTGGAGGCACCCTGCGGTGGGAGAAAAAATAAATTTATAGCTTAGAATTACTGGTGTTAGGTTGTCTTTCCACTGGGAATGAGCGAGGCAGCTAAGTAGCGAAGATAAGCTACGAAACTATACTCTCCCAGTTATATTATCCACCCCGTATCTTACTGTCAACAGCGGTGGCGACCCCGACTTAAGAACAGTAAGTCGTGGGTGCGAACCCAGGCAGGCGCATTACTTTGTGTAATTTATTTCATCACCGCTGCTCTCAAAACGGCGAAGGAAAACATCGTAAGGAAACATGTCTTAGAACCAAACAACTCGAAGACATGTGACATCCACCAACTCGCAATGAGCCCGCGTGGTATGTCCCTGCAGAAGGAACAATATAGGCTGATGATGATGATGCTCTTCTTTGCACGAAAGCCGTCCTGAAAGATCTTATGTACAGAATGTCACCGAAAATAGTGAAGAGCAACATTAAATAAACGACTGAAGCAGAGAGGGATCTCCCATCAACACATTTATAAGGTGAAGCTACGGATGCGCACTGCGTTATTGTAAAACTAATCTTCCTTGAAATTTCTTTCACCAGAGCTAACATAAACTCCGCTATAAAAATCAAATAATCCTATATCAACCATGATATCACACACATCCATAGCTACCGCATCTTAGTACATATCTAGCAGGTGAAGCAGGAAAGGCAGGCTTATGGCTGGCACAGACTGATGGGAGATGCCTCGAAATGATTTCGTTGGGCTAAAAAAGGTAGCTTTAAAATTGCTATTTGTCGCCATTACTGTCGTGGCTACAGACAATCGCAATAAAGTTTTGCTGGGTGACAACGGAGCTGTATCAAGTTAATAGTTGTAGGTACCTTCTTCCTAATATCATGTGCAGTAGGGTCTAACGACCCTACCACCCGTTTAGGTGATAGGCGTAAAGTAAAGTGATATTATATTGGATAGCGTACAGGTTCCATCCGGAGTTGTTGACTATACGGACCTTGTAGAAACTAGAACAAATTTCCGTGCTTTCAAGCATTTTTGTCATACCTATTATTGGAATCAAATATAACAGCTGACAACTTAGGACCCAGTTATAGTAATGACAATAATATCCGTGGTGCTAGGCAACTGGACTTATCCCAGTTGTATATGACCCTGTGTGCCTATTGGCCTTGTTCTGTTCTGTCTCTTGCTGATATGGGAATTATGGTCCTACTCCTCCGCTATTCTTTTCTGATTAATTTTGTTGCGGGATACCAGACAGTTTAATCGTTTCTCTGGGACTTCGTCGAGCTTAATTGTCTCGGCGCTTTTCTTGTGGTCGCCACTGTTGATTATGGCTTACTTATGGTCCTACTCCTCCGCTATTCTTTTCTGATTAATTTTGTTGCGGGATACAAGACAGTTAAATCGTTTCTCTGGGACTTCGTCGAGCTTCATTGTCTCGGCGCTTTTCTTGTGGTCGCCACTGTTGATTCTGGCTTACAGGAGTTACAGTGGTTTGGGAATAGTGTGGCGGGCTTGTCCCAATTTTTAGGCGTAAACTGAAATATTTTTATTAAATTCATATATAGGGGTTAAGCTGAGGCGTACCAGTACACCCACATATCACCAGTTGGTCAAGTATTGGAGTGAGCCAATAAACATCAACCGGGCTCAACTCTACCACTGATAATTTCCTGATAAAATGGATGGTAAAACACAAGAACACATACGATGCATTCTTTAATGAAAGAGAAAAAGATCATTTCACCGAGTATTAATTTAACTTAAACTCAAATAAAGTGAAATCCACAGAGCTTTATTGAAATGAGCTTCATAAAATTGAATATCACAATTCGTTGCACATTACAAAACGTGAAACGCAAAAGTGAATCCAATTAAAATTAACTGAAATTTATATGTGACGGTTTTTGCTGCAGAATTACCAGTAAATCGTTAAATATCGCCAGAACTAATTAGCTTAAATATTTTTCAGGACATTCCACTTCAGAAATGATTAAAACGGTAGTAAATTAATATTAAATTTGCTTCGATGAGGTTGAATTCTTCTTGTTTTAGATTATATATATACTATATTATATATATACTATATTATATATATACTATATTATATATTATTAGAGAGGAAAGATTTGTATTTTTGTGTGTGTGTGTATGTTTGTAAAACTTAAAAACTACTGGACTGATTTGAAAAAATATTTCACCGTTGGGAAGCTACGCTATCCCCAGGTGACAGCTTTTTTATACCTGTATTCCCATGGGAACGGGAACTACGCGGGTGAAACCGCGTGACGTCCGCTAGTGTTCATTAAGTAAGAAGGACAGGAAGTGGGTAATCAAATGTTTAGCTTTAGACTTTCTACTACACTACTACGGTACAACCAGGAATGAAATTTTAATATAAATTTGGTTTTGTATCATTATTTTATTTTTAGGAGTACCTACTAGTAAAACGTAGTTATTAATTTAGTACTAGTGGCTCTTGCATTTTTTTTACGGTATTAAATCATAAAATAACTCCCGTCTACTGACTAAAATCCACCCATGTTCCTTCTTAGCTCTTTGTGTCGAGGTCGCGGTATCTCGTTCGAACAACCCGCTGCCGCGACAGGAGTGGCTTCTGCCTACCCCTATAAAAAGGCGAGAGGTTTTGTATGTTTTTATATTTAGTACCTACGTTATCAACATCATCTTCCTGACCTTGTTTGTAAGTCTTTGTTGATGTACGTACGAAAGAAACAACACTGAGGAACTGAAAAATCAGTAAAATAAACAAAACACGAATAAATCATGCAATTTACTTTTAAAGTAATCTTACACCCTTAACACGCACGTAAATCAATCCATAACAAGCCTTTAATGAAAGTCCAATTCAATGCAAAGAATCAAACTCAAAAGGTAAATAACTACAATAAAGCCTTATCAATTCAAATCGCAATTAATCTAACACCTGACAAGTGTCGACAAGACGCTACATACAAAATGGTTCCACTCAGACGGACCTTATTCCACTGCCACCGGTGGCTGTCGCGCGCCACTTCCTTTACTGCGCAAGCGAAAGTGGACGTAAGAAACCAATCAAAGTCAAAAACCTTTATTGCACTTTTACAATTGTACAATGTGGTGTTAGGTATTTTTTGGTTAGTACTTATAACTTAGCAGCCTTTTACAAGCATTGCAATCTATTATTGGCCTGTCCTTATCATCCATTTTAGCATGCATTAAACATTACTCTGAGTTATTATATTATGTAGCACCTACAATTAAATAAGGAAATTATAGTTGTGTCAAAATTAAATGTGAATGATAGTGGATTTAATACAATTATTCAGCAATATTAATGTCATTTTTCTCAGGTAGGTACCCACAATTTTTTATTTTGTACAGAGTCAAATAGGATAGGGTAAATGTTATTGTTTGTATCATAGGTCAGTTCACCACTTTTGTACATAAGAGTCTTTAACCGAGTTGAAGCATTTTTGGATGAGATATGGTTTAAGCCTTCTTTGGAATATTGCTACTGATTTTTCAGTTTTAAACGTGTTGGGTAACTTATTATTATTTATTTTACCAGGGCTGGCGATATCGTCAGGAGTACAAGGAAAACGAATAGATGAGAGACAAACAGATCAGAGAAGAGTTACAGAAGAAAGAGCAACAGTGAAGATCAGATAATGATGAAACGAAGATGGTCAGTGTCAGTGAGTGGTAATCGGTGGCCGCCACCGGTGGCGTGTCGTGGACACTGAGCCGCGAGTAATCGGTGGCCGCCACCGGTGGCGTGTCGTGGACACTGAGTAGCGAGTAATCGGTGGCCGCCACCGGTGGCGTGTCGTGGACACTGAGTAGCGAGTAATCGGTGGCCGCCACCGGTGGCGTGTCGTGGACACTGAGTAGCGAGTAATCAGTGGCCGCCACCGGTGGCGTATCGTGGACACTGAGTCGCCAGTAATCGGTGGCCGCCACCAGTGGCATGTCATGGACACTGAGTCGCGAGTAATCGGTGGCCGCCACCGGTGGCGTGTCGTGGACACTGAGTAGCGAGTAATCGGTGGCCGCCACCAGTGGCGTGTCGTGGACACTGAGTAGCGAGTAATCGGTGGCCGCCACCGGTGGCGTATCGTGGACACTGAGTCGCCAGTAATCGGTGGCCGCCACCGGTGGCATGTCATGGACACTGAGTCGCGAGTAATCGGTGGCCGCCAGCGGTGGCGTGTCGTGGACACTGAGTCGCCAGTAATCGGTGGCCGCCACCGGTGGCATGTCATAGACACTGAGTCGCGAGTAATCGGTGGCCGCCACCGGTGGAGTGTCGTGGACACTGAGTCGCGAGTAGTCGCCAACCGCTATACGTGTGCACGCATATACGTGTGACTACACATAAACGTGTGCGGCGATTCCATACCAAACACTAATATTTTAATTCCGAATCAGCATTGGTATCCAACGTCGCAATGCTGCCAGCCTTTTGGTCACTTTTACCGTTGACAGCGATGTGAACGAGTTTTTTGACGTCAAAGTTTTTTTCCCATTTTGATACTTGGACATATTTAATTATAATTTTAGTCACCGCCCGGTGGCTATCAAAGTGGCGCGTTTGCACGAAGCCTACAATATATAGCATGTTGAGACGAGGCGCTATCTAACAAAGCTGGCCAGTGTGCACCGGCCTAACACTGATTTAATTATGCAATTCCAAGGTTGGACTACACTGTAGTAGACCACGTTATAGTAGATAGTAGCTGTGCTATCTGCTCGGTGTGTGGTGAGTTGATTAGTATATTTGTGGTTGGGGATGTTAAACAGTAGCCACAGTAACAGTTTACGTTTTCAAAAAGCTTATTTACGAAGGTCTTGTGATCACGAACGCGAGATTGCTGAGCGAGAGGTCCTGGGTTTGATTCCCGGGCCGGGCAAAGTGTTATTGGATTTTTCATTAGGTTTTTTATTCAGTGGCATTGAGTCTGGATTTGTGCTTGGTTGGTAATATGCTTAATTAATTAATTATGCCCCTATTACATAAGACTTAAAACAGAACTAACAAAACCCGAGAGCCGGCCCTCGATCGAGTTTCGACCAAGACAAACGAGGCAGTATTTATTTTTGTAACAGCAATAATGTGATATAAGTTTTTAAACTGACATGGTCACTAACACTATATTCGATATTCGAGCCGAAATCTCGGAAGCTCGAAACAAATAGCAAACATAGTAAATATCCCGTTTTCAGTGTTAATTATAGCAATAATGTGGTCATATAACCCAGTATGAATCACGCCTAATATGATATATTTTATAACTCTAGATTGACGCTACATAGTTAAACAGCTATGTTTACATATACCTTCCTGGTCTGGTGGTTTATGGACATCAATGAATAAGAAGTCATTGATTGTCCACTTGTTAAGCTGAGCTTAATTGCGCACTCCTGGCTTATGGAAATCATATAAACAGACTGCAAAAAATCAGGAACTGTTGTAGTAAATTGTTACGTGTAGTTTATTTTTGTAGTGATTTATGACTAGGGTGTTAACTTATTATTGATTTTGTTATAAAGGATTGCATTTATTGTTTAGTTAAATAAGAGTTTTTTTCTTTGGTTGAAAATCATAGTAGGTAAGTGACAGTCAATCGTACAATGTCGGGTGAAGTGTTATAAACTAATAAATAACACAAAACAACACTACGAAAACTTTATTAGGTTTTCCTGTCAGGATTTATTTCGGCAATAGGCTTTCAGCTAGGCGTATCATTTGCATGGCACTTAAACATGTCTTGCGAAATTTAGGCGTACTAATGGGTACACCTCTGCTCTGCCTAACCCTTCGGAGATTAAAGGCGAGATGTTCTGTCATGAAAGTCAATATCTTTCTATCTTTGTGTTAACGTGGCAGCGGCTATGACTCAGATCTTGATACCATTTCGCGACCCATAATAGAAATGGTAATTTATGAATAAATTAAATAATAGCAGATCTATAACTAATAAGAACTGTTTGTAAAGTAAGACCACCATTCCTGAATAATCGAACGACTATTAGATCGAAAATCTGCGCTAAAATAATACAGGATATTATGTTACTAGCAGAAAATATCGCCTCTAGAAACCCCACCTACGTACTACGTATAAGTACGCATGAAACTATCTTTACTGGCGTAGATCATAAATATAAAGTACGGGTCACTGGTTCAGAATTCATGTTGACTCTACTAACTAAGGACTTTAACTTGGCAAGTGATACGAGAAACTTTAACTTAAACACATTCTGGCTTAAGCTCATGAAGTTACATCCGAAATTATTCATAATATGCGAATGACGGAATTACGAATCAGTGTTTCAACTCCTCTTCACGATTACGAAGAAGTACTTAGCTTTTAAAACGCCGATAAAAACGGAAGACTTTCAACTTAAATCTTTTCCAGAAACAGATATAATTCAATTACTGCACAGAACAATAGCGCTCTATAGAAAATAAAACTGCTAACGACTCCACTCCGCTTTTTACACCAATAAACACATCGGGCCAAAAAATCTGAACACCCACGGACTAACCAGATTTTGAAGGAAAAACATGGGAATCTAAACAATTTTGGGTCTTATCAATATTCATGGGTAGACAGAAAACCTTGATGGTGGCCTTACCCGCTTTACAAAGTGGGATTCCATTGGTGGTGCAGTCAGTTTTTCTCGTGCAATTAACCTTTTAAAAAGTTTGAAGAAGTTTTGTTGCCACGCGCTGTACGCGCGACTCCCTTACATGGGCACCGCACTTCGGATCACCCTGCTATGCTACGGTTCTTTCTGGACAATACCATAACAACCTAAAAGCTTTATCACCAACATACAACTTCAAGACCTAAAATTAGAGGAGTAGAGTTGGTTTTTGTAACGGGAGAAAAACTTAATGATATAAATTCAATTGTAATATCGTCCACCTTTAAACGGGCGGTAAGTTAAATGACAGTTGCAATAATAGTGATAGTCTAATTAATGTCTTCATATTTGCTGCATTATAAGCTGGCTTTATGCGATCTTATTAAACTACATTAGTAATAAACAGATGAAAGATATTTTTTACAAACTAGTTCGTTTTAAAATAGAAGAATTTCAATTGAAATTGTAATATAAAGAAACTTGAAATTTTCTCACGCCTGTGATCCCAGAAGATGTAGGCAGACCCACATTTCACTAGTTACGTTTAAGTCTCATTAACCTATTACATAGGGCTTAAGCGTAACTAGCGAGCGAACCAATAAGGATGTTTACTGACTTAAAAAAATATGATTCTAATTAGTCCGTAGATTATCGAAAAAGTTTGGGTACGTATTTTTTGTTTTATCAAATCAATAAAAAATTACGAAGATAAAACGCGTCAAAGATTTGAGTGGGGGCTTGTGGGTGTCACTCACCGGTAAGAAATGTCATACTAATGTCTTAGAATATGACGTCACACGAGTTTTCAAAGCACTGTATAGTCCAATGTTTTTTGGAAATCTATCTGACGGACTAATTCGATTTTTTTGTTTACTACACTATTGCCGTGAACCGGGCACAAAGTCAAACTCCGTGACTGGTAGAAAAACCCAATAACATTTTGACCGACCCGAGAACCAAACTCAGGACCTCATGATCAGCAGTCGCGTTTGCGATCACTAGACCAACAAGACATAAAAACCGTTATAATATCTTCAAACACATTAATTTACAACCTAATCCTTTTCTATAGATAAGTAAAAAACTGTGATACAAAAATGGTTTGAACAGAAATTAATTCGAAGTTTACTCTGTAACTGTTTATAAAAGGGCTGGCAACACGGGAGGCCTCGCGTAGATTCTTAGCGTTTCAAACACGATTTATTTGAAAATAGTGCATCATTAAGAGCGATCGTGACAAAAAAACTGGTCTACGGACTCTATGGTACGCGTGAATTGATTTTAATGATTCCTAATGACATCGGCTCTATGGTTCAGCGGCCATTTTGTGTGTCGCATAACACTGTCACACGTCGGTTGATTAAAGCCTGCCTGATCTTTGACATAGATGTCATGATTTTTGGACGTTCCAGTGGTCAATATGAACTTGATTAGCTCAAAAAAATCCTGTACCATATTGAGAGCATTTGGAAAATTAGAGAAATAAAACGTAAAGCTGAACAAATACTTTCTTTATTTAACTTCAAGAGTGAATGTTCTGAAGACAGATAGGCAGTTGTTCCATGTAATGTATTGGTATTCAGATTAATTTCAGATGCCTGCGGTTTGACTGGAAATCGACCTCAATATACCTACAAAGTTGAGAAAAGGCTTGGCAGATAACGATGAATGAAAAATGTTTTTGATAATTTTTGTTAGCTTCAAGTTTCTACGGTCCAAGAGAGCGAGTAACATCACAGATATTACTTTACTGTCCTTCAATATTCTCCCAGATTCTGGAGATACATAAAATAAAATCACCTGAGAAGTAAAAGCAAGAGGCACCTTCTGTTTCTTAGCACTCTTCTTCGTATTGCTGGTACGGCAATTTATGTATTTTATTAGCTCAGAACTTTGCCACATCCACCGCATTATCGGTAGCAGCGCAAAAGCAACATTGATACAATATCAAAAAACAAAGTAATCAAATTAAAAATTACGAACACCACAACAACACGCATAAACCTACATCCGATATAACGATATAAAACGCATTTGTATTGTCAAAACAGAAATTACCCTACAATCCTGCACACATTTCGATCAACATTGCAACAATGCATACTCGTATATCGGCTCGTTCGCGGCCGCTTGTAAATATCTTATTGTATCCAGAGCTCGTCTGTCCGTCTGTCTGTCTACTTGATTTGCTACCCGCTCCTGTATAGTAATGAAGGTGCAGTTCTCTGACAGGCGACTCGCGCCGGCCTCAAATCGTACGATGATCGATTCGACGATTATAATCGTGTGTGTTTAATCGATTATGTGTATCGAGGCGGTTTGCCGGCTTAATTATTGTTGACGGTTGCGATATCGGGCCATTTGCATAGCCTGTACGCCTGTGGTGTTGGCTTGAGGTTGTTTTGTTCTGTTTGGGTAGATTGGGATAAGAAAATGAAGAGACAAATTAATCGTTAGGTTGTTGTGATTTGTTAGGTGCTACAGGTTCACGTTGATGTTGAATTATCAGATTTCTTTGAGTATATTTTTAGCTTTTATTATTTCCGCACTTGCCAACTACAATAACTACCTACATAGTTTATCATCTACCAAGGCATTTCCCAACAATGATGAGGTCGGCTTCCAGTCTATAATAATAAGATATTTTTTTTAAATTTAATAATAAGATTTTTTTTCTCGCCACAATACCCATTAAATACACTATACGTTTCAAGTGACAAACAAGAAGTATATTGTGGGAGCCTGGCGCCTAAACTAGGCTTGGGGCCTGTATATCAGGACACCAGGTCCCCTGGTCACCAGGCCGCCTTAAGCTTTATGACATTAGAATGCTTGACAATTTTAGTTTTTTAACTACTTTTTTTATTTCTAACTTTTTAGTTCTTTAGTGTTTGTTCTTTCGTTGGTCGCGTAAAATACTTCGCAGATGATTTAACTTTTGTGTTTGTTTATAGAATTTGTGACTTTGAATTTATTTTAAACATATAGGTGTTATATATTTTTGTAAATCTCCTTTTAAAACCCTTCATTTTGATATGCTACTCGATGGTAATGGATTTTATTAATTTCTTCAAATCTACGATTTGGCCCCCAAAACCGGCAATTATCTTTGTTTTTTTTAATTTTAATGTAGCCAGTGACACTCGCGCCATCAAGACAAATCTAACGACGTATATTTCATTAAAATCACAGTGAAGTTTGAGATTGTCAAATGTTGATGAATGGCAGATACTTTTTCAGCAATGTTCAAAAATAATGTTTCGTATTTTTTAAGACTGATTAAAATCAAATCAAAATCAATATATTCCCAAAGGAGTAATGTTTCGTTTTTACTTCCAAAATAAATCTATGCATAAAATGAATACAGAAAATATTCTGCTAAGGATTGGTGGATGGAACTTTTTTTTGGATAATCTGACTTTCATGACAGGACGATGTCTGTTCTACTTATTTTCTTTTTATATTCGTAAGATTTTGGTGTAAACTCAGCGGGTTTGTCACTTGTTTAAAGTTTATACTTTTTGAGTAAATTACGAGTTAAAATAAAACATCTGAATTCGATCACCGCTTTTGGTCTGCGGTGCCTTTTCAGGAACAATTTAATTTAATTTTAAATTAAATGGTATCAACTTAGTTTAGTAATAAGTGGGTCAGTTTTTGCTTGCTAAAGAGTATTATGTCAATTTATCTCAGAATATTTTTTGATCCACGACATTTGTAGACTTATAGTCAACGATAAAATTGTAAACGAATAAAATGACTCAACTATCCGATATTTCAATTAGCCGTCATTATACGAACTAATTAGTAATTACATCGGAACAAATTGCTGGCAAATAAAACTAAAAAACGCAAGATCCTCACTAAAAGCTACATGTACCATCTGAAGCAACAACATCAATAATAATTGTAACCATTAAAAAGGAAACTGTTACATCGTACTTAAACCTCACTCAAAAACGCGGCAAATAAACATTCCCAAAGGAAAACGGTAAATTTTAAATGGCCGCCGCCCGAAGGCAGATGGGTCGGTACTAAAGATCACACGGTGAATTAATCACGCTTGTTACACCGCAGATTCACAGATAAACGCACGAAAAATAACGCCTTGCGAATGAGTTATAAGTATCGTCGGCTTTTAAAAATTAACTGTTTGGCTTGTGGCTATTAAAGAGAGGATGTCTCGCGTTATCACAAATGATAATTTTCGTAATGTTCTGTGCGGTGTAATGGCGGCGGGCGACGGGCGCGGTACGGTGTGAGCGGCGGCCGTGCGATGAATGTTGGTAGATGTTAAACTGAAATATTGGATAGCAGATTAAGGGAACTTTTTGTTGTAAATTGGATGTATATTGTTGAAGCTTTATAAATTTCGGTCATTTTTAAGTTCACTGACTGTTGCAGTGCATGAAATGATGTAATCGTTTATGCAAAAAGGTTCTTTAGTCTTCTTGTTGTTGTTTCTTCTTGGATTAAGTAGGTACGGCTAAAAAAAAATAATGTCGGAGTAACGATTTTATTTAATACACCTCATCCGCATCTGACACCGATTGCTGACAACTCGTTTCTTACCTGCAACAAAACAAAAAAGACCTTAATAAAAAAAATAAAAAAACAAATCTATTAATATCAATAGGTACTCTTTTGTCACAACAATAATGAATCAGAACTAGCGTTAAGCTAAAATTGTACTTTACCGGTTAGAGCGGAAAGACTTCATATTGACCATTTAATCCAATACTATGGTTTAGATGAGGAGATGACCTCACTGTAGGACACTCAAACAGCTTACAACACACCTCCTCATAGTTGATGCTGATTGCAGATAGGTAAACCAGAAAAAATCAGAACTAATATGACTATCCTGCGCATCATTTGTTGAGCCCAGCACACTCGAACAAAAGATATCAACGAGCATAACCCACAAAAATAATATCAATACCATCCACAAATTCAAGCTCAAATCAATGTAATATTTATAACATTTCAAATTCATCTTTTGGAAAAAAAAATTGGAAATGAAAAAAAAAAATTAAAGGTTCCCTAATTGAGCAGTGCGAATAATGACATATTTATGTCTGAGGGTTGGGGCAAAAAGGGGGTTATTAATAAATTGTTATTGAACTAGCGGACGAATAACACGGTGCCATAACAGCCGGCGCCTGGATCCGTGTATAGCGCAAAAACTCATATCATAAATGCACCTTAGATGCGATGGGCTTCAGAATGTTTGTGCAGTATATGTGATGTTTTCGGAAGATATTTTGCGTATTTTTTCTTTAACTTCTGTTTTAGTAAGGGCACTTATTTATTTATTTATTTACCATTAGTTATAGCAACATTACAGACAATACATCAAATATGATGCTATAAGACATAATATAAAACAAAAATTAAATTAAACTATAGCCAAATCCGTAAAACATGACAAAGTTTATAGCTGCACCCCTTTTTCAATTACTATTTGCGCTTTTTGAATAAGTTTCGGTAATTTTTGCCCAAATGAATCTTCCGATACCATTATAACATTAATAATACGCTGCTCGTGACATAGGAGCAAACTTAAGTAAGTTACTCCTACTTGATTCTTAGTGTTCAATCAATAATGGATTTAATAAAAACAGTCGTAGTTGCTGATGGAATGTTTTATCTCCACTTGTGAGACGGCAATGGCACCTGAACACCGGTCTATCACCTAGTAAAATAGTCAGCGACTTTATGCAATTTTGAAACCACTTTCTTGTGTAATAAAGATTAATATTAATTAAACTTAATGCAGTATTTATTTCATTTTAATTCTATCAGCTGTTTCTGCCTTGTGTAATTCATTTGCCTTATTGTTTTTCTAAACACTACTCTAATTCTTGTTTTTGTTGTTGTTTATACTAAGGAAAGCGAACGGCATTTAGGAGTGACACTTATTGTTGTGCACTTAAATACAAATCAAATTCAAACGGGATCTTTATCAAAATGTTAATGTTTTATGAATGTTAATATCAGTCACAAGCACTAATGGTTATAAAATATAAACGTAGTAACTTTTTAAAGTTATTTTCACCTACTGTGTTGATATAGGTTTTACTTTCCACGATCATAGTATTTTGGAAGCCAAATTTTACGAAATAGGTCTTATCTCAAAGTAGAAACGCAATTATCGAAGAAAATAGCTTTACGAGTAGAGCTTTGTTAAGTTTCAGTAAATACTTTCTTGCAGGTATGTAGATTTTAATAAAGCAACAACAAAGTATCCAGAATTCATCTCACAACCTTACATATACTACAAATCGAACAAAGCGCCAAAAGATATAACAAGTATCATTTGGCGTCCACAAAAAACTAAATATGATTCAGCGGACATACCACAATTGTATAATGATCTATACAGGGACGCATAGAAGAATTTATTTGTTATAATATAACCAACCCAGGTTTTGTGGCGGTGGCATCTGATTGTATATTTTTGTGTTTATTATACCCTTAATGTGACAGAGTGAATGTATTTAAGTTTATTTGACCTTATTTGATTACGAATTGAATGGGCTTGGTGTTTTATTGCATATACTGGGAAGTACGTCAAAAGGCTGTAACGAAACTAAAAAATTTTTATGAAAAATTTCCATTATTATTGTTACTACATTTTCTCTCACTATTGTTTTTGGCTTAAAAAACGCTGTAGAGGTTAATGTGCGAATTGGCCGGAGATATATGGGAGAGGCCTTTGCCCAGCATTGGGACAATACGGACTGATAATAAAAAAAGTTTTTAAATGTTCCAATAGAGCTCGAATATTTTGATATATTCATTTTTTGATGTTTAATTATCCCAATACATTTGGGGTTGGCTAGATGTATCAAGCTGTAATGTTTAAAAATAGAGCATTTTAAAGATATAATTTTTTGTCCTATACGGTACCCACGAGTACCACCTACTATACATTTATGGACAAGCCCGCCTCACTATTCCCAAACCACTGTAACTTCTGTAAGCCAGAATCAACAGTGGCGACCAAAAGAAAAGCGCCGAGACAATGAAGCTCAACGAAGTCCCAGAGAAATGATTTGACTGTCTTGGATCCCGCAACGAAATTAATCAGAAAAGAATAGCGGAGGAGTAGGAAAAACAGAAATTTCCACTTCCCTCCATATCAGCAGGAGACAGAAAAGAACATAATATACATTTATGGGTAATTTTGTGCTGAAGAATTTCGTACTGGCTTGATTTGAATTTGCACAATCATTTTCAATACTGTAGAACAGAAATCATGTCACTTAGGCTTCTCCAAATAGGTGTAAGTAATATTGTATACAGAATTTCCTATTGTCAATTGTTGAAACAATTTAATGTAACTGGCTTTATTTTCTCATAAAATAAGTATTAGCAAGTGTACGTTTTTGGTTGTCAAAGTTGATTTGAGTAAATGATTTCTAAGATTACTGGTCTCATAATAGGGATGTTTTCTGACTAAAAAAAAATAAGATTCTAATAAGTCCGTCTGTTAGATTATCGAAAAATATTGAATACGTATTTTTTGTTTTATCAAATCAATAAAAATTGACGAGGATAAATCGCGTCAAATATTTGAGTGGGGGCTTGTGACGTCACTGACCTGACATACTAGAATGTCTAAGAATATGACGTCACACGAATTTTCACAGCACTGAATCGTCTTCATTGTTTGTTTTCGTGAAAAATTAAAAAAATATGTGTACCTACTTACAATATTTTTTGAAAATCTATCTGACGGAATAATTAGGTTTTTTTTTTGTTAACTACCCTATTTACTATTGATTATAATTATTTACTATTACCCTATTTTCTGATGCCTTTCCTTCTGCCGTACTTCCCTATTATTTGCCATCTCATACTACTATTACTCACTGACAATTTCTCACACATCATCATCATCATCATTTATGGTTTAAGATCATCAATCCGGAATCACCTACTGTTGGGTAGAGGCCTTTCTGATCAGTGCGGCCCTCATCTATCCGCTTCCCGCGCTCCGGACAATATTGTCGACCTAACGCGCTTTTGGTCGGCCCTGGGGTCTCTGGCCCAACCTTGGCCACCATTTTTTTTTTGATTTGGTGGGAAATTTCTAATTAACCCCTCCCGCTCTTGGGTAGAGCGAAAGGGAGTGTCAGACTTCTACTGACTAAAAACCACCCATGTTCCTTCTTAGCCCTATATGTCAAGGCCCCGGTATCTCTTACAACATCCCGCAGCCCCGACGGGAATAAACCTTGGCCACCATTCGGTCAGAATCTTACTCGATCGGCCATCTCCGGGTCTAGCCAGATGATATGTGTTAGCTATTTAAATACATTTTGTACAAGTTTCAAGATATTTACAGTATTATATAAAAAAAATAAAATGTTTTGTATAAATAAGTAAGTTATTTGAATTATTTGAAATGCAATAAAAAAATAAGTATAAAAACTAAAACCCGACTACAAACCGCGGTCTTAAAAGTAGAAAACAATTTTTTTTGTCTAATATACATTTATTAAATTTGTATATTTCTATTTAAATATAAGTAAAATTATCATAGAGGTCAGTCGTAGTCGCATGCCACTGATACCTGATGCTCCTTCATGGCAATTTCATTGATACAGAACTCAGCTGCTGTTGCCGTTAGCTAGGTGGCATGCGACTACGACTGACCTCTATAATAAGGCGCTACGGTAGAACATACATACATAGACTGCCAAAATCATTACCCTTCCTTTTGGCTTCGCCGTAGTAGGGTAAAAATGGCGCCAACAACTATTGGAATGACAGTTGAGTACTGGAGTCTAGTAAAGAGGTTTTAAAAGGTCCAAGGCGCCATTTTAGCAGGACATTCTTTTCTGAACTTTGAACGTGTAAGGAGCTCTAAAATACCTGTGTAAATACAGTGAATTTTATAATAAACTTGTTGATGTTATGCTGTAGCTATTTATTCTGTGCTTATTTTGATGTTCTGAACCCAGTAAATAAATCATGCTTAAATCAAATTGAAGCTTTTATTTCCCTTTTGCTCTGGCTTGTCCTACATAATTATGATTTAAATAAACCCATTGAAAAGGATTTTCCCCAGTTGATGGTAATATACTCGCCTCAATTACATAGCACTAAAACTTAACTGGCGAAATTTGAGTGTACTATTTATTAGGTACGCCGTTATCTAACCCTTTGGGTATCACAGGGTGGTTTAATTTAGGTATTAGAATGGTTTATAAATAACTACCTAGTTTATAGTGACAAGTAGTACGTTCAATTATAAATTATTTTGTAGTTGCAATGTATGGTTAGTATGGTTACCTAACACTCCAATTACAAATTTAATTATACATTACGTGCCTTTTTATACCAGGTAAAGCATGTATGAGATATTTTTGAAAAGATCTTACGTAGAAGCTAAGTATATAACAAGTATACGTGATATTGAGTAAGTGTGGGGCGTACTTAAGTTTTAAAACTGTAATCCTTAACAGCACTCATTTTCGTAATTACGTGTACGAAATTCTCAACTAAAATAACGACGATTACTTTATAAGTTTTATGAACGATAAAATAGGCTGTGTACCCGGTAAACGAAATATTTATCTACTCTCCGAGAAATAAATTTATTTAAGTATCGTATAAAATACCCTTTTTGCGATTCCAATTCAATACAATTCGTATTGAAATACAATAAACAATAGTTAATTGTTGTTCGGAGTTGACAAGAAACACAAAGGTATGGGGTTCGATTCTTCGGCGATGCACTTTTGTGATAATGTCGTCCGAGCATGAGGGTTATGATTGATGATCGATATTAAATATTCGAATTAATACGTGAATCGATTCGATTTGATAAATTATTTATTTTTAAGTGAATGGAAGTCTTCTAAAATTTTTGATGTTGCCCGATATCATTTTTGTTACAACATTTCTGGGATTTAGACGAAAGATAATGTTAGACTAGGATCGAATCCCGACTTTACTTTCTTCAATACAAAACACATAGAAAAGATCGTAAAGATACACAGTTATGAAAGAGAATCCGATAAAAATGGTTTTTTATTTACACTGCGTATTTGTGCCTTTTTTAAAATGAGTCAAATAAAATTTTAAAAAGTCACACACACAATTTTTTCTTGCTTTACTCGGGAGTGTGTCAGTCTCATAATTATTAAATTGTATGCGAGATTCGCGTTCTAATTCAGATTCCATATTTTCTCCAAGAAAACAATTATACGATTAAGTCTAGGTTTGCACTCTGGCAGGTTTAGTTTCATGAGCCTTTTTACTGTTTGCCAAAATTTGTTATTTATAAGAGGTACCTAACTTAACCATCCGGAAAGACTGCTAAACGTCCGGAAAAGTCAATCATTTATCTTGCTTTAAAAGCCAATAATGGCATAGTTTTACTTAACTAGTTTTATTAAACTTTTATGGCAACATAAATAATAGGCCACAGACAGACACAAAGACAATCTAATATTATTTTAACCGAAGCCACCTTTATAGCGCCGGCAAAAATCGTTCTCTATCATAAAATCATAACATTTTGATGTCCCATGTTCCCAAAAAATTCTTTATTCGCGATATTGTTATAATAACCTTCCTATTTGCTTTGAATTTTAATGTTTCTAACATTTTCTTTTTTATTTTCGCCTTTTTTATGTTTTATGGCAACCATCTTTGATTCGTGTTGTTTTCGTTACTTTTTAGAATTGGAACTAGATAGATGGAGCAATGAGATTGGGTTCGTGGAAAGCTTTTTTATGTGTTTTTATGAAAATATTGAAAACAATCTTCTTACCATAATCGAATGACTGTTTACGTTTAGACTCTTACGATATTTACTCATCGGTTGGGTAGAGATGTACCTACTTATTAGTAGGTACACCTAATACTCGACAGTTATCTTTTAAGTTCCATGTAATAGATAGCGAGCCCTTTAATAAGTTAAAGTTATAACATATTAGAATAAAGAATTATACGAAAATAAAGGTTTATATTATTCTTGAGGGACTGCCTCTTGTAGATTTTGACGTACGAAAAGTGCAAATATCAGCCTAGTTTGAATTAATGGCTTTTGATTGATTGATTAGATTCATTGATCTATCGTTTTCAGTTACGAGATTGATATAATTCACTACAAACAAAACCACAACCAATTTAGCACTGTCAACATCCAGTAGCTCGCATGTCAAATCCCCCTCGAGCACATTCTATCAAGCTATCGAACAAGCATTACAGCATTCTTGAGTCGGCCATTAAAAATGGTGGGCACGCCACGCCAAACGGCCATACGGCCACATATCAGACAATACTCCTCAATACGGGAGCCGTGACCTTTAGCTCAGCGTATCGGATCGTATCATCTCGGCTACCGACTTCACCTCTTGACCTAAGTTGTGACAAGCGGTTTGAGGGTTTGAGGATATGTCTTGTTTGGCTATGTTTTTGACGAACAAGATTGCAGAAGGAAGGTTCGAAGTTTCAAACCCTTGCTGAATTAAAACTTCGAATTTATGAGTGGAGCTACTACTATTGCTAGTGGGCACACTAATATTATAAAAGCGAAAGTTTGTGAGTGTGTGAGTGTGTATGTTTGTTACTTCTTCACGTCTAAACAGCTGGAGCGATTTTAATAAAATTTGGCATGGAGATAGCTGACACCCTGGATTAATACATAGGATATTTTTACCTCGATCTGATCTTCCCGTGGGATAACATTCGAGTTGTAGCGGGCGAAGCCGCTGGCAACAGCTAGTATTACAATAAATGTATAAATACTCCCTCGTTTGTCAAGTGGTTTCGCGATTGCATAGCATAAAAATATAACCAAAAATTTTGACAGCGGTGTACCCAATAGTACACCCACAAATTGACATTTATGTTTAAGTTCCATTTAATAAAGGGTGAGAAGATTGTCATTAACGGCGGAGAAAATCCTGATGGAAAACCAAATAGCACTTTGCTCGACCTGGCAATTGAATTCAGGACTAACAGTACTACAGCACTTGCGATCACTGGCTGTCAAGAGACAGTCAGTGATCGCAAGTGCACCTTAACTAAGCTTAATATGCCAAAAGTAACAAGTGCATTCAACACTTTTATAATCTTACAAAAAAGCTGTCCATAATTTATCATATTTGTTATATTGCTGTATTTTCACTTTGACGATAAAGCTACTTAGTTTTCAGTCTGTCCACCAAAATACACAGTCACCCTAGCACTAGCTCTTGTTTTTCGAATGCCAGCTTTTGTGTCCTGCAGAGCAAAAGCGAAGTCATAAACTTAGGATCAAATGTCCCACAGCTACCTTCGCTATCCACCTCATCCATTGACAGTTTCCCCCTGATCTATTTTAAGACTTCCTTTAGAAAATTGTCAATGGATGTGATCATGAGATATTTGCTCAATAAAATACATGTAGTCGTATTTTTCTTGCGCTGTCACGGGTTTCTATTCTGTTTGCACTTGTTACTAACATTTAGAAAGGTCCTTTTGTAAAGTTATGAGCTGAGAAAATGTAATTTCATCCTGTGATAGATAATGTTGCGTTTTATTTGGACTTCGATTTGTTGTTTATGTTCAACAAACTATTGTTTTATCGGCAGCCTTTTATGGTAAGAAGTCACTGTTATTCTTTTCAGAAACTCTATAATGTAATATCACACTTGTATTCTCCGAAGAGTTAACCAGAACTGTTCCTACCTTTATTGTGTCGGCGCTTTTCTTGTGGCGACCACAAGAAAAGCGCCAAAACAATGAAGCTCGACGAAGTCCCAGAGAAACGATTTAACTGTCTTGATCCCGATACGAAATGAATCACAAACATTATTTCCACTGTCCTCCATATCAACAGGAGACAGAACAGATCAAGGCCAATAGTGTGTCTATGTCAGATACACATTTTATGAGTCCTATATTGAAGTCCGAAGTTATAGAAGAAGAAACCGAGAGTAAACCCCGAGCTGCTATTGAAAAATATTGATAGAATACAATCTCCTAAAAGAAAAGAATTGATTTGAGCTTCTGCTATACAAGATAATGATGATTAGATTAGATGTAAGTATAAACAAAGTGAGAGGTAAGGCGGTGAGGTATTTTTTGTTTTTGTTTTTAATGCCAAATAAACACAATTTTCTTTCTTTCTTACTTCTTACAAAGTATAATCCAATTGAAAATCACCACGGCCGCGTATTACCAACCCCTATTAAAACATTAAGCCAATGAATCATAGCAGACGTCACAGCATCATATTGATTTATACCACCGTATATAATATGATGATTTTTTCTCAATTTCATACAGAATTCAATCATAACCAAACGTCGGGTCACACATCATCCTGTCTCATTAAGACATTATTTGGAAACTAAAAAACTGATGAGGGAAAGTTTCATTGTGCTGTCTGAGATGGCATAGGGTTTTTTCATATAATAATTTATGTTACGTGAGTAAATATCGTATGTTGTAAATACGCGACAGTTATGAGTTACGGAGAAGTGAACAGAAATGGTTTTAATTGAATTAAATTGTATTGTGATGTTATGAACTGTTGAGAGATGGAAGAGGACAATATCAATTATACCGGAAAATGTTTTTATTGTTACGTTTTGGGATTCGTGGCGGAATTGACTGAAGGTTTTTGTGGCTTTATCTCGAGTTTTGCTGTTCCAGTTGTTAGAGTTTCGTTTTGATATGATTAAAAGATACTCTCTTCGCTCTTTACCTGCTTAAAAATGTGCCTTGTAAGTATGTGTGAAGGTACATTTTGAACTAAGAAACAGAAATGGTGGTCCTTGCATGTGCACAGGGTGACAATCTGGGTGGTTTTGATGAGGAAGAAATCCCAAACTTCCCAGTCTTACCCCCAGAGACTGAAGCCAGAGATGAAGAAGCCACCGAAGTGAATAAAAAAAATTGTGAAATTGCCGGTTATTACGACTTACGTTATAACCGAGAGACTTACGTTATAAAAGAGAGTTGCTAGGCTGAGAAAATATTTGATATTTGAAAATATTGACACACAGTGTCAAAATATTGATTAAATCACAAGTTGATATTCTTCTTGAAAAAAATAAGTACAATATGAGACTCTCAAAGCTCGTTCGCTCTCAAAATTCATTTAAAAAATATATTGACGTCGACACAGCAAGAAGAAAAAGAATATAAGAAGCAATCATCATTCTTCTGCCCTTATCCCAATTATCCCAATTTATTTGGGGTCGGCGCAACATGTCTTTTTCTTCCATACCTACTTCTCTATTTCTCGTCATGTCAGCAGTCACCTCCTTCCTAGCCATATCATCCTTCACACAGTCCATCCATCGTTTTTTTGGTCTTCCTCTACTCTTATACCCATATACATTCATACTCAACATTTTCCTCACAAACACTTTCTTCATTCCTTCGCATCACATGTCCATACTACGCCAATCGATTACCACACAACTTTTCATACAACGGCGCCACTTTAAGACTTCCTCTTATGTACTCATTCCTTATTTTATCCATTCGCGTCACATCACACATTCCCCTTAACATTCTCATCTCAGCCACATGCAATTGCCTTTCATATTTTTTTTTATAAGAAGCAATACAGCCCAACAAATGCCCAAATATTGCATTTGGGCATTTGTTGGCCTCCTCCAATCAAAGTTTTTCTAAATCTCGGTGTAAAATATTTACAGCCAAGCCTTTATTTTGCATAAAAAAACATCTGATCGACTGATTCAATCCATACGTCTTGTGCTCAACAATACTTTTTGTTCCCACAAACAAGAGAAAAGGCGTATTGCTTTCAATTGTGACGTATTTAGTATTATATCGAGCTTTCATGATCGCCGCCGAGACAAAAAATATTAATTATACATACATTTCTCCCATGTAGGCACGCTGACATAAGGTAGAGGTTACAAAATGTTATGTAAGTAATAGGAGGATTCGGGGTTATAAACACTTGGCAGTAAGTCTATCCCGGCGCGAGAGCGTCTTGATTCCAAGTGTTAAGATAATATAAATATTAAGATTTATAATATTATCTATACACATTTACCTACCGGGCTTACGAAGTGACCGGGGGTTTTACCGGCCGGGGTGTACGGGGTGTTTCAGGTTCACCTCTGCTTAACCCTTTGGGGATTACAGGCGTGATGGTATGTAATGAATTATTTACCTACCTACCGACTTATCACAATAAAAAACCTCTTGCATTTCACTCAGTAATTTACTTGTTAAAGACAACAACAGAAGAAAAAAATATTTAAACATTGTTAGGTAAATAGTTTGATATTTAACAATGTTTAGATTTAATAAAGACGGATAAATCTTACTGCAACGTACGATTTACGTTATCATGGTAGAGTGTGTAATTAAATTTTATTACGAAAATAATATTATTTGAGTAGTCAAATAATATTATTTTCGTAATTACATTTTTTTAAACTGAACAATGTGTGGTAGTTTTTACTCAACACTCACTGAAGTCAGGAACCTTTCGATGTCACTTCTACATCGTGTCGTGCTGTAGTTGGAAAGTTAAGACACATGACAGATTCACCGGACATTTCGAACTCATCTTGTGTGGTCTCGTCCTACTCATTTCACCACAAAAACCTACCGATTCGCTTTTTATAAAACAAAATTACAACTGCATTTACCCATAAAGAATCATCACTCAAACTGAACCTTACCGCTACGTGATAAGAAACGGGAGCAAGTAGAAAACATGTTTGCGAAAAAAACATCCAAATAATTGGCTTAGGACCTGTCAAAGCGAAATGATTTCGTCGCGACCGATATCTCCCATTAATTGTTGGAAATAAAAGGATTTCGTACAAATAAATTTGGGTTTTTTTTTTCTTATTGGCGACCTCCCTCGTCGATCACAGTGGGGGTGACGCTGTGTCGACAAATGGAGAACTTTCGTATTGTTTAATCAATTTTCGATGAATAAACAACAAGTTATAAGCGATTTTAGCCAGTTTTTGTACGGAAATTGGATAAAAGTTGGACGTTTTAGGGAAACTTTGGTGGTCCCGGTAATCCATTCGCGGAGTTTTGCACAACTTTTTAGCGGAACATAGAAGGGAAGTTTACTGCAAACGTGTTTTGTTTATGAAACTTTATAAAAGGTTTCGTTTTCAACAAAACTGGTCTAATTGGGTGCCTGCCATTCCATTAACTTATACTGTATACCCAGATACACGATGACTGTGTCAGTTAATCACATCACACCATTTTTCCAAAACTGTCCTCTGTACTGTAATATTCTGTATATTTATGTATGTTTATATATTATAGGTATATATTTATAATACTAGTGTTAATTTTTATATGTACACGACATGCGCTTGGCCAGTTTTATTCGTATATTAATTATTCTAATTAGCTCAAAAATCAGAATTAAATACTCACTTAGACCACTTCATTATTTTTACGACGGTGTCTTTCATTTCTGCTTTTTTTTAAATTTTCCATGCTCTCATTTCACCAAATGAAAATAAAAAGTAAACTGCAGTGTACAGGGTTCTTTGTAAGATTTCTTGCACTTTCTTGCTTAATAATCAGATTTATTAAAACCGGTACAAAGTTTTCGCCCGCAAACAGCGAACTCATTTAGTGGGGACAGAAAAACAGAGTTTGCTGTAGATCTATTATTTATTTATTTATTTAAGCAGGTACTTGCTACACTTACAGTTTGCACCAACGCGTGCAGCAAGTCAACATCACACACACTAACTTAAAAATCGTATGCAATAATTAAGCATAGCTTTATTACTAATCATAAACAGATCTAATAATATAATATGATCTATATAATATGTATTTAAACTGTTGGTATTTCAAGTTTTATTAGAACGCGGTTCTACCCGCGTAGTTCCGTTCCCGTGGGAATATAGGGATAAAAGTAGCCTATGTTACTCAGGGTGAATGTAGCTTTCCAATGGTGAAAGAATTTGAGAAATCGGCGCAGTAGTTTTTGAGTTTATTCATTACAAACATACATACACACACACAAAAATACAAATCTTTCCTGTTTATGATATTAGTGTAGATTGTCGGTCTAATATTTGATTAGTTATCAAAATAGCAAAAACAAAAAACATCATCTACAGCCTATTAATGTTCCCACTGCTGGGACACAGGCCTTCTCTCTTTGAGAGGGAATGGGCTATTATCTACCACGCGGGCCCATTGCAGATTGGTAGATGTCACATCGTCTTCGAATTTTTTGGTTCTAAGACATGCCGGTTTGAGGAGGAATGGGACGCCGTCGCCTCCTTCTGCGAAGCAGTGATGCTGGCGAAGGAGGTGGCGGAACGCGAGAGGGAGAGAACCTCTCGTCCCAGCCGCCGCGGGAGGCGCTCCGGGCGTCGGGGGTCCCGCGATGACCTCCGGCCACCGTAGACGCGGGCCTGTGGACGGTGAGTGATGGGCTAACTCGCCGTCCGTCCGTCTCACGACGAAAACAGGCCGTGTCGACGGCGCGTTCGTGTTCCACGCGCGCCTCAAAGAGATGTCAGCAACATGAGAGGGGCCCGAAAGGGCCGACGCCTGTCGGGGCCGCGGGTAGTCCACCGGTTATCGCGGCCTCAACATAGAGGGCGAAGAAGGAACATGGGTGGTTTTTAGTCAGTAGAAGTCTGACACTCCCTTTCGCTCTGCCCAAGAGCGGGAGGGGTTATTCGATGATTTTACACCCACCAAAAAAAAAAAAAAAAGACATGCCGGTGTCCTCACGATGTTTTCCTTCACCGTTTTGAGAGCAACGGTGATGAAATAAATTACACAAAGTGCCTGCCTGGGTTCGAACGAACAACCTTCGTAAGTCGGCGCTGCCACCACTGGGCCACCGCAGCTCTCAGACAAAAAACATCATTACATATTAATCAAAATAAGCGTATTTTAATATAACATAATTATATATTATATCCCCACCCATATATTTCCAGTTCAAGTCTCATGAAATAAGGGGGCAAGCCTATTGTCATCAAAGAGTCACAAGAATGTGAACTGGAATCTCTACTTGCTTTTCTACTTCATCTTATTATTAAGTACCCTATTTTAGTTAACAAAAAAAATCTAATTAGTCCGTCACATAGATTTCCAAAAAATATTGGATACGTATTTTTTATTTTTTCACGTAAACAAACAATGAAGACTGTGTGCTTTGAAAACTCGTGTGATGTCATTTTTGAGACATTAGTATGACATTCTTTAGCGGTCAGTGACGTCACAACTCCCTACTCAAATCTTTGACGCGTTTTATCTTCGTCAATTTTTATTTATTTGATAAAACAAAAATACGTATCCAATATTTTTCGATAATCTAACAGACGGACTAATAAGAATCATATTTTTTAAAGTCAGTAAACCTCCCTATTTTACATTAAGTATGAATCTAAAAATAAATACTGACAACTTCGAGTACAGACACGAGCATTAATATGTAAACACTTGGCATAATTTAAACGCGAATATCTTGTGAAATAATGATCGCAAATATGAGATAGACCTACTTTATGATAACATGGGCGTTCCAAAATATTTATTTCGTTACGTATTATGAAAATGAAATCAACACAGTAGGAGAAAATTGCTTCCAAACGTTGCTAAGTGTATATATATATTGGTTATGGTGACTGTGCGTGTAGCTACACTGCACTTATTTTATGTTTTATAATAACTTAAGGTGGAAGCTCACATCTGGCCCGCGAAATTCTAATTTTCTTACGTTTTTGGCAATTTGCAGGCCAGTGCTTGGTTGTATGTTTATGAAAATTTGATTTGCGACTGTAAGACGTATGAAGTTACCGAATTATAACCATCAAAATTACTAACTACTAAAGAACGACGACTAAATTACTAAAGAATGACTTTTACATGCAAAAATCAATCTTGACATGAAAATGAACTTGGAGGGTTGTATTGATAATTTTGATGGTTATAATTCGGTAACTTCATACGTCTTACAGTCGCAAATCAAATTTTCATAAACATACAACCAAGCACTGGCCTGCAAATTGCCAAAAACGTAAGAAAATTAGAATTTCGCGGGCCAGATGTGAGCTTCCACCTTAAGCTCAATTCTTTAGTTGTATTTGTGTGGCTAGCACAAAAATATGATCTTACAAGTCGTTTGAGACAAAAAGTCAAAGTAATGTAAAAAAAAACAAGCAAAATGCACATAATAATTGCAGGAGCGTCCTCTGTAGGTACAAATAAAGTGCTTAAAGAATAATTCAATAAACGTAGCTACAAAAAAACTAAATAATGAAACGCACTAACATTTCCAGACATTAGAGTAAAAGTAAACACCATTAATACAATATTAAATTAAAAGTAATTTACCCAGTAATGAGGGACTCTTTAAGGGCGTCTACAAACGAGCGGCCACGGGCTCACAGAAGCACGCTTTGATGCCTATTACCTGCCTATTTAAGGTAGATAGTTTGTAGGTGATAAATGGCTGTAATAACTGTATTTTCTTTTAAAGATAAATAGTCACGCCATATACCGTTACATTGAAGGTTCCAAGCAGGTAAATGTGATTGATTGAGTTTTTTTGCAGATGCTTGAAACTTGAAATATGGGTGGCGGGTGAAAATTGCTGTGAATTACGAAATGTTTTCTCAATGTTGTCGTGGTGGTGGTTTGTAAATGTCACATGCGTTACAGGGTGTTCCTTCAGACGACAGTCTGGAACATTCGCACAGTCGCACACTTAACAATGTTATGTTCGAATTATTTAAATCGATTTTCAGCGCAATATTTACGAAGAACAAAGCTCATGCCACAATCGACAAACTCTTGCACAAAACGCTGCAATTCAGATCATCTGGTAAATATTTATGTTCGTAAATACTCCAAAACTTATACCCCGCCTTTAAATTCCACTAAAAACCAAACAAACCGGCATCGGAATTAAACCCTTAAACCCCTGAATTATACGTTTGCACGCGCTAATGAAACCATTGGTACTCAAGTCAGTCGCACAACAAACGCTTTACGAAAATATTCAAGTAAAAATAGATAATTTAATTCAAGCGGTTACCACAAAATGGCCCAAAAATGCCAGAGCAAGTCTAACAAGCGAAACACAGGTTTACAATATGCACAAAAACAGCACAGCAAATGTCCCGAACACGGTTCTAACACGGTCCAGAACATGTCCCGGGTTTTTGTTGACATGTCCAAACTTGTCTACTTATGCACGAATCCGAAATGACGGGCCGATGCTGCGATTCTCGAAACGAGAGCGGAAAGAAAATCGATTTATTTCGATAAAAATGGGCCGAATTTATATGAGTGTTTGTGAAAAGAATTTGAAGCCGTTAAGATTGAATTGAATGAATTGGCAAAAGAATGGTGCAGCCGCCATGCTTCAAAAGTTTTCAATTAATTTCCAGAAACACTCTCATTCAAGCGTTTTGTAAAATTCTCAGAAAACTGGAGTTCTGGAATTTGATGGGTTCTGTTGTCATTAATCTACGGTTTGAAATCGTAAGATTCAACGAAACATTATAATGGAGAAATCTTGAAACTGTGAGAAGAAAATAGTTATAGCTCTAGGTCTCACTATGTTTTAGACCTCTTGAGACTGAAATATTCATCAGAAGAAAGCAAAATACACTATCATTACTCTTCACAATAAAAGTGAAAACACATAAATATTCGTTACCAACTTCCCAACAATAATTTCTAATACAAAACAAACAATTGTAAACAATAAAACACTATTATATTTACAATTTCAACTATCCATCAAGCCACTATAGTGAAATGTGGTCAACGCAATCAAACGCTTTACTCAAATCCAAATATCGAGTAACACGGCAAAAGGGTCCCTTTAAATCAAATTAATACAATTCGAATGTCCGACATCGGTTGCAGTATACTTTGGATACTCCCAAACTTTGTATAATGTGATGCTCTTAAAGTCTTAAATGTTCTTTTTGCGACTTCCATTTGACAATGCCTGTATTAATGTGCTCAAGTTCTCATGTTTGGGGATTTTTGTATTATTTGCTTTTAGTCTTTCGTGTTGTGTTAAGCTTCCTGTACGCTTTCTTTATTGTTTCTGCTGTGGTACTTTCACAGTTGTCGTTGGTACCTGAATTTGAATGAAGATAATTTAAATATTTTATTTTCGTTTCATTGACTTCACTCTCCTGGCTGAAATCATACTTTACATATTTAATTAATTTGTTTTTCATCTGCTATGTGTATTGTAAACATACGACAACCGATTTATTCATGTTAGTATACATTAACAACAAAAACATTTTACTTACTCATCGCATCGAAACAAAACCGACAATAGATAGCAGCTTTTCATCATGATTTTAATATTAATTACTGGCAACAAAAATAAAACCAACTGAGTGCAGTGGCAGTAAAAAGAAACAAATAAATGATTCCCACTGATTGCGTATCGCGCCATCTTAAAATCTTTCATTAAGTGTGAACTAATAACCGAGAGAATGACTGATGTTATGGTAACCACACTTTCGGATTTCAAAGGATCCTGATTCTACTGATACAGAGAGATATTTTAGGCCCGTGCATTTTAATGGTTCGAATTTCAAAGTTTGTGTTCGGTATGTATTTTAAGTTAGTTGGAATACGGTGTTATTAATTTTGAAACTAAATTAAATGTCATATATAATGTAGGTAATAATTAGTTTTTCTCAGAACTGAATACAAATAAGGTTCTGGTATGTGGTTTGTAAATACCAATCAGTAGAATATTCATTCATAATATTATACTTATTGCGTATTTTAATGTTATGAATGAATGGCCGTATCGGAACTATTCGTATGAATAAAATGACATTAGGTACCTACTATTTAAAGCGACCACAGCGTAACGATTTTTTTTTTCAAATTCAACGGGTAAATCTTTAAAACTGACCTCATACATTATTTATTAACTTTTCCTGTTTATTCGGACATGAATATTGCTTGTAAACCACCCGTAGTTTACAGGATTTTTGGAATTTGTCAGTAATTACGTCGTTTGAATACATTTGTCATTTCAACTCCTAGTTTCAAATGTGTGTTACACTAGATTGAAATCACTAGATCTGGACTAAGAGAAATATGAATAACTTAAAACTTACTAATTATAAAATAAGAGAAATAATGATTTATGTGCTTCATTATTGCGAACTCCTTTAAAAATAAAAATTAAGTTATAAGTACTTCGAAGAATAAAATACAAGTGCAGGACCTTTCTCGCCAGTGCTGCCATCTTCCTCCTTACTATACTTTTATGAATGTTTGAGACACTAACATATGTATTTATCCTAGTTATTTTAAAACTAAACTTCTCATAAATGAAAAGTGATTAAACGGTTATAAGTACCTATTATCAAACCCTATCTATTTTAATCCATCGTATTCATTCATCTCATGGTCGCCCCTGATGAGTTACTCGTTTCATTATAATAATTTCACACGTCCTGCCTGCTCAGCACTCGGCAGTTATAGTAAAGTAGTAATTACTGTGAAAGCCAGTAATCAGATAGCTGTGTTTTTGTTTGTTCTAGTTAAGTAGTTGAGGGCTTGTCAGTTTTTTCTCATTGAGAATCTAAAGGGTGTAAAAGTACCCTTAACGCAAACGAAGGACACTTGTTCTTTGCCGCGGGTAGTCCTCTGGCTATCGCGGCCTCGACATAGAGGGCGAAGAAGGAACATGGGTGGTTTTTAGTCAGTAGAAGTCCGACACTCCCTTTCGCTCTGCCCAAGAGCGGGGGGGGGGGGGTTATTCGATGATTTTAAACCCACCAAAAAAAAAAAAAAGGACGCTTGTTCTCCCCACCACTGCGATATTTTTTTTTGTTAAGGCCATACTTGGGAACCCCTAGTTACGGAAATATTGGGGGTCAAAGTTACAAATTATTCACAGCTGTTTTTGTAAATACTAGTTTTTCAGGTTCAAACTTTACTTAAATTACCCCCACGACCCGTTTACTATTCAAAGCACAATGCTTTACTAGCACAATGTTTTAATAGTGCTACGTTGAGTTTTACCGTAAAATGTGATTTTTGACCAGTTTCCCAGAAAAACTTTTTGCGTGGGGGTACTTAGTTTGATATACAGAATGCTTGGTTGACGTATGTGTGAAGGGTTAATTTACACCCTGTATTTTCCGTCGCATCTCTAAAGGAAGATTATAGCTATAAATATAATTATATTAATGCTAGCATTAAGTGATGCATTTTTCGATGATTTTAAGTTGCCTATAATCCGATATCTATAATACTAAGGAATATAGACTATCTGCCTCGACTATTTGGATCATTGACCCCCAATATTCCGTAACTAGGGGGTTACCAGGTATGGTCTAGAAGCAAAAAATGATCGCAGTAGTGGCTAGAACAAGTGCACTCGTTTGCGTTAAGGGTACTTTTAAACCCTTTATGCAACATGAGATTAATAGGTACTGCTACAAAATATAGTTACCAAATTTTTGATGACAATCATATTACAAATACAATATTAAAATATGCTCCATATAAATAGAGGTACTCAGTGGCAACCGGTAAGACTGGAAACAATACCCAAAATCATTGGAAAAGCCTAGGCAGATGATGATATATACCTACCAATATAAATTAAATTATATAAATTACCAGCTGTTGCCAGCGGCTTCACCCGCTACAACTCAAAAACTATACCACGAGAAGATATAATCGGGATAAAAACTATCCTATGTGTTAATACAGATTATAACTATGTGTGTACGAAATTTTATTCAAATCCGTTTAGTAGTTTCTGCGTGAAGAAGTAACAAACATACACACTCACACACTCACAAACTTTCGGCTTTATAACATTAGTGTGATTCCCCTTTATCTGTTAAATTATTCCTTTTACGTATGAATTATAATTATACTTGTTAGATAAAAAAAATAATGAGGCAAAGGGAAAATTTTAATGATAAACGAAACCGTAGCAGTGGCGTGGTTAAGAAATATAATTAAATTAGGAGGCAAAGTGTTGCTATGTGTAATTATTAATATTAATATAGGAAAGTGGGATTCGTATTGCAATTATTTAGATTTTAGTCCACGGTCAAACAATTATATGGCATTTTTTTTCATAACATCACGCCTGTTGTCGTCGAAGGGTTTGGCAGAGGTGTTGTACCGAATAGTAGTTATGTTTCAGTCCTATGTAATAGGGGGCAAGACTGGGCACAAATCCAGACTCAGTGAATACTACTAAGAAATTTTCGGTGGAATCACACAATATCGGCTTGCCCGAACGGGAATCGAACCTAGGACGTCATAATCAGCAGTCGCGTTTGAAACCACTAAGCCAACGAGACAGTCCAATGTATTAATTATACTTTATACGTTAAACTAGCCCGTTTTACACCTTCCAGCTTTAAAGCCATGATAGGAGATCGGACAAAAAAAAAATTTGTTCTTCAGATAGATTTTGAAAAAATATTGAGCACATATTTTTTCTTTTTTCACATAAACAAAAAATTGAACTCCTCGAAAACGTCACATGTTAGTATTTTTTTACCTACAAATGTCGTCACAAGTCACAACCCCCCCACTCATGATTTTTGAGGCGTTTTATCTCCGTAATTTTTTATTAATTTGATAAAACAAAAAACACGTATCCAATATTTTTCGATAATCTAACTGACGGACTAATTACAATCATATTTTTTTTTACCCAGTCCGTTCCCCTTTCCCTTGTTAAAACTAGTAAACCGGTGTAAATAAAGATATTTATTACTAAATAAACCTTATTCCATGTCTCAAAAACACTTAAATAGTATAAGAAAACCATATCAATATATAAGCTAGATATCTTTTTATCAATGGACATACAAATTGGTTGTATGCCTAGGTACCTAGGCTAGATAGATAAGATGATGAGACGGCAATATAAAAACACTATCGATAGAGCGAGAAAGAAAATAGAAATAAAATGTAACCTCAATTTTATCGTGGCCTTTTAAGGTCTGAACAGAAATGATTTTATTCAAAAACTTCTCAATCTTATACCACATCTAAGCAAAAGTAAATAAGGTTGAAATTCGATTGGTTTACATGCAAAGGTAACGTGTGCAACCGTCGACACTGATTATGACAAGTAAATTATTGTAATGAAGTGGTTTCAAATGGTTTAAATGTGTTTAAAAGATTTTAAAGTTGGTAAAGATATTGTGATGACTTTATGTGTTGATATGATCGGTGTGAAAGTTAACGATTATTTGCTTGTTTACTTCAGTGAATTTACAAACGAAGTTACGTTGAGATTGCCTTGTTGGTCTTGCGGTTGCAATAGCTACTGCTGATCTATCCTAGGTATGATTCACGGGTCAACCAAGTGATATTGGGTTTTTCAATCACATATTTCTCAGTCAGCCTCGGTGTATTGATGGTAATAGGCTTGCTCCCTTTTATATGAGACTTAAAAATATCTGACAAAATGTGTGTAGGTACTATTAGTTCCACCTCTGACTAACTATTCGGGGATTACAAGCGTGATGATAGTAGATATTGAGTACTACGATACCCCTTGGTAAGACTGGTTGTCAGACTTTCGATGGTTTTATAACCTACTAGCGGACGACACGCGGTTTCACCCGCGTAGTTCCCGTTCCCGTGGGAATACAGGAATAAAAAGTAGCCTATGTTACTCAGGGTGAATGTAGCTTTCCAATGGTTAGAGAATTTTAGAAATCGGCGTAGTAGTTTTTGAGTCTATTCATTACAAACATACATACACACACACACAAAAATACAAATCTTTCCTCTTTAATATTAGTGTAGGCTAAATATTATATTCCGATAAAGGTTCTAATGAAATGATATCGACAGACATCCAATATTTTAAGCCCACTTTGTCAGCTAGATCTCATTTGAATAATTAATGAGTGCGTGGGCTTCAAATCACCTTGTTTACTAGTCTTCTGTACCACTTTATTTATTTATATATTTTTAATATTTTATGATAATTAGTTAAAACTACCGATTTATTTGTCATTATTAGCCAGTAAAGTTCTGTTTCTTCTCTTACGGCTAGGCAAAGTCTGGCACACCGGCAGGCGGTTCATACTTCTTACACTAAACTCGTGATTTGCAGTATTATACTTCAGATTGTATCTAAGGAACATTGAAGACATGAAGTACGCAGTAAACGCCTATTTACTGGCAACTTAAAGAAAACTACAATAGATTTTTGTAGAATTTTACTACTTTTTAATGTAGATTATGAATTATTTCTGTATCGTGGGTGCGTTTACAAGAAATTATACTCACAAACACAGAGCCAGACCCATAATAACTACTATAAGCCATACAAATATTTGTTTCATGCGGGACTCGAAGCCACGACAAGTAGCCCAACAGCCAATCACTTAGCCACTGCGCCAACCATGCCGTCAGTCTTTTGATCGGTCAAATTCCAGCAAAAATGGAGTGTAAATCAGTTACCATTTTAACACATAATTAACTGACCACATAATATTATTATCACACATTAGCATATTGTGTCACCAGAGATTCCCTTCCACTTTCATAGACAAACACACAAACACTTTTACTATTAAATCCACAATATTCCCCGAACATGTCCCATACATCGAATCCAACCAAACGACATAATATTCCAAGAAGTTGACATATTACAATGGGTATAAACCGACCAAGTGCGAATCGGACCGCACGAAGGGTTCTTCGGTATCTTTAAAAAACAACAAAAATACACGTTTGTTTTATGGGAAAAGAACGTGATATTAATTTCTCTACTTAAATATTTATGTTATTTTCTTCTTACCCGACAGCGGCGACGCCCGAAAGGAGGGTTATTAGTATTTGTTATAAAATCGGCAGCAGAAATACATCATCTGTGAAAATGTTCACTGTCTAGCTGTCTAATTTTCACTGTCAGGGTTCATGTGATACAGCCTGATATATGACAGACAGACGGACAGACAGTGGAGTCTTAGTAATAGAGTCCCGTTTTTACCCTTTGGGTACGGAATTCTAAAATGTATGCATGTCTGTCCTTGATAGAATGACTAATATCAGTGTTAATGTTTTGCTGAGGTACTGCCCATGCTATGCCGATCACGTTCGCATACAAAGTGGTATAACAATAACATTTATGGTGCATTATCCACTAATCAATGGTGCTTGCATATTAAGGTAGGATATGACGTCTGTGGATCGATCCACAGCAAAAAAAGCAAACTTTTAAAGTGTGGGAAATCATCAAATGACTCCACCCGCTCTAGGCAGAATGGTAGGAAGTGTCAGACTTCTATTGACAAAAACCACCCATGTTGCTTCTTAGCCCTTTGTGTCGAGGCCGCGGTATCTCTTTCGAACAACCCGCAGCCCCAACAGTCGTGCAATGTTGCTGACATCTCCTTGAGGCGCGCGTGAGACACGAACGCGCCGTTGACACGACCTGTCGTCATTATAAGACGGACGGACGGTGAACTAGCCCATTACTCACCGTCCACAGACCCGCGCCTACGGTGGCCGGAAGCCATCACGTGGCCCCGACGCCCGGAGCGTCTCCCGCGGCTGCAGGAAAAATAACCTTGTCTAGGCTTTAGGCAATATTCTCTTCTAGGATTGATGATTCAGATTAGCGACCTTGCAGCTCTGCCGATTGCTCCATTCAAGTCATGCAGGGTGCAATTAGTTGGCTTTGGGCAATTAAATAATTATCTTTGGGGACGGCCAGTACTAGCGGCCCCGACTTACGAACAGTAAGTCGTGGGTTCGAACCCAGGCAGGCGAATCACTTTGAATAATTTATTTTTTATGATGTTAAGAGCTCAAGATAGGAAAATATATTTTATTAAATTTTATTTGAAACGGCGACAAATTTTATGATAACAGGTTAGTTAACAAAAAAAATCTAATTAGTCCATCAGATAGATTTCCAATAAATATTGGACACATATTTTTTTTTTTTACGTAATCAAACAATGAAGGCGATACGGTGCATTGAAAACTCGTGTGACGTCATTTTCTAATACATTAGTATGACTTCTTTACCGCTGAGTGAAGTCACAACCCCCAACTCACATCTTTGACGCGTTTTATCTTCGTAATTTTTTATTGATTTGATAAAACAAAATATTATAATATACGTATCCAATATTTTTCGATAATCTAAAAGACGGACTAATTAGAATCATATTTTTTTAAGTCAGTAAATATCCCTATTCATAAACTAGTCATTTAATCAGAAATGAATTAATGATTCTAATTCCTAAGCTATACACACAACGGCGTTTGAAACTCATCAACAGGATCTCAAACCATGAAAACTACAGAACGACCCTGCAGATTTTTACATACAAACTATAGGCTACGGAGGTTTTATCGGAACCGAAGTCGAAACCGGAATCGGAATCGGAATCGGAGGCAGAGCCCGAGATGGTGGCAGAATAGAGATGAGTTAAGAAGGGCCCGTAAGTACACGCGTCCGCCACGCTTCGACCTCCGATTAAAACTTCCGATTAAAAGTGTCGGAACCAAAGTCTCGAAATAGAAATCAGAAATTCCGACCTATCGGAATCGGAGTCGAAGTTAAATTAAATTAAATTAAATTAAAGTTTATTTAGGAACAGTAACACGAGAGATTTTA
This sequence comes from Diarsia rubi, assembly GCA_932274075.1. Lineage (NCBI taxonomy): Eukaryota > Metazoa > Arthropoda > Insecta > Lepidoptera > Noctuidae > Diarsia > Diarsia rubi. The sequence goes on along the minus strand of OW026424.1, from coordinate 18,116,923 downwards.
TAACACATAAAACGATGGAAGCTGCAAAAGTATAAACTGTAGCGTAGCTTCCAACGCCCTTTTCCAGATACAGACAAATAAGACCAGAATGAAAGTTGCGTAACATCCTTATTACAAACGAACACAGAGTAGCAAATTGCAAAAAAACTGAGTTTCGAGGATTACCGTGGCGCTCTCGCCTCACCAACAAACTCGCAATCATCCCGTCAAGATCTCAACAGTTCAAACACACAGTTAAACTCTTTTGAACTGCCGATAAATCCGTTGAGCTTTAAGTTATTTTAATAAACAATTAAACGGATATCTCACGTTCCTTAGCCAAAACAGGAAGACATTTCGAGTATTTCCCCAAATAAAATAAAATAATTGACGGCGGCGTTATGTCAAGCGTCTTTAAAAGCGAATAAAGTGTACAAACGATGTCTTTTAATTATATAATTACTTAATCAAGGCGATAAATAAAGGGGACGGTGGGATAATACAATCATGTCGGGTGTAGTTAATGTGTTATGATTTTTAAAGCAGTTTTGAGTTTAAGGGGTTCTTGTCATGGGCCGCGGGTTGTTTTGTACACTAGTTATCGCGGCCTCGACATAGAGGGCTAAAAAGGAACATAGGTGGTTTTTAGTCAGTAGAAGTCTGACACTCCCTTTCGCTCTGCCCAAGAGCGGGAGGGGTTATTCGATGATTTTCCACCCGCCAAAAAAAATAAAATAGGGTTTCTTGTCACTCTTAATATGAATGAAACTGTTAATATTTGTTTTATTGGTAAAACCTAGTAACAATTTGCTTGATCTAAGAATCGATCGCGGGCCCACATGCTCAGCAGCAGTCAAAAGTCAATTACTTAGTACCTACACAAGCAAAATAAAATATTAATTTACAGTATTTTTTTCAACACAGCTCCACCAATAGGGTAGTTAACTAAAAAAATCTAATTAGTCCGTCAGATAGATTTTCAAAAAATATTGGACACGTATTTTTCTTTTTTCACGTAAACAAACAATGAAGAACGATACAGTGCTTCGAAAACTCGTGTGACTCCATATTCTAAGACATTAGTATGTCATTTTTTTGCGGTTAGTGACGTTTTAAACTCCCACTCAAATCTTTGACGCGTTTTAACTTCGTAAATTTTTATTGATTTGATAAAACAAAAAAATACGTATCCAATATTTTTCGATAATCCAACAGACGGACTAATTAGAATCATATTTTTTTAAGTCAGTAAACATCCTTCTTATTCTAGATAACTTGACAAATTATAATTTATCTCGGAGAAAAGGCGAAAGGAAACACCTTAATGTGATCGTTCCTCATTTTAATGCGAGTTGTGAAGTTTCCGCTGAAATATGAGCAAAGTTTCATGCATCGTTCTTTAGTTCATTCATGTGGGGATTGGAATATCGTTACTTAAATTGCTGAAATGAAAATTGAATCGAGAATGATTTTTTAAAGTTTTTTTGCTCTGGTAATTTTATCATTTGGGGTTTTACCTTTAGTTACCTCCTTGACTTTGACGCAGATGCAACACGACAGTTTGTATAATTCTCGAGCGAGAATTTGTTATGGTTTGTTTTTAATTTTTTTATATAAACTTCAACCGACTTTTCCTTTAATTACCCTTTACTACTTTGAAACTAAAAACTGTGTAGTCATTTGTACAACTTTGCTACCAAAGGCGAAGCCGCCGTTCGCCGTTCAAAAAAGTCAAAAGAAAATGTCAAGGAACACTGTTACGAATACATTAAATTGATCTAAAATTGTAATTACTTATTAGCCAACCTAATTAGTACTTAAATAAAGTGTTAATTTTTACACAAGTTTTTAGTTTGTAAAGCGGTGCCGTATCGGATGATATCCCGCAGTTGTTTAATAAACTCACACCTTTTCCCCATGGGGGTGAGCAGAAAGAAACCACAGAATGCCACCCGCTACGATCCTTACATTCCTCCTTCATCCTTTGGTCTCGTACACATTCATACATCTGGTCATACACGCCCGCCAGTTGTGAGTACTAAAGACCTGGAGGTCTAAAATGGCCACTCTAACAGATCAAAATAGCAACTGCGTCTGTGACCATTTTACGAATTTTATTGCAATTCATATAATTTTCCTATTGTGATCTGTTTTTCTAAATGGCCACAGACGGAGTTACCATTATACGCTTTTAACGCAATTCATAATAAGTGGAAGGAGGGAAGGGGGAGGCTTTGGCCCTGCAGTGGGACACAAATGGCTAATAATAAATAATAATAAAATAATAAGATCTGCCATTTTAGACCCTCTGTCCTTTCTCAAGAACCTCACAAATAAGGTCAGTGTATGTATGTGTTGGCTGTCCCGCAGTTCGATGTACTAATTATTTACTGATGGAAAATTGTCACAGACATGTCATTACATCTTTGAAGGGCAAGCAGAGGTGCCGTAGCGGATGGTGTCCCGCAGTTAGACCTACCAATTATTTAGTGATATACAATTGTCACATAATGATAGGCACCGTTTGATCTGTATAAATGTCACTTGTCAATATATAGGACACAATGACGCCGCCTTGCAAATGTCATATGTTTGTAATCATTAGGTGACTTTGTAGAACAAAAAATAACTATGCGGGGTTTATTAGATATGTTTTTCTTTGACTGACCTCTACTACATGCAGTTTTTGAATAAAGATGTATTCAAAAACTAAAAAGTAAATAAAAGTGTCGGTTTGTAATTTCAAAATTAAGTTCAGCTGTTTACTGAATGCACAATTTAAAATATATTGGCCGATTTAAGCGAAAACGGTCAGGAGGAGCGTATAAATCTACACTAATATTATAAAGAGGAAAGATTTGTTTGTTTGTTTGTAACGAATAGGCTCCGAAACTACTAGACCGATTTGAAAAAATCTTTCACCGTTGGGAAGCTATACTATCCCGGGTGACGTCCGCTACTTTAAACTATATTGGCCGATTTAAGCGAAAACGGTCAGGAGTGTATAAATATATTATAAAGCACTATTGCCATCAACGGGGCACTAATCCAGACTCCTGACATATACCTGATTGTAATACCTACTAACTATTTATCCGACCCGAAAATCGAACCCATTCGTATGACCAAACGCTCAGCAGTCGTCTTTGCGACAACGAAACCAACAAGGAGGCAGTCATTCTCATAATTATTACGTGAGACTTCAACATAACTGGCAAAATATGAGTTCACTATTCGGAACTACTCTGCCTTACCCTTCGCGAATAACAAGCGTGATTTTATGTAATAAAATAAAAAAAAAGCTTATAAAAATATTTATTTAAAATATTAAAGAAATAGTTTTTAGGGTTCCGTAGTTAATATGGAACCCTTATAGTTTCGCCATGTCCGTCTGTCTGTCTGTCCGTCCGTCCGCACTATATCTCAAAGACTCTCAGTACTAGAAAGCTGTAGTTTAGCATGAATATAGAAATGAGTAACGCCGACAAAGTGGCGCAGTAAAATATTGTAATTTTTTATTTAGGGTGTCCCTAGTACACATTAAAGTGGGGATGATTTTCTTTTCCTCGCAAAGTCCATTGTGTGGGATGTCGTTGTAAAATTATTATAGAGGTCAGTCGTAGTCGCATGCCACCTTGCTAACGGCAACAGACTTATGTATTAATGAAAACGCCATGAAGGAGCATCAGGCTGGTATCAGTGGCATGCGACTACCGGCGGTCCTCTATAATAAGTTTACTTATATTTAAATAGAAATATACAAATTCAATATATGAATATCAGACAAGAATTATTTACTACTTTTAAGACCGCGGTTTGTAGTCGGGTTTTAGTTTTTAACTTATATTTTTAAAACATTGGTGTGTAAAATATTTAAATATTAGACATACCGATACAATAAAATGTATAACTTTACCTACACCTGACCTTGTAAATAAATGTGTGATGTTATGTATATTAAGTAATACTACTACAAATAATATATTATATACCATTTTCCATACTACCATATAAGTTTAAAACAAAAAACCACAAAGATTTACCGGTGTTTCGAACTTCGGAGTAACTTAATACAGTCACATTACTCTTGTGGTAAAATTACAAATAGTTTATCCCAAAATTGGGTTTATTTACTATTGAATAGTAACTAAGCCCAATTTTGGAATGATACCGCTTTATTTTATCAACTACAGACCTAATACCATTTATGTCAATATTTAAAAAAAAATATAGTCAAAGTTTATTTAAATATTAACCAAAATCAGTTATGTTACCAATTACCTATTAGTTATATAACCTGAAAAATATTGACGTAGGTATACGACATTAGTTTTTAGGGTTCTGTAGTCAATATGGAATCCTTAAAGTTTCGCCATGTCCGTCTGTCTGTCTGTCCGTCCGTCCGCACTATATCTCAAAGACTCTTAGTACTAGAAAGCTGTTATTTGGCATGAATATACAAATGAGTTACGTCGACAAAGTTCTAAAGTAAAATATAAAAAAAAAAATAAGTGGAATTCTCCAGTACATATTAAAATGGGGATGATTTTATTTTTCTCGCGAAGTCTATTGTGTGATGTCGTTGGATAGGTCTTTAAAAAATATTGCGAGTTTGCTGAAACTGTTTTACGATTAGGGAATTCGTTTGTGAAATATTAAGCTTTAAAGTGCACATTTTTGTTAGACTCAAGTGTGCCAACCTAAACCACTTATACGGGTTGTGTGTCATGGTAGTAACATATATAACGAAAATAAAAGGAAAACTATCACAGCTAAGAAGGCTTTACAAGTTTACGAGTAATAGTCGACCAACTTATAAAATGTACTTGTATGAAATATTTTCTTGTACATAATGTATGGGAGCGCAGGTCTCGAAACTGCAAATGTAAGTTTGTTTTATTTTTACAATAAAAATCATCGTTCGGAGGAAGGTAGGCAGGGTGATTAATCAGGGCACGCCACGGTAAGTTCTTTGGGGAGTGACTTGAGAGGCGCCACGGCACCCTCACCTTCCGTCTGACGCAGGTCCTCACCGGACACGGTTGTTTTCCACGCGCGCCTCAAAGAGATGTCAGTAACATGACCGTAGCAAGAGCGGTCGCCCGCGCCGGTCGGGGCTGCGGGTAGTTCGAAAGCGATACCGCGGCCTCGACACAAGGGCTAAGAAGGAACATTGGTAGTTTTTAGTCAGTAGGTACAAGTCTGACACTCCCTACCTCTCACTGTTTTTTTAATACAAGTTTAATCTTATGTCTTTACTTTAAATACCTCCACGAATCCATGATCTTCAATGCATCCATCAGCACAATCTTTTGAGTGTGTCACGTGGTGTCTCACCGTAGATTTTTCATTTTCAAAAAAAAAATGTGGATTCGTAGAGTTACACAGTTAGATGTAGGTACAGATTCCGATGCCAACATTCCATGGTGTCTTAATTAGGTCATCCGTCTTTAGCCAACTTTAAAAAAATCCTTATGTCAGCGATCCTTGATTGCCATCGAGATTTGAGCCATGCGAATTTAAAAATCAATTAACAATAATTAGTTCCCGTGAAATACTTATACAACAGCTACATATTTTTGTAATAAAAGTCTTATGTAAAGTTTTATGATAATTTTGGCTTTTAACCCGTCGGTGTCGACGGGGGGTAGATTGGACCCCTGATGCAACGACTCATATCCTGTCAGACACCACTTCAGCATAACTTTTGATCGATATGACACCTGCCTCGCAGTCGTCAGCCCATGCACATTTGGCGCCTGATCAAAAGACAAGAGGCGCAGAATGTCGTAAGAGTTTACGGTTAATTTAAAAAAAAAAACAATAATAGATTAAACGATTATGATCGAAGAAGAACGCCCATATTTAGCAAAGAGGTAATTGCATTAATTAACTTTTTAGTATTGTAATAGTAGACAATAAAACTGCTATTAATATATAATTTTATGTAATTGACGTGTATTGCCTGCTTCGTTGGTGTGATTATCGGTAGCGCTTCTGTGGAGCATCTGTAGAGCATGAGAGTTTTTATCTCAAAAATCACATTTTACGGTAAAACTCAATGTAGCACTCTAAAAAAAACATTTTGTGCTGCATTGTGCTTTGTGCTTTGAATAGTAAACGGGTCATGGAGGTAATTTAAGTAAAGTTATAACCTGAAAAACTAGTATTTACAAAAATAGCTGTGCAAAATTTGGAACTTTGACCCCCAACTAGGGGGTTCCCAGGTATGGTCTAGAACCAAAAAATGATCGCAGTGGTGGGGGTGGGGGTAGTGGGGGAACAAATTAATGCCCTACGTTTGCGTTAAGGGTACTTTTACACCCTTTACAGGGCCTACCTAGCTAAAGAGCTAGAAGTTGACTAAACCCTCCCTAGGCCAGAGAAGGCTGTGAACAAAAATTAATATGAATGTGCGATGATGAAGCCTGCGCTTATTCATCATCACGTAAATTCTCCGATTTCTGTCAACAACGATTAATACCACAAAATACAGCATGGATACAAAGTACCCACTTGTCATTCACACAGAGTGTTCAATTTAAATTGCACATTTACGACATACACAGTGTGACTGAACTTTTTAAATGCGATATTTGGCGGGTGTTAATCTTCGTACAAACGTCACTTCCGATTGGTACGTGAGCTCCGGAAGTTATAGAGACGCGCCATGTTGAGAATATTGATCCATATTTTTTGGTACTTATTATTTTTGGTGTTAGTTTAAGCCAGTGATTTTGATAGTCATGGCTTGTATGTTGGATAGAAGCTACCAACTCGGCCTCTTATTTTAAGAATGTCAATGTATGGGTGTAGGGAAGTCATCAAATTAATGACTACTCCCGCTCTAAGCGGAGCAGAAGGGAGTGTCAGACTCTTACAGACTAAAACCCACGCGTGTTCATTCTAATGCCCTTTGCGTTCCAGGGCCGTGGTAACTACTCCTAACAAATTCCAGGAACTGGCCCTAGTGGACCCCGTTTTATATGCTGACAACTCCTTGAGGCGCGGGTGGAACATAACTTGTCGTCGACCCAAGCCGGCTGGTTCCGATCGGACGGCGAGCCAACCAACCTCGCTCGCTATCGCTTAATCATAAAAATGGTTATTTTCCAGAAAACGTAACTTTTGGAGGCCACTGCAGCTAAATCTAGAGCCTAGATGTCATGAAACTTCATAGTTACCAAAGAGCATCCTTGGTTTTTGACCTTGTAGTAATGTGTATTTATGTATCTTAAATTGATAATAATAGGTACTAGGTACTAATAATAGGTACTACTTACATCACGTACGCGAATGATCTCATTTCCATAGGTATCTACTTATGAACAGTTCCGAATTAAAATACATATTAGCTAATTTATAAGGAAATATATAGATTTTCAGGTCAATTATTGTTACCATGTTACACTTTTCGTATTAAATTTATTAACAAAGCTGATAATTGAGTCAGTATTAAAATATTTTAGCAGGACGTTACTTAATTTTTTTTGCATTGTTAATGGAACTGAATTCATATAATTGTGTGGAATTTACGTCGGTAGCGATTACAGTTTTCCTTCTCCAGGTATTCTTGTGGTTTTGAGACACGTGTATGATACCAAAACTGGAGCAAAGTAAAACTGAGATGCAGTCATGACCAAACGGTCGTCATCATCATCACGTATACATTAATGTCGACTGCGACTACTCAGACCACAGTTTGTCCTAAATAATCTTAATCCTTCAGCGGAAAGGAAATCTTTTTAAAAAAATTAGACAGTGGTTTAAATTTTTATTGTAAAAATGGGTTTTATCCTTTTATTACATATTACTTTATTTAGTTTTTTATTATTAGCTTAATTTTAATTGATAGATATTAGTTGTAATAGCTAGTTATAGAGTGTTACAGTTACATGTCTAGCAGTGGATGTCTTTCGTGTGATTAATAAATGATAAGTTGAAATACCTAGGTTTGCAGTGTTAAAACACTCTCCTCCACTGTGCGTTATGCATATTTTTTTTTAGATTTTAAAACTTTGCTCAACACTAGGTTTTTCTCCTTTAACGTGGATGCGTTTACAAAAATTTAAACTCATATACCTACACAAACAGTCAGACCGGCCGGTTAGACTGGAAGCCTACAGCTGGGAAAACCAAAATATTATTTATTTTATTTCAGTTTAAATATTTTATAACCTCTACTTGTACATTTATGGCTATCAGAACCGGTGTCAGAAAACCCATTATTACGCCATTCTACGCCATTTATTTATCAAATTTTATTCCCCTAATATGAACCCGCAAATCTTGATATAAAAATATTCCTTTTGCCTCAATTAAATGTGAAAAGTGCCTGTACGGGTCGTGGGGCTTTCGGGACCGGGACCGCGGTCCAGGATTCCCCCTTTAATAATAATAATTATGTTTCAGTAGTATTACGGGACCACAAATGAAAAAAAAACTAATGCCTTTTAAAAGTACGGTCAACAAAAAACATTCGTTATAGGTATATTAGAAATAAAACTATTTTTATAAGACTATAAACTATTTCTTTAATTTCAAAAATAGCATCCTGAATTAGAATAAAACATAGAAAAAAATTATATATTGTGTATGTATCAGTATTTAAATCACACAATTGCACATAATTATAAGAATATTAACAAAAGGTCTCAATATTAAGCAAATCGTATCATAATAATAATATAATCAACAGTCTCCATACAGTATTTTTTTGTACGAGATTAGAAACAAAGGATAGTAAAGTCTGTTTGTTAGACTTTTCATTCGACCAGAAGGTCGGAATGGCGAAGTAGTAGTGTCATCATTGCATGTTATTAGAATTTAGGTGTAGAGATATGAATGATATGATATGGTATGATATCATTATGAGATTCCTATGAACAATATACAATACCTCCTTCATGTTCCTGGACTCTTCTTAGTTTGTGAGACTCTAATCCTTTTAAAATAATTGTAACTTTTTTTTCGTTTGACAATTACATTTAAAAAATATAGTTTCGTAAAATATTATACTTATTTAACTTCTTACCTCTGTGCACCGTGATCAGTTTAAATATGTTTTTTATGTTCCTTGTAGCCACAGATACCGGTACTGATAAACAATTCATGTAATTGTTGATCATACTTAATAATATATCAGTTTTTTGCTTACTGTACTTGTGGTCTTTTCTTGTGGTCTCGAAACCAAATGAATCCACTGCACCGGACCGCGGTCCCGGTCCCGAAAGCCCCACGACTCCGTAGAACGAATTAACACGGTATTAAATTAGATAATCATCATTAATAATATCAGAAAGCTATTTTTAATATTTGATATTTTGTATTGGTATTAAACCTAGCGCCATGGTCGCGGGATTGACATATAAGTATATGGTATGGTATGTGCAGAACAGATAATTGCGGAAGATATCCGCTAAGTCGGAGAAGAAGATTAATTTATTTTAAACCGCAAAAGCAATAAACAATCCTTTTTTACCCGACAAAACCAAATAAGGAAAAGTTATCTAATAGTGAGTTACCTGATAGTATTTGTTTTGCACGCCACAGGTATTTCCTGAAAACGATTGCCAGAACTTTTGACAGCCAGTATTCAAGAGAATCCTGATTGAGCGATACAACTGCGGATGTAGGTATCAATGTATGGGTACAATAAAACAATAAGTCCAGTGGGTTAATATGTGATTTCAAAGCACAAAGTTGTCAAAAGTGCAGACACCTCTATTTCCTTGTTGCCAATGTCCCCAGCATACAAAATCACACCGGACGTACAGTGTGAACTTTCTAAAGGACAATTTTAAACTTACACCCATAAAACCATTTAAACTACGACTTTCATCCTTATTTTTGAGTAGTTAAGGTTTATTTTTATTGAAATGAAGTGTTGGTTTATGATTAGTTTTAAAACTTTTTCATGTAAAGGAAGCAGTGGGTATACATTGATGACATAATAGTTTTGAGACGTGTCCTACATCGCTAATGGTTCCATTTCGGTACATGTTATGGATGCGCACGAAACTTGCATAGTTAAAAGTTAGTACAATAGACAAAGTCTGCAAAATATTATTTTACGAGTCGGTGTGATTCAAGTTGGGAATATAGGATAATGTATTATTTATGGTAAGCACTCTTCTATGCATGACGGAAGGCGAAAAAATAAAGCAACACCTGCGTCACGCACTTTGATGCTGCTTTAATGCTGGAAATTTTACATGTTATGTAGTATCTTAGTATACCTAGTTAGTTAATGATTATTTTTATTAAATTAAATTAAGTTTCGGCCAGAATTTAGCCGGATCGACGGCATTGTTTTGTGGTGGCTTCAACAGGTTCCTTAAGGAGCAGTTGAGAGTTGCACAAAGGGTCAGGAGATGAGCCATGGTTCGGGAAGACACCCAGAAGTCACACTCACTTTTATTGCAATACCCGCACCATGTTTTTCACAGTGTGCTATTCCCACCTGAGTTTTGGTGTACAAAAAGATATATTCTATTTATTTATCTATCTATCTAATATCTACACTTCTTTATTTCTAGAAAAAGTCTTCTAGTCGTCTTCGGTCGTTGTCTTTGTTGATACGATTAAAAGAAAAAAAATACCGGCCAAGTGCGAGTCGGACTCGCGCACGAAGTGTGCCATTATCACGTAATAAACGTGGGAGTCCCCTTAAATATTTTTTTTATTTTGTTTTTAGTATTTGTTGATAGAGCGGCAATACAAATACCTACATAATTTGAAAAAATTTCAACGGTTCTTGGGATACAGCCAAGCGGATGGGCAGCGAAGTCTTTGTAATAGGGTCCCGTTTTTACCCTTTGGGTACGGAACCCTAAAAAGACCGTTGCTTACTTCCCAATATTTTAAAAGCAATTGTAAACTCAAAATAAGACCCAAAAGCCAGACCAACCTTTGGCGCCAGGAAATAAAGTGGTGATAAGCTTTAGGGAGTGCATTCCTTATGCACAGTGCACCGTCGCAATTAGAACACGGACGTGACGTGGTGTTGATCCTCCTGCGCACGTGAGGTGGGTCCTAAATAATATATTTGAAAAGGAAACGATTTGAAAGCGTTCGCGACTTGTCCATTTTCAATTTTGTCCAAGTCTCTTATTTACGAACTAAACAATCAAAGACGATTTATCTGGAGGCATGGCAGTGCCCCCACCATGTCAAGCAATAGAGCGGCACGGCCGTACCATACTTTTCTCGAACCAGTTCAGGTCATTTTCGACCTCCTATAACTTCGTTGTGGATAAAACTAGAAGCGTGGTTTGACCAATTAGGCATTGTATAAAATAAACAGGGTATATTTCGAATTTCATTCTATTTGAACCAGTAGTTTAGAAATTATAAATAATCAAACTTCCTTACTTTTGTCACTCACTCACTCACTGACTGACTGACTGACCGATCATCAAAAGTCTAAGCCACTTTTAGCAGACATAGAAGCTTCAAATTAAGATACAATTGGAGTTTAGTGTTCTTCAAATCAATGAATAAGACTGCTTCAAGTTCGAATAAACCTAAATATTGTTGATTCATTAAACGAAATAGATAGAATGCCACTCGGGTCGATCTTTAGGTTAAGCTGCGCTTGCCTAGGTCGATCTGTGGATGGGTGACCGCCCATTACATACCGAGTTTCCTCCGTGCCTCGGAAAGCACGTTAAGCAGTTGGTCCCGGGTGCCATATATAGATCTTTAGCAGTCGTTACGGGTAGTCAGTGATCTGATAGTCTGACATCCAGTCTTACCAAAGGGTATCGTATTACCTAGTATTAACTGGTTTGTGGAGGTCAGATAGGCAGTCGCTCCATGTTAAATACTGGTACTCAGCTGCATCCGGTTAGACTGGAAGCCGACCCCAATATAGTTGGGAAAAGGCTAGGCAGATGAGTGATGTGATGAGAGACGCTACAAAAAGAAATGAGATCCCACTAAAAACAAAACTTGTAAAAAAAGCCAAGTTGCGCCACTCAGTTCTTCTACCGTAAAAAGTAGCGAGTTCCATGTAATACCAAGTGAGTTAATCTATTCAGTCCCTACTTAAAAATCTTTAATGTTTTAAATAAATAGATTGACTTGGCCAACTTGTAACACTCGTAAAATGCGATGCGATGCATTTATACAAGATTTGTTTTTAGTCCGATTCTATATTAATTGGAGCAATATTTAATCACGTTCTCGAAAACGTCTCTAACAATTTCGATAGATGTGCAATGAATAATATAGGGGTTTCAAATTCGACCTAAGTTTTAAGCACGTAGCTACTTTGTGCTTTGCTATCTCAATGTAATGTCCTGTTAATTATTTTAATTATTACTACGTCTCATATTAGGTAAAATTCCTTTTCTCCATTTTCACTCGAACAGACAAATGAAGCTAATTACTTATGTGGCCACAATATATTTAATAAGAAATTACACTAACTGCTGTACTCAAATATATTTAATGAAAAATTAAACCTTTTCTTAATAAAGATTTGGCATACTTTTGTATGACAAAACTGTCAAAACCTTTACTTAGTGAAAGCCTAAGTAATCATTAAATGTATCCGAGTGCGGCGGAAAGATAGAAGAGCTCAAAAAGATACTACTAACTTACCCGGATTACCTTATTCGCAAAAAAACTACACTTACCCATGTGGGAAGGTCAGAGCTTTATTTATCCTTTAAAAACCACATGTATCATTTATATTTATATATATTTAATATTTATATCATCAATTTACATCCGGGTAAATCCATAATTATTGCTTATAATCTTTATAGGTAATACCCAAACAAAACCTTTATATCCACAATACTTACTAAGTATATAACTTACCTGTTCTGAAATATACCGACCCAAATTCCAAAAAAGGCTTTGTTCTAGCACTTTCCTTATACTCTTAAATATTAATTACAGTTATTTACTTTTATGGGTGTATGTGATAAGTATTTCCTGTACATTTCCGTCTGATAGGTATGTATTTAATTTGAAAGCACGTTGGTCCCAACTCTCAATAGGGTAGTAACAAAAAAAAATCTAATTAGTCCGTCACATAGATTACTAAAAAATATTGGACACGTATTGATTCTTATTTCACGTAAACAAACAATGGAGACGATACTATGCTTTGAAAATTCGTGTGACGTCATAATCTAAGACATTAGTATGACATTTTTTAGCGGTCTGTGACGTCAACAACCCCCACTCAAATCTTTGACGCGTTTAATCTTCCTCAATTTTTATTGTATCGACAGACTAATTAGAATCACATTTTTTTAAGTCGGTAAACCTCCCTATTGTAGATCTTTCACAGTCTTTATGAGTAGTCAGAAGCCGAAAACCTGACATACAGTCTTACCAGAGTTGGTACTGGGTGATACTGATACCCCTACCGCAGGGGTCAGTATCACCAACTGCTAACTGGTTTGTAGAGGTCAGATAGGCAGTCGCTTCATATTAAAAACTTGATACTCAGCTGGATCCAGTTACACTGGAAGCCGATCCTAACATAGCTTAGGGAAAGGCTAGACAGATAATGAGAAATTCGCTAAAAATCTCCCACTTTCCTAAGTCTTCAAATAAAGGGTGTAAAAGTACCCTTAACGCAAACGAAGGGCACTTGTTCTCCCCACCACTGCGTCATTTTTTTTGTTCTACACCATCCCTGAGAACCCCCTAGTTACGGAGATATTAGGGGTCAAAGTTCTAAACTTTGCACAGCTGTTTTGTAAATACTAGTTTTTCGGTTGTAACTTTACTTAAATTAACTCCATAACCCTTTTACTATTCAAAGCATACACTAGCACAATGTTTTAAGAGTGCTACATTGAGTTTTACCGTAAAATGAAATCTTTGAGCCCAAAAAAAAAGTCGTTTCCCAGCAAAAAAACTTGCGTAGGGGTACTTAGTTTGATGTACAGAATGCTTGGTTGACGTATGTGTTAACGGTTGATTTACATCCTGTATACTGACTGGCCTGTTGGTCTAGTGGTTAGTGACCCTAACTGCTGTGCCGGAGGTCGTGGGTTCGATTCCCACCCAGGACAAATGTTTGTGTGATGAGCACGATCATTTGTTCTGTGTCTGGGTGTAATTTATCTATAATATGTATGTATTTAGAAATATATAAGTATGTTTATCAGTTGTCTAGTACCCATAACACAAGCTCTGCTTAGCTTGGGACTAGATGGCGTTGTGTGATAATTGTGGAATATTATAACTACCTTATTTATACTCCGGGCATTTATATTGGTCAAAAAGCAAAGAAAACCTGTTCAGGTGGACATTCATAGATGACTTCGCACTCGAGAGTAAATGTGGTGTTGCCCCCCACAAATGATGGGACATTTGATATTGTGTTCTGTCTGTTCAGTTGCTTATACATAACGGGAGCTGATAGACACAACTGAAAGTGCCAAACCTAAAAATAGTTACCATGATAATTATCTATGAAAATAATCACCAAAATAAATATCTTCCCTGAAGGAGGACTTGTGATTGTTCTGCCTATTCTGATATACTTGCACAATAGCACGTTACAGGAGCTGATGGACGCTAGTGAAAGTGCCAAACTCGTCACCAAATTATGAGCTGACTCAATTTAAATTATCATCGACACGCTAATTCAGAACCCCTTTAGGATAATTCCCGTACAATAGTTAAGTGAGTATTAGTATTATCTTAGGTCACAAAAGTACGGTGACCACAATACAAATAAAAGTAATTATGTTCAGGAACATGTGCGACGTGCCTGGAAGCGTTCGCCGCACGTTCGGTCATTTCCGCCAAGTTTCGGTGACATTCCAGTGTCCATGATTTACTTTGTTGTGGGATCGCTTGGATTAAAAAATCGTTTTGAAAGAGTGGTTAATATCATCTGATTGAAATGTAAAAAAATACTAGGTACATTAGGTAATGATGACACCTAACGAGTCATCATTAGAATGAAAAAAAAATTGTGAATTTAGGATTCCCATGATATCTAAATTAATAACTGGGAATTGTAAAAAAAAACTTTTTAAAAATATAAATTGAATGCAAATTTAAATTTAAAAAAAATATATTGTGTTTAATATTATAAAATATCTTAAAAACTTTAGACTGCTTCTACTTTTTTTGAATAAAGACCCTTTTTCAAATTACAAATATTTTAACCATCCTTACGATATAATATAGTTTTATGATGTTTTGTACCCTCCCACTACTAACTTTTAAACTGCTTTCCAAAAAAACACTAAACTTATTGACAATCAAACTCAAACCTAAATTTTATCGCTCCATCTCAAAGCCCATTTGTCCTAAATAGTCGTCAAGCGGGACCCATCCTACAGCTGTTTGAAAAATCGTAATTCGGCGACGGTCCTGCATTTCTAATGTTTTTTTTAAGCTTGATGTCAATGACCTATTTAAGGCGGAAGTGTCGTCTGCGCGGAAGCAGGGAAGTACTCATTGTGCATTTTTTTAATAGCTTTTTCGATTCGCAGGATATTACGTTTTCCTTTTAGTACGTTGACACCGATTTAAAAGTTTATGTCTTAGCGCCAGTGACGTGGCGGCGTTGGTGAAGGTATTGTTTGGTGCTGTACAGTTTGGTTGAGATCGAGGCCTACTAAAATAAACTAAACTAGTACTAAAATTATTTTTTGGATTTTTATCATGCTTGTTGGTCTAGTCGCAAACGCACTGAACATGAGGTACTGGGTGCGATTCCTGAATCGGGCAAATTGCTATGGCCTGTGTATGGTGAGTATGGGCTAGCTCGCCGTCCGTCCGTCTTATGACGATGACAGCCGTGTCGACGGCGCGTTGGAGTTCTCGCGCGCCTCAAAGAGATACATGGGAGGGGCCCGCAAGGGCCATCCCCCGTCGGGGCTGCGGGTTGTTGTAAGAGATACCGCGGCGGCCTCGACATAAAGGGCTAGGAAGGAACATGGCTGGTTTTTAGTCAGTAGAAGTCTGACACTCCCTTTCGGAGCGGGGGGGTTACTTGATGACCCCCCCCCCCCAAATAAAAATAAAAGGCAAATTATTATTGAGGTTTTGAATCCATAATTCCTCAGTAGTAGCCGCGGAGAGTAGTTGCGTGCCCAGTTGTTTGTATATATATATATAGGCAGGGGTCAGACAAAAAAAACGAATTAGTCCGTCAGATAGATTTCCAAAAACTATTGAACACATTTTTTCTTTTTTCACATTTTAAACAAAAAATAAAGACGATACAGTGCTTCGGAAACTCGTGAACTCCTTCAATACCTACGTCACATGTCCCAGTACCTACATTTTTTACGTACAAATGATGTCACGACCCCCCACTCATGATGTTTAACGCGTTTTATCTTTGTCATTAAAATCATATTATTTTTATTAATTTGATGAAAACAAAAAACACGTATCCAATATTTTTCGATAATCTAATTGACTCGGACGGACTAATTAAAATCATATTGTTTTTGAATCAGTTCGATCCCAAACATAACGGGCGAAAAGCGGGTACACCTTATTATTAGGATACACCTCTGCCTTACCCTTTGGGAATTACAGGTGTGATTGTATTTAATGTTGTGTTTCGTAATCAGATATAAAAAATGCCCCGTCATTCACGTATTTTGATTACTGACTACCTATGTACTACATTAGTATCTCGTATTTTATTTATTAATACTTCTTGTACAAAAGTGGTACCTACGAGAACTTAAGCGAACTTAATGCCACAAGGTATTCTCTACCAGTCAATGGTAGACACAGCACTGTGGTAGAGTACAAAAAATAATAATAAGGATAATACTACAATTTTGTAAACATACATTCCAAATAGGTGCATAATAATACAAAATAAAATAAAATAAATATTTACAAATAAAATAAAATATTAGATATTTTAATACATACAAACGTTCTAAAATACGAGATATTTTATAATAATTAAGTACTTACTAAAACTAGTGACCTGATTGAGAGCAATTCAGTCCGATTACGAAAAGAATTTCCGAACTTTACTTTCGTATCTGTCATAAACGTAGGATAAGTTATTAATAATAATGTAATGTAAAAGAATCAAGTAACAACAATACATCTACACCACCCCATTACGACAATACACAACTCAATTCCTGAATCATTATCATAAATCTAAGTTTTTTTTTCTAGCAAAGAATGAAGCAAATCACGAAGCATAAATAATATCCCTGTTACGGAACTAAGATAAATGTTGCCAGCGTTGGTGCAGGTTCACAACGGTTCAGTGGGGTCGGGAACCAACTCACGACCCACGCGGAAGGCAACACCTGACTACATGACTCTTTATTTTTCTCAGCTGTGGTATCAGAAGGACTTGAGTTGAGTTTATGAAGATTACTTATGAATTAAAATACACACGTATACATAAACAGGAATAAGTCAGGAAAGGAGCCACGGAGTCTGGATTTGTGCCCGGTTGATAGCATTAGGCTCGACCCCTATTTTATGAGACTAAATAACTGGTGAAATGTGAGTGCACCATTAAATACACCTCTGTCTAACGCTTCAGGGATAAGAAGCGTGATGTTATGTCACATACAGGGTGTAAATTAACCCTTCACACATGTTAACCAAGCATTCTGTACATCAAACTAAGTACCCCTACGCAAAAATTTTTGCTGGGAAACGATTTTTTTTTTGGGGTCGAAAATCACATTTTACGGTAAAACTCAATGTTGCACTCTTGAAACATTGTGCTAGTGGGTGCTTTAAATAGTAAAGGGCCCATGGAAGTAATAAGTAAATTTATAACCTGAAAAACTGTATTTACAAAAACAGCTGTGCAAAATTTGGAACTTTGACCCCCAACATCTCCGTAACTAGGGGGTTCCCAGGTATGGTCTAGAACAAAAAAGTTGTGGTGGGGAGAATAAGTGCTCTTCGTTTGCGTTAAGGGTACTTTTACACCCTTTATAAATTTCGTATCTTTTACCCTTGGCGGGAGGGGGGGGGGCACAGAATTCCACCTGCTTCATTCCTTCATTGAGAATATCAACATTTATATTCATCACTGTTTTAGTTTTACGATTCACCAGATGCCCATACTACGGCAGCCGATTCCCTTTAAACTTTTCTGTAACTGACGCAACTTTTAAACTTTCTATTTTTTTATTGTTTTATTAAATAAAGAAAAAACAAAATATAAACAACCAAACAAATACCTCAATAGCTTTGTCCGGAATTCCGGATGTAAGCTTAATATAAGCTTCTATTCAAAAAGAATAGTAACTACTCTAGTTTCTACGTCGCAGTAATTCAACCTCAATACTTAATCTATGTATAAATAGGAAATTCAGTAACTGAAGCTCAGTACAATCAAAGGCCACCATTTAGCAATCTGGATCACGACTGTTATCATATGTCGTGCTGAATAAATCATCTGTATTAACCACATTGTGAATGAGGGCCTGTGTGGGATGCGCGGGCGCCGATGACGTCATTCACCCGCCAACCAATACCGACCTTACTACCTTATAAGTAGATCTCATTTTCCAAATTGCCTTTCAAAGTCCTAATAATGAAATATCGATTCAACTCGATTTCAATCGTGAAGTAGATCGTTTAAGATTTAGAATCGAATGGTGAATCGATTTAAGTGATTTAGTTTCAATGTCCAAACATGGTATTAATGAACGATTTAAAACAAGTCTGATTGACGCGTGGCGATTATCAATTGTTTTTATCGAGTAAATTGATATCGCAGGTGTATGTTGTATGTTAATAAATCATAAAGTCGATTTATAGAGTTAACAACTTCATTCTCTATGGCCGTACCATAGAGTAAGGATGTGAATGTAGGATTCCCTTTAATGGATATTTACTGTTTCTAGTTAAGAATTGTGAACTAATTAGAGTCATTAGAACTAGTTGGGTTACAGATGCAATATTTATTAGAACTGTATCTTATACATCCTCTCAAGTTGATATCATGGAGTTATGTATTTAGCCATACGCATACCACATCAAAATATTACCGGTATACTTACCTTTTAGGTAATATTGTAGTGACGGTAAATGTTTGACAAACTGACAACGATAAGCTATTAACATTAAAAATGTAAATATATTATTTACATGTGTACAATTTAATTTACCTATGTAGGTAAATTATTCAAATGGGAACCTACTATTACTTTTAACCTGTCTCATCTCAGAGCTGGAGAAAGGACTCCCCCCATGACCAACTTCCAATTCAGGGCGAATCGGGAACAATAGAGTCGTTGGTTCTATACAGCTCGACCCGCCATCTCCTTCGAGGTCTACCGCGTTACCTTCTGGATGTGTCAGGGCTCCACAACGTGGTTATTTTAACCCTTTTTTTTTTTTTTTTGGTGGGTGTAAAATCATCGAATAACCCCTTCCGCTCTTGGGCAGAGCGAAAGGGAGTGTCAGACTTCTACTGACGAAAAACCACCCATGTTCCTTCTTCGCCCTCTATGTCGAGGCCGCGATAACCTGTGGACAACCCGCGGCCTCGACGGGCGTCGGCCCTTTCGGGCCCCTCCCATGTTGCTGACATCTCTTTGAGGCGCGCGTGGAACACGAACGCGCCGTCGGCGTCGACACGGCCTGTTTTCGTCATAAGACGGACGGACGGCAAGTTCAGCTGACATCTCGTCAGGCATACGGTAACCATAGCCAGCCCAGTCCCACTACAGCTTATTAAAGAACGTACTATTGAGATAAAAAGTTACACACAGGCCACTCACTCAGGCCCTAGTCTATCAGTCTGCAAGTTTTAAATACCTTTTGTTAGTTGACTTCACTCATCATCTCCACAAGACCAAGCCATCTAAGCATACTCTGTTCAGCTTTTGTTACTACATCTTCTTTTAAACTAACATACAGAACGTGTGAAAATCGTAACCCTATGCTTAGGCGTAGTCGGGTAAATAGTTTTTTTTTTTTTTTTTAAAGAAACGTTGCCCCACACTAGGAATTTCTCCTGTATCGTGGGTGCGTTCACAAACATTTAAACTCACATACACAAATACCCAGACCCGAAACAACTATCTGTAGGACTATCTGTAGGTCATACAAATATTTGTTCCGTGCGGGAATCAACTCCCGCGACACGTAGCGCAGCAGTCCATTGCTTGAGCAACTGCGCCAACCGTGCCGTCAGAAAAAACAACAATGTATTCTCCAATGTCAACTCCTCACTTTATAACTACACAGAATAGATACGAATCTAAACAGTAGTTAGTACAAAACAAAACCACAATATATTAACAGTCTAACACGAGTTCCTAACTGCCGCACCAAGAGAAAGTACTCCCAAAAACGGCTAACAATTAATCTAAACATCGTTTATATAAACCATTGTGATTCGTAAGTGGTCCTTTGAAACACAGTAGCTGCCATAAAAGGTGACATCGTGGAGATTTGGACGGAAAACCTCAGATTTAATTGTTGTTTCTATTTTCGGTGCTAGGAGACGAAAATGTCCTTTTTGGGGACGTGACTCAATCGCCCACACGGACTGTGATTTTGTGCGATTGAATGGGTTTTAGGTACCGTTGAGATGTTGCTTTGTTTACTTTTTGATTGACAAAATGTGTGGCTATTTTCACTTACATCATGTGACACCTAAATTAATGTTTATATGCACGGTCTGATTTGCAACGCTGGGATCAGCGCCAACCGTTGAAATTTCATCCTAAACAGAGGTGTGATCTATTGTAGGCACACCCATATTTGAACAGTTATTGTTAAAGCCTTATGGCGGACGAACACCTTGGTCCACCTGGGTCTCAAACCCAGAAGCTACTACTATACTTACTGCCGCACTCAGAGTTTTAATGGTTACTAAGGCCATTCTTAGTAAAGGTTTTGACAGTTTTGTCATGCAAAAGTATGCCAAACCTTTACTAAGTGACGGCTTAAGTAATCATTGAATATATCTGAGTACCACAGTTAGTTACTATTGTTAGTGTAATCGGGTATTAGGCGTGTGGTTCTTTGTTACGAATAAGCAGCTGTTTCTAAGTGCAAGTATCGTAAGCAAAAAGGGGTATAGTGTAAGCAACAATAGGGGATCGGACAAAAAAAAACTAATTAGTCCGTCAGATAGATTTCCAAAAAATATTGGAGACGTATTTTTTTTTTCACATAAACAGAAAATGAAGTCAATACAGTGCTTCGAAAACTCGTGAACTCTTCGAAAACGTCATAATATGATAGTACATTTTTTACCTACAAATGACGTCACAACCACATCTTATCTTCATCAATTTTGATTAATTAGATAAAACAAAAAACACGTACTTATCGAATATTTTTCGATAATCTAACTGACGGACTAATTAGAATCATTGTTTTTTGACTCAGTCCGATCCCCTATTGTCCACGATTAAGGTGCGGGTTGGTGAGCAAGAGGTCGTGCGTTCGATCCCCACCCGTTGCGCTATTGATGAAAACTTAGATAGTTTATGAAATTGGTGAAGTTCTTCAGAGAGGACAGCCGCGTAATATTCGCAACCGGTGTGCGTGTATGACCAGATATATGAATGTGCTGGAGGCAAAAAGAGTATGTAACAATCGCAGCAGTTGGTGTTCCGTGGTTTCTGCTTACCCCCATGGGAAAATGCGTGAGTTTATGTATGTATTATATATATATCTATATATATATGTAATATGTTAGTTATTTATTGAAACAACTGCATAAGTTATTGCTCTGTAAAGAGATATTTTTATTAGTTCAAACATTATACAAACGATGTAGATACTTCTACAAACTTAACTTATTCTACACATACATATCACTGATATTAAATAATTACTAACCTGTAAAGAGAAACAACATTAAAAGCTATTGCTTCAATAATTTTCTATTATTTTAGAATCAATTTTTCACACACGATCATAGAGTACTGCAGGCTTGCTGTCCACAGATTGCGTATGTAATCCAATGCGCGGGAAATTCAAATTTAAGTGAAGAACAGAGAGCTTCATTTACATATATAACCTTGTAACTAAACCTCGTAACTAATAAACTTTTTGTCGTAATTTAGTAAGCAGTATTACATAGATATATGGAGGAACTTTTGGGGGTTAAAGCTATGATTTAACTTACAATCATGGTAGATGAGTAAAATTAGTCCTTTGGTACACACCCAATTAGCGCCAACTATAATTTACATTACCACCGTAACTAATGACCGGAGTCCGGATTTGTGGTTGATGATAATAGGCCCGCCCCATTACTTGGAACTTCAACATGACTGGACATGTGGGTACACAATTTGATTATAGGCGGAATAACAGACAGACAATGCTTTGATACAAATCCTACAAATCCTACTAATATTTTAGATGTGAAAGTTTGTGAGAATGGATGTGTGGATGTTTGTTACTCTTTCACGCATAAACGGCTGGACCGATTTGGTTAAAATTTGGTATGTAGATAGGTTATACCCTTCGTTTTTAACCCAATTTTATGATCCGTGGGATAATTTTCGACTTCTTCTTTATGGGGTTCAGGTTTCCGCACTTAGTCCTTGAAGTGGACCATTGTGCGTGAGCCATGGTGGCCGATTACTCCAACCAGCCCACCTCCCTCCAGAAGCAGATCAGACTTCCCGGTCTCCTCAGGGCATCCGCAAGGGATCTTGGTGTACCAAGGGTCTCCTCACGAATCTTAGTAACGCCTGTACACTCAAGGAGCACATGCGCCACCGTTTCCTCTGCCTCCATGCATGCTCTGCACAGGGGGCTGTCAGTGATACCTAGGTTGTGGAAGTGTTTATTTAGTGAACAGTGTCCAGTGATGGTCCCTGCCACCAGACGCAGGCTGTCTCTGTCCAGGCGCAGAAGGCGCTTGGTCAGCTTTGTATCCAGGGATGGCATAGCATCCTTGGATTGCCTACATCCTGGTGTCAAGGTCCACCGTTCCTCCGCTTGTATGCGAGTGTGGTCTTTTAACCAGCTTCTTAGCTGCTTGAAAGGGATGGGCACAATGGGTTCGGGTCCGTACGGTTTTGTGCTGGATCCTCTTCTGGCAAGTTCGTCAGCCGCATCGTTTCCAAGTGATCCACTGTGACCTCTTATCCATTGTAGTGTTACCGTGTTGTGATTTAGTACCGTGATACGTTCTAGTGCCTTGTGGCATTCTAGTATCAGTCTCGACGTGATCTGATTGCTCTTTAGGGATTGAAGGACTGAGGCACTGTCGGGGAGTATTCGAATATTAGTATCCGTAACCTCCCTGGCCTCTATAGCGTGTGCCGCTTGGATAATACCTACACACTCTGCTTGATAAACTGAGTTGAGCGTTCCAAGTGGTTTGGATATCTTAATGTTTAGGTCGTCGGAGAACACCCCGACGCCTGTCCCATTTTCGGTTTTTGATCCATCAGTGTAAATCCTTAGCTCTCTTGTACCTGAGTAGTCACACCACTCCTCTATGAGCTCTATGTTGTAGTGTTTTTGAAAGCAGTAGGTCTTCAGGGTTCTGTCGATGGGTGATGCCATCAACGGTTGTTCTTTGATTGCACCTTCTTTGATGCGTGTGTGTTTGATTCTTGAATAATTTTCGACTTGTAGCGGGTGAAGCCGCTGGCAACAGCTAGTACCGTATACTTTAGCAGTAGCAAAAAGCTGTAATTTTGAAATTACAAATAGACACTTCAATTTTATTTCTTTGTAAATATGTATTCAAATTATAGCAGATAGATTATAGCCCATTCCCTCTCAAAGAGAGAGGAGGCCTGTGTCCCAGCAGTGGGAACATTAATAGGCTGTTGATGATGATGATGATGTATTCAAAAACTTCGTATAGTCGAGAACAGTCAGGGAAAAACAAATAAAAAATATCTAATAAAGCCGCAACGTTTTTTTTTCTCTCCTACGAAGTCACTTAATGACTACGAACATACATATATTACTTATATGACATTTGTAAGGCGGCGTCATTGTGTTTCTATGTTGTCAAGTGACATTTATGCAGCTCAAACGGTGCCTGTCAAAATGTGACAATTGTCTGTCACTTAATAATTGGTACATCTGACTGCGGAATATCACCCGCTTCAGGACCTCTGCCCTACACTTCAGAGCAAAAGCGCGATGTTATGTTTCTAAACGAATGTTATTCTTAAACCATTAACCAAGACACTATTCAACCGAACAATAATATTATTAAATCTACATGTGGGTGCAATATAGGACAACTCTGCCTCACTCTTTAAAGAAAAAGGTGCGATGTTATGTTACTAAACTAATTTTATCCTCAAACCATCAAATCAATTCAGCCAAACAGTCTAAATCCACGTGCAAACCAAAACTATTCAATTACTCTGAATCGAAATTCAATCCTGAATTCTCGACTATTCCAGAACAAACAAATAGATCTAAAGCTATCCAATCATACTGCTCGGGGGGCGACGGGAAATATTATGACAAGTGTGCCCTAACTAAGAGATCGACCACCCACGATCTATTATCCTGGCTCGATGGCTGCTTGGAAGTCCGGTTGGAAAGGAATAATTAGTAGGCTTGCAGTTTTGTTAGCGATTTGTCATGTGCACTTCGATGTTATGAGTTCCTGGGCGTCTAAAATGGCCACTTTAGCAGATCATAATATGAATTGCGTTAAAAAGCGTAAAAGGGTCTTTTATAATAGTAACTGCGCCTGTGACCATTTAGGAAAATAGATCATAAGTAAAGTAATATGAATTGCGTTAAAATTCGTAAAATGTTCACAGACACAGTTACTATTATGAACAGTTCATTTTACGTTTTTTAACGCAATTCATATTATGATCTGCTAAAGTGGCCATTTTAGACCCCCTGGTACTTTGTCGTTTTAAGAAGAGATTGATTTGTTAATCATAAATTGAACTGTTTAGAGAAGATTTTAAAGGGTGCAAAAGTACCCTTAACGCAAACGAAGGGCACTTGTTCTCCCCACCACTGCGATATTTTTTTTGTTCTAGACCATACGTGGGAACCCCCTAGTTTCGGAGATATTGGGGGTCAAAGTTCCGAATTTTGCACAGCTGTTTTTGTAAATACCTACTATTTTTTCAGATTATAAAGTGTGGGTGAGGAGTAACTTTACTTAAATTACCTCCTTGACCCTTTTAACATTCAAAGCATCCACTAGCACAATGTTTTAAGTAGCGCTCTTAAAATTTACACATTGAGTTTTACCGTAAAATGAGATTTTTGACCCCAAAAAGTCATTTCCCAGCAAAAAATTTTGCGTAGGGTTACTTAGTTTGATGTACAGAATGCATGGTTGACGTATGTGTGAAGGGTTAATTTACACCGAGTTTACCTATAGAAAATATAGGCGGGAAGTGAGCATCGACGTATTTAGTATAATTACAATTCTAAACCCCTTCATTTCATCGGATTTTTTAGTTGGTTTGCTAGGAAGTCAGGTTGTTATGGAATAATTAGTTAGGCTTGCTGTTTTGTTAGCGATTTATGATGTGCAGTTGTACACTCCTTCGGTGTTATGTTTTCCTGGTACTTTGCTGGGGTTGTCGTTTAAAGAAGGGACTAATTATCTGGTGCCGTGTTATTGAAGTAATTAATTCAAAATTATATCTATAAAAATACAGGGTGGAAAGAACGTTGACGTACAAACTATTACCACATATACAGGAAACTAAAATTCAAAGCACTTGTTTCAATTAATACATCATTGCAAACCCCCCACCATTTCAAAGGACCATTCCAATTTAAAAAAAAAACATTTCATCGTTCCATACATAACAGCAGTTTTTTTTAGCAATTTTTTATGAAGAATTTCTATGTGGCGAATGTATGTGGTATGTGGCGAACTGAATTTGTGGCGTTTGTTTGTGTGTGGAACGCTCTTTCACCCTGAATTGGGCATGCCTAATTTTTTTTTTCAAGCGCTGTCTTAAAACCATTTCGAGGGTTAGCTTAGGTGAATTCATGCCTGTTACCAGATTTGAAAAATACATACTATTTCAAAAGTTATAGTTGTTTTAACGAATGACTTTCATTTGACCTTTCAGACCCTCCAACAAAGCATAATAGAACATTCCTTTGTCATTCTATCATTCTTGAAAAAAAAAACATTCGGTTGCGAGGCTGTCAATGTCAACATTTTGTAAGTTATGTTTAGCCAGCTTTGTTGAAGTTTGTTTTTGTGAAATATTGTGAATTGTTGTAATGGATTCTTTAAATTATACTAAGGCGGATTCCCGTAACATACCTACGGTCAATAATGCTATGATTGTTGAGTATATGATGTTGTCCACTCAACAAAATGTAGCGGAAATACGAGGAGCAAAGGCTCTAATGTAAGTATTCTATATCATTGTTTTGATTTATATAAGATTGGTTTATCTCTTGTCATCAATGAACTTATTATCTAGCGACCCGCCCCGGCTTCGCACAGGTGTTTTTCTCTACTATATTATGCATGTATTATACTTAAAAACCTTCCTCTTGAATCACTGTATCAATCTCAACTGTCAAGGATATGTCACTGGATTTAGATTGACATTGTATTCTTTTTTAATTTGTCTGTGGCACAACACCGCACTACATACAGCCTCATAGTGATATTGAGAGCACCTCGAATTTAAAAAATCCTAAAAAAATGTACAACCCCTAAAAAAATAAAATAAGCAAATTAGTTCCTTGAAATGGTCTATATTTTGTAAAAAAAAAATAAAATAAAAAATCAAGTCATGGCCAATTGACATGAAACTGATTTTGAAACATTGAAAACTCAATTTTAAGATTTTTTGTTATTTGTTGGAAGTAATACTATGAAGGCAAACAAATTTAAAAGCTTTTTACGATTTTCCTAACGGTGCAACGAGTAAACTAATGTTCTACTTATTTTTATTCATAAGTTACGTTACTCCCACGAGCTTTCCTTATTTAAGTCTATTTACTAAATAACGCACCAGCAGCCGTAACTAATTTTATGATACGACATTAACTGAACCGCCCTGTCCACTACAAAGAGATAACAAGCGTGATGATATTCCTCCCGATGTCGCGACGATATACATGGAAACAAGATTCGCTGACTCCCGGGAAATCATGCCGATGCGATGTGAAATAGTCACATCTTTACATAATAACGTTTCCAATTCTTGCGAGGCATGGATATTGAAATATGGTGATCGAGATATGGAATATGCAGAGGAGTAATATAATTTTTCGCTTGCATTTTAAAAACTGGATGGAAAAATTCTCTAAGAAAGAGAATACTCAATTTTGTTTTGTATAGGTTAGATATTCTAGATGTTACAAAGTCGCAGGGTTAGGTAGAGGTTTAAAAAAAAATATACCTTTTTAAAAAATTTAGTAATATTACCTAATAGTACTGCACCCATATTTCGACAGTGATGTTCAATTCTCACGTGCCATACTAAATGTTCTATGAGCCTATTACCATCGACCGGGCACAGATCCGAACTCCGTCGCTAATACTGAGAAATTCTTGTTGGGAAAACTTAATAACACTTTGCTCGATCCAGGAATCTAACCCAGAAGCTTATGTTCAGCAGTCGCACTTATGACCACTAGACCAAAGGCTAAAGAATCCAATAAAATCTTGTTGATAGTGATATCGTGTTACCCAATGACTAGATTCATATTGATAGATATATTAGATACTAGCGGACGTAACGCGGTATCACCCGCGTAGTTCCCGTTCCCGTGGGAATACAGGGATTAAAAGCCTATGTCACCTGGGGATAGTGTAGCTTCCCAACGGTGAAAGAATTTTTCAAATCGGTCCAGTAGTTTCGGAGCCTATTTGTTACAAACAAACAAAACAAATCTTTCCTCTTTATAATATAAGTGTAGATATACTCTTTTATCATTATTATTTTCTACATTTTGTGATATCAGATAAGTAAGCTGTCGCAGTATGCCATTGGTACCCATTTTGACTATTGGTATTTAGCTACTCTAGGTTAGACTGGAAACCCAACATTCTTTTGTTTTATTTATGTGAAGTAACGTGTATTTGTGGAAATAAAACAATAACTTTTTGAAATAATGGTTTATTTTTTGAATTCTAATCACCTTTACACTAGAAACTGGAAAAATTCCCTCACACTGAACACACATTACATTTACTAATACATTACAAGGCAAAACTATACTAAACCATACATAACTAGTTAGCTAATGTAATGACGATTCCATTGATATAACTGGTAGCGAGCTAACTAACGTAATTTCGGAGATATCGTCGTTTTAATCAGACGCGCCGAAATCGCATGCGACCACCCAGGGTGGCCTCACATTTTTATGCAGATTCGCGTTTTATAGCGTCACAGTTCAAGGGCTAATATGTATTCATACAAATTCCATAGTAGAAGGATTATGGATTAATTCTGTTATGCACGCTATGCAACAATATATCCTTATTAAAAACAACTGCCTGTATTTATTAGATAGGTATGCATAGACCTTAATTGGAAGAATGTTCTATGTTTTATTTATATTATCGACGCCTAGGAGTCTCTAGTATCTATTCCGTATGTTATTTACCACAACTTAAGGAATATCCTACTAATATTATAAATGCGAAAGCTGGTGAGGGTGTATGGATGGATGGATGTTTGTTACTCTTTCACGCAAAAACTACTGAACGGATGTGGATGAAATTCAGAACACAGATAGTTTATAGCCTGTATTAACACATAGAGGATACTTCTTATCCCGGTAGTACGATCCAGTGGGACAATTATCGAACTCCACGCGGGCGAAGCTAAGCAGAAGCTAATATAGTATAATTTGATGTTTTGCTAAATTTGTTCGGCGGACCTACTCATGCATGAGGCATGAGGTTTTATTTTCGATTCCTGGGTCTTCGGCCAAAGTATTGGGTATGCCATCAAGAATTTCCCAGTTCAAGCCACGGCGGCGTTTGGATTTGTTCCTTAATAATAACTGCCAAAACCTGAGTGAACTATTAGGTACACGTCTGCCTAAATCTTCGAGGATTAGAGGCGTGATGTTATGTATGTCTTTTCAATAAATATTTAACAATTTTAAAGACCAGTGTGTGTATAAAGTTATTTTAAGCTATCTTGTATCATCTTTATGAATACTGATTTAAGAGTAACTTTCATAAGTTTTTGGATAGATAAATGAGGTTTACTTATTATTTTAAAGAAATTAGTACAAAGACCTAGACCGTTCCTTGCCTTCCCTTCAAGGATGACTATTAAGAATATGACTATTAAGAGTATGATATATCTACACAACATGTAAATACAAGTAATATCAGTCTGTAAACATGGTAGTGACAGCAGCAACCACATCGATCATATTCGTGAAGCGGTCGCGCAGTTTCTACATAATTTTGTTTAGACAGGCTGACATCAATATATGGAGATGGACAGTTCTGCATCGGTTATTTGTATAATCGAGCAGTTTTATTATGTTTTAGCTAGGTTGATGTTAGAAAATGTCGAAGAATTTTGAAGATATTAAAAGAGAAGAGAGTAAATCTCCTCATCCTGTATTGATTGTCTTTGTCGGCCCAGAACTGGGCTACTAGTTTGGTGCTTTCGGTAGCGTCCATCAGTTCCTGTACTAAACAAACAACAGGACACGCCGGCCACGATATTGAGTGCCCCATCGTTTGTGGAATAGCAACACTTTAGAAAACGATCTCTTGAACAGGAGGGTGATGTATCTGAGAGGGAGTGTCAGACTTCTACTGACTGAAAACCACCCATGTTCCTTCTTAGCCCTTTATGTCGAGGCTGCGGTAACTTCTGAACAACCCGCAGCCCCGACGGGATCGAGTTGGTACCCTAGAATTATATCCCGATGCTAGTAAGTTGCTATTTTTTTTTTTGTTGTTTTTAACCAGGGCCCACGAGAAGACCTGGCGCTGGTTCATGTATTTTTTTATGTCACAACACCATGCTAAAATAGCGTCTTTTAGTCTCGTACAGAAATTAGTTTAATCTTATGTTCTACTTTAAAAATAGTTCAGTAACATACTGTTTTAAGCTCTCACGGTGTATAACTAAACTTAAGTGTAGTGTAACTTAGAGGATATCTTCGTTATTATCTTCATCAGCTCCCAATCCTTCGACGCTATTGCAGCATCATGTTTGCATAGATTTTCTGCGATCAAATGGTTAATTACGGAAGGTATAACCGCTAGTGAAAGTAAAAGTTAGTCTGGTTTTTGAATTTTGTTGTTTTATTACATTGAGCAGCGGCGGAATTTTGTGTACCTAATTTATTTCATCACCGCTGCTCTCAAAACGTTGAAGGAAAACATCGTGAGGAAACCGGCATGTCTTAGAACCAAAAATTCGAAGACATGTGACATCTACCAATCCGCACTGGGCCCGCGTGGTAGATTATAGCCCATTCCCTCTTAAAAGAGAG
This sequence comes from Diarsia rubi, assembly GCA_932274075.1. Lineage (NCBI taxonomy): Eukaryota > Metazoa > Arthropoda > Insecta > Lepidoptera > Noctuidae > Diarsia > Diarsia rubi. The sequence continues at coordinate 18,086,578 of OW026424.1, read as the reverse complement.
GTCTGTGTCCCAGCAGTGGCAACATTAATAAGCTGTTGATGATGATTACATGACTGTTTTACATATTTTTAAACTTTGTCCGGTGTGAGTCCAGTATACATTTTTTTTCTCTCTTTTTCCTGATGTAAGATTTGGATAAAATATGGTACGTAGTTCATATGTTATCTAAGTACTACACCAGATGCCGACGTGATCCAACTCCAATATTGCATCAGACAGCTTTTAGTAGAGTATTGGTCTGTGAAGAAATATCGATCGCAGTTCGTCGGTTCTTCTGTCTGTTAAAAGTAAGTAGAACATTAGTACGAAAGAGCTGTCCAGGTTGCTACGTACTGGTCGGACAAAATTTGAGTTGTCGAATCGAAAGAAGAAGAAGTACACTTACTGGGTTATTTTTGATTTGCGATTTGTTGTTAAGGTTTAATAAAGGTCACCACGTTATTCATTCATGAGCTACAACAAAGATAAAAGATTTATTGTTAGCATTTTAGAATTAATTTATGTGGTTTAGTTTGTGAGTAACTAATACTTGACGAACTGTTTTGAGATTCATTTCCACATTTTCATTATTGGCTTTTATATTTTTGTGGCTCAACACAATAACTGATGTTTTAATTAGCGCCAAAAAATCTTTTATTGCTAAATTAAACATTATACAAGAAATTAACACAATATCATCAGGCCATCACGCGCAAAAAATTAATACATTACGAGGTAGAAAAACGTTTGCCGAAGCACGTCGGAGGAGCGTGATCGATCAAAACGGTGGGCATTGACAAATGCGCTAACACGTCGGCACCCCACCACGGCATCCATAGCACCTTCGCCCCACTAGCCTTCGAGTTTCCACTTTCCCGGACCGACGTGAAGTTGGCAGCGGAAAGGTGGGCGGGGCGGAGGCGGGGCGGGGTGTGACGGTCCGCGCGGCAATCGGCCGCAACCATGGTTCCATGTCACTTCGCCGCGCGACCCAACGCGAGCCGTGCCGCCAAAACACGAACAAACTTTACCAACTCCGAGATTGCATGTTTGAAACTTGAATGATCACCTCTATACACAATCAAACAGGTGAGCCGCGGGCTACAGGTACAGTAAAATAAAGGTACAGTAAAACTGACCTTTGTACACACTATTTGTCCCAAGTCATGATTAATTCATGAACGTTTTTGCAGTAAAGTGCGTATAAAACTATTACAGAAAATAAAACGAATTACCAGCGACCCTATGGCGTGGGACTGAGGGAGACGCATTTTTTTGAGAAACTATAGTAGTGTACATAAGGTTGATATTATAATTGGTACGCAATTTAAGCTCGACGGAGATCGGCATGCGTTCGGAAATAAAAAGCGGCTACGTGCGACGAAAGAATCGATAGATTACAGTTTTTGCCGGTCACCTCACTAGTCCTGGCGACATTGTTCGAGGGAACGTCAATTAGGGATAATGATGAACTGTGTTTTTGAGCTTGGACGCTGCGATTGTTTGAAATTCATGCCACTTTGATAAATGATACGAGATTCAGTTTTTCTTGAGAAATTAATTTCTCGTTTTCCATAACTAAGTTCTCATTTTATGGTCAGATTGTAAGAAAACTTGGAATAAATTATTGTCTTCGATACTATGATTATACTGGATTCCTGGAGTTTTTCTTTTTCACTAAATTATCGCGTTGGTTTTATTTTTTGTTTGAACATTGATCTTGAATTTAAAGTATGTTTACGAGGACATAACAATAATTTATAACTTTATCTGTTCTGTTCATTCGATCACAGAAAACAGCTAAAATAGTTTTCTAGTACATTCCCACATCCTCTACTTATGCGACAAAATTTGTGAATTTTACCTTCAAAATACTACTAACTTAAAAATATTTCAAAGATATCAGAACTAATTTTCCAGCTAACACAACAAATTATGAACCCCAAACACAACAGTTTACTCCGAACTTCCAGATGAGCAGGGAAGTAGACAATTATAAAGTTAATGCATAAACTTACAAGTTTAAACTAAGTGTAACTAAGTTACCGAGTTACCTTTCAACATAATTATGTGATACGTTAAGACAACTTCCACCTTTTTAGAAGTCGGTTAAGAAGTTACTTTGCTATATAAGTACGTAAATGTTAAAACTGGTATATGTTCGTGTGTATATAGCTGACGATATTACTATCATAAACTTGGAATAAGCTTGAAGGTCTTTTTGATGAAAGAAAAGAAATAAACTACGGGAAAAAATTGAGGGATCAAAAAAACCTAAGTTTTGCTCAATTTTTAACAGACCGTAACGACGAGAGAAATTGTCGTACAAAAAAAAATAAAAAAAGAACATCGTAGCTCCAAGTATATCGTTTTTGAATTGGAACTTTATTTTTTTTTAACGTCATCGGTTTTTGAAATGTTGTTTGGTTTTTTGGATATGATGGAATAATTCACTTAATTCACCTATTAAATAAAATTAGTCAAACCTATTAATCTTTAGAAAAGTAATCAATGACATAGGTACCAATTGAGTATTAGATCCTGCACTAAAAGTGCTGTATTAAAAAAATATATAAATGCAAAAGTATCTGCGAGCGTTACCTTTCTACAACTAAACGGCAGAACAGACTTCGATGAAATTGGGACACCAGTATGCCAATTCTGGGTTTGGTCCCTTTACCATTAACTACACCCCTTTACTTTCTGCTTGAAGTGTTAAATAAATAACTACCTAGGTACATGTAGCGTCGCCGTCGCTTAAATTTTCCACATAAAATACCAGGAAATCAACAAAACTTAAGAATTCCTGAAGCTCATCAAAAAAAATATTGGATACGTATTTTTTTTTTATCAAATCAATAAAAATTGACAAAGATAAAACGCGTCAAAGATTTGAGTGGCGGGTTGTGACGTCACTGACCGCTAAAGAATGTGTCAGAAAATGACGTCACACGAGTTTTCAAAGCACTGTATCGTCTTCATTGTTTGTTTACGTGAAAAAAGAAAAAAATACGTGTCCAATATTTTTTGGAAATCTATCTGACGGACTAATTAGATTATTTTTGTTAACTACCCTATTTTTTAAATCGGCGCAGTAGTTTTTGAGTTTATTTATTACAAACATACACTTCTTTATAATATTAGTGTAGATTTGCAAATAGGCTTATCAAAACATTTAATGAAACTCAATGATGAATAGAGCATCTCATCATTTCAAAAACAAAAATACCTACTTACCTTAAGAACCATCAAACGAGAGTTCAAGTTATTCCAATCAAAGTTGTCCAATTAAACTGAACTCTTGTTTATTTAACTTTGAACTTCTCACTTTTGATGTTTAGTAGGTAATTACTTCCTTGAGTAAATAAGAGAGAAAACTGCTGCTAATAATATATTTTACTGAAAGTAGCAATAAAGTGCCGAATTGAGAAGTTTTGGTAAGTGAATAAATGGCTGTTCGGAAGTTAATGTAACTAGTTAAAAGTTAAAACTATTTGTAAATACTTGGTTCGAGTTTTGAGAAGGAAAGTGTTTATTTGGGAAGTTACTTCGATGAATGCCTCGTTGGTTTAGTAAACGCAAGCGCGACTGCGAAGTATGATGTTCTGGCTACGATTCCAGGATTAGGCAAAGTGTTATTGGGTTTATTCATCAGGAATTTGTCAGTAGCAGCCACGGAGGCAGCATTTGTGCCCGATTGATGGCAAGAGGCTCACCCCCTATTACATGAGACTTAAACACAACTGGTGATATGCTATGGCGTCCTATTAGGTACAGCCTAGGTACACCTCTGCCTGACCCTTCTGGGATTACAAGCTTGTGTTTATGTCAGACTAGCTGTTGCCAGCGGCTAAGCCCGCTACAACTCGAAAATCATCCCACGGGAAGAAAAAATCGGGATAAAACCTTTCCTACGTGTCAATCCATGTTATAAACTATCTGTGTACCAAATTTTATCCAAATCCATTAAGTAGTTTTTGCGTGAGAGAGTAACAAACATTATAATATTAGTGTGAATTGTGAGTAGTGAGATTACTTTGATGACCTGCTACGTCATTATATTCCTGCTCCTGTCCCAAGTTACTTGAGGTAGGTTTTCCTTATCTACTAAAAACACATCGGTCCTTTAGTGATGTGGATAACGAAAACTACTAGTTAGTCACTAAACACGAAGGCAAAAGCTAAGAAAGGTAATTTTTCAGTTACCGAACTTAGAAAAATAAAGTACTATGCAGACTTAGCTAATAACTTGAGCTTCCAATAAAACTTCTAAATTTCCCATCAAAACAAATAGATCCTACACTAAAACAGAGAGTTATCTTTCCTAACTTTCTTTTTTTCTCTTTAACGACACTAATAAAATTCTGTAGGAAGAAAAAGTTCTCAGCGAGGAAATAAGAAGTTCGATTGAAAAAGCCGTTGTTTTTACACAAAATCTCTAATTAACTGAACATTTGGAATTGCGGTTGTATTTTTGACATTGAGAGAAGACAGATATTGACCGCGATGGTGATGACCATCAAAATTACTAACTACTAAAGAACGACGACTAAATTACTAAAGAATGACTTTTACATGCAAAAATCATTCTTTAGTAATTTAGTCGTCGTTCTTTAGTAGTTAGTAATTTTGATGGTTATAATTCGGTAACTTCATACGTCTTACAGTCGCAAATCAAATTTTCAAAAACATACAACCAAGCACTGGCCTGCAAATTGCCAAAAACGTAAGAAAATTAGAATTTCGCGGGCCAGATGTGAGCTTCCACCTTAAGTATTAGGCGAAGAAAATCGGATCTACACGGAACAACACTACCTAATTGTCTCGCGTCATGGGGACATCCCTACGGCGTTTGACAGTTGGCTCGCTGGTATGGATTCCCGCGCTTATGCAATGTAAAACGATGTGGCGACAGCGCCATCTATCGCAACAGATGCGAACTAACATTGGCAATTCTGCATCGCGCTATCAAAGTTATCCGCCACATTAGCGTATATAGAAAATCCCGACTTACATAATGTCGGGCAGTTAGCCCACCAGACACAACACCCGTCTGGTCGGAGGATCCTCCCTTTTCTATGGGGGATGAGGAACTTTACACCCTGGTCCTCATGCCCCCAAACTGGTGACCCCGAGCATGAACGTCAGCGCAGCCTTCGTGCAACTCTTTAATATCATCACTTCCTCAAGCCTTCGAGCAGCGAGTCATACCGTCAGCCAGCAACTACGGCTTCATCGGGTATCCTGACCACCAGCATGCAGCGGAAGCGCATACCTGGTCATCACCCTCAGCCTCATCAGCGACCTTGGCACAGCACACTGCACTTCGGCCGGTCAACTAGCAGAGACGCTCTTCTCTCCTGGTCGACGCAGCAGCCAGCCACTACGCAGCACTGCACACTCCGACTCACTGGAGCACACGCAGCATCACCCCGACTCACTGGGGTATCACCGCAGACAGTTCCGACTCACCGTGAACTATCCGGTGCCGACTCACTGGAACCCTCTACTGGCATGGCAAGACTCAAGACTCAGCCTGCAATCGACCTCCGGTCTCGGAGGCGAGTGATGTGGCGACAGCGCCATCTATCGCAACAGATGCGAACTAACATTGGCAATTCTGCATCGCAATATCAAAGTTATCCGCCACATTAGCGTATATAGAAAATCCCGACTTACAGATGTCGGGCAGTTAGCCCACCAGACACAACACCCGTCTGGTCGGAGGATCCTCCCTTTTCTATGGGGGATGAGGAACTTTACACCCTGTTCCTCATGCCCCCAAAGATGTTTGCGAAGAGTTTCTAATGTGTGTGTTAAATAAATCCTTGAAGTTAATAAGTAGTGTTTAATAGTAGCAGCTACGGAGTCTGGATCGGCAAGGTTTATGGAAAAAATATGGCGAACTTGCTGTTGTTATGTTAAATTTAGACAAGCTATTCTGAATCAAAAATGATATCGACATGTCATCTCTAGCGCCTCGTCGGCGTTTACACTCGTAATTTCAAGCCTTATATTTTGATAACACTCAACGACGCACTGGTCCAGGAGACTGATTAAATTAAAATGTTTCTATTAGAGTGTCACCTATTTTAGTGCTAGAAATATCTTTTTAAGTACGGGCACTACGGATACTTAGCCAGTTTTTTATCATCATAATAGGGATACACCAAAAAATCTAATTAGTCCGTCTGTTAGATTATCGAAAACTATTGGATAAATGTTTTTTGTTTTATCAAATTAATAAGAATTGACGAGTGAGGCTTTTGACGTCACGTTGTGGATAAAAATACTAACCTTGTGACGTCACACGACTTGACACAACTTTTCGAAGCACTGTATCGTCTTCATCTTTTGTTTACGTGAAAAAAAAGGACAATTAGTTTTTTGAGAAATACCCTATTCACTTTCATGAATGATCTATGATAACAATCTTAGTCCATTGATCAATGGTGTCAATACGGGTTTAAATATCTTCAGGAGATTATTGGTCTTCATCATCTGTCTAGCTTTTACCCAACTTTATTGGGGTCGGCTGCCAGTCTAACCGGTTACCTGTATTTTACATGTAACGACTGCCTATCTGACCTCCACAACCAAGCTACTTTTATGTGATATCTCTTGGTAAGATAGAAGTTGATAGACTTTCCTGAGATCATTGATCATATCAATTTAAGGATAAGATTTTTTTATACAAAAAGCGAATTATTCCACATCAAAACCTCTACCAACAATGCGACCCATTAAAAAAAAGCACAGATATAGTTAAACCAAGGCACAGAATAATTGGAATTCGCAACGCGGAACGTCTCTATCTAACGAATTTCTAATTTATTGTGCGCGATAGTACACACCCCGGCAGTAAATCGTGCGCGCACGCATCTAATCGGCGTTGGTGGCGGCATCTCGCGGCACCTTTGCGAACTAAGATGCAGAAGCTCGCCGCTCCGCACTCGCGCGATTAAACGCTATGCAATATTTCTATTTGCTTTCTATTCGTCCATTATCTCGGCTAGTGCTAGGTGGTGATAACTTAGTGCGTTTTAATTGTGCGGTTAAGTGGCTGAGTAACCGTTGGTAAGACGGTAAAGAACGCTGGCGATTGCGTATCGTATCTCTGCTATTATGAAGCGGGGAGATTTGGATTTCTGTGGGGTTATTTGTGGTTATTTTGGATTGTTTTATGGGAAAAAGTTGAAGAGAGAAAGTAAGCTATTATATATGAGGACTGGTAACAGTGTCCGGCACATCTCTGACGCAAAAATTGTATTTTCGTTATTTACAAAACTGTTACTTTAAAATTCAAAGTTAAAATTCTTGGATTAGCTTTCTTTGCCGGTTCTTTCTAATTTCTTTCAGTTTTTGTGTATTGCATGAAAATGGTTGCATTAATAATTACTTTAATTCAAGTAATTCACTTATCTGTGGACATTGTTGCTATTGTGGGAATAATTATGCTGAATGAGGCTGACACAAGAGCGTGGAGCTTGACACAAGCATAGAGAGGCTTACACTCATGTATACAATTAATGGAAGAGTTGGTGGCCATAGTAAATGCTGTAATGTCAAGTACAATTAAGTGTTTCGGTAACTAATTTTACCATCCACCAACCAATATAAGATCATGAAGCAACTTTTTTTTTTTTTTGGTGGGTTTAAAATCATCGCATAATCCCTCCCGCTCTTGGGCAGAGCGAAAGGGAGTGTCAGACTTCTACTGACTAAAAACCACCCATGTTCCTTCTTCGCCCTCTATGTCGAGGCCGCGATAACCGGTGGACTACCCGCGGGCCCGACAGGCCGCATCTCAACCATAAATAAACTACCAAAAGGTTTAATTTAAAAGGTAGAATTTCTTGAGTTGAGTGTTTTAACACTCAACTCAAGAAATTCTTGACTATTAACAAGCACATCGTAAACCAAGAGTTAACTTGTACAATGTTAAACGATCTTATAATTAGCGTCTGAACCATCTTATATCCCAATCATGCAGTTTCGCAACTATTTAAAAGAAAACACGACAAAATATCTGATATATTCCATCATATTTACATGCGTCTTTGTAAACAAGTGCCATTACAATACACAACAGTCTTAAACTCTTACTTTTGTCGTCATAAAAAATACTTTATACGAAAATCTTCTTTATTTTTAACTTCATAGAGTAGTTTTTGAGACGGTGTTTTAAAAAGCGGCGCCTACGCATTTATGAGACTGTCATAAAGATCGCTAGTATGGTCAGAAGAAACGATCAAGTTATATTGTTTAATTTGGGTACTGTGTGAATGAAAGGCTCATGCAGGTTAAGCTCAGGTCAAGTATGGTCCCAGTCGGGGCTGCAGGTTTTTTGAAAGAGATACCGCGGCCTCGACACAAAGGGCTAAGAAGGATCATGGTTGGTTTTTAGTCAGTAGAAGTCTGACACTTCCTACCGCAAAGTATGGTCGACTTGTCTAAATTACTAGTCTTTGCCGCCTTTGCGTATGGTCTGCTTCCAGTCTCAACAGATGCAGGTGAATAACAGTAATAAATTTTAAAATTTTAATAATTTTTATGGAGCGACTGACTATCTGACCTCCAGCGCCAAATACTAGCCAGTATAACCCAGTAAAACGATAAAACGGTTTTGGGTAAAACGATAAGACTGATATTCAGACTTTTGAGCCACTTTAACAAAAATCTTCACAAGTTTAGTGACATCCGGGGCCAAAATACCTACTAAGATTTTAAGCTATTGCATAGCTTCTATCGCGGGCCTTGAGCGTGGAGACCATATCCAGAAATTCCGTAACGAAAATAACCTAACACCCCCCACTCCGACCGGCACAGCGGTGATACTTTTTAGTTTTTAGTTTTGCCATCTATCGATGAATAGCAGAACTTTTAATGACTTTTTGTTATATTTATTATGCAAAATAATAATAATAATAATGAGGAGGAGGAGGAGGAGGAGGAGTCCTATTGCACCTTAAAACTCGTCCACTTGCGAAACCTAGATCGACTTACTAATAAGATCATCGGCTGTGTATTTCACTGTACATTAACAAATGCAAACGTCAACATGAAAATAACAACTTAACAAAGTAGAATATTAACCTCTGACCAGCACTCAATTAATTTCCAAACACAATTCATAAATTATAGAAGCTGCATCAATATAATTATTACATTAAAATAAAAACTTTTAAAAATAATATTTCGCTAAATTCGCCCACTAGTGCTGCGCACCATACGGTTATGATTTAACATGTCGATATCGATTACTTTGTCGTTGCGCGGCGAGTCGATAAATCGCATGATGTCGACGCGCATGCGTACTAACGAACGGCGCACGAGCCTTTCATTAACCGTTTCGATTACATTTCGCTTTGTATGCGATATTAATGACTTTTATGTAAAAGTTACGATAATTGTTTGTATTAAAAAGAATTGCCTTACCTGGGCGATGTGAAATGGTTGTATTGTGTTGTTGACTTACCTGAAAATAAAACATTGTATATTAGTACAAAAATATTTGGTAACGTTTGGCCAAATATTATGTCAACGTAGAGTTTCATGTTGCATGGACACGAAAACTTGGTCAAATATGAAACGTGGTGATGGGTGGGGTGCATAGAGTGGGGTACCCACCCCACGCATCACCACCACCGCTATATGGAACTAAACTAGTATCGTGATCAAACATCGGCTTCGCAAAGACTAGAGAACCTCCATTAATTAAAACATCATACACACAACCGCTTCGATGGTTTCAACACTCACGCCTTCATTAAAACTGATTTAATCGCGATAACATGGTAACCGAAAACCCGAACAATTCGAAATTTCCCAGAATTTGGCCAAAATATGCACACTATTCGCGTCGCGTGCAAAGTGCGCCAGAATTGTGTTCGATTAAGTAAATTTCGGCGAGTAGCGGCGGTCGGTGCGGCCCGTTTGATGTGAGCGCTAAGTAAACGTCACGCTCACCAGCCGTAATTGCGAATAGGGATGTGAATGTGTCGATAGTGGTTTAAGACTATGTGTAATTTAAGCTGATGTCACAAAAAGAACCACCGGCAGTCAGATCAAACCCTGATATTATGGTAGCTGAGAAATGGTGATAGGAGTGAAGGTTGATTTGACAGACTTGCTCAGACCAAAGAAGTTTCGCACAAAAGGGAGGCACAACGCTGCCAATGTATAAAGCGAACAAGGGGAATTAATAACACAAAGTATGAAAATATGTTCCTGATAAAATGTGTTCCTGAGCCATCATGGATATCCATTGGCTGAAGAATAAAAATCAACTAGAGAGTCAATTTAAACTACATTAAATTAATAATATATTTAATACATTTTTGTGAGTTCGCAATCTCAATAGTTTATTCCGTATTTTGATACTAAATGCGTTACGGCGATTTGAAGTAATGTTCGACAAGAGCAGGAAGATGACGATTACGATACTTTAAAGTATTATTCTTTTATTAAAAAAAAAAATAATCCTTACAATACTCAAAAAACAAATCTGACTACTCATTCATATCACTCACCCACTTCCCCGCATCAATATTCAAAAAAAGTCATTCAACGTGATGATACGCATTAAGTTTATAACTGTCGTTATCGATATAATGACAACACTACAACAGAGGTCGATAATTATGAATGGAACATTTTGTTTCCGAGTCCCGCCGTGCGCCTGGGGCGACCTCGTAACTTGTCTTTTTTCACTTGGGTATATGTGTGGGTACTTTCTTTTTAGGAGCGTCTTCTTGAAAGTGAGCAACAAAAAGTTGATCAAGCGCGACCACTGTGTGACCGGTGGGTTCCATACAGCCAAATACAGAAAAAAATATTACTTATATTTTGCCAAAAAATTAGTTGAGCTTGGAATTTCGATTTTATTTTCGAGTTTTAATGGAAATGTTGATATTTTGTGCCATTTGATTAATGATTACTTTTGATAACATTTCTAAGCTATGATTACTTCAGTGTAGCCAGTTTTCATAAATGAGAAAAAATATGATTGTTTATTAGATGTCTACGAATCAGTATCAGTATAAGAATCATAAAAGCCAACAATAAAATTATAATGATCTCACTATCCTATACTTTTTAATAGGCATACCACTATCGGATAGCTACGTGTAACAGTTGGCACAAGAAAAGCTAGCAACACGTCCTATCTATCATATCATGTCCTTATTTGTAATGTAAAGGGATTCAAGAAAAACTGTTACTTCTTAACCTACGAAGAGCATCTATGAATCTAATTTTAAATGTTTCTATTGATATTTTCTCACGAGACAAGAATCAATGAATAATATACAAAAAAAAATATTAATAAACTTTTATAAACAGACAGTAGAAACTAGCTTTTTTGTTTTTTTTTTAATCTTATTTATTATTTTTTTTACAATTTTTCATTTTTTTTGTTCCTATTTGACTTAAACCATATAGAAGATAGACTAAACAAAACAGCGAAATCCGAGCAAAAGAACAATAAAAGGTATAATACTTATTCTCAAATTATTTAACCTAAAACATTTTCGAATACATAAAAGGGATCCCAAAATACTGTTATCCAAGCCACCCTGAAACTCTTTCCAATTATTTACTAACGGTATTCAATAAACAACTAAGGGCGAATTTCGCAAATGAAACTGAACGGAATTTCTAAACGGAGTTAAGCAGCCTTCAGTGTCAATACTTCATATATGTATTAGATAATTATGATCGAATCATTTATTTGATTATAAAACTATTGACAGGTTTGAATGCGGGTCCCAAACAGGGTAAAATGTCCGCTTTTGCACATCTGAAAACGTATTATGCATTTAGGTACAGTGGTAAAGGCGTGAAAAGGTAACAAACAAACTCCTTTTGATTTATTTATTTATTTATTTAACTATTTATGTACACACAGTAGACAACACAGGAAAATTATAAAATATAACATTAGAGTACAAAGGTACTTACTTACTTACGTCCCTGTAGTCCGGTCAAATTAGACCAGAAAATCCGGGTAGGTTACATTAATGCAATAAATACCCGGCTGAAAATTGGTAGCACTGTTCAAAACACCATTATGAGTGGTGATCCCCATCGATCCGACCACCGTTTTTGAGATATAAAAATTCAAAAAGTTGAAAGAGTGGTTATCTAAGTACGTAGTATATATACGTGGTGTACTTATTCATATTATGACGATTACAACTCTTTCAACTTTTTGAACCGATATATCTCAAAAATTGAGGCACTTAGAAAAGAAAATGTATGATTATCTGATCGATAATTTCTTCTGAGCTAATTCTATGACAAAACTTACCGTTTTGCAGAAAATCGCAAGAAACCCGTTTTTGTGACCTTTGACCTCGAATATCCAGGTGTCGGATCGCTGGGCACTTTTTACATAATGGTGTTTTGAACAATCCTACCAATTTTCAGTCGGGTGGGAATTAATGTAACCTTGGATGTCTAAATTGACCGGACAATGTAATTGCAAACAAGAAATTGAAATCAATGAAAAGGAGATTACAGCAAAGAGAAAAGATGACACAGACAGAAAGCTCTTTAAAGATGGACTAAAACATATTTTAGGCCCCTTCAATGTCTGACATGTTCCAAAGCTACCTCTCGGTACCCTAATTCAGAATCACCTATCATCACCTCTGGTGTTAAACACAGTTATTACTAAAATTATCACCTGTTCTTTATATACGTGTAATGATCTTGGATAGAATCTCGTCTAGCGCTCAGAGACGGTCGTAATACGAATGTTTGTTTAAATCTATTACCGATTCAATATGTGGTGGGTGTGGGCCGAGTTTTGGGAGATAGCGATTTTTATTAGATTTGTGGATTATTGGATGATTCGTGTAGATTATAATAGGGATGTTTACTGACTTAAAAAAATATGATTCTAATTAGTCCGTCTGTTAGATTATCGAAAAATATTGGATACGTATTTTTTGTTTTATCAAATCAATCAAAATTGACGAAGATAAAACGCGTCAAAGCTTTAAGTGGGGGTTTTTGACGTCAATAACCGCTAAAAAATGTCATACAAATGTCTTAGAATATGACGTCACACGAGTTTTTCAAAGCACTGTATCGTCTTCATTGTTTGCTTAGGTACTTGAAAAAAGAAAAAATACTCGCCAATACATTTGGAAATCTATCTGACGGACTACTTAGATTTTTTTAGTTAACTACCTTATTATTAAATCACCTACTTCGTATTTTATTACTTGTTCAGGGTCAGTATAAACTGAAAATTTATCTTAGATTTCAGACTTAAATTGCGGTATTTTGTGTATGACAAATTATGGTCCCCTTCTTAGTCGTTCACTCTTAATAGAGTTGTCGTGGCACGGTTAAGGCGGTCGCCTACAACTGCGGTCGTTGCCTTTGCGATCCTTTACCGACGCTCTTTATTAGTCGCAAGGCGAGCACATAAGAGATCTTAGCAATGGTCCATAAACCTTTCAAATATCTTATTCAGACTGTTTTAGCATTGCAATATTACTAGTAGAAATATAGGATGATTCTGATTCCACAGAAGATTCAGAATAGCTCCGCCTACATTATACACCACACATGCAACAATTTCGTTGAATGACAAATAAGAAAAGATGATTACACAGCGAACGATCATTAATAAATAATTGATTGGAATCGATCGATCCGAACTATTTGTGACGATTGATCGATATCTCCTGCAATTATCGATTTCGTTTTATTTGTTCGATACGATGAATATTTTAAGTAGAGGATGTGATCTGTTAATGTTGGGATGAATGAAAAACTTTCAAGTACTTATTTTGGTTTAGTTTTCCAAAGGTGTTTGTGTTTTTTTTTGAAGCTGTTAGTTCAGATACCATCTATAGGTTTAGGCTCGTTAGCCTTTGACTCATTAATTCATTATTAATGTTACAAAATAAAGGAAAGTTTCATAAAAATTCTACCACAAATTGTTATAGAACATAATCTTTTGCCCAATTATGGTTGGTACCAACCCGCACTGGGCCCGCGTGGTGGATTATAGCCCATCCCTCTCTTAGAGAGGAGGCCTGAGTCCCTGCAGTGGGAACATTATAGGATGATGATGACTGCCTATCTGACCTCCACAACCCAGTTAGTACTGAGTAATATGATATACCTTGAAAAGACTGGTTGTTAGACTTTCCGGCCACAATCACCACAGTTTAGATATATATGTATAATTATATGCAACATACAGACATGATACTGCTCCCATAGCATGTACTACCCAAGACCACTAGCTCGGCATCACTTTGTTACCCGATACCTTGGAGTTCAATACATTCCATGTGTATGTAACAAGAGCTACACACATGCAACACATCATATCTGTCATTTGCATGTGCATCACAAAAATAGATGGTAATACTTAGTTTAACACTAAATTTATTCAACATGATGCGTCATTTCATCATAGTAATCATCATGGGCTCATGACATCATTACATCTAGTATTCCAGGTATCATACACCACTGGCTCTATCGCCTAATTTGTTCCCGACTACACGAAGCCAAAAGGAAGGGTAATGATTTTGGCAGTCTATGTGTCTGGATTAGTGGTGTTCAAAGTTGCTTTACGGCAATCACTTGCTTAATGCTTGATATTTTAAGCAAGATTTTCTATATGCTTTTTTAAACGCGTAGGCATATCATGATGCCACTCACCGCGCTTGCTTTAAGTCACTTGACTTAAAGCAAGCGCGGTGAGTGGCGCGCTATAAAAGAATATTACATCGCGTTTATGAATTACGATAAAACAGAACCGTTAAAAATACAATGAACTTTCCTTCATACTTTCCAGGCTTAGGGCTGTCTATAATTGAACAAATGGTATTATGAAATAAAATACGTATTACGTATTTATTTACGTAACTAAATTACGTGTATTTACGCCCGAGATCGCAAAATCGTCCGCGGTGCTTATAACGATTACGCACACAACCGACCGGAATCGCTAGCATGCGACGACTGCCCGGCGCCGGCGCCGGCCCCTACTTAATGATTATTCATGTCTTGTTGCTTTTCGCGCGACCAACAGACACAGAGAGTGCGATGTAAAAGCAATAAGCAAATAGCAACTTAGAGCCACTGTTTATTAAGCACGGTGCTTTATTTTGCTATATGATATATTAACCACCACTGGTCTGGATGTAAGTATGTTCCATCATAGCGCCTAATCTACGCGTAGTAGTACAGTCGTACTTCGGATGCCACCTTGTTAATGGCAACTAGCAGCTGACTGCTGTATCAATGAGAACATCATGAAGGAGCATAAAGTATCCGTGGCATGCGACTTCGGCTGTCCTCTATAATAATGTTACGTTAAATTAATATAATATATAATATTAAGTTAAATTAATTTAAACTTATATTTTTTATTTGGATCTGTGACTTTATTTTAAACAAATAGGCACGGTATAGGTAGTTTTTTAAACTTATTTTTTATGATTCTTTGGCTCAAGAGGTTATTAAAAACACCTAACATGATGTCAGTACCGATGAGCACTCAAAGCAAATCATTCTCCAGCCCTTATTTAATTTTATTTGGAGTAGGTGCTGCATGTCTTTTTTGTTCCATACTTTTCTAGAGATATTGATGCTTAAATTGAGAGATCTTGGGGAAAATTTGTAGGTACTTAATAACTCATGTTGGGTTCGGTATCTAACCGAACGCGGCTGACTACCATTATTTAAGCCGGAGCGTCTGCCCATCTGACTTTTTAGACCAGTAAACTGGGTAATAGATGGCTACCCATCCATGGACCGACCCTGCCTAGCGTACCATTATCATCAAACGACCCGACCGGCTTTTATAACTATTTTCTTAAAATAAAGAAAAAACTCATAAACTTGATAGTATCAAAGCACACAGCACAAATTCCCCACTCCGACACGCAGTACATTAGTTTACAAGCACTATAGCGAAGTGTCACAAGTGTCAGCGGTGTCACGCGCGTGCAATTCCATTTTTTACGCTCGTCCCCGTGTCCCCGTGTTAAAGCTCGTAAATCGTGTCATTTTCACGTCGCCGAGAGCTTGCATTTTGACGAGGTAATAGTCGACTATATCATCTGGTGCGGCCGTAAAAATAGAGATTATATACCCGTTGTGATTGTGAATGGATAAGATTTTATACACGGTGAGGGATATGTACTCTGTAGAATATTAATCGAAGTGAAGCATGGAATAAAAGATGCAGCTTCTTATCTTTGCTTTGGTGCATGTTGGTGTTTATACTTGAACTAGATAGTCGCTAATACTGTTACGCAATGATGAATACTGTCAATAACATACTGTAGCATAATAGTCTTACAGTTGACAGTTTTACGTACAACCACAGGAATACGGAAAAGGGTACGAGCATTTCACCGAAAAAATCTAATTAGCCCGTCAGTTAGATAATCGAAAAATATTGGATACGTGTTTTTTGTTTTATCAAATTAATATAAATTGACGAAAATAAAACGTGTCAAAGATCTTAAGTGGGGGCTTTAGACCTCACTTTCTGGGTAAAAAAGTACTAACTTTGTGACGTCACACGACTTGACACGACTTTTCGAAGCACTGTATCGTCTTCATCTTTTGTTTACGTGAAAAAAGAAAAAATACGTGTTCATTATTTTTTGGAAATCTATCTGACGGACTAATTCGATTTTTTTGGTGTAATACCCTATTGTTTACGACGCGCGACGGCTCTTTGGTGAAAAGATGGCCTTATAAATTATGTTGAATGATCTGTTTCACAATGATCAGAGATGGGCGAAGAACAATCACTTTCTCTTGTGTTTGTTTGATTTCGAAAACTTGAGGTATATCGCTGGTAAAGAGCATAAAGAGGCGTTGTTACCAGAGTGAACTGCATTATTTAGGAGCTCTATTAATTCAGCCTGACTAGGTACTAATCTAGGCGCATATTCATTAATTTGCATAATTTGGTTCGAAGCCGCATCCATTAGTAGACTAACTAACATTATGAACCATACCTATTGTAGTTAGATACAGTTTGAACTCGCGACATATAGCGAGTATACCTAAGGTATTCATAGGAATGTTCGCTGGTTTCGTGGGCACACTAGTGTACAATTAGATAAAACCTCGTAATATTTATTGTGCAATAATATAGCATTAAATAATTTATAAGAGTTGGCACATCCCACCTGTAAACACAAATCGATTGTGGTAAATATTATTTAGTTTTTTTTTTTAAATTTCGCTGAGTAAGCACCAGGCCACACCAGGCCTCTTATTCACAACGATTTCGATTTCGACAAGTCGTCTGTCAATCTCACTCGCTTTCGTAATGCCAGCAAAAGATAGACATAGAATTGTTGAAATCGAAGCGAAGCGTTGTGAATAAGGGGGGCTGGTTAGTATTACCTAAGTAACGTAAGTAGGAAACAATACAGAACCACTTAAAAGCTAATTCGATTACCATGATTTATTAGAACTAGCTCCAATATTGCGATAAAGCATTCCAGAAAACTTGCTCAACACCTCTCTCAAACTCGAAATCGAGTAAAAATCGAAATACCGCGATATCGATAATCTCATTGCGTATCAAAACTGTTAATAATTACAACTATTACTGGAGCCGGGACGATGCAATGTCTAGATTAATTGATTTCGATTAGCGAAATATCTCGCCAGCTTGATCCGATTGTATCGGGACTAAATTAATCGATTTTACGTGCGGTATCGATTTAATGCTACCGCGTTACGCTATTTTCGTCTAAATTAGATTAGTTGATAGTGCTAGGTTGAAATTGAAATTGTGTTGGTATAAGAATTTTGTTTTGTTTATGTTGAATTTGGCTGGGATATTGTTGGTTTACGAATGGTAACTGACAAGTTAATATTATATTCTTAATAAATCGATGTCTAACGAAAATATAATTTTGAACATCAATATTTTCCTTTACTCCGGTTTGGATATTCGCGAACGTTAATTATTGAAATGACAACGAAAACGGTATTTCACAACTCTGCCTGAAAAATAAGCTGGTTACACACTAGTATTGCTATGAGTCATTCATTTTTTATTTGCATGATTTAATTCATGTGTATAATTTACGTTGTCACCAAACTGCAAAACATTTTAACTGCCGCACTCAGAGAGCTTTAACGAGTACTTAGACCATCACTTAGTAAAGGTTTTGACAGTTTTGTCATACTAAAATATGTCAAACCTATACTAAGTGTCGGCTTAAGCAATCATTAAATATCTCTGAGTACCGCAGTAAGTACTGTCATTTAATACTAGCTGTTGCCAGCGGCTTCACTCGCTTCAACCTACGGGAATATAAAATCGGGTTAAAAAGTATCCTATTTGTTAATCCAGGTCATACACTATCTGTGTACCAAATTTCATCCAAATCCGTGCAGTAGTTTTTGCGTGAAGAAGTAACAAACATACACACTCACACACTTTCGCCTTTATAATATTAGTGTGATGAATCCAGCGAAGTACCTATACCAAATTATATTAATATTTTTGCGCACTACCTATTTAGCATAATTATAATAATAGATAATAACAGAATCAGAATCAGAATCAATTATTCGTAAACATAGGTAATAATTACATATAAGCTCTTATAAATAGGATGGTGCGCTATGTTTTGCCAATTGACATACAAATTACAAAAAGGACGATTATACATACTATTAAATTAAAATATAAATGTCTTACAATATAATTAGTTTCATGGCAATTCAATTTTATTATTATTCATAATCAATTTCATTTCATGTCAAAGTTAATAAATAGTCAATTCATAATATTACAAATGTTCCCATAGCTGGGACACAGGTCCCACACGGGCCCAGTGCGGGTTAGTACTTACACTACCTACTTATTCAGATAATTTATGACGTTTTTTCAAGTACCGACGTTTCATCACAAAACAGATTTATATTAGCAACCAAGTTACTAATGGAAACGCGGAGAAAAACCGCGGCTCATGTTTAATACCATATTTATATAAAAAATATCGCATGCATTACGCATAGCGCTGGTTCGAACCCCTGCTGTGGCTGATTGTGGCTGACGGAATATTCTGGAGAATCGTGGCTTTATCGCTACGATTATTGCGAAGATTTTCTTGAAGAAGGTGAGCATGTAAATTAATTTATCTTTTTAATTAGATTCGCAAAACTTCAAAGGGTGTTCTAATTTGTTTGAATAATTTTGTTTCGGCCCCGCCCGGTAAAAGTTGCACGGGACCGGCCGATGTTGGCAATGCTTGGGGGCCACGATATGTCCAGCAGGACGCCTTTCGGTTGAAATGGTGATGATGATGATAAAGCAACTGAACAAAAACTAATCAGAATCAGAATCAGAATCATTTATTTGTAAACATAGGTAATAAAAACATATAAGCTCTTAAAAATAGGGTGGTGCGCTATGTTTTGCCAATTGACATACAAATTACAATAAGGACGATTATACATATTATTAAATTAAAATATAAATGTCTTACAATACAATTAGTTTCATGGCAATTCAATTTTATTATATCAATTTCATTTCATGTCAAAGTTAATAAATGGTCAATTCAATTCATTCAAGTTAAAGATATAAATGTAAAATATTAAATTGTATGTCAGTATTATATAGTTACAGAGATTCATCTTTAAAAAAATCGTTAAGGGTATAATAACATTTGTCAAGCAGTAACCCGTTAAGCGTTTTTTTAAACTTCTCCAATGGCAATTTTTTTATTCCATCAGGTATTTTATTGTATATTTGTGGTGCAAGACCAAAGAAGCTTTTTTTCATTAGAGACGTTTTACATTTTACAAGGCACAGTTGTTATTGTTTTTAGAAAGGAACATTCTAACTGACAGTCTGTGTGGTCAGACCAATTTCAGCAATTTCAATTTCTCTCAGCGGGCAAATCGCGTAGCTCAGATAAAATTAATAAATTCTAGGCACATTGGAAGTGGAACTTCTTACCATGCACAGCCGAAGTGGCCTTTGCCGAAGTGGCCTCTGGGCTTACAAATTACAATATATCAAAATTGTCGTTTCAATGACACTAAGAAGAAGACCATCCATCGCTACAATAAAAACAATATAGAAAACCAGTACTGAATCACCTAAACTTCTAAAAAAATAAAACTTGAAAAGATAGACTACCGATTGAAGAAATATCTGCCTCTCCAGAATACGCGATATCTCCCCTGGTGGTCGCTAAACAGAATTCTAAAGGCGTGTGCCCGCCAATAACATGAGGTACGTCACAAATGACTTCCTAAAGTAGAACAACACTTGACTTGAGAACCTTCATGTAGCTGAGATAAAGGATCTGAGGGTCTGTCAGGGAGTAGCCTGGTTGACAGCAGCTTGTGACAATGACGTTGATAGTGTTAATCTTTTCGAAACAAGCGTAAACTTATACGATTATACTGTAAGTAATATCAGAAGCAGTATGAGTGAAACTGCGGTACTCAGAGATATTTAATGATTACTTAAGCCGTCACTTAGTAATGGTTTGACTTACTTTTTAATGACAAAATTGTCAAAACCTTAAGTAATGGCCTAAGTAATCATTACAGCTCTCTGAGTGCGGCAGAAAGACAATTAAGTCATTAAGATCGGTGGGCAATGATGTTCGTTAGACATTTTTTTTTGTTTTTGGTATTACAGTCAGTTTTGCCAGCAATAGTTGAATAGAAATTAAGAATTTCATTATATTCTACAGATTGGATTGTTGGTTTTTTACTGCCGCACTCAGAGAGCTTTAATGATTACTTAGGCCATCACTTAGTAGAGGTTTTGACAGTTGTGTCATACAAAAGTGTGTCAAACCTTTACTAAGTAACGGCTTAAATAATCATTAAATATCTCTAAGTACCGCAGTTGGTCTGGTAACTGATGGATAAAGAACAGTAAGAAAGTATGCAACCGCAGGCATGCGTGTGTAACTGACGCGAATGTAGACGAAGCAAAACTGTTGAAGCAAGACGAAATGGTTCAGTTTCTGCCTGTCCCTTTGAGGAAAAGATGTGTTTATGTATGAATGTAAGACATAATATAATTAACTAATAACCAGAGGAATCAACAAACCTCCGTTTTTGCGAAATATGAGAAGCAATTTATCTGAAAACAAATTGGAAGGGAGGCGGTCCTGAGTTAACTGCAAGATTTGTTACTTACAAAGTTTCCGACGTCCTATAAAATGTTTTATTTTACCACCATCAGATAAAGGTAGATAAAATATATGATGATTACTAATGCGATAAAAGGGAGAGAACGATAAGGTATTTAAAATGTTAATTGATGTCATATATGTGCATTTGAGGAACTGTTGAAATCGTAAGATCATAATAATGCTGATCACATCACACTAATATTATAAAGGCGAAAGTTTGTGAGTGTGTATGTTAGTTACTTCTTCACGCAAAAACTACTCCACGGATTTGGATAAAATTTGGTACACAGATAACCCGAATTAACAAATAGGATAGTTTTTATCCTGATTTTATGTTCCTGTGGGTTGTAGCGGGTGAAGCTGCTGGCAACACCTAGTAACCTGGCAACACCTGCTGCTAGTTGTACATAAAAGTGAATATAATATGGATCTACGGTGTAGCATAAGTGGTGGTACGTTTTCTCTTTTATTAACTTCACATTAAATGTTATTGAATCAGTGTTTTATTGCTGCAAGTGTAAAATAACCCGAAATAAGCGAATTTTCCCGACCGGGAAAAGCCGGGGTTGGGGTCGGCTTCCCGTCTAACCAGATGGAACTGAATACCAGTATTTAATATGTATCAACTGCCTCTCTGACCTCCACAACCCCTACTGTGTAATACGATATTCATTTGTAAGAATGGTTACAGCATTTAAATAACTTGCTCAATCGTTGTGACAAACGAAACGATTGTCGGCGCCTAAGGAACATATATCAACAAGCTTGTGTCTTACAAATTACTTTGTTCTACAAACATCACCTGCCTCCAATTTAAAAGGAGGTCCTCTAACAATCGATAAATATTGTCTCGTAACTACCATTCTTAGGTCAGCTACTTAATGTATTTAGCAGTAAGTATTGAAATCAAGAAGTTAGATCGGCCCACGCTATAGTAAGATCAGTATCATTAATAGTTTGACTATTAAGTTTGTAAGTCTGTCAGTGTTCAAGTGCAGTTTTATTTATTTTTTAGTTTATTTATCTTTATCAGTATGCAATGATAGCATTGCTTATAAGGGAATTAAAGGTGCCATTGTGGTAACTATGGTATTGGGCTTCGCATGTTTAACAAAAGGGTGAGTAAACTGGCTGCGGGTTGTTCGAAAGAGATACCGCGGCCTCGACACAAAGGGCTAAGAAGTAACATGGGTGGTTTTTAGTCAGTAGAAGTCTGACACTCCCTTTCTAGGGTTATTATATGATTTCCCACTACTACAAGAAAAAAATGGGGTGGCTTTTAGAATTATTAGACTTATCGTCTACGATCATCAGCCTTTCCCGACTTTGAGGTCGACTTTCTGTTTTACTGGAAGCAGATGATTACCAGTATTTTTTATGGAGCACCAAAAAATCTGCTGTTCCATACTTATACCTGATAGGTACTTAAGGAGTAAGTAAGTATGTAAGGATCGCAGCAGGTGTCGTTCTGCGGCTTGTGCTTACCCCCATGAGAAAAGGGCGTGAATTTATGTTATGTTATTTGCTTAGTAATTAGTGGATTATTTTTTTTAATTTTGCGATAAAAAAATATTTTTGGGAGATTTCAGAATGACGTACTGAATAAGTTGTACTGTGACTGGTATCCCTTCCATCCAGTATTGTTTAATCAGTGTGACATCTCCGGTCCTATTTTACCTATCCAAATACCAGTCACAGTCTTACTCACAAACCCACCAAAAGAACACAATGACGAAAGTCACAGGTGTCCTCTAGTCTAACGTTAAAAGCACAGATTACTAAAACAGCGTTGACCTGAAACAATTACATGAGTCAGCGCATTGTGACACACAGTAATCGCACGCGCATGATGACGTCACGTCAAATTGGTCCAGATTGCGCGGGAGAGCTGTAATCGTAGAACTTAGATTGTTATGATACGTGTCTCTAATTACTTGTGCAATTGTGTTCTGCTTTCAGTGGAATGATTGGATAACATGAAGGTATGGAATGGAATGTGCTGGCTAAGGGCCGTGTGATATCAGACGGACGGTACTTGTATTTTGAAGAATGTTCTCGTATTAATATCATATCATATAATATTCGTATCACAGTATCAATCCGTAGAAACAAATCCCCTAATTAAGCTATTTTTAAAAAAAAAAAAAAAATATTTAGTGTTGCCGAAATGCGATTGATCTAAAATGATTTGCGTGCATTTAACATAACATCACACCGGTAAATCCCCGAAGGTGTAGGCACAGGTGTACACATTAGTACGATATTTGTCCAGTTATGTAATAGGGTGATCCTAAGCCTATTGCTACTGATAAATTATTGATAGAAAAACCCAGCAGCACTAGCCTTTAGCGCAATACTGTTAGTTGTCAATTCCATAGCCCGCTAAACCCTAGTTTCGATTTAAACCAAAGGTTTATTTCTTATTGCGCTCATGTATATAAATAAAATTTTAATTTCCACATACCACCTATGCCAATGCAACATCGCCTGTAACTCTCAGAACTTCAGTAATCGTCATACAACAACTGAAAATCAACAATACATCGCAACAAGACCAAAAGCGTCCACTTTGAAGAGTTTCGCCTGGAGGCAGATACGAATTTAAATAACCAATTACTTTGTACTGCAGCCCGTTGATTTATTGGTTAATTTACTTTAACACTGATTGTGTGGTGAAATTAAAAAGACGCCGGCAACTTTTGAGTTTCGGCACCTCGACATCTCGACACATCACTTGTTCGTATGAATATTTTGTTTGGTAAATGTCAACACTTGAGAGGAAATAAAAAGACCGATATAAATGTTGTGAAGACGAATTTTGTCACAATTTTAAAGCATGGACTGAAGAACAGAATAATAAAAGCCTGTTTTCATTAAGCCACACCTATGTTATTGACTTCTACTGACTAAAAACCACACATGATCCTTCTTAGCCCTTGTGCCAAGGCCGCGGTATCTCTTTCGAAAAATCCGCAGCCCCGACGAAAGTTAGTAATCCAACAGCGTGCTTCCATTTAGGCGTTGCCCATCATTAGTAAAAGGGGCCATCCTTTAGTCACGTGATGTTTTAGGCCACTTTTATAATCCCCACTCCACCTTGATAATAGGTAGTGAGGTTTAAGTTTCCTAATCAGAAAAGTATTACTATACCACTAAGATAAGTGAAAATAAATACTACGAGTTTCAAACCAGGAATTTGTAACTGAAATATGAAATCTATTTATTTATAACCAACTTATACTAACAGTAACACCACACATACAAGTTCAACAAAAGAATTAAGTTCAACATAAAAATTACACAGATAAAATAATTAGAAATATAAAAATAATAATAAAACAACAATAAAAATTTTAGTAAAAAAAAAGGGATTGTCTGACCGCATTATTTGCAAACCTAACTACAATAAGTACAGCACAGATTCACCTTGTTTAAAGTCTAGAGAGATGTCTATAAAAACTTCTATCTACCTAAGTAGGTAGGCACTCTAGAGTAATCGGCAAATAGTGGGTGTGCGACTGTTGGTATCTTATTCCCCCGGGGAGCAAGGCGTTTCGTTTGAATTACGACGTAAGAATTAACTCGTATATTATTGAAATTAGCTCAGACGTTTATTCCTAATGCACAATGCAGGACCAATAGTAATGATGACTGGAGGGCGTAGACGAAGTAAAATTCTATTATTGTCTAATAAAAGTTACCCAAAAAGTTTATGATTTAAAATATGGAATGATCCATGGAATTTCTTGCCTATTCTTCTCCTTAGAGATCTAAGCATTGGAATAGGTAACTACGGTACATTCACAAGTTACTAAGCTTACTTTTGATATTCATAAGTGCCTGTGATAGTCTTATTAAAATAAATGCAAGAATATTTAGAGGGTTTCGATTTTAAAGCCCTAACGAAAGTTTGGTAAAGACAGCTTGGCGCAAATAACTAAGATAACAGAAACATAGGTGAGCTCGATCATGCACAGGCGTGCAAAAATAAAATTGGTGCAGAAGCAAAACTATGTCCTTTTTTATCGTCACGACAGCGGTTGTTGTTTGATCATTTAACTCTTAGTTAATATTTATCATAACACCTTTTAGTTTTTCTGTAGGTTAAAGATAGGATCTCCAAGGCGCCAGACCTATTATTGGATTATAAACAGTGAGGTTTTAGTCAGTTAAAACCTTCTGCTTGCCCCAAACGGAAGGGTATCTATGAGAATTTGGACACTCGACAAACAGGTCAAAGATAGGATAAATATCACCCAAACCAAAAACCCTCCTCAACAATGAACCGCTCCAGTTCCAACATCAATACCCACATCGAAAGCTAAGTTTCTAAATCATGTTCTGGGTGTGGTGTGCAAGATAAAGCGTAGTATGAGTGCGGATGAATGGGTCGCCACGGGGCGCGCTCCAGCCCTGGACCACACAGCCACGCATCTAGGACACCCGGGATGTTCGCTAATCGATGCTGTTTGCACGACTTCGTAGATTTGTTCATGTGGGAACTGGGTGCGAGATTTGTGTAATGGGGATTATAAGATTTATGTTATTTTATTCAACAATAGGCTCGTTATATAGTAAGCTTACTATAGGTAACATATCAAACAGTAAAGTTGTATATCTGCATGGGATTTCGTCGAGCTTTATTGTCTCGGCACTTTTTCGTGGTGACTGACTTTCATGAGCTGCAATGGTTTGGGAATAGAGTGGCGAGCCTTTCCCAAAAAGCAACATATCTAACTCTTCTTGGAAAGCATGAAACCTTATTCAAAATAGAAGAAGGTTGAAAATCAGCACTTTTAGACCATCATATTGTTACAAAAGACAGCGCCTAAAACGCCTTAAACCACCAATAGGTTACACAGAGCAGCATAAGCTGGTTGCGATCAGATTATGTAGGAACTAGGTATGTATAGGCAATGCTGCCAGCCTTGGTTAAGCATTATAGGCTAATTATACATCATCTGCCTAGCCTTTTCCCAACTATATTGGGGTCGGCTTCCAGTCTAACCGGATGCAGCTGAATACCAGTATTTTACATGGAGCGACTGCCTATCTGACCTCCACAACCCAGTTAATATTAGGTAATACGATACCCTTTGGTAAGACTGGATGTCAGACTTTCAGGTCACTGACTACCCGTAACGACTGCCAAAGATCTATATATGGCACCCGGGACCAACAGCTTAACGTGCTTTCCGAGACACGGAGGAAACTCGGTATGTAATGGGCGGTCACCCATCCACAGATCGACCTAGGCAAGCGCAGCTTAACCCAAAGATCGACCCGAGTGGCAGTTCTTATTAAGCCACGAGCTCCTCTTATAGGCTAATTATACAATAAAATTAGCCTATAATGTCTTCACTGCTGGGACACAGGTCTTCCCTTTATGAGAGGGAATGGACTGCGGTTTGATTTACGTTCATGATGATGATGACGAATCAAACCTTATTGATAAAGTTGTACGATATCCTAACTGAATTATTGTTACTTTATTAATTTAATGGTTTCACTTCTTACAGTTTCAAGAAAAATCTTATCTAAATCCTATTCGTCGAATTCGATTTCATTGCAAGATATTGTGATCTATAACCGTAATTGCAATTTCCAATGAACGAAGGGTCTTTACTTTATATAATACTTAAAGATGATAGATTACGAGGAAGGGTATAAATTTAAAAAATAATTAGGTATTGGTAACAGGGAAGTGATGAGGCCAAAGCATAAGTGATAGCGACTTGAAAAGGGATTCCCCCTCACTCAAGCCAAGGCAAACCTACATTTTTTTTAAACAACAGCAATCAAATAGTATAGTCCAGTGTAGTATAATTAGTTTTAATCTATAAATATATTTTAATGTAGTACATATATTAAAACGTTTCAACGAGTTGAAAGTTTCAAAAAGTTCACTAATACCTTTTGGATGGCAAAAGCTCAAGCACGACTTCTACTTTTCCTGAAGATACTTTTTTGTCAATTGCCAAGTTTACCTTACTACCAGACATTGAAATAAACCTCAATAAGATATCTGACAGTGTCCGGTATCCGGAGCCTTTTCCGCACCAGCTTAACGAGTGAATCATACAACCCGCTTCAACTTCCAACTTGCGCCACAAATCCGCCTGTTATCGGACGCGATCGTATTGCGTAAATTTGTCGGTTAATTACGCGATTCCTTACGCAACACTAAAATGCTACCGTTTTAATTGTACTTAAAAAAAAACTTTAATTGGTACTGCGAATTTAATTTTTCCGAACGGCGCGAGTAAATCAGACTGCAAGTTGCTTTCATTTATCGTAAATCGAAGATTTTATGATGTTTTTAAAAAACGATATGTTTAATATATATAAATAAGAATATGGAAGCAGGAGTTTGTTGTACAATAAAAGAGTCTATACTGCTGTTTTATGTGGGAAGCTGCTTCATTAAAATCATTGAAATTGAAAAGATGTGCAAATAATCGATCGTCTAGGGGAAATTGGAATTTTTAAGCAATCTTCTTTACACAATACTAAATCTTGTTCAGTGTATAACTTTTCAATCAGCTTACGCACTATTGTATAGAATCTGGTACTTCTAATCTAACAGACAGCTGTATTGCTGGAGAGTTTGTTTCCAGCTAAAACACTAGAAAGTGTCGAAACTGTCACTTGTACACTTTTACGTACAAAACGTGCTGATTAACAGACTAAGAATAAAATAATCACCGTTCATATAATTTATAACTGAGAACCTTAGTCAGCATAGTAATTTTCACTGTACTTGAATAGTACACATTGAGAGAGTATTAAAAAGAAAAATACAGAAGGCAAACCCAGCAGCAATACTTAGCAAGAAATATCCCTTTTAAAGTGCCAATAATATAGTAATTATCCGTTTAATAACTTTGCGCAATAAAATCAATGTACAGTTAGTTTTTATCAGCCAACAAAATGCGCAATCATATGCAACGTGAAGCATTTAAAATTAAAATTTAGTTAACGATTAAAAATAATTTACGGCGTTGAGAATTATGTAAAAAGTTTTATTTGACATTAAAAATGTTATTTTATTGGGTATAAAAATATTTAATTGACTAAGTAATTAATGAGTGCAAATATCGCGACACGCTACTTGAAACGAATCTTGGAAATACATTGGTTGGCGAAGATCGTAAATAATAACCATTTGATCAACCCATAACTTGAGAATCTGGTAACTTAATCATAGCTACAGTGGCTTCCAAATGGGCTAAATAAAACCCTGACTATGAATCATACAAATATTATAAACGCGAAAATTTGTTTGCATGGATGGACTGATGTTTGTTACTCTTTCACGCAAAAACTACTGAACGGATTTGGATAAAATTTGGTACACAGATAGTTTATAACCTGGATTAACACATAGTATAGTTTTTATCCCAGTATTATCTTCCCGTGGGATATTTTTCGAGTTATAGAGGGCGAAGCCGCTGGCAACACCTATAATAGTATGTCATGTAAGAGGAAGAGGGCAAGTGGTGTGAAATGAGAGATCAGGTAATGCTAGGCACTGACTGTACAGGACGCCAGCACATCAATTACTACAATATGTCAACCTTATCGCTTAAGTATTCATTTACTGCTGGCACGCTCTTTTCGTTCTACGAAAAACGTGAACCGAGAAGATGACAAAATGGTTTTTATGTCCATTGTCACTGAAGACTTCAAGTGGATATTCAAAGGCACAATGTGTATGTGTACCTTCTTGCAGAACATGTTGTGTGACATAAATTTTGAAATATATTTTCTTTTCCTTCCTTTCAACAGCAATTTCGATGTAAACAGCCTGCTGTACATTTTTTCCTAAAAACGCTGAAAGTCAGAACTGCCCTCCGAACAAAACGGGGACCAATACATCAAGCAGACGGTCCCAATAACAATGGTCCCCCATACGTCAACGTCAATAAACAAATTAAACGTTTACCCGCGCGTTACACGTCATACGTCACGCGCTACTAGGGTTACCTAACTGAAAATTGAAAATATAATGCTTTGCGATAGAAAAATTCAGAGGAAGTCTGTCGTAATAGCAAAATTGAAACTTTTAGATAAAAAGAAACAAAATCCATCATTTGTAGTGAATTGAAGTTAATTTGTGACATTATCCAAAGAAAATAAGGGTTGATTCTAACAATCGTATATCTTCCATGTAAGAAGGTACCGTAATCTTTTAAGAAGGAAGTTGACTGAGTGGTTGAAGTCTTTCTCGTATGATGCAACTGAAAGTATTGTGGAAACGTAGCTAGCACAAACACTGACACACACCCAAACACTCACCCACACACACATACACCCCCACACTTCACGCAAACCCTCACTTACACACACCCTCCTACCCATACACAGACTACAACACACCCCATCTTTTTCTATTAACGTTTATCCAACCAATGCTTTTTACATAATTCTTAATATAAAGTAGGTATGGTTTAAGACGGGAACAACAATTGTCCAAAAAAAAAATGTGCTAACTGAAACCTTCAGCAAATCCCGAAACACGGTAACCCTGATCGCGACTCGTCCCGTCAAAAATAATTTCCTCTTAATTTCGCGCCATTGCAATATTGTTTGAGTTTCGAAAACGGCCACCGATGCGTGGTATTGGCGGGAAAGCGACCGCCATGTGACACAGGCAACGTTGTCGCTTTGTCGCGGTCTGCCAACTTGTCTGTGTTTATCGGGTAGCGACATTTTATAAAAGTGGTGCGAAGCGGATGTGTATATTGAGGTTGTTGACAGTATTTACCTTTATATAAGTTTGGCCCATTACGAGAGGGTAGGGGGAAATTTGACCCTGCCAAAGTTGTGGAATTTGTTAAAGCGAGTGAAGAGTTACCGCGGCCCTGGAACGCAAAGGACATTAGAAGGAACACGAATAGGTTTTAGTCAGTAAGAGTCTGACACTTCCTTCTGCTGCACCATGAGTCATGATTTCCCAATCTTCAAGAAAATGGAGGAGTGTTGACAGAGCAGCTGACATTCAGATAATCGTTGGTAAAACTCGAGCAGACCAGGGAACCATGACTTGAAAGAGAGGCGTCATACTTATCAGTGGGTGAAACAATCTTGATGGTACCCCATTACGGCTTACGGCTAACTTCCTAACGATGTAATTATCTTCATTAACACAAATTAACATAATCTGCCACTACACAATGAACTTACTGCATGTAATGACTGTTAATAAAATTGATAAAACACAAAGGGATCGAGCTATGTATTTTGACAGTATAATGGAGTCGTTGAATACTGCACTTCAATAATATTATAAGGCTGAACTATTATTAACTTAACATTTAAATAAATAAATTACTCCTAAAGATTTGGATAGACTGTAAATCTTAATACAAATTCAATGAACAAGCTCAAACATCGATTGAAATAATACCCATCCAAGAAACAAATATTAATAAACGAAATAAAATATCAAGGAAAATCTTTTTGCAATTTCAATCCGCTTGCCAGATCCGAACAGATAATTTGCTTACAATATAATCGTACAAAGATTGCGACTTCAAGGAAAGGGGGTAAAAAGGACTCGTAGGATAGAGGCTATTATATTCAAATTCACTTCGGAAGGCAATTTATATGGAGTTTATTGACAAGACGCGGGACCGCGGCCCGACGCAGCGGCTCGCGCGAAATTCTCCGACAGAATCTCTTTTAAACCCGCCTTAATTGAACGAAGGAGACAATATTGTTAAAGTTTTTATGCAGCCATAAGCGTAGACAATAAAAAAACTTATTTTACTTTATTCAGAAACTTTTGAATCTAATTTCTGTAACTGAGTTTGGAACAAACGAATGCGTTAATTAAATTTTCTTGATGGCTTTAAGTGTCGGCGAAGAATTTTTCGTCAGTATTTTTTGTTGTTTTGTAAAACGATGGCCGTTGGCCCAAGTGCTGGTGTTTCGCAAACGGCCAGAAGAAAGTGGACACAATGCGGGATTTCACAAGACAGATTACAGAGGGGCGCATTAATAAGGTGACGTTTATACAACGTGATTCGATTTGCATCCGACACGACTCCGTATAGCGAGAATTGAAGAGCAATCTTTGAAAATAAAGTTCTGTTTCTTACAATGCCGTTTATGCCCTGGGATTTAAAAAGCTATAGAACTCAAGGTGTAGGTACTGGCTTCTTATCATAAACATTTGATATTTATTCTATAAAATATAATAAGCAACACATAAATATACATTACATTTCGTATAAAAACCATAACTTCAACATTATTACGAAGCAACAGGTGAGAGAAAAAAAAACTTTTATTCCTTTAGTGTCTGACCTGCTTTTGCTAGACCTTAATTTAGACCTATATTAGTGAAAGTGACAGTTTTATTACGATTTTTTTATTTAAAACTAAATGGCTGAAAAGGTCGTAATGTGGAAAGGTCTCAAGATGCGCTTCATGTCTCGATCTCAAGATAAGATCGCAATCTTTTCGGATATTGCTCGCTATAATCATATGCGGACTTTTTTGTATTTTTTCTTTGTTTTTTTTTTCTTGAGGGCGTAGCCGAAACGTGCTGGACAATGAGACGTGCTTGAAAATATAATGCTATATTGTTGCTTAAGCTAACTTAAGGAGTATGCGGATTAAAAGGTTTTTTGGTTTTAATTTATGCTTTGTACTTTTTGAAAGTTTGGGAGAAATTGTTTTGTAGCGGTATTTGAGAAGACAATGATTCTATAAAGGGTTCTAGTAAACACTTTTAAAGGACTTCTAACACTTTTAAAGGTGTTCTAGTTACTTCAATAGGCTTAGAGATCTAGATTAGGCTGCCCAGCTGGTACAAAAGTGAATTTGGCACAAGAAAAGAAGAAGCCTTTGCCAATGGCAGTATTCAGTAGCATGCACTGATATACCTACACAGTTAAAAAAAAAACCGTGATGTAATAAAATTAATAGGCAGCAGTTCACACGGGTATGGGGTAAGTTGACTGAAATACTAGACAGACACTAACATACAAACTACGCCACTATTTCAATAACCACAAAATTCAAACCTCAATAAAACAAACCAAAAGATCATCATTTCGTAAACAATCACACTTGTCAATTCCAATTTCTCATAGTTACAATATAAAGTGTATAGATAAGTAGCTCTCGGTTCGAATCCTGCGCAACAAGGAGGGGGCGGCGCGAATTACGAGCCCGCGTCGCCCAGCGGCGCGCACGCGCATCGATTTACGCGCGTCATAGTTGTGCCAGTGATGGGCGCAAGAATATCGATAAATATTGAGGGAGGATGTTCGTCGCTTAATAATAACTGACACTCGGGTTGATCTTTAGGTTAAGCCGCGCTTGCCTAGATTGGTCTGTGGATGGGTGACCCATTACATACCGAGTTTTTTCCGTGCCTCGGATAGCACGTAAAGCTGTTGATCCCGGCTGCTACATATTGGACAGTCTTTACAGGTAGTCAGTGACCTGAAAGTCTGAAAACCAGTCGTACCAATGGGCATCGTATTAACTGGGTTGTAGAGGTCAAATAAGCAGTCGCTCCATGTAAAATACTGGTATTCAGCTGCATCTGGTTAGACTGGGAGCCGACCCGATGATGAGGGAGGATGTTTTAAATTTGTTTTCTTTACTCATACTCTGAAAGTAGGTCATAACATGCCTGCGGAGCAGGTTCAAAGTACTACTTTTCAGCCCTAGGGAGAATCACTTTCAACTGACAGCTGTCAAATTATAAAAAAAAAACTTGGTCTATTTTCACATGTTTATTGAACCATGTTCCAACTTTTTATACAGCCACTCAATTACAGCGCGATTTAAAATTAAAATAACATAAAGTACTTAAGAATAAATTATATTATGACTCTAATATGGTTTAGTTTTAACTATTTCTCTAAAATGACGAAGATTTCGACAAAATATTTGCCATTTTTTTAATGATGATCATGAAAATACTGGCTGTTTAGCTGGACGACCAAAAAAATAAGCAGGAAAGCGACAACATCCGATCAACACTCATTTTATCTTTATTTGATAATTTATGTTCTTATTTTCCTCGTATTCGTAATGAAAAGCACAGTGGTAAACACTGTGCTTTTCATTACAAATCGGCTCGGGTAAATTACTTATTTGGTCCCTCGAACTATTAGCGCCCTCACTACGTTACGTGCGCCAAACCCCGTCTCGGGACTAAATAAGTAATTTTCGTCCCTTGGATAACAATGTACTATTTATAATGGTGGTAGTGTCGGTACTTTCATATAAGCCCGGTGGCTTGGCTTGTTTTTCTAACCATATACTCTTTATTAATATGATGTTAGGGTTTCTGAATAGCCGGTTGCCATAAGGGTTTGCTGTATTGTTAGCCCTTAGGTACGCCTCTGATGGTGGTGTATCTAAAAGTATTTTAGCAGGTGGTTTTATTTGAGGTTGTGATTTGAGAGGTTGGATTGGTAAGATTCTGACGACACTGGGTGTGGATTTCTGTGTTGACTAAAAGCGTCAGTGTCAAGAAATAGGTTCACATATTTTATTGTAACAGCATGTTGACATATGTTTTGAATAAGTGAGTAAACAAAGGTTGTTACAAGCGTTACTAATTCTAGCTTATGTCACAAACTAATGATTATGAAAATAAATACTTTAATTCTAGCTACTTAAATGTTAATACTTAAAACACATCAGATTCCCAATCTATCGATAATTCTATCGAGTTTAATCACATCACTATGCCGCCGTAGGCCACCACGCGCGTTATCGCTCCGCTAAAAATGTACCGTGACCCCCGACACTAACCAAATTATTCTCGCTCCTAACTCACAGATAGCGGGTTTGATTCCCGCTTCGATCCAGAATTGACGGTCAGATATCTAAAACTATTTGTCAATGAATAGTTCATAACGGGACCGTGGAAATGGTGGTGGGAAAAAGTAAACTGTATTTGTGGGTGAGCGTTTATATATTTTATTGAGAAGCTCGTGGGTGAATAACAAAAGCCACTTGGGTCAATCTTTAGCTTAAGCCACCTGTTACTGCGCTTGCCTGGGTAGGCGCGTGGATGGGCGACCACCTAAAACATACCTAGTGTCTTCAGTGCCTCGGAAAGCACGTTAAGCCGTTAGTACCGGCTAATATTTGTAAATCCTTGCGATCGTTAAAGGTCAAAATCAAAAGACATTTCTTCAAACTAGGCCAATAATCAGCACTTTTCGAAAGTCATGGTCAGTGGCCTGAAAGTCTAACGACAAGTTTTATCAATGGAGTATTGAATTACTCAGGTCCCGATCCAAGAATCGAACCGAAGTCCTCATACAACAGTTGCGCTTGTGTCCACTAGACAAACGAAACAGTCTACTTTGCCTTTAAAATCCACTAAAACAAATATTTCTCAAACGTTTCCAATTAAACTAAAAGCATTTAGCATAATTGGCATAGCAGTTCATCACAGGGTTCACAGTCAGATGCAGGGTTCAGATTTGAACTCCCGACCTCAACGATTGGACGTCGAGTGACTGGCAAGTGATCGTAAGTTAACTGACCACGGTTGAACTGTGGTCAGTTAACGTAAGGGAATCTAAATCGTTAATGATGACATGTTAGGTCGGTAACCCTTTGGCAAAATATATTTGCAATCTTTTGATTGCAAATATATTTTGGCTGTAGGCTGTATGTTTTTTTGTCGTGTCAGAATTTAGTTTGAAAGTTTTGAGTATAAATGTGTTTTGTAACAATATTATAATTTCAAAGTGTGTTCATGGAGTTTCTTGCCGTTTTTCTCATGAGACCAACGCTTTGGAATCGGCAACTACAGTACACTCACAGTTATTATGCCTTGTGAGTGGGACTGTAGCTTAGTTTATTTAGTATTTGTTCGACTATTCAAAATAGACTGTAACTGGCCTACTTGAAATAAATGTTTTGAATTTGATATTTTTTGATTTTGATTTGAGACGTATAAGAATAAAGGAAGACCAAGGAAACGATAGGGGGAACATGTAAAGCATGAGGCAAGATAGAAGGTGTCTGATGATAGCTTGGGTGATATACTAAAATTATAAAACAAAAGAACGATTTCATTTTGTTATATGAGGCCCTATGAAAGAAAGAAAGAAAGAAAGAAAAAGTATTTATTGGTTTCACACAGGACAAAACGAATTGACAAAAAATTAAATAAGTAAACATAAGAGAAACACTTAAAATTAGGACATACTTAAATTAAATTAAAATTAGTCCCGTACGAAGCCAAAAGATCATCTCAACATGGTGTTGTAACATTTTGATGATAAATTTCACAGCGCTGGTATTCTGATAGGGCCCTATCATGTGCCGTATACACTATTATAATAATAATAATAATAATAATATTCCACAACTATCACACAACGCCATCTAGTCCCAAGCTAAGCAGAGCTTGTGTTATGGGTACTAGACAACTGATAAACATACTTATATATTTCTAAATACATACATGTTATAGATAAATTACACCCAGATTATATTTATTTTTTTGTATTTAATCATAAGGACTTGAATATTGAGATGGGGATGATGACTGGCAGAGATGCAAGAATAAAATAACATGCCGAGATCATTGGTTAAGTAAGGGGAAGATTTTGAAGCATATTAAACATTGAAGAGAAATATTTTAACTTGCAAAGGTCTCGATTTGTATAACGAGTCAAAATATTTACTTTAAATGTGGTCTCAAATACCGTTATGTGGTTTGGCAACATGTCTTTTTTTGCTTTTAAATAATTATTTAAATAATTATTTAAATATGTTAATTTTCGTCATTTCGAAAGTAAGTAACTAAAATGATTGTCATAAAGGTTACCTGTTACCTGTCTAAAGTATCTGTAATATCTGTCACAATTTATTTATCAATCTCCGAGATCAAAATCGACTGTCCACTTTGAAAGTGACAGACGAATTTCAGTAGTTCAAGATTTCAAAACAAGACATTCCCTTTTGGTGCCTGCGAAAAAGACGTAGCTGCTCTGAGTGCAGCAAAGCAATGACAAATAAATACTTTTTGGGATGTAGATAGACAGAATTATATTTTTCATTACTCATACTCTGAAAGTAGGTCATGACATGCCTGCGAAATGGGTTGAAAATACTACTTTTCAGCCCTAGAGAGAATCGCTTTCAGCTGTCAAATTTATAAAAAAAAACTAGGTCTATTCTCACATTTTTATTGAACCATGTTCCAACTTTGTATACAGCCACTAAATTAAAGCTCGATTTAAATTTTAAATAACAAAGTTAACTTAAGAATAAGACGTATACATATTACGACTTTAATATAATTTAGTTTTAACTATTTCTCTAAAATAACATAGATTTTGGCAAAACCTTTGACGTTTTTTTTAATGATGAACATGAAAAATACTGGTTGTATAGCTGGACGACCTGAGGACAAAAATAAACGAAATAAGCGGGAAAGCGACAATCCGATCAACACACATTTTTTCTTTAGCCACTCATTTATGTTCTTATTTTTACTCTCCTCGTACTCGTAATGAAAAGTACAGTGATAACCTCGGGTAAATAAATAAATAAGTAACTTTCGCCCCTTGGATAACAATGTACTATTATTGTAAATCAAAATTGTTACACAGGACTGTTAAATAAAATAAATAAATAAATATCCTTGGACATTTCACACAACGCCATCTAGTCCCAAGTTAAGCAACCTAATGCTTGTGTTATGGTAACGAGATGGCTGATAAACTACTTATATACATTTTTTTTTTTTTTTTTTTTGTAAATACATACATATTACTGTTAATTCTAAATATTGTTAATATTGCCAATAGCGATATCACCCGAAAAAACTTTAGATACACACACTGGAAATAAATAGAGAGTCTCCCTTTTTATTTCACTTTTGGCAACTATTCGCCTATATTAGTCTACACTAATATTATAAACAGGGAAGATTTGTTTGTTTGTTTGTAACGATTAGGCTCAGAAACTACTGGACCGATTTGAAAAATTCTTTTACCGTTGGAAAGCCACACTATCCCCGGGTGATATAGACTACTTTTTATCCCTGTATTCCCACAGGAACGGAAAGTACGCGGGTGAAACCGCGTGACGTCCGCTAGTATTTTAACAGCTTAAGGTAGTAGGTTGTTTTTAGGCTCACCTCCTATTACACGAGACATAAACGTAACTAGTGAAATGTGGGTGTACTAGTGTACTGTTAGGTACACCTCTGCCTAACCCTTCGAAGATTATAGGCGCCATGTTACGTTTATGTGTAGTACTTCACACCGTGTCACAACAAAACATTTAAGCCGACCGTTAATTCGGAATTCATTCTAATCGATTTATTTATTTGTTAATTAATCAACGATCACAGCTCAATTACCTAGCAACGGTCTTGCCAAACAATTTAAAGTCGTAGCTAAAGTCTCACACTGACAATCCTATGCGGTCAATAGACCAGAAATTAGTTGGCACGACTACTAATCTTACTCTTCAGAATTTGACGAACAAAAGGGAAAGTATCATTCGCACTGCTGTATATATTCCTGTGCCTAGGGATCCTTGAAGCTCGACCCTTTAATACTTTTTAATTGGAGACTAGCTAACTTTAAGAGATTTGAAGTGTGCATTCGTGAACCAGTAAAATTGAGCGTAATCAGCATGTCAAAAACGGATGCAAGAGCTCTCAGATAAGCGATCAATATTACGATGCAGTAAAGATGATACCTACTGACAGCCATTATTGACTTCTACTGATTAAAAACCACCCATGTGCCTTATTAGCCCATGCGGTGTTGCAACACCGCATGGGCTAATAAGGCACATGGGTGGTTTTTTTTTTTTTTTTGGGCTTCCTTTTCAATAGTTCATTTCACCCTGAAGAACTTTACAGACATGTACTTCTGCCAGGCACCTTTACCATAAGTTACGCGCTTTTGAACAGTGGCGGTAGCACGCCTCTCAATATTCATTAGCCGAGATTTTGATACAGTTTAAATGTACGTTTTTTTTGTTAATTAAAGGGCATTAATTGTTAACAAAACTGCTTTCGGCTGACCATTGCGCTGGCGCGTGTTGGCCCAATGTTGGAGTTCAAGCGATTTGTTGTTCATAGATTAATGTTAGGTTCGGTTAGTTTTGTCGGATGCCAGGTCCAAGTTTCCTGATAGCTAAGGTGGTTAGCTATGAAACTAGAAGGTCTAATATCTACTTGTGATAACTTAGAAATGAAACTCTGGAAGAAAGGACCGATCGCGGATTGCCAAAATCGCCAACGTGTCTCTACGATTTATTGAAAAATAAAAAAAAATAAGAAAAATAATAAGAAGTTTCAATAACCCATGATTTGCACCGTTTTCATCAATCCGGGTAAAACAAAGTAGCTACACTCCACTAGATTGGCGACGGCACGGTTGGCACGGCGCAGTGGCTCAA
This sequence comes from Diarsia rubi, assembly GCA_932274075.1. NCBI lineage: Eukaryota > Metazoa > Arthropoda > Insecta > Lepidoptera > Noctuidae > Diarsia > Diarsia rubi. The sequence continues at coordinate 18,048,005 of OW026424.1, read as the reverse complement.
GCAGTGCTGCTGTGCTGCGTGTCGCGGGTTCGATCCCCGCACGGAACAACAAATATTTGCATGACCTACAGATAATTGTTCCGAGTGTGTGTGAGTTTAAATGTTTGTGAACGCACCCACGTTACAGGAGAAATTCCTAGTGTGGGGCAACGTTTTTAAAAAAAGAAGAAAAGAAAAGAATTTCAAATTGCCAAAACTTGCCTACAAAACCGCGTTACTCCCATAGCTTGCACCAAAGCGCCAAAGCAAAAACAACCAAATTAAACGTAGTAATTGATATTTATTTGCTCTACTTTGTGACACGCAAGCTATAAACATTGCCTCTTAGTCAATCGAAGCATTTTTTACATATTTCTTGTGCTTGTATAATTGTCGTGAGAGCCTTTTGCCTATAAGTCGTAAAGAGGCATAAAACATTGGCAAGTTGAGCATAGCAAAGGATTTTTTATTGTCATCATACCATTTCATACCAACTTAGATGATTTTCCGTGGCTGATAGGCTTAAATTTAAATTCGAATAAAACATCAATAATATTATCGAACCATTTACGTCTTTCTCGAGACAAAAATCATTAAATAGCAATGACTTCTGAGTGATATTACCTGCAGGGCTATCGCGTATCTTTTAAATGTCAGTGGCTTTCATAGTGTCCATCGATTAACTGTCAAATTGGTTATGGTTTAGTAAAAAATGGAAACATTTGACAGTTAATTTATGGTCACTAGGATAGCCACTGACATTTAAAAGTATACACAATAAATTTGCAGATCAGGTCTTAAGCACGACCTAGAAAAAGGATAATCACGTTCAAAGAGTTTCGGATTCCTACACCGACTATCATCAAAATTTACCATTTTAGCAGCTTACGTCGCTCCTATACATTCTTGACTTTACCATCATCAATTGTCGTGATCGTTACCATTTGTAACTGACAAATTTCTAACAATCACAATATAATGTAGATGATGATACGAGTAACACTCCTAACGCCATCACACCATTCACTGTTACAGCAATTTCTCCAAAAGCCCGGAGCATACTGTCTACACTCTTGACCGGCGATCAACAAACCTCAAGTTAACTTTGTAAGCAAGATTTATGTAAAACTACCCGCCAGCGGCTCGCACGCTTTGAATGAATACATCAAACCTTCCGCGAAAAACGTAAGTGCTGGTGGAAATGATATCAAGGTATACTGCAAAAGATCTAAGATACTATAGATAGGAACATTTATAACATAGTATAACATCACGTTCTTAATTGCTGAAGGAGTAAGCAGAGGTGTACCTAATAATACACCAGTTATTTTTAAGACCTATGTGATAGGAGCCGAACCTATTGCCATCATTCGAGCACAAATCTGAGACTTTACTGTTGGAAATACCCAATAACACTTTCCCCGACCCGGGAATCAACCCAAAACCTCATACTCAGCAGCGATACAGACCAGTAGACCAACGAGAGAGAAGCGAGGGATAAGTACAGTCATAAAAGAAATATATTCTAATGACTGTGGAGACCATATAGCAAAGTGACAATTATATTGATACGTCACATTTGTACCAAAACTAAACAGTTAGTTCTTGCAAGTAACTAGATTCCGATTTTTCTCCTTGTCCTATGTAAGCGTACATAAATATCTTTGGTATAACATTACAGTATTTTAAAATATACCATCGTTGGATCTTTCTTGGATAGTTACGTAGATAGGGCAAAATGTCTTACTAATCAAAATACCAACAAGTATATTACAACTATTTAAAACCAGTGTTTCATATTTTCCGTGTACTTTTTAAGAAAAGCACTAATACACAATCTAAAAAAAAATTACGCAAACGAAGATGAACAGAATGCACTTTACAGGTATAGTTTGTACACCATGATTAAAAGTCGTTCAATTAGACGTCACTTAACTTAAACCATCAGATACCGAACCAGATAATCAAATCCCAACATTAAAACATGATATAATCAGCCTTTTAAAAAGTAATCGTACAACAATCATACATAATACAAGAGCCCGAATCGTAATCAAAACGATACAAGTAGCCCTGCAGCCCAATAACTGGAGCGAAATCGAAGCATAGCCGAAAGTACAGATCAGACCGGAATAATACAATGAAGCTCATTATTAATATTCAACAGATAACTCGTGTTCAGATAGAGATAACGTTTTTGATACTTGTTAAGGACCAGGTTGTTCTGAGGACAATATAATGGACAATATAAAGGACATAAATGAAGAGGACGCAAATTCCTAGATTGGTTTTTAGTCATCGGGTGAGCTGATTGACGTTATTGGCAAAACTAATTTTAACAATACGTGTAATTTCCATTTGGATCGATTTGAAACGGGTCTAAGGACGTATTTGCAAAAATGATAGGCACGAGTCACACACACAAGCGTTGGCTTGTTAGCTGCGGGAATAAATAGTCACTATAGTCACTTTGATACGGTTGAATAGTCATGTCATAGATTTTTATGTAATACGTACATGTTAGCTAAGATGAAACCTGACGGTCCATGCTTTTCTATCTCTTGGAATTAGTCCCGGATTCAGTTGGTTCTAAGTCTGACTTCTTGGTTTTCTTTCATAACCAGTCGAGCACTCTTTTGCATTCAAAACAGACTTCGTTTCAGATTCAACACTTTTCTTTCAGACATGGCATGCAGTAATTGCTCAATAATTCTCATACTCTAATTTTGATTTAGTTTACTGACTTAAAAACATATGATTCTAATTAGTCCGTCTGTTAGATTATCGAAAAATATTGGATACGTATTTTTTGTTTTATCAAATCAATAAAAATTTACGTAAACCACCGGTAAAGAAAGTCATACTAATGGCTTGGAAAATGATGTCACACGAGTTTTCAAAGCACTGTATCGTCTTCATTGTTTGTTTACGTAAAAAAATAAGAAATACGTGTCCAATATTTATCGGAAATCTATCTGACGGACTAATTAGATTTTTTTTTTGTTAACTATCCTATTACACTCAAAAGATAAATTGACATAAAAACAGAGACACTTTATGATATGGCTAGAAAGGAGGTGGCTGCTGAAATTACAAGTAAAAAATAAAAATTGAAGAAAAGGACATTATGCCTCGACCCCAAATAAATTGGGATAAGTGAAGTAAGAATAAGAGCGGTGGTGGCTCAGTGGTAGCAGCCCCGACTTACGAACAGTGAGTCGTGGAACGTCATCCGATCCCGGTTAGGAGCATTACTTTGTGTTATTTATTTCATCCCCACTGCTCTCAAAACGGTGAAGGAAAACATCGTGAGGCAAACGGCATGTCTTAGAACCAAAAATTCGAAGACATGTGACATGTACCAATCCGCACTGGGCCCGCGTGGTGGGTTAGCCAATCCCTCTCCTAGAGAGGAGGCCTGAATCTCTGCAGTGGGAACAATATAGGCTGATGATGATGATGATGAAGTAAGAATGATGATGACTTCCTGATACTTTCGGAGAACCATAAAGAACCATAGGTCCCACACCAGCAACAAAATCAATGCCATATTCCACGTACGTAATATTAAAAGTTCACTCCAATATAATCTTCCATTAAGTAAGGATAATAACAAAACGCAACACTGTTAGCCTTAAGGCATGATCTGCGGGGCGGGTTGCCTTTAAACACGACAAAGGGACTCACGTAAATACTGTATTAATTAATTTGTAGCGACAACAAACTAATGTGTGTCGTTCAGATAAGGGTTATTGATTTAGGAATGTTTCAGTTGTGATTAAGGATTTAATTTAGATGATTTAGTTATGTATTATGCTTTTTTAGGATTTAGTTGGGATAAAACAGAAATTAATGAAACTAGATCTGCCCACTAGATAATGGGAAAATCCACTTTCTCCCCTACCTCTCCTCTTGTCCTCGTAATTATGAGTATGAATGACAAAAAATTACAAAATTAAATAAATGTTATTTTATCTACAGCATTAGAAATTGAAATTATGAATATTTAGTGTACGTTGTAATAGCTCGTGAAAACAAGGAATATGTTTTGGATAATAAAAAGAAATGATTAATTCGTTCGTAACCCAACCCGAATTTACCTACTTAATAAAGACCTCTGTTACGCCTCTCTTTGTACGCGGAAATCTTCACACTTTAAAGCCAGTACCTGCTTCCAAAATATGAATCGATCCAACAGAAAACCTAGACTGTACAAAATAATGACGAACCACCTGATGTGAAAAGTGCCTCCACACATAACGTTAATATTTATTCAGAGTTAATTTCGGCAAATAAGCTGAAAACGGACTTTTCATAAATGAAAGGCTCAAGCGTTCACATGTGACGGGTGTCGACAATTTACTTCGTACAATGGAAATATTTTCGCAATTAAATTAACTCGTGTGGAAGGCTGTTTATTTTAATATGAAAACGGATCATTTTACTCGTGTTTTTTAATTGTGTTGTGAATGTTTATTTAATGTGCAGTCTTCTGTAAATCGAGCGTTTTGGATTTATATAAAACCTTGCCTAACACATTATTCTTCTCTAGCTCTTATCGCAATACATTTCTTATTCTACCATACTTGTCTTATTATCCTATACGCAGTCCATTATTCGTTTTTTTGGCCTTCCTCTACTCTTATATATATATATCTACATTCATACTCAAAGCTTTCCTCACGACATTATCCTAATTCCTCCGCATCACATACCCATACTACGACAATCGCTTACCACACAGCAGTTACTACTAGTAGTATTATTTACAATATCTTAGTACAGCTTTTTAAACAATAATCTGTTACCAGCACCACATACTTTTAAAAGTTCTGTATTTCATTTTCTGTCCGGAAACCTTAAAGAAAGGGTTATGAATCTAGGCCAGCCTACGTCAAAGGAAACGAAATATGGCGGACCGGTGATGTCATGCGAGTATTTCATACATTTCAGTTCGTTTTATGCAGTCTGGTTTTATTTTCTGATTTTTCTAAGTTATGAAGTACTCTTGACTATTGAAAACATGGCTTTTATAAACTTCATAACTTCATAACTCGAACTTGTACCCGTTGATAAAATATCAAATTATGGTAATACGAGTATCATAAATTCTTATAGAACTTTCATAAATAACTTAGGCTTTACCCGCGCGGAGTTCGGTAATTGTTGGACAAGTTTGTGTTACAGTAAAATCCGTTCAATAGATTTTACGTCAAAGTATTACACTTGTCCATCCATCCTTAAAAACTATTGCATTTACAAAAAATTACACGATAAAGTACGATTGAGCAACAAATGAAATAATTTCTCCAACTATATCCATCCAATTTCTTATTCTGCAAGCAGTACCCGTACATAATCATTACACAGTAGGTGCATTGCAGATAGCAAAAAGATGTGGTCGAATAAAAAGCGATCATAACAAAGGCCACGACCAGACGACCACGCGGGACCGCCGACCACAACTGATTATTTTATTGTTTCACTTTAAGACTTTTTTTTTGTGAGTGTACTTGTTGAATTAAGGGCATTCGCTATGGGAATTATTACTGGGGTTAGGACTCAATCAAGACATTGATTTGCAGATTTATCAGGATATCTATGCAAGGTGTAAACGGACTCTTTGTGAAGCCGTCAAGTAAGTATTATGCACATCAAACTAAGTAACGTTACCCTACTCAAAAATTATTGCCAGGATTGTTGTTTTGGATAAAAAACACAGTTTATGGTAGGACTCAATGTAACACATTGAAAACATTGTGCTGATAGATGTATTAAATACATTAAGTACATCGACCACCACGTACCATGAAGGTATTAAGGAGGCCCCTTTTGGGGGAGGCCTTTGTTCAGCACTGGACGTGTTCCGGCTGATGATGATTATGATGAAGGAGGTAGAACAGCGATGTATAACATCACGTCTGTTACACGAACGGTTAGGCAGAGAGGTCCGTCTATTATGACAAACTAGTAGCTAAAGTAAGACTTAGTTTTCTTGGTCCTCATTAAAGTAACTTATTAGAAAAGATTTTGATTGATTTCTCATCTATTAAACTAAAACTAGCGCGCCTAGGAATGTAATTTCTTTAGCCAACAAAAAAAAATTCTACGTCAAGGAAGGTATACCTTCACAGATATTCCTTACGCTAACAATTTTAATGTGTCTATACCTATAGCGATGACGTAAGTGATGTATTACTAACGAAATAACTTGACTCATCGGCTGCGGTACAAAAACTTGCACGCGCGGGAATGTCTGCTGACTTGGGGGAAAGAGTGCCGTCCTGAGGTATTTACAGACGGGAGGGGAAGTTGAGATTAAGTATTGTAGGATAGGTTAAAGCTGCAGTAAGATTGATTAATGTGCGTGTAAGTGATGCGGATTTCAGCAATGAAATTTTACGCAATCAGAAATGTTAAACCAAGTTCAAGAGTTTCCTATGTCAATACTACGTCGTAATTCTCCTCTACGATCTATCGATCGATTTTGAAAGAAATTGACTCATTAAATATCAGAAAAAATACCCTAATTTATTTGTGTATATTTTATTTTTATCTTGTGTGCAATAAAGAATAAGATAGTTATGAAATCAGAAAATGAAAGGCATTGCAGTTACAAGTGTGTTACATTTGTCACCTCATATCTGACCGTCTAAAACGAATTACATACATAAAATTGAATTCTGATCAATAAATTCCTCTATCATTTCAAGGAACTGTAGTAAACCGAGCAAGCAACGTCATATAACTTGAAACACCTCTATCAAGCCGTCGTAAAGTGCACCTAACTGATCTATGGCCATACGAGAGAGTTGTATGTCTTCTCACATAAAAGCAAACATTTCAGATTATTGGCATTGAGTTCTGGTAATTAAACTTTGATTCTGCGATGCTTGGAAATTAACGGGATCTGTGTGTTTCTCACGACGCGGCGCGGCGGCGGTAAGTTTGTTTGGTAAACGTATGTATTACAGTGGTCACCGATTGGGTGAAGCGTCAGTTATCGACTGGATATACCTACAGTATTAGGTGTAGTCTATCTGCTTAATTATTGGCGCTCATACATTTAGTATTGACGAAACAATCGTAAATAACAGGATAAACTTTGACAGAAATGTGTGTGTTTTTGAATTGGATTTAAAAAACACACACATTTATGGCACCGGTATTGGAAAAAAATATATATTTCAAAGCCACTTAGTAAGAGCAGAATGGGGGGATTATTAGTACTTCAAGATAAAAATAGGTTCGGCCATTAGTCATAATCAGTAGTAATCAATAAATAGACAATGACCAAAAGTCGTACCAAAAAATCTCAAGCGTCAAAAGCAAAATTTTATGTTTACGACATTATGTATCAAGGATTTGATTTCTAATATAGGAATTTAATTTAAAGTATAGAAGTATGAATATTGGTTTACTCCCGATACATGGAGTTCACACAATGACCGGTTCAAAAGTCGTTTTGTTACACCTGTCAGTGGATTCTGACAGTTCGGCTGACTTCACATCCTTACAATTTCTTGTCTGGTGTTGAGGTTATTTTCAATTTCATAAAATTACTCCGAAACTCGAATTTTATGTACAAAACGAACTTTCGTAAGGGTTAAAATGATAAGTGTAGACAACAAAAAACAAAGTTTGGTTTTGACGCAGCTTGGTACGGGATTCCATATATCCATGAACATTGTCTATTAATGGTATAGTTAAGCTTAGTGGCCTGTAAGCATAAGTCCAAGAACTGTAACAAAAAAAACATACACATTGCAATTTACCATTCAACAAACTTGTACTTGTTTTTCAAATCTCCAATTCCCTATACAGCACAAACAATAACATAAATTAATAACCAACCAATAACAATATCCTAGAGCCTAATTAATACATTATACCGACTATCATGAACTATCGTACAAGCAAGTACAGTCATCCATAATAATTTCTAATAGGATGTCTCCCGTACGTTTCTGCGAACGGCGGCGCCCCCCGGTCTAAGCCATTACGATGCCGGATGGCCACTGGCATACCGGTACGCGTGCCGGATTCACCTGGTAATAGGTGAATCCACACCTTGATCGGAGATATAGGAAATACTCTTTTTTGCACTGAGGATGCAAATTGTGTAATTAGGTTTATGTCTACCGGTCTGTGATGAAGGAACTGTTCGTATCGATTTTCTTCTGTGACTCCCAATGATTTGATCTTAAAGTTTGGATAAGCGTAATCGTATATTCTACTAATATTATGAAATAAAGTTTGTGTGGATGTTTGTTACTCTTTCGCGCAAAAACGACTGAACGGATGTGGATGAAATTTAGAACACAGATAGTTTCTAGCGGTCTACCAATCCGCACTGGGCACGCGTGGTGGATTATAGCCAATCGCTCTCCTAGAGAGGAGGCCTGAGTCCCAGCAGTGGGAACATTATAGGTTAATGATGATACTGCTGTTTAGATTTCCATTTAATGAGCTCCCCAGTACCTTTACCAGGTAGTTCCAATCAAGACTGCATGTTCATGTGGCGTTCCTCTAGAGAACAGTTCTACCATATCGGTCAATACTTAGGTTCTTCAAGTTACGTAACTGCCCATTGTCACCTCGCAACTATCCAACCACAATTTCTCAAACAAAAAGCGCGGTACGTACACTTTTGAAAACAATTCATTTAAAAATAATTCGAATTTCGTATACGCGACGGCGGTGCGCGGTCAAAAAGCGCAATTGTCTGCAGGCCGCGGCGACGCGCGTCTGTCGCGCGCTGCATTCTAATGAGGGCGGGTTTTTGTCGCGCGACAGCGTGGGAGCGTCACCCGATGATCGATATCGCGAGTGTGTACGCGCCCTTACGTCGAGCGTTACTCGCCGATCGCTTTTTGTTTCTGTTTGTATTTGATTTCTAACACGTACAAATGTGCTACTACGTTGCGTTAGCTGTCTGTATGTCTACCGGAACGATTGACATAAGAATTTTTCGAGCCCTTATTTGTAAGTAGATCCCGTTGTAAATATGATAGTCTTTCCCCGTTGAGATGTCATAGATATTACTCGAATCTTTAAGAGTTTTAACTCCTCACACCAAATCATCACCTAACCTCATTAACATGAAGAATCCTACTTCTGAGCACTCGACTCAATTGAGCGTTCCTACAGTCTGACTGCGATCCTCCTAAGCGACAAGCAGGTAAAGCGATCTAATTATGCAGACTAGTGTTTTGTAATCTCGACACGTTTCAGTACACGCGACTCGAAGCGATGCTGCAGAGCGTTGATAAGGATTGTAGGTCTGAATACCGTTAGGAGTTGAGATTAGTACTATGTATGTTCACAAATCAAAGGAGCTTTGTGTTGTTCACAGGTAGGTATATTATATAATTATGACCTCTTTTTTAATGCAAGTAGGCATGACATAGAAAGTTATAGATTTTTTTGTGTAAATTAATCCAAAACATACATCCCCTGTGTATATTTTGGATTTTTGAACAGTTATTTTTTTTTTAAGGTGAGATGTCACCAAATAACTCCTCTCCTTCTGGGCAGAGTGGTAAGTAGGGAGTGTCAGACTTCTACTGACTAAACAACACCCATGTTCCTTCTTAGCCCTTTGTGTCGGCGGCCGCGGGAATTCCCTAACCCTCAATCAAGCAACCTCAAAAATAATTCCCAAGCGGCTGATTTGCTGATTGGTACGAAATGGCTATTAATATGCACAAACACACCTCATCTGTGCATATTACCCTAATTTACTTATAATTAAATAAACGGTAATAATATATTAACATTTTTTTATCGTTCCTCCAAACATTATGGGTATAAGTGACGAAGATTTAGGCACATTGAAAAGAAGAACCATGCATTTCGTATGATTGAAAACATATTAAATGAGCGCGAAATCGACTAAAAATACTAGTTAAACATAAATGCTTTATCCGATTCACAGACCTACATAAATATAATCCTCCATACAAATCACGTACACAAACATCCGGGCCCGCTACAAATCTGTAGGTCAAATATTTCTCCCGATACGGGGCTCGAACCCGGGACCTTAGCGTAAAAGGCACTGGCTTCGTCTGATCCATTTTGAGTTTAATTGTTTCAACACATCCGCTGCTTATTTCATTATACTGTGTAGTTGTGTTCAGATTAGCAGGGCCTGAAATAGTATGGTAAGCAACGTAGATAAGGATATATTTGAAGCAGTAGTAAAATGGATTAGGGCTGTGGGAGTTTAAAACATTTCCTTGAACAAGGCTGTAGGCTAAGAAAATATTTTGTTCGGGCGTCTAAAATGGCCCCTTTAGCTGATCATAATATGAAAAAATATCAATTGCATTAAAATTGGTATGGTCACACGCGCAATTGATATTATCAATGGTCAATTTTACGTTTTTAACGCAATTCATATTATGATCTGTTAAACCGGCCATTTTAGACCCCCTGATCAGTAGATCAAGGACGTACACTATACTAATTCTATTCTATTCTATTTTTGTTTAATGGCAATTAAAGCCGATGTCGACTATTCTGCCAATGTCCAGTGAATTGGAAGTGTGCAGAGTAAAACACTATACTAATACCAGCACATCAAGCTGATACAAACTTTCAAATTTCTTCAATAAACCACCATAATCGCTGAAGTATTCGGTTCAAGATTGATTGGGAAAATTTGTCAATAACGGGTAGCCTATATAAAACTGGCAAAATGGAAGGATGTTTTTAAATTTGGGATTGCGAAAATGCACTTCTATAGTTTTGAAGCTGGTCCATGCAAGCTCAAATACTTGAATATAAACCTATTCGAAGTATCACAAGACAAGCACTTCAATCTCAACATTTCGTGATACCAGAAAAAGCTATCGTAAAACATATTCCACGTCAAACGCAACCGTAGGACAATCCACGCTTTTTGCGCTTATAAATTCTTTGGAAAATTTTCAATCGCCATTTTTTTCCGGACTGCGTTTTTTTGCATTCCGTTTCGGAAATCCGCGCGTAGTGTCGCGTCGCATTTTTTTTGTCGCAGCCACATACACGTGCGGCCGACGTCGATTGTCGCCTGCTTTTTGCCGGCTAATCAATTTTCGAACCATCGAGCTTGTTGGAAACCGTGCACACTGGTCGATAGTCTATTTTTCGATTTTGTTCGTTTTTGGTTCATAGGCAGTTTCGAGTTTTACTTTTGAACGATTTTAACCGTTTCTAAATAGAGTTGACATATTTAAATTTTTCGTATTAATGATATTTTTAATTACGACTGCCTGACTGACATAATTATGCTAAAATTAACCTAGCATTACCTTAATTTTCTTCGTCAGTAGCTACGCGTAGGTATATTTATCTTTACAACCACGAAACCCAACCCATAAATTCTTCATCACACCTCCACCACAGCCAGTGGACAGTCCCCATAACAAGTAACAGCCCATTGTGGCTCCCACAATAGTGGCAGGATCCACTTACGTGGTTTTTGGACAACAACTTTATCCGAATCAATGGATCGTTAAGTTTCAAGAGTTTTCGGTAAAGGTACACACTGCCGAGGTGCGAATTTTAACGGCTGACTCCTGAAGCAAAAAAAGAGCCATTGATTTACTAATTGCCCTTACTTTTAATTGGGTTTTCTTTTGTGAAAGGTTTTGGCTTGTATTGAGGATGCCGCAGTGTTCGTTGTGTGAATTTAAAAAGGGTTAGGCGTTGCTTTGTTTCTTGGTGAGCGACTTTGATTTGAGAACATCGACGCATAGTGTTAGGGTTCAACTCTTTATTGGTGGGACCTAATCAACCAATGAGGCTCCCCAAAGAAAAAATACATTGAGTACTGAGCGTCTAGGCAAAGTGTCATTGTGACGGCACAAATGCAATCGTTTTACATATTCCAACCAAAAGACTATTTTATTTAATCTTGTTGATAGTACCAGAAATACGAAACGCTAATCAATGCCCTTATATCAAAACTACTTCATATAAAAATGACGCTATTAATCTAAATAGTAAAGTCAAAGACTAGCTTTTCATTCGTGATACACCAGTTAAGATCCAATTCAATGAAAAGTCACACACAGATCATTCAAATCAGTAAGGACTAGCTACGTTACATTCAAACATACAGCAGGTACATTACTGGAGAATCTAATCCAAAAGCAATAAAAACTAAAGTACGGAAGTCATCTCGAATCGTGGATTGGTTCGCGTTAAATCGGAATTAGTATACGGCACCCGTTACCCAAAAGGCGGTAACTCAAAAATAACGAAAGAAATTAATTTGGTTTATGTCAAATATTGGGTGAAAAGGACGGGAAAACGGTAACCACGTACTCAATGCACCTTTCTAAATCACAGACTACATTACAAGGTTGGCAACCCACATAGAAATGTTACATCGGATATTCAAAAAAAAAATACGGTGTATGTATTTTTTAACCGAACTTTGGGGCTGCGGGTTGTTCGAAAGAGATACCGCGGCCTCGACACAAAGGACTAAGAAGGAACATGGGTGGTTTTTAGTCAATAGAAGTCTGACACTCCCTACCGTTAATGATTCCCCCCCCCCACAAAACAAAAAATTCACCCTGTATAACTCTTTACTACAAAAATAAGATATCCACAATTTTCTTACTGGTTTTTTTAAATGTTCTAATAAAGAATACGGTTATTTTGATGAGACAATCAGAAGCGGTGCTTCATTCTGTCAGATCCAACAAAAACAGAATCACATTCTTTGAGTTACTACTTTTTGACTTACGACAGCAGTATAGCATTACTTTGTCGGAAGCTATACGATGCTGTAAAACGCAAGTGTTTTCGCTACTGGAGGCGATCTGCGTAAGAGTGCAACTTAATGGTTGGCACGCAAGTAAATTGGAGGATTGAATGGCATTCACAGATGTTACTGCTATTTTGTCTAATCATAATGGATCTACCTGGAATTGTGAAAAAAAATAAAAGAGTTTTTGAATTGATTGTCTGGTTGAGTTATTTTAGACTAGTTGCCAAGTAAATATTGAGTGCAGGAGACGTTCTGCTTTTATGAAACAAAAATTGAGGTATTTTTGTTGAACGTTATTTTCGCTTGGTTTCATGGATATTAAATTGTTTTTGTCGTCTTTCTTTAATGTTTAAATTGCCAAAGTATGTCTAAAGAAACACTCCACAGAAATTACTTTTGAGGCATAACGGGTCATTCCGAGTAAACGGAACCTACAAATTTAAACAGTAAATCAAAATTGTAACAAGTCTGAGCCATACCCACCAATTACATCGAAATTGCATACAATTTAATGATTTCCCAAATATGCAAAACTAAAATTATTCAATTACAATTAAATGGTTAACGACGAATGTATTAAGAGTCCATACTTAAGTCATTTGCTTGATAAGATAAGTAAGTACGTAATTTATCTTTTTTTGCTTTATTAGTAATTAAATAAGCATTGCAATCTCAAATACGTGAACTTTCTTGTGTTACGTCACAAACCTGCCGCGGGACCACCATCGAAACTTTGTCCCTTAAAACAAATCACCATTTTCGCATTCCAAACCCCTTATTCCGAAAGCATAAGATTGATTTTCCCTAAAACAATTTAACAATCACTAAAGACTTTTTTGTGAGGAAAATGTTTAAAATGGATGAGCATTTAATTCGATATTTTACTTGAAATTAAAATCGTATTAACGTTGCCGCAGAATTAAGACGTAAGTGAATTTTTTTGAAGTATGTAATTTGGTTGTCTCCTAGCGGGCGCCGACCTGGATACGGGTAATGACCGGTTAAAGTAGGCGAAGGTTGGAGACAGGCTGGACAGGTGACGATGACGTTTAACAGACTAAATTAAATATATGACAGTAAGTAAAACTACAAGAATTTCATCTCCAAACACTCCAAAGTTTTTGTATATCAGTAACAAGTCTACAAGAAATAAGAACTATCCAATAGTGCTTCTATGCCGTAGCAGTGTGAGAGACATTATAGCTGTATTTCAAAATATTCAGTACATTTTAAATCCTTAGGTTGAATAAACCATAAATCAACCGATCACAAACCCATCTGAAATCTTTATAAACCAATTTCAAAATTCAAACGTAACGGACACTTGAATTAGCCAATAAGACGGCGCGCCAACATGTACATAAATCCCAGTTGCGCGCGCGCATCTTTTGTAATTATTCAAAATCTTGGAGGGCGACTGCTAAGGGCATATAAATCGGCCGTTAATAGTGTGGACATGGCACACAATACTACTGCATTGCCCTTACTATGAGCTAAACTTAAGTGTTACGCGGTACACGAAAAAATGTAAAAAAATAATAATATTATTTTTTAACGCAATACAGAAGAAGTGAATGAAAGGGTGACGGTAGACAACAGAATGGCAGAAAAAAAAAGTGAGGCGCCGATCCCAAGGAACATACAAGGGCAGGAGAATGATGATGCTATGAACTAACGTTCCAAAACAGGATTCAATCTATAAAATGTTTGACTTACATCCTATTTTTGACATTCAAAGATCATCAAATAGTCAAAGCTTTAAAGAAAAGATCATCAACATCTTACCCTATCTCCATACTCGATGCATGGCAATAATCCAAGAAAACTCTCATCAAACTTTCATTATGCAATTCGCTGTAGCCATTGCATCAGATTATTGTTTAACAGTAATGGTTTATCTGCGGTAGCAATAAACACGAAACATGATTTTATTATTTTTGGAAAACTTACAGCTAGGTAGATACAATAGCTTGGAGTTTTTTTTTTAAGAGTACTAGTCGTTTTTAAACGCATCCCTGTCGTGTTGAAACTGCCAGGTGTATCAAAATGTATGGACGTCCGAAGAAGGTTTTGGACATGGAACATCGTAATAATGTGTAAGTAGTGACAGTTTGGCATCGCCTCTGGGTGCTAGCAACCTGTTCTCTTGAAAAGGGAACCGCAAATTGTAGGAGTCGCTGTACAAACTTTCGCGCTGTCAAATTTACTGATAGCGATGAAGTTTATTATACGAAAAGCTTGGCAAAAATTAATAACGGAGAAGAAAGATGGATGCTTCTTTTAAGTTTTACTATCAGTGATATCGAAAGAATAGAATAAAGAAAGAAAGGTGATTTCAGCTGAGATGACGAGTGTGGAAGGAGAAAACTTGCTGCGCCAACCCCAAACGATGTGGAATAAGGGCGAGATGGTGATGATTTTAGCAAAATCGAAACGATTCCTCACTTTAGGTGACAGCCTAAATGTCCATAACAACTATATGGAATCTGGTCTAAATTTCAATCTACACTAATATTATAAAGAGGAAAGATTTGTAATTTTGTATGTACGTTTGAACTTAATGAATAAACTCAAAAACTACTGCGCTGATTTCTAAAATTCTCTCACCATTGGAAAGCTACATTCACCCTGAGTAACATAGGCTACTATTTATCCCTGTATTACCACGGGAACGGGAACTACGCGGGTGAAACCACGTGACGTCCGCTAGTGTAAAATAAACTTAATTACCTACATGGTAATATTTAAGTTAATTCACAATGAGGCGATAGCTCTAAGGTTTCCTTCCAATATTCCTCCTCTTATGAACCGTGGTACACCTTTATGGGTCCGTGCGACCAACTCAGTCGTAAATAGAGCAGTGTCACGCGCGCGTACAATGTACAAGCCACCCCGGGAGTCAAAACTAGCTGTTTGAATCAGTGCACTTACAAAACCGATACAAACACACATTCTACTCTCAACTTTATCCACAAAACTTTTAAGTTGAAAATTGATCTTCAGATTTTGCATTTACTACGTTATGAAAAATGTCGTATCGGAGCGTATGTTGTTGAGTTAAAATTAACTGTGGATAAAGGTTTTAAGGTTGTGTTTTGATTGGAGTTTTTTGATGATATGATAGTACACAATTAAAAGGACATATTTATGCAAAGCCAGAGAAACTGGATGAGTCATATTGTGTAAGAAATGGGATGCTTATGAAAACCTATCTATTGTTTTATTATAAACGAGATTAGCCTCGGTGGGCGATGTTGTTTTTGTAAATTAAGATGGTTGTATTTGCAGAGCAGTTCCTTGAAAAGGATAATATCTTTATTTGAAGCCGACTGTGGAATGCGCTGTGCTGGATTAATGGTAATTGAGATTAAGTACTTGGGCCGCGGGTAGTCCTCTGGTTATCGCGGCCTCGACATAGAGGGCGAAGAAGGAACATGGGTGGTTTTTAGTCAGTAGAAGTCTGACACTCCCTTTCGCTCTGCCCATGAGCGGGAGGGGTTATTCGATGATTTTACACCCACCAAAAAAAAAAAAAAAAAAGATTAAGTACTTAATAAGAGTTTTATAGTTTTTGCTTTAGATGTAAGTAGACTTTTTAATGCTTTGTTGTTTCATATGGAATAGTTCTGATTTATAATATTAAATCTTAAATTAAGTATCTTCACTAAGGCTTCAATAACCACATTTGACGTTCAAACCTCGATCGATCTTATCGATAGACATCGGGATATTTACGTTTTGAGTGTTAGTGAGCATATCAGTTTAAAACTAGAATTTCGTATAATCGTACAAGACAGACGCTAGAGCAAAAAAAATTAAGGGGGTCTTGCTGACCATTTAGACAAGGGTTCTAAACTTAATCTATAATTAGGAGCCAATAATGGCCACAGTTCACGAAGTCCCTAAACAGTTTTCGACCTAAAGACAATACTAAATCTACAAAACAGATAGGCGTCCTAAAACCTAACTTTATAGGTCCGAACGGATTTCCTAAAGTCCATATTTCAGCTTTGGACCTCAACTATGACCATAGGACGGGGTCACGGCGCTCGTGATACTTACCAAACAAATATACCACGTAATAACCTCACTCAGTACATAGAGCATAGAAAATACAACCGTGATCCTGCACAGGTAGAGCTGAATTTTGATTGGTGTTAGAAAAAAGCGTTCTGCTATGTGAAAGTCAGTCTTATGGTAAAACTTTAAGGTTGAAGAAGGAGTAAACGGGTATTCGAGAAAGGATGTTTCATCTAATAAACGAAAAGTAAAGGAGATCTCCGCAGGCGGCGCCGGGTCATACAGATAGTATCGGATGACCGAGAGGTCCTGAGGCGTCGTTTAATTGCGGGGTGCGGGTTCGATTCCCGGTTGAATCGGTGGGCGGTCGGTGGCAGGCTTTATAAATTGTCCACGCGGTAGCTGTGCTGGGTGGCGAATGGTGTATGACCATGTATATGGTAAAGAATCGTAGTCAATACCCTCTATTTGTATTTGTGATTCGATTTGTAAGTTATCTTTAGTGGCTGAGTTCATTATCTTATTGAGTTACTGTGTGTAATTATGCTTTATCTGAATACAGGTAACTACGAATAATATACGAATCTGTATGGGATATATTTTGTATTTTGTAGTTGAGAAGACGTGTGCCACATCAATTTTTAATCATTCAAAACAATTTTTCACCTCTTAATAAAGATTCACAAATAATATACGTATCTACAGTAAACCACAAAGTAACTATCCTTGCATATGAAAACATAAACCCCTTCATATGCCTATAATATCCTTGCATTCATCCCTACACTTAATCTCTCTATGTTTGCGATTTCAGATTCCTGTCTTCCATATTCCTCTTTTTTTTTGTTGGTTAGAAATCATCAAATAACCCCTTGGGCACAGCGAAAGGGAGTGTCAGACTTCTATTGACTAAAAACCACCCATGTTCCTTCTTAGCCCTTTATGTCGAGGCCGCGGTATCTCTTGCGAATAACCCGCCGCCCCGACGGAACCCGCAGCCCTGACGGTAACCCTTTCTACCTTAAACCCCTTCCTTCACACCCTTTCAATTTTTAAACTCATGATATACGAGAATATCATGCTCCCCATCCCCCGGGAGTTTACCAGAGCTGTGCCTATTTTATAGTAGGCGTACCCTACTAAACCGAAAAGCTGGGCTTGCTTTTATAAGCTTTACTATTTATGTTGAAAAGGTTTTGACTATGAATGTGGATGGGTATAAGAGTAGAGGAAGACCAAAGAAACGATGGATGGACTGTGTTAAGTGTGTAGTATTGGTAATATCTGTTGACTATATTTGACATTATATAGTTTGACATTGCGTACTTATTGATTTGAACCTCTGACATTACTTTCTTATTATTTAGAATTTGGCGGCTGCGAGAGGTTCTCTCACGTTACGCCACCTCTTTCACTAGCATAATTGCTTCGCAGAAGGAGGCAACGGCGTTCCATTCCGTCTCGCCCCGGACCATGGCTTGCACCAGGGCCGGACGCGAGAGATAGCCGCCGCAATCTCGCATGCCTAAATTTGGTACATCACAGTGGACTGTGTTGGGCAATAAATATTTGAATTTGAATTAGAAAGGAGGTTTCCCATGAGATGATGAGAAACAGAGAAGTAAGTATGGAAGAAGAGGACATGCTGCGCAGATCCTAAATTAATTAAGCTAAGGGCATTTGATGAGTGTTGACCCAGAGTTGCATAGTAGCTTCAAAATCTACCTAAAAATCCAACTAAAAATTCCACCCTCATCTGCTCGTAAATCCATAATCACGCCCAACATCAAAGAGTATTCAAACAACGCGCCGCGTCGGTACACACAAATGCGCGGCGCCTTTACCGCGCATCGCACGATCGCGCGACCACGACCAAGATACATAGATAGGCGCTTTCACCGGGTGCTGATAGCGTAGAGCCTTCTAAATTAGAGGCTCTGTTGGGCTCAACACTTTGGTTTAACTCGGGAGAGCTTTAGTTTAAGAAAATCCTTGAAGGAGACTTAGGTTTAATACCAGACGACCTACGGTTTGACTATAGATTTATTTTACACTAGTTTATGCTCCCGACTTCGCCTGCGTAGAGCTCGGTGATTGTCACACGAGGTCGTGTTACCGGAACAAAAAGTGTCCTGTGTTCATCCAAATTACATCCAAATCGGCTCGAAGTGGAAGTTGTTTTTGCGTGAAAGAGCTTAACAAACATATATCCATTCAAACTTTCGCATTTATGATAGTATAATAAGGAAAGGTGAATTCAAATTAAATTAACAAAAATCCAAGTAGGGTATGGAAAGGGTCTCTTTGTCATAGGAAAAGAATTTAAGTGGAACCAAGTGCAAAAACGAACGTACAATAGACAAACATCAGTTCAGATGTTTTAAATCGAATATCTTTTATTCAATTGGTGCAAGCCTGCTACATAATTCCCAAACCACTGCAACTCCTGAAAGCCAGAATCAACAGTAGCGACCACCAGAAAAGCGACAAGAAAACGAAGATTGACGAAGTCTCAGTGAAACAATGTAATTCTCTTTGATCACGCAAAGAATCAGAATCTAAACACACATTCACGCACACTAGCTCACACCTAACCTACACATGCAAAGCAACAAATAAAAATAACCCTCGAAAGTTCAAGGTTTCCAAATAACCCCGAAGGCTACAATGAAACATAGTGACTGGTATAGGTACATGAGTAACCGAGGATGTGTGGCGGGAAGACACCACGGATGTCAAATATTGACTCTGAGATATTGTATGAACTGGCGCAAGGCGGCGCGGCGACTTGACTCAGTAATACAGCGTCAATGGAGATTTCGAGCGGTTTTTCTGTTATAGAAATGACAAAACGGTACGGTTGAAAAAGAGGATATTGCATAATGGAGATGGACGTTTTAATTTGGGAGATATTTTGGAGAGCCATAAGGAAAGGTGATAAGAGAAGGATATGGCAAGAAATGAGGCGTCTGATTAGACGACGATTTATGAAGTCATCTCATCAGATACTTTTCTAAATTTTCTCTATTGAGAAGTAGGTAGGTATGGATGAATAAAACATGCTGGGTCGATAATGATTTCGGAGCCAAAATATACATAACATAAACATCACGCCTGTAATCCCCAGAGGTTCAGGCAGAAGTGTACCAAATGAAAAACCCTTGTATCGAGAGGTATGTTTAAGTACCGCGTAATAGGCAAGCCTATTGCCTTCAACTGGGCCCAATTACAGACTCAGTGGCTCCCACTGAAAAAGACATGATAGAAAATGCAGACAAAAAATGATCATGGATTCAACAAACAGTGGGACTCCATAAAACTACAGCGGTCATAAAAATGTATGTTAGTTAGTTTTACGCAATTTTGATAAAAACTACGATCAAATAAATAGTTCAAGTTTACACACCCATTACAACGTGGGAACAAAATATTATCGCGACAACAAAGTCAACGGAACAAAATCATTTCCTATCACAATTATTCTCAAAGATAACCCAACAGATAATAAAAATTGACGGCCACCCTTTCTGCTTTTATCTATGTCAATTAAAAAGGTTCAATTAGTTTACAAGACCGGGAATGCAGAAAGATAAGCAACTGATACGATAATTATCACATCTGCATACAAAGGAGCAAAATGTATCTTGTGGAGTCATGGACACATTCGATGTATGCTGGTTTTCGTTCTCGGTTTAATCAGGCTTATTAGGTAGGTATAGTTACCATAGCAGAACAAAAAATCACCTGCGTCAGGAGTTTAACTTTTTTGCGTTCGGAAATCTTACTAAAACCAGAACATTGGAAATTCATCAAATAACCCCTTCCGGAGTGTCAGACTTCTACTGACTAAAAACCACCCATGTTCCTTCTTAGCCCTATATGTCGAGGCCGCGGTAACTTCTGAACAATCCGCAGCCCCGACGGGCGTTGGCCTTTGTGGGTCCCTCCCATGTTGCTGACATCTCTTACAATATCATACCATCACGCGTGTAAGTGAACGTGAAAGGCTAGACAGACGCGTATCCATAAGTAAACTTACATTTTGCCAGGAGTGTTTTTAGGGGGCGATCTTCCTGTCGGGGCCGCGGGTAGTCCACCGGTTATCGCGGCCTCGACATAGAGGGCGAAGAAGGAACATGGGTGGTTTTTAGTCAGTAGAAGTCTGACACTCCCTTTCGCTCTGCCCAAGAGCGGGAGGGGTTATTTGATGATTTTACAAACACCAAAAAAAAAAAAAAAACGGGGCGATCTTATTACAATTAACCGGACACAAAGACTGTGGATGCTACTGATAAATTATTGATAGAAAAACCTGGTAACACTGCTAACCCAACCCGATAATCGAACCCTAGAAGCTCAAGCACAGCACAACATAATCACTCGTTATTTTGTTTCTGATAAACAAAATAATTTCACTAATGAAGCTTAATATTGACAAAACTCAAATAAAGTAATCAAAGCCATACAATAAATTGACATAATTAAATTCAAATCTTAAAGATAACATAATTGATTTGATTCATTTAATTTGAAACCCACCGCTAGCTTAATTGATTTCATTTGATTCTTTCCGCTTTGATTCCAAGGTCTTAATAACCGTGAATTTACATATATTTTTATACAGTAAATCTACAGTTGCGGACTAATTTTGGAACAAAGTAACTTCCATCTCATCATTATAATTTTTTTGCCCTTATCTCAATAGGGATGTTTACCGACTTCATCATCAGCCTATAATGTTCCCACTGCAGGGACTCAGGCCTCCTCTCTAGGAGAGGGATGGGCTATAATCTACCACGCGGACCCAGATGTCACATGTCTTCGATTTTTTTGGTTCTAAGACATGGTTTAATCACGCTGTTTTGTTTTCTGACTTAAAAAAATAAATAATTCTAAAATTTTAGTCCGTCTGTTAGATTATCGAAAAATATTGGATACGTATTTTTTTGTTTGATCAAATCAACAAAAATTGACGAAGATAAAACGCGTCAAAGATTTGAGTGGGGGTTTGTGACGTCACTTACCCGTAAATAATGTCATACTAATAATGTCTTTGAAAATGACGTCACACGAGTTTTCAAAGCACTGTATCGTCTTCATTGTTTGTTTACGTGAAAAAAGAAAAAATACGTGTCCAATATGTTTTGGAAATCTATCTGACGGACTAATTAGATTTTTTTTGTTAACTACCCTATTCGGGGTCGGCGCAGCATGTCTTCCTTCTTCCATACTTTCTCATCATCTCATGAGTCATCTCCTTTCTTACCATATCATCCTTAACACAGTCCATCCACCGTTTATTTGGTCTTCCTCTTGTACCAGTCCAAATTCACATTCAAAACCTTCCTCACGATGTTTCCCTCAAAAGCTTTGAAGAAAATAGATGGATCTATTATATCTATCGTTATCGTCTTGCTTAGGTTCATGAGTTTATAAGACGCTTAAAATACCACAAATAATAACACCGTGACTGGTACTGATAAAAACCCTGATGGAAAATACCACAGAAATATAAAAAGAAAATACCAAAAAAGAAACGAAAATACTGAACAAATTGCCAGGAATCGAACCTAGTACCTCATGGTCAGCAATAGCAGTTAGGTGCAGTCAATGATATATTAAAACTATAGATACGTTGTCCGCCCTCAAAAATGACAACATGAAATTAAGCCAATTGGCCACAACGCGCTTAGTTACGCACCAACCTCTCGCGCGATGCTACGTTTGTTCTTAATTTAAATCGTGTGTGTAAACCTGCGCGAAACATAAATACAACAGGCATCCCGCTGTACGGTGTCATATTTTCTTTCCCTTTCTTTACGCGTAAAAGTAGTTATATAATATTTTCGCCGTTTTGAAGTGCCGCCATGTTAGTTCATGACGTGTCTATATATGTATTATACGTCATTGGGTGCAGTACGGTACGTCTTTTCTTCATACATCTTTGTCATCCGTTATCTCTGTATTCACTTTCTTTTTAACCATACTATTATCTTTCAATCAATCCATCAGTTATCAGTTCTCTTCTCTGTGAGAAGCAAGTCAGCCATCAGTTTCATTCAAAAACCCACCCAAGATCAAAGTTCGCAAACCATCTCGCATAATCCGAAAAACAAACAAACGCTCCTCCTTCACAAAGTAGCAACTGCAAAATCCGATGCGATATTTAACGCTTTGCGATACATAATTATTATGACAGGACAATGCTGTGGCGACGACAAGACAGCTGTTTACATCCTGTAACGAATACTGTGCAGTGCGGGACAAACTGTGATAGCATCGAGCATGAGCGTTTTGTATCTTATTAATCTGGTTTGTTATTGTGGGCCGGTCGTTTTGATGTTTTTCTTGTGTTTTAGTTGTAATAGATGTAAATGTGAGGGGAATTTTGTAGCCTTTGTTGGTTGTTGGTGGCTGTTTGGGCCTATGATTAGAGTGGATGATTTAGTTATGAATTAATATCTGTTGCCAGCGGCTTCACCCGCTACAACTTCAAAATTATCCCACGGGAAGGTAAATTCGGGATAAAAACTATCCCATGTGTTAATCCAGGTTAAAAACTATCTGAGTACTAAATTTTATCCAAATCCGTTCAGTAGTTTTTGCGTGAAGAAGTAACAAACATCACACTCACACACTAACAAACTTTCGTCTGTATAATACATATTAGTGTGAAGTGTGATTAGTGTGATGATGTTTTGAAATTGAAGAAAGTTGAATGCATTGATTAATTCTGAACAAACTTTTAATGAGATGATAATATGCTGGCCCTCAATCTGCAGGAAGTTACAGTTTAAACTACATAAAGCAAAACTCACCGCAAAAGTCAAGCCTTTTTCCATGGGGGTAGGCAGAAACCATAGAATGTCACCTGCTACGATTCTTACATACTCCTTTTGTCTCGTTCGCGTTCAGACATAAAAAATTACAATATTTACCTATAATAATGCAGGTGAGTATTAACGTTAATCGATCTTTTTTGCGACAGCAACCAATTTACTCCAAAAGCAGCCATAAGTATCGTGTCTAAAAAGCTACACGCCGGAAATAAAACACTCCGTAACACAAAAAAAAAAACAACGTAACTGCAAAACAAATTCAAATCTCCGAGCAGGTTTTCGACATTGTTAATTTAACACAAAGTGAGGTGTGGGAGGAGTGTAGGTGTGTACGCAAAAAGGTCCCAAGTTTAAATTGCTGTTTTTGTGATAAATCAAAAGTCTGCCTCCTGACCCCGACTGCGCCGTTTGTTTTCTTGTTTAACCATCAAATTGCTTATTTACATTATGGTGAATCAGATGAATTAATGGGCCTGATTTTGCTTTCGATTTTTAGGTAAATAAATGCTTGCTGCTAGCTTGTTCGAATAGTATTTTGGACGTTTTAGTATCGTTGGTATCGCAATATGGATGTTTACTGACTTCAAAAAATATGATTCTACTAGCTGTTGCCAGCGGCTTCACCCGCTACAACTCGAAAATTATCCCACGGATCATAAAATTGGGATAAAAACTATCCTATATGTTAATCCAGGGTATAACCTATCTACATACCAAATTTCAACCAAATCGGTCCAGCCGTTTATGCGTGAAAGAGTAACAAACATCCACACATCCATTCTCACAAACTTTCACATTTATAATATTAGTAGGAAGGATTTAGTCCGTCCTCTAGATTATCGAAAAATATTGTACGTATTTTTTGTTTTATAAAATTAATAAAAATTGAGGAAGATAAAGCGCGTCAAAGATTTAAGTGGGGGTTGATGACGTCACTGACTGCAAAAAAATGTCATACTAATGTCTTAGAGTATGACGTCATACGAGTTTTAAAGCACTGTATCGTCTTCATTGTTTGTTAAGTGAAAAACGAAAAAATACGTGACTAATATTTTTTGGTAATCTATATGACGGACTAATTAGATTTTGTTTGTTAACTAACCTATTTTCGTTGTGCTTTCAGTGTCTTTCTACTTAGTATAATGAATAAAAAAAAATTGCAAAATAAAAATTGGGATGTGGTCATATTTACCCTATTTTAGACAAATAAAAAACGACGTTAAAGTCGACCAAACAACAAACTTGTTTACAAACCAAACCGCTTTAAGTCACAATACACAACAAAGTCCATTCACTTCGCCCCAATCCATCTTCCCGCTCATATTAACTAATTCATGTCTGATATTTATACGTTGCTATGGCAACAAAGGGTAACCCAGATAAGGGCCTACAGTGGCTTAATAAATAACGTCATATTAGAGTCGGTTATAACCACACCGTGGGCGGGACTTGACTCAAGGTTTTTCTTAGTTTTTTTTAGTGCCGTTTTAACTAGGTTACGTGTAGATCATAATATATTAGAGAATATGTTTGAGAGTAATTTATTGGGTAGTTATAAAATTTGAATGATGAAATTTAAGACAAATGTTGATTCAAATTGTTGTTTGTTAAGCTATAAAGGTGAATGATATATTCCGATTATTACTACGTTTAAAGAATCTCTGATTTTGACAGCTCCTCGACCAAGTTTTCATTTATTTCTGCTATTTTATGCTATTTACATCACTTCTGCATTCTTATTTATTCATATTAAACTACTACTACATTACAAAAAAGCACGTAGGCACCTATTTACCGAAATAAAAAATTAACAATACCGTTCGATAACAATCAGTAACGCCCTCATGCAACTCCTGCGCGTTCAACAATGACCGCTGAACGAGCCACATTAATATTACGTACGATATCATCTAATAAGGATTGTAAGTGGAGGGTTAAAGACCATCAGAGAGCAAGGTTAGTGACAGGTTACCAGACCACCACCTATATTTATTTTTGATGTTTCAAGAATTTTTGAATAGCTTCAAAGCCTAATTTTGTAGAACAGCAATAAAGAAAATGTATTCTTGATATACCTCATAACTTCTCTAGTTGAAGTCACCATTGCTTGGAAACAAGCTAAAGTTGCAGAAGGTCAGCTATGCTTCATGATGGAGAAGAGACTTCGGTAAGAAACTACAGACATATAAAATGAAGCGTTATAGCATGAGACGACACACTATCTAATGGAAGACAGAAAATATCATCATCATCAGCCTATAATGTTCCCGCTGTAGGGACTCAGGCCTCCTCCTAGGAGAGGGATGGGCTTTAATCCAGCACGCGGGCCCAGTGCCGGTTGGTAGATGTCACATGTCTTTGAGTTTTATTTGTTCTAAGACATGCCGGTTTCCTCACGATGTTTACTTTCACCGTTTTGAGAGCAGCGGTGATGAAATAATTTACACAACGTAATGCGCCTGCCTGGATTCGAGCCCACGACCTACTGTTCGTAAGTCGGGGCCGCCACCACTGGGCCACCACTGCTCACAAAACAATATAATATACAATAACACCTTGTAAATATTATGGTGCAATAAATATTTTGAATTTGAATTTCCCGAAGGCCAACACCACTGGGCCACCGCTGTTCTTGCTGCGTTTACACATTAATATTGTCTGACAGACTGACGACAACAGTGGGATATTTCGCCAAGATTTTCAAACGAACCCTAGGAACTGTATTGAAATGGGTAACAGAGAAGCACCAACATGGCTTTTTCAATTCTCAATGTATTTTTTCTAAGTTTATCAACTGACATCGTGGATAAACTTGGACCTATAACTATCCTCTCTCTCTGAAATCGCAATCCCGTGTTGATCAAGCGTGGTGATCAATGCTCGTGTCTTCTCTGTATGAGATTTTAGATATGATAATAAGCTCGTATAATAATAGACATTGGATCTAGTACTAAATTCAAAGTCATTGAGACCTTTCACATCCAAATCGATCATAATCACTCCACCAAATACCAGTAGCAAACTTACATTAATTTTTCAATAGATACACAATCTAATGAGCATTGTAAACACCGCAATTGTTCCTTCGTACAATATCATACATTGTTCGCGCGTCCATACATTTGTCAATCAGATAGAAGTGATCAGACCGGCTTAACATTTTGAAGATTTATAGTTCGGGTGAACTTTAGTGAGTGGTAGTCGTTTTAGTTTGGGACTTATAGTGTCATTGTTGTATTGGATATTTCTCATTCATCTATTACATAATCGTCTTTGAATTGGAATAGGTCATTTTGTTACTTCAATCTGTAAAATATCTTTAATACATTTTCAACTTTATCGCTAAAGTATTAGGTTTAAGGTATATAAGGGCCTACCTTAACCATACCATATATGATACCCTTGGGGCATATGGGGTGGGCCCCTTATGCCCCCAGGGTATCATATTACCTAGTACGAGTTGGGTTGTGGAAGTCAGATAGGCAGTCTCTCCATGCAAAAATTGAAATTCAGCTGCTACCGGTTAAACTGATAGCAGACTCCAACACAATTGAGAATAAGCAAGGCAGATGATATTGATTATGATATCAGGTTCAAGGTTGCAGTGGTGGCGTTGGCGGGGCTAGCGCTTGTAACCATGCATGTTTTAAGATTTGCAACTTTTGGTTGATACTGGAAGTCTCAAAACATTTAGAAGGCAGTAGACGTAAGAAGACAGTATTCTGTCTTTGATAGCCAGGTCTCCAGGGCCAATAATTGTAACAACCCAACAAGAGCCGTCCGTCGGTTTGCTCAACAGTCTGTTTACTTTAGAATATTACAATGGATCCTTGCTAGTCTCGTAGAGAAGCTTTTATCAACACTTGTTCCTCTCATTGCAAAATAGATGTATGGGAATATCATAGTTGAGTGTAATTGCTAATATTTGAATTTTATAATTAAGAACACGATCTGGATGCGTACCGAGGGCTGGCTCTTGAAGCAAAAGGAAAATAGCACATGGAAGGAATTGGGGAGGCCTTTGGCCAGCAGTGGGACAGTACAGGTTTTAAAATTGAAAACAGAGAAATAATATATAGTCTTACTGTAGGGGATAACAATTCCTGAACAGGACGTCCTGTCATTATTCATTAACATAGCCTTCTAAAAATTCCCAAAAAAAGACAATCAATAATATAAGAATAGTGAGGCGGGCTTGTAAAAAAGGTCTCCTATTTACAAAAGAATACCAGTACTGCAGTACATTCAAGTAATACCACTGAAAAGTAAGTGAAGTACAAACATTACAGGGGATTGGCTGTTACCCAGTTATCACTAATTAAGCGGAGAGTACTAAACGGCTCGTGGTGGGCGGGGCATGGGAACCAAGAGCCACCAACCCAAGTTTTACGCTGCCTGGTAACTACTGAGGGTGTAAGTTGGGAGAGATTGGCGGAGGAGGCGAGTTGGCAGTTAAAAATGGTGTAAGACGAATGTGTGAAGTGACTTTGGATATAAATAGGCGTAATCTGTTTTTGCGCTGACAAAACAGGTGATGCTCCAAGTCACCCAAAGAGCCATGGAACGGGCTATGTTAGGCATCTCTCTACGTGATCGAATCAGGAACACAGAGATCCGGAAGAGAACGAAATTGGTCGACATGGCCCATGCAATCGCAAGCAGAAAACGGAAGTGGGCGGGCCATATATACCGTAGACAGGACAACAGGTGGGGTAGTCGGGTGCTTGAGTGGAGGCCTAGAGTAGGGCATAGAAATGTGGGCAGGCAACCGATGCGTTGGACCGACGACCTTGTTGGAGTGGCCGAAAAGATGATGAAAGGCGAAGGATGCGAAAGGCGAAAAACCGGGAAGAACGGCGTGCACTAGAAGAGACCTACACTCAGCATTGGGTGGTGAAAGGTTGAAGAAAAGTCGTAATTTATGAGGCCACGATGTTTTCGATCTAGTGCAAATTACAAGTACTCAATAATTGTAAAATTTTGCCATTTCAGGGGTTCATAGTAGAAATCAGCCTTAACTAGGGCGCACGAAGGGAGTTTGCGTAGACGTGAAATTACACTTTGATCAACAACACATAGGACATTCATCTTGATCAGCCTATAATGATCCCACTGCAGGGACTCAGGCCTCCTCTCTAGGAGTGGGACGGGCTATAATCCACCACGCGGGCCCAGTACGGGTTGGTAGGACACTAAACACACACACACACACTAAATACAATGAATCATATTATAGAACGATAGGTTTAGGTACAATTATCTGTACTCAGCTCTTTATCAAAAGACAATGACTGAAACTCGTACTAATAATTCTCGAGTTTCAAGATCAAAATGTTATAGTAATTATTTTCATACTTTTTTACGACATTTTGCGGCTTGGATTTGATTTATGAAGAAGGAATTTAATTTAATGTATAAAAGTATGAATATTGTTTAACTCCATAAACATGGCGTTCATACAACCAGTTCAAAAGTCGTTCTGTTAGACCTGTCAGTTGATTTTGACAGTTCGACTGACTTCGCATCGTAGAGGTTTCCCTACAATACCTACTTGTCTGGTTTCGAGGTTACTTTCGATTTTATAAAATGACTCCGAAACTCGGATTTACTTTACAAAAATAACTTTTGTAGGCGTTAATATGACAAATTTAGACAATAAAAAACACAGTTTGATGTTGACACAGTTTGGTACGGGATTCCATATATCCATGAACAAGATATTTTCCTTTCGACACTCCACCTCTCCTGACTTGCATCCACTCCACCATGTTAAACGCTAATTGTAAGTTAAACCAACCTAAGTGGCAAACGAGAAGTAATTGTTTTACACTGTAACCCTGTTTGAGCCTTAAGATGATTGTTTTTAGTATTAGCACCTGTAATTCTCTTTTTTTTCTTTGTTAATTTTACTGGGAACGTAATTGGTAGGAGAGGGGTTAAGTCATGCTTGCTGCGAAAATGTAAGTAAGGGAAAAGGTTTAAGGTAAATTGTTGGTGGAGAGCGAAAAGGTACTAAGTGACATTTGCAAGTCAAATGATTGTGTGCCCTAATGATAATAAGCTAAAGTGATCTAGGAACGTAAAATGATAGAAAAAGCTTAATTATTATTAGTTCATATAGATGTAAATTGAGTGTATTATGAGAATAACAGTGTTTATAAAGGGTGTAAAAGAACCCTTAAGGAAAAAGAAGGGCACTTGTTCTCCTCCATACCTGGGAACCCGCTAGTTACGGAGATATTGGGGGTCAAAGTTACAAATTTTTAACAGCTGTTTTTGTAAATACTAGTTTTACAGGTAAATTTACTTAAATTACTTCCATAACCCGTTTCCTATTCAAAGCATCCACTAGCACAATGTTTTAAGAGTGCTACATTGATTGAGTTTTACCGTAAAATGAAATTTTTGACCCCAAAAAAAGAAGTAGTTTCCCAGCAATTTTTTTTTTACGTAGGCGTACTTATTTTGATGTACAGAATGCTTAGTTGACGTATGTGTGAAGGGTTGGTTTACACCATGTATAATACAATCATCATCTTCTTGCATTGGGGTCGAAGCAACACGTAGGTATTTTCTTGCTTCCATTCTCCTCTGTCAACCAACGGTCACGCTATCATCAACAAAAATTTTTTATACCTCACACATAGGGTAGTTAGTTGACAAAAACATCCAATTATTCCGTCAGATAGATTTCCAAAAAATATTGGACACGTATTTTTTCTATTTTCACATAAACTGAGGATGACATAGTGATTCGAAAATTCGACGTCACAGCGCAGTAAACTTTTTACCACGTAGTGCCGTCAAAAGCCCTCACTCGCGATCTTTGACGCGTTTTATCTTCGTCAATTTTTATTAATTTGATGAAATCAAAAAAAAGGTATCCAATATTTTTCGATAATCTCACTGACATGAGGGTCTAAACAGAATCATATTTTTTTAGTCAGGGCACATCCCTATAAGCCTCCACAATCACCTTGGTAATAAGTGTATAATACAATATACTTTATCCAAAATAAAACTTGCTTTAACTTCCTACTCAGGTTTGTCAGTGGATGTAAGGTACGTAGAATCGAATATGGAAAACTGGATTATTTTCCCCTAAAGAGACCCATAATTGAACAAACCCTTTCACTGTTTCAAATAAAAGGGAACTTAATTATAGGAAAAACTAAACTTGGATTCACTTTTAAGTATATTTGTAATAATAATTTACTTGACAACAATACAGAGAAATTGACATGTAATTTTATAATTCGATCGAACAACGAAAAAGCCATAGAGTAAGAAAAAGACGCATGTGTCTCCAATGAGGTCCGAGCACAGAGATTGTAGGTCACAGGGAACGCGCTGCGCTTGCCGGAATCCTTACTTCCTTACACAAAGAACAAAATTGCAGGAAATATCATACTTTTAAATTGTATTCTGCAACTTCGCCGCATCGCTAAACAAAACAGAAAGAAAGAAAGCCCCATTTTCTTCACAAGCGCTCCTCAAAGATTATTTACCTTGTTAGGAAAACTTGTTCCGTAATTCCTTTGTTGCGGTGGTGGTAAGAAACACATTGAAGTCCCGGTTCCTCGGAGTAATAAAACGTATTTTTGTAGAATTTACCTCGGGGTTGCACGTGCTGCTTACAAAGTCAAAGTGTCAGCTAGTTTATATTGTCGCGGTCAACGTTGCTCTTACACTTATTTACTTTATGCTGAAGTTGCAAACCTTTTTGGTCGAAAAGGATGTTTTTTGGAACAAATTGTTACTGGTCAGCAATTCTTTTTGATCATTTCAGTTGCTCTAGGTTTTAAAACGAAAGCTCAAACATAAATCATCTAGTGAAATTATGCAAAATGTCAAAACGGTGTTATTTAATGAGCGGTTAAAATGATGGTACGACCAAACTTGGGATTAAAGTAAGCTACCGAGAAGCTTACAGCAGTTCTATTCAGAAATAGGAGAGCGATTGGCAATTGTCTAACCCCTAATTGAATTCATACATACTCCGTATTATACGTACAAAATACCTACAAGACTTTATATCCCTCACATTACAGAATAAACATCTGTCCTTTAAAGCTTAAAAAAAGAAATCTAGAACACAATACATGTCCTCAAAAACAAAAGATTACAACAAAAGGAGTAAACTCGCGCAATTTACGCAACCTTTTGCATAAAGAGCGTAATGTTAAAATTAACGCGGAGTGACGTACCCTTGACCGGCGACCGGTGAATCATACCGGCGCAAACGCAGGCATGACAGAAAAACCACTGTAAATAGTACGACACAATATAAATGACCAGACAACCCAATTCTGAAAAGGCAGATACTTCTCTATTGCTCTCTCATTTCATCATTCTCCTGACCTTATCCCAATTTATGTGGGGTCGATGCCGACGACATCATGTTATACATCAAATTCCTACATCACGCAATGAAAGTCGTACAACAAGACAACAGCTGCCTGGCAGTAGCTCATCAGATACAATACCCGTCTGGTCCAAGGGTTCTTGCTTTTCTATGGGGGATAATATAACCTTAACCTTACTCCCTGTTCCTCTCCCCCTAAAGTATGATCAATATGGACGTCTGAAGACGGACTGGGCGTTACTATGGCACGGCGGCGCTTCACCGTTGGCGATTTCTCATATTTTCGACCTCCTACTTTTGCCTGCTCAATCTATCCGTATATAACATATAAATTAAACCTTCTGTCCGCTACCTATCTAGTACTTCCAACAATTCGCTTCGCAAGGGCACGAAGCACCGTCCACTGTTAAACTTTTAATACAAGAAATTAAGCTTATTTGGCCGCAAGATTTATTCGTTAATTAATTGATTAAGACTCGGTTTGTTACTTCTGCTTAATCAGTGATCAGTCAGATTGTTATCTTACTACTTACCGTCTGATTGAGTCTGTTAATTATGACGCTGGCGGCTAGTTAAGTCATTAATACCTTGGAAAATTAATTTGTGTAGCGATATGGAGATGTTTTTTTTTCTAGTTGCTGAAGTGTTGAAAGAGTGTAAAATGAATTCGAGTTCGCATGAAAAGTTGACTCAAATCCGGAATCATTTATTTGCTTATATGAATGTTTTTAGACTAGATGTTTTTATTTTGTTGTAAATAGTCCAAATACACTTCAACAAAACCTAATGAAAAAAGTATAATTATTTAACAAAATATAATTATTTTGTGAGTACCTGAAATTTTTAACATCCATGGCAGGTATCGTCGTACCTAGTAACAGGGTAAAATTGGTAGTCCTATGCTAAATGCTGGTATTTAGCTTCATCCGACTAGAATAACATAGGCAGGTGATGCCGCGGGTTGTACACTAGTTATCGCGGCCTCGACATAGAGGGCTAAGAAGGAACATGGGTGGTTTTTAGTCAGAAGAAGTCTGACACTCCCTTTCGCTCTGCCAAAGAGCGGGACGGGTTATTCGACGATTTTCCACCCGCCAAAAAAAAAAAAGCTACCAGTATCTCTTCCCTAGGGAAGTGTCATGTCAGGCATTGCACCGAAACGGTGCGTCCATGTGCGGATGGTGATCACCAGGGTGGTTTTAGGGCAGTAGGAATTCCACAGTCCTCGGGCACGATTTTTACGACGTTTGCATTCTTTTTTTAGTTTTGCCTATCTTTATAACTACAAATCATTAACTTAAGAGTTACACACAAGAGTAAGTTCAGTTCTGACCTCAAGTTAACCGAATCTGACGTAAAACAAAGATACATTAAGTCCACTTAACTCCTACGCATCACGATTTACCTTTTGTTAAATAATTTTAGACCACAACTTAAGGGTATGAATAAGGCAATGCCAATTCAGGTTGTGTGGTCAACAAAGATATCCTGAATGCATTATAATAGTTAATGCGGAAAAGTGCGAGGAAGTGCCCTTTTTTAATGCCAAAACCGCTGCTTTAAGCTTAGTTATGCTGTCCCTATTTAACTGGACTTCATATTTTATGGAGAAAGAAGAAGAGAGCCCAGGTGAGTCTAAGGTTGCCTCATACAGGCAAAGTACTTCGGTAGCACAGGTACTCACCACTCGATCATCAGCAACACCATGAGCAACACCAAGGGGCTGCTGGCTTTGCTCAAAGTGTTGGGGTGGATCCAATAAATTTCCCACCCGTACGTAAAATACGTGCTTTGGACGTGGAGTTGCGGACACCACACCGTCATACAATACAATAGTTAACACCTAATTGAGAAATAATGTCACTCGCTTTAGCATATTCTATCTATCTCGCGGTGCCAGAACGTTTATGGTATCGACTCTATTTCCAATTTTTCCTACAACACTGAATATATACTTACCCAAAAGCGCTCTATAACCTACATACTCAAAACCAGTAACATTATACATCGGCTAACTCCAACTGAGCCCACAGCCACACAATCAAAGGTCAAACTGTGTCCGTTTGATACAAACTTATCTAACGTAGGAGCATGTTAGCTGTTCGCCTTCACTTGGCTTTTGTCACACAATACTCGTGACGTCATCGGTAAATTATCGTCTAAGATCCAAGATGGAGGATCTAGGTCGTGGAT
Source organism: Diarsia rubi (assembly GCA_932274075.1). NCBI lineage: Eukaryota > Metazoa > Arthropoda > Insecta > Lepidoptera > Noctuidae > Diarsia > Diarsia rubi. Next base: position 18,013,843 of record OW026424.1, on the reverse strand, counting down.
TGAGGTTTGGCATTATATTGTGTGGGGCCAGATGTTTTGGACATTTTGAGGTCCTTAAAGGTGTATCTTGTTCCAATCGTTGCGCAAAATCAATAGGAGATATTGCCGCAATTTGTAGTTTGGGACCTATCCCGGTCACAAAAGAGTATTTTATATGTTTCGCAGGATCATCTTTCAGTATTATCAAAGTGCCTATCTAGATACTTATGACTTCCATTGCCAAACCAGCGAAACCCAGAGATGAGATCTAGAAGGGCATAGTTGCAAGAACTCTTTGAGTTAAAGATCAACATTTTAAATAAAAAAAATCAAAGGGAAAAATCGACATTTAACAGTTTGACGAAACTTTTCCAAAATCTCCTTACTGATAATTCTGTCATACCAATACCCTGGTATTAATATACATCTCACAGATCACAAAACCAGATAATACTATAACATCGTTAGCATTACGCACTAACTTATTGCAGGCCACAGGAAGTCACTCATCAGATAGACTTTTTTATAATCAATACTGGCTGTTAAAATACTTGTATAACTTCTTGAGTATAAATAGTATTTTATAACAGTATCACTTTCATTGGTCATCATTAAAATTAAACTATCGGTGGAAGATTAAGAAGGACTAACTTGACTGCTATTGAAAGAACTGGGGGTCGTAAAATCGTCACAGACGCAGTTACAATTATGAGTGGTCCATTTTACGAATTTTACCGCAATTATAATATAACAAAAAAAAACTAATAAGTCCGTCAGATAGATTTCCAAAAAATATTGGACACGTATTTTTTCTTTTCTCACGTAAACTAACAATGAAGACGATACAGTGCTTTGAAAACTCGTGTGACGTCATACTCTAAGACATTAGTTTGACATTCTTTACCGGTGAGTGACATCACAATCCCTTCTCAAATCTTTGACGCGTTTTATCATCGTAATTTTTTATTGATTTGATAAAACAAAAAATACGTATCCAATATTTTTCGATAATCTAAAAGACGGACTATATATTTTTTTAAGTCAGTGAACATCCCTATTCGTGATGATCTGCTAAAGTGGCCATTTTAGAACCCCTGTCCCCCAAGTGCCTCTACTGTTGTGAACCAAGGTCCAAATCCTACCTACAGGGTCTAAATGTAAATCTAATCCCACCAAAAACAAAACTTGTAAAAAAAGCCAAGCCGAGCAACTCACTTTTACCGTATAAAGTAGTGAGATCCATGTAATACCAAGTCAGTTAATATATTTAATCCCTACTTAAAAACTTTTGATGTTTTAAATACAAGATTGACTTGGCCATCGCATCGCATTCGTCAATGTTAAACAGGCCATTGTAATGGCTAATCGCCATGGCATTGGCCAACTGGTAACACTGACTTGGTATAACATGGATCTCACTACTTTTTACGGTAAAAGTGAGTTGCTCGGCTTGGCTTTTTTTACAAGTTTTGTTTTTGGTGGGATCTCATTTCTTTTTATAGCGTCTCTCATTCTATCTATTTCGTTTAATGAATCAACAATACATAGGTTTATTCGAATTTGAAGCAGTCTTATTCATCGATTTGAAGTACTGCTAAAGTATCTACTCGACAAGCTGAATCAAACGAGTAAAAACTCGAGAAGGTCAAGTCGTTTTATAACGGAATTTCTATGGCCACCTTCAAGCTCCATCAACAGATCTTGGAGACCATCCAAAGACAAAGTACTCGTCAAAACGAATCAAACGAGTCTTAACTCGATAGGTTATGTCGTTCTATAACGGAGTTCCTATGGCCACCTTCCAGCTCCATCTTCAGATCCTGGTTACCAACTAAAGACAGAGTACTCATCAAGACAAATCAAATGAGCTCAAACTCGATGGGGTTATGTGGTTTTATAACGGAATTCCTATGGCCACCTTCCAGCTCCACCAACAGACCCTGGACACTATCTTAAGACAAACTACTCGACAAGACGAATCAAACGAGTCCAAACTCGATGGGGTTATGATATTCTGAATTGGAGTTCCTTTCCTATGGTCAACTTCCAGCTCCATCATCAGATCAGTTCCATATCATCATAATATTGCATTGATAGGCGATATACATATACGTGCAAAATTTCAGAATTTCAATCAGAAACAAGGAAGTATGTTTAATTTAATAACTCGTAAAATTCATTCAATGAAAATGTAACTTTAACTTTGTAATTCTATACAATTATATGGGATTACAAAGTTATTTATGCAGTTAGTTTATCTAGAAAACTAGACTGAAATTGTATACTTTTTTAGTTTTTCCATGGTTTATACACTAAACACTAAATGTGTTCTAAATTTGAAGCTTCCATGTCTGCTAGAAGTGACTTAGACTTTTGATGATCGGTCAATCAGTCAGTCAGTCAGTCATCAGTGAGTGACAAAACTAAGGAACTTTGATTAGTTATAATTCTGAAACTACTGGTTCAAATTTAATGAAATTTTAAATATACCGTGTTTATATAATGCCTAATTGGTTACTAAAAATTCAGGTTTCTAGTTATAGGAGCACAACGAAGTTATAGGAGGTCGAAAATGGCCTGAACTGGTTCGAGAAAAGGATAGTACGGCCGAGCCGCTTTATTTCTCGCCTTGGCGGGGGCACTGCCGTGCCCCCGCCCATTCTCGAATCCACTTGAACACATTTAGGAGGAATTCAGTGACATACACAGGTACAGAAGAATTATACATATATACAAAGAAGATTAATAAAAGCTAGTTACACCACATCTAAACATAACTTAGCTAGTTAGATAAGCAAGTACCTATTGCTCCTGGTAAGCATGAGTCCATAACGCAGTTTACGGGTTAAGATTTGAACTCGCGACCTTTTGATGGCAAGTCAATGGCGTCGCCGATGGGCTATTATCGCCATACATCTTTCAATCTTACGATAACGATACCGTGGGAGTTATCTATTTAATGATGTTCACAGCTCAGTATCAGATAAAGAACAAAGAATATACCGAGACGGTAAATTGTTGATCAAAAACAAAAACCTGACTAAGTATCTGCAAAGGCTGTCAAATCTTACGGTTGAATTTAAACTATAATCCAGCTGTTCTTAAACGAGCATGCTCGCTCTCTACGTACTCAGCTGCTGGATGCATAAGTATCTATATTTTTCGCGAAATATTACCATTGTACATGTAGATTTAAGTACAAGAAGAGCCATCTACCATCTCATCTGTTATCTCCTTCCTATGTTTATACAAGGAGATGGCGGGACCAGCTGGACTGTACCAACGACCCTGTATCGAAAGGTGTGGAGGTCATGGGGGGAGGTCTTTGCCCAGCTGTGGGATGACTCTGGGTAACAGTAACATGGGGTGATTACCCAACAATCTTGGACTCCCAAAATTTTGGACAAACTTTTTACAACATAAGAACGAATCAGTGTTCGGAATGATACAGAATTTGCAAAGAATCTATTCTCTGTTCTGTAAGATGACGTGTCAAATCTGAAATCTACACCTTTCACCCTGAAACATCAACCTAGAACAGAACCTTGACTACATTTCGAACAATGGAAACCTTGCTACAGAACTACACGTGCTAATACGACAAGACTTGGATCTCTACCTGGAACCCGCTGACTCAGCGTGATGTTTATATACTCGTCACGTACATAGATGTTTTGTTTCATCATTGTAAATTTTGTTTTTATCTCAATTGATGACTGTATAAGGTTTGTTTTTTTTTGTTGAAAGGATACAGTTAGGTTTGGTTTAGGCGAGCATATGGTAGGTTAACTGAAGAAAGTTTTGTATGTCCTGGTTGGAAAATAACGTAAGGAAATCTATGTTTGAACTGCGTTTGAAGCTTACGCGCAAACTGGCTTTTGCCCTCGGTTTCGTCCGAGTTGAGGTATAAAATTATCTCATGGGATTCAAAGTATACTTACTAAGTCATAATTTGTGTAAAAATACCCTTAACGGAACTAAAAGGTACTTGTTCTCCCCGACATTGCAATATTTTTTTATGTTCTGGCCCTACTACATAGTATTCCAGGACTATGTACGCAGCTGTAAAAAAAAAACTTTTTTCCAAAAAAGTTCTACATTTTAAACAAGTTTTTTTTTTAAATTCAGTATTACTTTTATAGGTTACTAGCGGACGTTACCCAGTTTCACCCGCGTAGTTCTCGTTCCCGTGGGAATATAGGGATAAAAAGTAGCCTATGTCACCCGGGGATAGTGTGGCTTCCCAACGGTGAAAGAATTTTTCAAATCGGTCCAGTAGTTTCGGAGCCTTTTCGTTACAAACAAACAAACAAATCTTTCCTCTTTATAATATTAGTGTAGATAATTACTATACTTATACTGCCTAAAACATAAAACAGCTCAATGTTAAAGTGTGCTACATTGAGTTTTACCGTAAACCTTCAAACCAAAAAAAACTTTGGCGTTGGATTCTCGAAGGAGCAAAGTTATGAGAGCTTCTAGAATTTTGATATAGGCTTCATGAAGGGTCTACCTGTATTCCTAACATCATCAAAATCTGTTCTAGACAGACAGACACGCCGAGAATATGATTCTAAGTTTTTGCCTTGTTTCTATTATTTACCCAACCCCATTTTCCTTCAAACGCCCTAATAGGGGATCGGACTGGGTCAAAAAAATATGATTCTAATTAGTCCGTCAGTTAGATTATCGAAAAATATTGGATACGTGTTTTTTGTTTTATCAAATTAATCAAAATTGACGAAGATAAGACGCGTCAAAGATCATGAGTGGGGGGTTGTGACGTCATTTGTTGGTGAAAATGTACTACCATGTGACGTTTTTGAGGAATTCACGAGTTTTCGAAGCATTGTATCGTCTTCATTTTTTGTTTATGTGAAAAAAGAAAAAATACGTGTCCAATATTTTTTGAAAATCTATCTGATGGACTAATTATTATTTTTTTGTCCAATCCCCTATTTACACACACAACCATACAAAAACTCCCACCATAAAAATTAGAGCTAGCCTTATTCGCGAGATATACGTTAATAAATTCCATTAACCTACTGCAGACGTTACATAAGGATGAGTACATGAGTGCCGGGCACCGCGGTATAAATCTGTGAACTTTCACTCACTGACAGCGCAGTATATTAACTGAAGACCGCCACAGTACAAAAATATCGGGTTAGTAGTCGATTCGCACGAAAATTATTTGCACGATCGTGCGAATCGTCCCCTTTCAATAAAAATATTTTTTTAGTAGGCGATTCGCACGGAAGTATTTAAATTGCGTGCGAATCGACCCCTTCAAGAATTAGTAGTATGCGATTCGCACACTTAACAAAATGTGCGAATAATAAATCTAAGTACAGTCATGTACAATATTCTAGAATATTAATATTAAAATTCAATAATTCTCTATTCGCATCGCAGTCAGGCACAAAATACTAGTTAAGAGGTAAGATGAAAAGTTTTGTCAGTATTTAATATGAAAACTTATAATATGAACACCATAAATGAGAGATTTAATAAATTGCCGGTGTATTTTTATACAAATAATACTAACTGTTAAAGATAACAAAGAAACTAATAACAAGAAACGCCCTTAAGTACTCACAATAGCAGATCCCAAAAATAATGAAGAAATATTTTTTATTAGCTCCAGGGGATTAATTTTTATTGCGGCTTGCCGAGTAGCCCTTTGTTTTGTATTTTACTTACCACAAATATTGCCGGTACATGGCGCTTGAGCACTTGCACAAAGAAGTAGTTAAGCAATAAATCAGTAGTGGTAGGATTTGCCAAAAATATATTTTATCTTTCTGCGTATTTTAATCCTTTTAGAGTAGATAATAAATAAACCCAAGTCAAAACAATAGTACCTATATTTAATCCTACCCCGTAAAAAGCACCGGCATTTGCCTTATACCGAATCTACAGATAACCATAATACTTACGTACAGATGCCCCATCCCATACAAAGAAACGGGACCATCGTTTATTAATCAGGTATAATATAAACAGGGTATTCGCAATTATTTATTATTTAAATGTTCTATAGTTCAAATGTGTTACGATAACTTTGATACAGTGTATAAGATCTAGACGCCTTCATAAGCTGGAGCACAATAGAAAATCAGTTCTGACTCTGAGCCAACCGGGCAACCCTACCTCACTAAGTTGTTGTAGTTGTAAGGTTACGGTTGTACCTATGAACCATTCATTTCATGAGATTGTTTCCGTCGATTTCTTCCCTGTTTTGGTGACAGCGCCATCTATTGGTAGAACCTAGAGCCACAGATTTTGAGAGATCATAGAAATTGGAATTATGGACCCATTATTAGATTTTTCGTACAAGAGAGTAGTTTGTGATGATTTAAGGTAAATGCAAGTGTACGGAAAAAGAGTACTTACTTGTAAAAATGCAAAACCAAATATTTGATTATAAATCGTACCTACTAACTGTGATTTTATTTGTAATCTTGGTTATAATTATGGTTTTAAGTTATTTAAACTGTGAATGATGTAAAATCACTTTCTGATAGATACAAAGTAAAATATAAAAACTTGATTTCCTTAAAAATCGTTTTATTTGTGTCCTGTATTAAAAGAAAGCATTTTGTACGTGATAGTACTTTTTTCTTGAAACTTTTCGATAAAGTATAGGTGTGTGCGAATCGCATACTACTAATTCTTGAAGGGGTCGATTCGCACGCAATTTAAATACTTCCGTGCGAATCGCCTACTAAAAAAATATTTTTATTGAAAGGGGACGATTCGCACGATCGTGCGAATAATTTTCGTGCGAATCGACTACTAACCCAAAATATCGGTATATTAAAAGTAAACTTTCGCGTGAGGCGATGCTTTTATCTTGTTTCGAGTTCTAAAGTTGACGGCGGTGGTAAAGTTGTTGTTGGTAATAATGTACAGATGGCACATGAAGCTACTGCAATCTGTCGAATTTATTTAATAGATTTTCTACTTTATCGGTAAAGAATTAGATGTAATACGGTTGATTGTGAAAATTTGCAAGTTTCAGGTAGCTTAATGTGGTGGCGTCTGTACCTACAGATTCGGTGCATCTATATGCATTGGTATACAGGGTGTAAATTAACCCTTCACACATACGTCCACCATACATTCTGTACATCAAACTAAGAAAAGTGCGTAGGGTTACCTATACGCACTTTTTTTTGTTGGGAAACGACTTTTTTTTTTGGGGGTCAAAAATTTTATTTTACGGTAAACTCAATGTAGCACTCTTAAAACATTGTGCTAGTAAAAGGGTTATGGAGGTTATTTAAGTAAAGATAAAACCTGAAAAACTAGTATTTACAAAAACAGCTGCGATAAATTTGTAACTTTGACCCCCAATATCTCCGAACTAGGGGGTTCCCAGGTAAAAAAATATCGCAGTGTTGAGGAGAACAAGTGCCCTTCGTTTGCGTTAAGGGTACTTTTACACCCTATACATATTGTGACGATTACAACTCTTACCCGACTACAACCCCTATTTTTTGGTATAATTTGACCGGACTTTCTGCCTTCCCTAGTTCTTATAGCAACAGGTATTATGAAAGTCACTTAACTCAGAAAAAAGTAGCATAACAAACAAACACATGCACACAGCAATTTCTTCATCGCTTTTATTCAATGAAGCAAAAAACGACACACAAAACGTGCCACGATTACCATTTTTTTTCTACAAAACATACGTTCATTGTTCAAAGAAACTAAAAACTGCATCGTATCTTAAATATCGCACAAAAACCGTACAGTTGTTGTACATCAAAATTAATAGTAACGAGCAATGGACGTGATCGTAAATAACTATTAGGGTGCGGCAAGCGTGAGTCGGACTTTAAAGTTAAGAGCTACATGTTTTTGTAAAAGATATTTATGCCAAAGTGCCTAAACAAATTAAATTGTACAGAGGTCACGATAAATGAAGCTCGTGGATAACCAAAATGACTATTAACGAGTATTAACTGGTTTGTAGAAGTCAGATAGGCTCCATTTCTAAAACCTTTTCTTCATCTGCATCATCTCAAGAGTGAAAGCCGACCCTACCAAAGTTGGGTAAAATGATAAAAAAGGTAAAATGTGTGTTGGGTTAACCTAAACTACGGAAAAGCAGGTGCCAGAAGATGAAAGGCAACGCGGATGTGGAGGGAGGTGGCTAGATGACTTGGACGCATACCGCGAGGGTTGATTCCAGTGAGAACCAGAGGTTGGTCTTTGCCAGCAATAGAAGAGTTAAGGCTATTTAAAATTGCTTTAAATGCCATAGTCACTTAAATAGGTAATGTGTCCTTGTAATGGAAAAGAGATGGCTGTAATCATTCTGTTTGGATCTGGCTATTTCCAACACCACTGGAATCCCCCCCCTCCACTAGATTTATTTTTCATGTTTCTGGAAGCCTGGACATATCTAAAGGACAAATTGATCTGTTACAGGGATCTTTTACGGTGTGGTGGCTAATCGAACTACAATGACATATCATTGCATGGCAGGTTAGTGGCAGACATATAAAACCATGACAAGTAATCAATGCAACAAAGCACTGAAATTGTGTACTTGATCATCCGGCCTGATATTTACGACTTCATAAAAGGATTTTATTACACCTATTCAAGTCTTTTACCAATGTATGTCTAGCCTTTCAGAATAAAATCTGAGAACTGAAGATAGTTTGCGGATAAATAACAGGATAGTCACATAGATGGACACGAAAAACAAATTTATTTTATAATATACCTAATATCGTATGTAAATACAGAGAGTAAAGAGACTTTTCATGAAGCAGTCTACAAAGCATTCAAGTGCATTAGGCTGCAAAAATCCACAGGGACCCCTAAAAATCAACAACGAACAGCTGGCCATTAAGTACAAAAATTTATTATGATCATCACACACATCACTGAACACATACAAAAATTTATTATGATCATCACACACATCACTGAACACAAATCATTGTCGGCTAGCACTTAGTACATACACATGATCGAAACACTTCATTATTAAGGCTCTTGCAACAGGTGCATACTGCTCGCATAATCAAGTAGGGAGGTATATCCATGCTGCAGTGCTGCTAGTTGGAGTATTGTCTGCAAATTGGGAGAACGGTGAATTGATGTCATCGGGCATGTGAGACGAGGCACTAAATACTGGTTGAACACTATGTTATGGTAATGAGGGTTGCAAGATTGAGTTAATACGGTAAGGGAATGGATAAATACGAAATGCTATTGTGTAGTCTCTCAGTTTTGAATGTAAAGCGTAAGATGATAATAAAAATATCAGCAGTTGTATGCCATTTCCAGACGCTAAGCATCGTTTGAATTTTATAAAAAAAAAATATAAAGAAAGAAAACATATTTATTTGGCATACGCCAAACGTGCACCCAACTAAAAAAAAATAAACTAAACATAAAAGACATAATATTAACGTAACCATCGATCCAGTTTATGCTAAAGTACAGTACAACTAAAAACTAAACACACACATACAAGACTCTTAAACATTCAGAAGTCTCCAACATTTTTAGACTTCATAAAATTATTAATTACAAACAAAATACATAATGTCTGTTCATCATTCAACCACTACAACACACAAACAAGATAGGTATCTATCCCAGTGCTAAGCCCTCACCTACTAACCTAACTCCAACCATATCAGTTACAGGCCAGCTGGTCCCAACGTGTTGCGTGTAATAATCAATAACACACGCGATACCAATAAGGTTCAAGGTAGGGGACGATGTCACACACAAAATTAATTAACTGACGTCGACTTCGATGTACAGTTGTCAACAGGCTGTAGGTCTAGAAGATTGGCGATGAGTTGACAATCTGTCAGGAGGTTGGACAATTTTTGACAGCTTCTGTCAGTGTTTATGTTCTGGTTAAAATGCGATGTAGGGAAGATACGATCTCCAAGATAAGGGCATTTTTTATTTAGTAAAGGCAATTATTGTGATATTGTAATACGAGTTCACTGTATTTTGCGCCCAAATAATGTAGTTAAAATGTAATTTGTGAAGTATAAAAATTACGCATTAAATCATCATCAAATGACTCAATCATGAACCATTGTGTATTTGTGTACAAAAGTCATAAGCATTAAAGCTCCTCTTCTCGTTACCAAATAAATATTTAACTAAGTTACTACATTTGAATTCAGAATGGAGAATTTACATCACCACGACACATTGAATTCAAATTTTATTTTCCCAAAATGTTGACGACACCTGCCTTCTTTTAGGCCTAATCCGATTAAATTAAGAAAAAAATACAAGTTTGAATAAATATTCATAGTGTAATAACCGTTAAAATAATTTAACGATAAAAGTGTACGTCATGGTTAAAAGCTCCTGCGATTGGCATTGTTTCGACAAAGAGAAAAACTTCCGTAATTATTTTAATTTCGATAATGTACTCTGTTGATTGAGCGTAACAATGCGGCAATTGTTTTAAGTAGATTTCTTTTTATTTTTGCGAATTCAAGTATGATGCATCTCGAGAGCAATAACTGCTTTAAGTGTTGTTACTACAAAAAATCTCAAATAAATGGCATCTGTCCTACTGCGACATAGCAGTCTTGACACTACGGGGGCATTCTTTAAAACAATACTGGGTTACAAAAAAAAACAATTATATTGATAATTACCACTTACAGAAATGACCAAGAATTCTAGCAGAGATCTCACATAATTATATCTTTGTAGATATCATCAGTGTAAAAACAATCCATACCGCGACTTCAGAAACCAAGAAAAATGCGAGCCTCGTTAGGGTTAGACATTCCCATTCTCTTGATAACTGTCTTATTGATCCCCGACCAGCGAGCCTTCGGATCTCACACCGGCCTCGCAGATAAATTAAAGCCACTAAGTTTAACGAAAGGCTCCCCGCGGACTCATGAATTGTTAATACAATTTTAATTAAACTTCATAAAATTAACATTGTGTCCCGGCAAAAAGCGGCACTCACAGCCGTTAAACTCGATTTGACGAATAATTTTTTTCATCTACCAAAGAGAGATAATTAAATGTCTTTACGACTCAAAGAGAATACGATTTACATAGAGTTAATGATAAACAGTGATAATCTGTCTAATGGTTTAAACGTCGGACTGCATAGCTTTCGACTTTTTTTTGCTCTTGGGCACTGCGAAAGGGAGTGTCAGACTTCTACTGACTAAAAACCACCCATGTTCCTTCTTAGCCCTATATGTCGAGGCCGCGGGAACTTCTGTACAACCCGCAGCCCATAGCCATAGACCTCGAATTCGGACCCAAGACACGCACTGATTTTTCGGTTTCATGTGCAAATTGTATACTTAATTAGCAAAAATGAAGCGGTAAATTAAAACGTCGCGAGGAAACCAGCATGCCTCAAAGATATTTGTCGACGGTTATGTTAGCCAACTCAGAGGCATATGGGTCAGGGGTGGCATACAATCTTCAACACCCGGTATCCACACTAACCTTACGATAAAGAAAGAAGATAGACTTTAAGTATTCGTTTTATTTATTATAGGAGCAAAGTAACTATGTACAATGTAAACTAACAAGAATCTATAAAAAGGCATCGAAATACTGCTTCTCGACGCTGTCAGCCGGTAGTGTGCCCAAAAGACGGGCGTCATTGCCACGTTGTATACTATGGCAACGCTAAGCTTATGGACAAAATAAAAGCCAGCTTGGGTCACGAGAAGCGTCAACTAAGTCTTACTGCGGTACTCAGAGATATTTAATGATTACTTAAGCCGTAACTTAATAAAGATTTGACATACTGTTGTATGACAAAACTGTCTGAACCTTTACTTAGTGATGGCCTAAGTAATCATAAACGTCAACCAGATAGGTGGGCAAATGAATGCAAATTTCTTTATTGAAATAAAGATATTCAATTTTAAATGCTGCCTGTTTCCATTTCGAAAGTCGGTAGTCGATATGCATTGGACGAACAGAATTGTGTCACCTGTCAAAACTTAATACCGATAGCTCGAATTGGCCTGGCATGGCAGCGTAATTCTTTTTTTACTGAACTTTTAAAAACTAAACATCGATGACAGTTTGAAGTTTGCACGAATACCCGTGTCCCGCAAGATGTCAACTGCATGTAGTAAATTGTTATCGTCGAAAAACCGTAGTAAGAACGTTCAGTAATTTATTTATGTTGTTTTCTTTATTTTTTTGCTGGACTGAAGAGCGTTTTATTCTTGCGTGGTCATAAAAAAGTATTTGTACAACAACGTGTATTAACTTGATGTGTAATGCAAGTTTTCTTATAATGCTTTGGAATTTATATTAATTCATACGTGAATAACATAATTTCTTGCCTTTCTTACGTCTTTATTTAGATTGTAGGTAAAATAAAAACCCAGAACATAATTTTGACCCATCAAACCTGAATATTAGAAAATAGTTGACAGAATCCATGATCAAAGAGAGATATTTTAGTGCATTATGACTAAGTACTTCACAAACAAAACACATGCAGGGCATCATGTCGCTAGCGAAAGTATCAAGATCTTACAAAATGGCCACACCGTACTTTGACCTGTCAATATAAATGTTTGAAATAATGATCGCTGATTGTAATGCAATCGGACACGGCTCAGATTTGCCTGGATCCGTGCGGGATTCACAACATTTTATAAAGATTTAACATTAAATAAAACGAGATTGAATTACACGCTTTTTTTTGCAGATAATCCTCTTACGTAAGGAAGAAGTGCTGTTTTCTCTTGTAAAGGTGTGCTCATATTTTGTTGGTTGGTTATAATTTATTTTGTTTAAAAATTTGTTTAAAAGTTCTATTCATTAGTAGAGCAAATTCTACTTGTTATTATTGGCGAACGTAATATATTCCATAGCAATTTTGCAACTGGCCTCGCGGTTTCGATCCTAATCGCTTTAGTTTCATCGGTGAAATTCGCAGAACGTTAAAATCCTATGTTTTCATTTGATAATGAATTAGATCTCTAGTGGAAGTCATAATGCCCGTCAATAGGTTTATGAGTATTTTTATTTAAACAAGAATTCGGAAAATGTTGAGCGCCCCTAAGCCGATGATATATCTCCAAATTCTGGAGCGTCATCAACATTCTGAGAAACAGATCGCAACCCGATGAAACGAGATTATGCTTACCAAGCGGTATTATGGAGCACGTGCCGAAAGCATACACATAATATATGTATATTGTACGTGCATTTGTACATAATAGAGATGATGAAGTACCTAAAGTGATTTAGGAACTTTGTTCTATTATGCGATTGAAAAGAAAGTAGTAAACGAAAGAGGCTGATAGAAATAAAAGATCTTTAGAGTTATAAGGATGGACATATGAGCTTTGAGCTTGCATTTTTTGGGTGAATAATGTTATCAATTTTACTGTTCAAAGGTATTATTGGTCTACAGAATTTTAGCATCTTCTTTAATATTGTGTGTTTAAACCTTACCCAGGTGCCATATTAATTATCCCACCCATAGGCACAGGCATTGACTTGGCTTTACATGCTGTCGAGAAGTATTTTTCAGACAAGCTGGTTTCCTCACGATGTTTTCCTTCAACGAATCAAGTAATCATCATCCAATATACGCACATTTATTCGAAATACCAGTGGATCAAACCGAAACGGGAGCTACGGAATTCGCTGCTGTAAAAAAATGTACAAAGCGTAGTATTAATTTATGCATGAAATTCTCGGCAAGTGTTTTTTAAATCGTCTAGCAAGCTTTCGGTCAAAGAGGTCACAGTAGTATATTTTCATATCAATATTAATCATGAACACAGAAGGCCGCGGGCGCACACCATAATTGATTTTTAATGCACCAGCCGAATTGGCCAGAATATCCCACGGTTTAATTGAAGCACCATCAACCGTTGGGCGGTCACTCGTAAATATGAACTCTACGTAAATAATGTGGATTCTGTGGCGAAATCCAGAAGACTTTCACGTGAAATCATCACCCTAGAATTTAGTTTTAAGAACATTTCAGCAAAGTTCTAGGCTAAATTATCTTGAGATTAAGAAGACAGAAGAAAGAAAGAAAGAATTAGTATTTATTGGTTTCACACAGGACAGAACAAATTGACAAAACAATAAAAATTAAAAGCTTAGAGCACTTAAAATTAAGACATACTTAGTTTAACATAAAATTAGTCCCGTATATATGAAGCCAAAAGGCCACTATCTCAGCATGGTGCTGCAACATTGACAAATGTCACAGCGCTGGTATTCTAATAGGGCCCAAGGTGACGCCACGGTCACGGCAAAACAAAACGTAGATTAGTCTTTCAACCTCCAGTTTTTGACCTGGTGAAGGTTGCGGGGGTCTGCTGGATGCGAGACGCACGGGACAGGTCAATGTGGCGACACCTGTGGTAGGCCTATGTCCAACACTGGACGTCTTTTGGCTGACATGATGTGGATGATGAGGTCTTTCAAAACAGAGAAAAACAAAACACAGTCTTTCAAACTGGCCTTCTATAAAAGTAACATCACGATGGATAGTTTTAATTCGTTTCTTTGCTCTGTGCTTTTTAGAACTAAGGCTTTCATTGTCTCTAAAGGCTTTAATATAAACCAACGATCACTTTTCTTGAAAAACCCAAAACAGGACCCACTTCTATAAGTTAGTACGTATAGAAGTGGGTCAATAGTTTCGTTTACAACTTTTTCAAACAATACCCGGTACGTGGATAATTTTGACATGGCTAAATATTATGAGGCTTCTAGGCTGGCAACACTGGCGACAGGTCGTGAAAAAACGGCCTCGTAGTAATTTATTTTAAAATTTATTGTTTTATTGTGTTTAATTTGTTTAAATTCAATTATTTATATTAGAATCAACATATTAAGTGACACACGGTGTTTGTGACCAGTTTTATTGTGAAAATTCAAAAACATATCATATTTCATTACTTCATGTACGGGCTGTCAACGTTTGAACTGTGGATTTGAATTCTTCGAACCGGGGGAGTATTTTGTTTTGATTTACTAATTATTGCTTGTTATTTAGTATATTACACATTACAAAAACACTGCTCAGGGCTCTGAGCGACGTCCAGTACACACCGGCTACGTTTATGTCTCATTTTGCTTGACGAATTGTGGAAGCAAAATCGAGGACGAAAACACTTGCCCCATTCAAAACATACACTGCAAACCTTACTACACAAAATGTGTCTGTAATAAGCCATAAATATTATAAATTTTATTATTAGTAAAATCCACTTTCCTGAGACGACCCACTGACCCTTTGTTCATTGTTAATTCAGAAAATCCCACTAAAAAACTCATGTTATTTGCAATCCTATTTTATAAATCAAATCAATAATGAAATAGGTAGCTTGTCTTTGAAGTATTAACTGTAATATTTAAATTGGGGATTATCAAATCAAATAGCTTTTCTTTAGTTCTTAGTTTTCTCTTATACACCTACCTCCATATTTTTATAATCTTTTCTAAAAAAAATTCTATTCTTTTTAATTATTTTACTTCTTTCTAAATTCAAAACCCCTCTAAATTTCTCAAGTCTCAACTGATATATTACTTATTCTCTTCATATACTCAGCTGTTTCCTGTCACATTCCAGGTCTGGCTTGTGGATAACACTCAATATGATGACCCGTGGAGCTACCATTCGTGACATGAGTGACAAACTGAAAGCAGCGCTGAGGGAGCTGGATGCTTCTAGAAATGAGTGCGCCAAACTGCTGCGGGAAAGAGAAGAAAGTGAAGTGGAAATTGAGTTGATGGTGAACAAAAATACTCAACTCAAGAATGAGCTTGCAGAACTACACACACAGCATATGGACATACTTGACCAACATAAACACCTCCGTGAACTTGTTGCAAATTTCCAGCATTGTAGCGACACCTACGATCAGGCGTTGAGTCGCATATCTGAACTGGAACATGAACTAAGTAGGGCCCAACACTCAATAACTCACTTAGAATCGCTTAGAGACCTTGAAGAGACTGCGAACACCTGCAGTCTTTATGATGAGTTGGTTGGTAGCCGGTCAGGACCTGTGTGTGTTGAGCCAATTGTGACCATAGACTTAACTAATGAAACTATCTGTAAAAATAATTTATTCACTAGTCATAATAAGATTAAAAAATACATTAAAATTAATAAACGCATTAGAAATATTAAAAAATCCTTGAAACGCCTAAAAGTTAATAAACAAAACACAAAACTGAGGCAAAAAAATGTAAATTTAATTCGAGATCTAAAGAAGTGTGACAGTGAATTAGAATTATGTAGATCAATGTATGAGACTGACATTCAAAACCTTCAGGATGAGCTATTTGTTAGGGAATATGCACTAAAGGATATTTTTAGTAAATATGAGGCTTCTCAACAAGACCTGAGTAAGCGTATGCAAGAGGCCAATGAGCTGGTGGACCTGGTCACGTACAATGCAGAGAGGTACGAGTCTCTGACGAATAACCTTTCTTGTAGCTGTGCCTGCTCAGTTATTCCTCAGCCTCAGCACCAGTCACCTACCCCCTCAGTGGCTCAGCCAGCTGGTAGTATTGATGATAGGAGTAATGAAAGTAATATTTTAACAGATACTACATACTTATTTTCTGATAAGTTTGGTCAAGGATTTGGTACATTATTTAATCAATGTTCACCACACTATGTTATAAATTATTGTTTACCCGGTGCCAGTGTTAGCCAATTAATTAGTAATATTAGATTGACTAAAATAAATCCCAATTCTACTGTTATTTTATTATATGGGAATAGTTTAAATGTATGGAAAAGGGACATCATTGAATGTGTCCATTTGATGTTACATCTCAACAAGACTATTAATTGTAAATTCATTTTCTGTGCCTTGCCTTATTCTCAATATTTGTCCGTTGAGCAAAATAAGTACATTTATGATTTAAACTTGTTAATTTATAATAGGACATGTCGTCACAGTGACGTTATTTTGTATTTTGACTGTAATCAATTTATATCTGATTACAGACTCACTGACTTCACAATGTTTTTACCACCTAGTTCTAAGCGACGTATTGCTAACCTTTTAGCATACAATATACACAGCGACACTGGTATGTGTTTACCAACGTTTTCTGTTAGTAGTGATACTAATACTGCTTTTGTTACTAACACTTATACAGATACTAACACTTTTATTGATACACCTTGTAGTTTAAACTGTTAGGTGCGACAACAGGTAGGCCGCATATGTTGAATGTTGTTCATCAAAATATGCAGGGATTATCTGGCAAAGAATTAGAGTTAAGTTTGTTTATGGAGAATTATGATGTTCAGGTTTTATGTCTAACTGAACATTGGTTGAAGGAACATGAAGTAGTATTTATCAATGATGATTTCTATACCGTACAGAGTGCATTTGTGAGAAAATCTGCTATTCGCGGTGGATCTTTAATTCTTGTATCAAACAAATTAAAATGTAAACAACGTTTAGACTTAGTTAATTTGTCAATTGAGCGCACTATTGAGTTGTCTTGCGTTGAACTCGAGCGATACATAGTAATTTGTGTTTATAGACCCCCTTCTGGGGACTTTACTCATTTCGAATCAGTAATGGAGGATTCACTTAATAAGTTAAAATCATGTAATAAATCTATAATTTTATGTGGAGATTTTAATGTTAATATTTTAGATGTTACTCCATTAAGTATCAGATTTCTCAATTTGTTTAGATCATTTAATTTAGTTAACCTGTTTTTTGAACCAACAAGGATCACGGCTTCTTCATCAACTTGCCTTGATAATATGTTTAGTGATTGTGTTGCCGAGGACAAATTAGTGTTAAGTGACTTATCATCTGACCACTGTGGCTTAATAGCTAGCTTCCCTATGTTATTAAAACAAAAGCCGCGCAAAATAGAATGCAGGCCTCATACAGCTAGTCGTTGCAATAAATTCAAAAATAATGTAGCACTTAAAGTAACGCCGTCAATAGTAGAGCACGAGACTCCTAATGAAATTTATAAAGCCCTTTTTGATGTTGTGCAAAATGAATACCAATCTATTTTTAAGTCTAAAACGATTAACATTAAGGGACCTTCTGTGGGCTTCAACCAATGGGCTACACCAGGTATTTACAAAAGTCGAGCCCGATTGTACGAGTTGTATGGTCTTAAACAATACAGGTTTGATACAACTTTTCTAGAGTATGTTAAAAATTATTCCAAATTATTTAAAAAGATTTGTATTATTGCAAAATCAAAATTCTTAAGCGAGACTATTAAAAATTCTAATAATAAAGTTAAAGCCACTTGGAAAATCATTAACAATGAAACGGGTAAATCTGTTAAACAAGATAATCACCTCGAGATCATGGTGGGTAACAAATTAGTTAGTGAAGCAGCCGACGTAGCCGAGGCTTTTAATGAGTATTTTGCCAGCATACCTATAGCGACGACTCGTTCCCTGAGTTCGTCGCCGTCTAAAGCCGAAGATCTTTTGCATAGCAGCGTGTCTAAATGTGGGAAAGTATTTAGTTTCGAACATGTAACGCCTCGTGATGTAGTTAACGTTTTTAATTCACTTAAGTCTAAAAACACAGGTGATTACTGGGGCATTTCTATTAAACTTTTAAGTAACATAATCGACATTGTAGCCCCCTGTCTTGCCGTTACTTTCAATAAATGCGTCGATTTGGGGACTTTCCCTGACCTTATGAAGAGCAGTAAAGTCATCCCTCTATTTAAATCAGGCAGTAAAAACGATATCGGTAACTTTAGACCAATTTCTATTTTACCTGCTTTTAGCAAAATTTTTGAAAAATTAATTCTCAAACAGTTGTTATTACATTTTAATTTAAATAATCTCCTTCATAATGATCAATATGGCTTTACAAAGGGTCGTTCGACTACGGATGCAGGTGTTGCTTTGTTGAAGCACATATTTGACGCATGGGAGAACGCGCAAAATGCAATCGGTGTTTTCTGCGATCTCTCTAAAGCTTTTGATTGCGTACATCACGACACGCTTTTACGGAAACTGCGTTATTACGGTGTTCAAAATGAGGCCCTAAATGTGATAGATTCGTATTTGCAAAATAGATTCCAATGTGTAGACGTAAATGGCGCGAAATCTTCCGGGCTACCGGTTCGGCTAGGTGTACCTCAAGGTTCAATACTGGGTCCGTTTTTATTCTTGGTTTATATTAATGATCTACCATACTATTTAAAGGGTTTTTGTGACGTTGTACTATTTGCAGATGATACCTCTCTTATCTTTAAAGTAGATAGGAATAGACACGAATTTGACGACGTAAACAGCACGCTATCAATGGTCACGGATTGGTTCACAATAAACAACCTTGTTCTTAATGCCAAGAAAACTAAAATAGTTAAGTTCGCTTTACCCAATGTTAGAAATCTAGGTCCCAATATTATCCTCGCCAATCAGGAGCTGGAAACTGCCGACTCTGCTGTATTTCTGGGCATAACAGTAGATCCAAAATTACAATGGGGTTTACATATATCAAGCCTAGCGGGAAGGCTAAGTTCAGCCGCATACGCCGTCAGAAAAGTAAGACAATTCACTGACGTTGATACAGCACGGTTAGTCTACTTCAGTTATTTTCACAGCGTTATGTCATACGGTATTCTGCTGTGGGGCAAAGCTGCTGATATTCAAAATATATTTGTTCTGCAGAAGCGAGCGGTTCGTGCAATTTATCAGCTGGGTGCCCGAGTTTCTCTTAGAGATTTTTTTAAGGAGATTGGTATCCTCACTGTTGCTTCTCAGTTCATCTTTGCCAACATTTTATATATTAAACAAAATATCCACCTGTACACTAAAAACAGTGATATTCACAACTTTAACACTAGAAATAAGCATAAACTACGCGCTCCTTTTCACCGGCTTCACAAAGTTCATAATTCATTCGTCGGGCTTGGTATAACATTTTATAACAAACTGCCATCTTCTTTTCTAGACTTGCCATTTAATGCGTTTAAAGCCAAAGTAAAATCTAATCTTTGTTTAAAAGCGTACTATTCCATTAACGACTACTTAAATGATAAGAACAGTTGGTCGCTGAGTTGAACACAAGACAATGTTTGTTATTTATTTATGTTCTTTCTCCAAGATTAGTTTACTGATATGTTATGTCTTTTTTTATTATTATTATATACTTTTTTATACTTGCCTTACTATTGTATCGAGTCTGGTTCTTCTAACCAACCTAACAGACAGATGTGTGCTGGGGAGTTTGTTCCGCCACTTCTTCTTTCCAGCAAAAACACTAGGAAGTGTCGAAGGGGGGGCGTTTTGGGGGACTGTCTCTTGTAAATAAGTAAAGTAAAGTAAATTTTGACGTTCGAAAAGTGCTGATTATCAGCCTAGTTTGAATAAATGAGTTTTGATTTTGATTTTGATTTTGATTCTAGTTTGCACTCCAATCTATCAATATTAGGTCAAAATGCAATTTACCTTTGTACATGAAATCTGCACAATCCAATCTACAACTAGATGCCAAATGTTTCAGATCAAAATGGATCACAGTTCTGTTTACAAGTGGACTTCTAACTTTATTACGAAATGAAAATCGCAGATTAAAATATTGTTTCAGTGGATAGTACCTAATCGTCTTGGAATGAATTGAACTTCTTGATTCTTCCTAAGTGTCCAATCATATTTGAATGTTTAGTTTAGTAAAATCTTTAATTATAGAGTTCAATTTTGATGGCTTTTCCATTCATTCCAATTAACAACGACTAATCTGAGCCTCCTCTACGACCTCCCTACATACCTATATCCTAAACCACATTCACATCCGATCTATCGCATAAAATACCTCTACCAGTTCGTGTAATACCTGCACGTAACTATGTTTACTCAGATTCTAGTGTAAGAACTAAACGGACATCCTCAAAGCACCCCGTTGAACTCTTTTAAACGACGCCGACTCAAAAAACTTAGGCTAACTTAAGTTAGATATTTTGCTATTCTATAATGAGCCTTGTGTACTTGGTTATAGGATTGTAGGGTGGTATAATAGTGTGTGGTATGGTGGCGGAAGCGGCGCGGCCTCGCTTTGGTTGTATGGTCCAAGTGATGAGAGAAGAATGAGGGTTGAGGAAGCAGGTTTTTTTGTGGAGAACTTATTTCCGTTGAGATTATGTTGCTATGATGAGTATTTAAGGATGCTGGTGCTTATCTTGGTTACCAATTAGGGATGGGTGCTTCAACACTGGTAAGATTTTATAGCTCTGGAAAAGCAGTAGGACAACAAAATATTCTTTATCGTGACCCACATAAATAGAAATTTTACACAAAATATTTTGGAAAATGTGTTTAGCAAGGTTAAATTATTGATGTTTTCCAACATACTCGTAAGCCATAACCAAAACTTTATATATTACAAACCGTAAATTCGCGACCGACATGCTCATTATAAATGCGAAAGTATTGTTCCATCCGTCTGTTACCTACTACGGCTACACCGCTGCCTGGAACATGGAGACGGACATAGGAAACTTTTCACCCGAAGTCGTGGCCAAAAGCTAGTCTCCCATAACTTAAACCTCCCATTTAGTAGAGCGGCGCACGCGCCGACAAGGAAGTGACGTCACGGCGCGCCCCGTCCGCCGCGGCGCGTTATCTCGGCCGCGCGTGCCCCATTTATCGATATCTTTCCGGCTGGGGGTCACTGGACATACGACACATTCGTACATATCAACGCTTGTACGTGACTGGCTTTTGACGTTGCGTAAAACATTTTTGAGATTTTTGACGCAAGATTTATTGTTTTTTTTGTTGCTTTTTTTTTCAGAAAGAAAGTTTTTGCTTCGTATAGTGCCCATAGGTTATTTGCAATTCCAATGGCATCGCAAATGTATTGATATTCCAGGAAAGAAAATTTAAAATGTTTTGTTTTGGTACCTTTAATTACACCAACAATCGATCACGATCTAATCTTGTTTGCGGGGCGAACGTGGCCAGATGTCGCACAGGATCGACAGGTTTGGAAGAAGAAAGTGAAGGCCTTTGCCCAGCAAAGGGAAACATGAACCAACAAAAAAATTATACCGACACCCTTCCAACTGGAAACTCAGGATATCAGTAAGTCAAAAGCTACAAGTGATGACAATAGATCCGTAGCAGAGCCTGTTTAATTCATTCATAGCGTTATTATTGGGAATTCCCTCGCTGCGTCGATGTTCAAATTACTCCAATCTATTTAACTCGTGAGTTAATAGGCTTCTTCTGGGTTTGTCCTCAGGTAAATATTGCGGTCAACAGTAAGCCAATTTAATAAAAGTGATCCTTCCACGAGAAAATGTTTGGAATCATGAAATTATTGCAGGAGCTGTTGAAGGCTTCAACGCAAAAACCTTCAAAAAAAGATGAGATGAGAGATAAGCAGGATCTGAATTTGCAAACTACATTATATTATTACGAATTGTTTATCTTATAGCCCTTGTAGGCCATAGGGAAACGTTGCTCTTGCAGTTCTGATCTCTGACCTGGCACGTTACACATTACAGCGCTAACGGCTCTTACCAACTTTTATTTTGTAGATCGAAATCAATTTAAAGTATCCCAGATGAATGCAATATTAAAAAATGCCAAGTGAAAAGAATTCAGCGAATAATCCCGTTATGATAAAAGCAGAAGGTTTCTAATCAATAATCATGTAAGTTTCTGAACTTAGATTGCGTAAATTGTTCGCGAAAACAGTGATAACATGCCTGTAATCACCGCAGGTTATTAGGTACACCGAATAGTACGACCAGACTAGGGATGATTACTGACTTAAAAAAAAACTGATTCTAATTAGGCTGTCTGTTAGATTATCGAAAAATATTGGATATGTATTTTTTGTTTTATCAAACCAATAAAAATTTACGACGAAAAGATTTGAGTGGGGGTTGGTGACGTCACTGGCCGCTAAAAAATGTCATTCTACTAAAAGTATGACGTCATACGAGTTTTCAAAGCACTGTATCGTCTTCATTGTTTGTTTACGTGAAAAAAGAAATATTTTATTGTTGATGTCCTATTTAATAGAGGGAGAGAGCCTTTCGTCATCAACCGGGCACAAATCCAAACTCCGTGTCTGCTATTGAGAAACTCCAGATCCCCTTTAAAGAAACTCTTCAATATTTCAAAATTTTGCGATGTCACACAATATTACAACTTCCAACAAACCTGCATCCAACAGGAAAACACATAACGTTGTTGATTGACAGATTTTAAAATGCCCTCGTAAAAACTGACGGTTTTGTCCCTTTCTGCGAAATTTTTAATCAGAGCAAAACTTTCATTCTGACTAATTACAATTCAGCAGGTATTATATGCATCACGACACAACTTACAAGTTTCATGGACAGAATTCGTCGAACACAATTAATTTTGAAGTAGTGTGACATGGCTTCCTTCGATGACTCTCTAGACAACTGATTCCACTGAGACGGGACTGTGGGTCCACACGACCTAATGCATTTTTGAATTGGTCAACTGGACCCATTGACAAAGACAACCGAAAAATTTTCAAAATAAAATACTTAGGCGTTTTGTTATTGGGGCTAGTTTGGGCGATTGCAATTATGTACTGCCTTTTTATTGTGACTTTTATTCTGATTGGTATAAGGTTTATGTTCGGCGTAGAGCACCGAGAAAATACAGTACATCGAGGGCACCTTTAAATCGTGTCGCATAATAATCACGGTCTACTGGATGCGGTTTCCTTATAACCTCAGTTCGCCACCTGTCTTCGATTGAGCGATAACTGAACAGGTCTGGCAGCCTGTCAATCTGTGCCTGTTCACTGGTTATTAATATCAATATTGATATACCTGGACTGGTTCCGTTTTCTGACGCTGATTGGGGGATGCCAGGGGAAGATTCTGATCTAGGAGTTGATGATTATGATGAGGTAGCTGATAAGGTAGAAGGGCAATGGACGGTGGGGACGGATGTGCCAGAAAATATGAATAAAGATTGAGATGGAAGAAAGATACTTGAAAAGGGCTGCGGGTGCCCGTCGGAGCTGCGGGATATTGTAAGAGATAAGCAGCCTCGACATAAAGGGCTAAGAAGGAACATGGGTTGTTTTTAGTCAGTAGAAGTCTGTCACTACCTTTAGCTCTGCCCTAGAGCGGAAGGGGTTTTTGATGATTTTCCAACCACCAAAAAAACAAAAAAGGGGGTGCTGCGAGTTGTTCGAAAGAGATACCGCGGCCTCGACACAAAGGGCTAAGAAGGAATGTGGATTGTTTTAAGTGAGTAGAAGTCTGAGACTCCTTTCCGCTCAGCCCAGAGTGGTGATGATTTCCCACACCCCAAAAAATAAAAATAAAAAAGTTCTTGGTTGGTTGGTATCTATGATCTTGTGACATACATACATATCATGAAGTCTGGAATCTCAGAAAGGTTAGAGAGTCAAAAGTGTACCATGGTGTAGTAAAGGTGTGACATATCTCCAGTTAAGTATGTTTATTAAGTCCCTCTTTATAGGGGGCGCACCTATTGCCATCAACTGGGCACTAATCTAGACTCTGTGGCTGCTACTGAGACATGCCTAGAAAAACCCAACAGCGCTTTGCCCAACCGGGAATTGAATACAGGACCTCATGCTAAGCTGTCTAAGGCTTAGTGGTCGCAAGGGTGCGACCACTAAGCCATATAAAGGGTGTAAAAGTAACCTTAACGCATACAAAGGGCACTTGTTCTCCCCGCCACTGTGATAATTTTTTTGTTCTAGACCATACTTGAGAACCCCCTAGTTACGGAGATATTGGGGGTCAAAGTTTCAAATTTTTCACAGCTGTTTTTATAAATGCTAGCTTTTCAGGTTATAACTTTACTTAAATTACCTCCATGACCCGTTTACTATTCAAAGCATCAACTAGCACAATGTTTTAAGAGTGCTACATTGAGTTTCACCGTAAAATGTGATTTTTGACCCCAAAGAAAGTCGTTTCCCAGAAAAATTTTTTGCTTAGGAGTACTTAGTTTGATGTACAGAATGCTTGGTTGAAGGCTATGTGAAGACTTAATTTACACCCTGTATAGAAAAATGTTACGTGGATGATGAAGATATCGAAAGTCGAAAGCCTTCCTATAAACGGATACGGAGTGAGATTATAAAACAATGTTACTAGCTCAGACTCCCAAGTTGCCGCGTAAGGATTTTATCTTAAGCTGAAACAAATATTTCCACGTAAAATTCACTCGACATAGGCAGATAATAAAACAATTTACCGCGAAACAGAAAATATCTTAAACGCAATTCACGTATTTGTACCAATAAATCACATTTGAACACTAAGATTTGAGCCCAG
This sequence comes from Diarsia rubi, assembly GCA_932274075.1. Lineage (NCBI taxonomy): Eukaryota > Metazoa > Arthropoda > Insecta > Lepidoptera > Noctuidae > Diarsia > Diarsia rubi. Next base: position 17,988,562 of record OW026424.1, on the reverse strand, counting down.
ATATCTAAACATTGCAAATAGATTTTCTTAGAAGAAAAGAGATACACGTATCTGATACAAATGCACTGAAAAGAGACAAAAACAATTTTGTCCTATCTGTTTAAATCAATAGGCTTCAACGTGATAACCGAAATGTTTAAACGTTTTAATCGTCGCTAAAGGAATTTTAACTCACCATTTTGGGCTATAAGGTGAGTATTTGCTTGTCAGTGTGAAGTGCTAAGTGAAATCTAAGTATGATATCGGTGAGCTAAGTAATAAACAGTGCTAATGTTAGTACGCATGCGCGTAGATCTAAAAGATACGGTCTCAACGGCGCCTAGGGCATAAAGCCGGGTGTGCACTTACAACTTTATGTTGCCAACATTACAATAAGTTTGACGTTTTATGATGTCAGTTTGAAATGGATATGAAGCAGCTGACTAATATATATTGCGATTGTTTATGCTAATACTTTTCTCAAATTATTAACCTAATGAGCATGAATGTGTGATATTATGTTGTTGTTAAATATTTGACGATATTGTTGATAACAGCAAAGTATTTAAAGGTTAATTCGATGTTTTTATGTACAAAGAGATATCTACAATAGGGTAGTTAAAAAAAAATCTAATAAGTAAGTCCGTTAAATGGATTACCAAAAAATATTGGACACGTATTTTTTATTTTTTCACGTAAGCAAAGAATGAAGACGATATAGTGCTTTAAAAACTCGTGTGACGTCATACTCTAAGACATTAGTATGACATTTTTTTGCGGTCAGTGACGTCACCTACCCCCACTCGAATCTTTGACGCGGTTTATCTTCGTGAATTTTTATTGATTTGATAAAACAAATAAAACGTATTCAATATTTTTCGATAATCTAACAGACGGACTAATTAGAATCATATTTTTTTAAGTCAGTAAACATCCCTATTTGTATGCTCCATCCTCCAGCTCCAATCATTAAAGGGTTAAACAGAAGTGCACCCATTAGTACCTACACCCGCATATCGCCACTGATGTTTAAGACCCTTTTAATAGAGGGCGAGCCTATTACCATCAACCGAATACAAATCCAGACGGAGTCCTGGGAATAGAAGCCACGACCTCCGGCTCAGCAGTCGCACTTGCTACCACTAAACCAACGAGACAGTCAAGAAATTTCCTAATATTGAGTAAAATAGAAAATGAGAAAATAATTTAATTTCAAACTATTGCTAACTAAGTTATCCACATCTACCTATCTATATATAAAAATCAATGCCACTTTTCGTTGTAATTGTATAACTCAAGAACGGGCTCACCTATCCAAAAACCAAAGTTTAGGCTTTGTTCGGACTATTTAGTAGATGGTTTATGTAAAGTTTGCGCAAAATCGGTCGAGCGGTTCTTCTTTTATCGCATTTTTTGTAGTAACAAATGAATTCAATAAATGGCGGATCATTTTGTTATTGGGGATTTTGTTATTTGCAATTGGACCCGGTAGGTGGCGCTGCTGTCCGGGCAGGACGACGTCTGCCAGGTCCGCTAGTAAACCCTAAATAATTAAATCAAACTCCCGCATCACATCTCATGTTTAAAAGCAACACAACACAATCACGTCACTCATCAAACACAACACACCAGTGTATCACCCGCCCAAGATTTAAAATCTCAATTTATGACGTTCAACCAACGATAAGTTTCTGTTTGTTTGTACTGAACTACTGCAATTATAACTTGTATACGAAGATCATTATTAAGATGTTCACGGCTTTGTTTAAGTTCACAAGTTAGATTGTATGAAGATAAGAGGTGTTAGTTAAGTTAGAGATTAGTTTGTCGAGGTCGAATGTTTGAGTAAGTTATATTCGATTATATTATGATTGAGATTTTAAGTGAGATTGTTTAATATTCGGTAGATGTGGGTAAAATTTTGGGTGGAAAAAAATTTGTGGGACAATCGGGAAGAAAAATAACGAATTCCCGTTCATCCCACTACGGGGACGATGTCGGTGGGACAAACGGGAATACACCAAAATTTGGATGTCTGATCAATATTAAAATAACATTCAGAAACGTCACTATTTTTTACCCGTCTGCGAGGAAGTAAAAAGAAGGGTTATGAGTTGACCAGGGAGGATCTCGAAATAGGGTATTTCACCATAAAAATCTAATTAGTCCGTCTGTTAGATTATCGAAAAATATTGGATTCGTATTTTTTTTTTCAAATTAATAATTGACGAAAATAAAACGTGTTAAAGATCATGAGTGACGGGATAATCATGGCGCGTGGAAAATCATCAAATAACGTCCCGCTCTTGGGCAGAGCGAAAGGGAGTGTCCGACTTCTACTGACTAAAAATCGCCCCTGTTCCTTCTTAGCCCTATATGTCGACGCCGCGGTAACTTGTGAACAACCCGCAGCCCCGACGGGACCCGCAGCCATCATACCTTGAGTTTCAAGTTTCAACTCGACCAACCTATACAAGCAGCATAATATAATGTAAGTACCTATAGTCAATCTCATCGTCAAACCACCCATAGCAATAAACCATAACCCAGATATAGGATATTCCAATAAACAGTAAATATGCGAAATGATCTGTAAACACTAATAAGTTACAGTGACTTGAGATACAAGATCAGAGTAAAGAGACACTAGTGCTAGGGTTAGCAGGGTTCACAGTCAATTGATTAGAATTTGTCACGTTAACATAGATACATAATCTAATAAATAAGTTACTCTTATAACCTTGAGCTTTCTTGGCATTCAAATTATAGTATTTCAACGGTTTGTTAAAGGAGCAGAAGTGATATAACAAAATAGGCTTGAAGCTTACGTCGACAACGTGTCTTGCAAAAAATATTTTTTTGGAAAGCATTAGTAACCGTCATTCTTTAAAACTGATAGTAGTTATTTTAAGTAAAATTCTAGAAATAACTGCGCGTTCAAACGACAGAAAGCCACAAATTAACAATGGGTTTAAGCATAAAATGTTTTATGACAAAATAAAGAAGATATAAATAGATGCAGTCAATTTAGTACAGCATTCAAAATCAGAACTCATTTATTCAAACTAGGCTGATAATCAGTACTTTTCAAAATCTACTTTACTTAACTTATTTACAAGAGACAGTCCCCAAAACGCCCACCCTTCCTAGTGTTTTAGCTGGAAAAAAGAAGTGGCGGAACAAACTCCCCAGCAACACATCTGTCTGTCAGGTTAGATTAGAAGAACCATACTCGATACAATAGTAAGTGCAAGTTGATGACACAAATCAATAATTAAAAAGTATATAATAAAAATAGACATAACATATCAGTAATGTAGTCTTGGAGAAAGAACATAAGTAAATAACATTGGCTTCAAGGGGTCTTTCTTAATTAAAATAATTTTCCACCAGATGAATGATAAGTTCTATGATAAGAAGTGTGAAGACCTCTAAGCGACAATATAACAATTACAAGACCACCGCTAGAAATCCCGACACGTAGGTTTTCTTCACGAAAAAAACTCTAACGGAGAACAAGATACGCAGTACATCTTCTTACGCACACACGCTCACACCACATGTGTCGAAAACATCGACTCCTGCGCAACGCATTGCGAAAAATCACCGCCACCATACTGTAAAATGAATTCTATACATAAAACGATAAAACTGCGAAAATTTCGTTCCAATAATTACCTGGTATCGTCACTTATAGGGATATTTAGTCACATGTGATCACCGTATTTGGTATGTTGTTTTTATCTTGTGTCTGTCCTTTTCTCTCTGCCGAGATAGTTGTATAGTTGTCTCTGTCTGATGACGTCACTGAACGGTAGTTGCGAGCGGTACTACTGGGATCTCAGAGACACCGCTGAGTCAAGCGTGAGCGGTCTAAGGGTTTGTATGAAATAAGTTCAAGTTTACTTTTTACTACAGAATAATGTTCCCACTGCTAGGACAGGCCACCTCTCAAAGAGAGAGCATAGGCTATAATCCACCACGCGGGCCCAGTGCGGGTTGGTAGATGTCACATGTCTTTGAATTTTTGGTTCTGAGACATACCGGTCTCCTTACGATGTTTATCTTTACCGTTTTGAGAGCAGTGGTAATGAAATAAATTAGGGTTTGAACTTACGACTTACCAGCAGTAAGTCGTAAGTAACCACCACTGGGCCACTACTGCTTGCTTTTGACTACGCAGCCTTATAATTCTAGGATTCTGTCAGTGATATTTATGTGATTATGTGGCGTTGAATGGCGATCGAGAGGTCGTGGGTTTAAGTCTGGATATCCTATTGTGATATAACCACTCCTATATTATAAACATCGTTGGCTTACTTTGTTGAAGGTGTTTGTCACATGTTTGGGTATCTATTGGTAATATAGCATCTCGAATTATTTGCATTACCTACTTACTACGTGAAAACTTTAAAGTTAGAATCACACATTCTACAATGCATACACATATAATACATACACTCGTTATAAAGCAGGAGCTGGAGGAGTAATTTAATGATTTCCCTTCCTACAACAAAAAAAAAAAGAGTCACACATTTCAAACGTATAGCGAGCTTTTACGTAGCAAATTTGATTGATTTTTACTACTTATAAATATCGAATATCTAAATGGAAACGACAACATTTTCAAAAATAAATTTTATATTTTTATTACTTTACTTAAGCACCCACACCGGTAGGTACACCTCTGCCAAACTCTTTAGTGACTACAGGCGTGATATTATGTTACGTGATACCTAAGAGTACTCTCATTCCCAAAAGGTTCACAGTCACAAGCCCAAGGTATCCATAGTATCCTTGCTATACAAAGCGTAAACGATAGTTTGAACTTCTATAAATTAGCATTTGACCATCAAAATATTTAAAAGCCATGTGTCATTGGGCTCAGCTAAGTATTTGTGACTCATCGGTTTTCACTATTGTTGCAAACGAATGACCATCATCAATTGGCTAAAAATATCGCAATAGGTAACGTTTTGTTATTTTAACCGCACTCATTTGCATGTGATGACAAGGTTCAATACCATTCTAAGTTGGTCATAATTTATGAGATTGTATAATACTTGATTATTAAGAGTAGGAGAGATATCTATGTATTTTCACTTCTCTAACAATGAGACTTTTTTCCATCAAAGATGGTTGAAACGTCAAAAATGACATTGATTGGCAGAAGAAATATCGTAAAAGGTTTAACTCTGTTGACAGTCATTATAGGAAAACGAAACGCTATCAATGCGATTGTCAACTGTCTAGGCCCTAGTTTGATTGTTGTATAGATAGCCATCATAGTGAAATTTAGATAAAACTTTTAATTTCTAGATCGATAAAGCTTATCTATATGTTACACATAAAAGACTATCTAGACTAACCCAGCTCCCGAACTAATCACACAAACATACAAAACTGATATCGCAAGTACTCCCTGACAGTCGCGTGTCAACCTGTGAATTAGTGTTGTGCGAGCTCGCGTGTCGTCAGCGACTGGTGTCGATACTTTAAATCGATATTTATCGATACGACGGCACGACTTATAGCCTCCGATCGACTGATAACAAGCCGATTTGTTAGCGACCGATGTACACCAAGTTTTGTTTATTTTACCAACTTGAGACGATAGATGGACCGGTCTATGTTGTATGTCATTTTAAAATATCTCAACATGTTTTTTATGTCAAAAATATTTTATGAGCTTTATGATGTAGTAGATATATTTATGATAGCAATTACTATTTGTTGGAAACTATCTCGAGGTAATTAGTACTTCCTGCTGCCTCCTGCCTGATTTAACCTTAACGACTAGCGACGTGGTCAAATGAATACAAATTTAAAAAAAAATAACTTAAAACACAGGTTTTTTTTAAAACTAAAGAATGTCTATTCTCTAGGCATTATTTAGTATTTGAAATTGTAAACAATATTTGGGGCAGTTTAAATTTGTATTCTCATATATTCTCCCACATTTTTTGACACAAAGAATCTGTCTTATCCTTCTGCATGCTTTCATACTTTCTTTGTTCCTTTCTACAGATACCTACCCATAATATAACACACAAACAGCAAATCATAAAAATGTAGCGTGCGAAACCATGCTGTGCAGTTTAATAATTCACATTGTACATCAAGATAGCAGCCGATTATATTTCAGAAGCGTCGAAATAAATTCATATTCATAGCGCACTTTTTATCGATAACAAGTCACGTCACTGGTAGCTAGTCGGCTCGTTAGGTCGTCGGTAATGTGTCGACATTGCTGTCGCCACTCGCTCGGCGCAGGTTAAACGCTACGTGTAGTTTACGATATAGACGCAAATTAGCAGCCTGCGCGCACGCAGAGAAAAAAAAAGCATTTATCGAAGCCATCCTCGCGTTTTAGGAAAATCATGAAAGAACGGTGTTGTATTAATGATGATTGGTGCAATGAAAAGGGTATTTGTTCTTGTCTAAGTATGGAGGTTGATATGACAGGGGAAGACGTGGAGGTTGGTTTTATTATCTTGGGAACGGCTGTTACGTTTGTGTCGCCTACACTGAGATTTAAGACGGAAGGTATCACTCGCCAGTGTTTCAAGACTGTACGGGTAGGGACTCCATACTTAAGTAGGAACGTATGTCGGTGAACGCAATGTCGGTGCAGAATGTCAGGAGAGGAAGATGATTTTTAGCCATATCATCTTTCCCGCAGTTTATTCTACATGTCTTAGGTTCTCAGGATATCAGAGATAAGACACAATATCAAATGACAGAATTAACACCAAAAACCAACTCAATTCCTTAACATTTTAATCAACAGAACATTCCTAGATTTTAATCCCGATAACAAAAAACAGTTGTCAACGTTTCGCATAGGTATCGATAATAAAACCATCAACATCACTATCAATCGACACGATCGCTTATCGATCTAGAGTTCTCAACGAGCAATTATACTATTGAAATTTTGAGCCTAAAATAGATAATGTTTCTCATGTTCAAGTAGATAGTGCTATCCAAGGAAATCAATGTAACATAAATGTCTTATGTTATTTAATATAAACTTTTCCTTTTAAACGAGCATTTAATTAATGAAGTTTGGTTGATGCCATAACGTGCAACATGGCAGAACCAAAGAACTAAACATGATGCGCCATGCAACCCCAAGTAGCATAAGACAAATGCAGGAGGATGATAGAAGATTGCTGGGGAGTTTGATCCACCACTTCTTCTTCCCAGCGAAAACACTAGGAAGTGTCGAAGGGTGGGCGTTTTGGGGGACTGTCTCTTGGAAATAAATTTTAACTTTCGAAAAGTGAATGAATATAGGCCTAGTTTAAATCAATGACTTTTGATTTTGATGAAAAATAAAACTATTCGAGGTCCTGCCTGTCCTTTTGCTTGCAGATCACAGGAGCTGATGGACGCTACTGAAAGTGCCAATTAACTCGTTGCCAAATGAGCCGAATTAACTCGTTGCCAAATGAGCCGAATTAACTCGTTGCCAAATGAGCCGACTTAATTTTAATTGTCATCGACACGATTTCTCTATCTTGGGTACTTAAGTACTGCGCTGTGCTATCTACTTGTTGAGTTTATTTTTAATAAGTTACACTATCTTTTACCAATGACTGTTTCAAACAACCAATAAACTAATAACGAATAAACGAAAAAAACTCTAACGGAGAACAAGATACGCAGTACATCTTCTTACGCACACACGCTCACACCACATGTGTCGAAAACATCGACTCCTGCGCAACGCATTGCGAAAAATCACCGCCACCATACTGTAAAATGAATTCTATACATAAAACGATAAAACTGCGAAAATTTCGTTCCAATAATTACCTGGTATCGTCACTTATAGGGATATTTAGTCACATGTGATCACCGTATTTGGTATGTTGTTTTTATCTTGTGTCTGTCCTTTTCTCTCTGCCGAGATAGTTGTATAGTTGTCTCTGTCTGATGACGTCACTGAACGGTAGTTGCGAGCGGTACTACTGGGATCTCAGAGACACCGCTGAGTCAAGCGTGAGCGGTCTAAGGGTTTGTATGAAATAAGTTCAAGTTTACTTTTTACTACAGAATAATGTTCCCACTGCTAGGACAGGCCACCTCTCAAAGAGAGAGCATAGGCTATAATCCACCACGCGGGCCCAGTGCGGGTTGGTAGATGTCACATGTCTTTGAATTTTTGGTTCTGAGACATACCGGTCTCCTTACGATGTTTATCTTTACCGTTTTGAGAGCAGTGGTAATGAAATAAATTAGGGTTTGAACTTACGACTTACCAGCAGTAAGTCGTAAGTAACCACCACTGGGCCACTACTGCTTGCTTTTGACTACGCAGCCTTATAATTCTAGGATTCTGTCAGTGATATTTATGTGATTATGTGGCGTTGAATGGCGATCGAGAGGTCGTGGGTTTAAGTCTGGATATCCTATTGTGATATAACCACTCCTATATTATAAACATCGTTGGCTTACTTTGTTGAAGGTGTTTGTCACATGTTTGGGTATCTATTGGTAATATAGCATCTCGAATTATTTGCATTACCTACTTACTACGTGAAAACTTTAAAGTTAGAATCACACATTCTACAATGCATACACATATAATACATACACTCGTTATAAAGCAGGAGCTGGAGGAGTAATTTAATGATTTCCCTTCCTACAACAAAAAAAAAAAGAGTCACACATTTCAAACGTATAGCGAGCTTTTACGTAGCAAATTTGATTGATTTTTACTACTTATAAATATCGAATATCTAAATGGAAACGACAACATTTTCAAAAATAAATTTTATATTTTTATTACTTTACTTAAGCACCCACACCGGTAGGTACACCTCTGCCAAACTCTTTAGTGACTACAGGCGTGATATTATGTTACGTGATACCTAAGAGTACTCTCATTCCCAAAAGGTTCACAGTCACAAGCCCAAGGTATCCATAGTATCCTTGCTATACAAAGCGTAAACGATAGTTTGAACTTCTATAAATTAGCATTTGACCATCAAAATATTTAAAAGCCATGTGTCATTGGGCTCAGCTAAGTATTTGTGACTCATCGGTTTTCACTATTGTTGCAAACGAATGACCATCATCAATTGGCTAAAAATATCGCAATAGGTAACGTTTTGTTATTTTAACCGCACTCATTTGCATGTGATGACAAGGTTCAATACCATTCTAAGTTGGTCATAATTTATGAGATTGTATAATACTTGATTATTAAGAGTAGGAGAGATATCTATGTATTTTCACTTCTCTAACAATGAGACTTTTTTCCATCAAAGATGGTTGAAACGTCAAAAATGACATTGATTGGCAGAAGAAATATCGTAAAAGGTTTAACTCTGTTGACAGTCATTATAGGAAAACGAAACGCTATCAATGCGATTGTCAACTGTCTAGGCCCTAGTTTGATTGTTGTATAGATAGCCATCATAGTGAAATTTAGATAAAACTTTTAATTTCTAGATCGATAAAGCTTATCTATATGTTACACATAAAAGACTATCTAGACTAACCCAGCTCCCGAACTAATCACACAAACATACAAAACTGATATCGCAAGTACTCCCTGACAGTCGCGTGTCAACCTGTGAATTAGTGTTGTGCGAGCTCGCGTGTCGTCAGCGACTGGTGTCGATACTTTAAATCGATATTTATCGATACGACGGCACGACTTATAGCCTCCGATCGACTGATAACAAGCCGATTTGTTAGCGACCGATGTACACCAAGTTTTGTTTATTTTACCAACTTGAGACGATAGATGGACCGGTCTATGTTGTATGTCATTTTAAAATATCTCAACATGTTTTTTATGTCAAAAATATTTTATGAGCTTTATGATGTAGTAGATATATTTATGATAGCAATTACTATTTGTTGGAAACTATCTCGAGGTAATTAGTACTTCCTGCTGCCTCCTGCCTGATTTAACCTTAACGACTAGCGACGTGGTCAAATGAATACAAATTTAAAAAAAAATAACTTAAAACACAGGTTTTTTTTAAAACTAAAGAATGTCTATTCTCTAGGCATTATTTAGTATTTGAAATTGTAAACAATATTTGGGGCAGTTTAAATTTGTATTCTCATATATTCTCCCACATTTTTTGACACAAAGAATCTGTCTTATCCTTCTGCATGCTTTCATACTTTCTTTGTTCCTTTCTACAGATACCTACCCATAATATAACACACAAACAGCAAATCATAAAAATGTAGCGTGCGAAACCATGCTGTGCAGTTTAATAATTCACATTGTACATCAAGATAGCAGCCGATTATATTTCAGAAGCGTCGAAATAAATTCATATTCATAGCGCACTTTTTATCGATAACAAGTCACGTCACTGGTAGCTAGTCGGCTCGTTAGGTCGTCGGTAATGTGTCGACATTGCTGTCGCCACTCGCTCGGCGCAGGTTAAACGCTACGTGTAGTTTACGATATAGACGCAAATTAGCAGCCTGCGCGCACGCAGAGAAAAAAAAAGCATTTATCGAAGCCATCCTCGCGTTTTAGGAAAATCATGAAAGAACGGTGTTGTATTAATGATGATTGGTGCAATGAAAAGGGTATTTGTTCTTGTCTAAGTATGGAGGTTGATATGACAGGGGAAGACGTGGAGGTTGGTTTTATTATCTTGGGAACGGCTGTTACGTTTGTGTCGCCTACACTGAGATTTAAGACGGAAGGTATCACTCGCCAGTGTTTCAAGACTGTACGGGTAGGGACTCCATACTTAAGTAGGAACGTATGTCGGTGAACGCAATGTCGGTGCAGAATGTCAGGAGAGGAAGATGATTTTTAGCCATATCATCTTTCCCGCAGTTTATTCTACATGTCTTAGGTTCTCAGGATATCAGAGATAAGACACAATATCAAATGACAGAATTAACACCAAAAACCAACTCAATTCCTTAACATTTTAATCAACAGAACATTCCTAGATTTTAATCCCGATAACAAAAAACAGTTGTCAACGTTTCGCATAGGTATCGATAATAAAACCATCAACATCACTATCAATCGACACGATCGCTTATCGATCTAGAGTTCTCAACGAGCAATTATACTATTGAAATTTTGAGCCTAAAATAGATAATGTTTCTCATGTTCAAGTAGATAGTGCTATCCAAGGAAATCAATGTAACATAAATGTCTTATGTTATTTAATATAAACTTTTCCTTTTAAACGAGCATTTAATTAATGAAGTTTGGTTGATGCCATAACGTGCAACATGGCAGAACCAAAGAACTAAACATGATGCGCCATGCAACCCCAAGTAGCATAAGACAAATGCAGGAGGATGATAGAAGATTGCTGGGGAGTTTGATCCACCACTTCTTCTTCCCAGCGAAAACACTAGGAAGTGTCGAAGGGTGGGCGTTTTGGGGGACTGTCTCTTGGAAATAAATTTTAACTTTCGAAAAGTGAATGAATATAGGCCTAGTTTAAATCAATGACTTTTGATTTTGATGAAAAATAAAACTATTCGAGGTCCTGCCTGTCCTTTTGCTTGCAGATCACAGGAGCTGATGGACGCTACTGAAAGTGCCAATTAACTCGTTGCCAAATGAGCCGAATTAACTCGTTGCCAAATGAGCCGAATTAACTCGTTGCCAAATGAGCCGACTTAATTTTAATTGTCATCGACACGATTTCTCTATCTTGGGTACTTAAGTACTGCGCTGTGCTATCTACTTGTTGAGTTTATTTTTAATAAGTTACACTATCTTTTACCAATGACTGTTTCAAACAACCAATAAACCGATCTTTCGATAAGAACCCTTTTTTTTTTTTTTTGGTGGGTGTAAAATCATCGAATAACCCCTCCCACTCTTGGGCAGAGCGAAAGGGAGTGTCAGACTTCTACTGACTAAAAACCACCCATGTTCCTTCTTCGCCCTCTATGTCGAGGCTGCGATAACCGTTGGACTACCCGCGGCCCCGACAGGTCGATAAGAACCCTTACAACAGCTTTAGTCAACGGACCACACACAACATCAACTGACAAAGACAAAACAGCTTCCATTTTCCCATCCACCCCTCAATTCATCCTCTATCCGACCAACGACATCAATTTCAATCTACAAACGAGCATTAATAAAAACATCGAGATCTTTTATCGATACCTAGGATCGAGAATCGGTCTACAGTTTTCAACAGGCAATTACAAGGTCCAGAACAGATCAGATATGAGAAAAATAATCTAATTTGCATATACTGTCTTTTACACGCCCTTCTCTTGTAATGATAGCTGATGATAGTTGAGATAGGTTCCCATCTGCCCCTAACTTGAGTAAGGGTGTACTTGTGGGTACATACAGGTGCCATGTAATTGTTTTTAATTTAAGTTGATCTGTGTGTGATACAGACTAATGTGTGCGCTATTAGATGGTTGACATTAATTAAACTTTTTAATGTGGCAAGGGGTAGCGTGTTTGGTCCGTCAGTTACATACTTTGTAGAACTAATAAAGTTTTAATATGACCACATGTAGTTGTTGATAGGCACGCGATCTTTTTGAGTTTACGGTATAAAGGATGTCTAATTTTTTTTCATAATACGCGGGTTTCGTACATGTTTTTAAAATCCAGGTGGATCTAGAATCATAATTATGCTAACTCCACGATAAAATTTTGGGGCACGACATTTGGTTCGTGTTTAATTTGAAAATTTCAAGAATGTGTCTCACAAGTGCCAGCAAAGCGTCATAATATTCAAATCAGATGCAATCAAATGCTGGGAATTCCATAAAGAATCTGAGCATCTTTTTTTTTCATTTTGAGCATTTGGTCAAAGTTAGAATAATTGCAACACCTGGGCGGCCTGCAAATCGAATTCCTCAACATTTTTGCCACGAACCTGCATAAAATTGTATGAAGAACTTTGATAATCGACATGATTTCCCTTTTATTTAGGAAACTTAAATTATCTTTACTCTTAGTTGTGTGTCCAGTCAGAAAAAGGTCAAAAGCAGACGGACTAAGAAAAAACCAAGATCACAACACCACACAACAGTTCCTGATATCTCGCAATCGTCCCTTTATTTTTGATTTACACCTTGTGCATGTCCCAAGATGTCCCACCTGCCATATTGATTGTTACCAACGTGTAATACAATACACCAGTTTACACCGATACCATCATGTAAACGTCATTTATTTTAACACGTTATCTTTAAACTTATGCATTATAGTTTCGCGAAAGTAGCTTCACATACTTTCTGAGATAAACATCGTTATGACGAAATCTGCTCGTCTGCAAGTGTGAAATTAAAAAAGGTTGAGTTTAGATGTGTTGTGGTGGAAGTTGGGAATTGGGGGAAGTTAAGAATTTGGACAGCTGATAAAAAGAAAAAGTAAGTAAATCTTTTTACATTCTATTGTAAATGTAGTAAGTATCATTTACAATAGAATATAAAATGCTTTTATTTAACAAGATTTCTAAAAAAAGTTGAATCAACACAACAGGTTTTTGTATGAGGCCCACATTACAAATAAATTATAGAAGACTAGCTGATGCCTGCGCCTTCGCCCGCATAGATTTTTCTTTCCCACATCTATATAAAAGGCAAAGCTTTTTTTTGGGGAGGGTCGGAATTCATCAAATAACCCCTCCCGCTCTTGGGCAGAGCCAAAGGGAGTGTCAGACTTCTACTGACTAAAAACCACCCATGTTCCTTCTTAGCCCTATATGTCAAGGCCGCGGTATCTCCTACAACATCCCGCAGCCCACAAGCCAAACCCTTAGGGCCAAAAACTGAAAATTTCATACTAGGAAAGGATTTCTTGAAATTCATCTAAAAAAGGGGGTGGAACAGGGCATGAAAATTGGCATGACTGTAAAATCGTAATTTTAATATTTCCGACATTCACTTGGGCGAAGCCGCGGGCAAACGCTAGTACCTATTATTATATAACAAGTAGGTTATAGCATTTTTCACTTTACTTTGTATAACAGACAATAGAGACATTAAATTGTATTTCTAATCGATTGAATTACTAGTGTAATTGTTTACACTTATACACCAAAGTTATGAAAGCCAAGACGTTTTTTCATCCCCATATAGGAAATCTACAACGATAATAAAACTACTTCATTCAGACATTCACGCAATGTCTAAATTACGAACATTACTGTAGCACACCTATATTTATATTTAAAACCAGACAATTTACGTTACGACTCCTCTATCGTTGTAATCTATAAAAATTAAACAAGAATAACATTTTAAAACAACTATAATTTTCAACCTTACAACTTTCATATTAAGATTGACATGATATGCAAAGAAAAAATTGTAAATGTCATTGCCAACTTACTATCACCGTTCCAAACTTGAGGATGGCTTTTTACTTCATAAACATAGAGTTGAATTTCGTTTTGATGGTAGTTGATGGTATGTATGGTTTAGTTTGCGTCCAAAGTGATGAGATTAATTATAAAGATGCATCTCGGGACTGGTTGCTTATAACGGTTGTTGACAAGCGAAATAATACGCTTAGCGAGAAATGTTTCAACTAATTAATTTCTATGAACACATTAAGATTTAATGTAGGTCGGACGGTAGCTCTCTTTTAGATGATTTTGGAAATATGCGCTAGATATGCGGATGTTTTTGGCAAATTTTCTCACGATTTTAAGCATGTGATAGAATATTATATTCCTTATTAATACAGATAAGCAAACATTCTAGCTATATCTTAGAAAAGCTGCTAAAATGCTTGAATACATAAGCATAAAAATTATCCCACTGTTGAGACACAGGCTCTGTGTGAGGGAAGTGGGGAAGTGTATAAATTAATTATACACGTTTTGGTCTACGCGACTATAAAACAAAGTAAGTGTTATTTTGTATTTACAAGTCATTACTTCTATTGATTTTCAAACAATTCCAGTTAATTTAATATTTCTTGAAAATAAAAACCTATGTTCTACAAGCAGCAAAGCAAAAGCAAGAAACAACACCCATCACCCATTCCTATTTTTCTTCCTTTCCTTGAAAAACCTAAACATTAAAAACTTATTGTATACAAATGCTATAGTTCTTGTCAGTATTTTTTCACGATTACTTTAATTCACTTTTTATACAGACCATCACAAAATGCAACTGTCTTGAAGATACAAGAAAACTATGTTAAAGTTGTTTGTTATTGACATAATATATTATAATATTGTCTGTTATTGACAGCCAGGTGGCAATAAAAGAAATATAGTTATATTTTGAACTGTATAATTCTGACATGGCTTACAAAATGTTATGAATTATAAAAAAAAATATTTTCGAGCCTTACTTCACAAAACTTTATTTAGCTGCGCCAGTTCCCCTTGAACTCAAATAAACACGTAGGTATGAGTTTCAGAGTTAAACATAACTCTATTTCAGCGTAAATTATGAAAACCTTGAAAATAAGATAAAACAAGGAAAGAATACTATTTCATTTTAGAAAATAGATTAGCTTTCCGTTTAAAAAAGTTTAAACCCTAGAAATTCTCAACAAAATCCGATTCAAATACGGAAGTAAGTTATAATTTTATTATAATTTTATACGCGGGCGAAGATCATAGCATAGCTAATAAACAAAAAAATCGGCCAAATGCATGTCGGACCAAGCACAATGTAGGGTTCCGTAGTTGCCCATCAAAATATGTGAACTTACTAAACTGATAAACCACCCCCTGCCTACCTGCCACGGGACGATGATTTTTATTGAAAAAATAAAACAATCTTACATTTGCAGTTTTAAGACCTGCGCTCCCGTAATGAAATGAACTTGTATGAAATACTTTCTTATGCAAAATGTGTATAGGAAAGTATTTCATACAAGTACATTTTATAAGTTGGTCGACTATTACTCGTAAACTTGTAAAGCCTACTTAACTGTGATAGTTTTCCTTTTATTTTCATTATATTGTATATGCTACTAGCATGACTTTTTTCACACGCCCAAACACAAACCGTATAGGTCTGTTTATAGGTTTAGGTTGGCACACTTGAGTGTAACATTTTTTTTTTCACAAACGAATCCCTTTATCAAAAAACTGTTGTTTGTTTGCAATATTTTTTAAAGACCTATCCAACGACATCCCACAAAATGGACTTCACGAGAAAAAAATATCATCCCCACTTTAATGTGTACTGGACATATCCTAAAAAAAATATTTCATATTTTACTTCAGCACTTTGTCGGCGTAACTCATTTGTATATTCATGCTAAATAACAGTTCTCAAGTACTAAGAGTCTTTGAGATATAGTGAGGACGGACAGACAGACAGACGGACATGGCGAAACTATAAGGGTTCCATATTGACTACGGAACCCTAAAATAGACTTGTAGTACGAACAGGCCTCACTGTTTTTATCGAAATAATCATAAACATCACAATAACTCAATTCTCAATAGCTTTATTTACCTTAGCAATGATTTTCCGGAAGCAAGCCGAATAAGGCTGCAATAAACTTAACTCCTCATACAAACGATGACGCGGCGCGCTGTAGGCGTCATTTTAGAATTATACACTGGTACAGGTGGTAACTAGGATGAGTGGCTCCATTGTGGGACGAGACACGAGATTTGTTGCTGGGTTTTTGGAAAAATACATATGATGGAATATGACATTAGGCAGAGGTGTATCTGTAATTGGACATCCACATTTCGCAAGTAATATTTAGGTCCCATGTAAGTAGGAGGCAAGCCTTTTGCCATCAATCAGGCACAAATTCAGACTCCGTGGCAGCTACTGAAAAATTTCTGTAGGTGATCCTTGACTGCATAGTATTTGTAAGATGTTTGACTTTCCTACTACAGAAGATTCAGATTAAGGATCACATGTTGGTGCCAGTTTACCAGTAGTACGTATGACAATCAGTAATTAAAAGATTCAAGATCAGATTATTGACAGCAAGCCTTGTAATGATAAAGCTATTACGAGATCAACCATAAAACTACTTAAATAACGTCCCAACTGCCGGATAATTCAAAACTTCAACTACGAAGGTTTTTTCACCAACCAAAAAACGTACCGTCCACAACAACGCAAACGAACCTCATTCGAGCGTGCCGTGTACACTGTAGAGTGTCAACACGCGACAACAAATTGTCAGGACTCACGGCACGGCACGCTACGGTGACAATTATCTCGTCGAGCGCCGGACATGAGAGAAAACGCCCGGATACCAACACAGCTTTAAATAAACTGTCAATTTATTCGATTTACAAATCTGCATGGTTTGTTGATTGAGATCATGCATTTGGACATGATCTAACTTTCGACTGATTAGTTCTACTTATATTTTAAAACTAAGTGTAAGACAAATGATGCTCTAAATATGCGTACCATCAGGGGGACACAAGAAGACTCCTTCCGTTCTAGGCCGAGCGGTAGGGAGTGTCAGACTTCTACTGACTAAAAACCACACATGTTGCTTCTTAACCCTTCGTGTCTATTTCGAACAACCTGCAGCCCAAACGGGCAAATCCCTGTGGATGCTTAGAGGGGAACCCCCTTCGGAGTACGGACCTCGGCTTAGAACGTCACTAGGGATCTAATAGACATTTTTAAGGGGCTAATTAAAAACTACTGGCTCATCCACTCGGGCTGGCACTAACAAGGGTCGGGGGAGGGGGGGCGGTGTCTAAAACATGGCACTACCTTCTTCTTGAAATACTAAGAGGACGAAGGAGGATAATTAGTTTAGCAGACTCACTAGGAGACTAATGGCTAAAAAACTGTACTGATTTACTTTAAATAAATATTTAACGGTTGTGGATATTGTAACCGAGGTAACTGACCTTTTACCATAGCTTATCTCTTCTTCAAATTAGCCTGAACAAATAGCCCGATAATAAACCTGTTTTGACCTACGAGACATGACCAAACTTTAATGGACTTTGAGAAATATTTGTTTTAAGTTCCGAATTTTGTTTAAAAATCAAAGAGTATTGGATCCAGTTAGAGTCAGTCGACTTCTGGAGTATTTATAAAGAAATATATATATCATCCTTTATATGCATTCATTTAGAAGTCAACATTAGAATAAAACAATATTTTTTTGAAATTCTCAAAATTGACAGCAAGCTCAATCGACTGAAAAAGTTTTATTTTTAAAATCACTACAAAGAGATGTCGATTTTTGGTGACGTTAAGCCGCGCTTGCCTAGGTTGGTCTGTGGATGGGTGACCGCCCATTACATACTGAGTTTCCTCCGTGCCTCGGAAAGCACGTTAAGCTGTTGGTCCCGGCTGCCATATATAAATCTTTGGCAGTCGTTACAGGTGACCTGAAAGTCTTTCTTTTTTATCAAATAACCCGCTTTTGGGCAGAGCGAAAGGGAGTGTCAGACTTCTCCTGACTAAAAACCACCCATGTTCCTTCTTAGCCCTATATGTCAAGGCCGCGGTATCTCATATAACATCTCGCAGCCCTGACCTGAAAGTGACAACCAGTATTACCAAAGCTATCGTATTACCCAGTATTAACTGGGTTGTGGAGGTCAGATAGGCAGCCACTGCGTGTAAAATACTGGTATTCAGCTGCATCTGGTTAGACTGGAAGCCGACCCCCACATAGTTGGGAAAAGGCTATAATAGGCAGATAATGAACGTGCGAAAAACCCCGTTATAAAAAAAAAACGTGTTGCAGTAGGTCATATGATTTTGAATGTCAGCTGTTACTGATAAATCCACCGATTGTACTTACTGCGTTTTGCTCTAATTTTCTTCTTTTATTTAGAACTCTATTTAATGTGCAGACAGGCTTATCAAATATCACCATAATATGTGACGTTATGTGTGTATGCTGTGACGTCACAGTGATATGTCACGTCACAAGAAACAATCGACGCGCGCCGCTTTGATGTCGATAATTGAGAGTTATTGCTGAGCGCGCGCACGGTAGGCCTGTATCGCGCTGATTCGCGCTTATTTCGCTTTATAACGCGTGTAGGGGTCTAAAGTTTGCGATTTTCAATGTATAGCATCTAAATTCGTTCTGTAAACTTCTTCTATATCAGACGGTAAAGTGCAATTTATCATTTCCACCAGAAATACTATACTTTCACGATGTTGTTCTCCTTAAAAAACTACGGTTTCTCCAATAGAGGGAGAACACTGAAACATACTTTTTTGTTTGTGAATCACAAGAAGTCTGTTTCAAGGACACACAACACAACTGACTTGGCGAAATGTGGGTGTACTGGGTACACCTCTGCCTAACTGGGAATACAAGCGTGATGTTATGTGTTTTATACCGTCTCACGCTAAAAAATTTTTCAGCGTCTCCTCAATTATTTAAGCAGTCGTGTGTGTTCTGTTGGTTCTTCACTACAAGAACTGATGGACGCTACCAAAAGTACCAAACTCGTAGCTCAATAGGTATGTTTAGTCCATGAGTTAGATTATCGAAAAATATTGGATACGTGTTTTTTTGTTTTATTAAATTAATGAAAATTGACGAAGATAAAACGCGTCGTGACGTCACACGATTTTTCGAAGCACTGTATCGTCTTCAATTTTCGTTTACGTGAAAAAAATATTTTTAGGAAATCTATCTGACGGACTAATTATTTTTTTTGTCAACCACCTTATTCAGGGCCGAAATAATTTAGATTGCCATCGACACGCTAAGAAGAAAAAGATTATGCAGTATTCTAACTATTCGTTTTCCGCTCAGCTCATCCATCCGCTGGTTCCAAGCCCACACCCTCGTTTCTTCATTTCAGTTGGAAGGATAGCGACGTTACGTCACTCCCACAATTTATGGCTATGTTAATATTGTTTACGACTGTTGACTGAACACAGGGATTTTGACTTATCGAGGCTTTGCGGCCCTAACAGGCTTTGCATTTAGTTTTAGTACTATTTATTGTTTGTTGCTCTTTGCTACTGTTTCGGGGAGTTAGAGGATTACTGAGGCGCGAAGTAAATCAGCTTTAATCCGTCACTGATAGTGTTTTGTTGCTAATGATAATTCTGGGTTTGCGTTTGTGTTTATAAGGGGTTACGTAAATATGGAGCTTTTGGTTCAAACAATTTGCATAGTACTTGATTCTTCGTAGTAGTAACACTGATGATCGAGGAATAATATTATTATTTGGGGTCGGCGCGTTTTGCTCTTTGTCACGCTATCATTTACTCCTTTTTAGGGTTCCGTACCTCAAAAGAAAAAAGCGGAATCCTTATAGTATCACTCGTGTGTCTGTCTGTCTGTCTGTCACAGCCAATTAGCTCCAAATCTAATAGACTGATTAAGTTGAAATTTGGTACAGATATGTAGGGCATTTCTATGGCCCTAACACGGACGTATAACGAAAATAAATGAATTTGATATAGGGGTCACTTCTGGGGAGCTCAACAGTTTTTTTTAATAAACAGAGCTACATTTTAAGTGTTTGTCGTGCAATCGGGTCTAAAGCTCACTATTACGAAAACAATAAAAACAAAATAATTACGACAATAAATTGAAATCGCATCATTGCGCCATATATACTGATATGACGAAAGCATTCGATTACGTAAACCATGAAACTCTAATAAATAAACTTTACAATTACGGGATAAGAGGAAATGTCCTCGGCCTAATAAAGTCTTACCTTTCTAATCGAATGCAATACACTGAAATTTCCAGGATATGTGTGAAAACAAAAAGAGAACACAAATATCTATCCGGCTTCAGAGAAGTTAAATATGGCGTACCACAGGGCAGTGTGCTTGGACCGCTGTTGTTTCTTTTATATATCAACGACTTGCCTCGCCATATTCAACAACCTGTGGTATTATTTGCGGATGACAGTACGGCAATAGTAAAATGCGACAATAAAAATAATTACGAAAATGACATTAATGATACATTAAAAAGTATAATAAATTGGCTTAATAAAAATAATCTAATCATAAATATTCAAAAAACAAAAGTTATGCATTTTCATCAGCGTGTAAGAGCTGAAAATTATAAGGTTGAATTTAATGGACAAAGAGTAGACTCGACAAATGATACAAAATTCCTTGGTATACAAATTGACAATAAATTGACCTGGAAACCGCATGCAGAGGATGTATGTAAGAAGCTAAGCAAGTCAGCGTATGTACTTTATAACTTGGCGAAAAAAGTAAGCATTCGCACCGTGCTGGAAGCTTATCATGGTCTAGCTGCGTCAGTTTTGAGATTTGGCGTTATATTCTGGGGTAACTGTTCTGAGAGAGAGAGGATATTCAAGGTTCAAAAACGTTGCATAAGATCAATGACTAGTATTAAAAATACCGACAGTTGTGCACCTGTGTTCAAGTCTCTAAAGTTACTCACCTTTCCGTCTCTGTATATCCTTGAAGTAGCTATATTTGTTAGAACAAACCTACATCTTTTTACCCTTATGGACGATATTAGAACACGACCGGGATCTGTTAGATCGCAATACAAAAATCTAATGTATACAGGCAGGTACAAAACAGCTTTATTAAGAAAAAGCTTACTTTCAATGGGGCCAGTCATCTATAATAAAATACCGCGTAGCTACAAAGAAGAGTCATTTAGTATATTTAAAAAGAGGCTTACATCCTTACTTATAGATAAATGTTACTATTCAGTACAAGATTTTCTGAATGATAAGAGTTTATAATGTTATTTTGATTTATTTTATTTTATTTGAATGATAAGGAGTCTAGGATGATTTATTGATTTCATATGTTTTGTTTTGAATTTATTAATGTAATTGTCGTTTTTAATGTAATCAATTTTATTAAAATTTTTTTTTTTTTTTTTTTAATTTGAGATGTGATTATTGTTGTTTATATATGTGTTCATGTTGTAGGGGACGTGAGCGATATGTGTCTGTACTTTATTTAATTCATTATTTCATTTTATTTCTTTATTTAATTGATTAGAATTAGATTGATATAATAATGCTTTCGTCGTTTTTTTGCATGCCGTAAGGTAGAGTGTGTTGAAACTGTTTTAAAATGCTTACATCTTATTTTGTACACATATTCTTTGCAAAATAAATTATTTCATTTCATTTTAATTAATAAAAAGTTCGCCCATGAATCTTTCCAAATAACTCAACACATCTGTCATGGCTACATAAATTAATACAATCTCCTACTGAGTTCCACCTTATATTACATGGAGATAAAATAATTAAATTACGTGCAATCCCTCGTAAATCACAACGAGATGCTACTAGCATGCCAGTGGCATTGCACATTATGTGTACTTGAACAGGACATGCGAGTAAAGGCATGCACATATGAAGCGTTAAACGCACTCAAAAACGCGCGCTTTCCAAGTAAAAGCGTACGATGCATTATCGTGAGTAATTTTGTAGCAGCGATAACGCAGAATGTGAAAATATAAAAAAAAATGTGGTCTGACATTGGCCAAGAGGCTGAGAACCACTCATACCAAGGGGTGTCATATTCATTAGCCAGTACTAACTGGGTTGTGGAGGTCAAATAGATAGTCGCTCCATGTTAAATACTTGTTTTCAGCTACATTCGGATATACTGGAAGCTGACCTCCACGATGTTGGAAAAAGGCTAGGCAGATGATTATGACTTGGTCTGACATTAACCTACATAAAGGCTTTTGTATATGTATGTCTAACAGCCTCAAAGACCGCCCTTAAGCACAAAAACATTCTCGGCATGGCTCCGAAAATATTCAACAAAATTCCAAATGACAAATTTGACACAATTCAAACGAAAGCTAAATAATTTTTTAATTGAAAAATGCTATACCATTGAGGAATTCCTTCGTGACAAAATGTAATAAACTAAACTGACAATTAAGTGTGTATTTATTCTTAACAATTCAAAACTTGACTATCTAATTGTAATCAGTTTTTTATTTTTTGTGTATTTAATTAATTGTAATCCTAATCTATTTTTTTTTTATTATTGGCTGTACACCAAACATTGAAACGATTGTTAACTTATGACTTTAAATTTCTTATCTGTTTTATTGTATGTAATGGGTTGTTTTTTTGAGAAACGTAAAATTTCTGTAAGACCACACATCTATAACAAAAAAACATACAAATAAAAACTTTGACTTTGACTTTATTTACATCATATCAATAACTAAATAGAATGGGATGACCAACAATCACTTACGAAATGGTACCTACTTACAGAGGTTCTTTAATTAGCAGGGGTTCTTTGGGGTTAATTCAACCTTTAGTTCAGAAGATAAGAAAACAACAAATAATTATTGAAAAGACGAAAACTGTTACATAATTTTATAGTCAGATTAATGCACCTACAACGATGTTTCGTGTTCCTACGTCACCTCAACGATTTCTACAAATCGAAAGGCTCGTTGCACAACAGCACAAACGTGCGTTTTTAAAACGCCTCGTATGTAAAGTTCCTATTTTAGTGTGTATTTATGTAGAAAATAAGCTTTTTCTTGTACATGATGTCATTTTCACTGGAAGTAAGAATGTAAACAACTATGATTCAGTACTAGGCTCGGTAATAGTACCTACATCATTAAGTAGGTATGCTGATAAAAAATAAGATATCATTTTCATTATAATATATTATTCTACAATATTTCTACTGAATATGTATCGTGTGATAAAATCAAGAATTAATTTGCAAATACCATTCGTAGCATTCGATCTCTTTGCCAGTCTATAATTATTTCAAATTAATAAATATGGGATAGTTTTAAGAGTCTTGCTCTTTAGAGAGAGCTCGTTCCATAATAGACCTCATCTACCTCTTTCCATCTGGCGAGATCAAGGTCTAGAGAAGGCCCATTAAACAATAAAGAAATAGTAGATACAAACAGAAATTTAGGTACTTACCTTAGTAATTTTCTTCTTAATCGTAGATTCCAGGTCCTGTTGGAAAATAGAGAGTAATGTTAATAGTTAGGCAAGCAAAGAAAATCAGAAAGTCCTGTTATTAAATTATTTGTTAAAAAATGAAGTTTGTTAGACTGCGATCCATCCAAAGTTAGAATTCAAGAGCGAGGAAAATATATTCAAAATACTCCTGTACCAATTGCCAATGTTGGTGCCAATCACTGAATGAAAATAAGCTACTAAACCACAACCATAAAATGTTTGTCAAAAAGACATGCCAGCATTGGTTATTGGGCAACGGAGCTACAGTAATCATCAGTAATCATAAAATGTCAGTTGTTTATATTTTGACGCGAAAGCAGCGAAAACTCTACCAGAATATAATAATACGACAAAATGTCAAATAAAACAGACTGTCATTAAACCCAGTAAGTATAGATTATATGGGAATAAGAAATTATCGAATAAATGTTTTGGTTTGTAAATGTGTGTGTGAAAGCGGGATTATGAGGCGAGAATGCGATGGGCCTCGTTTTAACACAGGTTTTTCACACTTCCCAATTTGTTTATAAGAAAAGTATAGACTGCTAAAATCTTCACCCTTCCTTTTGGCTTCGCTGTAGTCGGGTAAAAAGGACCTATCCATTGTTATGATTGTTTCATGTCGAGAATCATTAGCTACCTCCTTGGATTTGACGAAAATGCAAAACGACAGCCCGTATACAGATTCCAAATAGAACTAAAATAATATTTATTAATTAAATTATTTTTCATCAATAAATATTATTATTTCAGCTAATCTGAGAAGTTTATAATGAACGTAGATGAAAGTCGTAGGCGTAAGTTTTCGTAGCAATATCCTACATTCGTGCTACGGCGTAGCTCACGTCAAAATATTACAACAGACATTAGATTTAACATTATTTGTTATGGTTCGGTCAAACCGGTACGGACTGATTGCGGACAGGATGCGGACACCAGACAGTATAGTATTATCTGTCAAAGTGAGGGCTCCGGATTCTATCAAGCAAACTGTCCGTTTCAGTTCAACCGAAGAGGTTTCATTAGGAAAGTTACAGTCGCATGCAATAGTAATCTGGTTATAGGATAGTTTGAAAAAAAAAACAAGAAAACAGTTTGTTGAAAATTTTTATTAGTACAGAAACAGCAGCAGAGCAGAAGTCAAATAGTAAATTGATATATAGTTTTAACACGCATAAAAGTTTGTTACGCTTTCACGCGAAAACTACTTAGCCGATCATCATGGGTATTCCAGAAGTAACATAGGATACTTTTTATGAAAAAAAAATCCATGCGAACGGATTCGCAAGGAACAGCTAGTATAAATAATTCTGACCCTCAATTTTGAAATCGACACATGTTTGAAGATTTGTATGTTTGTAACAAATAAATTCAGAAAGTAATGAAACGATTTCAAAAAATATTTCACCATCAGGATGCTACATAATCGATAAGTAACATAGGCATTTAGCACAAGTTTAATTTAAAAGGACCACTGTCCGAAACTGATGGGCTGGTATTTAATAGAAGCAATTTTATTATTTAGCCGACGAAATATTTAGACATTAATTCAATCTCCTACATCCCTATGCACCTGCCTTTCTTAAAACGCAGGATCAACAAACGACTTTTCCACCAAAACCGTTCAAATCACCATCTCAGACAAAATCAACTCAATACGTCACTTGGAACGAAAATCGTTTCAATAAAACTTTACAAGAGCTATAAAATCCAATTCATACCGTGTTTAATTCGGCCATACAATTAATTGATAACATCCTTCAACAATAAATATGGCACATAAAGTGAATAAAGTAACTTCAATCAGTATATTGCCTGTTTTATTGAACGTAGTCACGAAAATATCAGATGAACACACATAAGTAAATAGTTTGCATATGTTTTTTTAGGGTTCCGTACACAAAGGGTAAAAACGGAACCCTATTACTAAGACTGTGGATTCTTAGGAACGGAACCCAGTTAGAGTTCCGATTTTTGTCTGTTTGTCTGTCTGTCACCAGACTGTATCTCATAAACAGTGATAGATAAACAGTTGAATTTTTCGCAGATGATGTATTTCTGTAGCCGCTTTATCAACAAATAGGTACTAAAAACAGAATAAAATTAAATAAATATTTAAGTGGGATTCCCATACAACAAACGTGATTTTGTTCAATGTTGTATAGTTAACGGAGCCCTTCGTGCGCGAATCCAACTCGCACTTGGCCAGTTTTGTTTTGAAGTATGGATTTATATAAAAATATTAAGCAAAGTGTTAGTTATAATGGGTATAACCCAGTAAGATTTGGAGGAACAAATTAGGGTCCATTATGAATTTAAATAAGGTTTTCCAACAATGTCTGCCTACACGCGAGGTATAAGTATTTTTGATATAATCAATATAACTTATCTAACAAAGATTGTATGGAAGGCTGTAGCGTGATGTCATCTGTAACCTGGTTCTCATGACACCTAATAATACTTATGTCACTGATAATTAGGTAGTTGTATCGAGATTTCTATTAATTGCGGAGTTGTCTAAGCGTACTTAGCGAAATAACTTAATATCAGACAAAAGTACTAAAGTTTTGGAGTAGGTAAGTACTTAACCCTGAATAGGGATGTGTCGTGAGTAAAAAAATATGATTCCGTTTGGTCCCGTCAGTTAGATTATCGAAAAATATTAGATATGTGTTTTTTGTTTTATCAATGAATAAAAATTGACGAAGATAAAATGCGTCAAAGATCATAAGTGGAAGCTTTTAAAGTCAAAAAGTGGTAAAAATTTAGTGCGATGTGACAACATCACACCAGTTTTCGAAGCACCGTATCGTTTTCATTTTTGGTATACGTGCAAAAATAAAAAATATGTGTCCATTTTTTTTGGAAATCTATCAGAGGGACTACCTAATTAGATTTTTTGTCAACTATCCTATTGAATTGAGCTGCTGATTTTTCCAATCAAACAAAATTTCTATAGGTCGCTCTTCTCTGTATAATTTTTTAAGTACACCAAACAAAGTCACCGTATTGCAGCGGTGTAACAAAAAATCCTCCGTGACAAAGTACCTCTACCAAACCACTTTGACCAAAGCTACTAAGTTTTCTGAGTGGTCAACATTCCCTTTACAGATTGTTTTTGTACATCAAAACTAAAGTTTTAACTGATCTCAAAAAATTATGTTACGGCACACATCATGCTATATATATCCACTTTAACCCGACTTCATAGAGTATCAGCTTCCCGAACCATGATCACCTTAATAGCTTTTGCATAGCTTGATTGGTCGAGCGTACAATATTTTAACACTGACTGTATAAAGTTCGTGTCACTGTCGAAATGTAACAAGAAGAATCAACTACTCCGAATTAACCATACATTAAAAGCTCAATAATATGGATGTTTACTGACTTAAAAAATATGATTCTAATTAGTCCGACTGTTAGATTATCAAAAAATCTTGGATACGTATTATTGTTCCATCAAATAAAAAAAAAATGATGAATATAAAAAGCGTCAAATATTTGAGTGGGGGTTTGTGACGTCACTAACCGCAAAAAATTTCATTCTAATGTCTTAGAATATGACGTCACACGAGTTTTCAAAGCACTGTCTGTCTTCATTGTTTGCTTACGTGAAAAAAGAAAAAATCCGTGTCCAAGATTTTTTTGGAAATCTATCTAACGGACTAATTTTTTTAGTTAACTACCCTATTTCTCCAAACCCAGTCACATAATAGTTTAAAACGTACTAAATCACAGTGGCACACGTCGGCGACTCGACCCAGATAACGATGTAATTGCCGAGCCTTGATCTGAGCAGGCGCAGGCGCCGCCATTACGCGCGCATTTTAAATACCCGCCATTTTATCCTAATTGGAGGGAAATAGGCCGAGGGACATGAGAAAATAGTGTGTGTGATACTTGTGGTAGAAATTAAGTGAGTCAACCACATTTTTTGAACGTTGGCGACATTGTTTTCAAATAGGATCCATGTTTTCTTAGCATAGTTTAAGTTAATATGGATGCAAAGTTTAATCATGTAGGTGGAAAATTATAGAAACGCAAGCTTATAATGGTGAATTACCTACCTTGACTTAATTGATTTAAGTTGCGTAAGAAATGTTTTAAAAACAAAACATTTGACAACAATTTTTCTTGTCTGTTCCACAACCTCAATAAATTAAAGGTCTATTGATTTTTGGGCGGTCATAAGTATCATATTAGCTTAGTCTTTACTAATGAAGCTTCTGAAGACCATTACTACGCGTAAATTGCTCATGTCCTTGTCTAAATATCACCCTTTCTATCTCGCCAGTTACATTTCTATTTCTAGAGTTATTTTTTTGGCAATGTAAGGTAAAATACATTAAAAACTTTATGTCGAACACAAAAACCTCCAAACAGCAGTAAAAAGTGCTGGCAGGAGTGTGTGGGTGAAAAGAGGGCGAATCGTGAACCGAGCCCATGGAATTGTGTCACACTGACCGCGGTATGCAAAAGTGAACCACGATGTTAATTTTGTGCATATTGAATATTGTTATAATACAGTTTTTATTTTGTATACGTTTAACAATCCTTACACGTAATAACATAAAGATGTAAAATTTGTTTGTTTGATGTAATTTTTAGAACTCATGATCTAATTCTAAAAATTCTTTCACTGGCCGAACGCTACATTGTTCGTGGGTGCTTTAGGCTTTAAATTATATTTATATCATGCATTACGTATATAGCCACGCTATCACAATTTTAGTAGCGGGCAAAGTGCTAGTTATAAAAATTGACATAAGAATTGTCTGTGTACAAATGCTTACCTAGTGACCTATAACAATTTTCATAGAAATGTGGTTAGTAAATTATTTAGAGTGTTTAGATGAAAAAAAAACTGGCTTGCTGTTTGGTCGGTTCATTTGATTTGGCAGTATTTGTTAAACAACAAAGCCGACCGGAAGCAATTACATTTTATTTTACCGCCCGGATATGCCCATTAAAACCGGCACTAATAACTGTGTGGCACGTTTTAGCTTTTTAGCTCAGACAAAAACTTTCTTTACAGTGCCAACCTTCAGATTTATTACGGGAGGTCCTGCTATTTATATCTTTTTAAAAATACAACAAAATTAAACAACACACACTCATGCTAACCGACCTGTGACAGCGACTAAAGTTGCATACAGACCTGAAAATATAAGAAATTCATATAAAATACTTATTTACAAACAGCATAGGGTGTTGAGAAAGGTATATCATAGGAGACATCACAAGTCAGAACATAAGCGAAATCAATACCATGACAATTTTTTTTTTATTCATACACCTAATTCTCAAGAAGTATCTTGAACTATCAAAACTAAAACTATTCTATGCATATCCGCACCATGGAGTCCAGCCGTAAGATGTTATATTTTACCTTGAGAACATTGAGTAGGTACAACCGTAAAACGTGATTAATCACCCAAAAAAAAACATTTCTTAGCATAAATAATTTTTGCGTTGAGTTATTTCATTAGATGTATAGAATGCTTGGTAAACGGTTTCTTCAAGGGTCCATTCACACTTTGCATTTAAGTGTCCCTCCTCAATGTAGGTGACGACGCGGGACGCGACAGCAGGCAAATGGTTTTTTTGTGTTACCTTTGTAAAGAGCCTCTAAAGTGTGTATTAATTTCTTTAATAAAATAATTACTGCCTCAAAGGCTTTTTTGAATGACGTATGTATTGGTAGGTAATGAGTTGTTAACGTGGCATTTAGGCTGGTGGTTGCGTAGGCGTTCGATTAAACTTCAGTTTAGCCAATGGCGCATCTGTCAGACGACAAGACGATAGTTTAATTATGTTACCTTCCGTTAATGCGGTCATAGCAAAATGCGTTGATGAATTAAACTATTTTCCACAATATCTTATGCGCGACAAGAATAGTAAATAAAATTACTGGTCAATAGTCCTACACCTATGCGGACGTGTCTATGAAATTAATAAAATCCAACACATTTTGGCCGATAATATTCTTGAAACATAAAGAGTAACAATTTCTTGACTGACACGTGCGAAGAGTTGCACCAATTTTTAAATACTACTGAAGAATGTACCAAAACCAGAAATAAAACAGGACGAATTAATGCAAATATGTATACACAGGTTGTAAATTAACCCATCACATATATACGTCAACCAAGCATTCTGTACATCAAACTAAGTACTCCTACGCAAAAAATTTTGCTGGGTAACGACTTTTTTTTTGGGGTCAAAATTCACATTTTACGGTTAAACTCAATGTAGCACTATTAAAACATTGTGCTAGAGGATGCTTTGAATAGTAAACGGATCATGGAGGTAATTTAAGTAAAGTTATAACCTGGAAAACTAGTATTTACAAAAACAGCTGTGAAAAATTAGGAACTTTGACCCCCAATATCTCCGTAACTAGGGGGTTCCCAGGTATGGTCTAGAACAAAAAAAATCGCAGTGGTGGGGAGAACAAGTGCCCTTCGTTTGCGTTAAGGGTACTTTTACATCCTTTATAATATTTGTATATATGTTTTATACATAAACTCTCGCTTTTCCTTATAGACGTAGGTAAAAAATATAGAACGCAACCGTTAACTATAAATCTACACATAGGTACACGTTTTGCTTCATCATACGTTTATGCCCTTGACTATAAACGCACGCTGCGCTGGTGTAGTAGAAAATGCGAACATTTTGGTGTATTTCTTAGTATAAAAATGTCAAACTCAACCAAGTATTAGTCCGTCACCTTAAATCGCAATAGCGAGACCTCACTCATCAATATTTATACATCCATACAGAATGAAACCATGCAATTTACCGACATTTTTTATCGTAAAAGAGGCGTGGCCGTAAAATGTTTAGAGTCGCAGGCGCAGGACATGTGTTAAACGTCGCAACAAACTTGCGACCAATTTGAATATTTCTGCATAAAATCTATTAATTCCTGGGGAATTTTGTAACGGGATATATTTGTGTGCTAAGCTATGAGACAGGTGCAATGTTAAGACAAAGTATTATGACCAAGACGTTGTCTTAAATTTAATTAATTATAGAAATATAAAAGGTGGTTTATTACGCGTCATCTTCTAAAACCATTCTTCAAATGACCTAATGCTCTAATACAATTTATCTGCCTGCTTACGAGCTTTTTTTATGTAATAACACATATACAGGATATCATAAGTATTATAAAATAACATACATCGTTTATTACTGCAAACAAATTGCTTTATTCGATTCTAGTTGGGATGAATGATTAAAGTAGCTGTTTCCGTTTCCGGTTCATAGAATAATAATGTAATTAGTGGCGGAATAAAAAGTCCTGCTTGAAACTTGAAGAATATTATATAACACAGCTGCTCTACTTAAAATCTTGAAATAAAATGGCTGCCGTGTTATTGCATAACGTCATTCTCTAGGTCGAATGATGGACGCATCTCGGACAAAGTCTGGTCACCTCAAAAACATATTGTCCACTGTTACATGAAAAAATAACCATTCACACGCGTGTACCGTTCGCATAAACATTTGTAACATTTTTACTGTAGATTAATTTTGATAGCTTCGGGAAGCTGTCGAAAAAAACTATGACAAAAGTTAGACAGATACTTTTTTAATACTTTTTGGGACCGGTCAATATGGTGACTCTTGGGGGAGGTCTATGTCCAGCAGCTTTCGTATTTCGGTTGGAGTAATAATTATGAATTGGTGATGATGATAACATATTTCGCATATATGTGTGGCAAACGTTAAGAACTGTCCTGCCAGAGATACGTATACGAAGCTAGAATTTAATGAAGTACCTAAGAAAACAGATACATTACAATCCAGTAAGTCCAGTCTACATAGTGATAAATTCAAATGATTGCAATTGCAAATTCCCTTTGTCTTAGAATTCTTTGTTTCCACGCTCATTCATAAAGTAAATGGCATTAGAGAAGCTAGGAATGCCATTCATGAACTTATCACGTGTTAGTACTTAGTAAACAACTTTAACATAAATACTAACAGAAACAATAAATTATAGGTGAGTCTGTTTACTAATATACCTATTACTTGTTAATCTAATTGAATCACTTATATTAATCCTAGTTCAATAACTACCTATAATTATTTTCATCGACTAGAAAAAGGAAATCATCAAAATTGCGATCCGAATGCTAGAATATTATTTAAAAATATTGATATTGAATAATAATGTATTAAAAATTATAATAAAATTTAGTAATAAATTTATTAATATTTTTTATACTTATATCTTTATTTATTTTTTATTTTTTTCATTTCATTATAATAAAATTAATATTGCATTATTTAAAAATACAATGCTTTGCAGCTGAAAAAACAGTCAAATAAAAGAAGAAGCTGATGAATCTAGAATCAAACTGAATGAAGGAACATTAACGAGACGTGATGATGATACGAAAACCAGAGCATTAACTTCATTTACCATTCTAAATGAGTGCTAAGAAGCGATGAGGAGTGTTGGCAGACCAACAGCCAAGATCCATCCATTTATGTATCTGGCCAATGGATCTTTTGAGAAAAAAAATATTCTCAGTAGATCCACTTATGTCGATGATGGATCTAATGTGAAAACAAATTCCCAGTAGATCCATGATGGATCTACTGGGAATTTGGATCTGACTAATGGATCTACTGAGATTGATCCCAATTGACTACACCTACAAAAGAGCATGAATAAGACTGACACAGACCTAAATGAGACCCGAAGACCTAATGAAGAATAAGAGCTAATAAGAAGTAGGGCATAAAGAAAGCGGCTTATCAGCACTGAGTAGACAATGCTGCTAATGATTATGATGATTAAACACCTAAGGAGGAGGGAGCTTCTTAAGGGAAGATCGTACCTAGGTACCTACTTACGTATAATATATAATATATTAAAATAATTGTATTTTCATTTTTCTTTTAACTGTTTTGTAAATTTTATATTGAATACTCAATAGGATATTGAATACTCCTAGGATTCTCACTAAAATATAAGCAGGACATGGGTAAAGCTTTGAGAAAAAAGATTAGCTCTTACCCAAGAGGGTAGTAAGAAGCTGCTCAACGACACCTACCACGGCCCTTACATACTAAAGATAGATCGTTTTTGTCC
This sequence comes from Diarsia rubi, assembly GCA_932274075.1. NCBI lineage: Eukaryota > Metazoa > Arthropoda > Insecta > Lepidoptera > Noctuidae > Diarsia > Diarsia rubi. The sequence continues at coordinate 17,955,616 of OW026424.1, read as the reverse complement.
AAAATCTTCTGACACCTACTTCTCAAGGAAAAGTAAAGCACAAACCAGCACCAAAACCCGCGCGAACAGCCTAGTCTACCAATTTCTATGCGTACAGTACGCACGCCACACAGAGCGCACACAATATGTCCGCGTACATTTATCATCATAAGTGCCGCTATACACGCGCAACAAAGCGACGCGACACGACGCGACCGCGACAAAGCGTCGGACGACACAACGACACGATTTGTAACTACACCTAAATATTGTATTGTTATTTATTACTACCATTTTACACGGATTCGCTTGTGCGCCTGATTTAATAGTATTTTCAACGAGGATAATTCTTGGGTGAATAATAGATTGTAAGGATCTAGGGTAGTGGTAACAATGGATAGGGTAGCAGTAATTTTAGTTTAAATTGTGTTGCCATAAAAGAGTTAAATGGTTGATCGTAGAAACTCGGTCGGTTTGTTATGAAATGGTAGCAACTAGCTGTATGCTTTGGAGTTTGACATTTACGGAGCTATTCCGGGGTCTATTTTAAGAGGTTTAATTTCCGATGCACGAGTCATGTGTTTCTGAAGCAATTTCTGTAGATTTTTTCACATACACCTACAGTTGGAAACTAATAGCTTGTTTTAAAAATTCGAATTTTTAAACTATGCGACAAAAGCAACTATACGGTTAACTTAACTAAGTACTATATTACCTTACGAAAATAAACACGAAACCTTAGTGAAGTACGTTTCATTAAGCCATTATTAAGTTCAGAAACAAAAACTAAAATTATTTCAACACAGAAACCGTTCACGCTTCGTATCACACCGTAGCGAACCCTGTCGAATGCACTGCGATTATATCGTAAAATTTTACATTGTCGATTTAAATGTATCACCTCAATTTACCTCTCACTCTAATTAACAACGACAGAACAGGACAAAAGCAGGAGAGTGCATAAAATTAAATTGGATTCGATAATTAACGTGCGCCGGGTTAAAGTAAACAGAGGACATAAAGAACATCAGATCATGATTTTCGGGCAAACAACTCGAGGCTATCGACAATGCTAATGTAATTTTCAACTTTAATTTCAGGGAATAAGCCACGTTTATGTTCGTTAAGTACGTAGAGATTTTTCGACCTGATTTTTAACGTGTCACTATAATTGGTTCCGAGACGAGTAGTCGATGATTGACGCGTAATTTTGACGCTGGGCCGCCATTACTTGCAGTTTCGCGAAAAAGATTTTATTGGTACACGTATCGATCACAAATTTTTATTTAGTTTCTGTCACATTGTACCTACGGTTATTACAAAGATTAAATTTATTATCTGCACCGTGTCGGTTAATGTAATAAAAGTTAATGTATTATATAACAGTCGTGTTAAATTAAATTGCCGATTGAAATCGTTCGGACATCCTTCTGGTAAATCAAAGATTGAATAATTTAAACATTTTATTTACAGACGCTTTAACGTAAAGTTGCATACAAGTATTAATTTACTCGGAAGCGACGGCGCTTTCAAATTGTGTATGACCCGCAGTGAATCCGCCATACAACTTAACAAAGGCTATTATAAATACTGAGTAATAATTTCTACCAATTATATGTTTAATGTCATGGTGTTCGCATGCTTCGATCGTAATGATGCACAAATTGAATACATCATAAAACTTTCAAAATAACTGTATAATTAACACTACGCAATTACAGTGACAGTTTGTCAGTAAAAAAAAGCATTTTTGGGACACAAGATGATATTCATCACACACGCCCCAAGAAGATAATTCGCGAACAATTTGCTTGGTTTATCAGTACGTAATTATCCGAAACGCGTACGTTAATGAACGGTTGCGTTACACTGCGGTGTGAGCGACAGCATGTAGCGGAGACTGTATCATGAAACACATATAATATGTTTTAAAACCTTCTATTCAAATACTGCTTAATATTTTAGATAAACCAATGAGAAATAGCGTCTACTTTTACATAATAAAGATCAGTATCGTTTAATCTGCAGAGTGAATTACCCAATTTCTAAAGCAGTGCATCAAGTACACCTTTCGAAAAAGTCTATGACTAACAGAACAGCTCCAAGTGTAATTTATTTTCAAATCAAATTTAGTTTTACCCTAACGTTGCAGAAACCTACCATCATTATTTATTTCCCTGCCCTTATTCGGAGTCAGCGCAGCGTGTCTTTTTCTGCCAAACTTTTTTGCTAGTCTTCATGTCATAAGTGACGTCCTTTCTAGCCATAACACCTCTTAGGTAGACAAATGTCATGGCTATAATGGCAATGGTAGTGCTGTCACTTGCCCGCCATTTTACAAAACTTGCACCAAAAGCTGAAAAATCGCACTCCTGCGCATCTTCGCGTAAGAATAATGTGGACGGACCGCCGGCGTGTTATTAACCCGTGAGTTATGGCGTCGACACGTATAGTGTCGGCGGGAAAAATATTACGCGCAAAAGTGATAATTAGCCATGAAATCTTATTTCAGTGAAACCGTGGAAAGTTGATTGTGTAAGCTACTAATTAAATGAGGAACTAGGGATGGACGATGAAAAAATCTCGTATTTCTTTCTTTTTTTACCGTTGAGCACTGGGGCAAAAACTGCTTTCGAAGTGGGTTTGACTTTAATTTGAGTGCCTGTTATTGAATTTAAAATGTTGAGTTGAAAGTCCTTGCTTTATTTTCAAAATAATGAGACAGAACTGTCTGTTTCTAGTGAGACTTCAAAAAATATTTGAACTTTTTGTGACTGGTCTACAAAACAGAAATACTTATTTCTATCGTTGACTTTTTTAAACCGACATCTAATGGCGAACAGAGCTGTTAATATTGTCAGTATTTAGAATACAAATTAAGCTGATAAAATAACTTAAACGACGGAATAAATAAGTCATACAAGAGTAGTTAGAACCTTTATCCAATACAAGCACCAATTAAAACTATTTAACTGCTATCAATTTGTAGTCAACAATTTCTATTCAAATGACAATAAAAATTCATTAGTAGTTGTTCGTAAGATCGATGACAATTTACATAAGTTATTGCGCTTCAACCGTAGGGGGCACAGCTGATACTGTCTACCCGTCTTACTTTAACATGCGTAATATATTCATTTGCTTAGCATCTGACGAAGAAACAAAAGGTTAGGTTGTAAAAAAATAAGCAATATTTGTGTAATTAAATTCACCATACATTTTCATGGTAATGTGCTAGAAAAACGATACATCTGTCCGTTTTTCCGAGTTGTTTGTTTAACTGTCTTGTTTATAGTACTAGTTTTTGTGTTTTAGTGTGGCAAACAGGAAGTCGGTGTTCCTTGGAAGTTGTCGACTGCTGGTTTAGACTTGGTGAAGCCACAAGGAGGGATGCATTCAAGAGAGTTGCGTGCATAGTAATGCGGTGTTCTGTTTGTCAACGGCGTATAAAAACACGTCTGGTAACCCCGAAGGATGAGGACGAGGATTACCATTACACCCTCATTTAGCCAGTTATGTTTAAGTCCCTTATATTAGGCGGTGAGCTATTGCCATTACCCGGGCATAAATAAAAAATACTGAGTATAATACATTATTATACGCAGTATTCTTGATCTATGCCTAGATGCTCGTTCCGTAATACAGCCATGTTCTATTATTAATAATAAAAAATACCGTAAAATAATACCTAGCTAGATGAAAGTTCAGCGGTTTCCCAGTGGTGGCGGCCCCGACTTACGAACAGTAGGTCGTTGGTTCGAACCCAGGCAGGCACATTACTTTGTGTTACTTATTTCATCGCCGCTGCTCTCAAAACCGTGAAGGAAAACATTGTGAGGAATCCGGCATGTCTTAGAACTAAAAAATTCGAAGACATGTGACATCTACCAATCCGCACTGGGCCTACGTGGTAGATTATAGCCCATTCCCTCTCAAAGAGAGGAAGCCTGTGTCCCAGCAGTGGGAACATTAATAGGCAGTTGATGATGATGAGATGAAAGTTGGGCTACAGCAGACGATTGATCCAGTCAATCTTTCTTTTATCTATCAATCTTGTTTAAACTTGACTACAGTTACCTTCCAGTTTAATCTGATGCATGCAATAACAATATTTCCTAAGTACCCACTGGCATCTGACCTTCACAAACGAATAACCAGTGGATACACCCCAGTAACATACGTCAAGGTTATCATAACGTTAGCTTAGCACGTCACATTGGCGGTTCAAGCTGTAGCTCGCATTTGATTGGCTCAAAACCAGGTTTTGCAACCTGACTGCCTAGGCCAGTTCGCTATCTATCTAAATGATTATCAGCGATAAGCGATTAGTGTATGTAGGTGCTGAATGACAATCTGGACACCGTAAACTACCTGATAAGACCTGTTTACCGTTAGATTAGGAAGTAATTAGTAAATTACAATTAGAAATTTGTAGTTAATCCTATTATTGGTCAGATAGGCATTCGCTCCATGTAAAATACTGGTACTTATTCGGCTGCATCTGGGTAGACTGGAAGTAGAACCCAACATAGTTGGGAACAGATGAATTGATTCTATTAAAGACCCTGGTTATACTCTCTGTTTTATGTACTTAGTAGGAATATCGGCTGTGTTCTGTGGCTGTGTTCTGGTTACCCGTCGTCACACTAGGAAGTGTCGAAGGTGCGTTTTGGGGGAATGTCTCTTGTAAATACGCAGAGTAAATTTTGACGTTCGAAAAGTGCTGATTATCAGCCTAGTTTGAATAAAAGAGTTTTTTTTATACGTTTACCCACTCTAGGAATTTCTCCTGTATCGTGGGTGCGTTTACAAACATTTAAACTCACATACCTACACAAACACACCCAGACCCGAAACAACTATCTGTAGGCCATACAAATATATGTTGCGTAGGGGGATCGAACCCGCGACACGCAGTGCAGCAGTCTAATCGCTTAGCCACTGCGCCAACCGTGCCGTCGTCGATTTGATTAGACCTCTTGTATTTTTCGCTGTCAGGAGTCTGTTAGCAATCTTGAAGAGGGTAAATATGTTTCGACTATTTCCTCAAACACGAAAAATCGATTGACAGGCTCGTTGGTCTACCTAGCGAACGTAATCACGACTGCTGACCATGAGGTCCTGAGTACGATTCATGGCAAAGTTTGAATTTGTGCAGGGACGCCCCCTATTACATGGGACTTTAACAAATTAGGGTATTACAACAAAAAAAACTAATTAGTCCGTCAAAAAGTTTTTGAAAAAATAGTGGACACGAATTATTTCTTTTTTGATTTGAACAAAAGATGAAGACGATACAAAGTCAAAAGCTTCGAAAAGTCGCGTCAAGTCGTGTGACGTCACAACGTTAGGTTAGGTTAGGTCACTCATGATCTTTGACACTTTTATTTTGTTATTTTTTTATTAATTTGATAAAACAAAGAACACGTATCCAATATTTATCGATAATCTAACAGACGGAATAATTAGATTTTTTTGGCGAAATACCCTTTTGGCGATATATAGGTTCACTCATGAGTACATGTGTGGATTATACAGGCTTGATGTAATATTTGAAAACTAAAAGTTTTTCTGTGATCCCAAATCCAGACTACAAATAATGTAAAACCAACGCTAGGTCATATTGTTCCACTAGTTCCGGGTCGCCAAATCTCCACCTACCAAGTTGTTTACTACGACATAATGAATGAACAACACTTAAAAGGCAATTAAATAATTACAAATAATGTATGCACAGAGACTTTACGCGTACATAAATATGTAATGAGATAGGAAAACATGGATTCTGTCACTTGAACGCGCATATTGTTGATGCTGTGAGGAACTGGTTATAATGCAGATTGTGGAATATGAATATTGTACGAGTTCCAAGTGCTTATGGCATGGTTTAATGTTCCTAATAGCTGTTTGATTTAATACTACGAAGCTGTATTAGTTGTTTTTAGAAATTTGGCGTAAAAAATGTTAACAGAAAATTATATTAAGTACTTATGTGACTGCCTCGTTGATCTAGTGGAGTGCTCTGTCTCGAAAATTGAGTAGTTAACAAAAAAAAACTAATTAGTACGTCAGATAGATTACCAAAAAATATTGGACACATATTTTTTCTTTTTTCACGTAAAACAAACAATGAAGACGATAGAGTGCTTTGAGAACTCGTGTGACGTCATATTTTAAGACATTAGTATGACATTTTTAAGCGATCAGTCGCATCACAAGCCCCCACTCAAATCTTTGACACGTTTTATCTTCGTAATATTTTATTGATTTGATAAAACAAAAAATACTTACGTATCCAATATTTTTAGATAATCTAACAGACGGACTATTTAAAATCATATTTATTTTAGTCAGTAAACGTCAGTATTATCGTTCCAAAAGGAATTCTTTAGTAGTAGCCAAGGTGTTTGGATTTGTGCCTGGTTAATGCCCCTTTTTTTAAAAAAAAAACCCACCCATGTTCCTTCTTAGCTCTATACGTCAAGGCCGCGGTATCTCTTACAACATTCCGCAGCCCCGACGGGCGCCTCAAAGAGATGTCAGCAACATGGAAGGGGTTCCATGTTGCTGACATCTCGTGATCGTTTTGAGAACAGTGGTGATGAAATAAATTGCACAAAGTAATGCACCTAAACATCGTGAGGAAACCGGCATATCTTAGAATCAAAAATTCGAAGATATGTGACATCTACCAACCCGCACTGGGCCCGCGTGGTGGATTATAGCCCATCCCTCTCCTAGAGAGGAGGCCTGAGTCCCTGCAGTGGGAACAATATAGGCTGATGATGATGAATGCACCTAACGGGGTTCGAACCCACGACTCACTGCTCGTAAATCGGGGCCCCACCACTGGGCCACCATTGCTCTCGTTTCCCAATGTTCCAGAATAAAATGTAACTGTTCCGTCAAAAAACATGAATATTTTAAATACAAAACTTTTAGCATACTTACGTATTACCATGAAATGCCGTACATAATATCAGACATTAAGGCATATTGTTTTGTCAACACAGCTCCGCGAAGATATCGCAGTGATTGATTCAATCGGCACAACCTGCGCAGACGCAGCTTTCTACTTATCGCAACCGCGAACCGCCCAGAGACAGGCAGGTAGCTTTATTGATTTTATTTTTATTTTGTATCGTGTGACAATTGATTTATAATATTGTAAGTAATTCTGATGTTGGTATTCTCAGTTCCAGATGGCTTACAATAACAAGAAGGTCTTGGCTCGATAATAACAGTCGCTCGGATCAATCTTCAGGTTGGGCCGCGCTTGCCTATATTGGCCTGAGAATAGGCGACCACCAAGGGTTTGCAAAGGATTTTGCAACGAAAACTATGATGAGAAAATCAAAAATGGATTGGCACAAACTTATATCAGAAACCCGTTGAAAGTCTTTGAAAAAGTATGAAGCGCTTCGAAAGTGATTGCAAGTTTTTTAGGCCCTCAGGTCTTGCATCTTGGGGCTGCGGGATGTTGTAAGAGATACTGCGGCCTTGCCATATAGGGCTAAGAAGGAACATGGGTAGTTTTTAGTCAGTAGAAGTCTGACACTCCCTTTCGCTCTGCCCAAGAGCGGGAGGGGTTATTTGATGGATTCCCAACCCCCAACAAAACAAAAAAAAAGGTCTTGCATCTTGCCGTTCAAAGGCATCGCAGGACATGAAAAGCAGGTGGATAGACTTTCACCATCTTAAAAAAAATTGACGAAAAGGTAGAGAGAGAGAAATTAAAAGGTTCGTTCGGGTTCATGATCAAATAGTCACGGGTGACTTTTAAAAACCAGCGCAGTGCGGTGAACCCCCCACAGCACCATCATGCTGAATACTAGTAGTAATACTAGTACCTGCTGTGTTTATAAATAAAGGGTGTAAAAGTACCCTTAACGCAAACGAAGGGCACTTGTTCTCCCCACCACTGCGATCATTTATTTATTCTAGACCATACCTGGGAACCCTCTAGTTACGAAGATATTGGGGTCAAAGTTCCAAATTTTTCACAGTTTTTTTGTAAATACTAGTTGATCAGGTTATAACTTTACTTAAATTAGCTCCATGACCCGTTTACTATTCAAAGCATCCACAAGCACAATGTTTTAAGAGTGCTACATTGAGTTTTAGCGTATTTTTTTACCCCCAAAAACAAAGTCGGTTCTCAGCAAAAAAAATTGCGTAGGGGTACTTAGTTTGATGTACTTACAGAATACTTGGTTGACGTTCGCGTGAAGTTCGCGTGCATTTACATCCTGTATTTTTTTTTTCTTTCTTTAAAATACACTTTTAAAACAAAACATACTCGTAGACTACAGAAAAAGTGTCTTTCATTTTATACATAATCAACAAGAGTACGGCATCTACGCATAATCGTATCCTTTCTGGGGAATCCACAACTACTTGATCTAAATTAAATTTAAATATCGTCAGCCATTTCATATCAATGACCGCACCAGTAACCGCGAAAGACCACTTAAATCGAGGTATGTTACCGCTGCAAGCTAGACATTTGCTTGGCCTCAATGATCTACAATTATTCTAGGTGTTATTGAATATGCGGCTATGAAATGGTGTGGCTGACTGCCTGGCAAACAGGTCATAATTAACATAACAGGGTTCCTTCCTTCCACATTGTGATCTTTGTAGACCGTTTTACCATTAATTATCAGCCTATAATGTACTACTGCAGAGACTCAGGCCTTCTCTTCTAGGAGAGGGATGGGCTATTAACCACCACGCAGGCCCAGTGCGGGTTGGTAGATGTCACTGTATGTCTTCGATTTTTTCGGTTAGGTATGAGACATGCTGGTTTCCTCACGATGTTGTCGTTCACTGTTCTGAGAGCAGTGGTGATGAAATAAATTATATAAAGAAATGCGAATGACTGCGTTGGAACCCACGACTCACTGTTCGTAAGTCGGGGCCGCCACCACTGGGCCACATTTTCCATTAGAAAGGAGTTAATGACGTCAGACACCCCTGTCAGAATGAAAACAAAACGCGTTGCACCAACCCCAAATAGAAAGGTATCAGAGCAGGAAGATGATAATGTAAACAGATTTTCAATTAGACGTATAAGTTGTTCAGTGGGACAGTAATACACTGGTATTATTATCAGTGACTACAAAACATTGTTCTACACATACAGGGTGTAAATTAACCCTTCACACATACGTCAACCAAGCATTCTGTACATCAAACTAAGTACCCCTGCGCAAAAATTTTTGCTGGTAAACGACTTTTTTATTTGGGGTCAAAAATCACATTTTACGGTAAAACTCAATGTAGCACTATTAAAACTTTGTGCTAGTTGATACTTTGAATACTAAAAAGGGTCATGGAGGTAATTTAAGTGAAGTTATAACCTGAAAAACTAATATTTACAAAAACAGGTATGCAAAATTTGGAATTTTGACCCCCAATATCTCCGTAACTAGGGGGTTCCCAGGTATGGTCTAGAACCAAAAAATGGTCGCAGTGGTAGGGAGAACAAGTGCCTTTAGTTTGCGTTAAGGGTACTTTTACACCCTTTATAAATGCTAACCTAGTTGAAACAGGTACGTTAACAGCAGCTCTGCATTACATTGGCGCCCACCTGACCCTGCATCGTATTTGATACCTCAGGGGCGAAGTATTCCCCTAACTATCTAAACCTCAAATCCCAAAGCTATAGGTACTTTCTACCTCCAGACTAAAAGGCGACAGCCTCCAGAACGAAATAAAAACATAATGACGTCACCAAACCAATAAATGTCAAATAATATTACTAGCAGTTTTATAGAGACCGGTATGGGGTGTTAAACTCAATATTTGCCCGCCAATGTGGATGCGGTTTCGATATGCGGTGGGTATGTTGTGTATTGACATAAACCGATTTTGTTGTTAACTGTGAAAGCAGGTATCTACTAAATAAATGAGTGCCATTTGAGAGAGTGATAAAAGGATTTTCTTTGAGGGTTGTCGCTTGTTGTTTTAGTATTTCTTGAAAATTCTTAAATAGAATAGGTTAAGGAATAGTCGTGACAGTAATTACTTTACTAACTGTGGTACTCAAGGATATTAAATGATTACTTAAGCCGTCACTTAGTAAAGATTTGACATAATTTTTTGTACGACAAAACTGTCAAAACATTTACTAAGTGATGGCCTAAGTTATCATCAAAGCTCTCTGAGTGCGGCAGTAACCTAAGGTTGTACAAACCATAAGCTTATAAATAAGTCACGCTTGGTATCACCGAAGTGTTACCCATTAGGGTGTACCCAAGGTTATGAACGTAGTTTGAACCTTGTATTTTCCTTCCTACCTTTTACTTGTATTTTCGGCAGAACCCGTTTAGGCAATACTAAGGTTTACTATACAACAGGAGGGAAGCCCTTCCTGTTGTATTTCCATTTTGTGCTAACTGTACCAAAGTTGGTATGCACAAAATGGAAAATCGTGAAGAAGATGTAAGTACTCGTAGGTGAGCAAACTGCAGCATAATTGTCTATGTACGAGTATCAACCTCACTAACCAAGCTTTTTTTTATGGGGGTAGGTAGAAACTATAGCTCGTTTACAGCCACCATCTTTTTCCATCTGCTGATCAAGATTTCCGCTATTACATATTACCATTATTTCTTCCGCATAACAAACATCTATAATCCCCAAGGACCCTTACAAATCTCACCCATCAATTCAATTCAGCAGATCCCCTCTCACCAAACATATCGACATATCGCTAATAACATACATTCACAGAATAAACAACTTTCATCAATTGATACGGAATCAAAATAACATCTTAATAAGAGGACGAAGCTAACGTGGGTGGTGGCCAAGCTTTCGACACTAGTGGTTTCACCTCGATAGCCGTAAACGATTGTGATTCGCGTGTCACTTTCCGATGTATCGATGTTTTAGAGCGGTTCGGAAAAATCGGCAAAGCTATGTAAATTGTATCGAATCGTTGCTATTGAAAGTTTATCGGAATATGTTGGGAAGGACAAATCACATGTGACTAAAAGAGTGATGAAACTATTTTTTTATTGATCCACGTTCCAACATTTTATACAGCCACTAAATTAGTGTGATTTCAAATTAAAAGAACATAAAGTTAATATAACAATATAATTATATAATGACTTTAATATAATTTAGTTTTAACTATTTCTCTTAAATAACATAGATTTCGGCAAAATCTTTGCCATATTTTTTTTAATGACCATGAAAAATGCTGGCTGTATTGGACGACCCGAGGACAAAAAAAAATAAGCGGTATAGCGACAATCCGATCAACACTAATTTTTTCTTTACCTACCTAATAATAATTTATGTTCTTATTTTTACTTTCCTTGTATTCGTAATGAAAAGGATAGTGTTTACCTCAGGTAAATTACTTATTTAGTCCCTCGAACTATTAGCGACCTCACTACGTTACGGGCGCCCCTCTCGGGAATAAATAAGTAATTTTCACCTTTTTTTTTTTGGCGGATGGAAAATCATCAAAACGCCCCTCCCGCTCATGGGCAGAGCGAAAGGGAGTGTCAGACTTCTACTGACTAAAAAACACCCATGTTCCTTCTTAGCCCTATATGTCAAGGCCGCGGTATCTCTTACAATATCCCGCAGCCCCTCTTCATTGCCCTTTGGGTAACTTTGAACTTTCTGATGAGACCGACCTATCGTGGATAACAGAGATTATTTCATTCTAAAGCTACTAAACTGAACTTTTATTCCTAAACGAACTATTATATGTCAAAACTGACTGTTCGGCAAAACAATCATCATTCATATTAATATTTCATTAATAAAGCTGAACAATAATAATATTCCACAACTATCACACAACGCCATCTAGTCCCAAGCTAAGCAGAGCTTGTGTTATGGGTACTAGACAACTGATAAACATACTTATATATTTCTAAATACATACATATTATAGATAAATTACACCCAGACACAGAACAAATGATCGTGCTCATCACACAAACATTTGTCCTGGGTGGGAATCGAACCCACGACCTCCGGCATAGCAGTTAGGGTCACTAACCACTAGACCAACAGGCCAGTCAAATAATAAAACAAGTTTTATGATGCTTTTAAAATATGAATAAAAACAAAACACAGTAACTGTTGTAAATAAGACTCATATTTTAGCCGAAGTCCCAAACTATCGGTGATCATGTTAGCTCCCATATACAGAAAATCGGTATATTTGACAAATGGTTCAGAAGGCCAAAAACAACTTAATCAGGGACGTGAGAAATGGCTACAAAACTGCCAAATGGCGATCGCCAAAAATTAAGCTAATTATGGGCAAATATACATCAACACATATAACACGAGCATAATTCAAGACAAACAAAAACAGCAAAAAATGTAGGCGATGAACAGGACTAAAGTAAATAAATAATTAAGTAATTAAAAAATCTAGGAGTGTTTAATAAAGAACTTATATCGTACAGCCAGATGTGGGTAGCGTGTATAATTTAAAATTGCCATTTTTTTCCGTTGGCAACCCACGGCCAGATTAGTCAGTATTTCGACATTCTCGGCCCACATGCGCTGGTTATTAACATAAAACGCTACAATTCATTGTGCAATAAACGCGAAATGCGATTTTATCTAGCGACAAGACGGCGACGTAAAATTCAGCGACGTGTTTTTTCGACAAAACCAATATTGGTTTGTTTGCGCCAGCCCTTCGAGCTCCGGCTTTGAACAAATGTTTGCCGAGACTTTACATTTATGATTTTGTTCTTCGTAGATGATAGATTTTATTTTTTAACGCTTCGAGTTACAATATCCTGTTGGCTAAAGAGAATTTAAAAGAAAGATAAAACAAACCGAGGATATTAATTTGTGAGCTTTAATACTGCAAAGAAACATAACTGAAATTAAAAGACAACAAGGGGTCGATAAAATATGGGACGTCAAACCAAGCTAAATTCTACAAACTCTTAACAATCAATGACCACAAATAGCAATTCTGTGTAACTTAAACTGAAAAACCACCAAACTTAAGTTTGATCAAACGTTTGCTCAAGTAAGACTAACAAACGCTACTATCAGAAGCCCGTATTTCAATCGAAGTATAAAACGGTGTGTATTTTAAAGTTTTCAACTTCATTGTACATTTACACCCCCACAATTGAATTTTACGATCCCCGTGTGAATATTTCAATAGTCATTACGAGTATATTGAATTTTTATGCACTTTTTTATTTGCAGGTTCTCGAAGTGTTAAGCTGTAAATCTTCTACAGAAATAGCGGTTGAAATGCAATAAATTCTCAAACCCAATTGGCTCATTTCATCGTTGATATTGTAAAAGTAATTGGAGTGGAAGGTGGAGATATAATAAATACATCAAGAGAGAGATACGCCAGAAATAAAATAAAAAGAACCGCCCAATCAATTTCAGAAGACAATATCGAACTACTCATTAAAAATCTGGAAAACGGTGCAATCTTCGAGCGCCATGCAGACAAACTCATTGACAAACAAGGTGTCATTTGCAGACAAAGGCACTGCAACAGCAATGCACTTCATTGCATTCCAACGATACCGGTACCAACTCCAGGAGCAAGGGTCACATCCCGAAAAACTCGAAACATAACTGCATCACATGCACATAACGAAGCCTTAGCTTAAGCCATCAGATAGCACAACCTGAATGTACTGCCTCTGCTAACTGCCACAAAAACAATGTCCACCACACTGGTTTACAGATAATATTTCAGATGAAACAAAGCTCATACAATTTTGCCAACCGACAAAGCGGCATCGCAAATCTCATTTGCAGACAACAAACAGATAACTATCTCATTCTTTCAACAATGGCCGGTAGGCTCATAAACAGAGCCTAATTAGTAATATTCCGAGTGCATTGTGGTATCTTAACAAATGGACAATAAGATGGAAGCGTGGTTATCTAGGGCGATAAGGGCGCCGCGCCGGGGAGCGACAATTATCAGCCAATGACGTTTGCTTGGTGCATTTTCGCGGAGGCCCTTGTGCGAAAATGTGGAATTAAAAATCGCATTGTACTCCAACCATTGCTGCATAAACCTGCGTTGATTTAGCTTAGTTGGGGAGCAGAGCATCGTTGTAAGTTGTTCGCTGGGTAGGATCGGTCGTGTAAGCTTACGCGTTCAGGTTGAGATAGGATCGTGGTCGGAATACGTAATGGTCGGTAGTGCTCGCCCATGTAGCTCCCGCTTATTGTTCCAACTCTTGTCCGGCGTAGAACGTAAATTGAATAAGTGAGTCCTAGAAAGCTGAGTTACGGCGGCTCGGATTAGACTTTCTTTGGCTAAATTGGACTCTAAGTCATAACTTGATTTATTGGCATGGAATCGATGGTTGATGTGATATGTTTTCCTGCTTAGCTGACGCACTTTATGTTGGTTCAAATTCTGCAGGAAAGTGCGTTTTCAATCAATAAGGCGCGTTCATTGGGACCTAAAAAGGCTTTATAATTGACTCATCGGTCTGCTGGGCGACAGGCAGCAAGTCTGAGGATCTTGACTGCTTCGGTTTGATTTAGTGATTGTTTGTGTTAGACTCCAAGTATCAAAATGATGAGCAGTTAACGCGACATAACTAACGGGTTTAAAACACCTAGACCATTAACCATGATAAAATAAATGGTTACACTCAAAGGTTACAGTATTACTAAATTAATAAAAAAATTATATTCTCCACCTTTTACTAAAAAACATCCCAAGAAAATATGTGGTCATCTAGAGCGACACGAGGTTTTACTTACGCTTGCCACAATAACTAATACGCATTTTATGCTAACTTCTACGTAATTGATATGTAGCGAAACGCTGGATCACATTCAAGCGCTTTATAATTTGCGTAAAATTAGCTTTATTTTTAATAAGCAAGTAACGCCGCTGTACAAAGCCTATGTTATTAACACTTTTGTTAAGTCCCAGATAATAGCTTGTGGCGTTTTGTCTTTATCGAGCGTGTTATTATTTAATTATATTCATTTAACACAATTTATTATTGAAATGAGGGTATCTATAATATTTTTGGAATGCCGTTCCGTTTAAATCAGTTAAGTATTTAAGTGTGGAACGAAGTTCTATTTTAATTAGTTCTTTGTGAGGAATGCGGCTAGAATACAACAGACTCTTCCCTCGGGTTAATACAGATATGAAGAACACCAGTATAACCACTAATCACCAAGTCAAGTAGCCACTAATCGCCAGGTCAAGTAACCAAAGAAAATTGGGATGTTTACTGACTTAAAAAAATATGATTCTAACTAGTCCGTCTGATAGATTAGCGAAAAATATTGGATACGTATTTTTTGTTTTATCAAATCAATAAAAAATGACGAAGATAAAGATTCCCCGGGTTGTGACGTAACTGACCGGTAAAAAATGTCATACTAATGTCTTAGAAAATGACGTCACACGAGTTTTCAAACACTGTCTTCATTGTTTGTTTACGTGAAAAAAAAATACGTGTCCAATATTTTTTGGAAATCTATCTGACGGATTTTTTTTTTTTGTGAAATACCCTAAAAAGCAAAAAGCCCTACAAATGTAAAATGATTTGTATTCACATTTCTACTAATGACGTATGAGTTGTATGACGCTCATACATCATACAGGACCTCAATGACGGAATTGAAACTAGTGACAAATGACGTCATTAGGAAAACTAGCTGCCCTGGTCTAATGACAGTTGTCGCATTTCGTTTATTAATTTCTGCAAAGTAGTGATGTCTGACACTGACGAATGGCTAGATAATGATTTAGTTATTGTCTTACAACATACGGTATAGCTGACTTAGGGCAAGTGGATGCAATGTAGAAGAAATGATATGAAAGAAAATGGAGTGTTTAATAGCGTGACGGTTGACAAAAAAAACAATGTAAGAAGAAAACGTGCGCTGACAAGAAGGAACACAGGACACAGATAAGAAGACAGTGATACAGTTTGCAACTGAGAAGTATGGTCTTCTTCTAATCGTGTGGGCAGTTAGGTTTAACGACCCCACACCCTGTTTGAAAGTTTCTAAACCGCCTCAAGGGCCTCTAATGCGCCTACTACACGCACAGGCTTCACCATAGTCTTGCCTGCGCGATTACACGGTGCACACGGTACATCGCGTGTGTGGTTGGTAATGGTAATACAGTTTAACCAACCACACGCGCAATGTTTGGCAGAAGTTTGGTGAAGCTTTAGTGTGTGGTAGGCCTATAACATGGTTTGACAATCGCCATTTAGTGGCCGGGACTGCACTGGCTTATACGTACCTTCCGAAGGAAGGAATTATTTATTATCAGATAATCAGGCGATTCAAGCCTGCAATGCCCTAACTAAACTGGAAACAACTTTACAAAGTATGCTTTTTTTTGGAGGGTTCCTACTGACTAAATACCACCCATGTCCCTTCTTAGCCCATGTGTCGAGGCCGCGGTATCTCTTTCGAACAACCCGCACTCCCGCCGGGTACAAAGTATGCTTCCCGTGGAAATCCAACCCACGAACACCGGGTCACAATACAAACCCCTAAACCACTCGACCACGGAGGCAGTTGGTGTAAAAATTAACGTGAAACTTTTATGATGTCCTATGGCTAAATTTTGTGACCAATTCCTATTTCATAGAACTAAGTTTTTTGTCTCCCATATAAGCCTCGTCAGTGAGAATAGAAGTAGGTACAGATAACTGTTGGCACTCAAAAAGCCATCAGGATTTTCAGCGGTCCCTCTACTTCAAGACCGACATTGAAATCGAGACATGGTCATCAAAACATCTTAGTACTAACTATCTATTTACCAGGGAACCTACCAACTATCACCACTAAGAGACGAAGCTATAGAATGTCTACCTCAATCTTTTGTCCTCACTGAAGATTAAAATAATACTGCTACAAGGGGCGATGGTAGGTTCCCTGATGTTTTTACGATTTCTGACTAAATGTCGATTGTCTTTGTGCCCTGACAGTCGCGCTGACAGTTGTTTCACTGACAACCAGTTACATAATAAGGTCGTGTCACTGACAAATGAATCTGTCTTATAGGGATGTCCCAAGGGATTGCAAAATTTGAGATTTAAGATAGAAAGCGACTTTTAAGGTGCCAATTCGGTAAGATAAGATAAGATAAGATATTGATAGGTGGTGATAGTTTTGGCAGGATTGTATGTTCATTTTCTACTTATTACACACTTTGGATCAATTAAGTCGCTACAGGCTCAATTATTGCCACACATAACACGGATATGTATCTGAAAACTTAGAGCTTTTTAACTGTAAAAAGAACTTTGCGAAAACCCGATAACCTACTGCAAGCAACTAAATGTTGGTTGAAGTTTTTTATCTAGGTAACTCCATTTTTCAACAGCAAATCAAGTAAATATAAGAGCAACCCTTTAATCAAACCTTAAGATGGATAGCGTTGCCATAAATTCCGTATCTTCAGCAGTCAACGAAGATCGTTTAAAAGTTTTTATTACTGCGCCATGTCATAATGTTACATTACAAGTGAAATGTATGTTTATTATGAAAACATGAGGCGAAATATTTATTGGCTGAATGATTGAACGACGTTGCCTTCGTACTAAGTTCTGCGACGATAGAAAGAAAGATAGCGGAAAAAAATTGTAGATCGTTGCAAAATTATTGTCGGTTCACAAATTATGTTATGGATTATATGATTAGGCAGTAACGTATTGTTATTGGTTATTTTAATAAGTCCGTATTTCAAATTAGTTGAGGTTTCTTGTCGTGGCTTTTTGTAGCCATAAGACATTGTGAAGCAGTGTGCTCTTTGCTATCCGAAGATGTTCCTTATAAAAATATTTTTACAGCTCAAGGTATCTGCATTAATTTTTGGTCGACGACTTCAAATGTGTCTTCCATAGTACGCAGGTACCGCTCAATCGTTGAGCTTAGAGAGATGGCCATCGTTTTGCGAACCAATGACAGTTGCAATAGGAATGCAATCCAACAGTTTGATCGATGGTCTTCTTTTCTGTTAGGGTCGACCCTTAGAACTTTGTGATTTCTCACAATAACTAACGCCACATTATTGAGTGTATCTAAGTAAAAGATTCATTTTCAACAATGTTTTAATTATTGCCAAAAGGTTGTGTGTGAGCGTAGAATCATCAATTATTATGAGCATATTTTTTCCTTTCAATAGCAAACTAGGCCATCTCATCTGCAAAATTGAAGTGTAAACCATTTCACTCAAGTCTAAAGTCCTTTATTTGTTTTAAAATCAGTTTATTGTTTCGAAATAAAAGTGGAACCCTCGCAGGCTAGCTCAACACTTTTATTTAACATCATTAGCACGAGGATTCTTCCATTTCAGTAAAACGCGAGACAGCAGCAACGGAAAACCAATAACAATGTCTCTTAGAAACTTCTACAATTTAGCAGAGATTTTAAAAATACAATTTTCCTGAAAGCTTTTCGGTAAGTTTCCTACTAAACTGAAAACTTAGCAATTCAGTTTTTTTTTTTGGTTGATCGAATCAGAAATGCGGGGCTGCGGTATGTTGTAAGAGATACCGCGGCCTGGACTAAGAAGGAACATAGTTGGTTTTTTGTCAGTAGAAGTCTGAAACTTCCTTTCGCAAAAAGGACGTCCGCATGAGAACTAAGGTTACCGACTTAGGCCGAATAGCCAGACCTAAGTGGCAATGGGCAGGGGCACTTTGCAGAACGGATGGCCGATGGGGCCGAAAAGTTCTGGAGTGGCGATCAGAACCGTAAGACGTTGCGTTGAAAGGCCTCCCACTAGCTAGTTGGACCGATGACCTGGTGAAGGCTGCAGGGACCCGCTGGATGCGAGACGGACGGGACCGGTCAATGTGGCGACACCTGGGGGAGGCCAATGTCCAGCAGCGGACGTCTTTTGGCTCAAATAATGATGATGATGATGAATCTTGAGTAATTAATTATATACAATTGGTAGTGGACGAGACAAAACGAGTAGGTAAGGCTCGTAGCAGGAGGCGTTGTGGTTTATGCGCCACGGTAAAAAGTCGTAAGTGTATGTGTGTATTTTCCTTTACTATGAATTACACTATATGCAGGTAAACACAAGCATTTCCAAGTAATGACTGATCGCTTACGAAATCCACCAAACTTACTTATAAAACTGCAAAAACGAATCGAGCACCTGACACTTTTTGTCCAATACAGACAAAAACAATTTCTCCCTTCAAATATATTCCGTACTACAATCAGCTGTCCTCTCAAAATTAAGAACCGGTCTTATAGTACACAAAAATCGATACAATACAACATCGATCACGAATCGATTGGTCCGATTATCGTTAATTTCGTTACGAGCCAAAAACTGGGCCAAAATACTTGCGTTACAACCTGACCGAATACTTCTATAATGAAATGACAATTACCTACAAGCAATGGATTCCTTGCTACCTTACTGAACTGGGGAACGTAGGTACCCAAGATGTGGAGTACTGAGTGTTCTCGATGGTGTATCGCTTCTAATTATTGCCATTAATTATTGCTGGTTTATTCTATGCCTGTCTAAATTATTCTTCACAGTAACAACTGTTCATAAGAGCGTCAAGGTCGGATTAACCGGAACCATAAATGTTTAATTTAGATGAAATAGCGAAAATAAACTTTCCAACGAATATACATGTATAACTTTATAGACCAGCACAGCTTAGTTCCTGAAGGCCTTTTGTGTTACACCACACACGGCACCTCCACACAGTGTGTTGATGACACTAAAGATCGTTTACGACCAAGTATTTAGCACGTTATCTTTTTTCCCTTTCGTAATTTTCTTTCGTGGAACCATTACCACTGGTAGGGGCGAGCATTTATCGAACGTTCAATTGTTTTATAAATAAAGGCGACCACAAAAAATACTATCGATCAATCGTGCGAAAGTCAAGCGATGGGGCCAGATAAAGATATCCCACAGGAATCTCATCTTTCCAACTAAAGATTTAAGATGTATTTCTCATTGTTCTTCACTTAAGGGCATTACTCGGCGTATGATGACACAACAGTCAAAAAGGAACCTTATAAACTGAAATGAAGGATTATTTCTGATTGGTTTGTAATGACGTCATATTCGTGCGTCTACGAACGTGAAAGATTTTATTCGAGAGCTGTCCAAACATTTTATACTTTCAAATCTGTGCGCTTATCTGTAGTGATGATCTGAAGAGTGTTATCTTGGTTGGATCAGCTCATGGGAGGTTCCTTAGATCTTTATTACATGGGGCCGGAGAGCTGCATCCACAAGGTTACGGTTTATTAAGTAATAATGAGAGGCGATTACAATTCTTTAAATGTTAAGGCTCTTCTAATGATGTTATAAAATCGAATTATCGCAATGTTGGCATACATCGGATTCAGATCACATCGATTGGAAATAATTCGAATTTTGTAACTCAATAAGTTTCTGCAGTTAAGAACTGACTTGCTTTTAAGGATAAGTTTCTGCAGTTATTAAGGATTTTGATTACAAAAAAAGCAGAAAAAGATTTACATTTACATAGTTGATTCGCAGACCATTTTTTTGAATAATCTTCATTTACTAATAATAAATCTATAGAGATAAATATAGAACAACAATTCCTTACCAACTTTTCATTCTGAAAAGTTTTTACGTAAGCTTTTCTCGAAAAATCGATTAACTTTATAGTCTATTTCGATGATTTTATTTACTTTGTCCTACTACAGACTACCTAATACAGACAGGGGGACTATAATCTGACAAATCTCTTTAATAGATTTTCAACGTTATCGCTAAACAATGAGGTTCAAGGTTGATTGGGATAATTTTACAGTTTCGGGTTGATTGATGTGCTGACTACGACTACGTCTGTCCTTACCTACATGGAGAAAATCGATATATTTTTCTTAGAAATTAGTTTCTCTCATAGATTAATACAATATACAACAGGTATTATTCCTACCTAAGCACGAAGTAGCTGATAAAATTCCAGGTGTAGGTCCTATCAAATCAGGGGAAAGCAAATCTTACGCGGGTTTTTTGTTAAATTAGAATTAATTTAAAGTTCGGAAAATTTGTTGTGTGTAATGTAAATTACCTTTCCTTTCATCATCTGCCTAGCCATTTCCCAACTTTATTTGAGTGGCTTCCAGTCTTACCGCATACAGCTGAATACTAGTATGTTACATAGAGCGATTGCCTAGCAGACCCCCAAAACACAGTTAGTACCTACTAAGTAATCAACATCATCGTCGGCAGTGAACAGTAAATTCCAAGGCCAGGGGCATATTTGGCTCCTGAAATATAGATACTCTCAATATAGGTACTACTTAGGTCTGGAGCCAGGGTATTACATTTTTTGTTGATAACCTGTATTTACAGCAATAAACAATTATGATATTTGCTGTTAAGCAGCACCTACATCTGACCAAAACCCCGAAATAACTCACAAAACCACTTAAACATAGGCTTTATCATTAATCAAAGATAAAACGCATAAAGATCAGATCAGCGGTCATAAGGTTTTTAATAGGCAGTTTAAATGTTTGCAAACCTGCGCTAATGAGACCGGGCATTACAATAAAGTATGAAGTACATGGATTTTTTATTTTTATTTCCAAACAATACGGTCATTTGTACTACAAATAAGTAGTGCTGAGTTTTTATCTCGGTATGAAATCTTTGAGCTGTAAGTATTAAAAGCATTTTGTTTGTTTTGTACTTTTTAAATATTGTTACATTTTAGCTAAATGTGTCTAGGCGTGTCTGTATTGTAGTGTGTATAATAGATACAGATGCTAAAAAAAGATTACCCCTCTGGTTAACCCTTCGGGGACAACAGGCGTAATGTTGTTATGCTATGTAATTCAATATAAAGCTATGAACGAAGAGTGAAGCATTTTCTGGGCATGCTTCCATCATAGAGGTTATACATCGTTTTCCATCATGCGTATTATTAAACTATACAAAATATTGATTTTCTCTTAATATCGTCGTCGCAATTGGACAAAAGTGACCAGCTAAGACGAATCACACATCCTTTATGTGTGATACGAGCTGGTATTGCAGTGATGTGAAAATACCAACTTTCAGAGGCACGTAGCGTGAACAATTTAATGTCGACTGTCAGCTCTTCTCCTTAAAAAATATTTACCTATTTATAACCATAGTCTTCCTGAAAAGCTTGAAAATCCAACCAGAAGCAAACAGTGTGTACACCGCCCTGCTCCACAACCGCTCATATTTTGATTCGCCGTCAAATTATGCTATTGTGTCCATTGCTCACTTTATTCCGATACGTCAACGACATGACATGTTTATTGGTGACGGACGGGTGATGGTCAAGATGGCCGATCGAAGATAAGATTACATTCAGAAATTCAGAGCATTTCGGCGAAAATCTGATGAAGGATCATAAATAATTTGATTGTGCCGGATAAATATGGATTTTGTAGAATTATGGGGAAGGGAAGGGCTCGCAATTGATGTTTGTTTATAGTCTAGAATGCAGTTTAGTATGGTTGATAGCTTTTCCTTACATTGTCAGATTTGCGAGTAGTTTACGAGCATCCTTTGGTAATGTGGTTAATCTATCGCAAAGACTAAAATTGACTAAAGTTGAAGCGCCTCGAATTGTGGGTAACATTCGCAAACCCTTGATAAACAGTAAAGCAGAACAGATATCTGTGCTAATTAAGTTCAAACTTTACTAGCATTAAAAATTTCGTACAGAGCAGTTTCATGTAAAAGAAGCAAAGTTTCCAAGCCAGGTGGCGATAACGTTAATTATAATAGACAATGTCTATTTAACAAGATTTTAAAACCACCAATTACACCGTAACACCTGAATACTAAACTGAACTGGAAACAAGAAGCGCGTAAACAAAACGACGACAAAATAAAGTTAATAACCCCACAAATTAATTGCGTTGCTTCTCACTCTTAAAACACAATTTATACGGCCAAAACAACCTTAAAATGGCCATACAAGCTTTTCTAACGACTGAATGAATCTTTTATCGTCGTGGTAGGATATTTACATAGTGAAAAGAGGGTTAATGTCCAAACGCCGCCGTGTGCAAAACTTAGTGATGTAAGCATGACTCGACAGCCCGACACAAATACCCTTTTCAGAAAACCTAACGGTGAAATGTTTCAAAAAGTACGAAAAAGTCGACGCCATCATAAAGTTTAGTTAATCATTATTTATAGTTGTATTAATTATGTATATGACAAATGTCCAAAGCTGTGTATATGGCGTGTTAGCGAAATTGTTAGAGCAACAATATTTGTAGCGCGGCACCTTTTTATGTCGCCCACAGCAAGCAGGCGGCATCAAGGATTGAGTGGGCCAAGTTAGAAGATATTGCGGCAATAGGTAATAGACGTAAATAATTAAATAAATTAAACCAGTGAATAATTGAAATAGCAAACTGCGTGATGATATGTTTAAGTACGTATATATGTAATGTGTCTGACATTCTTCTAGAAAATATCTTTTTAAGGCAACTCATCTCATCAAAACCAAAAAAAAAACAGAAAATACTAAACTTGAACTGTGGCATCCTGTAACTTTCAATATAATCCAACCTTCTAACACGAAAATATTGATAGATCTCTTGGGGTTAAACATTTTGGACTAAATCTTAAACAAACCTAGCCTAACACCTCAAGACGAACCTCCAAAAAGAAACTCCCTGGTGTATGCTACGATTGTATACGCTTGCCGAGAGCGACCAAGAGGTCAGCGCAGTTTGGAGGTGTGGTGGCAAAGACTGAAGAATGATGAATTTGAGTAGAATCAAAACGGAATGTTTGTTTTGTAATTTCGGCGATCTCTCCAGTCCTGTGACTATAACTCATGATGGAACACCCATACCGATCTGTGTCGACTTCTCGTATCTTAGATCGCTTGTCGAACGGGACGGCAAAGTAGACCGAGAATAACGCACGCGATTGATCAACTAAGGATGGATTTAATGAAGGCAGGTCGGTGGGACAACTTGTCACCCCTCAAGTCCGTGATAAGCCCTGGCGTACCGAATGCTGAGCTGTGAAAAAGATGAATGAAAACCGATTGCGTTTAGTGGAGATGAGAATGAATAGAATGAGACAAGGGCAGGAAGATTCTGTAAACCTTACCTTAAATATGAAGGATCATGTTAATGGATAGGTACATGGAATCCCGTACCAAACTGCATCAACATCAAACTTTTTTTATTGTCTACATTTATCATATTAACTCCTACAAAAGTTATTTTTGTAAACTAAATCCGAGTTTCGGAGTCATTTTATAAAATCCAAAATAACCACAAAACAAGACAAGCAGATATTGTAGGGAAACCTCTACGATATGAAGTCAGCCAAACTGTCAAAATCAAGTGACAGATCTAATAGAACGACTTTTGAACTAATTGTGTGAACGCCATGTCCAAGGAGTAAAACAATATTCATACTTTTACACTTTAAATTAAATATTCGATTCTAAAATCAAATCCCAGCCGCTGTTTAATAAAAAATATGAAAATAATTACTATAACATTTTGATCTTGAAACTTGAGGATTACGAGTACGAGTTTTGGTCATTGTCTTTTATATAATTACCTAAATTCAATATTGACTGCCAATGACGTCATCTCAATCAACCTCGTACCAAATCCGCTACCTCTTACAACATGCACCAAACAAAAAGAACAGTCAATTAAGTGTATCGCCTACGCCAAATCTGCGACATGACGATCGATACATTCTATAATATTCATTATAAATTGCGTTATATGTCAGTCTATACCTACACGGTTACAAAGGTCGGTGAGCATTTGCTATATGTATATGTTTTTTTGGTATTTTCCACGTGGCATAACATCTGATTCTGAATACAAGGTTGAATTGGGTCAATGTCAATCTGTGTATTCATTTGACAGCGTAGGTCTTGTCTGTTTGTTTAGTTTTGTAATGTCGGTAGTGAAGTTAGGTTTATGATGTTGATATCTTCTGGTAGGCTCTGTTTTCTGCCCGTTTTAAGTGCTGATTCAAACTCGAAAAGCATTTATTTCAAACAGACTCGTGACTGGCACTTTTTTATAGTAAACAACCGGCTACATTACTACCTACCCAGTCCAGCCATAGGCATAATTTGTATGGACTGTAGTTCCCCATTCCAAACTTGTAGATTTCAGAATTAGCAAGAAACTCCATGTACCTCACACACGTATGTCACACACTCCTGGATTTAAGGCTTCTGGTTTGGTCCACCGAAATTAAAGCTCGACCTTCGAGTAGATATTTATTTGTAGATATTATGATTTGAGAAAGTTAGTAGTCATATACATGAAAATAGGACAACCACTCAACACCGTCTTATCAAAGGTTATCGTAGTACCTATTAAATGGATTGAGCAGGTTTGATATGCAATCACTCCATGTAAAATACTGCTAGGTGCGTATGGAGTTGCATCTAGCAAGTCTGGAAGCCGATCTCGATATAGTTGATAAAAGTGTTGGGGTTGGCAAATGATGATGATTACTGATTGAGAATACTAGCTATTGCATAGTGAATATTGTCCACAGTCCTTAAAATGGACATTTTACATTCACATTACACGGTAGAATTAAGACATTCTTCGATCCGATAGTGACGGTGGATCCCACAGTTTGTTTTTAGTAATATTAATAAGTATTATTAACAAAGTCGTCATTGTTTTAATCATCGTAATTATTTCTTGATTACCTCTTATAAACTCCTCCGAACAATAAGCTTGGTAAAAAACTCAACACCCCTTACAAAGTGTGATAATAACTCGCTGTAAAAAAGCAGCAGGTCATATCGTGACAATATCACGTGATGGATACCATAAGCGAAAAATTATCGATAATAATCAATAACTTTTCACAACAAAAAATTGCGATTAAAGTATTGATGAAAGCTCTTTCGACCGACGACAGCTAAACCTCCAAAAATACCTTTAAAATAACAACAGTAAGGATCAAAATTGTCGATCAGGACACGAACAATGCAAGAGCGATACATTCACTAAATTAAATGTTAAAAATGAATAAAAAAATTCAATCATCCCGTCAAACACAGAATAATCGAGAGCCCGATAATCGTTTACAATAAAAATGCCTCCAACACTTAGCTGGCGTAACTATACAATAAACCAAAACATACAAACACCTACAAACCCTCAACAATCGAATAGTGCATTCATATGCAGATGGAAACGATTCTTTCCTCGATATTATTAGAATCGATTTAAAAATAAAAGTAAGATCGTCCTTCGAGTTCGAGATGTCAACTCGTGAAGAATAGTAATTACTAATAACGGTAGTTTTTCGCAATATTTTATTTCTTTACTTGTTCGTATTAGGCAAGATGGGGTAATAATAACGCAATTACATTTAACGACAAATGATGCTGAAGTTTTTATTATGACAAAGTGGGTATACTTTTGTTCGAACGAGGAATGTAGATAATGTGATATACGGTAATCGTCAATAATAATCAATAAATAACTTGTTTTTTTCTGTAATAGCATTTTCATGACTGCCTCGTTTATCTAGTCACTCTAGTGGTTGCAAATGCGACTGCAGAGCATGAGGTCCAACGTTCGATTCCCAGGTCCGGCAAAGTGTTATTATTATCATCATCAGCCTATATTGTTCCCACTGCAGGGACTCAGGCCTCCTCTCTAGGCGAAGGATGGGCTATAATCCACCACGCGGGCCGAGTGCGGATTGGTAGATGTCACATATCTGTGAATGTTTGGTTCTAAGATATGCCGGTTTCCTCACGATGTTTTCCTTCACCGTTTTGAGAGCAGTAGTGATGAAATTAATTACACAAAGTAGTGCGCCTGCCTGGGTTCGAACCCACGACCAACTGTTCGTAAGTCGGGGCCGCAACCACTGGGCCACCACTGCTCCTCCACTCTCTCTTCTGTTGTTATTATTATCACACTAATATTATAAAGGCGAAAGTTTGTGAGTGTGTATGTTTGTTACCTCTTCACGCAAAAACTACTGAACCAATTTAGATAAAATTTGGTACACAGATACTTTATAACCTGGATAAACACATAGTTTTTATCCATATTTATCTTCCCTTGGGATAATTTTCGAGTTGTAGCGGGTGAAGCCGCTGGCAACAGCTAGTTACACCATAAATTTCTCAGTAGCTGCCACGCAGTCCGGGTTTGTGACCGGTTGATAACAGGGTCGACCTAAGGGTCGTACATAGGTTTTTTTTCGTACTAATGGCTAACCCTTCATGGATTTCACGTTTGTAATCTACTATATTGTTATGTCATGATTACACGTCTCACAATATGTCAGACGTAAAATAATTAATGCCATAAACTTAATAAATAGCTAGAACACTCTCCAATAACTATCTACAACTGATCAATTTTATCTTAACTATCCTCATAAATCAACAAGCCTCGAATTATTCTCGCAGTTTATTTTGACAATTACGAACTGAACAAGAATCGATAAAATCTTATCGATCACGATCTTTTTTAACAACGATTATTCGTAATCGGATCAACAATCGAATTCATCTTGTCTAAGTGCACGCACTATTTGTAGCTTGAAGCACCTGTTAACGACCGTTTACGTCATGGTGATAGGTTGAAGAAAAATATGACAAATACGCAAAATGATAGCTGATGTACAAACGGCGACATATCAAGTTATTTGTAACCAGTATAGCCTGACCTCGGTCTGTATGAGCTTTGCGTACAATGAGAGATCAGCTTAATGTGGTTTTTTATAGCTTGATTTGTTGTCGACCGTAGTTGCTTGGTACTCGACGAAGCCATTTTGAAACGTAAATTCTTCATACATATTCGAAATAGTGTAGATAAATCGATATCAAGTGCTTTATTTTCTGTTCATTAGGCATCATTGCAAGGCAACTTGAAGTCACCATCGTAATTCTCCTAGCCCTTTTCAATTTATTTGGAGTTGACGTAGCATGACGTCTTCTTCCCTACTTCTCTATTTCTCGTCATGTCAGCAGTCACCTCCTTTCTAGACACATCATCCTTCACACAGTCCATCCATCGTTTCTTTGGCATCATTCACTTGAAGTGAAATGTCTAAACACAAAATGAATCAAAATTAAAAATAGAATTAGTGAACCGATCATAAGACTTTTAATTTCAGCATAAATTACTTATTAATTATCGGAATTATCAATGTAATTTCTAGGTCTGTTTCGTATGAATATAAAATGAAGAAGGTAAAGAAACTCGCAAACATTCATGAACCTTGGAAATATAATACTCCCTTTTTTGGGAGTCGTGTACAAACAAATGAACAGTGACCCGCACCGTTTACTAGACTGACGCATCTGATATGTTTTCAAAAGTAAAGTTGTGTTAAACCTCACTAGCAGCAGTTTACTCTTCTCTGAAAACAAAGTGTAGTTTAAAATGACTTTAATATTAATTGGGCCAAACAAACTCCCCAGACACGACGTAGGTACCTCCAGAAACAGTTTCAAAAGCGTATCAACTCGAGTAAATCGACAATTAGTGTAACCGCCAAACTTTACTCTTTGCTTCCTCGACTTTTGGCACTTTGATACGACTTGGCTAAGTACCTAACTTAAGGCAAAGTGTACTACGATATAACTCCTGCAATATAAATGTGTACCTATACCTAACTGTTATGTATGATCGAGATCGTCGAATGTTAGGTATTTCTGTCTTTTACGCCAATTTATTTTAGGCCGGTGTTTCCTCCTCTTTCCTACTTGCTCTATGGTGTGCCCGACAGAGCCCATAATAGGGTATTTTACAAAGAGAATCTAATTAGTCCGTCAGATAGATTTTCAAAAAATAATGGACACGTGTTTTTTCTTTTTTCACTTAAACAAAAGATGAAGACGATACAGTGCTTCGAAAAGACGCGTCAAGCCGTGTGACGTCACAAGGT
Source organism: Diarsia rubi (assembly GCA_932274075.1). NCBI lineage: Eukaryota > Metazoa > Arthropoda > Insecta > Lepidoptera > Noctuidae > Diarsia > Diarsia rubi. Next base: position 17,926,737 of record OW026424.1, on the reverse strand, counting down.
TGGTACTTTTTGACACATTTTATTTTCGTCAATTTTCATTAATTTGATAAATAAAAAATCACGTAGGTATACATTATTTTTCGATAATCAGACGGACTAATTAGATTTTTTTTGATGAAATTCCCTATTGAGACTAGTGTAAATATTTTCCTACCAACTGCAGACATTATGGTATCTAATAAAGAATTGAGAATTGAAACATCTTTTCTTTTGCAATAGGTAATCGGACTGAGTCAAAAAACAATGATTCTAATTAGTCCGTCAGTTAGATTATCGAAAAATATTGGATACGTGTATTTTGTTTTATCAAATTAATCAAAATTGACGAAGATAAGATGTGGTTGTGACGTCATTTGTAGGTAAAAATTGTACTATCATATGACGTTTTCGAAGAGTTCACGAGTTTTCGAAGCACTGTATTAACTTAATTTTTTGTTTAGTGAAAAAAGAAAAAATACGTCTCCAATATTTTTTGGAAATCTATCTGACGGACTAATTAGTTTTTATTATTATCTGTTCTCTTCTTTCTTGTATCGTGGTTCACAAAATTCATCAGTTTTCTACTAAGTATTTGTTTTCAACCTCTTTTCTACTATCATCTAATTACTTACAGCTATTCTTTTCATACTTATCACTTCTCTTGGCACTTGTTTCTCGTCCGCTTTCCATATCCTATCACAATTTTATTGGCCTCCTCCTAAAGTTTTCCGTCACCGTCGCAACTTTCAAACCCCACCTCTTTAAACTCATTTCTTCACTTAAAGATAGCATCGCTAAAACCCGAAACATTTTATAAAAACGTGTTAAAACTAATTTGCATGATTCAATCAACGCTTGCAGAAAAATTGGGTAGCTTCGTGAAATTGATGGGGTACCCCGAAACGCACCTAAAAGCACAGTTTTTGGGCCACACTTCCGTGTTAAAAGATGCGCGGGCGACACGTTATAAATTGTTGGAATAAGGAGGTTGTATATGAACTTAGATATAATTATGTGATTGGGGAGTTACCCTTAGAATGTCTGTCTTTCTGACGAAGCTTTTATTTCAGAAACATGGACGGGTTTGAAGATTTTGTTTCGTACTTGTTTGTTTTGGTGTCAGCTACGTATTATTATGCTCGTTTATTCATTTACATACACATTATTATTATTGTTAGTTTTTTTTTGTTTGTTTTGTAAATATAATTACTATCACTGAAAACGAACTACTATGTTTTTTACTATGTTTAATGCTAGGCATGGTAAATAGTTCGTTTTCAATTTCAATGATAATGTTAGTGACCCTGTCAGTTTAAAAACTTATAAATTGTGGGAATTTATGCAGGCAAATGAAAACATAACCTGTGTAAATGGTTTGTGAAAAGTTTTTCAAAGGACAAAATAAATAGATAGTAAAAAGTTTTTTTTTTGGATTGCTGAAATAGAGTAGGTAGGTTTAAAACAAAACACAAAAAAAATAAAGAAAATCATACCATCAATTTACAATTCTTGTTTGGATATGTTTCAATCACCAAAAGACAAAACTCAATCCTTCCTACATTTTTCAGAGCTCTCCTAAAAACGGCTACAATCTTAGTTACCATCTCAGGACAATCTTCCCCCAAACCAGATCCGGATAGCTATAAAACTCAAGCACAACATTGTGAGTTCAACAACGTCTGACCCGCAATTTTAATCAGTCGATAGCGATGATCGACGATTATCGTGTTAAATTCGATACATCGAGAATGATGGCAGTCCCCGTAAGCTGTACCTCTATTTATTGAATCTGATAGGTAAATTGATGTGAAATATCTCGGTTGTTATACGTGTCCTGTTTGTTTGAATATTGGAGCTTTTGTTCAGGGAAATGTTTTAGAACAATGCTTGCACATAAATCTTGATTCGACTGTCGGGGTTCGTCGTACAAATCTCTTGAGTTCTAGTTTTAAATATAAATTTATTCATGGAGATTCGGTTTTTAAAACTTAGGAAATGTGGCCCTCGTGGTGTGAGTGTCAGTATGGAATTTTGCTCCAGAAGCTCATCATTCTCTTGCCCTAATTCCAAATTAGTTGGGTTAGGAGCATCGTCTTTTCTTTCGTACTTGTTCATTATTTGTCATCTCAGCAGACTTTCTTTCTAACCATATCATGATTTACACAGTCCATTCATTGTTTATTTGATCTTTCTATATTCTAATAACTTATATCTACAATCACACTCAGCATTGTCCTCATTCCTCCGCATCACGTCTATACAACTTACTCCACCATAACCATAGGTACAACTTTTCAGTCACCATCGCCTCTTTCAGACGTGGTCTTCCAAATTTTATTTAAGCAGTATGATGAACATCCAACTTATTCTTTCCAATCCAACAAACCCAACTTATTATCTGAAAAGATTTTCTTTTCAACATAAAACCTTTGTTAAACGTACTACACTTTAAAACCAGCCTTTCTAAGTCAACTGACAAACGAGTAATAATTATAATGTACCTCCTCATTCATGATTTAGCATACCGTCATTATTTATACATAATGCATATTTTAAGACACGAGGCTTCAGGCGGAAGTTCTATATTATCTTATGTGATAGCACTTAGACCTCTGGCTATCGCCTATAAATGTTTCATACAAGTGGATAAGATAGTCCTAAAACTTAATTTCTAAATAGATATTAATAGTGTCCTGAACTCACAGTCAAGGTGCCATTGTGGACAAAACTACCTATAACCTGATTGATGAAGATCAAGTAAGACATAGTGTAGCTTGGGTCGCGGGTAGTCCAACGGTTATCGCGGCCTCGACATAGAGGGCGAAGAAGGAACATGGGTGGTTTTTAGTCAGTAGAAGTCTGACACTCCCTTTCGCTCTGCCCAAGAGCGGGAGGGGTTATTCGATGATTTTACACCCACAAAAAAAAAAAAAAAAAAGACGTACTGTAGCTGAAGTAGTTTTTATTTTTGCTACTATCTCTAGACATGCAAAGACAATGCTAAAGACGTAAAACACATTAAATTGACCCCTGGGCACGCTTGTCTCATCATAGACCTCATTTATTGTTGACTATCAGGCGTGTTCGAGGTCAAGAGCAGGCTTATTTACAAAAAAAAAGCGCATATCATAGCTCAATAGACATGTAACTACCCCACGGCTAAGAGACAAGTCTCCACTCCCTGAGCTGACAAAGATGCACCTGCAAGAAAAAAAAGAATATCCCGCAAGAAGAATTCCGTGTACATTTTTATTACGCGTCGCCAACCGGCAGCCCGTCAATCTTATCGACGACGGCCCTCGAATTAACGCCCGAATATTATCATCAAACAAATTGTTTTTCAGTGTTCCCGGTAACACTGCAAATTGCTAAGTGCTTACTTTTAGCTTATTTTGCATTTAAAACGCGTCGCCTGCGCTGTATAATATTGGCTATAAATCTTTTGGTGTTGATGTTTGGTTCTGATGGTTGCCATGGTTACGTTACGTTGGATACCATTCTTCAAGAGATGTCCTTGTCTATTTAGTATATTTTTGAGAAAAGAAAGTTGTTAGTCTAAGTAACAATTCATTCATACGTTCACTAGTCTTTTAATTTCAAACTAATATTACTTAGATTTTTCAGTCGCCAACTATGATTCGTTGAAAAAATCCAATTATCGAAAATGACGGACTAATTAGAATCATGTTTTTTTTACTCAGTCCGATCCCCTATTGTTACTAACCATTATGGATCGTTATGTTATCTGAAATAGTCTTTTAATTATTATTATTGGCCACTTATCCCTAAGTATCCAGTGACGTTCTTTGCCAATCCCTGCGAAAAGAGTCGAGTTCGTCTCGCCATCTTCTTCTGGGCCTGCCGCGTTACTGTTTGCTGGAAGCCCTGGCTTTACGAAATAGGTCTAGTCCCAACGTAGAAACCGTTATTTCAGGAGAAAATCGCTTTTGTATTTTAAATTGAAACCTTGTAGGCACCTTGTAGGTATAAATTTCATTAAGTACTCGTAACTGTACTTCTCTCTTTTTTCTTCAACCTTAAGAGGAGGCTCCCTAAATTTATGTTAATTTGCATTAATATTCTGAAACAGTCGTACATACGATCAAAATGGAACTTTAGTATATGATTTATTGGATCTTTTTCTTTCCATGTACAAGACAGTTACGTAATTGTAGCATATTCGCTCGATTCATTTTTTATTCGAAAATCATGTCTTTTTTAACGATTAATACATTTTTCCTCAAGATTGCTCCGCCTTTATGTCTAAAATAAATGTTCACTGTAAGAAAATATAGTTTACTATCCAGCCACAAGATATTTTTTCTCCAGATCAATTACTACTTTAGTTATAAACGAAATAAGAATTTAGACTTACGACATTTAGTTTCGTGCTCGAACGCGATCAAAGAGCGCACGCGGTATTCGACTTTATTACTGATGTGCTAGCGTCTAGCACATCGCGCGGAGTGGCGGGGTGAATGGGGCGGAGCTTGCGTGGAAATTATTTTAGAGTGCCTGGTCTTAAAACTCCCAATACTGAGTGTTCCATAAATCTTTCCAATTTTGTCGAAACACCAACAGTGTAGTTTACGTAAACACAGAATCTTACAGACAAATTGACATACCACCTTATTTTCAAAAGCTGCTGATGTCTAGCTAATCTCTAGTATACCTTCCTTGACCTTCTCAAATATATATACAAGGTGTTGATTTGCATCCTCGTCAAATTTCAGGAGGTTGTCATAAAAGACATAAATAATCAATTGAAGTACGGTAGCGGGTAATAACTAATAAGCGCTGCTTTTTTTTTGTTGTTGAAATTTAACAGTATTTCAGAATTAAACCCTTAATTCAATACAAATAAAACAGAATCACCCGACTACGCACACAGCTACAATGCAGCTGAGCTGTGTGCGTGAGTGTCGACGTTTTACCTACGAAATGCAAGCCGCGTGCGCTCGAGCGCGACCGAGCCATGACCGGTAGCAATAATTTTACCTAATTTTATTTCGAAAACCACCTACATTATTGTCATAAATTTCGCTTAATAACTAACTCATTTTTGAGCATCATTGGAATACGGATTAATCTTACTAATGACAGTAATACTAGTCGCCAAAGAAAAGTTCACTGACCTGATATCAGATGATTAATAAAATGTTAGTTTTGCTTTATCCTTCAACCTAAAGTTTTCGTAGTGATTTTGTTTTTATTTGTGGATTAACTCATTTTTGAGCATCATTGGAATACGGAAATCTTACTAATGACAGTAATACTAGTGCGCCAAAGAAAAGTTCACTGACCTGATAACAGATGATTAATAAAACGTTAGTTTTGCTTTATCCTTCAACCTAAAGTTTTCGTAGTGATTTTGTTTTTATTTGTGGATTAAATTGGTTGATTTGAAATTTTCTTTCCTACTTAACGGGCTTAGGACCGGCAATAATAGCTACCTACCTTAGTTGGTGTACCGATCCACTAAGTCTAAAAATGTTTTCTACGTTTGATGGAAATGGAAAGACGTGCTAATTAAGTGTATGTACCTACGTGGTGATACTTTCGACTCTTAGGTATTATTGGCGTAGTTAAAAATTTGAAATCAACTTATTTACACTAATAAAATTGATTAAGCTAACAACGTATTTACAAAATGTACAAATAAATAAATTACCTACTTAAGTTACCCGGAGGTATTGTTCAAAGTGGCCACCATCACACTCCTCGCACAATCGAGCACGACGTAGCTGGTTTTCCTTCACCTTACGTAACACTAACACATTCGTTTTTAAAGTGTCGAAAGCACTAATGATCCTTGCACGTAATTCTGTTACACTTGTCACTTCCTCCGTGTAAACCGAACATATCCTCGACAACGTGACGCAACAGCTCCAGGTATTTGGCACTGTTGAGGTACCCATCAATGAAGTAGGGTCCAAGCACATGTTCGCCTATTATGCCAGCCCACACATTCAGTCCAAACCGCACTTGGAACGCATGCCGTTTGGTTACGTGCGGGTTAGGGTAGCGGTGAGCCCACCAATGTTCGTTATGAACATTGTAGACGCCAACTCGAGTAAATAAACACTCGTCCGTCCACAGGATGTTGGCGTCTTGGTGTTCCAGCAACCAGCGACAAAATGTAATCCGCACGGCATTATCACCTGGGTGAATGTCTTGTGCCTTGCGGTAGTGGAACGGGTGTTGCAGTTCACGCTTCAGTAGGCGCCACACTGTGGTGTGGTGCACTCCAAAGTGTTGACCAGCCTCCCGCGTGCTTGCCCGTGGGTCTCGCTGGAAGTACTCCAGGATATCTTCTTGCAAGGCGACAGGCAGGCCTACGCTGCCGCGAGCTTGAGCATGCCGGGGAACGTCAAACTGCCGATGATCCCGCAGTCTTTGCGTAGCAGCCAGCATGACGCTCTGTGATGGGGGTTCCCTATCGGGAAACATTTCGGTGAACTTCTGGATGGCTCGTCGTAGGCTGTCTCCACTGATGGCATACAGACGGACCATCTCCACCAACTCGACATTTGAATAGTTGTCCGTCATCTTGCACTTTGTACCTACGTCTCAACGATGTACCGAGAAGCGAAATTCGCAAAGCACCCGCACGCTTCGGCGACATCAAACACACTGTTAGTTCCAGAGCCGCGGGGGCGCGGCTAGGAGCGTGCGCGCACCATGATTGGGGTAGGATTGATTACCTACGAATTTATTGAATGAACGTTGCGTATGCGTTGTGTATGTATTGTTTGCTTTTGTTTGTGTGTAAAAGCGCGGTTATAGGGCTAGTAACAGACAGGCCGCGTTTAAATACGGCTGGTTTACACTTACGGATTTCCGCAAATAAGAAAAATAAATAAAAAAAAACCTACCCATTTTATTGTTGATTTGGGTCGAGAATCATTAGCATAATTACGTCCTTGAATTTGACTAGGATGCAAATCAACACCTTGTATATCCTATATATATATATATGATCCCGACCGATTTCGGCCACAGCGACTTGGATCTGCCTATTAAGAGCATCGCTGGCGTGCCCTCAGGTGACTGACATAGCCAATTTTTGCCGTGAAAGTGCGTCCACATTCACTGCAAGTCAGCACCCCTCCGACGTAATTGTATTGGATGGCCGCGGATGGTCGGGCCTTCCCAAATATCCAACCTATACCGACCTAATAACCTCCCAATCCTCAATACAACCGCTACACTCTAATTTATCGCAAAACACGTCATAATCTCTCTCCATTAATACATAATTCCCCATATTTGTGCCACCACCGAGAATCCAATTTCTTACTAAATACATATTAACATGTGAATTGATATCCAACGTTTTAATTCCACTCGGTTATGTCAGCGGCTTAATGAAACTACCGACTTAATGTTGTATGTAATTATTGAAAATCTTCCCTTTGAGGACCAACTCGTTTTTAAGGTTCCGTACCCGAAGAGTAAAAACGGGACCCTATTACTAAGACTCCACTGTTCGTCTGTCTGTCTGTCACCAGGCTCTATCTCATGAACCGTGATAGCTAGACAGTTGAAATTTCCACAGATAATGTATTTCTCCTGCCGCTATAACAACAATAAACATTATAAACAGAATAAAATAAATATTTAAGTGGGGCTCCGATACACCAAACGAGTTTAGGTACGGAACCCTTCATGTGCTTTGTCAGTTTTTGGTTATTCCGTCCGAGATAAAATATTATTCTGCTCGACCCACTAACGTCTGGGCATGAGTCTTGTGATTTAAAAATAATTGTCCTTAATTTTTTCGTAATTTAATCTGTTTTGTTTTCGCGGATCTTGAAGTATATCGTAAAACGTGGGTAATGTACCAAATGGTTAATGTACCAAGGAGACCCAGTTATAGGAAGTGATGTCATCGACAGATATAATAGTACTGTCTTGCTTAGATCGATTAGACTAGTACAGTCACGACCAATAATATGAAAACTCTTGGCAAAGTTCAAATGCGTATTTCTCGTGAAATACTACCTACTTTATGATAATACTAGCGGACGTCACGCGGTTTCACCCGCGTAGTTCCCGTTCCCGTGGGAATACAGGGATAAAAAGTAGCATATGTCACCCGGGGATAGTGTAGCTTCCCAACGGTGAAAGAATTTTTCAATTCGGTCCAGTAATTTCGGAGCCTATTCGTTACAAACAAACAAATCTTTTCTCTTTATAATATTAGTTTAAACAAGTTTCAAAATATTAGTTTCGTTACGTAATATGAAAATGAAATCAAAACAGTAGGCGAAAATTGGCAATAAAGTTGCTACGTGTTTATATATTGCTGCTACTGACTGTACCTAGAGATTCTTCTAAGTCACTTAACTGTGAGAATCCTACGTACTGTTAGATGTACCTGTGAAAGTGCCTGAATGTCTAATGAAGAATTAGTAGTCTTCAATTCAGGTAAACTACTGTAAAGAATGCGATTAGTGTCTCTTAAAAGCATGTCATGCATCAAATTACTATTTAGTAAGATGGAAGAAACTGTCATTTAAAGTAGATAACTGCTACCGGAGTTTCTTAATGCAAGAATTTTGTGATCTCTAAATCTGCATGTGAAATGGATCGTTCGAAATGATTCCCCGGAAGCTTTCAGTTCACTCATCATAAACAAATATGGAGGGCATCAAAAGCTAATTCAGTCTCTCTCCCCTAACCCCTCTCTTTAATTCCACACGGATGATTCCCATAAAACAAAAACAAAAAAAGCATCACTCTTTACTGTTGTGTAATAAAAAGAAAACAAAACATGTGTCCTGACTTTTCACACAATAACACGCGATCACAAAAAAAACATCAACTTACGCAATTTCGACGGCACAACGTTGCGCGAACGAGCAAAAATTATAAATTGCCGCAAAGCCCGACTCCCAAGCTATGTGATTTCTGCCGCACAGCAAATACGACAACGCTTAACATTTAAATGATGGTTCCAACCAACAATTTCCCCACCATATAATTGAAATCAAGTCTTCGCACGATAATTGAAAATGCAGGAGTAAAGGCATTGATTTTTTGAGGGTACTTTCCAAAATTGCTATATGTTTGAAGGGTCAAGTTGACCGAGTAACGCCCTGATCGTTTGTGTTTAAAATAAGATGACTTTTTACTTAAAAGTTCAACGGAATTCATGGTGTATGAATCAGATGTAATGTGTAAAGAATTCTGAGAGTAAAATCACAATGTTCTGCAAGAATTTACGCGAACCCTACGAGTTCTTGTTCGGATTTATGTTTCCGTCGTTTCAAGCTCTTTACAATCGTTGCGCTAAGACAACGAGACACTTAACAGCTTTTTCTGCGAATGCAGACGTCAGACTGTTAGTACCTAATGATGATAGTAGTTAGCACATAATATAAGTTTTAATGACCAATAATTCATCCAAGCGAAGAAAAACAAAGTGTAAATATTGAAGCGCCAGTTGATATCTGATGGGACCGGCTTTATGAGGACCGAAGACCAGGTGATGTAGGATAAAAAAATTAGATTCATAACGCTTCATCTTCAATAATTGGAGAGCCTTTAGAAAAACTTTTCGTTCATCATATTTTATCCTTATGTTTTCATTTACTTCGGACTTAATGAAACTTCGTGTGTTGTTGTTGAACTAAATTAGGTAAGCTCTCTGACACACGTATCCATGTATCTGTTTCATTTAAGGCATACAGTGTCCCAACAATCAATGCCACTTAGCAGTATTGGCCGATAGCTTAATCGATTAATTGACCTACCTCCGGACAAGCTTGCATGTTACGGATTTAGTTCACCCGCTCAACTGGCAAGCTTACAATAGCTTGACCCTAAGCTTAATCCCTCCTAAGCTCCCATTCTCTCCGACAATATTGGATATCGGACTATCTACACAAATTATTCTCTATTCTTGCATCAAAACAGGTAAATAGCTATTCTCTAGTGCGTGGGCAGATAGAAAGTATACAAAATTGATACAAATATCACTTCTATAATACGTATTAATTATGTTTAACGACTAATAGTTGGCAGGCACACCCAAAAATTCTTTGTGTGTTTCAAAAATTGAAATCGTGCAAGCGATGTTCTATTTGTTGTTATTTATGCAGTGTTGCAATCTTGGTCTCATCTGAGTCTGGTAAATCAAGTTTTTAGCGACGACGTTTTTTGGGAAATATTAAATAGCTAAAAGTTTAATGCCTAGAACTACGTTAACAGATAACACAACATGACTTCACGCCTGTAATCCCCGACTGCTTAGGCAGAGGTGTATATACCTACTTAATAATACACCGATATTTCACAAGTTAGCTTTTAAGTCACATATAGGTAATGGCGAATATTGCCATAAACCAGCTATAAATGTATATCTGTATCTGTATCTTGCTTAATAACATTCTTTGGGACTGCATCAATGCATTATGAACGTGCAAAATCAAACAGTAACCACGCCATTCAATAAAAAGTTAATCAACCCCCAACAAAACAGCAACTACCATCAGAAGCTATAACCATAACTCCTTCACGCCGGCACTAACTCAGCCTTTTTTCATCCCTCAAAACATTAACCGAAGAAATCGATTTGTAAACATCACAATAAGAGCATTAAATATAACTAGCAGTGATGCCCGCGGCTTCACCCGCTTGGATATCGATTATCGTGACAAATGTCGCCATAGCCAATATAAACGAAAACTTGACAAACTATATACTTAAACCGTCTTCGAAAACCACTCTATCCATCAGTGAAAACAGTATGAAAATCGGTGCAGTAGTTTTTGAGTTTATCGCGAACAGACAGACAGACGCGGCAGGGGACTATGTTTTATAATACGTTGTAGTGATTATCATTCTCACGCATGTGTCGAATCATGTGGTACCTATTTCTGTTGGCGCGTATAAAAATGCTCGATAACACCAGGACGGTGGTCGGAGGGCAATTTGCATTAATATAACGTGTCCGCGTTATCGCTTGCGCCCTCGTGTGCCAGTTTGCGACAGGAACGGGACTCAGGTTGGAACTGGAAACTTGCTTGGGTCTCCGAAATGTGTTCTAAGTTTGGAGAAACGGCGAAAATTTTAAGATTGTCGAGTGTTTTTAAAATATTGGTTAACAGCCCTGGTAGAAACTTGCGATGGAACAAAATTTGTCTACGTGCGATTGCTAAAAAAGTGTCTCATAATCGTAATCAAACTGGGAATATAACTGTTTTTAGGAAGCCCTAAATCATCATCATACTGTTGCTCTTATCCCTATTCATCTGGGGTCGGCGTGGTAAGTCTTCTTCCATACTTATCTACTACTCGTCATGTCAGCTGTCAACTCCTTTCTAGCCATATCATCCTTCACACAGGTCATCCATCGTTTCTTTGGTCAACCTCTACTATTATTCACATTTACAGTCATACGCAAAACTTTCCTCAGTATTGCCTTGAATTGTTCAATTCGCAGACATTTAATTTCTATATCATATTCTTTAGGGGTTTGTCATACTTTACTTGCGTTTCTTCAGATTATGAATGCGTGCATTCAGCCAAATATGCAGTATGACAGCGATATTATTTAACAGAGTGTCGTACGTATTGGATAACAAGCAGTATTTAGCAAATAGTCTCATCTTTTACCTGATATACAGTATAAATAGAATAACAGAGAACTGTAGCTGTCATGTTGTTGTAGAACACCCATAAGTCCACAGATGCGTCAGATGCTTGCAAAAAAGTGCTACCTACCAACTCGTCTTCAAATGCCTACATATAATTAAGTAGGAATCTCGGTAATGGCTGCAGGCACGTCCATCACGGCTCTCACTGTCCATCATCTACATAAAGTACCAATCAACAGTCATATATCAACATAACGCAACACTTATGGAGCGTTACAACGCAATGGACATTTGTCTGTGAAACTGAAATCGATTCTTCTTTGTTTTTTTCCCTTGCATGAAATCGTAAGTAGAAACTGTCGCTGTGGAATAATTTACGAGATTGGTACGTTTTATTGAATTAAAGTAAACGTGTAACATGAGATCATGACAAGCATGAGACTCGCACAGGCCAGTCAAGCGTATCACAAGGTGCTACTTATTCTCCCTAGCTTGTAGGTACTAGGAAATGGCGAACATATTGGGGTCTTATATAATTTGGAAAAAAAAATGTAATAGTTACAATGTTATTTGAAAAATAAGATGATTTTGATAGAAGGCCAAAGAATCCAGAAGGAATTCGATAAGTGAAACAGTATTTCTACTACATTAAATTTCCCTTTACCCCAAACTCAAATAGAACAAATGGCTTTCAATTCAAACAATCATGTTATGATGCTCACAACAATTGAAGTCAAAGAAAAGTGTTGTTCAGAAAAGTTCGTAAGTTGTAGGTACGTCGACAGAATCAAGAGAAACTTAGCAAAAATACGTATTAGTATTACGTAAGCTTAGCGTGATGGGAAAAGTTGTAATGTCCCATAAGGAACTAGCCAACTGTAATATATTCTGAATGTATTTCTAACTTGTAGTAAAAAAGTTGAAAATAATTGTTTGCCAACTTTAAGTCAAACCTTTGATTACCTGTTTGTAAAGGATATCGTTCGTAATAATGATGAATATGATAATGATGATGGACGAATGGTACCTTATATTGAACGAGTCTTGGGTTTATAAAGGTTTAGTTTTCAGGATATTTTTTCAGATTATTTGTAGGTATTTTTTTTCTACAGAGACAAAGGTCACCTTTTTGAAATAAGTACCTTTGATCATATTAACATATCAAAGTAGTAATCAAAGACCACACACAATTACCAATACACACGGTCTCAATCGTCCATTGTACTATTATAAGCCGGATAATCTCCATACTACAATCATTTGACGGTCAAATAAAGTTGCAGACGAACGGCACTAGAATCCTCTATAAATTTACCCATTGAAATGACGATCAACTTGTGAAATTACTCAACCAGCATAAAAAGATACACCTACCCTCGTACATAAATAAGAATTTCTTGAAGACGAAGGAACGCAAGACGAAAGTGTAGGCTCAGGTGAAAATGGCTGCCATTATGTAGTAAGCAACGCACGTACTAAAGATAATTCATGGTACGTCACAATATTTTAAACGGATGCATTAAGTCCTGACCCCTTCACAGATAATATTGGTGTCCAGTTTAATATATTATTTAATGAATGTGGAAAAATAAGGTGTTACTTTATGCAGAATCGTGCATAAAGCCGTGAGTTACAATATGTCGGCGAGAAAGCGAAAAAACTAATATGTTTCGTGTTGTTTATCTTGTACTCTGAGTTTTGAATGTTTATGGTGTTTCGGAAGTCTGATTTATAATATGAATCAGCACATAACCTATTAAAACGATTTCTAGAATGAAAGTTTGGAATATTTTATGATCGAATGTTGTTTTTGCTAAACATAATATTTGAATTTTTTGTAGAAAAGAAAAGTTTAAGCACCAAATAAAAAAACATAAGGTTCTATAAACACAAAACTATTGATACCTGTAAAGCATACCTGAAAAGCACATCAAAATACACACAAAATGCAAATGTCAATTGTTAGTCGTTCTCGTTAATAAATTAACTTAAATCTAGTAAATAATAGAAACACCACGTACCTTACTGGATCCTCCATTTTCTTTCTTCAATTTCACAAGACGCAAAAGATTGGCCAATCTTAAATTCTAGAATTAAAACGTAACTCTGTCGAAGGCAAAAGAAAGCTGTCCGGAACGAAGGTGGATCATTGAGCAATTATTGCATGTTTATGATTGTAATATTCGCGTCTGAACGGCGAAAGTAATTATGGGGACAGCGATACAGCTTTTGGCTTCGACACAGTAAAAAACTATTAACCGACAGAATCGAAAATGCAACGCACTCGTGATCGTAAGCTTTCACGAGTGACAATCTCGATTTGGTCGGACTTTAGCATCGATAAAAGCCAAACACTATCGGACACACCCTTTTAAAACACCGATATTAATAACGAAAAACGTCGGAGGATGCTTTACGACAATGTTTGCAGTAACATTAATATTGAAACGCGAAGGGAGGATGGTCCTTATGGTCCGATTGGCGGCGACTAGAAATTAAAGTACATCAAAATTCAATCGAATGCGTACACATCACTTTAGGCCTTTAAATGATGTGTCGAATATCGATCAAATAGTGTTGTACCCTAATTGGGGCCCCTTAGTCGCCGCCCCTAGTTACATTTTCAGGTGCACGGTGCCGTGGTTCAAGTTTCACCGTCTCGGGTTAAAAAAGGAAAAATACGAGTAACTTTACTTACTTAAAAGATTCAAAAGTTTTTGCTGGGTGAAACTTCAAGTTCCGGCACAGGACATCATAGAAGACCAAGTTCCCGGGGATTATCCGACAGTGGATTGGGAGGAAGGAAGATCTTAGTCACAATATAAAACCTGATAAGATTTTTTAACGTTTTATTATTTTTTATATATATATTTTTTGTAATGTCTCTTCCGATTTCATCTACGACATTGTACAACCACATTATATAAATTACTCGAACGATAAAATAAGTTTATTAAAAATAGAGTAGATTAAATCTTTCAAAAAATATTTAAATAGAAAAAACTTGTACAACATTGCATCTAGTATTACAAGACTTCGCTTATTATGTTATTTATTGTACATATTTACAAAAAATGTATTTTACAGTAACAATGATCTAGCGTCTTTAGGTATTGTTTCTATCACATTGTCATTCGCGTCACGAGGGGGAACAATGTCGTCCCCTGCGCGACCTCATAGTAAAAACTTAATCATCGAGCTACGTTCTTTCTACTTGAATTACAGTCGGCCATTTCACAACCATTGGAGTAATGTCCCAGAAATATTGTCAAAACACTGAGTAATGATCATTTAAATGTTGCAGAAACCGCCGAAAATATATGTCCAAGGTGTAAATGAATTAATTAACATATTCAACATTAACTTTTTAATGGCTATTGTAAATTTTTGTGACAGCTTAATACTGAGTACATAAATAATTTATGAGTTCGTGCTTCCACGTGATGCAGTGAGTACGTAATTAATTTTTCATTTACAGCTTGCAAACAATTTCCTACTCATCATTACAATAAAGTATATCGGGCGATTACACACACGCGGACCACAAACCACAATAACGTCGCACGTCAAAATGAACTATAAATATTATAATGAGAGCTATAAATTTTATACAAAAATATACATGTAGCTACCGCGTGTGTGTAAAGACCTTAACACGAACAAGCTTTTAAACGAGAATGGAATTATTGCACGTCGCACATTTATCAGCGAAACATGAATAATCGTCTTGGAAAGCAATGAGCGCCCGTCGAAAAACTTAATTTCATATTTAAATATATGTTTTCGATGTTTTTGTCTTTGTTTTTCGGCGGTCAGCTAATGTTTCTGTCAACGGCGTGCCTAATTTCATGATTGACACTTCTCTTGTCGGGATATATTAAACAAGATGTTGGAACAAAATTAAGGTATCGTTCAACAGTAATAGCACTTTTTCCTTTGTTATGAAATGATGAATACGAAAACGAACCAGTTTTTGCGTATCAAGTACTTTTGGATTAAAGCTAATAATATTTCTGAAAGAATACTGATTTGATTTCATGAATGGTGAATTAAAGTGAAGTGTCAACATGTTTGAACTGTGAATGTCAGCATTTTTATAACAAATAATCTTCTTGACATCTCTTAAAAAATTCTAGACTAGCGTCTGGTTAACTTAGTGCTCCAAAAAATAATTAAGTACCAATATAAATACGGCGACCACAGTTTCAGAGGCCTAACAGATATTCCGTATTATAATACTGAGAAACAGTCATTAAGTTTAATTTTAAGTACAATCTTCGGCTTCTCACTTGGTCGTTCATAAGGCACTAATAAGGCACTTGCATAAGTCTTCATAAGTACAGTCAGCAACAACAAACTCTTATAAATGTTGATGAACTTGCATTTTTTAAAGTAAAGTAAAGTACTTTTGAATATACAAGATAACGCCAATTCAGCAATTTATGTGGCTGAGTGTACAACCGCATCACTTGTTAGGATACATACGTTACTTAACACTTAATATATTAATTTATTATTATTATTGTATAAACGTCAAAATCGCGAGATCCAATTTTACTAGCATTTTCTTACTTATTACTATAACTTAGCCATTTAGAAAAATTTGGATACTAGTAAAATTGAACTAAAAATTGGCTGATGCTTCATTAGAATATGAAAGAGAATTATTTAAAAACTAAATAAAAATAAATAAGTATTTAAGAAACTAAATCATTATGCTCGAAAATGAATGGTAAAATCGATTAGATAGTCTGTGTAAACTAGCTTGATTGTTAATTTAATATTCATTCTAAAACTACTTTATTTGATCACCGGTGACTGGCGTCGTGTGGCAACCCACGCGAACTCAGATATCACGAAGTACAAAAATATAGTACCTAACAAAGCATCGGCCAAATATTACAAAAGTCGCTCACACACACATCATGCCTTACATTAAACTCGTTACTCTGGATGGATCACAAACAATGTTAAAAATATACACTGAAGCGCACACTGGGAATGTTACGAACATACAGGTATCAATAACAGGACTTGGTCCTTAAGGACTCGTCACTAACTAACTACATTATAAAAATATATATTAGAATTTTACCATTAAAAATATTATGAAACAATTTTTAAGAGATCACCCATGAATGTATCTGTATAGCCACTGCAGCAGCGCCAACACTTAGCACCAATTTTTAGGGAACGGGATATTTTGAGACGGAATGATCAATGGTCCTTAAAATTAATTCGTTGCATTCAAATTCAGTAATCGTTGGACTTAAATCTATAAAGAGGATGGCACTCGTTTAATGGCCTGAGAATTAATGAGTAAAATGCATTAGAGTAAACCTTACAGTAATCGACTTGCGTCACAGATGTAAATTTTGAACGACACTTACTTTTGAGTCTGATTGTACTTACCTAATATGAAGAGAAATTCAAAATTTATTTCTGCGATTCCGTACCTTCCTTACAGTTAAAATAACGCGAAAATATATGAACAAAATGTACATAGCGAACATAAACGTTTTATTATGCTTAGCCTCGCGTCTCGCGTGATTTGGTAAAGCGAGTCACGTAAGTTTGTTTGTTTGTCTTTCCTCTTGTCTCGCTACATTCTATGCGTCATGCCGTTTTGATATATCAACTATTTATGATGGTTTTATGTTAATGACTTGCTGATTTGTATGATTCGATCTGCGAGGAATTGAGTTACGGCCCGTGTATGCATCGCGGAGAATATTTGCTACTAACTTTATTAGACTAACATAGAATTACGTTGAAAAGGATTTATTGAGAAAATTCTAGCCTTATGTATTTAAAAATTTACCAGTGTTTCCTTCAGAGAAAATAAACTAAACAATAAAGATCATTAACCGAGTTATTATCCGGGCAAAATTTTACCAATCTTATTGGTACAGGGTTTTATGTTGAATTTTACAGCAACCGTAACTATAAAGCTGAGAGCAATAGTGACATTCCGAATCACAAAGTAGATATTGCAGTACCGTTATTACAAAACGTATCGTATAACAGCACAAAAGAGAAACAGAATTAAGTCATAATTTAAGGAGGATGGCCATTTCGAAAGATTGTGTAACGCCGTACGCGAGTGTACCGCGAACGCGTTTTATCGCGGCACCACCTACTCAATGACATCACGCACAAGCAAAGGCACAAAACTTTTAAAAATTCAAATTTTAACATTCGAATTCATTTTGATTTAAATCTGGCAACAGTCACTAACAATTGTGGCGACGAGACCACCGGCTTGCGATTTAAAAAGTAAGTTAGGTCGCGTAGGCTGCGCGCGCGCACCCGTGGGCGGGCGGAAGTGAGAGCGTCAACGTGGAGACTTTTGCATCCTTATCTAACAACAATTAACACGAGTTAGAGCGAAAAGGACGGTAGATAGACAATTCCGCAATGTCACAGATCACAAAACCCGATACTAGGCTGTCAAGGCTCGTCAGTTTACGACCACTTTCGGTGCAGATTGTGATGCAACCGATCGGATCTTGAAATCCGAACGTTTACGTAGCTACGCGTGCCTTTCATTGAGAAAAATATGGTCATTACCGTGCGACCGTGCTTATTGCAAAAATTACAATATTCGAGTCACGTTTCGTCGTGTAAAGAACTTATAAAAAAAATTGCAATAAATATTGGTTTTACGGCGAATCGCTCCGGAATTGATATGGTTCAAATAAACAGGCGTGTTATCGATCAACCGGCTTATTCCGTCAGCCCGTCGAGCTCGATTGCATGCCTACACATTAATTTGATACAGTTAGCCAATATTTCGCAAGGCTGAAACTTTTTTAAATAATGAGACATTAAAAGTAACACAGCAAGTAAAAGCTGAACCTGCTTTGACGTGTAAAAGTTACTCGTGACATAAAACCCGACTCGTAAACATTGATAAGTTTGAATGGATCAGAAAATCTAGTGATATAGGAGAATATGTTTTAAAGTAAAAATTTGTAGCTTTTATCGATATAACTTAATAAAAGTTATATTACCGACCATTATGTGTCAGCACGCGTGTCAATAAAACAATATATCGAAACGTACATACTGGAATGAATAGACCGTAGCAGAAGATAAATTGCTAAACGCTAAATTACTTTTAGGAAAAGCTTAAAGTTATCGCCGATCGCACTTTTACAGTCACACTAAAGTGCAGACAGACAAAAGGATTACTTAAAGCAATAAAATTGGCCGGAGTCTGTCGTTTTTGCGTCAAATTTGCGGGATCAGCGGCGAATCTAACGCGATTTCATCGGTTTATCTACCTACTAAACTGTGGTTTAAGTTATGAGCGGTAACCTTTGTGCCGCACTCACGATTGAGAAGATCATTAAAGGTTGTTCTTGGGTTAGGTGAGGCCAACTCACGAACGGAAACATAAAGACAACTTTTTTAATTTATACAATTTATTCTCGGTAACGGCTTCCGTCTTGTGTTTGAATTTATTGAATTAGGTGAGTTTATTTTAATTTCTGTTGACTCATCCGATTTCTTGCGAAACTAATGTCCAAGTTTCCAGAAAAAATAGGTATCGTATCCTAAGAAACGATATATTTTTATGAACGCGTCTTCTACTACTGTGTGATATAATCCGCTATTTTCTCATATCTTGATCTAGAGTATCAAAAGCCACGAAGAGAACATCGCCACGATTTTACGATCCAATCTCTGGAACAGAGCGTCAGTCGCGCGTCGCAAGCGCACCGAACTATGAATGGCATCCGACACTTCCTACATCTGTCGCCACATTATTTATAACAACACTTTCGACTAACACGCGGCAAATTGGACAATCCAAACTCACAAGGCCTTTTATCGATATGCAATATCCCATTTTCGACCAGACAAAAGACCTCAATTTTTAAATTATTTTATGTGAAATGTGCGGACCAGACAATCACACACAGTTTTTTATTCAGGTTTCAAAATTTACTTTCCTTTTGAACGTAACCAATTTAATTTGCTACAGATTTTAAAAGGAACATTCGATTCTAGAGAAAAAATTATAACAGGTTTTTTGATACAGTTTTTTTAAGAAAGGCCCACTTTGCTAATGAAGGTAATTTCGGTGACTGGACTGATTAAGGAGACTGATAGGCATTGATTACGCATTAAGAGAACCATAAACAAGACTTCGATATGAGGTGTTCATATCAAGGCTCAGAAGACTAAATTAATTTAAAACGATACAATGTCAAGAAAGGTTTATGTATGAACCGAGGAACTTTAAATTCAGCCTCATTTCGGCAAAAGATGAAAACACAAACGAGCTAGATAACACATACAGGATGACGGAAAATCACCTTCGCTCTGGGCGCATCAACGAGTTTGAGATTCACGACACGACCGCAACGGTACGATAGTTGTCCGCAACACAATAATTCCGGAACATATCTAGTTAAATGAACCAACTGCAGTGGTCATACATAAATCATGCGCAGGAGTGCACGCGCCAGTATGTGTAGCAAACGCGGGCATTACACGATCGACGCCCACAGTGGAAGGACGTCGCCTACGCCTCATTCTAATGCAACCATGAGCCAATACGCCGATTATATCACCGTTTATGTAGGTGGCCTTATAAGGTTAATGTTTAAAGCGATAATTAGTCTCTTTTGAAAGGTTCTTGTTATATGTTTAGGACATTTCCCACGAGTGTGAGCGGAACTAATCCGCACGTACCGACAATTTGCATTTGAAAGGGTTTTGTTTGTGTAAAGCTCGATGATACTCCCCTATAGAAAAAGTGTTATGATGGATCGGCGCGGTCACTAAAGCTAAGGATTTGTTTTCAGTACTGAATGGCCGTCAAGTTAGCGCCAGACGCGTGTGGAATACATTATGACTGGAAGTACAATTCCACTCTGTGTACACAAGTGTCCGTAGTAAGGAGAATATAACAATATGTATAGAATACACGAGGCTGTATCTGATGCCGTACATGGCATTGAAAATTGAAATCGTTCGCCTTTTGCAGATCAACCGTTAGTACAACTAGTACTGAAGAAAGATAAAAGATGACACTGAAACTTTCTAACACACTCAATCAAAAAGCCATAGAACGCGAATAGTTGAAAGTTCAATCGGTACAACAGGCCTCGAAATTGCCAGCATAAATCTTTAAAAACAAAAATGACAATTGCATCCAAATAGCCATGGTGTTTACACACAATCCCGGTCGACGTTCCCACGTAGCTGTCACCGCGGGCGAAGGCGCACTATACACAGCCTATCGGAGCATCTACACCACTCCAGTGGACAATCGTCCTAACAAAGCCTTACCGACCGAGGCCGGGACCCAATCATTTCCCACGCGGTAACGGTCGGACCTCAACTGGGACGCTAGTTTGAATTTATGGACGCGGAACCATCGCCCCGCACCATATCCAATACCATTTCAAGATGACCACTAGTGAAGACATTACTAGATAAACCAGAGATGTACTACACGCCACAGATTATAGCTCGCCCAGTGATGAAGCCGAAACGGCGCACAGATCGCGATACAAAAGCTTGACCGATAAGCTGTGTTCTTTCAATAACAGGAGGAAACATTGTTTGAACAATAAATACGAAAAAAATGCTGTCATGTTACGATAAAGAGGTATGACCGATGATCTTTGGTGAATATTTTGAGTCATTGCAATTATTGAACCACCTGATGATTTTGATCATCTCATTGCGTGGAACACGGCCCGTCAAACATTAGAAATAACCAAACTTATTTTTGTCCGACCACGTGGACTGTTACTCTGGTGTTGTTTGTTCAACGTGTCCGGATTATTTTCAATTTCAATCAGTTTAATGACCTTCATAGCAATTTCGGCATCAGTGAAGTTTGTGTATAGTTCAGCTATTTTAGAAATTCAATTGTCTTCACCTATTTCCCAACATGCGGTCTGTTTAAAAAACGTGGAATTATCTCAATGTTTTCATTGGTATGATTCATGGCTTAAATCAAGTGTGTAGTAAATACAGTAGGAGTGATGGCTAAGAAACAGAATCGATTTGATTTGATGTACTGTAACACAATATCTAAAGCAGGTCGGCTCACGCGGTGACGCGGCGCGCTCGCAGTTTACGCTATTCTCGGCGCGGGCCTAATTTTAACCATCTGCGTCTCCCAGTCTAGTTTTAGGAAGTGGGCCGACTCAGATTCGTCGAATTAATCGAGTCGGATCTCGATACGTAATGTCCGACCGTACATTTCAAACATCATCGGTGACGTGAACACAAATTGTTTGGGCTTTGCTTCTAATTCCGCTGGGCCAATGAACGGCTAAGCTCATAAATGCGGCCAGCCAGCCACAGTACATTGTATTTAATTAAAAACAAAACACTTAATTGGACTTGTATAAATCCAGATGACGCAATAGCTGCCAATCAAAGGATCTAGCACAGATGTTTGTAAATTGCGCAAGTGGCATATAATCGAGGGTCCAATTATCGAAATGACACAGACGTCTGGCATATCCAGTCGGACGATACACTCCCGGCTAAATCTATAATGGATGAGGCGCGTCCCGCGTCAATCCAGTAAACGAGATCGCATAATCGGACGCATACATAACAGAAAGACAATGCGGCCTGCACTCATTAATCGAGAGGAATTAAAAAGCTAGGTAGAAGTAATCGGAACGAGTCCAGGGAGCACGGATAAATTTCAATTAGAGCAATCGGAGCGTCTCGCGGAAGCTTACGGAGATGCAGCCCGGGATAGTAGCGCAACAACGTGCATACGAATGACCGCGTCCGACGCATACAAAGGGGGACCTCCGCCGCAAATCATTAGAATTGCGGTAAGTGAGATGTGAGCGGAATTGTTAGATTCGATGCAGCTCCTAGATAATGACGTTGACTTCGGATTAGCTGGCACCGGCCACGAGAATGTTTACCTGACATATGGAACGTAGTTTTAAGGATTTAGTGTCACCGCTGTTAGCGCTGTTACTCCGTTCAAGGGAACTGACTATTTATCGCAATAAGTGGCCCATCAAAACAGGCAGGTTGTTTGTTGTGGAAATAATAAATGTGAGAGCGGAATTAATAAACGTGTCAGTGGTACGTCGCCACACGAGAATGATGTACAATGTAAACGTCGGGCATAATTTCGTCGGAGGATTTGTGACGCCCTACGCTGGAGCGCCGGCTCGCCAATTTGTAAGCGCCGACATAAACCGCGGTGTAACGAAGCACCTAAACAACGAAATAAGCGAGCATCAAGCGACCCGCGGATATATCTCAGCGGCTGACATGGCGACAACACAAGAAGCTACTCGGACTTTACATTCGCCGACGTAACGAGGGGAGCCGCCGGCTCGCCCATTGTATTTATGCCTTAAACACAATTTATTTATTCGCCAAACATTACGGAGACACAAAATCTTGTCCATAAATACATGTGAAAGCACATATCAAGTATCGGAATGCAAACGGCGGGGCTCGTGTCTGAATTATGCAACAGAGCGGCGCGGGCGCAGGCTGCCGTAATAGTGCACGGAGTGCTCGCCCAACGCAACTCCTAAATATACGTACAGCGAATGTGGATAACTGAACCAGAAGCCCATGCCGCCCGAAATAACGCACTGCCCAAATCTTAAGCAAGCAACTCTCCCCGCTTCACGATCGCAGTACGTTAGACGCAGCAGAACCCTTCGGGTGATGGGCGACTTTCTTCGCAGATTAATACAACGATCCATTACCTAAATGACGGCGCAAATGGTATTTATTACGGTCATTGCTCTTGTCGAAATTTCACCAAATTGCGAGTGCCTCCTGTTCGGCCGCCGCTGGACGGATCTCTTCATTTGTCCGCCGTGCGGGGACACGGCAAAGGCGGTTTGCGAATATTAGCCTTATGGCTGATCGACTGTAAGTCCATCGATCTTGCGCCCGGGTGGTCGGGCGGCACCACGTTAATTACAGGGGAGAACCGATCATTTAACGTGAATTTCGCAAACATTAAATAATTTTTAAAATATTGAACCTGCGATGCGTTCACGCGAGGAATAATAAATTAATGATCGCACCAAATGAGACACGGGACTCGACAGCATTGTGGTCACCGCTTCCTTAAAATTTACACACAAATATATCTCCGGGAGAATAATCCAAACGGCTCAGACAAAAGAACAAATAAAGCTGAAACTGAAACAATAGGCGCAGAACAGCGTTCATTAACCGATGATACGAAACAGTGAAGAAAGTCGGCGCCGCAATCTTGTAATCCTAGAGCCACACGCGGCGATGATTACAAGGCACCTATTAGTCAAATTAGCTTTATTGTTGCCTTTGAGTTGCACAAGGCGACCAATCGGCTTACACTCAGACAATTATGTAGGCACATTAGCCGGTACAATACGATGAGTCAACAGAAATTGCGTCCCGAGCGTTTATCAAAACAATAGTATTGATAAGTTAATAAAGCGAGGTGCGAGACGCCTAACGAGCGATTACCGAGCGATGTGAGAATAGACGCCACGCGTCTGCGGGCCGCATACGTTATGCAGCCGTGACTCACTGCCACCAAGGAAACGCGCCTTAAGTCTCATTCTACAAAACTTGTACTTCTAAAAAACACTAACAATTTACGATTCGTGTCGACATCTCCCGTAGTCGCCACTACGCTTTTTTACCAGTTGGGAGATGCGAACGTGATGAGAAACAGAAAGGAACCATCGAGGCAGGAATGTGACGAAGCACGCGCACGCCGAAAGCGAAAACTCTCGAGTTTGCGAGATGTTACGAAACATGCGTATTCTCGATTAGGGGATACGGCCGGAGCGAGGGCACTGACCGACTTCCACATTTATACCGCTAATTCATGCACAAGATCATCTGCATCCTACGAGGCAGCGTTACGCCAAACACTCGCTCAGCTAATACAGTTTATATTCACGGAACAGACACACGACGCATATTACACGCAGAGAATACGTAAACAATTATATTTATGTAAACGACTTCACAGTGATGACAGGTGAAACTGTTCCTAGCGGGAGGGAAAAATGCCGCCTTTGAATATTAAGACACATAAAAAGAGATACGGTATGTCCAACACATAACAAAGTCACGAAAACATGTACAGCGAATAGAAGAGTGCGCGATAGAGATCTCGAAGCGCTCGTCGCGGGACGCGCTTATCTCTCGGAATCGTAATTACCGCGTGAATATTTCAATCGATTCGACTTATCGATGATGCGCGAACAATAATGATCGATATCAGTCCGGACGTATTATTTCCGTACGTCAAACGTGGACTCGGTGAGAACGACCCACCTGAAGACGAGAGATTTTTATCGATCCGCCCGCGAATCGAACGAATCGACGTAATCGATTTCAACATATCGGAGCTGACAAGCGATATTCGAGGTCGGGGGCGAAGGCTCAGTGGGCGCCGGATGGGTTCGAAATTAAAACGATATGCAAATTAGGAACGAGAATTAATCGTCGGGTGCAATCGACGCGACGGCCGCGAGAGCAGCTACTGGGTACAAATCGATGAATAAATAGTGTCCGATTAGCGGCGCAAGGTGTGTTCAGCGCTTAATGGATGAATCGAATCGAATCCGAGCAGCTCAATGAATCGACGCGTCGAACGCTCCGTATTTGGCTGTATTTGATCAGTCGCGGGCTTCATTGATTAACCGTTCGCGCGAACAAGACGATACGGAACACAATTAGGCGCGATAGTTATCGGAATTGAATATAGTCCACGAGTGCGCGGCCGTGTTGCCTCATGTGGCTGGATGTGTACTGTGACGTGTACGAGTGGGCTCGAGAAAGCTACTGCGTTACTCGGGATTGATTTTCCCCGTAACTCGACGGCCGGCGTCGAGTTTGACAGGAGAATTTATAATAATCACTGGCGGTACCACCGAAAGTAATTTTCAATTAAGTTTCTTGATAATCCGGATCACGGGCCGGCTGGACTTAGAACCTGAGGCGACAGAGCGCTCCCTTGATAATTGGAAACTGTCTCTAGTTACAAATAACACCTGCTACCTACTTTGTTATTAGTTTTTTTTTTCTTTTCTTTGGTATTTTATAAATATTCACCGCCGATGATACTTTTACAATCTAGTATTTCAGTTCTTTTTTCTTTGGCCGCATTTTACTTTACAACGTAGGTATGCTAATAGAATGGTCGTTAAAGCGTCTCTCTACGATTTGGTCTATAATCAATACTATTAAGCGCCGTTCCGAATACGTGAACTTTACAAAGAGCTAGAATGAAAGGCCGATTCATTCACAATAATGAATCAATAGTAGCGCGACCGCTCCCACTTCCGAGTCGTCACTCTAAGCGATAAACCGGTCCGTGGCGTTAATTATAAACCGATTTTAAATCAGATTATTTCGCTACCGAACACCGATCTAACCGTTCCGACATCTTTGCCTCTGAGATCATCAATTTCATTGATAGGATTTTTCGATAGATTGTAATTGAATCATCTTGCCCAAATTGAATTTTAAGCCCTGGCTACGTTGAAATTAAATAAGGTGTACGTTTCACCAATCTATTTATAAGCAACGTGAAAATAACAGAAAATAATCGTGATAAATAATGAAGTCCCCGTCAACGGAAGCGTAAAATTCCACCACGTGATAATTCATTTCTTGCGTCCACGGCTCTTCTTATCTTTAACGATCTGAATGAATACGTCAATCTCGATTCGCAATCGGTTATGAGACGTAGGCTCATCAACACACACTGAACATTTTTATTATATTACGCAAAAACAGAACTTTCATAAACACGTCCGTAACTCAAACCTGAAGCGACGCGATCAGCGAAAACAATCTACTCGTCAAAATATTTACAAAATATATTAACAAAACAGTTTATTGCTTGTATATTATTCTTTCTCTTATCTAAAAAAGCTAATCTAGAACGTGACTATCTCGTTAAACAGTCGTAACCTGCCGCTGGGGCGCGTCGATGTCGGGGATTTAGTCTAAGTGCCACCGCCTACCGTTGTGGGTGATGGGACATGTGCGGGTGTGAGAGGTGAGCATGCGAGTACGGCTGGCCCAGGGAGCTGAGGGGCAGCGGCGAGGGGCAGGGGGGGTGCTGGTGGTACTGCTGCAGCGGCGACGGCGCCAACCCGGGGTGGTGTTCTAGCGGGTACTGCGCTGAACCGGCGTACGCCAATTGCCTCACCTTCATATCCTCGTCTACTACGTTATACGTGAGCTCTGTTTCCTCGTAGCCCGTCGCGGCCATGCGTTGCTCGCTGGTGGTGGGCGGGTCCGGCGAGTTGAGGCACGTCTGGATGAGACGCTTGCCGGAGTCTGACGTGATCATGGGCTGCAGCTTTCGCGTCGCGAACGTGTACACGTGACCCGTCTCTGACGCGACTAGCAACATCACTTGTGTCCCCGTCAGGGTCGACAGCTCGTATGCCTAAAAAAGAGAAAAAAACACGTTAATACTAGCATTACAGTAGAATTAAACGCGACGCCATATGATTGCTATTTTAGTTTGTGAACATTTGTGTTGACATTTGTAACTAATGTTATCGTCTTTTTAGACACAAACATTTTGATTCGAAATTATACAGCCTCAAGTGCTCAACACTAGCAAAGGTTTTACGAAATCTTACTTAAGTGAACTTACTTAAAGCGTTTAGAAAATTTAAATTCTTAGCTTGACCTAAAGCCAAAGCTACGCAAGCTAGAACGTTTCTAACTGTTCTAATGACGCTACTTTTTTCATTGTCCACTTTCACATTGACATGTTAGTCTATTATTCCATCAATTCCCATCTGACTGGGAAAACTGTTTGTTTAGTCAACAACACGATGAGAGGGTTCCACTCCACCCGTCGGGGCCGCGGGTTGTCCACAGGTTATCGCGGCCTCGACATAGAGGGCGAAGAAGGAACATCGGTGGTTTTTAGTCAGTAGAAGTCTGACACTCCCTTTCGCTCTGCCCAAGAGCGGAAGGGGTTTTTCGATGATTTTACACCCGCCAAAAAAAAAAAAGTGTCCTACTCCAGCCAATTTGCCGCTCGGTGTTTCAAAGTTGACTCGGATGGTGTTATCGGCTCCTTAAGTTTCCCCGCCGACCTTTCACCTCTCCCACGCGTCTAATTCGTATGTAAACCACTACGCGTTCGTTTTCGGGAGCATATCACTCTCTCACGGCACTCTTTGTGTATGCAAGACGAATTATCACACCCACTGGCGCCCATCTACCCACACCTACTTACACCACCGTTTATTTACCAATGGCACATTCTAATTTCGACTCCAGTGCTCAGCATTAAGAGCCGTGTGACAATATATTGTTAAAACAGCCATTTGACACGGACAATTGACAAAAGTCAGGTAGCTCGTATTATGTTCATCTCTCAAATTGATGCTAACTTGCACTGTGTGCCTTACTACGCTAGTAATAGTGGATTGTGTGAAGGATTTCTGTGACTTTTCAATGCAAATTGATTGTGTTGTCCAATTTGGTTTTTCCATTGCATAATATCGGTCTGCGGTCTCGGGCGCCCACTAGAATTATCGGTTACGTGGTAACGGTTTTATTTGTAAACCATTTTATTTACTGGTTATTGACTAGGTTTGTATAGGATTTTGAGTTTTATTACAAACGTCTGTGATAGCTTTGTTTATTTTTGCGATTTAATTTAAACTTGGCAGAGCTTGTGAATTTTCGATGTCCTAAATCTAGTTTCAAAGCTCATGGTCTACTTTCACGGATTTTGAATGCTGTCTGTTTACATATTAAATATTTTAAAAGTCAATGGTTTATAATTAATAGTAATGGAACATTTGATCACCGAGACTTACATCAAAATTGACATGAGAAAGGATAAAAATAAAATGTTTTGCCGGTTGTTCATGATACAAAATCATTTCAATCTGCTTTGAAGCCCATCCTTGTTCCACATTCAAGCTCCACTGTTTCAAAATATCAAAGAGAATCAATGGACTTGGACAGTATCATTACAATGACAATAACCCTCTGAAATGGGCTCTGACAACCAAAGCTGTAGTTAATTGAATACTCTGATTTAGAATTCTCAACTTAAACCTCATAGCTTTAAGATTCTATTTAAAGCACAAAGAGCTGAGTGATCGCTCTCTTCTCAAAACTTGCACTTCCCTTCTCCATTCATTGAAGTGATTGATGATAAAGCTGTAATTAGCGAACCTACTGCTTGCATCTTTGACATCGACACCCTTAATCTCGAAACTGGGTCATTGTAAAATGATTCTTATTAACTTTACAGTAAGGTTCTTACTGACAGCGCAGTGGGTACCGGTATAAAAACAGTGCCGAAATTGACAATTACAAATGCACCTTTAATGAGCTTTGTTGTTACATGATTAATGAGGCTTCAGTAAAATTTCAGTGGACTTGAAATTATTGGTACGTACAGAGAGGTCAATCTTAAAAATCTGGAATTTCTTTTGAATAAGGAGAATCGTGTTTTTACGTTATTTTACGTCATTAATCAGAAGTAATGTGAAACGTCTGGCGGTACTTTATTGATTGAAAGGGATTCTAAAATTAAGAATATTTAATTTACGAAAGGAATCGTGAATTTACAGAATAACATAACAAAATCCCCGAAGTGTTAAGCAGAGGTGTCCCTCATAGTTTAGGTTAGGCCAGTTATGTTCAAGTCGCAACTCATAGGGGGCGCGACTATTGGCATTAACGGGGTACAAATCCAGAATAAAAAAAAAAAAAATTCTTTCCTGAATAAAAAAAATATCTCATGAAACAATGTTCTTAGGACCAGTTCATCATCAGCCTATAATGTTCCCACTGCAAGGACTCAGGCCTCCTATCTAGGAGAGGGATGGGCTATTATCCACCGCGCGGGCACTTGGGACCAGTTAATTAATTTAATTTTTACTTGACACATATACCGACCAATCTATTCCACGTTATCTGCCAAAGCATTTCAAAGTTAAAGTAATATAAAAACGATTATCGATACAAACGGGTTGCATTAAAAGATCCGACTTTATGGCCGCAATTGATTTTTATGACCGTTTTCATGTAATATAAATAAATTTTCGCTACTGCACTGTAGGTAAGCGAATTAAAATTTATAAAATCGAAAATAAATATTCATTTGGGCAAATCAAAATGGAGCTCAATTTGATCAAGTATATATGTGCTTACGTTTAATAAACAGTGACATATATTTTGTTATTTAATTATTTTATCATTTAACTGAGTTGAATATTTATTTGTAGCTAGAAAGGAATTGACTGTTGAGATAATAGAGAAGTATAGAAGAAGATAATTATGCTTCGCCGACCCTAAATAAATTGGAATAAGGAAGAGCAGTGATGGCCGAGTGGTTGAAGAGCAGTGGTGGCCCAGTGGTTGGAGAGCAGAGTGAAGGAAAACATCCTGAGGAAACCGGCATATTTTAGAAACAAAAATTCGAAGATATGTGAATCTACCCATTCGCGCTGGGCCCGCGTGGAGGATTATAGCCCATCCCTCGCCTAGAGAGGAGGCCTGAGTCCCTGCAGTGGGAACAATATAAGGCGGATGATGATGATGATGATGAACGCAAGAGAATGATGATGAAATATATTAACTATTTAGCTAATAAAATACACTGGGCTTGTAATTATCTATATTAAAACACTAACATATCCAAGTAACAGATTTCACAAATTAACAAACAAGTCATTCTCAATAAAAATCTTTACCAGTGAAAATCTCAATTACTTTTCTATTGTTAATAAAAACAAATAGTCTCTCAATAAGTTTATCACGTCAATTTCACAGTTAAGTTGAAATTACGCCGTCGAAGTTTAAACCAATAGCTTAGTCTGAAACATGATTAGCTGGCAAACCGGCAAACAATTGGTTAACCTCTGTTTGGCTCCAACCGTGACCTGGTAGGGTTGCCACGACACGAATGAAAATACTAAGTTTGAAAATGTTTCCGAAACAGTCACTATTTTTTTGGCAACTTTTTAAAAGTAGTAGATTTTTTTGTAGCGTTTTTCGATGCTCGTATTGGGGGTCACAAAGAATAAAAAGAAAGTAAATACATTATAATTTTGAAACATTAACAGTTTTACGTTGATGACCACGCTTAACGATAGTCGAATGCCCTAAGTTCTAACAGCACACATTAAAAACTTTCACTATAATCCCTTAAAAGCCAAGCCTCCATGACACAACATCTTAAGTAATCCTTAAATTAAAAAGCCAGCATTAGCAAGATTGACAGATCCGTTCAAAAAGGTTTAAACACAAACCGATGTTGCAAAAAACGTCCGGATAAGTGCTCCAGTTAAGTCACAAGTGATTGTGGTAAAGTGGAGCTAAAAATCCGTAAAACCGGTGCGAACTCAGCCGAAAGTCTCCGAACGTAAATTCGAAAATCGAAAGCTAATTACCTTGTCAAATTTGATCGTAATGATACCTACGTGATGTGGTGGCCTGCCATGTTCTCATTAAATACCTAAGAATTAACGTGCGATTATGTCAAGTATCACGGAAGGCTATTGAAAGAAATCAATGGTTCCTGTTCCCCCATTCCATGTCCCATTGTTTTCTTGCTAATTTAGGACTGAAGGGAACACTTATCGTGCGTATTACGAGTGCGTAGGCGATGGTTTAGCAACCTGTCTAAACAATTGGCTGTATAAATAGTTCGTGAGGAGTTAAGGACGATATCAACATGGTAAAATAGCGAGATTAAGGAAGTGGAGATGATTATATAGGATGGACTCTTGCAAGGTTACCTTCGTGTAAATGCCTCAATTTTGTCGCTGAGATTCAAAACTAGCACATACTAACTCTTTAGATTTCTTAACAATGACAAAACCTGTCCGAAGTAGTCGAGGGTTTTCACTTAATGTTGTATATAGTCCTCCTTACCGATTTCGGTAACGGCGACCCATACAAGCTATTTCCTAGCGTGTGCTCTTATATGGCTGGCCAGACCGAATTTGTTTTTAAATACCCGGTCACAGTTAAAGCAGTTGAGTTGACCGGCAGAGTTGTAGGTATAGGTTTAGGTAAACACGAAATACAATTTAAGAACATATTTATGTGTTGCTGTAAATGTCAATATTATGGACAGGAGAGCGACAAATATAAATCTTTGATTATTTCAGTTACAAACAGCAAACCATCTTTTTTTTTAATTTTATAAAAAAAATCAAGATGCTACTAAAAAAATACCTATGAATAAAAGAAGCACGAATTCAAAGATGACAGGATAACCAATGTTGCAACCAAAGACTAGAGAGAGATCACAACTTCAAACCAAAATCGACTGACAAAGTGCAGCTTCTTAAAAATATAGCAGGTACAATATAAGAATTCTTTTACCAACAATAGCTTTTCAGACCTGGAGGAGCACAAAGCGCACTCCAGACCTAAGCCCATCAATTGACTGAAGGATCATAGACATCTTGAGAATAAATCCCCTTTCTTTGGTGCAAGGTATAACGTCACTGTGATTATAGTCTGCGTATCAAAGAGGTTTGTGTAACACGGTACTGTTTCATGATTTTTTCTATGCTTTATGATTTATTTGATTTATTCTAAGCTTTACAATTTTTTTTAATGGATGATATACTGTATCAAGTTTTAGGTAAATAATAAACTTTGAAAATCAAACTTTTCGATTTGACAAGCCAGTCATAATAGTACGACATAAATGTTGTCGCAAGAACCCAATAATTTCTGAACATCGTTTTAAAGAAAGTATATTTTCGTTGAAAAAAACATTACCAGTGAAACGAAAAATCTCCTCATCATGTTATATCCTTAAGCTAACGATTTAACTGTGCAACTCATTTAAGTGTAGCTCCACACCTTCGGATCTGATGTGTATAATAAAGACAGTCATTACGACGGCTGCAATCCAGCTAAGTAAATGATGATTACGCTTGCCACTTATCATAACACGGTATAACGAGATACGCGGTTTTTTCTATATCACTATTATAATAGTAATTACTTGATCATGACGATAGTTTTATACGATGGAAGTGTTAACTGATAGGTGTCGAATATTAAAAGCGATACGTATGCATGAGGTTCGTGATAATCATGTTTTTATTTTTTATTCATCAACACTAATATGAAAATACACTTAACTTTTTTTTATTGACGGTCGATTAAGAGCTTCTGTTGATGCTCCCAGCTTAATAAATCTTGATCATGTTAATATAAAAGTCTATCTCAATAAAATTTTAATCCATTTTCGACGCCGTGACAACCCTAGAATTTCGCGGTGCGCTATCCTAGCTGTCGCCCCAACTGTGGGCGATGAAAACTACACTTTTTGCCGAGATCAGATACAGAATCCGATAGCACGCCAACTAATAGCTCTATAAACAAGATAATCGGCTGGTTAACGCTGGGAAAGATGTCGTGCTAGCGATTTATGAAATGCTTTAAAAAATATGAAAGTTCGGTGCGAGATTTTAAGATAGCGGCGAATAGGTGAATTTAAGTGGCCAAACGTTTATGTTATTACCAAATATTTCGTAGAAATGGAGTAGTTAACTAAGCATCTTATTGCTGCTGTTCATCAAACGGTAATAAAGCTGTTTAAACGTGTGTAATCGGCTTTATTCATGTTAAGTCACCAAAGAAAGTATTTGTAAGACTAAATCGAATAACGTACTGTTTAAGTGCAAAGAAAAAGTACAGAGCCAAGAAATAAAGATCAAATTAAAATAAATGAAGAAAAAAACACAAGAAATTTAAAACGGACAACTGACGATGAAAAACGTCAGTCAGACCGTTCACACGTGAATAACTTATGAATTGCAAAAAAGCACATTTGATCATCACGAATTTTTGTCCCTCATTGTTGCTTAATAATAAAAACCCTACGCCGATGTAAGACTTGTGGTAAATTCACGAATTAACCGGAGAAAGCATTCGGGGCGGGACATAGCGATACGACATTACTGTGACAAGTGCGACCCGCGACAACGTGGACCAAAAAACCAGCTAATTGCGACTACAATGGAGCACAAAGCGACCGCTTTTCCCACGGAGCATCCGACGACGCATGCGTACCGATCATTTCATGCGTGCTCCTCTTTTATTGCCAAAAATTAATGCCCGGTAAACAGTCCTTAATTGCAAGCCAGTCTTGTTAAAATCAGCGTCGGTAAAACCGCCCGTCACACTAAAAGTAACATTTCTGGGAAACGAGAAACCAGAATACACATAAAACTCGCAATAACCGACTAATCATAACGTAACATTACGAATGGCTGTGATTCTTGTGTCGATTTCTGTACTCAATCGTCGTTTTATGACATTTTAATTTTATTGGTTAATGCAATTTCGCCCATTCCGTTGGATCATGGTGCAATTTTACTTTAACAACTTTATAGCTAAGAGGCTGTTATTGGCATTTTTTGCAAAAGAGTTCAAGATTACAGTACTCATAATTTTCAGTGTGCACAGATGCAGCTAGAAGTAATGAAACGCAAATATTATAAAAGTATCAATAAGTTAAGATTCTCTAGAAGTTACAAAGTTTGATAACACTTCAATAACGAAACATGTGAGTCTTTAAAATAAATAAGTAAGAAGAAAACTCAGCAGGTGTTAGTTAAAAGAGTTTTAAAAAGCTTGTTAAGTGATGACAAATTAACATAACGTACTTTCTGATATAGCTTTTAATTACATTACTTAGTCTCGTACTTAACGAAAGGTAGCAAAAAGTAAACTAAAAAATTGCGTCTCGGATAAATAGATAGCAGATAGTATCGAAGAATTATTAAAACACACATGTAAGGCATCCTACTGATAAAAAGT
Organism: Diarsia rubi; assembly: GCA_932274075.1. Lineage (NCBI taxonomy): Eukaryota > Metazoa > Arthropoda > Insecta > Lepidoptera > Noctuidae > Diarsia > Diarsia rubi. The sequence continues at coordinate 17,892,346 of OW026424.1, read as the reverse complement.
CATCAACATTCCCTCATTTACCAACGACGCATTAAACTATTTGCTGAAAAACCTGTTAAAATTTCAACTATTAAATATTTACAGATTATAAACGGTAATTAATTTTCCTATTCATTTTCATCGTTAACAATAAAAACTCGAATATTGATACAGATAAGATAAATGATCAGAAAAACTTCTATATCTTCGCGAAACCATTTAATATTTACAGTTTTTCAACTGTAATTCATTTTCATCGTTAAAAAGAAAACTCGAATACTGATACGGATATTATTATAACTGTAACAAATGACATTCAGAAAAACTTCTACATCTCCATTACCAATTTCTGCATAATTCTCACCAAGGTGCTACACTAAGCCCGCTCTTGATCCAGTCTATAAAATTCCATGAATTCCCTATAACCACACAAGCCTGTACCGATCCACTTTCACTATAGCCTAAGGTGTTAACCTATTATCTTCTGACGGTGGCTAGACGGCAATTCATATGGTAATGAAGTGGCAGACAGGTTCACTCACTGACGGCAAGGCTAAACGCTACACATTAACTTTAATTAGTTAACAGGAAACTGTGGATACTAACTTTAATATAATCCATAGAGACGGTAGTTGGAAAGTACGGGAGGTTAGGTACTTCCATAAACTTAGTATGAGATATGATGAGAAGCTTGTAAAGCCAAAATAAAGCAAATTTCCTAATCAACTGGCGAAAGTAGTATATTCATAATCCCCAATGAACTCAACACGAGACTTGCAAAGAATACTGACACCAAAGAGTGTCATTCATTCCAACTGATATTTATTAATGTGTATTCAATTGTTTTTACATCTAAATCGTCGTGCAAAACTGACATATTCTTCATTCAACAGAGTTTTCCATTATCAATCTATGATAATGGAAAACTCTTTATAGTACAAAAAGCGAAATGAACATGCTATCAGAACAAATAGAACGCGAAAATAAGAAAGCTGAATGATAAGATTCGAACGTTGCGTGACGATTGATAAGACCCGCTCTCAAATAGAACAAAAAGCTTTGACAAAAACGCGCCAATCTGTTAACGGTACGGGTACGTCACACGCCACGTGCGTTTTCTATAATAAAAAATAACGTAGCCTTAACAAGGGGCTCAGGAAACCCCAAAAACAGGTTATGAAAGGCCAGGTTGCCATTTGTGGGCAGCACTCGACTGGATTAGTCGTAAAAGGTTTAAACGGGCCGTGTTCGTCTTTTGCCTACCAAGCGTACTCTCCACGTGGCTGTATTTGTCTACAGCACTACGTCATCGTACACCCTTTATGGAAAGGATGATGCCATTGCATTAAGGACGTGGAGTTGATTCACCTCTGACGGGATCACAGTTATGAATAAGTTGATATCGAGCTAGCGATGAAAGTAATCAAGTTCTGCTTCGCACATGCAAGTTTTTTCTAAAACTTCGTCATTAGAGACGTCTAGTTTTCATTGAACTGTACCGCAAGAAGTTTAGCTGCTGTTCGATTCACGCAAAAACATTAACAAGCGGTCAGTTATATGACACTAATAAGTGGTCATACAATTAATAATTTAAAAGGATGATTCGTATTCAGGTACAGGACATAACAATAAATCATGGAGATCCGTAGGGGGTTGCCAATTCAGACTTTACTGTAATCAGCGCCAGCGCCGTAATGATTGAGAAGTGAAAGTTTCAAGCTTCATTATCTCCCAGTGCATCCAATCGGAAGCCACGCGTTTAATCACGATTAAGACAACTTGTGTACTGCTAAGCACGCCAATCTCAATTTGCTCACCGACAACTATGTCGAAGAAGAGATTCCAAGGAAAACGAACAGATATCATTTAACGCAACAGCAAATATAAGTAAACGAGAAGACTTTTGGCTTGTTTGTTATGAGAGGTTGTCAGATGTGACCGAAAACTTGATTACAGAGAAAAAAAAATAATGATTCGGAACCGACCAGTCGTCGGATGTTTCCTTGAATAGCGGTACAGTATGTAAATTACATTGGAGATGCAACAGAGAAGGATTCTGATACGAAAACCTACGCATACAGAGAATGTGTTATTTAAGATATCAGCGATATGCGACAAAATATGTCTACATGTTATTGCTTAAAGCGAATAATGGGACCTGGAACACAGCATTGGATTGTGCATACCAGACGTCATACATATACGTAATTGTTTTATTTTAGTTTTTGATTCGATACGAGCAACATCAATGTGTGAATAAAAGTGCAAAAAAAGACCTAAATAACAGGAGCAAATTGCGCAAAGCAGGCTTAAATCAGCTGTTAATGAAAACGTATCACGGTAATTACAAAGTGAATGTTGTTAGTCTTGTTCATTAAGCAAAAATCTGTATCGGCAATATTGAAATTGTCATTCAACTCAAGCAAGAGATTGCACGTTGGACGGCGTCAAAGTGGCACTCGGCCGGCGGTTTAGCGGCGTCCACGGCGATTAGTTTAAACGACGCTTAAACAATAATTACCGATTACGGAGAACCGGTGTGTTATCGGCGGAGTAAGTCGGGTAGTGCGGGGACTATTGCGATCAAGATTAATACCGAGACCGCGCAAAAATTTCCAATAACGCAACGTTTCAATTTGTCACCGGGACTCGAACGCCAGAGATAATCTACAACCGCCATTGAAGATGACCGGTTAAATGAATTTGTATTCAAACCGGAGAGGGCTGTTTCTTTACTTGTCGACACATTCCGTTAACGCGGCGATGTATTAAATTATTGCAGAATATTCAGAGACAAAGCCGGGCGAGCTTGTTAAATAGATACCAAAAGCCACTGAGCAATTTGAGCACTATTATCCAGCGAACAATATAAGGAAGATTCAATTAAACAACCAAATCTCAAGCGACAATAGGAGCTATAGCTAACAATACACAATCCAGAGAACAATGGGCAATCCTTGAATCAATATAAGCAGGCTGGGTGTTCTATAGATATTAAGATTGAGCCTAGAGCCGTATGCAAATGTGCCGGGCGTCGATATCCACGGCAATGGCGTCGGTAATTACACGTTCGGTCTCGTTGCCAGTTTCATTCATAAACATGCGAGATTGCTTTATGAATGGTAGACGGTCTGTGTCCTTAATTTATTGTGTCGCGCAATACACTTCCATAAGTTTCCTGTTTGATTATTACCATTTATCGAATGTTGTTCGTGTGCTATGTAATTTTGTAGACGCTAGCTCGACCTTGATTAGTGAACTTCATTCATATATAGCACGAACACTAATCTGAGTCAAATTATATCGAGAACGCGCCGCTGCAACTGCAACCAATGTATCGGCATACATTGTGTGAGTTGATGTATAAGATGAATTTATTAAATGTATTAACATTCAATTCATTACTGGAACACACGAAAAAACAAACATAACTCAACACGCTATTACCCGAGCTTATGAACGTAAACCTGTCCAACTGTTAATAATTCTTTTCTTAATGGCCTCTCATGGCTGAATAAATTTTAGCGCTAAATAAACAAGCTTTATCTGTGATCTCCACAATGCAACGGGTCCGAGGGTAACAGGAGCCGACTGAAGCGCCGCCACCACGATACCATCACGCGGATACGCATCAAGGAAGACCAGTTGTCAATACATTTCACCTGCGAACTGAACTAACTTGATGGCCTGTCTGAGCCCAGAACGAGTTCCCATGAATTGTGTTGCGTGCGAGACATTTTTATACTTCTGTACGACAACGTGTACCAGCGACCGATGGCTTCCATGTTAATGTATCTGCTATCGCTCCGAGCTTTATGTGGATGATCTCGTTGCGTTTGTTAAGATGCCCGATAGAATTTCTAATTCGGAACGAACGTCGATTCAATGCAATCGAAGATTTAGATCGCGAAGAATGCACCCCGTGTTAAATGCTAATTTCTGTCTCGGCCTTATGCAAATGAACGGCACTGCCACTAAATAGCATTAAGGCAGCTACGGGCAAATATTCCGCTAACCTTATTTACTGGACAATTCATACGTCCAAGCAAACAAACACTGGTGGTCCCAATAAAAGGTTCGGAGGACGCCAAGCGCCTCTGTGAGGATGCCGCCCTCCCTAAAAGGATAATAATACGTCGTTGCGAAGCTCCCGAGCCGGAGAATCCCCAAGACTCCCGGGGAAATGTAAATTGACCCGCTACCTGACAAATAGCTTAATTAACGGTTAACACGCGACACGAGAATTATTGAGATTATCTGAATGGTTCACCCCTGAACGAACACGTCACCAGAACCTTTTTTTGCAGTTTGTATAAGCGAGGAATAACAGCCACTCTTTTTCCTGCCCTAAATCACATTCAAAAGGGAAAATTAATCATGGAAAAAGTTCGCCATTGTTATGTGCTTAATTATCTTCATAGGAAAATCCAAAAGCCTTAAATTCCTTTGAATACAATGAACAAAAGAGTCGGAAAGGAACTTATGAGACATCCCAACTAGCCCACATGCGGCAATTTAACGAAGGTATTAAATCTCAAGGTTAGTTAAGAGATTTGGTTTTTTTTTTTCGCAATGTTATGCGTCGGTAGGCGTCACGTGGGCGCGCACGTGACGACGATGTGATTTTGTGGTTTGCCACTGCACAACCGCTCGCGTGGGCGGCCGCCGCAGCACTGACACCGATGGGCGCGTTCGATACCTTCAACCGGACGATTTGCCTCATAGTATTTTGACGGGCTATCAAACTACAAACGTGCAACTTTTAAAGCTCTCTCCATAAACCGTTCGGTAAACTCGGCAACAGTTCTGGAGCTAGAGCTGTCAGTCACCCTTCAATTTATCGATCGATATTGTCTGGCAAAAACGACATCGTTTTTGAAATCGTTCGTAGCGCGCGACAAAATCCAGTTATCTTAAATATTTTGAATTCCAGCAAAATCAACTTTGCCGGTAAAAACCTTGAGTATTGTTCAATTTCACGAAAACGACGGCAAAACGTGCGGTTTCCCACCGAAATCTGGATGTTTTGGTATTTTTTTAATTGATCGGGTAAAAAGCATGTGGTCGTGCTCTCGAACCGCAATCAAATAAAAACCTTACTCGTTAATGTTTTATGTATGAAATTCCCGAGGCCGATACATTATGGATGGAGTCCTGCTGGCTTGGCGCGTTCGGAAATTTTGACAGAACGACAGATATCGTCGATCTCTATGGTAGCCACAGATCTCATTCGATGTTTTTACGCGACGCTGACGACCGATAACATCTGACGTCGAATAATATCGGGAAGGAGTAAACGTTCCACAGCCCCGAACTCACTTAACTAAGTTAATAATGCATTACCAAACATGAATTTTTATATGAACTGGACTTAGGAAAAATAAAAATAAGTATCGGATTTAGAAATACATTTCGAGTCGTCACAAGAAAGCTGATTGAAATAATGGTAATATTGTTTCAATCAACTTCATCGACAATTCGACACATAGCAAGAAAATTAACTATGTCAATTAAAAAGTAATCTTAAACAGAGGATCGCAGCCGTGCGAATGGACTTTCCGTGTCACCGTTAAAATTATAAATGAAAAAAAAAATAAACAGCTCAATTTCAACAAATTACCAGCCAGCAACAAATTGCGTAAATAATTATCTTTGCACAACGCTATAAGACGTTTACAAATAGGGCTACATTTAGTAAACAATCACAATTTATTACGGTGACCATCGCGACATGTTTTAGATAGGACACCTGAAGGACTATTTCGGTCGAACCAGTTGCGCGGGCGCATCGTTACCGCGCAGGCGCGCAGGTGTTGGTGTAGGGTGGCCAACACACTCATATTAGATGGTATTTATTAATAATTACTATAGGCATGGAAATTCGAATAAGCACTTTATTTTAATTGGACAATATTTACTTTAACTTAATAATTGATGAGAGCATTATGGATTGACATAATTTTTAATAAACAGATAAATAATATTAAACTTTTTCTGTTCAATATCCTACAAACAAAGCTGAATATGGCTTAGTTAAATAAATATGACGATTTTATGACATTCTGGCACTGATCAATAAATACTTCTTAGTGACTAGCTGTCTAGTACACAGAACAGACATTTTACGTTTCTAGGTCTATAAACACAGGCCAGTCAAGTTGAGTTAGGTAAGGGCACAAAGGTTCTATCTATTGCGAGTACTTTACATTCAGACTGATGTAAATATTTTAACAGAGATACATGTAGATTGGTTTTCACGATTGGACAACACAGGCTACCTAAATATGTAAGTACTTACTTATTTTACTTTCATGATATTTATCTTAGATGGTTTCCTAATTCTTTTTCGATAAAACTTCGAAATGTTATTTTGAAATTGACCAATAATGAGTAGGTATGTTACATCAATTTTTATATGCTCAAAATTATCATCGGCTTAGTCTTTGCCCAACCGCGTTACGGTCACTTTCCAATCATACCAGATGCAGCTGAATACCATATTTGACATAACTGAAAAATAGAACACCCTCAAAATATATCGACACCATTAAAGCTCCCGGTTCGTAATAAAACATTCGATAGAGATACTTAAAATCACATAGATGGTTAACAAAGTATGCAGAACAAGGTTATCTGTTATCCCACGGACCTACATCTCTTGCTAGAACCGGATCGACCATCACACTAACTCCTTTACTCACTGGCTTTTGGGTTCAAGGTATAAACTGAAAAACCTATAACAGCATCAAAAAATTGATAAATCCGGAGAACTAATAGGCAACAAACAACAAATAATCCGGAAACTAAAAGGCAAATGTACTAAATCATCTAAAACTTTAATTAAAAATTAAAGCGTAAAGTTAGCCAACAGTTACCACGTCAAAATAACTTTTTGCATTGTTTTACGTTCGAAGTTAAACCCTGAAACTCGAAAACTAATCTAATATTTTCGTATTCCGTTCATTGTAACCGTTAAGCTTAGGAACAACCGTTTTGTTGGGCGAAACGGAAACTGTGTTGATTTTTTATTCATAGTCGTTTTGAATTATAAAGTGAAACGTTTGTTACGTTATGTTAGCTAAAAACACTTTGTTTTTTCATACGATCATTAGTACGCTGTTGACTTGCTTCCATTATACAACCTATCCAAACTATTATCTCTTTAATTGTCGCACTCAGAGACGTTTAATGATTACTTAAGCCGTCACTTAGTAAAGGTTTGACAATCTTTTGTATGACAAAACTGTCTAAACCTTTACTAAGTGATGGCCTAAGTAATCATTAAAGTTCTCTGAGTGCGGCAGTAAGACTACAACGATATTCATTCTTCAAGACTTGGTGATAGCCGGCAAGTAAATTCAGAAGTTACTAAACTTATCCCGAGAAAAAACGTGTTAAAAGTTAATGCATTTTCTTTCTTTCTCTTTTAACGGATCAAACATCGGATGAGGGTGGCACCAGAACGTGGAGCTTGGAACAATCAAAGAGATGTCTTTACCCAGCATTGGGTGAAGTCGGTCTGTGGACGATGGAAGGATGATACGGCAAAAAGGAGGTGTCTCATAAGACGTCGAGTAACAGAGAACTATGGAATAAGACACCAAATGTATCGGGATAGGGGCAGGAGAATGATTACTGATTTATTTATTAAAAAAATATGCCCTTAATGTAAAAACACAATGCTAAGGCGGACTTAATGCATTGGGCATTTTCAACCAGTCTACCTAAGGGTGATGCAGAGACCCCATCGGAACTGCGGGTTGTTCGCAAGAGATACCGCGGCCTCGACATAAAGGGCTAAGAAGGAACATCGTGGTTTTTAGTCAATAGAAGTCTGACACTACCTTCCGCTCTGCCCAAGAACGGGCAGAGCGGAAGATTGATGATTTGATGATTTCCCATCCAACAAAAAAAGGGTGATGCAGAGACCAAACGTAGTAAGTGCAGTAAAGAAAATCATTAGAAGTAAAATATAATGACGATTTTTGGTGCGGGTTTTAGTATAATATAAACTGATCGCTATCGTCTATGACTTGTTCTAGGTCCGTTTGATTGTCCACAGGGCGCTCATTACACGCGATAATGACTGGATCTATCTGCAAGTGTAATACGATATCGCGGCCATTGTGCGACCACGCTTAAAAATACAATCGGCAGGAAACAATACTTTATCTTTTTAATACTACAGTCACGATCTGATGATATCTTATGGACTAATCAACTGGCATCGCTCGAATGATTAACTATTATTTGTTTTGTGCTTGATAAATTGTATATTTGTATTGGAAAAAGTTCTTGAAATATGTAACGATCCAATTTATGGGTTTTGAACTTTTAATAATGGGGCTGTAGTTTAAATGTGGTTGTATTTCTTACTTGCCCCGTGATTTTTACGTGAAAACTGTGATAGCGCATGGTAATTGCAGGATATAAATATAATTTGCACCCACGTATAATGTAGCTTTCTGCCAGTGACGGGTAATTGGCGGAAGGGTAGTTGATAAAATACGTTTTATTTTCGTAATTTTTTATTAATTTGATAAAACAAACAGACAATCTAACAGAATCACATTTTTTTTAGTCAGCCAAGTACCTCATTTGATCGTTAGTTTAGTCAGCCAAGTACCTCATTTGATCGTTAGTGTAGTCAGCCAAGTACCTCATTTGATCGTTAGTTTAGTCAGACAAGTACCTCATTTGATCGTTAGTTTAGTCAGCCAACTACCTCATTTGATCGTTAGTTTAGGAGGTTGTCGATTATCCCCTGCACACAAATTTACAAAGAAATTTAATTTCTATACAATTATTACTATGATATTTATTGTCCTTACGCCTTGTAGCATCTCGCTTAAATACATTTATGTATTTGAGAAATATGTCGCTAGCAAGACAAATTACAGCAGATTACTTTTAAAAACCAAGAAATATAAGTCCAACAAATTAATTTCTAGCTGTTGGCCTCACACCTGTACAAAATTAAAACACCTTAAGTTTTCAATTAGCGGTTAACAAATTGCAACAAGTACTCTTCACTGTTATTAAATATTCATTTGGTTAAAACTGTTAAAAGGAACACTTATTTACCACTTTGTGGAGTATTCCTTACGTTGAGCTTGGCGCCTTGAGATATATAAAATGCGTTCAATTAAAGTGAGTAATTCGATACAATTTTTCAAAATTCCTTTGCTGACGGTTTTAAAATGGAAGAAGAGTTTTTGAGAAGTCAACATGTTCAATTTGTAATACATAACAACACGCCTATGATCCCCGAAGGTTTGGCAGAAGTCATCAACAGCGCCTCTAACGCCGCAATAAACGTATTGAGCCCTAACCGTATAATTATGGAAGTACAATCTACACGAAAAACAAGAAGATCTGACGGAAAAACCCAATAACCATTCGTCCGAGTTTCCTCGGATTTGTCTTGGTTTACAGGGCGTCCGAGGAGCGTCCGGGCGGGGTTTCACTTGTAGCCCGGGTTTAAAAAAATAAAATCTTGGACCACCCCCGAGCCCGCGACACACGAACTGTCAGTACCCGCACGCCTAAAACTCGCTAAAAAATGTTGACTGTTGAAGTGATGACATGTCCGGGTTGAGGCCTCTAAAATCCGGGGTCTTCACGCGTCTTATCCTGGTTACCAAATTTTTCAGATGGCACCCTACCTGAATTGAACCTAGGACATTCATACCTGCGACGAGACGGTCAATTTGTAATACTCATTGATTATTTTTATAATAGCATTATGAGGACATACTGGTGACGTTTTAGCCGAGATATATCCTTCTGAATAACATAAACAATAAGTTCCTTAACATGGTCAAGTACGTCAGACATCCTTTTATGAAAATAATTTTAATTCACGTATTACCATGTTATTATGTATTAATTTATTAATTTGTTATTTATTTCAGGATTTTTTAACAGATTCCTTCTGGGGGAACAATTTAAATTCCTAGTTCTGAGTCATGGTCACCTAACTATTACATAGCAAAGACAACAATTGGACCACAAATATTTTTTTCGTTTGGTTAGTGTCTTTTTTTTGGGTGCGGGAAATCATCAAATAACCCCTTCCGCTCTTGGACAGAGCGGAAGGGAGTGTCAGACTTCTACTGACTAAAAACCACCCATGTTTCTTCTTAGCCCTTGTACCGAAGCCGCGGTATCTCTTTCGAACACCCCGCAGTCCCGACGGGATTGTTACTGCCTAACATTGTGTCAGAGTTTATAGGCCGTATACTTAAAAAAAATATCTAAAGAGGATAATAACTACGGGACCGATTTTAATAGAAATCTAAATTATCAGGAAGTAACATAGGCTATCATTTATTTTCAAGATATATTACAGATCCTTTATTTACGTGGGTGTAATCGTGAGACGCAGCAAGTGTTTTATAGTTGTATGTATTCAGAAATGCATTGCAAAAAAATCAATGACGAAACTAGAAACAGATCATAGCGAAAATTGGAAGGAATGAAGTGCCGAGGGGAACACGACTAACCTATCACGATCAAATACAACCGTATACTTTCACAACTTGAATTTAGATATCTTCAGAATTGCTTTGATAAAACTACGCAAGTAGAGCGAGATTCAATAGCGATGGGATCCAATGAAATTGTATTTTTCTAACATAATTCATCATCATCTGCTCAGCCCTTTCCCAACTATATTAGGGTCGGCTTCTAGCACGACATTTACTCAAAAGTAATTGCGTGACGTCATTCGCTCTGATTGGGGTTCAACATGGCGGACTTTCGTGTTCTGCAGTTTAATTTTATTGAAATAATAACCATCTTTAAAAGAGTAAATGCTCATTTCGTACTACATGACTCAGTTTCATTCAATAATACATTATTTTAGTGATATTTAATTCTGTCATCATGCTTATTATATTGCCATAAATAAACTTAAATTCACATGATCTGCTTGACTATGCTCTCCAATTTGTAAGGGGGACACCAAAACCAAGAATAAAATATTGCAAACGATTCATAAAACGCTAGAAAATTCCAAATTCTAAAACAATGCGATTATTCTATGTGAATTGAATACAATCGCCTGTATTAACATCTTGACCGACATTAATGACAAAACTTACCACATATTCGTGCACATAACTCGGTTTTCTCGAAAACTTACATCGTGCTTGTTTCAGTCGTGAGTCTCGAAAAACCCTTTGATGTGTGGCCGACTACAACTAACGAACTATACCGACCGATAAGCCGAACTATTAGTCGGTTCAACATGCCGACAGATGTCGTCCCCCTGATTAATCAGCGGAACTGTTTACAATGACAACTTGTACCTTGTGGATAATAAATAAAGATTTGAATTTCACAAGCATTTGCTTTTATCAGATGCACTAAATATTTAATTACACTTGGAATTTAGGATATTACTTCAACGAGCAATTGGACCTAATGCAAAAAGCGCGAAGATTCTTCGAAATTCATCAACTGGTGGCAGGAAATAGCATGGCATCGCAATGGCCCCTGAGTACTAGGCGCGCATAACAACAAGGCGTTTACGCTAGGTGTCGTTGGGAGGCGGGCCGACGCGCCAGACATTCCCTTTCCACCGCCCAATCGCTATTGATCCACCCCGTCCCCCGCGAGACGCCCGTTTCCTAGCTAACGGGGTGTAACGCGTTAGTTAACTGGGGGCCATTATAATATGGACACGTTTGACAACCTCTCTCGTAGTCGTGGACGCCTGGTAAGTGAGTTGGTTACGCGGTCGCGCTTGGTGCTAACGAACCGTAAATGCGGCAGGAGGCGCCCATGCCGACTAAGTTCTGAGCAAAAAATCGTCATTGTTTACTTTTATATTAATTTTCCCGTAAAAAGTTTGAGTAAAAAAAATATTCCAAAGATTTTTATTATTAATACTGTACCTATTTATTTTAGTACCTAAACTACTAACTAACTAGTTAGTTATCCCAAAATCACGATTTATACAAGTTACTGCTTACTGCGACTTAAACGCCACCTACCTAATATTGTGTCAGTTGATAGTAAAACATTTTTATGCAAGAGCCACACGGTGTCGAACGGACGGGAATGAGCGATCTCTTAGTACGTTATGCGCTCCTGGTATTTTTGAGTCCATATTTGGCGCTTTCATTTCGTCCGCTCCGGTAGTATGGACTGGCTGAGTCAAGCGACAGTCGAGTTATAATTTAAATTCGAGATTTACGTTCCTGATCGTTGCACATTATGAATTTTGATTATGAAATTATCTCGTTAGATCCTAAAGAGAATTATTCATTGATTATTTTGTCGGCATCTATTTACTAGGTTATTATTAAGTATTACAAAGATACACTATTTAATTGCATTTCGTGAGATAAAAAAATGTATTTAAATTAAAACAAATGAGTAGATGAATTGATTAACTTTTGGAAGTCGTTTAAAAAATACAACTTATCGGCAAACAAATATTTTTTAAGTTCGCTCCGGTAGTTTGGACTGGCTGAGTCAGGCGACTATCGAATTAAATATTTCAAATATTATGAGTTTTACGTTCTTGATCGTTGCGCACTATGAATTTTGATTATAAAATATCTCGTTGGATTCTAAAGAGAATTACTCATTGATTATTTTGTCGGCACCTATTATTGTACGTTACAATATTTCATCGAATTTCGTGAAATAAAAATTGTATTTCGATATTTAAAAAAAAACAGATGAATTCATTACCTCCTCTTTTTGGAAGTCGGTAAAAAAATATAACTTATCTGAAAACAAATATTTCTCAGGCACATAAATGATAATGTACCTACTTAATATATTTATCAATAATAAGTTAGTCCAAATGTATGTTTATTTGCTTAATTTCATATTTTTGCTTTGTGTACTTACTAAGTATAATTTAATAAAAAGAGGGTTTACAAAAAAAAATCCCGATATTATTGGGATCACTAGTTCTAACAACACGAAGAATTGGCAAGTCAAATGGTTGTTGCACTCATAATTATTGTCTGTTTTATGCGCTTGACGCACTTTTTTTTAATGGCCCTCTTCTTGGGCAGAGCGAAAGGGAGTGTCCGACTTCTACTGATTAAAAACCACCCATGATCCTTCCTAACCCCTTATGACAAGGCCGCGGTATCTCTTACAACATCCCGCAGCCAATCATCAGTAATACCTACCTAATAAAGTATTTTTGGGTTATGCTTTGCATTCACTGTATCCTTAACACTTGAATAATAATGGAAATTACAACAAAACTGTAGTTAAGTCGGCAAATCATCTAAGCTAAAATCTGACAGTAATGAATAAGATATTCCATGAAAAAGATTTTTTATCAGTACAGAGAACGATTTCAAAAAATGATTATCGTGACCACTCACCATAATTATGAAGTACACAGTCCAGTACCAATGGTCAAGATATAATAAACAAAATTAGAATTCTGTAAAAGGGTTCCCACCCCAAACCAAACATTTAGGTACAGAAATAAATCTGCACTAGAATAAAGGCCTCCGTTTTTATTCGGCTCACAATTACCCCATCTAATTTGGGAGCGTTTAAGAACCACCAAAACACAAAAGCCGCCACACAGGTCGCATCAGCGGCATTAGCATTACAAAACGGTTGCGGGCCGTGAGATATGGGTCGCAGATGCGCGCCCGCCGCGCCGCCGTAATTAGTGTAGGCGCAATATATAATTGTTTCATTTCAGTAACGCCTGTCCCTCTCACTGCTCCGCGAATTGTTCGCGAAAATATTAATGGTCTTAAAAGAGTCAACAATAATCAACGTTAGAATTCTAAACATTTTTTCTGACGCAAGAAAAATTGGCAAAATAATTCCGGCCATAACAGAAGCTGTCGCCACACAATTAACAGATACTTACGTCCATGTACTAACATTAAACAATACTTCACAAAATCTCAAGATCTAAACGTCGTCAAGTCGTGTGGGAAAATAATCTCAAGCGCAATCTACATCCGAGCTAGGTCCTAATTAATTTAGTAATCGTTCGTGACGACTTATTCCGGCCCTAGACCCCACCACGAACCTAACGAAATCACGACTCCGCCAGACAACGATAATCGTTATTTTAAATTTATTAAAATGTCCTCTTTAAGGACTATATCGGAACGCCTATATCGGACTGTATAATTTAGTCTTGCATTGGAGGAACGCGCTAAACAATGAGGGCTATTATCATTTCTAGAAGAGCACGTTTTGATTTATAAGTGCACTGCAATATCATCCTTACTGTTAAGCGGTCCTTGTTATTTTGTTTGTCATCGTTTCATAAATTATGATGATATTGGGCATTACACTTTTAGAGAGGTCGTCCCATTTCGAGATAAAGTTTCCATAAAAAGCAAGTGGAAATTACGTGAGCTTGGTTAAACTAAACAGAAATGAGTCAGTGTTTGTTTAATGGATTACGTTGAAACACAGTGATGCTTTTAACAATAACAGCGAGTTGCTAGTCGGCGGGCCGGTTAAATTCTAAGCAACATATTGTCGGCAATTTTCATGACAAAGTCGGCACAATACAACGGCATGCCGACAACAAAATACCGTCGTGTCGGCCTGACGGCCCCTGGGGCGTCGCAATTAAAGTCCCGGTTGCACGAGGTGATAGGTGCACCGAATTGATGAGCAGTCCTTTACATTGATTAACTTAAGATATGTACATATTAGTGCTTTATGTGGCCAGACCCCTTTCCCTTTTGTAGACTTCACAAATACAATCTACGAGACAACGCAGTCATCATGCCAGAAATGGTTTCAGAAGTAAGACTGAATTTCGCTGATCTTTACAGCAATTTTGGGTACCATTGAACAGTCCAAATTCTTGATAATGGTTCAGAGCTGACATAAAGATGAAGGAATAAGAAATTTTTCACTAATTGCACTTTAATTAAACAGAGAAAATTGTTTAATCAACGAAAAACCTGCGTGAGTTTGGCAAGATATCAATTAAACAAGACCTCAAACTACTAATTTAGTCCTAAAACTCATCTGCTTAAATTGTTAAAGGCTGTCATTCAGTAAAGCACGTTTAATTGCAAAGGCAAGTAAGGCTGCACGTTTTAAGAGGCATTACATCGCATAACGGCGGATGCGCGGGCGCACGCCTAACAAGTAACAACAGGGCACGCCGGCGACTTTGATACCCGCTGCGCGACAGGATCGCTTGCGTGCGCGCGACCCCGATGCGGTGCAAGATTGAGGCGATTCAGTACAGCCTTTATAATACCGAAAATTGTTGAGGATTCGAAACAATATTAAAATTAAGGATAAGTCTAGGCCGGGCATTTTGACATCGTCATTTTTTAGCAAATTGCTTCGACGATTCTTAGTTTTGGGTAGTTGTGCTTAATTGATGGTTTGGGGATTTGCTTTTACGCAAAACAATATTTCGA
The DNA here is from genome assembly GCA_932274075.1 of Diarsia rubi. Taxonomy (NCBI): domain Eukaryota; kingdom Metazoa; phylum Arthropoda; class Insecta; order Lepidoptera; family Noctuidae; genus Diarsia; species Diarsia rubi. The sequence goes on along the minus strand of OW026424.1, from coordinate 17,876,972 downwards.
AATGGAGAGAGTGGTTGAATTTTTAATTCACGTTAATACATCCAGTTTTAACGTGATTTAAAAACTCAACCATCGGACGACAATCTTAAACCAAAACCATCGTCAAAATCAGAATTATGCTTAGAATTTAACAGGGGTGTAATTAAAATCAGTGTTATTCTTAAATAACACGTATTTTCTCCTAACATGCAAACTCTTGCCTGCCCAGATTCCAATAGCGCATGCCTTCGAGCTTCGCCATCGCTCACCATTTGCATCAGGGTTCAATGGATGATTTTGATGGACATCACTACACGGACCGCGCAGACATTTCTACACGCATAGATTGACAATGTCTTGCCGCTTAATGAAGCTACCGTTCGGTATTCCGCTGAGGAATATAGGAAATAAGTGGGACTTTTATTAAAGTTTCTTACCTTGCAAGATTAGATCTTGTAAGTCCGCCGTAGATAAGTTTTTTTTTTACAAAGAGCTTGTACTACGTAGATATCATTTATATTCCTGTTGTGCGCACTAATTATACTAATTGATCTATTCCTTAGTTTATATTCGTTACGCGTATTCTAGATAAACAAGATAGGATTACTTTTCAATACTGCTGGTTGGTCTGATAAAAAAACAAATTGAGTTATTTTAACTTGTGTCATCTCAACAACTCGACTCTGACTTTGAGTACGATGAAAATTATTAAAAATGGTACAGAACGCACAGTCGCACGGGTTGCTCGATTAAAAGGATAAAATTTAAAAAAATCGCGACTTAAAAGAACTGTTCTGTTATTTTAAAAGGAGCTTTCTTAGATTCGCTTGAAAAAAAACAAATTCTGGTTGCTCGACTTTATTTGCAAGTAAGTAGGTATCACGAATTGTTAAAAATTTTAACACGTTTAAATTAAATAGGTACTAGCTCAAGCTTGTTAGGTTTCTCTCTCAAAAAATTAGATTTTCGTGAGATATCGTTTTTATAGGTTTTTGCAGCGAGTGACTTCGGGCAATTTCGGAAATTAATATTAGAATTTTAATGCACATTTTATGTTTTTTATATTGGTACTTAGTAGTCTGTAAAATAACCCGTAACGGATAAGGAGTTAACTCTTCAAAATCACTGACACAACAAGATTTCAGTATTTCGAATTATACATATAATAAAATGTTAGGTAATTATTATCATGACAAATTATACGTTATTTTTCTTTATTTCGTTCTTTGCTTTATTTTTACGAAAAAGGCAACCTCCTCTTCAGGCCCCTAACCACAAATCATATTAGGGAATTACTATTTCATTTATAACTTAACATAGTTTTTTTTAAGTAATTGGCAACATTGGAATTGAAAGAAATTGAATTCAAAAGTATCAAAAACGAATACATAAGCTATGTTTCTGAAAAACCAAATAAAATCGGAATAAGATGATTATGTTAAGTATATCATTGATCACACGTATTATTATTAGTAAGATCACTATTTAAGACGCTTCACAATATTTGTGCAAATAAACTATTGCACAATATGCCGTCTAATATCATGACGTCGGCCATTGGAACAAAACATCGCATTTGCATTGGTCCAGGCAGGCGTAATCCCTGACAATTCGGGGCGCCCGTCCAATAGCAATAGGATGCAATGTAGAAAATATTACCATACCTACATACCTACTGAAATACAAATTATTTAATGAATCATATTTGTACACTAAAAAGTAAGTACCTAAGTAACAAGATTGAGGCAAAATAAATAATGTATTATTATGCACAGGATTATAGATATATCGCTCCTAAGACGACCCACTGACTATTATTATCTTAGGCCACGAACGATATTAACTTCCTCACTAACATTTTGCAACTCGCCTGCAATTACGTTAGAAACCAGTATCAAAAAAATATTCCAATTATTCCATACTTCGAAAGAAATATAGGTACGGTACCGTAATAAGAGGGTCAAATTAAACTTAAGCATAAAATGACACTAGTAGCGCCATCTCTTGATGAAACATAAAAGTAATTATGACAGCTGTCTTGTCTTCTATTTACAGAATGTTTGACTGTAATTATACAATAAGCCATACACAACTTTTATCTAGTACTTTATTAAATGTTATGCCGTCTCGTAACGATAAAATTGCAAATAACTAATAAAATACTCACGAAACATAACCTTGCCACAACTGACATTTGTCAAAACTTTCATCACAAATGTTCACAAAAACACTGTAAATATAGTTAAAACACGCATTAACGGATTCGAAGAACGACAAATGATTAAATACTGACAGAAAAAATGCATTTGGACAAGGTTTCAGCAATATTCCATGGGTTTTTAGGTGTGGAGCAAATCATAACCTCTAAGCTCAAAATAATGAGAGATTTTTATATTTTCCAGCTGTTTATACGATTATTATACTTTCCAACCATCAATTTGAGCGTAACTGTTCGTGTTGTGTAAAGCTTAAGCAGCATTATTTCGAATTTCAGTACATTTTACTTTGACATCTCACTGTTTACACTTGCACCAATTCATTCACCATTCAAAATAGTTTTATTTTTTATTGAATTGGTTTTGAATATTTATATTGATACTGCTATAGAAATGCTTAGTTTATCATAAATGTTAAAATTTAATCAAAAATCTTCTACTTATCAAAAACTTGGGCAAAATTGGATATTTCAGATCGGTGACAATCATTATTAAAAACATAATTTGTGTGACATAATAACAATTTACACCATCTACTTAACTGTTTATCATTTTGTAATCTTCAAATAATAAAAATTGTATAGTGAAACATCTAACAAATACTCAAAGTTGGTTTGTAGGTAAGCAGCTCCGCACATAAACAAAACTTAAAACACAATATCTCTCATCAGCTGGGCTGGACAGAGGCACAGTTATAGCTTGGTTCACTCATGTTTACCATGAACTTATACATTGTAATGCACTCTGACACGCTGCTGGTTGCAAGCAGTCAGCGCTCCCTGACGACCCATATGGAATATTGCCAAAACTGGTCGCACACACCCACCTTCTTCATTATCCCAGTCTTCCGTTTGGAGAATGTCGTATACCGTCGCAGTTTGTTGTCAATGTATTCCATTTTGATCTTCACGCGACCCTTGGTCTTTTTGCCATTGGAAGGTGGCGATTTCTTGGGTTGGAGAGAAGCATAGCCGTCATCTGCTATGTCGGGCATGGGGCAGTGCTCCAGGCCGACGCTCTGCGGGGGTCTCTCGTCGTAGCACTGATCCGAGGGTCTCTTGACGCCGGCGCGAGGCATCGGGCACGGCTGCATGCCGGGCCGTAGCCCGCCGCCGCCGAGCGCGCTGGGCGGCCGTCCAGATCCGTACATGTCCGGCATCTCGCCGAGGAGTCCCATACCATAGGGCGACCCGAAGCGGTCCCGCGCTCCGCCGGGCGCGTCCATTATAACCTCGCAGTACGCCACAGTAACCGGTGCGCAGACGCGCTTGATACACCTCACCGTCCGAACGACGAACGGAGACTAAGTTAGAACCGAAAACGCGAAAGAGCCGAGGGCGGGACTGACGAGTCGGCCGCTCGGACCGCGACTGACTTCGCACAACTGCGTCCCGCGCACCTCGACCTCTATCTGTCTCTGTCTCACGCGATGCGTGCAATATCTTTCGAAGGGGACGGAAACGCTAAGCGCGGCCGTAACCCGACACATCCGTAGGAAAAGCGAACGTTCGCCGGGAACCCGCGAACATTTCAGTGCCCGAAATCCGTATTAAAATAGAGCTTTTATTTTGAGTTTATTTCGTAAATAGAAATAATAGAGTCGGAAGTGGAGCGGCTCGGGCGCAGCGGCGGGGCGGTGGGCAGTGCCAGAGCCATATTTAGACGCGAGCCGTGCCAAATATGGCAATCGACGGTCAAATGGGGGCCACTGAAATCCCTCCTACTCGCACCTGGCGATTTTCACGTCTAATAATTAAAAACTTTGTCACGTCACTTAGGTATTGAAAGATATATAAGTACCTACCTAGCCATGGCTCATTACATTTAATTAGTATGTATGTATCGTACTCGTACTTAGCTCTGTAGCGAGTCTATTTGCATTGCAATTATCAAGTTTTATACCTACGCTTTTACATTTTCTAACCCATTTACTCAGTCATATTTGTTTAATTTAGGTAGGTACCTATTTCTTGGGAGGTTGTTCCGCCACTTCTTCTTCGCAGCTAAACGGTCGAAGGAACTAAAAGGGCTAAAACACTACGAAGAGTGGGCTTTTTGAGGGCTTGTCTCTTCCTGTCAGGACTGCGAGCTGTTCGAAAAAGATACCGCAACCTCATACACAAAGGGCTAAGAAGTAACATGGGTGGCTTTTAGTCAGTAGAAGTCTGACACTCCCTTTCGCTCTGCCCAAGAGCGGAAGGGGTTATTGGATGGTTTTAAAAAAAAAAAGGTAAAAAAAGCCCGCCAAAAAAAGGTACCTACCTAATTTTCCTGTGGCATAGAAAATCGTGCAGATCTATCGTTCAGAGATGTGTAACATTTGAAGACTTGTAGACACACACAAGTGAAAGATTTTCAGGCAACCTAAGGTTTTTTTTTCATTGGATAAGTACCTACCTACTTATTTATTTACTTTAATTTAAAGGTACTTTAATCTTTCGATTTTTCACAGAATTTTGTTTTAAAAGTACCTAATCGGTAATCACGGTGTTTTAACAGTGTAACATGACGTATCAAGAAGTTGATAGTTGTATAGATTTTACTGTTTACCCTACGTGGGTTATTTTTTAACTTTCAACTCCATAAAATACGTGTTTGTTAACCTCTGGGCCTCTAAAATTTATGACAAAAATAAAATCAGCCTCATTTAATGGTGTTATTAGCAGAAATTTGTAAATTTTCTCGACAACGTCCAGCTGACCGCCCACTTTCCGCGCATAATGCCATGTTTCTCCTTTTTAAGTTTATTTTATTGTGTTTAGTCAGAGTTCAGTAAACCTTACTACATTGGAAAAGTTTTAAAGTAATGTTTTATTGACGTGTTTTGATTAAAATAATACCTTAATTGTAAAGGAAGGAAATGTTAATTAAAACTAATATGGTCGAAGAAAGTTTTGACAACTTTTGTAACTGACGATTTGGTGGGAAGACAACTGCCGTACTCAGAGATATTTAATGATTACTTAAGCCGTCACTTAGTAAGTGTTCGACATATTTTTGTATGACAAAACTGTCAAAACCATTACTAAGTGATGGCCTAAGGAATCATTATAGCTCTCTGAGTGCGGCAGAAAGTGTTAATAGGGTATTTCACCAAAACAATCGAATTAGTCCGTCTGATAGATTTCCAAAAAATATTGGACACGTATTTTTTCTTTTTTCACGTAGGTACCTACCTAAACAAAAGATGAAGACGATACAGTGCTTCGAAAAATCGTTTCAAGTCGTGTGACGTCACAAGGTTAGTATGTTTTTACCCACAAAGTGACGTGACAAGCCCCCATTTTAGATCTTTGATACGTTTTATTTTTGTAAATTTTTATTAGAGGTTACCATATTACTTGATGAAAAAAATCATCACCGAAAAAATCTGATTACCTACTCCGTCTGTTAGATTATCGAAAAATATTGGATAAGTACGTATTTTTTGTTTTGTCAAATCAATAAAAATTGACGAAGATAGAACGCGTCAAAGACTCACTGGTAAAGAATCTCATACTTATGTGTTGGAAAATGACGTCACTCGAGTTTTCAAAGCACTGTATCGTCTTCATTGTTTGTTTACGTGAAAAAAGAAAAATACGTGTCCAATATTTTTTGGAAATCTATCTGACGGACTAGGTAATTAGATTTTTTTTCTTAACTACCCTGTTCAAGTAAGTATCTTGATTATCCATCATATTCCTTGATCTTGAAAATGTGTATATGCGGCTCTGAAATACAGGCTACCTTGAAGTATATCTATATACCTGACTGACCTGGCTCACACGTAGCCTCACGTAAGCATCTTCCGAGTATTCACAGGGAGGATATAATAGAACCTTATCTAAATGAGTTCCCAGAATTGAATTAATTGAATTGGGGTTACTACGTGATTAATATTGGTTCAATGAAAAAAAAAAAAAAAAAAACCTAAGGAAACTTGTTCGTTTTATCAATACGTTAATTTGCAGGAAATAGGTACCTACCTATTCATGTTACGTCAGTACTAATTAACTGTTTTAATGAGAAATTGTATGTGGCAGTCACGGCGTCTGGATTTGTGATCGGTTTAGTATTATAAAACGCCATTTTACGCTTTCTAACGCAGTTCATAGTATGATCTCCTAAAGTGGCCCCCGTGAATGGAGGAGGACACACATAATCGAAAAGTATGGCCGAAGAAATGGGAGGACTATGTACCCAGCAGTGGTTGACCCCGGGCGAAAATGATGATGTCTTGTGTGTCGAACTGACGACTTATGTGAACTAAGCGGTTTATGTTTGTATAAAGTAGGTTTTGCTTGCGGTTTCACTAGCGTTATTGTGGGTTAATTATTCGCCACTTGGGCCACTCAGGTATAATGTACCTACCTACTTATTTTACTATTAGTTAAATAATTTTACAAAAACAATGACCGGAATCGTACAATAGTTCCTTAGAATACAGACTAATTTAGGATAAATAAAAAGTTTGAACTACCTTTCTGTTAGTTTGTTTTAAAAACTGGCAACTTTAACAATAATCAAGGGACTTTCCCCCTGCCGTCTGGGTTAGACTGCACTTTAATCATGGGAATAAACACATTATAATAATTTATATCTAGCGTTATTTCCCATACTTAACTGCAATAAAATAAATACTAGGATACGTGACCGATGACACTAAGACAGTAAATATATTCGTAAACATATGACGGTAGTAAATGACATGAATAGTAAACCCGTCTATGACTCTATGGTATTGTCGAATGACCGGATATCCGATAGTGTCAAATCCCGTTGGATCGGGGCCTAGTTTTCCATAAGCAGTTTGGAGTGTAGGGAATAATTCTTTATGATTATTTGTGTGGCTTGACAATATTTTAAATGAGTGTAGGTACTAAGATATTTTAGAGGTAAAGTTTTAGAGGCAGGTGTGATTAATATTACTATACTATATATATATTATATACTGTAGTTATCAGGGGGTCTAACTACCGGGGCTATATAAAACACCTTTCTTGCAAAAACTTTGTGACATTTGTTTGTTTGATTAAGGTATTTTCCCCCGACTTCTGAAGCTATAGCTTATATTTTATGAAGAAAAAACTAAACTTACTTGAAATATCTGCTGTACATTTTTATTTTTTATCGTTAACGATACATGTCATGCCAATCTGCACTTATCAGTTGGTTCCATCATCATGATCATCATCATCAGCCTTAAATAATGTTCCCACTTCAGGGAATCAGGCCTCATCTCTAGGAGGGAGTTGGTTTATCGCTAATAAAATGAACCTTATATAGCCAACTGTCGAAAAATCGGTGTACCTACTACTGTACACATCTCCGCATCCCCTCAGAGCATATAGGCGTAATGTTATATTATTTAAACAATAAACATTCAAGCGATTGCGATCGCTGAACATAAGTACCTACACCAAAAAAAACCGGACGAATTGATATCTTCCTCCTCTAAGAAGTTGCTAAAAGCAACCCCAGGCCTCAAAGTTTCCTGTCAGGGCTGCGGGTTGTTCGAAAGAGATACCGCGGCCTCGACACAAAAGGTTAAGAAGGAACATGGGTGTTTTTTAGTCAGTAGAAGTCTGACACTCCCTACCGCTCTGCTCAGAGCGGGAGGAGTCATTTGATGAATCCCTACCCTATAAAAAAGGGAAAAAGTGTCCCTCAAAGTGTTTTTGGGGATTGTGACCATCCATGCGTCCAGGTTGCTTTCTTCGTAGATCTTTGATTGTTGTCTTGTCCATAGTATTAGGGTAGTTAACAAAAAAATCTAATTAGTCCGTCAGATAGATTTACAAAAAATATTGGACACGTATTTCTTCTTTTTTCACGTAAACAAACAATGAAGACGATACAGTGCTTTGAAAACTCGTGTGACGTCATTTTCTAAGACATTAGTATGACATTCTTTACCGGTGAGTGACGTCACAACCCCACCACTCAAATCTTTGACGCGTTTTATTTTCGTCAATCTTTATTGATTTGATAAAACAAAAAAAATATTATCCAATACTTTTCGATAATCTAACAGACGGACTAATAAGAATCATATTTTTTTTCAGTCAGTAAACATCCCTATCGGATAGGGATGCAACAGCCATTGAAGCATAAATCCTATCCATGCTTGATGAAGTCTAGCAATTTAAGAACAGTGATTTGGTTGCAGAAAGTCCGGAATGTTTCGGGACTTTTTCAACCATTGATATAATAATATGGAACCACAAACCACTCATCCAGGGCGCATTATCACCTAACCGCACGAAAACCCCTTAGATACACGAGTTAAAATTAATTAACAGAGAAATATTTAATTAATTAATTTCATAAATGATTTGTTAATATTATAAAATAGGAATTCCTGTACCTAAGTACTTACAAGGAAAATCCTTTCGATAGAGTAACTCACGTAGTAACTGATAAGCGAAATTAAGTCATTAATTTGTGGTATCCACCGTGACGTAGTCGCGCGATTATGACGTGAACGAGAATAATATAATAATATTTTAAATTCATTGGTTACCACATCAAAATTGTAATTACTGTTGCCATGCATCATTTTAGATTTGGAATTGTAACCGCTGTATTGTTTTTTCTAAGACTTGAAAGGTTAATGAATTATGGCTGTTATGCATCTAATTAACGAATGTTCGACATTTGGTATTTCCTTATCCTAATGTCTACTTTCTTTTCCTTTTTTAAAAAATCACTGTTAATTACTTGTTTATTATTTGAGCCACGATAAACAGACAAATATATACAGGATGGAAGGGACACCGACGCGAAAACGGTTAACACGTATTGTAGTAGGTACCTACATAATTTAAACCAACAAAAAAAAATAAAAAATTCGAAAAAAAACCAAAAAGAGCAAATTTAATTTCCATGTGAGTCCCGCCCTACTCCCCATTTTTTTTAAAATTCTTTGTGACCCCGACATATTTTTTTTTTTAGAATGGCTGATGAGACTGATGACTGATGTTGTCCCTTCCATACAGGTAAACCATATTATACGTAATTTCTTATTCGGAGAACTCACTAAAACTAGTTAGATGATGATTATTATCATTTTGTATAGGATCTCAATGTGTGCTGGCGCTCTTCTGGTACCTCATACAAAACCAGGGGTCTAAAATGCTAAGGTGGCCATCTTAAACCTTCTAATGTGATAGGTTAACCTAACTACCACTAAGCTATCCATTCATGACATTGAAACAATTATTATACGTCGCCCAAATTGTTAATTGTTAACTGTTACTGTATTATATAATAATATAATATAATATAATATTCCACAACTATCACACAACGCCATCTAGTCCCAAGCTAAGCAGAGCTTGTGTTATGGGTACTAGACAACTGATAAACATACTTATATATTTCTAAATACATACATATTATAGATAAATTACACCCAGACACAGAACAAATGATCGTGCTCATCACACAAACATTTGTCCTGGGTGGGAATCGAACCCACGACCTCCGGCATAGCAGTTAGGGTCACTAACCACTAGACCAACAGGCCAGTCTAATTCTAACTATTAACAATGGCTGCGGGATATTGTAAGAGATACCGCGGCCTCGACATAAAAAACCATCGAATCGATATCGTTGTCGAATTGACAACGTTTTAACCGACAAAAAAAGGAGGTTTTTCTGTCGGTTAAAAACGTGTGTCTCCTGATTGATAAAACTTTATCATGTAATAAAAAAAAACTCAACAGTCACGTAACCGACGTAATAATTTAATGAGAAGTTCCTAAATTTTGTCGGTATTTCCTTCCGCGGTTCCCGTTACTGATACCAAATGACGCACCAGTAGTGACCTAAACGCGTTTATCATCACCCTGTAGCTAAGGAAACCATGTGCAACAATTAATTAATTTGCGATAACCAATCATTTTTGAACCTACAATTTAATTATATAATTCATAAGGTTAATTCTATTCTTATATGCTTATCTCTAGGTGGTTTTGACATACAAGTATATGGCATAGGGAATATTTAAAAGGACAAGTACCTAAGTAGTTGGTATTTGCATTATTCGAAGTTCATGTTAAGTGTTTATTTTTAATAAGGATTTCATTTCAATGTTATTTTTATAAAGTTATCTGAATTAAATGAATTTTATTTATTTATACCTGTACTAGCTGAACCCCGGGACCTTCGTCCGAGAAATTATTATAAAAATAGAACGAAAGTCACGACAATAACATAATTTAATCATGATGTGATAGACACGTGGTGCCATCTATTATCATAAGTAAGTAACCTATTGTAGATTTTCTACAGTACGGCGAAGCCAAAAGGAAGGGTAATGATTTTGGCAGTCTATGTATGTATGTATGTGAGTATGTTCCTCCGTAGCGCCTAGACTACTGAACGTATTTTAATAAATGAGGTGTCTATAGATTTGTAAGAATAGCCCGAGTGACATAGGTTATATAAATTTTAACAATTCTTTTTATGACGGTATTTAAATGTCAAATGCTTAGCTCGAAAAAAAATAAATGAGATAATCATAACATGTTTGGTATCAAATGAGAGGTCTTGGCGAGCACATTACAACTATGTATATTATATTATAGTTTTAGTCAACATACACGTTTAGAATGCGGCCAAAAAGTTCTCGCGGTCTAGTCTGCTATTTGCTCGAACTATTTGAATAGCAAACCATCATTCAGTAGAATTTTACATCATGAAAGTAATATATTCTATCGGATTTATAATATAACACTAAAATAAAATTCAAATATAATATAAGTTTAAAAACTGAAACCCGACTACAAACCGCGGTCTTAAAAGTAGAAAACAAGAATTCTTGTCTGATATTCATATATTGATTTTGTATATTTCTATTTAAATATAAGTAAAATTTTTATAGAGGTCAGTCGTAGTCGCATGCCATGTTGCTAACGGTACCTAATAGCAGCTGACTTCTGTATCGAAGAAAACGCCATGAAGGAGCATCAGGTACTTATGAGTGGCATGCGACTACGGCGGTCCTCTATAGAAATTTTACTTATATTTAAATAGAAACATACAAATTCAAAATATTAATATCAGACAAGAAATCTTGTTACCTACTTTTAAGACCGCGGTTTGTAGTCGGGTTTCAGATTTTAAACTTTTTTTTTTGGGATGAAATGTAACCTATGTCCGTTTCTTTAAACTTGACAACGATGATTATTATTTAATATTATATAATAATTAATATTAATTAATTATAATATTATTATATATATAATATTATATATATATAATAATATATATAATTAATAAATTAATTAATTATATAATAATTTAATTATATTACAAAATGATCGGCTCTGTGGTTCAGGCGTGAAAAGTTAACAACCACACTTACTTTCGCATTATTATATAAGTAGATTACAATAACGTACTAGACCTTCCTTTCTTCTTTGAAAGTGTTAATAAATCCTTTCGGCAAAATGTACTTATTTCAATTGCTTACACAAATAACAATATAAAATAAACTAAAATAAAAATGATATAAATCCAAACAAAAATAAACGGCCCCTAACAGCAAACTACCGGAAAGTTCACAAATGTTCACCAACAGTGACCACCGTCCTGTCAACTTCATTTAAGCGCGAAAAGAATCCTATAACCTTGCAGTTGACCAATCAGCTGACTCCTCATCATAATGGCCAGGTCGGCGTCAACTTTCTAAACAAACGAGCGCCGAGGACCGAGGAACGGGGCAGCCGCATTCCTTGCCAAAACTGGCGAGCATTCGCGCCAGGGATGGATATGTTGACGCAATGCCATTCAATATGCCACATGTGTAGGCACTGCATGAGTTTGAGCAAGAAAACGGGATAATGTTTTTTTCGTGAGTGTTAATTGGTGCACCTCTACCTAATCCTTCGGGAATTACAAGCGTGATGTTATATTATGTAATTAAAACACAAATCTATCCAGGGCAATTTTTTTATATTAGAAACTATTGATTGCGCTCTGTGCGTTACTGGAAAAGTGTACCTACAGATAGCTCACAAGTTTCAACCCAAAATGTATTAATAGACATGTTTACTGACTCAAAAAATGTGATTATATATTTTAGTCCGTCTGTTAGATTATGCAAAAATTTTGGATCGATACGTATTTTTTGCTTTATCAAATCAATAAAAATTGAAGAAGAAAGATAAAACTTGTCAAAGATTTGAGTGGGGGTTGGTGACGTCACTAACCGCAAAAAAATGTCATACTAATGATTTAGACTATGATGTCACACGAGTTTTCAAAGCACTGTATCGTCTTCATTGTTTGTTTACGTGAAAAAAGAAAAAATACGTGTGTTTTTTGGTAATTTAAATGACGGACTAATTACATTTTTTTTGTAAACTACCCTATTTAATATAGATAAGTTTTACTAACATAGTTTAGGTGATTACTAAAATATATGGAGTTTTCATGTGTAATAAATGCTTAATAAAAATGATTCTGTAATTGCATGATCGCTTAAAAGTTTAAAAAGCAAAAGATATTTGTCAGAAGTGGGATTCGAACCCACGCCCACAGAAGTGGACTGCGACCTGAACGCAGCGCCTTAGACCGCTCGGCCATCCTGACTCGATAGAATCACGTCGAACCAGACTATCGCTATCATCAAATTTCTCATAACACACGAATACCTGAGTATGTGTATAAGGCCTTTCCCGGCTTTCATAACTCTCATCTAGCATTTGGTATTATGATCTTCGAGCATTGAAATTATTCCACCAAGTCGAGCAATAAAGCGGCACGGCCGTACCATTCTTTTCTCGAACTAGTTCAGGCCATTTTCGACTTCCTATAACTTCGTTGTGGAAAGATGCAGTTCCGGAGGCGTCAATGAAGTTTACTCGCAATCTCATCAAACTTAAAAGGGACAAAATCCGTAAAATCATAGGAATTTTAAAAGGTCACTCACTGTGCCTTAAAAAAACATCTACATAACATAGATGTAACACATAGCCCACTGTGCAGAGGATGCATGGAGGCGGAAGAAACACCACGGCACGTACTCCTAGAGTGCAAGAGCGTGGCAGATCACCGGGCTCAAACTTTACGATCCCCATTAACTCTCCCGGAAGCCTGCTACTAGTCTGGAAAGGCTGCTACAATTTTGGGACGACCTATGTTGGTTGGAGTAGGTAGGTATTCTCTAAACATCACGCACAATGGCCCAATCAAGAGGCCCGGATAAAAGCCCAGTTTTTTTTTACAAGTTTTGTTTTTGTGGGATTAATTTCTTTCTTTGAACTTCATGTCCAGTTGTGAAACATATGGTCATAATGCCTCAAAGCATTCTCTACCAGTTAATATTTAGGTTGGATTTCATCATTAATAAATAATCTAAAGAAGATGCTATTACGTAGAAAAATGTAATATAGGTACAGTGTGTAAGCGCCAGTATGCATAGGTGACTATCACCATGGACAACTTGGGCCAAGGAACAGGTCGAAAGAAATCCCCAACCGATTATCCAGCTGAGTCAGCTGACCATATCATACTACATTTACTTTTTTTCCTATCAGGGAGTAAGTTGTCTCATGGTATTACCGTTTGGATAAGAATTCCCTGAAATTATTATTGGAACCAAATAATTAATTAAAAACAGGTACTGAGCTTGAAACAATGGGTAGGACAATTCTATGACCTATTAATTAAGAATAATATATGCAAATGATCATAATTAAATTACCCTACATGATTTTGATATCCTGTATTAAGAGCTCTTACTCACTAGAACTATTTAGTGAGTACCCTAAATTAGGGATAACAGGTTTATTTGCGAGTATCTATTAAGGCCTATTGTGGAAGGGACACCAACGCTGAAACGGTTATTCAGTACATAATTTGAAACAAAAACATAATAATATTATTTTATATAATAATTCATATTAATATTAATTTCCCAAAACTTTGGCGTCGGTGATTCGTTCCTTCCACCCTGTATAAAAATCTCGTGGCACGATTTTTCTACCCGATAATCTTCGATATCACCCAACCAACTTGAATTAAATTATGAGAATGTGTATCGTTGTTTTTAGTTCAGACAGGTAGCGCTGATGTAAAAATTCCGCGCAGACGAACTCACGGCTAAATTACCTAAATATAATTAAACAAAATATCCGCAAATACATTTTCATTTTTATTTAAAAATGCATGTTACACACATCAAAAGTGTCTAGGGATCAACATATATTTTTGCAATAACTTTTCTCCTGATTGATATTAATTAAAATTTTCTTTAAGGATTCATCAAATAAAGTGTTTTCGTTTATCACAGTAACGATAAACCAAGTCACCTTTGCATTAATAAAGAAATTTGCCATTTTTCTAATAAAGGGATTTTTGACATTTGAACCACTAACATTAAAGTTCGAAAAAAAGACTGAAATAACAGTTTTCTTTAAAATTTTATTGGGTAACTTAAACAATTAATAATCCGTGTTTCTACCGCGAACACTAACAACACAAGAACATCGGTTTGGCATACTCAAAATGAGTTCATCCAAATCACGCTGTGGAATGGCCGCCCATGTTCGTTGCAACAACAAAAAAAGGTCTTCTTGCGACTGGATACCCTCCATATTCGGCAGAGCTCTTCTCTGTAGCATATCCCATGCATGCTCAATCGGGTTCAAGTCTGGCGACTGAGCAGGCCAGGGCAGGACATTGATGTTAGCTGCGGCGAGAGTCTGTCTTACAACTCTTGCGGTGTGCGGTCGTGCATTATCATGCATTAACTGAAATAAGGGACCGATTTGCACTTGTAGAGGAACGATGACGTCTGATACAATCGTCTCAGCATAAATTTGAGCGTTGAGGTTGCCTCTGATCCAAATCAACTCAGTTCTTCCGCCGATCCAAATACCCGCCCATACCATGATGGTTCCACCACTATAAGGATGGACTTCCTGGCAGGATTTTAATCGCTGTTGGCGTCCAGGGGTTCTCCAGTGTCGTATACGTCTTGTATCCGGTCTCATACCAAAACGAGACTCATCAGAAAAGCACACGAAACGCCATTGTTCTTCTGCCCAATTTCTGTGTTCAAGAGCCCATTGATATCGAATCCTACGATTGTGCATTGCTATAGGTGGTACCCGTAGCGGTCTTCGGGAATGAAGGTTCACTTCATGCAAGCGGTTTCTGACTGTTTGGTCGCTAATTAAGTTCCCTGAAGAGTGATGAAGCCTCACGGCTAACATCATGGCGGTTATTGTTGGAGCTCTTCGAGTTAAGATTTGAATGTATCGGTCTTGTCTCCGTGTGGTGCAGCAATACCGTCCTCCATGGCGCTCAGCCACGGTACCAGTGCTTCGGTAACGTGTCCAAAGTCGACTGATAACACTCTGACTTGTATTCAGAGCTAAAGCCACAGTACGTTGCCGGGAACCAGCTTCTATCATTCCCACGGCTCTGAGCATTTCTTCCCTGCTTAAATGACGTCGCCGCTCCATAATAACGTTGGTTTTAATCAGTAGTAGGGAAACAGTAGCACTAATAATGTCTTCAATGCGTTGTATGTTTTTATAGGGAAAATATTGACAGCTGATTTTCATCTTTTACTCGAATTTGATTCACAGTTCCTGATTCAAATTATGAAATGCACCAAAAAGAATCCATATAAATTTATAAAATCATAAATTTATTACAAAGCCACATCTCAATCTCAAGAAATCCGCATAAAAATGCTTGATCCCTAGACACTTTTGATGTGTGTATTTTTATCCATTATGAGATACAAAAAAAACCTGTTGGTTTTTACTAACAGGTTTTTTTTGTACCCCATAATAGAAGCAGGACAATTATTAATTTCAGTGTGTTACTCGATTCAAAATAATAGGTACCTACCTATCTATTTGGGATTATTTAGGTAGTGTCACGTGTATTATGTTTTTAAAATAAAATGTTGTTTTTAAGTAGCGCATATTGATTAAGTACAAGTACAGTAGATTTAAACACTGGCTAGCAAAACACATATAGGAACCAGATGACAAGTACCGTAACAATAACAAAAATAAAATGCTTCCGAATAGGAAAATTATAATATTACCAATACACCGGCAAGTCTCACTTATTGTTTATGGGTAATTGGTACTTACATCAGAACCCTTACCAGTATATTTTTATTCTTCAGTGTGAAATGTATGTACTAGTGTACCTGTTTTTAATAAATAAATAAATGGGTTGTTGAAACGGCTGTCAAGCAAAATAACAATTATTTCTGGATAAGTGGTAAGCTCTCGACTGGCTATCAGAAAAGAATGCATAGGAATTATCCAAAACTTTCCATAGATATTAGTCACCCTACACAGGGTAGCTGTCATAGTTGTGTGTGTCGATGACCTGCGCTTGATTCACTAAGCAATATGGCGTTGTATATAATGTTAATCTTTGCGTCAATACATACATGCTAATACCAACAGCCATTGTTCTTATGTACTTCAAATGTATGTAGCCTTATGCAGTTAATCAATGAATTTAATATTAATATTAAAGTATATTGTATTGCGACTTTATGTCTTGTTGATTGAAGATTAATGTTCTAAGATATTATTTTGAGTGACGGAGTATTTTAGTGGGGGTAACAAACTCATTACTCGCGCAATATTATTAGACGTAAATTAACGTCAATGTTTGCCTTTGCCTTGTGTTAAAGACTGACAAGTGCATACCTAAATAGGTACCTAATTATGTTTAAGTAGGTACGTATGATTAATTACCTATTTATTATGTCTTTGAAATTCTAAAAGACTTGATCAAATCAAATCAAATGTTTATTTGCAAGAAATACATACAAATTACAAGGAAAGAACTTATATCCTAGAAAATCACTGTATTCTGCCTGCAAGCAAGCGTGCAAATTTTTACTAACATCTATAAAATACATCATAATTAGATAATTAAACTGGCAAATTCATTTAAATAAGGCTAACAATTCATAATCTGCGTGGTCATGTTCCCAACAATTTTGGCGTCTGCTTCCAGTTTTACCGGATGCATCTGAACTGAAAGCTACTATCTGATCTGCACAACCCACTGAATACCTTGTCATATGATATTCCTTGATAAAACTGGTTGTTCGATTATCGCGCCAGCTTGACTATTCATAACGACAGTCGAAGATCTTAAAATGACAGACTGAACGATTTAAAGTGCTTTCCGAGGAATCGAGAACCGACCTAGGCAAATGCTGCTTAACTTCGAAGAATAATGACTTGTACGTTGACATAAGCTACCAGCTCACAGAGAGATTTTTAGACTGGCAATTGTACTTCCATGGCGAAGTAAAACAAAGTAGTTTTTTTTTAAAACGTTGTCACTCACTAGGAATTTCACAAACATTTAAACTCACATGCACAAATATTCCAGGCCCGAAACCACTATCTGTAGGCCATACTAATATTTGTTCCGTGCGGGGATCGAACATTATAAAGGGTGTAAATGTACCCTTAACGCAAACGAAGGGCATTTGTTCTCCCCTCCACTGCGATCATTTTTTGGTTTCAGACTATACCTGGGAACAACCTACTTACGGAGATATTGGGGGTCAAAGTTCCAAATTTTACACAGCTGTTTTTGTAAATACCTACTAGTTTTTCAGGTTATAACTTTACTTGAATTACCTCCATGACCCGTTTACAATTCAAAGCATCCACTAGCACAATGTTTTAAGAGTGCTACATTGAGCTTTACCGCATAATGTGATTTTTGAGCCCAAAAAAAAAGTCTTGCGTAGGGGTACTTAGTTTGATGTACAGAATGCTTGGTTGACGTATGTGTGAAGGGTTAATTTACACTCTGTATTACATCATCATTCCCTGCCCTCATCCCATTTAATTAGTGGTCGGCGCATTATGTGGTCTGCTTCCATACTTCGCAACCTATAACTCGTCATGTCAGTAGTCACCTTCTTCCTAGCCATATCATCCTTCACACAGTCCATCCATCGTTTCATAGGTCTTCCTCTTCTCTTATAGAGTCATCTACATTTTCCTTAGGTATTATGTTTTCCTCATTCCTCCGCATTCATGCTCATACAACAAAAACCGATTACCAGACCACTTTTCAGTCACAAGAGCCACTTTCAGTACCTTCCGTACTCAATCCCTATTTTATACATGCGCGTTACACCACACATAGCCCTTAGCATTCTCATGCGACTCCTGACTCCTCCCTTTTGCACACAGCAGTTCTAACTATGGCTTTATAAATCTACCCCATGAGTTATATAAATTTAAATAGCTACAACATTATTACATTTGGCGAAAGAAACAATGTTTCAAAATAAAACCACTCCGTTTCCAGGAAACTGATTTACTGACTAAACTGATAATATGATCACTGGTCAACTATCAAGAGGTAAAAGTAATACCTACAGATGAGAAATCAGGAAACTCAGTCACAATAACAACTTACTAAAATTAATTGAAAATAGCCCAGTTTAATCATATTGTATCCTACTGCCAAATAAACGAGCTATTTTAAGCGTTACATCATTTTGTTTACAGTTTATTTTTAAGCCCTAGTGTCATTGGACTAGACTTTGGATACCGTTTAATAGAAGCCATATTTATGGATCATCTGCCTATCCTTTTCCCACCATTAAGAGGTGTTATTGTGATATTTAAAGAAAAATGCCTTTTTTCTCTATAAATGATGGGATGTTTATTTCATTATAAAGATGATGATTTGCCGTTAATAGTGGAAAATAACATCAGGCAAATGACCACCACGACCATACATATCCTTTTCATGGAATTTTCCATAACCAAATCGCAAAGTGGCTGCCCTATGACCTCGATAGCCTCACGAATTCCATCTTTAAGTTCTTGAATCGACGCTGGGCTGTTGGTGTAGACCTTCTCTTTCACGTAGCCCCAAAGGAAGAAGTCGCAAAGTGTTAAATCACAAGATCTCGGTGGCCATTGTGATCACCTTTTCGAGAGATAATACGGTCGAACTTTTCCCGTAAAAGATCAATGGTTTTGTTGCTTCTTTAGCACGTGGCGCCGCCGCCGTCTTGTTAAAAAGTAAACGTTGTCCAAATCAATACCATCCAGTTCAATTTTTACTAATGACGTAGTCTACTTGTCAAATGTCAAAAAATTACAGCTTCAAAAGTGACATCTACCGAAATAGCGGGCTATTTAAAATAACACCTCTTATTGGAAAACCCTTTACGTACTTATGTTTTGGTTGGCTTCTAGTATAGCCAGATGCAACTAAATACCAGTATTTTACAGAGAGCCAGCAAGGACATAAAAACGCCTATAAATAGGTTACAGAATTATAAGTGTTACTTGTCGAATTGATAACAGAATCAAATATGTAACACTTTTAGATGTGTTTTCAATGTGTTAAAACAAAACACTTACAAAAGTGTAACCGTAACATATCTGTAACAGATTTAAAAGTGTTAACAGTGTTATTAAGCGTAACAGGTCTTACACTCTTAAGGCCCTGAGTTGTTGCCGTACTGTGCAATTACTAATACCTACCTAAAGCTATACTAAAATAAAACTGATTATTTCAGTTACACATATAACAACTTATTAACACATACAGGGTGTAAATTAACCCTTCACACGTAGGTCAAACAAGCAATTTGTACATCAAAATATGTACCCCTACGCAAAAATTTTTGTTGGGAAACGACTTTTTTTTTTGGGCTCAAAAAATTCATTTTACGGTAAAACATTGTGCTAGTGAATGCTTTGAATAGTAAAAGGGTCATGGCGGTAATGGTCTAGAACAAAAAAAATATTGCGGTGGTGGGGACAACAAGTGCGTTAAGGGTACTTTTACACCCTTTATAGAAGGTTACAGTTTGATTCGGTAACATTATTGTATCATTCTGTTACATTTAAAAGTGTTTCTCTGTTAGAACTGCTTAAAAAAATATTACTGTTACAGTTTGAGTCCGTGCTAGACCGACTTCCTGCCCTTCACAACGTTAGTACTGGGTAAATACGATACCCCTTAGTAAAATTGGTTTTCAGACTTTTTGGGCCACTGACTATCAGAAACAACTGTCAAAGACTGACGGACTGGAATCCGACCACAGCAATGTAAAGTTGTGAAAGGGTACTACTACCTACAGGACAGATGGTGATGCTCGTCGTTATCGTTTATTCGGCCGCCACCACTCGACGAGTGGCATGGGAAGTAGCGAGGAAAGGAGGCAGAGACATAGTGTGGCAACTTTACTCGTCATGCCGCACATCATGCTCCTCGTCCTGCCCACTGCTGCCTTTTTTGTCGGTTTTTGTTTTTGGAGGAGTTTCGATTAATTGCGCGAGTAGAGCAGTGTGGGCAGAGCGGGCAACATCGCGGCAAATAGTGGCAGCGCGAGGAGCATAGCGATGAGCAGCGCGAGGAGTATGTGTGGCGGCCGCATTATAGAATTTCAAAGTCTACTGATCCACATTTCTGTGATAACATAGTTGGGAAAAGCTTAGCCAAGATGATTACGATAATTATAATGTTGGTGACCCAGATAAAAGGAGGCTGAGGAAGTAAGCCATTCTATCTCAGACTGGTAAAAGATATTCTTATCGGAAAGATTCTATTTGCTACATATCAATATGTCAGGATGGCCGAGCGGTCTAAGGCGCTGCGTTCAGGTCGCAGTCCACTTCTGTGGGCGTGGGTTCGAATCCCACTTCTGACAAATATCTCTTTATTTTGATGTATGAAGGGCGCTCAAAATTGTAGAGAAAAGTGTTTTTAATCTTTGGGCACAACTATTTTGGCTATCTACTTGATAACATTTTTATTGGTTAAACTATGAACAAAAATTACTTTTTCAAAAGCTTATCATGATAATTATCCTCACAGGATTCTGCTCTAGTTGCGATTGACTTAGGATTGACCTATTAATAATGGTAATTAACTATACAAATCTGATAAGTATTCACACATCAGTAAATTACTGATTACATATACTCATGAATTTTCCTTAGAAAACATTTTTATATTTCAGCGGTTTACTTAGCGGCAATACAGCTGATCATAATGGCCTTTTAAAAATAGGTACTATATCAGGTATCTAACAAGACAAACAAACATCACAAAAAGATATTTGTCAGAAGTGGGATTCGAACCCACGCCCACAGAAGTGGACTGCGACCTGAACGCAGCGCCTTAGACCGCTCGGCCATCCTGACCTGTCAATGTAGTTCCAAATTCAATATCATTCGAGGAATATAGCTCATCCCGATACTATGTGGGGAGTAGGTAGCAAAAGTAGTACATACATAATATAAAGACCATTTATTTATGTACATATTATGTATCATCCATTAACTAGGAATGATGTCATCCGCTGCGATATCATTTGGCAGCGTGTGCCTATAGTTTGACTCATTGATTGTTTACATTTCGTGAACTTGTACTGGGATATCAACTGAGACGAAATCATAGTACTTAGAGCTGCGTAGACCTTTTTGGTTGGTGGTCTTCTGCGGAGGAGCTCGTGGCTTAATAAGAACTGCCACTCGGGTCGATCTTTAGGTTAAGCTGCGCTTGCCTAGGTCGATCTGTGGATGGGTCACCGCCCATTACATACCGAGTTTCCTCCGTGCCTCGGAAAGCACGTTAAGCTGTTGGTCCCGGGTGCCATATATAGATCTTTGGCAGTCGTTACGGGTAGTCAGTGACCTGAAAGTCTGACATCCAGTCTTTCCAAAGGGTATCGTATTACCTAGTATTAACTGGGTTGTGGAGGTCAGATAGGCAGTCGCTCCATGTAAAATACTGGTATTCAGCTGCATCCGGTTAGACTGGAAGCCGACCCCAATATAGTTGGGAAAAGGCTAGGCAGATGATGGTCTTCTGCGGTGGAGGCAGCAGTACAGCCTTTACTAACTTATTCAGTGCTGATCCTATGATGCAGCTCCAGCTTGATGACCTTGACTAGCATGTTAGAATGCAAATTCCCTAATAGTGCACACTTGCTTTTGCAGAGCAGCGGCGGCCCAGTGGTCGCGGCACCGACTTACGAACAGAAGGTCGTGGGTTCGAACCCAAGCAGGCACATTACCAGTGTAATTTATTTCTTCACCGCTGCTCTCAAAACGTTAAAGAAAAACGTCGTGAGGAAACCGGCATGTCTTAGAACCAAAAATTCGAAGACATGACGTGACATCTACCAATGCGCACTGGGTCCGCGTGGTAGATTATAGCCCATTCCCTCTAAAAGAGATAGGAGGCCTGTGTCCCAGCAGTGGGACCATTAATAGGCTGTTGATGATATTGATGTTGATGTACGCTTGCTTAAATTTGCTTGATTGCTATTAGATAATGCAGCTTTTTACAACGTTTGCTGGTGTTTTCTTTCACGTCGCCAATTACTTTATCTTGCTATAGGTATATACTGGCCGTTTCCATTATAAAAATGTTAATCAGCTGTCTATTACGTACCGCTACCGTAAAATTAAGAACCTCATTAGGATGCAGCTTTATGGAAGGAACCTTATTATGGCTGCGAACACAGGCACAGAGCCGCCGCTTCCCCGTACGTGCAGGTCCCCATAACTTTCCACAAGTTGGCCCTTTATCGAAACAATGTCTAACAGAACGAATGCCGAACATCGCACGAATATCGTCATCTAGTAGCCAATTATTGAGGAACGCTCCAATGGGGTATCGAAACTCTCGGAATCCAGCAACGCACTTTATGTCTCTATTCATTAAACCGGAGCCATACTAATTAAAATTGTTTGGTTGGTGTAACGCGCGAAATAAATCGCGGCCGGGCCTCGGGTGGCGTGTACGTGTTTTGTTTTGTTTTTCACTTGCTACATATTTGTGGGGTCTGACATTAACACCTTCAGGTTGGTGCGTACAATGCGCGACTTGTCGGTGGTACAAAGGCGCGCATCGATTTGCGGCCAACACTTTAAATATATCGATGAAGCTGACAATGCGTTTAGCGGAGTCGTAAGTAAACTAGCGCGGATATATGGGAGACGGGGAGCTTTGTTCACACTGAGATCGCATCGGTTCCGCCTAAGAGAATACGTTTGTTTCGCACTCAAGTGAATGTTAAGTGCGGATTTGTCCGATTTATTACGTTTAGTTTCTTGCGGTATGGCTCGTTGCACTCCTATTTAATTGACTATGGTTTAATGCGCCAATTAAGGAGTATCTCGATCCTAGATGAGCCCTTTTGTGGAGCGTTCTGTGCGATGAGGTAATATGAAAAACCCTGTAAGCAAACCATGCATTAAACTATTTACATACATGTACCTACATGATTATGTGGTTTATTTTCAATTTATAATTAAGTGAAAGAAATAATATTGTTATTATGACCATAAGCAGAGACAGAGTGCCTACGGTGTAATGAAAATATGAAATTATGAAATAGGTACCTACCCATTGACGAGGCTGGAACATGCTCCGGACCGCCTAGTTTAATGCCTTCGCTTATGTTATTGTTATAGGCATGGAGATGAATCTCATGTAGACGTGAGCTTGCTTGAAACCTGGTGCAGTAGGACCAGTAGATATCAAATTCTCTTTCTTATCATCAGGCTCATCATGATCTTCATCTAGGCTCATTGTGGATGGGGCAGACACCCATACACGATAACGTGTTCAGTACATCGTACTGAACCCTGGGGGGCGTAGAATTCAAATTTTAAAATCTTCATTTGTGACACATAGGTAAAAGAGTTTGGTTTCCTTGGTCACAATTATTTTCCAGACCTTGTCTCATATTGTTTGGTCGGTGCAACCTTTCCTTAATTTCTTCCCTGTCAACCGTTTCACTACCATTTACATACACCTTTTTCCTTTACATAATTCCTCACACACACAACACATGACATGCATCTTTTTAATTTGGTCTTCTCTTCCTCTCAATGCATCAACATTTAAGTTCATCACTCACAAAGAGAAATGAGCGGTTTCATACATTGTTACTTATTTCAATATCATCATTCTCCTGTCCTTATCCCAATTTGTAGGAAACCTGTTTTTTTTACTAATTTCACATTATAAATACTAACTCACTTCATACTGTTTACTACATACGCAGCTTTAGCCCTGCAAAGAAGCTAACACGAGCGAAGTGATCTTTTTCACCTCGATCCTCGATTCTGCTACTTTCTCTTTAGATTATTTACACAGAGATAAGAGCATACTTATTTACTTAAGTAGTAGCACCTAACCTAAGTACAATCACAAAATTCATTCAGCTCTCTCACCCGTGAAACATATTCACAACAATAGCCGAACCCTCTCCCCGCATTACCGAGCGACCACATAAAATTACCGCGATGCCTGTAACTATTTCACAGGCATGCCTCGCGCATCCCGACGCTAAATCCTGTGTTCATCGAATTCCATTCTTCTGTCGTCCGCTACCGCTGCGGATGCGATGTAGCTTTTTATTTGTTGGGGTTCCGTAGCTGTTGTGGAAATTGTGTTGCAGTGAGTTTTTGAAAGAGTTTTTAGTAGATAAGGAGTCCGGCGATAGGGGCAGACGACCTTTACCCTCGGATGAAAAACCTGGATGCGGCTGGCACAAGACCGTGGATATTGGCACAAGAAAGAAAGGCTTATAACCTTAACCTGCAGTGGGTGAATTCAGGTTGTGGAATGATGAGGGGTCTTCCATTAAAAATAGAGACCGTTTGTTTCTTTGCGTCAAAACAAAAAAAGCAGACAAAGCTTTATGTAGAATGACCTTTTAAGTATCATAGAGTTGCGAAGTTAGTGGTGTTCAGTTTGTGAGATTTTGTGATTTTAAGCGATGTCGTTTAGAGTCACGGCACCACGCCTCCTCTCTGTGAGAGCGGGTACATATTAGTACTTTTTGTTTTACGACTTCACCGTTTTGAGAGCAGTGGCGATAATTATATTATTATTATTAGCTATTTGTGTCCCACTGCAGGGCAAAGGGCTCTCTTCCCTCTTATCCCCATCGACCCCGTCCAATGTTGTTATTCATCAATTCCTGTGAATAGAAACAAGTTCATCACGCCATCTCCTTCTGGGCCTGACGCATTGCCGTTTGCTGCTCTTTGTAACCGCGGTGATGTAGGTCAAACGGCTAAGGCCGGCTTTTGACTATGGGATATATATTACATCTTGAGATATAATATTTTATTGCTCGTCATACATTTTGTACGCGACCGTTCACACTGTGCTATAATTATTACATCTCAAACGCGGGGTGTATAGCTCAAGTGTAATATAAATATTACATCCCATAGTCAAAAGCCGAACAAGCTTAAATGGCACTGGGCTGACCACATCTGTCGCACGGGGGAGCTATGGGCTAAAGTGAAAAAAAGTACATTTTTAGTGTGAACTTGGAATGCCTTGGTACGTAGTTTCAAAATCGCTCTAGGAAGAAACTACTTGCGAGAAACGCAGACTTTCTAACTATTTTATTGAAATTAAGTAAGTACCTATGTGTGCGGAACCCTACAAAACCTCTTGTCGCACGCACGGTAGGACTTTTAGCTTTATTTTGTTTTTAAGGAAAATTGGAGTCTAATTTAAATTATTGAGCTGGAAGAAATATTGGCTGCTCGGTAGCAGGCAGTCCTTGTTTTGTGTACTTTTTGTCTAAGATACCTTTTTGTAGAACATTGTTGTGCTAGCGTAGGTACCTAGGTAAGTAGTTATATTGTAGGGAGGTTTTTGTAGTTGCGAAACAAATGCTGGTTTAGTTAAAAAAAAATACTGCATCGCACTAAAGAATTCCTCCTGTATAGTGGGTGCGTTTGCAAACTTTAAACTCACATACACAAACTCCCAACTCCGGAACAACTGCCATACGCTCATTTGTTGCGTGCGAGAGTCGAACCCGCGACACGCAGCGCAAATGTAGTAGGTACGAGTATCTTATGTGCTGCATGTGAACTTTTACTATACAGAATAGGGGATCGGACTGAGTCAAAAAACAATGATTCTAATTAGTCCGTCAGTTAGATTATCGAAAAATATTGGATACGTGTTTTTTGTTTTATCAAATTAATCAAAATTGACGAAGATAAGATGTGGTTGTGACGTCATTTGAAGGTAAAAAATGTACTATCATATGACATTTTCGAAGAGTTCACGAGTTTTCGAAGCACTGTATTGACTTAATTTTTTGTTTATGTGAAAAAAGAAAAAAAACGTCTCCAATATTTTTTGGAAATCTATCTGACGGACTAATTAGTTTGTTTTTGTCCGATCCCCTATCACATAAGACAAAGATTATGATGTCTAAAGCAGTCAGTCTTACCAACTTACCCAAAAATTTAGTGAGGAGTCAGATATTTAAGTGGTCACGTTATAAAAATACTGGTATTCAGCTGCATCCAGTAAATGGAAGTCAGCCCCATTAATGAACTAGGCAGAACACTAGGCAGATGTTGCCTAAGGAAGCTAGGCAGAATAAGACATTATACAATCTTTCTCGTCTCTGTCAAAAATGATTCACATCATCATTAACACTGAAATGGGATATTAACCATTTTTACTATTTGTTTGTTTCAAGTTACCGATATATCGACGCTGCTGCAAGCACCATGACTAATGTTAGAGACCATGCCAGTTTATTTTTCTCACCATCTCAAAGAGCAAACCATATTCACGGATTATTATGTATGTGATTTCCGAGAATTTGTACACATGATATGTAATTAATATTTCTAAGTCTATAACTGTTCAAAAGACTTCAAAGAACGTGCTGCATAAGGCTTTTCTCACATTTCAGGCACTAAACCATCGGACGAAGGAAAACAACTCCAAAGTAGGGTAAAATAAAACATATTCTACAAATTGATATGTCTTCTTTTATTCACAGTATATGTGTACTATTTACATGCTGTACATGATCGCAACAAATTATTCTATTAAGTACTTACATTATTCTAGAACATTTATCTACACAGATATTAGAAAAATGTCAACAAACATCGTATGGACAAACTCATTGGTAGGTACACTCACATGCATAAATATCATAGGTTCTTTTTGTGAAATATTTATTTTGTATAAAACCTGTGTTCTTTGAAAATCTGCAGAAGCATTTCACAAGAAAAATGGATTTTTCTTGTGAAATGTTGTATGTAGTTGCTTGGTAAGGCAATTATCGGCAGTCTTCCCTGGGCTTTATTTTTTTGTAAACCTTAGTTCAGAAAAGAAAGGCCAGTCCATTCCATAATTTTGACTTTTGACAAAAACACGAAACGCGCTGTCATCTGTACTAACTTTATAACTAAACTAACACATTCACACCCTCATATTTATGCATGTTATCCGTATTCACAACATAATATATTTACAATATTTTTATTCCCAGTACATTCGTAACAAATCAAAAAATTATTGCTAATAAATTTATACAGTACATCAACTAAAGCGTTTTATAAAAATAGCTGCTTCAGTTTCGATAATACAGAGTCTCACAATTTATAAAATAAAAAATAAATGTCAGAAACACAACAATAAAATATGTACTTGTTTTTATTTTATAACATTTATTTGTAAAGTAATTCTTCTAAATACCGTTCTTTCTACACTAGAGCTCTTTGCCTATTTATTTTATTTAACTAAAACGACTATGGTTTTTATACACAACTGTACTTGGGACCAGCGAGACAAATTAAAACTTTCGAATTTTTTTCCAAATAAAATGTTTTCAAATGTACTAATAATACAACAATTGAGTTAATAATTATATCAAAAACTTATATGTATAATTTTCTTATAGATTTCCATTATACAATTTGGTGATTGATTTATGTTTTCATAAAATAACATTATAATTTTTCATTTTAATTTGTCACACTCATGTAGGCCAATCTAATCATTCTACAATTTGCTTTAGATGCTAGTTAGAAGTGACAGTGACCAAAGTTTTTGTTGAAATGGTACTAAATATGTAATTTTGTTTAATTTTGCCGCTTGATATAATTTACTTGAGTTGATCAAGCAATTTATTCATTACAATACGGTGTTTGCAATTTTTGAATAAATATTTTTTCTGATGCTCGAATTAACCGATCAAATGGCCGTCAAAATGAAGATACAGTATTGTTTTCAACAACGCCACTCCCAACTAGCGCCATGCCAGTAGCTATATTATCTCCTAGTATTCATCTACCTAGCATCTAGCACATCTCCTACGACATAAAACATTACACTTCAGTCTGACACTTGACAGTTTTGGTAACAAACACAACACGACATAGTGCATCCACTTAAAATAATTAAATGCGAAAATAATAAATACATCTCTGCGACTAGTCGTTTAGGTCTTTGGCTAACATTTAAAAGAAAACACCTAAAATGTATTTATATTAAATCAATAGCTACAACACTAGTAGCTTGTAATTCAGTCTGTTCAAAATATTATTTTAAACATTTATCGTTTTTTTCACGAAATGTTATAAATACGTTATTAAAAAGTTTAAATAATATAACTTAGAAATAATATACATAATTTTATCAATTATTTGTGATCGAAAAGCGATTTTTTATACAATTAGTATAAGAAATACAAATTAAAATATCAAAATTATATTGGGAAAAATTATACTAGATTAAATATAAAAAAAAAAAATTGTATTATTATTTTTTGAATATGTACTTATTATTGCTGTTTTTTTTTACGAAAACTTTGTTTTCATATAAAAGTAAAAATGGTAAGTATAATTATTTTTTTAATATTCAATGGTACTTACACAAATAAAATATAGAATAAATGTTTAAGAAATACAAAAGTCAACAATGGTTAGTTGCAATGAAATGTTTTTGATAATCCAACTAGTCATTGTTAATACAACCTAGGTAACGTTGGTAGTACCCACAAATCGTCCAAAACCTAAAAAAGATACAGCTTTTGGCAGTAAAAGCACAGGATTAAAAATTATTAAAGATAGCTAGTCCGTCTTCACAGCTAAGACATTTAAATTTCATTCTGATATCAAAAGACGAGACATTTTTACTCTACATACAATGATATTGTTAGTAAATTAATGTTGAAAATTCTAAATTTTCAACAAACTTTCGCACGATACCTTTCGGACAAGACGCAAAATGATTTCCAATTCGATAGTTTAAAAGATTTTGCTAGCCAGGATCGATGACCCTGTTCACAAAATCTTTTCGCTACTAATAAATTTGTGTATCATTTTACGCCTTTACCAAAAAGTAAAGTTAAATACAAAAAATATAATAAAATACACATATACTTCCGCATAAATTATACACTAATAAAAACTATTTATATCTCACTACTTATATATCGTGCGTTTCTTACATTACATACATATAATAATAGATAATAATATCTACACAGTTTAAAATTATTAGGAATTACTTTAGTTCTTCGCGCAAGCACCGATATGTTAAGATGGACTATTTCGCTATACGTCTATTTATTACTATTTTTACCTTCACTAACTCTTTAGAATATCATTTTTTACTCACCTAAGGACAGATGGCGTTGTTTGCCAAAATTGAGGAATAATAATTATGACCAAAGTATTTTATTTTTTTATACAAAAAAAAAAATGTGCAGAAGTTATTTGATTACTTTAAAATGTCGCTGACTGTACATGTTGTTTTCGACAAAATCGCGCCCAATTTTGGCAGACACCTAGAAAATACATCAATATTAAATAGTAAGAATTGACATGAAACCAATTGGGGATCTTTATAAACTACTTACAAACGTATTGTCATAGACAAAATTATTTTATACTGTTAAAAGGAATGGCAAGTTACGAGGTAATCTTAAAATCCGACATTTATGGATACGATTTAATTTGTTATTACATAAAATTAAAATTGCTAAGGTAAAAAGACACATTAAGGGTAAGAAATAAGAGAGCGTTTTTACAACAACATAGATATTTTCTAATAATACAAAGTAAAATTGTGCAAATTAAATGGCGGCAATATAAAAAACATTAATTTGCCAATGAAGTACAATGGTATCCAGAAATATCGGCGTAAGATATGAAATCATTTAAAACAAACACACAATACTAGCTATATTTCTGTACGTGGATATGTCTGAGTTATTACGACGCGTTTATGTCAGGGACCGTGTTTTTTTAAAAGCTCGCGCGTTTCTTATCTCTCTAGTATTGTTTTAAGTCGTTGGTACGATGTTTACCAAATTATCATGATTTTAAAACCTTAAAAAAAACATGGTAAGTATAAAAACATGTACTCACACTCTCACAGAATACCCAATAAATAAAATTATTTTAATTCGTATACACCAAGTAGGTAAAATAATTTCCTTCTTTTTTAGAAGTTAGTGTAAAAATAAACATTTTTTCTTAATTCTGTGTTAGATTAAAATAAACGAATTAAAACAATCCTTTCAAGACACAAACGCCAGTAAAAGCTCGTTCAATAGAAACAATAAATAAATAACCACAAACTATATCCGTTACTGTATAACTTGACATTGTATAACGTCCAAATAATCTGAAGGCATCATGTAAGCTCACAACGCAAGTCCTTAAAATAAGGATAAGGGATTTTTGACCACAAAAAATACTTACTTGCGACGAGTAAATATTTCTCGCGCTGACTGTACATTTACGGTAGAAAATGGTAAGTTTTTTTTAGGAAATAATGATGGAAAACATAGCGCCGTCACAGCGAGTCATGTCAATTAAAAATAATTATATTAAGTTGACAAACCTATATGTATTGTTCTCTAATTAGATTTGGTAAAATGAGTATTTTTGTTCAATTTCGTTTTATTTTCTAATTAACATAAGCCTAACAATTGTGATTTTTACAATAATAGATACATAAAGGGTGCAAAAGTACCCTTAACGCAAACATTTTTTCTCCCCGCCACTGCGATATTTTTTTTATTCCAGACCTGGGAACCCCCTAATTACGGAGATATTGTGGGTCAAAGTTCCAAATTTTTCACAGCTGTTTTTGTAAATACTAGTTTTTCAGGTTATAACTTTACTTAAATTACCTCCATGACCTGTTTACTATTTAAAGCATCCACTAGCACAATGTTTTAAGAGTGCTACATTGAGTTTTACCGTAAAATGTGATTTTTGACCCCAAAAATTAGAAAAACTTAGTTTGATGTACAGAATGCTGGGTTGACGGCTGTGTGAAGGGTTAATTTACACCCTGTATTGCTATCAGCAACATGTATTGAACACATACGTACATTGAAAAGTAAAATCATGTATGGTACAACACGGAGCCCTAATAAAACAACTAAAACATGTGGGATGGCAGGATTTATTGACCTATTTTTTAAATTAAATGTTTTATTCTTGACTTTAATCTTGTCCTGAGGTCAGAGGTGAGGTCAACGATGGAACGAGCTTACCCAAAAGAAGACTATTAACTCGCGATTTAAATATATTGAGGTCGTATGAAACTACCTGCAAAATCGAGTATTTTATTATTTGTGACAATCAATAAACAAATTCAATTATATTTTCTACCGTAAATGCATAAAATGGAGTATATCGGGGAATTTAATGAAATAATGGCAGTTTAACTCTACATACCCTGGTATTGGGGACGAAATCCCTTTTTTTATTTCTCTTACAGCCTTCATTCAATTTGTTATTGTCCGTACCACCTACTTTCCTTTAATTCTAACAATTGGGGCCCTCTTAATACTAAACCCTTATAAATAGGATTTTAACATAAAAAAATGCCGTTGCATTGTCCATATCCGACCAGTAACTTGTTAATTCGTATATATATATTTTTCTGTTATAGACAAAATATATATAGAGATGGTACTCATTTCTTGACAGTTACTTCCCTCGGTAATAAAAAAAAAAAATATTCAAATATCTGTCTAAACTTGCTAGTTACCATTACGACGGCATTCTGTTACCTTTCCAACTATAGATTACCGTGGCAAATACGTTTAACTATTTTTTTACCTGAAATGTAAAATACCGGTTGTCAATTATTGTAAATTTAACCTTATGTCAACGGTGTGAAAGACGGATGTCGTACGCTCTTGTTTGCCTAATTCACTTGGCAAAAATGTTATGAGTTTTACGTAAATTATATTGTTGACTAACCTTATCGTCCTAAGTGATGGCTAAACCGACAACACACTTTGATAAAATGGGCCCCATACATGCCATTATCATTTTAAGTAAAAAAAACACAAGTCAAGGTTACAGTTTATATTTACACGGCTAAAGGTTTAAAATCGCTTGACACTAGGACCCTTGAGTTTTGTCAAATATTTACCAGTTTTCGAGAGTGTATGATTTAATTTGGTCTTGTTATGAATGTTCTGATTGTGTCAACAACATACAATTATAATTTCACAGCGGGTTATCGCATTCTATCATCACCAAGGACATAATCAGGCTTATTAATTAATTTAAATTTAATGTACAACAGTGGTACATAGGCCGACTTAATGCCACAAGGCATTGTCTACCAGTCAACCTTAAGGTCAAATAGGACACATTGCGGTACTTTTTAAATTGAGACTTAAAGGCAAACCGTACCGTACCACAGTCAAAATGCAAGTTCCTGATTTACAAAAAAAAAACAATATTCGAAATAACACAGAGCACCTTTTACATTGAAACTCCCATACGACAAACCATTGGTATTCCCAAATCGAATCCTACCATGATCAAGATCAAGAGGGCCCCCTCAAGGTTACCTTACAGCGCTCCAATATCAGGATAAGCGTGCGGAACTCCAGCCCCCACTTCCCGGTACTGCAGCGGGTCGGCGCGGAACTCCACCGGGCGCAGCGCCATGTGGCCCCACGCGGCCGCGAAGCGCGCGATGCAGGCCGACCGAGTGGACATGTGCCGCGCGTCGGCTGATAGGTTCTCTGTGTTCGTGCATTCCGGACATTTGAACTTTTTGCGGGGAGTTACCTGGAATTAGAAGAAAAGTATTTTAGTTTTTTGTTAGACAACGTCAGGCATGTATTCTCAGTAGGTCTAGACAGAGTCGATAGAGGTGTATAGTTCGCCAGCTATGTTAAATTCCATGTAGTCAGGAAAGCTCCCAGTGTGTCACCAACTGCCATGGCCCACATGGAAACGACTTCGAAGCCAGGAGAGGCTCTCCTAGCTGGAGAGGTACAACTTCTTTGGTGGGGGTATTTCGATATAACTACGGAATCTCTTCCCAAACCATGACCCACCTCCTGACCTGCTCTTTCTGCAACTCCTCCTGAAGTTTAGGGGACCAGTCCTTAGCCAAAGTTCTGGTCAAAACAAAATTCCACTATGGGAATCATCGATACGAAGAAAAGGCAGTCAATTTGAAGCCAATTGCCATCAAACAGTCTTTGGTTTGGAATACCCTAATGACATTTTACCCAGAAATAAGTTTTAAATGGCCTATAAAATGAGCCGTCT
Source organism: Diarsia rubi (assembly GCA_932274075.1). Classification (NCBI taxonomy): domain Eukaryota; kingdom Metazoa; phylum Arthropoda; class Insecta; order Lepidoptera; family Noctuidae; genus Diarsia; species Diarsia rubi. The sequence continues at coordinate 17,843,413 of OW026424.1, read as the reverse complement.
TATCACCACATATCTCGACACTACAGAAACAAGCCAAACAACCTTGATAGGCGCCTTCCTAGTGACGTTTGCGACGAGGAAGTTCATCGCGATGTCCTCGCAGTTAAAATTGTCGTCCACCCAGCTCCTAATCTCCGGCGGCATCTTGTACGTGTAGTACCACGACCAGATCTTGTGGTGGAACGCTGCGCCTGTTAGCACCTGAAATGCAGAAAGTTAGGGGTTAATATGGGTAATGTAAGAACTGACTTGAAAATGTGTCCTCATAAGCCTACAGACATTTGCACTTGTACTGCATCAGAGAGCGGCTAAAAAGAAGAAGCCTACAGCAGTCTGCACCTGGACATGGCCTTCTTTGCATCGCACATCACCTAACTCGATTTCCAGACACTCTCTCTCGGCCAGTTGCTCACAGTCGCCCTATGAACGATATTAACGATTGAATCGCGCGCCAAACGTGAGGTAGGCCTCACGTTTGGCGCGTCGCATTTTGCCGCATCGCGCGATTCGCGAATGGATTGTGCGGAGAATGATATGAAACAAAGGGAACTAAATGGAAGCGAGAGAAAGAAGAAGACAATCCTGTTCCCCGACCCCGAAGTATAATGGAACAAGGTCAGGAAGGTGATGCAGACGATCTATTAAAGATGTTTTATAATCAGTCCACAATGTTCAATCCTCTTCTCTCCCCGCCTCAAGGAGTAGACCCAAGACCAAACCCAGGGATGGATGTCACATATCTTCGACATCCAGTCTTCTTACGCTATAAAAACTACAAATTAGACTACAAGGAAAAATACAAGACAAAATTGGAGTCATAATCTTAAAAACTGGACGACATCCAATCTAAAGCAATAAACATTTCCTACGAAACGTTTTCTTCGGCGAATTGAAGTTGTAAGCTTCTATATTTGTCTCCGCATCATCTTCATTTGTCAGCCATGACATAAGTGCTAAAAGTACTAAAAGGAACTTTTTCTCCTGATAATACCAATTTTCTCGAATTCTGTAAGTACCCTTAGTAAATTACCCTCATTTAGCCAGAGGTGGAGAGGTACCGTCACGGGTGCGAGTAACATTTGAATAAAAAAGTTTCAAAATTAAGTATCGACTCTAATACGAACTTGCTTCGAGGGTTACCCTCGAACTTTTCGCTTTGTGCAGCTTTGTCACTTCGAAAGTTGTTAATTTGACTTTGTTCGGGTCGACTACTCGTTAGAACTATTGTTTGGAAATGTTTCGTATGTGGCTTGTTTATTTGTCGTTCAGTTATTCGTCTTATATTCAAAGTGTCTCGGCTTATATATCGGAGTGAAGATGTACTGATAATATATAAAGACGGGACTGGTCGACCGATTATTTTATTAACTTCTAACTATCACAAGCGTGACTACAAAGCATGAGGTCCTGATTTGATGAGGGGATTACAAGTCATAATGCTGTGTTATAACGATGTTGCCACGACCCAATGAAAAAGATAAATAACCCTCCTTTTGGGCTTCGCCGCAGTAGGGTAAAAAGGACAGTTTGCCCTCGAATATAATCATCACGATGGACTTCGTCATTGCAACCGCCAACCAGAGGTGAAATTAAACCACCATTTAGATCGTTTATTCCGAATAGTTCATGTAATTTAATTTATAGATGACTTGTGCTCACAAGGCATCCAAATAAAAATGGATAATTTGAAGTTGGCAGTAAAAGTGTTAAGTGCTGCCACAACTAAATCCCATTATTACAAATCCTTATCACAATCCGGTATGAACTCTCAGCAACACAAACAGTTGACTCAATTGTCTCGTTGAACTTAACACACATTGTACAGTCGGCTCGTAAATCACAATCAAGCGAAGTGTGAGCTCTCATTAATTTATGTATGTGTCTAAATTGAAGGCGTTAAGAGCTTTGTTTCTAATGTGCTAATGAAAGTGTAGTAGTTAAGACGGGAATGTGAGACGGAAGTGTTTTATTTTTGGAAGATTTAAAAGTGTTGGTTGTTTAGAGTTAAGTTACAAACTGACATCTGTATCATAAATAAATTACTTATGAGCCCAAATTATGTGTTTTTCTTCTACATGTAACGCTCACGCTCATTCCACCATAGACCTCATCCATTGCTTGCCATCTAGCGTGATCGAGGTCAAGAACTGGCCCGTTTCACAATTAAAAAAAAACCATGTATATGCTCGAAATCGAAATTCTGTGATTTTTATGGACCAAATCATCCGATTTTTCAGTTGTTGTTTTAGTAAAATAGATTTTTAATTTAGTTTCACAAAAATCTATTCAGGAAATTACCGTTCTGTGATCAGATAAGCATTTCGTCACAAGACAGCTGCACTTAGTACAGAAACTCGTATTGTATATGAGTGTACTTCCTCCAGACACATCTCGTTGAAACAATAACGCGAAGGTCGCATAGCTGCTAAGGGGGTCTTGGTTAGATCAGGCCCTTATATTGTTGTTTCAACATGTTGTGTGTGTGTACTAGTTTTATATAAAAAATTGTAAATAAGTGGAACTGAAGCAAAAGAAATACGTGTGGGACTGTTGGATATTTGTTTTATACACAACAGTTACTCATGGTTTTGGCAAGTACAACTACCAAAACTTATATGGGCTTAGAAGTGGTACCTAACCAAAATATAAAATAACTTGTGGACTATGTCCTACAACAGACGTTGACTTCTGAAAATACATAAAATCTGGTTCTTTCTTTGGGCAAAGAATTTTTATTGTCATTCAACGTGGCAATGCTGAAAGTATTTTCGGCACATTACCGGATCACAGCGATGTGGAGTACATAGGCGCCTAAGCGCCCTGTTGTTTATTTGGTAAGTTTTAAATTATTCTATAAGTAACTTTAATTCAAGTATTAATCTCATTTGCAACTTCATGGGAAATAATTTACCCAAATAAATAACACCGACGGACTAAGTAAGAAAGTGCGTATATTTTGCTGGGACTGTTATTATTTTATAGGGAAGAAGTAAAGCAAAGAAAACTAGTCGCTTTTCGTAAATTCCTTCTTGAAAGCTTCGACACCTGCGGCCAAAGCCTTGACCATTTTCGGCCCATCTTTCCCAAGCTGCTCCGTCAGTTCATCGAGCCCTCTTTTCTGATCTTCAGCAAATTTCTTGATGACATCTTTGAACTCATCTAGTGGGATGTTGTCTTCATCACGAGCCTCTCCAAAGAATGTTCGGACCCGCTTCACAATTTCTGTGCTATCGAGAGGATGATTCTGAGTCGAACCTACCTCGATTAGCTTTGATTCACTGATCCATTTGACAAGGTTGTCGACACTGTTTTTGCCGTTCTTTTCGAGTTTGTTGAAAATGTCTTCCATTTCATTAAATTAGTGGGGTTGGATTGTTGGGGATGATCTCACTTTTTCTTGGTTTAAAAATAAATTATTAAACCTGAATGACATTGCAGTGACTTGACAGTTTGCCATTGTTTTCTTTAGCACCAGACAGGTCTTTGCAAATGAGATCCGATCTGCAGGGCTATTGCATATCTTTTAAATGACAGTGGCTAACCTATAGTGCCTTTCAAATACTGTCAAATGGTTCCATTTTGTACTAAACCATAACCAATTTGACAGTTAATCCATAGACAATATGATAGCCACTGTGATTTAAAAGATACGCAATATTATCTTTTAATAGTACGGAATGGGCGATTAGTCAATGCTGTGCAGGATCACTCAACTACCCGTCTGTGGAGTGTTGGAGTTCTGTCATCACCATATCCTCTCATCTTGCGTACTTTCTACAGTTTTCATACAAATTTCATTACATTACATAAGGTAATTGGGTTTCTGATTGCCCTTGACATCATTAATTTGATTTTTATCCCGGAAATCCTCATTACTCTTTGAAGTGTTGTTTTTAGTTTAGTCGTGGAATAGATTCTCAGAAAATGGGTATTGATTTTAGGAGGGCGCGACGCGCGTTGTTATTTTATTATTCGATTCTTAGTCCGGTCAAATTAGACCTAAAAAAAAGTTATTCGGGGTCAAAGGTCACAAAACTATTTTTTTTGCAAATATCTCCTTTCCTACGGGTTTCTCGCTATTTGTATTATGATCAATATGGTAGAGAATTAAATACACTATACTATACTACAACTTTAATGTATTTTTTTTATACGTCGAGTAGTTTTCGAGATACAGGGCGGAGAGCGAGCGCTTAGAGCATCATATGTATTCTTCCGAATTTTATGACCTTTGACCCCGAGTAACTTTTTCTCCATACACGGGAATGATGGGGAACTTAGAAATTTCATTTATAATGATGTTTTGAACAATTCTAATGATTTTTAGCTTGTTGTTTGCTTTATGCACTTTCGAATGTCTAAATTGACCGGACTATCTGTAAACTACTTTAAATGTAGGACTGACCTAATATACCTCATATGAGTTAATGCATGTATGAGTAGGTACCTCCAAACATAATGTAGGTAGGTATACTAAAGAACGGATCTAGCCCGTATGAATGTCAGTGTACCTACATCATCCGGTCACTACATCTCCTTGTAACAATAACACGAAGGTCGCATAGCTGGCCAATGGCTCACATCACACAGTGATCATTACAAAACATTAGACATTATCACACTAATATTATAAAGACGAAAGCTTGTGAGTGTGTATGTTTGTTACTTCTTCACGTCTAAACGGCTGGAGCGATTTCAATAAAATTTGGTATAGAGTGAGCTGACAACCTGGATTTGATAGTTATGATATGATAGTTTTTATCCCGATTTTATAATCCCGTGTAATAATTTTCGTTTTGTAGCGGGTGAGGCCGCTGGCAACAGCTAGTTTGATCTATATTCATTCGTCATTTGAACGTTTATTGTTAGCGACCAAGCTACTAACTTAAAAGGGAAAATGTGTTTGTTGGTTTGACCCTTTTTTCACGCGGCGACTAGATAATTATAGTTTATGAACTGAGAGTGACATAGGCTTTTTTAACCGGAAAGTGCAAGGTTCTTGTGGAATAGACTGCCGCTAAGGACTGACCCAGGTAGGTCTCGTGATCATAAACGATCGTGCGTTAATAATTGTCACTCACAAAAGGAAAGTCTAGTGGTCGAGACTGTTAAGAATGAGGTCTTTTTTTTTTATGGCGGGTGGAAAGTCATCAAATAACCCCTACCGCTCTTGGGCAGAGCGAAAGGGAGTGTCAGACTTCTACTGACTAAAAACCACCCATGTTCCTTCTTAGCCCTATATGTCGAGGCCGCGGTAACTAGTGTACAACCCACAGCCCCGACGGGCGTCGGCCCTTGCCCCCTTGCCCCTTGTCGGAGCCCCCCCCCCCCTCCTATGTTGCTGACATCTCTTTGTGGCGCGCGTGAAACACGAACGCGCCGTCGACACGGCCTGTCGTCGTCGTAAGACGGACGGACGGCGAGCTAGCCCATCACTCACCGTCCACAGGCCCGCGTCTGTGGCCGGAAGCTATCACGTGGCCCCCGACGCCCGGAGCGCCTCCCGCGGCGGAGAGGTCTTCGGTGTCCATTCCCGGGTCGGGCAAACTGTTATTGGGTTTTTTCATCAGGATTTTTTTAGCAACAGTCACTCTTTTAATATGTGCCCGATTGATGACAATACGCTCGCCCCATTTTACATGGGACTTACACATTACTGGCGCAATATGGGTGTACATTGGGGTACACCTCTGCCTAACCCGTCGGTTATAGGGATGTTTACTGACTAAAAAAAAATGTGATTCTAATTAGTCCGTCTGTTAGATTATCGAAAAATATTTTGTACGATTTTTTTTTGTTTTATTAAATCAATAAAAATTACGAAAATAAAACGCGTCAAAGATTTGGGTGGGAGTTTGTGACGTCACTCACCGGTAAATAATGTCATACTAATGTCTTAGAAAATGACGTCAGACGAGTTTTCAAAGCACTGTATCGTCTTTTATTTGCTTACGTCAAAAAAGAAAAAATACGTGTCGAATATTTTTTTGAAATCTACATGACGGACTAATTTTTTTTTTGGTAACTACCCTATTACAGGTGTGACGTTATGTTAGATACGATTGTCTTCTATAACTAACATTAATAATCGAGGACGACTAGGATGAGGCCGTCAACAGCCGTATAGTAGCTAACGTTAGAATTAAAATATGAATAAGTATTGTTGCATTAATAGAAAAACACTGAAAACAGCTTAGTATTCATCATAGTTTTTATCAAAGTTTATGCATGGAATAATCTTTCAATATGGCCTTTTCGCTTCGCGCTTAATGGCTTCACGACTTTCAGGGCACATTTGCATGGCTTAATGAAGTACCTAGTCTATCCTAGGCGGGAAAACTAATGCCATACAACAGAGGATCAAATTAGGTTAGCCAGGGAAATTGCAGACGTGATGGTATCGATTTATAAATATGAAAATAATATTTGTCGAGTTTCAACAGCACGTGAAGCAGTCCAGTTTATCGTATTTAGGTAGTTGTATATATTTATTCTCTGTTTTTATTTTATATTTATATAATGCATAATGTTGGAGAAACACTAGCTCATTTAATTTGAAGCGTGTGTTGATATAAATAACATTAACATTGATTATAAATAATAGACTCTCACTTATAATTTAAACAAAAAATCAAAAAGGGCTTTAAAGTTGTGGTAACGCATAACACCTGTATTTATCGATCGAGATAAGTATGAGCGGAGAGTAGTGGCCCAGTGGTTGCGGCCCCGACTTACGAACAGTAAGTCGTGGGTTCGAACCCAATAAGGCGCATTGCTTTGCTTAATTTATTTGCTTAATTTATTTCATCACCGCTGCTCTCAAAACGGTGAATGAAAACATCGTGAGGAAACAGGCATGTCTTAGAACCACAAAAATCGAAGACATGTGACATCAACCGACCCGAACTGGGCCCGCGTGGTGGATTATAACCATATAGCCCGTCCCTCGTCTAGAGAGGAGGCCTGAGGCCCTGCAGTGGGAACATTATACGCTGATGACGATGATGATGAAGCTATATATTACCAGTTTTATGAGTGGCCGCTATTCTAAAATAAAAAAATGCCATCAGTCGGCTAGGCTTTATACAAAAATAAATATATACATTTAGTCAATTATTGTGAACGGTAGCGACTGACCTATAACGCAGACCGCATGATTACTTGATTGGTAAGTGGGCATAACAAATGATCATTGGGCAAATAAATATTTATATGCAGTTGTGATTGAGACAATTGTATGATTGCTATGTACTTTAATGTGAGGAGCAGCCGTATCTGCCGGGGCGGCGGATTGTTCGTAAGAGATACCGCGGCCTCGGACACAAAGAAAAAAGTAACATCAACCAACCATGTAACTTTAGTCTAGTTAGTAGAAATCTGACACTCCCTACCGCTCCGTCCAGAGCGGTAGGAGTCATTTGATTATTTGCCAGTCTTCAAAAGGACCAGCCGTTTGCAGTATTTTTTTTAATTGTTTGGTTAGTGAAAACTCTGACACCAGGTTAGGTTTTTTTTTGCAACCCCGGCGGGCGTTGAGGGCCTCTTCTATTGGTGACAACTCTCTGAGGCGCGCGTGGAACACGAACGCGCCGTCGACACGACCTGTCGTCGCCATAAGACGGACAGACGGTGAGCTACCAGGTTAGGGCCTAGTGTCAGAGTTTTATGCCACTTATGAACAAATAACTACTCGAATCTAAAATAAAGAGTCAAACTAGTATCTAGCACTCTTAAGGACCAGACCATTGTTAAATACGGTTCTCTTCCAAAACCAGCATTGAAAATTGAAATATAAAGTGCACTAGCAAAGTAACTGTTTTCAAGTTGCTAAGATTGTATTTACCTAATAAATAACTTTTGCAGCAGTCATAAAATACGTCTACATTGAAAACCTAATGAAAATATATAATAAGCAGGTCACTTAGGTAGTAAAACATGGCTACCATTGCTTGTTGTAATACAATTCAGGCCATGATTGATAACTAAACTCAGATTACTGACGATAACTCTCGTACTATTTACCTACCTGTACAGTCACGAGCATAAATACCTTAACTTAGAATTGAATATAATGATGATGGGATAGAAGCAGGGGAGGGCTTCCTCTATAAGAAGAGATGGATTTATTGTGAGAGGTGTGTGATGTGGGAGAAAAAATCGTCAATGATAGAACGAAGACCTTAGATAATATAATATTATAAGAAAGAAACGCTTGATTACAAAGTATTTTTCTAATAAACTACTGAAACTTAAAGGTGGGTCAAGGAGCATACTTAAATCAGCGATATTGAGTAGTCTTTGCTGACAGTTGCAATCGTTACGACAAAATTGGTTTTGAATTTCACGTAAGTAATTAAAAACATTTTTTTTTTATTTTCCTAAATCATGTTAATATTTATTAGTGATACAGTCGGTTTCCTAATCACTGCAGAGTATGTGTGCAGTGGGTGGAACTGCACACTCAGCGGTATCCAGATAACATTTCACTGGTCTGCGCGAATTTTTCGTAAATGTGAACTACTTATGCCCGTGACAGTACTGTTTTGAAAACCAATACAATTTAAAATATCACCGAGCTGATAATAAATACATCATTATGACCGTTATATTTAATTAAAAACAATGACGACTGATTAAACGTCCAGTTTCTGGTAATTAGCTGACCTGGCCTCGTGGACATGCGAATTGTGTTTAATTTTATTTTGTAATGTGTCCGTTGCTATTTTGGCATGTTATTGTAATTTGTGAATAACATTTGCATTGCAATATGCATAATTGTTTTGACGTTTCAAACATTGTATTAGTATAGGTACTATTGCACTAATGTATGTCATGTGTGCCTATTATGATGTAATACATAAATCGTCATGACTATATTGCTTGAAGGGTTACGCAGAGAACACACGTATTTCGCAAATGAAGTTCTGTATATAAGAGCTTTGATGGAAAATCCTAATTACAATCCCTAGTCGGGATATCAAACCAGAAACTCATATTTAGCAGTCGACCTAGCGGCCACTATACCAACGACTTGTTTCTTGTTTCATTAACTTACACGCAGTACACTACATATACTCGTATATCACAAACAACAACGAACATTGCACAGTTCCCTGTAATAACTTCTAAGTTATTACTATTTTCACGATAAAATTGCAAGCAATAACGGAGAAATAAGGAACATTTTGCAATAACAACAACCAGAACAATAATTGTATTCTGCTGCAAACACTTGGGCGCAGAGATTCAAGAATACCCCGAAGTAGCTGCACTTGAACTCGTCAAATCAAACAAGCACCTACCTATATTTTATTTGTTATTCAAATTCGTTCCCAATTGACATTACTTCAATTTAAACAAACATCAACTTCATGCTTCTGTATATTGAGTCGATTTTAGAAAGTCAAAAAATAGGAATATAAAAAGCTACAGTGCAAACTGCCTCGCTAGTTGGTGAGGGCTACCTAAATGGTCTAGTGGTCGCAAGCGCGCAGCTGTGCATGAGGTCCTGGGTTCGATTCCCAGATTGGGCACAGTAGTATTGTGTTATCCCACCAAGAATAGGGATGATTACTGACTTAAAAATATGATTATAATTAGTCCGTCTGTTAGATTATCGAATAATATTGGATACGTATTTTTTGTTTTATCAAATCAATAAAAATTGACGAAGATAAAACGCGTCAAAGATTTGAGTGGGGGGTTGTGGCGTCACTGACCGCTAAAGAAGGTCATACTAATGTCTCAGAATATGACGTCACGCGAGTTTTCAAAGCACTGTATCGTTTTCATTGTTAGTTTACGTGAAAAAAGAAAAAATACGTGTCCAATATTTTTTGGAATACTATCTGACGAACTAATTAGATTTTTTTTGTTAATTACCCTATTTCTCAGTAGTAACGCTGGATTCTGGAATTGTGTCCAATTGACGGCAATAGGCTCGGCCCCTACATGGGACTTAAAAGTAATTTGCGAAATCTGGGGTCGGTGTACTAATAGGTACAACTCTGCCTAACCCTATGGGGATTACAGGCGTGTTGTTATGTGTTATAGCGCAAAATAAACGCTATTAGTGCGAATTAAAGTTCTAAAAACACACATTAGTTAATATTTTTGAAAATAATATCGCAGACGTAGGACACAGAGTTTTTTACCGAGCGTTAAAATAGCTCATCGTATTTTTTAAAGACAATGTCACACAGGACTAATGACAAAGACGGCACTCCAAAAGCGAGCTGCTGAAGAGTTTGTTGCGTCATTTCTACTTCCCAGATAAAACACTGGAAAGTGATGGCGGGCGTAAGTTCTGAGGTATCTCTTATGCTTATTACCTTTAAGGTCTATCCTACCTTATGCTTATTAAAAATCATAAATCCAGTCATTGTCTGACGGGCAACACACAACCTTAAATACTGGGTCTGAAGCATTGTTAAGTCACCAGCGTCGCCAGCAGACATTTATGTATGACACTTTTCTAAGTTCAAATCTGAATTTATCGCGACATAACGATTGCAACTTTGAGATATGATCTACTTTAAGATAATGTGGGTAACAAAATATTAGTTTTGTTACGTAGCATGTAATCAATATATGTATATAAAAATCAATGCCACTTTTCGTTGTAATTTTATAACTCAAGAACGGGCTCACCTATCCAAATCAAATGTTTAGGCTTTGTTCGGACTACTTAGTAGATGGTTTATGTGAAGTTTGCACAAAATCGGTCGAGCGGTTCTTCATTTATCACATTTTTTGTAACAAATCAAATGAGATCAATAAATGGCGGTTCATTTTGTTAATGGGGATTTCTGGGATGGTTTAAAAACACAATTGGAGCCGGTAGGTGGCGCTGCTATTCGGGCAGGACGACGTCTGCCAGGTCCGCTAGTTAAATCATACATTTTAATTACATGTTGAGTTATAAAGGGTGTAAAAGTACCCTTAACGCAAACGAAGGGCACTTGTTCTCCCCACAACTGCGTTTTTTTATTGTTCTAGACCATATCTGAGAACCCCCTTGTTACGGAGATATTGGGGGTCAAAGTTCCAAATTTTTCACAGCTGTTTTTGTAAATACTAGTTTTTCAGGTTATAACTTTACTTAAATATCTCCATGACCAGTTTACTATTCAAAACATCAGCTAGGACAATGTTTTAAGAGTGCTAACCACAACCCCAAAAAAAAACTCGTTTCCCAGCAAAAAAAAATATGTAGGGGACTAGGGGTACTTAGTTTGATGTACAGAATGCTTGGTTGACGACTATACAGAAGTATACAGAAGGTGAAAATTGATTCTGAACGATGCTAAGTGCATAATACATACTGGGTGTAAAGTAACCCTTCACATACGTCAACCAAGCGTTCTGTACATCAAACTAAGTACCCCTACGCAATTTTTTTTGCTGGGAAATGACTTTTTTTTTTGGGGTCAAAAATTTCATTTTACGGTAAAACTCAATGTAGCACTCTTAAAACATTGTGCTAGTGGATGCTTTGAATAGTAAAAGGGCCATGGAGGTAACTTAGGTAAAGTTGTAACCTGAAAAACCAGTATTTACAAAAACAACTGTGCAAAATTTGGAACTTTGACCCCAAAACAAAATCTCCGTAACTAGGGGGTTACCAGGTAAGGTCTAGAACAAAAAAATTATCGCAGTGGTGGGGAGAACAAGTGCCCTTCGTTTGCGTTAAGGGTACTTTTACACCCTTTATATTGGTGATACTGACCAAGGAAGGATTTCTAAAAATTCATCCCCTAAAAGATTCACAGAAGAGGATGAAACATAATTTTTGCTGATGGGAGTCCTACGAGGCCTATCTTATATAACTTTTTAAGTTAACCTAATTTAACTAAAACAGATTACTTTTTAAAACCGGATGTTTTCGAGAACCTCATTTTGGGAGAAGAATCGAAACGAACTACAGTGGCCAATCTGGAAATCTCTTAACCGATTATGAGCCCAGGTTGGCCGCTGTCCCAGTGGGGCTGCGGGTTGTTTGCAAGAGATACCGCGGCCTCGACATAAAGGGCTAAGAAGGAACATAGGTGGTTTTTAGTCAGTAGAAGTCTGACACTCCCTTTCGTTCTGCCCAAGAGCGGGAGGGGTTATTTGATGATTTCCCACCCCAAAAGAAAAAAGTTTGGCCGCTGTAGATATAATCTAGCGAAGTCCTCGATCAAACCCATACAAATTGCCACTGAGGACGATATGCGCCACCGCCTGTCCTGTCTATCCTGCATAACCACTTGCATCTTTCAGGATTTACTCGAAGCAAATGATAGAGCTGTGCAGGTGGCCACATACTGGTCTAACACGATTTGAGATCGAAGAAGAAGAAGAAGAAGACTGACTTACCATAGAGATCTGGTTGGTCCACTCGCTGTGGTATCGCCAAGAGTTGGTGGTGTTATCCCACACGTGTAGTCTGGACGGAAACCCCACTATCCGATCGGGGAACTCGCGCCACACGTCGAAACTGAAACGCAAACCAAAACGCTACTTAGATAAAATTATAGCATTCAACCGCGTTACTCAGAGATATTTAATGATCACTTAATTAAGCTTTAATTTAGTAAATATTTGACATACTTTTGTATGACAAAACTGTCAAAACCTTTATTAAGTGATGGCCTAAGTAATCATTAACGCTCTCTGAGTGTGGCAGGTTTAGTCATGTGGACCACTGGACTGCAAAGTCATAGGTCTCAAGTTCGAACCCAAGACGGGAACTCTGATTTTTCGGAGTCATATGCGAATTGTTTAATTCGGAAACTCGAAATAAATAGTTAACATGGTAAATATTGCGTTTCAAGTGTTAATAATCACACTAATATTACAAAGGCGAAAGTTTGTGAGTGTGTATGTTTGTTACTTCTTCACGCAAAAACTACTGAACGGATTGGGATAAAATTAGGTACACAGATTGTTTAGAATCTGAATTAACACATAGGATAGTTTTTATCCCGATTTCATCTTCACGTGGGATAATTTTCGAGTTGTAGCGGGTGAAGCCGCTGACAACAGCTATATAGTAAGTAATGGATAATTATCACTTGCTGCCGTGATGGATAACATCGTGAGGAAACGCCAGAGAGATATTTCTCAGAGGCATGTAAAGCCAAGTCAAGAGGTCCATGGGCACCATAACAAAACTCTGACACCAGTCAAGGCACTTACCACACGATGAAGAAAGATAGCATGATGAACAAACCGCATCACAATTAGTACCATTTCTTTGGAAGCTAGGACGCCACAAACAGATACTTAGGTACACGAGATTTACTTCTTGCAATCTTCTTTTTGCATCAGAGGTTAAAGATTGCTCCCGTCGGGGCTGCGGGTTGTGCACAAGTTACCGCGGCCTCGAGATATAGGGCTAAGAAGGAACATGGGTGGTTTCTAGTCAGTAGAAGTCTGACACACCGGGAGGGGTTATTTGATGATTTTCCACCCGCCAAAAAAAAAAAGTTTATGATTGCTATAGTAATAGGAAAATCTAAAATAACAATGCATAGATTGGTTCTTCACAAATGCTGATAGAAAGTCATTATTATCATAATGTCCTTGTCTATTTTTTCCTATGGACTTCTTAATTTCTCTCCTGTCAACTGTGTCACGTTATTATTCACACCTTTCTCTTTATTTTTTCTTCTTCACACAATTCATTGTTTTTTCTTTGACCTCCATCTCTATCCAACAACATTTATTAGTGTTTAAGTCGAGATCGCTTTAACCTTCTTCATACAGATAACGTATATACTATAAGCGGTAAAAAAGAAACCTTTCTCAAATCGAAAAAGTGAAAACATATTTCTCAAATCCAGCCAAATATTGATAATTCAGGACTCAAAGACAAGACTCGGCCCGAGGCTTATTTTCTGATTGTATACGTCGGTCGTCTAGCTGTTAGAAATACTATTACTAAGAAACAGTGCGCGTGACAGCCTTACATTCAAATAAATGAAGTCTCATTTGAACAATAAGAGCCTGCTGGATGAAATATCACTTTCTTATTTGTTTGAAACCACAATACGACAGGCATGCGCCTATCAGACGTTACTACGTCTTTTACCGTTAAAAATCGTTGTTGATGGCTTGATGGTATAACATTACGCCTGTATCTCAGAAGGGTTAGGCAGAGGTGTACCCTGGTGTACCTAATAGTATACCTACGTATTACCAGTTATGTTTAAGTACAATGAAATAGTAAGCGAGCCTATTGCAACCATCAATTGAGCAGAAATCCAGAGTCCGTGTTATGGTTTATAATTAATAATAATACTAAATTGTTAGTCTTAGGTTGAATCTATTGCATTAATCTAAAACAAAAATGGACGTTCACGTTTTAATTGAAACTCAACCTTAGGCTGACAAAGTAGAAGTCGACAATACAACCTATAATGACAAAGAAGACAAGCCCCTTGCAAATTCCGTCAATGACACAATTAAAAAGTCAATCCTTTGTTAGTACTGTAGAGTACACTCCGTGCCGTAACACTCAGACACTTACTCTGGCATATTGACAAGAAAACTCCTTGAAATTGTACGCAAAATGTAAATAAAACGAATACTTTTCACCCCAAGAGTACAATTGCCAGGAAGAATTTCATCTAAACAGACTTAGAATAAAAGAAGAGCGCAAAAAACGGAGATATTTCATCTACTTAAGATTCCGAGCATGTTGAGGCGTATGTGAGAGAAAGGGTTGTACTATAGACGGTCTGCGAAGCTTATATGACATTATTACATAACTCCTAAGTTTGCCGAATGACTTGCGTCGCGGTAAAGATGCTTACATCCACGGGAGAGGTAACTAGGACGGGTAAAGTTCGTTGTGGGTAGTACATTTCGCTAATAAAGTGCTTTGAGCAGCCCTGCCTTGAAATAAACCCTGCCCACATTTATTTTAACATCAATTAGGACGCCTGAATTTCTGTGAAACTTTATGTACTTGTAACTTGACGAGTTATGTTTTATGATCGACTGAGGGACTTTATCAACGCGGTGTAGCTAATTTTGTTTTTTTTTTTACATAAAGATTAGGGGAAAAGTGAAGTATTGTTATAGTTTTTGAGTAAAACTGTTAATTATCACCTTAATGTGGCTTATAGATCGCCCGAGATATTATATAAGTTTAGCACTAAGTTTACGACGAGGCTACAGCTTTCTTGGGTGTGGGTTTGCCCTCCTTGAAGCCATTGCGGAAACGCCTCCTCACAATCTTCAGGTAACGCATGCGGCCAGTTCCAGTGGTCTTCCTGCGCTTAGCCTTGACTGACCAGTGGTAGGAACGCAGCTTAGCTGCGGGGTATCCGCACTGTGCACATTTGGATTTTTGGATGTGGTACGAAGACCTGCCACACCTTCTGCACAAGGTGTGTGTCTTGTTACGACCCTTACCAAAGCTCGAAGTACCCTTCGTCATCTTGTCACCATTTGACAAGCCAAGAGTTTAAACTATAATAATATAATAAAGCCTTTATTTAACAATCTTATAAAATACATTCTTTTAGATAAAAGTATTGAATATAGACACTAGTTTGCGAAGATTGTCTTGCTACTCAGCATAGGCCTCCCCTAAAGCCTGCCATAAAGTGCGGTCTTGAGTCTTTCTTCTCCATGTGGTGCCTGCTATTCTTTTTAAGTCGTCTTCCCATCTCCGACGCATGTTAGTTTAAACTAACATGGTCACTAAAATTATCATTAACCAGAAAACAGAATATTCTGTTTACTATTTGTCGCCAAAATATCCGGAATTCAAAACAAGGTAAAACATGGATGGTGGTTGTGTTTATATCCCGTTTCCAGTGTTGATATTAAATTGGAGGTTTATTATCCAGATACAATATTGCCAATATTTTGATGGTAGGAACCCTATTATAAAGATAATACTGAATTTATATCCACAGAACCATGCAATCATTTTATTTTACTTTTTGATCCAGTTAAGAGGTGATGCCATTTATAAGGCGGTTTACGAGTGTTAAAAATTTGCAGCATTTAGTTTCAAAAAAATAATCACAAACGGCTAGAGTTACAGCAGCGCTAATCCCATAAACTGCGCAAGGACCTTTAAAGGACGCAATTACCTACACGACTTAAAAAAAGGTTGAATACATCTGCCTAATTTGTACGCTCCTGCGTCAATTGACATGTCTATTCATCATTGACAACATAACACCCATATTATCCGGTCGATTGATTTAATGACCGATTGGCAGCCAAAGCCGACCCTAAACTTCGCACATAGCGTATATATTGCTATATCAAGTTTATTGGGTTCAAAGAGGTGTGTAGCCGTAATATAATTGACACTCGGGGTTATTTAGGGACGTTTTCGCAAGTTGTGTGGCCGATGTGTTTTCCCATTGGCCAGTTTTCGAGCACCTTAGGGGGGTGTGAGTTTCCAAAAATCTGATGATACTACTAACTTTTCATTCGACTGCCAAGGAAGGGTCATGTTTCTTACTTTTAAATTCAACAGTTCAACTTGCACGTTTCTAACAAACGACAAAGTTCTATTTAAATATTCATCCCCTATTAAACCCCCATAGGGAAAGAATTTTCGAACATTATTAAAATCAAATCAAAAGTCATTTATTCAAATTAGGCTAATGATATCAGGACTTTTCGAACATCCAAGTTTACAAGAGACAGTCCTTTTTTTTGGAGTATCACACTTCTACTGACTAAAAACCACCCATGTTCCTTCTTAGCCCTTTGTATCTGAGGTTGCAGTATCTTCTTCGAACAACCCGCAGCCCCGACAGAAAGAGACAGTACTTCAAAAAGCCCACTCTTCGTAGTGTCTTAGCCCTTTTAGTTCCTTCGACCCTTCTTAGTGTTTTAGCTGCGAAGAAGAAGTGGCAGAACAAGCTCCCAACAACACATCTATATGTTAGGTAAATAGAACCAGATCCAGATTCCATACAATAGAGTGTACTCGTAAGAAAATATTAACAAAATCCATTTCATTAAATTATTGTCTCATGTCTGACTAGTGACTACGACTAGCACATATCAATAATAATAAATAAATACAAGATTATTCTTGCCTCGAGGCATAAAGGGCGTGCCGGATAATTTTAAGTAAATTACACCCTGCTAATCCCGAGAGAGACTTCTATAAGACGTTTTCAATGTAAAATCTTACATAAAACAACGTGGTTTTCTAATAACTGTTATTCTGCTACTATTCGATCTTCACCGAAGATTAGTTAGTTAAGTAATAACGAGTATCCATGAATATCACAAATGCAACTTTCACGTAAGCAAGCGGTTTCTTGATCGAAGCTATTTTATTGCAAAATTCATTGTATGTTCCACTTTCAATTCTAGTTGTGTATTCTAACAACCTCTATTGCATATAATAAACGAATCACTGTTAGATGGATATTTCTCGAATATACAAATTTCTGTGTTTCATAATAGAAACACAATCAATATTCTCACAAAAGCCTCTAAAGATACGAGAAAGTTATCTATGCTGAATGTCATGCAGATGAATAATTTTCAAATAAAGATAATTAATTATTATTTAATGATAACAGCCGCTTTTGCGCGCAGACACATTTGGCCAGTAATGTTTAAGTCAAGAAAGATCTGCAATAATTAAATATTCTCACTCACAAAACGAAAAATAAGGAGCACAGAAGAAAACCATTTCTAGAATTGACTGTATCAGTACATAGTTTAAAAACAAAGTCGCTTTGTACGCTATGTACGCTTAATCTTTTAAACTACGCAACGGATTTTGATGCCGTTTTTTTTTTAACAGATAGAGTGCTTCAATAGGAAGGTTTAAGTATATTTTTTGCATCCGTGCGAAGCCGGGGCGGGTCACTAGTCAAATATAATTCGATCCAAAAACTTTTACACTCAGTCGAAGCTGAGCAAAATAATAAAGAGGAAAGTTTTGTTAATTACGTTACACCCCCTTAGACTATACGTGACGGTAACGTCTGTATGTCCCAAGATACCTCCCTTGTGAGGGGCGCCAGGGTTACCACGTCGAAATTAGCGAGTCCTGACTAAAAACTGCACGTTTGCAAAAAAAAGTCAGTTTTTAACTCTTTTTTTTTATTAGTACTTAATAATTTTTATATTACTGTCCAACTGAAGGAATATTAGTGGGCTGTCCCACTAATTACACTAAAAAAACAATTAATTGAGTATCTACAAACAGCAATTAACTTCTTTGTTTTTAACCGACGTCTAAACAGTAAGAGGTTCTCTATTCGTGTGTTTGTTTTTTTTTATCTTTGAAAAACCTCTTATGTCAAAAGTCCGTAAAAACAAGGCCCGGTAAAGTCTCGACGGATGGCCAAAGATATACGGACATGTCTGGACTCTGGGCAAATTAAGGCGAATATCAACCCTCACTCACCATTATCTGCCTAGCCGTTTCCCAACCATGTTAGGGTTGGTTACCAGTCTTAACGTATACAGCTAAATACCAATATTAGTATGGAGTGACTGCCTACCTGACCTCCACAACCCAGTTACTACTGGTTAACATAGTTGCTTTTCCTACTGTAAATGATGGTTTTAAATATAGATAGCTTTATATTCCATCACGTAATGCTTGTAAACCTATTAATTTTAATTCTTAGTTATGTACTCAAAATATTAATCTTTAACTATTGTTCAGTGCTTGTGGCACATCTTATTTGTTTATGGCATGCGGTGCTAACTTGTAATTAATTGTTACACTAACCTTAGATATTATATACTTACTTTAAATGTTATCAGTGTAAACAATAGGGGATCGGACTGAGTCCAAAAAATATGATTCTAATTAGTCCGTCAGTTAGATAATCGAAAAATATTGGATACGTGTTTTTTGTTTTATCAAATTTATAAATATTGACGAAGATAAAACGCGTCAAAGATCATGAGTGGGGGGTTGTGACGTCATTTGTAGGCGAAAAATGTACTAACATGTAACGTTTTCGAGGAAAGGAAGGGTCTTTATTTTTTGTTTATGTGAAAAAAGAAAAAATACGTGTCCAATATTTTTTGGAAATCTATCTAACGGACTAATTGTAATTTTTTTGTCCCATCCCCTATTGTTGGTTGACCAATAAAGGAAAATAAAAATATGACACCCCTTTGGTACAACGAATGGCAACCCTATTGTGTGAAAACCTGATAAGTGATAATAACAGACGTGACCTACACTGATAGTGTCAGACGATTTATTTTTTTAATCATTATTATCAGTCTGTAAATACTAAACGTTTACTGTCGGCGGCGATCATAAATTATTCACTGTCAACCATTTAATGTCGTGGAGTAACTTATGCTGTCATAGTTTTAAACAGTTATAGGTAGGCAAAGATAGAACATAATAGGGGATCGGACTGAGTCAAAAAACAATGATTCTAATTAGTCCGTCAGTTAGATTATCGAAAAATATTGGATACGGCAGGATACGTGTTTTTTGTTTTATCAAATTAATCAAAATTTTACGAAGATAAGATGTGGTTGTGACGTCATTTATAGGTAAAAAATGTACTATCATATGACGTTTTCGAAGAGTTCACAAGTTTTCGAAGCACTGTATTGTCTTCATTTTTTGTTTATGTTAAAAAAGAAAAAATACGTGTCCAATATTTTTTGGAAATCTATCTGACGGACATTTTTTTTTTGTCCGAACCCCTATTAATGCATGCAACGTTTACAGGGATAGGTAGAGGTTAATACTTGAATAATCACACATTAGTACTGAGGTAGGCACGCGTATTGTCATAGGCAGGTATACAATGTGGATCTGGAACTACGACATTAAATTAAAACTAGCACTGTACTAGTCCATCGAAACATTTTAAAACACGAAGATTAGTAGTTAGTGGAAAATTTAAAAATTGCAATTTTCAAACAAAATAAATAGCAGAATCAACTGCATAAAAAGTAAACACGCTTTAACTACGAAAAGTCACTGACCTAGTGCGCGGGGTGCAGCGAGCGGCGGCGATGTTGGGCGTAGGTACTTTTTATCGGAGAACAACAAATCAGCGGCATAAACTCACTAAGTTGCGAGTTGTTAATTAATAAAAGATCACTGATTGAATAATTAATCACTTAAAATCACATTACAATCAGAATTTTAAATCATCAACAGTCAAATTTTAAATTTTCAAAGTGTCCCCCGTTTTTCATTATGCACAAGCGACATCGTCTTATTAAA
The DNA here is from genome assembly GCA_932274075.1 of Diarsia rubi. Classification (NCBI taxonomy): domain Eukaryota; kingdom Metazoa; phylum Arthropoda; class Insecta; order Lepidoptera; family Noctuidae; genus Diarsia; species Diarsia rubi. The sequence goes on along the minus strand of OW026424.1, from coordinate 17,823,222 downwards.
TTTTCACGGACTCGTCTTAACAAGTCCCCATCTGCCATTTCATCTACGCAATGCTAAAGCCGCATTTTGTTGACATTCTCCGTACATAAGTACCATGTCGGTGTACTCGGCAGCTGTGTACCTTATTTGAGGCATAATTAAACTAAAAAACTTACTAACTTAACCTAAATCACAAAACTAGCTACCTAATAAATGCCTAAATAACTAATATTACACTAACACCAATAAGTCACAGTAACCTATGCACTAATCCAAATATCATAAATCGTCTTTAATCACAATAACAACAAACTTTTCATAAAATCACGACAATGCGCGCGCGGCTCGTCTTGTGATAAAAAAAGTAGGCGTGTGCTCTCCTCAAAGGGCGCCGCTATGCACTGACTGACATAGTTACCGAGTCAAGGACTTTTTGCCGAAAAAAATTCCGCTCACACACACACTCGCAATTTTCTATGCACCACTAATGCATTATTTGCGTAAGTAATATTACTTTTTCTTTATAATTGTAGTATCTTGTGGGAGTGTGCGGGGCGCGTCAGAGTGGGATCGTATGACACCTTTCTCTGTCTTTCAAGCGTATTGAGACGTTGAGAATAGAATCGTAGGTTTTTGCACAGGTTCCTGACCTTACAATGTTTACCTATTATTACGGACTCCGATCTACATCATGTTGAAAAATAAGAAAATGAAAAATAATTTCCTGTGGCTAAAGTAGTCATTGGATTTGATTGATTTTTTGTATACGGGTCAAGAGCATGCCTTTCTTTACGTGGTTTAGAGGAATGTCAATCGTCCTGCTCCACATTGTATAAGCATTTATACAATCTAAAAAGTAAGTACTAATACAAAACCGGAAAACTGAGCTAATCAATCAACATATTTTATTTCATATAGCCCCACATGGGCACTTATAACACGTCGAGAAAAAACCGACAAGAAACTCCATGGTTACTTAATTAATGTGATTTGATTTTCCATTATTATCACGTTACCTACCTACCTCACCTGATGAGAACTAAGGTATGGGGGGACAACGTAGGCCCGTCAATAAGTCGTAGGTTTCGACACAAAAACGTAAAAGATAAAAACTCAACAAAAGCTTCTAGGAATCTTACGAATGAATAACATGATTTGGGAAAAATACTTTAAAACTATTTAACAAAAAATAAAAGCGAGTTCAACAAAAAATAAAACAGAAAAAGCGTTTTTTTTTTAAAATAATTTTTAGTGTTTGATGTGTTACCCCTCCAAAGCGTACCGGCGAGATGATCTGTTTTGAACTGGTGTAAACAATAGACAGACATGAGATTTCAGCAATTCCAGCGGGAGGGGTTATTCGATGATTTTACACCCACCAAAAAAAAAAAAAAAAAAGCCTAGCGTAATTTAGGAACAGTCACGTTGTTCACATGTTCTATTATATTTCCCCAGTTACGTTTTAAGTCCCCTATTCCCCAAGTAATAAGAATCTAGCCTGCGCCAAAGTAACCCGTCACAGTTTCTGAGAATTCTTCTATAAACTTACAATTTCTTATTAATACCTCATCAGATTATCAATTCTTCCTATGGAGGTTCCCTGAACAGAGATCGGATCCTTATTGAGGCTGTCAAGCGTGTTATCCAATACCGGTTTACGAAAAAATAGCTTATAGTGTGCCATTATCTGGGCAAAAAAGGTTTTTTTCCATTTAGATTAATGTCTCTTGTGTTGCTCCGTCTCTGGATAAGTTCCGGTTTGCTTAGTTTTGAGATTAGTAACATTTTATTCAAATCAAATCATCTTTATTGTGGACTATAGCTATACATCATAAATACAGGTCTTAAATAATTAAAATAAGTTCTAGTTATTCTATTTGAATTTTGAATTTATCATAGACCGATAGGTACCTAACCTAACCCAACCTATACTTAAAAAATTAAAAAGTTAAAAAAGTGATAATTATCAGCCTAATTTGAATAAATGAGTTTTGATTTTGATTTTTAATGAAGGAGAAGAAATATATTATTAGAAAAATTTGAGACTGTTCTAGTACTCTAATCTTAATTGGTTCAGAAGAGATGATATTGTACTGCTTAAAGCAGCCCTTGCTACCCTGTCTAAAAAACTTCTCTGTACAGTGTGTTACGCTTAACAAGGACCTACTTTAAGTAAGTTCTGTACTCATGAAAACCTTTAACTTTTATTATGAGAAAACGAAATATGAAATCCCAAAAAAAAAACTCATTGCTCTTCACCCGACAAAAGGTAAGAACTTGTGCCAAAGGATACTTGCCTTTTTTTCATGAATTTCATTCCCGTATACTAGTAGAAGTATATGTATAAATATGTAGGTATACAAATGCATTATTAAGGCTAACACTGTGGCTAACACCCTCCCGCCGGGGCTACAGGTTGTTCGAAAAAGATTTAGCCTCGACACAAAGGGCTAAGAAGGAACATGGGTGGCTTTTAGTAAGTAATGGCTAATGATGGCTAAAGAATAATGAAGCTAATAATGGCTTAATAGCCAAGAGCCTCGACGAACATCTAAGGAGGCTCTCGCTTGGTAGCTGGATCAAGGGCTTGATTCAGAAGGCAGTACTTCTGGACACGGCGCGCATTGTCAGGAGGTTCCTCTCTCAAGAGCCCTGACCACCGGTAGTTCGGACTCTGTTCCCAATACTAGTGGACCACTATTTTGTAAGTTATGTAACATCTAAGTTTGTGCCATGTAAAACACAATCTATTGGGTGAAGATCTGCTATTCCTAGCTAGGTTGTAGAATAACCTGTATTAAGGAATAACAGTCCCTGTCCCTTTAAAAAAGTTACAATAAAATAGTACATTTTTCTATACTACAACAATGTTTATAATTGAAAATGTTCGTGTGAGTGTGTGTGTGTTTGTGTGTGTGGTTGTACGTGAGTAAGTGGTCTGTGCGTGTGTACGACTGAGTGTGCGATAGAGAGAAAGAGAGAATGTGTGTTTGATTTGAATGAACTCGAGTGAGGTAAATTTGATTACTGTCACCGTAGCTTAATTAGATAAGTAGAAGTCTGACACTCCCTACCATTCTGCCCAGAGCGGGGGAAGTCATTTGATGACTTCCCACTCTCCAAAAAAAAGGCTTACATCCTGTATTTATTTCACTTTCTACTTTCACCTGTATTTCCCCCTGAGCCTTCAAACTGCTACCGACAATGAGTTTCCTAGTGGGTATTCCACCCGATAGCCTACAGATTTACAATCAGCCACGATAGCACACCCCACGTCATTAGACCTACATAATGTTCGCACGGAAATCCTCAACATAACTCACTGCTATCAGATTATCTTACTGATAACGATAAGTCAACGACCTCATCATAATTCCTTAGAGCACATAAATATCTATAGGCTGTACAAGATTATGAGTTATTTAATATGAATGTGAAGTGAATAATCAATTTTTACGCCGCAATATACGAAGACGGAATATTGGAGTGTTTCACTCCATCTATTAAGAATGTTACGCGTATGATGGATAAATATAAGCACATATGAGGGAATCAGAGAGAGCACATATGAGAGCAGTGGCAGCTCAGTGGTAGCGGCCCCGACTTACGAAAAGTGAGTCGAGGGTTCGAACCTAGTTACTTTGCGTAAATTATTTCACCACCACTGCTCTCAAAACGGCGAAGGAAAACATCGTGAGGAAACTGGCATGTCTTAGAACCAAAAATTTCGAAGACATGTGTCATCTACCAATCCGCAATGGGCCCGCGTGGTGGATCATAGCCCATCCCTCTCTTAGAGAGGAGCCTGAGTCCCTGCAGAGGTAACATTATAGGCTGAAGATGAGATGAGATAAGGGAATCTGAAAGAGGCGAGTGACTGAAAAGTTGTGTGGTAATCGGTAAGGAAAACTTTGAGTTCGAATGGGGATGGGTATAAGAGTAAAGCCGAATAAATGATATATAACTAACGGACTGTGCAAAGCATGATATATATAGCAAGAGAGGAAGTGTCTAATGAGATGATGAGTAAGTACTGGAGAAGTATGAAAGAAGAAGCAAACATGCGCCTATCCCTAATGAACGTGCTCATGGCTGCCAGAAATTATCCCACGACATCATAGTACTGAGAATAAAGTATTTATGTCTAAGCTAGGTCTTGGGTCTTGGTAGGTCTAGGACATGTGTGCCAAACTTTACCGATAGCCATGAAAAGTTAGCAGACGAACAGACAGGCACACAGGTACTTTGCTTTTATAATCAAATATTTAGACACATATTATTATAAGACCTTTAAAATACCTTAAAGAAAATGTTTAGAAATAAACTACGAGATTTGACGGTCAACTAAGATGAACTTAAACTGTACTTGAAGAAATGATTCAAAAGATATTATGTCTGGGCGATCCAATTTCTAGATAACCTCTAGGGTTTCTTCGTCTACGAAACTAATTTGACGTCTCCCTATGTACCTACTTATAGCAGTCTATGTTTATCTGACCAAGATTGTGTGTGCCTTGAAAAGAAACTGAGTATTTTTTAAGAAACACCGACTTCATTTTGTCTTAAAACAATTATACTACATCGAGCGAGTCGACCTACACGATAACTGCACTGACTAGACAGGTTCACTGAAATATGCGTGGATGTGTCTTCAAAATATCATCCTAATCTACATAGTCCTAATGTGAGGTGACTAAGAATATGTAGGTATGTACCTTAAATGAGACTATGACCTCTGAGTTTGTTTCGGAGATATGTAACCAGGTCCAAAACACCGACCAATTTAGTTTTAAAAAAAGTTACGTGTAAAAACCTATTTGCAAACTAAACATCTTAATCATTTGTGTCAATTTTTTTAAACCGACTTATATTATAATCATTTAGGTAGGTATCAATAATTTCACATACCCGCATACATGTCTTTTCTGCGTAAAACTCATTAGGTAACCAAGTACTAAAGCTAAGAAAATGTCACAAAAATGCGGTATCTTAGATTGGTTGACCGAATTTTCTAGCTTTTTGTGGACGAGGCACTTCACTCAGATCCAATATGTCAGACAACTGCCAATTAACGGGCCTAGTTCCGAACCAGCGAAGTGCTATTAATGTACCTAACGTATTATTGTACCGAAAAACTCATCAGCCTTTAGACTCACCACTTTTTTTGTTAATGGGTGTAGGCAGAAACACTGTTGTTCACATGTACACTCTTTTTTGACGTGCTCCGTTCGAGAGTTCTTCGGACGGTTATTTTTTAGAGGTTATCAACAATAATAACAAATAAAAAAAATAACAACACATACATACATAAACTCACGCCTTTCATACATTTTGACCGTGTAGGTTTTGCACTATTGTAGAAAACAGCAGATAAAAAAAACGATGTAATATTAAGTACTATCTCTAACCCCACAGTGTTTATACGAGGTAACCGTTTCTGTATCGACGACGTCCCTTCCACCCTATAATACGTCATTCAAGTACAAGTACAAACAACTACCTTACCTAGTTAAGCCCCTCGGGTTTCCACGAACACCTGTCAAGTTACAATGTAGATCGGCGGCTGTGTCAGTGCCTATCTCTGCGAAACTTTCTCCTCAATTGTATTACGACGGCAGCAGATACGTAGATACGATGTTTCACAAACATTAGTGACAGAATAAACACTATCTAATCGGTCATGCCGCCCACCGCGATTTGACGCCAATGAAAGTGGTATAATGTATAATAAGAGGCAGGGTTGTCACACTAATATCTGAGTGGAAGAAAATGAAAGTGCATACAAAATTCCACCTAGTTTTTAATACTTTTTAGGGGAATTGAATTAGATGGATTGTTTAAGAACTAATAGTGACAATATTAACATGTGACAAGGGTAGGGAGATGATCCCGTCGGGGCTGCGGGTTGTTCGAGATACCGCGGCCTCGACACAAAGGGCTAAGAAGGAACATGGGTGGTTTTTAGACAGTAGAAGTCTTTAGGTTAGGTTTTTAGATTAGTACCGCTCTGCCCAGAGCGGGAGGAGTAATTTAATGATTTACCAGCCCCCAAAAAAAGATCACTGCATAGTACATACAGGGGAATTAGCTGGCCATGTAGTCTGACGTATGTCCAATGAGCTATAGCTCTTAATAGCCACTATTTATGTGGAGACATGACACAGTCAGAAGGTGTCGTGGTAGACCTCGTAGAAGACGGCAGGACAAACGGGACTATTTTATCGACCAGTGGTCCACATTAACCAATAATCTAAATAAATAACTTTAAGCCATAAGTAGGATGGGACTGGGCAGGACATGTCTGTCGCATGCCGAACGAGCTGTGGGCCCGTAAAGCTCAGGACTAGTAGGTACCCTGAAACAGTGGCGCGAAGTCGTTGCCGACCACGAAGGAGATGGCGGGCCGAACTGGATGTCTTCCTTGAGAATTGGAGACACGTTGCACTGAATCGTGACCGTTGGAAGGAATGGAGGGAGGCCTTTGCTCAGCAGTGGGACAAAATAGGCTAGCTTTAATAAAAAAAGCCATAGGATAGGATTTTGAACTACAGTGGAATGACAACGGTAATCAGTAGTAGCAAGGGAGTCAATGGAGCTGTATTAATTCCTCGTGTTGTAATTGGATGATCATCAAAAGTGACAGTGTACAGAATACTTGAATTATTTTTATTGATTAACTTAAACTTGATGTAACTAGCATTGAAAAGGATTTTCTGTTTATGGAATTATATAAAAAGACGATAATCGTTCAGAAAATAATAAAAAATAATACTTAGAGGCATCCCTAAGAAAACGCATGATATGCCGTGATCGCATACTATAATTCACTGGCTTTCAATCGCTCACAAATCGTAACTAGTACCTAGTATTTTACGATTCGGATGGTACACTAGTTTTTTACTGTCAATAAATTTTGATTGAAACCATGACAATCCATCATATACTGCGATAGACAGCTCAGAAACATTGTTGTTTGTAAAAATACAATTCCCGCAGCACACCCATTAGGTCCCAGCGGAATTATTTCATCTGTATTTTACCAAAATGTTCGTACAGCGTATACTGCAAACTGAGCAATTATCATTCTGTGTTTTTGTTTCATTTTCATTAGCATGGAAAGGTTATCATTCCATCGAAACTCGTGTTGAAATGGAGATCAATGCGAAATTCACATTGTTGTTCGTGAAACTTGTTTAGCTTAAAACTTTCCAGCGAAGTAACTTAAAAAGCCATTTGTGTAAATACAGAAGAGAGCTCCTGTTGTTCATTAGTATTGAGTTAAATATTTTAATGGTTTGATTGGTCGTACCGCAATAAATAAAAGACAATATAATTAAAAATGATGTTCGGTGTCTCGCTCATTCATGCTGAAGGCCTATCTATTATACATACGGGATGTGCGAGCCCACTCAGTACACTTATTTCTGCACCACCTTAGTAGGTTCGGTGGTGAGGACAGTTAGCGAATAGATATTTCACCAAAAAAATCTGATTAGTCCGTCAGATAGATTTCCAAAAAGTAATGAACACGTATTTTTTCTTTTTTCACGTTAACAAAAGATGAAGACGATACAGTGCTTCGAAAAGTCGTGTCATGTCATGTGAAGTCACAAGGTTAGTACTTTTTTACCCACAAAGTGACGTCAAAAACCCCTTATACACATTTTATTTTCGTAATTTTTTATTAATTTGATAAAACAAAAAACACGTAAGTATCCAATATTTTTCGATAATCTAACAGACGCACTAATATTTTTTTTGTGAAATACCTTATTATAATCTTTTCCTTTTACTACCAAGTATAGGCCTTTTTTTTTTTGGCGGGTGGAAAATCATCGAATAACCCCTCCCGCTCTTGGGCAGAGCGAAAGGGAGTGTCAGATTTCTACTGACTAAAAACCACCCATGTTCCGTCTTCGCCCTCTATGTCGAGGCCGCGATAACTAGTGTACAACCCGCGGCCCCAACCAAGTATAGGCCTCGAGTTCGAACCCAAGGCACCTAAGATTTTTCGGATGCATGTGCGTATTCGGTATTATATGAGTGCTAATTACACTTGCTTCGGTGAAAGAAAATATCGTGAGGAAACCAGCATCATCATCATCATCATCATCATTTCAGTCAAGGCCTCCCCATGTGTCGCCACATTGACCGGTTCCGTGCGTCTCGCCTCCAGCGGGTCCCCTCAACCATCACCAGGTCATCGGTCCACCTAGTGGAAGGCTGAAAGGCCTCCCACCGCAACGAACAAACCAGCATGACTGAGAGTATTCCCCGACGGCATGCAAAGTCAAGGTAGAGGTAAATGGGCGGCATAACAACTCTAACACCACCCTAAAGAACCTAGTTCGATTGGTGTACTCGTAATATGTTTGGTCGATATTAAATCTAACTGACTGACAGTAGAGAAAACGTCTGGTTTTAGTTTTGAAGAACAAGCTACCATCAACTACTATTTCAATCAGCCGCAATGTCGAGATCTTCAAAACTGGACTGCATTTAACATCATTAGGCAGTTTTTTTGGAGGGCTTGTGAAATCGTCAAACGACTCCTACCGCTCTGGGCAGAGCGGTAGGGAGTGTCAGACTTCTACTGACTAAAAACCACATATGCTCCTTCTTAGTCCTCTGTGTCGAGGCCGCGGTAACTCTTTCGAATAATTCGAGCTCCCCGATAACTGACAAATGCTTGCACTGACTGGACGGGTCCACTCAAATATGTGTGGTGCTTTCTTCAAAAGATCATCTCAGACATTAATCTGCATGGTCTTCATGTGTGTATTATACCTTATTAATAACCCAAACGATTTTAAAAGATTAAAAGAGTAACCTTTGGTGTTTCTTGCCGGTTCTTCTCCTTAAGAATCAACCAATACACCGAACCGTGCCGCTTTTTATCGACATTTTATAAGTGCCCATGTAGGCCTATGTGAAATAAAAATATTTTGATTTGATTTGATTTGAACAACCCGCAGACCCGATGGGGGCACTTGAAATCCTTAAAGCGGCTCGTGGCTGAATAATAAAGGGCGCAAGGGTCGCTCTTCAAAGATAAACACTGCTTGCCTAGGTTGGTCCGTGGATGGGTGACCGTACATTACAGGCCGAGTTTCCTCCATGCTTCGGAAAGCTAGCTGGCTTGTCAAGCTCAGATAGACAGTCGCTTCATAGAAAATACTGGTAATTAACTGTGCCACGTGTAGTTTCTTTCCATGGTCCAACGAAATTTATTTTTAATTAAGTAAATATCAAAGTAAAGGGAAAAATTGGCTAAAACACACGAACGTGAACAAAAGAAAATTTCACGAAAGAATTCTCTGTAATGAAAATTCGAGCTAAGCTAAGAAAAACGTCAAATGAAACAAAAGCAAATCGAGAGGAAAGAACGCATGTTCTAAAACCAAAGAATCGGAGACATGTGACCAACCTTATCTTAGAGAGGGAATAGGAGCATAATGCAACGTGTTTTTTTTAAATCCCATAACTCTGCTTTTAGTAAAAATAATACAAAAAGTCCTAGAATTAATATTCTAGGACTTTTTGTATTATTTTTAACGACCTTAGAAACTGTGGATTTTTGGATCACATAATTGTGGTCCAAAAATCGAATGGTCCAAAAAACTTTCGAAGGTACGTTTTAAGTTTCTTTGATAAATACGAGTAATTCATTTTCATTCAAACTGAAAAAAATGCGTAGTTCTCATAGTCACTTCCACGTTTGGATCTTTTACATAAATAAAATCTTGATTTTTTAATTGTTGTATGAAAACTTAAAAAAAAATTGTAGGATTCTTTGGTATTTTGTTCATACCACTAGAGTTACAGGATATAAAATACACGTTGTACATACATGTAGGAATAATTAATATCCTAGCTGATTTAAGGTAACTATTTTTATCCGACTTAAAAAAGGGGGAGGTTCTCAATTTGTCGGAACCATTTTTTTTATGAATGTTCCCCGATTACTCGAAGATGGCTGGACAGATTTGTATTTTGTTTTTGTTTTTAAACCTTTATTTCTATGATGACTTCAAAAAGCGACATGTGCAAGATGGCGGAAAGAGCTGAAGAAAACCCAACGAACAGTGGCCCATATTAGCCCTCTGGATCGAATAATGTAAATTATGAAAATTTAAAGAGACGTTTACCATATCGTAAGATGATGATGCTGGCTAACAGTATTTCATAATGAAATTAAATACATTGTAGAAAAAGGCGGTGAAGGAAAACATCGTGAGTAAACCGACGTGTCCTATGTAGAACCTAAAATTCGAAAACATGTGACATCTACTAATACGCACTAGGTACGCGTGATGGATTATCCCCTAAAATAGAGAGGAGGCCTGTGTCCCAGCAGTGGGAACAAGATAGGCTTAATAATGGTGATGTAGAAAAAGATATGGTTTTACCAACAGTTCCACTCCAACAATTATCATTGCATGCAAGCGGTAGTTTTACTAACGGCGCCGCTGTGTCGTGAAATGAGTAAAAAATATGATGCTAATTGTATATGTAATCCACATACGATAATTCATTTACATATCATTACATTTACTGCCTACTGAGGTAATTCCATTCGTATCTATTGTTGTGTGCACTTTGTGGTAATGTGCTAAATAAACATGTTTTCTTTCTTTCTTTCTTTTACCTGATAATCGTCTACCGAATCTATAGGGATTGTCTTTCAGGCTCACGGGATGCAGCTGAATACCATTATTTTAGCTATCTATCTTTTGTTTTTTTCTTTATTTAATAAACAATAAAATAAACTACAGCTGTAGTAGCCCAGTGGTTGCGGCGCCGATTTACGAACAGTAAGTCGTTCGAACATTACTCTGCGCATTACTCTGTGTAATTTATTTCATCAGCACTGCTCTCAAAACGGTAAAGGAAAACATCGTGAGGAAACTGTCTTAGAACCAAAAAAATTGGCGGTTCTTAGTTCGTTCGAATTCGTATCAATACAATTGCATAAAAATGGTTGCATAAGGAATGACTTTAAATTGACTATAAATACAAGTGTTAGACTTTAGGTTTCCTGACTCGACGTAATAACTGTCAAAAGTCTTATGACAGCCGGGACCAGCGGCTTAACGCGTTTTTTTTTCACAATCCCGACACACTATTCCCAAACCACTGTAACTCCTGTAAGCCAGAATCAACAGTGGCGACCACAAGAAAAGCGTCGAGACAATAAAGCTCGACGAAGTCCCAGAGAAAGGATTTAACTGTCTTGGATCCCGCAACGAAATTAATCAAAAAATAATAGCGGAGGAGTAGGAAAAACATAATTTCCACTTCACTCCATATCAGCAGGAGACAGAACAGAACAAGGTTAACAGGCACACAGGGACTTTACAACTGGGATAAGCCCAGTTGCCTAGCACTACGGATATTTTTGTCGTTAATATTACTGGGTCCTAAGTTGCGAGTGTTTTATATTTAAATCTAATAATAGTTTAATATAATAATTTAACGTGGTTCACTATGATAATGCCCTACAAGCCAATAATACCTACCTACATATTCATCCATCCCTGAACTGATGTGCCTGTTCGTAGTCATATTACGAATCCCAATTTTCTAGAAAAACCTCAACGACCTCAATATTCTCGAGAACCGCAGTTTACGAGTGTTGCCGATGTTTTACCCGAAACCAAAATAGGCTACCACTAGTACCTACAAGATCTACTTACAAAAATAAACCTTATTTCATCATTTTTAGATTTGATATAATTCCATTATACTTCTGCGACTTTATTTACAAAATCAGTCTACACTTCACTTAATGGCCGCCATTCCATTTAAATTCAATTTCATAAAAACACTAGAAACCTCAACTGAATTTTCACGCTTGAGGAACTCTAAATTCTCCAATGAGGGCAAATATTCTGCTGTGAATATTTCCTAAACAATCCAGGCCTCAAACAGGGCCGCCCTAATTCTAGTTTTAGTTTGTTTTGTTCCTCAAAGGCCAACTCAAAAATATATTATAGAGAGTTCAAACTGGTCGAAGGAGAATAAAATGTTCTGAACTACTGACGTTACATAGTAAAACGGTGGCACAGATAAAATAATGTGGAACAGATACTTTACCCTTGTCCAGTTTACGACTCCAGGCGATGCGATTTGCGACAATATGCGCGTCCGTCTCTTGTTGCAAGACGTGTCGACACGTGACATGTTCGCTAGTTTCACAAAGTATACCATTTCTTCTATTTTTTCACATTAACTGCTGGAAGTCACGGGAATAGGCAGTGGGACGATACAGGCTAACAATATCAGCTGTTGCAACTCGCGTGTCGATAGACGCGTATCGTTTAGTGTGGCCATGCGGTTAGGGCTAAATAGCTGTTGTGTAGATGAATTCAACGTCGTCTAACGGATGGGTCATCGAAAGGGATAGGCATTCCGATTGTGTTTCGCGAGGGAACTAACTATCTGTACGCACCATTAATTGGTCTGCGGAAGACCACCTATTTTTGTACTAACAAGCGACTTTCACCCCTTTTTTTTTGAGATGGTCGGAAGTCATCAAATGACTCCTCCCGCTCTGGGCAGAGCGGTATGTCAAGCCCGCCAAACTATTCCCAAACCACTGTAACTCCTGTAAGCCAAAATCAACAGTGGCGACCACAAGAAAAGCGCCAAGACAATGAAGCTCGACGAAGTCCCAGAGAAATGATTTGACTGTCTTGGATCCCGCAACGAAATTAATCAGAAAAGAATAGCGGAGGAGTAGGAAAAACAGAAATTCTACTTCTACTGACTAAAAACCCTCATGTTCTTTCTTAGCCCTTAGTGCCGAGGTATCGGTATCTTCGAACAACCCGCAGCCCCGACGGCAAGCGACCACCCTTACATGGACTTCCAAACAGATCAGATCTTGCAACATTCTTCCAAAAAAGTACAAAGTCCTGATGGAATCCTGTTCAAACGACGCATGTGGGCTTAGCGACAAATATAAACAGTATATTTATTATGTTCTGGCTTTTGAAGTTGCGTAGCCTCAAGCAAATCTAATTTTTGCAAGCACGTTACAAGAAATATATTATGTTTGGTATACACGGAAAACGGAAAACAAATAAGCCTCTTGTCTTGTCCTACGCGTATGCTTATTTGTACAGAAAGGCATTCGACCTGCGGCGAAAAGAAATTCTGTGGAGCGAAATTGTCATAAAATGTTGGAGAGTTTTAAGGGAAAACTGCTTGAACATTTTGGAGCGCTGAAAATTATTTTTGCAGTTCCTTGTAGTAATTACCAAAACGAGGATTTCAACTTCTCGCATCACGGCGTACGAGTACATTTTAGGTGACATCTGTTAAGTTTAAACAAGGGAGTATTCTCTTTACGCTTTAAGCTTATATCTGCTCAGTTTTGAAAACTTCTTTCTGACAAGATTTACCAGCAGACCATTTTGATTTAATGTTATCTATCATAAAATGAATAAAGTGATCTTAAAATATATCATAAAATGAATATTAAAAAGGATTTTAAGTTCTTGATGATATTTGGTATTTATTATACAATGCAGCACCTTCGTTCATCCCATTTTTCTTGATTTGGCTGGTGCGTGGTGGGTATAACTGTTTGTCATTTGCATCTAAGCCCGATTTTTTGTATCTGATGTGTCTTTTCTCTTTTTGAATGACCAACCTATTTTTTTGTTTTTCGTTATTTATTGTTAATTGTGTTTTTTTTTTTTTTTTGAGTTTTTAAGTTCAACTTCATGAATACTATTGATATAGATTAGGAATCATACGGGACCCAATATTTTGTATCACTTATTTTATAACTGTTACTTTACTTTATATCGGCAATTTTACTTTATATAACTGTTATGTTAGTTTATATAACTACTATTTTAGTTCATATAACGGTTATTTTAGTTGTAATCCTAATTATAATTGTCTCTCTAGCTATTAAACACTTAAAGTAATCTGTGGAAAACGTAGTGGGTGGCATATTTATCATATTTTAGTATTTAAGCCTGCTCATATATCTGTAATATGCTACTGTTTGTTTTTCCTTAAGAAATAAATAAATAAATAAAAAGGACACATAAACTTGAGGCCGCATTTTCGTATCAAAACGTTGTGAAGTCCCTATGGAATCGCCGTTATCATCATCCAAAATGTTTGGTTTCGAAGTTGTCAACTGGGAAAATACCCCTAACATAATCTGCCTGGAACTACGACCTTTTTAAAGCAAAAAACGTCAAAGACCAACTTTATATTACTGACTCAAACAATAAAATTCACAACGATTTTGTCGGGCACCAAAATTTAAGAGAAATTTAGAAGTTACAGTACACCGCACTTAGGTGGTTCCACTTGGCCTAGCGTAGTACGGAATTTCAGTAGAATGCGAGACCAGCTTAAACAGGTATTGCTACGAGTACCTACTAGTGACACACCAATTAAACTGAACGCGATCAACACACCTTAACTGCGTTCAAGAAGGAGAAGTTCACTGGCAGAGTCTTTATTAATAAGGAATATTGACGCCGTTTGCATTTGCGGATCGTGTCATTTCGTTGTTGAAATCCTCTCTAAATTCTACTAACTTACCCAAACTCCAACTCATCAGGCGTCAGCATAACGATATCATCGTCAATCGTCAACTGACATTCAGTCTCAATCTCGTCGTACGGGAAGAATCTATTTGACAGTTTGTTCTCTTTGGTTCGTATCACTTTCAGCGGTTTGTTTATCACCGGCCATTCGGATGCTGTAACAAAAATAATGCTTTAATGTTTATTCGAAATACCACGCTGCGTTTCAAAACGCATAGTGGTCGTTGGCAAGAAGGCTGCTAGGCTAAAATGGGATTGGGCGGGTCAACGTTAGCCGCATGCACAATGACCGCTGAGCAAAAGCCTCCACACTATGATGGACAGAAGACGGACGGCGCTGCTGAGGCCGGTCCAGAAAGAGGTGGCGAGACGATCCGGACGTATACCGCGAGGGCTGGGTCTAGAGGACAAAGGAATTCTTGCAAAAAAATTGAGGGGAGACTTTTGCCCAACAGTACAGACTAACAAATAAATATTTATGTGGCGAGGAGAAAACTCTCTTAAATCTATCCGTGGGTTGGGAGAAACCAAGTCTATGTTGGTGGAATTACTAAAATAAACCGTAACAAGTATGAATATTTACGACATTTGAGCAATTTTCTATTATGCGGCGCTTTGCCCGCGTGGCAGTTGAAATCCCACGGGAACGGAGAACAAGGATAAGAATCCTGTTTATTAATATTAAATTTCGTAAACCCAGGTCAGTTCTGCCGTTTAGGTGTGAAATCTCAGACGGGATTCCTTTCGCATTTATAATAATCGTATAAGTGTGAAAATATTGATAGTATAGATGAGGAATGTTTAGGTATATCAAACAGAGACGAGGTATTACAACAGCGATAAACAAACTAATCAGTAGAACTTTGATTGTTATAGTGTGATATTGGTACTAATGACTAAACAAGGTATGTGAATAAAAGAGTGATGAATATAAATGAACATCCACCAAAGGGTGGTGAGGGTGAGAAGTACCAAATTAACGATGGATAGATAATGTAAGGAATAATATTACAGGAAAAACCATACAGACGAATGCCTCCTACTTCTTGGAAGTCGGTTAAAAAGGAGTCAATGTTAGCGTGACGGTTCACAGGCGAAAATGGAAGAATAAAAACCGTGTTCTGCCGACTCCAAGTAACATGGGCATGAAGATCAAGGGATGTACTGGCCCCAGGTAACAAGGATCAAGGGCAATTTGAACAATCTGCACATCACATTTTATGGAAGTGTAGTCTTTGGCAGAATAAACGTGACATTATTTTAAATACTGTACAGGTCACATCCGGAGTTATTTACTATACGGACCTTGTAGAAACTAGAACAAATTTCCGTGCGATCAAGCATTTCTGTCATATCTATTATTGGAATCAATTAATATACACACAACTTAACACAACAACTTAAGACCAATAATATCCGTGGTGCTAGGGTACTGGGCTTATCCCAGTTGTATACGTCCCTGTGTGCCTATTGGCCCTTGTTATGTTCTGTCTCCTGCTGTTATGGAGGGAAGTGGAAATTATGTTACTCCTCCGCTATTCTTTTCTGATTAATTTCGTTGCGGGATCCAAGACAGTTAAATCGTTTCTCTGGGACTTCGTCGAGCTTCACTGTCTCGGCGTTTTTCTTGTGGTCGCCACTGTTGATTCTGGCTTACAGGAGTTACAGTGGTTTGGGAATAGTGTGGCGGGCTTGTCCCATTATAAAAGGAAGATGATGATGACTTGGTACTAATGTCCTTCCCTGTTCAGATTGTACGAAACGAGGTCACTTCGAAATGTCTTCCCTCAGGGTATTGAGAATGACATTCTATCAGCGCTAAACATAAAACTCAATATTGTATGTGACTCACAATGTACTGAAACGTCTTGTCTATCTTGTTGAAAGTCTTTATAGGAATGCGAAATCGAAAGCTATCGGCGCGGCGTTTGTAAACTAAAAGGTCCTCTTTACTTTATCAGTTCATCTAATTTTTTTTAACCCTATTTTATTAGCTTCACCTGTAACTATGTACAAAATTCTTCGAAGTTAAATTTGTCCCACTTTCCCGGTTTCCGATTGAGTTGGAATTATATATGTTTACTTTGGATGGCAATGCACGGTAGGCTAAGTGACATCAGTCGCCAATATAGCGGACCCCTAAAGATGGCGGAATAGATATTATTTCTGTATTTTCATGATACAGGTAAGAAACGAAAGGTTTTTCTGACAAGAAACAAAACGACGTTACTCTAAAATGTGTTTGATGTTTTTATTTTCAACTATAATATAGGTATATACCACAGACCTATGCTACAAAGTAATATGTAATCCGGCTTGGAAGATGATTTGTCGCTAACACTGGTCATGTACAGAAGCCATAATTCTTGTTGTTCTAGATGACACCTACATACGGACCTTTCCAACTCAGAAATAAATCGGTAGCCATTTATTTCTTAGATTTAGCGGATCGCGGTCTTGAGAAAACCTCATTTAAGACGCCAGAAAGTAGAAATATTAAAAGAAAAACTAAAAAAACTTTCGCTTCTGTTGAAAAGAAAACTCAAACAGCTCGTAATAAAGTACGAACTTTTACAAAATAAGAAACCAGTACTTCTGTATATTAAACCGTTTGAAACGAAAAAGAAAGTGAAAATAAATGTGCCACAATTGAGAAAAATCAGACTGCGTTAACATACTATTGGCAGCCATACATTAAATAATGCAGATCTAATTACTATCACAGCGCTAAATTAAACCTTTCCTCGCTACAATTAAGTTCAAAGTCGATTAAACATTTAATGTTGAAGATTCTCTTGGAAGAAGACCGATTAAAAATGAATTTTAATCTGAACTGTTTATAGTTGGAAATAGCCTGTGTGATCATTTTTACTCTCAATACTTTGTTCCACTGCATGCGTATTGTATATCTGGTTTATCTACTGATTTGCACGTGTATCTTTTCAATGAGTTTTTATTACAGTCTGTATTAATTCAACACTTGGTGTGTTTCTCTGAATTTAATCTGACCATCTATGTAGTAAACGGAGGGTCCTGGAGGGAATTGTTCCTTTTATACTCCTCGTCAAGTCCCAGGAGAGCTGAATATAAAAAACTTAATAAAGGTCGAGACTTTACAAGCGTTTTCCTCCCTTTTACCCTAGAGGATGCCGTTAAGGGACTGGCGAGCTCCAAAGGCATACTTTCCACGAAGACCACTATAGTACCCCTATCGAATATTCACAGTTCATGTATTATACTATTATTTTATCGAGGCCCCAAAGTCCCTAAGGATGCGTTGTATTCCAGATCGAACTTAAGAAAACATATTACAGCCCCTGTGAGCCTATAAAGATAATTAAGAAGTTCTAAGAGGCTCATTGACCGGACTATTAAGGATTAGTACTTGGTCAATGTGGCTTTAAATGGAGCATTTCGGAAATTGAAGCGCTAAATTACGAAATCTGTACACTTGGAAATAACTCCTATTTTGAAGTGTATACACTTTTGATTTCGTAATTTAAATGCTGATTATAATGTAGGTCGTCCTAGATTTACGAACAAGCATAAAAACAAGATCGTAGATCAATTAAACAACAGTTAAAATGCTGAACAATTAACGTGAAGTAAAACAATTATGCTTTCTTAGTTTTTCGAGAACACTTCGGGTTATTTTTCATACTGGGATAAAATAATGGCAGTATACAACAATAGCGGTTCGGTAAATAAATTTATTTCAGACTAGCAAATCAGTAATAATCAAAAATAATACGAAAACATTTTTGTACTGTAATTAGAACATAATTAGCGAAAGCCTAACGACCTACCAGATTCTGAAAACCTTTACTTTATTCAGTGTATATTGTTAGATTTTATATATATATTTTTGTATATTATGATAAGAAGTGAAAATCTAATCAGAAAGATCAAGGCTTCAGAAACAGGTCAAATATGATAATGAGAGCTATCTCAATATTTTTCTGACTAGGAGAATCAATACGTACAAGTAATGAACACATTTTTTTTTTAACTTTGCCCCACACTAGGAGTTTCTCCTGTATCGTGGGTGCGTTATCAAACATTTAAACTCACATACACAAGTACTCTAATTATCTTACTACAATACTATTAGAGATTAGAGCAGTGGTGGCCCAGTGGTAGCGACTTCGACTTACGAGTAAATCGTGGGTTCGCACCCCGTCAGGCGCTTTATCTTTGTGTAATTTATTTCATCACCACTGCTCTCAAAACGCCGGTTGACGAATGTCTTATACGGCCGCCACACTATGCTCCTCGCGCTGACGCTATTTGCCGCGATGTTGCCCGCTCTGCCCATACTGCTCTACTCGCGCAATTAATCACAACGCTCCTCCAAAAAACATAAACCAACAAAATAGGGAGCGATGGGCAGGACGAGGAGCATGACGTGCGGCATGACGAGTAAAGTGGTCACACTATGTCTCTGCCTCCTTTCCTCGCTACTTCCCATGCCACTCGTCGAGTGTGTGGCGGCCGAATTAGAACAAAATAATTTGAAGACTTGTGACATCTACCAATCCGCAATGGGCCTGCGTGGTAGATTATAGCCCATCCCTCTCCTAGAGAGGAGGCCTGAGTCCCTGCAGTGGGAACATTATAAGCTGATAATGATGATGAATACTATCTATTTTCTTACTTACTTTTGTAAATGAGCAAGTGAGGATGTATGGATAGATCCACAGAACAGAAAGAACAGAGATGGATAGATGTTTATTGTTCTTTCACGCAAAAACAAATGAACGGATTGGGATGTAATTCGGGCATACAAGTGGTTTATAACCTGGATTACGTTAGCGGTTACTCAGGGTCAAGAATATTATGTTTTACCTAATTATTTAGAACGAGTAACTGCTTGCAAACGAATAAACGAATTGTTATGATAGTTTTAAAGAATATTGTGACAAACGTAGCAGGGAAAAGGGTACCTATTTGGTATAAAACCATTCAATATCCGCCTCTTCCAATACCGTGGTTTTCTGTCATGGAAGTAAGTAGATGCCATATTGTTCTTTATCATGATACCATAAAAAAATACCCATATCCACGTGGACGAAGCCGCGGGCATAACCTAGCTTAAAATAAGAAGTTAATGGCGTCGTGACCGTTATTGCACTTCCTAATGAGCAGAGCTGTTAAGCTGTTATAAGGAAGGTAGTCTCTGACCATAATACGAAGGCAAAACAAAATAAATAAGTACTGCTGCATACGTGTTGGGTCCCTGGTATTACCTACAAGGTATATCGGACCCTTCACGATGCCGGCAACCAAGCATTTTGTACATTAAACTAAGTAACTTACTCTACGCAAAAATGATTGCTAGGCATTCATTAAATAGTAGTTTTAGTACCTAATATTATAAATGCGATAGTAACTGTCTGTCTGTCTGTCGAGCTTTCACGCAAAAACTACTGAACCTATTATAATATTTAAATGACATTTTGTACACAGATAGAGATATAGAGCCTGAGAAAGGACAAAGGCTACTTTTTAATGCGAAAAAGGGGTTGAAAGGGGCCAGTCGGAGCTGCGGGTGTTTCTAAAGAGATACCACGGCCTCGACATAAAGAGGAACATGGGTGGTTTTTAGCCAGAAGTCTGACACTCCCTTTCGCTCTGCCCAAGAGCGGCATTATTTGATGATTGATGAAAATATTATTTTCGGTCGTGAAAGCCGACATCGGTCGCGATAACCGACCTCCACGCGGACGAAGCCGGCGGGCATCAGCTAGTTTAAAATAAAAACTCGTAAAATAAAACAAGCAAGTGTTGGAACTTTGACCTTACATGCATATCCGTTACTAGAAAAATCGCAGGTATGGTCTAGAACATGAAATATCGCAATGCCGGAGAGAAGTCTAGCTTCGGAAGGGGCTTTTTACACCCGTTATAAAGCCATGGTTTCTAGTGAGGTAAGAATCTAAGAATCACATTTTTTCAAAACTAAACTGTTCATCATTATGTGAATGTAAGGACCAAAGGACCATGTGGGTCTTTCTTTAATTTTAACGATTGTCTGGCAGTTTGAGTACTATAAGTGACCCACCCAAATGTCCTTTCTTTGGTATTGTTCGTCGTGACGTTGAGCTCCTTGAGTTATAAGTTGAGCTCCACGATAACTGACAAATGCTTGCACTGACTGGACGGGTCCACTCAAATCTGTGTGGTGCTTTCTTCAAAAGACCATCTCAGACAATTAATCTGCATGTTCTTCATGTGTGTATTATACCAAGATTATGTCTGGACCTTATTGTTAACCCAAAGGGTTTTAAAAGATTAAAAGAGTAACCTTTGGAGTTTCTTGCCGGTTCTTCTCCTTAGGAATCGACCAATACACCAAACCGTGCACCTTTTTGTCGACGTTTTATAAGTGCCCATGTGAAATAAAAATATTTAGATTTTTTTGATTTTATATTTTCTGGGCCTTTACCGAACTGTGTTGGCATATGGACTATGTCAGCTTCCGTGTAACTGGATGCGCGACTGCCTATCTGAACTCAACAACTTAGTAATTGGGTAATACGACACACCTCGGTAAGACTGGTTGTCAGACTTTCGGGTCACTAAATGACTATCAAAGATCTACAAATAACGGCCCGGATCAACAGCGGAAACTCGGTTTGTAATGGAAGTTCACCGATCCACGGACCGACCTTGGACAGCGCTGCTTAACCTTGAACATCGACCCCATGTGGCTGTCAATAATGAATGTAAGAGTGTGTCGGCAAAAGGCTTAAACGCAAAATAATTTTAGAAACCCCATTCCACATCGCGTGAACCTCCCAAATATCATTACGAACAACAGCAATAAAACATAATACAACTTTGTTACGAATAACACCTAAAAACTCCGAATGACACCGTAAACAACGGTCGTAAAGTTAAAACTGAGCTAAATGAAGTAAATCACGCTCCGACTGAAACTGAAGGGAACAATGACACTCGTCGGTGCTGCGGGTTGTTCGAAAGAGATACCGCGGCCTCGACACAAAGGGCTAAGAAGGAACATGGGTGGCTTTTAGTCAGTACATAGCAGTCTGACGGGAGTGTCACCGCGCACCCATACCGCTCTGCCCAGAGCGGGAGGAGTCATTTGATGATTTCCCACAAAAAAAATAATAATAATAATTGACTATGACAGACAAAATGTTATATTCATAGTGACTAGTTTAGTATTCACGAATTAGGATCGTCGACGTCAACTGTTTAATCTGGGATGAGCTTAAAATCATTGCTAAAAGGATATTATAAAGCTGAAGAGTTTGTTTGGTTGAACGCGCTAATATCAACAACTACTAGTTGTAATTGAAAATTATTTGTGTGTTGGACAGTCCATTTATCGAGGCAGGCTTTAGGCTATATTCGACGCGGTGAAGTAGCGGGCAAAAGCTAGTTATTACTAAAAGATTGTCATAAGGTCGTGGGTTCCATTCGAATTCCTACGTCGGGCTAAGGGTTATTGCATATTTTCAACAGGAAATTCTCAGTAGCAGTCACGGGGTCCGGATTCGTGCAAGGTTGCTGGTAATAGGCTCGCTTACTTACATGTGACTTATACATAACTGGCGAAATGTGGTTTTATTATTAAGTATAGGTACCTCTGCCTAATCTTTCTGGCACAACAGGCGTGATATGTTAATGTTTTGGCCTGTTTTACCAACATAGCAACTAGCAAGAGCATAAAAAACAAATCTCTTTTCTACAAAATTAATGTAACATTATTTTACAAAACATTAAACGAAGCTCATTAAGAAAGCCGTTTTATTAAAATTAATGAAACATGAGGCTTCATCAATTTTAATAAAACGGCCACCAGCATACTATCGATAAAAGTGCTCATCGATCTGAGAATCGGTAAGTTGAGGCAAATCTTGGCGAGAAGTACTTAGTTGGTATCTTGTCTTTAAAATACCTAGCCTGTAATGCTCCCACAGTTGGGACATAGGCCGAAGCTGCTAGGTGAGAGGGAGTGTGCTGAAATCCACCATGTAGGCACATTACGGGTTTATTTCACAAATCGTTTTGTGAGCAGTGGTGGTGACCAATAAATTTCCCCAAGACCAATTCGTAAGTCGGGCCGTTACTACTGACCCACCAGTACTTCCAAGATTAAAGAAAGAAGGATTAGTTACCAAATTCATACTCACAAGGAGGAGGCGCCTTCTTCTGGTTGTTCCAAACGACTAGTATCTTGGCTAGGCTGGGCGTCCGCACCAGTTTAGTGACCAGTGCGAACAGGCTCTCGACCCGGTCGTACGTTAGTATGACCGCGGTGAAGCCGGCAGCTTTGGACGCAGTCACTGGCAAGAAGAGCGGATTCACTGGACCGTACTGCACCAAGGGAAATCAATGTTAATGCTATGTAGATCTAAAAAAACTGTAGACACATAAAGAATCCTTCGCAAAAGATAAATCTTCAACATGACCTGAGCAACAAACTGGATTCACAAATACATTACTAATACATTATAATGCCATACAGACTCGTAATTTCGCACTCGATCACCCTGTACCATCTGGTTGGATCCCTAAAAAGGACCGAATATCTAAGGGCTCACTAATACAATTATTTATTTATAACAAAGAACCATTATGAAGAGATCTATAGGAGGCCGAAACGTACTATCATACTCGTCCAATCCGTAATAAGTATCAGGTAAAAGCTCGCCTTTTGCCATTAGGACTCAATTTCAAATTCAGCTTCCAAACGGGTTATTTCAGTGCTCACATGAAAATTGGAATTTCACAGCGATTTTTAATCGCAGCCTACGTCGAAATGAATAACTGAAAGCAAGGTACTGCGTATGAAATGAAACCGGTACACGAGTCTGACTGAATAAAAACGAGGAAATTGCGCTGTCGTTCACAGCAGATGATAGGGCTAGTGGTGGCTAATAATGTGTGCTATTCCGTGAGGCCCCTGACAGTATACAGCTACAAATCGGTAAACGTAACATATAACGTGAACGTGAGGCCGACTCAATACAGGATCGTAGAGGATAAAGGAGCTTAGTAGACGACATACAAACGACAATGTCCCTGACCTAACTCTGTGTGTGTCTCATGGTATCTATTGCCAATATTGTAAAGAGGATTGCGAGTTTGTTTATATGATGTTTATCTAGAGGCTCTCGGGACTTAATGGCTCCAGCGAAGATCGATCGTTGTCGTAATAAAGTCTTAACGTGTATATAGTTCTTTACACACGTTAAGATCGCCTCGACGATCGTAAAGCCAGTTTATATATCTGCTACACACAGATAATCTAAATAGACGGGAATAGGCATGATTGTGTCAAAACTACTGGACCAAATTTTAAGTGTTTATTTATTAATTTAACACGGATTTAATGCCATTGGAATTTCCTACCATTAAACCACTAAGTGATGCAGAGACCAAGAGTGATAGCTATAAAACCGTGTTTTTATTAATGTGCGAAACAGTGGTCTACAAAATAATATGTTTATATAAAGCTAACTATACAGAAGACAATAGGCATCACAACGCTTATTGTATTCCTTTGCAAAATAAGCTTCGTCTCGTAAAGGAATTTTCCCCATTCGAGTGTTAGTCATTGCGATAAAAGCTTGAATCTCGGCGTCTCCACTCAGCTTACATTATTCAGGAACGAACGAGACGCAAAGTTTTTAAAACAAGCAAAAAGCTATTTGGAAAATTAAAAAGAACACGGTTTTTCCTGAAGCCGGTCCTCTTGTGATAAAGGTGAACATACATTTAGCCCCGTCGTCGTCGTACGTTGGCTCTTTGACTGATTTCCGATACGTGACGTAGACTCGAGGAGGACAAGAAGGGCGTCAAGGGTATGTCGTACCTTTTGACCCAATTTATTGGGGACATTTCTTATGCTAATAAAAAACACACGGCCAAAAACTTCGAAAATGTGTTGAAGAAAACCTCTTTTACACGTGTCCGCCATTTGGTCCGATGGGAATATTATGCAAAAGAAATCCTTTGACAAACATTGAATGGTGTTGAATCATATAAAATCGTGACATCCCGCGGAAGTGGTCGCATCTGGCAACACTACAGGCTGCAGTACAGACGTAGACAATCCACATGTTTTAATAAAACACTGCCATGAGACCGAACATGATATTACTTATTGCTCCATTTTCTGCTTGAACGTATACATTGTACATTACTTTTTCATTCTCCTCCATGTTTGAAAGCAAATAAAGCAGCGGATCGGGAAGCTCATTCTTATTCAGTATAAAATCCACTTGCCTTTTTCGTGGACCGCTAAGCACACAGAGAGACTCGAAACAAATGTGAGTTGGCCAAGCAAATATTTGTTACGATGTAGACACTCTTGTGATTTTGACCAACAAAATTCACAGGTTTGTCGTCAGGCTGCGATGCGAGGTTTTGAGAGAGTTATAGCACCGAGAGTTGTAGAATGCCATGTTAAAACTATAACTCAGGGACAGCAAATAGGGAAGTATTTTTATTACCGGAAGGTGCTAGGAACTCTTCAGTTAGCAACAGCGCGTGAGTCGATTTTATAGAGGCATTAAAAGTTCATTCCTAGTGACTCATCTCTAATAACTGAGAGGTTAAACTACACTTGTGATTCTTGCATTCCTTGTTTAGATGCAAATGCTGCTTAAACCAGCGGTTTCGAACCCGTAGTATTTAATTAAGTTTCACAGTAGTCTGATATGAAATCTAGGTCAGAAACTGTGTCTGTATCTTGAAGTTTGAAACGTTAGATATCGCTCAAAAACGTCATATACTGGGAAATTTCAGCTGGGCTTCAAAGAGAAACTCCATTTACAAAGGCAAAAAGCTCTACAGCTTTTTATTCGGCCGTTTAAACAGAATCGCGAATTAACAAAGGCAATCTAATTCCCCTAATTGTTCGTCATTTCTTCGGCTAAAAACAGAATAATAAATGGAAACACCATAATTACATTACTTCTGACATAATTGGCCTTAATTCGAAGTTTGAAAATGTTGAATAACACGTATACCAGCGTCGAATATAACATAATAAAGCTGCCAAGCTTTTATACAATTGTTTCTTCTATACGTTAATGTTAAAAGCAATTAAACAACTTTTCCCGCTAAAAGTTAACAGTCCACTAAAAATTTATTCGCACAGTCTAGGGTCGGCAACTCGTGCCTGGGTGGCTTCCGAACTTTCGACCAATGGTCGCTCTCTGATTTGTCCTTATCCGGTTTTCCAGACAGTGTCACATGAAATTTCCGGAGTTGTCGTATTTCGTGGAATGTCCTTTCGAATTCCGACTGTAAATTGCAACATTTAAAGAACTTTTATGCATCTGAGAATTCTTCATGATTCTCCAATTCATTGTGTACTTCGTCACACAATATTGTATTTGTGAGAAATATTGATAGCGCAATGTGATGTAGATTGGGTTAAGTCTAAGCATTAATATCAAAGACCACTTGGTCAGGGCTTTACTAAATCGGGCAGCCCTAAGTCGTGTCGCATTGTTTAATAATTACTTGCAATTACAAAATTCAAAATTACTAGCTACAATAAAAGATGTTTCCGTCTTTTATTGTAGCTAGTAATTTTGAATTTTGAAGTAGTAATTTTGAATTTCGAAGGACCAAGTCCGTTCGTCCTCTTGGTAGAACTGACTTAACATGCATTGACCCGTTTATTAATATTCCGAACAGTCTCATCAGAAACCGGTTTTAACGGGGCCTACCACTGATACCTGCATTTAACCTCCATAGAGATCGCGGATCGAGAGTAGATAGAGGTACAGAGAGACCAATCGATACCCCACTGTTACGTGTTAGCTAGCCCCTCCGTACTATATATTTATTTTGTTAGCAGTTTTGAAGTACCTACGCAGTTCTGTAGCGTCGTCTTCCGGTCTATGACGAAGATGGATGGCAAGAAATGTATAGTACGGAACTAAAAATGTTTTGCAAAAGCCGGTAGAAATTACGCTTTCAGTTTTCCGAGAATACTTTCTTCAGAATCAAGACGATTCAACATCAAAGATTGTTTCTTCTGGTTTTAATACTTATTAGTGGCGAGTCTTTTTTATCAGATGACGATATTCATACGGTCACATAAACCAGATTTAAAGCATGTCTCAAAAACTGCAATTGCAACTCGGAGATGAATCTTACGAGTGGATGCATAATTATATAATAACTAGACGAATAAGTTATGCAATTATGCATACGACATACATAAAACCATTTATAGTTAAACGTAGTCGCTCAATCTTTATGCAGCGAATAAAAGGACTAATAAGGTAACAAAGAGCGATAGCGATAGATGCGATAGCGTCAAAACTTCAGGATGGAGCAACAATATGAAAGCAAAGTTTTCTAAAACTAAAGCTGCAAAAAATCATAAAACCGTGTTCATACAATTGCTAACGAGTACGCCGCAGACAAGATGACAATCTACGTATGAAACATACCAAATTGACATAAGCTTCGGAATGTGACCCTTAAACGTCACTCCATTGATTGAATTGACGTTGTTTGTCGATCAGAAACAACTAGAATGGCACTAGTTGGTTTCTTCGACCGACACAAACATTAGTAAAGTTTGAGACTAGGTACTGCAATATAATATTCCAACTATGTGACTTATTTTAATGTTTAATGAACTCGTAGAATATTTCCAAAGATCATTTATTTTATTTACCTAGGCATATAATTCTGAAATCTGAAGCTTTTACGTCGCCTAGAGTGACAGATTTCAAACACGATTCGCTTTATTTTCGCGAAAAATTAACGGCTGTATACGAACATTTTAAACCTCCGTATAAGTTCAAAGAAATTTTAATTGAAGTGAGATTAAAGCTGTCTGTAGCATACACTATGCAAATTAGTTGACACTTGACCTTTTCCAAGGATTTAAAAGTACGAATAAAAGGTATGCCGTAAAAGCAAATATTGAATATTCATGTATTTGACTAGATTTTGCTCCGGCTACGGGCCAGGATTGCCCAGTTTTGTGTATGCTGCTAGCTTGCTAGCAGCGATATTGTAACAGTTACTTGACAAAGATCTTAATTGGTATGCTCGAATTTTGAATACCGAGCAGGTTTAAAAATGCAGGTATCTAACTATTCTACCTCATCTGGTATAACTTTAACACACATAGATCCTAGCGTATTCATACCAGATAAAATCTTGTAAATCCAATCACAGTCACAGACGGAGACGTCGCACTTTATGCAAGAGAAGTGGCGCTCTTTGATCGAAACTTTACTTAATACGAAGATCGCGATGATTGCATTCCTCCCCTACAGACTTGAATGCAATTGCATATGACGTCACATTCCACGTGCAATGCATTTTATTATCGTAAAGCTATTTTTACGTAATGTTCATGTTGAAAGCATCTCGTATGTACAGAACATTGCTTATGAAAACATTTTTAGCGACGCTCTATGAGAAAATGTTTAATTTAAAACATTATGTAGAAAGTATTTTTGTTCTTTTAAACTTGTTTATAAAAGAGCGAAATTAACATCTGAAAACAGGTCCATTATAGACTACATTTACTAGAAAACTTTACGAGAGATGAATAGAATACTAAATAAAATCGGACGGTTATTTCGAAGAAAATTAAAATGGAATAAAAGCATTGTCGAAATTCATCACTGAAACTTATTGAATACATTGTGCTATCTAAGAAAGGACTAAAATAGAGCTGACTGGGCGGTTTATTTTTTTCAATACATCTATCGTTGAAAGGATTGAAACGAAAAGTTTTGCGCAGTCATCTCTTACCTTAGGCCCTCTAGTTTTTTAATATTTCGTAATGGGATTAAGTTTTTCTCGAAAGTTTTCCCCAGACTTTTACGTGTTACACCGTATGATACAACCATATATTTTTGAGCGTAGTTTTCACGCGCGGTACGATAAATTTCCGTGCCCGCATGCGATCGCGGTTGGATGGTTTTATTTGAAACCACGAGGCCCCAGGTTCATGCGGTTGGTTGGGCGTCCACAAAGTCGGTGAGGGATGATAGTGACTGATGCACTTTGAAATAGAAAACGATTGAGGGTCGCAAGTCACTATCGAGACTTACAACTGCAAAGTGAGTGGACCACAGGGTGGAATGGATGCTGCGGTTTGTTCGACACTAAGGGCTAAGAAAGAACAAGGGTCTTTATTTAGTCAGTAGAAGTCTGTCCCTACCGCTCTACGCAGAGCGGGAGGAGTCATTAGATGAATTCCTACCCTCCAAAAAAAAAGGGTGAAATGGATGCAGTCGTCAGGAGATACGGTGATCGCGTGAGAACAGCGCATTGCAATAGAACAAAAAGACAAAGATCAAATCGACGAACTGGCGACGTACGGAATTAATTAAGAATCAATAACAAAGCCAAGTAACCTTATTATAAGTTTTACGTACTTATACAATAGGATTATTATAATGATTGACGCAATTATTGCTGGGCATTTAAAATTGGTTCAGAGCTATTGTTGCACACTCATTCCATGAGTCATTCATACACATACAATACGTATACATAGGTATTATCCTCCCTATCACTACAATTAAACAATCAACATAATGGAGTTTCGAATAGAGGAAGTAAAACATAAAAAGTATTCTTACCAAATGTTCAGGCATATTCCACTCTTCATACGTCCTGGCGGCCAACGCAAACACTTTCTCATTAATTATCTCTAAAGCAGTCAACGTTATCTTCTCTATACTAGCAAAATATCTATCAAACGACCATCGCAGCTGCCAGAACAACTCCCCACGTCGCTCTTTACTCACTGAATGCACTATTTTAACCAAATTCCTTATATTATCCTCCGCTATGAACAGAGCTAGTTTATTCCAATCAACGTGGGAATTAAATGGCATCACTACGGAGTCCGCAATCACTATTGGTATACACTGAGAAGCTAAAATATCCATCAGGATAGCTTGCGTCAATCTCGCACTTCTTACAACTAAACAGAACATTCCGTCCTTCAAAACGTTGGGGTAATCAAACTCTCTACCCGTAGTATATTCACATCTTTTACTGTGATCTGTCTTGTCAGTCTTACACCTGTCCAATAACAACAGATCATTGGACGAAGACGCAATATTCTGTAATTCTTCTAAATAATTGTGTGGTATATTGAGCTGCGTTGATATAATAAGGTACTTCTTTTGTTCTGGTTGTGTGCTGTCAATTTTTTCGGCGATCGCACTGTATACTGGTATTGATACGTCAAAATTGTGTCTGAAGGTCCATGTGTTGAAGCCAGCTCCTGCTATAATGGCTCTGCTGGAGTTGAGGTCCATAACGGAGTTGTAGTTTGGTGCAGAGCCCGGCAGCATGTTGAATAAGAGGTGGTTTTCACCGTGGTTCCAACTGTTAATTAAAACATGATTGTTAGTGATGTTTATTTCATTTTAAAAAAATGTTGATTGTTGTATGGCATGCATTTTCATAGGAGGAAGTGATACAGTGACAGTATAAACTAGTATTATTTTACTGGGCTTTTTTTGCTCTTGTGCACTTGATAATTACTGACATTAATTTAGTCTGTTGCAACTGCTCACACAGCAACAATTCTATTGTTACATTATTTAGTATAGGTTTAATAATAGCGTTTTATGTTTCCCTATTTGGTTTAGAGACCATTACAACAACTGGGTTTGGCTCCATTTTAAATGAGGTATGTTTTACAAGTTAATAGATGTTTTATTGACAGTTAAACCTTTTGTTAGTTCAACCATATTAAAGAAAACTTTTTATAAACTTACTTTGAAGTTTGCAAACTAATATTGAGTTTAAATGATAGGTAGTTCATGAATAGTGCCTTTTAACCTCATTCACTATAAATAGTGCTATATATAAACAAGAGCCTGTTTGTGCACAAATAGACAAGCTTATCTAATGTTACTTACTGTGGCAGTGACTGCAACACTTGTGAGACATGTTTACTTGAGAAACTGTGCTGGTTCAGAGTATCTATGCTAGGTACCAATATACACGCCTCCTCCGGGTTCAACGTGTAATATTTACTACGTTTTATAGTATCTAATATCATATAAAATTCTTTAGAAAATTGTGATATAGAATTCCCATTTTCAGTCAGATAGTCTTTTAATGGATATATGTATATTGTTATCTTGTTGTGTCCGCCTTTACCGCATCTGTACACATCGACGCAGTCCCAGTAAGTGCAGTTGGCCACGCGAGGATGCGCTTCAAGTGCACTTCTACTTAGTTTCACCACTTCAACACTTGTCGGATCCAAATTCACAGCTTGATACACATCTATCCGCGGCGAACTACCGGAAAACGCGTTAAACACCACAGTAAACACTAAAGATACCACTATAAACAAGAGTAGGCCGACGAAGAACCTATGATACAAGATTTTCCTATACGATGTATACTTCGAATGCTTGCCCGTTTTCAGAAGCGACTCCGCAGCCATTTGTAATTTCGAGGATTAAATTAATCTCCTTAATTTATATATGGCACCCATTATTAGGTAAGATCAATTAATTCTCATTCAAAAATTCATCAAAGTATAAAACACGATAATACTGCTTGCGAAGAGAAACTGACGCAGTGAAGTGATTGACAGGACAGACTGCTAGAAGAGCACTAGTGTTGATACTCAATCGATTGAACGAATCGATTACAATTTTTTTTATCCAAATCAATAATCATTAACAAAATTCGAATTACCACCAGTTTAAACTTATCCTCGTATGAGGATATA
Organism: Diarsia rubi; assembly: GCA_932274075.1. NCBI lineage: Eukaryota > Metazoa > Arthropoda > Insecta > Lepidoptera > Noctuidae > Diarsia > Diarsia rubi. The sequence continues at coordinate 17,791,938 of OW026424.1, read as the reverse complement.
AAGATTAAGAAATTCGATTTCATTCAACATTAATTCTCGTTCATTTATTTTTAGAAAAAGATTCTTAAAATTACAAAACTATTTGTTATGATATTATGTAGGTATGTGGGCTAACTACGAATGTCATTGAGGATACGATTACAATCAATCTTCTATCTATATAAATAAAAAGAGAAGTGCTGACTGACTGACTCATCAACGCCCAGGCCAAACCCTTGGACCTAGAAAGCTGAAATTTAAAGAAGGATTTTTTGAAATTCAACCCCTAAGGGAGTTAAATAGGGGATGAAAGTTTGTATGAAAAATCTTATTCCTTTAGTTAATATACTTGAAACTTGGCACAAATAAATTATAAAGTAAATTATAAATGTTTGTCACTTTTATTTTTCCCACTAACGGGGGATTGGGGGGTGTCAAAGTGTGGATGGAAGAATTTTAACGTGTGGTTAGATTAAATCGAAACTAAGCTAAGCTAAGCTAAGCTTGAGAACAAAAATAAAGAATAACGTGCATTAGGGTTTTTCGAAAATCGACCCTTATCGGGTTAAAAAGGGAAAGTCATTTTTACAGGGGATGATTAATTTATCGCCGGGCTTGATTAACCCGAAAATTGGTGTATGAGACAAGTTATACTTTAGTAAGCAATATGAGAAGACATTTTTTACCTAGATTAACAAATGGGGTACTTTTAATCACAGTAGTACGTTTCCGTGGGATATTTTCCAACATCCCCCGCGAGCGAAGCCGCGGACAAAAGCTAGTAAAATATACGTACCTGCTCTGGTTTACCAAAAGTCTTCGAATTTCCTATGTCCTTAAATTGGCCATCAATTTTTGGAGAATAAATGCAGCTCCGACGTTGCTGTTCTGTAACTGTACCACACAGGAACTTAATGGTTTAACCATTTGTTTCAGCCTCGATTCGCATCTATCTATCAATGTAGCAGCACGAGATGAGATGCGTTGCCTCCGCTGCTCCCTCCCCTCGATCTCTCCCACTTTTCAACGAAATCGAATTGAAGCATTTGTGATTATGAATACGGGGGCTGATGCTGAGGTTTAAAAGCACCCTGTGTAAAGTTGCATGCATTCGCATTTTCATACAAAATGGGAATCAATGCTAACAGGTGTGATTTAGCTCGTATTGTTGATGTTTAGTTTACTTATGTGTACCTACTCTACACTCGCTACTACTTGAACAGCCTTTGAATTACTTTAATGTAAACACCGAGTTACAATCGATTCACATTAAATTCTCAATCGAAAATCCAACATCACTACGAATCCGTCTTTTATTGTGACCACAGATTATAAACAGTGACATTAGTATTTCAGAGTATTTCTGAAATCGTATGCATTCAAATACTTGTTCTCTACGAATATTGAAATCGAGTTTTTTTCAATGAAACAAACATTAACAGAAAAGAAACGTATCTATTTCTTTTACCACAAAACTTTTAGTTATAATTTTTTACTAATTTCTAGTTTTAAGTGAATTGTTTTCTAAAGTTTACTTGAACATTATCGCGAAATCGTATCAAATTTTTGTTTCGAACGCATCCGAATGTTACGAGGTGAACTTTTTTGTTTTTCTGTCAGTTTTGTGTTGTGCGTAGTTGTGGTTGAGTTTCTGATGGCTTGATTAATTTTGTTATTATTTTATTTTACCAATTCCGACAAATCATTTCGTTCCGAGCTTGACCAGAGATGGCCCTGTTACCTCCAGACCCCGTTTATACGATCAGGAATGTTGACAACGTTCCTGTTTATTCGTTGGCATTCAGCTTTTTGCCTGGTGGTCTCGAGAGGTTACTAGCCGGCTCTAAAAACGGCTATGTTTATGCATACAACCTTCAGGTAAGATCACGTATATGTTCCAAACATATTATTGAACAGTACAACTGCGTAGATGGTGTTAATGACGTGTCCTACGGCTTCCACTATGTGCGCGTCAATTTTGTTTACTACCCTCAATTCGCGACCTAGAATTGAGCAGTTCGTCTGCCAAATGAAAACATGTACGCATTTATGCTATTTATTGGGTCACTGAATGACTTTTGGCTTGGCGCTATAATATTCTGTATATTTCCACTTGTCTATTAAAATATTTGACATTTATGGACACAATAAGTGTGACTAGCCATAAAATCAATTCGAGGGTAGACTGACTCTATAGAAACCAGATGTTACAAAGTTATGTTTTACCATAGTTACGTTATTTGCTACTATTTTATAATATACTAGCTGTTGCCAGTGGCTTCACCCGCTACAACTCGAAAATTATCCCACGGATCATAAAATTGGGATAAAAACTATCCTATATGTTAATCCAGGGTATAACCTATCTACATACCAAATTTCAACTAAATCGGTCCAGCCGTTTATGCGTGAAAGAGTAACAAACATCCACACATCCATTCTCACAAACTTTCACATTTATAATATTAGTAGGATAACATCTGACATAAATTTGTTATTCGGCCCCTTGTTACATGTACTATAAATAGCCAATATCTTATGGTTACAGACAAATCGTGTGCAACAGAAGATTCAAGTTGGTCAAGCTCCAATTCTTCACCTCATCCACACCGACAATCACCTCATCACTCAGGAGAAGGGCGGCAAGTTCAAAGTATTTAATTTAACAAACAGCGGTTATGAAGAAGACACACTTATCGACATTGATTACCCTGGTTTCTGCCGTTTTGACGCCAACACAAAACTCGAAACACTCTATGTACCTGACAAGGATTCAAAAATTCACATTTACAACTTTTCCGCAGAGAAAGTAGGATGTCTGGAGCCTGACACATCTCTTAAGCTTGGAGAGCCGATGTGCTTGAAATATGTTGAATTTCCTTGTGACCAGCCCTGCTTACTGGCCGGCTATGAAGCAGGATGGCTCCTCCTGTGGGATCTCAACACTAGTCAAATTATCAGCAAACTGAAGACTGCAGAGTGTCCGATGTCTGTTGATTTCCACCTGGAGCAGCAAAGGGGCATGATCGGGAATGCCTCAAATGTGATACAGATCTTTAGTATAGGGAGAAAAGACTTAAGCTTGGCCCACAAGTTGGATATAACAATTAAAAACCCAGGCATAAATAAAGTTCAGACCCGGTCTGATGGTAAAGTGTTTGCCACTGGGGGTTGGGACAGCCATATTCGTATCTTTTCGTGGTACTCTCTCCGACCTCTGGTAGTACTGACAGAGCACAAGCAAGCCATTCAAGATGTTGTTTATTCTTCTGAGAAAGTCTCTTTTTGGAAGGCGAACATAATGGCAGCCGGTGGACTTGATGGTGCTATTACACTCTGGGATTTGTATAATCACAAACAACAGTAAAGCATTTTATTTTTTTTTGTAGTTTTTAGAGTATTACCAAGCTCAGGTTGCGGTAAAGTCGGAAATATGAATACTTACGAAAACATTCTAGTCGAAGTTAGAATGTATTGGCCAAAGTACTTTTTGGGGATGTTGCTGCATCTGGCCTATAAGTCTTGCTGGTCTCGCATGAGCACACTATTATAAATAGGCTTAAATGTAGTCAAATGTAAACAGATAATCTAAATCTACTTTGCTTATTTAGATAAGGTCTACTCATGTGCCCCTTGAGGCGGCGGGTTAGGTCAAGCGCGGCGAAATAGTTTCCTTATTGACAAAATCGCTAAAGTTCCAAATATTCCATGCCCACTTCACTCCAGAAGTATCTCTGAAAAAATGCCAGTATTGCCTTTAATTGTTAATGACGCATTTAATGTGTATCATCTGAAGACGCTTTAATTATTTGAAGATAATTAATTGAATATAATGCAGTGATGTTAATGATGTAATAATTTAATTAATTGGATCTCAAGAATGTACAAATTTCTGAATGTAGAGGCGAACAGTACACCTTGTGTGGCCTAGCAGTTAGTTGTAAGAACATGTTGTTAAAGTATTGCAATCAATATTTTCCATTATTGGTTTTTAGCGATGATTTTTAAGTCAAGACATTAAAAGCCTATGAATTTTACGACTTCTTTTATTTTCATTGCGCCACACAGTATGGATTTCATCATGTGATTTACACCTGAATCTACATTCATGAATGATTCATTGTTTTTCAGAATATTGAAGCTATTACACATCTGTTTTCAGATTGACTGGAATGACGACATTATCGAATATACCATAAATAGGTATCTACATAAATAACAGTGTCTGCCATTATGAAATAGATTGCTACAAGATTGGAAGTGAATTTTAGATCTGACTTGAAAGGTAAACGATCTTCCAGAGAAAAAATGCTGCTTTGACTTGATTTATTAGAAAATGTGCGGTTTGTTAGTACTGGTTGGTTAGTACCACAGAGTACACTATACTATATAGAAAGTTAGTACTGAATTCTATATTTTTATACTTAATTGGGTTAGGATGCAGAAGGAGATAGCAGTGATGTACAATTGCCGGGAATTGGAAGGTAATAAAGGGAAGCCTAATTTTCTGCTGCCGCGATGTCTTGCCACTTGGGGTCGTGAGTTTGGCCTATTTCCGACTAAAAATGTGGCACCCATGCTGGTAAAATGAGTTGATATTATTGATGTCCTTCATAAAAATGTTAGGATATTTCGTTATTATTATCTAATGCGTGTTACTTTGTTTTTGATGTGCACAAGTAAACAAAACATACTTACAATAACAATGTTTATTGTTATTCAACTCGTAATCTAAATGATGAAAGGCTCGTCCATCAATTTCAAACATGTACCTAACACAACACAACGATAACAATGTTATTGAATAATTTCTTTTCAGGGATTAGATACCTACTTATCGTTGATCACAGGCTAATAAAACTATGCGATAGAGTAGTAAGTAATATATTTTATTTTACATACATTGAAGTAATAAGTTACTAATATCACATTTACAGTGCGCCCTAAAACCTAAGACATATAAATTTAATAGCATCTTAAAACTAAAGACTAGCAACCTGAAGAATAATGAACTCTGTTCGGATTATCATGCGTTTGTGATATGTATCAGAGAAATATGAGATTATTTGGATTCACGTTTAAACTTCAACTATTTTCCTCGTCTTTGGAATGAGCGCCTCGTCATCAGTGGACACTTCCACCAGTCTTCGCCGTTTTCTCAGTGGCCTCGTGGACTCTGATGGCTCCCTAGTCTTTGTTACTATTTTCGCCATTTTATTGCTCAGCCTGGTTATCTTGAATTTTGGCAAAGTCTGCTCTGGATTTCCAGTGTCATTTGTTTCTGTTTCCATTTTATCATCCTCTACTCGCTCGTTGTTTTGTTCACAAACCGGATCCTTATCTAACACTGTGTCACAGGTCTGCTCGCTAGTACATTCCATGGATTCCTCATGTCTTTTGTTTTTATCACTATTCATTGTAAAATCTAAAGGTCCTTCTGTGTCTGCTGCATCGGGTTTGCTTTCAGTTTTCACTTTATTCGCACAGTGGGCCTGGACGAATGCAGAGAACGGTATGGGAATTGGAATGGGGAGTGGTATCGGTAAGATAACCGGGTAGGGGACTAGTATTGTGACCGGTGGGGCTTGGCCGATTGGAGAGGGAAAACTCAGCGGCGGGGGCAGTCCGGGGAGTCGAGGTCGTTCCATCGGGAATCCTGGACGAGGCATAAAGTTCAGTCGTGGTGGAAACATATTATGCGCGTGCCTCGCATCATGATTGTCCAAAAACATTGGTGGAGGCATACTGAACATCGGATTAGGAGGAAACGGTGGTGGTGGCGGATGCGTGTTTATCGGATGAGGCGGCGAATGAAGGGCATTTCCAACCATGGAAGCTGGCGACGATCCATCAGACGGACTGCACATCCGAAGATCCTGCGCTTTCGGGGTCGTAGTACGCTGCCGTATAGTTTGCGACGTTACCGTGGCCGAACACTTTGACGTTCTTCGTTTCCGTAGATTCATTTTAGTATTCCTAATATCTTTTTTGGTTTCGGGTGACTTCTGTACTGGTATTGATTCATCTGAAGGTCGTTTTGGCTTCATCAGCTTTGCTGTTGGAGCGATCGTAATCAGAGGTAGCGGAGATCTGTTTTGGGTCTTTTGAGCATCTGTCTTTTCTGTGTTCGTTGATTTATTGGGCACATTTTCTGGGTTTGGTGAACCTGAACGTTCAGAACTTGGTGATGCTGATCTGCTTTTGCAGTTTTTGAGCCAGAGTTCCGGAGTGATAAGATTGGATGTTGACGACGCATTGACTAAATGCGGATTGAGATCGAGGTGTGCTTGCGTCTCCCGGCAGAAGATGTGCATCTTGTACTGATTGAGGCATTTGTCTGAGCAGAACTGTAGCTGTGTGGCACCGTCCTGGAATTATAAAGATTAATTTATTAGATTTTATACGACATTAGTACCTAGATCCTAAGAACAAATCTGAACAGCTTAGGTCTTTATGAGGACTATTTCCTGGATTTTAATAATAGCAATGGGAAAATAATTTCTGGTTAAATCTGTACCGTCACCACTTTTACATTGTTTTTTTAGCAAAACGATGAAGTGGGAGTCACATCTCGACTTCATACTTCGAAAAGAAACCTTAGAGTTCACACCGCCGCCGGCGCGGCGCCGCGTTCACACCATCTTCACACGGTCACACCAACAGTAATATTCAGACCAAGAAAAAAAGGCCTTTTTTTCTTGGTCTGAGATTCAAGTAGGCATGTGAATTGTGATGCCATTATCTTAACCAACCTATAACGTTATCCAGTGTTACCACAGCTAGGCCACAGGTAGCTCTGTGAGAGATTTGTACCTTATGTTTTAAAATTTCGGTTCCAGGACTTGCTAGTTTCCTCACGATGTACTTTCGGTGACCAATTATGCGATACAAAATCACTTGATGCGGATCTCTCATTGTACAGGAAATCTTTACAAACCGAGACCATGTTATACTTACTGGAAAACTATAGGTAAATGTGTCGCCGTGTACGTGTAATAGACCTGCCTACCGGAAACCGTTTACCATTTTTGAGAGCAGTGGTCATCATCATGTGCCTAGCCTTTTCCCAACTACATATGTTGGTGTTGGTTTCCAGTCCATATGGTTGCAGCTGAATACCATTAGGTACTTATTTTAAATGATGCGACTGCCTTTCTGACCTTCACAACCCAATATTGAAGGCAGTCGTGATGAAGTAAAACCTGCAACCACTGCTTTCAGGAGTCTTAGGGCCACCATTACTCTCAGATAGACGATAATCATCATCATCAATCGTCATCAACAGCCTATTATAGGTCGTTCATCACAGGCCTCCTCTCTTTGAGAGGGAATGGGCTATAATCTACCACGCGGGCCCAGTGCGAATTGGTAGAGGTCACATGTCTTCGAATTTTTTGGTTCTAAGACATGCCAGTTTCCTCACGATGTTTTCCTTAACCGTTTTGAGAGCAGTGGTGATGAAATAAATTACACAAAGTAATGTGCCAGCCTGGGGGTTCGAACCCACGACCTACTGTTCGTAAGTCGGGGCCGCCACCACTGGGCCACCGCTGCTCCATAGACCATAAGATAATATAAATTTCAAACCAGATCCTCACCTGAAAGTCCACATAAGCGACGGTATGCCTCACATGTCGGCACCAATCGCAAGTCTTGGCTCGTTTGAAGTTAGCCCGGCGGGACTGGCTGAAGCATAACTCTGAGCAGAACGTGGCTCCTGCATGCTGGAGGGCGGAACCCTCGCTTGGGAGGCTCTTGTTACACCACGAGCATTCGTCCACTGGAAAAGAAGAGAAGGGTTTCATGAGAAATTATGCGTGAGACTGGTGGAGCAATGTTTCTTTTCAAGTCGATGATTGAGTTTCTCTTCGAGTTTCAATTTGTTCAGCCCAAAATGTTCCCAGTTTCCACTTTTGGGACACAGGCCTACTTTCCTTGAGAGAGATAATTTTTCACTTTGTGTTTTTAAATCCTGTTTTATTTTTTATATTATAATATTCTTTTTCGTTTTTTGGTGTACCTACCTACCTACTTATATTATTTAATTATATTAAAAATTTGTCATATTATTCAAGCAAGTAAGTATAAGCTTGTCCATAGTAGGTACCTATATAACTGTACTGTATTTCAGAATTGACGGTGGAATTTAAGCATCTGCGCGCCCCCCTCAGAGTATATACCTAGGCGTCATGTTATGATATTGTGTAAAGTTTACACAATAATTATTATAACATTCATCCAGAGTTCCATTGTACCGATATCTCCGAAGATCATCATCAAATCTTTCCCAAATTAAACGCGCAATAATATTCGTAATCATCGAAATCGATTCACATAATATTTGGCGAAGATACTACCGTTAAACATTCGCTCGAAAAAAACAGAGGAATTGATAACTTCCTTTTGGAAGCCGGTTAAAAATGCTGTCCATTTTGTGAAAAGATTCCCAAAAAGGCTATCTATCGTACCTAAGTAGGTAGGTATCTCATATTCTAAAATACACACATCAAAAGTGTCTAGGGATCAAGCATTTTTATGCGGATTTCTTGAGATTGAGATGTGGCTTTGTAATAAATTTATGATTTTATAAATTTATATGGATCCTTTTTGGTGCATTTCATAATTTGAATCAGGAACTGTGAATCAAATTCGAGTAAAAGATGAAAAATCAGCTGTCAATATTTTCCCTATAAAAACATACAACGCATTGAAGACATTATTAGTGCTACTGTTTCCCTACTACTGATTAAAACCAACGTTATTATGGAGCGGCGACGTCATTTAAGCAGGGAAGAAATGCTCAGAGCCGTGGGAATGATAGAAGCTGGTTCCCGGCAACGTACTGTGGCTTTAGCTCTGAATACAAGTCAGAGTGTTATCAGTCGACTTTGGACACGTTACCGAAGCACTGGTACTGTGGCTGAGCGCCATGGAGGACGGTATCGCTGCACCACACGGAGACAAGACCGATACATTCAAATCTTAACTCGAAGAGCTCCAACAATAACCGCCATGATGTTAGCCGTGAGGCTTCATCACTCTTCAGGGAACTTAATTAGCGACCAAACAGTCAGAAAGCGCTTGCATGAAGTGAACCTTCATTCCCGAAGACCGCTACGGGTACCACCTATAGCAATGCACAATCGTAGGATTCGATATCAATGGGCTCTTGAACACAGAAATTGGGCAAAAGAACAATGGCGTTTCGTGTGCTTTTCTGATGAGTCTCGTTTTGGTATGAGACCGGATACAAGACGTATACGACACTGGAGAACCCCTGGACGCCAACAGCGATTAAAATCCTGCCAGGAAGTCCATCCTTATAGTGGTGGAACCATCATGGTATGGGCGGGTATTTGGATCGGCGGAAGAACTGAGTTGATTTGGATCAGAGGCAACCTCAACGCTCAAATTTATGCTGAGACGATTGTATCAGACGTCATCGTTCCTCTACAAGTGCAAATCGGTCCCTTATTTCAGTTAATGCATGATAATGCACGACCGCACACCGCAAGAGTTGTAAGACAGACTCTCGCCGCAGCTAACATCAATGTCCTGCCCTGGCCTGCTCAGTCGCCAGACTTGAACCCGATTGAGCATGCATGGGATATGCTACAGAGAAGAGCTCTGCCGAATATGGAGGGTATCCAGTCGCAAGAAGACCTTTTTTTGTTGTTGCAACGAACATGGGCGGCCATTCCACAGCGTGATTTGGATGAACTCATTTTGAGTATGCCAAACCGATGTTCTTGTGTTGTTAGTGTTCGCGGTAGAAACACGGATTATTAATTGTTTAAGTTACCCAATAAAATTTTAAAGAAAACTGTTATTTCAGTCTTTTTTTCGAACTTTAATGTTAGTGGTTCAAATGTCAAAAATCCCTTTATTAGGAAAATGGCAAATTTCTTTATTAATGCAAAGGTGACTTGGTTTATCGTTACTGTGACAAACGAAAACACTTTATTTGATGAATCCTTAAAGAAAATTTTAATTAATATCAATCAGGAGAAAAGTTATTGCAAAAATATATGTTGATCCCTAGACACTTTTGATGTGTGTATTATTCAGTTTGAAAGTAATAAATAAACAGTGTCTGTTACAACCTCTTTTATATCTATGGGTTTTCATATCGGTCTTTGGTTACCGCCAAAGAATTGTCTATCACTTCGTTCTACTAAAGTGAAAATAAAATTAGTACTACTACTAAAAACGAATTGTTTTACTTTATATTATTGGCGACGAGACAAATTATGTGCTCAGTAAGGAAACACCATGAACGCTGAACAATTCGCGGCATTCCTTACAGCGCAACAAGAACAACAGAAGGTACTAACATCCCTACTACAACAGCTCACACAACAGCAACAACACCAGGGAAACCTCTCAACAGACATCAGCACCAAAAGCTACGATGATGACGAAGCACCCACAACATCAAAACAAAACATTATTAAACATTTTAAGTGCGACAAGTTTAACCCAGACACAACAGCTGCAGAAAATTTTATCGATCTATTTGAAGCAAAATGCCGAATATGGGGTAAAGAAACTATTAGTATTCAAAAAGACCTACTTATAAACTGTTTAACACCTGAAATGTATCACGAACTGAAGGTCGCTTTGACTCCCGATTTTGACACAGCAACGTATGACGAAATAAAAATAAAGCTATTAGATTTACATAAAAAAAAAAAAACACGATACAAAGCTTTAATAGAGTTTTGGAACTCCACAAGAGAAACGAGCGAAACTATGGAACGATATGCTAATAGACTGAAAGAACTCTCGAGGGACTGTGGCTACGAAGGGACAATGCTTGAGAGACAACTCCGTGACCGTTTTGCAACTGGCTTGAACCATACACAACTAGAGGTAGATCTAAAGCAGAGATGGCCTGAACTACGACAGGTAACAGAAAGTGGCAAAACGAGAGAAATAACATTCACAGAAATATTTTCAATTGCCCAGTCACGTGAAATCGCAGAGAATGACAACATCGCATTCGATAACAATCAAAATGTTAACAGGGTGAGACAAAACAGACAAGGTAAAAACACTGATACAATGATAAATAATGGAACCAGGAAGTTGCGACCTGATCAATGCAGACGATGCGGAAAGCGTGAGAAACATGACTTCGACGACTGCACAGCTAAAGACTATTCGTGTAAGGCGTGTGGCAGTACAGGACACTACGAGAGTGTATGCATCAAATCAGGTAGAGCATATTTAACATCTAAACCGAAACGCTTTCAACATAAAGCCAAGAGTGGTAAACGCAACAAAGCACAAAAGGTTAACAGTCGAATAAACACATCAGAGACCTCATCGTCGGCTATTTCATACACAGACTCATCAACGGAAGAGAGTGATAGCGAGTACAACCCTGTACACAGTATCAGTAAGAAGACATCACGCTGTAAGAAAATCGACGCAACCATTAATGGGGTAAGATGTACAATGGACTGGGATCCAGGCTCGATTTACTCTATAATTTCCACGAAAATGTGGAAAAGAATTGGAGCTCCAGCATTAACGAAAGGCCCAAAGCTCCAAGCTTATTGCAATTTCAAGCTCAAACCGAAAGGTATAACTGATGTAACAGTGAAAGTAGACAATGTAGAAAAATATTTACCTGTTGTAGTTATGGACAAAGCAGAACCTATGCTTTTCGGATTACAATGGAGCGAATTATACAACATGACTTTTCCGAAATCTGTCTATTCTATCAAACACACCACAGACACATCACTGGACCAAGTGCTATCTAAAAACGCAGACCTATTCGACAACAAATTAGGAAAGGTCAATAATTACCAAGTCAATATCCACATCAAACCTGGCAGCGAAGCAAAACATCTACCGGCACGACCCATCAAGTTTAGCATGCGAAAAAACATAGAAATAGAACTAGAACGGCTACTGCGCGAGGGGATAATAACTGAAGTTGATCCCAACAAATCCCCGATAGAATGGGCTACACCTACAGTCAATGTTTTAAAACCAACTGGCCAAGTACGCATTTGCGGCGACTATAGAACAACCATAAACCCGGTGCTTATCAAGCATACTCATCCTGTACCTCTATTTGACCAGTTGAGACAACAGCTTGCTCACGGAGATAAATATTCAAAAATTGACCTGAAGGACGCTTATCTTCAGTTTGAAATAGCCCCGGAATCGAAAAAGTTCTTAACAATATCAACCCACAAAGGATACTTTGTATACAACAGAATGCCCTTTGGTATTGCAACAGCACCTGCAATTTTTCAGCATTTTCTTGACAAGCTACTTGATGGCATACCAAACGTTGCAGTATTTTTTGATGACATTGCCATTACGGGGAAAAATGACAAAGAACATATACAGACTCTCTCAAAGGTGTTCAACAGATTGAAGCAAGCCGGACTGAAAGTAAATCTTAAAAAATGCACTTTCCTACAGCCTAAAATAGAGTACTTAGGACATATTATTGACAAAAACGGAGTAAGACCAACAAAGTCTAAAATAGAAGCTATCTCGAAGGCACCACCGCCTACAAATGCTAAAGAATTGAGGGCGTTCTTAGGACTCATAAATTTCTATGAGCGATGTATTCCGCACTTACACAGTGTATGCGCCGATTTACATGAACTAACAGGTGGCCGCCAGAAATGGAAATGGACGGATCACGAGAACAAAATCTTCATAAAGACAAAAAAAATGATTGCCAGATCTAAATCGCTGGTGGCATTTGACGAACATCGGACTCTTTTCCTCTCCTGTGATGCTTCGGAGAAAGGAGTAGGCGCAGTCTTATATCACAAGGATAAAGACATCGAACAACCCATTGCCTTTGGCTCGAGGAAACTGAAACCGGCTGAGAGCAAATACTCTGTAATAGACCGTGAGGCATTGGCAATATTCTACGGCATTCAAAAATTTGACCAGTATCTCAGAGGCACAAAGTTCACACTAGTTACTGACCACAAACCACTAATCCACATATTGGGTCCTCAACGAAATCTACCAAAAATTGCGAATAATAGATTGGTAAGATGGGCACTCGTGATTGGAAACTATGATTACGACATCATTTATCGGAAAGGTGAAAACAATATCATCGCTGATTACCTCTCCAGAATGCCAAATAGCGTGGAACAGCCGAATGACCCTGAAGTATCGATATGTAGAATCACTGAGTTACTACAGCATAGTAAATTAGACGATTTGTCTATAAGTGAAGAGAGGATCAAGGAAGAGACAAGAAAAGATGCCACATTGAAGCAAGTCCTGCAATTAATTAAAACCGATTGGTGTGACTACACACAGCCTGACCTGAAACCGTTTCTTAGAAAACGTAGCGAACTGTCGATAGAGAACAAGATAATCATGTGGCAAGGTAGACTGGTTATACCGAACAAATTAAAACTGACAGTACTACGTTATTTACATATTGGTCATCCTGGAACTTCTGCAATGAGAGCTCTAGCACGCTTCTATGTGTGGTGGCCAACACTCGAAGAAGACATCGACAATTTTGTAAAGCAATGCCAGAAATGCCAGGAAAATCGACCCAACAACCCAGAACTCCCAGTATACTCTTGGTCGGTTCCAGAAAAGGTATGGGAAAGAGTTCATGTCGATTTTGCCGGTCCCTTTGAGGGCAAGTATTGGTTAGTACTGGCAGACGGTCTATCAAAATGGATTGAAGTTAAACCTATGACAAAGATAACCACGAAGACATTGTGCGAGAAGTTAGATGGTATCTTTACTATTTTTGGACTACCTCAAATTATAGTATCCGACAATGGACCTCAGTTTATTTCCAGAGATTTCCGAGCATATTGCAAGTCACAAGGAATAGTTCACATGACGTCTTCACCTTACCATCCAAGAACCAATGGATTGGCGGAGCGACTGGTGCGAACTTTTAAAATGAGAATGGCTGCAAGTGAAGCTGATAGAGCAAATCCAAAGCGAAGACTTCAAAATTTTCTTTTTACGTATCGAAACACACCACATACCACCACAGGAAAATCACCGGCTCAAATGATGTTCGGGAGACAGTTAAACTGCTTGTTGGATAATGTGAGACCAAATATGAGAAGAACATTGCGATTCAAAAACATCCAAGCCAATATCGAATCCGAACAAAATACACCAAAATACCAGAAGGGGGAAGCAGTGTACATCCGGACTAAATTGGAAAATAAATGGAAACCGGCTTTAATAGAGGAAAGGAAACACCGGTACTCTTATGTGGTGAGAACTCCAGAAGGAGTCTTGAAGCGCAGACACGCCGACCATATACGGCCCCAGGTGAATGTGGCTCTGTCACCAATCGTCGAGCAAGAGACTGAAATGGCAACATTCGCAAGCGCAACTGCTGGTTCGGCGACGTCACAGTCATTACATGAAATAGCACCACGTGCCAGCTCCACGCCGCTCAGTCAGCCGATGGTTGAAGTTGCGTCCTCCACGTCGCCAACGCTCCAAAACACGCCGGTGTTGAGGCGGAGTAAGAGGACGATACGCCCGCCGCATCGTTTCATCGAAATGATGTCTTAGGCTGCCGGGGAGGAATGTTACAACCTCTTTTATATCTATGGGTTTTCATATCGGTCTTTGGTTACCGCCAAAGAATTGTCTATCACTTCGTTCTACTAAAGTGAAAATAAAATTAGTACTACTACTAAAAACGAATTGTTTTACTTTATATTAGTGTCCTTTGGAGATAGCAATGTTTTGCTATCTTTATTAATACCCCCTTACGACACGACAGGTCAATGACATTATCTACCGTCTGATAAAACGAGTAAGTAGGTACCTACTTCAAAGTTACGGTACGACGTACAACATCTTTCAGATGGTCAGCGCAGCACAAAACAGAAAAAAACACATTATTATTCACTATAACAATTGGCTATTTGACTACTGTTAAAAATAACACGATGTGTCAAAAAAGTAATAAGTATAATCGATCAATAACCCTCCTTTTGTGCTTTAGATTTTTTTGGTGGGGGCGCTTTCTATCCTTGTCGCGCGAAATGGCCATTTGTACTACGTAAGTATGGCGGTATGAAACATGACGTCAGATTTCTGAAGCGCTGTCTTTGTCTAGCACGTCATTTATGCCATTTTTGATCGATTTTGTTACTTTTTTCACACATCGTGTTCTTTCTGTTAGTTCTTTGATATAGCATAACATTTTCGTGATTTTTTAACTGTAGTCAAATAACCAATTCTTTTAATAAATAAAATATGCAGGGATTTGCTTTCTAAACCTCCCTGGATTCGAAATACAAGAGAAAAATAAAACGGGTTTCAGATTGCATCCCATCATTGCAAACTGGCCAAGTGCAAATCGAACTTGCACATGAAGGGTTCCGTTTCATCGTAGTAAGGAAGCCTCCTTTAATTTGTATTATTTCTTGTTAAAGTGGCAACAAAAAATATATTTTGTGATAAGGTTGTTTTTCATCCTGTCGGGGCCGCGGGTAGTCCAACGGTTATCGCAGCCTCGACATAGAGGGCGAAGAAGGAACATGGGTGGTTTTTAGTCAGTAGAAGTCTGACACTCCCTTTCGCTCTGCCCAAGAGCGGGAGGGGTTATTCGATGATTTTACACCCACCAAAAAAAAAAAAAAGGTTTTTCATAGTGTTTGTTGGAATGACGAAGTTAAGTATATTTGCGGTTCTATAAATGTATAATATATCTCAAAAACTATTTACTGCATATCGCCCAAAACAATTTTGGTTAATAGTTTTTATTGCGATCTACAGCATATATATAAACTTATTTTTCACTCTCTTAATTTATAAGTTAGAAGGGGGGGACTCATTTTACGACTTTGAAACTGTCTGTCTTTCAAACGAATGACATTAAGAAAAAATGGGTTAAAGAACCTCGATGTCATTTTTAAAGACCTATCTATACTTAGACACCTCACACGATTAGGTTTGATGAACAAAGTATTTTCTTTGTTTCAGTTCCATATATGGGGTTAATTTTTTATTATTTTTATTTTTGTCCTAAAATCGTAAAGCGGTTCACAGAGTACATCTGCCTACCAAGTTTCAACTGTGTGGTCTTAATAGATTCCGAATAAAGCGGCTGTGACGTAGGTACGGACGGACAGACAGACATGACGAATCTTTAGGGGTTCCGTTTTTTGTCATTCGGCTACGGAACCGTAAAAATAAACAGGAAAAACCTCCTACGGCTAATTGATAATATAAAAGTTGCAATAGTGAATAATATCATTTTGTTTGAATAATAAAAAATGCTTTTCTGGAAACTGTAAGCGCAGCTCGGGTTGCCATCTCCAATTAATTTGTAAATGATATCGAATAGAGAATAACAGAATAAAACTCGCGAAACAGTACACTGGCTTTCTCATTACTGCGATTCGTTTATAACCTTATACTGGACGAGTAAATGATAGCTCGTTATACTTTATAGACCTTATTAATTTTCGTTTTTTTAAACCAAAGATTATAACGAAAAAGTAATGGTTTTACTTTGATTTCCGTTAGATTGAGACGAAATTATTATTATCAATGATCAGTTGAATTCTTTCCTTGACTTGGAAAAACCTTTGTACCCATTTGACGACTGTATTTTGACTACCTATGTATTGCACAAACTTTATCTACATAACATCACGCCTGTTATCCCCGAAGGGTTCAGCAGCCTACGTGTACCTAATAGTACTTACACTTCGCCAGTTATGTTTAAGCCCCATGTAATTGGGGACGAGCCTATTGCCATCAACCGCGCACAAATTTGTGGCTGAGGAGGAGAAATTCTTGATTGAAAACCCCATCTTTTAAATGACAGTGGCTATCATATAGTGTCCATCAATTATTAACTGTCAAATGGTTCCATTTTGTACTAAACCATAACCAATTTGACAGTTAATCCATGGACAATATGATAGCCACTGACATTTAAAAGATACGCAATAGCCCTGCTGAGAATCGAACCCAGGACAACACCAGATGCACCTGCTACCACTAGACCAAGGAATCATGAAATCTATTGATTATTACTTTTTTTATACAATATGCTTACACAAAAACAATTTGTAATTTTACATAAAACCTATAATATTATTAAGTAAGTACCTACTACCAGCTATCATAATAGGTCTAGTGTAGGTTTCTACCTTTTCATCTACCCATAATATAGAATATCTTATATCTTCTTACATGATAGTTTCTTAATACTTAGTTACTAATTAAACTCCTCATCACTCATGAATAAAGATAAATTCCCTGAAATATCTCGGCGGGAGAACTATTTCGTTCTAAATTGACGCGTGAGTTTAGCAGTCTATGTAACGTTATATTGTAACGTTATACATTCCTAATCATCACAATTTAACCACAAAGTTCTACATTTTCACTTGCGGCACACCTACATAGGTACCTGTTTATACTACGTATTCGCGGGCGTTCATTAGGAATAGTAAACCGGCTTTGCGGTATCAAATTTGTAAATAATGTTCGTTTGCCAACATCGATGTACCTACCTATGTGCCTATAATACGTACAAAGCTTTCTGTATTCCGTCTATTTGTTGCTCAGCGATCTTTATCGCATTTCGTGGTAACGTTACTTTAAAAACTTATCGTTATTATAATACATATCAAACCTCAAACACAGAAGTTGTTCCGAGAAAATTAGTATATTAAACTCAAATAATGTAGGAATTAGATTATATCTATGGCTTCACGCAGAGTTTCGTTTTGCCGCGTTTTTTTTTACCGCCATTTTATCGTAAAAGCGCGCGAGGGTTGCGTTGGAAACACATCTATTCGTAGAACTACAGCTGCTACGGGAAGAGGGTTCCTGTTCTAAGAAATGTAATAATAATATGACTTTATTCAAATTGGATATGATATTAAAACATAATAGATATTGGGGGAACTGAATGTCTGTTGCAGCCTGTAGCTCACTGAGCGTGCTCAGTCTATTACTCTGATTTCAGGGACGCTCTTTTCCAAGAACCATTTCGTTATCTACAAATTTAAAGTTGTCTACCTTTTATATCCAGTACCTATAAAGCTAAGCAGGAGAATGATGTTTACCTACATACACAGGCACAATTAACCGCCCACCCTGTATTTCTTTCAATTTGCAGAAATTATCATATCTAGACTAAATTTTATGATGGGTACATTGAAAGCTACATCCCTATAATAAGGTAAAAAAACAAACAAAATCTTGAAAAGGAAGTCTTTAATTAAAGGATGCATACCAAAAATCGATTTTGTGAAAATCTGCGATGAACATTTAACAATTTTGAATTTGTTAAAAGTGTCCCAAACATAAAAAAAGGGGATTACCGCCTCGGACTCTAATGACTTCATGGAGCCGGTTTGACAACCCATCCATGATATCTTGGATATCAGATTGGGGGACTTTGTGCCACTCCTCTACTACAGCCGTCTTAAGCTTTCCTAGGGTTGTAGGGGCTGGTATTCCTGCTCGAACAAGTCTTTTGAGGTTGTCTCATATGTGCCCGATTGAGTCAATATCGGTACTGCGTGCTGGGCATGGTAAAATTTGAATCCTGACCTAATTAAGGTCCTCATAGACGGATTATTCGATATGACAACGTGCATTGTCATGCATTAATCTGAAGTTATCACCAATGAACAATACAAGAGCAAGAGGTATGACATGGTCTTGAATAACTTCCTCCACGAATCTTGGAGCGTTCACACTGCTTCTATAGAATACAACAAGATTAGTGCGAGGCTCGTAAGAAATACCTCCCCAAACCATTACGGACCCTCCCAGGTAATTTACGGTTTCGGTTACAGCGCATGGAGCAAACTTTTCATTTTGGCGCCTGCTAACGTGCTGACGTCCATCTGCTCTCATCTGAAAACAGTACCTCCTTCCTTTCCTACACAGTACAGTCAGCATATTCTCGCGTATAAGTAAGTCTAGCTCTACCGTGTTATTGGGGCAGTTGTGGTGCGCAAGCTGGACGAAAACTCCTCAAATTACTTTATGCCAGTCTTCATATTCTAATGGTACGTTCGCTCAAACTGACATTTTCTACCTCAAAAGACTCATACAAGCTTCAGTAGTGGTGCAAAAGCAATTTCTCAACACGTTGCTGACAACGAAGCGGTCGTCTCGAGCTGAAGTGCATCGATATCAGCCTTAGTCTGGCCTTCGGGTGTATTCAGCCTGTCTCCCGAAATCGTCTGAAAGCATCCTGTACCGTGGTTTGAGGTACACCGAGTATACGATCCATGGGACATTGGCTGTATCCAACGTCAGCTAAAGCCACTGCCCTAACTGCACCAGTTCATCGAGTGTAATTTTTTACAGTCGCAAACAATAAGCGAACACTACAAACTTAAATTAAACAATAGTCACACACTATGGCAGAAAATAACAGGACAATTTAAGACGGCAATGAAACGGTAACAATGTCTAATAACGACTAAATTCCAAAATCCCGTCGGTGACACAAATTTAGGATATAAAATAAGGGTACAAGTGTTTATTTATTGTTACAGTAGCCACTTGGCAAAAAACAAAACGGTAGATAAGCGATAGATAACGTAAACAAACAGGGCGGTGAATGATAGAGGCGGGCGGTTAATTGTGCCTGTGAGTGTATATTATTATTACAAACTTTATACCAGTCAGTACGTCCTGAGAGCAAGTAGCAAATTCAGTATCCCCTGTCTTCCGCCTTCTTGGACGGGGAATACCGGGTATTATGTTGCCATATGTAATGCCGAGTATTCTCAGAACAGGTAGGTAGAGGAACTTCGTAGTTATAAAACTGCTTATGTTCAATGTCAGAATGTCTTGGGAACATACCTTTATTTTTCTGTTCACTGGTCTGCTCTGGACTGGAAGCGTCACGGGCTCGAGATGCTGCCCATCTCCGTAGCTCCAGCCTTTCATACCCGTACCAACCTAGTAGCTCATTCATTGCTGTTTCAGCGAAATCCTGAAAAGAGGGAGAGACAAGAGTTTCATAAGTACGGATTTCAACCCGGGCGGACCTATTATAAGGGCTAGAGCCCAGGACTCCAAGGGTATAAAGGGCTCCAGCCACCATCGAAGACAGTACCTAAGTATAGTCCGGTCAATTTAGACATCCAAGGTTACGCTAATCTCACCCAGCTTAAAATTGGTAGGATTGTTGAAAACACCATTATTAAATGAAATGTAAAAAGTTCTCATCGATTCGACACCTGGAAAACAAAATATACGAGGTCAAAGGGCACAAAACGGGCAAAAAAGGCAGGCTGCGGGTTGTACACTAGTCACTGCGGCCTCGACATATAGGGCTAAGAAGGAACATGGGTGGTTTTTAGTCAGTAGAAGTCTGACAGTCCCTTTCGTTCTGCCCAAGAGCGGGGGGGGTTATTTGATGATTTGCCACCCCCCAAAAAAAAAACGGGCACAAAACGAGTTTTTCGCGACTTTCAGCAAAACGGTAAATTTTATCATAAAATTAGCTCGGACAAAATTATTAGATAATCACTACATAATATAAAACAAAGTCGCTTTCTCTGTCCCTATATCCCTATACAATGCTTAAATCTAAAAACTAGGTACGCAACGGATTTTATTGCGGTTTTTATTTAATAGATAAAGTGATTCAAGACGAAGGTTTTAGTATCTTTTTTACACCCGTGCGAAGCCGGGGCGGGTCACAAGTAATCTATAAAAATGTCGTAACACTTTAATTTTTCAGGGCCACCGTTTTTTATTTAGATATAACAATTCAAACTGGCCAAGTACAAGTCGGACTTGCACATGAAGAATTCCGTACCATCATAGTGGGGAATCCCCCTTTAATTTGTATTATTTCTTGTTAAAACAGCAACAGAAAAACATATTTTGTGATAAGTTCGTTTCCATAGTGTTTGTATGAATCACAAAGTTATATTTGCGGTTTTTAAATGTGCTATATCTTAAAATCCCTTTACTATATATCGTTCAAACTAATTTTGGTTGAAAGTTTTAATTGCAATCTACAGCACAATATTTTTTTTTGATTTTAGGTACCTACACTTTCTCATTTTATCTTTCAAACGATTGACTTTGAAAAAAAATGTTTTCACGAACCTCAATTTTATTTCTATGACCTATCTATAGAACCCCACACGAATAGGTTTGACGAAAAAAGATTTTTTTAGTTTCAGTTATACACAGAATACGTACAAGTTTCTATACCTACCAAGTTTCAACTGTGTAGTGTTAATAGTTTCTCAATAAAGTGGCTGTGACATACGGACGGACAGACAGACATGACGAGTACGCACGTAAGCACGTAGTTTCATTATACATGGTTTACTTATACATAATATATTATGACGATTACAAGTCTTTCAACTTTTTGAATCGATATAATTATCTCAAAAACAGTGGCTTTCAGAAATTAAAGTGTTTCGACATCTGAGTGTTTCTGATCTATAATTTTGTTTCTGCAAACTTTATGATAAAACTTACCGTTTTGCTGAAAATAGCGAAAACCCCGTTTCTGTGACCTTTGACCTCGAATTTTTTTTTTTCAGATGTCAGATCATTGAGGACTTTTACATTTCATTTATAATGGTGTTTTAAACGATCCTACCAATTTTCAGCCAGATGGGAATTAGCCCCTACCCCCACCCCTATTTCTTTCCTTTACCTTACCCCTATTTTCTGGTCTAATTTAATCGTAGTTATTGATCATAATGTGACATTATTGTGAACAAAAAAAAAACATTTTAACGGTACCTACCTTTCCTACAATCTACACTTTTTTAAAGAAGAAAAATTTGTATTTTTGTGTGTATGTTTGTAATGAATAAACTCAAAAACTACTGCGCCGATTTCAAAAAATCTTTCACCGTTAGAAAGCTACATTCACCCTGAGTAACATATTATGTTTTTTATCCCTGTGTTCTCACGGGAACGGGAGCTACGCGGATGAAACCGCGTGACGTCCGCTAGTAAATTATATTTAGATAGAACATGTAATTAGAACATCATTACCGAAAACAGGTTTTTGACAAAATGTCAACAAGGTAATTATGCAGGCCCTAAGTAGTTTTAGCCCAGGTACAGGCCAAGGGCCTAACAATCACAAACTCACGGTCGGCCCCTTTTTTTTTTTGGCGGTTGGAAAATCATTAAATAGGTCCCGGTCTTGGGCAGAGCGAGAGGGAGTGTCAGACTTCTTCTGACTAAAAACCACCCATGTTCCTTCTTAGCCCTCTAGGTATGTCAAGGCCGCGATAACTAGTGTACAACCCGCGGCCCCGACGGGCGTCGGCCCTTTCGGGCCCCTCCCATGTTGCTGACATCTCTTTGAGGAACGCGTGGAACGTAAACGCGCCGTCGACACGGCCTGTTTTCGTCGTAAGACGGACGGACGGCGAGTTAGCCCATCACTCACCGTCCACAGGCCCGCGTCTACGGTGGCCGGAGGTCATCACGTGGCCCCCGACGCCCGGAGCGTCTACCGCAGCGGCTGGGACGAGAGGTTCTCTCCCTCTCGCGTTCCGCCACCTCCTTCGCTAGCATCACTGCTTCGCAGAAGGAGGTGACGGCGTCCCATTCCTCCTCGCCCCGGACCATGGCTTGCACCAGGGCCGTGACGGTCGGCCCCTGATTTCATCAAGTGCACGTAGGTAGCTTATCGCGTTTAATTTCTTTGATGATATCCGACAACTGTTGGCTGACCGTGATTTGTAAAGTTAATTACTCACAAATGATGAGATCTAAATTTATTTAACAGATCCCGAAAACTATCAACGAATAAATCGCTACATTAAATCGTCCGAATCGGGAGCAAAACGCTTAATTTATACTAACATCTGATGTAATTTCTCGAGCATAATGATAGCCCACGTTTCGTCCAGAAATACAGCGGCTATTTTTATAATCAAAAGTAAAAAAAATACACGATTTATATAAAATAAATGCTGTCGTTGATGACCTCCTTATAGTCAGTATTACTGCCAGCAATCGCGTTAATAAATTCTTATGGATATACAGAATGTCCACTTATAACAACAACACGTAATTCAAGAGGTATCTGTGTCACTAAAAATACTAATGAAAAAAAAAACAACGCAGTTTCTTATTGTACGAGTATTATGTCTGTATAGGTCGTTTAGACCGTGCGCAATAAACATAAAATTCATAACTGAGATTGTCTTCAAACCGAGTAGATGTTTTACTTCAATGAAACAAGTGATAACTAAACATACTCGAACTTACATACGAAAAATCAGTGAACTTGACATTAATATATAAAAACCTTTTTTATTGTGGATCAATCCAATGGATCGATCTTCCGACGATTATTCACAACGCTTCGATTCGGTTTCGATTTCGACAAGTCGTATGTCTATCTTTTTTTGGCATTATGAAAGTGAGCGAGATGTTCGATTCGGTTTTGATTCGATTGTTTGTGAATAGCTAGGTATGCTGTTGGCTATTACTGCTATAATAATAATGTTGTTGTAAACCGTAAAAATCATAAATTTGTTAGTAAAGATGTAGTAATTCATCAACTTTCGTTTATTTGTAGTAATTTGGTAACGTTAGCTATTGTAGTTGCGTTTTTATTGGAAGCGGACGTTGAAGGAATGTTAAGGGCTTTCTGGAGCAAAGTGGCTCTAAAATAAAATGTTACTCAATTTAGATTTGTAAATCATAATAATACCTAAGTACCTAAAAATATTGAAATAGTATTGAAATTATTTTGAAATATATATTTAAAATATTGTAGTTAGTAGTTGGCATACATACGAAGTAGGAACACTCATAATAATCGTAAATGGCTTTTTAAAAATCTCTTGATGGCCACGAAAGTTTTAATCAATTTGTGCCATAGGTACTCGAAGCAAACCCCTCATTCATATCAAATTAATGGTGGCCCAAACCCAAATAGTTAAGAAAAGTCAACGTAAGTAGATGATTAATCGACTAAGCAAACTCGTAGCATAGACATCTTTAAATCTCTTTGACTCGTAGACTTTTTTCCTACGTACTTACTGCGAGCGGAGCGTGATTTTTAAATTTTTACCTACATGGTCTGGTTCATTTGGTGTTCTTTTTCATGAAAACTCGCTTCAATTAAGAACACCAACATACCGTCACCCGCACCAACCCACCTCTTTAAATTGCAGCCGATAAATATCACCGCACCTTTTTAATTTCTACTGCCTACCTATTTTTTCTGTAGCGTATATTGAGTCCTACTGCAGGGCTAGCCTTCCCTTAATCCTACTACCTATACCATAGATTTATATAAACAAGACTACAATATTACCAAAAAGGTCTACCGCTATACTATCGAATATCACTGCACCATTCCTCTTTCGACATCATCAAAGACACAAAGCACCACTAAGTATATCTAGTCCAGTCCCTGCAAATAATATCCCACAAAACCGAATATCGTTAGCCACAGCATATCGGCAACACTCAAAGCTACGAAGATGCCTTCATTACGTTGAAACCATATCCCTTTGACACACGAGTATCAAAATAACCTGGTTTTAATTAATCTGAGCTTGCAAAGCTTGTGACAGCGTCCCGTATCTGCGCAGAAGGCTAATATTTCAGAGGAGGAGATGTCCAGTCTCTAGCGAAGATAATTGGGCTCTAGTTACGGAAAGAAATCTAGGATGGATGGAATTGTTTATGTTGGACGTGTCAGTTTTTTTAGTCTATCACTAGTGAAGGGATTAATGATGACTAGTTTATAAGAACTTGAAAAAAACTTAACATTTTCTGAATATTTAACTATGTAGTTACTGAACTTACGAACAACACTAAATCGTCTGTGATCTATACAGGGTGAAAATTAACCCTTCACACATACGTCAACCAAGCATTCTGTACATCAAACTAAGTACCCCTACGCAATTTTTTTGCTGGGAAACGACTTTTTTTTTTGGGGTCAAAAATCACATTTTACGGTAAAACTCAATGTAGCACTCTTAAAGCATTGTGCTAGTCGATGCTTTGAATAGTAAACGGGTCATGGAGGTCTTTTAAGTCAAGTTATAACCTGAAAAACTAGTATTTACAAAAACAGCTGTGCAAATTTGGAACTTTGACCCCCAATATCTCCGTAACTAGGGGTTTCCCAGGTATGGTCTAGAACGAAAAAATGGTTGCAGTGGTGGGGAGAACAAATGCCCTTCGTTTGCGTTATGGGTACTTTTACACCCTTTATTTAGATTGTGAGTACTGTATAAAGAGCCAAAGCATAAAGCGTAAAAGAAGTTAGGTCATACTTTTCATAGCACTCTGTAGAATAGACCGTTTACTTTATTTTTGGTTTGAAATATACAACCGACATTCATCACTACAAGATAAAGCAACATCCATGAGTCACTGGAGACGGAGACAGAGATTGAACTCGTGTGTTTGTGTTAAAATATTTTTTCCTGTTGTGTCCATGGAGTTTCTTGCCCATTCTTCTCCATAGAAACTACAATAATTTCACAAGATATTATGCCTTTTGTTGTGAACTTGTGACTTAAGCTTAGCTTTGGTTGTTTTTTTGACATTTGAAAGTGTATGTGATGGTCTCATTGAAATAAATGCTTTGAGTTTGAGTTCCCAAATTATCTTTGGAAAGAAGTTTTTCAACTACACCGCAAATGTAGACCTCACTGTTTCGTGCATAACTTCATCTTATTGCTCTATTTCCTTCCTCATCATTAGCATCAGTGATACTGAGTGATACACAAAATAAATACAACTTGTATCTCAGTAGAAACCCAAGTTTCTTGTAAGTACTACCCAACCATTAAAGCACGATTGTGTAATGCAGTAGTCGTCGGGTAATGAAACTATTTATCCGATTCCCATGCAGCTCCGATTACATCTGATCTTACAAGATAGTCGCGCTTTACCTAATCGTTGAGGAGATAATATGACCCCAGTCGTCTGGGATGCTCACTGTTTCTAAAGTGAGATAGAAGAGGTCTTGATAGAAAAATGTAGGAAGGCAAATTTTGATTAATTAGAGTGTTATATCGGCATAATTTTCATGGGCTACGAGTAGAACAGCTTCGTAATTCATAGACTGCTTTTCTTCTAATAATTACCAAAAGCTCAAGCTCAAAAGTTTCTTGATGGGTTTTCAGGACACAATGATTTTATGTACAAAGTAAAAACTGAATTCTCTAATCAGTTCATCAGCAAATCTAAAATCCAACTCCTTTGTTCAAAACAAAACATGAAGCTGAATCAAATTCGAAATTAAATCAATAAATCCCGTTTCTAATAATGATCTAACCACACTCCCGTACGTGAGCTTTCGCGTTTCAATTTACGGCCCACGTCAGTATTCCCAGTGTTGCGTTGCGTAATAATTATCACCGGTGAAAACACGATACTCTGCTGAACGCACCCTACATGCAAGGATCGAGTAAAACTGGACGGCCATTATTCAACAAGCTACCGAAACCACGAAACATATCGGATCTTTACTGCGAAATATTAATTAGGCACGGAAACTTTACTGACGCGATGACGGCCCGATTTATTAATATAAGGAATTTAAATGCAAATAATGAGTTTCGAACAAAATGTTGTGTGTTTTATATTATTTGAATGTAGTTTTTTTCGCTGGTAATTATTAAATGCATTTAAAGGTTTTATTGTGCAAGAAAGTGAGGAAGTTTTATAAGCTAGGCAAGCCAATGATTTGTGTTGCACTGTAACTTTGTAACCCGTTGGGCGATGGCTCATACATTTAAGAGGAACCTATGTAATATTTTTATTCGACCTTTTGAACTTGGTTACGAAGCACGAACACACAATTATAAGAGGTTTTGTTTACAGTGTGGAGCTGAGATTTAAAGTAGGTACTTTGGGAACACCATGATTACCATTTGGCGATCGTGGTTGTTGAAACACAATACATACAGCAGTTGCTGATTGCTGAGTTTAACCTGAATATTTTACTACAATAATAGGTAAAAACAGTACCTACCCTGTACTATACTGTAGGTACCATTCCTGGTGGGTATTTACTTATAAGTTTTCAATGCAGCCCCAACATGGTACAGTCAACTACAATTCCGTGATTACAATTTGACTTCGAGCACAAAAGGTGCCCAGTACTGCCCATATTTGGGCACTGGATAGGTTAGTACTGACGCGAGATTGTATTCGCTTTTGAATTTGTATTTGCTTTGGTGGCTTCACTCTCATGTTCTACGCGCTCTATCTGCCTGTTATTTGATCTGAGACACTAGGATATAGAAATGTAGTATTCAATCTTGCTGCAGAAAAAAAAGGGGTACCCACTGTAATGCATGGTATGAGCGACGGATTACACTCATGCTATGCAATATGTTATCATGGCTCCCAATTTTAATATAATATCCCGCATGTATCCAGCTTAGAAAATTGCTGTCCAACAATTAATAAAGCAACTTCATTTGACGTGCGTTAATTGAGTTTTCATACATGTGTCTAAATAAAATCTCATCTATAACAAAAGTAACTAAGGTGACTTCGAAGGAAATCACCCCCAAAATAACTTTCTACATATTTTTAACCCCGATAATGGGGTAAATATCAATAAAATACGAAACACGTCTTCCGTCAATTTTGTTAAAAAAGGTTTTTGCAAAATTTGAAGTAGATTGGACCAAGCAACCACGTTGTCCCGTACAAACTTGGCCCCTCTTTTTCACCCCCTAAGAAACCCCTAGAATTTCGGAAAATCCTTTCTTATCGAATGCTTACGTCATACAAAGAGCACACTCTCCAAGTTTCAAGTCTCTACGATCAGGGGTTTAGGCTGTGCGTTGATCCGTAAGTCATTCAGGACAAATCATTTTATGTACCTTTAAAGAAGATCTAGTTTGAATGTTTGATTGATATCGGTTAATCGTTGAAGTGAATTGATTCGTGCCAACCTTGCACTTGCTGTCTATTCAGACATTGGATAATCTATTATTACGGCTGCATCAGGCTGCATGGTTGTTAGGGCTGGTAAAAAATACAACTGTGTCCAATCTTGGACAAAGGCCGCCATTTTCTCTTCCCATAGGTACCTCTCTATCCTGTCGTCTGTGCGATTTCTGGCCACGTTAGCCGCGCAAAAAAGTCCAGATCGTCACGCCACCTTAGATATAAATTTAAGGATTGATTGAAATATTCATTTTGACAATTATTGGCATAGATTCTAAATTAATTGCTATAGCAAAGCAACAAACCTAAAGAAGAGTAGGTCTCAAAACCATCTAGAAACACAAAACCTCACTTAGTACAAGAGACAACCTAGATTTTCGACCTTGTCTGTCACAACACAGGTTTACCCAGACACAACTTACAAAAGGCAAGTAACAAAGCCATTGGACGGTCAAAGCGCGATGGTAACTCAACTCCCGATAATATTGTGATATCCAATATAACATAAATGCTTTTAATGGCAGTAGCTTGGCTAAGGTAAATTTAGGAGCGTTCGTAATCCGACACCAGGCGACCTACGCACGGTGTTGCTAGAGCAGAAAACTTGATGCCAGTGTTTAAACTGTTGCAGTGTATGAGCATAGTACACTGCGATTGAAACTCAAACTTGTGCACGTACTCACTAGATTGCTTTTGAAGAATATTTTATAAAGTAGAACACGTTTTTCCTGGAAACATTACTAGTTCTTCATAAGTGGGAGGGAGTAGAGAGAACTTCATGAGTAACATCGTGAAATTGAAAGCCCAGCATCGTGAAGTTTTCAGAGATGGTGTTTTCTAATTTCCTTTCTACTTAGTTGACTTAAATATGGTTTTGTATTGTCAACGAGTTAGTAAACATGTTATTAAGCTCTTCGGCTAGAATGAAAAATAACTACTATGGAAAGGCTAGTATATAAAGAAGAACCGGTTTAGTAGATGTCTCCGAAGGCCCGCGTGGTAGATTACAGCATAGGCTATAACAGTATCGGCTCCTATGAGGGTCCTCACAACCCTCACTTTACAAGTTTTTATGATATTGAATTACTCACCCAATCCTAAAGTATGCTGGGTGTATGCTGGTGTATGCTGCCTGGCATATCCGTAATAGGGTCGTTCACAAAAAAAAATAGTAGTAATTAGTCCGTCAGATAGATTTCCAAAAAAAATTGGACACGTATTTTTCTTTTTTCACGTAAACAATAAATAAAGACGATACAGTGCTTCGAAAAGTCGCGCGGTGTCAGTGTCACAGTTTGGTAATTTTTTTTTACCAGAAAGTGACTCACGATCTTTGACACGTTTTATTTTCGTAATTTTTTAGGGTTCCGTAGTCAATATGGAACCCTTATAGTTTTGGCCATGTCCGTCTGTCCGTCCGCACTATATCTCAAAGCTGTAATTTGGCATGAATATACAAATGAGTTACGCTGACAAAGTGCTAAAGTAAAATATTGAAAATGTTTTTTGTTTAGGGTATCTCCAGTACACATAAAAGTGGGGATGAGCTTTTTTCTCCCAAAGTCCACTGTGTGGGGTGTCGTTGGGTAGGTATTTATAAAAACATTGCGAGTTTGCTCAAACAGATTTTCGATTAAAGGGATTTGTTAAAAGTGCAAATTTTTGTTAGACTCAAGTGCGCCAACCTAAACAACCGGGTTGTGTTTGGGCGTGTAAAAAAATTCATAACATTCATTCATTTTTCATTTTTATTTTTCACAGCTAAGTAGGCTTTACAAGTTTACGAGTAATAGTCGACCAACTTATAAAATGTACTTGTATGAAATATTTTCCTATACATAATGTATGGGAGCGCAAGATTTCAAAACTGCAAATGTAAGTTTGTTTTATTTTTACAATAAAAATCATCGTTCGGAGGCAGTGTGGTTTCAGTTTAGTAAGTTTACATAATATTTTGATGGGCAACTACGGAACCCTACATTGTGCGTGGTCCGACATGCACTTGGCCGGTTTTTATTAATTTGACAACATAGGGAGCGATGGGCAGGACGAGGAGCATGACGTGCGGCATGACGAGTAAAGTGGTCACACTATATCTCTGCCTCCTTTCCTCGCTACTTCCCATGCCACTCGTCGAGTGTGTGGCGGCCGAATTACGCTTCGTAGTGTCTACGTGGGCGCCTACGCCACTGCTCCTGTACTCCCTTTTATAAGCTTAGAAGTCTCCTGCACTTCCAGGTTAAGCTTGCCTGCACAATACGGCCTGTATTTAAAATTCGTCCACAATCGAAATTCAACACCGACGCCGCCGCTACAATTTTCCCCACTCATCGGTCATATTTCACCTTAAAAGAACAATACATTGAAGCTATTTTCGTAATAAGCCATTAATTCCTTGACCCAGTGACCGGGGAGCGGTGACAAAAGAACTAATCAAACCTACGCAATTACTATCATGGAAGAGGCATCGTCTGTACGTCATTCATTGGGGCACGGGTAGACCGAGGTGGTGCCACAGAGTAATTTATACAGTACTCCAATGTCTTACTTTTTTCGCAGTGTCTGACTACATTTTCGACTACATTTACAGATCTACAGAGAGGAGTACTACATCCCAGCAGTGGAGACATTATAAGCTGTCTACTTATGCTATCAATCCATCTATTTAAACACCGTGAAATATAAATCGTTGTTTTTTTTCCGCGGCTGAACAACCTGCCATAAGGAGTAATGTCGAAGCAGGGAATAAAAGTAAAAAATAAAAATGTTTTTGTTACAAAATAGGTAATTTAAAAAATATTCATGAACTCGAAACGTGAGAATCAATAGTAACACTAAACGTAACTTGTAGGTAGTTATCGAATCGCACGTAAAAGTTGAAAGCACGTGGGTCAACGGCAGCGTGGCCAGTAGGCACCCGGCTTGCGCCTAGAGCGTAGGTATCGGGTGGTAGCTACTATTGGTTTGTGGTAGCTTTCGAGTTTTATTTTTCACAATGGTTAATTTGCCATTTTTGTTTTCTAATATTTTATTTGTTTATAAAACGATTGTATTACCAAGACAAAACCATTTTGCTGCGGGAAAATAACAATTTAGATTTCACGGTGTATAAATAAAAAGAGAGGTCCTGTCTGACAGAATGACTGACAGAACGCCCAGCCCAAACCCTTGAACCTAGACACCTGAAATTTTGCACAGAGGTGTCCTTTATAGTGTAGACAAGGAATAAGGAAGGATTTATTAAAATTCATCCCCTAAGGGATTTAAATAGGGGATGAAAGTTTTTATGGGAAATCGTCACTTTCATGCAGGCGAAGCCGCGGGAAAAAGCTAGTATAGATGCGTATGTAGATTGTCGATTTTAAGGCAGGTTTCATATTAGTCTAAATAAACAAGTTAGTCGCAATAATAACGGATATTGGTTCTTTTTAAAATGCATTCACATCCTAACCAAATGAACGAAAAATTACTTTTATAAGCTAAGAAATCCGATACTTATGATCAAAATAAAAGCCCCGTTTTTAATAATGGTTTAAAGTTTCAATGCATATATCGTATGGAATCAAACAGGAACAGTTAGGTACAAATATTTGATGATATTAAATACGGAATTCGATCAGTGGTGTGATGCTTATTCAAGTCTTTCTTTCCAAAGATATCACGTTAAGAGGTTTCTTTTTTTTTTCTTATAAGTATGTATTTCAAAACGTTTTATATTTTACAAATATTTTGTAAACGTTTACGTCATATTTTCTATATTCATTGAAAAGTAAAAAGGAAATCGACTGTGTTGGTAATGGTATGGAATCATTTAAATTATGCCTCACACAATTCATCCATCCTCTCCCTCTTCAATTCTCCATCCATCAACATTATTTATTTATTAAAACTTTATGCACAAGTAATAGGTAAAACCGTACAAAGGCGGACTTAATGCCTTGGGCATTTTTTACCAGTCTACCTTAGGGTGATGCAGAGACATTACACAGTAGGTGCAAAACAGAAACAAAAATTAGAAAATATATACCTATACCTAACATATAAGAATAAATACATACATACACATATACATAAAATATATAAAGTTTTGAAAGATACACATGAAAAGCTTTAACAACTAATAAATGCTACTAATGTTTACAACTAATAATGTTTGACACTCTCTAAAAAAATTCACACCATAATTTATTCCAAATTGTTATTTAATATTATAATAAAAATAATTAAGGTGATATTTTTAGCTTTTTAGACGCCTTTTTTATTGGAATTTTCTACTCCTTCAGGGTCATTTTACAAAATTTCTTAAAAATCATCATTTTAGAAATTATTAACAAAAAACGAAATGCCTTTATTTTTTTTTCTTATTTTGTTAATAACAATCGCAAATTTTTATGTGTACCCTTTAAAACATTTTTCTAGGCGTCATTCCGAATCGAATCAGCTATCGCACATATTTTTAGGAGCTTTATTTCTATTTAACACGTTTTTGAACTTGTTGACTAGACTAATAATTTGAATCGCATATTAGCTGGAAAGGGAAGCAAAGACGTATTAAAATAGAAAACGTAAACACGAAATCGGATAGCAATGTGTGGAATCACCAAGAAACTCAATTCTGACATAAATAAATGTTCAGATGTTTGTCCGTGTCCACTGTCCAGCACATCATGAAGAAATGTGAACTTGGATTAGTTTCAAGGTTCAGTGTTTACGTAAATAACAGATAAAATCATTAATATCAATGTAAAGCGAGGGTAGGTGTCTTGTTATATAAGGTGCACGTCTAGTTATAGCACTCTGGAAGCATCCTCATACATGACCAAGGCCAGAGAAACGAACGTCATTCCAGAATTCTATATAGACCTTGGTCACATCGGCACAACTATTTTCAAGATCAACTAAATCAGAATGAATTGGGTGTTTACTATAATTTCAGAAACAAAAAATCCATTGAGCAGGAGCACTGATGGTTTAGGAATGTTGTCGGAACAATGTTGCTATGGTACGGTTAGACTAGGTAATTTGCTTACGGGAGAAGAAGCTCTTACTTAAAAAAGGTACAATTTAATTGGCTCGACACTTACTACAATTAAATCGAAATTGCACAAAAGGTGTAAGTAAGTAAGTAGGTAGGTAGGTACTAATAAAGGACGAGCAATGTTTTGACCGTACCTAAGTAAATCAATTATGAAGTGTCAAAAATGTGGTCGTAAAAGCAGACAGCGTAATTAATAAAATCAGAAATAAAGTGACTAATGTTTCTATAAATGACAGTCAAGCAGTTAGTCGGTAGCTGATTATGCGTGAAACTTGAGCAGTCATTAATTTTAAAATGTTAGTTTGACATTAATAGCTTAATATTATGTTTTATAGAGTATTGATTACCGAAAGTATGTTTCTCTTAAAAAATACGACCCATAAAAAAATTCAGCTACTATTTGAATTCGTCTATGGATTTGTCTATGGAAATAGGAGCCTATTGGCTCCTATTTCCATAGACAAAAAAAAAACTAAATGTAATAACTTGTTTATCATATTTATCGCACACTATGTAAAAACTGGAAAAAACTTACACTATGTTTACTTAACTTTTTAAACGTCTTCTTAAAAGTTTCTAGAGGTGGTCAGAAGCAAGTTCTTACAGAGCTCTGGATATACCTTTATTGACTATAAATAGCTTAAAGTTTTTTAAAAACTACGTAAGAAATAAAACGGTTACAAAGATTTAAATTCGATCTTCCAGGCAAGCATACTCCGCCCTAGGCCGCGCCATCGCCTCACATCAGATGACTTGCAGCCAAACATCAACGACTTTCAAAAACATTTATAAAAGCTCACATACCTACATTATTTACATTTTAACCTAAAGAAAACAAGTATAATAGTAAAAAAATACAATATTATTATAATTTAAGCATGTTGTCCTACTGTATTCCGCTGCTCTACGGCGAGGGTGAAGCCGAGACGGCACCGACTGCAAACATATCGTGTTGCAGCGACTAGTGGAGCTTATAATTTACCTAATGCCGTGTAAAATGATCGCAGTGCTAATGTACGTGGAAACAAATATGGACGTCACATGGAAAACAACATCATGTTCGTCTCTACTAGGATAATAATATGTATGTTTGTGAGCATTTGTGGGAATTAATGAGAGGTTGGTTTGGAGATTCTGTAACTTAGGTTCTCATTGTCAAAGTTAGCCTTCATTATTATTGCAGGCAGATGTAAATCAAATTCGATTTAATTTGCTAGTTAAAGTCTGAATTTCACGAATGAAAGACTAACTTCTTGATCTAGTGGTTGCAAGAGCGAGTGCTGAGCAAGAGGCCATTTGGGGGGGGGGGATCATCAAATAACCCCTCCCGCTCTTGGACAGAGCAGCAGAGCTATTGCGTATCTTTTAAATGACAGTGGCTATCATATTGTCTATGGATTAACTGTCAAATTAGTTATGGTTTAGTACAAAATGGAACCATTTGGCAATAATTGATAGGCACTATAGGTTAGCCACTGTCATTTAAAAGATACGCAATAGCCCTGCTGAAGGCAGTGTCAGACTTCTACTGACTAAAAACCACCCATGTTCCTTCTTAGCCCTTGTGCCGCGGGATCTCTTTCGAACAACCCCACAACCCCGACCGGAAGCATGAAGTCTTGGGTTCGGTTCCCGGGTCGGAGAAAATGTTATTGGGTTTTCCCATCAGGATTTTTTAGTAGCAGCCACGGAGTCTGGTTTTGTGCCCGATTGACGGCAATAGACTCGCCCCCTATTACATAACAGGCGAAATGTGGGTGTTTTAGATGGTACAACTCTGACTTACCCTTCGGGGGTAATAAGGTGTGAATGTATGTTGTATTTCACAAATAAAAATAAATACTATTGGCACATTGAAACCGCGTTCAGAAACGATTAGAGACAATATTCCGTAAAATTAACGATGACACTGTCAGCTCTTGAACGCAGTTCTATTAGATGCTGATCGCGCTAATTGTCTATAGTGAAATCACTCTTGTAGTTTATTTTTAACCGACTTCAAAAAAGGAGGAGGTTTTCAATTCGACCGTAAAATGTACTTACTGTATGTAATGTGACCGTAATATTTTCCCCAAAAAAAAAGAGTTTTCCCAGCAAAAATTTTTTGCTTAGGGATACTTAGTTTGATGTACAGAATGCTTGGTTGAAGGA
The DNA here is from genome assembly GCA_932274075.1 of Diarsia rubi. NCBI lineage: Eukaryota > Metazoa > Arthropoda > Insecta > Lepidoptera > Noctuidae > Diarsia > Diarsia rubi. The sequence continues at coordinate 17,756,867 of OW026424.1, read as the reverse complement.
TTAGTGGGAAGAATAGTTTACACCCTGTATAACCGTCAACATTTTATGGCTCTTATAAATCTTAAAAAAAAACTTTTCAACTTTTTCCGTTTCCAAATTAGTTCTGTATTTCTTTGGTAATTTCTATGATAAAAATCCACTTTCGCTCAAAATATACCGAACGTGCAACACTGTTTTGCATCTTACACCGCGTCCCAGCGGCAGCGTCCATATAGAGCCCATTTAATACTGAAGGTTTGGCTTTGATGTCGCACTTTTAATGAAAGAGCTGATAAATAAAAATAGAACGAAAACCTCACTCTCGTGTACCTTTTCAGATCTTCTCTTTGATTTGCCAAAGAGTCGACCAGTAAGAATTCTGAAGATCCAAAATACACGTATAGGTATCTCTATGAGTACCTACACTACCTACCTACTGATAACATAACAAATGATTAGTGTAAGATACCGTACGCACAAAGTTAAAGTAAGTAAATACTGTGCTTCGTTTGCTTCGTTCACTTCAATCTGAAATTAAAACTGGCTAAAAAATACCCACAATTTGTAAGGATCACCGCTACATTGGCGCGTAACCGAATCCTCATGTTCTAGTGTTGCAATAGACCTCCCCGCTACGGTTTCACGCAGTTGGTACTTTGAACGGGAATAGAACGCGCCCGTATTCTAAAATTGGTCATCTAAGTATGCGTAAGCACTGTAAGTACTGGCTGTTGAATTTATAGGATGCGGGAATTTGTTCTGGTTACCTACCTATTAAAAGACGTTGCGTTTTAGAATAAACTATTCTTAATCTCTCGCGACAATGAAACCAGTCGTAAATAAGTTTCAATTTCAAAATACGTCGCTGAACGATTGCCCAAGACGTAATTTCATTACACTCGCTCCGTGAATAGAAAGTTCTTACGTTACACGATTTATAATCCTTCATTCGACACATCGTCAGCCGCATGCACCAAATAGTTTCCCACAGCGACTCAAAATAAAACCCTATCATCGTAATAGAAAACACAAAGCGCGAACACGAACGCGCTGAACAAAAGCACCGGCGTAATATTACATCTCCAATATCCGTAGATCGATTATGTTTCACATGTTTCTCATTATAACGTCTGGGTACGAAACAAAGAGAGTGTCGAGTTGCCGTGCAATGCTCTTCTGGCAACCCGAGAGTATGGCACCCGACTGTTTTGGTCATGCGAGAACGGAACGCCACACTTTCGGGGAAAACTCGTTTTAGCTGGCAACACCGGGCGTAGCTCGCGAGCCGCGCATTCTGAACGCTCCTTTGTAAAATAATGCTTCTGAATACAGAGTTCTAATTGTGACATAATTTGTTTAATTACTGTTGGGAATAGATAGAGTTTCTTACTTACTTATAGTTTTTATTAATCATAGCGTTTCGTGTAACCTTAATGCTTGCGATGTGGCTGCGGATTTCAGGCCTTTGTAGTTGCTTTATTGTAATAAATTACCGTACCTTGTTATTATTATCCAGCAACTAAAACAAAACAAAAAGGGTGTTGTTAAATAAAAAGATAAAATTAAAACAAAGTTGTGACACAAAATAGCAACATTGAAATAAAATAACGAAGTCATCGATGACTAGCATTAGTTTTGGTTGAACTAAGTACCTAGTGATAGTGGCTTTTACATGGACGTCAAACACACCGTTTTTTCCTCTAATCAATGGTGGTTCTTGCAAATCTATGTAGTTTAGTAGTAGACTTATTTAGGACGCTTTGATACGGATAACACGTCTGTTGATGTTCTCAGTTCTCCTGGGCATCATAAAGATAGATAAAAGAGATATAGTATTATCTTTCTTCATTATCGGTATTTTTCTTCGTATTTCATTTCACGTAAGTATTAGGTATCGCGGAAAGTTTAGACGTTGAGGCTGGTTTATTACACTTACCTACACGAAATTGACTTGAAACGGTCAGAAAGAGCCAAGCAGTGAAGGTAAAAAGTCGTCATGCGGCTTGTTTCAGTAAAAAACCTTACAGAGATCTTCGTGTTAGAATTCAACCGTTTTTAAATTAGCATGCATGAAACGTCTATTCATGAGTGTATAAATCTAGCATGGGGAATATAAGCTTCAATGTTAGGTAAGGTCAGCAATAAAAGTCGACGTAAACGTGCTAGGTACCTATGTATAAATGTTTGGATCAGCTTTTGGCAAATCAGGCCGACCGGGACCCAGATCCGAATATGTTTAACTAACAACCAGGGTTAGGTTAGGTTCGTTTTTACAAATCTATAATGTTGAGCTAAGTTTCTTGTACGTATTGGAATAACTATTAAATTGAGATTTAAACTTTAAGAACTATAATACAGTCTTTCTAATATAATTGGCTTGGCTTCAGAGGTTGCCATTATAACCTGATTCTTCATGTTGTAAAGAGTTTCGGAACAGTTTGCTTGCTTTATGGGCTTGATGTTTTGTTGCCCCCTAGGAATACCACTGATCACAATACGTATTTAAGGTAATTTTGCTTGATGAAAACCGTTTATTTTAATTATATAATCGTATAACTACTGAAGCAAATAAATAGACAATAGAGTCAATATAAACGCGGTTAGTAATCTGCCATTTATGTACATGTGTATTTTGTCCTACATTACCTACTTGAGCATAATATTTTTGCAACCATTCATCTATTAAATAGCTCAGAATGGTGTCAAATTGCAATTTAATGCTCATTCGTAACATTATACGAGCGTAAAGAATGCCACGACGGTCTCTGGTGAAGATAATGGATTCTAATAGGTAATTATCGTTAATAAGTGGCATCTGAAATTAAGTTTTAGACTTCAAATTTTCATTTAAAAACCACCAGGTGTAGACTTGAGCACTGTACGTTAATTGCAGTCGTCATCGTCGTCAAATGCCTAAGAGGGAAGCGCCAGGGCTGTGGATAAAGACCCAAGAAAAGAAAAAGCACTTAACAAACTAAGGATCATGGGTGGTTTTTAGTCAGTAGAAGTCTGACACTACCTTCCACTCCACCCAAAGCCATTCCAACCATCATAAAAAAAGGGCCAGTGTAGCACGAAATACATTTTTTCTTATATTTTTTGCAATTTGCAGTGTCAGGCTGTATGTTGATCAAAATAATATGGTTTGTCAACGTAAAATGTAGTTAAGTACCTATGCATTTACATAATTATATTCATTAAAATCATAAATACATCCCGCTCGGTTAATGGAATCCCATTGAAAGACTTTTCCATGAAAATTAAATAGTCTAAATTAGACTGAAAATTCAATATATTGCACTATTAAAACTGGAAGCAATTAACTTCATTATTGCAAGCATAATACTCTATTGGCCTACCTATGAACTTTTTCCAAAACAGACACATCAATCGCAAAACAAAATAAAATTACGCAATGTTGCCAACACCACCACAAAATACAAAATCCCCCTATAAACCGATTTAAACATTCGCTTCATTTTCTTTTACATCAAAATCACATGACGACTAATGACGAGTGTCTTCACGAGAAGCTTACAATCTGTGACGCAAGCAACAAGCTTCAGCGAACGTGAATAATGTACAACGGTGTTCATAATATCCGCGATGATTTCACTCATTATGACTCGAAGCTGCAACAGCGAGGTGTACCTAACCGTTACGATGGTTTAAAAAAAAAATATTGATAAGAGCTTTGTGAAACGTTTGAAATTATCGATACCCAAGTACTTTTTACCAACCCTCACGAAGATGACATAAGCCCGCCACACTATTCCCAAACCACTGCAACTCCTGTAAGCCAGATTCAACTTTGGTGACCACTATCAAAAAGCGCTGAGAAAATGAAGCCCGTCGAAGTAGGGAACTATTTCAACTGTATTGGATCCCGCAACTAAATTAATAGCGGAGAAAATAAAAAGAAAATCATAGCGGAGGAGAAAGAAAAACTTAATTTCCACTTCCCTTAATATCAGCAGGAGACAGAATAAAACAAGGCCAATAGGCACACACGGGCGTATACAACTGGGATGAGCCCAGTTGTCAAGCACCTATTAAAATTACTGTAAGTCACAAAGCCGAGATGCTGGATTAAAGCCCACAGTCGCAAACTCTCTCAAGAGGCATATATCTGTAGGAATATAGAGAACAGGGTACATAGTTCCTCATCTCCCAAGGAAATAGAAGAGGGAGCATCCTCCGGTCAGACCGGTGTTACGTCTACTTGTTACACTTTATTACAAAAAAAGGCCATACGCCTTTTCTTTTTTTTTGATCAAATGTCTCCTTCCGCTTTGGGTAGAGCGATAGAGAGTGTCAGACTTCTACTGAATAAAACCACTCATGTTCTTTTTAAGCCCTTTGTGTCGAGACCGCTGTATCTCTTTCAAACAACCCGCAGCCCCGACAGGTTACCTATGTATACTCGTAGCCCTTTTTTTTTGGCGGTTGGAAAATCATCAAAACACCCCTCCCGCTCTTGGGCAGAGCGAAAGGGAGTGTCAGACTTCTACTGACTAAAAACCACCCATGTTCCTTCTTCGCCCTCTATGTCGAGGCCGCGATAACCGTTGGACTACCCGCGGCCCCGACAGGCGTCGGCCCTTTCGGGCCCCTCCCATGTTGCTGACATTTCTTTGAGGCGCGCGTGGAACGTGAATGCGCCGTCGACACGGCCTGTTTTCGTCGTAAGACGGACGGACGGCGAGTTAGCCCATCACTCACCGTCCACAGGCCCGCGTTTACGGTGGCCGGAGGTAATCGCGGGACCCCCGACGCCCGGAGCGCCTCCCGCGGCGGCTGGGACGAGAGGTTCTCTCCCTCTCGCGTTCCGCCACCTCCTTCGCCAGCATCACTGCTTCGCAGAAGGAGGCGACGGCGTCCCATTCCTCCTCGCCCCGGACCATGGCTTGCACCAGGGCCGGGCGCGAGAGGTATACTCGTAGCCCTAAGTCGCGGATAACTTTAATTGCGCAATTTAGAATTTTGACGTTGGTTCTTCATTTGTGACTTCAGACCGAGAAAAAAGGTCCGAGTGACATAGATGGCCTATAATACCTACTTTTTGTAGTGCCGCTACTTATCCAAGCAGCGGGAGCGTTGTATGCTAATTAAAGGTACTGTAGACAATCTGACGAACCTTTTCTCTGGGCAGAGTGGAAGGGGTGTCAGACTTGTACTAACTAAAACCAATCCATGTAACTTTTTAGCCCCTTGTGTTCCAGAGCTGCGATAAGTATCTCTTACAAACAGTTCCGCAGCCCCGGGAACTGAGCTACCTAAGCCTGATGTGAAGTCCTAGAAAGCTTACTGTCTGTACCAAGTTCATTAACATACCGATCCCTAAACGAGCTTTATTAATTCGCACGGGTGTCAAACACAACTGCATACGTCTTCGTACCTATTTTCTTTGACATACAATATGGTACGCGGAATGGAACACCGTACCTATTTTACGTTATGTTTGAAATGTCACCCGATACCTTTGACGAATATTATTGTGTATTACTGAGAACATAAGTAGATGACGAAACTGAAGTTATTGAGATAAATAGTAATAAATCGAACGCACACACACGCCTATGTCTTTTGTGCGATTAATGATCTAAACCTTACTCAATATGCACGTCGTAAAGATAGGGTGACCATGATTTTGAAATATGTATTTTTTACTTTCTAATAAGGTTATATTTAAATGACTAAATGTTTTGCTAACCCAATTTAAATTGCTTTATTATCGTGCGTGTTTTGCTTGAATTGTATTTTGTTGTTACACATTTATCGCCGGGTAGTTAACAAAAAAAATCTAATTAGTCCGTCAGATAGATTTTACACGAAAAAATATTGGACACGTGTTTTTTTTTCACGTAAACAAACAATGAAGACGATACAGTGCTTTGAAAATTCGTGTGACGTCATATTCTAAGTCATTAGTAAGGCATTTTTACCGGTCAATGACGTCACAAACCCCCACTCAAATCTTTGTCACGTTTTATCTTCGTCTATTTTTATTGATTTGATAAAACAAAAAAAAATAAAAAAATACGTATCCAATATTTTTCGATAATCTAACAGACGGACTAATTAGAATCACATTTTTTTTAGTCAGTAAACATCCCTATTGTAGTACAGTCAGCATCAGAAGTAGAATAACACTATTTAAAGTTTCAAAGCAGGTTTTTTTTAATAAAATTTTATTAGATATTACTTGCTACTAACAGTTATTTAAGAGTAAAGAATATTTTAAAGCATAAAGTTAGAGTCCTGTTAGTACGTTCATCAAATAATTAAAATTCCGAAATGTTAAGATATTTCTGTTGCTGAATGTACCAATAATCATTCCACAACGCCTATGAAATTTCAAAAGGCCTCATGTACCTACATGATTTCGGCTTCGAGCTTAATTAGAATGTAATACATCCCCGTCAGGCTGACAACGTCCACTATTGAACATTATAGGTATGCCTCTCTCAGCGCTCACAACGAGGGGTTCGAAGGCAGACTGCATTAATCACTGCATATTATACGAACGTACGAGTATCATGATATGCGAGTAGTTTGGTAAATTTAGATTTTGCGATGATTTTACACTGATATAATATATCAGGTAATTGGGAATCATAGCTACCGAGTTAATGATGAAGTGATTATGCAGTCAGTTGTAGTTTGTTTTTAATGAAATCTATAGATGGGAATCGGATTTGTTTTGTTTGGTCGGTTTTGCAGTTTAGGTATTTAAATTACATCGTAAAAGTAAGGATTGAAAAGTGATAAAGACCGGCCTTTAAAAAAAGTGCAGTGAAATACTATATACCTACAATATGTTATGTGATGGAGAAGGTATTAAAGTAAAGGGTAACTAACTCCAAGTTTGTCTTCAAAATTGGCAAAGGATTTCAAAAAACATTCTTGACAGACGAGAAAAAAAGCGGCCGGTATCGATGGTGTCTGATTACAAGATATTACCGCGATGCGATGGTATTAAGTGGCGGCGTTTGGTTTCATCTTACGATATGACAACATGAACGCCGACACTGTGTCCTTAAGTGGCCGAAATAAATGTAAACGATTTCGTAGGAATGTATTTTTTGGATTCGAGATAGGTAATATGATGTAAGCACAGCGCTTAAGATAACATTTCGGAATGGCTGTTTCACCTTCCAACACACTTGTCCGTGATAAATAGATGTTCGCGCTTAAAACCTATAAGCTGAAACTAATCAGTCGTTTCATGGATACATGTAGAAGTACCTATCTTATAATATTTGGCATAACGTAATCTCAGATATCCTTTGTGTTAGGCTGTCAAAATGATCCTTTCTATTTGGGCCATCTCCCCAAGGCTGGCCGCTATTAACCACAAACAAACAACCAATACACCATACACACATCATAGATAATAGATGTAAAAAGCAGTAAAGCCAGACGGTTCGTGTTTCACGAAAATTAACGTCAGCCTGACGGGCCGGGCTTGTGACGCAAAATGGAGTCAAATGACGCCAGGGCCGGTTTAGCTGAGACGAGCATTAATTATACGGGATCATGTTCAACAACTGCGCTTAGGGTTCCGCTCACGCAATGTTTTGTGCCGCAAAACAGGATTTACTGGAGTTTCAATGTGAGTGATTGATTGAGTGTTTATTGAATTCGTTTCGAGATAGGTCGATTCTGAATTCTGAAGAAAGAAATGTGCAAAATAAAAATATTAATATCCGTTAAAAAAGACTTTATGGGTTTACAATAAAACATTTCCTTTCAGTAAAATATGAAATTTAAAAAAATGGGCAACTAATGCTTTTTCGCTCCTACATGTATCTACTATCAAGTTGTACGGATGAAAACTGATGGATGATTTTCCCAATATTAAAAAAACTGTTATTGTTATTTTTCGCATAGCACGGAGCCAAAGCAGCACGCCATCGGAGGCACACGGTGGCGTCTCATTTTACACTAAAATTAACGACGATACCGAGCGTCGGGTATCGAGTCGAGAACTTACAATAATTAAAACGAGCGATTGAAACCTTCGCCGATGTTCTCAAATTATATAATTAAAAATATTTTAATTATACCTCATCGATACCATAATATTTCGTTGTAATTTTGTGAAACTTAATAGTTATTGAAAAATGTTTACGACCGCAGAAGAAAATTGTTTTGGTTTTCTGATCAAATTTTTTTAAGCGCGTGTTGGAGAAATACGGTGAATTTATTAGGTTTTTAGTGGGCATAATTTCAAATCAGTCCTCGGGTAGTGTACATATCTACACAATAAAAAGCAGAGTAAATTGAAAACAAACACATAAGTGAAGAAATTGTACTCAACTAACATTTTCTAAATTGTGGTATAAATATTTTAGTCTGTATTCAATCAATTGTCACCCACATGTAAACTGTTTTTTTACGAACTAAAAAGCAGTTACAGATCAGGGGCATTTGGAAATTCTCAATTTGTTTTTTCTTGTTTAAACAAAACACAAGTTCGAGCATTTAAAAAATGTGCATTGTGAACGCCACTAATGTACAGTAGTGTCCGGTCAAGTAGTAATATGAGAAGCGGTTGTAAAACGACACTCTACTAAAAGCGACCCGTCCAAATTTAGTAGACACATCATTCAACTGTATTATGTTACATATTTCTATGTAAAGGGTGTTGAACGTATAGTCATTTAATAAACAAAAAACTTACTTTAGTTCTAAAAATGTATCTTCGTCGAATACTTCAAATACCTATCAATAATTTCGAAAAAGCTCCGATGACAATTATAAAATCTCAAAATATCTCAGTGTTCATTATTTTACCCCTCAGAATGATTATCGTACTTAAATTTTATTTCATGTAAATAAATATTAAATGTTTTGAGAATTCCACATTCAATCCAAGCGAGTCAAATATCTCAGTAACTTGATACAGCGCAGTTTTTATGTCACCCGATGTTTAAGTAAATATCTATAAGAACGTTTTACATGCTTTATTTATACTACAAATCTGTACAAATCGTGATTTATTATATAGCTTTAAGACGGTAAAAGTTGTAATGATGAGTCTCGTAAACTGTGAAATCATGGTTACCCTAAAATATAATGTCAACTTTTTTGCTCGTGATTTAAAATTATGTTTTTTTATGATTATGTACCTTCTTCGCATTGATTTTTTTTATTGAGCAAGTTCTTTGGGTAAAATTAGTATTCTGACCGTCTGTTCTGTCTGCGTGTCTATTTTTGCCCAAGAAAGTAGGAAGCAACAAAAGAGAAAGACCCATGAAACACTACTTTAATGTGCTATAATGCAAATATTTTGCTATGCAAGTTACTATTTAACTTGCGTTGGATGTTTACAAAAGAAATTAAGCCTTTGTTGGTTTCCAGTTTTTCAATATTTAAAAACCAACCGCACTACGTTCACCGAATACATCACACAGAATAAAACAGATAAGAGGAACATTCAGAAATCCAAGCTCTGAGCTAGATTTATCGGACTTTACCCCTCCAAAGTTATAAAATATCGTTGTTTTGAGGGATTTTCATCTTTATTGCTTAGCTTTAAGGTTTATAGAGTGTGTCGGTTGGACCTGGAGCTGATGGTGGACGAACACTTGATACGCGCACGCACGCCTCCCGTGCCGCGAGGTGGTGTTTATTCACCCCCCTTTTCACAAAGATTATGGATATGATGCAGATACGGCATTGATTTGGACATTCGAAAGTTTATATTAAATTGATGTTTGACTGGTAGGAAAGTACCTAAAAATCTTACAATAAGCGGCAGTTGTTTTAGGCCAGTTTGAGTTTTAGACCAAAGTCTACTTTTTAAAACCTTGTTTCCTTAAGGTGGAAGCTCACATCTGGCCCGCGAAATTCTAATTTTCTTACGTTTTTGGCAATTTGCAGGCCAGTGCTTGGTTGTATGTTTATGAAAATTTGATTTGCGACTGTAAGACGTATGAAGTTACCGAATTATAACCATCAAAATTACTAACTACTAAAGAACGACGACTAAATTACTAAAGAATGACTTTTACATGCAAAAATCAATCTTGACATGAAAATGAACTTGGAGGGTTGTATTGATAATTTTGATGGTTAAAATTCGGTAACTTCATACGTCTTACAGTCGCAAATCAAATTTTCATAAACATACAACCAAGCACTGGCCTGCAAATTGCCAAAAAAATAAGAAAATTAGAATTTCGCGGGCCAGATGTGAGCTTCCACCTTAATACAGTGTAAAGTCTCGAGCTTCCCGTCGGGGCTGCGGGTTGTTGTAAGAGATACCGCGACCTCGACATAAAGGGCTAAGAAGGAACATGGGTGGTTTTTAGTCACTAGAAGTCTGACACTAACTTTCGCTCTGCCCAAGAGCGCGAGGGGTTATTTGATGATTTCACACCCCCAAATAAAAAAGGTCTAGAGCTTGCTTATCGGCTTGTCATATTAAGGTTGTGGAAACCTTACGTGTAATATCTAACTTTCGCCTTGTTTGTTCCAAAGACATGGCGAGACCGTCAAGTATTCTAGTGGTTGCATGGGGATAATATTCATAAGGTATCAATAAAACAGCAAGTTCAGCCCAATCTGCACAATGAGATTCATTTCATTCAGCTAGCTAACACAGTTTATAAACGGAACCTTCACGAAACCGTCAACCAAGCATTCTAAACATTAAACTAAGTAATATTGCGCAAAATACATTGCAGGGAAACTACATTGTCTTTTGCTACGTGAAAAATCACGATTTATCGCACTTAAAACATTATGCTGACGAAGGTGTCGAATAATCCAAGGGTCATAAAGGTATTTCAAGAGTAATGTTTTAACATTTATATGATCAAAAACAAAAACAAAAATCGCAATGATAGGTACTTACAATAAAAGCCTTTTGACGTCTGTAAGGGTGTTTTTATTCCCTTTATATAATACTGGCCGTTGCCAGCTAAAACTATCCTATGTGTTAATCCAGGTTATAAACTATCTGTGTACCAAATTTTATCTAAATCCGTTCAGTAGTTTATTCGTGAAGAAGTAACACACATACACACTCACACACTCACAAACTTTCACCTTTATAATATTTGTGTGATTAACAATGACAAGAAACAAAAGAGACAAAAATACCTCTAAAAACAAATGTAGCCAGGTTTTTTTTGCGTTTTTAGCACCAACCAAATTAAGCGAGCCATAATTAGCCCTACCATGTTCTCATCCATATTTCCATAAGCACCTACTGCCCTTTACCCACGGCGCACACACGTAACCCTCTGCAGCGTTCGGCTCATTATTCTATGAAAGATGTACAATGCAGAGGCATCGCATCGCGGTGTCGGTTACAACGGGCTATCGTGTGTCTCTGCCATCACACCCGTGTTGACTTTCCATGTTTGTTCGTTACTTTATATTGTTGTAATTATTATATTATCGCCGTTGACGTCATACACTCTAGCTTGTGTGGATTTTGTGATGATAGATGGCACGAATATAACTTGGAACTACGTTTTTGTATACGAAATTACCAGTTGTGAAGATACTTGCATTTATGGGGGGACCTTCCTTAAACCCAAGTACCTTTAGAACTGGTAATTTTGAAATATCTCGCCAAAAAGTCGAACTTGCAAAGCTGAACGCGGATGAGTCCGGACCGGACAGCGGAGGGCGAAGAAGACAGACATCCAAACACAGACAGCAGAAATCTAGACGGATCTTCACCCTACTTATGTTTGGGTGTTTGCGATGTTTGATCACAATTATAATTCATCTACCGAAAGATCATTCTGAGATATAATAATATTTAGAAATTCAGTAGATAATGTACTATCAACCTTCCGTGGAGTCGGAGCAATAGTTGATAAACGAACAAGTTCATTATTTGCCTGCTGTTTTTTCAAGTACCTATCAAAAACTCTTTTACATAGCTTCAATCTCATACACTTTGATGCGTATGTTTAATTTATTATTTATTTCTTGCCTAATCAATGTGCTTAATAATAAGATAATAATAATTAATTAATAAGATTAATAATAATTAATAATAGTAATTAATTATAATAAATTAAATATTAATAAATAAATTATAATAAATATTAATAATATTAAATTTTATAAATATTAATATTATAATTAATTATTAATAAATTATAATACTTCTTAATCCATAAGATAAGGTTTTTCATTGACAAAAAATATAAACGCTATGACGACCAAAATTTTGGATTTGTACAGGACAGTCCCATTATAGTGAGATATGTTTCACTATGACATGTTTATGGAAATTGGTTAGCCTTTCATTACTCAATAGGTGTGTGAAATGTATATAATTTTATAAGTAGGTAAAACTAAAACGTGTGTAAACAATTCTCAACAAAACTACACAGAGCGTTATTACGTTAAGAACAGCACGTGTAAAAACACCTTCGTTCACAAATAATATGTAATTTAATATCTAAATACTCTCAATTAGGTTTACAGGTGGCCTACAATCACCGTCTTTACACATCGAGCTAATGCATCATCAAAAACACTTCCTTGACCATGCACCGACTGACCTCTCCGACTAAATGACCACTATATCAAACGATACGTTACTAAATGCACATGCGCTACATAAATAAGATGCGACTCTGACAATGTTAGAAGATAAACAGATTACTGAATTATAAACCCTGTAGGCAAAGAAATAAGGTGTCAAATAAACAGCTACACCCGCGACCTTGGCCCAATAATGTGCGTGCGCGCATTTGTTGCAAGTGCAATATTTATGATCTGACGTTTCGTAAGCGTTTTGCGGAAAAGATTCTAGGGCATCGTGTCAGGACTGCGTGTCGGATTTAATGATAAACTTGTTTAATTTTCGTTTAGACATTGTTATTTTAATGTCTTGTTTACTCTTGATTACATTGGTCTGTATTAAGAAATGATTCACATTTGAAACTGTTTTCTCAAGTAGTATATTACAGTTGTCTACCTAGGGGTCAGCAATACAGCAAACCCATAAGGCATGCAGACTGTGCAGAAACAATTATGGAAAGTAACTTTTAGACTTGTAAAGAAGAATGCCACTAAAAACTGGCAAAAAGTAGGTGTACAGTGCAATGTATTAGGTAGGTATACCTCAGCCTTACCTTTCCGGGGTTACGAGCGTATTTGTCTTGATCGCGTGTTCCCTTCATTTTTCTAAAGGCATTTCCGTCAATTTTCCATCGCATCCATTACACTCTGACATGACACGCTCGATTGCAGTTCGACGAACGATATAATGTAATAGAGCAATGCATTTTACATTTGTCATTTGCATTTAGATAGAAAACAGGATTCGATATCTGTGGCGTTTTGAATAAAAGGTTTAAATCATGATATATGGATGACATGATACCAAATGAAATTTTCTAGGAAATCATGAGAAATAAAAGTGTAGGTATTTTGGACCCGTATATTTTCTTTTGGGGAGAGTCAGTAGCCTCCTCCCTAATAGACTAGTCGTAGCCCCTGTCAGCTGTGGTCAGTGACCGAGGTGTATGGAAAAGAGAGAGAGAGGCCTCTCCTGATAGTGAGAATCATCAAAAACTGCTGTAGATCATGACCACAGATAACATGCTAGTATTCTCTTTACATTTTTTTTGCCAGAGTCGTTAGCTCATTTTAAAACCAAGTTTGACGACACAAATGGCATTCCAATAGGTGATACCATCGTAAACAAGGTAAACAATATATTATTTACATTTAGTATCCTACACCGAATTGATGCGATATGGATATGATGCAACACATCACATTTTAGGCATTACGTGGGCGAAAGCTTTTATGACTGAAGTTTTTTCAGCATTACGTATTTTTTTGTTTTTGTTATGCAAGTTCTACGATTGCAAATGTTGAAACTGAAAACCAATGTGGTGAATATTTTAAAATTTATGTATTACCTACTCATAAGTGACTGCCTCGCACGTTTGATTCACTGGTCGGGCAAAGTGTAGTGGGGTTATTGGCTCTGGAATTTCTTTGTAGCAGCCACGGAGTCTGGATTTGTGCCCGGTTAAAGGCATAAGGGTCGCCCCCTATTACATGAGACTTAGACATAACTGGCGAAATGAGGTTGTGTGTATGATGGGTATGGCAGAGGCCTAACCCTTCGTGTATCATAAGCAGGATATTATGTTACGTGTTACTCATCTACTTTGTGCCAGCTGATTTAAAAAGATAAAACAAACTCTTCTACCGGTATTTTTCTTTAGTGCATAAGATACGGACAAGCGGCAGGTACTTGAATACTTAACAATGTGTACTCTTTTTTTTTTGGCGAGTGGAAAATCATCAAATAACCAATCCCGCTCTTGGGCAGAGCGAAAGGGAGTGTCAGACTTCTACTGACTAAAAACCACCCATGTTCCTTTTTAGCCCTATATGTCGAGGCAGCGATAACTAGTGTACAACCCGCGGCGGACAAGGTGTACCTTGATTCATGTTCACAAGTGAATGCATTTCGCTATTTACGGCTCCATAATAACGGGTTGAGAGCACTTACAACTTATCAGATCGTTATATTCAGTTTATTGCTACCGATCAATGATTTTATGTTGCAAGACCTATCATTTGGTGTTCATCTAATTTACGACTAGTTGGAATGGTCTTGTTACAGCATTTAAAAGCTTTTAATTTAAGTTTCTGAATCGCGCTACTCAGACGACATAAAAATAATGCGCAAATGTAGTCTACTATTTTGATCTGTGTAATAAAAACTAAAAATACAAAAAAAAGATACCTTTGTAAGTAGGACGGGGAGGCGACTAATGCAATAAATTAAATCGACCTCAAATTTTTGTTACGAATCGCCGCGTGTGTCCTGTGACGTCACAGACGCGTGGACACCGCCAATGGGGTTATTGACATGTCAAACTATTTCCGTGGCGCCAAAATAAAAGCGCGCGAATCCACGAGGGCGGGCGACCATCGGCAACACAGGCGACGCTACCATACGTCCACAATTACGATAAACAGATGAAAACAATAAATTGAAGCGTCGGCTTGTGGCCTGGGACGGTCTCGAGTTACGTTTTGAGCAAAGGAACGTCTAAAATTACCCCGCACGCACACACCTACCGTGCTGCCAGTCGGTACACACTAACACAGCAGCGCCGCCTATATCTATTATCAAAACATCCAGCGACTCTGGTTACAGCGATCCGAGCGCGCTTCGGATATCGCGTTACACACTTTAATGGCTGGAAAAGGCCTCGAAAACGTGATATTACACGCGTTTTATTGTGTATCGCAAAATGTAATTAATATCGAAATATAACACCGAATAATTTATTCGGTATAACCCCGAGACTCGAACCTTTGTGGAGGTCCCCTCGCAGATCAAGATGAATAAATATCGAATTTAAAAATACGATTCGGTCGTCTCCTATTACGAGACCGGCTGAAACAGGCCGCTTGCCAATAAGACGAAACCGTAACACGATGATGGTTTTCCAACGGAAACCCACGTCAATGTCGGCGAAAATATTTGTAACTGAACCTTACCTTGATTTCTTCTTCATTTTCTTTTTTCACTTGAGCCCTCGGTGGTGGTGAGGTATCGCTGGGTGTTTTACTGTCCATCTTAGATTTACAAAGTCACTATACTTAATATGTAATGAGATTAACACGTAACAAATATTTACAGGATTTTTAAAAGTTTTTCTTGTTCAACTTTAGCGTTCGCGTAAACATTATATTATACGCGCAGCAGGCATCGAGGTTACAATACGTGCGCTCCGCGCGGCGATTGCAGCGCGACTGAGGGCCGCCATGATTGGTCGCTTTGTTCAGCGCCGAGGAAAAAGCTCGTTTTCCCGCGAAATGTCGGACCTAGGGCGGAGCTTACGGATCGGACAAAACGCATGGGCGGTAAGCTTTCGTCCACTTTCAAGCTTGCTTCATGTAACCATGCAACCCCTCTCTTTTGTTAATGATATGGTTATGTTCCGTAATAAACATGGCTTTGATGAACAATTTCCACGAAGAGAATTTACTGATTTATTACCTACCGGACTTTGCTATCAACAGCTTGCGGTAAATCGGTCTAGGGGGTAAACTTATAGCGGTGTTTACAGATGATTAATCAAAAACGTTGAATACTAATTTGTGAGCAAATCGCTTGCGTAACCGAAGAGCACTCTTCTTGATATTAAAATGTGTTATCGCAGTTGATTTTTCAAAAAAAAGATAACCGACTCCAAAAAAAACAAACTATAAAAATGTGACTCTCGACTTCCGGTTGTGGTATCTCACAAAAATCCTTGTCAAATATAAAAAAAATAACATTTTAACTAGAAGCTACTGGAACACCATCCACATAGACGAAGCAGAAGAAAAATGCATATAGGTATACAGAAGCCTCTATCACGAAGTCCTTCGCCAACTTCATTGACAACAACGGAACCATCGTGCAACCCCTCGTCATCAATGAGGTCACCAAACTATACAACTCCTTGACCTCTGAAAAGAAGGAGAAGTGATCCGTCTATCTCTGTTGCACAAATAAAATATCTCTTTATTATACATTTTCTCATAAAGTTCCACACTAAAGCAAAATTATCCGCACGGACCACCGCGGGACTACCTCATGAAATCGAAGCAGTAATCACGGAGAAGTCGGTGACTATGACTCAAGTCTCGTTCATGGCCCGTAGCGCGTAGCCCAGATTAGGGGTTGATTTCCAAAATTTTTACTTCAAAAAACTGTTTTTTGGGGAAAACTCAAAAATGTTCTTCTTACACTACTAACTTTTTTCTGTTAATCAGCTAGCCCGCCTGAAGGCGCGTTTTTTGACGTATTGCATGTGCGGAAAGCTCGCAAAAAAACATTGGTGAAGAGTTTGTGACAATGGACTCATGTCATGTTCACCGACTTCTAACCGTCACCGAAAACAAAGATGCTAGTGGAATACATCCTTTTTTCCTCCTTTTCAAAAGTCTGTTAAACATGTGGGTCACTCATATTTAATGATTACATAGTCACTAAGTAAAGATTAGACATACTTTTGTATGAAAAAAAAAACTGCCCAAAACCTTTAATAAGTGATCGCATAAGTAATCATTAAAGTTAGCTGTAGATACATCGTTGTGATTTAAAAATTTAAATAGGTACCTATATTTAACTCTTCTAAGTACTAGTAAATATGATAGGTAGGTACTTCAGTGGGAATCTGTAATGGGGTAATTGAACTCAACTTCGACTGTTTGAAATCTGAAATAAATTAATATTTTCTCAATGATGGCGATGGAAAATTAAGCTTGTAGATACAGGCGTATGTATGTACAAGCTTAGTTTCCCATCGCATGTATCGTGTTGTGTCGTTACAAGCTGAAGCTACATAATAATATCAAAAGATTCCTTGATTCTTGTTTTTCAAAAGTTCATCATAGAGTAGAGGTGACTAAATAAGTTCAGGGTGAGATGCAGAAAGGGGGCTAATTACAGGAAAACTCTAGGACACGAAAATCTTTTTATCAATAGGGGATCGGACAGAAAAAAAAATAGTCCGTCAGATAGATTTCCAAAAAATATTGGACAAGTATTTTTTCTTTTTTCACATAAACAAAATATGAAGACGATACTGTGCTTCGAAAACTCGTGAATTCCTCGAAAACGTCACCTGTTAGTACATTTTTCACCTACAAATGACGTCACAACCCCCCACTCATGATCTTTAACGCGTCTTATCTTCGTCAATTTTTATTAATTTGATAAAACAAAAAACACGAATCCAATATTTTTCGATAATCTAACTGACCGACTAATTAGTATCATATTTTTTTGATTCAGTCCGATCCCCTATTGTGCGCTTGTAAGTATCACTGAGTTTCGAAATGTTAATGTACGGTCAAGCTGTAAAAATTTTCATACAAACTTTAAACCAGATTTTTTTTATTTTGATCCCTGCGTGTGTGTGTGTTGCAGTTTTGCAAAACCAATAATGGCAAATATTATTATTATGATTTCCATATTATATTTTGCGCTCTAGCCAAGTTTTCATTTGGGGGCTAGGGCTAGCATATTGAAAAAAATGAAAAATGTTTTATTCGTTAACAGAATTCAGTTTACAATAATTGAGGTTGACTTCTCCTTTTAAGTGTAAAAACACCTGTAGCAGGAGAAGCCGACTCCCTTAATATATATTGCCATCAACCGGTTACAGATTCAAACTCCGTGGCAGTAACTGAGAATTCCTATTACACCCAATAACACGTTGCTCGTTCTGGGTGTCTAAAATGGCCGCTTTAGCAGAATCGTCATACTCATGTTAAAAAATTAAAATTCTTAAAATGTCCATTTTGAGAATTTAAAATTTGAGATTCATACTATGATTCTGCGTGGATTCTCATAAAGCGGCCATTTTAAACCCGCTGGGAATCCAACCCAAGACGACTTCAAGAACAGCCAAATGTATTGGAAAATAAAATTGTTTTAATTCCGCAGGAACTAGATTCGGGTACGAACCGCCACGCCCGAAGAGGTCCACGAGTTGAGTAGGTGTGTGTGTATGGGTGGGTTACGTATTGCATTTTAATTATAGTAGTATCTGCATGTAGGTACAGGTAGGTAGGCATTGTAGGCAGGTACGCTATAGCTACTTACTTTTAATATTTTTGCCGATGGAAGGTCGGCCGAAGGCGATGCATTCTGAATTCGAGCCTGGAGGTATAGTTTTTGTGGAATCAGAACAAAAAAAAGAATTGTTCGTACAATTTACTGATTTCGTCGCTTATCTAGAGGAGACCTTTTGCTCGGGTTACATTGATTTAGCGTCTTTAAAACACCAAAATAGGTATCTAAAATGTTCACCAATCTAGTACCGATGGTTTCCAAATTAAATAGACACGAACGTGACAAAATGACAAGGGTGTCGTTTTAACGTAATCGCAACAATCAAACAAACAATCATTCAGATTATTTTAAAGGTGCATTTTTATAACAAAATAACGTCCATATTCCCCGAAATTGTGGCATTTTAACGCACCTCACACTTCACTCTTAAAAATACCAAGTACCTTCGTGCCAATTTTTATAAAATATTGGGTTTTTCACCAAAAAAATCTAAGTAGTCCGTCTGTAGATTATCGAAAAATATTGAATACGTGTTTTTTGTTTTATGAAATTAATAAAAAATTACGAAAATAAAACGTGTCAAAGATGGTGAGTGCGTTAGAGTGGGCGCTTTTGACGTCACTTTGTGGGTAAAAAAGTACTAACCTTGTGACGTCACACGACTTGACACGACTTTTCGAAGCACTGTATCGTCTTCATCTTTTGTTTACCTACGTAAGAAAAGAAAAAAATCGTAGCCATTAATTTTTGGAAATCTATTTAAAAGACTAATCAGGTTTTTTGGTGAAATAAGTACCGTTTACAGCTAAAATGATTGACTCCTAAAACAACCAAAAAGCTTGGCCCAAGCTGCACCCAGCATCATGAAACACCATGCTGGTCTGTCCCATCACACTAATATTATAAAGGCGAAAGTTTGGTTTTTTGGTTTTTTTGGCGAGTGTTTGAGTGTGTATCTTGTTACTCTTTCACGCAAAAAACTAATGAACAAATTTGGATAAAATTTGGTACACAGATAGTTTATAGTCTGGATTAACACGGATAGTTTTTAGCCCGATTTTATCTTCCCGTAGGATAATTTTCGAGTTGTAGCGGGCGAAGTTGCTGGCTGTAGCTAATACATCATACCTAAGTTCGATTGTGAATAGAGCTAGTAATAGTACGAATGTCTATTTTTTTTTTTAAATGACAGCTTCCCTATTAAAGTACTATTATGGGTGAGGCCAAACGAGCGTTATTTTGTGAGTCGTGAGTCGCAGAATTTCTGTCGCAGTAATTCAAACAACAACCCGCAGCCGCTGGACAAAGGCCTCATCCATAGAATGCAATAACGAACGGCAACCTGCAGTTTGCATCCACCGGTTGCCCGCCCCACGGCTCTAGCCTGTGGCTCTAACGATGTCGTCGATCCACCTGGTGTAAGCCGTACCAAAGCTGCATCTTTCGGTCCGTGGGCGCCACTTGAGAATTTTTCTTCCCCATCGGATGTTGGTTCTTGGAGCGATGTAGCCTGCTCATTCCCACTTCAATTTGCATATCCTGAGAGCCCGACACCGACTTAAGTGACCCAAGTTCTTCGGAGAATTTACCCATTCCGGATTACAATGTGCAAAGAAACTCCGAGCATAACTCTCTCCACAGCTCGTTGCGTTACTCTAAACTTCTCTAAGAGGACAGCAGCAGCATCAGGGCAGCGTTCGGGAAACTACGCGACACTACTTCGTCCAATATTCCACAGTGCTCAGGGTTTTTAACCAATGTGTTTTGCCAATGCTAATTTATGGCACAGAGACATGGTCCTTAACCTTTTGAACGCCACAGTCAATCAGTCAAGTACCATATAGACGACAAGCCAAAAACTGCCAAGACGCCACTGACGTCTATAGCCAAGTAAAACCGCATTTTTTTTAACTTAGTAACTGTTACAAAATAGTGGCAAATACTATAAAATAATGATTTTGTAGATTTTTGTGCCTTAGAGTGGGAGGGGCGCAATGCGTTTACACTCTGGCGTTCAAAAGGTAAACTGCTAGAGCCTCGTATAGAAGCGTACCTACGTAGGTAAAAAAATATTTTGTTACAACAGCCTGCTCACAGCGTGCCACCCTAGCCAGCCAATGACAGCTAACCATAACCATGCCACTCTAGCAAACCATAGCCATGCCACTCTAGCATACCATAGCCATGCCACTCTAGCATACCATAGCCATGCCACTCTAGCCAGCAAATGACGGGCAACGACTCGCGAGCCAATCACAGTCAAGCGAAGACACCGCCATAACCACCGGATGCCTCCGGTGGGGATATCAGTCTATATAATGTCCTGTAAGCTCAGTTTCGAGGTCTTGTCGTGCTCGATTGTGAAACCTGTAAGTCGAGACTGTCCGAATAAAATAATGAATCAGTTCCTGTCTATTTTTTACCACTGTCGTTACAATTTTTAACTTTAGTTAAAGGTATGAACCATAGACAGTCTTTCTACCTCTATGGTTCGAACGGAACACCTGTTGTCAAAGTCAAATAGCTAATGTCAAAATCAGCTGCGTTTTTAGGTTATGTTATTTTTGTGCACCCAAAAAGACTGATTTGTCAAAAAAAGATAACAATGAAAAACATGTGAGATTTGCTCTTTATTTTAATATTGTGCTTCCTATCTTCTGAATAAAAAATTGTAGTAGAATGTCTTCTAAGCTACCGAAAGCTACTTTGAGTTTGAAACAGGTACATAATGTGGACTTACACACACTGAAAAAAAAAACATTTACTAGAAAACAGCACTGTTGATTTTCTTTCAAGAATGATTTGAACTCCAATATGCGACACTATTTTCCACTACATGTTGAGCTCACTAACAAGTGAATAGGTATATAAGTAATCTGTGTTTACTTTCCCAATTTCCAGTTCCTCCTTCGCCAAGAAGTGTTAAAGCTCTACAGGCAGATCTTTCGGACCCTCAGACAAGTGCCAGATGAGTCTACGAAAGCCGAACTGAGAGAATGGGCGAGAGCAGACTTCAAGAATAATATACACCTCACTGATGAGACTGCCATTAAAGCTATGCTCTTTCATGGACAGAAATCTTTGAAAGATTTGCAAAAATCAATGTCTTTGAGTAAAAGCTAAAAAAGTGATAAGTTAATTTGGAACTGTTTTGTGATTACCTAGTATTAGTGTAGATTACATATAATATTATATTAGGTATGGTTGTTAATCTTGCAAGAAGTCATTCTTACAATAATGTTTAATAAATTATTACGTCAAAACTGAAGTTATTGTATTGGGAACATCCTCTCATAACTGGTACCTGTTATAAAACACAATATTTTATGAACAATAAAAAGTTTTTAATGTAATACAAAACTTTTATTCAGTACATTTCTATAGCTAAAACATTTTGATCAAATAATAACTAGGTTAATAATACAGTTCTGATTCTACTAGTTATTCATAATAATTTAGCTATTTACAAAACCAAGTTATTTAAATCATGTCTTAGGAATTAATGGCCACACACACAAGTATGGTTTCCAGTTAACAACATTTACTAGGTACAATTACATTCTTGTCAAGCTAATATTAAGCTAGTTCTAGTTTTTCTATGTGCCTGGCATCCATATTTGCAATGCTCACAGTGCTACAATAGGCGTGACGACATAGTCAAAGAATCAATGATTTAATGATATTAGGGGAAATTACATACGAGAAGGATTTAAAACACTGATTTAGTTTTATTTAAAAAATTAAGATTAGTAAGATTTTTAATAAAATAAAAGATTAAAATACTGATATCGGCCATTTTGATTGAAACACCAATCATAGCGCACTACGTCACGCCAATGTAAACATCACTAGCTGTCACTAGCTCACTGTGTTGTTTTGTTGCCGATTACGCATTTGGATATTTTTTTTGTTACTACAATATACTTTGTGAACATCTTTAGCAATGGAATCAGGCTTTATAAAAACAAACAGTTCAAATTTGCCCAGGATAGATTTACTGATGTTGGGCGATTTCCTTGGGTCAAATAAAGAATTTTGCTCGTCCGAGTTCCGAAATGTGAAAACCTTGGGATGTAAGTAAATTTTGTAAGTATCTAACACTATAAAAATACAACAAACTCGTTTTGAGCTTGTAGGAGTTTAGTTTATTTTCACTTTCGGTTATTTTTACAATAAACTTGTCAGTTTATTTTTGAGGTTAGCTCCTTCGCAACTTGTAATAAAAGTTTGCTACTGAGTTAATAACCAACAAAAGGAGTAAATTTCTGTAACTACAAAGCATGTACTAGTATCTTTTTTCATAGTAACAACCTACTATCATAATCACCGGGTCAGCTATGCAGGTCCAGAGGACAACATTTTTGACATTCAATTATGTAATGCTAAAACTATTGCTATTGATGTGTTTTTACACTGAGGCACCGCACACCACTTAAAAACTTTGTTATTCATTTTTAACACACGAATTATGGTAATGTTTGTTTTAGTTTCCTCTAGCTGCGCTTTGACATTTCCATGTTTACATAGGCGTGACGTCAGACCCGACGCCATGACACTGCGAGCTGTTTTCGCGCTCTATTTAATTTTTTTTTCAAAAATGGCTTATATCTTCGTTAAACTTTACTTTATTACTGAAATAAAGGTTTTTTCGTAAATAAAAAAGATGTACCCACATTACGGAAGAGGATTTCAAAATCTTTCGTCATGCCTATTGTATAATTAACAGCAATGTTTGTATAAATATTGTCTGGCTATTTTAATGTAGATTTTTCCCAATAAGTATATTATAAACATACACTTTTAATTAGTTGTAATGGGAATATCAGACTTCACATTGTTAAAGCACTCATGAGCTTAAAAAAAAAAGGCAAAATCTATGCGCCTGTCCAGAGAGCTTTATAGAAGACATACATCATAATAGGTAATGTCAGCCCTGTGCCAACTACTAAAGTAAATACTGTAAAGAATGTTACAAAATCACCATTTTTGTTTAAGTATTTTGCTAATATTTGAATCAAACTTCTTGTTATGTGATGACCATCCATACCATAACAGGGTATCACATTCAAAAATCCAATACCCATTGAAAATATGAATACATACCTCAGTAGTTTCTCAAACTGTGCGGGTGAGAAGAATGAGAATAGTCCCATTCTTGGGAAATACTGGTCAATGAACACTGTCTTGTGTAAATCATATGGCAAACCTAAATACAGAACTGCATTTTTCCCCTTTCTTTCAATGACTATCAAATGTGTGTGATTGTTTAATGAAGGCTTCAAGCAGTGCATTCCTCTTGGACAAGAGTAACCGCTGTGTTCTGTGCATTTTGTGAATTTTTCTTTGACCATGTCTCTTGGTTTTAAACAAGAGAACTGGCCTGGCAGAACTGAGTCATCAACCACTTTGGGCTCCATGTATTCAAAGCAAAAACTGTACAAGTCATCTTTACGGCAACATTCAACAACATCATTTTCTTTTATAGTTTCCATCATGATTTCATCATTTTGAGCAACAAATTCTGCACTGGTGCAAATCCCAAACCGATCATGAGCCATATGGAGGCAGTAGCTCCAATCACTTGAAGACTTGATATCACAACTATTGATTGCTGTCACTACATCTCCTTTCTCTAATCCTCTTGTATCTTTCAAGGGAGAGTCCTCTGTGAAACCTGTTACTCTTACACCAATTCCAGTTTCATAAGCTATGTTAAATAAAATAGGAGCTGAAAAGAATAACAGTAAGGCAACAAATGCAGTGGCAACATTGTGCCAGATCCCTGCACAGTATATTCTCAATCTCTTAGTAATAGCTAAGCTATTTAATTGATCAGAATTCATCTGTACAAATGCTACTGGTACTATAGTAAACACATATACACCTATAGATATAAGTTGCACATCTTCTTGAGCTGCAGCCAGGGCATGGCCCAATTCATGGAAAATAGTACTGAATGCTACAGCTAAGAAGTACACCCAGAAGTCTGACGCTGGAATGTTTACACCAGGAAGCATGGCCTTGACTTCTGGCACACTGCTGCTGATTTGAATAGTCTCAGAGAAGTGTTCTAAAATGAATGTAAGGAGAGTCCATAGTGCAAACGGTAAGAATATCCAAATCGTGAATATGTAGCCACATGTATACCATTTCCGAAGAATACGGCTCAAGTTTTTACTCCATCTGTATAAAAACCTGTTGAAGGCAGTTGTTGTCCATTTAAAGTTCAGTATTCCTATTTGTAGTCCGGTCCCTTCCAAAAACGCATAATACGGATAGTGCATACAACTCTGAAATTAATAAAAAGTCGATCAATATACACAATAACATAAATTATTTCATAACAATTTCAAAAGATATATACCTTGAAAAAAGAGTCAAAGAACCATATAACGACATAAAATGTTATTACAAATGAGCAAAGTATTACGAAAGACATAGCTGCGACCTTTCTATTAATGTTTTATAGATTTCAAGTAACATTTTATATTATTTTGGAAGTAAGCAAAAGCCGGCACCGCATCATTATTTCCTTACATTGGAAATCTGGCAAATCGATTGCGTCAAAATACAATACAGATAAAACAAATGTCAAATTCGCGGAAAATATCGGCTTTTTGCTCCTCGAAGATGCCGCTAGCCAATGACTTTATACTATCTGGACGAAGTAGGAACAAAATCTTGCCCATTCCCTCTCAAAAGAGAGGGGCGTAGCTACCGCCGTATTTGCCGTATCAATTATACGGGTCCCCCTACGTGCGTAAGCAATTAATAAAACTTTCCACTTTTTTTTTATTTCATAAATTACAAAAAATATAAAAAAAAAAACAATTTCCTTATACAATGTGGATCTGGAACTACGACATTAAATTAAAACTAGCACTGTACTAGTCCATCGAAACATTTTAAAACACGAAGATTAGTAGTTAGTGGAAAATTTAAAAATTGCAATTTTCAAACAAAATAAATAGCAGAATCAACTGCATAAAAAGTAAACACGCTTTAACTACGAAAAGTCACTGACCTAGTGCGCGGGGTGCAGCGAGCGGCGGCGATGTTGGGCGTAGGTACTTTTTATCGGAGAACAACAAATCAGCGGCATAAACTCACTAAGTTGCGAGTTGTTAATTAATAAAAGATCACTGATTGAATAATTAATCACTTAAAACCTTATTTGAGGCATAATTAAACTAAAAAACTTACTAACTTAACCTAAATCACAAAACTAGCTACCTAATAAATGCCTAAATAACTAATATTACACTAACACCAATAAGTCACAGTAACCTATGCACTAATCCAAATATCATAAATCGTCTTTAATCACAATAACAACAAACTTTTCATAAAATCACGACAATGCGCGCGCGGCTCGTCTTGTGATAAAAAAAGTAGGCGTGTGCTCTCCTCAAAGGGCGCCGCTATGCACTGACTGACATAGTTACCGAGTCAAGGACTTTTTGCCGAAAAAAATTCCGCTCACACACACACTCGCAATTTTCTATGCACCACTAATGCATTATTTGCGTAAGTAATATTACTTTTTCTTTATAATTGTAGTATTTTGTGGGAGTGTGCGGGGCGCGTCAGAGTGGGATCGTATGACACCTTTCTCTGTCTTTCAAGCGTATTGAGACGTTGAGAATAGAATCGTAGGTTTTTGCACAGATTCCTGACCTTACAATGTTTACCTATTATTACGGACTCCGATCTACATCATTGTCGCGGACTTATACAAGATATAAGCCGCGAATGTAAATACAACAATAATCAGACATAGCAACATTACAACAATATTATGCTATGGCAACATAGATGGTGCATCGCCTGTCAAATCAGTATGCCGCGGTAAAAACCAGTATTTGTTCTGGTGTGTTTAGCTAAAGTTTAGTAAAAGGCCGTGTTTATCATGGAGAGTTCGTATCGGGTTTGGAGCCGTTGATATATCTGGATTGAAAGCTGAGTATCTTACGATTTACTATTATCTATGTTATTCACTGAACCGAACTGTCCTTCTTGAGAATACTTAAATACTGATGAATAGTGTTTACTTAGAAAACTTAACTTTGTGTTTACCTAACTTGTATGTTGTAGACAGTTACATATTATAATAAAGCTTCTTGAGATCTCAATTAGTGCTATAAAGATTAGAGGAGGGAGATTGAGGTGGCGATAATACTCCGCGCCTATTGAGTGCCCTTGGAAGTGAGCTTTCAAGGGCTAAAACATAATATCTTCCAACTGTTGTATCTCTTGGAAGGATTGAGGTGGCGATAATACTCCGCGCCTATTGAGTGCCCTTGGAAGTGAGCTTCCAAGGGCTAAAACATAATATCTTCCAACTGTTGTATCTCTTGGAAGGATTGAGGTGGCGATAATACTCCGCGCCTATTGAGTGCCCTTGGAAGTGAGCTTTCAAGGGCTAAAACATAATATCTTCCAACTGTTGTATCTCTTGGAAGGATTGAGGTGGCGATAATACTCCGCGCCTATTGAGTGCCCTTGGAAGTGAGCTTCCAAGGGCTAAAACATAATATCTTCCAACTGTTGTATCTCTTGGAAGGATTGAGGTGGCGATAATACTCCGCGCCTATTGAGTGCCCTTGGAAGTGAGCTTTCAAGGGCTAAAACATAATATCTTCCAACTGTTGTATCCCTTGGAAGGATTGAGGTGGCGATAATACTCCGCGCCTATTGAGTGCCCTTGGAAGTGAGTTTCCAAGGGCTAAAACATACAGTCTTCCAGCTGTTGGATCCCTTGGAAGGATTGAGGTGGCGATAATACTCCGCGCCTATTGAGTGCCCTTGGAAGTGAGTTTCCAAGGGCTAAAACATACAGTCTTCCAGCTGTTGGATCCCTTGGAAGGAACCTTCAGTTGTTGAATCCCTTAGAAAGATATGAGGTGGCGATAATACTCCGCGCCTATTGAGTGCCCTTGGAAGTGAGTTTCCAAGGGCTAAAACATACAGTCTTCCAGCTGTTGGATCCCTTGGAAGTAACCTTCAGTTGTTGAATCCCTTAGAAAGATATGAGGTGGCGATAATACTCCGCGCCTATTGAGTGCCCTTGGAAGTGAGTTTCCAAGGGCAGAAACCATACCGGTTTCCAGCTGTTGAGCAATGTAATAACAGATCTAATATTTGACCTTTGGTTTCAGTAAATACCATCAATATTATATGTCCATAATATCGGAGTGTCAGTATCATCGATGATATCTATCTACAGATGGTGGAAGTGGCCCTCTATGTTCAAGTCCTGTTGCTCTGCGTCCCTTGCTCCGTCTCCATGAATAATAAAACAAGCGAAGCAGATAGAGTAAACCCAGGTACAAGTTGGAATTAATATTTTTTTCTTATTCGCTACGTCTGCCTAAGGTTACTCCCTCAGAAGAGATAAACCTGATACTCAGGTATCATATGATTCCTTTGAATAATAGAATCCTAACATATAAAGGCATACGTCGCGACAATCATGTTGAAAAATAAGAAAATGAAAAATAATTTCCTGTGGCTAAAGTAGTCATTGGATTTGATTGATTTTTTGTATACGGGTCAAGAGCATGCCTTTCTTTACGTGGTTTAGAGGAATGTCAATCGTCCTGCTCCACATTGTATACCCGCGTAAAGCGTGCGTCCTAAAGTCATCATCAACTAAAACTGATTTAATCAATCAGTTTGCCGAAAAAAGGCAAGGAGGGTGTATTATTTAATTTGAATTGTTTGTAAAAATTTTGGAGAAATGACAGAGATATTTTAATTTTATGCATTTTTTTTTTCTTTTGTGAGAAGTATTTACCCTTTATAAGGGCCCCCAAACAAATTTTTATACGGGGTCTCACGAGGCACGCTACGCCTCTGCCTGTGTCCCAGCACTGGGAACATTACTAGGCTGTTGATGATTGATGAAATGATTGTAAAGAATACGCCTTATCTATTAATCTCATAAATAAAATAATATTTGTTATCATCTCATAATAATCTCATTAAAAAAAACTTAACAAAAAACAAACAAACATTTAAATTCCGTCTTTATTTTTTTTATTTTTCCATTTTGGCGGCAACCTAACCTCAAAATACGGCGACGGCGAAGGAGGTCCGGTCAATGGAGCCTACTCTTGAGTAAGGAGTTCTACTATTCCCGTTGGGGCTGCGGGTTGTTGTAGAAGAGATACAGTAGAAGTCTGACACTCCCAGAACGGGAGGGGTTATGTGCTGATTTCCGATCACAAAAAAGGGGTTCTACTATTGAGTGGTTTATAAATAAGTAAGTCCTGCGCTCGATTTGCTCGCTGTTGCATCTAAGTTTTCCTAGACCCGTGAAAAAGCTTGCTTGTACACTTTATATTTTTATTAAGTTTTTATAGAGCTGTTATTGTTATAGATACACATATTTTAGTTTTGTTTTTGTTGTTTTGTTTTATAAGAATGTAAGTTTCATTAGAGTGTATGTAAGTTAGGGTTAGGTAAATGTTCATTTTTTAGTATTAAGTTACTTGTACCATCTTTCTACCATATCCTACTATTAAATTTATTTTTCTTTTTCATCATAAGCCTATACCATTGCAGATTATTTTGTACTGTTTCCAATGCAAAGGGAGGCGCTGGGTGCTTGAAAGTTAAAACATAATAATAACTGTCCCATTTGTCCCAAAACAAAGTACAAAGTTTTTGGTTACCCTATTAGAAAGAGATGACATCCACTTGCGAGGTATTCTCGTTCGAAACGTTTTTGAGCTGCACCTGCACAGTCCAGGTATATGTAAAGTCTTTGGCCGTCGGTAATATTTTCAAAGAAGGTGGCTGAATGATAATAATAATTTATGGCTCTTAGTGCTAAGGCTGTGGTCAAACCATGAAAAAAAAAGCGTTTTGACATTTCTGTAGAATCCGTCGGTCGTGCTGTGTTGTTGATCGAAAATAATCGAAATAAAACAATATTGCGACAATTTAAAAAACATTTTAACATGTGAGTGATGAGTTGTACGGAAAATGAAAGTGGCCCTTTTGTCGTGTTCTTCTTACCAGCGGTTGTTGGCTGTCTAACCATACTCCTGGCTAGACGCTGGGCGAACTCCCAAGTTACCAATACTGCGTCTACTGCCGTTTCTAGACGGCGAAAAATCATTAAAGATCCGCTTGCTAAGCGGACCCTGCCGCCTCTAGCTTGCAAAATGGTGCCACCAGGATCCAAAAAGGCTTCTGGTGTAAATAAGAAGGTAACAATTGTCTCCATCTGCATGCACATAAATCACACTGCTGAAGTGTGGTTGAATTAATTGAATTTGTATGACAAGAGATTTGCATGCCGAAAATAATATCTGTGTATTGCAACAATTTAATTCAATTACTGGTCAGTGGGTCGTCCTATGGGTTACTTTTTGATGGTCTATAACTTTCATCTCTTTTTGACAGAAAACTGTATTAAACTTCCTTGTCTTGTATTCAACATGAGTTTTAAGAATATTTCAAGGTAATTTACAAATAAAACCAGATAATTTTGTGCCCTCAATATATCCAACACCATGTTGAACACTTTTCAGGGTATGTTCCCAGTTGCTGATGAGGATAGTAATGGTAATGGAAAGCGGATAGGTCGTCCTGCACGCACACCACCCACGTCTATCTCAAGCGTAGGTCTCACGGACATGAAGCTTGCAGAAGGGCCGGTGGCCCCCAAGCACATACCCTTCCCGTACCTACCACAGGATGGAGCTCTATTGTTTGAAGCCATGACATTTGGTTTTACTCTGGTGGCTACTGGGTTACAGTTCCTAAATCTGTACAGGACGGCCTGGTGGTTGCCGCACTCATACACAAATCAGGCCATGGTAAGTTCAAGTTTATTTGTGAATTCATAATAATGGGACGTCTTTTCCTCTTTAGTGGTATTCCTTATTATTGTCAAAGTTATTTTAATAATAGGAATTAATAATTGAGGTTTGCATCAGTTAAGGAAGCTAAAGTTAAATTGGTTTGTGATTCAAATAGTTAAAATCTCTAAGATTTATTTCTGATACAAAGTAGATTTAAATTCAAATGTAATGTAATATTGCTGAACACAGTACATATTATATAAAAAGCATTTCAGAATGTTAAGTGAATGCATAGGTCACTATGAACAACAGTATGTCCTACTGCAGGACAAAGGCCCTTCCCTCTTTCCATTGATATGTGTCTTTACCTGTATTTAGCCCAATCCTTTTGATATGAAATCAAAATCAAAATCAAAACTCATTTATTCAAACTAGGCTGATAATCAGCACTTTTCGAACGTCAAAATTTACTTTACTTTACTTATTTACAAGAGACAGTCCCCCAAAACGCCCCCCCTTCGATGAGTCCAGCTCGTCACACCATCATCTAGGCCTACCATCTCATCTGGTTCTATTGTATAAAACCCAATCTGCTGCTGCTGTGCCCTATTTTCGTGCAACCTGTTCCCCAGTTTCATTTAAATTTGTCTTTCAATATCAGAAAATCTTGTAAAGTTAAAAGCAATATCTATAAAGGATCCTTAATTCTTCCTCATGATGTTATATGTGTTTTTCAGAACTTCTACTTGATTGACCCTCACTTGGTGGCATTTATCGTGACAATAATATTCCGCAAATTATTGCTGAGCCTCAGTCTGGCTGTTTTGAGAGGTCTACTCGCGCCTAAACTCATGCCACATGCTACTATCGCTGCCAGGTAACAAGAAAATAATTAGCGCTCCCACTCCCTCTCATTGAATAATACGAACTGAAAATATTCCAAACTACATAGTGCTGTTATTTTTTTTTTTAATTTAGATGGAAATTAACATAGAAATAGTTTAGAACCAGACTCAAATTCGAAACAAATATTATGAGTATGTCGTCGATGTTTCTGTTGCAATAAGTTTTAGTATGCTGATGTTATTTACGGAATGATTTTCATTCTTAAAGAAAGACAGGTGATTCTTGAAATCAACACTCAAAAAACCTTTCTTTGTCAGTCTTGTAGTTTTTGGGGTTGTTTTTGACCCCTTAGTTAAAGCTTGGACATTTCTTTTTCAGAATGTTCATATTGGGTGTGGTACTTGGTGCTCT
Source organism: Diarsia rubi (assembly GCA_932274075.1). Lineage (NCBI taxonomy): Eukaryota > Metazoa > Arthropoda > Insecta > Lepidoptera > Noctuidae > Diarsia > Diarsia rubi. The sequence goes on along the minus strand of OW026424.1, from coordinate 17,725,238 downwards.
CTCATGGTGCACATACTTCATTGTACTCAAGTATCCTCTGGTGAAAATATTCTACTTGTGCTATCCGTAAGTAACTAAGTTTCCCACATTTACTGTGTATCTTGAAAGTGCCTAAGTTTTTGACCAGCATAACATAAATATACTGTCGTATCAGCGACATGAAGAAGAAAATGGATACCACGTTTTTTGGGTCTTTTTGACAACGTCTGAACAGACACTACTTACCAAATAAATAAGCCAAGTCAAGCCATAATGAGAAAGAATTCTTCACTGTACTTGTAGGAAATTATCTTCGAAGTAATTTAATGGAAATATATGGTGATGGTGAGCGCGTGGGGACGCCTATATTTTGGTGTTCTCTTGATGTCATGTCTTCATTGTCGTCCTAATAACATGAGACGGCAAAATTAAGGTGCTACCTCACTACCCAGGTGCCCCTGCACCCTGGGGTTTAAAATTGATTTTTAGAAGCAAGAGAATGCTGAAGAGATTTCTTTTGGTATGAACCAGATCTGTAACAATTACGTCAACCAATCTTTTCCCCAGGGCCGTCATATACTTCCTCCTGTTCGGTTTCCACGCGAGCCCATTCCTGGAGCTGAACAACGGTGACCCACCGCTACACTGCTGTACGCACGACGCCGCACAGATCCGTACGGAAGTGGAGGTGTTGCGGCAAGACTTTAACGTGCGGATGAAGAAGATTATCTTCAACTCCGTCGTAGGAGCCTACTACTCCAGTTTTATACCGTGTTGTTTTGCACAGGTGAGGGTTATTTAGAATTTAAGGTTATGTTATGTCGATTCTAGAACTTAAGGCAGGCTTAGTTGCTGACTCTGGCTGTCATTCGTAGAACTTATTGGCGATTAGTCTGTCGGCAAGTAACCTGGCAGAGACTCTTGGGAGGGTTGTGCCAGTCAGATGAGCTGTCGCTCACTGCCGCTCCATGTAAAATGGTAATCAGTCGCATCCGGTTAGAGGACACGAACTGCAAATTTTTTTTACCACGATTTCGTTACCAAGTTCAAATTATTAATTTTTATTTCTATGCGCAAAATTGATTGGCAAATATTCATAACAACCCGACATTTGAGTCCATCGGGCAGTGCGATGATTACCCAACAGAGACTATGCCCAAGCACCCGGTTCCGAGTTCACTTTATTCATACGCCGGCCGAGCTTAGGGTTGTCCAAAATACAAAGCGACAAGGTAGCCCGCGAAATTCAAATTTTCTTACGTTTTTTGAAATTTGCGAGTCAGTGTTAAGTCGTATGTTAAATAAATAGGATTCGCGGTAGTAACAAATGTCTATTTACTGAGTAATCATTAATTAAAATCACCAACACAACCATCTCAGTTCATAAAGGTCTCAAGAATGCCGTTTTCATCAAATAGTCACTCAAGAGACTTAAGAAAATTCGATTTTTTTTAAAGTTGATGAGGTTGTTGATGTTGTCGCATCAACCTTAAAAAATACTTCATAATTATAATTATAATTTCGTGACGTAAAAGCTAAAGTTAGATTAGATTTGGTTTCGCTAGTCGGGACCTGGGCATGAACACAATTAGTCATCTATAGCTACGTATAGCGACGACTCGGGTTGTGGGAAAACAAACGATTTATTTTTCGACCCATATGGTGGGTTTACTGTGACCCCCACCACATCATATCCCAATTCATTTAGGGTCGGCGCAGTATGTCTTCCTCTTCCATAACTTTCTGTTATTGTGACCTCCACATGATTGGAAAAGGGTAGACACTAGACAGGTGAGTAGAAATTTGTAGACAAGGATAATGGGGATTTTCACTGACTTGAAAAAATATGATTCTAATTAGTCCGTCTGTTAGATTATCGAAAAATATTGGATACGTATTTTTTGTTTTATAAAATCAATAAAAATTTACGAAGATAAAACGCGTCAAACATTTGAGTGGGGGTTTGTGACGTCACTAACCGCAAAAAAATGTCATACTAATGTCTTAGAATAAGACGTCACACGAGTTTTCAAAGCACTGTATCGTCTTCATTGTTTGTTTACGTGAAAAAAGAAAAAATACGTGTCCAATATTTTTTGGAAATCTATCTGACGGACTAATAAGATTTTTTTAGTTAACTACCCTATTGGGTTTTTTATTTGGCAGTGCAGTCTGTCGTCTTTGAAGACTTATTAAGTCAACTCTTCTCTTCTCCTTTCCAGTCATACCTGTACTACGAGGTATACGCGGCGTCGCAGCAGACAGCGTTCGTGTGGGCGGGTCTGTTCGCGCGGTACGTGAGCCAGCTGGTCAGTGCGACGTACTGCGACGTGCCGCATCGCGCCGCGCTGCATCTCGGCCGGTGGAAGACTGACCATAACTCTTGCACAGGTAAGCCTTGCTCAAAGTATTTATTTCAATAGGATGTTTCCTGATCAAACAAAATATGATTCCGTTTAGTTTGTTAGTTAGATTATCGCAAAATATTGAATACGTGTTTTTTGTTTGGAGATAAATGATGTTAATATATTTAAAAACAGTATCAAAACACTGTTACTAAAAAAGGCGTACTATTCTGTCACTGAATATTTACAGGATAAAATTGTGTAATACTTGTGTAAATAAATGTGTAAATTTGCATGCCTTATTGGTAGGATATGGCTAATGGCCTCTATTGTTTGTTTACGACCTTTTATTTTTGTACCCATATTCGCAAATTAATAAATGATTTGATTTGATTTTGTTTCCTCGAATTAATAAAAAATAATAAGATAAAACGCGTCAAAGATCACGAGTGGGGGCTTTTGACGTCACGACGTGGTAAAAAATGCAGTGCGATGTGACGTCACACGAGTTTTCGAAGCAATGTATCGTCTTCATTTTTACGGTTTTTACGGACTAATTAGATTTTTTTGTCAACTACCCTACGAGACCACTACAGGTACTTTTGAACGTCAGAAAAACAAATAAATCGAAGCTACAGTGGTTCCACTGAGGCGGAGCGGAGCCGCGATTTACCAATCACATGGCTTCAAATCCACATCTCTTTTATTTCAAGCCATGTCATGTGTGATTATAAATCGCGGCACAGCTCGTCTCCGCTCCACCTCACGCCTCATTTACGGAGACGCGGGGCGTCGCGCGGCGCGTTGTGCGTTTTAAATTCAAGCACATGGCGATGTATGAAAACGTTAACGATTTCAAACGACGATTTTACGAAAAGAGATTTTTTGCTCGTTTTTAAAATGTTCGTTGCGGTGGACCCCCCTCTCAGTAAATGAATAAAAAAGCACGAGACAACGCGTCTCTGACGAGCCCTTAGTGGATCAGCAATCTTATTTAAATAAACGGCTGTTTTAGATGTTTATTGGATTTTAGTTTTTGCTTTACCATGATGTGATATTGATACCAGACATGTATGTGAAGTTAAACAAACAAATTGAATACTTATGTTCTGTATACTTTACAGAAGGCAGCGAGGTGCTACCATGGTGCGCTAACCGCATGTGGTCGCGCGGTGCGCGGGTCACACTGAATGGTCGCGTGTACATCACCAATACGCCTACTGTCGCGGCAGACCCGGCCTCCGTCGTGCACTGCAGGTTCCATGTGAGTATTTGAAAGAAATAAAGTATTTACGGCACATAATCACACTTGCGATCTCTCAAGGGTTGAGCAGAGGTGATTTTGGTGTGGTAGGAAAACTTCCCACCCACTTTTCGACAGGTCCAGAAATTGGGGCGACGCTCTTTACAACCGTCTCCGAAAATGCGACTACCAATGAATGAATTTTAATTTCGCTGTGAATTCACCAGATTTTAATTGCTTTTATGCATTTTGTTGGTATTATTTATACTGAAAACGGGATATTTATTATGTTTACTTATTTTTTCGAGTTCCCGATATTTCGGCGCTGTTACAAGCACCATGATCTCGGATAAACTGAAGTCATTGTGATGTTTATGAGCAGACAAATCGGTCTACCATCTTTCTTGTTCGTAATTTGCGTTCTGTACCTCTACCATGAGTTTACACAGCCAAATCTCGCAAGCGTCTCCGTAAATTATTTGAATGAAATATCGTGCAACGCCCTAGCGGTCACGGAAAGAATTACAATCAGTAACATGAGCACTATTATAGATGACGATAGGTTAAAAACCTAACGTAATCTATTCTATAGTTACTAACGTTTTTCAGCTGTCACCATACAAAACGGTACCATGAGTCACTAAGGTGGTTACGTAGCTCACTAGCATTTTGGCGTGTGAAACATATGTTTACAACAAAATTATGTACGTTTTTGAGTCTAATGCAGTCAAAATAATGTCTGCAAAGCTTATTTGGTTGAATTAATGGCCGCTAAATTTGAAGACCAACGACGTGAATAACGTGAATTTCGAGAAATGATTTTCCGAAATGAGAATTCATGTTAGACACCAATTGCAAAATATAAATGAATGAAAGTTTATTAAACTTTATAGACTCTCTAAAGAATACTTTAAAGGTTTGTGCATATGTATGAATAATGTTACGGATTTGATGTCAACACAACGAGTTTCATTAGAACTAAAGGTACCATGCAGTTCTCTCAAAACAAAACACAATAATTTTGAAGAAAGTTGAAACATACCTTTCTATGAACTCTACCAACAATTGAAACTGAGGCACAGGGTCCTCACCGAATCAGGCGGGAGGAAACGCCCGGATGCCACCATTGTGAGGATCGGCCGGAGGACACGGTGGAGCACACAGTGGAGGTGTGCCCCGCTTGGGCGGAGCCCCGCCGTGTTCTCGTAGCGGCGATCGGCGGCGGCGACCTCTCGCGCCCGGCCCTGGTGCAAGCCATGGTCCGGGGCGAGGAGGAATGGGACGCCGTCGCCTATCGCCACCACTTGTGTAATAAGGCCGACTGTATCTATATGTATATGTTATTGCACAAATGCACAGTTAGTTTTAGTGTTGTATTAGTTAGTTAGTTTTGTATAAAAAATACTGTTAGTGACCATCTCAATTTAAAATCTGATACATTTTGTTGGTGTCTGCTTCGCTGGTCTAGTGACTGTTTGCATGAGGTCCTGGATTCGATTCCCGGGTAGAGCGAAGTGTTTTTGGGTTTTTCCATTAGGAATTACTTAATAGCTGCCATATAGTCTTTGTACCCGGTTGTGTGGTTGATAGCAATATGCTCGCTCCCTATTGCATGGAACATACCTAGCAAAATTTAAATGGTTGTACTAATGGGTACACCTCTGCCGGACCCATCGAGGATTACAGGCGTGTTCTTATATTATGTTTGCTGGTGTAACATTAGAACATAGAAAATAACCAAGCAACAATTTTATAAAAATTTAAATTATTTTTTCTCTTTTCACAGGCAGTGTTTGCAAATCCATCAATCCTACTATGCGGGATGCTGTGCCTACAGCTCTCCCTCATAGTCCTCCAGTTATGCCTGCTGTTCAGCTCGATACAGTGGCACAACTTCTTAGCAATAATAATACTACTGTTCATCAACTACTACACATTATTCAAAATGGTACGCGACTACCTAGTTGCATGGAAGGTCTATAAGGCCGAGAATATGATACAAGACAGAAACGGCTTGCAACCTGTTGCCAATTAATCTTAGATCCCTAACTCCTAAGATCAATCCCGCGCACAAAATTTGTTTCTAAAAGTCGGTGCGTTAAACTTCGTTGTTTTGCGTTGGATGTAGTGTGAAAATGTGTTGAAATTATTGTTGTTAGGTCAATTGTTAGAAGTCGTGTGGTTTATTGGTATGTTAGATGCTGAATAAGAAAATAGAAAAAGTAGAATTTGTTATTAATTTGCTACAATGTTCCATCGTCTTTGTGTCGCTGGTACGACATCAAAGATGTTCCACTGGATTTTTAAAACCTTACCAATCGTTTTCGTAGAACCTGCCGCATATTTCATACATGAAAGTCTTCCACTACTTAGCACAATCTGTTGATAGATAAAAAATACTTCCAGAGCACTGTTCAAATTGTAACACATATAAAACAAAATAAACCTTATGGTTGGTAAGAAATACAAAGCGTTTTATACTTTACGAACTTGTGATAAGTCATACAATTACGTACATTCCTTAATAAACTACGTGCAAACTCAAAGCAACGAAGCTTGTTGTACTACGCTCTATTTTGTTGAATATCTCATTGTTGTGTCAATTGTACTTAATATTTGATTAGAACTGCGCTCATTGTTGGATTCGGTTTTTGAACAAAGTAACATTGTTACATAGCATTGAATGTAAAATGATTATAAGACTGATGGTCAGGCGGCCATTATTGTGTTTAGACTAAGCCCGGCGTCCTAAGTGAGCTAGTAATCTATGGACATAAACATATAATCGCTTTGCATATCATAGACACTGTTACTCTCGGTATTTCGCATTGCATTATGTCTATGTTCGTTCACTTAGGACGATTGGTTACAATTTAAACAACGCCACTGACGTAGGTATGTGTTTTTAATGTTGAAAAGCGTCATTTGAAACTTGTACTAAATAACGACAAAGTTGTCTTACTCCAATACAACAAGATATGACACAAAATTATTAACCCTGAACAATTATAATATTGTACTTGCCATAAAGGAAAGTTTTATTTTTAGTTTATATTCTTATGACTTTTATAGACCCCAGAAATCTCATTTCATCATAGTCTAGTCATGGACTTGAATGTAAGTAAATAATGAAAATAAAAACTTGAATTAACAGTGGTGATATATTTTTATTTTTAGTAAATATGTAATATTATATATTTAATCGTTTATTATTTACACAATATACAGATTTTGTTCTTACTACACCATACAAAGTTATTGATTTGAGTGTGATGAAGTAAAGCTGTTAATAAAATCACTTGATTGTTAAGAACATTATCAAACCATTTTATTAATACTTTCCATCACAATAAACTTGTTTTGAACTGATAGTTTGGTAGGAAGAAACTGATAACACATTTTGTGGTCAGTTTAATTTTATGATATTCATATTACATTATTGAACACCCTGGACAGAATGAGTGTAAGCAGAATAACAAGACTAAGACAGAGAGATCTCAATTTAGATAGTCATCAAAACCCTAAGGAGAAGAATTACAATAGTGATTTTATTGCTAAATCCATTCCAAAATAGTATCACTTTACAAATAATAGTCCAAATGGCTGCATAATTCGAAAAAAAAAAACTATTGAGTGGACACCCAAGAAGAAGTCTTATTGCTATCATTTATCTGTACTTTAATTTTCTTCATTTTATCCCTAACAATATCACATGCTTGCAGTATCTCCTTATCTTTTCTAGATAAAGCATTCAATCTCACAGTATGTCTAAATTCTACCAGAGTGTCTATCAAAGAGTTTGACAGTACACTGTCCTGAGATGAATCGTGCAACTTCAGTCCAAATGTAGTCAGCATACCAGTTATATACTCTGCTATTAATACAATAGGTACAGGATAGTATTCTGTAGTATCCAACCTAATTAGTCTATTTGCATTACTAACTAAAGTGAGCAGATTGTTGATACAAACTGCAGTATTAAAATCATTTTTCAAAGCCTCTATATTAGCCTCCTCTATTTTCTGTAAATCATTCAATATCTTATCTTTGTAATCTCCATTACTCACAGCATTATTGTTGACATAAATAAATGCATCCTTGAGGAAGAATTTGAACTTGTTTAGAACCTCTTCGGCTGTTTTCATAACTTCGTGGCTGTATTCCATTGGATAGCGGTAACTTGATGTGAGGCAAGCCATTCTGAACACATCTGCGCTGTGTTTCTTCAGTAGGTCTGGTATTGATATGGTGTTCTTCAGAGATTTGGACATTTTGGTGTCTCCCTTAACATGTAAGTGACCTACATGGATCCAATAGTTGGCCCACTGTCTTGTATTGTGGTAAGCACATGACTGAGCCTCCTCATTCTCATGGTGTGGGAATTGAAGATCAATACCTCCTGCATGGAAGTCTATTTGAGATCCAAACACTTTGCTGACCATGGCAGAGCATTCTATGTGCCATCCAGGTCTGCCTTTACCCCAAGCCACATCCCATGAAGGTTCTCCAGGCTTATAACCTTTCCACAGAGCAAAATCAGTTTTGTTTCTTTTCTCTTCATTAGCAGCTTCACCTTCAAGTTGAGGTTTTTGTAACTTTCCATAGGAAGGAAACTTAGTAGTATCAAAATAAACTGAACCATCTATAGTAATATATGCCATCTCTGTATCAATCAGTTTCTGTACGAAACTTTCAATAGAGTGGATATGGTCTGATACTCTAGTTATTATTAGAGGTTTTTCAATGTTTAAAGAAGACATATCAAGCCAAAACTCATGTTCATATTGCTTAGCGATATTCTGAAAGTGTGTGTCAGTTTCAATGCCTTTTCTTATGATCTTGTCGTCAATATCCGTTATGCCCATAGCCGTCACGAGTTTTATGTTCAAAATTGATTTTATAATTCGTTGAATAATATCTAGCTTGACGTAGCAGCTCGCATGGCCTACGTGCGCGGAGTCGTACACAGTCGGCCCGCAAGAGTACCAGGTGGCGATGTGAGGGTCATTCAGAATTACGGGAACTTTCTGGTCTGCAACACAGTTGTAAATGTAGGCACCAGTTGGATTTCCATTCGGCATCAACCATCTCGTCTCTTTGTACGGCTTCAAACTGCACACGTGCGACAGTTTTCTCGAGATTACGGGAAACAGTTTCCTCATATTTACTTAACTAAAGTTCATTGACAATAAGGTCTCCACTGGGGGTGATAGCCACTGACAAAGAGATAATTATTTAATCGGAAGGCACTGAACTCACAACCACACAGCTGATAAAACGACTGACAGGTAGTGTCAAAATAATAAATATGCCAAATTTCCTTTCCGTACTACGAGTACTTTTATTGTTTTTCTTGCCACGGGTGTCTTGGATAGCACGTGTGTCTAGAGATCGTTAGCTGTTTTTGTGTGATTGTTGTTATATTTATGACTTGTTTCTGTTTATTTGTGTTGTTATTGTGTTTGTAAACAGGTGAGTACTGTGTTTGTATTGTTTTCCATCCACTAACACCCAAGATGGAGAGGAATAAACCGCCAGACCCTGACCCTCCTGATATCCCAATTTCCCCATCATTATTTACCCCGAACCCTTTGTCCCAATTCGCGGATGTTGCCTGTAGTGTTGCCGAGATGGATGTATCTCAATCGCAACCTCAAAACTCACGCAAACGCCCCGGTAATGAGGAAATATTGTCACCATCCCCTCCTAGCAAACAATCCAAAAGCCAAATTGGTCGTTCCAAATATTCAGTCATGGATAAATCCCCCTATCTTGTCCATGTTACTCGCTTGGAATCCCAACCAAACTCAGGGACCACTTTGCACCCTGTTAACTTTGGAAAGTTTTTAATAAATAATAACATTGCAAGCATTGTTCGTGGTGGTGTTAAGAGAGTAGGCCGAAACCGCGTGTCTGTTGAATTTGTATCCCCTCAGGATGCAAACTCTTTTTTGGTTAATAGTTTGTTGGCAAAGTTTGGGTACTCAGCTACAATCCCAACATTTAATATTACCAGGATGGGTGTAGTTACTGGTGTCCCTTCTGATATCAGTGAAGAAGAGGCCATAACTTATTTATCTGTTCCCTCAGGATGCGGACCTATCCTTAAGATCCGCCGCATTAATAGGAAAGTATTTAAAGACGGTGTGACTGAGTGGAAACCCACAGAAACTTGCGTCATCACTTTTGATGGCCAAGTTTTACCACCACGAATTTACTGCTGCTACACATCCCTTACTGTCCAGCAATATATATTCCCCACTATCCAATGTCGCAAATGCTGTAGATTTGGTCATGTGGCTAATTTATGCAGATCTAATCCACGCTGCGGTAAGTGTGGGCATGATCACCCCGGTGATGGCTGCAACATTACCGAGCAAGAAGCTTTTTGTATATTATGCTCGGGGAATCACTTTGCCAATAGCAAGTCATGCCCCGAGTATGGTAGACAGAAGGCTATCAAAACAATGATGGCTGAGAAATCGATGCCCTATTCTGAAGCTAGCAAAATTATTCCAACACCATCCCGCAATTATGCTAACGCTGCCAAGGCTCCGATTACTCAGTCATACCGTAAGACTGTTGTGTTGAAGCCCAAGTCCCATTCCCCTATATCCCCGTCCTATGACAAATCTGCTCATCAGCAGATAGTTAATGATCCCCAACCTTCACAGCCTAATGGTTGTGCTCTTAATCACAATAATATACCCCCTAATAACACTATGTCTGTAATAGAACTTCTAGTAAAACTCTTACCCACTCTTATTAACTCTTCTTCTTCTACTTCACAATCACCGTCCAACGTTGCCGATCAACTTATATCTTTACTCTTAAACATTAGAAATGGCGGCTCGCCAAGTATTCCTACAGTGGAATGTGAGGAGCGTGTGGCATAAAAAACACGACCTCATATTCCTTTTAAATAAGTACAAGCCATTGGCTTGTTCTATAGCTGAGACTTGGCTTACTCCAAGTCTTAGCTTCCGTATGCCACACTACAACATACTCCGATGTGACAGATCTGATGGCTACGGAGGATCTGCCCTATTTGTTAACAATAGGATTCCATTTTCGCCTCTATCCCTACCTTCCTTTACAGGTGATATGAGTATTGCGGCAGGAAGGGTTGAAGGTATCACAGTATTTTCAATTTATATTGCTCATCCTCATCGTGACTTTTTAGTTATTTTAAAAAACACTTTTACCAATGTCCAAGGACCAATATTGGTCATGGGCGACTTCAACTGTCACCATTTCAGATGGGGATCCGAACGCTGTGATGCCTTTGGTGTAGCTTTGGTGGATATTTTAGATGACCTGGATCTTTGCATTTTAAATAATGGCTCCCCAACGCGTAGATCTCCTCCTGGACAACAAAAGAGCTGTGTTGACCTAACATTTTGTTCAGTTGAGTTAGCAGCTTCCACCCATTGGGAGTGTACAACCTTGACACATGGTAGTGATCATTATCCTATTGTCATTTCATTACTCAATAAGACTTATTTAGAAAAAACTTCTCCTCCACTTCTGAAATATAATATATCAAAACCAGATTGGTCTAAATTTAGGTCAGTTATGGAGGAGAAAATCAATGCCCTCCCAAAATTAAATTCAACTTTACCAGATTCTTATGGTCACTACCATGCTGAAAGTTGTTATGAAGGCTTAGTTGCGGCTATTACCTCTAGTGCAGATTCTTGCTTCCCACTGAAAAACAGTGCCCAAAACAAAATTCCCTCACCTCCATGGTGGGACCAAGAATGCACTTCGGTGATCAGGTCAAGAAACGCCGCCGAAGAACACTACAATGGCGAGATGTCCACTGAGAACCTGTTGGAGTATTTACAGATAAATGCCAGATCCAAACGTCTTCTCCGCAGGAAGAAACGTTCAGGTTGGGTCAAATATTGTACATCTCTATCTCCCTCTACCCCAATTTCAGAAGTGTGGAAGAATGTTAATAGATTTAGACGTGGCTGCTCTCCATCATTATCTTCTCCAATCGCTAGAGAAACCGCTGAACGTTTTTTTGACAAAATAGCACCACCCTATGTCCCCCTTCTTTCTGAATGCGTTTATACACCTACACACAATAATATATCTGAGGACTCTTTTGATAGTCCATTTACATTACAGGAATTGAATGTAGTACTTAGTCATGTCCGGGACTCAGCTCCTGGCATTGATGGTGTACCATACTCCTTTATAACCCATGCCGGGGTTAACACTAAACTTTACTTTTTAGATGTTATAAATTTTTGCTATGACCATGGCTGGGTTCCGGATCAATGGAAAGTTCAAATTGTTATTCCTTTATTGAAGCCAGGCAAACATATGGATGATCCGAATGGCCTTAGACCTATCGCTCTATCTTCAGTCTTAGCTAAAATACTGGAACATCTAATTAAAAACCGTTTAGAATGGATAGTCGAATCGAGAGATTTGTTGCCCAACTACCAATTTGGTTTCAGGAAGGGACTCAGCACAATGGACAGTGTCGGAGTTCTAATTACGGACATTCGCCTGGCGTTCTCCAAAAACGAATCCGTTGTTGCTGCCTTCCTAGACATCTCCTCCGCATACGACAACGTTCTTCTTCCCGTTCTCAGGCAGAAACTGCACCAGCTGAGTCTTCCGGTCAAGATGATCGAATGCATATGTGGACTACTTCTGTCTCGGTCATTGGTTCTGAGAGTCCAAGGGGAGGATTTCGATAAAAGGCAGACCTGGAAAGGTCTTCCGCAGGGCTTCGTTCTCAGTCCCCTTCTTTATAATTTATATACAGCGGACATAGGAACCTGTGTAAATAGGAACTGTCACATTCTTCAATATGCCGATGACATAGTCTTGTATGTGACAGATTCTTCCATCATAGACGCTGCGACATCTCTATGCTTCTCTCTGGACTCTTTGAACCAGTGGCTTTTGGACCATGGTCTCTCTCTGTCCGCACCAAAAAGTTCGGCAATAATTTTTTCTCGTAAAAGACAGATTCCTCCTATCTCAGTGGGTATCTTAGGTAACAATATTCCGATAGTCAGTAAAGTAAAATTTTTAGGCGTTGTTCTAGACACAAAACTATCCGGTAAACATCATTTAAACTCATTAATCCAAAAATGTGAAAGAGTTATTTCGATTTTAAAAGTTCTTGCGGGTGTATGGTGGGGTGCCCACCCTTATACCATGAAATTGGTCTACAATGCCGTAGTTCGTAGCGTTCTGGATTATGGCACATTCCATTTAGTCCCATGCAACAAGGGTGCTTTGGCTGGGCTGGATAGGCTTCAGTCAAAATGCCTTCGGATCATCCTTGGGTGTATGAAGTCCTCTCCCGTTAACGCATTGCAGGTTGAGTGTGCTGAACCCCCCTTAGCACTAAGACGGCAGTATCTTGCTTCTCGTTTTCTGTCTAGGGTTTTATCTAGATCTCGTCACCCCCTTATAGCTAGATTAAATGAGTTAGATGCCTTATGCAGAAGCTCAAACTACTGGAAACACAAAGAATTACCTTTAATATTAAAAACATTTCGTCAACTACAAAATTTAGAGTGCCCAATCGTACAGTATCCCAAACTACCTCTTTTTAACTTTGCTTATGATGTCATAAGTTTTACCCCAAAAATTATTTTTGACATTGGTATATCTAAAAAATCGTCCTCGGCAAGCTCGGCCTTCAATGCGGTGGTGGGAGAACGATGGTCTGGGTTTCAAAGATTTTTTACAGATGCCTCTAAGTTTAGTGACCTTAGTTACACTGGAGCCGCGGTTTACTACCAAAACTCCAAAATAATTCTACAATACAAATGCCCTAAAGAGTCATCTGTGTTCACGGGCGAATGTGTGGCTTTATTAGAAGCATGCATTTTCATAGAATCACACCACAATATTGACAAAGCCGTTATTTTCAGTGACTCTCTAAGTAGTTTACAAGCCTTAGTCCAAAACCCCTTCAAAAGTAAATTGCACAGCTCACTTATTTTAAAAATTAAAAAGTCCTTATTTACTTGTGCGGGTAATCAGAAAGACGTTCAGTTAGTTTGGATTCCTAGTCATTGTGGTATCAAGGGCAATGAATGTGCTGATGCTTTAGCCAAAGACGCTTGTTCTTCAGCAGCAGCTGATCTTTCCTACAACACTCATCAGGGATATGAGTTGCTAAACTTGCCAAAAATTAAGCTCCAATCTTCATGGCAGGAACAGTGGAACATCAGTTCTAGGAAGAAAGGCAAGTTTTACTACGCAGTCCAACCAACCATTAGACCAAAACCTTGGTTCTACGGGTACAAAAAGGTCTCTAAAACCGTTACATCCGTCCTATGTAGAATCAGACTAGGTTTCTGTTGTACTCCCGTGTTTCTACACAAAATCCATGCACGTGACTCCTCTCTCTGCGAGTGTGGGTTGGGAGAGGGTACTTTAGACCACATTTTCTTTGAATGCTCAAGCAACGTCCCATCTCTTGATTTATATGGCCGCCTTCCTAAACTCAAAATTCCTCTCCCGATTAATTTCCCTTCTCTTTTAACACATCCTTCCTCCGAACTGCTTGTGGCGTTGATGATTTTCATCCGCCACAACAGTATAAAACTATAAGCTGTTACATCAAAATACTCTGTCTATGTGGTTGTGGTATATGTATGTTTTTAACAATTATAATATATATTTATTATTTATTTTTTGTTTGTTTCAGTCTGCTACTAACCCAACAAGTCGCAACTGTATCAACCGAAGATTTTTTATTTATTTTTACAGTTTTTATTGATTTTTATTTCTTAAAACACTCACTTGCTGTTTCATTTCACTTTCGACATTGGCAGAATAGTCGACATCGGCTTCAATTGCCATTCGTTAAAAATAGAATAGAATAGAGTACTTTTATTGCAATTTATTACAGTACAAAGGATTTGTCCTTTTTAATAAAACAAGACGATTAAATCTTAGTATTATTAAAAGCACTATAAGTACCTACTAGTGAAAAACTTATTAATCATGCCATGTGTAAAGAAGGGAAACCCTAAAATTGTTGTCTACTGCCAACTACTGATAAAGCATAGCACTTGCTCACTTGATTGTCATTAAACACATTTTTTCATAAAACTTACACGGAATAAAAAGGCAGTATGGTTGAAATACTATAGCCTGCCCTTTGGGCAAAAAGAAAAAAAAAATTGATTGTCATGTCATTGTCAATGTCAAATTCAAATGGAATTTGTCAACAAGGAATTATTGTTTTATTGAGAATTAATCTTTTAATATTTTGTGTGTGAAATAATCTACGATTCGAAATAAAAATGGTTACATTTGCTCCTGATGAAATTGGCCTGGCCGACAGGTCACCGTGTGCGGGAATCCGAGCTGATCTCAAGATGTGTTTACTTGCAAGTGACTGCTGTAAAAAGGTTAGTTTTTTGTTACAAAATATTTTACCCATAGGCCAGTAATCAATGCAAAATCTAAATGGTTCACATTTAGATTTTGCATTGATTACTGGCCTATTACCCATAATAATAATTACACATGTATGAAGTAAACAACAGAGCGGTCCAGGTTACTACATACTAGTCGGACAGTCATCGATTCCAGAACAAGAAAGATAATAATCTTCTTCTTTGTTTAATGGTTAGTGCCACATAAAGGCCTCTGAGTTTACATGCCGTCTAGAAATATCTCTCGGGCATACCAGTTTCTTCACGATAACCAATTCCAAGGAGAATAATTTAATAATGCTAGCCTTAACTAAAATGTAGACCTGTTTTTCGTTCATAGTTCTAAAATAAGCTTCTTGGTGTATTAAATTGATTAGTTCAAAGTTCCCCCAATTTAATGTTGAAAGTCAAGTAGAAATGGTCAATGATATGTAATTCATTGATTAATCTGACTGCTGTAACTCTCCGGGTTGACAAGTTTGGGGAACGAAGGCCTCTATAAAATATGAATTTTAAGTTTCCTTATGAATTAAATAGTATTGCAATGGAATGTTAACTTCTGTTTCAGGATAAGAAAACACCTAGAGAATGTCTAAGAGATGGGGTGGTGCCAGATGACTGTGTACAACTTAGGCAAAGTTTCTTTGAATGTAAAAGATCACTTGTAAGTATTTTTTATTCTTGTTTTACTAAATGTCCATCAAGTGAATAATCATGATCTCTTGAGTGAAGAATAATTTTATTTTATCTTACCTCTGGTCATAAGTCCCATTTTGATTGAGGCCATTACTATGTACTGGTCAGACAAAATTTGAATGGTCGACTCGGTAAAGAAGAATTGAGGCCATTTAAGATCTATGACTATTTCATGGAAAAGTGTTGTATTGATAATTTTAATGATTATAAGTATAACGCTGTAAACTCACAATTATTATTGTTGCAAATCCTTTTTTAATCAAGATAGGTAATTGACTGTTGTTGATTGTTAATTTACTTGAGATAAGAAATAAAACGCTAATTTTAAGTTTCATAGGCTACCTTAGTGTATCCTCTAAGAAAAGTGCCTATCTTAGTATGTTACAGTACCTAGACAAGATTGTGCTGCTTTTTTTCTGTTTTTCACCAAATTTAGTCTACTTTACATGTGTATGCTTTTTGTCAGAGACAAAACAGCATGCTATGGCCTCACCATACCAAAGTTACAAAGATATACAAATTATTTGTATTTTCTTCTCTTTTCAGTTGGACAACAGAAGAAGGTTTCGTGGTCACAAGGGTTACTGATGTATGTACATTAGCACTTTAATTATTAGAAAAAATAGTTTGATTTAATTTTATCAAATGTATAAAGTATTGATAAGTGATTTGTTCAATAAAACTTGACTGTTAACTGTGACGTTTTTTAAATAGTTTTGTTTTTTATAAAACTGCCTCAATTTTCTGGTCTGGAATTACCCATTGCTCGGTATGAGCATTCCTTATTTTACCACCTGTTGACTACTTTCCTTCTTGATTAGATCATCTGCATCATCATCTGCCTAGCCTTTTCCCAACTATATTGGGGTCGGCTTCCAGTCTAACCGGATGCAGCTGAATACCAGTATTTTACATGGAGCGACTGCCTATCTGACCTCCACAACCCAGTTAATACTAGGTAATATGATACCCTTTGGTAAGACTGGATGTCAGACATTCAGGTCACTGACTACCCGTAACGACTGCCAAAGATCTATATATGGCACCCGGGACCAACAGCTTAACGTGCTTTCCGAGGCACGGAGGAAACTCGGTATGTAATGGGCGGTCACCCATCCACAGATCGACCTAGGCAAGCGCAGCTTAACCTAAAGATCGACCCGAGTGGCAGTTATTGTTAAGCCACAAGCTCCTCTTGATTAGATGAAATCTTTTTATTTGTGTTGCTGGACTTACTGGCATAATTGTACTTTAAAGTTTGTGGCTCAAAGCTTCCGTACTTACTTTCATGACTACATAAGTGCCAGCTCAGGAATTACTTTGACTGCTTGTTTTGGGGTGCAGAGACGATAGAACAAGAAAACCCAATACCAAACTATGCCTTACTTACCAAAGTAGGTAAAATAGTATATTTAAGAAAAAAAAATCTTTGAAAATTAACCTTTCAGGCTAGATTTCCCAGGGAGAAGGAACACAGGAAAAAGAAACGCAACATATCATTTCAAATTTTATTATAAAAATAATTGAAATATTAATTAAATTCTCTATACATTCTACAGAGCTTAGCCTGCACTCATAACTAGCTTTTCAAGCCAAACAGTAATTATTTTAAATTGCTTTTTACAATAATACAATTGTTTTATACTTATTTGAATGTTTCTTAGAAATAGTGATGCCAATTTTTATATTGGATTGATTCACTTTAAACAAGCCAAAATATTTAGACCTTGGTAACAAATAGTTTTCTGCTTATTAACTAAACAGAATAATATAATTATCCTATTGTTTTATCAGTTAAAACATGTTTGAAGGTGAACTCTTTGAAAAGCTGCTACTGTGTTTTTAAGCAATATAAATAAGCTTAGGCCATGGAAAAAAATGTAACAGGGATGTATTTGGTTCAATTATAATATTATCTCGCCTATCATCTTCTAGTAAGAACAATTTATTAATTGCAAAAGTTAGATTTTTGGTACCACACAACCCGAACATTTCAACTCCTTATTTAATAATTCTGTTAATTCTTATTATTATAACTTTATTAAGCCTTATAAAATTGCATTAAACTCTAACTTTAATATGCTAAAATGAGATACTTCTAATGAATTGGTGTTATCGAAATGTTTAGATATTTTATTTAAAATATATTTATTTGCGTAATTATTAAGTTGGCAAAATCTATAGTTAGGTATTTGTTTCAAAATTGAAATATAACTTATCTGTTAATTAAAAAAACTGGTTATTCAAATGTGTTATTCATACATAATTCAATGATCAAACTTGCAAGCTTTGTTTTTATTGCTAACTACAAATTGACTAGGATTAGCATCAAAGCAAAATAATCAGAAACAAAATGAAAAACAATAAATCTTTGAACTGGTGACAAGGTTCTAATCATTGACACAGCAAACTTTCGTGTTAATTAAGTTCACAAAAACCTGTGCACATAATTTACTCCATTTTTAATAACCCATTATATGATTGGTTCATTTTATAAAAAAAACTAAGTTAATATTTTAGTATCTAATAAATATTTATTAGAACTTAAAATAAATAGGTATATCTATATAAAAAGCATTAAATTACCTAATCAACATCATCATCTTATTCACCATCCCCACATAAATTGGAATGAGGACGGAAAAATGATAATGAGTGATTAAAAAGCATAAATTAAATTACAAGTTATTTATTTTCTATTATAAAATCTTATGATACATTGATGCTTCTCAAGCCAATATCTATGCTTATACTCTGTGCATGTACTCTTATTATTTTAATGAATCACAATATCAGGTAGGCTTTTTGGTCATATAATATGTTATTACAAATATATATTTTGATATAGAGAAAATGTCGATCTGTGTAGTAAAATAATTCAGAAGATAATGCATAGTATACCAGAGAATATCTATATTATGTTAAACTAAGCATGGTTTATACAATGACACAATGGTTTGAAACAGCCCGTAGCGTGGATATATGCCCGGTACCTCATCTCTTTCTAGGAGAATATAAGCTAGACGGTATGTACCAACCCGCATGAACCCGCCTACTCTATCTCTGATAGGGATCTGAATCCCAGCACTGGACATATTATAGGCTGATTTGATTAGTCATGCTTTGTATGAAACAAACTTTTGTGTGAAAGTGTGTCACAGCCTAGCTTAATCAGTGCACCAAGCTAATGTTATTAATAAACATCTAATATTATTTTTAAAAAGTTTAAGAACAATAAACTACAATATTTTTATGACGCGAAATTGGCCACTCTTCTTTAGATCTTATTAAAAGTCGACTATTATTGAACTGTTACATGGTAAAAGGCTAACAAAAAATAATTTAAATTCCCATAAAATGCTGATATTTTCGCCATGTGCGACCAAATAAAAAATAAAGCGGTTTAAAATAAACTTGACTGAATAACTTAACTGTATTATCAATTCCATTTTGAGTTTTTTTTTTTAATAATATTATTGTGCGTTTCTAATGTTAGCAACAGGTTTATTTAAGGCGAACTATTTTATGCTTTGTGAGCTTCCGATATAAATACTTAGTTATTTTTTATTTCTAATTAAGTAAAGTGGGAAACAGCGAGTTGGAGTAGGCAATGGCTATAAATATTGTCGATTGAACATCTTGTGAGAATAATGATATGTATCTCGAGATATGTCAGAAAAATTGAAAAATCGAAAAATAATTATTTCTCTCAAAGGAAAAAATAGAAAAGGGGATTTATTGAGCTAAACCACGGTATCATTCAAACATGTCAGTAATATTTATTTGGGCACGTAACCCCTCTATGGAAGACTTCGCCCAAATCTAACAAAATATTGTCAAGTCATGTAGGTAGGTATAATTTATCATAGATTTTTATCTAGACGACTGTCAAAGTGAGGCGATTTGTCTTGTAGGTAGTAAGTAGATCATATCAAATGTCTAGTGAAAGTTTGGGAAAAATGGCGTCTACAGAAGAAAATCACTCGTTTATATTAAAACGTCTTAAATCTAGATCAAGAACACTTCGGCTCGACTTGCCTGTAGGTACCCAGTCAAACATACACCATTTAAGATAAACTTAAATGTAATATTAATACTTTGGTCCGTTTTGTTCACAACGTGTGCTGTTTATGACCAATTTTGTTCAGACATCTGTAGATCGACTTAATAGAGATCCAATCTTAAGTTGGGTGATGAATTTGGGGAGTTTACCAACTGAAGCTATAAATCTTTCATTAATATTAAAGTACCTACCTACCGGTAGTAGTTAATCCTATTACCGAATACGATAGTTCGGTGTTCCCTTGGTCTACCCAAATACATTACCTAACATAACTAACCTATCCTAACCTATCGATGTCCGCAAAATTAAAGTACAACACACTCAAGGCCATTTAGGCCTTCGTCCCTCTACTAGAAAGTCTGTATTGGCCTGTAAAGGCCCGTGTACCCGCAGAGACGGGCCCTAAGCGCCGTTACGAGCATCGCAGCCCCCGACAGGTCATCCATGAGGTTGGCACACTCGCACACTAGCAGATACATCTTGTCTCCGTGGGAAGCCACTGACTTGTGGAGGGCTATTTTCCTCATGCCCACCGTGTGAGGCAAGTGTCGGTATAACATTCGTGCTCCTGTCCAGTACAGCCAGTTTCTTTCGAAGCGTTCACCATCGTCGCCCTCGAATACCTGCGGATAGAATTTTATATTTTTTATTACTCATGCTCTGAAAGTAGTTCATAACATGCCTGCGGAGCGGGTTGAAAGTAGTAGTACTTTTCTTTTTTTTTCAGCCCTATGGAGAATCGCAACTCAACTGACAGCTGTCAAATTATTAAAGAAAACTATGTCTATTTTCATATTTTTATTGAACCACTAGCTGACCCACGCAACTTCGTCTACGTCACAATAATATATAGGTAGCTTACAACCATCCTCGATAGATCGACTATCCAACATAGTAATATTTTTTCAGTTAGCTTTCTAATGTTGAAAGAATTTTCAAAGTCGTCAGAGTAATTTTTGAGTTAAATCGTGACGAACAAAAAATCTAATCTTTCCTCTCTATAATATTAGATAGAACCTTATATTACATGATTAAAGTGAGACTTACTATGTGTTCCTACCTATCTCTTACTGTTAAATATACAATCATCATCATCATCATCAGCCTTTATAGCTCCTACTGCATGGGACTCAGGCCTCCTCTCTAGAAGTGGAATGGGCTATAATCCACCCCGCGGGCCCAGAGCGGATTGGTAGATGTCACATTTCTTCGAAATCCTTACGATGTTTTCCTTCGCCGTTTTGAAAGTAGTGGTGATGAAATAAATTGCACAAAGTAATGCGCCTGCCTGGATTCGAACCCACGACCAACTGTTCGTAAGTCGGGGCCGCCACTATTACTGGGCCGCCACTGCTCACAAAATAATATACAATAACACCTTGTAAATAAATTATGGTGCAATCAATATTTTGAATTTGAAAATCAATTTGCACTTTGGTCCTGGACCAGGCTGATGATGACGATGATGATGATGATGATGATTGTATATTTAGTTTAGATTACCTTCCACCTTACCTATTCGAAGGTAATCTAAACTAATATTATAGAGAGGAAAGATTAGATTTTTTGTTTGTTACGATTCAACTCAAAAATTACTCTGATGACTTTGAAAATTCTTTCCACATTAGAAAACTAATTGAAAAATTATTAGTATGTTGGATAGTCGATCTATCGAGGAAGGTTGTAAGCTATATATTATTGTGACGCAGACGAAGTTGCGTGGGTCAGCTAGTAACATAGATTTCGTCAAAATCTTGGCCATTTCTTTAAAATGATGAACATAAAAATACTGGCTGGACATACTCTGGAAGACCAGAGAACAAAAAAAAAAGCGGGACAGCGACAATCCGATGAGCAATAATTTTTTAGCTATATAGCTAATAATTTATACTCTTATTTTACTTTCCTAGTATTCGTTTTGCAAAGCAGTGTTTACCTCGGGTAAATTACTTATTTAGTCCCTCGAACTATTAGCGGCCTCACTACGTAACGGGACACAAATCCCGTCTCGGGAATAAATAAGTAACTTTCATCCCTCGGATAACAATGTACTATTGAGTAACACAAAAGAGGATCGGTTATTTACAAATAATGGAAATAGAAAATACTGCTGTATATTGCATGAATGAAATCTCCACTCCACGTCGTTGACAGGGTGAACTAATCTGGACAAAACGAAAAATTTAATTGATTGCTTGGGATATTTTAGAATTTTAGAGCATAATATTATTCACATAGGAACCAAACTCTACAGAATCTTGTAAATATTGTTGGAACATTTTTTTTATCAAATTTAAAATATCTAAGTAACGATACCTTATAAACACTTATGATGAATCCAGTGGAAGACGTGTGTGACTTCTTGGGTCCACCAGCTAAGTCATTGAATGGGGGTCTGCAGATCATGGCCACCTCACTGTAGAGGTCTAGCGTATGCGCCGCCGAGTACCGTATCGTCTTTGGGTCAAACTTGTTCAAGGACGCACACCTCATATTATTGTAGAAGAGCAACGGGTCCGTCTGCGTCGTGTTTATCACATAGTATGATATGAAAGGGAATTCTGCATTCTTCTCCATATTCGCCAACAGCATTCCTCCAACCGCAGTATTGGCCGTCGCTACATCATTCAACAGCTCTGCTGCAGCCGCTTTCTGTCTTATCAAAGGTTTGGCAAGCGGGGATTCCAATATTGGCTCTATTGGTTCCAAGGGACTCATGAGGTGGGCCAATATACAAAGTTTAGGGTCGGCTATTTCGAGGATGCTAAGTGAGTTTTGTGCAGTCTTAGTTGTCATTCCTTTTTCTGGCGTTGGAGGCGGAACTGGAAGCTGGAAATTGAGAAAAAAGTAACCCTTTATTACTTGTAAAAATTGTTTTTAATTACAAAAGGAATTTCGTTTATTAGACTAGGCTAAAGAAATTCTTAACTTCGTCAAGACAACACAAAAAATTTACCACAATTTGTCGCTGTCCACAAGAAGTATTTTCTCGTCTAGGCCGCCTCTAATCCTTGGGCGCTTAAGCGTAGCTATCAACTATGTAAATGGCGGTCGCTGTATCAGTGTTAATTATGATAAATTATTCTGTCTTATGCGTTATAGTCGCAAAATTTAACAGTTTTTTGGATCTGTGGCTTTATTTTAAACAAATAGGCACCTTCTATTATCGGTCTATAACATTGCTGGGACACAGTCACACATGCATACCTGTGAGAAGGAGTGATCTGTAATCCACCATGTAGGACCTAATGCGGGTTGGTGGATGATACATGTCTTAGATATTTTATTTATGTACATATAACGATTTCCTTGCAATGCTCCATGAGTGTAATTCACCGTTTTGAGAGCAGCGGGTGTTCAAATAATGAACTCAATTGAAAAGGCAAACAGAATAAATCTTTCGGACCCAACAAAGAGCGTTAGAAACTGTCATCTGAGGTTTTGTGGTTTCAGTCCGAGCATGACCGTAAACAGTCGAAGATAGCCGACAACCCTTCTATCGCCCCCAGCATAGGCGAACCCCAGGAACATTGCCTCCCAGGCATGATCTGCAGGGCTGGTATTAAATGCGCGCATTCTAAGTCGAGGCTTAAAGACTCTTTAAACACCCTTCTTGCTGGAGTCGCAAGTGCTCATTTATTTGCAAGTTTGATGAGCTGAATAATGCCACTGGTGCCACATTCAACGTGGTACAAGCAATCTAAAGTACCATCGTATCGTAAAAAAGCTGAAGATCAGATACTAACCGGCACTCCATCAGGCAGGAACCGATCAAGTGCGTGCGCAGGAATAACGAAGCAGTCTTTCTGTAGCGTAGCCAGCGAGACGGGCTCGGTGCGTCGATGCCGGTGATCTGTCGTGGGGACAGTTGTCGTTGTCGCAGGCCCGCGGTCCCAGCGCAGTAGGGAGACCGAAGGCTCCCGCGTCACCAGCGGCTGCGGCGGCTCGGGCTCCGTCCCCGTGCCACCGCCCAGTACAGGCCCGCATCGTTCTGGGGAGAGGGATGAGGTTGTAGCCGAGGATCGTGGAAGGCGCACTAGTTCCCATGATCCCTGGTTCAAATGTGGGAAGTGAACAGCAGGATGGTTTTTAGGCACTTAGATTCTGACGGACCCCTCCTTTCCCCCGAGGCGAAAGGCGAGAAGAATCGTATGGAATTTCCCATAGCAAAAGATATAAGGTAAATTAAGTTGGTAGGGAGAGACTTGGGACCTGGTGGACTACCACGACGGCTTAAAGCAGGATTGTTTTAATCTTATTCCAGTGTCAAAAAGAGTGGTAACCCCACTGCAGTTGATATCTTTCATTGTTTTAATCGAAGTGGAACTGTGTCACACAATAATAATATAATAATTTTAGAGAGCTATAGAGCACTTAAGTTGCGCAAACAGGATTCGTTGCAATTTGTAATAAGTAAGCTTAGTTCGTAATTAGCATAATATGCAAAAATTGGAAAACCGAGTAATGAAGTTCTAATTATGCAAGACCACATCCTGTTAGCGCAGGCTATTCAAAAGTAGTGTAAAAAACATTTAAAAAACACATTATACTTACAGAAACAAGTTATTTACAACGTAGAGGTAGGAGTCCTAGACGTATCCTTGAAAATCAAGGATACGTCCTGAACGGTTCAGTAAAACTTAGATATTAGTGACACCTTTGAAAAGAAATACTCACCGACTAGAAGTTTGAATTACATATAATGTACACAGTTGCGCTAGGCAATCTATTTCTAACAACTAGGAACAAATACTACAAGGTCTAGACACAAAATTAAGTTAGACACAAAATAAGAATTTGTACCTTTACGTTTGGACATTAAACGGATGAACTTCGAACAGATATTGAAATGATATATCCCTCAGAAGGTTAGTAATAAACATAGTCGATTAAATCGTGCCAATTATAAATATTGTATAATATACGTGTCATAACACTTACGCGGGAAGTAACCTCGGGATGTTTGGTGTTTAGCGCCAAAACTGAACCGGTTTCAACCGACTTACACTAGTTCCATCCGACTGGAGAAACACAGTTGTATCACTAAAGCTTACCGAAGTTCGAAAAGCTTTGTTTACATCTTAAAGCACTTGTTACGATGTTTACTGCCGCGTATAGTAAGCATGTGTAATGAACTCGTATCTAAACACTGCGTCATCTGTCAAATAATGTATTTATAGTAACGGCGGCGTTTCATGTCATGTGTTTTAACAGAAACTAACGAGGTCACTGCAAGCTTCACCAAATTATAGGAACCGTTTTTAAAAAAGTTTGAAAATTCGGCACTTATACTTGTGAGGTTAAGGAAGTTTAGACACAAACACAAAGTTTCCGTGGTTTTACTGTCACTGATCACATACGTTTACCTGTGAGGTCGTTGTATTGCGCACTGGCCCGAGGTGCCGCGGAGAAGAATATATGGGTCTTGTAGTGGTGTTCCTCCATGCAGGAGTATCGCTCGCGGTCGCGGCGCTTCGCGTTCCTCCCTGCACCGAGCGCGCCCCGCGCCTTCCCCCCACCCCCGCTCGACGAGATGGTCTTCTCCCCGCTGAAGTTCTTCCGAAACATCAAATTCATCTTGGAAAACTGCCCACTTCCGTCTCTGTCGCACTAATGTGTTACCGTATGCGGATGCACCGCTCTCACGCCGTGTCTCTCACAGTAATTAGTTCACTGTACCACGCTAAGATTAAACCCGGCTATATTCAAACGTCTCCTGTTTGGCTCGGCTGGTTTTAGTTTGTTTTATTTCCGCTTTAAAATGGTACGATTAACTAATGCGAGGTGAATAGAGTTCTGGAGATCCCTTGGAAAAACTTTCGACTCTTTTAAAAGTGACTGGAGTAAAACTGCCTGTTATGTTTAAATCATTGTTAATTTAAATGCTAAAGCTTTGTCATTTCTGAGATAACCGTCATCGTCAGTTACCATCGTTTCAGTTTATTTACTACCGTTGGACTTAGTCCAATTGGAGAGATGCTATAACCCCGGTAACAAAATATTTGGGCCAAACAATAGATCAAACAACATTTAGTTTCCTGTTTCATTTGAAAGCTTAGAAACAATTCCATTTTCCTCTCGATTGGTTACAAAAAGACTTATTAAAAAGAATAGGTAATCAATTTCTTTGTTTTCGGTTCACAAAAGAATCGAAGTCATTAACATGCTATTTGGAAGCTTGATGAATTCTTTTCGATTGAGAGAGAATGAATAACAGATCAATTCGTTGAGATCAAAGGAACTTTGAAAACAAACAAGTAATAAACTACGAGTATTTGTAGACTCTTTTAAATTGATGTAGCTTTTGGCAATCTTAAATCTGTTCATTTTCTTTATGAATCATAGAATAAGATGGACTAGTAATTTAGTTAGCGATCGCGCGATCGCAAAGCTCAGATTCTGGGTTCGACTCTTAGATGGTGCAAAATGTCAAAGTTTAAATTCATGCACGTTTGCCGGCTGTAGGCTAGTCCTGTGCTAACATTTCCTGAAACCAATGACATAAGTACCTAGAGTTCTATTACCTATTGTCACTGTTTTCAGTACCTAAACGTTTGTTTTTGTACCGATGTGTCATATCAATCGTAATAAAACGCAGTAATTTTCTAAACGCCCTCTGTTTGTCCATTTCTTTGATAATACCACTTTAATTTACTACGAATCGTATTACTATAATGAACATCGGTTGATAGAAGGCTTAACGTAACGATTTCTTGGTAAACGCCATTGAGTTA
The DNA here is from genome assembly GCA_932274075.1 of Diarsia rubi. Lineage (NCBI taxonomy): Eukaryota > Metazoa > Arthropoda > Insecta > Lepidoptera > Noctuidae > Diarsia > Diarsia rubi. The sequence goes on along the minus strand of OW026424.1, from coordinate 17,698,752 downwards.
GGTAAAAAGTGGTTGAGTTGTTACTCGTAGTTTGTATGAAATATTTAGGACATTAAATCGATTTTTTAAACCTTTCGTCGGCGTATTGTTACGTTTTGTTTACTTCGCTATATTTGATCATTGTGTTCTATTTCGTTACTGGTAAGCCGATTAAAGCAAGCGGCTTATCCAAAGGTATTATGAATTTATGTATCTCTCTTGTGTATTTTAGTTGGAGCGTTTTATTGTTTAAGATCTGAAAATGAAATCTTTGGTATGTTTTAACTGTAGATTCTCATTATGTCTTTCATATGAGTAGCAGTCTAGTTATTGTTTATGTTTTGTTAGCTGTTCATTTTGCTGGGCAAAGGCCTCAGCTTTCTTCTTCCAAACTTCTCTAACTGGTGTGATATATGACCATTTTTACCTCGTAGACAAGACCAAATCGAAACAGCTCAACTTAACCGCCAAAAGTATCTGTTCAACTAGTCATTCGAAAGTTTTGAAATTATCTAAGTACTCGATTCCTTTCTTTTGGTTTATTAGTAAAAGTTGTGGACTGACTACAAATATGTACCAGATGATATTAGTTCCCAAATATCCATAGCTGTTATGCAAACGATTGCCTATCAATCTTCGGGAGTATGTAAATCAATAAAATTTGCGCGATGACAGGAGAGGCACGTAGCGGACAAATATTTGTATGATCCTCAGAAATTCGCTCAACTTTAATATGTTTTGTGTATATACATATTGATTGGTATTTAAGTACTTCAGTAATACATGTGCTTTCTAGTATGATATAGGAAGGCTGAGGGTGGGGACTACAAATAAATGCACGGATGTCCTTCTTAAGAAGTGTTAGTCTTTGGCTGGAAAGAAGTTGCGTGGCGTAACAGACCCAGTAAAACGCCTGTCTTAGGCTGCCTGTCCACAGAAGCGGAGCGAGGCTGCGGAGCGGAGAAACGGAGAAAAATTAACCAATTAGACTGCATAAAATCTTCACTCCGGTCCCAGTAAGCAATCCTATTGGTTAATATTTAACCGTTTCTCCGCTCCGCAGCCTCGCTCCGCTTCTGTGGACAGGCAGCCTTATAAACGTTTATAAACTATTTTAGTACCTATTATAAACTTTTGGAGATATCTACAACACATTGAGGACTTCTCTTTTGCGTGGTTAGAGCGTAACCTGGTGTCATTGCTTTAATATCGGCCTTGCCATCTAAATTAGGTTTACATGCCATCGAGAAATATCTCTCAGCCATGCTGGTTTCAAATTTTGGAAGTAAAAAGTGATAATTATACAATACGCACATGATTTCGAAAAATCAGAGGTGCGTGTCTTCGGTTTGAACTTCCCACCTATGACCACTAGGCTGGAAACCAGACAAATAGCCAATTAGTCTGAATCGTTATTGGTATAATAATTCTGAGTAATTGACTATCAGATATCGGCCTGTCTGTAAGCAGGTGGTTTTGACTGGAATGACAAGCATAACTGCAATTCTTCTTATGCGGCCGCCGGCCGCCACACACTCGACGAGTGGCATGGGAAGTAGCGAGGAAAGGAGGCAGAGACATAGTGTGGCCACTTTACTCGTCATCCCGCACGTCATGCTCCTCGTCCTGCCCATCGCTCCCTATTTTGTCGTTTTTTGTTTTTGTAGGAGCGTCGTGAATAATTGCGTGAGTAGAGCAGTGTGGGCACAGCGGGCAACATCGCGGCAAATAGCGGCAGCGCGAGGAGCATTGCGATGAGCAGCGCGAGGAGCATAGTGTGCAGTTGGTTATAGTAGTTGGAAGAGATGTTAGACATATTCGCGCTCTCAAATATTTGCTATAGGTAGTCGCCGTCGTGCCAAATCGACTGCATGTTTAGCTCATAATGTAAACAAGAAGTATGGAATCATGAAGTTTACGGCGGAATGATGGATATTCTCATAAGCGACGCGCGGCGTTTTCTATTTATACTAGGTATCTTTAACATATGGTTAGATGACGTACAGCATAGCTGTGACGTATGTGTGTAGTTTTACGCAAGAAAGCTCTCACTCTTTGCATAATGATTATTATACTACGCTTAGAGTGCCTGGCATGGTTCTGGCAATGTTATAATTTCAGACATAGATGTAATAAATTATTCCCGAAGATCGAAACTGCAAACTGAAACTGCAACTGTCGGTCTCCATATTTATTTATTTTTGTACTCTACCACAACGCTGTCCTATTTGACCAAGGTTGACTTGTAGAGAATGCCTTGTGACATTAAGTCCGCCTTTGTACCACGTTTGTGCATGAAGTTTAAATAAATAAATAATAATAAATAAAACTGACCAAGATCAAAGAAGAAATTATGCCGTCTTTTCAGTCAGCGTCAAATCAATAGGTAAGAGGATTTGAAGACTGACAGTTGCGAGGCGCAATCAAAACTGATAAATGTAGTGGTTAGTGACCCTAACTGCTATGCCGGAGGTCGTGGGTTCGATTCCCACCCAGGACAAATGTTTGTGTGATGAGCACGATCATTTGTTCTGTGTCTGGGTGTAATTTATCTATAATATGTATATATTTAGAAATATATAAGTATGTTTATCAGTTGTCTAGTACCCTTATCACAAGCTCTGCTTAGCTTGGGACTAGATGACGTTGTGTGATAGTTGTGGAATATTATTATTATTATTTTTTTTTTATTTAACTCGTCGGTACGACCGATGGGGCCGAAAAGTTCTGGAGTGGCGACCGCAAACCGGAAGACGTTGCGTTGGAAGGCCTCCCACTTGGTGGACCGATAACCTGGTGAAGGTTGCGAGGACCCGCTGGATATCAGACACGCGGGCCCGGTCAATGAGGCGACACCTGGGGGAGGCCTATGTCTAGCTGTGGATGTCTTTTGGCTGAAATGATGATGATAATGATAATTCGTCAGGTTCATACAATCATGTTCCATTTTATGAAGACTAAGTGCAGAAATCAAATCCCTAATATAGAGAGTGGAGTTCGGTAATTGTCCCAAGGGATCATACTACCGGGATAAGAAGTATCCTGTCTTAATCCAGGTTATAAACTATATCTGTGTTCTAAATTTCATCCAAATCCGTTCAGTAGTTTTTGCGTGAAAGAGTAGACATCCATCCAAACATCCTCACAAACTTTCGCATTTATAATATAAGTAAGAAAGGATAGTAGGATTAATTCGTTTTACCTTCAAAGAAAATAAAAGCCTTTTGAATGTTTTAGTAGGTATCTAAGTATAAAATATTTTTACCCAAATAAATTTTCTATGGTCAATCAATACTCGCCGACAAAATATTAGTATTCTTTCGACGCCCACAAAGTTACCTACATAATTTACCCGCGCCATATTTGGTCCCAGTAAATATCAAGTTGTCCTTTACCGCAAGAACTTACTTAGTGTGACGGGGATAAGGTAACACTTCATAGAAAACTTCAATCATACCAATCGTAACTAATTTCATGAGGAAGACAGAACAAGCATTTTGAGTCAGTCCGTCCGTTCTTGCAGAACTTTTTGTAGTTTATGCCTTCCCTAAACCATTAGACCATAGAAAGAATACTCTTTATGTACACCATACAAATGACAGGAACTTATAAATAGGGTGACACAAAAAGCTTTCGTATCCTTAAAAGCGATCTTTCCGAGACAACCTTTGGATGAGAAGTTACCAACGTCTCGCATCAGGTGAGTCTTATTGCTGGCTTTTAACAGCTTCAACTTCTCACTCAATTCTCTGTTAATACATATAATAATAATCATTCTAAGCCGGTTTCGGCTACGGCGACCGTTTCTTCATCAACTTACTGGCGTCTACATATAATAATACATATAACCATGAATCTAATTGGTTGTGGAAATGTTTGGCAGATTGAGGCAAATGAGAAATGTTTTGCGTTTCGCTCTTCCTTAGAAAAATTAGAACCACATCAGTAAGACCTCGCTATTCTCAAGGCTAAATAATGCCATTGAATAGAGTGGATTTTCTGACCAGTTATCTTGGCTGTGATAAGTTTATGGGTCAATTTAGTGGGCCCAGTAAAGATTACGGTCGGCTTGGCCGGGACGTCGTAAAGGCCACTTTTATGATTCTTATATCTGCTTCATTTTTGTCGTTAATTGCTTAACACGTGTTATCTGGCTTATGCCATGTGTTAAGACACAAACATAAACGTTACCTACATAGTCTGAAAGCCATATAGAAAAAATAAGGGAATCGTAAATCACATAGGTTGGATTCGTCGGAGCGTAGGAATGATGAACTTTTTTACATAATTATTTTTTCTTATTTCATCAATAAACAAAAAATTTAGACGATACAGTGCTTAGAAAACTCGTGTGACGTCACATCCCATTGCATTTTTACCACGTAGTGACGTCAAAAGCCCCTACTCATGATCTTTGACGCGTTTTATCTTATATTTTTTTTTATAAATTTGGTAAAACAAAAAATACGTACTTATCCAATATTTTCCGAAAATCTAACTGACGGACTAAACAGAATCATATTTTGTTTAGTCTGGAAACATTCCTATTCCTCCAGTATCGTGGGTGCGTTCACAAAGATTTAAACTCACACAAATACCCAGACCCGAAACAACTATCTGTAGGCCATACAAATATTTGTTCCGTGCGGGGATCGAACTCGCGATACGCAGCGCAGCAGTCCGATTGGTCAGCCACTGCACCAACCGTGTCGTCAAACTGTTCCTTGACCGTATTATGGGATGGTCAGTTGAGCAAAAAACCAACCATTCTGTGGTTCTCTTGATCTTATTAATTCATTCATTCATTAATTGGGGTCAGTGCAGCATGTCTTCTTCTTCCATATTAAACTTCTCTATTTCTCGTCATGTTAGCAGTCACCTCCTTTCTAGCCATATCATCCTTCACACAGTCCATCCATCGTTTCTTCCTCTAATCTTCCGTACTCTTCTGTTCTTTGATCCATCATTTAGCACTTATGAAAATAGGTATAATGACTAAATAAATACTAAGAATCTACGAGTATCTGGCTTCCTCAAAGTCATAACATATTACTTCTATTTTTTTTTAATTGGGACAAGCCCTCCACACTATTCTCCAACCACTGTAACTCCTGTTAGCCAGAATCAACAGTGGCGACCACAAGAAAAGCGCCGAGACAATGAAGCTCGACGAAGTTCCAGAGAAACGATTTAACTGTCTTGAATCCCATAACGAAATTGCTTGTATTAGAACATTGCATGAGACTTAAAAATAAAACTATCCACTAAAAACTACACAAACTAGTGTAAATTTCATTGGCTATAAATCTGCGAAGAAACCAAACAGATGGCTCTATCTTAATTGATTTCTGAGTGTCGGTCATTTAACGGCTTGCGGGCGCCAATAAGGCTAAGTGCATCGTCCATGCTGCCGAACATTTTATATAAAATTGAGCACTAACATTTTTAGATTTTAGACGCAAGAGTGCGCAGTGGTGAAAAGTATGACCTGGTTTTTAAATAAATTGTTGCAGCAATTTTACTTGGAACTTGCATTTTTGTGTTTTTATAACGAGTTGTTTGGTCGGCCGTAAAAATATAATTTGGGCGAATTGTGATTGCGTTTTGATAAAAATGTTCATATTTGGAGTTTTTTTCCTATATTATGTCAAACATGTTCATGTTCACCATGTCGTTACTTTGCAACTCGAGGTATACAGTGATGCTCACGAAGTAATTTGATAAGCGTAAATAATTGTGACCAGTAATGCAATCACTACCAGTTCTGGTGGCAGATGAGAAAAATAGTTGCTATTACTACCACTGAGGATATCCCTGAGTCCTATCTGCCCCGATTGGACTTAACCATCATTACTTTTACAGCTGATATAACAGAAACAAGGTTTATCTAAAAGATAAACCTGGCAGCAATTACCTACCTTTTATGAATGAAATGAAGACCTGTTTTTCTTTCATAAAAACACGACAAAATAATTTGAATATTCAGAAGTTACTTTTCATTAAATACCAGTAAATACCCATAGGAATGTTGCACTTAGTACACCGCGGTAACTTTCTACTTCGAAACATTTGGAAAACTACCTAAACCTTGGTAAGTGGTCCGATTATAATAAATGCTTTGAATTGATTTTTTTTGTTTATTCTCCACATATATATAAGGTTCTGCCATTAAAAAAGTTAGTCGACGTAGTACTCGGCAAGCAAGCTTGCTAGTTTTATCAAAAATAAGAACTAACTATGGCAAAAGATGCTAACTTTTGAAGAAGCACAGCTTAAAAACAAATTACCGTCCTATAAGAAATGTACACTCTTTCAATGCATTCAAAAATCAACTTAGCCAGCACATAATTGCGGATCACTTCTGGAGAAATGAATGCATTGAATGGGTAACTATTAAGTTGTAATACTGATGACGAACTTATTGTAATCTAAATGTATATTTTTAGTACTGTTCTCAAGTAGGTAAGTGACATAATAGGGTAGTTAACTAAAAAAATCGAATTAGTCCGTCTGTTAGATTTTCAAAAAAAATATCGGACACGTATTTTTTCTTTTTTCACGTAAGCAAACAATGAAGACGATACAGTGCTTTGAAAACTCGTGTGACGTCATATTCTACGACATCAAATCTTTGACGCGTTTTATCTTCGTCAATTTTTATTGATTTGATAAACGAAAAAATACGTATCATTTTTCGATAATCTAACAGACGGACTAATTAGAATCATATTTTTTTTAAATCAGTAAACATCCCTATTGTGTCTTTATTGGGAAGAAAGTTTCTAAGAACCGAAACCGTAAAAACATGGCTACCACTAGGCAACCATACGAAGATCTTAAGCAGTGTCGTATAATGTCGTCATATTCATAACTCTCGTGTGCAATTCTGAGGAAACTACTTAGCTGTTATATTAGGTTCATCTTCTAGATTTTTTAAGAGCAAAATGGGTATTGTAACTATTAATCAGCTGACACGTCTAAACATATTAGGCTCACTCCCATTAGGCATCGGCACCTATTATATGGCTATAATAAAATAGTTTAGTCGTCGACTTGAAAAGAAGAAGAATGCTAACTGCATCGTTGGTCGGGGTTCGATTTCCGAGTGGGGCCAAGTGTTATGGGGTTTCTATTTCAGGTTTTTTTTCAGTTGGAGCCTGAACTTGTAAATAGTTCTCTGCCTATGCCTTTGGCGAACGTTAACGTGATGATATGGACATACATACCGGTGGCTACTTTACTCAATTTTCTTACCAAATTTATTGCTTATCGGTGCCATAAAACCATGATACGAGTTCTCAGAGAGCGAGTCACTAAACCAGCAGAAGTAACGAGTAACATCGTAGCTTGTAGTATGTAAGACTAGCCATAAACACTAAATTGATGGCACTATACCAACCCCGTAAGCAGAAGAGCGGTAACTCTAAATATTACTGTTTCTAGAGAACGGAATATGTTAAATATAGGCCCGGTCATAGTCAGTGAAATCATCGCAAATGTAATGCGGCCATTTTGTTTTTGTATTGCTGCTTCATCACTATATTATAAAACAAAGTCCTCCGCTGCGTCTGTCTGTCGGTGTGTTCGCGATTAACCCAAAAACTACTGCACCGATTTTCATGTTGTTCTTGTCACCACTGGAAAATCTAAGCCTAAGGACCTTGTCTGTTTAAAATCGTATGACTCCTTACTGATATTATAAATGCGAAAGTAACTGTCTGTTTGTCGCGCTTTCACTCCAAAACAACTGAACTGGTTTCAATGAAAATTGGTACACAGATAGTACAGTGCCTGAGAAAGGACATAGGCTATTTTTTAATGCGAAATAGGGGGTGATGAAAATATTACTATTGGTCGCGATAACCGGTTATAATTGACGGCACGGTTGGCGCAGTGGCTGAGAGATTGAACTGCTGCGCTGCGTCTCGCGGGTTCGATCCCCACACTGAACAATATTTGTGTAGCCTACAGATAGTCGTTTCGGGTCTGGTTGGGTGAATGTTTGTAAACGCACCCACGATACAGGAGAAATTCCTAGTGTGGGGAAACATTTTATAAGAAAGAAATATAAGGTAGGTACGTTTGTATGGACAATTCAAGTATGGTTTAACAACAGGCACTATTGGTTTGTCCTAAGTTCGTACCAACTGATTACACCAAACGTTAGCCTACCAAATAGCTCCAGGTTTAATTAGAACTCAAACAAGCATCAATAACCATATAAGCCTCATTACCCAATGTTAGCGGTCGCGTGCAATTGCAAGATAACAATACCTATTATGTTATTGCTATTTGATTACTGTAAGTTAAGTAGGTATACCTAGAGAGACCGAGAGCTACGAATTTGTGTTTTGTTATTGTAGTAGGTTTATGTGCTTGATTAGGGACTCAACATGTTTTTTAAGTTGGCATGCGGTAAAAGATATTATTTTTACTACAGTACAGTCGTCACCGTATAAAGTTACCACGACTACAAATGATTTTAAACCATAAAATGTTGAACGTAAAATTGAATGAGAAAATTGTACAGTTTGTGGTAACTTGACTGCGCTGACCTAGGCGCTTAAAAAGAAAATTTGTAAAAACTTATGAAGTGAGCTTCAAAGGATTAGAACATGAAACTTTTCAGCAAGTTAGTGGTAAGTTTAAGAACTTTTAAGACTTTAAAAGGTTCTCAATTCTCTAATGATCGGATTAGAGATGACAATCAAGTTCAATCAAGCCGTTAGGGTTATAATAACCTTTTAAATTAAAGATTTGATGGCTTAATTTGTAAATAGATTAATGGAAAATGGGTTATAAGTTGTGAGAGATCATAAAGTGTTTAATTTAAACCTTTTGATTATGAAATAAACTAGAGACTATTTATGGAAAACAAAACAAAAGTTTTCTCTTTTTTCAGAATACTAGAAGTTTACATATAGCTCTCTTGTTAATACGGCAAAACAATTAATTTTCTTACAAAATACCTAAGTGAATGCAACCTCCCGATATTTTTTAGTCCTGATTTCATATTTTTCCCCTATTCTCGTACAAGTGACCTATATTTTTGGGTCTGACTTAACAAAACAACTTACATAAGAAAACATAATATGGTTATTAGAACGAACTAGATAACAAACAAAGTTTGGCCTATATGTCAGTAAAGAATAAACTGAACACATTATGTAGTCTGTACAAATACGTATAATGTAAAACTTATTTTGTATAAGTGTTGGGGACCAAAACATTATTCCTTGATGTGAAGCTCAGCACCATGTGTTGGTTCGAATAATAAAACTTTTCATATATTTCGGGGGACGCAGACTGATGGTTAGAAGTGATTAAATTGAAGCAGTTTAGATGTGGCGTGTTGGAATTTGTTTACTTGGTACTCATTACTGTAATGGCTAGCTTAGTGGTGTGACCGTTGGACTGCCAAGTCATGGGTCCCGAGTTTGAACCCAAGATTATACTCACCTGTGATATTTTGGATTCATTCATGTACACAGGAACATTCAGGGTTTTTAGTCAGTAGAAGTCGGAAACTCCCTTTCGCTCTGCCCAAGAGCGGGAGGGGTTCAAAAAAAAAAGATGTCCATTTCCGTACCTCAAAAGGAAAAAACGTAACCTTACAAGGGTTACGTTTACTAGGTCTATTGACTAAAAACCACCCATGTTCCTTCTTAGCCCTTTATGTCGAGGCCGCGGTATCTCTTGCGAACAACCCGCAGCCCCAACGGGGCGGATTATTCCGAACTTGAACCGAAATCCTAACCCGGTCGCGGATAGGATCACTCGTGTGTCTGTCTGTCTGTCCGACCATTCCCACCATATTCCCGTAACTACTGAGCCTAAAATTCTAAAAAAAATACAGAAATAAGTCCAACACTTAAAGATTACAGGAAAAGCTATAAGAAGTATATGGTGCTATAATAACATGGAAAATCTCTCAATATCATCTACAGTGGTACGGAACCCTTTATGTGCAAGTCCGACTTGCACTTAGCCAGTTTTTACCTGAGGTATAAACATAAGTTTCTACAAAAACGTGTCGATAACGAAGTTAGTGAATAAGGTACACTTCGTTTACGTAATCAAAGTAGAAGTGTGCATCAAAAAGCGCGAAGTTCGCAGCAATTCGTCGCGTCGTTCCGAAGAAATTAGACGACCTCATTAAACGCCGCAAACTATTCCAAGAATGATATTAATGAGGCTAAGTTTTGCTTGCAGTTCTATAATACAGCTGCTAAAGGGTTAATGGCGTTTGCTTGTATAAGTTCTTAATTAAATTCAGTTTAGAATTGAATCAAAAATCTGAGCAAGTTAAACGTGGTTATGACGTTCTTGGTTCATAAACGGTTAAGATATGAAATAAGTAGTAGGTATTTTTATTCGATTAAATAAAAATATTAGCCTATTAGTTGGCATGGTAAATCTTTTAAAACAGAGAAGATAGAAGAAGAAGAAGAAGAAGAGCAGTGGTAGCCCAGTGGTTGCGGCCCCGACTTACGAACAGTTCGTCGTGGGTTCGTACCCAGGCAGGCGCATTACTTTGTGTAATTTATTTCATCACCACTGCTCTCAAAACGGTGAAGGAAAACATCGTGGGGAAACCGTCATATCTTAGAACGAAAAATTCGAAGATATGTGACATCTACCAATCCGCACTGGGCCCGCGTGGTGGGAACATTATAGGCTGATGTTGATGATGATGATGATCTCACTTGACCGGTTGGCCGTAAGGAACAACAACGAGATACGTTGTAAGTCTTGTCAACAGAATATCATGAAACTCTGCAGACACGCAGTTGGTTGTGTCGGCGCAATAAGTAGTTACGGTACACCAGAACGCATATCAGTGTCGACAGGAGCTGGCGACTTGCCAGTGTGGGGACAATAGCTTAACGGATAATGTCTTGGATTTATGAGCGGTGGGATCAGGGTTTGAATCTTAGTCAAAGAAATATTATAACATCACGGCACGGTTGGTGCAGCTGTTAGTCGCTGGTTCGATCCCCGCGCGGAATATCTATTTGAACGGCGTACAGACAGATACTCGTAGTTGTTCCGGCGGGACTGCATGTTTGTATATGTAAGTTTGAACATTTGTAAACGCACCCACGATACAGGAAAACTTCCTAGTGTGGAGCAACGTTTTTTTTTTTATATTATGATGATGAATTGATTGAAATGTCCGATAGTTGCTTTATGGCAGATTGACATCAGAAGTTTTGATTTTTATGGTAGATCAGCTGTTGCCAGCGGCTTCGCCCGCTACAACTCGAAAATTACAATTAATCAACAACACACACACAACAATTGACAATCAGGACAATATCCTATGTGTTAATCCAGGGTGTCAGCTAACACCATACTAAATAATATTTAAATCGCTCCAGCCGTTTAGACGTGAAGAAGTAACAAACACACACACTACTTGCACACTCATAAACTTTCGCCTTTATAATATCAGTGTGATAATCCCATGTAACATGAGATACAAGAAGCTTATTATGCTGACAATGGCTATGTGTAAAATACAACCTTCAACAATCCTGTCCTAACATAACATTACTACGTATTATAACTCAGTTAGCAATGACTATATGTATAACTCAGTTAAGCCATATTGTTTACGTTCGCGAATCATAATTTAAAAATCGTAAGAAAATAAAAAGTTTGCGGGCTACCCTGTCCTCAACGCCTTAAAAAACCAGGTTTAAGATCAATCACCTCCTCAGGTCCTCTAATCAAACTAAGATCCACAGCAGTTCAGTTAACCGTCGAAACAAACTGTATCGTTTCCCCCCTCACCCCACTGGCGCGCCGCCAAGCACGCATGCCGCTAATTTACCCGACGTGACAGGCATTCCGCTGTATCGTAAGTATTTTGTACTAGCTCGCCATGTGGTTTCACTTACACATTTAAACGAGAGCTTTCTCCCACGGGGGTCGGCAGAGACTATTGAAAAACAAATGCTAAAATTCTAACATTTCGTTGCGTTTTGTTTAAAAGTATCAAAAATCAATCATTTTTGTATACAGCACTAGCGGACCTGGCAGACGTCGTCCTGACCGGATAGCAGCGCCACCTACCGGCTCCGTGTTTTTAAACCATCCCAGAAATCCCCATTAACAAAATGATCCGCCATTTATTGAATTCATTTGTTACAAAAAATGTGATCGGTTCTTCCGTTCGACCGATTTTGTGCAAACTTCACATAAACCATCTACTAAATAGTCCGAACAAAGACTAAACATTTGGTTTGGATAGGTGAGCCCGTTCTTGAGTTATAAAATTACAACAAAAAGTTGCATTGATTTTTATATAATTTTTTGTTTATAGCAGCATGTAAAAGAATCCTTCACGAAGCCATCAACCAAGCATTATGTACATCAAACTAAGTATTTTTTACTGGGAAGTGGGAAATTTTTTTTTTGGCTGAAAAATCACATTTTACGGTAAAACTTAAAGTAACAATTTTCAAACATTGTGCTAGTGAATGCTTTAAGTAGTAAGAGGGTCATGGAGGTAATTTCATCAAACTAAGGACCGCTACGCATTTTTTTTTGCTGGGAGACGACTTTTTTTTTGGGGTCATGAATCACAGTTTACGGTAAAACTCAATGTAGCACTCTTAAAACATTGTGCTAGTAGAAAGCTTTGAATAGTAAACGGGTCATGGAAGTAATTTAAGTAAAGTTATACCCTGAAAAACTAGTATTTACAAAAACAGCTGTTAACATTTTGGAACTTTGACCCCGAATATCTCCGTAACTAGAGGTTTCCCAGGTATGGTCTAGACAAAAAAATAATCGCAGTGATTGGGAGAACAAGTACCTTTCGGTTTCCTTAAAGGTAATTTTTACACCCTCTAATATGTTCTAACTGAAAGTAGAAGTATTATTTGGTTTTCAGTAGCAGGCACGGAGATCGCTTCCTATTATACGGCACATAAAAACTTAACTGTTAGAATGTGGGTGTACTATTGGTTACAACTCTGCCGAACCAACCCTCTAACCCTTCGAAGATTACAGACGTAATGTTATGGATATGTTCCATTTGTAGGGACGCTTCTACCCACTTGAGTTGGTTGTCACAGGTCTCTCATTTTCAGGTTCAAAACAAGCTGGTTTCCTCATGACGTTTTATTTTAACATTATTGTGTAAGTTTATTTGAATTATGTAACGGTAACTATTGGAGTAAAACATTTTTTTTGCATTATAAAAAGGGGTATCTAAAAACTGATACCGAATAAATCAAAAATTTATAGAAATTACAACTTTGAATACAATGTAAAAACAATGTTTTGATGTAAAATTCATTTAAACGAAATACTAATATTTTATTCAAACCCCACAATTCAAGGTCTACGCCTACCTTCATAAATTACTAAAAAAACATGAGCTTTCTAAAAATATAATTATTACAATTGAAAATACGGCTGAATTCGGGTGTGGTCACATTTGTGCTCCGTGATATGTTAATATTTAAGTCGCATGTGTAACCCACATTAATAACAACACAATGTTTGGTTGTTCAAGTAATACACACTTTTATGGCAGTGTATTTAGAGTAGTTAGTTGAAAAAATATGACAGTTTATGATGGTACTGCGAAATTATAGTGAAAGTATTAAACGCTTTGTAGCGTTGCTACGCTTTTTGCTACGTCGTAGGTGCGTAGCCGTAGAGCCTTCTACGGAGCGTAGCAATGCTACGGCATTTTTGTACGTTGATTGCGAATAGTGGTATAAAGAGTGTACCCTTAACGCAAACGAATGGCACTCGTTCTCCCCACCACTGCGATCATTTTTTGGTTCTAGACCATACCTGGAAACCCCTTAATTACGGTGATATTGGGGGTCAAAGTTCCAAATTTTGCACAGCGCTCTGCTTTTGTAAATAGTAGTTTTTCAGGTTATAACTTTACTTAAATTACTTCCATGACCCGTTTACTATTCAAAGCATCCACTAGCACAACACATCCGGGGGTTACTGCGTCGAGTTGCGCGGCGCCGAATGTTTGCGGCGGCGAGTGCTGCGGGTGCGGGGGCGTGCGGCGGCGTGTGCCGTGGCGGCGGGTGCGCGGGGCTTCGGGTTGCGGGGCGGCGGTTGCGCGTTGCGGCGTGCATTCGTTGTAGCGACACCGCTACAACGACGCGTCGCTGCGTGCTTTCGTGCTCGTTGTTGCTGGCATTCGGCGGCGTGTGATTCGGCGTGGTGGCTTTCGGAATAACGTATTGCACTCGTAGTTTTGTTTTTATGAATTGTTCTTCTGACATTCAAAAGTGCCTATAAAGGTTTAATTGAAATAAATGCTTTGAGTTTTTTTTACAATGTTTTAAGAGTGCTACATTGAGTTTTACCGTAAACTGTGATTTTTGACCCTAAAAAAAATCGTCTCCCAGCAAAAAAAAATGCGTAGGGGTCCTTAGTTTGATGTACAGAATGCTTGGTTGATGTTTACGTGTGAAGGGTTAATTTACACCCTGTATAACTGTAAATCGGTGGCTTATGATCATTTTACTCTTATGTGCTTAAAAAATATAATTATTTTAGACAATATTTTAACAACAATTAAAATATTGTCTAAAATAATTATATTTTTTTTAAGTTTGATGTGTAAAAATATTTATTATTATTCACCTATCCAGGTATGTTACAAATTGTACATACTAGCGGACGTCACGCAGTTTCACCCGCGCAGTTCCCGTTTCCGTAGGAATTCAGAGATAAGAGTAGCCACAGAGTGAGAGTGAGTGAGTGAGTGAGTGTGTGTAATACTCAGGGTGAATGTAGCTTTCTAATGGTGAAAGAATTTTTAAAATCGGCGCAGTAGTTTTTGAGTTTATTTATTACAAACATACACACAAAAGTACAAATCATTCCTCTTTTTAATATTAGTGTGATGAAACATTTATTTGTCTTTTAGTTGCAAGCAGAAGTGTGTGTGTATTGTATGTTGTAACTGGCAAAATTCCGGTGTGCACTTCTGTGTAACCCTTCAGGCAGGCAAAGATTAAATCATTTTAAATACCGTCACCTTTATCACAAAAATGCAAATGTACACCTGTAAACAAAACGCGATCAGAAACATCAACACACTTTATTCTCATTACGTCATCTTTTTGAATGATAGTAATCAACGTTACCCTTTTAACACTCCAATTGGAACCTTAATTCTTTACTCCAAAGCTTAAAATTGCATCACTTAGATTTCTGGAGACAGTAGTCTACTTCGTCAGAATATTTGTTACTGTAATTTGAATCTTGTCGGTTAGTGATAAGGTTGAGATTCAAATGGGAGGAGTGTAAGCCAAGTAGTTTAAGGTGAGTAACCTTGGGGTTGCCCTAAAGGGAGGGGTCGACCTTGGTACGAGTCCTACTAACCGTAAAATTGTAAGTGTTGCAACCTTGCGGACTCGACCATATGCGTCTAAAAATAGGGGACTGGGACTTGTATCTATAGGAATTTTGTATCTTTTCTAAATAAGGAATGATCAAGTGTGATGGTAAGATGTCTATGGACGGGGAGAAGATGACTAAGGGTAGAAGCATTGATTGTGTGAGCGATAACGTCACGCCCGTAATCAACGAAGGGTTAGGCAGAGGTATCTATTAATATACCCAGATTTCTCCAGTTATGTTTGAGCCCATGTAAGAGGGGGCGAACTTATTGCCATCAACCGGACATGGATGCAGATTCCGTGGCTGTAACTGACAAATTTCCAAAAAAACTTAGCCCGACTATTCCCAGCAGGGCTATTGCGTATCTTTTTAAATGTCAGTAGCTATCGTAGTGTCCATCAATTAACTGTCAAATGCTTCCATTTTGTACTAAACCATAACCAATTTGACAGTTAATCGATGGACACTATGATAGCCACTGACATTTAATAGATACGCAATAGCCCTGCTGGGAATAGGAATGTTTCGTGACAAAAAAACATGATTCTGTTTTCCTTCAGTTAAATTATCGAAAAATATTAAATACGTGTTTTTTGTTTTTTTTTAAATTAACAAAAATTTACTAATAGATATATGTTAAAGAAAACGATAACTCAGTGGCTACTACGACAGGACTACGTGGCTACAGAACAACTGCTAGCTTACATCTCTTAATATATTACATACATACTCAAAGATCACATCACACACTTTATATCCAACACAACACAGTCACACCTACAGGTACACACCTATTTACGTTCTGAATCATTTGCCCCCCCCCTACACCCTCTGCACAAACCGCCTACACACACCCCTACACACACCCCTTACACACAGCTCTACGCACACCTCCACACACACCTCCACACTCATCCTAACTCATATACATACACATACATCACTGCTATCATTCACATTAATTATTATTATTATTATTTTTTTCATTACTTAGGATTAGTTTTCTTTTTTCTTATTTTATTTTGTGTTACAACTGATAGTACAAAATCCATGATACTGTTTTCACTTATTTTGATTTTGTAACTAAATTAATCCTTTTGGCTGAACCCTATCTTTTAAGATACAGGCTAGACCTAGTTTAAAAGATAGAGTCTACGATTGCATCATTATGTAAATATTATTTTAAAAACAATGTATACAGTGCAAAGTGCTATGTTTTTGTGAAATAAAAATTATTATTATTATTATCAGCAAAAAATAAATGATTTGATTTGATTTATTATTATTATTACTAAGATAACACACAACAAACAAACTAGCTTGTAACAAATGTAGTGTGATGTAACGTCACACGAGTTTTCAAAGCACTGTATCGTCTTAATTTTTTGAGAACGTGAAAAAAGAAAAAATATGTGTCCAATATTTTTTTGAAATCTATCTGACGGACTAATTAGTTTTTTTTTGTTATTTACCCTATTGTCTCCAGGATCTTATACGCACTAGTCGCACTTGCGACCACTAGGCCAACGACATAGTCAGAGTAAATGCAAGAAAATGGAGTCTGGAGAAGTGAAGAAAGTCAGAAAAGTTCGTGTTGCTCTGACCCCAAGTAACATGGATGATGATGATGGGACAGGATTATCATCATCAGTTCCCTGCTCTCAAATAAAATAGTACCGAGTCCCAAATTTCTTATGAATATTATTTTTTGTAAACCTACCTCAGAAGAGGGATGTTAAAAATGTTGTCTTTGAACCTCCTCAAATCAAGTACAGTAAACAGTTTACATTTACAAAGTAAATAAAGACATTTTTGACATAACAGGAAAGTAATTTCAATTCCGTGTAAGAATAATAAATGGAATACGAAGAATTCCTCCTTTTAACAGATTTTCGCTGTTGATTTAAACATTCTTCATAAATAATTTTGCAAGTACCGAGAAATAGGGTAGAACAAGTTACAAAAAAAATCTAAAGAGTCCGTCAGATAGATTACGAAAAATGATTGCTTTTTTCACGTAAACAAACAATGAAGACGATACAGTGCTTTGGAAACTCGTGTGATTTTCTAAGACATTATTTTTATTAGAGAGTCACAAAATCCCACTCAAATCTTTGACGCGTTTTATGTTCGCCATTTTTTATTGATTTGATAAAACAAAAAATACGTATCCAATATTTTTCGATAATATAACAACAGACGCACTAATTAGAATCATATTTGTTTTAGTCAGAAAACATCCATAATACGACACCAGATTAAAAAGTAGAATTAAGTAAATATAAAGAATACAACATAACGCATGTAATCCCCGTAAGGTTGGGCAGAGTTGTACCTACCTAAATAGCACACCAACATTTAGCCAGATATCCCATGTAATGAGGGGTGAGCCCATTGCTATCAACTGGGCACAAATCCAGAGTCCACGGTTGCTACTGAGATATTCCTTATGGAAAAACCCAATAACACTTTCCCCGACCCGGGAGTCGAAATCAGCAGTCGCGAACACTAGGGCAACAAGAAAAAAGAAAAAGTAAAAAGTCAAATAATAGTATACAGTGCCAAATAAAACTTAAAAGTTAGAGTGGTCATAGGGACACATAAACATGACCCTTAAAATAGACGGTAGCTAGTCTGCTGCGTTTAGGTCTCAGACGGAGCGAAGCGGTAGCGAGCGCGATAATACAGGAACCGAACTTCTAGAATAGGGTATATCACCAAAAAAACGAATTAGTCCGTCTGTAAGATTATCGAAAAATATGGGATACGTGTTTTTTGTTTTATCAAACTAATAAAAATTTACGAAAATAAAACGTGTCCAAGATCATGAGCTTTTGACGTCACTTTGTCGGTAAAAAAGTACTAACCTTGTGACGTCACACGACTTTTTTTATAACCCCTCCCGCTCTTGGGCAGAGCGAAAGGGAGTGTCAGACTTCTACTGACTAAAAACCACCCATGTTCCTTCTTAGCCCTATATGTCGAGGCCGCGGTGACTAGTGTACAACCCGCAGCCAACGTCACACGACTTGACGCGACTTTTCGAAGCACTGTATCATCTTCATCTTTTGTTTAAGTGAAGAAAGAAAAAATACGTGTTCATTCTTTTTTCAAAATCTATCTGTCGGACTAATTAGATATTTTGGGTAAAATACCCTATTGTTGCTGAACGTGCAGGACTTGTAACTGGCAGTCTTGTTTTATGTATTTATTTATTTACCACTAGTTATAGCAACATTACAGAAACTACATCTAATACGATGCTATAAGACACAGTATAAAAAGAGAGTGTGTGCTTACAACCGCACGGCAGAAGTGAAAACTTAATTAAATAATAATTATTACGTACCAATAATAACTATTAAATTAACAAAGACAATTATTAGGTATGAATTGAATATACTATATAGACAGCGACACAACAGTGAAAAACTGAACAGCTGACTGTATCTTTCTCGCTCGGGTACACTCGGTGGTCCCGAGTTCACCCAATCGAGCCTTTCACCTCAGAGCGTGACCGATCAGGCAATCTTACTACCTACGAAAAAATCTGTGTGTGGTGCGCCAAAAGAAGTTTTCACTTCAAAACTAAATCCGGAAAATCATGATGATAGTGTTTTGCTGTATGTACTGCTGCCGACACATAACATAACACCACGCCTGTAATACCCGGCAGAGCAGAAGCAGAAGGCAGAGGTGTAACTAATAAGTAGGTGCACCGACATTCCGCCAATAATGTATAAGTTCTGTCACCCGCTATTAAGCTGCGACCGCTATATTCTATATCTGTGGACGTATCCTATGTTGCTACTTCGGATGTCCGGTAGGGAAGCCACGGAGAGGCGAAGTTAACGCTCAACACCGGCGTTTAACGCGTTCAATAATACACATGTAAACCTTTACATAAGTTATTATACTTACGAGTACGTGGAAATCGGTAGTTGAATGCCGTGGGAAATCCGGGATTCATTTAAACTGGGTTCTGTCAGAATGATTTCTGGTTTTCATGAGCTCATCGAGTTAAAAAATTATCTGTTTAATGGTAGTGTGTTTTTTTTATTTAAAGACACTATATTCTGTGAAAGAAAGAAATAGATTCAATTATTTGTGGTGCCTTTTTGGGGTGGGGGGGTGGGGGTGTGGGAAATCATCGAATAATCCCTTGCGCTCTTGGCCAGAGCGAAAGGGAGTGCAGACTTCTACTGACTAAAAACCACCCATGTTCCTTCTAAGCCCTTTATGTCGAGGCCGCGGTATCTCTTACTATATCCCGCAGCCATTATTATTTTGTGCCCTGCCATAGGTATTTCGAGTAATTTCTGCTTTGACTACTTTATTGAAAAGACATTACCATAATTATGATATTAATGATAGAGGTGTTTTTTGCTTAAATATTAACTAACATCCACTAAAACAACATTTAGTTTTAAAGTAGACGTTTCCAACATAAGATCGTTTTGATCGTCTTTTTTTTTATTTTAGATCATAAACGCCGAAAGTCTGGTTGGGTATCAACGTCATCTTTCGTCGTAATAGCGTATATCTTTCGCGTTTCGCCTTTAGCGTATATATTTTTTGAACATTGGGTTGAATTCTACATTTGTGCCCGGTTGATGGCAATAGGCTTACCCCCTCCCCTATTACATGGGACTTAAACAAAACTGGCCCAATGTGGGGGAAGTAATGGGTACATCTCTGCGTAACCCTCCGTAGATTACCGGTCTGATTTTAAGTCATGTAAATATCAGTTGTTTGATGAATAAAAATCATTTGAAAGGTTTAATGTAGGGCTAATATTTCAGTATTTTTTACAAATCTATAGCTTTGTTTTTCACTGATTGCGGGAGTATAATTATTCGTTATAATGAAAAGGTCAAGCCGATTATCACCCCTCTGAAATGCTGAAAGAAATTCAGTAAATTACGCGGAAATTGATAGGACTGATAAAAATATGGCCCCTTCGAAAAACCTTGATATTTAGATAACGAAACAAGAAACCGCTACTTTTTAATAAAGAAAAAAAACATTGGTCGTTGAATAAAGTTTTATTTTATTCAGTTAATGGTCTCTAGGTAGGTGTTCGGTATAACTAATTCAGGAGTATTAGCTATTTAAAAGAGATGCTCTAGCTCTTCAGCGTCCCATCTAATAGTAACTATTCAAAATTCTTATTGCTGTTGACATTCATCATCATCATCATTTTCAGCCGAAAGACGTCCACTGCTGGACATAGGCCTCCCCTAAGTGTCACCACATTGACCAGTCCCGTGCTTCTCGCATCCAGCGGGTCCCCGCAACCTTCACCAGGTCATCGGTCCACCTAGTGGGAGGCCTTCCTCCAACGCAACGTCTTCCGGTTCGCGGTCGCTGTTCACATTGTTTGCATGTTAATAACGTGTACCAATTATGCGTTATTTAGGTACCTACATATATTTTTTTTGGTATTGCTGTTAACGACGAGGCGAGACGATGTGTGATACCGAGAGGTCTGGTTCAAAAGGTAGACAGGAAAAAAGCTCAAGGAATGAATTGAGGGAGGTCTTTACCCACAAATAGACCAGTACAAAATCTGAGAAGTTCTTTAGTTATTTATGTCTGTCTCTCAGTTTCATAAGCACATTTTTTCCCAGCCAAAAATATCTCAAAAACTTCTGAATTTTTTCCGAAAATAGTATTTTTTTTCATTTGTAAGTTTTTTTGAGTACGTGCTTAACATAGATATAATCTATCAAAGACAAGAACTTGATTACTCGAGCTCAATTCACTAACACCGTTACGAAGTAAAAAGCGAAGTTCGCCTTAATCTTTGAAACTTATAATGAAATCGAAAGTTACGGCAAAAAATTTAGATTGAATTTAATTTAGGGGATCAATGGAAGAAGTTACAAAGTAAGAATTTTCTGAAGCAGCAAAGAATATGGATACCCGTAGCTCCATGTTTTAAATCACCATTAATGTAGTCTAAGAATCTCGATCCCCTGAAGAGGTTCTCGTTAGACAGCCGGGTCAAGGATTGACTGCAGTAAGCGGTAGAAAAGAGTTGAATAAAATGTATACAGATATTTTCCAACGTTGAACATCTAAAATTTAAATCAAAAGATTCTTGAGATATGACGATGTTTATATTACTATTTTGCCAGCGCATTCGTCGTGCGGACTTCGGGAATCATCCTACGGGAGCACACTACCGAAATATAAAGTGTCCTAAATCCCTAACCCAGAGCACCACCAGCAGATCACGCAGAAAGACAGAGTTTTTTTCATACTTATATTAATAGTATAGAGTCTGGATTCATTTGGGTACACACGAAAATAAATGTGACTAGACTCGATGAATATCACAAAGTTCATAAACAATTTATTTCTCATCAACTATGTACATTAGCTGTCAAAAGAAGAACGAGGCTAGGTTACAAAAACTAGATAATCCGAAATCTATTTTGCGAGCTATCCCATTGTTGTTTCTGTCCATAAACGAGGCTTTACAGTTCAAATAATCCCAACCTTCACGATCCATCGTATTCATTGTAATGACGACAGCTTACCAAGTGATTTGGCCACAAAGACATTCAGAAATCGTTTTATTCATGGCCTGCTAAAGATTCTACAACTGAAGAGAACGTACAGAAGGCCAGATACTTACAACGAATGAAAAAGAATACACGCAGACAAACTACACAATAGAGAAGTATTCAAGTATGGAGTAAGGAGTAAGACATGATACGCTGAGGGTGAAAAAAAAATTAGGATATTGCTAATTTCCAAAAATAGCAATTGTAGCTTGATGTGCTGTCGTCTGTACGTGAACTTAAATCAATCTTCTCGTGTGTATTGTAAGATACACTGTATTACGCCAACATATTGTCTCTTAGAATCGCGACTGGCATTCTGTTTAAAATAGTTTGGGATCACCGTGTGCGCGAGTCTTTTTTCGTTCCTTGTATTGCGTCGACCTTCTGTAGTATTCTGAGTTACTACTTTATCATTAATGGTATGATTGTAGAAAGTGGATTCTGAATCTGTTGGAATCTAAAGCTCTTTATCATTGGAATCTGTTTTATGAATTGTTCTCGTTATCTCATTCAGATTTTTGAAACCGACTTGACAAATTCTATTTTGGTCTTCAGGCTTTGCTGGCTTAAGTGTTTTTCTAATTTCTTTTTCGTCTGTAATTTCTGTTTAAACACATTTTTTTTGCTAGTATGTCAAATGTCAATGTCTCACTCCTGTGCCAGGACCTCCCTCATTTCTTCTATTTTTCTCGATGTTGCTCTTCTTAGGCATGTTGTTGAATAAATAATGTTAAATAAATAATTTTCTTTGTTTCGCAGGAACAGTTTGGCTTTCTTATAATAGGTTCAATAAATTGATTTCTATTTTCGATTTCGGTCACGTTTCGCGTCAAGTCAAAAGGGAATTATATTTTTGCACAAATCTATGTGAATTGAATAATAATGACTGCTTTATAAATTCTTATTTTTAATAATGAAAGATATTTCTTATTCTATGAAGTCGGTATTTCTTGTCAAACCAATCTAAGAAGAAACACCTGAACATACTTTTAAAGTCCATCGTCTTGATCATGTGCGATTCGTGTCTGAGTTGATTATTTAAAAAAAAGAGTCTCACAGATTGTTTTAAGTAGACCTGTTCTGTGGAAGGTGTAACTCAACTAAAAAATCCTGAGGAGCTCACTAATTCGACGAATAATTACGAGAAACATTAAGGTAAGTAGTACGCATATTAAATTCTATTATTACTGTTGGTATCTTCAATGAGTCCATTATTAACGCAATAAGTTATTCTTACAATCTGCTGGCGCGTTTCTCAATCTCATATTTATGCATTTCGTTGTTTTCAATAGGTATGCAAATTTCCCTCATCTGATTGTCTCTTGGTTTACGAGTCGTAACTTGGATGGTATCCAACGTCCCACAAACTGACGCCTCGTTACTTCCCACTGACGCTTTCATATCGACCTGTCGTTCAGTAATATCATTTACAGTATTTACTTTACCTTGCCAAATACTCCTACCTGATATTTTAGCTGGGAGACAACTTGGATCATCTTGTTTTTGGCTTAAATCGAGCTAGCACATTAACCTCATTCGAAAGTACCTGGACGGACATTAAAATATTGATAATGTTTAAATTATTACTGTTTTTGAAACAAACATTGTTTTTCACAGATATTTAGGTCAGTCTAGTTTGTTACTTCGCAATCCTTACCTTACTTTATAGAAAAATAACCGCCATACTGTAGGGCACAAAAGTAGTCTTTAATCTATACTTATTACTTACTAATATCACAAAGCCGAAGAGTTTGTTAGTTTGGTTCAACGCGCTAATCTCAGAAACGACTGGTTGAAATTGAAGACTTGTTTTTGTGTTGGATAGTCCATTTATCGAGGAACGCTTTAGACTATATTCCACGCGGACGAAGTCGCGGGCAAAAGTTTGTGAAAAATATTTAAAGATACTTTTAACTTAACTCACGTTTAACTTGAACATAGGTAAACAGTTCCTTAAATTGATAACTAAATCAATGTCACTTCCTTTGAATAAACCCATCGATAATAAAAACGATTAACAGTTCCGTGAAGCGGATCGTTAAATATTTTAACTGAACACGTGACATTTGTTGCTATTAGCTACAATTACCGGTTAAGCGCGCGTTCAATGAATAACTTATATAGTTGTGGTTGTTTTACTAGGGCTGGGCTAAACTTGCCACTGGTGCGGGAACGTGCAGATTGTCACGTGTAGAGTGTATTATTGTCAGCAATGGGTGAAGTGTAGATGATGATATAAGTTGTTGATTTGTGTTCACCTGCCTTCATACAGTCCATCCATCGCTTCTTCGGTCTTCCTCTTCTCTTGTACCCATCCACATTCATACTCAAAATGGATAGATAGATGTAAATAAAAGCTACCTATAATAGGATAAAAATCATCATTCATCATTATCATCTTAAACTAGAGCACAAACAGCAGGAAAGTAAAAAGTATCAAACATACAAAGATGGCGTTATAAAAAATTTTTATGGAAACAGTTATGAGTAAGTTCAAGGTTCATTGAGACCAGGAAATAGAAAATAATGGCTGCTTTAGGACACATTTTAATAAACTAGGGAACGGTTATAATGAGCGTAATTAACGACGTAACAAAACTGCTCCACCCTAGTTTTGCAAAGCTTAATAGTGCTTCAACATGTATGGCTTCACTTTACGCTAAAATTATAAATGCGAAAGTGACATTAGTTTCCTAAAAAACTTTTCTCTTGAGTTTGATTAGAAAAACACCCCTAACAGGCCTGTATATCCTTGAAGGGTCAGACAGAATTGTACCTAATAGAACATGTTTAAATCCCATGTAACTGGCATGAGCCGCCTGAACAGTGATAAAATAATAAATTTTCAAGAAAAAGTACTTACTAGTGTTGCTAATAGGGGATCGAACTGAGTCAAAAAAATATGATTCTAATTAGTCCGTCAGTTAGATTATCGAAAAATATTGGATACGTGTTTTTTGTTTCATCAAATTAATAAAATTAAACGAAGATCGCGTCAAAGATCATGAGTGAGGGAGGTCGTCATTTGTAGCTAAAAAAAGTACTGACATGACATGTCAGTACTTTTTTTAACGTCACAATTTGTGACGTTTTCGTGGAGATCACGAGTTTTCGAAGTACTGTATCGTCTTAATTTTTTGTTTATGTGGAAAAAGAAAAAATATTTGTGTTCAAGATTTTTTGGAAATCTATCTCACGGACTAGTTAGTTTTTTTTTCTCCAATCCTCTTGTAATGTTTTGTGACAATTTGTGGTTTTCTTTTACAATAGTGTAGCAATGGTTGGTCTTCTTCATTTTCCCTAGTCATCTGTCACTTTGCCAGAACCCTTTTATTCATAATATCATCCCTCATGAAATTTTCCATCATTTTTGGTCTCTCTCATCATCCAGGAAAATTTTATCCTTTCTCATTTGCGTTTCATCCCTCCCATCCACCTAGTCTGTTTTTAGTTAGCATCAATAAATAATGACTACATTTTTACGTGATAGCAGCAACCTTGGGCATGTTTACGGCAGCCCCACTCTGGCCCATGTTGGGCGCCACTCAATGAATAGCTTGGCTATCGGCGCTGTCACGCGATCTTTGCCGTGTCACTGCCTCACCGGTAGTACGGACAGCACGTGCTTTTAGTTGGTATTTTTATTTACAATGTATTAAATGTGTATTTAAAATGTCGTTGATTTTATTTTAATGATAGTTATCTTTTGGAATTTTGAAAACTCGTTTAAATGCATAATAGGCAGATATTAGAAGGAGTATTAGTCTGTGTATTAAACTGTGAAAATCTAATCAAAGAAAAATCCCTCTTTAACAATCAGATTAAAATAAACGGTTAAATCGATCCATTTACGTTAAATCAATTCATGTCCCCAAGTGTCTGCGATAAACTGAAAAACAGTTCTTGATAGCCTTTTCCAATTCCTGGCCGAAGGTTCACCGAAAATAGAATATAAATTATTATTTTAGAGTTAAAATACATCTATTTACTTTTCATTTTCTGTTGTTGAAATAAATGCTATTATTTAAGCGGCATCTCACACGGCCGAGAGCATTAGCCATCTGGATTGCTTTCATCAATTTAGACGCGTTGTCAACAATATGTGTACATTTATTACATTCGCGCGAATCTGAGTACTATTCCCTCTTTATCTAATAATGGATATGTGAAAGGGAGGGAGCGATAAGAGGTGTATAGTAATTGTTCAGTGGGCTCAACGTATTTCCGTTGGACGGATGCCAGCGGCAAATTCGTGGACGAGGTAAAAAGTGATATGTCGCCTATGAAGGCTGCCGCTGGGTAATTTGTAGAATTGTTGATTTTTTAACAAGTTTCAACAGATTTGACTTGGTATTTTTGCAGAGGTTCGGTATAATGCTAACCTACGTGTAACAAGGAATGTTATTTCTGTTGTAATATAGTTTTTCTTTTTAATAAAATATGATGTTTATAGAATGGCACATAAAACAGCAATTTTATTAGTGTCAAAAGCTTTGTGGAACAATTTTAAACTTTTCTTTCCTGAAAACTTTTCAAAGTGCAATTAAACAATCTATTTCAAAACTATGATAAATGAGCTTTTAATAGTCATTAAACATGACTGACAACTGAGACGGATTTCCCCACTAGTATTATAATTAATTTTGGTATTTCGACCATAAAATACAAATTACTACATTGAGTCATTTTAATGGACTACAAAGGGTTAAAGTTTTGCCAGCGAGTTTGCTCGAGTGGAGGTTAGGAATTTTTACACACGATCATCATAAATTGATTGAGTTACATAAACATAAAACATTTGAGTGATTAAATAATTATGTAAACTAAAAATAAGTGAAATTAATGGGACTAACAGTCTTGTTGATCGATTGATATTTGAAACAAGATTATAAATATATGTGAATGAATGATTAAAAATAGGTACACTTATTATTCATTCATAAAATAAGTACCTATATGTTTTTAAATCTTGTGTTTCATTAAAATGATCAGACAACAAGTAAATAAGTGTTATTACCTGTAACTAGATATAACAAAATAATGAAACGATACAAGGAAATATTACTGACACAACTATTGATAGAGGAAAGTCACCAAATATGAAATAGTATCTTAATATGGAATACCTTCATTTCTCTAAGACTATAAGTATGAAACGCAACACTCGACCATCTTCTGTTCCATTCGGTCTATTGCACCACGTACGTGTTAGTAGACCGAATGGAACAGAAGATGGTCGAGTGTTGCGTTTCATACTTATAGTCTTAGAGAAATGAAGGTATTCCATATTAAGATACTATTTCATATTTGGTGACTTTCCTCTATAACTAACGTAATAAATAAAACATAATAAATCACAACGAAAGCCAAATACATACGTCACCATTAGATCCAAAGACTAATCCCTTGCAGATAGGACAACCTATAAACTAGAGTTAGGACATTGTGCCTACTTTGTGTCAAGGACGAAAGTTTTATGAGACGTAGAGAAAGCCAAGACTGCTGTCCGTCTTTATAACCTAAGCGTGGGTTTCCTCCCGTCGGTGCTGCGGGTTGTTCGAAAGAGATACCGCGGCCTCGACACAAAGGGCTAAGAAGGAACATGAGTGGTTTTTAGTCAGTAGAAGTTTGACACTCCCTTCCGCTCTGCCCAGAGCGGGATTAGTTGCGATTAGTTGTGTTTTACACTTTGCTGCTCAGTTTCTTTTTTCGTCAGTGGAAACGCACCCTAAAGTTTGTGCCTAAAGTCTAGACTTTCTAGCGCCAAGTGTATTAACATTTAAACTATTGTTTAAAACTTTGAAAACACTGTGTTGATATTAATTTAGAAGGTTTCATATTTTGATACTAAAAGTGTTTTACCAATAAACTTAACAGCATAACTGAATGGAACTGGTGTAGGTACAATGTGTCTTCATTCTAGATATCGCTTCTATAGATTGATACGCTATTAGGCTACTCATAGCTTACTGCTAGAACTTTAGTTTTATGCGATGTTTTATGGGTGTATCTTAAATGTTTTTTTTTTATGTCGTTGCTTTATGTCTGTATCCTCACAACGACGTTTAGTGTTTTGGACACCTCAAAAATATGTTGTTTCTAAGATAGGTACATCCCCGCTAAATAAATATAAAAAAAAATGTTTTTAGTATGGAATTTTAATGAATGTAGTGCCATACAGTCTAAGTTTACCATTAGTTTTTCCTTGTAATTGGACACATAACGAACAGTCGACAGTCTGTCGAAGCTAAGCTGTCTATGTCTATGTTAGAGAATTGGCTGACAACGATAAGCTAGGAGGCTTTCTCAGATAGACTATCATTTTGTTTACTCTGTATATTCTACATGTAACGATTTATGGTTAATTTAATTTTCCTTGCTTGACTTTGATAGAACCTTCTAAGTATTGGGTAAACATTTCACACTTTAAATATTTGTTTTGCTATGCTGACCTTTAACTATTCAAACATAACATGAAGTATTTTACATGTTTTTGGATTAAATATTCATAGGGCTGCCTGTCTGTCCGGTCTAGTGGTCACAATAGCGATTGCTGAGCATGATGTTCTGAGTTCAATTCACGGGTCGGGCCAGTGTTATTGGGATTTCAATTATGAATTTCTCAATAACAGCCACGGAGTCTGGATTTGTGCCCAGTTGATGGCAACAGGCTCGAACTGGCGAAACCTGGTTGTACTAATAGGATACACCTCTGCCTAACACTTCGGAGATTACAGGCGTGATGTTATGTTATGTTTTTCTAATACCTACTGTTATTTTATTGTTTTATTGTATGCTCGTCATATTTCTGCGAAAAATTAATACTTTTTCTTTTTTTTCATCTTTCTAATAACCACTTATACTTACTGAATAAGTTCAAAAATCTAACAGAATTTGTATATTTACCAAGTAAGTTAACTGGAATTTTATCGTAGGTGGTGAATCTGGCCCTTAATGTACGTGTAAATAAATCCATCTTTCAATGTAATATTATTATTTACAGGTATAAGTTGTCTTTTCAAACACAAAAGCAGTCAATTAAATAAGACATTATGCCCACGCACTTAGTGTTGACCTTTGTGCCGTACTTATATAATCTCTTCGATGATAATAATATCATAATGCTACTGAAAATGTACTAGACATTGTGACGGTAATTTAATACAATTATTATCTACCATTACCTACGAGTAAATATAGAAAAAATATGAACTCAACTCCCACGATTCCGATACTGATACTGGTAGCCATTTTTATTTGTTAAAGGATGGATGAAAAGCGTCAGTCTCTTGCTGACTAAAACCCACCCGTGTTCCTCCTAATACCTTTTGCGTTCCAGAGGTTAACACGAACAAATTCCAATACTATTAGTCCGAGTCAGTGTGACGTCTGGGTACTGGGTAATCTGCTGGTCTCTGGCCTAATATGGGCAACCAGTTGTGGGTTTTGTCCAGCTCGTCCCAGCATCTACGAAGTCTGCAACGAAGCTTTCTGACTGTATGCAGGGCTTCAGAAAATGTTGGGTATCGAAAAAAAAAAATCTTTACAGAAAAAAAAAAATCTTTCTCGCGTATTTTCTATGTTTTCAAATAAAAACAAGGTAACAATAGTTTCCTTGAAAAGTCAGTTTTTATACTGTTCACGGATGGATTCGGAACAAACAGGATGCAGTGAGCGTCTGAGCAGCATATCGAGGTAAATGACCCTCGGTTTCCGACGCAAATAACGACCAAATTCAAATTATGTTCAATAATTCACACATAACTTATTATAAATTACTCCATATATTTTAGAAGTTTTTTTTTTTTTTTTTTTTTATAGAAGTTTTCAGTAATATTCCGGGTAAAAAATTATGTAGAGCACTTCTACCTGAAAACGTATTTTTTGATTACGAGACGGAAATTCTGCAAGGCTTTGTTGTTTACTCATACTGTCCACAACTTAGTTAAAATGAATTATTATTTAAATCGAATTTAGTGGAATTTAAAAAATTAAATCATGTTACATCTTCAGGTGAAAACGTTTCGTCATTTTCAGGAATCTCTTAAAAGATAGGTTGATAGAACACTCTTTTTTAATTACATCTTTTGACAGTTTATAACTTGTTCCGAAAGGCAGTCTGGTTGCTAAAAGCGCTATATTAACTGACAGTCCGTGGATAGACTATAGTTGATTTAGAACGAGAAACTAGTGACTAGTACACGCAGCAAAATTCAAACTCGATTTTCCCGTGGAAAACAGTTACTACTTTAAGTTACGGTCTATTTCATCATAGTATACGTTTAAAGATGCTCCGTAACGACATAAGATACACAATACAGAAATACAGTAGGAGAAAAACACCTTTTCATTAATCATGCTCTGAAAGTAGGTCATAACATGCCTGCGGAGCGGGTTGAAAGTACCACTTTTCAGCCCTAGGGAGAATCACTTTCAACTGACGGCTGTCAAATTATAAAAAAAAACTATGTCTATTTTCACATTTTTATCGAACCATGTTCCAACTTTTTATACAGCCACTAAATTACAGCGCGATTTAAAATTAAAATAACATAAAGTTAACTTAAAAATATACTTATATATAATTTAGTTTTAACTATTTCTCTAAAATAACATAGATTTCGGCAAAATCTTGGCCATTTTTAAAATGATAAACATGAAAATACTGAGAACAAAGAACAAATAAAAAAGCTGGACAGCGACAATCCGATTAACACTATTTTTTTTCTACTTTCCTCGTATTCGTAATGAAAAGCACAGTGTTAGCCTCGGGTAAATTACTTATTTAGTCCCTCGAACTGTTTGCGCCCTCACTACGTTACGGGCGCCAAGCCCCGTCTCGGGACTAAATAAGTAACTTTCGCCCCTTGGATAACAATGTACTATTAAAAGTTGCTGTTTGTCATATTAATTTTCGTGATTGTACAGGCAGTCCTTGAACTAGAATACAAATTCTATCAAACACTCCAAACTCACAAACGAATAAATTCTTTCCGGCATAAGTAGATCTCCCTTTCAGTGATTCCCATAGGCTATGGCCATTACCGTAGGGGCCACTTTGGGCCATGTGAAGGCCTTTAGCCAGAGGTCAGGGTCGACGCCACGGAAACGACTTTATTCGTTTCAGGCATGCGTAACTATCGCTGTAATTTTACTTTTGTAAGTCCGTGAAATTATAAGACTTGGAACGATTGAGTCACTGCTTTTAATACCAATGTGAAAGAGAAGTACAATGGCATACGATTGAGAGAGAGGAAGTATTTTATATTGTTCAGCCCGTAAGTGTGGATTGATAAACATGCGTTTTCTTGTACTTACTTAAAAGCTACAAAAAAAAACACTGGTAAACGGTTATATTCATACTAGGTACATACCTACAAGAAAATTGTCATTTTCACAAAAATGTTAAACATTATTTATTTATTATATTTTTGTTTATTTATTTATTTTTTATTTTTTTTTCTTCTAGAATTAGTCATGTTCACGAATACGGAAAAAATACATTCGCGTGTTGGAAAATACTCTCATACAATAACCCCATTTCAAAGAGAGTTTTACTAGTTTAAGAGCTGTAGCCGCTGTAGGTGTAATATCATTCTCATGCATCTGTATTCTGTGTAAATAATAATGTTAGTGGCATTGTCAGTTAAAAAACTTATAGAGTACTATCTAAAAACCGTTCATAGAAAAACGAATGTCTCATTAACATCGCACCGCGTCGTTTATTCGCGTTTATTGCCCACGTAGGACACTGGGTCAGTGCCCGCAGTGCGGCTCGAAATGAAACACCGAGCAATATCAATTTCACGCAACGGAAGATATCTGTTTAGTCGCTGTAATATAACTTAGCTCGTAATAACTTGGAGGATTTCGTAAGAACGATAAATTTATGAAAAGATTGTCTTGTTGGCTTTGTCAAAATATTGAGTTTTTCTCTTTTTAAAAGCTTCTTTTGTAGATAGGCCGAGTGTGAAGCGATACGCAGGTAAATATCAAACTTATCAAGTAACTTTTCAAATAACATCCGCTCAAACAAATCTTAAAATTATCGTAAAATAATAACAAAATTACTCCATATTACCCGAAATGGGAAAATCCCGGGCACAAATCCAGACTACGAGCCTGCTACTGATAATTTCCTAAATGGAAAACCCAATAACACTTTACCCGACTCGGGAATTGAAATCGACCTGACGTTCAGCAATCGCGCTTGCACCGACAAGACCAATGAGGCGGGCGAACGTAATATAAACTTATTTTTTATGACTTGAAATCATTCATAGACTATCCCTAATTCTCTGAGTCTGTGTTGCAATTGAAATTAGCTTTACAGCAGAACAGTGACACTATTAATAAGAACTGCTTATTATCTTCAAACATTATCCACACAAAACCACATTACGAGTCAAGCAGACATCAATCTTCCCTGACCCATTTCAATTTTAAGAAATACAGCATACAAATAAACTTCACCGATAAATTTAAACGTATTCTGAGCTCATTTTATGACAATAAAATACCGAAGAACGGATTTCAACGGTACGCTTATAACATGCTTGCCGTCGTATTATTGTTATTTTTGCATGTGACATTGTTATTTTCGTTTCAACACGAATCGCCCAGCTTTCGTGACGCAAATTCTTAATTGACCAACTGTGAATAGTATAAAGATTTCGTGAAAATACTGTATTTCTTTCAATGTTTAAGGTTACGCGTCAAAACATTTGAAAATACGACTTGGAAATAATGATAATTCGGTAAAGTGTGAGTCGTAAGTTTACGATAACAAATATAAAATCAAATTACAATAAAAGAAGCAAATCGTTTGAATAACTGTGTTTCCTACTTCTCCACCATTCTTTTCTGATTAATTTCATTGCTAGACCGAAGACAGTTAAATTGTCTGACAGTTAAATGTTCTCTGGGACTTCGTCGGGCTTCATTGTCTCGGTGCCTTTTTTGTGATCGCCACTGTTGATTCTGCCTTTCGGGAGTTACAGTGGTTTGAGAATGAGAGTGGTGCGGCGGACTTATTCCAAAAAAAAATAACTGTTTGTAACAACATACTACAGCACCAATACATTTTAGTTCAGCTGGTAGGTTCGGGATTATAGCAGCGTCAGGGAGCACCAAAATGTTAGTAGAATCAAGACAACGTGTCAGAATAAAAACAAATGCAAAAGAAACGTCAAATATAATAAACACTGCTGTTCATTACCTGCCTACATTTTATTGGACTTGATTGATCGTCATGTCGAGAATAATCAACATCTCTTTTATACAAAGATTCTCACAGAAAACGTTCAGAGAATATAAATAAATATTGGAAATGTCCGATGGTACTTCAAAGCCATTTTCAGTCATACTTAGTTGAGCGGAGAGAATGGAAGTTATTTATTATATATAAATATAATTATGATATAACGTCCTAAAACTGCAGGTAATCAAACAAAGTCTGTCCGTATTCTTATAATAGAAACTGCAGAGGATATTTTAGTACGTCTTACGATACGAAGTTGGATATTAATACACTGTGTCAACTATGTGATGGTTATAAAGGCAGGGACTGCTGATATGACCTCCATAACCCTGTTAGTGCTGGGTAATATGATACCCCTTTTTTTAGGGGTGGGAAATCATCAAAAAACCCCTTCTGCTCTAAAGGGAGTGTCAGACTTCTATTGACTAAAAACCACCCATGTTCCTTTTTAGCTCTTTATGTCGAGACCACGGTATCTGTTACAACAACCCGCAGCCTTGACGGGACAACACGCAGCCCCGACGGGCCCGCAGCCCCGTCGGGAATACGGAATATACAGTTCTTCTGTCTATTCGACATGTTGCTTCGACCCCAAAATTTGTAAGAATATGAGCAGGAGAATGACAAAATACGTTGGGCTTTATTCAGGAAGTTCTGAAGTAGTTGAAGTACGAACATGTACCACGAACCAATGGCTATATAATTAAACTTTTCCTACACAAAAGTACTTGTTTCACAAACGTGCTTACATTTCATAAATACGAACGAAAATAAATCAATCTTTTTTATCGAAACCCCAAACATAAATTACCCCCAGAGCACCCTTAGAAGTTAGTTAGGCAGTTTTTCGATTAATAATATTTTTCCTTATTTAGAAATACGGAACCGTTCGAAGCCTTGACAACGAGAGGCAGAAAAAATAATTAGCTTTGGTAATCGTCTATTAAAAAGTTTGTTTTAAAAAGTGTCCATGGAATTCTTGCCATAGAGACCTAAGTACGTTTTGGATTGGGCAACCACAGTACTTTCATAGTTATGTGACTAGCTTTGCTTTCTTTGTTTTTGTGAGATCCATAAGTTTCTGTAATGGTCAATGATATATTAAAACTATAGATACGTTGTCCGCCCTAAAAAATGACAACATAAAATGAAGCCAATTGGCCACATCGCGCTTTGTTACGCACCAACCTCTCGCGCGACGCTACGTTTGTTCTTAATTTAAATCGTGTGTGTAAATCTGTGCAAAACATAAAGAAAACAGACATCCCGCTGTACGGTGTCATATTTTCTTTACCTTTCTTTACGCGTATAAGTAGTTACCTAATATTTTCGCCGTTTTTAAGCGCCGCCATGTTAGTTCATGACGTGTCTATATATAATACGTCATTGGTAATGATCTAATTGTTTAGTTTGAATTGGTTTGACTTGGAACAGTCCAAGTGTCAGATAAGAAAGTTCTGATTTCCTTGTGAAACAGCTGTAGCGGCTTTGCGTATTGATTTTTGAATATTTTTAACAAGCTTTTCTTAGCTTCACGTGTAGTTTAGTAAAATTGGACCACTTCTTGGTTTCCGATTCAGCTGAAATGTTGCATACATTTTTCATTTTTCAGTTTGGAAGACATGGACATGGTTTGCTAAGTGACGTCATTCTCATTTCAATATGGCTGATTCCGATTGCGGTATTTTTACATAGAGTTATTTTTTATGCATTCGCATGATATGGGAATCATGAAAGGGGTTTGCTAAGAAGAATACGAGGTGTGTTTTTTTAGCTATTTATTTTAGATTGTTTTACCTACAGAGTGAAAACTACTACAAACATAATATTTTTTATGAAAATTCAGATCATGATCAAAGGTGGACGTACAGGTGGGCCGCGGGTAGTCCAACGGTTATCGCGGCCTCGACATAGAGGGCGAAGAAGGAACATGGGTGGTTTTTAGTCAGTAGAAGTCTGACACTCCCTTTCGCTCTGCCCAAGAGCGGGAGGGGTTATTCGATGATTTTACACCCACCAAAAAAAAAAAAAAAAAAAAAAGGTGGACGTACAGGCACTGTTGGTAACTGCGAAGTCCTGCCAGGTCCCGAGTTCGAACCGAAGACCTTGATTTTTCGGAGTCATGTGCGTATTGTATAATTATCACTTCCCGCCTCGCCTGAAACATATTTCTTATAAAACTCTGGAAGGCAAAAACTAACCATACGATAAAGAACCAAATTCTGCTTTTCAAATCTCAGGTCTAAAACACGATATAATTTCCCTAATTAATAAAAAACAAAGGCTTGGCAACATAAAGCAGGCCGGGAAGGTGCGGTTTTAATACTTAACCATTTTACGATCCCCTGCGCTATTTGTCAAGGTTCCCTTTGATCTGCCGCCAAATACCGCCGCTACGGTCACCATACGCACAACCTTGTCTGGACTTCTCTCTGGTTTAATTTATATGAGAACTGTCGTTTGACAATAAGATTTTTGTTTAAATGTTCGTGTTGTTTGTCTTTGGTTTTATGTATTACGACGGGTCGAATTAATTATTAATTATTTTTTGGTCTTTTCTATTTCAAATCAATAGCCTTCAAAGACGAGAAAAGTTCTTAAGTCTTGATGTATTTATTTGCATACACATACAATTGATTTCAACTTACACACCGAATGTTTCAGTAAAACTACAACAACTACGTTCTTTTATGTTAGCCCATTCCATTTCGATAAGTCAAAACGAGTTCAAAATGTTGTCATAGGCTACAAGGCTAAAACTCAATACAATGTAGATACACAATCTTGTTCTAGGTTCCACACCCTACCCTTTCCCGAGAAAAGTTCCTAAACGCCACCTACGATCTGTATCACCATAAATCACCGTCTCACCGCCCCGGTGTGCTGCCATGGTGACCGTAATCACCGGTACAAGCGCACACAAAGTAATCTTGACGAGAACTTAACAACCAGGCACTACTTTGTACCTTCATATTTTCCGTTGGGTCTATTTTCCACTAAGCTGATTGAAGAGGGAGACCGCCTGAAGCGGCTAGTTTTGTAACCAAGCGCCCATTGTATCATGGTGTAACATTATTTGACAGTTGACATCATCATCATCTTTGGCAGTTGTTACAGTTAGTCAGTGGCCCAATAGTCTGTCCACCAGTTTTACTAAGGGGTATTGCAATAAAGAATTTAGAATATCATATTACTTACTACTATTAACTGGGTGGTGGAGATCAGGCAGATAGTCGTACTATGTAAAATATTAGTATACAGCTGCATCCAGTTAGACTGGAAGCCTGAAAAGGCTAGGTTAATGATGATTGTTTGACTAGGTACCTAAATAATAGTACCTATGTTCGCCCAATAGACCGCCATTAGCCGCTTAACGTAAAATAGGTCTTCTATCTACGTAATAATTAGATAAGTAGTCACTATTTATAGAAGTTCTGACAACACAAAAAAGGGAGCTGAAATAGGCTGTGTCAATTTTAGTTGACAGGATGTTAGAAACTCCTGTCACATTTTACGGCAAAAATCAATGTAGCACTCTTAAAACATTGTGCTAGTGGATGCTTTGAATAATAATCGGGTCATGGAGGTAATTTAAGTAAAGTTAAAACCTACTAGTATTTACAAAAACAGCTGTGAAAAATTTGGAACTTTGTCCCCCAATATCTCCGTAACTAGGGGGTTCCCAGGTATGGTCTAGAAGCAAAAAATGATCGCAGTGGTGGAGAGAACAAGTGCCCTTCGTTTGCGTTAAGGGTACTTATACACCCTTTATTTCGCCAGATAATGTTAGGGGGCGACCCTATTGCCAACATCCAGGCACAAGTTCAACTCCAGGATTGTTACTGAGTAATTGCTGATGGAAATTCCCGATAACACTTTTTCGGACACGGTAATGGAATCCAGGAACTCATGAACAGCAGTCGCGTTCACGACCACTAGCCCAACCAGGCATTCATAAAGGTACAGTCACCTGTAAAATTGCATGGACAATTCTGGACTAAAATCGTGTGAAGTGAGAAATGACGCCACCTAACGTAAACTAGTTATCGATATAGTTATAGATCCATGTAATACCAAGTCAGTTAATATATTTAATCCCTACTTAAAAACCTTTGATGTTTAAAATACAAGATTGACTTGGCCATCGCATCGCATTCGCTAATGTTAAACAGGCCATTGTAATAGCTAATCGCCATTCGCCAGTGGCCTAGTCAATCTTGTATTTAAAACATCAAAGGTTTTTAAGTAGGGATTAAATATATTAACTGACTTGGATCTCACTACTTTTTACGGTAAAAGTGAGTTGCTCGGCTTGGCTTTTTTTACAAGTTTTGTTTTTGGTGGGATCTCATTTCTTTTTATAGCGTCTCTCATTCTATCTGTTTCGTTTAATGACTCAACAATACATAGGTTTATTCGAATTTGAAGCAGTCTTATTCATCGATTTGAAGTACTGCTAAAGTATCTACTCGACCAGCTGAATCAAACGAGTAAAAACTCGACAAGGTCAAGTCGTTTTATAACGGAATTCCTATGGCCACCTTCAAGCTCCATCAACAGATCTTGGAGACCATCCAAAGACAAAGTACTCGTCAAAACGAATCAAATGAGCTCAAACTCGATGAGGTTATGTGGTTTTATAACGGAATTCCTATGGCCACCTTCCAGCTCCATCATAAGAACTATTCAGAACCCTGAACATCATCTAAAGAAACTACTCGACAAGACAAATCAAACGAGTCCAAACTCGATTGGGCTATGTCGTTTTATAACGGAATTCCTATGGCCACCTTCCAGCTCCACCAACAGACCCTGGACACCATCTTAAGACAAACTACTCGACAAGACGAATCAAACGAGTCCAAACTCGATGGGGTTATGATATTCTAAAATGGAGTTCCTATGGTCAACTTCCAGCTCCATCATCAAATCAGTTCCATATCATCATACTATTGCATTGATAGGCGATATACATATACGTGCGAAATTTCAGATCAATCAGAAACTAGGAAGTATGTTAAATTTAATAACTCGTAAAATTCATTAACTGAAAATGTAACTTTAACTTTGTAATCCTATACAAAAATATGGGATTACAAAGTTATTTATGCAGTTAGTTTATCTAGAAAACTAGACTGAAATTGTATACTTTTTTATTTTTTCCATGGTTTATACACTAAACACTAATTGTGTTCTAAATTTGAAGCTTCTATGTCTGCTAGAAGTTCCTTAGACTTTTGATGATCGGTCAATCAGTCAGTCAGTCAGTCAGTCAGTGAGTGACAAAACTAAGGAACTTTAATTAGTTATAATTCTTAAACCACTGGTTCAAATTTAATAAAATTTTAAATATACCGTTTTTATACAATGCCTAATTGGTTACTAAAAATTCAGGCTTCTAGTTTTATCCACAACGAAGTAATAGGAGGTCGAAAATGGCCTGAACTGGTTCGAGAAAAGGATAGTACGGCCGTGCCGCTTTATTGCTCGACTTGGCGGGGGCACTGCCGTGCCCCCAGATTGACTATAAACGCTCACAGGAAAATACGCGTGGGGAGTAAAGTCATTTTAATACAATTATTCTGCCCACCCTTTCGGGACCACACACTTACAATTTAATAGTGAAGGAGTTCATTACAAAGGTACTTATGTAAATCTGGTTGTTTTCCTAAGAGGGCTGCCATTTGTACCGGATAGCTCGACTCCGACCTTCGACGTGTTTACAATATCAACCCTATTTCATAAACTGACGTTTTGAAATGTTAACTTAAGAAGTGTAT
Source organism: Diarsia rubi (assembly GCA_932274075.1). Classification (NCBI taxonomy): domain Eukaryota; kingdom Metazoa; phylum Arthropoda; class Insecta; order Lepidoptera; family Noctuidae; genus Diarsia; species Diarsia rubi. The sequence goes on along the minus strand of OW026424.1, from coordinate 17,659,768 downwards.
GGGTAACATTATAAAACTGAAGGTGTTTTTTATAAACTTATGTAGGTGGCGCAAAATCATGAAGTCGAGGGCAGAAGGTTTTCTAACCGACTTGTAATATTAATTTTGTCATTTTATTTTAGCTGTTATCTGGTTTTCTATTCTTCTTTCTTTATCGCGTGGTTGGTGCCTATCCTGGTGGCAGAGTTTTTACGCGGCTCATGGGTCTCTGACTTGGTTTTACATTCTAATGGGAAATACCTCTCAGGCACGCTGCTGGTTTGCTTACGATGTTTTCCTTCATCGTAAGCAAGTGATATTTAAGATTTATTTTTGGGACAAGCCCGCCACATTATCCCCAACCAATGTTACTTTTGTTAGCCAGAATCAACAGTGGCGACCACAAGAAAAGCGCCGAGACAATGAAGTTAGATGAAGTCCCAGAGAAACGATTTAACTGTCTTGGATCCCGCAGCGAAATTAATCAGAAAAGAAGCCTTCTCCGCTAAGGAGTAGGAAAATTCTAATTTCCAATTCCCTCCACACTCGTATCAGCAGGAGACAGAACAGAACAATGCCACTAGGCATACAGGGACGTTTACAACTGGAATAAACCCAAGATAAACCCGGTTATCTAGCACCACGGATATTATTGTCATTAATATTACTGGGACCTAAGTTGTGACCTATATTTGATTCCAATATGACACAAATGCTTGAACGCACGGAAATTTGTTTGAGTTAAATAACTCCGGATGTGACCTGTACACTATTTAATACTACGTTCATTCTGCCAAAGACTGCACTCCCATAAAATGTGATGTGCAGATTAGTTACCATGACCTATGAGAAATTGCGAAAAACGGTGATCCACCTCCAGCCATGATATTGAAGATATCAGAAAAGTCAGACGTGCGTGGAAATGTGCAAGAATACAGAATCACAGGGTTTCAAATAGGTCCATACTCCATCGCAATAGGGAAATACATTTTATCGTTATTCTATCCTATAACTAATATTATGAACGCAAGAGTTTGTAGTATGGATTTGTTACTCTTTCACGCAAAAACTACAGAAATGATTTGGATAAAATGTGGTACTTACATAGCTTGGATTAACACTTAAGATACTTTTTATCCCGATTTTATCTTATCTTGGGATAATTTTAGAGTTGCAGCGGGCGAAGCCGCTGGCAACACCTATATTAACTGATAAAATATCTGCTGTACCTAGGTATATTTTTCCCTAAAACTTCTTAGTTATATGTGTGATTTGATTAGTGATGTTATGTGCCTCTTTATTTCAAGAAAAACGAAAACGTGAAAGCTTGTGTGAATTTAAAGTGCATGCAATCATTTCTGTGGACCACTTTAGGTGGACCACCAGCTAATTATTAAGGAACCATAACTACTTATTAAAGAACTTTTACAATTCTGTAAGTAGTTCAATACCAAACTACTCGAGTGGACATTTCAGCCAAGGCCCAATACCAAGGTGGCCATGGACCTATTGTATATAGGCAATAACACCCCTGGTAACCTGCCATGTTGCTACAAAGTGCAATTTTATCTACTTTTCGTGTAACATCTTATGCCAAATGTAGTTTCAGGAGTGATTTGGCTCCGGTTGGAATTGCTTAACCCAATGTCCACAACCAATACCTATAATGTGAGTATTGGGTACACATTGTCGAACTAGGCAATAACAGCATATTGTGATCGCAAAATTGTTTTGTAAGAGTTACAATTTTGATTTATTTATGTTTTTGAGCATGAATGATTGTGATCAGCAGTAGGTAAAGTTTCAAATATTTATTGTCATTTGAGCACCACGTTGAAATATTGATTGATGCTATAATGGGAATACCTTTGGTGCTCAAAGCATAGCTGTTCCAAAAATAGATGCTCAAACGGGAATACGATGTAGATGTTTACGATGACGGTGTGAAAAATAAGAAGATCATCAAAAATTAAGACAACAATAGACTTAAGACATTAGACAACCATCCCTCTAAATCTAATTGAAGATAAAGGTTGTAAAACAATCGAAAGGCCAAAAAAAACAAATGCTTTTAGGGAAATAAGGACCTAAACAATCATTAAACATGTAAGTTTACTATTTTCTAAATTATTATAATAAGTAAAAAGTACGAAATGAGATCTATTTAGATCAAATAACTTTTTCTAAACGAGCGCCCGTCGTGGACGTCAAAGGCGGTGAAGCATGGATCCTAATCTCATCCTAATTGCAGGAGTATCCCTCAGGAGTCATCGTCATCAATCATCATCAAGTCATATCGCTGGCCGCTGTCGTAAACGTTATTTATGTTTACTTATCTTCGTAAAAAAGATTGATCATACATCGCAAACCCCTAAAAGTTAGTTTTTTTTTGTAAAGAGAGCTTTTCGTACCTATCTTATTCCGACAGGCGGGAAAAACTGTCTTTTCATTTTCTTATATAGCATTTTTTTCATTAGTTACCCAACAGCGTTTAATTTTTTTTTGAGTTGTGACTTTCAAAACTCGTTATAAATTGGGCGATACAATTACAATCGTGTTGCCCAATGTGTTGTGCCCAGGTTGTAAATAAAGTCCGCCAATAACCAGCCTTCTCAAAGGCAGTCATATTTTCAGCTTATTACTACCTATAATTACAATCAAAGATTTACAAATGACAGCCGGTTTAATATGGCGCAATATCCGATTGCGATGAAGGTAATGAACTGTTCGTATCCACGGACCTACTTTAACAATGAAAACTACCACAAAAACTTGTAATTTATACGAAAAAACACGCTGAAATGAAGTAACACTTCCAAAGAACATCTGTAAAACAGCTCTGGTAATAGCAATGGAAACACTTATCTCGTATTTTCGTATCGTATTTATGTGTCGTATAGTTTCCCTTGGTCGTAGAGCGCGCGATACGTGCCGATACTGTAGCTAAAGTACGCAATCAGGATATCCGAACGCTGTCGTATTGTATGTAGGGGATGCTGCAGTGTGTTGGCAGACCGGCGACTATTTAGAAGAAAAGAAATGGTGTTATTTAGAGAGGTGTCCGATGAGATTACGAGATATAGAGAAGTATAGTACACGGAGGAATTAATTGGAATATGGGCAAGAGAATTATGATGATGGACGGAATGAGACCACAGAGTAGAAGGATTTTGAGTAAGATGATGGAAGAATTAAAAGAGAATGAATTGGAAACTTCAGTTGCTAAATAGTAGAAGAGGAAAACATTTAGCATCGCCTTCAACTTTTATGGGACACACAAAAGACGAAGATTTTTTGTTTTAATCATTGTGATGCCTTGCAGTTTTAAACTAGACTTTTTTGATATACCGCAAGATATCCCCAAAAACTTACCGTCAACACAGAACAACAAAATTGGACATCTTATTTTCCTGCACTAAAAGAAACTACAGATGCGACTTAAAAGAAAGTCGCATGTGTGTTGCAACCCTACAGTTTTCCCATCACAACAGTCACGTCTCAGTGCTTTGTGCAGACGCGCTGGTCTTTGCGTTCTGAATGTAGACTTTCAAACGGCTTTATATGATGCTTTTACTGATGAAAAGTGCAGTTTCATACCTATTGCATATTTAGCAAATAGGTGTCTATATCTAAATATGCAATAGGTATGAGACAAAAAATCCGCCATTTATTGAATACGAACGTGTGTTCGTATTCAATAAATGGCTGATTTTACCCTTAAACTCTAAAAAATCTATCAATTAAATCGTTATTTTAGTTGGATATCATTATTATGTTTTATGCTAATGATGTCCCATCGCTGTCTTTATTCATCGATTGTACACACTTATTTACTTACCTGACAATTGAAAACTTGGACCTTAGCCACATAAGTTATTAAGCTATTCTAATCTGTGTATAATAATTATATATGATGTTTATTAGAACTTTTATTTATCTGCAAAAATAAATAAAAGTTCTACTATTGTAATGGTGTAATCTATCTAATTTCAATAAAATTAATTATTTCAACCTTGATTGCGGACTTCACGCACAGAGAAAAGAGAAAATTACTTTTTGTTTTTACGTACAGAATGTGGGTAATTCCCTTCATACGTAGTACTTATTTTTCCTAAATCTGAGTTTTGGGGCTTGTAATATTTACACAAGTAGGTATGTTCACCTACCCACGATAGAGGATCAACCAAAGTAGAGCAGCGCTAAAAGAAAATGCTTGTCATCTGTCAACGAGTATAAATCTTATAAAAGTGGGTAATGAGCATAAATCCATCTTTCACACGATGTATTAAAACGTAATCATGTTTTACTCGACATAATTTATTACAGAGATTAATTCGTGTGAAATAATCAGCTAATACACACATTCACAAAAAATATCGGTCGCAAATATGACAGCTGAGCTGAGGCCCCACCTATTGGTACTTATTATAATATTATTAACTTATTAATTAGCCTGCAAATTATCTTAAAATGCAACAAAAGGTCAAAACGGTGCCATCATTAACACTGAAAATGGGACATTTTCCATGTTCATTTTCATACCCCGTTTCCAATACAAATGATAGTGTTAGTAACCATACCAGTTATGAAACTTATGTAAAAACAGTAGTTACCGTAGCCAGACATTAGCAAGTCAGTATACATAATGACAATTTCGCTAATATGCCGTTATACATTGCCTACAGAGACATTCCTTGAAATGAGAGCATTAGTAGACAACGACTAACTTGAATCGTTCATGTTCTGAGAAAAACAACGTATTTTGTCTGGGACAATATTTTTTATTAGTTTGCTAGTTTTGTGTGACCTAGAAGCCAATATTATGAAGATTCTGATAAAGTAGCTGAAGTGTGTGTAATACCTGAAAGGTTAACCGTACACCCTCTAGTACAAGTACACCCACATTTCGCTAAATAGATACGAGTATGTTTAAGTTCCTAAGTTTCGTTAGATATGCAAAAGCGGAAACCAAAAAAAACGAGACAACCTGAAAGGTAACAGGCGATCTTTTAGTCTGTGGGTCTTCGTTAAGAATTTTGAAATAAAACGATTATGATTTCCATGAAGTTCTATTTACATTAGGTACCTTCTTTGATGTTTCGGAGAAAACCTGACGGTTAGTAAAAAGACTGTGTTTTAGCCTGTGGGAGAGTTTAGCCTCATTAAGAATGTTTATATAAAATGATTATGATTGCCATGAAGTTAAGTTTGAGGCCTGAGACCTTGCAGTGGTAACTTTATAGGCTGATGATGATGATGATGATGATCTCTCTACGTTACAGGTAACAATGTCTATGATCTTCCGAAGAAATTTTTTGCGTTAATTATAAATTATCATATTAATAAATTTTGAGAGCTTTTCTATGTCTCTGCCATAACGTTGATGAAAAATGAACCCAATAAAAAAACGTTCATTTTCAAAGAGACTGCCACTCGTCTCGGCCTTCAGGCCAGTGTACATTTTACTAGTCCCAGTAAACTAAAGTACAATCAAAGAAAAGCTAAACGAATAGGTACAGCCTTTGTTCTCTTGTCAACAGAACATGGGTCTATTCTCTTTCCCCGTGCTCACAACAATGGCTGCCGGCAGTGAACGAAGGACAATGACGGACGTAATAACTGACTTGACCACCTGTCAAGTCAGTTATTACGTCCGTCATTGTATTGCTAAGGTACTGAATATAATAAGTGTTAGTGAAACAATTAAACCCGTCTGCAATGTGATGAGTGGAATTAGGTATAATCATCAGGAATTTCTTAGCAATAGTCATTGAGGCATTAATGATGACATATAGGCTCGCGGTTGATGGCAATAGCCTCTTCCTCTATTTAACAAGTAACATAACATTTTCAAAAATCAAAATCAAATGTCATTTATTCAAATTAGGCTGATAATCAGCACTTTTCGAACGTCAAAATTTACTTTACTCTACTTATTTACAAGAGACAGTCCCCCAAAACGCCCACCCTTCGGCACTTCCTAGTGTTTTAGCTGGCTATTTATTACACATAGGACTTAAACAGAACTGGCGGAATATGGGTGTACCAATGGGTACACCTCTGCTAACCCTTCGGGGATTACAGGCGTGATGTTATGTTATGTTAGGTTATTGACAGTTTATCGGGTACTGGGTAGGTACCCATCTTTCTTTACAGAGACACCTTTTTATAATAGGCCTACTCTTGATCTCTGTATCACCTGATGGAAAGATATCATGCTGTTACTGGCAAAGAGATCATTAAAACCCAATCTTTATAGGTCGTCAATTTATAAATTAGTTTCAGACTTCTTAGAAACAAAGAATTCTCTTCTGCAGAAGAACCAAATCAAAGAGAATGAATACGCCCCCAAAGACAAAACAGTGATTTGTGTCAGCATTATTACTCCCAACACACACAGGCGAAAAATCAATAAAAGTCGGACAAAACCTAAAAATGTAAAAGTACTCCAAACAAATAAAAACCTGTCTTACCGATAAGCTTAATAAACAATACACGCTACCTGCGCACGCGGCGCGATCCTTTTGTCCTCTTCTCGCCTGGGTATCAGTCCAAAGTTAGACTTGATCAACAGCGGATGTGTTTACGAGTGAAAGTTTTGGTTTTAGTTATTACGATTTTGATAATTGGCTTCGTGATCGTCTTTGTTTTTTCGATGGATTCAGGTGCAGGAGGTAATGAACTACTTTTTAATATCTACTTTTGATAGTAATGCTTGCTATTTTATAATTAAAAAAATAATGACTTTGATATTGTATTGTTTTGCATATTTTTAAACTTCACAAAAGGGTAAAGTGTAACTTCCCGAGAGATCCGGCTTTGATATTAGCATTTTTAGAGAGTATGAACTTTGTTTATCAATATACAATCACATTTTTAAGCGACCGTAAGCGACGCTTTAACAAAATTATCTTTTTCATCGACCACTTCTGTATTGGACACAGTCTACGTAAAACAAAACAATGTCTTGCTTGGAATCGGTTACTTCATTAGTTCTAAATATTGGTTTGATATTGTTTTAGGGTCAACTGACGAGGAAGTGAGCTTTAGCAGAATGACTCTAATTGCTTACTATAGGGAGGAAACTTCCAAAAAAGAGACAGACAAAATGTCTTATCTGGAACAAAAAGTGCAATGTGCTCTGAAAGTGAATGAACTTAAAGATGAAATAAAGGAGTCCCTAAGAAGATTGGTCAGTGATTATAAGACAAAACTACTTCAATCACACAGAAATTTTTCAGATGGGAAGATGATAAACGCCTTAACTGACACGAAATCTGCCATGCGTTGCTATATTTGTAAAGTCACCTCGAAAGACTTCAACAGAATAAAATTCTGCATGTCGAAACCGATCCCTGAAGAAAACCTTAATTACGGTGTTTCATCGCTACATGCCTGGATAAGGTTTGCGGAGTTCATATTGCATCTAGGCTACAAACTAAAAGTTGCAAAATGGCAAGCAAGAGACACACATAGTCAATCCGTGGTAGCAGCTGAAAAACGAAGACAGACAAACCAAGACAGGGTGGACCTCCACCCTGTCTTGGTTTGTCAACATGTAACCCAAGTTTTTGCCAAAATTCTGTTTGTATGCGACGTTTTTCAGCTGCTACCACGGATTGACTATGTGTGTCTCTTACTTGCCATTTTGCAACATCGACTGATGGTAATACTACACGTGCCATTTTTCAGCATGCAGAAGAAGTTGCTGAAATAACAGGTGTAAATCACCGGCTTATAAATCGACTGCATACCATTTTGAAAGTATTGTCTAGTGATTACAAAATCAATGCAGTAAAATTCAAGGTGTTTTGCACCAAAACAGCTTCTTTTTTTGTGATGAATTACCCATGGTATTGTATGTCAACAACACTTCACAAGGTACTAATACATGGGTCAAATATAATAGAGAATTCTGAAATAGCCATAGGGTTAATGAGCGAAGATGCACAAGAAAGTCGAAACAAAGATGTGCGAAAATACAGAGAGCAATTTTCAAGAAAATTAGCCATGGAAGACACTTTTAAAAGACTTATGGTCTCTTCCGATCCCTTTATATCAGGACTAAGGAAATTAATCGCAAAAAAATCTGTTTCTATGTGCCCAGACTTTTTAAATCTATTGGATGAACCAAATATTACTGACGATGTATAATAAAAATGTCAAAAAATTATATATATGAGTTTTTCATCACATACCAACCCTTATGTGCCCATTTTCTTGAATATTATTGAATGTTTAGGTTTTGTCCGACTTTTTTTGATTTTTCGCCTGTGTGCAACACTATCAACAACTAACTGTCAAACATTTATTGACAAGTTAGGTACGCAACTATTCTCGTAACTAAGTTTGACAGGTGCCAAAGATCCAATTGTTTTGAGAGTTTGAAAGACATGTCGAGCAACCCTCAGCCAATTAACGGTTCAGCGAATCAATCGATGTTCTAACCACGACCGATTGTAGAGATGCACTTAATGACGACGAAATCAATGGTTCTTGAAATATCCGAGTATCCAATTCTGAATTTCGGATTTTCGGATTTAAATGGCCACCGGTTGGTGGCAATAGAAATGTGAGCGGTCTAATGAGACTCTAAGTTTTGAATTAGAATTAGTTTCTCTAAGTTCTGCTGATATTAATTTTAGGTCAGAGTTAAATAGATAGATGTGACTAGAATGTAATAACAAAGATATTATTTTTATAAAAAAGGAATTTAACGTAAAAACTTCTCACGTTGTATGTATTTTGGGAGGAAGATTAGTATTTTTGCCGAGAAAATAAAAAACGAGGTCTCTTATAATACTAGACAATTTTCTACCAACCCCAGTTTCTATTATAAGAAACATACTCATAAGTTCTCTAACATCAAAGGAAGAGCGTCCATAATTACATTTAACAGGCAGGATGGGTCGCTAAGCACTTTTTGGATCACTAATTCATTAAGTACAGTACATACTTAACTTATTACACTAGCCATTTTTAAACTACTACTAAGTAAGACTTTATTGTGTGGTTTTACAAAGGTTAAAGGTTGATGATTAATTGCAATAGTTTTGAAATTTGTAACGGCAACATACTTACTCTGTATCTGAAATTAGATCTGCAAAATGCATAAATCTTGTAAAAGTCTTTCAACATTACTTTTATTATTTATCGTGTGCAAAGGGTTGAGTAACTAAGTATGCTTTCAGCACTTGTCATGATAAAATGGCTGAATATTAAAAATAATAAGTACCAAATTTATTATTTTAATGTTGGCGTCAGTATGTAAAGTTATAATATGTAGTATAGCTTTTTTCCAGCTATGTTGGGGTCGACTTCAGATTTATGTAAACGTGGAAACTAAATTCAATTTAAAATCATTTGTGAAAAAAAGTATTCACAAATTACCTTACATTAATCACAATTAATTAATTAAAGGTCTTGTACTTGTAAATATATAATTCTGTCATAAAAAACGTTAATCAAACAAAATAGTTGGTCGACTTTCAATCTCTTAAAAATATTTAATTGCTCTACCTCTGAGAAAACTTAGTCTAAAGCTATTAAAGCATTTAGATTTAGACTCAATTTTCAACTCAAGTAAGTATTTGGTAACGTAGTTTATTAAACATAAAAGAGAAAATCAAGTACTTTTACATTTAAATTAATGTCAAAGCTGGGTGATAAAACGTACTTCAAGATAACCTTCTTCTTTAAAATTTTCATTAACCGTTGTCAATACATCGTGTTCATATTTTTTCTTACATTTTTGTTGCTTAACGGGACATGTGATTCAGAAGAATTTCTAAAATTAGGCTATAAAGTTGGCGAATACCAACGCAACGACGGATGGACTGCATCAAAGATGGTATGGTTAGAAATGGAGACACCACCACAACTAAGGCGACGACTAATACTAGGCTGAAGTGTCGAATGAAAAGACATGCTGCGCCGACCTTCAAATAAATTGAGATAAAGAGTCAAATCAAAAAAGCTGGAAATAAATGATGGTGGGGAGACTATCGGTCTTACGGTTAAAGAAAAGTACACTATACATAAAACTATATCAATGAAAACTGATGTCACGAACCGCCATCTGAAGGTAGTAAGTAGCAACCTTCTTCAGGATAAGCATTTCTGTTATCTACACTGGATACCTACTTATTTACAACTGCTCTGTTAGATCTAATCGTCTCTGGCGCCGTAAGTTCGCATGCCACACGCTTGTTTTCGCTTAACAGTTGGACTTCCACTAATTTATCAAGTCTCTTAATGACCAAAATCCTGTTGGACGATTGTCTGCTAGTTTTTTTTTTGTTTTCTACTAAATTCGAAAATGGTGTAGTGTTGTTGACTTTGACGACGACATTTTGGGTAAAATGTAAAAAGTCGTTTTCTAAAATAGTGATTATATACGGCGTACGACGCAACAAATAAACGAAGGCTATATTTCCTGATATTTTTCCGTTCTCTAAACCACGAGGGATGAAAATCCAACTTCGCACTTTTTTAGAGATGCGCCAGTGTGCACCCTCTCTGTTTTTGATTGGTTGGTTAGTTGACTACATGAAAAAGTCGTCCCTTCGGAAAGTGGTTGTTGTAGTAGATTGCGATAAAAGTGTAGTCCATTAAAACCTGCTCGGAAAAAACCTGGACACCTACAGAAAAAGCAGCATATAATATTATACACTACTTTCCCCTTCTTCTGAACTCTTTCTCTTCAAAATTCCAGGCATTCCATTTATAGATGGAAAGTGTTTTAAGGTATCTATTTTCAGCCAAACAAAAAAAAAATACAGGTTTATTTCGATCGTCATTAAAGTTATACAACAAGTTTGAGTAGGAATCCTTTTGGTTGCTCCAAAAGTTTTTTGTTCGCTTCATTGAAGGTCTGTGTAGAGGTTTTATTAAGTAGGACCATGCGCCGTGAATAGGCTTACTTTTTTATACCTTCTATATAATCGTATTTGGTGGAAAGAAATTTCCTAAAGTTTCGGAGCAGGTGGTTAGATTAATTCCTGGCACTCTGGATTGATTGATTAATACACAAGAAGAAATTATGTAAAAACTATTAACACTACGTGAAAATTATGACTGGGAAACGACTTTTTGTTGTACAAAAGTACGTTTTAAGATAGGACTCAATGTAACCCACTTAAAATATTGTACTGATGGATGCTGTGAGTAGTTCGGTGTCGTGGAAGTTTTTATTTTTGTCATCGTCACTATGAGGTTCCCAGAATAAAAATAAAACAGCAATTACGGAGAGAATTAGCCTTTAGGTTTGTTAAGGGTATTTTTTACACACATTATAATTTTAGTAAGAATCAGTCTCTTAGAAGTGAATTTCTTAGCTTGGAATAATGATCATTACATTCATTCAATGAAGTATTAAAAAGATTTTCACTAAAAAACTAAACTAAACTTGGAAGCAGGCGGGGTCCATTCTATTTTCATTTTATTTCATAATTTAATGTTCAAATGAACCCCGCCTGCTTCCAAGTTTTGTTTAATTTAAAATGTGCTTGTTGTTTGCTTTTCAGTTTTTTCAGTCGGGTTTTTTAGTTTTTTAACTATTTTTTTTTATTTCCTACTTCTTAGTTCTTTTGTGTCTGTTCTTTCGTTGGTCGCGTAAAAATCCTCGCAGATGATTTAACTTTTGTGTTTGTTTATATGATTTGTGACTTTGAATTTATTTTAAACATATAAGTGTAATATATTTTTGTAATCTCCTTTTAAAACTCTTCATTTTGATACCCTACTCGATGGTAAAGGATTTTTTTTTATTTTTTGAAATACGCTATATGGCCCCCAAAATCCACAAATTTCCTTTCTTTTTTTAATTTTAATGTAGCCAGTGACACTTGCGCCATCAAGACGAATCTTACGACGTATATTTTATTCAAATCCCTTCATTCGTTTAGGAGTTATGAGGGAACAAAGAACATACAGAGGGGACATACATACATACATACACGCCAAATACATAACCCTCCTTTTGGGCTTCAGTCGGGTAAATAGCCCATGTTGCTGACTAGACGTATAATTAAAAAGATGTCCGTTTATTTAGATTTAGACTATCTATTATATAATTTATTCACGTAAATTCCGAACTTAGCAGTAAATATTTATGATACCCAGGTACCTACCTACATGATATAATTAATAAGAAAAGCCACTTAGAAAGAGTCGGAAACACCCTTTTTTTTTGGTGGGTGTAAAATCATCGAATAACCCCTCCCGCTCTTGGGCAGAGCGAAAGGGAGTGTCAGACTTCTACTGACTAAAAACCACCGATGTTCCTTCTTCGCCCTCTATGTCGAGGTCGCGATAACCGGTGGACTACCCGCGGCCCGTCGGAAACACCCTTTTCACACGAAACTGCTATTTTAGAGCACACCAGAATAGACAATATGTCTGTTTGTCCTTCCTTTGTCACTGAAAGAAAGGAAGAAAACTGAAACGAATAGTTTCAGTTTTTGTTACTCTTTACGTATCTTGAATATTTGATAGGTAAACTGTATTTTTATATATTTATGCAACAAAGGGTTTTTTTTTGCTATTGTGACCGCGTAGGCTGTCATTGAAGGCGGGTCAAGGGTCCCGATTGAAATCTCCGAGAAAACTACAAAAGGTTTTACAGTAAAGAATACGTTGAAAATATTTGATGACATTATGCGTTTTTAATGAGGTTTGGCTGGCCTTTTGACATGAAGGTTATAGTGGTTCAAGGGTAAGTGCTCTTCTTTGATATTTTTATAACTTCCAAATTAGAAAAGTCGATCAATGTTAGAGATACGAGTAGTTTTCGTTCATTAAATGATTTTAACCTGGTGTTACTACGGGTTAAGGATCTCTTTAGAAACTATCTAGAAGTTTTCACCACCGCATTCCGTGTTCTAACTATCGAATGGCCGTCACAGTATTTCCTAGTATTTATTGATTTGGTTAAACGTGACTCTGTTGCGGTATTTGTTGAATCTTCGTGAATTTAGAAGGTGAAAAGCCCATATCTTGCTTTGTGTACCTACAAGTACAAACGCGTTTTTTCAATGACAATTCTCTAAAAGACCTTTAAACCATAACATAACATTACACCTGTAATCCTGGAACGGTTACGCACAGGCGTACTAAATGGTAGCCCTACATTTTTCTTTGTAATAGGGATTTTGGTAATAAGTGAGTCCGCTTATTGCCATCAATCAGGCATCATTTCAGACACCGTGGCGGTTACTAAGCTGTAATTCCCCGACTGAAAAAACGAAAACTAACTCTAATCATTTCATGACACATTAATTTGTTGATATATTAAATCAGCAAATAAATCAATTAGCTCTAAAACAACCGGGTCTTGCTTGCTTCCTTACCATCGTTGGATTCAGTATGTAACCAATTATTATTATTGAAAAAAAATCGTCAAAAGTTCATTAGTCTTATTAAAATATAACACCTCTTTCCTTTTGTCCGTGGGATTTATAACGTATTAATGAAAGTAGCATGGCCGCCAAACGGTTGTCAGTACGCATTTGTTTCCGAATTTATTCGCTATATCGCTACAGGAATAGAGCCCACTTGGCTGAAACTAACGAAATAGATCGTCCAGATATAAGACCGTGTGTGAAACCACGCACCCAATTACAGGTGTTAGAAATATATTCTCTCAATTTATATTAAGAACGCTGAAAAGATTTTTAGTGGTGTTTTTTTTTTGTTCAGACATTTTAATTTATGTTAAACTATGGATCTTTTTTTAATTTATGAAAAATATTTTTCCTACAGTATCTTATTGGCATAAATAATGTAAGTCTGTAAACTTTCTTTTAGCAGCTATAAAGCAAATTCTTATTCGAAAACCAACATTCTCATTAATATAAAATAAAAGTTTTGTATCTCAATCACCATAAACATACAAACAAAGAATTCGTTTACCTTCGATTAACTAATTGATTCATTTTAGTTTATTTGACATTTAAACTAAACTAAAGTGGTAGTTATAAGTATTACTTTCTTGGAAATAAGTGTCTTCATATATCACGCGACGGACAGACATTTATGACAGTAGTAAAACTGACATTGAACGTGCCAATTAAAATAATCGATATCACCACTATAATAGCTATTTGATTTGGATCTTGTTTGTTTGGCTTCTTTCCTTTGCCTTGTCTTTGAAACTTATCCCTAAAAAAGTAAATTGGGAACCCTAAAACAAAATAAGTTCTTCATTCTTCTTTTGAATTTTTATCGATAGTTGATTCATTCACCTCGCAATTTTTACCTTACCATATTATTTACACAATTGAGCACTATACAACTTAACTACACACTAAGCAACACTAACTATGCACTAGTAATGAACACTTAATAATTAAGCACTAATATTATATTTTTACAACTGTCAACAAACTATCATGCAAGTCTGCGCCGCGCGATTTTCTGGCCGCATCGCGTTCGGCGCGTAAAATCAAAATTAGAACACAATACGTCACTGGTAATTTTTTTGTTTTTTTTTTTCAACAAGCAGTGTTTATTTCATTTTAATGTTCGGCCACTATCGTGTTTTTTTTTTATGTGATACGCGATGGTGCTCACGGTTCGCGGTCGTTATGCCGACTGAGGATTTTGCCGCGCGCCCGACGAATATTTTACTCCTTGGTCACTAGCGTATTATCGATGATTTGAATCTTGATAACGTTCGGTACAATGGGGTCAGGGTTCGACTTTAACCGGTGATGAAGCGAAACTGTGACTTCAAGTCGACAGCTTTGACGCCAGTTTCGTATTCACACGAAAAAATAAAGTTTTTTTTTGAGGTGTTAAATGTTGAGCGTTTGAGAAAATGGAAGGCTTAATGAATAAACTATTTCTCTTATACGTGACTGTAGTATTTCAAAATATATTTAGACGTTTATTCTCACACTAGGTTTTATTTACTCAACGATATCATTTTTATAAAACATCACATTTAAATATAATGCGTCCTAAGCGACGCCGAAGCAATTAAAACATTGCAAATTCTAAAGTGTGCATTTAAATAGTTTGCAAAGTTATTTCAGTGCGTGCTTTTCATCGCTGCTTTTATCAATTATTTATATTATAAATGGTGTAAGCTGCCACCTTTATTACTTGGCACAGTAATGAAGATGAACGGGTATCATGCAACTGGTAATTATTCTATTTTACGATGTACTTAAACATTTAAACACACCTAGGTTCTAGTTTTGCTAAATTCACGTATGATGATCGAAAGAGCTGATCCCGCGATTAATGTAGCCATCTCATCATCATCTGTTTAGCTTTTTCCCAGTTTTGTTAGGTTCGGCTTCCAGTCTAACCGGATGCTGTCATTTACATGGAGCGTCTAATGTAAAGCTTAAAAAACTCAAAAATTTATGTCGAAACAAAGTGTCGCCGATACGAAAAATGGCAAACGTTTATTCTAGTGGGTATCGCAGGTTTGTAATCTCGTTGAAATATAAAGTTATTGCATAAGTGATAAGTCATAAAATGCAATGAAACTCGTTTCCTTGGCATAATTTCTGCCCCGCCAAAACAAGCTCTACCTTGTGACTGAATCACTAAATGCCTTTCATTATATTCAGTTTTGGATTAATATAGATACTAGGGACAGTGGACAGGGAAAGCGATTATTATTATAACAACTATCGTGTAATATCGTAAATTGATTATGTGGTGTGAAAGGGGTGATTTACACTGTCACTTTAACGTGGGACAGATTTCTTAATAATTCCCGCGTTATACTGAATGGACGGGACACCGACGACGGACAAATGCTTACGACGTAGGTATTTAGTTAATCATTCTGAAAACCCCCTACATAAAGGTTGTAAAAAGTACCCTTAATGCAAACGAAAAGCACTTGTTTTGGCCACCACTGCGATCACTTTTTCGTTCTAGACGGAGATATTGGAGGTCAAAGTTGAAATTTTTTTACAGCTGTTTTCTGTAAATATTAGTTTTTCTGGTTATAACTTTACTTAAATTACCTATATGACCCGTTTACTATTCAAAGCATCCACTAGCCCAATGTTTTAAGAGTGCTACATTGAGTTTTACTGTAAAATGTCATTTTTGATCTCAAAAAAAAAGTTGTTTAGCAAAAAATTTTGCGTAGGGGTACTTAGTTTGATGTACAGAATGCTTGGTTGACGGCTTTACAGCCTGTTTACATTTGTGATTACACCCTGGATATTATGATTTAAGGCCTATTAGACTTTGCTGCTGCTGAAACGAATGATGAGCACATATAAAGAACATTGGGATAAAGCGTCCCCACCCTTGTAGCATTTTATCTCCTTACATCAAAAGAAATAGAATAAAATACATAATTTTATGTCAGTAAATGTGTGAATTAAGTTAATCAAATTCATCGTTCAGAATGACTTGACCAACGGTGAATTTGTCTATTATTTTACGGTTTACCAAAGCCTTAACAATTTGGACAGAGAAGAAAAATAACAATAAATTAACATAAGTATCTAACTGCAGAAGAAAATATTAGCATAGGCCTAATTAGATAAGATTTCTACCAAACTTTCGATTGATAGTGAGACGAAGAATAAACTCTTCAGATTTATAGGGCTTTAAAATTGTTTGCTTAAGCGAAAACGAGTAAGAAACGATGTTTTCGTTAAAAGCGCAACCGGGCGGTTTCCCGGAGACATCATAAAACATTACCAGACGAGTTTGTCCTACATGCAGTTTCCTATACCTAGGTATAATATTGTATCTTGGGTTACGAGTTTGGCAGACGTAAAACTTGCATGTATTTATTTTATGGAAGAGGATTATTCAGCAACTTTTTGTTGATTTAACTGTTTTATCAATTGATCAAAATGCAATTAACAGTGAAAAATAAGGCATAATCAATTCAATCAATCAAATCAAATCAAATCAAAATCATTTCGACTGGCCTGTTGGTCTAGTGGTTAGTGACCCTAACTGCTATGCCGGAGGTCGTGGGTTCGATTCCCACCCAGGACAAATGTTTGTGTGATGAGCACGATCATTTGTTCTGTGTCTGGGTGTAATTTATCTATAATATGTATGTATTTAGAAATATATAAGTATGTTTATCAGTTGTCTAGTACCCATAACACAAGCTCTGCTTAGCTTGGGACTAGATGGCGTTGTGTGATAGTTGTGGAATATTATTATTATTTATATTATTATTATTTATTTCAAGTTGGCCAGTTACAGGCTCTTTTGAATAGTCGAACAAATACTAAATTTTAATAAGCTAATAAACTAAGCTACAGTCCCACTTACAAGGCATAATAACTGTCAGTGTACTGTAGTTGCCGATTCCAAAGCGTTGGTCTCATGAGAAGAATGGCAAGAAACTTCATGGATACTCTTTTAAATCATAATATTGTTACAAAACTTTGGTTACATCATTCATATCGAGATTGGTATATTATCATGTGAGAACGATGTAGCAAGTTGGTTAGACTTTGATAGACCAAATTCCAAGAAACACATCTCATAAAGAAGCCAAAAGACACGCACTGCTGGACATAGGCCTCCTTCAAATGTCGCCACATTGACTGGTCCCGTACGATGATGCAATGTAATCAAAATATTTAAATAAAACACAAACGTTTCTTTTTTCAAAATGATTGACATTGATGCAATGTAAACATGAAAACAAGGCAAGAATTATTAATCTTTTCAGTATTCGAATATCAGAAATTTTATTCGTTTTGTAAAATGCTTGACGTTGATGCAGGTTGTTGCAAACAACGAAAATATAATCAATTTATCTTAAATTTTTCATTAATCTTTTCTGTATGCAGTGTGTGAAATGTAAGTCGTTGTTTTATGTTTGTAACTATGTGTGCTCCACGACATTCCTTGGCGTGAAAATATTATAAAAAATGTTAGTTCCCTATTTGAGTTGTATTTTGGTAACTATTTCAAGAGTTTTAAGTGTTGTGCACGGAACCCTAATCTTTTTCAAAAATAAAAGTAGCCTAAGTAGACCTTATTTCAGATATTAGTTGGAACAAAGAGACGAATTGATAGGTGGACAAAAAATTTAAAATATTTTTGTCTTCGTCGTCTTTATCGTGTGGCTAGTGCTGAACTTAATTCTAGAGTTTTTATGCCCTAATATTGTTATAAGTACCTTAAAATATATTTTCATCTTCATTCAGTAAAAAGTTAAGTTAAAGCTAGTGATATACCTAGTGTATACACATTCTAGTATGTACGTACCTGCCGCCACGTCTCGTATGAATAGTTCATGTATAGAGGAAGGTGACACAATTTGTCGTTTTTAGGCCATTATCGAGGCCATGACCTTACGAACACCGTCGTCGTTTACGTGTTAAATAATATATAAATATATCATGGCGGTAACACTGAAGGATTGTTATTTAGATGTTTGAATTGGTTTGGTTTATTAAGATATTGGTATTTGTGTGACTCGTATGTTACTAGACATTTTAGAACATTAGAGTAGTTAACAAAAAAAAACTTATTAGTCCGTCAGATAGATTTCCATAAAATATTGGACACGTGTTTTTTCTTTTTTCACGTAATCAAATAATCAAACTCAAACTCAAAGCATTTATTTCAATTAAACCATTACTGGCACTTTTGAATGTCATAAGAACAATAATAATAATAATAATAATATAATAATAATATTCCACAACTATCACACAACGCCATCTAGTCCCAAGCTAAGCAGAGCTTGTGTTATGGGTACTAGACAACTGATAAACATACTTATATATTTCTAAATACAAACATATTATAGATAAATTACACCCAGACACAGAACAAATGATCGTGCTCATCACACAAACATTTGTCCTGGGTGGGAATCGAACCCACGACCTCCGGCATAGCAGTTAGGGTCACTAACCACTAGACCAACAGGCCAGTCAAAATTCATAAAACAAAACTACGAAAAACTACGAGTGCAATACGTCATTCCGAAAGCCACCACGCCGAACCACACGCCGCCGAATGCCCGCAACGACGAACACTGAAAGCAAAAAAGCGCGCAGCGATGCACACCGCAACAACGAATGCACGAGGCCTCGAATCACGGAACAACGAATGCACGCCGCAACGCGCAACCGCCGCCCCGCGACCCGGAGCCCCGCGCACCCGCCACCACGGCACGCGCCGCCGCGCGCCCCCGCACCCACAGTACTCGCCGCCAGTAACATCCGGCGCCGCGCAACCCGACGCAGCAACCCCCGAAACTTCGTATTGCACTCCTAAGCTACAGTCACAGTCACAAGGCATAATAACTTGTGAAAGTACTGTAGTTGCCAGTTCCCTAGCGTAGATCTCTATGGAGAAGAACGGGCAAGAAACTCCATGGACACTCTTTTAAATCAGAATATTGTTACAAAATCTTGGTACATTACATCATTCATGTTGAGATGGTATATTATGTGAGAACTATGTAGCAAGACAAGTAGAAAAAGATATAATACACAAATAAAAAAAAAAATGTATATATTTATAAACCATGGCAACTAAGAGATGACCAGTCTCCACTGACAGCGCCCGTTCACGAACATGACGCATGGATCAGCACCATTCAACTCAACCATTTTGAAGGGAACTAAATGATCCGACACACGCGCCACCATCAGCGAGACATTTGAGTGAGCATGACATTCTCTCAGCCACCAGGGCATCGTCATTAAAAATAATATATCTAAATGTAAAAAGTGGCTTTTTAGTACATAGTACTCACAATAATGAAGACGATACAGTGCTTTGAAAACTCGTGTGACGTCATTTTTTGAGACATTAGTATGACATTCTTTAGCGGTCAGTGACGTTACAACCCCCTCACTCAAATCTTTAACGCGTTTTATCTGCTTTAATTTTTATTGACTTGATAAAACACAAAATACGTATCCAATATTTTTCGATAATCTAACAGACGGACTAATTAGAATCATATTTTTTTTATGTCAGTAAACATCCATCATCTATTTTGTAAAAATAATTTGTTTAATTTTTTACACCAGCCGACTATTAATGTTTCAGGATAAAAACTTTATTTAAAAAAATTATCTACATCTGTCTAGCCTTTTCCCAAATATGTTTACATGGCCTCCACAACGCTCTGCTCACGCACAACGGACCGAATGAGAGTCTACGTGCGGAAAATGGAGTCCTATCATCATCATGGCCTCCACAACCCAGTTAGTTCTGGGTAATACGTTACCACTTGAATAAAAAAAAACAATCATTTGCTTCAAAATCAAAAACATCCACTTGTCTATCTATTAAAAGCCGCGCACACAATAGCCCACTAAACTATTTCCTTACAAAATATATCACTCGAACAAAACAAAAACTCTTTATGAATCTGGCAGCGAGTCAGCGTGGGTGGTAGCAATGCGTAGCCAACTAATCATTTAACTAACTGATTTGAAACTAAGGAAACACACCCAATCGTTGTCGCAAAGACTTCCGACATTTTAATTATTACTGTAATAATGGATAATCAACACAAAAGTAAGTAATACTAAACCATCAAATTCTAACTGATGTAGTAAACTGGCTGATAACATACTGTCCTGCATCTTTTCTCTTTTTCGGTTCCGTACCCGAATAATAACCAATGTCAAGTCTCAAGCCTCCGTTGTTAGTTCGCCCGTCTGTCAGTCTGTCCATCCATCCGTCTGTCTGTCAGAGGGTTGTATTTCATGATTATAGATAGACCGTTGAAAATATTTACGGAATATATTTCTGTTGCTGCCTGTTTTTTTATATTTTTATGGTGGTGGTGCTAAAACTACGAATAATAAACAAATCTAAAAATTAAGGGGTTTCCCCCACAACAATGGTACGGAACCCTTCGTGCGCGAGTCCGAGTCGCACTTTGCCGGTTTCTTTTTCTCTATTGCTCTTTCTGACGCTTGAGCGACGTTGACAGGTGGAGGTGGACAAGTGTCATACTGAAACATTCATGAAAATGGACGGCGCAATTGTATTAAAAAGAAACAATGGTGGCGATGTTTTCGAAAACATGATTACATATACATACAAATATTGATCATTTAATAGTATATAACACATATAAGTATTGGCAGCAACAACCAAAAACTAGAACATTTCTAAAATCCTAACCATTTTTACGGTCACGCACTGTACGCGTTGGAATACAAGTTTACACATGCGTGCAATTAAAACAAAATAACTTTTTTACACTCACTACATACTTATTCAACACCACATTCTTAGCTCATAGAAATTCAGGTGTAGGGGGTAGTATAATGTTCGCATTAATTCGGCTAGACGCTCGTCTGGAGATCAAACGATACAAGTAGGTCCTATTGTTATTGTAACCTCATTCCCTGAAAGGTGTTCGTGAAATTCTATGTTTTTATAGGTTCTAATGACCGGTGACCCCTTTATAAAATGACACAGTTTAACGACAATATTATGAAAGACCTTTTGTTTTCAAATAGGGCAACTTATTTCATGGTTGTAGGTAGAGTTTGACATGGTTTTCTCGTGTAATATTATAAAGTGAAGGTATACTACTGGTACATGATGACGACGTAACTATGGATGATATTTTTATCTATCAGCCATTAGTGCTGATTGAAAAAAAAAACAAAAGAGGTTTCTGCCTCGAATCGCTGCAGCTTTACGAAGTGACAGTATACACGCGAAAAAAACAAATAACTATCGCGTCACGCATGTTATATGATGCAAGTCGTATCGTCCCGAGGCCGTGGTCGGAGCCTTATGTTTGTTTTGTACCCTCAAGGTATAAACGAAACAAGTACCTATTCAAAAATACAGCTAGTAAGTTAAATTGTAGTTTTTCTAGGAAAACAAGTTTGCTAACCGGGGCCGCGGGCATAGCTAGTTATTTTTCATAAACGTTTTAACACGAGTGGACGTTTTAGATAAGACCTTCTCCCAAGATAATATGTGTGAACAAGAACCCTTAAAATAAATTGATCGTGTACATGGCCGTAAGTAAAGAATAAACTTAAAAGGACTTGCAAGCAGGGCATGAAAAAATCTGTGTTAAAAAGTCAGTATCATGGTTTTATCGATGTGTGTTCATAAAATTTTCTCGTTCATAAATATTACGTGAACGTAGGTAACCTAACCTCGATTTAGTTAATGACTTCAAGGTATATGTTAGTGTATCAGGTTCAATAATAAATCAGACTAGAATTAATTATAAAAACTGTAGTGTAATCTGGAAAGAATAAGGTAGTTGACAAAAAAATCTAATTAGTCCGTCATTTATAGATTACCAAAAATATTGGACACGTATTTTTTATTTTTTTACGTAAACAAACAATAAAGACGTTACAGTTTGAAAACTTGTGTGACGTCATACATTAGTATGACATTTTTAGCTGTCAGTGACGTTACCAACTCCCACCCTCTTTCTTTCCCATCTTTTACGCATTTTATCTTCGTCATTTTTTATTGATTTGATATAACGAAAAATCGGACGAACTAATTAGAATCACATTTTTTAAGTCAGTTAACATCCCTATTGTTCCTTTTGCACGCAGAGTTTTTTACTTTATCTTTTCAGATGAGCATCGATCTACATTCTTTGCAGTGCACCAACTGAAACAACAATGTCAGCGGAGAAAACAAATGAAGGAAATAGGGGATCGGACTGGGTCAAAAAAATATGATTCTAATTAGTCCGTCAGTTAGATTATCTAAAAATATTGGATACGTGTTTTTTGTTTTATTAAATTAATAAAAATTGACGAAGATAAGTGAAAAATGTACTACCATGTGACGTTTTCGAGGAATTCACGAGTTTTCGGAGCATTGTATCGTCTTTATTTATTGTTTATGTGAAAAAAGAAAAAATACGTGTCCAATATTTTTGAAAATCTATCTGACGGACTAATTATAATTTTTTTGTCCGATCCCCTATTGCTTATAGCCTGCCACGAGTCACCGCAACCGCGACGATACGATACTAATGCGAAGGAAACCAGCGAAACACCCGCTTAGTTGCATTGACTGAGGTCGTGAACTGGGGTTAACACTTTCAAACGCCTTTTAACCGACGACGCTCTGTGTAGGTGATGATTGTTTTTTATTAGACTGTGGGTACTTAAGGTGTGGGTACATCTAGGTCTGCTTAACCCTTTGGGGATATCAGGCGTGATGTTATGTGATATTATGTTAGGTACTTAAAGTACAGCGTACTCTATCTACCCGTTTAAGATGCACACTTGGTGTATGTGTGCATCTTACACTTGGGTACACCTGAAATACTTTTATTTCTTATCTGTTTTTGCCTATTTGGACCCAACCTGTTTGGTAGGAGTCGAGCTCGTAGCTCCATTACTTTCCCGTTTTCGGGGTCTGTTGCTCGGAACCCAATCTGCCACACTAACTTAGTTCCATATACGGTCACAAATGTTGACTCGAAGTATACTTTGTTCGTGACCGTTGAGGCTGCGGTTTGTTCGAAAGAAATACCGCGGCCTCGACACAAAGGGCTAAGAAGGAACATGGGTGGTTTTTAGTCAGTAGAAGTCTGACAATCTCAACCGCTCTACCCAGAGCGGGAGGAGTCATTTGACGATAAAAAAAGTATAATTTGTTTCATGGTTCGCTAGCTTACTTCTTTTTATTCCAGAGACATGTCAACTAGTGAAGTAAAACAGTTACTACCGCCGTTTTGTCACAAGTTTACAGCTGGTTTATGGCGGGTGGATGTAGTGCGGGATTGTAAACGAGTGTCGGAGTGAAGTGGGAGTATCTCGGACGAGATTTATGATCCTACTGTGTGTAGTGGTAAGAGTGGTGTTTTTGACCGCGAATTTTAATCATGGTAATAAAAAAAATTATTGAAACTTTCTCTACTACCAACGCTAGCTATACATTATTTAATTGCTTTACGTATTAGGTTATTGTTTATTCAGGATTAAAAAGTAATAAAGTAAAGGGAACACTGTCCAAGTCAAGTCGGAGTTACACATGAAGGGTTCCGTACTAACGTAGTTGGGAAGCCCTTTTAATTTTACACATTACAGCATATTTTTTTTCATTCTCTTTATTATAAAAGTTCGAGAGAGGGGCGGGGTCACACACATTTCATCACTTTGGAAGTTCTAGAAACAACTTGAGAAAAAATGTTTTTAGGAACCTCAATGTTAGTTGTCAACACCTATCTATAGATAATAGGTTTGATGAAACAAGTTTTTTTAGATTCAGTTCCATGTATCAGGTCAGTTCCATATGACACTCCTAAATCTTTTATTTTTATATAAAATATCGTAAAGCGGTTTACAGAATACATCTACCTACCTAGTTTCTACTGTGTAGTCTTAATCGTTTCCGAATAAAGTGGCTGTGACATACGGATGGACAGACAGACAGACATGACGAATCTATAAGGCTTCCGTTTTTTGCCATTTGGCTACGGAACCCTGAAAAGGTAAGTTGTGGTTT
Source organism: Diarsia rubi (assembly GCA_932274075.1). Lineage (NCBI taxonomy): Eukaryota > Metazoa > Arthropoda > Insecta > Lepidoptera > Noctuidae > Diarsia > Diarsia rubi. The sequence goes on along the minus strand of OW026424.1, from coordinate 17,635,357 downwards.
CACATCGTGCTGTGAATGTTGTATTCAAGTTTCGCAGAAATAAGATGAACATAATGATATAACATAACATCACGCTTGCAATCCCTGAAGAGTTAAGCAGAGGTGTACCCATTAGTAATCATATTCAACGAATTTAAAACGAATACTGCCGTAATTTTAACTCCGCCACCACTCGATTAATGAGTTATTTTGTTTACTTTAACTACTATATACTACTATCATTAACAAGTAGGTAATCGTAGTAATATTTAATACGACTTGACATTTATTTGTTTACTGATCTGAATCCATTGATAGACTAATGGATGTATTTAACAGCCATCAAGTGGCCGTTCGATAAATGATGTTTATTTTGCAAATATGTTTTTACAAACATTTTACATTTTTTAGTACCTTATTCCTCCGAGCAGAAAAAGCCGAAACAAACTCCTCATAGAGGTCATAGTATCAGTCAACGCACATGAGCATATTAGTGACTGAGATGGTCTTATGTAGTAAGTACCACATAGATTTGAGTGGAGTAGTGGTAGTTAATATATTATATCATATGGTAAAATAAAGCACCGTGCTTAATACACATAACATAAAGCAAATGCTATCATGGCTCTCACAAGTTGCTATTTGCTTATTGCTTTTACATCGCACTCATGCATGCTGCCCTCACCGCGCTTGCTTTAAGTCACTTGACTTAAAGCAAGCTTGGTGAGTGGCATCATGATATGCCTAGCTTAAAATATAAAGCATTAAGCATTAAGCAAGTGATTGCCTTAAAGCAACTTTGAACACCACTAGAGTGGAGCGGTCCAGTGAAACTACCTACTTGTCAGCTATCCTGTAGCTCGACTTCATAAATTGCGGGATTCACGTTGTAGCACACAGTATTTCAATACTAGGTGTTCCGGCTACAACTCGAAAATTATCCCATGGGAAGATAAAATCGGGATAAAAACTATCCTATTGGTTAATCCAGGTTATAAACTATCTGTATTCCAAATTTCATCCACATCCGATCAGGAGTTTTTGTGTGAAAGAGTAACAAATATCCTTACAATTTTTCGCATTTATAATACGAGTATTAGTTCGATTCTTTACACTGAGCCTGTATTTACACCTCTGGCCTTTGAAGATAAAAACATGGTGTGGTTCACAAACAGGGTGTAAATTAACCCTTCACACATACGTCAACCAAGTATTCTGTACATCAAACTAAGTACCCCTACGCAAAAATTTTTGCTGGGAAACTACTTTTTTTTTTGGGGTTAAAAATCACATTTACATTAAAACTCAATGTAGCACTCTTAAAACATTGTGCTAGTGGATGCTTTGATTAGTAAACGGGTCATGGACGTAATTTAAGTAAAGTAATAACCTGAAAAATTAGTATTCACAAAAACAGCTGTGCAAAATTTGGAACTTTGAACCCTAATATCTCCGTAACTATGGGGTTCCCAGGTATGGTCTAGAACCAAAAAATGATCGCAGTGGTGGGGAGAACAAGTGCCCTTCGTTTGCGTTAAGGGTACTTTTACACCCTTTATACATATTTTTTTGGCCTGTTGTCTGCACGTTTGTGTTTCAGTACCTACCATTAACATCAGCGGTCTGGCTTAACTATGTTTGAGCCAACATTTAGTCTAACTGAATGCAGCTAAATAACAGTACTTTATCGGTTTTACGAATGTAAAAACGAAATTATTGACTTCTTCCATTGACGTCGATTTTAATGATGGCTAGAACTTGCGGTTAGAAACTTGATAGGAGAAAGTATTAATTAAAACACTGAACCGCCGTTAATGAATCACAAAAGGGCAGTTATTAATTTGTTCCAGTTCTGCTTAATTGATGTATAAATAGTACCTCAAAACGCTTGTTATTATACTAAACAGGATGGAAGAGACAGTGACGTACAGACAGTCAGCATGAATTCAGCTCATGAATCTAGACCTACAGCGTCAGAATGTACCGTCGGTAAATTAAAAAAGCCGGTCAAAATCGAGTCGGACTCGCGCACCGAGGCGAGAGTTCCGTACAAACAAAGTTTAAAATTATTAAAAATATTTTTATTGCATGATGTAACTAAATATTTATAATTTTCTCAATTTTTCCTTTATCTGTGCTATAAGACGTTGCTTCGTACCAAATTTCAAGATTCTGAGTTCACGGGAAGTACCATGTAGGTTTTAATTCCGTTGCGAGTGTCTGTGTGTGTTTCTTTGATGGCGTTAGCTTAGAAGTTTGATATTTTCACAGCTCTAAAGGACAGTAGACCGAAGTATTTTATATGAATATCAATTGGATATTCCACGCGTTCCTGAGAATAAGGCTCTTGACAGATAGACTGATAACATAGTGATCCTAATAAGGGTTCCGTTTTTTCTGAAAACCGAAATTTGCTAGTAAGTTGTACGGTCCGCATCAGAAGTAGCTTAACATTTTGTAACTTTTATTTAATGAACAGGATTCTTTAAAATATTCCTTAATCTTCAATTACTTGTTAGTAACGAGTAATTTGTAACAAGTTTTCATTAAAAAACTTGCTTAGTAAGTTTGAATCTAAGTGTTAATCTACTTCTGATGCTGACTGTACCATACCTAGGATAAAAACATATGGAATAGGTTTTTTTTTATACACGGTTACCATGAATCGCAGTAGTATACGAGTGTCACTTTTTACCCTTATGCCCTAAGTAATGTAAAAAAGTGGTGGACCGTCAGTAAATTTGATGGTACTTTCCTCCATGTATGGTAACTGCTGTGCATAGTTGTATCGAGGTACATCTACAAATGTTTTGTCGTCTACTTACTTCTTTTGTATTCATAGTGAGTTATTCACAATACGAGGTAGTGCATAAAATACAGGGATTTCCCATCATAAAGTGGCACTTCATATAGCAGTCCTCCCACTCCCACAGATACCTAATGCCAAAATAAACTATTTAATAAAATAGATATGCTGAGACACAGCCCTAAGTTAAGTAAAGGTTTGTTGAGATCAAGACTGATTAATTTATTGCTCGGTAACGAGGATTCAGCCGTTACCGAGAAATAAATTCACGTCTTTATTTAATATTATGTTACAGTTATTCGTTACTTATTTTTTAGTTTTGTAATAAGGTTCACTTGATTACTTGTTAAAATGTATATCTAAAAACAGGCGCTTCTTGCCAACAACCTGCTTAGTTTGGCGAGTAAATTGTTAATTAACAAAATATGCATATTTGTGAACATGAATAAAAACAAAAAGGACAGGTGGCACTCGGAGACTGCCGCGGTAAAACTATTGCATAGCATTTTTTATCAACTTATGTAATTATAATTATTTATATTATTATTATTATTTTAATTATTATTATATATATATTATTATTATTTTCCTTTATTTAACTTATTACATATAAATTATATTTTTAAATATTCCCATAAAATAAAAACATTAAAAATATAAAAAATAGTAGCCCACCGGTATCGGGAACAGGGTCCAAGCTACCGGTAGTCAGGGCTCCAGAGAAAGGAACCTCCTAACAATGCGAGCCGTGTCGACAACCTCGCGAGCCAAGTCAAGATATTTGATTTGCTTATCTTTCTCAGCTTTCACGAGGTTCTCGTCATGCGGGACGTTAATTATTATTTTTTCACACCACCTGCTCGAAAATGTTAAATTATATGACAAGCAATCTTAACCTAAAGTGAGTCATTAGTGGCCGGGGGCACAGCCGGTCAATAATGTTGTACTGGATTTCATTATGACCCGCTGGTCAATAATGTGATTTGAATTTGGAATCTCACATGCTCAGCTAAATTGGCAGTATAGTATTAACAAACACCCTTTGGCGCCAGTAAGAGGAAAGCCATTCTCGATACCCTTACTACGCGTGGATGATATTCTCGATTTTCTACAAAATCATAACGACTGCTTCTGCATATCGTTGCCATGTTTTGGAAGACATAATATTGTAAGTATAATAAGATAACTACGAACCATTTTTGAAAAGGAATGGAATAACATTCAAACTGGCATTAATAATAACAAATACCGTACCGCGCCGAGTAATTTTTTTTTTTTTTTTTTTTTAAAACACAACACACACTGTAACATTAGTTAATTTATTTTAAGTAAACTGCGCTAAGATTGCTGTGGATTTTGTGAATAAATAAATAAAGTATTATAGAATGTCGAGTGATGAAAGTGAGTTCTAAATATGTTATTCTTACTGTTTGTTTATTTAATAAATACTTTGTTTTTAGTACTATGGCTATTATTTTCTTACAATAGGTGTAAAAAGTAGAGTATCCTCCTCTGGGCTAAAGGTGTCTTTGCCTTGGGCTAGCTTAAATCCCTCGCAGCATTCAGGATTCTTGTATTAACTCCCTCGCTTCGCTCGTGACTTAAACTCTTAACTCCCTCCCTGCGCTCGGGAGTTAAATTCCGAATCCTTCATTGCGCTCGAGATTCAATATGACGCCCGTGACATAAGACACAACTTTAGCCCCTCGGTGCATAATCTACTATTATTATGTCTTTTATTTATTTACTTACATAAAATTTACATTTTTAAATATTTCATTTAAAACTTATAAAAAAACATTTAAAAATATAAAAAATAGTCGTCCATCGGTGACGGGAGGCTACCGGTCAGGGCTCCAGAGAAAGGAACCTCCTTACAATACGAGCCGTGTCCAGGAGTACCGCTCTCTGCATCAAGCCCTTGATCCAGCTGCCTAACGAGAGCCTCCTCCTCCTCCTCATTATTAATAATATTATTTTGCATAGTAAATAAAACAAAAAGTCATTAAAAGTTCTGCTATTCATCGATAGATGGCAAAACTAAAAACTAAAAAGTATCACCGCTGTGCCGGTCGGAGTGGGGGGTGTTAGGTTATTTTCGTTACGGAATTTCTGGATTCGGTCTCCACGCTCAAGGCCCGCAATAGAAGCTATGCAATAGCTTAAAAAAACTGCCAAATCTATGCGACACACTTCAGAGTTTCCTGTCGCTTGGACTTGGATCAGAATCACAACTTCACGTGAAAGCTGTGAGGAGTTCGGTTGTTGATTTTAGCTGTTGTTAATGAACAATAAAGTAATCCTTTGCTACAATGTGATGGGGGACAAAAGTAAAGCTTTGAAGTATTAATGTCTGTGGAGTGTGAGTGAGTGTGTTGCCTAGCCTTTTTCCATTTTATGTTGGGGTCAGCTTCCAGTCTAACAAGATGTGGCGGCAAAAAAAATACTTATAGTACTTTACATGTAAAAACAATGATTCTGAAATTATCATAATAACTGAGACAAGGTATATCAAAAAGCAACCGCAGCCCAGCTAGAAAAGCATCCGCTTTTTCATTTTATGAATTAGTAAAAGAAACTACTAGCTTTTAAACTAGAATATTGAAATACTGCGTAATAAATAGATATTGTATACATTTGATATCTTCTTGATATCAAAGATCTTTAATGTCTTCTTTAGTATGTAAGATCAAAAGATTAAAAAACCTTTAGAAATCTTATCCATTCCTTTCATGTGTAGCACGAGAATGATTTTGTAGGTCATTATTTAAGCAGATTCTCGGGTCTGAGCGAAGTGTTATCAAGTTTTTAAACCATATCAGTATCAGACACGTCTGAAATTGTGCCTGGTTAATGGCAAATAACTCGCTCAATAATACGTCATGGGACTTAAAAATAACTGGCGAAAACTGGATGTACTTTTAGGTAAAGCTCTGTTAAGTACTACTATTGTTATGTATTTTAGATTACTTTTCTTTAAATTCTTCTTTGTTTAACTTGTGATAAGGAATGCTTTTGTATACAATAGGTACTGACACTAATCTTTACATCTCTATTCAGGGAAAGCAGTATACGTAGGCAGATACATACTCGTATAGTACCAGACTTTATTTGGTCCTGCTTTCCAGATTAAGTGGTTTTAGAACTAATCCTTTGCATCTAAGAGAAAGGTGCTTTATTTGTATCTCTCGCCCTTTGTTAGGTGTAAATACAAGTTCGTTAATGTGTGTTTGGTCTTCTTTGATCCCTACGGAGAATAAGCGTGAACTTTAGCAGAATAAACGTGAAACTTGTGGAACAGTTCACTTTTTGTATGGTGTGTTTTTGTTTCCTTTGACGAACTTGTTTTTGTAACCTGTATTGGGAACTTTTTTGAAAAACCTATGGTCTTACAACTGAACAAACAGCTTAGGTAACTGATATTTTTAACAACTTCAATTTTACTGTAAACGGGATGTTTACCACGTTTAATGTTTATTTGGAGATCTCCATATTTTGGCGATGTTACAAGCATAAACTAAAGTTATATTCCATTCGTCTATCCATGTGGTTATAAATGTCGGGTAAGTGTTTATGAGCAGACAAAACAATCAAGCAAGAAAGGGAGTGTCAGACTTCTACTGACTAAAAACCACCCATGTTCCTTCTTAGCCCTATATGTCGAGGCCGCGGTATCTCTTATAACATTCCGCAGCCCCGACGGGAACACAAACCTCTACTCAAATCTTTGACGCGCTTTATCTTCGTCATTTTTTATTAATTTGATAAAACAAAAAATACGTATCCAATATTTTTCGATAATCTAACAGACGGACTAATTAGAATCATATTTTTTTAAGTCAGTAAATATCCCTATTAATTCAATTTTACTGAGACCAAAGAAGCGATGAGGTAACATTAATGAAAAAAAGAAAACACATCGGAGATCGAATCCATTCCGTACAAATTGAAGTTCAGTTGAATGCGTTTGTGAATACTTCAAACTTACCGTAGGCACAAAGTTGTATGTTTGATTTCAATCGCTAGGTACAAAGCATTTTCTTAGTTTTCGTGCAAAGAATCATAAATGCTTAATGATATCATAATAAGCTCGAGGTGTGTGGGTAGTTACTATATCTGCTGACATTTGACATTACGTGACGACTGTGGGGGAGGGGGGGAGAAGGGGAGGGGCTTATCTTACTCCTAATGTTCTGTCGTCACCAGTCTATACTTATTATTGCTGATTAAGTGTTAGTACTAAAATCTTACTTTGTTTGCCCACAAGTTATACGCAGAAGCGACTTTCATTGAGAAAACAAAGTGAACGAAAACAGATGAAAGACGCGACGTGAGATTTGATGGTATAACGCTTGGCGACCAATCAAGCAAACAAAACCAGTTTCTGCAAACCTTTCATTGTGAGGGAAATCTATACGAAGCGAGGCTATATTATACTGGAAATCTATAGCTTTATGTCAGCGTGTGTACCTACTCCCGTGAAATAATCGAGATTGATACACGCAACGCTTGACGCAAGATGCATCGTTTGAGGTCGCGAGCGTGGCGTAATGATTCATCTCTCCATCGCATTTCAGCACGTCTTTGTCTCCGTGAGAAATGCTTACTAGTGATATTTTATCTGAGATCAAATCAAGGAATGTCAGCAATTGAATTGTTAGTTTCAATTAATTAGAAAGAAGATATGTGCTCAGCTCATTTAGTCAATGGATTGCCTTTACAGAGCAATTAACAAATCTTCTTTATTTTAATTCACGACTATAGGTTTTTGACTTTATTTCTGCACAATTTTCTTACAAAATTGAATGTCAGCGACCCCAAGTCTGGACACGGGCTTAAAGTCAATATGGCCCCTTCAAGAAAACATACGTGGTTTTATGAATTTTACGTTAAGCCCCTTCATCTTGCTAATAAGTTCTAGTTGTGTTTCAATGTTTGCATAGTTGATGTCATCATCATCAACTGTATGTATAAACCAAAATTGTTCATGGAAATGGTAGAATGTACAAGAATTCTTTTAAACACGTTATTGTAAATACCTTCATTCTAAACAAATAAAGGAATAGGTACTCATTACCCGACTGCGTTGAAGCCCAAAAGGAGGGTTCGACATGTATGTACATACGTAAGTATGTCCGTTTCTTTGTTCCCTCATAACTCCTAAATGGATTTTTTCTATTCTTATTTAAGAGATCAAGACCATAATTATCGTCAAGTATAAATTGAATCAATACTTCACGGGTTAACGACTCTTGGTGCAAATAAAATGGGTAGGTAATTAGGTATCGTTTTCAGATTACCCTTCCTAGGAAACGTGATTTACATACGACCTTACAGATCTGCCCACGCTGGCGCCACGCTGAAGACGCTTCAGGCGCCCCCTCGCTTTAATGGAGTGCCAACAGACTATTGTGCGCTACTCTCGTTGGATTACAGTCACGACCACTGATATGTGTACATTTATCATCTTTTTTTACTAGTTTTCTAACGAACTAAAAAAAATACAGACAACTAAGGCCTATAGGTAAAATACACAAGATAATATAAAACAACAATAACAAACAAAGTAAAGATACAACAACCTGCATAAATAAACAAATAAAAAAACATACATAAATATTGCAACTTTGAGGTAAGAGGCCTATCGCCGCGGCCGGCAAGTGCTATATTCAATTTGGTTGCATTAAATCACTAGTACTCAACAAACATATTATTATTATCAAAAAATAATATAAAGTAACATATCCTCTGGACCTGACGCGTTGCTGTTTACAGCTGTTTGAACCTCTATGTAGTTGTGTGGTAACTTCAACTGTCAGGCAACAGATGTGACCAGCTCAGTTCCATTCAGGCTTGGCAGCCGTGTGATCTACATCAGTGATTGTTAGTTCGTCTAATCTTAAGTTTATTTTCACATGTTTTTAAGCTGTACATTAGTGCTCTTGACTGTACAAGCACCAGTAAGGAAAACATTTGAAATGGAATCATAATATTTAATGGACGTATTTTCTTGATCTGTTTTGATCGAAACAGGGACGGAAAGCTATGAAAATTAACGCGCAAGCAGGTGCTCTCAATGTTTCGTTATGGTTATAGCGTACTATAACGTCACACAAAGAGTAATTCACAAAGCTACATTCCGCCTGTAATGTTAAGTCACATGAAATAATCCCATCGGAATTACAAATATGTAACCCTGAATCTAAAAAAAAAAACACCTGTCCCCTACAATCATGTTTGCGGAACTCGTCAAAATATATGGAACAGCTCTGTTTTCGCGATTTTAGGTTTGGTCCCATAGTAAAAGTTTTTCATAATGATGAGTACAATGACCCCTATGAGATTTCGAGTATAACTTGGCCAGTCCTAGAAAATACTCGTCTTTGACAACCATATCAGTCGCAGTCTCATGTAAAATTAACCTTATTTTTTTTGTTCTTTTTTTTTCTTTTGGCGTGTGGAAAATCATCAAATTACCCCTCCCGCTCTTGGGCAGAGCGAAAGGGAGTGTCAGACTTCTACTGACTAAAAACCATCCATGTTCCTTCTTAGACCTCTGTGTCGAGGCCACTATAACTAGTGTACAACCCGCGGTCCCGACAGGCGTGTTGAATTAACCTTAAGGTACATATTGGGTATATATGTTAAATGCTGATTCATATTAAATATTTTCTACATTTCCCAGTATTTTAGCAGTCGATAGTTAACCACATACGTGTAAAGCATAATTTTCTAGGAATAAATGCGAATAAACGAGGGTTGTTCTGTTTATAGGATGATATGACAAGAAAAGAGGGATCCGATGACGTAACGAGTAAAAGAGAATTATAGGAGAAGCATACGAGCAGCACTGACCCCAAATGAATTGAGGTAAGAGAAAGAGATTAGGGGATCGGACAAAAATAAAATCTAATTAGTCCGTCCGATAGATTTTCAAAAAATATTAAACACATATTTTTTATTTTTTTCACGTAAACAAAAAATGAAGACGATAGATACAGTGCTTCAAAAAGTCGTGTGACGTCACATGTTAGTACATTTTTTACCTACAAGTGACGTTACAAGCCCTCACGATCTTTGACGCGTTTTATCTTCGTATTTTTTTATTAATTAGATAAAACAACAATATTTTTTGATAACTGATGGACTTAACAGAATCATATATTTTTGAGTCAGTCAGTCCCGGGTCCCATTAATTTAAATAATAAATTGAAATACTATAATCACCAATATCATTCTAAGTTACAGAGGAACATTCTCCTCTTATTCAATACATTCGAACTGAAAACATGAAGTTCTACATCCAGAACTTTAACCTCTTTAACCACGAGCCTACCAGTATCAAACAAACTAATTAACGATTCTAGTTAATTTTACGTCGATCTGATCGCCAATATTCTCACAGCTTTATTATAATGCACCACACGAGCCTAACGTTTAACTGGACCATAAAATTGGCTCAGTCTCATTTGCATTATTAGCGCTAAATCATCCAAAATGTGCAATGTGCCTGAACAGACCTATACGTATCTAATGAATATTATTAGATACTTAGATTTAATGTTTGGAACAAAATTGGCTATTTGACTACTGTTAAAAATTCACGAAAATTAACGTAATTTCAAAGAACTTACAGAAATAACACAATGTGTGAAAGAAAAGTAATAAAATCGATCAAAAAATGGCTTAGTTTTAACTGATTTTAAACGACGTGCTAGACAAAGAGAGCGCTACGGAAATGTGACGTCATATTTCATACCGCCATACTTACTTAGTACAAATGGTCGTTTTCCGCGACAAGGATAGAAAGTGCCCCCACCAAAAACTTATAAAGCATGTAGCTACTCCATTTCTTTATCGATTTAATTTTTTTTTCTACACATCGTGTCATTTCTGTTAGTTCTTTGAAATAACATTTTCGTGAATTTTAAACAGTAGTCAAATAGCCTATTGACTGTGTGAGGTTTCACAATGATGGGCTGCGGGATGTTGTAAGAATTACCGCGGCCCCGACATGAAGGGCTAAGAAGGAACATGAAAAAAGTCTTTTCTCAGCAAAAAGTTTTGCGTAGGGGTACTTTATTTGATGTACAGAATACTTGGTTGACGTTTGCGTGAAGGGTTCATTTACTGTAAAAGGCGCAAGTTTTGTTCTTTTCAATATATTTATTTTAATAGTAGTACAAGTACGTAAGTTTTAATAGTAGTAAATTTATTTTTCAACACGTTTCTTTTTTGTTTCATTATTTTTTTATTTTGTTTATATTTTTAGTAAGGCACAGTAGGTACAGTGTAACCTTTGTGGGTAACTTTTGTTTGCGAGAAAGTTAAATACACAAATAAATAGGGCTAGAGGATCTGGTTAAATAAATAAACTTTATTTCATGATTCTGTTACAATGCCGCCTATAAATTAAAAATAGAATAAATTAACAAAATCATAAGTCGTTACAAGCCATATCGAAACTATTGCCTTATTATATTAATTTATGAGAATATAACTAACTGACAGTATATTTAAATAACCAGTCACTCATCTACAAATTCGCTTACCCAGAACAACTTTGTAAATTGTTGAACAAACCCTATGGGTAACCAACACTGCCATCTGTCGGCAATCCCAATATTTAGTTAAAACTCACATGAAAGGGTCAAATCCGTTGAAACACGATAAGAACGAACAAGAACATAGTTGTTGTGGCGCCATCTATACAAAAACTGTGGCAACATTCCACTGAAAGCGACCCTGAAGCAGAAAGTTTTTCGCAAGATTTCAGAACACTTGTTGCTTGCTCTGCTGTTGAAATGTGTCGGTAGGTGGCGCTGCACAGAAGCGACTTTATTATACTAAGCGGGAGGGGTTATTTGATGATTTTCCACGGTCCAAATAAAAAAGGGTTCTCAGTTTGCACACATAGGTGATGCAAAAATTACTATGACACTCACTCTATGACACACACACACTTTAGGTAGGTACCTACCTGTTTTTTTTTATTAAAATGTTTGTTTTGCGAACGAATTTTGTCGAGAAAATTATTTCAGACAAACAGTACCTATTGAAAAAAAACAAAGCACCTTGTATATTGAAAATGAAAATCAATAAAAAAATACAAAATGATGGCAATTTATTTCAGGAGGAGTCGTTCCCTAAGGTCAATGCCCTTAGTAACAGCATATTACACTCAAAAATAAATTATGTTAACAAACATAACCTTACTTAAGAACTTTTACGATTATTTAACATCTCAACTCGCGTGCTGTAAACAGCGGGTAGTCACGAAACATTCTTTTTTGGAACACATTCAAATAACGGTTTCACAATTTTATTGTTTTAAAATGACGTGTTGTGGTGAAATCCTTGATTCTCACAAAGTTAAGGCTGTAAATATTAACAAGTTAAATAATAGTTATTGCATGCAAGTCAAATGGTGCATTGGTACCACCGAGCACTTACTACGAGCATTCATTACTTACCTACCTATTAACAATGATATTAAAACCATAGATACGTTGTCCGCCCTCAAAAATGACAACATGAAATGAAGCCAATTGACCACATCGCGCTTAGTTACGCACCAACCTCTCGCGCGACGCTACGTTTGTTCTTAATTTAAATCGTGTGTGTAAACCTGCGCAAAACATAAAGACAACAGGCATCAACAGGCATCCCGCTGTACGGTGTCATATTTTCTTTCCCTTTCTTTACGCGTAAAAGTAGTTATATAATATTTTCGCAGTTTTGAAGCGCCGCCATGTTAGTTCATGACGTGTCTATATATAATACGTCATTGCCTATTAAGCTATTATATTATTCAGGACTAGCAGTTAGCCGCGACCTTCGTTCTCGTGATTTTTACAAAAAAAGGTTACTTCCCTTTTTGAATCAATATCAAGGGTAAAATAAATCCCTTTTGATTTTGCACAGAAGACCTAATAACTCTAAAACAAAAAAAACTTTGTTAAGGTACCTCTTATAACATCATCATCATCATCCTCATCCTTATAGCATCTGGTCTGCCAGTATGGTAATGGGTTTTAGTCAGTAGAAGTCTGACGCTCCCTTCCGCTCTGCCCAAGAGCGGGAGGGGTTATTTGATGATTTCCCACCCCAAAAAAAGAAAAAAAAAGGTCTGCCACTGCCAGTAAAAGTCCCGGTAAAATCAGTTTTTTGTTGTTATATCCGGGAATGGACGGGAGTTAAGTGCGCCGTGGAACTTTTTAGACTAGCAAAAGACCAAGTCGGATATGCGGAGCTGACTGCCAACCTTCACTAGTTGGAGTCTGGAGAGGCACTTAAAGAGAGAGAGATAAAATTAGAAAAAAACATGTAAATGACAGTCAGTATATTTTTATGGCCTATTGGAAGTTGTTCCGGGTCTGGCTGTTTGTTTAAATGTCTTTATTTTTTGTAAAGCCACCCACGATATAATAGGAGCTAGTCTAGGAGAAAATTGATTTTATTCCATTTTATGAAATAGTGACTACAATTATATCATCTGTGGTTTGCAGCACTTACCTACACTAATATAATAAAGACGAAAGATTTGTTTGTTTGTTTGTTTGTAACGAATAGGCTCCGAATCTCTTTCCGACCGATTTGAAAAATTCTTTCACCGTTGGGAAGCTACACTATCCCCGGCTGACATAGGCTACTTTTTATCCCTGTATTCCAACGGAAACGGGAACTACGCGGGTGAAACCGCGTGACGTCCGCTAGTTTCTTATAAAAAGAGGCTGAAAGTAAAAGAAAACCGGCCAGTATCATACGCAATAAGAGATAAGACGTAACAGATAACCCTCTTCCTTCACACTACGTTTTACGATGAGCTATGTGTACGATAAGGTTGATAAATGGCTCCGACGCGCTGTGTAATTCCATTCCCTGTTTAATTGAATTCTCGCTGGTGGGAGAGAGTTATGTCCAGCTATGGGATATGCATGACATCATCTCATCATAGATAAGCAAGATCGATAGAATAACGATTTATTGTATGCCAAAATTGACACAGCTGTTTTACAATATTGCTAAGTAAGTAGGTATTAGTAAGTAGTGTAAACCCGACGCTTCGCCCACATGGAGTTTGATAATACTGTCCCACAGGATCATACCACCGGCATAAAAAGTATTATATATGTGTATTAATTTAATCCGTTTTGTGTGAAAGATTGGTTACGGCGACGGCGGGTAAACAAATCAAGAAATCATACACCAAATTACAAATACTATGATGCCTCTTTTTTCCCATTTATTTACGGAACCCTGAAAAGCGAGCAGAAGCAAAAGTGCAGGACCGTAATTTAAGCTACCTATATAGTATCATAAATTATTCGTATTTCTCACGAAATGCAGTTTGAATTAGAATTTTAAAATTAATACGAATATTTAGTTTTAATTTAAGGTTAAATAAGAACAGTTTAATGTGAGTATGAAAAGTTTATTTTTATGTGCCAGTTTTTTTTAGAGAATGGTGATAAAAATAGAACTTCTCTTCACAATTTTTTCGGATTTGCTTCGTGTGTTTTTTTAGATTTCAGAATAAGGTATTTCACCAAAAAATCGAATTAGTCCGTCTGTTAGATTATCGAAAAATATTGGATCTACGTTTTTTTTAATTTTATTATATTAATAAAAATGTACGAAAATAAAACATGAGTGGGGGCTTGTGATGTCACCTTCTCTGTAAAAACGTACTATATCTGTGACGTCACATCACTTGACATGGCACTTTACAAAGCACTTTACGTGAAAAACAAAAAAAGATGTGTCCACTATTTTTTGGAAATCTGTCTGACAGATTAATTAGTTTTTTTTTAAGTACCCTATTTAGGGGGCGAACCTATTGCCAGCCAATGGAAAAGCCCATTAACTATTTAACCGACCTGGGCCTGCAGTCTCGACAAAGATAGCGATCGCTTTACGACAAAATTCGGTCGCAAAGCTATAACGATGCGGATTTAAGGTGGACGTGAGCCGGACGCGACCCGCCGGTATTAGCTACCAACTTAAATCCGCATCGTTATAGCTTTGCGACCGAATTTTGTCGTAAAGCGATCGCTATCTTTGTCGAGACTGCAGGGGCTGGGAATGGAACTCAGATTTTTATTGATTTGATAAATAAAAAATACTTACTTATCCAATATTTTTCGATAATGTAACAGACGGACTAATTAGAATCACATTTTTTGAAGTCAGTAAACATCCCTAATACATGAAATTTAAACATAACTGACGAAATGTTAGTGAACTATTAGTAGTGAAAAATACACCTAGTCTGCCTACCTCTTTGGGGATAACGGGCGTGCTGCTATGTAGTTATTTGTCTAACATAAGTACGGTATATTGATATCCTCCAGATGTACTTTTAAGTAGGTCAATAATTACTATCAGTTTGGTTTACCTACTGTTTCCTGTCTTACTATGTCATTTACTGCGGTTGCGATCGCTAGATATTGTTTTGTTAGATTGAGGAGGTGTGACCCATTTGGAGTATTTTTATAATTATATGATTTTTTTTTAAACCTATTCATTTTGTACAGGAATATTTTTAAATGTTAAAAGAATGAAAATGATTTTTTTAAATAAAATAAGTCATTAGAATTAGGTATATTGTGGCACACGAAATTGATGGAAAAATCTTTGGAAAGGTCAAGTGTACCTACAAATATGGACGCATTCCCGATGTCAATAATAGTTTTTGAAGAATAGAACAAATATAACAACTGAAAGAATGCTAAGTGTTGTTGTGTTAAAAAAAATGAAATCAAACTTAAAATAAAAATATTGTTATTTTCAGCGCTCTTTCCATTGAGTATTATTTGTGTATTTTCGTCTAAGTATACTAAACAGTTGATACGTTTGTGTAAAAAGATATTATGTCAGAAGTGGGATTCGAACCCACGCCCACAGAAGTGGACTGCGACCTGAACGCAGCGCCTTAGACCGCTCGGCCATCCTGACTTGTTTTATCGAAATCAAATATCATATCTTATTGTTAAATAGGTAGTCAACAGTCATATCATTAATAACAGGGTTATAAAATAAAATAAACATTGAATTGAACTCGTCGCCATATTAATCAACAATACCAATTAGATAATAATAGATAGAGTAGCGGTGGCCCAGTCGTGGGTTTGAACCCCCGGCAGTCACATTTATTTTTTGTAATTTATTTCGTCTCCACTGCTCCCAAAACGTTGAAGGAAAACATCGTGAGGAAACCGGCATGTCTTAGAACCAAAAATTCGAAGATATCTGACATCTACCAATCCGCACTGAGCCCGCGTGGTGGATTATAGCCCATCCCTCTCCTAGAGAGGAGGCCTGAGTCCCACAGTGGGACCAATATAAGGCTGATGATGATTTATTTATTTATTTACCACTAGTTATAGCAACATGATATGTACCTATAGTTCGAAGACATGTGCCATCTACCAACCCGAACTCGGTCTGCGTGGTGGATTATAGCCAATCCCTTCCCTAGAGAAGAGGCCCGTCTCCCTGGAATGGGAATATTATTATAGGCTGAAGATGATCAGATAATAGTAAAATCGCGTCATGTTACGATTCATCCCAGATTAAAGCTGGATTCTTGCACTTTTTTGGACTTTGAGAAAAACGGAGTGTCTTTAAATGCTTCATCTCCTATAGAAAAGGGAGGATCTTCCGACCAAACGGGTTTTGTGTCTGGTGTGTTACTGTTCGAGGTTAAGCGGGTTTTTCTATATACTGTTCCTTAAGTCGCGGATAACTTAAGCTTGTTGCTGTAGACGCTGTAGTAGGTACTTCTTGTAATCCCGCTACAAGACCGACTAGACTTGCTGATTTCTTAAACTGTTTCCCATAAAATAATTAGTCTATAACATTTTATGTGACTAGACCTTAAATCAAATAAGTTACTTGTGTTCTATTTTTGCCTAACCTCCCCAATTCCCACAAATAGATAGTATAATATTTGCGGTTGTACAAAGTACAATACTTTACGATAAATTGTGTATAAAAGTTCCAGTCATATTTGGGTAGTGCAACATTGCTGGTACTTTTACCGAACATCTAAATAATAAAATAGTCCTTAAATTCTAATTTTGAAAAGTATCTTTCGTTCTTCGAAAAATGCCGATTGATTACGAAACGGATCCGTCAGTGACCAATTTGCGGAATTACCTGAGGATACGTAGCGTCCACCCCAATATTAATTATGGTACGTGCCTTACATTTCTATTTATTTCACCATCACTGCAGCAGACTAGCACTATAGTATACCGTATTAGTGTAATGGTGTGATCGTCGGGCTGCCAAGTCCTAAGTCTCTAATTCGAATCCAAGACACCTCAGTTTTTTCATCTCAGTTTTTTCAGGATCATTCACTTTTGTGATATTTCTCCGTGGCTAGTAAAGCCAGGTCACAGATCCATGGGGGTCTGAAATCTTAACAAAGAAGAAGACCACCACTGCAATCAAAACGGTTAACGTAAATCATAGTGAGGGAACCGCCATGTGCTAGAACAAACAATAGGGTAGTTAACTAAAAAAATCTCATCAGTCCGTCAGATAGATTTTCAAAAAATATTTGACACGTATTTTTTTCTTTTTTCACGTAAGCAAACAATGAAGATACAATGCTTTGCAAACTCGTGTGACGTCATATTCTAAGACGTAAGTATGACATTGTTTTGCGGTTAGTGACGTCACAAACCCCCACTCAAAACTTTGACGCGTTTTATCTTCGTCAATTTTTATTGATTTGATGAAACAAAAAATACCTAAGTATCCAATATTTTTCGATAATCTAACAGACGGACTAATTAGAATCATATTTTTTTAAGTCTGTTAACATCCCTATTTGGGAGACATGTGACATCCACGGACCAACTCTGGGCCCACGTAGGCGCTCTCCCTCTCTTAGAGAGATGGCATGTGTCCCAGACTAATTCCACCTTACATTCTATTTACGGTTAACATCCGGCCGGGCCCGGAATGGAACAGGATAATCGGATTGGGTAACACTTCCACGTATGAATGTAAACATGTCCGGTATGTCTTGCATGTCTAACGCATACCTTGTCTGTAATTGCGATGGCTTATAGAGCGTGTTTAAGTGATCTTAGGATCCATTTGCTAACATCAGGAATTGAATATTTTGGTTTCATATAGGACATTTACTTTATGGTATAGCTTACAAAATTTTCCGGTGAGTGACGTCACAAACCGCCACTCAAATCTTTGACGCGTTTATCTTCGTCAATTTTTATTGATTTGATAAAACAAAAAATGAATAAAAAAAATAATAATAATAAGTCGGTCTGTTAGATTATCGAAAAATATTGTAGTATACAATATTTTTCGATAATCTAACTTATTATTATTATTTTTTTTATTCATTTTTTGTTTTAGTCGGTCTGTTAGATTATCGAAAAATATTGTATACTACAATATTTTTCGATAATCTAACAGACCGACTTATTATTATTATTTTTTTTATTCATTAATCATCCCTATTGATGACCCTGTCAGTTTAAAAACTTATGTGAAGGGACATGTATTTTTTTTTAACTGCGTACTTAAATTGGCCATACTAGCAGAACTAATGAAGAGATTGACAGTGTGTTAACCTTTTAAATTGATCAGCATTTCATAAACTGGCAAGAACCCAATGAGCTATTAAATGAAGTCTATAAATTAAATAAACTTGCAAAATGTTCACGTTATTGTATCATTAAAATGTTTTAATTTGTTTTAACTTTCCCACAGATGTAATTAAGCAGCACGCAGCCATTATTTCCAGTGATTAATGGTCAGCATTATGCCTGTTTACTCTTTAATTTACTATCCCTCATAATATGTATATTGAATATATAGGTTTAGAGAGTGCCACAACATAGCTATAGTTCAAACTAGCATTTTTCCGAACGAACAATTAAAATTAATTAATTAAAATTAAAACACATTTTTTAAACGAATCGGCATAAAATTACCTACGAGTTCCAGCTGCAGAATTAGTTCACTCATCGAATATTTGCTAAAAACTAATTTTTTACGCAAATTTATGATTCGGAGAATATACATCTACTTACCATCTATGGGCCTCCTAAAGGTGTGGACCGGAATTTGACAAATATTATAATCTGTCAAAGACCGCTGTCCGCTGGGGACCAGTAGACAGAGGTACATTCCGCTCAGTTTCACTGTACCATAGATTTCCATATTCTCCACTGTTTCAATCTGTCATCTACGAATTCCATAGGTACCTACACGCGTTATTTTTGTATTAAAACATAACTAGGTACGCCTCTGCAACCCTTTGGGAGAACAGGTGTGATGATACTCGTGAAGAAGGGAGGACAGAGTGTCGTCGGCGGCATTACGGCGGGTATACAATAGCGCTTTAGAGCTGTTTTTAGACTGCCGCGCCACCTCTGCGGATGTTTTCATGTACCTACGGTCCGTGTATTGCAGTAAAAAAGATAATTTAATTTGTTTGAATGTATGGGGAATTGCGCTATGTTTTATCAAACATTTTTTCGTATTTTTATGGATGGGATATTATATTTTTATCTGCAGTCATCATGATCGGTACAGCCTATCCTTAACTATGTAGGAGTCAGAAAGAAAACAATGAAGAATATGTTTTTATTAAGTTTTAATATTTAAATGTTTCGCTCAAAAGTACAAGTTCCTCTTATTAAAAGTGATTGCAGAAATGCGAACCACTATGAAAGCAATTTTGCCTTCAGTGAAGACGAAGTCAAAGATACAATTAGAAGTAAAACCTGTCTATATAGAAGTAAGCAATTAATTTCGTGATATCATTTGAATAAGCAAAAGTAATGTACAAACTAGGTTAGGTACACTAAATGTTCAAACAAATAATATCAAAGTTGACGACAACTACAATTTTGAAGTCAACAATTGAAACTGGAAATAGTTTTGTTAATAGGTATTAGTTCATCATTCTCCTGCCCTTATTCCAATTTATTGGGGTTGGCGCAACATGTATTTTTCTTCCATACTTCTCTATTTCTCGTCATGTCAGCAGTCACCTCCTTCCTAGCCATATCATCCTTCACACAGTCCATCCATCGTTTCTTTGGTCTTCCTCTACTCTTATACCCATATACATTCATACTCAACATTTTCCTCACAACACTTTCTTCATTCCTTCGCATCACATGTCCATACCACGCCAATCGATTACCACACAACTTTTCATTCAACGGCGCCACTTTCTGACTTCCTCTTATGAACTCATTCCTTATTTTACCCATTCGCGTCACACCACACATTCCCCTTAGCATTCTCATCTCAGCCACATGCAATTGCCTTTCATTTATCCCTTTTGTGGCCCAACATTCTGATCCATACATGACAGCAGGTCTAACCATGGTTTTATAAATCTTCCCCTTGAGTTTAAGGGGAATGCGGAAGTCGCATATTGTTCCCGTGACCTGCCGCCATTTCATCCATCCAGTGCTAATTCTATGCTTAACACAACGATCTATTTCGCCATCGCTTTGCACGAGTGAACCGAGATACCATTTTGTTAATATTAGTTGTGGTTAAAATAATTTCACTGTGAAGTATTTGAATGAAACGATGTATTTGTCTTGAATTTGTGAAATAATTTAACTAATAGCAAGTCGTTACCATCACCTGGATACACATTCACGCTGGTACCAAAAGGACTTCCGAATTGAAACACCCAATATCACACTCAACTCAACCATTCTGTAGATTTGGCTGATAAGAGAGAAATATCCGCTTAATGTCGCTTATGAGCGACATTAACCGGTTCTTTTCAGAAAATAGTAATAAATAAAATGAGAGAGAATTCTGATTCTGAGAATTCTGTACAAAGAGAGAAGAAAAGTGTCAATGTAAAGTGTCTCAACTTACTTCTGGGTAGAAGCTTTTATCTGAACTTTTCGAATTTCGTAATGGTAACCCCCTATCTAGGAGGTTTATGTCCAGCAGTGGACGTTTTCGGCTGAGATGAACCCCCTATCTGATGATCTAATGGCTAAATGATCAACGGCTGAGCATAATATCACGCCAGTACTAGCCGAAGGGTTAGGTTGAGGTGCATAGGCCTATACAGGGTGTAAATTAACCATTCACACATACGTCAACCAAGCATTCTGGACATCAAACGTACTCCTGCAAAAAATTTACGGGGTTAAAATTTTCATTTTACGGTAAAACTCAATGTAGAACTCTTAAAACATTGTGCTAGTGAATGCTTTGTGTTGTTTGTTTTTTTGTGTAAAAGGGTCAAGGAGGTAATTTAAGTAAAGTTATAACCTGAAAAACTAGTATTTACAAAAACAACTGTTCAAAATTTGGAACTTGGACCCCCAATATCTCCGTAACTAGGGGGTTCCCAGGTATGGTCTAGGACAAAAAAAGTATCGCTGTAGTGGGGAGAAAGAGTGCTCTTCGTTTGCGTTAAGGGTACTTTTACACCCTTTATAGTGCACCTACATTTCGCCAGTGTAGTGTAACTCTATGCTATTGGGGCAAGCCCATTCTGCAGCAAGCAAGGCCATTCTGTGTGACATCATGCTCTCTGTATTCCAGATGAATGCCTCACGTACCTTCGCGGCCAGGCTGCAGAGATTGGGCTGTCGGTTCAAGTGCACGAACCTCTGCCTAAGAAGCCGATTCTCGTGATGTCCTGGGAAGGCTTGGAGCCGACCCTGCCGAGTGTGCTGCTCAACTCACATATGGATGTGGTTCCAGTGTTTGAGGTGAGTGATTTATCATTTTGTTTTCCATAGAGACGGACGTGAGTTTGTGTAGACATGGCATGACGTCTGATGGCAGTAAACGAAGTAGTGACTAAGAAAACACAAATAGCAGCAACAAAATAAGTTAACCCGTTTTTTTTTTAAGGATAAGAAATTACCAAATAACTCCTCCCGCTCTAGGCGGAGCTGAAGAGAGTGTCAGACTTTTACTGAATAAAAACCACCTATGTTCCTTCTTAGCTCTTTGTGGACGGGGCCGCGTTATCTCTTACGAACAACCCGCATCCCCAAATAAGTTATATTGTCCCTTTGTTTTTTTTTTGGTGGGTGGAAAATCATCAGACTTCTACTGACTAAAAACCACCCATGTTCCTTCTTAGCCCTCTATGTCGAGGCCGCGATAACTAGTGTACAACCCGCGGTAATAAGTTATCCCTTGTAATTAAATAATCTTTTCGTTAATCAAAAATAGTAAGGCGACACACTGCTAGTTAACAAAAGCAAACAGTCATCTCATTGTACGTGGAGCGGTGGAGCTTATTATTCTTAGAACGAAGCTTAATAGGAGCTCGCCGATGTTTGACGACTTTGCTAAGATACAAACTGTTCGCTCTAGCTATCATTTAGGAAAACCCAACATCACCTAAAATGTTAGATAATAGATAATGTCTTCAAATAGTTAGTTACATGCTTCCAATTTTCGATACTTTCCGGAGAATCCACTTGGGAATAAATCGTTAAAGAATCCACTTTCTCAATGATTTAGGTTTTCTAGAAGTTCGAGCGCAATTCGAAATTAAATTTAAAGTCACCTAAAGAAAGTTTTTTTTAAGTAAACCAAGGACTTTGTAACCTAAATGGAAAGCTTTTATTGCCTTTTATAACTTTGATTCTATTGAACTTTTGTGGATCCAAACTACGTTCAGTATCACGTTTGCTATGGAATATTTCGACTATTGACACTGACCGTTCTTGAACGGCGTTTTTTGTGCTAATCGAGTTCAGTTTCATTTGTGAAATTCACACTTAGTTTATGTACAGTCGCCAATGCATCAACTTACCACCAACTGTAAAATTTCTCCGAATGATTTAAACCCATAAAATGTTGATGGTAAGTTCTAAATAGAATGAGAAAATCTTACAGCTTAAGGTAACTTGACCTGCGATCTGGGAAGCATAATAAGGAAATCTATTGCAAACCTGCGTGACTTTCTTGTTGCGACGTTTTCAAGAATCACTCACGTTTTTAATAAAGACCTATGAAAAGAGAAAGTATTTTAAAGTGTCCCCACGTTCAATAGGTTCAGTATCAACAGAATCCCTTGTTTGACAAATTCCCTAACGTGTGTTTTCGCGAACTTGTAAGACGTGACCGAAATATTCTAATATACTTCAGCTCGTATTTACAGTTCTAAAATTACATTGTTCGTATTGACAATCTTATTTTATGTTTTTATGGCGAACAACTTTTTGTTTGTTCAATATAATACCTTTTATATTATTATTATTATGATTGCTTCTGTTTCTGTATTTACTGATTGTTATTTGTGACAGTAATATGAACCGACTGTGTTGTGGGTACCTATGTTACTCAAGGTGAATCTTAACGAACTTTCTAATGGTAAAAGGATTCTTGAAATCGGCGCAGTAGTTTTTGAGGTTAATCATCAAATAACCCCTCCCGCTCTTAGGCAGAGCGAAAGAAAGTGCCAAACTTCTACTGACTAAAAACCACCCATGTTCCTTCTTAGCCCTATAAAGGGTGTAAAAGTACCCTTAACGCAAAAGAAGGGCATTTGTTTTCTCCACCACTGTGATCATTTTTTTGTTCTAGACCACACCTGGGAAATTTTGCACAGTTGTTTTTGTAAATACTAGTTTTTAAGGTAACTTTACTTAAATTACCTCAAGGACCCTTTTACTATTCAAAGCATCCACTAGCA
Organism: Diarsia rubi; assembly: GCA_932274075.1. Taxonomy (NCBI): domain Eukaryota; kingdom Metazoa; phylum Arthropoda; class Insecta; order Lepidoptera; family Noctuidae; genus Diarsia; species Diarsia rubi. Next base: position 17,611,889 of record OW026424.1, on the reverse strand, counting down.
TAATGTTTTAAGAGTGCTACATTGAGTTTTAACCTAAAATGAGATCTTTTACCCCAAAAAAAAAGTTGTTTCCCAGCAAAAAAATTCGCGTAGGGGTACTTAGTTTGATGTAAAGAATGCTTGGTTGACGTATGTGTGAAAGGTTAATTTATACCCTGTATGTCGAGGCCGCGGTAACTTCTGAACTCCCGCATCCCCGGGTTAAATGCTGTCTCATTTGCCTTAGCGTAGCGTTCACCTGCAGCAAATAAGTGAACTATCATCATCTGTATCATCATCAACATTAACATGTGGCTCTTGCATTTATTTATTAGACCTAATTGCCTTTATCTACCTTCTTCCTCTTGAACCCATAACCACGAAACGCAATGTGCAAATCTCTCCACTTTTGGCGGTATTGTGTCTTGGCTATTCAGCTCCCTGCCTTGCCTTTTTGCAACTATATTGGGGTCGTTTTTCCTTCCAGTATGACCGAATGCAGCTCAAAACTAGTATTCACAGTAAACAAAATACCAATAACTCATCTATAAAATAAAAGTTACAAAAAGAAACCTTTTGCACTAGATACTTTAATATTTTTTGGTTGCAATTAAATGTAGGTCCATTACGAGTCAGACCAGTAAGGCCCATTTTCCTACGAGTACAGTATTCGCGTTTACTGTCATTTCGATTATGTTTACGATCCCAAGTACCCGGAAAATTTGCATCATTTAATTTTGAATAATAATTTAGCGTATAAATTAACGACTTAATACATTTGTAATTTATGTTATACTAAACTAACCATTTGATATTATTATTACTGTAAAAAAAGAAAGTGTCAGTTTTGCAACGAATTCCTGAGAGAATATGTACCTATTGTAAAATAGATAGGTAAGTGAAAACAATACGATTATTTTGTCCAAATAAACGGGTGACAAAACTAACTATCTAAATGTCGACATAAACTGTTCCGATTAACATTAGTTTCATAATCCGTACCTCCAGGTACTAGGTAATTTATTTCACACTAGCGGACGTCACGCGGTTTCACCAGCGTAGTATCCGTTCCCGTGAGAACACAGTTATAACAAGTAGCCTATGTTACTCAGGGTGAATGTAACTTTCTAATGGTGAAAGAATGTTTGAAATCGGCGCAGCATTTTTTGAGTTTATTCATAACAAACATACCCACAAAAATACAAATCTTTCCTCTTTATAATATTTAGACGTAACTCATGAGATACAGAGAAGTATGGTAGAAGAAGACATGTAGCGCCGACCTTAAATTAATTGAGATAAGGTCTAGAGACTGATGATGAATGATGAATATTTAGACGTAGGTAATCTATTAGTGTCCGACCGAACAGGATTTTTAGCCGAAACCGAAACCGAACCTTCGGCGTTGGTCCCAGTTTCGGCCGAAACCGAAACCGAAACTTATTTGAATTTTTATAGCAAGTTAAATTTATTTATTTATGTACACACAAAATACAAAAAAAGGTTAAAAATACTTTTTAAAAAATTAGAAGAGGACAAAGGTACCTACTGCTTATTGTACTTTACGCATTTATAGACAGTTAACACGTGTAAAAAAATATAATGCAAGAATTAAAGTATGTACTTAACAAAAAAAAATATTATTATCTTTATTTGTGAAATTAACAATAAAAAAACAAATAACATATTTGACAAACTTTTTCAAGATTAAGCACAAAATTTTAACGTAACCGAAACCGAAACCGAACCTGCGGTCGGTTCCTATAATCTATGGACATGACGTTGTCATAGACGGTAACTATTACGAATTTAATCACGAGCATCCCCGGGTTAAATGCTGTCTCATTTGCCTTCGCGTAGCGTTCAACTGCAGCAAATAAGTGAACTACGAGTATCATCATCTGTATCATCATCAACATTAACATGTGGCTCTTGCATTTATTTATTAGACCTAATTGCCTTTATCTACCTTCTTCCTCTTGAACCCATAACCACGAAACGCAATGTGCAAATCTCTCCACTTTTGGCGATATTGTGTCTTGGCTATTCAGCTTTTTACCCTCTATCACCACACATTCAATCCCAACCCGTTCGTGTAAATCAGCTTCACGCTATCAGAAAAACCTAATTACTCTTCTGCACGTAACTATCCTTAGCGGTTAGAAGCTCTGCTAGTTACTGCCTGCAAACAATAGCTGGAAATGCTTAGAAGAAATATGTATTTTTTTTTCGAAGCTTGAATATCTTATCCACTTAAGAGCGTACTTACATATAACGAAACAATTAGGGATAAGGATGAAATATACTTAAGATAAAATGATGATAAATATGGATAAACTGGGCAGTTTTATCCTGCAAAGCGGCGAGATTCGTCATGAAATACGACGAACAGAAGTATCGCCAACACACACGTAGACATTTAGGCATACCTTAGTTATAAGAATAGAAAATTAGTGTAGCACCTTACTATGTTCCTATCAGTGCAATAATAACTAGTTAAGTTAGTATGTAGTCCAAAATGTAAATGTGTACTTACCTACCTCTGTAGTTTAAAGTTTTGCATACTAGAAATGGTTAATATGAGGATCTTTACTGTAGTATTAAGTAATGCACTATGTACCATCTTTTTACCCATATTATGCGAATAAATTATTTGATTTGATTTGATTTGATTAGGCTAGTCGTGTGTCCATCACAATGCCATGTGACAATAGCCGCTGATTTTTTCGGATTCATGTGCGTTTTGTATCTCTTGCTTCGATGAAGGAAAACATCTTGAGATATAGATATCTCTCGTCGCCATGTTAAGTCAAGTCAGAGAACCACGGATGGCATAAAAACTCTAACATCAGGTAAAACCATCAGTAACGACAAAATAATGAAGAGTTAAGTAATAGGTAATTGCCGTCTGTGTAGGTTACACTTTCTAACATTTCAGCGTGTCTCAACTAAAGGGAATCCCACTAAAAACAAAAGGTGTAAAAAAAGGCAAGTCTCGCTACTCAGTTCTTTTACCGTAAAAAGTAGTGAGGTCCATGTAATACCAAGTCAGTTAATATATTCAGTCCCTTCTTAAAAATCTTTGATGTTTTAAAGAAATAGATTGACTTGATAGATGGCAGATAGTTACAACTGTTTTAGCATTGTTCGTTATAGGGGAATAGCCTCTAATGGGGTACTAAATATTATTTATTTATTATTTATAGCAACATTACAGAATATCCAAACTGATGCTATAAACAAACAAAAAAAAAATACAATTAAAATTAAATTAAACTATAGCAATATCCACATAGATATTGTACAGGAACAAAAAAAAACAAATAATAAACAAAAACGAGAAAAGTTGTATTATGTATTATTATTATTATGTACGTGTCCTGTTGTTTATTCACTATATGAACTGATAGACGCTCCCAATAGCACCGAACTAGTAGCTCAGTTCTGGCCCGAAACAATTTAGATTGCCAAGAGTCTCTAATTTTGCATTTTGACCAATGTTAATTCTTGGACCTCCAGAAAAGTTGGACCCATCCCCCCTTCGAGGCCCACTTGAAGGATGGCGTCATCTACGGGCGAGGAGTTCAGGACATGAAGTCTGTGGCTGTGCAGTACATTGAAGCTGTGAAGAGGATTAAGGCCAAAGGTCTCAGGCTGAAGAGAACTCTGCATCTTTCGTTTGTGCCAGGTCAGTTTAAAGACAAGACCTTTGTTGAAGAGATTTAGAGATCATTTGAAGTTTATTGAGGAAAATACTCTTATAAACTAGTGTGTGGTGTGTATAAAATATTATTTGTAAATGGACACTTTAATGGTAGGCAAATTAATCAAAAACAGTTTTGAAGAGAGATATTCTGACCTAAATGATGATTTGATAACGACATAAACTAGACTTTGGTAGGAAAAGTAGCATAGTTTGCTTCCAAATGATAAGTTTGTTTTATTTATTAATACATATCAGAGATATCAGACATGTCAGGCTTTGATAGATAAATAAAAACACAAATCATTTTACATCAAAACGAGCATCGAACACAAATTCATAAATCATAAATTTAAAAAAAATGTTTGTACTGAATAATCTTATAGAATAATAGACACAAATAAATTATAAACATCAATAATGTAGTTTACCAGGTAGACAGTCACAGTACTTAATTGATATTTTTGCTCCACAAATGACTTCATTCATAGCACACCTCGCCGAAGCACTAGCGGACCGCTGGAGCCGGCCCCTTTCTGCAATAACAGGCTGGTTACGTGCGAGAATACAAACAGCCATCATCAGAGCAAGTAGTATGTGCATTCGCGGCACCCGTCATAAATGGCAACGGATAAACATCTACGAAGATGGTGCTGCTCTTCTCCACGTCTTGTCATAAACCTTTCCGTTAACCTGTCACTTTGTAGGGTTCTACACCAAATATAATTATAGTTTATGAATTTATATTACATAACTACACAACACATTCACACACAAGCAGACTTATTTATATGTATATATAATTATCACTAATTACACATCAGCGGCAACTTATATTGTTACCATAATATAATGCCGGACGATGTCGGGAGTTTTGCATAGTACATCGGAAGTGGAACCGCGCAGCGAACGAGCTACGTCATAGTGACGTGTAGCGAGCGGCCGAAGGAACGAATGAGTTGAACCCAGCGCGCGAGCAATGGCCGACTTACTCGTGACCTTCAGTCGTCCCTAATTCGGCAACTGATACGCGCGCGCGCATGTTATCCGTGTTGACAATCCGTACTGTACCTATCATCTGTTTGTGGAACAATAATCTGTGTCCGTGACAATTGTGACTGTGCCCTGTAACCACTCTGTACTCCTTCTTGTGTTTTGTGTTGTGTGTGTGAACCCGTACCTATTACAACTGTAAGTACTAAACAAGGCAGTGACTTTTATTTAACATACTCCTGCCTACCACACTACCAGCAACATCCTAAACTGGTGACCCCGAGTCGAACACAACTAAAATAATGAGTGATAGCGAGTCGGAACACACCGCGTCGTCACAGCCGGCGGAAAACGTGACACGAAGACCGCGCAAGGCAAAGCGTGTGTCCATTGTGGGGACGCACGAGATTTACCGCGCTCCCATAAAGTTACCACCATTTTGGCCAGAAGAGCCAGACATGTGGTTCGCGCAAATAGAGGCTCAATTTGCAAACGCAGGAGTGAATGATGACGACACAAAATTCAATCACGTGGTCGGTCACCTTGACCGACAAATTTTCAAAGAGGTGAAAGACGTCATCATGTCCCCTCCAGCCACCAACCGTTACATCAAATTGAAGACGGAATTGGTGAAGCGCCTCTCCGTCTCCCAAGAGAAGAAGGTGAAGCAGCTGCTGATGCATGAGGAGCTAGGAGACCGGAAGCCGTCACAGTTTCTACGCCACCTGCAGAGCCTAGCTGGACCGACCATACCGGATGACTTCGTGCGCACCATCTGGAGCAGCCGACTTCCTAGCAGCATCCAATCCCTGCTGGCATCGCAGCCAGACAGCACCCTGGAGGCGTTGGCCAACCTGGCCGACCGCGTCCAGGACATTGTGACACCGGGTCAAGTGGCATCGACTTCAGCAGCAGGGCCAACTGTGAACGAAATGGCAGATGAAATCGCGGAGCTGAAGCGCGCCATGAAGGACCTGACCGTGCAGCTGCGTGACAATCGTTCACGTCACCGCTCCCACAGCCGTGGTCGAGACACGCGACGCAACTCACGCCAACGATCGTCGTCCCGCTCTGACTCCAGCTACCGGAACCACCCGTTGTGCTGGTATCACTCGATGCACGGCGACAAGGCCAAGCGTTGCGTGAAGCCCTGCGACTACAAGAAGGGAAACTCCGCGGGCAGTCGATAATGGCGACGGACGATTGCCCCGCCTCTACTGGTCGCCTATTCGTCGCGGACCGACGGACGAACACGCAGTTCCTGGTCGACACCGGAAGCGACCTCTGCGTGTACCCTCGTCGTCTGCTCAGCGAGCGCCGCGCACCCACCAACTACCAACTTGTGGCCGCGAATGGGACGCCCATCCCAACGTTTGGTTTCTTGGAACTTAACTTAAATTTAGGACTCCGTAGAGACTTTAAGTGGCGTTTTGTGGTTGCTGAGGTTACAAAACCAATCATAGGCGTGGATTTTTTATGTCATTACTCATTAACCGTTGACTGTAGGAACCAACGGTTAATCGATAGTAGCACTAATGTATCCTGCATAGCCTTGAATCCTTCAGATACTTCTTTATTTTCCGTAAAGGTGACTTCTGGCGACTCAAGGTATCACAGAATACTCGACAAGTTTCCCGACATCACCCGACCTGCCGGAACACTACGCACCACACCACATAACACGGTACACCATATCCGCACGACCCCCGGCCCTCCAGTATCTTCTTCGTTCCGGCGATTAGCGCCGGATAAATTAAAAATAGCTCAGCAAGAGTTCCAGCAGATGCTAGCCAATGGAACAGCCAGACCCTCGGAGAGCCCCTGGTCATCTCCACTCCACCTCGCCCCTAAAAAGGACAGCGGTTGGCGACCATGCGGTGACTATCGCATGCTCAACGCGCGGACAGTCCCTGACAGGTACCCGATTAGGCACATCCATGACTTCGCACACAGCATAGCAGGCTGTCGGATTTTTAGCACCATCGACCTGGTAAAAGCCTACAATCAGATCCCTGTCGGCCCGGACGACATTCCGAAGACCGCCATCACTACACCGTTCGGCCTGTACGAGTTCCCGTACATGACGTTTGGTTTGCGCAACGCAGGCCAAACTTTTCAACGTTTTGTCGACGAGATGACCAGAGGGCTAGACTTCTGTTATTGTTACCTGGACGACTTCTTGATATTTTCTAGGTCCGAAGCAGAACACGAGGAGCATCTTGGAACAATATTTAATAGGCTTAAAGAGTTCGGCATGTTGGTCAACACGTCCAAGTGTGTTTTCGGTGTCCCGGAGGTAACCTTCTTGGGCTACCACATCTCCAAAAAGGGCACAAAACCACTGGACGCCAAGGTTGAGGCCATCAGAACCTTCCCACAGCCGAAAGACGTTCGGCAGTTGCGCCGATTTCTCGGCATGATAAATTTTTATAGGCGTTTCATGCCCCACGCCGCGCAGGTACAGGCGCCACTACACGCTCTCTTGATTGGCAACGTAAAGGGCTCGCACCCCATATGTCTGGCGGAGAGTACTTTACGAGCATTCGAGGACTGCAAGGTAAGTCTAGCTAACGCAGCTCTATTAGCTCACCCCGATTGCAATGCCAAACTCGCATTGGTTACCGATGCGTCGGATACTGCAATCGGCGCGGTGCTACAGCAGTTGAGTGACGACGGCTGGCAGCCATTAGCTTTCTTTTCGCGGAAGCTCAGCCCTTCGCAAGTGAAGTACTCTCCCTATGACAGGGAGCTGCTGGCCATTTACGAAGCCATCAAGTACTTTCGCCACATGCTGGAGGCGAGGCACTTCGTCGTGTACACGGACCACAAGCCGATCAGTTTCGCGTTCCATGAACGAAAAAAAAACTGCTCGCCTAGGCAATTCCGACACCTCGACTTCATAGCCCAGTTCACTACCGACATAAGGCACATTGCTGGCAAAGACAATGTCGTTGCCGATCCCTTATCTCGCGTGGAGGAACTACAGGTGCCGGTCAGCCTCAACACCCTCGCGGATTCACAGGCATCAGATCCAGAACTGAAGAAACTTCTTCGGGACGGATCATCACTAGTGCTTGAGAAGGTGCAGGTCACTGGGGAGCGTGCGTCCGTGTACTGCGACGTCAGTACAGCGTCTCCCAGACCTTATGTGCCCAAAATGCTGCGAAAGCAAGCATTTGACAGCTTGCACTCTCTCAGCCATCCGGGCGTCTCAGCGACTGCCAAACTAATTGCAGAGCGCTTTGTTTGGCCAGGAGTCAGGAAGGACAGCAGAGAGTGGGCACGAGCATGTCTCGCATGCCAGCGGGCTAAAGTGAGCCGCCATGTCTCTGCGCCTATAGGGACATACCTCCTCCCACGCGCCAGGTTTACCACGATCCACATCGACCTTGTGGGCCCGCTCCCAATTTCACAAGGCTTTAGGTACTGTCTGACAGCAGTTGACCGATTTACCAGGTGGCCAGAGGTCGTACCTATAGTCGACATTACTGCCGAGACAGTAGCTAAGGCACTGCTGTCTGGATGGATTGCCCGGTTTGGCTGTCCCATCGACATTGTTACGGACAGAGGCCGTCAGTTCGAGTCGGCTCTGTTCGAACAACTGTCAAAGATTGCTGGCTTCCAGCATAAACGGACAACGGCATACCATCCAGCGTGCAATGGCATGGTGGAGCGATTTCACAGGCAACTCAAGGCGTCCATCACGTGCCATGCCAATGACAGGTGGACCGAGTCCCTGCCGTGGGTATTACTTGGCATAAGGAGCGCATTCAAAATGGATGTCCAAGCGTCTTCCGCCGAACTTGTCTATGGCGAACCGCTAAGGCTCCCAGGAGAATTCTTCTCTCCCAGTGATGACGGAACGACCGACATCACGGATTTTACAGCCCGCATTCGCAAGTTTGCTCACGACCTGCAACCAAGTCCAGCTTCCCGTCACAATAAACCGAGCATTTTTATATTCAAGGATCTGCAGACCACTGATCACGTGTTCCTTCGTGAAGACGCATTACGTGGCTCGCTGCAAGCAGCATACACAGGTCCTCACAAAGTTCTGCATAGGGGTGACAAAGTTTTCAAAATTTTAATAAAAGGCAAAGAGGTCACGGTCTCAATTGACCGCCTAAAACCAGCCTACATGTTGACTGACAAAACTGACCCTCACGAGGATACTCCATCTGGCGACCAAACAGAGCGTACTACTCGTTCTGGTCGTCGGGTCAGGTTTCCAGATTTTTATCGCCCTTGACGGTCTCTGGAAGGGGGTGGTGTAGGGTTCTACACCAAATATAATTATAGTTTATGAATTTATATTACATAACTACACAACACATTCACACACAAGCAGACTTATTTATATGTATATATAATTATCACTAATTACACATCAGCGGCAACTTATATTGTTACCATAATATAATGCCGGACGATGTCGGGAGTTTTGCATAGTACATCGGAAGTGGAACCGCGCAGCGAACGAGCTACGTCATAGTGACGTGTAGCGAGCGGCCGAAGGAACGAATGAGTTGAACCCAGCGCGCGAGCAATGGCCGACTTACTCGTGACCTTCAGTCGTCCCTAATTCGGCAACTGATACGCGCGCGCGCATGTTATCCGTGTTGACAATCCGTACTGTACCTATCATCTGTTTGTGGAACAATAATCTGTGTCCGTGACAATTGTGACTGTGCCCTGTAACCACTCTGTACTCCTTCTTGTGTTTTGTGTTGTGTGTGTGAACCCGTACCTATTACAACTGTAAGTACTAAACAAGGCAGTGACTTTTATTTAACATACTCCTGCCTACCACACTACCAGCAACATCCTAAAACTTCAACTATTATTAGTTTGTTTTTATTTTTTGTGTATGTTATTTTTAGGTTAGTTGCTTGCTAATAAAATTTTATTTAGGTCACTTAATTGATATCTATAATTATGTTTACAAGTAAACTTTACAAGTATGATTATAAAACAATTAAGAGAAACAATCTTTTTTTAACTGCGAATGTTTTATTTTAGAAGCCTTTAATTGTTCGCTATTTATAAATAAAGGTAATTACTTGGTAATTGAAGTATTGTTTCGTTCTAAATTGAATTTTAGTTTTTACAAGGTTTGCAGAGATTCACGTGATATTCTTTCCCTTTTTGAATCGGATTTTGTTACTAATTTCAAAGGTTTTAATTATTGTTCTAAAATATAAGTAGCCTAAGTTATAACTTATAACTCATATCGCTATCTGCCAGTAAAAGCCCCGTCAAATCGGTCCAGTCGTCTCGGAGACTAGCCGGAACAAACAGACAGACAGACAAAAATGAAAGAGTAAAGAGTTTTTGGTATAAGAGCCGTTAGGTATGTATATTTTCATATGCATTAAATAAAAAGCTGTTATTTTGTTTGTATGTAAAGAAGATGTCGTTTTCATTAGAATTTACTGTTAACAATAAATCTGTTCTGAAACGCGTTTAGATTGTCCAGATCCAGCAAATATTGTTTGTGTTGCAGATACAAAAACAACCCTTGTTCGCTTTGGCGGCTCTAATTAAGGCTAGCAAGAGGTCGTATCGTATCTAGGTCTATTGCCTCTAAGCTCGAGTACTGAGTTAGCGATCTATCGAGCGCTCTCATTAGCCCAAGTGAGGATGCAGCTACGCCTTAAGACACGACTGCTGAAAAACACAAAAAAAGAAATTTTGAATAAAAGAAGAAAGTAATAAAGTAAAGTAATATGAAGGGAATTAAAAATTTAAGAAAAGAAAAAGATAGATATGTTTTTTTTTTGTTTTGTTTTTGTCGCTCTCGCTACAGACAGTGTTATTCGATCTTTTCATCAGGAACATTATGTAGTAGCCACCAAGTCCTGATTTGTGCCGAGTTGATGGCAATAGGCTCGCCCCCATGTCATATGGGTTTTCACCCTTACCAAAAAACTGCGGTTCTCATTAACATCGTCATCATTCTCCAGTTCTTTCCCCAATTTGTATGCGGTTGGCGCAGCATGAGTCTTCTTCTTTCATAATTCTCTATTACGCGACATCTCAGCAGTCACCTCCTATCAAGCCATATCATCCATTCTTTGCGGTTATCATCTACATCTACACTAATATTATAAAGAGGAAAGATTTGTATTTTTGTGTGTGTGTATGTATGTTTGTAATGAATAAACTCAAAAAAAAATTAAAATTCCGCCGATTTCTAAAATTCTCTCACCACTGGAAAGCTCCATTCACCCTGAGTAACATACTATTTATTCGTGTATTCTCGAGGGAACGGGAACTACGCGGGTGAATCCGCGTGATGTCCTCAAGTTAGTACCTAATATATTATTTAAAATGTCACCTATTATCTCCTCAGATGAAGAGATTGGTGGGGGGGCAGGAATGGGAGAGTTTGTGAAGACTGACGCTTTCAAAGCCTTGAATGTCGGGTTTGCGTTGGATGAAGGCATGGCCAGCGCTACTGAAGAGTTCTTGGTCTACTACGGGGAGAGAACCATTTGGCGTAAGTATTTTTTTTTTGTTGTTTTTCTGTATTGCGATTTGTCCGCGTTTTAGGTATATAAATACATATAGGTAACTAGAAGACTGTTATAAAAAAAAAGATACGTAGTCTGTGAGACTTGTGTGTTCATTTGCAAATAAAAATATGCTAATTCTCAAGAATTGGCATCCACACAAAGTAACTTTTTGTAGAGTATCATTTAGCAACATTTCATTAAGTAACTTTTGCGACTTATGCTATAACTTTTATGTTTGCTTTTAAGTTATTACGAGGCAAATGAAATGAAATGATAATTTCATAAAATGTTGCCCCATAATAAAACGTAACCTCAAATATAGATGCAACTTTATAGGATAACGCTTTGGTTAGTACGGCCATCATTTGCATTTACTGCCGCACTCAGAAAAATTTAATGATACTTACTACTTACTTAGGCCATCACTTAGTAATGGTTTTGACAGTTTTCTCATACAAAAATATGTCAAACCTTTATTATGTGACAGCTGAAATAATCATTAAATCTCTCTGAGTGCGGCAGTTAGTGATGCAATTTTTGTTTTTGATAAAATGACCCAGAATTGAACTCAAAGATTACATTAAAAGACAGGGTAAACCATCCCTAATTACAACTCGACCCTTCTCTCGCGGTCTGTCACCTTGCGTGTGTCCAGGTGATAATAAAATAAAGTACCTATTTCGTACATTAGATTTATTCTTACGTAATACACAAACCACAAAAGGATTTGGTAATCGAAAATTTGGTAATCTCAGACACTAATCTGCATAGCCTTCTTGTGTGTCCCAAGATTATGTCTGGACCTTAAACTTATTTTAACCATTTTAAAAGATTAAAAGAGTAAACTTTGGAGTTTCTTGCCGGTTCTTCTACTTAGGAATCGACCAATGCACCGAACCGTACTTTTTTTGTCGACGTTTTACAAGTGCCCATGTAGGCCTATGTGAAATAAAATATTTTGACTTGACTTTGAAAAGACACAGGGCTGTTTGTAGCTGGTGTTTAACGATAGTCGATAGTCTATAATCAAGATCTAAAGAAATCACAGTAAGTAGGTAAGTACTTAGCTACAGTCAGCGTTGCGCGTCGCTGGGATGTTTAAACCATTTGTTGAACCTATCGCCGCCGTTCCATACGTCCGATTACTTTTACGGCTATAAAAATCTATTTCATAAAGGGGTTTTCACTACAACAAACTGCGTTTGATCCAATGAACAGTAGTTACGGTACATAGTAAGGCTGGGCGAGTACCCAGCCTAATATGCTGGGCGAGTATGCAATTACTGTTATCCAGTAATCAAGCCATTTGGATTCGTTACAGATTTGAAGATCATCTGCCCGGGCAAGTCCGGACACGGCTCGCTGTTGCTGCCCGATAACAACGGTGAAAAGGTTAGTAGTTAAATCATTCCTACCTGGTCTTATTCATTGGTTTTTTGTTTCACTTGACACATAAGCCACGTTGAGCGGAATCAATATCAGCAAAGATAAGAGCAGTGGTGGCCCAGTAGTGGCGTCCAGTTGGTCCTGGGTTCGAACCCAGGCAGGCGCATTACTTTGTGTAATTTATTTCATCACCACTGCTCCCAAAACGGTGAAGGAAAACATCGTGAGGAAACCGGCATATCTTAGAACCAAAAAGTCGAAGATATGTGACATCTACCAATCCGCACTGGGCCCGCGTGGTGGATTATAGCCCATCCCTCTCATAGAGAGGAGGCCTGAGCCCCTGCAGTGGAAACAATATAGATTGATGATGCTGATGATGATGAATATCAGCAAAATTAATAATAGAAAAGAGAGTAATAGAACTTCATCTCCGGGTCAGTAATAGCCTTTTATTTAATTTTCATTGAAAAGCTAAACCAGCCTAACAACCTAGCGTAGTAGGGCTTTTTTCGCACGGTCAAATGTTATCACTGATGTGTACCTACCCCTCTGTACCCATTGTAGGTACTTAAACTATATTTTACCTACTTCTGATAAGTATTTTAGTGCCACTGTAACTCCTGTTGATTCTGGCTTACAGGAGTTACAGTGGTTTGGGAATAGTTTGGCGGGCTTGTCCCAACTAATACGAAGTATTTTAGTAGGTACTGTTTTAAATGTAACTTTGGATTGACACCGACCTGTTGTCAATCAACCCAACAACAGTATTCCTGTTTCAATAATTGAACCCTAGCACTCTAGCAGAGATTGACACCTACCATTATCAACTGAGTCGGAGCTCACTTCACAAATGGAAATCTCGTGTAACAAATTTTTACAGAAATGTAAACTAGAGCCCTTACTTATTGCGCCCTTAATGCCGTACTCGGAGATATTTAATGATTACTTAAGCCGTCACTTAGTAAAGGTTTGACATAATTATTGTATGACAAAACTGTCAAAACTATTACTAAGTGATGGCCTAAATAATCATTAAAGCTCTCTGAGTGCGGCAGTTAGTTACTAAACTTAACCAGGTTGCTTTATCCGTGAGGAGTTGCATGTGATCTGGTGAAGGTTGTGGATATGAACGGCTCAGGCAATGCATGCCCAAAAGCTGTTGGAAGTCGATGGCAAAATACGAAATGCTTTGTGAAGCGATTGAAACAGCTATATGAATATGATTTAATTTAAAAAAAACATTTTGTTTTATGGACACGCCTATAAGAGCTTCTTGGTCATTTTGCTCCATAGAGAACGCTTTGGAATGGTTTTTTTTCCATTCCATATTATAATTCCGTATTATATATATATTCCATAATTTATTATGTAGTCCGTATTCTTACACCTATTTTAGACGCATCGAGTCCATTCAAGTATTTTTCAACACACTTGCTCATAAAATGGCTTTAATTTCACCGCAATTAGGCACATAATGACACCTGTAATCAAACTGTGACTTTTTCATTGCTCACTAGTGAGTTAAAGGTTCTTTTTTTATTGGTTGAGTTACTTAGTTCTAAAAAGTTTCGATACAAAAATATCGTGTTCAAAATAAATTAATGTACCTATCATTTGCTCATTTCATGCAACTTCGTATTTAAGTAGATAATTTCATCTTGTACGTTTTTAATAAATAAAACTTTCTCTAAAATATAACTTTTGTTTTCTCTGTAATAAAGAAAACTTTGAATTACCCATTTTTATGTCGCGAAAACCGAAACGCCTCAGCGGTAATCACATTACACACTTGTACCATAATGTACTATTACATCAGAATCAAAAACCATTATTTAAAAATCCACAGTAAAATGTAGTGGAAACATACATTTGTAGTATAACGATGTTTCAAATATTACAGTCGGTGTGAATATGTAAATGGCTGGCGTTCAGCCAAACGGCTAATAGTGTCTGTTCATGAATTGAGAATAATCATGCATTTTGATAGCAAACTTAGCTTAGGCGCTATGAATAATTTCGTATGTTAGAATAATGTTCGGTTATTCAATGATCTGGCACTTATTCTAAAATCCAAATCGTTGCCATATGATATAATGGATACCAGCTGTGTTTCCAAATTATAAGATGAGCGAGGAAGCGTAGCGAGGGTTGTGTATGAAACTAACCAATAGTAAATTTTCTTTTTCACTTTTGACCTCGATCTTGTCCCGTGACAGATGAGGTTGACGATGGAGCGAGTCATCCCAGAAGATGCCTATTAACTCGCGACTTACATACAAATAAATTACACTTCTCTCGCTGCACATTCTCGCACATCCCTGGTGGAAACGCAGCCTGATCTAAAAAAATAGCTTTTTAATTGTGTATATATTATAATAAGGCGCTCAATCAGTTCCGGTGTAAAAAAAGCACTGCTTAATTTAGAAACCTATTTAAATAGTCACCGTAACAGTAGTTCACAAATTGCGTGTGTGAACTAGTTAACTAACTATATAACTACTACACTTAGTTCCCATCAAAATGGTTGAGTTGAATAGTGCTGATCCATGCGTCATGTTTGTGAACGGGTTGTCAGTTGTGAACTTGTGACTGGTCTCCTTTTAGTTGCCACGGTATATTCGAATTTTATATATTACTAGATTTTGCCCGCGGCTTCGCCCGCGTGGATGTCGGAAATATAAAAGTAGACGATTTTGTATACAAAATTTCATCCCTTGGGGTTTGAATTTTGAAAAATCCTTTGTCAGTGGATGCCTACGTCATCAGAGGAATACGTGTGAAAATTTTAAGTTTTTTTTAGTTTGACCTGAGCGTTGATCTTCAGGCAGTCAGATTTGCCTTTTATATAAATTTAGATAGATAGATTTTTAAATAGTCTTTACTACGAGCACTTCTAACGTGCACATCTTGCTACAACGTTCTCATACGAGTATAATGTACAATCTCAACATGAATTATGTAACCAAGGTTTTTAAGAATATTCTGGATTTATTATCCATAGAGATCTACACTTCTTTGGAATCGGCAACTACAATGCTTTTACAGTTTGTGTCCTGCGACTGCAGTTTTATTTTATAGCTGTCTATTTTTTAAATTCAAAAGTGCCTGTAACTGAACAACTTGAACCAAGTGTTTTAATTGATTGTTATATGAAATAATACTTCGATAAAAACTCAATATTTTCTGGATAGGAACGTGGTTTACTTCTAGTAGCCCATGAATAAAAAGCTTCTAGATAAACAAGCATTGTGCTAAAAAGTTACTTATTCAGAAGTGATTCCGTCATACTTAAAACATTCAGGAACTGAGAAAAATATACCTATGTACAGAGTAAGTACTTATCTCAGAGTGGATTTGAAAAGAAATCGTATTTTTGTGTGAGGTTATAGTAAAAAAACAAAACCAGGACAAGGACCATCTTGAATTAAGTACAAACAGTCTCTAGGGTATCCACTTCAAAGTTCGTTCTTTGCAAACGAGACACGAGGACGCGTTGTAGTTACAAAACCGAACAGGCCTGAAATAAATATTAAAAAATCATTCCGAGTTCCAAAAATGTTTAACCGACTTCCAAAAAGAGGAGGTTCTCTATTCGTGTGTATGTATTTTATAATAACAAATATAAGCTAATAAACACGAATTAGCTTGCGCGATAAAATTTGTTTCTTTTTTTTTTGTTATGTATAAATCGTCTTTCTACACTAGGAATTTCTCCTGTATCGCGGGTGCGTTTACAAACATTTAAACTCTCATACACAAACCAAACACCCAGACCCGGAACAACTATCTGAAGGTCACACAAATATGTATTTGTTCCGTGCGATCGAACCCAGCCTCAGCCACTGCGCCAACCGTGCCGTCACAAAACTTTCTTCAAGAGATCCGTTGAAAACTTAATTAGTAAAATAAAAGAGAATTGGCAGCATGTGCCTGCGAACTATACTCAACTAGCTAATTGCAATGGCACTAAGAAGTTAGTTTTGCACGAGTGGGACGCACTAACTTACTTAGGTATACTTCCATCGGTAAAAAACTCTTTGATAAGTTCTGCAATTGCCTTGCCCTTGGGACTCTTGTAGAAAACATGTGAGGTGGCGTGTACCTATAGCTTCGGCCTTAGAAACGTGAAGTGGCGAAGTACTGGCGTTTAAGAGAACAGTCTTATGTGTAAGTTCTAAAGAACCAAATGTTTGGCCTAATTTAAACCAATAACTTTAACGCCTGTTGTCTCCGAAGGGTAAGGCAGAGGTGCACTTATAGGTTATGTTTATGTGTCACTTGTAATAGGAGGCGAGCCTATTGCCATCAATAGGTTAGTTAACAAAAAAATCTAATTAGTTCGTCAGATAGATTACCAAAAAATATTGGACACGTATTTTTTCTTTTTTCACGTAAGCAAACAATGACGACGATACAGTGCTTTGAAAACTCGTGTGTCGTCATATTCTAAGACATTAGTATGACATTTTTTAGCGGTTAGTGACGTCAAAAACCCCCACTCAAATCTTTGTTGCGTTTTATCTTCGTCATTTTTTATTTATTTGTTAATACAAAAAAAACGTATCCAATATTTTTCGATAATCTAACAGACGGACTAATTAGTATCATATTTTTTTAAATCAGTAAACATCCCTATTGGGCACAAATCTAGCCTCCGTGGCTGTTACTAAGAAATTCCTGATGGAAAAACCCAATAACACTTTGCCTGCCTAGGGAATCGAATCCAGCACATTTTAGCTTAAGGTGGAAGCAGTGTGTTGTCTTCTTATCTAGGAATAACTTGAGCTTAAGGTGGGGAGCTCACATCTGGCCCGCGAAATTCTAATTTTCTTACGTTTTTGGCAATTTGCAGGCCAGTGCTTGGTTGTATGTTTATGAAAATTTGATTTGCGACTGTAAGACGTATGAAGTTACCGAATTATAACCATCAAAATTATCAATACAACCCTCCAAGTTCATTTTCATGTCAAGATTGATTTTTGCATGTAAAAGTCATTCTTTAGTAATTTAGTCGTCATTCTTTAGTAGTTAGTAATTTTGATGGTTATAATTCGGTAACTTCATACGTCTTACAGTCGCAAATCAAATTTTCATAAACATACAACCAAGCACTGGCCTGCAAATTGCCAAAAACGTAAGAAAATTAGAATTTCGCGGGCCAGATGTGAGCTTCCACCTTAAGCTCAAGTTATTCCTAGATAAGAAGACAACACACACCCATAAACAACATGATTTTTTAGTCACCATCCAAACTCTGATATATTAACCTTTGGAGAAAATCATTGAATACGTGTATTAGTATTACTCAATACAAAAATATCGTTAGATCACAGATCACCAAGTTTTTAAATTTTCATGGAGAGCGGATAATTATTTTGAAAAAATATTTTTTATTCAAAAATGGTGTTTGTACAATAAAATGCTCAAAGATTTTTAGCAGTTGACTGTATTTCCAAATAGGTTTTAAATTAAAACACAAGAGCAAAAATGTAACGTGACACCGAGACAGAGAAATTCTAGACTACTAAGTTACCAGAACATGAAAACTAATTCTTAACATATAAATGTTGCCATTGCAAACAAAACACTTATGTTTAAATTATTCTTAAACAGTGTTAGTGAATGCCTAATGCCTTGAAAAAATTTGGACGGTAACTAAAAAATCATCTTGTATTATAATTTACACAATTCATTAAACTTAAAGAAAAGATAGACTATTTCGAAAGATATTTAAAAGATAGATAGTTCTAGAATATTTCGTTTCAAAAACCTAAACGTCTCTTTATACTCCAAAATCGATTGTTAACGAACAAAATGTTTCCTCCACTTCAGTTGGATCTCGACGATAAATGACCGTACTTCAAGTGCCTTGAGAATAGAACTTGTCAATTTATCAAGAACATCCGTCTCGGGTTTTTTGAGAATTTAGAATAGATTTATCCTGATAATGACTATCCGGAAGTCTTTGTCAAAATCAAAATCAAAAGTCATTTATTCAAACTAGGCTGATAATCAGCACTCTTCGGACATCAAAATTTACTTTACCCTACTTATTTACAAGAGACAGTCCCCCAAAACGCCCACCCTTTGGCACTTTTTAGTGTTTTAGCTGGAAAGAAGAAGTGTGACGGTATCAAATAGATCTATGGAGAGGTCTACGAAGGTGGACCACAAGAACTTTTTTTTCGTTTGATTTGGCGTTTGTAGTGCAGTTTGAACTAGAAGAGAAAGTAGGCAACTAGATAAATTCTGCAGAAAAGAAAATCCTAAATAATAATTATGTAGTATGCGAGAAAATAATACTAGTTACATCACCAAATTATGAAAACGAGTTTTTTTCTTCGTTGGTATAACCATGTCGATATGCAATGCGATCGGTACTTTTAAATAGGGTATTTCACCAAAAATATCGAATAAGTCCGTCTGTTAGATTTTCAAAAAATAATGGACACGTATTTTTTGTTTTATCAAATCTATTTATTGAAATAAAACGTGTCAAAGATCATGGGCGGGTTTTTGACGTCACTTTGTGGGTAAAAAAGTACTAACCTTGTGACGTCACACGATTTGACACGACTTTTCGAAACGCTGTATCGTATCCATATTTTGTTTATGTGAAAAAATAAAAAATACTTGTCCATTATTTTTTTTTAAATCTATCTGACCTTGTGACTAATTAGATTTTCTTAGTAAAATACCCTGTTGTATGTGTGTACCCCAAGTCACCTTGTCTAAGAACTAAAAAACAAGACTCTATTCACTCGCATCTGGTAATCAAGTTAGTCTGGTACCCGACCCCAACATAATTCGGTAAAGGCAAGGAGCATAATGAATATGTTCCATGTTTATTAATATTCAGATTCAAGCATATTAGTGTATGTTAGGAGAAGGTCCTGCGTGAAAGTTTAATGACTTATTTCGTCACCTCTCGGGACATTTGCTATGATTATTTTAAAGGATTGTCAAAGCAGCCTTTTTGGATGGTAATTTGAAAATACTCTTTGAGAATTACTACTGTCTTACTAATGTGTTACAGAGGATAAGCAGTGCATTTGATCTCTGATCTGCTGTTATGTTTTGTGCTTTAGTAACATACTTTTTAACTCAGTATACATTTCAATAACTATCAAATCTGAAAAATAAATACCTAACCACGAATGAACTTCGAAGAGTTAGACCTAAACGGATAGTTCTTGTCTGTAAAATATGTAAAAAAATATATATAGCACTAATGAAGCGAACTTGAAAGTGGTTCCAAAAAGCTTTTATTTCTTAAAGTACGAGCTCCAAATAATGTAGCATGTATGTATATTATTGTACATGTTGACTATATGGTCGTAAATTTGCCTTAACAGCTGCGATGTACAATTAATGTTAACTATAAATTTCTTCAATTGTAATTGGAAGTCCGTGCCCATTAGCAGCAAAGCGACCGAACCCCAAAACAAGAGACGGTATATCTAGATAGTCCAGACTACCCTAGACTAATGAGCAGATTAACTTACGTTCTAACTGCCGTACTCAGAGAGCTTTAATGATTACTTAAGCCGTCACTTAGTAAAGATTTGACATACTTTTGTATGACAGAACTGTCAAAACCTTTAGTAAGTGGTTGCATAGGTAATGAATAAAAGTAAGTAAGTAATCATTAAAGCTCTCTGAGTGCGGCAATTAGTTACTTAAATTCCTAGATCGTTGCCGTTAAAACTTACAGCGCGTCCAAAGATCATCGTAAGTCTCCTACAGTCGTGTTTTACTTTTGGAGCCAATAGTCGTATAAACGCAAGCGTATAGTTTCAACTTCATACTACGACTAACTGCCGCACGCAGAGAGCTTTAAGGGTTACTTATGCCATCACTTAGTAAAGGTTTTGACAGTTTTGTCATACAAAAGTATGTCAAATCTTTACTAAGTGTCGGCTTAAGTAATCATTAAACGTTTCTGAGTACCGCAGTAAGTCGTGTCTTACTTATTAGGACCAAATTATGTTTAGGTACTGGGATATAGCATATAATAATAATAATAATATTCCACAACTATCACACAACGCCATCTAGTCCCAAGCTAAGCAGAGCTTGTGTTATGGGTACTAGACAACTGATAAACATACTTATATATTTCTAAATACATACATATTATAGATAAATTACACCCAGACACAGAACAAATGATCGTGCTCATCACACAAACATTTGTCCTGGGTGGGAATCGAACCCACGACCTCCGGCATAGCAGTTAGGGTCACTAACCACTAGACCAACAGGTCAGTCAGGTCGGTCAGTCAGTCAATAATAATGTAAATGTAGTGGTTTTAACATTAAACTAGTTTGTTAAAATCAATGTTCATCGTCATTCAGTCATTCATCATCATCAGCCTATAATGTTCCCACTGCAGGGACTCAGGTCTCCTTTCTGAGAACACAGCAACATTACAGGCTGATGATGATGAAAGTACTTACGTGCTAAGTAATGTCTAAAAATCTTAGCCACATTTAACAAAATCTCATTTGTTCACGAGCTTGTTCAACTTGCACTTGAACAGAGATAAAATACATAGCTTATAACTTAAGCTATTTTTTTAAAGTATTTACGTACAAAGTATTCTCGGGTGCTTTGATAACTTAACTCATATGAATACTTTGTCTTTTGAACTTTTTTATAATAAGCTCGGCGAGGCGGGGAGAAAATTTCAACATGCCTTAGTTGGTGGTACAGTGAAGTGCAAACTAGTATATGCATCGCAGTACATACATACGTGAGGCCGGGCATAGAAAAATGTATCTCAGTTATGGTCTCATACATCACGCCTGTAATCCTCTAAGGATTAGGCAGATGTGTACCTAATAGTACACCAATTTCGCCAGTTATGTTTTTAAGTCCCAAGTTATAGGGGGCGACTCTATTGCCATCAACTGGGCACAAATCCATACTGAGAAATTCCTGATGGAAAAAACTCCATAACACTTTAACCGACCCGCGCATCAGTCCCATGACCTAATGCTATGCCGTCGTACTTGTGACCACTGCTGCACTTAGATAAGATTACGATAGCTCGACCATCACTCAAAAGCCCTGAACAAGTTGCTCTTTAACTATGAAACATAGTGAAACTAATAACAAGTAACATGCAAACACGAAACACAAATACGCATAAACACACACACACACACACACACTCACTCACACACACACTTACTTGTACAATTTATTGGTTTATTTTTGTTTACTTTCATCTTTTTGTTATTTGCCTGTTTGTAGTGTGTCCGGACATGGACTAGCGATATTCTAAATACTTAAATATAAGCTATTTTAAAGTACAATTACACTATAGGCTTAGGTCCAATATACTTCCCCGCTATGTGGCAGCCATTTTGTTTTTTTTGTTGAAGTATGCTCTATGCGAGTACAAAAAAAATCATATATCTCAAAGTTTTAGTCATACTGAGATAAAAATAGGCTTATTCGAAAGGCAATAATATTGTCTACCGTCTGCACTACAAAGCAATATGTTCACAATTCCATAACTTTTGAAAAAAAATGTGAAAGTCGAAAAAAAAAACAAAAAATTATGCAATTCAACCAATAATGGTTAATTACTACAAAAACAACCCCGAGAACTTTTTTATTTTTTATACTAGATCGACAGTTTTTGAGCTAAGCTACAATGCAACATAAAATTCACAACTGTATGTTTAATACTTTAAGAGTTATTGTTGTTTGAACATAGCGTATGCGCAAGCACAAAAGGCCTTTGTCGGAACCCTAAACAGGAAATCATTAAAAAAACATAACATTCATATTGAATTTTAATCTTCATTTAATATTGGAAAAAACATTAAATAAAATTCAATATGAATGTTATGTTTTTTTAATGATTTCCTGTTTAGGGTTCCGACAAAGGCCTTTTGTGCTTGCGCATACGCTATGTTCAAACAACAATAACTCTTAAAGTATTAAACATACAGTTGTGAATTTTATGTTGCATTGTAGCTTAGCTCAAAAACTGTCGATCTAGTATAAAAAATAAAAAAGTTCTCGGGGTTGTTTTTGTAGTAATTAACCATTATTGGTTGAATTGCATAATTTTTTGTTTTTTTTTTCGACTTTCACATTTTTTTTCAAAAGTTATGGAATTGTGAACACATTGCTTTGTAATGCAGACGGTAGACAATATTATTGCCTTCCGAATAAGCCTATTTTTATCTCAGTATGACTAAAACTTTGAGATATATGATTTTTTTTGTACTCGCATAGAGCATATTTCAACAAAAAAAACAAAATGGCTGCCACATAGCGGGGAAGTGTATTGGACCCAAGCCTATAGTGTAATAGTACTTTAAAATAGCTTATATTTAAGTATTTAGAATATCGCTAGTCCATGTCCGGACACACTGTATAATGTAAGGGAAGAGCGGAGCCTTCAACTACAGGCATTTTCTATGCCTAAATGAAGACTTCTCGACATGTGATTTAAGCCAAAATGATACGTAATAAACTTATTTTATTTTTATACGGAAAAATAATAACCGTTAAAAATCTACAAATCTACAACATATTATGTAATATGGCACCACCGCACCAGCTATAAAAACATGACATATATACTGCAGTCGGTACTGAAAAATGTACAGTTCACATGTAGTGCTTCCGGCGTCGTGTCTCACACCGACAGAAAATTGAAAAATACAACTGACGACGTTGGAAAGTAGTTTTTAAAGTGCCATTTCTTTGATAAATGTTACTTGAATTTATGTAGGTGTTCCGATTAATTAAAGTTTTATTTACATGTTCCACACTCTTATACGTTTGTACTAGTAGATTTACTGAGTTGTGTATTCATACCTTACATAGTATAGGACAAGCCAGAGCAAAAGGGAAATATAAGCTTCTATTGGAAAGGATTTATGTAAGTATGATTTATTTACTGGGTTCAGAACATCAGAATAAGCACAGAATAAATAGCTACAGCACAACATTTACAAGTTTATTATAAAATTCACTGTACTTACACAGGTATTTTAGAGCTCCATAAACTTTCAAAGTTCAGAAAAGAATGTCCTGCTAAAATGGCGCCTTAGACCTTTTTTATTAAAACCTCTTTATTATACTGCTATACTCAACTGTCATTCCAATAGCATGAAGGTCATACTTTTAACCGGGTGTAACTAGGCTGTGGAAGTCTTTGATGATAAAAAAGATACAAAATTGGCAGTCATTGCCATAATACTTACCCATGTAGCACCACAGAAGTGACTATAATAATATTGATTTTTATTATGACGTTATATAAAAAATATCGCTCTCGTTGCTGCAACACCTTTGCTATTAAATAAATAAATAAAACTGCAGCTATTTGCAGTAGGAACACTTATTCTGCTACTTAACTGTTTACTGCAGATACTTTTACAATACCACTCGGTGCTACCTTAATCAATAATTTGATTATATCGAGAAGTAGTTTGAGGAACAAATAATCGAAACGTGTTCTGCTTGAAACCTATCTACTTTGTACTATATTCCCTGGTCTCGTAACGACAAGACCGCAGCACTCGATAGTAATTCCATCTCATTCAATAAATTAATTATCGAGACGTAAGTAGTTTCTGAAACTCGTAAACAGAGAATCGAAACGTGCTTTGCTTGAAACGGGGCTTCTGGTTACCTAAGTGTTCATTGCAGGAAAAACTGCTTACACATTTTGTTAACATTTCATGTTATCATTTCTCTCCTGTTATGTCGTCAACATTTCAGGTGAAAAAACAATGTTACTAAAATATGTAGTTTTCCTGCAATTAGAGAAAATGAGATAAGCTCAAAACAATCGTTTTCATTAACTGCAGCCTGTTTTTCATCTAATCATAGATTTTTATACTACTGAGCGTTCTTATACTGTGTGTAAATTAACCCTTAACACACCCGTGAACCAAGTGTTCTGTACATCAAACGACTTTTTTTTTGGAGTCTAAAATCACATTTTAAAGTAAAACTCAATGTTGCACTCTTGAAACATTGTGCTAGCGGATGCTTTGAATAGTAAAAGGGCCATGGGAGTAATTTACGTAAAGTTATAACCTGATAAACCGGTATTTTACAAAAACAGCTGTGAAAAATTTGGAACTTTGACCCCCAATGTCTCCGTAGAGGTAGGCCCAGGTATGGTCTAGAACAAAAAATGATCGCCGTGGTGGGGACAATAAGTGCTCTTCGTTTGCGTTAAGGGCACTTTTACACCCTTTATATTTTGCCATCCTTCAAAGAATAAGCTACTTAAGAAAACTCATCAAATCATTTGATTCTTGAAAAAAATCTGATTTTTTTTATCACGAAAGAGTTTTTCATGAGCATCCTGCACTATAATCACTACTTCGATATTTCATTCTTACATAACTAGAATATTCTAGACTTAATTGGTACGAGTTTAACTAGTGTTTCAAAATTACGTAAAATTGCCTTGTTGAAACCTCCCTTTTGGGACCTAAATGATACTGATATCTGAAGTTTATACTAAGGACCCTTTCTCCGTGATACCTTAATGAGTTTGGTAACAGCATTTCGCTTATAATCTGAGGGTTTATCTCCCAGGTACCCTAATAATTATTGCTATAACCCTCCTTTTGGGCTTTGCCGCAGTCGGGTAAAAATAATTGTGATGCAAAAATTACGATAGGGACAGTACCTACGACAATATGCCAGCATGCTTGTTACGCATTCATTAGATAAGTGCCCAAGAACCATTATATTGTTCATAGTGCATCGATAGTTAATATGATCTGATATTTAGAGCGATATCAATATGTCAGGATGGCCGAGCGGTCTAAGGCGCTGCGTTCAGGTCGCAGTCCACTTCTGTGGGCGTGGGTTCGAATCCCACTTCTGACAATACTTTTTGCGTTATACAACATTTTTTTACGATCTTTTGTAAAAACAAATAATACGGTCCCTTCCCTTGTTTCATGTGTGCTCAATTTATTATTGTAATACTTTTCTTTCAGTTACGCTACATGCTTGATAAGCTGATGGATCTACGCAAGGCGTCCAAGCAGCAGTTAGCTGACCACCCAGAGTTGACCATTGGTGACGTCACTACTGTCAACCTTACTATGCTATCTGTAAGTAAATATTTGAATGTGTTTGGTGAGTTACCAACCTATAGTGCGACATGGTTCTTTTAGCGTCTGAGTTGACATTTTCAGGACACCTGAAATGTCAACATTTCGTCGCTTTATATATACATTTGTGGAATTGTCTTCGAAAAAGTAAAATGCCAGCGCATAATTTCGAACGTTCATATTCTCAATCTTGCAAAAATATAATTCATTTCATTTATTTACTCTACATTTTGACCCGTTTAGCCATTTAAACAAAACAAATGAACTTCTGCATTATGATCTTTTTCATCAAGAAAAATAGAAGATAAATGGGTAACCAGGAAAAATACCAAAAAATAGCAGTAGAATACAAAACCACAAAAAAACTTCTATTTCGCAAATGTTTCAAAACTTTTAATTCGTAATTCCGATTCATCATGGCCACTGTGTTATTTACAGGGAGGAATTCAGAACAATGTTGTGCCGGAAAAGTTGACCGCGAGTTTTGACATACGCATCGCGCTGTCCGTCGACCAGAAACAGTTTGAGAGCGAGGTACGTACAATGTTTGATTTATATATAACACTAGCGGACGTCACGCGGATTCACCCGCGCAGTTCCCGTCCCCGTGGGAATACAGGGATAAAAAGTAGCCTATGTTACTCAGCGTGAATGTAAGTAGTTTTCTAATGGTGAAAGAATTTTTGAAATTGGCGCAGTAGTTTTTGAGTTTATTCATTACAAACATACACACAAAAATAATCTTTCCTCTATATAATATTACTAGCTGTTGCCAGCGGCTTCACCCGCTACAACTCGAGTATTATCCCACGGGACGATAAAATCGGGATAAAAACTATCCTATGTGTTAATCCAGGTTAAAAACTATCTGTGTACCAAATTTCTTCCAAATCCGTGCAGTAGTTTTTGCGTGATGAAGTAACAAACATAAACACTCACACACTCAAAAACTTTCGCCTTTATAATATTAGTGTGATAGTATGATTAGAGTAGATAAAAATCACGACTGCAATCCCCGAAGAGTTAAGTAGAGATTTAACTAACAGTACACCCTTCTTTCTTTTTGGACCCTGGGAAATAGTCAAATTACTCCTCCAGCTCTGGGCAGACCGGTTCCAGACTTCTACTGACTAAAACCCACCAATGTTTCTTCTGAGCCCTTTGTGTCGAGGCCGCGGTATCTCTTTCCAACAACCCGCAACCCCGACGCGTGACGGGACTAATAGTACACCCCAAGTTATGTTTTAAGTTATAGGGGGCGAGCGTAATGAAATATATCGGACACGAATCCAGACTCTGTGGCTTCTACTCAAAAATTCCTGACTGAATAACCAATTTGCCGGAGCTGGGAATCGAGCCCGGGTCGTGCAAAGTGATATCATAATAGGAATGTTTACCGACTTAAAAAAAAATGTGATTCTAATTAGTCCGTCTGTTAGATTATCTAAAAATATTGGATACGTATTTTTTGTTCTATAAAATCAATAAAAATTGACGAAGATAAAACGCGTCAAAGATTTGAGTGGGGGTCGGAGACGTCGCGTCTTAGATTACGACGTCACATGAGTTTTCAAAGTACTGTATCGTCTTCATTGTTTGTTTACGTGAAAAAAGAAAAAATACGTGTCCAATATTTTTTGGTAATCTATATGACGGACTAATTAGATTTTTTTTTTTTTACTACCCTTATATTATACCGAATGTTTAGCAGTCACGCTTGCAACCACCTCGACATACGATGTAAACAGTTTGCTTTTAATTTTTTGATTTAGTACTTTATCGTTGGTCCAATGATTTCCAGCGATTAGTTTAAACCCCAATGTGAAAGTTTTTTAGAGTTTTTCTCAGTTAAATTTAATTTTTTTTTTTTTTTTTTTGTTTATTTTATTATATTACAATCTAGCCTAAAAAGGCTAATAAGCAATTTTAATCTAACTTAATTTGCTAAAAGTAAAATTATTTCTAAGAACACGTCCATTGCGTTTACTTAGCGTCTGTTAAGGGGAAGTCACTTTGTTCCTGTGACCATCTAAATAGCTAGGTACTATATTACACTCGCGGTAAAGCCACTAATAAGTTACACTGTTACACTACACTAACTCAAAAGGCTTAGTCCTTTTGAGCCTTCTTACTATGTCCGTGTTATCGAGGAGCTGGATGGCCTCGACATTAACATGATGATGAAGCCGATGTTCATGAGCTTCTGCATATTTTTGGATTATGTTGTTAACGAACTCTATATTCAGGTCCCGATGGATGTCGTCAATTCTTATGTACCAAGGTGCGTTCACGATGTTCTTGAGTACTTTGTTCTGGAATTTTTGTATAACTTCTACATTGCTTTCTTTGGCGCAACCCCATAGTTGTATACCATAGGTCCATACTGGCATAAGGACTGATTTGTAGTGCAGGATTTTGTTAGGAACTGACAACGCGGAATGCCTTCCTAGTAACCAGTTCATGCTTCTGTATCGAATTTCTAATTCTTCTCGTTTCTTTTTGACATGAGCTTTCCAGCGAAGCTTTGCGTCTAAGGTCATACCAAGATATTTGGCAGTATTTTCGTACGGTACACTTTCTTTGTTTATGTACACTGGGTTGTATTCTGATTTCTTATTAGTGAAATCAATGTGAATAGATTTTGTTTCATTCAACTTGATCCTCCACTTTTTGGTCCAATCATAGAATTGATTTATTGCTTTTTGTACTTCTAGTTAAATTTAATGATATTACAGTAAACGCGGTATAATGTACTGTACGAGGATAGCAAAAGAAAATGATGGATATAATTTTATGAGTGAGTGAGCGAGACAATAATAATTACTTAATAATGTTACTGTCAGAACGTGATTAAATCTTCATAACGTACGAACTGTACCTAGCTCCTTAAATAATCATTTTATTCTAAAGTTTAAGGAACTTAATTATTCATTTTGAATACAAAGTCGTATTGTTCCAGAGTCATCGTCTTGCGATTGGTTTCACAGGTACAACAAACTAAGACGTAAACACCTAATACATCCTTTTTATAGTTCTTCCATCCTTATTTTATTTATAGCGAACCACACAAGACTAACTTCGCTTTTATGTTGCAATGACAACTTTAAGAGCTGCTAGATTTCCCAAGAGATAGTTAATAGAACACATACCGTTAGAAACGATCGACTTGCGGTATATTTGAAAAGTATTTGATTAAACTGTAAAAACCTATTTAGGTCTATCTTTATCGTATGGTTAGTGCCTAAACCTGTTGTTTTTATGCCGCCAACGGACCTTTGACTATTCAGGTTAAATTATTTTATCTGATATCTCACCACTTATTTAAATAAGTATTCCAGGTTTCATTACCTATTTCAATAATCAAATCAAAGCACTCTCATTATTAAACCATAAATACTATTATAAAACCATTAACACTGAATAAAACTTTTCAGTTTATAAGTACAGGGCTTGTTCGATGTTTAAACATAAATGCAATACTAATAATTAAACATTACAAGCATTGCTTCCTAATAGAAAAATATTTTAACCCATTGAACTCATCGTTTCAAGAGCAAGCTAGCCGATCACTTAATTTAGGTCTCACTGAATTTCGGATAATGATTGCAATCACTTAAGTACAACCTGAATAGTCAAAGGGGTTTAATTAGGATAACATTCTTGTTTATTTTTTAGTCTTTAGATTCACCCTCAGCTACCGCAGAAGCTAGCTAGCTTAGAAAATCAAGTTATACTTTCAGCAATTTAAAAAAGTTACAATATTAAATTTACGATTGTAAAAGACAATAAAAACAACAAAAATAACACAACAACAACATACAAACAAGAACAATTACAACAACAAACAAACAACAACAACAATATTGAATCGTTAATTCAATATTGTTACTCTTTTACAATTGCTGAAAGTAACTTGTCTTTTATTGTTTTGGAGTAATTTGGAATAATTAAGGCCAATACAAAGGCTCTAATCATTTATTTATTTATTTAAACTCAATGTTATCTTTATTTAACAACACATGGGCGGAGAGGCCTATGTGCCGCTATTGGCATAATGTATGGGCATCATGCCACTAGGCATACTCTCTAACCAACCCTTGGATTAAATTGGACGACATTGTGCGAGGGTACAAAATAACATGTAAACATACATCTATATATATCTCTCATATATATTTATATTCAGCATGATGTTCCTTCCCTTCAGCACGACCAAAACATTTTTCCATCAGGAATATCTTACTAGAAGCCCGTAATCAGAGTTCCAGCCTGATTACTGGCATTAGCCTCTGCCCCCACTACTTAGGACGTCACGAGCACAAATAGATTACAAGAAGCAACTTTAAAAGTGATTTTCTGTTACTGTGTTGATTAAAGTTTTATGTTTCCACGAACATAGCCTTTAGGTAGCCATAGTTTGACGAAACAGGTCTAATCTCAAAGTAGATCGTTCTTTCAGAGGATGTAGCTTTTGAATTTTTTTAAGCGTAATATGTACCTACCATATTCACACCTCTACCTAACCTTCGAAGCAAACAGGTGTAATGTTATACGTGAAATTAATAAGAAAGTTTAATATTCAAATGATAAAATAATTATTTAAATTAATTAAAAACTATAAAATAAACTAATAAAAAACTATAAAAGGGCATCGAAAAACTGCTCCTCAACGCTCTCAGCCGGTAATGTGCTCAAAAGACTGGCGGCATTGCCACGTTGTATGGCAACGCTTAGCCTCTGGCCAAGATAAAAGCCAGCCCTTGGGTCACGTGAAGCGTCAACTAAGCGTTTAGAAATTTCATTAATAAGGCTATGAGCACTCGGACCCTAGAGTCCTCGGCCCTAGAGTTTCAACCCCAAACGGCTCGAAAATATAGTTACCACAAAGGTTACTATATTTACGCCGCTTGAGGTTCTCTGCAGGTGCAGCGGCACCACCTTCACAGCACGATGAACTTGGAAGATTGAAGAAATTAATTAATCTCTTTTGTTTATCACAATTTCCTGTAGATAAGACGCTGGTGCACTGAAGCCGGAGATGGTGTGACGTTTGAGTTTGAGCAGAAGGATCCTTATGTGCCTTCCACCAAGTTGGACAGCAACAACGCCTTCTGGCTTGCTTTCAAAGCCGCTGCTGAACAAATGTAAGTACCCTCTTAATCATCATAGCTGTGAGCCTAGTGGTGTGTGTGACCGTCAGACTGCCAAGTCATAGGTCTTTTTTTTTGGCAGGTAGAAAATCATCAAAAAACCTCTGTCGCTCTTGGGCAGAGAAAAAGGGAATGTCAGACCTCTACTGACTAAAAACCACCCATGTTCATTCTTAGCCCTATATGTTGAGGCCGCGGTAACTTCTGAACAACCCGCAGCCCCGACGGGAAGTCTTAAGTTAGAACCCAAAACCAAGACCTCTGAGTTTTCGGAGTCATGTGCCTATTGTATTTATCACTTGATTAGGTGAAGGATAACATGCGGGAGAAATTCTCTGACACTAGGTTACGACTAGTGGTGTTGCGGATATCCGTATCCGTATCCGCGGATATCCGCAGGAGAAATAAGGTCCGTGTCCGTATCTGTATCCGTCACTATTCTTGCGGACCTTTTACGGATCTTTTTTAATTTTCAAATTCAATTAACGGGATAAAATGTTGCTTAATAACTTAGATTATGTGATTAAGTAGAATAATTTAAAAAAACCATTCAGAGTATTTTTTTTTCTCCTAAAATCAAATATTTGACACCTTAAATTGCAAATATACACACATCAAAAGTGTCTAGGGATCAACATATATTTTTGCAATAACTTTTCTCCTGATTGATATTAATTAAAATTTTCTTTAAGGATTCATCAAATAAAGTGTTTTCGTTTGTCACAGTAACGATAAACCAAGTCACCTTTGCATTAATAAAGAAATTTGCCATTTTCCTAATAAAGGGATTTTTGACATTTGAACCACTAACATTAAAGTTCGAAAAAAAAACTGAAATAACAGTTTTCTTTAAAATTTTATTGGGTAACTTAAACAATTAATAATCCGTGTTTCTACCGCGAACACTAACAACACAAGAACATCGGTTTGGCATACTCAAAATGAGTTCATCCAAATCACGCTTTGGAATGGCCGCCCATGTTCGTTGCAACAACAAAAAAAGGTCTTCTTGCGACTGGATACCCTCCATATTCGGCAGAGCTCTTCTCTGTAGCATATCCCATGCATGCTCAATCGGGTTCAAGTCTGGCGACTGAGCAGGCCAGGGCAGGACATTGATGTTAGCTGCGGCGAGAGTCTGTCTTACAACTCTTGCGGTGTGCGGTCGTGCATTATCATGCATTAACTGAAATAAGGGACCGATTTGCACTTGTAGAGGAACGATGACGTCTGATACAATCGTCTCAGCATAAATTTGAGCGTTGAGGTTGCCTCTGATCCAAATCAACTCAGTTCTTCCACCGATCCAAATACCCGCCCATACCATGATGGTTCCACCACTATAAGGATGGACTTCCTGGCAGGATTTTAATCGCTGTTGGCGTCCAGGGGTTCTCCAGTGTCGTATACGTCTTGTATCCGGTCTCATACCAAAACGAGACTCATCAGAAAAGCACACGAAACGCCATTGTTCTTCTGCCCAATTTCTGTGTTCAAGAGCCCATTGATATCGAATCATACGATTGTGCATTGCTATAGGTGGTACCCGTAGCGGTCTTCGGGAATGAAGGTTCACTTCATGCAAGCGGTTTCTGACTGTTTGGTCTCTAATTAAGTTCCCTGAAGAGTGATGAAGCCTCACGGCTAACATCATGGCGGTTATTGTTGGAGCTCTTCGAGTTAAGATTTGAATGTATCGGTCTTGTCTCCGTGTGGTGCAGCGATACCGTCCTCCATGGCGCTCAGCCACGGTACCAGTGCTTCGGTAACGTGTCCAAAGTCGACTGATAACACTCTGACTTGTATTCAGAGCTAAAGCCACAGTACGTTGCCGGGAACCAGCTTCTATCATTCCCACGGCTCTGAGCATTTCTTCCCTGCTTAAATGACGTCGCCGCTCGCCGTCGCAGTAGTAGGGAAACAGTAGCACTAATAATGTCTTCAATGCGTTGTATGTTTTTATAGGGAAAATATTGACAGCTGATTTTCATCTTTTACTCGAATTTGATTCACAGTTCCTGATTCAAATTATGAAATGCACCAAAAAGGATCCATATAAATTTATAAAATCATAAATTTATTACAAAGCCACATCTCAATCTCAAGAAATCCGCATAAAAATGCTTGATCCCTAGACACTTTTGATGTGTGTATATTCTAGTAAGTTACCATATACCATAGTATATCACTCAAAGATACTAAACCAACTATCTTATGAGATCACTATTACACAAAGAAGTATTTCATATTAAAGATCCGTGTCCGTATCCGACCTTGACCCTAAATATACGTATCCGGATCCGTGTCCGCGGATATTCGTTTTTTACGATCCGGCACGTCACTAAAAACACGATTATGAAGATTTATCATCATCTTCATCGTTTTAAACAAAATACGGCTACTATTAGACATAGGTCTGTCTCCTCCAAGAGCCGCGAAGATGACCGATTCCGTATTGCATCTTGTATTGAATCATATTATTTTGGTTATTCATAATTGAAACTTTTAGGAGCTACTCGTAGAACAGCCGCTTGGGTTGTTCTTTAGATTAAGCCGTGCTTGCCCAGGCTGGTCCGTAGATGGGTGACCTATTACATACCGAATTTCATCTGTGCCTCGGAAAACACGTTAACTAGTTGACCGGCTATCATTTGTAGATCTTTGTCTTACCAAGATGTATTGTATCGTGCTACCCAGTTTAACTGGGTTGGAAAGGTCAGATAGGCAGTCGTTTCATGTCAAATATTAAAATTCGGTATTATTATTAGTAAATTCACACTAATATTATAAAGGCGATAGTTTGTGAGTGTGTGAGTGTGTATGTTTGTTACTTCTTTACGCAAAAACTACTGAACGGATTTTGCTAGAATTTGGTGCACAGATAGTTTATAACTTGGATTAACACATAGGATAGTTTTTATCCCGATTTTATCTTCCCGTGGGATAATTTTCGAGTTGTAGCGGGTGAAGCCGCTGGCAACAGCTAGTTACTAATAAATACTGTATCCGGTTTAATTAGAAGCCCCAATATAGTTGAAAAAAGGCTAGGGAGATGAATTGAAATATTTTTCATAATAAATGAGTTTTAAGTAAATAATTGCCTCTTAGTTTTGCTGGTTCCAATTTTATTTAAATAGGTACATAATTTGGGCACGGCCGTGTGAAAACGTAAAATTTACTGAACTTTCGGGTCGCTGCTCTCGGTATAATTGAGTTAGGTACTCGTACAAGTAGCTATTGAAAACGGCAAATTATATATCGTACCGCATAAATATACGCTTGGTATTTAAAAGCCGACATTATAATAACATAACCTCTTGTTGAAAACACATCACATTCCTACTAATTGGTAACCATTGGTATAGAATATTTCAGTAATTTTGGAAATACATAAATTAGTTCGGCAGATTCTAAAATAACTTGAGTAGTCTACTGATTAGTGAAATATGTAACAAGGTCGAGGTTTCCAGCCAAAATCCCAACCACCCAAATTAAAAAATCCAAAAATCCTTGCTTCACGTTTCCATTCGTACAGTGCCCAGTATTACCTGAGCCCTCGTATACAGAAGAAGAGGGCAATTGGTGTGAGTAGAGAGATCAAGTAATGCTGGGTACAGACTGTACAATAGGTACAGACCCCAACACATCAAGCCACTGTTTTTTTTTTCTAAATCAACCTTTATTTGCTTAATTTATTGCAGTTTCAAATGCAACTGCTTAAACGATTTATGCGGCTATTTGCTCACAAGACGGCATCTAAACTTAAAACAGGACGATAACCTCTGAGTTCCTGTCAGATCAGGTAACTGAGCAGATTTAAAAAAAAGATATATAATATAATTAATATCTTTCTGTTCTTTTTTTTCACAGAAATATCTCGCTAAAACCCTGCGTGTTCCCGGGTGGTACTGACAGCCGGTATATACGAGAGCTCGGGATTCCAGCGCTGGGTTTCTCTCCAATGAACAAAACTTTACCAGGTCTGCATGAACATGACGAGCACCTTGGAGCTGACATCTTCGTAAAAGGCATTGAGATCTTCGAAGCGGTTATTCCTGCAGTTGCTAATGTGTGATCAAACGATACTAAATATGTAAACACGGCACAGTAATAAAATTATCAATAGATTAAATTATTTATGTTTTTCATTTTTTTTTTCATCGAAGTAAAAAGTCAAAAGTAAAATACATTTTGCATATTTGTTATTATCAAACTTGTCAGTTGTCTGCCATATTGTAAATTATGAATGAAAATCTTAAAAAGATTATTTATAATTAACGTAGTTTCATATGCATTTGGTAAAAAGCTGGTATATTGAAATTGCAAACAGACCCTTAATTTTCATTAATTTGTGTCAATGGAAGAGTTAAAGCTAATTGTTGAACTATTAACTTCCATGACTCTCCTGCTCTTAAAGTGGCGGGAGAGTAAAACTTACCATTTTATATAAGTCAATATATTTCTGTAATGAACATTTTATAGCACCACATGAAACAACTATAACCCTGTAGTTAATAATCACATTTACGTTCCCTATCTTCAATTAATTGGTCAATAATCGTATGACCAATCAAACGTAACATCTGCCTTTTATTTCAATTATCTACCTTAAGTGAGTGGAAATACATAAGCAACTTGAAAAATAGTATTTTCATTACTCATACTCTGAAAGTAGGTCATAACATGCCTGCGGAGCGGGTTGAAACTACTACTTTTCAGCCTTAGGGAGAATCGCTTTCGACTGACAGCTGTCAAATTATTAAAAAAAAACTAGGTCTATTTCCACATTTTTTTAACCCTGTTCCAACTTATTATACAGTCATTAAACATAATTTTCATTAACTTAAGAGTACTATATTATGACTTTAATATAATTTTGTTTTAGCTATTTCTCTAAAATAACATAGATTTCGGCAAAATCTTTCCCATTTTTTTAATGATGACCATTAAAAATACTGGCTATGTAGCTGGACGACCAGAGGAAAAAAAAAACAAAATAAGCGGGAAAGCGATAATCCGATAAACACTCATTTTTTCTTTAGCTTATAACTCATGTTCATATTTTTAATTTACTCGTATTCGCAATGAAAAGTACAGTGTTTACCTCGGGTAAATTACTTATTTAGTCCCTCGAACTATTAGCACCTTCACTACTTTACGGGCGCCAAACCCCGTCTTGGGACTAAATAAGGAACTTTCACCCTTTGGATAACAATGTACTATTATTGCAGTTTCAAAACTCACCCACGATACAGGAGAATCCCTAGTGTCGAAAAACGTTTCTTTAAAAAAAAACACTTAGGTAAATACTTTGTAAAAATATATTGTCAAAAATACCTTTTTGGCCATATTTTAACAGCAGAATTAAGTTGTTACTTAAACAGAGTCATGATTTTTTGATGATTTGTTATCCTGATGATGACTATTATCTAGGTATTTATTTATTTATTTATTTATTTATAACAACCTTACCTACACTATCATTACAGATCTATGATCCAATGCGACAGAGTGGCCTTACTAACTGAATCTTAAATCTACACCTTATACCTAGTTAAAATAAAAATAATAATTAATATCAAATAAATATCTTAATATAAATAATATATCTATATATCAAAATAATATATCTAAAATATATAATAATATATCTATATATCTTAATATCTTAATATTCGTACGTTTCGTATTCGGAATTTTTCTATAGGAAGTAATCGTTAAAACAGAGTTATATTATTCATTTCCCCATTTATATTTTATTCCACTTCATATTTTATTTCCCCATATTAACCAAACACTCCTGCAACCGTAAAATCAATCAATAGGTGCGCAAAATGGCCGATCGTCTTGTTAGTGCCTAAACGGGACCTCGTAAAAAAACAATAAGTCTACGTGGCCATTAGTCGACGTGCCATAAACTACTGTAATTTGCCGACCTGTTGCTTTTCTTTAGTTTCCCTAATAGCTAGTAAAACTTTGGTTGAAATAGTGCTAGCAGTGTTTACCGATCGGTGTTTAGATACTAGCTAAATTGGTTTTGTGAGTTATTTAGACAAGCCACAAATTATATTGAAATATCGGAGAATTAAGGTTTACATTTAGCAATAATAACTTAAAACTTTAAGATATTTAACAGCAAATCAGAAGGTCGTTCAGCTCGTCCCTTGGTTATTGGGGAACTGGATCAAAGGAGATCCAGCCCCCCCCCCCCCAATGGTCTACTCGAAACGAGTAGTCAATGCTATAAGTAAGCAGTGTAACGATTACCAAAAAGGTACAATAGATCTTAAGATATACAACCACAGCACACACGCTCTATCTCACTGTGGTTCTGCGGTGTAGCGATATAAATCGATGGAGGCATGCAACAGTGAGTGTAAAAAATTGCACTAATTATGGGACGCCAGCATAGTAATAATTTATTACATACTTTATAAAAGAAACTCATAAAGAGTTCAAGCACTGTCCTATAGATTACGTATACCACTCGCCTACGTACAAAAATATTCATAAGGGTGAGATATCATAAAATACTACAGAATTGTAACTATAATATTAACTTTATGTTTTACCGTCTACTCATCGAAAGCAATTCACAAAATTAATTTCCTTACCGAAAACTAGTGACCCATCAACTAATTTATATATTTATTTAGGGACAAAAAACAGTTACACGTTACAATTTGTATATCGGAGCTAAATATATTCATTTAATAAACGTATAATACTTAAAAGATGAAAGGAAGTGCGGTTACATATTAATTTACTAGGTTAAAAGAAAAAGAAAAGCAAGTTATGAAAGGTTGTCGGTAAGTAAAGCTTTAGCCAATTTTTAAAATTTTGCAGGAGAAAATGTAAAAATTTCTGAATCGGTAAAGTGTGTGTTTTTTTCTTTACCGATTCAGAAATTTTTACATTTTCCCGCGCAAAATTTACTACTTAACTTAAGGATTCTAAATACGATACTCATTTTGAACACTCATTTAAAATAGATTATTAAGACGCTAGAAATCTCCTTTTACCACCAAGGTTCCCAAGTACTCACCTACTATTCTCCCACCTGTCTTGTCCTATTCCGTTCTGTCTCACCGTAAATATTGTTTTAAAGCGAATTATTTTTCGTCGACAGCAACTCTCGTCCCAAGGACAACTGTTGGCGCGGAGTATTGCATAACACGATGAATAACTTAATAGATTTGTACTTCCTCTCATCTGGCGCCCAGCGTGGGACCACTGAGCGCTTATTGGCGCCCAACGCGGGTCCTCACCTCCGCGCGATTCTTACGCATTGCGTAAATAAGGAAACTTTTACGTTAACGAATTTGTATATTTAATGACAACGGCATTGTAGCCGGATTACCCCTGCTCACCTGTGCCTGGTACGAAACTTCCGTCTCACTGTTACGACTGTAGCCTTCAAATATTCATTTGAATCAATTAAAGAGGATCAGGCCGAGTACTTAGACCTTGCAGTATTTGTTTAAACAATAGAAATTAGACTACAATGTCTGTCGGTATAATGAATTCCTTCAATTTACATACTGGAGGGCTTTGTTGCGTTAATTAGCAATTCATTACTGAATATTGTTCTATAGTCACGAAGACACTCGCCATTAAACAGTAAATAGAAACTGTGAGCTACGAAATACCATTGTGGGCAATCTCAACAAAAACATTTTAAGATACTCAACGTCTAAAAGATAATATGTACCTACTCTATTTCAGCTTCTTATGAGAATAAAACAAATTAAGATACCTAAAATAATACATTAAGAAAAGGTCA
The DNA here is from genome assembly GCA_932274075.1 of Diarsia rubi. NCBI lineage: Eukaryota > Metazoa > Arthropoda > Insecta > Lepidoptera > Noctuidae > Diarsia > Diarsia rubi. The sequence goes on along the minus strand of OW026424.1, from coordinate 17,573,267 downwards.
ACATTATTACTTGGACTCGGTAATAAATTGCTTTTATATAGAACAATGCACACGATCCTAATTTTCTAGAGATTATTAAATATTATGAGGCTTATCTTATGACCACACTCAGGGTTAGGGGCTTAATATCCGTATATATTATGTCGTATTGCAGTTTATTATAGCGATTAATATAGGTATTATACATTCAACTTACGATCAATAGATATTAAGAATGATTTAGTTATTAAATTAAATTAATTGCTACTACTGCTTCATAATTTTATTTTAATTAGGTAACTCAAACCACTAATGGCACACAACACAGCCTCGTAGTTTGGATTTGTGCCCGGTTGTTGGGAATAGGCTTGCCCCCTATTACGAGGGACTTAAACATAACTAGCGAAATGTGTATCTATTTATAGGTACACCTCTGCCAAACCCTTCAGGGATTAAGGTGTGAGTGGTTTGGCATTTTAAGAAACGACTGCCTACACTTTAGGACTGAGGACCATAAAGGTCAATAGTATTATTTTCAGTAGGTCTAACGTAAACAATGGCTATATCGAAACGGAGGCCGGGAGGCTGTAAATCTTCCTCGCAGTTGGTGGCGTTACACCAGCAGTAAATCATTTTTATCCCATAATATCGGTGTGAAACCTTTTTTCCATACCTTTGTTGATATTAAAATAGAAGGATTTTTTTTTACCCGATGGTATTCGTGTCTATAGCCTAATGGATTTAAACACATGCAATATGGTCGTCGAAATGTTCATTTAAAACAATTCTGAATTGCTATAAATAATTTTGTCTGTAGCATCTAATGGATGTGAAAATGCTAACGAGCTCTCGTTGCGGGTTTCGGAACACAACTGTGCTCCGGAAGTTTTAAATTCGGAACGCTACCAACCTCCTTTGTTTCTCGTTCCAACAAACCAAACATTTGAATGCAGAATTCCTAGGCGTGGAGAACAACGATCGTGTTAAAAAAGCTTATAACGTTAAGACAAACTCTTTAGAGTACACAGGCTCTAGAGCATTTTATTTAACCGAATCAAATATAGAAAGGTACAATACAAACCCACATAATCTTGACCGAAGTGCCAAAAGGGCCTCTACTTCTAGACCAACCAGATGATTATTTAATTTTAATGACATCTTCAGAAGGCCTTTCCAGATTGTTATTTCCTTTTCCCTGCACAAACACGCAAAGCCACGGCTTACCATATCCAAAACGAAGAGTTATTTAAAATGAAACCAAGCTGCCAACCCACAACACACCACGGCGCCAATCCCTATTCCCGTGTTCCTCTAAATGTAAGTAGTGCACCTTTCACGTGTGCCTTCAGTAAATGTCTCACTGAATAAAATATGAGACTATCGATTCTTGCACTCGTTTCTGTAGATCTTTTTAAAATTGATTTCTAATGTAGCAAGGGCATATTCTAAATTTTTGTGGTGACCTTAATTGTCTTAATGGGTTATGTATGGTGAAACTTTTGAAAAATACATTAGCTAGCTAATCTTCTGTTGTGTGAATTTCAAACTTTAACTCGGAATTGGGTCGTTAGTTCACGAGCATATAAAAAATAATAACGGTTTAGTTCCATGGCCAATTGTGAACTGAAAACGATTGACAAAACGAATTTTGACCAAAGATTAGAAAGGAAGTAGAAAAGCTTTTAATGCATTAGATGCCATTTTTTTGTTTGATAATGAGCTCTTGGGCTAATGATAACTGCCACTCGGGGCGATCTTTAGGTTAAGCCGCGCTTGCCTAGGCTGGTCTGTGGATGGGTGACCACCATACATACCAAATTCACTAAGTGCCTCGAAAGGCACGTTAAGCTTTTGGTCCCGTCTGCCATATATGCTTTGGCGTTACAGGTAGTCAGTGACCTGAAAGTCTGACAACCAGTCTTACCAAAGGGTATCGTATTTATCCAGTATTAACTGGGTTGTTGAGTATGTAAAAAAATCTGGTATTCAGCTGCGTCAACAAAATAGTTGGGTAAAGGCTAGGTTCATGATAAAGTTGCAAAATGTGTGTGTGTATTGTGAAGGGAACTACACAATGTTTTTATCTTACAAAAACGCAAAACAAATTTACCAACTGTATTATCAGAACCGCGATAAAACCTTCATCAAATAGTTTCATTTATGACAGTGTACCTTTCCAGTACATAAAAACAGAGCTAGATCCCTTTATGACGCAGATAAACCGGATTTCACCTGCCTGACGGGAAATCAGTTTAGTGACTTACGAACTGTGACCTAAAAATGAAATCTGATTTTCTATTCCAGTTTCTTTCATACAAGAGAAAGACTCATTTTTTCACCAACACCATATTGAAGAATATGTTTGGGTAGCATGTTGCATTATGATTGGATGGAGGTGTCTCATGAGATGACGAGAAACAGCGAAGTATGGAAGAAGATGACAGGCTGTAAGAGATTGATGATGATGACGATGAGAAGTCGACCCGGTTGATGCAGTGGCTGGTCGATTGGCTGTTGCACTGCGTGTTGAGGATTTGATTCCCGTACAAAACAAATGACACCTCCCGCCCTGGGCAGAGTGGTATTTGCTTAGTGTCAGATTTCTACTGACTAAAACGACCCATGTTCCTACTTAGCCCTTTGTATCGAGGCCGCGGTATCTCTTTCGAACAACCTGCAGCCCGACGGGAATATTTACAGCTAGCTGGAAGGTATACAAATATTCAATTTAAAAAATTTAATGCCAACATTTTGGCTGTAGTATCAGAAAACGACCATGAACCATTGCTTCGTTGGTCGGTTTTTACGACATTCACAGTTACTATCTATTTAATTATATTTTAAACTAGTAAGCCGAGCATTGTACAGTTTTACGACTAGAAAAACCTTAATGGTAGTGAAAACCGCATCAAAATCCACTGAGCAGTTATAAAGAACAAGGCAATTTTAATTTTTATGCACACACCCTAAAATAAAATAAAAATCGTCCCGTCAAAATAGGTAAGGCTAACTACAGGCGATCAGCCGGAACAAATGGACAGACAGACAAAAATTAGAATATACGTATTTGCAATTAGTAGTAGACTAAGTATTTTCTTGTGCATTCAGTAATAAAGCTGTTATTTATATTTGAAATAACAATCAGACACTGAAATTTTATTTATTCGATTTTCTAAAGTATCCATTAAGTCCTTGAGTCATGTAGTTAAATGTGCAAGAGGGAGACATTTGCCAAATAACGGGAAATCATTTCCTATCGTTATTACACACTTACCCACCGTAAATTCGAAACATGCCAACTTTAATTCAAACAAATAATGCCCTCACGAGCATACAATTTGCTAAAAGAGTAAATTATGAAAATTTATTTGAAGCTAAAAGCATTTCCGTAAATCTTCAATTAAGACTGCGGATATGCAAGAATAGAAGACAAAGTTAAAAGTTAGTTCTTTAAAGAATGAATTCGAATGAATGAAAAAAGAGTAGGAGTGACGTCAGTGTCGTCTAAGAGTAGAGGAAGACCAAAAAAACGATGAATTGACTGTGTTAAGAATAATATGGTTTAGTCTAGTTTAACTGGGCTTTTTTTCGCACTTGGCCTCTTGATTGGGCCATTGTGAGTGATGTTTAGTGAATACCTACTCCAACCAACATAGGTCGTCCCAAAATTGTAGCTGCCTTCCCAGACTACTGCAGGCTTCCGGAAGAATTAATGGAGTGTTTGTGCCCGGTGATCTGCTACGCACCTGCACTCTAGGAGTACGTGCCGTGGCGTTTCTTCCGCCTCCATGCATCCTCTGCACAGTGGGCTATCTGTTACACCTATGTTATATAGATGTTTGTTTAAGGAACAATGACCTCCTGTTTAAGGAAAAATGATATGGTAAGAAAGGAGTTAGTCACTGCAGCTGACAGAATGCAAGAGAAAATCGTATTGAGCCGACCTGGCGTGCAAATCATTCCGGAGAAGATTTTGAAACAGAGCTCAACGAAAACGAAAGTGTTATCTAACCAAAAGACTTAACTTGTTCTGAATGTTCCCACAATGTTGTTTAGTTTAGTGTTATCACTTACAATGCATGTAATCGCAAGTCTTCTCCTAAGTGTTTCATCATTTAGCGTAAACGCACACTTGCTCAAATAAAACGAGCTGTTAAAAATACTAAAAATCAATTCCCAACCGCAATAACTCCTCTATTTTTCCTGGAGAGCAATCTCATGCTCCTTAATCTTGTAATAAACATAAAATATTCTCCACACAGCTCATAACTCCTGCTGAAAACGAAGAAATCCTTCTCAGGAAATAATTTTAAATTTTAATGCGGTATTAACTCCGTATGAATACCGTTAGAGCCCGCAAGCAACCATTTTCAACGAGTTATGGCGTCAATTTGCACTTTATTACCAACACTTCTTAGTTTTGGATTATTTCAAATATTGCTTTTTTAAGTACAATACCTGTACTATTTAATGCATCCAACATCAAACATTGAAAATGTTTTGAGTGCGTCACATTAAATGAAACTTTTTTTTAGACCAGCGATCAGTGGTCCATATTGGACCATTTTCTTTTTTATGGCGGGTGGAAAATCATCAAATAACCCCTCCCGCTCTTGGGTAGAGCGAAAGGGAGTGTCAGACTTCTACTGACTAAAACCACCCATTTTCCTTCTTAGCCCTATATGTCGAGGCCGCGGTAACTTCTGAACAACCCGCAGCTTCGACGGGAATGAATCTTATCTTATACGTTGACTAAAATAAAAGTCGTTTCTCAACAATAATGTTGGCGTAGATTTTGATGTACAGAATGCTTGGTTGACGGATTTGAGAAGTATCCGTTTACACCTTGTCATTATTCTATTGCTCTTACCCCAATTTATCTGGGGTCGGCACAATTTGTATTTTTCTTCCATACTTCTCTATTTCTCGTCATGTCAGCAGTCACCTCCTTTCTAGCTATATCATCCTTAGCACAGTCCATCCATCGTTTCTTTGGTCTTCCTCTACTCTTATACCATATTCATATTCAAAACTTTCCTCACGTCATTTTCCATTTACACCTTGTATAAAACACAATCTATGAAACATTAGGAAAACGCTGAAATATTTATTTGTCGCTAGACATGACGTGACGTGCCAAAAAAAGTTAACGTACAACTAATAATAAATATTTAAAAATACAACAGGAAGACCACAACAAGCTACAACTAAGTGTGATGAGGTGCAATGGGGCGTTATTGTACCATTAATTTTGATACAAATTAAAATGGATAAATTAAATAAATAAGTACGTAAATTTCTGGAGCTCTACGTACCTACTCCCATAAAAACAATTTTGCTTTCTATATTAAAACGAAATCACGGTAACACTGCAGTGCGTCGCAACAGACATAGCCTACTTTTAAATTAATTGAATGAACGACTCCCTCAACGATAATAATCGAACGAATGCCATCTGCGAACCGACATTGGCGCAACGCTATTTATTGTTATTACCATACACATTTTTACAAAAAGTTACCATCACGCCTGAATCCCCAAAGTGTAAGGCAGAGAGTACCCATTAATAGAACCACATTTAGCCGCCGATTATAAAAAGAAATGTGTTTCATTTCAGGCAAATACCCATATAAAGGCAAAAAAAATATAAAGAATGGTACTTATGTAGCTACGAGTACCTACATCGTTAAAATATAATTGAAAAATCGTAGTAAAATCAGTGAACATAGTAAAACAGCACAAACACATGGCCATCATGGGCACAAATTCAGACTCCGTGGCTGCTAATGAGAATTTACCGATGGAAAATCCAATAACGCTTTGGGAACCTTAACCTGGGAATCAAACCAGGACCACATACACAACAGTCGCGCTAGACCAACGAGGTAGAAAAAGACCACTTTGAAGTACATATATAACAGGGATGTTAACACAATAGTAGATTATGCACCGAGGGGCTATATTTGTGTCTTATGTCACGGGCGTCATATTGAAACTCGAGCGCAATGAAGGATTCGGGATTTAACTCCCGAGTGCAGGAAGGGAGATAAGAGTTTAACTCACGAGCGAAGCGAGGGAGTTAATACAAGAATCCTGAATGCAGCGAAGGATTCAAGCTAGCCCAAGGCAAAGACACCTTTAGCCTAGAGGAGGATACTCTACTTTTTACACCTACTGTGAGAAAATAATAGCCATAGTACGAAAAACATAGTATTTATTAAATAAACAAACAGTAAGAATAACATATTTAGAACTCATTTTCATCGCTCGACATTTTATAATACTTTATTTATTTATTCACAAAATCCACAGCAATCTTAGCGCAGTTTACTTAAAATAAATTATCTAATGTTACAGCCAATTACTAATAAGGTATTACGGCGCGGTACGGTATTTGTTATTATTATTAATGCCAGTTTTAATGTTATTCCATTCCTTTTAAAAAATGGTTCGTAGTTATCTAATTATTCTTACAATATTATGTCTTCGAAAACATGGCAACGATGTGCAGAAGCAGTCGTTATGATTTTGTAGAAAATCGAGAATATCATCCACGCGTAGTAAGGGTATCGAGAATGGCTTTCCTCTTACTGGCGCCAAAGGGTGTTTGTTAATACTATACTGCCAATTTAGCTGAGCATGTGAGATTCCAAATTCAAATCACATTATTGACCAGCGGGTCATAATGAAATCCAGTACAACATTATTGACCGGCTGTGCCCCCGGCCACTAATGACTCACTTTAGGTTAAGGTTGCTTGACATGTAATTTGACATTTTCGAGCCGGTGGAAAAAATCTAATTAGTCCGTCTTGTAGATTATCAAAAAATATTGCACACGTATTGCTCATTTTTCACGTAAGCAAACAATGAAGACGATACATTGCTTTGAAAACTCGTGTGACGTCATACTCTAAGACATTAGTATAACATTTTTTAGCGGTCAGTGACGTCACCTACCCCCACTCAAATCTTTGACACTTTTATCCTCGTCAATTTAAATTGATTTGATAAAACAAAAAATACGTATCCAATGTTTTTCGATAATCTAACAGACGGACTAATTAGAATCACATTTTTTAAGTCGGTAAACATCACTATTACCAGGAAAACTTTCAGTAGTTCATAATTCCGGCAAAACGTCAAAACTTGATCTCTCCCTCTCAACTTATATTCTAGTAATTCACAAGTATCCTATCTTCGATAAAGCTTTTTGGTACGTGGAGTGGTCCAGTTATAAAGAAAATTTCTATTTCACATTATCCGCCGCTACTAAACTTTGAGGAGGTCATAAAAAAGCCCGCATAGATTAGATTTGGTAGGGCCACTAACTGCGAAAAACCATATTGATAATACTCTCTCTGGTGAATTGAAAACTTTTACTCCGGAGAGATAAAAAATAATGCAGTACTAGCGTGATAAAGTAACTTTTTCCATTACTGGCAGTGTAAAACATTTCGTTTTTATTATTGTTTTCAGTCATAACAATAAAACTCAAAAACTCAAAAAAACTCAAAGCATTTATTTCAATTAAACCTTTATAGGCACTTTTGAATGTCAGAAGAACAATTCATAAAAACAAATCTACGAGTGCAATACGTCATTCCGAAAGCCACCACGCCGAATCACACGCCGCCGAATGCCAGCAACAACGAGCACCGCGAGCACGAAAGCACGCAACGACGCACACCGCTACAACGAATGCACGAGACCCCGAATCACGGAACAACGAATGCAATGCGCAACCGTCGCCCCGCAACCCGGAGCCTCGCGCACCCGCCGCCACGGCACACGCCGCCGCACGCCCCCGCACCCGCAGCACTCGCCGCCGCAAACATCCGGCGCCGCGCAACTCGACGCAGTAACCCCCGGAACGACGCGAAATATTTACTTAACCCCGTTTTTCGATTGAATTTTATATGCACGAAATAGTGAACATTGAACAGACTGAGGTGGTTGATCCGACATAAACGAATTCAAATAATTTAGCATTTGTTTTTCACCTCAACTGAAGGCTAGTAAAGGGTAGGCAAAATTAAATATAATTTTTCTTTGGAAAATTTACATTTTTTTTTTAAATAATTGTTTGTACCGGTCATCTTAATATGATATCCTGAATTCTTTCCATCAGTCAGCAGAAGACCCTGAAGATCCTAACACCCTGAAGATTAGTAAAATCAAAAGTAAACATTAGTTCACAGAAAAGCACAGTCGTTTTGTTTACCCCAGTTGCGTTGACAGCTTGATGTATGGTGCTTGCACTTTGATCTCATATCTCTTTGTACACAGGCGGGTCGCACTGAGTTATACTCCTATGTGCCTCCAGCCTAGGATTGTCAACAAGCCTTGGACTGTGTGTAATGGAATAACTGTTTCTGCCGTAAATTGAAATGTAATGGAATGTTTTCTGTGGAATCTTTTATTAAGGGATTTTATTAGTCGTAAACGGAATTAATGATCGCAGTCCTTCATCATAATATAAATGTTTAATTATTTACTTGTTATTAATTAAGGAAGTTAATATTTGAACAAAGATTCTTTAGCACGTGGCCGGTATCACAACAAGCACCACCATCAAGACGGCACGGTTGGCGCAGTGGCTGAGCTATTGGACTGCTGCGCTGCGTGTCCGCGGGTTCGATCCCCGCACGGAACAAATATTTGTATGGCCTACATTTATAGTTGTTTCGGGTCTGGGTGTTTGTGTAACGTGAGTTTCAATGTTTGTAACCGCACCCACGATACATGAGAAATTCCTAGTGTGGTAACGTTTTAAAATAAAAAAAAAACAAAAACAATCTTGCTTTTGTAATATATTCACAAAATAATTGCACAAATATTCACTAATAACACCTTTCTTTCAATTATGAAACTCGTACACTGTCTGTACAGTCTTATTCTCAAAGACAAACAAAAAAAAAGGTATGTAAAAAAGATCGCCTTTTTCTTTTTTGTAGAAACTACGTACGAGTAGATTTGTTTCCCAACGCTTGAACACTACACGTTCACACCATTTGAGTTCGTGAGAATCAATTGAAAAGAGAATTTTGAATGCGCTTTGAATATTTAGAAATTACGTTCAAGTTGTATGTATGTATGCTGTGCAGTTCAGACTGCAATTTAAACCGAACTTTTTAAATGTGCTTAGTCAGTGCATGACGACTGTCGAAGTTTAAGGGATCTTACACCGCAAAGAACTCAAGTGTACTGCAATTTTTTATTGGTGTTTTCTTATGAAGAAGTAGTAGGCATAACTAAAAAAGTCGAGAGTCAAATATAGGAAGAGCTTTTTACTTTACTTTGCACTTAAGTTGGCCTTGATTTTTTTCTACAAAAGTCGTTTTAAGCATATTGTAGCAGGTAATATCCGTTTTTATCTAAAAATAAACAAAATCTTTAAACACTGCCCAAGCAAAACCGGTCAAGAAAAATCCTTTAACCTGCTGAAAAATATAATCACACGGAGAAGCAGTTGGCTCCTACAGTAACACATGAGACTTAACCCTGCCGCTTCCAAACTCGGGTGGGTCCTTATGACTAAGTAACTAGACTTGCCACCCGGCGGGAAAAGTACCGAAATTACCGAAACCCAGCTTGCATCGTGAATAAAAAAAGTAGTCCCGGGAAAAACCGCAGCGCTTCGCAGGCACATTATAATAAAACCGGGATTTATGATCGGACCTGAATGTGGTTTAATTTCCGCAGGATTAATTACATATTTTTAGACACCCGTAGACGGGAACATAGCAACTTACCAATACATTAAATGGAATAGGAACTTAATATGAACTTCCTTTAAATTTAGTTGTGTGTTTGCTCAGCGTTTCATTAGATTATAATAATGAAACTGCCTTCTTTACACAAGGATTTCAAGAAAGGATAACTGCTAAGAAAAACTGAAAGAAGAAAATCATTAACTGACACTCTTTTAAAACCATTTTATTTTTTTTTAAACAATATACTTCGTGACAGAATCTTTAAAACTGAAACAATTATGAAGACAACGTTCCAGCAGTGCAGTTGTGGAAACTTCGATACCACTTTAATTAACAATATTATAATGGCAATATTATGGGTATTATAATGGTAATATTATAACCTCACGCCTGTACTCCGCGGAGCTGTAAACTCACTTAGCCAGTGTTTTGTTTAAGACCTATTATAAAATCAACCGGGCACAATTTTTCGAATCAAAGCAATATGATGACCAAGTTACAGTAGTCCACTTTTCAAACCTTAAAGCTTTTCAAAAACACCGTGATCTAATCAAAGACAAGTAAATCCCAGTCTTCCTGGTGCAACGATAAAAAAGTTGTTCTACTGACTTAGTACAAGTGGCCAAGTTAAATTAATATAGCGTTTACACTTTAAAATATAAACTTTTTACAGCTCTTATCTTGTTAAGGATGTAGCGTAAAATCTTTGTTGCACGTCTCTTGAGGACGGAAGTGACGTGTTATTTAGTTTTTATCCTTTTTCCGGTAGAAAGGATGGATAAACGTTTATGGTTAGCTGTTGTGAATAACGGTTAAGTTATTCATGGATTTAGGACTTATTTTGCGGATGTTTGGATTCGGGATGAGGGATTTTGTTGTCCTAAAATCTTACTACCTATTTATAATGAGTTTGTGTGGATTATATTGGAAAGATGGATGTTTGTTACTCGTTCGCTGCAAAAATATACTATTTATTTGGATGTTTGGCACACAGATTGTTTATAACCTGGATTAATACAAACGATATTTTATAATTCCGTGGGACAATTACCGAACTACCGGCGAAACCGCGGGCACAAGCTATTACTATTAAAACAAACAAAAACATAACCGAGTGTTTATGCTTATTTGCATGTCGCTTGAAGAAGTCACAATATGGCATGATAAACGCCTAAAGACTTTAGCAACTTATATTTTTAAGGATAGAAATCCATTTTAATTTCTCTAGTATCAATAAAACGTAGCTTTCCTTCGTTCACGAACACAAAGCTGCTTTACTTGCACTTTTTATTCTATTCCATTCTATTTTTAAGTCTGACTGCGGTCTCGCAATGCCATGTTCACAGTTCCACACGTAAACAAGTCTTGGCTTCCAGTAGGTATAACAAGCTGACTTGTCTACCAGCACTCTAATTGCGTAACACACTCGGCATGACAATCCCTTTTAGACAATCGGTACAGCGAGGTCCATTACTTCATTTAATTGAAAAACTCATACGCTCAAAACGTGTGAATGTACTGTTAGGAATGGTATTTGATACTCAACGTCCATTTGCCGTGCTACAGTCATTTTATTCAGTGATTTGAACGTACAAACTGTTCAAGTAGGTTGTCATTTGTTTATGAATTAATTTCCATGACTATAATTTGTTTAATTATTGTTTCAATGCTATCAATCAGTGTGGATTTGGCAATTATGGAGCAGAGGCTGTTCACCATGTATTGTTTGCGAACATGCACTTATCTGGAATAACCACGGTGATTTTTGTTCACTAATTCCGAGTCTCAATTGACTTTTTCCTTGCTGATTCATTCAAGAGTATCGCAAGCAATTAATAAGGAAATTGAGAGAACGTTTCATGAATTTTATTTCTGCCGTTGCGTTGCGAAACCAATATTGTTAGCAAAGATCTTTTGATTTCTTGATTACAGCTCTTTAGTATTAGAATCCCGCCAACAATATAGCTATGAATGTAATGAGTTAATGGGCTGTGAAGTGTGTAAGTCGCAAAGACATTTGTTTTTCCGACTTCCACACACGTTTTTGACGCCTATGGGCTTGTTACTTGGCGTTACATGCCTCACGATGTTTTCTTTGACAGTAATAATTATACAATACGCAAATGAATCCGATATATCAGAGGTGCGTATCCTGGGATGATTAGTCTGTAAACCAGCGATAGCATACATAGTTGGTGAAAAACTAGGCAGACAACGCAAATGATTAATGGCCTAAAAACCTCAAACATACGAACAAAAACACGTTGACATCCTCCGAACCAAAAAGTGTTCTCGAGAGACACTAAAAAATTACGCCGAAAATATTTATAAAGCGTCGAATGTTGGTAAGAACGTTTCAAACAAGCTCGGGGGAGGCATGAATCATTAGAACACGGAGATCGCTCCTGGGACGACTGCTTGTTCGGAATATGCTAAATTAATATCAACCAGTGAGTTAGTGCAGAAGTCCTGCACCTGCGTTTTCTTTATAGGTTATACAGAACAGCTGGTAAGGCCTGGCTGGGGGCCTTCAATTTATTCGGTCACCACAGAATAGTCCGGTTAGCCGGGGACAAATGTGGGTAGGGAACACCTATTTTGTTTAGAGTCAGTTCAAGTCTGACTAGACCCTTCCACTCGCTCAAGAGCGGAGGACATCCATTATGACCCAACCACATGTAGCGTACTTACTAATGAAAGTTTTAATAGAAATGATTTGGAGTGGAGACAACAAATTGATTAGAGTAACCGAGGTTCGAGAAGATTTATGTCTAGCAGTTGACTGCTGCAGGCCGAGGTCGAAAAAACAGCTTTCCCGCCGATAGCGTAAAGTGAGCCTTCTTCACATTTAAATGTAATGTATATGCATAAGCACTTGTTTCTTACCGTCATGCCTCCTCGAAGTTTTTATGTTTTATGATGCCTATGTATCATTTAAATTCATTTTGCCGACAGACTTGAATGTCTGATGAAAGACAAAGAAAATTCTTCAAGCTTTCTTGCCCGAAGTAGCAAGACTATGTCTATATATTTTTATGCTGCTGCAATAACTAAGCTGGCTGTTAGGCTTAGTGGCTCACTGGGACACGAAACCAATTTTCAGTGTGAGCAAAATCCTTTGCCTTTTGAAATATTTTAGGTTCATAATGGCTTGCCTTATCTCCTAAGAATATATCTCAGAGTCTTGCAATACGTAATATTGCACTGCAAAAAAGATTGGTAAGTGTAAAGGCTCTATAAAATACATACTTTTCGTCCTTTTCATCATACAATAGCCTTTTACGACGGCAATACGACGGCTCTATGCTGATTTTATTTAATATTTAGGTACAATGTTAAAACTTTCGTGATACCTAACCGAAGACCAACAAAAAAAGGTCTTGGTCTGAGTACCTAACTATGAAATGCCCGTGGTTGTGTAGCGGTTGCTACGCCAGCTATAGACCGTAGCAGTTACCAGTAAACCGACCGTAGCGAATGCTACAGCATATATGAACCAAGACCTAAGCTAAATTGTTACTCCAACTCATAATATTGTTTGAAAACTGATCTAAGCTCGCTAACTAAGCCTTCAGAAGGCTCTTAGCATCACGTGTGAGGGGATTCCCTGAAGATTGTATTAGGTGGGAATAGACAATAGAAACAGTGAAGGGTGAACGTTTTCTGGCATTTGTCTGATTATGACAAAAGTGACGTTTGAATGTCGAATTAGAGAATTTAAGTTTAAAATGGTAGAAAGTTTTTTTACTGTGGAATACTCAGATAGCAAGCTCATATAAAGGTAAAATATACCTACCGTAGTTCTGGTCGTTCAAATAAATAGGGATGTTAACTTGCTTTAAAAAATGTGATTCTAATTAGTCCGTCTGTTAGATTATCGAAAAATATTGGATACGTATTTTTTGTTTTATCAAATCAATCAAAATTTACGAAGGTAAAACGCGTCAAAGATTTGAGTAGTAGCACTGTATCGTGCTCATTGATTGTTTACGTGAAAAAATAAAACTTACGTGTCAAATATATTTTGGAAATCTATATGACGGATAATTTGTTTTTTTTTGTTAACGGGTAGTTAACAAAATAACATTGAAATCGGAGCAGGAGAATGATGACAATGACAATCTACAAAGAGTTTGAAAGCGTAGCATGTCTTCAAACAAAATTAGATCTAAATCATCTAAAACAAACTCTGCTTCACAGTGGCGATCATAAATAAGTTAATATTTGAAGCAGGAAGATGGTAACGAGAGTTTACGAATACTTACTTTATGTACCGTATAGCATTACCTGTAGAAACCTTTAACCTTGCTACCCACCAATAGGGGATCGGACCGAGTCAAAAAACACAGATTCTAATTAGTCCGTCAGTTATATTATCGAAAAATATTGGATACCTACGTGTTTTTTGTTTATCAAATTAATCAAAATAGACAAAGATAAGATGTGGTTGTGACGTCATTTGTAGTTAAAAATGCACTATCAAGTATAGGTAAGTGTCATCTGTCAACATAAACGTCAATATAACGTTTTCGAAGAGTTAACGAGTTTTCGAAGCACTGTATTGACTTCAATTTTTTGTTTATGTGAAAAAAGAAAAAATACGTCTCCAATATTTTTTGGAGATCTATCTGACGGACTAATTAGTTTTTTTTTGTCCGATCCCCTATTATCTGGGACTGAAGTTTAAGTCTCTGGTTTCAGAATAAACAAGTAAGCTTTAGCTTCAGCTAACATCGCGGCATCGGTTTGATTCTAGGAAACACCGTAGGAATACCGTGCTTTTGGTTTTATATTCCCAAAATACCAGTGCCGTTGTTTGAATATAAAACTCGACACTGCTGCAACAAAACCAAAAAAGCAACTTACTAAGCTTGTTCAGAACATTACTAGGTATGGCCGCTGGCATTAGTCTTTTTTTGGAGTAGTTTTTCGAGATAAATTACTTTATAAAAACACATATTTATTACCCGACTGCGGCGAAGCCCAAAAGGAGGGTTATGTGTTTGGCGTGTATGTATGTATGTATGTATGTATGTATGTCCGTTTCTTTGTTCCCTCATAACTCCTAAATGGATGAAGGGATTTGAATAAAATATACGTCGTTAGATTCGTCTTGATGGCGCAAGTGTCACTGGCTACATTAAAATTAAAAAAGAAAAGACATTAGTGGATTTTGGGGGCCATATAGCGTATTTCAGAAAGTAAAAAAAATCCATTACTATCGAGTAGGATATCAAAATGAAGGGTTTTAAAAGGAGATTACAAAAATATATGACACTAAAAATAAAAATAAAAATAAATAAAAATGTTTATTTCATCACTTTAGTAAATAATTATGTTAGGTTTGGAGTCACCTTTTAAGCAAAGATTTGCTTGTATTAGGTGGATCCGCTCCTCCAGTTTACACTCATTCTTCAAATGTGTGAGAAATAAAAGCAAAACAGAAATATTCATTTAAAACTAATACTAATTTATACTAATACTAATTTAAAACTAATTAACATTTTATAACCGTATTTTTATATCAGTATGGGAGCGCACTGGGTGTATGATATGTTTGTGAGTGTGTGTGTGGCTGTGTTTGTGTGTGAGAGTGTGTGTGTGTGTAGTTGTCGGGATGTAGTGGGTGGGCATGTGTGTAAGATGATTATGTGGTATGTGTAGCTTGGAGGTGTGTGGATATATGTGTACATATTATATGTGTTTCTTAGTTATTTGATCTTGTGTAGGATATTTTCGATTTCTTCGTAACTTTTGCTCTTGAGCCATTCAGTAAGTGTTTTTTTGCAGTCGTGGTATGTCATAGAGTAGATGGCACATTGTTCGTTGAGAGCGTTATATATACGGGAAGATTGTTTAATATACTGCCTTGTAGCAAATGTAGTATTCACTGGACAATCTTCAGCTACTTTATTCTTTCTCCTAGAATGTGTTTTGGAAGTAATGAAAGGAAGGGATTTGTGTTTTTTTAATGCTATCTGCAGGACATATAGTTTCCTAACAGACAAAAGGTTTGAGGTTAAGTATAAACTTTCAGTGGGGAATCTAATCGGTTTGAAGTACATGACTTTTAGTAAGGCTCTCTGTGCCCTCTCCAGCTCCAAAAACTTTGTCTTAGATGCTCCGCCCCAAATTGGCAGACAGTAAGTAAGTATAGATTGACCCAGGGAGACATAAATTTGCTTGATAAGATCCTTAGTAGTCACATGTCGAAAAGTTTTGAACGTCCAAATTAATTTCCTAACTCTGTTCATTATTAGTTCTAGGTGTAAGTGCCACGATAGCCTTTGATCAAGCATAACACCAAGGTATTTGGTGCTAGATACTTTATCGATTTTTAAACAAGAGCAGGTGGCGTTAGTGGAGCTGGAGCAGGTATGGATTTTAATCTGAAGATCTTGTGATGGCTGTGTACGGTTGAATATCGAAAAGCAGATGTAGTTAGTCTTTGAAATATTTAATGTTAAAAGGTTCTGAACGAGCCAGGTAGCTATTGTAGACAGACCTTGTTCGGCGATGCGACCAACGTTCTCCCATGTTTCTCCCGCGAACACTATTGCTGTATCGTCAGCATAAGAGAATATGTGAGCACCTTCCATTCTCATGTTGCACAGGGAATTTATATAAATGAGAAATAGCGGCGGCCCGAGCACACTACCCTGCCCTACTCCGTAAGTCACTATTTCTTCAGAACTAGTGACTGTTCCTATTTTAACCACGTATCTGCGCTCACTCAGGTATTCCGTGAAAAGTTTAAGTGGTACTCCTCTTATACCAATGTCTTCTAGCCTATGTAAAAGTGTGGGGACAGACACTGTGTCAAAGGCTTTTTTGATGTCCAGAAAGACGGCCAGGCACTTATCTCGATTGTCTACTCTTTCAGTGATGATAGATGTCAGCGCTAGCACTGCGTCTTCAGTAGACTTCCCCTGTCTAAAGCCAAATTGTAAGGATGAAATTATTTTATTTTGTATTAAATATGTACTTAAGCGTTTATTTATTAATCTTTCGACAATTTTAGACAGGGACGGGAGTACGGATATCGGCCTATAGTTGGACGGATCAGCTTTGTCACCACACTTATGCACAGGTGTTATTACAGCTCGTTTCAAGGCCGTGGGAAAGCTCCCTTGTTCAAAACATAGGTTAATAAGGTGTGAAATTATTGGTGAAATAATGAACTTAGCAGATTTTAGAAAACTTACGGGGATTTTGTCCCAGCCAGTAGCACTGTCGGATTTTAGGCTCGTAATTACGGTTGCTACTTCTTCAGCGTCAGAGTTTAGTAGTACAAACGATGAGACCGGCGGGTTTGGATCATTTGTAGGTATGTTAAGTATGTTGGGGTCATTGTTAGCCTGTCTCTCAGGGTTATTTATTATTTCGTCAGCAAGATGCTTCCCAACGGTTGAGAAGTATTCATTGACTTTATTCACCGCTTCCAGAGGGGTAGCGGCTGATCCCAGTAATTCTGTGTTTTGTGTCTTAGGTGGTTTTCGTTGGGTAATATTGTTTATTGTTTGCCATAGCTTTTTAGGGTTTTTGTGTGTCTTATAAAGCTGTTCGAGATCATATTTACGTTTTTGTTTTTTAATGACGCTGTTGCAGTAGTTCCTGTATCTCCTATAAGTGATTTTTAGTATCTCATTGTGAGGGTCTAGTTTTAACTTTTTTTGCATATTATTGCGGTTATGTATACAGCGCAGCAAGCCTATGGTCATCCAAGGTTTGATTAATCTATTTTTAACTTTTGACACTTATATGTTTAAAATAAATTCAAAGTCACAAATCATATAAACAAACACAAAAGTTAAATCATCTGCGAAGATTTTTACGCGACCAACGAAAGAACAGACAAAAAGAACTAAAAAGTTGGAAATAAAAAAAGTAGTTTAAAAACTAAAAAAACCCGACTGAAAGGCGGGGTTCATTTGAATATTAAATTATGAAATGAAAATAGAATGGACACCGCCTGCTTCCAAGTTTTGTTTAATTTAAAAAGTGCTTGTTTTTTACTTTCAGTTTTTAAGTCGTGTTTTTTAGTTTTTAAACTACTTTTTTTATTTTAGTTCAATTCTAGTAAAAAACTCGCGAAACCAATTTGTTTGTGTTATTCGTTATCTTCGTGTTACAAACACATAAAACTACATAGCCCTACAATGAAAATGTCATCAAAATTAAAACCATAAAAAGCGTTGCGGAAATCGGATCATGACATATGTCGTGAAATTCATTCTCATAAAACAAGAAATGCCTTGTGGAAAGAAGAAATTAGTTTCCCTCTCAGTGAGGCACGCAAGACCATGCTATTCTTGGGTCCTTATCATATCATAATCATTTGCAGGCAGGCCAAGGTGATAGTTAATGATACATGCACCACAATGTACAATACTGTATTAGACTGAAACAGTAACAATATTATAACACCTGTAAGCTTAGACGGGTTAGGTAGTTTTGTCTAGTGTAAGTACAGTACACCCAGATTTGGCCAGTTATGTTAAAGTCTCCTAAAGTAGCGAGCCTGTTACCATCGATCGGCACAAATCTGAAAAACGGGTCACCAGTACACCACTAAGAAATTCTTGAAGGAAAAATCCCAGTTTCCCCAACCTTAACAGCAGCGCAACATGTATGTAAGACGTATCTTTGCAAAACTGATTATTTATCAAACGTGTCACTGAGGCAACTAAGGGAGACTTCTAGAACATGGAAATTTGGGATATACCTTAAGAAAACTTTACGACTAATGTACACGACGATAAGCTAAACGCGGTGTTTCAGTCTGCTCCAGTTTAGCATAAACTAAGTATATAAATAACATTTTTCAGTGTAGTTCCGAATATGTTTTACATTATGCACGAAAACGAGCAGAACTACTTTAGACACACCTTTCAACTGACATGACGGCACGGTTGGCGCAGTGGCTCAAGCAATGGACTGCTGCGCTGCGTGTCGCGGGTTCGATTCCCGCACGGAACAAATATATGTATGACCTACAGATAGTTGTTCCGGGTCTGGGTATTTGTGTATGTGAGTTTAAATGTTTGTGAACGCACCCACGACACAGGAGAAATTCCTAGTGTGGGGCAACGTTTTTTAAAAGAAAAAAAAAAAACTGGATTACGTGTTTCTTGATTAGCTCAGTACCTATCTTTCTATAAAATAACTGTAACATTACACAAGTCAGATATAATTTCTAGATACTTGAAATCGATTTTTATATATTTAAACAAGACCTTCAAATCAAAGGAAATCAAACAATTAGTTTATGGTTCCGGCGACATCTCGCGTGATGTATGTCAGTCATAACTGTCATGGCGGCGTTCCCGCCACTTTTATTGCGGAAAGCCTACAGGATCCAATCGGCGACACATGTCCCGCTTCCCCAGTTGTTTCCAGCAAACGGCGGAAACGCAATATCGTCCAAATTATGTATCTTTGCACGGTGTTTCCTTTTTTTGTTTTTGCTTAGAATGTGAACAAATGAGGTCTTAGAATAGATTTTATTTTCTTGTCTCGTTTTAATTTTACTCCGAAAGAATAAAACTACGTACATTCTAAATACATTACTGGTTTATTATATCAATTTAAATAACGCAATTTTATCTACATTGCCACGTGAATCTTTTGGCACTCAAAAAACATAGACAGTTCTAATTTGGTCAACGCGCTAAGAAAATCATTTACAACTTACTTAATTATATTTAATTTGAAATCACTTACTATGTCATCATCGTTCTGTCCTCTCTTCTTCTAATCAGCATGTAATAATAAGTATGTGATAGGAAGGCCTATAACATACTTAATATTAAACTATTACTAGGTATCTCACCAGACACCTCATTTCTTGCCATATGGTCCTTTACACGACGTGTCTTTGGCTTTCCTCTTCTCTTACATCCATTCGCATTCATACTCAAAACTTTACTCAGGACTTTAATGACTAAATATGTACCACACCTAATTATTCACACCCGAAAGAAAATGTAGTGCATTTATTTTACCGTAACCTTCGCGCCATCCGCGTGCAAAAACGTTGAAACGTGTCGTCTAAAAACCGGAGTGAAATATAGCGGTGCTAGGTAGTCAGCTGCTCGCAGGTAGCTAGGGCCTATTTATATGCTGCTGCTAGATTTGAATCTACCCCGTTACTGACTTGAATCACCCTTGTTACTTGAGGCGAGTGAAAACATTGAGAAAAAAGATTGACTATCCAATTTGGAGTTATTAATTGTTTTGTGGTTGATGTGTCTATTACCGTGAACCGTGAAGTTGAACTTTTGAGTAGACGCAAGGTCATTTTCTTCTATTTGTCTTTTAGAAGTGTTATGATGACTGTCCAAACCAAAACTAAATCTGGAAACATTTATTTTGTAAAGTTTACACATACAAACATAAAAATTTTGAAAAGTTTCAATAACTTCGTAGAGATAAATGTGCACATACTCGAACAGGCAAAACCAAAGAAACCCTTTCATGAAGTTTTCACCTTTCGTTATAGTGAAACATTGAGTCTCTGCCATTTCTTTCTAAATAGTAAATTAGAGTAAGTACTTAATGTACTAGAACTACTGGTAAAATTTTACGCTGAAGAACAGTAATGTTCGTTTAGTAACAAGCTTTAAAATATCACGGTGCTGTCTCTACCAAGTTGACTTTTTAAAAGAAATAAACTAAAGTGGGCCAATTGCTAAGTTTATACACTTTATAGCCTGTCTTCGTCTTGTAGTTATAAAGTTGAAGACGGCACCCAAATACTTATTATGGGGAATTAAATAAAGGAAAATGTCTGCAAAGTTAGAATAAGTTATTGCAGTATATAAATTCAAAATACGAACAAATTAACAGCTATTTAGTAGCAACGTATAAATGTTTCTACAGAACCGTATAACTACCATCATCATCATTTCAGCCGAAAGACGTCCACTGCTGGAAATAGGCCTTCCCTAAGTATGGCAACATTGACCGGTCCCGTGCGTCTTAAGCTATGCACCGAATCATCATCGTGTTAACTTGATCCTCCCTTTTCTATGAGCGATAAATAACCTTACAACCTGCTCTCCTTACCCTTTAAAACGACATTATTATTCTACCCTTAATCGTTTTTTTTTTGTCTTCTCCGACCGACTTTTATATCGAAATTCACAAAACTACAAAATCATCCCCAAAAAAACGTTTTGTCTGGTAATATTTCACAATCTAAAAGTTAGTGGCCACCAGGTGGAGATGCACCGAGCAACTTCAAACAACTTTTAGAACGATTCGTAAATTATTTATTGTTTGTCTTACAATGCACCTGGAACTTTGCAGCTTAGTTTATTTAGCGCTATTGCTGAAACTTTGTAGATCTATGGGGCAAATCGCTTCCCATCAAGTGTGGTCGAGGTCAAGCGCAGGCCCATGTCGCAATAAAATAAATGTCAAGTTGCAAAATAGGTAGATACTAATTGTCGTTCATGAATCATTTAACAAATACTACCAGTTGATCGATCGGTATCACTGTAGGTATTGCAGAAAACACACACTGACTATGTTATTAGTTATGTGATACAAATCATGGTGTCGTGTTATTCAGCCAATAAATAGGCTACCTACCATAGTGCCTACCTTACCTTTTGGTTTTAATTTTGTTATTTATTTTTTGTACCTAACGATTATTTTACTTCATAATAATTGTAGTCTTTATATTTACTGTTTATTTTATTTTCATATTCAATACCTAATATTGAATCTGTCTTGGGTTTCGTACGTTTTTTCATGGGTGACCACTGAAAACATGCGCTGTGCTATGCATGCAAGCATGCATAGCACACACAAGCGAAGCATGGTGCTGTGCTATGGGGACCCACAGGGTCCCCATAGCACAGCACCATGCTGTACTACTTGTCGCAGTCACGATGTGCAACTTTCTTTTTACCCGACTGCAAGAAAAGGGTTATGCTTTTATTATCCCTGCTTGTTGTATTTTTTAATATTTGTTATATTATGTTGGTTTTCTTCCTATATGTCTCTTTGTATATGTTTCTGCGACAAATAAATAGTTTTTCTTTCTTTCTCACAAAAATAAACTAACACTGCGTTTTCGCGTATTCAATCAAAATATGGTTTCAGTTTGTTATAATCAATCCATTCCTTTAAATTAAATTTATATTTAAGAAGAATTCTAAATACTCTGATTTAGAGCAAATTGAAATTTAAAAATTAGTAATTTTCATCCCCTAAATGAAAATTAGGTATTTATTTTCGCGTAAGAGAAATCCAGTTCAAAGCTTGTATAATAATAATTATGGAAAAATATTTGTTTGAATAAGAAAGTAGGAACTTTCGATTTATACCACACTCAAATGGGTAATACCTTATTTCAGTTACGGTTGGTAATACAAGATAGGTAAGAATTCAAGATTCGATTCCAAAGGCGCGTGGCGTCGAATCAGACTCGGCACAAATATTTGTATGGCCTACTTTGACAAATATTTGTTCTAAGTCTGTGATATTCTTGCATTATACGATTTGTATTATTGTGTTTCAGGGTGTTATACTGTCAAATAGTTTGAAATGTGGGTTATTTGTGGGTGTTTGTTGTTTTTGTTGTGATAACATGAACGTAACATCACGCTTGTAATTTTCCACGGATTAGGCAGAGCAAAAGCAAGCTCACATGTCGCCATTTACCTATATTTAAGTCATATATCCGTCGAGACAGGACTTTCTTTCCTTAAAGAAATTAAACAGGAGAAGAGGTAACTGCTGAGATTATGAGTAAAGAGACGTATGGAAAAAGGAGACATGCTGCGTCCACCACAAATAAGTTGGGATAACAGTAGGGTTGCCATCCCAAACATTTAGCAACCAGGACAAGACGCGTGAAAACCCCGGATTTTAGAGCCCTTAACCCGCACTGTACCCTCAACAGACTCTCTAAAAAAAAAAATTTTTATGAGTCGGTTCGTCGTTCGATCGCGGCGCGCGTGCGGGTACAATGCGTGTGTCGCGGGTGGCCCAAGACTTTATTTTTTAAACCCGGACTACAACTGAAATCCCGCCCGGACGCTCCCCGGACGCCCTCTAAACTAGGTCAAATCCTGGGAAACCCGGACGGATGGCAACCCTAGAGAAGCGCAGGATAATGCTATTGATAAAGAGGATTTTTGTGTAATATCATTTGTTTAGTAAATAAATCAGGTTATTTACGTTCGGAGCAATATTAATATCAGAAGCTCCTAATAATGATATATTAACAAATTGTTATGACAGTTCGTCGTGTTTCTAACATCGGCAATGCGGTGACAGTAGGTACATCATTACCTACCTACTTTCGCACGCGACCACTAGTATTAAACCAACTAACTAAAATACATTATAATAATGACTTAGCTATAAAAATAAAATAAATAAATAAAAAATAAAATAAAATTCATTTATTGCAGGCAATGAACCCATAATAATACACACAATTATCACAAAAATCACAAGAGATTAGCTATACTGATGCATTCGATATAATTATTATAGCACATTAATCAACGAACATTCATAATTACAACTAAGTACGATAGATTGACCACAGATTAACAAAACCGAATGTCCTTTCTATCGATCCCTTTTAAAAAGAATCGAAACCTTGACAGAAATAAATTAATGCATCATCAAGCAAACCGGAGTAGTAAAAATTTCCCAATCAACATTCAACCTTGATGAGCACGTCAAGGCATATCTTTAATAGATTTTATCACTACAGCATTAGATTCAGGGTTGATTGGGAATCTTGGACAGTTTTGGGGTGGCTTGTGCGTTCAAAAAAAAATCAATCAACATCAAAATGGCATTTTGGCGTTGGCGTTTTATAAGTGCCCATGCCTACATGGGCACTTATAAAACGTCTTGTGTTAGTGTCTGTTCCTGAGTTCCTGGTTGCCAGATTCTACATATAATAGTTACCTACTGTTAGCCTGTGTCATCCCACTGCTGGGCAATGGGCCGATGTGGACCACTGGTCGTTTGTTCTGTCCAGCTGGTGCACCATCTCCTGCGAGGTCTACCGCGTCACCTCCTAACTGTGTCAACGGATCACAATGTGGTTATTTTGACCCACAGCTCGTCCGGCAGACATAGCTAGCCCAGTCCCACTCCAGCTTAGCCTTTTAAGCAGTGATCTGTGTTCTGGAGCTTTGTGAGGTGTTGCGTACATGGCTGGGTAAAGTATACATTTTTCTAATTAATAATTGGTTTTTTAATTCAGGTAAATAAGCCAAGATAAGTGCGGATTTCAACCAGATAGATCGGATCCTACTCATGCCTCTCTGTTTCAGTGGAAACTCAACCTTAGTACGAGCATTCGCATTATCAACCCAAGAAAACAGTAGAAAATTCAAGGAGGATAACTAACATTATCTTGTCTACAAAGATCGTATCGCACCGAACTATTGAAAACTAATTAAAGCAGATATTAGCCGTAGTAGCCGATACAAGTGTCTAACATGATAGATGACGGAGTGTATTGTGTACGAGAGGCTCTGTACTAGCTCGTCATAAATCACCCTTTTGTGAGAACAAACTCTATTCGAAGAGTTATGAAGCAAATAAAGATTAAGCTTTTGTACGATCCACAGCAGACATTACCGATACTGAAACGGTATAGGTTACCTGAACATTTACATAACGTAACATCACGCCTGTAATCCCCATGGGGCTGGGCAGGTATACTCATTTCGCCAGTTATATTTAAGTCCAGTATGTTATAGGACAAAGAAACCAGGGCCGTCCTAAAGCTCGTTGGGTTGACGATATCGTCAAAGTCGCCGGAAACACGTGGATAAGATGCGCACAGAACCGGAAAGTGTGGCAGAAAAAAGGGGAGGCGTATACTCAGCAGTGGGTGATTCCGGGCTGATATGATGATGATGATGTTATATGTTTGAGTTTACTCAAATATTTGAATTGTTAGATCGCTTTTACTCGCCATGAAACCGTCAATGATATTTGAATAGTACTAACTGCCGTACTCAGAGACATTTAATGATAACTTAAGCCGTCACTTAGTAAAGGTTTGACAAATTTTTGTATGAGAAAACTGTCGAAACCATTACTAAGTTATGGCCTAAGGAATCATTAAAGCTTTCTGAGTGCGACAGTAAGCCTGTTATCTCACTACGTAAACTTGAAAACCTTTCCTAGTGTGAACACCTTTTCGTGCAACCGAAGCTTTAATCTACTCATTTTCAACGGTCTTATAGAAAGATGCTGCAGATTCTTACAGAATAAGTATAGACCAGCCAGATGTAGCATAACATCACGCCTGTTATCCCCGAAGGGTTAGGCAGAGGTGTACCTAATGGTGGACCCACATTTCACCAGTTATGCTTAAATTCCATATAATAGGGGCGAGCCCTTTTGCCATCAATCGAGCCAGTGGACCAATGAACATGAAAGAATTTCATGAATCTTTGAGGGTGAAACATATTATATATCAAAAGCGCGCGGCTGTATGTTATCTTACTGCGGTACTCTGAGATATTTAATGATTTCTTAAGCGGACACTTAGTGAAGATTTAACATACTTTTGTATGACAATACTGTCAAAACCTTTACTAAGTGATGGTCTAAGTAATCATTAAAGCTCTCTGAGTGGGGCAGTTAAACTATTAATTTAATTGGTATGACCATCAAAAGTAAACATTTACGGGCTGATTTATGACTCTTCGAATTTACTCAATTTGTAAGCTATTTTTCTCCGATCCACAATTATGGATTATTGATGTTAATCTCTTTAAGAAGTGTTTAATGAAACATAAATACATAAAGGAATAGGTTGTCCTATAATTTAGGCTTACTTCACACAAAGCTTAGGTAAAAGCTATTATATTTTTTATGCTTTTTCGATGCTTTGTCATTTGCGGCAAGCATTACACATTTTAAACAAACACACGTACTATCTCTTCTCCGTAAACGCTCTCATTCATTGCCCTAAGCTTGAGTTGAAAAGCCAAAGCCATTATAAACGCCACGTCACGGCTTATGAAACTGCGACAATCTGCGGGGGTCTGCATTACTCTCACCGATACAATGTATCAGGCTTTAAATGCCCTCACCAAAAATATACGACCCCTTACTAGACCGATACATTTAAGCCCCGTGGGAGGTTTCATTAGAAGGCATACGAGGGACCTATCTTGTTGGTCTAGTTGTCGAAAGCGCGACTACACAGTAAGAGAACTAGGCTTTGATTCCTAGGTTAAGCTAAATGTTTTTTTTTTAACTTTGCTCCACACTAGGAATTTCTCCTGTACCGTGGGTGCGTTAACTAACATTTACACAGACCTGGAACAACTATCTGTAGGCCATAAAAATATTTGTTCCGTGCGGGAATCATAACGCTCAGTTACTACGCCAACCGTGTCGTCGTTTATATTATACTAGCTGTTGCCAGCGGCTTCACCCGCTACAACCCTCTGGCATAGAAAAAAGAGATAAAAATTATCCTATTTGTTAATCCAGGTTATAAACTATCTGTGTACCAAATTTCATCCAAATCCGTGCTGTAGTTTTTGCGTGAAGAAGTAACAAACATACACACTCACAAACTTTCGCCTTTATAATATTAGTGTGATATTGGGTTTATCCAACAGGAAATTTTTAATAGTACCCAGAAGTTTGGATTTGTACGGTTGACGGCAATACGCTCGGTTCTATTAGATAAAACTGCAACGTAACTGGCGAGTGACCATTTATTCTAACGCTTTTCCAGGTGGGATGTTGTCTTATACAGGGAGTAGATGAAGCCGTCAACAAAGCATTATGTACATCAAACTAAATACCCCTCTACAAAAATTTTTGCGAGGAAACAACTTTTTTTTTCCGGTGAAAAATCACATTTTACGGTAAAACTCAATATAGCACTCTTAAACATTGTGCTAGTAAGTGTTTTGAATAGTAAACGGACCATGGAGGTAATTTAAGTAAAGTTATAAGAACCTGAAAAACTAGTACTTATTAAAAAAAAACAAGTCGTCAATGATAAACCTAATTCCAAATTACACAGAGATCGATTGAAGTATTGAGGTAGCTACATTTGGTAAATGAGCAAACAACATGCCTTGTTTTCATACGGAACATTTTACTCCAATCCACACCTCATTGCATAAAATTGGATTTAGCAGAATTAAATTTAACTAAACATCCATAGCCACCAAATTATACATACAGACGTACCTATTTAACTCAGAGTTATCAAAGTTGCTGGGATTAGCATTTGTAGTATGGTTCACACTTTCTGGTAGTTTACGCAATCCGCATTGTCCTTTTGAACTGAAATGGCTACGAAAGCAGTCTATACAAAGCTTACGATCTAATATTATAAAGAGGAATGATTTGTTTGTTTGTAACGAATAGGCACCCTAAACTACTGGACCGATTTGAAAAATTCTTTTACCGTTGGGAAGGTACACTATCCCCGGGTGACATACGCTACTTTTTATCCCTATATTCCCACGAGAACGGGAACTATGCGGGTGAAACCGTGTGACGTCCGCTAGTATTGGATAAAGCAATGAAATTAATCTTATTCACTGAAACAACTGTTTAACCAACATTCTGATACAAATGGCAAATGCTCCGATACAAAGCTGTGACCGAGTGCTGTCCATGGATGGGAAAGAGAATTGTTTGTCGTCCGGCGGTGACGGTGCATGAGATGGGTCGACTTGCCCGGGAATCGGAAATATCTTGGATGAGTCTGGTTTATTATAAAATTCTGCCATCTCAACGGCATGACGAAAACATCTTAAATTCACTGAGAAAAGAAGATTTCGCGAACCAATTCTATTGTGACAATTGTGTCATAAAGCTTATCGAAATCCCAAATAGTTTCCACATAACCTAATATTTTACCTGCTTTTCCTGAATAAAGCGACAAAACCGAGCGAGATAGTCCCCCGTGACAATTTTCACGCCAACACACCACATAAATGCAACAAAATCTGTCACACACATCCTGCATCCGCAGCATTGATGTCACTATTTCCTTCCATTTAGGAATTTCATTGCATCCGCCAAGATTTTGAACAAAAGGTTTACTTAGCGCTGATTTAAACGGCGACACTTCATTCATGTGTCAGCTGTTAATGAAAGCCGCGTATATTCAAACTACGCTCCGCAGGCTTTGCTTAATTCATGATATGCCGCAGCGCTGCTTGTGTGAGTCTTGAAATATTGTGGGAATGTGTTATGTATGCGGGTGTAATCCGCAGGGTGTAACAAAACTAACAAAACATCGTAACATCACGCCTGTAATCAACGAAGGGTTAGTCAGAGGTTTATCTAACATTTTGACGGCGAATGCAATAACAAACTTTTCGCACTTGTATCAAAATGTACTATTTTAAGGTATTTTTGGCAAATAAACTCAATTTTCTTTCATTATTTCAGTAACTGGTTTAAAAGCATAATTTAAATTTATTAATTAAATTATTATTAATTAAACAAGCACTAAAATTTAATTACAAAGTATTAGGCAGTTAAAGTGATTAAATACCTAACTCTTGCGTTTTTGCCAAAACAATAAAGCGCAGAACAAACTTTATTTTCTGGGTGTTAAAGCACAAAATTCATGTGCCGTTAATTAGTTTTGGACAAAGGATCCGTGATGTTTATGAGCTGTGATTATATAGGCTGTTTTGGTTTCCTCATAAAAGTAGGGATGTACAGATCGGTCGCATTGCGGATATTTTTAGTACGGTGTGTTTTGAATTCACTGTTACTATAATTTAGATCGTACTTCGGTTTTGGGGTTATATTAGTCTGTTATAGTAGGAACTTTCATGTTTTATTTTTCTTAATCTAAATCAATGACTCGGTGTCCACCCAGTACGTAGCAACTTAAGCTCTGGACTGCTCTGTCATTTACTTCATTCAAATCCTGGAGAGTGCAACTATTTATTCGATTTTTGATTTCACCGTACGGTCTATATGCATCACTATCACCCAACATTATAAGTTACATTACATCAAGGTCAGGTATGTAGAGTAGTCTTTGAGGAGCTTGTGGTGCGATAATAGCAGCAGCGGGTCTAAAATGGCCGCTTTATCTAAGTATGAATCACATTAAAATTTCAAATTCTTAAAATGGATTTTATGTCTATAACTATGAAGTCCATTTTAAGAATTTTAAATTTTTAACGTGAGTAATATTACGATTCTGCTAAAGCGGTTGTTTTAGACACCCAGGTAGAATCAACCTTAAGGTTATGCTGCAGTTGCCTAGGTTGGTCTGTGAATGGGTGACCACTCATTGTATACCGAATCTCCTCTGTGTCTCGAAAAACACGTTAAGAAGTTAAGTCTCGGCTGTCATTGTGGATCTTGACAGTCGTAACAGGAAGTCATTGGCCTGAAAGTCTTACAATAAGTCTTGCCTATTACCCGGTACTAACTTGGTTATGGAGATCAGACAGGCAGTCACTCCATGTAAAATACTTTTCAGCTGCATTCGGTAAGCCTGGAAACAGACATCAACATTTTTGGGAAAAAACTACGCAGATTATATGAAGAGTAGTTTTACAATCTTTACTTTACCTGTCTAGCTTTTCATTAAAAACAGGCGTCGTGATACGTTGTTAAAATAAAAATTGTGGTAGTATGGCAGCTATTGAACCCTACTCTAAGATAAAGTGAGTACTTTACTTAGATAACAGGGATCCAAATTGTTCGACGCAACTGACTGGAACTGTTTACTAAAGAAAGGTGTGATTATGCGACCTAAAAGAAGAGGTTATACAGTCTGTTAACTAACAGAGGGCGTTCCCGTTAACCCGCAATAGTATAGCATCCATACATGCTAAAAAAAAATTTCCAACCTGGAAACCCCTTGGTTACGGAGATATTGGGGGTCAATGTTCCAAATTTTTCACAGCTGTTTTCGTAAATTCTAGTTGTTCAGGCTATAACGTTACTTAAATTACCTCCATGACCCATTAATTATTTAAAGCATCCACTAGCACAATGTTTTAAGAGTGGTACTTTGAGTTTTACCGTAAAATGTGATTTTTGACACCAAAAAAAAAAGTTGTTTCCCAGCAAAAAATTTTGAGTAGGGGTACTTAGGTTGATGTACAGAATGCTTGGTTGACGGGAACGCCCTCTGTTAGTTAACATACTGTATTTGTTATGTGGTATATTTTGTCTTATCATAAATTTTAACTAAAATGGCATTAAACAGATGTCTATATGAGACATTTTTTTTATAATATAGAGATACAAAAAATATCCTGTTGTATTGTGGGAAACATGTCCAAAAAACAGTGAAAGAATTGAATGTTACTAAACCAATCAATCGACACGGTCTATCGCAATTTATAGCTCCACATGCTTTACACGAATTGCGCCAAAACGTACCATTCGGTATCCTATATGTATTCAACCGCGCAGGAATATTGTGCGGAAGATTTTACGATATTCCCTTTAACTGTAAATATTGCCGTACAGATAACTAAACTTTTGGGTTTTAGTAACATTTTCAGCACTGAAAAGCGATAGATAGAATCCGTATCGAAATTCTTTACCTCGAAAAAGTCCTGGATTCAAGTCAAAGTCGATGAAAGAGCTTTTTACTCTAGGTTAGGTAGTGAACCATCCAACAACAATTCACAAAAAATTTGTTCATTTTTGCCCGATGACAAGGGTTGTCACTGAAATCACCTATCACACTTATCACATTCATGTCTAGGGTAGATATTGTAACCAATTTACAGTGTCTATTTTATCAAAATATTCTCCTAAACAAAGATACAACAAAAAAACACTGTCTCATCCAAACTACACTTTTAATATCACTCTTTTCTCTGTTTATTTTGTACTTTTCTAGTAACATTCAGCGAGTAACCGCAGTCATTCGTGAGCTTGCAAATGTTACCGCCATAATTTTTCCCGAGAAAATGTTAGCCGCCATTTTTTTGCCGCCATGATGTTAGCCAGCAGATGCCCATTATGTCTTTTCGGACGATTCGAACGTGTGGGAATAACAGTATATTTGACCGTGAATTATTTCTGGGTCAATGGAGAAATTGGATTGATTCAGGACTAAAATAATGGGAGAATCTTGGTACCTACATACTTATGGATCTACACTACCTTTAAACAAGTAAGAAGTGTTTACGACACTAACGTAAAGGCGTGTTCACCCGTTGGCCTGCCTCTCACAAGCAGTCATCAGCACAGTACTGCTATTCCATCAAATCAGAGTTTATTAGTCATTGTTAACAAAGATACGCTCCAGATTTAAAAAGAATTTCTTTATCTTTTTCCAAAATAAAAGAGCTCTATTGAAATTTCAACTCCCATCCCTGCTCTGAGAGTTAAAATTGCAAAAGGCATTAAATTATGGTGTTGCTTTGTGTTCATGAAAACGGGGATAAGTGCTAATCTTTGCTAAGCTAGCGGGATTTTGACCTAGCTAACAAGCCAATGCACTATCCCCTGGGATTGTAGGTTTATGTACGAATATAGGGAAACGGTAAATTGGTACCAGGTAATACGTACCTACCTCCATACATGTGCTAACGCACTGTGTGATTGTGGTATGGGAACTAGTTGGGCATTCCCTCCGTTTCAAAGAAGAATTTCTATAAATTGTTATGCGTGACCATGAAAAAGTTATTTAAAAAATCTAAACGAAACGTCGACTACTTTCTAGAATTTCTTTAAGAGGTTAAGGTTGCAATTAATTACTAATTAACCATGATGGCATCCGCGAAAATATTTAATTTCATTGCCACACATTATTTCTAAATATATTTTTTTTTTCACTTTACGAAGCTTACACTAATTACGTTTTTACATGGCTTAAATTTTCCCATTTTAAACAATCTGTTGTGCCATTAAACTAGTATCACGCCTGTAATTCCTGAAGGGTCAGGCAGAAATGTGTATAGAAGGCAAGACACACCTATATTTTTCCAGCCAAGTGATATTTCTACTGAGCCATTCGTGGTGGGAAAATCCGATGATATTTCGCCAAACCCAGAAATCGTGTTCATGCAACCACATACTCAGCTTGCGGTTAGTAACCCAATTAGGCATTAAAACTAATCGAAAATATTAAAAAAAGACCTAATCTACTTTTCGTTAAATATTGACGATCCCACCGACGAGGTAGCTACGCGAAGCCACAGTTACTGGAACCCTGCGGTCGTAGGTCAGGGTCGCGGGTTCCATTCCCGCATCGAGACAATCGTTTTGTTAATAATGTAAAGCCGGGATACTGCGGCAGATGGTTTGAGTCCGGATTTCCTTGAACTTTCAAGCTGAGATCACGATTTTTTTTTAATCTGCTACAATTTGGTCAAATCGGAGACTGACTGACTGCCGTACTCAGAGATATTTAATGATTACTTAAGCCATCACTTAGTAAAGGTTTGACACATTTTTGTATGAGAAAACTGTCAACACCATTACTAAGTGATGGCCTAAGTAATTATTAAAGCTCTCTGAGTGCGGCAGTGATAGTCTTATACTCTAATCATAGTGTGTAAAGGAGTCCTGACTAGTCCTGAGGGGTACCTAGCTGGCTAAAATAATGTGTTTTATACAAAATCTCATGGATTAAACAAAAAGAGGACTTGCAGGTAAACCTTAATAACACTAGTTATCAACAAAAATCTTAATCACTGAATGATGCCACTGACCGTCATCAACATTCTTCATTTAACATCGTTGACAGACAAGACGGGTTGCACCAGCGTCACGACAGTTTATGAATGGGTTCCATAAATAGCCCGCGTGTTATTATTTACCTAGTACAATATTAAGTAGAGCACAATGATCGAGCCAACACCTTGCAATGCAGTCAATGTACTAATTATATACGGATTAATAAATTGAGATCGCTTGGATAATGGAATGGCTTTCTTAATCGACTGTCTTACTAAAAGTGAATCATTATTTTCTCAACAAAGATTATTCTCGTGTAGCTAAATTGCTCTCAATATTTTCAGCTCATTTCTCAAGTCTTAGATATCTCGTAAATTAATTTAAAATCAAGAAACAAAATGTTAAACAGTTTAAAAATTACTCCGGATGCGGATTTAAGCTCCGTGTGACAGTTTTTTTTCATGACTCTGGAAATGTATCAATTTATAACCAGTTATTTCGAAGTTGTTTTTTATTTAGTCTACATCTTATAAATAGTTTTCATAAGTTTCATAAACATCTTTGATCACCAGGGAGTTGAAATATTAAAAACTGTTCGAATATCAACGTAGTTTTTTGTGTCCAACGCCGTAAAATGCATTTAAAAATCGAAGCTGGAAAATAATTCTAAAAACTAACGTGCAAACTTTTCCCGCCAACAAAAGTTGCAACGGAATTTTGTAAACAGCCACAAGTGTCAAACTCACCGGGAGGTGACTTCTGCGGTGTTGCTGGTTCGTCGTGATGGTAAGGTGTTGATTTGAGGAGCTGGAGGGCGAGTTCGGTCCCGACTTCTTCGGACCGCGGGCACGGCACATACGCGTATCCTTTCTTGGTCGGCGCCGGCAGGGGCGCGACGCGGTGCCTGCTCCGGTCGGCCATGCGACGTCTGCCGTGCGCTCGGCTCACCCGCCGGAGTGCCGCAGCCGCGTGCCGGCCGTCGACTTCTTATCGATAAAGCTGCCCGTTTGCTACCGGGAAATATTAATTTAGTGCGTAAACTGCTCGACTTTGTTCAATGATAAATCCGCGAGCCAATTAGTGTTTGACACGCGATTTGTCACGCGTTAAATACGCTTTAGAGAAAGTTTTAGATACTATTTTGCGAATATGAGATTAGATTTTCTGTATATAAGTACTAAAGTGGTTCTTTTTTTAAAAATATTATTATCTTTTGAATTCTGTTATAATTATGAGGTTTTTTATTGTACATTTTTGTCGTAATAGGTACATAGTTTAGAACAGATTTTTATAACAGGAAATTTAAATGTTTCAAATTTTTATTTTTCAACCCAATACTTAAAGGTGGAGGACAGCTTGCCTGCTATTTATGCACTTTAATTTCTTTCACAAAATAGGAAGTGCTTTATGAAACTTCAGAACAACACGAAAAGTGAAACAGTAGACATTAAAAAGAGCCAAATTAGGTAGATACTAAAATTGGTGAACTACTTTTCATAATAGTTACTTACTTCGTACAGTAATTATTATGAAAAACTTTAAATTTTACCATTTAAGGAATGTTCAATGTCTATTGTGCACCTTTTTGTCGACGTTTTATAAGTGCCCATGTAAGCCTATGCGAAATAAAAATATTTTGATTTTGATTTTTTGATTATTTCAAAGTCAAAATAAAAAAATAAAAAAATGTAAATACCGCAACAGACGAACAAAAACATCCCTCTAAAAATCTGTTTGAAAAATCGAATCAGCTGCTGGATTTGAACATCGAAACATTGTAAAAACCAACTCAAAATACTTTCCAAAAAGTATATA
The DNA here is from genome assembly GCA_932274075.1 of Diarsia rubi. NCBI lineage: Eukaryota > Metazoa > Arthropoda > Insecta > Lepidoptera > Noctuidae > Diarsia > Diarsia rubi. The sequence goes on along the minus strand of OW026424.1, from coordinate 17,539,117 downwards.
AGGCAATAAAAAAGAAAACTAGTCGCATTCCCAGGGTCCCTAAAGCCATTCGTTTTTAAATCCTAGTGTGTGGTCCATATTCGGTGCGCGCGCAGTTCCGCGTGCTAAGTCCCGCACTACGGTCGATAGCACGTGCCCGGGAGGACTGCACTATGCGGACACTTGCACAATAATAATAACAAAGCCAACTTGCGGTCGCGGTCACAGGGTTAGCTACGGAACTTGCAAGTACATCGTAATAGTTGGTGAAATTTGAACTTAGTTTTGTTTTTAAAGTTGAGAATGACTGGGACAATAAATTAAGCCCGCCTTTAAACCTTTTATGGTATACTTAAATTACTTCAAAATGTATTCATGAAGTTTCACTTAAAAAAGTAAGTAAAATTTTGTGAAGTGAGTAAGTACCTAGGTAATTTTCTCTGGCCACCTATATGTTTCTCTTTAAATTTCACACCATAAGTAACGTTGACTGCTAATATGATGTGAAAAGGATCTTTATTCATTTCCTGTGAACCAAAAAAAAACATAATACTTAAATAAATACGCTCTACACATTTAATTATTAAAATAATTAATCATCTAAACTTAAATAAATTTCAGCAGAGCTAAACATAACAAACGATCGCTCGCTTCAAGTTTCCAGTTATTTATCACATATTAGTGAAATTAATCATTCGAAAGCAGTGATTTATCGTCTGAAATATTGATAACTATACCTAGACTGGAAGTTTAGCCTGAGAAAAAAAATATATTCGTTTATGTCAAAGTTAAAAATTATCTGACTTTTTCGCGCAGTTTGATTTTTAATTAACTAGCGACCCGCCCTTCATTCGTAGTCTTTACGACGTTGCTGATCATCGAGATTTATATTGTAAGTCTTGTTTTAGACAAATGAACCTCTCGGATAGATACCGGAAAAATTCTGTCACACAGAGAATACGAAAAGCAAATTAATAACATAACATCACACTGGTCGTTCCTGAAAGGTTAGGTAAAGGTTTACCTAATACAGTACAATTTGCCCTCCAGAGGCGACAGAAGTATTTTTTCTAATCAATTTTATCATACAAATAGAGAACCTCCTCCTTTTCGGAAGGGTTTAAAAGGTATTCCAGAAGATCTGGTAAGACTCTGGTCTTATCAGATGCTCTGGAATACCAGTCCTACCTTACCGTACTTTCTAATAAGGATAATGATGAAATTTAGGCTTAGCTATGCATCATCATCATCATCACTCTACTACTGTTACCCCAATTGATTTGTGGTCGGCGAAGCATTTTTTTTTTTCCGTACCTCTCTGTTACTTGACATCTCAGCAGTCACATCAAATTTAGGGCTTGTTTACGGAGACGCGCGGCGTCGCGCGGCGCGTGCAATTTTATTCATTTACTGAGACGCGTGTCCACTGCAACAAACGCAGCATTTTAAACTAAAGAGCGAAAAATCGCTTCTCGTAAAATTGTCGTTTGAAATCGTTACCGTTTTCATACAACAACAACGCACAACACGCCACGCGACGCCCCGCGTCTCCGTAAATGAGGCCTTCTTTTTTTTTGGCGGGTGGAAAATCATCAAATAACCCCTTCAGCTCTTGGGCAGAGCGAAAGGGAGTGTCAGACTTCTACTGACGAAAAACCACCCATGTTCCTTCTTAGCCCTTTATTTCGAGGCCGCGGTATCTCTTACAACATCCCGTAGTCCCGGCGGGCGTCGGCCCTTATGGGCCCCTCCCATATGCCTTAGCTATGCATTTAATGTAAACAAGAACTAGAAATCACTAGAATTGAAGATGGACTTGAGGCTGGTTGAGTAGAATGGAAGACGACCCCAAAAAAGCTGGGAAAGGTTAGGTAGATGATGATGAAGAACTAGACGTTAATAGGTGAAGTTGTTACCTACAAAATCTAAAAAACAACGTATCAACAAATGTTTTCAACTTATTAATTTATGATTCAACTTATTTATTTATCACATGTGAGGTGCAGATGGAGGATCTAACAGAAAGTAATCATACTTAAAGTTGATGGGGTCCAGAGTCAATAGGAGCTGTTCAATTAAGCAGAGGATATGAAGGCTGAACAAAGGAACACACTCAATAATTCAGAGGCCGCGGCCAGCGCCGAGTTTGTCGTTAAAATACAATTTCATGAAGAAAGTACACTGAGATACACGATTGTTTTCTGGCTGTAGTAACTTCATGTACATTAATACTTTTTTTTTATTATTTGTATTAATATTTCAAGCCCATTTTCTAAGCCCTTTCTGTACTTGAAGGTACACTTGCTTTTCCTTTGAGCTCCTCTCTTAGATTACCTATATTGCTTAATCTTATTAGAGATGTGGGAAAAGGAAAAGCAACTCCTGATGTTTATTGAAAATTATAGCCATTTAACATACGATCATAAACTCATATATTGTACCCTTGTTGATCAGGCTGTCCTATAGAAAGTCCAATTTGTTTTTCCGAATTTATATAACGCCTACATGGCCTACGCCACAGGAGAGGTCTAGCATTTTACTATGTTACGCTTTGGATATCTAGTCATCCACGATAAATAAATACTCATTCATTTGAGGTCCCATTTATTTTAAAACAGACCGTAAACACAATCGTTTCACATGCGGTTTAATTTAAAAAAGTAGCACGCTGTCTGAATATGAAGCAATTTGGGACGGAGGCAAGCGATACAGCTGAATAAGTTTAATTCACGTTGATGCGTACATTTATACGGAGAGCATTCAGCATCTCTTGTTTGTGAATAACTCGTTAACTGTCGCTAATGAACAGCTGACTTCATTACGCAGATTGCGTAGTAAAACTCTTCTCCATTGTGATATTCCGGCACAAGTTGCGGTAGGCTACGTTATACAACGCAACGCGAGAAATTGTAACTGTTATAATTTTGTCCTATCTTGTATTAATTTCTCTGCTCTGGATATAGCTAAAGAGGCGTTTGCTCTGACTACAATATGCCCGAACTGTCTGTTCTTTATCAGTTTAAGAATATGTATGTACCTTAGTTACCAAAAGCTGGTAAATAAAGTATTAGCGCATCAATTGCAAAAAGTTCTTTATTGCAGCAAAAATAGAATCTAAACTTTCTTAGATTTGTTCATGAGAAAACCAATTCCAGAATTCTAAAATGGTCGCCAACAAACAAAGCATTTTTTTACATTAGGATTGAAATCCGTACCAAAGATAGTCCTGACTTCCTAGTTCAGCAGAAATAAAGTAGTAAGTACAAACACGTAGGTAGTCATCCTTGTCATGCTTCTCTTTGCTGAGAATCGTGACCTGTAACTGAAGTTGTCTCTTTATCGAAGGTTTCCTTGTCTCTATGCAAAGTGATAAGAAGTTTTTTGGCTAGCGAACAGCTTACAGTTCATAATTTTAATTAGCTTTAATTATTTTCGTGACACCAATGGATTTAGTGACTATGTATCATGTAGCAATAGCTAAATTTACCAAGACAGCTGTAATTTCTATTTACAGCCAAATCACAGTTCCTGTCAAAAGACATCGTTAATATTAAAATGGTCCAACACAGTACCAAATCTTCACCCCCGAAGTCTTAAATGTTTCTATTCGTAGCATTGACATCACGTCGTAAAAAGAGGTCCTAAAACATAGATCCGCTATCATGAATCAAGCCAATTTCATTTCGATCGAGCCTAGAAACTCTGACTACAAACCAAAACTTCGGAAACAAAGTTAAACGTGGAATTAATCGAGCGTGGCAACCGTTGCCAAAACGGCTGTTTAACGCCACCGCAAGTTATTATAGCAGTTCCTTCCACTGATAAAGTTAACGATGTCAGAGTTATTTGCGCCCTTTCTTGGCCGACTCACGGGTATTCTTGACCCATTCACGACCGGAGATTCGATCACACGAACGCAGGAAATTTGACAGATTGGTTATAGGATATCTAATGGTGTCGTCGTGGATTTTTGGTGCTTGTGGTGTAAATAGAGTTCATAAGTGTGTTGGATGATTATATGTATAAATATAAGCTTAGTAATTGAGGCAGAAGCTTAATTCAAGTAGTTATACAAATAGTTGCATAGTAGTACATTCGAATTTATTCAAGTACTTAAATCTTTTTTTTTTTGAGTGTGGAAATCCACAATCAAATGACTCTTCCCTCTGTGGGCGGAGCGGTAGGGTGTGTCAGACTTCTACCAACTAAAAACCACCCATATTCCTTCCCTTCTTCGCCCTCTATGTCGCCCGCATCCCCTAATAAGTTATCCCTTGTAATTAAAGAATATTTTCGTTAATCAAAAATTTTTGTCTCTCTCTGTCTTGGATGATTATTGGGTATTTTGTTAGTGTGTTCCTAACTATAAGTTCTGGTGAAACTTTATAAGTAAAGGTATAATTTAAATGAGAAATCAGGAAAAAATCTGTTAAATAAATTTAACAAAATATATATTTTCTTTTAAGTTAGGTATTTGTTCCATGACTGATTTGTGTAAAGTGGAATAACGATATCAAGAAACTAGTATTTTACTATCATCTTTTAAAATAACTTTGTGATGTTATTTAGAAAGAAAATGTCTTCTGAGGCTAAATTCCTTCCCGTCGGTTCTGCGGGTTGTTCGCAAGAGATACCGCAGCCTCGGCACAAAGAACTAAGAAGGAACATGTGTGGTTTTTAGTCAGTAGAAGTCTGACACTCCCTAGCGGTCTGCCCACAGCGGGTCATTAGATGATTTCACACGCCCAAAAAAAAGGCTGAATTCCTTATCAAAACCATTCAGTATACCGATTTATATCCCGATTTGCGTTAAAGTAAAAAACGATTTTAGATCTAAAGGTTTAACGACACCGCATTAAGTGAGTCAGATTTGAAAGCGTTGGCGAAAATCGGTAGACTTTGCATAATAGCACCCAAAAGTAATATCAGCATAACTGAATTGCTTTGTACTTACATAGTACTGTATATTTCCCTGGAACGAAAATACAAAATTTCATTGTTGTGGAAAACGCTAGAGCAAAATTAAAAATACTTATAACCAAGGCGAAGAATTTTTGAAGACATTTTACTTACGGCATATGCGAAGACCTGTAAAGCTCGAAAAGAAAAGTCACAGAACTGAGAAAACACTTTAAAGCAAGATTATAATTTCCAACCATGGGAAAGGCATAATAAGACTGAAACTCCCTTGAAGATATAAAATAACTTCACATTTATAACGGTTTCAATCGTTATTGAAAACAACGAAATTGCTGTGCCTCAGAATATGAAAACAGCTTTATGGAACGTGTTTGTTTTGTACGCCAATTTTCAAACAACAGCCCTCTTATTAGGTTCCTACAGTTTAGACTGGTCAGGCTAAAGTCCCGGGTACTGTTTGATCCTCTCAAATAATTGTTATAGAAAAAAATTTTACCTGCAAACGAAAAAGTTTACCAATCAGCAGGGCTATTGCGTATCTTTTAGATGACAGTGGCTAACCTATAGTGCCTTTCAATTACTGTCAAATGGTTCCATTTTGTACTAAACCATAACCAATTTGACAGTTAATCCATAGACAATATGATAGCCACTGTCATTTAAAAGATACGCAATAGCCCTGCAGTAGGGCTATTGCGTATCTTATAAATGACAGTGGCTAACCTATAGTGCCTTTCAATTACTGTCAAATGGTTCCATTTTGTACTAAACCATAACCAATTTGACAGTTAATCCATAGACAATATGATAGCCACTGTCATTTATAAGATACGCAATAGCCCTGCTGGTCACCCATTGCAAATATATGACTGTTCAGAATACGTATCATACGTGCAGCGTATAATACTCCCATTGCTGCTGGGACACAGGCCTCCTCTCTATGAGGGGATGGGACATAATCCACCATACGAGCCCAGTGTGGGTTGGTGATAGGACATGCCGGTTTTATCACTATATTTTCCTTCACCGTTTTGAGAGCAATGGTGATGAAAATAGATTATACAAAGCAATCCCTGGTTTCGAACTCACGATTTACTGCTCGCAAGTCTGGAGCCGGCACCACTGAGCCACCGCTGCTCTCGAGATACTCCAGATACGTATCTCAGCATACATATGTAAGCTTGTACCAGTTATAACCACTACTACAATGGTACATAGGTGTGCAAAATAACAATGAGCGTTCCAATAGATACCAGTATGCTAATGTGATTACCATTCCACACAGCCGGGGATGGTTATAGTCTAGCCGTGAGCCAGATGGAATCCGAAAGTGATATTATGACAAACAGTTGATTACTAGGCTCTAAATTGTTTGTCACGACTAATTGCTGTGCCAGAGAAGGCAAGAAAAATAGATATGTGACACATTGGCATAAACGTGGGGCAAATAAAAAAATAAGTTTAAAAACTAAAACCCGAGTACAAAAGTAGAAAACAAGAACATAATTCTTGTCTGATATTTATATATTGAATTTGAATATTTCAATTTAAATATAAGTAAATCTATTATAGAGGACCGCCGTAGTCGCATGCCACTGATACCTGATGCTCCTTCATGGCGTTTTCATTGATACAGAAGTCAGCTGCTGTTAGCGTTAGCAAGGTGGCTACGACTACGACTGACCTCTATAATAACAATTTTTCTTATATTTAAATAGAAATATACAAATTTAGTATATGAATATCAGACAAGAATTTTATTATGTTATTGTTTTGTACATTTGTAGTCGGGTTTTATTTTTAGACTTATTTTTTATTTTATTTTAGTGTTATTTTAAAACGTTGCCCCACACTAGGAATTTCTCCTGTATCGTGGGTGCGCTCACAAACATTTAAACTCACATACACAAATACCCAAATTACTTTAATGATGTAAAATTCTACTGAATGTTGGTTTACTATTTAAATAATACGAGTAAATAGCAGACTAGACCGCGAGAACTTTTTGACCGTATTCTAACCGTGTATGCTGGCTAAAATTATAATATAATATACATATTTGTAACGTGCTCGCTAAGACTTCTCATTTAATACCAAACATATTATGATTATCTCATTTATTTTTTTTCGAGCTTAGAATTTGACATTTAAATTCCGTCATAAAAATAATATTTCACTGACGGTAACTTCGCTGAATGTATGTTCAGAAGCTACCGTTATGTATGTTCGTTTAGCCCCACGGTGCAGAGTCATATTCCCCAATGATATTTTTTTATTCAAATATTGTAGGGACTACAAATTGCATTGACAATTTACTTACTTCTTTAGCATTTACTAAATCAGAATAATTCTTGGACTCTATTCTTCTCTTGCACTCAACTAAAACGGTTAAGTAAGTACTTACCTAAAGTTTACCGCCCAGTGACACAATTAATTAAGCTTCAAACTAACGTGGTTAGCATGTCGAATGCCCTAAAATCCAATTAGATTAGCCATTATAACAATTCATGAAAGTACTTTCGAACGATAACTTACACGAAATATTAAAAGAAATTAGGTTATCTAAGACGCCATCAGTTATCTCTTCAATTAGACTTCCTAACGATCTCCTTGTTTAATAAACAGCTTTAATTCTTATTCATTATTTCATTGACGTCATTAATTTTATTAAACAACTGCTTACTAAAAGCTTGAATATAGAAAAACAATTCTAAAACTGGTTTTCCTATACTGTTTGTACCTATACCCATTGTTTAAAATTGTATGATTTTCTTGCTTATAAAGTTGTGTACTTTAGTATCTACCTACCTCTTTTCAGCACATAGGCCTGAATGTAAGGTTTGTCCCAATTTACTCGCCCGCAGTGAGTCAAAAAATATAGAGATGAATTTTAAAAATGTAACTTCATGTTTTCTGTAATATCCAGCGGTCACAGTGGACAACAGCCGCTGGACGAGGTCCCATATCCCCAGACAATACAGTTACATTCCCTTCAATTTCAAGCGACTGTAAAGCGCTTTATTTTAATTATTCCCGAAGCCACTGTCATGAAGAACTTCTCGTTTTAAAACGAACATTCTGTAATTGCAAATGGAGGTGCAATAGGGAAATAAGTTTATAGAAATATTTGTAAAAGTTCTTAAGACTCTGCGATTAGTATAACCTTTTATTTTACAGGTTTAGTAAAATAAAAGGTTTCTAGAATGAAATTTCTTTTGGATGGGCAGAAGTTATCTTTCATAATTTGTTTTAAAATGTATAAATATGCAATCGCTCGTATGAAATGTCGTCTCTCGTCGTTTCTGTGTAAATCCTTGGTCTCCCCACGTCATATTTGTTAAATGTATGCACATCCTTCCATCTTGAAGTGCAAATATGTGAAATACAAGCCGGTTCAAGGTGTGTTTTAATTCATTGTGTTATCTCTTCTATCTAGATAACTATTGATGCGTCCATAACTCTTGAAATTCTGTTTCTATTATTATTCAATTTAAGTATGCAGCTGCACAGCTCGACTCTCTAAGTCTCTCAATATTTTTGACCATCCTTATGTAACCACAATCTTACCTAGCTAACATTTTGGCAGCTTTCCAAATTCAGTCCAGTTTTAACGTTTTCCAAATGATATTCTTTAACTCTATTCGCTATTTTTGCATAACTAAATGCGTTGCCCTTTTGGGAATATAATGAAAGAAACTTATCGTGACTACTTTTACTTACAGAAGGAAACTTTGCAAAGAACATTTCGCTAGCTTTCATTTTGCTAGACGTAGCGTGGTAGAATCTTTAATCTTGGAACAATGCTGTGTTTACATTACAGTTTCTGTTTCAATTGTATCGCCAGACTGGTCAATCGAAATAAATCCTCAGGCTCTAGAAATGTGTATATTTACTATTTTGTCCGCAATCTACATAAATCTCGCTAGTTTGACGATTTTACATTTCAATCAAGGTTGCATTGTGTATTTGTTTTGCGTTTACCATGTTTGTTTGCTCTCCTAACATTTGTGATTCAGTTTGTTTCAGTAATCAAACGCCTAAATAAAATCACAAAATGAAAAGTCATTATAACTTAATTCCAATTCATATCGCTATCTTTTTAAAACACACAAATCATCCGTCATTCAAATTTTCACAACGCGACTACTTCTACGCCTAATTGTACAAAATTCTCATAAGATTCAGGTCCGCAACAAAAAATCTGATCTGATGATGATGATGTTTAATCTGTTAATAATGATACATGATAATGTTAGTTAGCAAGCAAGCCTACACCATTGGAAACAATAAGAAGAAAAGCTATTCGTCACTAAAGAATCACAATTACTCGAGAATTTGACATTATTTATTTCGTCGTTGTTACATTTTTGGTAGCTTAGCTCTAAAACTATGTGACGAGGTTAGTAATTGCGGTGACCCGGCAGGTGTTGTTCAGCAGAGGTGCATGTCTGTGAAAGTCTTCTTGTCCTTATAGATGGCGCCCCAGGCTCCGTAGTCCTTCTTCTGCTCCTGTTTCTTGGGCGCCTGGTATTTAGGCGCCTCGTATGTGGTCTTCCTGCAATCAAACGAATAGTACGATTAGAATTTGTTAAATCATGTAAGGGTTTTTTTGTGAGAATTACCAAAGCGTTAAAAAGAAAAAGATATAAAAAATCTACTAATTAGTGAATTTTAAACAAACTTTTCAGTTAACGAGGTACCGAGATGTGAGCCAACTCTGATATTTGGCATAATCATTTTGATGGAGTTCATGCCCCTTTTTTAAAGATGGTGATGAGGCAACTTTACAAAAGAAGTTTGTTACCCCTTGTACAGCTTAAGATGAACTTAATATTACAGGTTTGTTATATAAGCTTATAAGAATTTGGTTCATAGATACTTACTGCATAGGAGCGGATACGTCGAACGACTTGCACGCGTAGTTAGCCTTGTTGGCGGTTTTACATTCGTCTCCGCGAGCCATGGTCCTTAGCATCTATCTCTTTCACTCTGGTTAATCTGATAGCCGGTGGGAGGGAGATGGATGATGAGATGAGGGTGACGGTAGAGTAGAGAATCTACGGCACGTGCTGAATGTGGGTGAGGACCGAGTGTTCCAGACGGTTACCGGTGTTCGCCCGACGACTGCCTTTTCTAGTGCACAGGTTTTTAGCAAGTCTGGAATCAAGGAAAACATATTGTCACTTCATGATATATCATAAGAATGCTTTATTAAACGATAAGATACGCAATATTTCTTGCAGCGCTGATGATTTTGGAGATAAAAGAAAACCACCAAACTATTATATATTACAGAAAGGTTACATAAGTTCATGTGCTTATAGTTTCTCAATAAATCTTTCCACGATGAATTCATAATGATATTTTTGTTACAAATTATACAAGATGTAGCAATCGGTAATTAAAAGTTTTCTCGTTTATTTCAGCTCTGACTTATTTCGAAAGTTCTAAAATTTGCAATTCAGATACTGTTGTCACCATATAAAGCATTTAAGGGACACTAAAACTTTTGTTATTGCAGCAAAATAAAAAGCAATTCTGCTACAGAAATTTTAATTGCCCGTAAAATAAGATTTTGTTGAAAACTTGGAAATAACCTGCTGCAAAAGTGCGAGGTCCAAACTTTTACTGTGGAAATGTTTTACTTCGAGGTAAAATGGCTGCATAATTCTAAATAGAGCGACGTTTATTGCTTTATAAAAAATACTAATAGTCCTATACTCAGAAAAGGACGAACATTTGTGAAGATATTTTAGGCAATGGCAATTTACCTACCCAAAGGCGAACTAATAATATATTAATGGCATTATTTGGTGCTGGTGATCTTCTTTGATTTGAACAACAAAAACAAGGTACTTTAAATAAAACAAATTGACAATATAGACCGAATCCCTAGGTAATCATCTCATTTTCATATTTTTAATAACTTCGAGCACGAATACGTCTAGGAGCTATTATTCTATTTTTGGTATCTTTACAATATGAACCCTAGCATAGATATTTATAAGTATGGAAATTAGAATAGGGTCGAATTCTACCTCAGAATCTGTTATTGCCTTGCTTGCCTCGTGTAGTATCTTGACCTTCACGCACAAGTACCTAGGTTATATGTACCTACCTATCTATTGCATTTTACTCGACACTTGCATAATATAGGACTGCATTAAAATCTACATATACCAGATTTTACCGGTTTTCAAACATTCCCATACCAGATTGACTGGATGATGCAATATTCGTGATCCTTGTATCATCATCGAGGTCATTTTCATATTGTTTATTTTGTTTCTGTATATTAATGAGTTAGGTTTCTTGATTTGTTTTATAAGTTGTTTTAAAAAAATGTCTGCAACTTGGATTTGGTCGTAGAGAACGTTGAATTTTTCGGTATTTAATCCTTGTTATGGTAATTACGTCTTAATTTAGTGTTATGCAACATTCGTTATAGAATTTGGCGAGGATTCAAACAAAATAAACGATACCTAGTTATATATACGTCCTTTACAGTTGCATGTCACTACTGAAAGTTTTCTTACGTAGGTGCAATTAGTACATGGCACATGAAATCCACAAGAGAAAGACAACATTTCGACAACAGAAACATTGGTTTGTAAACTGTAGATATTCATGAGACTTAAAGTTACTGCAAGAGAAATTAAACTCAAAAACAAAACCAACAAAAAATCAATTACAGGTTGTGCATTTTCAAATTCGGATAACCAGAATGTCCATTTCTAAAATAACCTCAAACGAGTTCAATAATGTCATTCTTAATTCCGTAGCACTCGGAGCCTCGGACCTTCGCTGGGAGCAGGCAGCGATCATTCGCCGGCCGCGTGATAGCTGAATCCGTAGTAAACACAACCGGTCAGACCACATCTCCGAGTCAAAGCCGTATAATGAAGAATATATGTAATACTGTAGAAAGTAGAAACGTAGCTTTGTGTTTTGAATCATTTACAAGTAACTGTATTTATTTGGTCGTTACTATCTTGATATTTAATGATTACTTAGGCCTTTACTTACGTTTTGACAGTTTTGTCATACTGACGACGGACGGTGACGGATGACGGCTCAAGTAATCATTAAATATCTCTGAGTACCGCAGTATGTCACTGGTTATTTTTAAGTGCATCATTCATCGGTTAAACGTACCTATTGTGAAATCGAATGCGAAAATGCATGGTCAAGCCTTAATCATCTTAAGAAAAGAAGCCAAAATTGATATATTACTTTGCCTTAATCGTCTACATGTACTCAGACATGAGATTTATTATATTGTCTTGAAAAATTTCGATACTGTAATGCAAACATCCAAAAATATCTGTCTAGATTTCTGTCATCACGATTATATGTCACTTATCTTTTAACCACAATTTGTTTAGCTAAATCACACCTGTACTCCCCGAGGGACTGGGAATATGTCCACATTTCTTTCGTCATATGTTTAACCCCCTTATGTACAACAGGGATTATATTCAACCCTGTTGTACGAATCTGAAGCGAAACAAAAATTCAAAACTGCAGCGAGAAACTCTTTTGAAGAATCAAACAAGTATATATAGGGCATGCACAGCCCTTTTGAAGAGCTTTCTCATCTCGCCTACACTCAGCGTTAAACACCCTCTCCTAGACTGTTACAATGACAATTATGTAAATAGCATTTTGTAAGTACAGCGGAACCGAAATTACGTATTTTGTAAGTTATGAAAGCAATTATTTTGAGACCATATTTTTCTTATTTTCTCAAGTTACTAAATTAAAGAGTATGATAAAATATTTATATATGACGAAGACCTTACATTGTACTTATAATATTTTTTAAGGATCTTGAAGTTGGTTCAATTCTCAAAGTTTGAGACTCTAGTGGACTCTTGAGACTTTAAGACTTCTTGTTTGAGCAAAATCGAATGATCAAAATCTAGTGCTTAAATTGCTGTTAATTTTAATTTAAATTGCATTGCAATTATTGTAAACACAATAATATAATAATAATCTCTTTGATATAAAAGAACAGCAAATTTGCAATAAAGAATTGAGAATTGAGAACAGACCCTAATATGAAACCTTGTGGGACTCCCCATACTATATGTTTTTGAATGTTCTTATAAATAACTTTGATTTTTCAATTTCAACCATCTATCACGTTTAACGATCACCAGTAAACTATTTACTAATATTACAAAACTAAGAGAGCTTTTAATAATGATAACTTTTCATTTTAACTGGGTTCATATCAAACTTTTATACTTATGTTAAGGTATATGGAACGTTGCACTCGGCTGCACTCAAAAAACCTGTTGTTTGGAGAAAAACTGGTATAGATCACCTCAGTTTTATTTGAAGCTGTTGCTAAGTGCATCGAAAAAGACTTTTATGTTTTGTAGATATTACGACAGCTTAGCAAGCATGAAATTCACCACACAGAAGTTGATATAATTCACTTTTCTTTGAGAAATTACCTACAACCATTGCCTTTCATTTCGTTAAAAGTATTATGACACAATAGTTATAAGTTTTACAAATAATTCTATTTTAGAGCTTGTCGATGTGGGTTTCCTTGAAATTATAAGATTAAGTTAGTAATCGCCAAATTATACTAATTGGAATAGAACAAGTTAGTCTAAAATTGTGAACAACCTACGAGTATATTGTTATTATGATCATTTCAATTTTATTTTTCTATTTGTTTTCCCCAAAATTGTGATCTTTGACATTCTGCATGTCTGATGTTTTCGTCTGTGTCCGAAACTCCGAATTTATTAATATTCAGAAAAACAATAGTAACTTGTTGACATATTGGAAAAGATATTGAGACAATGACAAACTTTTAATGCAACCATGGGATTCGGCAAACATAGTTGTAGGTTTTTTAGAGTTTTCATAAGTTTTCACTCGCATAACGCAATAAACACCAATCTCAAAACTACACCTATTAAGATAGATATAAACAAAACACATGACACTTAAAATACTTCTCGAATTGCTTATATTTTAAAACGTTTGTTCAATGTAAGTTTTCAAAGCTTGACAACAGCACGAATGAAACTGGTTTCACAAACATTGAACTTTCTAGCTTAAACATTACTTATGTGCTTTTACATTTGGATTTATTTTATTAGCCCCAATACTGGACATAAATGTTCTATTATCAACTTTGGTTTAAATTACACAATACTACTGTTATTACTGCATTGCTAACTTTGAAAATAACTGCCAGCGTAATTTTGTTTTTTACAAACAATTTATGTTTTCAACTTCACTGTAGTGCTTTCAATACATAAAATTATGTTAAGTTTTCCCGTTCAAACGAAAGCTTGTGATACACCAATTGTGTCCTCCTATAAGTTTGATCTGATTAGTAATCTAGTTAATGTAAACTTATTGTCTAAGTTACTAACCTTGGTAAAAATTTGTCGGTTATCGCGTACTTTCTCTTCGTTTTTGTCATTGACACCTAATAATTTTTTAATAAATTTAAAATGAAACTCCGGAAAATCAAATTTTGCGGCCGATCGTAGACGGGACGAAAACTGAACTGATACTCTATATCGAGAAACAAGTATTTATGTATGAGACTACAACACCGGTTCTGCGATCACGTCATTGGCGGAGTCCGAGCGATGCGAGTGTTCGTGACTATTCGTGAGCACCTATTTAATCTATATTATTGCTATTTCTTCGGTATTTTCCATTAGAAACCACTCTTAACTAGTTTTGATGTTCAGGTCATTCTTTCCGATTTGTCGGTAAAGTTTAGGTTGTGTGTCAACGACCGCGTCTTTGCGTCGCAACTTCGACGAAAGTAAAGCGCAAAAATACCCCAGCATAGAAAATATTTAAATATCTGTAGTGGTAAAAATTGTATTACTTGTAGGTATTCGTTTTTTTTCTTATACTTAATTTTTACTTCATAGAGTGCATAAATAATCATACTACCTTAACCTACCTTGTCCTCGCTTGATAGATTATTCTAATACTTTTTAAAATGCCTAATTGCTACTAAATATTCAGAATATCTCAGCCTCATCTTGACGACGTCCATTCAGTCACGTACACTTCATCGACAAATTACGCTACTTGGTTAATGACTTACCTTATCTTAAATAATTTACTGGATTTTCTTATTACTTCTTGTATTTTCTACAATAGGATACTAATACTATGAACTGCTTCGCTGGTGTCTGCTGAGTCCCATACTATAATAAGCCTACGTACGTTGCGTGTCGAAATCTCTTTCAAGGCATTTCAAATTTCTTCAGCGATCTTTCTGAATCATTCTCAAATATATCAGTCCAAGACTATTTTCCGTCATCTATTTCAGTAATTATAATCTAGATACTTGTATCTACCTATTTAATTATTTTTCTCACAATATTCGCCATGATGGTGGTAAAATTTTCAGATAACTTTGCCCCCAAACATACCTAACTAAATTTTTGACGACTCCATTTCATCATTAATGACGTCAATCAACGATAGTCCTTTTTAAATGGAATCACCCATCAAGAAAAGTAAAGGATAATGGCCAGAAAATTGAGCATATTCATACATTTTGGTTCTTCTTCATGACTCTATCCACTAACAGCCGCAGCAGATATTACTAAACTGAATCTTTTGAAGAATGAACTTCTTTGTTGTTTCAAATAGCAATAGTGTCCTACTGGACCCTCGAAGTACAGACGGAGGACAGGAGGCAGGAAAGAAGAAGTCGTTTTACGGTAATTCGTGTGTCAATTCTGGATCCTGATACACATTTACAAAATCAGGATTAAGTTAATACAGTATAAACAATACAGTTAAAGATATCAAATTAATAAGGAAACCTTTTTTAAACGACTTCTTTTAAATAAAATTATTTTATTTTAGTATCTTTGGGTGGCTTACAGTTAACAATACAAAAAATAATAGTAAGGTTAATAACAACAAACTATTCACAAGCTGTGGAAGCTTGATGGCAGTAAAGTAATTCATGCAAAAACTAATAACCAAGCATAATACATTGTCATCGACAGATGACAATGTATTATGCTTAGTACGCTAAGAAAATATAAATTATTTAAGAGGAAACAAAGAATATAATTAAACAACAATGTAATATGATTAGATATTCTAATGGCATTAATATCTACGACCACGTGTAACCGCTTGCAGGTACCCATCTATCAAAGATCACTATGATAATATGAGTTTTTATCATCGAAGAGATCTAATATCTTACTTTATCCATAAAGTTTTGATTTTAAGATTTTGGTACTATTAGGTATCCCTACGTCTGTCTAACCAAACGAGGATTACAAACGTGATGTTATTGTTATGTTATATTAATTTTATTCTTTCCGTAGGGAATGAATAATACCCACCTTAAAATTCTGCACAAAAATCTGAAATGCACGTAGCGTCAACTGTAATTTATTCCCCACTTCACTTGTACCACGACTTCCCGCTACAAAGGGCATGATTTCCGGCCACTCGTTTATTTTTATACGTCCTTTGAAACAAAAATGTGAGTAAGTACTACAAGTTACATATTGAGTGTACAGTTTGGTATGTAACGCATTCGAATTAATACTTGTTGATGATCGCTGACGGACAAAGACTGCTCCCCTAGTATCACTCTAATGACTTAGTTAACTTTTAGTTTATGCATGAAAGACGTAAGGTCTTTCATTCATAAAGTTCGCCATGAAATCTGTTCAAATGTTCGTTTGAAAGTTCTAATAGGTAGTTTATCGAAATTGATTTGGGTTCAGCACAGAATGCCTTCTTCCACCTCCATCAAAAATATGGTGGGTAAATTCACCAATTTATGGAGACGATTGAGATAAAATGATTTTAGTTGGGGAATAGGGTTGAGTTTAATTGTGGACTATATCTTTTAGGATTTTGGTAATCGTCTCGGGGAATCTATCTGATGAAAGAACAAGCGACATTAAGGAAGGGGAAATCTGGCTCACCTGTCGGTATTGCTGACGTGTCTGGCTCGATGGCGCGGCCGTCGGCCGTAACACTATCTTCGCGCGTCTTCTGGTGCACCAGGTCTAGCTTTGCTGATGGACCCCGGGACCACTTGTATATCGCGATTCCGGCGGAAAGCGGTTTGACCTGCAGGCTGCGTACACGCAGCGCGGTCGAGAATCGAACGTTGTGGTGTCTTGAGGTGGAGAAGCCTTTAATAGTCTTAATTACAGTAATCACTTCCTTTGTAGTCAAAAAGCTTTAAAATACGAGCACGTGCCCACGCTTTGAACGCAATTTCACCAATTCAACAGAATAGGTTAAGTTAGTCTCATCCCACGCAATAACAATTGGCTAGCCTGCCTAACTCGATCTATACTTTAAAAAACAGCACATAGGTTGCCTATAACCTACCTAAATACCTGTGCCAAACGGCTAATACCGTTATTGTGTCCTTTCATCTTTGACACATCCACATTAATACTCAAAACATTTGTCACATAATTTTCCTTGTTGTCTGTCCGATTAGAACATGTGCTTAAAATCACGTTGCTCAAAAAGTTTCGTGCGCATTATCACGTAAAGTTTTTCCTTGTAAACAACCATTAGCATACCCACCTTAGTTGTAGAACCAGTCATTTAATACTTTCAGAATTTTCCTGTCATGTGTAAAGTCCCTCACTCTTAGGCCCACTTGCGCCAGGCTGGGTTAACACGGTTAACCCAGAGGTAAATACTACTTTGGAGTTAAATTCTAATTATGTCTTGCACCATCAAGAGTTAACGCTTAACCATGAGTTAAATTTTTAAAAATTTAACCCACTGATGTGGGAGGGTTAAGTCAACTAACTCTGGGTTAGTAATGTTAAAATTGAGATATTTTAGGCTAAGTACGCTTTGGTTGTGTCTCGTGTTTGTTGCATTCAGTGATATCGGTTTTATTTTGTCCTGAAAATGATAAACGAATGGTTGTTGTCTGATGATGATGAAGAGATCATCGACTTCATTAGTTCACTTTTATAACAGAAGAATTGCAGAACGGACTGATCATTTTTACTCACAAAGAGACAAAGGTTTTCATAGAAGATTTCGTCTACAAAAAGAAACTGTTCTCTATAAATATTAGATAAAATTGAAAATAGACTGCAATATACAAATGCGAATAAAAAGTAATGTAATGTAATGTAGTTCACATGCCTACATGTGACCTACATTACATTTTCAGTGATTAGTGCCTCTTCAGTGAACTCCTTTTACAATAGACTGCATAGAATTAAAATCTTTTATTACTCCCAACCAAGCTTTTTGTTTTTGTAGAATGTTGGCTCCATCAGTTTTTTTGTTTTCTACAATGTGTTTATATTTTTCTACTATATCGCACAGTAACAAATTGTCGCTATTTGTGAAATTTAGGCCACGTAACCGAGGTTTCTTTTCCATTTTGAAGATCTTCCGCGTCCGTCTGCCTAAATTATTTCGCAAAATAATAACTGTAAACGACAATGCAAGTGCAACACGCTCAAGTCACAACAGTCAATATAACGCGACAAAGAACAACGTGTATTTTTTAATCTGACATAAAGAAATAGACTTATTTAAAGTACTGTGGAGCGAGAGAGAGAGAGATATTTTGCCAGATGTTAAAATAATGAATGAACATGACAAGACTAGGGTTAGTTGACTCTGGGTTAATTTTTACTGGTGCAATTTAATATGCGAGTTAAAAATTTAGAACATTAACACTGAGTTAGTAAACCTCGAGTTATTTATTTAACTCAAAGTTTTGGTACAAGTGGGCCTTAAAGGTATTAAAAAAAAACTAAATCTTAATATGTTTTCGGAAACACGTTGGATTTGCGCACCACAAAGTGGAATTCACCTCCAGTTTGTTGGAAAATGTTGTGTTTCATGATCCCGGGGGCGTAGCTACGCCGTATTTATAATACGGGCCCCCGATGAACATGGGCCCCTGAGGTTTTGAGGAAAATACAAACAAGTCTGGTCAACAATCTTAAATTGATGTAACGAGTAATTATAACATGAAAATCAACATAATTTGTTTTGAAGGCAGCTTTTATTATTTAATTTGACAAATCGCGCGTGGTCCAAAAAACAAAACCTGCTTGTGCACTTGAAAACTCGAAAACATCCAGCTTAAAACTTGTTAGAATTCCAGTACATAAGTTACTTCCTGGCAGGTAACCATCACTTACCATCCCGTCAGAGTTAATTTTCCTGCCCGTAGAGCTTATTTTCTTCTGAACTTTAGAGGACCACTACGTATAGCTTTTTCAAACTGAGTAATATTTAGAGTCTAAAAAAGCTATCGGTGCTGCAAAAGCGGAAGAGTAAAAAAAACCCTAGAAATATGAAAGGCTTTTGAAAGTGATATATAGCCAGTAGAACAAGTCCCCATGCAGGTGAGATAAAATCAGATAATTATTATTCTTTAAACCAACGATTTCGATACAATGTTGATGATCTAATGCGAGTAGTAAAGCCAATTAAAATTTCGATTGTGACCATCGTAGGATCTGAATGAGTTAGATAATACTAGTAACAAACCTCTTAGTAACAAATCTAATGCATCCAAATAGGTCAGTGAAGTTCACAGCATCACGTATCTTTGTCATGATTATTTAAATATCCTAATTTAAGAATAACTTGATTCTGTTACTAGCCGGCGACTAGGTTGAAATGTATACTAAAGTAGCGACAAGGTCACCTTTTAATACCTACATTTAAGTACGATTACTCATAGCAAAGCAGAAAAATAATCTTGTAAAAATTCTGTAAAATTCACTTCAAAGCTCACTCAAGTGCGTAGAAGCTTTTTCTAAACTGTATACGTTTTATTTTTCGAATTTAGCCAAATGAGCATTCGAAAATTATAATTGCTGAAGCATTAGGCTGAAGGTGAACCCAAAAATCGTCAACCGTCGTTTACTACTTTCTTTGACTTTGTTAAACTTGGGATTCCCTCACATCTGGAGCAGCTAATGCCCAGATCCCTGCCGTGCTATGGTATTTCTTTATTTACCGTGTGATCAGTCCCTAAACTATTGTTAGAGTTTTAATGTCGTCCATGGGTCTCTTTTTTTTTGGGGGCGGGAATCATCAAATATGACACCCCCTCCCGCTCCTGGGCAGAGCGAAAGGGAATGTCAGACTTCTACTGACTAAAACCACCTATGTTTCTTCTTAGCCCTTTATGTCGAGGCCGCGGGATGTCTTGCGAACAACCCGCAGCCCCGACGAGACCCGCAGCCCCGACGGGGCCCATGGGTCTCTGACTTGACTTTATTGTATTTGGAAAACTGAAAACATGGGCCTTTGTTGCTTTGCTATCTAGAAGCAAACTAAATGAAAAAAATAGTGAAAATTTATATAAACAGGCAGGAAGGATGAAAATATGCATGTGACTAAAAAAGTGATGGATGGAGAGGGAGAGGAAGGCCAAAGAAATGATGGATGGATTGTGTGAGGAATAATATGAAGAGAAAGGAGTAAATGCCACCGTGACGTCTAACAGGGAAGAATGGAAAAAGAAAAAGAAAACGTGTTGCGCCGACCCCAAATATAATGGGATATGGGAAGGAAGATGATGATGAGGAGGACTATGCTCAACTCACAAATACTCAACTCATCAAAGTTGCTCAATATAGCTTTATAACGAATACTTAAGGTAAGTACAAACATGATAAGATAAGTCCAAGATATTCATGTATGTACTTACCAATCGAGATCCTACATTAATATGCGAACGTCAAAGTAAAAAAAAAATATTGAGTCATAGGATATTAATGTGTAACGGTATTTTTTTGGTCTCTGTCTACGTTGAATGGTCTTCAATGTACATTAAATAGAATTTTTTTAAGAAGTTTATTTAAATTCCTCCACTTTTTTTGTTTTCATACAAAAAAACGCAAGTAATTTAATATGCGCTAGAATAAATCTGAAGATACAATACATGGGCTGGTTTTTAATTCATATGTTCGATATTGTAAACCTATAGCAGACCTACCGAGCGGCAAACTGTTCGCTCTACGAATTTCGTAGCAAGCCTACGCTTCACAGTTGACAGCGCATCATACTACTTACTACAATCTGTAATTTTTTTTTTGTAGCTTTTCAACTTTATCGCTTAATCATTAGGTTCAAGGTTAATTAGGAAACTTTGACAGTTACAGATTCTCGAAAAAAAAAAAAAAAAAATTATAATAATTAAATATCTTTCTTTCAGACCTAAGCAGTCCATAAGAAGTTAGTGGTTAGTAACACACTGTGCTTACATGTTAGTGCTATTAGTACTTAATTATATTTAACATAAACCTATACCCAATTCTACTCAGCGTCTTTGGATGGCGCAGTCCACCCTTTGCCAACAATCATCTGGACGCTGTTCAGAGTGCTACGCAAACGTTGCAGTAGGGAAGCCGCCTTCTTATGTAGCAGTACGTGCTTCAGCAAACATTCCCGACGCACTGCAACAGCATGCTGACGGCGGCGGCGGCGTTGTTGTATTGCCCGCGCAGGCCAATGTAGGGTCTGCTCGTATATGACACCCACAGGTCGCTCGTGACAATTAATTGCTAATAATGTTTTGAAGTTTTCCAATTCTAAAGCTAATGTGAAATCTGGTATACGAATATTCTAGTATCGTAGCGCAAATGCTCCCGAAGAGGTGGGCAAAGATCTTCTGACGGAGAAAATCGCCGTCAAGGCCGTCGGCGAAGGTGGTGCTACGATCTGATCTGAGAGGTTTTGGAGAAGAAAGGGAGGCCTTTGCCAAGCAATGGGTACAAAATGACAAAAAAAGAGTTTTTTTATTAAAGAGAGTTACTGCCGCGTTAACTGAAGACTACTTTCCAACCTTATTACTTAGGAAATCATTAAATTTATTTTTTAATTTCATTAAAAGAAAATAATTGGGCATGCCTAATTTTTTTTTTTCAAGCGCTGTCTTAAAACCATTTCGAGGGTTAGCTTAGGTGAATTCATGCCTGTTACCAGATTTGAAAAATACATACTATTTCAAAAGTTATAGGTGTTTTAACGAATGACTTTCATTTGACCTTTCAGCAGGGCTTTTGCGTATCTTTTAAATGACAGTGGCTATCATATTGTCTATGGATTAACTGTCAAATTGGTTATGGTATATTACAAAATGGAACCATTTGACAGTAATTGATAGGCACTATAGGTTAGCCACTGTCATTTAAAAGATACGCAATAGCCCTGCAGACCCTCCAACAAAACATAATAGAACATTCCTTTGTCATTCTATCATTCTTGAAAAAAAAAACATTCGGTTGCGAGACTGTCAATGTCAACATTTTGTAGGTTATGTTTAGCCAGCTTTGTTGAAGTTTGTTTTTGTGAAATATTGTGAATTGTTGTAATGGCTTCTTTAAATTATACTAAGGTGGATTCCCGTAACTTACCTACGGTCAATAATGCTGTGATTGTTGAGTATATGATGTTGTCCACTCAACACAATGTAGCGGAAATACGAGGAGCAAAGGCTCTAATGTAAGTATTCTATATCATTGTTTTGATTTATTTAAGATTGGTTTATCTCTTGTCATCAATGAACTTATTATATACTAGCGACCCGCCACGGCTTCGCACAGGTGTTTTTAAAGTTTACTAAAATTAGACTAATACAAAATAGCCAAAATACAATGACGAAAGATAATAGATAGACTGGATCTGGTTTTCTCTTTTCTTGTCAATGTCAGTTACTCAACTGTCAAGGATATGTCAGTGGATTTAGATTGACATTGTATTCTTTTTTAATTTGTCTGTGGCACAACACCGCACTACATACAGCAGTGATATTGAGAGCACCTCGAAATTAAAAAAATCCTAAAAAAATATACAACCCCTAAAAAAATAAAATAAGCAAATTAGTTCCTTAAAATGGTCTATATTTTGAAAAAAAAAAATAAAAAAAAATCAAGTCATGGCCAATTGCTATGCAGTACTGTACTGCGTCGACGAGATTAGACAAACACTGTGAGTCACTCAGAGATTAGTGCCAGACACGACAAAGCTAAAGTTTACCTGAAACTCGACGTGCATATTACATAGGTTCTAAAGTATTTTGTGTTTTTTGTGTATTTTTTGTTTTTGTTTTGTTTTTTTTTTGTCTTAGTCTCTAGAAATGAAATGAGCTTTGCTTCTCAAAAGATTTTAATATTCAAAATACAGGTACATCAAGTACACACTCATAAACATGCAATAAATAGATAAATACAATATAAATCAGCATCATATACACATAATATACTAAGACAGTATAGTTGTGAGTATTTTTCCACGCATTATGCAAATGTTATGGCAGTTGCGAATAAATAAATAAATAATTTATTCGACGTAAGGCTTGATGACGATCTTGTCGCTCCGCCGTTTCCGCCTGTTGTATAGAAACTCGAGCAGCAAGACCGTGGAAGCTGAGAAGAAACCTGTCGAAAATAAATTCAGAAATTATTTATTAATTAATCGGAAGTCAAATAAATTGAGATAAGTATTTCAGAGCAGGTGAATTATAATGCTTTATTAAGTCGTTCGTTCATTGTACGATCAGAGCATCCTGGGTTGACAGACCGGCTAACGCTACCAGCTTTTTTTTTTGGTGGCTGGGAAATCATCAAATCACTCCTCTGGGCAGAGCGGTAGGAATTGTCAGACTTCTACTGACTAAAAACCAACCATGTTCTTTTTTAGCCCTTTGTGCCGAAGCCGCGGTATCTCTTTCGAACAGCCTAGCGCTACCACCTTACCGACTTTTTTTTCGTTTGCTTAGTGCAAAACTTTAGAGTTTCTATGGACCTCTGACGTGGATTTATATTCTATCGAGAAATATGTCTCAGGCATGCTTGATTTCCTCACCTCGTTATAGAAGACGAAAAGTCAGAGGTTCGAACTCAAGAGCCATGACTTGGTAGTCTGATGATCACACCTCTAGGCTAAAAATGTTTGTTTTATCGCTTTATGATCAACAGACGCCAGTGTTGTTTTTTTGCAGTTGCACAGACTACACTTTTTATTACAACCTCTACCAAAGTCTTTCACATACTTCTAGTGTTACCGTTTCTGACCTATCCACGTAAATAAATCTGACACGTAAGTTGTTCAATAAAGGTGCACTCAATAACATATTGTCTCATCTAAATCTCATATCTCGAGTCTCAACCCTAACATCAGTCTTCGAGACTTCAATAAATTGAAGAGGTCTGAGGTGACCCCTATAAAATAGAGAAAATATATCGGGTTTAGGGACCTTGATCGACCGCATGGTAATATTTCTGTGGTCATTAGTGCCAAAGAAAGACTGGCAGTTTCTTATAAGATTTTCCCCTTTCGACAGACGTGCTACATCTATCCATACTAATATTGTAAAAGTATGTATGCCTGTACCCTAAACCTGGTAACCCCTAACGCATTCGCCGGGCCTTGTCCAAGAGGTGTTCTGATAAACGAGCTATCATCGAAAAATCCGTTGTATAACAGACTTGGAGCACGCATATTTAAGGAAAAGAGAAAATATACATAAATATGTGGTTGTGTACACTTACGAGCTAAGTATCTAGAACTAAAAATCTAGTTACTAATAAATTCATAACTCCTGTGAAAATCCGGTGAAAACGATTAATACAGTGTGAATATGTATTTCTTTTTCTGTATTCCACATTATCTTTGCTTAATGAATCACCTGAGATGAGGGGGTAAGCAATTAACCTGCATCCACAGACACTTGTAGATTCAAGTAGGTGCCGTACAGAATGCACACCAGTAGGTATGCAGAATACACATTAAGTTATGTGTGGTCCTTGATTAAACAATACTTGTTAGTATAATTTAGCTATAAAACAAGCTTCCACAATATAAGGTCCCATTAAAATAGATGGACAAATTTTAACCCAGCGTTCAGTACGTCTAACGAAAGATATGTATAAAAAAAACTGATTTTATTTTGACTTAAAATAATAAATTTGACTGCACTCTAGAATAAACTCATCCTTTATGAGTACCTGTAGGTACTTTAATGCGTTTTTCTTATGATTATTTTTACCATTGTCCTTATTTTGGTGGTACCTATGAATAATTTCTCAAATTTAGTCCTTTATTTTAATGGGGACATGGTTATCTAATGCCAGTCATGATATAATCTTAGGCAACAAAAGGGATGAATGAAAGGCACAGGCGAGCGGCAGGGCGGGGGAGGCGGGCGAGGGGGGGGGGGGTTGAAAGAAACAGTACATAATGAGGAAGTCTGAAAGTGGTGTCGGTAACTGAAAAGTTGTGTGATATGGTCATGTGGTGTGGAGGAATAAGGAAAATGTAGGCAGGAAAATTTGAGTATTTAAAATGTTACACACTTTTTTTTTTTTTTTTTTGGTGGTTGTAAAATCATCGAATAACCCCTCCCGCTCTTGGGCAGAGCGAAAGGGAGTGTCAGACTTCTACTGACTAAAAACCACCCATGTTCCTTCTTCGCCCTCTATGTCGAGGCTGCGATAACCGTTGGACTACCCGCGGCCCCGACAGGCGTCGGCCCTTTCGGGCCCCTCCCATGTTGCTGACATCTCTTTGAGGCGCGCGTGGAACACGAACGCGCCGTCGACACGGCCTGTTTTCGTCGTGAGACGGACGGACGGCGAGTTAGCCCATCACTCACCGTCCACAGGCCCGCGTCTACGGTGGCCGGAGGTCATCGCGGAACCCCCGACGCCCGGAGCGCCTCCCGCGGCGGCTGGGACGAGAGGTTCTCTCCCTCTCGCGTTCCGCCACCTCCTTCGCCAGTATCACTGCTTCGCAGAAGGAGGCGACGGCGTCCCATTCCTAAATGTTACACACTTAAGTCTACATTCGTGCATAAGATTTTATTTTTTGGAATTTTGAGCACATATTTGAAACTTTCGACAAATTATGTGGACTAAAATAAGAGGAGTGTATCATCGTTTTCTACTTACTGGCTACCTTTTTAAAACGTAGCCAGTCGCGCGGCAGACCTCGTAGAAGAGGGCGGCACGATCTGCATAAGACCAGCGTGGTTCACATTGGCCTTGGATCGTAACAACTGAAAGTCATGAAGAGATCCCTTGGCCCAGCAGTGGAATAATAATAATAATAATAATAATATTCCACAACTATCACACAACGCCATCTAGTCCCAAGCTAAGCAGAGCTTGTGTTTTGGGTACTAGACAACTGATAAACATACTTATATATTTCTAAATACATACATATTATAGATAAATTACACCCAGACACAGAACAAATGATCGTGCTCATCACACAAACATTTGTCCTGGGTGGGAATCGAACCCACCATAATGCAGGGCAGTATCAGTAAAAAAGCTCATAATGTGAAATTAATGCGAGATAGCCTGACTAACTGATAATGGCAAAGAAACAGCAATGTGCTATCAGGGATTGTTAGTCAAATTGACTTACTACGTCTGTTTATCGCGCCTTTTTACATTCAGTAAATTGTCTACATTGACTCTTATATGATAAAATTGCAGCCTATACACCGTTAGATAAACAAGCCTTTAATTCCTTCCTCAAACAGGTATTTATATAAAATGTATAATTAATTAATTGGACGCATTTAGTATATCTATTTTATACACATATAACTATGTTGGACGTCATAACATGGAACATTATGTCACACGGTGACCGCGTGCTCAGAGCGTGTTTTAATAGCAAGGGTCAGGAACCGAATAATTTACTATTCGAAAATACTTTGAGTTTTTTGTAGACATTTGTCTACATTTGTTTGAGAAGAGAAAGGCACATAATAACAATTATAGTATATCATGTGTTCATTACACTATCACACTAGTCATACTTCACTATAGTAATATAATATAATATTATAAAGGCGAAAGTTTGTGAGTGTGTGATTCTGTGTATGTTTGTTACTTCTTCACGCAAAAACTACTGCACGGATTTCGATGAAATTTGGTACACTGATAGTTTATAACCTGGATTAACAAATAGCATAGTTTTATCCCGATTTTATATTCCCGTGGGTAGTAGCGGGTAAAGCCGCTGGCAACAGCTAGTAATATTATAAAGGCGAAAGTTTGTGGGTGTGTGAGTGTGTATGTTTGTTACTTCTTCACGTTAAAACTACTGAACGGATTTGGACAAAATTTGGTACACAGATAGTTTATAACCTGGATTAACACATAGGATATTTTAGGATTTATCTCGATTTTATCTTCCCGTGGGATAATTATCGAGTTGCAGTGGGTAAAGCCGCTGGCAACAGCTGGTATATCAATATCATTTTAAACGTCAGCACATAAAACTACTGCAATTTGAATTTTTATTTAATAGATTTTGATCTGTATCGGTGAAGTATTAGGTTCAAGGTGGTTGGAGAAAGTTTGACAATTTCGGGTAGATTGGTGTCCCACTCCTAGAGATGAGGCCTGAGTCCCTGAATATAAGGCTGATGATGATGTGCTGGTGTCTGTACTATTTCAGAGCTAAAATAGTAAATCAAGCGTTTTAGTGTGAGGTTTTGTCAAAAACTATGCATCAGATTTAATAGGCCACATCGGATCGAGCAGGGGTAAAACGAATCACTTCTCAACCAAAATCGGACCGCATGTGACTCTATCCTATTCATGACCAAAGATCGTCGGAAAGAAATGTTAAAAAAGCTGATTTGGGTGCATCACGACAGCAAACAAATGAAGGAGGAGGTCGCGTGCTTATACTGAGGAAACGGAAAAAAGTAAAGGCTAAAAGTGACGTGTAGTTGATGCAGTTAATTCATAATTACCCATAAACAGCACAAAGAAGGAGCCCTGCATGTCACTAAGGTTGACAGTATGGTTGTTGACCTCTTGCATCAGGGACGAGGTCTTCCAGCATCGGTCCTTCTTCGGCAGGTAAGCATCCAGCCAACGATTGATCAGACCCGCTTTGTGCATGCGGCTTAGTCTATGAACGAAAAGGAAGCATAGACAACAATATTATATCAAGGTTAACGGTATTTTTAAAGTCAAATTTTTGTGAGTTTGACCTACACTTCAACTAACTTATTTGTGCAGGCGGGAAAACACAGAACTACAACAAATATACCAATTGACATATCGATGCGTTTTGTCTTGACAAGCAGCGGTACCTGCAGGGCTATTGCGTATCTTTTACATGTCAGTGGATAATATATAGTGTCCATCAATTAAATTTCAAATGGTTCCATTTTGTACTAAACCATAACCAATTTGACAGTTAATCCATGGACAATATGATAGCCACTGACATTTAAAAGATACTCAATAGCCCTGCTGGAACTGCACACTCAAAAGTGGACATACGCACGACGACGACGTGACGGCACGGTTGGCGCAGTTGGTCAGGCAATGGACTGCTGCGCTGCGTGTCGCGGGTTCGATTCCCGCACGGAACAAATATTTGTATGACCTACAGATAGTTGTTCCTGGTCTGGGTATTTGTGTATGAGTGTTTAAATATTTGTGAACGCACCCACGATACAGGAGAAATTACTAGTGTGGGGCAACGTTTTTTAAAAATAAATAAATACCCGGACTGCCTCGTTGGTCTATTAGACGTTAGCGCGGTAGTTGATCACGAAACGAGGGTTCGATTACCATACCGGGAAAAGTGTTATTTGGTTTTTCCTTCAGAAATTTCTCAGTAGCAGCCATGGAGTTTGGATTTCGTTTCAGCCGGGTTGATGGCAATAGGCTCGCGCCTTATTACATGAAACATTAATATATGTACCCGGCGAAACATGAGTGTATTATTATAATTCGGGGATTACTGGCGTCAGTATTATTAACAATTATTTTTTTTTTTAAATAAAAATTGATTTGGTTCCTTCGCTGAGATTAAAATGATGTAGTTTTTGATGAAAGTTTTCAGTATTACTCACTCTTTGTTTATCACTGGAAGGTACGGGCTGCCTGCAGGCACAATCATTGCAACTTTCTCGTGGAAAAACTCCTCAGCGCCTGAAAATAATGTTCATTGTTACATATTCCTGAAATGAGAACACATGTCATACGCTTCGTTTCATAAATCAGACAACCAAATGTGGAAAACGAGAATGTAACAATAAAAAATCCAAATAAAATCTATCTGATGAATATCTTGCTGTAACGCCGTCTATAATCCAAGGTACACTTTTTGCAAAAGCAGTATTATGAAAATGTTTCTCTTTTCCAGTTATTGTATTAGTTTATTTAAATAATAAATGTGTGCCCTATTGGTTTAGTAAGTGCAATTCCGAGGTAGGACAATGCGGCATTGGTATTTTCCATCAGGAATTTTTCAGTCTGGATTTGTGCTCGGGTGATCGGTATAAGGTCTTCGGAGATTACTGGTGTCTAACATTTATGTGACTTAATTGACTGACTGAATCATCATCTTCATTATCATCCGATAATGACTCAGGCCTCCTCTCTAGGAAAGGGATGGGCTTTAATCCACCACCACGCGGGCCCAGTGCGGGTTGGTCACATGTCATAGAATTTTTTGGTGATAAGACATGCTGGTTTCTTCACGATGTTTTCCTTCACCGTTTTGAGACCAGTGGTGATGAAATCAATTATTAGACTAGTATATACGTACTCAAAGCGAAGTCGCAGTTGTCTGCCTCCAGCCGGTCTGCCCTCATAAGGTAGCTCAGCCGAAGCTTCCAATCTATGATGACGTGGCGGTGGAGACGGACACGCTGTAGAAGGGCTGATCCTGAAGAAGAATTACTATTATTGATAGAAAGCTGCTTTGTAACTGGCTTCACGAAGTACCACATTATCTCTTAATTTTAATTAAGCAATGATACTTACTGCCGCACTCAGAGAGCTATAATGATTACTTAGGCCATCACTTAGTAATGGTTTTGACAGTTTAATCATACAAAAATATGTCAAAGCTTTACTAAGTGACGGCTTAAATATGGGACAAGCCCGCCTCGAATCACTATTTCCAAACCACTGTAACTTCTGTAAGCCAGAATCAACAGTGGCGACCACAAGAAAAGCGCCGAGACAATGAAGCTCGACGAAGTCCCAGAGAAATGATTTGACTGTCTTGGATCCCGCAACGAAATTAATCAGAAAAGAATAGCGGAGGAGTAGGAAAACAGAAATTTCCACTTCCCTCCATATCAGCAGGAGACAGAAAAGAACAAGGCCAACAGGCACACAGGGAGACGACAAGCAACAAGCGACGCGGGCGACAAGTGACGGCTTAAGTGATCATTAAATATCTCTGAGTACGGTAGTTAGTTAGAAAGCTGCTTTTTAAAGACCTGAAAAAAGGATCTTACATACTTACACGATATCTTTGTCAGGAAAGAATCATTAATTGAAAGTGTTTTGGTATGAAGATAAAAAAAACTTAAAATTTAAGAATAGTATGTTTCATCAATAGATATTAATATAAATCATATAATACGCATTTTAATTTGGCTTTTTATTACTTAGTCTGTTTTTTTTTAAACATGGTTTTTCCTTAAATGTTATTTCCATACCTGAAGATGCCATTGTTCCTCCCATACCAACCGAAGTCGTGACCATTTCCGCTCCTTTCAGCAACGCTATGTACTTTGGCTCATCTGAATTCTGAAAATGTGAGGTATCTTTGATAAAAGCTGCTGAAATACAAGTATTTGACATGAAGGGACTGGACTGTCTCTCTGACCTCTAGTAACGACTAACTTGATAGCCCTTGCTAAGACTGACACACATTGTCAAAGAATTGTTTCTTTATTTTCGTGAGGGGGAAAATCACAACTTAAATATTTATAATCCTAGATGCAAAAATGCAAGGAAAATAAGAGCAACAATGTAATTCAAAACCTGTTCATTTACTTTTTGGATCTGATAGGTCAGATAAAGCTATTTTTAGTACAAAATTTTACACGCAGAGACAGCGTGATACCTATACGCAAATTGCTTTTTATTTTATTTAGAAATGGAAGATTAACGGTCATAATATATGTCCCTAGAATTCGAGAAGTGACTACGAAAGTACATACTAATCACGTTAGGATCGAGTTAGTGTACATTTAACCTGATGTGAACCATAGATAATATTAAGTTTGGTAGGTACTTAATTAGCGTCGGATTGTTTTGAAGTATTTAATGGAGTTTTATATATTATTAAACGGACGACGAGGCACTATGGCGTAAACAAATCTACTCTAATATTATAAAGAGGAAAAATTTGTTTGTTTGTTTGTAACAAATAGGCTCCGAAACTACTGGACCGATTTGAAAAATTTTTTCACCGTTGAGAAGCTGCACTTTCCCGGGTGTCATAGGCTACTTTTGATCCCTGTATTCCCACGGGAACGGGAACTACGCGGGTGAAACCGCGTGACGTTCGCTAGTTAGTTATATGTTTACTTTTTCCGATCTTTCTGGCCTAGAGCGAATTTTAGAACCTTTTTTTTTTACATAACAATTGAAGAAAATCATTAATGGCGTAAATTGTTTTATGAAGAAAGAGGCTGATAAATTTAATATTATTGATAATTAAAACAATGCATGAAACGGACTGCAGAGGCAACAAAATGTCTACAGTGAAAAGAATTGTGTTTTTAATTGAACATACTCACAAAACGTGTTTTAATTATATTTAAAGATATTTTATTTGATATATTTTTCGATGTCAACCTACTAATAAGCAATATACGAAGTCTCAAACGAAAAGCTACTTCAAAAATAAAACAATAGGCCTAATAGTTTCGTGCGAGAGTGTACCCATGCCGCCCCCCCCCCCCCCGCTTTCCTCTCATCGTTTATTCATTATTTATTTATTTTACTATTTATGTACACACAGTAGATAGCACAGGAAAATATTATAATAGAATTTGTGAGCACAAAGGTCAGAGCGAAAGGGTGAGACTTCTTCTGACTAAAACCACCCATGTTCCTTCATAGCCCTTTATGTCAAGGCCGCGGTTAACTAGCTATAATATCACAATATGCAAACGAAATTGATAAAATAAGTAAAACATTAAGACCCAACTACATAAGATATTTAGAATACTTACCTACCATTAACCTGCCGAAATGTAACAATGTATATGGAAGAAGGACCTGGAGGTACTTGTTACCTAACTTGTTGAATAAACTCCTTAAGGTGGAAGCTCACATCTGGCCCGCGAAATTCTAATTTTCTTACGTTTTTGGCAATTTGCAGGCCAGTGCTTGGTTGTATGTTTATGAAAATTTGATTTGCGACTGTAAGACGTATGAAGTTACCGAAATAGTTAAACTGTAACGAATCTACCGATCCTTAATAAAAAATAAAAGAGAAGGTAGATTGTACAATAAATATTAATTTTTAAGATAAAAAAAATACAAAAGAATATATAAAACACCTTCCTACCTATCACACACTCAGGCGGCGGAGGTTTTTAAAATGTAGTTAGTGAACCACTTTTAATTGAGAGAAGAGAGATCCGCTTCTTAGTGGATCACCATCCGGTGGATCGGTCCATCAAAATTACTAACTACTAAAGAACGACGACTAAATTACTAAAGAATGACTTTTACATGCAAAAATCAATCTTGACATGAAAATGAACTTGGAGGGTTGTATTGATGGGCCGCGGGTAGTCCAACGGTTATCGCGGCCTCGACATAGAGGGCGAAGAAGGAACATGGGTGGTTTTTAGTCAGTAGAAGTCTGACACTCCCTTTCGCTCTGCCCAAGAGCGGGAGGGGTTATTCGATGATTTTACACCCACCAAAAAAAAAAAAAAAAAAAAAAAAAAAAAAAAAAAAAAAAAAAGGGTTGTATTGATAATTTTGATGGTTATAATTCGGTAACTTCATACGTCTTACAGTCGCAAATCAAATTTTCATAAACATACAACCAAGCACTGGCCTGTAAATTGCCAAAAACGTAAGAAAATTAGAATTTCGCGGGCCAGATGTGAGCTTCCACCTTAAGCAACTAAATAATAAATTAAAATCAAAGACAACTTTACAAATAAAACGAATAATTAAATATTACCTCACAGTGGATTTATACAAAGTTTCTCCAGATCTTTCACAAACAAATAATGTAATCTTAAATTTTATAGCAATAATTATATTTTAATGTAAACAAGCGAGACACCTCACTCGCGCATAATCTTTCTGAATTAAGATTCAGTGATGTATGTTTAACCAAAATCAATTAAATATTTTTGAAATAAAAAGTTTTAAATTTATTTATTTTTTATTTTTTACAACATCCCGCAGCAAACCCTTAAGCGGATTTCACTAGAAGTAGGTAGGTATATACAAATTAAGGCCATGTTATACTGGATATATAGCTTGATGTGTTACCGTGTGTAGGTACTTTGAGACACACGGCTCCAGTTGGCCTTAGTCAGAATGACGCCATCCTGTTTTCGCAATACATTTTCAACAGATTTTCATTAAAAAAATTACAGAGCCGTTCTGTCCTACCAATGTTATTCAAGCGCCAAAGAACCACGCAGTAATGCAATGCAACGTATACTTCGACCAACATAAATCTGTACAGGCGGTAAAACCACAGAACGGAAAGAACTGAACTGTACTGTTCTTTCTGTTCTGTGGGTAAAACAGAGAACTAAAATAAATGTAAAAAGTTTGACATACTGTTGACATACTGTTGACATACTGTTGACATACTGTTGACATACTGTTGACATACTGTTGACATACTGTTAACATACTGTTGACATACTGTTGATTCTTGACAAGCAGCGCCGGCTTGGCCGCGACCCTAGTGGGGCGCTTTGTGGTGGCCCTTTACAAATTTTCTAGGATATAAAATATGAGAGGTACCTACATGGTTCAATCTTGTATCACATCAGTCTAAGCACCTACCTTCAACTCCATCTCCATGTAAGATCCCTTAGTGATAGACCAGGTATAAAAAGCCCTGTTCTCCAGAAGTTCAGCTACGGTTGTCACAGGAACCTCCTGCTTCGGGAACGTGAGGAAAGCTACCAGGTTGCCAGAGTACGTGGTTACGACAACCAGGACGACCAACCACCAGGTTCCTACTACCAAACGACCGCTGTCTGCGCGTGGAAGGTACATGCCCCCTGAATGATAAAAAGTAACTTGCATAGTTTTATTGAGTTGACAGTATGGAATTTGGTCGAACCAATCGTGGGAAAATTTAAAAGAAATGTTTTTCTAGCAATTTATAAAATAATATCTCAATCATTATTTATCATTTATTCATTTAAAAAAATCGTTAATGGTGATAAAACGTAAAATATGCCTAAAGCCCGAAAATAAAATCCATCAAACAACACTAGTATGCGACTTCTTTTTATTCGACTAATTATCAAAAACTTGAATAATCTAGATAAAAAAAATCACTGCTTGTTCTATGCAAAGTTTTTTTTTGTTTTAATTATTTTATTACGATCCTATCATATTTTTAATAGTTGAAGCCATTATTATATTTTAGTAAAATGCTTTCGCAATATTATAATATATTTTGATTTTATTTATTTTATGTAAGTTATCAATTGAGAAATATGGAGCTAGAAAAACTATCTTACTAATTTATTTAAATAAAACCCTACTTTAAATCAGTAACATTTTGAATGTTTTTTTTTTTGCCTTCTTAAATTAGATTTTTAAAGAAGACAATGGATTTTGACACTGAATGCCATACTCAGAGATATTTAATGATTACCTAAGCCGTAACTTAGTCAATATTTGCCATAAAAACCTTCAATATATTGTCAAAATAATAATTAAACGTCGTAATTAAAAATTTCGGCATCATTAGGCCAGTAAAGTCATGGTTAGTTGAATAGCACCATGTATTTATACACCATGTATTTATTTGGATTTAATCTCAAAAACCTATTTTTGAAACTAAAGTAAAAAAGTCTCACCTTGCTGCAACAAAGCCCCGTAGATATACCAAAGGCAATTGTGTATGGTAGCCAGACCTCCTTGACGAGTGATCTCCATGGCCTCGTAATAAGGACTTAGTCTATGGATGATGTATAAAGTTGGCCCCATGAGTATCACTGCAAATCCGAGACACAGCCAAGTCTAAAAAGTAGAAAAAGACAAAGCGTTCTGGTAAAATACCCTCCGGGAACCCTTACAAAGCTATATCAATACCAATGCATCGTTTACATTTTATTAAATTGATTGAGCTAATTTAGTTAAAGTACGTGTTTCCGAAACCGGTAATTATGGAATTAGTGCGCTTTTCTTTTGTACTTTCGCTTTGTGTTTCCGAAACCGGTAATTAGGGAATTACAAGGCTTTTAATAACTGTGGAGAAGCTTCGAACTCAAGAGAGTCTATTAAACCATAAAAATCGGAAATTCATACAATCGAAACCCAGTTCAATCAAGTTTTATTATGAAAATTTTACATAGTCCATTACAAAATGCGTTGTGAAAGTCTGTTTTCTCGATAGCAAAATTAGCATAAAAATTAAGGTTATTGTTGTTCCACAATTCGAATGCAGATTGCTTGTTGTTCATTTCCACTTAAAACGTAGCTTTGCTTTTGTAAAATAGGTCGTAAAGATTAAAAACATATATATGAAGTAGTTATCAGTATGTAAACATGTATGTTGAAGCACATGCTTAGCCCATGTATGTGTATGATATAAACGTTCTCAGAGCCAAAACTTTGCATTTTATTGTCTGAAATAATAAGCTCAAAGTTATCTCTTGACATTGATATTTTCTTTACGTCTTGTCTTGGTGGATTCGTTGTTTTTATTTATTAAGCCCCTTATAATAAGCAATAGCGTATAGGCTCGCCTACTATTACATGGAACTTGTAGTTGGTGAAATTTGAGTGTAGGTACAGGGTTCACACCTCTATCACAAATTAATATGCCTCTACCTCAACCTTCGGAGAAATCTCTATAAGAAGCTCATCATATCCGATTCATACCGTTATTTTCATGAAACGTAACCATTCTCCCTGAGTCACAGCTTTACCAGCACTGAAAATAATATTTAAATAAGTTTGTAAATGAGAACTTACGTCAGTAGTGAATGGAAGTAGAAACAGTAGAGCTCTGCTGAGCTCCCGCGGGCGCGCTATCATGAACGCATACGACTGTATACTCACTGGCATTGTGTAGTTTATGCCTGAAGAAATAACATAAAATTAAGCAAATAGTTCCCGGTCTAGACACTCCCAACGCAGATTTTTTTGAAATACGCAACCTTACCCTAATCAACCTCTTTAATAACTTTTGGTCAGACTTGGCCATTATAAGTAGAACAAATCATTGCGTGCTATATAGTTAAAGGAAAAAAAATATTCTTTATAATTATTTGAAGTTTTTCATTTTTTTGGAATTTAAAACCAGTATTCAATTAGGTTCATTTGAGAAAGGACCGTTTTCACCACTAGTCATAGCATTTTAACACCATCAGCAGGGCTATTACGTATCTTTTTAAATGTCAGTGGCTAGCATAGCGTCCATATTAACTGTCAAATGGTTAGTTTAGTACAGGCGGGTACAACGAAGGAAATCTTGATATGAAAATACCATTTAAAAATAAACTTTATGTCAAACAAAAAGAGTTTGTATTACTTTAATTTCCAAACGTATTTTCGAAGGGAGAGAAATACTTCAGAGCGAGACAAAAATCAATCAATCAATCAATCAAAAATATTCTGTCATTGTCTTGCAATTGCCCGTGAAAAAAAAAACAGAAAAATTTATAGTAATAGAAAACCACATATGTATATACCTAGCTTAGTATAGCTAGGTATATACATATGTGGTTTTCTATTACTAAAGAATGACTTTTACATGCAAAAATCATTCTTTAGTAATTTAGTCGTCGTTCTTTAGTAGTTAGTAATTTTGATGGTTATAATTCGGTAACTTCATACGTCTTACAGTCGCAAATCAAATTTTCATAAACATACAACCAAGCACTGGCCTGCAAATTGCCAAAAACGTAAGAAAATTAGAATTTCGCGGGCCGGATGTGAGCTTCCACCTTAAAATTTATTAGAGACAAAATTCATAAAAACGGTATAGCCACATAAAAAAAAACGTAAACAATATGGCGGAAACACATTCGTGTTGAAATCATAATTTTCCTTTCCCAAGTATTTTTAATTGTATTTAAGCGAAATATTTGTCATAAACTATGGTGAAATCGTGTTGCGTGAAGGGGTTTCCAGGATGTGGAATTTCTTTTTTCAGGTAAGTTTTTTTAACTTTGTTTACAAATAACGGCTAGGGTGACTATGTTCTAAATCTATAAATGGGAATCATTAAATTATTTTAAAGAATACGCCTTTTCTATTATCAATATCGGTATTTAAAATCTCATTTCTTATCTCATAATGATAACATAACCAAAACAAACATTTGAATACTATCTTCACTTTTTAAACTTTTTCATTCATAAATCAAATCCAATGTATCCAAAAGTAAAAATAAAACATAATCATGGCCATAATTATTGTCGTTCCTATTTATTCTTAATAAAAAAATATGTAAATGTCTCTATTTATTCTTAATCTCATTGTTTCTGTTCCTTTAAATCAGAGCTTTTACTTTAACAATTTACTAATTTTCAATCGTCTATAAGTTACTAGATATACTATTCACTTTTTATATTTTTATTAAGTTTAAGGGATTACCCTTAAACTTGTGGTTGTGTTTTATATTACAGTAAAGAGTTATCAATGTTATAGAGCCAGAGTTTATAAATAGATATTAGTTATGTTTTTATTATAATAAGTAAGTTTCATTTGAGTAGGTACCTATATTTAAGTTAGGTGTGTGTACATTCGGTAGAATGTCATGAACCATACCATTTTTTTGGAACAACTTTGTGCCTACCGTATCCTATGAAAAAATGTCTTTGTCAGTTTTTTTTAATTGTTACAAATGCCAAGCCAGGAGCAACTTATTTATAACTGTCCCAAATGTAAGTATAAAATGGTTGGTCACCCTACTAGAAAAAGATGACATCCACTTTCGAGGTAATCTCATTCGGAACGCTTTTGAGTGGCACGTGCACAGTCCAGTTAGTATATAAAGTCCTTGGTTTAGTATCTATGCCAAACCATTTGACAGTTAATCGATGGGGACTAGGATAGCCACTGACATATAAAAAGATACGCAATGGCCCTGCTGTATGTTTTACCAGTGATTACATACGGGACTGAGACGTGATTGCTCACAATGGGCTTCATTAGAAAGCTCAAAGTCACCCAAAGGCAGTGGAGAGGGCTATGCGCGGAGTTTCCTTGCGGGATCCCATCGATTAACTGTCAAATCGGTTATGGTTTAGTACAAAATGGAACCATTTGACAGTTAATTGATGGCCCCTTGATTGTCACTGACATTTAAAAAGATACGCAATATCCCTGCTGGTGAAGGGTGTACCCGCTGGATGCAAGACACACGGGATCAATATGGCTACACCTCGGGGAGGCCTAAGTCCAGCAGTGGACATCTTTTGGATGAAATGATAAATGATGATAGACAGTTTTCGTGAGTGATATTTGAAACGAAAAAATGTATGCATCCTTGTGAGCCTAAAAACCATAACGAAGTAACCTCTTTTCTATAATTGCATGTAGGTGGCTGGCTATGACGCGCAAAAAAATTGCAACAGCCATAAAGAGAATAAGACAAAAAGCAAATTTTGTTTTTAATTTACACATGGTATTCCAACAATTTTTTCGATAAGATAAGCCAGAAACTTTCGTTCCAGTTAAGGAGGCTAGTTGAACTTTCAAATATTAACATTACTGGTAGGTACATTATTTTTGTTGTTTCTACAGGATAATGATGCTAATTATTTAGTGGGTAGAGGGTATCTCATACCTGGCATAGGATCTGGGATGACAGTGAACGATGCCGCAGCCAAAGCTCCATGTCCTTTAGAAATGGCTATCATCGTCAACTTCGCGTCCATGCCATGCATAGTCTGAAAGAAAATTAATAAATTACTGGTTCTTCAGTCTTTCACTGATTCATAAGTTTCAGGTATTTTACTTACATCAGCAATAGTATCATTGGCCAAATCTTTCTTCAAAACAGAAGCTAAAATTACTTTTATTCTGAAAATAAAGAAGAACCAGTGAAAATCTTCATTATTTAAAAATTAAATCGATAATGTCTATTTTCTAAGTCTTACGTGAAGTTTTTGTTAATTGCTAACTGATTAACGATATCAAATATAAGTCCACTATATTTCACAATAGCACCAGATTCGTTCCGCTGCAGTATGGTCCATGGTGGGTTCTAAAATAAATACAAAGCATTAATTTGTAAACTAATGATAATTCATGTGTAAATGGCGATTATTTTACTGTGTAATAAATATTTGTGTAGTTCATATGTCTAGCCCTATAGCACATTCGGAATCCATGATAAAGCCTATTTTCATCTGCTTAATAAGAATACTCAAAATCAACTCAGTAGCTATTATACAAAACTGGGAAGCAGGCGGGGTCCACATTTTTGCATCATGTTATATTCCAATGAACCCCGCCTGCTTCAAAGTTTTGCTTAATATAAAATGTGCTTGATTTTTGCTTTTCCGTTTTCCAGTCGGGTTTTTCAGTTTCTAACTACTTTTTTATTTCCAGTTTTTTAGTTACTCACGCAGTCGTTAACATTTTTATACGATTTTCACTTCGAATACCTATTTGTTTTTTTTTCGTTCACACAAGTTTTGTATATTTTTATAATCTCCTTTTCAAACCCTTTATTTTAACACCCTACTCGATGGTAACCTACGATATTATGTCCCCAAAATCCGCAATTTTTAGGGTTCCGTAGTCAATATGGAGCCCTTATAGTTTTGCCTAACCATCTGTCTGTCCGTCCGTCCATCCGCACTATATCTCAAAGACTCTTCGTTTTTTTTATTTAGGGTATCTCCAGTAGGTACACATTAAAGTGGGGATTTTTTTTTTTCGCAAAGTCCTTTGTGCGGGATGTCGTTGGATAGGTTTTTAAAAAACATTGCGAGTTTGGTCAAACAGTTTATCGAATACGGGATGCGTTTGTGAAGCTTTAAGGTGCAAATTGTTAGACTCAAGTGTGCCAACCTAAACCACCTACCTATACAGGTTGTGTATGGGCATGTGAAAAAAATCATGGTAGTAGCATATACAATGTGGATCTGGAACTACGACATTAAATTAAAACTAGCACTGTACTAGTCCATCGAAACATTTTAAAACACGAAGATTAGTAGTTAGTGGAAAATTTAAAAATTGCAATTTTCAAACAAAATAAATAGCAGAATCAACTGCATAAAAAGTAAACACGCTTTAACTACGAAAAGTCACTGACCTAGTGCGCGGGGTGCAGCGAGCGGCGGCGATGTTGGGCGTAGGTACTTTTTATCGGAGAACAACAAATCAGCGGCATAAACTCACTAAGTTGCGAGTTGTTAATTAATAAAAGATCACTGATTGAATAATTAATCACTTAAAACCTTATTTGAGGCATAATTAAACTAAAAAACTTACTAACTTAACCTAAATCACAAAACTAGCTACCTAATAAATGCCTAAATAACTAATATTACACTAACACCAATAAGTCACAGTAACCTATGCACTAATCCAAATATCATAAATCGTCTTTAATCACAATAACAACAAACTTTTCATAAAATCATGACAATGCGCGCGCGGCTCGTCTTGTGATAAAAAAGTAGGCGTGTGCTCTCCTCAAAGGGCGCCGCTATGCACTGACTGACATAGTTACCGAGTCAAGGACTTTTTGCCGAAAAAAATTCCGCTCACACACACACTCGCAATTTTCTATGCACCACTAATGCATTATTTGCGTAAGTAATATTACTTTTTCTTTATAATTGTAGTATTTTGTGGGAGTGTGCGGGGCGCGTCAGAGTGGGATCGTATGACACCTTTCTCTGTCTTTCAAGCGTATTGAGACGTTGAGAATAGAATCGTAGGTTTTTGCACAGGTTCCTGACCTTACAATGTTTACCTATTATTACGGACTCCGATCTACATCATGTTGAAAAATAAGAAAATGAAAAATAATTTCCTGTGGCTAAAGTAGTCATTGGATTTGATTGATTTTTTGTATACGGGTCAAGAGCATGCCTTTCTTTACGTGGTTTAGAGAAATGTCAATCGTCCTGCTCCACATTGTATAACGAAAATAAAAGTAAAACTATCACAGCTAAGTAGGCTTTACAAGTTTACGAGTAATAGTTAACTAACATAAAAAAAATACATACTTTTATGAAATATTTTCCTAGACATAATGTATGGGAGCGCAGGGCTCCAAACTGCAAATGTAAGTTTGATTTATTTTTACAATAAAAATCATCGTTCGGAGGCAGGTAGGTAGGGTAGTTAATCAGTTTAGTAAGTTTACATATTTTGATGGGCAACTATGAAACCCTACATTGTGTGTGGTCTGACATGCACTTGGCCAGTTTTATTCTTGGTGTTTTTTTTATTTTAAAATAGCCAGTAACACTCGCGCCACCAAGACAAATCTAACGACGTACATTTTAGTTATCCAAATCCGTTCATCAGTGACTTATGTTT
Organism: Diarsia rubi; assembly: GCA_932274075.1. NCBI lineage: Eukaryota > Metazoa > Arthropoda > Insecta > Lepidoptera > Noctuidae > Diarsia > Diarsia rubi. The sequence continues at coordinate 17,497,706 of OW026424.1, read as the reverse complement.
AAGGGAACAAAGAAACGAACATACATACAGGTCAAACACATAACCCTCCTTTCGGGCTTTTTCGTAGTCGGGTAATAACCCAATGATGTGAGTAATTAAATAGTGTAACTATAATTAGTAAATATTATCTTACGTGAAAAGTGATGATCGGTAGTTCTTTTCCTCTAAACCCATGGTGTATGTGAGGAAAAAGAAAATCTTCAAACTTCACCGCGTCGATAGGACGCCAGAATCCAACCTACAAAACACACATAGCATAAGCTTTTTTGTTTTGGGCACGATTTAAAAACGCGCCAAGAACTGTTTCACTAATGAATTACAAATTAATAAAATGTCTTAACTTAAGCATCGTTTTATGTTCCAACTTCTAGGAAACCGGCGTATTCTCTGTTAAAGGGAGTGGACTGAAATACAAGATGCGGGCTCGTCGATTGGACACCACATGTCTTCGAATAGGGATTTTTACTGTCTTAAAAAAATATGATTCTAATTAGTCAGTTTTTTAGATTATCGAAAAATATTGACGAAGATAAAACGCGCCAAAGATTTGATTTGTCACTCACCGGTAAAGAATGTCATACTAATGTCTTGGAAAATGACCTCAAACGAGTTTTTTTTTTCAAAGCATGGTTCGTCTTTATTCTTTGTTTACGTGAAAAAAGAAAAAATAAATAAATACGTGTCCAATATTTTTTGGAAATCTATTTGACGGACTAATTAGATTTTTTTGTGAACCACCCTATTTCTGGTTCCAAGACATACCGGTATCCTTACATTCGATGTTTTCCTTTACCGTTTTGAGAATTGTGGTTACGTGTTGTAATTTATACTTATCGGGGTATGTACTTACGTTTAGCAAGTTAATTTTTTCAATGACTCCTGTGGTTCCGTTCAAGTTGGCACTGGACAGGTCGGAAATATCTGAGAACCCTCGGTAGGTGGCACCCCATGTGTCTGCCGCCAAAGCACGCCATGTTGAACAGTTGCCGCATCGGCTCTTGGCGGATATGTGTTGCTGGTTAAAAACAAATAAAGAAAGAAAAATGTATTTTGCAGAAAAAACGCGTTTTAATCTCAGGCTCATAAATAAATATGATCATTCGGCCGAACAGAAGAGTTGCTCTACCTGCATTTGTTTTAGTAGCATATCTCGTCTTTGTATCTTGTTCGGTCGGATTGCTTCCCACTCCTCATCAGACACCTGAGCAGCGACGTCAAACTCGTCTTGGATAGCCGCATCCAGCGCTGATACGAAGGCATCCATCAGCTCTTGACAGTAGCACATTATTCCGTTCTTAAAATATTAAAGCAATTTTTATTGCAGCAATCTTTAAGAAACCTCGCTAATAACCTTCAAGAATCGAGTACATTCCGTAGGTACTTCCATTTTATTCCCAAGGTCAGTGCGGTGGGCGTAGGTGGCATAATTGCCATTGCAATTTCAACCGTATGCCAAGAGCGTAAAGTAACTTCTTCCTTGTTGGTTCTTTTATCTTTAAGTTTATTTGTTATTCATTTTAAGTTAACAATAGGGAATTTTCTCGAACATCTTTTGTCTAAACACACAAAAGATGTTCGAGAAAGGTATAAATGGACCGACAGAGGGCGGAGCGAGTCAAGACTTTCACTCAGATCTAGCCTGTCCCCTTGCTGCCCTCCCCCAGTGACGTCCTAAGCCGAGGTCCACACCCCACAGGGGGTGCCCTTAGCGATTTGTCACTTAGTTTGTAAGTTACCTGCCCTGGCTGGAGGCCTTAAACTCAAGGCATCCACAGGGATATGCCCAGTTAAGCAGAAGACAGTCTCCTAGACTGAACTGCGAGATGCCATTTCGAAAAAAAAAACGGAGCGAGTCAGTCTACCAAGCTTATCCTGAGACTTCTAAACTAAACACATTTATATTATTATATCCCGGGGTGTCATAGATAATTTCGTGTCTCTCTATCCCATAGAAATATAAAAAACAGTCTATCCCAACTATGTTTAAACTCTAGCACTATATCAAACCACAGATTCAATAGTAATTTTACTGATAAAACCAAACTTTCAAACTAAAACGCAAAACAGCGCAATGCAGGTTTGGTAGACACACAACACAATCATTCGCGGAATTGACTGCACGAAACGAAATAGTCGAACAAATTGCATTTAACGGGCGAAACGCGCTGTCAATCCAGCCCGGATTAGACTCTGCTTTACTGATCGTAGGCATCTCGGTAATATGGATAATAATATAGGTTTTGGGGATCAGAGAGTTTTGTGAATTTTGTTTAATTACTGATATTCTGTAAATGCCAATTGCCTATGCTAGGAAGAATTTGAAATTCACAGAATTTGATTTGTATTCCAAGTTTTCATTCACACATTCATCGTTTTTGCGACGCTTTTATTTAGCTAGCTACGAGGCTACGGGTCTACCTTTTATAGTAGAACTTTTTATGTCAGAATTTAATTTTGCATAGCAGTGGATGGCATAAACGTTATTTCACCAAAAATCATTTGGCGTACACTAATTTATCATACATTCAAAAAGCATAATTACGTAAATCATTAAAAAGTAGGACCATGCTATTGCCGAAAGTTCACAATCAGAATCGTCTATTGCCATACATTTCATTTCGACAGTCGTTAAAGATACTTCAACTTTCATTTCTCCGAAAGTTTTCAGTTAGAATCATCTTTTGCCAAACATTTCATATAATATTTGAATGAAACCTATCACATTACAAAACCTATAAAGAATAATTAATTAATTTGTGGATGTAAGTTTAAATGTTTGTAAACGCACCCACCAACGCACCAAATTCTACCATCTCTGTATTAAGCCATGTGAAATTCTACCAAATAATCGGCGCTCTAAATAAATGCTAAAGGATATACCTATATACTACATAAAATTCTGCCGTATTAAAAGTATGCCATTGTAAATTTGGACATTTAAACATTCCGCCATACGATAATTCTGTTAAACACGTTTCTTCAATCTATCGTTCAAAGAAGAATATACCAAGTGTGTGTTATGCCAAATAAATTTCGGAGTATCAAGATTCTGCCAGATAGTACGTATGGTACAAGTGCTACGTAACAATTTATGGTTTCATTTCTTGACTCTCAATGAAAGTGCCTCAAGTAATTATATCCTTAACCTTACACCACACATGATTAAGTAGCTATAAGAGTCAATTTCTAAACCCACATTTAAGTATCTGTTTCAATCTAAACAAATATACTTTACCTTACAATCTGGATTATTATCAGTCATGTTATAGATATAGGCAACATTCTCCCCTTCGTAAAAGTCGTTGATCAGGCTGCTCAGATTGCCGTTCTGAGCGTTGGTATCGGATACGACGTAGAGCCACTGGGCCATCGTGTGGGACATGAGCAGGTCTCTCGCCGTCTCCGCCATTGTGGTCATCACGTCTGACGTCACCACTGCTATGAAGTTTTCACCTACGAATAATGAATACAATTGTGAACACTATATTTAAAAATTCTGAATAGGTAGGTACTACCCTCATGAGCCAATATCAAATCCTTGTGTTTTTGTTCATTTGACAGCTTGAATAATTTTGTACTAGAATGAATCATCAATTTAACCATCATGTACCTTTACTGTAACATCAAAAAGAACCAGCAACAAAACACTTTCATAAAAAGGTACTTACAGTGGATTCTCGAAAACAAACAAAAAATAAGTTGCTGTTTTTTTGGTTTTATTCAACAGAATATAACAGATTGCTAGTAAAAGTTACATAAATAGTTCAATTAGAAGGCAGTTGTGCCCGTTTGGATGCTCTCTAAACAATGTAAAATATTGCAGCTGCAAAAAAAAGTTATTAAAAAACCCGACTGAAGAAACTGAAAAGTAAAAATCAAACATTTTAAATTAAACAAAACTTGGAAGCCGGCGGGGTTCATTCTATTTTCATTTCATAATTTAATATTTATATGAACCCGTATTGTTTTTAATTAAAATGTGCTTGTTTTTTACTTTTCTTAACTACTTTTTTTTATTTCCAACTTTTTAGTAAAAAACTCGCGATTAATTCTTCGCTGATGATTTAACTTTTGTATTTGTTTATAGGTTTTGTTACTTTATTTTTTTTCTAAACATGTAAGTTTTTGTAATCTCCTTTTAAAACCCTTCATTTTGATACCCCACTCGATGGTAATGGAAATATTTTATTTTTTAAACCTACGAAATGGCCTCCAAAATCCGCAAATTTCTTTGTTTTTTTTATTTTAATGTAGCCAGTAACACTCGCGCCATCCAGACGAATCTATTTTTTTCAAATCCCTTCATCCGTTTAGGAGTTATGAGGGAACAAAGAAACGGACATACATACACACATACATACATACACGCCAAACACATAACCCTCCTTTTGGGCTTCGCCGCAGTCGGGTAAAAATAAAGTGTGGTACTATACGATCTATTACCGTAGTAGACTGTAGTAGACTACCTAACACCTAAAAATATTGATTAGGTAACAGGGAGATGTTAATATGAAATTAAATGAAGTATTCATCTTACCTATATACTTAACCGGCAGTTTAGACAAGACCCTAAGCATCTCTTTCCTTCTCAAATATTCGTTGATCTCATGTTTCATTTTGAACACGGTGACAGAAACCGGCGAAGCACTCTCGTCGTCTATTTGTGATGTTAGGGACTGAACAACTCGAGACACCATGTCGCGACCTGGTGGTGAATAGAAGACACTAGTGAGAACTCCAAAAGTGAGAAATGAATTTACTGTAGAATCTCCTGTTTTCTTAAGAGGACTCTTTCTAAAGAATGCTGGTAGATTTTATGAACTTAATAATTAGAACTCAAATAAATGTTAAAAAAATAGTTGATAAAACAGATGCGTTGATAGTTTTATTGATATATGCCTTTTTGCTAAGATAAAAAGAAACAAACGCAGCTAACTATAGGAACTGAACTTGCGTAATATACACTTCATTCTAAACCTAGTAGTGTATTGCAATAAGAGCCAGTTAACGGAGGAGTGTATTGAAAAAGGATTTGCAGCCTAGCGCAGTTACTGTTGTCAGTTCAGTACTTACTTAAAGTGTCATCATGCAGTATAATAGCAGACTTCCATTGGAAAGCATTCGAAGTTCTCAAATCAAGAAGCAGTTGTGGTAACTCTTCACCAGGATCCGCGAATGTGGCAGTTATGGCGGAATGAGCTGGTAATCTTGGACAGTCCACTTCCGTTAAAGCAAACAGTAATAGTTCTTCTTCTTCGGTACGAGAAAATAAATTCCATGTGTCTTCGCAAGAAGCCACACTGAATACAGCTAGAAAACCTACAACAATCATGGTTAGTTTTATTTAGTTTGTCAATGGCCGTACTTACTTCAGCTACAAAGAATTTTGTATGGGTATGACCTAAAAGAACTGCCTATGTATTTTTATACCACTGACGTTTAGCTGTACTATGATGTGCGAAAAAAAGCTATTACTTTTACCTGATATCTATTGGCGCCCAACACGGTAGAAGTTTTATCGTGTTGGGCGCCAATAAAATAACATCAGTTTCTGGACTATTAGGGTCTTCCCCATTGAGGCCTATTTCAATAAAAAAAGACATTCCCGTCACGATACATATATTATATACCTACCTAATGTTCTATGTAATGACCTACTACCCTAAATATTACACAACATTGTTTTCATTAAATATTCATTAGACTGGCCTGTTGGTCTAGTGGTTAGTGACCCTAACTGCTATGCCGGAGGTCGTGGGTTCGATTCCCACCCAGGACAAATGTTTGTGTGATGAGCACGATCATTTGTTCTGTGTCTGGGTGTAATTTATCTATAATATGTATGTATTTAGAAATATATAAGTATGTTTATCAGTTGTCTAGTACCCATAACACAAGCTCTGCTTAGCTTGGGACTAGATGGCGTTGTGTGATAGTTGTGGAATATTATTATTATTATTATTTCCTTTATTCACTTTCTAACATATTTAATACATTTTTAAATATTTATTACAAAAAAGCATATAAAAAACATTTAAAAATATAAAAAATAGTAGCCCACCGGCATTGGGAACAGGGTCCGAGCTACCGGTAGTCAGGGCTCTTATTATTATTATTATTAGTTTCCACCATTTCATACCTTTCTTGAGACTGATAGCAGTCCAGGAGTAGTAGTAAACATTTACACCGCCATGTTTGAGCTCAACCCGCACCAACTCCTTGATGTAATCCTTTAGCTCGTCTAGAATTGTCTGGTATTTCTCGCCTAAGTACTGCCGGTCTAACACCACGGCTGAAATCATGACATCGTTGTAAAAGTCATCTTACATGGTTTTACTTTTATTTGACGTTTAGTTCCCAATTAGTTAATTCACATCATCATCATTATCATCTGCCTAGCCCTTTTCGAACAACAGTCCAAACTTGGTAGTACGATACTCTTTTGTAAGACTGGTCGACTTGCTGTTTCTAGTATTCAGTTAATGAACATTCTGTCTAAAAAATATTAAACTCATACACATTATAAAATATCACATTATAATACTGAGTGCTAAAGATATTCTTGAGAATTCACGCAATTCAGAATTCCGAGCATTATGACTTTAAATATATTATTATGTAACAAAATGCCAAACTTACCTATTGAAGCATTTGCTGTCATCAGCGATGGGAAATCCTCCGCAGATACTGGAGCTAACAAAAACACAAAACCGAGTATCCATAGTTCCATTTTCGGTCAACACGAGCGCAGGCCGATTTCTACACTTCTCAACTGAAATCCCAATCATAATTCGTAAGCAATAGAAGTAATTATTGATATCCAATCAGAACTTTCCCGTTATTATTAAGGGCGTAATGTAATTAACAGAAACCAGGACGCAGATGTCCCATGTTAACCTTTGAAGTGGTTTGCACGAATGTGGCTTGTTGAAAGCTTCGTGATTCATGGAACAATACTTGTTCTTCAGTTAATATACAGGAGGTTTGACTCGGCTACGAATGTTCGTTCTGTAACGCGATCTAGCTATTCAGATCAGAAAAAAAACAAATAGTAATCATTGTCAACATTTTTTTCATTATTTTACACACCTTTTAACGACGTGCAGTGCTACAAAGATGGCAGTAGGTCAGGTTGGAAAGGGCTAAAAGGGAATCGTCACGTCGAAACAACCTGATAATTATCACCATCAACATAGCAGGAGCTCGTGGCTCAATAATGACTGCGTTTGCCTAAATATGTTGGTCCGTGGATAGGTACATCGCTACCCACTACATATCGAGTTTCTTCTGTGCCTCGGAAAGCACGTTAAGCCGTTGGTCCCGGCTGTCTTTTGTACATCTTTGGCAGTCGTTACAGACAGGCCCGAAAGTCTGACAACTAGTCTTACCAAGAGCATCGTTAGCACCATATTGACACCAGTACTAACTGGGTCGTGGAAGTCAGACAGGTAGTCACTTCATGTAAAATACTGGTATTGAGCCGCATTCGAGTCCACTTGAAACCGACCCCATCGTATTTGGGAAAAGGTTGATCTACTTACATCAGTCCACTGCTTAAATAAAAAAGCTCATAATATGCTCCGTTGATGACGCTTAACTTTGAAATGTCATTTATGTCATTTAATGGTATTCTCAATTATGTGAATATTCAAGAATACCTATCTTTTGCACTTATTATTTTATGAGGCCGCCACACAATGCTCCTTGCGCTGCTCATCTCATCGCTATGCTCATCGCGCTGCCGCTATTTGCCGCGATGTTGCCCGCTGTGCCCACACTGCTCTACTCGCGCAATTAATCGCAACGCTCCTACAAAAACAAAAACCGACAAAATAGGGAGCGATGGGCAGGACGAGGAGCATGACGTGCAGCATGACGAGTAAAGTGGGCACACTATGTCTCTGCCTCCTTTCCTCGCTACTTCCCATGCCACTCGTCGAGTGTGTGGCGGCCTTAATAAATGTGGTATTAAAGAATTTGTTTGAGTTTAGTCAAGCAAGGTAACGTAGTGTTAGTATTATTTTGCCGATCCCCGGTTTAACTTCGAACCTTATTGCTGTTGAAATGCGCTCTCCACTCAGGGACCTCATGTTGTGACTTGTATGTAGACCAACTAAGACGTAGATTTTAGATTCAATTATTCAAAATTCGACGTACCCAACAATTAAAGAAACACCCTTTACAGGCCAAGAAAGAAAGGTCAGCGGTTTGTTAAAAATTCATTATAATTACGAGAGCGCCACGTAAGGCTTATTAGGTAGGTTGGCCGCGGGTAGTCCAACGGTTATCGCGGCCTCGACATAGAGGGCGATGAAGGAACATGGGTGGTTTTTAGTCAGTAGAAGTCTGACACTCCCTTTCGCTCTGCCCAAGAGCGGGAGGGGTTATTCGATGATTTTCCCACCAAAAAAAAAAAAAAAAAAAGGCTTAGGTAGGTACATTGTAGCTATCGTTTCGTACTACACTAATATCATATATTAGGTCGTCCTAAGATGACCTAGATAAAATCGATCTAATAAATTAACTGATTTTATTATGAAATGAAATTAAAAAATTGAATGGACTGCTGCTTTCAAGTTTTGTTTAATTTAAAATGTGCTTGTTTTTTGCTTTTCAGTTTTTTCAGTCGGGTTTTTTTGTTTTTTAACAGTACTCAGGTAGCCAATTCGTCTACAGAAAACATGGTTCACCGTTGAAAGAAAATACGAAACAATTAGTGGCCTATACCATTATTTAGCGAGGCACGTTTCGCTACAAGAAATGAATTGATAACCGACACCAATATTTGCCGATTTATTGGTTCACTAATCCATAGGCAAAAAGTTTTTTGAAATCTATCTGACGGACTAACAACAACCCGCAGCTCCGACGACAACAACCCGCAGCTCCGACGGAATATCGATGAATGTTAGCACGATGCTACAAAACTGCAATGCACGTTATTGCGAAAGATATTCACTGCAATACTACTTGACTTCGATGCACGTTATCGCGATAGATCCTACGCAAAACTGTAGTGTGCAGTGAATAATAGTACATTGTTAGACAAGGGGTGAAAGTTACTTATTTAGTCCCGAAACGGGGTTTGGTGCCCGTAACTTAGTGAGGGTGCTAATAGTTCGAGAGACTAAATTAGTAATGTAGGTAAATTACTACCGAGATAAACACTGCGCTTTTCATTACGAATTCGAGGAAAGTAAAAATAAGAACATGAATTATTAGCTAAAAAAAAAAATTGTGTTGAACTGTTGATCGGATTGTCGCTTTCCCGCTTATTTTCTTTTTTTTACCGACTTCCAAAAAGGAGGAGGTTTTCAATTCGTCTAAGTTTTTTTTGTATGTATGTTTTCGGATATCTTCGTCTTGAAACGAATTTCATTTTGTATTCGAAAGAGTATACTTCCGAGGTGGTCCCATTGTCACCAAGTCAGGATCTGATAATGGAAACCCTGAGAAATCGAGGGCAACACTCGAACTTTATAGGCACACATTACGTTTTTCATACATTTTCTGAAGCTGTTCAAGTATTTGCGTTTGAAAATTATAATCTCATGTGGCTGCGCTGATGATGGAAGGTACAACTCCTCAACGGTTTGTAGTTGAAAGAAAATTCCTTCAAAATTATACTTAGGTTACTTATGGATCGATAGTTGTATTTATGGGGGTATGAGGAACAGGGTGTAAAGTTCCTCATCCCCCGTAGAAAAGGGAGGACCCTCCGACCAGACGGGTGTTGTGTCTGGTGGGCTAACTGCCCGACATAATTATGTAAGTCGGGATTTTCTATAGTACTTATAGGCTAATGTGGCGGATAACTTTGATAGCGCGATGCAGAATTGCCAATGTTAGTTCGCATCTGTTGCGATAGATGGCGCTGTCGCCACATATTCTTTCAGGTTATTAGGTTGACCTGATAATATAAGTAAATCTCATTAAACGACTTTTAAAAAAAGGAGGCCCTCAATTCGTCGGAATCTTTTTTATGTAAGTATAATCACCAATTACTCGAAGACGCCTGAACCGATGTACCACTGACCATGATAATCAGTATTTGATTATGGCATCCCAGAGAAATCGTATCAAATTTTAGGCACTTATGACGTGTATTGTGCTTTTTCTAAAGTTTTTCAAGTATCTAGCAGTCATCATTTCATCTTGATGAGCTGATGATGGAAGGTATAACTCCGGTTAGGAGTTGGAGGATAATTCTTTACTAAAATATTATGGGGACGTATATATGTATTTTTTCAGGTTATCTAAATGAGCTGATTATTGCAGGTACGACTTCTTACGGTTAGGGGTTGAAAGCCATAATAAGGGAATCTTGAAGTTTAAGGGTTAGGTTTCTTGGTTGAATGTTAAATGCATAGTAAATATTTGTATGTGATACCTATTACCTACAACTAAAAATGGAAAAATAAAAAACCTTTTTGGCAAAACAAAAAAACGACTTCAAAAACACAAAAAGTGAAAAAAACTAAATCACAAAAAAGTAAAAAATAAACCTCAGTAAATATCTGTAGAAAAAACAAATTAATAAATAAACAAATAAATAAGTAAATATCTGTGTAAAGATGTGTGTGTGTGTAGTCAATATCTGTTTCTGAAGTTGGCGACAAAAAAATTTGATCAAACAAAAAATGGTCACCGACTTCAAAAGCTGATTTTTCTTCTGAGGTTTATTTTATTGGCGGTAAGTCCCCTCTTTGAGGAGTGGCTAGAGAGGCGCCTCGGCGCCCTCACCTTCCGTCTGACGCAGGTCCTCACCGGTCACGGTTGTTTCGGGAGGTACCTGCACCGAATCAGGCGGGAGGAAACGCCCGGATACCTCCATTGTGAGGATCGGCTGGAGGACACGGTGGAGCACACCGTGGAGTTGTGCCCTGCTTGGGAGGAGCCCCGCCGTGTTCTCGTAGCGGCGATCGGTGGCGGCGACCTCTCGCATCTGGCCCTGGTGCAAGCCATGGTCCGCGGCGAGGAGGAATGGGACGCGGTCACCTCCTTCTGCGAAGCAGTGATGCTAGCGAAGGAGGTGGCGGAACGCGAGAGGGAGAGAACAACATGGGAGGGGCCCGTAAGGACCGACGCCCTTTGGGGCTGCGGGATGTTGTAATAGATACCGCGGCCTCGACATAAAGGGCTCAGAAGGCACATGGGTGGTTTTTAGACAGTAGAAGTCTGATACTCCCTTTCGCTCTGCCCAAGAGCGGAAGGGGTGATTCGATGATTTTCCAACCGCCAAAAAAAAAAAAAAAGGTTTTTTTACTTTTTTGAGATTTAGATTTTTCCACTTTGTGTTTTTGAAGTCGGTTTTTTTGGCTTCTGGGTCGTCCAGCTATGCAGCCAGTATTTTTCATGTTCATCACTAAAAAATAGCAAAGATTTTGCAGAAATCTATGTTATTTTACAGAAATAGCTAAAACTAAATTATATTAAAGACATAATATAATTACATTCTTAAGTTCACTTTATGTTATTTTAATTTTAAATCGCACTGTAATTTAGTGGCTGTCTAAAAGTTGGAACATGGTTCAATAAAAATGTGAAAATACACCTAGTTTTTTTTAATAATTTGACAGCTGTCAGTTGAAAGCGATTCTCCCTAGGGCTGAAAAGTAGTACTTTTAACCCGCTCCGCGGGCATGTTATGACCTACTTTCACAGTATAAGTAATGAATAATTTAATCTTACACAATTTTTGTAAAATATAATAATTTTTTGTACAACAATTATGACGCCCACATATTTTTTATGGCCAAAGCATTCCGTGTGTAATTGCTATTTGGAGATATTCTATTGATCTCTTATTTCTGCTTACTTACTCACCATTACCAACACCATCTCCTGAGTCCGCTCCTGATAGAATCAGTTTTGGCGACTTTCTAGTGACTTTTGATATTGAGTTTAGCGACTCGAAATAAATGGAGTGGCAACACTAAATGGGCCACGCTATCTGACATTGACATTCTGACATTGTCAATAGAAAACATCAGCATGATAAGTTTGTTGAAATCAAATCATTGATCTCGCCTAATATAACTTGTGAAATGGCGAAAGAATATAAAAAAATCTTTATAACAGTTGGTACAACAAGATTCGATTTACTTTGCGAGTACGTTTTGTCTGAACCTGTACTTATGGCATTGAAAAATATTGGCTGTAAAGAGATAACTTTTCAAATCGGCAATAGTAGTTCAGAACCCGGTGTATTTGTGAAAGAAAATGTTATGATAAATATGTATAGGTTCAAGGACTCTATTCTTGAGGACATAAAGGGCGCAGACTTGGTGATAAGTCATGCTGGGGCTGGAAGCTGTCTAGAAACTTTGGAAGCAAATAAACCACTCTTGGTTGTCGTTAACGAAGACCTCATGGATAACCATCAACTGGAACTAGCTGAACAACTACAAATCGATTCACATTTATACTACTGCACTTGTGATACAATAATAAGTACACTAAACATGGTAGACTTCAGTTTGCTATCCCAGTTTCCAAAAGCGGATTCATCAATTTTTGTAAATTATTTAGATAGTGTCTTTCAAATTTATAGTGATGGTAAACAAAAATCTAAATTAAATTGAATTTTACAATTCTATTATTATTAATCTTAAGTTTTATGAAATTGTTACTTTTTTACTTCGTCACGTAAGCATGGCAGAAAACAATGTTGTTTTCTGTTATGTAAAGTACAGTGTGTACTTTTTATTCCCATATTGTACTAGTTATCGTAATGTAAATATAAATCTTTGTATAACATTAATGTAAATTTATGGTGATTCCAAAATATCAATTTGTATAATATAATGCTGGGACATAGGGGTGCTCTAGAAAGTTTGTAAATCATGTATTATGTTTTGTTTGACCTTTATGGAGCTTGAAACTATGTAATCACAACCATGACCAGCCAGTATCTTTGTCAAAACATATTGGGTGCCTGGATATGGCCATGCTATCTTCCTGGTAAGAGCTTCTGGGCAAAAGTCGTGCAAGGTTCCTTACTGTTAATTCAATTGTTGGAAGAATGAAGCAATTGTTAGCTGTATATCTATATTTTAAAATTATTTAATTTGCTTTTTTACACTAACTGTACTCAGAGATATTTGATTACTTAAGCCATCACTTAGTAAAGATTTGACTTACTTTTGTATGACAAAGCTGTCAAAACCTTTACTAAGCGATGGCCTAAGTAATCATTAAAGCTCTCTGAGTGCGGCAGTTAGACTAGGTTTTATGTGAAATATTTAATACATATAAAATAAATTATTTTCATAGTACAATTTAATTTTATTGACAAAATACAGATAATTTACAAGGCTCACAAAACAACATAAGTCATATAAATGATTAGGTTTCTTAGAAATTATGAAAAAATAATAGGACAATTCTAAACTTATTAATGTTTATTATGAATTATTTAGACTAATTTTTTAGCTTCAAAGAAGCTCTTAAGATGTCTCATCTGCCAGTAGCCAATGCCCACAAGCACTCCAGTCTGGAGTAGACTCCACCACAGAACTCTCTGGTTTGTGCTCTCTGAAGTCTGTCTGAAACGCTCTTCACGATGCTGAAACACAAATTATTCTGGATAAAACAATAAAATTCCTAATACTGGTACCAATACTGTTAGCCTGCATCATCCCACTGCTGGGTAAAGGCCCATGACTTCCAGTTGTTTCGATCTAAGCCCAATGTGGACCACTGATCGCTAATCTTATTCTGCAATCTTATATGAAGTCTGCCGCAACACTCAGTATCAGGGTTCCAAAAAGTGGCTATTTTGACAACCCAGTCCAGTCCCACTTAAGCTTAGTGGCTTTAAGAGCAAAGTCAATCCCCAAACATACAAATGAAGATGGAAAACATTGCCCCCTTGACTATGTTAACAATTTTCATTTTATTAGTATTGAACAAAGAAAGTTTAACTTGTTTGAAACTGTTAGTTACATTAGTAATGTGACAGCCACAATAGTGCTTATATTCAGAATTAGCTAGTAGTTGTCTCAACCTACCCTTTGGTAGCTCTGTTCCTTAGTGATCTGGTGTACTTGGTCCAGCAGCTGCCTGATCCTCAGTTGCAGCTCTGTTAGTTTGTCCTTGTGGGCTACATTGGCATAGTCCACAGCATGCTCACCAACTTGAATGTCCAGGTGCACCTGTTTTACAAGTTAATCATGAGAATAACTTATGGACATGATATAAATATAAACAGGATGTTTCAAGAAAATTGCACACTTTTGCAACTCATGTTTGGGGGAATCCAATGTAATTTAGCAGACAGTCACATAGGACTGTCCAGTTGCATACCTACATGTGTGTGTGTTTCTCCATGTTGGAAGCAGACTGTTAAAAACCATTTGAATTTAAATTCTACATTGGAATCATGAAATTGTTCATGTTTAAGTAGTTTAGATTAGTATTTGCACAAGTGGATTACTTCGTTGTAAAGAGATACTTAGTATTGTCATGGTTAACAGTATTAAAATGAAGATAGTATGGCTGAAGAACTAAAATGAAAGAAAGTTTTATTAGCAATATTTCTTATTGCATTAATATCTTTTTGACTCAAATCAAACCGTTCTTTCGTTATAATCACTCACACATAATACTCACTCTAAGTTGTGATCCACTGAACCAGGATGTGCTGTTGGAGTACATGCAGATGACGTGCTCTCCCGGCGTGACCGACGTGAATGATATCATGCCCTCCGACGAGTACACACGAGACATTAACACTTTGTCGTTGGGGTCGCGAACCTCCACATGCATACCTATGCCAGGCGTCGACGGCATAAAGCCTCCCGATCTTGGGTCATACAACTCCACTTTGTAATTCACTGAAAAACATAAAAGAAACAGTGTCAGATTAAGTCTCGTTATTTTATTGTGAATAGAAATGAAAGGCTCTGGCGCAAAAGGAAGTTTTACCTATAACAGTAGTATCGTCCGGTATTTCTTCTATGAAACATTTTCTCTCAGCTTCTGCTATGTGGAAATATAAAGCCGAAGTCACGTCCAATATGAGAAATAGCGCAAACAGCGACGATATCCTAAATAATTCCATTTTTCAGCTAACGAGAATCGGCAAAAACTCAAGATGACATTACACACGTCACCGAAATTGTAACGTCAGGCAGGTTGTCTCAAAGTTTCATCACGGCAAAGCAAGCGGCAAAGTCATAATGTTTAGCATTACATGGAACGATATTCAAATGAAACGGACCAGTAAAAAAACAATATAAAATGAGAAGACTATACTATTGTGTATTGTTGTTGCTGTTATTTCAAATAAATACACGGGTCTGGTTGACCACTAGATATGCCATTATTACGATTACAAGAACATATAATTCATGCTGCGGACTGGCTGTTTTGAGTTTGACATTTACGTGATGACGTTTCATTCTTCGTTATCATCGATTCGTCGGTCGTAACGTAGATTATTATTTTGTAACATGTTGGAAACAAACACATTTTAATTATAAACAAAACGATACAATCGTACATTAAAACAAATTTAATGTGATAGTTAGTGTACGTCATTTACTGAATATCGGCAGTGTAGTCATGAATCCATTTATTATTATTGCAGCTATTATTATCGCAATAATTTTTATCGTTGTGTGTTTCACTTTCATACGTGTTTCAGCATCACCCAAACCCCAAGGTTAATAATTGGAATGCTTTTAGTCACATATTCTTCTATACTTATCTCTATGAACATGTTATTACAATACTGTCCAACAACTGTACTGTGTACAACATATTATGGCTCCACAATCTTTATGTCGTTGTTTTCATTACTTAATCTGTTTTGTGTCTTATAGCTGGAACGAGGCCAAGGCCTGTGGCTCAGAGAGATGGAGGTCCAGGGAGAGTGCAAGCTGTTCGGAATCAAAGAGCTCGGATGAGAGCCAACGGTATGTTAAACAGACTGTGCTACCAATAAAGTAAAAGCCCATTATAAAAACCAATAAAAAACAATTTAAATCCGATCTAAAGTTGTATTTTGTCCCATCGGGGCTGCGGGTTGTTCGAAAGAGATACCGGGGCCTCGACAGGGCTCAGACAGCTGAAGTCTGACACTCCCTACTACTCTGCCCAGGGAGAGGGGGAGGAGTCATTTGAGGATATTCTAGCCCCCAAAAAAATATGTATTTTGTGAAATGGAAATTATATTATAATCATACAAAATAATTATTATATTTTCTCAGCTGCTCGCCACCAAGCGGCAGCATTTGAAGAAGAACCAGATGTAGTTGATGAGGCTGAGGAAGAAAATGCACCAGAGCCACAAAAAACAGATTTTGATGACAAGATGGGTGCGAAGGTAAATATGTGTGTGCAAAATTAAATATGTGTGTACTTGTATAGACAAACAATGTCAATAGATTATGTTCTCTAGATTATGTCCTGTGGATTACTATTTTCTATAATTGTTATAAATAATTTTACAGAAAAGGGCAAAACTAGAAGCTAAACAGGAAAAGAAGAAGGCAAGAGAAGCTGAGGAAGAATTGAGAGCAATCAAAAAGAAAAAAGATGAAGAGTTAGAACAAGAAAGGAAGAAGGTTGAAGAGAAACAAGAGGTAATATATAATAGGAAATCCGTTGTTATTAAAGGTGTCTTACCAGCAGCCAGACACTTATCAAGTATTATAAGCACCAAAGAGTTATAAAAGAGGTCTCTAGGTTAAACATATAGAAATAATCTGAGAGGCAAAACTACTCAATTCATATTGTAAAATATAATTGTGTACATGCAGCTTCATCACCTGTTTTTAGGGTTGTGTACCCAAAGGTTATAACATAATCTTTTTATTAAGACTCTGCTGTCTGTCTGTCACCAGCTGTATCTCATGACACAGTTTAATTTTTCAAAGATGATGTATGTATATTCCATTGCCGCTAGAACAACAAATACTAATAATAGAATAAAAGCCATGTTTTACCTGATATTATAAACCTAGTATCTAATGTTGTATAGATAATGGTATGGAACCCTTTGTGAGCGAGTCCAACTCGCACTTGGCCGGTTCTTTTGTGCAATTGAGTATTAGGCTCCAGTTACGTAAAGATACAAACTACATTTTACTTTTAGGAAGAAGATCGCCAGCGTGAGGAAGCCGAGCGTAAAGCAGAAGAAGAACGTAAGAAGCGGGAACAAGAAGAATATGAAGCTTTAAAGGCAGCTTTCACAGTAGAAGGAGAGGGCTTCGACGAAAATGATGAACAGGAGAAAGAGAACTTGCTCAAAGAGTTTATTGACTACATAAAGGTAATAATAAAATTTTCATAAGTGACAAAAATAGTAAGGTCCCTAGCCAAATGGCTTAAATGGAACCAAGATTTGTCCTGTCCGTCTATCAGTCAATATGGCCCAGCCATTTTCTCCTTGACTGTAGACACCAGGCAGTTGAAATTGGAAGTGTGGGTGTCCAACTCGTACTTGGCCGGATTTTGAGATAGGTAGCTAAGAATTAACCATAGGTTCAATCTTCCAACATTTTGATTTAACAACTCTCAAATATGCTATTCAGTCAGTATTTCAAATTAGGCTTTATTATTATTCAAATGGTCTTAAAATGTTGTCGAACATATTTTTTTTGTGTATTTAGTTGTTTGTGAAAGTTTGTCATACATTTTCAGGCCCAGAAGGTTGTTCTTCTTGAAGACTTGGCTGCTCATTTCAAATTGAAGACCCAAGCTGCCATTGATAGGATATCAGATTTGCAAGCATCCGGCGAACTTACTGGTGTCATTGATGACAGGGGAAAATTCATTTACATCTCTCAAAAAGAACTAGAAGATGTAGCCAAGTTCATGAGACAGAGGGGCAGAGTGTCCATCACAGATTTAGCAGAATCTAGCAATGATTTGATAAACTTAAACCCTGTAACGGTTCTCTAGTCATTTATTCCGCAGCAATGTATAAATAAACCAACTACTTTTTTAATGTTATGTTTATACTTAAGTTTTCTATAGGTGTATAAAGACGAGATAATGCTGATAAAACAAAAATTTATTTTAAAAAAGGAATAAACAACATGCATTATTATTCTGTTATTTCATATCCAAACATATCTCTTCCTTTCTCTATTAGCAGCAGTGATGACTCCTTGATCCTCTCCAAAACTTCCATGAGCTTGCTCTTAGTAAACACTTTATACAGGCATCTATTTTCCCCAGCAATAAGGTCACACAACTTTACAGCTTCCTTGTGATTTTCAATGTCTTCATTGCTTTGTAAAATCTTCAGGATCAAAATAACGATTTCAGGAATACAGAGACGTCTTAAAGTCTCCAACTGTTTGGTTCTCTCTTGCTTTTCATCATCAGTGAACTTTTGGGAAATAGAACTATCATTATCGTCCTGAAGCCATCCTCCAGGGAACAGTAATACATTGTAAAGCAAATTTTTGGTGTGTTTTGCTTGATGTAGCACAGCATTCAACCAACGGGCTTTTTGTTGTTCAACTTGAGCACATCGTTGTTCATGATGCACTTTGTCAGAGAATGATGCTTCAGAAGCTAGTGGCTCTATATCTTTAGGTTGGCCACTTATAAAGTGTCTGTACCAAGTAGCAAACCCTTCTAGTGCTTCCAAATATGACTTCAAACACAAATGTTCCCTCAGTTCAGCAGAATCTGCAGTTATTTTGTTTAAAAACTCCGGGAACATTTTGTTGACATTTATAACACAAGCTAACGCAGCATCTGTATTGCCAATGAAGATAAATGTTCTTATCATAGCATTACTCAACCACAGGGCTTCTTCAACTTGGTTTGATATAAGAGATAACCATTCCAAGGATGAAATCACTTTCTGGATTAATGTCTTATCCTTTTCAACAGCAGTAGTTTGAGTAAATGTCAAATCCAAATTACCATAGCCTTGTTGAATATCTGTGATTGCTTTTTTTATAGCAACTCTAGCTGATGCAGCAACATCGATGCCAGCATTGAGTCCTGCTTTGACAACTCCCTCCCTGTACTCACTCTTATGTACATGATCCATGAGCTCTGCATAAAGTACAATTTGTCTGGTAACTGGCACAGTTGACGTGTAATAAGCTATAAGCTCTGGACATTCTACTGAACCATCAATTAATTTTCCAACAAGTTCTTTGACATATTTTTCCAAAATTTTATCTCCAATATCATGTTGAGGATCTTTACCCATTTGTCTCAGAACAAGGATAAGATGTGCCAAGAATCGAACAAATCTATCATCACTGCTTTCAATCCATTGTAAAGAATCTTGCATGATGGCTCTAACATGGCCAAGCATCAGGTGACGCTGACAAGTTTGGTATAATGATTCCTTTTTACCATCCATCAAAGCTTTTACAGCACTGAAAATTTGTTGTAAAGTCAATTCTTCAAGCTGAAGTTCAGACTGTAGTATTTCTAGAACATCCGAAGGTGTAGTATTAGCATCAACTGTAGCATGGTGCTCATGCAAAAACTTATCAACTCTTGCCTCAATTTGAGCTCTTAAATGGGCCCAAAGCAAATCTTCCCAACTACCTTGACAAGCTGGAAGTGTACTGGCTAAATGACCAGATAAAACTCCAACAGTAGCTCTGTAATGAATATTCTCAGCAGTATTATTAGCAAGTCCCAATGAACACCATTTCCACAGATCTCTTGAAGGGTTACCAGCTATTTCCAAAGCAGAATTGGCATCTTCTTTTGACAAATAATGAAGTAGTATCCAACCTTGTAAAACAGCTCCACGCCATGCCTGCCCAGCACTTATGCATAAAGAAACTGCTTCTTTGAACTTGCCACACCTTACTTCGGTAAATATTCTTTTACACAAATCATTATCATCTTTTTGATCATCTGAATGGATAATTTTTTTTTGACGTCTTGGTGCATCAGGATCCATACAAGTCACCATAGCTTTGCTGTTCTCTTTATTAAACAGACTACTCCCAAGTAACAACTGATGTAAAGTATTTCCCCAGTGAATGTTGTTACTGATTATAGGAGCTGAAGTTTTTGTGGCTTCCTCTTGGTAAGCTGCAGTAGCCTCTAACCAATCAACTAGCAGTTGCAGCAGTCTTAGTTCAGAATCACTTCTAAATAAAGCACTAACCAATGTTTGCTGTGATAGAGTAGTTTCAGTGATTAAACCATCCAAAGATTCAGGATGCTCAGTTATGGAATCGGCATATAAACAGTGCAGCAGCTTCCATGTGTTTGCCTCTTCAGCCAGCCAATAATTTTGGGCATTGTATCTATTCCATGGCTCAACTAATTCAAGAGAATCACAGCATACTTGTGCTAACCTAGCTAATGTGTCTAACACATCACTTGGACGACTCGTTTGTATAATCTCGAAAAAAGCTTCACTTAAACCCTCACTGGTGATACCAGGGTTGACTATTATCGACGATTCATCTAAAACTTGCCTTAGACTTGTGTCGTTAAGATTTTTAAAGATTGATGTTTCATTCAATATCGGCGAGATATTTAGGGTATCTTCTCTATGCAAAAACTGTCTGTTCCTTCTATTCTTCAAAGGTGTAAACTGAGTTGAATGCTGTTGATGACTTCTATCAAAACTTTTAGACATTTTGGGTTCTAATAAACTTAATTATTGATACAGATTAATCCAAACAAGTTAGAACCCACTAGAGCCACTAGCTAGAGCCTTGCGCGCCGAACGTTGGTCGTTGACATTTGACAGCATTATTTTTTCCCGAACTTGGCAGCAATGGCAGCAGCCACAGACTATTGACACGTAAATTCAAAAGCTATAATTAGTCCAACTAAAACCACTAAAACTAAATCAAACTTTAAGATAATAAAACCATTTTTCTCAATGATAAATAAACATTAAAGGTTTTATATTCATACGTACTTAAACACTATACTAGCAAAGTTTTTATTTTTTAAGTGGGGGTTTTTGTTCAATTATTAGTATTACGGAAATATTAGTTTTTGAACGTTTGCTCAAACACTGCTGAAACCAGGATTTAGAAAATTAAATAAAAAGTTACTATCTGGGTAGGTAAGTAATGTGGTATTGGGATACAAATAAGAATAGTATCTTCGGGGTACCAAATAAATACTAAAACAACTTTATTATGTTTCAGAGTCCCGCTC
Organism: Diarsia rubi; assembly: GCA_932274075.1. Classification (NCBI taxonomy): domain Eukaryota; kingdom Metazoa; phylum Arthropoda; class Insecta; order Lepidoptera; family Noctuidae; genus Diarsia; species Diarsia rubi. The sequence goes on along the minus strand of OW026424.1, from coordinate 17,476,589 downwards.
TTAATATTTAATCCATCCATCTCTACTCATACTTTGCTTTTCTGATTTTCTCTTTCCCTCATTCCCTCTCAGACAAGACGTTGCGTCTAAGGTAAGAATAATTTAAATAAATAAAAACCGAAAATAGTGCAGGCCTTCCAGGCTAAAAAGTAAATTATTAAGTACCTACTTAATACTTTATTTCATATTTTTACTGAAACTTAATTTTCTTTTAATTTCTTTTCTATTAATTGCTAATCTACCATTATTTCGGTGATTAAAATTATTGTTGTACTTGTTGAACTTACGCATTTTTTAATGTTCTTTTAATTATTGTAAGTAAGTATATATAATATCCTATACCTGCAGTCTATTTACTTAGGAGAGGTAGCAAAAGTGAGGTACTTACAATATTTCATACTTAAATTTGTGGAAAAATTTATCCAGCCAAAGGAAAAGAAATCCATTTTTATGACCAACTTCATTTCAACCAGTAAGGTAATAGGTACAAAGATTCAAAAATTTTGTTCACATGGTAAAGTTACATTATATATGAATAAAATTACTCCAAAAGATAGACACCTACCTAATTACCTAATAAAGAGTTCATAAAGTATAACATTTACATTATGTAGAGATAAACACCTACAGCACTTATAAATAGCAACTAAGAACTTTGCTGAATTAGACCGGTTGAGGAAAATTACCAACATTTCATAGAAACCTTTACAAGCACCAAAACCGAGAACTATTTTTTCCAAAATTTTGACAAAATAAAGCAATAATTAAGTAAGTAAGAAAAGAAAAGGAAAAATAACTTCAATGATTCCAGTTTCATTACAAAAGAATTTTTAGCATCGGTCTCATATAAATCAACATAAAAAATTTGGTTTAATATTACAATGAAGATATCCTATTTTAGGTATATTTCAAACAGATTGTAATATTATTAAAATTACTTGGAAGGTAGATTTTTATAGATATAAAATATGACAGCATGTTAACCCCGTTCCGAGTCCATTTTAATATAATTGTAGGAGACAAACTATATTTTCTCTTATTTAAACAAATTTATGTGGTAAACTAATAACAATCAGAACATTTAAATAGTTAGTAACTACTACTGTACCAGTGGTAGACAATATAGTCACTTTGAAACTCAAGTAGGTACATAGAGACCGTGGTAATTATCTTAAATGAATTATCATGTTGAAAGTTTCCAATAAGTAAAATAAACTGTACTATGCATGATTTTTGGGATAGACCTAAGGCTTTGCTTGCTTGGCTTTGGTTCTGCAGCTTAAAACAGTAACATGTGAAATTGCGAATGTGTTTATGTTCTAATACAGCATTCATAGAATCAGTCTTGTTTTAAGACTACATCATGGGTCTTGGACTTCCAGGGTAGGTGTTAGGTGTTGAAATTAGCAATTATTTGTAATGTGTCCATGATAACATTTGTACAAAAATAGATTTTTGTTTATAAGTTGTTGACACTAGTGACATTATTTTTTCAGTCAGTCAAGCAACTGTCAGTAGTGAAATTTAGTACTGAGAGCATTATTATTTTATGATTAAAAGTGGATGAATGGACTAAATTGATTCCTTAATTTCTTTTATTTATAGGGTATAGTAGCTGTAAAATGTGGGTGAGAAAACTTGACTTGTTTTACCACAATGTTCAACTGCTACAAGCAACATCAATGTTCACAGCATCTGAGGTAAGAAATTAATTTGGTTTTTCTTAATTTAAACTTCTAAGTATGTTTGCAGTAAAAACTGAATTTTCATGGTTTCTTAAAGCTAGAGGTGTAGGTATTTAGGGATCTCAAAAAAAATAAGATAAATGTACAAATAAATGATTAGCACCCTACTGATATTGTCTGCACTTGACAAGAATCTCTATTATTACTGCAGTGTTTAGTTACAATTTTTTAATAAGACAAACATATAATATAGTATTTAGCCAGTTTTTTTTATCAACAACCTTTGTTTGCCATCGAGCACAAGAATATCTTTTAATCATACCCAAAATATATGACACAAAATGGTACATTACTCAATAAAATAATACCTCTAGGTACTCAAATGTTACAAACTTGGGTATTCTATTAACACATTCTCAGGTGAGGTTGAATGGTTAGTGGTGAATATAATTTCCAGTGTCTAGTTACACAATAATAGTTGCATGGTAGTCAATACGTTGTGGAATGATATCAAAACATTTCCCAAATTATGTTTTTTATTGACTTATGATTTGCTTGGATATCAATCAAAATTGAATTAGTTTAAGTTAAGTTGAATATCAACCTTTACAAAAATGCTATTGAACCAATCTGAATTTCTTAGCCTTGAGTGTTACAGATTGAAGTGGGCCTATGACTTTAAATCATTAGTTTTTTGTGTACATCATGAGCACTCATTTGGTAGGTAATTGTAGATATTACAATTAGGGCAGCATAGCATCTGACACGAACTCTGTAACATCAATGAACCAAAGTACCACGCCGTAAGTAGGGTCCAGTCCAGCTTTATGGCCATTCGCCACAGTAAACTTTAAAGCTGCTTTCACGTTAGAACGCAGGGCGACAGTACCAGTAGCGCGGCAGTAGCACACATTCCTTCACAGTTTATGAACAGCCGTAACAACCCGTTAGTACTTGTTAATGGTTGCTTCACTGTCTCGCTGCTAAAGACGCCTAAAATGTGAACGCGCTCATAATCAGAGAATGAATCAAGTACCTAGCTATTAATAATAAGTTAATAACGCTATCATTGCGACCATGTGATCATTCGGGCATTCGGGTGGCTCATCTTAGTCCATCCATTTATTTACATCTTGACACTCTTGACAGCTTGAAAGACTGCATGTTAGGTTATACTTGAGCATGTTGAGTTCTAATTTAAATGTTATTCTTCATTTGTCCGAGATAATAAAAAATAGAGACAAGAGTACAGTATAACGTTTTTAAATTTCTAAATTACATTTTGCAATAATTCATTTTCAGAGGCACCTATACGTATAATGGAACGTAAGCTATAAGAAATCATACTTAAGTAAAATAATTCACAAACTTTGAATTACTTGCTTATTGGACTGATTATTGGTTATAAATTATATTGCGATGAGCCATAATTTAAAGAAGCAATTGCGAAATAGTATGACATCACAATTGCATCAGAATATTTTCGGCACACGTTTAGATTCTGAAACGAAACGTTTTGTTATGCTAAAGAACCTGTTGCGTTGAATACCTGGAACGCAATTAATGATTTTTCTACGCGACCGGAAATACAATACGAACTTTTATCCATAATGCTTGATTATTTTGTAAATTATTAGTTATTATTATTTTCTATTAATTTTATTAAGATTTAAAACCATAATAATAATTAGAAGTAATGATGATTGATACACAATTTGGTTTTAGTGTGTTTCAGTTCAGAGACTTTATATTGATTAGTAGCGTGGCGGTAAAGTCGAGAGTCGTTTGCATACTTTTAATTTATTTTGGGTTGTGTGGACGCAACGCAAAATAAAGTTGAATGCGTAAAATTTAATCAAATAAATAGTTTAACAAAGAAAGTAACTGTTTATTAATTGATTACTAATTTGACTTTACCGCGCAACTTTTTATTCAAGGACGCACTAGCTATCTCTTTTGCACAACTCGCTCAACGCGAACGCGAGTGGTGTGGTGTGCGGCAAAACGTTTCGTCACTGGATACGAGTACCTTACCTACCCAGTACGCTAGTGTTTTTTTGGCCTGGTTCCGCCATTATTACAAAAAAAAAGTTCTTCATTGTCATTATTTAGTTATTAGACATCAGTGAAACCCAAGTGTAAAGCAGATAAACTCACTAAGCTACCAAACTAGTGTGCGCCGAAAGTGTTTTGGAAGTGTATCATTTCCTGTTTTATATCGTTTAGAAACAAGCAACTGCGACCGCTAGCGTACTCTTTTCGTTATCACGTGGGTTTAATTTCGAATTGTGCAGCTTTGTGTGTTGAATTTTCACGTGCTTTAATATAAAATTAATCAACAATGACAATGTGTTGTGTGAATAGAAAAACCGGTTCATAACCCTTCATAAACGTTGATTTCAGGAGCGCGCCGAGTCACTGTCGGCCCGCCGTTCTTTTGGACTCTTCATGGAACCGGCGGGGGACTGATTACATGGACAATGGTGGCAGAGAGTTGTGTTTTAGAGAAACTGAGTGTAGTGCCAGTGTTGTGAACTCGTTATTAGTGTTACATAAGGACGAAATGAACTGTGGGAGAAGCCCGCCCTGACGCGGCGAGCGCCAGCGTCCGCGGCGGGCGAGGTGCAGGTCATGGCACCAGCATTGTCCATAGCACCTCGAGAGCCGCACATCCACGACTTTGTTGTGCTCGGAGACACCGACAGGCCGCTGTCCCACCGGAGACGGGCGCTCGCGCCCGTCGATAACCTCGCAATACACATGGAGGAAGATGACATGGGGCTCCAGAACCAGCCCAGTCTTGCTAAGGACTCACAGGAGATGGAACAGATCTTAGTAGATCTCGGGAACGCTGACCTAGAGCCACAAGGAAACTTTCTTCAACATATAAAACCCCTGGAAACTGGTGATGATGCACTGTCTGGTGGTGATGCATTGTCTACTGATGACCCTGAGGCTATATTCCCTCTCTCTGGATTTGAGTTACCAGAAGCTGCTGAATCAGAGGGGGATCCTCTTGAGGTTGTGAAAGAGCCGATGGTAAAACTTTCGAAAAAATGTTCATTCTTAATAAGAAGGTTAAGAATATTACAGGCCCGTCATACTGGGAAGAAGGTATCTGAAGAAGCTGCTCAATCTTTTGAGAAGTGTACACGGAGTGTCCGCAGAGATACTGGTGGTGGTCGACCTGTGGGCTTGAAAACATTTCTAAAGACTGTAGAGACAACTGCAACCTTACAAGCAAGTGCAGCATCAAGAAGTGTAGTTGGTCCTAAATACTACAACCCTGGAACATCTAAGGGTGATGCGTCAAAATCGGCATCTATTGGTATACCCTCTGGTACACTGACAGGCCTGGATGACACAGCGGGAGCCCTGCGCTCACACCTGTCAGTGGTTAAGCATGAGCTGGACTCTGATGCCACTCTGTCATCATCTGGGGCTGAAAGCAATGATGAAGCAACCACATACAACAACCCACAGCAGCAGCAAATGCCCGTGTGAGTACTTTTATTGACTCCTTTATTATGTTGTCTCATTAATCAATGGTTTAAGAATTGATTACTTACAAACTTGAAATAGACAATGGTCAAGGTGTGACCTGCTTGCCAAGTAGTTTGCATCCATAACAATCATACTATATGATTCTGCATCTAGATAGAAACAATCAGTATGTGAGATCTGGGCCTATCATGTAATAACTAGGCATTTTATAGAGGTGAAGAGTAATTGAACATGCACTCAAACAGGATGTGCCTTTATTGCTTGAGTGACACTCCTAATATCTCTTGAGAAGGAACAAATACAGCTGCTGCTATTGTTTATCCTTTTTTTTTTTTTTTGGCGGTTGTAAAATCATCGAATAACCCCTTCCGCTCTTGGGCAGAGCGAAAGGGAGTATCAGACTTCTACTGACTAAAAACCACACATGTTCCTTCTGAGCCCTTTATGTCGAGGCCGCGGTATCTATTACAACATCCCGCAGCTCCGACGGGCGTCGGCCCTTACGGGCCCCTCCCATGTTGCTGACATGCTTGCATGTGGCTGATGCTATTGTTTATATTTGTTTATTTTGGTCCATATTCTCAAATAGGATAAGGAAAAACAGTGAACATTGTACTAAAATAACCATTATATGTGAATATATATCTGAAGATGATATTAATTACTTTTTAATTGATTTTAGTAAGATTTCAATTGATATTTTATTTTCAAATGGTTCTAAGATATTGCATCATTTCACAAAACCTTCTGTAAATAAGTAAAGATAGTAGGTTTTACTGCCAAACATAGTTAAGGATGTTGTCTAACTCAAGACAATTTATATTTATTGTCAATTTAGATATTTACGAATTATTCTGTAATAGTTATGAAACATGCATGTCATACAGGTTAACTGAGCTTAATGACCTGTTAAAATCTATTCTAGTAAATAAAAAGAAAGTTTGTTGGCAAGTGACATATTATTAGATTATTTTTTTAATAGAAATATGAAGTAAGTTGTGAAAATATTTATGTCACAAAAAAGTACCAGTTACCAAATGGGGCTTAGGATAATAGGGAAGCCTTAACCCATATTTTCAGTATCCTAAGTTCTAAAGAAATTTAATACAATCTCATTTTCATAGTGCAGTACTTATTTATTTAAATAGTACAAAATCAGATACAGACACAGTACAGATACAATTGAAGGTTTTTCTTATGTACATATTGCAAAAATATACAAATATGATGCATGAATTGCATGATGATGTTTTAGAATAGAAATAGAATAGAATTTGACTCCTTATGGTTATTTCAAAATTCATTTATTATTCAGATAATACTAGGAGTGGAGTTATTTGTTATTCTGTACTATGCATTTAGGTTAGTTTTCTTATAAGGAACTCACAAAAAATTCTAGTCTGACTCCACCCCTAAGTAGTATTCTTATTGGTCATCATGAGTAGTATGAAAAGAGAAGCCCAAAAGAGGCTACAAGTTGAGAACACAGTTTCCTGACCCTAGGTTATTGGCCCTTCATAACAGGCCTGGCAACTCAAAATTCAGCACTTATGCTCTAACCCCATCCTACCCCATTTCGCGACACTAAATAGGTTGTAGACAAACTAGGCATTTATCCCACTATTCTACTACATCCAGTTTGAATTTACCATCTATCTGATTAAATCTTTACATTTTCTTTTTTACAAATACTGTTGTTAAAATTTATTGTGCAAAGCATGAATTTAGTCTAAGGCAAGGCTGTGATGTAAATCATGAAAACTCGTGTTTTATGAAACATTAAAATGTCAAGAATAATATGTTACATACTCACTGTAAAGTTGAGTGTTTAGGAAAAATTAACGAAAAAAATATGGGTCAGAACGATTCTGATTCTTTAGAAACTACCATAGTTTGACTAGATTTAAACACTTCTTTCAGTGAGAGACGTGCACTATGGTCATGGCAACGGAAGCGTGCTTCCATAGCATCTCGATGGTCCTGGCTACAAGCACAAATCCAGGAGTTGGAGTACAAGATCCGGCAGCACAATGAACTGCAGAAACAGGTCAGACAGATTCTCTATTAGATCCTATTAATGAATATATGCAATTATCAAATGGTGGATTACAAATCTGTAAAGAAAATTATCCAGGAACTTATCAGAATTAACAATGTATTAAATGTTTTCAATTAACCCAAACCATATGATTTGTGCTGAAGTATACTACTGACACCTACATTACATTTAACAAGGACTTAACTACAATAATCATAAGACAATAATAAGAAAAATGCTTATTTAAAAGTACTGATTGTATGATACAGTACCTAATTGTTAATTGCTAAATTCATTAAAAAAAACTTGAGTAATGTTTGTTTAAAACCGAAAAAGTGGCTCTAATCAGGAGATACAGAGGTCAATGACCGGTTTTCATATGTTGCTCTGCGTCGAGATAAGCTCCCAAATAACTGCAATTAAAAGTGAGAAGTCATTTGGCCTACCTAGACCTTAACCTTTTTATAATCAGGAAAAATTATACTAATGTGAGGTTCAATTACCACAACTTAACATAAAAGGAAAGATTATGTGCATGTCTGAAAATCCCACCCGCACGCAAAATACGCGCATTGGGCGTGGAGTTGCGGACACCAGCCCCTTATATGTCTGAAAATCTTGTTTACATTAAATATATAATCATACTAGCGGACCTGGCAGACGTCGCCCTGTCCGGACAGTGGCGCCACCTACCGGGTCCAATTGTAAATCTTTGCAAAGCATGGTGTAACGACAAGTATGGTGTAACTCTGATTGATATACCGAGGAATGAGGATATACAAGAATGTTCGGTCGAAGTGACAAACTCCTTCTTTTGTTTCGTCGTTTAAAAATGATTGATATCTCGATTATTATTAATGATACTAGCTGACCCACGCAACTTCGTCTGCATCACAATAATATAAAACTTACAACCTTCCTCGATAGATCGACTATCCAACATAGTAAAATTTTTTCAATTAGCTTTCTAATGTTTGAAGATATTTCAAAGTCATTTGAGTAATTTTTGAGTTAAATCGTAACAAACAAAGAAAAACAATCTTTCCTCTCTATAATATTAGATAGAACCTTAGATTACATTATTAAAGTGAGAATTACTATAAGTAGGTACATACCTATCTCTTACTGTTAAATAAACAATCATCATCATTATCATCAGCCTATATTGTTCCCACTGCAGGGACTCAGGCCTCCTCTCTAGGAGTGGTATGAAATAAATTACATAAAATAATGCGCCTGTCTGGGTTCGAACCCAGAACCAACTGTTCGTAAGTCGGGGCCGCACCAGCCAGTCTGACATTATCGCTGAAATGGACCTTTTTAGCGCAGCCGTGAGGCACACACTTTGCTTCATGTTAAGTATGCCTACCTTATTTTTATTGTGTAATTTATTTGTAGTGTGCGTGTTTCATGTACTGTGGCTAAATAAATTTTATTCTTTCTTTCTTTCTTTCTTTCCACCACTGGACCACCACTGCTTCCAAAACAATATACAATAACACCTTGTAAATATTATGGTGCAATAAATAATTTGAATTTGAATTTCCCGGAGGCCAGAATCTCCACGTATCTACATCGGGACAAGATTGCCGGCGGACCGCGTAATTATTTTCTCGCGCGGATATTTTAACATTGCAATATCTTCTAAGATATTTGTTTAAACTATATAGAGTTAAAGAAACGAATATTCTATATTAGATTTTCGTTCTTACAAACACATTTATTTAGATATAGATTAATACCATTTGGGTTAAATAAGCTTCGCAAAAAATAATTCTATTTAGCCTAACATTTCAATAGTAAAAAATGGTTACAGTGAGTCAATCTTAATAGATAGATATATGCTGTCGCGGACTTTTTTGTAGAATTTTTAAAGAGAAACATTTCTTTTGTACATAATATTTGCATAACTTAAACCATTTTCGCAGCGCACGCAACGGAAGTTCTCAAAAAGGATTATCGTTTCCCGTTTTTGCAACATTTTTCATTTGTGCTCCACTTCTATTGGTTGTAGCGTGATGTTATATAGCCTAAAGCCTTCCTCGATAAATGGACTATCTAACACAAAAAGATTTTTTTAATTCCAACCAGTAGATCCTGAGATCTTAGCGTTCAAACAAACAAACAAACAAAAAAACTCTTCAGCTTTATAATATTAGTATAGATAAATATAATTTATAGCCCTTACGAAAAATTTAGCTTTTTGATCGTGTATTTTTTTGAATGGAATTATTAGATTAGATTCCAAAGATTAATACATAGGGGTTAGTTAATCTTCGAAACTATTAACTCAATAAACACATAGTACAAATAAACTTTCAAACAAATTTTATCTCTTTTATATTAAATATTAATATTAATTACTATAAATGGTTCTGTGACTATCATCAATCAATGCGCGATAAATTGCGTTCTTTAGAAAAAAATACAGGTTGCTATTAGGATCGGATTTGTTTTTATTCAATCACAATCATGACAGGTCAAAGAACAATGAGGAATGACTGAATTTTAATAATTGTAATAAATAAACACTGGGACAGTTGTCGTATGAACAGTAACGTGTTCAAACAAGTAATACTTCGCGTACCTAACGCAAGCCGTCAATCCAAGGTCACGAATTATCATTGCTGAACTGAAGCTAGTTTTTTTTTTGTAGCAACTAGATTTGGCGATAATTTGTTTTTGTAATGGTATAATTTTCTAGATTTTGGATCCTACATAAAACCGACTGTGACTTTTGTAATATTTGCGCTTTTACCGCCAATAAACTGCAATAGGTTTTTTTTATTTGCCAAGAGATTTTTTTCCGAAACTTGTATTTCTTTTGTACTAGGCTGAACCTACATAATAAACAATAAAAAAATAGATGGCTATTACGTTCTATTATACTCACTTGGCACTTTTTGTCTGTATCTGGAAAAGGGCGTTGGAAGCTGCGCTACAGTTTATACTTTTGCAGCTTTCATCGTTTTATGTGTTATATAATGTCTCATGTCACTGTTCCTAAATAAACTTTTATTTATTATTTATTCCTATTTTAGTCAGCCATCCATATCAATATCCTCCTATCCAATCAACGATCACCACAATACTTGTACTTCCAATAATTTCTCTATCCCTATACTGACTCAAACTATCCCCCTATTCAAGGTCCGTGAGGCGAAAGGCTGCGTGGAGTTCGTAGGCGAGCCCGTGGCGTACGAAGGCTCTCTGCCAGGCGCCGAGCCGCTCGACGACCACCCGTCGCGGGAAACGTGCGCGCGCATCCGCCCGCTCCGACGAGAGACCTTCAAGAAACGGAAACTCCTCCAAATGCATAACCTGCACATTGCCACGCAAAAGGCTGCGAAGCCCTCGGATATCAGGTTAGTGAGAAAAATGTAGGACTGAATAACTAAAATGTACCTCTTAACATTTCAGGTTGTGGGATTGGTAGGGTCAGATGACATTACGAAATACAAACTGCGTAATTGGTTATTTCACCAAAAAAATCTAATTAGTTCGTCTGTTCTGGTTCTCATAGGACAGTCGGAAAAATTGTTCTTGCAAGCAAATCATGACTACTAAATATGACATAAAACAGAAAGTTCTAATTTACTGATGTAAGACCTAATTTGGAACTTAAATATGTAAATGTTGAACTCAAATTACGCCTGTATTCCTCGAAGGGTTAGGCAGAGTGTATAGTACATAAAAAGCTTGATTGTATGCCTTTTTTGAGTTCCCGTACGCAATACACTTGCGTTGGATGTTGTTTACACCAGCTCAGTATAGTAAACAAGGTAGATAGATAGTAATGTTGTGGTGTGTGTGTACAGATGCAGCTGCGAGGGCGGCATCGAGAGCTGCGCGGTGTGTACCGGCCGCGCCGAGCCCACCCAGCCGGCCGCGCCGCAGTGCACGGTGCCGCCGCCACTGCGCATCGCCGCCGTCGACCCCGGCTTCCATCCTGTGCTCAGCGACATCAAAGGTACGGCAAACTAAATTAAATAAAAATGATAATTATTTATTATCAACAAACTTTGATGTGGTGAAGGGCGGACGGGATCATTCAATTTAATTATTCACTGCCGTACTCAGAAATATTTAATGATTACTTAAGCCGTCACTTAGTAAAGGTTTGACATATTTTGTTCTCTAATCTAAGTGATGGCCTAAGTAATCATTAAAGCTCTCTTGAATGCGGCAGTCAGACTCGACTCGAGGATTTAACTAAATAGCGTGCTTTCCTGTAGGATTTTTAAGTGTTCAGTGAATAAGGTTTATCCTGAATATTACAGACGTATCGCCATCCATCCACATGGCGGCGCTGGCGAGTCGCGCGTGGTTCCGGCCGCGCTTTGCCAAGGCGTGGCGCGGCGCGCACCACTCGGGCGGCAGCTCGCGCCAGTCGCACGTCGTGCCGTCTCAGTCGCAGTCGCAGTCGCAGCCGCAACAACACACCTCGCATCACCACACACCCAAGCCACTCAAACGGCATCCCACACGTGAGTCTCATTACTTTATAAACAGCTTTGCTAGTCTCGAAAAAAGTTTTCTTTATTGTTTTAGGGGCTAATTCGTCCCCGTCGGGGCTGTGGGTTGTTCGAAAGAGATACCGCGGCCTCGGCACAAGGGCTAAGAAGGTACATGGGTGGTTTTTAGTCAGTAGAAGTCTGACACACCCTGCCACTCAGCCCAGGATTAATTTGATGATTTCCCACACGCCACAAAAAAAAGGGCTTATTCGTCAAATAGATATTCACTTTTAGCACAAAATTTGTTTGAAAGACTGGAGAAATGGAACAAGCGATAAATAATTTTCTTATAATATTATAATGAATATAATTATTTCAGGATTGAAAAGAGGTCGACCGCCACTAACCAAAAAGATAAGAGAGAGGGAAAAGGATGAAGAAACCTCAACATCAGGCCATGAGAGGTACGCGGTGCTTTAATAACTCTCACTTTCATTATGAAAATGAAAACCGGTAATTTAGCGTAATGAATAGCGGGATCTGACAGTTATTCGTACGCCGTTACCAAAACTCCTCAACCTTGACCTTACAAAGAAGGGGAAGGTGCTTTGTTCTCGTTCCACTCTTTTATGTTTTCCTTCTAAAGATTTAACATAACAATACATCTACTGCAATGTATGTAACCATTCCCGATTGGGCGTGGCAGTGTCTACAAAACACCACATTCATTATTTAGACCTTCCTACTTTTAAACACTTAAAAGTAGGAAGGTCTAAATAATAAATGTGAAAATAAAATCAACAGGGTTATATGTGGGGTAGTAAAGTAACTCGGACAGTCACAGTTCCTTTAATGTTGACAACTCTACAACATCAGCTGTTGGGTTATTTACGTCGTCAAACGAATGAAGCATTGAATAGGGTTTTGCTTTCCAAGACCACACTGGTGAATAACCCTTATAGGCTACAAAAGTGTTTTTACACCCCAGTCGCTGAATGTTATGTCTATATATTTTTTGTTTTAACTTGCGTGTGTTTAAGAATCTGTGAGTTATCTCCTAAGTCGGGAATAGCCCTCGAACACCGAGACAGATTGTCCGCGAGCGCACGACGTGTCCCCTCGTTACGCAATTAGTGCGTTGTTTTTTTCACTCTGCTTTCTTTAAATAGCCAAAGTATTGTTCATGTCAGGTCGCGCGGTCGTTCAAGCACCGAGTCGCGGTCGTGGCGTCGCCAATCGTACGACATCGACAACATCGTGATTCCGCAGAGCGTGGCGGCCAACACCAGGCCCCAGATACTCACCTACAAGGAGATTATCACCCCCAAGTTAGTATACAAACAATCTTGTTTTTTTTTAAACAAAACTTTGCCCCACTCTAGGAATTTCTTCTGTATCGTGGGTTCGTGGGTGCGTTCACAGACATTTAAACTCACATGCACAAATACCCAGACCCGAAACAACTATCTGTAGGCCATACAAATATTAGTTCGGGGATCGAACCCACGACACCTAGCGCAGCAGTCAACTGCTTAAGCCACTGCGCCATCTGGTGTAATCTCACTTTTATAGTTACAACAAACAAGTTCTTATTAAACGACAAAATATCATTTATTAAAACATAAAGAAGAAGGTTGAGAATCTCACAAAATTCGCATATTTCAACCGACGCTAAGTTATATTAGTCATACGTCCTTGTCGCTATTCGCTGGCATTATTCACAAAGTGTATCAAACAGTGCAATCTACAAGATATGTAGCACAACGATTTTGCCTTTGTTGCATATACCTACCATAACTTTTTTATTCTATGGAACTGATTTAAATTTTTAATAATTCAAATCGTGCCTTTGTTGCATATACCTACCATAACTTTTTTATTCTATGGAACTGATTTAAATTTTTAACTTGAAGTAAACATGACTAAACATAATTATTTGATTTCAGATGGCGAGTGCTAGAGATCCCTGATGCGCCGCTAAACAACGGTGTCAGCAAGTCGAAACGCATGTCTGTTGACAGTCATGAGAGTGAGGTAAGACTATTATTTTATCGTTTATTTCACATCTGGACCTGACTAGCGATCAGTGGTCTACATTGGACTATTTTCTTTTTTTTTTGGCGGGTGGAAAAATCATCAAATAACCCCTCCCGCTCTTGGGCAGAGCGAAAGGGAGTGTCAAGACTTCTACTGACTAAAAACCACCCATGTTCCTTCTTAGCCCTATATGTCGAGGCCGCGGTAACTTGTGAACAACCCGCAGCCCCGACGGTTAAATCGAAATACCTGGAAGTCATGGGGAGAGGCCTGCGCCCTGCAGTATGATACAGGCTAACAGTATCAGTAATTACGTGCCTGTAATCCCCAAAGAGTTACTTATATCATACCCACATTTCGCCAATCGTTATCGTTTATTTCGACAAGACGTTTTGTCGTATTCATCCATGAGCAACAAGTTAGTTGTTAATTCATATTTATCAAGTAAGGTGTGTATTTATTTAGACTCGGTTTCAGAGGGTTATGTCTCAATTGAACCAGTTCTATTATTTTACCCTAATTTCAATTCTAATGGGTTCAGCGCCGCAAGCTTTCTTCTAAATTTTCACAACGTATTCCCATGTTGGTCTGGATTGCGCGTCGCATCCAGTCGATCTGAAACAGTATTGTCCCCAACAGGACGAGGACGTGTCGGACGCGGCCGTGTGTGTGCGCCACGCACGCGCGGAGGGCCGCGAGCGGGCGCGCTGGCTGCGCAAGCGGCGCCGCCGTGCTGCCGCGCCCGGCCTGCACGCGCCCGGCCTGCACGCGCCCGGCCTGCACGCGCCCGGCCTGCACGCGCCCGGCCTGCACGCGCCCGGCCTGCACGCGCCCGGCCTGCACGCGCCCGGCCTGCACCCGCAGCCCGGCCTGCACCCGCAGCCCGCGCCGCCGCCGGTGCCCGCGCCGAGACAATACGAACCGCCCGAATATGAGGCGAGTATCCAAATTCTGTCTTCCTTATCCTCCAAAGTTATTTTTCCGCTGACAACGATGTTATTGTAACGAAAGTTAAAAATCATTGTGATTATGACAAACTTGTAAATGGCAGCAATCCAACACCGACTTCATGTAACGAAATTCAAGTTACCTATTATTTTAACAGTGACACGAAATCAGAGGTAAAATTACTGATATCCTACTGTACAGACCTGTCCTATCAACCGGCATTACCACCTTTTATAGAAGGACATTTTTACTCGCATTAAGCTGCATAATCTGTTTAAAAAAAATGTCGAACATGCATCACACGCTGTAACCCCTACATTTCATGTTTTTTGTTTGGCCAACCATTTATTTCCTTGCTTATTCATTTCATTTTTTTCTGCTATTTCTTTTTATCATTCTCATATTCATGATACCTTAATCTTCATCTGACTTTCTTCCATTTGGGTTACATGTAGGGAGTAATTTAATACTTTTCTAACTTCCCCGTTAATGACAATCATTTCATAATCAGCTCACAACATAACCTCAACCGCCTTACTAACGAGCGCGCTGAACTAACGTTAACTGTGAATGTTACTCCAGACAGTGAGACCATACACGCCGCGCCAGTTCCCGCTGGCCGACGAGCAGTACTCGTGCATGGTGTCGGCCATGCCCGACGGCTTCCACGCGCCGCCCTCGCCGGCCGCGCGCTCCGACAGCTCCAGCACGCTGTCGCCCGCAGACCTCACCGCCTTCGAGGGCGACGACCCCGACGACGTGGAGTGGGACCCGCACGCCGAGCGAGCCGAGCGACGCAAATCATCCTTTAGGTGAATCGCTTTACCACACTCATGGTCATACATTGTCCTGAGGACTCAACTGATGTCGGTACTGAATCCGAGCTATCCCTAGCGGGCAAAGGAGAAAAGCTTTAAAGGGCCCATAGCCTACATACTAATAAATATAATTTTAAACTATTCACTTTTGTCTATGGACTCGTCTACACAAGTCATACTAAACAGTGTTTCGTCTTTGTATTTAGTTATAGACACACGCGCAACATTACATTTTGTGTTCATTCTTTTGATGTTAGCAAGCATTTTTACAATAACACAAAAATAACAATAACTTTTTCACTGTAGAGTAGTATTTTGAAAACACAGAAGTTGTCACTGATGATTGTACGTTTGATAAGCTGGTTTATTGATATTAACTGGATATTACGGTTCAGATCAATACATTATCTTTAGAGCATGTAAGTGATTAAATATTTAAGTTAATTATTATTTTAAGGTCTAAAGTTATTGACAATTGGTATAAAATTAATAAAAATTTGGAAATCTTTCAAAATTTAGTTTCTAACATACATTCGTGTCGACAGAACTTTGCGCGTATGATACTGTAAGCTATTACATACAATAATAATACTTGTAAAAATGTATAGAATTATGATGAAGTTCATTTAGATACATACTTAAAAAACTTGTACTTGTACTTGTGTGCTATTACTAAGAGCACCAATTGTACAATTTACAAAAGTGCAAAATGCACATACTTGCAGAGTATTGATCGGTGTTTTTAATATTATGATAATCTCAAAGCAAAACAAAGATCTTAGAATGAGGTACATTTCAGTTGTTAATATCACACATTTGTATTAATCTATAGTGATTGTTGTAAAAAGACAAGCTTTCTTGATGCAGTTTTCATTCGCACGCCTTTACATTCCCTTCAGTTCAAACAATTTGTTAATGTGGATGTTAAGTTTAATTTAACTGGATGTTATTTACATTGCAAGTTTAAAATAATGTTATGAATTAGTAAAGAGATAAATATAAACGATGAGTGTGTTTATCGTAAATATTTGGCAATGTTAAAGTTACAACTAAGCTTCTATATTAAAATAAATGCCCAATTGCCGCCAAGCGCCTGTATATATTGACTATTATTATATAGGGCACTGATTAGAAACTAATAGACTGGCTATAAAGTAATTATTTGAATCTCTGTAAGAGTACGAATTTGATGTTTCAGAATAATAATGCCCTCTTTTTTGCTTCTATGAATGATAATTTAAGTTCGATTTACCGTTGGTAATGAAAATTCGCGATCTTTTTAGTTCACACTCTAAGATATGTTGCTTTATATTTAGGAAGTTAAATGGATTGTTTATATCATAGTTAGGTCTTTGAGACAGGAAATTGACTGAGTATTAAATTTTTATAAAGGGTTCGGAAAAAAAAGCACTTAGTTTTCTGTCACCGACTATTACGAAGTTCTTGTGGTATATGTTCATTTGAAATAATAATAATATTCTTCTAATTTATCAGTGTATGTTGTATAGAGACTGCTTGGCTGATTGTTTACAAATACATGTTATGAAGGTGAATGTAAAATATTAATGAAGTTTGTTCAATTCTCTTGAGAAGCCAAAGTCTTCTGGTAATTTGTAATTAATTAAAATAGTTTAAGTTTTTTTTTTAAGGTGACTCTGTTCCAAAGAGCGAATTGAGAAATATAGAATTAAATAAAGTCTTTTTTGTTTTATTAATTACGAAATAATACAAACGAACTTTGAGTGTATACTTTATTTTGCACTACATATTAGCAGCATACAAATAGTAAACGATGACTAGTATGCCTAAAAAGTTCAACTATGTGTACAATTCCATCTACTCAACATGCATGCATGGTATCTAACAGATATCGGCCGTATATTTATAATCTTGCAACTAGTGTGAAATACGAAAAAAAAGATCCTGTATCTATATCGCAACACTTTTATAAAAATACAAAATCGTACAAACTAAGCACCAAAAAGCTGAGAAAAGTTAAAGGGAGGACTCCCTTTAACTTCATTCACCTATATTTCAATAGAATAACTTAGAGAGGAGTTATTCTATTGAAATATCGCTATCTTCGAAATTGTTGAATTGGCCAGAAATTCTTTTAACGAAAAAAAAAAAATATTCGAGTAGGAAATAATAATACTTCCTTACATAATTTTCTGCTCACGTCAATACTATAATTAAGTACGCAGTAAATAGAGTACCTACAAGACTATTACTCGCTATTAACAAAGACACAACCTAGCAGTAATACTTTACAAAATTAACATGGCACTATGTAGGCAGCCTTGCACACACTTGTGCATCAAGAATCCGGAATGTGCGTAATTAGACATAAATGCTAATGTTTACCCGCTTAGTGCGCAAGTGTGCATAGAGCATAATTATATTATGTTTGGTACAAAACATTCATACCACACAAATTCTTTAATATTCATTAAGTAATAACCTTAATTTACAATCACAAAATCGCTAAAAATAATACTGTATAATAAATCTTGAATGGTCAGAGCTACACAGCCTTCTACAAAATAAATGCATTGTGGAATGTTGATCATTAAATAATTATATACTAACAATAGGTCCTATTTTAAGGTTTTATCTCCCAATGTTCTCAGATATCTAAGACATGATGTACCGAACAACGAACAATACATTCAAAATCTCATAGTTTTCTTAAACTAAGTTTAGTACATATTTAAGTATATCGCCGATTACATTATGTACAAATTATAACTGGGTGGGTTTTACTACATACTAAGCGTAACTTTCACCCAATCAATGAGCGAGGTGCATCTTTAAATGATTCATAATTAATTTCGAGTTTAAACATCTATTTAAAAACTCACAATATTACGATACTACAGTATCAAATCTTAAGCCTTTTCAAAAACAACAAATACGAAGTTAGTTAATATTTCTGGAGAGATCCTGTATGCGTCGTGCATTGCACTCTCTGCAGTAGAGATGGTCATCAAGCGGATAGCAGCCGCGGCCTTCCTGTCGGGAACACAGCGAGGTTCCGCAGTCCTCGCAGGCGTAGCACGATACGTGGAAGCTCTTGTCTAGAGCTACGATACGAACTGTTTCTTCTGCACCACTCTCTGGAACAATAGGCTCACGGCAAAGCGCGCAACGAGGCGCATATCTGTTGGGATGAGAAAAATTTACATCAATATTTTCTTTTTTTAAAAACATTGCCCCACATCCTGTATCGTAGGTGCGTTTACAAACATTTATACTCACATACACAAACACCCAGTCCCGGAACAACTATCTGTAGGCCATACAAATATTTGTTCCGTGTGGGGATCGATTCCGCGACACGCAGCGCAGCAGTCTAATCGCATAGCCACTGCGCCAACCGTGCCGGCAATATGTATCAAAAGTTGATTGGAGTTGAATATTTTTCAAACAAATCGTTTGTTTGGCAATGAAGTGGGCCTATACTCGGCAGGGGTGGAACCATGTTGCCAATGATGATGAGTGTGCCCAATGTTAAAATGTTAAAAATTATCATGCCACCTTGTTTCCAAATTACAGGGTTTCTTAAGTGGTTTAGTTGTGATTGCTCTATCATTTCTTACCTTTTATGAAAATCTTCAATACAATGTATACGGTTTACAGCATCCACTGTGAAAGGAATGCCATCAAGACTCTTCTGGCACACAACACAGGTGAAGCACCGAGGGTGGTAAGGCTTGCCTGTGGCCCGCAGTATGCGGTCTAGGATGGGGTCGCCACATACACAACATTTCTCTAGTGTATCCAAGTAGTCTCGTTCACACAGTGCCTTGCCTTGCACTGCATAGAAGGGGCGGCCCTGGAATAATAATACATTTATTTACTAGATTTGTTTAGATAGTAGATTTGTTTTGAAAATGCTTAAAATTTACATATTATTATTAGACTAAGCATGAATTCAAAACAGGATTTCAGGAACCAAGAGATAAAGAGCACACAGTACCTATGTCACCAAAACAAATGTGGGTTGTTCGGTGGTGAGATGGGCAGATGACAGTTACCATCGGGGGGAAAAACCTGGCACAGGACCATGAGGATTGGCACAGGGAAATAGAGACTTATACCCAGCAATGGGTGAATGAATTCAGTCTATATGGATGATGATGATGTGTGTAATGCAGTCATAGCATGCCAGCCTGCAGTGAATAAGTTCAGTCATGTTTATGCTTCTCTCATCAGATCAGTTACTAATTACTATAAAACAATAATTGCCAAATTAAATAAGGCAGATCATTGATTGTAATAGTATGGAAAAAAACATAAAAATAATAATAATAATAACAACCAAGCCAGGATTATCCACCAGCAACTAGCTTTGAAATACAACCTTCTGGAAACAGAAGTGCCATACTATAACTATGCGCCCGACCCAGGTCTCGAAAATGGTAATATTTCGTTGTATTGGGATCGACCTATCGTCGCTGACAGAACTATTGTTGCCAATAAGCATGACATTGTGGTGATAGATAGATCGGAGCGTCGCGCAATGATTGTTGATATAACGGTCCTGCATGACGTGAAAGCAGAGAAAGATAAGCAATTCAAGTATCTAGATCTGGCTCGCGAGGTTGTCGACATGTGGTAAATACAGCAGTCATTGTGCCGATAGTCGTGTCTGCTAATGGCCTTAATAGCCAAGAGCCTCTACGAACATCTAAGGAGGCTCTCGCTTGGTAGCTGGATCATGGGCTTGATTCAGAACGCAGTAGGTACTTCTAGACACGGCGCGCATTGTCAGAAGGTTCCTCTCTCAAGAGCCCTGACCACCAGTAGCTCAAACCGTTTCCAATGCCGTTGGGCTACTATTTTTTAAATTTTTAAATGTTTTTTTATATTATTTTGTATAGGAATATTTAAAAATGTAAATATATGAATAAAGGATAATAATTATCATCGTTATTATCACACCTAATTCAGTAAAACATTTCATTTCATGTTGGTAAATGCATTACATTATGTACCTACATAGACATGTGAAAATGTGACATAAATTGTTCCTGCACTGAACAGGCAGGAAAGATTATACTTTGGCACAATAATATCAATTATGTCAATGGAATGTCTGCAATCTACACTGATGAGTCACTTGAACTCACTTGTGCTCAGATGAGAGTATGACTCAACACTACTAGAATGTGGCACAGGATAAGGCTATGATTAAGTAAGTATTATTTAATTCTAGACTGCTTCATTAGTCTAATGGTGGTAAGAGAGACTGCTGAGCATGAGGTCCAGGGTTTGATTCCCAGGTTGGACAGTGTTATTGAGTTTTTTAGTAGCAACCATGGTTTCTGGATTTGTGGCTTCGCGTAGATGGCAATAGGCTTAAACATAACTGGTAAAATGTTATATATAAATGCTGTCCTGGCAATTATTTTAAAAATTTGCCATTAAACCGTGTTCTATTTCGAAGAAAATAAACTTTTATTTTAGTTAGATAAAGAGGCCCACTGAATTTGTTTATATTTTCCGAGTTATTAGCGATTTTCCAAGAAATCATGACAGGGGACTGTCTGAGACATCAGGGGACTGTTTTGAACGTGACAGGGTACTGTTAAGTGAGACAGAGGACTGTTGTACTTTAAAAAAAAAGTCATTTTACATTAATCAATTATTTATTATTTTTGTAGAATATTTTTGCAATAATAGTAAACAAAATCTCTTTATAAAAAATGAACAAAAATAACAATTTTCTTTAAACATTCATGTCAAAAATTAACCTTAAGTGCTAGAAACAGTTTGTACTCACTGAGATCAATATAGTCTTATCATTAAACTACCAACAATTAAATGCTTCATTCAATATTCATGTAAAGACTTACAACTATCAACTTATTTATTAGAAAACAGTCTTTTCTCTCAAATATATGATATTTCAACTGAGATCTCCAATCAAATCGTAAGGATTTTTCTAATCGCCCGGATGCTACCATTGTGAGGATCGGCCGGAGGACACGGTGGAGCACACAGTGGAGGTGTGCCCCGCTTGGGCGGAGCCCCGCCGTGTTCTCGTAGCGGCGTGAGGCGGCGGCGACCTCTCGCGCCCGGCCCTGGTGCAAGCCATGGTCCGGGGCGAGGAGGAATGGGACGCCGTCGCCTCCTTCTGCGAAGCAGTGATGCTAGCGAAGGAGGTGGCGGAACGCGAGAGGGAGAGAACCTCTCGTCCCAGCCTCCGCGGGAGGCGCTCCGGGCGTCGGGGGTCCCGCGATGACCTCCGGCCACCGTAGACGCGGGCCTGTGGACGGTGAGTGATGGGCTAACTCGCCGTCCGTCCGTCTCACGACGAAAACAGGCCGTGTCGACGGCGCGTTCGTGTTCCACGCGCGCCTCAAAGAGATGTCAGCAACATGGGAGGGGCCCAAAAGGGCCGACGCCTGTCGGGGCCGCGGGTAGTCCTCTGGTTATCGCGGCCTCGACATGCCCAAGAGCGGGAGGGGTTATTAGATGATTTTACACCCACCAAAAAAAAGACTTTTCATTGTTAGTGTGTAACATTTTCTTGGAAAGCCGAGGATGGACCTGGAATAAACACCTGCGACCTTAAAACCCTTCTGATCGGCCGATTCCTCTTCAATTTTATCGACTACTGGCGGACGTCACGCGGTTTCACCAGCGTAGTTCCCGTTCCCGTAGGAATACAGAGATTAAAAGTAGCCTATGTCACCCAGGGACAGTGTAGCTTCTCAACGGTGAAAGATATTTTTAAATCGGTCCAGTAGTTTCGGAGCTTATTCGTTACAAACAAACAAACAAATCTTTCCTCTTTATAATATTAGATTGCCTGAATGTTTTTACCGTCGATTGCAACACATGTGATGCCGATGCCGGGACATCGCTCTTGGATTACTTTAAGAAACTGATCAATATTGCTGATGTCGCCTCCAGAATTACAACGAAATCAGCTGTTCTTTTGCACTTTGCTCTTTTTCCAAACCTTTTAGCTAAATTTGCGATCTTTTAATTTCTTTCCCTGTTAAACTTCTGTCGTCGCTTTTTGGCTTCTTTTTTTTCTTTGCTGTAGGGTAGCACTGGAAACAGCTGGGCTTCGAGCTGCAGATATTTGAACTGGAACTGCAGGGCTATTGCGTATCTTTTAAATCACAGTGGCTATCATATTAACTATGGATTAACTGTCAAATTGGTTATGGTTTAGTACAAAATGGAACCATTTGACAGTAATTGAAAGGCACTATAGGTTAGCCACTGTCATTTAAAAGATACGCAATAGCCCTGCTGGACTGGCGAGTCTTGAAGGCGGAGTATTTGCTTCTAGGTCTGATACTGGCGTATTTTCTAGCACAAAAGTGTTAGTGATGCTTTTCAGTCTTAGTCTTTTGGCTTGTTATAAGTTACAATATTCTTTCCACTTCTTTAAGGCAGCTCTGTGCTCACGAGGTTTCATATCCTTAACTAACTTCCGCAAACCTTTTACTTTTTTATTTTGGTACTTCAACTTCTTCTTTTCTCTCATTTGTTCTCTCTTTTGAGGGTCATTTTTCTCTCTGCTTCTCTCTTTTTCTGTAGTAATTCCTCTAGGGATAACTTCTTCTTTTTAGGAGCTATTATTGTCAAGTGCGTTCGGTTCGATCGATCTGCGGAAAATAATTTAAGTTTGTAAAGGATAAAAATAATGCAAAGCGATCAATAATACTTTGATGATTATTACATTAATAAAACAGATCATTAGCGGATAAATTGACACAAACAATACATAAAAACAATAACCAATGCGCAAAATACACAGTCCCCTGTTGTGTAAAACAGTCCCCTGCTGCAATTTCAGGCAGAGGACTGTTGCCAGGGGACTGTGTATTTCGGTTGGATTTCACATTATTTACAAAAGTGATGTAAAATAGTTTTTTAAGAATCTACCGATCAATTGAGACACTAATATTATAACAATAAACTTTATATAGAGATTATTAAAGTAATTAACATCCATATTATGACTTACCAGAGGACTGTGTGTGGTAGCGGTCCAAGCGCGTGTTCACCTCACAAATGACACTCTGACACTAAAAAAAATGGCGTCCCAACGCCGCATTCGGCAGCATTGCCAACTTCACAGCAATTGGGTTTTGTTTCACTCCAAAAAAAGTATCGTTTAATTATAGTTTTTTTTTATTATGAATTTAAATATTTGGCAGGGGACTGTATAAAAATTCTGGGGACAAAGTTTACAGGAGTTTACTAAATAAATAAAATTTGTAATAAGACCTTGTTTTACGAAAATAATATAATTTAATTATTTTTCTCTATTATATTGATTGCCAAATGTATGTAGTTTCAATAACTTCTTGGTAAATCGTTTTTCTAGGTGGAATTGCAGTGATGGGGACAGCCAGGGGACTGTATTTTTAGAGCTTTTATCATGTGTAGAAAAAAACTAAAAATAGTTATGGTTCTAAAAATAAAGGGCCCGTAAAGATTCGGAGTTAAAGTTTCATTAGGAGTGATTATTTTTAAGATAATTTAATTACTTTTTGATAAAATCGGACGGGACAGCCGATTACAAGGTTACAGAGAATCGCCCGTATGTTTGTTACACCTTCACGCAAAACCTACTGAACGGATTTGGATTAAAATTTGGTACACAGATAGTTTATAGCCTGGATTAACAAATAGGATAGTTTTTATCCCGATTTTAGCTTACTGTGGGATAATTTTCGAGTTATAGCGGGTGAAGCCGCTGGCAACAGCTAGTATTAAATAATTTTTTCCCACTTAAGTGTGCTACTAAGAATTGGGGGTCTTAAAATTACATACTATGAAAGAACAAACTATGGAAATAAACTTAAAAACAATTTTATTGTACACTCACTTGCAAGTTTATTCCACAATGATGACAACAAAAGCATTTGATGTGATAGATCCTCTCCATGGCAGTGCAGCCTGTCGTCTCCCCCATGATCTTCTCCCCACATTTGTAGCAGTTACCACAGTACAGCGCATCATCAGGCTCTGGAATAGGCTCCACAGTAGTACCGACATAACCACCATACAACGACGTCCCAGACAGCTGACTGCACGGTCTGGGGTTGATAGGCTCATAAAGAGATTCATACGTAGAAGAGGTTTGGGATCCACCATAAGTAGAGAAGTCCTGCGCGTTCACAGACGCAGATGAAGGAGGATACGCGGAGCCAGGCCGCCGTAATTCGCTGTAATTCGACTGAGCACCTAAATCACTGATCCTAGATACTTCTGACCTCGTATCCCGATCTCCGTAAATACTATCCCCTCCGTAAGCATTGCGTTGCATCATAACATTGGAGTAGACGTGGTTAGTCCCTCCCGGAGGCAGTACGTTGCTGTACAGTAGAACATCGCCGCTTCGGATCTTGGCTGTGTTCCTAACGATGCAACTCTTCACTGGAACTAAGTTTGAGTATGTAGAACTAGTGCGACTACCATATTCGAGTCTTGAGGAATAGGACGGCTCGCAGGCTGACTTTACCATACAACTTTGTGGTATTTGAGGCAGAGGCGGCTTATTTTTTTTAGGTGGGATAGATGGTTTCTTCGTCGCCGCGTTAATATCATCTTGAAGTTTGGCCTCTAATTCGTTCGCGTATATCCGTAAGTCTGCTAATTGTTTGTCTAGTGTGTTCATGTCTACGATTTATAGTTTCAATTAGGATAATATTAATTATTATAATCATAAAATGGTATTCATTGAACGTTACGCCCTGATTTATTGTTTGATGCGAAACTGACAGTCTGACAGATATTTTTTATTGTTATCTGTGCTCATGTAGGTTTACGTTCCGTTTTCACAATGCAAAATAATAATGTAATTTGACGTCTGCAAAAGTAGTAAGAAAAAGTCCTATCGTAATTACAGTAATTTCTTACTAAACGTAGTGAATATGGTGCATTCTACTGTGGGAATTATGAAGAAATGTCCGTTTGGAAACGTTCCTGAGGCATCCTCGTGTGTGGCAACACCTAAGCAAGATTCTAGGGACATCCCTCCACAACCCATGCTCGAGTCAGGGCGCGGGATGTTTACTCTGTAGTTTTAACCCAGTTCCTAAAGATTGGTATCATTAAGATCCAGCCTTCCCCAATGTTGTTCTCAGCCATCGACGCCCTAAGCCCAAGCTTGTACCCCGCAGGGAGTGCCATTAGCGTGTACCATGTAGGCTTGTAGCTAGTCGCTTAGTTTGTAACTTGTTATGAGTGCCCTGACTTCAGACTGAAGGCCTTACATACACTCAAGGCACTACAAGATAGTACGGTTAGTAGGCGACAACCTCTTAGGTTGACCTGCGAGATGATGGCGAACAACATTTTTTATTCAAAAACATAATTACAATCAATCAATCAATAATTAGATACATAAACATACCACACAAACCATAAACTACGCCTTGGTCTTGAACTTTAAATTTGGTCTGAGACGTGTGTGCGAGGCGTAGTTTGACTGGCCTCACTTTGCTGTTCGCAGAGTTCCGTCTATACTTTTTATTTGGTCTGAACCTGCAGGCAAGAGACAATTACCACTATGAAAAACAGTTACACAAGCAATTTCTATAGTTACTTTTAATTAATGATCAATCATATTTTATTGCTATCGTTAAAATAATAACTAGCAATAAAGTCATGGTGTGAAAATAAACGAGCTGAAACTTCATAGTTTCACTTTTGTTAAGAATGGCGAACTACATAGCGTTTGCTTTTGCATTAGTCCTGCAGGTATGTGTAAAATGTTGGGGCTCCGAGACCCTAGTTTGAGCTTGTGTGTAAGCGCACAGGCATGACCCATCTTTACTGAAGCCACTCGTGAACATGGATCGAATGAAAAAAAAAGAAATAAAGGCTCGCTCGCTTGTAGGTGATACAAGCTTGTTTCACTCCCTCATTGGTAGTAATTTTTTGTGGCTTTCGTGTGTGTGTTCAGGCATAAATGGTGCCATAAATTGTGTAAATTGTGTAAAGCACGCGGTAAATAAGTTAAAAGCTTTATTGCAAACAGGTTCAACATCATAATTATTATACCGTCCGCGTCAATTGATTAATGATATAAAACAAATGTAGCGTGATGGGATTATTATCACACTCTGTTTTTCGGCCCATCATGTATTTTTTTTTGTTTGTTTTGTAGATAGCTGTGGTGTATTCCAATGACGATGAAGATGGTAAGTAAATGTCTATTCACACTAGTTTTCATTACTCATACTCTGAAAGTAGATCACAACATGCCTGCGGAGCGGGTTGAAAGAACTACTTTTTGTTCCTGTCGGGGCTGCGGGTCGGGGCTGCGGGTTGTTCACAAGTTACCGCGGCCTCGACATAATAGGGCTAAGAAGGAACATGGGTGGTTTTTAGTCAGTAGAAGTCTGACACTCTCTTTCGCTCTGCCCAAGAGCGGGAGGGGTTATTTGATGATTTTCAACCCACCAAATAAACAAAAAACTACTACTTTTAAGCCCTAGGGAGAATCGCTTTAGGTCGCAGTAGGTCTGAAGTTGCCTGCGGAGCGGGTTGAAAGTACCACTTTTCAGTCCTAGCGAGAATCGCTTTCAACTTTTTATTAAATCATGTTCCAACTTTTTATACAGCCACAAAATTATGGCGCGATTTAAAATTAAAATAATATAAAGTTAACTTAAGAATAGAAGTAAGTATATGACTATAATATAATTTAGTTACTATTTCTCCAAAATACCATAGATTTCGGCGATTTTTAGCACACAGAGCCAAAGTGATAATCAATAAATCTGTCAACAGAGATACGCAATAGCCTTGCTCAAACAAAATAAGCGGGAAAGCGACAATCCGATCAACACTCAGTTTTTCTATAGCTAATAATTTATATTCTTAGTTTTACTTTCCTCGTATGCACAATTAAAAGCTCAGTGTTTAGCTCGGGTAAATTACTTATTTAGTCTCTCGAACTATTGGCGCACTCACTACGTTACGGGCGCGAAACCCCTTCTCGGGACTAAATATGTAACTTTCGGCCCGCGGATAACAATTTACTATTCATCCCTTGGATAACAATGTACTATTGTTTCCTAACGAATCGAAAATAAATAGAATAATAGACTGAACGCTCAGTGGGTCGTCTCAGAGACTGAAGGAGGAGCGTAACATAGAAAAAAAATATAAAATGGCTATGACACACGGTCGGACAGACGGACAGACGGACAGATATACAGAGAGAAAGACAGACTGATATCACGAATCTATATGGGTTCCGTTTTTTCCCATTCGACTACGAAAGTAACGGAACCCTTAAACCGACGAATATTTAAAAAAAACTGATGTCGGCTAAATAAATCATTGCAGTTGGAACTTTTATTCACAGATAAATTTAGCGGGATGGAAACGCAGGAGGAAGAAGTAAGATAATAGTAATACCTTGTAAAATGAAATAATACAAAACTTTAAATTGTGTAACCTCATTTTTTATGTTTTACAGTGGCACATGGATTTTATGCCTGTAAGTACTCAAAAATGATGTTGGAGGTTCTGAGAAGTTACCCGTCGGCGCTGCGGGTTGTTCGAAAGAGATACCACGGCCTCGACACAAAGGGCTAAGAAGGAACATTGGTGGTTTTTAGTCAGTAAATAAAGGTCTGACACTTCCTACCGCTCTGGCCAGTGTGGGAAGAGTCACTTGATAATTTACCAAACACCAAAAAATTTTTTTTTTTCTTTATTGAAGCTATACCTAACTTTTTTTTAAACTACCAATGTGTTTTTTAGACGGGCTATCTACCGGACAGTGTGTACAGAGAGCTGGCGTGGTATGGTATCTTACAAATTCAGCCACTTCATCACAGCTCTAAGTTTAAAGTAGCTGCGCATTTAATTTGGCAGCACACGCTTGGGCGACCACATGTTATAATGGAAAACCCGCCACAGGTAAGTATTTTTGCCAGACACAATTTATTATTTCCTCGAAAGGTAGAACTATGCTGTTGTCGAAACTTTCTAAGCATACATTCCTGCACATAAATACGAACAATTTATAGTACAATACAGTACGCTAAACAATCTTCGTTGAAACACCAGTAAAATATACGAATGCTGAAATTAGGGAATAAGACCAAGATAACAATAATTTGACGGCACGGTTGGCGCAGTTGCTCAAGCAATGGACTGCTGCGCTGCGTGTCGCGGGTTCGATTCCCGCACGGAACAAATAATTTGTATGACCTACAGATAGTTGTTTCGGGTCTGGGTATTTGTGTATGTGAGTTTAAATGTTTGTGAACGCACCCACGATACAGGAGAAATTCCTAGTGTGGGGCAACGTTTAAAAAAAAAAAAAAATACATAGAAGAACATTGTATAAGCTTGACGATAGGAGAACCCAATCCGCGCACAGACTCATATGGGCTATGGACTCCGCCAGCTAATCAATTTAAATGGAAATGAATAAAGCGCTAGCCACAGGAACAGGACAGGAACCCGGCCCTGCCGTGTTCTATCAGGAACGGGGAAAAATCGTCGGTTACATACAATTTGTACGAACTGGTTCACACAGGTCCGTGTCAGGCGTATCCGGATTCTGTGCACAGTGCCATTGCGGATGGCACGTCCCTGACGGTAACACTGAACTCGGATAGCCTTGACCCGGATATGTGTGGCTAGCGCTTTAAATGATTCAACATTATTTCCCCAGTCCACTCAATCTCCAGGAAAGGTAAGTCGTCAGATCTTAGCGGAGGAAGCTGCGAAGTGGTCTCGTGAACAGAGGGCAGCACAGGAGGTGTTGATGGAGAACATCAAGAGTGGCGGCAACGGCCTCACTGTACGGACTGTGGTCTCTGCCAACAAGAAATCTGTTTACATCATTCAAAACGGTGAGGTTATTTGAAATACAGGCAAAAGGAACAAAAAAAATTATGGGCTAGCCAATTATGTGTACATATAATTATTTATATCGCACTTACAGAAATTTCAATACACTGTAACTTCAGGCATATCTATAGGCCATAGTTTATAACATAACACCAAACAAAAATACCTACATAATACTAGTTTTGTAATAGGTAACTACTACGAGTGCCCCCCGGGTACGGAGCCCGATCTAGACGCTTATCGAGTGCAAGCGAATATGCACGAACGAAAATGCACCTACGATGTACCGTCCGTACCCGTAGCTTTGGATGCCTGCATTGAAGCTGAAGTGGCCCCCATAGAGTACTCCTTCCATGAAGGATGGATGTTCTGTCTCGGTAATGGTGAGAGAGAAAACAATTATTTCATGAACGGAACTTTGGATTGTGGAAATAAAACTAAAGTAAGTTATGAGAAGAGGTTTCAGGAAACGTAAAAACGCTCTCAGGTTGGAAAAAAATGCACAGTACGTTGTCTATAGATGTATAGTACTAGTAGTAAGCGTGTCCGCGCCCTGTCTTTTCTATATGTTTTGAGTCACAACGCTTCTGTAATACATTTTGTATGTAAGGGACGCTGAAGAGACTATGTCCGCGCCCCGTCCTCGTCTTACGTCTATCTGCGTGGGTGACATCATTCTAAATTCATTAAGGCAGACTGCCAAAGGTGGCGGCCTAGTTATCTTTTATGTATTACACGATAGGGGTATCAAATAAAAGGGGTTGCCGAGGATAATACGAGTAATAAAATGACGTCAATCTAAAGCATATTTTTAAGTATAAAATTATACAATTAATAATTTATAATTATACATGCCGTCTAATAAAATCATCTACGAGTATGATAAAGTCAACATCAAATCTGATTACGTAGGTACCATAAATCGTAATCAGTCGGGTCAGCCATTGGCCAGGGTATTGTATTATTAGTGGTCTTACTGATATATATATGTATATATATAATATATTTATATTTACAGGTTTCTGTCGACAAATTTCTGGAAGATTGCGCAATAGATAATAATATAGTGATCACATTTGACTATTTCGGAGACGAGCCACGTAAGGACATGCTGCACAATGCTACTTTGTGCACAACGTGGGATCCTTGTCGGTTGTCCTATCTGTACAGGCTCGAGGTAAAATTAGAATTTACATCTCTAAGCAGTGAATCCGATATCCAAATTAAATACGCGGAGTTCACTTTATAAATTTTATCTCCAGCCGCCACCAGTAGAGTTGTTGCCGGCATTCCCTACAACAACTGAAAATCCTTGCGACTCTACTGTTTGTCCAGAATGTTTAGCAGAAACCGTTACAGAAGATCCCGGATTCATGATACCTGAAGAGGAAATGGATCGAATGCTTAAGGAGTAAGAAACATCTTGAAGTGCTAAACTAATAGATTTTTACTTGATCTATAATATTCATTAATTATTTGAATTTAAATTAGAATACTGGCTAATGAAATTAAACTTGGTGGTTATGGTTATTTTTCATTACTCGTACTCGGAAAGAAGGTCTGAAGTAGCCTGCGGATCGGGTTGAATGTACGTACTACTTTTCAGTCCTAGGGAGAATCGCTTTCAACTGACAGCTGTCAAATTATTAAAAAAAACTGGGTCCATTTTCACATTTTTATAGAACCATGTTCCAACTTTCTATACAGCCACTCAATTACAGCGCGATGTAAAACTGAAATAAAATAAATTTAAGTTTTAATTAAGGTACGTTTAACTATTTCTTTAAATTAAGATTTGGGCAGAATATTTCATTTTTTTCAATGATAGAAAAAAGATGGCTTATTCAGCCATCTTTTTTCTATCATTGGAAAGCGGGCCGTCCACAGAAATAAAACGGGAGAACGGCAATTCGTTGTGAGTTGTAAAGTTTTTTATACTTACATTGTAATAAAGCAGATATTTGTAATAGGTAACACACTAATGAGTTGAGAGAAATGATAATTGCATTCCACTGACTCTTCACAACCGAACCCTTCAAAAGATTATCCGGTGCAATTCAAAAATACTGCTGTAACAGCTGAAGAAAATAGACAAATAATGTCCCCAACATTCACCCAAGATTCCCTGGATACTGTAGAAACTCAAGTTTTCCAGAAAATTATAAATATCAACATACCAACCTAGAAAACACATTTCACTAACTGTAACTAATTTTACCGATTTTACCATAAACTTTAAATAAATATCTCGCCTAAGTTGTTGATTTACTTATGTAAAATAAAATTTACCCTTTTTTCTTTCCTTTTTCATGTTTTTATTTTTTTCCTTGTACCTACTCGTTATGAAAAGCACAGTGTTTACCTTGGGTTAAAGACTTATTTAGTCCCTCGAACTACTATGTGTGCATCAAACTCCGTCTCGGGACTCAATAAATTACTTTCACCCTTATCGTAACAATGTAGGTACTATTGTGTACGTACTGATTTCTTATTTAACCTACCTGCAAATGTCAATTGACTTCATTGGTTCCATTCCTTAGATCTCTAATAGATTTGGAAGTCAGACAAATACTTTTTTTTTTTTTTGGTGGGTGTAAAATCATCGAATAACCCCTCCCGCTCTTGGGCAGAGCGAAAGGGAGTGTCAGACTTCTACTGACTAAAAACCACCCATGTTCCTTCTTCGCCCTCTATGTCGAGGCCGCGATAACCAGAGGACTACCCGCGGCCCCGACAGGCGTCGGCCCTTTCGGGCCCCTCCCATGTTGCTGACATCTCTTTGAGGCGCGCGTGGAACACGAACGCGCCGTCGACACGGCCTGTTTTCGTCGTGAGACGGACGGACGGCGAGTTAGCCCATCACTCACCGTCCACAGGCCCGCGTCTACGGTGGCCGGAGGTCATCGCGGGACCCCCGACGCCCGGAGCGCCTCCCGCGGCGGCTGGGACGAGAGGTTCTCTCCCTCTCACGTTCCGCCACCTCCTTCGCCAGCATCACTGCTTCGCAGAAGGAGGCGACGGCGTCCCATTCCTCCTCGCCCCGGACCATGGCTTGCACCAGGGGCGGGCGCGAGAGATCGCCGCCGAAGTCAGTCAAATACTCACGCGTACTTAGTTCAAGCAGGTTCCCAATAGATCCATTTGCATAAAATTTTAGGTCATAATACAACCTGTATATTAGGAAAAAGAATATTATACCAAAAGAAGGCATCCCGATGAAGTATAAAAAAATAAAACAAACTTACATTTGCAGTTTTGAGACCTGCGCTCCCATATATTATGTATAGGAAAATATTTCATACAACTACGTTTTATAAGTTGGTCGACTATTACTCGTAAACATGTAAAGCCTACTTACTGTGATAGTGTCATTTTATTTTCGTTATATATAGGTACTACTACCATGATTTTTTTCACACGCCCAAACACAACTGGTTTAAGTGGTTTAGGTTGGCACACTTGACTCTAACATATGCACTTTATAGCTTAATATTTCACAAACGAATCCCTTCATCGAAAAACTGTTCAAGCAAACTCGCAGTATTTTTAAGGACCTATCAAACGACATCCCATACAATGGAATTTACGTGAAAAAAAATCATCCTCACTTTAATGTTTACAGGGGGATACCTACCCTAAAATTTTTTTTTTCAATATTTTGCTTTAGCACTTTGTCGGCTGTTACTCGTTTGTATATTGATGCCAAATTACAGCTTTTTAGTACTAAGAGTCTTTGAGTTAGAGTGCGGACGGACGGACGGACGGACAGACAGACTGACATGGCGAAACTATAAGGGTTCCATCTAAAAAAAAATATTAAAATCAATAATATAATATTAATTTAATATTAATTAAATTTGCGTAAATAAGGTACAGAAGGTTGGTAAATATATAAAATTATTGCTCTCTTATTCTGCCTTTAATTTCGGCGTGCAAAAATATAAAAGTAACACATTTATTTGTATTTAAATTAATTGAATACCATAATCATGCAGTCATTAAGCAGGTAATTTTATTAAAACTGTATTATTGTATAAAAGTCAAAATAATCATGAAAAATAATAAAAGCAATATTCAAAAATGTAATGTAAGTTTTTTTTTTTATTTTTTTTTTATTTTTTTTTTATGGTTATGTAATTTAATTGTTGAAGCTATTGGAATTAAAAGGCTTTTTTATTTTTATTTAATGTATGTTCAATTTGGTGTATGATTCACCCTTGGCGACGCTTGGACCACATTTGCCCACTATCCTTTATAATCTACAATACCCATGCAGTCATTAAACAGATAATCTCATTAAAATATTGTATTAAAGAATTAAATAAATGTCAAAATAATAATGAAAAAATAATAATAAGCTTAAATGACAAAAATAACAATGTCAATAATAACAATGTCAACAATAACAATGTCAATAATGGGAGGAAAATTACGGTGCAATAAAACTTCAATTTATAATCCAAAAATTCATGTACACTATAAAAGCATTTTTCAATTAAAAACTTCGTCAAATTATTTTTAAATCTAGAAAATGGTAGCATTTTCATGGAATTTGGTATTTTGTTAAACAGTTTTATGCATAAAATATAGCTATTGTTACCTGTAAGTGTGAGATTCGTCCTCGGTTTGAACAACTTATTGGTATAAAATCAAAAAAATCAAAATCAAAATCAAAACTCATTTATTCAAACTAGGCTGATAATCAGCACTTTTCGAACGTCAAAATTTACTTTACTTTACTTATTTACAAGAGACAGTCCCCTAAAACGCCCGCCCCCCCTTCGACACTTCCTAGTGTTTTTGCTGGAAAGAAGAAGTGGCGGAACAAACTCCCCAGCACACATCTGTCTGTTAGGTTGGTTAGAAGAACCAGACTCGATACAATAGTAAGCAAAGTTTAAAAAAGTATACAGGGTGATTGGAAGATGGGTGCAAAGCTTTAAGGTGAAGATAGTATAGACAATTTAGGACCATTTAAGATATGGTTGTCTTAGACGAAGTCTTACCAAATTTTTTTAAACAAATTTTTAAGTTTTTTTTCGGAAATTCTCAAAATTTAATGTAAACTGCATAATTATGGCCAAATTGAATGATAAATGAATTCATTTTTTATTTATTTAATTAAAGTAATGTGTAAGCAACCAAGCAAAACATGTTTTAGGCTTCTGTGTCATTAGACATTTTTTTTACAGATATTTAAAGCTCAGAAAAAATAAAAAATTTGTACAATACGTCTTTTAAACCTTATTTAAAAAAAAAACGGAGGGTGCTTTTTTTGTTCAAACCTTTTTGAAGACATGCTTGATAATCGCTCTTTCTTTTGAGGTATCATTTATGCGGATATCTTACAAATTATTGAAATTAGGACCTATAAATCAAATCGAGGGAGAAATTTTAAATTTTATTTTTTCTTAAGTCAGGGTCAGTCGGTCTGTGATGAAGCCGTTACATCTTTTACTTATTAGTCAAACTACTGCCCTTGTGAGTGGACGTTGTCGTGTTGATTCACAATTTACCGTGTTCAGTTGTAGCCCTTTGCGTTCCTGCACGTGTTGTTTGCGTTAGTTTTGAACTTTTTTGTTTCACCGTGTCCAGTCGTAGCCTCGCGCTCCTGCACGTGTTGATTTTTGACTTAATTGTGTTGAGTTGACGTTTAGTGCGCTCCTACGCCGTTTTTCTTAATTGTTAAGTGACTATGGCTACTTTTTCCAATCAAGAATATGCGGATATCGTATTTATGTACGGTAGAGCAGACGGCAATGGATCTTTGGCGCGACGGATGTATCAAGAGCGCTATCCGAATCGCAGGATACCGAATGTCCGAGTGTTTTACAACACGTTTCGTCGTCTTGCCCAAGATGGGTTTCACCGCGTGGAACCTGGAGTCAACCCGGGCAGACACGAAACTGCCGTCGACGAAGACATTTTAGCAGCATTTCAAGCGGAACCTACTACCAGTACTAGAGCAGTAGCTCGAAATTTAAACATTTCTCAATGGAAGGTGTGGCATACAATGCACCAAAATGATAAGTATCCGTTCCATGGCAGGAGTGTGCAAGGTCTAGTAGAGCAAGATCCTCAAAGAAGAATTCAGTTCTGCCGTTTCCTCCTCAACAGAGACATCGAAGATGCGTGGTTTCTGAAATCAATCTTGTGGACGGATGAAAGTAAATTTTCAAGGGAAGGTATTACAAACTTTCACAACATCCATGAATGGGCCGACGTAGACAACAATCCACATTTTAAGAAGCAGGTGTCATTTCAGATGAAATTCTCTGTGAATGTATGGGCTGGAATAATTGGCAGAACATTGATTGGGCCCCACTTTTTGCCTGATCCATTGAATGGCGAAAATTATTTGCAATTTCTGCAAATTGATTTACCACTGCTGGTAGAGGAATCAGGTGTCCCGATCTTCGAAAGAGACCGAACAGTCATCTTTCAGCAAGACGGCTGTCCAGCGCATTGGACTTTAAATGTAAGGGAACACCTCAACAATTGCTTTCCTGATAGCTGGATCGGCAGGGATGGACCCATCCCTTGGCCCGCTCGCTCCCCAGATCTGACCCCGTTGGACTTTTTCGTGTGGGGCCGGGCCAAGGAACTGGTGTATAACAACAAAGAAATTAACACTAGAGAAGAATTGATACAAAGAATAAATTCAGCGTTTGAGACAATGAAGCAGGAGATGATGTTGAAAATAACGACTACAGAAGTTAGAAGACGGGGCCGTGCTTGTATTAGGAATCACGGCCGTCATTTTGAACATGAAAAATAAATAATTTTAATTCAAATGTTGTTTTAATTAGTCTGCCTAAAATAAAAAAAATTCTCCCTCAAATTGGTTTGTAGGCCCTAATTTCAATAATTTGTAAGATATCCGCATAAATGATACCTCAAAAGAAAGAGCGATTATCAAGCATGTCTTCAAAAAGGTTTGAACAAAAAAAGCACCCTCCGTTTTTTTTTTGAATAAGGTTTAAAAGACGTATTGTACAATTTTTTTATTTTTTCTGATCTTTAAATGTCTGTAAAAAAAATGTCTAATGACACAGAAGCCTAAAACATGTTTTGCTTGATTGCTTACACATTACTTTAATTAAATAAATAAAAAATGACTTCATTTATCATTCAATTTGGCCATAATTATGCAGTTTACATTAAATTTTGAGAATTTCCGAAAAAAAACTTAAAAATTTGGTTAAAAATATTTGGTAAGACTTCGTCTAAGACAACCATGGCTTAAATGGTTCTAAATTGTCTGTACTATCTTCGCCTTAAAGCTTTGCACCCATCTTCCAATCACCCTGTATAATAATAATAAAAAAAGACATAACATATATTATCAGTAAACTAATCTTGGAGAAAGAACATAAATAAATATCAAACATTGTCTTGTGTTCAACTCAGCGACCAACTGTTCTTATCATTTAAGTAGTCGTTAATGGAATAGTACGCTTTTAAACAAAGATTAGATTTTACTTTGGCTTTAAACGCATTAAATGGCAAGTCTAGAAAAGAAGATGGCAGTTTGTTATAAAATGTTATACCAAGCCCGACGAATGAACTTTGTGAAGCCGGTGAAAAGGAGCGCGTAGTTTATGCTTATTTCTAGTGTTAAAGTTGTGAATATCACTGTTTTTAGTGTACAGGTGGATATTTTGTTTAATATATAAAATGTTGGCAAAGATGAACTGAGAAGCCACAGTGAGAATACCAATCTCCTTAAAATAATCTCTAAGAGAAACTCGGGCACCCAGCTGATAAATTGCACGAACCGCTCGCTTCTGCAGAACAAATATATTTTGAATATCAGCAGCTTTGCCCCACAGCAGAATACCGTATGACATAACGCTGTGAAAATAACTGAAGTAGACTAACCGTGCTGTATCAACGTCAGTGAATTGTCTTACCTTTCTTACGGCGTATGCGGCTGAACTTAACCTTCCCGCTAGGCTTGATACATTGATCGTGGGGCGTAGTAGTTTGTCGCTTGTTGGAAAAGTTTCTTAAGTTTGAAAAAAAATATACAGGATTCTATTATATAAATACATGGTAGCGTTCGTACCTATTTTATATTTTCTAAAGAATGGACGACATGACTCTACTTGTTTTAACCCAAATATAGCTTTTAGACACTCTTTTTGCATAACGAATGCTTGATCTATCTCCACACAACGACCCCACAGGATAACACCATACCTTAGAGTGGAGATTATATAGCCATGGAAAGCCGTTATTGCGGCATTTCTAGATACCTCGCAGCTAATACGTCTCAAAGGGTATATAAATTTATTTATTTTAACACAAATGTCTTTTATATGATCCAACCATTAATCTTATATATGATATATGAACCAGTGTATTCCAACAAGTGTCAGTGTTGCGGTGTGACAATGCTCGTATCTGTGCTATTAAGATAACGACTAGTGATCGACCGGTGATTGTGATGAGTATTTACATGCCTACAAATGCGGTGGACAACCTGCCTGAGTTTACGGATTGCCTAAGTACGGTGAGCGCAATTATTGATGAATACGGTGTTGAATCAGTTTTTATGTTAGGTGATTACAATGCCGACTTATTTGGATTGTTTTTTAACGAGCTTTTATATTATTGTAGTGAGCAGTGTTGGTCATGTGTGGATGTTGATTTTCTGGGTACGGATTCGGGTGCTTACACCTTCGTTAGTGAGGCTCATGGGTCCAGTAGCTGGCTGGATCACTGTATTGTAACTCAAGCGGCAAAACGAGCTATTGTTAATGTTTACATTAAATATGACACTATCTGGTCTGACCATTTCCCTCTGGTGCTTGAGTGTAATTTCAATTTATTGACACCTAAGTTGCCTCATAACACCTGTGCTAATAATAACGTAGTGTGGGGTGTAAGAAACGAGCAACAGGTGGCTAACTATACCAACGTGTGTCACAAACGGTTAAGTTTAATTGATTTTCCTGTCGAGTGTATATGTTGTGCTGATTATTGGTGTAATGATCACGGCCACAGACGTGTCCTTGACGGTTTGTACTCTGACATTGTAGCTGCCCTTCGCGATGCGTCTTTGGTGGGTCGAGGGAGCACGGGCGCGGGTGCGAGTGGTCCGCGCATAGTGGGTTGGAACGAGCATGTCAGAGAGGCTCACAGGGAGGCTCGGCTGAAGT
Organism: Diarsia rubi; assembly: GCA_932274075.1. NCBI lineage: Eukaryota > Metazoa > Arthropoda > Insecta > Lepidoptera > Noctuidae > Diarsia > Diarsia rubi. The sequence goes on along the minus strand of OW026424.1, from coordinate 17,438,087 downwards.
TTACGGAGTGGGTAGCCTGTGGTAAGCCTAGGTTCGGAATCATGTACACTGAATGAAATTTGGTACACAGATAGTTTATAACCTGGATTAACAAGTAGGATAGTTTTTATCCCGATTTTATATTCCCGTGGGTTGTAGGGGGTGAAGCCGCTGGCAACAGCTAGTATTTATCTAAATTTATCCCAAGAAACTTAACAGAGTCAGTTTCTGCCAGGGATACCCCTTTATAAGAGATATTTAGGGGCAGCGGTTGTGATCGATAGGTATGAAATTGCATGAATTTAGTTTTATTAATATTAACTTTTAAATTATTAGCCTCTAGCCACTCTATAGTTCTTTGAAGAGTAACGTTTATTTCTTGTTCGTACGAATGTTTATCTTGTCCTTTGATAATAATTGTAGTATCGTCGGCAAACAGTACACATTTATGGTTTATAATTTCTGGGAAATCATTAATGTAGAGCAAAAACAATGGTGGCCCCAAAATACTGCCCTGTGTTACGCCGTATTTATTACACATAAACGAAGATTGGAATGATTCTAACGTTTTAGTTTGGTCATTATAATTTGATACTTCCACTGCTTGTATTCTGTCGGACAAATATGATTCCAGCCAGTTATATGCGGTTCCCCTGATGCCATATCTGGAAACCTTTTCCAATAATCGTTCATGAGAGACGTGATCAAACGCCTTACTCATATCCATGAATAAAACTGTAACAGGTATTTTCTTGTCAATACAGTCTGTTATTTCTTTTATTAATATTGAAAGGCTGCCAAAGATGTACTTCTATTTTTACGAAACCCATTTTGTTCGTCCTTAATAATGTTGTGCTTTTCAATGAAGTTTGGTAACTTGTTATGAAACACTTTCTCAAAAATTTTTGAATAGATAGGTATTAAATACATATTGACTACGGAACCCTAAAAATTTAATACACCCTTATAATTTTCATTAATATTCATTACATAAACACGATTTATTTCTTAGTTATAGGCATAAGATAGGTACATATTGATGCCTCCACAATAATTGTCAAGTTGTATAAACCAATTTCGTTTGAAGATTTTGGGTGTAAAGATCGTCATTTTACAAATTACCTCTTTACGCCCATAAAAAATGTAAAATAAATTGTTATTGTGATAATTATACAACCTACATTTTGTATTTTTTTTTTTTTCAGAAAAAAGAAATCCTTTACTTCCAATAAACTGTAACTATTATTATTTATTTTTGGTACACGCCCTTAATCTTTTATTTTGCAATCAAAATTCATTTTATTTACTCATTTAATCGTTTGAAAATTGTGTGAAACTAAAGTAAATACTATATTATTGTTTTCATGATTAATCTTAAAAAGACAAAAAATATAAAAAAAACTATCTCTGGTATTTTTGAAAATATTTACCAAAAACTTGCAATGCCAAATATGGCTTATATGCAGTTCTAGGTCTATTATTAAGTTTGCCAAATCAAAAATCAAAATCAAAAATATTTATTGGAACAAAAAACATATTTACAAAAGTTTGTGTTCGTTAACAACCGCATTGGTATAATAATAATAATATGTAATACTGTGTCGCGGCCATCAGCGCCCACCTCCAGGAGTGGAGACGACATTGATCCAGACATTTATACAAGAAAAGAGAACAATAGCATGTATGTTTTTAGAGTTAAATATAAAAAGGTAAAAAATCTTAAGTACTAATTTCAATTTATTATTATTTATGCATGTGAGTATAATTATGTAAGTGTCGTGATGTACCTACTATGTATGTGTATGCGTGTGAGTGAATGTGAATATGTGAAGGTATATGTGTTTGACTGTCTATGGGAATTGGAAGGCAATGGGAATGAAAGGGGCATTTTTACTTATATTTAGGTTTTTACAAAATTTTCAAGCTCTTCGTAAGACAGGGAACTGAGCCAATCACTGATTTACACTCGCGTGAAGTAAGGGGGTAGATGTTCAAAATCCCGTTTATTTTGTTATAAAGAATTGGGCTTCTAAAGTAGTATTGTCTTCTAACTATCATGGTGCTAGTCGGTATTATAGGGCAAATATATCATTGTACTTATGCCAATTGTATGCAGAATTACCTGGCAAAATATGAATTTAAGGGTGTGGTATTCTGTTATAAATTTATATACATACTGATTTAAAATAAATGTGCATAAAGCGGGTGGTGAGGGCAACCCCGACAAGGTGGGTGGGAGGCACTCCGCTGTCATCCACCGTAGAGGACGGTCGTTGCGATCACTGAGCGTTGGGTGTACACAAAATACAAACTTTGTGTTTTATTTCCAATATATTATTATATACAAACAGAGAATTATTTGTGGAGTTTGGAGTACTCCACAATTGGCGACGAGGAAATCTGGTAAGTGCTGAAAGATTATTTCAAATCTAATTGCATGCAAATCGGCAGTCAACAGGTTGTTTAATGTGTTCATTTCCTACCTACATGGAATACGATTGCATTTTGCTAGACAATATTATGTAAACAATAAAATCTTACATTGATCAGTCATTTAAAATATGCAAGTGCTCTAAACGGTAGTACGATTTTTGTGTGTATTTTTTTAATCAATCTTAGCGTAAACCTACTGATAAACTAATAACAACATTACAGTACCTAGTTAATAAATAATTAATCAATAAAAAGTTCAATTAAGAAAAGAAATAGTTACCTACCTACCCTCGTTATAGTGTATGATGTGGATATTACTTATTTTATTGCCAACAAATGAAAGTGTTATTATTTACGTTAATTTTAGGTAGATTTTATCTATGCGTGATTATAAGTACTTGATATTTAAGCATAACTCAGACATTATTCGTAATCACCGAAGCAGAGTTATGAACTCTTTTGTTACAACTTTGTTGTTATGATATTTTTAGATATTTCATGTAGGTAGGTCTAAAATTAAGGGGTTTGATAGCCGATTGCATGTTAATTATGATGTAAAGATGTTAGTATGAAACAAATAACTTGTTTTACTAAATATGTGTTGAGGCATAAATAGTCAGCAGTGAAAGTACTATTAGTGAGGAAATATAGTGCTGACATCAAGTTTAATGTGAGTGTGAACTCTCAAAATTGTGCCAAAATATGCTAATATTTAGCAGCCGAGTACTAAATTGAATAACTGTAATAAAATTTTAAAATAACTACAGTTTCAAAAGTTTAAAATAGCCTTAAAACCAGTGCCTGCTAATACTTACCAATAAAATGTTGTTGTGTAGCTGGTGTGCACATTCCACTATAACTATATACCCACATTGTACAAATACCGCAGAACTATCACTACCAAATCGTAGTGAGATATTCTCCGTGCGATTCTCGACTTACCCACATTAAATTTAACTATCACTGTTTACATTCTGAGTAATACCGCACGACTAAGTACTTATGTAAACGGTAATTATTATCGTTCATAGAATCTTAATTTTATTTGTATGCAAGTAACAGGTAATAAATTAATATAGTTAAGAAAGATAATATGATTAGTGCACGGATTTCTTTAAACAATATATTGCGAGTAGACTTGACTTTTGCTCTTTTTCAATAAGCTACCGACTACACAACAACAACCGATCGTGCCTGTAAGTATTAGCCAAGTCGAAAGAGAATGACAAAATACATACTGTACACTATTCCAATGGGTAAGCACCCATAAAGTTCCTCATATACTGGTATAAATAAAACTGTACGTACTAGTATATGCAATTCCACAAAATGAAATGATTCATGTTCCAATCCAAAAGTTCAGTCTTACGTAATAAAAACTGAACAGGTTAATAGGATTGGAACAAGAACAAACAAAACCCGAACTCAGGGTATTCACACGAATAATACACGGTGTACAAGATGTGGAAGTGAAAATCACAAGTGTGATGATACACGTTGTCCCGCAAGGGACAAAGTATGTGACAAATGTGGCTATAAAGGTCACTTCATGAGTCAATGTCGAACAAGGAAACTCAAGCGTAAAGCACCCAATACTTGGGACAAACAAAAAAATGACAGTAAAAAAAACTAAAACAACCGAACCACAGACCAAACCACCAGTCAGTAATGTAAACTATATATTTCACATTGACGATGACGCTGAAATAACTTGCCAAGTAGGAGGTGTCAACGTAAATATGCTCATCGACTCTGGGAGTAAAAACAATATAATAAATGATAAAACCTGGGAATATTTAAAATCAAAAGCTGTCGCTGTGTCTAACCAGCAACCAGGTTCCGATCAAGTGTTTATGGCATACGGTTCAAAAGATCCTCTAGATGTGCTCGGCACATTTGAAGCATCAATCGTAGTTGGATCAGAAACAAAAACTGCAAAATTTTATGTGATTAAAAATGGCACCCGTAATTTGTTGGGCAAGCATACATCTACATGTCTCAATGTGCTTAAATTAGGGGTGAGTATAAATCTAGTATATACAGAGATTTTTCCTAAATTTAAAAATGTCCAATTGGCTATTGCTATAGATCCATCTGTGACACCCATATGTCAGCCATATAGGCGAGTACCAATTCCGCTCGAAAATAAAATCAATGATAAACTTGATGAGTTAGTTAAAAAAGACATCATTGAACCTGTAGATCAAGCCACAACCTGGGTTTCTCCGGTAGTACCCATTCTTAAGAGTGATGACACATTAAGACTGTGTCGACATGAAATCAAAATCAAAACCAAAAGTCATTTATTCAAATTAGGCTGATAATCAGCACTTTTCGAACGTCAAAATTTACTTTACTCTACTTATTTACAAGAGACAGTCCCCCAAAACGCCCACCCTTCGGCACTTCCTAGTGTTTAGCTGGAAAGAAGAAGTGACGGAACAAACTCCCCAGCAACACATTCTGTCTGTTATGTTGGTTAGAAGAACCAGACTCGATACAATAGTAAGGTGTACGTTCATTTTAGAGTTACTACAGACACAAATCAATAATAAAAAATTATATAATTATAAACAATGTAAAAATAAAAAAAGTACATAACATATCATATATGAGATGTGCAAACAAAGCCATTATAAGAGAGAACCATCCTTTACCTACAATGACCCAACTTCTCCCGAAGCTCAGGAAGTCATGTATCTTTTCTAAACTCGATATTAAAGATGCATTCCACCAAGTCGAAATAAAAGAAGATTGTCGGGATATAACAACTTTTATAACCAGTAAAGGCCTGTTTCGATATAAGCGTCTGATGTTTGGTATATCGTGTGCACCCGAACACTTTCAGAAAATCATGGAAAGGATGCTTCTGCCTTGTAAGGGCGTCGTTAATTTCATTGACGATGTTATTGTGTTTGGCAGTAACGTAAATGAACATAACGATAGACTAAAACATGTGTTGCAAGTTTTGGAAGATAATAATGTGGTGCTTAATGATAAAAAATGTATTTTTAACGCGTCAAAAATAGATTTTCTGGGTCATGAATTATCTCCACGAGGCATTAGGCCCCTTGATAAGTACGTCAAAACTATAAAATCATTCAGAGAACCTAAAACAGTCGAAGAAGTTCAAAGTTTTTAGGACTTGTCAATTATATTGGAAAATGGATCCCAAGGTTGGCCACCATGACCGATCCAATTAGAGAAATTTTAAGACACAAACTCTCTAAACACGCCGACATAGCTGAATATTGGAAAGACAAACAATCTGCTGCGTTTGCGGAGTTAAAAGAGAGTTTAAGTGCCCTTCGCACTTTAGGTTTTTATGATCCATACGATAGGACACAAGTCACGGCAGATGCTAGTCCTGTAGGGTTAGGAGCAGTCCTCGTTCAGATTGATAAACAAGGACCTCGGATTATTGCTTTTGGTCATAAAAGTTTATCTGACGTTGAAAAACGATATTGCCAGACGAAAAGGAGGCACTTGCCTTGGTCTGGGCCATCGAACATTTTAATATGTATTTATATGGGTTAAAACAATTTGAGCTGATCACTGATCATAAACCTCTCGAGGTAATATTTGGGCCACGATCAAAACCTTGTGCACGAATTGAACGATGGGTGTTACGGTTACAGGCTTACAATTACAAAGTTGTTTACTGTCCTGGTAAAAACCATATAGCTGATGCCCTGTCCCGATTATGCCCAAATCATATTTCACATCCACATGTTAATAGACTTTCTAGGCCCCCTGCCAAGTGGACACAATTTACTAATAGTCATTGATTATTATAGCCGCTACAAAGAAATTAAGGTTATGAAATCTATTACATCTAATGAAACCATTAATGTTTTAAAAGAAATATTTTCTAGGCTAGGTATTCCGGTCAGTATAACATCGGATAACGGACGTCAATTTACTAGCGAGGAGTTCAAATCCTTTTGTTCAGAATTTGGCATCAGGCTTTACAATTCTATACCATATTGGCCACAACAAAACGGGGAGGTCGAAAGACAAAACCGCGACATCCATAAGCATTTGAAAATTAGCCAATGCCAGAAGTCTGATTGGAAGGATGATCTCCTTCGCTATCTCATGATGCGAGCTTGATGTGATCATCAAGCTCGCATGATGATTCATGATGCGAGATAAAGACACTCGAAAGAAAGAAAAAGGTAAAATAAATGAGGATAGGAAACGCAAAGCAAAAGGACAAGAAATTGAAGTTGGTGAGAAAGTATATGTAAAGAATTTTGTAAAAAGTAATAAATTAACGCCAAATTTCGATCCAGAGCCACATACAGTAGTCAGTACACATGGGAATAAAGCAAATGTCCGTAATGATTCAACTGGCCAAGAGTATAAAAGAAACGTAATTCATCTTAAGCGAGTAGAAGGAAATTGGACAGTTGTTGATACAGAATCTAATGATGATGATTGCGTGTCGGGCGAAGATCAAAATAAATTGTAGAAAGGAATAAACGGAAACAACATTGTCAAAATATATGTAATAAAAACATATCCTAAAAATAGATAGAATAATGAAAAATAAACCTTAAAATGTAAATATTCACTTAAAATTAAGTATAATAAAAAGTTATTAAAATTGAAATGATTGTGACATTTAATTAAAGAAGAATTAAATATTAATTATTTACTCAATTTTTATTGTCAAAATAATAATCTGATTTAATGATGTTTATTTATTTTTCTAAAAAAAGGAAGAGATGTGGTATTCTGTTATAAATTTATATACATACTGATTTAAAATAAATGTGCATAAAGCGGGTGGTGAGGGCAACCCCGACAAGGTGGGTGGGAGGCACTCCGCTGTCATCCACCGTAGAGGACGGTCGTTGCGATCACTGAGCGTTGGGTGTACACAAAATACAAACTTTGTGTTTTATTTCCAATATATTATTATACAGGGTGTTTGGAAGGGAGCTGTACATACGCCTAGGGTAGAAACTAGGGATAGTCTGCTACCTACCCCCGCCCATTATATTGACCTTGGCCTCAAGGTTTTTTTTTAATTTATTATTATTTTTTATTTGACTTTTTGACTAAAACTACCTGTAGCTCAAAATCTATCCATGGGACCGGTCGGCTAATGGTCTTGTTTTAATCGTTAGAGTCTTAGGGTCCTGCAAAAAATTATTTTACACCAGAAAATTGTGGAGAAGAAAAGTTATGGGGCCTGAAGTACCGTAGTAAGGTAAAGAAATAATTTTAAATTAAAAAAAAACCTTGAGGCCAAGGTCAATATAATGGGCGGGGGTAGGTAGCAGACTATCCCTAGTTTCTACCCTAGGCGTATGTACAGCTCCCTTCCAAACACCCTGTATACAAACAGAGAATTATTTGTGGAGTTTGGAGTACTCCACAAAGGGGTCCCCTATGTTGTTTCGAATGCCGCTGTTGCGAATTAATTTTCCACTGCCTCACAGGTTCGAAAGCTCATGGACTCGAATGAAGTAGTCGCGAAAGACGCTGTTTCGAAAAACATTTTCACTGCCTCATACGATGTAAACAACAAACGTAAAACAGTAACATTATTAATAATATTAAATGTTATTAATAATAATAAATCGAAATCATTTAATCATTCGAGCGTATTATTTAACATAGGGGACCCGAATTTAAGATCAAACTGAGAATTTATAGGTAATATTAATATCGGATAAGTATATATAGGAAGAATTCTGGTATAAGCTGGTGATAACTAGCATATTTGAAGGGAAAGATAAATCAAATGAGAAAAACGCGTATATTTACTTATTTATGTTTTATTTTATTTTATCAAAATAAAAGGAACGCTATACTGCCGCTGACCAGTTTCCCTTATGTCTTCCTAAAAGTTATCCCTTGTTGAAGGCTGGCCAATTTGGAAATTCAATATCTGACTGTGAATCTACGTCACTATCTTCATCGGTTTCAGACAAATATAACGGGTCCGATCCACGATTATCTCTCCATTCCTTACAGATACGGAAGACGAAGAGCTTGTGATGAAGATCTTCATCAGAAGCTCTTCGTCTTCAGTCCCATCTGGAATGTTGACTACCTACATGCACTTGTTTCCGTCTTGGCATTGTTGTTCACAAACTGTTGGGGAAAGAAGCAAGCGTAAGGTGCAAAATAAACAAGCGAGCAAGTCTAATCAAACCAAGGAAATACAAAAAATATTATAGCCGCTTCTTCAAAATGATAAGCAAATTAATAATATTTATTAAAATTGACAGAAATGCATGCTATCCCATAAATGGTTTTCTCATACTGCATACAATCCCATATCTGCCAAACAATTTTTCCTACGACTGCATGCTATCCCTTAAATGGGTACTAACTTTAGCAACCTCAGACCAAGAAAAAAAAAAAAAAACTTTTTTTCTTGGTCTGAGTTAGCAACAAAAACATTTGCAATCATTCATGCGAATCTAGTCAGTAATTGTCTTTCAATAAATGCCTATTGTATGCAAAACAATTATCGTAGCTATATATATCGTGAAAATCCCTGCAAAAATACCCCGAAAGCAGAGTCCACTTACCTCATGCCGACCGTTAGGAAACAAACAGCCATTTCTTTTTCTTCTCCTTATAAATTGTAGTCTTTGTTTCTTCTATTCTACTAGTGCTGGACACCAACTTTTTTTACAAACGTCTAATAATATTACCGGTTTTTGATTTAAGAGTTGCAAGAAGGAAAAGAATGTACCAAATTTAAATGACGTGACAAAAACCCTTGATGCCCGATATGTCATGCTATGCAGACCAGTAATCACTGGGTTGTGGAGGTCAGATAGGCAGTCGCTCCATGTAAAATACTGGTATTCAGCTGCATCCAGTTAGACTGGAAGCAACAGAAGAGACTGGAACTTTAACATAGTTGAGAAAAGGGGATGGAAAAATGACTGAGCTTCTGAAAGCGGGAGGAAGTCCGCTATTAAGAGAACTTTGGGAGCTTTTCAACCTGTCCTGTTATCCGGGAGAACTCCAGAAGCGTGGTGATTGAGTGTGGTCATTCTCTTCTTTAAAAAGAGGAACTATTAAAATTTTACAGACCCATCATTTTGTTCCTTAGCCACGTGTGTAAGCTGTTTTTGCCTCCATTTTTAATGCGGCCGCCACACACTCGACGAGTGGCATGGGAAGTAGCGAGGAAATTAGGCAGAGACATAGTGTGGTCACTTTACTCGTCGTGCCGCACGTCATGCTCCTCGTCCTTCCCACTTGTCGGCTTTTGTGCGCGAGTCAAAAGACCGGCAATACAAGCGCGAGTGGCTGGCCACATAATCATCGAATCGCATCAAAGACTACAATATGGTCCGCATCGAGCACTCACGCAAGACGCACGCTTACACAGTTTTGGCATTTTCAACGACAATACTGAACATCATATCCTCGCCAAGCGCCGCAGAATGGTCGAATGAAAAAGTGTTATTATTTATTGATTTGTTGTCTGCGGAGCCAATTATTTGGGATTCACAACACAAAAATCACTATTCGAAACTAAAGATAAACGATAAAAAGATAAACTTAGGCTTATTATTTTTAACCGGCTTACGAAAAATTTAGGTACGTATCATAATAGTTAAGTTGTCAAAATTACATTATATTATCAAGAAATGGAGAAAGACAAGTGAGGAGCGTCGCGATTACTTGCGCGATTAATTGCGCGGGTAGAAGAGCAGTGTGGGCAGAGCGGGCAACATCGCGGCGAATAGCGGTAGCGCGAGGAGCATTATAGTGTGGCGGCCGCATAAGAAAAAGAAAAACTCCTAACACAAATAGGGTATTTCACCAAAAAAATATAATTAGTCCGTCTGTATCAAAAAATATATGTTAAAAGAACACGTATCCAACGTGTTCTTTTAACAAATTTCGCTACTACTTCGTTTTATTCAAAGATGACTACAGCAAGTACAGACACATTTATTTTGTTCGACAAAAATCGGAAGTTTACCTGAAACTCCGACAAATGTTACAAGAATGTAAAGTAGCTGGATACTCTGTTAAAGAATTTCTTTGCGATAACGGACTAACGGAGGTGAATTCGATAATCAGAACGTCAGGTGTATTTTACAAGAAGCTGGAATTAGACAAAGGCTCTCGATGCCCTATACACCGCAACAAAATGGCCTTAGTGAACGTGAGAATAGAACCTTAGTTGAAGCCGCTCGTACAATGATGCATGCTCACGAAGAATTACCGTTTGCTACATGGGCAGAATTGATAAATACCGCTGCGTACGTGTTAAACAGAACTGGTCCAACTTCAGAAAATGGAAAATCACCATTTGAATTGTGGTTTAAGAAGAAGCCATCAGTCACCTAAAAATAATTGGATGTGAATGTTATGCTCATATTCTTCAACAAAAAAGGAAAAAGCTATGTAAAAAGGCTGAGAAATGCATTCTTATTGGATATGAGGGTGATGATGGCTATCGCTTACCGAATAAACATGGTAAACTCATAAGGACAAGAGACGTTACATTTAATGAAACAGTATTGACTCCATTTGGTCAAAGTGATTCAGAAGAACAGCCTTCAGTCGAAATACACTTTCCACTTTCAGTAACACCGATGTGTGATGCAAGGGAGGATGATTGTGTCGAAAATAGCTTGGATCGCGCCGCAAGTAGCTCTGATGAGCTTAGTTCGACTTTGCCCCCAACATCGCCGGATTTGGTTGTAAGTCAGGAAATAGAAAGCCAAGATGACTCTACTGAACCATTACAAACGTCTTCAGAATCACCTCATTATGAAGACGCCTTAGATTATGGTGATGATACTGAACGACCAAGAATCTCAGATGATATAGCTGAGATAGCCACTAGAATTACTCTACGAGATAGAAGTCAAATACGACCACCTATTAGATTCGGAGATTACGTCATGATGTCAGATAAAACTTTTAATCAGATAAATAAACCTCAAACCTACAAAGAAGCAATGACTAGTACGCATAAAGATCAGTGGGTCAAAGCAATGGAAAGTGAGGTGAAGTCTTTAAAGGAAAAGAAAACCTGGATAATGGTGGACCTTCCAAAAGACAGGAAGCCTATATTCTGTAAATGGATATATAAGATCAAAACCAATGCTGATGGCTCTCTAGATAAATTCAAAGTAAGACTAGTTGCTAGAGGATATACACAGAAAAAGGGCATCGGGTCATAAGATCAGTCTTAAGCGTTGCTGCAAATGAAGGCCTAAAACTCACACAGTTTGATGTATCAACTGCTTTTCTCTATGGTTCACTGAGTGAAGACATTTATATAAATCAACCTGATGGTTACTCTGATGGATCTAACAAGGTTTGTAAACTCAAGAAAAGTTTGTATGGTCTCAAGCAAGCGCCTCGGTGTTGGAATAAATGTATGGTAGATTATTTAAAAACCATTGGATTCAAACAATGCGATACCGACCCCTGCCTGTTTATATGAAACCGTACAAGTAACAAAATTATTCTTGCTCTCTATGTAGATGACGGTTTGGTTGCTGCAACAAATCAGGAAGATTCTGAAAAGTTAATGAAAGAATTGAAGAGAAGATTTAAAATCACGGTAAAAGATGCATCCTATTTTCTAGGACTAGAAAAAAAGAAAAGTAAAAGTGTCACAAAAGCACTATGCTCAGAAAGTTTTAGATCGCTTTGGTATGAGTGATTGCAATCCTGTTACAACTCCTATACAAAAAGATGGACTGCCAGATCTGGATAAAGAAGAGGTAGATCCTACTTTATTTCCGTATAGAGAAACTGTGGGAGCACTCGCATATCTAACCGTTGGAACCAGACCGGACTTAGCATATGCTGTAAGCGTTGTATCCCGAAGTCTAGAAACCCCTTCTAAAGAAGACATCCAGAGGCTTAAACGTATCCTAAGATACATCAAAGGAACTTTCAACTATAAAATAGTTTGTAAGAATTTTTAAGAATTCTAGAATGCTACAGTGATTCTGACCACGGTGGAGACCAAAGTACCGGACGTTCGACATCAGGCATATTATGCTTATACTCCGGAGGAGCAATTTCTTGGACAAGTCGACGACAAACATGTGTTGCAATATCAAGCACCGAAGCCGAACTGGTTGCTGCCAGTGAAGCGTCTAGAGAGATTGTCTGGATCAAAAGACTCTTTGGTGAAATATCTAAATTGAAAGAAATACCTAAACTATAGGTTGATAATGATGCAGCCATAAAGATCTCTCACAATCCAGAACTCCACAGAAGAACCAAGCATATTGCTATTCGACACTTCTATGTGAGAGAACTCGTTGCTAATGGAGACATACGTGTAGAATACGTTCCCAGCGAGTTCCAATTAACGGATTTGCTGACCAAAGCATTACATAAGCCACGGATTGTATCAATCGCAAAACAAATTGGCTTGATATAGTAATAGGGTTGCCAAAAAGGGAGGATGTTAAGGAGTATGCTATACTAGAACCTCATTATTTTTTGAAAACCTTTATTCTTAAAAAGCTCATGTCAGATGTATTGCCTAGAAACTGCTGTTATTGATTAAATTATATTTTTTCATGTCACAACCACGAGTATTATTTTATAATGATAAAATAGTTTTATTAATTCTAGGTCTTGGGTCTTTAGCTGAATCTTCAACGGGTTTTAAAGTAAAAGTAAAAAAAAACAAGTAATTTTATACGAAAATCACCAATACAATCATCTCAGTTCATATGTCTCAAGAATGCCGTTTTCATCAAATAGTCACTCAAAGGACTATAATCACTTTACTCAGTAAATATATAGACACGTGTTTTTCAAAACTCAAAGCATTTATTTCAATTAAACATATAAAGGCACTTTTGAATGTCAGAAGAACTTGAGAAGAACAATAAAATTCAATAAAAACAAAACTACGAGTTTTATGAATTATTGTTCTTCTGACATTCAAAATTGCCTGTATCTGTGTTTTCGAGATATTTGAATTTCAATTTTTTTCAACTAACATTTTTAACACCCGTAGCTTGGAAACTTGGAAACGGTGCATCGTAGGAACATAATTATATATGCTTCTCAGAACCGAAATGGCGTGGCGGCGCTAAGTCCCTATTTAACTCACATGGATTATAATGACAAGTACCAATGCTTAAAACTTAAAATATAATTATGTTTTTATATTGTATATTTTTATTGATTTTAAATCACACTATTTTGATTTTATTTTGAATTAAACTAAACATTATTATTTACTGAGATTATTCCTTATCTTTTCAAAGTTACTGTGACTTTAAATAATTATGATCCATCAAAGTTTTTAAAACTAATATAAATTAACATGTTTACTAAATTTATTAAATAGAAAACTGGTAGAACTTGTGCTATGTGGTACCTTGCGCACTTAAACATATTTAAAAATCGGCTAAACGCATAACATCGGATACTAAGCTGCTAATTTGAGAAGTTGCACTTATGTATGGTGCGCCGTGCGGCCGCTGTTAAGTGGCCTTTTCATTTGGTCGACTTTTTAAAAAAATGCTAACATATTCTGTTTTTTGTTATAACTTTCGTTATAATATATGTTATTGAATGCTAAAATTTACAGGAACGAAAGTTTATAATTCGCTTTTTGTTTAAAGTATTTCATGTTTCCTACTGTCATGGGAACTGCGTATTCGATCGCTTAAGTACGACCAACCTAAAACTGAACAATTTTGTTTTTATCTTTCTAACGTGTAAAGTTAGAATATCTAAAAACTACCACGGGCATATTTTACCGCTGTTTGTTTGGTTATAAGTGTAATGGTTTGCTTGCAAATCCGTTTTTTTCTGATTTTTGAAACCATTTAATTACATGGGATTACCGTCAACCAAATCAAAAACGAATGATTTAAGAAATCTAAACATATCAGGAGGCCTACTATGAACTATTATTGCGATTCAATTGACGACCTAAAATAAACTGCTTTGCTATTTCATACCACGACGTCATTATAGCTATCCAGTTTAGGTTGACGCCAAATCAAGTCGGCAATTGAATCGCAAACTGTTTTTGTTCGTTCATTTTTCGTACCATGAGGTGACATTTCAACCTAAATTGGATAGCTTATCTGTCAAAGTAAGCGATCCAAAAAAAGTTGCTACTTGCTTGGCGTAAAGTGAATCGTTTTGTTAATAACTTTAAAAAAATAGTGAAAATATACGTACTTAATTCAAGGTATTTCAGTTGAATATTTAGTGTTCCATAAGTGTCAATGTAAAAAAATGATTTCTAGAGCTATTTTTATTGTAGATGTCTGACGAATTAGTCGTTTTTGAATTCATGGAAAATGATAATGAAATAAACACAACAAGGCGACAAAAAAGACGTATAACACGGGAACAATCGGACATTATTCGTATTACAAATTATTTTACCAAAGTAAAACGTTAAAAACACTTTTAAATACTAATAATAACACCCAATGTTCTTTCAAAAAAGTTCGAGATATTTAAACTTTCAAAACAAATCGCAACAACAACAAACGCCTCCTGTCAAATCAAACTGAGTGAAGGTGCGTTCTAAACTCGTCTTAATCAATTTATTTTTACGACAACACTAAGCAAACTTTTCATATATTATATAAATTACTATTATTTAATAAGTACTAAAAAGGGCTTGATGGTATATAATTTAACGCTAAAAAGCGCAATTTCGAAATGTATTTGTTATAATTTTTACACAAAAAAACCGCTAAAATCATATTAACTAGGTTTCGAAACGCAACGCATATGGTTCGAGTAAAAGAGACAGACTTATGCAACGACTGTAAAGCGTCATCTCTTTCTCACACCGCGGACCACAGATAAATTTCGTTCGTTCATTCCTCCTTAAGCGATTCAAACGCCAGTTAGATTATGGCACTTCATGGCACAGACCAATTAGCTTCAGACAGGGCACTCTCATAGAGAAAAATCGACTCGCCTAAGGTTCACATATCATGTTTGACAGCTTTTTTTTTTTTAATTCCGGCGCGAAACTTTATGCAATGGCGTGGTACGGATTCAGCCTACACGGTTTTCTTGCTAGGAATTGGTAATTTTTTTAGTTTCATTTTATGAACATATTGCAATAATTGCAATGCTATTGCAAATATTGCAATATGTTCTAAGATTATGTTAGAAAGGGAATGTTAGGGAAAAAAAAAACTTCTTTTAGACTTTCATTTCTTTTTATTTTTTAATTTTGTTTTAAATTTATTTAAATTTTTAATTGCATCTGAGGTAACGAAGGTTTATTTGCCAGTCTGAAGACATCTGTACCTTTTAATATTTTATTAATAACATTGCACCAATTAAATACTGCCAATCTTAAGGTTAATGCGAGAAAGCATTCAGAAACAGCATCCCTATGCAATTCTTAGATTTAATATGATTTTTAATACTTTTTATAATAGGACTCCGTTCAGGTTGATTTTCTAAGTATTTGTTTGCTTCTTCTATTATGATTCCAAAAAATCTCACAGCATGTTCTGAAGGGTAGGTCTTTCTGTTCTGTTTGCGAAGTTTTTGGAAGCTCAAGCTTCGCAATCTTTCGCAGTTAATGCACTGTAACCATTTTTTGAGTCCTATCTCACTTTTTGGAAACATATGAAAACTGACGTCATTTCGTCTACTAGCACAGGTCACAACACAGCACTTGTTGTACATGTTGCACGATAATATTACAGCTTCAGAAATTGAGAGAATAAGTTACGGAAATAAATCAACGCAGAACTAAACTCGATCAACTTTGAAACTGTAATCACTGTAATAAACTTCAAAAGTTTTGACAGACCAACAAACATGGCGTCTTAGATACAGAAGTACGGAAGGCGGGAGGGGAGGGAACTGTCAAATGAGATATGTGAACCATAGACATAACGTTAGGATAATTTACTTGAAGATTACCTGACCTGCTTCATGGTACGAATCTTAGCGATTCAGTTTAGGTTCCTAAATTGGATTGCATCGGAATTGAATGGCTAACTAAAAGTTGATGGTAGGCCTACAGGTCCTATATTTGGTATTTTTTTCATACTTCTGCGTTGAGCCGTTTTCGAGATCAGGGATATCCCGAAACGTTACCGCAGCAAAATCTTGAATAACTTCAGAACCATAGCACACACAAATTTTGCTATTTACACACATTTACTACGCGATAGGGTAGGGTAAAAAACGATTTTGCTGCGGTATCGTTTGAAACGGTTCACCCTTGTTTGGTATAACAACTTTTGATGTAATGTTACCCCATTACCCCAGCAAAAAGTTGTTTTCTCAAATAACTTTAAAACTACTATTCACACAAATTTTGCTATAAGTAAACAAATTTCGACTTATGACACACTCATTATTTTTTATAGTCTCAACTGTCTAGAGCACAACCGAGGAAAGAGAGATCGATTTTTTTTAAATATTATATATATATCTTTTGACAGCTAATTATTTAACTATGACACTTACAGAAACTTTGGGCCCCCGTGGATGTTTTGTGTTCGCAGCAAGGAGGACATTCAGTATCTGATTGCAGCGGAGGTGAGATGTCCATATTATCACGTCAGGAGGATCGTTGATCACGTATTCCATTTATATATTTTGTAGGTAAGTGAAGGTCAACAATTTATTTAGCATGGACAAATTTTACTACTATGATTTTTTCTTTCAGTGCCGATTTTTTGGTGCAAGTAAGCAGTCCAGTTGTATTTATATGATAGTACATTATGCATTCGTTTTTTGTTTTTCATTCGAGGTTGGGAAATCATCAAATGACTCTTCCCGCTTTGGGCAGAGAGCGGTTGATAGTGTCTGACTCAGTTCTAATAAAATTATACTCTTTGGTCTGACTACTACTGACTAAAAACCACCCATTTTCCATCTTAGCCTTTTGTTTCCGAGGTCGCGGTATATATTTCGAACAACCCGCAGCAGTTCCTAGCCTCATTAAATTAAAAGAGTATAACAGGTTTAAATCTGGTTGTACCAGCCTGGCCTCAAATGATTATGAAGCGTTGTGTTGTGTTGTGTCAATGTCAAAATAATAATTTATTTATTTATTTATTAAACTTTATGCACAAGCAAAAAACTGTACAAAGGCGGACCTAATGCCTTGGGCATTTTCTACCGGTCTACCTTAGGGTGATGCAGAGACAATATCCAGTAGGTGCAACAACAGAAAAAAAGACAAGAAATATTTATAAATAAAACATATAAGAATAAATACATATATACATACATATAACAAAATATATAAACTTAAGAGAGATCAACAAGTAAAACTACAACAACTTAGTCTTGAGACGAATCTGCCAACTTCTTGTGAATATGCTCACGAGCTTTCACTTTGAAAGTGAACCGACTGGTCACCGTCCTGATACTCTGAGGGAGCGCATTCCAAAGGAAGACCGCCTGGACAAAGAAAGAGGATTTTATAAAACCAGAGCGGTGAGAAGGACATCGTAGAAGACAGTTATTGGCGGAACGAAGATTCTTGCTGTGCGCAGAGCATAAGTATTGACAATTAGAAGTGAGATAAGAAGGAGAAGTGGGTTTGTGAAGAAGAGAAAACAGGGTTGTCAAGGCTCTCAATGCTCTGCGCTGCCGGATGGGTAACCACCTTAAAAGCGATCGATGTGCAGATACATGATCATACTTGCGGAGATTGAAGACGAATCGAATGCAGTTGTTAAGAAGTCGGTCAAGTTTATTGAGGAGATCTGCATTCAGGTCATAGTAGCACACATCACCATAGTCAATTATGGGGAAGATTATAGGGACTGTACAAGCATTGCCTTAATGTGTGATGGGAGAATATTTTTCAGCCGATAGAGCGATCGCAACGTTCCGGTGACCTTCCTGCTCACAATCGCGACCTGCTAATAATCTGTCAAGTGTTCACATTTTGATGTCAGACAGTGTACATATAAAAGCATGGACTGGAAATACCTACAAAAAAAGGGAGCCAGCAATGCTCAACATCAACAATGCACGGCACGAGAATGCGCGACATAGGAATGTACGTCATTGGAATTTAAAACACGTACATTCCGATGTCGCGCATTCTCGGCCTGAACCAAGATTGTCCGGCTTGATATTGTACAGCACGACAATGCACATACCAGCAATGCGCGACACTGGATTGCACAACACGGGTGTGTACGCCCTTGGAAAAGACATAAAAATTTAACTTAAAAAGTGTTATTTTCGCAAATCGTTTGTTTTCTCGATTCTATCGTATAAAACACCTAAATATAAGGCTAAAAGTGTCTTGATGTTTTTTGTCTCCGACTAACCGTTTGTCGTAAAAACGATGTCGAAAGGATCCATAGGTTAGGTTAGGTTAGAACTGTGACCAACTACGCGCGAGCCGAGCGAGCGAAGCGAGCGGTGCCGCGGCAGCGGCCGGCGAGCGGTACCTCTAAATTGGTCGCGAAATTCTTCTAAGTATTTTTTTCATAGTGCCCCCAAGACGACACTGACCGAAAATTGAAATGTCAGTGTACTTAAACAATGTGTAAAGTGAAGTGATTTATTGTGTTTTTGATTAGTTAAGTGAGTAAAACGTTGGTAAGTGATTGTATATTTATTTATTGGTTGTTGTTGAAATAATATCCCAAAATTTATTTTTGATCCAACAAAATATTCCTCGTACGATTTCATTTGTAAACATTGAATGAACAATTTGAAAATGTGAATTTGTCTTTTACAATGAAATAATTATGGTCTTGGAATCATTAATCAATATCGCCCTTGTGAAAGGAACCATCACAATGTCTCCAAATACTCGGCTGTACCTTGTCCCAAAATTCCGAGTCACCTGATTGGCCAACCAATCGGCCAATCACGCGATGTCGCCATTTAAAGTGCCGTACATTCTTGGGTCGGACAAGCAAGGTACAGCCGAGTATTTGGAGACATTGTGATGGTTCCTTTCACAAGGGCGTACACACCCGTGTTGTGCAATCCAGTGTCGCGCATTGCTGGTATGTGCATTACAGTGACGTGCATTATAGGGACTCCAAAAAAAAGGTGCATACCCACAACCTAGAATGGAACTTAAAATGGCTGCCAATGCTTGGGTTGTGTCAATCATGAAACATAGTATTACTGTAACGAGCGTGCATGAAAACGGCTACTTACCTGTGTAAAGACAATTGAGATTGATTTTCCTTCTTTCTTGCACCACACTTCACAATACAACACGCGCCTGCATATTGAATTGCTGTTTTCTAACAAAAACATGCAGTTTAAAAGGTGAACTCCTCGTAATTTTCTCTCAAATCGCAATAAACAAAAAGTAAACAACCATTTGACAGCAGAACTACCAAATCAAATCAAATCAAATCAAAAGTCATTTATTCAAATTAGGCTGATAATCAGCACTTTTCGAATGTCAAAATTTACTTTACTCTACTTATTTACAAGAGACAGTCCCCCAAAACGCCCACCCTTCGGCACTTCCTAGTGTTTAGCTGGAAAGAAGAAGTGACGGAACAAACTCCCCAGCAACACATTCTGTCTGTTATGTTGGTTAGAAGAACCAGACTCGATACAATAGTAAGGTGTAAGTTCATTTTAGAGTTACTACAGACACAAATCAATAATAAAAAATTATATAATTATAAACAATGTAAAAAATAAAAAAGTACATAACATAACAATTAACAAATTTTTGTAATGTAGAAAACCACGTACCACGAAACTTGTCGCATAATATGGCGAATTTAACATCAAGTGTTGCCATTATGAGCAACAACTGAAATATTGTTGTCTCTAAATACGATTACTGCAAACAAAGAACGAAACAAAGCGATATTTCACATTCTGTAATACAGAATGTGAAGTATCTTTTTGTTTCGTTCTGTTTCAGAATGTGAAATAGGATACAGAATCTGTATTACATCCTATTTCACTCATGTATCTATAGAATATCGCGGCGTCTCCATGTTTTCCTATCTCAAATTCTCAATGTGTCAGACTTTGCTTGAGTTGCAGCGTTGCCAGAATGTTACTTTTGTAACATTTTATGTTACTTTTGGCCCTCTCATGTTACACGACTCAAAATGTTACTTTTACGTTACTTTTAGGACTTAATAAAAAAAAATATTGTCCAGCTAATAAAAATAATCGTGAAACGGAACGCACCCAACAAGCTTTTCGTTCGTCGTGTTGTCGCGCATGATTTTGTGACATATTGACGTATCGCGTATTTACTCACTCGCGACTATTCGGACTATTCTTAGATCTTCCAACCCACTCACTAAGTCGAGTGAGCGTCAGTGACATCCGCATCCGTGTTATGTCAGTAAGTTGGTATCACTTTGTATTTTAATTTTAGTGTTTACTTTAGACTTCTTGTTCTTTGAAACTTTATAAATTGGAACTCTGTTGGATGGATAAGTTTTAATGTAATTCGTCAAAAGATATTGGTTTGTTCATTATCGAATTGTGTGTGCAAACAATACTTGGTAAGTAAATGTTGTATTTATTGTAGTTTTAATTGAATAAGTAAGAATCGTATTTAGGGAATCAGTAGGTAATCCAACAAGTAAAAGTCGTATTTACAACTGAATCTTATTTTTTGTGCTCATTGACATCTACGGTTTACGGTTTGTTTGAGCCATTTATTTTCTCTTAAGACTACATCATTCATTTGACTGTTAAATACATGTTGAGGTAATAAATTACAAAGTAAAATTTGTAACCGGAACTTAACGTAAGTAGGTACCGTACCTCCACATTAATATCATTATGAATCGACAAAAGTGTCTATCACTGCACATTACCTTCAAAAAGATAATGAAGATACCTTTTTTCTACCCATTACTCAGTATTTTTTGATTTTGTTTACAGGAAATAGAGTGGGCTGAGTTGGTACCGGCCGGCCGAGGCATATCCGAGAATTTGTGTGAGATTTTATTTCTCGATTACTGCGGTAGTCCGGCTAATGTAAGTATGTTCTTACCTACATTCAAAATAATTAATTTCAATAGTCTAAACCAGCCAATCTCTTAGTTTGATCCACGGACCTGTGGTTTGATATCCGAAAAATAGTATCGAGATACTATAGTATAGTACCTACCTCAATACTATTTTATAATATGGTTGCAGAGTAATATTTTATCTAACAGTTAAGTAATGTAACATAAAGTTTAAAAAACTAAGAAAGGGAACTAGTAGTGAAATGGTTAATATGCTCTTGTGTATTTATTTTAAAGGCTGCGTTAAATATTTTGTTTTCTAAAAGGGTTACGACGTCAAAAAAGTTTTGAGAACCGCATTTCTAAACTAATACGAATTTCCCGCGTGTTTGTCGTACTCGCGTAGTCTCTAATAGGTACTAAACCCACTCATGCATGATCTGTGGGGTATAGTGACTTCCAGTGTTGGTTGAGGTTCCAGTTCGAATTAGCTGCCCTACCTATCTCAATAATAGGTTATGATGACGTTTTTTTTGTAATTAATTGATTAAAAAAGTAAGTTGTAATTATTGCAAGACATATAATTATGTTTATATGATTAGAAAATATTTTCTACATTATTAATTGTTTAATATTCTTTTTCAGGATTGCCAGTCAATTATTCGATCAACAATTTTTCCGCACCTGTTTTTTTTGTGTTTGTATAAATAAAGTGCCATACTAAATTACTAAAATGGTTTCCACATAAAATGTAAAATGTTACTTTTCTTGTGAAAATGTTACTTTTTGAGCTGGCTCATGTTATATTTGGCCATCTGCCACTGGCAACACTGTTGAGTTGACGTCTTGTTGTGACTTTTTGGCGGGAAGTCAAACGAGGCGGTAATCTTGATTTCACAAAAAGTTTAATAAATTAATAATTATACAGAAATATCACATAAATAAAAAGTTTTAACATCTCCGACAACCATGAGTGTCACCAGTGGCGGCGAAGAGCCGCCAGACTTGAGGAACACGAAAAAAAGAAAGTTCAACAATACAGCAGAGTCGAACAATAAGTATAATATTTACACGAAACAAAATTATACAAGACAATTCATAGAAAATACCAATAATGAATATGTAGTTTACGTCGAGTCAACAGAGCAGGAGAAGGTAGGGAATAAAAATCCTATCACACTCACAAACCTTTTAACCGACAATGTTATTGGAGTCTTAGGAGTACACCGAATAAATGCACACAAAATCGGCATAACTTTTAAAAAGGCGACTGCAGCTAACAATTTCCTTAAGATGGAAGACTTTCTGAGGGAAAATAAACTGAAAGCGTTTATACCATCATATTTGACCGAAAGAATTGGAGTACTGAGGTTTGTACCTAAAGAACTTTCCAATGAAGAAATTTATAAAAATATTGTATGTGACTCTGAAGTAATTTCAATAAAAAGATTTATGCGCAAGGTAGATGGAAAACTGGTGCCTCTTAATACAGTTGCGGTCACCTTTGCTTCAACATCTCTACCGCAATACGCCTACATTAAACTTTTTAGATACGAGGTGAGAGTGTATATACCTCCATTACTGCAGTGTTTTAAGTGCCTTAAATTTAACCATTCAGCTAAGGCTTGCAGAGGTGAGCAACACTGCTCTTCTTGTGCTGGTCGTCACTCTTATAAAGAGTGTGACGTCGAAGAAATTACATGTATAAACTGCTCAGGCAATCATCTTGCCATTTCCAGAGATTGTCCCATTAAAAAACAAAAGATGGAAGAGAAAAAGGCCAAATTTATGCAAAAATCGTATGTCACTGTATTGAACACACCCCCTACCTTTAATGAGAAATCTTTCCCGGTTTTACCTAAAGTTGCTGATAAAATTAACAGCAATGACTCTTTAGACATGAAACGAGTAGCAAATAATGATATTATAATTAACGCAATTGTTAAATCGTTGGTTGCATTAGGAAACAAGCGTGATTCTGATGGGCCACTCACACATAAGAAAATAAAAGAAATATTTTTATCAAATTTAATTTAAACATGGATAATTATCTAAACATTTTACAGTATAACATACAGAGTTTACAGAGTAAAAAGAGCCTACTACAAAATTTATTAATTGAAAAAAATATAGATGTCTGTCTTCTTAATGAGACTTGGTTCAAAGCTAATTCTATAATTCCACACTTTCCTTCATATAATATAATCTACAAAAATTCCATAAATACTCACAATGGAGTTGCCATTTTGGTGAGTCATCGTTTAAAATACAAAGTAGTTAATACACACTTCTCAGAATCTATTCAAAACTTATGTATAACTATAGAAACACAATTTGGAGCGATGGCAATACTTTGTGTGTACTGTCCTCCAAGTATCAGGTTTGACTCAGCAAAGTTAAATTACTTAATCAATGACATACCCAAACCTTGTATAGTTATGGGTGATTTTAATGCTCATAACATAGCCTTTGGATGCCATAGTGACAATAATAGAGGTAGATGTTTATTTAATATAATTGATGAATTAGACTTATGTATTTTAAATGATGGATCACCAACAACTGTTCCTTATCCTAATAGACAAGCTTCAGCGATAGATCTTGCCCTTGTTAGTTCTTCAATAGCTCATTTATGTAACTGGTATGTTCATGACGATCCCATGGGTAGCTATCATCTTCCGACTTTACTTGAGATCAACATTCAACCATCAATGTATGACTCGTCACCTCCTATAAATCAAGAGAAATATATTTATAGTAAGGCAGATTGGGATGAATATTATAGCCTATCAGAAACTTGTTTTTTCTACTTGAACTCAATAGATGATTCCCCTATCAACTTATATAATCAATTTATAGAGACATTAAATGATTTAAGAAATAAAACAATACCAAAACGAACATTAGGTGCAAACACTGCTATAAAAAAACCAGTACCATGGTGGAATACAAAATGTAGTGATGCTGTCGCAAAATCTAAAGAGGCATTAAAGGATTATTTTTCTCAAGCTACCATAGAAAACTGGATAAGGTATAAAAAACTAGATGCAAAAAAGAAAAGAATACTAAAGGAAGAAAGTTCTACTTCTTGGCAGAATTTATGTAGTAGTTTCAATAGGTTAACACCAGTTTCTAGGATCTGGGGATACATTAAAAAATTTAAGAAAATTGGAACAAATCGAAACAAAAACATAAATGATGAGTGGATTCCAAGCTTTTTAGATAATATGGAAGACTCTACTGAAATAGATGTCAATAGGCTTGAGTATCTGTTTGAACATGCTACAGAAAATTATGTAAATGTATTTCTCAAAAACAATTTTATTATAGAAGAGTTGTTAACATCTGTAAAGAGTAGGAAAGATACTACACCGGGATTGGATGACATACCTTACATGTTAATTAAAAAATTACATTTAAATGCACAAACAACATTACTTAATATTTTTAATAAATTATGGGATGGATTAGTTATACCTGAGTCTTGGAAAACACAGTGCGTCATTCCAATTTTAAAACCAAATAAACCTGTAAATAGAGCCTCTTCATATAGACCTATTTCTTTATCATCTTGTTTGGGTAAAATCTTTGAAAATATGATTAAGTTAAGATTAGATTATTTTGTTGAATCACAAAGTTTGATACCATCAATACAGTTTGGCTTTAGAAAGGGTAAAAGTTGTTCTGAAAGCTTTGTATCCTTATTGTGTGATGTGAGACAGGTCAAATTGAGTCACTCTAATGCAATCTGCGTGTTTTTAGATGTAAAAGGTGCTTTTGATAACGTAAACATAGAAGAACTTATTCAAGTTTCTCACGATATTGGTATACCTGGTCATGTGCTAAAATGGCTTTATTCATTTTTAAACAATAGAACTGTATTTGTTAAATATAATAATAAATTGCATGGACCTAGAACTGTCAACAAAGGCACAATGCAAGGAGCAACTTCGTCTCCTTTACTTTATAACATATATACTTCTGAAATATTAAGATATGTAGTTGTACCTGGTGTAAATATCCTACAATTTGCAGATGACTTACTTGTGTACAGCATAAATCAAAACATAGATATAGCAATGGCTAAAATCAATGAGGCTTTGTCTCAATTATATAGTTACTATCATAGTAAGCTTAAATTAGAAATTAACCCAGAAAAAAGTTCAGTTTTAATTATCAGTAAAAATGTAAATATTCATAGAAATGTTAAAATTTCATACAATGGTGTAGAAATTCCTGTTGTTAAACAACATAAATTCTTAGGTGTCATTATTGATGATAAATTAAAGTTTGATGAACATGTTAAACACATATGTAGCAAAGCATTGAAAGGTATTAATCTATTGAGACATTTAGCAGGAAGTTTTTGGGGATCTGACCCTAAAGTTATGAGTATGCTGTACAAAAGTATAGTGAGAAGCCATTTTGATTACAGCAGTTTAGCTTATATGAATGCCAGTAGCACCTTGTTACGAAAATTAGATGTAATTCAAAATATGGGACTAAGACTTATTTGTGGTGCTATGCGCACCACACCTATTAATTCACTAGAAGTTGAGACATGTATACCCCCCTTAATATTACGAAGGTTGTTGTTGGCTGAGAGATTTTTATTAAAAGTCATGTCATCAAACGATAATATTTTACTAAAGAAATTAACTATATATTCCGAGATCTCGCAGTCAATGGCTTCCAATACTATCTCTGCTTCTTCTTTGGTTGATGGAACTCTACCTGAAATACCAACAATATTTGAACATGTTAATAAGAATTCAAAAGATATTGTAATAAACAATATTTGGCCTATATACAAAATTCCTTATAATGGTATTTTTAACAGCTTTGCAATACATTTAGACACGGTGCACAATGAATTTGATTTTATACAGTTTAAAGACAATAGACCAGAACATTATGTTTTATACACAGATGGGTCTAAAACAGACCATATTGTAAATGCAGCTTTTTATGATCCACAGCTAGACTTCACCAAATGCATTAAATTAAACAAGATATGTAGCATTTTCACTGCAGAATGCTATGCAATTTATTGTGCACTGCAGCATGTAAATAGTCTTGTAAATAATGTACAGAATATTTTGATAGTTTCAGACTCTAGAAGTGTTTTGTCTGCTCTAAATAATGTAAATATTACTTTTAAGCTAAATTATATTATTTTTAATATTAGACTTATTATACTCAAACTATATGATAAGTATATAAAAGTAGAATTTGTATGGGTACCTTCACACAGTGGCATTCGTGGAAATGAGGTGGCTGATGCAGTGGCCTGTTCAGACCATGACGAGGATCGATCTGAGTTGCTCAAAGTCCCATTTACTGATTATTATAGCCTTTATAATGAACTCAATAGACGGTTTTGGAAGGAGTATTGGGACATAACACAGGAAACGAAAGGCAGATGGTATGCTGGAATACAAAATGAATTATCGACTAAACCTTGGTACCTTAACTTCAAATACATCACAAGAAGATTTATAACTGTTATATCACGCATGAGATTGGGACATTGCCTAACACCAGCTCACTTGAATAGGATGCACATAATTAACAATAGCCGATGTCTTCATTGTGGAGCAGAGGATGCTGATTTGGATCATGTTATCTTCAAGTGTTCAAGTTTTAATATTCAACGTTTGATTTTGGTCAGTGAATTGAGTGAAATAAATGACAGTGACATTGAAAATGAAAGTGTTCCCCGCTGCGTTCAGGAATTATTAGGAAATAAGAAGTATTTTATTGTTTTGTATAAATATATTTGTAATACTGTAGAAAAAATTTAACTTATTTTGAAATCTTAAATGTTTAGGTTTATTAATAGTAATTTATTTAAGTTTATAAACGATAATATCACTGAGATGTACCCACCCAACCCGAAAGGGCGGCAAGTTGGTAATTTAATAAGAATTAACACAAGTTAATGAAAAATATTTATATAAAAACAAGGTTTAAAAATATAGTTGTAACGTAAAAGTGAAAAATGTGCATTAGGTATGAAAATGTAAGTGTAATGTGTATTGTAGTAATATTAATTTAAGCTAAGCCCCATTTATGTTTTCGACTGAAAGACTTGTATCTATGGTCATGAATAAATATTATTAAAAAAAAAAAAAAGACGTCTTGTTGTCATGCATGGGGATCAAAGGATGGGGATAGGCGATGGATAGCCTGATAGGTAGGCTTGGTCGTTATATTATAAAGCAGGATAAAACAGCCGTTTAAAAATAATAGCATAAGCAACCTGCTATTTGTTTTTACGTCTTTATGCTTTAAGCGTTTTAGCGATTAACGCCATCTATTAGATTTTGTAGACACATTTTTCACCAAATCAATTTAAATGTCACTTGCCGTCACCGACGGACGGGCGACGCGGTACCTACTAATGATTTTCTCAAAAAAACGTAAGATGTCGTCGTTGTCGCAGTAATATTTACTATCAACTTACGATTATATTCATTCGAATATATTCATTCTGATGTTCAACGTTCATTCGTTATTTAGCTTAGTAGCGTTTTGCCGTTGCGTGCGTTTTCGAATATATATTCAGATCAGTATTCGTTCAGCTGTTCGACAGTTTTGTTGACCGTCGCCATTAAAATTTGTTAAGTAAATGTTTTAAACTTTTAACTGGCTGGATGCATGTTTGTGTGTGGGCTGAACGTGACTGTATATTATTATTGTGTTTTGTATAGAGTGTTAAATTTAAATTGTAATTATAGTGTTTAGTTTTCATTTGTAAATATAAAATAAAGTGTTTTTAGTTTTAATTTGTAAATATAAAATACCTATAGTGTTTAGTTTTAAATTCGAATTATTGTAATAATGTATTTTCATTGTTTTTTTTTTCGTAAATTCGTAAGTCAGACAGTCCTAAGCCTGTGGAAAAAAGTATGAAGGGAAGTTCATTGAACTTATTTATAAAATAAGTGTTTACTATATTTTTAATAGTTAGTAATTTATCAAATATTTTACAATAATATTTATGTGTTACATATTATGTTATTACGGAACATCGATATCGATAATCG
Organism: Diarsia rubi; assembly: GCA_932274075.1. Lineage (NCBI taxonomy): Eukaryota > Metazoa > Arthropoda > Insecta > Lepidoptera > Noctuidae > Diarsia > Diarsia rubi. The sequence continues at coordinate 17,409,730 of OW026424.1, read as the reverse complement.
CGAAATCGACGTCGCGCGCGGCGCTATAATACAATGTAATGCTTGTTTCAAGCTTGACGCGTTATTGAATACAACAGTATAATACTATATAACGCAAACGCACGCAGCGCAGCGCATCGAACGTTGGGTGGTACTAAACTAATATATTAGCGCAGGATAAATATCATGCTATTTTTACTAAGCTGAACGTTGAAACGCGTTGTTGAATTAGAGCCGTTTTGCCCACGACTACTGATAGGCGGAAACCGCAGAACGCCACCTGACCTGATTGATACTGTCCTAGCATACTTCTTGAGGACTTGAGTGAGGTTAATTTTTATCGGTACAATGAATCGGTATCCTTAGTTCAATCGTATTGCATGGCAAAACAAAAATAAAAGTTGTTCTTTTCAAAATGGTCGTGTTTGATACTCTTCTAGATATGATAGATACTTTGCCACAAACAGGACCCTTCAGCTTGCCAACATTCAAGGAAAACCGTTTGAAAATCGAGTTTACCAAAGATGTAAGTTTTTTAGAAGGTACTTTTCATTGTATTTAAATGTTTTATTAAAACGAAAATGTTTATGGGTGTTGTTACAGAGTGCAGAAACCAAATACGACGGTGTGGGACCGATTTTGCCGTTTGCTTTAGGTGTAGATTATCATGCCTGCATCTTTTATTGGAGGCGCCTTACTGCCTTGGAAGGAGATTGTAAAGCTGTTTATGAAGTAACATTTCATGTTGAGGTATCTATTTCTGTCTTTTGAACTTCTTAGCGAATTGATGGCAAATTTCTATTAAATTGTTTTGGCCCAAAATTCAGTCTTTTGAACTTTAAAATATAAATGTTCAAATAGATCCTATTGCCGATCCGAAGGGATAGTCTCTGATACTTCATGCATCACCCTTGATACCTATATTTAACATACAACCCATAAATAGGCATGCTTTATTTAATCTCCATATTTCAAAATATCTGTTTTCAGGGCAGCAATTTAACCTTCAAAGCTGGTGATACAATAGGAGTAATTCCGCACAATGATAAGTCAGATGTAGATTTCATTATTGATCATCTGAATTTAGGCACCAAAGGAGATCTGTTTTATACTTTAACTTTAGTTAATAGTAATAAGAGAAGTAAGATTCCTCCGCATGTACCTGTGCAGTCTACAATAAGACATGTCTTGACACATTGTGTGGATCTCAGAGGTCTACTGAAAAAGGTAACTTTAAGTTTTATTTGTGATTAAAAGATCTTTTTAATCTACACTAATATTATAAAGAGGAAAGATTTGTATTTTTGTGTGTATGTTCGTAATGAATAAATTCGAAAACTACTACGCCAGTTACTAAAATTCTTTCACCATTAGAAAGCTACATTCACCCTGAGTAACACAGGCTACTTTTATCCCATGGCAACGGGAACAACGCGGGTGAAACCTCGTGACGTCAGCTAGTCTCATATATTACGAGATAATATTTATGGTCTGGCAAGAAATCGAAACATTGATGGAGCCTTTGAGAAAATAATGTTTTCCAGCATTAGCTCCACCTTCTCTCGACACTGAGCAGAACCGCTACTGACAGGCTGGATTACTATCATGTTATGCAAATCCAATCCAATATACCTTATAATTAAAAAAAATAATGCAATATGTTCATGTTTTGTTTACAATCTCATTGAAAGTCAGTTTTAAATTGTAATATTAAAAAATAATATTTAATGTATGTATAAGTGTGAGTGATATTATTTATAAATGTGTTGTACTCCAAATAAAAATATAAGTTGATGTAAAAAATTCGGGCGCCTGGAGTGCACACAAAACTATGCCAAAGATAGACTTACCTGCGGGAGCTTGAGACTTTTAATCTTCAAGCGGGAAGGTATCAATAAAAATCGAGCATGAAAATTATAGAGCGATTTTATTACCCGAAGGCTGCTGGTAGAAATATACAAGAGAATTCCTTCCTTTTATATATAACTAAAACTAAAATGGAACAATCTTTTAAGACCTGTCATTATTGCACTTTATAAATAGATGATCTACGTTATATGTATTACAAACCATACCAAATTCCGTCGATTATATTATCAACCAAAAGATTAATGCTCATCCTAGTGATATGCATTTCCGCTGGGATGCCAAAGGCGGTCCATGATGTTTTGGTAGGGGCGAGCTTCTAAAATTTTAAGTAGTAGAAAAAAACGCCTTGTGGCTGAAAACAAACATGAATAATCGTTAGCTGATATTCAGCGTTGGTAAAAACAATGGCGACCGAGCCGGTTGCGACCAAATGCAATAAAACTCACCGTTTCTTCCAAAATATCAAAATGTGGTCATCAGTAGATGAATGAATCCAGACAAATAAGTACTTAATCAAGTTAAAAGATCCTGAAACAATTAAATATCGAAACTATTAGCGTCTGCTATCAATATAGCCATGACAACGCGGAACGGATCGAAATCACGAAAAAATTTCACTTACCATAAAAAATATGAGCTATCCAATTAGGATGCTGACAAGGGCAATCGGCTACCACATAATTGGGATTAGATGCCGCCCATCTGAAGTAAAACTTCAAGATTTATATCGGCGCTGAAATTACGCCATTCTGTCCAAAAGCTATAGGTCGAAAAGTGACAAATGTCAAAGTCAACTTGACAGCCTCAATTTTTTTTTTTTTTTAATATTTTGTGGCTATGCCACTGGCTTGGTTACAAGACCTTTAAGCCAAACAGCCTCAAAAAGAAAAAGCCAGTGTGACCACTTCACGATTCTAAATCAACCAAAAAATGAATTCTTATATGGGAACACCACCGTGGTGCCTACAAATTAAATCAAACAATACGTATCATGTAACAGGCTGAAAAGACTCGTTACAAAATATAGTTTAATTCAAATAGACGTAATGAGAGTGCAGGGGTGGGCAAAAGCTGCTTCCCAATGTTGAGATATGTTCTAATTATTATTCAATAATTATCTATTTATTTTCAGACATTCCTCTTAGGTTTATCAAAATACACTAAGAATGACAAGGAAAGAACAATACTGAAATATTTATGCAGCAAAGAAGGCTCCGCAACATATTCAGCATACATTTTAGACAACAATTTATGTATACTGGATATATTTTCTGAATTCAAATCTTGTAAGCCTCCTATAGAAGTAGTCCTAGCTAATCTACCCAGATTATTTCCTAGGCCTTATTCAATCGTGAATAGTGGCGTTAAAGATGATAGATTCATAAACATCTGTTTTTCTGTGATGATGACAAATAACAACCGAAAAGGACTCACAACTGGCTGGCTAGAGAATTTAATTTTGGATGAAGATTTTTCACTAGTAAATGGAATCAAGAACTTGAGTGTATCAAGTAGGTATTACCTCCCTAAAGAAAAGGTTCCTATCTTCGTCAGGAAGAATCTCAACATGTTTTGTTTACCAAGAAATTTGAAAACACCATTGATTCTGATTGGTCCTGGTACTGGTGTATCACCATTCATTGGCTTTTTAGAAGAAAGAGAATACTTGAAGAAAAGCAACCCAGATATAACATTAGGGAATGTTTGGTTGTTCTTTGGATGCAGGAACCCAGAAATCGATTTTCTTTATAAAGAAGAATTGAATGCATTCTTATCAAGAGGAACCTTGAATAAACTTTTTACAGCATTCTCAAGGGTAGATGATTATGAAACTAAATATATTCAGGTGTGTATACAAATTGGTTAAATAAAACAGAGTGTAATCGTCTAATCCGAGGGTCCGTTAACACCCTGTACAACGACGCATTGCATACAGAGTTACAGAGGCCAGCAAATCAAGCTACTGAATCTGTCGAATATATTTAATAGATTTAAAAAAAAACAGACACGACGTTAGGATGTAATCCCCGAAGCAAGGGCCGACGCCCCTGGGGGTTGCGGGGTGTTGTAAGAGATGCCGCGGCCTCGACAAATAGGGCTAAGAAGAAACATTTTAGTCAGTAGAAGTCTGACACTCTCTTTCGCTCTGCCCAAGAGCGGGAGGGGTTATTTGATGATTTCCCCTCCCCATTAAAGGTTAGAAACGCTTTTTTTGAGTGTAAAATATCGCTTACGATAAAACCAAACAACTATACAAACTCTTCAGCTTTGTAATACTAGTATATAAAATATATATTTCTAAAAATAGCAAAATGTATTTTTACAGGATGCATTAACCCAAAATGGAAAGCAAGTTACTCAACAGATCAAGGATGGTGCATCTGTGTTTGTCTGTGGCGACTTAAACACTATGGCTGCCGAGATAAAAGAAGTATTAATTCAATGTTTTGTAGACCATGACAACATGACTGTGGAAGAAGCCCAGAATAAGATATCAAAAATGCAGAAAGATAAAAGATATGTGGTTGACATGTGGAGTTGATGAAAACTATAATTGTTGTGCAACAATTTGTCAACATTTGTCAACATGTTGAAATTTGCCATTATGTGTTTAATATTTTTTTATAATTCACTTCTAAGTAATCGTATTGGACGACTGAAATGATATACCTAATTAAAATCACAAATTACAAATTTTTATTCAAAGTATTTGCACGCCATAGTATGTGGCAAACATGTATGAACGAATATTTACCTATGTCATCCTACATGCACTTTTTATTACTGTATGTGTACACATGTTTAAGCAAATAAATTTATTCTATTCTATTCTAACAATAGAAGACTTTCACAAAACTGATTTTATTTATTTAAACTTCATCTCAACTTCATGTACAAGAGTGGTACATAGGCGGACTTAATGCCACAAGTCATTCTATACCAGTCAACCTTTGGGTCAAAAAGGACAGCACTGTGGTAGAGTACAAAAAAGAAAATAAAGATACCTAATACCATGTTGTAAATATGATACATAAATAGGTGTATACTACTAATACATAATAATATATTCACAGATATAATTAAATAAAACGATTAATATTTATGAGCAATGTTACACTAGGTTTATTAAATAAATTATTTCCATCATATATTGGGAAAAGAAAAGACCAGACTTTTCTTTTGGCTATGGACACGTGGTCCGACCGCATAGTCCGATCAATTGGACCACGTGAACATTTTTTCCAGTTGGTTCGATTAATCGGACCACGTGTTTTTGTAATTCCTATAGTCCGATCAATCGGACAACGTGAACTTTTTTTCCAGTGTGTTCGATTTATCGGACCACGTGTTGAAATTCCTGATAGTTCGATCAATCGGACTATGTGAACTTTTTGGTTTGTTCCCGTTGAGTTACACACAGACTTACTTATCGGAACAAAAAGGACCCAGTGTTACAGAGCCTGATTTATAATTTAAAGTTCTTGCTGTATCTAGTGTATCTACCTTACTCTCACAAACTAGGTAACAGGAGGCCAGAAACATGAAGGAGGTATTGTTAATAGGATAACCAAATCTAAATAATTATGTCAAATATTAGATTACCTAGACATCTATCATTGACATTGAATTATTACTTTATAAGGGTAGTCGGACCACAGAACAGAAAAAACTGTTCTTTCTGTTTTGTGAGTCGGACTATGAAAACTTGAGATTTCTTTATATTTCGATAAATCGGACCAAGTGAACTCGTAATCGTTCACCTGGTTCGACTCCAAAGTCTGACCACGCGGTCCTAAGATTTAGTAGTTCGACTGGCAAGATTCTAAAATCGAACCAACTGGAAAAAAAAGTTCACGTGGTCCGATTGATCGGACTATGCGGTCGGACCACGTGTCCATAGCCTTTCTTTTCCCATTTAATGGATAACTTTCGTACTAATAAATTTCCGGAAAAACTGCAGCTCATACAAATGTTTGTTCCGTGCGGGGATCGAACCCGTGACACGCGGCGCAGCAGCCGGTAACTTAGCCACGGACGCCGCCTAACATTCGGTTACACGCGAGCAACACTTTGCCGTCGACAGAGGCAACTGTCGTTCACACGTGGGCAGCAAACGCCGGACCAAGTTGGCCTCTGTTGACAGCTGCAGTTGGCTCTATTCACAGCAAAGTGCTGCTTGCCTGTTTGTCTATACTCGGGATTTTGCAATCACGACTTTTTTTTGCTATAATCTGGTGATAGGTACTTGGTAACTCCATATACAATCATGTTTCTTGATTGACTCAATTAGCAAGTCAATATAAAGATCGGTGTCACTCTGTTCGTATGTACGGGGCCCTCGAGAACTGCCGAGCCGTCGATATTCATCCTTTTTTACAGTCCCTTTTCAATGCAGCTCCAGCAAATTGCGCGGGAAATTTTCCATTCTGACTGAAGCGGCCGTTAGGAATAACTTCCAGCACACAAGAGGAAATGTGTACGAATAAAAACCACTAAAGTATTTTAGAAAAATAATTTAATAGGCAAATTATATTAATAAAATGTTCAAAAAGTGTCCTTTGTGTATATAAACTTACAATTTATTATAGCGTATTAACGTCAATACAATTTAGCTTTTCTCTAAGAGATGACCGGATTTGGGTACTGGTGGCATCGTACGATCGTGGCAAGATCGAGGCTCGCAAGTGACAGGTCGCTTGCGAGTGATCTCGATTTACTAAGTAACTCAATGTGGGCTTTATGATATAAGTGGGCTACAGTTTAGTACTCTTGCTCCTGCATTGTATGTATTGTGTGCTAACAAAACCCACATTGATCACCTCAATGATATTCCAGTAACAATAAAGCCATCTCCATACAGAAGAGCATTCACACGATTCTTCGTTGTGTCGATGAAAATGCTTAAAATCTATTCTATAAAAAGTACATCTAAACTATTGCTGTATGAAGCAGGCACTCATGGTGAAGAAATATACAAACTGATATCTCCCACAAGTAAGTATGACGGATCAAGTGAATTTATTGACTTATAAAGAAGAAAAAACATAAGATACTGATATAATACTAAAAATCTCAAAATACATTTATTCAACAGGGTTTTTTTTGTCCTTTTGAAGAGTTCTGTATATTGCACTGTTTAAAACAAAGTCGCATACAATTGGCCTGTTGTGGTCCATGATATATCACGTCCAGCCGTTTAAACTGTAACTTATTGCTCTTATGTATAAAAACCCTATAATATTCTTAAAAGTATAACTCCACAATTTTTTTTCCGGGAAACATGACAAGAAATTCTTATGTGAAGTAGAGGAATACAAGTCTCAAGTAAAAAATGTTGTTCAATTTCTACATCCATTTTGAAACTCCGAAATCAGTAGCGCAGGCAAGAATCTAATGTTATTAGTTTGTTTACTTGCTGCGCTCGCTCCTAAGCGCACCCGCAGCAGGAGCCGAATAACAACTTTGGCCGGTGAATCCGGTGATGCGGTTGATCAGAACTATACTACCTTGGACCGCGTTCGGACACGCCTCACGAGTAAAACTCGTTGCGTGAGCTTGGATTTTACCCTTACACACAAAACTGCTTAATATTTTATAAGAAGTAGGTATACAACTGGCCAAAATGGCGCTTTACAATAGGGAAGAATAGCTTAATTATAACAAGTCATTGAACACCATATAAGCAAAAACGAATTATCCTATAACATACCACATAGAAGTAGTACAACATAATATTTGCAATACACATTATTTATAGCACTAAAACATTTCCATATTTACCATGACCAGACATTTTTTTTTTAAATTCAGGCACTGAATTTTACCCACAAAGCAAAATACGCTGTAATCATAACAAAATAGAGTTCATATTTATATAATTAAAGAACGCCAGATTCCCGAATATAATATTTTGAGCACACTTTGCACCGCACGGAAATGATTTTGCTGTCAAATCATTTGGGCGCTCGCAATCTAACGTCTAAACGTGGCAATGACACATATTAGAATAACATGACGAATATAACATGGACGTTAGATCGATGAGTATATAATTATTTTGTATGTGTTATAGAATACGACACATGCGGAGAACCTATATTATACTCAGTGCTCATATCATGCTCATACCTATTAATTTCTTAGAAATGGCTAATACTATTTAAAAATGCAGCACTGTGACACAGTCTTAAGTTTTGTCGTTGGAAGCATGTAAATACTAAAAAAATACATCTTACATACAGAAGCCATCACATCAAGCTACTAGAATCTGTTAAATTTGCTTAATAGATTTTCAACTTTATCGCTAAAGAATTAGGTTCAAGGTTTATTGGAGAAATTTGTCAGTTTCAGGTAGCTTCATATGCTTAGCGTCTGTACGTTAGTTTTATTACCACGGAATTTTTCTTTCATAAGAAGTACACAAGGAATAATGAAACCAAAAGGAATGTAAAACTGCAGCCTTCCTAAACTGTTGCATTTGGTTGAACTGGTAAAATATAATGAATATAAAAATAACAATGCAAATGATTACGACTAGCTAGAAAAGTTATTTCGTTTATGTACATTTTTGGTAATAGCCTATCTGTTCACCAATCACATAAGTATCAAAAAGGGCTTAACTACCTAAATATTGTGGCCACCATCAAAAATAATTTGTCTATTATTTTTAGTAAAAAGGGGTTATGGCCTGATTTTTATCACATCATACAAACACTGTCTATGAATTTAGTTCGTTTGTTCAGTGGCCAGAGTCAAGAACGGCATTTTTATGATAAAATTGCATAATTTTCTGAAAATCTAGTTCTAGACAACATCAGTCTAAAATAAATCCAAAATCTGCTTTCTTACAGTAAAAAAATACTTAATTTTGGACAGATTACATTCTTATTAAGTAACTAAATTCTAAGCCGAATATTCTAACTTGTATAGGTCAACTCATGTTGCATAATTATGGCATTTTCTTGTACAAAAATTACAATTTGATTTATCCCTCAAACATTTCATTATGGGAATAGTATAGTGTGATGTGTGAATATCTATATCAGTTGTAGATACCGTATCTATACGAGTCTACAGATAAGACAAAAGCTATACACGCCTAACGTGTTACGTGCTGTCGAAATTAATATCTTGCGATTTTATGCTAAATGCGAACGACAAAAAATTTGGAGCTCTATCTATGAATAAACATCTATGCTAATACAGAATGCTCCAAGTCTGACTCACTCAACTTTGACTTTCCTTAAAAATGCCCTGCACAATATTGGCGAATCAATATTGTCAAAAACAGTCATTACCTTGTAAAATACTTAGCAAAACTTGGCACCTCATTACAGCCGTTATATTCATAAACAGCATACAAAATTATTGTAAAAGGCTATAAAAATGAAATACATGTGGGCATAAAGAGGAATGGAACAAACCAGTCTCAGTCGTGGTTCTTGTGGTGGATCTTTTGCGCGGCTTTGATGAGCGGCGTCAGCGTCCTTAGCTCCATCGCGCAGTCCAGGAACGGATGTCTTAGGAGTTCTTCAGCCGCTGCTCGTAAATCTACGTCCACTTGTAAACATTTGTCAAGGAAATCTTGGAATTCTACTGATAACTTTTCCCATCTGGGGATTTTCGGTCGCCCGACTGCCGCGATTAGATATAGAGCCCGCAACGGCGACTCCTTCATGTAAGGCGGTTCACCTTCGATCATTTCAATCGCCATAATACCTAATGACCATACGTCCACCTTCTTACCATACTGCTTCCTGGTGACTACTTCTGGTGCCATCCAGTAGGGCGTGCCGACCATCGTCTGTCGTTTCTCATCACCTATAATATTGGCGCAGAAACCAAAGTCTGTGACTTTGACAGTGCCGTCCATACCGAGTAGAACATTGTCAGACTTGATATCCCTGTGTATTGTACCCTTGGAGTGCAGAAATGCTACGGCTTGAAGAGTTTCGCGACAGACGGCCGCAATCTGACCTTCTTTCATGACGACTTCTGTTACGACGTAGTTTAGCGAGCCTCCCTCGAGGAGCTCCATGGCTACCCACAAGTGGTCGTAACTGAGGAAGGCATCAAGGAAATTCACCAGATTCTTATGGTTAAATCCCTTCAGCACATTGATTTCGTTGAGTATTAGTTCCTTCTTGCTTTGTTTGGTTAAGTCTATATCCTTGATCGCAACTTTAGAGTTGTCTCTACTGTCTATTGCGACGAACACCACACCTGCGAACAAAAAACTATACGTCATCGTCTGGCGCTGCACTTAGTTAATTAAAAGGGAAACGCAATAGTTTGTTGAGTGCGCGCGGATATGTCAAAGGGGTGCGGTTTCCGTTTTCAGTGTTTATAGCTACAGCCATTTATTTAATGGGCCTACTAAGTTAAAAAACATTTTCAAAATATTTTAGTATTTAATAACATTCTGAACAATAGAAACCCGAGCCTACAGTATCAGGAAGAAATGAGAAAATATAAATAAACACAATGTAGTATTTTAGTCATCCCCAAACTGATTATAATATTTTAGTAATCAATCCAGAAAGTAGTCCATAGATAAGATTGTTACATTCTTGGTTGTTATACTTGTAATGTTATGTAAAGATTTCGTGTGACGTTAAATGTTACATTAATCATACTTAAGAACTCACAAGGTCGTTTATATACCTTGTATTGTTGGCAGATTACTTAGCAAGAACTTTAGATGTGTTGACAACAGATATTCTTTTAAAAAAAATAGCGAATCTGCCATTGTCAAGAACAGAGGCATCTATGGAAAACAATGTTAAAAGATGTTACACAAAAATCTTGTTCTATGATACTTTTCCCAGAAATATTCTATTTTTACCTAATCTTTGCCTAAATATTGGCCTTATAACTATGATTTATCAGTTTATCACAATTCACTGTTGGATTATAATGTTAAAATAAAAGTTGAATCTATTTCAATAATATTTGTTAAATGATTTATTTGATTGAGGAAATTAAAGCATGTATTTCATAGATTTGTATTATTTTTACACTTGCAATTATTAACATTAATTGTGCTAAATACCTATAGCAACATAATGATAATGTTAGCTTAATTATTGGTTTCATTATTGCACACGTTTGTTCTGTGAAACTAATCATAGATGGCTTTTAAAACCAAACAAACATGTGCCATGTTGATAAACAGATTTAAAATAATGTAATTACGTCTTATTTGGTGACAATGTCATGTTTAAGGGATGTGGTGTGGCTATAGCGCCATAACTGATCAGTGATTCTTTTAGAAAAGGGTGAAATAACAATTTATATAAATTAGTAACACCAACTAGTAATGTGAAAGGCCTTTCCCTTACCTGACCGTGGAAGAGTCAACCCCATGGACAGATGTGGTGAAGGAAGTCTGCAGAGGGAATTTAAAGGTATCTGGGCACATGGGCGAAAATCGGCCAGCATGGAGAGAGCATTGGTGGAGAAGGCAACAACCTCATGTGGTCATTTCCCTCAATCATGAAAAAATGAGAAAGAGGAAGGAACAACATTTGGCTCTATTCAAAATATCATAAAGACTTTTTGTTAATCATATAATAAAATATCACAGTTCTCTTCATGCACTGGTTCATTGGATACACAAGGGATACTGAGTGGTCTAGAATTTAAGGATTTTCTCAGGTTGGGCTGATTGTAAGCAGGTGTTGCTATCAAGAACTCCTCAGCAGCAGCTTTATGTGAGGATGAGACTAAAACTATACTATACTGGCTAAATTAATGTGGCTGTATATATTTTGGGAAATACAGGTGTGATGTCATCATCATCTGTCTAGCCTTTACCCAACTATGTTGGGGATGGTTTCCTGTCTAACCAGATGCAGCTGGATGCCAAAATTTTATATGGAGGAATTGCCTAACCTTCAAAACTCAGTACATCATCAGCTTATAATGTTGGAAACATGCAGGAACTCAGCCTCCTCCTCAGGGCCTCCAGCCCTGAGTCCCTAGTCCCTAAGCTAGTCCGTCCCTTTTCTAGAGTGGACTTTAGGAGGGGGATGGCTAAAATCCACCATGCCGGCCCAGTGCAGATGACACATGTCTTCGAATATTTTGGTTTTAAGACATGCATGCACAATTTTGAGAGTAGTCATGGTGAAATAAATTACACAAAGTAAGGCGCCTGCCTCGGTTTGAAACCACGACTTACTGCTTGTAAGTCGGGGCCGCCACCGCTTTTCTTCTACAAGTCATTTGGTACTGGGTAATACAATACTCTTTAGTGAAATAAGTTGTTAAACTTTCGGGATTCTTGGATCAAATAGATCAAGTGCTGGTTAACTTGAAGATTGACCAAACAGCAGTTATTATTTAACCACATTGCCAACACACCCTGAAACTAATATATAGGTCAGAAATTGACCGTCAAAGCTAACCAAAGAGTCTGTCATCAGAATACTAATTACTATCACACTTGCATGTGAGTTAATGGACCTTGAAGCATGACCAATGTGTATCATTAATTTTCATGTGAGCAAATTCATGTTTTGTAACAGCATAATACTATGTAAATAAAAGATTTGGACATTAAATTATTACAACTTCCCATTCATGACCAATAAAGATAGAGGTTTTGTTTTGAAAATTGAAATAAAGTCGTAACTTTTTTGTAAACGTAATGTATGATTTTGTAACACATGATTATCAAATGCTTAGACGGTACATTGACTTGTATAGTTATTTTTCTTTGTTGTCCGGTATAAATGGTTAAATCTTCTTTTCACTTTAGCACTTATTCTCTGGTCAATTAACGCATTAGTGTCAATTGCTCACTGAATGTGTAGCCGTTCATAATGCTCTTAACCTCATTTGTGATCTGAAGGTGATGTTAGAGTAGATTTGTAGAGTAGATTGTGGTGGTTACACTATGATCTGGTAGCTTAGCAATTAGTATACTATACACATAACGGCCTGTTCCAAAGTATTTGATGAAAATGTAAACAAATGTGTCAAAAAACATCCGCCTATGCCAATTTGTAATGCTACTGACAAACCAAGTAATTTATTTGACAAATTGAAATACCCAATACCATAAATCTAACTAGAATCAAGTTAAAGATGTGTTTAATTTGACAATTAAGGTTATAATATGATATAACCACAATAACCCCAACATTTTCATTCTCCATTTTTTTTTGTTTTCTTCATTTTTTTTTCATAATTTCCTTTAGCAAGTGATTGCATAAGAATGGAACTTGACTGAATACCTTTTAGAACTGAGTGTGGTTCCGATTATAAACATGTATCATCTAATACAAGTGTCAGCCAAATAAAAGTGATAAGATATGCTCTAGGATCTTCCATTACTTCCATTATATTAACAACTTACTACAATTTACCATAAGTGTTCAATGTATGGGGAGTATTACTATACTGGTGTGCATCCTGTATTATGAGAGTTTACGGAACACCCACATACAATAATGTCTTAAGTATGGGAAGATAAGTAAGCAAATATGTTTAAAAATATGGTAATATACCTGAAGCACCAGCACCAAGTTGTTTGATCCTCTCAAACCGCACATAAGGATCATCCTTATTACATATCCTCTTCAGCTCCTCGTATATCTCCTCATCATTGAGTGTTGCATATCTGAGCTCCTTCTTCCTCAGTATGGGGCTCTCCTCAGGGTCGTTACCAATAAGTGATAAGTCTTCCACTACAGCTGTCAAGTCCATCACTGCATCCTTCTTCTTCATGCCATGTTTCATAGGTGCACAAGGCATGGTCTGCCTCTGGTTGTATATGTCGTTGACGCTTACTTCCTCCTCGCTGCTCTGGCCGATCGACAGGTCGGAGTCTTGGCTCTGATGCGCGTTCTTATGGTCTAACAACTTCTCTATCTCCTTGTTCTCCTCAGTGATAGCCTCATCAGTGAGGAAGGGCTTGAACGGCTCGTCAGGGGCCTTCTCCTTTTTGATAGTGTACATGTGGAATTTGACGGCCTGGATGGCTGCGTCAGGGTTCTCATTTTGCTCGGCAGGCGTAATCTGTGTGTTCAACAATCTCAACCAGGACGTCGGCAATCCTTCCAACATGCCCGTTTCCGAGTTCTTACTAACATGAATATGTTGTTTCACATCTGTTGGCATACCAATGTCAGTCACTCGCTCTTCTCTTTCTCCCCTTTTATTCTTAGAGAAAAGTTTCCCAAACACACCACGGCTCGTTCGCCCACTCATTTTGATTGATAACTGTTTGTCTAACAACTTTTAAGCCATATCACTGTCATGTATTCAAAACACAATACCTACATTGCTTGTAAAACACTTTATAACAAAGGCGGAATTCAGATTTAACTATGATAGGAGTGGCTTTTACACGGACGGATCCTTGGGACGGCAGCCACTTTATCATCTGTCAAATGTCGTGAAGAAAAATGGAGAGAAAATGTTACATACATGTGTTCGGTTCCACGTTTGTTAAAATACGGCAACACAAATCAAAACTTTACTATTAGATAAAACTATTTTAGTTTATTTCACATATTTTTAAAATTGTATGTCATTAATAGTATCTAGTCACTATAATTACTTTGATGTTATTCTAAGTACTGGACTGACTGAAGACTATTCAAAAGAAATTAATTTCATTTCTAATGTTCATTTAGTTATCAACTGCATGAAATGTAACGTAATATTCGTGCACCTATACATTGGCAGGCCTGGCGTATCGTTGCTGATAAATAGGAATTTTGGATGATTCATTGTCCATCCGTAAGACCGTAAGGCGTGAGGACTGAGGAGGAATATAGAATCTTGCGACATTTGAATAAAGCGATAACAATTCGTAGATAATGGCCGATAATTTATTATGTGAGAAAAATGGCTAGTGTGCAAACTTTAAGGATACCTAGTTTGTAAAGTTTTAAATAACTAAGACGATCATTTATTTATTTATGTAAATACAGGGTGTAAACGAACCCTTCTCCCCTACGCGGACGCTATGATGTTTTCTGTAAAAAAAGCTCCTTATAATTAGATACACAAATTGTATTTTACCATACCTATTTAAACCTATAGAGTGTAAATTAACCCTTCACACATACGTCAGCCAAGCATTCTGTACATCAAACTAAGTAGGTACGCAAAATTTTTTGTTGTGAAACGACTTTTTTTTTGGGGTCAAAAATCACATTTTAGGGTAAAACTCAATGTAGCACTCTTAAAACATTGTGCTAATGGATGCTTTGAATAGTAAACGGGTCATGGAGGTAGTTTATGTAAAATTATAACCGGAAAAACTAGTACCTAAAACAGCTGTGCAAAATTCCGAACTTTGACCCCCAATATCTCCGTAACTAGGGGGTTCCCAGGTATGGTCTAAAACAAAAAAATTATCGCAGTGGTGGGGAGAACAAGTGCCCTTCGTTTACATTAAGGGTACTTTTACACCCTTTATGTTAGTCTGTAAGGGTCAAAGTTGCTCTCGAGGTGGCGCTTCACAAGTCGGAGGCCATGGGCTTCCATGGACGTGGGAATGCGCTGCCGTCGGGATCCCAGTTAATGGTGGGAGGGGTTCCCATCGGCGTCGAGTGTACTTTGAAGTACCTACCTAGGACTCGTCCTCGACAGCCGGTGGAACTTCGTGGAGCATTTCCGACGTTTGGCTCCCAGACTGGAGCGGGCCGGGGCTGCCTTTAGGTGGCTCTTGCCCAATCTGGGGGGGCCAAATGCCTCCTGCCGGAGGCTCTACGCGGGGATCGTGCGGTCCATGGCCCTTTACGGGGCGCCGGTGTGGGCGCCTGCTTTGAGGAAGCGGGCCGCCCACTACCTGAACGTGCCCCAAAAGGTCATGGCCGTGAGGACGGTACGGGGGTACCGCACGATCTCCCGCGAAGCGGCGAACCTCCTTGCCGGATTGCCGCCGTGGGATCTGGAGGCGATAGTCCTCGCGCGCCTGCATCAATGGCGCGCGGAGGCGCTGCGCCGGGGGGTCACTCCGCTGCCGCGGCAAATTGCTGCGCGGCGGACAGACCTCCGGTGCGATCTCATGGCGGCATGGAGACAGCGACTGTCGCAACCCCGTGCAGGGCACGCCACGATAGTGGCGGTAAGTCCCCTCTTTGAGGAGTGGCTTGAGAGGCGCCACGGCGCCCTCACCTTCCGTCTGACGCAGGTCCTCACCGGACACGGTTGTTTCGGGAGGTACCTGCACCGAATCAGGCGGGAGGAAACGCCCGGATGCCACCATTGCGAGGATCGGCCGGAGGACACGGTGGAGCACACAGTGGAGGTGTGCCCCGCTTGGGCGGAGCCCCGCCGTGTTCTCGTGGCGGCGATCGGCGGCGGCGACCTCTCGCGCCCGGCCCTTGTGCAAGCCATGGTCCGGGGCGAGGAGGAATGGGACGCCGTCGCCTCCTTCTGCGAAGCAGTGATGCTGGCGAAGGAGGTGGCGGAACGCGAGAGGGAGAGAACCTCTCGTCCCAGCCGCCGCGGGAGGCGCTCCGGGCGTCGGGGGTCCCGCGATGACCTCCGGCCACCGTAGACGCGGGCCTGTGGACGGTGAGTGATGGGCTAACTCGCCGTCCGTCCGTCTCACGACGAAAACAGGCCGTGTCGACGGCGCGTTCGTGTTCCACGCGCGCCTCAAAGAGATGTCAGCAACATGGGAGGGGCCCGAAAGGGCCGACGCCTGTCGGGGCCGCGGGTAGTCCAACGGTTATCGCGGCCTCGACATAGAGGGCGAAGAAGGAACATGGGTGGTTTTTAGTCAGTAGAAGTCTGACACTCCCTTTCGCTCTGCCCAAGAGCGGGAGGGGTTATTCGATGATTTTACACCCACCAAAAAAAAAAAAAAAAAAAAAAAAGGGTCAAAGTTGCTAGCTCGCCGCCCGTCCGTCTTATTACGACGACAGACCGTCGACGGCGCGTTCGTGTACCACGCGCGATGTCAGCAACATGAAAGGAGCCCGTAAAGGCCGACGCCCGTCGGGGCTGCGGGTTGTTGTAATAGATAACGCGGCCTCGACATAAAGGGCTAAGAAGGAACATGGTGGTTTTTAGTCAGTAGAAGTCTGACACTCCCTTTCGCTCTGCCCCAGAGCGGGAGGGGTTATTGATGATTCCCCCCCCCCAAAGGGCCAAAGTTGCCTGAGAATAAAATGATGTTGTTGTTTATAACATTTTCTCGAATTTAAGAGAGAAAAGTTTGTGTGGTGCCAACAGTCTTGGAGGAAACAGCCTCTGATATACGGTCGGTCAGACAACGAACTGTAGGAATCTATAAGGTGTCAAAACTAGCACTCAATTTTCCTTACTAGCCTTACCCTAAAGGACGGAAAAAAAAGTACTGTGTTAGCAGATCTTAGGGGAAACTCGAGGAGGCTACTAGATCTAACTGGAGGGCAGTTGAGGGCTAGGCAGTAGAGCTGGAAGGAATGGTGTTACCAGTTTTCTTAGCAAATGAGCAAAGAACGTTAGGGTACGGAAAACTTAAGATTATTTTTGCATCACTTAGGTATTAGTATTTACTTATTTTTAATAATATGACAGCGTCCTTGCTACTCGAATTGAGTAATGAATGAATTATTAGACCAGTGGTACTTGTTTACATTAGACACAGCAGACAAAACATCAGTGGCAAGTAGGTAAATAACAACCGATGCACTAAGACGCTGATGATGTACTGATATACTTTTTACTGTATCTACCTACCTACTTACTCGCTGCAAAACTACGTTTTATGGGTTCTAAGAAAAACACACATTGCAATTCCAGTTTATTTAGCATCTTCCGATTGGACACCATGACCACGGTTAAAATAACAAGTAGGAAATGTATCATTCTTCTTCCTTAATTTTCACTTCTGCGCAAGTTCTGGTGGGTTCCTCTGAGGGCTTATGATTTTCAGCAGTGTAAAACTTTGCAGTCGTCTTGGGTACATCAGGGTCCTGGTTTTGTTGACTGGACGAAGGCCGTTTATCCCAGAATTTGGACCAGTCCGTCGGTAACCCTTCAAGACGACCCGTTTCTGGATTCTTAGTAACATGTACGTCTCGTCTCATATTTGTTGGGCGTCCTATATCAACAGCTTTAATTTTATTTTTCACACTGTGGCATTTTCTGGTAAACATGGCGTGTATTTCTCTCGTTCTAAAATGTCTAATATTTACCTCTTTACTTCGTTGTTTAGCAAAAATACTTTTTAAGTTGATCGTAACTAATTATTAACTTTGAATAGTTAAATAGGTACTAGTTTTTCGTTTGTTTTGTTATTTTTATAAATAATCGACAGGCCGTTTGTTTGGCGGCAGCCACTTCAATTTTTCAGTAATATGTAAAATGCAGAAGAAATAAGGTTCGTCTCATTTTACGGGTGTATAGGATAGCATCATGCAGTATAGTTAAATTATTACTTGCTTGCAAATTATTGCAAATTATTGCTTGTTTGCTTGCGTACATAGGTAGGTACTTTGATATGTAGACGTTTACTTAAAAATATAATCAAGTACTTACGAAATAATGCCATTGTGTAGGAATTGAAGTATCCTACCTAGCATTCATACAAATCATCGTTTATGACGCGTAAAGAATCGTATGCATAGCTATGCCCTGAAGCTTAGTCATGTCATGGATCGTGTTCCTATTTCTTGATGTATTTACATACTTTTCCTTGTTTGCATTTAACAAGTTTATTCCTTCATTCACACAATAGGTAGGTACACAGTAGGTACTTCGTATCTATACCTATCAATACCTACTTATAAGGGGTCACAAAGTCACAATTATGACAAGTGTCCTTAATGCTGTTCAATAATAATTTATATCCATTTTGTATAAAAATAAATAAACACTGATAATTTTACACATTAGCAAAATAGTCACAAAATGATTTGATCCCAGCATATTATCCATCATCATCTTATATTCCTGCCCTTATCTCCATTTATTTGGGGTCTGCGTCGGATCTCTTCTTCTACCATACTTCTGTATTACCTACTCGTAATATCAGCAGCCACCTCCTTTTTAGCCATAATCATCTTTCACGCAGCCAATCTTTGTACACATTACATAGTATTCAACATAGTCATCACAATATTTTCCTCTTTCCTCTAAACCACGATAACCTTAACGGATTACAACACAACTTTTCAGTCACTGGCGTCACTTTCAGGCTTCCTCATAATGTACGCATTCCTTAATTTATCCTTCCCCTTAGAATTATTCTCATCTCATGCAGCCACATGCTAGCTAATTTTTAATACTTTTCTTCCAATGTAGATTAAATAAATAAATTATAGTGAGTGATGATATTCGACTTTTGTCGGTGATTGCAGTTTCGTACTATTTACTAAAATATAACTAACTCTGCTTGCTGAGCAAAAAAAAATAGGCTTAGCAAATTCGGGCAGACACTGAAGGGTCAATGGCCAATGATAATTTCAATTTATTTTCGTCAACAGGCGTCAGTGTAGGCTGTAAGCTGTTTAAATTCCACTAACAAGTAACAAGTTACTGGCCACTTGTACGAATGGGAGAATTTATGTCCTGTGCTATTATAAAACGTGAAGAGATTGCAGCGTATCTTGTATTCCGATCCCTTTTATTGTTTTGCTGTCTTTATTTTCCTTTAGAAAGCTTATTATATGTTGTTGAAATCATTTGCAGAAACCATAATTATAAATCAATGGCTGATTCAGTTGGTAGCAGAAAACGAACATGTAGTAGGTTCTTTTTCTGCTACCTACACTGAAAAAATTAATTAGTTGAATCAACATTTATTCAACCTTTTTTTTGTGTTAATATAGAACCTACATAGAAGATTTGTTGAATCAAACAAACTGAAATTGTTACTTTTAAAAGGTAAATTTAACCAAACCCAGTGAGGTTGTTTCAACACTGTTTTGAAATGGTAATATAAACTAGTTTATTATAGGTTAACAGAACATTCAACTATTTTTTTTTGTTGATATAGAACCTACCTTTAATAATAGTTGAATCAATTAATCTGAAATGTGTTGCTTGTAAGGTAAATTTAACCAAACCATCAGCTAAGTTAGTTTAACACTTACTTATAACAGGTAAATTTAACCAAACCACCAGTTAGGTTGTTTTAACACTATTTTGAAATAGTTATTTTAACTATATTATTAAACCTGTATTTTTAAGTATATGGTGCTAAGTTGTAACTACCTGATTTTTGTGGTAAAATTAACCTGCGTATATTGGTATTCTTGACTGTTGTAAATGTAGTATTGACATGTGAAATTAAGTTGTAACAACCAAATTTTTATGATAAACTTAACCTGTATTTTTAAGTTGAAACAACTTGTGGTGTTTTGTTAAATGAACCTCTGCTTTGTGGTATAATCTACCTAGATCATATTCGTATTTTTGACAAAAGTGTAATGTAGAATCGACACGTAGCAATAGGTTAGAATAACCTAAATTTGGTGGTAAAGTTAACCTGCGTATATTGGTATTCTTGACTGTTGTAAATGTAGTATTGACATGTGAAATTAAGTTGTAACAACCAAATTTTTATGATAAACTTAACCTGTATTTTAAGTTGAAACAACTTGTGGTGTTTTGTTATATGAACCTCTGCTTTGTGGTAAAATCTACCTAGATCATAATAGTATATTTAACAAAGGTGTAATGTAGATTCTACACGTAGCAATAGGTTAGAGTAACCTAAATTTGGTGGTAAAATTAACCTGTGTATATTGGTATTCTTGACTGTTGTAAATGTAGTATTGACATGTGAAATTAAGTTGTAACAACCAAATTTTTATGATAAACTTAACCTGTAGGGTAGACCGGGGACAATTAAAACAGGTCATGATTGCAACATCTTTAATTTCTTGGAAACCATGATACCTAGGCGTGTGATGCGTCGTTCGTTGCATCGTCGGCCATGTTCGGTTTTGTGTTTAATACGGCTCGAGCGAGCGAGCGACACAGTCGTGCACAGGACACCTCGACGAATTTTGCGCCAAAAAGTAAGTATTCACGATTTTTATTTTTTTGTTATTTACCTATTGAAATATTGTTGTTTGTCAGTTTTTCTTATTTTGGAGTATTGTTTATCTATTTAAGTTTGTTTTTATTACTGTTCATTAATGTTTAAGTCAATATATAACAAAATATTGAGTGTTGAAGTAGAAGATGTGACATGGGTACGTTTGAAACGACGTGTCTGTGGACGTTTGAAACGTTTCAAACGTCCTTGCATATTCCGAATTTTTACCCGACTGTACAGAAGAAGGTTGTGTTTTTTCTAAAATGTCAATAATTAACAGAATATAAAAACACATCGATTTAAAAAAAATAAAGATATTGCGATGAAAATAAAACCACTTTTAACTCACAATCACTAGGTGTTATAAAATTACATCTGATAGATAACCCAATAACTCTGCCGACCCTAAAATTGAGCCCGCGACATTAAGTTTAATCTAATTATTTTCATTACTCTTTTCTAGAGATGCCCAGAAAACAAAAACATGTTACAGACAGAAGTTCCAAGTACGTATTTGCATATCAGCAAGCATATGAAGAATTGTACTACTACTTATTGCTACTGGACAATCATGCTTCACACGTGTCAATCAAATGCATTGACTATTGCCGTGACAATGGCATCGTCATGCTTTCTTTTCCTCCACACTGTAGCCATAAGTTGCAGCCATTGGACCGCTCCGTATATGGTCCTTTCAAAAAAGCCGTGAATACGGCATGCGACGGGTGGATGAGGGCAAATCCTGGAAAACCAATGACCATATATGATATTCCAGGCATAGTCGCCACCGCGCTTCCCCGGGCTATGACTTTAAGTAACATTCAAGCGGGGTTTCGAGTAACTGGAATTTGCCCATATAGGTAATAGGCAAATATTCAGTGATTTGGATTTTGCACCCTCTTATGTCACGGACAGACCAAACCTGAATTTACAACATTTAGAAATTTTACAGCCAATTTCTTCCGCTGCAGCTGAGCTTCCAGTGCAGACAAGCTTGAGGGCTCCACGACCAAATTCTGCGGCAGTAATTGAAGTCGTTCCTCCATCTTCTCCGAGTTGCTCACGGAATCCTCAGCCAAGTTCCCCTGTCATACCTGTGTCGGAAATTCAACATGACCTTACCAGCCCGATGACACTACAACACCCAGAGTCAACCGCAGGACTTGAAGCAGCTGTTCCAACTTCTCCGATTCGCTCGGTGACTCCACAGCTAAGTTCAACTGACATTCCTATGTCGACAATACAGCCTGCCCTTACCAGCTCAATGACGCCACAACAGCCAGTGTCTGCCGCAGGAGTAGCAGCATCATCTTTTCCTTCGGCGAATTTAAGTGGCCCGTAAACGATGACATATCTGAAATTACTCGGCTCCAAGTGGTAAAGAAAATTGACCGACCTACTATTAAATCTAATAGTAGACGTGTAATTGTTCTGGAATTTAAAAAATCTTTGCGGAAGTTCAATATTGAGTAACCCAATATTGAAGTATCGCAAAGATTGTTTGTTTTATTTTTTTGTTCTTTTATTTTACTTTGTAAAACAAAGATAATAGCCGCAAATTGGCATTAGTTCCTTCCCTGAAAACTATGAGACTGATTCTCCCCACTTACTATTATTTTATACAAGAAGATAGTTTTTTTTATAAATTAAGTTTGTATTTTTATAAGAGTTTATTTCTTTTACTTTGTATCTTGTTCTTAATGGAGGATGTTTGACTAGTTTTAGGGTATAAATTCCCAATATATTAGGTGTTAAGTGCCAAATATTAGCAAAGTTGATTGATCTTCTCTTAAATTAATTTAAGAGAAGATCAATCAACTTAGCTATTTTCATTAAGAAGAGTCAAACCTATTATTATACGGGTCAATAAACGATTGTTATGATTGAAACAGTTTTATGTTTGAAACATTGTCATGATTGAAACATTGTTATGGTTGAAACAAGCTGTTTTGTATGAGACTGGATTACCTATTTTTCTCCCCCATGTAAGTGCAAGTACAGCAAAATAGGGTATTACGTCTTTCAATAATGTGAAATAGTATTCAATAACACAAATAGGAGCACGAAAATGATTAAAATAAGAGATATTTTGCGATGTTTGTATTAAAGATGTTTTTGCATTTATAATTTTCGAAATATTAATGTTACGGTGACGGACTTGTTACGATCTCAATAAATAATTTAGTGGTAAGTTAAATTGTTAAGATTGATTAAAAACCTCCAGTAGTTCCTGAAATATTTCAGTGTTTCAATTATCCCTACATACCGTTTCAAACGTCCTTGGGGTGGGGTCAATAGGACCACTGTGCCCGCTTTTCTTAAATATGTGATTGTAGGTTAACTATTCGAAATACAGACATAGATAATGTTTAATTTAGGAACTAGATAACGACCCTTTCAACGATATAAATACGAGGGAAATAGGTATTATAGATACTTCACTGCACACGGTTTAAGTAAAATTGTTTCAATTGTCCCCGGTCTACCCTACTTTTAAGTTGAAACAACTTGTGGTGTTTTGTTAAATGAACCTCTGCTTTGTGGTAAAATCTACCTAGATCATAATAGTATTTTTGACAAAAGTGTAATGTAGAATCGACATGTAACAATAGGTTAGAATAACCTAAATTTAGTGGTAAAATTAACCTTCGATGTTGGCATTCTTGACTGTTGTAAATGTAGTATTGACATGTGACATTTAGTTAAAATTACTTGTTTTTTGTAAAATCAACCTGCATTTATTAGTAATATCTACCTACAATATAAAGTATTTTAACAAAGGTGTAATGTTGAAACGATACGCCTCAATAGATTAGAATAACATATTTTGTACTTACCATGTAGGTTATGATAAATGATCTGTCCAGTGATCATTTAGGTTTGATGCTGGACTATGCCGGCATGATAAGTGCAAATGCTATTCTAACCTATTGCTACATTACATAAAGCCTAATTCAACATTATACCTACTTCTTCCGTGAAAATACAGATTGATTTTACAAACGTCATATTAAAGTAAATTCTGTACAAACAAATACTTTTACATTTCAGGTTAACTTATTACTTAGCTAATTACAAAATACCAATATAATATTGACACAACTCAATGCAGATTTATTCTACAATACACTTTCATCAAAATACTTACCAACCTACTATAAAGGAAATCTAATTATAGACAATAAAACAAAAAAGTTATAAATCAATATTACACATTTATTTAACCATAACAAATCACATTTATTTAACCATAAATAACATAATAAAACTTTATAGTATTCAAATTTTAATTAAGTAACTAGCTAATCGTCCAATACATATGGACATTTAGCGAGAGAATGTCAAAGTTTGCCAAACAAACAATTATTAGTAGATTTAACAAATACATACCTACCTAAGTTTTCAAATGTATTTACCGTTTTTTGGATCGTAGCGTAATGGCCATTTGCCATTAGTTGTTAGGCCTAACAATTGAGTGATATCACTTTGTTAGGCCTAAGAACCAATAATCGTTATCGCTACGATCCAAAAAACGGTAGTAATTACATTTGCATGACAGACTAGCCCTACTGGTAGCGACACTTTTTTATATAAATAATAGAATTTAATGGTAGTTACCTACAGGACATACTCTGCTATATACCTATAACATAGTAAAAAAATTGCCTAGAAGGCCACCCATCAGTATGAACCTGCATTAATACCAGAAAAAACCTAACCATTACAGTTGACAGACTCACAAACTTAACTTTAAGCTCGTTCATTTTGAACGCTAGCCTAAAACTAACCAGCTGCGGAACCTGTGTTGCAAGGCCCGACTTTAAACGTCCTGTAGGTCTAGTCTGTCATGCAAATGTAATTACCGTTTTTTGGATCGTAGCGTACAGGCCATTTGCCATTAGTTGTTAGGCCTAACAATCGTTTAATCACCATAGTGATATCACTTTGTTGGGCCTAACAACCAATAATCGTAATCGCTACGATCCAAAAAACGGTAGTAATTACATTTGCATGACAGACTAGCCCTACTGGTAGCGACACTTTTTTATATAAATAATAGAATTTAATGGTAGTTACCTACAGGACATACTCTGCTATATATAACATAGTAAAAAAATTGCCTAGAAGGCCACCCATCAGTATGAACCTGCATTAACACCAGAAAAAACCTAACCATTACAGTTGACAGACTCACAAACTTAACTTTAAGCTCGTTCATTTTGAACGCTAGCCTAAAACTAACCAGCTGCGGAACCTGTGTTGCAAGGCCCGACTTTAAACGTCCTGTAGGTCTAGTCTGTCATGCAAATGTAATTACCGTTTTTTGGATCGTAGCGTACAGGCCATTTGCCATTAGTTGTTAGGCCTAACAATCGTTTAATCACCATAGTGATATCACTTTGTTGGGCCTAACAACCAATAATCGTAATCGCTACGATCCAAAAAACGGTAGTAATTACATTTGCATGACAGACTAGCCCTACTGGTAGCGACACTTTTTTATATAAATAATAGAATTTAATGGTAGTTACCTACAGGACATACTCTGCTATATATAACATAGTAAAAAAATTGCCTAGAAGGCCACCCATCAGTATGAACCTGCATTAACACCAGAAAAAACCTAACCATTACAGTTGACAGACTCACAAACTTAACTTAAAGCTCGTTCATTTTGAACGCTAGCCTAAAACTAACCAGCTGCGGAACCTGTGTTGCAAGGCCCGACTTTAAACGTCCTGTAGGTCTAGTCTGTCATGCAAATGTAATTACCGTTTTTTGGATCGTAGCGTACAGGCCATTTGCCATTAGTTGTTAGGCCTAACAATCGTTTAATCACCATAGTGATATCACTTTGTTGGGGCTAACAACCAATAATCGTAATCGCTACGATCCAAAAAACGGTAGTAATTACATTTGCATGACAGACTAGACCTACTGGTAGCGACACTTTTTTATATAAATAATAGAATTTAAGGGTAGTTACCTACAGGACATACTCTGTTATAAACAGGGTGGAATTTTTACATGCCACCTGGAGGGAAAGTAGTCTAAATACCGGAGATAGCAAATTATTCTCAAAGGAAACATTCCTTTATTTTTAAAAAGAAATTTAATCTGCATTCAAAGATTTTGAAAATTCGCTTGCCACACGGGAATCGAACCGGCTAAATTCCAAAAAAAATAACACCCTGTACTTTTATGGTACCAATCGATAAGGTCAATCATAAGGATCAAATCTCTCTAACAAACATGATAAATTAAATGAAAGGAAAACCATGAAATCTTATTTTAATAGAACAAAAAAAGGGTAAAGTAACTAATTAGTTGCTCAAAATGAGTACCATTTAATAAGATTTCATGGTTTTCCTTTCATTTATCATGTTTGTTAGAGAGATTTGATCCTTATGATTGACCCTATCGATTCGTCTGGCAAGCAAATTTTCAAAATCTTTGAATGCAGATTAATTTCTTTTAAAAAAGAATGGAATGATTTCTTTGAGTAAAATTAGCTATCTCCGGTATTTAGAGTACTTTCCCTCCAGGTGGCAAGCAAAAATTCCACCCTGTATAACATAATAAAAAAATTGCCTAGAAGGCCACTGAATCAACGGCACCTATCACTAAACTCACCAATGAATGACTTACAGCCTACATAAAATGTAATAGAACAAAATAAAATGTTCTATTACATTATACCACTTTTAATTTTATTTTTCAAATTAATGTCTAACGACGAGTACCTACGTACACGCGCAATGTTACGTACCTACATTGAGTTTTTACTGCAAGGCTGTAAGTCATTCATTATCTGTTGAAAAATATTGTTTTATCTTGCAGTAAACTTCTCCATTACAAATTACATGACAAACCGTTGGAAAACTTGATATATCGTCAATATCTATACATTTGAATTGAGTGTTCGGGACACTTTCAATAACAATATTATGGGCTTGAAGATGTTGATTAAAGCCTATATAGTTTAGTGGTTTACAAAACAAAAATATACCAGTGACGAACTTGATTATATAAATTATTTTATAAAATAGAATAACAGTATCTTCAACAATAGGGACAATGAAGCCTGGTTTAAATAACGTCCCGCAGTTTTTAACCCACTTTATTCGATAATTTTCTATACTAACACCATTCACCGTCAGAAGTGAACATTCAGTAGTAAAAGGTTTATCATCAATACCACCACAGACAATTCTATTAACGAATCCTTGCTTCAAATAAATTCTTTGTGCAAATACTAATTGTTGTTTAATTAGTAAAGTTAATGGTAAGTTGCGCTTTGATGCAGTATTAAGAGCTGTTTGTTTCAGTTGTTTGTGTTTTGCTTCGTACCGCATACACCAAATGTGTTTCAAAGGTCCTACGCATTGAATAATATGTGGATAGTGCACCATAAAATGATGTTTTGGTTTAAGGTTATCGGTAAAATAATGAAGATATTGCTCGTGGTGCTCTTGAATTATAGATTGTAAATATTTTATTGTTGAATAGTTGATCTCAGGCATCATTAGGACATCAATTATCGTTGATAAATTCAAAAATAAGCTCCAAATGCCATCATCTTCAGGAATAAGATCACCAATAAGAAATGGTAAAATGCTTACGAAACCTAACATTTCAGATGCACTCATCTTAAGTTTTTTATTTTTTAAATTTTTGTATGTTATTTCAGTTACAATTTTATTTTGAAGTTCCGGGCCAGAATAATCAAATGATGACAAGCGATTGTTTAATGTGATTAGACTGAAAAATTTAGAAATATCTATAAAGTGTAATAACATGTTACAGATATCGTAATGACAAACTCCTTCCAATAAGTCATGCATTATATCAACAGCCATGTTTTCAGTGACATGAAATGAAGGTATTGTATTAAAAATGTTGTCGCCTTCCGCGTATAAGCCAGTCATAGTAGAGTCATTTAAAAGCAAATCGGCAGTATAATTGTCTTTATCCCTTAAAATATCATGAGCTTTTTGCACAGCTTGCTTACACAAAATTGACTTGTGGTTTTTACAAAATCTACAATAATAGTTGCTGGAAAAAGATTGATTAAACCCTAACAGATAATTTAAGCCCAAGTTATCGCCTGTAATTAATCCAAGAACAAAAAATACTGTGTGCTTCTCACTTTCAATAACAATTTCAACACCATTTGTTTCTAAATTTGCAAGTTGACTGACAAGTGAATGAAATAATGAATCTTTACCGAATCCTTTCAATGAAGTATTAAATAATGTAACAACGAATATATTTTCTAATAACGCGTTGTATACGGATGGAACTGTTGGAAAGCTAACGTATGTGGCTGCTATAGACTGTTTTCCAGCATGGCTACCTAAAGCATTACCTGTCTCAAAGTCATCAAAATACAAAAAGTATGGGATAAGTACATAATCCAATCATTTTAGAAATTTTCGATTTCCATAGAGTTCCTTGGATGAAATTGGAAATATTTCCATCAGTTTGAGATTTTAATACGTGCATATT
This sequence comes from Diarsia rubi, assembly GCA_932274075.1. Classification (NCBI taxonomy): domain Eukaryota; kingdom Metazoa; phylum Arthropoda; class Insecta; order Lepidoptera; family Noctuidae; genus Diarsia; species Diarsia rubi. The sequence continues at coordinate 17,381,376 of OW026424.1, read as the reverse complement.
TGCTAAAGTAGCTTCAAAGATGCCCGGAATTTCAAAAAAAGATTTGAACATAGCCCTTAATGAGATCATTGTACCGGTCACTGTTTTAGTTTGCAAGGCGTTCAGAGAATGTTGTACGCATGGTCTCACAGATGAGTTTATAACAAATTGCGTTGGTTTTATGTAGTACTCAGTTGACTCAAAATATCTTAACAATTTAAATTCTGTATTTACGTTTTTAAATGGAGATGAACATGCGTCTAATACTGATTCAATAGCAGAACTACCTTGTGGAGTATTTGAGATACAATGTCGTATAGTATTTCCAATCACTTTGGTAATATTATCTGTAACTTCAAGTAAAATATTTTTAGCTGTAGCTCTATTTAAGTTTGGGTTGCTATAAAGAGATAAAGCAAAACCTGTTGCTGAATCTTGCAAATCTTTTAAACATCCATCTACAGAAAATGTGTTAGAAGAATTATTTATGTTTTCATCCATTGGCAATTGTTTTAAAAATTGTGAAATGCCACATTGTTGCAGCGATATATCACTTTGTGCTAAAGTACTACAAGCATTTTTCAGTTGAACATTGTTATTTTGTGACTGAGGCTTTTCAACGCAGTTGTAATTTAGTTGGTCTGCACCAACTAAATTACGACTGTGTTCTTGCAATAAGACCTCGCACTCACTATTATTTATTACGCTACCGTTCGGAGATTCTAATGATTTAACAAATTGTTCTTTGTGTATCAGAAGATGGCGTTTGAAGCTTTTTTCATTTTGAAATAGTCTACGACATGTATGCTGTGCGCAATGATATTCTGACAAACCATTATGTATGTATGTAAAGTGGAGGAACAAACCTTTAATTGACTCTAAGTCACTAGCACAAACATAACAGCGATAATGCAATACCATTATTCTACGTTAACTATCTCAACATCACTTTAGGTCGGCGATCAACGAGCAAACGCTTGGAAATTTGACGTCTTGAGGCGTTGCAATTTTGTAGAAATAGTGTTGAATGAACATCCACTGCTGTAGGCATTCGGAGGGGTATTGGACGTCAAATACCTGGAAGATCTTGAAACATATATCCACGGCCTGTAGAAGTGTTGACATGTGGTAGGTCACATCGTCGTAATTCACGTAAAATGCTTCCAATTCTTCTACTGACTGCCCGACGCAAACCACAATGGGTTGACAGGTCAACTTTTTTTCGAGATGGACTTCTCGCCGTTTGACCAGGGCGTTTGTTATGTCAGTTTGTGTCTGAAAAGAAAAAAAAAAACAATCAAACACAAAGAAAGATGAATTTTGTAAACTAGGTAGGAACATTTTTTTTTATTTAAGTATCCGTATCTACTTAATATTTTGTGTTCTCATTGAAGTTAATATTAAGTTGTTCTCTATGTTTAATAAGTAAGTACCTATGTATTTACAACAAAAAAATGTATCTATGTATAGTATATCAGTCATCTGGTTCACATAACACAAGCTCTGCGTACTTTGGGGCTAGATAGTGCTGGGTGAAAAAATATGTCCAGCATTATTTATTTTATTATTATTCCATTTTACCTTAACATGCAGGACCAAATTGTCCCGGGCTTCCAAGATAGATGGTTTCGTAAATTTCTTTGATGAGGCTGCACGACCTCGTGCGACTGAAGGGACTAGTTTGCCGCACAGGAGAGACAGTATTATGAATACTTTGGTATCTGAAATGAAAATAATCTATGTAAAATAATACATTAATTACCTGATTACGGCAAAGCTAAAGGAGGGTTATGAGTTTAGCAGTCTATTTATGTATGTTTGTATGTACGTAAGTTCATCGTATCGATGAGGAATCGTTTGATGAGTCGTGCTTCTTAGCAAAAATCTGACAAAAAAAATAGGGTGTCAAGTCAGCCATGGTGTTGAATTGTCATACAATCAATGCCAAAGTAAAATTACTTAGTGCATTTACAAACTAACCTTCATTTGGATTTTTCTCGAAAACTGCATTGTACTCTTTGAATGACTTAACGTCATTTTTGAAAATTGTGTATGCTTTTTCCATGAAGTTATCAAATTTTTCAAACAGAACTACTTCTTTATCCGGATACCGATATTCGAAGTCGATCTCAATCTAAAAAATATTATAAAAACATAGATGATGTTAGATTTAGGAACAAGAAAATAATAGAATATAGGTAGGCCCTATCAATATATAAATGCAAAAGTCTCGTCTCTTAGTAATAGATCTGAATGTAATTTACCAGTTTATATCCAAAATAGGATATTTTTGTAATATTTCTTGCAGTTGTTTCGTTTTATCATTATAGTCTTTCTCGACCCTGTACGCTCTTGTTGCCAGCCAGTTTTCGCGCACCTCTTGGAACGGTTCTTTATGGTATTTTAGCCAGATAACCAGCTCTTCATTTTCTGAAACCAAAAAACAGAGGTATGACAAATAATTGCAAAGCGATGTGTAGGTATTTTAAACAAACATAATACCTATTATACTAAAGTATTACCGATGATTATGTTCTCTTCGACCTCAGTATCTTGTTTTTCATCATCATTATATTTGCGTTTCCTTGATATGACCCCCTCTTTTTTTAGGACGCGTCTTTGATTATTATACCTGTCCACTAGTTTTCCTCTGGCGGGAATCGCTTTTTTGTTTGTAACTATGGCCGGGATGTAGTAGGTTTCCTAGAAAAAAAGTAATATAAGCAAGGATAGTGAACATGACTAATGGTATGAACTTGAATCAATTTTGTAAATTTACTACACACACTAGTATGTGTCAAATTATGATTTGTTTAAAGGAATCATAACTACGCTTAACTACGACTACTGTATGACTTTACAATTATAAGTAATATAATGGAGATACAGATACATACACATAGATAGGTACATGACGCTCACTATTGTCACTAACTACGTCGCACTACGATAACTACGTTTTCTACGACTACTGTATGACTGTAAAGATGAAAAATATATAATAGGTAGGTACATATATAAGTAATAACGGAGATACACAACATAGATACATCATAACGCTCACTATTGTCACTAACTAGGTACGTCGCACTACTATAATTTTTATACTAGGTAGGTATATAAACCTTATGTTCTGTTGGAACAAAGCGAGTGATAGCCTCTGATAACACAATGAAGTCTTCTTTTTACATGCACTGATATTTGTTAATATACCACTCCACAATGCTTTTTGTTAGATATGACCTGCTAGTCGCATCAAGCTTATCGCTTGATTTCAGACGGGCCAGAACCAGTTTTCCATAACTGTTCTCATTAAGAATGGTGGGTATATCTATACTCTAAAATAGAACAGTAAAAAAAAAGTAAAGAACTTAAGGAAAACGTGTCATAATAAAATTATGAAAAATCCAAACTTACATTAAGTAGGTATTTGTTTTGGGTCAGCATTAGTTTTTACGCTACAGCATAAGCTACTACGACTAGAGCACGTTGTAGGGCTTGCCGGTTCTTCTCCTTAGGAATCGACCAATGCACCGAACCGTGCCCCTTTTTTATGTCGACGTTTTACAAGTGCCCATGTAGGCCTATGTGAAATAAAATATTTTGACTTTGACTTTGACTTTGACTTTGCAGGAGCAGAAATTGTGTCTTCCGATGCAGTTTCCTGTAAAATAATAAACCAAGTTAAAACTTTAGATTTTCTAGTTTGCTATCCATGCGACTTAATTATAGACTTCACGCTGTGACGTCAACAACAAAAACTCAACAGAAATATTATCGAATGATTCAAAACTAGGTAAGTACTAATAAAAGATCTAACTACTAGAGGCCCGAGTCCCAATGTTTAACCAGCGTAAGCGTAGGAGTAAGTCGCTACGAATGGCCATTGTGATTGGTTGTTAGGCCTCACAACCAATCAACTTAGGTAGATACAAGTTAGGTAGGTACTCAAATAAGTATAATAACAAGTTAACATTACTTTTGTGTTAAAATAACATTTTGTGACGTGTTTGATATAACTACTACATTTTGTTAGTGCTTCCATAACCTAAAATAAGTACTACCTAAAAAAATAGGTGATTATAGATAACTAATAATAGTAATTACCTTTAATTAGAGATTAAATTACCTATAATTAATTAATAGGTAATTTAATCTCACCAACAAGTGAGATTAAAATACCTAATAAAAATAATAGAGATAGGTTTACTTACATGGGTTATTTTTTCCAGGTTCCTCACACCGACTCTGAATAATATTCTTTCTTTTATATGCGGCACTAATTCCTTTAGATCGTTATCCTGTATTTCTGTGAGTAAATCTATAGTGATTTCATTCTCTGAAAAACAAAACCAATAATATTACTATACGTAACCTACGTACCTACCTACCTACCACCTATCGTAGTTTCGGTACCGCGCGATCGCATCTCAAATCCGTAGGTAGGTATATTATTACCTTCGCAAGACATTACGTATCGTAATGTAAACAACCTGTACCTACCTAATTGTATAGCGTAATTTACGATATACATTATATATATACATACAATTAGGTACAGGGTTATTTAAAATTTTGTTTAAGCTGAAAGAAGTATAAAAAACTTTAAAATCGTTGTCCGACGAACTCGAAGCCATGATGGTCAATAAAGACAAATTTACCTGTTTCTTTATGTAGGGCATCCTGCACCGATCTGTACCGACCCGCATCGACAAGTCCGTACCGGAATACCCGCCTCTTTCCCTAACACAGAAACTCACACACATCGCCGCGAGTACAAATGATTTTTGTTGTCTCTTTCGATTCGATCGCATGCAGACAAATAGGTACGTCGACCGCTCGCTTCCACGAATCGAGTTCGCGCGCTACACCTGTAGAAACCTGTTTGATTGGCATAAACTGAGATAAATAAAATCTACCATGTACTTACCTACTTGTAGATAAATTACTAATTTAGCTACAATTAGTAATTTCATCATGATCAGACTGTGGCGTTTCATACATTCTATTAGGGTAGGTACTTACCACAAAAATTTTTAATTGTTTCTTCAGATAAACCCCAGTCTCGGAGATATACTGGCACCAGTGGTTTCTCAAAATCTTCCATATTTACTTAAGGTATCACTGAATAAACGGAACCTATCACTTACAATCAACGGTACTTACACTTAATCACTTTAAATTTTTCAAATTACAGTCTAACGCACGTCTAACGTCGAGTGTCGACACGGGCAGACTAAACAAACTTAACGCAAGCGCGCGCGGCGCGCGCGCTTGGAATAAGGACACGAAAAAAGTATCGATACTTTGTGGTATCGAGTACATTTCCTTTACTACGTAGGACGTATTATATTTATAAATATGTTAACCCATTTTTTTGGTTGTAACAACAATTAGATTTCAACTTTTTTTAATGGGACTCGGGCCTCTGTGAGTTGTAGACCTTGCAGACCTTGCGAGTCTGTTTTGCATAGGTAGGTAGGTAGGTACCTAGCTTAAATCGAAATAATGTTTTAATGTTAATTTTTAGCTAGGTAGGTAGGTAGGTACCTACCTATTAGAAAATGTTCCTAATGTTAAATGTTGTTTATACCTATAGTAGGTACCTACCTATTCTGTGTCTACAGGTACCTACCATAGGCACAGAATACTTTATGTTGGGTAACCTACCTATAAATCGATTAATTAAATTAGGTAGTGTACCTATAGGTCAACCTGAATGCAAGTAAAGTTGCAAACAAAAGCTACATGGGTAGGTAGGTACCTAAGTTACCTAACTATAGGTACCCTACCTACTTATATTTTGAAAGCTGATGAAATTTCCTTGTGATTTGAGGTATCCAGGTTGCGGGTTGCGGGTTCGATTCCCGCGGCGATATAGGTAAATGTTTGCACGAACTGTAAATATTTTTTCGCAATTAGGCACATAATGACACCTATAATCAAACTGTGACTTTTTCATTACTATTATTCACAAGTGAGTTATAGGGTTTTTTTTTTGGTTGAGGTGCTTGTTGCTTTGTTCCTAAAAGTTTCCATATAAAAAAAATCGTGTTCAATAGTACAAATAAATTAATGTACCTATTGCTTGCTCATTTCACTGAAATGTAACTTTTGTTTTCTGTGTAATAAAGAAAACTTTGAATTCCCCATTTTGTACGTGGATTCGCTATCCGCGAATAGCAAAAAAAACAAACCTCAGTATTTTAGTCTATGGCCGATCGCAATTGTTAGATGCGCGCGCATAGGAAAACTGATTAAATTTTCCCGCCATTGAAAAACTTTTCATCACTCGTTTTCACTGTTGAAATTATAGTTATTTATGAATGAAAAATGTCTACAACTACTAGTTATGAAGAAAATGATTTATGATGTACACCGCCCGATATAAGATTGAAGCCCTTAACGTTATGGAAAGTTTACTACCTGAAAACTCCAAGGACAAAAACATCAGTTTTCTACTAAATAAAAAGATTATTTAGTATTATTTTCTTCACAAGTGTGTTGAAAAACGTCGTATGACACACGTGTGTATTGATGATTACCGGCCTCGGCTCTCTTAAGACCCTCGCCTGACGGCTCGGGTCTCAATCGCGCCTCAGCGGTAATCACCAACATTACACACTTGTACCATAATGTACTATTATCTACACCCATGCTATAAATCCTCTATAAAAGTATCTGAAACAGTTAGCTTATGGCCAACATTAAAACAGCCAGTGTGATTATTATTTTTGCTCAACAACTATTAACTTCTTATCTATTTTTTTTATATCAAAATAAACTAGATTATATTTCCTTTCCAACAAGACCACAATCTCATTAATATCTCATTAGCATCATATCAAAACGGACGGACGGCGAGCTACCCATAGCTCACCGTCCACAGGCCCGCGGGGTACGGTGCTAACAATCATTTACACTAGTTATTTTAACTAATGCGTTTAGTTCTTTAGAAAATTTCAAAATAGTTGAATAAATGTAGTATATTTGACTAAGTCCCCTTGTTAATTCAACTTTTGCAATATCGTTGATTCCAACATGTTAGGTGTTGACAACTATTCGCAAAAGTTATTTTAACCAATTTGCTTTGTTGTTTGAAATATTTGCAAATAGTTGAATCAATTTTGTAAATTTAGCTACGTTCGCTTGTTGATACAACTTTTGCAATATGGTTGAATTAAACATTATTTATTGGTTGTTTTAAATTTCTAGCAAAAGGTTAAAATATTTTTTTTATTTTGACTAAATGTATCTGTTGATTCTACTATGTAATGAAATGTTAGGTGTTGACAACTATTCACAATAGTTATTTTAACCAATTTGCTTTGTTGTTTATAATATTTGCAAATAGTTGAAACAATTTTGTAAATTTAGCTACGTTCGCTTGTTGATACACCTTTTGCAATATGGTTGAATTAAACATTACTAATTAGTTGTTTTAAATTTCTGGCAAAACGTTAAAATATTTTTGTTATCTTTACTAAATTTATCTGTTGATTCTACCACGTAATAATTAAATGTTAGGTGTTGTCAACTATTCACAATAGTCATTTTAACCAATTTGCTTTGTTGTTTGAAATATTTGCAAATAGTTTAATCAATTTTGTAAATTTAGCTACGTTCGCTTGTTGATTCAACTTTTGCAATATTGTTGAATTAAACATTATTTATTGGTTGTTTTAAATTTCTAGCAAAAGGTTAAAATATTTTTTTATTTTGACTAAATGTATCTGTTGGTTCTACTATGTAATGAAATGTTTAGGTGTTGACAACTATTCACAATAGTTATTTTAACCAATTTGCTTTGTTGTTTAAAATATTTGCAAATAGTTGAAACAATTTTGTAAATTTAGCTACGTTCGCTTGTTGATACAACTTTTGCAATATGGTTGAATTAAACATTACTAATTAGTTGTTTTAAATTTCTGGCAAAACGTTAAAATATTTTTGTTATCTTTACTAAATTTATCTGTTCATTCTACCATGTAATTAAATGTTAGGTGTTGACAACTATTCACAATAGTCATTTTAACCGATTTGCTTTGTTGTTTGAAATATTTGCAAATAGTTGGATCAATTTTGTAAATTTAGCTACGTTCGCTTGTTGATTCAACTTTTGCAATATGGTTGATTTAAACATTATTTATTGGTTGTTTTAAATTTCTAGCAAAAGGTTAAAATATTTTTGTTATTTTGACTAAATGTATCTGTTGGTTCTAATATGTAATGAAATGTTAGGTGTTGACAACTATTCACAATAGTTATTTTAACCAATTTGCTTTGTTGTTTAAAATATTTGCAAATAGTTGAAACAATTTTGTAAATTTAGCTACGTTCGCTTGTTGATACAACTTTTGCAATATGGTTGAATTAAACATTACTAATTAGTTGTTTTAAATTTCTGGCAAAACGTTAAAATATTTTTGTTATCTTTACTAAATTTATCTGTTGATTCTACCATGTAATTAAATGTTAGGTGTTGACAACTATTCACAATAGTCATTTTAACCAATTTGCTTTCTTGTTTGAAATATTTGCAAATAGTTGAATCAATTTTGTAAATTTAGCTACGTTCGCTTGTTGATACAACTTTTGCAATATGGTTGAATTAAACATTATATAATGGTTGTTTTAAATTTCTAGCAAAAGGTTAAAATATTTTTGTTATTTTGACTAAATGTATCTGTTGATTCTACTATGTAATGAAATGTTAGGTGTTGACAACTATTCACAATAGTTATTTTAACCAATTTGCTTTGTCGTTTAAAATATTTGCAAATAGTTGAATCAATTTTGTAAATTTAGCTACGTTCGCTTGTTGATACAACTTTTGCAATGTGGTTGAATTAAACATCATTAATTAGTTGTTTTAAATTTCTGGCAAAAGCTTAAATATTTTTGTTATTTTAGACTAAATTTATCTGTTGATTCTAGTATTTAATTAAATGTAAGGTGTTGACAACTTTATTCACACTAGTTAATTAAACTAATCGTATAGTTGATGGGAACATTTGCAAATAGTTGAATGAATTTTGTAAATTTGACTAAGTTCATTTGCTGATTCCACATAACATTATGTTGACATTACCGAATTATTAGTTAAATTCACCGCTATGCGATTATACATGAAAAAATATGTTAGCATAACCCATTTTTTTGGTTGTAACAACAATTAGATTTTAACTTTTTTTAATTTGTTATATTGAATGTAGTACTACGGTTGTCACAACGTAATTTATTGTTGACTCAACTGTTAAGGAATCAACATTCAGAAATTCAACTATTAGTTTTTTCAGTGTAATAGCATTTGCTAGTGGAAAATAGTCTTATCTGCTGTCTTTCGTGTCAGATTTGGGTCTGACTTTTTTTTTGTGGGTTGGGAAATCATCAAATAACCCGCTCTTGGGCAGAGCTGAAGGGAACGTCAGACTTCTACTGGCTAAAAGCCACCCATGTTCCTTCTTAGCCCTTTTTTTTCGAGGCTGCGGTGCCTCTTGCAACATCCCGCAGCCCCGACGGGCGAATTTGGGTCTGACTTGACTTTACATGCCGTCGAGATATACCTAGCTCTCAAGCATGCTGCATTCGAACTCGAGACTTGGCAGTCCGAGACGGCCACACCACCAATTTACTAGAAAAGTTCTAAATAAGTACTCTCCTAGAATTATTTTGAAACACTTTGATCAGGTATTAATAGAGAACGCCCGTCTAAAATGGCCACTTTAGGTGACCAAAATATGAATTGCGTTAAAAAGCGTAAAATGAACCTTTAATAATTTATTGTAACTGCGTCTGTGACCATTTTACGAATGTTGACGCAATTCATATTATTTTCCTATTATGATCTATTTTCCTAAATGGTCACAGAAGCAGTTACTGTTATAAAAGGATGGACCTTTTATAACAGTAACTTACGCTTTTCAACGAAATTCATATTATGATCTGCTAAACTGGCCATTTTAGACACCCAGATCTTTTAAAACCTTTCCATTTATGGGTTTATGACTTAGGGTATTTCACGTTTAAACTAACATGCCTTATTTAACTTGTAGCGTAGATCTGGTTAATATCCTCTATACCACACAGTCCTAATTGGTTTGTAGGAATTACTTTCACGGAAGTACCTACCTAACGTAAAAACATGTAACGAGCATTATTTCTTAATGTGTATGGTGTTAAAGTCTATTTCACCCTGTTCTCCATGTAAGTTGAGTTTGTCTAGTAACCCTTCAGCGCCTGTTTTTGATTTCCATCGGGAACAGGAAAGAGTTATGGATACTGTATCGATAAAATCTTATCGATAGATATATCGCTTTCTTTTCTGTTATTTATATCAACCTTTATTCTATCTAACCATATTAGGTTGGTACGTAGTGACATAGTACGTAGGGTGTATTTAAGCAAAATAATAGTTTTAATTGAAATACTTTGGTATTCTGATAAAAACACCAGTTAAGTACCTACTTAATGTCACGTAGAGAATAGATAAATTAGGCGTTTTGTTAGTTCCAAGAAATCTAATATAATTATTTATGTATCTAGTACATATTATAATTAGGTACATAACATAACATCACGCCTGTAATCTCCAAAGGGTGAAGCGGAGGTGTACCCATTAGTATACCAGCATTTCACCAGTTATGTTTTAGGTAATAAGGGCAAGCTTCTCCTCCTCCTGCAATTAGGCTCCTCTAATAATTAGGTGTGTACCTACATGTTAATTCCTTTGTTCACAATTAGTGTAAGTATTTATCTTGTTTATCCAATTTAAAACACTGTTGAGGGCTTAAGGAAACCCAACACCAACGCACCAGACACCAGTGAATTAAGTTCATCATACAACTTCATACAAGAACAAAGGTGACTGCGACCGCATGTTTCAATATAATGTAACAGATATCGTGTAACTGATACAGCGCCATAATTATGATTAATAAACTCGGTCATTTATAAAGGCGCGTATTCCTTATTTTCGTTCTTGTTTAATAGGTATTTTGTGTTACCATTTCTGAATGCCCCATTAAATTGACCACTCATCATCACTCACTTTACTAGATTTTAACAGGCTTAATGCAATCTAACACCATCTGCAGATAATTATCTGATAAAAGAAATATTTTGCAATGTGTCACTCAATGCCACAGTAAAGGATACTTACATAATTATACATGCGGCGATAAATGAATAATCTTTTTATTGGCTTTTATTTTTCATCGGTTAAAAGATAGTTGGCGGGTTTCCTTTTTACAGGCTACAATTTTAATTTGAAAAATAAAGCACATTCACAGTATCATGCTTAGTCACGTCCTGGCTGGTAGGATTTTATCGATAAAAAATTCACATCACTGACCAAACTTTTAAAAGTTTACAGAAAGTTTGTGTAGGTACATATAGTTCAAGTCAAAACTCCGGTTGTGAACAGAGATGGTATAGTAAACAATTCTTTCTCTGGCTGATGCTGTGTTATTTTTAGGTCAATAGCTTTTGAATTCGCTCATCGGGCGTAGTTAGTCCAATGAAAATGTACAGCACTATGCGTGAGCGAATCAAGAATTCAATGACGATCTTAATTGATTTCTTATTCGATTGGGCACGGATCTAATTGGGTTTTAGTGTTTGTCTAGTTTGTTTGCGAAGCTATCGAGCGTTTAGATGTGTTATTAAAGTACGTTTAATTCCCGTTTGATTTCTGTCAGTATTTATAAGTCTTCTTACCTTCTTTAAGTATGTCGTTTAGTAAGTGTCGTGGTCTTTGTGAATCTGGTACAGCTCTTTCGAGATAACTGTAACACTTTAGTTGGCTCTTATGTAAGCTCATTTCTATCTGTATTTCTCAAACGTTTATATTTATTACTAAATGGAAAGTGCAATAATTAGTTTTATAGTTTTTCCACCAGTTGAGGACAGCTTAGCCTATAAACTGGTTAAGAAAGTGAAGACTGCTAAACGAAGCGTGTTTCTACGATAGAGATAATGTGAATGGATAAATTCAATTCACCAATAAATTCTTTGGTATAGCCGTAGTCGGGTAAATAACATGAACGTTACTTATCACAAAATTGTGGATCTGTAGATTTCCACGTACTAGAGATAAACGGTGATATACAAGATAAAGTAAGAGTTTATGATACTTAAGTAAACATCCAAATGTTTTGTATTACTATATATATTATGCTTAGATATATAGTAACAGTTGTTTTGCTGAGTGAACAAAACAAAAAAATAAATAAATCTCTATGAGGAGGTCTATCTGGTCCATCGATAGGAGCAACAGTTTGACTCCGGTCCGTGTAATCATAAATGGATGACAAAACTTGAAAATCATCAGGTTAGTGGTCATTTTAGAGCCAGAAGAGACTAAGGGTGAATTTCATGATATGGAACTGAACGCTAGTAGCACATCTAAATCATCAATGACAAATGATAATAACAGCTACAGCTCAGAATGGGGCTGTTCACTGACAGTTTCAGCGGTTAAATTTGCCTTAACTAGGAAAGAACCCGATCGGAAAATATTTAGGATCTAGTGTTGTGCCAATTTGCGAACAATCGTAAGTTTCTTGACATAGAACTACCATACATTATAGACGAATACGGTTGTTAACAAGACTTAATAAAACAACTGAGGTAATAATCACCAGATTTTTACATAAAACAAGAACTATAAATTAGCACTTGATTGTGATTTCACAGCTAACTAGGTAGGAATTTCTATGAGTCATAGTAGCGCGATTTTTGTCTTTTAACCTCCTTTTTGGTTTCCAATCGATCTGTAAAATTTGAATCCAGCAGAGATCAAGCAGCATCAGGCAGTAGAAAATTACAGAAATAATATGAAAACAATAACTGAAGAACATGAGCTGGTCCTGGATTCGGCCCAGGAATCGAATGTACTTTTGGGTTATTCCATCAGGAATTTCCCTGTAGCAGTCACGTAGACTGGATTTGTGGGTAGTGAGCCTATTGGCCGGTGGAAAACAATAGGTTCGTCCTCTAGTAAAAGGCATAGGTAGGTATCTCTGTTAGGTTACATACCTACTACACTGTTTGTTAACTACTTATCGCATGATTGTTTCATATATACATTAATGGAGTACCTAGGTAGTTACTCCTTAACATTGAAAAGCCAACAACTGAAGTGTGTCATTTGAAGCACTGCACTATTGTCACTATTGAAAGTACTTTCAATGAACTACGTAGGTACCTACATCTCCTCGAGGGCATGCATGCACTGGTTTCATTAGAAGGTTTAATCATGACCATATTATCTACCCTAGTCCAATTCTATTTTTGGTCTGCGTAACAGGTTTTTTATTTCAGTCTCCCCTGTCAGATTCACTGCATCATTTATTCTTTTCTCTTTCATTATTCCTCACACAATCCATCCATCTTTTCTTTGGCCCTTCTCGTCCTCTCCATTCATCAGCATGAAAAGTCTATCAAGTCCCCTTTTTTAAATTGGGCAACCTGTTTTACCAACTGGTAGAATTATCGTATTGTAGGCGCTCCAATTTTAATATAATTATTCTGCTGCATTCGGATTCCGGTTAGACTGCAAGCCAACCCTTAGGTACATACTAGGAGAAAGCAAGGCAGACTATGATGAGATGAAGCTTGTAGGTTTATTGTTATAGTTCACTAACCGCTAGAAGCATTTAAAAGGGCTGAATTCCGTTTATATTGTGCCGAGACTAAACAGGCTGGAAGTCCCTTATCCCCTGTATATACATTCCTTACATTTGTGTTGTAAATACTTAAGTTTGTCTTCTCGATGAATATAATTCCATAGCTAGGATGAAGGGGGAATGGCTCACTTTCGCATGACGCGTGCGGCAGCGTCACCGGCTGGGCGGTGCGGCCGCCCACTGAACTGAACTGAAACGTTGGAGCCAGTCTCGACGTCCACTCCGCGCGGTCCGCCTGTCGTTTCCCGCGGCGGCAAAACAAAACCCCCTATTAAGTATAAGTAACCATAACCACGTGATACGAAAACCGCGACATTTTTTGTTTGTTTTTCTTTTTAAGTATTTAATTTTCGAACGGGAAACGACGTATAGCGCGATTCGATTCGTTGATTCGATGTTCTCAATTTAAATTGTAGTGTTTCAGACTAACGGGGTGACAAATGTTTTAGTGCATTTTTGAGGATATTTTTGTGGATTCTTTTTAGAAGGTATTTTATTTTTATTGTTTTTGAACCTATTCATTAACTAAATATGGATATGGAGCACAATGAATTGTGTAAAACCTGTGACATTAAATGTATTCATTGATCAGTTATTCATAAAACAATAATCAATCAGCAGTCAGGTATGATTAGCGATAATTATTTAGTAATAGTTCATTAATATTTCATTATTTTTATGTTCTAAGAACTGAGTGGAACAACACTTGCACATGACAGGCAGACATGTACATAGGTAAAAACTCACAGACAAACATACGTATGGTAAATGAACGCTTAAAACATAACACTCGTGGGGCAGTCGTGTAAAAAGATTAGATCAACATTTCTCTGGGTAAAGACCTCGTATAAAGCAACGGAGATGAGAACTGATTTTGCTGTTAGTTGTTCATTTTTAAAATCATTCAACGGTAAAGTTATTAGACTTAATTGTTGATCTTAACTTACCTAATTATTTATAAAATATTTCTGATGTAATAAGTAAGTAATTACTATTGATGCCAACTCAAGTGGAAATGATTTAAGTCACTACTTAATAGAATATAATGCTTGATCCGTTATAAATCTCTTTTTATTTAGAGCTTTATGGAAAAAGTAGTTGTTTTTAATGAAAGGCCTATTTGGTGATCGCGTGACGTCTTATTACATTTATAACCCTAGGGTAACGACCCCCACCCGAACTTTTATGCGGTCGCCCTAGCGTTTCAATAATTTACAATGTCAACAGGCTGACGTTGGTTTGGTGACACTAAAATTTTAAAACACATTATTAAAAAATATAACTAGGCAATAACCTAAGTCTTAGACACTTTTAAAATAATCAAATGCATCATCAGCAATCATGCCCGTCGCTGAATTTATTAGCATCTGGTAATCACCTCTCACGTCATTTCTGTAGTCACCCCCAGCCTAGTTATTATAATCTTCCACTTATTCCGTTCATAATTGCTTTTTCAGTCTCTACTCAATTTTTTTATAACTTTCCTCGCGACGAAGGAACAGAATTTATGCTCCATAAATAAAATTAAAAGAACAACATGTTTATAAATTACTTAACGTTCATCTATAAATAGATGACTGTAACCTCAATTTTCCGGTGAGGATGGTCACCCTCGTCTTCATCATTTGCGCAGCCTTCTCCCAACGAGAGTAGGGTCGGCTTGTAGTCTAACCGGGTGCAGCTGAATACTAGTATTTTAAATCACCCTCTTTCTACTTATGTATCCTAAAAATGCAAGGCCTATGTCTAGAGGATGCGCATCCTCCTGACTCCTAGATCAATCGACTGGGTTTACTAGGATTGCTCATTCATTTGCCAAACGTGAAACGTTAAGTTACGGTTTTTTGAGCACACGAAACCGTACTCTAGCCGTATGTGACGTCACCGTGCTTTTTAGTGCGTTAGATCGACAATGTCATTTGCCTAATTATAAGTACCCAGTTTTTATTTAATTATAATTACTTACCTACATTTTTGTGCAAAGTTATTCTCCATGGGCGTAAAATCGTGCGTGGAAACGCAGGATGTAGGATGCAGTTGAGGTCTATGAGGGTTCATGGAAGGCCAGTATCAAGGCAATTTTCGGGCCGCAAGAAAACGAATGTACCTACTACTGTATCAACTGCACAAAGCACATAGTTATTTTGTGGGAAAAGCATCACTTCACATATCCATACTGATTCGTAATTATTGCGTGTAGGTAGACTTAGTAAAAATAAATCATATTACTTCGCTCTCATGTTCACGTATCGTGATAATTTCACACGATGCGCGATGGAGTTCATGACAGTATTTTTAATGACATCATCAGTGCGTTTGCGTGCTGATTTCATATTACGGTCATCCGAATCCGAATTTGTTAGTTACTTTTTCTGAAAGATTGGCCTTAAACATCAACACTCAAAAGATTAGAGAAAGTAGGGAATTATTAAGAACGAGGGAAGCTCTCTGGCCTGAAATTGTAGAACAGTCTTACAATATTAATAATCCACGACAAAAATACAGACAACTCTGTTAGAGATAATTGTTGTATGGTGAAGCCACATGAATGCTACAAACAGTATCACGTGGAACTGCTTCACACATGAACACATGTTTTTAAGATTTAAGAATTGTAACAGTAGGTAGGTAGGTACATTCCATAGCCTTGCACCAGGCAAGCCGTTTCCAAACGCCAATTTCATTTCGAATCGAGCGAATTTATGAAATAATTATGTACTAACATGAACGATATTTAAGAAATTGTTATGAAAACGTGAGGAGAAATTTTATTAATTTCTGGCCGTGTGCGTTTCAACTAGATTAAAGAAATACTACTTACTTCAAGTATTATAGTATTAAAACATGTAAATATTGTAAGAAGGCCTGTTAGATCTGTAACATTATAAACCCAACCTTAAACAGCACGCTAATCGATAATATGGTGTTACAGTGCTTCGACATTTTATTTCATCATTATCTTCCATCCATGGCCTGACTTCGCCCACAGCCCACAGCTGGGCATAGGTATCTCTTTCCGCGCTCTTGCCAGCCTTATCCAGGATATCCCCGCGAAGGCTACAAATTGTCTGCACAATTCGCAGCCGGACGCCAAAATTGCATTTAATTTATTTATCATTTTCTTAACCTTCGCCTTCGTTAGTATAATTGACTGAAACACACAATAAATAACAACGCTAACACTTCCTTCCACCACCTTCTGGAGACACCTGATAACAGCACAGCGAACAAGTACTAGACAAGTGTGTCAGATAACGGTGCTCAGTTGACTGTTGTCAATTTTAAGATGCAGTCTTTTTTTGCATGCGTATTCAGGAAACAGAGTACTTCCTAAACGCCTAAAGGCTACGCAACTAGATCAGGTATCGGCATTATTTAACTATTATAATACCAGTTCTCGAGGTACGCCACCTGGTTCTTACCGGAACCTATTTCAGTCCGGATCCAAGCTTATCGCTGGTCATTGACTTTGTAAGGGGCCTTTTTCTAGAAAAAGCTGTAACCAAGTAAAGGGAGGTCTCCCTTGTTGATACTGGTCTCGAATAAATTCATGTTAATCCTGTCAGGCCTGTGCAGTGTTCATGTCTCACTGCTGGGTGAATGTCCTCTGTATTAGAAATAAAGAAGGTACATAATTGCATTACATCACGCATATAAAATTCTCGAAGGGTAAGCTCGAGTCATTTTGCACGGGAGCGGCCTTAATTGCCATCAATGGGGCATAAATTCAGTAGGTACTCTACTCAAAATCCAATGACAGTTTTCCTGTTCATGGAAATGAACCTGAAACCTATTGCTCATCAGTCGCACTGAGGCCACTAGCCCAACGAGCCAGTTTCACACAACAGACAATAGTAGACACACGAAAAATAAAGTTATAAAAATTGTCTATGAAGTGGTTTAGCTGTTTTAGAATAGTGATTCATTACCCAAATGCATGTGCAGTAAATTACGCATTCAGAAACACATTTATCTATGTTCCTGCACTACTGCACTGGATATGCTGAAAATGCAAATAAATGTCCAAAAGAGAAACGAACATAGAAGTACGTAGTTCAAGACTTCAAACCTACTTAGTTAATGTCAAGTGCTTGTATCTTACGAAATTAATTTAAAACACGAAAATTTGGTTACCAATGTACCCAAAAGGACTTTCGTGTTATTTTTTTAGTTTTAAAGCATAGTAAAAAAAAATTGAGGAAAATAGTTTGGAAGTTAAATTATTTTCCTTTGTGACATTCAGCATGTTTTTTTAAGTTATGACAAGGTTATGAGGTCTCGGAAACTTTAAATGGTAAAGATCATGTTCACGTTGTCTGAGAGCAAGTTGTGTGGGATCCTCCTACTTCTACCTACACGTATTTATTTAGACATATGTATTTCTTTGACGTCTTGACGTCTCACACATATTATGTGTGAGACGTCAAAGAAAAGAGGATGAGGTAAGAATTGCTATACATAATTATGTCAAAGAAAAATGGAAAGGAGCATGCTGGGAATTAAATTGAAATTAGAATAAAAAAACTAAAATAAACGTAAGAAAAAGAATTAGGCTACTGAAATGGCACTGGACATATTTGCAGGATAAATAGTAATGATGGACAAAACGTTTTTTTTTAACGGAGTATATATTTTTATATACTTTTTTTTTTTTATCCCTTCCCTTTAGCTCCTTAGAGACGTTTTCAGCCACAAGTGTCGCAATCACTGGGTACAGAAGGCTCGGGAAAGAGATGTTTAGAAAGGTTTAGGAGAGGCCTACTAGCAAATACTCATTATCACTCACATATTATTTTATTTTATTTTTTATGTTACATACACTTTTAGATACATAAATATAGATTTACATTAGTTAGTACACAAATAGTTATGTAGACATAGATAGTCATATAGTTTGGTAAGAAAATAATGTCGAAACAACTTTAAAATAATTTGAGTCATGATTGTTATGCTGATCGTTTGTCAACCATAGGCCTATAATCTACCCGTCGGGGCTGCGGGTTGTTCAAAACAGATACCGCGGCCTCGGCACAAAGGGCTAAGAAGTATCATGAGTGGGTTTTAGTCAGTAGAAGTCTGACACAGCGGTAGGGATTCCCGCATTCGCTGCGGCCATATGATGTAATTCCCACATTTTATTACCGTAAAATACTATCTAAGATCCAAGACTTGATTTACATTCGCTATTTGAAAGTCCCAGCTGAGGCACAAGCACAACGCACAAGTAGACCTATAGTAATAATGCAGCCAGTAATAAAGAAATATGGAGACAAAATAATGCGCGCGCAGAATTCACTGGTCACTTATGTATGTTAAGACATTACCGTGAACACGTTCAACACTAGAATTGCAAGACGTTCTGTTTACGCAGCCACTAACTACTTAGCGTAAAAAGAGAGATCTACAAATGTATGTGTAGCTCTCAATTGTCTATAGAAAGTATGAAAAATCCGAGTGTTTCTTTCAACGCATGTGTTAAATCTCAAAAACAAAGTAAAACGCCCGTTTAGCCGTAAATCTTGTTGAAGAAACAAACTGTCTGTACTAAGGGCCAGCTTATCTTGGTATGTGGTGAAATAAGTAAATGTACGGATATTGACGTTATGCCTTAGCAAGCAGCGCCGCTGTGATGTACTAAGATAAATCAGACACGATGCATGTTTAGTTTCTGTTTACAACGCCCTTGCATCATTCACGCAGAATGCGATGTGTCCAGTTCTCCTGAATGTCAGATGTGAAACACACTTGGCTCGCCGCCATGAAGTATTTAGCCGAAGCCGACAGCTTTGAAGGACGATGTAGTATTTCTGAATTAATTCGGGCACGGATAATTTTTTTGGCGACTGAAAACAGGAATTTATGTGCAGACGATACCGGATTAGGCTGAGTTAAACGACGTCGTGGCTTTACAAGCGGAAACACAACGTTTTTAATAAATAAACAAAACCTAAATTTCTACTTTCAAAATATACGAATCACTGTTTTATTTTCTTTCAGTTTAAATGCCAGTTTTAACTCTGGAATGGTTTTGGTCTATGTATAGGTATTATTGCAAACTTAAAGAAATTTAGTTAACGTTAAGTTTCAGCCGCCTACTTCAGAATCTCTTATTTATAAATCAATCATTTACTAATCAAAAGCCGTTACAAATAATGCCTTCTTTGAATCAGTCGATACAAAAACGTATACATATATGGAAGGTTCAGTGACCGCACAAGATTTACTTTAAGACAACATAAATATTTATGTTTGCATTGTCTGTTGCTAGGCAACGGAAGGAGGGTCGAAGTTGGAAATATTACGGGGAAACAGTTTGTTACAAACTTCCTTGTTTCTTAAGAATTGGTCCGTAAAATGGGCTAATGACAGATACTTTCACTGATAGATAGATCATTATTTCTGATTCTTATTACTATTCTCGTCCACGGAGAAAGAAATTAGAATGTATCGGCTCGTTATATTTTACCTACTGTCGATTGTTAGGATAGGTACATTGTTGTGTTGAGTGTGGCTGCTATTCTAAACCCAATAAGATCCAACAATAGAATTGTGAGATAAGGCTCAGTTCGAATAACTGTATCGTGTGAGAGGTGCAAATGTTTTGGTAGCGAGACAATGAAAGTAGAAGATTGTATAGCAGTAGCTACTGTGAAAATCACCGCATTGATTGATAACTAAATAAGACTGATTGAAGAAGAACTAAATGCAGAAATTGCAACATTCACACAACAAGAGCAGTGGGTTGTTCGCATTAACTTGTGTACTATATTTTCTCTTGACTGCTTCAACGGTAAAGGAAATATTATGACGAAACCAACATGTCTAACCAAAAATTCGAAGTCATTAGACATCACCATTACGTCGCATAAATCGGCTGCATCCGCGCGGCGTATCACAGATTCACAGCCCACTCCCTCTGTGAAGAGTAAGCCTGCGACTGTGACCCAGCAGGAAGAATATTCTAGGCTAATTACCAGAACTCCTGATTACACCAGATAGAAATAAAATATTAAATCTATAAGAAGTGAATCGAAAGCGATCTTGCTTTCATTATAAGTGTATAGACGCCTGCACAGCAATCACTACAATCTGAAAAGTTTCTCCGCTAAAGCGTTATTTTAATTGGGAAAAAACATTATACTCGAAATTCTGAATCCAACCAAATCCAAATTCTTTCTAACTGTTTAACAACCCATCTCGAGGACATTCTAAAATATTTTATGATGATGCTATACGTACACCACAAAACCGGTAAAATTAATAGTTTACCGAAGTACAGCTTTGTAGTGACACAATCTAAAGATGGGTATTTACGATACGAAAGTTCTATTGGAAGAGTTGATTGGTTACGTCTGACCAGGCACAGACAAAGCACAACATATTTCATGCATTGCTTTACAACTTCCTCTTGCGGCTTTGTCATACATATGATTATTGTAGACATATATATTGCTGAATACGTAACGTTGCCTGTCTGTATTGTGTCTACTGTGAGCAATGTTTTATTAACCTCTTATAAGACTGGCTAAAAAACTTCAGTATCCGGTTTCATGATTATTTCAGTCGAAAGAATGTCTACTGTTGGACATAGGCCTCCCCCAAGTGTCGCCACATTGACCGGTCCCGTGCGTCTTGCATCCGGTTTACTCTTTTTGCTTCTTAATCGTTTTAGCAAAAAAAAAACTATTTTTATTCCAATTATTTCAATTATTCCAATTTTCTTGCATCTTTAAATGTATTTAAATGTATTTGAGAGAAGTTAGTTTAATGTTATTTATGGAGCTCTCAAATTATCACTAGTTCTACTCTATTTATCCTAATCAGGTCAGGTGTGGGTGTCTGCGTTAGCATGCATGAAAAGTGTGGCCTCATTTATTCTCTTAGTATGTTAGCAGCATAAATGTGTCCAGAATGTCAATCAAAAGTGTGTACAGAAAGTTTTATATTTGCAAATATTTAAAAATCTTAAAGGCATTATGAGAATTGATCGCAAAATAGGTCCTTTGATGAAGAATTGAGACGATTGTAATCCTGGGGGTTGTTAATACGAGGGGTTGAGGTGCACCTAATGGTACGCCCTAATTTCACTAGTAATGCTTAAGTTCCATGGAATAGGGGGCGAAGCCTGTTGCCATCAAATAGGCACAAGTCCAGACACCGTCCCCACTACTGAGAAATTCCTGATAGGAAATCGAATAAAACTAATTGGCCGGACCGACTTTCATATGGATAAAGAATTACCAAAAACGATAGAATCGGTGATAGAGATGAGAAATCGGTCAAACGATCAGATTCTATTCTATGATCAGTGCAAGCATATCTGATTCACGTATGAGTAAGTGTCCGCGATATTTTGAGAGAGATGACTACTCCAAATCTTATTAATACTGATGTAATCATCTCAAAAGCTTTTGCGAATATAACGGAAAGATTGATGTTTTGTTCTAAGTGCTTATTGGTTTTTCACTTTTGCCAGCCTCTTGATTCTACGCTATGTTCAACGTTAGGACAGCTTATTGTAGAACATTGTGCTTTCCATCAACCACAGACTTATTTAGTTTTTTTGCCAAACAAACGTCACTAACCAGCAAAGTTTTTCGTCACATTCATCCTTAGATACATTAATTTCATTGCCTCTCTCATATCATTTCTCCATGGAACGTGTGTTCGTTTAATCGAAATAAGCGAAGCGCTCTGTTTGAACACAATCATAAGCACAATTTCTCGCATTAATTCCTGCCCACATGGCGTAACCGTAAACGTGCGAATCTAGTCGCACATCTAAAGATACACTAGGTCATCGAGTTCAATTTGCTACGGTAATTGTAACAATTGCAAGCGTCCTTTGAGCGCGTTTCCTTATTAAATTGGACCTAATTTGCTGTGTTATGCGCCCGCTCCGTGGCGTGAGTTCTGAAAATTGCATAGTGATTGTCGAGTTTGTTGACTCGTATCGTAACAATAAATAGTCGTGTAGTATATTTATAATACAGAACTTTGCTTTTTGTAGTGGACATGTGCTAGGTTTACAGTTGAAATTCCGAGCCACACCTGTTTTATCTGTTCTGTGGTCCGAGCAATAGCTAGTCGTTTTCTAACAGTGCGCAGTGATATATTATTATATTACTTAATTATGTTTCTCTGTAAAATCCAGTTATCTATTTGGGTTCAGGCACAGGTTTAGGCGCGGCATCTTAATTAATATCTCGACTATGGCGACCAACATGCAGAGCTTAATAAATACTAATTATACTACATGCCCGGTACGTTATCATGTAATTTGCAACATGTCAACTCTTTCGTCTTGCGTAAACTGGCTCAAACCACAACCTACTGCATCTTTAAAAGATTCTTAGACCGGACGACCTCTCGCTTCCCGTCAGTGTCGTCATCAGCAGTAATCACTTTACCATCGAATTACTATCAATGAGTTTATTCGGTTGGTTGGAGTTGGAAAAATATCACCTTTTTGGTTCAATTCCTTTAATTTGATTTTGTTCTACCGAAATAGTCACAGTTTTTCAGTCGCTGTCTCGTCTATTGCAGTCATGGTTGATGTCATCCACCTGAGAGTTTCCGTCTGGCCTCGGATCTTCGTTTTCAAGGGCAGTAGGACTATTTATAATGATGAAGTCAACGGTTGCCCGTATCCCGGCTACCTGTATATTGGTTCGTGCTGTTCACCCATTAGCTAATTGTGTTATAGTGTCGAATGACGACTGGCCTAGTTTAAATTGCCTTACTATTTCTATGTCGCACTTATCACGCCCGGTTTTTGTTAGACAGGCGGGACGAACATAAATTATTCGTATATATAATACTACGTCATGCTTTTTTATTTTTGTCATTGAGTTTTTATTTACGAGTTTGTACTTTTTGTAAATTTTTGAACTCATATTTTTAACCTTTCTTTACAGATTTTCTCGTATGTGTTTACCGTTTCATGTAGGCTTATTTATGAAATCTCCAAAGCCACAAGGCATGTTGGTAAGTTGACATACCACCAAAATGGCGGTTTTGATCTATAGGCTTCATTAGCGGTCTCTACGACATTCTGAGTTCACATACTGCATTTTGTTCATACGAGGGCTCTTGAAAGGTGTAACTTGACTATTTTGGGACTAGTACTCATCATCATCATCATCTGCCTTATCTTTTCTAAACCATGTTGGGGTCAGCTTCCAGTCTCCGGATGCAGCTGAATAACAGTGTCTTAGACACCCCTTGGAAACTCCCTCAAACTAGTACCTTCTACTACCATATTGGTTACTAGTACTACCCTAATCAATAATGTATTGTTATTCACATGATATTTTTAAAGGAGTTTTGAAGAATTTAAAAGCAATGACCTTAGTTTTACAATATATAATACTATGAAGACCCGTGATCTAACTACAAACACACATTATTTAGAGCTTAAATAAACTTGATGTAGGTAACTAATTATGTGCTGTATAAAGGCAGAGTTTCATTGTTTACGCAGAGATTACCGGACACGCAAACGTATAATGAGAACATGGTGAAGATTAAAAGACTACTGTTTAATTCCTAGCTGGCCATCGTCCCACATACTTGTTCACGCACTGCCCTACTTCCACGCAGCGTAAAGACTCTTGCATAAACTAATTCATTTCACTATTCCAAGGAAACACAAGCAAATGTATTAGATTCATGGCTCAATTATCTTTGTTATTTACTAAATACAATTAGCAGATTCCCCGACCTGTTTAGCGTGTGATGCGAAAGGCCAAACCACTGTGTATTACGACTAAATATAGCATCTCACATAGGAACATTAACGTAACATAAGTTTTCAATAATAACTTCAGCTTGGCACTTCTCCAACTATGTATTTCAATTCACATATTTTGTATTTCAGAATTGGAAACACCACCCTGGCATCGAGAAACCGTACGAATCGATACGAAATACGATAACAAAGCGATCCGTACGAGGCCAAAGACCGCGGACGATCGAGACGTAGTCCCGAATTGTGATAACGAAGCCGGGGACGTCGACATGGCGTCCACCGACTCATCGACCACCAGCAGTCAGATATCCGCCGTAGCAGCTGAGGAACACAAGCGTACCGTCGACGAAGCATTCTTAAACAAGATGAAAGGCCTCGTCGAAAGGTTAAGGCTTGATAACGCGACCTTGAAGAAGTCGCTCGACATCGAGCGGAGCGAAGTCCGAGCACTTAAAGCCCGCAATGAGAGCACACTCAGAAACCTAAAGACTGAACACAGGAGGAAAGAAGAATTTCTAGAGAAACAGTTAAGAACGCCTAGAACAGATAAAACTTCAGACAATGTGCAGTCAAATGAACACAAATTAATAGAATTAAAGAAATTAACGATAGAAATTCAGTCTTTAAAGTCAGCAAACAAGGGTCTTCAAGAAAAACTCAAGGTATGCAACCAACTATTGTGTATTATTTTGATTAAATTTGTGATACAGTATTTCTAAGATAAATACTACGGTGCTGATAAATTCTCCGATTGCCAACACGTAAAACATTTCTTGCAGATTTGTGATGTTCAAAGGTTTTCTCTCCTTATTTTCTATAGAACTGAGTCGACTGCGGTCTATGTTATTTTCTTCTGTTTTGCTCCAGTACTGTAATATACCAGCTTGAAACAGATGATGAATGATGTAGTTTAATCTGTTTAGATATGGACTTCCATATCGAAGGCCATACACTATGAAAACAGGAAGAGGACAATCAGGTACAGTGTAAAAAAGAGGTTTTCCGTTCTGCATGTTTGCTGGTTTTCTACATACGTATTGAGAATCAGATTTTCTCAACAATGTTGCATATTGGTACTCTCTTTTGTCTAAGGTTTCCTTGATCTTTTTGTCTCCAAATGGAATGATGCGATTCTTTATCATTGTATAGAAGTTTGAGGGAAGGCTATTGTTGAAAATCCCGGCGTCTCGGTTATGAACTCCAAATGACAAATTGGATGTTACTAACTGTTCCATTGTTTCGATGTCTGGTTTGGATCGTGGATAAGTAATTGCAGAAGTTATAATTCCCTAGAAAAAAACATAGCTACAAATAACAGTGGAGATCGACATAATAGATACTGAAAACTTAGTTATGCTAATACTTACATCAATAGCGCAGTCGATGATCAAGGAGTATACGACAATCAGCAAGACCAAGCTCCTAAAGATTGGGCCCATGAAGTTAAAATCCACAGTTTGTCTTATGAAACATTTTAAGAGGTCTATGAATGTAGCTCCAGTGCTTTGTTTGTCGTCAATGTTCAGAAGCCTTATTTCAACTTTTCTTACCCAAATCGTAACCATGATGAACACGGTGAAGGTAGCGAAAAACAGTAAGAGCATCTCCATCGATATCAAATTAATCGTCGTCTTGAATGTAGATTGGGTATCTGATTTCTTGACTAGAAAACATAGTTCGTCTTGGTTAAGAGGATATGTTGTATCAATATATCCGTAGTAACTGTTTTTGAGGATTCGTGAATTTAGTTCAAGGTCGGTGTAGCCATCTATTAAATCAGCAGTGACTCCAGTAGCCGTCCCGTTGTCTAGCAAGTCACCAACTGTACTATCGTCTCTTGGAGATAATGGATAGCATGTAGCATTTATGAACGTCATCACAGTTTTAGCAAGGTATGAATCACAAGATACTGGTCCAGTCTTATCGGATACATACACTTTTCTAAAGACACTTAAACGTAGTCCATATCCATACAAGTTATTGTATTGCTTGGAGAGCAAATGGCTAACATCTTGAACATCAGTTATATCATTGATTTTTTGAAAGAAAGGATTGTATGCGTACATTTTTAAGCGGTCTGTTCTCAGAATTAATACTGAGTTCGTCAAGCTGCTGCTCCATAATAACTGAAAATGATTATTTAGTGCGTGGTAGAAGTAGTTGTCCAATTCAACTGGAGTTTTAATGACAAAAATTACAGCACTCCTAGGTTTGAAAAGACCGGTCCTCTTCAGAGCAGTTATTGCAGTCTCACTCATGTCGATGGACAGATCGTTCGATGTTATCAAGTAGGCAGTCTCGCCGTGTCTATTATACCGTGGCCTTATGAAACTGCTGTTTGAGTCTGGGCAGCCATTTAAGAGCATAACGTTGTATCCATAACCGTATTGTTCCGTGTATTTCAATATTCGGTTCTCAAAGTAAGTGAACTCACAAAATGTGAGGGTGAAGTACCACTGGCGGAAGGAGTTGTACATAATATTCACAACTTCATATGCGTATGCTGATTTCGCATAGGCATCTCTGTGATAATCCATTACTTCTTGATATAGTTTATTCGTTTCATGGAAGCAAAGGGATGGATTGAAAAGTAATAAAGTTAAAAATATTACCAACATTTTGAGGCGTTTCAGCGTTCGTTGTGGAAGGTGGTCGGACACAAACTGCAGAGTTTAAGGCCATTACCACATTAACGGGCGTTTTTAAATCATTAGCAGGTGTGCCATCATCCATTGTGTGTTTAATAGAAGCATGTCAATTACTGGCTTGGAAAATATTGTCGTTGAATATTGTGTGCTATTCCGCATAAGTTTATACTGTTGGGGCTATTAACGGTGCTTGCTCGTTAACTGAAAAGAATTATGACACGAGCGAGGAAATTATGTCTAGTCTAGAAAACAGTTGTCTTAATTATAATTAGTTTAACGATTTTAAGTTTCTCGAGAAAATCGTTGATCGTATACAGATAACTGCAAGTTATTAGCTATAGGAAATGATACGGCACCGAACAATCTTCAGTTTTTTTGCAAGGCTTGTGTGTTAAATCCCTCGGTTGGCCTTACCTCATCAATTCGTACGTCACACTGTTATAGACTGGCTGATTGGGATCTCTTATCTAATTCAGTGATGTTACCGTGTAGATGTACGTTCGCAATATTTTTTACTTTTTGTTTCTTCTACCTTTATTATTTGATAATGTTTTATAATTGAATTGTAGCACCAACTGATCATCATTCTCTTCATTAACTCATGTAATGTTTGTTGGTGTGCTATTTGGTACACTTGATGTTATATTAAGTTGTATTATGATTTGTTTATCTTTGTTTATTGATGATTTTAATGTAATGTATTATTGTAATGTAATGTTGTAATTTTGTGGTGTCTTTTTATTTTATATTTTTGTGTAATTTGGGATTTTATGCCTGTGTAAATAAAATTATTATTATTAATAATGTGTCGTATGTTCGCAGGTCGCGCAGGCGGCGGAGAGCGCACGCGCGGCCGAGCTGCGCGCGCAGGCGGCTAAACACAGCGCGCTAGAGCAGGCCGCGCGGAGAGACGCGCGTGCACAGTGCCATAAACTGGTCAGTATCACCATTTCGTGGAGACAAGTATCTGGAAAAATAGGAAGGTCTCACTTTTTTCAGGCTTTCTTTTTGTTTTCTCCCTAGTCAACTGTCGTGATTATTATTCACTAGCTGTTGCCAGTGGCTTCACCCGCTACAACTCTAAAATTATCCCACGGGAAGAAAAACAATCGGGATAAAAACTATCCTATGTGCTAATCCAGGTTATAAACTATCTGTGTACCAAATTTTATCTAAATCCGTTCAGTAGTTTTTGCGTGAAGTGGTAACAAACATACACACTCACCCACTCACAAACTTTCGCCTCTAAAATATTAGTGTGATTCTCTTTTTAGTGACCCACAGAATCTATACGTCTTTTGCTTTATTTCTGTCATCCTCCTATTATAAACATTTTGGTCTTGAAAAAAAAGTAGCTAAAAAACTAAAAAACCCGACTGAAAAAACTGAAAACTCCGACTGAAAACTTGGAAGCAGGTGGGGTTCATTTGAATATGCTGCTTCCAAGTTTTGTTTAATTTAAAATGTGCTTGTTTCTTGCTTTTCAGTTTTTTCAGTCGGGTTTTTTAGTTTTTTAACCACTTTTTTTATTTCCAACTTTTTAGTTCTTTTGTGTGTGTTCTTTCATTGGTCGCGTAAAATTTTTGTTTATAGGATTTGTGACTTTGAATTTCTTGTACATATAAGTGTCGTATATTTTTGTAATCTCCTTTTAAAACTCTTCATTTTAATAGCCTACTCGATGGTAATTGAAAAAGTTTTTTTTTTAATCCACGATTTTGCCCCAAAAATCCGCAAATTTCTTTGTTTTTTTTTTTAATTTTAATGTAGCCAGTGACACTCGCGCAATCAAGAAAAATCTAACGACGTATATTTTATTCAAATCCCTTCATTCGTTTAGAAGTTTTGGGGGAACAAAGAAACGGACATACATACATACACGCCAAACACAAAACCCTCCTTTTGGGCTTCGCCGCAGTCGGGTAAAAAAGTTACATTACAATGTGGACGATTTAGGGCATTCTTTTCATTTTTTTTTTTTATATATTCCACAACTATCACACAACGCCATCTAGTCCCAAGCTAAGCAGAGCTTGTGTTATGGGTACTAGACAACTGATAAACATACTTATATATTTCTAAATACATACATATTATAGATAAATTACACCCAGACACAGAACAAATGATCGTGCTCATCACACAAACATTTGTCCTGGGTGGGAATCGAACCCACGACCTCCGGCATAGCAGTTAGGGTCACTAACCACTAGACCAACAGGCCAGTCAAAATCAGTCAATTGGTGGCGTTATTCGTTTCTCGGTCGCTAAAGCGTTGAGCACAAAAGCTATTACTTCTAAGGCATATCCGTTTTAGCTGGACTGACTATATCTTGTCCTATATAAACTGACTGTGACTCTGATGAGTCAGTTTATTGTGTTACTTCTCAAACATCCTAAAATTTTGTGCTGTTTTATTGACTACGCATTGAAAAAGTACTGCGCGACCATGTCTTCAGCATTTCAAAGGTATTGTAGTAGCTTTACCTCAATGACATGTCTGATCAATACGTTGTTAATTCAGTTCGTCTTGGAACTATGCGGTAACAGGTATGAGTATGATAACACATTATTTTATTGATTGGATTGCTTGAGGGAATGATATACATAATTGTCATTACATACTCCTTTTCAATAGATTGCACTTTTGTGCTACTAGGAACCTAGTACGTACAATAAACAGGCAAAGCGATTATGAAATACAGTATAATCTTGGTAGTTTGCAATCTATTTCATAATCTTTCTTTCTATTGCGTGTGGTGTGGATGTCTAACTTAGGGTTAGAGTTATTACCCTGTCCATGGGTCCTAAAAAAACAAATCTAATTAAAACCTTTATACTGTTTTCTATTGTGTGTAATCTTGTATTACCATAGTCAGGCACCTTTATATTAAATGCAATTTTTGCTAGGTTTACTTATTACATTCGAATTTTATAAATAGAAAATTCGTTTACTTATTACAAAGATATTCGCTACTCACATGAAAACCTACAACCGATGCGTTGGTCTAGGATTAAATGACCTTTTATTATACAGTAGGTAGTACAAAGATTATTTCAATCTTGCATTTACATCTAGAAAACATCAAACAATTTTGAGCAGTGTGCCTTGTCTTTAGGATTGGTTTTTGGATGTGAATGAATAAGTTAATTCTGGTCCAGTAGGCGTTCGTTTATGTAAATTCTAGTATTTGTTATTCTTCTTTATTTTACCTTAATTAACGTTTTTAGTATTATTACTTGCAAATATAACTTTATTACAATTTCATATCGTTTCGGATGTTTCCAGATAGACGGTTTAATAAAATTGGCCGTATGTATTTTGATTATACCACTCAATAAAAATATTTTTATGTTATAACCTTATACAAAAAGTGGCCTTGGTTCTTAAATTATCTAATTTGATTATCCGAATACGAACATAATCCAATTATTTGCTGCTAAAAAAAATGGTAGTAAAACTGGCTTCTTAATACGCCTTGGCTTAATATAATAGCAACGTGCCTATTCTAAACTGAGCTCACGTTCTATTGTCAGGCGTTAATAAACCATGGCACATAAACGGTTAGTGTTCTATTTTTATTGGTTCCAATAAATCATTGATTCATTATTTTTTGTTCACAGCTGGAGGAAATTAAATCGAAAGAGAGGGTGATACTACAATTGAAACGAGAGGCAGCGCGGATGGCAGTCATTCAACAAAATGATCAGGTACGTGAACTATCTTACTATCTTAAATACATCGAAATAGTCCAAAGAAAAGGTATACTATGGAGAAGTATTATGTGCTATAAAAATAGCCTCTACAGTTAGGAGAGCCAAAGCAGTTAATGTACCTAATCTTTTTTATGTTGAATCATAATGTATGGTTGAAAGGAATTCGAATTCGGTTTCTGAACATTAAGGGTTCCTCAGACAAAATAAATCACACAGCAAAAGTACATTCAGGACAAGCCAAAATAAACCTAAACCAGTCCCAAAGTCAGTCGACGATTACAAAAAAAAAAAAAATAAGTGAGTATAAGTAAAGCAATTGTTATTCATGTCTTGTGAACATTTTACGATTCTTACTAACGAGTCTGAGGGCTTTTCTGGGAACACTACTTAACTTGAAGCTTTTACGATGTTACATGTTATTATGATATGCAGTAGATATTCTATGTACCATGGAAACATGCGTTTGAGACTAAAATAAAATAACAGCGAAAACATCAACATCAACAATAGTTCTACAGAGAATATGAATGATAAAGCTGAAACGGGATACATTAGAGCTAGCGAGCTTATTGTCATCAACAGGCAGAAATCCAGACTCAAGGCTGCTACTGAAGGGCTGCGGGATGTTGTAAGAGATACCGCGGCTTTGACATATAGAGCTAAGCAGGAACATGGGTGGTTTTTAGTCAGTAGAAGTCTGACACTGACTACTTTGATGATTTTTGAAAAAAAAAGGCTGCTCTGAACCCCCGTCAGGGCTGCGGGTCCCGTCGTGGCTGCGCGTTGTTCAAAAGAGATACCGCGGCCTCGGCACAAGGGCTAAGAAGGAAGATAGGTGGTTATTAGTCAGGACATATACCATGTATATGTTTTTCATGATTACAAGCACCATGACTTGTAACAGCGCTGAAATATCGTAAACTCAAAACAAATAGTATCATTCTAAATATTAAATTAACAGTGTTATTGATGATATTACAACATAATTGAACAGTTTTCACAGTAGACCAAAATATGAACTGCAGGTAGTCCTAAAGGTATTCCCGTGGGAAACTAATGAGTGGATGTGAATAGCCGCGGGCTGGTCAGCTCTAAAGTACCTGCGTCGGACTTTCCGCCGTACGTGCCACTAATCATAACCATTATGCGACATTAGTAACACGATGCCGATAGGTTGGTTTTATACTACCTTCCTACAAGATAAGGTGGACTTAATCTCCTTCGTGAAATTTATTTCAGGAAGTATTTTATGCGATAAAAACTAAAATACTTAAAAAAAAAAAACAATAAACACTAAAGTGTTTATTCTTTTATTCTTCTACGTAGATCCTTTTGTAAAAGCTTCTTTGTACATATAATAAATCATTGTCATGAGCCAATATACCGATACTTACTGCGGTACTCAGAGATATTTAATGATTACTTAAGCTGTCACTTAGTAAAGATTTGACTTACTTTTGTATGACAAATCTGTCAAAACCTTTACTAAGGGATGGCCTGAGTAATCATTGAAGCTCTCTGAGTGCGGCAGTTAGATTGCAAGTTAAAGAAGCAAGCTAAACTCCTGAACTTTACGGTTATATTTAGATACTTTATGCTCCTGGCAGATTAGTAATAGCAATATTGTTGGAGATGCGAGTCAGCGCAAAATCAGAGCGGAGTTAACCGGTTAGACCTATATATTTCATTAACCATTAGTTATACGAGTATGTATAAATATTGGTTGCCGATTTAAATATTAGACAAAGCACCGAGCTCGGGCTGTACCCGACTTTCTTGCAATTTTCTATGTAATCCGGTAATTAATCGGTTCTCGCATAGAGTTCATTTTGGCTTCTTTCAGGCTCTATAATATGGGTTGACCTTGTTAACGATTTTCTCCTAACCCCTTAAAGATAACCCGATTAAACCCCTAGACGGCTAACGTTTTCGGATGGATTTTTTTCTTATAGCTGATAATCCTAATCGTAAAATATGGAGGATCAAATTAGCATAATAAAATTGATAAATAGAAAGAAGAAAGAAAATGCATTTATTGGTCCCATTGCACACAGGACAACGGAGGAGCTCGTGGCTTAATAAGAACTGCCACTCGGGTCGATCTTTAGGTTAAGCTGAGCTTGCCTAGGTCGATCTGTGGATGGGTGACCGCCCATTACATACCGAGTTTCCTCCGTGCCTCGGAAAGTACGTTAAGCTGTTGGTCCCGGGTGCCATATATAGCTCTTTGGCAGTCGTTACGGGTAGTCAGTGACCTGAAAGTCTGACATCCAGTCTTACCAAAGGGTATCGTATTACCTAGTATTAACTGGGTTGTGGAGGTCAGATAGGCAGTCGCTCCATGTAAAATACTGGTATTCAGCTGCATCCGGTTAGACTGGAAGCCGACCCTAATATAGTTGGGAAAAGGCTAGGCAGCTGATGACACAGGACAACACAAATGAATTACAAATCAAATTGAATTACAAATAAGTAATAGTAGTATTTTTTTTACTAGCCTGCTCTGCCCCACTCCTGGGCAAAAGCCTCCCTCCACTCTTTCCACTTCTCGCCAACCCGCGCGTCCTCCTTAAATTACTTAATAATACTAGTATGAAGTAGTTATAATAATACTCGTAGTAATAATACGTAATTTAAATATGAGTACTAATACATTATTAAACACTCAACAAGAAGACATTATTCAAAATCATAGTCACGCCATGACTGAAGATGATGAAAGATTGTTTTCAGCAGTGGAACTTCAAAAACTGATAGTAAGGGAGCAAGCGATGGAACAGGTCTAAAATTATGAAAATCATTGTTATTATAACATTCTAAAATAAAATCAAAAGTAAACGTAGTACCCGAGGCACCCTAAAGCGTGAGAGAGTGCCGTAGGGCTTTCGATTACCACGCTACTCCGGGAGTGCCTCGAACGATATTATAACTCATGTCCGGTGGAATGTATGAAATTTCCGAATTTTTACCTGGTTCTGTAGTAATAACTGGAGTTTTATGTAGACTGTTTTGGAAAGTTATTTCTTATAATTCAGATTTTTTTTATCGTTGATTGTACAGAACGGATATTTTCTTCATTGATTGTGTGGTCTTTTCGATGTTGTTATTGATGTTTTTTCAGGAATTGATGTTGTATTGATTTCTGTAATAAAACTTAGTAAATACATCAGGATACAAAAGTAGGTTGCGGGGATCCATTGGATGCGAGACGAACGGGATCTGTCAATGTGGCGACAACGACAACTAGGGGAGGCCTATCAGGCCTATGTCACAGAATACATACCATACCACTACCTACCTACCTACTACGTACCTATGTTTAGCAGTGGGCGTCTTTCAGTTGATGATTGGATTTCGGAAATGATGATGGTGAAATACATGAATGATGATGATGATGATGAATTAAACCACCATCATATGTCTAGCCTTTTCCCAGAGGTCGGCATTCAGTTTAACTTGATGCAGCTGAATAATAAATGGCTTCCAGAAGTTTTTAAAGTTTTTAGAGTGACATTGTAATTTTTTTTTTTGTGTTTAGGTTAATCATTAGTATTATCTTCGAGACACTCTCTCAGAGAAAAATTTAAGGAAATTAATGTAATGACTGTTCCTTCTCAGTATAATACTGTTTAAGATTATAATATAGAGTATAAAAAAGCTTGGGATTGAACTGCTCCAATTTGAATAAAAATTAAATTGACTTCATACATATTAATTTTATTTATTCCTTTTACAATTTGGCATTTTTTTTTTATACACAATGACATTGTTTACTTTTTCAAGTAGTATGATATAATTTTATGACCAATATTTACTTGTTAAATATTTAATTTAATTTTGTGTTTTTTGACGTTTAGTTACTTGACATGATTATTTAATATTATGATAAATATTTTATTATTTTTATATTGTGAATGTGAGGACCATGTGGGTCATCACTTTAACGATTGTCTGGCAGTATGAGTACTATATGCGACCCACCCAAAATGTCCTTTCTTTGGTATTGTTCGTCATGACTTTGGGCTCCTTAAGTCGAGCTCCACGATAACTGACCAACGCTTGCACTGACTGGACGGGTCCACGCAAATCTGTGTGGTTCTTTCTTCAAAAGTGCATCTCAGACATTAATCTGCATAGTCTTCATTTGTGTATACCAAGATTATGTCTAGACCTTAATCTTAGTCCAAACGATTTTAAAAGATTAAAAGAGTAACCGTAGGAGTTTCTTGCCGGTTCTTCTCCTTAGGAATCGACCAATGCACCGAACCGTGTCCCTTTTTGTTGATTTTTTATAAGTGCCCATGTATTTTTACATTTACTTACTCGTATGTCTAAAACTTTTGTTAAACCACAAGTAAAGGTATCTAAGTTATTTTTGCCAAAGCTGCTTACGTGTAGCGGGTAAGCAATGCTGTGATATGTGTGGTTAGACCTTTTTAATCTTTGCCCTCATTGTTTATGATTCCGCAGAATATTTCACCTCCAAACATCATAAACATTACAAGGCACATTATTTTTTTCCTTATACAAAAAGTTTCACGTTATCCTTAAACTTGTCCAGCCCGCATATCATTCGTTTTCTCACGGTTTTCCACTTTGTCGACGTAAATGTTATCATCTCAAGCTTTTACGAGTACCTCCTAGCATAATGCTGTGTTTTTTCGAAGAACTAGGTACCGTGGCGGATTGGCAGTTAAGATAGCCTTTCTAAGTAAAATTGTTTTTGCATTTGCAGTATTTTCTTCTGAATTATTGAACTGTTGAAATGTTTAGATTTATTGTTGTTGTCTCAGCTTATTGTTTGCAACTCTGTTTAAGTCTACCGATCTATTGCGAATGGTGGATGTAAATTCTGATTGTCATTCCGATGTTTGTTAGATATAGCTGGTACAGGATTTATTTATGCTTTATGTTTTGTGGTATTAGGATTTGGTGATTTAGCGTTTTCATTATTTACTCATAGTACCTTATTCAATGTTCACGTTAGCGGAGCATAAACAGTATTGGTTGATAGTGAAACCACATTAGCAAGCAAGCACTAGGTAGGTATGAAACCATTCATACCTACCTACTTATAGTTTGTGGTCATCAGTATCAACCAACTTACGGCCTTTACTCGGTACTTCACAGCTATGCAGAACTGTAGTACTTTATCAGATGTTTTTGTTTTGTTTATATATGTATATATATTTGATAATTCAATAAATTTTAAATCGTAATTTTTCGATTTTCCTCTGTCCTTTCATCTTTCTTTGTCCTTTTATATTACGGTAATAGAGCAGCTAGCAATTTCGTTGTAATAGCAATAGTAACAGCTGGTAATACCTAGTAATCTGCAGTATAACGTTTACGCTGTTAGTCGCTCGTAAAGTTTAACTACTCGATCCACAGTTTAGATACGCGTTTTTTGAGTTCCGTTCTAAAATGGAAAAGGAAACGGAATACGGAACGGAATCGGTTGTTGTAATTATTCTTGTAATTAAAGATGGATGGTACAGTTTTGTTATGGATGTGAAGTCTCAGTTATAGGCGTTGTAATGGCATTCTCTGCAAGTGCACTTATCTTCACGAATGTACAAAACAATAACAATATATATAATAATAAGGCAGTACTTCTGAACACGGCGCGCATTGTCAGGAGGTTCCTCTCTCAAGAGCTCTAACCACCGGTAGTACGGACTCTGTTCCCAATGCTAGTGGACCACTATTTTTTATATTTTTAAATGTTTTTATATGCCTTTTTGTATGCCATGTTGTTATCATAGTAGTTCTGTATTATTATTTCATAAACCACTTTTAAAACTTATTAGAATCGGAACTGTAATAAACGTTTACATTGTATTCTAATTAAATTCGATCAAAATTCAGTGAATCTCATTGTGTTTACTGTGTAATTAATTGCATTAAGTTTGAAAATATTATTTACAGCCTAGTCATAAGTAAACTTTTCACAAGTTTCGCTTTTGTTTTGTGGCTATTTAATTTACACTTTAACTCAACTATCCCAAGGTCTTGTTTCTAGACTTCTTTCTTCAATTGTGGCCGAGAACATACGTAATCCGGCGATTCAATCATCTTCAACATCCGGTACTTTCAGATTATTCGGATACAGTTAAATCGTTCATTGTCACGTGCGTCTTTTGACGTATAAACGTTACAGTTAAAATCAACGCGAACAAGGCCTATTACACTATTACATTTGTTATCTATTATTGCGTTTCGTTCTACGATTATGTTAGTAACGTTTTTTTGTTAAGTACCGTTGAAATTATGTCGAATTTTCCAGAAAATTTTGAGCAGTAATGGAGAAATTCTCATAGAAATAAAGTTACAGAAAATGTTGTCTCGAAAAAAAAAATATCTGTGACTTACGAAGGTATGAAGGAGCGAGCTGGTAGACAAACATTTGATGATCATGATGCTCAGTGACCTGGATTAGAAGATACCTGGGAGTCTACAATTACCGCTTTAGCAGATCATAATATTATCATAATTATTATTGCGTTAAAATTCGTAAAATGGTCACAGACGCAGTTATTATCAATAGCCCATTTTAAGAATTTTAGCGCAATTTATATTATGATCTTATTACAATCTGCTCAAGGGGCCATTTTAGACCCCCTGACGTTTAGGTTTAGGTAGTTCTGAAGACGGTGATGAAGAAAAATACTGTTTTTAACGCTAATTATAGGAAGTGCCGTAATTTACCTATTTGCCATTGCAGGCATCGCGTTATTTGTTTTGAATATTAATTCAATGCTAAACTAGAGCGGTACTTGATGTTACTA
Organism: Diarsia rubi; assembly: GCA_932274075.1. NCBI lineage: Eukaryota > Metazoa > Arthropoda > Insecta > Lepidoptera > Noctuidae > Diarsia > Diarsia rubi. The sequence goes on along the minus strand of OW026424.1, from coordinate 17,343,806 downwards.
CTTCGTCTATGTTTTGTGTTTATTCAGTAGGTAACTGTATGTATATGATATACGGGGTTCATTACTGTAAATACAAAAATTGTGCTTTGTTTAATGCATAATGGCGCCTTTGCCCCATTATTTTTAATTCAGCCATTATGTGTCTGGAATTCCCGCCAGCCTGAAGTACTCCACTCTATGCAAGTATGTAAAACAAAAGCGACAAGTGAAGTTATAATAAAGGGTTGAACTCTGACGGTAGGGTGACCGAGACTATCGATGTAACCTGCCTCGCTAGGGAGTATAAAAGTGAGTTTAATGATGAAAATAATAATGATGGAGATTTTTATGCTCTTTTGATGAGGATTACCTCAATCATAATTAAAAAACTGGATGATACTCGTAGTTGTTATTTCATTAAAGGGCTTATCTAAACTTCTTGGCATTGAAGGTTCTTATCTTCAAAATCTTTCGTATTTTATTTGTAGAGTTCATAATATTTATCGAAATCGTGTTATTTGGTCAACAGCACTTAGGTGCATTGTGAGTGGGCCACACACGACTCACTTTATCCCAAAGGGTTATATACCACTTAGAAGTATGCGGGATCGTCATAAAAAACCGTCTCATTATCATGGATTCGTGTGGTCGCGCGTCGTAGCGCGTTAAGTGCAGACGGGGTCGCCAGACCGATCCGAGTAGCGACGGAGTGCGCACGCGTGGCGGCCATCTTGAATCCCAACTGTCACTTGTTGTCCCGCGTTCCGTTTAAATAATAACGTTCGGTGACGCTGTGTGCGCTTCATTTTTGAAAAGTGTGTGACGTTTGTGATCAGTGCAATTTTTATTTATAATTAATAGTAACTCAGTGACTGTGCTTCGTAGAGTCGTGATCTAACCTGTGGACTTCGTATTTCGGATTTACTTTCTATCGCTGTAAGTGGCCGTTTTATTATATTTAACTCGTTATGAAGTTAGTAGGTAACCGGAGAAAGTCCATCTTTAAGAGATTCTGTTACAATTGTCTACATATCGCATTATTAGCATAGAAAATGGTTATTAACAGTAAAACGTTTGAATATGATATTTTAATCCTCTGCTTTGTTGATAGACAATATCGGTCATTGAATATGTTGAATAAATTACTTAAACAAGAATTGTAAAAGTAGTAGAATATCTGGTGAATGTTAGCGCTAAAATATTTGCAGCTAACATTCGACACACTTAGAGTTAATTATCAAACGGTAATAACAGCAATCATTAACGAAAGCAAGGAATCAATTGAAATAGCTGAAAAACACGAAGGAATTGTATTCGTTATCGCGGAATACCGTCCGTGCTCGAGTCCACGACAGGAAACTATATTATTATCGAGTTTAACGGTTCCTTTTATGTATTAGTGATTATACACTTTGAGCATGTAACTGAATTTATTTTTTTCTTCTTTAAAGTTACTTGAAATGACATAAAAGTTAATACTTTTAGTACCTCGTGCCATTTTCATGCGGCAGGTGATATAGTGGGGGAGGTACAATATAAATGAAAGTTAATCTATTTTCATCTTCTGTAACATGTAATTTTTCTTCATAAGTGTCATAATTTCAGTGTTCTCAACCACCTGTGGTTTTTAAACATTAAAATAGAGACCTTCAACGCTTGACTACATCACGATTGCTGGCACGAATGTTAATAAAATGCTGGTTATTATTTAGGTTACCTACCACTGTATTGTTAATTACGTGTTTCGTTACCGTTAAAGTATTATTTATTATAATTATGACAAGTGTGACAGACGTCTGGGCGTCCTTAACTGGATTATGTGTTTTGTATTTGTGGGTTTTCGCTTCTAACCTCTGCTTTCTGACTGTAATACTCCCTTAACGGTAAGGTTATGGATAATGTAACCAATGGTTCTAAATTCAGTTCTACATATTATTTCTATCTACTAAGTTATCAAACAAAGAGTTTCTGTATTCTGTAGGCATATTTTGTCACTGGGAATGCCCTATTAACTATGAATCATAATATATGCACGGTTCTGCCTTAGTACCTACTTCCTTACATAGACCATTATGAGTTTTGTTTCAAAGTCAAGTTCTGTTATAATATAAGTATTTATAAGGCAACCTACCTACCTATCTCATTGTGCATGCAGGTAAATTTTATCTCATGTTTAATATTTGGACAGGTGAAATGGGAAATTATTTTTATTTAATGTAATGTGAAAAAATATATGTTTGCCTTTCAATTCTTCACGCAGTGTGTCTGGGTTTAGAGGACTAAGAACCATGAAATAAAACTAGAGTTATCTAGTTTGTCAGGAGCAATCACATTGAGCCAAATGTGTATTTAATGATGACAAACGAAGTTTCAGTCACTATTTGTGACCAGTACTTACTTAGGTACAGTCTGAAGCAATAATATGTATCACAAGCAATAATATGTATACACTTGTCCAACTTCAAACGCAAATTTCTGGTGAAATAACGATAGCATCTTTGAAATATGACCTACTTTACGATGATATGGTTCCAAAATATTAGTATCGTTAGGTACGTAATATGAAAATTAAATCATTAGAATAGGCGAAAAATGCTTCTAACGTTGGCTAAGTGTATACATATCGGTGCTGCTGACTGTACAGGAGGTATTCGATAGAAAAGTTCATCATCATCAGTCTATAATGTTCCCACTGCAGGGACTCAAGCCTCCTCTCTAGAAGAGGGATGGGCTATAATCCACCACTCGGGCCCAGTGCCGGTTAGTAGATGTAACATGTCTTCGAATTTTTTGGTTCTAAGACATGCCGGTTTCCTCACGGTGTTTTCCTTCACCGTTTTGAGAGCAGCGGTGATGAAATAAGTTACACAGAGTAATGCGCCTGCCTTGGTTCTAACCCACGACCTACTGTTCGTAAGTCAGGGCCGACACCACTGGGCCACCGCTCTGCTCTCCTCTGGGCCACCGCTGCTGTCAAATGGTAAAGTTATTTCTTATTGGACTGGCCTGTTGGTCTAGTGGTTAGTGACCCTAACTGCTATGCCGGAGGTCGTGGGTTCGATTCCCACCCAGGACAAATGTTTGTGTGATGAGCACGATCATTTGTTCTGTGTCTGGGTGTAATTTATCTATAATATATGTATGTATTTAGAAATATATAAGTATGTTTATCAGTTGTCTAGTACCCATAACACAAGCTCTGCTTAGCTTGGGACTAGATGGCGTTGTGTGATAGTTGTGGAATATTAATTTAACAGAGAGAGCTAGTTACGGCTCCATCCTTCAGTCAACAGAGTGCTCTAGTTGTCCTTTTGCATGATATCATAACTAGTTTGACACATTTGGCTTAGGTATCCATATGTAGACACCATCTATCCAACAAGGTCTATTTTTGAGTTTTACTTTCGTATTGGAAAAATAATCCATTTTTGCTTTTCCTGGTTAACAGTTATAGTAGAAAATGTCGGTGCCTATTTAGATGAAATTAGTAAGTACTGGCTCCCACAGAATACGAATTGGTAATATCCTATAAACTTCAATTGACATACTTTGAGTATACTAAATTGAGAATATATCCGAAGCACATTAAAGTCCGATCATTCAATAGTAAGAATTCGCTATAATAAATTACTGTCATTCACGTCGGCTTTTAAAGAACTTTCTACTTGCGTCTGCGCATGGTACACCGGCTGACTTTAAATAATTGCTTTCATAACTTTATCGGCACACATTAAGGTGTTTTAATATTTTTATTATATATGTTTTTATCTGGGTAAATTATGTTATGTTGAAATAAAAAAAAAAACCGAAACTTATCTCATTTACACAATACTCACAGTATTGTGTAAATTGTCATGATAAGTTTATTAGTTAAACAAAAGCAATTTATTTCTTTTAAAAGCGTAATTTTAGGCTTTCGAATTTATATATTTTTTAATTCTGATAAGACTGATAACTCCTTATTTCCACAAAATCCACTTAATATCGATATAATCGACTAATATGTCAATAAAACTGAAACACTAAGAAAAAATGTGTTACTAGAGCATCGAACTAATAAAAATACTGTAATCTTAGTTCTAACAAAAGGGCTGAATATAAACACAAACATTAACTCAACGATTAACAATAATGTAAATGCAACAAGCAAAACTAATCATTAAAATGGCAGAATGATTTATGAAGCATCTGAGGACGGTGATAGATCACGTTTGGCACGCACTCTGGACGAATCGAACAAAACGAACATGATTCGATGACAGACGTACAGACATGTAACTCGGAGAAAGAAAATAGTCACAATATGCACACATTCATCATTTTGATGACAGAAAAATGTATACCATCTCTGTTTAAAGAATACAATCAGATTCAAATCAGAAAAACTAGCCCACATAACTATAGGAAACGTGACGTAATATTTAACTAGAAAAGGAAATGCTTTGACCACGAGTTACGGTTGCCTGACCGTACATATAGTCAGTACAAGCCCAACCACAGTCGAAATGTTTGGAGTTGTTCTAGGTACTACTAAATCCGCAAACGCAGTACACCTTGTAAATATCGCTCATAGAACTAGCAATAAGGAGGTTCTAAAACTTTTGAGCATGCAACCATCTAAGAAAATTAATTCTTGAATCAACAAGAGCTAAATAAAACAAAATATTAAAGGAGAGGTAAATAAATTCCATCGAGACTCTCTTTTGGGAAATCTGTGAGAACAACGAGTGATACAGTTTTATTGCCAACCTATTATAAAATACTTCTTTCATACCATCACGAGGCATCAAACAATTTTAATTAACATTTCTCATGTGAATCGGTTGCGTTCTGCATGCAAACGCTCAATTTAAGATATTGCCACAGTACCGCTAAAATCACAAGGTGAAAGTAGTTAAATATAGAAGATCTTTTTGTAAGACATTTAATAACTGATAGCATGAGATAACATGCAGTAGAGATAACAAAAGATAAAGTAACCGTGTACATAGTCGGCTCTGATAAAAATGCAACTCCGGCGCCGAAAGAAGGCTGATTACAACTGGAGCTCTATGGACCCACCACGACGTGAGCTGAGCTTATTATTCATTGATTACACATTGATGCTTTCTATCATTAATAATTTAAAGTACAAGCGCGGAGTTGGCTTTGATAATGCAAAATAATGAGCAGAGATTTGTACCATATTGATCTGAAATGAAATCACCATGGAATAGAAGCCTTATTCTACCGTATGAAATATGATTTTCATCAAATGAATCTTCAGATTGTACGGTTTTCGGAATGTCAATGACCGTGGTTAGTTGCGATATTCTGTGTTCCAAAGTAAGTGACCGTTGCTTGCGGCGTCTGTGTACTGTGCCTATAATTTTGTGGCTCCTGAACAATGGCAGCGTGGGCAATAATTCACAGTTAAATGTCAGTTGCTCATTGTATGCTTATGTGTGCAGGACCACCGAAACAGTTAATCCAGTAATGAATGAAAATATGTCTGTGGAAGCTAAGCTGTTTCGTACTGAAAAGTTTTAGAAGGTCCAGAATTTGGACTTGAATTTATTGAATTTCTTGTAACTCGTTTATGGTAACGATTAATTTCGAATTACGCAGCATTGATATAAGTATAAACAACAACAATACGATCGGGCTAGTAAAACAGAGGTCGCCGTTCACCGTTCGCTTCTCGCCATGCTGCGACCTCGCCAGTTACAATTGTTTACCAAAGAACAAACGTACACTACAAACATGACTTGATTGTTATTTTTATTATCATCTACCCCTTGTTTTAATTGTTTGTTTATTTGCATTCAATGGATGACTCTCCACTCTCGTGGAATCTTATTTACTGTTTGAAGATTATTATATGCTGCTACTCAAATATTATTATTGCTTTGTTTGTATATAAGTTTATTCAATTGAAACGTCCCGTATTGGTGACCCCATTCGGTAAATCGGTACTATAAGTGCTCAAAATCGCAGGCGATTTGTTAAAGTGATAACGTAATCTTGTTCATGTAGCTGGTGCTCCAGTTAATTCCGAGTACTCGTAACGGGGTGATTCTGAAAAATCCATGTACAGCATCATAAGTTTGGAAAATAACATATTTCATCGTGAAGTAATTTGGTTCTTAGTAATCAGTTTTACGGATTTCGGTAATTTGATTACAATCAATAGAGTTATCGTTTTAACATAAATTATGTATATTTGGTGAAATGTCTTAGCTGCATTAGGCATAATATTACTTTGTTCATTTCTACGTATACTGGCGATTCCAATTTATTGAAATTCTGGTTGGTATACGCAACTTATTTCCCCATCCCTCACCCGTTTATTTTCCCATAAAGGATCTTATCAAGGCACTGTTCGGATTTTGAATGCGTGCATTATATTCCAGCGGCCATTGAAATCAATGAGTAGCAAGCACGAGCGCATCTTGCGATATGCCGTTATGCGGGACCCGTCCACCAGACTTGTTAGGGCGAGATGTATGTGAGTTCAATAGATTGGCGTCATATAAATAACTATATTTAGTGTCAGTTGCTAAGACCAGCGTCCAATTATTTTGATGAGGACTCTGTAGATGTCAATTGTATCTCCTTTGATGTAATGTTTATTTAAATCTAGAACTGTTGACGAGCTGAGTATGCTCTTGGTATTTTGGAACTAACTAATTTGTTTTCATCAAAATATGTATATTAACTATTCAACATTATGTAATGACGACGAAAATCTGTTCCATAGGAACCTACAACACTTTTGACCTTAATTTAGTAATCTGCATGGTGCTGGTAAAGTTGGAAAGGGCCTTCGTCCACGATTTGCTGAGTTGAAGCAATTTCCTCAGACTATGTCATATAGTTTGTCGTAGACTTTTTGCATCAAGTATGCTTGACTCAAATAATACCACCTGTAGTGTTAATTGTTACGGGCTACCATAGTAATTGATTATTGTTGGTATTGCTTATTTTGTTATTTGAGTTTCGTTGAGAAATGCTAGCTGTTGCACTAACAGGTGTATATTATACAATATTGCGTTACCTATCTATATTTTACAGATTCATTCGACGAGCTGTTTTCGTTTCAAGTTGTGTTTTTTATTTAACTTACTGTGAAAATGTTAATGTAATCTTCTTGACTTGTAGGACGTCTTTGCCTTTGTGCTATTCCACTATGTTTACACCGACTTCATTTAAACTTACGTTTTTCTTATAAAAGAGCTTTTTACCCTAACTGTCACAAAGGCCAAAAAGATTTTTCGTTCCAAATACAATATTTATTGTATTCTGCTATTTACTCTCAGTACAGTAATCAGTTTACCTGATTCTGTTGCGTGTCGTTCTCGTACGTTCCAGCCTCGCCTTGATTCGCCGCTGCGCTGTAGAAATCGCCAGATATACGCAATTATTTTTATGTTCAGTTAATTGTTGTTAAAATGTTTTGTAGGTTTGATCGTTCGCTTGACGCTTGGCTGAACTTTGTCTCTTATTTGCAGGGAAGCTTTATTTTTTATTAATTCATTTAACTATTATGACAAATACAATCAGATAAGCACCTGTTTAATAATATATTCATCTTCTTAGCCTTTCTCTAACTAAGTTAGGGACAGATTCCAGTCTAACCGGATATAGCTGATCAAGTGTTATATTGCCCTCAAAAGTGCTACCAAAACTATTATCTAATGAAGATATCATAACGAATGTGTCACTTCTCGCACAGCATCTAGACCAGGTCTGCCGTCGTCTGTCAATTACGTGATCACGAACAGTAATAAATAACATGTGACTTAAATTAGTGCTCTTATTTAACGAATTCTGATGTCATGGAATTTGTAGGTATATTTTTAGATTGGCATCTTAATTGACACTTAATTAGCTCGCTTCAAATAGAATGGAGCCAAAGTACTTATAGTATGGTAGTAGGTGGTTATTCATAAGCGAATGGTTATCTATCATCAATGTTTTGCAGTTCTTGGGTCCCTAATTAAAACCAGTTTTTGAGATGCAGCAAAAGGATGTATAAAGGGCATTACATTATTATAGGTACCGTATTATTGATTATCCTGCAGGTGTTGGTGCAGAATGCCTGAGTAAGAAACACGCAGGTGTATACTTGCCCTTTCTTTTTTCTCTTCAAAGTTAAAACGAATTTCTTCAGACCGATATTTGAGTCTTCATAAATTTTTGATGAGCCAAAGCCGTCTGCCATTTTTGTAAAAGGCCTTAAATAAAACCTTTGTTATTTTTTAAGAACTATCTGCAGGAACTAAAATTCAAAATAATTTATGAAATCTGTGTAGTCGAATTAAAAATAACACGCGGTTTCGTCTAACAATATAAATCTGAAAATATATTGGTTTCAGTTTTTTTACGTAGTCCTCGTCTTTCCATATTTTGAAGAAGTTTATGTTCTTCATTGTAGAGCGGTGTTAAACTATCTAAATAGTCTGAAGGTGACGCCAATTTTGTAGCTTTTCTGATGCTCGTCACCTTATTTGTATTCCAATGATTCATCGTTTATTCTTATTTCACCAATCACATAGGTATTTGCTGTTTATTAAATACCGACGAGTTTATATGATTTTATCATCATTTTCATATCTTTACCCAATTTAATTAGGTCAGCGTAAGTCTTCTTCCTCTTGAAGTCACGTCAGTCTCAAGGTTGGTGGTTGGTTGGTTGGTGTGGTTTTTATCACAAGCGAAGCCACGTCGAGCCAGTTAAGCTAAAATAGCCGTGCTGTGAGAGTAGCATTAGAACATTCGTTCAAAGTAACAATTAATTTTAACTGAAAAACGTGTAACCTTAGTTTGTATTCCAGCTGCTATTGCAACATGATGATTATTGACCCTCATAAAAATTATACAAACATTTACAATCTCGTATCTTTCAGATAGTTTTAAAATATTAAGCAAAATATTTGGCAAAAGGAAGATTCGATGTTCTGCAATAAAACGCGAAAGGTTTCGACCCAGTCAGGTTTTGTAATAATAGGCCAAGTCTAGACTTTAGTAAACAAACATTTCCCAAGTGCGGTGGCAAATAAAATGTAGGTGAGGTTACAACAGACCAATCATAAGTTTAGAGATGATTTGTAACTCACGGGTTTTGAATTATCACATTATTGGCAATATTTATACTGAACTACAGAAATACTTTTGTTGTTTTGGGATTTTCCATCAGACATATCTCACAAGCAGAAATTTGTTGGAGTATTAGGAACACCTACAGAGGTGTAGGTACCTAATATTCCAACCCATTTCTACTTGGAACAATAAATTCTTGAAGGGTTAGACAGCCTTCAAGAATTTACCACGAGGTGTAATGTTATTAGTAGATGCTAGATTTAATGTCTTTAATACTTTATTATTCTAATGAGGTGGATATTTAAACTGTGAAGATTTGAATGTTTAATTAACAAAATTAGGCGCTCTTTAAAGTTGAACCAATAATATTTGGCAACAGTCTAGGCTAGGCTAATCCCAATTAGTGAGTATTTTCATAATTTACTAAGGTGTGGTGTCTCGTTTAGGAGATTAGATCAATCGATCGTGTTTTCGCAACGATTAGGTATGACAAGATAACGGCTTTCTAGTTTTAATAATAATTTGCCGATAAGTGGGCAGACTTGGACCGAGTGGTTAAATTGGTCAGTTCCGCAGATCATTCTTTACAAACACTAGGTACTTAATAAAGAATAGTTATAACAAGGTTATGGAGGTAAGATAGGCAGTCCCTCCATGTATAATACTGGTATTCAGCTGCATTCGGATAAACTGAAAGACAACCTCAACATATTTAGGAAAATTCTAGGCAGATGATGACTGCATCAACAGATTCTAAAATGAGAATAACTTTCAGTTAAACTGAAATTGTTTTGATGAATACAACTAATAAAAATAAAAAAAGCTCTTCAGTTAGCAGCTTTTCACAGAATTTGCCAACGTATATGCGGATCTTAAAACAGGATACTCTCAGTACGTGATGAAAATGAAAATTGTGCTTGCTAGTACAGAATACACAACATACAATACATAAACAGCTTAATTGACAAAGAAAGTTAGCGTGGTGGAAACACGCACTTTCCTAGCGGGTAGCCATGACCTACCTGAACACTGGTTACTTCGACTGATAGTTATCTCATGTTCACAAGCTTGGTGACAGTAAATTGACAGGTGATTGTGTCACCTGTCAAAATATTGAAGAAGTATTATGTTAACAAGTTGTTTTAGGTGTTCTGCTTGATGGTATAGCTTTGGTAAGTGACTTACTTAATGTTATAGATGTAAACATCAAGGTTAGATTTAATAATAATCAGTAACAGGTAAAATAAGAAACTGAATATCACAAAATGTATAATATCAGGACTATTTAAACTTATTGAGCAATCCTTTGTATAACTAGTCCTATATCTCGAGTCGATTTTTTCCGTTTAAAATCTCAACTTAGGACACCATACTCATAGACCCATTTATAAAACAAGAAGCCTACGTGCTAAAACAATGGCAGAGTTTCTCGACATATGTTTTCAAACTAAAAGCCACGTTTTAATAGTTACCACGGAAAGTCGACTTCCCCGTTCATTAGTTTGGTCAACCATTGTGACTAGAACGCTGAGCCGTGTCCAACATGGTGCTACTTTTCCGGAAAATCTTGTCACATAATCAGTTGCGATAATGAATATGTAGCGGGGAAAAGCTTACTTTAAGTGGCAGTGTTGGGTTGAGCCTTCGATTACGATATAGAAGGGGGCGAAGTGTTTATGAACTTGGAATTTGATGGAAATTCTGTTACCGACGTTTGAATAGGCGATGTAATGGCTAGTAGAGAAATACATAGTTAGGTTGTCATAAAAGTAGTGAGCTTATTCAATCAGTCGGGGAATAATTGAGATGCAATTTTTTTTGCGACCAATCAAACTATTCAAAGCGGTCTTGTCTAAGTGAAATGTATAGCTTGGTATTTTAATAAATACCATGATTTGTGCTCTGATTTCTATAAATACTGCAAATAATGCTGTTTTAAGGGAATTCCATCTGCCTTCTGCACTATGAATGAGATAAGATAACACAAGAAAGTAAACAGAATTGATCGGTTTTAGTTTTGTACATAATATTTTGTTGATATTTTCTCGCACCATAACCATCAATTGAATCGTAAAAGCCTATCACTGATGTAAATTTTGATTGAATTCGGAATGCAAATTGGTATCGATTTGATTTGTGGTGTGCGAAAGGCTTGTGGTAACTTTCTTACCATTATCGAATTTTAACTTTATTAGTAACGATCGGAAACGTAAGTGAAATCGTAATCGATTCAAATGTTTTCGAATTTATGGGCATGCCAGTAGTGTGACTTTCGTTGGGAGCCATATTGGCTAATTTAAAGTTACGTACGATGTAGGTATTCAAGATTTTTTTAAAGTTTTTGATCTATAAAGGGTGTAAAAGTACCCTTATCGCAAACGAAAGGCACTTGTTCTCCCCACCACTGCATCATTTTTTTGTTCTAGATCATACCTGGGAACCCCCTAGTTACGGAGATATTGGGGGTCAAAGTTCCAAATTTTGCACAGCTGTTTTAGACACTGAGTTTGATGTACAGGATGCTTGGTTGACGTATGTGTGAAAGGTTGATTTACACCCTGTATTTGGTCATGGTCTTCTGCTTTACAGAACTATCTTTATATAAAACTATCTTTAAATAAAACTAAAAATATTTAAAAAATATTTTAAGTTTTATATAAGTTTATTGTAAGTTAAATAATATTTAGATTAAAGTACATTTAATTTGGAACTTTGACCCCCAATATCTCCGTAACTAGGGGGCTAGTTACGGAGATATTGGGGGTCAAAGTTCCAAATTTTGCACAGCTGTTTTAGACACTGAGTTTGATGTACAGGATGCTTGGTTGACGTATGTGTGAAAGGTTGATTTACACCCTGTATTTGGTCATGGTCTTCTGCTTTACAGAACTATCTTTATATAAAACTATCTTTAAATAAAACTAAAAATATTTAAAAAATATTTTAAGTTTTATATAAGTTTATTGTAAGTTAAATAATATTTAGATTAAAGTACATTTAAGTATTATATCATGATAAGAGACTCATCGACCCCACAGTCAAACCATTGCAACGGTTTTGTGGGGCTTAGCTTATAAGTTACTTACCCTTCTGGAAAAAAGATAATAAAAAAAAACAAAATATTTCTGGCACTGACGACTGGCGAAGACGTAACTACATAAATGATATGATTGTTAAAATGACTAAGAATAAATTCTCTTTCGTGAACATTTTGAACTTTCATGTCAACAGTCACTTAAATGACTAGTAGTATCTACTACTATCGACGCCGCCGACGGGGCCTGATTTGTAAACTAGACAATTAATGCCAACTCATTAACCACTTAACCTGGATACCAGTAACCGTTGTAATCCGATGTATTAGCATATATTAGTAGAATAGTTACTTACATACACACATGAATCCGTGTGTCACAAACAGAGAGATACATTGTGATTTATACATTCATATATGAATTGATAGACATCATCTGAAGGTTCCGATTTGTCTTCATCAGCAAGATGTTTAGGATCGATAAAGAAGTTAGAAATCACGTAGGTATGTGGAAGTGCTTACATCGCTAGATTGTGCTAAGTCTGTTGCCTTGAGGCACATATTGGTTGGTGGTTGAAGAACCTCCATGGAATTATTAAGTTCGTTTTGTTGTGCACGCTTATAAGTGGACGGATGATGAAAATAGTTTCACTGTTTTAATTTGGTTTACTTCGTTGATCAAATCATGAGCAGATAGATGGCAAAGCAGAGTTGAATGCATGCCTGAATAGATCTTTCCACTTTTTGGCTTCGTTTTTAATCGTAACACTCACGTTTTAAATTATTATCACAGCGAGAGCTAATAATTTGATGTCTTTAGATCTTTCGAAATACTTAGTTACAGCATTATAAAAAGGCTCCTGTCTTGGTTTATTTTATTTTCATAGACAAGTGTGAGAACTTCTTAAGTGAATTAGACTTTTTTCTCATTTGATCTATGTAGTCTATGCCCATTACATGCTGTAACGATTTTGATTGATCTACTGATTAGTATCTTGCAAGTAAAGTGAGATGTATATTTGTATTAACAAATTGATATTACGAAACAAACACCTTATGTAAATTTATAGCTGTACGTACTATTCTGTTACATTAACATTATTGTTATATTTTGATGGATATAGTTCGTAATTACAGCATAGAATAATGGACAAAGCGTTGTTAATACTAGTTTTACGAACCCATAAGTTTTAAGTACTGTGTAATCTCAAGTAGGACCACGTACTTATTACCAAGAATTTTATTTTCTCTTTTACAGACCATAACAAGGTTTTATGGGTTTAAGGTAAATGTATAATTTTAAGTTAAACTTGAAAGAAAAACTTTATCCTAATATGTAACAACAAAATCTTCGGCACGGTAGCAATGGACTGCTGCGCTGCGTGTCGCGCGTTCGATTCCCGCAAGGAACAATATTTGTATGGCCTACAGATAGTTGTTTCGGGTCTGGCTGGTTGTGTATGTGAGTTTATATGTTTGTGAACGCACCCACGATACAGGAGAAATTCCTAGTTTTCAACGTTATAAAAAAAACCATCATACAAATATAATGTTCCGAAAATCAACAGGATCGACATCAGTTTTTTGGCAGCTTTTAAAATGATCAATCTAATGCCTATTTTATTGAATTACAAAATATTGCTGTCACTGATGTAATACCAGGTTGTATGGGTCTTGTGATGAGCAGTATTTAAACCTACTATAATAATCAAACGAGAAGGAATAGAAAACCCATTCCCATTCCAGTGAAGGAAAACATCGTGAGAGACAAGCAAGTCAGAGGTCCATGGGGACATGAAAATACCATTAGACATTAACCACACGATAAATAAAGAAGTCCGTTTTAAATAACCTAAACGAAATAGAGCACGATTCTCATAGAATATTTCAGCTTCACTGACGCACGAAGGCCGACAAACAATAAAAAAAAAGAAGAAAAATGTCTGATAAAAACACTATTTACTTTTTGTCTGAAGTGCCATTATATTGAAGCAGTCATTGATTCCTCATCCAATTCTCTGTTTATAGATAGTGTAAGCTTTTAACTCAATTGGAAATAGGGATCGTTAGCAAAAATGTTTTAGTGTAGGTAATAAATTCTTGCAAACGATAACCAAAAGCTTCGACTTCTTACTGATGAACAATGAATTTAACAATGCGGTTTCTGAGATAAGGCGAATCAAATAGCCAGATTTAAAGACGGAGTAGAGATTACTGTGTAGTAACTTTATAATTTAGTTTAGTTTTTCTGGTTTATTATGACTTACCTTTCGTAAACGGGGAAACGGCAAGGTCGTAGGTGCTAATTGTAACCTTGATTAAAAAAATATATTTAAAATATGCTCTATTTTACACGATTCTGGGTAAACACAAGGAAATAACTTGCTTCTTATTTTGTTGTTACAAAAATGTAAATGTATAAATGAAGTATTTCAGATATTTCATTTATACGAGTACAAGAACCTTATTGTATTTTTTTCATATATCCAAGGAATTAAACAACCTGGATAAAAGTACCAATATTGGTGGAAAAGAAATATAAACATAAATTTATAACATTTCTACATAAATGTTGTGTAAAACTTAAGAATCAAGCTAAATAAGTTTATCAATATAAAGTTGTTATCAAGTTATCGAACTAACAGTTCCCCATAAAAGTTGTTTAAGCATTAAGTAAGTCGTAGGGAAACTTACAAAACAAATCACGTAACAGCCCTAACGCGGGAAATATTGATTAAAAACCGATTCTTATCAAAACAGGTCGTTGACTCGTGGTTCAATAAACTTATCAAACCGAAACTAATTCAAAATTCAAATGTAATAAATAGTTTTACATCGAGCGAAGCACAAATTACGATTATTTGATTTCATGGTTTTGTAAATTTTAATTCGGGTTAGCGGTTTATTTTCACTTACCTAATATAAAATTTGTGAACCAGTAACTTTGTTATTTTAGTGATCAGTATGTTATCTATTTTGTTTTTCTAATAAATCAAAATAAAATGGCAGCAGACGACTCTGACTAGCTGTTGTTATTAGAAGTGAAAATGAGGTCATTTTGTTTTGTTCGCCTAGTATGAGGTCGGGTAAAGACGTGTTATTTGGTTTTTCTAACAAGAATTTCTCAGTATCAGCTATGGAGCCTGGATTTGTGCCCAGTTGATGGATGTAGACTAGCCACCAATTACATGCGACTTAAATATAACTGGCGATAATTATGTGGGTGTACTAACGAGTACACCACTGCCTAGCCCTTTGGGGATTACATGCAAACTACAGCCAACGAGAAACTACAGCCACTGTTGAGAATACATCACGTATTCTCAAGCGCGGCTGTAGTTTGCCGACCTTTAGATGATGCTGCGCCAATAATGCTCAGCGTTTCCAGTAGTGTTACGAATTAAGGATATAAATAAGCTCCTCAGCAACCATCAAAGAGAAACTGTTATAAGGGAAACACAAATAAAAACTTTCTCATTATACGCCTGTGTTTAATGTAATTAAACGGAAAACATATAGGTAAAAGTTTGCGAAATCGAATCAACGACACTTAAAAGATTCCTCCGTGCAAAGCTAACAAATGGCAATTAAAGTAAATCACCCTTTACACTGAGAACATTGTTAATAAAGCTGTTTTTGCAGCTTCATAAGATCAGTGGTCTTAATGGAAGTTTGTATGATTGTTGGTCTTTCGGCCCCTATAAAACTAGGTATGCCAAAAATCATAACTGGGCTTTGTGCAACATATTGGCTAATGATTAGATTAGCAATCATTACAGCTGACCAAAGTACTCATGATTTAAGGATTAAGCCCTTTGAATGCAGTTTTCATTGCATAATAATATTAAAATACAATGCTATTCGCATTTAATAATACCTACCCAATCCTGATTGGATTTAACGATCTCAATCAAAGATCTTGGTCTCAGCAATAAACTGATAAGCTTTCCTGTTCTATTAAAACCATTATGTTAACTATATGCAACGTAATGTCTTAATCAGAGGCTTATTATACAGACTGCATAAAGGACTTCGTTCATTACATTACACAGACGCGAATGAGATTGCGAGTGGTTTTAGAAGCGCGGAGCGTGCGGTGTATTCCTCGAATCTCCTCGCTTGGCTGTAAACTCTCGCACTCACCCTGTCTTATGGGCCTACCACACGCTCAAGCTTTACCAACCACAAGCGCGATGGACCGTGTGCACCGTGTAATCGCGCATGCAAGACTGCGGTGAAGCCTGTGCGTGTGGTAGGCCACCATTGTGGAATAGTTTTCAACATTTATTTGGAAAAAGTGTGTATAGGGAAATACGCCATGCGTCATTGGCGTCAAGGCAATGGTGAAACTTCTACCCTGAGGAACACAATAAACCTCATACCTCTATGGGTTACTGAACATCGAGTAAAGTGGAGTAAACGTCGACTGCGTAATGTGCGATGTTCTTTAAATTGACCGCTTTATAAATTCTACTATTCTTTGACAGTTCACCTTGTAGGAGCCTTGATCCAGTAGTTGATCTACACATTCCGATCTAAGTGCATAAATCCGTTTGCTGTGTTGCTTACCACTTAATAATGCTTTCACTTTCATAAAAATGTGCGTGAAACGGAACGAAGAACAGTATTGTGTTGAACAAAAGTGTTGTTTGTATTGTTTATTTTGTCAATTAAAGTGATGTCACATAGATAATCATTTGTATGACTTCATGTTGTGTTAAAACTCACATAATAGTCAATGTTTCTATAAAATAACCTAGAGGGCGAAGAAGGAACATGGGTGGTTTTTAGTCAGTAGAAGTCTGACACTCCCTTTCGCTCTGCCCAAGAGCGGGAGGGGTTATTCGATGATTTTACACCCACCAAAAAAAAAAAAAAGGTAGAAATGGTAATTGTCTTACGAGTGTATCATAATAATTTTCAACGTTTGTTTATTTGGAGATGACGGTAAAGCTCGTCAATCTTATAGAGATCAAAACAATTTGGTACAAATGGGCCCCTAAAAAAACATCGAAACGCACTGTATGTTTAGATAGACATAATGCTTATTGTATCACACAATGATGGCCCAAGAATGATGCAACACGAGGCTCCAAATAGTTGGGCTTAAATGTAACGAAGCATATCGGCTTTCAGAGAAAGTGGACTATTTCTAACAGATATTATTTTACTTTTTCTTTGTACCTAATGCTCCAGACGAGGTAATACCAGGAAATGTTTATGATAATCTCATCGGCTATTATATTTATGGCATATTATCAAACGTTAAGGGAAAACGTATAACAATTTGATAAGAGTATTTTGAACACTTACGTCTTTCTGATGAACATCGTTGAAGAAGATATGAACGTTGTTACCACCAAACTCATTTACAATTAACGATTCTAATAGAACATTGGGAGTTTTAGTTGCTATTTCTTCTTTATTTATAATACTGATAATAAGAAACGGATTGTATTCTACCCTTGAAGTAAATTTGAGTTAGTTATTCAACATCAACTATTGCCGTCTATTGCTTTGAGAAAAAAAAGCTAAATTTTTCGACCACGTCTCTTCGAGGAAATATTTTGACATATTCTCTTTAAACGCATCGGTGTCATCTATCGTAGAAGCCTTGCAGGAGGTTAGAGAATACAAAAGCAATGGTGACTCGTTTGATGATGAAATGTAGACCCCACATGGTCTCCTAATGGCTGCAATGCCAAATAACACCTGCAGAGCTATTCTAATATGGCTACAGACAATACTTGCGGCGATTACAAATTACCAAATGATATCAATCATTCGCCGCGCAGTTTCGCAACTCAATTGGTTTTATTAATTGTTGCTGTTGCAATGCCGACGTTATAATAATTATGGTCATGGCTTTTCCCATACAAATTCTTTATAGGGTGGCTTATTGTATTTTTGTTTGACCAGAGTTTTCGGTGCTCAAATCGTTGTTATTTATTTGATTTCGGAACCGCATTTGTAGAAGGTTGACTGTTAGTATATTTTTTGGCCGATAGCAGACCCAACTTCATTTCGTTTCTCTCTGGGCACTGCAATCATATTCGTTTATTTTATGTGTTACGAGTACATACCTTAGACGAAATATCTTGTTGGTAATGGCAGCCTGTCCTGCTTAACAATTCTTATATCTGACATGTCATTACTTACATTAATATAAATGGTGAATGGTCAAGTTTCTACCATAATGGTTATTCAAAATTTATTAGTCCCCAATCTCTGACCTGCCATACCTTGAGAGACCTTGAGTTCTATGGTCTTACAAGACATAAGAGGTAACACTCATGAACTGCTCTAAATCATCGAGTTCATTTGAATACAATACGCGTTATGTTTGAAACGTGTCAGCTAAGTTCAGGTATTTCGTCAGCTCCCTCCTGGAACAATTACATGCATACATTAAGTATTAAAACTTGTTTGGTTGTTAACGCGAGTATTACATGTAGATGTTGTGATAAGTGACGGTAATCTTGATAATGTTCGTGGAATAAAATGAGTTTAATAGTAATTGAGATGCTTTGTGCAGTATGGTTTTGACTATCTTCATATGTATCTGATTTATCATTGTTAACCTCTCGTATATCATTATCTTCATCAATCTACTCCAAGCATACGAGTACTAATTACTATTTTGTAGCAACGCATGATTTCATATTTCATTATTATGTTGTCATATAAAATTTCCCAGAAGAAATGTTACCATATACGAATGTTCTCACGTAATGAAGGTGTGGTATTATTTTTCAATATTCTTGCAAATTATTTTTGCTTACCTTCATGAAATCCTATTAACCATGTCTAACTCGATATACAGCAGTACTGCACTGATTTAAAACTGGTTTAGCTTACCAACGACGGGTTTAATGTTGATAAAAATGTTGACTATATCTCGATTGACATGTTGTCAAGCCATTGCATATCTGATTCTTGGCTGATCTTTAATGGGATCATAAATAGTTAATGTTATCGTATCTAGAGTTTTTAAATTCAATAATAAATAGGTTTTTTGCTGTTTGAAATCTACGGCCCGTCCATAGGGTATATGACTAAACAAACAGTGCAAAAGTAGTTTAAAATTTTAGTATACGGAACTTTTAAACCTAACTTACCTTGTATTTACAACTTAAATGGAACAGTAAAGTTGTTAATTACACGCTTAGTTAGTTAATAGCTTAGTTAGTAAAATAATAGGAACATACTTAATCGGTATATTTACTATTACTACAATACAAGTAAGTATAAGTCGTAACAATAGGACGGATGTGTTTCCTGCAAGTATGCAAGTAGCTTATACTTCGCAGAACGTATTCACAATATTTGAATACTTAAGTGTTGCTTCGTACTGAGAAGTACACGTTTTTGTGTGATCAGGATTGGATCGATGTATTAATGTGAATATTTGTGTTTGGTAATGGCTGAAATGGTTATTGTCACTAGTCTTACCAAGGGGGTATTTTTAATTTTTACTTTTATTAACCAATAACACAGTTACAATCGCTTTATTTAGAGACATAAACATACCACACAAACCATCGTGGGTTTATCAGTAGTATGCCAGACACGGCAATTCGGTGCCGCAACATATTGATCAGTACACATTATTATAATACATATAATATTATAATATATTCTATAATATTTCGTTTCTTAGACTGCAACACAATCCACGAAGTGCCTCTTCAGTACCTTTGATCAATTGTTAACATTATTTTGTCCCATATGTCTAACGGTAACTCGTTCATAATAGCGAGGAGCATACATTCCCACGTCCTAGCTCGTATTACCCAGTACTCACTGATTTGTGGAGGTCAGATAGGCTGTCTCTCCATGTCTCTATTTAACTGCATCCGTTTAGACTGATAGCCTTTTAGACTGAAAAGTCTTTTCCCAGCTTTGTTGGGGTCGGCCCCAACAAAGCTGGGAAAAGACTTGGCAGATACTGAAGTGACATACTTCTCTGGAGGTTACCTGAAAACATGTAGCAAGTATTACGGTTAACTTAAATTTTGTTTCATAGTTCTGAATAAAGCGTAATGCAAAAACATTATTTTAATTTACTCTTTACTGGGTAAGTTATTTTCTGCTCATTCGAAGGTCCCCCCATTCGAAGACCCTATAACTTTATTGAAAGCTGAACAGAATTTGACTCAGTAACTTTTCTCCTGTATCGTGGGTGCGTTCACAAACATTTAAACTCACATACACGACCAAACACCCAGACCCCAAACAATTATGTGTAGTATACAAATATCTGTTTTCCGGGTATCGAACCCGCAATCCGCATCACAGCAGTCCAATCGCTCCAATCACTTATAAATTGAATCAATCTTTGTCTGTTCTTTAATATAAGTCATGTGTTTAACGGGACATGAGAATCTTACATTAAAATCATTAAAAAAAAACACATATCGTAACCAAACTTAAAGTATAAATCTTTTACCGCTTTGACGCTTCTAGTTACCGCAGTAGTTGGTAAAGAATCACAAACTGTCTCCGATATCATTGCGGCTATTACACTGCGATCTGCAATCGATACTCTGTGTAACAATGAGCATACTGCAATCCTTATTCACACGGGGATATTATTATGAGAATTTTCTATATGTTAGTAAATGCGAGTGGTTAGTGGTTTAACTCAGGATGATCAAATTTTAAACGGCTGTAAAACATTGTGATTATGTGAACACTATCGAAACGGACAAATTCAGTAGTATTGCTTGTAGCAGTATTGTTTCTTGGTTTTGTATTTGCAGTATTGTTTATGTTTCTAATTAAATTGCAGAAGTTATTTTTGCAAGCTTTACTACAAGCTATGTGTCATCGGAAGATTAATTATTGACAAACTACTGTTCGCGTTTTGCGATGACCGCGATCTAAAGCCTACAGCCATCAAAAAAATGTTGTTTGCAATCTTGATAACTAATCTTGAAGCGATTACTGTGATTATAAAATTTTATTTGTGCCCATAAAGTAGAGCTTCTTAGCAAAAATGCCAGCAGGTGGCAGTGAAAGAATGATCGATTAGAATGCAACCTTTTTAATCGTTGTATTTTCTTCTTAACGGAGTCATGCCAAACCAATTATTATCTCATCTACCTGAAATGTGTTTCTACGACAATACAGAAATGATCGTTCACTATTCCATTGCCTTACCGGTTTGGCTATTGTAGCTTGAATGGAGCATTCTGCCGTAAATCTCAGTAATAACCAGGACTTGGTGCTGTATCTGATAGATCACGTTAGACTCGACCCGTTCCGCCCTCTCTTACATTAGAACCTAATACGGTTATCGGTCAATCGAACTTTTGGTGTAGTATTGTACACTTCTGTATAATGTCTTCTGAATTAAAGGTAACCCTGACTGTGTGATACGGAACTTCCGTTAAAATTACGTGCATGTGATTTCGAGATATTTTTCTTAGTTTTATTACTACATCATTCTATCCTACTCCCACTAAATTAGTAGCAGTGTTATATAATATACATAGACTAGAATTGTTATGCCGTTTAATAGTATTAATAGGAGATGAGGTGACTGACCGTACGCACAAAAAACTCACTACACAACTTTAGACCGACACGTCTGCTACCCGCTCAATAATGGGTGCCAATCTAGCTGCAAGTAGTCTTATTTGGCCATCTAGATTCTTGGTTACTTAATCATTGTCAGTATTAATATCCTCTATAAATAATGTTAGGCATTCTGTTGCTATGACTCCTTGAGTGTCGGTTTTAAGATTTATTACCAAATGTTTTCGCATTTGTAAACTTGTTAAAGTAGGTAAATAGGCTAATGGTGTCTTTTATATCGTAGTTTACGGTTGTTCCATCATTTCTTTGTTCAAGCAGCGATATAATAGTGTCACAAAGGCAAGAGGTTAAGAAAAAATCTACTCTTTTCTGTGCCTAAGGAACTCATTAAAATTTTCCGCCAGAGTTCTAACAGTTTTGAAAAAGGGAAAAAGTGACGGAGGTAAAAAGTAGAGTGCACCAACTACTTAACGTCTTCCGAGAGTTGTAAGAGTCAATATAGTGGAAACTGGTTTTCCTAAAGGTGCTAATAGGTGATGGGCCAGCGACATGACATTTGTTTATTGAGTTCTTTAAATCCAGTGTGGCTTATGTATTCGGAGTTGAATTCCCATTGAGAGATTTTAGGCAGTTTGGATTCAAATTATTTCGTCTTATTGGTACTTCACATTTTTATTTCATTCAACTCAAAGATTGTACGAATAATACATTTCTCTTGGTTCTAATAAACCGTAATGTTTCACGACTATAATAGTATGTTCCACATATTGTTCTGTATGTGGTCGTTATTTCAATGTCGACAAAAGGTTAATGACTCAGTAAATTCATGGCATCTGTTCCGCTCCCATGTGCTGTAATGCCGTTTGTTATTGTTTGATCATCGTCATGTACTGGTATATTGTTCCATTTTATTGCCCGAGAGCTATTGCCTGCGGCTTTGTTGATGGGACTTTCGGTATTGGAGAAAATAGTGTGGTTTGTAAGAGGGAAATTCGTAAATACCTACTGTTCGAAATTGAAAAGTATGCGAATCCGGCTTTCTTCTTGCAATTGCTTCTTACTTGCTTATTGAATTAAACATTATCTAGCTAGTTATCAGTCCACAGCTTTGTATCTTTACAATGTGAAGCTGCATATTTAAGTACCAGTTATGTAATCTCTATATTTCAGTTTTAGCATATTTAAGTACCAGATAAGTAATCTCTATATATTTAGTATCTGTGCAGCTTCCTCTAACTTTTCCTTCTCAATAGTTCGTGCATTTATAATTACGATTTTACTCGTAGCCGTGTTATGTTTTATTTGGATACTATTGACCCGCAATTTAGTTCGCTATGACCTCTTAGGAGACGTCATTTCACTTTTACTCCCTGACCCCCTTATGTTGGTGGGGCTAGTATTATCTCCGTGTGAAGAAGACTTTTAACGGTTAATATTGATTGTATGTTGATGGGATTGTCCTCAATACATAAGGACATTATTATAGTAATACTTTGTAGTGACTGATTTGTCACCATAAAAAACGGAGGGCTCTAAAATATGATAGAATAATTTTCTATAATATGGTTTTCTTTCTCTTTTTTCTTGCTACCACTGCATGCACTGGCCCTACCGTGGCTGCTAAGTTTCGATGCTTAGTTGACTTGTTCTTGAATAATTAGATATTAAGGTCTGCTACGTGATCAATCTTTCAAAAACGTGTTCTTTTTATTATTCAAGTATTTCTAGACTTGTTTATTTATTATCTGTTCTCCTTTGTTTAGTTTTACTTTCAAACCTATCCAAACTCATATAGCCGTACAGAGTGAGAAGTACTTTCTAAAGAATCCGGTGGAAGCAAGCGCGGATGCTTGCCAACTGTCAAGACGAGGTGTGTCGGATGAGCATACGCACTGTGTGACTAAGCTTAATGCGCGGTTCCGTTAGAGTGCGCGTGCAGCCCTACGCGGACTATAGAAAAATGTTTGAATAGAGGTGCGACTTTTTCTAAATGATTCTGGAAGCGGGTTTTTGCTTTACGGTCGATAACGTGAAGGTGTGAAGATATTTTATGTGGTTAGCCCTTTTTTTTTTTTTTTAGGTGGGTGTAAAATCATCGAATAACCCCTCCCGCTCTTGGGCAGAGCGAAAGGGAGTGTCAGACTTCTACTGACTAAAAACCACCCATGTTCCTTCTTCGCCCTCTATGTCGAGGCCGCGATAACCAGTGGACTACCCGCGGCCATGTGGTTAGGCCTTAGGTAGAGAACTCTTCGAATGAATGAATCGACCAATGCACCGAACCGTGCCCCTTTTTTTATGTCGACGTTTTACAAGTGCCCATGTAGGCCTATGTGAAATAAAATATTTTGACTTTGACTTTGACTTTGAATGGAATTTTATTGATAAAAATGATTAGTTCGGTGCTTGCAATCTGCTTACTAAGAAAGTTGGAATAATTGACTGACTTAACGATGGTCAATGGTTTTGAAGAGATAGTTGATAGTTCTTTTTGCATTGTATTGGTCTATTGTTCAATGAATAATGTGTTTTGTATCAATCAACCTGAAGTTTCTCACCATCTGGTTTACAGGCTTTAACCCTTCTGTTCCACAAGTGCGAATATTACGTGTCAGGTTAAAAAAAGCTGTTGAATGGACAATGATTTTCTTCCCAATATGGCGCCTCCCGCGGTACCAAATAGAGACACGTACTATGTATAGAGACACGTTCTATTTCATTTCAAGTCACGTCTGCTATCGACCGTAATAGTGAACAA
This sequence comes from Diarsia rubi, assembly GCA_932274075.1. NCBI lineage: Eukaryota > Metazoa > Arthropoda > Insecta > Lepidoptera > Noctuidae > Diarsia > Diarsia rubi. The sequence continues at coordinate 17,319,414 of OW026424.1, read as the reverse complement.
TTATAGTCATTAGTTTCTTTACCATGGCATATTGGAAAATTACATAAAGGTTAGTTAATTTGACTTTTGAAAGCTTTTGTAGAATACAAACTTTACTCTACTATATTTCTAATTAACTATGATATCGTTGTCATTTTCCTGTAATTAAAATTATCCTGAAAGAAATGGCGTAATTTCATGATTGCTTGTGCATTGAATAGAACATTTCCCTTTTTTATCATCGTATTGTTCTATTTAAACGTATTGTCAAGTTCATATCACTAACGTTCAGATTCATTTGTTGTTGTAGATTGTTTATTACTATTATCTTCGTTGGCAGCGTTGTACAACCCACTGTTGAGTACAGGCCTGTTCCTTTTTTGTTATTCTTTGCTAGCAGACTAGCGCGAGTCTCAGCCAAAACTTCCCCGCAAACCTCCGGTTTATCACCCAACCATATACAACGATGTATTGATGACAAGCGTTAGAAAGATTTATGAGTGACAGACACGCAGCTCATTTTTTTCTGACTCGAAGCTCTTTACAACTGTACAGTAATTATCACACTACATAATCAACCATATGCAAACAAGTAGGTACGTATATATGGAATCTCATAATCAGCTAAACCAGAAAGCGCATTAGCATGTGCTCTGCTCACCATTTCTAATTAAATTCAATTTCACACTGTACCGTGCGCGCAACTATTCTACCACTACCTCTCTACTATGTTACTACTACTGTTTACTGACAGCTTCACTTTAACAGCAATCTTATCGTCACAAACATAAAGATCACTTTGATTTTGACATCGATGCAGTTGCGGAGGTTAAAGAACAGTTAAAGGACTGTATAACGCATACCATCAATAAAATCACGTTCCACAGACAAACTGATCTTACTTTTGTCATTTTTTCTACGAATTTTGTAATAGTGATGTGATGTTCTAAATGTTATGTTATCGATACTTGTAGTTCTGATTATGAAACTAGGTTTGGTTATGGTGGAATAACATTCCGATTGATTAGTTTTTAGGAACTAGTTACCTATTTCGTGATTGGGTACATAGTTATTATTACTTGAATATGAAATTATCACGATTTAGTACTACTTTGGAATAGATGCGATAGCTAGTCACGTTATATCGTCGTATCGTGAATTTGTGTGTTTATTTCTGTTTTTAGTGTGTATTGAGCTTTGTACATAGATTGGGTATGGAAAAAATATTCTAACTAATTATTTGAGTGTAAAATTGCTTTTAATGAAGCTGAAGGTTTTTGAACAAACTCTATTACAAATATAATTTTTAGTGCCGATTTTTTTTTATATCTGTTTAAAACCGATCTTATTAAATTGTAATGCGTGCCTACTATCTCCAAAGATCTAATCGTTTTTTCTCACAGCTAGTGAGTAGCGGTATGTCTCATTGGGTAAATAGAGCAGCGAGAACAATGATGCGTCTACCGCACTCTTTTTTGTCATAATAACCGTTAATCTGGCAACACTGATGGGAAAATTTAACTCGGCCGTATTGTTTCTCGTTAAATATTGTTTTATTTTTGTTGCAGGTAAGTTGTTGGATTATCTGTGGTACGGGAATCTATCGATCGAGCAGTAAGTTGCGTCATAGATTAGTATCGGTAGAGAGGAAGTTTGTTGACTTTCATTAATTGGAGCAGTGGTTGAGTGATTAGCTCCCACGGATTGGGCTGTAGATCCAAATCCTGTGTTGAGGTAATATTTTCAGTCTACTGATGTTTTTGTATGTTATACATAATAATATTATTGTGTATGGTTACTTTTGATACTCACTTTAAAGGCAAAAACCTATCAGTTGCACCTTCTGTTCGCAGCTCCTACTCACAAGCTCTAAATGACTCATGATCTACCTCGAAAATTCCCTCATGAACAGTCATGAACTTTTTGACAGGTTACCTTATTTGACAGACAGAATAATAGGTTTCTAATTACAATCATCATGTGGCAAGACGGAACCTCACAGCCTCATTGATACCTTTGTTGCCGAAGTCACGACACCCACCTTCATGGAGTAGTCTCATGCTGTAGGCGGGACCACACAATTAGTTGTGTTTACTGAAACCAAGTATGCAAATCATCAGCTAGGGTTTAGTTTATGGCGTAACAGAGATTGATGGGTGGCTAAAGTACTGAATATCATCTTCTTTAGCAAAATATAGCAGGGTAAAAGGTTTACTAATGTTACAATTCTTTTGGTAAACAGAAAAGTAAAACTATACCTGAAAATCTGGTTTTGAGTGTGATAGTGGAAAAGCGTTTGTTATACTTAAATAACATATTACAGAAAAAATAAAAAGGAGTCGACTATCTTGGTTAGGACATGTAATGAGAAGAATGAGCAGGCATAAGGAAGGAAAAAAGTGAAGGATCAGTGTTGATGGATCGAGAGGGAGAGGAAGACCAAAGAAAAGATCTGTGGAGAAGAAAGTGGAAGGAGTAAATGATATCGTTGTAGGGGAGGATAGAAATTAACGTTTTGTGCAGACCCCAAGTACGTTGGCACTAGGTCAAGAATTTGATGACAATGCCTGTAATTCTTAAGTGTTAGTCACGTGTATAGTTATGTATAGTACACCAGGATAGTTATATTTAAGTCCCATCTTAAATGCTCATTTCCCGTGCGTTCAAGCATTTTTGTCATACCTATTATTCGAATCAAATGTAACAGCTCACAACTTAGGACCCAGTAATATTAATGACAATAATATCCGTGGTGCTAGGCAACTGAGCTTATCCCAGTTGTATACGTCCCTGTGTGCCTATTGGCCTTGTTCTGTTCTGTCCCGTGCCGATATGGAGGGAAGTGGAAATTATGTTTTTTCTACTCCTCCGCTATTCTTTTCTGATTAATTTCGTTGCGGGATCCAAGACAGTTAAATCGTTTCTTCATTGTCTCGGCGCTTTTCTTGTGGTCGTCACTGTTGATTCTGGCTTTCAGGACTTACTTATAGTGGTTTGGGAATAGTGTGGCGAGCTTGTCCCATAATTTAGTCCCATGTTAAAGGAAGCAACCTGTTACTGTTGTCACTTGTCCCAAATTCAACCATTAGTTCCATCATTGTAATTCTAATGATTAGCTAATAATTGTTCCTTATCTATAATTAAACGAAAAAAGAGCCTGCAATGAAGTAGGAAATCAAAAGTCGTCAATGATTATGTAAGTTACCATTTCTAAATCCTTGTACTTAATGTAACAGTGAAATGGCTACCGTTTATTATGCTATGTTGCCTGTCAATTACTAATTAAAGCTGCCCCAAATTTGCCTAACCAGTGCACCTTATGAGGCGGTCATAATTAGTGATAAATCCAGTTATTTCGCTACCGTCACACGCAGTTTACCCGATCATGCGTAAGCGCTGATTTTTTGCTCAATAAGTTACATTAAGTACCATGTTATTACGGTGATCGGTACTTATACATAATTGATTGTTTACGTATTTGTTAATTGATGTATTTAATAGTTAGAGTTGCAATTAATGCGGCAGACGTTTGTGTTGCATCAGTGGTTTTGACGTCGCTCCGCGCTGTTTTATTTAACAAAGAAAAGAGTTTTTTGAGACACACTTAAATATTATTATGAAAACTAATCTCTATTTCAATCGGATTTTCTAAGATCTCAGATAAATGTACTCGTCATTACATTTATGAGAATTACTGCGTGTTTATAGTACTCATTAGCAAGTACTGACTTTTTCTTAGAATTCTTATGGTGCCATCGAACTGACACTTTGAGTTGGTTACACAAACAGTGTTGCTTGTCACACTGTCAATACTTTTGTCATCACGTCTAGCTCGGTTTTGAATTATTTCCAAGGACTAGGGATGTTTACTGACTTAAAATAAAAATATAAGTTAAAACTAAAACCCGACTACAAACCGCGGTCTTAAAAGTAGTAAATAATTCTTGTCTGATATTCATATATTGAATTTGTATATTTCTATTTAAATATAAGTAAAATGTATTATAGAGGTCAGTCGTAGTCGCATGCCACCTTGCTAACGGCAACAGCAGCTGACTTATGTATCAATGAAAACGCCCTGAAGGAGCATCAGGTCATGCGACTACGGCGGTCCTCTATAATAAGTTTACTTATATGTAAATAGAAATATCTATATTTGTAACAAGAATTGACCGCGGTTTGTAGTCGGGTTTTAGTTTTTAACTTATATTTTTATTTGAATTTTACTAATTTTACGAGTATATTACTTTCATGATGTAAAATTCTACTGAATGTTGGTTTGCTATTTAAATAATACGAGTACCTAAATAGCAGACTAGACCACGAGAACTTTTTGTAAGCATTCTAAACGTGTATGTTGACTAAAACTAATATGCTCGCCAAGACCTCTCATTTGATACCAAACATGTTATGATTATCTCAATGTAATTTTTTTCGAGCTTAGAATTTGACATTTAAATTCCATCTTATAAAGAATCGTTAAAATTTATATAGCCTATGTCACCCGGGCTATTCTTACGAATCGATTAACACCTCATTTATTCAAATACGTTCAGTAGTCTAGGCGCTACGTTTTAACAAATCAATAAAAATTGACGGGGATAAAACGCGTCAAAGATTTGAGTGGGGGGTTGTGACGTCCCTCACCGGTAAAGAATGTCATACTTATGTCTTAGAAAATGACGTCACACGAGTTTTCAAAGCACTGTATTGTCTTCATTGTTTGTTTACGTGAGAAAAGAAAAAATACGTGTCCAATATTTTTTGGAAATCTATTTGACGGACTAATTACATTTTTAACTACCCTATTAAAGTTATCAGTTAAGGCCACATACACTTTATACTGTCCGATACTTACCATGTGTAAAAGAACAATCAAAACAAGCAGTTAGGCATGGTAAATATTCCGTTTACAATGTTATTTATTTTAATTGCTTTTACTACGCTATATCTGGACAAAAACGACATCGTACACAATTCACTTCGCCTTAAAATGACTACCTACTTCATAGCCAATTGTAATCGGCTAGAAAGTTTTTTTTTGGAAAACTTACAGCTAGGTAGACACAATAGTTAGGTTATAAAAACAATAGGGCCAATTACAGGTTTTCACAAGTAGTACGTCACGTATATAATATATGTATACAAGATGATTTTTTAGTCACCGTCCATTTTTTTCTAGGCATTAGGTATCAGCCACTAATACCATTTTTGAAAAAAGAAAACGATACGTAAAAATTTCATATTAAATCATTTTCTCCAAAGAATTATCCGCTCTCCGTGAAACGTCATAACTTTGTAATGTGATATCTCAATATTTTTGTATTGAGTGATACTAAAAGATATAAACACGTATCTATTTAATGATTTTCGCCAAAGATTAATAATTATATCAGAATTTGGACGGTGACTAAAAATCAAATTGTATGTTATACTACATAGAATCTAACTGGATACCAATTGTAGACATAAGTACACAAAAATAAAGCAGTAATATAAGCACATGCAGCAGGTACACACTAATAACAGTTCAGAGTTATGCGCGCATTGTCGGCGCTCCTCTGCGTCTAAGCTCCGCTTGGATGCTGCGCCCTACGCTCGACCCATTGTCTCGGAGGGTCCTACATAACAACAACTTTATTACCTTTACATTATTATGTAAGTTTTCCTTTAACATGAGTTTAGGCTCGCCTACGGGCATGTCGTATGTTAATAGGCGGTAGGCTTTTGCTTTACGTACACAATGCTGTGGGCTATTTGGATAACATTTTTCTTTGTGCGTCTTCATCTATCGGTTTTCTATTCCATTTAATGATGGTCATTGTGTGCAGGCACCATTTTACTCTAGTGTTACATACGAAAAATGTAACGGACCACACAATGTTTGGGAGGCTCTATGTCCTGCAAGCAGAATTTATGACTGAAAAGGTGATGTTACGACGGTCATCTGGAATCGTCAAGAAATCTCGATACTAACTGTTTAGGTACCTACAAAGTCGAGTACATTGCCTAAGGTACGCGTAAGTACTATTGCAATTTCGACCGTATGTCAAGGGCGTAAAGTAATTTCTTCCTTGTTGGTTCTTAAAGTTTATTTTTTAGTTATTTTACTTTGTGAATGCTTTATTCATTTTTAGTTAATAATAGAGAATTTTTCCGGAAAAAGGACCGACAGAGGTCGGAGCGAGTCAATCTACTTTTGAAGCAAGACAACGAAAGCTTCGAAAATATATCAAGCGCGATAAAGTGTTCAGTAGTGTATAAGTGTAAAATAAAGTTATTTCGTGTGTTTTATTGGTACTGTTTTTATTTATCCTATACCCAGCTCGTAACAATCCCATGTATGTATTGCCAAATAAGCCACAGTACAATTGAACTTACCAAATGGAGTTTCCATTTGGTAAGTCCAACAATACTGTGGTTTATCTGTAGCTCTACCATGAGTTGTCATAGAAAAGTTACTCGCTAACGTTGAACTCGCTAGCGTGCTAACGTGTATCAAATAGATTTCGATAATGCTTGCACCATGAGATTTACGGAGTCTTACGCAGGCGCTAATGTAAGCTCGATAGATTGTGTCGTCTAGCTAACTTCACTCTACTCATGTTTTGTTTCTTTCTTTCCCACTAATAAGAGGAGAGAACGATATATACACAAATAAACCGACAAAATAGAAAAGTTGACGGTTATTAGACTACTTATAGTATTTACTGGTTTTTGAATTTTTATTCCTTATAATATGTCACTGTCGTGTATTCAATTTGTAATTTTGTTTGTTGACCTTGTGTCACAGAGCTGTGTTGTGTGGTTTAACAGTTTACATTAGTAGATTCAAACAGATTATTTAAAACAATGAGGACCCTGTGCCTCAGTTTCAATTGTTGGTAGAGTTCATAGAAAGGTATGTTTCAACTTTCTTCAAAATTATTGTGTTTTGTTTTGAGAGAACTGCATGGTACCTTTAGTTCTAATGAAACTCGTGTTGACATCAAATCCGTAACATTATTCATACATATGCACAAACCTTTAAAGTATTCTTTAAAGAGTCTAAAATGTTTAATAAACTTTCATTTATTTATATTTTGCAATTGGTGTCTAACATGAATTCTCATTTCGGAAAATCATTTCTCGAAATTCACGTTATTCACGTCGTTGGTCTTCAAATTCAGCGGCCACTAACATATTTCATACCAAATAAGCTTTGCAGACATTATTTTGACTGCATTAGACTCAAAAACGTACATAATTTTGTTGTAAACATATGTTTCACACGCCAAAATGCTAGTGAGCTACGTAACCACTATAGTAAGCGAATTATTCGATAGGTTCAGTGAAATTAGTGACTCATGGTACCGTTTTGTATGGTGACAGCTGAAAAACGTTAGTAACTATAGAATAGATTACGTTGGGTTTTTAACCTATCGTCATCTATAGTGCTCATGTTACCGATTGTAATTCTTTCCGTGACCGCTAGAGGCGCTGTACGATATTTCATACAAATAATTTACGTAGACGCTTGCGAGATTTGGCTGTGTAAACTCATGGTAGAGGTACTGTGACAAGTATTTCCTTTTTGGTATAGTGTAATTATCTGGGAATATCGCAAAAAAACGAGACTAAACTTTTAACTAAATAAATTACGTTTTCCTTCCTTCTACTCAGCACGATATTATTAAAAAAAAAAATCCAAAGATAGAATCTATGACGCAAAATGAAAAGAAAGCGCACGCTTAATTCGACGAATAAAAAACTAGGATGCAGGCGGCGGTGCATCTTAATGTGGGGCAAAAGAGACGATAGCGATCAGTAGACATTAGGCGCAGTCTACAATGGTGCCACTCTTGCACTAGACTTCAAATCTTTATCTTGGCATATTATTGGTAGAATATAATCAACTTTATAGTAGCTGATAGATTCAAAAGGTCTGCTCTTTTATAAAACGGGACTGAACAGCACATGTTTGGTCTTCAGTATTTTAAATAAAGTATAAAGTACATTGGGATCAGTGATAGTAAGGTCTTCGAAACGCCCCACCGGAGTGTCCCCACGTTGCCGTCGTGGTGGGGCTTGTGTGTCTCAGTGATCCTTGGAGCTCTGCCGGTAGATATACTCATGCCGGAAAGGTCCAAGTGTGAGAGACCAGACAAAGTGGGACACGCGAGGGGCGCACCGCCCGGAGACGTGAACAGTGTTCGGGTTCTCGGGCGGTGTGCTTGTCGGAGGAAGAGACCCTACTTGCTGCTCTCTGGTTCGCGTCTGCTCATCAGACGTGACTGTGAGGGCAGCAGGTAGGCGGAGGGAGGTAGAAGTAGGTGGAGATAGGGACCGCACCCTCTAAAAGGAACATTATCATGGAATACAAGACAGACGAAATAGTATTACCCCAGGGCGGTACCAGCTGCTTAGCAGCTGGAGAATCCGCCACGGTCCCTAGCGGACCGTCAAGCCCCTCGTATTCTGGGGGGGGCAACGTATGTCTACCATCACCATCTGCCAGTGGCAGCAAGAGCCGAGGCGGCTCCCGGTCAGGAGGTCCTGTGACCGGTGCAACGAGTGGGCCTGACCCCAGAACCTGACACCAGAAGGTCCCCAAGAGTGGGCGGGGGAAGGGCGGAAGGGGGAGACGGCTCGCTTCTAAGGCGGCTGGCCGGCGAGCCGCGGAGGGCGCCGGGGAGGGAGTTCACCTTAATCGGAGGATTCTCTCCTCGGAGTCTTCCGGCGGTGAGCCGGAGCCAGTGACCGGTGGAGCCTCTAACCAGAGGCGAATGGCTGCCTTTGAGGAAGTCGTGAAGACGGCAATCCGCGACGTGGCCCTGAAGAGGGTCAATACGTCGAAGAACAGGGCCATGAGCGCAGCCTCAGCCTCTATTTTAGCGGCAGCGGAGGCAATCTGCCGTGGACCTCCGCCTGCGATGGACGAAATGTCCAAACTGCGGGCGGAGGTTACCCGCCAGGCGGCCGCCATAGAGGGTCTCCAAAAGGAGAACAAAAGGCTCCAGGCAGAACTGGCTGGGCTTGGAGGAGCCGGCCCTTACAAAGTGCCTCAGGAGGGGCGCGAGCGGGGGCAAGGCCGGCCCCCCGCTGCCGAGGACCACGTCCTTAATGGGTTTCGGCAGGAGCTGGCTGCCCTCCGGTCCGCAGTAGAAACTATTGCCTTTCGCCCATCCTTAGGCGGTAAGTCATACGCGAGCGCTGCGGCCGGCGGCTCCAAGGCGGGGCCGTCCAGCCAGCCTAGTGGCGGGGCTGTAAAGCCCTCCGGGAAGCCGGCTCCGGCGAACCCAGCGCCGGTGCCGGCTAATAAGACGGCTGACCTCCAGAAGGGAAAGGCGGCAGCCCCTGAGAAGGGCAAGGCGGCACCTTCTGAGAAGGGCAAGGCGCCAGCCCAGAAAAAGGGCAAAGCGCCTGCCCAAAAAAAGGGGAAGGCGGCAGCGGCGAAAGAGCTGGTGCCAGCGGCGGACCCGCCACCCACACCTCCTACGCCCCCAAAGCCTCCCGAGGCCGAAGACGGTTGGCACGTGGCCGGGGAAAAGCAGAGGGGGCGGAAGGCGGCTCAAAAAGCCAGGCGGGCCGAGCGCAAACGCCGGCACAAGAAGCGGAGCGCCGCGGCGAAGCTGCGTGCCCCGAAAACCGCGGCTGTAGTCATCACGCTACAGCCGGACGCGGTTAGTAAGGGCGTGCTTTTCCGCGACGTTCTCGCCAAGCTGAAGACGACGGTGAACCTCGAGGAGCTCGGGATCACCGGGGGCCTCCGGGTTCGAGTCACCGCGACAGGGGCTCGAATGATGGAGATTCCCGGCGAGTCGAGCGCCTCGTCCGCGGACGCCCTGGCAGAGAAGCTCAGGGCGTCCCTAAATCCGGACGAGGTCCGAGTGTCGAGGCCCATCAAGTGCGCAACTCTGCGCATCCTGGGCCTTGACGACTCGGTCTCCGAGGAGGAGGTGTTGGCCGCCGTCACCGCGGCCGGGGGGTGCTCCGCCGAGCAGGTCAAGGCGGGCACCCTACGACCGGACCGCGAGGGTATGCTGACTGTAACGGTTAGCTGCCCTGTGACGGCGGCGAAGAAAATTGCGGAGGGCCACACCCTGAAGGTTGGCTGGTCGAGGGTGCAGGTCAAGCTGCTAGAGCCCACACCTCTGAGGTGCTACAGATGCCATGTGGGGCACCATGTAGGGTGCCGTTGCACCTCGGAGGTGGACCGCAGCGAATTATGCTTCCGCTGCGGTCAGTCCGGTCACAAGGCCGCGGCTTGCCTGGCCACGCCGCACTGCGATGCATGTGCTGCGGCTGGGAAGCCGGCCGAGCACCGGGCAGGGAGCAAGGCCTGCACTCCACCCGCCAAGGCCAAGGGGAAGGGAAGGCCCTCCGAGACCACCAACCCCACCGTCGTCAAAGCCGCAGCCGCCGCCGCCGCCGCCGCTGCTGCCAAAGACGCCACCGCAACTCCCGCTGCGGTGGTGCCACAGGAGGTCCCGGAGGGGGCTGAAATGGACTGCCATTAATGGCCCCATTAAGCCTCCTCCAGGCGAATATCAACCACTGCGCCTGCGCTCAGGATCTGTTGCTCCAGAGTATGGCGCAGTGGTCGATAAACATCGCCGTGGTCGCTGAGCCCTACTTTGTCCCGCCCAGGCCAGACTGGGTGGAGGACCTTAGTGGCTCAGTGGCCATTATTGCGTCGGCCGCCGCCGGCACCCCGACCCTTGAGACGGTCAGAAAGGGTCAGGGGTGCGTAGCAGCACGGTTCGGGGAGATCGTAGTCGCGGGAGTCTACTTCTCTCCGAGCCGAACTCTCGCCGAGTTCCAAAACTCCCTCAGGGAGTTAAGTGTCGTCATCGGAGGCTATTCCCTTCCCGTACTAGTGCTCGGGGACTTCAACGCCAAGAGCTTGGCTTGGGGTTCCCGTTACACGGATGTGCGGGGTGGGATGGTCGAGTGCTGGGCTCTGGAAACAGGCCTGGACATCCTGAACCGGGGTTCTGTACCCACGTGCGTGCGGATGCGGGGCGAGTCGGTGGTGGACATCTCGTTCGCCAGCTCCGCTCTGTCACGGCGTGTCGTCGACTGGCGCGTCATGGAGAGGGTGGAGACCCATTCCGACCACCGGTATATCCGGTTTGAGGTCTCTGCCCAGTCCCCGAGTGCGCCGGTCCCACAGACCCCGAGTGGTCCGCGTTGGGCGCTGAGGCAGCTGGACAGGGAGCTCCTCCTGGAAGCCTCGATCGTGCGGGCCTGGGTGCAATCACCGGTCAGGCCCGCCGACGTAAACACCGAGGCGGGTTGGTTCCAGGAGGCCATGTCCGAGATATGCGACATGGCAATGCCCCGAGTCCGGCCAGGAAGCGCCCGGCGTCAGGTGTACTGGTGGTCGCAAGAGCTGTCGTACCTGCGTAAACAGTGTATGGCGGCGCGGCACCTGTACACCAGGCATCGCAGGCGCCGCATTCGGCCTCCGAATGCGGAAGCCATTGAGGCGGAGCTGTATGAGGGGTACAGGGCGGCGAAGGCCACCCTCCGCGAGGCTTGTAAGCGGGCCAAGAATGAGGCCCGCGAGGAGATGCTGGAGACTCTGAACAGAGATCCGTGGGGGCGCCCTTACAAGACGGTGCGGAATCAACTCCGCACCCGGGCCCCCCCGCTGACGCAGAGTCTCCGGCCTGAGCTCGTGGAGGACGTGGTGAGCGCTCTGTTCCCTTCGCGAGGGGAGCATCCTCCCCCGCCAATGGCTCCGCCATCCGCGATGCCGGAAGCGGACCGTTCAGGAACCGATGACGACATTCCGGAGGTGACTGGGGTAGACCTGAGAGCGGCGGTACGTAGGCTGAGTGCCAAAAATACCGCCCCGGGACCCGATGGCTTGCCTGGCAAAGCCTGGGTCCTGGCCTCAGAGGCTCTTGGGCCCCGACTGGAGGGGTTCTTTAGCGCATGCATGGAGAGAGGCCAGTTCCCGCTTCGTTGGAAGACGGGGAAGCTGGTCCTCATCCAGAAGCCGGGGCGCCCGGCGGACTCGCCGTCCGCATACCGGCCCATTGTGCTGCTCGACGAGGTGGGCAAGCTCTTTGAAAGAGTAATTGCAAACCGCCTCGCCGAGCACCTGGAGGGAATGGGTCCGGATCTTGCGGAACACCAGTTTGGTTTCCGCAAGAGGCGCTCGACGGTGGACGCCATCATGCGCGTGAGAGCCCTCACGACGGGGGCTGCGGTCTCTCGGGGCGGTGTGGTCTTGGCGGTGTCTCTCGACATCGCCAACGCCTTCAACACTATGCCCTGGAGCTGCATTAGGGAGGCACTCCGGTATCACCGGGTGCCGACCTACCTTCGTCGTGTGGTCGGGGACTATTTGACCGACAGGGCTGTCATCTACCCTGGTCAGGACGGACAGTGGAACCGGCGAGAGATGTCGTGCGGTGTTCCACAGGGATCGGTTCTGGGGCCGCCCTTGTGGAACATCGGTTACGACTGGGCCTCCCTAGCGGCGTCAGCGTAGTCTGCTACGCGGACGATACGCTGGTGCTAGCTCAGGGTGGGTCGTACGAGGCGGCGGCCGACAGTTTGACACGCGGGGTTGCGATAGTCGTAGAGAGGATCCGGCAGCTGGGTCTCGAGGTGGCGCTTCACAAGTCGGAGGCCATGGGCTTCCATGGACGTGGGAATGCGCTGCCGTCGGGATCCCAGTTAATGGTGGGAGGGGTTCCCATCGGCGTCGAGTGTACTTTGAAGTACCTAGGACTCGTCCTCGACAGCCGGTGGAACTTCGTGGAGCACTTCCGACGTTTGGCTCCCAGACTGGAGCGGGCCGGGGCTGCCTTTAGGTGGCTCTTGCCCAATCTGGGGGGGCCAAACGCCTCCTGCCGGAGGCTCTACGCGGGGATCGTGCGGTCCATGGCCCTTTACGGGGCGCCGGTGTGGGCGCCTGCTTTGAGGAAGCGGGCCGCCCACTACCTGAACGTGCCCCAAACGTGCGGGTACGGGGGTACCGCACGATCTCCCGCGAAGCGGCGAACCTCCTTGCCGGATTGCCGCCGTGGGATCTGGAGGCGATAGTCCTCGCGCGCCTGCATCAATGGCGCGCAGAGGCGCTGCGCCGGGGGGTCACTCCGCTGCCGCGGCAAATTGCTGCGCGGCGGACAGACCTCCGGTGCGATCTCATGGCGGCATGGAGACAGCGACTGTCGCAACCCCGTGCAGGGCACGCCACGATAGTGGCGGTAAGTCCCCTCTTTGAGGAGTGGCTTGAGAGGCGCCACGGCGCCCTCACCTTCCGTCTGACGCAGGTCCTCACCGGACACGGTTGTTTCGGGAGGTACCTGCACCGAATCAGGCGGGAGGAAACGCCCGGATGCCACCATTGCGAGGATCGGCCGGAGGACACGGTGGAGCACACAGTGGAGGTGTGCCCCGCTTGGGCGGAGCCCCGCCGTGTTCTCGTAGCGGCGATCGGCGGCGGCGACCTCTCGCGCCCGGCCCTGGTGCAAGCCATGGTCCGGGGCGAGGAGGAATGGGACGCCGTCGCCTCCTTCTGCGAAGCAGTGATGCTGGCGAAGGAGGTGGCGGAACGCGAGAGGGAGAGAACCTCTCGTCCCAGCCGCCGCGGGAGGCGCTCCGGGCGTCGGGGGTCCCGCGATGACCTCCGGCCACCGTAGACGCGGGCCTGTGGACGGTGAGTGATGGGCTAACTCGCCGTCCGTCCGTCTCACGACGAAAACAGGCCGTGTCGACGGCGCGTTCGTGTTCCACGCGCGCCTCAAAGAGATGTCAGCAACATGGGAGGGGCCCGAAAGGGCCGACGCCTGTCGGGGCCGCGGGTAGTCCTCTGGTTATCGCGGCCTCGACATAGAGGGCGAAGAAGGAACATGGGTGGTTTTTAGTCAGTAGAAGTCTGACACTCCCTTTCGCTCTGCCCAAGAGCGGGAGGGGTTATTCGTTGATTTTACAACCACCAAAAAAAAAAAAAAAAAAAAAAAAAAAAATAAAAAAAAAAAAAAAAAGGTCTTCGAAACGTGGAGTTTTTGAAAACGGGAAAGACAACGGGATTGAGGTAACTCGAAGAAGAATAGGACATGGTAAACACATTTGATTACATTGATTACAAATAACTCTTGCTTTCAGGTTTAATAATCGATTACTTACAAATGAAGGTAATCAAACCTGTCCATCAATTCTATTAAAGGTAGACTTAAATGGCTACAGTTTTAATAAAATAGCCATGCCTTAAACAGGTGTTGATTTGACATTTCAAATATAGGTGCGTTTTTATCGCTAAGTACATGTATTTCGTTAGATTATAGTACTCACGCCAAAAGGGTTTAAACGCAGTTTTGGCATAAAAGTTAACTTGTTAATGCCAAAAGCTGACATTTGTAAATTGGTAGTTTTAAAGTACCTAAAGCTTTTGACGAGATGACTGGTGGTTAAATCAGAAATCGTTAATTTATTTTATCCACCTGGACTAATGTACTCGTAAGTACCTACTTCGTGTATTAACGGATTTACTTATTTATTCAAACAGAATAAATACGTAGGAATCTACGTAGAATATTAAATCTCATTGTTTATGAAAAGGACACATAATAACTAAAGCAATTCTGATCCAAATTATTCCAAATGATAAAATCTGGAAAACAAAACCAATCAATTAAGGCTAAACCTTCTTTTAAGAAACTCGACTACCGTTTTGCTCGTACAAATATCAAGACTATTTCGCGCCAGATAACTAAAAATAGTTCCTTTCTAATTCTTTAACTAGGTTTTTGCCTCGCATAGGTGCAGGGCGTTGACAAATATGGGTGCAGGAAATTAATGGGAGCCGAAACAGGTAGATAAGCCAGTCCAATATTTATAGCAGGTATGTAGGCATATTGAAATCTCACTAGTTTGCACTGATTACGTAGATTTCAATTTCCTTGTTGTAATCGATGAAAGCATTAGTACCAATTCATGCACGTAAAGCACGTGCATGAATTTGTACTACTTAATGCTTTCATTTTTTAAATCCTTATTTAGAGAGCTTTTTTGCTAATGCGAATATGACACTCTTTATGTAAAAACAAAAAAATAGCTTACAGCTAACTTAGTGTGCTTTTTACTTTAATAAAGGTGATTGATGATGTGTTGTGTATTACGTTTTCTTGATCTTATTTCACTTATAGCTCCTGAGTCTCGTGGTCTCCTATTTTATTTGAGTATCTCTTATTGCATACTTTCATTTTGTTAATTTTACCTATATTTTGCAATGGGTGTAGTATTACCCAGTAGCAAGGTTGTAGAAGTCAGATAGGCAGTTATCGCTACAAGTAAATTACTTGTATTGGGGTCGACTTTCAGGCTAACCGGATGCAGCAGGCATCCGGTTAGCCTGAAAGTCGACCCCAACATAATTAAGAAAAGGCTAGGCAGATGATGAACAGCATTTTGTTAATACAGGGTGTAAATTAACCCTTCACACATACGTTAACCAAGCATTCTGTACATCAAACTAAGTACCCCTACGCAAAAATTTTTGCTGGGAAACAACTTTTTTTTTTTGGGGTCAAAAATCTCATTTTACGGTATAACTCAATGTAGCACTCTTATAACATTGTGCTAGTGGATGCTTTGAATAGTAAAAGGGTCATGGAGGTAATTTAAGTAAAGTTATAACCTGAAAAACTAGTATTTACTAAAATAGCTGTGCATAATTTGGAACTTTGACCCCCAATATCTCCGTAACTAGGGGGTTCCCAGGTATGGTCTAGAACAAAAAAAAATATCGCAGTGGCGGAGAGAACAAATGCCTTTCGTTTGCGTTAAGGGTACTTTTACACCTTTTATATGCTGATAATCGTTTTTGTTACCTGGTATTCTGAATCCAGTGTGATCCTAAGCTAACAGTGAAATGCTGGTTTGAAAATTTCTAACAATAAATTATAGTTTCCCAATGACTTAATGTCCGATGTCGATCCGATGTCGATCGGTTCCGATCTAGTTGGACTGCCTGGCACTGACTGCCGACATTGACTTGACACATTTAGAGACGGCCATAATCACAATCATTAGCTATGCTAATTTTCTGGTTTGTAGTAATTATTAGTAGGTTTTGTTTGAACGGTTTGGTTGAATGCTTTTTTTAAATTATTTACAAAGTATAGAAAATTGTTTGAAAATCTTTACGGTGTAGCGTGAAAAGATGATACCCTTCCTTCAAATGTCTATCACATACCAGTTGGGTTAAGAGCCTTCTGCATCCAGTCTGACTCAGGCACCTTTTTAAGACTGTCCATCTAGCTGGTAACCCTTCTTAAATACAATTAAACAAGCAAACTAACTGCCTAACCAATAACTATGGCGTACGATGACTCAAAGAACTTGGAAAGTTGAGTCGTCTCACGGGGTTGAAGCTCGCATCAGTGAAAGTGGCTACGATCGCTATCAGTCAACTGATAAGACAAGTCAATGCGATACTTATTCGGTCAAATGGCTTTTTGTTTGATACCACTCTTGTTAGGGCGCGGGCCGTGCTGCGAAAGGAATGTTGGACAAGCTTTCTTTTCTGTGTTACATTTCATACTTATAAAATCAATAGATAACCGTTATAACTGCTATTGATGTCGTAAAAACTGAGCTTGTAACTACGTGATGCAATTGTATGAACTTGGTGAGTTTTCTTGTGTCCTTATTCCAGTCAATTGAATAGTTTTTTAAAAGCCGCATACTTAGTAGGATTTCTGTTACACATTAATCGATATGTTTACACATAAAATTGGCGTCTAATAGTCTAATAAGAAATAATTAATTAAACTCAATTCTCTCGAGAAGGTAAAAGCGGAAATGATTTACCACCAAACGGCTTTAATCTTTTAGTGGCATCATCGTAATAAACTTTTCAAGTGATTCAATCTTAACACTCGGTTCTCTCGTCACAGGTGTTATGGCGAATGCTCATATGATTCACTCATTATTGAGGACCTGAGAAAGTTCGATTTTGATTTATTACTTATAGCCTCGTCACTGTTACACAACGCAACGTGAAGATTGTACAGTCATGCGAGGTTGCTTTGTCGCTGCGATTTTAGCCACATTGTGTACGCGACTTTATTAAAATGTGCGCATGATTCATCCTGCGATTTCTCATTCTAATGTTTGGATTGAAAACGCTATTGATGTTTTGGTTCTGGTTATTCATGATGTATTTTTTAAATGCGTACTTTACCTAAATTAAAAATGTGAATAAACTTGACATTGTTTAAAATAATAACTATCTACATGCTTTGCATATTTTCCTCACACAATGTGTTATTATGCATAAAAATGTTGCGATAAATAAAAACACTTAACACATAAAAATAAATTACACAATTTGTAGAAACACGCGGCGTTTTCTTTAACAATTCAAGCGCGGACTGCAATAATGCAACTAACTAACCGAAAAAAGTTTGCCAATTAAAGCAGAACGGTTACGAAAGTTTCACGTGTGCGAACAATTAGACGGACGGACAAACGGACCGAAACCTAATTATACAGATTGTACATAATTGCGCGCCTGGTTGTCAACGCGCGCGCGCGCCATTTTGCTTCTTTTGACAGATTGAGGTTATGGCGGACAAATGAGAGTGACATGCGTCATTTTCGGCATTCGTATAAAAATGGAGAAAAATATTTACTAAGTTAATGCATTAATAGGATTTATGAAGGCATTAAGTAAATATCAATAAGTTAATTGTTTAGTCAATAACGAAGGACACTTCCAAGAATAAATTGAGGAAGAAGTCATCATACTCGTAATGACTCGGACTTGACTATGACAGAATACCTTCCATGATTAAAATCACTTTTACTTTCAACTACATTTACTTTCATACATGACCACAATCTTTAATCAACGAAACGTCAGTCACAAAAGAAAATAAGCAAACGTGAATTTGTGTTCACCTTACGACGTATGACATAATAAGGCCTTAGGGCCTGAGACCATGTGGTCGTATCACCACAAAATGATATAATAGATCTTAAGTGGTAGCCTTTATCATAATTATCTTAATTGCTCGTGTTGTAATGTTAATAATTTGTTACAAAATGTCCCTTTTCTTGTTTCAGGTGAGAGCAATTTTCGTAAAAATGCATTGCGGTAACGCCGAGCAAATAACTTAAGGTGAGCGTACTACAGGAGTTAATTTTTCTTGGACATTTAATTGTTATTTGTTTTGATTCTGCAGTGTTGCAGTATTTTATAGTTTTCGCTTATATCATCGCGAAGGTACATGGTTTTGTGGCTTAAGTAACAGTAGCAGTAGTTGAATCTGAAAACACAAAATGACAATCCCTTGTTCTACTATCTCTGTTTAAATCCAGCTACGGAAAAGACTTGCATCAAGTGGAATGCCTTAGGGATCTTAATGACAAGAGGAATCCTCAATTCCTCTGACAACCGTACTCCAACATTCAGAGCATAAAAGAAATCGGAATAAATGTCATCTAAACATTTTTGATTTCAAAGCTATTACAGTCAATTATACAGCGTTTTAAAGAGAGTCACAATAATAATAGTATTTCTAACGAAATGCAACGCCTCCCAACACGTTGCGTGTTCCAGAGACAATCATACTGTGATGTCTAAATAAAGCTATTATGACGTTCAATGTGAAAATGACATTCAAATTATATGTAGTTTACTAACGTATTATTTGAATGAAATTTCGTTGTGTTTATCTAGTGCCATTTTGTTTTGAGTTTTGTTTTTATAATTTCTTCTTCATTATTTTAAATCACTTCTACGAGAACTGTTTTGATTTCGTTCATTATTTTATTAGTATTTAATTTATCTAGTCTATGATTCTGAATAATATATCATACAGAACCGTAAAATAATCATCAACATTCAATTGTTTCTTTTGATGCAAATTACAATGTCGTAACATTACAATCAGGAATTCAATTGTTTACAATAACGTTTTAGAGATAACTATTACAAAATTTGTAAGGTAATAAACTCCTGATCTCCAAATCGTAACTTCAGAATCTATTACCGATCAAACAATTTAACCAGACAACAATGTCTTGGCGCCAATAATGATACATTTTCCGTTTAACTGCAAGCTTGTATAAAACGTAATTATAATCTACTGTAACTTAATTATGTGTGTCAAGGACTACCGCCTCATTTGTGCCATGCATGGGCTAAACAAAGCTTGATAATAACTATGTTTTAGTAGAGGACAAGGGTGGAGTTCACGTTAATTAGAAATAGTAATTTGTTCTGCTATTGTGTTGGTGGCGTGTGCAGTCGCTCTTAGCGTGTGCCCGTGTGCTTGGTGGTATGAACTTGTGGGCTGGTGGTATTTACTTCTATTAATTATAGCTGTTAATGTGTATGGGTATGTAGATATGGCTTGAAATTATTTTTTGGTCACGGTCAAGTTTCTAACTCCAAATGGTGTCCGTTTTGTAAGTGATGTTCTATGAAACGCGTTTATAAAACATCATCAGCCTCATCTGCATCAGTTCCTGTAACAAACCTTTTTATAAAACGGTGTATGTGGTATTTAACAAATTGCCTAATGAACTGAAAGACCTTAGATCTATTCCATTATTCCGGAAAAAATTGCACGCCTGGTTAGTCAATAAATGTTTCTACACGACCCAGGAATACCTTAGTTATAAGAATAGAAAATTAGTGTAGCACCTTACTATGTTCCTATCAGTGCAATAATAACTAGTTAAGTTAGTATGTAGTCCAAAATGTAAATGTTTACCTACCTCTGTATTTGTTAGACGTATCCAATTCACTTTCTTATTAACTTTTATTTTAAGTTTTAAGTTTTGCATACCAGAAATGGTTGATATGAGGATCTTTACTGTAGTATTATGTAATGCACTATGTACCATCTATTTACCCATATTATGCGAATAAATTATTTGATTTGATTTATTGATTATTGCTTTTGATAACATTATTATCAAGGTCAAGATGGCAAGCAACACAAATTTGAAAACTATCTCAATAAGTGTAGACAATGAACGACTCTGAAGCTCTACATTTATAATTGGAGTCAATTTAAATATTGAATAGCTTTTTATGGATTGTGAAGCTTTTAATGATTACTTCCCACGCATCATCTCAGGGTCCTATAAGCATTTCCACAGTTTATGCAAAATTGCTTCTGTTACTGGGTCGTCTACGGTCTTGACCCGTATTTACGGTGTGACGCAATATGGCGTGTGGGCATCTAACTAAGCCTATTGTCTCCTATTCAATGATATCATTTATTTACCTGGCTGTAGAGAAGAATCAAGACTTTCGTAATTACAGGTTTTCATTTCTGCAAAAAGTCTGAAAAGTCTAGATCGGACAACAATCTGAGTTTTTGTTTACCCTGAACCTCTTCCTTATCAATGTAAATAACATTTACTATGGGATGAATCGTTCTATTTCAGAACTATTCTTGTAGTAAAAGTTCTTTATAATTATTTATGAGTACAATGACTGCTTTTATACCAAAACAACTTGGATAAATAGTTTCGTGAAACTCAGTCATCCTGATTATTAGTTATGGTTTTTAACCGACTTCTTCAAAAAAGGAGGAGGTTTCTCAATTCGGCCGTATATGTATATTTTTTATAAAGTTTTGTAAAGTATTAATGCTTCATCATTTTCAGCCGAAAGACGTCCACTACTGGACATAGGCCTCCTCTAAGTGTCGCCACATTGACCGGTCGTTCATTAATGCTTAATAGCACTAGATAGGTGTTAGAAGTTGTAGTTGGTTAGAAAAAAATGTTTGTGCGACGTGCGGTCCTAAGGGCAAACAATGACGCATCGGTAGGGTTGATAAAACGAATATATTACTTCATTATTTTGTGGAACATACATAGTAACAACTAAATTCGTGCCTACAGAGGAATCACGAGGTTGATAACAAAAGAATTTGTAAACCCAAAATAAAGAAATAGCTACAAAATGATATAAAGAAGGCCCATGACACGTGGTTCTAAAAAGTATTGAAACTATATACACACATCAAAAGTGTCTAGGGATCAACATATATTTTTGCAATAACTTTTCTCCTGATTGATATTAATTAAAATTTTCTTTAAGGATTCATCAAATAAAGTGTTTTCGTTTGTCACAGTAACGATAAACCAAGTCACCTTTGCATTAATAAAGAAATTTGCCATTTTCCTAATAAAGGGATTTTTGACATTCGGGAGGTACCTGCACCGAATCAGGCGGGAGGAAACGCCCGGATGCCACCATTGCGAGGATCGGCCGGAGGACACGGTGGAGCACACAGTGGAGGTGTGCCCCGCTTGGGCGGAGCCCCGCCGTGTTCTCGTAGCGGCGATCGGCGGCGGCGACCTCTCGCGCCCGGCCCTGGTGCAAGCCACGGTCCGGGGCGAGGAGGAATGGGACGCCGTCGCCTCCTTCTGCGAAGCAGTGATGCTGGCGAAGGAGGTGGCGGAACGCGAGAGGGAGAGAACCTCTCGTCCCAGCCGCCGCGGGAGGCGCTCCGGGCGTCGGGGGTCCCGCGATGACCTCCGGCCACCGTAGACGCGGGCCTGTGGACGGTGAGTGATGGGTTAACTCGCCGTCCGTCCGTCTCACGACGAAAACAGGCCGTGTCGACGGCGCGTTCGTGTTCCACGCGCGCCTCAAAGAGATGTCAGCAACATGGGAGGGGCCCGAAAGGGCCGACGCCTGTCGGGGCCGCGGGTAGTCCTCTGGTTATCGCGGCCTCGACATAGAGGGCGAAGAAGGAACATGGGTGGTTTTTAGTCAGTAGAAGTCTGACACTCCCTTTCGCTCTGCCCAAGAGCGGGAGGGGTTATTCGATGATTTTACACCAAAAAAAAAAAAAAAAAAAAAAAGGGATTTTTGACATTTGAACCACTAACATTAAAGTTCGAAAAAAAGACTGAAATAACAGTTTTCTTTAAAATTTTATTGGGTAACTTAAACAATTAATAATCCGTGTTTCTACCGCGAACACTAACAACACAAGAACATCGGTTTGGCATACTCGAAATGAGTTCATCCAAATCACGCTGTGGAATGGCCGCCCATGTTCGTTGCAACAACAAAAAAAGGTCTTCTTGCGACTGGATACCCTCCATATTCGGCAGAGCTCTTCTCTGTAGCATATCCCATGCATGCTCAATCGGGTTCAAGTCTGGCGACTGAGCAGGCCAGGGCAGGACATTGATGTTAGCTGCGGCGAGAGTCTGTCTTACAACTCTTGCGGTGTGCGGTCGTGCATTATCATGCATTAACTGAAATAAGGGACCGATTTGCACTTGTAGAGGAACGATGACGTCTGATACAATCGTCTCAGCATAAATTTGAGCGTTGAGGTTGCCTCTGATCCAAATCAACTCAGTTCTTCCGCCGATCCAAATACCCGCCCATACCATGATGCTTCCACCACTATAAGGATGGACTTCCTGGCAGGATTTTAATCGCTGTTGGCGTCCAGGGGTTCTCCAGTGTCGTATACGTCTTGTATCCGGTCTCATACCAAAACGAGACTCATCAGAAAAGCACACGAAACGCCATTGTTCTTCTGCCCAATTTCTGTGTTCAAGAGCCCATTGATATCGAATCCTACGATTGTGCATTGCTATAGGTGGTACCCGTAGCGGTCTTCGGGAATGAAGGTTCACTTCATGCAAGCGGTTTCTGACTGTTTGGTCGCTAATTAAGTTCCCTGAAGAGTGATGAAGCCTCACGGCTAACATCATGGCGGTTATTGTTGGAGCTCTTCGAGTTAAGATTTGAATGTATCGGTCTTGTCTCCGTGTGGTGCAGCGATACCGTCCTCCATGGCGCTCAGCCGCGGTACCAGTGCTTCGGTAACGTGTCCAAAGTCGACTGATAACACTCTGACTTGTATTCAGAGCTAAAGCCACAGTACGTTGCTGGGAACCAGCTTCTATCATTCCCACGGCTCTGAGCATTTCTTCCCTGCTTAAATGACGTCGCCGCTCCATAATAACGTTGGTTTTAATCAGTAGTAGGGAAACAGTAGCACTAATAATGTCTTCAATGCGTTGTATGTTTTTATAGGGAAAATATTGACAGCTGATTTTCATCTTTTACTCGAATTTGATTCACAGTTCCTGATTTAAATTATGAAATGCACCAAAAAGGATCCATATAAATTTATAAAATCATAAATTTATTACAAAGCCACATCTCAATCTCAAGAAATCCGCATAAAAATGCTTGATCCCTAGACACTTTTGATGTGTGTAGTTCTAAATAAAATTGTTTACTCAAAAAAATCCTACTGAACATGAGACCAAAACAGAGTGCCAAAACATCTATGATAAATTATTATATCTTCAAGCCTAACAATCAGGATGAGGGTCCAGTCGCCTTATAAGCTCCTGCACTTATAAGGCAACTTGATATCATCTATAATAAATATTGCCAGTCACTTAATGTTATTAAACGTTCGCAATTACCTCAGACATATTTACGGGAACCGTATTCTATTTTCAGGATCCATTTAAGTGTATTTTATTAGTTTGTTAAGTACGGTAGCATGATGGAGTTAATTTGATATACAGCCTCCTTCCCGGTCTAACAGTTATTTGTATATGTTCTGATCTAATCTTTGTATAAATTGCTGCTTGTATTTACACTTTAGTACTTGTGTAAATGTGTATGGCTGTATGGGCATTACTTGTCTACTATTTGAATACCTTTTCCTAAGTACAGATACATTACTGTATCTTATTTAATAATGAGATACAATCTTAGAACGTCTTTTAATCGCCAATCAAAATACAAATAAAAAAACCTTACAACGTACCTGCTATGTTATGTATGATAGCTTTAAGTTTAGCAGCAGTGTAGGCGGGAGGTATCTACGCTTCGCCATTTATGTCGTCTTTATTAGACCAACGTGAATCATCGGAGACACAGCTTATTGGAACTAAAACGAATGAGAAACAAAACACCACAATATCTATACAATTTTAATTGTCGTTGATTGAGGAATAAATGTAGAAATGCCATTAGCGTAAATAACTGTGGCGCTTGAAGAGTGTACCCTTTTTTTTTTGTTTTTGCGGGTGGAAAATCATCGAATAACCCCTCCCGCTCTTGGGCAGAGCAAAAGGGTGTATCAGACTTCTATTGACTAAAACCACCAAAATCAAAATCAAAATCAAAAGTCATTTATTCAAATTAGGCTGATAATCAGCACTTTTCGAACGTCAAAATTTACTTTACTCTACTTATTTACAAGAGACAGTCCCCCAAAACGCCCACCCTTCGGCACTTCCTAGTGTTTAGCTGGAAAGAAGAAGTGACGGAACAAACTCCCTAGCAACACATTCTGTCTGTTATGTTGGTTAGAAGAACCAGACTCGATACAATAGTAAGGTGTACGTTCATTTTAGAGTTACTACAGACACAAATCAATAATAAAAAATTATATAATTATAAACAATGTAAAAATAAAAAAGTACATAACATATCAATTAACAAATTTTTGTAATGAAGGTAAGGCACAAATGTTGATATCAGTGCTGTAACTATTCGTACCAAAGGGCGTCTGGATGATTAAAAACCACTGTAAAAGAGAGAATTTAATGGAAGAGAAAAAATAAATAATAAAATTGAGAATAGTTAGAGACATCCACAACTTTGTACCGGCTAAGAGTTACCAGGGAAGCCGCATGCGCAGAAGCTAAAGCCAAACTTTTTTATCTTCGACGTGGTCCTTGATTTTATAATATGCTTTTTGAATAAGGACACGTTTAATGTAGTTTTTAAACTTTCCATCGGTCAGTTCTATAATTGACTTAGGCAACTTGTTATAAAAGCGTATACTGTTTATAAGAAAAGACTTGCTAGTTTTCGTTAATCTGAATTTGGGTATTACTATTTCGTGTTTACTGCGAGTATTTAAATTATGAAAATCACTTCTAGTTTTGAAAAGCCCTCGGTTTTTGCGGACATACAAAATACACTCTAAGATATAAAGTGAAGGCAGAGTCAGGATATCAATCTCTTTAAATTTTTCTCTGAGAGACTCGCGAGGGCCCATCTTATAGATCGCGCGGACTGCCCTCTTCTGTAAAATGAAAATTGAATCAACGTCCGCTGCCGATCCCCACAGCAGAATGCCGTAGGACATAATACTGTGGAAATAAGCATAGTATACTAACCTAGCTGTGGCTACATCAGTTAACTGCCTTATTTTCCTTACTGCGTATGCAGCTGAGCTTAACCTACCCGAAAGAGTTCGTATGTGTGCGCCCCACTGCAATTTTGAATCGATAGTAATCCCTAAGAATACCGTTTCCGCTATAACTTCAAGTTTTTTGCCGTCAAGAGTCAAATTTAGGTCACGTTGTGGTACATTTGGTAAAGAGAACTTTAGACATTTTGTTTTGTTCGCATTCAGTAAAAGATTGTTAGCTGCAAACCATTTCGAGAGAACAGTTAGACTTTCGTTGACCAGTAAGACATCCGTATCTTTCCTATCTATTTTAAAAAATAGTGAAGTATCATCAGCAAATAGAATTATATCCGAGAATTTGGCCATCATATATGGGAGATCATTAATATAAACAAGAAAGAGGAAGGGGCCGAGAATCGAACCTTGAGGCACGCCCATCTTGACTAGTGACCCGGAGGACGTCGCCCCATTAACATTTACTTTTTGCTGCCTGTTCGATAAATAGGACAGCACAAGATCAGCAGCCTGACCACGAATTCCGTAGTGGTGTAATTTACGGATCAATGTGTTGTGGTCGACGCAGTCGAACGCTTTTGAGAGATCACAGAAAATGCCAATGGCATCCTTGGACTTCTCCCAAGATTCTAAAATGTGACTGATAAGTTTTACTCCCGCGTCCGTTGTCGACCTACCCTTCGTGAAACCGAACTGCTGACTATGCAGAATCCCATTTGAATTGAAGTGAGACAACATCTGGTCCAGCATTATTTTTTCATAGATTTTACTCATTGCTGGAAGCACGGATATAGGTCTATAATTAGAGGGGTCACTCTTACAGCCTGATTTGAAAATTGGTACTACTTTACTATGTTTCATTAAGTCGGGAAACTTGCCACTGTCCAAACATTGATTGAATATGCCTGTTAAGATAGGAGCAATTGAGTCAATAATATCTCCAAGAACCCTAACGGATATCCCCCATAAGTCTTCAGTATTTTTTAAATTGAGACTTTTGAACGCGTTTATAATTGTAGCAATGCTTATTGGTTTAAATTTAAAGTTTGGTATGTCCTTTGTAAAGTTTTCTTTAAGAAGAGCTTCAGCTAATTTAGGTGAAGAGGGGAGAAACTTCGTAACCTCTAACGGAATGTTGGTAAAGAAATTTTCTAGCGTCTCGGCGACTTCTTGCTTATCAGATATGGTTTGATTAACTATTTTCAAAGACAAGTCATTCTGATCGCGTTGTTGTGTCTTTCCAGTTTCTTTGTTAATTACTTGCCACACAGTTTTTATTTTATTATTAGAAATACCAATTTTGTTAATTATTATTTGCGATTTTGCTTGAGCGCAGACTCTTTTGAATATCTTAGAGTATTTCCTAACATAACTGTGAAAGACTTGATCTGAAGTCAAAGACTTTTCGTAATATAAATTATACAAGACATCTCTACTTTTTCTTATCCCTGCAGTGGCCCATTCACTAAATTTTGATTTGGAATTATTGACTTTAACTGTTTTTACAGGACACGATTTATTGAATTCTTGGCAAACTGTTGAAAATAAGGTGCCATAGTTTATATTTGGATCTTTGGAATCAAAACTGGCGTTATAAAGATTGCTAAAAACATTATTATTAAAAGATTTTAACTTATTTTTAGTAAGAGGTCTAAATTGTATTGATTTAGCTAAGTGACAATTTTTGTCTAACTCAAAAGATACAAGTTGACCAGTATGATCTGACCTAACGCCACTAATCAAAAACGAATCTTTTACTTTACAATTCGTGAATACATTATCTATGCATGAAGCTGAAGTTGCAGTTATTCTAGTTGCTTCATTAAATAAATATTTTAAGTTAAATGATTTAAACAATGAGATGAGCTTACATTTTTCAGGTGAATTGACTAACAGATCAATATTTAAGTCACCACAAACAAAAACTAATTTATTATCTCTGAAAAGTTTACTTAATATTTCTTCCATTGTGACTAAAAACAACGACAAGTTTGACGCTGGTGGTCTATAGACACATAAGAAAGCATGGCCCTCAACCTCCGCACATGCTACCTCACATAAGCGATCAACAGAGTAAGCAGTGATATCCTTCCTTTCCTTATACCTGAGGCGGCTATTACAAAGAATCAGGGTACCACCACCCACTGTGGATCTGTTGAACGCGCTGGCAACTGAAAAATTATTTACATGAAACAACATCCTATCAGGTTTTAACCAAGTTTCACAAAAACATAAAATATCTATATGGTATTTATCTACTAACAATTCTACGTCTACAATTTTGCCAGAGAAGCGATTTATATTCTGGTGGTAAAGTAAAATATTACTATTCGTCTTCTCTTTTGTCGGCTCTAAAAGTTTAAAGAATGAACTGAAGATTCTATAGTATTATCAGAAAAACTGGATAATACTGTTACATCACTTAACCTAGTCTCAGTTAAGTCATCAATAACTGCGTGTATATTAAAAGCTAACAATGTAGCTAATAAATGTCGGCTATTTTTGGGAAGAAACATATGATCCCGAATCAAAACAAAATCTCTAACAAAATTGTTAGTATCAAAAAACAATAAACGGTCACTATGACGACATGATAAAATATGCATTAAATTATTTAAACTATATATACAGGGTGTTTGGAAGGGAGCTGTACATACGCCTAGGGTAGAAACTAGGGATAGTCTGCTACCTACCCCCGCCCATTATATTGACCTTGGCCTCAAGGTTTTTTTTAATTTAAAATTATTTCTTTACCTTACTACGGTACTTCAGGCCCCATAACTTTTCTTCTCCACAATTTTCTGGTGTAAAATAATTTTTTGCAGGACCCTAAGACTCTAACGATTAAAACAAGACCATTAGCCGACCGGTCCCATGGATAGATTTTGAGCTACAGGTAGTTTTAGTCAAAAAGTCAAATAAAAAATAATAATAAATTAAAAAAAAACCTTGAGGCCAAGGTCAATATAATGGGCGGGGGTAGGTAGCAGACTATCCCTAGTTTCTACCCTAGGCGTATGTACAGCTCCCTTCCAAACACCCTGTATAATCATTTTCTTCAACGGCTAACCTGTCAGAATAGGGCAATGCACACAATATTAATTTGCCTAATTTTAACTTAAGCAGGGTGTCAATACCATTAACTACGTCCCTTTTTGTTATACTAAGGCTATTTCCTACAAGAAGAACTACAGTAGATTGCTCATTCAATTGCGTTTGTTGAATTTTTTGAATGAGCTCATTAAAATGCAACTTATGGTAACAGTGGTTCACTATTGCATGTTTAGAGCGGTTATTTAATAGTGATCCAAAACCAGTGCCTAATCTATCAGAATACACTAAGACATTACTTTGGGTGGGGTTCAAAGTTGTTGCAGTATGATCTAAAATTGGTAGAGTTGAAGGAGCAACATGTTGTGATATGAGAGGTGGTGGAGCGGTAGCACAACTACAGGTTAGGTTATTAGTCAAAGACTCATACCTCTCTGCGTTATACTTCACCAGGTCCACCAACTCACATGCCTCCTGCATGCGCTCACTTAACATCTGTTGACTACATTCATATTTATAAAATATTTCTTTCAATGCATTTTCCCCCATGTTCCTTCTTCGCCCTCTATGTCGAGGCCGCGATAACTAGTGTACAACCCGCGGCCAAGAGTGTACCCTAAAGTGCCTGCAATAATATAAATGATAATAGGGCTGTCTCGGTTACGAGGACTAATGTTAAGAATGTTAGACGCTAATACTATCATCAGTTATAATAATAAACGACTGACTAAGATCAGCAAGATTAATGATACCAATATTTGAAATCACTCAATACCATTGAGTAATCCATTTCCATTCATTCATAATGTTGCTGATGGCTTCAAGCCCGTAACTTTAGAGGTTCCCTATCCATTTGCATAAAATTTTAAGGCCTAATATAACTTGGTATACTGTTGTTTCTCGTAATGATATTTTCCCATAACATTATTTACGCATAATCAGCTTACGAATATTTTTTTGCCATAATTTCTCTAATCATAATAATGATTTAGCATAACATTCTAAAGCATAACATTCTAAAGCATAACATTCTAAAGCATAACATTCTAAAGCATAACATTCTAAAGCATAACATTCTAAAGCATAACATTCTAAAGCATAACATTCTAAAGCATAACATTCTAAAGCATAAATTTATTTACGCATAATGATATTAAAACATATTTTCCATAGGCATAACAAAGAAGCATAATAATTAACTCCTAAAATGTTAGACACTACATGCAGCAAGCATGGTTTCTGTCACGGCTCCGGTGCTGTGGGGCTCCGGCGGTCTCACGCGAGCTTATCGTCGCAGATGGTTTTGACGATCACCACTGCAGGTTCGTCTTGCTGGCCGGCTCTGCAGCCCGGTTCACTAAAGTTTCTCCAAAACTCCATTGAAATATTTTCATTTTACAACCAATGTTTCGTATACTATTTATTTCGAAAACAACTTATTCCGCAAAAGTATTTATTTATAAACACTCTTTTTACATACATTTATTTGGCAAACAATTCTTTTTACAAATGCATTAGATGATATTAAATCATCTAAATTATACATTTTTAATTTCTCATTTGGATTAATTAGGATAAATCACGTTTCTACTAAATATCATTTAATTACAATACATTTGAAACCACTCACAAACTCGTTTGCATAACTTTATTTAACTATCTCCCTTAAACTAGTTAAACTATTGTCAACCGTCTAGGGTTAGCGTTTCCGTCAGCAGGTCGACGGAGCCCCACTGCGCGAGACTCCCTATTTCTGTCTGCAGGGTTTAAAGGAACCTAACTAACCGAAAGTCGGGGTGCCTCTGACGTCGACCGTCTAGGAATAGGGTTTCTGTCAGCATCTATGTTTGTTTAGGGGGTTTGTGCTTAAATTAAGTCAATTTGTGTAATGTCTTTATTCCAAACGTTATTTATGGAATAAAATAATGAATTGTTTGAAAAGTAATACGTTATTATATAAAAAAAATATCGGATATTTTTTTGCTACGTGAAATATTTGGTAAACTTGTTGTTGTAGAATGATGAAATGACAAACGTTGTTTTTGACAATCGTTGTTTGTCAAGTAAAAAATTTTGAATAAATGTTTGGTGAACTAACTGAACTGGTTACCCCGCTGGCCAGACAGCCGCGGCGGTAGACGGTTAAGCCACCTGCTCCTTTGCTCTCGGCCCGCCTTGTCCCTCCGAGCCTACGCGGGCTTAAATTACATTCTAGGGGTAGGGCAGACAAGACTACGGCCTGTCGGTTTTGTAGCGATTCGATTCTGTCACTAACTTTTGCCTAATCATTTGCATGAAAATTCAAAACAAATACGCCAAAATAACTCAAATTTGTTTTCGTTACTTATATTAATTGTATGCATAACTTCTATTACGCTAATGGTCATTATGCCTAACAACAAAATGCGTATTAAATGTATGCCAAAAGAAATTAGCCTTCAAGATAATTATGCCATCATAAACTGTATCAAAAAAAAGGTCAAAATATTGTTATAGCAAAACAAATTATGACAAAATCGTTATGCCAAAGTATATTAGGAAAAAGAACATGATGCTAAAAGAAAGGATCCCTACTTTAGAAGGTAACGTAATTTTCCGACCAAAGCATTCGATCAGCTTTTAAATCTCCATAGTTTACTGGTTTTATGAACGTTTTCTTAACCAATCGGATTCGAAATGTCAATCGTGCGCATCTTGTACATGCCTGTAAGTATAACCTTTAACCGATAATTGGACACGGCTACCCGAGTGTTTTATTTGTTGTGACGCTACCTAATTGATTATTGGATTTCAATTTTGCATCATTTTATACTTAAGCTTCTAAACTTCAGTATTTAGTTAACAAGGCAGTTAACTAAATATTGAAGTTTGTTCTTGACCCTAAAATAAATTGTTTTATAACAGGCATTAGAACGTATGAACATAAACTTGGTTGGTAATCGATACTATTGAGTCGGATAAATTTAGAATTTCAATATTACGTAAATAATTGGTTACTCAAGAAAACCGATTCAATTTATTTCCAAATAACTAAGGAAACGTTATGGAGACATTTCATCCCACACAATTATCACTTCAACAAAGATCCCTAAATCTGCATTACGTCCGCATTTAATAGCCTCATTAAATAGATTCTACAGCAAAATGAGCCTAAATGATGCGATATATTCGATCTCAGTCACGCAACGGACAACACCAAACATAGAAGTTAGTGGCAGAGTACTATAAAGATTAAAGTTAAGCTAAATTAGCATGGGGCATTACATCCGTCTGGCAGATATGATCGGGCTTGCTGCTCGGTGGGTGTGCTGGCTGATCACGTCTACAGATAGGCTCAAGTGTCCCTCAGGGCACTATGTTTGGTCACATTTTGTTTCTCTTGAATGGTTTTGTGGAAATCGAGAATCAGAATTTGTGTCATGATAACGTGTAAGTATCATCAAACACAGGCACAACAAGTGTACAGACTTTTTAGAAGTTTATCTTTGAAATTGTGGTAGTTAAAACTGTGTTACTGTGCACTGAATTAATTTCACTAATAAATACTTGTGATTTAATAATGAAGTGTTAGATTCATTTGTGTGAATAATTATTACTTGTTCTAATTATTTTTTATAGACACCAAAACTTCAAAAATTCGAAAGTGTTCCCTGGCACCCGAATTCTACGCTAGAAATGGTGATGCTGAGACGTGCGCCAATGGCGATGAAAGCGGCCGCTGTCCCACATGGCTTGTTGTATTAAATATGCGATAGACCACAGTAATGTTCAGTTCTCTATAGTCAAACTATGTTATTAGTTTACCATTTGTGTATGCAGACTTCCATGGAATATTAAGGAGTAACGATAAATAGTTCGATTAGAAATTGATTCTACGATATTATTGCGAGAGTGTTTTGAAATAACGATATCATCATTATTGATGTCCGTATTGTTACTAATTTGTGTTGGTTTTCCTTTTTGTCTTTGGAGTACCTTATTCTAGATAGCCATGCGCATATGTACATATTTGATGCATGTGTGCATATTATTAAAACAACATACATCAACAATACAAATAACATATTATGGTAACTAATGCAATCATGATCTAATAGTAACATTTTTTCACATTTCGGATAATAAACAATATACGATGCGTAATGCCTCGTGACGA
The DNA here is from genome assembly GCA_932274075.1 of Diarsia rubi. NCBI lineage: Eukaryota > Metazoa > Arthropoda > Insecta > Lepidoptera > Noctuidae > Diarsia > Diarsia rubi. The sequence continues at coordinate 17,287,053 of OW026424.1, read as the reverse complement.
CCGCTAATGGTCAAAATAATTACTACTAGTAATTTTTTGTGTAGTTATTAGTAGATAGGACGTTGCAACCATTAATTTATGCAGAAGTCACTATTAGCGCTGATATAGTCAATGGGTTGCTAATATTTATTTTGCAGAACATCATAAACCCAAAATACCGGAAGTAAATACAAAATTACGTAGCATTATTTTAAGGAAGCAAACATTATTTATGAGTTTACTCTCAAGGCTCTGAGTATCTTAAGTTTTCTCTTACATAATAATACTGTTGTATCATCTGGCCAAAAGTCTGCAAAGGCATTTCTTTTTAAAATATGAGTTCTCAGGAATTTAATAATTACTGATGCGGAAATAGGAGCTTTGTCTTTCTCAGGGTAACAAGTTATTCTAGAATTGCCTTTTCTTTTTCTTTATATTCACCTAAGATTTTTGCACACAGCTTCGCAACTGTGACTGTCCTCGCATGACGACCACCGTGGGAAGAAGCATCCACTTCCTCGAGAAAGAAATCAATTTACTTTTACACCGTAGTAAATGATACACTAATACTAATGGAAAACATGCCACAAAAACCCACTGTAATCATACAATTTAATGATATTGTGAAATTCGTGCTCACTATTGTATGCTCTATGGTAGCTCCAATAGGGGCCACAATCACGGCAAAATTTTTTAAGGATGGGACAATTTGTATTGCTTTCATGGTTTTATCTCCTGATGTTTGTACTTTGTAGTCGGTCAAGGCTCGTTGGCGAGGTCGGTAGCGTCTACTGCCTATTGTTGAGGATCTGGTCGTAATCGTCGATGCATGAAGAGGAATTCTGAATAGGTTCTATTCATCTTTTATGAGAAATGACATGTTTGTGTCGGCTTGTTCTAAACTTCCAATGGCAGACAGAGATGAAATAACAAATTTACGATTGTTATCAAAGCAACTTTGTTCAATTGTCAAATTAGAAAGGCTCTTTGAAACATTTGTTAAGAACAAATCTTATCTAAGCTAATGTGTTTATTATCCTACTTAAAAACTTGTTTTCTTTACCTTATTGCATCCCAATCGTTTCAGGTAGGATTACGTGAAATCATTAACGAATTAGATTTCACGTAATCATAAAGTAATTATATAGAGACATCAATCATCATTGACATCATTTTATTTTAAATCGCTTTTAGTGGCTTTACTATGCATATTAATTTTACGACTTGCCCAAATTTGAAGCAGGTGACTTGGCGCATTCATATGCATATAAATATCAGTTAGGTCCCAACTATTACTTAAGTCGTTCACCTATGTATCTAGGTTGCCTCTTTAGGTGTGGGCTTTACCTCTTACGAAACCTCTAGCGGGCACACATGAAATTATGTTGCTGACATGCATCATTTATAAAGCTTGACTTTGCCTTTGATGGGATTCAAGTCGAATATTATTAAGAATATCTTAAAATTTTGGTACATTCGGCTAAGCTGGAAGTTGAATCCATACCTAAATTTTTCCCAACTTGGAAAAGGCTGGTCATCGCTATCCTGAGAGTTATAATTAATATTATCTAAACACTATTTCAAAATAATGCAGCCAAAGAGGTAAAAATGAGAGAATTAAGTGTACCTATATTTTTTTTATAACTTTACGATTATAAATGACGTGTTAATCTTCACGTTCACTATCAATCGATTCTCGATTCTTTACGTTCACATACTCCAGTGATTCATCCGCAAATTCACTCAATGGTGCCACAACAGTGGTACAAATCTAAAGCGGTGAGCGACGGTCTTAGTGTTGTCTTCCTCTTTTTTAATCGAACACCAACTGTGTTAAACATATTTATTTTAGTCCTTACTAATATTTAATATTATAAAAGCAAAAGTAACTCTGTCTGTCTGTCAGTCGCGCTTTCACGCCAAAACTACAGAACCGATTTAAATAAAACTTGGTACACAGATAGTTCAGAGCCTGAGAAAGGTCATAGGCTAACATGGGTTATAATTGAAAAGGGGGAGGAAAAGATAACTTTTGGTCGCGATAACCGACATCGATCGCGATAAACGACATCCACTCGGACGAAGCCGCGGGCATCAGCTAGTTTTATATAATATTGGAAGACTAATAGAACTAAGCAGACATCTATATAAAAAATGTACCAGTATAGACTGGTACATTTTTTTATAATTACACCAACCTTACCGCTAACATCATTATTGATAGCCTTGTTCTATCCACTGCTAGGTATTGGTCTCCCCTCTTTCTTCCATTCCTACTTAGAGAAAAAAAAAACAATCTTGCTCATAACCAAAATATTATTAGACCCGCTCCCTTCTATGATTTGAACAATCCAAAACTATTTGAATATGCATTGTTTGTCTGCTAAAGGTAGTTGTATTGTGTTAGCACAATGCTAGTGTAGTCAGCGTTTTGATTTGTCATCGATGCAGGTTCAATCCTGATCTTTAGTGGGTTACGAAAGCTTTAGTATTCATGGTGCTAATCGTAGTTTGATTAGTTACTTGATTCCAAATGTTTCATTAGCAATCATTAGAGTTCCAATAGGTTTACGTTCAAGTTTGTTGGAATAAAAGTTAGCATTTTTAGAATCGTCCTTGTCACTATAAAATGTCATTATACTTGAAAGTCCAATTAGTGTTTATAATAAAACCAAGATCACTGCAGTCTCTAAATCAACAACTGTGTTTTTTTTTTGCGTACAAAATGCAAAAGACATTTTAAAAAGGCTTAGTTGAGATTTTTTTATCAAACAATAATCCTGTGTTCTTTCACTATCATTATGGAAAAATATTTACTCTGCAACCATTTTGCGTAATTTATTATGATACCTTTGCATTGTTCACACACAACACATAATGTTATCATTTCGTTTCAGGTAAAATGAGAACAGTGTGCGAGATTTCAACATTATGTAAGTAACTAGGGTGTTGGAAGCCGAGGTGTTAAATGAAAGTAGCATCACAGCACTAGTACCATTTTAGTGGAGATGGTGTGAATTTTATTACCTTTACGCTTATTCGGAATGTATTGACATTTTAGTGTGGATGCAATCGGTAGGTACTTGTTGAAGATACTCGTAACTTGAAACAAATGCAAGCGTTGAAAATAATTTATTGAGTCGGTTACAATTGAAATGTAAAGTTAATGTACGAGTTTGATTAAGAGTTATAAGTTCTTGCAATACAAGAGAAATTAAACAACCAAAAGTCATAAGAGATGGAAAAAGCTCTAATTTCTTTCTTCATAAAAATTGTGGATGCAATTACGGTATTCAATGAAAAACGTTAATGTAAACGAATTGTTTATTTTAACCACAGAAAAATGTATTCTTTCTCACGATGTCATGGGTAATCTCACGGTCAATACGTACTTGTAAGTTGGCATCTCAATCTTCTAAGCTCATCGTGAGTTTTCAAGTGAATATGGAATGCAAATGTTACAAGGCTAGCACTCAAGAGAAATTACTTATTTATACAATCTTAAGGATGTATCGTGTAGTACTCTTGTGGTGAAAAGGTCAAACAATCGATGCCAACTGTATTCGTTAACGGTTTGTTCAATGGCTTGATTGCTTAATATTTGTATAGCGTGTACATATCTCTGCATCTATCCAATGTGTTAGGTAATTCTTAAGTCATGGCTTTGTCTACATCACCGCATAGTTCAACATTCTTGGTTTGGTAAATATTCATATATTCAGTATATGTTTTTTTTTTTAAATCGTTGCACCACACATAATGTCCTCATGTGTAATATTCGAAACAACATAACTAGCATAAGTTATGTTGTTTCGAATATTCCTTAATATTTTTTTATTTTTCAATATTTCCTTAATCGTTTCGTTTTATATTTAATTTCTGTCATGGATGTTAGTTACATAGGCCGCAGCTCCTTCATCAGTTGGATCGGACACTTTATATACTAGAGCCCTCCACTCCATTCACTTTCGCATTTATATTATTTAATATTACTTTTAACTATAAGATATAATTACGATAATGCTCGGTCATTTCGTATGATAGCTATTGTAAATTGTTTAATTAGATATTACCCGTTTTATCGATGTTATGTAATTGGTCTTAAAACTATTCGACCAATTTATTGTGACAGTGTTTTAGAAGTTAAGCATTTTAATTTCTTGCACGGAGTGGTTTTGTTTACCGTAAAAATGGAACTTTTGAAAGTATGTAGTTCTTCTTTTCAGTAATGAATGGTGGTTAATTAAGGAAATTAACCACACGCAGACGTCATTGTTACTAAATTTAATTCTTGTCTTCATGAAACAAATCATTCCAACATTCAAAAATTTTCAGACACGACAAATGCATTCTGAATCACATGCAATGCAATCAATTAAATGGATTAGGAAGTAGTCGTTAGAATAACCCTCCTTTTGGGCGTCGCCGCAGTCGGGTAAAAAAAATAGTAAAACATCGTTTTTAATGAGCCAATAAATCCGTCTCTGTGAGTAGTGCAAATAGTCTACAATGTTTTATCTACCATAGACGAGTTGAAGTTTTAGGGAAAGCTTTAAAAGTTACCGCTGAAGTTTTAAATCGATTGCGAAGCCTTTGACTGCGTTTAATGCACATCTAGAACAAGCTTAGAAAGAAAATGAGGAACAGTGTCGAAACTTTGAATCATAAGTTTGAAGTACTTAGGTATTATTTAACTTAAATATGAATTAAAACGGCTCTCGGTCACGGTATACACTTTTAAAACCATTTAATTTAAACAAGTGTGAAATTATTTTTAAATACACTTTATGTTTCATTACGTGTAGTGTGTAGTGTAACACAAAAGCTTAAAGCAGTGCCTAAAAGATAAAGTTTTTTCAATCCCATGCACTACCTTTAACTGTGCTAGATTTGTATCATGCGACATGGACATTGCTTGATTTAAAATATTTATTGTAGTCAAACGATTCTAGTCTGAATTTCTATACTCTATTTAACATACAGTTCTCACGTAAGCGTGGAAGTTAACTTGTGCTAACAGAGTCTCGATGCAAATTCAGTCATTTATTCTGCTGGGTTGCAAATCAATTGACTACGTATGATTCGAGGAAATATCAACAGTTATAGTGTACTTCAGTCTTGTCTACAAGCAAATTGATTAGGATTGCGATTTGCGACAACTGATTCTGTGCTAAGTGCATGTTATCTACGACAGGTGTTATGGAAACGAGAACATTTGGTTTTGAATAATTGGCATCTGGTTTTAATGCTTCATGATCATCGTCAGTTAAATTATCAGGTTCTTCTTCTTCCTTACCAGAACGCATTTATCTAAACGCTCTATCTCTCAGAGAAGAGTCTTATGCTTCAGCTGTGGGAACATTATGCATACATATTAAGTCTTTAAATATACTTTTAATTTAAAATTGGATGCCATACCAACTATACAGACTAGGACGTTTCACGAAGTCTGGGAACCATTAATTCCAACCTTCTTGTAACTATTTAGCTCACCGAATTCCTTTCAAAGGTTTCGAAGCAATTAACGGAATCGGCTCGTGACAGAATCATGCAGAGTTAGGCTCGTTTAGAAGTTTTGTACGTGATCGAGAGGTGAATTACTGTTGTCAGCAATTAGTTATCACCTTGTGTTACTTTAACTTCAGTCGCTTTATGCGTGCGTTGGAAGATTAATGGTATTTTACTACATGCGTATGAAGATTGTTCGTTTCTGTGATATTTAAAAATATTTGAAAAAGTGTCCGTGAAGTTTATATACTTTGTAAAACGCGACTATGCGACATAGCTGAATCTGTTTATTTTTGACTGACCAGTCGATGAGGTTTCAAAATTATCTGCAAGTCGTTTATTTGAATATAAGTGTTTTGAGTTTGAATCTTGCTACCCACCACCACGCATAGCGGACATTCCGCTAATAAGCTTATGTTTTTGCAAAGCGTTGCATCTCTGTTCGGAAATAACTTGGTGTATTTCAGTATTCTCATCATCAGTTATGGTATTTCCGTTAGAGATATGCTGGTGATATAAAGATGGTGTATTTGGCTTAGTTGAATCCTTTACTTTTGAATTATGTTGAATCACTGAGTGTATTCTGAAAGTTGTCACACATGTTTATGTATGTTATGTTATGACATCTTGAAGCATAAAAAGAAATCCTTTCCAATGGCTATCTCAAACAATTACCATAAAAAAATCCCTCACGACATACTATAGATCTTGGTTCTTTTTTATCTCACGTCCCAACATTGTACTTTGTCCACTTACTCACAGTCGAGGTACTTCCATGCATGGTTCTAAGAAAGTACGCTACGGGCTGTCCGTCGAATAACAATGTGAACGAAAGTGTCGCACCCACCGGAAGCGGCTGGTGAAAATCTTATAACAGACAAACAGCCATTACGATAAGTTCAATCATATTTTACTAACGCCTTGTTATGTAAGGGATTATGTAATGGTTTATTTTAATATGTGGTTTATTCTAGTTAAGCGTTGTCATGTTTTTGATTCGAAGCTTATTCATATTTTGTACCCATCTGTTGAGAAGCAGTCTCGAAAACACGTGTGACTTGAAAGGTTACGGCGAAATAGAAAATATTGATAAAACTCATATCAATGTTTTCCATTTTGTCGTAACCAATGATAGTAACTAATCATAGTTACGACAGCTGTTTTCGATGGAAGTCCAAGTTGTTTGAACAATATATATTGAAGTAACTTTGTTTTTCCATCAACATATTGATTGATGATCCATTTAATTAGGCTACTTTTTACGGCTGATCGCTTCAAATATGTAGGTGAATGATTAACGGAACAGTCATGCCTGAATACATAGCTGAATATGTATGAACTTGCAATAAAATATCACCATGTTGATAGATGTTTCCTAAAGAAATTAACATAGTACACGGTTCAGTTGGCTAAGAACGCAGTCTTTTAATATCGTACAGTGTGGTACTTAATGATGATAATTCCTATAATGTGTATGCAAAATTTACCACTTGAACATCGACTAAGGCTTGTTGAAAAAGACAAAAAAGAAATACTAACGACTGATCCCATTCATGCTATCAAGGCCTTAAACAATAATAAAATAAGGGACAATTTAGCACAACTCAACTGCATATCGACGCTAAACTTCATCAGACGGTTGCAAGATTCAAACCAGTAAAGGGTTGATCAACTTTCGTCGCAGCCAGAACATGTTTTGCGATAATTTTGTGCAATATGTGGTTTGAATTTCATATTATCCGTATTTTGTATCCATCAACTTTGTGGCTACAAGTTTATGCATCTAAAAATAACTTGGTTATTAAGTCCCGATATTATGCATCAAAAATAAATTTTAAAACAATTTTGAACGTTGGGATCCTAGGAGTGTTTTGAAAACTTGTATTGTTTATTATGTCATGAAATGTTTTGGCGCAACTTATCTGACTTGTAGAGTAACTTGTAGAGTATGTTTGAATAGAAGAAACAGACTAGATACTCGTATAAGTTAATTATTATCAATCATACAAAATATTTCTTTCTGTAAATTGGATTTACACAACACTTTTACACGTTACATCATGACGTTATGTTTTAAAACTAGATGGGACCTGTGTTCCGTACATGACTACTTTGAGAAGAAACAGTCGGAACAAAGTCAGAGGTCACTTAAAAACTCCAGACATTGGTCAAGTCATATGACGACCATGCAAATTAGCGTTTGAGATGGTTTTTTGAAGAAAGAACCACACATGTTTTAGTGGAACTGTCCAATCAGTGCCAGAATTTTTGATTGATCATTTACCTTGACTCATTGTCTTTTGCCAGTTATAACAAAATGTGAAAAAATATCTACACACCCAATCTAATTAGACAGACAAGTCAAAGCAATACTCAATAATTAAGCAGTCAATGTAATTTTATTGTTCTCTCACCTAATAATATTGTGTTGCAGTAAAAACTCGTGCGAAATTCTATTACTTTGTGCGCAGTGCGCAATCCTGGTGTTTAGTGGCCTGTCATTAATGTAGACAGGCATGGGAGAACAGTGGGAAATACGACGGTAGAGGTTTTTCGCCTTATGGGTATTGTTTTCAAGTACTCTGATTATTTTTTAAATCTTTTTAACTAAACGAGCGCTTTCAAAAGCTGCCAGTTTCAATACTGCTGTTTTTAAAAGCAGTAATGTAACTGGCTTGATCGCGTTCAATTTTATACGTGATTTGTCGCCTATGAGAATAAGCTCCTTTGTGCTTTTTCAGTTCTATTTTAACAATAACGATAAGGATTGTGGAAGGAACAAGGTCTATGGTTGTTTCAAGTTTTGAAGAGCATTCTAGTGTATTTGCTGATGTTTCGTCGTTTTCTTTACCTTAACTAACATGAGCTAAAGATCCTATCTCAAACAACCTATTTCTTAAAATCAGTTCAAGATAATAGGATTATTTTTATGCCAAAATTACCTCAAGACGTTACCAGTACCAGACGTAACACTGTGTGAAAACGGAACCCGTCATAGTTCAATTGTAAGCGTTTAACGAACAACGTTGCGTAACCCTAAGCTTAATGAGAATACGCGTCGGAATTAAATATTTCCGCAAGTTTCTTTGTAAGTTGTTGCCGATAGCATCTTCAGTAATGGATGCATGTGATGTAAATGTTTTTGTATTAGTGTCGTCATTTAATAAAGGGTCATTACTGTGAGGTGAGGTTAATTGTATTGTAGTTATGTGGGATGTTGCATTATTATGGTTATTGTTAAACATACTGATGTCAGTTGGAAAGATTTCTTGTGAGGAATTTTGCTCGTTTGTGTCTGCTGATGTTTGACTCTTATTGAGTTGGATTGATACAAGTAGAGTAATAAAGAAGTTACACCTAGAATCTTATTTTTATTTACAACAGTTCATAAAAGCCAAAAAAAATCTTTTAAGCTGGGGATCTAGTCTTTTAAATTAAATATTTTATACTTGCTGATCAACTTACACAGTCAATCTCAAACAAAATTACCATGACCCTTTTCACAAGGATCCACAGAAAGAATAATGATATACTCAACAATGACACCGTTGCCCAATATACAGTCCAATTGAGACATTTCACATTTTTGTGACAAGTAACATACTAACTTATCCTTCAGCGCTACTGATAAGACCACCCGTTATTTACTGCTGTTTGGAAACTGCCTGCATGTGAAATCAGAGTTACAAGGCCTGTAATTTACGTAGTATTGTGCAATTATTTGAGCACTAAAGATAATAATTTTTGACAATAAATCAAAAATTATTGGATTTTTTTGTTTGTTGTAAAGTCCTTGGATGCACGGATCACTAGTTCTTTTAGCGTGTATTTTAAAAAGCTGGATAGATTGTCTCTGGATAGTCCTGTTCAGTTGCAGATTTCCAAATAACGAATGAAATGATTATCCTTATCATAAAAGTTATCAAACCCAAGTATTTGGCCATTCAATATTTTTACCCGACTGCAAGGAAGGTAATTGCATCGGCAATTAATATTGAGAATCAATTTCCTAACATGTGAGTTTGTAATAAAATGAATGGAACGAAACAACCATTAAGCAGTCCAATGTTATCAATATAAGCCAAGAAGAAGCAAGTATTGTGTAACAACACGTTTGCTACAAGTTGTATAATGAAGCCAGGAGCCACATGTTCGATAGCTTACGATTGTGTTACCTACAATGAATTAATACTATTCATTATACAATAGGATCGCCCCAAGCGACGTGATTTAGTCCGGATTCAAGCAATTAGTTTATGATAAAAGTTTTTATTTGATTTATAGCACTGTTTTGCATTTTAATTGTGTTGATCTAGATTAGTTTCAACTCTCTCCTGGTTTTGACGCTAAAGGGCAATACGTTTTTGCTTTAATATCGAACACTTTATATATAGTTATTGCTTTTGTTTGACGAGAAGTTGTTGAATTGTGACCATCAATTTTACATCCACATGATATGGCAAACGGGCTTCTATTTCACCTCTACTACTCTCTACAGTATTACTTAATAGCCCCAATTCTTCTGATATTGTATCTGATGTAAGTCAGACCATATCATTTTCCTTTCAAATCAAGTTTACAGTAACCAGCATCACACCTACTACCACAGATATTATCAACAAAGGTTATGTACTTCCATTATATCATTGGTCTGCGGTCGCCGCTGTCATTCACCCGCGGCCGCTCTCTGGCGCTTGCGCAAGTGGCCGCGACACCCGATCTATCTGCCGGTTAATTGCATATTGTTCACGAGATTTATGTAGGATCTTGTGTTTGTGTGCAAGTACCTTGAGACCACATGCCTTTGGATATATTGATGGGCAGTTTAGAAACTAGGTTGATAGGAGTTAATAATGATGTGGTGGAGATAATTTTGAATCTGATGTGTAATTTAGCTCAGCATGCAACGTGTACTTTATCGACACCCATCGCGAGTCGAACATGTGATGAGGAGACATGAAACATTGATGAATAAAAGAGTGATAAATATAAAAATATTGATGGATGGAGAGGGAGAAGAAGACCAAACAAAAGATGCATGAATTGTGTGAAGAATGATATGAAGGAAAAGAAATAAATGAAAACGTGAAGATTTACAGGGCAGAGTGGTTGATAAAACTTATTGCGCTTACCCCAAATAACAAGGGATACGGGCAAAAAGATGATGATGATGCACGTATACTTACGGTACTTAGCAAAGAGTTTATAGATTCTTAACACAATGACAATGATACCACAAATATTATAAGACACATTACTTCTTCAGTAAATTAACTTAGAGCTTGGCTGGCCAACGTTTTCAGCGAGTTTGAGTCAACCATACTTAAAACAGACCGACCATCAAAATCTCAATTGCTCGGACCTGTCTTCAAACTCTCACTCATCCTCAATGAAGGCGGTTCCAAGACCTCTATAACTAAAATGTTGGCACTCGTATACTAAGTAGTTAGGAAGTAGTTGTTTACCAGCACATCGGAATGTATTTGCCCTTCCCACGTGTGTTCCCTTTACCATTGTGTACACACTGGCGTCTGCAAAGTCTACAACTTTTTCATAATAGAAGATATCAGTGAAAGTTGGTGGACATGAATATTGAACAGTTAATGGAAAGTAATGTTTGTTTATTTTTTAACAAATTATGGAATTTTCCCCCTATACGTACCAACATTGGATTTAAAAGTAACTCCGCGAGATGGCTCTGGAATTAAATTATTATCCATATTATCATTCCTTCTTCTTTACATAATGGATTTTTGTTTTCCTTTGTTTTCGTTTAGCAGTTTTTGTATTTTAATTTACCATGAAGTTTATTTAACCAGACTCGCATTTACTATATGCTCAACATGTAGGTATATATTTATTCTTACAATTTCTTAACATTTCCGTTGTTTGCCAGGGAGTTCAACAATGCTTGTAGAGGTCGTTTACTTTTGCCAAAATTATTACACACAGGTTTCATAATATTGGGTTTTTGATAAATGTAAAAATTATTTGCAACAAGATTTTCAACAAAAATATATAAATTTTAGTTGGCATTAAATTATTAGCTTTATGTTCATTAAAAACATAGGTTACTGCAGATAACCACACAATAAAAATAAAGTAATCTAAGTTCACTTCAAAGAGAGTAAGAGCAAGCAGTGCGTGCGGTGCCCACAGGAAAAGTTGTTAAGCTTTGAGTAAATGATGTATACAGTCACTGAGAAGAAAGTTAGGAAAGTCATCAAAGATTATTGAAGAAATGACACATCTTCTTACAATGACCATAATTTCATTTGACCTTCCACACATTACGACTACAATGAACGTACGCAGGATATATCATTAGAAACAATGAAATGATTCACGCTAATGTGGTCCTTATGTTCAATTTAAATAATGAAAGAAACGTTCATTTCGAGGTAGACTTAACCCAGTCACTTGTCCCAGACTCCCAGGTACACGAGAAGTATGAGAACAATAAAATGTTATAACATGCAAAAAACATTTTCTCATACAAATAATTGCTTGAATGTAGTCTCGCAATCACGACTGTCCTAGAAAGTAAGTGACCATATTCATTGCTCGTTCATCATTCGCACAATAAAATTGTGTTGAGATGTTTATAGTTTTCCTACTAATGGCACTGTGACGGTTGTCTTAAAAACTATTTAGTTCAAGAGAAGCGGTGTATGCTTTAATTACTTAGTGTCGGGTTGGAATGCTTTTGTTGGAATTAAAACCTGAGATTGGCTGTGTTACATACTTTTGAGGAGATAAAGATAAAAAATAATGAGTTGTGGTAGAAGAAAGCGGTTTCAGAAGACATTAATGAATGACCGGAAAATTAATAAATCAAAATATTGCTAAGCAACCCTCAAGAATCACGATTTCAGATGAAATTAATTGGCTGTCAAGTGGTCATCTTTCCTGTTTAGTCATATACGAATCCGATTACTGACTTGTGCAACCAAATTACCTTGAGAAAGTCCGATCTGAATGTTTCAAAATCAAACAAGTCTATAATTCGCCTGACCAAATCTTGAAAACCTAGATTCGTACCCGGCAGATGATTAAATTTTTGCGCATAGACTCTGTATGACGTCATTCAAAAGTTATCGCAATTCTTCAAAACAAGATGCATTTTTTGATAAAAATAATAAGTGCTTGCAAACTTTTTAAGAATGGCTCTAGCATTAGTCTCATTAATTAAAATAGTCAACGAGAAACCAATCTTTGAAATGGTTAATCTTTGAATAGGGATGTTTACTGACTAAAACAAATCTTGTTCTAATTATTCCGTCTGTTAGATTATCGAATAATATTGGATACGTATTTTTGTTTTATCAAATGAATAAAGATTTACGAAGATAACACGCATCAAAGCTTTGAGTGGGGTTAGTGGTTTCACTCAACGGTAAAAAATGTCATACTAATATCTTAGAATAAGACGTCACACGAGTTTACAAAACGCTGTATCGTCTTCATTGTTTGTTTACATGAAAAAAAGAAAAAAAATACGTGTGCAATATTTTTTGGAAATCTATCTGACGATGACGGACTATTAGATTTTTTTGTTAACTACTCTATTACAGGGTGGAGTTTTTCTCACTTTTAATTTCAGTGACTGAATTTAATTTACATCGGCTTCTGGACCATTTCCAAAGGCATTGTCAGAATCATTAGGCATGCTGTTTTTACCATCCATATCAGTTGATAATAGCGGTCGTGCGATCCGGCGGGCGGTCGCACGGTCGCTTGCCTCCTAATTGATCCGATTGTTGTTCTTCGCCCGTACGACGAAGTTATTAGTGCTGGCAAGTTCAAGCGATCACGGCTGACTTGAGAGACGAACCACATATTTTGATTTAAAATTAAGATCTTCATTTCAGCTGCTTGTGAGAAAAAGTTTGAGTTTATAATTTTGAAATAAATTTCGTATTGGTTAAGCATGGTTAAAATGGTGCAGGTGTACCAAAAATGTATAGTGTGTGCAAAATAAGACGTGTTTTGGCGCACAAGTATCAATGAATACAATAATTCGATATTTTATAAATGAAACAGGTATGTACGCGAGGTTACAATAAACATGAGACGAGAACTATCTTCATTCTTAGCATGCAGATGCAGTTATGTGTAGAAAACAACAGTCTCATTAACGCATATCCGAGTAAAGTACCTATTTATTTTATACGCCAAGTGTTCGCAGCGTATATATAGAATTATAAGCATACTTTACTATTCCATAGCCATCGGTCAACAGCACTATAACATTAAAAATAGCTACATTATACCAAATTATTCATTCAAAAGGCAGAAGCCTTAGAAATATACCATTAGACATTCAACACTCGTTTTATAACTGTCTCGTTCTTATGAATGGCTGGTCGTTTAACATTCACGTTGTCTTGTCCAATAAAATTATTCTGAATTGCTCCTCCACCTATCATCTCTTTGTTTTCAACACGTGCTTATTGTTTATAGGTGTATCGTTGTTTGTCTAAATTGTTTAATGTGACTTACTGCCGCACTCAGAGAGCTTTAATGATTACTTAGGCCATCACTTAGTAAAGGTTTTGACAGTTTCGTCATACCTACAGTATGTCAAATCTTTACTAAGTTACGGCTTGAGTAATCATTAAATATCTCTGAGTACCGCAGTTGGATATTTATTTTAGAAGTTTCCATTCTAAAATAAATGTCTAATACTAGCAATGCGAAAAAAATACACACAAATAATTTATTAACCATTCATTTTAAAAATATACAACAAATTCACATCAAAGAAGATAAATTTTCCAAAGGTAGTCATGTAGACAATGTAAAATTATACAATGAACGTGACACAAAAACCAATAAGTACTTTCAATAAACCTAACAACACATTCCGATTAGCTCATCGCATTAAAAAAACCAAAACCGTCATGGGAATAAAGTTTAAAAATTGCAAGGATCACGAGTGGAGCGTTCAACTCTGTCCAAAGGTGTAGACACGACAATATTCAAGTTTTAATTTACCAATGAACGCTGATCTTCTAAATATAAAGGCTTTTCGTACTATGAGAGGTCAACTTATTCTGGGATTTTGTAGGCGTGAGCAGAAACAGAATTCAGATGACAACACGTAGTAACGTTCACATGCTGTGGATGGAATCGCTGATTGTCCATATTAAGTATAGCAATATTCGCATCGTGACCGTACGGTGAATTTATGGGAATTGTTGTTTGATGAGAAGGAAATAAAGAAATGATTGCGTTATTCAAGTGCTGTCGGTAAATTTTATTACTAGATGTGAAGAAAATGGCTATAATCTAGGTGGTGGATTTACTATAGAATTTATTAAAGATCACCCAGAAATAGAGCAGGTTAAACCAAGCAGCAAAACGGACGCATCTACTGCTTATTCCGTTAAACAACTATTTATAACTCAACCTAAACACACTGATAATTACAATTCTAAATTAACCGATAAACTAGAATAACTTATAGATGTAGCCGACGATTAAAACTAAGTAGGTTCCGATGGTATCCACGATAAATTAACCGACCGTTAATGACCGTAAAGGTACAGATATCCAAGTAAGGAAGAGACAGATGATCTGCTATCGACCGAGAATTTCCCGTAACATAATATAGGATGATTATTACGTTATTTTATTTCCTGCGATCAGTCTTGTCTTGTAATGGAGTTGTACCAGCCATGATGTCGAAGACTGGTTTGAGTCCTGTGGGAATATTGTTTTGTCTGATCATATTATGAAATTAAGTTTTAATTTTGTTGTAAAATTGATTTTGACCGATAATAAAACTTTATTATTTGAAGATGATATAACTGAATGTTTTTAATGAATAAAACCGTTACCCTCAAGTCGGATGACAATGCAAACTATACAAACGGTACAAGAAAATTACAGACTTCGTTAGAAAATTGTAAGTGAGCCGTAAAGGAACTAATAAGTAGTAATAAGTGAAATGAAGTAACCCGTGTTTAGACTAATGCCTCGCCGGTATCTGGCTCCTAATCACCGTATTCAGTCGAGGTGTAAGCACCACGAGTAAAGGCTCGTTTGTGCCTAGAAAGTGTTTCAGCAGCACTCTCTAACTACACTTTAATGTTTATTAGTATCAGTTTCCGATGGTTTTCATCGTTGGGTTTTTTTGTTTGAAAATGTACCTATTGTATCCACCTTAGTGAATTTAATTGACTTTGTTTTTATTCAAACATTTTGTGTTTAAGTTATGTTTTTGAATCAAATATGAAATAAATTGAGGACACAACATAATGTAAAATGTAAGCATTAGGCAACTGCAACTTTTAGGAAATATCAAGATCATCCCAAAGTCAGAAGTCAAATCCAAAATTAGACAAAATTAAACTCTAAATTATCTGCATGCTCCACTTAACACAGCAAGTACTCATTACGCAATTAAGCAAAACAAATGGCAGACTTACCATAGATTTTTGGGAATAAAGACTCTTTGTCTTCGTTGCTACATCTTGCCTTGACAGATTTGGACAAAGTCTCGTCACGATGCTTGTACACATTGGCTTTATCGTCGACGTCATTTGCAAACTTAATTCACTCAGCATTTCTGTTTGGTTATTTCATAATCGTTGTCTTTTATCTTTCTGAGTAATCAAATGTTTCTCTCTCTTAATTTCGGTGTCACATTATACTTCATGTTTTGGATTTCCATCGATGTTTTCACTGAGTACAACTTTATATCATGCTTGCTCGTTTAGTTACCTTTTACAGAAATAAAAACTATGAATGATTGAATTGAAATACTGTAAAACCTTCATGTAACTGTTAGCAACGAAAAAAAAAATGTGCATCTATTAGCTAATTACCCAACAGTCACGAAAACATACCTGCGTACGTACGTATGTGTTGCGTAAGAGCATTTGCAACAACCAATTATCGGGCCAGTCGTTTTTCAGAATTATTTGAAACAAAACATAACTAGACTTACTTGTTCACTGTAGCCATGAGCAAAGGATGGTGCTTTCACCTGCTAACAATTACACGTCGACAGCTGTCCGTCTTGAGCATAAGCTCGTGTCATTATGGCATGTACGGAGTCTTCAGTTTTTTTGTCATTGTCTTTATTTGTGGTTTTAAATGTCTGTAGGTACTCTGCATCAGTCATGTTGTTGTGTATTGATGAAGCCACTTGTTTTTTTTAATTGTAGTAATAGAGTCGAATAAGAATTTAGTTTAGAAGCACTCTTTTTCGATACCTAATGAGAAGTGGTGGGCGGTTTGTGACCTATAGTTATAACATTTGAATTTCAAAAAGTGGAGATTCCCAGCATTGCAATCTGTAGTAAATCCAGTTAAAACAGACTTATCTTTATCACCGTCATTTCAACCGTCCATGAACCCTAAACACCTGACGTAAACATGATACATATTACGCATATATATGTTGGTTGATAAAAAGCACACCTCTTGATACCGCAGTATTACGTATGTATTACGTACGCCACTATACGCAACGCCCACTACTGCGTTCCGCCCGGTCTGGTGTGAGGCTTCTCTTGTTGAGATTGTTTAGTCATATCGCTGATAAGAGATAATATATTGAGAATGGTGGCCCGCTGATAACAGTTAAAACTTACGAATTTTAAGGTTATAGGTTCGAACCCAGAAGAGCGCGTTACTGTTTGTTTTTTTTTTCATCACGATTGCTCTCAAAACGGTGGAGGAAAACTTCATGCAGAAACCCTTATGTGCTAAAACCAATAAAATCAAAGATACGTGACCAATCAGCACAGGGCCGCGTGGTAGATGAAGCTACTCCCTCTCACATAAAGGTTATAAGTTACCAAATGATTATGCTGATAAAGATCCAAAACAAGGCAAATCTATATGACATTGTTGTAGAAAGAAGGAATAACAAATTACAAAAAAACAATTCAAAGAATGATTAAGAATTAGATGGTAATGAATGAAACTGAATTGACAGACGATGTCATCGGTGCCGAACTGCAAATGGATATGACTTCTCTAGGTCAAGTATTTCATTGGAACCCAACTTGTATGATAATTTTAAATTAAGTATGCCATATTTTGTGAGCGTACGAATACTTATTCTATTTAGGTACGCTGTTATAGTTTTAACTGGCTATCTGTTTATACTAATTTGTCTAAAGGACCTAACTCGTAGCAATTAAGTTTTATATTGCAAACGAATCATATCGTGTTCAGCTAGATATAAACAAGTTTGATATTAAATGCGTGTAGTTATTGTAACTAATTGTAAGTATGTTCATGGTTGATTAATGAACATATTAAGAATATTTTGACATTAGTTTTTGCATAATAGTAATACCAGTATATTCTTTCATTGTTTTGCCGTTTCGGTTATTACTAAGTAACATAAGTAATTATGTAAATGATACCTTTGTCTCGAACTAATTTAGTACACTGTTGAACTTAGTTTGCCTATGGGAAATCCAAATGAGCAATTGCTAATTTACCATCACGACACACACAACTTTGTTTCATCTTGAACCGAACAAGAACATTTTAAGTTTTATGCGGATGAAGGCAAAAGCCATTTGACCAAGATAATTTGTCATAAATTTCATTGAAACGACCCATAAAATAGCGATATAGATAGACTTTTATGTTAATGAAATGAAGTTTGATGTATATTGATGATATACTTTACGTAACGAAGCTGAAGAAGGCGGAAGAACATCAATAACAATTTAAATAAAAGCATCTGTTTTATGGACGTCGCGAATCGAGTATCGTGAACGAAATTATTTAGATTGAAAGTTACCGGACACGTGGGCGATCATCTTAACCGTTACGATATACGGGAACGCAATTACAGACCATGAAAATGAAAATTCTTGGCATTATGAAAAAAAAATATTTATACACGAGATACTCGTAAGTATAATAAATGAAAGAATACCAAGTAAAACTAATGAGGATGGTCAACCGAGATCCAATCTCACCAGAGAGAGAAATTGCTATTCGAAGTATGAATTTTCCACCAATGACAATGTTTGAAACTGGTTTGTTAGTTGCCATTAGTTTTACAGTTATTATCCCAATTGAAAATAAGGTCTATCGGGAGGACCTATAGAAGGAACCCAGAAGCAATTTTAATAAAATTAATGATAGAAATCAGTTAGTTAACAGTGAAAATATTTCGGCCACTTTCCGGCTTAATTGACGTTTGCTAAATTAAAGGTGTTAATTAAACTACAGATCTTTTCTCACAAATTAAAAGACCATTGATCAACGCCAAGGCAGAAATTGAGAAGAAATTGTTGCGGTTAGTTGTTACTAGACTATTGGCCATAATTCGTTACGTTTTTGCAATTTGTTTAGGTAGCTGTAATCTTATGATTATTATATCAATGCGATAGTTAGTGAGAAAAGTTATAAGTATGAATGTGGATGGGTCGTGCTGCGCTGACCCTAAACGATTGATTGAGATAAGGGCAAGAAAGAGTTTGCGAGGATGGATATTTATAACTATGCCACGCAGTAAC
The DNA here is from genome assembly GCA_932274075.1 of Diarsia rubi. NCBI lineage: Eukaryota > Metazoa > Arthropoda > Insecta > Lepidoptera > Noctuidae > Diarsia > Diarsia rubi. The sequence continues at coordinate 17,268,070 of OW026424.1, read as the reverse complement.
TATTGTTCAATAGTTTGACTTTGAGGATTTGGATGAAAATTAACTAAACTATAATTTTTGTCAAGTTTGGGTAAAGATATTCTGTAAACAAAGAAGACGGTTAATGAATTGCCTCGGGTGAACTAATAAGTGTATAAATCGGATAAAAATAATAAATTTGTCTTAATATCATTACATCACATCACATCACATTAATATTATAAAGGCGAAAGTTTGTGAATGTGTGAGTGTGTATGTTTGTTACTTCTTCACGCAAAAACTACTGCACGGATTTGGATGAAATTTGGTACACAGATAGTTTATAACCTGGATTAACAAATAGAATAGTTTTTATCCCGATTTTAGAGGGTTGTAGCGGGTGAAGCCGCTCGCAACAGCTAGTTAATTTATAATAACCATGGTGTCGATGACGTAAGAGAAATAACGGCAGTTAAATATTAATAATACTAAACATTTATTGACTGTCGTTTACATCGATACGAATTTAGGTGATTAATGTAGAATAAATTACATAAATATTAAAATTATTCATTTACGTAATACATAAGCTATTTATAAACGACTAGTTCTTACATTGTTGAGAAGTTGTGGGTCACAGAAGACTGCAATATAGTAGCTGAATGAAATGTTAAATATTGTAGCGAGCACAGATACAATAACATGAAACTTTTAAGATAAGGCCACTATGTTGTAAAAAGTACATCATATAAAACCAATGTGTGACTTGGTCGTTGGTGATCGGAAAAAAAAAAATTAGTCCGTCAGATAGATTTCCAAAAAATATTGGAAACGTATTTTTTCATTTTTCACATAAACCAAAAATGAAGACGATACAGTGCTTCGAAAACTCGTGAACTCCCCGAAAACGGCACATGTTAGTACATTTTTACCTACAAATGACGTCATAACCGGCCCACTCATGATCTTTGACGCGTCTTATCTTCGTAAATTTTTATTAATTTGATGAAACAAAAAACACGTATCCAATATTTTTCGATAATCTAACTGACGGACTTAATTAATGTACCTATGTAACTAAAGGGATGAAGATAGAATGCGTTACTTTTAAAACGATGAGCCATTATTTTACCGCAGTACCGTAACGTGATACCATCACACGCCATCTACCATATTAGGGAGTATTTTAATTTCCTGCGAACTTAACAACCTGTCCTACCTTATCAAGTGGGCGCGGCTTACTTTCATCATTACGCAACAATTTTCATCATATTGTAACACTTTTCATCATTCCGAAACACTTTTCATCATTACGTCACGAACGGAAGTGAATGAATTATAATTATGTAAAAGTGTTTAATGACATACTTAGGAGGACTTGTAACTTGTGATAACGTAGGGTCAATAAACCGTTTTGTAAGTGTGTGACTTTGTTTATTGATTCTATGTTAATGTTTGTTTACGTGCTATTTCCTTATTGGGAAATATCGTGTACGTGTTTGCTGTAGCATCGTTTTACTATTAGTTTTCTGATGAGAGGGTTTAGTATTCAGATCAGTAATTTTGCTGGTGTTCCTGCTTCGTTTGGTCTAGTGATCGCAAGCACGACTACTGCGTGTGAGGTCTTGCTTTTCATTCCTTAGTCGGGCAAAGTGTTATTGGGTGTTTCTATCAGGAATTTCTCATTAACAGCCACGAAGTCTATATTTGTGGCATTACACGTGACTTAAGCATAATTGACGTAATGTGGGTGTACTAATGGGTACGTTACACCTTTGCCTAACCCTTCGGGGTTTACAGGCGTGATTTTATGTTATTAGCCATTTTTAGAACATGTTCCTATTCTAGTCACACCACAGTACAGTAGTTATAACGACTAATCTATATAAAAATGAATTGCTGTTCGTTAGTCTCGCTAAAACTCGAGAACGGCTGGACCGATATGGCTAATTTTGGTTTTGAATTATTTGTGTTAGTCCAGAGAAGGTTTAAACGGTGAGAAAGTAGTAGGAAGGTAGGTAGGGTAGTAGGTAGGGTAGTAGGTAGGGTAGTAGGTAGGGTAGTAGGTAGGTTAGTAGGTAGGGTAGAAGGTAGGGTAGTAGGTAGGGTAGTAGGTAGGGTAGTAGGTAGGGTAGTAGGTAGGGTAGTAGGTAGGGTAGTAGGTAGGGTAGTAGGTAGGGTAGTAGGTAGGGTAGTAGGTAGGGTAGTAGGTAGGGTAGTAGGTAGGGTAGTAGGTAGGGTAGTAGGTAGGGTAGTAGGTAGGGTAGTAGGTAGGGTAGTAGGTAGGGTAGTAGGTAGGTTAGTAGGTAGGGTAGAAGGTAGGGTAGTAGGTAGGGTAGTAGGTAGGGTAGTAGGTAGGGTAGTAGGTAGGGTAGTAGGTAGGGTAGAAGGTAGGGTAGTAGGTAGGGTAGTAGGTAGGGTAGTAGGTAGGTTAGTAGGTAGGGTAGAAGGTAGGGTAGTAGGTAGGGTAGTAGGTAGGGTAGTAGGTAGGGTAGTAGGTAGGGTAGTAGGTAGGGTAGTAGGTAGGGTAGTAGGTAGGGTAGTAGGTAGGGTAGTAGGTAGGGTAGTAGGTAGGGTAGTAGGTAGGGTAGTAGGTAGGGTAGTAGGTAGGGTAGTAGGTAGGGTAGTAGGTAGGGTAGGAGGCAGGGTAGTAGGCAGGGTAGTAGGTAGGGTAGGAGGCAGGGTAGTAGGCAGGTAGGTAAAAGGGCATTGCAACGCATGCCGGCTACAGCTAGTAATGATTAAAAAAGAAGAAGAAGATTAAGAAAAAAAGAAAGAAAAGAAAGTGAGAAAGAAGAAGATGAATTTTGAAACAGGGGAAGGCCCCTGTCTTAGAATTAATATTTTCATTTCTTACGACATACAATAGTTATTACAACCTCGTACACACTGATTTGAAGATTACTGAAACTTTAACGTGAATAGAATGAATTACGCTCAATTTGGGCATTCAAAGGGCGCGGCATATATTGTGATGCGTTATGTAAGTATGTATGAAAATGAACACACGGTGCATACAATTGTGATAATGGTGACGACAAGAAGCGGCAACACAAATGATACATTGTTTTGTTTGGCTGCTGTCACTTTGGTGGCTGAGATCGTAGTTAAATGTAAGGAAAAGTGAACATGCATTTTCTGGGCACGCTCGTTCTATCATAGACCTGACCCACCGCTTTCCATCAGGCGTGATCGGGCTCAAGAGCAGGCCCATTTCGCAATAGGGTATTTCACCAAAAAAATCAAATAAGTCCGTCTGTTAGATTTTCGAAAAATATTGGATACGAGTTTTTTGTTTTATCAAATTAATAAAAAATCACGAAAATAAAACGTGTCAAAGATGAGAGGGGGCTTTTGACGTCACTTTTTGGGTAAAAAAGTACTAACTTTGTGACGTCACACACTTGACACGATGTTTCGAAGCACTTTATCGTCTTCAACTTTTGTTTACGTGAAAAAAGAAAAAAATACGTGTTCACTATTTTTTGGAAATCTATCTGACGGACTTATTAGATTTTTTGGTGAAATACAGACAGACATTACAGCAGCTGTCGAATGCACATCAACAGTCCCCCAGTGGTAGCAGTTACTACAGATAGTTGCAATTGCCACCAGTGGAGGTTGATGGGTGCAGATCGGTGTAAACCGTCTACAGTAGTTTATTTAATCACACACCATTTATCTCGATTCTCGGTAACTCAGACAAAGCTCAGCTTCTTCGTAATTTCGGAATCTCAATAGTCTAGTGATTCGCAAAAAGCGAGCAATTATAAAAGAATATTCAAATCCCATAACGGAATAGAAATGTCTGTTACGTAACAACCAATTTTGATGGGATTACTACAATCTTACGTATTTGCAAATCTGTAGAGAAATAGATGTTCTGCCAAGTTTTATTTTTGAAATATTTCAATAGTTGCGTGCGAGATAACTGTTAATACTTTGACTTTCCAATTGCAATTCATGTTTCTGTTTCTAACTTTTGTTTCATGTAACAACAAACTTATTCAATTTGTTATTCACTTATCTAAGTCTTGTTCATGTGTCACAATGATCACTTTAGCAGAATTATATTGAAAAATAATATGACGTTATAATTATTAAAATGGTCACAGACGCATTTAATATTATGAATTGTCGCTTTGTGGCCATTTCACGAATTGTATTATTATTTTAATAGAAAAATTATTAAGATTATTTTCCTATTATAATAAAATTCTGCGTCAATAGATATTTTAGCCCCTAGGTCTGGGTGCAGTTCATATTATCAGACATTCATTTATTTGATAACTATCTTCATCACAATGAAGATATCAGCGAAAGGAATGTTGGTAACATACAACGTGGAAAAACAAACAAATAGCATTCAGATACCAAAACAAAAGATCACCATTTATTAATCCATCTATTTAATTTTGTGTCTTACTTACAATTTCACACTTTAACGCTAATTTGACAATACTCGATCACAAACGAATTTGAATGTATTACAATACGTAATGAAATTCAAGACATGTGTTTTTTATATGTCAAGGCTTCATTTATTACACATTTACACCTTAAAATATGAAGGTCGAACTACGATCGATCAAACCTGTAAATTTTTTTGCATTAACTAATTGTAAAACTGCCGCATGGTTAACGTGTCAGTTTCCGATCATCCAACACTGAATATGTTGGTGAAATAAACCTTGTTAGTGCTAAGTCATTCAAAAGCTAGAATTTTAATTTGCGAACTTAAAATTCATATTGATAATTAATATTGATAATAGGGTAGTTAACAAAAATAATGTAATTAGTCCGTCAGATAGATTACAAAAAAATATTGGACACATTTTTTTTCTTTTTTCACATAAACAATGAAGACGCTACAGTGCTTTGTCGTCATTTTCTGAGACATTAGTATGACATTCTTTATCTTCGTCAATTATGATTGATTTGATAAAACAAAAAATACGTAGGTATCCAATATTTTTCGATAATCTAACACACCGTCTAATTAGAATCATATTTTTTTAAGTCAGTATACGCATCCCTATTGTATTAAAATTAATATGCATGACTTTGTGACAGGAATAAAGGTTGCACTGTGGTTGCACATAACGCAGAAGGAATCCTGCCTATATATTATTTAAATGATTAACAACTTAGAACTTATTTAACCGTAAAATACAGAATTAGGTTAGTTATTAGAGTCCTTTTTTAGGGTTCCGTACCTCAAAAGGTAAAAACGGAACCCTTATAGGATCACTTTGTTGTCCGTCTGTCTGTCTGTCTGTCTGTCTGTCTGTCAAGACCTTTTTTCTCAGGAACGCGTGGAGGTATCAAGCTGAAATTCATATCAAATACTCAAGTCTATGGTCTCTTGGAGCTGTGAAAAAATCAAACTTCTAAGTCAACGCGATCAAAAGATACTCCCGTTTATGCCGCAAATTTTCGACACTCGCAAGGGAATCAAAACCTACAGGGTACTTCCCGTGAACTCAGAATCTTGAAATTTGGTACGAAGCAACGTCTTATAACACAGATAAAGGAAAAATTGCGAAAAGCATAAATTTTTAGTTACATCATATAATAAAAATATTTTTAATAATTTAAAAAAAAAAAAAAAAAAGCGACTCCCCTACTACGATGGTACGGAACCCTTCATGTGCGAGTAGGACTCGCACTTGGCCGGTTTTTTTTTTTTTGGTGGGTGTAAAATCATCGAATAACCCCTCCCGCTCTTGGGCAGAGCGAAAGGGAGTGTCAGACTTCTACTGACTAAAAACCACCCATGTTCCTTCTTCGCCCTCTATGTCGAGGCCGCGATAACCGTTTCACTACCAGTCCTTGATCAAGAATCAATGATTGTTTTCAATAACAACACATTTTTAAAGAAGCTTTGGGCGTTTAGTGATTTAGGAAGTTAGAACATCAGCTATGTCCAGGGTCATTAAAATAATAGAAGTAATTAAGACTATCGATAAATGCTCTATCAAATCATGTTTACAACCAAGAAATAAAAGATCTTTTAACAAGCATGTAATTAAGTCTTAGATAACCTTAGGTATCGTTTACAATCATAACTATTCATAACGCAAGCCTACTCTAATTAACTAATCGAAATACCTAATTCTCCACACAAAGGTATAGTTACAGCAACCCATGGCTCTCGAGCTTGACGTTTACCTGTCATGCACCAGTTGTCATTGCGACTGACACACAATACTCTAATGTTATTGTATAATTCCATTATTAAATGAATTCGATACCTACCGCAGTTTGTTCCGCGATTGACGAAACATTATGTTTGACCACGTATAAAGTGTCTTAGATACAAAATCATCTTTCAAAATAACGCTAATTTGTAGGTATTTAGAATTTCTGAACGAATTTGAATAAACAATAGAGCCACCTAAAATTAGGTTCGTTCCAAGAAGTATTTTACTTTTTTCAAGTCAAGAGATTTGCTACTGCGAAACCTATAATTAAAACTATTTTATAGTTCATAGAAGTTAAGCATACCAGCCAGTATTCAAAACTAAAAATAGATCAAAAAGAAGCAAAAAACTATGACAGTAAATAAACGAGGTTGAAATGAAGAGCTTCGGCTTTTTCGCTTTGAAATTTAGAATCAGATAAAAAAGAAACAATACACAGTCTTTTGTATAACGTTGTAGGTATTCGCAATAAATATAGACAACTGGATTATACCTATTACCTCGAGTTGATCGAACATTTGATTTGTTGAAATTAATCAACTAAAATTGGACTGTTGCTGGTTCAATGGCTTCCTTTATAAGAATATTTGAAATTGATTTAGATCACGCTTTGGCAAACATAACAAGCACTTGGTAAGTTACATATTTTGAACTACCTAGTGATTGAAGCTGAAGATAGAGTTACTTCTGCCTGTTTATAGATTGTTTCTGGTGTAATAATGCACAATGTGAATCATGAATGGTATTTATAAACAGTTCAGAATTTATAACGGTATTGATATTGTTTTAGAATATGATGGCCGCGTATCGCTTAGAGAAATTGCGTGCAATTTGTATCGCATTCATGTTTTAAACATCAATGAAAATATAAATTGCATAAATTCTTTGATCTGGGGGGTTAAAATGGCCACTTAAGCAGATCATAATATGAATTGCGTTAAAAATGTGGTGGACTTTTTATCATAGTAACTGCGTCTGTGAACATTTTACGAATTTAAACAGAATTCATTTTATTTTCCTATTATCAATTTTTCTAAATGTTCACAGACGCATTACTATTATGATAGATCTATTTTACGCTTTTTAACGCAATTCATATTATGATCTGCTAAAGTGGCCATTTTAGACCCCCTGAGCGCTTTCTTACAGTATTAAGTGCTCATGTAAATAAATCGGGCAAAATTAATTCTAGTTAACAATGAATAAGTATCCAACGAATTGCAGGTTTGTTGCACTTTGATGACTAATTCTCTAAAGACTGGCTGTATCTGATAGATTCCTTTGTCAGGTAGAATGGTAGGGTTAAAACACGAGTCGAATCACAATTAGCAAGAAAAATAATCTGTTGGCGCCATTTATAGGCTGTCAGTTTGACAAGGGTCAAGTATTTCTGACAGTCAGATTTATTTATGGGAATGGGAACCGATGGAAAATAATGATTTCATTCACTTGTTTTGAAAATAAATCAAGAAATAATGAGGTTTTAGAATATTTAACCTAGATTCTCAGATGAAAAATGATGAAACGATCACTAAGCGTGCCAAAAAGGAAAACAGAATAAGTGTATGAACCGCTTTTCTTCTCACGAAACCAGTAAGAGTCACTCGCGGTAATTAAGACACAATAGTTAATTACAATTACTGTACACTTGTGAACTATTAAGCAGTAGTTTTATTTGTCGTGGGTGAAGAAAACAGTCGCAGATAATGCATAATGAATGACCTATTTAAAGACATTTAAGGTTTACTTTCAATCAAACACATACATGAAGGCAGTTTTCTATCTACAGTGATATTTCAGAACATACAACCATAACAAAACAACACGCTTGTAATCCCCGAAGCGGTAGACGGTGGTGAATTTATTAGTACACCCACATTTTGCTAATTATGTTTAAGTCCCATGAATTAGGGACGATTCTATTGCCATCAACCGGGCACAAATCCAGACTCATCTCAGAGAAATTCCGATGGAAAACTCAAGAATAGTCTCTGCCCGACCTGGGAATCAAATCGAACTCAAACCATTCAGACCAACGTGGCAGTCTGATACTTCAGAAGTCTGCTTTAAATCTGATCCAATGCAGATGACTATAATCTTAAAAGTTCTTAGGGGAATTAGATGTTCCTGATCTGCACAATGAAATCAGCAAACTATTTGCCCTGATAATAGGCATGTTTACTGACTTCAAAAAATGTGATTCTAATTAGTCCGTCTGTTAGATTATCGAAAAATATTGGATACGTACTTATTTATTATTTTATCAAATCAATAAAACTTGACGAAGATAAAACGCGTCAAAGATTTGAGTGGGGGTAGGTGACGTCACTGACCGCTAAAAAATGACATACTAATGTCTTATGACGTCACACAAGTTTTCAAAGCACTGTATCGTCTTCATTGATCCCCGGATCAGGTTCCACCCGTGGCTCTAAATGGGACACCTATGAAACTGGTCACCTGTTTTAAATATCTTGTTCACACAGTCACGGATAACCTACGCGACGATGAGGACATGGACAGGGAGCGTAGGGCGCTGTCAATCAGAGCAAATATGGTAGCCCACAGGTTTAAACGTTGTAATGCGCAAGTGAAATTAACACTGTTCAAAGCGCATTGCACGTCACTATACACGTGCAGCCTGTGGGCTCATTATACGCAAAGATCTTTAAGCGCCCTGCGCGTCCAATATAACAATGCGTTCAGGGCGTTGTTGGGGCTGCCGCGCTGGTGCAGTGCGTCGGGTATGTTTGCGGACGCACACGTTGACGGGTTTCACGCCGTACTCCGCAAACGATGCGCCGCGCGCCGCTGCGCTTGGCAGATTGCGCGCCAGTACCAACAGCATCCTGGCTGTTATTGCGGATAGGCTGGACGCGGTACGTCCAGCACTGGGTTAACACCCACAATATATAATTCTATTTTTCTTTTTCTTTTTACTACTAACACTAGTTTTATAAGTTTTACTGTACTAACATTCTATGGATTCTTTGTAGTCTGAAATAAAAAGTTTTTTTTTTTATTTTCTTTTTTTTTATTATTATTGTTTGCTTACGTGAAAAAAAAAAATACGTGTGCAATTATTTTTTGGTAATCCATATGACGGACTAATTAGATTCTTTTTTGTTAACATCCCTGTTACTGCCGTGGCAGAAAACACCGATTAATGGCTGTTCCCACTTGCCGTACTGTGGCACGCTCCAAGTAACCCATTCCTCGGACATTATCCGCTATTAACGCTCTCCTGGACTCAAATAAAGAACTTGATATAGGGAACTATATTTTCTATCACCAAAATTTATATTTGTCATCAAGTTGTATCACCTAATAAATAGATCTATCGCCACGAAATATTTTCGTTCTCAGATAAACAAAAAGTGTTTCCAGAAATGAATTATCAAATTAATGTTAATATAATTATGTGTAAAATAAGAGCAACAAAAAGGTAGTGCATTAGATGAATATAAACTTCGTTCTTATAATAATAGTTTTATTACATAAACAATAGTTTTGTGCCCAGAATGGTAGATCTGTCACCAAATAATGCTGAAATAAACCCTAACCCTAGAGGGTCGACGTCAAGGTCACCCCGAGGTTCGGTTAGTTAGGTTCCTTTAATCCCTGCAGACAGACCACTGAACTATTATAATACATACAAAAACATTTATTTGCTACTAGAGCCTATATCTCCATGATTTTAGGTGATTTATTGTGGAATTGATTTTATACTGTTTGGTGACTACATTTTGGTGACAGATCTACTATTTTGAGGACAAACCCTATTATTTAAGAAACACAAAACTAATTAAATTGGTGATAGCTTAAATGATACCCCTTGATATATAATATTTGCGGATGAATGGAAGATGATACTGTCAGAATATTTGAATTTTTGTGAGAAGATTGCATGACTTAGTTAAATAAATTATAGTTTAAATAGTGTAATTGGCTTCGGCCTAGGAATAGGACCAACCTTCAGGACTCTACGATCACTCAAAGGTTCTTGCTAATTCATACCTGTCTGCAATTAAATAGTTCAGCTAGACACGGCAATCTTTATTATGCAGTCACGAAGTATGTCTTTTGTTGTATCCTCGTGGAACTCGAGCAAACCTTGGAGTCTGATTATGCATTCCTTTGATTCCATTCACTTATTTAGATCTGTGTGATTTATATTGTAGAATTGTGGATTTTCGATTTCCACTTTAAGTAAACAAATGTTTCAATACTTAAAGCTTCTGAAAGGATCGCCTCTGATGGATTTATCGCTTTGGGGCTCTTAAAATACAGTCATGCGGTTTTTGTTTCTTTTCTTTGCCTTTCATCATGTCTGTCTTCATTACGTCATCGCTCCATCTGGCCACAGGACTGCCAACTCCACTTCGTTGTCGCAGGTCACTGTCATTATTTTTTTTTAATACCACCGCCACCGGAACTATAAACACGCCATTAAAGAGATAGTATCGCCGACCGACTGCAGATTCTCACTCCGCCATGATTAGCAACATCCCGACACTGCTGTCATTAATCATTAGCTGAGCTTTCCATCCATACTTATCTTCTGCTTTTGCACTTTCAATAACCTCTACGGCTTGCGAAATAAGAGTTACAGTTTAATGTTTTAGTGAAAATATAAAGTTGTTTGCAAAATAATGATAGTGCTCATTATGAATCGTATTGCAAAGTGCTTGGGTATGGAATACTGTGGTCGATGCCAACGGATGCAGAATCGCGTAAGCTTCTCAACAAACGGATGGATGCAGGCATGGCGATGGCGGTCGCTTTCCTGTTATCTTTGTGTTGCATACTCAAGTTCTTATTTTGATTTTGAGCTTTTACAAATATTATCTGCATTGTATAATACAAAATCAGCCTTTTATAACGCCGGTTATTTTATTGTGTCGTTAAAACCATAAATTTGGATGGGGCTATAGATTTAAATTAAGACTGGTTTCTTTATTTTAAACACTGTCTAATCTTTTGTGTAAGATTTCTTATTACTTTTTGTTAACCTGTGTCTTGGTATTGTCATTCAAATTAATTTAAGTATCTCTTTTTTGTTACAGACGCAGAGGATGGACTGCGGAGCAAATGAGCTGGGCAGGAAACTGCGAGTTGATCAGGTAAATTATTACGTCTCATTAGACACGTCTCACACGAGAATAACTTCTGACATTTCAATTAAGCATAAACATTTCACCGTTATAAATAATCGAATATAATGACAGTAGCAAATTGTCGTGCACTTTGTTAAGGTGGCCAAAAAATAAACGCGCATAGATAATCACTCTCTCGATTGACATAAGTGTCATGTATGTCAGCTGTCAAATTACGGGTCTAGTTACGTAACCGGTTTGCACACACCTGTAGTAGGACAGAAGTAGAGTATCCGATCAGCTGTTTGTAGGTTAGTATTTATTACTGGCAATTATAAAGTTGTTGAAGTCTTATTGCTCGGCAATTACTTCGTTTTTTAAACGTAACCGTCCGTCTGGTTCATGAGAGTTTAATTATTTTATTGAGCTTAATTAATAGTTATTAATCATTTTTTATAGTTGCAACACATTCATAACTCACGTTATTGTTGTGTGTCTGCGACTTTTTAATTCTTTGATTTAGTTTTGAAACCTTTGACTTGGATATTTATTTATTAATTGTTGATGATAAGAAGAATTTTCGTTCACCATATTAAGTTTTACGAACCCAATTTCCAAATTTCCTCGGCGATTGGTCTAGTAATCAAAAATTAATAGAACAAAAACGAGTATTTGGTATCGATTCCATTCAGTATCGAGTCGTGAGCAGTTTATGTAACGGTCCCGTCCAGAGCGAAAGATGGCCCGATATATTGGACACCGGTTACTCGATTCTTCAGTGCGTTCGATTTGTTGAACTTTAAATTGGTATCGATTATATTCTTAGGTGAGCGGAATTTGAATCGTGTATGGTGTTAGTAGGTGAGGTGTACGTTGTAGCGTGTGGTATGTATAGGTTTTTGCCTGTTTATGATTGTCATAAACGCAAAATGGCGATAGATTATATATGTTACTGATGTGCCTTACAACCTCTAACTTAACCCTGAAAATAATTAAGAAGTTCAATGGACGTTAAGCACAAGAAAATTTAGCCATTAGTTACAAAAAGGTCAACGGACTGAAATAGCTTTTCGTGAGACAAATATATGAGCGAGCTAATGGCCGAAAATACTTCATTAATAATATTATTTAAGTACCTACATAAATTATTCAGCAGTAAACATACTATTCTTGTCGAAATAACATGAAAATAACAGTTACCTATGCAAATATTTTTTTTAACTATGATTAAGAAGTGAAATATATTGATTGATTCGGTATGAGTCATCGCAGTAGTATCGACCTCCTTTCTACTGACACTCAAAATAGTTGATTGTTCACATAATAAGCTAAATCGACTTCAAATTAGATTACATAACGTCATTAGAAATGTTTATTTTATTAACCATTTCTTATGTAGACCGTCCGTGATCCTACTTAATGCCATAGTGATGTGTGTGGTATTTTCAGTATTTTTGAGTAGATTCTTAGTTTAGTTATATCGTAGATAGCACGATGACCTTAAATTAAAAAGACGACTGGGGCAAACAGGTAGGCCTACTATGTCCTAAGGTGAAATGCGACAGACTGAGATGAGTGAAACTTCCCGCTCTTGGGAAGAGCGAAAGGGAGTGTCAGACTTCTACTGACTAAAAACCTCCAATGTTCCTTCTTGGCCCTATAAGTAAAAGCCGTGGTATCTGTTACAACATTCCGCAGCCCGTGAAACGAAACCCTTGATTCCTACTAGAGCACTAGGTAGGTACTATTAGAAAATGTGTAAAAGGGGTCGATTTTTCTATTGCAGATATCTATAGCTAAGGATTATATAGATATAGATAAGGATTGATAAAGTCGTCGGACAATCAAACAATTTATTAAAATCTAAAACAGTAGATATACCCTTTTTTTTTGGCGGGTGGAAAATAATCGAATAACCCCTCCCGCTCTTGGGCAGAGCGAAAGGGAGTGTCAGACTTCTAGGTACTGACTAAAAACCACTGTTCCTTCTTAGCCCTCTATGTCAAGGCCGCGATGACTAGTGTACAACCCGCGGCCCAGTAGATATACCCTTTTTTTTTTTTTTTTTTTGGTGGGTGTAAAATCATCGAATAACCCCTCCCGCTCTTGGGCAGAGCGAAAGGGAGTGTCAGACTTCTACTGACTAAAAACCACCCATGTTCCTTCTTAGCCCTCTATGTCAAGGCCGCGATGACTAGTGTACAACCCGCGGCCCAGTAGATATACCCTATGAATAACTTAATAAGGGATAGGTAATCAAACCGCACTTCCACCATAATGTAAAGTCATGTTCATTCCTATGTCAAAGTTTTCAGAACCCGTTTTGTTGCATATTACAACAATGCTTGTAAGATATTAGAGAGCTTTCAAAGCGCTGTTTGGGTATATTTATGACTGTATTGTGAACGTAAACCATGTGCTGTATTATCAAGCGACGCTATAAAACTTGGCCTAGTTCAGAAAGCGATGAAAGTTTGGTTTCTTAAACACGGTGGAAGGGACACCGATGCACAAACGTATTCAGTACATTATTTTGAATCTTAAAAACCTGAAGAATAAAAGTAAACCCTGTTACCTGTGAAAGGGAATAGTCCAAAGTGCAATACCTATATAGGGTGTAAAAGTACCCTTAACGCAAACGAAGAGCACTGCGTTCTCCCCAACACTGCGATCATTTTTTTGTTCTAGACCATATCTGGGAACCCTAGTTACGGAGATACTGTTTTTGTAAATACTAGTTTTTCAGGTCATAACTTTACTTAAATTACCTCCATGACCCTTTTACCATTCAAAGCATCCACTAGCACAATGTTTTAAGAGTGCTACATTGAGTTTTACCGTAAAATGAAAATTTTGACCCCAAAAAAAAAAATAGTTTCCCAGCAACAAAAATTGCGTAGGGGTACTAGTTTAATGTACAGAATGCTTGGTTGACGTATGTGTGAAGGGTTAATTTACAACCTGTATGATCAAAATAATATGGAACGGCTGTTTTTTTTTTTGTATTTGTGAAAAGATAAGCGTTTGTATCACCCTGTATATATTGTCTTGTAGTGGTGACTTGTTTTGTATAAGCTCTTATAATTTGGATTTAATTTTTGAAGTTGTTTTTATTTATTTATTTAAACTTCATGTACAAGAGTGGTATATACAGAAGGCGGACTGCCACAAAGCATTCTCTCAGCCAAATGTTTTATTTTCATTGTACCTACTTTAACTAAGTAGGTATTCAATTAATTCTAAATAGTTTCTTTTTCATTAGTTGTGCTAAATGGCATGACTTTAGTTTACCACATATTGTTCCGCCTCCAAGTCTCACATTGACACGGAACAAAATTCTTATATTCATAACCTCCTTAAGACAAAAGCCAGTATGCCAATACATCAATATATCTATCAGTATGAAGCGACCGCAGTCTGACGGTACGTCGTACAGTCACGTACGCTTATACAAGGTGTAAACAGAATCTTCACGAAGGAACCTGTCAAACAAGCATTCTGCCTGTACAACAAACTAAGTACTTCACTCTACGCAAAAATTATTGCTGGGGAACGACTTTTTTTTGGGTTAAAAAAAACCGCTTCCGGTAGGATTTAATGTAACGTGTTCAAAACATTGTCCTGATACATGAATTGAATGGTTTAAGGGTCAAAGAGGCATTTAAAGTAAAGTTATAACATTTAAAACTTCCATTTTCTTTAAGGCTGAAGATTTTTAAGATTTCTTTCTTATGTATTGATTTATAATTCCATATTGATACAAACTCAGCATTTTAGAACCCACCTACCCACCCACCCTATATCCACTATTATGAAATACAATCTGATCTTACAGTTTTGATTAATATTTCTTGAGCAAACCACTTTTGAATTTTTGCTAAATGTATAGTTATTAGTGCTCATGACTGTACATATCTGTAGAGACGTGGGAACAGACATATTGGCGAGTCATCGTGTCGTCTGCCATCACGCGTAAGTTTCTCATATTTATCTCCCTCTTGTACCTATTCGAATTTTTAGAATTTAGTTTTTTTTTTAATCTATTTTTTGCTCTTTCTTAAGCACGATTAGGATTAAAATATTTAATTCGGACAGGAATACATCCGTCAAGCAATGTTCGTTACTGATAAGAACGATTTTTAGGGTTTCCAACAATTTATATAAGTCTACACAGGACATTAATATTTAGATAATGAACAACATAAAGTACCTACCTATTGTGAAGGTGTAGGTACTCCTTCCCTTAAAGGAAGCACACTAAAATTAAAACCTAAGCTAAGGTTTATAGACTACATGTCAAAAAGTGTTTGTTTTCGATATACCTAACAGACAGTCTCAACAGGAAAAACTATGCGAAACAGTTATAAGGTAGAAAGAAAGCAGGTATAACTTCCAAAAAAGAATTCGGGCAAATGCCAAACTTTTGATTCGGGAAAAATTACGATTCACCCAGATTTTATACGTGAGACATTCGAATGGTGGTTCGACGTCACGACGGTAATCCATCACGGACCGGACCGTACCGTCCAGACCGGTCTGAGGAACGGTACAGCGGCCATAAGGCGAAGTTTCCACCTACAAAGAGCAATAGGTACTAAGAACCAACTGGAAATATGCTAGTAAAAAAGTCTTACTGAAACTTGGAAGATAAAAATAACTGGATGGTGAAAACAAAAAAACGTTTTTAATAGATAGTTAAGTACTTTATTCTTTGCTTTTGGTACTTCCAACGTTCAAAAGCGTCATTCTGGACTGTTAACAATAAAAAACATCATCATCATCAGCCTATAATGTTCCCACTGCAGGGACTCAGGCCTCCTCTCTAGGAGAGGGATGGGCTATAATCCACCACGCGGGCCCAGTGCGGGTTGGTAGATGTCACATGTCTTTGAATTTTTTGATTCTAAGACATGCCGGTTTCCTCACGATGTTTTCCTTCACCGTTTTGAGAGCAGCGGTGATGAAATAAATTACACAAAGTAATGCGCCTGCCAGGATTCGAACCCACGACTTACTGTTCGTAAGTCGAGGCCGACACCACTGGGCCACCGCTGCTCATCAAAAAAAACATATATGTACCTAAATCAAAAAAAGAAAGATCAAGACATGATCATTCTTTTAAAATTATCTTTAGCAATACATACTTAGCAGTAATGATCAATTTATCAAAACGACACCAAAAACAGAAACAGAAAGCCCTATATACACCTGTATACGTACACAGTATAGGAGGTCCTCGACCTACGACTAACATACAGTCTAACCATTAACACCATCGGATATCGGCGGCATCTGCGACGTTTTTGCGCGCGACCGTACGTTTCCGCTGTTGAGAACTTACCCTTAATGGTCGGGGAGTACCTGCTTGTGATCAGGTTTTACTTGTTCCGCGATGTGGACTATGGGGTTATGTCCTTTGCTTCTCAACTCACTGACGAATAGCCAATGATTGTCACTGGAGTGGATCCGGTCTTTAGTAGAGACATGACTTCCGACATTTTGATGTCTAACATTAAATTGATAGAAATTAACAGTTGATACTGTGTACTGTCTGCAAAATAGAGACAAAAATTATGACTGTTAATAATGTAGGACTCGGAACAGTGAAAGTCGGGACCATTATTTTCCAAAATATAACGAACATAATAGAGATGTATAATGACTATAAAAAAACTATTTTTTTTTATTTATTCTATTTTTTTCTCTATTCTATTTACTAATTAGTCCGTCTGTTAGATTATCGAAAAATATTGGATACCTACTTATTTTTTGTTTTATCAAATCGAAAAGTATCTAATATAAAACGCGTCAAAGATTTGAGTGGGAGTTCGTGACGTCACACAAAAGTAAAAAATGTCATAGAATATGACGTCACACGAGTTTTCAAAGACAAACAAGAAAAAATACGTGTCCAATATTTTTTGGAAATCTATCTGACGGACTTATTATTTTATTTATGTTAACTACCCTATTAAATAACATTAAAAATACGTGTAAAAGTGTAAGTACAAATCCATGTACTATTTTATTATACTCGTAGTTTAGAATATCTGCTGATCTGCTCATATTTTTCGTTCCATAATGTAAGTATTATCTATGTCTGTCTAACCCATAATTCACGATATGATATTCGTAAGGTGCGGCAAAAAGGACGGCTAAGATTTTGACCGGTTTTTCATTCTATCACTATCTTTTTTAAAACCTTATTGTATAGTGTACAATAAGGTTTAGGTTTTGTAGTGACAAAGCACAAAGCAATGTCATAAACAGGCCAGCAGGGCTCTTGCGTATATTTTAAATGTCAGTGGCTATCATATTGCCCATGGATTTACAGTGAAATTGGTTATGGTTTAGTACAAAATGGAAACATTTGACAGTTCGTTCATGGACACTATATGATAGCCACTGTCATTTAAAAGATACGCAATAGCCCTGCAGCTTTGGACGTACTGAAGGAAAGAAAGGAGAGTCATTTTGTACTGTCAGTGTACAAAAATAACATATTTAGTACTATGCAATATATTCTTATGACGGAACCTAATCAATACCCGATATGAACAGTAAATTATTTCTCAGATGCTAACTGTAATTACGTAACAAGCTGATCTAGGAAACCTGTAATCACGTTACAGCTTATTATTATTTTATTAGCTTTTAAGCGTTTTGGTGACAAACTGTGAGCTTAAATGTATTTCTGTAAATAAATAAATAAATAAGACAGCTCGCATGCAATAGGTTTCGTATTCGTGTTACTTGCAATATAGCTGTAGATTTGACAAATTATGTGTGATCGATATGTTGTAGAAGTACTTCAAGTTCAAGTATTTCGAAACTTATGATTATCTACAGCTTAATACGTGCCTCTACAAACTCCACTTAACTTCGACGTCGTCTGGCAGCATCTCTTCATATTTTTTTTGTTTATTATTTTTTCGTACCCTCAATATTCGTGTTTTACCCGTGTTATAGATTTGCCTGGCATAAATCTTAAAATATCGTAAATATTTAGCCATTGACTATTAAAGCTATTAGTAAATTTCTGGTGAATTAATCCTAAGTTTTGCAAGTTAAGAGAAAACTTCCATAAAGATGTTCCAGTAGTTGTGTACCTAGAATTTTGTTGAATTTGCTAATAAAGCAACCAACCACGAGGTCACATCCGCGCCCTTTATGGACATTTCATTGTTATGTAAAAATGTAAAAGCTCTTCTCGTCTCTGGTTATTTATTGGCTTACACTAATATTGTGCAATGTGACCTCTTACTTAACTTTCGTATATTCTTGACAAACCGCAGATTTACTTTAAACCTGTATCTAAGGTACACGTCTATTATGTACATCAAATAATTGATTTCCTCGTCGGTCTAGTCGTCAAGCGCGACTCCTGAGCATACGGTCCAGGGTTGGATTCCCGAGTCGGGCATAGTGTTATTGGATTTGTCCATCACGGATTTCTCAGTAGCTGTCACGGAGTACGTATTTGTGCCCGAGTGGCAATAGGCTCACCTCTAGGACGTGGGGCTTAAACAGAACAAGCGAAATGTGGGTGTACTATTACTAGGTACCTACATACTCCTCTGCCTAACTGTTCGGGGATTACAGGCGTGGTGTGATGTTATGTTATCAAATGATATCAGCATTTTGTATTTTTCTTGACGGTAACGATTCCCATAGAAAAGTTGTATTGTTTGTATCAATAGGGAAATTCCAGCCAAATAATCTTATGTTATGAATGTTAAAATCTATTGTCCGTTTTTAATATTATTGCGGAAAATATTTTACAGAAACTCACACTTTGATGATAAATTCTACAGCTCTGTTATGTAATATGATTTATGACCATCATTATATGTTTAAGTCATTTTAATTATGCAATAAATTACATACTTAGCAATCGACGTGTATGTATAACCAAGGCAAGGCAAAAGTAGTATGTAAGGATCGGCAGGCGGTCTGTGGTTTCTGCTTACCCCCTTGCGATAGGTGGACTTGTAAAAAATTTGAATTAAATTAAAATGTAAATTAAAAGCTGTACCACCACCAATTCTCCTAATGGTCCATATTCCAGTCATAAAACATACTCATTGTACAAAATTAATACCTTACCACAGAATATTCATTCATAAAATATTGGATTATGCCGACAAATAATTTGTACAGCTTATTTTCAATAAATCCGAGTCTTATCAACTAGAAAATAAAGCCTATACGATCAGAAAAAGTAGTATGGTAATATTTGAAACAGGTAACTCCAAAATGATGCCGTGATCCCTTTTCGGTCGTCTACATTTATTCCTTAGAACCTGTTTTTTCTTTGGGTTCATTCAGTGAACTATGTTTTATATTTTTTCTCATGTTCGGTATCATGTTACACTTTTTTTTTTGGGAATTCTTCTACTTTTTTGGGTCCAGAGACGTTTAGACGGTGATGAATTTTGATTAATAGTGTAGGTTTTTTAGTGATGGCTTAAAGGTTTTTGTGTTGAATCATAATAAATTATGACTATCTAAATATAAAAATATAATTAGTAAAGTTATTATAAAATAATTAGACGGATAAGCCAGTAATTAAAAAAATATTTCTATGAGATTTATTCCATACATGCGCAAACGAATTATGTTTAAGGAGGTATAATTAAATAATCGGCACAAAGCCAACTTACATTAGTAACTTGTAAAAAATTTCGAAGGCGATGCTTATCAATGTTGTCACGTCTCAGCGATGCAACGACAAGAAGTAAATGTGCCACCGGAAGCGGCTGCATTCCCACGTGCATCAGATTTTGCGTAATCCATCTTGTTTGATAACTAGCAAGACTTGGGAGAATGATGCTTGCAAGGCTTCTGCGGTCTTTGACAAGAGTAAAAAGTCTTGTTGAAATTTCAAAGTAATAAAAACTTAATTTTTAATCGAGTTTGTAATTAGCAACTCTGTGCAAGATAAAAAGCACATCCTGTTTTCAATATTCTCAAGATGCGTTTTTAACTAAAAACACCACCAAGGTTTGGAAACTAAAATATGTTTTTTTTGCCCTACGCATAAGATATTTTCAAAATGATAATACTAATCATAATAGTAAAGGTACCTCCACAAGCACTTCATTTTCTTTTCACTCTATGATAAACAAATACTTGAGTGATTTTAATCACAAGTTAAATCTTTGGTACATCAAAGACTGTACCCAAGTATCTTACAGACTTTATTTTTTGACAGTATTGTAACTCAAGCAAGAGACCCAGAAAAACTCTTATCATAATATACGTTATCAAGAACGTATAGATAAGTATCATGAAATGGTCATCTCATCGTACAGGTGTTCCACCCACACGGGACCAGCGAAGTGGTCCATCGCGCCACTTATGACCACTTTCCCAAAGCGTTTACACGAGGGGGTCACAAGTTTATGAACCTACTTTTATTGTGATTTGTATGAGAACTGTATTATTTTGTGGCTGATGATTTATTTTAGGCTCGATGTCGTTTGGGTGGGTGGCATCTTTCTATTAGCCATTCGGTGCTTTGATTGTTGTTTTGTTTATATTTATGAAGTTTTCCTCAAATAAAAATTCAAAAAATTGAGTTTTTTTGCCGTAGTGGTCATTATTAAAATTGGAGACAATGAGGTCAGGCTTCAGATAGTATCCACTTTAGCTATAATTACTGATAAACCATATTATACAGGTTACTGAACCAGATCTTAATATTGTAAAACTGCACTTGTTAAATCTCAAAACGGCTTTTGTATGTGGCAATAAAAAAATCTTTAAGCACCTCGTTGAACAAGTTACGGTCTCTTAAAATACCATGACGAGCACCGCTACCATACAGGTATTACACGATCACTTGAACAAATTCCTTCACAATAATGAATCGTTAAAGGAAATTGAAAAACAATAAGCGTCCGATCGATTGCATAATCGATTAATGGAATAATCGAATGTAATCGTCAATACGGAACATGGATGCAGTGGTGAAAGTCGGCCGGCCGGTGCAAGCGCATCACAGAATGTCAAAGGTTTCGGCGACGACCCAGCTTTTTATGAAACTCGTTATCACGATCGTACCGTTTTGTTTGTACGCTATTAATTTTATCTTCTAAATTAAGATGTCAGTTGTCTTAGTTATTATTAATGTGTTTAATTAAGAGATGGCTATTTTAATAATGTATAACTTCACTAGCTATATTTAACTTCAATTTTATAAACGTTTGAAATACAGGAGCTGTACAAAGTCGTAGGAACAGATTGCTCCAAGGCAACCCGTATGATCGATGCTCCATTGGTTGTATGAGATTTCACTAGAGGTTGGTATTAAGAATAGCACATAATAGAGAACAAATACGCAAGTTTCAATCAACCATTGTGCATCTTTATAGTATTTTAATGTTTTGTTAGATCTAACCCAAATCATTTCATAAAATCAGGCTTTAACATTTCATTTTTGGCTTAACCATAGTCGTCTTCTTTCAAAGAATAACCTACTTCATAGCATACATAACTGACGTGATCCTAGACGCATCAAGGCTCCCACTACCAAGGCAGCATACACCACGAGTAAGTTATTCCTCGGTAATGACCGTCATTACGGGCTTACAACGGGTGGGTCGGACCACAGTTAAGGTCACACTTTCCCATGTGTTTGTCTTTATCTGTTTACATTACAAGTATTAGAACCTTTCTTTAAGTTTACGGTAAAGGCACTTTTTCTTCTTTATTGTTATTACCTTTTGATAGGTAAGTGTGGACATTCTGTGTTGCTGGAGATTACAGCTTTCCTGCTTTCCTCTTGTCACTGTATGAGCTTATTCGTTATCTACATAATATATGTATAGTGTGGAAATAGGCAGGTATCTATGGTAGAAATCCGTCTCCGTAAATAAAGGACATACGTCATTTGATAATATCTCTACCTTTAGTATGTGATCGTATATATTACAGATCTCTGTTACATATACGAGTACGATCCACACCGCCCCGTATTGTTTAGTATAGATACAATATGCATGCATTACCTATCAGGTAAACCTTAAGTAGAGTATTTCTACTTTTTATAACACTTTTGAATGATTAGTTAAATGCCTAATTTACCATTAAAATACATTAAAAACTCGTTGAATTTCTCTCAAAACTTATCAAGTAGCAATCTGAGCCTAGGACCTGCTCACGACTAGTGCGGCGCCTTAATCGATAACTTTCGATTTATTACAAGATCGATCCCGTCGATAGTGTTGGATTTATACCGAGTTACGATAAACGTGAATTATCGTGTCTGTCTGTGTTACATAGCGTTATTTACAGTATTTCGTGTTATGTGATTTATAATCAGCATGAGAACTTGTTTTGTGCAGTCTAAAGTATTAATTCGTCGATTTACTTTGTCAACTTTATGGCAGTCGGTGAAATTTTAATTTATAAGCTCTGATTGAATTACGATAATGATGTAAATTGCACGTTTGTTATCAGCGGTGGTATTTGGTTTGACGCTGGTAATTTGATTAAGTGTTCTGAAGAATTCTTGCTGCTAGCTTTCTAAATCAACAATTTTATTTCTTGTTATGAAAAGTGTAATTACTGAGGATACCTAATATGTAGGTATAACTCCAAAGTATGAGACGGGTTAATTTAGTGAACATACTTTGACGTTATTGACATGTACGTATCCGGTTTAGGTTAAAAGGAAGGAAAAGCGGAGTCTCCTAACACAGGCTTTATTTGCTTAAAGGAGGCTACAAACACTAAAACCTTGTGTAAACTGAAGCTTTACAAACTTTACTTAGTTTAATATTTACTAGTTTAATGATACTGTAGTTTAATTTCTTAAACAGGCAGATTAAAGTACGATGTATTTTTTGTTCTATAAATACACTTCTCATCAAAAAAATCGAAACACTTTCGTTTTTATTGTTTTTGTCCTAATTTTTTACAAAAGAGAATTAATTCCATGAAAAAAAAACATTATTGTGTAGCTGGCAGTTTGGTCATTACAGTAAGAAGAAAAAAATCAAAATTCGAAATTAGAATTTCATTTGTTTATCCTATAAATGAAATTAATCACTGTTTTGAGACAAATGTGTATTTAGGGTTGGAGTACGTTTCTCGTTTAAAAACTAAAAATTAGTGCTTGTCTTTAAACTTTTTGTTTCTTATTTCATTTACTGTGACTTTGGGACGTCTGAAAAAACTTTTTTTTCAAAAACATATGGATACTTCGCCCGCAGAAGCCGCCCAAGTGGTGGCATTGCTGGATTCTGGACTTAGTCAGCGTGTTGTGGCTGCAAGATTGCATCTAAGCTTATCATCTGTTCATAGAGTCTACAAACGCTATCGGGAGACTGGTTCGTTCACGCGCCGTTCAGGATCTGGCAGGAATCGGGTCACTTCTGAGCGAGATGATCGATTTATTGTAACAACTTCTTTACGAAATCGACGCCTTAACGCTTTTCAACTGCAGCAGCAGCTTCGCGTTGTACGAAGAGTAGCTGTAAGTGACTCTACAATAAGAAGAAGGTTGAAGGAACGCGGATTGGCACCGCATAAGCCAGCGAATGGGCCGAAATTAACTACAGACCATCGAAGAGCGCGCCTTAACTTTGCACGCGAGCACCTAACTTGGTCATACCTTCAGTGGAGCAAAGTACTGTTTTCTGATGAGTGTAAAATTATGCTGTATGGTAACGACGGAAGGAACAAGGTCTACAGAAGAGATGGAGATCGCTTTGCACAATGCTGCATTGAAGAAAAGGTCAGCTATGGTGGCGGTTCGTGGACGGTTTGGGGAGGAATCAGCGCCGACGGTAAGACAGAACTTGCCTTTGTGTCTGGGCCACGGCTGCCTGCACTAAACTCTCATCGGTACATCGAACAGTGTCTTGAACCTCATGTGATGCCCTATGCACATTTTATTGGCAACGACTTCATATTCATGCACGACAATGCTAGAGCTCACACCGCGGGCGTCGTACGAGATTATCTTACCGAAGTCGGTATCTCCATTATGGTATGGCCAGCAAGAAGCCCGGACATGAATCCCATTGAACATCTATGGGATGAATTAAAGAGACGAATTCGAGCAAGAGATCCAGCCCCAGAAACACTTAGCCAGCTGCAAAATGCAATCCAAGAGGAATGGGATAATATACCACAACATGTGATCGTGACTCTCATCCGATCGATGAAGAACCGTATGGAAGCAGTAATAAGAGCTCGCGGAGGGAATACAAGTTATTAAATAAACGTTTCTTACATTTTTTTTTCATTTACGCGTGTTGTTTTACCCATTTCCTTCATATTCCATACAGGGTAAAAATTACTCATTATACAAAATACGAAACCTATGAAGACTTCATTTGAATTTAGAACATTAACATTAGGATTTAAAAACCTCATACTACTCACTATTAAATGACATTTTACATTTATTCCTAAATATACACATTTTTCTGATAATCCTTATCAAATCATAAACTGCGAGGTGTTTCGATTTTTTTGATGAGAAGTGTATTAATGTAGAGTGCAGTGGTGGCCCAGTGGTTACGGCCCCGACTTACAAACAGTTGGTCGTGGTTTCGAACCCAGGCGCAATGCGACTGCGCATTACTTTGTGCAATTTATTTCATCATCACTGCTCTCAAAATGGTGAAGGAAAACATTGTGAGGAAACCGGTATATTTTAGAACCAAAATTTCGAAGATATGTGACTTCTACCAATTCGCACTGGGCCGGGGCGTGGTGGATTATAGCCCATCCCTCTCATAGAGAGGAGGCCTGATTCCCTGCAGTGGGAACATTAAAGGCTGATGATGATGAAATATTAATAACACGTTGGGTAACCTTTTTTATAATTTATACCTTAAAAATATAATTTATCGCCTTGCTTTATGAAGCTCCTTTTCCGCCTGTTAAGCAGCCGTAGTACGTTAACTTCGACGGTTGTGAATACACGTCACGTTTCTATGTGTGCGTGACTGAAATACTTCGATTTTTTGTATGTGTTTGTAAACTAAACTCAGATTTTACGACTTCCTGTTGTATGTACTCAGGTGTTTGATAAAAGTAAGAGTTGTATTAAGTATTTCGTTTTGTTTGATCTCACTTTACCTACTAGGTATTTGATACCATACTACGTTTGTTTGATTGTCTCCATTTAATTAATAATTAACTACTACAACTATATTGGGGTCGGCTTCCAGTCTAACCGGATGCAGCTGAATACCAGTATTTTACATGGATCGACTTCCTATCTGACCTCCACAACCCAGTTAGCTAACAGTAATAGTATGTGATAATAATTTTATCTAAATTTAGTTCGTTTTTAGGGTTCCGTACCTCGAAAGGAAAACACGAACCCTTATAGAATCACTTTGTTGTCCGCCCGTCTGTATATCTGTCAAGAGACACTTTTTCTCAGGAACGCGTGGAGGTATCAAGATTAAATTTATATCAAACACTCCGATCTACTGTCCCCCAAAGCTGTAAAAAACAAACTTCTAAACCAACGCAATCTAAAGGTACAGCCGTTTATGCCGCTCCACAAATTTCTCACAAGGGAATCAAAACCTACAGTGTACTTCCCGTGGATTCAGAATCTTGAAGTTCACCTCGAGTCTCCGGTTTTTCTTTTATTGGTTTTTCAAATTGTAACCATTGGCTTAATTAAATCAATAATAACTTATACCTACTGATTCTTAATCCTATAACACGCATCGCCGACTAACACGCCAAATCGTAGCAAATTCAGTCATAATAACTCCGCAAGTCCTTGAATGAACCAGCCCAGTTCCAAATACAAATTCCATTGTTCTAACAACATTATGAAACAAACGCTTAACAAAGAAACATCTAACATAATCAATATACCGGCAAATCAGTCTATAAAATTCGCATTCGAACTGCGAGTACTTGCAGAGCATGGGAACTGGGGCAGACAAACGAGCTTTGAACAAATAGCCCAAGACTAGGGACAGTCACACTGTGCTGTACAAGGACATTTGGATTATGTTGCTAGGACATAGTAATAAGTATATTGTTACGAAATAGGTTTAATCTAAATAAACTATTTCGAAGGAGCAAAGTATTGGTGGCATTACATATTGTATACTTATAGGTGAGATGACTCGGATTTGTTTTTTCAGAGACGTCAAAGTGAGACTGTAATAAGGCTTCAGCTCCTAATTGGCCTCCTAATAGCGTCAATAATGTCGTTTGAATAAAAGGCTAATCGACCTGCGGATCAGCAACGTACTCGTACTTGAGCTAAATAGTACACTTCTAGGAGTCACTTCACCATTGCATCAATAAAATATGAATATTTTTTATATTCAATTGACAAACAAAATTGATGTTATCAGAAGCAATAAACGTGAACATAATAATCTGCAGTTTATCGTTTTACTTTTAAAAACCTGCGTTCTGTATCGACTGCAGGTTATCAGTCTATCAGGTTATCAGTCTTACAGTTATGTAAAGTAAAAAAACGAGCAAAGAATCTATTCCGTTAGAAAAAAAACATAGTATCATTAGCCAAAAAGCAAGTCATACATGCGTAAATATCCACAATAAAAACTAACCCGGTCACGGATACCAGTTTTTCGGTATTATCGACACTCGTCATCGAGCATCGCCCATCACTATTTATTAGATTATGTTGAAGCAATATTTGACTTTCGCAGCTTTCATTACGAATGCTAATTACTGAGAACAATGTAGTGAAAGTTCTGGTTAGATTCCAAATGGTCTTAGGAATGAAATGAGGGATTCAAAGCCAGTACCGGCCAGCTGATTGTCGTCATTACAGTACGTGAGTGCTGATGGACTGAATTTGCTGCTGAGTCTCATTTATTATTCGCGTTGAGTTTGTAATGGATGGCCACTTACTTAATTTGGCTAGAAACGTTGGCAAATGTAACTTTGATTTCGTTGATGTTGAAAATACTAATGTTATTAATGCGTTTGTTTACCTGCATTTATCTAGGTTTTGAAATTCTTGGCAAGAAGCAGCGAACTATAGGTACATAACTATTATACAGCTACCATCTTTAGTGGAAAGGGAAATCATACTTTATGATCGATGGTAGATACGGCAAATCAAAGTATGTATAATAACCTCTTTACTCTAATCAAATCATTACCTACAGTATCACATTTTATCGATAAAATGAATCAATCAAATCACAGCCCTATCGTATTTAGGGCAGCATGATCTCGCAAATAACTAGAGATGATCACATGAGCTTCCACAACTTTCTATCGACTTTCGCTAATCGAATACTAACGATTCTCAAGGGAATCGAGAAGTGTAATAGTAATTATTACTATCGCGCTCGCGGTATCGAATAATTGGTTATTGTTACTTGAATAATCAGATGTAGAGTAAGTTTCTTGTTTGAATTGAGAGTATTTGATAAAAGAGGTTTTCAATGCGTGTAGACTTAAAAAAAAAATAAGTCAATTTCTCGCATCTTTTTCGACATTTACGAGTGTAAGTAAACCGAACCTACTCTATGTATGTATAAATATGCACCCTAGTTCCCATATATCAAATTGAACACACTTTCTTTCAAGTCGCTATTCGCAATGAAAGGCTCAGTAGCACAAATTATTTCCAAATACTTATATTTTCGCGCGTTAACATTTGAGGTGCTGTCAGTCATGACATTGTTCATAACCGATTTTTACGGTTTTAGTCACGACCCAACGCGTGTAATTACCGTGTAACTTGCTATGCATTTGCGTAAAAATGTTTCGGTTTTTATGGGTAAAATATGTAATTTGAAAGATTTGCGAGGTTGTCGTACCTTGTAACGACATCTATCGGTCAACTTTGTAATTAGTTACAATATATTCATAATCTTTACGAAGTTAAATTATAATAACATGGTTTTTCCCACGTGTTAGTATATTTTACAAGAAAAAGGCTGTCTAGCCACGTTTAGATCGGGTGAAACTTTCTATAAAGTAAAGGGTTGCTGTCAACCGGTCGAACTGGCCGTGGTAGGACTTATATTAAGATAAGTGCAAAAGTTCAGATACTTAATCCATACGACTTATCTGTTACTTGTATAGCAATTTGTGGAAAATTATACCATAAGTTTATATGCGGTCGGGAGAACTTGATGGAAAAGTTGTGAATATGGCAAAGAAATTAAAAAAAAATAAGAAGTTTTAAACGCCTGGCTATAAAACTATGGAGTAACGCGTGTCAGAAACTTTGCTACTACATATCATTTAGGCGTTCAGGCATTCAATACGAGAACTACCACAAATTGATTAAAAGAAATGGGGATTAAGATAGGTAATCTGTAAAAGATAACACAGTATTGAACAAAACAAGTGTTCTTTTTCAGCTTTAAGACGGGAAAAAAATATTGCTAACTTTATTTTAAGCCTTTAAAAACTTGCCTGACAAAGAGAGAAAAAATTACCCATTATTAACGTTTTGAAATGTTACTTTTTGCACCTGAAACAATCTGGATTACTACTCAATCCACGTAATAACTTAATAACCAGTTAAAAAAACTAACAATACAAATCCAAGCCAAAGGCTAACTTACTCATTAAACATTTCGCAGCTGTCATGTCATTCGTTCATGTCAAATTACACAGCTCGGCTCCCACGATACGTATCGTAACTAAACAACGAACCACTTTTATTTTCGTTAGTCTGTCGCAACACTATCGGGGTAACTTTACCGGTCACGACCTGCCTCGGTCAGAGATATGGACAACGGCTGATGTCAAGCCGCAGGCGGTCATTGGTGACTGCTCAGTTGCTGACAGATTTAAAAGGAATTTCGAACCTGCATTTGAGAGATGAAAGATTGAGGGATTGTATGATTGATGTTGGGTGCAAGGTTGGAGTGATGAAATGTTTGGTTAGTCGTTTTTTGATTCAGGTTTTAAGTTAAGGTTGCAGTTTAGAAGAGGAAAGCTGAGGTGGAGAGGCTTTCGATTTTAGTTTGACTTTAGAATTTCGATGATAGGTAATAATTATTATTATATTTATGTCAAACTGGTTTGGCAACAGATCTTTTAACTTTAGAAAATATAAAAACCCTAAAAGGAGGGAAGAGCCTTTTTTGGGGAGTGGGATATAATCTAATAACCCCTCCCGCTATGGGCAGAGCGAAAGGTAGTGTCAGACTTCTGCTGACTAAAAACCACCCATGTTCCTTCTTAGCCCTTTCTGTCCAGGCCGCGGTATCTCTTTCGAACAACCCGCAACCCCGTGTGGGGGGGAAGATTTTTTTTGGTGGGTGTAAAATCATCGAATAACCCCTCCCGCTCTTGGGCAGAGCGAAAGGGAGTGTCAGACTTCTACTGACTAAAAACCACCCATGTTCCTTCTTCGCCCTCTATGTCGAGGCCGCGATAACCG
Source organism: Diarsia rubi (assembly GCA_932274075.1). Taxonomy (NCBI): domain Eukaryota; kingdom Metazoa; phylum Arthropoda; class Insecta; order Lepidoptera; family Noctuidae; genus Diarsia; species Diarsia rubi. The sequence continues at coordinate 17,238,440 of OW026424.1, read as the reverse complement.
GTGGACTACCCGCGGCCCCGACAGGGGGGGGGGGAGAGCCTTAAGTATGCTTTGGATTCACAAAAGAGACGGTGACTTCCTTATTTAAATCAATTAAAGAATAACTCGGATTTAGTTGAATTATAAAAATCAAAATAAATAAATTACGTATTGTTCAATCGAAATTCATAAAGGGCAAGGTAGGAGTTTACCTAATAGTACACCCATATCTATCAGACAGTTAGGGTGAGGCCGGACGAGCGTAATTTTGTGAGTTGCGACTTGCGAGTCGCAGAATTTCGGTCGCAGAAATTGTGGGTGTTGTGTTAAGACAACTCATTTTGCGTCGCCGTGTGAATCAAATAGGACTTTTGTATTAAGCCTTTTGCAGCAGAATTTCTGCGACAGAAATTCTGCGACTCCCGACTCACAAAATTACGCTCGTTTGGCATCACCCTTATCAATGTAGTTTTTATGACAATTGTAAAGAATCGGCTTTGGGACCTACTTACTCCATTTTTCTTAAATTAATTTAAGGTTTTTATTTGTTACAGGAAAAAGGGAAGACTAACAGAGAGAATTTGAAAACCGACATACAGCATCGGAAAGAAACCTTTTATAGAGTACGTATTATTTGTAACATTTATTAGGTACATTGTTTGTTATAAACATAAAGTTATCACTGTAAAGGCTCGCAGACAAAGTAACGAATCACGCCACTTTGAAAGAGGTCAAATTGTATATTCTATACAACAACCTCTCGGTGAACCAACTCAAGTCAACTTATTGATTATGTTTAGAGATTGGCTTTATTGTATTGCTATTAGTTTTGAATTAAAAGAGTTTTAGTGCTTGAATCAGCAAGTTACCTCGATACGGATATTGAAGTTATGGCTTTGTTAATTTGGTAAAATTAAAGATTAGAATCCCGACTTGGAAACAACTGTAATGGCTAAACCATGCATCACAAAAGGTGCTAATGCATTTCCCTAAGAAGAGTGCTAAATACTGTTGTGTTGTATTTTAAATTAGGTACTACCTATTTGCAAAAAATTAAACACTGTCGACTATTATAGCTCGCAATGGGATAGAGTGGTGAATACACACACCGAAAGTGAGAATATTGTTTTTCTTAACAGCCTTTTATGTCCCACTACTGGGCCTTTCAGGTGGTGCATTATTGGCTGATTAAGCCAAGTTTATGCTCAACATCGTCATTTGTGTTGCAGGAGGCTCCGTCGGACGAGGACTCTGCGGTGTCGTCCGCACCCGCCTCGCTGTCACCCCAACCGCACAACGACATGTGGGTCAGTATTACACCGACGCATTACATACCATTACACTCCATTACATACATACATACAGCTGGTGTGAACAATAGGCGACTAGTGTTGAAAACAACGGTCTGCTGAAAAAGAAAATTGATCATGAAGCGAGTGAAGGAAAGTTTTATCACCATAGGAAACCGCCTTTTTTTTTTTTTTTTTTTTTTTTTTTTTGGTGGGTGTAAAATCATCGAATAACCCCTCCCGCTCTTGGGCAGAGCGAAAGGGAGTGTCAGACTTCTACTGACTAAAAACCACCCATGTTCCTTCTTCGCCCTCTATGTCGAGGCCGCGATAACCAGAGGACTACCCGCAGCCCCGACAGGCGTCGGCCCTTTCGGGCCCCTCCCATGTTGCTGACATCTCTTTGAGGCGCGCGTGGAACACGAACGCGCCGTCGACACGGCCTGTTTTCGTCGTGAGACGGACGGACGGCGAGTTAGCCCGTCACTCACCGTCCACAGGCCCGCGTCTACGGTGGCCGGAGGTCATCGCGGGACCCCCGACGCCCGGAGCGCCTCCCGCGGCGGCTGGGACGAGAGGTTCTCTCCCTCTCGCGTTCCGCCACCTCCTTCGCCAGCATCACTGCTTCGCAGAAGGAGGCGACGGCGTCCCATTCCTCCTCGTCCCGGACCATGGCTTGCACCAGGGCCGGGCGCGAGAGGTCGCCGCCGCCGATCGCCGCTACGAGAACACGGCGGGGCTCCGCCCAAGCGGGGCACACCTCCACTGTGTGCTCCACCGTGTCCTCCGGCCGATCCTCACAATGGTGGCATCCGGGCGTTTCCTCCCGCCTGATTCGGTGCAGGTACCTCCCGAAACAACCGTGTCCGGTGAGGACCTGCGTCAGACGGAAGGTGAGGGCGCCGTGGCGCCTCTCAAGCCACTCCTCAAAGAGGGGACTTACCGCCACTATCGTGGCGTGCCCTGCACGGGGTTGCGACAGTCGCTGTCTCCATGTCGCCATGAGATCGCACCGGAGGTCTGTCCGCCGCGCAGCAATTTGCCGCGGCAGCGGAGTGACCCCCCGGCGCAGCGCCTCCGCGCGCCATTGATGCAGGCGCGCGAGGACTATCGCCTCCAGATCCCACGGCGGCAATCCGGCAAGGAGGTTCGCCGCTTCGCGGGAGATCGTGCGGTACCCCCGTACCATTCTTACGGCCATGACCTTCTGGGGCACGTTCAGGTAGTGGGCGGCCCGCTTCCTCAAAGCAGGCGCCCACACCGGTGCCCCGTAAAGGGCCATGGACCGCACGATCCCCGCGTAGAGCCTCCGGCAGGAGGCGTTTGGCCCCCCCAGATTGGGCAAGAGCCACCTAAAGGCAGCCCCGGCCCGCTCCAGTCTGGGAGCCAAACGTCGGAAGTGCTCCACGAAGTTCCACCGGCTGTCGAGGACGAGTCCTAGGTACTTTAAAGTACACTCGACGCCGATGGGAACCCCTCCCACCATTAACTGGGATCCCGACGGCAGCGCATTCCCACGTCCATGGAAGCCCATGGCCTCCGACTTGTGAAGCGCCACCTCGAGACCCAGCTGCCGGATCCTCTCTACGACTATCGCAACCCCGCGTGTCAAACTGTCGGCCGCCGCCTCGTACGACCCACCCTGAGCTAGCACCAGCGTATCGTCCGCGTAGCAGACTACGCTGACGCCGCTAGGGAGGTCGGCGCGCAGCACCCAGTCGTAACCGATGTTCCACAAGGGCGGCCCCAGAACCGATCCCTGTGGAACACCGCACGACATCTCTCGCCGGTTCCACTGTCCGTCTTGACCAGGGTAGATGACAGCCCTGTCTGTCAAATAGTCCCCGACCACACGACGAAGGTAAGTCGGCACCCGGTGATACCGGAGTGCCTCCCTAATGCAGCTCCAGGGCATAGTGTTAAAGGCGTTGGCGATGTCGAGAGACACCGCCAAGACCACACCGCCCCGAGAGACCGCAGCCCCCGTCGTGAGGGCTCTCACGCGCATGATGGCGTCCACCGTCGAGCGCCTCTTGCGGAAACCAAACTGGTGTTCCGCAAGATCCGGACCCATTCCCTCCAGGTGCTCGGCGAGGCGGTTTGCAATCACTCTTTCAAAGAGCTTGCCCACCTCGTCGAGCAGCACAATGGGCCGGAATGCGGACGGCGAGTCCGCCGGGCGCCCCGGCTTCTGGATGAGGACCAGCTTCCCCGTCTTCCAACGAAGCGGGAACTGGCCTCTCTCCATGCATGCGCTAAAGAACCCCTCCAGTCGGGGCCCAAGAGCCTCTGAGGCCAGGACCCAGGCTTTGCCAGGCAAGCCATCGGGTCCCGGGGCGGTATTTTTGGCACTCAGCCTACGTACCGCCGCTCTCAGGTCTACCCCAGTCACCTCCGGAATGTCGTCATCGGTTCCTGAATAGTCCGCTTCCGGCATCGCGGATGGCGGAGCCATTGGCGGGGGAGGATGCTCCCCTCGCGAAGGGAACAGAGCGCTCACCACGTCCTCCACGAGCTCAGGCCGGAGACTCTGCGTCAGCGGGGGGGCCCGGGTGCGGAGTTGATTCCGCACCGTCTTGTAAGGGCGCCCCCAAGGATCTCTGTTCAGAGTCTCCAGCATCTCCTCGCGGGCCTCATTCTTGGCCCGCTTACAAGCCTCGCGGAGGGTGGCCTTCGCCGCCCTGTACCCCTCATACAGCTCCGCCTCAATGGCTTCCGCATTCGGAGGCCGAATGCGGCGCCTGCGATGCCTGGTGTACAGGTGCCGCGCCGCCATACACTGTTTACGCAGGTACGACAGCTCTTGCGACCACCAGTACACCTGACGCCGGGCGCTTCCTGGCCGGACTCGGGGCATTGCCATGTCACATATCTCGGACATGGCCTCCTGGAACCAACCCGCCTCGGTGATAGGAAACCGCCTTAGATTTGCTTTTTCCCATTGCTCCCCCGACATGCAGCAGATGTCTCCTTTAAAATTCTATTTTAACCTAGCAGCTGTAAGGCCAGCATCAGTTATTTGGGTTTAAGAGTGAAGTATAGTGTTCCTGATGCGGTCCGTAAGTTCGACACCCAGAATGCTTCGCTATTATTTATTTTATCGCCATACACTGTTATTATTATTAGCCATAAAGGAACTCTTGGAGTAGATACATTGCCAATAGGTACATAAAGATTTCCATTTGGGCTTTTTATGCTACCTAGCAATGTTGATTATACATCTTCTGCATTAATGTCATTCAAATTGTGGTGTATGTCAACGTTTTGCATAATGTCCGTAATTAAGTCCAGTAAATATCCAACAGCTACTGTATAGCACGTTCTACATTACTAGGTACTTACATACATTATTGCTGGGCAGCACCCTAGCCGGCAGTGCTCTGGCAGCAAAGATGACGCTTATATGCAGTTCATGAAGGAAATGGAATGTATAAGTACTACTTATACTATACACAATGAACTAATTATACATCACATAAGCAGGTATCGGTTAGATTTATTGACATTAATCATTAGCTTAGGAACATTATTTCCGCATGAGGTAGCAAGTAGCTGTCGGCTAACCAAACTGCTTTCCAAATAGATTCTTCCTTGTGTATTTAGAAATTCCGATACATTTGGCTTGATATAATTATAGCATCACGCCTGTAATCCCCGAAGGGTGTGGCAGAGATAGGTATACCTAAAGCACACCCACATTCCGCTAGTTATGTTTAAGTTCCATGGAATTGGGGGCGAGCCTATTGCCATCAACCGGTCAATAACACTTTGCCCGACCCGGAAATCGAACCCAGGACCTCATGGTCAGCAGTCGCACTTACGATTATTTATTTATTATTTCATTTAGTACAGCAAAAGCCATTAACACTAAATTAATTAATCCTTTTACTCGGTCTTCTCGCAGAACCACAAGCATTCTAACATTATCGTCTTCCATTCATCAGCAAACAAATCCAATCCAGGGTTGGTCTCCACGAGTGCGTTGAGCATAGTTAGCATACGTGGTATAGGAGAGGTGAACCCAACTACAGTGCGACAAAGTGGGACATTAAACAATTTATGTTTTCTGGAGCGATTATAATTATTTGGAACAAATAATTGACACAGCTCCGCATGTAAATCTGAGGCGTCGGTATGACCATGTATGATTTTATACGCTGTTGTTATTTGGTCAACAGCCCGCCTAACTTGAAGGGAATTAAAATTTAAACATCCTAAAAGGAATTTAGTAGGATACATAATAAGGATAGTATCCAAACACATGTTTGTAGAGGTACCTGAGGAGAGCTTTTTGTACCTTTTCCAACATGAGCATATAGGTAACCTCGTGAGGATTCCACACACAAGCGCTGGTTTCAAGCTTGAACAACAATTATAGAACAACGAAGTAGCAAAGTAGATACGACAGAGAGGCTTCCCTTTAAACAGCATAAACAAGGTACCATTTTCAAGCTCTGTAACAAAAATCCATTAAATAGGAGCAGTAGTTTAGTCGCAAATGATTTTTTAAGTTTTTGCCCCGTTTGTACACGATGTCTTTCCTAACAGCTGATTATTTCTATACGCATAGGTCATGTAAATTAAAACGATAAATCTGAGATGCGTTGTTGCCGCTCTGACGCAACTCACAAGTACAACCAAATATTTTGCTGAAAGATAGCAATGCAAACAAGGAAACAAAGTAAATACACACACGTGCACTTTCACTACGACAGTTACAATCATAGCAAAACATAAAAGAAATAGAACTAGGTCACTGTGTTGCGCCGCCCGATCGTTTTGACGCGACGCGCGCGTGCGACGTTGCCAATTTGTTACCTAGGTCAGTTTAATTTATTTATAAAGGGTATTTGCGTTTTACTCTGATTAGTAAGCTATTTAGTTTATTTAAAAAAAAAACCTCATTTTTGGTGCTTTTTATTTTTGTACCGTATCGAATTAGTACTAAAGACGTATAGTATACGTAGTGTAATGCAATGCCCTTCTCTCATATAACTATGTATACTATTTGGCTTGTTAAATAGATATTATAAGTCCTGTATCAGATCTTACGGAAGCATTTAAACTAGGGCTCCTTACTTTACATGGCTTAGATTTGGACATTCGTTAGGACAGGTCTGTAGATTATGTAGACAAGGCCCAGCTTCTATATCGACAGTGTTGTCCACGGAATAATTCAAATATTATTCCTGCCTATGAATGTTGCAAGCTTGGGTAACGATACAATTTAGACTTACTGCAGTCTGAGATGATTAAAAATCATACATTAGTCGCAGTACGGTCATATTGTCATTTATTATGTATATTTGAATGTTGTTTGAGATGTGACATCAATCAGGAGGTATCAGACACTTAGACAACAGTTAGGTGTACTATGTACTACCTATACCTGGTCTACTTTAACGCCCTTAGCACACGGCGTATTTTCTACGGCACCCACGACGTGCTGATGGCGCGCGTATGCGCGCTTCAAACGAGATTTGAACGCAACCTTGTAGCTTAAGCACACAGGCGATCGGGAAACGCGTGTCGTCGGCGCCTATTCGCGCGTCGTTGGCGCGTATACGTGCAGATACAGCGATCCCAAACTGACCCTTTCTACGCGCTTCAAACACGCTTCCCCCGCGCTTTTGTATCGTGTAATCGCATTTGATTCTATAAAAACACAACAATGGGCATCTACGGCGCCGACGACGCGTGTTCCTGAAACGCAAGTTGTCGGCGCGTTTATAATACGCCGTGTGCTATGGGCCTAAGTATTAATAACGTTAATTTTAATAGGCGTAGCTACGATGATAAAATAAGATGCAATTTATCTTCGACACCTCTTGTCGCGCCTTCTAAATAAATATTGATTTATAGACGCTGGAGGTCGAATGGAATCATTAAACTAATAAGTACTAGTAGCAATGTATTCACGTATGGCTGGCTATTAAATTAAGTACTGAACGTTACGAAAAACGTTAACGAAAAAGTCCTGTGTGCATCATAATCACCTATAGACAGCAGTGTGAAGAACTGAGTAGAACTCCAGTTTATCATTCCCCAACTGGAATTCTCCAACTGGTCAGGTGTCGTGTCCGGTCGACTACCAGTCCAATAGATTTCTTTGAGCGGTTGTTTAAAAAATACAGTTCTAATCTCATGAATAGCTTTGTATGTGCCTTGAAGGAGTTCTGAGACATCAAATGCAGTTGAGAACTGCCTGAAGTTATAGGTCTTAATTCGGCAAGAATCAAGCTGTTGGCTTTTCTTGGATAGTCAGTTCCTCTATAGCACCTTTCTGCCTCTCTTTTACTAATACTCTTGGTTTCTCATTATCTTCAGGCCCTTGTTGCATTCTATGTGTGGTTGTCGCAACACGTTTTCTTCTTACATCCTCTGTCAGTCGTCACGGCATCATTTACTCCTTTCTCCTTCATATCATTCCTCACACAATCCATCTTTCTTTATGATATTTTCTTAGGCTTTCCTCTCCCTTTCCATCCATCAACATTAATATCCATCACATTTTTTGTCACATGTTTCATCCCTCCCTCCTCATGACGTGTCCATTCCAAGACTTTTTTCTGCTTTCAAACTACCTCTAATATACTCATTTCTTACTATATCTATTCTTGTCACTTTGCACACTTGGGTTCTAATCCAGTGAAAATAAATCAAACAATCTCACTCGCATCAAGGAAGTATCACAAGGAAAAGCTGTTTTAAATAACACATAAATTTAATTATGAACATCAATAACGATGAAATTTAAGTGGCTGACCATTGCGCCCAATTAAACCCACACAGAACGACTTATCTATGATGACGTGTATTGCCTTTTACGTGCTATGTAGGAGACAGTTTCAACAGAACGCTAAACGCTGCTTCGTCTTAAAGCTGGCATTATACAGATGTACAATAGGATCGAGTAAATGGTCAGCCATCTCGTCTCTTAACGTGGGTTGTGGCGACGAAGGAACTAGCAAAGGTATGGAGGGGTATTCCTGCGTAACGATCCGTGACTGTCACCTTTTTTGCGAATGTGGTAATCATAATATACGGAGAACCCTGAGTAGTTAGCCCCATTGCTATCATTGCTAATCTCAAGAGAAATGGCTGTCACAGCAGAGCATGGCAAAGTGGCAGGTTTTAAATCTATATAAAAATACACATAACATGACAATTCACTTTCGTCTTTTATACATAGACCTGCTAAAGTACGAGACATAAAATACGAGTGCCAACAAACAAAATCCTATCCTATATTTAATCCAAATTAGTTAGATGACAACATCAGCTAACAGCTTTTAATTAACCGTTTAGATTGTGTCTCTACTTGCGTGAGTTTGTGATCTGTAACGTATATACTTATACCAGTGTTCACTAAGACTAAGCGACATAGAAATGTTATTGCAGTATTGGAGTTTAAACACTTGGCACTTGACACTTGGAGTCGATTCTTGAAAATTAAAACAATGTGCTTTTAATTAGATATTCGTTCAGGTGTCATCTAGTGCTAGTGAATGGAACCATAAATCTTTACACTGTTGTTGTACCTACTTTCAATTACTAAGTGATGGGTCTGCACGCAACACAGATAATGTTAGAAAGACATAAAGATCAGCAGAGTGGTAGTTAGTGTTACTATCTATTTATGTAACGCGTAAATTAAACAGCAGGCTAACTGATTAATGTGCTACTTATGAATGCCTCTGATGCCGCTATTAACGTGACCACCTACTGTGCCTAAGTTGCAACGAAAAGAAGAATAAGCTACCGAGTATCCCCAAAGCCATATTTACAAAACCGGTTACGGATACTGAACACAGTTTCTCAATTTTCAAAAGTTCTGAAAGCAGTTACAGATAGCTTAGGTGTAGGAACAAAATTTTAAGAAAATCAAGATTATTCCTGATGCCTTTCAGCCTAATAAATATATATATATATATATATATATAAACTCTTACAACGGATTGAAAAAAACGAAGTAATTTGAATGTGGTTATATTCAAAGTTTAACTGGGAGCCATAATTTAAACCAATATGAATACCATACCGAAATGAAACAAACCAAATTGAGAAATATATATGTATTTCACGTATTATACGTAATTGTTCTACACATAATCGTGACAAGTTATGCGTCAAGTAACTGCCATTTTCCTATATGCGTCTGTCTCAAAGAATGCTTCAACAACCTTGGAACATATAAGAGGATCGCTGAACTAAGCGTATAATGTCAAATAGTATTGCAGTATAAACATTTTGTCACCCAGTAAACTATTGGCTTGGCTCTTGCGTCATTGTATTGTGTTTCTATGTTATGTAGGGTGGCTATGCTTCTTGAACTCACTCGTACATACTACATACTGTGTAATTAGTTAAGTAGGTTGAAGTTTGAATAGACTGATGTTCGAATACAGCTAGGACCCTATGAGAAACAGTAAAAAACAAATCTTGTCTGATGTATACGTATGAACAAAGGAACTGATGACAGAAATAGGTACCTCAGAAGTTGGTAAACAATGGAGAACTGACACAGCACCTAAAGCACCTGTTTTTTTCCTAAACATATCTACTCAGACAATTAATAGATAATTATGTAAATCGTAATTGTACCTAAATGTAAATGCAATTTATTGATGTGGGCACACGGTCATACAAGACCGAGAGGGCAAAATCAAGAGACCTGCTGAGTCGGGTGATAGATAATTCTTATGCACATATAAATTGTAATTTAAATAACGATAAAATAACTATGGATACATGTAGTTACTATCATTAGAATTGCCAACCCAGGTTAATTAGAAATAGATATGTTGCACTATGTAGGTTAAAAGCGCTTAATTATTTTCCGTTTCGTGTGTTACAAACGGCTGGTTTTTAATGAAATATGTTCGCAGTAGTTTCAAACTTTCAACATTATCAAATTTGTTTCACCGTATCAGTTGGACATGCGAGCCTGGCCTTTTTAGTGGAACTGCGCCTTAGACTCAACCCGAGTGGGTGTTGCACGTGTAGGCTAATTTGTTACAAAATACCCCCGATTTGGGCACCGCGATATAATCTAGGCTGTTTTTGTAGAAATGTCCACCTGTCTTGCCGACAATAGTAATAGGTAGGTTTAATTTGTGGTTACTGAAATAAATTAAAATACTATAGTGTGTTTTGTTTTTTTTGGGCCAGCAATAAATGAACTTTATATTAATCAATTGAGTTAATATGTAGCCATGATTCATGTTATGCAGAGACGTTACTGTTTGAAACTGATGAACTATGAATGACTTCATTATTACCTATTTTATTTATATCTGTAAACTCGTGGTAGGTCACATATACACCTGCACTAGTAGGTAGCAGTAGGATAAGGTTGTTGATGAGTTGTTGTAAAAGTTTGTTTTGTTGTTGACAGAAAGATAACATACTCCTTCTTAATACACCATACACACAGTGTAATAAGTTTTTTTTTCAAAGTCTCATGTCCACAAAACTGATGGTCTCTTTCGTTCCAGTCATGCGGCCAATGCCGTTCGTCGGCGGAGCGCGCGTCGGCCGCTGCGCGGGAGTGCACGCGGCTTGCAGACGCGTTGCGAGACGCGCGCGACCAGCTCGAGCTCATGGAGTTCAGGCTTCTAGAGCTGGAAGACGCACATCCCGATAAGGTATATAATTAAATTTATTTTTTAAAATTTTGTCTCAAGTACTCGTGTGTGTCCGTCCTAACAACATAAAGTGAAGTGATTTTCATTTGTTTAACCGCTGTGATGTACGTTTTCGCGCGTGATCCGAGTAAAACCTTTTTCAAAATATTTTTCGGCCAGTGAGTCCCATCCCTAGTACCATAAAGTGAGGTGATTTTCCTTTGTTTTTAAAAAGATACGATATATAATATGTTTTTGTTATCTTTTATCTCTCTACATTTGAGATATGTAATAGGTAACTACGCAAAGCATATAGCTTCGCGGATTTTTCATTTCCCACCACGCAAGCACTCAAAAAGGCAAGGTCAAATTTCATTTTATTTAACATTTAATTATTCTTTGGCAATAAATCCTTCATACTGTACCTTTCTGTACTTTCTGCAAGCGAAGCTACTTGAATAAAGCGAAGTGGTCACATTCATCACCATCTTCCTGCTCTTGTGCCATGTCATTAGGGGTCGGCGGAACACGTTTTTTTTTCGGAAAATTAATTTAGTAACTCACCAGTCCATTTGAGGAAAATAAAATGCCTGAAAAACAGCGAAAAACGTGAAAGCAAGTAAATGCGATACAATCCACGACATTTCATGAAAAAAATTGTAAGAAAAACAGGGAAAAATTGCGAAAACAAAAGTAAGATATTTCCAACGTGTGAGCCATCATTCACGACATTTCTACATAAGTTTGACAATCAATCCTTTTGTTTCTAATTTGGTAGCAAAACAGATGCAAGAAAACCTTTCCATAGTAGGTGTAAGTGTAAATAAGTAGATAGATCAGATCAGTCAGATAGATTTCCAATAAATATTGGACACGTATTTTTTCTTTTTTCACGTAAACAAACAATGAACGTGATACAGTGCTTTGAAAACTAGTGTGACGTCATTTTCTAAGACATTAGTATTGACATTCTTTAATTTTTATTGATTTGATAAAACAAAAAATACGTATCCAATATTTTTCGGTAATCTAAAAGACGGATTAATTAGAAGCATATATTTTTTAAGTCAGTAAACATCCCTATTAACCGTTATTATCCATATAACAGAACGGACTAAAATACTTTCTCCACGTAACATTGATTACTGATAACCTTGACCTTACTTTATGCACATTCTCCATGCAAGCAAGAGGTCAACTAAAAGTAGTTGTGTGAAGTTAAGCATAGGCCACACCGAGGGGACTAATAAACTTAGTTAAGCTTAGCTCATGTGGACTATGCTAAACCTATTTTGAGAGCTTGTCTTACTAAGCTATGCTTTAAGAATAAATGATTTTAAAATTTTTTGGTCCATATTCATATCCGTATTAGCCAGTATTAATTGGGTTGTGGAGGACAAATAGCTCTATCTGACCTCGACGATCATTCCATGTAAAATACCTCCTGTTAATATATTCCTCTGCATCTGGCTTGATTGAAAGCCGGCCCAAACTTAGTTGGTAAAAGGCTTTGTAGATATTGATGATTCATTCACGTTCTATGTACCTACACATGAAAAGAGAGATCACACGGAGTTCACGTAGCTTTGCTGAAAACGGCATATATTAATAGCTAGCGTTTATAATTTAATTATTTAGTTCAATTAGCTCGATTGACTTACATGTTAACTTCCTAGTATAAAAAGCCGTTACGCTTAGTCGATTCAAGCTAGATTGCAGATCAAGAGATAAGCTCAGTTACTTTAGCTTAGCTCGCATAGCTGACACAAGTATGAAATATTACATTAGTTTAGGAGCTGAGCTAAAATAACTTAACTCTAAATCTGTATCAGGCTTTAGCTCGCTTACCTCTCAGTGTAACCTAAGCCTTTTGTCCTTACAAATAATAACTTAAGGTGTTAACGGAAACACCATTGATCATTATTAACGGTTTTGTGACTTATTTCTACGGTAGCTTGGTGGCCGGATATACCTCTGTTTATGGGACACTTGCCGGTTGGTTACCTCATTCACTTAGTCAGACTTATATCAGGACTTGATAAATAAAACATGTATTTACCTACTTATGTACACTTATGTATTAAGTAAACAGGCAGGTATGTACGGCATGGACAGTAATGCGCAGTGTTTTAGTTTAGAGGTTGTTCTTGTAGTGACAAGATGTACTCGTAATTTAACAATATTTCTTGAAATACAGGGTGTTTGGTAGGGAGCTGTACATACGCCTAGGGTAGAAACTAGGGATAGTCTGCTACCTACCCCCGCCCATTATATTGACCTTGGCCTCAAGGTTTTTTTTTAATTTATTATTATTTTTTATTTGATTTTTTGACTAAAACTACCTGTAGCTCAAAATCTATCCATGGGACCGGTCGGCTAATGGTCTTGTTTTAATCGTTAGAGTCTTAGGGTCCTGCAAAAAATTATTTTACACCAGAAAATTGTGGAGAAGAAAAGTTATGGGGCCTGAAGTACCGTAGTAAGGTAAAGAAATAATTTTAAATTAAAAAAAAACCTTGAGGCCAAGGTCAATATAATGGGCGGGGGTAGGTAGCAGACTATCCCTAGTTTCTACCCTAGGCGTATGTACAGCTCCCTTCCAAACACCCTGTATAATCGAAATCATTTTTCAATTAATTATAGTTTATCGTATTTTTTATTAGAATATTGCTATCGACAGCCTGTTATTTCTCACGATACTTTATTAGAAAATAATCATCTTAATCTTATCACAGCACGTTACCTACTGAAGATGAAAAGGCTTAAATAATAAAGGATACAGAGATTATAAAAATAATGTATCATCGTCATCATCATCAGCCTTGTTCCCACTGCAGGGACTCAGGCGTCCTTTCTAGGAGAGGAATGGGCCCAGTGCGAATTGGTAGATGGCACTATGTCTTCGAATTTTTGGTTCTAAGATATACCGGTTTCATCACGATATTTTGCTTCAGTGGTGATGATATAAATTACACAAAATAATGCGCCTGTCTGGGTTAGAGCCTACGACCAACTGTTCGTAAGTCGGGGCGGCCACCACTGGGCCACCACAGCTCTTAAATTAATGTATGCAGCAGTCATATTGTCAATAATGATTCACTAAAAACATGACCATTTTTACCGGATGACTTCATAAATCACCTGTGCGAAATTCAGTTAAAGTTCTACCGTCAAGAGTTTCACGCGCATACTTTGTATCTACTTACAGCATTCAAAATCATACATCGCGTGAATCCCCGTTACCGTCTGTAACTTGATACGGTCCGCAAAACTAATTTAATGTCCCATCAATAACGTTAGTAAGTAACTCACAATAAACATGTCTGGTTTTCTTCGTTCGCGTAATTATAACTACCACAGTAATTATGAAGTAATTTTACGCTTTGGATAATTTACCCGCTGGTTACTCTCGCAATGCTTTAAGATCGCCTACCATGGCGGGCTGGCGGCATCGCGGCATCGGTGGATATCGTAGAGCAGCTACCGCGGAACTAATTTGTTGGCATGGAGCAATTGATTCTTTTTTTTTTTAGAAGACGGTTTCCCCGTAAATTATAGATCAAACATGATCATCCTTGAGTCACCTATTTATTGATTAATGAATGTTTCCAAAAAAGTTAGGTACAACGTTTGCTTTATTAATTTGTCTTGTTTATAGATCATTTGCATGCGTTTAGGCCATAGCAAAATACCCATTCATAAAGCTAAATACTTTAATATAACAAAGACAAAAGGCCAGTGAAGGAGGAAACGAAACTCGTCCCATAACTCCATGTTCGTTTATTATTACGTTTCCACGGACGATGAACGACCACCTATTATAGTAGCAGCATTCTACAACATGCTTAATCTGTATCAGAAACAAAAAAAATCGTTTTACATAGGTATATTTGTCAACGCCTACTGCAAGTAGCTCGTTAAGCCTCTGGCCGCCTAAACAGAACCACTACGGCGCCACTAATCAGAGAGTACGGTCAGATTTTTGGTGTCCATTTTTTATCTCGATATAATAATACGTATGTGATGTAAAGTGATTGTTGCGTTTCGAAAAACAAGTAACGTAATACCGTGTAACCTTATTTCAGTCAGTAATTGTATACTTTCGTGACTTTACAAGCCTACAAGGATTGTTTTATTCAGCGGCTGAAAATCGTGCGCTCTTGTTTAACTGTCTTATTATTGTGTTGGTTTCTATAGCATCTAACCCCAATTGTTTTTTCCAGGGTGCTAGGGACAACCTAACCGACTCGGATTCGGGCTGCGTGTCCCCAGGCTCTCGTATCAAGGACTCCGCGTCGCCCGAACTAAAACGAATGGATTCCGGATACAAATCCCCCCACGCCCCGAGCAGCCCCTGCAACCCCCGACGGCACCTGGGCACGCCAAACGATGACTTCAAAGAAGACTTCGCCAGAGCCCAAGTGTTAGCCGACATTTTAGACAAGAATTCCGAAACCACCAGTGATTCCCTCAAAAGTAACCCAGTCAAAGAGCATTTAGAACAGATGATACTAAATGCAGCGTCGGCGGAAGACAGGGCTTGTTTGGAACAGGTTCTGATGCTGCTATATAACTTTCAAGCATTGAGCAGTTCTGTCAGTGAAGACGAATGCTTTCAGGTGAGTTAGAAACTTTTTACGCATTGACCAACTTTGACACTTAAAAATTTTAAATCAAAGTAACGACAGTATTGTCAACAAATACATAATCCTAATTTTGTGATCTTTATTTCCAAATTCCCGTCTGTTTTCAGGCAAAACCGAGAAAAATCTGTGATCTGAGGTTCAAACAAGACACTCAGAAGGCCATCGCAACTGTCACACCATATCAACAGAAAGGATACAAGTGCGAATCCTTGGAGAGCCTTTGCAGTGAAGAGCGGAAACCCAGTAATGTTCTGCAAGAGAGTGGCATCTTCGAAGAAGTTGAGACAGAGTCAAAGAGTACCCAAACAGATGTCAACGAAAGCTTTGAATGTAGCGGTGAACTAAACACCGAAATACAACGACTGAATAGTATAAGAGAGAAATTAGAGCGGCAAGGAGTTAGAAATAGGACATTAAGTACTAAAGAAGATGGAGACGGCCTGGAGTGCAGGTGTGTGAAGTTAGGCAAGAAACACAAGCAGTATTACGAAAGGAGGCTTAAGTTTTTGGAGGGAAAGATCTCGATATACGAAGCGGCACAAGACGTTAAAGAGGCTAAGCTAGCACAGAGATTGCAGAAAGAGTTCCTTCTTGAAAATAGAATACAGGTATTATTTATGTTTTAACTTATTTCGGGCACTGTTTGGTACAGGCCTACATTGTTTATAAGACACGCTTCCCTAAGATTAAAATTCTTGAGGCTTGACTGGTGCCAGTCCCAGGATTGGGCCACGACCTTCTGAATGAATGCCTTTGTTCAATAGTTCTATGCTATTAGTCGTCACTACAATATAAAGGCCCTTTTTCTAATTTTATCATCATGATATACGTCCAAGCATCGTTTAATTGGTATTTCCCTACAAGAATAGGGGTTATCAATATTTTTTTCATTAGGCGGCCAAGGCCATATGTTTTTTTTTATGTTAAAGATATAGTAACTATGCCTTGACTGCTTCGTTGGCCTTGTGGACGCAAGCACGACCGCTGAGTTTAAATTCCCGGGTTACTGGGTTTTGTCTATCAGGAATTTCTCAATGACAGCCACGGAGACTGGACCTGTCCCGGTTGATGCTAATAGGCTCGCCCCCTATTACATGGGACTTAGAGATAACTGGCGAAATGTGGTGTACCTACTATGAGGTACGCCTCAACCTAACCCTTCGGGGATCACAAACGTGATGTTATGTTATACAGCACTTTTCTTTTGTACAGGAACTCGAATCGCAACTATCCGAACTACATGATAAGTACGAGAGACTAGAGGAGGATTGCTGTGAACTAGAAGAAATCGAAAACGATACCCGTTTACATTGGCAGCAGTAAGTAGCTTGCTCTCGTTAAAGTAAATTACCGTAGCATTGTTTACCTAGCTTCATTACTATGACCAACGAATAAAATGCAGCCAATCTCAAGGTCAAGAACTGATCTGAGTAATAAAGGGTGTAAAATTACCCTTAACGCAAATGAAGGGCACTAATTGTTCTCCCCACCACTGCGATCATTTTTTGGTTCTAGACCATACCTGGGAACCCCCTAGTTACGGAGATATTGGGGGTCAAAGTTCCATATTTTGCGCTGTTTTCGTAAATACTAGTTTTTCAGGTTATAACTTTATTTAAATTACCTCCATGACCCTTTTACTATTTAATTCATCCACTAGCACAATGTTTTAAGAGTGCTACATTGAGTTTTACCGTAAAATGTGAATTTTTACCCCAAAAAAAAAGTCGTTTCCCAGCAAAAATTTTTGCGTTGGGGTACTTAGTTTGATGTACATAATGCTTGGTTGACGTATGTGTAGGGTTAATTTACACCCTGTATTTATTAACTTTTCCTTATCTTGAATCTAATAAAAAAAGAGGAGTCCAGAGTTTACTTGTGGGCTGCGGGATGTTCGAAAGAGATACTGCGGCTAAGAAGGAACATGGGTAGTTTTTAATCAGTAGAAGTCTGACACTCCATACCGCCCAGAGCGACAGAAGTCATTTGATGATTTCCTACCTACCCAAAAATAAAGAGTTTACTTGCCCGAACGCGCTAATCTTCTATACTACCAGTCGGATCAAAAATATTTTTGTATAAGAATAGTATCTAATAGTATTGGCTGAGTAGTTGTTTATAAATGTGTTTACTTAGCGTTTTGTATCCCAGCCTCCCATTTTCATATGATTTCAGTTTTATCTTATCTACTAAGTTTTTGTTTTTTAATAAGCCAAGAAACCTGTATATAACTGTATGATCGTCATATCTTTCTCTGATACACCGACATCAGCAGAGCTATTGCGTATCTTTCAAATAACAGTGGCTATCATATTGTCTATGGATTAACTGTCAAATTGGTTATGGTTTAGTACAAAATGGAACCATTTGACAGTAATTGAAAGGCACTATAGGTTAGCCACTGTAATTTAAAAGATACGCAATAGCCCTGAAAATGGCAATTTTAGGAATCACTAATGTTGTGGGGGCTCCAGGTTGTTTGAAAGAGATACCACGGCCTCAGACACAAAGGCTAAGAAGGAACACGTGTGATTGTTAGTCAGTAGAAGTCTGACACTCACTACCGCTCCTCCAAGAGCGGGAGGAGACAATTGATTGATTCACACCCTCCAAAAAATAAAACGAATCACTAATATTCAATATTACGCAGTTAGCAC
The DNA here is from genome assembly GCA_932274075.1 of Diarsia rubi. Lineage (NCBI taxonomy): Eukaryota > Metazoa > Arthropoda > Insecta > Lepidoptera > Noctuidae > Diarsia > Diarsia rubi. Next base: position 17,220,243 of record OW026424.1, on the reverse strand, counting down.
GTACTTCATTATTATTTTTTTTGTTTTATTTGTAGGCTAGAGATGGATTATGAGCTCACTTCTGCACAACTAAGAGACATGAAGGAGCAACTAGAATGTTCGCGGGGACAAGCCGAGCGTCTGATAGCCGAACTGACTCAAAAAGAGTGCGCACTGAAGATTAAAGAGGTGATTTTTTTACATAATATTGTATTTCTACATATTTTAGAAAAGAAGATGTAGTGACACTAGTTGAAAAGAGACTGCTTAGGTGATTTAGAAATGTGCAAAAGATGAGTGAAAGGCAACTAACAAAGGGTACACAAGACTCAACTACAGGAGGGACAACCTTGAAGAATATACACTGTCCTTATTGGTAAGGTTCCTCAGCAAAGTCATGAACCTACGTAGTACACGCAAGCAGCGTGTGTATGACCAGATGTGAACGCGTACGAGGCAAAATGCGGAAGATAGGATCGTAGCAGGTCCCGTCGGGGCTGCGGGATGTTGTAAGAGATACCGCGGCCTCGACATAAAGGAGGAACATGGGTGGTTTTTAGTCAGCAGAAGCCTGACACTCCCTTTCGCTCTCTCAAGAGCGGGAGGGGTTATTTGACGATTTCCCAACCCCCTCCCCCCCCCCCCCAAAAAAAAGGATCGTGGCAGGTCTGGTGGTTTCTGGTCTCTTCGGGAGTGTATTAATGTATGTATGTAAAATTCATGCCTATCCGATAGGCAGAACCTACAGAACGCGACCTGTGATGATGGTCCTAACGTATTTATTCTTACACCGGTATCGTCCCACGCTGATTGCGAGTGCTACTGTTACTGTGTGTGCTACTTTTTGGCCTTTGGCTATTGTTTAACAACTATGTCTTGCAGACATGCAGACATAGATACGTGTTACTCTAGTCAGTGAACTAGTTTTCTTAAGTATTTGTTTTTTAATAAATTAATTTATTGAAAACACAAAGAGCCGTCAGTTTCGTTTTGAGCCACGCGCAAAATGCACTATGTTTTTGTTTATTAGATACCGTTATACCAATACGGCCAATACCTACGTTAAGAAATATGAAGAATTAAGTTACCAATTCATTCTTTTATTTTATAGGAAGAGACACGTGCGCGGTTGAAGAAGCTGGAGCAGGCTGTACCAGCGCTGATAGCGTTTAACGTGGTCCAAGTGTTGGGCTCCCAATCAACTTCTACTGGAACGGTACGTTACTTTCCTCCTTAATAAAATTGTAAAACCCGTTATTAATACATATCTAGAAAATAAATAACTAGATTTATTTTATGTTGGAGTTCGTGTTGAAGAACGATACTAAGGAAGAAAAAAACAATTTGAAGGGGAATTGTCTTCCTTACGATTATTCTACGATGGTATTCATCAGACACGACCATAATACAGTATCGTAGAAACATTTCTGCAGATCTTTGCCAACTATTCAAGTATCCAGGTTTTGAATTCTCCTAAGATCCTCCCACAATCACAAACGGAGTATAATTGCTAACTACTGCTTCTCTGATTTTATATAAATTTAATATCACTCTTTTTTTTTTTTTTTTGGTGGGTGTAAAATCATCGAATAACCCCTCCCGCTCTTGGGTAGACCGAAAGGGAGTGTCAGACTTCTACTGACTAAAAACCACCCATGTTCCTTCTTCGCCCTCTATGTCGAGGCCGCGATAACCAGTGGACTACCCGCGGCCCCGACAGGCAATATCACTCTTCTTCCTGGCCTTGTCACATGCTAATATCACTATAATAAGAGAAAACGTAATTCTAAACGGACATGGTCACTAACATTCTTATTAACACTTGTAACGGGATATTTACCATATTTACTATTTATTTCGAGTTCGACCGCTAATTTGACGCTGTTGCAGGCAAATGTTGCCTCGTATCCACTTGGCAGCGTTTAGCGCACGACATGTCGCTCAAAATGTTGTAAGTCAGTGCGGAACTTATGTTTAGCATTTGTTGTCTGTCAGCCGCATATGATTTCGCTCGCATCAGCCGTCGACAACATGTCACCAGATTAACTAGTGTTGATTTCAGCGGCAGTAGTTATAATTTTATCGAAAAATGCATCAAAAAGAAAAATGCCACGTTCGTGTGTTAAATTAATTACCTACAAACTAAAAAACGAGGTTCACGTATCCACTCGACAACACTTGATGCTCAACTGCATGTTTCACCGACAAACAACAAGCCGTGCCTCAAGTTGCGCGCCAGCTGGCAACGACGCGCGATGTTGTGCAATGTTGCCGAACATATTGAGGGTCACGTGTTACGCGTCAATTGTTGCCTAGTGCAGACGAGGCTTTAATAATACGATTGTTCTGTTTGCCCAACTGCAGGAGCTCAAGAACCGCTTGCCGGGCTACAACGGGAATGTGCGCGAGTTCGTGCAGCAACTGCGTCAGGAGTCGCGCAATTCCAGCGTCGACGCCAACGCCAACGCCTTTAGCGTCATCCAGCTCGGCACCACGCCACAGGAGTACGAGCTGCAGAAGCAAATCACTATGTAAGGAACAGGCTTTAAAAATATACTTGCCGAAAGGGTTTTGCTCCCCTCGTCATTGACATACCTAGAAACATTCTAAGTTATGTAGATATTGGAAGTTCTAACTTTACATTATGTGTAAGAACTACCTACAAGTTTTCAATGTTATAACTTTACTGAACCTTCAGGACTCCCACCATTCAATGCATCAATTAGCACAAAGTTTTACGAGCGTTACAGTGAGTCCTACCGTAAAACGCGATTTTTCCTTCGGGCATAGCCGAAATTTAACCCAACACTATGCTGTTAATTACTGCCCGACTGTAGCTTGTAGATAGTATACGTGGATAAGGTTTCTTTTGGTATATTTCTAAAATTTTTCAAATGGAAGTATTTAAGAAACTTAAAACTATCAAAATCTTAATAGATATTTTTTGTTACCAGGTTGATGGTCGAGAAAAGGAATATAGAAGATCAAACATTAGAAATAAAGAAGAAGCTCGAAGATAAAGTGCGAGATTTAGAAGAACAATTGAAGACAGCTCAGGCACAGATATCGACGACCGTAACCAGTGCAGAAGTTAAGAAGGGAACTATTGAAGAAACTATAGAAAAATTGGAATCGCAGCTCTTACACAACAAAGAATTGGCAAAGGTTCGTAAGGTCTACCTTAGCTTCTATTTATACGAATTGTATTGATTGTAGGGAGTTTCCTGACCTTATGAATAATAGTAAAATAATTTATTTATTCAAAGCGGGTCGCATATCAGACCCCTCAAATTAAAGTCCTATTTCAGTGCAGTACTCTTAGTTTTTGAGATATTAATTTTAACACCAAAAAAATCTAATTAGTCCATCATATAGATTTTCAAAAGTTCGGTTTTACGAAAAGTCGCTTATCTATTGATGGGTGTCGAACATTTTAGGACATGTTTATAGTGCCTAAGAGATAAATGCGATGCTTTGGGCATGTTTTGCGATATTTCCAAAGCATTTACTTGCGTTCTTCATGAAACGTTAATCAGGAAACTCCGCCACTACGGAATCCGGAACAGCGCTCGGGATCTTCTTGCCTCATACCGAAGTAATAGGATCCAAAGAGTTTACGCCAACAGGAAATGATCTCTCAATGGTAAATCCAACATTGGGAGTCCCACATGGTTCAAATCAAATCCATTAGTGTGGGGTGTCTTAGATAGGTATTTAAAAGTGAAATAGAGGTATCTAAAACTATTTTTCTCAAAGTCAAACGTTTGAAAGATAGACGCTTCCAAGTGGTAAAATGTGTGCCCCCTCTTACTTTAAATATAAGAGATTGAAAAATCTAAAAAAATATATAATGCTGTAGATCGCAATGAAAACTTACAACCAGCATTGGTTTGAACGATATAGTACGAATAGTTTTTGAGATATAGCACATTTAAAAAACTGCAAATATAACTTTGTCATTTATACAAACACTATGAAAAACTGATACAGTAATTTTTTTATGCTTTTTTTATAATGTAAAAAAATATAATTATGTTTGTATGATATCGGCTACAATTAGTCGCTTGCCATGGTTAACTCTTGAAAAGTTAATTGAAGTGTCTTGAAAAGTTAATTCAAACTTATGCCACAAATAAATTGTAAGACTTAATGATTCGTTGCAACAGCTATGGACGACACATACCTTCACCAGTTCACCTGATGTAGTTATTACCTAAAAGAGAATTGGAAACATGTAAAACCCGAATGCCATTTACACTGCAGCCGATAAAGCAGACTCGTGAAGTCACACATACTTGTGCGAAGTAGAGCGTTGTAACAATGTACAATACTGTCAAATAAAATCTTCAACCATGACGATTCGTTTCAAGAAATCTTAACCGCTTTTTATTTCTACAGTGAATCGGCTAAGTTATTTTTTTTACGAAGTATTTTTATTTTTACTGAGGCTGCAACCATCACATTTTCTATCGTGTTTCCAAATATCACGCTGTTTACAAGCAAAACCCACTTGTTTGTGTCAGTATGCCCTACATCTTGGGAATTCATGCCATCTCGTTACGTCGTATTATCTTCACTGAATCGGCACTAAAAAGTGTCAAAACTTTCTCTAGAAACATAATTATGTTTTTTGACTAACTTTTTTCCGCGTCCTGCAGCAACCGGCCGATCCGACCATGGGGAAGAAGATCCGAGCGTTACTGATCAGCGAACAAGACTTAAAGAACAGAGTGTTGGAGTTGGAGGGAAGAGAGGCGGCCTACCTGGAGATGTTGACACAAGCAGACGACATGTGGGCCGAGATGGAGGGCGGGTACAAGAAAAGAATCCAGGAAGCGCAGAGTATGGAGTCATCGTTAAAATCCAAGGTATAACCTTAAAAATTTTCATCGTAGAAGCTTGTAATCGGTTCTGGACTACCGTATTATATAAATAACATAAGCGAAAAGGTGTTGCTCATCTAATATTATAAAGCTGAAGAGATAGTTTGTTTGTTTGAACGCGCTAATCTTAGGATTACTGGTTGGATTTGAAAAAATATTTGTGTTGAATAGTCCATTAAGGTATTTGATTAAAGAAATCTAATCAGTCCGTCAGATAGATTTCCAAATCACGCTACGACCAATAGAAACGGACCATAAATGAAAAATGCAGTTAGTAGTTACGCTTGCGACTACGTGATTATATATATTTCTAAGCGATATTGTAGTATTGCGAATTCAAATCTGGAACAGAAAGTAATAAAAATCTATCCTATCCTATCCAACTACGTACTTATGTTCGGATGTATTGACAATTTTCCGGACAGAAAGTGCCGCGTCTACGGTAGATTTTCCCACGGGACTATAACCACGTATTTCAGCGCAGTATGTTCTTCTCTATAACTTCAATGACAAAAAATACTAATAATTACTGTGTAAAGTACTCAAACATTTTTCATAATCTATTTCAGATCAAGAAACTAGAAATAGATCGTGAAGGGAATAAAAACAGCTTAGAACCACTAAAGAAGAAGTTAAGAGAAGTGCAAGAATCTGAAACAGCGTTGCGTATAGCGTTGGAGAAAGCTCAGAGAGACAACAAAATGCTCGTAGATAAGTCTACAAATATGGAAAACGAGATTAAGAATCTAGATACGGAACACAAGAAGTCGGAATTCGTGTGTAAAACCCTCGAAAGCAAGTTCAAGGTATTTTGTTGGTCTTCTAATAATCGTTACTTGATGATTATAAGATTGTTGTTATTTTTCCCCGTTGAGGGCTGTCCAGATATATATTTTTTATTGCAATAACAGAAAAAAAGTGTTTTTCGCGACACAACAAAACCTCTCTCTTTAATAACATGCTCTACAATTTGGATTTCAGAAAGAGATAGAGCATCTGCGTAGATTAAGCAACAATTTGGAATCTGAATTGAAAGACCAAAAGGAAGCAGCGAAGAAGTCAGAACGCACTTCTATAGCGGAAATGGACTTGCTCAGGAAAGAACTCAGCTGGGCCTGCAAGGCTAATCAAGAGTTAGAAGTAACAAACAGCGAATTGAAGGAGGAGGTATGTGAAATAGTTTTAAGGAAATACAAATACTTAAGTAAGGATTTTACTAAACAATAGGTCGGATAATTAAGATTAATAACTATCTAATAAGGAGATGGTACCTTCATATTACACATTGGAGATGGATTACTTTTAGAAGTAGAAATTCTTATTTTTGATATTTATTTGGATTTATTTATTTAGATGATAGATGATGGTTTGGTAGTTGTACGTGTAGTCGCTTTGGGTATGCACTTGATAACGCTTTCAATGTTTACCGCTTTTTGAACTAATGCTTAATGCATGTCTGCTTGACACTTTATCTTGATCGTTCCGATCGCTCGGCACACGACAGTGCATGCTCCGTACCGTGGTTGTGACGTGTAAATATGCATGGAAGCCTTCGAAGAAATTCTAAGAAGAAATGTGTTCTCAGGTCGAATCTCTGGAAAAGCAGCTTGCTTTGACGCAGAAAGCTATAACGCAATGCAAAAGGAAGTGTGACGAGAAGATAAAAACTTTGAGTCACGAATTATCCATCAAAACTGAAGAGTTAGAAGAATTGAGAAGCGAAACAATGAGACAGTCATTCCACGCCTCTCGCGTAGAATTAAAGCCAGATCGAACTGAATATATAGACGAAGGCTATTCCGTATACACGGCGGTACCAAAGAAGACAGATTACGGGAGAATGCACCATAGTATGAGTTATATAACTTCGGAATCACGTTGCTCGTGTCCGCCGATGCGCAGTCAGCTGGTAGGACAGCTGATCGAGGACTTGTTCGAGCGGGTGCACAACATTGTGGATGACGACCTCAGCCGGCTGTGCAACGATATCAATTTGATTAATAGTAGAGAAGTGACTGCTGAAACCAAAGCGAAAATTACAAATTATCTCTTAATGGCTATCTCGAAGGAGCTCGTTAGGTCTATAGGAGACGCTGATGCTAAGACAGATACAGAGGTCAGTATGGTAGTGGATTGTTTTCATTAATATTATTTAATATCATTTCATTGTGACTAAAGTTATAACTGCAATTATGAATGTTTTGATTTTACTAATCAAGAATTATGTCAACCTAATAATGGTTTTGGTCGATATAATTTAATGATGTGGTAACCTGGTTTAATTATTTGATCTATAGTGGTTGAGTTTTTCTTTCACTCAGTCTTCTTCTTCGTTACACGAACTTTTTCTTAGTTTTAGCATTAAAATGGATGAAGAATTGTGAAATGAGTTAATCGTTGCCAATTTCCTACAAGTAGGTAATAAAAAAAAATATGACCTTAAGTTAATAAAGTGAGGTTTTATAATATTTTTGAAGATAGTCTATTGAATCATTTTCATTAAGTTAAGCTACTCACAATGTGCGAACACCAACTGTGCTCCGCGTACTTATAGCGGATCTACGACTAACAATTCTTAAGATATTAAAAGAATCATGTCAGCGACATGTACTTACTCGCGCGTCTTACCCGCTAATAATATGTGGAAGACTTGCGTACACAGTATCATCGTGCGTGTATGGCGTCGTAGGTACGCACCTAGCCACTGCGAGTTATCACCCGTTGGATTATGTTTGGAGATGTGGTCGGCACGCTCTTAATGAGACAACGCAGTTGGTGCTCGTACATGATGGAAATTCAGCTGTACAATATGGCTGGAGTTTCTTTTAAGCGCTGTCAGTGACATCTAGCGTCAGCAATAGCATACCTAAACTCAACAAATTATTTACAAGCATCTTAACGTTGTATGCGGCCGATGGCGTTTATCAGGTGACTTCACCCGTAAGTCGTTTATTCACCCGCGAGCTTGAGACGTGCGGTTTGTCGTTTTACCTGTTCGCTCGTCTTGAGGTAAAACGCGAGCGAGCTTTACTGTAAGTACGACGATCGTGCTTAAACTCATTGGTGGATCAGCGGCTTTGTTAATCATGACGGTATTATTTTGATGGATGTTGGTCGTTAGGAGTGGCAGCGAGCCGCGGCATCGCAGTCGTTCGGCGCGGGCGGCAACGCGGGCGTGCTGGCGGGCGCGGCGCGGCTGGCGTCCGTGAGCTGCGCCTGCGCCGCCGCGCGCCTGGCCGCCGCGCGCCCCGACCTGGCCGCCGCTGTCAAACTGTGTCAGGAGGTAACTATCCCTGCACTACTAGCGATAGCGCATACATCCGGCATGTCTAGGTGTTCCGCTACTGCCGACGTGGACGTGGCGTGGACGCATCGAGGAACTAGTGGAGCTCGCAGAAATCGAATGTATGCGAAAAGTTCAACACCAGTCTAAGTGACTGGGCTTGGGGAAGCCTAGTATGTCCAGCCCTTGAACAAATACAAAAGCGACCCTGTTATATCAGATTCTTTTAAACATTGCACCAGAAATCATGACACCAGCTTCAGTTCCTAACATTGACAAACGGTCTATTACGTATACCCTTGTTCATAATGTCGGTACATACATTGATTAAATGAACCAACACGCACTGGGCCCAATGCGTGTCGGTATCCCAGTCCCTCTTATACAGAGGAGACCCTTGTCCCAACAATGGGAACATTATAGGCTGATAATGATTATGAGAAATGGATATCTGTTCAAAATTCCCTAACCAAAGTCAAATCTTCTAAATCAGTTTTTGAACCATAATAATTCAGAGTACAATTTAAATTACAGGAAGTTCTGGACCACGGCGATGTAAAAATCATGGAAGAGCAATTAGCGAATGCAATTGAAAGTATTGTTGTAAGTATCGATATAAATTTGACTTTTTTTTTTTAAAAAAGACTTTGCTCCGCACTGGTAATTTCTCGTGTATCGTGGGTGTGTTCACATATAAAATTATATCTTAGTATCCCATTTTTTTCAACCTTGCTCTTTAATATCATGTATTAATATTATAGTAGTTACAATAAGTGATTTTGACTGAACTGAACATTACGCCTGTAACCCCCGAAGGGTTAGGTAGAGGTGTACCTACCTTAAATGCTTAAAGTACACCTACTTTTCGCCAGTTATGTTTAAGTCTTATGTAATAGGGGACGAGCCTATTGCCATCAACCGGGCACTAATTCAGACTTCGTGGATGTTACTAAGAAATTCCTGATGGAAAAACCCAAAAATATTTTACCCGACTCGGGAATCCTACCCACGACCTCATGCTCAGCAGTCGCGCTTACGACTACTAGGCCAATGAGCTCCTGATATTGTCTTAGATCTGATTAAAAGTACAAACTGTATAAAAAAGCTAGCATTTTGAAAACAGAGAAATGCTCAATCTGCGGCGGACCTGTATCTCTTAAGTTCATAACTAAAAGTCACGACGGACGCTTGATTCCGAAAATGCAACTCTGAACTCAACTGGTATGCTCAGAGGACTCCCATCATAATAATAAAGACGTTTTCTTTCGTTTCATAGTGTGTTTTTTCTTTTCCAGAATTGTCCATCTTGTGCGTTGGGTACAAATGCGATAGTTTGGAGCACGGATGTCTAACATCGACATTTCGAGCGATTTTATGTGAGATCATTTATTATTTTCTTAATTATTTATCATTCAAATATTTATTCGGTTTATCTGGGTTATTTTTGTTTTGTTTGGATGTTGATATTATCCAGCAGATATTTTGTACTTTTTAAGTAGGCTTTCAGAGGTTCTGAAATGGCCACTGCAGATCATAATATAAATTGCGTAAAAAAGCGTAAACTGGACCGTTCGTAATAGTAACTGCGACTATGACCATTTAACGAATTTTAACTCAATTCATATATTCATATGATCTGGGTGTCTAAAATGGCCGCTTTAGCAGAATCGTAATATGAATCATGTTAAAAATTTAAAATTCTTAAAATGGACTTTATAGTTATAGACAGTCTATTTTAAGAATTTGAAATTTTAACGTGATTCGAATACTAAGATTCTGCGTGGATTCTGATAAAGCGGCCATTTTAAACCCCCTGGCTAGGTTTTCTTAAACTTAGTTGGTTATTTCTTTTAAGACGTTTTTCACTTTTCCAGGTGTAATACCTCCACCGACCTCACTCTGGTGCCTTCATTAGTTAAGCCGTTAGCCACTTACGAACTGTAAATATATTTGTATCATAATAAAGTAATACTTCTATTTTAATGAAGTAACGTAAGCGAATCATATCGAACAAGTGTACCTACATTCGAATAAGGAAACTTTTAATACGCATTAATTTTCGACGTATTTTGTTTAATTTTGTTTTGTCCGTTTCTGTGCCAATCGTGTTTTGATGTAAACTTGCGTGCAATCAAACTTAATATAAATACATTATTAGACTTCTTTTAGAACCAAACATCGAATATTTTGTTCTAAATGTTTCAGATCTGATGATTTGTGTTTAAAACACATTTAATTTACTAATTTATTTTCTGTCTTACGTTTTGTATGGAATAAATCAAAAATGTCGACGGATATCACACGGATGTCAAAACAAAGTTTTATTGCAAGCAAGTGATGTTTGTGTAAATAATTATTATCATTCGATGACGAATCAATGATTTGTTTTATTAACAATCGAGTCACTCACGAAATTAGATACATTAGGTATCTTTCTTATTTTATATGTTAAAAATGATTTTAATTAGAAAATGATTCATTGAACAATAAATTTATTATTTAAAATTGTTGTTTTATTATTGAAATACCACATTTTATTCATTCAGATACTGGAAGGAGCATTGGTACTTGACAAACCGTACAATAGCAGCGCCGGAAGCTTCTAGACTAGTACCTACTATGTTAGGTACCTACCTACACCTACAAATAAAATAAAATAAAATTGAGCGTAGGTACCTACAACTTGTGCAATGGGCCGATTAGCGCCTTCAAAGCAGTCTACTAGTCTATTCGATACAAGGTGTAAACGGACCCTTCACAAATAATAATAATAAATCCATTTATTCAAGTATTTTACACCCGTTGCCATTTGTACACCACACATGAATAAAATATTAAAATTAAGATAAAAATAATATAAACAATACAAAAAAACATACAGTTACAAGTCAGAAATTACAATTAATTAAAATTCAAATAAAATTGCAGTACAATACTAATACACAAACAAACAATAAAATGTATTAATTAATTAATTATTCATACAATTATACATAAAATAAACAAAATAACTACAAATCAAATCAAATCAAAATCATTTATTTCAAGTAGGCCAATTACAGGCTCTTTTGAATAGTCGAACAAATACTAAATTTTAACAAGCTAATAGACTAAGCTAAGGCATAATGCATAATAACTGTGAGTGTACTGTAGTTGCCGATTCCAAAGCGTTGGTCTCATGAGAGGAATGGCAAGAAACTTCATGGACACTCTTTTAAATCATAATATTGTTACAAAACTTTGGTTACATCATTCATTTTGAGATTGGTATATTAGCATTTGAGAACGATGTAGCAAGATGTGCACGATAAGTGTCGACAGTAAAGCCAAAACGACGATTCAAAAAAAAATATAATAATTCAAACAAGCCGTGGCAGCTAAGAGATGACCAGTCACAACTGACAGCACCCACAGCCACAACCTCCTAATCGGCACTGGAACGGTAATATGCCTGCCACAGCAATGCCGGATATAAGGGCAGTCAAGCCTGTTGCCGATCATTGCCAGGATAGCATTGGGGCTACAAAGCCGTCAACCAAGCACTTTGTAGATGCGCATAAACTAAGTAGCTACCTATCCTACTCAAAATAAAAATGCTGGGAAACGACTTTTTTTGTGAAAAAGTCACGTTTACGATTAAAATCAGCGACCAAAGCATTGTGCTGATGGGTAAATTGAATAAACGGGTAATGGAGATATTTAAATTGAAGTCAGGGAATTATAAAACGAACGAATAAAATACTGTTTTAATAACTTGAGCGGTATGAATTTGAGTAAGCGAAAAATTAACTTAACTAACGACGAATATCGATTAATAATAAAATCCTGAACGACCTTACATAAAGTAGGTTGTGATTAATCCATTTCAGATCTCAGAATTCTGGCCGTGCGACTAGAAATACAGGAAGGGCAACTAATATAGTTTTACTTAACGATACGATACGATATTATATTATTACAAAATTAAGTGAGCGAGCAAAGCGAGCGAATAGACGCCGCCATCCTCTTCGTGGTTATTTTTTTTAAACCACCCAGGAAGTAGGTGCCCTGTGAAGACTTCGACCAGGCCTAGGGGTGTTAAGTGGTTTTTTCTATTCGAAACACTTCATTTAAGATAGTATAATGCCGCTTATCTAGTATAAAAAATATTTTCCGAATTTTGAAAAAATGCAGGACCTACGGTTGACACTCAATCAAATATTAGGTCGCTCAAATATTTTGAAGCTACTGTTTGATTTCTCGTCACTCGCAGTCAGTCGCTTAGTACTACTATGACCCAATTTAATTATTTTTGTCATATCATCCTAAGTCCCTTAAGCAAACATTTTTGCTGGGAAACAATTTTATTTTCGGGGTCAAATCACATTTTACGGTAAAACTCAATATGGAATTCTTAAAAAATTGTGTTAGTGGATGCTTTGAATATTAAACGGGTCATGGTGATAATTTAAGAGACGCTATAACCTGAAAAACTATTATTTACATAAACAGCTGTAAAAAATTTGGAACTTTGACCCTCTATATCTCCGTAACTATGGGGTTCCCAGGTATGGTCTAGAACAAAAATATGATCACAGTGGTGGGGAGAATAAGTGCTCTTCGTTTGCGTTGAGGGTACGTTTACACACTTTATGTAGTACTAGATTAGTTAGACAATTAATTATAGTTTAGGCATATTAATTTGTGTATATTTATTAGTAATTTATGAGTGAATGAGTTAGAGAAAACAACGAGTGTATATGAATGAAGTACATTTGTGTCCATCTCTTTATGTTCAAAGTTAGTTTATGTATTAATTTCTATATTATTCAAGTTTTGTGCCTAAAATAAATGAATGAGCCCCACTAAGAAAAAGAGTACAATTAAAAAACTTTTTCTTTTTAGTGGTTCACATGTGCTTACCCCTTCACATCGTACCGGCCGTGATGGTATGTTATGTACTGGTGTAAACAATAGACAGACATGAGGGTTCAGCAATCACGGTCCATTTCCTATTATTTATTGAGGAGTTCCGTTGCCTATTTCCGAAGTTCTTTATCAGATCTTCAAAAATTGAAATGGGACCACTCCGAAAACGTTCCCTTGCAATAAATACCCAAATCGCTTCAACTGTGCCTATAACATTTGAACAGTTCTCTGTATGTCTCCAGGATCCAGTCAAACGAACCTCGTGGTGGTGATCCAGGTGGTCTCATGATCATCAAGTCATATCCTTTCAAACAAAAAAGGAATAATCCAAATCCAGCCATCTTCAAGTAATAGGGAACATAATTACATAAAAAAAGGTTCCGAAGAAATGAGCAATCCTTCTCCTTTTTGTAGTCGCTTAAAAATAAACAGGTAGGTACTGTAGTAGTTTGTTGTTAGAAATCTTTACCTTTTATTTTGCGATACCCTTGTAAAAAAAACAGAAGTTAAGGCTTTAACCAGTGTACTAGTGGGCTGTGCTGTATATCCCCGTAAGAATTGCACTGGAACGGGAAGTAGCTTTTGCAAAACGGCTAGAGAATGACTGGGTGTAAACGCTCCATTCAGTACAAAGCAGAAGCAATTTTTCTTGCATTTACTAATTTACTACCCCCACGGGAAAAGGGCGTGAGCTATAACTTTATAGATTATCATTTAAGCATATATCTATCGTAACATCATAACATCACGCTTTTGCTTCTCGAAGGTGTAGGTAGAGGTGTAGGAACACCTCTGCCTCAATGTACTGTACTACTGGGTAGTAGTACAGTACATTGAGGCAGGTCGGATATGACAACTAAAAAAGGATTTAATAAAGAAAATCAACAATAAAATAAAAATATTATCCAGAAAGAAGAATAGATAAGTCACTATAATGTCATAATTTTTTAATAAAATGTCAATACTGGTAATGGATTAAAAATGTTTTTTAAAATAAAAACGAATTCGTAACTCAATAAAAAACCAAGGCACAAACATCATGAGGCATGTAAAATAAGGTTTTTTTAATAATGGTGGATAAAATGGGGTCTAGGTAAGTTTATACTTTTTTTCTTACTAGGTTATATTGGTCTACAAGTTTTGTTTTTCTCGTTGACACTAGGGCGCGGGTCAAATATATGGCGTACGGCGGTGGCGCGGCAGGGCGGCTTCCTATTCCATTTAAATTTTATACCAAGTGCAGAAATAGCGCGGCATATCCACGCCTGAACCACGACATTCGGTGTATCCTAAATTGCGCTTTATTTCTGCACGATTATTGTAATTTGTATGTTATATTTTAGTTTTTTTTTTGCATGCTGTGTCTATCGCACCATATTGTACACTATGCTTGTATCTTATTGTTTGTATTATTAGGATAAACAGTGTAACAAATTGTAGATAGGCCAATAAATAAATTTATATATGTAGATACTTGCCGTTGAATGTACACTATAATATAGTGCACATTCAACAAATGGATCCAGACATCAACAAGTTCAACAATAACAACAACTTTGAAAGTGCCGTTGGAGATAAAAAAATTGGTTTAACAAGATGTTGCCACTATCAGAACAAAAATCAGAATTCGTTCATCTACGTACTGTTAAATAACTTATTGTGTATTGTCGATCTTTTCCCGGTACTTTCTTAACAAGGTAGCAAAAGCACTATAAGTAATGTTTTTGTTAGTAATGCTAAGAAAATAAAAAATAAAAGCATTCTAAGTAAACTTTTTGTAGGTATTAACTCACAACTACTCGTATGGCTAAATTCTATTGCGATCAACTGTACTGGAACTAATGAGACAAATTTTACTTTGCTTATACAGAATGCCAGTTCCATGGAACTACTAGGGGAAAAAACCCAGTAGTCCCATAATGGAACTACACAATGGAACTACTGGGATATGGCCGTCTTTTCGCTCAATGAGCGTTTTTGGTCCTTGAGCCTAATAAAGCGAAACTGGGGCGAGGTGCTAGTTTCTGTAATTAAGTTATTAGTACTCCATTATCATTCTATCAGATTAACTGATAACTTGCTTCTGGCAACGATGGTTTCAATGCGCACTATTTAAGCAGTTTATGGATACATCTTTCTACTTCTATTAATACTGAAAACGGGATATCTTTCTTTTTACATTTGAAATAGGCATTGATAAACCGTTGTATTTTTCAGGGCTGTTAAACACCAAGCTGGTGTTGCAATCAGAAGTCCTAATTGAACCTACAAGTTAAGAGAAATTTCAAAAGTACTTATGGCCTCCAGTGGCCAGCCGCCCGCCGCCGCCCGTCAATGTTGTCGTGCACACAACGATGAAAGGGAACCAGATAGGAAACAACAAGACGTTAAAAACGACGATACATCAGAATGTTGTTCATGTGAAGACTGCACAAGACCTAAAACATGCCTTTATTATGACAAAAGACGATCAGCCAAACAGAGACACATAGAACCATCAGATCTTGATGGACTTGTTGTAGAAACTCAGTCACTACTGAAATCTGCTGTTGAAGAGCAAGAGAATCCTAACCTTACTCAAAGTACTCAAAATAAAGCCAATTGTTGTAAAGATTGTTCGAAAACAAGAGGAATAGACGAAATACCAACACCATCAGATCTTTATAAACTTATGGTAGATACTCTGTTGCGACAGGAATCTGCTGTTGAGGAGCAAAAATATTCTTACCTTCCTCAAAGTAAAGGCAGTTCTAGTAGTGCGGGTCCGGAAACAGGAGCATCAGGCAAGAACCCAGAACATCTTTATGGACTTATGGTAGATACTCTTTCGCGACAGGAAGTCACTGTTGAAAAGCAAATAAATGCTTACCTTCCTCAAAAGACTCAAACCAAAGGCAGTTTTAGTAGTGCGGGTTCGGAAACAAGAGGATCAGACAAAAACCCAGAACCACCTGCTAAATATACTGGCTCACAACCATCAGACTTTTCTGAAAATATGGTAGATTCTCTGTCGCGAGAGAAATCTGCTGTTGAAGAGCAAAGCGATCCTCACTTTTCTCAAAGTAAAGGCAGTTTTAGCAGTGCGGATTCGGAAACAAGAGGATCAGACAAAAACCCAGAACCACCTGGTAAATATACTGGCTCAAAACCACAAGACATTTATGGACTCATGGTACATACTCTGAAGCAACAGAAAACCGCTATAAAAAATCAAAAATTTTCTTACGTTCCTCAAGGAACCATAAGTAAAGCCAGCTTTAGTAGTATGGGTTTTAAAAAACGAAAACATTTACGCACAAAGCCGTCAGACGTAGACGTTAATTGGCTTATGGTAGATTCTCTGTCGCGACAAAAACCCGCCGTTGAAGAGCAAAAAAACCCTTACCTGCCTCAAAGTACTCAAAAGAGAGGCGGTTGTTGTCAAGATGGTGCGAAAATAAGAGGATCAGACAAATACCCAGAACCACCTGCTAAATATACTGGCTCACAACCATCTCATCTTTTTGAAGATATAGTAGATATGCCGTCGCGACAGGAATCTGCTATGGAAGAGCAAAATAATTCTTACCTTCCTGAAAATACTCAAAGTACAGGCATTTTTAGTAGTGTGAGTTCGGAAACAGGTGGATCAGACAAAAACCCAGAACCACCTGCTAAATATACTGGCTTCCAACCATCAGACATTCATGAAGACATTGTAGGTAGGCTGTCGCTACAGGAATCTGCTGTTGAAGAGCAAAAAAGTTCTTACCTGCCTCAAAGTACTCAAAGTAAAGGTAGTTTTAGTAGTGCGGGTTCGAAAACAAGTGGATCAGATGAAAAACCAAAAGCACCAGCCAAATATACTGGCTCAAAACCATCAGACCTTAATGAACTTATGATAGATAGGCTGTCGCGACAGGAATCTACTGTTGAAAAGCAAAAAAATTCTTACCTTCCGCCAAGCACTCAAAGTAAAGGCAGTTTTAGTAGTGAGGGTTCGAAAACAAGAGGTTCAGACGAAAAACGAGAATTACCTGCTAAATATACTGTCTTACAATCATCAGACATTTATGAAGATATTGTAGATAGGCTGTCGCGACAGGAATCTGCTGTTGAAGAGCAAAAAAGTTCTTACCTTCCTCAAAGTACTCAAAGTAAAGACAGTTTTAGTAGTGCGGGTTCGAAAACAAGTGGATCAGATAAAAAACCTAAAGCACCAGCCAAATACACTGGCTCAAAACCATTAGACCTTAATGAACTTATGGTAGATAGGCTGTCGCGACAGGAATCTGCTGTTGAAGAGCAAAAAAGTTCTTACCTTCCTCAAAGTACTCAAAGTAAAGACAGTTTTAGTAGTGCGGGTTCGAAAACAAGTGGATCAGGTGAAAAACCAAAAGCACCAGACAAATATACTGGCTCAAAACCATTAGACCTTAATGAACTTATGGTAGATAGGCTGTCGCGACAGGAATCTGCTGTTGAAGAGCAAAAAAGTTCTTACCTTCCTCAAAGTACTCAAAGTAAAGACAGTTTTAGTAGTGCGGGTTCGAAAACAAGTGGATCAGACGAAAAATCAAAAGCACCAGCCAAATATACTGGCTCAAAACCATCAGACCTTAATAAACTTATGGTAGATAGGCTGTCGCAACAGGAATCTACTATTGAAGAGCAAAAAAGTTCTTACCTTCCGCCAAGCACTCAAAGTAAAAGCAGTTTTAGTAGTGTGGGTTCGAAAACAAGAGGTTCAGACGAAAAACCAGAATCACCTGCTAAATATACTGGCTCACAATCATCAGACATTTATGAAGATATTGTAGATAGGCTGTCGCGACAGGAATCTGCTGTTGAAGAGCAAAAAAGTTCTTACCTTCCTCAAAGTACTCAAAGTAAAGACAGTTTTAGTAGTGCGGGTTCGAAAACAAGTGGATCAGACGAAAAACCAAAAGCACCAGCCAAATATACTGGCTCAAAACCATTAGATTTTTATGAAGTTACGGTAGATACTCTGTCATGTCAGAAATCCAGTTTAAGAGAGCACAAAAATCCTATTTCTCAAAGTACTCAAAGTGAAGCCAGTTGTTGTAAAGCACATTCGAAAACAAGAGGATTAGACAGAAAACCAAAAGCATCTGTCAAATATACTGGCTCACAACCATCAGACCTTTATAAACGTATGGTAGATACTCTGTCGCGACAGACACCCGCTGTTGGAGAGCAAAAAAATCCTTACCTTTTCCAAATTACTCAAAGTAAAGCCAGTTGTTGTAAAGCATCAGACCTATATGAACTACCTCAGAGTACTCAAAGTAAAGGCAGTTTTAGTAATGCGAGTTTGAAAACAAGAGGATCAGACAAAAAACCAAAAGCACCAGCCAAATATACTGCCTCAAAACCATCAGACTTTAATGAACTTATAGTAGATAGGCTATCTCGACAGGAATCTGCTGTTGAAGAGCAAAAACATTCTTACCTTCCTCAAAGTACTCAAAGTAAAGACAGTTTTAGTAGTGCGTGTTCGAAAACAAGAGGATCAGACAAAACAACGAAAGCACCAGTCAAATATATTGACTCACAACAATCAGACCTTTATGAACTTATGGTAGATACGCTGTCGCGACAGGAATCTACTGTTAAAGAGCAAAACAATTCTTACCTTCCTCATAGTACTCAAAGTAAAGGCAGTTTTAGTAGTGCGTGTTTGAAAACAAGAGGATCAGACAAATGTTCAGGTTCACAACTACCAAACGTTTACGTAACTATGATAGACACTCTATCACAACAGGAAGGTGCTTTTGAGGGACAAAAAAATTCTTTCATTCCTAAAAAAAAAGACGAAAATGTTTATTTAAAATGTTTTGAATCAGCTGCTAAAGAAAGTTTTGTGGTTACGAAGCACTCTTTAACGGAAATAATAAAAACTGTGACCAAGGAAGGTCCGTGCTCTTGTTCAAACAGTGAAAATGAGTCAAACAACACACAAGTATTTCATGTAAATAGACTTGAAACAAAAAGGATTATATCTAAAACAAATCCCAAGAGCTATAAAAATTGTCGTGAGTGCAGTAAATTAGCAAATAGAAAGTATGAATCGCCCAAGTTTCCCGTAGAGTCAAAACGGTATGAACCAACTGAGAATGCGCAAGAATTATTCAGAAATATAATTCAAACACAGTCCTATAAATTATATCGAAATAATAGTGACGCGTACAATGCACACATAAATAATATTATAGTATCTAAATCACCTGGGTATGTGTTTGAACTACCAAAATACAGATATAATTTAACACCACAAAATGATTGTCAGTCCAATAAGTCATCTACAAATAGTTCAAAATTATCGGGGTATGTACCTGAGCTACAAGAATATTTAAATAGACCGAAAACAAGAGAAACAGTAATCAAACCCCGAGAAATCAATATTAATACACGTCAAGTAAAGTGGTTTGCTTCTGATGCAAACACCTTGGTTCTCAAAGCACGTTGTAATACCGAAGAGTCATCAGAAAATTTATTTGAAACATGCAGATGTGTGGTGGATCTACCAAAAGTTGAGCAAAAAAGAAAATGTTCTTGCAATGATTACGCAATAAGTGATTCCGGTAAACAAGAGCTACCTTATCGATGTCGTGGACAGCAAAAGTGTTGCGATTTTCCTCTACCCGAAGATTATGCTAGTAAAATGAAATCTAGCGAGGTGCCAGGATATGTGATTAGGCTAAAATATACACAGAATAGTTGTAGTCTCTAATAAATAAGTAAAAATATATATTTAATCTGATACACAAAATATCTGTAAGTACCTAAACATGTATCTAAACAACCTATAAAATTCTTGAAAAACAGACACAATCTATTGAAATTCTGAAAAATAAATGTTTACCCCAAAAAAAGATGGAATTATCAACAAAAACTCACAGGTGTGAGTTTTGCTGCTCTCAACGACCAAATTTGACTAAATCATCTGAAACTAAAACCCTTAGCGCAGGAAATTGTAATGTAGGCTTAGCTTGCAAGCCAATGAAACCGTCTAACTGCCGTACTCAGAGATACTCGTATTTATTGATTACTTTAGCCGTCACTTAGTAAAGGTTTGACATATTTTTGTATGACAAAACCACATAGCAGAAAGAACAGTTGAAGTGCAAAGTAGGCGTGGCACGGCTGTGACCACTGTGCGGTGTTCCGCATAGTCTTAGATTTCGCTTTCGATCGCTTCGAGTCGCTAGTCACCCACCAATTTAATTTTTGCATTAATCGGCCTACTGTTCGATTTTGAAGTTCGAAAATGCCAGTAAAATAAAAAAAAATTAAAAACGGAGATGTTTCCTATTATCGATTCGGTATCGTCGATCGATTTTATTTGTTTTCTAATAAAATCGTAGTTAATTTATTAATTTTCTAATAATGTGATAGATTTTCTCGTTAATTAACCTGTTCCCATTGAACTACAGTTTATTTTAGATCGAATGTCGATTGTTGTATTTCGAAAAATATCTTTTTTGTGATCGAAATTAGTGATGTGGTTAAGATCGATTGCAGATTTGATCGATAGATATCGATAAAATAAAACAATGCTAAACTTACAGTTTACCATATAAATACAAAGATCCTAACATTCATACACAAAATTTATTTTGAAAGTTGTACCTGTGTAACATAAGTTACATTACATATGTTTTGTCTACACTAATATTATAGAGAGGAAAGATTTGTATTTTTGTGTGTGTATGTTTGTAATGAATAAACTCAAAAACTACTACGCCGATTTAAAAAATTCTAACAACATTAGAAAGCTACATTCACGCTGAGTAATATAGGCTTTATTCCTGCTTTATACTTTTTATCCCCGTATTCCCACGGGAAATAAGCGCGTGACATCCGCTAGTAGCTAATATAGAATCAAACATCTAATAATAGGTCTTTACCTATGAAATTGCCGTTTTGTATGAAAAAATTTAAACGAATTTATTCCAGTATTTTTTATTTGTATTAATCGAAGTAATCACCCATGCAATCAATGCATCTTTGCCAACGCAGTGGGAGGCAACAAATTCTTCAAAGGCATTTTGTACTGCCTCTCGGGTATTGAATTTTTTTCCCGCCGAGAAGTTATCCAAATTCTGGAAAAAGTAGTAGTCTGTAGGCGCAAGGTCTGGTGAGTAGGGCGGATGACGGAGAGCTTCCAACCCCAGTTCTTGCAACTTGGAGACCGTCTGCTGTGCAGTATGAGGTCGCGCGTTGTCGTGCAGGAGCAGCGGAGACGAGCGATTGACCAATGCTGGTTGGAGATGTGCCAGCTTCTCCATCATTGTGTTCAGTTCTTCAAAGTACACATCTGCAGTAATGCTCACCCCGTTTGGTAAGAAGCTGTGATGAATCACACCGGCGCTAGACCACCAAACAGTGACCATCACTTTTCTAGGGGTAAGTTTTCGTTTAGGGCATTGTTTAGGTGCTGAACCAGGATCCAACCAACTTGCTGAGCGCTTGCGGTTATCAAACAGAATCCATTTTTCATCGCAGGTAACAATGCGGTTCAAAATTCCTTCATTTGTGTGTCTGTTGAGCAGTGCAAGGCACGTCTCGACGCGTACTTCGCGCTGGCGATCATTGAGTTCATAGGGCACCCATTTGTCAAGCTTTTTTACCTTGCCAATTTGACGCAAATGGACCAATATTGTTTTGACGCTAACGTCGAAAGCTGCTGCTAATTCAGCCGTAGATTATGTTATGCTTCCACAATCGCCTTTAATTCGTAATTGTCGACCAAAGTCTTCGGACGACCGCGAGGTCCATTTTTCAGGTCGAAATTTCCAGAACGGAGGCGAGCAAACCAATAACAGGTGGTGCGTTGGTTTGTAGTGTTAGCTCCGTAAACGTCGTTGATGTTGCGTGCCGCTTGTGCCGCGTTGCTGCCACGACGGTAGGTACTCATATTCCATAATTACTCGAATTTTTAACGTATCCATGATGACGAAAAAGATTGAAATGCGATGAAAATGTAACACTAATCAATAAACAAATGACTACTTTTGGAAAAAAAAAAACCATGTTTTTAAAATAAAATTAATTTGAAATTAGAATTCTTAGCCAAACAAAAATTATTTTGATTTGAAATGGCCAGTACTGCAGAACCGCAATTTCGTAGGTAAAGACCTAATAATTTTAAAAATGATTGAGAATTGCATTGACATTTTACGTAAAAACTGACATGATAAATATTGTCAATTTGTTTTTCTTTTGTATGAGCCACATCTTTACCACTGACATACAATTATTTTATATGATAACTCCTTAGAATTTCCTCATAGAAAAACTCTGGTAGTATTTATTTGTTTGGGTTTGTTTAATAAATAGTTTTATGTAAGCAATAATATATTGTATTTTATTTTGTTGTATTACTGTCTATTTACATTTCTTATTAGGTATAATTACTTCTTTATAATACAATTTTTTTTCAAAATAAATTGGGTATCTATCGATATCGATAATCTAGATAAAAGCTTAATGTGTGCCTTCCTTGACCGAGTAGCAAAAAATACAGACATGTGACGCGAATATGATCCTTATTTCTGGAGTTAAGTTTATTATTGCGTCCATTGAAAATACTGCCATCTATGGACGAGTAGCGGAATTTACTAGGCAACCATTTCTAGTATGATTGCTGATTACAAAACGTCGGTATTTTATTTCTGTAAAGCAAAATAAATCCTATCATAATACCACGAAGGTATATTTTTAAAATGTAGAATCTGTGAGTTATGCTAGTTGTGATTGAAATTTAATCGACCAATCAAAGGAATTGTTAATTTGTAGTGCATTGGTGCATATCATGGTTTGATTGTGTTAGTATGCCAACACTGGTCCCGATACAGATTATAATTAACTAGTGACCCGCTCCGGCTTCGCACGGGTGCAAAAAAGATAGGTACTAAAACCTTACTCTTGAATCTATTAAAAAAAAACCCGCATCAAAATCCGTTGCGTAGTTTTAAAGATTTAAGCATACATAGGGATATAGGGACAGAGAAAGCGACTTTCGGCCGAATACTGAAACGCCACTCAAATATAAGTAACGCTCAAATGTAGTGCTGTCGCGGTCGCTCTATGCTTAAGTAACAGAGACAGAACGAGATTTAAGGGCAAATTAAAATAGAATAAAACAAACGGCCGCATACTGAAACGCTACTCAATGTAGTGAAGCTCTCTGAGTGCGGCAGTTAATGTTCGTCTAAAAATAATATTCTTAACAAACAAGGAGATCCTACAGAAAGGTTAAAAAAAAATACGTCGTCATCTGGTTATCAGAGCTGTGAAGGTCGATCTTCACCGGCTCTTAAACCATAAGAGATACGGCGGCCTCGACATAAAGGGCTAAGAAGGAACATGGGTGGTTTTTAGTCAGTAGAAGTCTGACACTCCCTTTCACTCTACCCAAGAGCGGGAGGGGGGCTATTTGATGATTTCCCAACCCCCCCCCCAAAGGTATCGCTAGAGTCGCCTCATTAGTCCAAGTGTTCTTAT
This sequence comes from Diarsia rubi, assembly GCA_932274075.1. Lineage (NCBI taxonomy): Eukaryota > Metazoa > Arthropoda > Insecta > Lepidoptera > Noctuidae > Diarsia > Diarsia rubi. The sequence goes on along the minus strand of OW026424.1, from coordinate 17,196,681 downwards.
AGAGATGCCATAAAAAAATGTGGGGGCTGCTAGATTTCATAGTTTAAATTTTTTCCATTACCATCGAAAAAGATATCAAGGATCAAGATATCGATATCATGAAGGGTTTTAAAAGGAGATAACAAAAATGTACCACAACGTCAAAAGTGGGCTGTTCTGTCTTAATCTAAATCTAAACGTTCGTTAACAATTTACATTAAATTGGATTTAAACATGCAATTTACATACAATAGGGTAATTCACCAAAAAATCTAATCCGTCAGATAGATTTACAAAAAATAATGAACACATCTTTTTTTTCTTGTTTCACGTAAACAAATGAATTAATGATTTATTTGCAAGAATATAGGTTTTTACATAAGATTCATTACCCGACTGCACCCGTCATTCTGACTCTTTCAGGACTGCGGCTCACTTTAAAAAACTATTCCACTCGAACGTCATTATACAGTCTAACGTCCCGGCCGCTTTCGCCACCCTTCTGTCATCTACACTTCAAAAAAAGTTCAAAAGTCTCGTAAACTTTTTTGGTATCGATTAAAGTAGACTAAATTACGCGTCCATAGCAACACTATTGAACGAACTAGAAAGGAATGGAAAAAAAAAAACAAAAGTCATGTCAAACCACAGAGTCGGAGTATTACTATACTCTATGGTCGGAGTCGATGAGTCGATGCCGTACTCCCGTAGGTGAGTAGGTATATGTTCTGTGAGTCGATGGCGTCGTCCTGTGGCGTCGTCGAAATTGTGAGGCGATCCAAATTTATAATGTAAGTATTTTATTGTATATAATACCCAAATGTAATAGTGTAATATCTTAATATAATGCCGAAGAATCATTGTTTCTGAATGTCTACAAATTCTTTGCATCCGAAGTATCTCAAGTTGATTTTACATATTGTGTAGAAAGTAGAAAAGCAAAAATTACGCCATTTTTTTGCCTTTTTTCCATTAAATTTTTAGATGATTTATGTAATATTTTAGTGAAATAGGTACTTACGTTCTGTAATTGAAAGAACAGTTAATTAACAATATTTAGGTAGACTGAATCCAAAAGAACATGATGAAAATCGCTATGATTACACGTTTTTGTTTTTTCTTCCGCGTTTTAGAAAAGTCACCCCGTACCTTCATGAAAAGTATTGAAATAAGGGTTCATACAAACGAAGAATCATGCTTTTTCGTTGCTGCTTTATAACCCAACTGCGGCTAAGCACATGGGGAGGGTTATGTGTTTGACCTGTGTTTATTTACCCCTAAACGTATGAACGGATTTGGATTAAATAAACGTTGTTAGATTTGTCTTAGTAGCGCGAGAGTCACTGGATATATTTAAATTAAAATACAATGAAAATTGCGTATTTTGGGGGCCATATTGTTGTCAAGTTCGGAAAACTTTTTTGTTCCATTACCAATGGTCCAATTGTGTTTCTAAACCATCCAAGAACACATTGAAATATCCCCAGAAAGTTTCATCCAAATTAGTCCAGCCGTTAAGGAGGAGTTCACACATGTACAGTAGAATTAAATAAAGAAAGACTAGCGGACCTGGCAGATGTTGTCCTTTTCGTTCAGCAACGCCACTTACCGGGTCCAATTGTGTTTCTAAACTATCCAAGAATACAATGAAATATCCCCAGAAAGTTTCATCCATATTGGTCATGCTGTTTAGGATCAATGATGATGCTTGGTTTTTGTTTTTCAGTTTTTGTTTAGCCGGGTTTTTTAGTTTTTTTGTTATATTATTTGTCATCATCTGCCTAGCCTTTACACAACTAAGGTAGAGTCGGCTTCCAGTCCAGTACTTTACATGGAGTGACTTTCAGGTCACCTGTAACAACTGCTATCGGGACCAACAGCTTAACTTACTCTCAGAGGCACGGAGGAAACTCAATATGTAACGGGTCTTCACCCATCCACAGACCAACTTAGGCAATTATTTTATTTGTCATGGCACCTTTTAAATATGGCGGTTTGTTTTTTTAGTCATAAATTTATGGTACTATCCTTCTTTATTCAACGGTTGTTATAAAAATTTCAGAAAATAATTATCTTAAATTTACTTGTGTCAGTACATGTAGGTAGGCGGAAAGAAATAAGGGCACAAAAACCCCCAGAGGTGAAATGAAATGAAAGCCCATTCATAGTTTTTTTTAATGATTTTTTAAAATTGAAATATTTGTGATGGTTTGAATTAAGGTGGATGCTCTTGACGACCCACTGACCAACAGTTGGTCGTCAAGGGCGGATTTTTAGTAGTTGGAGTATACGCTTAGGGGCACTTTGAGCAGCAAAGAAAACAAAAAAAAAACAATTTTAATTAAAAAAAAGATTTTGAGACTTGGTAAATTTTACAGTTTTTTTTTTCTCTTTTTCGCGGTTTTTTTACACCATCTCAGTGTTCAACTAGAGCAACAATTCTTTTCCTGAAAAGGTTTTCATCTGAGCTATCATTTTGGAAATATACAGCAAATTCGTAGGACCATAACTCAGAAACGGTGCGTCGTATGACCATGGTTTTCAGAACCGAAATAATTTCTATGGTCAAGGTCATCCCGAAATTGCAAAAAAAAAATTGAATTTCTGAAAAAAAAAACTCTAACTTTAACGTAATTTTTTTAAGTCCTCGCACCATAGCGCCCTTAAGGCTACACTCCAACCGAATGCTTCAAGGGGTAGCCAAGAATCAAACTCAAACCATTTATTTCAATTATTTATTTATTTTATTAGGGTGAATGTACAGGGTAGACCCGAAATAAAAAAAAAACGTTTTTTTGCAATTGGTCGATCAGTGTCAGGTTGCAGGTATGCTTTGGTGGTCGCCTACTAGTGTTTTTGTTTTTTTTTTGCAAAATGCTTTAGCTGTCGGCTACTAAAGCGCGTAATCTTAAGTTACGATTACATTCTAGGTCTGAAAATCAAATATTCACGGGGGGCCGTAGTGAAGGCCGTGGCAGTGCGCCACCAGGCGAACAGTGAGTATCCAATATTAATATTTTATTTCTTAAAAATGGAATGGTTAAAGTACTGGCCACTGAGTCAGTAGTACTGAGTACTGTGCTGTTTCTAGTTTTTGTATTTTTTTTTTGTTGTGTGTACTTATGGTATGTGCAAAATAAATATGTTTTCTTTCTTTCTTTCTTTTCTTTACTAAAATTTACTTAAATTTATTTTAGAAATGCAAGTACTGTGCCTGGTCGCGGACGAGGTCATGGGCGTGGGTGCGGTAGAGGTCGTGGACGAGGGGTCGACCAAGCGTACGTGTCTTTTTGTCATACCTACCTAATTTTTACTTCATTAAATATTCTAGTTAATTTAAAAAACAACTAAAATAATTGTTTCAAGTGCCGTTTTGGAAGACCCACTGGTGCAAATAAGGTCGGAGAGAACAACTACCCAGCGGCGAGTGGCTGCACTGCCCGCAGCTGTCCGGCAGGAGCTAATCGTCCGAAAGCGCCAAGCACATCTAGAGCGCATGCTCCTGCCGGACGCACCACCGCGCAAACGCCAAACTAGGTAAATATTTCCAGCTAGTTTTTGTTCTTTTCAATAACAGACTTTCTTTGCCGAAATTCTTTGAATATAAATTTAAATTTAAAATATAAATTGTTTTTCAGAAAAATCTCTCCTGAACGGCAGCCATGTGTAATGGCTGCCCCTCGAGTTCTAAACGTGGCGTCGACGTCAGCAGAGCCGCTCTCTTCCGGTAAGATCGTTATTTGTTAAGAGTATCGTCTTTTATTTTGTTAATATACAGGGTGTTTGGAAGGGAGCTGTACATACGCCTAGGGTAGAAACTAGGGATAGTCTGCTACCTACCCCCGCCCATTATATTGACCTTGGCCTCAAGGTTTTTTTTTAATTTATTTTTATTTTTTATTTGACTTTTTTGTGATTTTTTGACTAAAACTACCTGTAGCTCAAAATCTATCCATGGGACCGGTCGGCTAATGGTCTTGTTTTAATCGTTAGAGTCTTAGGGTCCTGCAAAAAATTATTATTTTACACCAGAAAATTGTGGAGAAGAAAAGTTATGGGGCCTGAAGTACCATAGTAAGGTAAAGAAATAATTTTAAGGGCAACTTTCTATGGGGTTTAAAAAAAACTAACAGGGTTGGAGTTCTTCTGATTTTTTTAAAACATCCTCAGTCCATGCCCTTTCTAACGATATGCTAAAAGTGTATTTATCACTTTTAGTTTTAAAGTTATTAATTAATTTCCGCAACTAGGGCACTTTTACCACCACGAGTCGACATTTGTAAGACAAATGTAATTTCCAGAATTTAAACCAGTTTGGCCTACAGTTGGCAAATTTGTTGTCTCACTCTTACACGAGAGCAACATGTAAGAGACAAAACATGTCATGTCATGTCTCTTTCGCTCTTGGGTCGACGGGGCCGGGCAGGTAACTCGTTGGGGTCTTTGTTAGTCAGTCGAGATTTACCCATCTTAGCTAACTTACGTACTTGCCGTTACGACGCTCCACTGTTTTCGTTAATTTTGTTGAGTTTGTTATTACTTCGTTTTTGTTAAGTTTTGTTATTTGTTACCTTGTTGTTGGCAAAATGGCTGGATTTACCAGTGAAGAGTACACCGACATGCTGGTGGTGTATGGAATGGCTGATTGCAATGGGCGCGAGGCACGGAGGATTTATCAAGAACGGTATCCTAGCAATCAATGTTACATAGCTACTAATTCATAAGGAAACCGCTAACGTTGATATTTTTATTGTTTTAGGCTTAGAGGATAACGACTATGCAAGAAGGGTGGAGTTTTGCCGCCACTTGCTCCATACGGACGTGGAAGATATTAATTTTTTACGGAGTATTCTCTGGACTGACGAGTCCAAGTTTGACAAGGAAGGAATTGTAAATTACCACAATCTCCATCACTGGGCACCCAGAGATCAAAACCCGAGAGTCAAGAGGCACAGAGGTTTTCAACGAAGGTTCTCCGTGAACGTATGGGCAGGCGTCATCGGTAATCGGTTGATAGGGCCGCACTTTTTGCCAGACAACCTAAACGGGCAAAACTACTTAGATTTCCTCGAAAACGATTTGCCTGATTTAGCGGAAGAAGTGTTTGACGAAAATCGGCCCATAGTCTTCCAGCACGACGGCTGTCCTGCTCATTGGAGCCTAGCAGTGAGGGAGCTTCTGGACAACTGCTTTCCTAATTCTTGGATTGGTCGGGGTGGGCCAATTCCCTGGCCCCCAAGGTCGCCTGACCTTACCCCACTCGACTTCTACGTCTGGGGAAGGGCGAAAGAGTTGGTGTACGCAGAAGAAGTACCAACAAGGGAGGTTCTAATTAACAGGATCCACGCCGCATTCGATACAATGCGCGAGGAACTGCTGCTTAGAACGGTGACCGTGGAGATGAGGAAGAGGTGCCGAGCATGTTTACAGGTCAATGGTCATCAATTTGAACAAAATTTGTAATTAATTAAAATTAGTAATTAATTAAAATTTGTAATTTAATGACATTAGTCATTACCAAATTTTTTGTTTCATTTGCCATCCTTTTACGATCGAACACATTTAATTTTCATTAGTTGAAATTTTTGCTTGAAGTGCCCTAGTTGCGGAAATTAATTAATAACTTTAAAACTAAAAGTGATAATTACACTTTTAGCATATCGTTAGAAAGGGCATGGACTGAGGATGTTTTAAAAAAATCAGAAGAACTCCAACCCTGTTAGTTTTTTTTTAAACCCCATAGAAAGTTGCCCTTAAAATTATTTCTTTACCTTACTACGGTACTTCAGGCCCCATAACTTTTCTTCTCCACAATTTTCTGGTGTAAAATAATTTTTTGCAGGACCCTAAGACTAACGATTAAAACAAGACCATTAGCCGACCGGTCCCATGGATAGATTTTGAGCTACAGGTAGTTTTAGTCAAAAAATCATAAAACAGTCAAATAAAAAATAATAATAAATTAAAAAAAAACCTTGAGGCCAAGGTCAATATAATGGGCGGGGGTAGGTAGCAGACTATCCCTAGTTTCTACCCTAGGCGTATGTACAGCTCCCTTCCAAACACCCTGTAGAATGGTTTAGATACTTTTCTGTTTAATCTATGCCATATCATAACTTGTTTGTTACAGAACTTGACGCGCACCGACCGGTTTCTGACACCACTACCTCTGTAGAAGCTGATTTTGAGTTTGGTAAGTTATGGTTTTGCCGGTGTCATAATAAGTCGAAAAATATTTTTTTGCAATGTTTGTTTTTTTTTTTCAGTTGGAGATTGGTCCGGCAGAACAATTATTATCAACGCTGATATAGGTACGTCAGATACAGTTCCGAATTCGCCGTCCACTCCCGTAGTCGATGATCGACACTAAATAATTTTCTTCTTTTTTTTCTTTAGAAGTTGCTGCAGAGGTAGTGGTTGGCACATCATCCTCGTCAAACGTGGGACCATCACAAATTGGTAATTATTAATGACTGGTATACATACAACTTCATGCAGTACTATAGGTATTGTATATCATATAAAATATGTGTGTCGCATTTTTCGCAGGTGTTACCGACGACCGATACGACGGCGTCATGGGGGAGTGGTTGCAATTGACTGAGACTTTTGACAGTGACGACGACGACGTTAACGATGGTCTCGAACAGGACAGGACAGTACAGGAACCCGCATGTGAGGCTGACTTGACGACATTCCAATCGGAAGTGTTACGTAGGGAGGATGTCGCTAATGACCTAGCGATACGCGCCATTTTGCCCGATGACTGTTATACTTTCAATTGGAGTAAGGACAGACTGACTTTTTGTGGACGACGTGAGACTTTTACGGGTAAATCGGGACCGACTTTTGAACTGACAGACCAAACGCGACCCATCGAGGTCTACGACAATATTTTTGACAATGACTTTCTTGACTTGATTTGCACGGAAACAAACAGGTATGCGGATCACAAGATTGCTTTGCTCCGAGAGCAAAACAAGCTAGGTCCGCATTCCCGTTTTAACCGCTGGACTCCGACTGATAGGGACGAAATTGGAAGTTTTTAAGTCATGTCCTACAACAGGTTTTTATTGCTAAAAAAACCTTTCTCCATTTCGTTGACAATCAAACTACACAGGACAGGACTCGACTTAACAAGATACGACCTATTATTGACCATTACAACGAGAAATTTTCCAGCCTATACATGCCTTCTCAAGAGATAGCCATAGATGAATCTCTTTTGAAGTGGCACGGTCGCCTCAATTTCGCTCAAAAGATTTCATCGAAGACCGCACAAGTCGGGGTGAAAACCTACGAGTTGTGCGATTCATCCAGTGGCTATCTCTGGCAGTTTTTTGTATACGTTGGAAAAGCAAGCTCGACGACTAACATCCCCGATACCCAGACTGACGACAGACTTGTGGACAACGAGGCCATTGAAAGACCCGACTCTGATGAAATGGAAGAAGCGTCGGCTGACAGACTTAGGACTGAGAGACTATCGACTGACAGACTGACTGGTGATAGCGGAGACCGTCCCACCAACGCTACTGCCAAAATACAAAATTTGTAAGGTCCATGAAAAACAGACTGCGGGATGTAATTAGGGCTAGAGGGGGCAATACGAAATACTGATTTAAATAAAATAATTTTATTTTTAATTTTGTTTGTTTAATTTGTCAAATACGAGACACATACCCTTTTTCCTAAATTCCTGTTTTTCCTACTCTTGCATTCAGACATCATTTATTTCAAAAATGATGGATGGATTTCAATGATAATGATATCAAATTAAAGCTGACATCTTAAGCTTTCGAATGACATATCTATATACAGGGTGTTTGGTGCATCGTTTGCCAAATTGAATTGGCCGAAAGAAGAGGTCATTTGCTATCGCTTCAGGCTCAAGTACTCATTTTTGGCCACACCGGTTTTTTTATTACAACTTTCTAATTTTTATTTTGAAAAAATCCAAAACTCAGCATTAAAGCTTAAATTTAAAAAAAAGTTTTAAGTGTAGTCTTCAAATTTCATTTTTATTTACATATGTACTGTTGTATGGCTCTATCAAATTTAAAATTACTTGCAAGTAACATCTAGTTTTTTTTTAATAAATCACAAAGTTTTTGGAAAAATAAAAAATGAACTTAAAACTCAACTTTAAATAGCTATAAAAAAAAAAATAAAAGCGATCAGGATCTTCGAATTATTTTAAAAAGTTCTCTAGTCTGTCCCCTTTCCAACGGTATGTAATGTGTTAAAAAACTCTTTTAATATCTTTAATAATTAGCTAAATGTGTAGTCGAGACACATCAGGCTGATATTGGATATTACGTTTAAAACACTAGTTTTCGCATAAATTACATGCTATTAGTAGATAGATACTGTTATCTCACGTCTTACGTAGTCTCTTATCTCGTTCTTACATAGGGAACTTTCCTCGAAATTGAAAAAAAAATACATTATTACAAAAATAATCATTTATTAATAAGTAATTTAATTACATACTAATCTTACAAGTCTTGTTCAAACTGTCTACCACTATTGCGTATGCACGCGCGACATCTTCGTCTTATCTCAACTGTAGTGGTGCGTAAACGCATTTCTGCTTTGATCGTCATGAAAGCCGCCTCAATGCGTTGGACTAAATCATCTCTTGTCTCAACTTCCGTGGCGTAGACGAGTTCTTTGGCCCGTCCCCAGACGTAAAAATCCAACGGAGTTAAGTCTGGAGAACGTGGAGGCCAAGGAATAGGGCCATCCCTCCCAATCCATGAGTCCGGGAATGCATCATTCAAGTACTCCCTGACGGTTATTCTCCAATGAGCGGGACAACCGTCATGTTGGAAAACAAAAGACCTGTCTTCACTGAAAATTGGCAAATCAGCTAATAATAAGGGCAACTCTGTTTGCAGAAATTCTAAGTAATTATCCCCGTTCAGGTTGTCAGGTAAGTAGTGTGGTCCAATTACATGATTTGCAATGACTCCTGCCCAAACGTTCACACTAAATCGTCTCTGGAATGACCTTTGTCGTTTTACGCGTGGGTTTTGATCTTTTGCTGTCCAGTGGTGTAAGTTATGTAAATTGAGGATTCCCTCTTTAGTAAATTTGGACTCATCCGTCCACAGAATTCTTTTTAAAAAGACCGGATTATCCACGTCTGAATGCAGTAAAAAACGACAAAACTGGACACGGTTATCAAAGTCTTGATTCTCGAGACCTACAACAAATAAAATACGCGTAAGAATGCATTACTTTCTCGCAAGATTTTTTTTTATTGTTTGTAAAAAGTACGGGCAGTACAATGTAAAAGACAATGGCCTGACCGCTGAAGGTTTATGACATCTGGCAGAGTGACGTCAAAGCCGCTACCTGCTGCTGCGTCGGGTACGCGGTAAAGCTAGAAAGGGTTCGCAATCTACGTTAGCGCCTACGGTTGTGAGTCTATTAATTTAAAAATTACGTACCTTGCACCGGAGTGTAATGGAAAGCATGTTTGTTATTTTGGCGAAGTACTCGCCATACTTTCCAGATCGAAATTCCCAGTAATGCAGCTACATTTCTTATGCTTCTAGTGGGATCTTCTTCAAACAGTGCCAGAATCTGTTCATCTACGTCAACATTATGACGCACTACAATCCCTCTTGGTTCACTAGCAGTCAAATTACCAGTCTCACGTAAGCGTCGATAAGTGTTCTGGAAAGTATGGCGGGAAGGCAATCGTCTATTGGGAAAGCGTTCCTGATAAATTCTTTGTGCTTCGCGAGCAACACCATCGGCTCTTCCATAAGCCATCAAAATATCAGCGTATTCTTCATTAGAGAATGTAGCCATATTGTAACACAAAAAAAATCACGAAAGTTAACACAAACACCCACAAAACTCAATGAAAAGATAACAGTAACAGAAATTAACAGTAACAGAAAATAACAGTAACAGAAAATAACACAACAACAACAAGGGGTTAGTTTTCAGAGACAGTCAAATAACGACTAACAAACTTAACCAATTTGCGGCCAACCCAATAACAAAAAGAGACAGATAATGAATTCTACTGTGTAGGAGGGAGATAGCAGGCTTTACCTGCTTCGTATGTATTGTTTACGCGAAAACACTTATTTATCCCGAATATGCAATAGTTTGATGGTGCGTCCCGATACACAAACTTAGCGTATTAGTGAACTTACTGAAACATTTTTTAAACACATTGCATACCGTTGGAAAGGGGATAGACTAGAGAACTTTTTAAAATAATTCGAAGATCCCGATCGCTTTTAGTTTTTTTTTTATAGCTATTTAAAGTTGAGTTTTAAGTTCATTTTTTATTTTTCCAAAAACTTTGTGATTTATTAAAAAAAAACTAGATGTAACTGGCAAGTAATTTTAAATTTGATAGAGCCATACAACAGTACATATGTAAATAAAAATGAAATTTGACGACTACACTTAAAACTTTTTTTTTAATTTAAGCTTTAATGCTGAGTTTTGGATTTTTTCAAAATAAAAATTAGAAAGTTGTAATAAAAAAACCGGTGTGGCCAAAAATGAGTACTTGAGCCTGAAGCGATAGCAAATGACCTCTTCTTTCGGCCAATTCAATTTGGCAAACGATGCACCAAACACCCTGTATATAAAAGAGAAGTCCACTCACTGACTGACCACTCATCACGAAATCTCGGAAACTACTGGGCCATGAGGTCTAAAATTTGGCACAAGCACTCTCTATGGGGTGCAGGCGCGTACTAAGAAAGGATATTTTTAAATTCGCACCCCAAGGGGTTGAAAAGGGGTGTCAAAGTTTGTATGAAAGCCCTACGTTTTTTAAAGTTAGAGACATGAATGTGGGCCTGAATGTTCCTTTCGGCCTCTAGGTGCTCACTAAGAAAAGGTTTTACGAAATTCGGCCCTTAAGGGTATAAATAAGGGTGTTTAATGTTAGTATGAAAAAAGTTAAAGATCCAAATTGAATCTTACGGCAACGCGTTATTGCATACTTTACATTGAAATTAGAATTCGGAAGCCAATAAAGATCTAAATTGAATTTTACGACAATGTGTTAATGCATATTTTACATTGAATTATAAGAAATTTCTTGAGTTCCTTTATCTTCAGTTTATAGGCAAATTTCTAAGTGGCCAGTATGTTTCGTTATTATGCAGGCGTCTGCTGAAAGGTAATGAAATGAGGTTCCGTTCTAAAGTTTTTATGCCAATTTCTATGTGGCCAGTATTTTTCAGTATGCCGCCTGCACCTATACCGAGAGCCTTGGGCAGAAGAATTTTCAGAATTATTACTAGATATTGGTGATGGCAATATTTTTGAAGAAGATGGGCGAATAACCATTCCGAGCACCCTTTGTGATGTTGTGGAGGATCTGGACAGTCTCACTAACAGAATATATTCCAACATTAATCAGGCTAATGTAACTTTTTTAAGAGAAAGAGCCATTCTCACTCCAAGAAACGATTCTGCTAACAACATTAACAACTATTTGTTGGAGAAACTTGTAACTGAAGAAGTATCATATAAATCTGTGGATGAGGTACTGGGAAGATGCTGTTCACTACCCTGTGGAGTTCTTAAATAGTCTCGACCCACCAGGATTACCACCACATGTACTCCACCTAAAAGTTGGTGCACCAATCATGTTACTGCGTAATCTGCTACCGCCCAAACTATGCAACGGGACAAGGCTGCAGGTCCGCCAACTTCAAAAGAACGTGATTGAAGCAACTATTTTTACAGGCGTTAATCAAGGAGAAACAGTTTTTATCCCCCGAATTCCACTTATCCCTTCAGATTATCATTTTGAATTCAAAAGACTACAATTTCCAGTGAAAGTTTGCTACGCAATGACTATCAACAAAGCACAGTGCCAAACATTAAAAGTAGCTGGGGTGGACCTGAGAAAGGATTGTTTCTCACATGGGCAGTTATATGTGGCGTGTTCTAGAGTCAGTTCACCTGAAAACCTCATAATACTGCAACCAACAAATAAAACACGAAATGTAGTTTACAAGGAGGTCTTGCAGACTTATAATAACCGGATGTAAAAACGAGCCCAAGTTTAGGGTTGCAGATTTATAATACAATAATTTATTGGTATATAGCCGATCGATTCCTTTTCTGTAATCATTCCTTGCTTCTCTTAAAGCGATCACTAAATCTGTTCAATAGTCTGTTTTTTATTTTTCCGTATACAAAGGCTCCAAATTGAGACCCGTTGCTTTCGCTCCTTTCGCTCATAGACGTCGGTCCCTCTGTCACATTATACTCTAGCGGCTAAACCTTTGAAGGAAGCTATACAGCCTTCATATTTATACTGAGTGTAAAATGTATGTGGAATATTTTTTAGAGCTCATTATCGCTTCTTAGGACGTTTCCAAACCTTGCCTCGAAGATTACGTATACCAATTTTCGAATTAATTTGAAAAAACAAGCCACGCTGTAAAATTGAAGGCCCGTTTCCACCCCGTTTAATAAACTCTGATTTTCGAAAAACCCTGATACACATTATTCTTTATTTTATTCTTTATATTAACGTTTACCAAAAAATAATAAAATTTTAGAAAATTTGAAACACATTGAGAATTTTCTCATTTTTATATTACAACAAACTTCATTTTGAGTATGGATTAACTAAGCCTATAGGTACAATTTATAACTTCAGCATTTGGTACGATTTAGGGTTCTAAATGCAAGATTTCCGAAGTGCGCTTGGTCTGTATTCTTGGAACATTAACTTTCAAACTAAATCTCATAAACACCAACGTATGAAACAAGCGAGTGAAACCGCGCGGGTACAGCTAGTCATTTTAATAATTTCCATTCATGATTTTAGTTGTATCAATGTATGTGTGCGCCGACAAGGCTTGAGTCGATTTGGTTGCTCGCGAGTGTAGTATACGACCTTATCGAGCCGCTACTTCACCGTGGGCACACAGTAATAATGGACAATTTTTATAATAGTCCATTATTATTGCGTTGCCTGAAAAAACAAAAGACTGACTGTTACGGGACACTACGACTGAATCAGGAATTCGTTACTGATTTCGTCAAGACTTTGACTAAGACTGACCTCCGACAAGGTGAAGAACGTAAAAATATGACTTCACAAAGTAATAACTTCATTTTATTTGTTTTTCGACATTCAAAAGTGCCTGTAATGTTTTAAGTTGTTTTTTTTTTACCTTTTTTGCAATTCGCAGATCAGTGTCAGGTTGTATGTTAAATAAAATAGGATTTGCAACCGTAAAATATGACTTCACAAAGTAATAACTTCATTTTTTTTTTTTGAACATTTTAAAGTGCCTGTAATATTTTAAGTTGATTTTTTTAACTTTTTTGCAATTCGCAGATCAGTGTTAGGTTGTATTTTAAATAAAATAGGATTTGCAACCGTAAAAATATTAACTTCATTTTATTTGTCTTTCTGACATTCAAAAGTGCCTGTAATGTTTTAAGTTGATTTTTACTTTTTTTGCAATTCGCAGATCAGTGTCAGGTGGTATGTTAAATAAAATAGGTATTGCGACCGTTAAAAATTATGACTTTACAAGAGGGTTGTATTGGTTTTAATCATTATAACTCAGTAAAGGCATTTGTTACGGTCTCCATTTCTATTGTATTGAACACACAACCTGACACTGATTGGCAAATTGCAAAAAAAAAGTAAAAAAAAAAGAATTTACATGGGCTACCCCGAAGCAAAATAAATGGTTTGAGTTTGATTCACTAACATTGCACCCGTTCGAAGCCGAGGCGGGTCGTAGTAAGTTTTTTTTAATAAGAACATTATTATTCTTACCTTTATTTTCTAAATAATAAAATAAAAATGCCATGCTGTGTAACTAATTTTTTTATTTGTTTCTGTAAAATACATCATTTAAAAAATAAAAAAAAACATTAGCAACAACAATGTAGCTACCTACGTTTACAGTGCGTACTGGGCTACTATGGTTGCCGGTTGCCCGGAGGTTTGAGTGGATGTCGAGGCTGCGGTAACTTGTGAACAACCCGCAGCCCCGACGGGGAAAATAAAATGTCGTGCTGTGTATTTTAAGTAGATATTTTTATTTGTACAATACATCATTTAGAAAATAATAAATAATATACACCTACAATAATTGCCTATCATTTAAATATTATTATTAAGTTCATATTAATAAATAAAAAACAATTAATCATAAAACAAAATAATCCGAAAGTTGTGCGGGAGAAGCCTTAGTTCGGCCATCTTGCTACAATTTCGTCATCGGAGGCGATACCGAATTGATAGAGGAATGGGTAGATTTTTTTGATTTATTGTGCTACACTGTATGTTCCAAGTAATAATTTATTGGTATCAAAAAAAGCTCATATAATCTATTTTAATACTACGTACTGTGACATTACGATATGTTACAAATAATTCGTAAAAACTTGTTTTAAGCACATGTAATAAAACCGTACAAAGGCGGACTTAATGCCTTGGGCATTTTCTACCAGTCTACCTTAGGGAGATGCAGAGACATTACACAGTTGGTGCAAAACAGAAACAAAAATTAGAATAATAATATACCTAACATAGTAAATACATAGGTACATCACATCACACTAATATTGTAAAGGCGAAAGTTTGTGAGTGTGTGAGTGTGTGTTTGTTACCTCTTCACGCAAAAACTACTGATAAAATTTGGTACACAGATAATCTATAACCTGGATTGACACACCAGTTTTATCCCGATTTTATATTCCCGTGGGATAATTTACGAGTTGTAGCGGGTGAAGCCGCTGGCAACAGCTAGTACGGTTTTTAGACAAATTTTAATATCAATCAATCAATATTATACATCAACTTCATGGAGGTACATTGAATTTCATTAAAGGTATATTCAAGTACATAGCTGGATACTATATACTATTTAACATAATAATTCATTTCTGCAACAATACACCCGTCATTCTGCTGACCCACACAAAATTCCTTGGTCTGAAATAATATTGGTAGTGGCAATACAAAATATGTGACTAACTGACACTGACAGTTAGTGGCAATCACTTGCGTAATGCTTTGATGTTTTTTAAATGCTTTATTATTTCATGCTTTTTTAAACGCGTAGGCATATCATGATGCCACTATGATGTACACTATGTGTACTATGATGCTTGCTTTAAGTCAAGTGACTTAAAGCAAGCGCGGTGAGAGGCAGCATGCTATAAAAGAATTATACATCGCGTTTATGAATTACGATAAAACAGAACCGTTAAAAATACAATGAACTTTCCTTCATACTTTCCAGGCTTAGGGCTGTCTATAATTGAACAAATGTTATTATGAAATAAAATAAGTTAGTATTACGTATTTATTTACGTAACTATATTACGTATTTATTTACGTGAGCTGCCCGAGAACGCAAAATCGTCCGCGGTGCTTATAACGATTACGCACACTACCGACCGGAATCGCTAGCATGCGACGACTGCCGAGCGCCGCCGGCCCCTGCTTAATGCTTATTCATAGCTTGTTACTTTTCGCGTGACCGACAGACAGAGTGCGATGTAAAAGCAATAAGCTAATAGCAACTTGTGAGAGCCACGATAGTGTTTGCTTTATGTTATGTGTGTTAAGCACGGTGCTTTATTTTGCTTTACGATATATTAACCACCACTGCTGACAGTGACAATTTATTGTTGTGACATTTCATAGTTTTCATTTCGGTGGCCTCATAAAATGGCTTGTGTTTATTTATTTATATCACACTGATTCAGAAAAGTTTTTACTGGAAAAATGGATGAACTAAAGTATTGCCGAGTATGTCTTGAGACTGATGCGAAAATGTTCAACTTGGAAACAAAGTCGAGCGATTCTATCGGTGTAGTTTACTCACATTTGGCGCAGATTCCGGTAAGGCAACGTTAGATTTGGTATTTTTAAATATTTACAATTAAAGTATCTCTTTTATACAATAAAACAATGATTAGCAGTGAACTAGCAATATATTTATAGGTATCCTTGACTTTTTAAATTCCATAATGGTTCCTAATAACTATTGGAGTCTTGCAAGGGTCAATGGGTCGTCTTAGGGGCGGTTTGTACTTATTCCCAATATCAAATACACAGATTATTAGGTACGTTTTTTATTTTTAAAATCTAATACTCCCCCTGTCTCTGTTACAGATATTTGATAGGAATCAACATGTGTGTTTTGAATGTGCCAATCTTCTCTATAAATATCATGAGTTCAAGTCAAAATGTCTCAGAGCTCATAATATTTTATCTACAATCAGGCTTGATTCATCACAGGCAAGTATACTCAAATGAAATCGCATTAAGTAAGTACTTAATATTTTTTTGTTCCTTTAACTAAATTTTGCAATGGGATTACAGATAACAAGACAGGCCCTCAAAAGTGTAGATAGGAAAATAAATAAATTGGAATCTACCCTAAAAATATCTCCTGTACTTGTTGTTCATGAAGAATGTACAAATAACATAGAGACTGAATTTAATATAATTGAAGACATAAAAGATAAAGAATCAGAAATCAATGTTAAAATTGAAGAAGAACATTATATAGAAATAGAAAATTTCAATAACATTGAATTAGAAAATAAATATGATTATAATGAACAATGTACTGAAAACTTTATAGATTCTACGGAAGAGTCAGTCTCAGAAATACTAGCACAGCCAAAACACAAAAGTAAACGCAACAAAGAACCAAAAACTAAAAAGAGAAAAGTTAAAATGAGCAATGGTGATCATGATTTCAGTGATGATGAACCCTTATCAAAAAGTGCTACAAAGAGACTAATCACACAGCCCAGAAGAAAAAAGAATGGTTTCAACTTTAGTTACTTTGATGACTATGCAACAGTTGTGTTCATGACCCCTGAAGATGCCATAAAAGAAATGCTATTAAGAAAAGACTCCAGTAACTATAAAACATCACCATTCAAGTGTGAATTATGCTACAGAGGATTTGAATTAAAAACGACATCTGAGAATCATGCAAAGAAACATAGCCCTGTAAGTACTCGGACAGCTCACAGTATAAGTATAAGTATAAGTATAACGGGCTGGTGTCCGCAACTCCACGCTCAATGCGCGTATTTTACGTGCGGGTGGGAATATCACTCGATCCACCCCAGCTCCCCGAGAAAAGCCAGCAACCCCTTGGTGTTACTGGCAATCTCGCGGAGAGTACCTGGGTCACCGAAGTATTTGGCCCTGTATGGGGCAACCCCCGGACAGTGCAGGAGCACGTGGGCTGCTGTTTCTTCTTCCTCCATGCAGGCTCGACACAGAGGACTATCTGTGACTCCTATAACAAAGAGGTGCTTGTTAAAAGTACCGTGTCCAGTTATGGCAGCCGTTACTGTGCGTAGCTGCAGTTTAGTTAGCCGGAGCGCTTGTTTGGTGAGGCGAGCGTCGATGGCGGGAAGCGCCTTCTTGGCCTGCCTACACTCGCCGTGGTCTAGCCACAGCTTGGCGTGAAGTTCTTTGGTACGTTTCCTTACCAGCGTGCGAAGATAGCCGAAAGGTAGCGGCACGATGGGTTCTGGGCCCACCGCCGCCATGCTCGAGCCCCTTCGAGCGAGTTCGTCCGCTGCATCGTTGCCTCGGGAGTCGCTATGTCCTTTGATCCATTGAATGGTTATATTATTGAGGTTACCAACCTGGTTCAGGCGTTGGTGGCACTCGTGTATTAGCCCGGAATTCACCGTGTGGCTCCTTAATGCCAGCAGCACTGCCATGCTGTCTGAGAGTATGCGGATGGAGTGTTCCTTTACCTCCCGATCCAAGATGGCAGATGCCGCCAGGGAGATGCCCATGCATTCTGCCTGAAAGACAGTGTTGTGGGCCCCCAAAGGTACGGCTATGTGGATGTTGAGGTCCTCCGAGAAGACCCCGGCTCCAGTACCAGTACCTGTTCTAGATCCGTCCGTGAAGATCCTTAATTCTGCAGGGTTAAGTCCCTCGCAGCGGTGGTCCTCATGGAGTTGGATTTTGTATTTCTTATCGAATACGTACTGTTTGGGTACTCGATCGTTAACAGCTTTCACCAGGGGGAACTCACTTTGGATTCCCTCTAGTGCCGCAGTATGCTGCGTGCACTTCTTACCCCAGAGTTGTAGCGTATTGAGGCGCAACGCCGTCATCGTTGCTTCCTGCTGAATGAACAGGTGGAGCGGCGGAAGCCCCAGTATCGCTTCGAGAGCTGCGGTCGGAGTTGTCCTCATGCAGCCTGTGATCGCCATGCAGGCGAGCCTTTGCATACGTTGCAGCTTGCTTATCGCTGTGATTAATTTGGTTCGGGGCCACCAGACCACTGCCCCGTAGGTGATCATGGGTCGGATTACCGCGCAGTAAAGCCAAAGTATAATTTTAGGGGATAGGCCCCACTTCTTACCTATCATCCTCCTGCATTGCCAAAAGATGATGCAGGCCCTGTTAAGCTTGTTGTCAAGATGACTGCTCCAATTTAACTTACTGTCCAGGATAACTCCCAGGTATTTGACCTCGTTGGTTACCTGGAGCTCAGTATCGAATAGCTTAGGTAGGCGATGAGGGCCTAGCGTTCGTTTTTGGGTAAACATGACAAGTTCAGTTTTTGTGGGGTTCACTGAGAGGTCGAACTCAGCACACCATCGCTCAACTATGCGTAATGCCTGCTGAGTGAGGTTGCAGATTGTCCCTGTCACCTTCCCCGAGATGAGGATGGCGAGATCGTCTGCGTACCCAATAGTGTAAAAGTGGTTAGCATTGAGCTTCGCGATGAGGTCATTAATCACCAGATTCCAGAGGAGGGGCGACAGTACTCCTCCTTGGGGACAGCCTCTGGCTATCACTGCTGACTGCTGCTCTGCACCAAGGCGGACGACTCGTTTGCTAAGCATATTGGTAATATTGTTACGCGTCGTATAGATGCACGATCTTGGATTATCGTGCTCTGAGCTAAATAGAAGCTTACCCCCAAGATTGGAAAGTCCTTGTATTCGTCCCGCCCTGATCCACGGCTCCTGGATCAGGACTATGGCCGTGTGTTGAACCTCCAGCCACTTCCGTAGCTGAGCCGTTGCGGTCTGACTGTGGTGGAGGTTTGCCTGCAGGACTTTACAGGTTAGCGAAGGGGACGCCATCACTGGTCGATCCTTCCTCGTCTCCCTCGAGCCGCAGCCCAGCAAACAGAAAGTCGGGGTCGAAGCCGCCCTCCTCCAGGTCAGAAGCCGATGACAATATATTGTCATCGAGCTCCCCACCCGACGAAAGGACGGTCTCCACACCGGCAACTGTTGGGGCCACTGGCGCTGCTCCCGCAGGCACGTCCGTAGGTAGCACCGTTGTGCTCGTGGAGGGAGCTGCCTCCTCCACCCGTGTTACCCCCGATGTGGTAGCTTCTGCAGCCGGATATCCCTGAGGGACATGGACAAACTTGCCGTTCGGCGTCTGGAACATGACGTAAACCCTCCCGGCACAGAAAGAGAGTCGTCGTCCGGCGTCCATTAATGTTGGGATCTGGTCTTCAGGGACCCCAACTACCATGAAGCAAGCCTTCTCCTGCTTCTTGGCTTGCAGCATAGTCCACCTCCTTATGTCCAGCCACCGATTCTGGTGGCATAGGAGGCGCCCGATGTTGTGCGGGTCCGTAAAAACACCCTGGTCGTCCGGGATGAGTATGCCGCAACGTACGCGGCGCCTTATGTCAGCCTGCCTCCTGATCACGAGTGAAGCACCAGTGGGAGGAGGCATCTCGGCGATGAGCGTTCTCAGCCAGTTTAGGGTGACCTCGCTATCACACCACAGCCTGAGGGCCCCATCTGCAAACGCTGGCCTCGCATTGAAGACGGGCACCGGCAATTCCTCCGCGTCAGGAGAACAAGCTTCGGCGAGCATCTTCCTCTGAAGAGCTTCGAGGATCTGGTCCGCCACCTCCTTGTTGATCTGACCTGTCTGGCCGCATGTGACTGCGACGTCTAGGCCAGATCCTGCAGCTTGGGCATAGCTCCGATTAGCGACCCGCTTGGACTTATCAAGCCGCGGCCGCTTGCGCTCTCCTCGAGGCGACGAGGTCTCGTTGAGAGCTCGCTTAGCCGCGGCCTGATCATTCCGAACAGGTCGCTCCGTAACCGCCTTAGCTGGTCCTTCCACTGCGCCGGCTGGTGGTTGACTAGGTCCTGGTTGGCTATTGCCGTCCTCTGCCTGCAACCGCTTGCCTGCGGAAAAGTTGACGTTAGCTACGGTCGGTTGTGCCTGACCTGCGGCATTCGCCAGCATTAGTTGACGGGACTTACCCTTCCCTTGAGCTGCTAGCCGTTGTTTTTTGTTCGGCCTATTCCTTCTCTTAGCACCACTAGCCAAGGGGGCCTGAGCAGCTTGCACTGCGGGGTCCGCACATTGGCGACGTGATGCCGGAGCATTACCCTTCTTCTTACCTTTGTTCCTGCCCTTCTGCACCTGCCAGTTACGTGCGAACACGTCGTCAGGGGTGCAGAGCTCCACCGAACGACCAGTGTCGGCCGGCGGGGGAGGGGCGACTAGAGGAGCAATGGGCGGGGGAGGATTTGGCAGCAGAGCCCGACCACCGGCGTTAACCGTCGCGGGGGGCTGAGCACCCTGAAGGGGGGAAGGATCGGTACTGGTCCCATGCAGCTCCGATGTCCTACCCTTATTGTGGGACTTGTTGGTCTTGGCCGCGGTATTCGCCGTAGCCGGACCAGTGCCCGCACTGGAGCCCGCCGCGTTTGCAGCCGAACTCCCGGGGGCCGAAGAGGTGCTAGGAGCACCCTTCTTCGGAGTTTTGGCTTTCGCCTTCGCTCCGGTGTGTGTGTGTGCATTGTGAGTGTTTGTGTCCGTAGTTTTTGTATGTGTGTGAGTGGATGGTGTGTTTGTGTGTGTGTTAGTGGCGTCAGATTGTTTGTTGTCCATAGTATAGTGTGATGTAATTCGTCTCTTTGGCTTCCCACCCTCCTTGGAGCCCGCACCAGGGAACGTCTCGCTACAAGCTAGCTCGAACGTTAGGACTACCATCGAGATATAGGAGCGTGAGGCTGGTTCACAGTGCGACATCGGGTGCTTGATCGGGTTGGCATAGGGGACTGACTAATCCCTTCTGAACTGATCAACCCTCACTTACACCGTCAGCATGACCTTCACCACCGCTTTGGCCATCCTAAGACAACCTCCGCGGACCTCCCACTCCTCACCGTGACCCTCTGACGGGACACTATGGCCATTTCCCTGCCCCCGGCTATTGGGCAGGGCCACCGTTTCGCTTGAAATCCGGACCAAAGAGGGCGTGTTGCCTTGCGGACACATTACCGCCAGCGCCGCTCGGCTCAACCCCCCAGGACTCCTTCATCCCCGCTTACGGCGCTCAACTGCGCAGGTCCTAGCGCAGGTGACTGTTTGTACCTGCTCGATGCCGCTTTGAGCGGCAACCAAGCCCACCACCATTCAGTCACGGATGGTGGCGGTGAGGTAGGGTGGAACGCGCCTGGTGGTTTTTGTTACGTCTATTTCTTATGGAATTAGACCAAGAACGGGGTGGCAACCGCGTGAAGGCGAACTCACCAGACTTGCCTTGAGGATCTACACGACCGTAGCGCTCTCCCTCAAGACCCCGCCACCTTACCGCCTCTGAGGGAGGCAGTAAGGCAGACCTGCATCTATACTACCAAGCAAAGCATAAGCAAAGCGTGTCGTTGTGCAACCGCAAAAGCATAAATACAAGCCGACCCCAAACCACAGTAGTGTTTAGATAACCTTAACACAATAACGTATTTGAATACAGTTCTTACAATAGATAGTGATTCAAGATGAAGACACGCATATTGTAATAGAGAAAAGATGAGAAATTCAGTATTTACTTTGCACCCCAGGGGTACAGGAATGTGAACGAACCCTATAATTTAAAATAAGGCAACAGTGTACCCGATACTATACCAACCTTTCCCCTCGTATGCTTAAATTTAAAGTGATGCCGAGCACTTGTGTGACCAATGAGTTAGTCACAATTCTGCACCAGTCTCTCAAAAACTTATCTATGAACCCTGCCATGTCTATGGAGTGTGGTGCCCGGTTGATGGCAATAGGGTCACCCCCTATTACATGGACCTTAAACATAACTGGTGAAATGTGGGTGTAATATGTTTGCCTCTGCCTAACTCTTCAGGGATCACAGTCATGACGTATAAGTGGCAAAGACATTAACTGCCTTACTTAAGCCGTCACTTAGTGTTTGACATATTTTTGTATGAGAAAACTGTTAAAACCATTACTAAGTGATGGCCTAAGGAATCATTAAAGCTTTCTGAGTGCGGCAGTAAACTCTTCAGCCTGATCTCTGACGACATCGCAAGCAATAGTTTGGTTTATTAAACTTTTACAAAAGCTTGGTAAACAAAAATGTTTGCGGAAATTAGTGGCTACAAAATAACTATGGAAAAACACCCAAACTAAACTTTATACCAAACTATAATAATTATATAATGGTCAGCCAAAACTTTAGTTGCTACTAGAATTGTCCATATTGTCTATAATAACTTAGTTATTTTTCTTTGTCCAGGAAAACGGGGATTATGAATGTGAAATCTGCCACATCAGATTTCCTCAACAAGTGCACTTGTGTAAACATAGACTGTCATGTCATAAGAGAAAGTTTAGCTGTAAACTATGCTCATACATTTGTTATTGCACGTAAGTATTATTGCTCCAGTCAAAGTATTAAGATGATGAGAGATGCGGTGTCTTAATACTTTGATTTCCCTTAGTTACCCTTCCTCAGCAAGCAACAGCTCTTCCTCCCAAAAAAAAAAAAAAAGAAAGAAAGAAAATATACTTATTTATTTGTCGCAGAAACATACCGAGCATGCAGGAAAAAAAAACAATACACAAACAACGCATATCAGATAAAAAAAAAAAACAACAAGCAGGGATTAAAAATTGGGCAGGGATAAAATGGTATTGTTATACATTATGCTCTAAGGTTTCCCATCAAATCAAAGAGTTTGGTCTTCAAAAAGTCCTCCTAAATTCAATTAATTAACTTTACTTATTTAATATTGCTAAGTTTTAATATGGCTTTTCATGCGTGGCTAGGAAATCATGTCTGAATAGGGTATTTCAACCAAAAAAATCGAATTAGTCCGTCTGTTAGATTATCGAAAAATATTGGATACGTGTTTTTTGTTTTATCAAATTAATAAAATTAGACGAAAATAAAACGTGTCAAAGATCATGAGTGGGGGCTTTTGACGTCACTTTATGGGTAGAAAAGTACTAACCTTGTGACGTCACACGACTTTTTTTTTTTTTTTTTGTTGGTGGGTGTAAAATCATCGAATAACCCCTCCCGCTCTTGGGCAGAGCGAAAGGGAGTGTCAGACTTCTACTGACTAAAAACCACCCATGTTCCTTCTTCGCCCTCTATGTCGAGGCCGCGATAACCGTTGGACTACCCGCGGCCCACGTCACACGACTTGACACGACTTTTCGAAGCACTGTATCGTCTTCATCTTTTGTCTAAGTTAAAAAAGAATAAATACGTGTCCATTAGTATTTGAAAATCTATCTGGCAGACTAATTAGATGTTTTGGTCAATTACCCTATTCCTCATTTTGAATGACTTCATAATTCATACCAAGGGACTGTACAACAGTTGTACAATTGACTACGTCATCATCATATTTGGGGTGGGCGCAACATGTTTTCTTCTTCAATACTTCCCTATTTCTCGTCATCTCAGCCGTCACCTCCTAATATAGTTTGTACTAATATTAATTCATTAATGTTACAGTGAACAAGCGAAATCTCATGTTAGTTTACATAAAGGAATGAAATACCCATGTAAACACTGCGGAGAAATATTCAGGTAAACACTGACTTAGTTTAGTCTTAAAATGTAAACATATTGTTACGAGCTGGGTATGGGATAAATAAAAACACTACCAATTAAACACACGAATTACTTTATTACTCACAAAACATTTATACTTAATCGCAAAACACTACTGAACTCTTTATCGCACTAGATATCTCTTCGAACCTTTCGTTGTCTCCTTCAAAAGTAGACTGAATCGCTTCGTCCCCTCTCGGTCCTTTTAAACCCCAAAACACACAAAAGATATTCGAGAAAATTCCCTATTATTCCATAAAGCATCCAGAAAAACATTAACAAAAAAATTAGCTTAAAGATAAAATAACCAACACAGAAGTTACTAGTACTTTACGCCGTAGGCATACGGTCGAAATTAAAATGGCAAGTACCGCCGACGCCGGGCGCGGACTAACTACCTACAGAATGGAAATAGGGAACTACTAGAATTCACGCGTACTTCTCAGTTATTAGCGAGGTTTCTCGAAGATTCCAGATGACCGACGTAAATATATATTATCATACATATTATCTCAAAAATATTGGTAGTATGTGTAGTCTCGGCTGCCGATATGCGATGATTCAATTTAATTCCCAGTTCAGAGAACATTATCATCACTGCCCTTAAACATTAGCAAAAATATTAAATGTGCAGAACCTTACTGGTAATACAGTCGTAACAAACCATCACACCTGTCACCCCCTAAAGTCAGGCAGAGCTGTACCTTCGCCGTTTTATAATGGTATTTGTTCGGAAGGTAGGCGAGATGATACCGTCAATGAAAACACAATTGAGTTTCTCTGTAATAAAAGATTTATATTTGTTATTTACACGTTTGTTCAACACTTATTACTAGATATAACATTAAATTAACTATAAAACCTTACCTGTAATAAAAGAAACGACATTTAATGCTTTTAATTCAATATCAATTCCTATTTCCTAACAAACCATTCCTTAGCTCTTTTAGTTTTCACAGATGTTCTAACACGACCACAGATAAAATAAAGGCGGGCGACATTACGGCACACTTAAACCTCTGTAACGTGAAATTAAAAGTTTTAATTTGAATCATGTTTGGCTAGTGATCTACACTGAGCTTGGAAGGTCCCGAAAGGTAAAGGTGGAGACGATAATTTATAGCTTGTTCTATTTTTTTTTCAGCATGTCAAACAGCCTACAGATGCATTATCGTACGAAGCATTTGAAGGAGTCTGTATGTGAAAGTGTTTGTGAGTTTTGTGGAGATATCTTTGGTACGCCCAAGGGACAGTTCTTACATAGCATGAAACTGCATAGGCAGGTGAGAAACCAAGTTATACAGAAAACATATAAATAGCAACATTTTTTTTTAAGGTTAAGAGTGTTTTTTTTTGTAAGAGGAGCAGGGAATTGGAGCACTGAATACAAAATGTTACCAGCGGCAAAAAATAGAATTAAAAGATATAGCTCTAAAATAGCCTTAATAATTTAAAGTTTTTTGTCTTCAAGTTCTTTTTATTTTTTTCTCATGAGTCTATAAATAAACGATTCGAAAAAGGACATTTGAAATTTCCACCATCGATATGAGAATGTTTTATTGATTGATTTTAGGATAAAAACGACAAGCTTGGTCCCGAGTGTAGCGACTGCGGTGTACATTTCTCAACAGAATTGGCGTGGAAGCGACACTTAGTGCTTTCTACTAAACATAAAGTCAGGTAAAACTGTACTCGTAATTTGTAAAATTGACTCTTTCAAATCTGTTCTTGCGCATTCATAATATTTAAATGTTTACAAATAAAATGCTGCCTATGCCGCTTATTAAAATTCCAAAGAAACTTAATTATTTTATTCATTGCATTTACAGGTGTGATGGTTTGGGTACTTAATACATTATTTTAAGGGATGTGTATTTTGATTTCATTCAATTTCTTAGTATCAATCATAAAAAGACCCCTACAGAGATTCGAAAATCGATTTTAGAATCTGTTTCGTTACAGTAACGGTTGTAAATTCTGCGGAGACACATTCTCGAACGAGGAAGATCTTAAGACTCACATAAGAGTGCACTCACGGCAAACCAACAGATATAATAAAATTAAAGTACCCGCCGCATGTGCTATTGTAAGTATATATTGAACAAAATGTTACCCTCTTTAACACTTTCAACTGGACAAATTGCAAAAAACGTAATATAATTCGAATTTCACGGGCTACCTTGTCGTATCAACCTTAATTGTTACTGTTCGTCAGATACTATAATAGCTTGACAATTCTGTGTTACAGTGTGATAAATGGCTTCAAACCCGCGAGGAGTACAAGGCTCACGTGACGTCAGAGCACCCGCAAAGCGACGAAGCGGAGAAGTTGCTCGCGGATGGCGAGACGCCTTATGTTTGCGAAGTGTGTGGCCATATGTTTAAGGTAACATCATATCACTTATGTAAACTGCGAAAGGATATGCAGTTTTGGACTTAACTCCTTGTGCTAATTCGCCTAATTCGCCTTGTGCTACAAGCGTCAGCGTCGAGCGTCAAAAACAAACTTGTCTCGGCCACGAAAATAAAGCTCGTCAATTGGCTACAACTTATTGCGGCCTTGTAGATAATAGACATACATTTGTTTTTGACCCTCGACCCTGACGCTTGCAGCACAAGGCGAATTCGCTTTTAGCGTCGCATTTCGTGGCCCTCAGGTAATAGTACACCACATACCGCAAGTTATCTTTAAGACCTATTGCCGTCAACCGAATAAAACTTGCATAAGTTATGCATGAGGTTATTTTTAGACGCGAAGATAATGGTCGAGCGAGCATTCAACGTTCGGATCTTAGATATAGAAGGCATGACAGCCAGAATACGTTCGTCGACTTTGAATTGATTCTTTGTACCAGATTGAGAGTAATTTGGTTATCAGCCTTTTAAATATTATATGTAATTTTGTTCCTTTGTGGCGCGCTCTAAAGACCAAACACGTGTCCAGGCCGATTTTTTGATGATACTAACGACTATCGGTTTGTGTCCGGTCAAAATAAGCATCTTCTTATTTTTGAGTCAATTGTACTTCCAAAAGGGTAGTTTTTAACAAAAAAAAAATGTCCGTCAGATAGATTTTCAAAAAATATGGGACTTGTATTTTTTCTTTTTTCACGTAAACAAACAATGAAGACGATACAGTTCATTGAAAACTCGTGTGACATCATATTCTAAGACATTAGTAGGGCATTTTTAAGCGGTAAGTGACGTCACAAACCCCCACTCAAATCTTTGACGCGTTTTCTTCGTCAATTTTTATTGATTTGATAAAACAAAAAATACGTATCCAATGTTTTTCAATAATTTAACAGACAGGACTAATTAGAATCATTTTTTTTCTAAGTCAGTAAACATCCTATTAAATGGTTTGGGCATAGTAGTAACAACGTTTATTGCAGCGTCTGAGGCGCTGTTCAGGTCGCCAAGGGTGCATGTATACGGACATCTGGGACACTCCAGTAGGTGGGGCGTTGTTTCATCCGAAGCGCCGACCTAGCACACAAGAAACCAATAATACCCCATTTTGCCAGATTATGTTTGCAGCGGCCCACTTGGGTGCGCAATCTATTTAGGGCTTTTCACACAGGCCACTGCACTAAAATAAGCATAAAATATTGCATTTATGTATAGTCTATGATAATCATGTGATCGTAAGTGGTAACCGCATGTTCACAAGACATTGATGTATGATTTTTCAATATCTTCCAGAGACAATGCTTCTTAAAATACCACCAACGGAAACACACGGGCGAGCGTCCCTTTAAGTGCCTGGAGTGCAACAAAACGTTCCGATTAGCCGGGGCGTTGACCATACACAGTCGTATGCACAGTCGGATGAGACCGCATAAGTGCGAGATGTGCGCCCGTATGTTTACGTACAAAAGTGCCCTTAACAAGCACATGAAGGTAAATATTAATGCAGTGATAATGGTGATATAATAATAATGATAGAGGTAATGGAACGTGAGAGGGAGAGAACCAGTAGCGGCGGGAGACGCTCCGGGCGTCTGGGGCCACGTGATGACTTCCGGCCTGTGGACGGTGAGTCATAGGATCACCGTCCGTCCGTCTTATGACGACGACAGGCCGTGTCCGTGGCGCGTTCGTGTTTAACGCGCGCCTCAAAGAGATGTCAGCAACATTGTAGGGGCCCACATAAACAAAAAATGAAGACGAAACAATGCTTCGAAAACTCGTGAATTCCTTGAAAACGTCACATGGTAGTACATTTTTTATCAATTTAATGACGTCACGCAAGGGCCAACGCTCGTCTGGGCCGCGGTTGTTCGAAAAAGATACTGCGGCCTCGACACAAAGGGCTAAGAACGATCATGGGTGGTTTTTCGTCAGTCAGAGCGGGAGGAGTAATTTGATGATTTGCACAGGTTTACACACACGATTTAAATTAAAAACAAACGTAGCGCCGCGCGAGAGGTTGGTGCGTAACTAAGCGCGATGTGGCCAATTGGCTTTATTTCATGTTGTCATTTTTGAGGGCGGACAACGTATCTATAGTTTTAATATATCATTGACTCTCTTGCACTCTTACAGGTTCACTTGAACATCCGTCCCCACAAATGCGCGCTTTGCGATAAAGGCTTTATCAACCTGTGCGACTTGAAGCTTCACATCAAATATGTACACGACAAGGTACCCTGGCCTAAGAAAAAGAACAAGAAGACTGTTATTGAGGATGAAGACTACTAGCCATAAAAAGCTAGCAAGTCTGACAGCCAGTGTTACAGCAGGCTTAGCACGACGCTTTCTATTTCTACTCTACTATAGAATAGAAATCGCTTGTCTACCCTTCTCAAAATCTCTCCTTCCCGAGCACGAGGTCACACCTAGACTTAGGTTTCTTCATAGACAGTGACTTTTCCATAGCAACGGGGTAGTCGCTAGTGACGTGTAATTACTAGCCAATTTTATCATATTTCTGCGTTTCGTTCTCAAAGAAGCATTGTTTTGAGCGGACCTTTCTTCAATAACATAACGCGAATTCTGAATGTTTGACCTATTTAGAATTATCTGTGATTTGTTTTGTTGTCATAAACATGGGCTGGGTGCTCCTAGTACGTGCTAAATTAAATATTAAAACGGATTTGTGTGTAAGTAGACTGTACTGTGTGTTGCGATTTTATCTCTAGTAAATTGTGATGGCGGGCGTCACGCAAAAAGTAAGTACATAATTAGTATCGTTTCTACTAAGTATGTGCATTGCTATTAATTTTGTATCATGTATCCATAAAATAAGTAAAATACTAATATTTGATCTTAAATATTTTATGTACTTATACTACTAATAAGGAAAACAACAAAGCACCTTACTTTATATAGTGTACTAGCTGAACCCGGCATGCCTTGCAATGCCCTTTTTCCTACCAACTACCTGCCTACTACCTACCTACTACGTACCTACTACGTACCTACTACGTACCTACTACGTACCTACTACGTACCTACTACGTACCTACTACGTACCTACTACGTACCTACTACGTACCTACTACGTACCTACTACGTACCTACTACGTACCTACTACGTACCTACTACGTACCTACTACGTACCTACTACGTACCTACTACGTACCTACTACGTACCTACTACGTACCTACTACGTACCTACTACGTACCTACTACGTACCTACTACGTACCTACTACGTACCTACTACGTACCTACTACGTACCTACTACGTACCTACTACGTACCTACTACGTACCTACTACGTACCTACTACGTACCTACTACGTACCTACTACGTACCTACTACGTACCTACTACGTACCTACTACGTACCTACTACGTACCTACTACGTACCTACTACGTACCTACTACGTACCTACTACGTACCTACTACGTACCTACTACGTACCTACTACGTACCTACTACGTACCTACTACGTACCTACTACGTACCTACTACGTACCTACTACGTACCTACTACGTACCTACTACGTACCTACTACGTACCTACTACGTACCTACTACGTACCTACTACGTACCTACTACGTACCTACTACGTACCTACTACGTACCTACTACGTACCTACTACGTACCTACTACGTACCTACTACGTACCTACTACGTACCTACTACGTACCTACTACGTACCTACTACGTACCTACTACGTACCTACTACGTACCTACTACGTACCTACTACGTACCTACTACGTACCTACTACGTACCTACTACGTACCTACTACGTACCTACTACGTACCTACTACGTACCTACTACGTACCTACTACGTACCTACTACGTACCTACTACGTACCTACTACGTACCTACTACGTACCTACTACGTACCTACTACGTACCTACTACGTACCTACTACGTACCTACTACGTACCTACTACGTACCTACTACGTACCTACTACGTACCTACTACGTACCTACTACGTACCTACTACGTACTACCTACCTACTACCTACCTACCTACCTACTACCTACCTACTACCTACCTACCTACTACCTACCTACCTACTACCTACCTACCTACTACCTACCTACCCACTACCTACCTACCTACTACCTACCTACCTACTACCTACCTACCTACTACCTACCTAAATACTACCTACCTACCTACCTACTACCTATCTACCTACCTACAACCTCAACCTCAATAATCTACTTACCCAAAAAAATAGAACAAAAACTCTCCTATGTCCATCTCCTGGTTTTAAGCTACCTCCCCACCAATTTCCAGCCAAATCGGTTCAGCCGTTCTTGACTTATAAATAGTGTAACTAACACGACTTTCTTTTATATATATAGATTATCTATGAAAGCACCGCCTAAAATTATTAGATTTAACGAAAAAATAACTAAAGAAACTCTGTCTAGGTCCTTTTTAATGTAGACTATTTCGGAAGAAAGTTCTCTTATCCAAACTGTCAAAATTTGAGAAAAATGGTACGTCATGCTTGACATTATAGTCAATGTTATAGACAGTTGTCTAGGGTAGTGAAGACACTTCTCTTCACATTTGATTTTATAATCGCCATGCTACAGACTGTAGAAATCTTTCTACTGTCTACACGGAAACGTCATTTTTGTCTTTTCTTCCGTCGACAAAACCCATCTCTACGGTTCTCGTGCTAAGCCTGCCGTTTGTGTTCGAAGCCACTTGAATAAACACAATGTGTTCCTGTTAAATATAATTATGATATAAAAAAAATGTTTTATTTGTATAATTTTAATAATCCGTTCCCAGCAGAAGCATAATCTTCATATTTTCACTACGTGCGATGCCAGAATTATTATCGACAGTGTCAGTTGTGGGTCAATGGGAGTGGCAACTGTGAAACTAATGGTCCTACCATAGCTCGTTCCAAGCATCGTCATTGGTTAATTTGGTAATGTCAGTTTATATTTCAAAATAACTTGACCTCATTGGTCAGATTGAGACCAAGCTATGGTCGCGCCATCTGAAATTAACTTTAACGGTCTTCTCGAAATTTTAGAGACATGAGCAGGAAGACGATGATTGTTGGTACCACAGAACAAAGACTACCACAGAACAGCTGTGGTAGGTACCTAACAAAATAATAAGCCGTAAACGGTCGCGATTAGAACCTGCATTATTGATCATATGTCACCCAATATCCCAATGTAGGTACATTTTTAACAAGCTAGCAAAATTTGCGCAGTTCTCGGCTCCGTAGTAAAAGCCTCTGCTGCAATCACAAATGCCTACGTGTACCAAACTACATTTTCAATTCAATAGCACGAAATATAATAACGAATAATAAATATGTAATTAATAGGATATTATTAGAGTAGGTAAACTAACTATGTATATTAGTTAAAAAACTAATATGTTAACTAAAAAGAAACTATAAAAGGGCATTACAAATCTGCTCCTCAATGCTGTCAGCCGGCAATGTGCCCAAAAGACTGGCGGTATTGCCACGTTGTGTGGCAATACTTAGCCTTTGGCAAAGGGGTAAAAGCCAGGCTGCGGGATGTTGTAAGAGATACCGCGACCTTGACTTATAGGGCTAACATGGGTGGTTTTTAGTTAGTAGAAGTCTGACACTCCCTTTCGCTCTGCCCAACAGCGGGAGGGGTTATTTGATGATTTCCTACCCCCCAAAAAAAGGGTAAATGCCACCCAGAGGCGTCTCTAGCCCATCCCGTGTGCAAATATAACCTTAGTGCTAGCTAGTAAGCACACGGTCAAAATGGAATGGGTACAAAGGACAAGTAACATCACATCAAGTTACCACAAACTGTCCAACCCCAATCTGTGGCGTAGCGTGAGTTGTTGCCGCTGGGGTAAAACCCTTATTTGGCCGCCCCCTCTATTGTCATCATTAGTCAAGAAAAGTAGCAAAAATACCAAATACTTATTTTTTGGGTTTTTGGTGTTATTTTAAATTCAAAATCTTTTTTTTGGGTACAATTTCTAAATACCTAATAGTCTATTAAGATTTGCCGTTATGAAAATCTACAAACACTGCAGGCGAACTCAAACAATGTTGGCACATCGCATAAATGAGATGTGATGATTCTGTTTCAACAATTCATACATAGAAGTAGAGAAGTTTGAAAAAGGTGGGTGGGTAAAAGAATTTCCCACCCATCCATATTATTATTCATATTATGATCCATAAAAAGGGTAATAATAATAATAATAGGTAATCATATAAAGGGTGTAAAAGTACCCTTAACGCAAATGAAGGGCACTTGTTCTCCCCACCATTTGTATCATTTTTTTGTTCTAGACCATACCTGGGAACCCCCTAGTTACGGAGATATTGGGGGTCAAAGTTCCAAATTATGCACAGCTGTTTTTGTAAATACTAGTTTTTTAGGTTATAACTTTACTTAAATTACCTCCATGACCCCTTTGTTATTCAAAGCATCTACTAGAACAATGTTTTAAGAGTGCTACATTGAGTTTTAGTGCTACATAGAATTTTTGCGTAGGGGTACTTAGTTTGATGTACAGAATGCTTGATTGACGTTTGTGTGATGGGTTAATTTACACCCTGTATGATCCATATTCTGATTCATATTATGATCCATATTCTGATTCATTTATTGTGTATTGTTTTATACTTTTTTATTATTAATTTGACAATTTAACTTACACCTTACTATTGCATCCAGTCTGGTTCTTCTAACCTAACCTAAAAAACAGATTTGTTGTTGGGGAGTTTGTTCCGCCCCTTCTACTTTCCAGCTAAAACACTAGAAGGGTGGGCGTTTTGGGGGACTGCCTCTTGTGAAGTAAATTTTGACGTTCGAAAAGTGCTGATTATCAGTCCAGTTTGAATAAATGACTTTTGACTAACAATATAAATGCGAAAGTTTGTGAGGATGTATGGATAGATGGATGGATGGTTGTTTGTTACTCTTTCACGCAAATACTACTGAACGGATGTGGATGAAATTTAGAAAACAGATAGTTTATTACCTGGATTAACGCAAAGGATACAAAAGGATACTGTGTTGGCGTCTGTATAAAATAATTGCTAACATTGAAAACACGACCTCCTCTTTTTTAGAAGATGGGTTTTCCACATAACTCGTCTTCACACGTCTTGAGTCGCGCTTCCCGAAACATTTGCTCGAAAATGTAGTTTTTACAAAGGTACCTACTATATTTACGCCCTTTTTTTTTTGTCGGGTGGAAAATAATCGAATAACCCCTCCCGCTCTTGGGCAGAGCGATAAGGAGTGTCAGATTTCTACAGACCAAAAACCACACATGTTCCTTCTTAGCCCTCTATGTCGAGGCCGCGATAACTAGTGTACAACCCGAGGCCGCGATAACTAGTGTACAACCCGCGGCCCCGACGGGAACTATATTACCCCCTTGAGCCGCCTCTGCAGCCGCAGCGGCACCGCCTGCGCAGCACGATGAGCTTATAAAACAAAAGTAAAGCAACCAGACAAACAAACAGAATGCAAACAGAATGTTAATTCTGTTTATTAGGTTACTTACGCAAGTGATGCCAGACTGTTTAGGTCGCCAGACCGGTTAAAACTTCTTGAACTTGAAGGTAGCTTGAAAATGTCATTTAGTTGAAAATAAACAATTTTTGATATTGTTTAATCTAGGTACCTACCAAATAAATAAATAAAATTAGTGTCTGTAATTCCAAAATAGTTGTGCTATCTAGCTATCTAAGCAGTCAGCATTCACTCAATAACGATTTACCTCAAATCAAATAGCAGGCCTACCTACCTAAAAATTAAAGAAATGAAAAGATAGTAGGTAGGTACCAACTCCTTACAACTCCCCTCTATTCCAAAGAGTGAAATAATTATTCCAGCAGCTCTATTTATTTATACCTAAATGTCAAATAGGAACGTCATCTCATTCTGAAACAGTTTTCCGTAAAATGTAGGTATTAAGAAAATGCTTACAACACAAACACAAAAAATTAAACGTAAAAAGAACAAAAAAAATGAATAAATTTCACCGAAAAGGTACAACGGTGCCTCGTCGGAGTTATTGTAGAAAGCCGGGCGTTAAAATAAAAGAAGCAAGTGATATAGAAGTGCTGCACTCTCCACCAACTACTGGCTTAAAGCGTAAAGGGAAGAATGTTGCCAATAGGTGTTGTTATGCGAACCCGTTTAACAGGGACTTAGGTCACTCTCCCACCATCAGTCCTAAATATTCTAAAGAAGATTTTGTAAACAAACGGCACGATTCTGAGCAGGTGGGTACCGACCTACCTAATTTTTTTCTGGCATTAGAGAACCGATAACTCGCTGGTTAGGTACTTGCTTATTGAATGATATTTTGTCATGCAAGAATACCATGTGTAAGTTTAAAAGTTTATTTTCTGCTCTGTGCATGCCCAACCAACCAACCAACATGATCTAAGTTGTGAACATGGAGAAGGTCAAAGAGGTGGTTTAGGTCGGGATGAGGCAATACCCTAATCATCAGACAACACTTAATCGTTTAACACCCGCCTTCCATATTTCCATTTCAGGATGGTAATATGAGTAGGGATTAAAAAAATATACATTACAAATTACGCCTGTAACCCCGTGAAAGTTTAAGCAATGGCAGAGTGTACACAATAGGTACACCCTCATTTTGCCAGTTATGTTTAAGCCCGTCTAAAAGGGAGCGAGCCTGTTACCATCAACCAGGCATTGAATCCAGACTCCTCCGTAACGTGACTGCTACTATAACATTTTGTCCGACCCGGGAATAGAACCCAGGTCCTCATGCTCAGTAGTTGCGCTTGCGAACACTACACCAACAAAGCAGTGAAAAATAATCTCTTTGTAAAACAAAAAACTGCCAGATTTTCACGTTTTCCAGGTTTCCTCCCTGAGAAAAAACAAATATTTCTGCGAACCAGCAATATCAAACATAACTCATTTGAAGGAGTTACAGCGCACTAGTCAAACAAGTGACCATATACCTAAGTCTGCGGCGGTATCTAATGAATCGTGTTGGCAGAAAGTGGAAGACTGTCATGACGTTGATAAGATTCTTTTGGGCAGTGGTAACTATGAGGCCTTATAAAATTGCATAATTTTTAGCCATCATCATGGGGTTTAGGTTTCCGCACTGAGTCCTTGAAGTGGACCATTGTGCGTGAGCCATGGTGGCCGATTACTCCAACCGGCCCACCTCCCTCCAGAAGCAGATCAGACTTCCCGGTCTCCTCAGGGCAGGGCAAGGGATCTTGGTGTTCCAAGGGTCTCCTCACGAATCTTGGTAACGCCTGTGCACTCAAGGAGCACATGCGCCACCGTTTCCTCCGCCTCCATGCATGCACTGCACAGGGGACTGTCAGTGATACCTAGGGTGTGAAGGTGTTTATTCAGTGAACAGTGTCCAGTGATGGTCCCCGCCACCAGACGCAGGCTATCTCTGTCCAGGCGCAGAAGGCGCTTGGACAGCTTTGTATCCAGGGATATTTTTAGCCATGAAACATAGAGCAGTGGGTTATAGCACACAGAACGGATGGCCGATGGGAACAGTTAAGTGTTAAGACGTTGTTGGAAGGCCTCCCACTAGGTAGACCGACGATCTGCAGGGCTATTGCGTATCTTTTTAAATGTTAGTGGCTATCATTTAATGTTTTTCAATTAACTGTCAAATGGTTATGGTTTGGTATAAAATGGAAACATTTGACAGTTAATTGATGGACACTATGATAGCCACTGACATTGAAAAAGATACGCAATAGCCCTGCTGGTGGAGGTTTTGGGGATCCGCTGGGTGCGAGACGCATGGCACCGGTCAATGTGGCGACACTTGGGGGACGCTTACCTATGTCCAGCAGTGGACGTGTTTCGGGTGAAACGATTATGATACAGCCAATATTATTCGCCTGTAACAGTCTAGAACTGGATATAATATACCCTTCCAATTCAATAAATCACCATCTAATTCGATCTACAGATACTCTTAAATCCGGCCGTCACCGAACGAATCTCATCTAGCCAGTTGTGTAACGCTTTTCCTTCAGCAATTTTTTTTGGGTTGTAGGTCCTCTAATCTTAATAAGAATGAATGTTTGTTCGAACGTAATAATC
The DNA here is from genome assembly GCA_932274075.1 of Diarsia rubi. Taxonomy (NCBI): domain Eukaryota; kingdom Metazoa; phylum Arthropoda; class Insecta; order Lepidoptera; family Noctuidae; genus Diarsia; species Diarsia rubi. The sequence goes on along the minus strand of OW026424.1, from coordinate 17,160,302 downwards.
TCTGCAACTACCGTTTGGATTTGTAGCTAAATATTTTAGCAGTTCCAATTCTTAAGCGAGTTTATGGGTGGTACAATTCTTAAGCGAGTTTATGGCCTCATCATCACGTTACGACTCTTAGGAGCTGAGTGCCGGGTGATATCGTAGGGTACACAGTTAGTATAGTTTAATGGGCCTAACACACGCACAAGCTTCACTACAATTTTGCCTGCGGAATTCGGTTTGTACATGGTACATCGTGCGTTTGGTTGGTAATGGTAAAACAGTTTGCGCAAGCCAAACTGTGGTGAAGCTTATTCATGTGGTAGGCCCATAAGATACACCTTCTGAATTATCGCCGTGTTTTGTTGTCACTGTAACAATCCAATTTTTTATAACCACCAATTTTCTCCAGAAAGTATAGGTACCCAGAGCTATTCGAAACACATCTTCGTATCCGAGGTGCCACGCGTAAAGGTCATTGCACAAAAGTTTTCTAAATATAAACGAGGCAACCTTGAACTGCGTAGATTGGATGAAAAGGTGGTCTGTGTGGAGTACGACATTTACAGTCAGTCAACGAATGACCAAATTCTGAAGGTTGCTCAGAGGATGAGGGCTTTTTTCTCAATCAAACCTTATGACAATGATAATAGTGAGAATCAAGGTGGGTTTTTAAAGTATTTATGAAACTATACGGCCTTTTGCTCATAAATCTAAACTTGATTTTATGAATAAGATAGTCTAAGGAATGGATGCTCGATAGATGGTCTACAAATTATGAAATAAATAAGAATATTTAAAAAAATGACATACCTATGTAAATTTCAGGAATACCGCCAAATATCAAAAACGAATTCGAAGTTTTAGACGAAGACCTCGAAAAATTAACAGACAAAGAGATAGAATTTATTGATGACACGATTGAAGAAAACAAATCTTATCTGAAGGACTTAAGGCGTATTTTGAAACGGAAGCAAGTTATAAACGCTCAGAAGAATAAAAGTTCCCTAGATTTACAGTCCTTGTACGAAATGGCAAAAAGGGATAGACGACTGTTGCACTGTGATATCTCAGGCGTTAATTTGTTGTCACCGGCTCAGTTAAAAGAAGTAAAAGATTTGATTCTTCAGCGGTGTACGTCGAGTGCACATGGTTTTAGGAGAAGAAAAATAAAACAAAAGGAAAGAGATTTATCACCAGACGTCGGTGTAATTTCTGAAAGCATTATGACAGAGCTAGTAGCGATAACGAAAACCTTGAATGTCTAGTGTATTTTAACGGGTTGTTTCAGTTTCGACAGATTTTCGTTTCGGCAGATTTTTGTTTCGACAACGTGTCAATTTGTTATCCCCAACGTATAGCTACGAACAAAATAAAAGACACAGGTATTTTCAAAAGAATATTGGTGGTATGACGCTAGTGAAAATTAAAACGTCAAATTATAATTCATGCAAACCCAATGGCAATCTACCGACGAAAAACATACTCTAGCATTCTACTGTAGTTATTAAATTTTCTTGTCGTGGATTATGCGCTCAATCTTATTTAATTAAATTTGTGTCCTTTGCAATGACTGATTTATATCTATTTTGGCCAAAAAAGGGTTTTGAGAATTACTGGATTCTAGAATAACCCCGCGGTTTTAAGAAATTGTTGCATTAACGTTTGGGTTTGTTTGTGTGTGTGTGTGTGTGTGTGAAAACACGGTAATACAGTGAGAATCAGACGGGTGGTTCACACTTACTGATTTAAGTTTATAAGATTTAAAAAACTACCCATTTTATTATTTATTCGGTCGAGAATTATTTTTTAACACCTTGTATATAGTTAACTCCTTGGATTTGAATGATTTTTCAGTAAATCTGTTATTCACTCGTCTTTCACATTATTTGTTGTTCGAAAATATTCTTTGTAACAACTCAATGTGGCTCTTGTGACAGGTTTGACCCATTCATTAATGAAATAATCTTGAAATGAAATCCTGATGCAATCTTGATGTTATTACAGCCGATTTTCGAAGCATCGGCCAAAAAAGATAGTACTGCTTCTGGTACCTATCTGTTCTGTCGATATAAAACATGATAACGCTATTATTAAAGTGACCTATTGAAGTGCAGTTTACAAAACATAAAAAAATAAATTAGATTATGTAAAACAAAAAACTTTTTTTTAGCCAGTTTATTAGGGAGTCTAATAAAAGTAGTGACAACATTACCGCTGAAATATGTATGAATATATTGTGTTGAATTAAAAAAAAGCTTGTGATCAAAGTTATTCACTTTAACTTAATCTATCACTCCTTGCGATTGTACTTTGACTGTCGATTCAAAAATCTGGTGAAACGATAAACCGACGAAATAAAAATCTGACGAAACGGAAATAACACATTTTTACATGTCGTTTGACACGTGGCCATAATTGGAACAAACTGACATGTTGTAATTCATTTCATGTACTTACAACTTATAAACAATCCCTGTCATTTAGCCTCAAACAGTCTTTGAAAAAACTGTAGACCCCAACCAACTGCAGGCGGGAAAACAACTAAAATAAATAAACAAGTTTGACATAATCGATACGTTTTCTCTTTACAAGCAGAGCCACCTTGAACTGCACACTTAGGGCTCGTTTACGGAGTCGCGGGGCGTCGCGTGACGCGTTATGCGTTTTAATTCAAGCACTTGGCGATGTATGAAAACGTTTACGATTTCAAACGACGATTTTACGAGAAGCGATTTTTCACTCGTTATTTCAAAAGGCAGCGTTCGTTGCGGTGAACCCGCCTCTCAGTAAATGAATAAAAAAGCACGCGACGAGCCCTTTGCGCGTCTCCGTACACGAGCCCTTAAAGTGGTCATACTGAACTGTAATATACATATTAACTAAAAGCTAGCTGTTGCCAGCGACTTCACCCGCTACAACTCGAAAATTATCCCACGGGAAGATAAAATCGGGTTAAAAACTCCTTCTGTTAATCTAGGTTATAAACTATCTGTGTACTATTTTTTTTTCAAATCCGTTCAGTATTTTTTGCGTGAAGGAGTAACAAATAGATAAACACACTTCGCCTTTATTATATTAGTGTGATTTGTTTACAGACAGACATTGGGACAGGTTAAACTAAATAAAAGCTTTTAATAAAAGCGTCATTTTCTCTTTGTAATTATAATATTATTTAAAAATGTTTAAAAAAGGGTGACAAACTTTTTAAATAAACAAGAAATCGTTTGGGGAAGACAACCAGCGTCTGAATTTTCATGATAAATCTTTATTTATCTCGACATTAGAACATACAAGCGCTGGTTCACATAGCTATGCATAAGCTTATATATATAGAGCTTTATGATGATATAGATTAAGTTTCTCTAAAAAAAATCGGTTTTATTTTTACGTTAAGAATGTAGGTATATGTATTAATTTCACAGCCATGGTGGCTACAGCAACCAGTACCAGTAACCAGTCCAGATAGTCCACTTTGGTTCTTACTATTTATATGAAAGACTTATTTAGTGGATTTTTTGTGACCTCAACATCACGTCGCCGTCATTTAGCTCCGTTTTTGACAGTTTCTGGGTGGGAGGCTGGATCGAGTCCTAATTTCTTCATCTCCACCGCCATTTCGAACAAGTAATCGTAGCATTCCGTCCTGTTATGAAATTTTATTTAGTATTAAAAACACTTCTAGACCAACAAAAGAAAACAAATACGCTTCAGTACGTAGACTATGATGTGAGTACCACGACCGTAGGTTCCGTAGGCTGACCTATGACTAGTAAATTAGTTAAGCAACATACCTAGCTGCTCCGGAGGAAGGTGATTTCATTCGTGATATAGGGCAATCCTAGTAAGAGTGCCAAAGCACTCCTTTGACACTTAAGTGCACATTCATCTAGCCAAAATTAGTTTCTAAGGAGTTTTTGTTGTAACATTTTTTTACTCACTAGGAATTTCTCCTGTATCGTGGGTGCGTTCACAAACATTTAAAGTCACATACACAAATACCTAGACCCGGAACAACTAGCTGTAGGTCATACAAATATTTGTTCCGTGCGGGGATCGAACCCCCGACACGCAGCGCAGCAGTCCAATGGCTCAGCCACTGCGCCAACCGTGCCGTCATGTTTACTGGCAATTTTTTTTTAGTACCTACTAGGTACTTGTCTCTCTCTATCTCTCTCTCTTGTGTGAAACAAATATATGCTGCCGCTCACACAGCATCATCAACCAAGCCACATCTGCCTCAAACTTTTCTCAATTACCTTGGGGTCGACTTCTAGTGTAAACAAATGCAGCTGAATACCAGTAGTTTACATGGAGTACTTGCCTCTACATAAACAGTATGTAAGTTTAAACGAGGGAAACCTGCAATATGCTTACATTACTTAACATATAAAAAAATATAAACAAAACCCACAACTTATTTGTTCATATTTTTAATAACAGACAGAACCATAATCAAATACCTATTTAGTTTAGGTTGTAAGGTTAAGTATAGTTTTTAGGGTACCATACCTCAAAAGGAAAAAACGGAACTTATAGGATTACTCATGTAGCCGTCTGTCCGACCATTCCCAACTATGTCCGAAACTACTGAGCCTAAAAATTTTGAAAAAATACAGATTGAACCTTTATGAAGTCTATGGTGCTAAAATAACATATGATCTCTCAATAATTATCTAATAAAATGGTAGGTACAGAACCCTTCATGTGCAAGTCCAACTTGCACTTGGCCAGTGTTTTTTTTACATATTTCGGATGAGAATTGAACACTGAATACCTTGCCTCAATATGTCCACCAGCCTTTCATCGTAATGGAGCCACATCGAGGACGATGTGGCTCCATTAATGTGGATCATTAACCTAACATACTGTTTATATGGATGACCTCCACAACCCAGTCAGTACTGGGTAATATAATACCCCTTGGTAAGACTGGGTTTGTTGTAAAGCTATTTAAAAAAGTAAAAACTTACATAGTTTTCGCCTGTTGCCAAGAGTCTCCCCATACGTAGACTCCGTGTCTTCGGACCAGTACAGCGCTGGTGCCAGGGTACTGCCGCAGCGCTTCAGCGAGGGAACCTGCGAGATCCTTCTCGAAAGGAGTGTTCTCTATTATTGGAACGACCAGCTTTTCATCGTAACGGAGCCAGCGGCCAAGGGAGGCGTCTTTTATGCCCTGTGGGAGAAATTTTTTGTCAGGGCCGAAATACTTTAATCGCTGAATACAGTGGCGAAGGTCTTGCATTACCAGAGCCATGCACTGTCTCTATCCAGTGGATTTTCTACATTTTGATCACATCCAAAAGCAAGTTTTGAAGCAAGAGAAGTGAACGTCATGTAAGGCCGCAATTCTGTCTAGGGTGTGACGGTAGCGGTACATAGAAATATCTGATAAGTTAAAGGAACCTACAAAGACCTACAAGCCTAAGCCCTACACTCCCTACAGCCCTAACCTATCATATACCTAGTATGTGATAAATAAACATATAAATAAGTTCAGAATGTTTGCACCATGCAATCTCAGGTTGCAGACAGATAGTAGACAGGAATACTAGGTTCCTGGTTCGGGAATGGTTCCAGTTCCTCAGACTCACGAGACTGATCAGAGATGGCTAAAATGTGTCTTGGCCAAAGTTAGGGGAATGACACAAGAATATAAAATTCAAATCTGATTTATTTACAAAACGTTCTGCTTGTAAACTACTTTTTCTTAACACCCACTATTAAACATATTCTATGTGTCCTTTTAACTGGGACGCGCGTGAGCTAGGCCAAGCACTGACTCAATGTCCAAAGGTAACTTTGAACAGTGTTTTAAAAGTAAAATTGAAATGGAGCTCTCTCTTGAATGGAGCTGGATCTTTTTAATAGAAACAATGTTTCGTTATTGTTGCCAACAACATATTATTATTTTCATGTATTATTAATTCATCTTGTTATCTTCTAACACAATGAAAAATTAACAAAAGATCATTTTTTTTTGTTAACCTCAAATATGGAACACTAAGACTTCGCCCGTGACTTGTCCGCTAAAATAGTGATATCCCCTCAAACATGCATATAAATATAATAATTTATATCCTAAAACACCCATGAATAATGAAGCTTTCTACCAGTGATTAATTGCATTGTAAGAATAGTTCTAGAGATTAGCCCCTAGGCCCCTACATACATTGTGTGAAACAATGTTGCTCTTTAAAAACACATACCTTGATCATCTCCTGATGAGTGATAACAAACTCCTTATCATAGAGTAAGGTGCATCGCACAGCGTGCGGGGAGTGTGTGTGTATCACTGCGCCCGCGCCGCGCTCCTTGTACGCAAGCATGAACAGTGGGGTACACTGGCTTTTCTTTAGCCTAGAATTGACAATTTTAGAAAGATTTGAGGACATTTTTTTGTTCTAGTATTGACAACCACAAAAGGTTAACAAGCCCTGAAATTTTAAATGTTTCAGAGGTAGACCTAATGTTTAGTGGTAAGCTATATTTTTATCTGACGAATGAAATAGAAGATTGGTGGTTTTTGAATTATTGAATTGTACCATGTACCATGTGTATGAGATATTAAAATATATTATTATATTTCTCATCATATCATTTTGATAAAGCTACAAAAGATCACTGTTTTACCAGCCAAAGAAAAGCATGTCTTTCTGATCTGTAAATAAAAATTAAACTTACTGTTTCTCAGGCGGTGGTAATTCAATGTCTTCATCATTGATGTTCTGTACGAAAAGGTCATCAGATTTCATTCGTTCTTTTTGTACTCCTGATGGTGCTATGTAGATTTTGTGCCTGTAAATTTATTATTTTTATTAATTGCAAAAAAAAAGTTTGAAGACAACTGAGTTTTTAGTAAAAGCTAATATCTACTCTATTCTAATACTTAGGTAGTTAATTTTATATTAGGTTTTTTATTGGGCGACAAAAAATGAGAAAGATCAAAATGCATGGATGATGTTACAGAATTGTATTGTAAAGGGCTATCAGTTTCCACAAGTGATAATGTTCACTGATATGCTTGCTTGTTAGGACAATGTTGTTTCTAGCAGTACCCACGAAGTTATCTCAAAGCTCTGAGTAATGGACACTGGCAAATGTATTGTAGATTAGTAAAAGTTGACTTGGTATCCTCATAATTTTTCTGTCCTTAATCCATCTATCACACACTCAAGATCTATCATTTAAATCGGTGCTTCTATCACCATCATCATCAACAGCCAATTAATGTTCCCACTGCTGGGAGAGAAGGCTTGTGTGCCTTCTCTCTTTGAGGGAATGGGTTATAATCTACCACGCGGGCCCAATGCGGATTGGTAAAAATTGGTGCTTTAGGTGGTGTTAAGTCAACATACCCTTCCTTTATGGAGATGCCTCCACCAGTTCCTGTTACCCATCCTAAGTGGTAGAATTGATTACATAGCTCAGGAATCAAGTTTCTTGGGTGCTCCTGCAAAAAATACAAAGTTGATAATACCTATATAATAAAGGGTGTAAAAGTACCCTTAAAGCAAACGAGGGGCACTTGTTCTCCCCACCACTGCGATATTTTTTTTGTTCTAGACCATACCTGGGAACCCCCTAGTTACGGAGATATTGGGGGTCAAAGTCCCAAATTTTGCACAGCTGTTTTTGTAAATACTAGTTTTTCAGGTTATAACTCTACATAAATTACCTCAATGACCCTTTAACTATTCAAAGAATCCACTAGCACAATGTTTTAAGAGTGCTACATTGAGTTTTACCAAAAATGAGTTTTTTGACCCCAAAAAAAAGTCGTTTCCTAGCAAACATTTTTGCGTAGGGGTAAGTACCCCGCAGTTTGATGTACAGAATACTTGGTTGACGTATGTGTGAAGGGTTAATTTACACCCTGTATATTACCTAGGTATGTGAAACTGTTAATAATATTTTTTGTTTTTTTCTTTTGCTCATATAATTGGACATGCCATACCTACTAGGTTTTGTTTTCGAAGTGAGTAGGGCACTTATGTACCTACTTCTTTTTTAAACAGTCAATCGTTCTTTTTGTATTTAGTCTATTAAAAAAAAAGAGTAGAAAAATAAACAAATGGGAGTACTCACTGGACCAAGTTCAGTCATTTTTTGTTTCACGATCTCACAACGTGCGTCCGCTGGAAGACAAACTAAAAAGATGTTTATCTCAATTTTGCTTGAGAAGAAGGAAGTGTACCTACTCGGTACCTAGTTCAGTCTTATCGTTGTTTAGACATAACAATAACAAAGGTCATGTTATGTCAGTAATGTCAATTCGTTCGATAACTATCTGAAGAAAGCTGTGAGATTAAAGTTAGGTACTTGCTTTTATTGATAGAAGTTCATTGCTTGCATTTACAAGATAAAAGTAAATAAAATAAATAAGTTGACTGGTGTATTCGTACAGATTAAGAATTTCTGTGACTTTAAATAAAATTGCATGTTTAGGATTTTTCATGATTATCTGGTTTTAGAACGAAACCATCACAAAGTTGTTTGGTGCGTTTAAAAAGTGAGTTTTCTTGTACGTATTACATTAGACCATTTCTGTTCTGTGATTAGACCCCAAGACCTCAATGGTTTTCTTGAGAATAGTTTTGATCACAGGTTTTGATGTCGAACGTCGGTCGAGGTCGTTTTCATTTTCAACATGCGAGCATATTTTATTATTGTGCTTCACCTAATTTCAATGTTTTTATTGGTCTGAACATTTTTTGTTTCTAACTCTTTATAATAATAATATTCTTATAATAATAATATTCCACAACTATCACACAACGCCATCTAGTCCCAAGCTAAGCAGAGCTTGTGTTATGGGTACTAGACAACTGATAAACATACTTATATATTTCTAAATACATATTATAGATAAATTACACCCTCTTTGTTATTAAATAAAAAATAAAAATGATGTAATCGAATTTAGAACCTCACAGCTCACAGAGATGCGCGGTATAAAGTAATTAGCTTTCGACTATGCGTATTTGCTGTGTATAATGTGGCCTATTAGATTGGCTCTAGCCTCTAGTTTAGTAAGCTTTAAATATTTTCTTTTATATTAGTGGCGGTTATAGCTACCTAGACTTCTGTGACTTCGGCCGCACCAAAGATTACACCAAGGTTTCCCGAGCTGCGCGGCTTGCGGCCTCGCCAGTTTGCGCCAACCGACGACGCTTCGTTAGCAAAACACTGGCACAAGAGTAATAAGTAAGTAGATTATGTTTATTATTTATTATGTTTTTTTTATACTTATGTACAGGTACTGTCAATGTAATTAGCATGTCAAAATTCTAGCAGCAAAATAAACATATTATATTGTAAGCATTTTACTAGAATAAAGGATACCTACCTATTAATGAAAAAACATAAAAAAATATAGAGAAAAAGTTGATATAACTCATAAAATATGAAAATCAAGCACGTAAAATCTTTTGAATCCCCAAAAGTAAGTATCGTTGAAATATAAATTAAAATGGCAAAGCAATGCGTGACTGTGGTGACAAGCGCCGACGATAATGGCTCCGTAATTACTGCCTGAAAAGACTGTAGGTCCTGTAGGTACAGTCGAACAAACTAAGGCTTAATAATTCTAGTACACTGAAAACATTGATCGTATTTTCGTTTTATAAAGTGTTAGTTTGACATCAGTCTGTAAATGTATCTGTTCTTGAAATTAAATACAAGTTAGCTGGCTGTATACTTAAGGTTGTTCGACTGTCACCGTGGTCGTGCGATGATGGTAATGTATGTCTCTAGAATGCACGAAGAGAGACTGGTGAAGCGCATCTTCTATTCTGGAAGGAAAACGGAAACGCGGTGGTTAGTTTTTACGTTTTTAGGAATATTTAGAATGGACACTTCAGAAGATGCGACATTGACTCCTTACTGTAGGAAAAGCAGGCACAAAATTGGCCCAAGTGTCGTGTACATCGACAGGTTAATGCCTTCGAAGAAAGAAGAACGTGTCAGTTGGATTTGAAGCACGATGATCATGCCTACCTAAGTCTAGACCAGCTACAGCTATACCCTACAATGACATAAAAGTGTGCTGACATGTCCGTTGAGAGCACACCAATGAGCAGCACACCAAAGCTCGACAACCATCCTAGAAAGCCATCGAATGCAGTCACTGTGGGCGAAATCGGCTAGATGGTATCATCATGCATAGAAAAAGGGTTCTGGAAGCACAACATAATTTTGAAACGAAACTTTTGCCCGATCTAGGCTATTATTGAAATAACCATATTTTAATCGCAAGCGCGAGGGATCTAGGAGTAAATAAATCAAAATCTTTATTTTTTCTTTCACTAAGTACCTACTTAGTTTAATTCTGCCCCACCCCACAAAAATTGCTGGGTACGCCTATGCTCATATTTCGCTTTAGTCCCATGTAGGTAATAGGGGACGAGCCTGCCATGTTGCCATGTGCATTGTTATTTTGTAATTTATAATTGTACTTTATTATTAAAATACCTTATTGAAAGATCCTGAACATTATTTTTAGGGCTTGCACGAAAAGAGTTCAGAAGTCTTACCAGAATGTTCCAAGGCGACGAACGACGTGGTCAAGGATGTATTGTCTCTTGTTAGTTTCTGCAGCTTATGCAGGCCCAATGCTACTAAATTAGATGAAACCGACTGCAAGGAACCATCTACGGTTCTGTCCTTAGAAAAAAACGTTTGTAATGAGAACAAGTGCTCGCTTTCAAGTAGCATTGAATCCTACCGCAGGGATGACTCAATTAACTCGTTAATGATGTCCGGCTTCAGGAGAATTTTGAAAGAAGAAGCGCAATCGAAACTACCGGTGTGTATTTTTTTCGATGGTCTATATTATTCGCATTGATGTTTTTTTCTTATGCTTATGCTTATGCTGTAAACGTGCAAATATCATAACATACTCTCGTTTATGTACAGAATACGAAATCACGCTAGTTTCTGAGTCATGAAATGTCAATACACGCGAACGTAAGTTATTTAATGTGTAGTCAGCAAAGAAAACAGTGGAAAAACTTGTGGCTAAATAATTAGTAGCTGCTCGAGGTAACCTTTAGGTTAAGCCGCGCTATCCAAGGTTGATCCTTGGATGGGTGACTACCTTTTACATACCGAGTTTACTTCATGCATCGGTAAGTACGATAGGCCGTTGGCCCCGGCTATCATTTGTAGATTTTTGACAGCCGTAAAAGGTAGTCAGTGCCCTGAACCAAAAGTCTGCCATCGTATTACCTTTATTGTATAATTAGTAAAATACTGGTATGTAGCTGGTATTAAACTCATTGTAAGTTTATTATGCGGCCGCCACACTGCTCCTCGCGCTGCCGCTATTTGCCGCGATGTTGCCCGCTCGGCCCACACTGCTCTACTCGCGCAATTAATCGCGACGCTCCTACTAAAACAGAAACTGACAACATAGGAGCGATGGGCAGGAACAGGAGCATGACGTGCGGCATGACGAGCAAAGTGGCCACACTATGTCTCTGCCTCCTTTCCTCGCTACTTCCCATGCCACTCGTCGAGTGTGTGGCGGCCGCATTACTATACAGAATAGTCTGGGTCGTCTTCTATAGGGTTACATTAGTACATCATCTAACTATGTTGGGGTCGACATAATCTCACCTGATGCAGCTGAATACCAGTTGGTATTTGAAATGGAGCGATTACCTATCTGACCGCCACAACCCAAATAGTACTGGGTGATACGATACCCCAGGGTAACACTTTCGAGCCACTGACTAGATAACGACAAAAGTGTTAGGTATTGTAAACTATGTATAGACGCCATCACAATCAATTTATCCGAAATTGTGATTTTTATGTTGCATGAAAATCTGTTAAAGAAAGAACAATGGGAACATTTGTATGGACCCATTTTTTTTGGCGGGTGGATCGTTTTGATCAAATAACCCCTCCCGCTCTTGGGCAGAGCGAAAGGGAGTGTCAGACTTCTACTGACTAAAAACCACCCATGTTCCTTCTTAGCCCTTTATGTCGAGGCCACGGTATCTCTTACAACATACCGCAGCCCCGACCGGTATGTAAATATTAAAATAAAAATATAAAATAACTAATATCATATTAAATAACAATTCTTTTCTTTTCATTTCTTGTGTCTTTCATCAATTTTTTGCAGGAAATCCGATCAAAACAGTGCGTAAAAAATATTAATAACTCGCCCTCCAGCCGCCTGTTCCATGTACCAGAATGTCCATGTCCAAAAGAACCAACACCTACAGATATCATGTAACGTTACATTTTTACTCATTTGAATTATTACTTGTATGATGTGAATCAGTTTTCCATTTTGACGCAGCAACCACCTAAAGTTCCATCACAGCAGTTGTATTATTGAATTAATGAGTGTAAGAAGGAAGATTCGGCTTTTTTAAAAAAAGGTTGATTTTGTTGATTAAATGTACTTGTTAAAAACCGTATCTAAATATTATCTTACTATTTGCAGAAAAGGGAGGCAAGCTGAAGCAGCGGATCATACTAGCCCGTATGTGATAGCAAGAAATGAGGCTTCACAGTAAGTAATACCTTCAAATTAGCCGCAAAGAGCATCGCGGTGGCAGCGCGGCTGCAGTACTGCCGCCGCACTGACATCTGCCAACTGCACCACGGACCACGACCGACTTTTCATAATATCCAATTGTTTTTACCTTAATGTTAGGTAAAAACAATTCAACTTCCACAAAAAAAGTCTCAGCTTGTATAAAATGACGTTGGTCTAGGGATGACGAGACTCCCCTCTACATAAATAACATACTGTTTGGGCACACTTTGGTGAGGCATAAACTTAACCAAATCCCCTTAAAAAGCATTTGTAAGATAATGATATGTCTGTTAAAGATATGTACCTATTTGTTAAGGACCATATCTACCTATTACTTACTTCCTATTGGCAGGCAGTGGAGGCAGGCTGAGGCAGCGGATCATACAAACCCGTATGTGATAGCAAGAAATGAGGCTTCACAGTAAGTAGTACCTTTAAATTAGCCGCAAAGAGCAGCGCGGTGGCAGCGCGGCTGCAGTACTGCCGCCGCACTGACATCTGCCAAATGCATCACGGACTACGACCGACTTTTCATAATATCCAATAGATTGTTTTTACCTTAAGTAAGGTACTTCTACAAAAGAAGTCTCGGCTTTTATACTTAATAATTATAAGGTTGGTTCAGGGATGACGAGACTCCCCTCTACCTATATAACATACTGTTTGGGCACACTTTGGTGAGGCATAACTTAACCTAATCCACGTAAAAACCAATAATAAGTCAACATGTCAAATCCAATCCAGGAGAGTGGGCCTCTTGAATTTTGCACCTAAGATTTAGTGAGGACTGTGCTTCACTTCACGACTTGCGACGATAATAATATGATTTTATCTTAAATAAGTGAATGCTTAAATTTTAACCGACTTAAAACAAATCGAGGTCCTCAATAAAATTCGACTCTGTTTTTTTTGTGTGTTTGTTACGCCCGCACTCCATCATTTATGAACTAATTTCTTTCAATATATGAAAGGGCTTGCTTTTGCCCGTGGCGTGCCTCCGCCCTCGTGAAAATGACGATTTTCAATACAAACTTTGCCCTTCTTTCTCACCCTCCTGGGGATTGAATTTTGAAAAATCCTTCCTTAGTGGATGTCTACGTCAAAAGTCAGCGCGACTTGCTGAAACGATTTTTTTAATGATTACTAATATTTTAAAACTTTTTGGATATTTACTGCAAATGAAACAATGTACCTAATCTTTCTTTTTTACATTAAATAGCACTTGCGATAAGGCCGTTAAAATTATAGCCCTACTTGAAGAAGATTGTTTCCAAACGTACGTGTCTCAGCGGCTAAATGTGAGTCGTTCAACTGTCCAGAGGACTTGGCAGCAGTAGCAAGATACCGGTTCGATCAAAAGTAGACCCGGTTCGGGAGGAAAGCGATGCACAGAACTTAGAGACGACCGCCTTTTTGGTGAGACAGGTGTTGCAAAATCGTAAGGGCCCGCGCACATAGGTATATGGCGGAGCGCGGCGCAGAGCACGCCTACGAAGTTTTGTAAACGCGTGACACATTAGGCGAATTTCTAATCGAGAATGCGCGAGTCTCCTAGCGAGCTTCACAAAGCGAATGCGCGCGGAGTAGCGCGCATTCGCGATCCTGCGCGCTATCTTTCACATGTAGTCGCTCCGATGCGCTTCAGGAATGAATTATCATGTTAATTAATTTTAGATATCATTTCAATATGTCGGTAATAGTTTGACAGTAAAAGATGCTCTACGCTGCGTTCCGCCATACGTTTACGTGTGAACCTGAGGATGTGCCTTAAAGAAGTAAGAGGAGTAGAAGTTAGCTTGTGGTCGTTAAGCAGGAGGCTTTTGGCAGCCGATATCAGGAGTTACCGGGCGGTTCGGGACTTTAAATTACTCCGTGAGCACCGTGTTGCTCGACTTCAGTTTGCTCGGAATTGTGTTCCATGGACTCTGGAGGACTGGAATAAAGTATTGTTTTCTGATGACGCTAGAATATAACTGTGTGGAAAGGAGCGATGCTGGCGAGTGCTACAAAGATTACGGGAACGCTATGTGGAAGTGTGTTTCGAAGAAATCACTCCTTATAGCGGTGGCTCCGTTATGTTTTGGGCAGCAATTAATTCGACGGAGCGTATGGAGTTAGTTTTCATATAAAAATAACATTAAATGCACACCGGTACATAATGGAAGTCCTTATTCAGTAGGTATAGGCATAATAGTCCTAATGCATAATAGTCCTAATGCATAAGGGCGCATTGACTGCACTTGGGGAAGATTCCATTTTTATGAACGACAATCCTCGCCCGCAACGTTCTGGCGACGTGGAAGCGTACATGACATGCAAGAAGTTATCCCAGATAGAAGAAATCTAGGTATCCCAGATTGGCCAGCTCGAAGTCCTGATCTCAATCCAGTTGAACATGTCTGGGCTGTTATAAAGAGACGGGTAAGATCAGTGCAACCTGCGCCACAAAACATCAGAGAGCTTTATAGAATTATTGCAGAAGAGTGAAAACGTATTCCTCAAAACGTTATTACAAACATCACGGAAAGCATGCCCAGAAAGATTCAGACCGTGATTTTGGCAAGATGAGGTCACATTCGTTATAGGTTTCTACATTTTTAACTTTATTTAATGAGTAAAGAAAAAAATCTTCCGATCAAAAATAAATCGACCTAAATTGATCGATTTTCGGTAATCTTTCGATTCTTCTCATTACTTATTATTGTTTGGCAGTGTACATCGGACAAAAAAAAATAAGAAGAATTCACTTCACGCGTTATTCAGAGTGTGCTCAGGAGCTCCACGAGCTGATTCCACCTTAAACCTTCTTCCATCGGGAGACTAGATGTACTGCAGGTTATCACCCATACCTTGTCGATGTTCCACACATTCGTCCGGAACGCTTTGCTAAATCTTTTATTATGCGCACAGCCAAGGAGTGAAACTCCGTGCCTGCGTCGGTATTTAAATCGCGAGTATATAGGGTTCTTCTGGGTAGATAAGCTAGTCGCATCGTCATAATCATCTCTGGCCTTTTTTTTTTTTTTTTGGTGGGTGTAAAATCATCGAATAACCCCTCCCGCTCTTGGGCAGAGCGAAAGGGAGTGTCAGACTTCTACTGACTAAAAACCACCCATGTTCCTTCTTCGCCCTCTATGTCGAGGCCGCGATAACCGTTGGACTACCCGCGGCCCCGACAGGCGTCGGCCCTTTCGGGCCCCTCCCATGTTGCTGACATCTCTTTGAGGCGCGCGTGGAACACGAACGCGCCGTCGACACGGCCTGTTTTCGTCGTGAGACGGACGGACGGCGAGTTAGCCCATCACTCACCGTCCACAGGCCCGCGTCTACGGTGGCCGGAGGTCATCGCGGGACCCCCGACGCCCGGAGCGCCTCCCGCGGCGGCTGGGACGAGAGGTTCTCTCCCTCTCGCGTTCCGCCACCTCCTTCGCCAGCATCACTGCTTCGCAGAAGGAGGCGACGGCGTCCCATTCCTCCTCGCCCCGGACCATGGCTTGCACCAGGGCCGGGCGCGAGAGGTCGCCGCCGCCGATCGCCGCTACGAGAACACGGCGGGGCTCCGCCCAAGCGGGGCACACCTCCACTGTGTGCTCCACCGTGTCCTCCGGCCGATCCTCGCAATGGTGGCATCCGGGCGTTTCCTCCCGCCTGATTCGGTGCAGGTACCTCCCAAAACAACCGTGTCCGGTGAGGACCTGCGTCAGACGGAAGGTGAGGGCGCCGTGGCGCCTCTCAAGCCACTCCTCAAAGAGGGGACTTACCGCCACTATCGTGGCGTGCCCTATCATCTCTGGCCTAAGGGCAAGATTGAAGTCAAAATCGACCATATAACGTAAATTTCCCTATGTGCCGGTTTTTATTTGCAAAGGAGTGTATGTTTAGATTATTATTTATATTATATTGATAATACTCGATTTGCAGCCGCAAGTATGTGCAAGGTGTCGAAATGTGGGCTGCGGGTTGTTCGCAGGAGATACCGCGGCCTCGACGTAAAGGGCTAAGAAGGAATTTAACATGGGTGGTTTTAAGTCAGTACAAGTCTGACACTCGCTTTCGCTCTGCCCATTAGCAGGAAGGGTTATTTGATGATTCCCCCTCCCCTCTAAAGGTATCGAAATGTTCATGTTCAAAAGAACCAACACCTACAGATATCATGTAACGTTCCATTTTGACTCATTTGAATTATTACTTGTATGAATCAGTTTTCAATTTTGACGCAGCAACCACTCAAAAGTTCCATCACAGCAGTTGTATTATTGAATTAATGATTGTAAAAAAGAAGACTTGGCCTTTTAAAAAAAAGTTGATTTTGATGATAAATTGTACTTATTCAGGACCTTATTCACATATTATCTTTCTATTGGCAGGCAGTGGAAGCAGACTGGGGCAGCGAATCGTACTAGCCGGTATGTAATAGCAAAAATGACGCTTTATAGTAAGACGTAACTTAGTAGCTGAACACACTTCTATTACCTGACATAGTCTGCTAAAACCACCACGACCGACCTTTCAATATCCAATTGTTTTCACCTTAAGTCAGGTACTTCAAAAGAAAAAGTATAAAATGACGTTAGCGATGACGAGTCTCCTCTCTACATAATAAAATAGTACTGTTTGGGCACAGTTTGGTAAGGCATAACTTATCCTAATCCACGTAGAAACCAATAAATTATAAGTCAACATGTCAAATCCAATCCAAGAGAGTACCCCTCTTGTATTTTGCACCTTAGATTTCAGTCGCAGAGTTTATCGCGACTGCTTAATTTTTAACCGCCTTCAAAAAAGGTTGAGGTTCTCAATACGACTATATTTTATGTTTTTTGGATGTTTGTTACGCCATAACTCCGTCATTTATGAACTAATTTTATTATATGAAAGGACTAGCTTTTGCCCACGGCTTCGCCCGCATGTATGTGGGAAATATAAAAAATTACGATTTTCCATAAAAAGTTTCGTCCCCTTTTGCACATCCTTGGGGGGTTGAATTTTAAAAGATTCTTCTATAGTGGATGCCTACGTCATAAGAGCAATACGCGTGCGACATTTTCTGTTTCTAGCTCTAAGGGTTTGGCCTGTGCGTTCATGCGATGCCCTGGATAGGCATCCGCACATTGTTGACGACATATCGAATGCATCACCCACGTTCTTCGGTTATGAGAACAGTCTCATAACCGAAGAACCCACGGAAGTGTGGAGGTCGAGGCTTTTTAAATGCTAAGGCTCTTCACAACCGTGAGATATGCAGTCTCAGGGAATATTTCCTGGAGGCCGACGTGGGGATGTATGCCTGTTGTCGCGGTGGACAAGGGCCTTACCCCGCTCTCCTTGGGTAAAGAGAACTGGCGCAAACCTGTAGTGCTTGATACTAACGACCGCGTGGAGGTATGGCAGAGTAAGGAGCTTCACGGACGCTTTTTCCAGGCCCTACACGGGTCCGATGTAGACTTCCTAGCGTCCGTAGCCAGGCTACGTTCCGGGAAACTCTTCGGAGGAACCGGAGGGTTTGTCTGTGCAATTATGGACGAAGTTATGATGACAAATAACTACCGGAGATTTATTGTAAAGGATGGTACGGTTGACATCTGTCGGGCATGCCACCGTTCGGGCAAATCAATCCGTCACATTACCTCTGGGTGTTCTCGTCTGGCTAACGGAGAATACTTGCATAGACACAACCTTGTAGCCAGGATTATCCATCAGCAACTTGCTCTAAAATACAACCTTATGGAATCGGAAGTGCCGTTACTACAGGTATGCGCCCGACCCAGTTCTCGAAAATGGTCATATAACACTGTTCTGACAGGACTATTATAGCTAATAAGCCTGATATTGTTGACATAACCGTTCCGCATGACGAAAACCTCGTGAAAGCCGAGAAAGAGCAAATCAAATATCTTGACTTGGCTCGCGAGGTTGTCGACATGTGGGGTGTGGACTCAGCCATCATTGTGCCGATAGTCGTTACAGCCAATGGCTTAATTGCCAAGAGCCTCGACCAACACCTGAGAAGGCTCTCGTTAGGCAGCTAGATCAAAGGCTTGATACAGAAAGCGGTACTCCTGGTAACGGCTCGTATTGTTAAGAGGTTCCTTTCTCTGGAGCCCCGACCGCTGCCAGTAGCGTGGACCCTATTCCCGATACCGGTGGGCTACAATTTTTTATATTTTGAAACGTTTCTTTTATTATTTTTTGTAAACAATATTTAAAAGTGTAATAAGTTTGTGAAAATCTAAAGAAAGTTAAACAATAATAATTTACTTATTTCAATCAATAAGTGGCTCACATGATAGCATTTAGGTACTTACATTCAATTAAAAAATAGAAAAATTAAGACAAAACAACACAAAATTACATTAGAAATAAAAAAAAAATTAAAATGGCAGTGTCAACATATTAAAATTAAACATACATGCCACATTTTAAAATTAAAAAGTAATAATTAATATAAAAAATATTGGATAATTACGAGTATCACTTAGAGTATATTTTAAATTAACATTTTAAACTCGTGAAATAGTAAATATGGACAGATAATAATAACTAACAGTTATATGTTGTCATTAATTCATTTTACATGTTTTTGTCACTATATTAAGCATGCAACAGTGGTTAATGTAGTATTTATGTGACTTTTTATCCGTCTCTAGTATGGGTTATGATTTATGAATTATGATACCTTAAATAAATGTTTTTTTTATAGCTCCAGTGGCGCCCCCAAGCCAGTACAAAAATTGCTTGAAGATTTAGACAGCGTGAAAGAAGTAAGAATCAATATAAACACTCATTTACGCAAGTACCTACAAAGATCTTAAGGCGCGTGGCTAAATTAGAACAAAATCTATTTTTATTTGCTTTTTAATACACTTTACACTCTTTAATACTTTACACTCTATTCTGTACCTTTAGTGAAAAGTGGTATAAGTCACAAATCCTCGTTTTGAGAAAAATAAAGAAACAGTTTTGCATTTTTTGAACGGATAGGTCCAACTTTTTGATTTCAGATTTTTTTTTGACGTTTTGCCTTTCAGCAATTGGAAATTGATTTTAATCGATCGGATATCTCTGATTTTGTTAAAAAAAATATTAGAATTGGAAATATTACAAAAATACTAGACTTATATCATTAGCTATATTTAAGTTCCTGTGTAAAATGACACATTACGTCTTCAAAAAGTTACAGCTATCTGCTCAGATATCTGAGATATCCTCTAAATGGTATACACCGATTCGTGAATCAACACTGACTTACTGTATCGTCGCATGGGGTGGTGCCGCCAAGACAATTCTCATACCAGCTGAAAGAGCCCAACGTAGCAATCAAAGTACTCAATTTAGGTATCCCACTCAGAAAGTTTATTGCGACTTGAAGGGACTGACAGTCCCCCAAATGTTTATGCTTTGTGCGCTCACGCGTAAACATGAAAATTCCCCTACGAATATGACAGCACGGTTGGCGCAGTGGCTCAAGCAATGGACTGCTGCGCTGCGTGTAGCAGGTTCGATCCCCGCACGGAACAAATATTTGTATGACCTACAGATAGTTGTTCCGGGTCTGGGTATTAGTTTAAATGTTTGTGAGCGCACCTACGATACAGGAGAACTTCTTAGCGTGGGGCAACGTTTTTTTAAAAAAAAAAATATCCAAAAGCCCTACGCTCAGAAGTCATAAACACGTTAGTTTGTCCCAAAGTTTGTACATAAACAACCTTTGCACGTTAGCATAACCGTTATTTGAGCACGTTAATATACAATAAATTGAGCAACATACTGAACTTTCATTGTTTAAAGAAACACCAATGCAAGCATAAAATAAAAGAATATCTGCTCACCCTAAACTATGATGACTCAGAAGAATTGACAAAAAAATATCGGACATCCACTGACGCTTCATACCTACAGTCCCCTATCTGTATATTTCTACACTCACACACGCCCCGCACCTATATAGTTATCAGTTTTTCTTATTACTAATTAACTAAACTCCATTTCCTTTTCTTCCTACGTTTAAAAGTTTTTTTCCTCTTTATAAATTGTACCAGTTTAGTTTTATTTTTACATAAGTGCACATTATTAATTTGAAAACGACCTATATTGTTATCCATCAATCCTAGGATTGATCCTAGGATTGATCATTTATTTGTTTTTATGTGAACATTTATTATGTAGTTGCCATTTAAGTGTACTTTTTTGTGTCAAATAAATAATAATTATTATTTATTTGACATTTGTATTACAGGTGTGAGTGTGGTGTAGATTTGTAATAAGAGAAAGTATTTTAAATAATGACACATTTGCGACTCAGTTTGTTAAAGCATGTCTTTCAGCGTTTTTAATATTGTTATCAAAAGGTGTCGACATTGAAGAACAACTGTGTGACGAAAGCGAGAGAGCTCCTATCAACTCAGCAAAACTTGACACAACAGATCCAGAAACTGGAAGAGAAAGAAAAGCAAACAGTGATACTATTGGAGAAGGCTGATGCTTTGTGGTCTTTTATGGAAACTCAGTATAAGAACCAAGTAGACGAAAAGAAGGAAACGTATAAAATATTGCTAAACAAGGTAAGATTTATAAGGTCAGTAGGGGCAAGTGCGGTATAGATTTTTAAACTTTACTTTTCGTTGTTAGTATTTTTATTTCTTTGAAACCTAGACAAGTTCAGTGGGTACTACTGGATAGCTTAGTTTCTTAAGTTATTAATGGTCGTTCTGCGCAGCAATATAAGCTACGTTTTGTTATGATTTTACGTGTTTGAAGAAAACTAGACGCCTAGACGCACTTGCCCCCAGGACTGGGGTAAGTGCGGCTAAGCTCAATAAATGGCTTTTCCTTAGATAATATTAAAATAGGGTTATTTTTTTCGAACAAAAGCTTATGAGCAAAAATAGTTTCTGTAATCAGAAATGTATTACTATTAAAATAAGGACTATTATCGCCAAAAATCGAAAACTGGGGTAAGTGCGGTATACATTTGTTTCCAGAGGTGTTCAACATTGGGGTATTGTTATACCTCTGATAACAAATGTATACCGCACTTACCCCGGTTTGAGTTTTGGGCTTTATTAGTGTTTATTTTATATTTCTAAGAAGCATGGTATTCAGTTAAATTACAATTTTATGATTATTATAAGACATTAGTGAATAGAGTAGAAAAAAATAAAAAACATATGATAAGGCACTAATATTTTATTAATCAATAAAAATTATTCTCTTGAATATGAGAATATGTTTAAAAATAAGGATCAGTCATTTTGAGGTATACCTCAATAGGTATAACGTAAACTAGAGCAGACACGGCAAAGAAAATGGTTGCTCGGGATATGTTCCAGAGGACCATACCTTCTCATTCGCCTTTCATCTAATGAACATTATTAAAATTGTTGCGCGACAATTTTCTTCGCGGTCTCTGCTCTAGTTTAAGGGGCGGGGTTGTAAGGTTTTCCGTACGGCAGCAGCGAATCTAATGACACGACCTCATGTTAAAATCAGTCAAACCGTTAATCTACGGAGCGTATCAAAGAAATAGACATACATACAAACATACGCTGGAAAAACATTACGTACTTTTGGCAGTCGGATAAAATAAACCCTATAATACGAGATTACATACTTACTTATTTCCAAAGTACAAGCAAAAATATAGAAAAGAAAAAGTTTAAAGGGTATTGAAAAATTCATTACAGTATATTATAAGATCAATATAATATGTTGAAAATTCATTCAAGCTTTTTCCTTTAAAATGTTGTCAACTTCTGGTTTGGGGCAAGTGCGTCATTGTGCCGCACTTCCCCAATTCTAGTAGGCGCACTTACCTCACTTCGCTTGTTTTTGGTTATAAAAATGTAACATCGATAAAATTAATTACTTGTGAGATAGAAACAAAATAATTACAGATAAATGAAGAATAATGTTTAGAGAATGCGAATTACCTGGTTTAAATCACTCAATAGTGGTTTTTCTGCTGTTTCGTACGTGATTTGCACAGCACTTGCCAACGTGGCGTCCACAAAAAAAAGATGGCCAAATCAAAATGGCGAATTACTTCCTAATATAGCCTAGTTACGACATCTATAATTTAATGCCGAAACTAAATTTTGTTTTCGAAGGACAGGCTATGGCGCGTTTTTTAAATACGGTTTTGGTTTAGGAGATATTGATGTTCGCCGCACTTGCCCCGTAGAGGCACTTGCCCCAACTGACCTTAATGGTTTTTGAAGATGAGTTTCCGATATTTTTCTCGGGAAATCTAACTCAAGATTTAAATGAAAACCTTTGTTAACCTCAATCTTTATTATAGAAACAAGAAGTAGATACAAATTTAATCAAGAATCGGGAAAACCTGAACAATCTAGAATTTGAAAAAAAAAATCTAGAGAACACTATACGAGACATTAAGTTGAAAATAATTCAAAAGGAGACCGATATTAAGGCTTTGAACCTAGACATTGAAGGGTTTAAAAAAAGAATAGAGCGCAACGCGAAAGAACTGGCAGCTGCAGAAGATACCTATGGTTCGAAGAAACAAAATTCCGAGGTGAGTCTGAAAAGTAGTGTCACATAAAATTGGCCCCTGAATGCGACCAACATTTTTAGGTTTATGAGAACAGCTAACCAACTATAACAAATTGCAACGGACTAATACT
Source organism: Diarsia rubi (assembly GCA_932274075.1). NCBI lineage: Eukaryota > Metazoa > Arthropoda > Insecta > Lepidoptera > Noctuidae > Diarsia > Diarsia rubi. The sequence goes on along the minus strand of OW026424.1, from coordinate 17,137,121 downwards.
AACGTACACACTTTATTGTTCAAGGTAATACTAAAAAAAATTAATGATCAAATGCAAAGATATAAAGAGAAAGTTGGTGATGAGTTTCAATGTAAGAAAAATAAAGAAACCGAAGGATCTGTTTATGTAAAAGAAGCAAGAGATGACTTAAAGAAGATTTGCAGGTGTCTGCTACAGAAAAAACTTGAGAATGAAGATCTTCGGGCAGAGGTAAGACACATTAATAGGGTAGTTAGCCAAAAAAATCTATTTACTCCGTCAGAAGATTCCCTAAAAATATTGGACTAGTTTGTTTTCTTGTTTCACGTAAACAAACAATAAAGACGATACAGTGCTTTGATAAGTCCTGTGACGTCATACTTTAAGACATTAGTATAAAAAAAATTACCGGCGAGTGACGTCTCAACCCCCACTCAAATCTTCGACGCGTTTTATCTTCGACAATTTTTATTGATTTTATAAGACAAAAAATATGTATCTGAAGGATTTCCGAGCTGACGATAGCGTTCAGTCGTATCCACGGGCCGCAGAGAATGAGGTCTTGACAAACAAGCCAAAGCACTGTATACAACTTTATTTTCGTTAATAAATTATCAACACTTAATTTTCAAAATAACAATACTAATTTTTAAAAAAAAATAAAAAAAAACAACAACACCAAGAGGTATGCGGAATTGCGAGCGTACGGTCAGCGCCACGGCTCAAGTCAAAGTGTCTCTGTAAAGCGCGACGGCTGCTTTATAAAGGCACCGGTCGCCCCACCACCCCCACTTCACTACAACAATCGTCGCTAGCGCTGACGTCGCTCGCAAGCCCACACGGACTAAGCAGTCCCCTCTTTGGTTTAGTGACTTATTTTCTTATTTTAAATTACAAAGAAAATGTAAAACAGAGTTTATAATGCAAATAATTCGATATACAAACAAAAATCAACCAAATTCACTACACAAATTAAATAAAACACAAAAAATACGCAAAATAATATGAACGCGCCGTCACGGCCGTCCTGCGCCTTCACACGTCCTCGTGTGTCTCGTCATCGGAACTATCTGTAAAGAGCAAAATTACGGTAAGTAGTAGGTACACTCAAGCTCGGCCATTCTGGCCCTATTCTTTCTTTAATCAACATCAACCAAAATGGTTGTCATTCAGACATATCTAATTATCTCATTGAGGGATAGTAATATCAATGGGTTAACACAAACATTTTGTCACACAGACGGGTTGTCACACAGACTGATTGTCACACAGACAGATTGTCACACAGGCCGATTGTCACACAGACGGATTGTCACACAGACCGATTGTCACACAGACCGATTGTCACACAGACTGATTGTCACACAGACTGATTGTCACACAGACAATTTGTCACACAGACAATTTGTCACATGATAGGTTAACACTGCTATATCTACTTACTTTTGCCGTCATCGGCACTTCCAGGTATCTCCAAATTAGCATTCAATTCCAACGGAACATAACAATCTGGCATAGCACGTACACGGTCGTGAGCATATTTGTATGTTCTGTTGGAATTCAAGGCCTTCAGCAAATACCTGTCCCCATCAAGCAACTGAACCACCCTAAAAGGGCCTTTAAATTTTGCCTCCAACTTGGTTTGATTCCGTTCATGGTTTTCCAAAAGCACGAAATCGCCTACTTTAAAGTGATTAATTTTTGCCTTTGTTTTGTCAAATCGTTGTTTTTCAGTAATAGCACTATTTTGTATGGCATGTGCTGCACGTTGACGAACTTCCGCTAAATCAACATTATTTTCACTTGTGTCATCATCTAAGGTCATAAGATCTAGGGGCCTTGCTACTTTACCTATCAATAATTCCAAAGGACTCGACTTTGTTACACGATTAATTGTGCTGTTTAAGGCTATTTGTACTTCAGGCAGCGCATCTTGCCATGATTTGTTGTTTCCAACTTCAACAGCTGTAAGCAAGTTCTTTAAAGTACTCATTACTCGCTCAACTTGACCATTGGCTCGACTAGTCCCCGTGGCTATCAGATGAAGAGCAACACCGTGTGTATTACAAAAGTTTTTAAAATCTTTGCTAGCGAAACATCTACCCTGATCAGCTATCACGCGAGTTGGGGCACCAAACAAAGAAAAAATATACTTAAGAGCTTTGATAGCACAGGTGGTATCGATATTAAGTGTGTGATACAGAACAGTATATTTTGTAAATGAATCAATCATCACAAACACATATTCTTTGGTATCATTCTTACCACTAAGTTTCCCTGTGGCATCTATGTGAATGGTATGCCAAGGTGTAGATACTTTAGGGATGGGATGCAATTCGGCTTGCACTTTACCCGAATGGGATTTGGATAACCTACAGGTAATGCAGTTTTCAATGAATTTGCGTACGTACTTATTCATGTGTGGGAACCAATAATGGCAATAGACTTTTTCTAAAGTTTTCTCCCACCCTAAATGCATAATGCTTTCATGTATATGATTGATTACAGCCCACTGAAATGACCTGGGAACAATAGGCAACCAAGCGCTCCTACCATTCCTTTCTATTTTTCGGTGCAAAATTCCACGTCTGAGTTCATATGTTCCCGCAACATTAGGGTCAAGACTGTTATTTTGCAGGCTTGATATAATTGATGTTATATCAGGATCCTTTTGCTGTTCTGCTTGGAACCAGCTATCACTTATTTCAGTGAGATTAACCCGCTTTTGAATTATTTTTGTTTCAGGTATTTGAGGGAGGGGGTTTCGAGACAAAAAATCTACATGTTCCATTCGTTTTCCAGGTCTATACTCAATATCAAAATCAAAACTTTGTAGGAAACACCACCATCTATGAACACGAGGTGTTAAATTTGTTTTAGACTTTGATGCTTTCACGGCATTACAATCCGTTACTACTACAAACTTGCGACCCTGTAAATAATGCTTAAAATGATTTATTGCGTTAACTACTGCTAACGTCTCGAGTTCATATGAATGGTATTTGGATTCGCAAGGGGTTGTTCTTCTGCTGTAATATTCAACAACATGGGGTTTACCATCTTTTCTTTGCATAAGTATGGCACCATAGCCTTCAGAGCTGGCATCCGTATGCAATTCGGTAGGACACTGAGGGTCAAAAATGGTTAGAACTGGCTTATCAGTTAAGACTGCAATAATTTTTTGGCGAATGTTTTCAAATTCTGGGGTCCACTTTATGTTGCCTTTGCCGGATGTAAGTCTGTGAAGGGGCGCGGTGATTTGAGAAAAGCCTGGAATGAACTGGCGGAAGTATGATGCAAGACCAATAAACTGTCTCAGCTGTGTGACAGTCTGTGGAGGAGGTAGTTGCGACAAAGCATTTATTTTACGCGAGTTTGGTCTCAGTTGACCAGATGACACCTGATATCCAAGATAATCTATGTGGGTTTTAAGAAAAGCACATTTCTTTAAGTTTAGAGAGAAACCAGAATTTGTTAAAGTTTTCAACACTAAATTTAATCTTTGAAGACCTTCCTCGATAGTTTGGGATGGAATTATAATATCATCTATGTAACAGACAGCAAAAGTTTCGGAAAGGTTGCCAAGAGCTTTATTGATAGTTCGTTGATACACTGATGGTGCATTTCGGAGGCCAAATGGCATTGTAACATATTCAAACTGCCCATCGGGTGTTACAAAGGCTGTTCGTTCGATTGAGTTGGGATGTACAGGAATCTGATGATAACCACTGGCCATATCTAAGGAACTAAAATATTTAGCTCCAACTAAGCGCTGTATCTGATCATCGATCAAGGGTAGTGGGTATCTATCTGGAATAATGTTGCTATTCAACTCGCGGTAGTCCACGCAGAGACGATCGGAGCCATCCTTTTTTTTTACAAGTAGTATTGGGCTTGCAAAGGGAGAACAACTTTCGCGAATAACACCAGCGGCAAGGAGTTCTTTAATTTTTTTACGTACTAACTCGCGTTCATTAGGGCTCATTCGATATGGGCGACGTTGCACTGTCCGACTAGGGTCTACAAGCTTTATTTCGAGTTGTCCCGTGCTAACTTTGCCTATAGGTATACCTTCAATAAAGAAGTCTGAATATTTTTCAAGTAACTGTTTCAGTTCAGCGAAAGACTCAGGGGGAACATCGGTATTGATACTACTAAAATCTTTCACTTTTTCACCGAACTCGCATTGCAAAATAACTTTAGTTTTAGTGATAGTTAGACTATTTTGTGAAACTTCGACTGAACAGCCCAAATTAATTAAATCTCGTCCTATTAAGATGTCATCACTTAATGAAGAGTCAAGGACCACATGAAACAATAACTCAACAGAATAACCCTGAAGTGTAACCGTAGCAATAATTTGAGTATTGCAACGTAGGCTTGATTTTCCTATGCCTAAAAGTGTAACTGAATCATAATTTCTTTTACCCGGAAAACGTTGAGCTACTGTTTCTTTTATCAATGAGCATTCAGATCCGGAATCAAAGCAAAATGGAAACTTCTCACCCTGATTGTAAAGGTGGTCCGTTGCAGGCTTGATGGTGCAGATATTCACCCTTCGCTCGGCTGTGGGTGTATCTTCACGGTCTTCGGTCTTCTTCTCCTTTTGGGTACAGCGCGGTGCTATGTGCCCGGCCTCACCACAGCGGAAGCAGACAACTGGTCTCGGTTCCTTGCGTTGCTGCGAGTTGTTTGTAGTCGTTGGTTGGAAACGATTCACGTTGTTCTGATCTTTGCTGGTATTGCCACGACAGTCGATAGCTAGATGGCCAATCTTGCCGCAGTTATAACATCGTCGCGGTGGTTCCAAACGTGGCTTCTTAGCATCATTTGATTGATTAATTTTGTCAGAAACTGGCAGGCTTCTCTTTCTATACACAAACGGCATTAGCTCACGTTGTAGTTGAATTCTTGACTTGATTTCTGTTGTAAAAGTCATTCTTTGGATTTGATTGTCACTTCGTGCCACATGTGCCAATGCAACACTTATTGCCACTTGCTCCACAGTCATGTTCTGCCATCGTGTCGTTAATGTGTTTAAAATTCGAGACACATACGTTGACATGTTTTCTCCGTCGTTTGGACTGCTTGATAAAATCTTGTATAAAGTAGCAGCTGGTGTTTCTATAGTATCGAAACGAGATAGGAAAAGGGGCTTTAGTTCTGACCATGTAACTTCAGGATGACTGTTGTGTGCCAACCATGTAGCCGCAGATCCTTTCAGAGCCCTGCTGAGAAGCATTACCAACTGGCTTCCGCTTGAAGGGTTCTCTTTCAAACAGATGTCTACTGTATTACACCACGCCTGTGCATCCGACTCTTGGTCGTCAGGATTAAATTCCGGAAAAATAAGTTGAGGCTCCTTTTTCTTTGGTTCAAGGATAGTCTTCATCAATGCCATCATACTGCGATGTTGAGATTCCAAAAGACTTCTCCATTGATCTCGCTCAGTCCGTAATATAGGACTGGCGCGTCCTTCATTATGGTTTTCTGCTTCTTGGTCCATCCTCACTCCTGATGAAGGATTTCCGAGCTGACGATAGCGTTCAGTCGTATCCACGGGCCGCAGAGAATGAGGTCTTGACAAACAAGCCAAAGCACTGTATACAACTTTATTTTCGTTAATAAATTATCAACACTTAATTTTCAAAATAACAATACTAATTTTTAAAAAAAAATAAAAAAAAACAACAACACCAAGAGGTATGCGGAATTGCGAGCGTACGGTCAGCGCCACGGCTCAAGTCAAAGTGTCTCTGTAAAGCGCGACGGCTGCTTTATAAAGGCACCGGTCGCCCCACCACCCCCACTTCACTACAACAATCGTCGCTAGCGCTGACGTCGCTCGCAAGCCCACACGGACTAAGCAGTCCCCTCTTTGGTTTAGTGACTTATTTTCTTATTTTAAATTACAAAGAAAATGTAAAACAGAGTTTATAATGCAAATAATTCGATATACAAACAAAAATCAACCAAATTCACTACACAAATTAAATAAAACACAAATAATATGAACGCGCCGTCATATCAAATATTGAATTTAATATTAGATGTAACTAGTGTAGGATCCACAGTCCTTTTTTGCACTTGATTAAGTATTATCAAGCAAATTTTCCATGAGTAGCTTCATTTTGACGAGACGCCCAACAATTTTCTGTACGAAAACTCGAGATTGGGGCCGGTGATAAGGGTAGCAGAGATAAAATTTAGTAATTTTTTGAGAATCATCAAACTAACTAACTGGGTTTTTAGGGTTGCGTACCTCAAAAGGAAAAATCGGAACCCTTATGAGTAGGATCGTTCGTTACATCCCCATATCTCCGAAACTAATGCGCATAAAAATTAGAAAAAAATACAGAAATGAGTTCAACACTTACAGATTACAGGAAAACCTATAAGAAGTCTATAGTGCTAAAACAACATAGAAAATGTCTCAATATCTACTTAAATGGTACGGATCGCTTCATGTGCAAGTCAGATTTGCACTAGACCAGTTTTTATCTGCTGAAAATTATCTAAATTAATAAAAAAAAACACAAAATGTGTGGTTTGATCAGAGTCCCCAGCATGTATAGATAACGAGGTCTTAACAGTCACGCTGTCCTACAAATTGCGTTGTACGTTATCCCAGTCCTAAACGCTCAGAAATTGTTAATACCACAAGACAATTTTTCTCGTTACTAACTGTTGCACAAAAATATTGAATATTAGGTTAGTGTGTTCTCTGCCCAAATTAAACAATGTCCTACAAGAAAACAGTTGTGTATCACTAGTTCGACAAGAATTGACATTTCTTAAATTGATTATTAATAAAATGAATTTCAAATATGTGTTCAATTGGAGCACCGCGATAACGTACAGTCAGTAGCCAGCATTGACTAACCCTCCGGTATTTTAAGCCATTTTAATCTTTACTAGCTGATGCCCGCGGCTTCGCCCGCGTCATATTATATTCTGAAACCTTCCTCGAGAACCAGTCTATCCATTGGTGAAAACAGCATAAAAATCGGTGCTGTAGTTTTTGAGTTTGAGACTTTGATATATAATATGTAGTGATAATACGAAATCGAACCAATTTTGGGGAACGCAAGATAAGAATCTTAAAATAAAACCAAAATGGTCAACTGCACTGAAAACCTAGTTCTGCAGGGCTATTGCGTATCTTTCAAATGACAGGTGGCTAACCTATAGTGCCTATCAATTGCTGTCAAATGGTTCCATTTTGTACTAAACCATAACCAATTTGACAGTTAATCCATAGACAATATGATAGCCACTGTCATTTAAAAGATACGCAATAGCCCTGCTGGCCGATGATAAATAGGATACACCTAGGTTTAACCGATGCTGTGCGGCTGCACCTAGTTATAGCCGCTATAATGCAGTCTAAACCTAGTTCTAGCCGGTTAAACCTAGGTATAGCCGCACTTCGGCATTTAGCCGTAACATGTACAAATACAACGCGTTGCTGAATGTTGCGATAGTAATGAGCGTTTGTCTTAAATTTACGTTTGTCTTAGTCAATATTATTAAAATAATCTTTAAATATATAAAAATGAATTGCTGTTCGTTAGTCTCGCTAAAACTCGAGAACGGCTGGACCGATTTGGCTCATTTTGGTTTTGAATTATTTGTGGTAGTCTAAGGAAGGTTTATACGGTGAGAAAGTAGTAGGAAGGTAGGTAGTGTAGTAGGTAGGGTACTACCCTACCTACTACACTACCTACCTTAGGTAGGTAGGTAGGGTAGTAGGTAGGGTAGTTGGTTGGGTAGTAGGTAGGGTAGTAGTTAGGGTAGTAGGTAGGGTAGTAGGTAGGGTAGTAGGTAGGGTAGTAGGTAGGGTAGTAGGTAGGGAAGTAGGTAGGTTAGTAGGTAGGGTAGTAGGTAGGGTAGTAGGTAGGGTAGTAGGTATGGTAGTAGGTAGGTTGGTAGGTAGGTAGGGTAGTAGGTAGGTTGGTAGGTAGGGTAGTAGGGAGGGTAGTAGGTAGGGTAGTACGTAGGGTAGTATGTAGAGTAGTAGGTAGGTTGGTAGGTAGGGTAGTAGGTAGGGTAGTAGGTAGGGTAGTAGGTAGGGTAGTAGGTAGGGTAGTAGGTAGGGTAGTAGGTAGGGTAGTAGGTAGGGTAGTAGGTAGGGTAGTAGGTAGGGTAGTAGGTAGGGTAGTAGGTAGGGTAGTAGGTAGGGTAGTAGGTAGGGTAGTAGGTAGGGTAGTAGGTAGGGTAGTAGGTAGGGTAGTAGGTAGGGTAGTAGGTAGCGTAGTAGCTAGGGTGGTAGGTAGGGTAGTAAGTAGGGTAGTACGTAGGGTAGTAGGTAGGGTAGTAGGTAGGGTAGTAGGTAGGGTAGTAAGTAGTGTAGTAGGTAGGGTAGTAGGTAGGGTAGTAGGTAGGGTAGTAAGTAGTGTAGTAGGTTGGGTAGTAGGCAGGTAGGTAAAAGGGCATTGCAACGCATGCCGGGTACAGCTAGTTATTTTTATAAAAAGATCTAATGTCATAAAAAGAATATCTCATAAAAAGATTTAATAAACATTTCATTTTAGAAAGAGTCGCTATTACAAGAGATTGAACTTCTAAAAGTTACATCTGAGACTTGCTCCGAAAGATGTACGAGAAGAGAACAAAATATTGCTGAAGAAATAAAAAGAATCGACCAAGCAATAGCTGAACAACAGATAAAATGCGTACGTTGCAACAAACTTACTGACAGTGCTGACTTAACAGCATACTGTATCGATTGTCCAAGGTGTGCAACTAAACGGGAATGTCTAGTAAGCGGCAAGGAATGCTACACTGATATGAACAAGTACTGTGTTTGCACGCGTGTCAAACAGAAATTTTTAGACAATGTATTTGAAAATATGTACAGTGTTCTAGAAAAACAAGCGATGACTTGTCCAGGGATAGAGGTGGCTGACTGTGTATTTGCCTGCTTGGAGAGAAGCAGAAACGGAAAACTTGATACGGATACTAAAAAAATTTTGCATGAGTTTATTTTGAGTACATTGAAAAAGAATTTGAATTTAACGATAATCGGTGGAGCGGTGAAGACAAGGTGCGAAGTAAGTATAAACCATGCTATAACGTCAACTTAGTAATGTCTGGGAGTGTTTACTATTCCGTATTATCCGATTTCCGATTAAGTGACACTTTATACAAGTAAAGCGTCCGTATATTATCCGTATTGAAGAAATTCGCTTAAGAATCAGGGTCACCAACATAGCTACTTATAGCCAGAATATGCATGTTGCAATGGGCAGGCCACATCGCTCGAAGAACCGACAATCGATGGGGAAGAAAGGTTCTCGAGTGGCGACCACGTACCGGAAGAACGCAGCGTTGTCAGGCCTCCCACCAGGTGGACCGACGTCATCGTGAGAGTCGCGGGCAACCGGTGGATGCAAACGGCAGGTTGCCGTTCGTTATGGCGTTCTGTGGGGGAAGCTTTTGTCCAACAGGGGACGTCTTATGGCTGATGATGACAAATAAAGCAATTAAAATACTCCGTAATTACAATGCCATGCAATGTATTGAATGAAATTGAACGCTAAGTATCTTCAATCAACGCATATCAAGGCACCTTCATGTTTATTCTACAAGGTCATCTGCTTTTCTTTGACTCACGCTGAAACTTGGTCTGTGCATGTCTCCTTTACAGGTAAGAACAACCAGCGAATATAGAGTTTAGGCTGTGGTTACTTTGGCAGTTAACAGATAGTAAAGGTGTTTAATATAACTAGTACCTAAAATTTGTTAAAGTATAAATTGTCTTCGGATGACTTAAGAAATCTCGTCATCCGTTGCCGGACAACGAGGCAGTTTACTTGATATATAAAATTAATCTGTTTCTAGATGGACCCAGAAATGTATGGGCAGCTGATGATATGTCTTAAAGAAGTTAAAACCCCGAAACCAATCAAAGCTGTCAAAGGAGCCAAACCAGTCACACCAGCCACACCAGGCCAACCAGACATACCAGACAAACGAGACAAGCGAGACAAACGAGACAAAAAAGATAAACGAGACAAACGAGACAAACCAGACAAAACCGACAAAGGCACTGTGCCTAAGAAGGTGTATTTTAGTATGCTGATTCTGTATTTATAGTTCTTTTACAGTTAATATGGCATGGTCAAGCGTAAGGGCTGCGAGTTAAAAAAAAAATATGTTACAAAATTCGCTCTTGACCGCGAACACGATGAGGTCTATGATATCGGTCACTGCAGTATATCTAAATCATGGTAAAATAACTGAATAGACAAAAACCACACTTTTTGACAACTTAACTATATACTTAGCTTTCTATTTTAATCCAAGCTTTGTACATGGTGCAAGTTTTCGTGATTGTTCGTGTAAAGATCTTTTTAAACCTAATTAGAATATAAGCTTACTTTAAAAAATTCTTATTTGATTAAGCTGCGATTGAATATTCATTCCTGTTGACACAAAAGAAGTGGGCAGCGTGGTAATACAATCCACGTTCATTCGTTCAATCTTAAACATCATCATTCTCCTGGCCTTATCCCAATTCATTTGGGTTCGGTGCAGCATGTATTCCTCTTCCATTCTTCTGTAATACTCGTCACTTCAGCAGTCACCTCCCATCTGGTCTAAACCAATCTACACGTTTTGACACCCCCCAGCCGGCGTGTATCCGCTGGAATGATAACAGCGAGTGCTACTGCCCTAAAGGGCCCAAAGAATGTCCCTGCATGAAGAAGGCCCCGAAGCCGCCGACTGAGCCTGGAACGTGTGGGGCACCTAATGACGAAGCTGAGGTGGAAGTAAGCAAATGGCAGTCCACAACGAATATAATGGTAATCGACAAATTCAAATTTTATAGAAAAAAACCTAAATTTTAAATTGAAAAAACCCCGACCCGAAAATAGACACGAAATAAAATGAATGACGCATGGTAGATTATAGCCCATTCCCTCTCAAAGAGAGGAAGCCTGTGTCCCAGAAGTGGGAACATTAATAGGCTGTTGATGATAATGTGGTAATCCGAGTTGGTTAAAAGATATATGTATGTAGGTACATAGTTAGGTTAGGTTGAGTTCTATCTCAAGCAATTTTCAGCAAAGGTATATAACAGCATTCCAAAATTTCTGAATCAGGATTTGGTGAGGACACGTAATTATGTTGTTCATTTCGTGTAGGATCTAGGCCCCCAAAAGACACCTAATAACCCGATTTCTACCGTTTTTCCTTTGGAGCAACCACTCTACAGTGTTTCTAATAAATATTATTCCACCATGGCCAAATAGTATAGTACACGTCATCTGCTGGAATTTGTATGCAGTTCTGATAGTATATCTGCGCTTTTAGTACTCAATCACCCTTCCGCCTGATCGACGCCTTCTCGAGCCTTCACCCGACGATGGGTGGTCTAAGCGACCGCCATGCGAGGAAATATCTAGTCCCAGAAGTTTGTACGGGACAAACATGAGAGCCGCGCAGTGCATTCTGGGGCCTGAGGAGCTATCCAAAGTGCGCACGCACCGCACGCGCTTCATACCACCCCTCGTACCCAGCACGACTCTAACTAAGAAGGTAAGTTTACTGTTACTATGTCCTCTCCGACCCTCACTCAAGCCAGCCAGCCCGCGTGGCTGAGCCTGTAGTTAATATCAGTCTCTAAATAATAATACCACTCTGATCCAGCCTGTACCCTTGCTGCTATCAACTGCGTTGTGACCGGCTTTCTGTCTGACAGGATGTAACTAAATTCCTGTATTTTTGTAGGGACTGCTTGCTTATCTGACCTACTTTAAGCAACAAAAAAATGGTAAAATAATCGTCTTATTTTTATGTCCAGGCTACACGCATCAGCGAAAACGAGGAGGTAGAATCATCTCATACAGGTCAGTAAAATCCCAGTGTACAGTTTGAAATTTGCGTGGGAGTACAATATTGTGTTTTAGAACTAATGCACATTCATCATCGTGACATTTTAATCTCGTTATTTTAGATGATATGAGTCGCGAGCAATCTCGTCACAAATTGATCGAGGGAGTCATTGGAAGCTACGCTGAGGTTCCATCTATAGAAGACGTAAGTCATTAACAAAACATCTTCTAATTTTAGTTACTATTTAAATTAGTTGCACCTAACTGGCAAATAAAAACTGTTTCTAACATAACATAAGTTTCTTTTTTAAAAGTAGTAGAGTGAGTGAGTGTGTGGGTGTGTTAGTAGTAGTGTGTGTAGTTTCGTTGTTTGTGTAATGTTTTTTTCCTGTATACACGGTATGTTTCTGCGACAATTAAATAAATTTTCTTTCTTTTCTTTCTTTCTTTCAAAAAGAAATACGTCATAAAATGGACAATCATAGAATACAATATGATTTTTCGGCAGTTTTAAAGAATTATCCGTAATTTTGCCTCAGGTCCGTGTGGATGATCTTCATTGTGAAGATATGCGTGCAGCGAGTGGAACAAATTCAGGATGCGATTGTGCTAGGTTACAAACTAGAAAAAGGATAGACAAAAGCTTAAGATTACAATTTATTAATTGATAAAGTATTGTGTAATGAATACTTACTAATAATCCAGGTTGTTTGTTGCATGGTTTACCAATTTAAATGGAGCGAAACAAGGGTCACTTGCTGTCTCTACATATAGCCCCAATAGGTGCACAACCTTCGGGCCACAGTTTTTTTTAAAGATTAATCTGGTCACCAAATTAAACTGAATGTTGAAGTCTACTGATTTCTGGTTCATTCGAAATTGGTTGCAGATAATATCTACTTTTACACTCTGATAGTTTTTGAAAAAAGTAAAAATGATATTCAACAACAAAATATTTTGAAAATTTCGTAATAAATAAAAAATAATAATTAAGAAGTCCGTGCTGCTAAGTCGGACTAAGGATGAGTTATTGGGGCTGCAGAGACAGCGGCTTTTTTTTTTTTTGTGGGTGTAAAATCATCGAATAACCCCTCCCGCTCTTGGGCAGAGCGAAAGGGAGTGTCAGACTTCTACTGACTAAAAACCACCCATGTTTCTTCTTCGCCCTCTATGTCGAGGCCGCGATAACCGGTGGACTACCCGCGGCCACAGCGGCTTACCTCTCCTTTTGGCCCGTTCAATTTGGCAAACAATGCACCAAAAAACCTGTATGTAATTCATCTTTACGTAATTAATTCAAAATGTTATAAATTTGATCTGGCAGCTTTATCTAGTCTTTTTTCTGAGTCTTTATTTTTTTTTTTTCTTATTCTCTGTATTTACTTTTCTCTAGTAAGTTGCGGTACGTAGATACTATAGAAATAACTGTAAACTCAAGTTATGCAAACTATGTTCGAGTCAAGTCAAAATTAATGCGCTTATTAAAAACGTTTCTCATATTTTAATACTTTAAACAAATTAAATTATTTAAAAAAAATGAGGAACGTCGTTTTATTGAATATTTTGTTTCATCAGTAAGTACTTCATGATTAGACATGATATTCTGGATCTGTAAAGTCTCGTCAGTTAACGACTCGTTAAGAGTTTCTCGGCTATCGAAAGGCGAGAATGTTAATGTGTATTACAATTTCTCGTCTACGAGTATTTTATATTTAGATAATATACAACATTCGTTTTAGTATATACGAAATTCAAAACACGTTCCTAGTATTTTTATGTATGTACAACATTTCAAAACTGTATCATGAAAAATCAGAAAGTACCAAAAGTATAATAAAAATAATCACACTATACAGGATGTAAATCAACCCTTCACACATACGTCAACCAAGCATTCTGTACATCAAACTAAGTACCCCTACGCAAATTTTTTTCCTGGGAAAACTCAATGTAGCACTCTTAAAACATTGTGCTAGTGGATGCTTTGAATAGTAAAAGGGTCATGGAGGTAATTAAAGTACAGTTATAACCTGAAAAACTAGTATTTACAAAAACAGCTGTGCAAAATTTGGAACTTTGACCGCCAATATCTCTGTAACTAGGGGTTCCCAGGTATGGTCTAGAACAAAAAAATGATCGCAGTAGTGGGGACAACAAGTGCCCTTCGTTTGCGTTAAGGGTACTTTTACACCCTTTATATCACACTTCACACTAATAATATAAAGGCGAAAACTTGTGAGTGTGTGAGTGTGTATGTTTGTTACTTCTTCACGTAAAAACTACTGAACGTATTTGGATAAAATTTGGTACACAGATAGTTTATAACCTGGATTAACACATAGGATAGTATATATCCCGATTGTATCTTCCCGTCGGATAATTTTCGAGTTGTAGCGGGTGAAGTCGCTGGCAACAGCTAGTATATAATATACCTATATAATCAAAAGTACCCTCGAAGCCGAAAGGCACTTAAGTATCCTCCTTGTTACTGCGATTTTTTTTTGTTTAATACTATGCCCGGGAACCCCCAGTTACGGAGATGTTGGGGGTCAAAGTCCAAAGAAGAAGGGGCAGATTAGTACACCCCTAAAATAGCAATGACATAATACGTCGTTGGCTAATAACAATAATATCATTGTATATTAAGCAATTAGGGGATCGGACAAAAAAAAACGAATTCGTCCGTCAAATAGATTTCCGAAAAATATTGACCAAATTTTTTTCACGTAAATAACAAATGAAGGCGAGTGTACAAAACTCGTGTGACATCATATGCTAGTACATTTTGTACCTACAAGTGACGTTTCAAGTCCCACTCCATGATCTTTGACGCGCTTTATCTTTGTAAATTTTTATTGATTTGATAAAACAAAAAACACGTATCCAATATTTTTCGATAATCTAACTGACGGACTAAACAGAATCATATTTTTTTGAGTCAGTCCGATCCCCTATTGTCATTACAAAATATACCATCACGCCTGTAATCCCCCAAGGATTAGGCAGAGATTTACCTAATAGTACCTACACCCACGATTCGTCAGTTAAGTCCCATGGAATAGGGAGCGAGCCTATTGCCATCTCAGCAATGTTTTTTGCATAGGAGTACTTAGTTTGATGTACCTACATAACTCTTGGTTGACGGGTTCGTGAAGGGTTCGTTTATTACCTACACCCTGTATGCTTGTTCGCCTTCGCGCCGCCTGCGCTTCCAGTTTCGTCTTGCGCTCATTGATTATTTGGCAGTAGGTACCACGACTATTTTATTGTAAATAAATGATGGTAACATTTTCCTACTTATGATTTCGATATACATATAACATGGTGTAAAATATATTGGAATCGATTTGCTTAACTATTCTGAACAAACTATATTCAGGTTTCTAACCGCCTCCCCTGTACTAAAAAATAATTTTGCATTTAAACTTTCTCAAATAACAATGATCGAGAATATCATGTCTTGTAGGTATATTAGTTTGATATTTTTGTAAAATTACCGTTCATTAGATTTACATATTTTGATGTTTTGTACTCCCAAGTAATTTCAAACACAATGTTTTGTTAATTTATTTTGTCATAGACATACGTGATTAAAATGTTACGTTTATATTACAGATACTAAACAGACGGAGAACGATTTAACTAATGCAGTACAGATAAACTACCATATGATGACAAAAGAGCACATGCATCTTATATCGAATTTGCCAGAAACGCCGCCAGGTCGACGTCCTATTTCGCATAATTTAAAGGAAGTTAGTCTTCAAAAAGCTACCTTAAAATGTGAAGAATATAAATTCGAAGATTCGATCAAAAATAAGTTGAACCCTAATAGCTCGAAGGAACAGTTGAAGAAATCTTATAAACATGAAAATAATCGGTCAAATCCCCAATTTACTAAAATGAAACCAACTCCTTCGAGAAAGAAAACTAGCAATTTAGATACACAGAGAGTCGAGTTAAGTGTTAGGGATCTTCAATTATGTTTATCTGATAAAGCTAGCTCGGGAGTTTATTTTAATGCTGAATCCGTAAATGATGCTAACTTAAAAAGTACAAAAACCGAGAGTAGAACGAATAATATTTCATTTAAAAGCATCATACTTCGAGATAAATCTGTACAATCTGACGTTCCAATTGATGTCAATAATCAAAAATTTTTTTTTGAAAATACTGTTATTGATAAGAAAGAAATCGATCCTATATTTACAAAAATAAACGTTTCGTCAAGCCATAAGAATGCACCTAAGTGCGTCTGGCCTATACCCACTTCACAAGGGACGGTACAAACAAACTCGCGTCCTTTATGTATCAAATTTCAAGACGAACAACATTTCAATACAAAAACCCTTGACAAAAAAGCTAATAGTGACAGCTTATTATTTAATTCCAAACATTATGCTTTAAAAATATGGTTAGATACAAGAAAATTAAATAAATATGTTACCGATAAAAAAGAACGAAAATCGTATGCGGTAGTTGATGTGGGAGTTACAAAATCTGTAACTGAAACTTCTACAAAGAATGAAGTTTCATGTAGTGCAGTAAGAATGAAATCGGAGGACATACCACAACTGATTAATTCTGTTTATAAAGCAGTAATAACCACACGTCAAACTGATACAGGCGATTGTTGCAGTGGCCTATCCACAAGCGGATGTGGTCCACTGCCAATTGACTTCGGTTTAATATCATCAGACTCCTCTAAAAACATATTTCAAGATAAATCTGAGGAATGCATGAAATCCGGGAGTGCAATTAATGTGGATAGACAAACTAAAAATAATGAAAACAGAGTGATTGATGTGGATGGAATCGATCCTATATTTACAAAAATATTAAAGCATGAGAACGCAGTAATGTGGTCTAAAAGCACTTCACAAGGTACGGTACAAACAAATAGTAACTCAACTGCTCATCTGGACGCCGCCGCCGCCGCCGCCTGCACTAGTGTTCCTGGTCGATTGCTATTTGACGTAATGACGCCACAGCACTGTCCATATGACAACGGATCTACAACTGACAATAATTATAATGCAAACAAAAATAGGGTTACTTTTCATTTGGAAACAAATATCGGACCTGGATCGATCGAGGATCAAGTATTGATCGAGGATGCATTACATTATTTACCACTGCAACTTCCTTATTTTTTAAAAAAGATAGAATAGAAGAGAAAAGATAGACAGAAGCTTCTGAATCTTCTGATACTAACAGAATTTTGTTTTGTGTGTGCAAGCATGACATGCTTACACATTACACATTAATTGTTTGTCAAAACGAACATTTATCTAAAACATGTCAAAATTTCTGTTGTCACATTTATCTGAGTTGAAAATAAGGTATGTGTGTCGTTCATTTTATTTCCTAACTTCGTTTGATCAATGATCGCATACGTTTTGTTGAAGAACTCGCAATGGTTGCTTTTTGAAATGCCGCACTAAAACTCTACGATTGATGATCGAAGTTCCATTACAATAGCCATTTATCAGATGTTTGTGTACAAATTTATGTGCGATCATGTTCTTGTTTGTAAGAAAGAAAAGGTAATGTCCATTACTCAAGCTAAAAATAAATTAATTGTATTTTTATTTTCGACGTTATTAAATGCCCTAATTGAATTAAATGCTTAAATATTGTAACGTTGTTTTTTATATTTCAAATCATGACGTACTTCAAAAGTATTAAACGTAATAATTATTACTTACCTACCTATGTCGTTTTAAGATTTCCATTTCTTTGCATTTTCTATACAAATAACAACATTGACAGCTATTTACTAAATGCCTTGTATGAAAGTATACAGGGTGTAAATTAACCCTTTACACATACGTCAACCAAGCATTCTGTACATCAAACTAAGTACCCCCCCTACCCAAAAATTTTAGCTGGGAAACGACTTTTTTTTTGGAGTAAAAAATCACATTTTACCGTAAAACTCAATGTAGCACTCCTAAAACATTGTGCTAATGGATGCTTTGAATAGTAAATGGGTCATGGAGGTAATATTTTAAGTGAAGTTATAACCTGAAAAACTAGTATTTGCAAAAACAGCTGTGCAAAATTTGGAACTTTGACCCCAATATCTCCGTAACTAGGGGGTTCCCAGGTATGGTCTAGAACAAAAAAGTTATCGCAGTGGTGGGGAGAACAAGTGCATTTCGTTTGCGTTAAGGGTACTTTTACACCCTCTATACGGTACATCTATGTATTTTGTCTGTTCCGGCTTATTTTCGAACAGCAGGACCGAATTGCATATAGTTCCAATGCAGTTTTATAGTACTGTAGTTTTACTGGCAAATAGTCAGCTTTAAGGAGTAAATTGGGCTATTTTAATTTTCAAAAACTATAGGCTTCCGTAACAAAAATGAAATACAGCTACTCGTAGTAGGTACATTACTGGAAAGAATAAAGGGATCTAAAAAAAAACCAAGTTTTTGGGGTAATTATCAACAGGCCGTCCTGTGGGCCGTTACTTCGAGAGAAATGGTCGTAAAAAAAACAAAATTGGGAAATTGTCGCAAGTAAGTTTTTGGATTCGAACTTTAAAATTTTGTAGCCTTTCAGGTAATCTTAGGAAAAGCAGCTGCAATAAAATTTAAAGTTTTCTATTTGGAATTTTGTTTTGTTTTATCCAGTAGTGTACATTACTACTACGATTACTAATTTCTAGTAAATAACTGTCGAACTGTGAATTTTAGAACTATATTCCACTTAAATCTTGAAACTACTTTAAATTTTTATTTCCACTCGGTATGGCTCCTGTTTTCTTGCATACTTTCACAGTGCCTTCCTAATGACTTCCTTTGCAATATTTTCCGAACAGGCGTCTCGATGTTTTCCCTTTATACGTGCGCCCGGTAAATGGTTTAAGTTTGCCTGCAGCCTGCAGTTTCATCGTGCACGTGTGTACGCCGATTGCGGGCCGAATACTTAATGTGCGACGCATTAGTCCACAGGATATTATTCACTTTTATTCTGTAAGTTTCTTCGGTAGTTATTCGTGATTGCTTCTAAAAATAATGGTAGGTAACAGATGTCTTTAAAATAATCTTTTTAGTAATTATTTCGTGTGAAATTTGCTTAAGCATAATTATATGATCTATTCTATTCTTCCTTAAATCATCATTGACGGCACGGTTGGCGCAGTGGCTCAAACAATTGACTGCTGCGCTGCGTATCGCGGGTTCGATCCCCACACTGAACAAATATTTGTGTGGCATACAGATAGTTGTTTCGGGTCTGGGTATTTGTGTATGTAAACGCACCCACGAAACAGGAGAAATTCCAGGTGTGGATAAACCTTTAAAAAAAAACAAAAAAAGATCATCCTAGCCTATCATAGTCATCATTCATCTGCCTAGCCTAACTGTGGTGAGGTTGGCTTCCAGTCTAACTTGAAACAGCTGAATACCATAGTATTTTATATGAAGCGACTGCTTATTTAACCTCCACAACCCAATTAGTATTGAGTTATATGATACCCTTTGTTATGACGGGCAACTGACTACCTGTAACGTCACAGAAAGACAAAAACAGCTGGGACTAACAGGTTAACGTGCTTTCCGAGGCACGGAGGAAATTCGGTACCTATGTAATGGGAGGTCATTCATACACGGAACAACCTAATCTGAGAGTCTGTTACTATTTTACAAGCACGCCCACGCACTACTATTTTACAGAGGTTTAATTGAAATCTACACAAGTACAAGTTGTAATTGATAAGTTTATTGATTCAAGCAACATCCCTATTTAAACTCGTTTTAATCTTACCTAGTACGGTCAACATGTATTCAAATTGTAAGGGACATAAAATATGTACAGTCGATCAAGCTAGTAAGTATACAGCCAGCTAACTTCCATTTACTTTTAAGATTATACAGATACTTTTACTGCCGCACTCAGAAAGCTTTAATGATTACTTAGGGCATCACTTAGTAAAGGTTTTGACAGTTTTGTCATACAAAAGTATGTCAAATCTTTACTAAGTGACGGCTTAAGTAAACATTAAATATCTCGCAGTTAGAGACTGATGTCCAACGATACAGCGTTTGACATCAGTTGCTTAATGCGAAACGCTTTATAAAACAAAACTGCAATTAATATTTTCAGTGCACTAGAAATATAAAAAATACTCTACCTGTATACTTATGAGCTTGTTTGACTGTACTTACAAACTTTCTATATTTTTAACCGTCTCGTCTTCTCAAAAAGGAAGAGGTTATGCAATCCGCCGTCACCATTTTGCGTTTTTGCATTTTTTTGTGTTTCGCGGTGAAACGCTTGGTGACTAACATCACCATCGCCCTTGCCCATATCCCAAATCATTTGGAGTCGGTGCAGCATATCTTCGTCACCACTATGTTTCTCACCATCTCATGAGACACCTCCAGTCTCACTATATCATTCTTAACACAGTCCATCTATCCATTGTTGACTACCAATTTGATAAACTTGTAACCGATGCACTACATGTATCGTCATCATCATCATCATCATCAGCCTATAATGTTCCCACTGCGGGGACTCAGGCCTCCTCTCTAGGAGAGGGATGGGTTATAATCCACCACGCGGACCCAGTGCGGATTAGTAGATGTCGCAGAGGCCTGTACATATAAGTGAAAATATTTAAAAATCTTTAGGTTTTAGAGAGTTTAGTGTTAAATAATTAGTTTGAGTGGTTATATAGTGTATATATAGTGGTATATTTAAATGTCTTGTCTTCGAATTTTTTCTTCGACTTCGAATTTTTTCTTCAAATTTTTTAACTTCGACACATGTCTTCGAAATTTTGGTTCTAAGGGCTCCTTTAAGAAGACGCGGGGCATCGCGCGGCGCGTGCAGAAGGCTAGTCGCGTGCTATTTTATTGATTTACTGAGAGGCGGGTCCACCGCAACAAACGCTACATTTTAAACTAATGAGAGAAAAATAGCTTCTCGTAAATCGTTATCGTTTTCATACATCGCCATGTGCTTGAATTTAAAACGCACAACGCGCCGCGCGACTGCCCGCGTGGAGCGTCGGGGCCGCCACCAATGGGCCACTACTGCTCTATAAAGGGAAACATTAAACTAATTAAAACCAAACAACTAGTAGTTATTCGAGCCTAGCGATTACACCGAGTTTCATCTCTGTACGCTTGTAACACGTTTCAAATTACATTTTACGCACGCAGAGCCCTTTTCATAACCTACGTCGTGTTCCATTTGGTAGTCAACAAAACTGGTGTTAGAATACTGTAGTAAAGCTTCTAGGAGTAAACATGTACTGGAAATGACCAACGCACTTCTGTAATTCTGTTTTACCCGTAAATTATGTTTATTGTGCAAATAGGTTTTTAATTTTTTTTTTTAATAGCTGGGTCTGGTGTTTTGTACCTGACAGGTACTTTGAAAAGAAACAGCCGAGAAATAAACTTTGAAGACTGAAGGTCCAGACATAATCTTGGTAAAGTCACATGAGAACAAGATTATTTGTGTCCGATCGTTGAAATTATAGAGAAAAATATGTTTGTGCAATATGTGAGGATATTTAATAGGGTAGTTAACTAAAAAAATGTTGTTGTCTACCTAGTATAGTGCACGGACGTACGATCGCGCGCGCGAGCTCTTTCGCGAGAGTTTTCTGCTGACGGATCACAACAACGTCGCGTCGCGGCGTACCTACGTCAATATATCGGGGTCAGTGTCATGACCTAGTTACAAGTGCGGAAATCATGAAGTGTTTACAATAACTTATTGTATAGGTGTTAAACTCGCCTTACAACTTAATAATGGCTACAAAAAAGTCTATTACTATTAAAACTGACCTAGAAAGGCAGTTATATGACTGTTATCTCCAAGAGAAAACAGATAGAGAAAACCTGCAAGTCATGGTACGTAAATTGAATGTACAAATTGATGCCCTGCAGGAACAAGTTCAGACACTTCAAGGAGAATTGAACTGCATTAAAGAAACAAAAGGGACTACAGAACCTGCTCAGACTACAAAAAATGACGTGGAATACTGTACAGACGAGGATGACCTTGCTAAAGAGACTGAGTGGATTAGGGCCAAGAGCAGGAAGAAAAGGAAGCTTAACACCTCCCTCTCTCCAAAACAACAACCCGGAAGCGCCCAACAAGACAATCACCAAAAAAATGAGAAAGTGACTTCGGTCAAAAAAGTGCCCTTACCACCGCCAATCATAATAGACAGAATCAAGAACTATCAAACGTTCTACGATTCGTTAATTGAAAGCCAACCAGCGGAATCATTTACAGCAAAAATGATGAATGGGGATTGTGTGAAGGTTAACGCCAAATCAGAAGACTCATATAGAGTAATTGCCAGGTTCTTGTCTGAAAAAGACTACCACTGGCATTCATACGAAAACAAGCAGGCTAGACCAATTAGAGTTGTGGTAAAGAAACTACACTCTTCTTGCCAACCAGATCGAATTAAGGAAGATTTAACAACCCAAGGCCTAAAAATAGAAAAGGTAGATAGTAAATTGAGCTGGAAGACCAAAGAACCACTCAACATGTTCGTTTTATCATTTTATAACGATGAAGATGTCAACAAAATCTACGGCATTAAGTACATATTAGGGTGTAAAATTGAAATACATCCACTCAAAAATCCAGCACTCATCCCCCAATGCAAGAGATGCCAAGCTTATGGGCATACACATAAATATTGTCAAAAAGAGCCAAGGTGTGTGAAATGCACTGGCAAGCATCTTACAGCCAATTGTACCAAATCTCCGCAAGAGAAACCAAAATGTATCCACTGCGGCCTACCTCACCCTGCCAATTATAGAGGGTGTGAAGTAGCCAAACAGATGCAAATTATGAAAAATAAAGTTTTAAAAAAGAAACCTACGGTGCCTAATACCCAACAGTTTCCTCCTATAACACACCCTGGTAAACAGGCGCAGAAAGCAAGTGTCCAGTCAACTGCAAAACAACCAGCCATGCAAGTAACCAACATCGGTACTTACGCACAAGCTGCAAAACAAGGATCTCAACCTCTGAACTTAGAGGATAAGATTAACCAGATCTTGAAGTGCATTACCTCATTTGATAAGAGATTAGAGAAGCTAGAATCCAGCACTAAAACAGCTGTCTTGAATAATCAAAAATGAATAACACACTTAAAATAATGGCGTGGAACTCCAATGGACTACTCAAACATCAGCATGAGTTGCAGGCGGTCCTAGATACAGAAAATATAGACGTGTGTTTAATCTCCGAAACGCATTTCACAAAGCAATCTTTTATCAAATTTAGAGGATACATGATATATAATTCCCTCCACCCTAGCAACTCTGCCAGGGGGGGTAGTGCGGTTATAATTAAAGAAAACATTAGTCACTACGTGCAGTGTAAATATGAAGAAGAAGACATTCAAGCAGTGGCAGTATCTGTTAAAACTAAGTTTTGTCAAGTGTCCATTGCAGCCATATACTCGCCTCCTAGGCACATGATAAGAAAAGAGCGATACTTACATCTTTTTGAATTATTAGGCCAGCGATTTATCCTAGGCGGCGATTTTAATGCTAAGCATACGCATTGGGGTTCAAGACTTACTACAACTAAAGGAAGACAGCTCTTAAGTGCAGTTAAAGAAACACATTGTGAAGTAATGAGTACAGGCAAACCTACATACTGGCCCACTGACCACCAGAAAATACCGGATCTTATAGATTTTTTCATCTGCAAAAATATATCCACCAATTACATCAGTTTGGAGGAAAGTTTTACTATGGACTCTGACCATTCTCCGATTATACTAATGCTAAGTCAAAAAATCCTATTAAAAGAAAGCCACTTAACCTTGGTTAATAAGTCCACAGATTGGGACAGTTTTGCTCTTGATCTAGATAATATTATCGACCTTAAAACTCCGATAAAAACGCAAGATCAGCTTGACTCAGAAGTAAACAAATTTATTATTAATATTCAACAATGTGCGTGGAGCAATACACCTCAGCTAAAACGCAAATATAAGGGATTTATCTATCCTAAAGAAATTGTGGATTTACTATCAGAGAAAAGAAAACAAAGGAAGTTGTGGCAGCAAACAAGGTTCCCGCGTCATAAAACAACACTAAATAACCTAACTAAACGACTAAAGAGAAAAATTCTACAATTTGAGGATGAATCTCTGAATACCAACCTTCTTCAGCTTACCAATGACAAATCAACGGATTACTCACTTTGGAAAGCGACGAGAAATCTAAAAAGGCAGATTATACAAATACCGCCCATCAGAGATAGCAACGGAAAATGGGCAATAAGCAATGACCAAAAGGCGTTCCGATTTGCTCAACATTTAGAAGAAACCTTTCAACCCAACGAAAGCTCTGTAGAAATACATGAGAGTGTAAATTTATCACAAAACCAAAGAATCAAGCTTGTGACTCCTAAGGAAGTAATGAGAGAAATTCAAAACAACATTAGCTCAAAAAAGTCTCCCGGTTACGACCTCATCACAGGGGAAATTCTAAAACGCCTCCCACGCAAAGCCATAGTAAAGCTGACCAAACTAATAAATGCTTCATTTATCTTAAAATATGTACCTGAGCCATGGAAGGTTGCTGAAGTCATTATGATTGCGAAGCCTGGGAAACCTCCCCACGAAGCATCATCATACAGACCCATTTCTCTGTTACCCGTACTATCAAAGTTATTTGAAAAACTGTTACTAAAACGGATAAAACCAGTAATAGAAGATAAAAACCTAGTTCCAGATCACCAGTTTGGCTTCAGAGAAAAACACTCAACGTTAGACCAGGTACATAGAATAACTAATGTTATTGAAAAAACGCTAGAAAATAAAGAAGTCTGTGCTACCGTGTTCTTAGACGTCGCGCAAGCTTTTGACAAAGTTTGGCATGAGGGTCTCATATTTAAGCTCAGACGCATGCTACCAGAATTTGTAGATATCCTAGAGTCGTATTTAACTAAAAGAATGTTTAGAATACGCCAAGAGGACGCATATTCCGGGCTAAAAACCATAAAAGCTGGGGTGCCTCAAGGAAGTGTGCTTGGCCCAATTTTGTACTTGTTATACACTTGTGACATCCCAGAGCTGGAAAACAGCACCATAGCGACCTTTGCAGATGATACTGCTATTATGGCCACCGGATCAAGCCACAGAGAAGCAGTAGAGAAAGTTCAACTAGCTGTGAACAAAGTTTACGACTGGACACAAAAGTGGAAGATCAATCTGAATGAGTCAAAATCAGTTCACATTAACTTCACAAACAAACACAGTGACTACCACCCACTCTACATAAATGGTATGCAAATACCTTATGCTAATACAGCCAAATACCTTGGCATAACTCTCGACGCCAAGCTGCGTTGGAAAGCCCATATCAAAAAGAAAAAACAGGAACTCGATATTCGTTATAAACGTTTGTATTGGTTACTGGGAAGGAAATCCTGTTTATCAATACATAATAAGTTGATAATATACAAGCATATTCTGATGCCAATTTGGACGTATGGTATCCAACTTTGGGGCTGTACTAAGCCAACCAACGTCAAAATAATTCAACAGTTCCAAAATAAAGTACTCAGGGCTGCTGTAAATGCACCCTGGTACATAAGAAACGATGACCTCCACCGTGACCTCGACATGGAATTCGTCACCACCATCATACAAAAATTTGCTGAAGCCCACGAACACAGACTCCATCGACACGTGAATGTTGAGGCAATCCAGCTGTTAGACAACACAGACATAGTGCGTAGACTAAAGAGAACTAAACCATTTGAATTAGTGTAGTGTAAGTGAATCAATAATAGTAACAATGTTGTGCTATTTATATAACACATGAACAAAGTGTTTTATCAATTTTACCAGACTCTAAGGAAGTGTTACGAACGTGTGTAAAAGTGCATACCTAATTATGGACACTATTCTTAGCATTAACATAATTTATAACGTAGCATAATAAGTTAGATTTAAATTGTTTATTAGTCTTCTTAGGCTAGATTGCAATTAACTAGTAAGAACTTGGTTCTTACTAACAAGGAAAAAAAAAAAAAAAAAAACTAAAAAAATGTAATAAGTCCGTCAGATAGATTTCCAGAAAATATTGGTCATGTATTTTTTTCTTTTTTCACGTAAGCAAACGACGAAGACGCTACAGTGCTTTGAAAACTCGTGTGACGTCAAATTCTAAGACATTAGTATGTAATTTTTTAGCGGTCAGTGACGTCACCAACCCCCACTCAAATCTTTGACGCGTAAATTAAAATAATCAAAAATTTACGAACATAAATCTTCGTAAAATTTTATTGATTTGATAAAACAAAAAATACGTGCCCAATATTTTTCGATAATACAGACGGACACGTCTGTTAGATTGGCTATCGAAAAATAAAAAATATCATTCTAATTAGTAAATTTTTTGAAGTCAGTAAACATCCCTATTTAATAATTATGTTCTATTAACCGAGTAATCGAGAGAGTAATATTTAAACAAAGGTTCACTTTTCTTCACCTATAATCTTGGGCCACTGTCACTAAAATTGAAGCGGTGATCGGCTTCAGAGATCCCTGTCTCAAATAGTTTCAAATGCGACTTCTTACTCACTGTACTGTGTCTTCCAGTAAACTATTTCCATGCTAATGGATGTACCTACGTAAAATTCGCAACGAAGCGATATTTCGGCTCAGCACTTACTCCCGTGGGTTTCTTTATCAGCCAACTTTTGCGGGGAGACGCCAGAAATAATCGCGTATTGTGAACTGTTCTCACTTTTGAATACACGTTAACATTTTATATGCGTGTTGCAACACCTTTTTACTACTCTAGCTGTTGATTTTATTTCGTGAACTGACTTTGGTTATTTCAATCAATATTGATTTGAAATTGAATTCTTTAGTTACTGCTATAATTTACTACAATCCTGCAAAGTGGCAAAAAATGTAAAAGCCTGGGAACTTATCTTGTTAGTCGTAATATGAAGTAATATTTTTTGTTTCTCTAATTTGCTTGCATGGTGAACTAATTGCCTAATCAAAACAAGCTAAGGTAATTGTAGGGACCTGTTCCTCGCGATCGAGACGTGTTATCAAAGGAAATCATCTTCACCTGCTTGACGCCCGGTGCCAGGTGGAACAGCATGCAACCTGTTATTAAGATCATGTCTTGCAACTTTTTTTAAATCTCCACTGTAATACCTACTCACAAATCGTAAATTGTAATCGTAAATCAAATAAGTTGTGCCCAATGATCTAAGTGCACGTAAAACAATCGATGTTAAGTTACAAAAATATTCTAATTCTTAGAAGGCTCAATCGTAGCTACTTGGAATAATAGTCGGGTTTATAGAAAAAAATTACAATATTTCCTAGAAAAGGTAGTAAATTAAAAACAAAAATAGTCAATTTAGTCGGCACAAGCACGACTGCTGAGCACGAGGTCCTGGGTTCGATTCCCGAACGGGCAAACTGTTATTGGGTTTCCATTAGGAATGTCTCAGTAGCAGCCATGGAATCTTGATGTGCCCGGTTAATAGCAATAGGGATGTTACTGACTTGAAAAAAATATGATTCTAATTAAAAAAATATTGGATACGTGTTTTTTGTTTTATCAAATCAATAAAAAATGCCGAAGATAAAACGCGTCTAAGATTTGAGTGGGGGCTTGTGACCTCACCGACCGCAAAAAAATGTCATACTAATGTCCGAGTTTTCAAAGCACTTCATTCTTTGTTTACGTGAAAAAAGAAAAAATACGTGTCCAATATTTTTTGGAAATGTATCTGACGGACTATTTTTTTTTGTTAACTACCCTATTGGCTCGCCACCAAGCGCCTATTAGATAATTGGCGAAATGTGGGTGTACCTAACTGTTATCAGCTCTGCCTAACCCTTCGGGGATTAAAAGTGTGATGTTATATAATAAGTTGCATATAATCCGGTCTCTAATTAAAGGAAACAATACTGCTTCGGCAAAGTTTCCGAAAACAAAAATTATCAACACAACCGCTTTTCCGTGCAACCGCAAACGTTTCAAAAACAAGCTCTTTTTTAACTCAGTATACACAAAAACTATCCAGACAGTTGATACAGATAATAGCAACAGGGCAAAAAACCCTTAGGCTGCCACGCGAGCCGTGGGGCCTTTCCGACCGCAATTTTTCGTCACCGCATGTACCTCTACGCCAATGTTTTTTGCAACCCTCCAAACGGCTGATTGATTTATGACCAGTAGTCTGATCTAGTTTAGATATTTCGGATAGTGTTAAAATATGTGGTGTTTTAGCCAACAATGTCTCGTATACGCATATTGTATGAGTATTTATATTTTACTAGCTGTTGCCAGCGGCTTCGCCCGCTATAACTCGAAAATTATCCCACGGGAAGATACAATCGGGATGAAAACTACCCTATGTGTTAAGCCAGGTTATAAACTATCTGTGTAATAAATTTTATCCTAATCCGTTCAGTAGTTTTTGCGTGAAGAAGTAACAAACATACACACTCACACACTCACAAACTTTCGCCTTTATAATATTAGTGTGAAGTGTGATAGTGTGATTTGCGAAGAAGATTTTGGGTGTAAAAAAAATAAAACGGTGGAATACATAACTTCTTCCTTTTGGTAGACTTGTAAATATCCAGGTGCTCCTTATGCTACATTTCATTTAGCCTATTTTTCGGTTTGATAAACGAAATAATATTCAATTGTGTTAACTAAGGACTTCTATTTTCTTGTTATTAGTCTTTTATTCATTCTTTACAGATAGGGTGTTTTTGATTAACTCATCATTGTGATGGAAATGGCCGGCCTATTTTTTTTTTCTCATGAAAATATTACAAGTAAGATATCAAAAAGATGTCCCTGAGAACTAGTAACATTAGCATTATTAAACTAACACTGTCAAAAATGATCACAATAACGCGATGTAGAGAACAATACCTTTCTGCTGCTTTTTAAGGGTACTTTTACACATTATTTGCTTGGGGTCAGCATCAAATGCAAACGTGTTACGAATAGGGTAACAAAAAAAAACTAATTTGTCCGTCAGATAGATTTCCAAAAAATATTGGACAAGTATTTTTTCTTTTTTCACGTAGTGCTTTGAAAACTCGTGTGACGTAATTCTCTAAGACATTAGTCTTATGACATTCTTTACCCGTGAGTGACGTCACAACCCCCACTCAAATCATTGACGCGTTTTATCTTCGTCAATTTTTATTGATTTGATAAAACAAAAAATAATATTTTTTTTATGGCAGTAAACATCCCTATTTACAAGAAGAGAATACAATTATTACACTTTTAAAATTGATGAGTGACTTTTATTAATCTTATACTAAGCCGACCCAATGGCAAAAGGATTGGCATGTTTCCAAGCACATCAAAGAAAGTGGGTAATCAACTGGATTCATGTTATAAAAAGTTCGTAAAATGTAAAGCCTCGCTTTTTGTGACGCATTGGAGACATTTGTTCGTCATGAACATTCAATGACACCAACGAGAAGTTATAGGGTTAGATGTTTTCACATGTGTTTGAAGATATTGATAAGGCACAGTAGAGGTTTACTTGGCTATTTATTTCTTTAAAAAGGTTTTTAACGATTTTATTTTCATCTTACCCGTTTTGATCGTATACAAAATTTAGCCAGATTGTTTTATTTGGAAATGCTCAGAGAATGATTTGCATAATAATTTAAGCAAAATATAAAAATGTTAGGTTAGGTGTATTATTGAAACACATAATATGCAATAAGTACTTAGGTATGTAGGAAATAAGCAAAATAAATCCTTATTAAACACTACAATAATAACCGTACTTTTAAGCTTCGACGCAGTCGGGTATAAACACGAAGTAACCCACATAGCTCCCAATCTCAAACAAAACAGCTCAAACCAAAACGTATAAAACTGGCCATAAAGATTAAAGATCACCCAGCAGCCTACAATTCATTTCTGTTCACAATTTCTCGCTTGACAAAAGTGTAGCGCGCACAATTTGTCAATCCATCCATCCGCAATGTTAAAATGGGCTGTAAAACTTTTAACACTCGACCCTAGGCGAGTGGGGAGACACTCAGAATTTTGTAGTTCCGCATAGGAACCACATAAAGCGAAATGGGACAAGAACGGAACGGAATAAAACGAAAGGTCGGATACGATGTGCCCGGTAGTAAAACGAGCACTTGGATGAAAAAAAAACTATCAGGAGAATAAGATTTGGTGCGTTTTCGAGTCGTGAGAGAGGAATAAATATAAAACTGGCCGGTGATTTTCCTAACGTAATCGATAGTGCTGAGGTGGTAGGAAAATGGGTAATTATCATTTACACTATCTTTATGGGTTCACGTAAAAGTTCGTATAGTGTGTAAACACACATAGTCAGATCGATCAAAGTTTTAAGGCTGCCCGGCCACGTCCAATAATCGGTGATAATTTTTTTGTAGGAGAAAAATAGAACACTCTGATAGCACACGTCCTACAAAAAGTTGGTCAGAAATAACGAACAAATTTAAATCGGCCCGCCCACGTCCTACTTTTTATAGGACAGACCCTACAAAAAGTCGGACGTGGGCGTGCAGCTTAAATGGTTAAATTAAAGAAAACAACGATGGATTGTGTAAAAAACGAGATGGTGAGGAAGAAACTGAAGGATGGCCATTAGAGAAGATATATCGAAGAACGATGGCAACTATAGAGATTTCTGAACGATAAAGACGTTTTGTTCAAACACTAATCAAATTAGGACTGTTTCGTTGGTAGCAAGCCCGACTGAGGTCCTGAGTTCCATTGCCAAGTCAAGCAGAGTTATTGGGTTTATCCATTAGGAATTTGGATCGGAGCCTGGATTCGTGGCCAGTTGATGGCAGTTGAAGGCTTGTCCCCAATTACATGGCTCTTAAACATAATTGAAGAAATGCACGTACACCTCTGCTTAATCCTTTAGGCGTGATGTTATGTTAGATAATCAAATTGGATGATAAAGAGGACGCTGTCAGTCCAGTCAATCATTGTCAAAGAGAAATCTGGCTGTTTACGCGTCCATACTATTTATCCAAGTTTTATTACTCTTAGAACTAAGTAAAAGTGACTTCATAAGTTTGATTAAGCCCACAATATTATATTGTGAAGCAAATAAATCGGGTCCAATATTAATATTTGATATGATCCAATACCGACGTCGTATTACATAATAAATTCTTATGACGAATGACTTTCTTGTTGATATAGTGTGTAGTAGAGTCTAGGTAATGTTCGTGATTTGTTATTTACGTAACGATATTGGTTTTCTTCTATACTAGATTTAATAACGATTGTCGTCATATTTCGATTCTCCGTGGTGATAAAATACTATATTTGATTGTACATTTGTTTGTACTGCTGAATTAATTTCAAAACATGGATATTTGACACTTAAAATTTAGCATCCTAATCACATCACACTCTCACACTATAATCACATCACACTAATATTATAAAGGCGAAAGTTTGTGAGTGTGTATGTTTGTTACTTCTTCACGCAAAAACTACTAAACGGATTTGCATAAAATTTATTACACAGATAGTTTATAACCTGGATTAACATATAGGATAGTTTTTATCCGGATTTTATTTCCCGTGGGATAATTTTCGAGTTGTAGCGGGCGAAGCCACTGGCAACACCTAGTAGTAACATATTTGCGGCGCGCGGAGTAAGCATCATAGTGACTACATTGAAGGATGGAAGAAGGCGATATGACTCGTTGACCCATCATGGTCATACAGGCTTCATTTGCGCTTATGTTTACTAGACAGTTTTTTTTGGAGTGGCAGAAATCATCAAATGACTCCTCCCGCTACCTATAGGCGAAGCGAAAGACAGAGTCAGACTCCTACTGACTAAAAACCACCCATCTTTTTCGAACGACCCGAAGCCCCGGCAATACTTGACAGCCCTTATCAGCCCCCAAAAACCGACCATAATTTTTGTCCTCTCTACTTACTCTTTTTGCATGCGTTGACACAATTAATTTCTTAGAAGATAACACATGTAACATTCAGTGTTTCCTTAATACTTTCGGGTACTTTATACAAAAGCTTGTATACCTACATATATTTTTACAGCCGTCGTGTTATTTCCGCGACCACATTAAACGGACCTTTCTGCTCACACAGGAAAAGCTAATGAGCGTGAAGATAAGTGGGAAAGAGTAGATAGAGGCCGAAAAGGTGACCCATGTTTTTGATGTTGTGTTGGTAAAACTTTTACTTTAATATACGCACTTTGTATGATCAAAGGTGGATGCTAAGTAATGTGTGGTTTTGTTGTACAATAGGCTACGCTAATACTAATTTGTAAGTAACCACTACAATTTTGGTAACATCTAAACGGTGTGTTAACATAATTTTATTTTGTTTTGAAACGACAGACTCAATTAACCGCTTGTTTAGTTCATATTTCAACGATTATAATTATTATTGACTGTAGCTACAGTCAATCATGGAAACAAGCTTGTTTCCATGAACATTTCGTAATGGAATAAAGTACAGCAGTCAGTGCCCAGTATTACCCGAGCCCTTTCTTTTTTTTTTGGCTGGTGGAAAATCATCGAAAGGGAGTGTCAAACTTCTACTGACTAAAAACCACCCATGTTCCTTTTTAGCCCTATATGTCGAGGCCGCGGTAACTTGTGAACAACCCGCATTCCCGACGGGCGTCGGCCCTTGCCTCTTGCCCTTGTTGCTGACATCTTTTTCAGGCGCGCGTGGAACACGAACGCGCCGTCAACACGGCCTGTCGTCGTCGTAAGACAGACGGACGGCAAGCTAGCCCATCACTCACCGTCCACAGGCCCACGTCTACGGTGGCCGGAAGCCATCACGTGGCCCCCGACACCCGGAGCGCCTCCCGCGGCGGCTGGGACGAGAGGTTCTCTCCCTCTCGCGTTCCACCACCTCCTTCGCTAGCATCACTGCTTCGCAGAAGGAGGCGACGGCGTCCCATTCCTCCTCGCTCCGGACATTACATGAGCCCTCGTATTAAGAAGAAGACATCAATTGGTCGGGTAATGCTAGGTACGGGCTGTACTAAGATGCATGATTGTATGATACCTAAACAAGCGATAACTCCAAATCGAATCACTTATGTACTCCTTTCGTCTCGTCTACGTACATACATCTGGTCACACACGCAGGACGTTTGGATAACAATGGTTTATTGATAATAGTTAGAGGGGAGCTGATGGCGTGTTTGAAGCACGCAACATCCCTACCACTTCGTGGGAAATAAACAGCTGAATTCGTTTTATTTTATGAATTTCTTCACATTTATTGGAATGAAAAAGCAATGTGACGTGGAAGAACGACTTGCCTTATCATATTGTGCGTTAAGAGTAAAACGTTAGTTCTGTTATAAGCCTATGATACAAATTGGAACGTTAGTCCCAAAGTGATTAAATATGAATAATGTATATTTTTTGGTTGGTGGGAATTCATCAAATAACCCCTTGCGCTCTTGGGCAGAGCAAAAGGGAGTGTCAGACTTCTACTGACTAAAAACCACCCATATTCCTTCACGTCGAGGCCACGGTATCTCTTGCGATGAACCCGCAGCCCCGGCGAGGACAAATTCCCCTCACATTGTGATGTGGGGGGAAATTGACTTTACTTTATTTACTTACTTTACTCATGAAATTCGGTACATAAAACTATGATTTTAAGTTCTTTGTTAGGTATCCATTACAAGGCCCAAGTTCCGTAATGGACATTCGCAAACGGATACGATATCCACTTGAATATTCCGCACGAGTCCTAGGCAAACAAATTTAACAATCTGGACGCATAGAAAAAAGACAATAATCGAAGGAATTTGTATTTCCATAAAATTTTTTGTTGTCTACCCTCGGCGGGTCCATTATGAATTGATTTGTATTCAATCGGGGTGTATTCAAATCAGTTATTGTGTTCTTTGCGAGAAAGGGGACTGCGTTATATCTATTGATATTTTGCGGTTTTGGATGTTACGGAATTGTGCGTATGTGAGTGGGTGATATATTATTGGAATGGAAATACTTACCACTTGAGTAATAAAAAACAAAGTAGGAAGCCCCTAATCCTCTATTGAAGGAAGGAAACGAGGATTCTCCAGACATATAGGTTGGGTCTGGTGGGCAACTGCCCAGCAGTTTTAGTAGCGTATGCATCCTTATCTATCACATAACTCTACGACAAAGCATCCTATCAACGATTACACGCCATCTACAGGTTAGATTGTTCATTTGAAGAAAATTTTACTGTCGTTAACATGAGTCCTTCCAGCCAAAATTGTTTTTTAGATTAATTTATTTTGCACATATGCCTTCTCTGCCAGTCTACCTTATAGGGATATGCAGAGACAAAACATAGTAGGTACAGAAAATTGCCACCTTGAGTAGGTGACAATTTTCTGTACCTACTTCCTATTCGTATTTATAACCCCACAAACAAAACAAAAGCACTCCAAAACCAGCCAACAATTCCCCGCATATTATTGTACACTAAACACCCCGTTCAGATATCAATCACCCAGATTGGTGGCACGGGCCCGGGATCTATCACTACTACTCGCAAACGGCGCAATCCTAATGTATCGGAAAATTAAACTTTCAACGTGCTCTTATTTTTGTTTTGTTTGCAATCTTCGAGCTGTTTCTGTCGTGGAATCCATTTTGTTTTTATTCATGCTCAAATTGATGGAAGTTTAAATAAATTTTGGTTTAATGTTTTCTATTTTATGCAGATTGTGAGCTAGTTGGTATATAGGTACTATTGTTTTATCCCTAACAAAGCCGATGTGTGAAAGGCAGGCAGAGTCAGAACTTAAACTTACATAACACAACAGTTGTTTAATTCCAATGTAGTAACCAGCCTACTCGTATTGCCTCCAATCGCACTTACCAAATACTTGATTCTGGACTAATACTCCAACACCAGTAGCAACTGACAGCAAAACCAAGGTACTTTAGTACTTCCCAACTTTGGTACTAAATCCAGGATCTATTTGATCAAATGCACTACATGCATGCATGCATGAATGCTGCCACTATATTAATGAGGCAGTCACTCACTCAACTTTAATAGAGAGCTAACTTAGCAACAAAATCAATATTTTTAATCAAAATTTTATCTTATTAACGGTCGGGTAACAAAGGTGAGCTTAACCCGGAGTAGGGTCAAACTCAACACTTGATCATATTTTCAATAAAATAATGTTCTTTATTATGTAGGTCTCCGGGATTCCATATTGCAAGGTCTACCATCACAGTCAGCATTTTGAGAAAGGTCGCAATCATCCAGTAGTTATGACGGATCTTGTAGCAATCTACTGAGATGCTGACCCAACAGTTTTGTTCCTCAGTTCTTATTGACAGTAATATTTCTATCTTTTGTCGGAATATTAGATACCTTTGTGGTTTACCGATTGTCCTGCTGGTTTTTGGGAACATTAGAAGAATAAATTAATACTTACCGCTCGACCACGAGCTGTTCAAAGTTCAATGACTTAGAACGCCAGAAATAAAATCTGCTCAAAGCATGCCATGGTTCATGGTAAGTTCTACGCGACGATACTCATGCGAAGGAAAAAGTGAACCATGCGCGTATCACAAATTGCATCGCACCTACGTATATCGCGCTGCAAATCGCATTATCTAAGATCATAAACGGGACGTTACAGTTAGGAGAAAAATTAAGCAACAGTGGATTTTTAAATAGGAGGAAGACAATATGTTTCTTAAATATTGTCAATGACTCCTCCCGCTCTGGAGCACAGGGAAGTGTCAGCCATACTGAGTAAGAGTACTATTAGTATAGGGTTTTAAGTTTTAAGTCAGTAAAGTCCATCCGTGTTGCCCTATGATATCATCTTAACAAATAATCGGCCATATTGTGAAGAGTAGTGAACAAAACTATCATAATAGGTGGTTTGTTTTGACAAGACAATGCAGTGTTAGGGTGAAGGGAGTCGTATTTAGTATGGGGCTCGCGGTGAGACACTCAATTGATGTTTCCGATTGAGTGAACAAGATATTTACATGGAGCAGATAAAACGACACGCAAAATAATGTTTGCTTACAAAAGTTCATTCAATAGGTATCTATTAATCTATTAATTATTATAAAATTAAGCAATCAGGTAAAAATTACGCGTTTGTTATACTAAAAAAACGAATTTTGAGAATATGTCCACAATAAAGGATCGGACAAAAAAAAACGAATTAGTCTGTCACATAAATTTCCAAAAAATATTGAACACGTATTTTTTTTTTTTGACATAAACAAAAATTGAAGACGTTAAAGTGCTTCGAAAACTCCTAGAAAACGTCACATGTCAGTACATTTTTTACCTACAAATGACGTCAGAACCCTGATCTTTGACGCGTTTTATATTCGTATTTTTTTATTAATTTGATAAAAATTAAAACACGTAGGTATACAATATTTTTCGATAATCTAGCTGACGGACTAATTAGAATCATACTTTTTTGACTCAGTCCGATCCCCTATTGAAGGAGATATCGGCGGACAAAGATAAAAAAAAAGTACATGTAACACACGATTAGAGATCTTCCTCATTTTTTGGAAGTTGTTTAAAAAAATAATACATGATGTAGCTTAGAAAAAAATGAGAAAGGAAACCGAACAAAATTAACCCGTTTTGAATAAATATATCAAAAATACACACATCAAAAGTGTCTAGGGATCAACATATATTTTTGCAATAACTTTTCTCCTGATTGATATTAATTAAAATTTTCTTTAAGGATTCATCAAATAAAGTGTTTTCGTTTGTCACAGTAACGATAAACCAAGTCACCTTTGCATTAATAAAGAAATTTGCCATTTTCCTAATAAAGGGATTTTTGACATTTGAACCACTAACATTAAAGTTCGAAAAAAAGACTGAAATAACAGTTTTCTTTAAAATTTTATTGGGTAACTTAAACAATTAATAATCCGTGTTTCTACCGCGAACACTAACAACACAAGAACATCGGTTTGGCATACTCAAAATGAGTTCATCCAAATCACGCTGTGGAATGGCCGCCCATGTTCGTTGCAACAACAAAAAAAGGTCTTCTTGCGACTGGATACCCTCCATATTCGGTAGAGCTCTTGTCTGTAGCATATCCCATGCATGCTCAATCGGGTTCAAGTCTGGCGACTGAGCAGGCCAGGGCAGGACATTGATGTTAGCTGCGGCGAGAGTCTGTCTTACAACTCTTGCGGTGTGCGGTCGTGCATTATCATGCATTAACTGAAATAAGGGACCGATTTGCACTTGTAGAGGAACGATGACGTCTGATACAATCGTCTCAGCATAAATTTGAGCGTTGAGGTTGCCTCTGATCCAAATCAACTCAGTTCTTCCGCCGATCCAAATACCCGCCCATACCATGATGGTTCCACCACTATAAGGATGGACTTCCTGGCAGGATTTTAATCGCTGTTGGCGTCCAGGGGTTCTCCAGTGTCGTATACGTCTTGTATCCGGTCTCATACCAAAACGAGACTCATCAGAAAAGCACACGAAACGCCATTGTTCTTCTGCCCAATTTCTGTGTTCAAGAGCCCATTGATATCGAATCCTACGATTGTGCATTGCTATAGGTGGTACCCGTAGCGGTCTTCGGGAATGAAGGTTCACTTCATTCAAGCGGTTTCTGACTGTTTGGTCGCTAATTAAGTTCCCTGAAGAGTGATGAAGCCTCACGGCTAACATCATGGCGGTTATTGTTGGAGCTCTTCGAGTTAAGATTTGAATGTATCGGTCTTGTCTCCGTGTGGTGCAGCGATACCGTCCTCCATGGCGCTCAGCCACGGTACCAGTGCTTCGGTAACGTGTCCAAAGTCGACTGATAACACTCTGACTTGTATTCAGAGCTAAAGCCACAGTACGTTGCCGGGAACCAGCTTCTATCATTCCCACGGCTCTGAGCATTTCTTCCCTGCTTAAATGACGTCGCCGCTCCATAATAACGTTGGTTTTAATCAGTAGTAGGGAAACAGTAGCACTAATAATGTCTTCAATGCGTTGTATGTTTTTATAGGGAAAATATTGACAGCTGATTTTCATCTTTTACTCGAATTTGATTCACAGTTCCTGATTCAAATTATGAAATGCACCAAAAAGGATCCATATAAATTTATAAAATCATAAATTTATTACAAAGCCACATCTCAATCTCAAGAAATCCGCATAAAAATGCTTGATCCCTAGACACTTTTGATGTGTGTAGTATTTAAAACATAAAAAGAGGTTCCAACAGCTCCATAAACTTACATCTCCTGTATAGAAATCGAATCACATACTCCTTGATTTTGAGGAGATCACAGCCTGAATACCAATGACCTACTGTCAGTTCGATCTGAGGGTAGCAACACTTTACTGCCGCGCGCGCCCTCTAGGTCATAATCTATAAGATGTACGCTATTTTGAACATGGAACGTGCTATCGGCTGCCTGGTCTTTTTTTTTCGTTTTGTAAGTGATTATGTTCGGTTGCTCATGTCGGGTCTGTATAAGAATTGCTTATATGTAGTGGTTTCAGAATTAGGTACAGCTAAAATAAAGGAACAAGGCTAAGGTATTTGTGGAGTCTTTACCATGCGAAATGTTTAGCAGCCTTTTTTGTTTTGGGGGGTGAGAAATCATCAATTAACCCCTCCCGCTTTTGGGCAGAGTGAAAGGGAGTGTCATACTTCTACTGACTAAAAACCACCCATGTTCCTTCTTGGCCCTCTATGTCAAGGCCGCGGTATCTCTTACAACATCCCGCAGCCCCGACGGCCGTGTTTAGCACCCTTAAGGAGGGATAAAGTATTTTACGATAGAGTTAACATACTAGATTTCGCAAGGAAATCTCTAAGCCTGATCCCCAATCGTTTTAGATGGTTAAGACTACCATACTCGATGATGAATGATGATGAATTGGAAGTAGACATTGTTCTACTAAAAGGACGATATAATATTTACTTAATGCTTCATTGATGTCTGTAAAAAAAAATGCTGAGGGTACAGCCCAACAGTTTAGTCGTATTAAGAATCTTCTAATCCATCCCAAATTATTGTTACTAGGTGAAAATTCATATACATAAACTAATCACAATAAAACAAAAGGGGCTCAAGAACGTAAAAAAATAAAATAAAAAGTTAAGCCGCCGCTACCGAGGTTACGACCGTACGACTCAACCGAGGGCCGAATATTTCATAGAGAAGCGTTCGAGCAAGCACCTCTTACAACACTTTACGACCTCCTAAAGTTCTTCAACATTTAAAACTATATTAAATTCTTGGGATGTGGTTACAGTTTTGGAAAGATTTCATTTCATCGTTCAGGAACCGCCTAGATTATAGATACTACTCGTAGTTAGGTAGTTTTATAAATTAGATAAATTCGGTCGGAGATGGAGGCCTCATACTTATGACTATTCCAATAGGGGTTATTATTATTGATACGGTGACCTCGTATCGATAATAAGTCATTTTTCATTTTAGTAATTTTTTTGGAGTGTTCGAAATCATCAAGGGACACCTCTCACTCTGGGCGGAGCCGTATCCCTACCGATTAAAAACCACCCATGTTCTCTCTTAGCCCTTTGTGTCTGAGACTGTTTAACTGTGAAAACTATTCAACAATTCTAATGTTGAAGCAAGTAGCCTTTTTGTTTACAATCCCACCACACTATTCAAAAACCACTGTAACTCCTGTAAGCCAGAATCAATAGTGGCGACCACAAGAAAAGCGTCGAGACAATGAAGAAGAAGCCCCAGAGGAACCATTTAACTGTCTTGGATCCCGCAACGAAATTAATCAGAAAATACTAGCGGAGGAAAAAGATAGTTTCCACTTCCCTCCATATCAGCAGGAGACAGAACAGAACAGCCAATAGGCACACAGGGACGTATACAACTGGGATAGGCCCAGTTACCTAGCACCACGGATTTAGTTGCCATTAATATTACTGGGTCCTAAGTTGTAATCAAGTAGCCTGTTACAAATAATTGGGCACATAATAATATTCCTCCACGTTCGTTTAGTGTTTGTAAGCGCATCTGGCAGCTGTGTATATGATCCTGTGGTGTATTCCAAGGTCGATCAAAGTGATATTGGGTTATTCCATCAGGATTTTTCCAGTATTAGCCATTTAGCATGGATTTGTGGTTGATGTCGATAGGGTCACTCCCTATTATATGGAACGTAAACAATACTGGCGAAATGTGGGTATATAAAGGTGAAAGTTTGTGTGTGTGTGTGTGTGTGTGTGTGTGTGAGTGGGTATGTTTGTTACTTCTTCACGCAAAACTACTACACACTACTCACGCACGCGTACTACGCACTACTGCTAACTACTGCATGGATTTGGATGAAATTTGGTACACAGATAGTTTGTAACCTGGATTAACATCACACTAATCACACTAATATTATGAAGGCGAAAGTTTGTGAGTGTGTATGTTTGTTACTTCTTGACGCAAGAACTACTGCACGGATTTGGGTGAAATTTGGTACACAGATAGTTTATAACCTGGATTAACAAACAGTTTTTATCCCGATTTTATATTCCCATGGGTTGTAGCGGGTAAGCCGCTGGCAACAGCTAGTTGCGTATATCTCGGCATTCCCCTTCGGATATTACAGGCGTCATGTTATGATGTTATAATCATTCCATGTCGGGTAGAAAGAAGTCAAGTTAAAACAATAGCATATCATTTTGTCTAAACAATAACGATTACAGCTTCCCTTTCGCTGGTGCTTAATATACTCCTCGAGTAGCTACAAGATAAATTCATTCAGCTACTTTGTTAACTCATTCTATCCAGGGTACAATTCCTTTAACAAACTCTTGCACTGCAAAACTTTTAATTAAAGTGAAAGCTGCCGTGTCACCTGAGAAACACTGTGTAAATAATTCTTTGGTCAGTGTACTATTAAATATTTTATATTGTAATCTCGCTACACAGGCGTTTCGTCTTTTATTGAAGCGCCCAGACCTCTATAAAGTTGGCTCACTTTACGACGCTGACTGAACTAAAGCTTTTTGCACCGTTGTGTATGATTAAAATTAATTATTTAATAATGAAAAGTGAGGGTCAAAGGGAATTGTGCTAGTTTTGTAAGCATGGAATTTTTGCGGTGGCTCGGTAACGGGATATTGTTGACAAAGGTCTGTGTGGGGCTCATTTTGTAAAGGAGTATAAGATATGTCGACGCAAGGCTAACGTAACCTTTAAAAACATTAATTATAAGTTCAAATTTAACAGTCAAATATGACTGGATAGATTTAAATTAGTTTAGATTTAATTATTGTAGTTAGTTTACTACTTTTCAATATAAAAAGCCGTGTTATGACTTGCGGTTAATTCAACAGCAAATCATAACTGAAGGTTTATTTAAACTTTGGTTTAAAAACAAGTTATCTATTTCTAAATTCATTTCTTGATTAATAAGCGATATGCGTTAGTTTTAAAATAATTTCTGCTTAATCATTGTTTATTAAATAGTTGATTGAACTACCTTGTGTCAAGCGAATAATATGGCGCGCGTTTAAAATATTCAGATAAATGTTTTAAACGATAGAGAATTAATTCAATGTTAAAATCGAGTGCTAAAAATTGTAAAACTAATTAACAAATAATAGTTTGATTTTTCAATCAATGTTATCTGCAATTTGTAAAAATAAAGATGTGTAATGACTTCGCAATGACGACGCCATTTTTTGTATTGAAATGGCGAGCCGTTGCGAGGCCACATTAAAAAAAAGGAGAATTTTGTGAAGACAAGTTGTGTTCTGCCTAGAATATCTTGTGAGTACGATTTCTATTATCAATTTAGATTTTAAGGCTGTTTTAATTGTGTTTTGCTAATAATAAGATTAAAACGTGAGTAGATAAATTGTGTGTATTCATTTTTGCAATGAGTGAGCCTAGCGGTGGAGATGGTGACGTCAGCTCCGCTGACGTCACGATTTCTAAAAATCCGAATGGTCCCGGTTCTCCGTTATCAGAAGTGGGATTGCCCCCCACTTCTGCCCGTCCATCTGACTTGAATAATGAAAACTTAACCGCTTCTGTTAATGGGGTACCAACGGAGTTTTTCACTCAGATGTTGCAAATGATGAAACACATGTCCGATCGCATCACGACACAACCAGATACGCCCAAAGTCAAAATAAATGATGTGTTTTTGCCGTCATACGATCCGGACACCAATATTGGGGTTAGAGAGTGGTGTCAACATGTGACCACAGCCATGGAAACTTATGGCCTGAGCGATTATGAAGTGAGAATGAAAGCTGGTAGTTTGCTCAAAGGTCGCGCGAGGTTATGGGTTGACAATTGGCTTGTGTCTACCACCACGTGGCAGGAATTGCGTGATGTTCTGATAACGACTTTTGAACCGGAGAATCGATACTCCCGGGATATTGTGCGCTTTAGGGAACATAATTATGATAATTCCAAAGACATCTCGCAGTTCTTGTCACAAGCTTGGGTATTATGGAGACGTATCACTAGGGATAAGTTATCAAATGATGACGCGGTTGAGGCAGTTATCGGTTGCATTGGAGATGAACGGTTGAGAATCGAACTGTTGAATGCCAGGGCCACATCAGTACCCGAACTTATTTCGGTTGCATCTTCTATACGAAGCGTTAAGCGCCCTCAGCCGGGTACGTCGGGTGCACATCCGGGTCCCGCTAAGCGATCACGTTTTGATAAACCCTCGTTGTTTTGTCAGATCTGCAAGAAGCCCGGTCATGATGCACGTGACTGTCGTTACCGCGACAAAAACGATAATTCTCAACCGCGTCAACAGGATAATAAAACGGACAATAAAACCGCATCTCAAAACAATAAACCTACGTGCACGTTCTGCTCAAGGACAGGTCACACTTATGAAACGTGTTATAAGCGAGAACGCTCAGTGGTTTCCAACGTCAACTGTGTAGGTATATCTAAATTAAATTCAATGCCAGTGGTAGTTGGGAATTTAAACTTACTCGCGATTTTTGACAGTGGGGCCGAATGTTCAGTGATACGCGAGTCTGTGGCTGCTAAGCTACCCGGAAAACGAGTTGATCGAGTAAGCTACTTGAAGGGATTAGGTCAATTTACGGTGATATCTCTATCGACATTGACGACTATTTGTGTCATCGATAGTTTACAGATAGAACTTGAATTTCACGTGGTACCGGACTACGAAGTATCCTCAGACATTCTGATAGGCATGAATCTTGTAGAGAAAAACAACTTAAGCGTGCTAGTGAACTCTCGGGGTGCAACATTGGTTCATCAACCGGTTGTTTACCACTTGCGATCTCAAAGTGAAAAATTTGATAACCTAGATTGTGACTTGACTAATGATGATCAAATCAACGAATTGAAAATTTTGTTGAACAAGTTCGAACACTTATTTATTCACGGTTACCCTCACACTCGCGTCAATACAGGTGAGCTTGAAATACGCTTAAAAGATGATAACAAATGTGTCGAACGCAGGCCTTACCGATTGAGCCCAGTTGAACGCGAAAAAGTTCGGGAAATAGTCAAAGAATTACTCGAGCATAAAATTATTCGCGAAAGTAAATCACCTTTTTCCAGTCCAATAATACTAGTCAAAAAGAAAAATGGAAAGGACCGCATG
This sequence comes from Diarsia rubi, assembly GCA_932274075.1. NCBI lineage: Eukaryota > Metazoa > Arthropoda > Insecta > Lepidoptera > Noctuidae > Diarsia > Diarsia rubi. The sequence continues at coordinate 17,093,659 of OW026424.1, read as the reverse complement.
TGCGTGGACTACCGCGAACTAAACAGGAACACTCTGAGGGACCACTATCCGTTACCGATCATTTCAGATCAAATAGATCAACTGGCGGGGGGTTATTATTTCTCGACATTAGACATGGCAGCCGGCTTCCATCAAATACCGATTTCAGAGGCCTCGATTGAGAAAACGGCATTTGTCACGCCGGATGGTCTGTATGAATACTTGACCATGCCGTTCGGACTCAGTAACGCGGTGTCAGTCTATCAGCGTTGTATAAATAGGGCCCTAACTCACCTCTTGAGTTCGGTAGACCAGGTTTGCCAGGTCTATGTTGATGACGTTTTATCAAAATGTAGGGTATTTTCTGAGGGCCTAGCCCATATGGAACGCATTTTGATCGCCCTCCAAGAGGCCGGGTTCTCGATCAATGTCGATAAAACCGCCTTCTTTAAACGCTCCATCGAGTATTTAGGCAATATCATTGCAGACGGACAAGTCAGTCCTAGCCCAAGAAAGGTGGAGGCTTTAACGAAGGCACCGATCCCGAAAACTGTCAAACAAGTTAGGCAGTTTAACGGATTGGCTGGATATTTTAGACGCTTCATTCCCAATTTCTCGCGTGTGATGGTTCCTCTCTATGAACTCACCAAGAATGATGCGAAGTGGGAATGGAACGAAAGGCATGATGAGGCTCGAAACCATATCATACAACACCTGTCTACTGCGCCTACCCTTACGCTATTTCAGGAAGACGCACCAATCGAGCTCTACACGGACGCCAGCAGCATCGGCTACGGGGCGGTACTTGTGCAGACCATCGGCGGTCGCCAGCATCCAGTCGCGTACATGAGCCAGCGCACCACTGACGCTGAGAGCCGCTACCACTCGTACGAGCTCGAGACCTTGGCGGTGGTGAGGGCAGTCAAGCATTTTCGGCATTACATATATGGCCGAAAATTTAAGGTAATAACAGACTGTAACGCTTTGAAAGCGTCCAAGAACAAAAAGGATCTCCTTCCTCGAATCCATAGGTGGTGGGCCTTCCTGCAGAATTACGAGTTCGAGGTCGAGTATAGAAAAGGTGAGCGATTACAACACGCGGATTTTTTCAGTAGGAATCCATCCACTGAAATATCTGTCAACCTCATGACCAGAGACACTGAGTGGCTGCAGATCGAGCAGCGCCGCGACGACGTGCTGCGCCCGCTTATAGACACCATGAGCAGCGACAGTCCGGCTGAAGGCTACGTCCTGGAAGAAGGCGTGCTTAAGAAGACTCTCACAGATTCTATACTGGGTATACATAAACCAATTGTAGTCCCTAAGTCATTCCAGTGGAGCCTGATAAACTCTTTCCATGTCGCTCTGCAACACCCTGGATGGGAGAAAACCTTACAGAAGCTGAGGGAAACGTACTGGTTCCACAACATGAGTACAATCGTCAGAAGGTTCGTGGACAATTGTGTTATATGTAAAACCTCGAAAGGACCGTCGGGCGCTATCCAAGCCCAGCTTCATCCGATTCAGAAGCCCACTGCAGCGTTCCAGGTCCTCCACATGGATATTACTGGCAAGCTGGGTACGAGAAATACTGAGGGACGAGATGAGTATGTAATTGTTACGATTGACGCATACACCAAATACATCCTACTTAGCTACTCAAATGACAAGAGCCCAAGCAGCAGCCTCGCAGCTTTGAAACGTGTCGTGCACCTGTTCGGAAGTCCAGTGCAAGTCGTGGTGGATGGAGGTCGAGAGTTCCTTGGCGAGTTTAAAGTCTACTCGGACCGTTTCGGTATCGACATACATTCCATTGCGCCAGGAGTAAGCCGAGCGAACGGACAGGTCGAACGAATTATGGCCACTTTGAAAAACGCATTGACCATGATCAGAAACTATGACACTGAAGAATGGCAGACGGCGCTAGAAGCTTTACAGCTCGCGTTTAACTGCACTCCACATAGAGTAACTGGGGTCGCACCACTTACACTACTGACCCGCCGCCAACACAGTGTACCGCCAGAACTACTAAGGTTGGTAAATATTAATAACGAATGCATAGATTTTGACTTGCTTGAGCAACACGTACAAGAGAAAATGACCGCTGCTGGACAATATGACAAGCAACGATTTGACAGGAGCAAGGCGAAAATGCGTCCGTTTCAGCGTGGAGATTACGTACTTGTTAAGAACAATCCCCGAAACCAGACGTCTCTAGACTTAAAATACAGCGAGCCATACGAGATATATAGGATCCTGGACAACGACCGATACATAGTGAAGCGTGTGACCGGCAGAGGGCGTCCACGTAAGGTCGCTCACGACCAGCTGCGCCGAGCACCACAGCCAGGCGAGCAGGCAACCGTGTCGACTAATAACGAAGATGACCCTCAGCAAGTGGCCGTCCGGTTGGCTGATGACTCATCGACGAACTTGCTCGATGACACACTACAACAAACCACATCTCAGAACATCAGTACGCCGCCTTCAAAGGAGCCACAGGCGGCTGCATCCCAAGCCGCCCAACTGCTGGACCCCTAAACAGAGTGAGTTTCTCCCTTCTTATTGTTATTTTGATACTTACTGTGAGTTTGAGTCTGAACAATTTATAAGACAGCAATAACAGTAAGGAGACCCGTTATTGGCCTTTGTCTTTGTTGACGGGCTGATACCAACATAAACTACAAAATAGTAAGACTGTACAATCTGCATTCCCCGTTTCCTTCCTACACTCTTTTCAGAACCTCTGTGGACCACGGTCAAAATAATAAGGCCTAGGCCACAGCATCGTCTTTTCCCAATCCTTTAGAACCTGTGTGGACCACGGCGTACAAGACCGCTCAGCACCGCACCATCATTCCCGTGAGTTTTTATCAACAAAGTCGCAATATAAGTTTTCAAAGCCCCTGTGGACCACGGTCAAAATAAGGCCTAGGCCACAGCATCGTCCTTCCCGAAACCCTTAGAGCCCCTGTGGACCACGGCGTACGAGACCGCTCAGCACCACAGCATCAAACCCTAACAAGCTGTATGAACAGCTATGTAAGAACTTTATTTCTATTTCCTTTTCTTTTAGAGCCTCTGAGGACCACGGTCATAAATATAAGGCCTAGGCCTCAGCATCACCCTAGTACCCTTTTCCTTTAGAGCCTCTGTGGACCACGGTGTACAAGACCGCCCAGCACCACAGCATCATCCCTGTCTACGAGAAATCAAGTCATGCATGTATGCGTGGAGCATTTGCATTGACATAACTAAATAAACGTGCGAGTAAGCGTGTAGCGTTACAAGCACTTCAATATCTTGACTCACATTCCTATGTACAGCAAACCCTATTTATTTACTACTCTAAAGAACTTTATTCTTTCCATATTTACCTACTGCAATATCTAATTATAACTTAGAATACTAACCCAATGTTGAAGATTACCAAGGTATAAACATAATGGCTGATAACTTGATTGTTGGAATCGGTTATCATTAAAAAGTTCAGGCTACATTATGCTAAGGTACAGAACATTTTGAACTCATTTTGAAACAACAACAGCTCCGACCACAAACAAGTTGTCAGTTAGTGTACCTATGAATGGATACCTAGCTCAAAAAAAAAAAAAAAAAATTCATTTTCAGAACCGCGACTGGTGCAGGGCACGCACACCGTCTCGCAGAATGGCCGTGTCGACGCAAGGCTAACGTAACCTTTAAAAACATTAATTATAAGTTCAAATTTAACAGTCAAATATGACTGGATAGATTTAAATTAGTTTAGATTTAATTATTGTAGTTAGTTTACTACTTTTCAATATAAAAAGCCGTGTTATGACTTGCGGTTAATTCAACAGCAAATCATAACTGAAGGTTTATTTAAACTTTGGTTTAAAAACAAGTTATCTATTTCTAAATTCATTTCTTGATTAATAAGCGATATGCGTTAGTTTTAAAATAATTTCTGCTTAATCATTGTTTATTAAATAGTTGATTGAACTACCTTGTGTCAAGCGAATAATATGGCGCGCGTTTAAAATATTCAGATAAATGTTTTAAACGATAGAGAATTAATTCAATGTTAAAATCGAGTGCTAAAAATTGTAAAACTAATTAACAAATAATAGTTTGATTTTTCAATCAATGTTATCTGCAATTTGTAAAAATAAAGATGTGTAATGACTTCGCAATGACGACGCCATTTTTTGTATTGAAATGGCGAGCCGTTGCGAGGCCACATTAAAAAAAAGGAGAATTTTGTGAAGACAAGTTGTGTTCTGCCTAGAATATCTTGTGAGTACGATTTCTATTATCAATTTAGATTTTAAGGCTGTTTTAATTGTGTTTTGCTAATAATAAGATTAAAACGTGAGTAGATAAATTGTGTGTATTCATTTTTGCAATGAGTGAGCCTAGCGGTGGAGATGGTGACGTCAGCTCCGCTGACGTCACGATTTCTAAAAATCCGAATGGTCCCGGTTCTCCGTTAGATATAATGTTTTATTTTAACAAAAATCATTACTATGCTGGTTTTGGTTTATAGAAAACTACCTAGTACACACGGTGACTAATCAATGTATACAGTTGATGAAATATATTCTAAGCGAGGCCATGTTATACAGCAGGGCGTATCTTTTAAATGACAGTGGCTATCATATAATAGTGTCCATCCATTAAATGTCAAGTGGTTCCATTTTGTACTAAACCATAACCAATTTGACAGTTAATCCATGGATAATATGATAGCCACTGACATTTAAAAGATACGCTATAACCCTGCTGGACATACATAGCTTGATATGTCGCAGTGTGTACTATTAGACACGGAATACTGTGTCTGTAATTGCAATAAAATTAAAGAGAAAACACTAAATTTGAATCTACAACGCTTATCTAGATTAAAAAAAAAAACCCCATTACAAAATATTTATTGAAACACTTATCTACCATTCAAAATAATCGATATGTGCGCAAGAGTTGACATCGCCGCAGTGTTTTCTGTCGGTGAGGGTAGGGCAGTCACGGCCGCCATCTTTCTTTTCGCGCACTACGCTCCTATAGCGAAATTTGTCTCCAAAGCCGCAAGTCACTGAGCAAGGACCCCAGGCACTCCATTCTGACACGATGCAGTCATTAGCTGTGAATAAAAAGAAAGCTAACTGCCGCACTCAGAGAGCTTTAATGAGTACTTAGGCCATCACTTAGTTATGGTTTTGACAGTTTTGTCATACAAAAATATGTCAAACCTTTACTAAGTGAAGGCTTAAATAATCATTAAATATCTCTGAGTACGGCAGTGATTCTTATTCATGATTAAATTAGTGGTAAGTAAAGGAAGTTAAGACTATAAGTTCAGTCTATGGGTCGTGCTGCATACATTCATCATCATCATTTCAGCAGATATACGTTGGACATAGGTGCCTCCCAAGTGTTGCCACATTGACCGGTCCCATGGATCTCGCATACAGCGGATCCCCGCAACCTTCACTGCTCTACCTAGTGGAAGGCATTCACATCACTGCAATATTTGGTTTTGACAGTTTTGTACAGGATTCGTTAATTTGTTCGGCATATCCGAAAATCAACGACGACATTTGAATTCCACCAGCCCGCATTGATTATGAATTACCTACTAACCCCTGCCACGCACAGCGACCGACAGTGAGCACGGAGTACGAGGAGGCAAGTGGAAGGCTCTGTCAGACTTTAACTACACCAGTATTCCCGGTATTCACCGGGGATTCTGGGAATTAGTGCGCTTTCCAAGATCCCCGCTTAAAGCACGAGGAGGTTTGATCCAACCAGTGCGAACAGGCTATAATACAATTTTATGTTGTTTCTTACGCTGGATCTTGTTGACTGCATGGTGTAGACGGGACCTAAAGTGCCTTGGTAGGTGTTTGTGTAGGCCAAGCTTCCTGCCGTGAGCCACAGCCAACACGACATCGTCCATATTCTTGAGTTCGCCTTCAAACTCTGCTTCTGTTGTCCTGTTACAAATAATATAGAAAAAAAAGTACAAAATCTGTTCAGGAGATAATAATGCCATAGACAGAGCTACAGATACACACTTCAAACTTATAATACTCTCCTTTTTTGGTCAGGGGTTGAAAACAATTTACAGCTAAGGTTCTCCAATTGGCCCGTCGGGGCTGCGGAATGTTGTAAGAGGTACCGCGTCCTTGACATATAGGGCTAAGAAGGAACATGGGTGGTTTTTAGTCAGTAGAAGTCTGAGTGTCTGACACTCCCTTTCGCTCTGCCCAAAAGCGGGAGGGGTTATTTTATGATTTCTCACCCCCCCCTCAATAAAAAAATGGTTCTCCAATTGCGGCTCCATCCTTATCGGTTGGAACAAACTTTAATGTAGTGCTATGTAGCATGTCTGTTTGGAGTCGACGTAACTTGGGATGGATAGAATATGCAATAGGTCACAACTTGCAACTCACGGATACCCTTCAAGCCAAATAGGAAAATATACATATTCGTGATTAGTAAATTAGATCACAACTTTCAACCAGTCAAAGAATGAAATTGCTTTACTTTAAAAAATGTTCTGGCTGTATAAGGTAATAGAGGACGTACCTAACAAAAGTAGAAAATCAAATTATTCAATGAAGATTGCATTTTAATACAAGTAAAAATAAACTTTCCTTTTACAAGTTAAGACTTTCTCTTCCACAAATTGTGTTTGTTTATTCTTTCTTTCTGGTACTACAAATTAATCCAATAAAGAATAGGAATTGAATTCCCGACAAAGCGTCGTTAACATGTCGAAGTATTCCGGATACACAAAGACAGTCTGTTGAGCATATTCCCGTTTCCATTGCACACAATCAGGATCAATAATTCAGATTATGTTTTGCCTAATCTTTCCACAACTATGTTGAGGTCTTCTTCCAGTCTAAGTGGATGCAGCCGAATACCAGTATTTTACACGGAGCGTATGCCTATCTGACCTTCACAACCTAATTAGTATTGGGTAATATAATTCTCAATGGTAAGACTTATTCCCAGACTTTGGGCCCACTGACTAACTGTGAGGACTCTTCAAAGATCTAAGAATCACAGTCGCGAGTCGGGACCAACACCTTAAAGTGCTTTACGGGGCACAGAAAAAACTCAAAAAGTATTTTTTCTTAAATTCTAAATATCAGTTGTACCAAAAGGAGACGATTTGTGTCGTAATAATAAATAATAATTTGTATTAATGAAAGGTTTCAACTAAATACATATTGTATAACAAAAGCGCTCCTCACGGAGTTGCTGTAATATGATTCACAAGCAAATATCGCAAACCGGATTATCAGACAGATAATGGAAACAAGTCCTTATGCTAATACTAATGGAAAAGTAATAAAGGTAAGTAACGATATGAAATTCTATCAATTTCAATGTTGCACGAGTGGGTTTCAGTGTTCAGGCTTTATAAAAATATTTGTCTCTCTCTGAAAGCAATCTCTCGCATTTCCGTCAAACGAACTTGATTTTTTTGTTACTATTTTTTTAAGGGGATATTAATTTCCAAGATTTGTTGGCTAAAAATGTCCTAAATCCCAGGACCAGACTTTTTTCATAAGGTTTAATATAGGTCGGTAGGTTGGGGGGTGGGTGGTGGTGGGTGTAACAAACTAGTCGTAGATTTCACTCGTTATATTATTACAACGCTTATGATATATCTAATCAAAATCAAATCAAATCAACTTATTGTCAAGCCCATAAATAAAATACATACTAGCATGGCTAGTTGACAAAACAAATCTAATTAGTCCGTCAGATAGATTTCCAAAAAATATTGGACACGTATTTTTTCTTTTTTCACGTAAACAAACATTGAAGACGATACAGTGCTTTGAAAACTCGTGTGACGTCATAGTTTAAGGCATTAGTATGGCAGTTTTTACCGGTCAGTGACGTCACAAACCCCACTCAAATCTTTGATGCGTTTTATCTTCGTCAATTTTGATTGGTTTGATAAAACAAAAAATACGTATCCAATATTTTTCATACCACCATTGTTTTTATACCACCCATGAACGTCATATACTTGGCTTTACATCCTGTCAAGTCAAGAAATACCTCAACCAATGTCAGTGGAGATTAGCCGATGGGATGGAAGATGTTATATAAGTGTACTAGTATGAGCAGACACAGGAGCACTCTCCGTTCCTTTACTCTCCGATGGAGTGAGATGGCAATGCGGCCGATGAGAGATCATGCGCAGGACCAACGGCTTAACGTGCTTTTCGAGGGAGTCCATATTTGTGCTCGCTTGATGGCATTAAATATATCTGGTCAAAATGTGGGTGTACTGTGAAGTACGAGTAGAAATAAATACACCTCTCTGTAACCGTTCGAAGATTACAGGCATGATTTTATGTCGGGCTAAATGATATATGAGTAACTGACGCACTCAGAGAGCTTTAATGATTACTTAGGCCAGCACTTAGTAAAGGTTTTGACAGTTTTGTCAAACAAAAGTATGTCAAATACGGCGGTTATGTACGGCTTAGATAATCATTAAATATCTCTGAGTACCGCGGTAAGATACTTACGTAGTAGTCGGAGCTTTAGTCACTACGACAACAAAATTTTCAGGTGCATTCGGTCTGGGAGTTCCAACAGGATCTTCTTCTAAATCCTTCAGCTTGTCTACATAGTTCCTCGTAGTCATAACATTGTGTTCTGGTTCTTCTTCATTAAAATCGTTGTCATCATTATCGTTGGTGACTATTGTCTGTCGTGGTAAACCTTTGTGTTCACTTTTAGCTTTTAGCATGGACTTGAGCTCTTTGCGAGCTAAATCATTCAGCTCCTTCGGTGTGTATTCTTTAACCTTAAGAAAACCAGCAGATACATGAATGTTATTGTTTGTTAGAAATCAGGAGGCATAATCTTAAAGTTTTTCCTATAATATAGAGACCCAATACAAATTATTTTATTTTCTTAGGTGTTAACAAAAAATACAATAATTACCTACTAACATAATAAAATAAAGAATATAATAGAATAAAAAGAATGAAAAAATGTACAGAAATAAAATAAAAAAAATGAGTAGGTACTTAATGAGGAAGTTTAAAAGTGTCACCGATGACTAAAAAGTTGTGTGGTAATCGCTTGTGGGTATGTGCGTTTGGAGTGTGAATGTGAAGGGGTATTGAAGAAGAAAAAGCCCAAAGAAACGATGGATGTCCTGTGTAAATCATATGACAATGTCAAATCTTTGACGCGTTTTACGAGTACCTTCGTCAATATTTATTGATTTGATAAAACAAAAAATACGTATCCATTTTTTTCGATACCTAATCTAACAGACGGATCACACGCGGCACATTTTTTTTTAGTCAGTAAACATCCCTATTGTAAGCTCGTTGTAGATCGTTGCCTTTTTTTTTTTTTTTTAGTGGGTGTAAAATCATCGAATAACCCCTCCCGCTCTTGGGCAGAGCAAAAGGGAGTGTCAGACTTCTACTGACTAAAAACCACCCATGTTCCTTCTTCGCCCTCTATGTCGAGGCCGCGATAACCGGTGGACTACCCGCGGCCCTGTAGATCGTTGCCTTACATTAAGATTCATCAATAGATAATGCGATGAATTCACGGTAACCTGCCATGGCTGCTGTTTGGCTTCACAAATTGCCTCTTCATAGTATGTAACTGCAATTTTATACGGTAATGGTGGCTCGCCAGCAATTCGGCTGTGAAAAAATTACACACCCTTTTGTCGTAGAAAATAATTTTCATGGAATTTTTTAAGGCATAAAGATAGATAAATTCAAAATCTTCCCTTACTGCTCACTATCGCTACAAAATGAATTCATGTGGAAAATTTCATGTGCCGACACTTTGCCTGTGTTTATAGCTGTGAGCTTTGTCACAATACGCTAATAATAACCTAAATTAAGAAGACACTCTCGTTAGTCAGCTGAATCAAGGACTTGATATATTATAGAAAGCGGTACTCCTGGACACGGCTCGTATTGATACCTATTATAAGAGGTCTATTTTTCTGGTGTCCTGATGACCACCGTTAACTTAAACTGTTTCCGATAGCGGTGGACTACAAAGTGTAAAGAAAATAAAAGATAAAACCTAAGTAAATAATAAAATCTACTTGTACTAAATTTATTTTAAAAACGACACCGAAAAACACTTCAAATTAATGTTTAGTGTAGGTTTACATCATCCTCGTCATTCAACATTTTCTGATATTATAAATGCGAAAATTTGTGAGGATGTTTTACTCTTTTACGCAAAATCTAATCAACGGATGTAGATGAAACTTAGAACACAGATAGTTTATAATCTGGATTAACACATAGGATACTTTTTATCCTGGTAGTATGATTCCGTGGGACAATTATCGAACTCCACGCGGGCGAAGCCGCTGGTACAATCGAGTCAAGCATTACATCACTCAGCACATCACACCACCCCTGGGTATAAAACTAGCGCGCACCTACGATACGGAATGATTTGATTAAACACTTGAGGCACTTATCTATCAGGGTAACGGTGTAAACCGATAGCCTGTGTAACACGATCATGTACCTACAGTTGCGAGCGACGATAAAGTATGCTTTTAAAATTCGAAACCAATTTTCTGATTGAAATATTACACTCTGAGATTCGATCTATTTCGTTTTATAGGTAGACTTTCCGACCTTTTTGCACTTACGAGATACTCAACTTCCAGACTCCATGCTTTTCCTGATAAATTCGTGAGGTAAACCTTTGACCGACTCGGTAATTTATCAAAATACCCTGTTTTCAGCATAAATATACTATTAAAGATTCCAAAATATTCACATCGTCATTATCATCAGCCTGTAATATTCCCACTGCTGGTCTCCTCTATATGAGAGGGAATGGGCTATAATCCACCACGCGGGCCCAGTGCGGATTGGTAGATGTCACATATCTTCGATTTTTTGGTTCTTGGACCTGTCGGTTTCCTCACGATGTTTTCCTTCACCGTTTTGAGAGCAGTGGCGATGAAATAAATTACACAAAGTATAATGCGCCAGCCTGGGTCCGAACCCACGACTTACTGCTCGTAAGTAGAGGCCGCCACCACTGGGCTACCGCTGCTATCCTCATAAATTACAATCATTACATTAGCAGAAAGCCTCTTACAAAAGATCCCACATGTATACCTACGTGTGATCGCGACTGTACTTGTCACCATAACAGTTACATTAAAATACCTCCATGACAAAGAGGAGTGGTTAGTTTTATTTTAAACCACAATTATATTTATTATGGGAATGACGGAGTAGAAAATTTTCATTTTATCTGAAACGTAAAAGGAGAAGGATTTTGATGCATGCATAACTTTGTCCTGCTTGAGTTTTCGGTTGTACCTATATGATAGGAATGTTTTTACCCGACTGCGGCCAAGCCCAAAAGGAGGGTTATGTGTTTAATCTGTATGCATGTTTGTATGACCGTTTCTTTTTGACTGCCTTGTTGGTCTAGTGGTCGCTGTGCATGACTTAGGTCCTGGGTTCGACTCTTAGTTAGGCAAAGTTTTATTGGGTTTTCCATAAGGAGTTTCTCGGTCGGAGCCATGGAGTATGGAATTGAGCTCCGTTGACGGCAATAGGCTCTTCCCCTATTACATGGAATTTAAACATAACTTACAAAATGTGTATGTGTAGGCGACTAACCTTTCGGGCTTTATATGCGTGATGTTATGTTGGTGTGAAAAATGGATCTTAAATGTTATAATTGCAAATTATTCGGTTGTGTTTGGTCAGTGTAAACATTCAAACCCGATCCACTATCAACTTGATTTTAATGGGCAAAGATATTTTGACTTGCAACCCTTTGCTTTGCATGAGAAAATCCAGGCTAATAATAGTAATAAAAGTATTTTGGGAGAAGGCATTGTTAAGTACTCATAGTACTCACTAATATGTGAGTGTGTATGTTTGTTACTCTTTCACGCAAAAACTACTGAACGGATTGTTGAGTTTCTAAGAAATTACTTAGCAGCAAATATTAATCTGTTTATATTTCTGAGACAAAGAACCTATTCATGCGTACGCGCCTGGCCTCCGTTCAGTATTTCATTCGTCCCGTTCGTGTGCTAGGAACTAGTCACATTACTTCTCAATACAATATAAAGGTTAAATTAAAAGTTCATATTGAAAGTTAACCTAAAGAGTGAAGTTTGATTATCCCCACACCTAATAAATTAATAGGTTATGGGCCCAGGTGTGCGCGAGTGAAATATTCACTGTGTTGAACAATAGTTTTGAAAATCTGCCGTTGAACAATAAATAAAAAATAAAAATAAAAAAATGGACTATTTCAAGGTTAAAAGAAATATCAAGGCATTCGACGGTGAGAAGTACAGTGTATGGAAGTTTCGTATTCGTGCGTTGCTAAGTGAAATAAATGTGATAAACATTATCGACGAAGACCCAGTACCTGGCAACGAAAATTGGGAGAAAAACAATAAAATTGCCAAAAGTGTGATCATAGAATATCTTTCCGATTCTTATCTTGGTTTCGCTAAAGAAGATGTTTCGGCAAAATATATTTTGAAAAATTTAGATACGTTGTACGAACGTAAGAGTATCGCGACGCAGTTGGCACTAAGAAAAAAGTTGTTGTCGTTGAAATTAAAAAGTGAAGTGTCGCTCATACAACATTTTACAACGTTCAATGATCTCATCACTGAACTACTTGCTGCTGGTGCGAAGTTAGAAGAAACCGATAAAGTGGCTCATTTACTACTAAGTTTACCCTCATCTTATGACGGAGTCATTACAGCGATCGAGACGTTATCGGAAGATAATATAACGTTAGCTTTCGTTAAAACACGGCTATTGGACCATGAAGTGAAGTTGAAAAATGAGTCAGGCGAAATGAGCGAAAAAGTGTTGCAAATAGAAATGCAAAACAATGACAAGTCGAAGAAAAGAAAATTTGAAAACAAACAGTCAAATAAATATATAAAACGCAGGAAAGAGAACGCTAAGTTCGTAAAATGTCATCACTGTGGGCGTAAAGGACATAAACGGAATGATTGTTACCATTTAAAACAAAGGAATCAGCAAAAGGGCAATAATAACAATGACCGACTAAGAACACTACAGTCAGTCAAGATAAGCCAAAATAAACAGTCAGCATCGAATGAGTTCTCAGGATTTGCTTTCATGACCGGCGAACATGAAACGCAAGACGATGATAACAAAGTTACTTTTATTCTGGATTCCGGCGCCTCGAATCACATCATCAATAGAGAAGACTTGTTTACTAACTTTGTTGTTTTAGATACACCACTTAAAATGTCAGTTGCTAAAAATGGCGAATTTATTTCAGCTACAAAAAGAGGTACCCTGCAGGTTACTAGCAACATGGGTGTCCAGGATGTTTGGATGGTGTTCTGTACTGCCCTGAGGTACCGTACAATTTGCTGTCGGTATCTAAAATGCAGCGAGCTGGCTACACTGTCATATTCAGTACTGACGGTGCAAGGATATGCAAAAATGGTAAAACAGTAATGAAAGGTATGTCTTTTAATAATCTAATTGCTGTAGATTTTGTAGTGTCTGTAAACGTGTGTCGTCTTGTTTCCCAAGCATGCATTAGTGACAAAAATAATTATAAATTATGGCATCAGCGCCTCGGTCACTTGAGTAAAAACAAATTTATAGAAATAAAACGGCACGAGTTGTTTAAAGACGTAAGTAAATTAAGCACTGTAGTACCGGATGACGAATTGTGTGAAGCTTGCATTTATGGAAAGCAAAGCCGACTTCCGTTTAATCACACCAAGGACAAAAGTCACATAAATCGACCTCTATTTGCTGTCAGTTCTGATGTCTGTGGTCCTATCACTCCAACGACCGTTGAAAATAAAAACTATTTCGTAATGTTTGTTGACCAGTATACTCATTATTGCGTTACGTATCTGATAACATACAAATCAGACGTATTTGCAGCGTTTAAAGACTTTGTTGCAAAAAGTGAAGCTAAATTTAATTTAAAGGTAGCTAACTTGTTTTGCGATAACGGTGGTGAGTATTTATCCGCCGAAATGAAGAACTACTGTGCTGAAAAGGGTTTTTCATACCATTTAACAGTTCCTAGAACTCCACAGCAAAATGGTGTCTCTGAAAGAATGGTGAGAACCATTACTGAGAAAGCTCGTTCAATCTTAAGTGGTGCACGATTAGATAAAGTTTTTTGGGGTCAAGCAGTTTTGACTGCTGTTTACTTAATAAATTTAACACCGACTAAAGCTCTCAAACTTTTAAAAACACCATATGAGATGTGGCACGATAAGAAACCTGAAGTAAAATTTTTAAAGATTTTTGGATCAACTGTTTATGTGCATAACAAAACGACCAAAGCTAAATTTGATGATAAATCATGGAAAGGTATTCTGGTGGGCTATGTACCAAATGGTTATAAAGTTTGGAAGCCAGATTGCGAAAAGTTTGTAGTGGTCAGAGATGTTATCGTGGACGAAACTGCCTTTTTGAGGTCCAGGCCTTCTTGGAAGCCTGAAGGGAATATTGGAAGTTCTCATGACAAAACTGATAAGGACATTGTGTCTTCTAAATCAGTGTCAAAAAAAAAGTCTCGTGACCATGGAATAAAACTAGATAGTACAAAATCTAGTAGGTCAGACCATGTTGAAATGAAACTAGATAGTTTAAAATCTAGTGGGTCAGACCATGTTGAAAAGAAACTAGATAGTTTAAAATCTAGTGGGTTAGACCATGTTGAAATGAAACTAGATAGTTTAAAATCTAGTGGGTCAGACCATGTTGAAAAGAAACTAGATAGTTTAAAATCTAGTGGGCAAGATGAAAATCCTGCTAAAATTCGCAAATCGAAACCATGATACGCTAAGCAAGGTACGTTTTGATAATTCAATGAGTAGTTCTATTGAAAGTACAAACAAAAATACTGGATTAAGGAGGAGTGACAGGATTAAAGACAAAACCCCTGTGTCTTATAATGAAATTGATCACAAAGACTATTTGATGTGCGCTGAGTCTGTTTTATACAGTTTACCAAAATCATTTGCAGAAATTAAATATAGAAATGATAGATATAAATGGGAAAGCGCAATTAGGGAGGAAATTAATTCATTACATAAAAACGAAACGTGGACTTTAGTACCACGACCGCCAAACAAAAACATCGTAGATTGTAAATGGATTTTTACTGTCAAAAATGATGAATTTGGATATCCTCAACGATATAAGGCCCGTTTAGTTGCGCGAGGTTTTAGTCAAGAGTATCTGACAGACTACAACGAAACATTTGCACCTGTTGCGAGAATAGCCAGTTTTAGATTCATTATTAGCTTTGCAAATCAGTTTAATTTATTAATTCATCATTTGGACGTTAAAACTGCCTTCCTTAATGGCAAATTAAAAGAGGAAATCTATTTAAGGGTTCCTGAAGGTATATCATGTAAAGAAGGTTATGTTTGTAAATTAAAAAAGGCGTTATATGGGCTTAAACAAGCGGCTAGATGTTGGTTCGAAGTATTCGAACACGCTTTAAAAGAAAAAGGATTTCAGAATTCATCAGTTGACAGATGTATATACATACTAGATAGAGGGAATATATGTAAAAATATATACGTAGTGCTTTACGTTGATGATTTAGTAGTAGTATGTAATGACTTTAATACGATGACTAATTTCAAAACATATTTAATGAGCAAATTCGAAATGACCGATTTAAATGAAATAAAACTGTTTCTAGGCATAAAAATCACTAGAGAAAGTGATCAAATGCTGTTGGATCAAAGTGCATACATCAAAACAGTCTTAACTAAGTTTAATATGCACGAGTGTAAACCTGTGTCGACCCCCTTAGAAAATAAGTTAAATTATGACGCATTGAACTCTGAGGAGAAATATGACGCACCCTGTCGAAACGTCATAGGATGCCTTATGTATATTATGCTTTGTACTAGGCCCGATTTAAGCGTCAGTGTAAACATCCTGAGTAGGTACACACACAAAAATAATAAAGAGTTATGGCAATGTCTTAAACGGGTACTAAGGTACTTAAAAGGCACAACTAATCTAAAATTGGTTTACAAGAGGTGTAAATACAATGATATTTTGTGTGGGTACGTAGACTCAGATTGGGGTGGCAATGATACACATGATAGAAAGAGTACAACTGGGTACTTGTTTAAACTTTTTAATAAGTGCACAATTTCCTGGAATACACGAAAACAATCGTCAGTCGCGGCTTCTTCAACTGAAGCCGAGTATATGGCATTGTTTGAGGCAGTTAGAGAAGCATTGTGGCTTAAGTCTCTAGCGGCCAGTATAAATATACTGATCACTGTACCAATTGTCATCTATGAAGACAATAATGGCTGTATAAGTATAGCCAATAACCCAACATGCCATAAACGGTCAAAACATATTGACATAAAATATCACTTTTCTCGGGAACAAGTTGAGAAAAATGTAATAACATTAAATTATATTCCCACAGGTGAACAGTTGGCCGATGCATTGACAAAAGCTCTACCTGCAATCACTTTCCAAAAGCTAAGATCTCAAATGGGAGTACAGCGATAGTGTAAATAAGTGTATAGTGTACATACATTATAATTATATAATATGATATAGTGTGTACATAACTTAATGAGTACAACTGAAGTACATATTTTTGTTGACTTTAGAACTTAAGTCAGTTATATTTAACTTAAGTATTGATTTTGATTTGAATTGGTCTGGTTGAAGGTTTTACTGGGTTTTCCTCAACCCTCGAACGAATGTTGGACCAAATTGTAATTCCCCAGCAAGTATTTGGAAGTTAATGTGATTTAGTTAGGTAGTCGATTTATATCGATTTTTGTTTGTATAACTACCGATTAATTTTTGAGGGGGCGTGTTGAGTTTCTAAGAAATTACTTAGCAGCAAATATTAATCTGTTTATATTTCTGAGACAAAGAACCTATTCATGCGTACGCGCCTGGCCTCCGTTCAGTATTTCATTCGTCCCGTTCGTGTGCTAGGAACTAGTCACATTACTTCTCAATACAATATAAAGGTTAAATTAAAAGTTCATATTGAAAGTTAACCTAAAGAGTGAAGTTTGATTATCCCCACACCTAATAAATTAATACGGATATGGATAAAATTGGTGCACAGATAGTTTATAACCTGAATTAACTCTTAGGATAGCTTTTATCCCGATTTTATCTTCCCGTGGGATAATTTTAGAGTTGTAGCGGGCAAAGCCGCTGGCACAAACTAGTATTATAAATGCGAAAGTTTGTGATGATGTTTGTTACTATTGCACGCTGAAACTACTGAACGAATTTGGATAAAATTTGATACACAGATAGTGTATAACCAGAATTAACACAAAGGATAGTTTTTGTCCCGATTTTATATTTCCGTGGTATAATTTTAGAGTTGTAGCGGGTGCAGCCGCTGGCAACACCTAGTCTGTAATAATATGGTGACTCTTCAACAAAATACCACGTATACTAAAAGAAAATATTACCTTGGTAATCTCAACTTTGGCAATAGCCGGCAGTTCCCTCATTTCTGGGTAATAGAAGCCAGCAGCAGGGTGATCGGGGACTCTCGGCTTGTGCCTTATCACTGGGTCGGGAGGACTGGTCTCCCAGCGAGGAGCTGTGAACGTCAGTCCACTGGCCGCTCCCGCGTCTAGTGGCTCCAACTGTTTGTAAACAGGTCAAAGATTAAGATGAACAGTTTAGTAAAACAGCATTTGATCCGATGAGTTTTTCCGGATGAATGTCATAGGGAAACTATGAGCTTTTTAGATTCAAAGCTCTTTTCAACCGTGTTAGGGAATTGACCTTGAGACAGTACTAAAGGTTGAGGTGGAATGAAATAAAAATAGCATAAAATAGTTGCATAGTGCATTCATTTTTACAATACGAAGTTATTTATCCCAGAATTAATTTCGTAATACACTATAATACACAAGCGATTTAAACAAAATAAATTCCTTACGTCAAGAGTAATCTGATCAACCCAAGAGGAGTCTACACATAGGTTCACCGCATCCAAGCCAATGAACCAATCTGGTGACGGGATCAAGCGGCACATGAGAGATACCTGGAACCATAAAAATCAGTTTTAAGACCAAGAAGAATTTAGAAACGAAAGCTTACTTTAGGCACAACTTAGCCTGCTAGATGCACAAACAAAATAAATTGGTTAATCAAGGGGTATTCACTTGGAAGGAGTTCGCAAAGGCCTAGCTCGCCGTCCGACCGTCTTATAACGACGACAGGCCGTGTCGGCGGCGCGTTCGTGTTCCACGCGCGCCTCAAAGAGATGTCAGCAACATGGAAGGGGCCCGCAAGGGCCGACGCCCGTCGGGGCTGCGGGATGTTGTAAGAGAGATGTTGGAACATGGGTGGTTTTTAGTCAGTAGAAGCCTGACACTCCCTTTCGCTCTGCCCAAGAGCAGGAGGGGTTATTTGATGATTTTCCAACTGAAAAAAAAAACTGCGATACTGTTAAGAAGGATTTTTTTAAGGATGTGGAATCATCAAATGATTTCAGACCGCTCTTGGCGGAGCAGAAGTGCGTATCGGTCTTCAACTGTCTAAAACCCATCCGTATTACTTCTACTGCCCTTTGCGTTCCAGGGCCACGGAAACTCTCTACAACAAATTCCGCAAACCTGGCAGGCACTGGCCCTAGCGGTCCCCGTCTAAAAAAATATAAGGCCTGCCTGGGTTCGAACCCTCGACTTAAATACTGCACGTAATTCAGGGCCACAACCACTTACGAAGACACAATACCAGCTCAACCCTTACCAAACTATGTCCACCATCAACAAACACCATGTTCTCTGTGACTCCAGTCCCGGCTCCCAGAGCAGGCGCCGAGAACTGGTCATACACCTGCTGTTCTTCATCGCCCTCGTTTACCAGGTCATCGATCTTGCCGTACTGTGAGAAGGCGCGGACTGACGGCTTGGCTACCGATCCTATGTGGTACAGGCTGTAGTTTGTCGAGTGGGATTGACCTGGGAAGACCAAATAATAAGATTATGATGATTGAAGGTATTATCATGTCTTTAGCATAACATAACAACGTTTACGCCGAGTGTGATACGTGATTTAGAAAAGTGTAAAACCTAATATCACCTCCCCGTAAGTTTATGAATTCGAAACACTTAACCACGAAAGCACGCCATCTCGAAAAACTGAACAACAAATGAAAGAAAAGAAAGAAAACATATTTATTTGGCACATACCATAAGTACACACAACAAAAAATACAAAAACTAGGAACTAAACAGGGGAAAAAAAAAAAGATATAAAATTGTGTGTCTCACGGGGGCGCCAAATAGGTCCAGTTTAGCAAACTGCCGAGCAGCTAGTGCCCGACGCTGGTTTTCAACTGAACCTGACATAGTGAAGTGACGGATGTAAAACAGCTTTGCACTTTGTGTCAACTAAAATATATAGATAGGTACATAAATATAATAAAGTGTATTTTGTGTACAGATAAGAAATATTATAGGTATGTAGTTATCAAAAATAAATAAAACCTACAGAAAAAAAAAGGGGAGAAAAAGTACAAGATAAAACAAAAAATAAAAATCGAAGGTACTTAAATGAACGGAGATAATCTTTTTACATTGATAAGTGGCATAGGTCTAGAAAGATATTGTTGTTCTGTGATCAAGCTGTTAATTATATAATTGAGACATTTAGTGCGACCATATCCAACTTTCGTTGCGATTCCATTAGATACTTCCGTAGGCGTCTTCTGAAAGTATCAATTGTGCCAATCATTCTAATAGGTGGTGGCAGGTTATTCCATATTTTGGAAGCCGCATAACGAAAACTACCTCTGAATGCTGCTGTGTTATGAGAATGAGTCGAGAGTTGTTGCGAACATTGCCTTCTCTCACATTCGCGTCTACTACTTAACCAACTTAATTTACTGTATAAGTAGTCCGGTTTTTTATATTTAATCACACCGAACAAAAGACACGCCAAGTGTAGTTTCCGTCTGGACTTCATTTTTAGCGAGTAGTGTTTGTTTAAAAAAGGTGTTACGTGACTTCGCCGAGGAATAGTGTAGCAAAACCGCAAATGCACGCCACCTCGAACAACTGAACAACGAATGCACACCACCTTGAACAATTGAACCACGAATTCACGCTACCTCGAACAACTGAACAACGAATGCACACGACCTGTAATGCCCGGTTAGGCAGAGAGGTGTACCTAACAGTACACCCACATAGGGGGCGAGCTTATTGCACATCCACCAGGCCCAAATTCAGACTCAGTGGCTGCTACTGAAAAATTCGGGACGGAAAAACTCAATAACACTTTGCCCGACTCAGGAATCGAACCTAGGACCTCATACTCATGTCACAAGACCAACGAGTCTATAGCAACATATAAAATACTAGGGGACGTCACGCGGTTTCCCCCGCGTAGTTCCCGTTCTCGTAAGAATACAGGAATGAAAAGTAGCCTATGTAACCCGGGGATAGTGTAGCTTCCCAACAGTGAATGAATTTTTCAAATCGGTCCAGTAGTTTCGGAGCCTATTCGTTACAAACAAACAAACAAATCTTTCCTCTTTATAATATTAGTGTAGACATTTGACTAAATCCTAATTCCAGCCAGTCGTCCAAAACGATTCCCCCTACCATTTACTTATTGAACCCCGTTTATTGATACAGACACATTTGACAAGTCTCGTACGAGTATATATACCGATATAATACTGTATATATATGTATATACACGATGCGCGATGTCAAGTTAAATTCAACGTAAACGTGTGTAAAGGAAGCGGTCCATCGGAGCGTCTCTGCCTGTCGAGTGATTCTCAATGGAGTTCCGCACAATATTGCCATAGACAGGGATTTCATTATTAATATTTTGTTCATAGAATGTATTCATGTAAGGATTATAAATCTATACATATAATAAAATCGTAGGAAAGTCAAAACTGTACATTGAATATTTTTTTTAAAGAATATTTGGGATGTGATCTACAATCGATACCGAAGCCAAAAATATAGTTTTTAGAATTTTTGTCTTTTTGTATGTCCGGGATAAACTCAAAAGTACGGCCATGTATTTACTTCAAATTTGGCACGAATATTACTAAGAAGTCAGGTCAACATAAAGTCTACATATTAACAGGCTATCACCCACGGGGAACGAGCAGTAACCCTTTATTTCTTCAACGCATTCTGTAACAACGTGTAATCTTACGACGCATATTTGAATGTTGTTATTATGTTCACCATGCTATAAGATAGCTTCATACTATAAAAATCACGCAATATAAGTAACTTAGGCCGAAAAACAAATTTAAAATTAAATGAATGTCAGCGCCATCTATGAGATTTCAGTCGAATCAAGTCGAATTACATGTGTAAGCCCTTTTTGGATAGCATATTTAAATTTGATCATGTTGACGAGGTTAATAGTTGCTTTTAAAAGTCACACATGGAGTTATGCATTTTTTTCTTGAAAATTGTATCGTTATTCCTTAGAGATGAGCAAGACAAATAAAAAAAATGTGTATAGATAAGTTCTAAGCTGCTTAATAATTGTCTTATAAAATTCATCGAGTTTGTCTTTTTTTTTTAAAAAAAAAACAGGACTCAAAAAGAACTGCATAGATAATAAAATTTAAGGTGCTGTGGAAGGTTTTTCGGGAATTTTCAAGGACACCACATTGGGTAGAGTTTAAACCGTGCACCCGAATAATGGCGAATTGATGTGTATATAACTAGGGAGGTACGAAGGAAACGAACGAGTGTATGGTACAAAGGCTAGTTTAATACTGACGGTACATAAGTAGTCAACTGACAATATTAATATTTAGAACATGTGGGTAGATACGCATCATTCCTCCACACTTAGTTTTGAAACCTGTTGACAAAACAACATAACATAAAATAACTTAACATAACATAACAATCTTATACTAATCTACTTATAATATTTAGAATAGTCTACTTTCTTTCTGGGACGCTCAGAACGTGCTCGTGACACAGGCGAGATAACTGGTTCCTGTATGACGACCGAGGCTTGAGGAGCCTGACCTTCGGATACCTCACTACATGTCGGTCGTGCATGTTCTCTGCTCACAGTTTCAGTGACAGCACTTCGATTACTGTCAGTTTCAGCACTAGTTTCTGTCACAGTATCAGTCGGTGCTACACCATCGTCCTTCACCGGTTCCTCCGTAGCTGCACCAACTACTGTGCTAACTCTATTGGACTCGCTGTCATTGTCTGGCATTGGCAATACTGATGGTCTAAGAGGAACTCGTGAAGACATTGGACTGTACACAGGCAGTAAGGCTGCCGGTTCAAGTTCATTAGAATCGTCTGATCTGGAAATATTAGAACATTTTCCGTTCTTACAATGTAGCAATTGGTCGACGTGCCTTATGGAAAATGCATTTTGTTCTTCAATAAATATTTTAAACATTCTATTTCCTATGACCTTATTTACTACTCCTAGTTTCCAAGACTCTTTCCTACCACTTTACCACCGGACCCATACCTTGTCGCCAACTTTAAAATCTCTGATCTTACATTCAGTTGTCCTCAATGTTGACGTTTCACGCGGTTTCGATTTTATAGGAAGTATTAAATCAAGACGCGATCTCAAATCCCTCCCAAACATTAATTTTGCGGGCGAATATCCGGTAGTACAGTGTATCGTGTTCCTATACTCAAATAGGTATCCCAATAATTTTTCTTGCAAAACACTGAGAGACAAGCTTTCACTTAAAATAATTTTTAACATTTTTTTACAAGTACGTACTGAATTCTCAGCTTGCCCATTGCTACATGGATGATAAATTGGAGACGTCATATAAGTAATGCCATTATTGGTACAGAAGTTGATAAAATCCTTAGAATTAATTTTAACGTCATTATCTGATACTAGCGTACTAGGTATACCGAACACGGAAAAAATATGCTTTAATTTCCTAATTAATGATTGGGTAGTAACATCATTATGCATCCAGATACACTCCAACCACTTTGAGTATGCATCAATCACGACCAGGTATGTTTGTTGTCCTATCGACAGGTAATCGATGTGGATCCGTTCCCATGGTGCCGCTGGACTCGGCCACGGTGCCGGCGTAGCTCGTGGTGGCGCGTGCCGCACGCTTATGCATTTATCGCATGCGCCGATCCATCGCTCGATATCTTCGTCAATACCGGGCCACCACATCCTACTGCGAGCATTACATTTCATTTTTACAATGCCTAAATGAGTGCTATGAAGTTCACGCAGCATTCTTTCGCGTAATGCCATAGGAATTACCACCTTATGTCCACGCATTAAAATACCCTTTTCATATTGTAAGTCTGTTCTACACAAAAAATATGGTCGAATTGATGCACAAACAATCTTTCGGGGCCAACCGACATTCGTATATTTAACGACAGTTTGTATGATTTTATCATTCTCAGTGGCATTCTTTATATCCGTAAACAACACGGCCGGCGCGATCGAGTCTAGAAAATTTAATGAACAGTATGCGTCATAGCCCTTATCTGTTTCGCACTCAACATCAGGTATAGGCGCACGGGAGAAATAATCGGCGACTAAGTTATTCTCACTCGATATGTACTGAACTGTATAATTATAAGCGGATAATATTATTGCATACCTTTGTAATCGTAATGCTGTAGTTATCGAAATGCCTGTTTTATTATTAAATATTGATACTAATGGCCGGTGATCGGTTTTAAGAATAAATGGCTCATTCCTACCGTACAGGTACTGATGGAAGTGTTTTACCCCAAAAATGATAGCCGTCGCCTCCTTTTGTATTTGGCTGTAATTACGTTCACTTGTCGAGAGCGACCGTGAGGCGAATGCCAATGGTCGTTCATGGCCATCGCTATCCCGCTGGGATAAAACTGCACCAAGTCCGTGCGGCCCCGCGTCAACTGCCAGGACCAGCTGCGCGCTCGGCTCGAAATGCGCTAACACGCGCTCTGAGGCAAGCTCGGCTCCGACGCGGCGCACAGCGCGGCGCTGGCGCGGTCCCCACTCCCACCTAGCGCTGGCGCGCAGTAGCTCGTGGAGCGGGCTCATAATACTCGACGCGTTTGGAATGAAATTCCTGTAGTAATTAACTACTCCGAGAAACCTTTTGACTTCTGTTATATTGGTCGGTTCCGGAGCGTTCAAAATAGCTTTAACTTTGTCGCGGCTAGTACGTAAACCATTTCTATCGATAACGTAACCTAAATAAGTTACATTTTCCTTAAAGAACTCGCATTTATCTTTTTGAAGACGCAACCCGGCTTCGTCTAACCTACTCAAAACTTGAGCTAGTCTCGCTAAATGAAGCCTTTTCGTTGGCGCAGTTAAACAAATATCGTCTAACCATATGCTTACTCCTTCGATACCCGACAGCAATACCTCCATTGCTTTTTGGAATACGGCAGGTGCATTGGCAAGACCATAAACTAAGCGTGTATATTTAAATAAACCCTTGGATGTATTTATTGTGGTTAGCTCTTGGGAGTCTTCCGAGAGAGAAAATTGGTTATATGCATTCTTTAGGTCTATTTTTGAATAATGTTCGCCCCCACCAAGCTTCGCGAACACTTCCTCAATTCTAGGTAGCGGGTACTTATCGATTATGAGATCCTTGTTAAGAGTGACTGAAAAATCTCCTGCGATCTTAACTGTGCCGTTATCTTTCAAAACTGGGACTATAGGAGTTGCGTATTGTGAATTGCTTACTGGCACTAATATACCCAGACCGACTAACCTACTCAATTCAGATTCCACCTTCTCTTTCAACGCAAAAGGTATGGGACGAGCCTTAAAAAATGTAGGCACAGAATTTTCCTTCAGTTGCAAATGTATTTTAAACTTATTAAAATAACCTAGTTCGTCACGCCATAAATTAGGATACTGTTCCAATAATGCATTAACTTCATTGTCTTGGCTTATTTTATAAATGTTTGTTAAAACTAATCCAAAAGCGGACATAAAATCACGACCGAGTAGGGGCGGGCCATTTGAGTCTACTACATAAAATGTGACCTCTTTCTTAAGATTATTATATTTTACTGTTTCTTCAAAATACCCCAATGGTGAAATTTTATGCCCATTATATAGACACATTTTGATCTTACAGTTATTTAATTTACAGTGTGAAAACATCTCCGAATACATTCTTTTAGACATGACTGAAGCGCCAGAACCGGAATCTAACTCCATAGTCACAATTTTATTTCCGACGGTAATTTGTAAACATAACGGTTTATCCGTCACATACCTGATATTAAAATTGTGACACTCCTCACAGCTTGCTTCCGTGTCTGTGTCACTGTTATTGTCCATTTTATTCACTCGCACACGGGATTTTTGCTTTTTGTCACACACTTTCTTTAAATGACCCTGTACACCACATTTTTGACATTTATATTTTTTGTAACGGCACTTTTCCTTATTATGGTTTTTTAATCCACACACTGAACAACGGAAATCTTCGTAAGATGGCTCACGATCGCGACTCGACGTGGATGCTCGCGCCTCTCGCGCGCTCACCCGAGCATCGCCATCGCTCCCGGCTCGCTTACCGCTCCCATCGCTCGGCCGCTTGTAACCTTTGCACGATATCTTGTTCACTGCCTCCTCTTTTATGAAGGCTGTGTCGGATATCTCCTCCTCCTTCTTCGCTTCCCTAGAGCATTCAGCTCGTTCTGCTATCTCCACTGCTCTCGACAAACTCAACGCTGAGGCATCCTGCTCAAACAATTTGTCGCGCTCGGGCCCAGATCCCAGGCCAAGAACGAAACGATCAGTAAGGTTCGTGTCTAAGGCAGCTCCGAACTCGCAGTAGCTCGCCAAACCTCGCAATCGCGCCGCCCAATCGCCAATCGATTCGCCTGTGTTCCTTTTCGCCCCGTAAAACTTCGCTTTGTCCGCAAAGGAACATTGCTTTCGTTTGAAATGAGTATCGAGCAACTCCACCAGCTTCTTGAAGTCCAGCTCCTCCAAATCTTGCGGGTATGCCAGATTGCGCACCAACCGGTACGAGTCATCTGACAAATGCGTGATCAAAATGGCACTTTTATTGTCTTCTTTAACATCGTTTATCTTCAAAAATTGCGTCAACCGTCCTTTAAAAATTAACCACTCGCATGATTTATAATCAAACGTGGTTAAATTCCCCAAAAAAGTCTTCGCCATTTTCTTTTCTTTAACACGCGAGAGTAAGACCGATCTCGTCGCCAATGATGTGTATATAACTAGGGAGGTACGAAGGAAACGAACGAGTGTATGGTACAAAGGCTAGTTTAATACTGACGGTACATAAGTAGTCAACTGACAATATTAATATTTAGAACATGTGGGTAGATACGCATCACGAATGCTATTTTCTGCGGCTCTTACATTCCGCCACCTCTTTCGCTAGCATCACTACTTCGCAGAAGTAGGCGACGGCAGCGGCGCCCCATTCCCTCTCGCCCTAGACCATGGCTTGCACCAGGGCTGAAAGAGAGAGGTCACCACCGCCAATTGCCTCTACGAGAACACCGTTGGACTCCGCCCAAGCAGAGCAAACCCTCCCGCTCTGGGTGGAACGGAACGAAGTGTCAGACTTCTACTGACGAAACACCACCCATGTTCTTTCTTAGCCCTTTGTGTTTCGGGGCTGTGGTATCTCTTGCGGACAACCCTCAGCCCATACGTCGTCCCTTTGGACCCCTTCATTGTTGCTGACATCTCTTTGAGGCGCGCGTGAATCACGAACGCGCCAACGACAGGGCCTGTCGACCATAGTCTACCTTTTTTTTTGTGGTGGTAAATCATCAAATAAGGGGTCCCGCTCTTGCTTGGGCAGAGCGAAAGGGAGTGTCAGACTTCTACTGACTAAAAACTACCCATGTTCCTTCTTAGCCCTTTATGTCGAGGCCGCGGTATATCTTGCAAACAACCCGCAACCCCGACGGGACTAAAATCTTTCTCTGTTTCAAATTACATCAAGATCCGTTCGGCCGTTTTGCCGTGGTTGATTCAAACAAACATCCATCTATCTAAACTTTAGTATTAGAAATAGTCAGTGCTTTACATTACACTCTTCTTATTTTCAACAGTGCGGCGTCAGAAAGTTAACGCAGGGTAATGATTTAATGTACTTTTGTCTAAGCGACGCATTTTAGTTTTCGACAACCACGCGAACGAAGTCGCCGGCACAACTAGTATGACAAGAAAAGCGGTGTATGAAGATATGACGAGTAACTAATAGACAAATATGGAAGATCTGTCTATTACGCCAGAACATCTGAATCTGATGAAATTTGACACAAAAATAACACATTCGATTCTTTTTATCCCAGTAGTACGATCACGTGGGTTACTGAACTCTACGGGGGTAAAGCCGCGGGCATCTGATAAAATATTGTTTATGGAAAAATAACCTTATTACTGCAGAGGACAAAATCCAAGACTTCTTAGTGTGAATTCCCAGAGGAATGTTCTTATTACAATAACAGTAACGTTGAAGTACTCATAAATAGTAAAATACTAAAAACTCATTATGCTAACGCGCTGTAACATTATTACGAGCATTTTGAAATAATAAAACAAGTAAGTAAATGTAAAATGAAAAGCACATTCGGTTTAATTTAATGTAAGACATGTATAATACGATAATTCAATGTGTTCACATTTCTTTAAAGCCTTTTTCTATTAGAATGAACTCAGATCGAATTTATTTCAATTTGTAATGGATTTATTATTAAAATAATTCAATTCAAACTTATTTGCATTTGCAGAATGGCCTCGTAGCTACCTTAGCCTTTATCGAAGCATTTTATAGACCATTTGCTTGGAAACAAGCGGAGTGAGATATGCAAATACGGCAGTTTTCTAAGCCCAGCCCGGGCCATGTTCATTTTATTATAATTAGTTGATAGTCATCGTCTGGGTGCTCCCAAATTATTAATAGGCTCAACTGTGAATTATTTATGAGATTTTACTGAATTATCTTCCGAGGATTTCGTGGAAGTTTAATTTAAAGCAGGTTGAGCGTTCCTCAATATAAGGCTTTGAATGAAAAATTTAAAAATACGTATACGCTTATGTCAACAAAGTGTGAGACAGAGGTGTACCCAATAATTAGTTACCCTAGTTTTAGCCCGTCTTGGACACAAATTTAACAGACTCCATGGTTGCTATTAAGAAAATTCGAGATAGAAAAACCTAATAGCGCTATTCGAGACCATGGAAAAGAATCCTGAACCGTATATGTTCAGCGGCCGCGTTTGCGCTCACTCGCGACACCTTCAACCACGGATAGATAACTAAATAATAGATGAGAATGGTGAATTTATCAAAAATAAACCTCAAAATTTATGTTTTTTTGTATTTCAGTTGATACATTATTTTCATCGAAAAAATTACTTTCTAAAAGAAAGTCAAAGTTTTAATTCAAAACAGCGAAGTTCATTGAACTGTTATGTTTTGAATAGACGAACTCCTAAAAAAACGGACAAAAATAGCTCGAAGATATAAAAGTAAGAGAACTTTATGTAATAATATTTACATTGGATCAAGATTTATGATTATTATAATGGAACGCTATTTACATTGAATATAATGTTGTCTATGTTTAGACAAATAAAAAATCTAAGATGGCTGATGAATGGTGCTTTCCACACAGTATGATGATGGTTATAAAACATTGAACTGTATATATAATGGAGATAGAGTCGAAAATGCTTTCTAGTAGCTTTTGCTTTCTTTAACGTGTGGTTGTGCTAACCACACCAAACCTATTGTCAAATCAAATGAAATCAAAATCATTTATTTCAAGTAGGCCAGTTACAGGCTCTTTTGAATAGTCGAACAAATACAAAATTTTAATAAGCTAATAAACTAAGCTGCAGTCCCACTCACAAGGCATAATAACTGTCAGTGTACTGTAGTTGCCGATTCTAAAGCGTTGGTCTCATGAGAAGAATGGCAAGAAACTTCATGGATACTCTTTTAAATCATAATATTGTTACAAAACTTTGGTTACATCATTCGTATCGAGATTGGTATATTATCATGTGAGAACGATGTAGCAAGTTGTGCACGATAAGTGTCGACAGTAAAGCCAAAACGACGACGTTGTCAGAGTATATATCCATGGGCTGTGGGTTGTACACTAGTTACCGCGGCCTCGACTTATAGGGCTAAGAAGGAACATGGGTGGTTTTTTGTCAGTAGAAGTCTGACACTCCCTTTCGCTCTGCCCAAGAGCGGGAGGGGTTATTTGATGTTTTGCCACCCGCAAAAAAAAGAGTATATAATATCCATGTCATGGGCCTCTAACTTGGCTTTACATGCCATCAAGAAACACATTTTAGGCATGCTGATTTCACCATAAAGTTTTCCGTCATCGCATCGAGTGATAATTATACAAAACGCAGCCTGCTTGTCGTTGCCCGTAGAGGTGCGTGTCTTGGTTCCGGACTTCAGACGTTTGACTTGGCGATGATCACTGCTATCCAAAGCTAAGCTCAGTTTTAAAGATTTTTTTGATTTTGTACCAGGGAATTACACAATGTAGTCCTCGCGACAACTACAGGGTAATATTTTGTATGGTTAACGCAAAGTCCCTACTCGTCATCTGCCTAGCCTTTTTTAGGGTTCCGTAGTCAATATGTTAACCCTTATAGTTTCGCCATGTCCGTCTTTCTGTCTGTCCGTCCGCACTATATCTCCGAGACTCTTAGTACAAGGAAGCTGTAATTTAGCATGAATATATAAATGAGTTCAGACAAAGTGCTATAGTAAAATATTGCAAAATTTTTTTTTTAGGGTATCTCCACACATAAGATACACATAATGCGGGGTGGCTTTTTTTTTCTCGCAAACTCTTTTGTGCGGGATGTCGTTGGATAAAAAACATTGCGAGTTTGCTCAACCAGTTTTTCGATTAATTAAGATATTCGTTTGTGAAATAAGCTATAAGGTGCAAATTTTTGTTAGATTCAAGTGTTCCAACCCAAACCACCTATACGGGTTGTGTAAAAAAAACTTTGTGAAAAAATGTATGGTAGTAGCATAAATATAACGAAAATAAAAGAAAAACTATCACAGCTAAGTAGGCTTTACAAGTTTACGAGTAATAGTCGACCGACTTATGAAAAATTGCAAACGTTAGTTTGTTTTATTTTTACAATAAAAATCCTCGTTTGGAGGCAGGTAAGCAGCGGGTGATTAAGAAGTTTAGTAAGTTCTCATATTTTGATGGGCAACTACGGAACCCTAAATTGTGCGTGGTTCAACATGCACTTTTCCGGTTTTCAACTATGTTGGTGTCTGCTTTCAGTCTAACCGTATTTAACATGAAGCGACTGCATAACAGTAAGAAGAACAAAGTTTAAAAGTTATGAAACACTAGGAGCTGCCAGCGGCTTCGCCCGCTACAACTCGAAAATTATCCCACGGGATGATAAAATCGGGATAAAAACTATCCTATGTGTTATTCCAGGCTATAAACTATCTGTGTACCATATTTTATCCAAATCCGTTCAGTAGTTCTTGCGTGAAGAAGTAACAAACATACACTCACACTTACAAACTTTCGCCTTTATAATATTAGTGTGATTTATACATCTCATTATGTTCTTTTTATAGAAACACAGTAATCTTGTTTTAATAAACCTTTTTTCTTGGTATCAACATCTAATAAACTATTATAACCAGGGCAAATACGTTTAAATGGAACTAGTGCTTGGACAGTGGCCAAGAATCTACGATAGGTACTCGTATTCCCAGAAGACGTACTAAATATCCAACATTGGAATGGCTACCACGGATAAATGCGGGATGTAGAAAAAAAATATTTATTTAAAGAAGTTCTAATTCAAAAGTAGGTACATATGATAAGCTAGAAAAAATGTCATTATTATTAATCTGTGGCATAGTTTGATATGATTACATCCGAACTGAGATAAAGTATGAGTAGATTTCAGTACATTCAAGTTCATTTAGGGTTATCAAAGTTAATATAAATTAAAGCCGGTAAACCGACGGATTTAAGTCTTCATCTTTTTTATTCAGCTGTACTCCACACTAGGTATTTCTCCTGAATCGTGGGTGCGTTCACAAACATTTAAACACACATACACAACCAAGCACCCAGACACGAAACAATTATCTGTAGATCATACAAATATTTGTTCTGTGCGGGGATCGAACCTACGACACGCAGCGCAGAAGTCCAATCGCTCAGCCACTGCGCCAACCGAACATACTCGTATTTCAATATAAGTCCATAATCTTCTCAAGAAGATACTCCTCAAGTCATTGTCCTGGACTACCAACTAACCCTACAAAAGCGTGCTTAAAATATCTGAAGCTAAGTTATCTTTAAGTGCGAAAGTTGCCAAGTTAAGCTCTTGCACCGGATAGCTTCTACTGAAGTATTCACCGTTATAAGTTTTATGAATTGTACTGGATTCAGTTTTGTTGCATTTCAATTATTTTCTAGAGCACATTCCTTGAGTTTGTTCCGAGAAAATCTTGTTTTAATTTCTTAATTCTTGCTTCTTTGGAGTTAATTTCTAGTTTCGTAATTTACTCTGCAATAGTTGGTGTACGACGACGGTGTCGTTATAGTGAATTAAAACTTATGTTATTCATTTGGAGTATAATCAATCCCAGTATAATTTTGTCTTTGAAAACTGAAAGCACTGTAGTTTCAACTAAACATCATCATTTTATGATGATTCTGGCTTACAGGAGTTACAGTGGTTTGGGGATAGTGCGGTCCCAATTAAAATATATATATGTCGGAGGAGACGGATAAGACAGGATGGATCTCTTTAAATAATACTGTGGTTCTTCAGAGCAACGGTCTACATTGGTAATCACACCTTGGTTACAAAATAATAACGGATGCTCATGAAAAACGATCCAATTAACCAAAACCACATGGAATGCAGTTAGGTTATGCACGACCAACCGCAGCGCTGACCGCCATAGAAGCCTCTGCTGGCTCCGACCCCTCTAAATTGACGAGCGCCTTGTGTCATACATCGCGTGACAGTTGTCGTTGTTAATCATGCCAGAACTAAACACACCCAAGCACTACTAAAGAGGCTGATCGAAAACGACAATAGTTGCTTGACATTCCAGTAGTTCTGATTCTATCCACGTTCCGAGACTACAGTCTCCGAAATATAATTATATCGTCATTCTATTGCCGTTAGGATCCTAATTCATTTAGGGTCTGCGCAACGTAGAAGACGTTCGTCTTCCAAAGTTCTCTATTACTAGGCATCTTATCAGACACCTCCTTGCTTGCAATTTCATCCAGTCACAGTTCAGTTTTACACAGTTTATCCACCGTTTCTTTGGTATTCGTCTACTCTTATACTGCTCCAAATTCAACTTAAAACTTGCCTCAAGACGTTTTCATTTTAGCTTCTACTAAAATAGAAACAAATTACGTTTACCAAACCGATTTATTAAACCATTTTTTTATGAATCGACAGACGAGCAAATCAAGGGTTGATTTGACATAGGCGATATTGATACTCAAAACGAAAGTGCGCGCAATATAGAAGTCAGTAAAGTAGTGCAAATCTATGTTCAAGGAAAAGTCGAGTAGTCATTTTTGCCTACGAATGGTTCTTCAAAGAATAAAAAATCTGAAGAAAAGTAATATGTGGAACCTTTTTGTCAGAGTATGTAACACATTGTTTTCGTGGAGTATGTCAGGTAGAGGTTCAGTAGGTACCTAATGCTATTTGTATGTAACATGTGTCTTAGAGCCTATCTGAGTTTGAGCGTCTGCCTCATACTGTGCCAAGATAGGGCTGATCCAAAAGCTTTTTATTTTATCTAGTGATTCACCTGGTTTGTATGATTTGAAAAAAACATTAAGATTTCTTTACTAAATGGCTCTATTTTACGTCTTTTTTACATCAGATTATATTGTTCTATCTTTTATTTTTTGGCGGGTGGAAACATCATCAAATAGGGGTTACTTGATGATGCCGCTCTTGGGCAGAGCGAAAGGGAGTGTCAGACTTCTACTGACTAAAACCACTCATGTTCCTTTTTAGCCCTTTGTGCCGAGGCCATGGTATCTCTTTCAAACAACCCGCAGCCCCAACGGGAACTCAAACTGCCTCAAATTATAGACGTTAAACTTTTTATAAGAAAGCTGTATAAACTATTCGGTTGCAAGAGTTCATAAACTTGGAGCAACTTTCCAGTATCAATTATGTACCTAGTGCTTGTTTCACAACATTTACAAAGTTTGGTTTTCGTAGTTTATTTTTTAATTGTTAATAGTGGACCTGTATGAGATGGCTTTACATTGGGTTCCGAACAACAGAACCAGGCAATGCGGTAGGCCCAGAAGGAGATGGCATGATGAACTGGACTTTTAACAAAAAGCCCTAACAGCCATACACAGAGTTAAATGAAAGGAGAGAAGAGAAGCTTTTGCCCTGTTAAGGGACAAGGCTTAAATAAATATCATCGTTTACAGTCATCGAACATGCAGTCAATTTAAAATGTGTATTGAATGTCTTCGAAGTTCCGCTGAAGTTTTTAGATTTTAGTTTTTAAGTAGTTATTAAGTTAGAATTAAGTCATTAAGGCGCATTTATCGCATTGGGGTTACCCTGTAATGATAGATGTAAGTTGGAAAATAAATAAACAGTTTCACATTTATTGACTCCTGATCGTAAAAAAAGAGGTCACCATAAAAAACATGAACCCTTTTTTATTTTCAATTTGTTAAACTCGAAAGCTTAATACACAAATGTGACATATTTTGGGACAGATTTTAGCAAAGCCAACCCTATCACCCGCCCTTTTTTGATTGAAAACAGACAAAAGGATTTTTTTCGTCGCAAAAAGGACAAATGCCTTTCAAATACCGACGTACCAGAAGATTTATACCCTCTCACGGATAATTCAATATCTTTTACTCCCATAATATAATGGAGACAACTTTGTTTTCTGGTCACGAGTCGAACCTTAAAAGGGCATTGAGATCTTCTTTGAACAACTCCTCGGTTTTAATCATTTCATTCTTTCTTTGTTGCTTGAAAGCAAGAGTATGGGATCATAAAAGATATAAGTTTGCCTTATACATAATGAAGATTTACATGTTATAGGGATTATTTAAGATAGGGATTTGAGTTTGCATATGGTACGTATGTTTTTTCTGCGATTATTTAATCAAAAATATTCTTACGAAACGATTACGATATACTGAACTCTGAAATGTCTTTGACCACAGTCTGCATACTCTGATACGTTTTAATATTATTTGGTACTACGTAAAAACTATCCTCTGTGTTAATCCAGGTTATAAACTATATGTGTACCAAATTTTATACAAATCCGTTCAGTAGTTTTTGCGTGAAGAAGTAACAAACATACACACTCACACACTCACACACTCACAAACTTTCGCCTTTATAATATTAGTGTGATTACCAAATCCAGACTTAGCGCAAAAATGGACAATATTATTATTGCAAAAGTAACTTTCAAGTCAAAAAGAACAAAGATATATTATAGGCAGAATGAACAAACAAATACGACAATAAAGAAACAATGACTCTACCTAGAGATCGGGAGAAAAGTAACATTTCGAGATAAGATCTCTCCTTTGTGTACAGAAAGGAACGGACAAATAAATAGCGAGTTATCTTAGACGAGCAAAACCGCGAGATGTCACTTAAACGTTAAGATAAAGGAAAACTTATTTTTAGTTTCCCGCTTTTGTTTTTCTTGTGACTTTTTGTGTAGTTTATTTTAATTATGGGTAGGGATCATTTTGTGCCCCAAAAGTCTGCCATCCAGACTTACCAAGGTAACATTTTACATAATATTAATTGGGTTGTGAATTAGTGTTAGATAGCAGTCGATCTATCAATTTTTTTTTTTTATCTTCCCGTGGGATAATTTTCGAGTTGTAGTGCGGCGAAACCGCTGGCAAAAGCTAGTGTAAAATGGTGGTACTCAGCTGCATCCAGTTAAAAGGCTAGGCATATGCTCATACATAGGGATTTAATTGTAAATGTGATTGCTTTTGTGATTCTGATGGACAAAACTGCTGCCAGGTCTTACTAAGACTATAGTTTTGCATCGGATAGTTTAGGTTACGGTTACAGAGCTCAATAATACCTATCCCTAATCCCATTAAATAAAACTTTATAATATAATTGTTTAATAATCTACAAAACAAAATTTATTTGCAAAAATTCAATGCTTTTGAAATATTTGGCAACAATAACTCACTCTTTGTCATCCAGAATTTCCTGTATGAGCCACAATTTAAGACGTACAACTTTCATGGTGTCAATGGAAAGAGCTTACAGAACCGCGATGTGAACTCAGCATCATAACACAGTTTTTTCTTAAAATTACAGTGGTTTTGACTACACAAATCATAAAATTTGACAGCGGGTCCAGTTGACCAATTCAAAAATAGTTTTGGTCGATTGGACTCGCGGGTCTTATCTGAGTGGGATCAATTTACTAAAAAGCCCCATACTCTGGTGTATGTCTGTGACCGCTTGCCACTTAGTAGCGATGTGCACCCATTATTACGCATTAGTATTAATTCAAGCTTCAAGCCCTAAAATAAGCTGTACTATAGGTGAAAACGGACTTAAGTGCTCGGTAACCTGCTGATTGTTTTGTTTAGATTTAAGTTTTTATAGCTTTATTTTACGTGCTCTTGAGGCATTTCTTTTTTTTTTTTTACGGGTGAAAAATCATCGTATAACCCCTCCCGCTCTTGGGCAGAGCGAAAGGGAGTGTTAGACTTCTACTGACTAAAAACCACCCATGTTCCTTCTTCGCCCTCTATGTCGAGGCCGCGATAACTAGTGTCTCACATTGTTTTTCTTAGTATGTCAATGGCAATCTAAATTGTATCTATCTATTTTTTTTACGTGAATCATGCTTAAGAATGTCATTACATCTCCCATCACTATCACTACATAGTAATATTATAAAAAAATGTCCTCCGCCGCGTCTGTCTGTCTGTTCGCGATTACTCAAAAACAACTCCACCAATCTTCATGCTGTTTCCACCAATGAATAGAGCGGTTCTCGAGGAACGTTCTACTGTATAATTTGTCCGACATTAACGCGGGCCAAACCGCGGGCATCAGCTAGTTTAAATAATAAAATAGTATGAGTAGACGCGATCTAAGAAGGATCAAGGAACAAAAGCAATTATAATAAGGATTTAGCTAAGTCCTCGTAGGAAATAATAATAACAATTTACCTATTATTATTATTGTCGTTTTCCTTTCGAGGTAATCTTATTGTAAGTAAGATATTAGCGCTTAATCTGGTAAGCTTATTACTGTTATTTGTTATGTATCAAGGAGGTAAGCCCTTAATGGCTAATGGACATCAAATGATCTACTAATTTCAGTAAACAATTATGCTGAATTCACCTCATTACTTATACGTAAAATCCTTCTTACTGATGATGGTATTATAGGCCCATATTCATGGTTAGCAAAAGAGCACACATTAAAAAATAACAGCAGCTTTGGTTGACATCAGGTGAAACCGCGCTTGCCTAGGTGGCCCCACACGGCTGTCATTTGTAACTCTCTCTCAAGGGTAGTTAACTAAAAAAATTTAATTAGTCCGTCTTATAGAATGCCAAAACGTAAAAAAACAATGATGATGATACAGTGCTTTAAAAACTCGTGTGACGTCATATTCTAAGATATAAGTATGATTTTTTTTAACGGTTATAGACATCACAAATCCCCACTCAAATCTTTGACGTGTTTTAACCTCGTCAATTTTTATTGATTTGATAAAACAGAAAACACGTATCCAATATTTTTCGATAATCTAACAGACGGACTTATTAGAATCATATTTTCTTTAGTCAGTAAACATCCCTATTGTTACAGGTAGTCAGTGACCCGAAAGACTGACAACCAGTCTTACCAAGCTTGCCCCACACATGCACAACACACACACACACACACAACACAACACATGCTGAGGAACCACCACAAAAGTGCAAAGCTGTATTATTGTTTGCTAGTAATGTGACCGCATTATACCATATTTTGCATGCAACCTGTTTCTCATAACTTAAAACATCGCAACTGAAAGTTGAAACAATATTGTGCAACTTTTGTTTATAAAGAATGCTCTTTGTGTTACTTACTAGGAGGTAGATTGAGATCTTACTCAATACTTACGATACTGATTCACGCGTTTTTATTTTTTAATAAAATGACATAAAATTCAAATTAGAGATTCGCATTGAGGGCGGTTTTAAAAGTTAGGCCTTTTAATGAATCAAATCAAATCAAAATATTTTTGTTTCACATAGGCCTACATGGGCACTTATAAAACGTCGGTAAAAAGGGGCACGGTTCGTTGCATTGGTCGATTCCTAAGGAGAAGAACCGGCAAGAAACTCCGAAGGTTACGAATCTCGTGAGAGTTTAAAGCGTGTAAAACAGCCTCGTACATACGGCTGTTTTTTCTTAAACGATAAATGTAATATGTACATACTAACCAAAAACCTGTGACCATTGCGCCTTAGGCCGGTTCTGTGGATAGTCCTTCGGGAACCTCTCCTCACTCCACAGCATTTGCAACGACACTTTGTACACAGCCACATCATCAACGTCACATCCTACCGCCAAATCTAGCAACGATAACAGCAAAAACAAGATGGCTGCCATTCGACGTGCAACCGCCATCACGAATAGACGCACGAAAACACTAGGTCTTTTTTCTACGATTTCATAGAACGTTTTTACGCGAAAAGGTGTTTTAGTTTTGAAATTCAAATCTTCCGTATGCGTGTAACGTCTTCGGAGAGATGCGGTGGACTTTTCTATTTTGGTTTTTCGTTCTCTGCGGACAGAAATAAACACATTGGCGACGATCCGTACGCGCGAGCCGTTGACTTGTGCGTGCATCTGGTTTATTTATATAAACCAAAACAGTTTTTTTTTCTGATTCGTAAGAAATCATGCAGTAAAAATCTGCTGGTTACCTGGTTTGCTTTGAATTTTTGCAAATAGATGGTTTACATTAAAAAAAATACTGAAATGCTGAACTCTAGATATTATAAGTTTGAGAAATTACGAAGTTTAAATGCTGTTGAACTCTAACATATATATTTTTTTTATTTCGTTAAATGAAACTAAAAAAAAAAGGTAGGGTCAATGAAGGTTGTTCACAAGAATTCTAAATCCAAATTGAGGTTCACTTTTTAAAAGTGCCATTAACGCCTTTTGTATTTATAAAA
The DNA here is from genome assembly GCA_932274075.1 of Diarsia rubi. Lineage (NCBI taxonomy): Eukaryota > Metazoa > Arthropoda > Insecta > Lepidoptera > Noctuidae > Diarsia > Diarsia rubi. Next base: position 17,055,400 of record OW026424.1, on the reverse strand, counting down.
AGAATAAAAATTCAAATACAATTTAATCCTCTAGATTCCAATAAGTAGACATTGAAGGGTCGCAGGTGTTAGTGGTTCGGGGGTCTTCTGGACTGGGGGTGAAGGGACGGGGTGTTCCTTAAATCGTGAGGCTTTTAACCCGTCCCAAGTGTCCACCTGATTGATTGATAGTGGACCTGTATCATTGGATTTTTGGACAACTTTGTGATATATTATCTCGGGGTATTGGCGAAATAAATCAACGATTTACTAGTATAAACTATAGCGGCTCAATTTGGATCAAACAATCTCATCGTAAGAATCCGGCAGGATACATCCGGAGTTATTTGTTAAACGGACCTTGTACGAACTAGAACCAATTTCCGAGCGTTCAAGTGTTTTTGCCATTCCAATAGGGTAGTTAACAAAAAAAACTAATTAGTCCGTCATATTGATTTCCCAAAAATATTGGACACGTATTTTTTCTTTTTCCACGTAAACAAACAATGAAGACGATACAGTGCTTTGAAAACTCATGTGACGTCATACTCAGTCAGCCAGTGACGTCACCAACCCCCACTCAAATCTTTGACGCGTTTTATCTTCATCAATTTTTATTGATTTGATAAAACAAAAAATACGTTTCCAATATTTTTCGAAAATCTAACAGACGGACTAAATAGAACCACATTTTTTAAAGTTAGACATCCCTATTATTGGAATTAAATTAAAAGCTCACATCTTAGGACTCATTAAATATCTCTCTCAAACTAGCCACTCAGCTATCTATCTTTAGCTCAGTAAATATAAATTATGATTTTCCTACTCCTCCGCTATTCTGAGTCGTTTATTTATTTATTATTTATTTTATGTAACTATTTATGTACACACAGTAGACAACACAGGAAAATTATAAAATATAACATTAGAGTACAAAGGTACTGTCGTTATGTTCCTTTGCGGAATCAAAGAAATTGTTTCCCTGGGACTTCGCCGAGATTCATTGTCTCGGCACTTTTCTAGTGGTCGCCAATGGTAATTCTGGCTTTTAGGAGTTGCAGTGGTTTGGGAATCGTGTGGCGAGCTAGTACAAATAAAAAAAAAATGGGTGATTAGGTATTTTCAATTTCTGAATCTTACTATGGGCGTTTGTCAGAATCAAATTAATTTTCTGCAAATAACCATGTACCTAATTTTTATTCGATCTATCTAGCTAATAGAACGTAGAACAACAGCAGGCACAATGAAACCACAGTATTCTTTATTCTAAATCTAACTTTACCCAGACAAAGTGAGTACGTCCTGCTTCTAGCGGAATAATAAAAACTTGAAAATTATGCGCTTCAAAGTTTTTCTATTGAACGAGTTCCTTTCCAGTTATTCTAGGGTTCCGTATAAAGCTTTGTCTCTATTGTGAAGTGTAAGAATAATATGTATGCTCCTTTAGTTTAGTAAGTAAGTACGCTACTTTATAACCGTATGTATGCTGAGTTTGCACTATACCTTATATGCATTATTTTAGATTATTACTAGTACATTCATTAAATAGTACGTAACCGATGTGGTCGTTTCCTTAACAACACCCCTTTTAGGAACCCCAACATTACATGGCGACCCTGCCACGGGACTCTGCCAAGGGGATTGTTAGTTATAGCAGAGTTATCATAACTACTTAAATAGTATATAATGTGTCGGTCAACTGTGGAAAAATAAGAGGTTTTCCTCAGCCAAAACGCGGCTGGAGGCAACAATGACGCCACGTTGAAAGAAATTGGAGGCCACGTGGAGCGGCTAAGCATGGTGACCTATATTGTTTTGGCCATTATTGGACTCGTAGCAGTTTATGTGGGCCTGCGGGGTGTACAGGAGCTGCCACCGCACATGGATCCAGCAGGAAATTGGGATGAGTACCATGCAGAGAATCAGATCATCCATCAGAGGGCGCACAGAAGGTAACGAGAATCAGTAATTACAAGTGAATTAATAGTGAAAGTGAAAATAAACATGTTGTGGATTATAAATTTTTCGTAAAAATATAATGAATATCAGTGAGTGAGCTACTCGTAGTTACGCGGTATCATATTTCATTACGCTATAATTCTAAAAGTGCTAAAACCGTGCGCGGACATTCAGCAATAAGACACCAAACGGAAACAAAATGCAACGTCGGACTTTTTACTTCGCATTTATGTAGAATGTGTTACATTTGTGTAATTCTATTATTAGATTAAGAATAATTATTATGATTGATATTTTGGAACAAAATTATATCTTTTTAGTAGAAATATGTAATTATTTAGTAAAAAATTGCGATTCCATTTTACTTGTAACAATATACTTCGTTTGACAATCCTATTTACTACCAAAAACTTGAACCACGTGAGAAATAAACACTCATACGAAAACTCGACCGTATTCACATGAAGGTTTCATGTGAATACGGTCGAGTTTTCGTTAGCAAATATTGTTGGCCAAATGTAAGAACTATGTTGTGCCTATTTGGAAGGATGTGCCATAACGCTAAAACAATGAATTCTTATCAATATTGATATGAATGAATAGCAGACATTATGTGATTGAAACAAAATAGGTTTGTAAATGAAGTAATATCCGGTCTTGTATTGTCATTCTGGTTTTATTAGTAAAATGTTATTTAGTGCGTAGATATTTATTATTTTTAATATTTTTTAGTTCAGTTTTTAGTTCTTGCTTTTCTCTTCATACAAAGTCGGTTATTTGAGCAGTCATAAGCAACTTATAAATCTCGGCTGAAGTTTACCAAATGAAAGAGTAATGACACAGTCCGCGGTTGCGCCCGCGTAAATTATTTATTAACACAAAATCTTGATACGTTTTAGCCTATGTGGTAATTTAATGTATAAGAAGAAGATCCGTTCAATTACCCCTGCTATAAAACTTTTACGTTTAAAATAGTATTTTTTTTTAAATCCCTTACAACTACCATCACAGGTGTTCACTTATTGCGATAGCGCGGTTTGAAAACTAACTTATTTAAAATATAAAAATATACAATGAAAAACATATAGGAACATATAATAACATCAATAATCCTAGCTTCTATACCCTAACTATAAAAACACAACATTTACAATCATCATGAAACAATATAATCGTCAAAAACACCATATTTAAAAGATATATTTATAACATAAAAACGTTTAGCCTGCTCTAATCTACTAAATAGTAAGATTGAACACGATAATTTCAAAAGTAATTTCTTAGAAAAGTAATAGTTCTAGGAATTCAAAGAAATTCACTATCTTTTACATCATGAAGTGTTGGATAAAGTTTGAAAAGTTTATATTGCAGGGTGGCATTATCGGACAGGGCAGATTAACTCGATTCATTGCGTGTACAAGAATAAATCGAGTTCCGTTAATTCCGATGAACAGTGAAGTGGTATCGATAAGGTTGTGGTGGAATTACTTGGCTACACTTGATAAAGGACATCGTACAATCTTTTTGTACAAGATAAATAATAGGTATGTGAGAATAATAGTAAAAAAATAAGATATGAAGTTATGTGAGAAAAGTTGCGGGTCGGGGCTGCCTTGAGGTGGCTCTTGCCCAATCTGGGGGGTGGGGGCAAAGGCCTCCTGCTGGAGACTCTATCGATCGTGCAGTTCATGTCTCTTTGAGCTTTGAGAAAGCGAGCCGCTCGCTACCCGAACAAGCCCCAGAAGGTGCTAGCCGTAAGGCTAGTCCGGGGAAACAGCACGATCTCCGGTGCGTCGGCAAACAACCTTGCCGGATTGTTGCCATGGGATCTGGAGGCGATAGTCCTCGCGCACCTGCGTGAATGAACTCAACGTCACTCCGTTGCCGCGGCCAATTGCTGCGCAGCGGACAGATCTCCGGTGCGATCTCATGGCGACATGGAGAGAGCAACTGTCGCAACCCCGCGCAAGGCACGCTACGTACGATAGTGGCGGTAAGTCCCCTCTTTGAGGAGTGGCTTGAGAGGCGCCACGGCGCCCTCACCTTCCGTCTGACGCAGGTCCTCACCGGACACGGTTGTTCCGGGAGGTACCTGCACCGAATCAGGCGGGAGGAAACGCCCGGATGCCACCATTGTGAGGATCGGCCGGAGGACACGGTGGAGCACACAGTGGAGGTGTGCCCCGCTTGGGCGGAGCCCCGCAGTGTTCTCGTAGCGGCGATCGGCGTCGGCGACCTCTCGCGTCCGTCCCTTCTGCAAGCCATGGTCCGGGGCGAGATGGAATGGGATGCCATCGCCTCCTTTTGCGCAGCAGTGGTGCTAGTGAAGTAGGTGGCGGAACGCGAGAGGGAGAGATCCTCTCGTCCCAGCCACCGCAGGAATCCAGAGATACGAACCTCCTTATAATATTATGAGCTGTGTCCCGGATTATCACTTTCTGAATAAAGCTCGTGCTGACAAACGTGAGTCTCCTCAAGTATTGGTCAACGCTCTTGGCTTAAGCCATGATCTAAAACGATTCGAAATAATGATAGCTAAGTTTACATAAATTGATATCCTTATTACGTTAGCTTTATTTGTCGGACCAGCTAGGTAGGTACTCAGTTAATATTAGGTGTGTAAGTTCTGTAATAATAATAATAATAATAATAATAATAGCCAAGAGCCTCGACGAACATCTAAGGAGGCTCTCGCTTGGTAGCTGGATCAAGGGCTTGATTCAGAAGGCAGTACTTCTGGACACGGCGCGTATTGTCAGGAGGTTCCTCTCTCAAGAGCCCTGACTACCGGTAGCTCGGACCCTGTTCCCAATGCCGGTGGGCTACTATTTTTTATATTTTTAAATGTTTTTTATATGCTTTTTTGTAATAAATATTTAAAAATGTATTGAATATGTTAGAAAGTGAATAAAGGAAATAATAATAATATTCCACAACTATCACACAACGCCATCTAGTCCCAAGCTAAGCAGAGCTTGTGTTATGGGTACTAGGCAACTGATAAACATACTTATATATTTCTAAATACATACATATTATAGATATATTACACCCAGACACAGAACAAATGATCGTGCTCATCACACAAACATTTGTCCTGGGTGGGAATCGAACCCACGACCTCCGGCATAGCAGTTAGGGTCACTAACCACTAGACCAACAGGCCAGTCAAATAATAAAGATAAATGCATCATACCTAATCCCTAATAATATCTAATTTCTATTGTCTCTTTTTTGGATTACTCAAAACATTGGTACACACATATGAAGGAACACGAGGGCCTCCGCCGTTATTGAAGTAAAAACAGTTGCTTCGTAACCACCTAAAGTTTAAATAACCACAAAACTTCGTCAAAGACCGATCTCGATCCTAAACTACGCTATCAATTCCAAATCTGAACCACAAAACAAGAACAACAGGGTTTCAGTGTCCTTTGGGAACTTGAACATTCGAGATCATGCTTATAGAAACACTAGCTTATGGCCACAGCTTCGCCCAAGTTGAGTTAGATAATTATCCTTCGGGATTATACTATCAGGATAAAAGTATACTATGTGTTAATCCAGGGTAAAAACTATCTGTGTAACAAATTTTGTCCAAATTCGTTCAGTAGTTTTTGCGTGAAGAAGTAACAAACATACACACAAACTTTCGCCTTTATAATATTAGTGTGACTAGCTGTTGCCCGCGACTACGTACGTGTGGAAATTTTTATATATTTTTTTTTTCATAAAAAAAGTGTCCTATGTTACTTCTAATATCTTCAAAAATATGTGTACAAAGTTTCATGATGATCAGTTTAGTAGCTTTTGTGCGAAAGCATAACAAACAAACTTACATTCGCATTTATAATATTAGTAGGGATATTAGTAGGATAGTAGGAAGTAGATTTTGCCCATTCCCTACAGCCCTGTTACATACTTTATCACTGCCTTTGCATCGCTGCCAAAATTACAGTGACCTTTATGGCTATAGCAATAGGGTTGCTGTTCAGTCCCTGCCACTGATAAATCCGTCAAAATTAGATTAATCTTTTTTTTTATCTGTATTATTACCCGACTACGGCGAAGCCAAAAGGAAGGGTTATGATTTTGGCAGTCTATGTATGTTTGTATGTTCCACCGTAGCGCCTAGACTACTAAACATATTTTAATAAATCAGGTGTCAATAGATAATTTAATAATTAAGTATTACAGAGGACAGCCGTAGTCGCATGCCACTGATACCTGATGCGCCTTCAGGGCGTGCTCATTGATACAGAAGTCAGCTGCTAGTTGACAATAGCAAGGTGGCATGCGACTACGGCTGTCATCTATAATTTATCAAATTATCTACTTACTAGACGATTTTTCTTATTTAATACTTCTGAGACCACGGTTTTAATAGTCTGTGTTTTTATTCGTAGTCGGGTTTTAGTTTGTAAACTTAATTTTTTTAAGTTTGTTTTTTTACTGCTGTCAGAGATAAACTAACTGTAAACCGTAGTACATCTCTAGTCCTTACAACAAAGCCTTTGTTCAAAATTCGAATAAACAAGAAGGCAAGGAGGTTGGAGTTCAACTCTTTCGATATTAAAAAAGTTTGAAGATGTTGGGAAGGCTCATGGTTTGTCTTCAGCTTTTTTACAGAACTAGTTTTTTTTTGTTGGAATTTTTAAGCGTGATATCCTGAATAGGTTGGTCTTTTGCTAGTTTTAAATTTGGACAGGAGTCTTAGCCTATTTATAGAGTAAAAATGGCCGCAAAAATGACTAAGGTTCTTCTTTACTGTTCTGTTCTATGATTGTATTTTGTTTTGTAAGCTGCATCGAAAAGAAGATCGATTGTCGATTGCAATAAACGAGTATAACCTACTTTCCGTACGCAAAAATAACACACTTTTAAAGCGCAGAAATCAGCCAGGTAGGTATACACTTTATTTCACATTTTTAACCGACTTCTAAAAAGAGAAAAGGGAAAAGAGGGGAAAGGGTGCAGGGGTTCTCAATGGGGGATCGGACTGGGTCAAAAAATATAATTCTAATTAGTCCGTCAGTTGGATTATCGAAAAATATTGGATACGTGTTTTTTGTTTCATCAAATTTATAAAAATTAACGAAGATAAGACGCGTCAAAAGATCATGAGTCGACCATGTGACGATTACTACAATCCACGAGTTTTCGAAGCATGGTATCGTCTTCATTTTTTGTTTATGTGAAAAAAGAAAAAATACCTACGTGTCCAATATTTTTTGAAAATCTATCTGACGGACTAATTAATATTTTTTGTTCCGATCCCCTATTCGTCAGATCTTTTTTTTTCTATGTGTTCCCCGATTACTCGAAGATGGCTGGACCGATTTAGATTTTTTTTTGATTTGTTTCAATGGCAACTTCCCAGGTGGTCCCATGATTATCAAGTTAGGATCTGTTGATGGGATCCTGGAGAAAAAGAGAGAACTCTTCAAATTTTATGGTACTCTTGAAAGTGATTTGAGTTGTTTTTGGAAGAGTACCTTCTCAGAGTAATCCCATTTCAATTAGGTGAAGATCTTTTTTATTTCTTCTTTTTTTTCGGAGATTTGCAATGGAACTCCTCAATAAATAATAGCAAATTGACTGGGATTACTGAAATCTCATGTCTGTTTATTGTTTACACCAGTTCATAACATAACATCACGCAGGTACGCTTTGAAGGGGTTGTAAACGAACCACTAAAAAGTGAAAAATAAAAACTTGTTAACAAAAAATAAAGCCGACTTTAACAAAAAAGGAACCACTTAAAAAGTGAAAAATAAACTTAAGAACAAAAACCCGTTTCTGAAGTCGGTACCAAAAAAATCAATCAAACAAACAAAAGTCGCCAAAACTTTTGTTGAAATCGGTTTTATTTTATCGGTCAAAACGTCAAAAACACACAAGATCAAAATGTTGCCAGTTACAAAAATAAAGCGGCGTAATATTTAGCGCCTGTTCCTATTTTAGATGTTGCCAGCGCATACTACACTTAACCTAGTTTCATGGATCTATTTTATGAGTTGCAAGGGAAACTTACGATAGGTATCCTATTATTTCTGTATCAAAGAGGAGAGGGTCGTAAAAATATGTATTCAAAAGGCTTAGTGTACGTTCAACGAGCGCTGGTGACCTTTAGCAGAGTAACAGACTATCTGATGACAAAAAACGTACGTAGAGGACGCTCTAAGTACGTTTTGTTCTTTTGTATGTTTAAAGCTCCTTACAAGAAAAAGCACTGACACACAAACAGTTATCACTTATTCAGTACATCACATTAAATTTTAATCTTTTTAATCTTTTGCCTTTTCGTGTGGTTAGTGCCTTTTTTTTGGGGTTGGGAGATCATCAAATAACCCCTCCCGCTCTGGGCAGAGTGAAAGGGAGTGTCAGACTTCTAATGACTAAAAATCACCTATGTTCCTTCTTAGCCCCTTGTGTCGAGGTTGTGGTATCTCTTTCGAACAACGATTTGTTGCTTATGCGGCGGTTCCTGTTGGTTGATTTTAAACTTTCCACCAAACAACCATTCGGCGTTTTAATTTTCGGGATTTCGTCCATTGGTATTTTAAAATTTGGGATTTTGATACGTACCCTTTTATAAAGGTGGCACCAAAAAAGAGAACATGGAAAGGAATTCGGGAAGGCATTTGCCCAGCTGTGGAACCGTAAAAAATAAAAATAATATGTTTATACACTGAAATAATTATGTCTTTAATTATCTCAGCAGTAACTTAGCACTCTTGTAATATCAAGCCAGAAGCTACTTACCTACCTACTATAAAGTGAACTGTCTAAACGATTCAATTCCGAATGAATATTTTAAACTTATCTCGAAATAGAGAACTGGAGTCGATAGTTAGACTGGATTTATTTGACTTGGTCTATCGCCTGATAGTACGGAATTGAATTCAGTTCGGGTTTGCTTCGACAGTTTTAACGTGAAGTATTGTTTAATGAGGTGGAAATACTATGTAGGTAAAGTTTATAGTAACTTTGCTGCAGAGAGATGTAAGTACCTTATGGATGATAAATGTGTTATACCTACCATTTAATTTTTCAGAAAAGTGTTCTTTAGAAAAGTCAGGTGCGTAGTACTCGCAACCAGCGTGCGTGTGAACAGTACAAAATCTAATTAGTCCGTCAGTTAGAGTGTCGAAAAATATTGGATACGTGTTTTTTGTTTTATTAAATTAACAAAAATTGCGTCAAAGATCATGAGTGACATGAGTGTGAGTGGTTGTGACGTCATTTGTAGGCAAAAATTGTGCTGACATGTGTCGTTTTCGACGAGTTCACGAGTTTTCGAAGCATTGTATCGTCTTCATTTTTTGTTTATGTGGAAAAATAAAAAAAAAACTTTTCAATATTTTTTGGAAATCTATCTGACGGACTAATTAGTTTTTTTTTTGTCCGATCCCCTATTGTACGACTATAAACGTGGATAAGGCAAAATGAGTATTTAAGAATAGTAGCAGGTGGCGTTCTGTAATTCTTGCCTATCCCAATGGAAAAAGAGAGCTTATGGATGTAGTATGTATGTTTAAGGCGCTGACAGCACCAAAACTAGCGCCACCCACATCTTATATCTTTAAGAGAATTACTTATTACCGCCAAATTAGGGTAGTGAACAAAAAAAACTAATTAGTCCGTCATATAGATTACCAAAAAATATTGGACACGTATTTTTCCTTTTTTCACGTAAACAAACAATGAAGACGATACAGTGCTTTGAAAATACTCCAAGACATTAGTATGAAATTTTCAAGCGGTCAGTGATGTCACCAAACCCCACTTAAATGTTTGACGCGTTTTATCTTCGTCACTTTTTATTGATTTGATAAAACAAAAAATACGTATCCAATATTTTTAGATAATCTAACAGACGGACTAATTAGAATCACATTTTTTTAAGTCAGCAAACATCCCTAATGGCCACTTTTTTATCTTTAATCAGTAATTCTCTTAATTTATCGGGTCTAGAATCATGAAAAGTGATTTTAAAAATACTGCGGTCATTTACTAGCATAATAGTATTTAGAATTTTTCAAATTTGATGTGATTTTAGAGTAAAAGAAATAAGATGTGCTAGTTTCGGTCCTGTTAGCGCCTTAATGGAATTTTAGGATGTAAACAATTTGAGCCAAAACGTCTTATGCATTTAGTTTTTTATTTTACATTTATATTTATGGCATGGCGAGTAGATAAAGAGTTTGTGACAATCAGAGCTTTACCCCTCGGTTTATTTCCTTTAAATAAAGACATATTTCTACCAAAGTTTTGTACAAAAATACGTAGGCAACACCAGTATTGTATACTTACATGTCCGTTATATTCTTATCAACCCTAACTTCGAAAAGTCACAAAGATGGCAAAGAAAAACTTTTGTCGAACTCAGGATTATGCCATCCAAGAGTTCGCTGACAATTGTTCGAGTAGGGTGGGAACACCAAAACAAGTCCGTTCGGAGGGTATAAAAACATATTGCGAACATTAACTCAGTCGCAGAGTGGGCACTGTTATGTGTTGGAAGCCGTAAACTTTAGCAAGTTATACGGGAATTACAATGTAGGGAATGTAGCCTGTAGGTGTGTAGTATGAAGGGTTGTTTGTTGCTTGCTTGTTTGTGAGTTGTTTTTAGGATCTTTTAACAAGAACATACTTTTTTGGAAACTGGGATACTAATTACTAATTCAAAACATAACATAGCCTCTGTAATACTCGAAGGTTTGGCAGATGTGTGCCCATTATTAGGTACTCCCACAATAAGAAAGTTAAAAAAAAAACTAATTAGTCCGTCAGATAGATTTCCAAAAAATATTGTGCACTTAATTTTTCTTTTTTTACGTAAACAAACAATGAAGACGATACAGTGGTTTGAAAACTCGTTTGACGTCATATTCTAAGACATTAGTATGATATTTTTTACCGGTGAATGACGTCACAAAACCCCAACCCAAATCTTTGACGCGTTTTATCTTCGTCATTTTTTATTGATTTGATAAAACCAAAAATACGTATCCAATATTTTTCGATAATCTAACAGACAGACTAATTAGAATCATATTTTTTTCAGTCAGACGTAAACATATATTCGCCAGATATGTTTAGGTTAAATGTAACAGAGCTCGAGTTTATTGCCATCACTGGGCACAAAATCCGTGGCTGTTACTAAAGAATTCTTGAAAAAACCCATTAACACTATGCCTGACCTAGGAATCGAATTTAGGTCTACTCAGACCACGCACTAATAGACACACAAACAGTTAAAATTTTGTTTACTCAACGCGGTATTCTCGTCCAACTTACCACAGTGTCACAAGACAAAAGTCTATGACCAGTGTGTGTTGCCAGTTAAATACGGGACCGAAACGTGGTCGCTCACAATGGGCCTCATCAGAAAGCTCTAAGTCACCCAAAGGGCAATGGAGACGGCTATGCTTGGAGTTCCCTTTTTTTTTTTTTTTTTTTTTTGTTGGGTGTAAAATCATCGAATAACCCCTCCCGCTCTTGGGCAGAGCGAAAGGGAGTGTCAGACTTCTACTGACTAAAACCACCCATGTTCCTTCTTCGCCCTCTATGTCGAGGCCGCGATAACCGTTGGACTACCCGCGGCCAATGCTTGGAGTTCCCTTGCGTGAACATCCGCATGAGAACCAAGGTTACCGACGTAGCCCGAAGAATCGTCAGACTTAAGTAGCAATGGGCAGCACATTGCTTGCAGAATGAATGGCCGATGGGGCCGAAGAATTCTGGAGTGGCGACCGCGGACCGGAAGACGTTGCGTTGGAAGGTCCCCACTAAGTGGACCAATGACCTGGTGAAGGTTGCGGGGACCCGATGGACACCTAGGGGAGGCCTATGTGGACATAGGCCTCCCCCAGGTGTGGACGTCTTTTGGCTGAAATTATGAGTTTACTAAATTCTTATATCGATAAGCTTATGTTATGTGCTAAGTTTATGGGATATTTTTTCTGCTGCATTATTCATATTGCTGTAATTCCTCTTAAATTGATATTCCCAAGTCTATCACAACACGATGATTCACTTTAAATAAATAAAATAAATAAATAAATATCCTTGGACATTTCACACAACGCCATCTAGTCCCAAGCTAAGCAACCTAATGCTTGTGTTATGGTAACGAGATGGCTGATAAACTACTTATATACATTTTTTTTTGTAAATACATACATATTATAGATAGAAAAACCCAGACCCAGACTCCCCAGACTCACACAAACTCCACCCAGACTCGGAACAAATACTTGTAGGTCGTACAAATATTTGTTCCGTGCGGGAATCGAACCCGCGACATGCTGCGCAGCAGTCAATCGCTCAACCACTGCGCCAACCGTGTCGTCACTGCTGTCCGTGTCGTTACTTTAAATGCATATCCTTTTTTTTCATCTGCAGCGCCGAGGCATTTGGCTCAATTTCCGTTTCAAGGAAAAATTAATGATGCCAGGATATTGCATGAAACCTTCCTGTATAGGAAGCTACCGTAATCGAATATGTTCCGATATTTTGTAACATATTTATTGGCACCTGAATAATTATTACATCAGGACTGACTATCTTTTCCGTATATTGGTTTCTTAACTTCTGTTAAAAGTAGAGGAAATTGTGCGTGATCGAAAAGTAATTATGATATGTTGTATCTAAGCTCTTGCGAAAAAATAGTGTAAATAATATGATAATGCATTTTCTTTTTGACCCGAGCGTAGCGATGATAGGTTTTTGTCACACTCACATTGGGATGATACTGTCGCAGTGACATCTTGTAAGCGGCCTGTAAACGTAATGAGGTAACCACTCGGGTACACTGATAATTATGACAACGTAAGGATTAAGAATAAGATGATGAATTACTGGATGACCTAGACAAAGTTCCGCCAATAGATACGCCATCTATTGGCGAAACTGAAAATAGAAAAAACTTCATCATCTGGTTAGCCTTTTCCCAACATGTTGGGGTCGGCTGGAATGTGGAGTGATATAAGAGTAGGTGAAGACCAAAGAAACGATGGATGATCTGTGTAAAGGATGATTATGGCAAGAAAGTAAGTCATTCTCTATTTTTAGTGATGGTCTTCTTGTTGTTTTATGACATAGGTACAGTGAATAAAGTTATTCAGAGGTCGACTCATCTGCCTAGCCTTTTCCCAACTATATTGGGGTCGGCTTCCAGTCTAACCGGATGCAGCTGAATACCAGTATTTTACATGGAGCGACTGCCTATCTGACTTCCACAACCCAGTTAATACTAGGTAATACGATACCTTTGGTAAGACTGGATGTCAGACTTTCAGGTCACTGACTACCCGTAACGACTGCCAAAGATCTATATATGGCACCCGGGACCAACAGCTTAACGTGCTTTCCGAGGCACGGAGGAAACTCGGTATGTAATGGGCGGTCACCCATCCACAGATCGACCTAGGCAAGCGCAGCTTAACCTTAAGATCGACCCGAGTGGCAGTTCTTATTAAGCCACGAGCTCCTAGCTCGACTATACATACAAATCTATAGTATTTCGCGTTCACAACAAAACCCAAAGCACTCACATAATAATTAGTGTAACAAAATCGTACAAATACCACACGATATTTATTATCGTACTAAACATTCTAAACACCCCATTACACGAACAAAACTTCGTGATAATTATGTTGCATGAAAATCCCTATTTACAATTTTAGGTTAGGCGTTTGGATTGGTCAACAGATCTATGAAAGGGTTGCCATGGTGATGGGAATAATAAGGGGTGATGTAGGGGTTCGTGAGCACGTACTGTCCAGGCATTTCCATGATTAATTCATGCATTATTATAAAGTAGGTTACAATGCATAAATATAATATATTGTCACTTACGAAGTTTTTTTTATAAATCTCAACTTATTCCTTACTTCACCACTGGGATAAAACGAACCTAATCAATAAACATTTTCGGCATTATTACAAAAGTGGTTAAACCTGGGTAGTCTAAGTTAATTAGACTTGGTTTATCTTGCATGCCGTCTCAAAATCAAATACGTCTTTCATAATAATGTACTTAACATGACGCCTGTAATATCATAACATAATACGAAACCGATATGAACGTCTGGAGAAAACAAGGCGCCACTTCTGGCAAAGATGGCAGAAAGAATATTTATCGGAACTTCAGCAAAGAACGAAATGGCGCAAAGGAAATTCTGCGCGGCTCAATATAGGAGACATGGTGCTCTTGGCAGAAGAAAACGCGCCCCCACTAAACTGGCGTCTCGGTCGAGTTCTGCGGCTATTTCCCGGACCAGATGGAGTGGCACGAGTCGCTGAGATCAAAACTTCACGAGGCTGTGTGCGACGGCCGTTTACCCGTCTCTGTCCGCTACCTACCGCTGAAGAACTGAAGGGTTGAAAGCAGGCTTTCAACGGCCGGGAATATGTTGCGGCGTAACGCCTCACAAGAGTGGTACTCCACGCGTACCTGTCATATTATTAATTGCCATGCATATTTTGGTAGGCGCGTGCTGCTCACACGCAGCCACAGATGTTATATTTCTTCCATGTCATTCTACCGACGACATTGGCACTGTACGCAGCATCTTTTTAAACCTTTGTTATATATCGCATAGTTACTATTAAATCAATTCCATTGTAAATTGGACTTTAATTAGCCCCAGTGTGTACTCTAAATATTCTTTCTGCCATCTTTGCCAGAAGTGGCGCCTTGTTTTCTCCAGACGTTCATATCGGTTTCGTGTGTTGCCTGTGTTGGTAACATCTTCCAGGGCTGGTGAGGGTAGCGCAGTGAGCGGTCGGTGAGCCTTTGATTTGGTCGATAATGACATTTTATTGAAAAAGCTTGCGGCAGCCGGATGCACTCCTAAATTGCTGAAATTCTTCGCTGACCACATGAGTAACAGAATGCAGTATGTAGATTATGCTGGGTACAAATCTGAGTCCTATTTTACGAGGTCAGGCGTAAGTCAGGGCAGTAATTTGGGACCATTTCAATTTATAGTCATGGTAAATGACTTGCCCGAGGTCGTCAGGAATGCCAAGTGCCTGTTGTTTGCTGACGATCTAAAATTGCTACTATCTGTCAAAGAACAAAAGGACTTTGAGGGCTTACAGGAAGACATAGACAGGGTTGTTGAATGGGGAAAGAAGAATAAGTTGGTGTTTAATACGTCAAAGTGTTCAGTAATAACTTTTAGTAGGATGAAAATGCCCAAGAAATATGACTATAGAGTGGACAACACGGTATTGAAAAGAACAGAAACGGTGCGTGATTTAGGAGTACGCCTTGACTCGGGCCTGGCATTTCGTAATCACATCGTAGATGTTTGTAAAAAAGCTTATAGGAACCTAGGGTTCGTCCTAAGAAGAGCAGAGGGTTTTACAAGCATCGCTGCGCTAACTTCTTTGTACAATGCATTGGTAAGAAGTCAGCTCGAATGTAACGCAATCATATGGGCTCCGCATGAAGCTAAATACAGTCTCATGCTGGAGCGTATACAAAATAAATTTACTAGGTTTCTGTACTTAAGGTTGTATGGTGTATATCCATTTTATCCATTGATGTATCCAACCTTGTTTGTTATAGGCATGGTGGGATACAATAAATTGGAAACAAGGAGGGACATAGCTCTTGCTACCTATATTTTTAAATTATTGCGTGGCAAGACTTCAAACCCAGGTATATTAAAAGAAGTAAACCTGTGTGTGCCCGACAATTATGTATTACGAAGGCGACGGCCACGTCTATTGGCGGTCCCCAGTGGTAGGACCAATCTACTGAGTAAAGCCCCTATAACGCGTACCTTGCGTGTACTTAATGACGTAGCAGACAGCATAGATCTTTTTACTTGTTCTCTGAGTGAGTTCACAAAAATCACGATGTACAGAATATGTTATAATAAATATTAAAACTGTAATTATGGCCACACTATTGAATTAGGACATTCCTGTAATGATAGTGATGATGAGTTAATAAATAAATAAAAATAAATAAATAAATAATACTTACTTTCAGGCTACTTCGGCCCATAGATAAATGACTTACAGCCTAAAATATATATAATGACATTTTGTGTTAAAAAGTACCCTTAACGCAAACGAAGGGCACTTGTTCTCGCCACCACTGCAATCATTTTTTTGTTCTAGACCATACCTGGGAACCCCCTGGCAACAACAAAAACATCAAAATTTTGCACAGCTCTTTTTGTAAATACTATTTTTTCAGGTTATAACTTTACTTAAATTACCTCCATGACCCTTTTACTATTCAAAGCATTCACTAGCACAATGTTTTAAGAGTGCTACATTGCGTTTTACCGTAAAATGAAATTTTTGACCCCCAAAAAAAAAGTCGCTCCCAGCCAAAAAAATTGCGTAGGGGTACTTAGTTTGATGTACAGAATGCTTGGTTGACGTATGTGTGAAGGGTTAATTAACACCCTGTATTACTATCACAACAGAGGGTTACACTGACATTTACCTAACAGGACACCTTTATTTTGCAGTTATATTTAAGAACCGTGTAAAAGCGAGCGAGCATATTGCTATCAACCGGATATAAAACCCAGACTCCATGACTGCCACTGATACTAAGATATTTCTGATGGAAAAACCCAATTACACTTTGCCCGAACTGGGACGGGGACCTGGGTCTGGGAATGGGAACCAGGAGTGCACGCTCAGCAATCGCTGTGCTATTGTAATTGCGTCCAAATGAAATACCTCATTCATTTGTACGAGCCGATGGGGGCTAGGATACACAAACAAGTCACAAAGGCTCCTTAATTGCCAATTTACTCATGTTTAATAATACTATTGTTTAACGCCGGGACTGGTCAATTAATTTATGCAATTAAAACTCTTGTGTGACAGCCGCTGTCAAATAAATTAGGGCTTTGCGGTGAACTGAAGGAATTTCAAGGTAATATTTCACTTGAAATATCTTAATTGTGGCTTCTGAAAGCCCTATTTATGAGTGTAATATCAGCAGAATTGTTATAGTTTAGGGTTCGGCGGGTAAAAACGGGATTCATAATTGTGGCGTTTTCAATATTAGATATCTACTACGTGATGATTTTGATCTTATGCGTTGGCTTTCCGAAAACTACGTTCTTACACAATTATTTGTCGCAAAACCGTTCTGGTTCCTATACAGCATAAAGAAAGAATGATAGAAGATTGTGTTTGATAACCAGGATAAAGTTATTTTATAATTTCTAAATTACACATGAACAGAATTAATTTACATCGAGCAATGTGAATATCGTAGAAAACTTTATCATAACCTAAATTGATTGGTTTACAAGTGATTTTAGAAGGAACGTTGGCAGACCAACATTACAATTAGGCGGTTAAGAGGTGCTTGCAAAAAATTACGAGAAAAATATGGTATTACGAGAATGACACGATAGGGTTGGCAGAGACTATACAGAGTAGTGAGTGAAGGAAACCTGTTTTTATTGCGGATAGGAAATCATCAAATGCTCTGGGTGGAGTGGAAGAGAGTGTCAGTCGTCTACTGACTTAAAACACTCCATATTCCTTCCTAACCCTTTGTGTTGTGGGGCCGCGGTTTCTTTTTCGAGTGGTTCCTAATTGTCGGGGCCGCGGGTAGTCCTCCGGTTATCGCGGCCTCGACATAGAGGGCGAAGAAGGAACATGGGTGGTTTTTAGTCAGTAGAAGTCTGACACTCCCTTTCGCTCTGCTCAAGAGCGGGAGGGGTTATTCGATGATTTTACACCCACCAAAAAAAAAAAAAAGCGGTTCCGGATTGAAAAATACCTGCAAATCATTATTATGAACCACAACTTTACCTCACGGAAGCTCAACACGACATAAGAAGATTATCGTAAAACATAACGTTCACATTCTGTTTTGCAATTTTCCTTTGGTACCCGTTATTCATAATTCCAGAGCTATCTGTTATCTGTCTGAACATCAAACCATTTACAAAGTCTTAATAAAGTAATGAATTTACGCATATCGACAAAACAAACGATGGAGGAACACGCGAGTTCGTTTTCAAAGATATTTGGCATGTTTTGTAGTCACGAGCTTTGTAAGTACTGCAATCGTGAATATAGCTTGGTATCTAGAACTTAATATTTCTTACTTGAAAGTATCCAATAACAAAGTGGTCAAAGTTACCTCTCGACAGACGGACTGTAAAAGAATCTCTCATGAGCCTTCGCGCCCGGCCCTGGTTCAAGTCATGGTCCGAGATGGATTGGGACGCCGTCGCCTCCTTCTGCGAAGAACTGATGCTAGCGAAGGAGGAGGGAGAGAACCTCTCGTCCCAACCGCCGCGGGAGACGCTTCGGGCGTCGCTGGCCACTCGACAGCATCCGACCTGTGGACGGAGAGTAATCGGCTAGCTCGCCATCCATCCGTCTTATGACGACAACGGACCATGTCGACGGCGCTTTCGTGTTCCACGCGCGCCTCAAAGAGATGTCAGAAACAAGCCCTGAAGGCGTCGCGACGCCCGTCTGGGCTGCGGGTTGTTCTCAAGAGATACCGCGGCCTCCGCACAAGGTCTAAGAAAGAACTTGGGTGGTTTTTAGTCAGTAAAAGTCTAACACTCCCTTCGCTCTGCCCAAGAGCGGGAGTTGGCAAGAGCCTAAAAAAAAGGGTCAAATCGGCACCGACGCGAAAACGGTAATCGTTTGTCATCGATTATTTAAAAAAAAACGGCTGTTTTCCACAAAAGTGCACCCCTGTAGGTGCACTTTTGTGGAAAACAGCCGTTTTTTTTTAGTTGTTTATTTCGTCAAAATGTACGGAACAACTGTTTAAAAAAAATACCGATGAAGAGAATAAAGAATGAAATATTAAATCACCGTTTGTGAAGCAATGTCCCTTAACATAATTACTATTCCTTTTCCAGGTCATGGTTTACCTGAAGCCAACAAGCCGTTAAGTCCGCCTTTAAATAAAGGCGGAAAACAGACAGTAATATTTCTACATTACCAGTCTAACCAAATTGGAAGCACACATTATTTATAAGAAACGATTTTTCTGTTCATAACACATTTGCGGTGTTAGAAACGGTTTGGATGGTTTTCGTGTCAATCCGGGGGGTACGTCGGAAATAGAATAATGGCTATCACCGCACTCGCATCTTGCTGCCTTGGGGTGTCTTAAACCTGCGGGGTCTCCGTAGGGCTCGGGCTGGCAAGTTGACCATTATGGGTATGAATGGAGATTTTTACATAAAGGATTAGAAACATCATAAGTAGGCACTTATGAAACTAATACTTAATTACAAACCGCTATAAAAAAATAATAGATCGGACGTTCTTAAATAAAACATTGGACATCTTAATTTGGTGGACTTGATATTTAACATTATTTAACACAAAGTTAAAAGCTATTTTAACCGACTTCTAAAAAAAAGAAGAAGGTTCTCAATTCGGATGTTTATATTTATATATTTTTTTATGTTTGTTCGGGCATAACTCCGTCGCTTGATGACCTCTTTTTTTTTGGAAAGGGTATACTTTCCAAATAGCCCTATAATTATTATCGAAATCGGCCAAGCGTATTTTGAAAAATCAACCAAACTCAAAAAAAAAACTGCATTGTCTACATTAACGATCTTTTTTTCTTCTTTTATTCGAAAGCCTATATGCTTGGTGTCATAGTCACCAAGTCGGGATCTGATGATGGAATCTTGGCGAAATCGACAGAACTCAGAAAAATGTACAGTGATTTTGATATTTTCTCTCTAATAAGCTGATGTGATGGTAGAATGTCCAGGCGTGATATTTTGTTATTCTACTATGATAGCAAAAGGATTGGGATTGTGAAATCCCATGTCTGTCTATTGTTTACACGAGTTCATAACATAACATCACGCCGGTACGTTGTGAAGGGGTAAGCACATGTGAATCACTAAAATCTGAAAAATAAAAACTTTTTTACAAAAAATAAAACCGACTTCGACAAAAAATAAAACCCAAAAAAGGGAAAAATAAACTTTAGAAGAAAAATTAGTTTCTGAAGGCGGTGGCAAAAAAATTAAATCAAACAAATGAAAGTCAGAAACCAATTTTTCTTCTAAAGTTTATTTTTCACTTTTTTTGTGTTTTATTTTTAGGATCATTTTTTTGTTTTCTTGGGTTTTGTGCCTTTTGAAGGTTTACACCTTCAAAAGGCGACCGGTCATTGGGGATGGACTGTGAGAGTGTAGTGTGGGATTTCTACCGCACTAAAACCACGGGTCACCATCTGCAAATGGAAGGCAGCACCTTTTCCTTTTGAAAGACCTGTCTGGAGCCCCCTCTATGCAACGCCAGTACACATATCTGCACACCCTTGGGTAGATTGTAAAGAGGACAGTCGTGAGCCCGAAATCGGTGGGCTCAATGACGTCAAAGACGACGGTGGCTCAGCGGTCACGTGCCGCCGTGCACACTTGCACAGCGAGGCTCAGAGGAATCCTCATTACAATCTCCCCTGGGATGTGCAGATGTGTGTACTAGCATTGTACAGTGGGGCTTAGACAAACTAATAACTCTTTAGTACCACTACATATACAAACTAAAGTACCTACATTTAATAAATCCTCAACCAAAAGGGATGTTTCCTGACAAAAAAAAATAAGTCTTTTAGATTATCGAAAAATATTGGATACGTGTTTTTTGTTTTATCTAATTAATAAATATTGACGAAAATAAAACGTGTCAAAGATCATGAGTGGGAGTTTATCACGTCACTTTCTGGTAAACAATGTACCAAACTGTGACGTCACACGACTTTTCGGTCAGTGGGTCGTCGTAGGGGCGATTTATTTGACAGACTAATTAGATATGTTTTGTCAACCACCCTAATAATCTTATCCTAGACCAACTTCAAAACTGTTATAATAACTACTATAAATGACAAAATAAAGATGGCCCCGCTAATCCATCAAACTGTGCGCCACCAAGGATTAACCAGTAATGGACGTCAAACATTGACACAAGAGAAAACGTGCTTGCGGCCGGGCTACAAGGATCATATTCATTTTCTTTTTAAAGTAGGCGCTTGCACCCTTTTGTCTTGAAGCTTGAAATATGTTAGTAAACATCGGGTTTGTAGTGTGTTTGGTTATGTTATACAAGCGGCTAGACTGGAAATCAAACAAAGGATTTATGTTTTACATTTTATAGCACAGTTTTCGTCGTAAATTTGGCACAGTGAGGGGGGATTTTAGAAGTGAAATTAAACACGAGTCCTCAGTGTCATTCTCGTCAGTCACGCCTGATGGACAGCGTATTTTCCGTAACTATGATGACGACTCTTGACCACGGTTCAGATGTGCTGATAGCGTTCAGTTTCGTTGGGGCAATTCGCTCTGAGTTAAAAAAAAAACTTCGTAGATTTTCGTTTCTGTTTAAAAATTGTTAGAAGTGTACAACCAAGTTTGGTATACCGAGGTTAGACAAACGCACCTTTAATTTATTATAGTCAGTCAGCCGGATTTCATTACAAAAGATGTGGATAAAATCATTGTTACATTATCAAAGAAAAACATATAACATCATGCCTGTAAACCCAGGGTAAGGTGTACCGATTAGAACACCTCTACATTTCACTAGCTAAGTTTAAATTCCATTTTATACAATACTAATAGGGGCTAGCCTATAGTCATCAACTGAGTCCAAATTCATACTCAGTAGCTGTACAAAAAAAATCGTGATGGAAACACCCAATAACACTTTGTCTGGCATGAGAATCGAACCCAGGGTTGAATGCTCAGCAGTCGACCACTAGACCAATTCCCCGGTTTTTTTTTTGGGGGGGTTGGAAAATCATCAAAAAAACCCTCCCGCTCGACGGGACCCGCAGCTCCGACGGGACCAACGCACCAGTCAAAGACAAACATAATAAAAAGTACCTCAATAAAGTCATAACTACGAAGAGAAAAGCAATAACCAATAAATATTCATCAGTTGACCCAACACAAGCTTGTTAACCAAATCAAACACTTCGCTGGGATTAATCGATGCGCTAATCAATTCGTCCCAACAAGGCGTTGAAAACTGAACGCTACTTGAGATAACCCAAGTGTCTTCGGCCACATTACAAGATAGTTAAGCCTAGTTTACAAACTTGTGCGAGCCTTCGACCTATAAGTTGTATCGTTAACTCTCCCGTCCTTTACATGGAATGATAACGCGAAGATGTTGTGAAGGATTATGTAGGGTTGGGTGAAATTCTTTAGGGGTTTGTGTTTCTTACAGGAGGTTCAATATACACCACGGAATGAGCAGCTCACCTTAACGTCGCAAAACCCGCAAACCATCCAACTAATATTATGAATGAGAAAGTTTGTGAGGATGTTTGTTACTCTTTCATGCTAAAACTACTGAACGGATTTGGATACAATTTGGTGGAATAACACATAGGATACTTTTTATGCCGATTTTATCTGCCTGTGAGATAATTTTCGAGTTGTAGCGGGTGAAGCCGCTGGCAACACCTACTTGTGAAGTAATGAAGAAGAAAACTTCTAATAATCTAATAGGGTAAGGTGTTTAGTTGCATTTAGATAGACGTGAAGTCAATATTTTGGGCTTTTGTTGGTTTGATTTTCAAGTCAGGCAAAGAGTTTTGTGTGTACCTATTGGGTTTCTTCATCAGAAATTTCTCAGAAGTAGCCTGAGTTAGTTATGTGAAACTTAAATATAACTGACGAAAAGTGTACGTGCTAATGAGATTATAAGCAAAATGTGATGTTATATTTAGAAAAAAGCTAAGTGGTCGATATTTAAGGTAAAGCAAAATATTGTATCTATTCGTGATACAGCCCACGCATTAAAAACTAAACCCAAAGTAATTATTCACGCGACATGTCGCTGACAGATGCAAAGTGACGTCATTTATTTACGCAAAATGTTTTCCCAGATAATCGATAGGTAGCTCTTGTGTCGGACATTGGTCATCCACCACAGTTTGGACAACAGCCAGGAGACAGGAGGAAAAAACACGTCGTTTAGACGCGCAACTCACGGACAAAGTACCAGGCGTTCATATTGTTAAGATGTAAACAGGAATTTGGGGGAGGTTGGAAATTATGACATGTTTTGTTGCTGTAGGAATGTTTTCTGTTTGCAACCCCATGTGAAGGGGGAAAATAACGGGCCAATGTGTAGCTTGGCTTGTAGCAAGAGCCGCGATAGTAATACTAGAACAATAATGTACTATCAGAAAACTTACTTTCGTATCTTGTAGTTCAGAATTATTGAGAACATAGAACCCATTAAGAAAAAAAGGTCAGACGACGAACAAAATACATAATATCATCCACAGCAGTCAGCAGTTTTTCGTAACGTTAGATTACACTATGATTTTTTCATAAATCTTGGGTGCGTTTACAAACATTTAAACTTACATAATACATAAATAGCCTTACCCGGAACCCGTCATGTGGAGCCATACAAATATTTGCTCCGTTCGGGAATCGAACTTGCGAGTAATCGAAATACAGTCACTGCTTCTAGCCCGAGAGTGTCCTACCTTACGTTTGCAGAATCGCTTCCTTATATGACTTAAAATTTGAAAGGATTCAATTATATAGCGAGTTTTGCTTATTAGATGACATAAATGTGTGCCAATAAATGCCTCATCTACCATCAGATTAGTACTTGCATGTATTTCGTTTGTAGCCTGAGGGCCAACACTGGCTATCTCTGAGTGACACACTGCTAAGATTAATAACTAAATAATTTGGGGGAAGACATTTCGAACCTTTGAATACATGACATAATCAACAATGTTGTAAGTTAATATAACTTAAGCTTAATAATTATAATACTGAAACAGGTATGTCTCATTGTGTAATTTTACAAAATGTCTAGGATCAAAATTATACTTATTGACCCATAGTCTTGCTAGCTGGTGAAGGTTGCGGAGATCCGCTAGATGTGAGACGCACGGGACCGGTTAATGTGGTGACACTTGGGGGAGGCCTATGTCCAGCAGTGGACATCTTTCGGCTGAAATGATGATGATGATGAATCCAAAGCTTGTAGAGGCCCTTACAAAAAAAGATTATAGCAACATGGTACAGAAAGTACTACAGAGTAATTTAAGCCACAAACGAAGAATTAATCATACTCCTAAATGATGATATTAAAGTTATCTGTGACTTAAACCAGATAGGAAAACCCGAAGACTACTGCCAGACAGCCAGTCATACCTTGCCTGTTCAAAAAATCCTCTCTTTTGTATGGTGGACGAAGAAGTTTACACCATGTTCTTAATGTAATACCTTTGGGGGGGGGGGGGGGGTGTCGTAAATCATCAAACAACCCCTCCCGCTCTTGGGCAAATCGAAAGGGAGTCAGACTTGTATACTAACTAAAAACCACCCATGTTCCTTCTTAGCCCTTTATGTCGAGGCCGCGGTATCTCTTAAAACGCAGCGGACGTTTATGCGATACCCGTATAAGCCTATCTTTAAAAGTTTAACTAATTCGTTGGTCTGCTGAGTCGGGCAAAAAGTGCTATTTACTTTTGATTCGATATTTCGCGGTAGTATTCCGGGGCTGGAAAGTTGCTCGGACACAAAGGGCTAAGTAGGAATTTGGGTGGTTTTCAGTCATTAGAAGACTGACACTCCCTACCGCTCCGCCCAGAGTGGAACCCTCGTTTGATGATTTCCTACCATCCAAAATAAAAGGAAAAATTTACTCCTATCTCTATAAGAACCCCATAACCCCACCTTCGGAATAAACCGAACCCCAGTTAAAATAAAGTTATTCATGGAATTACAACAGTGTAATCATTCCTTGTTGGACCGACGACCTTGTTGGAGTGGCAGGAAAGAACTGGATGCGAAAGGCGAAAAACCGGGAATATTGGCGTGCAGAGACCTACACTCAGCATTGGGTGGTGAAAGGTTGAAGAAGAAGAAGAAGAAGAATCATTCCTTTAATTAATGTAACGTTTCACTCGAATGAGCCTAGTTTTCTCCGTAACGGGAATTTCTGAAGGTAACAGTTTAATTTGAGGTATGATAGACGTTGCTAGGTAAATAGATATTTAAGGCATTCAGCTCTCGGAAATGGAGCAATTAGATCTTCTAGTGAACGTTATTTACGTTTGAATTTATAATACCACATAATTTTTAGACTGGTTTTAGTAGGTAAATATGCAGAAAGAGTAGTAAATGCATCTAATCAATTAAATTTTAAGGCATAATATGATGAATGAGACTATAGTATAATATTCATGAGTTGATTACTAAATAAATATTCAGTTGTTAATTGTAATCAAAATACACTTTCCTACCTAAGTTTGGTATAAACAAAAACTCGGACATTATTAATGTTCCTAAATCTTGTCAATGCTCCTCCTCGCATAACAGAGCATAACATCACACCTCCAACACCCTAAGGGTTAGACAGAGGTGCTACTAATAGTACATACACATTACCCGGTCCGGGAATCGAACTCTTTGTCTCATGCTCAGCAGTTACCTCGCCGGTTACTTTGTCCATTAGCATAGTTTATAAGTTACTATTGTCACTAATCATTATGGATCATTAAGTTATCTGAAATAAAGTATTATTATTATTATAACATTACCAACGAGGCAATCTAAGTCTAAGTAAAGTTTATATAATTTCAAAAATTAATAACCAAGAAATAAGAATACAGAATTTCCTTAAACATGTAGGCTGCTATAAGTATTATCTTCCAAGCGATGTAATCAGAAACCAATTATCCGAGCCGCAGTTAAGAGGTACTTTAGCCACATGGTGTAAAACTTTTTAAATAAAAACCTTCCGACACATACCGCATAACAAATAAAACCCCTTACCGCGGTCACCCGTCCACATTGTGGTCGTTTTCCACAATTTTTAACTTCGTCTGGTTTCACGAGAGTTTTTAAAAATGTATAAAATCTCGTAATTCAGAACGATGGCGACAGTTTAATTATTTAGATTGTTCTGCTGAGGAGTACCTTGTGGTGTGAGGGAATAGGGGTGATTTTGGCAGTCCTGCTGTTGGTAATAAATTCAGTAACACATAGCGTGCGTTTGTTTGTCCTAGAGCTGCACTGGATCAGTCGTTCAAACTCGGTAAATGAAACGATTTAAAAATAAACTGTGACTTGTGTAATCTTAATTTTAACAATATGTTCAACATTCATGGCAAAAAAAAGTAGTTAAAAACCTAAAAAACAAGTATTTTTCAGTCGGGTATTTTTTTCTTTTATTTTTTCCAACTTTTTAGTTCTTTTGTGTTTGTTCTTTCGTTGGTCGCGTAAATACATTCGCAGATGATTTAAATTTTGTATTAGCTGAAGTACAGGTTTTGTGACTTTGAATTTCTTTCATATATTTTTGTAATCTCCTTTTAAAACCCTTCATTTTGATACCCTACTCGATGGTAACGGAATTATTTAAATTTTCCCGAATTCCGAAATGTTTCCTTGGTTTTTAATTTTGATGTAGCCACTCGCGCCATCAAGACGAATCTAACGTATAGTTTATTTAAATCTCTTCATCCGTTTAGGAGAGACATACATACATACATACACGACAAACACATAACCCTCCTTTTGGGCTTCGCCGCAGACGGGTAAAAACAACACATTTTGTCCGTAAATTACACTTCATTTTTCTAAAAATCTCAAAAATTGAATTACATGATTATTATTCAAAAACCGTTCCAATTCGCTTAAAAATTTAATTTTAATCAAAATACAAGATTGAATCACTAAGACGCGTATCCAATATAAAAGTTAAATCAAGCCTATAAGAGCTTAAATATTTATCGAAGCCCAAATAACCGATGGGCTACCTTAAATCGAATTAACCGCGAATGAATAATTAAACAACATAACATTAAATCGTTCAGGAGCACTAAAAATGGATTCAATTAAATATTTAAGACAGCGTAGCAACCAATTGAAATGCAATTGTTTCGTAATGATCGGGTTAATTAACAAATAACAATTAACGGGAACAATATACGTTCGAGCAGCCATAATTACTATGAATGTAAGCATCATTATTATTTGTACTCAATTTGCAATGAAACAGTGTAGGAATGTGTAATCGAATTCGAGTTGAAATAACTTTTGTAACATCGAACGTTGTCTTAGTTCATTGTGTACGTTGTTCTATGTTTATTAAAATGTACGTTCATTAAGTTACAGTAAGTAAAGTTAAGTTTGTTCATCAAAAAGTAATATTACAATTGGTTTTGTCAAGAAGATACTTCACACCAATTAGTACCCATATTTAAAGCAGAGACTGATAAACGTTTCTAAGCACACCCTTTGGAGAGGAACTTAGCTGAAATTCCCTTTTGTGTTATACAAGAAAAGTTTCAGTTGTTTTGGAAATACGTACATACGTACGTATACGTACTGATGTGCTAGAGTCTGTTGACCTTCTCGTGTAGCTTTATAACTACCCGAAACTGTCTTATTTTCCCAACCAATCTTGAAAGTAAAGCATTATTGCTTTAGCGATAAAGTTGAAAATCTATTGAATTTTGACAGATGTAGTAGTTTCATGTGCAGCTGGTGTACATCTGCAGTAGAAGATTAATTTGTAAAAGTAGCAAATTCCTTTACACCACTTCCACTGAGATTCTGCTTTGTCAATTCTTTACATTTCTATATTTAGGTGATTTAATTCGGTTGCGGTTTGTTCAAAGGATATGCTAAAGGTGTACTACATGGCTAAGACAGGAACATGGGTGGTATTTAGTTAGCAGAAGTCTGACACTCCCTTCCCCTTTACCCAGAGCGAGAGGAGTCATTTGATGATTTCTCATCCTCCAAAACAAAAAAGGATTTTTTTATTCACATCTCCCCAGTTAACACTTCACTTTCCACGACCAATAAAAAAGCAGTTCTTTTATAGCTTTGCAAAAAGTTTGAAAAGTTTCCACAAACAGATTATTTAGTGTGGCACGTCGATTCGATCGATAATAATCCAATAGTCTCGTTGCGCGCTCGTCGAGTTCATTCTAATTGCTTTGTCGCGACTGCATCGATTGCAAAAATGGTAAATTTGCTGGTTTTTATGCAAAGGAGGTCTTTTTGCGAAGCACAAGAAATAAAACTAGCAAACGCTTATTTTTTCTTTCTTTTTCTTTTCTTAAGCGCATAGGTATATTGAAGCATGACTAATTATAGTTTCGTGATCATCAATAATGACATCACTGGCCGTACTTAGGTGTTTTATATTCTATTGAAAAGGAGGATCCTCCGACCTGACGGAGGTTCTGCATTCTAGACTGCCTGTTTTTTAGTTCACATCTTGCGTCATAGATATTACTAACAATTATTTTGTTTTTTTTTTTTTTGTTGCTGTAGCTTCTAATAACGTCTTTGACACATCAAAATAAATAGTTTATATTGGCCTTTGCGCAGCCTCCTAGTTTAGGTTAGTTATCCACTGAGAAACAATCCGCCACGCACCGGTTAGATTTTTTACTACACATCAATTACTTATTCAACTATTAACCCATGACACCGAAATCAATTTCCCATTACAATTACCATATCAGTGAGTGCACTTAGCATCTGAAAGCTTCTGCCAACAACCGCTAAGACTGGTCAGAAAACCTTTATAAGTAAAAAACGAGAACACGACGTGTCAACGCATTCATTACTGCCATTGATTTTCTAAGAGAATTCACAGACAAATTGTCTTGTTTACGCCATGAAAACGCCGTTTTCATCATTTCTGATATAAATCTAAAGGCTTCGCCTTCTACGATAGTAACTAATTTATTGACTCTATACGTTAAGTCAACAACGCTCATTTATTGACTCATCAGATCAAACTGCCCACGGAATCTTAACAACAACAAGCCTTTGATCTTTTAAGTGATATATTATGTTGTAGTAAATAGCGATGACTTTTTATAACTCAGAATATAACAGGAAATAGAAGAATGTGGAGCCAAGACTATCCAAATAGCTGTTAGCAAATATTATAGAGAAATCACCGATTCAGCTAATGTGTTGGCTTTTATTTTACGAAGTATTTTTTCATATATTATCACCATTTGTAATCCCATCAATCGCAACGATAACTCATTGTCTGAACCGCCTTAACCCACCGCATCTCAACACGGCTTTCATTCGTTGATCGTCGCGCAAACATTTATGTTTGAGCTTTGTTTGCGCACGGTTTCAGGGACTGCCTGTCGTTCATTTACACAGACGCATATACTTGACTGACGGATTTTACGCACAGCGCACACTGTTCGTGTGAGTTGGTATTTAGAACGTTCTTCAGGCATGAGTCGCTGTCGTGGAAGTAACTTGTGAGCAGTCTAGTAAGCTTTATATACAGAATGTTTTTAATTTAACTGGCGATATTGCACAGATGTGTTGGATCGGTATTTTAAATAAAAATAAAATAATTTTGATACCTATTTATCCTTTGTTACGATATGATTCATATTTTACCCACAAAAAAAACTTCATAGTTTTATTGGATTAATATTGGGATATTCCATAACGAATTTTTTAGTAGCAGCCACAGAGTCTGGATTTGTGCCCAGTTGATGGCAATAGGCTCGCTCCCTATTACAAGGGACTTAAACATAACTGGCATAATGTGGGTGTTCTATTAAGAACACCTTTGCCTAACCCGTCGGGGATTACAAAGCGTGAAGTTACGTGTTATGTTATGTTATAATAATCATTGTGCCAATAGTCGTTACAGCCAATGGCTTAATTGCCAAGAGCCTCGACCAACACCTGACGAGGCTCTCGTTAGGTAGCTGGATTAAGGGCTTGATGCAAAAAGCGATACTTTTGGACACGGCTCGTTTTGTTAGGAGGTTCCTTTCTCTGGAGACCTGACCGCCGGTAACTTAGACCCTGTTCCCGATACCGGTGAGCTACAATTTTTTAATATTTTTAAATGTTTATTTATTGTTTTTATAAGAAAATATATTTAAAAATGTTTTAAGTTTGTTAAAAAATAAATAAAGGAAATAAAAATAATATTTGTTTATTTCAGATATCAGAATCCATACTTGATGAAATTCACGGCACACAATGAAATAACAAAATGATTAGACTCAAAAAACAAAATTAACAATATCAAAATTAAAATTATGTATAGACATAATTTTAATTTTTGCAAGGGTACGATTTTCATATAATTTCCAACATAAATAAAAACGTCGATATTTTCTTGAATTATCAAGTTACTACATAAACTCAACAAAGTTTATTTCTTCTTTACCGGATAAACTACAATAAATACGTTACAAAAATATATAAACTTACATAACATGTAACTAATACCCCGGGATATTGTGTAAGGTCAAAACTGTTGTCCCTTGGGCGTGCCCACCAAGATTTACGATTCTACCCAACTTTGTACCGAGCAGATGGTTCAGTACCCAACACTTGTTGAGAATGTAAAACATGGCTGTTATAACAGTTTCCAACTTTTCTTTAACATTTTTATGTGAAGACGTTTAGGAAGAGTAAGTTATGGTCCTCTTGTGTTTTGTTTTGCTGTGGTGAAAGATGAGAGCTATGTGTGTGAGGTAACCCGAATGATGAGTTGCATGTATCGGAAATATTTAAGTCAAGTATCTTTTGTTCTTTGAAGGGTTAAGCGGCGGGGCTGCGGAATGTTATAAGAGATACCGCGGCCTTAACATATAGGGCTAAGAAGGAACATGGGTGGTTTTTAGTCAGTAGAAGTCTGACACTCCCTTTCGCTCTGCCTAAGAGCGGGAGGGGTTATTTGATGATTTTCCACCCCCAAAAAAAAAGGGTTTAGCGGCAGTTGTGTTTTTGAGGTGGGGCTAGCCTTATTGCTATCAATAGGCACAAATCTAGACTGGTGGGACGATGGAGACTTTTTGCATACATATAATTTATAATGGTGTTTTGAACAATCCTACCAATTTCCGACTGGGTGGGAATTAATGTAACCTTACCTCTATTTTTTGGTCGTTAGTTCGAAGTTAAATTAATAACCCACATATTTGTTACTTCTGTAATTATTGTGCTATGTGAGAGCGGGGTCTCCTTACACAGGCAAAAATTGCTTATGGAATTCCCCAAACACGACCACCCTTTTTGTAATAAATTTCGTGAATAAAACATTTTTTTGTCTTTGTATTAACAGGGCATAAATCCGTGACTGCTACTAAAACCCAATAACAATTTACCCAACTTGGGAATTGAACTCAGGACCTCATGTTCAGCAGTCGCAATTGAAGCCACTAAACCAACGAGGCAGTAAGAGAAAATATGTTTTTAACGGAAAAATTCAATAATACTGCTCTGCCTGACCATTTCCGAAGTTCAAGTTTCTTACAAAAGCATCTTCACTAAATGTTTTAGCTAGAAATCTGTAAAGTCCACTGAACTATGAAATAATTAACTTTTAAAACACAATCTTTGTTCGCTAACTTGAGTGGAAGAACCTCTTAATATCCAATATATCATTTTCACGGTTTTATGGTAGTAAACTTTCATAAAGTTAAGTCTGAACTTAACGCTGCATAGGGTGGACCGTAATTCAAGATAACTTAAGATTTAGATACGGTTAAGTGAGGCTAAGTTGGAGTTAAGTGCTAAGTTGACGGTGGTCCAGCGACGTAATCGAATATTCTGCAGGGAGTTTAAAATTTAGTTAGGACTTTGAAAGTTTTGAGATTACAGTCGATGTGACTGACCTTTGTTATGAAGAAGAAGGGAACATTTTGGAACGAAGTTGAATTCAATCCAGTGAGGAGGAACAAGGAATTGAAAAAAGTTTTGTTTGTTATGACGAGATTTGCGTAATGGGGTATGAGAATATATATTCGGGGGAAATGTTAAGTGGTATACAACTTTTTCATATTAGAGCAATGATATATTAAAACTATAGATACGTTGTCTGCCCTCAAAAATTACAACATGAAATGAAGCCAATTGGCCACATCGCGCTTAGTTACGCACCAACCCCTCGCGCGACGCTACGTTTGTTCTTAATTTAAATCGTGTGTGTAAATCTGCGTAAAACATAAAGAAAACAGGCATCCCGCTGTACGGTGTCACATTTTCTTTCCCTTTCTTTACGCGTAAAAGTAGTTATATAAAATTTTTGCCGTTTTGAAGCGCCGCCATGTTAGGTAGTTCATGACGTATCTATATATAATACTTCATTGTATTAGAGGCGCAATTTCTTCAATAGAGATTTTTCCTGACTAAAAAAAAATATGATTCTGTGTAGTCCGTCAGTTAGATTATCGAAAAATATTGGATACGTGTTTTTTGTTTTATCAAATTAATGAAAGTTGACGAAGATAAAACGCGTCAAAGATCAGGAGTGGAAGCTTTTGACGTCACTACGTAGTAAAAAATTTAGTAGAATGTGACGTCACATGAGTTTTCGAAGCACTATACCGTCTTAAATTTTGGTTCACGTGAAAAAGAAAAAAATATGATTCTGTCTAATATTTTTTGGAAATCTATCTGACGCACTAATTAGATTTTTTTGTTAATGACCCTATTGTTACAGCGACTAATACCTTTGTTGTGAAGGTGTCAGACTTTTTTATCCAAGTTGTCCACGTACATATACAGGGTGTAAACCAACCCTTCACACATTCGTCAACCAAGCATTCTGTACATCAAACTAAGTACCCCTACGCAAAAATTTTTGCTGGGAAACTTTTAAACTTTTTTTTTTGGGGTCAAAAATCAAGTTTTACGATAAAACTCAACGTGGCACTATTAAAACATTGTGCTAGTGAATGCTTTGAATAGTAAACGGGTCATGGAGGTAATTTAAGTAAAGTTTTAACCTGAGAAACTAGTATTTACAAAAACAGCTGCGCATTATTTGGAATTTTGACCCCCAATATATCTCCGTAACTACGGGGTTCCCAGGTATGGTCTAGAACCAAAAAGTGATCGCAGTGGTGGCGAGAACAAGTTCCCTTAGTTTGCGTTAAGGGTACTTTTACACACTTTATAGGCGTGACTGGTAACTAGTGTACGATACTTAAAAACGTGATTGGACTCAATAAATGATAACAATCA
The DNA here is from genome assembly GCA_932274075.1 of Diarsia rubi. NCBI lineage: Eukaryota > Metazoa > Arthropoda > Insecta > Lepidoptera > Noctuidae > Diarsia > Diarsia rubi. The sequence continues at coordinate 17,022,440 of OW026424.1, read as the reverse complement.
ACTTTCCCAAACAATATTTTTTTTTGTACTCATTCGCTGTTGTCACCATAGGTTGTTACAAAACAACAACTGTATGATTATTTGTATATCCACTAGTGAATAAACGTACGGGGACTTGATATTAAGTGCTACACTTTTCTAAGTCACTTTATACTCAGAAATAATACTAATAATCAAGTACACCTTCCTAATCTTCAAAAATACTTAAGTTACATTCCTGACCCGAGGCTGCGCGTTGTTTGAATGAGATACCGCGGCCTCGACACAAAGGGCTAAGGCACAAAGCTAAGGGCATGGGTGGTCTTTAGTCAGTAGAAGTCTGACACTTCCTACCGCTCTGCCCAGCAGGGCTATTGCGTATCTTTTAAATGACAGTGGCTATCATTTAGTGTCCATCAATTACCTTGTCAAATGGTTTCATTTTGTACCAAACCATAACCAATTTGACAATTTTCAAATGTTAATCCATGGACAATATGATAGCCACTGACATTTAAAAGATACGCAATAGCCCTGTAGAGCGGGAGGAGTCATTTGATGACTTCCAACCCTCCCAGAAAAAAGGTAAATTCCTGAACCGACACAACACCATTTTATCCCACCATAGTCTGCAACACTAAAGCAGCGACGCGTGACTCTTATCTTTAAAGTAACAGTACCTTCTTTGTCTCAAAACTCTTTGCATACGTAGTTTATGCAAATAAGCCGTGAAAACAGGATATTTTGTTGGAAACCACAGTTCCCTTGGCAACGGTTTAGCACTTTATGTTAGCAAAATGCATAGCTTAACTTATTCAAGCATCTCGCGATACAGCGAGAAGGGATGGATGCGGCATTTATATTTCCTAGATCACAGTGTCTGTGCTTGTTCAATTATAAGGGTAGGTAATGTTTTCTTGATATTTTTTAACATTAATTTTGGTTTGGTGTATGTAAATCTTTGATAATTCGCGGTAGAATTGAAAGCACAAGACTACGTGGGCAATCACTAACCCGTTAGACGGAATCAATTAAATCTGTCGCCAAGATCCCTCCGGCAAAATGTGCTTGCCATGCAGCCAAGAGAGACCTGTGGAGAAGGATCACGAAGGCCGCGACCGCAGTTCTAAGTGACATGCCGTGATCACGACCACTCTATCAAGACTGAACGGCTATTTAGAAGAAGAGTATCTAAATGTGAACATAGTTCTAAAATATTTTCCATATAAATATATTTAAGATTTGCGCAGACTATTAGGGAGTAACTATTAACCTACCAACTACCAACATATATTTACCTACTTTTTTTACTATTTTACAAACTATACTTTTAAAATGATTCTGTAATTATTCGGTAAAAAACAAATACGAAAAGACGCAGTACTCTGACTAATTAATGCACGAGCAGATTCTTTGGGCGACACGGATCCTCTGAAATAAATTGAGTAAAGAAAGGGTTGAAGTAATTGACAACAAAAGACACTTCGTTCAGCATTACTTTAATTATGAAAAACCATTCGATAGCTCTCGAATGGTTATGGATTTTTAAATTGACATAGGTATTACGTCTATTTGTTGTATTATTGCCACTGCATATTACTCCTAACAAAAATGGTCTATTATTTTAGGTACTACTTACTCCTTTGTCTTATATTTTGGAGTTTACATGCGTCATATTGTGGCAAAATATTGAAAATTGTTATTTTCATTTGTGGGCATGGTCACTAATATTATCACTAACACTGAGAACGGGATATTTTTCATTTTTATGTTTATTCCATCACCATGGTGTTGCAACAGCACCCAAATATCGGGAACGCAAAGTAACTAGTAGAGTAGACATGGTTAATATTCCGTTTTCACTACGACAACGTTTTGTCAACGGAAGTAAAAAAAAAAACAAAAAAAAATGAAAACTAACAAAAAATGAAACAAAAACAAACCAAATAAACACACAAAAAACAAAAACAAACATAAAACGATAACAAAACAAAAAAAAAACAAAATCAAAATATCTTAATTATGATTTGCAATAATTCTTCTTAAGTTCCAACCGAGAAGTAATATGAACAAAACGCCACCTCCAAGTTTTCATAAGCTCAAACCCTGCCAGGAAGTTACGGTCTATAGGATGTTAGATATTTCTAAGGCATGCACACTTCGCTGGTTATCCGAGGGTTCACTAGTCGGGTTAGAGTGGAAACTTTTTCTCAAAATACGGACTTACTATACAGCTAGGGTTATCAGTTCGAAATTTAAAAAATCTTTAAGAAAAGTCGTTCATTTGCGCAAAAAAAATCACTTGTGCATCTATCTTTTTTCGGTATTCATTGTTCTATTCTTTAGAAGAAACTATTTCATATTTAAAGAAGTAAAAAGAAAATGTTGACAATGGACACCTTTGACAAGACTGGGCAGAGTTTGGCGAGGGTGGCACAAAGCCAGATAAGCACAGGGAAATTCACAAGTTCGGCTGTTCATAGGTATCCCATACCTATGGTAACCCTATGAACAGCTGAACTTATATGAAATGCGCCGCATGTTTTCGGATTGCGCGTCCTCAGTATTTCAAGTTTGGTGATTCTACATATCTAAAGTTGTCTGGTTGAAACTGTGCATACACTGTTGTGGAAAAGACTAGCCTGTTTTTCTGGCACGACATTACATTTTACTGACCCCAAGCTTTGCAAATTTCCACGACTTCGTCAGTGGCAGCACAGAGGTCCCTTTGAACGCATGTTTTGGGACAGGATAGGTGGTAGGCACACTTTGAAACATAGCTCCACAAATCCACACACAAAAGACAAGCTAGAAAGTAGAAACTAATTCGCTTAACCCCACGTCTAATGCGGTGTGGGCAGAGAAACTCGAGCGCTTAAACTGCGAACTCTAAATCCTTGGCTTCATCTGTTATATGCTCATTCCTGGAGTTAAATAGTAAAAGTTTTGAAGCCATAATTTGCGAGAGTCGAGCGGCCTTTGTGAAGGCGGAAGAATTACTAAGAATGTTTAGAGTGTGTTTATTAATTGTATCAAGAGGATTTGCATAGCTGCTGTTTTATTATCATCATCATCATCAAATGCCTCGTCTTCGTTTGTCTAGTGAGTTGATTCCCGGATCGACTAATCTGTTATGGGGATTTTTCATCAGGATTTTTACAAAAGCAGCCTCAAACTCTGGATTTATGCTTGGATAGCAATAGGCTTACCCCTTGTAACATATTACGACTTAAAACATAAACGGCAAAATGTAGGTGTACTATTAGGCACAGCTCTTCGAAAATTTACTAGTTATTTCAAAATCCTTATCAGCGCAATTCGTCACAAAATTCCTCAGTTTAAACATAAGGCTCGCCACCAAATATTATAAAGGAAATAATGTCAACTAAAAGAGAAGTAATTTCGTTAGCATTTGCAAGTTTTCGCCATAAATCTTGAAAGCAATCTCAGAATTTGCTGCAGTGTTGTCAAAAATCACGTTTTAATAAAATTTCTGGGAGAATAGTGAAATTGAAGTTGGAAAAAGTAAAGTATTTTATCGTTTTATCTGTAGACTTTGGTCTGAGCGATAAGCAGTTTTATTTGTTTAATGTGTAGCCTCCTTACTGGAAAATGCTAAATTAAATTATTCTGTCGAGTTTTTACTGTGCATTAAAAGTACCTACTGTTTAAGTTTTAAGCACTATGTTATTTTTTACGAATTTTGATATTGTAGCGCTTACGTTTTCTAAAACAGTTTAAGTGTTTTAAATCTCTAACCATTACCGAATGCTCCTGAACTTGAGTGCTATTAAAAATACCTAAATAAGCACTTACTTTACTTTAAGTCCACTGTATGGCAAAAGCCTCGCGTTCTCATTTCTTATTTAAAGGTAGGTAATTTCTAAAAGCAACTCTGCATCACAATGAAACAATTCCTCAAATTCAGCTTGTACCACAAATCGAGTCCAGTAGTTGAGCAACTCAGTCCTCCACGAGACCGCCATATTGGATTACCGTTCATGAAATCCGCTGACGTAGCGCCCACGACCCGAACCCGTCACGAAATGCACCGAACGTATTTTTACGCCGAAATTCCACCCTATACCGCTTGACCACAAGCTACACGTTGAAGCGATACGCACGCGTGTTGTAACAGACAACAAAACACAAGAAACAAATTGCTAAGAGCACGCCACAAGCGACCGCAACGCGATGCGATGGTATCACGAGAAAAAAACAAGTGAGGCACGCGCGTGTCGTTTGATAGTCACAACAAGTCGAATGGGCTGAGGTCGTGAAGGGACTGTTATTCATTATTTTTGTTTAGTTTTTGGTTATAACCGAGCGATTTTTGGTTTACTGCGTTTTTACTGCAGCTGTATTGGGGTAGCATGTGCCACGACTGTTCAATTTTTATCTGCTCGGAGGCAGTTTTGTGTTGCGTAAAAAGTTATGATTCCGAGCATTGGTTTTTACTGAGTTGGCGGTTTTGTTCGTAATTGCTAGGGTGAAAAATTCTACGAATTTAATGCATGTCTTGATTTTATTGACGATATACGGTATCGTCTGTAGTTATAAAGTAGCTGTCCGTGTCATGCCAAACCAGATATTTCGACAAATTGTCTTCCTGCTAAAAGAAAACATTTTGTTATATAGGTACGCCTGTCTGTTCAAAAGCATGCCCAATAAAATAACGTGATTCTGAAAAACAATCAGAACAAGCCTTAAAACGGACATTTTCATTCCATTTACGTCGACTATTTAATTGAACTTTTTGCCATATCATACCTGAACATAAATTCCCGGCCATTACAGCGTAGTTCAGGAAAATTAATAAAGCCAGGTATCCGTATGAAAATATTGGCGCGATCGTCGCCGTGTCATAGGCAGATGCCGTCCGGATATTCAAAACTGTCCTCTTTATTAACACGGCCAGGTGTTACTGACGTTTCTGATAACTACACTGTCTTATGAAAATGTTGTTGATTTGCTACAACGTTTTTTAGATAAATAGCAATTGGTTTTTAAAAATATTTGTCTTGCTTTGGTACAATTTTCCAGTGAAACTGCCATAAGTGGAGTGATTTGGAAGAGACCTATCTATACCAATGCTCAGTGATTGGGTGGGGGGAGTGATTGTATGGGTCTAAGGTTGAAGAAGATAACCAAGAATTAAACATACACATCAAAATCGCGTTCAAGATCTATTTATATTGTTTTTGAATATTGACACTCTGTTCTTTCTGTTCTGTGTTGACACTGGTAATTCACGATCGCTTATCGCGTTCAATTTCATAGAAGAAATTCGCTATCAGTTTATTAGAAATATTTTTTTGAGGTCAAAGATCTCAGTTTTTTTTGTAAAAGCAAACACAATCCTCTGCCAAATATGAAGCTACCGTGGTGGTTCTAAACTCGTAGATATGTCCATAATTAGTGCTCTTGGCAGACGGTTTTGGCAATCTCAGCCGAATGTTGCTAGTTTACGTGGGGTCGCTTCACTTAAATAATACATACAGTTCGAACAAATTATCTTGGCAGGTCCGAACTTCGTGCAGAACGCTGCGCAGTAACATTTATTAGGAACCAAATGGTGACATGAGGTGAAGTTCGGGGGGCGGTAGTCTAGGCTAGAGATGCACCTTACATAAACACAATCAATCCTTTATACGATCAAAATATCGTAATCGATTAGTTTTATTTGGAATACGTTATTATTAGTGTTTAGAAGATATTTGAGTGAATAAATTACCCAACTAATAAAGTGAATTTAATCATTAATAATTGAGTTTTCGTCTTTATTAAAAAAAAAAATGTATAGTAACTTTATGTTTCCTCTGTTATAAGACATGATTTACTTATATTTTAGAAATCTATTACAGACTTCTTGAATAACGAATGTTTACGAATATTTAAAACCTCAATATAAAATTGAATAGAAACATCTTTTTATTACTTCATTTCAATCGATTCGAAGAATAATCGATTAAACGACACCCATTGCACATGCACATCTCTTTTTGTTAACTTCGTGACCTTCGTGCAAGTTCGGCAATATTCGGTACGAGGTATTATATCTCAGTCACACGACAGCATTTGTTTGGTGTTCGTGTTGCTATCTCTGTCTTGAGCACATTCGATTAGAAAAGTTTTCGTTGTGTATTTGTTTGTTGTTTTTAATATTACTGTTATTTTTTATTATTTGTTAGATAAGTTAGTAGGCACTTATTTCGTCAAATATGCCACCAAAGTATAGTAGTGTTTTAAATCGCCAGGCGAGAAAAATTATTTACGATTTAACTCAGTATATGATGGGGAAAATGAAAATGGAGTTAAAAATGTAGACTAGGTATCTAAAAGTGTTTTGATATTTATTTCATTTGTATTTTCTCACTGTATTAGGTATTTTCTGATCGTATATTTCTTTATCTGGCAATAACAGTTTTCTTCGCGAGTATAAATGCGCAAAAGTTCGCAGAGCCTATGTTCAGAGCTGTCAAGATAATTTGATCGTACTGTACATGACATTTGCGCCGGTGAATAAATCGCATGAAACCTTAAATGTGCTCTTACTATAATTTTAGAAATGAAGAACATTAATTTTATCCGCGTCTTTTCGGCTCTTCCTTCACAAAACACTGAACTGTTGATGTTATTATGAACAGATACAAAAAACTTGTTGCTAACTTAAAGATTATTTTCACCCAACTCGACGCGGGATTAATTACACCCATTCCCCGCAGGGATGATCTGTCTCATCCGGTAGCTCAACCCAAAACATTGCTCTCGGCATCTCTCTTGCCAACGATATTTTACCTGCAATTTCACAAAGTTCGCTCCAGCGCGCGTCATGATGACGTTTACGCGGTAATTCAATATGGCGGCCGACGGAGCGTCATGGCCGCGGGCGAGACATAACCTCAAAATCGCATCAACTCGCATTTGATTACTGGTAAATTAAACCGACGTGGCTGTTATGCGCCCCTGGTGTTTTGGTCAAGGAGATTACCGTCTGTGCACTGTTTATGTAGATATATGGACGTAATGGCTGTCAGGTCCACTGGCGAGGGAGGCAAACTCAGCTAAGTGACATTAGATATATAATAAAGTTTTAGGTGCTGGTAGTGGGTAATGTGCTTTTGGTGAAAGTGCTAACTGTGGTAGCTTAGTCTACAACTCAAATTTACATTCCTTGCCTAAACTAATATTAATAACTTTCTAAGTTTATTAAGAGCTTTTGTTAAAACAAAGGCTCTTTCCGAACTGCAGAAATGATCGAGGACAGCCTAATTGCTCAAACAAACGAAAACTGACCACTACCGCAAAGCCCCCAAATATAGACCGTCATAACTAACAAAGTACTTGAAAAACAGACAAGGGTACCGAAACAAGACAAACAACTAATCAGTCTGCTAATAAAATACTATGTTCTCAAATCCCAGGAGTGCGGCCGAGGTCGATACCACCCACAAATTGGTTCTCGTTAACATTTGGACGCGATTTCCGAATTTGTTGGCCCTTAACAAGCCAACCTCGGGAAGTTTAGCTGGCGAACAAAATGACCGGACATGCCTCAATTAGTGGCTAGCGGAGCACCAAAGATCCTTATCGATTGCTGGATGTGCAATTAGTTTAATTGGCACAGTACTGTTTCTCATTTCACGACTTTGCTGTTAACCGGGTAATAGATTTGCTATGTAAATGCTGCCTAAATCTGACTTCTAGTATTAAATAACCATAATGGTATGATAGATTTTCTGGAAATTATTAAAGTTTCGAGACTTTAAAAAAATTGCACGACCAGTCAAACAATAAATTCAAAATGTTCAAAGCTATTCCATTTGATTTTGAACGAAGCTATCCTATAACAATCCTGCTATGTACAAAACCCGTTTTACGCTGAAAGAAAAATATAAAATTTACAACTATTTCTAAACCATGTTGAGCGTGTCCAAAGTTCGACGAGTTTTAAACTTGGTTCCGTGTGGGCACAATTCTGGGGCTGCTCCTAAACTTTTAAGTAGATGCTCATTTTCAACTGCCCCGAACTATCCATCGGTTGTCGGTTAATCAGTTGAAGAATAAGCTGGAAGGAGGGGTTCTAACTTTAAGGATGGGTTGCGGTTATTTTAGATGTTGTTTTGTTAGTTTATTACGTGTTGTGTGTTTCTAATTGGATTGCGTTTTTATAGTTTTTGTATTAGAAGAGGTGTCCCTATAATCACGTACACCAATGTGTACACGACGCAACTTTTAAAAGTGATTTATCCTACTGGGTTGATTTTAAACGTTTTAATGAACATTACCGTTCTTCTTCGTTCTGTTGGTCTAGTGGTTAGTGACCCTAACTGCTATGCCGGAGGTCGTGGGTTCGATTCCCACCCAGGACAAATGTTTGTGTGATGGGCACGATCATTTGTTCTGTGTCTGGGTGTAATTTATCTATAATATGTATCATGTATTTAGAAATATATAAGTATGTTTATCAGTTGTCTAGTACCCATAACACAAGCTCTGCTTAGCTTGGGACTAGATGGCGTTGTGTGATAGTTGTGGAATATTATTATTATTATTATTACCAATTATCATTTCAAACATTGTCTTATCTCAAAGTAGAACCCGTTATTTGTCAAGCCAAAATAGCTTTCGATTTTTTTAAGTGTATTTTATTTTTTTATTTTTGCTGGTGATTGTAACTCTAAAGTGTTATTTGATCACATCACATACATTTTAAATCTACAGATCATGATCTTCCCATAGGAAAAAAATAATAAGGAAATTACCTACCCATCCAATAGGGTAGTTAGCAAAAAAAAACCTAATTTGTCCATCAGAAACATTTTCAAAAAAATTGGACACGTATTTTTTCTTTTTTTGACAAACGTTGAAGACGACACAGTGCTTTGAAAACTTGTGTGACGTCATTTTCTAAGACATTAGTATGACATTCTTTAGCGGTCAGTGACGTCACAACCCCACTCAAATCTTTAACGCGTTTTATCTTCGTCAATTTTTAATGATTTGCTAAAAACAAAAAAATACGTATCCAATATTTTTCGATAATCCAACAGACGGACCAATTAGGATTATATTTTTAAGGATTATATTGAGTCTGTAAACATCCCTATTCCAAAATTACCACGAGTTTTTATTTATGTGTCTGTATATGTAGACAGACCTAATTAATCACTGCAGAGACCATTACGGCTTGACTTAATTTGATCACAGTAACCCGATAGCATCAATATCTAACACACACATCATCATTAGACTAGCCTTTTTCTTGGGGTCGTCTGCCTATCTGACCTCCACAACCCAGTTTACTCTATAATCTTTTGTAAGACTGGTTGTCAGACTTACAGGTCACTGACTACCTGTAACGACTGCCAAAGATCTATATACAGGGTGTAAATTAACCCTTCACACATACGTCAACCAAGCATTCTGTACATCAAAGTAAGCAAACATTTTTGCTGGGAAATGACTTTTTTTTTGGGGTAAAGCTCAATGTAACACTCTTAAAATTACATTGTGCTAGTGAATGCTTTGAATAGTAAAAGGGTCATGGAGGTAATTTAAGTAAAGTTATAACCCGAAAAACTGGTATTTACAAAAACAGCTGTGCAAAATTTGGAACTTCGACCCATAATATCTCCGTAACTAGGGGGTTCCCAGGTATGGTCTAGAATAAAAAAATATCGCAGTGGTGGGGAGAACAGGTGCCTTTCGTTTGCGTTAAGGGTACTTTTACACCCTTTATATGGCAGTCAGGACCAACAGCTTAAGGAAAGCAGAGGAAACTCTGTATGCAATGGGTGGTCACCCATCTACATACCAACCTAGGCAAGCGCGGCTTAACTTAAAGATCGACTCGAGTGGCAGTTATTACTAAACCACGAGTACCTCATATTATCTACCTATAGTTATATACATGCATAACATACCCAGACACCACACACACTCAAAATACATGATTCGACGTTCGCAGTCTCATTTTCAGGCCATTACATCGCATCATGCGCGAAACGAGTTCGCCGCATGGCGCCCTAATATCCATGTTTTACATACAAATTAATATTATGAGTATGACAGTCTGCAAGTGTTATTACACTTGATGCGTTCACTTTAAATGAATTTTGTTTTTGATGACTTCTTATTTGTTGGGTAGGTCTTAAAGATGATAATTTTGTGCTGTTGTTATTGCAGTTGTTTTTTTGAAAAATGTATGTTAAATCCATTTGTGACCACATTTTATTTATTTATTTATTTATTAAAACTTTATGCACAAGTAATGAAACCGTACAAAGGCGGACTTAATGCCACACATTTTTGCACATTTTGTTGGTGTCTTTTTTATTTATTTAAAAAAACGTTTAACCACACTATGAATTTCTCTTGTATCGTTGGTGCGTTCACAAACATTTAAACTCACATACACATATACCCAGACCCGGAACAACTATCTGTAGGCAACATAAATATTAAAAAATATTAGTTCCGTGCGGGGATCGAACCCGCAACACGCAGCGCAGCAGTCCAATCGTTGAATTAGCCACTGCGCCAACCGTGCCGTCAAACGTTTATCTAATTAGACTGTTGTTTGAGTATTTAGAATCTATCTACTAAATGGTTCACTAACTGGTTAGTTTAGTGCTCCTGCTGAGCTCGAGCTCCTTTGTTTGATTCCCAGGCAGGGTATAATATTATTAGGTATTTCGAATTTTGGATTTAGGCAGCAAAAGGCTTGTCCTTTTTACATGTAACTTAAATATAACTAGCTAATTGGAGGTGGATCACTGTGTTACCCAATTTCTCACAGGACATGTAACTTTAGGAGTAAATTATTTTCCTTCAAGCTTGTTGCCTCGCCTTTTTGCCAATGTTCTACATCTGACTACGAATTTGAACAATCTGCACATTTTATGGGAGTATAGTCTTTGGCAGAATGAACGTAATATTATGTTTAATAGTGTATAGGAAGTGTGTCACATCCGGAGTTATTTACTATACGGACCTTGTAGAAACTAGTACAAATTTCCGTGCGTTCAAGCATTTTTGTCATACCTAATAGTGGAATCAAAATGTATATAACAGCTCACAACTTATGAGCCAGTAATATTAATGACAACAATATCCGTTGTGCTAGGCAACTGGGCTTATCCCAGTTGTATACGTCCCTGTGTGCCTATTGACTTTGTTCTGTTCTGTCTCCTGCTGATATGGAGAGAAGTGGAAATTTTTGTTTTATTACTCCTCCGCTATTCTTATCTGATTAATTTCTTTAAATGATTTTGTTTTCTCTGCGACTTTTCGAGCTTCATTGTCTCGGCGCTTTTCTTGTGGTCGCCACTGTTGATTCTGGCTTACAGGAGTTACAGTGGTTTGAAATAGTGAGGCGGGCTTGTCCCTTTTAACTAGCGGATTGTAGGTTAGGAACGCATCTGCCTAACCCTCTTTTTTTTTGGTGTCTCTCCAAAATTATTGAAAGCACAACTATTGAATATTTCTTGTAACAACAAATAATTTTAATATACTCGTTTTATGGGTAATAAAAACATCTGAATTGTGAACCTCCTTCCTTTTTTAGAAGTCGGTTAATTAGTTATATTCAAGAAGATCATTAATTACTGCGTACTGCTATGAAAATCTTAGGTATTTTGTAATAGGATAGTTAACTAAAAAAAACTAATTAGTCCGTCAGATAGATTTCCAAAAAATATTGGACACGTATTTTTTCTATTTTCACGTAAGCAAACAATGAAGACGATACAGTGCTTTGAAAACTCGTGTGACGTCATATTCTGAGACATTAGTATGTAATTTTTTAGCGGTTAGTGACGTCACAAACCCCCACTCAAATCTTTGACGCGTTTTATCTTCGTTAATTTTTATTGATTTGATAAAACAAATACGTATGCAATATTTTTCGATAATCTAACAGACGGACTAATTAGAATCATATTTTATTGAGTCGGTAAACATCCCTATTGATATCTTAGGTGGGAACGTTAGTATTTTGTAATTTAAACATCTTCACGGTCTTACGAACACATTTGGTTAGCGTTACACAATGATCACGAAAAAACAATTCCTTCTGAGTTAAGAACAACAACAGTTCCTCAAAACATTCCAGAATCGCCCACTCTCCAACAAATGCTTGGACACACAAAGTATTCATTAAATTACGAGTTTCGAAGTATAAAACAGTGGTGATGCTACTCAACTCCCCGGGTCGTGGCGATGCATAAATTGTACAATTGCGGGGTATTAATACTGCCCAAGAGACGCGGAGGTGTTTCAATAAAATGTTTCGTTGAATTTATTAGCTCTCACTCTTGGTGGCCAATTGAAGCCAGTTCCGGGGTGTGAATGATGGATTGGATGCTTTATGTGAGTATGTGTGTTGAACCTTTTTTGTGTGGTGTAGTATTAATGGTTTTTACATTTATTGGAGTTACATTAAAAACGTGTATCAATAGCTACTGTATTAGTTTTACGGCTGGTGTTTAATTTCCAGGTTAGGCTAAGTGTTATCCCGTCGGGGCCGCGGGTTGTACACTAGTTATCGCGACCTCGACATAGAGGGCTAAGATGGAACATGGATGGTTTTAAGTCAGTAAAAGTCTGACACTCCCTTTCGCTCTGCCCAAGAGCGGGAGGGGTTATTCGATGATTTTCCACCCGCCAAAAAAAAAAGGCTAAGTGTTATTGGGTTTTTCGGTCATGAATATCTAAGAAGCAGTTAGCCCGGATGATGGCAATAGGCGTGCCCCTAATACACGAGATTTTAAAATAACTCGCAAGATGTGAGTGTTCTATTAGACACGCCTACCCCTTCAAGGATTACATGCATGATGTATGTATGTTATAATATTAATAAAGTAAGTTTATCGTCACTACATATTATAAAACAAAGTCTGTCGGTTTGCCTGTCCGCGATAAACTCAAAAACGCCTGCATCGATTTTCATGCTCTTGTCACCAGTGGATAGAGTGGTTTTGAGGAAGGTTTTAGTATATTATTTGACCGACATCCACGCGGGGATCAGCTAGTGGTATATAATACTATTGTGTAAGTTTTTACTAGTCGTGATAAGCTTAGATGTTATCTCTCTAAATAAAACTATTTAATTGAAGCGTGGTTTTATCAGATTCAATCTGAACAAGTCGTTTTTTTAGGAGGGCTCCCATACAAAAGACTTGATTTTTTTGCCGTTTTTATACATAATGGTACGGAACCCTTCATGAGCGTGTCCGATTCGCACTTGGCCGGTTTTTTCTAATTCATAAGTACTTTCTAAGTGCATTTAGAACTACTAATAAAATATATTGGATTTAACCACAGAATATTGTCATTCCTTTTTTCTTTTTACATTCAACGTGTGCTGGCCTCATTTATTTCCCAAAACAAAGACCATGGAACAAGGGTCCAAATCTTTACTTTGACGTTTCCTTTAATTATCTAATCTTCCGTAAAGTCAAAACAAAGTCTGACAAACAAGGAAAACGCCTTCTAAAATTACGCTTCCCTACATTATGGCTCCAATAGGCTTCAATTCGGAGTTGTAAAAAGTTTTCAGTACTTTCTCTTAATGAACTAACAAATGGCTTCGCGATACACAATGGCTTAATCAAACCGCATTGAGATAAAGGAAACAAAAGGCCTCTTTTGAAGGGAACTGCGGCATAAGAAACAAGCTGTTTCTAGAATATTTGAATCGTTGATAGTGACAGTCTTGATTGCAAAGTATTTGGGACTTTATAAGACGGCTTCATTTAGTGATATTCTGAAAATGGGTAGACCCTACACGTTGAGACTATTAAGTATGACGAAGGTAGTTCAACTATTTCGGTTACATCGTTGGCAGAGTCCATGTTCGACATGGTGGATGTACGAAACAATAGTCTTAACACCAATTACAACCGCCTATTTATTTACTTCCGATAACAAATTAACAAAATCTTAGACGATCAAGCCGATGGATATGTACTAAAGTACGGAAACGCGGTAAGTTCGATACAGGCGGGCAGGACGACCGTTCGCGCTCGTGTCTCACCAAAAAGTCCCCTAAAAGTAACGTCCCTCAAGTCAAATGCGTCCAATGTCAACGACAACCTCACCCAAGCACACTGCTTGACGTTTCCGACAAACGATGATAGATGACGTTATTCTAAATTTATAGTGCCTCGGTGTTCATTGTATGTATATGCTTCGTCTAAATAATTCTAAACATTTAAAACAATCCAGCAGGTTTAATGAAACAATGTCAGGACGCCCTCGGGCTCGGCGATGCGACGCCCGGCTATCTTCCCAGGCACTTCGTGATGATAGCGATGTTTACTGACTAAAAAAAATGTGATTCTAATTAGTCCGTCTGTTAGATTATCGAAAAATATTGGATACGTATTTTTTGTTTGTTTTACCAAATCAATAAAATTGACGATGAAACGCGTCAAAGATTTGAGTGGGGGTTTGTGACGTCGCTCACCGGTAAAAATTGTCATACTAATTTCTTAGAATATGTCGTCACACGAGTTTTCTAAGCACTGTGTCGTCTACATTGTTAGTTTACGTGAAAAAAGAAAAAAATACGTGTCCAATATTTTTTTAGAAATCTATTTGACGGATAAGTTAGTTTTTTTTTTGTTAACATCCCTATTGTGATGTGTATCTTGAAAACAAAGACGTTCTATCAGACGTTATCTTGGTTACCTAAGAACTGAATAAACTTTTTTTTATCGTGTGGTTATTGCTGAACCTGGTGGCAGCGTTTTTATACAGCCCATTGCGTCTGACTTAACTTTACATGCCATTAAGGAGTATCTCTCAGGCATGCTGATTTGTTGCGGGTTGTTCTAAAGAGATACCACGGCCCCGTGCACAAAGGGCTAAGAAGGAACATGAAAGAAAGAAAGAAAAAGTATTTATTGGTTTCACACAGGACAGAACAAATTAACAAAAAAAAAAAGCTTAAAACACTTAAAATTAGGACATATTACAAAAGTGGTTAAACCTGGGTTTAACTTAGACTTGGTTTATCTCGCATGCCGTCTCACTTCGATAATATTCAAAGGAAAGTGACGGTATGCGAGATAAACCAAGTCTAAATTAAACCAAGGTTTAACCACTTCTGAATAAGGCCGATTTAGTTTAACATAAAATTAGTCCCGTATGAAGCCAAAAGGCCACTATCTCAGCATGGTGCTGCAACATTGACAAATGTCACAGCGCTGGTATTCTGATATGGCCCAAGGTGACGTCACGGCAAAACAAAACTTAAAAATAAAATATAATAAACATTATAGTAAAGTAGGCAATATTAAGCAGAGAGCGAAGAAAAATATTAACAATGTATATTAATTACGACAAAAATATTTCCACATCCAACTAACTTGAATAGTCAGTAGAAGTCCAACAATCCCTTCTACTCCGCCCACACTGGGAGGAGTCAGTTGATGATTTCCCACGCTTCAAAGAAAGTTATGCTGATTTGTTTTCCTTCTTCGGAGAAAGTGATAACTATGACGATCATTAATTCGACAATGAGGTGATACAAAGTGGGCCGCGGGTAGTACACTAGTTATCGCGGCCTCGACTTAGAGGGCTAAGAAGGAACATGGGTGGTTTTTAGTCAGTAGAAGTCTGACATTTCCTTTCGCTCTGCTCAAGAGCGGGAGGGGTTATCCGATGATTTTCCACCCACCAAAACAAAAAAAAAGGTGATAAAAAGTAATACCTGAAGCTCACTGCGAGCTTATGTCACAGCCAGCCAATAACTTACACCACACGACAACTCCTCCAAAAGCCTAATAAAAAGCGACAGAATAAAATGATTTATGGGATAACTAGATAAGGAGGGTGCCAAGTTGAGTCGACCCGCTTCGGGAAGATAAGACAATAATAATAGATTTGTTACTTTTGTCATCCACAAGACAAGCAACAAAAACGCTTTGAATGTCTGTCGGTACTAGTTGGCACTGACAGGCGTATTGTTGCTATGTCCCAAGTGGTATTGGCGTATTTCGAGGAACAGGGTTTCGGGTAAAATATTTTTGTCAATAACATTTCCGTATTAGAGTAAAAACTCTTTGGCTTGTTAAGTCGGTCGACCCTTTGTCAAGAACACTTGCGTTCTCTGAACTGTGCTGGGATCTTTTTTTTTTTTTGGCGGGTGGAAAATCATCAAATAACCCCTCCCGCACTTGGGCAGAGCGAAAAGGAGTGTCAGACTTCTACTGACTAAAAACCACCCATGTTCCTTCTTAGCCCACTATGTCGGGGTCGCGATAACTAGTGTACAACCCGCGGCCCCGACGGGACCCGCGGCTTCGACGGGACCCGCGGCCCCCTTTTTTTTTTTTTATTGGTGGGTGTAAAATCATCGAATAACCCCTCCCGCTCTTGGGCAGAGCGAAAGGGAGTGTCAAACTTCTACTGACTAAAAACCACCCATGTTCCTTCTTCGCCCTCTATGTCGAGGCCGCGATAACCGGTGGACTACCCGCGGCCCCGACAAGACAAGTTTCAGTCCTACAGCCATACAAAAACAAATATTCGTTCGTTCCAATTGATCCTACTAATATTATAAACACGAAAGTTTCTAAATATGCATGAATGTATGGATGCATGTTTGTTACTCTTTCATGCAAAAACTACTGAACGGATTTGAATAAAATGGATAGTTTTTATACCAATTTTATCTGCCCGTGGGATAATTCTCGAGTTGTAGCGGGCGAAGCCGCTGGCAATACCTAAGATTAATTAACTTAAATGAGAAAAATATGATCTTTTCTACTGTTAGTACCAATTTACCATCCATTGCTTGTGATCTTTGTGCTTGCAAACTCAAAGCATTTATCTCAATCACACTGATTGAATGTTAGAATAACAAAGAAACTGAAGCTGCAGTCACAGTCACAAAGGCATAATAACTTGTAAAAGTACTGTTGTTGTCCATTTCAAAGCGTAGATCTTTATGGAGAAGAATGCCTACTCAAATAGGCGTTTGATTGATTTTAACAAAACACAATGATCATTATATTTCCGAAGAGTTAAGCAGAGATGTACATAAAAGTACACCCTCTTTTCGCCATTTAGGTTTAGATTTACAGAAATTCCTATTGTATGCGTTATCCTATTGTATAGTGCACAAATCCCACTTTTATTTAAAATATTCTGTTAATGTTACCTATATTATTTATTGATATGGTGGGTATCCCTATTCATTTTTCTGCGAGATTCAAGATTCTTTATTTGCATGAAATATGGTACAATATTATGGTCTCATAAATAAAAGGTTTGACTGAGAGCTGTGTACTTCTTTAAAGGGTGTAAATTAATTAACCCGTCACACATACGTCAACCAAGCATTCTGTACGCAAAAATTTTAGCTGGGAAACTACTTTTTTTTTTGGGGCCAAAAATCACATTTTATGGTAAAACTCAATGTAGCACTCTTAAAACATTGTGCTAGTGGATGAATTAAATAGTAAAAGGGTCATGGAGGTAATTTAAATAAAGTTATAACCTGAAAAACTAGTATTTACAAAAACAGCTGTGCAAAATTTCGAAGTTTGACCCCCAATATCTCCGTAACTAGGGGGTTCCCAGGTATGGTCTAGAACCAAAAAAATATTGCAGTGGTGGGGAGAGCAAGTGCCTTTCGCTTGCGTTAAGGGTACTTTTACAACCTTTATGTGATGAATTCACTATGCTTAAAACTGCTTGTGCCATAAATATACCTAAAGAAATAAAATATTCGATTGCCTGACCTAGAAACACTCGCTAAGATTAACTAACAATATTGACAAAGGTCGGCCTTTACCATAGTTTTAGATGATAATCCATCCAGTAGGCGGACACTATACAAACCAAACAATGTCTATTTCAAAAAGTAATCAATCCCACCGATTTCCAATTACACTCACGTCATCAACACGGACTCGCCTAGATAATTGTATCAAATCTGAATGGATTCGTAAATCTAATCCGCCAGGCAATAATTACTGCACAATAGTGCCCACTGTCACCGCTAGGTGGGCTTCAGGCACTACATAGGTGGGTGCAGAAGGTCGGTTTCATGATCGAGGGGAAAAAGCGAACTTTATCATAAAAAAACTGGCCAAGTGAAAGTCGGACTTGCACTTGAAGGGTTCCGCACCATTGGTAGCAGATATTGAGAGATTTGTGTTTTAGCACCATAGACTTCTTATTAATATAGGTTTTCCTGTAATCTATAAGTATTGAACTAATTTCTGTATTTTTTTTTTCATAATAGTAGTATTTTTTTTTCATTGTTTTAGGCTCAGTAGTTTGGGCTGCGGGTTGTTCACAAGTTACCGCGGCTTCGACATATAGGGCTAAGAAGGAACATGGGTGGTTTTTAGTCAGTAGAAGTCTGACACTCCCTCTCGCTCTCGCCAGTGAAAATTATGTTTTTCCTACTCCGCTATTATTTTCTGATTAATTTCGTTGCGGGATCCAAGACAGTTAAATCGTTTCTCTGGGACTTCGTCGGGCTTCAATGTCTCGGCGCTTTTCTTGTGGTCGCCACTGTTGATTCTGGCTTACAGGAGTTACAGTGGTTTGGGAAAAGTGTGGCGTATTTGTCCCATTAAAAAAAAAACTCCCTCTCGCTCTGCACAAGAGCAGGAGGGGTTATTTGATAATTTCCCCCCGACAGAAAAAAAAGGCTCAGTAGTTTCGGAGATAAGGAGGGGGGGAATGGTCGGTCAGACAGGCAGACACACGAGTGATCCTATAAGGGTTCCACTTTTTCCTTTTGAGGTACGGAACCCTAAAAATCTACTGATCCATTCATATTGACCGGGTATATTGGCGTTTTGTAGAAAGCTGTCTTGTCGGTCTAGTTGCACCAAGCGCGACTACGATTCGATTCGGGTGTCGAGGTTGGGCAAAGACTTGAAAATATAAGATGTTGGTATGAGTACATAGTAACTTAACTAATTTAGTAAGTATAACCAACCTAACAGACAGATGTGTTGCTGGGAAGTTTGTTCCGCCACTTCTTCTTTCCAGCTAAAACACTTTTTTTACGTTACGTTTTGGGGGACGAAGTAAAGGAAAGTAAAGTAAATTTTGACGTTCGAAAAGTGCTGTTTATCACCCTAGTTTGAATAAATGAGTTTTGATTTTGATCTTAATTTTGAAGTAGTATTCTGTATAGAAATGATTCACTTCTAGGAAGTGTTAAATAATAAATACTTCAGTGCTAAATAACATTTTATTTATTATTTAGATCAGCCGTACGCACGCGTCTATGTGTACAGGGCCCGTTTACACTCGTGTAGGGCTGACTTTCTGTAAGTATTCTGTACCACTGTCACCGATAGAAACGCTCCAATTATGCGCAATATGCGATTTCTCCACTGCCGATGTTAATTAATTGTCTGGTTGATTAATTAATCGTCATAAAGGCGAATTTGGTGATTTACGAGTTTTGGGTAGGTTTGTTTATGGCACTTTACGCTCGTTGTATAGCTTGGAGACACAACCCTTTGGTAAGAAGGGTTATTAAATGGTGACTATGAAGTAAAAAGCGTTTGGAACGGCCCTGCACTGTCATAGTCAGTTATTTTAGACCAACCAGAGCAGTTACATAATAGCACTCTTTCCATTCACAGAACTATTTTCTCAATTTCATTGTACAACATTTTTGATGATAATAATGAATACAATATTTTTGCACACACTAAATAATGAATTCAACGATCCATTGGCCCCAAAAATACCCCATCTCATTGACCAAAAGTATCAAAGCGTTTACCTAATCACAATATCCCACAATTGATTACCGCACCATCTCGCTAACCGTTATAAATTATTACAAGTCTTCGGCAAAATCTATTGCGAGAAAGAATCGCGTATAATATCGCTTAGTCATGACCAGGAGGATTGTTCTCATCCAATCCGCCCGTCATCCTTTTGACCGCCAATGATCAGCAAGAAACGAACCAACGAACACTTCTTGCCGCCAAAATTGCATTTTTTCCACAACAAAGAAAATGGTAATACAAATAAGTGGCTTTTTGTATGATGTTTATTTGTTCGAGCCTGTTTTGTGTTTTTGAGTTACTGTGGCCAAACTCTTTTACTACATAAAACAGAGTGTAAATATCGTACATAGATGGTCTCTGGATGGACCCTAATACACAACGTAAACTTAATAACAGTTGTACACCGTTGACATATTATTACCAAAAAAAGAAAAGAAAAATGTTGCACTTGCATTTTTTATCACTAAGATTTAAATTAACATGTCAATGTTAAAAGGTAGGTACCTCGTACTAAAACAAAAATTAACTACCCATTGCTACAACAATTTCGTCCGCATATTCACGCCCTGTCTGACACCCCACATCCGTGCTGACCGCACTGCACATTGTTTTATTGCTGAGCCGTCAGCCGTCACCGCGCTGACTGCGTCCGTCAGCGTGTCTAGGGTTAACTGAGAGCACGATGGGTTAGTTGAACAGGATTCGTTGATTGATAAATGTATGGTGCAGTTGTTCGATTTTAACGCGGGTTAGCTCGGTGGCACTTTCCTTTTGAGTGAAGCAGTTAGCACAAAAAGCCTTTTTTTTTCTTATCATGTTCTTGACGTCTGACTTGACTTTATCATGTCTTTTTACATTTAATATCTCTCAGGTATGCGTGTCTCTACGGTGTTTTTTTCACCGAAACATGTGGTAATTGCAGAATAATCAGACGTGCGAGCCTTAGGTTTGATTGAACTCGAGACCTTGACTTGGCAGTCGGAGGGTCACTGACAAACTATCACTGCTGTTAAGGCTAGATGGCTTGGATGACAATCTTTTTGCTCAAACAGCTGCAAAAAGATTGTCACCCTTATCGTCCATCTCGTGTCTATGGCATGACTTCCTATTTAAAACCCATGGGCGTCATTTTGGGTTAAACCGCATTCAAAGCCACACTCTATCACACTAATTGTAAAGTAAATGATTGGTTTTGACCTAAATACGAGATTTAACAATAAATTTCGGTTTCATCCTGACCTAATTCAGAATGGTTGTACACTGACCGCACAGGAAACGATGTTTTATTTTCAGTGTCACCGCTTGGACTTCGGGCCGTCCGCGCAGCGTAACTAGGATTCAATGGATGGCTTGGGGTTAACCGTTGTGTTGAATTTTAATGCGAAAGTCAGCGATTGGTATTGAGCAAATACAGTGTCTTTGACATTACGTACTGTCTTATTGGTTTGAATCTCTGACATTACTTACTTATTTATTTTTTTGAATTTATGACAATTTTTCACGCATGAATTGACTCGTATGACACTGTAAATGATTTGATTTCAATTTTCTTATTGTCCGGTTTATGACATTAATTGATATAATTTTATTTTATGTGGTTGGGAATGTGTATACAATTTTAATGATAAATCTTGCATGCCTGAATTTGGTACACTACAGTGAACTGCGTATTCACCTGACATCTACAAATGCAATATTGTGTACTGTTTTCAGTAATAAATATTTAAATTTGTCTATATGTTTAAAATGAACGGTGCAAGTATCTAAAATGGCCGATTTAGCAGAATCGTAATATTAATCATGTTAAAAATTTAAAATTCTTAAAATGGACTTTATAGTTATGGACTTATAGTCCATTTTAAGAATTTGAAATTTTTACGTGAGTCATACTTACATTCTGCGTGGATTCTGATAAAGCGGCCATTTTAGACCCGCTGATCGCAAGACATATTATTATATAATGAGTGTACGGACTTATGAGAAGAATGAGTCTCTTACTCTATCTTCTCTCCTTAATTCTCGTCTTCATGTACTTGTGATTTCATGTTATCCAGTACAAGTTATCTTCCAATATTCCATTTCACATAACTTAACATGCACCTGTAATTCCTAAAGGGTTCGGTAGCGGTGTATTTAAAAGAAAGAAAGATTTTTTATATATATATATATTTTATTATTTTAATATTGCATCCACATTTTCTCTTTATACCTATGTAAAGGTGACGACTCTATTGCCATGAACCGGGCATAAATGCAGACTTCGTGGCGGCTACTGTGACATACCAGATGAAAAAACCCTATAAATACTTTTCACTACCCGGGAATTAAACTCAGGACCTCGTGCTCAACAGTCTATATTGCGACTACTAAAGCAGTCATATTTAACTTAGTTCTTTAATTTTCTAAAATAAGACATTTATTTTCAAGAACTGCTGTCCAGTATACCTAATCGTTCAGAGTACAACACAACGGCCTTATTACAGAAGTGGTTAAACCTGGGTTTAACTTAGACTTGGTTTATCTCGCATGCCGTCACATTCTTTTAATATTATCGAAGTGAGACGGCATTCGAGATAAACCAAGTCTAAGTTCTTTTGTAATAAGGCCACTAAAGTCTAGCTTAACGACACCTAAGTGACACGACTAGCTTTCCTAAGCCAATAATATATCTAATGGCATAATATCTCTAAAAATCTTAACACCTTAAATGCAGTGAAGTGATAAATATACAAAGCAAAATACTCCTTGTCGCTACACCGGGTGCCTTAAATAACTTTTAGTGCATTTTATTTAGGAAGCCTGTGAGATGCATAGCCTCTGCATACGGCTGAGGTGCTTTAAAAACGTGTATAAATCTCGGTAAATCGCTCCAATAGACATGTTTGCGTTTAAATGGCACTCCATCCGGGAAAGTATTGCGAGGAAGTTAGATTGTAGTCGGTTCTTAGGTGAGAAACTATTTGCAGGTACGGAGAATACGGGGTTAATTTGTTTGGGAGTAGCTTGTGAGAAATAAAAGCGAGCTGTTCACAATTGAAATGGAACTGGGCTTAACACATCCATCGACTGTCAGAGGAGAAACGGAGAATAATTATCACTCTGTGGATACCAAATGGCAGGAAACGGCAGCGCGGCAGGCCCAGAAAGAGGTGGGGGGATGAGCTTAACTCTTTGTCAAAAGATTGGGCCTAGAGTCCCACAAGATTGGGAAAACTGGAAGGAGGGAAGGGAGGCATCCGCAAGAATATCCCATGTTTTTAAGTTTTTGATAAACAGCAAATGAGGACCGTTGGTCGTAGGTTTTGTCCAGGTCGCCCCGTCATCTACGAAACTCTTCAACACTAATACTATAAAGGCGACAGTTTGTGAGTGTGTGAGTGTGTAAATGTTTGTTAATTCTTCACGCAAAAACTACTGAACGGATTTGGATAAAATTTGAAACACTGATAGTTTATAACCTGGATTAACACATAGGATAGTTTATCATTTTTATCCCGATTTTATCTTCCTGTGGGATAATTTTCGAGTTGTAGCGGGCGTAGCCGCCGGGCAACACCTGGTCTTTAATGATTCTCTCAATTATTTCAGAGAAAAATAATAACGTATCTTTATGATTTAGTCTCAAACATTATTATAGCGAGTCCATATTTTCCCACAGCTGGCCAAAGGCCTCTCTCCATTCCTTCCAACTGCATGGTTCTGTCCAACATCTTTCCAATTCTCAATCATAACTAAGAAAAACTTCCCATTAATCTCCAGTTAATTAACGAGGCTTATAGATTTTCCCATCCTCCCCATGTATTCGTTTCGGTCAGTTTATCTCCGTCAGATCACTTATGTTGTACGTAATCCATCATTAGTAGCTGACCACCACCCCGCCATTTGGCTTGCCAATTTGCTATCGTTTATGGGTACTTAAGAATTATTTTTTTGGTTTCTTGCGAGCGATTTGTTTACCCGATTTGTTGTTTCTAAATAGAGCACCCATCTTCTTATATTTCATAGGAAATAAGCTTGTATATGTTTGAGTATATTAATGTATTGAGTCCCATAAAGGGTGTAAAAATACCCTTAACGCAAACGAAAGACATTTGTTCTCACCACCACTGCGATCATTTTTTTGTTCTAGACCATACCTGGGAACCCCCTAGTTACGGAGATGTTGTGGGTCAAACTCCAAATTTTGCACAGCTGTTTTTGTAAATACTAGTTTTTCAGGTTATAACGTTAATTAAATTACCTCCATGACCCGTTTACTATTCAATGCATCCAATAGCACAATGTTTCAAGAGTGCTACATTGAGTTTTACAGTAAAATGAGATTTTTGACCCCAAAAAAAAAGTCGTTTCCCAGTAAACATTTTTGCATAGGGGTACTTAGTTTGTTGTACAGAATGATTGGTTGACGTATGTGTGAAGGGTTAATTTACACCCTGCATGTACCATGTGTTTTCCTCGTTGGTTTAATGGTCGCAAATGCGAGTGCTATGCATGAAGTCCTTTTTTTTTGGGGGGTGGGAAATCATTAAATTACCCATCCCTCTCTTGGGCAGAGTAAAGGGACTGTCAGACTTCTACTGACTAAAAACCACCCATATAACTTCTTAGCTATGTCGAGGCCGCGGTATCTCTTACAATGGTTTCGATTCCTAGATCGGTCAAAGTTATTAGGTTTTTCTCAGTACCCGTCACGGAGTTCGGATTTGTACACGATTGATGACAACAAGCTGGCGTGCTTGTTTGTTATTTTTTAATCCTATGTATTAGGGGGCGCCCTATTACACAGGATATTAAAATAACTAATGAAATGTGGGTGTAATTTTCGGTACCTACACCTCTGTCTAACACCTCGGGCATTACAGGCGTAAAAAAGTATTATGATTAGTGGTTTCCATAGTAAATAACCATTTTTTTTTGGGGGTGCAAAATCATCAGTTAACCCCTTCCGCTCTTGGGCAGAGCGAAAGGGAGTGTCAGACTTCTACTGACTAAAAACCACCCATGTTCCTTCTTAGCCCTATATGTCGAGGCCACGGTAACTTGTGAACAACCCGCAGCCCCGACGGACATATTTTACCCTGAATCAGACATAAAAGTCATACTTAACGATGTCACTGAACAATGAAAGTTCACTTTATACCTACTCGTAATATCGATGCCAAAAATTAACCGAACTACATCGATCTATTCTATTTTTGCCACGCCATGCAAGTAAATAAAAACAACTAAAAAGTTACGGGGAGATAAAAGATACGGTACAATGAAAGGACTTCCTTTCATTGTACCGTATCTTTTATCTCCCCGTAACTAATTACCTAGTTCCAAGTAGGTTATATTGACGCGTATACTTGTCGGTCAGCTCATCCTGTTCATCCCCTATCCGATGGCGCGTGTCAGTAATCCGACGTTAGCGCGTGGAGGGGGATTATGTGTTGTAGTAGTTATATCGGGAGTAAGGAGCGTGAATATATACGGGGATTTAGATGTGGTATGTTTCTTTGGATTTAGAGCAGTGGTGGCCCAGTGGTGGCGGCCCCGACTCACGAGCAGTGAGTCGTGGGTTCGAACCCCATCAGCTTTACTTTGTGTATTTTATTTCATCGCCACTGCTCTCAAAACGGTGAAGGAAAACATCGTGAGGAAACCGGCATTGCTTAGAACCAAACATTGGAAGACATGTAACATCTACCAATCCGCACTGGGCCCGCGTGGTACATTATAGCCCATTCCCTCTCAAAGAGTGAGGATTAATAGGCTGTTGGTGATGAAGTCTTGTATTATACTACTAGGTCTGTGTCATTCAACACCAGTCTAATATTATTATATTAGACTGGTGTTGAATGACACAGAGAGATTCAAAGTCAAAGTCAAAGCCAAAGTCAAAATATTTTATTTCACATAGATGGCTATGATGAATAGCCCTACATGAGCACTTGTAAAACGTCGACATAGAAAAGGGGCACGGTTCGGTGCATTGGTCGATTCCTAATGAGAAGAACCGGCAAGAAACTCCAAAGGTTCCAATGGTTAACAATAAGTTTAAGGTCCAGACATAATCTTGGGACACTCATGAGGGCAATGCTGATTAGTGTCTGAGATGGTCTTTTGAAGAAAGCACCACACAGATTTGAGTGGACCCGTCCAGTCAGTGCAAGCATTTGTCAGTTATTGTCGAGCTCGACTTATAACTCAAGGAGCTCGACGTCCGCCTGTCGGGGCCGCGGGTAGTCCAACGGTTATCGCGGCCTCGACATAGAGGGCGAAGAAGGAACATGGGTGGTTTTTAGTCAGTAGAAGTCTGACACTCCCTTTCGCTCTGCCCAAGAGCGGGAGGGGTTATTCGATGATTTTACACCCACCAAAAAAAAAAAAAAAAAAAAGGAGCTCGACGTCACGACGAACAATACCAAGGAAAGGACATTTGGGTAGGTCGCTTATAGTTCTCAAACTGCCAGACAATCGTTAAAATTAAAGAAAGACCCACATAGTCCTCATATTCATAATATAAAAATAATAAAATATTATATTATTAAATAAGTCAAGTTATTAAATGTCCAAAAAAAAACTCAAAACTAAATCAAAAACAAAAAAAATGAAAATATTTAACAAGTAAATATTGGTCAAAAAATAATAATTATCATACTTGAAAAAGTAAACAATGTCATTGTGTTTAAAGAAAATTAATAAAATGTCAAATTGTAAAAGAAAAATAAAATCTATATAAAAAAAAACAATTCAAATTGGAGCAGTTCAATCCCAAGCTTTTTTGTCCTCTAATAATCTTTAACAGCATAAAAAGCTTTCTGGCAAAGTTTATTAAGGCTTAAATTTTGAATGTGGCTTGGTAGTTTATTATAAAAGCGAATACATTGGCATCTAAATGATCCACCTGTTTTCTTTTTAATATCACTATATTTCTTAAACAGCTTTATATTTTTGTGAGCATACAAAAGATTTTCATAAATATACTGAGAAGGAACAGTCATTACATTAATTTCTTAAATTTATCATTTCATTTCATTATTTTACTTAAATTTTTCTCTGAGAGTGTGTCTCGGACTCAATTTATAAATTGATCTAACCGCCCGTTTTTGCAAAACAAAGATGGTCTGTATATCAGCGGCATTCCCCCACAATAGAATGCCGTACGACATTACGCTATGAAAATAACTGAAGTACACTAATCGGGCTGTCTCTACATCGGTTAAATTACGAATTTTTCTAACTGCGTATGCTGCAGAGCTCAGCTTTTTCGACAGTTTATCTACATATATGAGGCCCCCACTGAAGCTTAGCGTCTAAAGTTAAGCCCAAGAACACCGTGCTATCTTCAGGATTCAACTCTTCGCCCTTTACCAACACACAAGTTTTCACCTGCCTAACGTGAGGTAGTGTAAACTTAATGCATTTGGTTTTTTTTTCATTAAGCAGCAAATTATTAGCGTTAAACCAATGCACTACGTTCGAAATCGCGCTATTTACGTCGTCTACAACTGGTTGTTGTCGTTAAAGTTTAAACAAAAGCGAAGTGTCATCCGCAAATAACACTATATTGTGGTTATCCTTTATGAGGTGAGGCTTATTTAGGCTCAGAGTACTAGTCATCATCAACAACCTATTAATGTTCCCACTGCCGGGACACAGGCCTCGTCTCTCTTTGAGAGGGAATTGGCTATAATCTACCACGCGGGCCCAGTGCGGATAAGTAGATGTCACGTGTCTTCGAATGTTTGGTTCTAAGCCATGCCGGTTTCCTCACGATGTTTTCCTTCACCGTTTTGAGAGCAGCGGTGATGAAATAAATTACACAAAGTAAATGTCGACCTACTGTTCGTAAGTCGGGGCCGCCACCACTGGGCTACCGCTGCTCTGTACAGAGTACTAGTACCTGACTAGAATTTCCATACCAGTCATTTAGACAGAGCAAAGGGTCAACTGTAAGAAGTTATGCGACGTATAATTGAAAATTCTTTTTGATATTATTTAAAAAAAAAGAAAATTGGAGCACTCTTGCATGAACAATAAGTTTTATATCTCTTCTATTGGACTTAGGAGTCAGAGGTCAAAAACATCTAACAGGTTCATATTTAAATCTGCGTATTTTCATCATATTATTCAAACTTAAACGTCACTCTAGCGGTACTTAACTGGTGCTTACAGTGTTTTACTTTACATTTCTAAGTTTAATTAAGCGGTTAACTGCAGTATATAAAGTCGCTCAAGATAAACGGTACAAGTAAGGGGAGTGAGCGATTTTATGTAATTGAAAAACGGATTATGGTAACCAAAATTGTGGTATATTTGGCGTCCGATACCATCGACAATATCTACTGGAGGACTGTGCATCCACTCTGTTAGTGACTACGTCGGTCTGAATGGGCGTAATAATATCTTCTTCATCCCGGAATTACCTACTGTTGGGTATAGACATTTGGGCCTTTCCTGCAGTCTTCTGCCACTCTTAATCTGTTTTGTGCGTTCCACATCGTGCATCATCATCATCATCATCATCATACAACTCGCTTTTCGGTGGCTTTGCTTTCTTAGGTCCAACCTAAATAGTCTTTTCTTTAATTTCAGGACCTTTCGGTTTCCTTATGTTGTGCTCCTTCATCACAGACGTGCAGAATTTAACTTAAATCATGTCTAAAAACCATATATTTTCAATATAAACAGCTCAATACAAAAATAACTTCTATCTACATAATTATTTTCGTACCTTCAGAATTTCCATGTTGGGTACAAAATCAATCCTTGCCAACTGACCTTCCTATATTAGCCGTCCCAGCACACCAATACACTAGCCAAACCTATGTCACCCGAAAAATACAACAGTACAGTATAAGTAAAGAATTTATCGCCCTTTCCTTCTTGCTTAGATAAAGGCATAGGCCTGCGGTCCCTAGCCGGGTCGTTATAAATCCTGCCCACGTTACCTTGGGTAGAATTTAACCGCTTATTTTGGCTGAGCTTGTGGTTGCTTGAGCTTGCTTGAATAATTTTTAAACAGTTTTGTGGATTATGTAGTCTTTTTAACTCTCTGGAAGAAAATGCTTTGAGGCATTAAACTTCCCGTCGGGTTTGCGGGTTTTTCGAAAAAGATACCGCGGCCTCGATACAAAGGGCTAAGAAGGAACATGGGTAGTTTTTAGTCGGTAGGAGTCTGATACTCCCTTCCGCTCTGCCCTGAGCGGGAGGGGTTGTTTAATGATTTGCAACTCCCAAAAAAAAAAACAAAAAAGCAATAAACTTGCCTTATTACCACTATTATACTATATGATATTACAAAGGTTACTTCATGGTTAATAATGAATGTGAATTGTTCTTTTTTTTTAAATAGCCAATCGCCTTTACCAAGCGACATGATCAATGATCATGTTTGCTCTGTACGCCACAAGAGAGATTCCCTTGCTTGTGATAGGCTGGCATTATTTTTTGTATCGGTTTTATTTAGGCACGCTTGGTTCTTAAAAATGTTTTTGTGAGAGCTTTATTGTGCTTTTAATTCTACTTTATTCACTTTCAGGTTTTAGTATGCAATCGTATAAGAATACAATTTTGATGCTTGTCTGTATCTCTATATCAATTGAAATCAGACGAGACATCGACGAACATCGTCGATCGAACTTCCAAACAATTTTTGAGAATAGCTTTTGTTTCGAAACTTTTTCATGCATCAGATATCAAAACTCAGACAGAAATCGCTTTTGAGCTCAAAAATGAACTGAACAAAACTTTTCAGATATCTGACTTGAAAGATAAAAAAGTTTAGAGTGTAATAGCTGGCCTCCTTTTCATTGTTCAGCCATCTTTGGGTTGAGTTAAAGCGATTACAATACCGCTTTGTCGCTGGCTCTCAGACTCTTAAATGTTCTGGTATCGAATCGCTCCGAGGGACGCTTTCACGTCACGACGCTGAAAGGAGTCACTGCGGTACAACGAGAAGGTAGTCAGGGTTTAGTGGGGAGAGGTAGCGGGAGCGGGGGCGTTTTTGTGTTTATATATTTTTTAAATAGCTTCTGGTGGTGGTTTTGATTGCGTTTCCATATGTCATTGTGCACGATGGTATGTGTTGTAAGTGGAGGTCTTCCTTTAAGATGTGATATTTTATGTACGTGCTCAAGACACTTAACAGGAAAATAAGATAGAAGAGCACAAAGATATTGCTTATTTCAGAAGATATTTCATCCGGCAGACCTGCAAGACGAAAGTGATTTAAAGGGAAATTAGATTATCCTTATCTTGTTTAGAAATACCAATGGTGATTATGATTACAAAAACAACTCTGATTTTTATAAGGGATTGGAAGATAAATACACGCGCATTTTTATAAATTATATTTTAATCTCATGTAATAAAGAGTCAGCCACCACAATAGGGGATTTCACCAAAAAAATCAAATTAGTCCGTCTGTTAGATTATCGAAAAATATTGGATACGTGTTTTTTGTTTTATTAAATTAATAAATATGACGAAAATAAAACGTGTCAAAGGTCACGAGTGGGGGCTTTCGGACGTCACTTTGTGGGTAAAAAAGTACTAACCTTGTGACGTCACACGACTTGACGCGACTTTTCGGAGCACTGTATCGTCTTCATCTTTTGTTTAAGTGAAAAAAGAATAAATACGTGTCCAATACTTTTTAAAAATCTATATGACGGACTAAAACGACGGTATTGTTGTATATGTTAGGGAAAACCTGCGTGTCACTGTCGAAATACCGATATTTTCGGATGCGAATTGCGTGATTTTGAAATTTTCTACAGAAATAGCCCTTGTGGCAATATATCGATCTCCGTCGTTCCGGAATACTAATAACTTTATTGATAGTCTGGATTCAACTTTGCAATCGTTAATATCGTTTAAAACTATTATTTTAATCGGCGATATTAATATAAATATCGCCCAAAATGCAAATGATGTAAATTCTGATACGTATCTAAATACAGTGGCATCCCATGCAATGCTCCCTGCACATTGGTTTCCCACCCGTAACAACGCCTGCCTGGACCACGCAATTATCAAATCGAACAAACCTGCAATAACATTGGTTCTTGATTGTACTATAACGGACCACGCTCCAGTAATAGTGTTTTGCAAACTTAAGTTTGATATAACTAAAACCCCATTTTCATCGCCCCGAGTAGACGTGGATGCATGCGTTGCAGTTCTACAAACCATAGATTTTACCTCAGTTATAAATTGCAACGATGCAACTACGGCTGCTACCGATTTTGTTAATATTGTGTCCACAGTGGTTAAAAACAACTCTATTACTCGAACTATCCCAAGTAACAAAAGGATAATAAAGCCCTGGATCACACCAGGGCTCTTGAGGTGCATACGAAACAGGGATAACCTCTGCCTTCAATCAAAAGCAGACCCTAATAATAGTATATTACAAGTGACATTCAAACGGTACAGAAACTTTTGCAATAGTTTACTTAAAAAAATTAAACGAACATATGAACGAACTGAGTTTGAGAGACATCGTAGGAATCCTAAGGCTACATGGAATCTTATTAAATCAATATCAAACCTTCAAAACAACAAATCTTCGGCTACTGAACTTTTATCCATTACTCCTGATCCTTCTGATTCAGTGGATAATATAAATGACTTCTTCGCGAGTGTGGGAAAGAACCTTGCGTCGAAAATAGCTAATGCACACTGTACACACTCCCCGGATGGTAATGTTTGCCCTAATTCCATGGCCATTCTCGCAACAGACTGTGAAGAGATTGAAAACATCATCCTCGGCCTCAGGTCCAATTGCGCCGTGGGTTGGGATGGCATTTCTGCTGTGTTGGTGAAGGCTGCCCGGCACACCCTAATCCCTATTATTACACACATATTTAACCTTGTACTCACATCAGGAGTATTTCCGGCTGTCTTTAAAAGAGCACTTGTACATCCTATCTATAAGAGTGGGGACAGGGGCAGTGTCAATAACTACAGACCAATCTCTGTCCTTACAATTCTGTCCAAAATTTTAGAAAAGCTTATAAATAGTCGACTACTTAATTTCCTTAACTCACAGCATATAATTTCAGACAATCAATACGGTTTTCGATCAGGCAGAAGCACTGAAGATGCAGTCTTATAAGTAACTGAAACTATAGCTAAAAATATAAAAAATAAACTCAAAACAACAGCAATTTTCCTCGACCTATCTAAAGCTTTTGACACTGTGTCTGTTCCCCTCTTGCTGGAAAAGTTGGAGCGGACTGGTGTTAGAGGATTGTGCCTAGATATTTTTAGGAGCTACCTGAGTGAGCGATCACAAGTCGTAAAGATAGGGAACCACGTCAGCAAACAACAATTTGTAACCTTTGGAGTCCCGCAGGGTAGTGTCCTTGGACCTACCCTGTTTCTTATTTATATAAATGACCTTTGTAATCTGGCCCTAACTAACACTAAAATTATAACATATGCGGACGATACCGTCATGCTCATTTATGGTAGGGATTGGTTGGAAACCCGCACATACGCAGAAATTGCCCTGCTCGCTGCAATGAAATGGCTGAATAAAAACCTACTTACACTCAATGTAGAAAAATCCAAGTTCATAACATTTGCTCCAAGTAGTGTCTCTCAACCTCCTTCTTCTTATGCTTTGACTGCGCATGACTGTGGTTCAATATCGAACGATTGCAAAAGTTGTGTACAGATTGCGCGCACCCATAGTATTAAATACTTGGGTGTTATAATAGATAGTACGCTGACATGGAAGGAACAAATCGAGGCTCTGGTATCCAGGGTCAGAAAATTAATTTATGTTTTTAAAAACCTGCGAACTGCTGCTGATTATGCAACCCTACGGACAGTATATTTCGCTCTGGCTCATTCGATCTTAACATATTGTATTACGGCTTGGGGTGGGTCTGGAAAATGCATAATGCTCCGTCTGGAAAGGGCACAGCGGGCTGTGCTAAAAGTCATGACTCACAAACCGATTCGTTTTCCAACTTCCGAACTGTACGCTCTATGCAATTTACTAACAGTCAGACAGGCATTTCTTCTTGCCGTGGTGCAGCGCAAACACTCAAGCCTTCCATTTGATCCTCATATCGTTAGCCAAAAACGTAGGTCTGACAGAGTCTGCCAGGTGGAATTTGCCACAGTTCAAGTTGTACGGCGGCAGTATCACTTTCTTAGTTCCACAGTGTATAATCGAGTAAATAAACAGCTCAATATATATTCACTGACTGCACGAGAATGTCGAAGGGTTACGGATGATTGGCTTCACACACTCACGTATGAAGAAGTAGAAACGTATGTGAAAACCTGAACTCCCTTTTTAGATGTCCTATATGTGTAAGATGCGCAAACTCACACCTTTTACACAAACGTACACACCCTTCACACACACACACACACACACACACACGCACGCACACACACACATACACTCCACACACAAAGCATACACAATACACAACACAATCTCATATAAAAATACGTACTTAGTGGAAATATTGTAAATGAGTAATTTTTAGTTTTATTTCATAGTATTTATTTTAAGTTTAAACATTTATTCGTTTTTTTTTTTTAATTTTGCAAAGCTTTTAAAGCTTTGTTTTTGCCTCGACTTTTTGGAGGTGGGCGTTAATGACTGCGACACAGTTTTAAACTAATGTAGTTGTTATCGATCACAGAGTTTTTGTAAACTGAGTTTTTGTTGCAAATAAAAATTATTATTATTATTATATTATTAATAAGATTTTTTTGGTAAAATACCCTATTCTAAACTCCCCCTCTTACAAAAAAAAACTACTAGCATAAAAACCACACAGCATTTTTATTACCAACCCCTCATTCTCTCTCCAATGTAACCCCATTACTAAAATCTTATGCATAGCATAGTGCAGCTCCATTTCAAGCTGAAACAGTCCCATTCAGCTTGTAAACATGCCGGCGAGCCGCCCGCATACGATATTGTGAACTACCCGCTTTTTACACCAAAACTTGGCAAACCTCTTTGAGTGGTAGTGTGGAGATGCCATTCAGTGTACTATTTGTTGATGTTAGATTTTTATGGCTCAACATACTAATGAGTTACAAATGTTATGTTCTTTCTTAAAACGACCATCAGCATCCATCTTTATCCTCATATTAATTAAAAAAGATCACTTACTGCCGCACTCAGAGAGCTTTAATGCTTACTTAGGCCATCACTTAGTAATGGTTTTGACAGTTTTCTCATACAAAGATATGTCAAACCTTTACTAAGTGACGGCTTAAGTAATCATTAAAGACGGCTACGGAATACGGTAATACGCGGCAGTTAGAATTATGTCTATACTTTGAATGAAACAGATAAGTACCTTTTTATGTTTTAGAGGGTCGGATATCATGAAATGACTATGTACGCTCTGGGCCGGGCGGAAATGAGTGTCAGACTTATACTGACTAAAAACAAACCATGTTCCTTCTTAGCCCTTTAGTCCGGGGCTGCGGTATTTCTTTCGAACAACCCACAGCCCCGGCGGACAGATACTTCTGAGTTTGCTTCGGATGTTTCTTCTCAGAGTTGTCGAATAGGAAACACTGACCCCATCTTGTTTCAACACATAACTTATTTTTAAGTATACAATAGTGTATATCGTTTCAATATGATTTCCCTTCATAACACAAGAAAGCCTCTCAAGAAACTCTAAGTAGGTTCTCCTATAAACCACTACATTGTGCCAGCGGCTTCGCCCGCGTGTTGTTCGATAATTGTCTCACGGGATCATACTACTGGGATAAAAAGATCCTGTTTGTTAATCCAGGTTATAAACTATCTGTGTTCTAAATTTCATCCACATCCGTTCAGTAGTTTTTGCGTGAAAGAGTAACAAACATCCGCACAAACTTTCGCATTTATAATATTAGTAGGAAGGATGCTTACTCAATATAATATGAATTCTAAACAAAAATAACCGCTGAAAGAAGTCCACATACAGCCACTTATCACACAAACATCACAATGTAGGTACCGTATGCAACACAATAAATTACTGCAAGTGCCACATTTGCCATTAACTGCATTATTAACGGCAATATTAACGAGCCACTGAAGGAACACTACACTAATGACATTATATCGCCCACCTGGTCTTATTTATGGCTTGAATGTGGCTCTTATTTTGAGCTTGGAACAGCCTGAATGGCTGACGTAAATGGTGTTAATGACGCTTGAATTACTACGTTGGTCTACATTAGATTTCTAGTGTGCTGCTAGTTGTAAACTTCAACTAAAATAAAAACGTTTGTAGATATTAAGATAACTGATGTGTTGCATTAAAATAACGCACTAAATTAATAACAATTCATTAAACCTGCTCTAATATACAGGGTGTCCAAGAACCTGGCGTCCAACTGGATTCCCACGATGCCCCAAGTTCTAACAGTACTCAGAAAAATATTTTAAAAAATCCACCCCATGTACTTACAGAATTATACTGATTTCAAAAAAAAAGGGGAAATGTGACTGCTAATGCTGATAATTTCGATATTTCTTGGAGGTTTTGTAATCTAGGGTATTGCTGTGTCTAAATAGAATGTAAAAATAAAGTACTTATTGTACCATTTTAAAATAAAATATTATTTTAACTAAAGGTGATATGGAAAACTATTGAATTTCGCAACTTTGACCGACTGTAGTGTAAAAAAAATGTACCAAAATAGTATGGCAAGTGACGTCAAATTTTGACGCGTTTATTCCTCTTTTTAAAAAGGTATAATACTTACACATTAATTTGAAAAAAAGAATTTTTGATAATATTTTTACTCAACAACCCAATTTTTACGATGTCTTACAGAATTCTTAGAAAGAAAAATTTACGACGAATTGAATCTAACCTCTAAAGAATTACTATTGTATGCTCATAAAAATAACAACAGGCCTCTCAAAAAACAGGTTAGACCGTAAGGGACGGTATGTGCATGCATCTCACCATAGTGATTCGTTATTACAACAGGAGGGAGCAAGACAGAAACTATCTTTGCGATTTGCTGGTTCTTCTTTATGGTACCCCATTATTCAGGTAAGAGTGAGGGAGAAAAAGGTTAGAGGTGCGAGTGAGATAGATAGTGACGCTATCTGGGATCGTGCTATTTAGGATAACAGTACGGTCAGTACGCGTCACTGCCTCCTGCCGTTACTACGCACCTCTCTCTTATTGTTACCATTGATCACGTACTACGATTTAAAGCTTTGTTTATTGGACTCGATTACTCTTTGTGCTCTGGACTTTGAAACGAACTCTTTACGACGACCTTTGCCTGTGTTTGGACAGTTTGTGTTTTGTGTGTGCTACCATGGCGACCTACACTCCGCAAGAATACGCAAATATGCACTACATTTATGGAGAATGTAGAGGTAATGGACGAGCTGCAGCGAGACTTTACAGAGAAAGGTATCCGAGGGCTACGCGATATCCCGACCATCGAGTTTTCATTAATGTGCACAGATCACTATTGTAGTGACCTACATTATTACTTATAACTTTAAAGTTAAATATAAATTATGTGATCTCATAGAAATAAAGTTAATAATAAATTTAAAACATATTTACAAAGTATCTTAACAACTAGTATTGTATAAAATCAAAAATCTAAATAAAATATTAGTAACCAAAAGTTCAACGTACAAACACATATTTTTACTATTAGATGATTTCTTATCAGCTAGCCGGCGCAGCTATGACGCGTCTTTTGTTCTAGTGGCGAGCGCGCCCGCTACGTCACCCGAACCGGTTGTGCGAGCGGGATGCGACTATCATTGCGTCGCGCTCTGCGAGCGCGCGCGCCGGCCGCCGCCTCGCCAGTATGCTAACCCTCTTATACGCATAAGTAACCGTTGCGATTTATACCAATCGCTCCGCCGCGCTTAATAATTGTTGACTGTTCTTTCGCTTATTTCCGTGCTATCTATTTGTCTTCTACCACTCCTTCTTCTTAGTGGAACTCTTGTGTGTGCGAACTGTAACCTGTGTCTAAAAACTCCTGTGCAATAAACTTTCTTCATTCTTCTTGTGTACTACGGACTTTTCTTCATACCTTCACACACACCATATACCCATCCTACATTGGTGACCCCGTTCAAGAGCACGAGGATGACCGAGGACAAAGCGCGCAGCCAACCAGATGTCGGCGAATCAGCAGCGGAAAGTTTTCGCGTGGGTGTGCGGGTACCGCCGTTCTACCCGGAGAAACCGAAATTATGGTTCAGCCAAATGGAAGCGCAATTCATGCTGGCGAATATTAAGTCAGATGACACAAAGTTCAGTTATGTTATCGGCAACTTGGAGACGCAGTATGCTTCCGAGATCGAGGATATTATCGACAACCCTCCACCCACCGAAAAATACGAAAAGTTAAAAAGAGAGCTCATTAAGCGGCTTTCGGCGACACGTGAGAAGAAGCTCAAGCAACTTCTCATGCATGAAGAGCTGGGTGACCGAAAGCCATCCCAGTTTTACCGGCACCTCCTCAATCTCGCCGGTCCAGCGGTGCCGGAGGAGTTCCTGAGGACCATTTGGACGAGCCGCCTACCCGCAAGTACTCAAAAAAGCAAAGCGATCATGGCTTCCCAGTCCAATCCGGACCTGAGCGAGCTGGCTGAACTAGCAGATCGGATCCACGACGTCGTCGGCACCCAGGTGGCATCAGCATCTGCCATCACTACTGCTGCATCATCGAGCACCGCGGGCGACAGCGTGTCCCCCGAGATCGCCGCCCTGACCAAGCAGATGGAGAAGCTGTCGGAGAAGGTAGACCGATTGTCACGTTCTAGGGAACGCTCCCGTAATCGTACGCGCCATAGGTCCAGCTCCAAAAGGTCGCAGTCCAGCTACAGAAAGTTCCCTCAGTGCTGGTACCATGAGAAATTTGGGGACCGGGCTAGGAAGTGCGTGAAGCCGTGCGACTACCCTGCATCGGGAAATGTGCGGGGCAATCAATAATGGCGACCGATGATTGTCCGAGTGCTGGTCGCTTATTTGTCACCGATCAAAGGTCAAAGGTGCAGTTTTTGGTCGACACCGGTAGCGACCTCTGTGTTTACCCTCGATCGGCAATAACAAGGCGATTAGAAAAGACGAATTACCAGCTGTGTGCGGCTAACGGGACATCTATTACAACGTATGGTTTTATAAACATAACATTGAACCTAGGGTTGCGCCGCGACTTCGCTTGGCGATTTATTGTCGCCGATGTAACAAAGGCGATAATAGGCGTGGATTTTTTGGCATTTTATAATTTGGTCGTTGATTGCAGGAACCAACGCCTCATCGACAATAATACTACGCTCTACACCCCGGCGTCGCCTGTCCGCCGTTCTGACGTCGTCTCTTCGGTGAAAGTAAGTCTTGGTGATTCCGCATACACTCACATACTACGGGAATTTCCCAACATCACCCGCCCACATGGTATACACCGCACCCCAAAACACAATACAGTACATCATATCCGCACTACGCCAGGGCCACCAGTATCATGTTCACCTCGCAGATTGGCCCCAGACAAATTAAAAATCGCCAGGGAGGAATTTGAGGCAATGCTGCAAGGTGGCACCTGTCGCTTGTCAGAATCACCGTGGTCGTCGCCTCTCCACCTGGCACCAAAAAAAGACGATGGTTGGCGCCCTTGTGGCGACTACAGAATGCTGAACGCACGAACCATCCCTGACCAATACCCCATCCGGCACATCCAGGACTTTGCACATAGCCTGTCTGGCTGTGCCGTGTTTTCAAAAATCGACCTGGTTAAAGCATACAACCAGATTCCAGTGCATCCAGACGACATCCCGAAGACTGCGATCACGACGCCGTTCGGGCTTTTCGAATTCCCGTACATGACGTTCGGTTTAAGGAATGCCGGACAGACATTTCAGCGCTTTGTGGATGAAATGCTCAGGGGTCTGGACTTTACATATGCTTACTTGGATGACTTTTTGGTCTATTCGAAAGACCAGAAGACCCACGAGCACCACCTGCGACAGCTGTTTACCAGGCTCCAAGACTACGGGATGGTCATCAATAGCTCTAAGTGCGTCTTTGGAGTATCTGAGGTACAGTTTTTGGGCTACCACATCTCAGTTAAGGGCACAAGGCCATTGCCTTCCAAGGTTGAAGCCGTGCAGAGTTTTCCAGTGCCAAAGACCGTAAGAGAGCTGCGCAGATTCCTCGGGATGTTGAACTTCTACCGAAGGTTTGTTCCAGGAGCGGCTAATTTCCAATCACCCCTAAACGCCCTGCTAAGTGGATCGGTTAAGGGTTCACACCCAATCAACTTTACACCCGAGGAGTATGAGGCATTCCAGAACTGCAAGACTAGCCTTTGTCAGGCAGCACTGTTGGCTCATCCTGACTGCAACGCTAAGTTGGCGTTGGTCACGGATGCGTCTGATAAGGCCATGGGCGCGGTCTTGCAGCAGCTGAACGCGGGGGCTTGGGAACCTCTCGCCTTCTTTTCACGGAAGCTGAGCTCGGCGCAGGTTAAGTACTCACCTTACGATCGCGAGTTGCTCGCCATTTACGAGAGCGTGAAGTATTTTCGGCACATGCTGGAGGCTCGTGACTTTGTGATTTACACAGACCACAAGCCACTGACATTCGCCTTCAACTCTCGTAAAGAGAATTGCTCCCCACGACAGTTCCGTCACCTGGATCTCATAGCCCAGTTCACAACGGACATCCGGCATATATCTGGGAAAAATAATGTTGTGGCGGATACCCTTTCGCGCGTCGAGGAGATTACTCAACCTGTGCCCGCTGAAAGGATCGCTGCAGCGCAACTTGAGGACAACGAACTGAAGCAGCTACTCGCCGGGGATAACTCTTTACGCCTGCAACAAGTCAGCGTACCAGGATCGCAGACACAGCTATACTGCGACACCAGCACCCCCACGCCAAGACCTTTTGTGCCCAGGGAGTTGCGCAGGACCATTTTCCTTAGTTTGCACTCCTTGAGTCATCCAGGCACCAAGGCATCAGCGAGATTGGTCGCAGATCGATATGTGTGGCCCGGCATCAGGAAAGACTGTCGAGAGTGGGTTCGTTCGTGCCAGGCTTGCCAACGCTCGAAGACTACACGGCACGTCTTTGCTCCCGTAGGAACTTTCAAACTACCAAAATCAAGGTTCGCCTTCATCCACATCGACCTGGTGGGGCCTTTGCCATTGTGCCAAGGTTTTCGCTATTGTCTCACAGCCGTTGATCGCTTTACGCGATGGCCTGAGGCAATACCACTACCAGACATAACTGCAGAAACAGTGGCAAAGGCTTTACTGAGTGGCTGGATCGCTCGTTTCGGCTGTCCATCGGATATCGTAACCGATAGAGGTGGGCAGTTCGAATCAGCACTCTTCAAATGCCTGTCTGCCATGTCTGGGTTCCAACATCGGAGAACAACTGCGTACCATCCTGCCTGTAATGGACTGGTGGAGAGGTTCCACCGTCAACTCAAGGTTGCGATCACCTGCCACGCAAATAACAGCTGGGTGGAATCACTCCCCCTAGTCTTGTTGGGAGTGCGCAGCGCTTACAAAGAAGACGTTCAGGCTTCTGCCGCAGAACTAGTTTACGGCCAGCCAATGCGCCTACCTGGTGAATTTTTTGACCCTCAAGCAGACGAGACCGTTGACATGACCGCATACCTGTCAAGGCTACGAAGCATTATCCGGAATCTGCAACCATCACCAGCGGCCAGGCACAACAGCATCTTCAAGACTTTCATTTACAAGGATTTATCCACAACGAGTCATGTGTTCCTTAGAGACTGCACCGCTGGTGGTGGTCTGAAGCCGGCGTATTCTGGTCCACATAAGGTCATAGAAAGAGGTGACAAGGTATTCAGGATTGTGGTTAACGGTAAACAGGTTACCGTATCGATAGACCGAATTAAGCCGGCCTACATACTGCGCGAGCCTAGCAACACATCATGCTCTCCACATACCACTAACACGCA
Organism: Diarsia rubi; assembly: GCA_932274075.1. Lineage (NCBI taxonomy): Eukaryota > Metazoa > Arthropoda > Insecta > Lepidoptera > Noctuidae > Diarsia > Diarsia rubi. The sequence goes on along the minus strand of OW026424.1, from coordinate 16,981,728 downwards.
CCACGACACACCACAGTCACCACTCGACACTAACACTCACCACTACACACCCAACGCGGATAACCGAAACTTGCCTTCGGCTGACGATGGCGTCGTCAGAACGACGCGGTCAGGACGTCGCGTTAAATTTCCCGACTATTATCGCCCTTGACGGTCTCTGGAGGGGGGTGATGTAGTGACCTACATTATTACTTATAACTTTAAAGTTAAATATAAATTATGTGATCTCATAGAAATAAAGTTAATAATAAATTTAAAACATATTTACAAAGTATCTTAACAACTAGTATTGAATAAAATCAAAAATCTAAATAAAATATTAGTAACCAAAAGTTCAACGTACAAACACATATTTTTACTATTAGATGATTTCTTATCAGCTAGCCGGCGCAGCTATGACGCGTCTTTTGTTCTAGTGGCGAGCGCGCCCGCTACGTCACCCGAACCGGTTGTGCGAGCGGGATGCGACTATCATTGCGTCGCGCTCTGCGAGCGCGCGCGCCGGCCGCCGCCTCGCCAGTATGCTAACCCTCTTATACGCATAAGTAACCGTTGCGATTTATACCAATCGCTCCGCCGCGCTTAATAATTGTTGACTGTTCTTTCGCTTATTTCCGTGCTATCTATTTGTCTTCTACCACTCCTTCTTCTTAGTGGAACTCTTGTGTGTGCGAACTGTAACCTGTGTCTAAAAACTCCTGTGCAATAAACTTTCTTCATTCTTCTTGTGTACTACGGACTTTTCTTCATACCTTCACACACACCATATACCCATCCTACACTATGTGACGGGCGGTTCCCCAATCAAGTAGCTGGTGAAGGACGACCCGTAAATGACTTCATACGCGATGAAGTTTTAGAGGCGGTGTCGGCAAATCCAAGCATCTCTGTGCGAGGAATAGAAGCTGATACGGGGATACCGAAGAGCACAGCACACAGTATTCTCCAAAAAGAAGAATATCATCCGTACCACGTACAGCGAGTGCAAAGTCTTTTACCTCGAGACTATCCGAGCCGAGTCGCGTTTTGTGAAACAATCCTGCAAAAACATCGAGAAGACGAAAACTTTATCGACAAAATTTTGTGGTCAGATGAATCAACATTTAAGAAGGATGGCTACATGAACTTACACAACTTGCACGAGTGGCATGTGGAAAATCCGCACTTGATGCGAGAAGATAGATCCCAGTACCGGTTCAAAGTGAACATGTGGACCGGTATTCTCTGTGGGAATATTATTGGTCCATTTGAGATGCCCGAGAATTTGACTGGCGAATCATATTTAAATTTTCTTCAAAATGATTTGCCAAACTTACTAGAAGAGACCCCACCAGATATGTGGTTCCAACACGACGGCTGTCCAGCACATTTTCGCGTATCCGTTAGAGAGTTTTTGGACGAGCAATACCCGAACAGGTGGATTGGGCGATCAGGAACAATCCCGTGGCCAGCCCGCTCACCTGACTTAAATCCGCTGGATTTTTTTTTCTGGGGAACTATGAAGGAGCTCGTTTATGCGAAGCCCATTAATGACATCGCTGACCTTCGTGAGAAGATAACACAAGCAGTGCAGGTGATACGTCAAAAAAGTTACTCGCGAAACATAAAGCGGTCCTTTTTAAGGAGAGTGAGAGCTTGTATTGCCGCGGGTGGTCAACATTTTGAACATTTATTGTAATAAAATATCTTTAAACTAACATTCTTTGCTTTTATTCTACTGGGAACCCATCTACCTGTGTGTATTTCCTTCTTGCTCACTCTTGGAACCGAAGTAAATAATAGTAGTAACATAACAGTTTCTAAGATAAGAAAGGGTCCGACAGTTACCGTTAGTAGGTAGGCACTTCGTAAAAATTGGGTTGTTGAGTAAAAATATTATCAAAAATTTTTTTTTTCAAATTAATGTGTAAGTATTATACCTTTTTAAAAAGAGGAATAAACGCGTCAAAATTTGACGTCACTTGCCATACTATTTTGGTACATTTTTTTTACACTACAGTCGGTCAAAGTTGCGAAATTCAATAGTTTTCCATATCACCTTTAGTTAAAATAATATTTTATTTTAAAATGGTACAATAAGTACTTTATTTTTACATTCTATTTAGACACAGCAATACCCTAGATTACAAAACCTCCAAGAAATATCGAAATTATCAGCATTAGCAGTCACAGCATTCAAAAGTATGTCACAGGGTGCTCATTTCCCCTTTTTTTTTTTAAATCAGTATAATTCTGTAAGTACATGGGGTGGATTTTTTAAAATATTTTTCTGAGTACTGTTAGAACTTGGGGCATCGTGGGAATCCAGTTGGACGCCAGGTTCTTGGACACCCTGTATTTCGATGGGCTGTCAAAGTTAATGGCCCTTAATTCGGTCGATACATCGATCATCAATCGAATACATTTTAACTTTTCTAATATCGATATCGCCTATTCAATGACATAGATCGTCACTTCATCTGGGGCCTCTACTCGGGTAAACTATGATTGGGTTCTACCATTAAACCACCACCACCACCATGCCTGTGCCTGCTTGTTAGCCATAGGCATGCATCCTTTTTACTTAAAGCGTGAGTATTTAAGTAGGTAGGTAGATATCAACATTTCGTTATGCTGAAGACCTTTGCGTACTCCTTCAGGAAATACACACACATGTTATTTATTGTTTATATTGACTTTGTTATCATCTCCAAGTAACTGCGTAATATTATTGTATCTTCTTTAGATAAAGATTCTCGAAGTAAGTTCACGGAGGGTCAAAGAACGTTACGGTTTCACGAGCTGACCTCTATGGTGTAAAGAATGAGTGGTTGGCGGAATCAAAGAGTTTAAGTTTTGAAATGACAAGAGGCAGACCGCTGAGAACTCCCTCGCGGTCCAAAAAGTTTCCTAAGACTCAATACCTCCTAGCAGATAAATGTGTGAACTATGGCGAATGGTGGTCAAAGTTGACACAAAGAAACCAATGCTTCACGAATGCGTGTTGGGTTCTCAATATCATAAAAATTGAGAAGCCTTTGGATAAGTGACGTTTTGAAATGAAAAAAAAAATGATATAAAAAAAGGAACACCTACACCCAGTGACAGTTTAAAGGATGGTCGGGCTTAGAGAATGATGATGAAAACTCCGTGTAAATAACTGCTCTTTTGACTTGAACTGAAGCGGTCAATATGATTTATCTATTAATCAACTGCGTGCTCAAGTTGGCCACTATAGATCATCCAATCTCAAAAAGCATGGGTGTAGACTTGTATAGACCAATCACATAATATACAACATCTGATAAAATGTATAAATTTAACAAAAAAAAATACTTGTGTTCAAGCAGTTTTCTTTTCAGAAAACCGCTACCTTCATTCGCTTATTCCGTTGCAGTTTGCAAAACAATCGTAAATATTGAATGAAGTCCTTTCCTCGAGACAGACGCAGCTGCGACCAATAATATCAAACGATACGTGCAGTCGTGCAATGCATTTGTAGCACTGACCAACGGAGTGACAACTATTATGTTGCTTGTCATAAAGTAATTGTGCGAGGATAATGCAGAAGTACAACAAAGAGACAACGCTCTACACAGATGAACTTTTTCTATTTAACTCGATTATGACAAAGTAGGTAGAACTATTTCTGCCAGGGTTGCGGAATAGGGTAGTTAACCAAAAAAATCTAATTAGTTCGTCAGATAGATTTTCAAAAAATATTTGACACGTATTTTTTCTTTTTTTACATAAACAAACAATGAAGACGATACAGTGGTTTGAAAACTCGTGTGACGTCATTTTCTGAGACATTAGTATGACATTCTTTAGCGGTCAGTGACTTCACAATCCCCTACTCAAATCTTTGACGCGTTTTATCTTGGTCAATTTTTATTGATTTGATAAAACAAAAAATACTTATCCAATATTTTTCGATAATCGAACAGATGGACTAATTAGAATCATATTGTATTAAGTTAATAAAAATCCCTATTGCGCAAAGAATTACCGCGACTCTGGAACGTAAAGGGTATTACAAACAAAACCGATGGTAGTCAGTAAGAGTCTGACACTCCTTTCTGCTCCGCCCAGAGCAGAAGGAATGATTTGATTATTTCCGATCCTAAAAAAAATGCAGAACCATTTGTATTTGGCAGCTCTTATAAGGACTCTGCCTCGAATTTTGCGGGCAGCGGGGCGGCGGCGGCAGCGGCGGCGGCGGCGGCGGCGGCGGCGCGGCAGCGGGGCGGGCAACGCATACCTGTTCTCCAAACCAGCGGGCAGATCGCGCGGCACTATAGCGGTGTAGTGTTGTGTTCGTGGTTGTGTTGTCGAGATATTTGTTTTTATTCGCGAACGAAATATCTGAAAAACGGCTAATTTGCTCTTGCACGTCCGAGAACATTTTGATACGTCACAAAAAAAATGTACAACACTATACTACAATGCAGACGCGCAACGCGGGCGGTCACCGCTTGACTGGAGTGCACCGCTCGTTGCCCGCCCCCGCGCCGCTGCCACGCCGCTGTTTCCGAAAATCGGTCCATTTGATTTTACGCATAAGATCCTGCCGCTCCCGCGCCGCCGCCGCCGCCGCCGCCGCCCCGCTGCCCGCAAAATTCGAGGCAGAGGCCTAAGAGCGTAGCGAAGCGATCAAAAAACACCTTTGGGTGATAAAATCTACCCTCCAGGGTAGATATTATCACCCAAAAACACCTTTGGGTGATAATATCTACCCTGGAGGGTAGATTTTATCACCCAAAGGTGTTTTTTACTATTTCAAAAGTTATAAAAGACATTCAATAATTTAAATGCTTTGTTTGTATACAGTGTCAATACTATTATTAGAACCTATCCCGTAATAATTTCAATATCACGACGGGATTTCACTCTTTTTGTAACTGACTTAGAAAAATATTGCAGGAATGCATCACTTGAACCATATAGTTTTGTAACAAAAACAACGCAGTCCAAAAACGTGTGGGTCATTTTTTACTGTTCGTTCGCTAAAATAGTTTGTATTTGATGACAGGGCGTTTGAAAATACACTGCCGCGGATATTTTTCACGCATTCTAGTTAAAATTCAGGGATATGTTGGGTGGGTTTGGGCCGCGGGTTGTACACTAGTTATCGCGGCGTCGACATAGAGGGCTAAGAAGGAACATGGGTGGTTTTTAGTCAGTAAAAGTCTGACAGTCTCTTACGCTCTGCCCAAGAGCGGGAGGGGTTATTCGATGATTTTCGACCCGCCAAAAAAAAAAAGGGATATGCTGGGTTAGGCAAGATTTTTTCATGAGAAATTTAATGCTGTACGAAAAATTTAATGCTACGTCCTATTATGTATTCTGTGGCTGTACTTCAGACGGTGAAGCTCATAGACATTAATGGCTGATTTTGCTTGTCCTAACAATTTTAGGGTCGGCTTCCAGTTATACCATCTGCTAAATATTATATTATACATGGAGCGACTGCCCATCTTACCTCCGCAACCCAATTAGTACTGGGTGATAAATACGATATTAGATTCTTCTGGTTGGATTGGTTGCCAGACTTGTGGGTCACTGACTAACTGTAACTTTTCCGAGACATCCATTCACAGGACCAATCTTGATCCGTCGGGGCTGCTGGTTGTTCACAAGTTACCGCAGCCTCGACATATAAGGCTAAGAAGGAACCTGGGTGGTTTTTAGTCAGTAGAAGTCTGACACTCCCTTTTGCTCTGCCCAAGAGCGGGTGGGGTTATTTGATGATTTCCCACCCCCTCCCCCAAAAAAAAGGACCAATCTTGACAAGGCTTTATCTAAATATAAGCCCTTGCGTGGTTTTTAGTATTTCGCCACAAGCTTAAGCTAATATACCTTACTTTAAGCCTGACTCTTATATCTATATATCTATTTCTGTATCGCTAAAATACTTTTTAGGGTTCCGTACCTCAAAACGTAAAAAGGAACCCTTATACCCTCTTGTCCGTCTGTCCGTGTGTCGTTACCGATTTACTCAGGAACAGATGGACCTAGCAAGTTGAAATTTATACCAGATACAGAGCTGGACAACCGAAAGCATCCTACAGGCTTTGGGTCGAAAACCTATAGGGTAGTAATTCCAGTTGACCTAGAATCACCTTGCTTACTTGCTTCTTGCAATTTTTTACTATACAACAAACGTGATTTTTTGCCGTTTTTACCCGACTACGGCGAAGCCAAAAGGAAGGGTAATGATTTTGTCAGTCTATGTATGTATGTATGTGAGTATGTATGTATGTTCCACCATAGCGCCTAATCTACTAAACGGATTTTAATAATGAGGTGTTAATAGATTCGTAAGAATAGCCTAGATGACGTAGGCTATATACATTTTATAAAAAAGAATTATAACGGATATTAAATGTCAGATTCTAACATCGAAAAAAATTAAATTGAGATAATCATAACAAATGTTTGGTATCAAATGAAAGGTCTTGGCAAGTACATCACAAATATGTATATTATATCATAGTTCAAGTCAACTTATGCGTTTATAATGTAGTCAAACAGTTCTCGTGGTCTAGTCTGTGCTATTTACTCGTAATATGTAAATAACGAGCTAAGATTGAGTAGAATTTTACATTGTGAAAGTAATATATTCTTACGGATTTATTAAATACTCGTAATACATTAATAAAAATCAAATAAAAAAATAAGTTTAATTAAGTTATTTACTAAATATCTATTTACAGGTGTATTTTTTGTTTTCTTCTTTTAAGACCGCGGTTTTATTAGTCAGCCCTTTTTTGCGTAGTTGGTTTTTTAAACATTTTTTTTTTATATTAAATAGATAGTACGGAACCTTTAATCTTTCGTCGAGTCAGACTCGCTGGCTGTTTTCTTTCTTTTTGCAATTATAGGACAGGTGGCCTTTATTCCCAGCCTCAACATAATTACTGAATGTATGCTATACTGACCCCTTTGATAACGAAGTACATCGAAAAGACTCCTTTACCTTTTATTTGCAGGCTACCTGTTTGGTCCCAGGGACCCCTCGGACAATGTTACTGAAACGTCCTCGCCTGAGGCCAGTTGTAAGCAAAGGGTCCTTATTTGTTGCAAACAGGACAGCCAATTAAATAATTAGTATTTTTGTGAAAATAATGTACATGAAATTGGTATATCATTTTAAATGAATTATTTTTACAATAGTTGGTACATATATACGAGTTTGATTATCAGCACACACATTACGTTACATTATCATGATTTCAGAAGGATCATTCCCACTAGTTCTATTGCAAAGTTCTACGATAAAACTCCTGCCTACTTCTATTCTCCTGGTAGTTTGTGCCGTAGTTGTACCCTAAACTGATATGTGTGATAGAACGAATGGGAAACTTGGTTTTACGATTTTGTAACACCCTTATATCGTAGAACTAATGGGACCGAAAAGTGACATTAGTTCTACTAAAAATTGTTTAATATGACCAGTTTGACGGCACGGTTGGCGCAGTGACTCAAGGAATGGACCTCTGCGCTGCGTGTCGTGGGTTCGTTCCCCGCACGGAACAAATATTTGTATGACCTACAGATAGTTGTTCCGGGTCTGGGTATTTGTGTATGTGACTTTAAATGTTTGTGTACGCACCCGCGATACAGGAGAAATTCCTAGTTTGGGGCAAAGTTTAAAAAAAAGAATATAAAAAAAGTTTAACGATTTTGTACCATCTTGAATCGTAGAACTGTGCAGTAGAACTAGTGGGAATTATCCTGATAAATTACTATCACGAACTTTTGCTTACAAAAAAGAAAAAAAATGTCTATTACCTACTTGGACGATGACCGCTAGGCAAAAATCTCCACATGATATGGTTCCCGGATGATGATCCATGGCACTTAATAAGGGGACATTAGGTGCCATAGACCGTGTATATTTTTTATTTCAAAATGTAGGCTAAGGACGTTTTTTCAATTATGCCCGTCGTAAATAACACAAAAAAATACCTTAAATCGAGCCTCTGCAAGCTCTAGTGCAGAATTGAATTAATTAAAATTCAAGGTGTCCTATTCTGAAAGTCAGTTGCAGCAAGCGATGCAACACAGTTGCAAATGTTAATGGCTGGCATTCAAGTTTAGTGCGATGGCAGCATTAGTTTCTATGACTTGACTTTACAGAAAATAGTCCCTCTGGGTCCGCATTACCGAATGTAAAGCGTTTTATCTTTTAGTGTTCGGACAGATAATGCCACGAAATGTTCGTGATAGTTTTTGTTTGTGTAGTTTGTGCTTGTTTAGTTTGGTTATTTTAATGTATTAGCGGAAAATGTACGACTGCACTGATTGGTAGATAGGCTGAGCCGCTAGGCCACTAAATAACATAACATCACGCCTGTAATCCCCGAACGGTTTAGTGCACATAATTATTCATCACATCCACAATTAGCCATTTAAGTTTTGTTCCATGTAATAGGGTGGGTACGCCTAATGCCATCAACTGTGCACAAATCCCGACACCGTGTTTGCTACTGAGATATTCTTGTTGAAAAAACCCAATAACACTTTGCCTGACTTGGAAGTCGAACCTAGGTTCACCTGCACAGTGTAGTCTCGCTTGGGAACGACTAGACCTACGAGATAGTCTAGTCCACTAATGCGGGAAAACAAAATTTTTGACAGTATCAGCCTAACATAATACGATATCCGAAATTGTAAGTCGTACAAACAATGGGGATGTTTCCTGACTAAAAAAATAAAAGGTTTGCTTAAAACAAGACAGGATCCAACGCGACCAGACTTGCAGAGCGACGGTAGCCACTTGAAGGAAGCAAGTAAACGTAGAGTTAGGGGTACACAGCATCGTGGGTATGTGACGGCTCTGTAAGCTATTGGTCACAAGTTCTAACCCCAGTGGTGGTTTCACTTTTTGACTGCGGCTTCGACATAAAGAGACATCTTAATTTCCCATCCCATAAAACTGAATCCTTTTCTTACTCTTTCTCTGTTCACGCAGTACGTCTGTGGAACTCACTTCCGCCTAACATTCTAGACTCTAAATCTTTGTATATTTTCAAAAAACAAGTTAGAGAACATTACCTCTCCTCTATACTGTAATATTCTGTATATATGTATGTTTATACATTATAATAATATGTATTCTTAGAGGATTCATCGGCCTAAAGAGCAGGGATATCGCACGATCGTGGCACGGTGACGCAGCTAATGGAGGGGGCGACACAATATAAGCCGTGCGCTCCCGGCGCGTGTTCACTTTTGGCTCGGAAGCTCGGATGCGACGGACGTTGAGTGCGCGCTGTAGTTTTTAAATTATTTCGGTGTTTTTTTTTAATTGTGTCGATTTGGTGATTAGTTATTTAAAAATAAATAGTTCTAAATTGTTTTTGCTTTTTAAAAAATTAAATGAGCTTCTGATCTATAAGATCAGAAGTGGGATACACTACGCGTTCTGTTAGCTTGTTTTGCCATCCAATAGTTTAGTTTTCGTGATTATCCGATAAAGTGCCACGTGTTTTATTTTTTTTTGATTTCTTTGCTTCCTCTCTCATTTAATTAAGATGTCAGGACGTTCCTCAAGACCTGTAGATCGTGATTGTCGTGATAAAAACCGACGTTTTAAGGACCCGTCTCGTGAACGTCGTGGTCGCCGTTCCTCCAATACGCCTCCGTTGCCCAGGCGTGATGATCGTTTGGTAGACTATAGAAGCAGATCGAATAGGCGTCATAATGCTTCGCATAGCTCGCAAAATCGAACTCGCGATCATAGTAACAGCTCAAGTGACCGCCGCGAGAGCTTGCAAGGTATGGCGCTCGATCGAATTCTTACTAGATTAGATGCTATTGAAAATAGGCTACAACAACCTACGATAACACCAACGGTTGAAAGTCCGTCGCATCTTCCTGGTGACCGCACGCCCACGCCATCATTTGTCGTGGCGCCGGCGCCGGCCCTCACCAGCGAGCAGGGTTCCGGCATTACCGATAAGGTGACTATGGGTACAGCGCGGGATACTGACGCTAGTACCAACGCAGAGAAGGGCATAGCCGACAGGATTGTTGGAGCTCTCTCATCCTTGGTACAAGTAAGGTCTCATAATTATTATATTTCTCCTTTTGACCCGTGTATACATGATTTCGACATGTGGTGTGCGGAGGTAGACCGCGGTCGGCAATTAAACAATTGGGACGAATGAGAATGCCTCGGACGCATTGGGGGTTGCTTACGGGGTGACGCAAAATCATGGTTGAATGATTGGACCACAAATAATCGTATGTGGACCAATTTTAAAGCCGGTTTTCGATCATTGTGTCCGCGTAACATTGATTTCGCAACTATACTTTTTGAAGTAATGTGTACCAATTCAGATAAATATTCAACCTATGCTGAATATGCCCGCAAGTCACTGCTGCGTCTTAATATTGTTAGGGGCCTATCTGATGAACTTAAAACTTCTATTGTGATACGGAGTATGTCCGATTCTCAAGTCAAGGCCGCGGCTACCAATGCTAAGCTACCGTCAAAGGATTTAGTAGAATTTTTATCGGTATACGTTAAACCAAAACGTGAATCACAAGCTTCCAACAATGCTGTCCGTTCGTCAAACCACTCGGGGCCAATACATTCGCGTAAGCGAGATGCACCTAGTAGGTTTGGAGACAATTTTAAGTGCCTCGCTTGTGGCAAGCCTGGTCACAAAAAATGGAATTGCCCTAAAAAGTCTAAGACTGATACGACTTATACTTAGGCTACCTCTTCCCCTTCTAAAGCCAAACAATGACGATAAAAAGTCAAACAAATTTTGTACTTTCTGCAAACGCAACGGTCATCTTATTGATTCATGTTTTCTTAAACAACGTTCTAATGATAAAAACAAAAAAATCAAGTGATGTAATTTTTTGCTCCAACCCGAATCCAGACAAAGCAATGTAATGTCAGCTCTCATTCAGAAGGTACCTGTTGATGTCTTGATCGATAGCGGTTCCGTTATTTCACTTATTTCACAATCAATCTTAAAACGTTTTAATTTTAATAGAATCCCAAGCTATCGTTTGTTGCGTGGTATAGGAAGTCAGGAGATTGAGACAACTCCAAACAGTCTTATGTCAGTGCTGTTTTAGAGTTTCCCGAAATTTCATTAGAAGTGGATTTACACGTTGTAACTACCTGATGAATGCATTAGTGCCCCAATATTGATGGGCACCGATGTTTTAAACCGAGTAGGACTGACATACATAAGGACGAATGACGAGCAAAGGTCATGGTCAGGTGTGGCCGAGCCCTGTAAAAATAGAAGCCTTATTAAATTCGACAAAACCCAGTAACGTCCGAAAGGTCCGCCAATTTCTGGGACTTGCAGGTTATTTCAGGCGCTACATTGCCAACTACTCTTCTAAAACTGCTTTCATAGCTAGATTACTCCGTAAAGAGGAGCCATTCCTTTGGAGCGACGCGCAAGATCGTGCTCGCGAATATATTATCCATTGCCTGACTAACGAGCCTGTCTTGGCTATCTTTGATCCCCAACTACCCACTGAGCTTCATACCGATGCCAGTGCTATCAGCCTCGGTGCTGTTCTGCTCCAGGAACATTCTAATAAGAGAAAGAGGGTTGTAGCATACTTCAGCAAATCCACTCAGGGCGCTGAAGCTAAGTATAACAGTTATGAACTGGAAACCTTGGCCATAGTTCGAGCCCTTCAGCACTTCCGCCACTACCTTGTTGGCATTAACTTTAAGATAGTGACGGAGTGCAACTCCTTAAAAATTACTGAGCGCAAAAAAGGATCTATTACCAAGGGTTGCACGCTGGTGGGTTTACCTTCAGGATTTTACATTCACCCTCGAGTATAGGAAAGGATGTATGATGCAACACGCCGATTATTTGAGCAGAAATCCTCCAGCACAGGTCTACCAGATACGCAATCCGGTCAATTGGGCAAAGATTGCTCAGACTGCTGATCTGGAGGCACAGGAGTTGATGACTAAACTCCGGGAAGGTCAGTTAGACCAAAACAGGTATTTTATTAAAAATGAACTTTTATTTTATAAACATACACCTACTGGTGAAGAGTCGCGTCTCTTGTGCTTTATACCTAAAGGTCGCAGGTTAAGCCTACTTCGGGTCTTTCATGATGACCACGATCACATTGGCATTGACAAAACCATTGATCTTATACTACGTCATTTCTGGTTTCCAAACTTAAGACCTTTTGTTCGGAAATATATTAGTCACTGTCTTGTTTGCCTATCTCACAAAAGGGTGCCTAGAGCTCCTTCGCAACCGATTCAATCGTGGACTAAACCAGACGTCCCTTTTTCGACACTTCATACTGACGTTCTCGGACCGCTTCCGGAATCACATGGTTACAAATACATTTTGATTATTGTAGACGCGTTTACAAAATTTTGTTTACTCTACTCACTGTATCGACAAAACTCCGATGAACTGAAACGCGTGTTTACAAATGCAGTAGCCCTATTTGGTACCCCAAGCCTCATAGTTTGTGACCGGGGAAGAATGTATGAAAGTACTGCATTTCAAAAGTGGTGTAGTGACCAGGGGTGCCAAGTGCACTTATTTACTCCGGGCATGCACCGTGAAAACGGTCAAGCAGAAAGGTACTGTAGAACCGTCCTCAATATGTTACGTGTCGAGGTGAGTAACAAGGGCTCCGACTGGTCAGAAGTCCCATGGAGGATGCAGCTCACGTTAAACATCACGAGGCAAGCTACAACACAAGCATCACCCCTGCAGTTGCTGGTGGGTATTGATGCCGCGACTCCTGCCATCAGGACCCTGGTGAGAGATGTAGCGCTAAGTGACTGCCAACCTAATCGAGAAGCTTTAATGACCCTCAGAAGACAGCGGGCGTCTGAGCTCCTGACTGCCAATCAACAGCATCAGGACGCCTACGTCAACGAAGATCGCCGACAGCCACGCAGTTTTGCCATGGGTGACCAAGTGTTTGTGAGCAAGCCCACTCAAAGCACTGGCAAGCTGGACTCTGGCATGCGCGGGCCATACAAGGTACTGCGTGCGCTGCCTCATCAGCACTACGAGCTCGAACTGTTGGCTGGCTCGTACGGCAAAAAGACGCAAGCTGCTGCTGAACACATGGTTCTGTGGCGCGGCGAGTGGACGCCGGAAACTTGCTCCGCTTTCTTTGAGGGTGGTGAGTGGACCCCGGAGGCGTGTGAAGCGTTCTTTGGTATTGGTGAGTAATCTAAGCGGCCCCGACATTGTGGCAGCGTTATTACTCACAGTCCCGACAATGTGACTGTTTGCCCCGACATTGTGGCAATTTTATTTTGTATAGCCCCGACATTGTGGCTATTTGCCCCGACATTGTGGCAATTTTGTCTTATAGCCTCGACATTTGGCTACCTGTTTGCCCCGACATTGTGGCAATGGCCTCGACATTATGGCCAACTGGAACCCCGATAGTGGTTGCCAGGCGATGTTGTAGTTGTTTCAGTAATGATTGAGGTCCGGAACTCTTTCATTGGTGATACAATTTACCAACTACTGCCTATTTTGGTACAATTGCTAGTAATTTCACTACAATAGGCAGTTAAAAGATCAAACTTTCAGAATACCTCATACAAGTCTTGGCTTTATGTTTTAGATGACGAGGCTACCAATAAGGACCAACCCGGTGAAGACCAGGCACAGAACTTATCTGTAGAGGAGGGACTAATGCAGCAAGAGATGTCAGAGAGCCAAGCTGACGAGGTCGTTCAGCTGTCAGGAACGGCCGTCTTAGAGGATTCATCGGCCTAAAGAGCAGGGATATCGCACGATCGTGGCACGGTGACGCAGCTAATGGAGGGGGCGACACAATATAAGCCGTGCGCTCCCGGCGCGTGTTCACTTTTGGCTCGGAAGCTCGGATGCGACGGACGTTGAGTGCGCGCTGTAGTTTTTAAATTATTTCGGTGTTTTTTTTTAATTGTGTCGATTTGGTGATTAGTTATTTAAAAATAAATAGTTCTAAATTGTTTTTGCTTTTTAAAAAATTAAATGAGCTTCTGATCTATAAGAGTATATATTCATATTAAAAGTGTTCTTTTTTATATGTGTATATATTTGTATGTATGTTTATTTTATATCGATACATTTTTTTTTCTCTCTTAATTCTAATTTCTGTTTTTCTTTTCTACACACTGTGTCTATATTTCTAATCCAACTCTCCTCTCGCAGGTCTGCTGGAAGAAATTTCTTTAGAAATAAGCAGTACCTTTGTGCTCTTCTATTTTTTATATATTTTCCTTTTTTTGTATTTTGTGTGTACATAAATAAATAAATAAAGGGCTAAAAAGGAACATCGGTGGTTTTTAGTCAGTAGAAGTCTGACACTCCTTTTCGCTCTGCCCAAGAGCGGGAGGGGTTATTTGATAAATTCCCAGCTCCAAAAAAAAAGGAAACAAGTGACATTTCTATCATCATTATCCGCAGTCCTACTTCTCACACCCCTGGGAACAGGCCTCTCGTAACTCAAGCAATTTACGCAAGATTGAATACCAGCAAAAGATTTAACCGCACTACGAACTAAATGAAACCGCCAACATAATCGTTCCACAAAACAGAAAATTATTGGAAACCATCTCTCCTCCCAATACCCAAAAACTCACAACAAGAAGATTTCATTGGCAAACACAACATTTGAAAAAGTTCCCTGTCTCCCCAGGGAAGGATGGAAGTATGCAACATATCCCCCACATCCGTTTCTCTCAAGTAAAGTATTTGCGAAGCGCTCCAGCCCGAGCCGAACGCGAATCGAATCCCAAACTCAACGTTAGAATAAATAATTATTTGATACTTGCCTTATATTGATTTCTATGGATTGTCGTTCGTACTGATTTCTTTTGGTATTGTATGAGCCTGGTATTGTGGGCACGTTAATCTGCTGTGTGTGTGGTTGATTGAAATAGGAACAGTCATTAAATAATACTCGTAGATCTTGTGAATCATAATCATAATTTGAAATCCGAATCATACGAATCTTTTATGTATATTAAAAAAATCATGCTTTGAACAGGGTGAAGGAGACACCAATGCAAAAATTGTTACTGCATCATTCTGTAGCCCTTGAAAAAATCTCCTAATTCATACTAAAGTGCATGCCACTACACAGTCAAAATGTATGGAACAGCTGTTTTTTTTAACCGACTTCCCAAAAAGAAGGAGGTTCTCAATTCGATTGGCTTTTTTTTAAATTACTATAACGTACGTAGGTTCAGATGATGTACGTTGTACGTCGTAATGGCTTTCGCGTCGATATCCTTTCCATTCTGTATAGTTACCAGGTAACTTAGCAGCTATTCAGCACACCTTTGTCACCTGTTATCCGCCAAAGACACCACGACCGACTTTTCATTAAAGCCAATCGTTCTAATCGTAAGTTACGTAGGTTTGGCGTTCACGGGATCTTACTCTAGTGGCAATATTATTTGTGCAGGGCATACATATTTCCCGCTACCACTACAGATAGAATATTTTTAATAATACGTAGCAATTTCCAATTATTTTCTGATGAAATTCTTAAGAAAAAAGACCCAATTCAGCATTCAGCAAAGAAAATAACTTATGTATTGAACCCAAAAATTAACTATTATTCTGCTGATATATTGTTTATGGCATACCTGTATTAAGATACTTGTCAAAGATAGCTTAGAGAACACAACAGTCTTACCAGTATTTTCTCTCATAAACTTTTAATAAAAGCTTAACTTCAAATCCCAGCACAAAAAGCCAGACAAACTGTATATTTTCCAGCCAACGTTTCCACTTGCACAAAAATCAAATTTGGAAAGTTCTAGAAAAGTTTGCGTTTCTTTATTTTCTCACTTAACACTTTGTTACCTTGGTACCTTATACGAGAATTGTTCTCGCCCGCTTGAGCACACGAATATATTGGAAAAGTTAACTCGGATACGTACCGTACGCTTGCATCGTTCGTGTATTGAGCACAAGTGGAAAATCGTCAAAGTTAAATTGGAGATCACTATCTGGGACTCGGATTTGAATCTCGAGATTTTACCTGAAATGTATGCTCATTGCTTGTTGTTGTATTTCGGTGGGCACTTGTTGTACGTGAAGGTTGTTGACCTTTGTGGCCAGAGTTGATTCGCTTATACAGGGTGTAAATTAACCCTTCACACAAACGTCAACCAAGCATTCTGTACATCAAACTAAGTACCCCTACGCAAAAATATTTGCTGGGAAACTACTTTTTTTTTTCGGGTCAAAAATCTCACTTTACTGTAAAACTCAATGTAGCACTCTTAAAACATTGTGCTAGTTGATGCTTTGAATAGTAAAAGGGTCATGGAGGTAATTTAAGTAAAGATAGAACCTGAAAAACTAGTATTTACAAAAACAGCTGTGCAAAATTTAGAACTTTGACCCCCAATATCTCCGTAACTAGGGGGTTCCCATGTATGGTCTAGAACAAAAAAATATCGCAGTGGTGGGGAAAACAAATGCCCTTGGTTTGCGTTAAGGGTACGAACTTTTATTATGTGTAATAAAAAAGGAACATCTTCCTGACCCAAGAGTCGGTCATCTCTATAAGCCCTTAAGAACCCAGAAGCATTACACCAAAATGAAAAGTTAATGTCTGGAAATAACGTGCAATCAAATAGCACGCACAAGGCCCATTTCCCGTGCATTTGGCCCTGTGGCCTCTGTTATGAGATTACTAGGAGACTAAAACACTCGGTATTTTTTGGCCGTTAATGACTGCTCTTGGAACTATGCACAATTCTTTTTACGGCTAAGGTCTTGTCCAATATTGATGATAAAGTCAAACGAATGGTTAGTAGTAATACAGAGCATGACTTTTTTGGCGTGTGCATAAAATCATATCAAACTCCGCCATTTTCTTCGTAATTACCGGTTCGATTTAAATTATTCTCTTTTTATTAGATTAAACACGCATAAACATTCGCTAGCTTCGGTACTTTATGAGTAATCCTCTAAAATATTATGCTTCTTTGTCTATGTTGATAATATTGTGCAAATTACTT
Source organism: Diarsia rubi (assembly GCA_932274075.1). Lineage (NCBI taxonomy): Eukaryota > Metazoa > Arthropoda > Insecta > Lepidoptera > Noctuidae > Diarsia > Diarsia rubi. Next base: position 16,964,738 of record OW026424.1, on the reverse strand, counting down.
TTATTAAGTTAAATGTAGATTGATATTTGTGTGAGATGATACCATTATCTAAAAGGGCAAAAAAGAGACTTCCAAAAAAAATTGGAAAGTAACTTTTATTTCGGTAGTCGGTTGCATAATAGCCAGTGAAACAAACAAAATTAAACGAATCCTTCTAATATACCTCCTAACAACAAAGCTGTTATTAAAAAGCTGTATTTTTTTTATCACAAAGCACAATTATTAAGAAAAAAAAACACAAATTAGTGAGAACCCCAAAGAAAAACAACAAAACGAAAAATTGGCATCTCCATCAAAACGTCATCGCTCACAAAGGGGAGGTAGGGGAGATAATTAACAATTAGTTAATGGAACGGTAGGAATGTTTGCAGAGTACTCCTGGTCGCTTAGGAGGCCTGGGGTGGCCTGGGTAAAATGGAATACCTCATGTTGATGTTCTCAAAATGGATTAGTCGTTGAGTAGAGTGCAGTTATCTTTTATAGGGAAAGTAATTTAAAGTGACGTGAAGAAATTGTTGTCGCTTTTTATTTCTTTAAGGTTGATGATTTTCTCGAATAGTCGGGTAAAGTCCGAGGAACTAATTGTTAAACAAATAAACTAGTACTTAGATTATACATAAAATATAACAAATAGTCGACCTCTGTAGGTTGTATGAAAAAAGGCAGCAAATTGATGACGTATGGGTAAAATTTTTCAGGACTTTACGTATGACTTAAAAATAGGTTTTTTGAAAAGAAGACCAAAGAAAAGATGGATCGATTGTGTGAGGAATGATATAAAGGAAAAAGGAGTAAATGATAACTTGACGATTGATAAGGGAGAATGTAATTTCGGGTACCACGCGCGCCTCAAAGAGATGTCAGCAACATGGAAGGGGCCCGCAAGGGCCGACGCCCCTCGCTTCTGCGGGATGTTGTAAGAGATACCGCGGCCTCGAAATAAAGGGCTAAGAAGGAACATGGGTGGTTTTTAGTCAGTAGAAGTCTGACACTCCATTTCAGAGGGGGAGGGGATTTTTGATGATGTCCCAGCCCCAAAAAGAAAAGGATTATGTTTCTGACCTGATCAGATAACCAAGCCATACTACGTTACGGTGAGTTCATTCAACAGAATAAATTCAGTCAGAACGGGTATTCATCTCCGTTCCATGTACCGCTCAGATGGGTAGAATTTGTTCTATCTCGGTACACCACGGGAATTGGATTACCGGGGACTTATTGTTCGAACACGTTCACGTATTAAAATGTGTTTATTTTGCTTTTGAAGATTATACGTTAGGAGTTGAGTGTTCGTGGTGGCAAGCGCGTGTTTAAAAGCTTTAGCGTATACACGTGGATTTTTTAATGGAAGCTCCCTATTAGGGATGTATACTGACTTAAAAAATATGATTCTAATTAGTCCGTCTATCAGATTGTTTTATCATATCAATAAAAATTGACGAAGATAAAACACGTCTAAGATTTGAGTGGGGGTTTGTGACGTCACTAACCGCAAAAAAATGTCATACTAATGTCTTAGAATATGACGTCACACGAGTTTTCACAGCACTGTTTCGTCTTCATTGTTTGCTTACGTGAAAAAAGATAAAATACGTGTCCAATATTTTTTGGAAATCTATCTGACGGACTAATTAGATTTTTTTTAGTTAACTACCCTATTAACCTATAGTATTTTAATTAAATTGTTTGCAACAAGGATGATATGCCTAGATAGGAGGTGGCTGCTGAGATGACCAGTAATAGAAAAGTATAGAAGAAGACATTTTGCGCCGACCACAAATAAATTGGGATGAAAGGCAGGAGCAGCGGTGGCCCAGTGGTATCGGCCCCGACTTACGAGCAGTAGGTCGAATGTTCGAACCCAGGCAGGCGCATTACTTTGTGTAATTTACTTTATCACCGCTGCTCTTAAAACGGTAAAGGAAAACATCGTGAGGAAACCGGTATGTCTTAGAACCAAAAAAATCGAAGACACATCTACCAACCCACACTGGGCCCGCGTGGTGTTATAGCCCAGCCCTCTCCTAGAGAGGAGGCCTGAGTCCCTGCAGTAGGAACATTATAGGTTGATGATGAAAAGGCAGGAGAACGGTGATGATGGTGTGGATGATGTTTACAACAAGCACAATCAGTATCATCCATGAATATGATGATGATGATTATTATGTCTAAAACGCGCTCGTGTCAGGGATTCAGAACTAAAATGATTTCCTAATAGCGTACTTGATAAAAAAATAACTAATTAGTCAGATAAACCAAAAAATATTCGACACATATTTTTTCTTTTTTCACGTAAACAAACAATGAAGCCGATACAGTGCTTTGAAAACTCGTGTGACGTCATATTCTCAGACATTAGTATGACACCGGTGAGTGACGTCACAAGCCCCTCACTCAAATCCTTGAAGCGTTTTATCTCAATCAATTTTTATTGATTTAATAAAACAACAAATATGTATCTAATATTTTTCGATAATCTAACACGGACTAATTAGAATTATATTTATTTTAGTCAAGAAACATCAATTTTTTTTAAATAGAGCTAGAGAGCAAGTAAAACGCACGCCCGACGTGCGTTTTACTTGAAGCTTTCGTTGGTATAGTAGAATCGTAACACTATTCCACATTTAGCTCTAGCCAGGACTAGATTAAGTAGTAGTAGAAAGTTTTAACGTAATTTTGTTGTAACACTTTCTGAAACCAACCCGAACTGTTTACTTACAAATAGTACTACACCCTTTTTTATGTTGGGGGATGGGAAATCATCAAATAACCCCTCCCGCTCTGGGCAGAGTGGAAGGGACTTAGCCCTTTGTGTCGAGGCCACGGTATCTCTTTCGTACAAGCCGTAGCCCCAGCGGGTAGTACTACACCTTTTTTTTCGGTGGTGGGAAATCATCAAATAACCCCTTCCGCTCTTGGGCAGAGCGAAAGGGAGTGTCAGACTTCTACTGACAAAAAACTACCCATGTTCCTTCTTAGCCCTATATTTCGAGGCCACGGTATCTCTTACAACATCCCGCAGCCCTAGTACTACACCTTCAGAGCGGTTTTGCACAACGTCTGATCCGAATATGATCTGACCCGTGAAAATACCGTCCGGAGTAGTCGTAGAACTATTTCTATGGTAGATTACTACGCACTAAATCCGAAAGAAATCGGATACGGGTTCTAGTGTACCATAGAAATAGTGTAGTAGTAGGAGTGTAGTCACTCCGGACTATATTTTCACGAGTTCGGATCGGATTCGGATCGGATGTAGGGTGAAACCGCTCTCAAGGTACTGTATTTCATTGGTAAACGTGTACTTTACTGCCCTTATACACGTATATGTGCCACATGCAATAATCATTACTAACTCATTTTATTGGGGCACATCTGACATTCGTCTCATCCAATATGTTTCATGTTGGATATTCGACATCAATCATTTTCGCATTAAAATGAAACTTCTGATTACAGATTAAACAAAGTAATTGATGAACCTGCAATAAAATACACAAATGCACAATTTCAGGCGATTTCGCAGATGCATCATGTAAACTGAAAACACATTGATCATTTAAAAACAATAATGATGGATGTCCAAAAGTTTTCGAGTTCGAATATTAATACCTGATACACGGAACCAATAACATTACAAACAATTAAATTACAAAATAATGCTTTTATCACTTTTCCTTAATTAATACGGTGAATCAGCCGGCGGGCATATTTTGTTCATAATCGTATTAATGAGTCTATCTGTATGTTTTTAACAATATCCCGGGAACAATTATTAATACTCCGGCCTCCTGGTATGCGGTCGACGGTCTACTTAATCATTTACTGTAATGTCCTCGGTTTTAAATTATTTTTGTAGTGAAATATTTCAGCGTGAATTTAAATTGGGTATATGAATGTTTTTGTTTTATTTCTGAGTGATATTACGTGGCTTATCGTTTGTGGAATCCAATAAATTGCTGACGATTTTTGGAATAATTTTAATCTTAATTGTTTGAAACGGAATCTTTCATATCGTTCATTTTCTGACGGAAAGTAGATAAGGTTCTCAAAAGAAAGAATACAAAAAGGCAAGAGCGACACATTATTCTATTGGCAATATTGAAGATGAAAAAGTCAAAAATGTATTTGTTGCCATATTTTTTTTTTCAAAATACTACCAATGTCAATGAGTTGAGAGCCGTATCAGAAATGCGACATGCTTTCTATCAATTTAAAAACCCCGTAAAGCATTGTCAGAACAGTTTTCCACAATATAAAAGTCCTTAATTGTTGGTACATCCATAAACATAAACGTATCAAGTCTGATATAGTTTTGATAAAATCTGGACAAAAGTTTTAAAAATAACCCTCCTTTTGAAAAAAAAGAAAATAGCCGGTTCAAATAAAAGTATTTTGAAGTCGAAACATTATTACTAACGCAAACACCCATCGAGTTACCTATGCCAACAACATTAATCGTGGAAACGAAAGAAAAACCCATGCATTCAAAGCAAAACCATTCAACAAAATCATTCATTCTTTTAAAATTGAATTCAGTTTTGTTGTAACCTTCTTATTTATTAGTTGCAACGCGTCGGAGCGTACATAGGAATGCAGCGTGGAGGTTTATTTCAATTTATTGCGTTTACTCAGGTCGCCGTAGTCAGAATAACGATTTTGTTGTGGCAATATACCAAGGTGCCGGCTTAGTTCGCATGACTGCTCTCGACCTCAGCGTCGCTTGGAAGTGTTAATGCTACTTACATTATTTTTCGTAGGAAAACCGGCTGTTTGTAAGTAAATGAAAACTAGGCAACAGGCGTGCTTGAGGTTCGATATCATCGCCTTCTAGTGAAAACCTCGGGAATGCATTTTTCTCACATATATTTTATTGCGTTTCTGGGAAGGAAACTTTGCAACATACTTCCTAGTGTAACAAATTTGTTCATTCATATATATGTCTTAATATATGTCATAAACGCCTTGTCGCAACACGCAGTTTTTTCTTTCAGAGTTACTTCTTTCACACTTACGAGGTTTTCACTCTAAGGTGTCGATATAGTGGCCGTAGTTTCATCCAAGCATAAAATCTTGGCTTGTTCTTATGACCTACTATTCTTTGTGATTTTCGGGGTTCCGAAGAGAATGCTTGCCGGCGGTCGTGGGGCTTTCGGGACCGGGACCACGGTCCCGAACATCGGGACCACGAGCAAAACGAAGTTAAAGTACAGTTAGGTACCTAACAAAAAAGTGATAAAATATTATGATCAACAATTACATGATTTTTTTATGTTAACATAAGTATACTGTTGATTATATTTTTATAAGATTTTCTTAATGATAAGACAATCAATCATGTTGATGGTACGAAGTTTAAATTTAAGAACAAATTTGATTTGTTTTCTTCGAATACAAATTTTATTTAGGTATAAGTACTGCATTTTAAACTTTGTACCAGGGTGTCATAATTCAGTTGAAGATTACCTACAGGGTGACCGAAAGAAATGATAATCTTCTATTACTTATGATTATTTTTAACTTATGATACTCTAGTACAGTCGGATACTAGGGTACTTATACTTATACTTCATACATAGCATAAAGTTTTATTTATATAACTTAATTTTTTTTTTGGATGACCGTACTTTTTAATGGCATAAGTTTGTTTATTTTATTTGTGGTCCCGAAATACCGCTAAAACATAATTATTATTATTATAAGGGGAATCCTGAACCGCGGTCCCGGTCACGAAAGCCCCACGACCTCCTTGCCCAGGAGCTAGCTAGTGGCAATTTTGTTGACCACTTGGCACACAGCTCTGGTTCGACTGTCACTAAAAGGCCCGCTGAGTACCTGTCGTGGAAACAGACGGCTCTGAGTACATATTAATCTACTTAAAATTGATTAATCAGACGAACTTACCTTAAGTGAAGTCCGATTACAATTTCATGAAGGATGAACTGAAATATAATTGATTACAGAGTAGTTCCCAATTCACTAGTATTTGGCATCGCAGTTTTTAGAGAAAATAAAAAACTTTTTCTCTATGGATTGGCAACCCTGATATGACACTCTTTAGAGATAGCGTTGCTCTGTTGGCCCATTCGATAAGGGTCTGATCCTAAAAAGGATGGGCTGGGTGGGTAATTATATTTCAGTTCATCCTTCATGAAATTGTAATCGGACTTCACTTAAGGTAAGTTCGTCTGATTAATCAATTTCATTTCATGATGAACTGAAATATAATTGATTACAGAGTAGCTGTTTAGAGTAAAAGTCGACATGGGCCACTATTTTGAAAAGATACATATCAAAACAGCCATATATGAATCAAATTTATTTGAAACCAATATAATCAAACTATAGTATGCTGGTAAGTATAAACTTAGGTATGTAACATCAATAGGTAATCTTAAGACATTCAACATGTCAGAATAAGACAAAATTATCCATTATGTGGTTTACATAAACATTATTAAAGACAAACAAAATGACAATTGGCTACTAGTATTTTCATGACAATAAAATTGCCATAAAAATACTGGCAGCAACAACAACATAACATCAGTACTATTACTATCAGTCTTGTCTCTTAATCAGATACAATTAGTAACAATAAATGCAATAGTGAATCATCTTTGACTGACCTTTAGCCATATAACTAAACTAGAACAGAGAACTAAACAGACAGTGTACCAATAAAATAAATATTCATTGAACATGTATTAATCTTTAAAAAAGGAAAAGGCATAATAATTACATCCTCAAGTTATCATTAAAGACAGCATTAATAAAGCTGTCATGTGGGACATTAACATTCACTGGTACATCATAAAACCTGGCAAATGTAAGGGAGCTATCTGACCAGCCAGCAGTTTTCCTAATCACATCTAATGATACCCCTGCCTGTTTAGCAGAAGATGTGGCTGCATGACGTGTGCTGTGATGTTTTTATTAGATCAGTAATGTTGATATGTATTATGTCTTGTGACATGGATATATCTTGAATTTTAATTACTGATAGAGTCTGCACCCTTTGAGCAGTAGCAAGAGCTAATAAGGTAACAAGCTTTTTACTTAATTTTTCCAAATTTAAACTCAAATTATCACCCCAATTAGACAGTAATCTTAGCACTATTGCAGGATCCCAAGTATCAACATACCTGCGTAACGCGGGTTTAATTCTGTATAGACCCTTGAAGAAACGCTTGATGTGATCATCCTTGCCAATTTGTTCATTTAACAGAAGGGAAAGTGCGGATCTAGCTGTATTTAACGAGCTGTAGCCAACATTAATTGTTTTATGTATTTCAGTGAGGTATTGTATTACATCTGGTATTGAAGCTGTATAGATGTCTACACTGTGGTTTCGGCAGAATAACCACCAACTCTTATAAGTAGTACTATATTGCTTTAGCGTACCTGGTGAAATGGATGATAATATAATATTTAGTGAACCCTCTGGCAAACCTCTACATCTGAATGCTTCCCGCAAAAGATGCTCGCTGCCAGGGTAAGCTGGTTGCTTAGTGGGTGTTTGGTACTGAAAGGAGATTGTAATAAATTATTATTAGGGTAGAATATGATTGGTTTTGTAACCATCAACATTTTTGCCAAAGGATACCATGGCTGACAAGTCCACAATGGGTATACTAAGATTCCCTTGGCCCCGTCGTTTTTAATTTTTTGCAGACATTTTGTAATTAATGCAAATGGTGGGAATGCGTAAAAAAAAATAGGAGCTCCAGTCAAATGTGAAGGCATCTATTTCAAATGCATATGGGTCTCTATGCCATGACACATATGTTTTACATTTTGCATTAACTCTGGTAGCAAATAAATCAATACTTGGCTTGCCAAACTCTTTTTCAATTTTATTGAAAGCATCTATTGACAATCCCCACTCTGTGTCAATGTTAGTATTTCTTGATTCCTCATCTGCCAAGTTATCTTTAGATTTTATGTAAGATGCCTGGACATTAATACACCTAGCTTCACACCAATCAAATATCCTTCTGCTAACATCATTTAGGTGTGGAAATTGAACACTACCCATCTTGTTAATGCAAGCAATGGCAGTAGTGTTGTCAATCCGAATAAGAATATCACAATTATTTTTTAAATTTGCAAAGCATTTTAAACCAAAAAAGGCTGCCATTAGTTCTAACTGGTTTATGTGATATTTTTGCTCTGATTGTGACCACAGGCCTCCAACACTCTCACCATTGCAATGAGCACCCCAACCCGTCAGGGAAGCATCTGTATATACTTGGAAATCAAATTGTTTTGACTTATAAGTTTTGCTTTTATGCATTATGTTATCCCTCCACCATTGAAAATCTGACTGTAATACCATAGGTAATGTCATTAATACATCATAATTGTCATTTGATTTCAATAATGCTGAATACCTAACATGTTCCATTTGTTTTGTATGTACTATGCCATAAGGTATAGCTGGACATGCTGCTACTAATGTGCCTAACAATCTAGCAAATTCTCTTATCTTACATTTTTTTAATTTTAGGAATTTTTCAATCATACTCTTAATTGTATTTCTTTTTTCTAAAGGTAGCTCAAGGCACATTGATGTGGAGTTAATCATGAATCCCAGAAATTTACAATATGTACTAGGCACTAGGTTACTTTTTTCAGAATTAATAATAAAGCCTAAGCACTTTAACATACTAATTGTTGTTTCCATGTTTTGTAAACACTCATTATAATTATGTTTGGCCAATACATAAAAGATCATCAATGTAGATTGTGGATAGGAAGCCTAAGTTTCTTAGATAACCTACCACAGGTTTTAACAATTTGGTAAACACACTAGGTGCAGTACATAACCCATATATCAATGCTGTAAATTCATATAAGGTTCCATCAAATTCAAAACGGAGGTACTTTCTGTGTTCAGATGCTATAGGTACTAATAAATATGATTCCTTAAGGTCAATGCAACACATATAATAATGATTATCAATTAACCTTACTGCAGTGCGAATGTCCTCCATTTTAAAGTGACTAACTTTTATATACTTGTTCAAAGGTTTTAGATTTAAAATAAATCTTTGTTTGCCATTAGGTTTTGGAACAAGAAAAATCTTTGAGATGAATTCTCCCTTTGAATGACAACATGGCGTTATAGCTCCTAATTGTAAAAGGTTAACAATAGCTTCCTACATAAGTGGAATTTCACAATCAGATAAATTATTTTTAGGGACTATACTTTGGTAAGGCTGAGACATGAAAGGAATATGATATCCTTTAATCCACTGCAATATAATGGGGTCATTTGTTAATGACATCCAACAAGAAAAGTAGTTTTTTAAATTGCCAGCATGTACCTTGTTTATTTCCTGCTGTTGTAGTGGGCACCCCGGGTTCTCTCGGAACGCTGTGGGTTGAAGGATGTCCTGTGGTGTGATGGCTGTGGTCGAGTCCGTGGTCCACCTCGTGCCATCACCTTGGTTGGTTGACGCTGATTCAACTGTCGTGGTGAACCGTTCCTGTTTCCCATATATTTGTTATTTATGTTCTTAGCAGCGACTGCTGGCTTTGGTGCAGTCTTCTTAATAGAGTTTGAACTCTGTTGTATTATCTTATTTACCTTAATTCTTTCTGATAAATTGTCTCCATATAAATACTCATTTCGAGTAGTATTTTGAGTCATTTCTAAGAAATGCTTGTCCAGTTGGGGAGCCACTAGTGACCTTCTAGTTTTAGTTTGTTGATGATGGAGGTCACACACCAACTTTGATGCTTCACTGAGTGATTTTAACATAGTTATTTTATCAGGTGGATTGTTTATTATATGAGACATAACTTTACCCATTATTGTAAGTGCTGTGCCCATCTGTCTTTGCTGGTAGGCAATACACTTGTCTCTAGTTAATCCCGTTTCAGAGATCACTGCCTTTACTTCTTCATTCAAGATTGGGGCATCTAGGAGTTGGCAGTTTTCAGGCAAACTGTGACATTTTGTAATGTCATCTTTTTCAGTCTTAGACAGACCATGTGATAACAAGTAGTTCCACCGTTTGCAAATGTCATTGTTAATTGTTCCTTCATATTTTTTGAAGTCATCATATTCTTGTCCCAGGGCCTGCACAAGTTCGGTATTTTGCTCCTCAGTAAGATGGTTATATGACGCCTCCGGTGATGCTAAGGTTTCAACCTCTGGGATTTGGATAATAGGAGTATCAAATTGTTCTTCAGGGCCCGATGTTTTAGGATAAATTTCACTCTGTTCGATGATTTCCTCTGAAATATGAGGAAAAATAAACCCTTAAGGTTTCTCAACAGCATTTTAATTGCACTAAACAGTATCTCGTACTGTAAGCACATGCTGGTTTGAAAAATCGGCATCACGTGCCGGTAACAGAAATCTGTTTTACATCAAAGTCGATATCTCGTATCAAAGTTGATCTTCGTGTTTAAGTATCTCGTACTAACACGGTATATTATACTCGACCATTGTAGTCAGCTACGTTTTTTGCCTTAGTTGTACCTAAATCAAAAGCTTACCTTCGTTAGCCGGGGAAATGGCGCGCAAAGGGCTCCGGTCACGGTCGACACTTAGCCGCCGATTTGAACTGAGGCTGCGCCCGCGCTCACTATCGTGACTCCGTCTTTTGTTTCGACGCCGACGCTCCAACTTTTTATTGTATTTTTCGAAGTAATTTTTCTTCAGAAACCATTTTTGCATGCGATGCCGGCAAACGCGCGAAAAAGAAGTGTCATATCAGGGTTGCCAATCCATAGAGAAAAAGTTTTTTATTTTCTCTAAAAACTGCGATGCCAAATACTAGTGAATTGGGAACTACTCTGTAATCAATTATATTTCAGTTCATCATGAAATGAAATTTGATTTAAGAGATAACGTTGAAAAATATCCAATGTTTAATTCCTATCCTATTATTTGACTGGCCTGTTGGTCTAGTGGTTAGTGACCCTAACTGCTATGCCGGAGGTCGTGGGTTCGATTCCCACCCAGGACAAATGTTTGTGTGATGAGCACGATCATTTGTTCTGTGTCTGGGTGTAATTTATCTATAATATGTATGTATTTAGAAATATATAAGTATGTTTATCAGTTGTCTAGTACCCATAACACAAGCTCTGCTTAGCTTGGGACTAGATGGCGTTGTGTGATAGTTGTGGAATATTATTATTATTATTATTATTATCCTACACCGTAAAATTAACACACATTTAACATACGAGCTGTAAAATAAATTTAAATCCAGATATAAACGCATTTTTCTGTTAATCACAAAATGGCTATCCTCGTACAAAATGGCGGCTCTTAAGCAAATGGCCTCGCGTCACGATGACGTATGAATAGCTTAGCACAGATTTATAAGTGGGTTTAGAGAGATTTAAAGTTCTGGAGTAAGTATTTTCAGAGTTCGAGTTATGATTTCTGATTTTGAATAGTACCTGAAGCTTAGGGTTACATTCTTCCCGTCGGAGCTGCGGGTTGTTGTTGCGAAAGAGATACCGCGGTCTCGACACAAAGGGCTAAGAAGGAACATGGGTGGTTTTTAGTCAGTAGAAGTCTGACACTCTATATCGCTCTGCTCAGAGCGGAAGGAGTCCTTTGATGATTTCCCACTCCCCAAGAAAAAAAGGGTTAAATTCTTCTGCGTTAATACTTTATTTAAGATCTTTCATAAGTCTTACCCGGACATCATAAGGCTGTATCGAACAATTGATGTATCATCTCATAACATGTAGATAGGTTCAAATGAAGTTTAGCAGAAAAATACTTACTACAACAAATTCAAGTAAATCGCAAAATAAATACACGATAATGATGATGATGTTGAATTTTAATTAACTCGAAAAAAAATTCCTCTTAATCCTTAACTGATTCATGGCTGTAGTCAAACTATCGACTCTCTGTTACATGTAAACCTATGACTGTGCTTTAAATATTGGATTAAGTCGCATTCAAATATTTCCTACTACTTTGACACTTTATAAACAAACGTTACTCGTGAAAACTCGTTTCCATTTTGCAATCCTAATAGCTCCTCCTAATATACAAAACGATAGTTTCAAAACAAAACCGCGACGTTTCAAGAGTGTAACCTTAATAACGTTTTCATGTCCTCTCGATTCCTCGCGTAGGATTTCATTCAGCTAAAAGCAAAGGGAATGTAAAATTGCGAAACGTCTTCGAGTTTATATGTTTGGGGTAAGGGCATTGAACTCGGTATCTTTTTGGGTGATAATAGTGAGAGTAAGGTTATCTGGTTCCCGTCAGGGCTGCGGGTTATTCACAAGTTACCGAGGCCTCGACATATAGGGCTCAGAAGGAACATGGGTGGTTTTTAGTCAGTAGAAGTCTGACACTCCCTTTCGCTCTGCCCAAGAGCGGAAGATGTTATTTGATGATTTTCCACAGACCAAAAAAAAAGGTTATCTGGTTGCATTGTACTGTTGCCTAGCCTTTCCCCAATTATGTTGGGGGTCAAATTCCAGTCTAACCGAATGCACCTGAATACCAGTATGTTACATGGAGCGACAACCTATCTGAACTTTACAGCCCAGTTAGTATTAGATAAATACAATACCTCTTCGTAAGATTGGTTTGCAGACTTTCAGGTCACTACATTTTACGATATTTGCAACAATAGGGGATCGGACAAAAAAAGATGAATTAGTCCGTCAGATAAACTCCAAAAAATATTGGACACGTATTTTTTCTTTTTTCACATAAACAAAAAATGAAGACGATACATCGCTTCAAAAACTGGTGAACTCTTCGAAAACACATGATACTACATTTTTTATTAATTTAATAAAACAAAAAACACGTATCAAATATTTTTCGATAATCCAACTGACGGACTAATTAGAATCATATTTTTTTGACTCAGTCCGCTCCCCTATTCTGTTTTATAAGTCGGCGATTTTTGATACAGACTGCTAACGTGGCCTGAATGTCTCTGGTATTACAGATTTTGGTGGCCATATGAGGTGGGTTACTTCAGCATACTGGTTTGATTACTTGGCAATAACGTTAACTAGTAGAAAATTTGAAAAGAACAAAAGTGTTCTTTTTTTTGTCAATTAGATATATTTAACTAATGACCAAATACTGTCGTCTTCATCATCAACATTTCAGCCGAAATAAGTCTACTGCTGGATATAGGCCTCACCCGAGTGTCGCCACATTGACCGTTCCCGTGCGTCTCGCATTCAGTAGATCCCCGCAGGTACCGTCACCAAATATCATTTATTAATCACTAATTATAGCGACATTTCGAAATCATCCAATACGATGCTATGAAACACAAACACAAAAAAAGATGTGACGATACATTTATTAATTCTCTTCTGGCGAATATCCGTACCGCTTTGCCTGTTAGACAATAAGATAACGAAAAGGTTGTACGGAATAATGAAATATCTTTTAAGCCAGCACAATTATTATTCTGCAAAAAGCTAATGGTGAGATGTTAAAACACTTAATCATAAAATATAACGGTCATTACTTACCTCCATTACACTTTTATATTATGGGATGCATAAATGCAAGCAGAAGAGCCATTTTTATGATGGAGATTTTGTTAATATGGTCTATTTGGTAGCAGTAAACTATTTTATAATGTCTAAAAATCTTAGTGCAAAAAGCGATAACTAAATGTTTTGGATATTTATAACCGACTAGCGGACCTGGAGGACGTCGTCCTGCTTAGACAGCAGCGTCACCTACCGGATCCAATTGAGATCTCCTCCTAAACGGCTGGACCGATTTGGATGAAATTTTTTGTGTGTGTTCCAGTGGATTTGAGAATGGTTTAGATTCAATTGGACCCAGTAGGTGGCGCTGCTGTTATGTAAAGTTTATAAAGATATAGAAATACCACTACAAGAGCAGCTTTTGGCAAAACAACAACAGCTACTCGGGTTAAGCCTTATGTTCATTGGCACTTGCTTAAGTTGGTCCATCAATGAGTGACCTGGTACCGTATCAACCAGTACTAACTTAACGTTAAATACTGGTGTTCAGCTGCATATGAGCGGTAAGACAGGAAGCTGACCAAAATAAAGTTCGAAAAAGACTAGACACATTCATGACACACACACAGTACAGTAACACCGCTACAAATACGTCCGACTTCAATGATGGTCCGCCACTTAGGGTACCCTAAGTGGCGGACCTATAATTTTCTACAAATCAAACAGTTTTTAATATTTGTGTATCTTTTTAACCTCCGATTCAAAAACAAGTTATAAGTTTGACGTGTCGTTGTTTCGACGGCATCGTAGTTTCCGAACGCATGAACAGATTTTGATTTTGCTTACCTATTTTATGATTGTTAGGAAAGAACACACTAAGCCTCCTTTATAACTTCTGTTTACTTTTTTCAACTGCACATTCAATGTATTACAGCGATATTGTTGCAAAAATCGCATTGGAGCCATACTCGTATTATTTGTAAAGAGGTCACATCTGGAATAGTATTGTCGCTTAGGTATCGGAGTGAGAATTCTTTGTCTTGCAACTGTGAAACTAATTACAATCGACGCGTCTTATATTTTGTTCAGCCGCTAAATATACACTAAAGAAGTCGGTAATATGTTGTGCAGAGTTTTGAATCAGCTGTTTGCTGTTTGATTTGCCACCATCTACAGGATATTAGGTAAGACGATATTTCGAAGGAGGGTTTCAGTATTCGATTCTCGTCCTAAATATGTAAAAAAAACTATAACCTTCATTAGTGACGTAACTGTGCCATGGCCCCGAACGCTCTTCAGGGCCTGCAGTCTCGACAAAGATAGCGATCGCTTTACAACAAAATTCGGTCGCAAAGCTATAACGATGCGGATTTAAGGTGGACGTGAGCCGGACGCGACCCGCCGGTATTAGCTACCAACTTAAATCCGCATCGTTATAGCTTTGCGACCGAATTTTGTCGTAAAGCGATCGCTATCTTTGTCGAGACTGCAGGCCCTGATCTCCCTTTATTAGACCATAGTTAAAATATGAAGGAAAAATGGATTATACCTAAAAATCATTGAGCCGCGCACATTTTCTGTGATAAACGCAAGGGTGGCGAGACTTTTCCGAAGTATTTGGTATGGTTCTGTCTGTTATTTATCAGCGTTTTTTTTTGTTCATATTTTTATTAGTATCACGTAAGCATGCTCTATAGCAGGTTTCAATATGACCCTCATTCAAAATGACATACTGTATATTAATATAGAAATCAACGACTGCCATTACATTGATATTATTTTATTTTCAAAAAGGTTTTATACTGGCTGCTTCGTTCGTCTCGTAATCGCAAGTCCGATTGCTGTGAATAAGGGTTCGACTCCTAGGTAGGGCAAAGTGTTATTGGGTTTTTCTACCAGACATTTAGTAGCAGCCTCGGAGTTTGGAATTGTGCCCGGTTCATGGAACAGGCTTAACCCTATTACATGGTACCAAAACGTAACTAAAAAAAAAGAGCAGCGGTGACCCAGTGGTGGTGGCCCGACTTACGAACAGTAGGTCATAGGTTTCACCCAGGCATGCATATTACTTTTTGTAATTTATTTCATCACCGCTGCTCTCAAAACGGTAAAGGAAATCATCGCATGTCTTAGAATCAAAAAAATCGAAGATAAGTGACATCTACCAATCCGCACTGGGCCTGCGTGGTAGATTATAGCCCATTCCCTCTCAAAAAAGAGAGGAGGCCTGTGTCCCAGCAGTGTGAACATTAATAGGCTGTTGATGAAAATGTAACTAGCGAAATGTGATAAGATTCAATAAGAATGTAATCTGTTAGCAAAGAGCTAAAATAAACATAAAAATGAGGTGTTAATCAGCTATCGTTGTTAACTGAGCCTACCCACAACAATTTCAACAATAACAAACTATTAAACAAAATTACAAAACACGCCAATCACAATCTCATTTGTAAAGCTGCAAGGCATATGGTCTTTAACTGACAACCCAACATTAAAACAACACGCTTTTTCAACAAGGACAAGTAAATTGAAATCATTTCCTAAAGAATTTTCTATTATACACCAACTGGAATATTTGTATGCGCAGCGCGATACCGGACAGGACGCGGGTGTCCAAGATTTACGACCTTCGCAGGACAGTCCCGGACAGCGGACAGCGTTCGGACAACTCCGGTAAGATTAATTGCATGGCCCCACTATTTGGCCACTGTTGATTTTTAATCCGCATTGGCGAAATACCGAAATAAAATGTGAGTTACTATATAGGCCCTCGGGTATATTACCGTTTTAATTTTCGCGCTGAATGGTTTCGGGATGGAATGTATTGGAAACTGGGTGTTTACATAGATGGAAGTAGGAATGTGGAGGTAATAAAGCACATTTTTACTCTGATTTGACACATTATGACATCACGGTCTGTATACCCCTAAGGGTTAGGGAGTGGATATTGTTCAAATAAGTCCTCGCGCTCTGGGCGGAGCAGAAGTGTGTCAGAATAATCTTAATGACTAAAACCCACCCGTGTGCCCTCTAATGCCAGAGAGAGGTGTACACACACACACACAAATAGCATACTCACATTTCGCCAGTTCTTTCCTTTCTTTTCCTATTCTTTTTTACCCGACTACGGCGAAGTCAAAAGGAAGGGTAATGATTTTGGCAGTCTATGTATGTATGTTTGTATGTTCCACCGTAGCGCCTAAACTACTGAACGGATTTTAATGAATGAGGTGTCAATAGATTCTTAAGAAATGCCCTGGTGACATAGGCTATATAAATTTTAACAATTCTTTTTATGACGGAACTAAAAAAATTCAAATTCTAAGCTCGAAAAAATTAAATTGATATAATTATAACATGTTTGGTATCAAATGAGAGGTCTTAGCGAGCACGTTACAAATATGTATACTATATTATAGTTTTATTCAACATACACGTTTAGAATGCGGTCGAAAAGTCAACAGTCTTAACGGCATATCATGGCCTAGTAGCTCCAACATTGAGATATGGAATCATATTTTGGGGCAACGCCACGGGTAAGGATATGGTATTCAAGTCCCAAAAAAGGTGCATAAGAGCTATACATAATTTGCAAACAACAGAAAGCTGCAAACCATTTTTTAAAGATACAAAAATTTTAACAATGCCTTCAATGTATATCTATGAAACGTCTATGTTCGTCAAAAATAATTTACATAAAGGTCATTGGGCACCTTAGTATGGAAACCATACCCATGGCGGACACAAACGAAATATAGCAGAATATATTGTTATATGGCTTTGATTTACTATGGAATTAGTCGCATTAATGTGAGCCACGGGAATCTCGAAAAATTCAAGTGTTAGAAACTGGTAAAGGGAAGATGAATAAAACGCTAATATTCATGTATTTTTTATTCAATTTGATCCAAATCAAGCATCAAATCATTTAAAAAAGCAGCAGGTGCGTCTGTTGCTTCCTGATGTCTGGCCCAAGACAGATAATAAACTATGCTAGCGATATGGGCGCAGCTCCCGACAGTGCGGCGGCCGTGTATACATGAGCAGTAGTATTCTTCTATTCTTTGTCTTCCGTGTTGTGTTGGGTTTAACAAAATATATGTATAGTACTGTTTCATTCGAATATGACGTGACTGGATTCGCCCTCTGATCAATATTTTATTATCAATTAAATGTTGGTGTCGATACATTTCTATGATATAATCCCCGTTTGGTCGTATGTGCTCGTGACAATAAGACCTTGCGATTCTCAAATGGTATGAGCCCAACGTGAATAAGATTAAATCTTCAAAGCTCAGCTGTGGAAAATCCTCAAAGTCTGGACTGTTTCCATCTAGAGGCACAAATGCTACTCTTTGTCTGTTCAAGTTATTTGTTGATACGTATTCTGCCAACTCATTTTCTCTGTTTATATTTTGATTTATAATATCCACAAACTGCTCGGCGTATATATTGTCTTCGTATGGCCGCCGAGTAGCGTTGATAATTGCCGCGGTTATTTTAAAATCAGTCATCATATTTCGCATCGCAACATTAAAATATGTATGTCGAAATATTTTAAAATCTTTCTTAAATCGTCCATTAATTGTTTCAATCACCCAACGGCACATTGTAATTAACCGAGATTTATTAGCGTCAGGTGTAGATAACTGTTCTCCTCTTCCTCTAGTTGGCGGCATGTAGGGATTATATCCACGTTCTTCAATAGCAGGGATAGAATCCCGAAAGCCACGGTCCAGTAGAAACACGTCGTTAGGTCTAAGATACCAATGCCAAGCTGAGCTTTCTTGCATCAGGCTGCGCATAATAGTTGCATCCGAAGTAGTTGCTGAATACGGTCCTACGACTTCTATTATATAGCCGTCTGTACATACGATTAGAAAAGGTTTTACCAGGTTGCGGAATTTGTGAAGGCTGTAGGTTTTTCTTTGGAATAGGAAATTCGCACTCTTCTGAAGGTAAATATATGTTCCGTCGAATACCAGAATGGCTGCCGGTTCATTTTGGCTACCACCAAAAATATGGGTTGGGATACGAAGATTTCTTGCCACCACTTCTTCTCTGGTTATATGATTTAAACCCAGGTAACGTGGAACAAAATCTTCAGTTAAGCATTCTCTCGCTATTTTTAACTTCCTCTCTAATGTTCTTCTAGATATTTGGAATTTCGTAGCTAAGCGCTCATCAGATTGACCAGTTCTTACTTTAGTCAAATAAATTCCTAAAGTGGTAGCAGGACGATCAGACCTGTTACGAAGAGACGGTGTTTGTTCTAAAATAGTCATAAACTGATTTTTAGTTAAAGCTGTCCAAAAATGGAAGTGGTTGTCATCAATTGCTTCAATATTTTCAAAATCCATTTCAGACCTGCTTTCTAATCCCCATTTATACAAGTTGATTATGTCAAGTACATGAGCATTATTAAAGCTTTCATGTGTCGTCGGGGCATTCACAAGTTCTTCCCAATCATTTTGAACTAAATGAGGGTGGCAAACTCTAGCAAGTTCCGGTATATACAAATTGTGATTGTGCAACAGGTAGAACTTGGCGTAGGTTGGCACACGATGAGTAGTCATACCTCTGCAGTTTAGAAATAAACAGCGTCTCGCTGTATTTGATACACGTCTATATCCAGTAACAGAAATAAAACCAGGACTTTGTTGATCCCCGACTTCTATTTGTTGGACCGCCACCGCCTCTCCAACTTCTTCTTGATTTGCACCTTCTTGTACTGGCTGGGGTGGCATATCATCTGATAGCTGGTTATGCAATGCTCGATCATATCTTTGCCAGCAAGGGTGGCATATAGATCTTGTGCCGTCAAAAGAAATCTGAAACAAGATATAACATTCTGTACATTTGTATAAAAACATAAAATATCTAATAAATATTTTATAGTAGTTTCGAAAAATAATCTTTTATTTCACTGAAATCCTTTATGGCTGTTCTTTATGCATAAACAATAAGTTCTCAAAACATCTCTAAGGTTAACTGATACAGGTAAAATGCTTAGCATTACGGTTGCTTTTGTACAATAATAGTTAAGATTGTGTAAAATAAAACATAAATAAAAACAATAGATTGGTCGACAAAGACTCGCTTCTTGCGCTTTGTTTTCTTAGTAAATAGATAGATAGATGGTGTACAGACAGAGTACTTACCTCGCGTGGTATGATTTCTTGTAATAACAACACTACGAGATCCCGGTACCTTTCGAGAAAGATTGCATTAAGACTGTGTTTTCTTCGACGTAACACAGATCGATTGCACGACACACAACTGTTTTGTCTTTCCATATCGACGAAAATCCAATCCAAAAGCAAATAACCAGAGTCCATGAAACACGCTAATAGTAGTCGTTAAAACAATAGATAAAACAAACCAGGTAAACGTACAGATCGCAACGGTAGCTAACGAAGGACTGCGCGGGGGGCGGTGAGTCAGTGCGCGAGCGCAACGAAACCTTTTCTACTAAACTTGTTTAATGTGCGAAAGAGACAGCGTATACATGCTTCTGAACATTGGCTCAACCGTGCAAAATGCTGTATGGTTATAAGATGAAAAAAAATCGTCTGAAACTGTTTTTTTTTTTTTTTTTTAAACGGTCCTGTACATTTTTCTCCATCGATTTTTAATAAAATAATTAAATGCAGTGAAAGGTCATATTATTACCCTTAGTTTAAAACTATTTTGGTTAATGTCCGCCACTCTTCGCAAAGCGGGTCAGATATGCCCAATGACCTTTGCTCAAGTAACTAGTCGGCGCCGTTGTGATCGGTTACGGACAGTTGGATCTGGTACTGCACTATATGGAAACAGTATTTATGTAATGGCTCCAAAGGTCTATAATAAATTACCAAAATGTATAAGAAATGAAGACAATGTCCGCAAATTCAAAAGTAAATTGCACTCATTTCTAATAGATAAGACGTATTACTCTATCGAAGAATTTTTAAATGATAAAATGTGACATTTCAATCTTTATTTTAATTTATTTTTCTAATTTATTTGTTTGATACAACCATTTATTTGACATTTCTTTTTTTTACAATCTAACCAAATTTGACATTTCTATCCTTTTATATTTAATTTACAGCTGACATGCATGAAAAATAAATTATAATTGATTCAATAATGATTTATAATACCTAATAATAATACATTGAATTATAATTCAATCCATTTAAAAAACGAATATTTGTACACCAAATTCATTGGTAGGACATGGAGTTCAATTAAAATGTATGCTAAGACCTTTATACCTGTGTTCACAAATAAAGATGATTTGATTTGATTTGATTTGAAAGTTCTCGCGGTCTAGTCTGCTATTTACTCGTACTATTTAAATAGAAAAACCAAGATTCAGTAGAATTTTACATCATGAGAGTAATATATTATAACGGATTTATTAAATACACTAAATAAAATTCAAATAAAAATATTAGCTTAAAAACTAAAACCCGACTACAAACCGCGGTCTTAAAAGTAGAAAACAAGAACCGCGACGCGGTCTTAAGTAGAAATATACAAATTCAATATATGGATATCAGACACGAATAATTTTCTTGTTTTCTACTTTATAAAACTTATTACTTTTTTAAAAAACGTTGCCCACACTAGGAATTTCTCCTGTATCGTGGGTGTGTTCTCAAACATATAAACTCACATACAAAAATACCCAGATCAGAAACAACTATCTGCAGTCTGTAGGCCATACAAATATTTTTTCAGTGCGGGGATCGAACCCGCGACACGCAGCACAGCAGTCCAATCGCTCAGCCACTGCGCCAACCGTGCCGTCAAAGTTATGTTATGTTTAAGTACAAGTAGTAGGGGGCAAGCCTGTTGTCATCAACTGTGATTTAATTATACTACTTTTTAACTACCAAACACGTCGTGAAATTACTTGCTACATTTGACGTAAGAACTGAATATTAGTGCTCAGAGGCAGATACCAAAGCCAATACGCAAAATATTTACATTTAATAAATCATTTATCCTGTGTGATTTCTGCTTACAGTGCATACAGCTCCCAGGGCCAACACATGGTAGACGTCGTTAGGGTGTCCAAGATTTACTATGCGACAAATCCGACCACAGCCAAGATTAATTTGCCCATTTAGCATAAACACTGTCCGGACCAGCTGATTCTTAAATCCGTTCCGTTTTGCATAATGTCGTCCAAGTTCTTTTTAGGACAAGCTCAGCAGAAATTAGTATTTTCCATTGTTTGTTTTAATGGCTTAGCCCGGTCGTTGACTTATTAGTTTAATCTGAATTTTAGTCTGTGGTTGGCAATAAAAAAGCATGATGAAGATAAGTTTTTAATCAAAGAGGATTATTGAATTAATTTGATGGAACGTTGCTCAAGAAATAGTTTACTTTGAGTATCGTCAAAGAGTTTACAAAAAGATATTCTAAATATGAGCAAAACAAGTAAAGTTACCTTTACCTTTTTATTTATATTTTATTTTTTATTTCAAAAGGAATAAGAAACAGCTGCAATAAATAAATAGGAAATACGCAGACTTATAGACAATATAGCAGCTCACAACGACTGAGATTGACAACAAAATACGTAACAGTGAAAATAATTGCTAGGCTTACAAATTACTGTATGTATAAATATTCAAGAAAGCTCCATAAGTATAAAGCTTGCCAAACTAAATATCAATCTAATTTCACAGTCGTAACATACGTATCTGAACATTATTAAATCAATTCCAAACCACAAGAAAACGTTTAACAAAAACTTTTCTATCATAAACTTCGTGATATTTCACGGTAACCCGAGACCATACTGCCTTGTAACACGACAAAAATCAGTTAGTAAAATATTTATGGCATCTTGTCCATCCGTCTGTGTAAATACTCACAGATAAATATCGTGAACGTTCCGTGACTGAAAACGTTCACAACTTTATGGTATATTGCGTTTTATTCAAGTTTTTATTGCGTTTTTTAACAAAATGGCCCCTCAATTTTTACAGCTGAAAACTTTTGCAATTAAAGGGTAATTTATTGATGTCCCTTTTTTTAGAGCTACAACAGCATGGCTTTTATGTTTTTGGAACTTTTTATAAAAGTTTTTTTTTTATATTTACAACATTTAGAATTAGGTATAAATGCCCATAAAATACTACTGGCTGTTGTAAATAAAGCATCATGATATTTAATTATTAAATTTATAATTACTAGAATGCCTTACAATCTATCTCCTGCTAGATAAAAGCTAAGTATTAGATAGAAAATACCCACTAGTTCCTGACCTTATTGTTGAATAAGTACAAGAACAAGAAGATACTTTTATCTTCAAGCTAAAAGCACTCAAAAATAAATTCCATCCAACAGCCCTTCAATCTAAATCTATGATACGACGCGATGTGTAAAAGGATCAAAAGTGTCACATAATATAGTAGATAGGGTAGGGCGGTGACTGCGGAATTTCCAGCGCATTCCAAATTTAATTTGGACCGAATTTGTGGGGGCATTTGTGGAGCAGAATTCTGATCAGAATTTAAATTCTCTCAAAAATAAAAACGTCATCATTCTTTTGGTTTGGCATTTAGTTTGATAGTTGCTTGGAATGGTTTTTCGTGGTTTTGTGTAATTTGGGCTTAGCATATTTTATTTATTTATGTACACACAAAATAAAAAAAGGAATAAAAAAACATAAAAAATAGAATTGTCGAATTCGTAGTTGGTTTTCGTTATCTCTGAATTCATGTTGGATTAATATTTTACTGTTAGTAATTTCTACATGGAGGGTCCTTTTAATTATGAGGTATTCATTTAATAGTATATAAGGTATACACATCGTGAGGGATCCGACATGTCCTCGATCCATAAACTGGTATCGAACACATGTGACATCTACCAACCCGCTCTGGGCACTTGGGGTGGATTGCTGCCCAGTCCCACTCATACAAAGGAGGCCAGTGTCGCAACAGTGGTAACACGATAGGCTGATCGTGCTAAAATACATTCTCAAATTATTTTACCTTCAATCCGATTTTGAATAGAATATCCCTTGATCCCTTGATCCTTTAGTATACGGCAGGGTGTTTGCGTAACATACACTCGCACTCCTGATACCATTCATTTTTACAATTATAAACAATTCATATTGCTTGTTAAGTTAGTAGAGCAGAAGATTTTTTCAACCATAACAAGCAATGGATTTATTCATTTAAAATCCTTTCGAATTTCGTAGGAATTGTTTTGCGCAATTGGGCTGCTGGGTGCTCATATGAAAACCAATCCACGCCTGTGTATTTTGTACAGCAAAAGGGTTAAAACTGCCAGACAGTGCATTTCGATACGAGGGGTGGTGTGTGCGTGATTTGCGGGGCTCAGCAAATTGAGTTTGATCCTAATATAATTTTCCGGGCAATCGCAGGGGCGTATACTGATCGGGCTACCACCCCTGCCGGTAAAACATTATCTAGTCTATTTGCAACTTCGGTTATGTCTGGGTTTAAAATTTTAATCTATTGCAATTTCAGATACTGATATTCTGAAATACGAACCTTCTGAGTCGGTTCAATATAGACGAGTATTAAACATTCATTCAACGAAATTTTAAAATTTAAGGTTCCATCAAAAGAAGAGGCAGGTAAATCATGACTGACGTTTCGAAACTTAATAAAATTTACACTTAAAAATTAATTGCGAAAAATTTAATGATACTGAATCGACTTCCAGGGTTCAATTGCCAGGTCGGGCAGAGTGTTATTGAGTTTTTAAATAATTGATAGCAATAGTCTCGCCCCCCCCCCCCCCCATCACATGACACATAAACCTAACTGGCGAAATACAGGTGTACCTCTGACTGAGTATTGTCACGGCTATTAATCTACAGTCGGGGCGTTTTAGGGGACTGTCTCTTGTAAATAAGTAAAGTAAATTTTGACGTTCGAAAAGTGCTGATTATCAGCCTAATTTGAATGAATGACTTTTGATTTTGATTTTGCAAGTCTACCTACTACAAATATTCCAATTTCTGAATCTAAGGTATATAAAAAAAGAAAGAAAAGTTGTTTTCATACAGGACGAAACAAATTGACAAAAAGTTAAAGATTAAAAAAGACAAATGACAAACAAATGAGAAACACTTAAAATTAGGACATACATACATTAAATTAGTCCCGTACGAAGCCAAAAGGCCACTATCTCAGCATGGTGCTGAAACATCTATGACAATCTAAACTATATAAGGTAACTTTCAACCTTCAAGGTTGCGTACGTAATAGTTTTGAAACAGACAGTGCATTTCTCGAGGGCGGTGGCTGCACGATCTGCGGCGCGCACCAAATTGGTTTGATACGAATTCTCCGGGCGTCTGCAGCCGATCGAGCGCTACTAACGGTTCTAGAACCCCGGGGTAAAAGAACAACGAGATTAAATCAGAGACTTGCGTTTCTAAGGCGAGTTGGAGTTTTCCTATATAAGGTGCAACGTCAATCTACATCGATTTGTCGGTATTCGTAAATCATGTTTTTGTCCTGTAAGTACACACATCAAAAGTGTCTAGGGATCAACATATATTTTTGCAATAACTTTTCTCCTGATTGATATTAATTAAAATTTTCTTTAAGGATTCATCAAATAAAGTGTTTTCGTTTGTCACAGTAACGATAAACCAAGTCACCTTTGCATTAAAAAAGAAATTTGCCATTTTCCTAATAAAGGGATTTTTGACATTTGAACCACTAACATTAAAGTTCGAAAAAAAGACTGAAATAACAGTTTTCTTTAAAATTTTACTGGGTAACTTAAACAATTAATAATCTGTGTTTCTACCGCGAACACTAACAACACAAGAACATCGGTTTGGCATACTCAAAATGAGTTCATCCAAATCACGCTGTGGAATGGCCGCCCATGTTCGTTGCAACAACAAAAAAAGGTCTTCTTGCGACTGGATACCCTCCAAATTCGGCAGAGCTCTTCTCTGTAGCATATCCCATGCATGCTCAATCGGGTTCATGTCTGGCGACTGAGCAGGCCAGGGCAGGACATTGATGTTAGCTGCGGCGAGAGTCTGTCTTACAACTCTTGCGGTGTGCGGTCGTGCATTATCATGCATTAACTGAAATAAGGGACCGATTTGCACTTGTAGAGGAACGATGACGTCTGATACAATCGTCTCAGCATAAATTTGAGCGTTGAGGTTGCCTCTGATCCAAATCAACTCAGTTCTTCCGCCGATCCAAATACCCGCCCATACCATGATGGTTCCACCACTATAAGGATGGACTTCCTGGCAGGATTTTAATCGCTGTTGGCGTCCAGGGGTTCTCCAGTGTCGTATACGTCTTGTATCCGGTCTCATACCAAAACGAGACTCATCAGAAAAGCACACGAAACGCCATTGTTCTTCTGCCCAATTTCTGTGTTCAAGAGCCCATTGATATCGAATCCTACGATTGTGCATTGCTATAGGTGGTACCCGTAGCGGTCTTCGGGAATGAAGGTTCACTTCATGCAAGCGGTTTCTGACTGTTTGGTCGCTAATTAAGTTCCCTGAAGAGTGATGAAGCCTCACGGCTAACATCATGGCGGTTATTGTTGGAGCTCTTCGAGTTAAGATTTGAATGTATCGGTCTTGTCTCCGTGTGGTGCAGCGATACCGTCCTCCATGGCGCTCAGCCACGGTACCAGTGCTTCGGTAACGTTTTCAAAGTCGACTGATAACACTCTGACTTGTATTCAGAGCTAAAGCCACAGTACGTTGCCGGGAACCAGCTTCTATCATTCCCACGGCTCTGAGCATTTGTTCCCTGCTTAAATGACGTCTCCGCTCCATAATAACGTTGGTTTTAATCAGTAGTAGGAAAACAGTAGCACTAATTATGGCTTCAATGCGTTGTATGTTTTTATAGGGAAAATATTGACAGCTGATTTTCATCTTTTACTCGAATTTGATTCACAGTTTCTGATTCAAATTATGAAATGCACCAAAAAGGATCCATATAAATTTATAAAATCATAAATTTATTACAAAGCCACATCTCAATCTCAAGAAATCCGCATAAAAATGCTTGATCCCTAGACACTTTTGATGTGTGTAGTTCTGCTTTAGGAAGAAACATTAAAATAAATTCAGAGGTCACAGCCTCTTTTAAACTTCAATTTGTCTTCTTTATTACCCAAATATGGAAGAAATAGAAGAATATTCTTCTTCTTTACCTATCGTGTGGTTATTACCTAGCCTGGTGAAAGAAGATGGTGATGAAGGTGGAGAATATTAAAATGCAAAAAGGTAAATCTATATAACGACAGAGATAATTATGATTTTGACTTAAAAAAATTATGTGTAGAACTTAATTTACGTAGTAATGATACCTAATGAACAAAATTTCACCAATTTATCGACACAGCACATGCCAAGCTCCTATATTCCTCGTCCACCAAACATTGGCTTCTTGAAGAAGCAATACTTGTGGTTTTTTTTTTTAACTTTTGCCAAAAGATCTCAGTAAGTTCGAGAAAACAACTCGTAGTAAGAGATAGGGTAGAAAGGGAAATTGAAGGGCTGTTACACAATGACTGGCGTTAAGTTGGAATCCTGAGCTACCATGTAGGGTGCTGGTTGCTGAAACTTAAACGTGTAGATTGCGAGGATTTTTCTCATTCCAATAGTGATTGCTCAGGTATTGGTGCTTTAAAGCGCTTTCAATTTTAGTACGGTGGCTTAATTGAAAATATTTCGAGGTTTTTTTCCTTTTTGTTTGTGCTTACGATTTTTGCACACATTTTTCAGGAGGTAAGTAGTCTGCAGGCAGCGTTCGGTATGTTGCGCGGTATCTTCTCGTCCATCTTACCACAGTGTTTCAAGACGAAAGTCTAATGACCAGTGTGTGTCGCCAGTGATTACATACGGGACCGAAACGTGGTCGCTCACAATGGGCCTCATCAGAAAGCTCAAAGTCACCCAAAGGGCAATGTTATGGTGGGAGTTTCCTTGCGTGATCGAATCAGAAATTAGGACATCCGTATGAGAGCCAAGGTAACCGACGTAGCCCGAAGAATCGCCAGACTTAAGTGGCAATGGGCAGGGCACATTGCTCGCAGAACGGATGGCCGATGGGGCCGAAAAGTTCTGTAGTGGTGGAAGACGTTGCGTTGGAAGGCCTCCCACTAGGTGGACCGATGACTTGGTGAAGGTTGCGGGGACCTGCTGGATGCGAGACGCACAAGGCCGGTCAATGTGACGACACTGGAGGAGGCCTATGTCCAGCTGTGGACGTCTTTTGGCTAAAATGATGATAAAGTAGTCTGCTGAGCATGAAGTCCAGAGTTCGTTTGCCAGGTCGGGCTAAATGTTATTGGATTTCTCCATTCAGAATTTCGTAGCATATGTCGACGCCCCCAAGCAATAACCCGGTAATGTGCTATAATGGGGTTAATGCTGCTTTGTGATATTCGGCATCTATGGACTAGAATACACCTTGGCAATTTTTTTCAGATTTTTCCTAATAATATTTACAAAGATATCATGACACAACCTTTTATAGATTTTTAAGAAGAAACAATTTATATTTTATTTTGGTAAGTTAAGGTTTTAAATAAAAGGAATTTCATATTAATTAATGCTAAAAAATAGCATTCATTTTATACATCAATGACTTCAATAGTCTCTGTTATTGAAAATAATTGATCATCATCATCGGCCTAGCCTTTTCCCAACTATATTGGGGTCGGCTTCCAGTCTAACCGGATGCAGCTGAATACCAGTATTTTACATAGAGCGACTGCCTATCTGACCTCCACAACCCAGTTAATACTAGGTAATACTAATACGATACCCTTTGGTAAGACTGGATGTCAGACTTTCAGGTCACTGACTACCGGTAACGACTGACAAAGATCTAATAAAAAAAAAAATTGATAAAATCAGTAAATATTTTCTCCTGTTAAGTTTTGATTATTCGATTACCAGGTTATTGCTTGGGGGTGTCGATGTATTTCGTCGCACTAACAGCCTCGGAGTCTGGATTTGAGATTCCGATTGATCGCGATTGGTCGCGATTTCTCGCGACTTAAACATAACTAATATTGGTTTTTTATTAGGCACACTTATGCCTTACCCTTGGGGGATTACATGCGTGATGTTAATGTTATATGATTTGTTTATTTCAAGTAGCTTCATATTTCAATATATCGATTTGTAATTACCACACCCAATTATGTAAGCTATGCAGGTTGGTCAGTGACCTGGGTGCTCTTAGCACCTCTGCCTACCTATTAATTGAACAAAAGCGTGATGCTCGCATGTTTCGTTTAGCTGTCGTACATTCAGTCAAGTTATGTATTGTTACAACAGCCTGCTCACAGCGTGCCACCCTAGCCAGCCAATGACAGCTAACCATAACCATGCCACTCTAGCAAACCATAGCCTTGCCACTCTAGCATACCATAGCCATGCCACTCTAGCATACCATAGCCATGCCACTCTAGCCAGCCAATGACGGGCAACGACTCGCGAGCCAATCACAGTCAAGCGAAGACACCGCCATAACTACCGGATGCCTCCGGTGGGGATATCAGTCTATATAATGCCCTGTAAGCTCAGTTTCGAGGTCTTGTCGCGCTCGATTGTGAAACCTGTAAGTCGAGACTCTGTCCGAATAAAATAATGAATCAGTTCCTGTCTATTCTTTACCACTGTCGTAACAGTCAGAAGTGGGATCGAATAAAAAAAAAACCTACGATAAAACGACTCTCTGCTACTTAAAAGTCAACGGTCACCTACTGTGGAGGACGAGGTCAAAAATTCAAACGAAGAACGTACGTCGATGCACACCGCCTGCAAGGAAAATATTGTCTCCCATCCCAGTATCACAAGGCACAAATTGAAAAAGCGGGTGACAATCTGGATGGAACACGAAGCGACTACCCTCAGTATCGCATCGTTCATTCCATAATTTGACCTTGAAAAAGAAGACTGCGGCCAGTAACCACCTGTGAGACACTTTGAGTTACAAGAAGTATCCATCTCTCTGCCAGCAACGGTTCTACGGTAAATTAAGACTACCTAAAGGTTGTCAACAGCAACCAAGGACATGGAAGGAAGGAACCGACCTACTTCACGCTGAGAGCTGCCAGGAACCATGCATAAATAACAAGGTCAGTAAACATGCCAATATTTGCCAAATTAGCCAAATGCCATTAGCCAAATATATAAGCCAAATGTGTTTTACCATGGAGTGCCCCATGAGTTGATAATTATGCGAATCGTAGACAAAATAATTTGGTAAGCCCGATAAGTAAATCTAATCATAGTCAGTTAATCTGTATAATATTATACCGGTACAAAAAAAATATGTTTTACGAGTAGGTACTAGTTGTGTACTAAAGAGTTGAGAACTTAAAATGTACATATTTAGTTCAAGTGCGCATTAGATTATCCAACAATAACAATTCCAAAGTAAATCATGTAGATCAGATACTTATAAATAGCTACAATAATTTTATTAAACTATTATCAGAGATATAGATAGCATTCCTGGGCGATCTCTTGCTACCGCCAGCCGATATTCAAACAGTTTTAGACTTATTGGATAAAGTTCTTGACAGATTGAAAACGAGGAACTTAAAATTAAATATGAGGAACTGCTAATTTTTACATATTTCTTAATTAGGGTATAAAACATCATGACGCGATGGCATTCAACCAGGTGAATTTAAGTTGATCGTCTTAATTTCTCATCCCGAGTAATGTAAACGAAGTGCGTCAGTTTATTCTATCTAGTTCTATCTAGTTACTAAAGAAAGTCCATTCATAACTTAGCAATAATAGCTCGCCCGTTTATCAAACTTAAAAAAAAAAAGTACGATGTGGGTATGAGGCAAGTCACATAAATCTTGTTATGAAAAAAAAAAAAATGTTATAGGTCGGTATTAGTGATTATGTAGGTACGATCCTAGTTTTCCAACAGAAATTCACACGTATTGCAGGTATTGCACGTATCTTTTATAAAGTAGATTGACGGTAGTTTGCGCCCTGTCTTTTAGTTTAGTCGCGTTACAAGTCAGATAGAGTGTTTATCATGATTTTGGGCTTGAATCCCTTGCAGTGATAAAATTGTTGCTAAGATTTCGTATTATGACGTGTTATGTAAAAATGTCCATGTAATTCGGACTGTACTGCAGTACGCGATACAATGACTAATCATGGTCTTATGCCATGTATTGCCCGATATTACTTTTCACTATGGTGACCGATGAGCCAAAGCCCAAGCAAGCTAAAACGAAAAGCCAAAGTCAAAGTCTATGCCTATCTTAGGTAAGTAGATCGTTCGATAGATGCCGTTTATTGTGTACCATTTAGACGTGAACGATTTGTTCAGTACTGTGCAATGACAAGATGAAAAGCCGAAAAGTAGTATTGTTTTACTGCGAAGTGGATGTACAGATACCTATAGTGAGTAATTGTGTAATCGTTGATGGTAGGCTATAACGTAAACAAACCTTTACGGTACCAGATTAGTTGTGTGAGTTGTGTCAAACTTCGCGCGATGGAAGACATTACAAAATGCATCGTGACAATAACAAGGAGTAAAACGAAGTTCTGAATTTTATAAATATCAACTAAATTTCTGATTTCCAAAAATAACCCGATTTATAAGTAAATATTATTATGTGACGTCATGTTTACATTGTGCGTACTGTAAAGGGGATAATGTAGGAAAGAGGGTTAACGACATCCAATTCTAAATCTAACTTAGCTCTGATAATACATGACAGTAGCAAGCTAAATTTTTATTTTAAAATGGTGATAAACATGATGTCCTGAAACGAGGCTGCGCCTGTGGGTGGGTATCTTGGGAGCCAGAGTTGCATTAACTTAACATTAGTACTTAAAAGCTTTAAACACATAAAATTAATATATTGGAAAAATAGAAAAACGTATTCTTGTGTATTGGTGTGTATAAGTAATGAAGTTTTGCCATCGACACGCTAAGAATTATGTGTGTGAGTATGTACATGTATGTATGCGTGCGTCTTAATGGTATGATGTAATTAACTTAAATTGTTTCTTCCGTTTCTTCAAACGATAGTTTGGCAAAACAGTTTATTTATATTTTCTTACATGAAAAATGTTTCATGTTTTTAATGTCGCAGATAATATGGAGTTCTTATAATACTGTTAATATTATAACCGGGTACTTATAAGCCTTACGATTTATCCCAGATCGGGTTGCTCCAGGCAACCAGGGCAATCTAGGTGCGGTAGGGTTATCTCAGAAATGGGACGTAACTTAGATACAAGGTGAAAAATGATAATTCAAATTCAAACTCTTTAATTCAGACAAGTGTCCATAGTGTTAGTAACAACAAAATAACTTAACGACTAGGGTTAGTAAACTTAGTGTTATGGCAAAAGAAAAAAAAAAAAAAGGAAAGGAAATATGTTAATAGTGTGATTTACAAAAAAAAAAAAACTATGATTATGTAACTTTGGCGCCAGGCGATGACTACTGGCGGCAACAAGGTTTAATGCTTTTAACATCACGCATGTAATACCCAATGGGTTAGGCAGAGGTACTTATACTCATGAGTACACACACATTTCGCCAGTAAATTGAAATGAATTAAAAAGTGTTTATTCATGGTTACATCCGTGCTACATGGTATATTACTTCTGTCATACTGTAAAACAGTGATATTTAATTTAAATGTAACAAATTGTTGGTACGTTTCCATCAATAACAACGTCACTTTTACCTACAACTAAACACATTTATTGAACACAAAAGTTGACTATAACGTAATGCTATAACATTTAAGTTGCGTTAAAACACTTTAATTAATAGCGGTGAAGCCGAAAACATAAGCTAGTATGGCATAAATATATACTTATACAACAATAAATAATCATAAATGGAATCTACACATCTCTTGTAATGAGGTTTTTACATAGGTGTTAAAAACAAACTTCCCTAATTTATTTTAAAAGACATTTTCGTGGTACAGCTATTTTCTTAATCGTAAGGTATGTCGTTAAAAACTGTTGGTACTAAGCATTTCCTACATCTTTGTCCATAATAATTAGTACAAGTGGGTACCTACTACAAATCTTCTTATGCATTTATTCCTTTTACTTCAGCTTAAAGTCCCATGCTATAGGGGGCGACCCAGGTTAACTCTTGTTCGTTAGAAGATTGGTTTTCTGGCCCACATTAACTGATATTGAGGAGTTAGGTAATGATTGACATAAACTAAGAAGTGTGAAAGGTCATATTATATGATACAACGGGTTTACAGGTTGAGTATCCGCTGTAACATATCGTAGCAGTGCTTTTGTCTGATAGCACCAGTAGTGTGAAAGAACAATTGAAAACCGAAGATTTCTTAAATCTCCTGAGAGGTCTATTGCCCCATTTTAACTTGGTTTTTCTGAGCTGACTTGTAATCACTGTTTTCTTGTTTCCATTGCGGGAGCAATTGTTCCAGGACGGCCGAATGTTACAACAGCCTGCTCACAGCGTGCCACCCTAGCCAGCCAATGACAGCTAACCATAACCATGCCACTCTAGCAAACCATAGCCTTGCCACTCTAGCATACCATAGCCATGCCACTCTAGCATACCATAGCCATGCCACTCTAGCCAGCCAATGACGGGCAACGACTCGCGAGCCAATCACAGTCAAGCGAAGACACCGCCATAACTACCGGATGCCTCCGGTGGGGATATCAGTCTATATAATGCCCTGTAAGCTCAGTTTCGAGGTCTTGTCGCGCTCGATTGTGAAACCTGTAAGTCGAGACTCTGTCCGAATAAAATAATGAATCAGTTCCTGTCTATTCTTTACCACTGTCGTAACAGTATGTAAAAATAAATTATTTTCCCCTTAAAATACCCTCAGACGTTTATTATAAGTTACGTCAAGCACTCTTGGAATAACAAACCGAAACGTAATGAAGATGTCTACAAAGTCTTTGGAATATAATGTATTACTATGTTAGGTACAGTCACGAACAGTTATGTAGTCAGCTGCATTCTTCATAGAGGTATTCCACCCGTATTTTTAAAAACAAACTCATTATATTCGATTCATGATCATTCTTTTTATTAAAGACAAGCTTGTGCCAGCGTCTTCGCCCGCGTGGAGTTTGATAATTGACCCATGGGATCATTCTACCGGGATAAAAAGTACCTTTTGTGTTAATCCTGGTTTTAAAATATATGTGTACCAAATTTCATCCACATCTGTTCAGAGTTTGTGCGTGAAAGAGTAACAAACATCCTCACAAACTTTTGCATTCATAATATTAAGTAGGGTGTTTGGCCTAGCAATTTCTCATGAATCGTGG
Source organism: Diarsia rubi (assembly GCA_932274075.1). Classification (NCBI taxonomy): domain Eukaryota; kingdom Metazoa; phylum Arthropoda; class Insecta; order Lepidoptera; family Noctuidae; genus Diarsia; species Diarsia rubi. Next base: position 16,930,957 of record OW026424.1, on the reverse strand, counting down.
GTGCGTGTAAAAGCATTTAAACTCACATGTTATGGCGCAGTTTGGAAAAGGCGATACGCTTTGTTAATAGGCAAACAGTCTTCTCGTGTAATAACGTTTTTACCTTTCAGGCAAAACAAACTTCATAATAGTATATTTTCAAAATACTGTGTTTGTAACTGCTTCAAATCATCATCATCATCAGCCTATGTTGTTCCCACTGCAGGGACTCAAGCCTCTTCTCTAGGAGAGGGATGCGCTATAATTCACCACGCGGGCACAGTGCGGATTGGTAGATGACACATATCTTCGAATTTTTGGTTCTAAGATACGCTGGTTTCCTCACGATGTTTTCCTTCACCGTTTTGAGAGCAGTGGTGATGAAATAAATTACACAAAGTAATGCGCCTGCCTGCATCCGAACCAACGACCAACTGTTCGTAAGTCGGGGCTGCAACCACTGGGCCACCACTGGTCTTCCACTGCTTCAAATAACAAACTTTAAATTTATACAGTGGCATAAAAGTTAAAGTGACTGTATACAGATGTTCTATATAGATTGGTGGTTAGTCAGAGAATGAATAACTTTATTACTTTTCAAGACGTGAAGCTGAAATAAATTAGGTTGAGACGAGACTTGTCAATTATTGTCTCAATTGTCTGAGACCTAGACAGAATCGAGTGCTTCTTAATTTATTTTTCATCTTGGTTTTTGGAGAGTTAAATGTTATTTCGTTAGTTTATTGTATACGGCTTGCTATATTTTGGATATAAATTATATCTCAAAATTAACTTTGAGAACAATATTCTATTCTATAAACTATAAATTATATCACTAAGCTTACATTTTGAGGTCTGTAATATTTTTTAGGCATTCTGGACACTTTATTATTAAAATCCTGTAGGTACTGTCTCACTGTTGGGTATAATTCCTTCCGTCGGCTCCAATTCCTTCCATGACTTCTTTTCCCGTGCCACCTTGAAGCAGCCCTCGCGGAATATATCTTAATTATATTTATGAAGGCAATCATCATTAGTAGTGAACAATCAATAGTAGTCTACAGCATGCCTTTTGTTATGCTACCAAGCTTGCTCCTTGAGAATCCGTAATCCAAATATTTATGGATCCAATCATCATACCAATGTCATTGAAACCTCGCGGCAATCTAATCCACAAATTAATTAAGAAACACAACCATTCTTGTTCGCTTCCCGGTCTTGTAGTCTTGAAAGATCATGCTGATTTGATAAAACTGTTTCCGCACCAGCCTGATTGATCTAATAACTTGAACGTCTATAGCCCGCCTAACAGACGTAATGTGATATTATCAAACTTGCTGAAAAAATAACCAAGACTTAACCAGACGTGGCAAATGCTTTCACATAGCACCTCCACATAGCACCTTTACATAAAATAAAGAAAAAGAAAGGTGTGATATTGGCTGCAATCCGGTGATGGTCGTCGCCGCGGTTATGAGATTGCTAGCATTTGCATACCGTCTGGGCTAGACAGCTCGAACGAATAGTCTAGTTAGGCATCCTTCCACTGGATTATTTTAGAAAATGTCGGCTCTTTGTGCTGCCGGGAAGGAAGTTATCTATGAAAGTCTCGTAATCTCTGTCCGTAATATCTGCCCTGAGTGGGTTTGAGTACTTAATTACATAGCGTATGTTTTATTAAATATAGTTGTGGATTTAAACAACTATTTTTGAAACGGGTGTCTTTGAACTGCGAGTAGATAGATCTTACACTGTAGATTGTTTGATCTGATAGAAAGAGCTGATGTGTGCTTACTGATGTCAATTTTCTTAGCGCGTCGATGACAATTTAAATTGCGTCAGCCCAAAATTTGGTGACAAGTTCGGCTCAAATTGATTATAATATATGTTGGATATTGTAGCTTGATTTAGTGGATTTGGAAGTTAGGTGCAAATGTTAAATTAAACTTCACTTTTCTGTAGCATTTCCATATAATTGCCTGCCGGTCTTATCACATGTTCGTTCACAGCGATGGTTTTGGCAGAAAGAGAACAAGAATGAGCGACAGCGCTTTTCTACAGATAAAAAATCTTAACAGATGAAAAAACCTTAGTTTTTGCACACACTAAAAATTCTTAATGTCTCGGACATTATAGACTCAAAATTTTAACTGTGAACGTTCAATACCGTTGAATTTTCTAGATAAGTACGTTGATTGTATTAAAAACAAACGTGCTAGTAAAGGCAGCGGTAGATAAATAAATAAATAATAAATAAATAAATAAATATCCTTGGACATTTCACACAACGCCATCTAGTCCCAAGCTAAGCAACCTAATGCTTGTGTTATGGTAACGAGATGGCTGATAAACTACTTATATACATTTTTTTTTGTAAATACATACATATTATAGATAGAAAAACACCCAGACTCGGAACAAATACTTGTAGGTCGTACAAATATTTGTTCCGTGCGGGAATCGAACCCGCGACATGCTGCGCAGCAGTCAATCGCTCAACCACTGCGCCAACCGTGTCGTCCTAGAATAGATGCAGTCATCTAAACCAAATTGCAGCCCATATGCTCTGTATCACGTTGGCAATCTGGCTCATCGCGTCTCGTCGCGTCTTGCGCTTGATTCTCCAGCCGGCTGCAACAGGGTTATTAAATTACCTGCATACCGCGTACTTGCAATATGTTTGCCACCTTATAGACTGGTGTACTTAACTGTTGCAGTATATATATATATTTCTAACCTGTCATGTTATTTAAACACATTACTTGACTTAAGAAACCCATGCAACGGGTTTCTTAAGCTAAGTAATGTGTTCTGAAAGATAGTAACATTGCCAAATTGTTGTCTTGAAATTCATAGTCCAGTCTTTTTTCCAACAATGTTGGGTTTGGCTTCTGGCCTAACCTTCACAATCCAGATAGACAAGTGTAACGACAGTGGTAAAAAATAGACAGGAACTGATTCATTATTTTATTCGGACAGAGTCTCGACTTACAGGTTTCACAATCGAGCGCAACAAGACCTCGAAACTGAGCTTACAGGGCATTATATAGACTGATATCCCCACCGGAAGCATCCGGTAGTTATGGCGGTGTCTTCGCTTGACTGTGATTGGCTCGCGAGTCGTTGCCCGTCATTGGCTGGCTAGAGTGGCATGGCTATGGTATGCTAGAGTGGCATGGCTATGGTTTGCTAGAGTGGCATGGTTATGGTTAGCTGTCATTGGCTGGCTAGGGTGGCACGCTGTGAGCAGGCTGTTGTAACATTCGGCCGTCCTGGAACAATTGCTCCCGCAATGGAAACAAGAAAACAGTGATTACAAGTCAGCTCAGAAAAACCAAGTTAAAATGGGGCAATAGACCTCTCAGGAGATTTATGAAATCTTCGGTTTTCAATTGTTCGTTCACACTACTGGTGCTATCAGACAAAAGCACTGCTACGATATGTTACAGCGGATACTAAACCTGTAAACCCGTTGTATCATATAATATGACCTTTCACACTTCTTAGTTTATGTCAATCATTACCTAACTCCTCAATATCACTTAATGTGGGCCAGAAAACCAATCTTCTAACAAACAAGAGTTAACCTGGCTCGCCCCCTATAGCATGGGACTTTAAGCTGAAGTAAAAGGAATAAATGCATAAGAAAATTTGTAGTAGGTACCCACTTGTACTAATTATTATGGACAAAGATGTAGGAAATGCTTAGTACCAACAATTTTCAACGACATACCTTACGATTTAGAAAATAGCTGTACCACGAAAATGTCTTTTAAAATAAATTAGGGAAGTTTGTTTTTAACGCCTATGTAAAAACCTCATTACAAGAGATGTGTAGATTCCATTTATGATTATTTATTGTTGTATAATGCCATACTAGCTTATGTTTGCGGCTTCACCGCTATTAATTGAAGTGTTTTAACGCAACTTAAATGTTGCATTACGTTATAGTCAACTTTTGTGTTCAATAAATGTGTTTAGTTGTAGGTAAAAGTGACGTTGTTATTGATGGAAACGTACCAACAATTTGTTACATTTAAATTAAATATAACTGTTTTACAGTATGACAGAAGTAATATACCATGTAACACGGATGTAACCATGAATAAACACTTTTTAATTCATTTCAATTTACTGGCGAAATGTGTGTGTACCTCTGCTTAACCCATTGGTATTACATGCGTGATGTTAAAAGCATTAAACCTTGTTGCCGCCAGTAGTCATCGCCTGGCGCCAAAGTTACATAATCATAGTTTTTTTTGTAAATCACACTATTAACATATTTCCTTTCCTTTTTTTTTTCTTTTGCCTTATCACTAAGTTTACTAACCCTAGTCGCTAAGTTATTTTGTTGTTACTAACACTATGGACACTTGTCTGAATTAAAGAGTTTGAATTTGAATTACCTATCATTTTTCACCTTGTATCTAAGTTACGTCCCATTTCTGAGATAACCCTACCGCGCCTAGATTGCCCTGGTTGCCTGGAGCAACCCGATCTGGGATGAATCGTAAGGCTTATAGGTACCCGGTTGTAATATTAACAGTATTATAAGAACTCCATATTTGGTATCTGCGACATTAAAAACATTTTTCATGTAAGAAAATATAAATAAACTGTTTTGCCAAACTATCGTTTGAAGAAACGGAAGAAACAAATTTAAGTTAATTACATCATACCATTAAGACGCACGCACACATACATATACATACTCACACACATAATTCTTAGCGTGTCGATGGCAAAACTTCATTACTTATACACACTAACACACTACACAAGAATACGTTTTTCTATTTTTCCAATATAATTTTATGTGTTTAAAGCTATTAAGTACTAATGTTAAGTTAATGCAACTCTGGCCCCCAAGATACCCACAGGCGCAGCCTCGTTTCAGGACATCAGTTTTATCACCATTTTAAAATTAAAATTTAGCTTGCTACTGTCATGTATTATCAGAGCTAAGTTAGATTTAGAATTGGATGTCGTTAACCCTCTTTCCTACATTATCCCCTTTACAGTACGCACAATGTAATCATGACGTCACATAATAATATTTACTTATAAATCGGGTTATTTTTGGAAACCAGAAATTTTGTTGATATTTATAAAATTCAGAACTTCGTTTTACTCCTTGTTATTGTCATGATTCATTTTGTAATATTTTCCATCGCGCGAAGTTTGACACAACTCACACAACTAATCTGGTACCGTAAAGGTTTGTTTACGTTATAGCCTACCATCAACGATTACACAATTACTCACTATAGGTATCTGTACATCCACTTCGCAGTAAAACAATACTACTTTTCGGCTTTTTATCTTGTCATTGCACAGTACTGAATAAATCGTTCACGTCTAAATGGTACACAATAAACGGCATCTATCGAACGATCTACTTACCTAAGATAGGCATAGACTTTGACTTTGGCTTTTCGTTTTAGCTTGCTTGGGCTTTGGCTCATCGGTCACCATAGTGAAAAGTAATATCGGGCAATACATGGCATAAGATCATGATTAGTCATTGTATCGCGTACTGCAGTACAGTCCGAATTACATGGACATTTTTACATAACACGTCATAATACGAAATCTTAGCAACAATTTTATCAGCGCAAGGGATTCAAGCCCAAAATCATGATAAACACTATCTGACTTGTAACGCGACTAAAATAAAAGACAGGGCGCAAACTACCGTCAATCTACTTTATAAAAGATACGTGCAATACCTGCAATACGTGTGAATTTCTGTTGGAAAACTAGGATCGTACCTACATAATCACTAATACCGACCTATAACATTTTTTTTTGTTATAACAAGATTTATGTGACTTGCCTCATACCCACATCGTACTTTTTTTTTTGTAAGTTTGATAAACGGGCGAGCTATTATTGCTAAGTTATGAATGGACTTTCTTTAGTAACTAGACAGAACTAGATAGAATAAACTGACGCACTTCGTTTACATTACTCGGGATGAGAAATTAAGACGATCAACTTAAATTCACCTGGTTGAATGCCATCGCGTCATGATGGTTTATACCCTAATTAAGAAATATGTAAAAATTAGCAGTTCCTCATATTTAATTTTAAGTTCCTCGTTTTCAATTTGTCAAGAACTTTATCCAATAAGTCTAAAACTGTTTGAATATCGGCTGGCGGTAGCAAGAGATCGCCAAGGAATGCTATCTATATCTCTGATAATAGTTTAATAAAATTATTGTAGCTATTTATAAGTATCTGATCTACATGATTTACTTTGGAATTGTTATTGTTGGATAATCTAATGCGCACTTGAACTAAATATGTACATCTTAAGTTCTTAACTCCTTAGTACACAACTAGTACCTACTCGTAAAACATTTTTTTGTACCGGGATAATATTATACAGATTAACTGACTATGATTAGATTTACTTATCGGGCTTACCAAATTATTTTGTCTACGATTCGCATTTATCAACTCATGGGGCACTCCATGGTAAAACACATTTGGCTTATATATTTGGCTAATGGTATTTGGCTAATTTGGCAAATATTGGCATGTTTACTGACCTTGTTATTTATGCATGGTTCCTGGCAGCTCTTAGCGTGAAGTAGGACGGTTCCTTCCTTCCATGTCCTTGGTTGCTGTTGACAATCTTTAGGTAGTCTTAATTTACCGTAGAACCGTTGCTGGCAGAGAGATGAATACTTCTTGTAACTCAAAGTGTCTCAGGTGGTTACTGGCCGCCGTCTTCGTTTTCAAGGTCAAATTATGGAATGAACGATGCGATACTGAGGGTAGGCGCTTCGTGTTTCATCCAGATTGTCGCCCGCTTTTTCAATTTGTGCCTTGTGATACTGGGATGGGAGACAATATTTTTCTTGCAGGCGGTGTGCATCGACGTTCTTCATTTGAATTTTCAGACCTCGTCCTCCACAGTAGGTGACCGTTGACTTTTAAATATAGCAGAGCGTCGTTTTATCGTAGGTTTTTTATTCGATCCCACTTCTGAGTGTAACGACAGTGGTAAAAAATAGACAGGAACTGATTCATTATTTTATTCGGACAGAGTCTCGACTTACAGGTTTCACAATCGAGCGCGACAAGACCTCGAAACTGAGCTTACAGGGCATTATATAGACTGATATCCCCACCGGAAGCATCCGGTAGTTATGGCGGTGTCTTCGCTTGACTGTGATTGGTTCGCGAGTCGTTGCCCGTCATTGGCTGGCTAGAGTGGCATGGCTATGGTATGCTAGAGTGGCATGGCTATGGTTTGCTAGAGTGGCATGGTTATGGTTAGCTGTCATTGGCTGGCTAGGGTGGCACGCTGTGAGCAGGCTGTTGTAACACAAGGTACCCATTGGTGTGACTCGTTTTTAGACTTTTAGGCCACTGACTATCTGTGTATGTAGTCATTTGAATTACTTTTTGTGATCATACAGCAACTTCAGTGCGTATTTATGAATTGGGTAATTACATGATCACTTTCAGGTCAGCCAGATCTGAAAGTGATCATGTAATCACTTTCAGATCTGGCTGACCTGACCAAATTATGTATCGTGTGAAAGTACTACTAATCTGCATAGCCTTCATGTGTGTCCCAAGATTATGTCTGGACCTTAAACTTATTGTTAACCATTTTAAACCATTTTAATAGATTAAAAGAGTAACCTTTGGAGTTTTTTGCCGGTTCTTCTCCTTAGGAATCGACCAATGCACCGAACCGTGCCCCTTTTTTATGTCGGCGTTTTACAAGTGCCCATGTAGGCCTATGTGAAATAAAATATTTTGACTTTGACTAAACGATAGGTGTGTATTACACATACACAGCAACCCTTCAGTACTTTCTTTTTTTCTGCCTCATTGGTCTAGTGATCGCAAGCGCGACTGTTAAGCGTGGGGCCCTTTTTTTTTTTTTTTTTTTTTTTTTTTTTTTGGTGGGTGTAAAATCATCGAATAACCCCTCCCGCTCTTGGGCAGAGCGAAAGGGAGTGTCAGACTTCTACTGACTAAAAACCACCCATGTTCCTTCTTCGCCCTCTATGTCGAGGCCGCGATAACCGTTGGACTACCCGCGGCCCCGACAGGCGTCGGCCCTTTCGGGCCCCTCCCATGTTGCTGACATCTCTTTGAGGCGCGCGTGGAACACGAACGCGCCGTCGACACGGCCTGTTTTCGTCGTGAGACGGACGGACGGCGAGTTAGCCCATCACTCACCGTCCACAGGCCCGCGTCTACGGTGGCCGGAGGTCATCGCGGGACCCCCGACGCCCGGAGCGCCTCCCGCGGCGGCTGGGACGAGAGGTTCTCTCCCTCTCGCGTTCCGCCACCTCCTTCGCCAGCATCACTGCTTCGCAGAAGGAGGCGACGGCGTCCCATTCCTCCTCGCCCCGGACCATGGCTTGCACCAGGGCCGGGCGCGAGAGGTCGCCGCCGCCGATCGCCGCTACGAGAACACGGCGGGGCTCCGCCCAAGCGGGGCACACCTCCACTGTGTGCTCCACCGTGTCCTCCGGCCGATCCTCGCAATGGTGGCATCCGGGCGTTTCCTCCCGCCTGATTCGGTGCAGGTACCTCCCGAAACAACCGTGTCCGGTGAGGACCTGCGTCAGACGGAAGGTGAGGGCGCCGTGGCGCCTCTCAAGCCACTCCTCAAAGAGGGGACTTACCGCCACTATCGTGGCGTGCCCTGCACGGGGTTGCGACAGTCGCTGTCTCCATGCCGCCATGAGATCGCACCGGAGGTCTGTCCGCCGCGCAGCAATTTGCCGCGGCAGCGGAGTGACCCCCCGGCGCAGCGCCTCCGCGCGCCATTGATGCAGGCGCGCGAGGACTATCGCCTCCAGATCCCACGGCGGCAATCCGGCAAGGAGGTTCGCCGCTTCGCGGGAGATCGTGCGGTACCCCCGTACCGTCCTCACGGCCATGACCTTTTGGGGCACGTTCAGGTAGTGGGCGGCCCGCTTCCTCAAAGCAGGCGCCCACACCGGCGCCCCGTAAAGGGCCATGGACCGCACGATCCCCGCGTAGAGCCTCCGGCAGGAGGCGTTTGGCCCCCCCAGATTGGGCAAGAGCCACCTAAAGGCAGCCCCGGCCCGCTCCAGTCTGGGAGCCAAACGTCGGAAGTGCTCCACGAAGTTCCACCGGCTGTCGAGGACGAGTCCTAGGTACTTCAAAGTACACTCGACGCCGATGGGAACCCCTCCCACCATTAACTGGGATCCCGACGGCAGCGCATTCCCACGTCCATGGAAGCCCATGGCCTCCGACTTGTGAAGCGCCACCTCGAGACCCAGCTGCCGGACCCTCTCTACGACTATCGCAACCAAGCGTGGGGCCCTGGGTTCGATTTCCGGGTGGGGCAAAAAGTGCTGTTGGGTTTTTCATTAGAAATTTCCCAGCTCCGAGTTAGGAAGTTGGCGGTATAATACCCTCGTACTTCGGAAAGCACGTTGAACCGTTGGTCCTGCACCTGATTTCTCTCTGGGCGTATCAGATTGCCGTCCCATCGGACTATGAGAGAAAAAGGAACAGAGCGTGCAACTGTGCTTGTGCACACACTTGTTCACTACAATATCTCCCGCGCCGATGGCTAAACTCCGCTAAGAATGGAAGGTGATTTAAAAAAAAAATATGGATGTAATATTTCTATTTTCGGAAAGGGTCGGAATGATGTACTGAATACGGGGAAAACGTTTAAGAGCGTATAAGAGCACACATTCATTAAGCTTCTGGCACTGATTTCATTGTACAGATTGTTTCGTTAACATATTTTAAAAAACGTATTATAGTTTAAGGAATTAAATGGAAAATATTAATTAAGTTAATGTTTTGAATTAGCTTTTGGTATTGTAAACAATAATTATGGATTTTTCCGCCCACGTAGATAATTAATGTTTGAATTGTTTACTGTTTTAATGCGCAGGAGATGAAGACTTATCCTTAGTTACATTAATAATTTTATTGAGGGCACTTCATAGAAGTGTGATCCCGAAATAGGATCACCTAAAGTGGCTTGAAATATTACAAAAAGATAACGGAACATAAACAAGTCTTGTGACAAGCAAGGTTTGTGAATCAGTGAACTAAAGAATGGTCAATAGTATGTATTAGTTACTATATTTACTTACCTAATTCGGGTTTGAACATAATTATGAAAGCCTATAGACAAGTGGTTCACTTTCTAAGCGCAACGACATTGAATCTCACAGTTTCATCAGAAATTTCTCATCAGCCGTCACCGAGTCTGGATTTGAGCCAAGCTGATCACAATAGATTAAAACTTAACATGCGTTATGTGGGTTCTTATATAATTAGGCACACCACTGCCTAGCCCTTCAAGGCTAACAAGAGTCATATCATTACCGAAACATTTATAAATTCATGCAATAATATAACAAAACCGTGCATCTGAATTAAGACAAAGGCTACGTGAAAATATGTAACAATTGTTCAGACACAATGCCCGTTTACATGCAGTCAGTTCGTGTGTTGAATAAACATAGCTCGTTGAGTTAAATACGTACTGAATTTTATTATTTTACTATCGCTGGTTAGTGGGTGGTCTGAGGATATGAACTAACCGTGCAATTATTATACTCACGGATAAAAGTGGCATTTAAGCTGGGTAGCTCAGTGATGTAGTCGCTAAAATGGCGCTGCTTATGAGATGTCGACTGTACCTACTTATACTCACGTCTTCTCACTACAAAACGCCACCTGCTGTCATCTTTACAAACTCTTTGGAGTTTATTCTACGTTCATATCTTCATACCGATGACTGGGGGAAATCCATGAATTTACATTCTCGATATTGGCTTCACATTTTTGAATCGTTTTGAAACCAAGCTTATATATGGAAAAAAGAAGAATGTTATCTAAAGACGTTCTAATATACGAGCTATCTTTGATGGTATCCAAATCGGGTTTTAGAAACCCTTTCGCCCCCTGTGTCACCCGTACGGTAATCAGGAGGTGATCAGGCGAAAATGGCGACTTTAGCAGATCATAATTAATTAATAATATGAATTGCGTTATAAAGTGTAAAATGGACCTTTTGGAATATTAACTGCATTTGCGACCATTTAGAAAAATTGATCTTAGTAGGAAAATAATATGAATTTCGTTAAAATTCGTTAACTGATTACAGACGCAGTTACTCTTACGAAAGGTCCATTTTACGTTTTTTAACGCAATTCATATTATGATCTGCCATAGTACCCATTTTAGATTCTTTTTTTTGGGGTTTGCGAAATCATCATATATCCCCTCCCGCTCTGGGCAGAGCGGAAGGGAGTGTCAGACTTCTACTGACTAAAAACCAGTGGCGTGGCGTGCCTTTGCGGGAGAAAGGCACGTATAAAAATTTGTTTGGGGATTTCTCTCTCACAAAAGAAAAAAATAAATATTTATTCATCTTAATTATCTTTCACTTTTACCAATTTTTTTTCTTGACATTTGTCGTTTCTGGAAGATAAAAAAAATTGGGAAGTTTTTATTAATTTTGCCTACGCACGTCGGGGGCCCTTTTGGCCTGGTGGCCCCCTATAATTGATACGGCAGATACGGCGGTAGCTACGCCCCCTCCCATGTTCCTTCTTAGCCCTTGTGCTGAGGCCGCGGTATTTCTTTCGAACAACTCGCAGCCGTGTATTAAAACCTGGGTTCGACTCTAAGGTCGAAGTGCGATTGGGTTTTTGCATTAGGAATTATTCAGAAGCAGTCACGGAGTCTAGATTAGTGTGAGGCTGATGGCGATAAGCACTCCTCATTACATGGGACTGAAACGTAGGTGTACTATTACACATCTACCTAACCAAAGATATATTAAAACTATAGATACGTTGTCCGCCCTCAAAAATGACAACATGAAATGAAGCCAATTGGCCACATCGCGCTTAGTTACGCACCAACCTCTCGCGCGATGCTACGTTTGTTCTTAATTTAAATCGTGTGTGTAAACCTGCGCGAAACATAAAGACAACAGGCATCAACAGGCATCCCGCTGTACGGTGTCATATTTTCTTTCCCTTTCTTTAAGCGTAAAAGTAGTTATATAATATTTTTGCCGTTTTGAAGCGCCGCCATGTTAGTTCATGACGTGTCTATATAAATTACGTCATTGTACCTAACCTTTGGAGATTACGGACATGATGTTATGACTTTTGACCTTGTTTTACCCAAGTTCACCTTTATGAATATCTTCTACCCATAACCAAAATTGACACAATTAGTACGAAACACTATCTCTTAACACAATATAATTATACCGACATAATAATAAACCCAAGTAATGTAAATTAATAGTGAAACGGTTGCCTAGCAACGGTAATTGAATGTACCAGGACTTCCTTATTTACTCTACGCGTTTGTTCTCGAACTGTTAATTCAATAAAGCCTATATAGATAGCTAATGACAAGGTCTCTGGGTATTGTCAATTTCAGTGTTATGTTAAATAGTACGTATGTGTAGCTTTATAAGGTTTAACTTAAGGTGAATGTTTTATTGGATTTTCAGACGCCTTCTTGTTTTAAATTCAGAAGAGACTTTTTAATTATCGATAGGCTTACTGGCATCTGCACAGTTTATGCCTTTTTTCTGAAAAGTTATCAACTTTTCATAGCTTTATAAAGTCAAACGTAAGTTTTTGTTTATTCAAAAACAAGATTCTAATTTCAGTTAATTTTATATTGGCATAGATAAAAGATGCTAGAGGTTAAAACTAAATAAAGCCCTAAACTTTTTCATCAACAATAAATCTTGCGATAAAAAAATTGCAATACATAAAATGCTAATTCATTGGTTTTTCACTGCATGAACTCGAAATTCATTGTCAACATTTTATTAAAAATTCTTCCTATGTTTATTAGTGACTATGTTTTCTAAGCACGGAGTTCAACCAATTAGTAGTTGGTGTAATTTATACCACGAAACACCCACGAAGGTTTTATACTGCAGCTGTCAACACACAAAACATTATGCGACGTTCTATTTTTAAAATAAATGGAATCACTTTTTAAATTAAGTCACGGTAACTTTATTGAGAACGTGGGTTGTATGACGTCCCTAGAGAGGCACCATGCGCAAATTAATGTCGATATAAAATATCGTAATTTTAATATCGTATTCCGCTCTAGAAAATGGGTTGATGGTGCACTCTATTACTTACGTGCTGTAACTTATCATTTTCTTGAAAGTTACTTCACTTTCAAAGCATAAAACTCGTTATAAATTTGAGTTAAGTAAGTATAGATTAGTTCGGAAGCCGTCACTGTCGTTATTTGTTAGTATTTATTTAAATCATAAATTTTTAGTATTGAAAATCTCACGGCGAGTTTCTTTGACTAGATTTAGAAGTAACAGGTTTAAGTTCTGTCATGGATCTAGATTTAATGCTTACAACAATAATATGTTTAATTCGAAATCCAACTTTAATATTTTAACATACACGATATCACACCTGTAATCCCCGAAGGGTTGTGGTGAAGGTGTAGGTACACATTAGGACACCAACATTTCGCGAGTTATGTTTAATTCCCATTAAATAGGGGCGAGCCTATTGCTATCAACCAGGCACAAATTCTAATTTTACGGCTGCTACTGAATGTTTCCTAATGGTATCACCCACTAACAGTTTGCCTGACCTGGGAATCGACTCCAGGACCTCATATACAGCAGTGGCGCTTGCGACCACTAAACCATATAGGTAATTAATAATCATATTTTAAATCTAGATTTATTATGAATTAGCGGACGTCACGTGGTTGCACCCGCGTAGTTCCCGTTCCCGTGGGAATACAGAGATTAAAAGTAGCCTATGTCAAACGGAGATTGTGTAGCTTCCCAACGGTGAAAGAATTTTTCAAATCGGTCCAGTAGTTTCGGGGCCTATTCGTCACAAACAAACAAACAAATCTTTCCTCTTTTTATTTAATTTAAGTGTAGACAAGCATCGCACTTTTAAAATTGCATAATAGGTTGAACGCAACCTGTAGAACTAATTCAATTTCTTAAAGCAGCGCCATCTAGTTACATTCCCCGACTCAGTGCTCACGCCATTTCGTAATTAATTAGCAAATTAAATGTTTCATTTTTGGACGGTTGCTACTAATGCGATCAAAGACTCGAAATAAGGTGTTCATTATTGTTTAAAAGGTAGGGGAACGTGACAATGGGGATAAAATGGGAGTAGGGGAGCTTCAGGTGGCTTTTAGTGTCTGTTTAGGGGGTGAACTAAGAAAGAATTCGCAGAATTTGTTCTGGTATGTGAAATCATTTTTATCTGTGAGTATATAATTATAAAACCGTTCTAAAGCCTGTGTGGATGTAAGGCATCCAGCTATGGATATGGGGGAGTTGTAGCAATTCTAATATATGCATCATCCAGTGAATGCCAAAATGTGATCCTGAGAACCATATACAATGGGCGTTGGTTCATTACAAATTGTGAAACACACAACTAATTTCAAATGGACTCTGTGAAGGGGGAAATTTTGGCTATGAGCAGAACATACTTGGAAAGGCTGGAGAGGCATCCAAATGAACTGGCCGCTGGTTTGACAACACGCACGTGCCAGCAACGTCTCGAAAGAAAAGACATTCTGTCTGTAGCCTCTTGAGAAGCATAAATACATGCTAAACCTATGAGTACTTGTTCTCGCAAGCAGAAACCAAGACTGATTGCAGATACAAGAAAGGAAGAAAAAAAAATCTGTGAGTATGTTGAAGTAAGATCTATGTTTTGGGGGATAAAAAATTTGCGGCGAATTACATTTTCGAAATGCATTTTGTTCTCTTAACCGTTGCTTTCCAACAAATCAGTGTATATCTTTGTGCCATATGAAATAATCATAGTTTTTTTTAAATAATTATAGTTATTTATTGCTACCACTTCAATAAACATTATATCAATGAGGTTTCAACCCCTGAACTAGGACAACCTGTATGTCAGGGGTTGAGGATTCCCGCGATGACCTCCGGCCACCGTAGACGCGGGCCTGTGGACGGTGAGTGATGGGCTAACTCGCCGTCCGTCCGTCTCACGACGAAAACAGGCCGTGTCGACGGCGCGTTCGTGTTCCACGCGCGCCTCAAAGAGATGTCAGCAACATGGGAGGGGCCCGAAAGGGCCGACGCCTGTCGGGGCCGCGGGTAGTCCTCTGGTTATCGCGGCCTCGACATAGAGGGCGAAGAAGGAACATGGGTGGTTTTTAGTCAGTAGAAGTCTGACACTCCCTTTCGCTCTGCCCAAGAGCGGGAGGGGTTATTCGATGATTTTACACCCACCAAAAAAAAAAAAAAAAAAAAAAAGGGGTTGAGGATTTCTGGTTAAATAAATCTGAATGAGGAAGCTAGACAGTGGCTATTGCAATCATATAATATAATGACTATGTGAACAAGAATAAATCGTAGAATGTATTGTTAGTACAAATTATATTACACCAAATATTTGTAAAAATAATGCTTAGCCTAAAACAGGAATTTACTCCTATTGTAAAACAAAAAGTTTAATTATTTTCTTTTAACAATATTAAAAATTAGCAAAATGGAAGCAATACTAATTTGAAGTATAAATTAGCCGATTAAAGTCTGCTTCAGCGATTACTTTGTGAAATACACGTTTTTATAATGAGTTCCATGAAGCTTCGATGCATCAAGGTGGTATTCTAAAAGTGAATCGAGTAAAAACTACGTGTAACCGGTTTTTTGTACAGATACGAGAAAACCTTTTTTCACTTTTGGCTCGTTTGGTGCAGTTGAGTGATTGGCTGGAACGCTGCGTGCCGCTGGTTCCTGCAAGGAACAACTATTTATTTTGTATGGAATACACCTTCAGGTAATCGTACCGCGTCTAGCAGACTCTCTACAGGATATACACCACCTTCTATACAGCCCATTCCTGCGCAACCACGTGCATTTTTCAAGATTTACTCGAAGCAAAATTAAATGTTAGAGCTGTGCAGGTGGTTACACACTGGTACACATTTAGAATTAGAGTTTATCGACACGTAAAGAAGAATGAAATAAAAAGTATTTATTAGTCTCACACTTATGATTATGATTAAAAAAATTATATTGTTTGCAACATGATTTAATTAAGTCAGTGAAAACTAATTATTATTAAATAAGGTATTAAAACTGGCGACCAAGTAGTCTACAGCCTCAAAGCTTGGTTATAACGAGCGTGTTTCTAATACACATAGACATTAGAGTACACCCACACACCACAGTTCCTAAAAATAACTGCATATAAAAGCTATCATACTAATTCCCATATTTGTAGGGCGTCAGTGGACTCGACTGTACGTATTCAGCGCCAGATTTCCCCAAGGAGACGGGTACAGTCGCCGACAAACTGCAACAACTTGTCTGGGTATATCTGTGCAATGGTTTTTCTCAGCTATTTGCTTGGAAAAGCTTCAATTTCGACGTCTTTTTGTTACAATTTGTTGCTGTTTTTGTGATTGGATGTAATCTTATTAATGATCTGAATTGTTTGTTGTGTTATTTTTATAGTATAGCTATATTAAGGTGGATATTATAGTAGGCGTGGTTAAATAAAATAAAACCCAAATGAGTATTTTCCTGCAGAACCCTTTCTGGGCTATTGATTGTCGTCTTCTTTTTCATCGTGTCGCTGCCGCTGGCATGACTCTTTGTATATAGGACCCCATTTAAATAGGTTGACAAATTTTAACACAGCATTCAGTCTGTCTAACCAAATATATCTAGTCAAAAAAAACACTTAAAAAGCGTTTTTTTCTTAAATTAATTGCCGACACTGTATAACAAACTCATCTTTTAAGATTAGGTACTTAAATGCGTTTTTCTTATTTTTTTTTACCATCGTCCTTATTTCGGTGGTCTAAATGATTTTTAAAATTTTGTCCATCTATTTCAATGGGACCTTATATTTTGTTAGCATAGAAGTTACTTCACCACTTCTGCATGTTATTGTGCTAAGAGGGCCGGATAGGAGGTGGAGCATGGTTTGTGACATAGGTCGACAACCACACCCCGCTGATGTTTCATTGAGGTAGCGTAGGTGGTACGAGGTTGTAGTTACATCTTCCCACTTGAGTTCGAAGACGGTTCATTGATTTTCATTATTAAAACTCTGTATCGCTAAAATCGTATCTTCCTTAGTACCATAATTTGAATCTTGTTTGATGGTCCGACACAAGATGCATGATGAATTTGTTATCAAAGCATTTAGGAGGCCGACTATGCCTGTAGCATAAACGAGTAGTTGTACGTGTATGTGTACATACTCAAAGCTATCTACGATGACAAAGCACGCATGCGATAAGGCTGTTGTGCACCGAATTGCAATCAACAGACTATTACGGTACAGATTATGTCTTGTTGTTCTGGAGTTGAACTAGAAATGCTATCTTAAACAACAGGTGTTTATGATAGTAGGATTTTGAGAGAAAACAAGGCCTTAAATAATGAGAACCAAGATAGCACTTGACTGGTTTTATTTCAAATTAGACAATCACAGTCCCATTCTAGGTTTTCTTTCACTTTTCAGTTTTATAACAAACTAGATTTTACCCGCGGCTTTGCCCTCGTGAATGTCGAAAACTTGACAAATTATGTACAAAAACCTTCCTAGCTATTGGTGAAAACTGTAGTTTTTGAGTTTATAGTGAACAGACAGACGCGGCGGAAGACTGTTTTATTTTTAATATTATGTAGTGAATATATTCTCTTGGCGTTGGTTTTTCTAGAAAATTCGTTGGAATATCACATACAATTGAATAGCTTTCTGAACGGACGTCGTAAATTATCTCGCTAGAAGCATTCTGCCGGGATCAAAAATTTCTCTGAAACTCCTGGACTCAACCAAGGCGAAGACAAGCAGAGGAGACGTGTGAACACTGATCAATCACATTATTTGATACCTTCATCGTCTCGGTTGGAACTCTCTGCAGCTTCTCTGTGATCTATGTTCCCTCAAGTATGAACATGCATCTTCTGGACACGTTCGTTAAATCAAGGATATCATCCATCACTTTCCATCGGGCGTGGTCGAGGTCAAGGTAAGACCCATTTGCAATGAAAAACGGAACTAGCACAACCAACAAGCTTCATGATACTAGTTGACCAAAACAACATCAACATACTCTCATTTACTACCAAAATAATCCTTTACGCAATGAAAATAACTGAATAGACACAATAAGCCTTTAAAAGCATTCAACCCAAACATACCGTCATAGTTCTATCAAGCCATTGTCAATTTACGTGTAAAAATGTAATGCAGACACACAATGGTAGTCTGGCTCACATTATTCCGAGCTTGCAACGCCTTTGTCCTACAGAAATGCTCAGTTATTGTGTTCATAAATTGATTTATTGAATAAAGTCATTAACGTGGCCTTTTATGAGAGAATTGGGAGTTTAATAAAAATGTTGCGACACTGTGGGAGGGACAGAAGTTTAATTCTGGGTGCGGGATGTTATGTTATGTAGCACATAACATTACGCTTGTGATCACCGAAGGATCAGGCAAAGGTTGTACCTAATAGTACTCACATTTATTACTCACAGTTATGGTAAGTCCCATAAAATAGGAAGAGAGCCTTTTACAGGACAGAAATCCGGACTCCATGGTTCCCATGAGAATGTGAATTCCTGATGGAAAAACACAAATTTTGCCTGGCCTGGAAATCGAACCCTCATGCTCGCACTTGCGACCACTCGACTTAACTCCTAACTGTTGTCTCATAAAATAAAAATGAAGCCCTAAAAATGCTGGTGTACTCAACTAGAGTAGGTAGGTAATTTTTGGGACAAAAAGTTCCTTCCTGTAAGCTTGAAACTAAATCCTTAACAACGTTTGCGTAGAGTTGAATTTCGGTATTAAGCTTACCCAATATCCGGCAGCATGTCATGTCTGACGCGATTATGATTTATCTATTGTGTAAAATGATCGAGAGCCTCCACGTTTATTGAAGGCGTTTGGAATTCACACAGTCGACGCATGTCCTTCCTGGTCAATATTTTTAGGGATAAAAAGTATTTGGGTTTGGTTTTATTGAAAGTTTGGTCGATATGGTGTGATTTGAATGTTGATGAGTTTGGTACGTTTTCTATCATAATAAAATCTATCTATTTTTTCTGTGAATCAACTTTAAAAGGAATGGGAATCACTCGCAATCGAATCGCAAATAAATTACATAATTATAGTAACTCTTGGCTTCAAAAGAATGGAAAGATATGTGTGTTGGTCGTACGGCGGTGAGATAGACATATTGTTGTCATCGCGGAAATATCCTGGATAGAGCTGGCACAAAACGTGGAGTGTGGTACAAAAAAAAGAAATTTATGCTCTATGTCCAGCAGTGGGTGAAGTCGGGCTCGATAATGATGATGATGGCTCTATGTTTTTCAAGAACTGCATAACATTGACCTGGTCAAAATACAGATGCTATACAAATACTGGAAGTTTGAGTACTATAAGCGACCCACCCAAATGTCCTTTCTTTGGTATTGTTCGTCGTGACGTTGAGATCCTTGAGTTATAAGTCGAGCTCTACGATAACTGACAAATGCTTGCACTGACTGGACGGGTCCACTCAAATCTGTGTGATGCTTTCTTTAAAAGACCATATCAGACATTAACCTGCATAGTCTTCATGTTTGTATTATACCAAGATTATGTCTGGACCTTAAACTTATTGTTAACCCAAACGATTTTAAAAGATTAAGGAGTAACCTTTGGAGTTTCTTGCCGGTTCTTCTCCTTAAGAATCGACCAATGCAGCGAACCGTGCACCTTTTTGTCGACGTTTTATAAGTGCAATGTAGGCCTAAGTATGTGAAATACATTTTTTTTTAATATGTACAATGTTCCTCTCGATTACGCCATAAAACATACCCAAACAGAAGCTTGTAAAAATTTGGCACATCCAAACCGAAATAACCCGTAACCCGCTAACCCAGCGCACGATTATAACACACACCCATAAAAAGGAATGAAAACCAAGTGTTATGAACATTGTAATTACTTTAGGGACCAAAAAAGAGCATAAATTAACATCGAAAAGGTCGAATATCACATGAACCATTTCATTTTCGTTTTGGTCATAGAATTTTGAGGCACATAATAAAAACCCGGCACGTACTGCCTTCATATTAATATGTATGAAAATGTGAAGCTTATATTATTTAGTCTGTGAGAATGGTGACGCATTAAATGAAATGTATTTGTTTGTAAATGGGATTTAGTTTTTGGAGTTGGATTATGGGGAGAATTTGACAGTAATGCTAGAACGTCGACCGTCGAACGAAACAGTCTATCAACGAATCTAGTGGTCGCAAGCGCGGCTTCTGAGCATGAGGCCGTGGATTCGATTCTCACCTCAGGCAAAGTGTTATTACCTCCGGCCCTGGTGCAAGCCGTGGTCCGGGGCGAGGAGGAATGGAACGCCGTCACCTCCTTCTGCGAAGCAGTGATGCTAGCGAAGGAGGTGGCGGAACGCTAGAGGGAGAGAACCTCTCGTCCCAGCCGCCGCGGGAGGTGCTCCGGGCGTCAGGGGCCACGTGATGGCTTCCGGCCACCGTAGACACGGGCTTGTGGACGGTGAGTGATGGGCTAGCTCACCGTCCATCCGTCTTACGTCGACGACAGGCCGTGTCGACGGCGCATTCGTATTCCACGCGCGCCTCTAGGAAATGTCAGCAACATGGGAGGGGCCCGCAAGGGCCGACGCCTGTCGGGTCTGCGGGTTCTTCACAAGTTACCCCGGCCTCGACATATAGGGCTAAGAAGGAACATGGGTGGTTTTTAGTCAGTAGAAGTCTGACACTCCCTTTCGCTCTGCCCAAAATGCAAAATGTTATTGGTTTTTTGTATCAGGATGATGGAAATAGGCTCGCCCCTATTACATGGAACTTAAACATACGTGGCAAAATGTGGTTGTACTTTACAACTCTCTCTATCCCTTCGAGATAACAGACGTGGTGTTATATTTCAGTTTACTTTTAGACATCGCTGAAATGAAGGTACGTGACCAAGTCAGACTAAAACGCCGTAAAAGATTAACTGAATGTTCAAATTAGAACTTCAAATCTGCCCTCGAAACATAACCTGAAGGTCACTAAAACATCCCGTCGGGGCTGCGGGATGTACCGCGGCCTCGACATAAAGGGCTAAGAAGGAACATGGGTGGTTTTTAGTCAGTATAAGTCTGACACTCCCTTTGGCTCTGCCCAAGAGCGGAAGGGGATATCCGATGATTTCCACCCGCCAAAAAAAAAGGTCACTAAAACATGTTTTCTTTTTCAAACCCAACCAGACAACCAATCAAGTCGTCGTTTGTAGATCCCACGATATAACCAGAAAATATCTACTTACCTCCTCAAAGTACCTACATTTGCTTTTGTTGAACTCATGAGAGCAAATTCCATTCTACATAGAAATGGAGCTTTGTTGTATCTCGTATGTGCGAGAAACTTCCAAAAAGCTTTTACTCTTAAACGATATTTCATGGCCCACGTTTCTATCAGACTCGTGTCTATATTTGGATTTTTATGATAAGTCTATTTAGAATGTGTTGGCTTAGTATATTACTTTTTCCGGAAAAAAAAGTTAGATACTTAGTAACTGTTGCGACTGTAACAGTTGAGAGACAGACTGAGGATCAATCTTTAGGTCGGCCGCGGGTTGCACACTAGTTATCGCGGCCTCGACATAGAGGGCTAAGAAGGAACATGGGTGGTTTTTAGTCAGTAGAAGTCTGACACTCCCTTTCGCTCTGCCCAAGAGCGGGAGGGGTTATTCGATGATTTCCACCCGCCAAAAAAAAAAGGATCAATCTTTAGGTTTAGACGCGCTCGCCTAGGTTGGTCTGTGGATGACGGGTGAACACCCATTACTTACAGAATACCCTAAGTGCCTCGACAAGCCAAGCTGTCATGGGTATCACATATTACCCTGTACTAAGTGGATTATGGAGGTCAGATAGGCAGCTGAATCCGGTTCGACTGGAAGCCGACCCCAACATAGTTGGGAAAAGGCTAGGCAGATTATGATGGTGGTGATTATTACGGTAATGTTCAATGTACCTACGACTTACTCGACACATTTATGATTAAGGCTTTTGAAATTACTGAGACTTATGCTCGCAACACCTAATTAATCGCCCGAATATTATGGCACTATTAGAATTTCAGCTCTGCAGCCGAGCACGTGGGATGAAAATTAATCAGTGCGTTTCTATTTAGGCGTTTCATTAACGTGTCACTTAGTGTTAGCGAGCATTAGTGTGACGGTATTACTACGGTGGGTGTTAATCATTACTGACTTTACTACTTTACACCTCTGTTAACTCCCTGGGGGATTTAATTATGTCAAAATTGAGCGCAGCAACATCGTCAAATTTGCTCATTGCAACTGCAATCAACTCTCTGTCTTTCAAACGTGGTTATTAAGGCCATGTCCAGTTTGAGATCATGCTGGCAATGGATGTTAGTGAATTAATAATGATGACAATCATGAACGTGTCATTTGCTTCCTTCGCGTCGCACGCTCTTAGGCGATACCACTCGTCAGCGCGGTTGGGTGAAGGCAGCGATCGTTTTTTGTTCAGTGGTCTGCACAGTGAACCGGAGAGAGCTCTTAAGGGGAAGTCATAACACCGCGTCGTGGCGTCGTATGGCAAAAACGACTCTGCACAGCAATAAAATAATTTTACGATGCGACGCCGCAACGCAGTGTTGTGGCCTCGCCCTTACACTTAACACAATACGACGTCGCGTCGTACTACGACGAGGCATCGCCTCAGGATGCGACGTCGTAATGTAGAAATCCACGACGAGCAACATCCGCTACCTGGTTTAACGATGTCGATACGGTGCCGGCATCAATCTCGAATAATTAACGGCACTAGACGTGTTCTCCTCCTGAATAGAAGTACGACATCGCTATGTGAAACGACGCCCGCCACGTCGTAGCACGACGCGATATCGAATCGTGTTTAGGTAAGAATCCTGAGTGCCGGTCAGGCGGTGTATGTGTTAGGCATCAACGGATTTCATAGAAGCCTATGTATGCTACGTGAACTCCATTCAGAACCCACACGAGCAAAGTCGTATGATAGCCACCTAAGCAATTTCTACCAAAACACTTCTCACAAACAACATTTATGTAGCTCGTAGCCAAACGGTAAAAGGTAATATCAAAAGTCTAATAGGTATTATATTTTCAGGAGCAAATAAGTCCTTATTACGTTGACTATCAACTCATCAACCCCCAACTAATTCCTACCACGACCATACTTCACAGTTTTATGACTACCCTCCATAACACAAGAATATTAGTACCTAACTGCCAGCATTTAAGAATTTACGTGCAATCAAATTAGAAGTAGGTACCTGTGCGAGCGAACGTTCCCTTGGACACAATGGTGAGGTGATAAATTTGAGACAATTGCTCTGGGAATGTTCCTGTGACTTGATATAAGTATCCTACGTGAGACGAATTAATTACTTCATTTTAGAACGATTTTTTTACTGAAAATACTTTTGTATCTCGGAGAATGCTGAAAGATTTCTTTCAACGGTGATTTGAAACGAGATTTGTTCTGTTCGTAATGTCAAAGTTCAATAGGGATCGGACTGAGTCAAAAAAATATGATTCTAATTAGTCCGACAGTTAGATTATCGAAAAATATTGGATACGTGTTTTTCGTTTTATCAAATTAATAAAAATTGACGAAGATAAGACGCGTCAAAGGTCAAAGATCATGAGTTTTTACCTACCAATTACGTCACAACCCCCCGGTTGTGACGTTATTTTGTAGGTAAACAATGTACTATCATGTGACGTTTTCGAAGAGTTCACAAGTTTTCGAAGCACTGTATCGTCTTCATTTTTTGTTTATGTGAAAAATTAAAAAATAATAATAATAATAATATTCCACAACTATCACACAACGCCATCTAGTCCCAAGCTAAGCAGAGCTTGTGTTATGGGTACTAGACAACTGATAAACATACTTATATATTTCTAAATACATACATTTTATAGATAAATTACACCCAGACACAGAACAAATGATCGTACTCATCACACAAACATTTGTCCTGGGTGGGAATCGAACCCACGACCTCCGGCATAGCAGTTAGGGTCACTAACCACTAGACCAACAGGCCAGTCAAATACTTACGTGTCCAATGTTTTTCGGAAATCTATCTGACGGACTAATTAGATTATTTTTGTTAATTACCCTATTACTGTCATGTTGTTATGTTATGAGTGTTAGCAAAAAAAAAAACGTGAAGAAACTCAATGTAGATTAGAATAAGTATAAATGTAGGCATAGGTCACACACCAATACACATTTACGTCTCAATATTACTATAGCTTTAAGACATCACGTAGGTACCCGTCGTAATTTCTGGGAAGTCTTCGCTCAATGGGATGAGAAAAATAAGAACATTATTTCTACGACTTGGCAGATCTTACAACAATACAAACTATATTCGTGTATAAAATAGAAAAAAATGAAGATCGGTAATATTTTCAGTAACTAAAATTCATAATTTGACTCAAGTTTCTATCACGTACCCACCTTCATTTCTGGGAAGTCTTCGCTCAATGGGATAAGAAAAATAAGAAAATAATTTCTACGACTTGGCAGATCTTACAATAATAAAAATTATACTCGTGTTTCAAATGCAAAAAGCTAAGATTGATATTTCAGGTAACTAAAACTCATGATTTGACTCAAGTTTCTATTATTCAAAATAGTGTCTGCAATACGCTTGAAACATAATACCTATATCTAACCCTCTACGCCTTATCTATGACTAGGAAAAACAAGCAGCAGACAAAAAGCAGGTTATTGTCATTGGCTGCCAATAGCTAAGATTTAAAAAAAATACAAAAATCCCCGTCAGCATCCTCTATTTTCTCCTCATTCAACGTTACCGTCTCCTCGCATACTTAACCTCTATCGATCGATATAGAACTACCCTTCTCTAAGATATTCCACCACTCAGAGATAACTGTCCGTTCTATCGCAGATCATGAGATATTTATGCAGCCGAGGGTGTTTAACGAGCGGTGTCTTTCCTTGGACGTTGTCTATCAATATTTATAAAGAGGCCAGTTTGTTAAGTCACCATAAGTAAGTTGTGTCGATGGTGCTTTGGATATCACTCCACATGGTTACTAAGGGTTAGGAGTTTTATTTGGAGTGTTGGAAATCATCAATTGACTCCTCCCGCTCTGGGCAAAGCGGTAGGGAGTGTCAAATTTCTACTGACTAAAAACCACCTATATTCCTTCTTAACCCTCCGAGCCGTGGTTTCTCTCTCAAACAATCCGCAGCCACGACTGCACCCGCAGCCACGACTGGACCCGCAGCCACGACTGGACCCGCAGCCACGACTGGACCCGCAGCCACGACTGGACCCGCAGCCACGACTGGACCCGCAGTCACGACTGGACCTGCAGCCTCGGCAGGAGGGTCAGGAGCTTCTGTTTCTCTTTTAATTTAGAAATGAAAATGGGAAAAAAATTATCTCTCTCTCTACAGATTTGAAACAGGTGTTCTTCGAAGCGTCTGGTAAGTATGATATTTTTTGTGAATTTCTTCAGAGATCATTGTGTGGTTAACCTGAAATACCTTAATAGAAATGAATCTGATCTAACTTGACGAATGGGGTCACTTGTTTCAAATCCGGGAGCATTAACAGATCCAAAATACATCAACAATTATGAATGCTTTAAATAACTTGAATAAATTATCAATTAAATTAGCTGAACCAAACCGCCGCTGCCATCTCTGACTGTCGCTTGTCGCAATATCTATATTGGTTAATTCACGTATCGTGGTCAATTTGCAAAATAATTAATTTCCCTGTTTATTTTAGGATAGTGATTAAAAAACAATTGGATTTCTTTATGTCAAATAATACATTATGTTTTGTACGAATTTAGCTTCAACGTTAAATAAAGGAAAAATAATTGGTAGAGAACAAAGGAAGACAGGCCGATAAAAGGCCCTATAGTTTTAGATAAGGAAAAAGTTGGAATTGACGGCCCGTATCTCGGAAGATCTACTTATATTACTTGATTAATTAATCTTTTCTTCCAAATTGATTGGCTCTACCAAAGAAGACAGCCTGAATTTAGGTAATTTGATTTTTGTGTGGTTAGAAACTCTAGTAAATTTTGTAACGTTGTGTGTGGAGCGTAGCAGGTGTCGTTCTGTGGGTTCTGCCTACCCCCATGGGAAAAGGGCGTGAATTTATGTAATTTTACGACGTTGTGGAGCCAGAAGGCGAAACCTCGCAGGAGATGCTGGGACGAGCTGGGCAGAACTAACGACCAGTGGCACACATTGGCCCTGGATCGAAAGATCCTACGACCTACGTTTACTACCCGATCTACCTTTGCCCAGCAGTGGGATGATACAGGCTAACAGTAACTAAATAAAAGGATGATATGCTATTTGAAAAGACCCGGATGGAAGAAACCTATCTTTAGATAATAGTTCTATCATGGACCTCGCCAGTTTTCCAAAGTTTGATGTTTTGTTGATTGATTTTTATGTTTTTGACCCAGAATTCGCCACTTTCATGGTACAGCACAAAGGTCAATTTGATGTTTTGTGTACAGAGGGCAGGTGGAACACTATGCGATATAGTTTGTCTTCCAAATCCTGCTGCTGTACTGATGCTGTTTTCCACAAAACTTAAATACCTACAGCATTTTTGCGTTGGTGTCACTTCCAAAATGTATAAAATAGACTATCACTAAATAATTCATCAAAAATATACAAAATCACCTCTGACCCCTAAGACACAAAGTTCATGAAACTCACAGACAACTTAATGTAAATAATGTACAGTTTATAGAGTTCAACCAATAACACGACCAAACATAAACTCTAGACAATCAGATCTTTCAAATTAGAATTTCAGAATAATTTCTACATAACATTAACATAGAAAAGGTTAATATAGTTCGAGAACATAAGGTCGTATTTTAATGAACGTCTGGCTTTAAAACGCTGATACAATAATTTAAAATCACCATTCTAAAGTACCACAAAATTCATTTTGTGACAGATCTCCTTTATGCGTGAAACGTCTTGAAAATTTTAATATTTAGTAAACTTGGTTTTAGTTTTAAATCTTTTATAATTAATGTGTCTTGCTGTAGGATTTTGAGCTTAGATGCGTTGTATGGCTTTAAAGATAAAGCTTTAGAATTTGTCATTCAAATTATAATCAATTCTGTACAAATGACTTTGCAGTTGAGTTTAAATCTCATTAGGACTGAAAAAAAATTATAGCATTAAAAATGTTCTTAACGGCGCAGTAATATAATAATATTATGACTTATCCAATATTTCACCATCTGCCTTACATACACAAATACCCAGACCCGAAACAACGATCTGTAGAAAACAAATATTTGTTCCGTGCAGCAGTCAACTGCTTGAGCCACTGCGCCGATCGTATCGTCTTGGGGTTGGCTTCCAGTCCAACTAGATGAAGCTGAATATCAGTATTTAATATAAAGCGACCATGTATCTGACCTCCAGAACCATGTTAATACCGAATATACGTGTAGATTACCCACAAAAACAATTGCCACTTAAAAAATCAATTGAAACTACAAGCACCATACTGTTAGCTATTTAAATACATTTATGACTAGTTTTAAGATATTTACAGTACTTTTGAAAAAATAGAGAATTGTTTTGTATAAATAAGTAAATTATTTGATTTGGTTGAAATGCTAAAATGGCGTCAACGGGTATTGGAATGACAGTTGATTATTGGAGTCTAGTAAAGAGGTTTTAAAAGGTCCAAGACGCCTTTTAAGCAGGACATTCTTGTCTGAACTTTGAAAGTGTAAGGAGCTCTAAAATACCTGTGTAAGTACGTACAGTGAATTTTATAATAAACTTATATATGATGCTGTAGCTATTTATTTATGTGCTTATTTTGATGTTCAGAACCCATTTAATAAATCAAGCTTAAATCTGTTCGAATAGAAGGTTTTTATTTCCCTTTTGCTCTTGCTTGTCCTACAATACTTATTCCTGAAACCACGTTTGTCATTCGCCAATTATTTTGGTATCATCTAAACTTATCAAAACATCTAAAATATCTTAAAATCCTAACACTCATTTCAACCAAAACTAACTTCATTGAAACCGAGTTTAATAAAACTGACTGCCGCACTCAGAGAGCTTTAATGATTACTTAGGCTATCACTTGTTAAAGGTTTCGACAGTTTTGTCATACAAAAGTATGTCAAACGTGTTACTAAGTGACGGCTTAAGTAATCATTAAATATCTCTGAGTACGGCAGTGAACATCTTTTACATTAATTAACAAACAACGGAACATTAATAAACAGAAGTCCCACTAAATGACAGAATTTATCTGTCAATGTGTTCGAGTCATAAAAGTAGGTGTCGGTTTTTTCATCAATTTATTTTATTCGTTCGGCCGCTATGGGCCGCTGATTTTGTGCCAAGTTAATTTATTGGCTATGGTATTGGTATAAGGCTATGGTAGCCTAATAAAAGATCAAAAACTTTTCTGCGTTTTGTGCAAATGACAGGTCTATTATAAGCCGTAAATTGATAAAGAATAGGTACTCATAATGTTTGTTTAAATTACGATATTACAGTAAATGTCACTAAGAATAAGTAATCGCACTTCACACTAATATTACAAAGGCGAAAGTTTGTGAGTGTGTATGTTTGTTACTTCTTCACGCAAAAACTACAGCACGGATTTGGATAAAATTTGGTACACAGATACTTTATAACCTAGATTAACACGTAAGATATCCCGATTTTATCTTCCTGTGGGATAATTTTCGAGTTGTACCGGGCGAAGCCGCTGATAACACCTAGTGAATACAAATGGCTTCTGATTGCACCTGCTGAGTGCTATCATATTAATACATATATTTTGGCCAACATACGAGCTAAAAACATGTAACATAACATCACGCCTGTAATCCCGTAAGGGTTAGGCAAAGGTGTACCTGTTTATTCGCCCACATTTCGCCAGTTAGGTTTCAAAATCAAAACTCATTTTTTCAAACTAGGCTTTACTTATTTACAAGAGACAGTCCCGAAAACGGCCCCCCCTCCCCCTCGACACTTCCTCGTGTTTAGCTGGAAAGAAGAAGTAGCGGAACAAACTCCCCAGCAGTACCCATTGAAAAAGACATTTCGCAGACTACATTAGCCCAGTCCCCTTAATATTTGGACCTCCCAATGCCATCTCAGCCACCTTTTTTATTAAAAACGAATTTCTTTTTATTGAATTTGTTGACTTAGTTCTGGTCTTTATTAAATTCGGCAGCATTGACACCTTTTGTTGGAATAAATTGAATCGCAGCTGTATTATTTTTTTGTATTTTATTTTGTGGTTTCTTTATTGAATCTTTTTGTGGTTTCGGTTGTGAATTTAAGTATCTATTTGTAACATTAGAACTGTGCCAGGTTGATGACAATATGGGTGCCCCTTTTACATGGAACTTAAGAATGACTAACGAAATGTGAATGTATTAATAGGTATTCCTCTGTCTAACCCTCCGGGGAAGATTACAGGTGTAACATTTAAATATTCGAGCGGTGAAATAAATATTATTTAAGTACACATTTAAAATATGTATTTAGTTTTTGCAATTGCTTTTCAATAATATTTTCGTAATTACATCTAGCTATTTAGGAGACCATTATTTTAAATGGTTTTTCATGAACATAAATTAATTATTCGATAATAAACTTTGTAATAAATTCATATAAATTTAAGCTTTTATTTAAACATAACTACAATACGACCTCTGGACGGCATAACGTTATTAGGGTAACGCGGACAGGTTATCTCCAAAGAGTCTCACTTGAAACTAGAAAAGCACGCACGAGCTTCTGTTATCCCATTACCAGTAGCCCAAATAAACATCTAATTCTTTCCTGCGCACCTCTGCATGCTGCTCCATCTCTCTCATGCACATAAACACGTCTCCTTCCAGCTCGATTCGGGCTTGGAACACTCGGTCCGAGCTCCTAGTTTTGTCCGCGAGCTCGCGGAGTGCAGACGTGTCGCCTGTCAGCCGGTCTCGCTCCGATACGATACAGGCGTGTTTTCACCGGTTTATTAATGAAAATTTGATGAAAACTCCGTTTTGACGGCAACGTACGTCGTTACACGGGCATAGACTGTGTCGCTAATTAAACTTTGTGTGGAACTGGATCTGAGTGTATAATGTAACCGTTGGAAACACGGTGAGTGCAACGTTTCAGTGCCAATTTCAGGTAGATAACGTGACTGAAAATTGTCTTTCGTCGCGTTCACGTCGAAGACGATTATTTGGTTCTCTTCGTTTTGATTCATTTGTTCTGTATTGTTCTTTTCTGTTCTCCTCTTTTGTGATGTAAATATCTTTTCAGACTTGTTCTGTTTTTATTCATGTTTTATGATCTACCTGTTGTTTGAATTTATTATGATCGTAGTCTCTTTTACGATCATTGTTCTTTCTCGATGATGATTTAGATATTTCGTTTTATTTAATAAGGATAAAGCTCTACTGTTTGTTTATTTGGTGAACATTTTTTTGAAGGATCCAATATTTTTTTCATTAAATTGTCTAGAGAGCTTTTTCAAAGTTTTTTATTTTATCTACAATGGGGACATCAACATTGTGCTGTTATCTCATTTTAAATGACAAAAACATCGAGCGTACTTGTTCAGTATTCAGAACAAGCTTTGATATTAATCAAGATTAAAAATATAATGATGATCTGTTTGCAACACTATCTCAGTATATCTGGCAAGAATATTCAACGTTAAATAAAACAAACACTTGTTTGATATTCATGTTTAATTAGTGAAATTAAACATTCATACATGTGTGGCAGTCATCTAGTTTTAGTTGATACTATGAATAAAATGGCTGTGACAAAAACATACCGTTGTCAAGGATTAATGGCTTGAATATAATGTTAGTATTATTTTGGTCGTAGTCCGATTTTAATAAATTAATGTTCAGTTTTTCACTAGCTGAAATATTTTTGGAGTGTGAAAGCTAACTATTTTATGTGGCAATCATAGGCAATGGTTTTAATAACCTGGTTTTAATGGTACTTTAGGCATTTGTATAATTTAATTCTACTTTTGAGGTAATAACAACTTTCTGTCGTATTTATTACAACCAAGAAAGATGATACAAAACTCTCTTCCTTTTTTAAATTGCAAATCACTGTATCAAATTAAATCCGGCCTTTCCGTCTAAGTGATACTTTACATTTCACTTTCCACTCTTTAAGGAACTCCACTGGTCCCAAAAATCTTCAAAGTACTTTAACAATGTAGCAATTTTATTTTTTCTTTTATATAAATTACATTGTCAAAGGGAACAGACGAAATACAGTTTTATTAAATAAACCCGCGCGCACCTACAAAGGCCGTCTACCTAAGCCTACAAATTTTCGTAGCACTTGTTTATTCTACGACGCTACGCCGTAGCGCGGAGCTACGCCGGAATCTATTATTATTATAGGCCTCTACCCTTTTCGTATTGTGTCATATCTCACATTGCTACGCTTTATTTTGTTTATATAAGCTCGTTATATGAATGTGAATAGTTTCGAGGGATATGGGATATTCGAGAAACATAAAGTCCAATTTTGTGTCTCTGTAGGGTTGTGAACGTATCACTTTAGTTTTGATATCAAAATCGAGTGATTATTATATTATTATTTTTCATTTAATCGTGTGAGTATAGTCTATGGAGTATAGTAATGTCTCTATAAGAACCAATTTTGAAAAAGTCTGAGGGACAATTCCTTACAACCATATCTCAACGTAACCTTCATTATTGATATTAAATCAAGATTCTGACCTTCTCGCGACAATGGTATATTTCACATCAGTTCGGGTCTAGAGAATTTGTCACTGAAATCATTTTGTTTTTTTTTTAATTTATTTATTCAAAATCTGTATAACAATATAATATAAAAAAGTCTGCCAAACTGCAAAAAAGTTTGTCGACAGTTATTCTCGTTTCACAATAGTATAATTATAACAAATTTTGATTTTAATTACAAAATAATTAACAAAAAACAAAAGATGGTGAGTTTACAGTTTTGGAATCCTTTTAAGTTGGTATTTATTTTTGACATGCGATATCAACTGTGGAGGTAACTTATTCACTAACAATGGTACTACTTAAATGTTATTTAATACAGTAGCAAAGGCAGAGCCTGGATTTGTGCTCGGTTGATGACAATAGGCTCGACCCCAATTACATGGGAGTTAAACAGAAATGATGCAATGTAGGTGTTTTTTTTATATCACTTTTTGACTTATTTATATTATTATTCTTTGTATTCTAATTTTTATGAAATCTTATTGACTTTCGACCTAATTTGTACACCAGCCATGGTCAAACATGTTGAGCCAAAGACATTAATTACATCATTTACCATGTAAATTATCTACACGTGTTTTTGCAAATAAATGAATTTGAATTTAAATGAATTTGGATTTAAATGAATTTGAATTTAAATAAATTTGAATTTAAATGAATTTGAATTTAGTAACAGCTTTGCCGAACCTTTCGGGGGTATTACAAATATGATGTGTATCGATTTTTAATAACAAGAGTTAATTTCCACTCCGCCATCCACAAGTTAAATAAAACTTGTTTCATATTTTCCCCTACATAGATATATTTCCTCGCGGCTTAGTACCTACGGAAGTAAACAAACAAAATTCACACTCAGCGAGTGGTATTGCGGTTAGGCAACACATAGAGTATTGTTTAACACGGTTCGCATTTGGTATACCACTCGTATTTCATTCGTGATGTCGCTGGTTTTGTTACTATAATGTCACTAATGTATAAGTGGTATAGTAAATTATTTATTATTTTTTATTAGTTTTCGTTGCTGTGAAGCTGTTTTTTGTAGTATTTTAGAGTCCATTTTGAGATCATTTTGAGCTGCGAGAGCAGCGGTGGCCCAGTAGTGTCGGCCCCGACTTACGAACAGTGGGTCGTGGGTTCGAATCCAGGCAGGCGCATTACTTTGTGTAATTTATTTCATCTCCGCTGCTCTCAAAACGGTGAAGGAAAACATCGTGAGGAAACCACCCCGGCATGTCTTAGAATTAAAAAAAATCGTAGACATGTGACATCTACCAACCCGCACTGGGCCCGCCCATCCCTCTCCTAGAGAGGAGGCCTGAGTCCCTGCAGGGGAAACATTATAGGCTAACGATGATTTTGCGCCGATCAATTTTAATCAGTGGTAATCAGAGTAATTACTCGTCATACTCCTGGTATGTTGAGTAAAATAATAATGCCTAAAGTACTCACTAATTGAAACTACGATTCATCCACTTCAAGAAAATTGGGACGAATATTAAAATTATTTCATTTTACATTTTACAGAGGGACAGTTTATGATAGAATAATAATTTAGCCGGACTTGCTAGGTTGGTCCCTGGATGGGACACTCAGGGTTTCCTGCATCCGTCCAAAGGTTTGGCTGTAATTTGTAGATCTTTGTCAGTCGATTAAAATAGTCAGTGATCTGAAATTCTATAAACCAGTCTTACCAAGGGGTACCGTTTTTATCGGGTACTAACTGAGTCTAATGATGATGATATTCACTATCAGATATAAAAAATAAACAACTAAATTAACGAGTCCATTTGAAATAATTCCCAGTAATCGTCGGCAGATAATGTGAAATTTAAAAATGAATGATAAAGGAATGTACTCTACAGCAAGTATCAGCATTACGGGCAAATTGCTCGCTTCCGGACAATTCGCGTAATTGCTGCAATTCGCTTTTATTACATTAAATTGTTCGCAGCGCTATAAGCTTTCTTCTTGTGGGTATCTACGTCGTTAATGACATTAAGTTATTTGAGCTTCGCTGGCTTTGGATGTGTTGTACGGAAGATACAAAAGAAAGGTGATTTGTAAACATACAAATATAACATTAAAATATATATTTACTTATTCAAGAAAATATATTGTTTTACGGTATTTTAGTTACTGTTTTGTACGACAAGACCACACAATAGGGCAGTTGACTAAAAAATTATAATTAGTCCGTCAGATAGAGTTCCAAGAAATATTAGATACATATTTTTTCTTTTTTCACATAAATAAAAAACTCGTGTGACGTCAAATCGTACTGCATTTTCTACTAAGTAGTGACGTCAGAAGCCCCCACTCATGATCTTTGACGCGTTTTATCTTATTCAATTTTTACTCATTTCATAAAACAAAAAACACGTATCCGATATTTCTCGATAATCTAACTGACGGACTAAACAGAATCATATTTTGTTTAGTCAGGAAAAATCCCTATTCCACTACAATAATGCCCGAAGGGTAGACAGAGGTGTTTTTTAGTAAACCCACATTTTGTAAGTTACGTTCTAGTCCCATGTAATATGGGGCGAGCCTAACTGCCATCAACCAAGCTCAAATCCAGACTACCGCGTGGTTCTGTAATTGCGCCCAGGAACTCGTGCTTAACAGTCGCACTTGCCACCACTAGACCAATCTGGCATTTACAATATACAGTCATGGGAATATATTGTTTTACGGTCTTTAAGGGTGAGGCCAAACGAGCGTAATTGTATGAGTCGTGAGTAGAATTTCTGTCGCAGAAATTCTGCTGCAATAGGTTTCATTGAATACAAAAGTCCTATTGGATTCACACGGCGACGCAAAATGAGTTGTCAGCCGACTCACAAAACACAACACACAATTTCTGCGACCGAAATTTTGAGACTCACGACTCACAAAAATACGCGCGTTTGGCCTCACCCTTAGTCACAATTTCGTACAATAGACCTTATAACAAATATCTAACATTTTTTTTAAGAAATAACGGCTGCGATCGTATCAGTATTCAGGACCTACATTTAATATGTTCAACGCTGTTTAATAACAAGACAACAAGTTGTAATGGGAATATAAAACAAATTGGCTGTTACATTTGCATCTTAAAATGAATTTAGGTTCTTTTCAACATAATTCTATTTATTAACCCATCGCATGTCTAGTTTATAGACACAATTAAAAAGTCATTGTTTTATGTACAATAGACTGAATTTTTGACACGCGAGAGATTACCACGTTTTAAATTGCTTGTAATCCCAATGGGAAAGGCGGAGATGACCCTAATAGTACACATACAGAACTCCAGATACCGTTGCTCCCACTAAGAAATTATTTGTGAAAAACCCCTATGACACTTTGTGTGACCTGGAATTTGGACCCATATCGTAAATCATATCAATAAAGCTAAATAAAAAAAACAATAGAGAGTATTCTTTCTGGTTATTATTAAAAGACATTGAGATATCACACTGTTGACCTTAATATATCATTCCAATACTCTCTTTACGTCAGTCAATCTTTTAATCAGGTCGATGGATAGGGTAGTGGCACTTATCTACGTCTATTTATATCGAAAACGTGGGATTGCAAAAGTCTGCCACGCGAGCTCACGATTAACCCTATTGGTTGCGTTCATTGATTACTTGCTGGAACGACAGTTTCAATGAGGATAGTTTTATAGTAACATCACGCTATTTTTCTCCCGGAAGGGTAGGCAGACTTTAAGTAAATCCTTATTAACATAATATTTTTGAGCTTTGAATTAAGAAGCGAGAACTACTTGGTCTAGTTTATGGATATGACTTTGCTTTAATAGGTATTTAATTCAGGGCAATTTCCTTTACATAGCATCCTTGCTTATATAACTAAGGCTTACGCAGACTTGTACACAACCTCACGCCTTTAATTCCCGAAGGGTTATATAGAGGTGTAGTAATTAGTTCACCTACATCTCGCCAGCTATATGTCTCATGTAAAATGAGGGTGAGCAATTGCTACTAACCGGCCGGTAAATTATAGTCTCCGTAGCAACAACACATCATCATCATCATCAACAGCCTATTAATCTTCCCACTGCTGGGACACAGGCCTCCTCTCTTTGAGAGGGAATGGGCTATAATCTACCATGCGACCCAGTGCGGATTGGTAGATGTCACATGTCTTCGAAGACATTCCTCACGATGTTTTCCTTCACCGTTTTGAGAGCAGCGTTGATGAAATATATTACACAAAGTAATGTGCCTGCCTGGGTTCGAACCCACGACCTACTGTTCGTAAGCCGGGGCTGCCACCACTGGGCCACCGCTGCTCTACTGCAACAACACATCATTTGGAATAATTGTGCTTACTCAATTTACCTGTTAAAACGTTAATATTATGCTGAAATGTACCTACCGTTCTTGGTAGTAACCACGAAGTCTGGATTTGTACTCACCTAAATGTAACCGGACTTAAACTTAACTAGCTCTAATATCTTGGTATACCATGAGTTACATCTCTACCTAACTGCCATCGAGGATAACAAGCGTGTTGTGATGTAGAACCACCAAAATAGGGATGTTTACCTACTGACTTACAACAATATGATTCTAATAAGTCCGTCTGTTCGATTACCTATCGAAAAATGTTAGATACGTATTATTTGTTTTAAGAAATCAATTAAAATTGACAAAGATAAAACGCGTCAAAGATTTGAGCTAAATAATGAGAAAGATAGATGGATAATAGATAAGAGCTAAAGATGGTTTTG
The DNA here is from genome assembly GCA_932274075.1 of Diarsia rubi. Classification (NCBI taxonomy): domain Eukaryota; kingdom Metazoa; phylum Arthropoda; class Insecta; order Lepidoptera; family Noctuidae; genus Diarsia; species Diarsia rubi. The sequence continues at coordinate 16,894,324 of OW026424.1, read as the reverse complement.
CTAAAGAATGTCATAGTAATGTCTCAGAAAATGACGTCACACGAGTTTTCAAAGCACTGTATCGTCTTCATTGTTTGTTTACGTGAAAAAAGAAAAAATACGTGTCCAATATTTTTTGGAAATCTATCTGACGGACTAATAAGATTTGTAAACTACCCTATTTCACTGTATTTTTATATTATAATAATGGCAAAGACATAATGGTGATCTTATGAATGACAGCGTTATCATTTAGGGTTGGCGCCACATAATAATATAATAATATGTTCTGCTTTCATATTACTCCACATCTTTTCATACACCCCTTTTCTTGTCATATCATACCTGGTTTTTAAAAAAACTGGCTGTCGACACGGCCTGTCATCGTCATAAGACGGACGAACGGCGAGCTAGCCCATTACTCACCGTCCACAGGGCCGCGTCTGCGGTGGCCGGATGCCGTCACGTGGCCGCCGACGTTCGAAGCGTCTCCCGCGACGGCGTCATACCATGCCTTTTTTTTTTGGCGGGTGGAAAATCATCGAATAACCCCTTCCGCTCTTGGGCAGAGCGAAAGGGACGGACAGACTTCTACTGACTAAAAACCACCCATGTTCCTTCTTTGCCCTTTATGTCGAGGCCGCGGTATCTCTTACAATATCCCGCAACCCCGACGGGCGTCATATCATGCCTTACGCAATCTTTCCATCGTTTATTTCTCCTATTCTTATCCAAAAATCAAACAGAATTTGAATTTTTGATTTTTCCACAAATTCAACAAGCTCCATATTGAATGCGTCACGATAACTCGTTCATACATAATGCATACAAATGTCAATGACATTGATATGAACGTCGCCGCCCGTTGTTTTAAAATTATCATAACATTGTGTATTTTAATCATATTCTGCTTCAATTGAATACGTAGGGCTTGTATTAATTTTTGTTGAGTGTGGTGGTACATTTTTGTAGACAGTATTAATTGGTTAGGTTAGCGGTGAAACGGTGAAGGAAAATATCGTGAGGAAACAAAAATTCGAAGACATGTGATTTCTGCCAACCCGCACTTGGCGTGCGTGGTGGATATCCCATCCCTCACATGGAGAGGAGGCCTGTGTCCCAACAGTGGGAATATTATATAGGCTGATGATGACTTGGTTAGGGGACTGTTAGTCTTAAAATGCTGATGGGATTTTCTCTATTACCTAATTATGATATAGAATAACTGGTGATGGACTGATTGATGAGGTAACCAGTACTGGAGAAGTATGTATGAAAAAGACATACTGTAAGACACCATATATGTATTAATGGGGAGAAGTACAAGACGGTTATGAAAATAATCGTGTCTGGCGAAATCTCGTGATACTTTAGTTAAGTACCTACTTTTGCTTAGTTCTGCTAAAGGGTTCATTTGCTTAATTCTTCGTGAGGAAAAGACACAATATAGCGTTTTGTTGTTTAATTCAATTTGATTGCAACAAGCATACCTACCTATTTCATGGGCTTGAAACTATTGGAAAAAGCAGTTGTTGCAAGTTTTCTGTTTACCCCCTCTTCTTCTCTTTAAAGTGAGTTAATAATATCATCATTCCCTTGTCCTTATTACAATAAGGTACTTAATAAAAAAAATCTAATTAGGTAGTCCATCAGATAGATCTCCAAAAAATATTGGACACGTATTTTTTTCTTTTTCACGTAAACAAACACTGAAGACGATACAATGCTTTAAAACTCGTTTTCTAAGACATTAGCATGATATTCTTTACCGGTGAGTGACGTCACAACCCCCACTCAAATCTTTGACGCGTTTTATCTTCGTCAATTTTTATTGATTTTATAAAACAAAAAATACGTATCCAACATTTTTCGATAATCTAACAGACGGACTGATTAGAATCATATTTTTTTAAGTCAGTAAACATCCGTATTCATTTGGGATCGACGCAGCATGCCATTTTCTTCCAGACTTCACAAATACTCTTTATCTCATCACCGTCAAAGTCAATATTTGTCTTGAAATTCAAATCCCGTGGCTATAACTGAGACCGCTACACGACGTAAGTTAGGCTCACTCCTTTGGGTGACACCTAATACTGTAATTGATAAACTGTGGGTATTCGGGTCCTTGTTAAGCCTACCGAATTTACAATTACAGTTTCAGTACCTAGTGATCTTAGCTTAGGTTTGATAGGCATGTAAATAGATTGTTTCAAAGACATTGGGTAGGTTTGAATAACTTTTTGGGATAGATTAAAGTATTTTGAACATGTTTGTAATTTGTTTAAATTGTATTGTAATATATGTAGGCTGATCTTAGATAAAATAAAAAGATTTAAAAACAATATTATTTATTTTGGCGAAGGTGTCCCTACTACATGTTTATTTACATAACCTAACATCACGTCTGTCATCCCCGAAGGTTTAGGCAGAGATAGGCCGCGGGTTGTACACTAGTTATCGCGGCCTCGACGTAGAGGGCGAAGAAGGAACACGGGTGGTTTTTAGTCAGTAGAAGTCTGACACTCCCTTTCGCTCTGCCCAAGAGCGGGAGGATGATTTTCCATCGACCAAAAAAAAAAAAAAAGGTTTAGGCAAAGATGTACCTAATAGTATCTACAACCACATTTAGCCAGTTATGTTAAAGTCCCATGCCATAGCAGGCGAGCCTATTGCCATCAAACGGGCACAAATCCAGACTCTTTGGCTGCTACTGAAAAAGTCCTGTTTTATATAAATCAATCTACGACCAATAGGGTATTTCACCAAAAAAATCTAATTAGTCCGTCTGTTAGATTGTCGAAAAATAATGGATACGTGTTTCTTGTTTTATTAAACTAATAAAAATTTACGAAAATAAAACGTGTCAAAGATGACGTGTGGGACCTTTTGACGTCACTTTGTGGGTAAAAATATAGTAGAGAATAAAATATTACTAACCTTGTGACGTCTCACGACTTGAAACGACTTTTCGAAGCACTGTATCGTCTTATTTTTTTGTTTCAGTGAAAAAAGAAAACATACGTGTCCTTTGTTTTTTGAAAATCTATCTGAAGGACTAATTAGATTGTTTTGGTGACATACCCTATTCTATTGTATTTTTAACTTGACTCATCGATAGAAGAAAGTCCTAATTTAAACGGCCAGGAACAATTTTGCAAAGATCACGTAAATTTCAGCAGACTTCATAAGGTGTAGTTTTTATTTTTATCAGTTACAGTTTTTAAGTCCTGGAAATTCGAATAAAGAAAAACTCTATTCTATTCTAAAATACTTGAAATGTGTGATCGTTCTACAAAGCACGGTTGGTGAAGTGGCTGAGCGATTGGACTGCTGCACGGTTCGATCCCCGCACGGAACAAATATTTGTTACATGGCCTACAGATAATTGTTTCGGGTATTTGTGTATGTGAGTTTAAATGTTTGTGAACGCGCCCACGATACAGGAGAAATTCCTAGTGTGGGGCAACGTTTTTTTTTTTTTTTTAAAAGAAAAAGCTATATAGATAGCTTACAAGCGAAAACTTTCTCACATTAATCCTGTCACATTGACATGCGACAAAAAAATAAAATAAATGAACGATCTGAAATGACAATACAAAAACACTTTTCATTTCTACCGTTTTGCCCGCGGATTTATGACGCCCAGTTTTTTCAATTGCCAACAAAATGTTTAAATTCAGCCACTTTTCATTTGCCTCTGGCATACGCCGTGATTTAGGGTTGCTACTCGTCGAATTTATTATCTGCGTAATTTTCTTTATGAGGAGTGGCGATGACTCTAGTTGAGTGGAATTTTATTGTTGGGGTAACCCTAACTTTAATATTGTAAGGGATTTATTGGTCAGTTTTTTAAAAGTCCCTCGTTGTGTGGCCTCTAGCGGGATTACTGAGCGTGTGGTTCTAAATTTGGATTTCCAGGCCGGGCAAAAAGTTACCGGGTTTTCAAAAAAAAAAAACATTTAATTCAAATATCACTGACTCATATTAGAAATAATAATAACACATTCACACAGTCACATTACACAGCACGGCGGGCACAAGCTAGCCTAAACTTGATGTTGTTATCATAAGGCTTAAGTCAGCCTGCACCCGCCGCACGCCCGGGACTGTGAGAGAGGTCAATTCAATTAAATTTTAGTAATTAGTCACAATAAAAAAACACAAAACATTGTTGGGTACTGGTGAACTGCTGTAACGTGTAGTTCAAAGCTTCTTGTAATATAAGAGCATACATAAAAGAAAAGCATAGATTTGTGGGTTAAAAAGAGTTAACGATGCGTTTTAATTAATTACAACTGATGTTTAACAAAGACTCAGGTTTAACTTTGTGGTTACACAGGGTTGGGCCCCACTGAAATATCAAAAAAATAAAAAAAGTAGTTAAAAACTAAAAAACCCGACTGAAAAAAAAACTTGGAAGCAGGCGGGGTCCATTCTATTTTCATTTTTTTTTATTAAAAATTGAAATGAACCCCGCCTGCTTCCAAGTTTTTTTAAAATTTAAAATGTGCTTGTTTTTGCTTTTCAGTTTTTTCAGTCGGGTTTCTTAGTTTTTAACTACTTTTTTTATTTACAACTTTTTAGTTCTTTTGTGTTTGTTCTTTCGTTGGTCGCGTAAAACTCTTTGCAGATTTTTTAACTTTTGTGTTTGTTTATAGGATTTGTGACTTTGCATTTATTTTAAACATATAAGTGTCATATATTTTTGTAATCTCCTTTTAAAACCTTTCATTTTGATACTCTACTCGGTGGTAATAAAAAAAAAATGATTTTTGTAATCCGCGTTATGGCCCCCCCAATCAGCATTTTTTTTTGTTTTTTTTTTTTAATGTTAATGTAGCCAGTGACACTTGCGTCATACATACACGCCAAACACATAACCCTCCTTTTCGGCTTCGCCGCAGTCGGTTAAAAAGAGTTCACAGTTCACTTTGAAAATAGTTTTCGTTTGACGTATCACTACACTGTAGCTTTGCATGAAAGCACATAAGTTGGTAAACATTAAAAGCACTTAATACACTCCTGACATTGGCAGAATAGTCGACATCGGCTTTGCTTGCCATATTCAAAAATAGAATAGAATTAAAAGCACTTACACTCAAAGTTTTACAGTTTTCGCTTTTTTAATTTGTAAGAATTTTATTCACTCCACAACGCTCATTCAACCATAAAAAAGTTTTACTGTAACTTCAGAATGCTAAAAGTTGTAACCTTTTAAAAATGGAGCACCCTCGTGACGTCAGTAAAACTCAAATCAACTGAACGTCGCAAAAGCGTTACCTACGCAATCTAATTTGAGAAAGTCATAAAAAATTAAACGAAAACTTTTACTCCACGTTTACATCTAGGTAACATCTGTCCAAGGAAAAAAAATGAAATAACTTGGAAAGATTAAGAATTTTTATTTCACACCTTCAGTGTATTTTATGCTTTAATACAAAGAGGTAAAGTAGAAAATCGCGTTTCATTTAGATTAGGAAATCGGAAAATCTCTCGCGACTTCTACATAGATACTAGATAGAGACAAGTTGAGGCTTTCTCTCCTGAGGTTTTATGCCCGTCACGCTTCCAGCCAGCTATAAAGCGCTTTACGTTGAAAATTGAAAGTGACTTTAGCTGTAAAACGTACCGGTGAATGTGATGCGCACGAGGAAAATATCAATTTTAGGTTCCAGCGCCCGCAGCGCTTTTATGTATATTCCCTTAAGTTTTTTTGTAGTAAAGTTTGAAGTTCTAAGTGGATTTCGATAGTAACTGTGTAGTTGGAAAGTCGAAATTGAAAAGGAGGATATGTAAAGCTAAAGCAGGCTTGAATGTATGAAGTATGATATTATTTTTTGACCAATATTTACTTGTTAAATATTTTAATTTTTTTTTTTGTTTTTGATTTAGTTTTGTGTTTTTTTTTTGACATTTAATAACGTGACTTATTTAATATGATAAATATTTTATTATTTTTATATTGTGAATATGAGGACTATGTGGGTCTTTCTTTAATTTTAACGTTTGTCTGGCAGTTTGAGTACTATAAGCGACCTACCCAAATGTCCTTTCCTTGGTATTGTTCGTCGTAACGTCGAGCTCCTTGAGTTAAAAGTCGAGCTCGACAATAACTGACAAATGCTTGCACTGACTGGACGGGTCCACTCAAATCTGTGTGGTGCTTTCTTCAAAAGACCATCTCAGACACTAATCTGCATAGCCCTCATGTGTGTCCCAAGATTATGTCTGGACCTTAAACTTATTGTTAACCATTTAAAACCATTTTAAAAGATTAAAAGAGTAACCTTTGGAGTTTCTTGCCGGTTCTTCTCCTTAGGAATCGACCAATGCACCGAACCGTGCCCCTTTTTTATGTCGACGTTTTACAAGTGCCCATGTAGGCCTATGTGAAATAAAATATTTTGACTTTGACTTTGACTTTGAATGTTTATAAAAGTTATGTAACAAAATAAAGTTTTAGATAGAGAAAAATATAGAAACAAGTTCATGTAAGAACAATACAGGAATCCGAATACACTTCTCAATTTAGTCACAGCGAGTGTTGTTTTATCTTTACGGCCAGTCAGACTTGGTGTAGAAATTTTGTTCGATATGCTTTCATCATTATAAGCCTATAATGTTCCCACTGCAGGGACTCAGGCCTCCTCTCTAGGAGAGGGATGAGCTATAAATCTACCACGCGGGCCCAATGCACTTTGGTAAATGTCACGTGTCTTCGATTTATTTTGGTTCTAATTTTCGCACGATGTTTTTCTTCACGGTTTTGAGAGCAGCAGTGATGAAATAAATTACACAATGTAATGCACCTGCCTGGGTTTGAACCCACGACTTACTGTTTGTACACGACTTACTATTTGTAAGTCGGGGCCACCACCACTGGGCCACCGCCGATCTTATGCTGGTGTTGGTGTATGATCTTAGTTATGCCTTAAAGTAATGTTATCATTATTATGTTTGCATTACCAAAACTCCAGATCCTAATTTTAATCTAGTTTAAACAAACGAGCGTGTGATGAAATAAATTACACAAAGTAATGTGCCCGCCTGGGTTCGTACCCACGACCTACTGTTCGTAAGTCGGGGCCGCCACCACTGGGCCACCTCTGCTCTCACACAGGTTACTTCGTGTGTAAATAAAATAATTAACTCCGAAAACTCCAAAACTCGTAACAATATCACTGTCGATAGATTCAAACGTAAATTTAGACCCTAAAAGCTCTTCATGCGACATTAAACAGTTCAACATTATGCCTCTTAATCCCAGAATGTCCTAAAATTCACGTTTCATGAATTCCACGGCGCGACGGTTGAACGATTTTATTTTCACATAAATTACTGAACCCTTTTGGCTACCTCTACAGTATCTAGCGATTGGAGAACCGATCTTATCGGTGACGTAATGGATTGGACGACCAGAATATTGAATATGTTCGCGAGCCTTCGGGCAATTTGAAAAGATAATCTTTTGTTGATGTACCTCCTCGTATGTAATATTTTGCGGAGTGTATTGTTGAATGATGTCTTGATTACGAAGTAAAAGATTAAAAAATTTAATGTGCTTGTAATGTTATAGTTACACGCAACGACTTTCGATCGGCGACCTGCAGTGTCACTTATATTTTGACAGCTGACTTGTCGCTATCGAATTTCAATGTCGGTGTGTATACGAGAGATTCGGCAAAATCCAGCGAGTCATTTGTAATCATGCCGAGTGTAAACCTAACTTTATTCTAAAGAGTCTGATAAAAACATACATGTTGTGAACAACACTGTATTATTCAGATTGAAATGGTCAATCCATTTGTTGTAATACTCAACCAGAACTGTAATCCGGATACGTACGATAGTCTTCGAAATTGGAAATTGTATACTGGAACTTGCATAGAGTTGGGCAGGACACCAGCGAGGTGTGGTGATGGCAGGTGGAGAAAAGCTGTGACCGAGAAATGTCCAAAGAATGAAAAGATAATACTTTTTTTATACCTACAGGATAAATTGGGCATCCCAAACAAGAAATTTCTCCTGTATCATGGGTTTAACAAACATTTAAACTCACATACACAGACACCCAGACCCTAAACAACTATCTGTAGGCCATACAAATATTGATTCCGTTCGGGGATCGAACCCGCGACACGAAACGCAGCAGTCCAATGACTCGGCCACTGCGCCAACCGTCAAAACTTGATCGTCGTGTTCTAACCGCAGATTTCCTCCGCATCCTTTATCACGGCCCAAAGTATATGTTTTTCCTTACAATATTTTCCAACTGGACAATAAATACATGAGTAAAGAGTTCCAATTACTACGAATATTCAGATAGGTCAGGTACACTCGTCGTAAAAAATGTCATGCCAAAACCGCGGTACAGTTGTTAACCTATTTCATGTGGCCTTCCATATTTTTGCAGTACTCAGCTTTTCAGGTACTCAGGGGCCGCTGAATTTAAATCGTTGATGTTTAAAAGCGCGTGCTTTGTTTTTACTAGGGTTGAAAAAAATGAGATTGTACAAAAATTTTAATTTTTAAGGGTGTCCAAGTTTCTTGCCCATTTATATCCATAGAGATCGCTTTCGACTGGGCAATTACATTACTTTCTTGGCTTTCTTTTTTTTCTGTCATACAAAAGTGTTTGTAATGGTCGAATACGGTATTTGACCAAAAAAATCTAATTAGTCTGTCAGATAGATTTCCAAAAATTATTGGACACGTATTTTTTTTTTTCACGTAAACTAAAGATGATGACGACACAGTGCTTCGAAAAGTCGTGTCAAGTCACAAGGTTAGTACTTTTTTACCCACAAAGTGACGACAAAAGCCCCGACTCTAACGCTTTTTCGTTTCATAGGGCCAAACACTCACACTGCAAGCTGTAATCTGGTCAAATCAAATCTTGCAAGCTGACTTGTTTTGTAATAATTTCAGTGATGATTGTATTTAATTATTTTTCTTTTGTCTTTGGCCAACCCTTGTAGCACAGATCTTCTTTCATGCGGACTCAGCCAACCTTTTTTCTTGGCCTACCGTACCGTTACATTAATTATGTATTTCAGTTGAAGGGTTCCGTGGTTTGTCTTCAGGGATTGAAAATGTTTAACCGTATATGATTTTCTGGTTAGAGGGAGGTTGAATAGGCATAAAATCTCGCTTGTCGTCTCTGAATAATTTATGATGGTTTCCGTCTGATTTCGTTAATGAAATCTTGGGTTTGAGGTTTATTGACTTATGTTTGGACTGCTTTTATATGCTGGCCCTCAAATTAACCAGCATTTATTGTTGAACCGTTAAAGGATTTAGTTCTACTTGATAACAGCGATGGAAAAGTCAGCGTTAAATCAGTCGTCCTTTACATTTAGAACGAGTAGATATTGAAATTATATACACTCGGCGACACATCAAGCTGTATATATCGACGGCACGGTTGGCGCAGTGGGTCAAGCCATGGACTGTTGCGCTGCGTGTCGCGGGTTTGATCCCCGCACGGAACGAATATTTGTATGACCTACAGATAGTTGTTCCGGGTCTGGGTATTTGTGTATGTGAGTTTAAATGTTTGTGAATGTACTTAATAGTACATATACACATTTTATCAATTATGTTAAACACCAATTTAGTAGGGGGCTAGCCTATTGCCATCAACTGGGCATAGATCCCGACTGCGTGGCAGTTACTGATACCAGAATTACGATCAACCAATCTATTTAGAATCTTATGTTCTTGTTTACCATCTCATTACGCCACAGAATAGTGACGTACATTGGCTAGCTCGCAACCTCTCGCGCTACTGGCACGTTGAATCTCCTTTCAGGGTAGTCTTTCATAGTTCACAAAACCATTAGGTACATTTTATATATTGCAATCTTTAAACTTAACTTGTTGCTTTTATTTTGTACTTTAACATCTGTGCTTTAAGTGCTCTTTTAAAATATTGGAAGTGCATCTGATGTACTTTCGAACATTGTAGCTGTTAGGGGATATGTTTTATTTACTATGTGTTAAGAGACGCTCCTTTTGACTTGAGTCAATACATTTTAACAAGAGTGTTGTTAGTTTCTTTGCTCCCCTAAGAGTCACTACATAAAACAAAGTCCTCCACCGCGTCTGTCTGTCTGTTCGCGATAAACTTCAAAATTACTGCACCGATTTTCATACTGTTTTCACCAATAGATAGAGTGGTTCTCGGGGAAGGTTTTAGTATATAGTTTCACTGACATCCACGAGCGAAGCCGCGGGCATCAGCTAGATAAAAATATGATTGACTGGTAGACATTTGTCTTAAATGTAGCCGTTAGCCGTGTTCCAATGTATGATTTTGTGATAGGGTTCAAAAACAAATCTTTGAGAAAAAAATATATTACACAAGATTTTCCTACACATTTTGACGAGATCGTACATAATAAAGCATAAAAAACTTGTTGTTCTATTTTTTTGTCAATTTGGAAACATATTTTCTCTTCTCAATAACCCACAGAAAAATCGTAAGTCATTTAAAAAAAGAATCTCTCCACAGATAAAAAAAGTCTAAACACCGCGTGTGTCACCCACCTTTTTTGAGGCATAGGAAACTACGCTTACAGCCAAGTGATCTCCCGCTCGATATTCGTGTCCACACCAAAATAGACTTGAAACCAGGTCATCGAACGTTGTCAACTAGCGACGACCACCGACATCTAAACCTCAAAAATAAAGTTACCAGTCGACAAATTGAATGTCAGTCAATAATGTTTAGTTAAATGGGATTAGTGTTGATTTTGTGCAACGTACAATGCTATGTTAGTTCCGTAATGATCGCTGTCATTGTAACAATGCGGCCATTTTTAGCAGTAGTTTAAATTCGTGTGTGGGCTTCATGTAAATTATACCATATTTACATTATTTGAGATAAAACGATATTATAACACAATAATGATTTAGTTTTATTATTCAAAAAGTAGTTATACCCGAGGTTCAGATAATTGTAATGGACATTCTTTAGTCGTTTGAAATTAAAATGAAAAATAATAAATTCAGATTGAATGCGTCGATTGATTGCGTGTTGCAAGGGCGACTGTGAGCATGAGGTCGTCGGTTTGATTCCCAGGTCGTCAAAGTGATATCGGGTTTTTCCATAAGGATATTGTCAATAGAAGCTTGGATTTATGTCCAAAAGTTCACCAACATAATTGGCGATATGTGGGTGTATTTTTAAATACACCGCTGCATAACCTTTCGGGAATAAAAGGCCTGATGTTAATTCTAATATGCGATCGACAATTAAAGTGTTGATTACAGAATCAACACTGGTGTTTCCAACTATCGGGAGTTCGAATGGATCAGGGAATAGTGTGGTGGGCGTGCCCATAAGAAAACATCGTGAAACAGTATAATTTCGATAGCAAAAATTGCAAGGATCTACAGGTGTGAAATTAAACTCAATATCAGTAAAAGCACGTGTTGAGGTATTTTATAAATAAATATGGAGCAGTAATCCGGTGGTTACGTGGCACGTAATAATTATCTTTGCCGGGACATTCGCGTCTGAAATAAACGCTAAACTTTCTGTGTCACCGGGTTAAAAGTGTTTCACAAGGTCGCTTGCCAATTTTAGAGACATTTTATTTTGTTTTAATTATAGATTTTTTTTTGTTGTAAACTAATTATTATATGTAATTCTTTATGCACAAGCGAGAAATTATACAAACTGGTCTTGTTGATGGGGCATTTTTGTAAAAGAAAATGAAAGCTTTTTAAAACTTTAATTCGGTAGTTTAAACACCACCTTCCACAATATTCAGATTACAATTAAAAAAATATAGCTTGTGTATAATTATTTTGGTAGGTACAGCAACTTTCAATTTTATGATAAAACTAAGCAGTTATAAAAGTAATGTAGTAGTAAGTAATTATAATTGAATTCTAAACACTTAACAACACTTAAGAATTTTCTAAAACATTTTATTATTTTGTCAAAACTAAAAACACTGGCAACTAACAATAACAACCCAAACCAAAAACAAAAATCCCCGAATAAGAACTTACCATTCAAAAAAAGAATCTCATTGCACAGATCCACATCAATACGGTTTTCCCAACGTTTTGTACGCTACAGTTGAACTGGTGTAATAATTTATTCATGAGCCCACTTTCCACTGAATGAATAGGTCTAAAGCGTGGGTGTGCGAGTGTGCCCCGTAAGTTACACTCGTAAATAGACGCGGGAATTGTAGTTATGGACGCGCTTGTCTTGTTTTGTTTTAGTTAGGTCATGTTTTTGAGAGAAAAGAGGGCATTAAGCTTTTTTCTAGACAAAAAGAGACGATAATTTTATTTGTTCTAGACTGAGTGTACTTCAAGTTACGATTTTTTTTAGATTTACACAACACACACAACATATTAGTGAAACCATTTTGAAATCGTCTTCTTTTAAAGAATTGAGAGACACAGAAAAATAATTGTTAATTCAAAAACTATTTAAAAAATCACTGTTTTTTTTTAATCAAAACTTCCTTTAGCAATAAAGTCAGTTTTCTTCGTCCATTCTTCCTTGTCAGACGCCACGGCATCGTTTATTCCTTTCTCTTACATATAATTTCTCACACAATCCATCCATATTTTCTAGGGCTTTCCTCTCCTTCTCCATCCACTTCATATCAAAACATAAAAACGAATAAATTCAAATATTATGATAAACCGCCCCATACTGTATCAATCCCCCACTCTAAGTTGAAATATATTCGTACATCACGGTTGTCACCGATCACTACATATTTGATTCGCTCCGATATTTTCGAAGCGGCACAAATCGATCAAAGCCAACTCTTTGATATTTTTCCTTTATCTTTGAATTAACGTCTTACAATTATCTGTTTATATACTGGAAGTAACGAAAATAACTGGGACGGAAGGCTTAATTCGTTTTGTGTCTTTGACTTTTGATAAAAATAGATTTGTCTATGATTAAATTCTTTTCGGTAATTTTATTTTTTTGTGTGCGGTGGTGTAGCTTATTTGCGGGTGACCTGTTTAGTCATAGTTTGGGGTGTTTGTTTCGTTTTACCCTGAGTTGTTTAATTTTACCCTGAAATTTCAGCTTTACCCTGACTTGCCCACATCAGCAGCAGAGTTCATCGTTGAATTTTCGTCCAAAGGTTTCTCTAAGAAATTGTAGTGGAACTCCGGAGTAATTTGCTTTGATAACAATGACATTTCACTCGGTTTATTATAACGAAATATAGGCCGCTCGCCCACGGTGACTTTTTGTAGCGATGCTATTCCCCTATAGTTACCTAACTATAGAGATTAGTGATACACATAAACATACACAAACTTACGCCCTTCTCCCATAGGGGAGGCAGAAACCACAGAACGCCATTTGCTACGATCCTTACATACTCCTTTCACCTCGCCCACATTCATACATCTGGTCATACACGCACGCCGGTTACGAGTACTACGCAGCTGTCCTTTCTGAAAAAAATCACCAATAAGATCAGTGTAATTATGTCTTTTTAGAGCGTCCCCTCCCGGCGTTGCCACTCACATCTGCCTTGTAAATACCTTTCGTTAATCGACTTTCACTCATTCTGTCTACATGACCGAACCACCTTATCATACTCTTTAACAATGTTGTCACTACATCTTCTTTAAACCGCAACGTTTTCGTATCGTATATATGTGATGTGATGTATAATTTTGTGATTTACACATAAAATTAAGATCAATGCTTACAATCATCTCCTTTTGGCTCGTCCGCATTCATAAATCCGAGTGCGGGTGTGAGTATGTATTTATGTATGTATTAGGATTAATGTTATTTTCAGTCATTCCAATGCAATGTTATTTAAAATATAACTGTCTAATTGTCGATCTACCATTGGTTCTTATTTCTCGAGAGGGTACTAAGAGGTACAGTCAGCATCAGAAATAGATTAACACTACTCATATTATCAAAGCACTTTTCCTTTTCACTGTTTTTTTTTTCAATAAAAACTTGTTAGATATTACGCGTTACTAATATGTGATCGAAGAGTTAGGAATATTATAAAGAATGATTTTGCGAATCATTTAAAATAAAAGCTTGAGTCCTGTACATCAAATATATAACAATCCGAAATTTTAAGCTACTTCTGTTTCTGACCATACTACTCTTTCGGGAAATACGAACCAATTTGATTTTAATGCCATATACCTACAAAATTAGGATCAATGTTGTTTTCAGTGTAATGACGCTCGACGCTCATCTCATTACGGTTACCAATAACCGGGTCAACAGGCCGGGTGGGTCAGTTTCCAGTTCCATTGACAATTTACAAGGGATTGTCTGCTATGATTATGAACGACTGTATTATGTTACTGAACTAGAATGTATTATGTTTGTGACGTTGAAACGTTGAAAATGTGTGTGATAAATGTTGATTTCGCGTTTATTTATACGCACTATTTAGTTTTGTTTGCACAAAAATAGGTAAATCATCATCTGCCTTGTCTTTTCTCAAAAAATATGAGGTTGGCTTTCAGCTGTATCCTGCCTGACCTCCACAACCAAGTTAGTCAGTGCTAACTGCGTTGTGGAGGTCAAATTGGCTGCTAATACAATTCTCCTTAGGCTTAGACTGGCTGTCATAAAAATTTACTAGTAAACCTTTCTTGTCATTATACCCTGGTAATAGAAAAATAATGTTTTTTTAAATCTAAACAAACAGTTACGAGCACCACAGTTTTTGGTGTTATTATTATACTAAAGAAACACAATTAACTAAGTATTTTCATCTTCACACAGACAAATTACGATTGATAGTTCAATAAAACTCGTAATTGCCTTCAAATAAGGTCACCGAATTATATCTAGATTTTATACTCCAGTTCATTTATTATAAACGTCTTGTCAGCTTGTCAGTCAAACGTAATAGAAATAATAATTGATAAACTAATTATTGTGTAACTAAATTATTCATCTGGTAGCACCGGCCGACTACCTGACGTCCGTTGGGAAATCAAATTATGTTCCTCAACTGAATATTACGTAGCTTTTATCATTGACAGGTTATGTACAGACAGCGCATCAAGCTACTAATCTGTCAAATACTTACATTTAATAGATTTTCAACTTTATCGCTGAAGTGTTAGGTTCAAGATTGATTGGGGGAATTTTACAGTTTGATGTTACTGATTAACAATTAAGATAGGGTATTACAGGTATTAGTGAATAGTTAATAATATTTGTGATATATATCTTATTGATATTTCAGGGGTATGATTTTAGTTTGGGTTTTGGAGTAAATGTTAGATAGATTTTGGACTGAATTTGACATCGCCAGTCAATAATTAATGTAAATTTAAAATCAGGAAATTGATGGGCGTTACCTCAAGGTTCAAACATTGTCCAAAATTTGTTGATTATACTGATACTGTTAGCCAGCATAGCAGTGGAGTACCTATGTCAATATTCTTTTCAAAATATGTAGCTTGACTTCATTGATCAGATGTGGACCACAGCTACGATGGGCTTTGGTGAATCCTCTCAATTGAAACTAGACTTTGAATATTTTATTTACGGAAATTGGTAAATATGCATAGAAATTGTCTTTCTTACAAATGATTCTAGGAGATTTCCCAGTTTGTCATCGTCTCATCTCAAATGAAGATCGCCATCGACACGCTAAAAGGAAGAAGATATCTCATTCTTTAGAATGTAATGCAAAAGCAGTTAACGAGTACTTAAGCCCACTTATTTAGCTGCACTTTATAGCTCTATTATTTAAAACAAATAACAACCTCAACACTTAAGAACTACAAAATTCTCCTTATCGACTCACAATTAACATTTTAAAGAGACCACGAGTTGACTTGAACAAGTTAACAAGCCAACAGTTTTGGAAGACTCTGAATTATTAAAACTTCATTAGGAGTTGGGTGGCAACGTAATTCTGCAGTGTAACTTTGGGCAGCCTCTGTAATATCTCGATGAGATCGCCCCTTAAGGCTTTGCACACACCAAGAGGAGCGAAACATGGAGGATTTCCGACATCAGCGAATAATGCACTTTAAATCTTAGTTACATAAAGTCTTAAGTTTAACGAACATCTATGTGGACAGCAATCGGCTCCCCAAATTTTAGAACAATGACGAATGTGCTGTATAGGACTGAAAATAAAGTTAACTATTCAATGTCATCAGAAAATCCTCCGCTCCATCTACGGTCCGGTCTGTACCGGGTCTTACGTCGAGATCGAATGTTGGTTCTTGTTAGTTTGAAGTTGTTTAGTTTTAATATTCTGAATTTATGTTCAACTTAGTATAATGCGTTGCCGTTTGAGTGTTTGCAAATGGATGAGGAAATATTGTATGGTTCGTGACAGGGGACCGAATTAATGAAGGCTAAGACTTACTAAAGAATTTCTTAGATTGTTTTAGGTAATGAACTGTAGCTTTTTTTCAACATTGGAAAACATACATTGTGGCCAGATTTGGAGACCATAGCCTCAAACCAAGTAAAAAGTAAAGACGGAACTCTGCGAACAGCAAAGTGAGGCCGGTCAAACTACGCCTCGCCGTGTACATAAAATAATACAATACACGCACACACGTACAACATAAACTACGCCTTGGTCTTAAACTTTTTATTTGGTCTGAGACGTGTGTGCGTGTTTGCGAGGCGTAATTTGACCGGCCTCACTTTGCTGTTCGCAGAGTTCCGTCTATACTTTTTATTTGGTCTGAGACCATAGCTAGTAGTCCAAAGCGGTACGGAAATCGATTTCCAAATCGGACAAAGTATTATTGAATCATTGAGAGAAACTTCAGTTCTGATTACAATAGACCAACTATACCTACCTGACGAAAGGTGGGGATTAGGTATATATGTGCCAAACCCTTCGGGAACTAATAGCGCGATATTATAATAATATGGTTATCTAAGGATGTCCTCGAAACATACAACCCATGTTATATACCTTCATCTCACTAGACACCTATCGGTACCAAAACATACAATATCCAGACGATAGGACATAAAACAATAACTTAATCGAATTACAGCCCTCTCGGGAACTGTGCGATGAAAAACAACAGAAGGGGGAGTTGTAACAAGTTGGACAACAGTTCAGGGGTGGTGCGGCTAAAACGGGATTAATAATAAACTGTGGAATTACTAAAATTATGTTATTGGATTGTGTTACTGTAAAGTAAAGATTATCGGTAGGTTAGTGATGGTTAATTATGAATCATTTTTGTCGGTTATCATTATCCCAAACAGAATTCCAAAACCTAGTCCATCCAGATACATTTGATCATTTTTTCGCTATTACTTTGCAGTCTCATGGACAAAGCTGTAAGTTTTACGATATGAACCACGGCTTTAAATAAGATGTTATAAATGTGTGTGTCAACAGCGTGTGTGTGCGTGGGTTGCGTCCCTGCCTTGCTTTAACCTAAGAAAATATAGCTTTAAGCAATTTGTAGTTTCACTTGTGTCCTTCGTAGTAACATAGCATAAAACTACACCTTTCTGACACGCTGTAGGTATAATGGAACACAGCCGTGCCAACCTTTCAGCGAAAAAAAAAGAATAAACAACAACTCTGAAAAAATATGAAAAGCTTTTTGCAAAAACGTCACAAACTTAATGAACCTCTAAAAATGTTTTTGATGATTCAGGAAAAAGCTTGAAAATTTGCGTTGAAAATCCAAGGAAAATACTCAAGAAAATTTCTTTAAAAGATGTTTTGCGGCGGTAAAGTCAAGTCGCGATCGTCTTAAAACGATCTTAAAGTTAATTTTACTTTGAAAGTTACCCCGAAATTATGATAATAGTGTTTATAACAACATAGAAGTACAATTAAGTATTTAAAACGGCCTATCAAAGTTGCCAGTATTTGGATCGTAGAGAGATCAAGAGGGATTATTTTGGGAAACAAACTAATGCTCTACTGAGGTGGTTCTTAGTTAAGTAATATCTCTTTGAAACTTTAATGTAGAATTATGATATTATAATGTTCTTATTTTAGAAGGGGAAGCGGCGATTTATTTTTAAATCTTGGGATAACCTTGGTGCTTGGTGATCTAGGTTTTCAAAATTGTATTTAGTTGAAGATTTGAATGCGTAAACCATTAGGTACACCTCTGCATAACCCTTCGGGCATTACAGGCGTAATGTCATGTATGTATGTATTTAAATGTAAATACACTTTATATATAACCTTGTGGTGGGCAACAAAACATTTCTAATCGATCACACAGGTGCAAAAAACTGTTGTAAAACTGTATCTATATGTTTTTCGTGTTATTTTACCGTTCGCTAAAACAATAGTCGGTCCTCAATCATCATAAAATAATCAGATTTTATACCTTCGACTTAAATCAATTAGGGAACATCATTCTAGAATCCAGTTCTAAATCTAAAAATAGATTGTGCGAGTAATTTGTAACAACATTGCTGTCACGTATTGAATCCCAAAAGGATTGGTAAAATAATATCGCGGCAATATATTTGATTAAATATAAAAAAGTATATAAGCCACAGTATACGAATGTCAGTATTAGGTCCCTAGCGATAGGCGAGCCTATCAATATTTTTATTTGTCAGACAGGCTTCAATTTGAAAATACATATCAGAAAACTGATAGCACTGCCCTGGGAATTACAAACGTGTAAAGGGCGTAGTATCGTCTCACAAGGACAATGTTACCATGTAGAGGGCCTGTCGAACAGATTCAATCGCTATCCTAGCGTTTTGTATGTCTACAGCAACCGTCAACGAGATTACTCATATAACTATTTGGTAGATTATTAAAGTGCTCTACATATTTGGCCTTATTGTTAGAGGATTTACCCTTTAAAAGGGCAATTCTCCTTGGTTGTCTCAGACGGCTACTTTATTGTGGAGTCTGTCAACACTGGGGGAGAATCAAACCAATTATGAGGAGGAGCCAAGTCAAGACGGTGAAGGATAACATCGTAAGGAAACCGGCATGTCTTACCAAAAAATTCGAAGACATGTGACATCTACCAACCCGCACTGGGCCCGCGTGATGGGTTATAGCCCATTCCTCGCGTAGAGAGGAAACTGACTGAGTCCCTACAAGAACATTACAGGCTGATGATGATGATGAGGAGGAGCAAATGCGACTGATTCAGACGCAACCACCACAAGTGGTGAACAACACCAGTGGGTGATGTAACAAGTAGTTGCAACTACCACTATTTAGAACAAACCGAACACTCTAAAACTCGTTTATGCAATCAAATAAAAACCACGAACATTCCTTTCAAATCTCAGTCTCAGTTAGTGAACTAGCAAACATAACTAACATATTTCACAGTCCTGTAAATTGTATATTCGAATCACGCAAGTTAATTCTAGAACTGCTGACATTGGCTGAAAAAGACTGTAAAGTGCGGTGATTATACGTTAGCGATATCGGAATGCCGAGGCCTGGATTTAATTGGAAACGTAAAGCATCGAGTATGGATAACGTACATAGTTGAAATATCTCGAGATTATATGTAGTGTTAATCGATACGTTTGTAATATTGGGTTCTAAAACACTAGCTCTAAAGCCGATACCCGATACTGATTGGGATGTGGAGGTCAGATAGGCAGTCGCTCCATGTAAAATACTGATGATGCAAACGCAGTTGGGAAAATGCTAAGCAGATGATGAGTGCCAAAAGCAAGCAGCCTTTTTTTTTTGGGTGGTGAGAAATCATCAAATAACCCCTCCCGCTCTTGGGCAGAGCGAAAGGGAGTATCAGACTTCTACTGACTAAAAACCACCCATGTTCCTTCTTAGCCCTATATGTCGACGCCGCGGTATCTCTTACAACAACCCGCATCCCCGACGCACAAGGCAAGCAGGCTTTCGTATATTTTTTGCAACCTTCTGACTTTTGACATTTACACTTACAGAGAACTGTAAACAAACGGAATAACTTCTTCTTTCTACGAATTTTTCGCGCAGTAAGAATTTTCTCTCTCCTCACAAATCTAGCTTTTATACATTTTTATACGTCGTAAACTTAACTTCTTCGTAAGTCAAATATTATTGTGTTTTAACTAGGCCACTTCCTGTTTTTACCCGACTGAAAAGATGGGTTATGTGTTTGTTTTGTCATGGCGATTTATTTTATAGATTATTATAATCTTTATTTATCAAAAATCATAGAGAGTTTGAAATACAGTTTGATATTTTGTTTTAGAATTACATTTATAGTTAATTCTGCAAATTCTAAACAAGAATAACCGACTACCGACGGACTATAACCTCTTGAGCTAGGGTATACTTGTATTTTAAGAGGTATTTGACTGTGTCATTTTACTTTAAGGTATACAAGAGTAGAATTCTATGTTGTGTGTGTAAGTGGTGTGGGAGTAGGTGTGTGTGTGAGTGTATTATACAAGATAGGTGAGTAAAGACTCCGTGCAAGAGTAATCCTTACTTTAGGAGATTATTTTACCAGCCTAGATGTTTCCCTAACTATACCTACCTATAGTATAGTCAAAACGGATAGGCTAAGACTTTGATCTTCTATTCCATTCATCCTTCTGTACTCTTCAAGAAAATCAACTTATGTCATGTTATAAAGTGTCAACAAATGAGAGCGAACCGTTTTCGATTGAAGCTGTCTGACTGGCCTACGTGTACGTCACTTAGTTACCCTAAACATAATCGATAACTAACAGTATTTCGCCCAGTTCATTTAGTACTTGATACGGTACATGACGCTCAATAAAAGTTAGTTCGATATAAAGTCCATTGAATTTTATGTCCTGTTTAATGGATTAGGTCTATTTAGTTCCAGTTGAAGTAACTTTTAACGCAAGTTTTGCTTTTGTTCGTAATCATTTTTTATTACACTAGAATGTTATACAGTTTTGCAGACTGTCATAGTGCTACATGGATATTTAGATGCTTTGTGATATTACATGTAGAAATTGTATTTAAGAAATAAAATGTGACTATTATTTCAAATGTAACGATTCCCAAAAGATTCTAGTTCTACTTTATCACAGGCACGTTGTTACTTTAAATCTTTTAAATGAAAAGAAACGCTTGTGAGTTTAATTTCCATCGGCATTGCTAACTCTTACCATAAGAACGACGTCCCATAAACCCTTTCACTGCCAATACAATACAGCACCATCGTAACCGTTCTTATTTTAAACGTGGAACGCATAACGAATAGCCTGTTCGGAATAAAGGGCCGTTTGCTGACGTCATGTCACGTCAGCACATACTCTTTTGAAATATTGGCAAAATATTGGCAAAAAGAGGCTGACACCCTTCACAGACATGGTCCCACGGACAGCGGCCTAGCGAATATTTATGATCGCTCAATATGATAACAGAGAGGTTGAAATTTTTGCCCAATTCGGAATATTTCGTCGATGGCATTTTGAGGTTTGAGATATTGTCTTTGTTGGGGTTTGTTAGGATGTTGGAATTTTGGGGTCAATTTAGTCGGGGGACCAATTTGTTGGGCTAGAAAATTGTTTGCCTAATTTCAGATACCAGGTAAATTGGACAGAATATTTTCTGTAGAATATGACCGTATATCTATAGCAAGCTTCTGTTAGTGTGACAATAATGAATTAAAGAAAACGGCAGGGCTATTGCGTATCTTTTAAATGTCAGTGGCATATTGTCCATGGATGAACTGTCAAATTGGTTATGGTTTAGTATAAAATGGAGCCATTTGACAGTTAATTGATGGACACTAAATGATATTCACTGTCATTTAAAAGATACGCAATAGCCCTGCAGGTGAGATAAGTAGTCGCTGCATGTAAAATACTGGTATTTAGCTGCATACAGTTACACTAGAAGACGACCCCAACATAGTTTGGGAAAGGCTGGGCGGGTGATGATGAGATTGATTGGTTATAAACAAAGAATATTTATTTGTAAGTCTTGTCCGTTTTAAATAAACATAATCCACGCTGGCCATTAAAATACACGTATGCAATAAAAATACTACTCCAGTACCAGTTATAGTTGACACAGTTACAAAAGTACTAGTGCCGAATATTTCCGTACTTTTTCGTTCCAGCAAGGTAGTATTGTTTTTTTATTACAATTATTCTACGCGGGTTTGCTTCAAACAAATACGCTTTTTCATGAAGCTTTCCAGTTTGTGGTTTTAACGAGAGAATTGTGGAATATATTTAATATATAGGTCCATTTATTTGGGTATATTGTGTGGGCTTATATGAGGATCAAATAAGTGGGCGTGTGTATTTGTAATCGGTCCTAAAAATAACATGATTGAATATTGATAGAGGACATTTTGTCAAAGAAATTTTTTATTTTATCTATTGGTTGTTTACGGTTTAACTTCATTATTAATATATTTACGTTTTATAAACATGTAATACTTATCACGCGGCACGCTTGTTTTTACCCGACTGCGGCGAAGCCCAAAAGGAGCGTTATTTCTCAGAACGGTTAGGTAAGGGACTACCTATTGGGATCTCTTGGGAGGTGACCATGTTATTTTTTTTTAAACCAATAAAAAAATATTTTCAATTTAAATATTCATAGAACTTATTTAATCCAAGGTTGTCTATAACAATGTCTATCTAGGATTTCGTTCAAAATCTGCGAAACGATGTCTATGAAGAAATAGTACCAAGATCGAAAATCAACATCGTTTGAACTCTTAACTCCTGTAACACAAATCACACCTAGTACAGGAGTCAGGGTTTCAAACTAAAATGTATTACTTTTTTCTTTGTGTCAATAAAAAAAAAATTACTCCGCAAAGCATCGTTGTCACCATCTGCATAGCCGCTACCCAATGAGTTATTTCACCAAAAAAATCTAATTAGTCCGTCTGTTAGATTATCGAAAAATATTGGATACGTGTTTCATGTTTTAAAAAAATAAAACGTAACAAGGATGTGTGTGTGTTTGTGTGGGGGGTTTTTGACGTCACTTTGTGGGTAAAAATTTACCAACCTTGTGACGTCACACAAATTGACGCGACTTTTTGAAGCACTGTACCTATCGTCTTCATCTTTTGTTTAGATGAAAAAAGAAAAATACGTGTCCAATATTCTTTTTTTAATCTATCTGACGGGCTAATTAGATTTTTTTAGTATGTTAGGATCGGCTTCCAGTCCGTCTAAATGCAACTGAATACCAGTATTTTAGCTACTGCCTATCGTCCACAACCTGGATAATAATGGATAACACGATACTTTCTTGGTAAAACTTAACAAAAAAATAGAATAAACAATTTTCGTAGAAAAATAAGAACTTGGCTTAAAGAAGTCAAGTCACTTGGAAACGTGACAAAAGTTCCCGAGAGATTCGACCAATATCTCACCTCAAAGGGACAGAAATAGACCGGTCATTCACCCAGTCAGACAGCTAACTATTTCACTAAACACATTCATTCATTGGCTACCTACGGTGTTGTGAAATGTAGGTGTGAGTGTTCGTGAAACATGACAGGACAGCGTAACAGTGGATAAGCTAACTATGCATTTGTATTTTTTCAATAGTGTTTAATAAAAACTGGGAAATATTGTTACCTCTTTATTATTTATCGGTGTCGTAGGCGATATTCAATAATGTGTTTGAAAAGTTGCTCAAATTAAATTTATAAACAATACACAAAAAAAAGTTATTTTAATAAATAATAATAAAAAGACTTCACTAAAATAATTTAAACTACGGAAATATGCAATTATTCCAATGTTGCTATATTAACATATTTTTTTTTCTTTTCAGGTACAAAGGTGAAAATGTTGTGACATTAGCCACTATGCCTTAGTGTTGTGACATTGTCGATAGTCAATATCGATATGGCGCGGTTGTTACTAGTGCTGTTGCTGCCGGCTCTTGCCGCAGCGGCAACTGGTGAGACTGACGTCTGTAATCCGGATAAAATGACTGTGTACAAAATGGTGCTGCATACATACTGGACCCGGGAGAAATTCCCGAAACATTACCCGGATTGGAGACCGCCAGCGCAGTGGTCGAAGGTTTATGGTGAGTTAAAACCCTTTTGACTCAGCGTAGAACCATTTCGAGCTTGCATGATAATATTGAATACGTTTTTGCTTGTGGGAAGTAAACGAAAGCGAGCGTTATTTTGTATCGTGAGAATGTACGCTATGCTGGACATTAGACTTGTAAGTTCTGGGATAATGTCCACTTTATTTTGATTTAAAGCATGTTCAGATTGATTGACTTTGTTACGGTTTAAACGAATGTGTAAAAGTGAATATTTATTAGACACTGAGACTTTGTAATATGATCTATACCTGTGTTTCTTTGCTCATCTGGGATAAATGGAAAAGGATTTTAGGATGAAGTTTGGATTCACTTACAAAAATGACGGGACATGTAGTTCAAATGTGTATGTATGTGCACAAAAGTTTCTTGGTCATTCTTCACAATAGAGATTTACGCTTTAGAATACGCAACATCAGCACTTTCACAAGTTATTATACCTTATGACTAGCTTCACTTTCTTTATTTTTCTGAAATTCTTAACTGCCTGTAATGCTCTAGCTGAAATTTACTGATTACTGAATTACTGATACTAAATTCGAGTAACCTCAAACTCAAAATGTATCCTGCAATTTATTTTAATTTAAAAAAATGAATGAGATATCGCCGATGCCCGATTTTTCAATTTGAAATTTTCGAAATCATCGGCATTAAATATTTTAACCGAAAATATCGAGTTCAATTTCATTTCATTCGATTCCACTTGTAATGATTCCAGTGTAAAATACTTTCGTACGTAATTAAATGTATCAGAGATGGGCCGCTGCAATATTTTAAACAAACATGGTGGGAAATGAAAATATCTGCTTGAAATAATGAAACAAATATTCCAGGAAATAAATATAAATAAAGTTGTAGACTGGTAAACCTTTGCTTTTCACTGCTTTAATTTTTGCATCATCATCATCACCATCTTCATGTTCCCACTGCAGGGACTCGGGCTTCCTCTCTAGAAGAGGGATGGGCTATGATCCACCACGCGGCCCCAGTGCGGATTGGTAGATGTCACATGTCTTCGAATTTTTTGGTTTTCTTCACCGTTTCGAGAGCAGTGGTGATGAAATAAATTACACATAGTAATGCACCTGACTGGGTTCGGACCCACGACTCACTATTTCGTAAGTCAGAGCCGCTACCACTGAGCCACCACTGCTCTCTGACACAAATTCAAGCCCGTTATCTCCGAAGAATTAGGCATAGGATATCTAATGCACCTTTTTGTTGACGTTTTATAAGTGCCCATGTAGGCCTATGTGAAACAAAAATATTTTGATTTTGATGTTTGATTTTAAGAAGATCAAAATCAAAAAATCTAAAACATTTATTTCAAGTAGGCCAGTTACAGGTTATTTTGAATAGTCGATATTAACTAAGCTACAGTCCCACTCACAAGGCATAATAACTGTAAGTGAAAAAAAATGCGGTTCAGTTCCATGTACACGTGGGTGTGTGTATGTGTGTGTATAAATACCCAATAACACTTTGCCTAAAACAGGAACTGAAAGTCCTTCGTCTCATGCTCAACAGTCGCGCTTGCGTTCATAAGACTAACGCGTACCAACTAGTTAGTATAAAGAGTGTAAAAGTACTCTTAACGCAAACGAAGGGCAGTTGTTGTAATGTGATTTTTGACCCCAAAAAAAAAGTCGTTTCCCAGCAATAATTTTGCTTAGGGGTACTTAGTTTGATGTTGACAGAATGCTTGGTTGACGTATGTGTGAAGGGTTAATTTACACCCTGTATAACTATTTATTACAATTGATTGTTAAAAATCAAGAAATTAGTTTGAACTTTAATAATTAACATAAATATCATAAAAAAAAAACAAACAAAAAATTATATTTGAAAACAGAACAAATAAACAATCTACTCAAAATTCAATGATCGAAGAATCACGAATCATAAAAGACGTGAAAAATAATTGCAATCACTTCAAGCAGACGGCCGTTGGAGTTGCCAGACGAATAAATTCCAACCATTTGTGTGATTTTGTGCGAAATAACCGGCAATGAATAAATTATGCATTCATAAAACATTCTTATTGTTCTAACTAGTTACATTAATGGCGAAACTTTTGATGTAAGTACGTTGAAAAATGTTTGGGGAGCATACTAAACAATTTACCTTGGTAATTTGGTCGTTTTTCAACTTTTTCATTATTCATGGGGTGGTTGGAGACCCGTGTTGTATGTTAGAGGTGGTACATCTTTTTTAAATGAATTCTTATAATATCTATCAAACAACGGAAATAATATGTCCCGCTTGTTTCAGTTTTTTTTTCTTTTTATTGCTAGTTTTACAAAACATCACACCTATCGTAATCCCCGAGGGGTTAGCAGAGGTGTAGGGTCCTAATAGTATGGGTCCCACATTCCGTTAGTTATGTTTAAGTCCAATATAATATACGAGCACAAATCCAGACCCATGGCTGTCTACAGGGAAAACCTGATAGAAAAACTAAATAACACTTTTGATCTGACTTGGCAATTTAATCCAGGACCTAATACTCAGCACCACTTGACCACCGAGGTAGTAGTTATTTATACTCTGTTAAAATAGATATTTCCTAAAAAAAAAAATAGATTTCGACTTTGACTATTTGAAATATGAATTAAAAAATCCACTCGTTAATGTTTAGGGTGAGGCAGATTTTCGGTCGCAGAAATTGTGTGTGTTGTATTGTGTGAGTCGGCAGTCAACTCATTTTGCGTCGCCGTGTGAATCAAAAAGGACTTTTGTATAACCTATTCCGACGTTTTCTGATTAATTTCGGCGGTTCTATTGATTCTGGCTTATAGGATTAACAATGGTTCGGGAATAGTGTGGCGGACTTGTCCCGTATAAAAAAGCCTATTGCAGCAGAATATCTGCGACTCACGACTTACAAAATTACGCTCGTTTGGCCTTACTCTTGTGGTTTTAATTTGTCTGCACCAAGTAGTATACTTAAGCAAACAACCCCGAGACACCTGTTTGTTTTTATTTAGTTCCCAAGATATATATGAGGAGTCTTATTTAGGTAGTTAAAATAACGTATCACCTGAAAGACAGCCCACGCATTTATATATGCTACGCTGACATTTCAGAAATATCTTCAAAGACCAGACGACATTTAAATACATTGAAACTTAAGACTATTTGAGTAATGTGATTATATAATTACGTTACATTTTCTTTACTATTTTAAGTAGAGATGATAGGAATAATTTATTGTAAATGTCAACTAGATATCATTTCAGATTCGTAAAGAATTTTGAACACGCAGAATATTAAAATTAAAAAAAAAAAAAAATTGAAGGTATTTTGTAAATTAGATTAGATATTTTAGTCTATTAGATTTCTAGGCGTATTAGGTACCTACATAGATAGATAATACAGTAGATATCAAAATTCGTCTATACTTACTAAAATTTATTTATTTATTTATAAGAAATTTTAAGGATGAAAAATTTGTTTTTGTCAGACTCAGAGCTAATGATTCAAATTCTTATAAAAAACACCGATTGAAAGATACATTATTCGCGAGTAATATTCTAGGGCTATTTATATCATGATAATTGGCCGAGCCGATTATTATATTTTTCTAAATTCAGCGTAATGTGGGTAAATTTCATAAGAAATAAGTATAACGTGTGGGCGTACTGCCAAAATAGATTCTGGTAACGAGTAACTAGCTTTACTTTAATAAGAACAAGTTTACAACCACGCGTGTAGACTTATACTTGTCGTTGTAATTGTCAGCAAGTTTTGTAATAAATGTGTCTCATTAGTTATGTTGTATATAAAGTGTATAAAAGTACCCTTAACGCAAACGAAGGCACTTATTCTCCCCACCACTGTGAAAATTTTTGTTAGTTAGTTACGGAGATATTGGGGGTCAAAGTTTCAAATTTTGCACAGCTGTTTTTGTAAATACTAGTTTTTCAGGTTATAACTTTACTTAAATTACCCCCATGACCCTTTTACTATTCAAATCATCCACAAGCACAATGTTTTAGTGCAATGCAGTTAGTTTGATGTACAGAATGCTTGGTTGACGTATGTGTGAAAGGTTAATTTACACCCTGTTTAGTATTATCGATCTTTAGACATTTATTTTTACAACTTGACTTTGGCTAAGTAATTTTTGTTTTGGATGTAAAATATGAACAGACACAGAATAAACAGCATAGAATACATGTTCTATTTCTCGCTGAAAAACGTGGTTAAGACAACCTCCTCAATTCCACGAAATCTTCCATTTTCAAACGATTCCTCGGTTAAAAACACAGCGGTGTCGGTTAACCTCTAGTTCCCTTTATTGTTCCTGCTAATGGAGCTCCATTCGTTCGTTTGTTGTTGCCGATTCTCAGAACAGCTGACCACAATGTGATAGGATCATGATTCATGCGCTTGATAATGTTAGGTGCAGGACTGACTGTTAATGCATGTCGTTATTGTTTAGTACGACTGGCCGTTCGGTTTCTTCTTTTGTTTCTTTTTTAATTCGTTCTTGCATTCAATGTGTTGCTCGAATGTTCTTGCATTTACTTCTTACCTTCTTGCGTAGCTAGTGTGTAGTCTGCGTTATTGGTAACCAAAATAATTAATGTTTAAATGTTTTAAGCAAAAAAGATAGAAAGAAAAAGCCTTTATACGTCTCACACAGGAAATAAATTTAAAAAAGTAAACATAAGAAAAACTTCAAAATAAGACATACATTAAACTAAAATTTAAACTTTTAAGACCAATATGGACACGCAATTTATTATAACGATCAAAATCGCCATGTAGTTTGCGTTTCAGATCAAATCTAGGAATAGAACAAAAAATATACTGTAATTTACTCAGCGCACCCAAAAATAATGACCTCATTATCCAAATTACAAAAATTAACAGAAACATTCTATTAATTCAAGCATAACACATTAATTATGTCACAATAACACTCTAAACCAAAAAAAAAACAACCTATTTACTAAAACAGGAACTAAATTAATAGGAATACCACAGAAAGCGACAAGAATATACTGAAGTATTTAATTGACACAGAAACACGACACGATTAATATAACTCATTTATTTTATGACACACAAGTATTATAAAAGTTACAAAGGGGCCATTTATTTTGACACGAGAATGGTCGGGTTTGGCAATTCGCCAGAAATCTTTGCCACCTATCGACAGGCAGGAAATGTGGTATCGACAACTCTATTATATTTCAGAGAGCTTATTGAGGGATGCGGAAGAAAAACTGTCTATTAATATTTGTTTTTCGAAATTGTAAAAAGATGTTTCATGAAACTGGCAACCAAGTATTCTGTACATGAAACTGAATCTCAATGTAACGTCCTATAAATACTGTGTTGAGGTATTTACAGTAAAGTTATAACAATAAAAACTTGTATTCAAAATAAAATCATGATAATTAGAAGGTTCCCAGGTATAACAAAAAATCATAGCGAAAATATCCTTAATGAAGCCGAAAAATACTAATTGTGTCCTGACTGTCATATTTTTACACCTATTATGTAGAGGTCTACATATAGCAGTGAAACCAGTGGATATTATGAACGTTAGAAAATGAGGAAAATCTTTCTTGAAAACCTTTCATAAACCTTTAAGATATACCAAGAAAAGGTTTTTCTGATAATTCTTTAAAAATCTTAAGTAGTACTTAAAAGTGAGAATAAGATGACAAGAAAAATTAGAATATTAATTTTAAGCCTCGTAATCAACCAAAACACAAACAAAATACTTCAAAAACAAAAACCGAAACAAATAATAAACACGAAACTTCCTCTCAAACACAACCTTCCATTACCTAATTCATTAAACTAAAATTTAATTAAAATCAAATTAGCAAAATACTTGTTCAAACTTGCGTTACGGGATCAACATAAAAGATGACGCAGTCTGCCATTTTGTTGGGAATCTCATAAAATCGGCTTTGATGTTCGCGATGAGATCGTCTAATTACTACCGGATTCCCTCAGCTTCTTAACTTTACAGGGAAAACCGCATATTAATATATATAAAAACCAATGCCACTTTTCGTTGTAATATTATAACTCAAGAACGGACTAACCTATCCAAACCAAATGTTTAGGCTTTGTTCGGACTATTTAGTAGATAGTTTATGTGAAGTTTGCACAAAATCGGTCTTGCTGTTCTTCATTTATCACATTTTTTGTAACAAATGAATTCAATAAATGGCGGATCATTTTGTTAGGTGACGCTGCTGTCCGGGCAGGACGACGTCTGGCAGAGGGTCTAATATGGCCACTTTCGCAGATCATTATATGAATTGCATTAAACGCGTAAAATGGACCTTTCGTAATGGTAACTGCGTCTGTGACCATTTACGCAAATAGATCTAGAAAAATAATATTAATTGCGTTAAAATTTGTAAAATGGTCACAGACGCAGTTCCTATAATTTTACGCTTTTTAACACAATTCGTATTATGATCTGCTAAAGTGGCCATTTTAGCCCCCCAGGTCCGCTAGTAAGGTATAAAGGTACTGTAAACGTGGTTGGTTTTCGGACTAAGAGGTAATGTTATTACATACTTGCTGTACATAAATATTTTGTTATTAGACTGTTGAATATGTAAAAGACTAAACTGGTGATTGTATATTATACAGTAGTAACATAACATCATGCCTGTATACCCGAAGGGTTAGGCAGAAGTGTGCCTAATAGAATACCAACATTTTCCCAGTAATGCATAAGCCCTTATAGGGGGTGAGCCTAAATACAGTAGTCATCAAAAAAGTCGAAGACATGTGACATCTACCAACCCGCACTGGGCCCGCGTGGTAGATTATAGCACATCCCTCTCCTAGATAGGAGGCCTGAGTCCCTGCAGTGGGAACACTATAGGCTGATGATGAAATCATAGTAATACTATTGATTGTACCTCTGCCTAAACATTTTAAGATTACAAGCGTTATGTTATGTATGCTTTAAGTAGCCAGTAGGCTTACTCACTCGAAGGTTCCATCTAATTTCCCCACCACAGACAATATACATTTTGTACCCATAATTTACCTCCTTTCTCCGCACCGAACATAATAATATTTCATTTACACTCTCTAAATAATTCATCCGTGTACCCTCACTTATCCATTCTTTTTGTAATTCTCTTCCCTTCGGGTTGTGTATTATTATTTTATTAAATAAGCCGGTAGTGGGTCGCCCTAAGCTTTAGAAGCCGCTACCGACTTCCAACCTAATAAAATAATTAGTGGGACCCAAAACACCCCACATAATATTAGGTTTTTGTGCTAATATTCCAAATAAGATTTTTATTCGGGATAATGGGTAGGCTGTAATAATATATGAGAACATTAAATCGCCGTCTGTGACAGCGTTTTTAAATTATTGTAATGTGGATTTTTATCGTTTAATTTGTATGAAGTTTATTACCATTTTGTACGTTTTTTGCACGATTAGGCTGGAATAAAATATGATACAGTTAATTTTAGTAATCTGTTTTACATTTTTTATAATGATTGAGATGTTCGCACATTATGTAGTTTTATACGCTTTTCATTATTTTGAGTCCTTTATTCTCATCAAAACCATTGACTATTGAAGCCTTTTTAGGGTTCCGTACCTCAAAAGGTAAAAACGGAACCCTTATAGGATCACTTTGTTGTCCGTCTGTCTGTCTGTCTGTCTGTCTGTCAAGACCTTTTTTCTCAGGAACGCGTGGAGGTATCAAGCTGAAATTCATATCAAATACTCAAGTCTATGGTCTCTTGGAGCTGTGAAAAAATCAAACTTCTAAGTCAACGCGATCAAAAGATACTCCCGTTTATGCCGCAAATTTTCGACACTCGCAAGGGAATCAAAACCTACAGGGTACTTCCCGTGAACTCAGAATCTTGAAATTTGGTACGAAGCAACGTCTTATAACACAGATAAAGGAAAAATTGCGAAAAGCATAAATTTTTAGTTACATCATATAATAAAAATATTTTTAAGTTGAAATTTTCACTGAATGTGTCTCTCTGTTGCTGCTATAACAAAAAATAAAAAGCGACTCCCCTACTACGATGGTACGGAACCCTTCATGTGCGAGTAGGACTCGCACTTGGCCGGTTTTTTTTTTTTGGCGGGTGTAAAGCATCGAATAACCCCTTCCACTCTTGGGCAGAGTGAAAGGGAGTGTCAGACTTCTACTGACTAAAAACCACCCATGTTCCTTCTTCGCCCTCTATGTCGAGGCCGCGATAACCTGTGGACAACCCGCGGCCGACTATTGAAGCCTTACTTTTCTAGGTAACTGTTAGTATTGTTTTCGTAGAATTTATTGTTGATTTTGTGACCTATTTCGACATACTTAAGAGTGGTTTTATTAGTCATTAATGTCAACAACAACAACTCGAACAATGAAAACTAAACCGATAACTGAACTTGGTGCCTATTTTCTTCAAGAGCACAAGGTCGTGAACTCATAGTTTGTCTAAAGAAAATTTACGAGGCTATAACCAATTTGTTTTACTTGCTAGACACGTAACAAATTACAGGCTAGTTTCTCGTGTTTGGTTTCTTCTATATCTTTTATCTAGAAAATAATTACGATGAGGCTTTTCGTTGTCGGTATACCTACATACATATAATATATTATAGGTGCTTGCATAAACTCATACTTTCTCTATGATTCAAGTACCTACATAAAGTCATCATAATAATTTTGTTAGCAAAATAATTAATTTTTTTGTGCTCTAACACAATGCTGTCCTATTTGACCCGAAAACTGACAAGTTGACGGCGCGGTTGGTGCAGTGGCTGAGCGATTGGATTGCTGCGCTGCGTGTCGCGGGTTCGATCCCCGCACGGAACAAATATTTATATGTCCTACAGATAGTTGTTTCGGGTGGGTATTTGTGTATGTGAGTTTAAATGTTTGTGAACGCACCCACGATACAGGAGAAATTCCTAGTGTGGGGGCAACGTTTTTTTAAAGAAAGAAAGTAGAGGAAAGTCTTGTGGCATTAAATCCTCCTTGTACAACTCTTGTACAGTCACCTGCAAAACTGCATGGACAATTCAGAACCAAAATCGTGTGAAGCGAGAAATGACGCCACCTAACGTAAACTAGTTATCGACTCACATAAACGTTCACAGGAAAATCCACACTAAAGTATCAATGCAATTTTAAAGGTTAAAGTGAAGTGTAAATACAATAAAATAACTCGATAACAACTTTGTAACCACTGTCTCACAATAAGGATCTACTCGTATGATTTGGTCTTACATTAAAATTTCAGTAAAATATAGGGTTTATCCGGTTGGAAAATCGGGAAAATCCTGAAACCCTGTCGTTTTGTGCAAGCACACTATGGGTAGATTTTCATAATATATTTGCCTAATGCGTTTTCCAATCCGACTTCACTTCGCAACGCATTTTATAATTTATCACAGCCATTAAATAATACTTAAGATAAAATGCGCGAACGCTTTAAGGGATGACCAAAATAATTTTGTGAAGGAGAAAATAAATCGTTCATGTTTGATTTATATTTTTTACGCACAATTTAATATCCTGCTTTTGCTTAAACAGAGATATTGATATGAGTAACTGTTTTTTTTTTTTAAGAAATGCGTATCTTTTTTTTTCTTTTTATTGATAATGTCTTTGTGGCAACCTTATCTGTCGTGTCGTGAATATTCAGCCTTGAAAGTTTAGTAAGCTGTGTTAGATACTCTCCGCCGCTTCGACAAATTAGTGCAGATCATACAATTGATTTATTTGTGCACTAAACTTCTGAAAGAGTACCATAGCATTATCTGGCAATGTAAAGTGCTTCGAAATTATCTGTCAAATTATGAAATAGTTTTGATGATTATGCGGAAGAACGACTAAGAAACTCCACGTTTCATTGGTTTCGTTTACATTTTATTGGTTGTGACTGTACGACGACGTTACGTACGTTACAAAATTAGAATTACCGTCATGTAAGAATATACTGAAACCGAATTTATGACTGAACAAATGAACTAGAATCCTTTGCTCATTACTCCATATTGCTCTATATTGCTCCATATTGCTCACCGAGATATTTAAATAGAATAGCTCACGCATTGTTTGTTCACTCGCTGTGAAGAGAGAACGCGGTCTCTTTGTTATTTGAGCGGTGTCAAGTTGTTGTTTTCGGTGCTACTGACGGTTAAGCACTGTCATTTTCCGTTTCGCTCCGCTCACAGTAAATACATTTGACTTAGGTTTTGATATTATCTATCAGTCAGTATACTCAAACTAAAACGGATTGATTGAAATGTTAGTGACACGTAATTAAAAACTTATTTTTTTCTTTTTATATTGCCCCACGACTGGGTAAAGGCCTATATAGGCCATAGCTTTCTACTCTGTTCCAGAAGACAGGCCTCGTCACCAAGAAAGGCCTAGATAACGCTGACGTGACGACTTTAAGGCTTTTGTGTGAGATTGGATTGAGAAATTTGCACGGAGAGAGTAGTGAACTGGTTAAAAGCCAACTATAATCGAATAATCAAAAATTTTTTTAATCTTTGTAACTATAGTAGTAGATAGAGTTTATATTGCATCCCACTTTAGCACAGCAGTCTTTTTTATAAGCTCCTTTTTTATCTACTATTAGGAAAATGTTTTTTTTCTATTTTAGCTTTGGTCTTAGCTGTAAACACATGTAAATTTTGGTGTGTGTCATCAAACGCATTCCTGACCAACTTTACACCACCATTGGCCACCTCGTTCATTTCTCGCTTAGCTTTCAACGGAACCAAAACCCTCCTCGATACTAGATACGTTGATGAGTTACATAGATCAAAGGTTTGGATACTTCAAGATGTTTCGTAATGGGAAACTGTTATTACTGTTTGTTTTCAAATGTCACTGTACTGTACAGTATTGTTATAAGAGGAACATCGTTTCTGTTAATTCTGCTGATGTTTTCTTGAAAGAATGTAACTAGTTCGTTCCAAACCATTTTTATAAAATATTTAGGCTAATATCTTCTATACGAACTGCTACTACTTTGTTACAAACATTTTTATTTTGTTATTTAAAAAAAAAGTCATCAACATCTTCAAAAAAAATACAACGGCTGATGTACAAATGACTAGGAAAATATCCGGTCTAATCTTAATACAAAGTCGTGGACTGCATTAAAAATATCATTTGTGATTAGAAAATGGAATTCTAATCTTTATAACAACTTTAAGCGTTGAAGGTCGCGGGCAACAGCTGGCAATCAATAGAAAAATGACAAAACATTTGCCCGTCAAACATAACATATTTCTCAACTCCCATTTTCTCATTAACATTCCTTCATCCTACAATATTCAAAACTACGACATCTTCGTAGTATATCTAAAATTACATCACATGTGTCATCTAGTGGCGACTGGCGCCATTACTCAGAGCTTGGCACCGCCTCAGGTGACTGGACGTGGATAATTGGAGGGAATCTCCAAGACAAATTGACAGCCGGCTTAACGGCAGGTTTCCTATTTCTGTAGACTGGAGTGGTTGAAGTCGATGTACTGGCGTCACGTATCTATTGTATTAGGTTGGGGGAAAAGTCTTCATTATAATATGTATGAACTTGTAATAAAATCTCTTTGGCTATACTATTTGGATCTGGCTGGTTTTGGTATCATTGAAAGAATAAATTTTAAAGAACATAATTCCAAATTCAAATTAGGAAAATGTGTAATTTTCATTTGTTTTTCGTTCCGTCAAGATGAGTGAATCTAATGAAGAAATTCGATACATTTTAAAATTTTACTACAAAAAAGGTAAACATGAACGCATGCCGCGAAAACAATTTGCGATGTTTATAGACCTAGTGCTGTGTCTGTGAGGGTAGCACTTTGGTTTAAGCGTTTTCAATCCGGAAATTTATATGTCATAGATGCACGTCGGTCTGGTCGCCCTATTACGGATAAAATGGATGCCATTTTTGAAAAAGTGGAGCAAGATCATCAGTTCAGTAGTTACGACGTAGCTGAAGAACTAGGAATTGACCACAAAACAGTTTAGGCGCATTTGAAAAAAAATGGGTTCACAAAAAAGCTCGATATTTGGGTACCTCACGAGCTCACTGCAAGAAACCTAATGAACCATGTACTCATTTGTGATTCTTTATTACGACGTAATGAAATCGAACCATTTTTGAAGAAGCTGATAACTGTTGATGAAAAGTGGATCACGCACGACAAGAACGTGCGAAAAAGGTCGTGGTCAAATGCCGGTCAGGCTTCACAGACTGTGGTGAAACCCGGGTTAACTCGCAACAAGGTGATGCTGTGTGTGTGGTGGGATTGGAAAGGCATTATTCATTATGAGCTGTTCCACCAGGCAGGACCATAGATTCTGAACTCTACTGCGAACAACTGATGAGATTAAAGCAAGAAGTTGAGAGAAAGCGGCCGGAACTAATCAACAGAAGGGGTGTGGTTTTTCATCATGATAACGCTAGACCTCACACATCTTTAGCCACTCAGCAAAAATTAAGAGAGTTTGGCTGGGAGGTGTTAATGCATCCGCCGTATATTCCTGACCTTGCACCTTCAGATTTCCACCTGTTTCGGTCTCTTCAGAATTCTTTAGGCAGTGTCAGGTTAACATCACGAGAGGACGGCCAAAACCACTTGTCGCGGTATTTTGATCAGAAATCCCAAAATTTCTATAGTAATGGGAGCATGTCCCTACCTACAAGATAGCAAAAAGTTATCGAACAGAATGGTACCTACATACTTTAGTTAAATGTAAATAAACTATATTTTTTTTAATTTTCTTAAAAAATGCGAAGAAACTTTTTCCCCAACCTATTATTATGTTTCGTGACGATTTTCGGTAAATGCTTGGGTATGATGTAGGTATTGAGTGGTCATCGCGTCTTTTCTTTGGTAGGTCATATAAAATGAATTTACAGAAAATAGTCGTAAAAAAGGGAGATAGATTTGACTTAAAAAACTTTCACCCATATTATGATGTAATTTAAGGGGAGTTGAGAGATTCTCGTACATTCTCAGATATTTGCATAGCTGAAACACAGGCTTTAGTCCGGTCAAATTAAACCAAAAACTAGGAGTAAGGTTACATAAATTCCCACCAGGTTGAAAATTGGTGGGATTGTTCAAAACAACATTATAAATGATGTGGAATAAGTCCCCATTTCTGAGTTAAATCGATTCAAAAAGTTGAAAGAGTTGTTATCGTCATAATATGTTTCAATACACCACGTATATGTATAAACTACGTGCTTAGATTACGACTCTTTCAACTTTTTGAATTTTTATATCTCAGAAACGGTGGATCTTAGATAAAAGTGATGAGACATTTTTATAGACTATTATGTGATCTACAATTTTGTCTAGGCTAATCTATACTAATATTATAAAGCTGAAGAGTTTGTTTGTTTGTTTGAACGCTAAGATCTCAGGATCTACTAGTTGGAATTGTAAAATTATTTTTGTGTTGGATAGTCCATTTATCGAGGAAGGCTTTAGGTTATATAACATCACGCTACGACCAACAAGAGTGGAGCATAAATGAAAAATGTTGCGAAAACGGGAGACGATATTCCTTATTGAGAGCTTCCGTTGCGTGCGCTGCAAAAATGGTTTAAGTAATGCAAATATCATGTATGAAAGAAATGTTCCTCTTTAAAAGTTCTACAAAAAAGTCCGCGACAGCATATATCTATTTATTAAGATTGACTCACTGTAACCGTTTTTTACTATTGAAATGTTAGGTTAAAAAGAATTATTTATTCCGAAGCTTATTTAACACATATGGTATTAATCTATTTCTAAAAAAAATGTGTTTGTTAGAACGGAAATTTAATATAGAATATTTGTTTTTTTTTACTCTATATATTTTAAACAAATATCTTATAAGAAATCGCAATGTTAAAATGTCCGCGCGACAAAATAATTACGCGGTCCACTGGCCCTTGCGTCCCGATGTAGATACGTGGAGATTCTGGCTTCCGGGAAATTCAAATTCAAGTTATTTACTGCACCATAATATTTACAAGGTGTTTTTGGATATTGTTTTGTGAGTAGTAGTGGCCCAGTGGTGGAGGTCCCGACTTACGAACAGTTGGTCGTGGGTTCGAACCCAGGCAGGCGCATTACTTTGTGTAATTTATTTCATCACCACTGTTCTCAAAACGGCGAAGGAAAACATGTAAAGAAACCGGGCATATCTTAGAACAAAAAAATCAAAGATATGTGACATCTACCAATCCGCACTGGGCCCGCGTGGTGGATTACAGCCCATCCCCCTCCTAGAGAGAAGCCTGAGTCCCTGCAGTGGGAACAATATAGGCTAATGATGATGATGATAATGATTGCATATTTAACAGTAAGAGATAGGTAGGTACTTATAGTCATTCTCACTTTAATAATGTAATCTAAGTTTCTATCTCACAGAACAAATAAAAGAGGTATACTCCTTTCGGTATTTCCTCTTTTATCTGTTCTGTGTTCTATCTAATATTATAGAGAGGAAAGATTTGATTTTTTGTTTGTGACGATTTAACTCAAAAATTACTCAGACGACTTTGATAATTCTTTCAGCATTAGAAAACTAGGTAATTGAAAAAATATTACTATGGATAGTCGATCTATCGAGGAAGGTTGTAAGTTATATATATATTATTATGACGCAGACGAAGTTGCGTGGGTCAGCTAGTGTTATGATAAAACTTGCCGTTTAACTGAAAAACCCAAAAAACCCGTTTTTGTGTCCTTTGACCCCGAGTAACTTTTTTTCCAGGTGTCGGATCGATGGGGAATTTTAATATATCGTTTATAATATGTGTTAAACAATCCTACCAATTTTCAGCTGGTTGGGAATTTATGTAACTTTGAATGTCTAAAATTGACCGGACTACTTCTTCTCTACAACAGGTAGTGAGCCCTAATCCACCATGTGGCCCTAGTCGGGGGACTTCTTGTTTCTGAATTCTTTATATCTCGTTTCACCGTTTTGTGAGCGATATTCTGTGATGTCAAACTTTTTGTAAACTTTTTGATGCCATTTGAAGTTAGTTATGTAGTAACGCATTTGAATAAATTTACGAATAGAGTCCCACAAATTCTATGAAGGTCACATCCTAAGTTTATAGTTAGAATAACATTAACACACCCAGAAACCATTTCTAGCAAAGCAAAGCAAACAGAATTCGCCACGATAACCACAAAACGAAGCGACAATAACACTAAACCTCGAATAGGTCCACATTCGTCTTTTTACCGTCCCACGCCCACACATTCGATTGTTTGACCGCGCTTACGTCAACTGTTTCTCATTATCAGGAATGATGTTTATTTAGGTTAACGTGGTTTTATTCCTCGTCTCTTTTGTTTTATTATTGTAGTTTGGTTTAGTTGGTAGGTGCACTCATTCTTGACGACGTGACAAGACTAGAAAAACTTATAGGTTAATTTTGATTTGACCACATTACTAAACCAATCATTCTTTGTGATCGAACCCAAGAACCTTCGCTCAGGACTTGCGCTTATGATCACGATTCGAAGACGAGACGAACGATGCATTATTTATTGTCACCAAGCTTACTTCAGAACGAATTAAAGAACCACAAAGGAATGAAAATGAAAAAAAAAAAAAATACTTTTCCTCAATTTTTGCGTATCCAATCGTTATTATTGAATTGGCAAAAAAGTTCTTTAAATAATCGTAAAAGCAGTTTCGCTCCAGCTTTAATCAGGTAATTGAAATTTTTCATTTCATCTTATTCAGGACGTTTGTTGAATATTGATTTAAAGGTTCTGATTTTATTATTATCGACAACAAAACCGTCGGTTATCGTAACCATAGTGCCTCTACACATCAGCAGATGCGTCTGCCAGATGTGTGGACAGAAGCCGGGCGCTCGCGCCTCAACCCTTTGATGTGGGACAATAC
This sequence comes from Diarsia rubi, assembly GCA_932274075.1. NCBI lineage: Eukaryota > Metazoa > Arthropoda > Insecta > Lepidoptera > Noctuidae > Diarsia > Diarsia rubi. Next base: position 16,854,432 of record OW026424.1, on the reverse strand, counting down.
CGACAACAAACGTATTAGTGGCAGACGCATCTGCCGACGGTTAATACCTACCACAGATGTCCAGATCACCCTCTCTACACATCGGTGGATGCATCCGCAGATGACATCTGCCGATGCGTCTCCCGATGTGTTGAGGGGCCATAAGGCGACGGTCAAAGTGTTATTGAGTTTTTCCATCTGTTGTCATAAAGCATCTCATAGTTTGGATTTGTGCCTAGTTAATGGCAAAAATCCAAACTATTGTTATGATGGTCAAATATAATTGACGACTAATTTTATTGTGGTCGTGGGCACACTCTGTTTATATCTGACTTAGGCCCCTAGCACACGTTGTACTTTCCATGGCGCCGACGACGCGCTGAGCTTTGAACACAACCTTGTAACTTATACACACGGGGCGATCAAAAATCAAAATCAAAACTCATTTATTCAAACTAGGCTGATAATCAGCACTTTTCGAAAGTCAAAATTTACTTTACTTATTTACAAGAGAGTGTCCCCCATAACGCCCCCCCCCCCCCCCTGCGATCATGAAACAGCGCTGTTCGCGACGATAGGTCGTGGTGGAGTACAAAGTAAACTATTATGAAAAACAAAGATATTTCGGAAATGCGTAAGCGCAGCCGTGCGTGGAGGCGTGCAACAGCTGACTGCCGAGCTGCGGGGGCTTGCGGTCGGCCGTGGTCATCGTGCGGTGGCCGGCACACACCCGCTTCCCAGCGTCCCTCGTTCACTGCCGCCGGCGCGCGGCGATGTTGAGCGGAACGTCTCAACAAGCGCAGATCCAGCGATCCCAAACCGACCCTTTGTACCTACGTGCTTCAAACGACTTTCGAACGCGCTTCAGACGCGATCGTGTTTTACGCGCGTTTGAATCTATACAAAACAATGGTTTCTACGGCGACAAAGTCGCGCGTTTCTAAAACGCGTTCAAAATACGCCGTGTGCTTTAGGCCGTAGGTAGATATTTTATTTAACAAACTGCCATCTTCTTTTTTCCATTTATGCGTTTAAAACCAAAGTAAAATCTTATCTTTGTTTTAAAGCTTACTATTCCATTAACTTTCTCCAAGATTAGTTTACTGATATGTTATGTCTATTTTTATATTTTTTACTATTATATATACTTTCTAATTATTGATTTGTGTCTGTAGTCATTAACTTGCACCTTACTATTGTACCGAGTCTGGTTCTTCTAAACATCCTAAAAGACAGATGTGTTGCTGAGGAGTTTGTTACGCCACTTTTTCTTTCCAGCTAAAGCTAAAACACTAGGAATTGTTGAAGGGTGGGCGTTTTGGGGGACTGTCTCTTGTAAATAAGTAGGTAAAGTAAAGTCAAGTAAATTTTGACGTTCGAAAAGTGCTGATTATCAGCCTAGTTTGAATAAATGAGTTTTGATTTTGATTTTGATACTCTCCGCATAAATAGGTGTTACGGACGCCGAATTCCTAATTAGTTACAGTTAAATTAATTTGATTTGTTTAAAAGTATTATCATTTAATCTCACATTAGTAAATATATAAGTTAAGTATATAATAAGAGATCGCAAGATTTTGACTTAAAACTGTGCTAATATTAAGCTTATATGTACCAAAAGTTGCTGAACAAGTAGTAATAGTTCGTAAATAGACCACTTAATTAGTTTGCCTTTGAATTATAAGCAATATTTAACTTGTATGAATGTTTTACGTATGTATCACATAAGGAATCTATGTGGTTTAAACTTTGTAAAATAATAGGTTATGGAAAATTCCATTCTTACTGTGACAAAGTCCCAGCTAAGAAAATTAATAATGTTTGTAATTGGATAACCAACGAAGCCGCATTTTGCACCAACTAGAATGCCTGTTTTATAACCAATGAGAATCTACCTCATCGGCCCTAATATCTGTAAAGCCGTCATTCGACCTTTTGGCGGGAGACGCCTAACGTGCCGCCGCGCGCCGCTAGACGCACCTAGATGCAAACGAATAAGACGCGAGGAATTGTACTGCGTTACAGTCGACGGTGATCTCTCCTAGCAGCAACATCTACCAGTGAAAAGTTCGCTCAGTGTAAAAGTTCTATCAGTGTAAATTAGTACTAAGTGAGTTATAAATAAATCCTTTATTTTTCTTGTGCAAATTAAACAGGGTTTTAATTTAAATATCATACAGTCCACTACGAACAATTCAAGTCATGGTGCTGACTAATAAAATAGTTCAGTCCACCATAATAGGTGTGATATTAAGTTTGTCTCAAAATTTAATTTTTATTCGATAAATAATCCGCCGGCTTGTGTACAAACTTACACGTGCCTATATTTCTCGCTTAGCAGCTTACTTATCCGAATTAATTTGCGAAAACCATTAGGATTATTTACTCGTGGTTAGTTGTGAGTTGAATGATAAAATGTTCTAGTTAAATTCCTCATTCCAAATCCTATCTTAACATTCCACCATCTATTTCCACAGACCAATAAACCAAATAGACCAAACTAATCATGATCACGCATGACAGGTGCATTTGTGGCGCGTATTAGGTGATTATACACCTGTGCCGTATTAATATACGGCGGCATCCCTGATTAAATCCTTTGGCTTTGTAGGGGATAAATCTCTGGATCTACTACACCAATTTTGAAAATACTTTTACCAATTGAAAGCTACATTATTTGTGAGTGAGAGTCTATAAATTATATTAATACCATGCCAATTTGCTATAACCGTTTCCGCGAACGGAGTCGCGGGCGAAGTGTTAGTTATGAGATAAAGTTGTGTGTTGATAATTTACGCCATGTTGACATGGGCAAGTTAGTTTGTTTACTTTATGATCTTGTTAGGGCTTGTTGACAACTCAAGTTTGTCAAATATACGAGTACTTTTGTTGTGTTGGTCATGTTTGATTGCTTTTCGAAGAACTGAACGGTTTTATACGAGTCGTAGAAATAAAAATGTAAACTAGACGTTTGGTGAGATTTACGTTCAAGGTATAGAAACATTTTACTTTTTATAAGATCCTAAAAGTATATAGGTACCTACTTAAACGACTATGAAACCTTGTTTCCAATACGTCAATAAATCTATCAATTTCTTCTAAAATTGTAGAGTTCGCGTCGTTGGCAAAACAATTCAATCGTCCTTAGCCTAAAACTCAGTGAAGCGAATCGCGCTCATTGACGCAGCCACACATTAGATCATCAAGAAGTATGCAAATGTCAGGACAAGCGGCGCAAGATAGAAGGTGGGATAAATTATGATGCAATAACATCCCTTTTTTTTTTAGGGTTCTGTACCTCGGAAGGAAAAAACGGAACCCTATAGGGTCACTTTATTGTCCGTCCGTCCGTTTGTCTGTCTGTCAAGACCCTTTTGCTCAGGAACGCATGGAGGTATCAAGCTGAAATTTGTATCGAATACTCAGGTCCCAAGCTGTGAAAAAATCAAACTTCTAAGCCAACGCAATGAATTGATACAGCCGTTTATGCCGCAAATTTTCGACACTCGCAAGGAAATCAAAAACTGTAGGGTACTTCTCGTGAACTCAGAATCTTGAAATCTGGTACGAAGCAAAGTCTTATAGTATAGATAAAGGAAAAATTGCGAACATTGTAAATTTTTAGTTGCATCATATAAAAATAAATTTTTAATCATTTTAAACATACTACCCCTTTCACAACGGAACCCTCGGTGCGTGAGTCTGACTCGCACCTGGCCGGTTATTTTTTAAAACGTTGCCCCACACTAAGAATTTCTCCTATAATATTTTTTCCATGCGGAGTTCGAATCGCTTAGCCACTGTGCCATCCGTGCCGTCGAACTAACTAATTACTTCAGCCTAATGAAAATTAAAATAAAATATATTATATCTATATTTTCGAGCCGTTTGGAGTTGAAACTCTAGGGCGGTGGGGTCCTAGTGCCCACAGTCTTTTTAAGGATATTTCCAAACGCCTTGTTGACGCTTCCTCTGACCCAAGGACTGGCTTTTTCTTTGGCCAAAGGCTAAGTGTTGCCATACAACGCGGCAACGCTGCCAGACTCTTGGGCACTTTACCTGCTGACAGCGTTGAGGAGTTTTTCGATGCCCTTTTATAGTTAGTTTGTTTTTAGGTCAGTTTAGTTTATACAGTATGTTAACTAACAGAGGGCGTTCCCGTCAACCAAGCATTCTGTACATCAAACTAAGTACCCCTACTCAACATTTTTTGCTGGGAAACAACTTTTTTTTGGTGTCAAAAATCACATTTTACGGTAAAACTCAAAGTACCACTCCTAAAACATTGTGCTAGTGGATGCTTTAAATAATTAATGGGTCATGGAGGTAATTTAAGTAACGTTATAGCCTGAAAAACTAGAATTTACGAAAACAGCTGTGAAAAATTTGGAACTTTGACCCCCAATATCTCCGTAACCAAGGGGTTTCCAGGTTGGTATTTTTTTTTTTAGCATGTATGGATGCTATACTATTGCGGGTTAACGGGAACGCCCTCTGTTAGTTAGCATACTGTATATTTAGAATAGTCTTACTTATATCTCAGTAAAATAAAATAGATTTTTGTCAAAACGTTGAACTATTACTATAATCTCATCACACAAAACCACTTTACTTTTTTTTTATATTTTTTAAGAGACTCACCTTAATATTAACTGAAGTATAAATCAACGGAGTACTTACAAAAACACCTGTTACTTTTAATACCTTAATATATTAACTAGACCAAATTAATGCTTTACTGGTAGAATTAATCGCAAGTATTTTTCTTGAAAAAAAAATATTTGGCAACCGAAAACCGTTGGGTCAAAACAAAACCATTCATTTTGAGGTGGGTCTGCCCTTAATTGCTATCGTCAGGTTATGTACCTACGAGTACATACATAGGCTTGTGTATACAGCCTTCTGTTTGCCCAGCAATATACTGAAATATTTGATGGAGGATAAATTAATGTCATAGTGAGGCTAAGAATAGACAACGGTAAGTTATTGATTGATTATATTTGTCGAAAGAAGGACAACAGCTTTCTTTTGTTTTTATAGAAGCTATGTTGGAGCTCGTGGCTTAATAAGAACTGCCACTCGGGTCGATCTTTAGGTTAAGCTGCGCTTTCCTAGGTTGATCTGTGGATGGGTGACCGCCCATTACATACCGAGTTTCCTCCGTGCCGTCCATCTTTGGCAGTCGTTACAGGTAGTCAGTGACCTGAAAGTCTGACATCCAGTCTTACTAAAGGGTATCGTATTACCTAGTATTAACTGGGTTGTGGAGGTCAGATAGGCAGTCGCTCCATGTAAAATACTGCAGCTCCGGCTCAATTCAGCTGCATCCGGTTAGACTGGAAGCCGACCCCAACATAGTTGGGAAAAGACTAGGCAGATGATGATGTTGGTCGGCTTTCAGTCTTACTGAATGCAGCTGAATACCAGTATTTTACATGGAGCGACTGCCTATCTGACCTTGTAATGTTGTATTCTTACATGCGTTTGTACTTAAATTAAAGATTCAAAAGAAATACAAATCTACAGAAAAACTTAATTATAACATGAATTAAAGGTAAAAGGTACCTATGCTAAGCCTCCAGGAAATGAGCATGAAGCTACCTAGGGAGGACGAATTCTTCAATTTTCATGTTAATAATGTCCAAAAATGTAAGTAAAAAACCATGTAAAAGCACAACATTACAACCTCCACAACCTAATTCATACTGCATGGTTATTTTTGTACCCTTTGGTAAGACTGGTGCCAGACTTTTAGGTCATTGCCTACCTCTAACGACTGCCAAGATTTGCTGATGATTTATTGAGCTGGGCCCAACAGCTTAACTTAATTTCCGAGACAAGGAGGATACCTACTCGGTAACTTGGCCACCATCACCTTATCTCTTAAAAGCGTCATGTAATTTCTAAACGACATACTAAAAATCCTTTCGCATTTTATTTCTCTATACTTTAAAAATTCGAATGAATGCGCAATGTAATTTATAAATAACAGTTTTTTTTTTATTATATGTATCGTAAAATTCGATCTAGATTTTTTTTATTATTTTTCCCATGAAGTATTGCCTATTCGTTAAGAAATATATTTTTTAAAATCAAAATAATAAAATCGCGCATCCGACAAAAGGTAAGGTAAGCGCGGCTTAACCTAAAGATCGACCCAACTGGAAGTTATTATTAGGCCAAGTGTGCCAAGTGGGCCAAGCTTGGGCAGTTGCATCAATGAACTTAAAAATTCATACACACGAATAGAGAACCTCCTCCTATTCGGAAGTCGGTTAAAAAAGCAAAGAGAACACTTTTATTCGTAAGAGTTCGAAGATTAATATTATACTATTCAAAAGTTTTTCTTTTTAACCAAATAGCTTTACCATAGCTTATGTGGGCCTCTGGTTTTGTGTCAATACGCCACATTTAGATTAGAGACTATTGTCTATTGTGTGGTGTATAATTTTGTGTTAGGTTATTTTACTTGAATTATTGTATTTTGTTTAATGTTTGTAGATACAAACATTAAGCAAAGAGTAACGAAACAGAATGGTCAGCCCACAGATGTGGGCTGACCATTCTGTTTCGTTACTCTTTGCTTTATGGATTGCGTTATCTGAATTAAACGTATTATTATTATTACTAAACTAGTGTATGCCCGTGGCTTCACCTATGTGGAGTTCGATCATTTATTTTCCCATAGATAATAAGTCACCTCATTGTCACAAGTTATAAACTATCTGTGTGCTAAATTTCACCTAAATCCGTTTGGTAGTTTTTGCATGAAAGAGTAACAAATATCCATACATCCTGACAAACTTTCGCATTTATAATATAACTAGCTGTTGCCAGCGGCTTCGCCTGCTACAACTCGAAAATCATCCCACGGGAAGATAAAAACGGGATAAAAACTATCCTATGTGTGAATCCAGGCTATAAACTACTATCTGTGTACCAAATTTTATCCAAATCCGTTCTGTAGTTTTTGCGTGAAAGAGTAACAAACATACACACTGACAAACCTTCGCCTTTATTATTAGTGTGAGGTTAATCATTTATAATATACGTCAAAAGTATAATACAGAATGATAAATGTACGTACATTTATTAATTCACCCGCCTACTGGGTTCAATAACCTTTAGTGTAGCACTTTCCGCGGAATTTAATTTATATTCTCTGTTTACTGCGTGTGGATTATCTAAGACTAGGTATTTACCACAAATTCATGATCGATTTGATACATTACTTCCCAGTATGGGCTTTCGAATTTTTTTAAACACAGTCATGATTTTGTTTACAGATTTGTGACTTTTTGTTTTTAGATTTACAATTGTTACTGTTCCGTTGGATAGTGGTCACGAGGTCAGTCATGAGGTCCAAGGTTCCATCCCGGGTCGGGCTAATTGTTATTTGATATGTCAATTTGTAATAATGGCAATAAGTCGATGTTGATGGCAATATAATAAATAATAAATAAAAATAGGCTTTACTTACTCTGACCTCAACATTAATATTAACTTATAACATTTAAGTACGTAAAACTAATAACGCTTTTTTTTAGGGAAATCAATTACCCCTCCCGCTTTTAAGCAGAGCGACAGGGAGTGTCAGACTTCTTCTGACTAAAAACCACCCATGTTCTTTCTTAGCCGTTTATGTCGAGGCCGCGGTATCTCTTACAACACCCCGCAGCCCCGACGGGCGTCGGTCCTTACGAACGTGCCGTAGACACGGCCTGTCGTCGTCATAAGACGGACGGATGGCGAGCTAGCCCATTACTCACCGTCCACAGGCCCGCGTCTACGGTGGCCGGAAGCCGTCACGTGGCCCCCGATGCCCGAAGCGTCTCCCGCGGCGGCTGGGACGAGAGGTTCTCTCCTTCTCTTGTTCCGCTACCATCACTGCTTCGCAGAAGGAGGCGACGGCTAACTAATAACCCTTCATTGCTCATTATCCTCTATTTCAGTCCACTTATTCCTATGCAGGGCAGTTCTTAGCCAATCTGTTGCCAGATCATCCTGCCATCGTTTTGTCTGCCTTCCTCTCCATCTTTTGCCATTTCTTGGGTGCAATTCTGTGATCAATTGGCTAATTTTTCCGTCTTGCTGATGGCAATATACTTACCCCCTATTAAATAGGACTTAAACATAAGTACTCGTCTCTGCCTAACCCTTCGGGGATCACAGGCGTGTTGTGAAATTGTTACTGCTTTGACGTACCAATGATTGATATACTCATTTTCAGTATCTGAATAGAATTAGCCTCTTACTGCAGTGAACATGAATTTTGCAGTCTGTTAACTTTGAATAATTGAATTTTTGTGTTTTATAGTAAAGTGTTTTAAGTCTGAAATATTGGGTTACCAAGATAAGCTTTAAACCTGGAATTTCCCACTGCTGGGTGAACGTGATATTTCCAGGTACCTCTTAAAAAAAAATCACAAATATTTTTGGCAGTTGAAATAAATGGATGGCGTTGTTTAAACAACATTCATTAATTTATTTTTAAGCAGCAATGGTTATTTCTAAAATTAAAATCCTACAATTTTCTAGCCGAAAAAAAAAAATTTCACGCCGTCTACCCAGGCTCAAATCCATAAAATCCGAAATACTTTACTGACTAACCCTCAATAGGCTAGAAATACACCTGTCTCTGAACAGTGGAATATAATTACATATTGCAGTGTTTATCAAATGCTGTACGCTTGCCAGTTGGCAAGTACACTGGTCTGGTATCGCTGTGTGAATCACTTCTACGATGTACGAGCTTTGTAGAGGGGGTTCCGTACTGTTTTAAATGTGAATGTGTTGTTTTGCCATTGCGGGAATATCCTGAATGAGGCGATATGAGTTTTTTAAGTAAACAAAAAAATATAGGGAACCCTAACACACCATCAACAAAACATTCTTTAGAGGAAAGTAAGTAAGGTTTGGGCGCAGAACGTCAGAAACGCAAAAAGACAGATAAGCAAAATGTCAGAAACGCATAATGACAGGTGTCGCAAAATGACAAGATCTGATAATGACAGATTCGCGTTATGACAGATTCGCATAATGACAGAGTTGCAGGATGACAGATTCGCAGAATGACAGTTTCGCAGAATGACAGATCAATCTCGAATTAAATAAGAATCATCAACTAATGAATATTAACCAAATTCTTTATTACCAGGATAATTTAAATCAAAATTTTTAGGGTTCCATAACTCAAAAACAAAATGTATAATTGGGAAGCAACTGTTTTTTTTTTCAAAACTTTTTGCCTCTTCTTCTTAGCGTGTCGCTGGCAATTTAAATTGTGTCGACCCAGAATTGATCTACTGATTTGATGTATTCGGTAACGTCCATCAGTTCCTGTAGTGAACAACCAACAGGAAACGCAAGGCACGATATTAAGTGCCCCATTGTTTGAGAAATAGCACTACATTTATACTCCAGTGCAGTCATTTATCAATTTCCAACTCAGCAGGTTTTCCTTGCTGCGACCAACCTGGGTCTGGAGTTTATTCATGTCCTGCTGGGAGATTTTCAGCAGGTGGAACGATTGCAATCCAAAGTCAGTTATTACTGCTAAACCTTTTTTAATTTATGAGATAAAAAAACATCTTAATTAATTCATCCTAATGAGAATAAATATAGTAGCCCAATAGGGATGTTTCTTGACTAAAAACAATAAGATTTTGTTAAGTCCGTCAGTTAGATTATCGATAAATATTGTTTTTTTTATCAAATTAATGAGAATTGATGTCACTACGTGTTAAAAAATGTAGTGTGTTTTTATTTTCATCAACCGGGTACAATTCCAGACTTCGTGGCTGCTACTGAGAAAGTCTTTATGGAAAAACCCAATAACACTTCTCGAACTGGGAATCGAACCCCGGAACTCATGTACAGCAGTCGCGCTTGCAACCGACACACTAACAAAGCAGTCTTTTAAAATTAATCTTAATAATTCTTAATTAAACATGCGGAACCCTGAATGATGAGCGATAAGATAATAAAAGTAATAGCGCTACACTTCATTTTTATTATTTGTGACATTTGGACATCTGAAGCGTCATATTTCATGTAATAAAATGATATAAAATATTCGTCTGAGTACTCGTGCCTGATTACATAAACGATTATTCTGGAAATTATTTCATATCTCGTTTTCATTTCAATTCAGATGTAATCCTTTTAGGTGTGAGATATTATTCCATTTTCAAATATTCAATGTATTTTTTCTTACGGCAACATCGTGAATTTCAAAAGTACACTGGTAATTATTTTTCATAAGTTTATTTTTTCTTTTTCGAAGCTAAATTTTGAAGAAAAGAATCAATGTTTATTGGTGTTGCCACCTTCAAAATTAGAGCAAGGTTGCCTTCTCATTGTGTTCTTTTTGCAAACATTGAGTCAGTTTTCTTTTTAATGCGTTTATATTTATTCTTGTTTAACGACTCTTATGTAGGTGATTTGGATTTAAAATGATTGTAGTAATAACTCATCTTGAAAGCAGCGATTAATGTTGTCTTCTTGTTCATGAAATATATTAAATTAGTCAGAATTTTTTCAGGTAGGTACTTATTAAGATTTTGGTTGCAACCAAATAATTCATTAATTTTTGGACATTGTATTTAATTGTTTCATCACGTCATTATTTGTAGTATATTAGGTGATATCCTAGCCCAAAAGTATTGCAAGTTTTATTTAACCAACACTTGAAAGGGAGAGGAAAAAAAAAAGAAGGCATACTCAACATCAAAGAGATTTAATGTAGATAACATTCAATTTCTTTGATGTTGAGTATGTTGTTTTGGTGGGTAAAAATTATCAAATAACTCATCCCGCTCTTGGGCAGAGCGAGAGGTAGTGTCAGACTTCTACTGACTAAAAACCACCTATGTTCCTTCTTAGCCCTTTATGTCGAGCTGATTCATAATAAGCGTAATTTTCAGACCCTAAATATATTATAACAGTCAGAAATTATTAAATTTATTGAGCTATTTTTTATACTTCTCTATTCATCAAAACACTAGAGGTAATAAAATATTTTTCACACCACCTGCTCGAAAATGTTAAATTATATGACAAGCAATCTTAACCTAAAGTGAGTCATTAGTGGCCGGGGGCACAGCCGGTCAATAATGTTGTACTGGATTTCATTATGACCCGCTGGTCAATAATGTGATTTGAATTTGGAATCTCACATGCTCAGCTAAATTGGCAGTATAGTATTAACAAACACCCTTTGGCGCCAGTAAGAGGAAAGCCATTCTCGATACCCTTACTACGCGTGGATGATATTCTCGATTTTCTACAAAATCATAACGACTGCTTCTGCACATCGTTGCCATGTTTTGGAAGACATAATATTGTAAGTATAATAAGATAACTACGAACCATTTTTTAAAAGGAATGGAATAACATTCAAACTGGCATTAATAATAACAAATACCGTACCGCGCCGAGTAATTGGCTGTAACATTAGTTAATTTATTTTAAGTAAACTGCGCTAAGATTGCTGTGGATTTTGTGAATAAATAAATAAAGTATTATAGAATGTCGAGTGATGAAAGTGAGTTCTAAATATGTTATTCTTACTGTTTGTTTATTTATTAAATACTTTGTTTTTAGTACTATGGCTATTATTTTCTTACAATAGGTGTAAAAAGTAGAGTATCCTCCTCTGGGCTAAAGGTGTCTTTGCCTTGGGCTAGCTTAAATCCCTCGCAGCATTCAGGATTCTTGTATTAACTCCCTCCCTGCGCTCGGGAGTTAAATTCCGAATCCTTCATTGCGCTCGAGATTCAATATGACGCCCGTGACATAAGACACAACTTTAGCCCCTCGGTGCATAATCTACTATTATGAGGACTGATAATATGTGATTATAGTAATAGGAATAAAACAATATATTTGCAGCTACACCTAGTAGGTACTTTCTTTTCGCCATGTGCCATAACAGGCTTTGCACAGAAGGGACTACGGACAGGTCTTCGAAGAGGAAACTGGCACCGTTTCCTCGCGTTTGGTGATGGTGACCACCAGAGTTGTTTTAGGGAAGTAGCAAACCCTCACTTCCTAGTCTTATCTTGGAGATAACACTAGGGAGTGAGGGTTTGCCTTTGAAGGTTTCCCATTCATAACGACGATGCCGACGTCGAATCCTCTGTAGCTGTTCCTGAGAAAATCACACTAATATTATAAAGGCAAAAGTTTGCGAGTGTGAATGTTTGTAACTTCTTTACGTAAAAACTAATGAACGGATTAAGATAAAATTTAGTACACAGATAGTTTATAACCTGGATTAACACATAGGATAGTTTTTTCCCGATTTTTTCTTTCCGTGGAATTTTCGAGTTGAAGCGGGCGAAGCCGCTGGCAGCTGCTAGTCAATTATAACTGACAAACGCGAGTAGAATAACAAAGGAATCTAATCGTTAAGTTTTTCAATTTGATCTACGAAACCCTAAAATGTTGACTCGAGTTCTTAACGAAGACTTGTGAACAACTTCTGTATAATATTTTTACAAGGAGCTGTTTGTAAAGTAATTTGTTACCCTTTTTTTTTGTACCCCTTCGCAGTTTACTAAAGATTTAATAAGAGTTCATTAAGTATTCCGTGAAAGAGGAAGGCAATCGCGAATATTTTGCAAATACATTTTAAATTTCAGGTTTTCCACTTTCAGCATTGATGTTTTTATAAACGTGTTTTTTGTGCATTTTTTGTTGATGCTTCAGAATTTATTAAAAACAAACAAGAAGTCTTTATTAAAATCAATGTTACTGGTGTAACGGATGAAGAGTATTATTGTTATATAATAAATGTATGTATGAACGTGCACGAGGAAAAAGGAGAAAGGTTGTAAAGGTCGTAACAAGTGGCGTTCTGTGTAACACATAGGACAAAGGCGTGAGCTTAACCATTTGTTTCTATTAAAAGGTACACTTAAACATCAAAACCTAACTATTAAACCTCTTAAGATACAAGCGAAATATTTGTTTGCTACCACCAAAGGTAGTCCTTGCTTATTAACGCGTTAATGACTATATTGTTAATGTCAATAGCGGTCATTGACCCACCTACATTTATGAAATCGTAACTTAGTAATCCAAAAAACTAAAAAACTGAAAAGTAAACTGACTGAAAAAACTGAAAAGTAAAAAACAAGCACATTTTAAATTAAATAAACAAAACTTGGAAGCAGGCGGGGTTCATTTGAATATTAAATTATGAAATGAAAATAGAATGGACCCCGCCTGCTTCCAAGTTTAGTTTAATTTAATTTAAATATGCTTGTTTTTTGCTTTTCAGTCGGGTTTTTTAGTTTTTTAACAACTTTTTTTTAACTACCTTTTTTATTTCCAACTTTTTAGTTCTTTTGTGCCTGTTCTTTCGTTGGTCGCGTAAAAATCTTCGCAAATGATTTAACTTTTGTGTTTGTTTATATGATTTGTGACTTTGAATTTATTTTAAGCCTATAAGTGTCGTATATTTTTGTAAACTCCTTTTAAAACCCTTCATTTTGATACCCTACTCGATGGTAATGGAGTTTTTTATTTTTTTTGAGCCCGCGTGGTGGAGGAAGCCTGAGTCCCTGCAGTGGGAACATTATAGGCTAATGATGATGATGGTGTCAATCTATCGTGATCTTCAACATTTTTTCTAATGAAAAACGATGAATGGTTCACTTGTTTTTGGTTCGTACGAAGAGATAGGGCGAGAAGGCAATGACCGTTTTTGACATTTTAACCTGCAGCAACTATAGTGATTGGATGTGTCAAGTATGGATCGCCATCACAATCATAATTATCTTGTCCCATGTTACCTGGGTCCTGTGTTAACCTGTTCTCTTTAGCCATTCTTCCCTGTCAACTGTAAATAAAGAAAGAATGAAAAATATTCAGCCATTGTACTCTACATAGAATTCCCTTTATAGATTACAGCTTGTGCCAGCGGCTTCGCCCGCGTGCAGTTCGATAATTGACCCACGGGATCATACTACCGTGATAAGAAGTATCCCATAATGTTAATCCAGGTTATAATCTATCTGTGTTCTAAATTTCATCGACATGCGTTTAGTAGTTCTTGCGTGAAAGAGTAACAAACATCCATCCATCTATCCATACATATAAAACATGCTCACAAACTTTCGCATTTATAATATTAGTAGGATTATATAAAAGTTGATATTTCCATTAAATCTATAAATAACTCATATATTTAGCATCTGAACTAAGTTATAACAGTGTCAAAAAGCGTGGGAGTCGAATATGCTATTGAATTCGCTTTTCCAAGAAACATTAATGACTTACGGCAATCTTCGTGGAAATGAAATGTTATAAAGATAATAGGTACCAACTTACTTATTTGAGTTACTCACCATTATTTCAGTAAAGGTATGTAACTTAGCGATTAAAATTTCCCTACGTGAAGTTTTTTTTCTAATACTTTTTCGTCATGATCCAATACTGAATATTTGGACAAGCAGATCTTTTCTGGTTCAAATTTTTATATATTGGTTCACCACGAGTGTTGCCAAAATAAGACATTGATTGCCGGCATCACATTAATTTTCGGTTGATCTAATTTTCTAGGCGCCAATCAGCTTTCAGATTTTTTTATCTACAATTTTTTTTTATATTTTAGCCGTCATTTGCGGCCACTTACATAGTGGCCGCAAATGACTGATTATGTTATATTTAGTATTGTGAGTGTGTATTTGTCTGTATGTGTCCTTTATGAAAATTTCCGTTTGATAACATAATTTTAAATGTAATTACTTACAAAGTTATGGATCTTTTGTGTCTGAATAAAATAAATGAATTGAATCGAATTCAAAATCTCTGTGGCTAAATATTTTTAATTATACAGTATGTTAACTAACAGAGGGCGTTCCCGTCAACCAAGCATTCTGTACATCAAACTAAGTACGGGGTACTTAAATTTTTTTGCTGGGAAACAACTTTTTTTTTTCGTGTCAAAAATCACATTTTACGGTAAAACTCAAAGTACCACTCTTAAAACATTGTGCTAGTGGATGCTTTAAATAATTAATGGGTCATGGAGGTAATTTAAGTAACGTTATAGCCTGAAAACTAGAATTTACGAAAACAGATGTGAAAAATTTGGAACTTTGACCCCCAATATCTCCGTAACCAAGGGGTTTCCAGGTTGGTAATTTTTTAGCATGTATGGATGCTATACTATTGCGGGTTAACGGGAACGCCCTCTGTTAGTTAACATACTGTATATTAAAGGCATAAATTAAACAGTATTCTACTGAATTTTAATTCCCATGTTCTTTTATCCTCAGGTGTATCCCACGACCGATCGTACGTGCTTTTCCGACTGGGTCGTCGTGCTTCGGCTCCAGTTCGTCAGTTCGCCGAGTCTGGTCGATCGGACACGCTTGGGTCCGCTCCGGGCACGCTCGACGTGTTCGGTGGACCTGCAGTTGGGCAGGGCGCGGGCAGGACTGAAGCTGACTTCTTTGTTGATGGGAACCATTCAAGGGTAAGTTCCTTTCCATTGCTCTAAAGGAAAAGTTTGAAAGGAAAAGGGTAAATCTAGAAGGAAACCTTCAAAGGTTTGCTCCAATATGCCAGTGGGGTATTCTTTTCAGAGAGCAGGTCTGAGACCAGCTGTAGGATCATGGTGGTTTATTGTACTATACTTATGATGCCTTCATAAGGTACGGTCGAACAAGCTATTAAGCATACAGCCAGCCAATGCATTTATTTTTGAAATTATTCAGATACATTTAGAGACTGACAAACGATACAGATTTGACATAGTCGCTTTATAAAACAAAATTGCAATCAATATTTACAGTTTACTAGAATTATAAAGATAAGATAAAGATTTCTGCTTGTATACTTATTAGCTTGTTCCCGGATAGTCGATTATGTTGAAAACCCCTACAGTGTCGACTGCGTACCGTAAAACGCAGCATGCATAGACCGATGCATACGGAAAGCACAGGATCGGTCGTTCTGGTGATGTTGACTTAGGTCTATGTCCAACAATGTATGTTTTCCAATGAAACATGGCCTTGGTGACCATATTTTTTCTTTAAAAGAAATGCTAGAAGAGAAGTAAAATCCAATAAAAGTATTTCATTAATCAAGCTTTCTAACCAACCTACATCCTACATGCAAAGTCATGACAGACATGAATTAGCACCCACTAATTACTAATTAAGCCTTTTTTTTTTTTTTTTTGGTGGGTGTAAAATCATCGAATAACCCCTCCCGCTCTTGGGCAGAGCGAAAGGGAGTGTCAGACTTCTACTGACTAAAAACTACCCATGTTCCTTCTTCGCCCTCTATGTCGAGGCCGCGATAACCGTTGGACTACCTGCGGCCCCGACAGGCGTCGGCCCTTTCGGGCCCCTCCCATGTTGCTGACATCTCTTTGAGGCGCGCGTGGAACACGAACGCGCCGTCGACACGGCCTGTTTTCGTCGTGAGACGGACGGACGGCGAGTTAGCCCAAGGCCCGCGTCTACGGTGGCCGGAGGTCATCGCGGGACCCCCGACGCCCGGAGCGCCTCCCGCGGCGGCTGGGACGAGAGGTTCTCTCCCTCTCGCGTTCCGCCACCTCCTTCGCCAGCATCACTGCTTCGCAGAAGGAGGCGACGGCGTCCCATTCCTCCTCGCCCCGGACCATGGCTTGCACCAGGGCCGGGCGCGAGAGGTCGCCGCCTACTAATTAAGCCTAATGTTCGCATTAAATGTCATTAGTTGAACACTAAGTGAACTGGGCAGCGACAAGGTGTCAGAAAGAAAAGTTCAAGAGGTCAACAGAAGTTATTGTAATGTGTATGACCGACCACATACCACAAAAAGTCCTTCAAGGAAATGAGACCATGAAGGAAGGCCCATGGAGGTTATTATTATATAAAGAAAGAAAGAAATTTGTTTTTATTTGGCACAAAATTAAACGAATACACAAAAGTATTCGTAATAATGCTAAAAGGCCCTTTTTTTGGGGTTGCGAAATCATCAATGTCTCACTCTGGGCAAATCGGTAGGGAGTGTCAAACTTCTACTGACTAAAAAAAATACGTTTTTAAACTAAAACCCGACTACGAATAAAAACGCAGACTAATAAAACCGCGCTCTTAAAAGTATTAACAAGAAAAATAGTCTAGTAAGTAGATAATTTAATAAATTATAGAGCACAGTTGTAGTCGCATGCCACTGATACCTGATGCTCCTTCATGACGTTCTCATTGATACAGAAGTCAGCTGCTAGTTGTCATTAGCAAGGTGGCATGCGACTACGACTGTCCTCTATATTTTTACGAATCTATTGACACCTCATTTATTAAAATACGTTCAGTAGTCTAGGCGCTACGCTACATAGACTGCCAAAATCATTACCCTTCCTTTTGGCTTCGCTGTAGTCGGGTAAAGACCACCCATGTTCCTTCTTAGCCCTTTGTGTCGAGGCCGCGGTAGCCTTTAAACTACCCGCAGCCCCGACGGGCATGGTAAGATGGCAACAAAAGACACTTGTAGTCTACTAGTGTCATCCGCTGTAAATCATAAAAAACACATGTAAAAGTCTAAAATATACAAAAATCGAAAAGGCATCCCAAAAAATCTTAATCTTATGGCACGATGAAAACCATACTTTTCTTTATTTTCACATGGACCCATTATGGTAAATTTTAGAAAAACACGAAAGTATTTCCTGACAAGGAAAAGCTATCTAAAATTGACTATTCCAATTCGTATATTTCCCTACGGGTAAGTTCGTTCAAACTAAATCCATATATCATATTCCTTTTTGTTTTAACGTTCTTCGAATCTGGATGTCATTTTGAAAGCTCGCATGTTTAAATATACTGAAATACCTGAACATTCCAATACCATTATTGGAGCTTTATTCGGAAAGTTGTCGATAAAATCTTCTACCGCATTCCGCATGTCCGGAACCTACAATATTGCCATTAAAATGAACATTCTGCGAACATATACAGCAAAAACAGCATCATTACGCTTTACAACGTTTTAAATTTAATATTTATGCCGCAAACCAATTAAATATCGGGTTTATCGAAACAATTTGACACACAAATATAAGCGAATCGAAGTAAATTATCTGATTTTATTAGTGCCATTATTCCCGTGGTTCTGACTGCAGTCGTAATCGAATGCAATAAAGATGAGGCCTCAATAATTTTGCAATTAAAATCGGCCACGGACAGCGCAATTTTGTGATAAGGACGCAGTTACATTCGCATTTTATTCGGCTGGACAGGACACGGGACTTTCGAGATCGTATTTATTTCGATGTGGAGATCTCCAATAGCTTAAGCAATTAGTGTCATAATATTGTATTTCAGGAAATCATGAATGATTTTCCTCACGAAAAATTATTTAAAATGTTGATAAAATTGCTGTGTGGCAGCTCTATCTGAATAGGCACAGTTTTTTTGCATATCTGTTAAAACAGCCTAAGTTTTTTTTCATGTGAGAAAAAGGGTTCCGCGCAACCCGTCGGGGCTGCGGGTTGTTCGGAAGAGATACCGCGGCCACGGCGCAAGAGCTAAGATGGAACATGGGTGGTTTTTAGTCAGTAGAAGTCTGACACTCCCTACCGCTCTGCCCAGAGTAGGAGTCATATTTTGATGATTTCCCACCCACCCAAAAAAAAAAAAAGTTTCATGCAACAACATTAAATCCTTAAAATTTCTAAAAAATCCGATTCAAATAAGCAGTCAATATTTTTATAACACTAATTTCACACGAACGATGGTCGAACAGCTAGTATCAAGTCAAAACCAAGACCTTGTATATTCAGGTTTCTTTTACTTTTACCAACTGGAGCCCATACCGGGAAATTGAAATCAATCTTTGTACCATTGAACAATTCACCCCACTGAATCGAACCAAATACGTCAAAATGCAAATGTCACGTCATCAACAACCATGACAGGTCATGTCCATGACATAAAGTGTGTCACCCACCCTACAAGAACAGCCCCACAGTACAGCCCTCCCGACAAACAATGCCCAAAAATATCGTATTTCATCTCTAATTAATGCTTCCCGAGCAAACACCAATTACGATACGAACAAATAAAAGAACCGAATCGATTCCGTAATAAAGGGGAGTTTTATCGAATCGAGAATCGTGTTTGTTGTTCTGTCAGTTAAGCCTAATTTCGATTCTTTACTCGTTAATCGGTATAAGTGGGAATCGATTATCGAATGAATTTGTTTGAGGTAACTGTTGTGTGGTAATTAATGGAGGGTTATGTGATTGGTCCGCTGTTTAAGCTTTATTATGGCATTAAGACCGCTCGTGTGAATAATTAATTAATTAAATATTCGAAGTAAGAATGGAATAATTTCATCATTTTAGCTATAATTTGTATGGTGTACCACGAGCACCAGTAAGTATGTAGACATGCAGTAACTTTTATAAGTGTATGGATTGTTATCATAATATTGTTACTGGCAAAGCATTTTAGAACCCATACTATTGTGAATTCTTAAAGTAGAAACTGTTAAATCACAAGAAATTGGATTTGAATTTTGCGTGTATACATATTAGTGCTCTCGACTATCACTACAAATTACAAAACAAAGTCCTCCACCGCGCCTGTCAGGCTGTCTGTTCGCGATAAACTCAAAAACTACAGCACCGATATTCATACCGTTTTCACCAATGGGTTGGTTATAATTAGACCGATATCCACGCGGGTGTAGCCGCGGGCATCAGCATAGAACATTATAAAGGATATTCTATAAAACCGATAATGGATATGAAAATAATCAATTGTGAACGATATGAGAAAGGGTATCCTGGGAACTCAGGTAGAGTTAACGTAAACAGATATAACACATACAAAACAACCTTGTAACTTGAAAATCAAGCAAATATTCTGTTCAAAAATGTTTAATTAAGTGCTTACCAGCGACACGACATTTTAACTCCAGCAGCCCCGTGATGTCATGCAGAAGAAACTCCACATACCGTAATACTAATGAAAGTGAATCATTAAGGAAATTAATGTCGACGCAGTACATAAGATAATTACGTCACTCGTGCTTAGTTCACACCGCTCCAGTATACTAGCGTAAGTAACTAGTACGGAGTAGGCACTGGAGCAAAGTTTAATAGTGGAACAGTTATTACTGTATGAAGTTATAAGCGGCAGTGGAGGTTATAGTTATTAAAGTTTCGTTCGTGTATTGCTCTTTTGTGCCGCCTAAGTGGTTAAGTTCGCACTCGAAAGGGGTTTCGACGTAACGAAGATTTTATTTTAACTTTTTGAACAACTTAATAATTAAGTTCATTAGTTAAATAATCTTCCTAACGTATAAAAATCACGTATCACTATGTTCTTACACGCTAATCTCCGAAACTACCCAACCAATATCAATGGCATTTTGTAAATGAGCATGGATGTTATAGATTATCAATTAGAACTTCTCTTGACCATCGATTGAACTTATGTTTTAGTGGTACACTAAACCACTCTCAAAATAAATGAAACGGAACTTCATATTTAACTCACGAGTCATGGTAATTTAGCTAGACAAAAATATAAACTGAAGGATGAAGCGTACTTTTGGGCCAACGAAATTCAAAATACACGAAAAAGTACGATAGTACGAGTAGAGTACTTTTTTTCAAACAACAACAAAGCGAATCAATATAAAAATTGAGTTTTATTCATCGTGTGCCTAAAGTGTTACAGAGATTTAAATCCACTCATGGTAGTTTCACAGGCCGTCAACATAATATATCCTAGAATAAGCTATGTTTATGAATTACGCTAAAGCAAGTGATCTTCTTCATATCATAAGGTACTCCACGCACCCAAGTGTCAGAGTATCTAAACCGCTTCAATGGCCTCTGACATAGTTTGGGGACTATTAGGCGGCCGGTACCACCGGCTTATACGTGGCTTCCGAAGCAGGAAATCATCTTTTCATCAGGTAAACAGGTGATTCGAGGCTGCAATGACCTAGCCAAACTGAATACAACTTTACAAAGTATGCTTCCCGTATAAATCGAACCCACGAACAGTGATAATAATATAATACGCAAATGAAACCGAAAAGCACAGGTGTCCAAATTTTGAAGTATAATTAGCACTTCACTCACTTCAACAAGTGAGTGCCGACACCATGCTCTAAACAAGGCACAGGGCGGAAAACGTTCAAAACACACCTCAAGCAGGCTCATTAATTAAAAGCACGCGGTTCTTTTAAAAATAATATTTCTGTAACACCCTCATTATCGGTTCTATAAGATTAAAAGTTTTATTTTTAGATTCGAAGAGACGAACACCTGAAGGAGTTTGCCCTCGTTTTTATCGAAGTTCCTGATCTACTTCGTTAATATCATTGATGTGAGAGTTTTCCGATGAACATTTGTTTCTACCAAATATAGACCTGTTTCAAACTCCGACCAGTTTATACAGTTATACGCCTATTTTTAGAAAATGAAAATACAGTAGTTATCATTATTTATGACTCAAGATAGTCTTGAAGTAATAGTTATACGACAATCAGATACTAGTCAAGCAATCTATTAATAAAATAATTAGTTACGACTTTAACGTAGATGTTAATAGGATTAAGACTAAGTTTTTAGTCGCGAGTACTAATAAAATACAATTTCTCGTGAAACAACGGCTTATGGACTTATTTTGCGTAACAGTAAGGATTACAAAATTCCATGTTCATAAAAACCTATAATGTTAATCAATATAGTAAGTGAAAATCACATTTAAGGGTTGCTGCGTGTATACATATTGGTGTTCGTGTTTGTACGACCAGATAGATAATATTTTGCATCAACTACAAATAGCATTCAATACAACTGCATAAACAATACTGCGAAACGTAACTACGTTTCATTTACAAATTTAATACAGAGCGTCTTCAAATTCCTTGAACATCTTGACAGCAACAATACGAAAATTCTCCAACGTCGAGTTAAAGCTGCTTTCATTTTACGACTACAGTTCTCAAGTTAACTGAGAATGTCTTAACAGCGAGCTATAAGCAACAGTAGGTTGACTGTAAAAGGGACGACACACGGGTGTTGCCGCAGTATGATGGCTGCGCAACACTCAATAGCAATGGCACGTACAAGAAGTGTGGCAACGCAATGATGACGTTACAATATCTTATTGGCATCTTTAAAAAAACCTTCAATATTACAAACAATATTACACTGCATTACGTTGTCTCCTTCATGCTTCGTCTGTCTTGCTCCATATCCCCCATTATAATACAACGTTTTTTGTTGGATAAGTCAACAGGTCAACATGTCACTGTCAAGTAACTTGTCGACCGCTTAATCGGGCTATTCTGTGGCTACCTTGAGTGTAAGACAAGAAAAGTACCGTGAGTGTTGACTGTGCCTCAAACCGGGGCAATGCACCGATGCATCGAGTCCATGTGGCACATTGTTCTGATTTATATGTAGAACGACGACGCAGCATCACCGCTCAGTTGTCGCAACGTCTGTGTGGCATCCCTCTTAGCTGTTGACAGAAAACGTCTGACTGGCTCAGTGCACATTGAACTAATTGGTCTGTTAGTTCTGTTACCCTTTAGCTAACAACTTGTAATGGTCGCCTTCTACAATTTACTTCTCGTTATTCCATTTGTCTCTGTTAAGTTAAATTATATTGTTTTTTGTTAGAATAAGAGTATTTTTGTGGGAGTACTTTCTTTTAAAAAAGGGGTACCCTATGTATTTTATTCGCTGTTTGGTATAGTTCTTTTTTAGTGCTTGAATAAAGTGAGTTAGGTGCAATTATTAAACATTTGTGCAATAGGGATATTTCCTGACTAATAAAAATATGATTCTAATTAGTCCGTCTGTCAGATTATCGAAAAATATTGGATACGTATTTTTCGTTTTATCAAATCAATAAAAATTATGAAGATAAAACGCGTCAAAGATTTGAGTGGGGGGGTTGTGACGTCCCTTACCGGTAAAAATGTTATACTTACTAATGTCTTAGAATATGACGTCACACGAGTTTTAAAAGAACTGTATCGTCCTCATTGTTTGTTTACGTAAAAAAAGAAAAAATATATATTATGTCCATTATTTTTTTGGAATCTATCTGACCGACTAATTAGATTTTTTTATGTTAACTATCCTATTGTTTTGTGACACTGCTTTTTGAGTGGTGTTAAACCATTATTACGTTATTAAACGTAAAATTGACTAATAAACGACATTATGTGCAGGTATTAAAATAACATATCCAATATTCGTATAATCTGAAATGATAATAATCGAAACAACGTGAATTATTTGATTGATGCTGATGTCAATCAAATAATTAACGACACACGTTAACTAAAGAATACACAAGTCTCGTTCCATCTCCTTCTATCTCCAGCCTTTAGAGGGAGACAAAACATGACCTACATTGCAAGCAATAATTGTTTTTTTGTTGTCATTGTAATTTCAATAGCAATATTTTGTCGCAGGTGTCAGTAATGGCCCGGATGATCCCGTCTCCTGATTGGTTCATTGGCGTGGACGGCTTTGACCTCTGTGTGGATGGGAACTGGCTGGACAGCATTACTATTGAGGTAAGTATGGATATGAAAACTTAATGTGAAGGCGACAAGGTAGATCGCGAAAATCGAACCTTGTCGCACCAACCTTATGAGAGTGCATTCTCAAAGTTGGCAACGTAGCTGTCAAAGATAGCTATTTTTTTAAAATATTAGTATACGAAAATAGAATGTTGCTTTTGCAGTAATATCTAATAGAAATTGCAATAACTAATAATTATGGTTTCACTGAATATTTAGAATGAAAAAGGTAATGTACATCAACATAAAACAAAACCTACAATAAATTAAAATAATACGGGATTAATAATCTTAAACAGTAATAACACATTACCAATTACTATTATTCAATTCAATTCAATTCATTTATTTCAGGTTCATAACCCATATTTGAAACATATTATATCATACACAAAATAAATACAACATCAACACACATACAAATAAGTTATACAATAATCATTCAAATTCATAATTAGAACGGGATGATTCCCGGGATATGGTTTATATGTACTCGAATAGCGTGGGAACAGAAGCATGCTTCAATCATAAAGAAATATACAAGGTGGAATGAAACCCACATAGGATTTAACACGCATAATTTTTTGATTTATATATTTTTTTAAAACAGTTACTCGTCATTTGACTGTGTAGTGATTGGCACTTTTGTTGGAAACAGTAGATTAAAATAACCGATCAAAAGTTTTGGTTGTAGGTTGATCTCACGTCCAACCTGTATAGCTAAGGCACACGGCGCATTTTAAACGCACTGGCGACGCGCATATGAAGCGCGGCGTGTACGCGGTTCAAACGAGATTTGTACGCAACCACAAGGTTGCGTTCAAATCTCGTTTACGCGTATACGAGCGTGCTTAGGCCACAAGGCCTAATTACGCTCGTATACGCGTTGATACAGTGATCCCAAGTCGACCCTTTGTAGGCGCTTTCAAACGATTTCCAAACGCGATTCACACGCGCGTTCTATCGCGTTTTACGCGCGTTTGAATATAGAGTCAGCATCTACGGCGCAGACCACGCGCATTCATGAAACGCAAGTCTTGTGCGCGTTTAAAATAAGCCATGTGCTAGGGGCCTTAGCAACACCTTAATGCACATCAACGTCCAGAGACAACAAAGTGCCAAAGACATTATCAACATACCTAAGAACATTCATACATTGACTGGCCTGTTGGTCTAGTGGTTAGTGACCCTAACTGCTATGCCGGAGGTCGTGGGTTCGATTCCCACCCAGGACAAATGTTTGTGTGATGAGCACGATCATTTGTTCTGTGTCTGGGTGTAATTTATCTATAATATGTATGTATTTAGAAATATATAAGTATGTTTATCAGTTGTCTAGTACCCATAACACAAGCTCTGCTTAGCTTGGGACTAGATGGCGTTGTGTGATAGTTGTAGAATATTATTATTATTCTTCTTCACACTATTTCTTTCGCAGGTGGACCCACTAGACGCAGGTACAGACAACGGCTTCACGTTCACGGCCCCCAACTGGCCGACTGCTCCTCAAGGCGTGGCATACCGCATCACATCTAAGTATCCGTCGCATCCAGCTGGATCCTTCTTCTATCCACATCTGAGGAGACTACCGCCGATTGCTACCTTCCAGTTTATAAAGGTATAATTTCGTGTTTAGTTCCCAGATAGTCCACGACCAGTAAGCCCAACGACTTAATACAATGACAGGGAGTTGATGGCAAATTGATGATGATAGTGGAAGATTTGTGTGTGATTGCCTCATTAGTATAGGAGTGTCAGACTTCTACTGACTAAAAACCACCCATGTTCCTTCTTAGCCCTTTATGTCGAGGCCGCGGTATCTCTTACAACAAACCGCAGCACCGACGGGCGTTGGCCCTTACGGGCCCTTCCCATGTTGCTGACATCTCTTTGAGCCGCGCGTGGAACACGAACGCGCCGTCAACAAGGCCTGTCGTCGTCATAAGACGGACGGACGGCGAACTAGCCCATCACTCACCGTCCACAGGCCCGCGTCTACAGTGGCCGGAAGTCATCACGTGGCCCCCAACGCCCGGAGCGCCTCCTGCGGCGGCTGGGACGAGAGGTTCTCTCCCTCTCGCGTTCCGCCACCTTCTTCGCTAGCATCACTGCTTCGCAGAAGGAGGTGACGGCGTCCCATTCCTCCTCGCCCCGGACCATGGCTTGCACCAGGGCCGGACACGAGAGGCCGCCGATCTCCGCTACGAGAACGCGGCGGGGATCCGCCTAAGCGGGGCACATCTCCACGGTGTGCTTCACCGTGTCCTCCAGAAGCGTGGAGCATGAGGTCCTGAGTTCGATTCCCGAGTCGGGCCAGGTTATATTACGTTTTTCCATCAGGAATTTGTCAGTAGCAACCACGGAGTCTGGATTTGTGCCCGGTTGATTGCAATAGGCTCGCCCTTATTACATATCTTTAAACGTAACGGGCAAATGTGGGTGTACTAGTAGATATACATCTGCCTAACCCATTGAAGATTACAGTCGTGATGTTATGTTACCAAACTTACTCTAAACATCCAAACTTAATCAATGTTCTACAAACTAAGATTAAATTGAATTACTTGAAGTATGATTTAATCATTTTTCCAAAGAACTTTGTTTTTCAATCAAAGATGAAAATTGTTTTCCAGAAACAATGAATTACACTTCGTATTGTCGATAGCAATGAATTTTCTATTCCATTGAAATTAATTTCTTACTTTTGGGATAAGGGTATATTTACTTTCACACGCACACACACTCTGACAGTACTATACATATACAGGGTGTAAATTAACCCTTCACACATACGTCAACCGAGCATTCCGTACATAAAACTAAGGGTACTTAGTTTGATGTACGCAAACATTTTTGCTGGGAAACTCATTTTACGGTAAAACTCAATGAAGCACTCTTAAAACATTGTGCTAGTGGATGCTTTAAATAGTAAAAGGGTCATGGAGGTAATATAAGTAAAGTTATAACCCGAAAAAGTAGTATTTACAAAAACAGCTGTGCAAAATTTGGAGCCCCATATCTCCGTAACTAGGGGGTTCCCAGGTATGGTCTAAAACAAAAAAAAATATCGTAGTGGTGGTGAGATCAAGTGCCCTTCGTTTGCATTGAGGGTACTTTCACACCCTTTATGGAGGTCAAATAGGCGGCTCCATGTAAAATACTGGTATTTAACTGCATTGCATTGCTAGAAGTTTTTTTCTACACTGGAAAATACTTATGGTTGTCTCAGACCTTAACTGCCTAAAAACCATCCCTGTGTTGTGCGTTTCCCATACTTGCACCGGAGATCATGGAAAATGGTAGACTGAAAGGCGACAAAAACATCGGTGGGAAGAAGCTAGGCAGATCCCGTCGGGGCTTCGGGTCCCGTCTGGGCTGTGGGTCCCGTCGGGGCTGCGGGTCCCGTCGGGGCTACGGGTCCCGTCGGGGCTGCGGGTCCCGGCGGGGCTGTGGGTCCCGTCGGGGCTGCGGGTTATTCACAAGTTACTGCGGCCTCGACATATAGGGCTAAGAAGGAACATGGGTGGTTTTTAGTCAGTAGACGGCTGACACAAGTCTGAAAAAAAAAGGATGACGGTATAAGAATAAGTTTTACCCATGACACTGAAGCGTTACTACATCTGGCCTGTTGGTCTAGTGGTTAGTGACCCTAACTGCTATGCCGGAGGTCGTGGGTTCGATTCCCACCCAGGACAAATGTTTGTGTGATGAGCACGATCATTTGTTCTGTGTCTGGGTGTAATTTATCTATAATACGTAGGTATGTATTTAGAAATATATAAGTATGTTTATCAGTTGTCTAGTACCCATAACACAAGCTCTGCTTAGCTTGGGACAAGATGGCGTTGTGTGATAGTTGTGGAATATTATTATTATTATTATTATTATCTAACCATCGTTCAAGAGTTTCGCTCAGCTGAATGGTGAAATTTGATTTGGGGTTACCATCATCGTCAAGAGCAGCGGTGGCCCAGTGGTGGCGGCCCCGACTTACGAACATGGGTTCGAACCCAGGCAGGCACATTACTTTTTGTAATTTATTTCATCACCGCTTCTCTCAAAGCGGTGAAGGAAAACATCGTGAGGAAACCGGCATGGCTTAGAACCAAACATTCGGAGACATGTGACCTCTACCAATCCGCACTGGGCCTGCGTGGTAGATTATAGCCCATTCCCTCTCAAAGAGAGAGGAGGCCTGTGTCCCAGCAGTGGGAACATTAATAGGCTGTTGATGTTGATGATGATCATCGTCATCTTGTCTGTGTCCCACATCTACTTAGGGACGGCGCATCACGTTTTCTTGTTCCATTCTTCCCTGTCAGACGTTAAGGCTTCATTTACTCCTTTATATTTCAAATGTTGTGGGGGTTACCAATTGAATTAACGTTTGAAGCTTGCGTCATCATCATCCACAGCCCGAACTCACTCACTGCTGGGTATAAGCCTCTCTTTTCTTGTTCCAATCTCCATGGTCCTGTGCAAGTCTCATCCAGGTTTTACTCCCGATGGCAACTATGTTGTCAGCCCATCTTGGCGCCTGACGACGCACACTTCTTTTTGCAGTTCTTGGACGCCATTCGGTGTCAGCCTTAGTCCACCTATAACACAATTCCCAATATCGAAAAAATTTGTACTACTTGATAATATAATATGACGATAATATACTTTAGTGAAAGCTTGCGTACTAATTCTTTATCCAAAACTTAAAAACTACTTTAACACCAATAACCTTCCAACAGCTACGCGAATATGAACTCTCGGAAGTATTCCATCGCAACACCGACGACCGAAGATACGACGTCTTGCAACTG
The DNA here is from genome assembly GCA_932274075.1 of Diarsia rubi. Lineage (NCBI taxonomy): Eukaryota > Metazoa > Arthropoda > Insecta > Lepidoptera > Noctuidae > Diarsia > Diarsia rubi. The sequence goes on along the minus strand of OW026424.1, from coordinate 16,826,077 downwards.
GACAAGATGAACCACAACAACATAGATGTGCTGGACGGCAATAGGGCTCTGTCCATTGCTGAGGAGGCGGAGAGAGCTGAACAAGCCCCCAGGATATACTCTGAAGGATCCATGACCACGCCGGATGGGGCTTACTCGTATTATTCTATGTAAGTTAAAGGATTTGTTTTTTGGAACGGATATCCTTAATACACATCATCGTGCTGATCCATTTGCAGGATAAGGAGTTAGAATTTTAACAATGAAAAACTACACCAAAAACCGACATCTTTTAGCAGTATTTTTTGAGGCAATTCCCGAACACCTGGGAACCTGTTTTTTTTTTTTATTTATTCAGCTGGCCGTTAATTTCAGAATGTGAAAAAATATTGTATCATTTTAACTACATTTTATAATTTTGTTAGAGAAAAGAAAACCCAATAGGATGCCTAATTTGCAATATTTTCTAACTGTCCAATGAAGTCTCTGTTTAGAAATACCAAAATTTACAATAGATTTCACTAACTGTAGTTAACTATGAAATTAGAGCAAATTGAACACAGCGACGGATTGTAGCTCAATTTGCATCCGTAATGGACTACGAGGTTTTTGAATATTTTTATTTGGAAATGCATTTGTTAGCTTTGCATTCAATCAGTTTTGTATTTCAATTTTCAATTATTCCTGGTAAGTTTTCTTTATTCAATTTTCCTGAAAGATGTATTTTAGTCGAACGAATTTAGTCTTAACGTAGGGATCCCATTCACCATTAAGTTCACGTTTGCTATTCAACAAGTATTGTAGAATACGGGTAAGTTTATTATCGCTACAAAGGATTTAATCCTAAAAACAAACAATAATAATTTCGATACAAGTTTTTAAACTGTCATGTTCACTAACATATCAATAACACTGAAAACGGGATATTTACTATGTGAATAATATGTGAATAATAAGCATAGAAATCGGCGTGCAACAGGAAATAATACCGGGGACTCGAAACAAACAGAAAACATGGTAATATTCCGTGTTTAGTTAATTATTAATAATAATTTCCCAATAAGCTTCAAAGAAAACGATTCCTCAATTCACACTTTAAAGGCGACACTCAAGATCGCACTTCAATAGCCTCCAAGAAAAATCTAATTGCACTTTTCCTGTAGAACGAACTCGACATCGAGCACGACCGAAGAGCCTCGTTCGGCTAACGAGCTCCCGACTTCGGCGCCTGCAGCCAGTGAAAGGTCAGCGCTTAGGAGCCTGGCCCGCAGGTATCGCGCAAGGAGGCGACGTAAGCTCCGCGCTGACAACACCGACCCGGCTGAGCGGAGGAAGCGGAAAAGAGCTAGTGAGTCTTCATTCCTAGAGTGTCTATGACAGAAAACGTTAAAGACCTGTTTCACCGCCTACGATTAAGTGCCAGATCATTTCATACATCTGTTTCATTTATGAATTCAATCGGTTAGTAGTGATCTTAGCGTGTCGATGACAAGAGGTTAAGGGCCTGTTTCACCATCTATGATTAAATTCCCGTTAACTTACTTTGCAGATGGATTCATACAAATTCCTATTTTATTTTAATCCACCCATCTGGGATTCATACAAATCCTATTCTATTTTTGAATTTATTGTGTGAGTGATACCAAACGATGAAATCTGTTTTCTGCTATCTGAACAAAAAAAGTCTTGACTATCTGACCACTATCCACCACCAAAATTAAAGTTGAAATGTCTCATTATCCTGTTTTTCACTGGTACCTTTAAATACATCAATATCAGTTGACGGTTAATGCAAGTTTAGGGAAAGATATTGACGAACTAACGGCCGAATACGGAAACGCCACTCAAATATAAGTAACGCTCAAATCTAGTGCTGTCTCGGTCGCTCTATGCTGAAGTAACAGAGACAGAACGAGATTTAAGGGCGACTTAAAATTGAGTAGTGTTTCAGTATTTGACCGTAAGACTTAAAAATTAGCACGAGGTAGGGCACTGTTGCTTAACTCAAAGCTATGTATATATGCTAAATCATGACAGGGAAACTTATATAAACACTTATTCTATTTTGAATGTTTAAGCAAATAAACTATTAATTAGCAAATTATTTGCCACTATCTGTTGCCAGCGGCTTCGCCCGCTACAACGTGAAAATTATCCCACGGGAAGATAAAAATCGGGATAAAAACTATCTTATGTGTTAATCCAGGTTATAAACTATCTGTGTATCAAATTTTATCCAAATCCTTTTAGTAGTTTTTGCGTGAAAGTAAAAAACATACACATTCGCACACTCACAAACTTTCACCTTTATAATATTAGTGTGATTGCACAAAATTTATAAAAATAATCGTGTCTTAACATAAAAGCTTCTGTAAGAAAAATAAAAGGAAATGAAAGTAGGAAGGTCGGTATTAAACATACGTAACTTAAGTCGACCTCAGTTAAACTCAGGTCAATGCCTCCTCCATCCTAGCTCTCGTTGACTTAATATCGTATATTTTTTCATACTAACCCAGAGAGTTTCGGTGTACTTCCAGATCATTAAACATCTGAAAGATGGCTGAGGTCGGTTTCTCGTACTTACAGCCATTTATAATCCACAAAGACGCATGAATTACTTGTATTCTTCATAAAATATTCTGACTGCGCTAATGGACACAAAGATGTACGTGTGTGGTGTTACGTATAGGTTTACTTAGCTTGCCATTTTGAGCCATCCATTTACGGGAGCTATAACATATTTTGATAGCAGTCTGAGGATCACAACCTGGCTATTAGACTACTGTTAAAAATCATAATTTATTAGTTAATTAATTTCGAAGAACTATGAGAAATGACACGATGTGTGAAAAAAGTATAAAATCAAAAATGGACTAGCTACACGCTTTAGAAGTTTTTGGTGGGGCACTTTCTATCGTTGCCGCGCAAAACGGCCATTGACTACGTAACTATGTATGGCGTTATGAAATATGACGTCACGTTTCTGTAGCGCTGTCTTTGTCTAACACGTCATTTAAAATCAGTTAAAACTAAGCCAATTTTTGATTAATAAAACATCGTGTTATTTTTGTTGGTTCTTTGACATAAAGCATTTTCGTGAATTTTTAACAGTAGTCTAATATTATGATAGCCAATGTCCTAAGTTTTTTCGGAAAATCTCATTTATTTGTTTTCCACAGGACTGCTGGACTGCCGGGTATCAGAATGGAGTGAATGGAGCCCATGCCACAGTGACGGTGGTTGCGTGGGCTCAGCAATGCGCACACGCCGAATTATTCGACGACAACGCCCCGGAGGCGCGCCATGCCCGCCCACCGCGCTGTCACGGTGGTGCGCGACTAACTGCACAGCGCAACAGACGCGCGAAGACTGGCGAAATAATCTCACGTAATTCGTGATTCGAATTGTTCAGTTTTCGAATTTGTTTTTTTTTAATTGGTGGCCATGGTTTGGAGATATGTTTTGATAAAGAACTTATTTGTGGTGGAGTCATTCTAGTGTCTGTAGGACGTTTTTCTTTGAAATACATTCTAACGACTTTGCTGGCTCTACCTGACAAAATGTTGGATAAACTTGACTCCAAAGCATGTGGTCGGTATTATTAATAAGGCACAATTCTTTTTAGTGGCCAGATTCTAATACATTTATTTGTAAACTTTCCTTTTAACTATTTATGATGACTGTTTACTTTATTATTTAGCATCTGTGTCTGTCCGTCCAAGTATAATTTTGTTTCGATTCCATTTAATAATTTCGCATTTCAATTTATTTTGATGTAAAGTGGCGTGGCGTGTAAAAATAAAATAAAAATGTTGTATAAAATAAAAATAGTAAGAGATGACTGTCGAAGTTGGAAAATAATAGATAGTATTCGGTTCATTAACGCTGTACCTAATTAAGCTTCTTTCGATTTCATTTGTTGGTCAATTATTGTTAAGGGTGACTAAGATTAAGGATTTGTAAGGAAAGTCACGTGGCGTTACATCGTAACTGAAAAATAATTTGAAAAAAAATGCTTCTGCGACTTGTAAAAATAACATACTAATATTTCTTCCAAATACTTTAGAATGACGCTTTCCAATCTCTTTAGACAATTTATTTTTAAAAGTATTTATCTATGAATCATTACAGATTTTTGCTCTAGTACAAAAATGATGTCGTGTCTTATGCTATTGAAGATAAATAAAGAAAATAATAGATTTATAATTTTAATTTATTAACAATTTTCCATAACCTATTTCAATATTTCTACTCATAGATCCCTGACAATACTTTGGGAGTTAATAATAGAAAAAAAATACATATCGTTTACTTAAGTGTTTAACTTCGTGACAGTAACTCAATAAAAGTGTAGCAATTATTTTATTGTAAAATGAATCCAAAGATGCAGCTTTTATTTTTCATACAAATAAGTATGTATAAAAACTTTTAATGAGAAATAAAAATTAATACACTTCTTTGCAAAGGATAGAGAAAGAAGAAGTTTGTTTATTTTTATCAGCTAATAAGTATTAAAGTAAGTCTGTATTAGGTAAGTTTATAATAGAAACATCACAAAGCCTTCTGTGAGACTATTGAATTTCATTTCAGATTGTAATTAATTTTAATATTATAAACATTTGAATTACAGTGCTTGGTAGATGTTGTATAGTGCCGTTCATGGAAGTGGAGCGGAAAAAAAAAACTATAAAATTTCCCGTTTTCGCAAATGCAAGGGAAAAAGTTAACAAAGATGATTCCGCTCCGCTTCTTCTTCATAGAAATGCGCATTTTCGTTACACCAAAATAGTGAAGATTCACATAATAGAAACTCTTTAGCAATTTGCTTTAAATGCCAAAGAACTAAGTTAGACTTAATTTTGAACTGACAAAATTTTCTCTAAGATCAATTCACACAAAACATCAATGAGTTCATCGTTTTTATTCCACAAACGTTCTGATAATTTCTACTACCTATCTATTCTAGACCTGTTTGTGTGATTTGATCTTAACAATTAGGCAAAGAAAACGTCAAACATCTAGTTGATAAAGAAAGCTATAGTTTTACTGTAAAATAGAGCCAAAAAAGCTGAAAGTGTTAACCTTAGCGTAATATTCGGAGTATGTGTATTTTTTACAATGTAAATTATTCTGATTTCAGTAATAAAACATCTTGAATAAAGGAGATTTGTTTCATTTTTATTGCAACCTTTGACGGGAGAAAAGACGGTGGGTCTAAATAGGTCAATCTCTTGACTTATGGACTCGGTATAGAGGCTGCATTTTTCTGTAACGACTGTAGCAAGCTCTCGTAAAATAAAGTTGATGTTTTTGTTTGAGAGAAATTTATCTACGAAATGGACGGCAACATTTTAGAAGTAGATGGTCCTTTTCTTTGCTCAAGATAAGTAGAACGACCTGCAACATGGAATAGCTAGGTCAGAAATTAAATGTTTTAAGTTGTGCCCCAGAATAATATTAGGTTACAAAGCAAGACGAAAGTCACGACGGATTTATAAGTTAGGCCTAGGGGTCTAACCTTAGCCTTTTGCTAGGGCAAAAGACGTATTTAAAGCGCACCTATGACGCGCGTTTCAGGAACGCGCGTCGTCGGCGTCGTAGATGCCGTTTTTTTGCGTTTTATATACGCGAGTAAAACACGATACAAACGCGCGTTCTAATCTCGTTTGAAGCGCGAAAACACGCGCGTCATCAGCGCGTCGTTGGTGCCGTAGAAAATACGCCATATACTAGGGGCCTTAGATTTAGCAACTAAGGTGTGTTTCCCGCGGTTTTTTTTTTTTTGGTTTCCTTTAAATTGAAAATAAAACAGGGTAAAATAATTTATAAGTTCTATGAAATTGGTCATTGACTGAAAATGTAATATAATAGATGTTTGAATATCATTTTGGGAATGTGGCCGCCGTGGCTGCACGCGTGTGCACTGGGGGTACAATTAGCACACATAATTTTCAGAAAATTGGGCTGTTATTCGACTCTTGGTTTCAAGTAAATAATTTGATAGTAGTGTAGAATTCATGATGGTTCTTTCCTTATTTATCTAAAGAGCCGAGAAAGAAATACAAGGATATTATATTAGGTCTATGACTCAATAGACACAAACAAAGATAGACCAACTGAAGTGGAGATGGACCGACTAAGAATTAATCAGGAAAAATGGAGCATAATTTTCACAGATTGCTATCCTAGACACGGCAATAGGAGACGGGGACCATAACGCAGAAGATGGGTGATGAGCTAAAGTTAAGAGCAGGTCTCAATTCGAGAAGGGTCTCTAGAGATAGAAATCAATCCAAAATGTTAGATGAAGACTTTCCAACAAAATCAAAATTCAAAATATTTTATTTCACATAGCCCTACATGGGCACTTGTAAAACGTCGCAAAAAGGTTCCGGTGCATTAGTCTATTCCTATGGAGAAGAACCGGCAAGAAATTTCAAAAAGGCCACTCTTTTAAAATAGTTTGGTTAAACAATATTTTTATTTTACAGCATTAGTATTTACATATGGGGGACATCGTAAGCCTGACAATAAGTCGTAGGATACACACAAAGAAAAAAAAAAAGTAGGAACACTTTTATTTAAAAAAAAAGAAAACTAAATAACCCAAACAACCAAACAACCCCTCCCGCAGTGTGGAAGGGAGTGACAGACTTCTACTGACTAAAAACCACCTCATGTTCCTTCTTAGACATTTGTGTCGAGGCCGCGGTATCTCTTTCGAACAACCCCAGCCCCAACGGGGTACACTGAGCTTCGAGAAATTAATATATAATAATATAATATAATAATATAATAATATTCCACAACTATCACACAACGCCATCTAGTCCCAAGCTAAGCAGAGCTTATGTTATGGGTACTAGTCAACTGATAAACATACTTATATATTTCTAAATACATACATATTATAGATAAATAAATTACACCCAGACACAGAACAAATGATCGTGCTCATCACACAAACATTTGTCCTGGGTGGGAATCGAACCCACGACCTCCGGCATAGCAGTTGGGGTCACTAACCACTAGACCAACAGGCCAGTCAAATAAACTGTATTTATACTACTGTCTATATGTCAATATAAACTGTATGTGAAGGAAAAATATATTCCAGTCTCGCTATAAGAAATTCGAAACAGATAAAAATGTCTAACTCGACTTTCTCTTTTATTGACCTACATTAATATCTACTTACCTTGAAGAAATTCTCACATCAATGCCCATAAAATAACAAATGTAACAATTTTCTCTCCACAAAAGAATCAGGGCATGAATGCACTTTAAAGGAAAAATAGAAATAAGAAAATAAATGTAGACTCTTTAGAAAATGGGTCAGAGCTTCTTAGGTAAGTGGACAAGCTTGTTACCTGTTACTGTTTATATAATAGATAGTTATTTGCTGTCTCCAACGAGGTATTTTCTGGAAAATAAACTTTGTACGTAACTTTATGATTCTCGATAACCAAACTCAATCTCGAAGCATTTATTACAATTTGCACCAATGAATGTTAAAAAAAAACACGAATCTGCAGTCACCAGACATGTGACAGACATGACATGTCGTTGTGTAAGTTAGTACCTACTTACGTACTAGCAAAGTGTTAATTGAACTGAATTTTTGCATTTGCAATAGGGGTTTTCACCAAAAAAGTCTAATTAGTCCATCAGATAGATTTTCAAAAAATAATGAACACGTATTTATTTTTAATCACTTAAACAAAAGATGAAGACGCCCAAAAAAAAAAAAAACGCCTCGAAAAGTCGCGTTAAATCGTGTGGCGTCACAAGGTTAGTACTTTTCTACCCACAAAGTGACGTCAAAAGCCCCCACTCATGATCTTTGACACATTTTATTTTCATCAATTTTTAATAATTTGATTATACTTAAAACACGTATCCAATATTTTTCGATAATGACGGATTTTTTTTTTATTATGGTCAAATACCCTCTGTTACAGTTAGTTGCCCATTCCGAAGCATAGATCTCCATGGAGAAGACTGGGCAAAAAACTTCATGGACACTCTTTTAACTATCGGTCCACTTTAGCTCTGGATCTAAAGAACAGTGAGCTAGTGCAAGCAAAAAGTAAGTTAGTATCAATGTAGATTTATTCGTTTGTTATGTACTGACAATGGCCTAACATAATTTAGCCTCATCGCAGTGTGGTATACCAAAGGTAAATAAATGTGTTTGTAGTTCCTACCCACTTACCGTTCATCCCGTTATTTATCTAGCTTGACCCTCATAGTAGGAGACGAGCCTTATCCGGGAACCAATCACAAATTACATAGTAATAATATTGTGAGATCTCAGTTGTAGAGTAAGACACATAGGTAATCTAAATGTAAAAATATTACTACCCCCTCGTGCTTCTTTCTGATAAAACTTGCTTTAAAAAAACCGTTATAGTCTACAAGGAAAAACGCAAAAAACAATCTACCTCCCAGTCCTTAGTACATTTTACAAAACTTTTTACATTTTGAACCAGCGAAGCTTACCTGAGCGACACGGCTTCATGATGTGAATTACACTCATTCTTATAAAATGAAAGTGCCGCTTTAAAAAAAGTATCTTCATTTGTGAAGGATAATTGCCCCATTCTAACACAACATTAGCCTTCCAACTTTTAATAGGCTTTTTACTCCGTGGAATAAAACGTAACGTATTTTGTTACGTATTTTTCAACCTTTTTTTGCCCTAAGGAAAATTTGCTTTTTTTATATGAAAACTTCTTGCATATGTTCGGATAGGTATACAAATTGAGTGAGAGGTTTAATGAGGGTAGCTTGAGAAGTTTGTAGTTTAAAGGAGACGTATAACTATTAACTATGTCAAATTCATGAGTGGATGGATACAGGAAGACATAATGACTTAATGCGATACATTGTGGGTTAGGTAACCTACTCGTAAATGAAAGCAGCGTCAAGCAAAGTAGCCAATACTGAATGTAATACTGACACAGTAAGGGAGAGGGAGAGTAATAGTGACCCAGATGTTGCAACAACTTTAAACGGTCGAGGTATAACCGCATCTAATTAACTAGAGCTTGATGGCATATTTTTTTCACAACGCTTTGAAATTGGGCCTAATTAAGTTCAAGGACCATACCGAAAGGTTTTCTGCAGAATAATAAGACAACAAAGATACACTAAACTCTCTCTAAAACTAGACTTTCAAAGGCTAGGTCATCTAAAATATGAATAATCTAAAAGGATAATGCACTAGCGTTCCATTTTACAGCACTTAACATGAAAACTTTTTATGTGTAATGTTTCCTAGAGTATGCTTAAAAACTTGTTTAAAAAAAATAGGTACTTTGGTTCATAACTATGCATTGAACTGTCTGAATCAGCTTATCAAACGAAATTGAACTATAGCGTGTTATCTTACGATGCAAAGCATGATGACAAAAATTATACGACAGCAGTTGAAGTCATCCACGCCTTAGTAGAAATACTTTTCCTATGCTTTACTTTTATATTCTTTATGACCTGTGTGATTTGGAGTTTAAATTAAAAATAGGAGATCTGTTTAGTGGTTAACACTAACGTGTGACCAGTAGGTCACATAAACGTCAAACACTGGCGAACTTCCAAACAATTTTTAAAAAATTATCAACTTTATCGCTCAAGCACTAGGTTCAAAGTTGATTGGAAAAATTATCATCGGACATTCGTATCGGGTAACTCGATGTCCTGACTTCTGTACGTAATAAGTACGGGCAAACCTATTGCCAGTGACTGGCCAGAAATCCAGATTCCTCCAAACAGAGAAACTTAATGGGAAAAAACCAATAACACTTTGCTTGACCCGGAAATCGAACTCTGGTTTCATGCTTGGCGGTCGCGTTTGCAGCTATTCGAGCTACAAAGCAGTATCCACCAGCACCCACACCTACTCTATTACTTTTACTACAACTACTTGAAAAGTTAGAACAGAGTTATCTATCAAAGATTGATATCACAGCTCAGTTCATATCATAAAGGTAATAGACCGTGAAGTCTAGATAAGTGATAGATAGTACCAATTCAGTTAGTCAGGTCTAAAGTGAGATACTTCATATCTGAAGTCTAGCAAATGGCGTCTTGCTCAAAGATATTGTTTGATTGAAATAGAGAGGGTAAAGTTTAGTGATTGTAAGAGTTTAGTTTTTTTATTGGTTGATGTGGAATACAGGCCAATTTAAGGTGAAAAGTGCATCGACGCACAAATGGTTATTTATTCTGTTCATCGTTTTGCACTGCCAAAGTTTTTCGTAACTTTTCGTCACACAATCCGGAGGATTTTGAAAGTTCATCAATTACTTCATTTATGTTCAAAAATGTTGTCTACTCGACAGCGGATTTTTTTGAATTGTGAAAATTAATGGCATGGCGTTTGTGGGACATTATGGCATACTTTTCTGATCGAAAGTCTATAAATTCCAACACAAATAAAAAAAGTAAATGAGAAGTCACTTATTTACATTTCTGCGTCAAGTAAAAGTTTGTACCTAACAAAAACCTATGAAGGTTTTTAGCTCATATTTTTTTATTGTAACAATTTAATCATGATATTATTACAGAAAAATGGTCTCTAGCAGTTATCACTCACTTGTTGATTTGCTGTATCACTACAACACCTATATCCTGAAGTGTACTATTTAGATGTAACCCAGTGCTTGTGATGAGTCAATTAGTCGTTTAGGAGTATGGAAGAATAAAACGTGTGGCACGGACCTCAAGAAAAATGGGACAAAACCAGGAAGATGACGATGATGCCGACCTTCCATTTATCAAAGAAAAAGGCTAAAACCATAAAACCCAAGTAATCTTAAAAGTTCACCCTCCCTTAATGATTCCAAGATAAAAATAGACACGTCATATAATAATGAAATCAAATCTCCATGAAAGAGCACCATTTGCCATCAGGAAATAAAGTCTTAATCTAGGTGAGTAGGCAGCACTAATAGCTCTGTCCAACTTTTACAAGCAAACGCATTCAAACAATTTATGCTACCCAACACGATGAAATTTCAACTATGACTTAGAGGGACAGAGTTGAATTTTCAACAAGGGATGGAGTTCCAAGTTTTGTTCTATTTAATACTATTTCCAAGAAGAGTTCGTTACACAGATAGAATCTTTAATTTCCTACGTTAGCGACAGTGTCAGAGTTTTACAAAAGGTCCCTTGTATCGAATGTCGTGTCGTTTCGAATTGTGAATAAATTAGCTTTTCAAAGGGTTTGCGCTTTTGTTTTTTAGATGAGGATTAAAAAGAAATTGGATTTGGATGATGAAGTGATTAATGGGCACATAAATTGGGAGTGTTTAGATTATGATGTTTAGGCTCAAATGATATTAAGAGGTTTTATGGTGGACACAGGAAAGTCTGTTAGTATTGGAAATTTTACAAGATAATTTAAATTATTGTCTGATAAGTCTTGAAATTTTTATAAAACCGTAGCTGGAATGTGTGGTCAAGGCCTACCTGTCACCGTGTGACAGTACCTACGTACTGTAACTGTTAAACAAAGAATAACTTTGTAAATTCAACAACAACAAGAAATTGCTTCACAATTTTCTTCCATAAAATATTTTCTCTACTCTATTTTTACAAAAAAGAAAACAAGAAAGAACCACAAAATCGTTCACGAGTTTTAAATTTCGCGACGATCAAAAGTTCACCGGTGTTGAATGCAAAAGATAAGCAACGATACAGGACCGGAAGTTACTTCCTGTGGCCGTTCGAACGTCGAACGTTATTCATGGCTCGAGCCCAGAATGAAAACTTCCGCTGAGGAGATACATGACGAAACTTCGCAGAAATTGTCAGAAGTAGGGTGGTGTTGTCTTTGGATGGCATTTTTGGGACTGTCCTGCTTTAAAAGTCCGACTACAGTATAGTGCAGGACCCGTCGGGGCTGCGGGTTGTACACTAGTTACCGCGGCCTCGACATACAGGGCTAAGAAGGAACATAGGTGGTTTTTAGTCAGTAGAAGTCTGACACTCCCTTTCGCTATGCCCAAGAGCGGGAGGGGTTATTTGATGATTTCCCAACCCCCCCCAAAAAAAAGACAACAGTATAGTAGGATCTGTTGTTTTAATGCGAACGTTGCATTCAATTTGAGTGACATGAGGTATTAACCCATCTAAGCACCGATTTTTAGAGCACCTAAGTTTAGAGCACCAAAGCTATTCCCATCTGAGCACCTAAGATTTGGTAGCTGCTAGTGATGGGGTGTATAATAAGACAGACATAATTATTATTATGCCTGACCTTTCTCATTCGTACCTCCTAAGGTAACGCGAGGAAATTTCTCACAAATTTTCAATATCGATTTCAGTCTTAACGAGCGAAAAATTTAGCCTAGTAACTTCATATCAAGATAACATTAGGTACTTACGTTTTCTCCATAGAGATTCGCATATTTTCTTAGCTCTTCTGAGAAAACTCCTCTATGTTATATTTCGCGGAAAAGTCTTTGTCTAGTGTCAAATACACTGATTTCGCCAATCACGTTCAACTGCTATGTTATAGGAGACGAACCAATCGATATCTTTACTATAATATATTATAGACTAATAATATTAATATTATAAAGAGGACAGATTTGTATTTTTGTATATGAACTTAAGAACTACTGGAGTGATTTGAAAAGTTCTTTTACCATTGGAGAAGCTACACTATCTCCGGTGACATGGGCTACTTTGCATCTCTGTATTTCCACGGGAACGGGACCTATGTGGGTGAAATCGCGTGACGTCCGCTAGTATAAATAAAATGCAGGTGTCTATTTGTTTTTTGTAAAATGTTTCTAATGAAAAAATCTACATTATACTTAACAAAAAATGAGAACAGCATATAGCCACTACCCAAACGTGTTGCCCTGCATAGTCAAATTAGAGCAAAATAATATTTTTAACTATGTAATTTTATTTATTTCTTGTTTTGTTTGTCTTCCACAATTATTAAAACACAACGATTTTTTTAAAGTATCAAGTCCATACGCAAGTTTCACGCCATGGCGTGAAACTTGCGTATGGACTTAAAAAATCAGCATAATCTTGTATCTACCGAAATCCTGGTTACAATACTAAAAGAACGAATCAATGTTAGTTCAACGGCAACTATTATTGGAATGAATTAAGAGAGGAACGATTCCAATGAATTGATCATTATCTTTTCGCTGTAGCCTTTAGTTGAGGATGCTATTACTAAAAGGATGGAGCATCGATGCCATACAAATTGTTCTTTTTTAAGAATTGAATACAAGTTCGTGGTTTTGAGCGATTTTTTTAAAATAAACAGTTTGGTCTGATTTGAAATTCTCTTGTTTTAGGTATATATTTGCATTAGGTTTCTAAACAAGATCTCCGATAATTGATTTAAGGTTGGTAAAGTTAGATAAAAAATAAATAATGAAAACGTTAACAAAACCAATAACATAAATAGATAAACAAAATTAAAAAAAAACACAAACTGTTGGAATTCGAAATTTGGTTTCAGCTATTTTTAAACATGTGGGCCCAATAAACTGTCAGCTGTTTTTTATTCTGAATTCGAAACGCGACAGAACTGAAGTTGCCACGTTTAAAATTCCTTTTTTATGGCCAGTATCTGTTATGTTTTGGGAACAATATTTACATGGTAACCAAAGAGTTTCATTTATTTACGACGTAGGTCACAAAAACGTTTTGTTAATAAATTCTTTCAGCCAGTATCAATCAGTACACATGGTGGTCAGCGGTTCATTGCTTCTTAGAGAGAGTAAGGCTGTGTCCTAGCAGTGGGAGCATTATTCATTTTGCTTGTGCTAAGTATGTATCAGTCAATGGTTATATAATAAACATGTTATTTCACTACCATCAAACGTTTTCCGCACTGTATGAGGAAAATCCCGTAAAACCTATGCATCGTCCCCTGTATAAGAAACTAATAAATTATTGATAGTGAACGGAAGGTAATTTTATTTCCTCTCATAATTCCCCCTTTTTTATTCGTGCGCCTCAAACGGGATAGGAAGGGAGCTTACGCCCGCCCGTCTATTTTAAATTAGAGACAGTCCATGCAAAACACCATTAAACATAGATATAGCTTTTATTAAAGCATAATAAGCACAATCAGCCTATAATGTCCCCACAGATGGGGAATGAGAGGAAGGCATCACTTTTATTTTGTAGAAAGAGGAATCAAAATTGTCTGGATGCATACCGCGAGGGCTGGTTCGAGGAAGCACTGAAAAAAAGCTCATGTAATGAGTTAGGGGATACCTTTGCCCAGCGGTGGGCAAAGGTAAAATATTAAAAAACAACTGATTCAGACACCAGCAAGAGGTCCCTAAAGGTATAAATGTTGAGATCACCAATTTTTTATTTCTGCCAAACTATGTACATTAATTAAAAACTATAAAATAAACTAACAAGAAACTATAAAAGGGCATCGAAATACTGCTCCTTAACGCTGTCAGCCGGTAACATGTGCCCAAAAGACTGGCGGCATTGCCACGTTGTATGGCAACGCTTAGCCTCTGGCCAAGATAAAAGCCAGCCCTTGGGTCACGAGAAGCGTCAACTAAGCGTTTAGAAATTTCCTTAAAAAGGCTATGAGCACTCGGACCCCACGGCCCTAGAGTTTCAACCCCAAACGGCGCGAAAATATAGTTACCACAAAGGTTACTATATTTACGCCAATAGGAATGTTTCCTGACTAAATAAAACATGATTCTGTTTAATCCGTCAGTTAGGTTATCAAAAATATTGGATACCTGTTTTTTGTTTTATCAAATTAATAAGAATTGACGAAGATAAAACGCGTCAAAGATCATGAGTGGGGCTTTTGACGTCACTAAGTGGTAAAAATGTACTGCGCTGGGACGTCACACGAGTTTTTGAGGCACTGTATCATCTTTATTTTATGTTTTACCTACGTAAAAAAAGAAAAAATTATGTGTTCAATATTTTTTGGCAATCTATCTGACGGACTTATTAGATTTTTTTTGTCAAATATCCTATTCCATCTGAGTTGATTTATATGAACATTCTGCACAAAGTACAGTCTGAAATTCAACCAGAACCTTCCATCATAGATTTGAAGACACACATTGGACGTTCGGTCTCAATATCTGAATAGTATACCGAGATATTCGTTACAAGAAATACATAATAAAATATAGACCGAATATTGTCTATTGTATGTAGATTATATAGATTACAAAAACAATCTATAACCTCACCAAAGCACAACAAAGGAACAAACAGACAGGTTAAGATTAACACAACATAATTAATCTGCCACACACCTACTTTGACATCCATTGCCGATTTTCCAACTTCCACAACAAACTTTACCAACACAAACACAGCAATGTATACGTTATATCGCCATCGTGTGTCGCAGCCATAAGACCCTTTGCATGTTACGGAATACGTCAGAGATAAGAAATGCAAATCCTCTTACAAATACGAAGGGGGTGTTATCTACGGGCAATTTGAGGGGCACAACCTAATGCAATAACATTGAGGAAGGGAGCAATCTTAGGGGTAAGTGAGTGATATGAGTTATGAGGCAAAGACGAATAATAATATGTTATTTGAACTATTTAGAGGTAG
This sequence comes from Diarsia rubi, assembly GCA_932274075.1. Taxonomy (NCBI): domain Eukaryota; kingdom Metazoa; phylum Arthropoda; class Insecta; order Lepidoptera; family Noctuidae; genus Diarsia; species Diarsia rubi. The sequence goes on along the minus strand of OW026424.1, from coordinate 16,810,501 downwards.
GATCTTGTATTGTAAAGTAAGTAGTATAAAAGATTTTTAAGGATCACTTAAATGCCTAGTCTTATACGAACTCTGTTATGTTAGGGTCGGCTTGCAGTGCGAATTGATGTACCTGAATAGCAGTTTTTACATTTAGTTCAACATAATAAGTATTACATTAACAATACTGCATATTTTTATTGGAATAAAGGTGTCTGACTACCCGAAGCAACTGTCAAAGATGTTCGATTATGATCCATGGACCATCTTCGAAAATTGTTCCATTAATTTTAGCAATCAAAAGAAATGTTGACTGCAGCTACTTACTATTTATTTAGCTACAAGCCATTTACTATTTACTTTCTAGAAGAGACCAAAAATTGAACGTAAAAAAATACTGCTCAAGATTCAAGATAATAATAGGGATGTTTATTGACTTTAAAAAAATTGATTCTAATTCGATTCGATTGATTTGATTATTGATTATTGATTTGTTGGACTGGCCTGTTGGTCTAGTGGTTAGTGACCCTAACTGCTATGCCGGAGGTCGTGGGTTCGATTCCCACCCAGGACAAATGTTTGTGTGATGAGCACGATCATTTGTTCTGTGTCTGGGTGTAATTTATCTATAATATGTATGTATTTAGAAATATATAAGTATGTTTATCAGTTGTCTAGTACCCATAACACAAGCTCTGCTTAGCTTGGGACTAGATGGCGTTGTGTGATAGTTGTGGAATATTAATATTATTAGTATTCTTTAAAAAAAAAAAAAAAAAATTAGTCTGTCTGCTAAATTAACGAAAAATATTGGACACGTATTTTTGTTTTTATCAAATCAATACAATTTGACGGAGATAAACTTTCGATTACTTCACTCTGCATGCAAACTTAGAATTAAAATACCTACTACAATCAACTCGTAAATTAGGTTTAGTCGCCAGCGATCGTACATTGGGACTTGGGAGCTGTTCAGAAAAGAAAGAACATTTATTTTAGAACTCGTGACTTAGGTACATTTTCGACAATGTATGATTACATACAATGCACGATGACCTGGTGAAGGTTTTGGGGGCTTGCTGGATACGAGTCAATGTGGTCAATGATGTGGCACCTGGGGGAGGCCTATGTCCAGCAGAGGACGTTTTTTGGCTGAAGTGATGATGATGATGAAATGGAACTTGTCTTTTCTTAACCGAATATCTCAAAGATCTGTCTTTGATTAGTAATTTTCCAAGCGTCGCTTTATTTGACGAAAGGAATGTCCGTGTAGCCAGACTAAGACTAATTTAGTTGAATAGAGAACTCCATGGAAATTCAGGAGACAATGCGGTTTAGTAACATTCTGAGCTGGAACTTAGCGGTGTTTAACTGTAAAACGAACTGAATCTTAACTAGTTTTAAACACTATTTCATCAAAGAATAGCTGAAAATCAAACAATTTGGCAATTTATCAATGCACGTATTGCAAAATCTGGTTGAAGATTCATCCGACGATATTACTGTGCTCCTTGAAATTATCAGAGGGGTGATATTTGCAAACATTTTAGGAATTGAAAAAAGCAAATATTTAAAAGTCAGAAATACGCCACATTTCTGACTTTTAAAGAATGGCAGTGACTTGATTTTGCAGACATTATAAGTTGCTAGTTATTTAGCTACGAGGAAAAACGTTTTACCGCGCGGACATAACTCACTTTTTTTTTAAACCTTGCCCCACTCTAGGAATTTCTCCTGTATCGTGGGTGTGTTCACAAACAATTAAATACACAAACAACCAAACCCGAAACAAATATCTATAGGCCATACAAATATTTGTTCCGTGCGTGGATCGAACACCGCGACACGCAGCGCAACAGTCCAATCGCTCAGCCACTGCACCAACCGTGCCGTCATTTAGCACTATAAACCTTTTATTCAAAGCACCTACTTTACGATCTATCCACTTAACGTTTTTTTATTATGATTAAATTGAAATAACAGTTTCGAGGCTACATCAAAATAATACCACCTTTCAGAAAAAAATAATCCATCACTCATACCTCGAACATTATTTACCTACACACTTAAGGTACCTACCTATATACACAGACACAATGCCAGTGTTCCCGACAGCCATTGAATGCCGATGACGTGTACGAAGAGGGCTCATATAATTGGGTTACAGTTATATACCCCAGAAGTGAGACTGATTAATTTTAGGAAAACCCCTTATCAAACAACACTGATATGAGATGGCAGGTGGACGGGGTTGGTATAGATAATGCGGTTCTAATTCCAACATTGTTGAGAGGAGGTTTAGGATGGAATGTTGAAGGTATCGCGTCTGTATTTCACAAGGGCGTGGTAAAACAATATTTCACTAAGTTCCTTATATTCAGTAGTGAATTTAGATCAAATTTGGATCCGGGTTGACAGGTACTAAACTATAAAACATTTTAGTCAACAAATGGCACGAAACACAACAGGCAAGAAACACCATGGTGTTTCTTGCCTGTTGTGTTTCGTGCCATTTTTCTTAATAGAGATCTAAGTTTTGGAATGGGCAACAACAGTACTTTCACAAGTTATTATAGTTTGTGACTGTGACAGCTTTGCTTTCTTTGCTTGTCTGACATTCAAACGTGTCTGTAATCGTCTAATTGAAATTAATGGTTTGAGAAAACAAACCAAGGGTCGGCTTGGAACTTGCAATTCACCTTTGTCTAAAGTTACCCACTACTAGATGTCTCTCTCCTAGAGAGAAGGCCTAAGTCCCTGCAGTGGGAATATTATAATGCTGATGATGAGATATCTTTGGGAAAAACCCATTCATGAACATAGATTGTTTTCACTATCAAAGTTACATTTTATATGTTAGAAATAAGACGCTTTACAACGTAAAACTTGTTTTTTATTACAATGTACAGATGGCCTGTACATAAAGTTACCCAAAACTATCATGAAATTTACCTAATCAGCCTTGACATTAGGTATGTTTTGCTTAAAAAATATATATTTATATATATTTAATAATAATAAAAATAAAAATTGTATTAGCTTGATGTGCAGGTCTGTATTTTAATACTCGTAAGAGCCCAGAAACTGTTCAATTGGAATTTATTTGTCTGACATGTTTTGTAGTCATGCCGCACTAGTGCTTGTCTTGAAACTTGTTCTGAGGTAATGCTAGTAATCTCGAACGTGACACAATTTGTTCTCAAGATATTCAGTCAAAAGTGACAAAGGGTTATTCTGTGAGGGATCACAGTGTTAATCTTGAAAAGAGGACGGTTGTTGTGCTATTTTCATCGACCTCCACAAAATATCTAGGTACAAAAGATGATAGAACAAAATTTGTTTTCGTTTTTCTGGTAACCGCTTAGTCGTCTTCATCATCATGATTGTTATTAGTGCTTAAAAAAGTGGTGTCAGAGTTTTTATGCTGCCCATGGGCCTCTGACTTGGCTTTATAATAAATATCTTTTAGGCTTGCTGGATTGTTCGACAGAGATACCGCGGCCTCGACACAAAGGGCTAAGAAGTAATATTGGTGGTTTTTTAGTCAGTAGAAGTCTGACACTCCCTACCGCTTTGTCTAGAGCTTTAGGAGTCATGATGATATTCCATCCACCAAAAAACATAAAACGCATGCTGGATTCCTGAGTCATGTGATGATTTCCGACCCTACGAAAAACAAAAAAATGCTGGATTCTTCACGACATTTTTCTTCACCGAAACAGCTGTGATTAAATACTACGCACATAGATACAAAAAAATCAGAGGTGCATCTCATGGGTTCGAGTTACAGACCTAAAACTGGTCAATCGGTCGATCACACTACAAGACTGATAGTTATTTTAAAGAAAGCAGTCGAGTTAATTTGATTTGAGAGATTATTTTATGATTTGTACGAGTAAGTTGTTATTGTGAAGCCGGCTTTTGACTATGGGATGTAATATATATTACATCTTGAGCTATATTTTACATCCCGCAATTCCTGCTCACACTGTAAGATATACCTAGGTATATTTTGGAACAGTTCAGCTTCGATCGCCCTCCGCGGTGTCATCATCACGTTCTATAACAAATTTCTTCAAACTGAGAGCGATGCAGGGGGAGATGCGGTGTCCGGAGACGTGAACTAAAATATACACCTTCAAATTACCTCTAAATATCGGTCAGTCGGTCAAAAAAAAAAAAAAGTTTGAGATGTAATATAATTATATTATAGCACAGTGTGAACGGTCACGTAGATAATGTATGACGAGCATTAAAATATTATATCTCACGATGTAATATATGGCTTGACTCCACGACTTCGGCTGCCAAATAAGATAAGGTAGGTATCTTATAATTATTATTCATTCATCATCATCATTATTATGATAGTGTAAATTGGATTTAACTAAGCCCAGATTTTTTTTCTTATAAGATTATTTCCAAATTAAATTCAAGCAACCGGTCCAGTCGATTAGCCGATCTATTCCCAGTCGCTGATTGTGCGACATTTGTCACCAATTCACCATACGATGTGTTTTGTTACGGAGTACCTACTAAATGACCCAGTTTGGGAAATTATCTTGTTTCTCGTTTTGTGACATTTTGTTCGTTATTTATGGTGTTCGATTTTGTTTCGTTTTGAATTTCGGATAACTCGTGATTGGTTATAAGATTTTAGATACGTTTAAATGTTGGGTTATTATCTTGTTTTTTCAGTGATTGCTGCTGCTGAAACTATTCTAGTAAAATATAAATAAAATACAACAAAATCGTATGGTCTTTTTATCGTGTGGTTAGATAACCTGGTGTCAGGGTTTTAAAGCCCGCATATAAGCGTGTATCAACAGTCGTTGTCGTGACAACAGGGAGGCATGGCCCATCAAATCGATCCTAGAATTTATCGGCCGCAATTGGCGCATCAGCCATCCTTGTCGAACCAATTGTTGCATTCTGCTTTAATTAATGCTAAAGATGTCATATATGTCACTGTCACTGAGGGCGTTTATGTCAAATTATAAACAAACTGTAGCTGTCAAAATGTGTAATGGGGCAGAATGTAGGCATGTCAAGTCCGGCTCAAGCTCAGTCCACGACTAACGATACAAGTGTTAGTATAAAGGGTGTAAATGTACCCTTAACGCCAACGAAGGGCACTTGTTCTCCCCACCACTTCAATATTTTTTTTGTTTTAGACCACACCTGGGAACCCCTTAGTTGTTACGGATATATTGGGGGTATTACTTAAATTACCCCCCCCCCCTCATCCACTAGCACATTGAGTTTTACCGTAAAATGAAATTTTTGACCCAATAAAAAAAAAGTCGTTTCCCAGCAAAAATGTTTGCGTAGGGGTACTTAGTTTGATGTACAGAATGCCTGGTTGACGTATGTGTGGAGGGTTTATTTACACCCTGTATTACTCATAATTGGAGATAATTACGTCTATGAACACTCTATCACTCCGTGATATATCATCAAATATTTAGCTAATTACGAGTAAGTACATGTACTAATGAACATTTACATGAGCAAATATTAATTCATGTTGTAATGAAGAGATTGTCGTTTCGTCGCTGTAATGTCGGAATTTCATGCGCCCCAAGTATGCGGGAATGTAGGTCATCTAGGATTCAGAGTAAACAAGACCAAGTTTTGTTTGGAATTAGTGTTTATAAGACGGTAACAGTCCAGAAACTAGCACCACCCACAACTTAAATAACTTTTAGTATTTTCAAAATCACTTTTCATGATTCTAGACTTGATAAATTAAGAGATTATGGTAGTTAACTAAAAAAATCTAATTAGTCCGTCAGATAGATTTCCAGAAAATATTGGACACGTATTTTTTTCTTTTTTCACGTAAGCAAACAATGAAAACGATACAATGCTTTGAAAACTCGTGTGACGTTATATTCTAAGACATTAGTATGACATTTTTAGCGGTTAGTGACGTCACAAACCACCACTGAAAAAATTTACGCATTTTATCTTCGTAAATTTGTATTGATTTAATAAAACAAAAATACGTATCCAATATTTTTCGATAATCTAACAGACGGACTAATAAGAATCATATTTTTATAAGTCAGTTAACATCCCTATTACTTATTACTGCCAAAAGTGGTCACTTTTATCTTAGTAATTCTCTTAATTTATCAATTCTAGCATCATGAAAAGTGATTTTAAAAATACTACAGTTTATATACTTGCATGATAGTGTTTTGGATTTTTCAAATTTGATGTAATTTAAGTGTAAAATAAATAAGATGTGGGTGGCGCTAGTTTTGCGTTTAGTGGCGCCTTATGAAACAGTAGTAACGTTACTTACTTGGCTATGTTGAAAATAGTTTTTTGACTGCCTTGTTGCTCTAGTCGGTCGCAAGTGCGCCTGCTGAACATGAGATCCTGGGTGCGATTCCTGATTCAGGCAAAGTCTTATTGGGTTTTCCTATCAGGAATTCGTCAGTAGCAGCCAAGGAGTCTAGATTTGTGTCAGGCTGATGCAATAAGCTCGCCCCCTATTTAATAGGACTCAACATAACTGGCAAATGTGTGTACACCTCTGCCTTACCCTCCGTGGATTATAGGCGTGACGTTATGTTTTGAGAATAAAACCAGAATTTGAACGCTTTAAAAATACGGTATTTAACCTTCCGATTTATTTTAGTATGTCGAACCGAAGTCCTGGACGCTTGAAAAATAGTGTTTGCCACTAATAGATATATATATCTTAGTCCCACTCTAACTTTCCTCTACCGCCTTATATCAAAGTCTAGTAACAACACATAAAATCCTTAACATACACTCAACAAGCAACATAAAATACTATAACAAGAACAGCTGGCCTGTAGAAACAAAAACAAAACAAACATTAAAACTCTTCACATTTCACTGTAGAAAACATTATTCTTTATTCCTAAGGAAATCATAAACAAGGCTGTGTCATTCTTGGCCACAAATCAAAAGCGGCTTACGTACCTTTAAATAAACAACTTTATGAAATACCATCCTGAAAACTGAATTCCATCTTTATGTCTTTCAGGATAAGAGTCAGGGAAAGCATGGCTGGTTGTAAATGTTAAGTTGGCGTCCCCTTTCCGGACTTACCTGCACGCTTGTCTGTCATATATAGTTGTTTATTGACTATTGTTTTCATGTTTGCAGTTCATGTGACATTAAATTAATGTTTGAAATCAAGTAGGATGCGATTTGTTTATAAACATTGGTGTTATTAAGTTATGGAGACGTGATAGCTGTCTGGTTACTTTTTTGAACTTTTTTTTTTTTTTTTTACTTTTTGTGGTGGGTTAGATTTGTGAGTTTATTTATTTTATGAGAATATACTTAAGCTGTTTGTTACTTTGGTTGTGTTTTCATTTTGTCTAGAAAGTAAAAAAATGGATAATGCCCATTACACAACTACACACATCAAAGTGTGAATCAAGTGTCTAGGGATCAAGCATTTTTATGCGGATTTCTTGAGATTGAGACGTGGCTTTGTAATAAATTTATGATTTTATAAATTTATATGGATCCTTTTTGGTGCATTTCATAATTTGAATCAGGAACTGTGAATCAAATTCGAGTAAAAGATGAAAATCAGCTGTCAATATTTTCCCTATAAAAACATACAACGCATTGAAGACATTATTGGTGCTACTGTTTCCCTACTACTGATTGAAACCAACGTTATTATGGAGTGGCGACGTCATTTAAGCAGGGAAGAAATGCTCAGAGCCGTGGGAAGGATAGAAGCTGGTTCCCGGCAACGTACTGTGGCTTTAGCTCTGAATACAAGTCAGAGTGTTATCAGTCGACTTTGGACACGTTACCGAAGCACTGGTACCGTGGCTGAGCGCCATGGAGGACGGTATCGCTGCACCACACGGAGACAAGACCGATACATTCTAATCTTTACTCGAAGAGCTCCGTCAATAACCGCCATGATGTTAGCCGTGAGGCTTCATCACTCTTCAGGGAACTTAATTAGCGACCAAACAGTCAGAAACCGCTTGCATGAAGTGAACCTTCATTCCCGAAGACCGCTACGGGTACCACCTATAGCAATGCACAATCGTAGGATTCGATATCAATGGGCTCTTGAACACAGAAATTGGGCAGAAGAACAATGGCGTTTCGTGTGCTTTTCTGATGAGTCTCGTTTTGGTATGAGACCGGATACAAGACGTATACGACACTGGAGAACCCCTGGACGCCAACAGCGATTAAAATCCTGCCAGGAAGTCCATCCTTATAGTGGTGGAACCATCATGGTATGGGCGGGTATTTGGATCGGCGGAAGAACTGAGTTGATTTGGATCAGAGGCAACCTCAACGCTCAAATTTATGCTGAGACGATTGTATCAGACGTCATCGTTCCTCTACAAGTGCAAATCGGTCCCTTATTTCAGTTAATGCATGATAATGCACGACCGCACACCGCAAGAGTTGTAAGACAGACTCTCGCCGCAGCTAACATCAATGTCCTGCCCTGGCCTGCTCAGTCGCCAGACTTGAACACGATTGAGCATGCATGGGATATGCTACAGAGAAGAGCTCTGCCGAATATGGAGGGTATCCAGTCGCAAGAAGACCTTTTTTTGTTGTTGCAACGAACATGGGCGGCCATTCCACAGCGTGATTTGGATGAACTCATTTTGAGTATGCCAAACCGATGTTCTTGTGTTGTTAGTGTTCGCGGTAGAAACACGGATTATTAATTGTTTAAGTTACCCAATAAAATTTTAAAGAAAACTGTTATTTCAGTCTTTTTTTCGAACTTTAATGTTAGTGGTTCAAATGTCAAAAATCCCTTTATTAGGAAAATGGCAAATTTCTTTATTAATGCAAAGGTGACTTGGTTTATCGTTACTGTGACAAACGAAAACACTTTATTTGATAAATCCTTAAAGAAAATTTTAACTAATATCAATCAGGAGAAAAGTTATTGCAAAAATATATGTTGATCCCTAGACACATTTGATGTGTGTATTAAAGAGTCTGAAGTGTTTTGCTGGAACGCCGAATAATACCAAGTTTCTGATGTACAACATTATTTTGGTTTTACTTATAGTCAGTTGATTGGCCTGTTGGTCTAGTGGTTAGTGACCCTAACTGCTATGCCGGAGGTCGTGGGTTCGATTCCCACCCAGGACAAATGTTTGTGTGATGAGCACGATCATTTGTTCTGTGTCTGGGTGAAATTTATCTATAATATGTATTTATTTAGAAATATATAAGTATGTTTATCAGTTGTCTAGTACCCATAACACAAGCTCTGCTTAGCTTGGGACTAGATGGCGTTGTGTGATAGTAGTGGAATATTATTATTATTATTATTAGTTGCCCGTTAGTGGTAAAGTGAGCTGGCCTCACAAGAAAAAGCGGCCAGGTTATCCTGTGGCTGACCTCGTATTTAAAAGAAGAAACTTTTTTACAGACACTAACTTCAGGCTACCGGAATTGGTCCCAATCAACTTTGAACCCTAATGCCATAGCTATTAACATAAAATGCTACAATCCTTACATACTCCTTTCGCCTCGTACACGTCCATACATTTGGTCGTACAAGAACGCCGCCGGTTGCGAGTAATACTCGATCACACTGAAAAACCTCACCAATATGTTATATAAAGGGTGTAAAAGTACCTTTAACGCAAACGCAAGGCACTTGTTCTCCCCATCACTCATATTTTTTTTGTTCTAGACCGTACCTGGGAACCCCCTAGTTACGGAGATATTGGGGGTCAAAGTTCCAAATTTTGCACAGCTGTTTTTGTAAATACTAGTTTTTAGTTATTAGTTTACCGAAAAATGTGATTTTTGACCCCAAAAATAAGTCGTTTCCCGGCAAACATTTTTGCGTAGGGGTACCTACTTAGTTTGATGTGCAGAATGCTTGGTTGACGGCTGCGTGGAAGGGTTAATTTACACCCTGTATATTGGTAATTCTGTAATATTTCTATCAAAATGTAGGTATCATTTTTCATGTACTAGTAAACACTGAAATTAATATCATCAGAGAATTCAAACAAAAGGTAAAATCAAAAACAATATCCATCATCACTGAATAATTTGTTCATTGACTCGCCAATTACGCTGTGCTTTTGTCATACGAGTCATAATTAAATTAATAATAAGCCTATTCATTTACAGAACATGAACTAAATAGGTAAACAATAAAGCTGAGCTTTGTCACAATTATATGCATCACTTCTTTGATTGGTAGGTAATATTGATGATGGCAAATTTTTATTAAGCTTTTTTTTTAATTTTGCCCACACTAGGAATTTCTCCTATCTCGTGGGTGCATCACAGACATTTAAATTCACGTAAACAACTATCTGTAGGTCATACAAATATTTGTTCCGTGCGGGGATCGAACCCGCGACACGTAGAGCAGCAGTCAACTGCTTTAGCCACTGCTAAAAGCGAACTTACTTAAATTGTTGAAACATAAGTTTACGCTTAGCTTTTCGTTTAGGTAACCCTAAGTTATTCTAGATAGATACAACATTGACATAACTGTACGCCCATTTTCTAGTAAAAAAAAACACCCAATGGTTGTAATTGAAACTGGCTTCATTTTGTTAGATTTCCATTAATAGGTAGTTAACCTATCTATCAATTTAGAGAAATCACCTATCCGTAACCATCAAATTGATTCACAAAAAACATCTCCATCAAGCTAGTAAATTAAATTAGGGATTATTTTAGTGATGTAATTGTAAATTATTATGAGCTCCCAATGAGCTTATAATAATGAATAATCATGTAAGATATCCTGTAACGGACAGCTAAGTTTAGTTATAAGTTAGGTTAAGGTGATAGATAGCAAACTGTAAAGGTTATAACAGTGTTTATTTGAGTGATGATTAAATAAAAACAAAACTCATTTATTCAAACAAGGCTGATAATCAGCATTTTTCGAACGTCAAAATTTACTGTACGCAAAATACTCAAAACCCGAACGCAGTCTTACCTATACCCACGCTCGCACGTAAACAAGCCTGCCACCGGTCTCCGCCTGTCGTCATTCAAGCCCTCTGTCCTCCACTAGGGATTTCGTGTTCATTATCATTTGTATTCACCAAGACAGCACCTGGAGTTCTGTCGACCCAACAAGATTTATGACGTCGCAGAACAAAACTTTCCCTTTGTATGGTAATGTTTCTGTGACGGATTTTTGAGCATTTCTTGCCGTGGACAATGATTTTAGAGGTGCCTTGGTGTTTTGCGTTTAAGTTTGTGAATAGGGTATTTCACCAAAATAAATAAATTAGTCCATCAGATAGATTTTCAAAAATAATGTACACGTATAAGCGACTGCTGCGCTGCGTGTCACGGGTTCGATGCCACGGAACAAATATTTGTATAACCTACAGATAATTGTTTCGGATCTGGGTGTTTGGTTGTGTTTGTGAGTTTAAATGCTTGTAAAAGCACCCACGATACAGCAAAAATTTCTAATGTGAATTTAAAAAAAAAGTTATTGTAACTTCTGTTTAATAGTAGTACTACGTATTATGAACAAAAAGTATCAAATTAATTAAAATAAGGATGTTACGGGTGATATTTTTTTTCCTAAATATGTGAGACAAGCAATGTTTGATTGATTATCGAAATTATGATGATTATCGAAGATATGATATAATAGATCATGTTTTGTGTAGGTATTACCGCTGAATTTGTAACTCTGGCTATCAAAAGGTTTGCCTTGCCTGATTTTGGTTAATTGTAGATTTACGAATGAAGCTGAGTAATTCTCCGTCTACTCACATTATTCTACGGAGAGTAAACTATACGCGTTTGTATCAGGAATTCTGCAAACCAACTTACCATCTCAGTTTAACAACTAAACCACTGAGCAATTACGATAAAGTAGTCAGATAATTTAACAGGCTTTTAGTATTATGTCAGAATACTGGATGGTTTCAAACATAAAACGAAGTTATAACAGCAAGCAGTAATTAAACCTGGATCTGAAAATCTCATGGTCTATAATCATTTGCGCACTGCAAATGAATATAGAGGTTGATGTATAATGTTAATTATGAATGACAGCTCACGGTGGCCGCAAATAGATGCTGTATACAAAGTACTTAATTGAATTATCTAATCGGAAATTTGCTTAACACTTTCTTATTCTCAATGCTCTTTGAAAATTCAAAATAATTTAATGAGTGCTATTATGTCTTCGATTTGAAGTGAGTTTTTCAAACATTACGATGCAATGAATTCCGTCAAATCCAGGTGCTTTACGAGTTCCAAAGTTGACCTTTAATAAGATACTTAATTTCCCTGCCTCCTTGATCTTGTGGTCGCGAGCGCGACTGCTGAATACGAAGTTTTGGGGTATACCTCCTTCCTACTTCTGCTCTCCTGGTAGTTTGTGGGACTTTACTACCTATCTATTACTATATATCCTTTCTTTTTTATTTACATTATTTTTTTCAATACCTCCTGCTTACTTCTATTCTCGTTTGTGAAAGTTTTCAAGTTTGTGCCGTAGTTGTACCTACTCTAATCTGTGTGGTAGAACGAATGATAAACTTGAGTCCCGCTGGTTTTACGATTGTGTAACACCCTATCGAACTAGTAGGAACGAAAAGTCCCATCATTTCTGCTATAAATTATAAAATAGAACCAGTAGAATTGTAAAGTAGAACTAGTGGGAATGATCCTAAACTCCAGGGTCAGGCAAAGTGTTGTAAGTGTGTGTGTAAACGTGGGTGTAGTGTGTGGCCTCGACATAAAGGGCTAAAAAGGAACATGTGTGGTTTTTAGTCAGTAGAAGTCTGACACTCCCTTTCGCTCTGTCCAAGAGCGGGAGAGGTTATTTGATGATTTTCCAACCGCCAAAAAAAAAGTGTTATTGAATTTTTCTAGCAAGATTTTTCCAGTAGTAGCCATGGAGTCTGGGTTTGAGCCCGGTTGATGGCATTAGGCTCGCTCCCTATCACATGAGATTTAAACATAATTGGCGAAATGTGGGTGTACCTATTAGGTAAACTTCTCCCTAACCCATCCGGGATTACAGTCGTGCAATCGTAATTTTAATACAGAAAATCAATAAATGGCTACAAAATACACGAAGATTACGTTATCGAATGCATCCTGTTTTAATAACAAACCCATTCTGTTTCATTAACTATAACTGATCAGCTGACAATGACATAGTCTGCAGTTGATTGATCATCCTGTCATGTAGCGATATTAATTCTGATTGTGTTATCGTTCAATTAAAATCTGAACGTCAACAAGGAAACATAATAAGAGTAACTACACATAATATATTGTTATAACACTGTAGCTGCGTAATCAAGGCAGTTTGATAAAGTTTAGTACTGGGTTATACGATGAGACGTCCCCTTGGTAAGACTGGTTGTAAAACTTTCGAGCCGCTAAAAATGTGATACTAATGTTTTAGAATATGACGACACACGAGTTTTCAAAGCGCTGTATCGTCTTCATTGTTTGCTTACGTGAAAAATAAAAAAATACGTGTCCAATATTTTTTGGAAATCTATCTGACTGACTAATTTCATTTTTTTAGTTAACTACCCTATAGTAATTAAGAAGCAGGAACACGTAATAGAAAATATGTTTACCGATATTGTTTTTCGTTTCTTCGGGACTTTGTCGAGCTTCATTGTCTTGCCGCTTTTTTGCTGGTCGCAAAAAAAAAACCAGAACTCACGTGTATACTGTGGCTCGGTTTGAGTAACAATAGAGAATTATAACAAAACGATGTCGATTACAGTCAGCTAAGCTCCCGTTCATTGCACACATCAAGCGAAGACGTAATCATATACCTTATGTCCCATTCACGTGCACCCTACCAGCACAAAGCTTGGAGTGGTCTACAACTATACATAGACCTCGCATAGACTTCAATAGCGCACTAATTTTAAGTGACGTTATTCAGCTATTGTCTGTCCACTATTGTTACAGTTGCCCTCCAATCAGCCGCCAGTGAATGCAAAAGCATCAAATCTTTGCGTAGTTACACACGTACATAACAGTATGCTTGCAATGTTTTAGTACCATAGGTTTACCTTTGCTTGGGTTCGCGATTTGTGTTTAAGTCCCAAATAAAATAGGGTGAGCTTATTGCCATTCATCATCATCATCAGTCTATAATGTTCCCACTGCAGGGACTCAGGCCTCCTCTCTAGGAGAGGGATGGGGTTACAATCCAACACGCGGGCCCAGTGCGGGTTGGCAGATGTCACATGTCTTCGAATTTTTTGGTTCTAAGACATGCCGGTTTCCTCACGATGTTTTCCTTCACCGTTTTACCATTAACGGGACAGAAATCAAGACTCCGCTGCTGCTGTGTTTTTTTTCATTGGAAAACCCAAATACACTTTTCCCAACCTGAGATTCAAACCAAGAATTTTGTGCTTAGCACCGACTCTAGCAACCATTGGACCAATAAAGAAGTTTTCTTTTTTGTCTTGACATGTCGCAGGGGTGAAACTGACTTTTGTTTGAACGCACAATGACAGATAATAACATAGTTTTAGGGTTCTAATTACTTACACTTTTATTTCATCGTATGTATGTTAGTGAGTAAGGGCCAAACGCCAAAACTCCAAATCCAAACCTACGGCCAAAACCCTCTCCCCCACCCCTCCCTTCCTTTTGCCTACGGGCCAAAGTTAAAATAAATTAATGTTGTTTTTGTTTTAAATCGGACTATCCAGTGGGTGTCTTCAGTGTGAGGCTTTGAGCCAGGGTACCAATAAGTCTTGTAGCAAAATGTAAATATAAATACCACAGTGTACCAACAGTTTTAATTCTTACGTATTCAACTTCCAAAGAGATGACATCTATACAGGAAACTGAAAGGAGTTCATTATCATTTCTTTTCATTCTAAACACCTGAGATTTGCTGCACACAGATCCTCAAAAGTACGTTGTAAGTTTAGTGTATTAGGGTCTAATATCGTTTGAATAACAGTTAATGATGAAGTCGAGATTTTCTGACGGTTGTCAGAGGGAATAAAAAATTGGCGGGAGCGAGTGTGAAATCAATGGGGACTTGTGTGACCATTCTCAGGTATTCATAGCGGCATCGTTAGGAAAGTTTGTGGGTTTGTGAAATATTCTGAATTCTCATTAAAGGTACCTAGTATATAGGTATAAGAATGAGCCCGGCTCTTTGTGAAGTTGCTATGGGACATAATTTATATAAAAATAGCGGACCTGGCAGACGTTGTCCTGCCCGGAAAGCAGCGCCACCTACTGGGTCCAATTGTGAATCTAAACCATTCCCGAATCTCCCCATTAACAAAATGATCGCCATTTATTGAATTCATTTGTTACAAAAAATGTGATAAATGTAGAACCGCTCGACTGATTTTTTGCAAACTTCACATAAACCATCTACTAAATAGTCCGAACAAAGCCTAAACATTTGGTTTGGATAGGTGAGCCCTTTCTCTAGTTATGAAATTACAACCAAAAGTGGCATTGATTTTTATAGGTACGTATTCTCGTGTGTCTCGAATGCCTCGTTGGTCTCGTGGAGACTGCTGAACGTGAGGTCTTGAATTCGATTCACGGTTCGGGCTATGATGGTTAATCTCCGCTATGATTGGCTGCCTTGATCGAAAACAGTCAGGTCTATCTTCTCGTGTGCCTTTTATACTGTTATGTTTTGAACTAGCTTCTAAGGACTTATGTTAACTAGCTTTAGCCTGCGGTTTTCCTCGCGTGGAGGTCAAAAACGTAACAAATTATATTATACTCAAACCTTCCTCGAGAACATTCTACCCATGTGAAAACAGCATGAAAATCGGTGCAGTTTTTTTTGAGTTTATCGCGAACAGACAGACAAACAGACAGACGCGGCGTGGACTTTGTTTTATAACATGTGTGTGTGTGTTTGTGATATATTATATACTAGATCATGGACTCAAAATATATTTTATTGCGATTTTCAAGCACAACTCCAATTTCTAACAAAACAGTAACTGAATCACCTCGCAACACATCCCTACAGTATTTAACTCACTTCACAGTATCCTTAACATTATTTATTAAGAGCGTAGTTCCACAAAACAATCAACACGCGCTGTAAAGCACTTTAAATCATAATTTATATGTAATTAATAACAGTACAGCCGAGAAACGAGGAATAATAAATTTTAATTATGACAAATGACGTCACTGTGCGCGGTAAATCGCTAGGGTTGTTACCAAAGTGCTAGTAAATTAACCGAGGGATGGGTAATCGTAGAAGTGGGTGACGATAGGATTTAAAGGGTGACTATTGATAGGGTAACACAGCAGTGGCGTACAGTGATTAAAGCGCTTTATTTGCTTAAGTTTTGAGAATGGGTTGGGCTGTTGCGCTGGGTGAATATGGTAGTAAGCAAAAAAATCTAATTAGTCCGTCAGATAGATTTCTAAAAAATATTGGAAATTTTTTTTTTTTTCACGTAAACAAACAATGACGACGATACAGTGCTTTAAAAACTCGTGTGACGTCATTTTCTAGGACATCAGTATGACATGCTTTACCGGTGAGTGAAGTCACAACCCCCCATTCAAATCTTTGAAGCGTTTTATCTTCGTCAATTTTTATTGATTTGATAAAACAAAAAATACGATTCCAATATTTTTCGATAATCTAACAGACGGACTAATTAGAATATTTTTTTTAGTCAGTTAACATCCCTATTATGTTTTGATTAGCGCGTACTGCAAATTGAATACAGAGTATATTTTTTTAATTGATCTGTGCCCGTCAGTTAATTGCAAAGTCTGGTTTAATTGATTGACTGATATATTCCACGTCATCATTAAGGCCGGCCGGTTAAATGCGGCCGGGACCAGCAGCTTAACGTGCGTTCCAAGGCTAAGAGTAGACTCGGTATACAGTGGGTGATTTGGTCACAAATCCACGGACCAACCAATAGGTCTAGGTAATCGCGGCTTATTTTTAAGACGAATTCATTATTATTTAACCACGAGCTCCTCAACCAATCGTACATCGTCACCATTTTAGCCAAAAGACGTCCAACGCAACGTCTATTGGTTTGCGGTCGAACACTCCAGAACTTTTCGGCACCATCGGCCATCCGTTGACCAGCAGTTAAAATTAACCTCGTAGCCTACCATTGTGTTGGTATGTGTAAAAGATGAAGCTGCACATCCTGCATAGCTGCATTTCTAAGTAAAAAAGTTCACCAATGGAATTTACTCATTCAACTTATTAAATTCATAAAGCGGGAAACTGTGTTTATTAATCACTAGCGGACGTCATTTGGTTTCACCCGCACAGTTCCCATTCCCGTGGAAATACAGGGACAAACGTAGTAGCGTTTATGTGGCTTTCTAATGGTGAAAGAAATATTGAAATCGGCGCAGTAGTTTTTAGTTTATTCATTACAAACACACACACACACACACAATTATAAATCTTTCCTCTTTATATAATATATTTTAGTGTAGATAAAACAACACAGACAATTAAAAAGCTCTTGAATAATATATTTAAAAAAAAAAATTCAAATCATAACAAATGATCCGGAGTGTAGAAACGTGGGGAGAGGTCATTGAACTTTGTATTTTATGAAATTCAGGAATTTTCATTGGACGTTGTCCTCTGCAGAAAATGTTTGAAGTAAGATAATTAAGTAAATTATGCTATTGTTTTTGAAAATGTTGGACAAAGTTAATATTAACGCTATGGTATAAATTTTTGGTTAAATAACAAAATTTTAACAAAGAGACAAATGAGTGAGTGAAAATATTTACTTATTTTATGTAATTGTATTGACATAAGTAGGTAATATTTAATGAGGTTAGGGCTAATTACCGAATTCTATGTATTTAGGTGTGGTGTCAAAGCTTTTCACAAAAAGTTTTCGTCATTTGTAACATTGTTTATTTTGTTTACACCAAAGTGGTGTCACCATCGGACTGCAACCATGGTTTGAGCCCTCCGAACACGCGCCTCTAATTTTTTTAAATTCATGTTGTATAATTATCACTTGCTTCGGTGGAGGTAAATATTGATGGCTTTTTTTGGTTTGATTAGAAAATCAAGATGGCTTTTTTTTTGGTGGGTGTAAAATCATCGAATAACCTCTCCCGCTCTTGGGCAGAGCGAAAGGGAGTGTCAGACTTCTACTGACTAAAAACCACCCATGTTCCTTCTTCGCCCTCTATGTCGAGGGCGCGATAACCGTTGGACTACCCGCGGCCCCGACAGGCGTCGGCCCTTTCGGGCCCCTCCCATGTTGCTGACATCTCTTTGAGGCGCGCGTGGAACACGAACGCGCCGTCGACACGGCCTGTTTTCGTCGTGAGACGGACGGACGGCGAGTTAGCCCATCACTCACCGTCCACAGGCCCGCGTCTACGGTGGCCGGAGGTCATCGCGGGAAATCAGGATGCCTGAGAGATATTTCTCGATGGCGTATAAAGCCAAGTCAGAGGCCCATGGTTGGCATTAAAACCGACATTTAGTTAGACTTTAACCACACAATAAAGAAGAACTATGTTAGTGTCTAAATAAAGTACTTTTTTTCTGGGGGGCTCTTCCGCGCTTTGGGCAGAGCGAAAGGGAGTGTAAATAAAAGAAAAAAGAAAGAAAAAAATCTCCTTCTTATCGTGTGTTGATATTGATGGAAAAACTGATTAGGTGTAATCAGTTTTTCCAAACTTGTGTCGATGAAAAGAGTATCAATATCAACACACGCTAAGAAGGAGAATTCCAAATATAATCACTTAAGTCATTAATTTAGGTACTTGGGCCTCTGCCTAGCAGTTGATTGACCTATCATGTGACCAGAAGGTGGGTATTTTCTCGACCAAAGAATCAGCATTGCCATCCAACGTGGCAATGTTGCCAGCCTTCTTGTCACTTTTCCAATTGACAGCTATACAGAAGAATTTTTTGAAAGCGTCAAAGTAATTCGTGCTAACACCCTTAGAATTGTTTAACCTTGAATATTGACCCTTAAACCTGTTATTATTGAATTACGAGTTGGTATAAGTAGAAATATAGACGTAGAATAAACAACTCCACGCTAACTCCATAATACATATAGTTATATAAATAAAATGGTTTCTAGACCTGATCACACGTGAAGCTCTCGTTAGTATAAATATTTAATAATAATCTAACCTCCTTTTAGAAATGGGAATCGACGTGACTAACAGTCTAATAATTTATTTATATTATTTTGGGAAGTTCAATCAATCACATCTACACTATAATATTTTATAGAGGAAAGATTTGTTTGTTTGTTTGTAACAAATAGGCTCCGAAACTACTGGACCGATTTAAAAAAAATCTTTCACCGTTGGGAAGCTACACTATCCCCAGGTGACATAGGCTACTTTTTATGCCTGTGTTCCCACGGGAACGAGAACTACGCGGGTGAAACCGCGTGACGTCTGCTAGTTTAAAATATAATAGAACGTCGTGTAAAATCAAAATTCATGACGTTCGCATGATGGTAGTTTTTTCCTCCAGCAAAATTTACGCTCTTTCATACAAAAGGAAGTCTTTTTAACTGAGTTTAAAAAGAATTGTTCAGTTGTCTGTAATAATATTAAAAAAATAGTTTTTGTGTGTAAATATCAACCATCGCTAAGTTAAGGAAATAACAAACTACTAGCATTTATAAATTACTCATCTAAGCGTGGCCTTTTCCAAATTTATTTCTTTTCACTGCTTAACCACTGAATTAATCTTTATAACCTAAATGAAATAGATTTGGATTTCAGATCTACATCAGAATCATCTGCCTAGCCTTTTCTCAACTATATTGGGGTCGGCTTCCAGTCTAACCGGATGCAGCTGAATACCAGTATTTTACATGGAGCGACTGTCTACCTGACCTCCACAACCCAGTTAATACTAGGTAATACGATACCCTTTGGTAAGACTGGATGTCAGACTTTCAGGTCACTGACTCTCCGTAACGACTGCCAAAGATCTATATATGGCACCCGGGACCAACAGCTTAACGTGCTTTCCGAGGCACGGAGGAAACTCGGTATGTAATGGGCGGTCACCCATCCACAGATCGACCTAAGCAAGCGCAGCTTAACCTAAAGATCGACCCGAGTGGCAGTTCTTATTAAGCCACGAGCTCCTCACAGATCACAGATCTACAACTTGAAAATATTCGAATCTCCTGTTTAGGTGCAAAATAATCCTTAGAACCGGCGTAACACTACTGCGTCTGCGTATGACCAGATGTTTGAATGTTGACGAGGTAAAATGAGAATGTACGGATGCCTGTCCCATGGAGAAAGGCGTGAATTTATTTATTTATTTCTTTTTAAACTTACGGCTAAACAGACAGTGGAAAGCAGCGGTGGCCTAGTGGTGGCGGCCCCGACTGACAACCAATTAGTCATTGGTTTGAACCCGGGAGGCGCATTACTTTATGTAATTTATTTCATCACTGCTACTCTCAAAACGGTGAAGGAAAAAATCGTGAGGAAACTGGCATGCTCTAGAACCAAACATTCGAAGACATGACGTGACATCTACCAACCCGCATTGGGCCGGCGTGGTAGATTATAGCCCATTCCCTGTCATAGAGAGGAGGCATGTGTCCCAGCAGTGGGCACATTATAAGGTGATGATGATGATGAAACAGACAGTAAGTAATAGTTTAAACAAAATATGGATAATTATAACTTTCCACATGCAACACACATTTATACTGTTGTGTATGTTTAATTCTTCAAACAGGATTAGAACCAGCCTAATATACTGACGCGTATTAAAACAATCCAATCAAATATGAAACACACAACACTCTACTACGCAGTATGATAGCTGGTACATCTCAATGTATCCGTGTTATCTAGTTTCAGATCGGCTGCGTTGACTGATGGCGCACAGCTCACACCGCACGTTGATAGATGTTACGTTAGGTACAGTGGTAGTGCGGGAGTGTGGAATGAAAATTCTATGATTGGTATTTAATCGGTAAGTATTTACGTTTATTTACGAATTGTCTAAACTTTTTCTTTTTTTAATGCAGCTTGGACATACATACTGGTGGTCTTTAATAAAAATATCGTATTCTTAAGCTATTGAGGTTGAAGCCCAACGGTAGCCTAAGGTTTAGGTAAATTTTGCAATTTGGCGTCCAGAGTCAGGTAAGTTGGCTTCATTGTTAAGATAACATAATTAGCATAATCATCATTAAGATATTTATCTATAAAGGGTGTAAAAGTACCCTTAACGCAAACGAAGGGCACTTGTTCTCCCCACCACTGCGATCATTTTTTGTTCTAGACCATACCTGGGAACCCCCTAGTTACGGAAATATTGGGGGTCAAAGTTCAAAATTTTGCACAGCTGTTTTTATAAATACTAGTTTTTCAGGTTATAACCTGAAAAACTTTACTTAAATTATCTCCATAACCCTTTTACTATTCAAAGCATCCACTAGCACAATGTTTTAAGAGTGCTACATTGAGTTTTACCGTAAAATGTCATTTTTAAACCCAAAACAAAAGTCGTTTCCCAGCAAAAATTTTTGCGAAGGTGTACTTAGTTTGTTGTACAGATTGCTTGGTTGATGTATGTGTGAAGGGTTTACATTTACACCATGTATAGACTGCCTCTTTGGTAGCGTGGTCGCAAACGTGACTAGTGAGTTCGATTCTTAGGTCAGACTATTGGGTTTTTGCATTTCTTTTTGTTTTTTTTGCTCACTCTGTAGCTTGGTTGATAGCAATAAGCTCATTCCATAATTATTACTTGGGACTTAAAACAAAACATAACTTTCGAATTGTGTGTATACTATTATTAAGGTACACTTCTGCCTAACTCTTCGTGAATAACATGCGTAATGTTCAACTCCCATACCTAACCTTTTTGCAAACAAGTGATTTCCAGAAAATCTTTAAACACTCTGGAAAAGTCAACTTGTTTAGAAAGCCTCTTAGACAAAGTAGGGATTATTTTTTGTGTGGGACGAGTTTATCACTTTCTAGTTCCATTTATTAGATGAATACTATGATTTACCACAAACAAGTTATATTGTACAACATAATCTTCTTATGTCGAAAGCATTGTGACTTCCTAGTAATTTTATAAACCCTGACACAATACAGTTAGCTTATGGAATAAAAAAACCAGCCAAGTGCACGTCGGACCACGCACAATGTAGGGTTCCGTAATTGCCCATCAAAATATGTGAACTTACTGAACTGGTTAACCACCCTGCCTACCTGCCTCTGAAGTCCGAACGATGATTAATAAATGATGGTAAAAATAAAACAAACTTATATTTGCAGTTTTGAGACCTGCACTCCCATACATTATGTATAGGAAAATATTTCATACAAGTACATTTTATATGTTGGTCAACTATTACTTGTAAACTTGTAAAGCCTACTTAGCTGTGATAGTTTCCCTTCTATTTCCATTATATATGGGACTATCATGATTGTTTTCACAGTCCCAAACACAACCCGTTGGTACACTTACAAAAATTTTCACTTTAAAGCTTGATATTTCACTAATGAATCCCTTAATCAAAAAAGTGTTCATAGCAAACTCGCAATGTTTTTTTAAAACCTATCTAACGACATCCCACACAATGGACTTTGTTAGAAATAAAAAATCATCCCCACTTGAATGTCTACTGATACCCGAAAAAAAAACTTACTTACTTACTTTTGCACTTTGTCGGCGTAACTCATTTGTATATTCACGCCAAATTGCAGCTTTCTGGTACTAAGAGTCTCTGAGATATAGTGCGGACGGACAGACAGACAGACAGATGGACCGGACATGGCGAAATTATAAGGGTTCCATATTGACTACGGAACCCTAAAAATCTGTATTTACCTCATTAACGTTTAATATTGTTTTGAAACATAAGCCCTAACTGGTACATTACATTATAATTAACAATTTCACCACTAAACGACAAAGCGGTAGCGGGTGGGTATATTACTTAAAACTTCTGGCATTAAAGAAGTCGTTTAAAACGTCTGAATAACATAAAAAGATTTAAAGGTAGTTTGAAAAGAATGAAAACATGTTTAATTGCCACATGCCATAATACACCTGACAAAATAAAAACTTAAACCTAAACAGAAAAAACCAGCAAAGTGCGAGTCGGACACGCGCACCGAGGGTTCCGTACAAACAAAGTTTAAATTATCAATAATATTATTATGATATATATAAACTTAAAATGAGCGCTTTTCGCAATTTTTCTTTTATCTGTGCTTTATCATCATCATCATCATCATCATTTATTGCATATCACATGTGTTTTACAAGATCTTAATAATAATAAAATAGTTCACATGGACCCTGTCGGGCACAACAATTTTTTTTACAATAGTGATAGTAACATTTAAGGTACTTACATTAGTTAAAAAATAAACAGTAAATTAAGAAATTTTTGAATTCATTTAAATAAGCAAGCATAAGCAGTCGTAGGAAAAAAAAAAATAAAAAAAATTAAGACAATTAAGTAAAATAATGAGAGTCGGTAAATAGAATACAATAATCAAATGCATCATGTCAAAATAAAACAATAATCAAATACTTAAAGTCGGCAAATAGAATACAATAGTCAAATGCATCATGTCAAAATAAAATAATAATCAAATAATTAAAGTCGGCAAGTAGGGTACAATTATAGGCAAATGCATCATGTCAATAAAATAAAGTAATAATCAAAATACAATCACAATAAAATGTCAAAGATGTG
The DNA here is from genome assembly GCA_932274075.1 of Diarsia rubi. Classification (NCBI taxonomy): domain Eukaryota; kingdom Metazoa; phylum Arthropoda; class Insecta; order Lepidoptera; family Noctuidae; genus Diarsia; species Diarsia rubi. Next base: position 16,786,820 of record OW026424.1, on the reverse strand, counting down.
GTACAAAATGTCAATAAATAAAAACTAAAATTCAATAAATAAGCTAATAATAATCTAGCTAATTTATGAAGTTGCTTCGAACCAAATTTCAGGATTCTGAGTTCACAGGAAGTACCCTGTAGGTTTTGATTCCCTTGCGAGTGTCGAAAATTTGCGGCATAAACGGCTGTATCTTTTGATTGCGTTAGTTGAGAAGTTTGATTTTTTCACAGCTTTAAGGGACAGTAGACTTGAGTATTTCATATAAATTTCAGCTTGAAACCATCACGCGTTCCTGAAAAAAAGGGTCTTGACAGACAGACAGACGGACAGACAACAAAGTGATCCTATAAGGGTTCCGTTTTTTCCTTTCCTCGTTCGGAACCCTAAAAACGAAAAAGAGAAGAGAAGTGTTGATTTAACCGGATTTTAGTTCTTAAAATATTTTTTAATTCCACAACCCAGCTCCCGCGCTACCGCCATGGGGAGGGAAACCAGCGAACTACGAAACACCCAAATGCTCATTTATCCGTAAGTGATAAATAGGCTTGTATGAATTCCGAAGAGACGCGGTAGCACCCCCTGCCGGGTAATGAATATATAATGAACAAATCTTTACCTGCCGCTAAATGAAACCGAGTGTGAATAAAGTATACGGATGATTTAAGGTTTTAACGAAAACTCTGAAATCGAAATATAAATCCGAAATTTCTATAAGTGATTATTGTCGATCCGTTTTTCAGTATCTATTAGTTATTGTAATTAACAACTAGGTAACTATTAAAATCCTTATTTTAATAGTTACCTAGTTGTTAATTAATATTGTGATGAAGTATTATGGGATAATTGATGGCAATTGACTTGCCCTTTATTACAAATGGGGCTTAAACAAAACTGGTGAACTTTGCCTAACCCTTCGAGGATTGCAAGTGTAATGTAATGTTATGTTATATATTATAGGATAGGTATTGCATAGCTTTCATAGAAATTAATATTATTGAAAACAAAAAATTATAATTGTAGCTTCAATCCTGAAATAAAACAAAAATAATTCAATTACAATACCAGACAATATCTGATACAAATGATTAATGTACAATAACACTGGGAAAATATCTATTATTACCATAAATATAATTGTTACGTTCACTAATTAAAACCCGCCAAGTGCATGTCGGACCACGCACAATGTAGGGTTCCGTAGTTACCAAATCAAAATATGTGAAATTACTTAACTGATAAACCACCCTGCCTACCTACCTGTCTCGAACAATGATTTATATTGTAAAAGTAAAACAACGTAGGTCTCAAAACCATAAATGTATGTACATTTGTGGTTTTGAGACCTACGCTCCGCCTGCATATGAAAATATTTTATACAAGTACATTTTATCGAATCGACTATTAATCGTAAACTTGTAAAGCCTGCTAAGTTGTCATAGTTTTCCTCTTATTTTCGTTACCTATATTGCAACTGCCATGAATTTTATCAAACACCCAAACACAACCCGTATAGGTGGTTTAGGTAGCCAGACTTGAATCTTACAAAAATTTGCGCGTTAAAGCTTAATATTTCACAAACGAATCCGTTAAAAAAACCAATTAACGTGTACTGGAGATACCTCAAAAAAAATATATTTTTAAAATTTTGTTTTAGCACTTTGTCGGCGTAACTCATTCGTATTTTCATGCCAAATAACAGCTGTCTAGTACCAAGAGTATTTGAGATCAGTGCGGGGCAGTGGTCCAACTGCTCTGTACAACTAGTTGGACCATGGGTCTTTACTAGGGGCAGTTGTCCAACTTTAAAAATAGTTGGACAACAGCACCTTTTGAGAGTTCCGTGATTCAATTCATTTAAAAAATAACTTGCCAACTCTAAAAACCTCAACTGCATCTTTATGTGTGTATGGTACCTACTGGTTTACGGTTATATTGAACCTCTTTGCAGTAAAATAGCAAAATTAAAGGCGGGTGACTAATTTTTAAACTTTATTTTTTTACAATGTATTACAACATTCAACGAAATTTATCTAAAGCATGACCTACAGTAATATCGCCTTTCGAGGTGGCGCTCGCCGGCCGCTGCCGCGGCACCGCTCGCTCCGCTCGCTCGGCTCGCGCGTAGTTGGTCACAGTTCTAACCTAACCTAACCTCTCTTAACCTAATACTCTCAAAAGGTGCTGTTGTCCAACTATTTTTAAAGTTGGACAACTGCCCCTAGTAAAGACCCATGGTCCAACTAGTTGTACAGAGCAGTTGGACCACTGCCCCGCACCCTTTGAGATATAGTGCGGACGGACGGACTGACAGATAGACGACATGGTGAAACTATAAGGGTTCCATATTGACTACGGAACCCTAAAAATGAAGCCTGACGGTGATTTTTTTTGTCAATATGTTCAGTATGAATGTCCATTCTGCATTATAAAATTATAAAAAAGGCTATTTCGATTGAAGTTCCGAGAAAAATATATATTCAAAAAATTGCAGTATTTTATAAAAATTGAAATAATCCTGTTTCTATTTCATTAATGTAGTCATCGTGACAAAGAAAAAAGGTTGTCATTTATAAACAGTACAGACTGATAATACTTTTATAGAGAACTATCACATTTTTTTACAGCTGATATAACTTTGCTTTACTTTGCTCTCAGCCACAACGAAACCTAATATTGATTTATTCTTCAACGCTATCGCTAGAAGAATGATATTAGAATATTATGATATCAATTTTCAATATTGGAATCTAGAACTAGAATATTCGATGTATTTTTGTTATTCGCTTTTTATTAGAAGTTACTTTAATATTTTTATCAGAACTTGAATTCTTTTGTTTTGAAGGAATAATTAGATTCAGTATTGGTTCATTTTTGTGTGGGATGTTAAAGAAAAAAGAGTAATGATGCCGTGACGTCTGGCAGGGAAGAATGAAGGAAGTCAACGTGTGGGGCGGACCAAGAAACCTGACCCATAACCTTCTAGATTCCCTTATTATTGCTTTTAACTTCTAACCGTTGAGTAGTCCGATAGGAGAAGAAAAGACCTGGTTTGCACAAAGCCTCAAACTAGACATGCTTTTGCTAGTCGATTTTATGTGTTTTTAGGACCTTTTCTGTATAATAGACTCAACAAGAAACTAAACTTCTATAGTCTAAGTTATAGGAAATGTAATTTTGTAATATCTGATTATTTAGTGACGCTTAATTACACGGACACAGAAAAACTTCTAGAAGTCCTGGTTTGATTTGATATGTCATCCCCTCGTATTTAGCTGTACATATTGTAATTAAGTTAGTTTTAATGTTTAATGTTTTTGTTCCTAGATTTACTTTATTTTAAAACTTTTCCTGTCCTAATTAAATTATACAATGTAAAGTGATGGCCTGAAACACAGGTTTAAATAAACCTAGATCAGGCAGGTCGCTACCTAACATTTGATTTCGCCACTATCGTAACTTGCAACAGTTATATATACTTTACTTATAGATTACTTATAAGCACTAATTATACAATTGTTTAGAAATAACACTACTGCACCTAAATGTACATTTTTGTAATACCTACTTTTTTATAGAAATAAATTATTCTTATTCTTATTATTCTTAGTAGTACCTTCCATAACCAGCTCATCAACATGAAGTGATAACAGCTAGATTAAGATTAGCTTTAGAAAAAGCACGAAACACGTAATACGTTCCTTTGACATTTGAGGGTTACCCTCGATTTCCGTGGGATTCCCTCAACAGATCCTGACTTGGTGATAATGGGACCACCTCGGGAGTGTACAATTTTGAATTTAAAAATAATTTTGAAAGTCAGGGAACATAGAAAAAAGTAGTCCTTTTAAGAATTAGTCCTTGTAAAATCAGACATTTCCGGAATAAGTCATTTTAAGAATTAGGAATTTCCAGAATTAGTCCTTTTAAGAATTGGCCATTTTAAGAATCAGGCATTTTTAGAATGCTAGGCATTTTAAGAATTAGGCATTTGTCGACTAACACAAGGGTAGGAGGATGATTATGTTCATTTTTTGTTTTTGTTTTTTTTTGGGATCTGATACATATTTCACGATGAAGAACGGTCAATAGTAACTAATCATGCTTGTACTCACATTAGCCCAATCCACATAATATCTTGTATGTAACTCGCCAAGGGTGAAGTGCACCAGATATGTTTAAATGTCATCTCATAAGTATAGCGAACCTGAATAATCCATAAAAAAATTGTACCACCAAGTGCTTAGTCTTTTCAAACATTGTTGAAGTCGGCTTCCAGTCTTTACCTAATCGGATGCAGTTGAATACCAGTATTGTACATGGAGCGACTGCCTGTCTGACCTTTACCACACAGTCAATACTGGGTAATACAATACTTCGATGATTACCGTGGTGGCTGGTAGTCAGACTTTAAGGATACTGACTACATGTAACGACAGCCAAAGATCTACATAAGGCAGCCAGGTACAACGGCTTACCGTATTTTCCTAGGCACGGAGGAAATGGCGAAAAAATTGCACCATTGAACGTAAAATCTTCAGCAATCACCCAATCTCAAAAAAGGACATCAACAAGACGGCAGCGGCCGATCGTGTAAAAAATTAACGCCCTTCATTAGTACTTGCGCAAAATTTTACTCTCTTGTAACTGACTTTCAATTAACTTAATAGGTAACTGACTTTCAATTAACTTAATAGCATGTGCCAGTCACGATTGTTAGCCAATTAACTAATGAAGTTGAGTCCGGGCCGTACTGAACGTTGAAGCAGAAGACCCATTCAAAAAACATAACACGATTTTAAGAAAACTAGGCCAAGGCAGCATTTGAAACTTTAGTGCAACATTATCAAAACAATATTTCGAACTAGCTTGTGCCAGCGGCTTTGCCCGCGTGCAGTTTGATAAAATTGTCACGAGATCATACCAACGGGATAAGAATTATCCTATGTTTTAATCCTGGCTATAAACTATCTGTGTTCTAAATTTCATACACATCCGTTCAGTAGTTTTTGCGTGAAAGAGTAACAAACATCCATTCATCCATCCATATACATCCTCACAAACTTTCACATTTATAATATTAGTAGGTTAGTCACAGAAGTCTACCAACAACAGTACTTCAAGAGAGGCTTTGAACTACACAGTTTAATAAATTTGGTTCAACACAATGGAATGTTCAGCTTATGAAAAGCTTTTAAAGTGTTCTGTTCAGCTATAGAATATCATGTTTTTCGGTAAAACTCAATATAGGAACATTGTCCTAATACATGCATATGATAGTAAACGGGTCATGAAGGTAGTTAAAGTCATGTTAACCCTAATAAACTTGTGAAAACGAACTTTAACCTCCAACATCGCTGTAAAAAGAAAGTGCCCAGGTATGGCCCAAATAAAAAAAAAGGAATCAAGTAGGCACTCACCACACACTCACCAAACACACCGTAGCACTGTTTCGTAGGCGTCACTTTCCAAAGCTATTTGTTTTTTTTGAGATACTGATAGATCGACACTTAAAGCTTGCGGAACCGGGTTTTGGCCCCACCGTAATACCGGTTTTCCCGGGTTTTTATGCGTCCGAAACCGGTTTTCACATGGCTAGGACAGACCGATTTAATTTCGAATTAAAAATATTGCTGTGCATTGCCACAACACTAAACAAAATGACATTTTATGAAACTTCTACACATACCACTATATTGTATGAGTTCCGAGAATGATTTCACACTGTCGACAGATTTATATGACGAGTCCCATCTCGCTTTAAAAAGGGGATTTAAAGTGGGACACGCCGGTTCATTATATTAGTGCGAATCGTAGGCTCGAGGGGGATTCGGTTTTTAGTATTGCTGAGTGTTTTTGACGTCGTATTGTATGATTGAGTGATTGGATGCAGTTGGAGCATTAAATGGGTGGAAGTAGTTTGCGATGATGAAGTGTCACCGTTATCTTGCCTTTTGGGTAAGGTGGGAACTACGTGGAATTAGTGGATACAAATAATGTACCTAGGACTTCACAATATCAATAAAACTAGATTTTTCAGAACCCATGGATCTATGTACGTTCTTACCCGTCCTTCTCCATTAAGACTTTTAGCTTATTTTGAAATCATCGTCTAGCTCAATTTTTGTGACTGGCTAATTGGCGCCTTGACAGTTCAAAATTGTCTGAAAATAGTATTCATTCTGTCTGAAATAAATTCTTTTGAAAATTGATACCTTTTTAAAAGCAACTTTTGTTATACTTTTCTATAGATATGATGGTAAAAACCAAATTTATTTTCATGAAGAATTTCCTATTTTCACACAAACGTAAACAAGATTACCCGTGTAAATAGAAACACGTACGCTAACCCAACATTAGTAGAGTTTCGCTAAACGTCTCGTATAAACCTACTTACGTTCACAATGACCGCACTTAGCGTGCACGTTTACCCCACATTCGCCATGTGATCGCAGCCTTAGAAGGCGTCACAGACGTGAGACGGGTCGACATATAAGTTGCATTAGTGAGTCAAGAGCTTCCATGAAAAAGTGGACAGACCCTGACCCATTTAATCCTTATATAGGTAAGTTTTAAGGTCACTTGTCCTTTGTCACTCGGCTTTGCTGTGTCTTCCGGCATTTTTTTCTTTCTAGCCTTGAAATTATCTTAGTTGCTTAGAGCACTTTGTGATAAATCTTAAATGGTTTTAGTTAGAACTTTTACGAAAAACTAGAAATAGGTACAGGAATTTTCTTGGCTACAGAACAAATGAAGCGAGATACATTATTATATCTAATGAAGATAAAAATAGTTCCCCTGAATGCAAGACGCGCACGGGACCTATCAATGTGGCGACACTTATCGGAGGCCAATGTCCAGCAGTGGACGTCTTTCGGCTGAAATGATGATAATAGTTACAAGACAGCACTGTTGTGATCCTATTTCGTCTATTTGTCAGTATGTAGCCATTTTCTTTAATGCAGACAAACCACCAAGCGTAACTTAATTTTATATTCCGCCATTTTCATTGTTTTGGTTCATTTAGTTCGTTCAGTTATACAAAATGCAGCCAATTGCTAATATTTTACATGGGCAACATAAATATTGGCTTTCGAGATACCGACTCTCGCTTACGACAAAGATCTTCCAATGACAGTTGCGACCAAAGACTAAATGTGCTTGCAAGACGCTGAGGGTTGCAAACTGTTACTTAATTAAATTCTAAAAAAATGCGTCAATCATGAAAAGGCGTCCAAATAAAAAGAAAACCATAGCTTCCTGAACTGACAAGAAAAGGGGGAAGTATTCTCCGTTTTGTATTCCAAAAATATAATATTAACAGCTCAGCGCCGACTATCAAAAACAAACGAAGTAATCAAAACGGGAAGGCAAAATGAAAGAAGAATTAATTAAGTCGGGCTTTGTTCTATTGCTTATAGTACTTGAGGTCCAATGGACTCCCTTAAATTAATCGCTCGTAATCAAATCAACAAGAGATCCCTGCCTTTAATATAAATTGGGACTGTTCTTGAGATAGTGCTTAAAGATCCCTTGACGTGAATGCAGAGACGGATTAAGATTGTTATTTCAATGTTATTTTGTGTTAGTTACATACAATGTAGTCTCTCTTTTTTATTTTGACTGATCTTTCAGGAAATTTACATAAAAAAAAACATCGGGGGAAAATCTAAACCATGGTGACCCTGACACAGGACTGAGTTTATTCTTTGTTTTTGTTAGATTGACACATGAAACCTGGGTTCTCTCTATTTCTGTGCTGACAGTACCGCAGTGAGTGTGAGTTGCCAGTTGTGGGACAAAGTAGGCTAACATAAACAAAAAACCTTTTGTGTGGTAACAATTTACAGTAGTTAAATACTAAAAGTAACAATTGATAATGGTTCGAGTTTTCAAATAAAAGTCGCTCAACAACGTGGTAACTAAGCTACTGATAGTAGGTACCTACATCTAATTAGCTACCTGTGTCGATCAAACATTAAATTCATAATTTATTTAGCAATTTATTTCGTTTCGTTCTTGGAAAAAACAAATAATTTATTCAAAATGCTTTCCATTCTGACACGCGTCAAACCCAGGTGGTAATTGTTTGCAAATTGTTAAAATGTTGATATTATAATTTGTTGGAATATGCATCGAATTACCATATTGAAAATATATCAGCAATTTGTTTTTGTATTGTATTCCGATCTGCCTTATTTTTGTTAGGGGATACGATTCATAATTGGTTTCATTTAAAGCAAAATGCTATAATATTATGCGATTTAATTTCCCCGTTTCAGAGCAATTACTTATTATGAATTAGGAAGAGCAATATTTTATTAATGAATTGTGACGTTGGACGTTGGAAAACAAGTCCACATCACTTGCAGCTTTTAATTTAGTAAAATCGGTATTAAATAACATAAATTCGAAAACAACAACCTCAGCTTTGTTTCTAGACATAAGCAAAGCCTTTGACTTTGTTAATCATTCAATTCTTATTGACAAGTTGAATAAAATTGGCGTTCGCGGCCCAGCCTTAGAGTGGTTCAAATCGTATCTTTCAAATCGTACACAAATAACAAGAATCACTAAATTCGACGACAAAATTAATGGTATCACAAACTTTGATTCCCAACCACGATACAATTTCTTTGGTGTTCCGCAGGGAAGCATCTTAGGGCCACCATTATTCCTTATATACGTGAACGATCTCCCTGAAGCGATAGACCAAGACTGTGTTCTGTTTGCTGATGACACAACCGTTATTTACGATTGTAAAAATGGTGAATCACATGAGTGTAATATAAACAACAGCTTGAATAGAATTATTACATGGTTAGATTTAAATGCCCTAAAAATTAATTTAGAAAAAACTAAAATATTAAATTTTAAAACACGGAAAAGTAAATATCTACACCTTAAAATTTCACATAAAGATCAAACCGTTGAGCAAATCCATAAAACAAAATTTCTTGGTATCACAATTGATGAACATTTAACTTGGAAAGATCATATTGATGAAATGTGTTTAAAAATAAATAGATTCGTTTTCGCCTTGAAAAAAGTTAACGATGAGACCTCTAGACAAACTGCGTTGATGGTATATCACGCCTATGTTTGTTCCATCATCAGGTATGGTATCATTGTCTGGGGGAACTCTTCTGAAATAGCTAGGGTTCTGTTAGCACAAAAAAAATGCATACGCACAATTTTTAATATGGACTGGACTGATTCTTGCAGACCAGTGTATAAATCACACAATCTTCTGACAGTTCCTTGTATTTATATATATGAAATAGCTAAATTTGTCAAAACTAATTCTTCACTTTTTGAATCTAAAAACAATATCAATAAACGTACAGTTACACAGTATTTATTAACAATGCCAGTACCTAGGACTGAATTATTCAGACGTAATTGTGTTTATATGGCTCCACTTATCTATAACTCTCTACCAAAGTTTATAACTGATCTTCCGTACATGAAATTCTGCAAAGTATTGAAAAACTGGTTTATTTCACATAGTTTTTATTCCGTAGCAGATTTTTTTAAACTATCTAACTGTAAATCATACCATTACCGGAATGCATTATAAAGTTAGGTACCTTAATTATTATTTTAAGGATTTTGTATTTATATACTTCAAAATATGTAATATTATGTTTTCTTTGTTTTGTTTTTCTCTCTGTTTATGTTAAAATTGTCTTTGTATGTTTATTTTCTATTGTTAAACATTTGTTTTGTGCCGAGTTCAACTTAGAAATGCACTTAGTTACTCGTATTTCTAATTTAATGGCTTTTTCACAGTTACTGTGTTTTGAATTAAGCATCTTATCTTTAATGTTTGCATGCCAACTTAATGGCGAATTAATGTGTCATTGCACTACATAATTATTAGTTTACCATCTTTTGTACCACATTTGTTGCAAATAAATAATTTTGACTTTTGACTTTGACTTTGGATTTATATAGATTATAATAAATAGCATTAGATAAGGACAATTTTACTTCCTATCACAATTTTTTTGTGCCTGATTTTGGCCCAGTTTGATGGACATACGGTAGGTAGTTAAGGTTTTAAAGTTATAAAATCCGATTTGATAAGATCCAAAATTAGAAAACAACATTGGTCTCACATGTCAAAAAAAATTTTTTTTCAAAATTTCTCAAACTTTTCTATAATATACCATAAATGTTATCAAAGTTAAAAAGTCGATTTAACAACGCAAACGGTCAGTTTTCATTCAGCTCAATTTAGTGCGAGTGGTGCATTTGATCCGGCCCTGTACAATGGAGCCCCTGGGATCTGTCTAACAATAAACTTGTGATAGGCTTTGTTAGTGTTTCGTCATCAACTCTGTGAGCTATCCGAGGACCCCAACTTTTTGTTGACGCAAACAATATTCGACAAAGCGTGGTCGGTTTTGTCAGAATTATATTGGAGCAGCGTGAAGCTATGTCGTAGTAACCGAAATTTTAAATTTCCTTTCTAGTTAGTTCTGGTGATAGAATAATTCAAATGAATATACTCTTTACTGTAACATTGACTTACTGGACGGAAAGCGCTGCAAGATTTGGTTATGGTCCATGCCTGTATCGTTAAAAGTGTTTTTGTTTAACCTTTGAACGGATTTAATGGAGAGACTATTATAAAATAATTATATGAAGTACTCTTGAAAGCTTTTATATTTCAGTATGACAATTATTCTCTCGGCAGTGTAATCTGCATGGTTCTCATGTGACTATTCACATGAGAACTATGCAGATTACACTGTCCTAAAAATGACTTTTTAGAAAAAGAGATTTTAACTTCTGAATTTCTTTCGGCTGTTTTTTCTCAGAGTCAGTCAGGTACGAAATACCGGTCCCGTCTAGTTTATATAAAAATACGTGTAAAAAAGATTGTAAAAACGTATTTGCAAAATAAACATCATTCAATCTTTCATCATTCATTCATTCATCAATCGCTAAGTAGAGCAGAGAAATATATTTCTTGATGTTTATGTAGAGAGGGTGTTTAACAATATGGACCCGTAACAGCTGACTATGTAAGCATAATAAGATCAAATCAATACGTAACACGTAAATGAACCTTATATGCTAACTTTTTGGCTCTAAAATCAGATGGAAAGTAACAGTATTAAAAAAATCGTAGGTACCAATTGATTGGCTCATAGACCGCATGCCGTTGAAATTCAGCTAAAACATTGGACATTATGATAAACACCCAAACAAAATGCACATAATTACGTATTTATTAAAATCACACAATCATAAATCTGAATTTCAAAACACAATGCTCTGTTTTGGACCTATAAAACTCATTCGTAACTGAATCATATTATTAATCTTTTCGCATTATAACATATTCGCATATCATTAGCAGTATTTTAACTTTTACACGTTTGAGCTCAAGGGTCCTCATGACACTTTAGGCACAAGGCCCCTCATGCACGATTAAGAGAGGGCTGAATCTCTAAAGCCCTTAAAGACTTGTTGTGTTCTTCAGCCTACTTTATACTCCAGATGAGAAGTACAAGAGGGGTTTCAAAGAGTCATTACATCTGTCTGCCCGTGCCAAAAAGTTTTTTCCTTTTTCACGGCCCTACAAATCTGAAATCTGAAGTCACACTCGTTAAGTTTGGCTCTAAAGTCGAGTCATTAGTATTTGACTTTTTTCAAAGAGTTTTTTGAGCTTTTAAAGATCAAACGGCATTTTTTAATGTCTTTCAGGATTTTTATATCGTTAAGAAGTTTTTAGTTAGTAAGAAAACTACATATTAATAATCATAATATATGTTATTATATGTTAAATTTTAAGAGACTGTATAGTCTCGTAAAATTTGCTCACGGCCCGGTTGTGTGTGTTTAGTAAAACACCAATGTTGAGTTTCATTTGGTTTAGGTTCCGTGTAATAAAAGTGTGTGCATTAAAATTAAAAAAAATAACGATTGTACTATTTAATTACACACATACGAAAACAATACAAAATAGTTCATCATCTCCCAAGCCTTTTCCCAACTATTTATATTGGGATCAGCTTCCAATCTAACTGGATGCACAAATAAAAGCCACTCGGATCGATCTTTAGGTTAAGCCGTGCTTGCCTAGGTTGGTCTGTGGATGGGTGACCGCCCATTACATACCGAGTTTCCTCCGTGCCTCGGAAAGCACGTTAAGCTGTTGGTCCCGGCTGTAATTTGTACATTACAAAAATGGACCATTTGGGTGGGTCGCTTATAGTAGGTACTCAAAATGTACAGTTATTATCTGTAATTACTAATTAATTTATACCTGCGGCTTCGTTCGGTCCATTCGTGCAAAAGTGACAGACAGAAACTGTAACTCTTTTTTCATAATATTAGTTTCAAGAAATAACGTTTTCATTAGGAAGTAGAAAGTGGGCGTTCCAATAATTGATCTTACATTGTAACAAGTTAAGCTGCCATAACAGCATTAACTATTTTGTGGCCAAGATAAGTAGGCACACAACAACGCAACAACGTTACCAAATAACTGCGGGGTAAAAAAGCAATCTATCGACCTTGAAAACGCCAATACATAGCAATACCGCATGGTTCGTACACAAAACAAATATTTTCCAAAGCAATACACTCAAACGAATTTTCTCAAGGCACTCCCAAACAATCGGAGATGAAATGTGGGGGTAATATTCTCTTGCCAAAGACGAGAGCAATCGAGCAAATTTTTGGGTCATGGAATGATGTGAATGGAGTGCTAAACTACACTATAAGTATTATTTAAAAAAATATTTGTCCCATAGATACTAGACAAAATTATATAAAAATAGTAAAAAATATTTACTATTTTTATATAATTTTGTCTAGTATCTATGGGACAAAATATGAATAGTTTTCACGAGCTCCATTTGTCATTCTTTCAAAATTTCCTGTACCAACATAAAAAGAGATATCCCCATCTGACATAGACCAATCTAGGCACTGCATCTGTCAAACACCACTCTTTCTTCCCGTACATTAGCACTCCAAGTACACTAACTTACTCCATGTCCAGACTACATTTTACCAATTTTAACACGTACCATTGGAATTCTTGAAAAAAGAAAGTTATTGGAACGAATTCAAGGACGGTGATGTGGTATAATTTGAGGAAGTTTTTCAATTTGACGCGTTGAGTTTCGGATGTATTTTTTGTGCTGACCCACTTTTATACGGAGCACGATGATGGGTGACAGGCAGTACTTCATTTGCTATCACGTGGCGTGCATAAAATTTTACCTTCGGTTTATTTAGCTGATTCAATTTGGCAATCAGCTCTTTTTATCAGCAAAGAGTGTTATTAATGCCTTTGGTGGCAATAGGAGACCAGTTGGACCAGGGAGCATACAAATTCTGAGGCACAAAAACAAAAAAAATATTTCAAACTATTCACCCTAACAAAACTGAAACACAAATGAATTCATCAACCTAATTTAACCGGTCTATAGTTCCACATGAGATAGTTAACATCAGACCCATCTCTTTCATTCACCAACACAAAATTACTCTCACACAAAAAAGGTTTCAAAGGTTCTATTTCCGTAAACGTGTACGACCCAAATTCAGTGCTCACGAAGCGTAGGATGCCATCTTTCTCAGTGCATAATGTATCACCACGTGCCTCGTTAATTGGTCGGCGAAACGGAACAAATGCTTAGAAGAACAAATAATAGATTGGGGCAGAAGGCTAGCTGCTGTGATGAGCGCAAACATAATTGTAGGCGCGTACGTATGTTCGGTGCCTCACGTCACAGGTAACACTTCGACCTTGTGATAACCTAGTGTAGTACGGAGTTTTTAGAGAACAAAACCACTAACGTTTGGTCAACTATACGTCAATGTGTATCGAACGGCAGTCGCAAGAACGGCTACATTCGCTGTACACACACAGGTGACTATGATCCGCGTCTTTGTGTTGAATGCACCTGACCTTCTGTCACTATCTTTTCTGTGGTCGAGCCCTTTCTGGGGACTACTCTAATTGGGCCTATTCAGAATGCCCAACGTGACCAGAAAAGCCACGTTGTTGGTAATTTTTATGGTTTCATGGTTTACGAATTAATGGAGGTAATATAGGGGTTTCTGAAAAAGGTGGTTTTGTTTTTGTAAGGGTATCATTTTAATGGGTGTGTGGTCCCTGCATTGATATGGAAATTAGCTTGTGTTGTATTAAATTATAAAATTGGTGTGAGGCGTTACGAAATTGGGAAGGGTGAGTATTATATATGCGTTCAGAAAAATCCCACTAGTAATTTCAAATAACTACCTATCGTCTTAGGCATATATGAACATGCTTTAAGTAAAACAAAACCTTACGACTTTTTTATGTAAAGTATCTTTGAAAATACCTACATATGAAACACTGAACATTTCCATTAAATATAAATACAACTTGGATCGCAAGATTTTGAGGTCATGTAACAAATTCCAAGTAACAAATACAACAATTCCGATTTTTTTCAATAAGTGCAAACGACAAAGCAATAGCATTAAACAACTCAAGTGCAAAACAAGACACCTATAGTGCTAAGCTGAGATTTTCTCGATGACATCCACACAAATCGAAATTTTATTTTCGAAAAAGGTTTTAAAGCCATAAATCCGCGCTGTCTCCAGCTTTCCAAGCAAATGTGCGATAACTTGGATTATCGACATTTCAAAATTGCTTTCACGAGTACTCGCTATGAATTGATAGTTAGTAATAAGGAGTAACGAGATGGAAAAGGTTTTTTAGTTAGAGAAAGTGATGGATTGCGGGGTTTGAGAGAGAAATATTTATGCAAACTTTTGTACTAGCAAAATTGATTTCACTGAAAAATTAAAGTTCTATTGATTGAATTGTGAATCTTACTGTTTGTTTTACTGGGTGATTAGTAAATTGGTGATAGACTAATCTAGACAAAGGCCTCTTCAATCCGTTTCTTACAGTTACCCTGCAAGATTCGTCACTCCACCGGGCCTGAGAGTGTACGCCTTACGCTTGCCGATTCACTCAAGAAAACGCCTACCCCAACAGTCATCGATTCAATAGTACCACTTCAGCAATTTAAATTCGTAAGTGTGATTCGTCATCATCATTATCAGCCTATAAGTAATGTTCCCCCTGCAGGGACTCAGGCCTCCTCTCTAGGAGAGGGATGGGCTATAATCTACCACGCGAGCCCAGTGCGGATTGGTAGATTTCACATGTCTTAGAATTTTTGATTCTAAGACATGCCGGTTTCCTCGTGATGTTTTCTTTCACCGTTTTGAGGGCAGTGGTACGAACCCATGACTCACTATTCGTAAGTCGGGGCCGCTACCACTGAGCCACCACTGCTCAAGTGTGATTAAGATTATATTAATTTTGATATAAGTGGTATGATTTTTATTTATAGCTCGTTCGAATGTAACCATTTATTGCTGTGTAGTGCATTTGTTTTGATATTCCAACATGTGTAGCAGTACCTTTACCATACTAGCTTGGACTAAACTCTTGGACTCACTTCGACTTTAAATCACTCGAGATCTCCACATGACCCCACAAGCTATTGCATATTGCGTCTTCAACTTTCCCAATATCGTGCCAAGTAGACTTAATCGTTGTATTCCAATCACTAATTCTACATGTCCTTTGGAAATCAGCATTTATTAGTTTAGTCTTGAAAGGGTATGACAAATAGTTAAAGGAATTGATTAGAAAACGTACCTATGAATGCCAAATTTCAGTGCCTCGTCCAAACTGAGAGTCAAAACCGTGATTTCATACTTAAGTTATTCACAAAATAGATATTACAAATAGTGGTGAAATTTAAAGTATAAACATGTGAAAGACTGCGTCGTTGGTCTTGAGTCCTGGCGTCGATTTACGGGTCGGGTGTTATTGCGTTTTTCCATGACAAAATAGCAGGTAATAAGTCTGAATGTGTGCCCGCTTAATGGTTATGTTCGCTCCCTGTTACAGGGGACTTCAAACTTAACGTGCAAAATGTTGGTGTACTATGAGGTACAACTCTGCCTATTCCTTCGGGTATAACAGGCGTGAACTTTTGAAAATATGTTATTAGCATGAGAATTCCATCTGAACGGAGTTTGTATACCCTTTCATCAGCTATTTTCCGAATAGACTATACAAAGTGTTTGTAAGTTTACATTGTACTTTCCTTATTAAGTCTCCGCGAATGTTTTGCTTTGTCAATTTGCTTGTTTTAGTTTTCAAAAGAAAGAAGCATTCTTTCCTTCAAAGGAGATTCTTTGAAATGTCTGGTGTCTTTTGGGCTTGGAAAAATGATGTTACGTTTTAAGGGAAGGGGGTAAATACTCGTATATCCATTGAGCTGTAATGAAGTAAAGAGTAGCTTTGCTCTATCTCAATCTTCAAACTTAGGCTACGTCGAGAAGTAGCATTATAAAATAGTTTTCATGATTTTACTACTAAAGCCCTATGTAAACCCTACAGACTGCCTTCAGTCTAGTGGTATATGACCGTCGGACTGCCAAGATATGCTATCGAGAATCGAAATTATTGGTTCGAGTTCGAAACCAATATTTTTTTTTTTTTTTCAGATGCATGTGCATATTACATAATTATCACTTGCTTCAAAAACTACGTGAGAAAACCAGCATGCCTGAAAAATATTGCCCGAGAGCATCCAAAGTTTATTTTTATTATTATTTATTATCAAGTCAGGGCATAGGTGGCATTAAATTCTGACATTAGGTTAGGCACTAACCACAAATTAAGAGACTGCCTGTGATTTAACTCTCGCCACTTTGCTTCCTACCGTCGACAGTCAAAGTTGCAACCATATAACACCATCAGCATCATCAGCCTATAATGTGGGCATTCTAGCAGGGACTCAGGCCTTCTCTCTAGGAAAGGGATGGGCTATAATCCACCATGCGTGCCCGTTTCACATGTCTTCGAATTTCCTCACGATGTTTTCCTTCACCGTTTTGAGAGCAGCGCTTATAATATAAATTACACAAAGTAATACGCCTGTCTGGGTCCGGACATAATTATAAAAACGCGGTCGAACTAATGGAGACTATAACATATTATAATAATGAAGAACTACCGCCTCTTCTTACATAGGAATAGTTACCGAAACATTATCTTGTTTTAATCTCACCGCATGCCACCTATTCTGCCCTTAAGAGCACCTCCTTCATATAATTTACTTCACAGTGCAAACAACCACTCTGTTCAGATAGTCCGTAATAACAGGATTATTAAAAAGGACTTACTCCCATTTTTCCACCACCTACCAGGAATGCAGCAACAAAGAAGACTGCAGCTACAATAAACCCATGTTGTGCGGAGATCTTTACGGTTATAGCAAGCATGTTAGCGCTCTCAGAATTGTTGTTGATGCCGACAAAACAACGGTACTGGCAGGGGAAGTTTCAACCCTAAACTATGTTTATTGCACCGCATAACATGAACCGTATATTGCGAATAAGATTTTTAAAGTTCCGAACCACCGGGTACCAGTCCGGTTTGCGTACTACTAAAGTTTTGTTATTTTTATTAAACGAGTTATTCGAAAATGTTTCGTTGAATAAAGTTGAGGGTTATTCGGTTTTGTTTTTGTTTGTAGTTAGTGTGGTTGTGGTTTAAGTTTATTGTGATGAATGTGGAAGTAGTGTGATGAAATGGTATTGTGTTCATTCATATCATTACCAACAAATTACTGACCAAAAACTGAAACTGAAATTACTGATTACTGATATGTTATGTCTTTTTTTATTATTATTATGTACTTTTAATACTTGCCTTACTATTGTATCGAGTCTGGTTCTTCTAACCAACCTAACAGACAGATGTGTTGCTGGGGAGTTTGTTCCGCCACTTCTTCTTTCCAGCAAAAACACTAGGAAGTGTCGAAGGGGGGGCGTTTTGGGGGACTGTCTCTTGTAAATAAGTAAAGTAAAGTAAATTTTGACGTTCGAAAAGTGCTGATTATCAGCCTAGTTTGAATAAATGAGTTTTGATTTTGATTTTGATTTTGAAATATAAATTGGCAAATGAAATTATCTGCTACTGTAAATGAAAATTACTGTCATCTATCATTAACTGGTTGAACCAATACATCCATACATAAACTTACACCTTTTTCCCATTTGGGTAGGCAAAAACCATAGAACTACACCAGCTGCTACAACTCTTACCTATACAGGATGTAAAGTAACCCTTCACACTTACGTCAACCAGGCATTCTGTACATCAAAATTACTTCTGTACGCAAATTTTTTTTTTTGGGTTAAAAATCACATTTTACGGTAAAACTCAATGTGGCACTCTTAAAACATTGTGCTAGTGGATGCTTCGAATAGTAAACGGGTCATGGAGCTGATTTAAATAAAGTTTTAACCTGAAAAACTAGTATTTTCAAAAACAGCTGTGCAAAATTTAGAATTTTGACCCCCAATATCTCCGTAATTAAGGGGTTCCCAGGTATGGTCTAGAACCAAAAAATGTTCGCAGTGGTGGTGAGAACAAGTGCCTTTCGTTTGTGTTAAGGGTACTTTTACACCCTTTATACTCGTTTTGCCCCGTCCGCGTTCATACATCTGGTCTATATGCACGGCGAATGCAAGTACAACACACCTACCTGTCCTTTCTGAAAACCTCACCTATAAGGTCAGTGTATGTCTTTCTAGGACGTCCCAATATTAACGACTAACTGCCGCACTCAGAGAGCTTTAATGATTACTTAGGCCGTCATTTACTCGTAGTAAAGATTTGACATACTTTTGTAAAACAAAACTGTCAAAACCTGTACTAAGTTATGGCTTAAGTAATCATTAAAACTCTCTGAGTGCGGTAGTAAATTATTTATTTATTTGTTTAGGATCTCCAACAAAGAACATACACAATCATGCAAAATATATAGTGGAAGACAAACATATTACGTAGGTGTACTGCTTCACTTACAGGAGACAACAGCATGCACAATAAATGTTTTTTTAATTTTAGCAAAAAAATAAGTACAATTAGGCAACGATACTAGAGTATATCTCTGGGATGAATGTTGTTATATTTTCTTTTTAAAATTATCAGATATCGCATCCCTGACTGGAATCCAATCAAAATTAAAAATTCTTATTTAGAATTCAGCTCAACTAATCCATTGTGCGATAATATTTAACGTTGCAACTCTAAAGTAAATCTGAAAGCCAGTGTGAATTGAAATATTTATGTTTATTTTAGTACACCCGTAACCTTTGTTTATAGTCGACGTGAACGCGTGACCCAAGTTATCTTGAACGTGAACGTATAATTTGGTAGAGGCGGTTATTTCACGGATAAGGAAACTGCTTTTTCTAATTTTATTTTATTGAAAAAGGCTTCAAAATAAGTTAAAAAAAAAATCTAAAGCAATAAAGATGCATACAGAAGAGTCGCATTACGAAAAACTTGTATACTCATCGGTATACAAGTTTTTCGTAATGCGACTGAATAAAACATACGTGGCAATATGTGAGCGTACTAATGGCTCCCTGCCTCCTCTTTTGCCCTTCGAAGATTACAAGCGTGATGTTATGTGTGTTATGTAATTCAATTATTGCCAGAGATAGGTTGACACACACACACACACACACGCAGTGATTGCATTGCGCAATGTGAACTTAGATACTCATAATTATAGATTAGAAATGGCCATGATTTAGTCAGATGGTAGACCTTAATGAATATCTTAGGAAACCTAATCCACGCAGTGAAGGAAGAGAAGAAGCCTTGACTTCAATTATTAGTTCTAAGAATTCCGCTTTTTCTTAGAAATCATCACACAAGATATTTTCCTCCCATTTTAATTAACGAATCATAAGAAGTTTCGAGAGCTGGTTCGCGGAAGCACAGAATTGCTCTTGGAAGGAATTGAGGGCGGCCTTTGCCGAGCAGTGGGACAGTTCAAGCTAATAAAAAAATGGCATTGTAATAAAACAAACGGAATATCCATGTTTTTTTTTTTTGGTTGCTGAATTATCTAATAACCCCCCTTCCGCTCTTAGGCAGAGCGAAAGGGAGGGAGAGACTGACTAAAAACCACCCATGTTTTTTTTTGTAATAAATGTTGCCCCACACTAGGAATTTATCCTGTATCGTGGGTGCGTTTACAAACATTTAAACTTCACATATACAAATACACCCAGACCCGAAACAAATATCTGTAGGCCATACAAATATTTGTTCCGTGCGGGAATCGAACCCGCGACACTCAACGCAGCAGTCTAATCGCTCAGCCACTGCGCCAACCGTGCCGTCCTTCTTAGCCCTTTATGTCGAGGCCGCGGTATCTCTTACAACATGTGTTAGTTTTGTGTAGAAATCACCCACTGCTACTCTTTTTCCACTACATGTCCTGTGCATCTCTCATCCAGGTGTTTCCCGCGACTTTGGCGATGTCGTCAACCCAACGAGCTTTACAACGGCCCTGGTTTCTATGGCACAACCTTGGCCACCACACAGTCAATGCCTTGGTCCATTGGCCATCTCCGCGTCTAGCCAGATGTCCTGCCCAGGTCAACTTGAGGCGCACCGAAATATACATCTTACCTATTTATTCTCCTGGCTTGTGTCCAATTTGGGGTCGTCGCAACATATTTTCCAGTTCCACACTTTCAGCAAGTCATCGCCACATAAGTGCAAAACTACCCACACAGCCTCAAAACTTTCGTGACTCCCAAACGTGACTTACAAAACCAAGGCATTAGAAATGCACCCCAAAACAGTTCGACGTCTTGAATTAGGAGACATTTGTAAGGGTGATGTACTACTGAATTTTACACTAGGCAGTGCAATCAGCTAAGTGCATTAGTCACACGGACTTAAAGAAGTTTGTGACTTAGTAAAACTTAGTAGGGTTGCCTTCAACGTACTTGAAATCTCAAGTTTAAAGTTTTCGAATGAATATTAGATTTTCAATCCTTGGATGCGGTGTTTAAAATTACTGTGAATGTAAGCAGAGACCAGAGCAGAAATCTTGAGTTTCAGGGCTAACTCTTGATGAAGACTCGTCGAACTTTGAACGAATCTGCATAGACAGACTTATTCCAAGCCATATGGCAATGGAGTAGGTACTTTATTTATTTGTTTATGTTGCATTGTGATAATTTAAAAGTTTGTTTAACAACATATAAGACGGAGCAAAGAATTTACAATCCAGATGTGTGGCAATCCGTCGGGGCCGCGGGTTGTACACTAGTTATCGCAGCCTCTACATAGAGGGCTAAGAAGGAACATGGGTGGTTTTTAGTCAGTAGAAGTCTGACACTCAAGGGAGTGTCAGACTTCTACTTTTTTTTTACCTTTTTTTCTACCTTTTTTTTTTGGCTGGTGGAAAATCATCAAAAGACCATTCGTTTAAAAAAAGATGTGAGTGGCAATATCCTACAAATTAAATACATTAACCTTACTGATGAATTTCTTCCGAAAGGACAGGTGTGTAGTATTAACCTCCGGCGGCGTACGTGTGGAAACGTGGACGACGTAAAAGAAGTATGAAAGGATGGTAGCAGCTGGCATTCATTGGTTTCTGCCTTCCCCTAATGGGAAAACCACATAAGTTTATCTATGTATGTAAGTAGAATGCTATGTTTTTTCAAGCTTAATTTACAAGTATTTCTAAATTAATGTAAGTTAGGTCAGGTCACTCAGCTTTATATAGCTGCCTTGTTAGTGTAAAAGACGCAAGCGTTTTTAGTAAGTATAAGGTCCTGTGCTTGCGACGCTGACTAATATAATAGGGATGATTCCTTATTATACAAAACATGATTCTGTTTAGTCCGTCAGTTAGATTATCGAAAAATATTGGAAACGTGTTTTTTGTTTGAAAAAAAAAGCGTCAAAGATCATTAGTGGGACTTTTGACGTCACTACGTGGTAAAAAATGCAGTGCGATGTGATGTCTCACGAGTTTTTGAAGCACTGTATCGTCTTCATACTTTGTTTATGTGAAAAAAGAAAAAATATGTGTCCAATATTTTTTGGAAATCTAACTGACGGACTAATTAGATTTTTTTTTATCAACTACTCTATTGCCGGATAAGCCAAAGATTTCTTCTGTTTTACCTCAATACATTTTTCAGTAGTAGTCAATATATTTCTGTAACACTTTAAGTACATCTGAACCAACAACTCAACTGTTATTAAATGCCTAAGGCCTCAGAACACCGTAACATCTATTTTAGAGCGAATCGATACCAAGGGTTCAATAGCTAAGCTCAAATCAAGAGGCTCTTACATTTTAGAGGTTTCCGTCGAATTTCTGACGGCGTTCTAAAAATTCTAATGAAGAGCCGATGAAATCAATTTGGAAGAACAAAGATCCTTTGTAGTAATTAATAATTTATGTTCGGTATCGTACGGATATGACTTTTGAGTTTTTCTTTTATTTTGCTTCGTTTATTAATAGATGTTCGTTGTAATTTTGTTAAGGAAGGAAGTCATTTTATGCTACGTTTAACGAGTGTTTTTTTTTATTTCAGATAAATTTTCATTTAAGTATTTTTTACAATGTTGCGAAGACCTTTTGACGCCCAAATGACGGTTATAGGGCTGTAATTAGACTTTTATCAAACTGCTTTGTGACAACAGATAGAGTTAGTTCCGATTTTGGGTTAGAGACAAAAGGTATAATAGGGTTCTTCACCAAAAAAATCTAATAAGTCCGTCTGTTACATTATTGAAAAATATTGGACACGTGTTTTTTGTTTTATCAAATTAATGAAAATTTACGAAAATAAAACGTGTCAAAGATCACGAGTGGGAGCTTTTGACGACACTTTGTGGTTAAAAATGTGCTAACCTTGTGACGTCACTCGACTTGACGCGACTTTTCGAAGTACTATATCGTCTTCATCTAGAGTTTAAGTGAAAAAAGAAAAAATATGTGTCCAATATTTTTTGGAAATCTATCTGACGGACAAATTTGATTTTTTCGTGAAATACCCTATTATGTCCTTCTAATATGTTTTTATACTCACCTCGTCAGACTTAAGCGTGCGTGTGCGTGACTGACGTGCGTGTGTTGATACATTATGGTTATATGATAAATTTGAAAATGCCCCCACACTAGGAATTTCTCCTGTATCGTGAGTGCGTTTACAAACATTTAAACTCACATACACAGACACCCAGACTCGATACAACTATCTGTAGACCACACAAATATTTGTTACGTGTGGGGATCGAACCCGCGACACGCAACGCAGTAGTCCGTCGCTCAGCCACTGCACCAACAGTGACGATGTTCCTATTGCTTCCTGTTAGACGTCATGGTGGCATTTACTTCTTCACACAACCCATCCATCTTTTCTTTAGCCTTCCTCTCCCTCTCCATCCATCAATATTCCTTTTCTACAGTAGATACCTACTTTATTTTCTAGATTAAAACTTTTCCTAAAATAAACACACTTTAGATCTACAATTACAGTTCTTTCTTAAGTAAATATCCACTTTCAGACAAAAATAATTTCGAAATCTCGGGTCCGTTTTGACAACATTAGAAGACAATGAACAAAACAATATTTTCCATTTACAAAATACGTTTGTGGTCAAACGAGAGCCACAAATCAGCGGGCAACAACTTTTGTTTTATATTTCAAGGATAAGTGTCGCTTTCAGCGCTTTATTTCGCGGTCATTTTATTTCTAGCACTGCCTTTTTCGTTACACCGAGATTAAGACAAGGGTTTTAAGTAAAAACGTGATTTTTCCTTAAAATTGTGTGGTACTTTCATATAAACCTACCTAGCTTGGCTTGCCCTTATAATCTCTCATTCTATCAACTCCTCATTGTACGGGAAATCTTATAGCTGAATATGTTTTAATCAAGTAGAAATATTTTCGCATTCAAAAAAAAAATTAACCAATTTTCTAAGGACATTGTATTAAAATTAACTCTGCTTGCTAAACTTTAAACAAACATGTTTTGAAAAAATAATCCTATTTCATTCATGGTTAAAAAGAAAATGATTTTGCTTTTATTTATAATAGAATATTTTGATTTTTACCTACGGCTCTAATAACATAAATTACAAGAGCCCAGAGCTTTTCTTTTCTCCCAAATACTAATCTTGTTATTTGATGACCTACGAGTAAGTCACATAAAAAAAATTGTTTGCAAATATTTTCTACTATTTGCACAACGCCACCCCCGGAGAACAAAATGATAACCGTCATTACCATAGTTTTAGTGTTATGTCATATTTGAGGTCTATGGTGCCTAATACATCTACACAATTTTTTTCGTGAATGTCCTGCCTGTATTTAAAAAGTTATAAAATATTGCAATAATATTCATCATCAATTTTCTACCCGAAAAATAATGTATCATAGTATTGGTAAAAAAGTTTCTTCATAAAATATATGCCAAATACTTTTACAATAGGATTCTCGGAAAATAAATAGATAAAATAAATTGTTAACGCTATTACCATTTTGTTCTCGTAATAATACATTTAGGCTCGGTGACTAACATGTCCTTAGTAAAAAGTACTGAGAAAAGTAAACACGGAAACATCTTGCCATTCTTTTCGGTCATAGGTGCATAGGTGCATTAGAGAGTGATAGCACGATAATTCATTGCGTGCGGCGCTCGGCACGTGGCAATGTTTGTTTACCTACTCGACCTTCTCTAGTGCACTTGTAACCGTCATTGCGTGAGCCTAATTTCTTTTTAGCTGCGGTTGTTTCTATTATTTTTGTGTAAATTCAGTGTTTTTTTAAAGTGAAAAGTGGTAAACCTAATTGCAATAATAAAATGAATAAACGGAATCCTCGTTTAGACGTTATTATGAGTATGGTGTCTAAAATAAGTGACGATTCCAAACATCTTACTAATGATGGTGAGTACCGACTGTGCCTTTTACACAGTATCATTGTCTTTTAATTAGTGATAGGTAGATAGAATGGCCATAGAATCTTATTTAAGTAAGTAGGTACTCGATCTGTGACCCGATGTTGATAGCTGCAAATTCGACACACCTACCTACCTAGATACCAACTTGCTTATTTTTAAATAGGTACCTACTTCGAGTGAAACAGTTGATCTTCCTTGGAACCTACCTAATGCTCATTACCTACAATGAAGTTTCTTTGCGTTAACTAATCTATATGCATGTCAATTTGTCATCACTGTTTGTTATTATCTAGGTATTAATTCAATGTCATTAAATCGTATCGTTTAAATGTTTTAGATCACAACCCACCCCAAAATGGTACTACAGATCAAGACAAAATAACGAAACATGAATATAATTTACGCGGTAAGTGTTAAATATTATTTTATGTTTTTGGTAGGTAGGTAAGTAGTAATTTTTGCCTGTATTTAAAATAATTATACTAAAAATAAACTCCTGCCTCGATGGTCGAGTGGCCGCAAGCGCGGGTCCTAACCTCGAGGTCCTGGGTTCGATTCCCGGGTCGGGCAAAGTGTTATTGGGTTTTTCCATTAAGTTGGAACTTCTCAGTAGCAGCACGGAGTCTGGATTTGTGCCCGGTAGATGACAATAGGCTCGCCCCCTATTACATGGGACTTAAAACATAACTGGCGAAACGTGGGTGTATTACACACCTCTGCCTAACCCTTCGGGGAATACAGGTGTGATTGTTATGTCATGTTATGGTTATGTTAAAATAAACAAAAAGCTATCGTATTATGGGTACCTACCTACCTCATTTTTTTCTAGCTTAACCTAGCTTCTTATATTTTTTGCTTTTTTATTTAATGTAAGTATAAAAAAGCAAAAAATATAAGAAGCTAGGTTCACCAAACTAATCTATATTTCTATATTAATATTATAAAGCAAAATAGTTTGGTTGGTTGAACGTGGTAATCTCAGGAACCACTGGTTTGAGTTGAAAAAATATTTTTGTGTTAGATAGTTACTTAGTTCATTTATTGAGGAAGGCTATATCTATATTATATAATATTATAAAGAGGTAATATTTTTGTTTGTAAGTTTGTATGTAAGGGCTAATCTCAGAAACTACTGGTTCGAATTAAAAACTCTTTTGTTCTGGTCTGCAGAATTAACAAAGAAAACGTACTACAATCCAAATGATAAACAAGGGAATGAAGACTTCTCTCCGAGTTCATCCGGTGAATATCTGCCAAGTCCAGAGAGACTCCAAATTCTAAGACAGCGGAGTCAAAGCTCATTAAGTTTTGGAGGAGATTCGGACTATTTAACATCAGCTGCTAATAATATTACAAAATCACCATCGAGCATATCAAACATATCTTCCATTTTTAATGAAGTAGATTTTGTAGCATCACCTTTGATAGTGTATGAAAATAGACCATTGTCAGATACAAAAAAAATGCTCGGTAATGAAAATATTAATAGAAAAACTTTATCAAGACGTAGTTTAAACTTTTCTGCTATCGCTGAGGAAGACAATAATATGGTCGACGCATCTTCCAGTTTTGCAAGCATTATCTACCCAGGGGAAGTTGAACAGAAAGACTTAAATATTTCTATGGGCAGTGAACTTACTGTAAATAAGGAAAATTTTATTTCTATTACTTTTGAATTAGAAGAGACTTTGCAACCATGTGACTCTTCCAACGGTAAATTGACTGAGTGCACCTTAGTTAGTTACCAAAATGTGCCATCAAGCTCAAAAGATTTCGATTTGACAAATGTTTCTCAGTCAGAGGTAGAGGTTAACCATTCAGCAATTAATTATGATATTATTAGTTTTAATGAAGATGATTACCAAAGAAATAACATAGACAGTTCCGGTGAAGTGATAACTCAAGCTGAAACTGCTGCTGCAAGCTTAGAACAGGTATTGTGTGCTACTAACGCGAAAAAATTGACAAGAAAACGGGTTCGAAATGAAAGAGAAAAACAAGACAATAAGAGTAAAAGGTTAAAGAATTCAGGAGAAGCTTACGTAGGTTGCAGGTCAAAGAAAGAGTTTAAGAAAAAAACGATAAAGGCTGAATGCAAGTGTCAAAAAAAATGTGGAGACAAGATCAACCAACAGCAAAGAGAAACTATAATGCAGCAATACTATCAACTCGCTGATCATGAGTTACAATGGCAATTCATCGCTAAGCATATAATAGCTGAAGACATAAAAAAAGTGACAATAAACCGAAAGAACAACCGCACTCAGACTATTAAATACTATTTTTATTTAGACACAGAAAAAGTGCAAGTATGTAAAACATTCTTCATTAATACTCTATCTATATCACATCAAACAGTTTATACAGCCTTAGAAAAGGTAAAATCTGATAAAGGTTTGAGTGACAATAGAGGTTGTCATGATAATAGACCTCGCAAAATGTCACTTGAAACCGAAGACAATATTAAAGAGCACATTCAATTATTTCCTACTGTGGAGAGTCATTATACTCGGAAGAAATCGGCCAGACAATATCTGTCCGAATTACTTAATATATCTAAAATGTACCGGTTGTACGAGGCTTGGTATACTGAAGGGCACTATTCTTACCGCATGGCATCTAAAAGACAGTACGAAACTATTTTTAACACCAGATTTAATTACTCCTTTCATCGCCCCAAAAAAGACCAATGTGGTCAATGTGCACTTTACCGACAAGCTGATCCTCGTACAGAAGAAACTCTGCGAGAGAAATTTAACCAGCACCAGAAGAATAAAGAACGCGTGCGTCAAATAAAAAACGAAGAAAAACAATCAGCTGACCTTTCAGATACAACTGTTGCAATCTTTGATTTAGAGAAGGTGTTGAATATTCCTCAATCTCAAGTGGGAATATTTCACTATAAGAGGAAATACCCTGTGTATAACTTCACAATATTTGACAGTACTCGACTGAAAGGTTACTGCTATGTTTGGCACTACGCAATCGCAAAAAGAGGAGCAATAGAAATTGGTAGCTGTTTATGGCAATTTCTCATGGGTGAAGCAGGAAGAGGTATCAAAAACATCTCATTTTACTCTGACGGTTGCGGAGGTCAAAATAAAAATAGATTTATCTTTGCATTCTATATTTTTGCCGCTCAGAAACTGAAAATCAATATCACACACCGATTTTTCGAAACGGGGCATGGTCAAAGCGAAGGTGACTCAATGCACTCTAATATAGAACGAGAGCTAAAACATCAAGTTGTTTATACACCTGAACAGATTTACGCAATTATTTTGAATGCAAAAGTTAATGGTGAGAAGTACACTGTGAAGGAAATGACACAAAATGAGTTTAAAGACATAAAAGAATTAATCAAGAATAAGAACTGGGCCAAAGATGAAGAGGGACATAAAGTAGCATGGTCTAAAATAATGGAAGTAAGTGTCTTGCATTCACAGCCTACAGTTCTACGTTTCAAGTATGATTATGATGCAGATTATTCTCGGTTGAATGTCGAACCGCTTCCAAGAATTGCGCCAAGAAACAAGCGGGGTAAACATAATGCTTCAACCTCTCTTACAGAGATACAATTATTGAAACCAGCTTACAACAAACCCCTTTCAATAAGTAAGGCTTTACACGGCGACCTTATGAGTCTCTGTAGGGCAGAAGCAATCCCTAGCTACTACCATGCCTTTTATAACTCCCTCACATTTGCTAATTGCTCTGAAGAACTTAATCATGAGGATTCCGATGAAGTTCACGAAGACTGATTTTTTTCTTATGGTTTTTTTCTATACTTATTAATTAAAATAATAGTTTATTAGAATAACGTTGTTTCATTTTAAACCCTAGAATAAAAGTTTAAGTTTCTGTTACCTAATTATGCAAATTGAAAATTAACTAGAATAAAATTGCAAATGATCTTGTTTTCCATTAATCTGGCATCCATTTTTCAATGAATATTATTGTAATGTAATATTGCAATATTCATAGGTTCTGGTAATTGCCGCGATTAAAATTGTAAGTGTATATTAATAAACTAAAACAGTACAAGAATTTTAGTATCTTTTTAAATTCGAAATATCTTTAGTTCAAATAACCTTAGTAAAACTTCTTTAAAAGCATTATAAAGCATAAAAAATTAGCTACCATTGTCCTATTTCTCGTTTCTCTACACAAATTAGTTGGCAAGATATAGTCGAAAATCAGTTTTTTATTTTTCCTGAAAAGTAGTGATTTTGCTATTACCATTTTATTCTCCGGGGGTGGCGAATTAAAGTAAGATGTATTGAATTCATAAATTGTATTTTGTAGCTTAGTATTTTGATTTGAAAGCCTAACGTTTGTGCAGCTGTGGTACAAAGTCAAATGTTATAATTTTTTTTTATCAAGAGATTATTCAAGTGTTTGTTGTATCTACTATCAAGCTATACGTTATTATTACCTATGTTTGTCGTTGCAGCTTTTAATTAAGGCTTCACTGTATTTAAAAAAAATATGAGTACTTTTACATGTATTTTGGGTGTAAGCTTGTTTGGTTGTCGTTTAAATAAAATAAAAGTTGTTGTTGTATTTGGAACAGGTAACATTTTTTACAACGAATGTACTTTTTTAAAAAATGGAATGGAACATCACAAGTCAATAGCCCACTCGTGTTTTTTTTCAGATCTTTATTTTATTAAAATCAGATCGGGAAACAAAAGTCATATCATTTTCAAGGATTTATTTAAGATACAGTACCTACTCACCTTTGGAGCAGATTTAAGGTTAAAGCAAGTCCTTTAATCAAAGAGAAATTGTTCAATAGCTCGGCAAAGTCTACCATCAGGAATGAAATGGCCACTTGAAGATACTTTCACCTTTTAGAATATTATAATCCGAAGATACGTAACACACAATATGCGTACTGTGAGAATCTCAGAATTTGACTGATTAAATCAAGGACGTAACTCATAGAGGGTGACATCTTCACTTTGTTGAAGTTCAGGGTTGACATCTGACAAAAAAAAATATGATAGTAAGTCGTCGAAAATTAGCGAAGATCGAGAAAATGGTTAAGTACTACGAAAGGGACTGAAACTATTGTAAGGGGGCTGCGGGTCCCGTCGGGGCCGCGGGTTGTACACTAGTTATCGCGGCCTCGACATAGAGGGCTAAAAAGGGACATGGGTGGTTTTTAGTTAGTAGAAGTCTGACACTCCCTTTCGCTCTGCCCAAGAGCGGGAGGGGTTATTATCAAATGACCCCTCTAAATTTTCCACCAGCCAAAAAAAGAAAGGGGGGCTGCGGGTTGTTTGCAAGAGATACCGCGGCCTCGACAGAAAGGAACATGGGTGGTTTTCAGTCTGTAGAAGTCTGACACTCCTTTTCGCTCTGCCCAAGAGCGGGAGGGGTTATTAGTTGATTTCTCACCCCACAAAAACAAAAAGGACTGTCCCGTTGGTCTCGTGGTTGCAAGCGTGACTGCTGAGGGTTGGGTTCTGGGTTAGATTCCCAGGTTGGACAAAAAGTTGAAATCTCTTAGTTTGGAATAAAAAAAAATCCCGTAGTTTGGAAGTTAACGGTATGATACCCCCGTGCCCCGAGAAGCACTTTAAGTTATTGGTCTTACACGTGACCTCTCTCTGGTCGTGTCTGATTGTCGTCCCACCAGTAAATGAACTGAGAGCGCTCCTGTACATGCGCCCACAATCGGCTTTATAAAATCTCCTGCGTCGATGGCCAATATTACAAACGCGAAAGTTTGTAAGTATGGATGGATGGATGTTTGTTACTCTTTCACGCGAAAACTACTAAACGGATTTGGATAACATTTTGGTACACAGATAGGTTATAACCTGGATTTTATCTTTCCGTGGGATGATTTAGGAGTTGTAGCGGGCGCAGCCGCTGGCAACAGCTAGTCACCTCTAAACTTGCCAATTTTAGCGGCGCCGTGACCGAAAACGGTCAGGACGACTATTTATAATGCTGGAGGTCTGGATTTCATTGCCCATCTTTAAAAAAAATGAAAAGCCCATCTTTGGAAAGATAATAGGTTATTTAACGTTCCAAGATGACCTTAAGCGATCCGATCAAAAAGAAAAAAAACGACGGAAGAAAACGCAGGGGACAGCTAGCTTAACCCAAAGTTAAACAAAGAACAAAAACAAAAGAAAGAAATAGATCTAAAGTAAAAAAATAGTAGACTGTTGCAAAAAAAACCAAAGACCAGTTACACGCACGACCGGGTAGCCCTACCATCTAAAAGTAATTACATTTGCCTACGTATTTAAGCACGCTCCAGGA
This sequence comes from Diarsia rubi, assembly GCA_932274075.1. NCBI lineage: Eukaryota > Metazoa > Arthropoda > Insecta > Lepidoptera > Noctuidae > Diarsia > Diarsia rubi. The sequence continues at coordinate 16,755,712 of OW026424.1, read as the reverse complement.
AAACGTGCAAACGTCTCTTCTAATTTTCTACCCACACTTCAGTCCTCAGGGAGGACTATTTAAATAACCTAAAATTGGATTCCGAATCAACCGGGGACTGACTGAATAAATTCATTGGCTGAATATTAATTTGTTGATCTTTGTAACGTAACGTCTTATTGATCAGATTGGTGTTGGTTTAAGATAAAATATTTTGTTTAGTTTCTGTTTTTTGAGTTACCGGGGTTTCGAAACGATATTTGGTCAAGCTGTGTGTATTTTTAATGGGCATCAGTTTTTTCATCGGTGACCGATCGGTGGCGGCTCTACGATCTTGCGGCTTACGAACAGTAAGTCGTGGGTTCGAACCCAGACAGGCGCATTACTTTGTGTACCTAATTTATCTCATCACCACTGCTCTCGAAACGATGAAGAAACACATCGTGAGGAGACCGACATGTCTTAGAACCAAAAACTACGAAGACATGTACGAGTAACATTTACCAACACGCACTGGGCCCGCGTGGTGGATTATATCCCATCTCTCTCCTGGAGAAGAGGCCTGAGCCACTGCAGTGGGAACATTATTGGCTGATGATGATGATCTGTTCATCGGTAAAGACGTCAAATGGCAAGTAGTATTAACTATTTATTATAAATACAAATAGTATAGTATTTAATATTTATGAAGTATTTACGTTCTAAGCATGGTTAAGTTGCCATTGAGTTAAAAACCCGGATGAGCCCAGGACCGTGGAGATTGGCACAAGAAAAGAGAGGACTAGACGCAGCAGAGCGTGAATTCAGCACCTATTTTTTAATAAAAAATTTTCTTTAACCTTTTTTCAGTACGTTGTTATGACATTATTATTGTTTTTGTTTGATGAAAATATACTTACATAAAAGCAACGGTATCCCGAAAACAACAAGAGTGTGGAACCCTAACAAAGGATAGGTACCTATGCCTACTTCCCGTCGCGAACACTAACAGAACCCTCTATGACCCGGGGCTGCGGGTTGATTGAAAGAGATACCGCGGCACACAAAGGGCAAAGAAGGAACATGGGTAGTAGAACTCTGTCACTACCTTCCGCTCCACCCGGATTGGGAGGCGTCATTTGATAATTTACCACTCCCACGAAAAAAATCTTCTAGGACTTTAATGACGCAAACGAGAGTGCTTTACAGGTCGCTACTTACTGTTCGGACTAAATCGTGAGTCATCGATTCAAGAATAAGAACAAGGGGAACCCTGATGTTGACACGAGATTTTACAACAGACGTATATTAGAACCCAGTCATCCAGAAACGGTGGTATATATTCAGTATTACAAATATTATAAACATGACCCACTAACACAAGAAAAACCACCAATACATATATTAACATAAATCCATCACATCATTTCAGAAACTTCTCAGAGCCTTGTGACGTCACTGCTTCTGAAAAATATCTACAGTCCTGATACACTTATATCACCTCAACTCTTGCATTTCTGTTCAAATTATTCAAATTATAGTGATTCTTATTGTTGTGGCCATTAGACAATTCATGACTTTTAGTTTAATTAAGGAAAAGTTTGTTTTAAAAGTTTTACAAAAAAGTTTTATTTTTTTTATTATTTTTCGTACGTTGGTATAATTAAAATAAATCTTTTTCCAATATAATATACTAGCGGACGTCACTCGTTTTCACCCGCGTAGTTCCCGTTCCCGTGGGAATATACAGGGATAAATAGTAGCCTATGTCACCGGGGGATAGTGTAGCTTCCTAACGTTGAAAGAATTTTTCAAATCGGTCCAGTAGTTTCGGAGCCTATTCGTTACAAACAAACAAACACACAAATCTTTCCTCTTTATAATATTAGTGTAGATAGATACACAAGGAGCAACATTTAAAACATAATTTTGTTCTAGAAAGAAATGAAGAAAGAAAAAATATTGTATATATTTGTCGCAGAAACATACCGAGCATACAAGAAAAAAAAACAATACACAGATTTAAAAAATAATACAACAAGCAGGGATTCCTACTGTGTTAAATATAACTTTAAGCCATACTATTACGAAAAAGGTTTTATCTCAACGAATTTTCCGAAGAAAGCTTATAACTTTTGAAATTTGCCATAGTTATTGGTGGTGCTAACTGTACTTGTCACATGTAGTGCTTCGAGAGAGCAAACTAAGTAATTACAAGGCAAGCAAAGCGCAAGAAACTCCATGCATATGTATTTAAAGTAGTTATGTTACGACGACGCATGCGTCGAGAATACGTAATTCCTATTTGTACTGGAAGATTAGGCTTACGGAAATGTGAGCTATTAGACAGATAAGTAATATTTAAATACTGAGTCATTACAAAATAAAATACAAGCAATACAGATATTATGTTAATTATTAACTGTGTATTTTTTATAACTGTGTACTTTTTTAAAACTGTGTATTTTTACTTCTTCTTGTAGTTAGTGCTTTGCCGACGAGTACATCACTCACCTTCGGTTCGCCGACGAAATAGTGGTCATGGCGGAGACCATGGTAGACCTCAATACAATGCTTGATGACCTCAGTAGAGCTTCCGAAAGAGTGGGTCTTAAAATGAACATGCACAAAACCACGGTTATGTTGAATGTTCATGTAACACCCACTCCTATGAAGATCGGAGACTCTACACTCGAAGTTGTGGCCGATTATGTCTACCTGGGACAAACGGTCCAGTTGGGTAGGTCTAACTTATAAAGAAAGAGGTCAATCGTCGAATCCGACTCGGCTGGGCAGCGTTCGGGAAGACGCGCGGTATCTTCTCGTCCAACTTACCACAGTGTCTCAAGACGAACGTAGCCCGAAGAATCACCAGGCTTAAGTGGCAATGGACAGGGCATATTGCTCGCAGAACGGTTAGCCGATGGGGCCGAAAAGTTCTGGAGTGGCGACCGCGAACCGGAAGACGATGCGTTGGAAAGCCTCCCACTAGATAGACTGATGACCTGGTGAAGGTTGCGGGGACCCGCTGGATGCGAGACGCACGGGGCCGGTCAATGTGGCGACACCTGGAAGAGGCCTATGTCTAGCAGTGGACGTCTTTTGGATGAAATTATGATGAGTGCTAACCCCTCCCGCTCAGGGTAGAGCGAAAGGGAGTGTCAGACTTCTACTGACTAAAAACCACCCATGGCCCTTTATGTCAAGGCCGCGGTATCTCTTGCAACATCCCGCAGCCCATGTCATCTGACTTGGCTTTTCATACGGCTTCGTCAAGAAATATCTATCAGCCATGCTAGTTTCCTCACAATGTTTAATTACAAACAGTTTTATCATTCTGTGCAATGTCAATTAACACCAAAAGCTAGATTTTTACCAAATACCATAAATATAAATAATCAAATAATTTAAGTATAAATCAGTATCAACCCATTGAAATCAACCAGACAGATGTCTTACTTAGTTCTAAAACCAAATAAAACTATCACCTTAACTCAGCTTTATCATTTTGAAAGCCTATATTACAAAAGCGTCAAAATAATATTTAATACGTTAGTTTTACAGCTAAAAACATTATACCCATTAGTGGTCTGAAATTAAGCTTTTGAACGTAACAACATCTTTTATAATTAAACCTTTTCATAATTAACCGAGAACTTGGTTTCCATTGAGACCTGTTGAATAATGACCGAATAATTGAGCTTGGCAATAATACAGAATAGATAGTAACAGAAGGTCGACTGCATACAGTCATGATACGTCTGGTTTTGCTTCACTGTCACACCATAATGAACTTATCGCCTGGTAGAAATAAGGTTGCTGTTAGGGTTTCAGTCATTATCAAGTCTTCAAAATCACACTGATCCTTGCTCTTATTACGATATGGTAGCTGTTCGCTTGTCACTGACAAGTCTTCAAAATTACAGTGTTTTTTTTTATTTAATCTTATGCTGAATGTTGTTCTCATCATTTAATAGACTGCATTGATGCAGGCTTTAAACAATGTATTTGACGTCTGGTGAGCCAATATCCTTTTCTTGTGGGGACGTCTATTTGCGTTGAACTAAGGATGCATGTCTGAAATGCCATTAAGACTGTACTTTACGAGCTTTACAACTAAACAAGTATAGCAGAGAACGGGAGTTGTACCATCGTATTAGGCACATGAACCCAAATGGATAAGACCATGACGCGTGTGTACGTGGCCTAAAAGCGTATACCGATAGAGAGAAAAAAACCCATTTCAAGGAATACACGAACCATGCAGCAACGTCAGTGTTGGACGAAGTGCTTAGTGTTCTCCAAAGGGCCACTACCACCTGATTTTTTTATTATACGAGTGCAGGGAACCCTTCACGAAGGCGTTAACCAAGCATTATTTACATTCCATCGGGGTTGCGGGTTGTTCGAAAGAGATACTACGGCCTCGACATATAGGGCTATGAAGGAACATGGGTGGTTTTCGGTCAGTAGAAATCTGACACTCCCTGCCTGCAGACCGGGAAAAGTCGTTTCATGATTTCCGACCCTTAAAAAAAAAGCATTATAAACATCAAACTAATTCGTTTAATTTTTTTATTGAATAGAATAGAATAGAATAGAATATGTATTTATTCGTTAGTGGACAGCAGCAACACAAAAGAGCAGCACATACATAAACAAATAGCAACAAACAGCTTAACAATTAATTAAACAGCTCAACTGCGCTGAGCATGCCCATAACGAAAGGGTAACCAACTCAGCATATGCTGGGTGTAAAACACTCAGCGCTGGTTTTCAGTAGGCCCCCCCGCAGTGACACACGGATGAGGGTAGTAGGTAGTAAATAAATAATTTTATTCTATTAAATGGGCATTTGAAAGTGTGTAATAAATAAATAATATAAAATAAATATTTTTCTCACAGAGGATAACATAGTTATATTAGTAGTAATAGAACACGAAGATACCTGCTAAATAAATAAGTACTTATCCGAAAACGAAACACAGTTTATTCATTATTGGCATGACGCACTTCGGGCCGGCCGATGCAGCATCGACCTAACTAAGCATTTTTAAATTGCAATACCACAACGACATTTCAGTGAGAGTGCGACTACTGCCTAGTTAATATTATTTTATTGAGCTGAAACGAAACAAATGATTCCGAGAAAGTGTATAGTGCCGGTAGACTAATAATGCTGATCATTGAGTTCAAAAACAAAATTAGTTTTTACAATGGAATTTGGAATTACGATGGAAGTCGGAGCAAACGGATGGGGGTATTGGGGTTTTTACTAATGTGAAATTCCTGATGGAATAAACCAATAACTCTTTACCCGACCTCATTTCAGGGTAAAACTCAATGTAGCCAGTATTAAAACATTGTGCAGGTGGATGCGTTGGATAGCAAACCAAAACTAGTACGTAAAAAAAAACAGCTGTGAAAAATGAGGGATTGATGTGAGTGATGGGAAGAACACTTACTTCTCGACTTCGTTAAGGGTACTTTTACACCCTTTATAGAGTAGATATCATTTTAAAATTGCAGTACGTAAATACTTGACTAACTAATGCTAAGTTCAGGCATCAGTGTGGCGCAACTTGCTAAAAAATTGTTGTTATCATCTATATAAATAAAAAGAGAAGTCCTGACTGACTGACTGACTGACTGACTCATCAACGCCCAGCCCAAACCCTTGGACCTAGAGAGCTGAAATTTTGCACAGAAGTTCTCTTTATAATGTAGACAAGGAAAAAGGAAGGATTTTTCGAAATTATAGCCCTAAGGTAGTTAAATAGGGGATGAAAGTTTGTATGAAAAATCTTATTCCTTGAGTTAATATACTTGAAACGTGGCACAAATAAACGCGGCGAACGCGGGCGAAGCCGCGGGCAAAAGCTAGTTATTTATATTAGTCAAATTCCACCACATCTCAAGCTTTGTTAATAGATGTGTTAAGGACAACGTGCGTGCCTCTGTTTAAACCCCCGTTTTGGTGTTTCTTTAACTATCTACTCTGTGGTAATCGACTGTCTAAGTATTGTTTCGCGTGTTCCAACTGTGAGTAATGATTTTGAATAGTCGAAATTAGGGTTGAGATAAAATGGTGAGCTTCTGTTGGAGGTCCATCGATAGATAGGTAGGTATACTTGTCTTAGATAATATACCTTGATATTCGTAAGCCGTTAGACCTGCAGGGCTATTGCGTATATTTTAAATGACAGTGGCTATCATAAAGTGTCCATCAATTAACTGTCAAATGGGTCCATTTTGTACTAAACCATAACCAATTTGACAGTTAATCCATGGACAAATGATAGCCACTGACATTTAAAAGATACACAATAGCCCTGCTGATCTACTACGGTGACTCAGATATTTTTGTTATTTACCCAAATATTTTAAAATATATGTTGTATCAAAATTTCTGAACGGGATATAAATACTTTAGCTCTAATTAATCTATGTCATTTGCCAAGTGTAGGGAAGAGATTAATATTGACAATGAATCAATGAAAAACTGTCCTAAAATAAAATGACAAAACTTCAGCTCGAACAAAAAAGAACACAATCACAAAACCATTTCAGGCCAGCATTGTTCTGAAACTAATTTCAGAAATTAGCTCAGCCTAATTCCATCTAGCGAATCCAAAGAATTTCGACCTAGGAATAAATCGCGAAGCTTTCCACTCCCACACATAACTTTGGGACGTTCCTTTGTGAGTTCCAAATCTATAAAATAAGGCATGTCTTACAAATGGCCAAAGTTTGAGAACGAAACCTCAGACTCTTTTGTTGGTATTAAATTCTACTAATTTAGGGTAGATCGGTGGGTCGCTGGTAATGGAAACTTGTCGAGTGTGAATTACGGTGAAGGTAAGAAAATATAAAGTTCATAAAATGGAAAGTACTCGGCCAAACTATATTAAATTTTTATGGCACCAAATTGCAACTACATCGCATCAAACAAAAAAGAATCACGTAAATCGGATCATAAAACTCAGCGTAATCGGTGTACATACATAAAAAAAACATACCGATCGAATTGAGAACCTCCTTCTTTTCGGAAGTCGGTTAAAAATATCCTAAGTATATTTTATCAGTTAGGTCCAATATCTAACTTATACATTTAATATACTGGGATATTTTTTGTTTTATATTATTTTTATGTTCATATAGATACTAGTGGTCCACTACACGAAATGAACCTATTTATAATAGCGTATGTTTACTTATATTTTTTTTAAGAAACGTCCATACCGATTATAGGGCTGACACCTTTTCTTCTTTATAATCAATACTCTGCCCATCATAGCTTTATTGGTCGTCGTTTCCAAATACTCTTTCTTATAACATAATTGTTTTGGGAGTGAAACAAAGACAGTACCTATATAATAGGGTAGTTAACAAAAAAAAACTAATTAGTCCGTCAGATAGATTTCCAAAAAAATATTGGACACGTACTTTTCTTTTTTCACGTAAACAAACAATGAAGACGATACAGTGGTTTGAAAACTCGTGGAACGTCATTATCTGAGACATTGGTATGACATTCTTTAGCGGTCAGTGACGTCACAACCCCCTCTCAAATCTTTGACGCGTTTTATCTTCGTCAATTTTAATTGATTTGATAAAACAAAAAACACGTATCCAGTATTTTTCGATAATCTAACAGACGGACTAATTCGATTTTTTTGGTGTAATACCCAGTTAGTCAGTATAACACAGTGAATATGGTCGTATTTGCAATGCTTATGCACCAATCTAAGCGTTTAAGGAACTTGCTCGCTCAGTAAGCAAACACAAGTGAATTCGATTCTGCAAGCACTTTGTCTACTATTGTATGTAGTACTTGTACGGTTGTGGCTAACGACGCATGGTCTGCAGTCGTGCATGCTTCATCAACTATGAAGATAATCTAACTATACAATCCTGAGATAGCATCATCGCATAAATCTATGAGATTATCCTGCAGATTTAGTATTATGCAGATTATAATGAAACAAGCAAAGACACACTTTTTTTGGTTGTCGGGAAATCATCAAGTAACCCAGCCCGCTCTTGTGCAGAGCGAAAGGGAGTGTCAGACTTCTAGTGACTAAAAACCACCCATGTTTCTTCTTAGCCCTTTCTGTCGAGGCCGCGGTATCTCCTACAACAACCCGCAGCCCCGACGACACTTTGTTTCTAGATTAGTACAAACGCCCATTTCTATGGAGAACACTAATTCATCGTGTTCTTTAGATTAATTAAAACAATAGTCTATAGGTATCTTGTGTTACATATCGACTTTTCTGCGTGCCGTCTAGCAAGCAGTTCTACCGAAGGTATACCTAACCTAATACTAACTGGGTTATAGAGGTCAGATAGGCAGTCGCTCTATGTTAAATACTGGTATTGAGCTGCATTCGATTACACTGTAAGCCGAGCCCAGCATACCTAGTTGGGAAAATCTGAAGATATCGTTCAAATTGAAGTTAGGTATATTTATGTCCTACTGGGCCTTTGTTGGATTCTCAACGCTCTGGTCAACGACAAAAGTTAAAAATCCAGCGCCCGGTAAAAAACAACACGTGTTTCTTTACAACTATAAAACACACTTTTCAAATTCAAATTCAAATTCAAATATTTTATTTCAGATAAACATCCATATAATGTTAGTAGTAGTAAAACTTAGCCTAATGTTAGTATTCAATTAAAATAATGTATAACAACAATCACACAGTTCAATGGCTCGTTATTGTTGGTAATGAACATTGAACTGCTTGTTCCATGTTAAACGATTTTAACTGGATAAGTGTGTCTGAACACTTACCCACCTTCGTAAGAGGGGAGAGTCCCACCGGTCTGAAAACACATTCAGGATGCCATTGGAGGAGGAGCGCAAGCGCGCCATCATGGAAGCGCATCGCTTCGCGCTTTTAGCATGTCATTTCCGAATTCTTTGATTATATATTTTAAGTGAGTGAAATGAAATTATATGAATTGTAGGTATCTTCTACCAATATCAATCTTCTCAACCAAAAATGCATGGCTCATTATTACAAAGAAAACAAACCTCACGACTCATAACTTAACCTTACCATTCAAAAACGCAAACCGACCGTACCCCTAAAATGATTTTTCATAACGGTCACTTGCCAACCCTAAGTAGCAGCAATAAATTTTATAAGCGATCAAACACGAACCTTTTTGAGCCACCAACCGTCTTAGGGATGTCCCGAACAAACATGAAAGGGGCGAATAAATATCGACTTCAATAGGCAAGCCGAGCGTTTAATGAACAAATGTTTTCACCATCACAATCAATGCTTAGGGACGGGCTTCGGTCATTTTTTTCATCATAAAAATGAAGGCAAGCATGCCCTAGAGGTACTTTTTATTGTGGGGCTCACAAACCAGACAAAGTTTGATTGCTCTTTATAGAGCTAGGCCTTTGAGCGGTTTGATGTGCTGCAGGAAAGGAGCCGTGGCATTTTTATTTGGAGAATTAATTTCACGCAAGCAGATTTCTGAGGATTAAGATAAGGGGTTGCTTTGTTGCTTTAAATGTTAGGTTTTCCTTTAAGAAAGCAGGGAAAAGTTTTATTATTTATTTTCGATAATATTAATTCATATTAAGTTGAATGGTATAAATTAATTACGTTTAATCATCATCATTTCATCGAAAGACGACCACTGCTGAACATAGACCTCCAACAAGTGTTTTTATTTATTACTTAGTTTATTTTCAAACAAAAAAATATCTTCACAAAAATCTTTCTGTATTATAATTACCAAATAATCAACAAATACGTCCTTTACTTGAGCGCACATTTCTGCAGTCGAATTAAAGGACTTATCGCGTAAATTAATGTCGGTTACCAAGTCCTGGGTCACAGCAGTGCTACCCTCATCTTTCGTGGGGCCCATTTTATTTAAAGAAGCGAAAGTTCGAAGCGGGCGCGGCCACGCGTAAACATTTACTTGAAAGGTTTATTGATGTTGGTGACCGCAGTTTGGTTTTACAACCAAAGAAAGACTCCCCTCTATAGAATTTGCGAGTTTCCCTCGGCGGATTATTTTGATAAGGCTACCAGATGCGCGGTGTTTTGATATTATTTTATATTGAAAACTAGTTACGCCCCGTGACCTTAGTTCGCGTGAAATTATTGTAAAAAAATATTACTTACCTTTTAGGATCGGATTTTGTTAACAATGTCAAAGGTTTTTTATTTTATTTGCACTGAAACATAAATATTTTTCTAAAACAAAAGTGTCCTGTTTACTTTTACTCCAGTAAAAGTCCCGTCATAATCGGTTTAGCCGTCTTGGAGATTAGCCGACACAAACAGACATTTTATAGTGGTTATTATATAGTGGTTATTTTCGTAATAATAATATGTTTAGTATGCATTTAGCGAAAAGCTTTTATTTTCATATTGTAATATACAGACACTTTCATTTCATTTATTTGTATAGGTGTGTAGATGGTTAGCCACTTCAAAGGGTCAGGGAAAAAGCAAAGAGTCGTATTATACCCCTAGTAACGACCCAACTATAAGTCTACGCCAAAGTCTAGCACAAGCTTAGGTAAACAAATACTGTAATCAAATAAATTCTATAAAACATCGACACAATACCCTAAATTTTTCCCCAAAGACAACAATTTTCCAGAACTTAATACTTCAAGTACTAAACTCGAGTCAACTTCGGTAATTTGGCAGCGGTACCAGTTACAACGCCCAATAGTAACTGTCTAACAATATTGGTGAACTCACAAAATGGCGTTGGAATTCTCTGGTCGAGCTTACGTGAAACTTCTTTAAAGTCTTGTTCTCATTAGGAATGTTAGAAAAATGGAGTTGGGGCTACAAGAATCGTAGGTACTGTCCCAAATAACTTATTAACCTTCGACCCTTAGTGATGTCTAGTTTTTATTTGTTCTAACTTTTAATTGGGTATCAAGTAGACAGATGAAACTTGAAAAATCTGTCAACAAATGTTTTATAGGTACGTAATTCACTATCACTCCATATTAAAAAACAAAAGTCCTCCGATGCGTGAGTGTCTGTTCGCGATATACTCTAAAACTACTGCACCGATTTTCAAGCTGTTTTTACCAATGGATAGAGTGATGATTGTAATACAATATTGATTGCAGTTTTGTATTACAATTTTGTTTTCTAAAATCTGTATAACCTTATAAGTAGTAAAGTTTATTATACAGCCAGCTAACTTATATTTAACAAATTAGCTGGCTGTTTACTTATTAGCTTGTTCTACTGGACGTGATTTACTTAACAACATTTATGTCACATCAAAGACATCGCATTTTTCAATCAACCCCAGATCATTCACTCGTAACATTCCCTCAGCCTTCACATCAATGCTTCCAAAACCTTAATCATGCAAATAATAATTTTGGGCGTCATATAATAAGAGCCTGTTTCCTCTGAGACGGCGTCACATTTACATTCATTGTACGCTCTTAGCCGTGTTCCCGTGTGACTCTCAATTTGCATGCATAGCCGCTGTCTGCAGTATGAGAATCTGAATACAACAAGTGTATTAATATTGTATTTTTTAATCAGAAATATGCACGGCTTCTGTGGAATTTTAAAATTTGTGTTGTTTTTTTAAGTTGTGACGCTTCTTGAGACGTTTGTTGCATTGCTGTTGTTTCAGTATTTTGCTGTAACAATAAAATATAACGGTTCGATTATAAAGCTTTATATATTATATGTGTGTTATGGAACATCTTCTATTGAAAACATCTCAAACTCAAAGCTTTTTTTTCAATTAGACCATCACACAAAGCATTTTTTTTTTTTTTTTTAAATGGGACAAGCCCGCCGCACTATTCCCAAACCACTGTAACTCCTGTAAGCCAGAATCAACAGTGGCGACCACAAGAAAAGCGCCGAGACAATGAAGCCCGACGAAGTCCCAGAGAAATGATTTAACTGTCTTGGATCCCGCAACGAAATTAATCAGAAAAGAATTGCGGAGGAGTAGGAAAAACATAATTTTCACTTCCCTCCATATCAGCAGGAGACAACTGAACAAGGCCAATAGGCACACTGGGACGTATACAACTGGGATAAGCCCAGTTGCCTAGCACCACGGATATTATTGTCATTAATATTACTGGGTCCTAAGTTGTGAGCTGTTATATTTGATTCCAATAATAGGTATGACAAAAATGCTTGAACGCACGGAAATTTGTTCTAGTTTCTACAAGGTCCGTGTAATAAATAACTCCGGAAGTAACCTGTACACTATTTAACATAATATTACGTTCATTCTCCCAAAGACTACACTCCCATAAGATGTGATGTGCAGATTGTTCATATTCGCAGTCAGATGTAGAACATTGACAGAAAGGCGAGGCAACAAGCTTGAAGGAAAATAATTTACTCTTAAAGTTACCATGACCTGTGAGAAATTGGGCAACACAGTGATCCACCTCCAGCCATGTCCTGGCCAGCCGCTCACGAACGGATGGAAAGAACTGGTGGAGGTGTCGGCCTTTGATGGAATTATCCCACCTACATTGCCATTCAGACAAAAGTTCCTCCCAGACGTCAGTCTGTGGTTTAAGTAATCTAGCTACTTTAGCACGGTCACGATGCAATAAAAAGTCTGCGTCCGCGGTCTCTCGTGCGCAGTAGTACATTGAAGCACGGCGCTGCACTTCAAGATCGACTGGAAGTACCCCTGCCAGTACCGGTAAGGCTTCAGTACTAACCGTCCTATACGCTTTACACAAGAAAATCAAAGCCAACCGCTGGCTTTGAAGTAATTTACGTCGTGCCGCTCCTATGGTGGCCCTATCGGCCCAAACTGGTGCCCCATAGCACATACACCCCAAGTAAGTAGCCCCATAGATCATCTTTAGAGACGATCTATGAGGCTACTTACTTGGGCACACAAAGCATATTAACTTGTGAAAGTCGTGATTCAAAATTCTTAACATTAAAAGTCTCAAATTTATTTGCATACTAGCTGATGCCCGCGGTTCCGCCCGCTTGGATGTCGAAGCTTGACAAATTATATAGGTACTAAAACATTGTATAATATGTAGTGATAAATACGTACATAAAACACAATCCGAATCCAATATTATAACATATTAATTAAGCCAACCTTCTATAAAACGAGGAAAAATAAAAACCTTTTACAGCCTGAAATTTTCACGACACGTGAATTTTGCAGAGGGGAGAAAAGCATACGGCCCTAATTCGGTCCGGAAGAGCTGCCTTCATTTACAAGCATTGTGTTCCCCGGATTATATCCCCCTCACCCCCCATTCACAATAGGCGATCCCTCTTCGTAATGAGTGGAATTATGACTTTTTTTCGTCCGAATCATTCTTGAGCCGTGTTTAGGGGACTTTTAAGCCGTAGTTTCATGTTGATTGGGGGATTTAGGTTTGTAAGTTTGAGGACAAAGTAATGAGACGTGTAAGGACTTGAGTAGTATTGTATCAGAAGCGGGTCTGCCTTTAAAAATACTTTAGTAAATAAATTCAGTTGAAGATTGGTTACTGCAACTTAACTGAAAGTGAATATTAATGGACTTACAAATAACTGTAAAATGTGGGTATACCTCAGCCTAACCCTTCAGAGATTACAGGCGTGGTTTTATGTTATGGATATGAAGACAGGCTTTAATAAACTGTTAATGGGGCAGGAAGCGTCATGCCTAGTTTCAAAGTGAGATGGGTTGCCATTTTTATTACTCGTATGATTAGTAAAGGTGCTCCTTTTCTACACAAACTGCCACACTCAGAGAGCTTAAATGATTACTTAGTTACTTTGTATGACAAAACTGTCAAAATCTTTACTAACTGTTTTTTTTTTTTTTTTTGGTGGGTGTAAAATCATCGAATAACCCCTCCCGCTCTTGGGCAGAGCGAAAGGGAGTGTCAGACTTCTACTGACTAAAAACCACCCATGTTCCTTCTTCGCCCTCTATGTCGAGGCCGCGATAACCGTTGGACTACACTAACTGCGGTACTCAGAGAGATTTAATGATTACTTAAGCCGAGACTTAGTAAGGGTTTTGACAGTTTTGTCATACAAAATAATGTCAAACCTTTACTAAGTGACGGCTTAAGTAATCATTAAATATCTCTGAGTACCGCAGTAAATGGTGTTCACTTAGTAAAGATTTTGACAGTTTTGTCATACGGATGTATGTCTAATCATTACTAAGTGACGGCTTAGGTAATCATTAAATATCTTTGAGTACCGCAGTAAGTATCGTTAGAAACCACCCAATCCTAAGCAAAAAAACACACTAAACTTAAATCAATTATAACCAAATAAAAACTCATAAAAAACCAACCCCATTTTAATCGTAACAGAGATTGAAAGATGTCCACTAAGTTTGAAGGAACTTTTTCATTTCTTTCATGCAAAATTACATTTGAGGAGCCCCCCTTACGAATGGGGAATTTTTAGGGACGCGATCACATTGAGCGTAGCGAATATTAAAAAAGTTTGCGACGTCAAACTTGGATTGTCTTTTTCAAAGGCTGTTTACTCCTTAAGGGTTTATTTATTTAGTTTTCGTCCCCGGTAACTTTGGTTTCGGCCTAGTTTAGACGTTATTGTATTTGTGTTTACATACTTGTGTCGGATTAAGGAGTTTAAGTGACTTCTTCTTTTGTGAGAAGGTCCGCAATATTGATATTGTTTCGACTTTTGTTTGTTTAACATTGTCTGAGTAGAACTTGACGAAGAATCTCAATTGTGGCAGTAGTTTGGAAAGTTACAGCCGTGATGGCTTTATACAATGTTATTGTAGGTCAAAATCTTAGATTACAACTATTTTTCATTAAGTATACCTACTTTATGAACGTTTTTTTTTATTCATTTTACAGTTTATCAGTTTTCTTTAGTTTACAGATAAGAAGAAAGGAACAGAAAAGTAGGTACAAAGGTGATAAGGTACAAGGGTGTTTCTTTGAAACGTTTAATGGTTAGTTAAGCCGTCACTTAGTAAAGATTTGACATACTTTTGTATGACAAAACTGTCAGTATAATTATATGATGGCCTAATTAGTCATTAAAGCTCTCTGAGTGCGGCAGTGAGTATTTATATTTAAATAAAGAGGCTTTGAGGCTTCACGAACCGTAAAACGTTGCTTTGCCTCCCACTAGGTGGACCGGTGACCGCAGGATGCAAGATGCTCGGAACCGGTCAATGTGATGATATTGAAAGCGGTTTTGTCTTATACCCTGTGTACTGAATCATCATATCTCAAACTTTGACTTAAGATTCAGTACATGTTTTTGGAATAAAATGTATAGAACAGCCTGTTCCTGTTTTAGAAACATGACCTTCACCTACACCATTGTTATAATGCTTCCATAACAATACAAGTATCTTACTAAGTTCATAACAATGACTAAATCAAACTATGTTCTAAAAGTAATTAAAATTTCTACATTGAATTTAATTCTGTAATCTTTAGCCGAGCAAGGTCCAGACTTGTTTTATTCGACTTTAAAATTCAATTCAAAATCTCGAAGTTAAGTGCTTAAGCTTTTAGATGGGTAAGTTATAACATTATTTATTACATTTTAGGCACCTTTTCGCTTTTAACCTCATATTTATGTACTTTGAAGTTATGGCGTATACAGGTTGAGTTTTTTTTGTCTTACATTGCGCTTGAAATCGCCAATGGTCAATGCAGAGGTGTACCTAGCAAGTACTGCCATATTTTGCCAGTTATCATAATGAATCATTCAACCTCCATATTCTTTTTCATTAAACGTTGCCCCACACTTGGAATGTCTCCTGTATCGTGGGTGCGTTCACAAACATTTAAACTCACAAACACAAATACCCAGACCCAAAACAACTATCTGTAGGCCATACAAATATTTGTTCCGTGCGGGGATCGAATCGAACCCGCGGCACGCAGCGAGTCCAATCGCTCAGCCACTGCGCCAACCGTGCCGTGCCGTGTTGTGTAACAAATATTTGTTATGCCTACTTAGAGGTGATTCGAGTCTGGGTGTTTGTGTATGTGATTTTAAATGTTTGTAAACGCACCCACAATACATGAGAAATTTCTTTGGCCAAAGTTTAAAAAAAAATGTTTCATGAAAAATGTAAAATGTTTTATTTATAGGGTATGTCTGACTACTACTGAGAAATTTGTGATGATAAGACTGAATAATAATTTGCCCAACTCTGAATTCGAACCTACGATCACATGTAGCAGTCGTGATTGCGAATAATACATCAAAGAGGCAGTTACTTCACTTCTGTATCATCATCAATCATCAACAGCCTATTAATTTTCCCACTGCTGGGTGTGGTCTCCTCTCTTTTTGAGAAGTAATGGGCTATAATCTACCACGCAGACCCAGTGCGGATTGGTAGATGTCACATCGTCTTCGATTTTTTTGTTTCTAAGACATGCCGGTTTCCTCACGATGTTTTCCTTCAACGTTTTGGGAGCAGCCGTGATGAAATAAAGGGGTGGTGGTCCCGACTTACGAAAAGTAGGTCGTGGGTTCAAACCCAGGCAGGCATATTACTTTGTGTAATTTATTTCACTTCTGCATAATCCTTCAGAAATAACAAGCGTGTTGTTATGACGCTTTTGTTCCCGAAGAGAAAATAAAAAATAGAATATCAAACCATGGAACTACATAGTTATTATATTGAAAGGAAATCTTCAGTAACTTAAGTTTCGATCGAACTCATAACCAAGTCGTAGACCCCAGGGGCCCAATTTGGGTATGACTGTCTTAGTTAAAGCTGAAGTCAAAGCTTATCATTAAATTACACCATATTAATAGGATAATTGACTGGCTAAAAAAAATATTCTGTTTAGTCTGTCAGTTAGATGATCGAAAAATATTGAATACGTGTTTTTTATTTCATCAAATTAATAAAAATTGACGAAGATACAACGTGTCAAAGATCATGATCATGTACCAAACTATAACGTCACACGACTTTTCAAAGCACTGTATCGTTTTCATTTTTTGTACACTTGAAAAAAGAAAAAATATGTGTCCAATATTTTTTGGAAATCTATCTGACGGACTAAATAGTTTTTTTTTGAAAATCTATCTAACGGACTAATTAGTTTTTTTTTGAAAATCTATCTGACGGACTAATTAGTATTTTTTTGAAAATCTATCTGACGGGCTAATTAGTTTTTTTTTGGAAATCTATCTGACGGACTAATTAGTTTTTTTTTGGAAATCTATCTGACGGACTAATTAGTTTTTTTTTGGAAATCTATCTGACGGACTAATTAGTTTTTTTTAGTCAACTACCCTATTGTAACAATTGGCTCACGCGAAGTAATTGTAGTAATTGGGTTATTCCATCACGAATTTCTTCTTTTTAAGGCCATGAAGTCTGGATTTATGCTCGTTTGATGTTCATAGGCTCGCCCTCTGTTACATGGGACTTAAACATAACTTTGGCGTACTATTAGTTGCTCTGCCTTACCCTTCAGAGACTACAGGCGTGATATTATGTTTTTCTTTCCTAAAGCTACATCCTTTTATATACTTTCTTTTTATTTAACCAAAAGACTCCTAATGTTGATTCAATAGGCCATAATCACCCATTTAAAATCAAAGGCTCTTGTTTCAAAGACCGCTTGTACACAGTCGTGGCTTTTTTGTGGGACCTCAAGGGATTCACTGTAATTATGTGGCCTTTTTGTTAATTTTGAGAACTACAGTTTGTTTTTTGGTCCTCTCTAATAAAAGTGGTGGCAGAATAATGTTCTGTTTTGTTTTGAGATAATTTTCTGACAGTAAGCAGTTTACGTGTTCATGAACTTTAAGGTTAACGTGACCTTTTACAAGTAACATCGTAAATATTATTTAACACGCTGTAAAATAAACTATAATGTAATTGAAGACGACAGGGTTGGCGCAGTGGCTCAAACAGTTGACTGCTGCCCTACGTGTCGCGGGTTCGATCACCACACGGAACAAATATTTGTATGGCCTACAGATAGTTATTTCGAGTCTGTGTATTTGTGTGTGTGTGGTTGTGAGTTTAAATGCCTGTGAACGCTCCCACAATACAGGAGAAATTCCTAGTGTACGTTAAATAAAAAATGAAAAAAAAAAACGATTTCAGATTTTTCATACTAAGTATTGGCGAACGTTGTGTTGAATGGCAAGGGAATCGGATTTGTCAGTTTGTTCATTCGTTCAGATGGATATATCCGGTTCTAGAGTAAAATAAAGGATGCTTATAATGTTTACAAAAGCGAATAAAAATATCTTGAGGAAACCTGGACTTATAATTGATGTAAATATGAATTTTCCAATCGACGTTCAGTCGTTTCTACGTCCTCAGTGTGCAAATATTAGGGTTATTGATCGCAATGGCTTGTAATAAATATTTACATAGCTGTTCTGACTATCTAGAGATTGACGTCATCAGAGGTCGAATTAACTATGTTATCGAAACTCCGCACTCGCTGAACAAGATAATATAATAATGATTTGATGAATCAATAGAACCTATTTGAGAAAAACTTAATAGTTCTGTTTGGCTGGTCTTCTAGGACTAAGGTAACCCGCAGGACAAATAGGCCAAGTTTCTTTTCCATTCTATTGATTTTATTTGACTAATAAGCATAATTTCTTAACTGTACACACAGCAACATATAAAGGTATACACGTCCAGTAGTCGTCGCTTTGTATAGATTTCCCGTACAATGAGATATCGGCATAAACTGGTTTTGTATACCCAGTACAAAAAAAAACAATTATTAATTGTCAGTCCATGTAATCCATTTACCTACTTCAACAAAAAACTGACGCTGTTCAATAAAAAGGGACCATTAATTTTACGTAGGTGCCTTTACAATAAGTAATACATATCTATAGGTATATAAAATACCCATATACAAGCTTTTACCAAAATATACGCGGACTGTTAATTACTCTGAAAACCTGAAAGAGGAGACTGGGAATCCACTCCACGCAATTTGAATTGAAATTGGCAAACGCCACGCCAAAGTATGAATACCGCACCACGGATTTGATGCCACTGGAAATGGCTTTACAAAAACGTAATTCGATTTATCATAACTGTTTTGGTATAAAAAAAAATATTTTTTATTTATTTTTTTAAATCGTATTTAAGATATTCGCAGTGCAGGAGTGGACAAAATGGGAAGTTGAAAAAAAATTGCGTATGTTAAAGGAATTAATTAGTTTTCGATTTAAAAATAACTGAATTACATTTACAAAACCGAGTTTAATTTACCGATTTTATTTATTATCGAGTATTTAGTGCCTTACCTTTGAAGACGGTTGCAGTGTTTTAATCCCACCCGTGGGCGTCTGATTTGACTTAGCTTGACGTCGAGAAATATCTCTTAGGCATGCTGGTTTCCTGTCGGGGCCGCGGGTCCTGTCGGGGCCGCGGGTAGTCCACTGGTTATCGCGGCCTCGACATAGAGGGCGAAGAAGGAACATGGGTGGTTTTTAGTCAGTAGAAGTTTGACACTCCCTTTTGCTCTGCCCAAGAGCGGGAGGGGTTATTCGATGATTTTACACCCACCAAAAAAAAAAAAAAGGCATGCTGGTTTGGCTGCGGGATGTTGTAAGAGATACCGCGGCCTCGACATAAAGGGCTGAGAAGGAACATGGGTGGTTTTTAGTTAGTAGAAGTCTGACACTCCCTTTCGCTCTGCCCAAGAGCGGCGGCAGTTTATTTGATGGTTTCCCACCTCCAAAAAAAAAATTTAGAAACATTAAAAAAGCATGCTGGTTTCCTCACTATACAAGATATTTTTTTTGTCACCGTCCAAATTCTGATATATTAATCTTTGGCGAAAATCATTGAATACGTGTTTTATCTTTTAGTATCACTCAATACAAAAATATTGAGAATCACATCACAAAGTTTTAACGTTTCACGGAGAGCGGATAATTCTTTCGAGAAAATTATTTAATATGAAATGTGTCGTATCGCTTTTTTTTTCAAAAATGATGTTAGTGAAATATACCTAATGCCTAGAACAAAGCACGGTGACTAAAACATCTTCTTGTGTTTTCTTTCAAGAAGCAAATGACTAACTTCCTTTGAACCACAATAAAGTATTTCACCAAAAAAATCTAATTTGTCCGTCAGTTAGATTTCTAAAAAAATATAGACACGTATTTTTTCTTTATTCACGTAAACAGAAGATGAAGACGATACAGTGCTTCGAAAAGTCGTGTCAGGTCGTGTGACGTCACAAGGTTAGTACTTTTTTACCCACCAAGTGACGTCACAAGCCCCCATGATCTTTGACACATTTTATTTTCGACAATTTTTTTTTTAAATTTTAACAACAAACACGTATCCAATATTTTTCGAAAATCTAACAGACGGAATAATTCGATTTTTTTGGTGATTTAGAAAAGCGTGCTCAATATAACAATCGTCCAATTCCATTCGTCCTACATCCGAATCTCCCCGATGTGATCGATGTCCACAAATTAGCCGCGACACCCAACCGCTGCGAGAACCGGTGATTTTTCACGCCCAACTTTTAAAAGGTTTCGTGTAGCTTAGCATTTATCATCGTGCTACGGGTTTCTATCCAAATCAGATGTATTAAATGTTTCAAATTGCGGTTGAAAAGTTTAAGTGCCGTGATTTTTGGCATTTTTTGACCTATAATAAATTCTATTTCATATCATATTAGTCAGTGAAAGTAGATTAGATTAAAGAAAAAAAGGTTTTTATTTTACTTAATAATAAGCAGTGTCGATTGTGAGTGATAGATATTGTGTCTATGACTATGTAAAAACTAGTAATGCCTAATGCATATGGATAAGGTTTTGAATTTTTAGACCACTCGTACAATTTGTAAGTTTATTCGCTACTTTGTAATCTTTAAAAATCAGTGGACTACAACAATTTGAGTTATTGAGATGGTAGATTTGCATTCAATTCGAGCGTGTTCACGTATAACTATCTGTTTAGTTACATATTAACGTTGTCACATCAACATTTTAAATTCAATGCTATATCCAGTACTTTAATATCCACATGTAATATATTAGATGTTGTAAGTAATCTAGACTGTAAATCCTCCCGTATAAGTAACATTTTGATAATTAATTGTAAAACATTACATGAGCTTTCGTAAGGTTTTGAAGAATACGTGGTTTTAAAACGGTTTGGTTACCACAATTCGGTCTGAATGTTGGTAGATGTTTAAAATGACACGCATTTCTAATATTCTTAGAGATGACTCTAATTGATAAAGATAATATAACTACTATCTCGCTTAGATTTCAGAACTAATCTCCTTCATTAAGTGTCGATTTATACTACGCTTCTAAACGTCCGGCGTACCCTGGATAGCTAGCACTCGGTAACGCAGAGTCTAGCTGACTAATCCTTTCACCGCGATAACTAACATCAGAACTAATGCAATGTATCCTGTATCCTACGTAATGTGACCATTTACTGTAAGAAGCTATACAATTCGCAAACATTTGCTACGTTTTAGTTACTACCACGAGCTTTTTGCTCAGGTTGTATTTTTAACTAAGACTTCCAAGTAGTCTCCTTGGCCAATTAAGCATAGTCGACCAAGAAATTGGTTTACCACTCTAAGGTTGAATATCATTTGCACGTACAAAACATCAAGGGCTATTTTACATAATTTATTGAGTTGATTAATAACTGACACTTGACAGATCATATGTCAAAAGCGATTCGAAAATGAATTAGTTTTTTTTAAGTATGGTATCTAGCATAAACCTCCTTGATTTATAAAGGACAAGTTGGTTTGTGTTTATATAAAATATTCTCTGTTGCGTTGATCACAGTTCAAGTTGCATGCTCTTTTAACCATTGCTCTGTGATTGGCTCACAGTTAACCAATTACGTTAATGTAATACAGTAATCCTTAGCGAATAATTATGTTACTGGGAGATGTCATCAAAAGTGGTAAACCAATTTCTTGGTCGACCGTACCTAATGAACTAAATTTTACAGGTACCCTTCATGACACACTTCAGATTAAAAAAGTTCCTAACACACAATTCACCAACCAAAATGAACTACAAAAATAAAAAACGAAAGTGTACCAATCTCAGAGCACCTTGTAGCATAAAAGGCAAACTTTCCATCAGTCAGCGCTTGTCGAGAGACATGAATAAACACAGGCCTCAGGGACTCAAGCGACCAATGTGACATTGAAATGTTATGTAACAGAAGGAATGGTCCTTGTTACGAGTGAAAACGCAAGCACACACGGTCTAGTACGAATACATCGTTCCAGGCCATAATGTCCACTTATCAAAATGTCAACTTTTTAAAATGTCAATTTCTCAAATATCTCAACCTTTTTCAAGGTAAGTTAAAACTTAAAAAGCATATTAAATTCTTTGTTTCAAACAACTCGGACTATCACAGTGTACTGCTGCACAGACTTCTTCTTACGTTCGTCATGGCACCTGATTTCAGCAGTTTTTAAGGTTTGTTTCTGTATGTACATTTAGGATTTATAATAATTTAAAGTTAGTTATTCGAAATGATAAATTATATAAAAGATTAGAATTAAATGGTTTTATTTTTAAAATTAAAATCTGGAAATAAAAAAAGACCTTTTTTAAACAAGATTGTAGTTTTAATAACGTTGTTTATCACGAAGAGAATTTGATCGAGTGAACATGGAAAGGGTATTTCGAGTTCGCATCGCGATAAACTTGATATGACTGTGAGTGCTGGCGCATTTTCATTTGTCGTATGGTATCAGCCTTCTGTAAATATATTTACTCTGTGACGAGGCCGACCTCTGTGTTTCTTTTATAGCCTTTCATATTTCGGTTGCAGCCTTACAAGTTATGAAGAGGAAAATTTTCACGTCATTTTGGACTGAATGTACCCTGAATTAGGGCTTTTTGTTTTTGACATTTCATTGAATGGAGTTCTTAGGCTTTTTATAATGTTGCTTATAGAAATGAGTAATGACGGTGTAATGATTCGTTTGCGATTTGGTTGCAAGCTCCATAGTAATATTCTGTGTTTTATTCATGAGTAAAAAGAATGTTAATAATTTAAACGTAAAGCACTCATGAATACAGCACCCACTTATTTATTTGAAACTTTTCAGACTTGTTTAAAGTTTCGATAATTATTTTCGTACCTATTGAGTTTGAAAGGTTGCGGCTATCGTGGAATCTATAATAAAGACACCAAAGTAAATTATAATTGCACGATACGTATGGATGAACGACGCAGAAGGGTGTGCCCTAATCAACCTATCTTTTGAGATGACGACAAATTCATTAGATTTTTAGAGGGTAGATGGAACAGCGAGTAAAGTTCCTCATCCCCCATAGTAAAGGGAGGATTCTCCTCCGCTAAGTGCCCAACCTATGCAAGTCTGGATTTTCTCGTCGCGGATAACTTTGATAGCGCGATGTAGGATTTGTCAATTAGTTCTCATGTGTTGCGATAGATGTCGCTGTCGCCACAGTTTCAATAGGACGCCACTATGAACAATAGAGAATAGCAATTATATCTTTATACGTAGCATTGGTACGTAGGAGGTAATATATAAAGGAGGTGTCAGATGAAATAACGAGAAAAATGAACGTATGAAAGAAGTCATGCTACTCTGTCTCGAAATGAATGAGAGAAAGAGAATGTTGTTAATGATGACGTAGCATTAATATATAAATTAATTATACTTAGCTATCATTATTACAAATCTTCATTAGAGAGTAAACGTTAAAATAGCGTACTCAGCGTACCAGACCAGTAAGTTCTACCAACGTTCCCATACAAACATTTATTACACGATGCCATTTGAGCGGGTAAACACAGGATTTCAAAATCGGTGTAGCAATTTGTGTCCCAACGTAAACGTGGCTCCTCGGGCCGACATTAGGAATTGGTCGAAAGTTACACGTAGTTTGCGGCATGTCCGTCCGAAACGGGTGGGCGGCGGCTTCAATTTCTTGCGAGCCGTCAGCCGCTAGTCCTGTTAAGTTATAAGAGAAAGCGATTTTGAGTTTTGTAATAAGTTGCTGTATAAATTGATCTTGTTTTATGTAGAATTCGTGTTTCCAAGGGATGTTTCTAAAAGCTTCATCATCATCATTTCCCAAACTTTTTTTTATATCGCTCGATGAATTTTACTAAGAATTCCTCCTGTATCGTGTGTGCGATTACAAACATTTAAACTCATATTCTAAACAGCGGTGGCCCAGGCTGGCACAGTACTTTGTGTAATTTATTTCATCACTGCTGCTCTCAAAACGGTGAAGGAAAAACATCGTGAGAAAACCGGCATGTCGTAGAACCGAAAATTCGAAGACATGTGACTTTATCAATCCGCACTGGGCCCGCGTGGTAGATTATAGCCCATTCCCTCTCAAAGAGAGGAGGCCTGTGTCCCAGCTGTGGGATCATTAATAGGCTGTTGATGGTGAACTCATATTCATAAATACCCAGACCCGGAGGAACGATCTGTTGGCCATACAAATTTTGTTCCGTGTAGGGATCGATCCCTTAATTATTAAATGGACCTGTTATTGACCTCGAACATGTCTGATGGAAAGCGACGGATGTGATCTATGATAGAACGAGCGTGAATAGAAGATGCCTGTTTACTCTTTATTTGTATATAGATAGAACGTATAGATCAATAGATCTCCACACTGGCTGTGCGCATAATAATCGTGGTAGCGCTAAGTACTCGTACTTCTCGTCGGAGTATCACCCAAGTGAGGATGGTATGGCTAGCAGCAGAAGTAGCTTAACATTTCCTATTTTATTTTATTGTATTTAAATAAACATCCAACTATATTTTTTCTGAAGATTATTCAATGAAATATTCCTAACACGTCAATAACTTGTTTAGTAGCGTGTTATTTCTAAAAAGTTTTTTTTTTGTTTAAAACCTGTTTTGAAACTTTGAGTAGTGTTCATTAACTACTGCTGCTGACTGTACGCCACAGTGCATCTGTTAGTTCGGTGGTACAAGGGTATTGGTGGGATCAGGTTGTGAAGATCTTGTACACACTCTTCGATGAAACAGTTTATAGAAAACCGACTGGCAGGCAACATTACGACGATCCACCGCGGAGCCACCAACGCCTCGTCAAGTCTTTTAGCTTTTCATTCCACTGAGTCAAGTGCGGCAAGTTGAAGAGCAGTGGTGGCCCAGTGGTGGCGGCCTCGACTTACGAACTGTGAGTCGTGGGTTCGAATCCAGTCAGGCGCATTACTTTGTGTAATTTATTTCAACACCACTGCTCTCAAAACGGTGAAGGAAAACATCGTGAGGCAACCGTGACCATCGTGAGCAATGTCTTAGAACCAAAAAATTCGAAGACATGTGACATCTACCAATCCGCACTGGGCCCGCGTGGTAGATTATAGCCCATCCTATCCTATCCTAGAGAGGAGGCCTGCTGAGTCCCTGCAGTGGGAAAATTATAGGCTGATGATGAAGTGCGGCAAGCTGGTATATTGCTGAGCCATTTCTTAAGTGACAACGTAGAAACGTAGATCTCGTCAACATTTTTGTGCTATAATCGGTTTGAACTGCAGTTGTTATCCTCAAATACCATTTTTGAAATCCCTTGAAGGCTCTGAACTCGCTTGCCACTTACACTTTGTAAAAAAGCTCACCTAAGCGCAACGGAAGTGAAGCGCCGAGCCGCGGAAATTGGCCGACTTGCCGAATTAAACCGATACACAGCTACCAGCTATTTTACAATTACCTACCTTTGTTGGAACAGCCGAGGAAATCTGATGATGAAGTTATTTTAAACTGATTATGTTGTTCTGTTGGTTGCGCCGCGACGCTGAAAACTAGTTTTCCTTTGACTCTTTACACGATCGTAGGATAGCACAAAGTTGGAGGTAGGGTCAGAGTGAATTTTGCAGAACAACCCGAGGTATATAGTATGTAGTGCCTGCTGAAAGTTTCGCAATAGGAAAACGCAATTTTATTGATTTTAAGCTAATAAGTATACAGCCAGATATCTTGCATTTACTCCTTAGCTGTGATCGTTTTTCCTGGATTTGTTAAAGTTAAAATAGTTAATATAATTAATATGATAATAAATCCAATTACATCTTTAAAAGTAAAAAACGGATGAAAAGGAATTTTACCTAAATTTCTATTTAACCCTAAAGGATTATTTTTCGTTATACATTCTACTACCATATTTTTTTTCACCCGCACCAACACAACCCGTATGGTGGTTTAGGTAGCCAGACTCACCTTATAACTTAATATTTCACAAACGAATCCCTTAATCGAAAAAGTGTTTGATTTTTGTTAAAATCTATCCAACAACATCTCACACAATGGACTTTGCGAGAGTAAAAAATCTGTAAAAGTGTGTACTGGAGATATCCTAAAAATAAAAAACGATATTTTATTTTAGCACTTTGTCAGCGTAACTCATTTGTATATTCATGCCAAATTATAGCTTTCTAGTATTAAGAGTCTTTGAGATATAGTGCGGACTGATGGACAGACAGACAGAGAGACGGACATGGTGAAACTATAAGGGTTCCATATTGACTACGGAACCCTAAAAAGGTGGAATTAGTGCATAGGCATCGTGCTACGACATCGCTCGAAGACTGGGTTACCTATTGTTTTTTATTTCTAGAATGTTTAACGTTCTAAATCGGTTCCCTGCCGTATTATGACCGTGTCAAATAAAAATACTTATTCTACTCAATATAACTACTACAAATCATAAACTATCCAAAATATTATAGTCAGCTCGTTCCATACAGCTAAGCTACTTTATTTTCTATCTGACCCATAAGTTATGACCTAATATTGAAGCCTGCCAATCATTATTTCCTAGTCTACTACACGAAATTACATATTATAACGATCCTACATTTCAGCCTATAGTTGTATATTGAATTTGCAAATCACCCTTTTATACGGCGCGCACGAAATAAATAAAGATTTAGCGATGCGTATACAGAAATTCAATAAGACAATCCGTATTAACAGGAAAAGTTGGAGCAGATCGGTATGGGCGTTCCGGCAAGGGTTATAGGCACAGGACTGGAGAGACCGCCAATTTTCCATTTTCAAAAAAGTTTTTTAATAATGATCCTTAAAAACTAGCTCAAAAGAAGGTTTTATTTCCACCCCGTACCTCCTTTGCCCGCTGCACCTGTAAATTGCCAGAACTGAGAGAAATAAAAGCGAAGCAAGCAACTGCATGTGGAACAGTGCCAGGTTTCGGCTAACTATGATACACCGTGAGCAAGGCAACTACTTAGAAATTTTCTTGTGTTGGGCTTAGTGTATAAAATTCTTTGAGGTACGTATAAATAAAAACTGGCCAAGTGCAAGTCGGACTCGCACATGAAGGGTTCCGTACCATCGTAGTAGGGAATCCCCCTTTAATTTGTATTATTTCTAGTTAAAGCGGCAGCAGAAAAACATAATTTTGTGATAAGTTGGTTTTTGAATAACAAAGTTATATTTACGGTGCTTTAAATGTGCAATATTTAAAAAAAAAACTAGGTACTATATATTGTTCAAACCAATTTTAGATGATAGTTTAATTTTGCGATGCGAAAAAAAAGGCTAGGGAATCCTAAAAAGACCAATTAAAGCATTCGGTAAAACTTCATAGACGTAATTTGTATACAGCGGAGTTTCGATATTTCAATTAATCTTCCACTCTAAAAAATGACTAGCGTTTGCTCGCAGCTTTGCTCCTGGTTAGGTACATTCCCCCTGGGCTGTTGTAGTAGCCGGGACAGGTACGAAATTTAACCCACGGGAAAGTTTATGAGTGTTAATGTAGCCTATAATACTCAGGGATAATGTAGCCTCCCATTGTTTTCGGAATCAAACCAGTAGTTCCAAATAGTACCCCCTACTTACAAGCTTACCTCATTATAGTACATATCTTTTAGATGCCTAGAAAATCAGTGGCAGAGATAAATAAACCAATTCCACGGGTGTTGATCGTGATGTTTATAATTAATAGCTTATTTGATTTTACTTGTCACCTAGAATGAATAATGATTATAAAATAAAAGACATTTCTTCTTAAAACAACAGCTTAAAACAGACACAAGCAAGTCTTTAATTACCCTCACAAAGAAACCTTACATTTTAAGTATTCCTCTCAAAACCAATCAATTCCAATATTGTAAAATTAGAACAAACGCAATTCAATATGTCAGCTGTCACTCTTAAATCCTTTGAAAACAAAAAGTTCCTCTTAAATCACCCTTCTATAGAGTCGAGTGACAAATATAAACCTATCGATCGAGTTTGCCACGGCTTTGTAGGATCTCTGGGAACTTTCAACTGGAATTACTAAGATATCATTAGAATCTGCAATTGTATCGTGAAACTGATCAATTGCTCGAATAGAGCCATTTTCAAATTATGGCAGAGAGCGATAAGTTTAACTACAGGTTTTATTGCGTAGCGCTAAAATGCTGCTCTGTGGCTAGTCAATGGTTCTATTGTTCTGAAACAAAAAGTGTAAATAAAGCAACAGTCTCACCATTGACTAGCAATTAACTAGAAATCGACTATTTCTCGGTCAAATTTCTTACGAAATAATTAGTCGCTATGTGCTGTTTTATCTTAATGTAAAAAGCACTTTATTGTAACATGTAAAGCTTTTAAAGTTTGTTTACAATTTGCCTTCTCCGTCCATTCACGTAAGATACTATAAAATAATAAGCATTTACTACAAACTTACCCAAAACAACCCCAAAACATACCCAAAAAGCAAATTCTAGCTAAAACACAAACTAGCGCCATTTTAGCCCATGAAACATCGTAAAACGAAGAGAAGTCTTGAACAGAGAGGCACTCATTGTTATATATCAGATAGACGCGTCATACCCGACGACTGAGCCCCTTCATGTATCTATCACGCCTAACTCAGCCTCTCAAGGGGTTTCGGATTGAAAATTCAGAATGGTTATCTTTTAATTCGTATGTCGCTCAAGTTTGGGTGCCGCGTTCGGCTGAAATTTATATTATATATATATACCTACATGCCGATTTCCACACGATGATTTTCTTTACCCTTTTGAGAGCAGCGGTGATGAAATTATACAAAGTAATGTGCCTGCCTGGGTTCGAACCCACGACTTACTGTTCTTAAGTCGGGGCCGCCAGCACTGGACCACCGCTGCCTCACTGTTCGTAAGTCGGGGCGGCCACCACTGGGCCACCGATGGCCTGGGTGACCTGGGTAACGATGAATACTGCAAGATTAATCCTAATTAATTCGGGGTCAGCGCAGCATCACTTTTTTTTCCACACTTCTATTACCCGTCATCTCACCAGATACCTACCTCCTTTCGTGCTATATTATTCTATACACAGTCCATCCATCATTTATTTGTTCTTCCTCTACTCTGATATCCGAATTAATACTTGGAACTTAGTTCACGACATTTTGCTCATTTCTTATAAAATACCTATCATAAAATAAATAAATAAGTAATCATTTGAAATAAACAACTACTATGCCAATTTTATGCACTTGTTTCAACAATATTATTTGACCTTTTTTTTGGGTGTTAGAAAATCATCAAATAACCCCTCCCGCTCTTGGGCAGAGTGAAAGGGAGTGTCAGACTTCTACTGACTAAAAACCACCCATGTTCCTTCTTAGCCTTATATCTCAAGGCCGCGGTATCTCTTATAACTTCCCGCAGCCCATATTATTTGACCCGTGTAATTTTGTTCAGGGATTTTAAAACATAACATCCATATTACAATGAATTGTAACTGTAAACTATTTAGAGGTCGAGTGACTTGTCTGTCTAGGCTTCTGGAATTTCCCACAAAATCAATGAAATTGGGTTTTTCCATTGCGACACTTTCAGCTGGCAATTCACTACGAATAACACTAATTTAAAGTGCTTAAAGTGTAATACAATTCAAATGCTTTTCATAAGAAGTTCATTATGTAAACTGATAATGTAAGTACCTAATTAAGGTGATTAACAATACAAAAAAAAAAAAAAAAAATTAAAAAAAGTGTTTGTGGTTTGACCTTAATAAGAATCAATGCGGATTTAAGGCTCAACACGTGACGGCTTCCGGCCACCGTAGACGCGGGCCTGTGGACGGTGAGTGATGAGCTAGCTTGCCGTCCGTCCGTCTTACGACGACAACAGGCCGTGTCGACGGCGCGTTCGTGTTCCACGCGCGTCTCAAAGAGGGGCTGCGGGTTGTACACTAGTCACCGCGACCTCGACATATAGGGCTAAGAAGGAACATGGGTGGTTTTTAGTCAGTAGAAGTCTGACACTCCCTTTCGCTCTGCCCAAGAGCGGGGTTATTTGATGATTTCCCACCCCCAAAATAAAAAAAATAAAAAAAAGGCTCAACGTCAATTGAATTTAAAAGTGACTATTTTTAAGCAAAAATCTATATTTTAATTAACCATATTGATGTGCACAAACAGTATAGTATTTTCAATTCACACCTTTTGCAAATCTGTTTTTCACACCAGAAACAAATGAAAGTGAGCAACAGAATATTGTATCATCATATTTCATATTAATGACCAGGTGCTTGACCTTAGCTGAAGAAATATAGCCCTTATATTGCGACAGAAAATAATTTGAAACTTGTCGGATCCATTCATCCGTTGGGATGTTGCGTTCCGCTTTGTACTCGATTAGATCTTCCGTGTTTAATTTTTATTTTAAAGGTGGATTAGTTTCAATGATTTGGGGTAAATAAGTGATGACTGGTTAATCTTTAAAATTTTAGTTTTAATTGAACAATGTGGTTTATATTCACTGTTTACAAATTCACTGAATTCTGTAAAGAAGTAAAGTTATTGCAGACTTTTCTGTGTCTTTATTTTCTGTGTCTTTTTTTTATTTTTCTGTATATATATTTTACTCCTAAACTAGCAACTAAAGATAGTAATAAATTCTTGAAATATATAACCACTATTTCTAGAAGTCGATTCATAAAATCAACTAAAACACTTTTTCAAAGACAATCAATTACCTCAGAGACCTTACGAGTAACTAAAGTTTCCGAGAAGTCGTAAAGTTTATTCCGAAGTTCGTAGCGGAACAAACCACATCGGTCCGTTGCACCCACGTAAAATATTGACTGGAAACAAGATTCAGGACTACGGCTTGTCTAGTGAGCCGTGATTGTGTTACTAACGATATTGAGTTTATATGGAAACTATTGGCTGAATAATGCTTTGTTGCACTGTCTGTTTTTGAAGAATTAAACTTAGAAATATTGCGAATTTTCGCCATTGGGTCGGTAGAAAGTATGGAGCGTTAAAGACTTTCTACGTGCTCTACGATTCATACATACTTTTGTTGTTTTATACCCGCCAACAAGGAAAGGGTTATTTGCAAATACTAGGTGATAACATGTCTAATTAATTCCTCATAAGAGAATATTAATTTTCTCACATTAAGGTTCTATTTGAACACATGAATAAAAATTTCAATGAATGCTGCGAAATATCAGAAGGCCTTTGACAAAGTGGACCACACCCTTCTCATGGAAAAAAATGCCTTTAATGGTATACGCGGTAACTTACTCAGATGGTTTGCTTCATATATTTTCAATAGGACTCAAAAGATCATCGTTAATGGGCATGAATCTGACTCTATAGTTGTTAAATCCGGGGTTCCACAGGGTTCAGTATTAGGTCCTTTTCTATTTGTATTGTTTATTAATGACTTTAAACATTGTTTTTTCAACTCACATTTCTTAATGTATGCAGACGATATGAAATTTTTATACCACCTGTAAAAATATTCGCGACTGTCATTATTTACAACAGGACCTTGATAGACTTTATGAATACTGCCTCAAAAATAAACTTTTCCTTAGCCTTCCCAAATGTTACACAATTTCTTTCACTTAAAATAAAAATCTGATCAAAAATAATTACTCGATAAACAATATAAGTCTTAACGAAGTTAAATCAGTTCGTGACTTGGGTGTTACGCTTGATTCTAATCTGCATTTTTGATACTCATATTGACAATTTAGTAAAAAAACCTTTCAAATGTATGGAATGGTGATGAGATTTTCAAGTAGCTTTGTGCGACCCTCTACATTCTTAACATTGTATAAAACACTGATTCGGTCTCATTTAGAATATGCCGTCCAAATTTGGCATCCTCTTTATGATAAGTACAAGGATAGGCTAGAAATTGTTCAGAAAAAGTATTTTTGTAGTATGAATTATAGATTTTATCGTTCTAAAGTCTCCTATGAACAATTACTGAAACGATATAATGTTCTTAGTTTGGAGTCTAGACGACTTCTTCTGGGAGTAATGATGCTGCATGGAATATGCAATAATAGATTTGCCTGTATTCCTTTGTCAAATGGTTTACATTTTAAAGTACCTAGATCTGTCATGCTTCGTGGGGTGCGTGTGCCTCGACTATTCCACACGAATTCGTGCAGGACTAACGCTGGGGAGCGCGTGCCTCTTCGGCGCCTTGTTGATGCGTACAACGCGCACTTTCGCCCGTCGTCGCGGTACTTGCATTTTAATTTCGACCGTATGCCTACGGCGTAAAGTAACGTCTTCTTTGTTGGTTAATTTATCTTTAAGTTTATTTTTTTCTTAATGTATTTTTCTGGATGCTTTATGGAATAGTAGCGAATTTTCTCGAATATCTTTTGTTTGTTAGTGGTATAAAAGGACCGAGAGAGGTCGCAGCGAGACAGTCTACTTTTAAGCGAGACAACGGAAGGATCGAAGAGATTTCAAGTGCGCTAAAGTGTTCAGTAGTGTTTTGCGATTTAGTATAAGTGTTGTGTGAGTAATAAAGTAATTCGTGTGTTCAATTGGTAGTGCTTTTATTTATCCCATACCCAGCTCGTAACAATTTGGCGTCAGAAGTGAGGGTTATATAACGCCGATTCTACCCAAGGACGACACGGATAGTATCCGTACTAGGAGTCAGCGACAACAAGGTATGGACCAAAGGCGATTTAGAGACTCCCCGACACGACAAGGAGGAACAGGCTCGCCGTCAGGAGGAGCACGCTCGTCGTCAAGAGGAGCAGGCTCGCCAGTTGCAAGAGCAATTGCAATGGGATAAGGAGGAACAAACTCGACGTCAAGAGGATCAGGCTCGTCGGTTGGAGGAAAAATTGCAACGCGATCAAGAAGAACAGGTCCGGCGCCAAGAGGAACAGATGCTCTTGATTAAGGATCTTCACGCATCAGTTGGCAAGGAGCTGAGCGTAATGAAGGAGCAGGTACAGCAGCACGACAACCGTATCGCAAAGGCCGAAATTCAGATCGCCGATGTGAAGAAGGCCTTAAGCGAAATTAAGGTTGGAGATGGGGTTGTGACGTCAGTGATTGCTGCACCTTCGGTGCGCGGGTTTAAAGTGCCGCCATTCGACGGAACATCTTCGTGGTCGGCCTATAAAATCCAATTTGAGGCCGTTATGAAGGCGAATGGGTGGACCAAAGCGCAAGCCATGACAGCGCTCACCTTGGGTCTCCGAGACCAGGCCCTTACCATTCTTGAGGCACTTGGCAAGGATGTGACCTACGAACAGCTGCTGGAGGCGTTAGAGTCTAGATACGGCGACGCGCACCTGGAGCACGTCTTTCGTGCCAAGTTAAGGGATCGCGTTCAACGTGGTGCCGAGAACTTACAACAGTGGGCCCTGGAAGTTGAAAAGCTGGTTCGGAAAGCATACCAGTCCGCTCCTGCACTCATAGACGGAAATTTGGTACAGGTGTTCATCGACGGAATACGCGATTTAGAAGTGAGAGCCGCTGTGAGACTTGGACATCATGAGACGCTGAAGAACGCCTTAGCACATGCGCTGGAAGTAGAAGCAGTAAGGCAGGACCACCGTACGTACCGGGTCAGAGAAGTTGTGGCATCACCTACACGCGACCGTCCGCAAGGGTACAGTCCCAGCTGCTGCGTTAAAGAAAGGGATCATCTTGGCTCAAGCTGTCCGAAGCAAGTTGGGGTAGCACCTGTACGCCAACGTCCGCAAAAGTACAGCCCGAGGTGCTACACTTGTGGAGAAAGTGGTCATCTACGGTCGAACTGTAAAAAGCGACGCACACCGAGGGAAGATCAATCACAGCAGAGAAAGGCTGCCGATATGACTGCCCAGCACCAGTGGAGAACTCGCGGTAACGAAGACGTACTGGCAAGACCTTGGCGTGAAGACTGTAGGCAGGGTTCCAGGCAAATAACGAAGGAAGTTGAGACTGTGAGAAGGCTAAGAACCGATCTCAGCGACGAATGGAAGGAAACCATACAGAAGGCTCAGCAAAATGACTCTGATATCAAACTGATCTTCGAGTGGATCAAAGCTGGTGCTCCAAAGCCCAAGTGGAGTGATGTGGCTGCGATGAGTTCCAACACAAAGAGTTATTGGGCACAATGCAACAGTTTGGAGATCCAGGATGGAGTCTTATGCCGTAAATGGGAAAACGCTCGAGGAGACAGCTGTCATCTGCAAATGGTTGTGCCTAAAGCTAAGGTACCGGATGTTTTACGGCTCTACCATGATGGATGCTCAGGAGGACATATGGGGGTAAAAAGGACTCTACTGAAGATCAGAGAGCGCTTTTACTGGATCCACTGTCGAGATGATGTGGAGGACTAGTGTCGCAAATGTACCAGCTGTGCGGCTGTGAAGGGACCCCACACACGAAGCAGAGGTGCATTAAAAGTGTACAACGTTGGAGCCCCCTGGGAGCGGATAGCACTGGACGTTGCGGGACCATTTCCAGAAAGTGACAGCGGAAACAAGTACTTTATGGTTGTCATGGACTACTTCACAAAGTGGCCAAAAGTCTTCGCCATTCCCAACCAAGAAGCTGCAACAGTCGCAGATAAATTGGTTCAGGAAGTATTCTGTCGTTTTGGAGTACCCTTAGAAATTCACAGCGATCAAGGAAGGAATTTTGAATCACAAGTTTTTCAGGAGACTTGTCGATTGATGGATACACACAAAACCAGAACCACCTCTTACCACCCACAATCAGATGGAATTGTGGAACGATTCAACAAGACATTGGAAAGAAATCTGGCAAAAGTTGGGGAAAGCAGGCAAAAGGATTGGGACAAGCACATACAGCCGTTTCTTTTGTCCTATCGGAGTGCAGTTCACGACTGTAACTCCAGCCTTCGCGAACTTTTAACTTTTGCCTGCAGATTTAGTCACTGGAACTCCACCTGATGTCCCACGCAGTGTAACGGATTACGCAAATGACCTGCGCAACAGGTTAAATGATGTGTATGAGCATATCAGACAATCCGGACAACAGACGTCTGAGAAGATGAAGACCCGTTATGATCGGAAGGCAAACAGTAGGGGTTTCGATGGAAGTTCTCTGGTGTGGTTGCATAACCCAGTGCGGAGCAAGGGAAAGTCCCCGAAATTGCAAGCAAAATGGGACGGACCATACCGAGTTGTGACCAGGATCTACGATGTCACCTACCGAATACAGAAGGGTCCACGAGGTGCGCCTAAGGTTGTGCATGTAGACCGATTAGCGCGATATCACGGGACTAATGATGCTTGGGACGAGCATGTCTAAGAGGGGGCAGTGTTACGCCGGGCATCTAGAATCTTCAAGAAACCTCGCTAATAACTGAGAAGTACGCGTAAATTCTAGTAGGTACCTAATTCTATTCTGTAGGTAGTTAGTCCGCCGCCCGTCGTCGCGGTTCTTGCATTTTAATTTCGACCGTATGCCTACGGCGTAAAGTAACTTCTTCTTTGTTGGTTAATTTATCTTTAAGTTTATTTTTTTCTGAATGTATTTTTCTGGATGCTTTATGGAATAGTAGCGAATTTTCTCGAATATCTTTTGTTTGTTAGTGGTATAAAAGGACCGAGAGAGGTCGCAGCGAGACAGTCTACTTTTAAGCGAGACAACGGAAGGATCGAAGAGATTTCAAGTGCGCTAAAGTGTTCAGTAGTGTTTTGCGATTTAGTTTGTGTTGTGTGAGTAATAAAGTAATTCGTGTGTTCAATTGGTAGTGCTTTTATTTATCCCATACCCAGCTCGTAACAATATGTAAGATTGTGTATAAATGTATTGATAAGTTACTGTTGTGCTAATTTAAGAATCTTTAGTTAAGCTGCATGTAACTGTTTTTTGTCCCTAACAAATAAAATAAAATAAAATAAAATATCATTATTGTAATTTTTTTTTTAATTAATAGTTTTAGTAATTAATTGTACTAATAGTTTATTTTATAAGTACCACGATTAAATAATAAGTAGGCACAAGCAATAACTTCGATCGAAAAAAAAAACGGCAAAAATGATTTAACCAAATACTGTTTTTAGCTTTCACGTTTTTTAACGAAATTTACACTTTCAACGTTATTGCCACCTGCAATCTTGCAACAGCATCTAAATATCGGGAACTCACAATAGTTGAAAATCTCGGAAGATATCCCGTAAGTGACACTGCAAAAATCCGACCAAGAAATCCCTCCAAATTTTATTTTTACCTGCTCTACGAACAAAATATCGGAAAGCAGTAAGGGAGGACTATAAAGAGCATCCGTGGCTGCTGACTCCAAAACGGCCCACTTTGCCAAGTAAACAAGTAAACTTTACTGAAAAACTTTCGCGAGGTGACGACTTTGAAACTTTGAGACTTGCCTTGTTTGTGTCTTACGCGCGCGTTCGGGTTTCGTAGTGGATAACTTGCTGGCTTAAAGTTGTGGGTTGAAAAACCGTTTTGGTTCTGTTACGTAATTAAATGAAATGGCTTTAAGATAAAATGAAAGAAAAAAGCTTACGAAACAAATAAGGTAATTTGTATAAAGGTATCCCACAAATTGCGCTGTAAAATCGTTCGGCTTTAACCGAGAATGTGACGCCATAATGCAAAGTGAGATAACATAATATTCGTTTCCGAAATCATTACACCTAAGCAAGAATACACATATTTACACATATACCATAGAGGCATAGACGACGAATCCATCGCATACCTTGACGACTGGAGGTGGTGCGTAAACTACTGATATTTCACATCATTACTCCCGGTGATGCGTCGAGTTTTTTTCTTTTACTCATTTCCTCCCTACGTTCCGAGGAAATACAGTTCGTGTATATGAAAAAATAAATGGATCTCCCCCACGAGATACACCGAATTCTCTGAGCTGTGATACGATTTAGATATAAAGCTACATTGCGTTTATCGATACGATTATTACTTCCACGATGATGCTCCTGTATTGTACATAGAACATGAATAGTTGTCGTATAGAAATCAATTGTTGAATCAGCTGCTGGTTTTCCGCCGAGTTTCAGAGTAATTCCAGCATGAACTCAAAACCAGGCGATACGTATATTTTAACAGAATAATCCACTTATATTAGTATGAATTACGAGTTCACAAAATACCAACAAGATCTACTTCTCAACACACATTACAACAGTATTAATTAATCTTAACTAAAAACACAGACTGACTGACGTTAATCAAAAGTCAGCAGGAACTTAGGGATGTGATCGATACATCGAAATCTTTAGTAAGAAAATCGATTGTGTCAATTAGTAATACTCTAATGTCAATTACTAATAAATCGATTTGATGTACTGGTTTTACTTAATGTTACTGATATTCAACAAGAAAATAGCAAAAGTAATACATATAATTCGTAGAATGTTTTTAAGCAAATGTTATAGTTATTTATTACACAAATGAAACAATTGGCATGACTGTTTAGTAGATCCATCAAAAAAGTATCAAGTGCATTCTACATCTCTATGACTGTTTGTGTAAATGTCATATTGGGAGTAAAACAATATTCATACTTTTATACTTTAAATTAAATTTCCAAGCGCAAAATCAAATCCCTGACGCATAATTTTGTATAAAAATATGAAAATAATTACTAAAACATTTTGATCTTGCAACTCGAAAATTGTTGGTACGAGATTCGGTCATGATCTTTTACCCATTTGATCATTATTGATCGATTTTATTACTTTTTTCACACTTCGTGTTACTTATGTTAGTTCTTCGAAATAACATAACATGTTCGTAAATTTTTAATAGAAGTCAAATAGCCAATTATAAAACCATACGCTTTGCAAGTAACATCTACACAAAGGACAAGTCTCCACTGAAAGAGACATTGAACCAAATGGTATCACGGTGTCGAGCGTACATCCGTTGACACACAGGCGTATCCAGTAAGCTGACGTCGTCTATCCACATCGCATATAATCTGACGTGAGATTGACTGGTAGCCCCTCGGGTCTGTTTCCTAGCCAAAACTTGCAGCTGATAATACTGATTTGTGTTGTGGTTTACGCTTTTTGTATGTATTTTACCATACCATACCATACACCATACCATACCATACACCATTGCCATTTCTAACTTGAATTTCATTCATAACTTTACACAGCGAGATGATCTGGGTCTACTATAAGGTCTTAAAACAGCCCTAACTTAATCTTTTTCCAGTGTGGAAACGTGACATAAATTTACAGGGTGTAAATGAACCCTTCACACATACGTCAACCAAGCACTCTGTACATCAAACTAAGTACCCCTACGCAATATTTTTTGCTAGGAAATGACTTTTTTTTTGGGGTCAAAA
Source organism: Diarsia rubi (assembly GCA_932274075.1). Taxonomy (NCBI): domain Eukaryota; kingdom Metazoa; phylum Arthropoda; class Insecta; order Lepidoptera; family Noctuidae; genus Diarsia; species Diarsia rubi. Next base: position 16,717,183 of record OW026424.1, on the reverse strand, counting down.
ATCACATTTTACGGTAAAACTCACTGAAGCACTTTTAAAACATTGTGCTAATGGATGCTTTGAATAGTAAACGGGTCATGGAGGTAATTTAAGTAAAGTTAAAACCTGAACAACTAGTATTTACAAAAACAGCTGTGCAAAATTTGGAACTTTGACCCGTAATGTCTCCGTAACTAGGGGGTCCCCAGGTATGGTCTAGAACCAAAAAATGATCGCATGGGAGAACAAGTGTCTTTCGTTTGCGTTAAGGGTACTTTTACACCCTTTATAGGGTGTCTAGCGCCATCTCTTTTCCACACTGGATTAAGAATAAGATAAGACTTTTTTAAGACTTCATGGTAGACCTTCCTGGGCACGTACCACGATTTGTTCGTTCGAAGAGTCAAGATAAAAGAGCTCATGGAAAGGAATCGGGAGAGGCCTTTGCCCAGCTGTGGGACAGTACAGGTTTAAAAGCCTATAAAGTTTCATTTGTTATCTAAAAGTAACTATAATACAATACATGAAAGGCATGTTCCTTTTGTCATAGCTTTAATTTATTCATTTGCCGTCACTCAAGCATTAATAAAACCGGCCAAGTGCATGTCGGACCACGCACAATGTAGGGTTTCGTAGTCGCTCATCAAAATATGTAAACTTACTAAACTGATTACCACCCTGCCAACCTGCCTCCGAACGATGAATTTTATTGTTAAAATGAAACAAATCTAATTAATTTGCAGTTTTATGACCTGTGATCCCATAATTATGCATAGAAAAATATTTTATAAGTTGGTCGACAATTATTTGTAAACTTGTAACTTGTACTTAACTTAACTGTGATAGTTTTATTTTTATTTTCGTTTTATATGCTACTACCATGAATTTTTCACACGCCCAAACTTAACCCGTATAGTTAATTTTGGTAGCCAGACTTCAGACTAACTAAAATTTGCACTTTATAGCTTAATATTTCACAAACGGATCCCTTTTTCTTTTTTTTTGGCGGATGGTAAATCAGGCAGAGTAAAAGGGAGTGTCAGACTTCTATTGACTAAAACCCACCCATGTTCCTTCTTAGCCCTCTATGTCGAGGCCGCGATAACCAGTGTACAACCCGCGGCCCCGACGAGTGTCGGCCCTTTCGGGCCCCTCCCTTGTTGCTGACATCTCTTTGAGGCGCGCGTGGAACACGGCCTGTTTTCGTCGTAAGATGGACGGACGGTGAGTTAGCCTAACTCACCGTCCACAGGCTCGCGTCTACGGTGGCCGGAGGTCATCACGTGGCCCCCGACGCCCGAAGCGCCTCCCGCGGCGGCTGGGACGAGAGGTTCTCTCCCTCTCGCGTTCCGCCACGCTTCGCAGAAGGAGGCGACGGCGTCCCATTCCTCCTCGCCCCGGACCATGGCTTGCACCAGGGCCGGGCGCGAGAGGTCGCCGCCGCCGGTCGCCGCTACAAGAACACGGCGGGGTTCCGCCCAAGCAGGGCACACCTCCACTGTGTGCTCCACCGTGTCCTCCGGCTGATCCTCACAATGGTGGCATCCGGGCGTTTCCTCCCGCCTGATTCGGTGCAGGTACCTCCCGAAACAACCGTGTCCGGTGAGGACCTGCGTCAGACGGAAGGTGAGGGCGCCGTGGCGCCTCTCTAGCCACTCCTCAAAGAGGGGACTTACCTCCACTATCGTGGCGTGCCCTGCACGGGGTTGCGACAGTCGCTGTCTCCATGTCTTCATGAGATCGCACCGGAGGTCTGTCCGCTGAGCAGCAATTTGCCGCGGCAACGGAGTGACCCCCCGGCGCAGCGCCTCCGCGCGCCGCGATGCAGGCGCGCGAGGACTATCGCCTCCAGATCCCACGGCGGCAATCCGGCAAGGAGGTTCGCCGCTTCGCGGGAGATCGTGCGGTACCCCCGTACCATCCTCAAGGCCATGACCTTCTGGGGCACGTTCTGGTAGTGGGCGGCCCGCTTCCTCAAAGCAGGCGCCCACACCGGGGCCCCGTAAAGGGCCATGGACCGCACGATCCCCGCATAGAGCCTCCGGCAGGAGGCGTTTGGCGCCCCCAGATTGGGCAAGAGCCACCTAAAGGCAGCCCCGGCTCGCTCCAGTCTGGGAGCCACAAACGGATTCCTTACTCGAAAAAGTGTTGGAGCAGACTCGCAATATTTTTTAAAGACCTATCTAACGACATCCCATACAATGTACTTCACAATCGACTGGTATTCAGCTGAATTCATGGTAAGGTTGGAAGCTGCCCGAACATAGTGGGCTAGGCAGATGATTTTTTTTTATTTATTTTTTTATTATTATTTTTAAAAATGTTTCCCACACTAGGAATTTCTCCTGTATCGTGGGTGTGTTCACAAACATTTCAACTCAACTCAACATACCCAGACCCGGAACAACCATCTGTAGGTCGTACAAATATTTGTTCCGTGCGGGGATCGAACCCGCGACACGCAGCGCAGCAGTCCATTGCTTGAGCCTCTGCACCAACCGTGCCGTCAACGTCGGATGATGATGATGTGAAAACGATTCTTTCCGCTTGAATTTTGAAAATAACACGAGTAAACAGAAAAAATAAAATAGCCATTTGCTTCGGTAGAGCTCGGTAAACTCGTATTTCTGAATGGAAAGTTGCTCTTTACGGGCAAAATTAATGCCAGTTGTAAATATTAATTTGTTGCCGAAACTTCAATAATTCTGTTAACGTCCGCTTTTGATGGTGGAGTACTTGCTGTTTCGACGAGAAAACAATTTTAAGTTCATTTAATTTTACTTGATTGGATTAAACTTCAGCATTCTATGGATTTTTGTTAATTATAATTCATGAACTAACTTTTATATTTGGTTTATTTCAGGTAGCATGGCTTCAGCTTGGCTTGGCTTGTATGTCATTAATAAGTTTACGGTAAGATACTTAAATGGCCTGTAATATCAGAAGGTTTAGACAAAAGTGTACATATTAGTATATCCACATTTTTACGTTATGAAGCTAAAAAGCTATGCAGGAATAAGTCCCTACCTTAAACTTTATTCGGTATACTGGTCATTGCTTTGACTGGCCTGTTGGTCTAGTGGTTAGTGACCCTGACTGCTAGGCCGGAGGTCGTGGGTTCGATTCCCACCCAGGACAAATGTTTGTGTGATGAGCACGATCATTTGTTCTGTGTCTGGGTGTAATTTATCTATAATATGTATGTATTTAGAAACATATAAGTATGTTTATCAGTTGTCTAGTACCCATAACACAAGCTCTGCTTAGCTTGGGACTAGATGGCGTTGTGTGATAGTTGTGGAATATTATTTATTTATTTATTTATATTATTGCTGTACGAAGGTAAGGTTTTTTCTTTTGACTGTACCCCTCGACCCGTATACCCGTATATTGTTACTGGTTCATTCAATATCTTCTTATCAATATCTCTTGCAAACGTGGAACTACAATGCCCTCGCATTGTAGTTCCACTTGGGGTTTATCCTAGAAATCTATTTACCTATTTAAATATAAGTAACCGAATATAACATCACGCTTGTTACCCAAATTTCGCTAATTATGTTAAAGTCGGGGATAGCCTATTAAAATCACCCGGCTGGCATGGCTGCCACTGATAAATCCGTGATGGAAAAACTCAATAACACTGAGATGACCGTGATGAAAAAACTCAATAACTGGGAAACATACCTAGGACCTCATACACGACTGTCGTTCTTACGACCACTACACAAACGAGATACTAAAGTCAAAAGCTTCATTCAGAAACTTTGAAGTAATATTCAACAGGTGTCTTCGTCTTACTTTGTCTCTTCAGATAAATTACTTCTCGCAATAGCTATTCCAAAATTTGCCGGCGCCTTGGCAGTGGCGGCCCGGTCCGTTGTGTTGATTTAGGTACTCTAAAGGTGTCTGGAATAAAGCTGTTGGAGTACCTGAATATTTCAACGTGTTTCGAGTAGAAAAACGTTTAGTCGTGACTTGTAGTGAAAAGTAAGAGGTTTACCGTAATAATATTACTAAACACATTGGTTGGATCGTAATTATATGAAAGAGGTGGTTGTAACATTCAAATTTGACGGCACATTTGGCGCAGTAGCTAAGCGATTGGCTGCTATGTTGCGTGCGAGGCTTCGAACCCCACGCGGAACAAATATGTATGTGACCTTTAAGTAATTATTTTAAGAGTTATAGTAACAAGAGTAGGAAAAGACAGATGCAACGATAAATGGTATGTTTTAAATAAGTTTATGACAAAAAATCATTGCCCTTCCTTTTGGCTTCGCCGTAGTCGGGTGAAAAGAAGTGACCAGCAGGACTATTGCGTATCTTTTAAATGACAGTGGATAACCTATAGTGCCTATCAATTACTGTCAAATGGTTGTATTTTGTACTAAACCATAACCAATTTGACAGTTAATTCATAGACAATATGATAGCCACTGTCATTTAAAAGACGCAATAGCCCTGCAGAACTGGCTTAATAGTGATGTGGCTCATGCTGACGTAAGTAATATTATGTGGATGTCACAAGGTTACAACACCAGCAATATACAGCTGAGGTTAAGAGCAATTAAACGATATTATGGGGAATAAAACGATACACTTAAATTGGTAAAATAATTAATCAAAACATTAAATTCAGAAAACAATTTTCACGAATAGTTGATTGCCGTTGCTCAGTGGTTGGGTGACCAAACATTACATCCCGGCTGCCATATATAGATCTTAGGCAGTCACCATTCTTGTCACAAGGTATCGTATTACCTAGTAACTTAACTGGGTTATGGAGGTCAGATAGGCAGTGGCTCCATGTTAAATACTGGTATTCAGCTGCATCTGGCTACACTGGAAGCAGACCCAACATAGTTGAAAAAAAGCTAGGAAGAGGATGGTACTGCTAATGGGAGCATCTTTTGAATTTATACCTTATATAAAAAGCAACAGTTCCATTGAAGGTCATCATCATCAGCCTATAATGTTCCCACTGCAGGGACTCAGGCCTCCTCTCTAGGAGAGGCATACCTCTCCACTGGGCACTGGGCCTGCGTGGTGGATTTTAGCCCATCGCCTATAATCCACCACGCGGGCCCAGTGCGGGTTGGTAGATGTCAAATGTCTTCGATTCGATTTTTTTGGCTCCAAGACATGCTGGTTTCCTCTCGATGTTTTCGTTCACCAATTTTAGAGCTGGCGTTGAAATAAATTACACTAAGTAATGTGCCTGCCTGGGTTCGAGCTCACGACTTACTGTTCGTAAGTCGTAAGGGTTAAATTCTTTTTAACTTTTGTGTTTGTTTATAGGTTTTGTGACTTTGAATTTCTTTAATGTCTTAGAATATGACGTCACACGAGTTTTCAAAGCACTGTATCGTTGTCACTGTTTGCTTAGTGTCAAGTAAGTGTCATACATTTTTGTAATTTCCTTTAAACCCTTCATTTTGATACCCTACTCGATGATAATGGGTTTTTCTTTTTATCAAATCCGCGTAGTGGCCCCCAAAATCCACAAATTTACTTTGTTTTTTAATTTAATGTAGCCCGGCGCGACACTCGCGCCATCAAGACGAATCTAACGACGTATATTTTATTCAAATCCCTTCATCCGTTTAGGAGTTATGAGGGAACAAAGAAAAGAACAAACATACATACATACAAACACGCGAAACACATAACCCTCCCTTTGGCCTTCGCCGCAGTCGGGTAAAAACCTGTTACTTTAAAGGATCTTTAGAAAAAGCTATATTCAGTAACTATAGGTACTGTAGTAACTATACATAGGTATTTACCCATCTAATCAGATCCAACTAGAATGCCAACTTTATTTTCCAGACTTGTACAAATTCAACGGAAAAAAAACTTTTCATGTAATTTCCACAAGCTTCGGGATAACTAGAAAAGTTCTCCACAAGAAAAAATGTGAAAAAGACGTCTTCGAGCGAGACGGATAAGAGCAGGTATTAATACCAGCGTAATGGGATAAGGTCAATGTAAACCAGCCCTTAGTAATAGGGATGTTTACTGACCTAAAAAAATGTGATTCTAATTAGTCCGTCTGTTAGATTATCGAAAAATATTTGATACGTATTTTTTATTTTATCAAATCAATAAAAATTGACGAACATACAACGCGTCAAACATTTGAGAGCGGGTTAGTGACGTCACTGACCGCTAAAGAATGTCATACTAATGTCTTAGAGTATGACGTCACACGAGTTTTCAAAGCACTGTATCGTCTTCATTGTTTGCTTACGTGAAAACAGAAAAAATACGTGTCCAATAATTTTTTGGTAATCAATATGACGGACTAATTTGGTTTTTTTGTTGTTAACTTCCTTATTGTAGAGGTTCTTGAAAAGATTGAGGATTCGGATAAAGGCCAAAGCAAGTTTACGATTTAAAAACATTTAAGGAACGAAGGTTTTAAAAAATGCGAATGAATTTTCTTACCGGTTCTTGTCCATAGGAATCGGCCAACCCGAACCATTCACCTTTTTATTACTCGTCTGCAAGGAACGAGTGATATTTTTCGCGACTATCTTTGTTTGTACTCGTAATATTCTTTATTCGCTCATATCTATAAGTTGTATACATTTTCATACAGAAATTGCAAAATATGTGATGATCTGTAACTTTGGTTTGTGAATAAATGTTTATTATTATTATTATTTATCTTCCAAACTACTCAATGGATTTGTTTAATGTAGGTATCTTTAGATTTGGCTCATTAGTCTAAGTGTTCAGAAATTGCAACATTTGTTAATTGATTTTGTGATGATGATCTGTAACTTTAGTTTGTGAATAAATATTTATTATTATTATTATGTATCTTCCAAACAACTCGATGGATTTCTTTAATGAGGGTATCTTTAGATTTGCCTCATTAGTCCAAGTGTTCTATGATAGGTGACATAAAAAAAAATATGGGGGCTGCTAGATTTCATTGTCTAAAGTGAATAAAAAAACTTTTCCATTACCATCGAGTTACTTATCAAAATGAAGGGTTTCAAAAGGAGATAACAAAAAACTTTTTTGCAAAAAGAAACCGACTCCAAACCATTAACCACCCTGCCTACCTGCCTCCGAACGATGATATTTATTGTAAAATTAAAACAAACTTACATTTGCCGTTTTGAGATCTTGCGCTCCCATACAATATGTACAAGAAAATATTTCATACAAGTACATTTTATAAGTTGGTCGACTATTACTCGTAAACTTGTAAAGCCTACTTAGCTGTGATAGTTTTTCTTTTATTTTCGTTATACAGTGTGATTCTTTATAATGTGCACATATCGAAATGAGGGAAAAACAATTTTATGTAAAAAGTTATGAAAAAAAAAAGTTTTTTTGATCAAAAAACGTGTTTATTTTCAATTGAGGGTAGTTTTTTTCCACAATTTTCATTTTACGAGGACGCCTAATTGCTTCCAACCATTATGGAGTTTGTTTCATCGCGATAGATAATTTAGTTTAAAAGTTACACCGTTTTGTTTACACTGGGGTCACAGTAGCAGACAAAATTTTTAAAAATTCCATATAAAATATTAAAAAATATTTAGATTTTTTTTAATAATTTTTCCGTCGATAAAATTAAGCATAGATTCCCCCATTTCGATATGTGCACATTATAAAGAATCACACTGTATATGCTACTACAAACACAACCCGTATAACCTGGTTTAGGTTGACACACTTGAGTGTAACAAAAATTTGCACTTTAAAGCTTAATATTTCACAAACGAATCCCTTAATCGATAAAATTGTCTGAGCAAACTCACAATGTTTTTTAAAGACCTATCCAACGACACTCTACACAATGGACTTTGAGAGAAAATCCAAATCATTCCCAGTTTTATGCATATTGCATACCTTAAAATTTTTTTTTTCAATATTTCACTTTAGCACTTTGTCGGCGTAACTTATTTGTATATTTATCCTAAATCACAGCTTTCTAGTACTAAGCGTCTTAGAGATATAGTGCGGACGGACGGACGGACGGACAGACAGACAGACGGACATGGCGAAGCTATAAGGGTTCCATATTTACTACGGAACCCTAAAAACATTGAAAAATATAAAAATAGTAGCCCACCGACATTGCGAACAGGGTCCGAGCTACCGGTGGTCAGGGCTCTTGAGAGAGGAACCTCGAGACAACGCGCACCATGTCCAGAAGTACTGCCTTCTGAATCAAGCCCTTGATTCAGCTACCAAGAGAGAGCTTCCTTAGATGTTTGTCGAGGCTTTTGGATATTAAGCTGCTGTATTCACGTGCCACATGTCGACAATTATTATTAAAATTGCAATTACATAAGATTGAATAATTGCAACTGCTGACTCTAAAATTAATAATAAGATTTGAATAATAATTAAAATAATAATAAAATAATTTATTTTTTTATTAAATACTAACTGTAAAAAGTACTGTGGGCGCTATGGTGACCCGACACTCCTTTTCCGTATTGGTAGTACGTGGTTTATGGTAGAAGTTAAAGTCTTGTATTGTATGCGAAATAGCTATATATTAAGTCACTAAAAGACTTATAAATAAGACAACACAACTGGTAAAAGTAATGGTAAATGGTTATGGTAGATAGTAATGGTAAATGGTAATGGTTGAGTACGAGGTGTCTCTAATGAGATCTAATCGCGAACTGGCTCACGTTTAGGTGAACGAGCGAACGCGCATACTTGCATTCGATGCAATTATGCGTTTTCGCTGAGTGTTCGATTAAAACTCGAACATATTCCCGAGAGCGATGAGAAATGCGGGATGATAGCTAAAAACTACACAATGATACATAATATGGTGCGTACAAATTATAAAACTACGTTAAACATATTAGTTTCTAGCAATCTTTACTGGTGAGTATACAAAATAATGATCAAACAAAGTATAATCAAAATATTAAAGGCTTATTGGTCTACTTAAATATTATTACAATATTAACATCGATTTACGGTTACACTATTGAGTCTTCCACAGTAAAAGCAATATTGTCATTGCCTGTGTTCATACTCGTATTTTTGTCCCGTTTGATTGCATTATAGTTTGCGCTAGGCCAGCGTTTAGCATAATGATGTAAACGAATACTGGTTTCACTTTTATCTTTAAGATCACTGGCACTCAGCACTTCACTATATAACTCGTGCCTTCTGGTTGGTGTCGGTGTCAGCGGAGCTGCTGCAAGCTCCTGTTTCCAGCAGCTCACGCTGCGGCGTTGAGGTCTCGGAGGCGGTGGAGTCACAGTCTGCTGGCGATGGCGGTGAGATCCTTCGCCACGCTGCCCAGCTGCGGTTTTGCAGCACAGGCGACACCGCCTGGTCTGCCACAACCAGACTACTACTACGCATAGAGCGATCGTCATCAATACGTAACATATTGCGTATTGGTGGATATCGTGTGGCGATATATCGTCTATTTCTGAATTACTTTTCTTCAGTTCTTCTATCGCTTCCCTCAGACTGGTCATGGGTATGGTTAGGTTTCCGTCGTCACCAGTCTGTCTTTCATCAGGGATTTCGATGTTAATCAAGTGGTTAATTTGGTCGAATTCAGGCATATAAATGGTTGGTGTAATGTTCATTTGGTTGGATTGTTGCCGTATTGAATATAACGAGAAGTCCTTTCCTTTGATGACGCACTCTTGACCTATGGTAATGACTCCGGCTTGGCTCAGCTGACGAACTGTTACATGATCGCCGCATATTATTTTTATTGTGTAGGTGTTACAACAAAAGTAAAAATGCTGAGAACTCAGATTTAATTCAAGCCATACGTTGGTGCAGTTGGTTTTTTCTATTTTACATTTATTTGTTGCTGAGTTCTTGTTGCAAAAACTTTCGTCATTTTGCAGGTCTGTTATTGGCTTTAGCAGCTGACACATGTAAGTAGTTCCGTGGTTCAGACATGCCGTTAGTTCCTGTGTGGACATGCTGAAGAAAGAATCCTTCTTTAGATTGACGGCTACGTATTCGGAGACCGGTATGATGGTGGTCTTAATGGTGTTCGTTTGGTGCGGTACAGGTATTATCTTGTACAATTTGAAATTGTCTCTGGATACTAGTGGTATTGTAACTTCAATTATGACAAATTTTTGAGTCGCTCTGGCTTTGACTTTCAGTAGTTTGTAAAGATACTGCAGATCCGTGTCTAAATTGGTGATTGGTAAAGTGAGTTCGCTTGGCATCTGTCCATATATGGTTTGGAGCTCACGTTTAAGTTGCGTTGGTGGCAGTAAATGTATGTTAATTTGACCATGGTAGATGTCTGTTAGTGCATTGAGCAACGTGTCTTGAAGTCGTCTTAATCCTTGCAGCAAGCTGTTTCCGGACATCGCTGACATTGTGAAGTCATTGACGTATGACATGTTTTGTATTTCGCGTTGGAGGGTGCTCGCGTTTTCTTGCAATTCTAAAAGCTTTTTGTTTATTAACTTGTGCTGTTTATTTACAGTGGTCTCCATCCTCTTCATAAGGTTGAACTCAGCTTCGATTATGGAAGTTTGGTTTTTCCATAGATTTGAAAGATGTTTTTCATTGTGGTGAATGGTTTCAATGTCTTTCTCGTACTGGTCAGCAAATCGTGAGTCCAACACACCGAATAAGTCATTCGCTAGATACCCGATACCGTTGATTAAACCTCGTCGGTGGCGGCGGCCGGTATTCCCGGCGACGACGCGACGCTGTCTGGCGTGGGCATCAAAATGCTGTGTTAGCAAAAGTTCATTGTAGTATTCTAGTTCCTGGTATTCGTGTCGGGCTTGTTGCACTATCATATTACAATGGCTTTTTGTTTCAATGGTTGTACATAACTGTTCTTGATAATTTGCAATTTTGTTATAGGTGGTTATGCCTGTCCAATAGGGCCCCATATCGTAATACATGACTAATGCCCATTTATCCCTGATCAATTGCACCTTTGAAATAGGGTCAAAATAAAGCGTTTGGTTGTTTGGAAACGGTTTGACGTCATGTAAAGCGTAAGATGGAAAAATCTGCATAAAGAAGCACAGGAGAACAGTTGCTATGGTTGCAATGTTTGGTCTCGGTTTTCCTTTCCTTTGTGGCAATCTGGTTGTTTGCTTTGTATCTGTTGGTTTTGGTGTCGTTACATTATTTTGATTAACAGGCAAAACGGAGAGTTTCACAATAGGGCGTTTCATGATTCCGTTTTTGGTTTTTAACGAAACCGCTCTGGTTAGGCCATCATTTCCTGGGTGTGTGTCGACCACACGTCCAAGAGCCCATTTTCCTGGAGGCAGATTTTCATCATGAATCACCACTAGATCTCCAATTTCGATATGTTTTTTTTGTGGGTTCATCCATTTTCCTCTTGATGAAAGTTGTGTCAAGTATTCGGTCTTCCATCGTTTCCAAAGATCTTGGAATAATTTGCTGGTTAGATGCCATCTGGTTCTAGCGTCTTGCTTTGTTTTAATAACAGTTGTTCCTGGTCTTCCCGATAAGAAATGAGCTGGTGTGAGGAAGTTCATATCATATAAGATTTTGGCTATTGTTGTTACCCGATTTGTGACGAATGATTTCCATCGGGCTGGATCACCTTGTATCCACCCTAGTACTGCAGTTGAATCGGTCCAGCAGTAGACATCAGTGGGGTAATCTGAAAGGCAGCTTTGAACTTTTTGCATTAGCTGGGCTAACAGCTTTGCGCCCATTAGCTCAAGTCTCGGTATAGATGAAACTTTACTTATGGGTGCCAACCTGGCCTTCCCCGCAACTATTGTAATGGTTGCCCCTTCTTGGTTTGTTACCTTGCAATAGATGACACAAGCGTATGCTTTATTAGAGGCGTCGCAGAAACCGTACAACTCAATGTGTTGGTTTTCTCCCATTCCTAACCATCTCTTGATTTTTATGGTGTTTATGTCCGGAAGATCTCGCTTCAATGTAGACCATTCTGAGTTTATTGCCTCTGGTAGGGCGTCGTCCCATCTTATGTTTGACAACCAGACATTTTGAAACAGGAGTTTCATGGTAGTGCTCAAGGGGGTTAACCACCCTAATGGATCGAACAGCTTGGAAATGTCGGAAAGTAGAGCTCTTTTGGTAATAGTTGCAGGTGATTCGGGTTCTATTTTTAAATTAAAAGTAAAATTATCTCTCTGTGGATTCCAACGGAGACCCAATGTTTTGGTAGAATCATTCTGCTTGAACTCGTATGTTGACTGCTCACATTGCTCTCTCTCCAAATCGGTTAATAGCTCTGGTTTATTCGAAGTCCATTTTCTAAGGTTAAATCCTCCCAATCGGCATAATTTTATTAGATTGGATTTCAGTTTGTCTGCTGCTTCCATTGAATGACGCCCTCCGCAAAAATCGTCCATATAAAAACTTTCTTCCAATTCTTTTGCTGCGTCTGGAAATTTTTGCCGTTCATCAGATGCCAGTTGTTTTAAACACATCATCGCCAAGAAGCCTGCTGGTTTGGTTCCGTAGGTTAGCGTGGCGAGTTGAAACGATTGTATTGGTTGGTCTTTTGATTCTCGCCATAACACCTTTTGGTAAGCTTGATCTTCTTGGTGCACTCGGATCATTCTATACATCTTCTCGATGTCGGAAGTATAAACAAATTGAAATTGCCTCCATTTCAGGATAAGTTCTTGAAGATCCTTCTGTATATTTGGACCCCTGAACATGACGTCGTTTAGACTGTATCCTGATGAGGACTTTGCTGAGGCGTTGAAAACTACCCTCAGTTTGGTAGTGGTAGATTCAGCCCGGATGACTGCATGGTGTGGTAAGTAGCATTCGGGGGTCTGGTTGGTACTGCATGGTGCCATGTGGTTTAATGCGAAATATTCGTCCATGAATTTTTTATATTCTGATTTCAATTCCCTGCTTGTTTCAAATATCTTTTCTAAATTTCTAAATTGCGCTAATGCTTGTGGTTTGGTATGACCCAACTTGTCAATGTAGTCCGGTTTTAGTGGTAGTCGGACTTCATACCTTCCGTCCTCAAGTCTCTTGGTGGTCTTGATAAAGAACTGAAGACATTCATGGTCATCGTTGGTCATATCTATTTTCTGGTTAATATCTTCGTTCTCCCAATATTTCAGAAGGTCTTCTGTGTTGTTGAGAATCACGTTACAATGGTAGTACGGTTTCATAGAACCACAGAGTAGCCATCCTAGTTGCGTCTGTTGAGCGATTGGTTGTTTGTCGTCGTCCCCTCTTAAGATTCCTCCTAGCATTATTTTGCTGTAAACATTTGCGCCGAGAAGTATATCTACAGGTCTGCTAATATGGTACTCTGGATCGGCCAATTGTATTCCTTGGATATGGTTCCACGATGTTGGTTTGGTAAACGTGTTGTTTGGTAGTCGCTTAATCAAGTTGTTCATAACAATAACGTTCGTGTCACAAGTAAAATCACTACGTGAGTTGACCTAGATGATTTTTTGGTTGCAACACTCTTGTTGGTGGTGTTATCTGCTGACGAAGTTGGACTTTGTTTTGCAAATGCTTCGTGAAGAAGTGTGTTGTGTGTGTCTAAGCATTTACGACACCTTTTGCTCGATTGACATGGTTTGTTGTTATGACTGCATAGACAGTTTTGACAATAATTTAGTTGCTCAATTTTATTTGCCTTTTGCTCATGCGTCATTTGTAAAAAATCAGGGCAACGCCACAATCCGTGCTCTGAATTACACAATGCACAGGTCATCGATTGCGACACATGTAACGCGTTCATGTTAGACTTTGAGTTGTCTTTGTTGCCTGATTGATAGTTATTGTTTTTTTGAAAACTTTTCTTCTGGTTTGGGTTATGGTACTTGTTTGATTGATGCGGCGTGGTATTTTGGTTAGCTGGTTCCTGCTTGCGACGAGAAGCTTCTAAGGCTGTGAATTTCGTGTCCAAAAATTCCAGGAACTCTTGTAGTTCGGGTAGCTCTCTAGGATTTTTGACCGATTCTATATAATCGGTGAAGGTATCGTCATCTAGCTTTTGCGCTAAGAGGTGCACTAAAAGTGGATCCCAAGTTGTTATATCCACTCCCAGATTCTGTATAGCGTGCAACGTCTCCTTGGTTGTGTCATGCAGTTTTTTAATCGTGCTTAGCGACTGTTGTTGTATGTTGGGCAATCCGAGCAGTATTTTAACATGGGTTGTGAAAATTAATTTCTTGTTATCATACCTGTGGTTTAAAATCTTCCAACACACATGATAATTGCCGGAGCTAATCTGTAAATGGTGAATCAGACGCTCTGCTTCTCCAGTCACCTTACTTTTAAGAACCTGCATTTTTTGTGCATTAGACATTGACGGGTTTTTATCGACTGCTTCGCTAAACAAGTCTTTGAACGGAACCCATTGGTTATAAGTCCCATTGAACACGGGGATGTCCATTTTCGGAGCTGACTTTTCACGGTGCCTTACTGCCCACATCTTTTGGTTGATGTCGTTTGTCAGCTCGTTGTAATTTTCCTCGTGCTTGCAGAATTCGCTTTGGTACGTAATATCGTCGCCTCCATCCTCACCTTCAATTTCCCAATGAAGCTTGTCGATCTCCCCCCATCGGCTATCCAGTGATTTAAGAGCGTTCTCGAATTGCCATTGATTCTCAAAGCTATCCACGTCGATATTACTCACGGTTCTCATGAACGCTTTGAAATTGATATTCTGCTTCTTTTTCAACCCGTTTAGCTTGCTGGAGTCTCTATCTATATAAGGAAAAGTGTCTCGCCGTGAGAGCTCCTCATAGCGGGACGACGACATACCTGGTTGGGGCTGCGCCGCTTCTCCTTCCTGGTCTGCGCCTAGCTGTTGTGTAGCCCGTTTACTTGGTAATGTTTGAACCTCTTCGGCTTTGTGTCTACGGGGACTTTCGTCTTTCAGCTGCGTCGCACCTAGCTGCGCCATGGTTTTGTCTATAATTTCCTTAATTTGAAAATACACTTCCTGGGCTGTTTCGAAACAACTCTTTTTGAAGTAAATATGGTCGTAATTTGCAAACTCGCATATTTTCTTATGGTTTTCCTGGTAATCGTGCCAGTATGCTTCTAACATGCTAGCCTTGCGTTTGTAATTATCGACGGTCTTCCTCTCAGATCCATCTTTTTTGAGATTGGTCAAAAATTTGTTCAGGATTTCATAGAGTTCAGTTTGGTTCATGAACAGAGAATCGGAATCCATGTTTTAAGTTTTTTTTTAATATATTTGGTAATGGTAAGTATAAATAAATGGTTCAATCTGACCTTATGTGCTCCAACTAACCGCCTCTGCAATCTCAGGTTCTTCAAATTGCAGCGATCTTCTGATTCGCGTGGCACTGTTTCACTTGGTAGTCACTGGTAATTAAATGCTCGAAGGACCATGTAAAAAGTACTGTGGGCGCTATGGTGACCCGACACTCCTTTTCCGTATTGGTAGTACGTGGTTTATGGTAGAAGTTAAAGTCTTGTATTGTATGCGAAATAGCTATATATTAAGTCACTAAAACACTTATAAATAAGACAACACAACTGGTAAAAGTAATGGTAAATGGTTATGGTAGATAGTAATGGTAAATGGTAATGGTTGAGTACGAGGTGTCTCTAATGAGATCTAATCGCGAACTGGCTCACGTTTAGGTGAACGAGCGAACGCGCATACTTGCATTCGATGCAATTATGCGTTTTCGCTGAGTGTTCGATTAAAACTCGAACACTAACATAGGCTAAGTTATATTGCTACTAACACTGTGGACCTCTCTGTAGTCTGTTTAATTAATAAATAATTAATTTTATTATATTGACAGCTTCATCGCAGAACTAGTGGTCACGAAAATCCCCGTCGGGGCTGCGTGTTGTTCGAAAGAGATACCGTGGCCTCGGCACAAAGGGCTAAGAAGGAACATTGGTGGTTTTTAGTCATTAGAAGTCTGACACTCCCTTCCACTCTGCCCAAGAGCGGGGGGGGGGGGGGGGGGACAAAAAGTGGTCACAAGAATTGAGAATGAATTCCTAAGGTTCCCATGTCGGAAAAGATTTTATTAAGGTTTTTGCTTATTAATTTATTTGTAAAAGCAATAGGGAAGAAATAGGGTCTCTCCTTATCACATGAAACTACAAAATAACGGAAACATTGTCCTAATGATTGCCTTTTTTTTTTTTTTTTTTTGGTGTGTGTAAAATCATCGAATTACCCCTCCCGCTCTTGGGCAGAGCGAAAGGGAGTGTCAGACTTCTACTGACTAAAAACCACCCATGTTCCTTCTTCGCCCTCTATGTCGAGGCCGCGATAACCGTTGGACTACCCGCGGCCCTCCTAATGATTGCCTTGAGTAGTAATCGGGTCATGGAGCAAAAGACAATGTTTTTCAAGATCAAAATGTTTATAGTAATTATTTTCATAATTTTTTACGACATTATGCGGCTGGGATTTGATTTATGAAGAAGGAATTTAATTTAAAGTATAAAAGTATGAATATTGTTTTACTCCCTATACATGGCGTTCACACAACCAGTTCAAAAGTCGTTCTGTTAGATCTGTCAGTTGATTTTGACAGTTCGACTGACTTCGCATCGTAGAGGTTTCCCTACATTGCCTGATTTTGAGATTATTTTCAATTTTATAAAATGACTCCGAAACTCGGATTTAGTTTACAAAAAGAACTTTCGTAGGATTTAATATAAGAAATGAAGACAATAAAAAACAAAGTTTGATGTTGATACAGTTTGGTACGGGATTCCATATATCCATGAACAAGATCTTTTAACCAAAGTTATTTCCTGAAAAGATCAACTGTAAAGAATTTGGAACTTTGACCCCTAATATCTCCGTAACCAGAAGGTTATCAGGTATGGTCTAGAACAAAAAAAATATCGTAGTTATCCCCGTAACTACAACACCTACAAGTATCTTTCGGACAAGTACCTTTCGGCTTTGTTAAGGGTACGAGTACTTTAATACAGTTCATACAGAATTATAATGTGTAGTGTACATAATTGAACACATTTATGTGAGTATATTATATTAAGAAACCGATAAAACTTTTTTGAACGGTATACAACACAATGTAAAACATCAAGATAACGGTAAAGTAATAAAAGCGTCTGAATAAAGCAGTTGAAAAAATAATTTATTAAATAATACAAATTAATTTACAAATAATGAATTGTCAAAAGTTTAAAATAATATTACGGCCGCAACACACATGCAAGTTTATAAATATTTAGTTCAAGAAATTATTTCTAAATGTTTCCTAATAATTTATATTTTATGAAGTAATTTATAGTCATTAAATTTATAATCGAATTCGTAATAGCCATACACAACCACCCTGTGGATTTATGCCATTTAGTTTCTTGTAAGGAAAAGATTTGATATTTATTTAAGGTTCATATTTTCATTCTACTTGAATGTAAATTTTGCTAAGAATTGTAGTATAAAGTGGTAAAGCAATTACTATTTCGACTGTACCTACTTTCCATTTCATTGTTTTCTTATCGGCTTTAGGCAAATTGGCATTTATGTGTTAACACTCACACACAATATTTCGTGTCAAAAACTTTATAAAAATATATGTAAATCAAACAAAACAATACTCCTAAAAGGCCTTAACTAGACATCTTGAAAGATCAGACGATTGACGAATTAGTATTCATCGTTCACAGGACGTGTTTGATATGAACGAGTTATTTATAATTTCAATGACAACCTCGTTACTAATATTTTAAATGCGAAAGTAACTCTGTCTGTCGGTCGCGCTTTCACGCCATAACTACTGAATCGATTAAAATTAAATTTGGTACACAGATAGACTAGGGCCTAAGAAAGGACATAGGCTATACTTTTTAATGCGTTGTAAACGTTTGAATGACTCTATCGTTGTTACAGTGGAAGTGGTGGCTTCAGTCTCAGTGGCGTTACATGGATATTCTGTCGTTGTTTTATCGTAGTGATGCAAATCGCCTGTCCTAATAGTAGTGGTATTTGTACTTTACGGTGTATTAGTTACAGCTGGCTTTGCCTCAGCAGGTGCTTGCGGTAGTGCTGTTACGGCTGGTACTGGTGCGACGGAAGGTTCCTGTACGGCGGGAAGTTTTGGTATGACGGGAGCTACGGTTGGTGCTACTGGTGGGACGGAAGGTGCCGGTACGGCGGGAATGTTTGGTATGACGGGAGCTACGATTGGTGCTGGTACGGCTGGTACTGGTGCGACGGAAGGTGCTGGTACGGGGGGAAGTACTGGTTTGACGGTAGGTACTTTTGGTTTTGGCACTGCGACGCTAAAAATCGTTTTAGGCAACAAACCTATAAAACAAAAAAAAAATCCGTTATTATTATTGTCTCGTACTTAACGGCCGATTTGGTCACGGAGCCATTTTGTTTGGCGAACCCAAATACGACACCGCGCCTATAGCCTGTATGTGCTTTTAGGTTTTGAGTGAATTACTATATTAGTGAAATAATACATTTTCAACAGTAATAACATGGTTTTCAATTAATCCTTGTTTTTAAGGAGGTGAGTCTACCCGTAATAATAAACACTTTTCCAATTAAATACATGATACACGATTCGTACAAAATAATAGCTTCTTATGGTCTGTCCGCTATTAAATCAACATAATAATTAAATTAAATTAAAATTTTCATGAATCATATAATATGACTTTATTTATTATTATTTTTTAGATATGGCGGGTAAATTGCTTAAATGTCGCCCCTTTATGTATGTACTTTGAGAAAGGTTATCCAATGAAATGTTTCGACTTGCTTCTCTTTTGGAGTCACTATGTACATAACATCCCGTACTTACCATCCAACAGATCAATTCCAGCTGTAACAACAAATAAATATTTATTACTTTTACTTCAAGTTCAAAGGTTTCATTGGTTTATTCAGTGAAACCACTTAGCTACATTTATACTAATTATATTATTTATATTACTATTACTATTTATATTATTTATGCTTTAAAACAATATAAATATTCAATGATATCTGGATAAGATTGCCAGACCAATATTACTTACGAAATTGTGCTTGTGCAACGGTACACATCTGGAACAAATAATAATATTGAATTAGTAACTTTATTTCATCACCGCTGCTCTCAAAAAGGTGAAAAAAATCATCTTAGAACCAAAATATTTGAAAACATGTGACATCTAACAACCCGCTCTGGACTCGCGTGATGAATTATTGCCCATCCCTAGAGAGGAGGCCCGAGTTCCTCCAGTAGGAACATTATAGGCTGATGATGACGATGATGAGTAGTTTATTTGTGAAATGTAGGGGGTGGTAGTCTAAGGTTCTAACCTAACCCTCGTAACCTAACCCTTTGTAGATTTTAGGCGTTACGTTATTTAATTATTAATTTATTTAAACTTCATGTACAAGAGTGGTACATAGGCGGACTTAATGCCACAAGACATTCTCTACCAGTCAACCTTATGTGTTTATGTGTGTGTTATGTGTAGTGATTAATTAGTAGTGTTCCGTCTCTTCCACGAACAAGTACAACGATTTCAACAGTGACATAGTACAAGTGAAATGTAGTTTTATGGTTATATCAGAAAAACTTAGAAAAACTTTATTTTGTCTCATACATGTAAAGCCGGCTTTTGAATATGGGATGTAATATATGTTACATCTTGAGCTATATATTACATCCCGCGTTTGAGATGTAATATATGTTATAGCACACAGTGAACTGTTGCGTGCAAAATGTATGACGAGCGATAAAATATTATATCTCAAGATGTAACATAAACCTACCCAATAGTTAAAAAAAAGCCGGTTTAACACTTGTAAGGTTATTCTTGGTAAAGAAATAGATTGCTCTATTTATATATATATATAACTACGATATTATCATAGGAGGATGGCCTATACCACAGATCCAATGAATTCGAAATTTGAAACCCTGTCACTTGTCAATGACATTTCACCCTCAGTGACATTAAACTACTTAGTATACAGAGCATTTTTCTGAACATATTTATATCAGTTGCAGCCACAGAGCCTGCTTCTGCTAAAGGGAGCAAAAAAGTCAGTAGAAGTCTGTCACTCCTTACCGCTCTGCCCAAAGCGGGAGGAGTAATTTGAAGATTTCCCAAACCCCAAAAAAAGTAAAAATATGGTCACCCCTATTACATGGGACATAAACATAGTTTGCCAAAAGTTGGTGCACTGTTAGGTACACCTCGACTTAATTCTTCAGGGATTTTCTTCAGAGTATAGAGAGTGGGAAGATACAGGTTTAGAATATGAAAACCGGCAGAAACGCCTTTTTAAAACTTATTTCATCACCACTGAACTGAACGGTGAAAGAAAAGATTTCTGAGACATGTGGCATCTACCAACCCGCACTGTGCCCGTGTGCTGGATTAAAGCCCACGCCGTAGTACTATTATGTATTCTGTGCGCACGCCCTCTCATGAGAGGAGACCAGTGTCCCAACAGTGGGGATGAAAGAAAGAAAATATATTTATTGGTATGAAACAATACGAATACAATCCTGTAGTATAAAGTATGATTTGAAGAAGAATATCTATGTACTTACTGCAAGTATCGCGAAACTCACTGTTACAATATTACACCGCATTTTCAAAGTATAGAAGTTTATACTACAGTTCAGTAACAAACGAATGATACAAAAAATAATTCAACCGCTCTTTTTATACCTTACCGCTCAGAGAAATTAACATCAAAACATGTTTTTTTTTAATATTCATCAGTAAAAGTAAACAGTAATATAATAACTAAATTTATTCAATAACAACTTACAATGAATCCAAAAACAACTTACAATTGAATTCAGTCAACATGCAGACAAATAACCTTTGTTTGACACAGATGAAGCAGTTGCCATTTAAATATTCATTTACATAGTTGCAGAACTAAATAATTAATTATTTAAAATAATAGTGTAATGACATAGTTGGTCGCTTTGTTAGTTTAATAAAAACATGCTAGCTTGCGTTTTAGAAAACAACATTGTATTTAAACGATGACTTACTCTTACAACCTAGATCAAAAACTATTCTAATGACTAAGGTTGAAATCAATGGTATCAGATTTATTTTCGCATTATTTCGTGTCACTTGTTGATTTGTCCGACTTCTACTTCAGTTTTGAATGATTTGTTGAAATAATAGACTATTAACGCAAACGATTTACTGAGACGAAGGCTTAGCTTCGATACCCAAATCGGGCTTTGGCGTGGACTACTGCTGGATTTCTCCATAAGGAATTTCAGTCTTCGGAGACTGGGTTTGAGCACCGTTGTTGACAATAACTTGTTCCCCTATTTTTTTTTTTTTTAAAACGTTGCCCCACACTAGGAATTTCTCCTGTATCGTGGGTGCGTTCACAAACATTTAAACTCACATACATAAATACCCAGACCCGGAACAACTAAGTATCTGTAGGTCATACAAATTTGAAATATACCGTGTTTATACAATGGTTACTAGTTTTAAATTCAGGCGTCTAACTTTATCCACAACGAAGTTATAGGTCGAAAATGACCTGAACTGGTTCGAGAAAAGGATGGTACGGCCGTGCCGCTTTATTGCTCGACTTGGTGGGGGCACTGCCGTGCCCCCAGATTCTTAATTCTCTATTGCGTACCATAAGAAAATTCATCTTGACAGGTTTCTGGGATAACTCTCCAGGTTTTATTGATTTTTTAATAAGAAAATTCTCAGGATTTGTACTCGGTCTAAATTCTGGCGCTATCGCCCCATTTTTCGTTGCGTCCACTCGCTGTACATCCCTAGACGGATAGTCTACTGCTGAACTGGATAAAACTATCGCCTCATTTGACTTAAAACAATGATCAAATACCGTGTACTCAAAACTGCCTGCCCTTTTACAGACTGCAGTCGTTCTGTTTTGTGTGTCGGCTTCAAAATTTGACCTTGTTATTTTGTGTAGTTAACGAAACCTAGTAACTACACTGCAAGGGGCAAAGCTCCATACTAGACAGACAATGGCATGCTTGCTGCATGCTTCTTTCAGACGAGCAAATTGTGATAATTTGTTTTGACATTATGATAGCTACATACATACACATAGTCATACTAGTTTTATAATACTGGCATGCATAAACTATACGCTACCTGCAATCATTACGAAATGACTACAAGATATAAACTAGATCACATCACATCATCACATCATTTCAGCCGAAAGACGTCCACTGCTGGACATAGGCCTCCCCTAGTGTCGCCACATTGATCGGTCCCGTGCGTCTCGCATCTAGCGGGTCCCCGCAACCTTCACCAGGTCATCGGTCTACCTAGTGGGAGGCCTATGTTTAAACTAGATAGTCCGGTCAAATTAGACCAAAAAATAGGTTACGTTAAGGTTACACTAATTCCCACCTGGCTGAAAATTGTTTGAATTTGTTCAAAACACAATTATAAATTAAATGTATAAAGTCCTCATTGATCCGACACCCGGAAAAAAAAAATTCGACGTCAAATGTCACAAAAACGAGTTTTTCGCGATTTTCTGAAAAACGGTAAGTTTTATCATAAAATTTACTAAGAAAAAATTATAGATCAGATAATAATCTATAAAATTGTCTTCAGACTTTCATTTATAGAGGGCCAAATTTAAAGAGTTTTAATCTAAGCACGTACCTAGTTTATATAAGTGGTACTTATACATATTAGGTCAATTACAACCCTTTCAACTTTTTGAATCGATATATCTCAAAAACGATGGTTTTTAGAAATAATAATAATAATAATAAAGTGTCTAAATTGACCGGACTGTAAAGGCCAGAGTTTATCTTTTACCAATCTCGTCGCAAACCATTCAGTCCAAGCGTGAAACGGCAGCAGACAGCGTTACATTCGAGTTTTATATTATTCCTTACAACAGTGTTTTTAAGTGAGCCAGTATTAATGTTTCATCATCATCATCATCATCATCAACAACCTACAATGTACCCACTGAAGGGACTCAGGCCTCCTCTCTAGGAAAGTGATGCGCTATAAACCACCACAGGGGGCCGATTGATGGGCGTCGGGGGTCCCGCGATGACCTCCGGCCACCGTAGACGCGGGCCTGTGGACGGTGAGTGATGGGCTAACTCGCCGTCCGTCCGTCTCACGACGAAAACAGGCCGTGTCGACGGCGCGTTCGTGTTCCACGCGCGCCTCAAAGAGATGTCAGCAACATGGGAGGGGCCCGAAAGGGCCGACGCCTGTCGGGGCCGCGGGTAGTCCTCTGGTTATCGCGGCCTCGACATAGAGGGCGAAGAAGGAACATGGGTGGTTTTTAGTCAGTAGAAGTCTGACACTCCCTTTCGCTCTGCCCAAGAGCGGGAGGGGTTATTCGATGATTTTACACCCACCAAAAAAAAAAAAAAAAAGGGGGCTTCTAAGACAAAAAAAAAATATTATCACATTATTTCCTTCACCATTGTGAGAGCAGCGGTTATTAAATAAATTACACAAAGTAATGCGCCTGCCTAGGTTTAAACCCACGACTTACTGTTTGTGAGTCCGGGCCGCAACCACTGGGCCACCGCTGCTCCTCTGTATTAATGTTATATTTTTGTTTACATGAATGTTTTGTCCTTTAAAATGATGCCAATTACTTTCTCCAACATACATAGACTTTGTACACAACATGATATACGATTGTCATCACAGGTGCGCTTATGTTAAGTAGTGTTACAACAGCCTGCTCACAGCGTGCCACCCTAGCCAGCCAATGACAGCTAACCATAGCCATGCCACTCTAGCAAACCATAGCCATGCCACTCTAGCATACCATAGCCATGCCACTCTAGCCAGCCAATGACAGGCAACGACTCGCGAGCCAATCACAGTCAAGCGAAGACACCGCCATAACTACCGGATGCCTCCGGTGGGGATATCAGTCTATATAATGCCCTGTAAGCTCAGTTTCGAGGTCTTGTCGCGCTCGATTGTGAAACCTGTAAGTCGAGACTCTGTCCGAATAAAATAATGAATCAGTTCCTGTCTATTTTTTACCACTGTCGTTACACTCAGAAGTGGGATCGAATAAAAAACCTACGATAAAACGACGCTCTGCTACATTCAAAAGTCAACGGTCACCTACTGTGGAGGACGAGGTCTGAAAATTCAAACGA
This sequence comes from Diarsia rubi, assembly GCA_932274075.1. Lineage (NCBI taxonomy): Eukaryota > Metazoa > Arthropoda > Insecta > Lepidoptera > Noctuidae > Diarsia > Diarsia rubi. The sequence goes on along the minus strand of OW026424.1, from coordinate 16,693,121 downwards.
AGAACGTCGATGCACACCGCCTGCAAGGAAAATATTGTCTCCCATCCCAGTATCACAAGGCACAAATTGAAAAAGCGGGCGACAATCTGGATGGAACACGAAGCGCCTACCCTCAGTATTGCATCGGTCATTCCATAATTTGACCTTGAAAACGAAGACTGCGGCCAGTAACCACCTGTGAGACACTTTGAGTTACAAGAAGTATCCATCTCTCTGCCAGCAACGGTTCTACGGTAAATTAAGACTACCTAAAGATTGTCAACAGCAACCAAGGACATGGAAGGAAGGAACCGTCCTACTTCACGCTGAGAGCTGCCAGGAACCATGCATAAATGACAAGGTCAGTAAACATGCCAATATTTGCCAAATTAGCCAAATGCCATTAGCCAAATATATAAGCCAAATGTGTTTTACCATGGAGTGCCCCATGAGTTGATAATTATGCGAATCGTAGACAAAATAATTTGGTAAGCCCGATAAGTAAATCTAATCATATTCAGTTAATCTGTATAATATTATCTCGGTACAAAAATGTTTTACGAGTAGGTACTACTTGTGTACTAAGGAGTTAAGAACTTAAGATGTACATATTTAGTTCAAGTGCGCATTAGATTATCCAACAATAACAATTCCAAAGTAAATCATGTAGATCAGATACTTATAAATAGCTACAATAATTTTATTAAACTATTATCAGAGATATAGATAGCATTCCTTGGCGATCTCTTGCTACCGCCAACCGATATTCAAACAGTTTTAGACTTATTGGATAAAGTTCTTGACAAATTGAAAACGAGGAACTTAATATTAAATAAGAGGAACTGCTAATTTTTACATATTTCTTAATTGGGGTATAAAACATCATGACGTGATGGCATTCAACCAGGTGAATTTAAGTTGATCGTCTTAATTTCTCATCCCGAGTAATGTAAACGAAGTGCGTCAGTTTATTCTATCTAGTTCTACCTAGTTACTAAAGAAAGTCCATTCATAACTTAGCAATAATAGCTCGCCCGTATAACAAACTTACAAAAAAAAAAGTATGATGTGGGTATGAGGCAAGTCACATAAATCTTGTTATGGAAAAAAAAAATGTTATAGGTCGGTATTAGTGATTATGTAGGTACGATCCTAGTTTCCAACAGAAATTCACACGTATTGCAGGTATTGCACGTATCTTTTATAAAGTAGATTGACGGTAGTTTGCGCCCTGTCTTTTAGTTTAGTCGCGTTACAAGTCAGATAGAGTGTTTATCATGATTTTGGGCTTGAATCCCTTGCAGTGATAAAATTGTTGCCAAGATTTCGTATTATGACGTGTTATGTAAAAATGTCCATGTAATTCGGACTGTACTGCAGTACGCGATACAATGACTAATCATGATCTTATGCCATGTATTGCCCGATATTACTTTTCACTATGGTGACCGATGAGCCAAAGCCCAAGCAAGCTAAAACGAAAAGCCAAAGTCAAAGTCTATGCCTATCTTAGGTAAGTAGATCGTTCGATAGATGCCGTTTATTGTGTACCATTTAGACGTGAACGATTTGTTCAGTACTGTGCAATGACAAGATGAAAAGCCGAAAAGTAGTATTGTTTTACTGCGAAGTGGATGTACACAGATTGGATGAACAGATGTGGATGTACAGATACCTATAGTGAGTAATTGTGTAATCGTTGATGGTAGGCTATAACGTAAACAAACCTTTACGGTACCAGATTAGTTGTGTGAGTTGTGTCAAACTTCGCGCGATGGAAAATATTACAAAATGCATCATGACAATAACAAGGAGTAAAACGAAGTTCTGAATTTTATAAATATCAACAAAATTTCTGCTTTCCAAAAATAACCCGATTTATAAGTAAATATTATTATGTGACGTCATGTTTACATTGTGCGTACTGTAAAGGGGATAATGTAGGAAAGAGGGTTAATGACATCCAATTCTAAATCTAACTTAGCTCTGATAATACATGACAGTAGCAAGCTAAATTTTAATTTTAAAAGGCTGATAAAACTGATGTCCTTAAACGAGGCTGCGCCTGTGGGTATCTTGGGGGCCAGAGTTGCATTAACTTAACTTTAGTACTTAATAGCTTTAAACACATAAAATTAAATTGGAAAAATAGAAAAACGTATTCCTGTGTAGTGTGTATAAGTAATGAAGTTTTGCCATCGACACGCTAAGAATTATGTGTGTGAGTATGTACATGTATGTGTGCGTGCGTCTTAATGGTATGATGTAATTAACTTAAATTGTTTCTTCCGTTTCTTCAAACGATAGTTTGGCAAAACAGTTTATTTATATTTTCTTACATGAAAAATGTTTCATGTTTTTAATGTCGCAGATAATATGGAGTTCTTATAATACTGTTAATATTACAACCGGGTACCTATAAGCCTTACGATTTATCCCAGATCGGGTTGCTCCAGGCAACCAGGGCAATCTAGGCGCGGTAGGGTTATCTCAGAAATGGGACGTAACTTAGATACAAGGTGAAAAATGATAATTCAAATTCAAACTCTTTAATTCAGACAAGTGTCCATAGTGTTAGTAACAACAAAATAACTTAACGACTAGGGTTAGTAAACTTAGTAGTAAGGCAAAAAAAAAAGGAAAGGAAATATGTTAATAGTGTGATTTACAAAAAAAAACTATGATTATGTAACTTTGGCGCCATGCAATGACTACTGGCGGCAACAAGGTTCAATACTTTTAACATCACGCATGTAATACCCAATGGGTTATGCAGAGGTATACTCATGAGTACACACACATTTCGCCAGTAAATTGAAATGAATTAAAAAGGGTTTATTCATGGTTACATCCGTGTGACAAGGTATATTACTTCTGTCATACTGTAAAACAGTTATATTTAATTTAAATGTAACAAATTGTTGGTACGTTTCCATCAATAACAACGTCACTTTTACCTACAACTAAACACATTTATTGAACACAAAAGTTGACTATAACGTAATGCTATAACATTTAAGTTGAAAAGTATAGGTGGATAGTGTAGTATAGTAAGTTGCTATAAACACATCAATTAATAGCGGTGAAGCCGAAAACATAAGCTAGTATGGCATAAATATATACTTATACAACAATAAATAATCATAAATGGAATCTACACATCTCTTGTAATGAGGTTTTTATATAGGTGTTAAAAACAAACTTTCCTAATTTATTTTAAAAGACATTTTCGTGGTACAGCTATTTTCTAAATCGTAAGGTATGTCGTTAAAAATTGTTGGTACTAAGCATTTCCTACATCTTTGTCCATAATAATTAGTACAAGTGGGTACCACTACAAATCTTCTTATGCATTTATTCCTTTTACTTCAGCTTAAAGTCCCATGCTATAGGGGGCGAGCCAGGTTAACTCTTGTTTGTTAGAAGATTGGTTTTCTGGCCCACATTAAGTGATATTGAGGAGTTAGGTAATGATTGACATAAACTAAGAAGTGTGAAAGGTATATTATATGATACAACGGGTTTACAGGTTTAGTATCCGCTGTAACATATCGTAGCAGTGCTTTTGTCTGATAGCACCAGTAGTGTGAACGAACAATTGAAAACCGAAGATTTCATAAATCTCCTGAGAGGTCTATTGCCCCATTTTAACTTGGTTTTTCTGAGCTGACTTGTAATCACTGTTTTCTTGTTTCCATTGCGGGAGCAATTGTTCCAGGACGGCCGAATGTTACAACAGCCTGCTCACAGCGTGCCACCCTAGCCAGCCAATGACAGCTAACCATAGCCATGCCACTCTAGCAAACCATAGCCATGCCACTCTAGCATACCATAGCCATGCCACTCTAGCCAGCCAATGACAGGCAACGACTCGCGAGCCAATCACAGTCAAGCGAAGACACCGCCATAACTACCGGATGCCTCCGGTGGGGATATCAGTCTATATAATGCCCTGTAAGCTGAGTTTCGAGGTCTTGTCGCGCTCGATTGTGAAACCTGTAAGTCGAGACTCTGTCCGAATAAAATAATGAATCAGTTCCTGTCTATTTTTTACCACTGTCGTTACAGTAGGTAAGTAACTTGTCTTTAGGTTTGCAGTTCAAGGTGGCGTTGTTTGTCAATGCATTAATATGTCAAACTTAGTACATTTATTTTAGTTTTGTTTATTTCCGCCTGTAAAGGTTAGTTGGTTGAAGTGTAAGTAGACATTATCAACACAAAAATGGTAATAGTTTAATGTTTATTGATATAATATTTTTTAAGCATTTCTATCATGATTGTGGCATTTTTGCTTAATTTATTTTACGTTTTTCAGTACTTAATTAATACATACTTGATCATCGATCTTATGTCCCGGAATCACCCACTAATTGGTAGGTATAACCCTCTCATGTCACTTTCTGCGCACTTTAGTTAGTCCCACCTTATTCAATACCTCGATATCATTTTTTGAATCCTATCAATAGACATCCCACATAGTTATACCCTTTTTTTTACCTTAGACTTCAAAAGAAAAATCTGCTTCTGAAGTCGGTGGCAAAAAAAAAAACAATCAAACAAAAGTCACCGACTTCAAAAGCAGATTTTTCTTTTGAAGTCTATTTTTAAAGAGTTTAAGGATTTTTTTTTTCTATCCACACATTTTTTTTTTAAAGAGTTTTAAAATGTAACCATAAGGGGCAAAAGTGGCCCGTCGGGGCCGCGGCCTCGACATAAAGGGCTAAAAGGAAGGTGGGTGGTATTTAGTCAGTAGAAGTCTGACACTCCATTTTGCTCTGCCCAAGAGCGGGAATCAAATACAACAGCTCACAACTTAGGACCCAGTAATATTAATGACAATAATATCGGTGGTGGCAACTGGGCTTATCCCAGTTGTATACGTCCCTGCGTGCCTGTTGGCCTTGTTCTGCTCTGTCTCCTGCTGATATGGAGGGAAGTAAAAAATATGTTTTTCCTACTCCTCCGCTATTCTTTTCTGATTAATTTCGTTGCGGGATCCAAGACAGTTAAAACGTTTCTTTGGAAGTTCGTCGAGCTTCATTGTCTCGGCACTTTTCTTGTGGTCGCCACTGTTGATTCTGGCTTACAGGAGTTACAGTGGTTTGGGAATAGTGTGGCGGGCTTGTCCCAATGAAAAAAAAAGAGCCGGAGGGGTTATTTGATGATTTTCCACCCGCCAAAAAAAGGGGCAAAAGTGGAATATCTCAACATGCCAAGGGGACTTTCTGGACTTTTTTTTACATTTGAGTCCAGTTTCCCCCCTGAGGATTCTCTCGGGGGGGAAAGTGGAATAAGCCCTTTATTTGTGTCATATTTGTGTAGCGGTTCATAGAAGGCGGCTAGTCTTCAAATTTCTTCTGTATGGTGCTTACAGTTTTGGAGTTACTTCGCTGTGATTTATGGAAGACCAGGCCGACAGACGGACAGGATGAATTTATTACGGTACTGTTTCATTGCAATTTAAAAATGAACAGTAAACAAGTCTGTCCTATCAACAGACACATCGTCACTGTGTGACAAACACATCATGTGAGAAAATGGTCAAGAATGGATATAGCAATAATTGACAAAAAAAAAACAAAATAAGAAAATCCAAAACATTATTTAATGAATATACCAAGTACAAAACCAAACATCGTCTTAATTAACATATTAAATGTAACGCACACGTTTAATATTGAAATTATTACTATAGAGTTAAACAAAATCAAATAAGTCTGAAAGTGGCACCGGTGACTTAGGTTGTGTGATAATCGGCTGTTGTAATAAGAGCATGTGATGTTCAGGAATAAGGATAATGTTGAGTGCGAATGTGATGACGATGAAGATGTAGATGATACAAATGATGATGACTACAAGAGTAATTAAGGTCTTCAAAAAATATAGATGGACTGTTATATGAAGGCATGCCCCCAAAAAAAATGGAAAAAGGGAAGGAGAATGATGATATTATTTTTGAATAAAAAAAATTAAAAAATATAATTAAACGTCTAAACAGGAGCAAAATAAAAAAGTACATAATTATTTCCCAAAACCAAAAATAACTAACAAATAAAAGAACACACGACCTCTGCAGCCGCATTATTTTAAATTTAGTTCAGGGCGGGAAAGAGAAGAAGAGATGCAATTTATTCTGTATAACTTAATTTCTTTCTCAGCTACTGTTGAGCCTTGAAATAAATATTTTTCAATTGCATTTGTGGTGTGAGGGGTGGTAATCATGTAAATGGTGGTGCTCATGTAAACCGTGGCCGTGGTTGTGCTTACAATCTTTTTTAGGTGGTTTCCTGCAGCTACACGGTCTCTTACACCTACACGGTTTTTTTGTGAGAATTGTTACAGGACACTTATGACACGGGCACGGGGTTGTTGTTTTCTTACACTTGCATGTTGTTTTATGACTCGGGGTTGTTTTCTTACATGTACATGTTGTTTTATGACTCGGGGTTGTTGTTTTCTTACATGTGCATGTTGTATTATGACTCGGGGTTGTTTTCTTACATGTACATGTTGTATTATGACTCGGGGTTGTTTTCGTACGTGTATATGTTGTTTTATGACTCGGGGTTGTTTTCTTACATGTACATGTTGTTTTATGACTCGGGGTTGTTTTCTTACATGTACATGTTGTTTTATGACTCGGGGTTGTTTTCTTACATGTACATGTTGTTTTATGACTCGGGGTAGTTTTCTTACATGTACATGTTGTATTATGACTCGGGGTTGTTTTCGTACGTGTATATGTTGTTTTATGACTCGGGGTTGTTTTCTTACATGTACATGTTGTTTTATGACTCGGGGTTGTTTTCTTACATGTACATGTTGTTTTATGACTCGGGGTTGTTTTCTTACATGTACATGTTGTTTTCGGACTCGGGGTTGTTGTATTGTGGCAAGGCTTTGCTGTCGTAGTCGTCGGGCATCGCTTTCGTTCACAGGCTAAAAGAATAGGATACAATTTAGCAAGTCTAAATATTGAAATGTAGAGCTCTATTTGCACCACAACTCACTAAATACGTAAAACAAAGTTTAATTAATGCTAAATAGTCTAGGCAACAAGTGCTTTTGGGTGATTTTTTTTTCTCCGCCTCCGAAATATATGATCGAGGTGTCATTCGATTCGGAACACAGTGTAGGTACCTATTTTAAAAAAAATGTAGCAGCCGCTTGCAAAAATTACAAAAGTTTTAAACAATTAACTGAAACAAAAAAATGTAGTTTGGTTTATTTCAAATATTTCTAAAACAGTTTGTTTTTTTTCACACTTTTTTTTTTAATGGGACAAGCTCGCCTCACTATTCCCAAACCACTGTAACTCCTGTAAGCCGGAATCAACAGTGGTGACCACAAGAAAAGCGCCGAGACAATGAAGCTCGACGAAGTTCCAGAGAAACGATTTAACTGTCTTGGCTCCCGTAACGAAATCAATCAGAAAAGAGTGGCGGAGGAGTAGGAAAAACATAATTTCCACTTCCCTCCATAGGCAGAAGACAGAACAGAACAAGGCCAATAGGCACACAGGGACGTATACAACTGGGGTAAGCCCAGTTGCCTAGCACCACGGATATTATTGTCATTATATTACTGGGTCCTAAGTTGTGAGCTGTTATACTTGATTCCAACAATAGGTATGACAAAAATGCTTGAACGCACGGAAATTTGTTCTAGTTTCTACAAGGTCCGTATAGTAAATAACTCCGGATGTAACATGTACACTATATAACATAATATTACGTTAATTCTGCCAAAGACTAAACTCCCATAAAATGTGATGTGCAGATTGTTCATCATTTATTGAGGAGTTCCTTTGTCTATCTCCGAAGTTCCTCATCAGATCTTCACCAAAGTGATATGGTATCACTCCGAGAATGTACTCTTCCAAAAACTAAACAAATCACTTCAAGTGTGCCTTTAAAATTTGAAGTGATACCATGAGTTCTCTCTATATCTCCAGGTTTCCATCATCAGATCCTGATTTGATGATCATAGATCCAGCTGGGAAGTATATTCTTTCGAACAAGACAAAAAAAATCGAAATCGGTCCAGCCATCGACGAATAATCGGGAAAAATACATTAAAAAAAAGATCCGACGAATTGAGAACCTCCTCTTTTTGGAAGTCGGTTAAATATATACGACAGCACTAAAATACTTACACTTGCTATCTGGCCTGTGATCATCGTTGTCTGAAAATATAAAACAACATAAATATTTTATTTCGTTGAAAATCAAAAACGATTAGGTATTCTGGGGTACGATTCTTGTTTATATAGATTATAATTGAAGAGTAATATTTATGTATATATATTTATTTTATATTATGAAAGCTTGCAGTCTGATAACTAAAACAATTACAATTACATAATACATCTACGTTGCTAATCTTCTTCACCCTTCTTTTTGGATGATTTCTCAACCCCCCGGTAGGAAAATCATCAAAAAAACCACCCATGTTCCTTCTTAGCCCTTTATGCCGAGGCCGCGGTATCTCTCGCGAACAACCCGCACCCCCAACGGGACCCCACACATCCTAGTGTCAGAGTATTTGAACCGCCTCAAGGGCCTCTGACATGGTTTGACGACCGCTATTTGGCGGCCGGCACCACCAGCTTATACGTGCCTTCCAAAGCACGGAATCATCTTTTTATCAGACAATCTGGTGATTATAGCCTGCAATGTCCTAGCCAAACTGGAAAACCTTTACAAAGCATGCTTCCCGTGGGAATCGAACCCACGACCACCGGGTCACTAGGCAAGCGCCTAAACCACTCGACCACGGAGGTAGTTACTAATAACTAGCTCCCACCGATAAATACAAAAATCTTTATATATAAAAGAAAGTCGTGTTAGTTACACCATTTATAACTCAAGAACGGCTAAACCGATTTGGCTGGAAATTGGTGGGGAGGTAGCTTAGAACCAGGAGACGGACATTTGATACTTTTTTTTTAAATGTATTTGTAGTTTGGTGGTAGGTAGGTAGTAGGTAGTAGGTAGGTAGTAGGCAGGAAGTAGGTACGAAAAAGGGCATTGCAAGGCATGCTGGGTTCAGCTAGTATATAATAATACTTCTGCATAGCTACTTCCAAAATTACAGCTTTTACACAGGGTGGCGATTTAGTTACTTGCTCTCTTACTCTAGCAGGTAAGATGATAAAGTCAACATGGACCAACTGCCTATTTGACCTCCACAACCTAGTTAGCACTGTGTAATAAAATATCGATTCATTGGGGTATTTGTGTTCTGAGATACGAAGGAAATATGTTATACTAGCTTTGGGGGGGCATGAGGAACAGGGTGTAAAGTTCCTCATCCCCATAGAAAAGGGAGGATCCTCCGACCAGACGGGTGTTGTGTCTGGTGGGCTAACTGCCCGACATCTGTAAGTCGGGATTTTCTATATACGCTAATGTGGCGGATAACTTTGATAGCGCGATGCAGAATTGCCAATGTTAGTTCGCATCTGTTGCGATAGATGGCGCTGTCGCCACATCACTCCCCTCCGAGACCGGAGGTCGATTGCAGGCTGAGTCTTGATGCTTGCCAGGCCAGTAGAGGGTTCCAGTGAGTCGGAACCGGATGCCGCATAGTTCACGGTGAGTTGGAACTGTCTGCGGTGATACCCGAGTGAGTCGGGGTGATGCTGCACATATGCTCCAGTGAGTCGGAGTGGTGCAGTGCTGCGTAGTGGCTGGCTGCTGCGTCGACCAGGAGAGAAGGGCGTCTCTGCTTGTTAACCGGCCGAAGTGCAGTGTGCTGTGCCAAGGTCGCTGATGAGGCTGAGGGTGATGACCAGGAATGCGCTTCCGCTGCATGCTGGTGGTCAGGATACCCGATGAAGCCGTAGTTGCTGGCTGACGGTATGACTCGCTGCTCGAAGGCTTGAGGAAGTGATGATATTGAAGAGTTGCACGAAGGCTGCGCTGATGTTCATGCTCGGGGTCACCAGTTTGGGGGGGCATGAGGAACAGGGTGTAAAGTTCCTCATCCCCATAGAAAAGGGAGGATCCTCCGACCAGACGGGTGTTGTGTCTGGTGGGCTAACTGCCCGACATCTGTAAGTCGGGATTTTCTATATATGTGGCGGATAACTTTGATAGCGCGATGCAGAATTGCCAATGTCAGTTCGCATCTGTTGCGATAGATGGCGCTGTCGCCACACTAGCTGTTGCCAGCGGCTTCACCCGCTAAAACACGAAAATTATCCCACGGGAAGATAAAATCGGGATAAAAACTATCATATGTGTCGATCCAGGTTATAAACTATCTGGGTAGGTATCAAATTTTATTCAAATCCGTTCAGTCGATTTTAAGTGAAGAAGTAACAAACATACACACTCACAAGCTTTCGCCTTTATAATATTAGTGTGAAGTGTGATAAAGGGTGGTCACTCATCCAGGAACCAAACCAAGCAAGCGCAACTTAACCCAAAGATCAACCACAACGGATGTTAGTATACAAGATGATTTTTAGTCACCGTCCTAATTCTGATATATTAATCTTTGGCGAAAATCATTGAATTCGTCTTTTGTCACGGAGAGCGAATAATTCTTTCAAGAAAATGATTTAATATGAAAAATTTTCGTATCGATTTTTTTTTAATGATGTTAGTGAATGATATATCCCTAGAAAAAAAATGGAGTGTGACTAAATAATAGGGATATATACAACTGGGATAAGCCCAGTTGCCTACCATCACGGATATTGTTGTCATTAATATTACTGGGTCCTAAGTTGTGAGCTGTTATATTTGATTCCAATAATAGGTATGACAAAAATGCTTGAACGCACGGCAATTTGTTCTAGTTTCTACAAGGTCCGTATAGTAAACAACTCCGGATATAACCTGTACACTATCCAACATACCTAATATTACGTAAATTCTGCCAAAGACTACACTTACATAAAATGTAATGTGTAGATTGTTCATATACGCAGTCAGAACATTGACCAAAAGGCGACGCAACAAGCTTGAAGGAAAATAATTTACTCTTAAAGTTACCATGACCTGTGATAAATTGGGCAACACAGTGATCCACCTCCAGCCATGTCCTGGCCAGCCGCTCACGAACAGATGGAAAGAACTGGTGGAGGTGTCGGCCTTTGATGGAATTATCCCACCTACATTGCCATTCTGACAAAAGTTTCTCTCTGGTTTAATCTCTGGTAATCTAGCTATTTTAACACGGTCACGTTGTGTTAAAAAGTCTGCGTCCGCGGTCTCTCGTGCGCAGTAGTACATTGAAGCACGGCGCTGCACTTCAAGATCGACTGGAAGTACCCCTGCCAGTACCGGTAAGGCTTCAGTACTAACCGTCCTATAAGCTTTACACACGAAAATCAAGGCCAACCGCTGGCTTTGAAGTAATTTACGTCGTGCCACTTCTATGGTGGCCCTATAGTGCCCCATAGCACATACACCCCAAGTAAGTAGCCCCATAGATCGTCTTTAGAGTTAAAAATGATAAACCCCACGTATATTTAAGCCAAAAACCTGTATGCAAAATAATACCTAATCCAAACCGCATTTTTTGTGCTTGTTCTGAAAATCGGAGTGAGTACGTAATTCAAAATGTATTCCATGCATACCTGGCAAACCATATGCTGCAACGTAACATATCTGAAAAAAAAAACATAATTACAATTTATTAATTATCTCAAGAATATATTGGGCTGAGGGAATTGACAAGCTTCATACTCCTGCAACGACTATTAACAAGTTCGGCAGAAGTCTTTCAGTCAGTAGCTTTTGTCCACATAATGCATTTTTTTCGTTTTCATCATCATCATTAGCCTATAAATGTTCCCACTGCTGGGATACAGGCCTCCTTTCTATGAGAGGGAATGGGCTATATACCACCACACGGGCCCAGTGCGAGTTGGTAGATATTACATGGCTTCGATTTTTATATTCTAGGACATGCTTTTTAACGGTGTTTAACTTCACCCTTTTTGAGAGCAGTATCTAGTAATGAAATAAATTACACAAAGTAATGCGCCTGCCCGGGTTCAGATCCACGACTTACTGCTCTCAATTTGGAGGCTACCTCTATTTACAGTTTTTTTTTGCACACTATTTCTTTCGTCTAGGCCCTCTGGGCATAAAATTTGTCATCTACCAAAAACAGCTAAGTCTTTCGGGGCTGCGGGTTGTTCGAAAGAGATACCGCGGCCTCGACACAAAGGGCTAATAAGGAACATGGGTGGTTTTTAGTCAGTAGAAGTCTGACACTCCCTACCGCTCTCCCCAGAGCGGGAGGAGTCATTTGATGATTTCGCACACAAAAAGGCTTATGACTCTCTTTGAAATGGTTGTACAAAAGAGAAGTAGATGGGCTTCTATGAAAATTTGATAGCCACTGTTAGGTTAAGTTAGGTAGCAATATCTTCCTCAAGAACCTAGAAGTAACATAATGAATATCAAAAGCAGGTAGTTTTCTAAAATTTGTTTACTTACCCCACAAACTATTATTAGTGCGAACAGTACAATATTGGCCCTCATATTGGCCACTTCACCAGCCAACCAGGGACGTACTGAATTATTTGTAAAACACGTCCCTTTTATACTAAATACCACTTGCATGTTCTATATTGTTTTTTAGTTTTCAGATTAACATCTGTTCATAAATTATGTTCGCTTGCTAATTTGAATAATAGAAAATCAAACGCTTTCTTTATGTAATTCAAATTAAAGAAGTATCATAACACAGTAATAAATTTTGCTCTATGATTATCACAATGTTCGTTTTTTTTCTAATGATTTTATGTCCAATGTACTTTTATTTTAATGCAAATAATACAGTAATAAATTTTGCTCTATGATTATCACAATGTTCGTTTTTTTTCTAATGATTTTATGTCCAATGTACTTTTATTTTAATGCAAATTATCTTTTCATTAATTTTCAATGAAGTAATTTATTGTTTTTTTTTTACGCAGCAACATAATTGATAAAGTGAGGTTCTAACAACGGTTGCGGAATAGTCAGAAAAGTACCTATTGGATTGATAGGTAGTACTAAAATACTCTGATAATTTATCATGTTAAATGTAGAAGTCCAGTAATTGTTTCGTTAGTCGTACACTGAACTTGAGTCGGACTTGACATTATCTACATTCGGCCGTTTAAGACATATTGACAACTACAGTTTGTTTATAATTTGACTTTTCTATACATAATTACATTATAGATGTCCTAAACATTGATTACAGCGACATAATTGTCCATTTAACTACTGTTAAAAATTCTTGAAAATGTTATGTTATTTCAAATAACTAATAGAAATAAGTAACACGATGTGGGAAAAAAGTAATAATATCGATAAAAATGGAGTAGTTATCCCCGAACGGAACGAATATTTTTGTATGGCCTCAAATAGTTGTTCCGGGTCTGGGTATCTGTGAATGTGACTTAAAACGTTTGTAAACGCACCCACGATACATGAGAAAATCCAAGTGAGGGACAACGTTAATAAAAAGCTACGGTATTGATTAAAACAAAATACACGACAACGATGGCAGAAATCAGTGAAAGAAGCTATTTTATTTATTTATCAAAAACCTCTCAAAAAATGTTATATAATATGTTATATTGTACTTTCCTATTATTTCGTTATTAATAAAATGATATTCAAAACTATTTACATTTTTGTTTTGATAAAGGTACCTTTATAAATATTCTATGTTACTTTGTTGTTCGAATACAATATCTCTTGCGTAGGTAGTGTCATTACAATACATTCCTATCTGTTGAAAACAATTTATTTTTAAAAGAAACAAATGGCTTATTATTTATTGTTCTTCTTTAAACAGGGTGGAGTGTACACTGAAGCAAAAAACGGCCTCATGTGCAGTACACAAGTTTCAAGACATTTGACAGCTTGTAGTAGATTGATATGCTGGTGACTATGACGCAGTCAAAACTATTAAACATTTATTTAGAAACTTATTAGGTGATTTCTATTTTATTGAATCGATAAATTAAAATCACCTACAGGTCATTAGGAAACTTTGTAAGCCTTTGGATAACCTATAATAGAGAATGCACGTTTATACTTAAAAAGGGTTATGACTGACACCAGTCAAAAGTAGTTTTGACGAAAAAATCTTCTATCGTTCGTCGATTAAGAGTTTTGACTACAACATCTATACATAGTTAGGACTGTTCAAATGTCAGTGGCTATCATAGTGTCCATCGATTAACTGTCAAATTGGTTATGGGACAAAATGAAACCATTTGACAGTTAGATTATCGAAAAATATTGGATATGTGTTTTTTGTTTTATGAAATTAATAAAAATTGACGAAAATAAAACGTGTCAAAGATCATGAGTGGGGGTTTTTGACGTCACTTTGTGGGTAAAAAAGTACTAACCTTGTGACGTTACACGACTTGACGAAACTTTCGAAGCACTGTATCGTCTTCATATTTTGTTTAAGTGAAAAAAGAAAAAACACGTGTCCATTATTTTTCGTAAATCTATCTGACGCTAATTCGATTTTTTTTTTTGGAGAATTACTCTATTTCGTAAGCTAAGTCTCATGCAATAGGGAGTTAGCCTTTTGCTATCAACCGGTCACAAATCAAGACCCAGTGGTTGCCACTGCGATTTTACTGATGGTAAAACCCAATAACATTTTTACTGACCTGGGAATTAAACCCCCTTTAACCTCTTGCACAGCATTCACGATTGCAACCGCTAAACCAACGGGGCAATATTATATTACACTTCTTAAATAATAAAATATTACACGATTTATAAATTTTTCTACCAAGTAACGACATGCAAACAAGGAGCTTATCAAGTGGTCCCCTCCTTAAAAAAAACCGGTATCAAGTTCAGGTATCCAATTCCGTCGCACTTTACCGCTAGTTAAGATGTTCCTGTATCATTTTACGTGAACAAACTTCCCTCCCGACTTTATGGAGGGGAAGTGCAATTATTTACCGAGATTGCACGCCGCACAGCGTTTAGGGTTTCACAGGGGCGATCCGCGAATTTGTTTATTAAGCTAACTTGTTAGATATTTATGTGGTATGCAGTCATGGTTATAAATTGACTGTGGAGGGTATGATTATGCTAATTGGACAGATGTGTTTTGAGTTTTTTTTTGTTTGATGGTTTTTTCCTGTTTGGTTTTGTTTTGTTTTTTGAACATTATTGCTATAGGTAACAGTAGATTATCCACTGGACAGATGAGGGTTCATGCACATGCTTTTGTTCAGTCGAACATTTTTTTTTAAATTTGCCCTACACTGGTCTTCAGTATCGTAAGTGCGTTTATAAACATGTAAACACTCGTACGCAAATAGCATGAACCGGAGCCACTGCCTATTGGCCATAAAGGATCATGTTCATAGATATAATATATGGAATCCCGTATCAAGCTGTGTTAACAACAAACTTTGTTTTTCATTGTCTATATTTTTAACTCCTACAAAAGTTCTTTTTGTAAACTAAATCCTATTTTCGGAGTAATTTTATAAAACCGAAAATAACGGACGCTACTTTTGCACTCCGCCAATTGTGCGAGAAGTACAGACGTGCACATGGTGTTCATCGATTTGGAGAAAGCGTATGATAGGGTACCTCGGGATGTGTTGTGGTGGGCCTTGAAAGAGAAAGGTATACCAGGGAAGTATGTAGAGTTAATTCGAGCTATGTACAGACAATCTTGCACCTACGTTCGGTCAGCTGCTGGCAACACCGATGAATTCAGTGTGGCGGTAGGCTTGCACCAAGGGTCGGCTTTAAGCCCTTACCTCTTCTTGTTGATTATGGATGCTTTGACGTCGGACATACAAGAAGAGGCACCCTGGTGCATGCTGTTTGCCGACGACATTGTTCTTGTCGGTGAAGATGGACCTGAGATCCAGAGCAGATTGGAGAAGTGGCAACAGAAGCTGGAGAATGTTGGCCTGAAAATCAGCAGAAGCAAAACTGAATACATGTTTTGTGATTTCGGCGGTCTCTCCAGTTCTGGAGCCATTGCGCTAGATGGCGTGCTTCTTCCAGTTTGCTCCGACTTTCGGTATCTCGGTTCACTCGTGCAAAGCGATGGCGAAATAGATCGTAGTGTTAAGCTTAGAATTAGCACTGGATGGATGAAATGGCGGCAGGTCACGGGAACAATATGCGACTCCCGCATTCCCCTTAAACTCAAGGGGAAGATTTATAAAACCATGGTTAGACCTGCTGTCGTGTATGGATCAGAATGTTGGGCCACAAAAGGGACAAATGAAAGGCAATTGCATGTGGCTGAGATGAGAATGCTAAGGGGAATGTGTGGTGTGACGCGAATGGATAAAATAAGGAATGAGTACATAAGAGGAAGTCTGAAAGTGGCGCCGTTGAATGAAAAGATGTGTGTTATTCGATTGGCGTGGTATGGACATGTGATGCGAAGGAATGAAGATAGTGTTGTGAGGAAAATGTTGAGTATGAATGTAGATGGGTATAAGAGTAGAGGAAGACCAAAGAAACGATGGATGGACTGTGTGAAGGATGATATGGCTAGGAAGGAGGTGACTGCTGACATGACGAGAAATAGAGAAGTATGGAAGAAAAAGACATGTTGCGCCGACCCCAAATAAATTGGGATAAGGGAAGGAGAATGATGATGAACCTCAAAACCAGGCAAGTAAGTAGGTATTGTAAGGAAACCTATACGATGTGAAGTCAGCCGAACTGTCAAAATCAACTGACAGATTTAAAATAACGACTTTTGAACTGGTTGTGTGAAAGCCATTTATAGGGAGTAAAACAATATTCATACTTCTACGAGTATAGTGAAATTTAATTCCTTGTTTGGAAATCAAATCCCAGTCGGATAATGTCGTAAAAATATATGAAAATAATTATTAGAACATTTTAATCTTGAAACGTGAGAGTTCTTGGTACGAGTTTCGGTCATTGTCTTTAGTGTTTGATGCGGAGATCGAATCCGTGACACGCAGCGCAGCATCATGCAGTCGTCGTCTCATGATTGCTCCCTTTATTTCTCGTCATAACTATTCTTTGATTTTTATCTACTTAATGTGAGGTTGTGTGTTGAAAGGTGGATTAGGCTCAACATTTTTAAAAAACATCTACATATTTCATGTTTGCTTGATAAATTGCCCTGTCTTCAGTCGTTTTGTGTTCGTGGGAAACTTATAATTGTGCTAATCATAAAAAAGTTATTTCCAAATAAATATAATATAATATTCCACAACTATCACAACGCCATCTAGTCCCAAGCTAAGCAGAGCTTGTGTTATGGGTACTAGACAACTGATAAACATACTTATATATTTCTAAATACATACATATTATAGATAAATAACACCCAGACACAGAACAAATGATCGTGCTCATCACACAAACATTTGTCCTGGGCCCCAATTCTGTAACTTCGAGTTAAGCAACCCGCCATTGACACTCTATCGACACACTACAGACATTATTTTGCCACTGTTGCAAATTTGGCATTCCGCAGAAACTTCAATGGCGTTTCAGTGGTGTGTCAGTAGTGTGTCGATAGTATGTTGATTGTGTGACAGTACAATAGTTTTCAGTGTTGCTAACAAAAAGCTACCATGAGATACCAAACCTACCACTTTATGAAATCCTATTTTTATCAATTAAATCTTTATAATACAGGTTTTTATAATCATAAATAAAACGTTTTATTATCAAAAAAAAAAATTCACAAAAAACAAGCGTTTATTGTAAAACAATATTTTTATCTGATGTGATATTGTTACTGCCTTTCTAAAAAAAAAAAACTAAATTCCCGACTGAAAAAACTGAAAATCAAAAACAAGCCCATTTTAAATTAAACAAAACTTGAAACCTTTTTTATTTCCAACTTCAGATTTCTTTTGTGTTTGTTTTTTCGTTGGTCGCGTAAAATTCTTCGCATGGAGATGATTTATTTAACTTTGGTGTTTTGGTGTTTATAGGATTTGTGACTTTGAATTTCTATTAAACATATAAGTGTCATATATTTTTTTAATCTCCTTTTAAAACCCTTCATTTTGATACCCTACTCGATGGAAATTGTTTTTTTTTTTCAAATCTGCGATTTGGCCCCCAAAATCCGATTTTTTTATTTTTCCACATTCCACATTATTATCACAGAGTACATTTTTATATAATTATTATCTTAGAGAGTAGTAACATAATTATATAAAACGACAAAGGTAAGGTAAGTGAAAAAGTCCCAATTGTTGTTGGGAAAATAATAAAAAAACGTGATGAATTTAAAGTGATTTGTGTTCGGAGTTCTAAAGTTCAATGGAAATATATTTTCACAGTAAGTTTTGAGTTATGTTATGAACTTCCACACCAACATTTCAGGATCAATTAGCTCCTTTGCTTGCTCCTTGCAAAGTCGAATTCACTTGCAGCCTCATTAATGCGCGAGTATTGCGGCGCTGCTGGCGCTAAAGAAAGCAAAACGTCGACAGTCGGCACTATAAGCCAATGCTAAAATACGCCACCGCAAACTAGGTACAGAAGGCCTCATTGTGGCGAAAAACTAAGTCCACTTTATTAATTAGTACATTACGTAAGACGTACACACTAGGATACTTAATTTTAAATTTTAATAGGAACAAATTTAACCAAATCAATAGGGAAAAGAGGTGTCGTTGTTCGATGGCTTCACAATGGCAGTTCGATAGCTAAACACGATAGACACAACTGTCAGATATCACTTAAAATACACACAGACTACCGTAACTTTGGCCATCACGATGACATTGACACATTAAAATGTACCAGACTACCAATATTACAATAGTCCCACTATGGCGTTTCAATGTCACTACAGTTGCAACTGTGGCAAGTCAATGACCTTAGATAAGTTGTAGAATACCAAATGTCATTAAATATTCTATTGAGACACTACTTACACACTATCGACACACTATTGTCAAGTTGACTATTTTACAGAATTGCGCCCCTGGGTGGGAATCGAACCCACGACCTCCGGCATAGCAGTTAGGGTCACTAACCACTAGACCAACAGGCCAGTCGAAATATTTCAATAATTATTCTTATTTCTCGCAGTAGGTATTTCTAGATAAACTCGCCATTTCCCACACAACGAAATTAAAACTACCCGCGTTTTCAATATTGCATACTTCAAACGCGCAGAATTTATATTAAAGGAACCTCAGATTTGGGGTACCGACGGTAGCAAAAGGAAACCATAACCCTGTTTTATGGGTACACCAAACATTCCAGTCTCGAGATTTATTGACTGCCTCCGTGTGACGTCGCCCGGTCCATTTTATTTGAATCCCACATATTTTGGAATTTTCGTTTGTAGAGTTTCGGGTAAGAGGATGCAGGCCGTAAAAAATCCTTTACAACAAAAATGCTTTGTGATATCGGGTGTACCAGTACCTGTATCGTCGGATAAGGGTATATTTGTCAGATGAAAATGCCTCTGCTAAAATTTGAGCAGGTATCAAATTTGGAATCGAATCTCGAAGGGTGCGCGTTTGAGTTTGATATAGTAAGTTTCTAAATGCAGGAAAATAGTATAATATATTAATGTTTTCATACATTTTCACAAGATGTCTTCTCTATTTATGCATGTTGGGTTAGATGAACAAGGGATGCTCCAACCAGATAATAGGGATGCTTACTGACTTAAAAAAATGTGATTCTAATTAGTCCGTCTTTTAGATTATCGAGATGATAAAAATGAAATCAATAAAAATTGACGAAGATAAAAACGCGTCTAAGATTCGAGTGGGGGTAGATGACGTCACTGACCGCCAAAAAATGTCATACTAATGTCTTAGAGTATGACGTCACACGAGTTTTCAAAGCACTGTATCATCTTCATTGTTTGTTTACGTGAAAAAAGAAAAAATACGTGTCCAATAGTTTTTGGTAGGTAATCTGTAAGACGGACCAAATAGATTTTTGTTGGGAACATCCCTATTAGATAGGTAAGCTCTATACCCAACAGTGGCTGGTTTCGGGTTGAAATGATGATAATCTTCTCTATACAATTTTCCTGCCGACATGCCACCGAATATTATACTTATAAACTTAAACGAGCTTGTACAAGAAAAGTCTAACTTTGCCAGCTTCTTCAATTCCATCTTCACAACACCGTAGTTATTAGGCCTGCCTTGAGTCAATTTAAGTCCGAATTTTCCGAATCGAATTTTGTACTTAAAGACCATACATAATATATGTCCTTGATTCAGTGGCATCAAAAACGTGCGCGAGGATCTTTCAGCATCGTGGGATACAACCACAACAGGTCTACCAATGCTGCACCTTCTTATTGCAATAAGCCATACAATATTACAAATTTTACTTAGATATAGGATCTAGAAAAAGGCAAACTCATGAATGATGATTTATGGATAGGACTCGAGCAATGTACAATGTAGCTAATTGGCTTAGCGATTATACATGACATGATCGTTAAGCTATTCAGATTAGCTGGTATCGAGCTATGAAATGTATTAGGAACATTTTGCACAATGAAGGTACATACTAAACAACAAAGGAGTTTATCGTCCATACAAAATCGCTCTTGGGAATGTGTGAGAAACCAAACTATATCCTTTATTTTAAAGTATTATTTAAAAAAAGCCTTTAAAGGTCGATAATAAATTATTTGAATTCGACTTTGATGCCGCCAGAGAGAGATTCAATACGATGAGAAGATGCCCTGTATAACTAGTGTCACCAAGGGGTATCGTATCACTCAATACATAATGGGTTGTAGAAGTCACATAGGCAAATCAGACGTCTGCTCCTAAATGGCATTGCGACGTGCTTGTGACATCGACTACGCACCAGAGGGTTTACACAAGTGACAATAGGGAATCGGACTGAGTCAAAAAAATATGATTCTAATTAGTCCGTCAGTTAGATTATCGAAAAATAATGGATACATGTTTTTTGTCTAAAAATTGACGAAGATAAAACGCGTAAAAAATCACGAGTCCGGTTGTGACGTCATTTGTAGGTAAAAAATGTACTATCATGTGACGTTTTCGAAGAGTTCACAAATTTTCGAAGCACTGTATAGTCTTCATTTTTTGTTTATGTGAAAAAAGAAAATATATGTGTCCAATGTTTTTTGAAAATTTATCTGACGGACTAATTAGGTTTTTTTTGTCCGATCCCCTATTGCTTACAGTTATGCATACATTTTTTTTTCATTCATTTACATTTCTTATAATGTTATTATGCTATTTCGTAATAGGGAATCGGACAAAAAAAAACTAATTAGTCCGTCAGATAGATTTCCAAAAAATATTGGACACGTATTTTTTTATTTTTTAACATAAACAAAAAATGAAGACAATACAGTGCTTCGAAAACTCGTGAACTCTTCGAAAATGTCATATGTTAGTACATGTTTTAGCTACAAATGACGTCACAATCACATCTTATCTTCGTCAATTTTGATTAATTTGAAAAAACAAAAAACACGCATCCAATATTTTTCGATAATCTAACTGACGGACTAATTAGAATCATATTTTTTTGACCCAGTCCGATCCCCTATTCACATTCAGCTTTGTCGAACGCTTCAGTGGTGTGATGGTGTCTTCAATTCGGACTAATATAACCTAGAAGATTTTCTTTGGATGAAAAAAAAAAACTTGCCTTTATAATAAGCTACGTCATGACCATCAGCAAAAATGCTTCCATCAACACGTAATTACTTATTTCCCCTAGCTACATGTGTGCTACAAATATTTGAAGATTAGAGAAGCATGGGAAGTATGTCGTGAGAGGGACCGCGGTCACCACCGCCAAAGCAATGTGCTTTGATGAGGAAAGTATTCCCGACGGATACCGGGAGGGCAACGAACCGAGGAGATATTAACGAAGCATGCGATATTCTCAGCAACGTGCGATGTTTTAGGGTCTTGTGTAATTTTTTTAATAATTTTTGACGATTTCTCCGTAACAGATAAGAAATTAATTAATGGTGAATTTACTTGACATTTATTGATTAAAGTAGATTTGTAAGACAAGTATTTTTTTTGCGCATGACTTTACATCTGATCGAATTTTATCTAAAAACATAAACAAAGTACCTAGTTAAAGTAAAAGTATTCAAGCATAGAGCTGAAATCGCATTTTATTTTATTTGTGTATTTTTTAAAGAACTGTTGAAGCCCATCAAATCAATCAAATAATGCTACTGAATACAAAGTTTTTTAATCGTATGATGACACCGCTGGGCAACGGCCTCCCACTATATAGAGAAATGTTTCCACAGCCACCTCGAAGCAGCCCTTGTGTGATCCTACCACTGTGACCAGCTTGAGCATCGAATAGATAGAATCGTTTTCTTTTCCCCATTCATTTGGGATCGGCACAGCTTGTTTTCTCCTTACATATTTATCAATTATTCGTTCTCCCATTAGACTCGTCCTTTCTTGCCGTGTCAACCTTTACATAGTCCATCATCTACTATTATACCACTGCACAGCATACTCAAAAGTAAATAAAACCATTTTCAAGCCACAATGAAAATTGACGGCACGGTTGACTAGTGACGGTAGACTAACAAATTTTAATATTCATATGGCTTACAAATAGTTGCTCCGAGTCTGGGTATTTGTTTATGTGAGTTTAAATATATCTAAACGCACCCACGATACAGGAGAAATTTCTAGTGTACGGCAACTTTACTTAAAAAAGAGAAAAATATCGAGTGCTCACAAAACTACCATCAACTAACACAATGATAAGCCCCCGCAGACATATCCCGGAATGCCTCTCTTATGTCGGCGTCATTTGAAATTACATCCGCGATTAAGCATCAACACATAAGTTGAAGTTACTGGCCGGTTACACTAAATGGCTCATTGCGACGATTAGGCGAAATATGCGAAGAGAATTGTTGCAAGTTTTTGCTACTTGAGGCCAATTAACGCATACAATGTGACGACGGAAAGAAGAATTATTTTTTAATGTCTCATTCAAAAAATATGTAACTGTGAGACTAGGAGACAGGATGTTATTATTTCTGTTTTTTTTCTTTATTCATAGAAGCTTATTATTTTGGTTCGTTGTTTTTGCTCGTTTCTTTAAATGTTACCAGCTGTTGCCCGCGACTTCGGTCGCGTAGAAATTATGACGTACATTTGTTAGACTACCTTTGGATACAATATGTCAAATCGAATTCCAAATGCCTATGCGAATCGAAGTGATTATATTCCCTTAAACCGGCCCTGTTGTAAAATCTGTTTCTACTTGACTTGTCCTAACTATATTCTATCTCTCTTCCAACTATCAAATAATTAATTTGCCCTTAATCCGGACTGCCACAAAATTCTTTCTTAGCTAATGTTTCCTCTAATAAACTCTTTAATTGATATATATGATAGGTTGCTCGTACAAAATAAAAGCAGAACTTTCATACAAACATGCGAGAGCCCTCAGACCTTAATCCGGTTCCGCAGCTTTTCTTAGCAGACGTCTAATAACTATAAACTACGTCCCTGCCAAAAATCAAAGTTGTGGCACAAAAAATAAAGGACTTTTATACAAACTTGTGAGGGCCCTAACACCTTACTAATCCGGCCCTGTGGTAAAATTACAAAACACAATTAGTCTTCAATTTTAAGTAAGGATTATATTACTATAGAAACTTAACGTAGTATTTTATAATGATTTCACGCGGGCTCAGCTAGTATGAAATACTTTTTTAATATTTCTCAGAATAGAAGCCGACAGACTGCAAACTTCCTCAAACTTTTGATTCAGGAAACACAATCTTTGTAACGTGATATTTTGAAGGGAGCTTCTTTTTGTGCTTGCCACTTGAAGGGTTTGGATTTGTCGATTTTTTTTGCAAGGAATTATTATTGGTAAGTTGTTTTGTCAATATTATTTTACTAGATAATGTCTGAGACCTCGCCCGCGGTCAAATGCATCCCATATGTCCAGGTTATAAAAATATCTGTGTGACACATTTTATTCAAAAAACGATCAGTTGATTTTGCTGGAAAGAAAAATCCATATTCACAAACTTTCACGTTTATTATAGTAGTATTAAAATGGTATATCGAAATAATAATATATAGAGGTTGTAAATTAACGCTTCACCAAGCATTCTGTACATCAAATTAAGAAAAATGTTTGCTGGGAAACGACTTTTTTTTTGTGATCAAAAATCTTATTTCAGGTTAAAACTCAATGTAGCACTCTTCAAACATTGTGCTAGTGGATGCTTTGAATAGTAAGCGGATCATGGAGGTAATTTAAGTAAAGTTATAACCTGAAAAACTGTTATTTACAAAACAGCTGTGAAAAATTTGTAACTTTGACCCTCAATATCTCCGTAAGCAGGGGGTTCCCAGGTATGGTCTATAATAAAAAAAATAATCGTAGTGGTGAGGAGAACAAGTAACTCTCGTTTGCGTTAAGGGTACTTTTACACCCTTTATAAAAAAAACATTTAAAACCAACATTATTTACAAGAGGGGGGAGGTCGACTGACTAAATAAATATGATTATGTCCGTCACTTAGATTATCGAAAAATATTTGATACGTGTTTTTTGTTTTCAGTAATAAAATAATAAAAAATTACGAAGATAAAACAGGTCAAAGATCATGAGTGGGGGCTTGCGACATCACTTTTAGGTAAAAAAATGTACTGAAATGTGACGTCACACGAGTTTTCAAAGCACTGTATCGTCTTCCTTTTTTTGTTTACGTGATAAAAGAAAAAATATACCTACGAGTATGTCCAATGTTCTCTGGAAATCTAATGTGTCGGATTAATAAGACTTTTTTTGCCGTATTGGTTACCCCGTAGTAGACTTACTACTATTGGATGGTTGTTCGTTACTCTTTAATAAAAAATACTGTTCTAATTAATAGCTGACATCAATCCAAACAAGTTTTTGATGAGACAAAATCTTCTAAAGCATTACATTTCTTACTTACTACAATACTTAAGCAACCAAAGTGTTAATGACAAAGTTCACAACTTGAATGACTTTTATGACCCACAGGACATAGTGAAATTAAAAGGATTCTCTTAAAACCCAACGTTAGCGATTCCTAAACCTAAGGTAAATATGTGTACCTAACTGACGCCCGCGGTTACGCCCGCGTACTAAATTATATACCCCTTTATATACCCCTTTTACCCTTTCTCGAAAACCACTCTATCTATTGACGAAAACAGCATGAAAATCGATGCAGTGGTTTTTGAGTTTAACTAATTAAATCACAGACAGACGCGGCGGAGGACTTTGTTTAATAAATGTAGTGATATTCCCTTCTCTCTCCATCTATCTTTATAACCTCTATAACTTAATCAACACGAAGGCAACAAACCTTCACACAAACATATCATATCGAAGCAAAGATGATTAAAAGGTAATATCTTGCAGCACTTCACCCCCTTCATGGCTTCATCCCCAAACATGTTTTGTTATCATCTAAAGACGTCACAACAATAAGGGGAATTCGAGGAGCTTGTGCTAGCAGATATAACCCCACGGGTTACCTATAACAAAAGGGTTGTTTTAACCTGCTCATATAAAAGGGAGTATTGTAAAACAGGTTGTATGGAAGGTTATTTGCGTAAAATAAATAATAAGAAAGTTGATAAGCTGTTACATACGTACTGCACCTATTATTGACCTATTTATTTGCAGTCAACTTAAAAAAAAAAAAAAAGACATAGCTAGGTACTATCGAGTACACTGACGGATCGCCACTTTTCACCCTTATAATCTAAGTCAGTGAACTCGATATAATATACTACAAAATTTTTCTACAACTAAAATATTCCCATTTCAATGTACAATACTGGAAACTGGACCAGATGTATCCACGTTCATACATCTGGTCCAGTTTTAAGGTGAAAGTAGATAAAAAAGCGTTCTATATTGTCTGCCTACCCTCATGAGAAAATAGAAGACATAGCTAGGTACTATCGAGTACACTGACGGATCGCCACTTTTCACCCTTATAATCTAAGTCAGTGAACTCGATATAATATACTACCAAATTTTTCTATAACTAAAATTTTCCCATTTCAATGTAAAATACTGGAAACTGGACCAGATGTATCCACGTTCATACATCTGGTCCAGTTTTAAGGTGAAAGTAGATAAAAAAGCGTTCTATATTGTCTGCCTACCCTCATGAGAAAATAGAAGACATAGCTAGGTACTATCGAGTACACTGACGGATCGCCACTTTTCACCCTTATAATCTAAGTCAGTGAACTCGATATAATATACTACCAAATTTTTCTATAACTAAAATTTTCCCATTTCAATGTAAAATACTGGAAACTGGACCAGATGTATCCACGTTCATACATCTGGTCCAGTTTTAAGGTGAAAGTAGATAAAAAAGCGTTCTATATTGTCTGCCTACCCTCATGAGAAAATAGAAGACATAGCTAGGTACTATCGAGTACACTGACGGATCGCCACTTTTCACCCTTATAATCTAAGTCAGTGAACTCGATATAATATACTACCAAATTTTTCTATAACTAAAATTTTCCCATTTCAATGTAAAATACTGGAAACTGGACCAGATGTATCCACGTTCATACATCTGGTCCAGTTTTAAGGTGAAAGTAGATAAAAAAGCGTTCTATATTGTCTGCCTATCCTCATGAGAAAATAGAAGACATAGCTAGGTACTATCGAGTACACTGACGGATCGCCACTTTTCACCCTTATAATCTAAGTCAGTGAACTCGATATAATATACTACCAAATTTTTCTAGAACTAAAATTTTCCCATTTCAATGTAAAATACTGGAAACTGGACCAGATGTATCCACGTTCATACATCTGGTCCAGTTTTAAGGTGAAAGTAGATAAAAAAGCGTTCTATATTGTCTGCCTACCCTCATGAGAATATAGCGTGATGTATACTTGAAACTCCACATAGTAACTATCGAATAGGGTATTTCACCAAAAAAATCTAATTAGTCCGTCAGATAGATTCCCAAAAAATAATGGACACGTATTTTTTTTTCACGTAAACAAAAGATGAAGATGATACAGTGCTTCGAAAAGTTTTGCCAAGTCGTGTGACGTCACAAGCCCCCACTCCTGATCTTTAACACGTTTTATTTTCGTAATTTTTTATTAATTTGATAAAACAAAAAACATGTATCCAATATTTTTCGATAATCTAACAGACGGACTAATTAGATTTTTTTGGTGAAATACTCTATTGATTTGAACAATGATCTGTGTAACTGTTGCTAACACAAACTATGACTAGAATAGACGTGCTACATATTAGGACAAAAGCATGCTAGTTTCGTCCAGCTGACACTAAAAATAGTAGCACAAAAGAAAGCATGCTTGAGAATAAGCATGATACTTAATCGCAAGCCGGTCTATTCTCTCGGTCCTAACTAGCACACGGTTTGTGTTGAAGACGCATGTAACCTCTTTTTGTTACTCTTTGGTTTAATTATATGCTCTTTTATCGTGCTATCACCTTTTTTCTGATTCTTGCTTGTCTGTCCAATAAAAACCGGAAACGTCACGCAGACGTGCTAAAATAGTACATTGTTATCCCAGGGGCGAAAATTACTTTATTTAGTCCCGAGACGGGGTTCGGCGCCCGTAACGTAGTGAGGGCGCTAATAGTTCGAGGGACTAAATAAGTAATTTACCCAAGGTAAACACCGTGCTTTTCATTACGAATACGAGGAAAATAAGAACATAAATGATTAACTAAAGAAAAAATTATCGGATGTTGTCGCTTTCCCGCTTATTTTGTTTTTTTTTGTCCTCTGGTCGTCCAGCTATACAACCAGTATTTTTCAAGTTCATCATTTAAAAAAATGGCAAAACTTTTGTCGAAATCTATGTTATTTTAGAGAAATAGTATAAACTAAATTATATTAAAGTCATAATATAATTTTATTATTTAGTTAACTTTATTTTATTTTTATTTTTAAATCGCGCTGTAATGGCGTTTGATAGGCTTTATATAAAGTTGGAACATGTCAAAAATGTGAAAATAGACCAAGTTTTTTTTTAATAATT
Source organism: Diarsia rubi (assembly GCA_932274075.1). Lineage (NCBI taxonomy): Eukaryota > Metazoa > Arthropoda > Insecta > Lepidoptera > Noctuidae > Diarsia > Diarsia rubi. The sequence goes on along the minus strand of OW026424.1, from coordinate 16,665,117 downwards.
GGACAGCTGTCAGTTGAAAGCGATTCTCCCTAGCGCTGAAAAGTAGTACTTTTAACACGCTCCGCAGGCATTTTATGACCTACTTTCAGAGTATGAGTAATGAAAAGATGTATTTTCGTAATAAGTATGCTTTTGAGATCTGTGCTTTAGAGCAAAAAATGTACCTAGTAGCAAACAAGCATTGCTTTTCTAGTTGCATGTGTATTCCAGCCTTTATGTTTGTAAACGTCACCTTCCCTACATTGCAGTATGCTGAAACATATGTTTTTGAGAAAATAAATCAACAACATGGAGTTCACAGACTCTTTATGTAAACACATGACATTTATTGATAAAACAATAAGTTTTGTCACTGAATCATCAAGAAATTGGAGTCTTCATTAGGAATTCCTTAGAAGCAGCCCAGAGTTTTGAAGTTGAATGTATGTTGTTCCCCGTGCCTTGAAGAACGAACGGTTGGAAACATTTTCCTAAACATAATTTATGGGAGCGCAGGTCTCAAAACTGAAAATATAAATTTGTTTTATTTTTACAATAAAAAAAAAATCTTCGTTCGGAGGCATCTAGGCAGGGTGGTTAATCAGTTTAGTAAGTTTACATATTTTTATGGGCAACTGTGGAACCACACCACTACACACCCCACTTGGCCTTTTTATTTAACAAGACACATGGGCCTATTCCGAGCAATAGGATAACGCCGACTGACATTATCAGGTTCAATATTACCCAATCTCATACTCCCTCCTAACGGTCCGTGCACACAAACGAACATTACTGCTTACCTCCAATCTCCTAATACACCTTTACCGAGCACTCATGTTTGTTCACACAAAGGGAATGAAAGGAAAATATTAATAAAACCTCTATATATCAAATAAACGGACAGACGGGGAAAGGGGAATCAACATTAAGTGTAACAAACATCAAACAAAAATGTTTTGGTATTAGGAGGTAATACGACGCGGTTTGTTCTGGGGATGCACTGAGGACTTGCGTTTAATTTTAAGCCGACGTCTAAAAAAGGAGGTTGTTATGTATTTCAACAGTATGAGTTTTATTTTCGCGAAAGTTCACGATTTCTTCGAGATTGCTGGTTCGTTTTAAGTGTTCATTTAGAAAAACCTTGGTCCCATGCAGGTTTTATTAACGTTTTTTCGGCTTTATAACGTTTTATGAGTCAGCTGTTCTGCATCAAAATGTAAATGACATAACTAGAATGTGTTCTAAACTACTCTCCTCTTTTTTCCTGGTTACTATCCAGACTTGCGCGTAGATTTTTTTGAAAAATTTCGGTGTGATTTTGTTTTTTTTTTGAAGCCCACGCAAAAGAAAAGCTTAAAGACGTGGAATACAAAGACTCCCGTCAAAGACGAAGAAAGAAAATGCCCAATTATGTTTCAGCTCCTGAAGTAAGTTTCAGCTCAAGAGAACAATTCAAAATAACATGTTATCATAGCATCATTGATAAATTAAATGCAGAGATGCGAAAAAGAGAAGAGAAATACAAAGAAGCAGCAGACAAACTCCCATTCTTGAATAAAATACCCGATGCCGACAAAATTCCAGGTCCCGATCAAACTGCAGAATACAGTTGGCAAATCTAGTAAACACATATTCGGAAAACCTTAACACCGAATTTATAACAGAAATTCAAAAGGTTCATTCACATGTCATAAGTAAAATAAGTTCCAGACCCAGTGATTCGGCTCGCACAAGTTTACATCAAACTCACGCACAATTGCATAAAATAATACATGATGATAAAATTGAATCAGCTTTCGCTTATGGTTACAAATTGCTCAGAGGAACGTTCCTATTCAAAATTAAAAATTGAAAAAAAGCACAGATGATAGGCACAAGAAAGACTCGATAATTTATCGATATTGTACATAGAGTCCGATATGTAACAAACATTAGACGTTAATACTATCTTGCGCGAATTCAATGCCCGGAAAAGCCACAAGGTGCATTTCAATAAATAAATAAATTATAGTTTGGTTTTTATTGTAGTCACACCTACTTCACTTCTAAGGTACGTTACATTTCATCATCTTGTTTTACAAAAACACTAATGTTTTTAGGCGGTAAAGGTTTAAAAAACCAATTCTAGTTAATAAATGGGCACAGTCGTGGCTTGCTTCTTAGGGCATCAAGTAGTCTTAATCCGTTACTGCTTGTGTACTGTGGTGGGTTGTCTCTTTTGGTGTGTTGCTTGGTATCATGTATTTTAATTGTCAGTATAGTCAGGTTCAGAGTCAGAGTAATATGGTCATCATCGCGCTTAATCGCGTCATGTCCATACCAGCCCATCGTTGCAGCATCCTAAATTGTGAAGAAATAATTAGTATAGTTGATAACACGTCACTAATATTTGTTCACAAGCTAGCTCAGTGTGTTCCCATCTTTCCTAATATCCGAGGAACTCTCGTATCTCTTTCGTTTGTGGGGAAAAGAAATTAGATGGATACTCCAGAGCTTCTCAGTCAGGTAAGCAATGCTAACAAAGTATTGACTGGCCTGTTGGTCTAGTGGTTAGTGACCCTAACTGCTATGCCGGAGGTCGTGGGTTCGATTCCCACCCAGGACAAATGTTTGTGTGATGAGCACGATCATTTGTTCTGTGTCTGGGTGTAATTTATCTATAATATGTATGTATTTAGAAATATATAAGTATGTTTATCAGTTGTCTAGTACCCATAACACAAGCTCTGCTTAGCTTGGGACTAGATGGCGTTGTGTGATAGTTGTGGAATATTATTATTATTATATTATAACAAAGTACTGATTCTGCGTTATTTCGTCAAAGGAGTAAACTGTGGTTATCTTTTGTTTCCCGTAAAGTTTATTTTCAAAGATCAAGGAAGACAGTGTTTTGTAGAAACTGAGATGCTTTTGAACAACTATGTACTACTATTTAATGTTACCACAGTACTTTCACAGATAAACTCGTATATTATAATTAGCTGACCCACGCAACTCTGTCTGCGTCACAATATATAGCCACAACCTTCCTCAATAGATCGACTATCCAACATATTAGGTAATATTTTTTAAATAGCTTTCTAATATTAAAAGATTTTTTTCAAAGTCGGCAGAGTTATTTTTGAGTTAAATCTTAACAAACAAAAAATCTAATCTTTCCTCTTTATAATATTTGTTTGGATTACCTTAGATTATATTATTAAAGTGAAAATTACTATAGGTTACCTATCTCTTACTCTTAAAATTTACAATCATCATCATCATCAGCCTATATTGTTCCCACTGCAGGGACTCAGGCCTTCTCTCTAGGAGTGAGATGGGCTATAATCCACCACGCGGGCCCAGTGCGGATTGGTAAATAAGAATAATAATAATAAGAATAATAATAGAATAATAATAAGAATAATTTATTTCTATAAAAAAGTAGGTATTACAAAAATCTACCTTTAGGTGCGGTAGTGTTATTTCTAAACAATTGTATAATTAGTGCTCATAAGTAATCTATAAGTAAAGTATATATAACTGTTGCAAGTTACGATAGTGGCGAAATCAAATGTTAGGTAGCGACCTGCCTGATCTAGGTTTATTTAAACCTGTGTTTCAGGCCATCACTTTACATTGTATAATTTAATTAGGACAGGAAAAGTTTTAAAACAAAGTAAATCTAGGAACAAAAACATTAAACATTAAAACTAACTTAATTAACGTACAGCTAAATACGAGGGGATGACATATCAAATCAAACCAGGACTTCTAGAAGTTTTTCTGTGTCCGTGTAATTAAGCGTCGCTAAATAATCAGATATTACAAAATTACATTTCCTATAACCTAGACTATAGAAGTTTAGTTTCTTGTTGAGTCTATTATACAGAAAAGGTCCTAAAAACACATAAAATCGACTAGCAAAAGCATGTCTAGTTTGAGGCTTTGTGCAAACCAGGTCTTTTCTTCTCCTATCGGATGGAACTGGGTCATAGGGAAGGGTAGAGTGCTGCTGTAGTATAATGTGAAGAATAAATAATTGCCGTACTGTGAGCACATTACATGCTTTGTAGAGCAGGTGTGTAGGAAATCTAAACGGACGAAAGGTAGCAACCTTTAAAATTGCTCTTTGAGCACGTTCTAGAGGGAGAAGAAACGAATTTCCCGCCCCCCCCCCCCCAGGATGTTATGCAATAGGTTAGAATAGACTGACACAACGCTAAATAAACCTGTTTTATTAATTTATAGTCGGCTACATTGCGTAAATACTTAAAAACATAAATAAGTTTGCGCACTCTAGCACATAGTAACTCGATGTGTTTACGGAAATTTAGATTGGAGTCAATAGTGACACCAAGATATTTCAAATGGTCAGCTTTTTCTAAAGTAGGGCAAGAAAATGTCACATATCTTAAAATTTTTGGTTCTAAGATATGCCGGTTTCCACACGATGTTTTCCTTCACCGTTTTGAGAGCAGTGGTGATGAAATAAATTACACAAAGCAATGCGCCTGCTTGTGTTTGAACCCACGACCAACTGTTCGTAAGTCGGGGCCGCCACCACTGGGCCACCACTTCTCACAAAACAATAAACAATCATCATCAGCCTATAATGTTCCCACTGCAGGGACTCAGGCCTCCTCTCTAGGAGAGGGATGGGCTATAATCTACCACGCGGGCCCAGTGCGGGTTGATGCAGCGGAATAAACAATAACACCTTGTAAATATTATAGTGTTATCAATATTTTGAATTTGAATTTCCCGGAGCCCAGAATCTCCACATATCAACATTGGGACGCGAGGGCCGGCGGCGGACCGCTTAATTATTTTGTCGCACGGATATTTTCACATTGCGATATCTTCTAATACATTTGTTTAAACTATTTAGAGTGAAAGGCACAGATATTTTATATTAAAATTTCGTTCTAACAAACACATTTATTTAGAAATATATTAATACCATATGGGTTAAATAAGCTTCGCAAAAAATTATTCTATTTAACCTAACATTTCAATAGTAAAAAATGGTTACAGTGAGTCAGTCTTAATATCTAGATATATGCGGTCGCTAACTTTTTTGTAGAACTTTTAAAGAGCAACATTTTCTTAATACATTATATTTGCATAACTTAAACCATTTTCGCAGCGCACGCAACGGAAGCTCTCAAAAAGAAATATCGTTTCCCGTTATTGCAACATTTTTCATTTATGCTTCACTCCTATTGGTCGTAGCGTGATGTTATATAGCCTAAAGCCTTCCTCGATAAATTGACTATCCAACACAAAAATACCATCATATCTGTATACCTACATTATTGGCAAATAAATGATTCTATTCTATTCTATTCTATTCTAAAATACTTTTTCAATTCCAAATAGTAGATTCTGAGTTACTAGCGTTCAAGCAAACAAACAAACAAAATCTTCAGCTTTATAATATTATAATAGATAATAATTTATTTCTACAGGCATCAAATCAAAATCAAATCCTTATTTACATAAAAATACAACATTACATTACATTAGATTCATCATATCCGTTCATTAATAACTCAATAACGTTAAAATATAACCAAATAATAAAAACAACTATCGAATTAAATAAAAACAGGAATCATACATTCGATAAATAAATAATAAATAAAAAAATAAAATAAAATCATTTAATTCGAGTATCACTGACTCATATCATTATTCAAATACATTCAACAGTCACATTACATTACATACACAAAATAAAATTAAATACAATAAAAAAATATGAATAAATCACACTAATTTAAAGTTGAGTTGTAAACTTCAGGGCGAAGGCATGGGAGCCTTCGGTTGACAAACGTGGTGCGGGTTTTAGTCAATACCTGCGGATCGGGCTGTTCCAATCCTCACTAACGACTCAGCAGGTGATTAGTCTGCTTATGTCTTGTGACTGTAACTTGGCTTTTTTGTTAATTCCAAAAGTGCTTGTAATTTTTTTATTAATGTAAATGCTTTGATTAATAAGTTTGAGTTATTTTTTTCGCATTTACAGGTTTAGCGTTTTAGGGTTATAGTTAGAGCGAAAATTGTATAAAACTAGTCAAAACGTTTTAGAATTATTTTTTAGTTTTACTTTAACAAGTGGTATAGCTGCAAGAAAAACAAATGACGTGTTTATTATCTTAAATCTATACAGTTAAGTTGCCGGGGCTTCCCAGAAAGTAATCCGAAGATACTTGTGATGGGATAAACCTCGCTCCTCCTCGAAATAATCAACAATTGTTTAGCTGTGCTAATTAGGTATAGTTTACACATTTTTAAAAGAAACAAAAAGACCAATAAAAAGATAAAAGAATAAAAGAAAAAAAAATGAGAATCGTGATTATGGCGGTGTGTTTAGTATAAATGTGTGTTTATAAGTGTGTTCATGAGTGTGTGTATGTATATTTTGTGTGTAAGAGTGGGTGTGTGAGTGGGCGTGTGTGTGTGTGTGTTGGAGTGTGTGTGCGTGTGTTGGAGTGTGTGTGTGTGTGTGTGTACGGTGGTACCCAGAGTCGCCAAAATGTCTTCAACGGCATCATAATTAAGTGTGAAGAGCCATTCAGTTAATGTCTTCTTACACTCGTACAGCTGCATAGGATAAATGTTAAGTATGCGATTTACTTTATTATAGACGCGTGGGGCTAGAGTTACATAAGAAAAAATAATAATATGACGGTGGAACAAATTATTGACGAGCAAGCAAAAAGAAAACATAATAACACCACAGTTACTACCAAAATTAACCTGCAGCCAAATTCAAAATTCATAGTCAATTAAAAACACACATTACCCGGACAAAGTATACAGCAGCAATGTACGAAAATGGTCATAACGCGAAACAGCGCTTGTTATTAAAAATTCCATCACACGGAATTGCCTGCAGCGCAGTTTGACGTGGCCAAGGTCATACAAAGGGGTTACTCAGCTATTCAGTAAGTGTATTGAGCTGTACATGAGAGTTCATGAAAGCGCTGTTTGGTGAAAGTGTATATTTTATAACCGTTCATGGTTTAGCCTACTGGAGTGTTTATATGGCTGTGGTGAGGATATTTTGGCGCTTGATTGAAAAGTTCAAAGAAGAACGCTGTTGGGGAATACGGCCGTACCATCCCTTTTTTTTTGTCGAAACAGTTTTTGACCTCCTATAACTTCGTTGTGGAAAAAACTAGAAGCCTGAATGTTCAGTACCTAACCAAATAGGCTTTGTATCAACACGGTCTACTTAAAATTTCATTCAATTTGAATTGCAGTTTAAGAATTATAACTAGTCAAAGCCCGCGAAATTCGAAATTTCTTACGATTTTTGTAATTTGCCGGTCAATGTCAGATTGTATGTTATGTGATTCGCAGCCATGACAAAAATGTGCATTTACTGAGTAATAATGATTAAAATCACCAATACAACCGTCTCAGTTCATATAAGTTTCTTGAGTGACTATTTGATGAAAAAGGCATTCAGGACTTCAGGAGACATCGCATCGCATTTGCCAATGATAAACAGTGGACTGTTTATCATTGGCAAATGCGATGCGATGTCTGACTGACTGACTTGGCCACCGCATCACATTGGTCAATGCGTTGTTGATCAGACATTACAATGGATTGTAATGTCTGATCAACAACGCATTGACCAATGTGATGCGGTGGCCAAGTCAGTATATTTATTTAAAACATCAAAGATTTATAATATTCATATGGTAACTACAAGATGTTGTTAGGTTAAGAATTACGTTAAATGAAATTTACTAATTATTCTGAATAGCTTATTTGTGATCGCTAAATTCTAATACAACCTTAAAGCTGCTCCGCTTTAAGTTTAATTTATTCATACTCGTAGTTAAAGAGTGATTTATTATTATTTAACCGCGCTTATGAACTCGCCATCTTGGATTTTGGTTAAGCTAGTCTTTACACATTTCTAGGCCTACGGCTCAAAACTCCTTTATAATTTTTTGAAGCCCTTTAATCAAAGCTTCAATTAACCCTTCTTCAAAAGTCTAAGTCCATAAAGTTTTAGTCTCTAACAAAGGGTAATAGGATTTTAAAACGTTAACTTTATGTACAAGTTTAACAAAGGAACGGGTTTCGTTTCTAATATTATTTAAGAAAAATCTAACAGGATTACGGATTTTATTAAGTTATTTATATTTCATTCAGTAATACTTTCAAAGGATTTAAAGGCAATGTAGTAACTTCAATATTGACTAATTAGTTCTGCTTTTAAAGTTCATGGTCTTGAAAAATAAGGAACTAGGAGTAGATATTTTGACGCGTCATAATAATATTCGGAGCTAACTTTTTAAGGGTTTTAAAGGTTCTTGTATCACAATAAATAATTAAAGTAGTGACTTTGAAAATGTGTTTTATGCAAAAGTGACTGCGTATAAACTAACTTGAAACGTCAAAGCCATTTATTAATGCGGGTCGCACAATACAAGGACCTGATCTGACCTTACATGGGCGGGCCTGACATCTAAATCATGGATGTAGATTTTCATACTGCGGATTTTAGATTAAACCTTCAACTTCGCTTTTAAGAGACGAATAGCTTAAATCTCTTATATTGTATAGATATGTCACATTGAAACTAAAGCTTTTAACTAAGAATGAATAAAGAAAATCATCATTATTTGCTTAGCTTTTGTTAGATCGATTGACCAGTCTAATCTAATAGTAAGTAGTCTAATAGTAAGTTTTCTTTATGAAGAGCGCGTGGTTAATTAGTAACAGCCACTTGGATCGATAAGTTAAACTTAAGCAGGGCTCGCCTAGGTTGGTTTGTGGATAAGTGACTACCCATTAAATACCGGGTTTCCTATGCACCTCCGACAGCACGTTAAGCCGCTGATTTTCGCTGTCATCGGTAGATCTATGGCAGTCGTTACACTAGCCCGTTGTTTCTAATCGAATCTAATCAGATTAGATTATATACAACGAACAACAAATATTCAGCTACATCCGATTAGACTGGTCAATCGACCTAACAAAGGCTAAGCAAATGATGATTTTTTTTTATTCATTCTTAGTTAAAAGCTTTGGTTTCAATGTGACATATCTATACAAGAGATTTAGGTACTAAGCTATTCGTCTCTTAAAATCATAGTTGAAGATTTAATCTAAAATCCGCAGTATGAAAATCTACATCCATGATTTAGATGTCTGGCCCGCCCATGTAAGGTCAGATCAGGTCCTTGTATTGTGCGACCCGTATTAATAAACGGCTTTGATGTTTCAAGTTAGTTTATACGCAGTCACTTTTGCATTAAAACAAATTTTCAAAGTCACTACTTTAATTATTTATTGTGATACAAGTTTAAAACCCTTAAAAAGTTAGTTCCGAATATTATTATGACGCGTCAAAATATCTACTTCTGGTTCTTTATTTTTCAAGACCATGAACTTTAAAAGCAGAACAAATCAGTCAATATTAAAGTTACTTCATTGCCTTCAAATCCTTTGAAAGTATTATTGAATGAAATATAAATAACTTAATCCGTAATCCTGTTAGATTTTTCTTAAATAATATTAGAAACTAAACCCGTTCCTTTGTTAAACTTGTCCATAAAGTTAACGTTTTCAAATCCTATTACTCTTTGTTAGAGACTAAAACTTTATAGACTTAGACTTTTGAAGAAGGGTTAATTGAAGCTTTGATTAAAGGGCTTCAAAAATTATAAAGGAGTTTTGAGCCGTAGGCCTAGAAATGTGTGAAGACTAGCTTAACCAAAATCAAAGATGGCGAGTTCATAAGCGTAGTTAAATAATAATAAATCACTCTTTAACTACGAGTATGAATAAATTAAACTTAAAGCGGAGCAGCTTTAAGGTTGTATTAGAATTTAGCAATCACAAATAAGCTATTCAGAAGAATTAGTAAATTTCATTTCACACTCGGGATAGTTTTCGAAATCAGTCATCCATTGTTTTACACTCAATAAGTCAATATATCATATTTTTCCCATCATAATCAATATTTTTTTATGTTCGTATGCAGAGACAGAGAGCAGTGTACCAGTGGTGGCCCAGTGGTGCGGCCCCGACTTACGAACATCTCTCAAAACGGTGAACGAAAACATCAAGAGTCTTAGAACAAATAAATTCGAAGACTTGTGACATTTAAAAACCCGCACTGGGCACGCCTTGGTGGTGTCCATCCCTCTCCTAGAGAGAAGGCCTGAGTCCCTGAAGTGGGAACATTATAGGTTAATGATGACGATGTGGCTGCGTGTATTATTAACTGCCACAGACCTTAATCATCATCATCTGCCTAGCCTTTTCCCAACTATATTTGGGTCGTCTTCCAGTCCAACCAGATACTACTGCATATCAGTATACTACGTGAGGTGTCTGCCTATTTTACCTCAACAACACAGTTTGCACTGGTACCTAAATACGAGCCCACTAAAAACAAAACTTGTAAAAAAAGCCAAGCCGTGCAACTCAGTTCTTCTGCCATAAAATATAGTGAGATTCATGTAATACCAAATCAGTTAATTTATTGAGTCCCTAATTAAAGGAACTTCTATCTTACGGGTGTGACATGACTTTGAATTTTTCGTTATTACGTCATTTTAGCTAACCTAACAACATCTTGTAGTTACCATATGAATATTATAAATCTTTGATGTTTTAAATAAATAGATTGACTTGGCCACCGCATCACATTGGTCAATGCGTTGGTGATCAGACATTACAATGGACTGTTTATCATTGGCAAATGCGATGCGATGTCTCCTGAAGTCCTGAATGCCTTTTTCATCAAATAGTCACTCAAGAAACTTATATGAACTGAGAGGGTTGTATTGGTGATTTTAATCATTATTACTCAGTAAATTCACATTTTTGTCACGGCTGCGAATCTTATATTATTTAACAAATACAATCTGACACTGACCGGCAAATTTCAAAAATCGTAAGAAATTTCGAATTTCGCGGGCTTTGACTAGTTATAATTCTTAAACTGCAATTCAAATTGAATGAAATTTTAAGTAGACCGTGTTGATACAATGCCTATTTGGTTAGGTGCTGAAAATTTAGGCTTCTAGTTTTTTCCACAACGAAGTTATAGGAGGTCGAAAACCGTTTCGACAAAGGGATGGTACGGCCGTGACGCTTTAATGCTCGACTTGGCAAGATATCCCTTTGTTGAGCTTGGTTTTCAGACTTTACGGGTCACTGACTAATTGTAACGACTGTCAAAGATCTATAATTGACAGCCAATTTCCGAGGCATGGAGGAAACTCCCCATAAAGGGTGTAAAAGTACCCTTAACGCAAACGAAACGCACTTGTTCTAAAAAATGATCGCAGTGGTGGGGCCACTGCAATAATTTTTTGGTTCTAAATTATACCTGAGAACCCTAGTTAAGGAAATACTGGGGTTCAAAGTTCCAAATTTTGCACAGCTATTTTTGTAAATACTAGTTTTTCAGGTTATAATTACCTACTATTCAAATCATCCACTAGCATAATGTTTTAAGAGTGCTACATTGAGTTTTACCAAATTGTAAAATGTGATTTTTGACCCCAAAACTAAAAGTCGTAAAGCAAAAGTTTTTTGCGTAGAGGTACTTAGTTTGAGGTACAGAATGCTAGGTTGACGTATGTGTGACGGGTTAATTTACACCCAGTATATTGAGTGGTCGCCCATCCATGGACTAAACTAAGCAAGCCGCATTTAACCTGACGATCGAACCAAACAGCAGTTATTATTAACCCTCAAGCTATAATATACCTACTGAAACAATATACATTAAAAAGTCCACATGAGTTTAATGGCAAGGATAATGTAGGGCAATCCCTTGTGTACTATCGGACAATGAGATGAGATGACCCGGCAGAGAATGACGTCACATTTTATCAATGGGTCGTGACCAATATGGAGAAGGACATGTTTACGGACGACCGCGTGGAGAATCGATACGTTTATGAGAACCCACTTGAACACGAATAATTACTTAACTTTTCTCTGTGTAAATATTGGTGGTAAACAGTTCGGTGTATTATGGACTTAATGGTATAATGAGGAATTGTGCTGAGAATAGTGGTCTCTGTTTGCTTGAATTCCCATTTTAGACAATTTGTTATATGAATTCCGCTAAATCTATTCAATAGAAAAAGCGTACTCCAAAAACGGAGCGTCACTTAAGTAAATATGGTCCTAAAGTAAACATCTGTTTATAATATTTTTAACAAACGGACTATATTTAGTCTATTTTTTATAAAAATATATAAAAACTACTAGGCATATTAAGTCGACTTCCGTTGACTTACTGCCTACTACAAAACATAATAAAAGTCGCTCACACCACACGCTACTGAAATACGACTTCCCAACAAGAAGCTCTTACCCTCTTAAACATTATAAACTATGAAAGTAGTTCCAATCAATATATAGCAAGTCTTAGCGAGTGGAAGCACGCGCGGCAGTATACTTCGAGGCCCCGATAACGTTACCTGCAACCGCTGAAGCGCTGCACTACAAATTGCCTGGACACTGCGGCATGTAGCGCTGTAGCTATTGAAATGTATTGCAGAGTAAGGCTATTATAGAGGTTGTATTTTCTGTTGATACATTCGATTATAAAAGCAAACGAGAAATTGGGATTGCAACCCTCTGGTTGCAATCCAGATTGTCCCAAAGCGGAGGTGTACTTAATAGTACATTTATGTTTTAGTTCCCAAGTAATGAGGGGTCTGCCTATTGCCATCGACAGGGCCCAAATTCAGAATCCTTGACTGCTAGCCTCATTTACGGAGACGCGGGGCGTCGCGCGGTGCGTTGGGCGTTTTCAATTCTGCTTGAATTGAAAAACATGGCGATGTATGAAAACGGTAACGATTTCAAACGACTTTACGAGAAACAATTTTTCGCTCCTTAGTTTAAAATGCAGTGAAAAAGATGAGGGTGTGGGCAGTAATCCGAAAGTGAAATAAATATAAATTAATATATTTTATAATGTTTTAATAAATATAAAGAAAATCACACCTTTTGACAGCAACACAGCACCGTAACATAGACAGAAAGAGTATGTACAAAAACAATTTAACTTAAATAAAGAAAAAGTATAAAACACCAAAGAGTACGTAACATGCAGCGTTCGTTGCGGTGGACCCGCCTCTCATTAAATGAATAAAATAGCACGTGGCAAGCCTTTTGCAAAACGAGCCCTTAGAGATTCCTGCAGGGCTGCATATCTTTTAAATGACAGTGGCTATCATATAGTGTCCAACATGTGTTCCATTTTGTACTAAACCATAACCAATTTGACAGATAATCCATGGACAATATGATAGCCACTGATATTTAAAAGATACGCAACAACCCTGCTGATCGAAAATTCATATAACACTATGCCCGACCTAAAATTCAAACTCTGAACGTTGAGACGATTTAAATCAATATTTTTTTATTGTACCGTCTATACTTTGAGCACACTCTGCACCATATCGTGTTGTAGGTGCTATGTAAGTCAATTTGTCGTAGTCGCAGCGCGGCCACCGTGGTAATCCAGTTCAAACGAGATCGATCTAGTTAGGTGTTAGCTTGTTTACCGGATAAACCGCTTCGAACGGCCTCGAACCACCTCGAACTGGTTAACACCGGTGCCCAGGTGTATAGAAAGACGTTTGAACGTGGGCCACTATTAGGTCTTAATAGTTTTCTTACAATTTTCTCTTGAAAAGGTTTCTGTACAAGTTTTGTGATTATTTTGTTCTGGGATTAGTATTAGTTCTTGAGGTCGTTCTTGTTGTATTGTTCTTAGTTTTAAATTATTGAATGAGTTTCTGAGTTCTGATACTTGTACACTTGTGATAAATGCTATATTAACGTATAGCAACTTTATTCTAAAAATATGCGTCTTTTAACTGGTGTGCCTACCTTTATTTTTGTTGGGGGTGGGAAATCATAAAATAACCCCTCCCGCTCTTAGGCAGAGTGAAAGGGATTGTCAGACTTTTAGTGACTAAAAACAACCCATGTTTCTTCGTAGCTCTTTATGTCGAGGCCAAGATATTTTTGTTGGTAGTTCTTGTGTTGAAATAAGTAAGTAAGGTTGCTCAAGAGATATATCTCTTGAGCAACCCGCGGCCCCGACGAGAAGGTGGTGTAACTACCTCAGATCGGCTCTTACTTATTTCAACACAAGAACTACCAACAAAAATATCTTGAATCATAAGTTTTAATAAACCACTCGTATCTCCAAAGGATATTTATAGCCATCATATAATAGCTTCAAGGTCATAAAACTCAAAATCGCTTGGCACATTTCCACTAAAGTACGTGTGTGTAATAACGAAAATCCACTTCCATTTATGTTTTATACCACTCGGTAACACTCCATAACGTTTGTACTGGATCCTTACAAAGTTATCACTTTCACTTTCACAAAGAAAACTCTCCTGAAAATGAGCTTTGCTTTGGTCATAATAAGGATCATGTGTAATTTCGTTTTGTTAATCGATGGTCAAGATAAGGTGGTAGAAGGTACACCAAATGACTTCCTCAGGTTTGGAAGGTGACTGTTGACCGGCCCTTATGTTCGAACATTATTCTTTACTATTTAAGGAAAATGCATTTTGTTTTGATATCAGAATATGTAAGTGCTGAAATGTTCATGTTTTGGTTTACGTCGCCATGTGTTTAAATAATAAAAATTAAATGGGTTAAATAATTTCGAAAATAGGCAAGAAAGAGAAATCGATCGCAGAGTCGAAAACGCCTGGAAAAGCTACTGGTCCTTAAAGACGCAAATGAAGGGCGATCTTCCGGTCTCCCTGAAGCGCAAACTCATCGACATGAGCATTTTGCCCGTCCTAACCTACGGTGCTCAGACATGGTCTCTCACCGAGACTCAGAAGTTCCGCCTTGGAGTATGCCAAAGCGCAATAGCGCGTAGCATTTTGGGTGTCAAAAGACAAGATAGAATTCGAAACACCACGCTGCGCTCCAAAACGGGCATAGTGGACGTTGGCAAGAAGGCTGCTAGGTTAAAATGGGATTCGGCGGGTCACGTCAGCCGCATGCACGATGACCGTTGGGCAAAAGCCTCAACACGATGGTTGCCGGAAGACGGACGGCGCCGCCGAGGCCAGCCCAGAAAGAGGTGGCGACACGATCTGGACGCGCACCACGTGGATTGGTTTGAGGTGGCTCAGGAAAAGAGCACTTGGAAGGATTTGGGGGAGACCTTTGCCCAGCAGTGGGACAGTACAGGCTATTTAAAAAAAATATTAAGATGTTGCGTTCAACTTCTATACTTAATTTATTATAACTTTTAGCCATCATTAGCTTTTTCCCAAATGAGTTTGTCCGGTTTCTTGTCGTGCAAGCGCTGCAGCTGAATACCAGTATTTTAGATGGCGCAACTGCCTATCGAGACTTTCTACTTTCAACTTACTACAGCTGGCAAAGATCTACAAATGAGAGCTGGACTTGACGAGTATGGAGCCAAGGGTATCGCATACTAGCCTAGAAGAAAGCAATTGATGGCACGGTTAGCGCTGTGGATGAGCGATACGACTTCTGTGTTGCGTGTCGCGGGTTCGATCCCCGCACGAAACAAATATTAGTATGGCCTACAGATCATTGTTTCGGATCTGGTTGTTTGGATTGTATATGTGAGTTTAAATTTTTGTAAACGCACCCACGATACATGAGAGATTCCTAGTGTGAGGCAACGATTTCATAAAAAAAAAACAATTAACAATTGGGAAACACAAATACACCTACCTTCTACGTTTTTTCACGGTTATTTTCAATCGCATGTTTTAAATATTTTCCTAAAAAACGGTATTTGGGCAATCACAACACACGTGCGGCATGCATGCTTACAAAAGAGCCAATTAACGCACAAAGCGAATCGATCACGAACAAAAACTCAACAAGTGATCAATAAAAAAATAATCTAGAGAAGTGTTTTGTTTGGCTCTCGGTTGGAAAAGCTCGTCAATAGTATTGATGCATCGGGAATGCTATGGTAATGTTCCCATGTTATTGCGCGCCTGTTTTTATGTGCGGAGCAATATTTTTAACGTTTTGAAATGGATGTGTTGTATTTGTTTGTATTGAAGGGATTCAGTTAAGTTCGACCGCAGATTTCAAATAATGTAGTCAAAATACTACTGGTCAAGAGGGTCAAATAACGTTTCAGTAGTCTTTTTCAGACAGATTACCTCTGTCTGATCTGCGAGAAACACAATTATTGCATGGATACCCAAGTGGCACTGCCATTTTTAGGCTTAGTAAGAGTGCTGCCTGGTTGCTGCCAAATGATAAGAATGAGGGGTTCGATTTCCAGATCGGGCAAATTGTCATTTTGTTTTTCCTTTCTCAATGGCAGAAATGGAGTTTGGATTTGTGCAATGTTGATGGCATTCGATTTGCCCTCTTTAAGACACACCACGATACATAAAATGCTGAAACCGTTTTCGAACATCTTAATCCGATTGCTATCATTAGTGAGATTTACTACAAAAACCACATAAGCAATAACAGATGTGGTCATAACTCTCACACTATTACGTTACAACTATTTTCTATTAATCGTATTAGGAGGGACTAACGTCGTAACAGCCCCCTATATATGGAAGCGGCTATTTCCAAAGACGCCTAAAACAAGAGTATAATGGTAGTTACACTTAGAACTCGATTACTCAATCGACACAGTACAAAAAGGATTCAGAAGGATTACTTCAGGCGGCGCGTTCGTGTTCCACGTGCGCTTCAGCAAGGGACGACGCCAGCCGGAGCTGTGGGTTGCTCGGAAGAGATACTGCGGATCTATAAAAAGGGCTAAGAAGGAACATGGACGGTATTTAGCCAGTACAAGTCTGACACTCCTTCCGCTCTGCACAGAGCGGGAAGAGTCATTTGAAGATTTCTCACCCTCTAAAAAACAGGAAATAAAAGGATTACTTATTTCAGCCCTTCTGTTAGTCTATTGGTTGCAAGTCGACTGATTTTATTCTTAACTTTGTGTGGGAAAAAGTTGGAGCTAGACGACCTGTATCAATAACTCCAAACAAAGTTAAGATTATAAAAATACTGCTTTCAGAGCCACCGTGGGCAAGGCTTATTTTCTCACGTGGGACATGGCAATGTTATTGAGATTTCCAACATGAATCTCTTGGAAGCAATGCAACGACTTGATAATAGTAAATTGTGAGCAATGGATAATTATCGGCTTCGGTAAAGTATCACGTCGTGAGGAAACCAGCATACCTCAGCGGTATTTCTCGATGGCATTTAAAGCAAAGTCAAAGGTCTATCCCTGGCATTAAAACACTGATACCAGGTTACGCAGTAATCACACGAAAAAGAAGAAAGACGGGATTATTACCTTTTTGAAGCCAAAAACCATCAAGCATACTTACATATACTCACGCCCTTTTCCATAGGGGCAGGTAGAAACCTCAGATCGCCACCCATAAAGATCCTTCAATACTCCTTTTGCTTCATCCACGTACATAAATCCAGTGATATACGCCCGCCGGTTGCGAGTACTACGCACAACTAACCTTTGTACTCTAATGTTATATTTTGTTATTTTCCTGTGTTGTCTACTGTGTGTACATAAATAGTTAAATAAATAAATAAACTGCAACAACAACAAGACAACAGTCAACAAATAACCACCAACCAAGCTCAACCAACTAACACAACCATCCCCTACCAACTGCTACAACTTAAACTTTGGAAAAACGTGAATGTACTTCCCTCTACATTTTCGCAAAACGTGCATGTTTCGTTTGGAACTTCTGTCAACGTTTCTTCCTTACGCGGTAATAGCTTTTCTTTACGACTATCGTAAAGTTCTACTCGCGAATATTTTGTCTGAGAACAATAATAGATATGAAATACGAAGGGAATGTTGTAGTAACTCAGTAAGTGTTGATAAACTCTCCCATTGTAGGTAAAGTCGTAAAAATTGTCATAACCAAGTTAATTTTGATGATGAACTGGCTCGTAAAGGAGATTTTCTTTTGTTCAGATAGTAATGTAGAAGTGTTCTAGTGATTTATTATAGTTTTATGTTCAGTTTTTTCTTTCTTATAGAAATAAAATAATTCTTAGCACTGTAGGTAAGGTCCTGATTCAATTTTATTCTTTTGTAGGCAACACAAATATTTGTTACGCAAATTAATCGAACATAGTCCTTTTGAAGATAAGTGCTCATCACAGCCAACTATTTTGAGGTTGGCTTTCAGTCTATTCAGATCTAGCTGAATACCAGTATTTTAAATTGAGCCTGTCTCTGCCTCTCAGACCTACACAAACCAGTTAGCAATGGGTATCGTCTTACCCAGTGGTAATACAATACCCATTGAAGGCTGGTTGTCTGACTTTCAGTAACGAATTCCGAGGTATGGAGCTTTGGTATGCAATGAGTGGTCACCAGCAGGGTTATTGCGTATATTTTAAATGACAGTGGCTATCATATAGTGTCCATCAATTAACTGTCAAATGGTTTTATTTTGTACTAAACCATAACCAATTTGACAGTCAATCCATGGACAATATGATAGCCACTAACATTTAAAAGATACGCAAGAGCCCTGCTGGTCACCCATCCACAGACCAACCGATGCAGATACCAATAAATGATTAACGTCAAAGAAAAAATGCCCTCACATTCTGACGAAGTAAACAGTACCATTTATCTAAAACTTGATCAAAATAAACCGAGTCTGCGTAAATTGGACCGATACTTTCGAATTTTAATCAGGACCACCTCAATCAACTTCAATGTCGAAATATAATTTACGGCGAATAAAAAAGTGTCAAGCGAGAGTCGCTATGAAGCAAAAAAGGCCTAGTTTGTTTGGCTAGACTGTACTAGGTCGAATCTTACAAATAGTGATGTTTGTCGAAACGGACGTATTTGAGTGACATAGATGTTGAATGTCAGTGTAAAGGTCAACCTACAATAATTATTTTTAAGTTTTAGAACGTCGAAACTCGATATGTTTTAGCTGGAGCTATTACTATACTTTTAACAGATCGTAATTTAAATACATCTTTTTTTTATCCAGCTGGAGGAGGAGACCCTATTCTTTACCAACATTTATTTTGATTTTTTGGTCGTATGCAAAACTGGCCTTGCACACCACTTTCTCCATTTCTCTTCTTTCTTTCTTTATTTTATTTTTAGAAAATAGGGATTCCCAGTTTTATTTTTATGCCGTCCGAATTCCGACGAAACGGAGAAAATGAAAATCCGACGGCACGGCTGGCGCAATGGCTCAAGCAATGGACTGCTGCGCTACGTGTCGCGGGTTCGATCCCCCCACGTAACAAATATTTGTATGGCCTACAGATAGTTGTTTCGGGTCTGGGTATTTGTGAATGTGATTTGAAATGTTTTTGAACGCACCCACGATACAGGAGAAATTAGGTGTGGGGAAAAATTAAAAAAAAATCGTATCAATCGTCACTTATCGACCCAAGTACATATACCTAGCTAAACTAGCTCCGCTATTTTGTTTTTTCTATAAGTAGATTTTTTTCTACCACTTTCAAATGCAACGCTTCGCTCCCAATGCCACTAACACGCCAAAAGCCTGCACTGTCTAGTTTTTTTCCGGTAGAGATGTCATGTTAAGTGAAGAAGGTATACTCGTACAGCTATACACCCTAAGGAAACTGTCTTATAACAACACTATCTACCAAACATGTCTCCGTCTTCTTAACGAGGATGTATCCGAATTGTCAGGTGTCACCTGTTATGTAGGACATGAGATATACAATGCAGATAGAGGGTGTAGTTTGTAACTCTGATGTATTTTTTTTTCTTTATTGAAAACGTTGACCCACACTAGGAATTTCTTCTGTATCGTGGGTGCGTTTACAAACATTTAAACTCACATACACAACCAGACCCGAAACAACTATCTGTAAGCCATAATTTGTTCCGTGCGGGGATCTAACCCGCGACACGCAGCGCATCAGTCCCTTATCCCTTAGCCACTGCGCCAATTAAAAACGAAGTAACAGTCTATTGAAAACTGGGTTTAGCAACAGTTTTAGCTGTACAATTTAACAGAAAATCAGTAACGGGATTGCTTCAAGAGTTACTCATTGGATCAGCTGATTTTGCCTCACATTTGTAGGTACAACTTATCAAAATTAGGTACGAATGTTAGTGAATGCTACGGGGGATGTGAGGTGATAAAATAAGGAATGAATACATAAGAGAAAGTATGAAAGTGGCGCCGGTGAATTAAAAGTCGTGTGGTATGGACATATGTGAATAAATGAGGAAAATGTAGTGAAAAAAATGTTGAGTATAAAGATGTCTATAAGAATCGGGGAAGACCAAATAAATGCTGGATGGACTGTGTGAAGGATGATATGGCTAGAAAGGAGGTGACTGCCGAAGAAGAAGATAATTAGGTCTTTAAATTATTTTTTTATTTTTTTTTATTTTTAGAATGATCTTAACTATAACACTTTCAATCTCATAAGTTTTTATTTTTTCGCTTTAATTAAAAAGTTATATCAAATTGAAAATAAGTCAAAGGATATTTTACTTATTTTCAATGCCGCGGGCATAAGCTAGTACTAATATAAATTCGTTTAAACAGACCCAAGGTCAGACTAGTTAAAATAATTTACATTTTATTAATACTAAGTACCGATAATAATCTGTGACAGACAGCTACTCACTTAGCATAATTCCCAGAAGTGCGAAGTGCTGGAAAAACACTTTAGTCTGGTGCTTTTGTTATGAAAAATAACTTTTTGTTTAATTAGGTCACTCTTTTTTCAAATGGTTAGATAATAACAGTCTACACGACGACGATCTTGCCAAAGTTGATTCGTGGATGCATTAACACATTACACATCGAACCTTCCGTCGGAAGTCGGTATTTACGTTAAGCCATCTTAACAATCAGTATCCTGTTAGCTGGAGGTCTATAATAATCAATTTGGCAGATTACAACACGAATTGCTTTAAAATTCGTAAAATGGTAACTGCGTCTGCGACACTTTTACGAATTTTAACGCAAACCATATTATTTTCCTATTATGATCTGCTAAACTGCCCATTTTAAACCCCGGAAACCAAACTGGTGTTCCGCAAGATCCGAACCCATTCCCTCAAGGTGCTCGGCGAGGCGGTTTGCAATTACTCTTTCAAAGAGCTTGCCCACCTCGTAAAGCAGCACAATGGGCCGGTATGCGAACCTCTGCGCGGGCTTCTGGATGAGGACCAGCTTCCTCGTCTTCCAACGAAGTGGGAACTGGCCTCTTTCCATGCAAGTGATTAAGATCCCCTCCAATCGGAGCCGAAGAGCCTCTGAGGCCAGGAGCCAGGCCAGCCATCGGGTATCTTGGCGGTATTTTTGGCCTTAAGCCTCCGTATCGCCACTCTCAGGTCTACCCCAGTCGGTAGGTAGTATTATTCTATTTCTTTCTTTGTTTATAACAATAACCTGCATGATTTGTATGTGAACTGATGTTTCTACAAATAAATGTCTTATCTTATCTTATGTAAACATAGACGCATTCGTTAAGGAAGCCAACCCTAAATAAGTAGCGAAAAGACTTAGCAGGTGATGAATGCTTTTAAGAGATATCTCAAAATCTTTCCATACATCACAGTCTTCAAAAACGCACAGAATCATAAAACCAACATTTTCAATCTCCACATAAAACATCTCATCTCCGCTCACCTACGTTAAGACGGAACACTAAAAAACGTCACACTGTAAAATATCAGAAGATTCTATATTCTTTAAAAATCGACGTCTCCGCCAGGGTTAAACTTAATTTGCCTCTCTGATCCAATTTCCGTCGGGGACGCTACCCCCTGATTATTGGAAAGATATACATCACCATCTTTCTTCTACTAGACGTCGAGCTGACAGCCAAAATGCCTGCTAAAATATTTTTCACTTGGCAAAATTTATGATTCAAATAGGGAAGGATTAGTACGTGGAAGATTTTGATTGGTTCATTTAGAATGTTGGCTTTTTGTGATTTGGAGGCCTCGGTAATATTTAATGTGGTATTTATAAATTAGGATTCTTTTGGTTAGTGGTTTTTTTTCTCTTATGGTGTGGTTGGTGCCTATCCTGGCGTCAGAGTTTTTATGCCACCCATTCACTTCTGATTTGACTACACATACCGTTGACAAATATCTCAGGCAAGCTGGTTTCCTCACTATCCGTTTAACCATTATGTTTAGAAGTTTTAGTCCCTTCCGCATTTTTGCCTTTATATGGTAATTGTACGAAAGGAATTGAAAATCTTGGAATACTAGGTTGAAGTAGAAAATACACGCAGAAAAGGCACTATTCTATACGGGTTGCTTTGTTTACATAGTAAATAGGTTTTCAACTTACTTTCACACGATAGCTTACAAAATATTTTCCATAAACATTTATATTTCAGCTGTTGTTGTTTCCTTAAAAAAAATACTTAAACGGGGAAAATTTTATTCCCCACATCGACTTTTTGAAGGGTTCCGTGATCAATGGTGCGTAAACATTTGTTTGAAAGGCTCGGGAAACGGTACGGTTTTTATGAAAATTTATAGTCAGTAGTTCCCCTCTATAAATTGTGTAAAAGTGTATCTAAACAAGCGTGTTTGTGTATTACAATGTTAGGAGTTACCATAGAAATATAAAAAGTTACTTACGTGCAATTTGTTTGACAGGAATGACGGAACGTGTCGTTATTCTGAAGTTTTTTTTTGTTTTATGTGGTGTTCTTGATAAGTTTATTTGTTTTGCTTTAGTTCAAATTCATCCCTGTTCGTTTCTAACAAATGTGACCCACTATTTGATACGAAGAAATTGTTTTCAATGCCATTTTTTATGTGTAAATAAATAAACACTATTTCTGTAGTTTCTACTGTGCAAGTAACTTTAAGAAACTGTATGTCATCATAGTGAAAACAAGAAGTAACCAAAAAAATAGAAGTTCTTAAATCCCCTTTCGTCATTCCCTAATGTTGACCTCACAAAACGCATAAGTTTATAGTTATCACATATATTTACGTAGCCCACACCTTGCTACGATAAATTGCGTTGGTCAATAAAGGGCGTCAGATTACTTTATGGCAAGCACCACGGGGTATTGCACCCTAAATGTACCTACTCTAAAGTATATCCTGTAAGGTCAGAGTATTTTACCAAAAATAACGTTACACTGGCTACACCCCGATAGATTTTATTTGATTATTGTGAATGTGAGGACCACGTGAGTCACTTTTTCTGTTTGTATTTTGCCTTAGTTTTTAGCATTAGATTTTCTGGTAGTTTGAGCAACCTATTCAAAAGTCCTATACGAATGTGATTTGGTGTTGTTCGTCGTGATGTTGAGCTAACTGACAAAAGCTTTCACCAACTGGACAAGTCTACCCAAATTAGTTTGGTATTTTCTACGAACAAAAACATAGCAGACACCGATCTGTGTCTATTTTTATTATTATGCGTTTGTCATAATACTGAGAGACTATGAAATGGCGGAGGTTTAACGTTTTTAGAGATCGTCTTAAATTAATTTTAAATAAACCATTTCGGTTACCTATAATTCATAAACTGTACAATTATCACTTGCTTCGATAAAGGAAAACACCATAAAGAACCCGTGCATTTTCACATGAGTCGAAACCATGATACCTATATACAAAATTTATCCAACAATTGAATATTAAAAATAATTGTCACCAACAAAATATATTCATGAACGGAGCGAATTTTACTTTAAAAACAGTCCTCAGTTCAGGGCTTACCAAAAATGAAGGACATACTATTCCGCACAATGCGGTGTATTAAAAACTTTTTCCACGCTTCGTCGCTTGCTCACTCCATGTTTAACTTTTCAGCTTACACTCCCTGTTCAATGATTTACACGAATTGGGGTCCCAACTTGTTGGAACTTTTTTCGACTGCAAATAAAAGAGCAGCATTGTCAGTGAGTTCATTCTTGCTTGTGAGCACAAGTCTTTCACTGGAGAGAACTTTTTCGTAATTAAAATCTCAAACTCAAAGCATTTATTTGAATTAGACCATTACAGACACTTTTCAATGTCGAAAAACAAAATAAATAGTGAAGCAACAGTCTCAGTTACTATTAAAGATACTTCCACTTCTTCTTTCGTCAATCCATATCGATCCGCCGCTGGTTATACAATTGTCAAGTTTTATGAAATCAAACCTAACCAGTACCTCCTGTTTACCGATTGTCTTCACTCAAGAACTACGTCAATATAGACTATTTCCAAGCAAAAACCCGTCTACTTTTTTTGTGGGAATTTTATTGTCTTTATAACACTAGACATGATTTCACTCAATCTGTCACAACCATGAGTATTGAGGGAACTTCGTTTGTAACGTAATGGAGACGATAAAAATGATTCACATAAACGCGTTCATTGAATAAATCAAGCTATAATATTCTCATCACGTCTACAATAATGGTAGATTTCAGCACCAAATATCTAAGAGTAGATCTCCGCGACACAATCGTGGCAATAAAAACTATACGCAATGTTCAATCTCATGCCTTCGGAAAATTCCAGCTGAATATCATCTATCCGGACGCCCTGAGGAAATTAAAGATTCTATCCGTGGCTAGAACTTAATCCCTCAGTAATAGTAAGCCAGAAAATTGCAAATTAAAAGGAGATACTACTACTCAAAATTCAATCCTATCTTCCTAGCTTATGGTTGAATTTTCCATGGGAGGTAATGGAGAAGATACAAATAAAAAGCTTGATTTCCCAGCGAAGGGTCTAGATAGGTTCAATTAATTAAGGATTCCTACATCGATGGCTTTATCGAGAGGTTATTACTCAGACGTTCTAGTGACACGTTGCTTAGGAGATATAAAAGTAGCGAATACGTGTAATGAAAGAAGGGAAACTTGTTTGCTCTCATTTGACTGTATTATTGATCTAGTGACGCCTAGCGCGACCGCTGAGTATAAGGTACTGGATTCAATTCCCGGGTCAAGCAAAGTTTTATTAGATTTTTCCGTTAGGAATTACTCATTAGCAGCCACGGAGCTGAGAATTTAGGGCAAGGAATTATGCCATCCAACCCTGTTGCTAACATAAAAAAACCAGCCAAGTGTGAGTCGGACACTCGCACCGAGGGAAACAAAGTTAAAATTATTAAAAATATCTTTATTACATGATTTAACTAAAAATTAATGTTTTTTTTTAATTTTTCCTTTATTTTTAGACGTTGCTTCGTACCAAATTTCAAGATTCTGAGTTCCCTGTAGGTTTCTATTCCCTTGCAAGTGTCGAAAATTTGCGGAGATTTTGCGGCTTCAACGCCTGTATCTTTAGATTGCGTTGGCTTGGAAGTTTGTTCTTTTCGCAGCTTTAATGGACAGTAGATTTGAGTATTTGATATACATTTTAGCTTGAAACCTCCAGGCGTTCCTAAGAAAGAGGGTCTTGACAGACAAACAGACAGACGGACAACAAAGTAATCCTATAAGGCTTCTGCTTTTTCCTTTTGAAGTACGGAACCCTAAAAAGAATTCTGACATAATCACGTCGCCTGGAACTAATTTGGAGAGATTTCCTATTTGCAAGGATAGCTCATTTCTTGAGGTACGGCAAAATAAAAAAATCTCTTATTTATTTTCTTCTAAATCGCTCAGGCTGTTGCTACAATATTTTGGGGCTTAAATGACCTTGACAAGATTGACGTTATAGTTTTGTAGAATGCATTGACATTTGACAACGCTTTTTACTAAAGATCCATGTTTAGCTGGCTGGTGTATTGTGTATTACTAGCTTTTGCATTTCAGCTATCTAAATTACCCCCTACCCTAGTGCCGATTTAGTTTTAATTGTTCTAAATTTGAATTGTATAATAGTTCTACCTTTCTTGCCTATATTTCATTTTAATTTCTGGTTGTAAAAGAGAATCTGGTAAAAATGAAGAGCATCCAATGAAAAATAAACACATTGAACTTTTTTTCACCAAACGCTTTCAATCTGTGCAAATTACTTAAAATTTTATATTAATAACCAAACAAATAATTAGATTTAAGGCGCCTTTGAGCGTTGGGAAACGGATTAACTTATTTTTCAAATTAAAATCGGGTTGATATCTAACAAATTTTGTGAAGCACGTAGTTTGAATTGAAATAACTCTCGTAACATTCCCGTCTACTGCTGTTTATAATTCAAAGAACGGAGAATCTTCTTTCCTCTACGGTCCCGTAAAATTATCGATGTAAACTTTAATAGAGTAATGTCTGCCTCTTTTACAGAAACTTTTTGTTTAAAGACGCTGGACACTGTTTTTTTTCATAATTTGGAATCAGCGTCTCCAAGTTAATCATACGACTGTATGTGTGCATGCAAGCATTACATCTATACAGAATAAAGGATACATGCCCCGCTTGAAGAACAGCGGTTTCACTTCGATAGATTATGCTATTAAACTAAAAGTAATGCGTTAAATTGTCGACAGTTTACGTTTTTTCAATGGTTAATCTAACGATTTTACAGTATTACGGTGACATACGAGTCATTTTAGTACTCAGTGTGTGCTCTGTCTGACTGCACACAAAAAAAAAGTTTTCTATTTATCTATGCCTTGACGATTGTCATCTTAGTGGCCCAAATTCTAATAAACCGCTGCACAATTTACAATGCTATTTATTACCACATTATATAGCTCCTGCAACTTTACGAGCTTGTTATTGCGTTTTGGACATATACATTTTAGCATGGCATATAACTCACGTCTCCCAAGTTTAGTCATAAACCTAACCAGTTGACGGCAATGATGGCACTATGGGGAGTTTGTAACGCATGTGCTTTAGAAAGGACATAACACAGTTTGCGGGTAGTTGACTTTAAGAAAATGCGGTCATACAAGTTTTAATGGCGCCCAACATGGGACAATTGACCTTAAGATGAAAGGGACGAAGTATTTACTTGGACTACTTTTGTAATAAATTATACTTGCAAGTTTTTACGTAAGCATTCAATATTATCTTACTATTTTTTGCTATCAGTTTGAAAACTAAATATTATCCCACATAAAAGTATCTATGTTCTACTGAAGTCCAGCTGTGTGTCCATGACGTTTGGTCGGCAGTGTACCTTTGTATAACGTAAGTAATAAGGTTGATTTTCGGTATTCAAAAGTTTCTATTTATCTGTGGTTTATTGCACTAGTACTCTTTATATCAACAAAGTGAAATCAAAGTGCTTTCTTTAACTAAACACTAACAGTTTATGCAAACTGATAAACTTGGTTCTGCGTACGTTTTCTAAATTAAAATTTTCGTCCTTGTACTAATTGGGCTAGCAACCTTATCCACCAGCTGTGGTTTGTTGTATTTCTAGAATTACTAACAGTATCGTGTTCGCCTGCTTCAAAGTATTGTACCTAGCTACATCTAAAGTTATGCCCTATGTACTAGAGGCAGGTAAATTGGCATAAATCCATGATTGTTGCAGCACTGCTAGTTATCCAATTTTAATTGTTTTAGGACATGCTTGATTCCAGAAATGGTTAATATCAGGATCGTCATTGTTATATTATGTGATGTAACACTTATATACCAGCCATTTACCCATATTATGCGATTAGATGATTTGATTTCTCGATCTTTTCATTCACAGTTTTAAGAAACCTATCGGAATTACTTGATATTTAAAACAAACTTATCTAAGCTTCGAAAATATCCTTACCTACTCTCACGATTTTACTTTAAACATCCTTAAATTATCCTTACAACAACATCCTCTACATATAAAAGCCCACACGCACGATTTCACCGCGCACGTTACATGGTTACACCACATAATAAAGGGCTCATAAAATCTCCGAGTGTTGAACAATGTTATCAATGTAAAGTATCATGTAACCGGCGCCATCCTAAATTTTCGTGCTGTCGTTGCTGGCAGTGGTACACTGAGCGCATTTTCCTGAGGCGACTTCATGAAAATATCTTAGTGCTGGCTGAGCCCTGCGACCTTCGTCCATTTGACATTATTATAAAAATACTACTTAAGTTACTATTATAATATAATTCCATCAATCAAATGATTAAAAAGCCACGAGGCGCCATCTATTATCTTATTAACGTTATTGTTGTTTATTTTCTGCTATGTACCTACGTTCCTATGTAGGTACTAGACAAGATACTTATACCTATGCACAATTTCAGGATTCTCGGTTAAGTAGTTTAAGCGTAAAAAGGTAACAAATAAACATACTTTTGCATTTATGATGTAAGGATTATTAAAATGGGCCTTGGGTTGTACACTAGTTATCGCGGCCTTGACATAGAGGGCTAAGAAGGAACATGGGTGGTTTTTAATCAGTAGAAGTCTGACACTCCCTTTCGCTCTGCCCAAGAGCTTCCACCCGCCAAAAAAAAAAAGGATTATTAAAATCCAGTTTAAATAAATGATCATGATTTCATTCGATATTGAACCGTTTTTATTAATGCTGGATCGAGTGACCTAATGTGTGATCAAATGAGAAATAACATGCCCATGAATTTTAAATGTTCGAATCAACAGCGAAAACTGAAACTTTAACAGCGACTTTTTATATGGATTTCCATTTAGATGTCGCCTGTAAAAATGACCTAGAAAATGGTTAACGTATGGTTGAGTTTCTACTTGCTACACGTTATATTCGTACTTGGATCAGAACGTAGTAAAAGTGTTTTTCTGTAACAACATCCACAAAAACTATATACACCTGTCGTTCATTACTTTATTTTCAGAAGTAGTTTGTTATCGTTTTCAGCAAAATAATTAAAAACAAATGAAAATAAGCAACTTTTTCTGTGGAATGACCATGAAATCGTGAATAATTATAATGACTTGCCTAATAACTTTAGTAAGTAATAAATCTACTCAAAAAGGTCTTTTCTCCAGTACTCGTTTACTTTATCAGCGTCAGTCTTTCGCCAGATAAATACCTAATGATAACTACACATTTTCAAACGATTACAATACACAATTAAAATAAAGTTTTATATCCTCCACACATCCCACAAAATATCTCTAACAGCCCTCCAATGGTGTCCCTACCCTAGAACTCCAAACACGAACTTTAGGGGCGGTTAACGTTACACTTAATTGTTCGTAAAACAAAAGTTTCCGATGCGATAACGTGGAGGGGCACACAAATAACTTGCAAGTTGTCTAGTGGCGGTAATGTTGTATTTTGCCTGTCGAACTCACTTTATTGGGGACGGTGGGGTGTATAAAGGATTGAAGTTTGACAATCGATATTTTGTTCTCTTTTATGGGCCTACCACATGCTCAAGCTTCACCACACTTTTACCTGCGCGATTACACGATGCACACAGTACATCGCGCGTGTGGTTGGTCATGATAATACAGTTTTACCAACGACACGCGGGATGTACCGTGTCACCGTGTAATCGCGCAGGCAAGACTGGTGAAGCCTGTGCGTGTGGTAGGCCCATTAGGTAGTTTTGAGAATTGTGATGGTAAACAGTCTATTCGACGTCTGAGTTGATCTGATCGTGCTCCCGAGAAATATTTATTTAATAAATTTAGTTTACAGGTCATTAACAAAATATTTGCATTAATTCCTGGAAAGAAGTCTGTCTTTCACAGCTGTTTCGAATCAGACCTGTTCTTTGTTCTACTTGATGAATTCGAACCTCCAAGTTCCTGTTAGACATTGGACTTAAAAAATATACATTTATTTGAGCTAAACATGACGCATACAAAATAATAATAATAATAAATCCATTTATTTCAGAAACAATGTCCATATGCATACACGCGAAATCAAAATAAGAATTAAACACATTATAATCTACTATTTCACATTATTAAAGTCGTAAACAGTCACAAAACGAAGCAGAAAAGGTAAAAGTTTTCTGTTCTTGTATTGTCAGGTTTTATACAACGGCTTTAAAATCCCGTTTGCAAACTACTTTAGGCTTTCCTTTAATTAAATCGACTCTCCAGGTTACTTACTACTGCAACATTTCCTAGAAAAGTGTTATAAATAATTATGGTGCACCGTTTGTTTTATCCGAAAGCAATAATACACAAACAATGAAGCTTAGCGGCGGTAGTTTACGACGCCATATATCCTCGTAGCGAGTGTCCTGCTATCAACTGATGGGTGGGCGCGGAGTGCAAGCGATTAGCGACTTTATTACTTAACGACGAGATCCCTGGTAGTGTTTTATTAGGATATTGTATGGAGTAACAGGGTACAATCTCGCTCGAAGGGAGCAGGGAGCGACTCCATCATTAATGTAAAATTTAAGGAAAGGATTGATAACAAGAGTTAGCCCTGCTGTCTCGTATGGATCAAAATTTTAGGCCAAAAAGGTTGAGAATGAAAAGCATTTACATGTGACTGAGATGAAAATGCTAAACCCTTAGCATGATCACTGTGGTGTTACACAAATGGATCAAATAAGAATTGATAATTTATGTAGTAATGGGATGTCGTAGAATGGGCCGTTTATAAGGAGGAATAAGAAAAATGTCATGAAGAAAGTTTTGAGGACAAATGTGAATGGTTAGAAGAGTAGAAGAAGACCAAAAACCGATGGATGGACTGTGTAAACGATGATATGGCAAAGAAATGAGGTGTCTGGTGAGTTTACGATTAATGAAGTATGGAAAAAGATGATATGCTGCGCCGACACCAAATTAATTGGGACAAGGGCAAGAGAATAGGGTATTTCACCAAAAAAAAACTAATTATTCCGTCTGTTAGATTATCGAAAAATATTGGATACGTGTTTTTTGTTTTATCAAATTGATAAATATTTACGAAAATAAAACGTGTCAAAGGTCATGAGTGGGGGCTTTTGATGTCACTTTGTGGGAAAAAAGTACTAACCTTGTGTCGTCACATGACTTTTTTTTTTGGGGTGTGGAAAATCATCAAACAACCCCTCCCGCTCTTGGGCAGAGCGAAAGGGAGTATCAAACTTACTGACTAAAAACTACCCATGTTCCTTCTTAGCCCTATATGTCGAGGCCGCGATAACTAGTGTACAACCCGCGGCCCACGTCACACGACTTGACACGACTTTTCGAAGCACTGTATCGTCTTCATCTTTTGTATATATAAAAAAAAACGTGTCCATTAAGTTTTGGAAATCTATCTGACGGATTAATAAAACTTTTTTAGTGAAATAACTTATTATGAATTCTGTTGCCATATTTTATAACTTGCACCACAAAAATAAATGTAAAAAACAATTTAATGTGTTTTACAACTATCCTCCCCAGTTGTAACATGATTTTTCATTACTACCGAATACCTTCCCCCGTGTCATAACTTTATGAGACTCGATCATGCCCCCCGACCGCATTTTATGTTATTTTTTATGGTTTCTGTTGAAGATTTACTACTTTAATATTTGTTTTGCTATATTTTGTTTATGTCTTTATTAACACTGTTTATGGATTACGGAATAATGTATGTGTAATCAAAAAAAAAACATTAAATACCTATTTTGAAAGTTTTATTTGGTTTTTCCATCGAGAACTTATCAGTAGAAGTCACGCCGGAGTCAGGATCTGTGTTCAATTGATGATAATAGACCCTATTACATGGGACTTAGAACATAACTTGCAAAATGCCACTTCGGGGATTACAACTGTGATTTCATTGCAAGTTGCATAAATTTAATAAATTTGGCCCAATACTCAGCGATGCGAATATGATGATGCAGTCATAAGATCGTCAAGTGCGCAGGTGATTAAGCAAGACGGTAGGTGGGCTATTGCCTTTGGAGATACGCCGCATACACACTTGAGATCTGAACAGTTCATGGACCCGCATCTGCCGAGATTGTCTTTGCTATGGCCGACTTGGGTTCGGAGTCTATTTAGAGTTTCCGATGTCAGCCACGTGGCAAAACGTGTCTGGGTGGAAGACTTTCTGACGGCTTGATGAAGCCGTCAATGGGCTTAAGCAGCTCCCGCCAGAGGTCACGTCTTGCTGTGGAGGCATTGCTAATAGCTGGACTAGCTTTGTCAACGCACCCAAAAAGACTTTTACGGTTATTTAGCCTCTAGGGCACTGACACGTGGTTGTAAATTAGGTGGCGTGGGTCAGTGTGTATCTTCGACCTCCAGTAAAGTGTGGTGCTCATGTTCTAACCATGTCCTATAAGCACCGGTAGCCCAAACGTCTCTTCAACTGCCTGCACCCTTGTAGGCAGGTTAAAATAATAACATATTGTTACTCGTCAGTACAAAATTGTGACAGCCCTAAAGAAACATGAACCGCTTACGAAAACAATATAAATTAACATCGAACCATTAAATAGTTGCTCCTACAGGGTTGCCAGTAATTACCAAAGTTTTGCTTGGAAAATATTTTCATAAAACAATTTCTTTTCATTGAACGCTGTATACGAAGCTGTTCGGAGTTTCGCTTCGGATGGACGACTCATGCTGTAATTAACTTTGAGGTTTTTGAGTAATCCTTTTTTTTGTAATGAATAATTGAGTATTCATTCAAGAAATCGGGTTAATTAATTGGTTGAGTGTTGTTATTGGGATGACTGAAACGGGCCAAATGTGCGTTAAGGCCGGTAACTACTTTCATTACTTACCACTTATATACCTTATTAATTAATTAATAGCTAATTTGAAAACCAAGTCTCACTATATATACCTACAGTAGAACACTATAAAACAATCTAGCTCTTACACACACCTACATCATTATTATCAGCCAATAATGTTCCCATTGCAGGGACTCAAGCCTCCTCTCTAAGAGAGGGATGGCCTATGATCCACTACGCCCAGTGCAGGTTGGTTCTAAGACATGCCGGTTTCACTCACGATGTTTTCCTTCACCGTTTTGAGAGCAGTGGTGATGAAATAAATTACACAAAGTAATGCGCCTGCCTGGGTTCCAACCGACTTACTGTTCGTAAGTCGTGGCCGCCACCAATCGGCCACCACTGGCCGAAAGCATTATTGGCTAAGCATTATTCTCGCTTATTATAGAAGAAGAAGAAGATTATAATCTTCCTCTTCATATTCTGTTTGGGTTCTTCAACAAGTTTTCTTCAGAGGTCGTGGCATCCATTAACTCGTATCTCTTTTATTTAATTTCTCAAACAATACATTCATGTTTTTATTGACATAACTGTCAAACTGGAAGTATAAAATAGAGATAGCATGTCTAACTCAAAGGAAGATCTAAAATGCATAACAGATCTCCTTTTATTATTTATCACAAAAAAACAACACATATTTTTCAGATGGGAATACCTAATTTTAACTGGGTACTTATTACTCGTACCATTAAAAAACAACCGAGTTATGACAGGCATACAGATGAACAAGCTGATAACGTCTGCGGAACAGGGTAGGTACCGTCAGCCCTCTCGAGTACGGAACCCTTAACAAAAACGATGCTGAATTTTCTTTTATTTCTTTTCGGACTCCCGAACATATGGGTCAGTTAGCCCCATAGCAAAGGGACCCATGTTCTGTAAAGGACACTTACGGGCTAATGAATTTTAGAGGGACAACATTTTATGTTCGTTAGACTGTAAGCAAATCGGCTCGTTCTTACCCTTTTTTCACATAATTCTTTTCGTCTTTTTACACGGTTTCGTTGTTTATTTATACAGTTTCTGCTGTCGTTCACAATCTGGACAAATACTGTTTTTATTTTTGACTAGCTGTTGCCAGCGGCTTCACCCGATACAACTCGAAAATTATCCCACGGGAAGATAAAATCGGGTTAAAAACTATCCTATGTGTTAATCCAAGTTATAAACTATCTGTGTACCAAATTTTATCTAAATCTGATCAGTAGTTTTTGCGTGAAGAAGTAACAAACATACACACTCACAAACTTTCGGCTTTATAATATTAGTGTGATTACTGATTATAGTGTGATGAATTAATTTGTTTTCTAAACCTAAATAGTGATGATATCTCATCTGCCTAGCCTTTTCTCAACTATATTGGGGTCGGCTTCCAGTCTAACCGGATGCAGCTGAATACCAGT
Source organism: Diarsia rubi (assembly GCA_932274075.1). Taxonomy (NCBI): domain Eukaryota; kingdom Metazoa; phylum Arthropoda; class Insecta; order Lepidoptera; family Noctuidae; genus Diarsia; species Diarsia rubi. The sequence continues at coordinate 16,631,149 of OW026424.1, read as the reverse complement.
ATTTTACATGGAGCGACTGCCTATCTGACCTCCACAACCCAGTTAATACTAGGTAATACGATACCCTTTGGTAAGACTGGATGTCAGACTTTCAGGTCACTGACTACCCATAACGACTGCCAAAGATATATATGGCACCCGGGACCAACAGCTTAACGTGCTTTCCGAGGCACGGAGGAAACTCGGTATGTAATGGGCGGTCACCTATCCACAGATCGACCTAGGCAAGCGCAGCTTAACCTAAAGATCAACCCGAGTGGCAGTTCTTATTAAGCCACGAGCTCCTCCTAAATAGTGATGATAATGCCATCTAAAATAGCTTACTTCGACACCAGCGGTTGCATTCCATGGGTTTATGGTGTGGTTGGGGGTCGAGATTTTGAGTAATACAGCTTATAATTGATAAACATAATATAACATCATACCGGTAGTCCCCAAAGGGCATGTTTATGTCACATGTTGAAGACCGAAATTCTTGATGGAAAAACCCTATCCTAACCGTATGCTCGACCCGGAAATCGAACAGAGGACCTCCCTTTCAGCAATCGCGCTTGCGACTAATCGACTCACGAGGCAGTCTGTTAAATTAAATCTACCTCAGCAGCTAAAGGTTTATCGAACGTATGTTTTTGCCCCGCCTCCTAACTGAAGTGATTTGTCGCGCACATACGCAACTAGCTGTTGCTTCGACATCGCCCGCTACGACTCTAAGATTATCCCACAGGAAGATAAAATCGGCATAAAAACTATTATGTGTGCTAATCCAGGTTATAAACTAGCTGTGTACCAAATTTTATCTAAATTCGGTTAGTAGTTTTTGCGTGAAGAAGTAATAAACATACACACTCACAAACTTTCGCCTTTGTGATAGTGTGATTAGTGTGATCATCGTTTTTGTGCACTCATTTGTTTCAGAAATCCCACCTTACAGTTATAAAGGATGTAAATGAAGCCGAAAGCCACTATGTCTCCCCATCACTGCAATATTTCTTTTGTTCTAGCCCATACAGCAGGGCTATTGCGTATCTTTTAAATGACAGTGGCCAACCTATAGTGCCTTTCAATTACTGTCAAATGGTTCCATTTCGTACTAAACCATAACCAATTTGACAGTTAATCCATAGACAATGTGATAGCCACTGTGATTTAAAAGATACGCAATAGCCCTGCTGGGAACCCCTTAGTTACGGAGATTTTGGGGGTCAAATTAAAAAAAAAACACAGCTGTTTTTTCAGGTTATAACTTTACTTAAATTACCTCCATGACCCGTTTACTATTCAAAGCATCCACTGGCGCAATGTTTTATGAATGCTACATTGTGTTTTAACCAAAAAAAAAATCCTTTAATAATAGTCGTTTCCCAGTAAAAGATTTTGCGTTGGGGTACTTAGTTTGATGTACATAATGCTTGGTTGACGGTTCGTTTACACCCTGTATTATCTGTGACCATGTGCTCACACTCTCCGAATAAAATAAACGCGACCGCTGCATCTTTATAAATCTTACGTTTTTGGAGGGTATGAGGAACAGGGTGTAAAGTTACTCATCCCTCATAGTAAAGGGAGGATCGTCCGACCAGACGGGTGTTGTGTCTGGTGGGCTAACTTCACATGTGTTGCGATAGATGTCGCTGTCGCCACACGTTTGCCGTGTTTAGGACACGAACTAAGGTTATTGGCATAATCAATTTAATCTCTTAGCCTTTGAAACTAACTTTGGTGCACAACTCGACTACAAGAGGAGAACTTGAACCACCTTTGAGCTACCTTCTCAACAGTTTGTCTCACAGGAGGCCTACTTTTCATCAAAGGATCACAGTAGGTACACATTTCCCATATATGTTTACTGTAGAAACTTACCAGTAATTAAAGTCAAGGACCTAGGAAGAAAAAAACACTAGGAAGTGTCGAAGGGTGGGCATTTTGGGGGACTGTCTCTTGTAAATAAGTAAAGTAAATTTGGACGTTCGAAAAGCGCTGATTATCAGCCTAATTTGAATAAATGACTTATGATTTTGAGGATTACGTATACATAAAGGTTTTTAGTTTTTAGTGCGTTTTTTAACTATGCGTTATATGCGATAGTTACTTTTGGATTAATGACCAGTTGATGGCAACAGGTTTTAGGGGTTATACGCGTGATGTTATGTTATGTTACTGTCACACATAGTAAACATGCGGTCATTGTTGTTTTAATCAAAGTAACATTCAAGTAACATATTGTATATCTCAAGTTTAGTTCACAGTCAAAAATAAGTATGTACTTACTTGAAATTCAGCGAATATGATTTTCATTATCTGACATTACTAAGAGTACATCATAAATGCGAAAGTTTATGAGAATGGATGAATGGATATTTGTTACTCTTTCACGCAAAAACTTCCGATTGGATGTGGATGAAATTTGGTACACAGATACTTTAAAACTTGGATCGACACATAGGTGACTATATTTTTCACGGTAGTATGATCCCGTGGGACAATTACCGAACCCCATTCGGGCGAAAAAGCCAGCCAGTGAAATAATAAATGTATAGGTCGTATAAAAGCTAGCTTGTTTGTAGCTACTATATCATATTTTCGACCAAAACTGAGACAAACCTTATGATACGTATTACGGCGTTCTACTTAAGTTATATTGAGTGAGACTTGGTTCCCAAAATTAGCTTTGACGTTCTCAAGTGAGTTAGCTTTAGACTAGTTTTAGAATTTCCGAATGACTCGGAAGTACTTACTAAGTTACATGTTCTTCGATTCTCTTCTGTCAAACATCACAGCATCATTAAAATTTACTCCTTTTTCTTTTACAGGATATTTCAGAAATAACCACAGTGAACCTTTAAAACGTATTTATTATAATCTCTCAAATATTCACACCTCATTAAATATATTTGCAGAACAAAACTAATTATACTAATTACTCGTTGACGATACAACAATCTCTCAACCGCCCGCTACCAGCGTCGCCATCCGTGTACGCAGCCTAATAAATTCCATCATTCGATTTAATTTTTAATACGCCAGAAGTAGATTATGAACCACGTTGTTTCAGATGTATTAATAATAATTGATTTAATTTCAGACAGCAATGATCCATTATGGTTGGTAACAGTTAGAACTTATAAACTATGATAGTAGGCACAAAAAACAATCATCACAATACATAATTGAAATAGAAATCAAAAATTAAAATTAAATCATTCAAAATAATTATTTAATAAACGCCACAGAGGCATGTAGGCGTACCTAATGGCCCAGTATGGGACTGTCCCACCTATCCGCTATAGTGCTCAGGATGCTGCTGGGGCTGACGCGTACCCTGCGCATGATGGCGTGAAAACCATCTATGCTCGCTTCTGCGAACTTGCTGTTAATAAAACCTCATACTTTCATATCATTCTTCACACATTCCATACATCTTTTCTTTGGCCTTCATTCGTTTTGAGTCCGTATTATTATAGTGATAATGATAATTTATGTATACCCAGAACAACTGTTTAACTACTAAGTCAAATGTACTTATATATTTCTAAATATGTACATACATATTATAGATAACAAACAATACCAAGATTCAAAACCTTACTGACACAATTTCCCATTTCCTTTATTTTTGGACCCCCAAAAAGTTTCTAACTTTGGTCGATCCCCTCTAAAAATATAAGCAACCTTTACATATTTACGTGGCCAAAATTAGCTAAGGGTGACAAACAAAGGCCCCCTCCAAAAATAGGTGGGAAACTGGGTACCTACCTACCCACTTCAACTTGAAAGTCGCGCTTTGAATCGCAAATGACGAACTGGAGCAAGACGGTTTAATTTGACGGAAATAACTCTTAATTAAATGGAAAATAATTTGGGCACTCAGACTCAAACGGGCTCTGATTGGATTTTGCTGCATAGCTTATGACATATTTGAAATTCAAAATTTATTTTATGAAATGTTTGAACGAAATCAATAGGCGTTTATAACGGTTTCGAAATCTACAAATTGTATTTTGGATTACGAATTTTGAAATCGAAGGCGTATTTCGGTCCTGGTAGGGCTGCGGGTTTCTCGAAAGAGATACCGCGGCCTCGGCATAAAGGGCTAAAAAGGAACATGGGGGGTTATTAGTAGAAGTCTGACACTCCCTGCCGCTCTGCCCAGAACGGGAGGAGTCAATTGATGATTTACCACGCACCAAAAAAAAAGGGGTATTTCAGTTGAGAAAGTAAATCAAAGAAACGATGGATTGACTGTGTGTACGATGATATGGCTAGAGAGGAAGTAATTAGTGAGGTAATGACAAGTAATAGAGAATTATGGAAAAGAACACAAGTTGCGCCGACCCCAAATACATTGGGATAACGGCAGGAGAATCATGATTTGCATTGAAGGTAGACTGGTTAACCCGTTGGGGCTGCGGGTTGTTCACAAAAGATACCGCGGCCTCGATATAAAGAGCCTGAAGGGACATGGGTGGTTTTTAGTCAGTAGAAGTCTGACACTCCCTTTCGCTCTGCCCAAGAGCCGGACGGAGTTATTTGATGATTTTCCACAAAAGAAGGCAGACTGGTTAGGAGTACTTAGTTACTGCTTTTTCGATTTCCAGTTCGAACAACGTGTTTTATCTTGATTGCAGACCGAAGTCTGGACTTGTACCCGATTGTTGATATAGAGTAGCCATGTACTGAGGAAGTCTGAGGGTATCTCCCAACTACCTCAAAGAGATGTCAGCACAATCAAGGGCCGACGGCTGCGGGTTGTTCGAAATAGATACTGCGGCGCGGCTTTAAAGGAACGCGCGTGGTTTTTAGTCAGTAGAAGTCTGACACTCCCTTCTGCTCTGCATGGGCCGAACAACTTCTAACTAATCCTTTGGAGATTATACATGCTCTGTCTCTAGGGTATGGTCTCAACCATATCAAAGAATCGACGGGCATAAAATACGAACTATTTACTTTTATGATGTTGCAACATTTTAAGCACATATTTTGATTTAACGTGTTAAATTGTCTGAGATACCTTCGGTGTCCATAAATTATTGTCGACGTTACGAAGCTCGAAGCTCGAGGACAAAGTCTGTAATAAATTCAAATGAGCGAAGTGTCTGCAAAGCGCCGATAGCATAAAGTTCTCTGGTTGCATTAGTCACCAAACTTATTTAAATGCACTGTAGAGTTACAGGTAATATTTAGATTACAATTCTATCTGTAACTAGCTGTTGCCAGCGGCTTCACCCGCTACAACTTGAAAATTATCCCACGGGAAGATAAAATCGGGATAAAAACTATCCTATGTGTTAATCCAGGTTATTAACTATCTGTGTACCAAAGTTTATGCAAATCCGTTCAGTAGTTTTTACGTGAAGAAGTAACAAACATACACACTCACACACTCACAAACTTTCGCCTTTATAATATTAGTGTGATAGTGTGATAAAATCTCTTCTATTCTATAAAATAATATTTAAGACTTACACTTTGAACTTTATATAGAACTGTGGTGGCGTCCCCGACTTACGAGCAGTATGTTGTGGGTTCGAACCCAATAAGGCGCATTACTTTGTGTAATTTATTTCATCACCGCACTGCTCTCAAAACGGAAAACATCATGAGGAAACCGGCATGTCCTTGAACCAAAAAGTTCGAAGACATGTGACATGATCTACCCATCCGTACTGGGCCCGCGTGGTGGATTAAAGCCCTTTCCCTCACATAGGGAAGAGGCCTGTGTCCCAGCAGTGGGAATATTAAAAGGCTGATGATGATGATAAAACTTTGACCGCCTCGTTGATTGAAAGGTCGCAATTGCGAATGTTGTGCATAAGGTCCGGGATTTGATTCCTAATTCGGGCATACTATGATTAGGTTTTTCCATCAGGTCTTTCTCAGTAGTAACCTCGGAGTATGGTTAAGGCCCGGGTAAGGCTTTCCCCTATTGGGCCGCGGGTAGTCCAACGGTTATCGCGGCCTCGACATAGAGGGCGAAGAAGGAACATGGGTGGTTTTTAGTCAGTAGAAGTCTGACACTCCCTTTCGCTCTGCCCAAGAGCGGGAGGGGTTATTCGATGATTTTACACCCACCAAAAAAAAAAAAAGGCTTTCCCCTATTACATTTTAGGGGAGCTTGTTACGAATAACGATCTGTGTCATTTTATTTAAGAAAGCTACAGTTAAATACTGTACAAGTCAAAATATATCAAAATAAATAGGGTACATAAACAAACTTAAGACTAACACAATTCGGTGATGTAGGTAGGATGTGCCGAGCTCCCTATATTGACGGAGCGTGAGGATACAGCTCGTCGGGCCGCATTCCAATATGGCACTTTAACATAACTGGCGTAATGTAGGTGTTCTGTAAGGTACGCTTCTTGGCCTTACTCTTCAGAGATTACAGGCGTAATGTTATATTATCTGTAAATAATCCTCCTTTTTATGTAAGACTAGCGGACGTCACGTGGATTCACCCGCGTAGTTCCCATTCGCGTGGGAATACAGGGATAAAAAGTAGCCGATGTTACTCAAGGAGAATGTAGCTTCCTAATGGTGAAAGAATTTTTGAAATCGGCGCAGTAGTTTTTGAGTTTATTCGTTACAAACACACACAAAAATACAAATCTTTCCTCTTTATTACCCGACTGCGGCGAAGCCCAAAAGGAGGGTTATTAATATTAGTGTAGATAGTGTATATGGGTATTTGGTAAACATCAAATGGCTCTGCACGGAGCAGAAGGAAGTGTAAGACTTCTACTGTCTGGTCGCGGGTTATACACTAGTTATCGCGGCCTCGACATAGAGGGCGAAGAAGGAACATGGGTGGTTTTTAGTCAGTAGAAGTCTGACACTCCCTTTCGCTCTGCCCAAAAGCGGGAGGGGTTATTCGATGATTTTCCACCCGCCAAAAAAAAAACTTCTACTGTCTAAAAAACCTTTCCTTCTTAGAGGTTTTTGTGTCCGGGGCCGCGGTATATCTCGTTCGAACAACCCGCAGCCTAGACCGGGACAGGAGCATTTTTCCATCTCAATTTATCTTTATTCCTTAAGGACCAGCACTCAGTAAAGGTGTTGACGAGCCAATACAATGATGCCACAGTATTCATTTTCAGAACCATTGTTTTTAACACCACAATTTATTCATTGTTTCACTATTCATGTTCATACAAAAGCTTTTATTATCCCCGTGTCTAAAATTTTGCCAATATTGTTGATATGAATATTTTTAAACAAAAAAATAATAAAATAAGGGTATCATTTAAGCTATCGCCAATTTAATAAGTATTGTGTTTCTTAAGTAATAGGGTTTGTCCCCAAAATAGTAGGTTTGTCATCAAAACGTAGTCTCCAAACAGTATAAAATCAATTCCACAATAAATCACCTAAAATCATGGAGATATAGGCTCTAGTAGAAAATAAATGTTTTTTTATGTATTATAATAGTTCAGTGGTCTGTCTGCAGGGATTAAAGGAACCTAACTAACCGAACCTCGGGGTGACCTTGACGTCGACCCTCTAGGGTTAGGGTTTCTTTCAGCATTATTTGGTGACAGATCTACCATTCTGGGCACAAAACTATTGTTTATGTAATAAAACTATTATTATAAGAACGAAGTTTATATTCATCTAATGCACTACCTTTTTGTTGCTCTTATTTTACACATAATTATATTAACATTAATTTGATAATTCATTTCTGGAAACACTTTTTGTTTATCTGAGAACGAAAATATTTAGTGGTGACGTTTCTATATATTAGGTGATACAACTTGGTGACAAGAAATATAGTCCCCATAAAATAATATGATTGGCACGTACAGGGGTCGGGATTGTTTTAATATTCAAGTTGTGAAATATTTTTTCATTGTTTTATGATAAATCGTGTCATAATTATATTGTGTTAAGATCCTTATGTACGAGTATTTGCATAATTTAGGTGCCATTTTAAATTCTTATTGATGTGCCATAGATATACAAAAATCCTAGTGCCAAAGATTTTAGTATTAAAACTAAAAACGTGGTTATAATTACGCTTGACTGCATGTATAGTTTTGTAATAAGATGAGATGAATCATTATCGGCCTAGCCTAGTCCTAACTTTGTTGGGGTCTGCTTCCAGTCTAACCAGATGCAACTGAATACTTGTATTATACATGGAGCGACTGCTTATCTGACCTCCACAACCCAGTTAATACTGAGTAATACGGTACTCCTTGGTAAAACTGGTTGTCAGAATTTCATTTCGGGCCATTAATTGCCTGACTGTCAAACATCTGCAAATGACAGCCTTTTTTTGTGGGCTCGGAATTCATCACATGACTCCTGTCAGACTTCTACTGGCTAAAAACCACACATGTTCCTTCTTAACCATTTATGTCGAGGCAGCGGTATCTCTTGCGAACAACCCTCAGCCCCGACGGGATCAGCAGCCAGGATGGGACTTGCAGCCCCGACGGGACACGCAGCCCCGACGGGATGTCGGACGCTTAGACGGCACGGTTGGCGCAGTGGCTCAAGCAATGAACTGCTGCGCTGCGTGTCACGGGTTCGATCCCCGCACGGAACAAAAATTTGTATGACCTACAGATAGTTGTTCCGGGTCTGGGTATTTGTGTATGTGAGTTTAAATGTTGTAAAAGACTTACTAATCACGAAATCTCTCTAACTATTAGGTAAACTGAGAAACTTGAATTCGAACAATTAAGTCAATACTACGAACAAAGCAAGGATTTCAAGGACCTCAGCAAGCACGGCTTAACCCTGTACGTCGACCCGTGTGTCGTAATTATTGTATTTATCCACAAGATATGAACAATCTTAAAAAAACTATTCAGAAAAATCACCTACAAGGGCATGATAAAACCCGAAAAATTTCTGAATCCTTTCGTGAAATAAATTCTGAACTAATATTTCAAGTTAACTAATTTCAACAAAAAACGAAAGGGTTTAATCAACGTACTTGTTCTAGACGCGGTGAAGGAGAATTTTTCGAAGTACCTAATCTCGGTTGAGGTTATTACATGCAAGATTTAACGGTACGTTCCTCAGTTTTGGGTTGAATTAAGAAAAGTTCAACGTTTCGTAGGGTCACCATGACCTAAGGCAAATTAAGATGGAACAAAAATTATAATAAGGAAAGTTTTAGCTGGAATAGTTGCCTTAAGGTATGTTTTATCCCGGTCGGGGCTGCGAGTTGTTCGCAAGAGATACCGCGGCCTCATCATAAAGGCTGAACATGGGTGGTTTTTAGTCAGTAGAAGTCTGACACTCCCTTTCGCTCTGCCCAAGAGTGGGAGTGGTTATTTGATGATTTCCCACCAAAAAAAATATGTATGTTGTGACCTAGCTGAAAGAACCATTATTAATCATATTTTATTTTATTATAATTATCAAAGATTAATAAAATTAGGACAGCTATTAAGAGTGTAACATAAAATCCATGACTTAATATCATGCTCGATCGTTATATCCGACGGTTGCCTCACAAACAATGGGACACTTAATATCATGTCCAGCCTGTCCTGTCGCTTGCTTATCACAGGAGCTGAGCTACTGAAAGTGTCAAACCCGTTGCCAAATTCTGAGCTGACTAAATTTAAATTGTCATCGACACGCTAAGAAGGAGAAGATATACGACGAAAAATTAAAAAAATATATATAATACGAGTCTATCTATCCAGAGAAAACGTTAATCTATTCAACTTTCAGCCACAATTTCTCCAGCATTATTGTGTAAAAGGCAAACTGTTTTGGGCATAGTCTCGTTATCTCTCAGTGTCCATAATATAAACATGTATTAACTGTCTTTAGATAAATGAACAAACCATACGATGCTACGTAAACATTGTGAAGGAAAATATCGGAAGCATTACTTTCAAAACATTCCCCAATCAAAACTTACCTTCGCCCTAGAGAGCAAAATAGATCCATCAAAATCAAAATATCCTAATTTCCCCAAACCCCTGGTAACCCTACACCGCTGTACACCTTGCGGGCTCGCTAGAATTTAATTAGGAATTTTTCGCGTTGATTAAACTGTGAAGGCCTCTTAATAAACACGCAGCCCTGTGATTGGCGGGTTTCCTTGTTTGAAGCTACAACCATCTTGCTTTTACAAATGGTTCTGTCTTTATCATTATAGGTATGTCGTTCTGTTTATATAGTGCTTGAGATTAGTTGGGGACTGTTTTTGGTGTCATTACCTGTTAGGGGCTGATTATTTATTTATTTTTTTTAAACTTTGCTCCACATTAGGAATTTCTACTGTATCGTGGGTGCGTTCACAGACATTTAAACTCACATAGGTACACAAATACCCAGACCCGAAACAACTATCTTTCTTGATGCAGTTTGTCTCAAATAAACAACAGTAGGTGTAGGCCCAGGGGTGTCGTCGGCACCAACTTGCGAACAGTAAGTCGTGGGTTCGAACCCAGTCATACGCAATACTTTGTGTAATTTATTTCATCACCGTTACTCTCAAAACGGTGAAGGAAAAAATCGTGAGAAAACCGGCATGCCCTAGAACCCAAAAATTCGAAGACACGTGACATTTAGCAACTCGCACTGGGCCCCCGTAGTGGAGTATAGCCCATCCCTCTCCTAGAGAGGAGGCCTGAAACCCTGCAGTGGGAACATTATAGCTGATGATGATGATAAAAGTAGCTGCGAGAAGCACGGGACCGCTCAATGTAGTGAGCAGTGGACGTCTATTGGTTGAAATGACGTCCCTTGATGATGAAAGTAGATGTTAAAAGTATCCTGTATACTGTCTTTTAAAACAGTTTTTTTTTTAATTATTAGTTTGTTAAGGCACGGATATAATAGGGATGTTTACTGACTTAAATAATATGATTCTAATCCGTCTTTTAGATTATCGAAAAATATTGGATACCTACGTATTTTTTGTTTTATCAAATCAATAAAAATTTACGAAAATAAAACGCGTCAAAGATTTGAGAGGGTTGTGACGTCACTCTCCGGTAAAGAATATCGTACTAATGTCTTAGAAAATGACGTCACACGAGTTTTCAAAGCACTGTATCGTCTTCATTGTTTATTTACGTGAAGAAAGAAAAAAATACGTGTCCAATATTTTATGAAAATCTATCTGACGGACTAATTAGTTTTTTTTTTAACTATGCTATTATCATCATCATCATTCATAGCCCAACTGCACCTACTCCTGGGTATAATTTCGCTATGCTATTGGCAAGCTCCACGTTCATATGCCAGGCTCAATTTACTTTTCAATGCGATGCACTTTTGCAATACACACATATTTTTTCTATTTTTTACCACCACTTCTACATCGGTCCCTAGTCAAGACTTAACCACCCTTCCTGTCCCATGGGTGAAATTGTGTAAGCCAATAACACTACGCATGCAATATCTATTCAAATAAAAGTGTTTTATTTTTGTATGAAGGATCAAATGGTTCTATTGCTGGATAGGAAACACGTGGTTCAATAGCGACCATGTTCATCATTAAAAAAATTACAAAGATTTTGTCGAAATCTATGTTATTTTAGAGAAATAGTTAAAACTAAATTATATTAAAGTCATAATATAATTGTTTTCTAAAGTTAACGTTGTTATTTTAACTTTAAATCGCGCTGTAATTGACTGGCTGTATAAAAAGTTGGAACATGGTTCAATAAAAATGTGAAAATAGACCAAGTTTTTTTTTTAATAATTTGACAGCTGCCAGTTGAAAGCGATTCCCCCTAATGCTGAAAAGTAATACTTTCAACCCGCTCCGCAGGCATGTTATGACCTACTTTCAGAGTATGAGTAATAAAATAGTACATTATGATATAAGTGCGGTAAGTTGAAAATTACAGCCGAGGCGATATTGCTAGCCCGAGCCGTAGGCGAGGGCTACAAGAAAGCAGAGGCTGTAATTATCAAAGCGCACGTATGTCATACGACGTTTTATAACACATTTGCGAGGAAATAAATAAAACTCGGACTTTCTTAAACGAATAAATCTTTAATTAGAGCAGCTATCAAAATTTGAGCAATTAGTAAAATTGATTATTACTTCATAACAAATAAGCGATGCGCGCGCGTTCGCGCTTTTTTTTCAGGCATAGGCACAAAACAGCCAGTATTACTAATAAAGTAAATTAATATTTTTTTGTTTCTGTTACAGATGTAATTTACTGTCAAAATGAATTAAATTAAAGAATTAAATGTTTATTTTTTATATTTTATCTCCCAAAGTTAATTTTATTCATAAAATATTGACCACTTTTCTGACATAAAAACTTTTTGATTTGCTTTCTTTGCTTTTTTTTTCTTAAGATTTAAAAAAGTACCGTTGGTTTTAGACGGAGCATGATAAACCGTACGTGTTACCTTATTAGAAAGAAACTCGTGCGTTTTACTTTACGATTACGCACAAGTACGTAATGACATACATTACGATATTGAAATTGGTGAAATAAGAGGCCCTTTACGAGCAAATGTGTTATAAAATACTTTTACTTTCTGAATTCTCATCCCCGGGTAGTGTTTGAACATTTTCATCGTCTCAGTCAAGAAACGCTTTAATGATTTCATAAAAACACCCTCACCCTAACTCCTTAAACCTTTACTCTAAAATAATTAAAACCATTTTGTAAAGCAGGTCATTAAAAATGCTGTTTAAGCTATTAATTGCTCGCATTTTAGACCAACAAGATAAAGTAAACTTAAAAAGAGCAGGGAAATAAAACAACTCTAATATTCAATAATTGTCACGATTCTTATGGAAAGATGACCCCTCCACGGATTAACCTAGGCAAGCGCGGCTTAACCCGACGAGCGGCTATTATTAATTAGCCATAAGCTACTATATGCAGACGGTCAGTAATGGGCTAGGTCACCGTCCGTCCGTCTTATGATGATGACAGACCGTTTCGATAGCGCGTTCGTGATCCACGCGCGCCTCAAAGAGATGTCAGCAACGCCTACCGGGGTTGCGAGTTGTTCAAATTAGATACCGCGGCCCCGAACACAAAGGGCTAAGAAAGAACATAGGTAGTTTTTAGTAAGCAGAAGTCTGACGCTCCCTTCCAGTCCACCCAGAGCGGGAGGTGTCATTTGATGATTTCTAAAAAAAAGAGCTCCTATATGTAGATATTTAATATGGCTCATCGAAAATTTGCGTAGGTCCTATGTCCAGTAGTGGACGTATTTTGGCTGAAATTTGCGTAGGTCCTATGTCCAGTAGTGGACGTATTTTGGCTGAAATTTGCGTAGGTCCTATGTCCAGAAGTGGACGTATTTTGGCTGAAATGATGAAATGAATGATGAAGCGTACGATGCGTTAATAATAAACCTAGCATTGGCCGCCTAGTAACAGAAAGAGATCAATGTTTCAAACAAAATTGTTTTCCCCGGCATCCCGTCAAACACAATAATTATAAAACGAAAACGTCAGTCCCGTTTACGATTCCGTTTTACGGTTTTAATCTAAGCACCAAATACCATTGAGTTACGATTTATTTTACGCATGAAAGCGAACGCCGAACGATTAATTGTGTAAAATGTCTTTTACGACTCGCTGTTAAATTCGACTGCGTGAATTGGGACGCTTTCATTCGTATTACGATATCTTTCTTAGATTTTTGTTAGTTATTTTATTTTTGGAATTTCGGGAAATTTTTGACTTAAGAAAAAATGATAAGTTGTTGACTTGTATAAGACTTATGTACTTGATGACTAGGATATAAGCTCTTTAACCAAGGCTTAATGTACCTATTTTAAGTGTTGGTTTTAGTATTTGGGTGACAAGTAAAGAAAAATGTTAGCAAGCAAAAGGACACAGGATTGTCGTATTCCATCAAAATGTCAGTCAATAAATTTATTTTTTAAAAAATCTAAATAATGGATCAGGTGTTTTTTAGGTTTTGACATAGTCACCTGGTACTGTTATAAAAACAGCCAAATCATAATAAAATTATCACACTAATATTATACAGGCGAAAGTTTGTGAGTGTGTATGTTTGTTACTTCTTCACGTAAAAACTACTGAACGGATTTGAATAAAATCTGGTACACAAATAGTTTGAAACCTGGATTAACACAGAGGATAGTTTTTATCCCGATTTTATCTTCCCGTGGGATAATTTTCGAGTTGTAGCGGGTGAAGCCGCTGGCAACAGCTAGTCTGGAATAATTTTGGAATCCATGATAAAATATTGTTCTCAATTACAGTCATCATCGATAACAATTTAAAAAATATGACGTCCTAAAATATTTTTTTTTTTTAAACGTTGCCCCACACTAGGATAAAAAAAAAATAATCAGGCTACAAGTTATATAGTTACATTACAAGTTATATCGTTACATAATCCAGGCATAAACATTTAGCGTGCTGAAACGTAAGCCACGTGCAGCTGTATCCCAGGGATTTAATGTTGCAATTGTAGAAACACGCAGCAGCCCTAAGGGTATGAGACAACCCGCGATGACCTCCGGCCACCGTAGACGCGGGCCTGTGGACGGTGAGTGATGGGCTAACTCGCCGTCCGTCCGTCTCACGACGAAAACAGGCCGTGTCGACGGCGCGTTCGTGTTCCACGCGCGCCTCAAAGAGATGTCAGCAACATGGGAGGGGCCCGAAAGGGCCGACGCCTGTCGGGGCCGCGGGTAGTCCTCTGGTTATCGCGGCCTCGACATAGAGGGCGAAGAAGGAACATGGGTGGTTTTTAGTCAGTAGAAGTCTGACACTCCCTTTCGCTCTGCCCAAGAGCGGGAGGGGTTATTCGATGATTTTACACCCACCAAAAAAAAAAAAAAAAAAAAAGGGTATGAGACAATGAAATATGGCAACCCTGACTAAGAAGGAACTTGGGTGGTGTTTAGTCTGTAGGAGTCTGACACTCCCTTTTGCTCCGCCCAGAGCGGGAGGAGACATATTTTGATGGTTTCCCACACTCCAAAGAAAAAACAAAAGATTAAAGATTAAGTATTAAGAATTCCGTTTTTTTTTTCATAAAGATTTTAATCAATTCAAACAATACCATGCACATCACAATATCAAACCACATTCTTACATCTGGTCATGCACGCACGCTGGTACCACAAATAAAAAAGAAACTTGTCTTTTTTTAAGATTAACTTTGGAAACACTCAGGACTGGAAAGGTGCTGGACAGAGCACAATGGAAACGGTTCAATGAAAAGGGTACCGAATCCGAATATCCGAATTGAATTACGGGATAAATCATAAGAGGTTTATTTTATACTCGCGTTCACAAATAAAGATATTGTAATAAAGTGTATCATAAAACAGGCAGTAAACATCATCATCATTATTTTTGCCAGACGTCCACTGCTCGACATAGGCCTCCCCAGTGTCGCCGCATTGATCGGTTCCGTGCGTCCTCGCATCCAGCGGTCGCTCCATGTAAAATAATGGTATTCAGCTGCATCTGGTAAGATTGGAAGTCGACCCCAACAAAGTAGGTAGGCTAGGCAGACGATGATATTGTAAAGTTGTGAAGTACAGTCACGAGCAATAATATGTATACACTTGGCCAGGTTGAAACGCAAATTTCTGGTGAAATAACGATTGCAACTTGGAAATATGACTTACTTTACGATGATATGGGTTCCAAAATATAGTTTCGTTACGTAACAGGAAAATGTAATTATTACTGTAGGCGAAAATTGCTTCTAAAGTTTGCTAAATGTATACATATTGGTGCTGCTGTTTACTGTACATACCAAATTCGGAAATAATTATTAAATTCAACTAGAATAATTTTAAACACTTCTAAATGAGAACAGCACTGCAGTTTAATTAGCATTGAACATCAAATTGGCATTATAAATGTAACAAATAATGAGAGTTTAATTCAAATCATTATAATAGTGTTCAGAATCAAATGGATACCTGCTAATTACTATGAATGTATTAATTACGTGTTAACAGACTACTAATAGAAATCATTTAATCAATTCTAATGTTTGTCATCATTTTGGGTACTAACAATATAATTAACTAGTAAAATATTGTCAATAGGTTAGTACCTAGCTTTAATGAGATCTGAGCCAAAACATAAATATTTATGACTAAACACAATTCTCATTTAGACAATGTGTTAGTTTACTCGTTAAAAGCTGCCAAAATTTGGTTCCGTATTTGACGTCTGGCAGTTATACAAAGTCGAAAAGTCTTGTCGAGCTAGGTTTAAAAATATTAATAAAAAACAACTCATAAAATACGAGAAGGTACCGTTATCAAGATAGTACATACACAGCCACAAAAACATTTTTATGACAAAGAAAAAGTAAGACTCGGTCCTTAGCAGATGACCTAAACAATGTTCTTTTTTTAAAGGATCTATTCTAATCCTCCGTTCATCTATTCTACGCTCGGTTGACGGCACAAGATGTTCGCCCATTAAAATAGCCTTCAGACGTTTTTCTTCACGGTCGAGTGGGGCAATGATACCCTACGGTAGAGCCTAACGCTTCGGTTGGTCGGGTGGCCCTAATCGTGTCACACATGGTTAAATGCATATCCTTTTAAGCTGCGGTACAAATTGTGAGCGGAACGAGGGTGAAGATTTTGTGAAAAACTTTTAAAATGCTATTCTGTGTTTATTGAATGTTTTTAGTATTATTTTGAGGCTGGCATAAAAACAACGCATCCATGATGTCTGTTGTTGTGATTTACTGTGAGATAGGAGACAGGCATACCTAAGTTGTGTAGCTATGTTTGGCACAATAGCTACCAATGACGATATTGAAGCAGATAGGTTTTAAAAAGACTGATCTCAAGTTACAAAGTTTTTAATATAATTTTGCAGAAACAGCACCAAACAGAAGAGGAAAAACATATTTGAGAAAAATATTTTGGAGACGTGTGTTGAATAAGAATCCAACACACTATTTTATAACAAAGAAAATTAAGAGAGCTACACCAGTTAATAGAAGACCTAGGTGAAAAGATTTTCATCCCCCATAGAAAAGTGCAGTTCAACCAACACACGTCTGGTCAGAGGATATGCCCTTTTCTATAGGACTAGCGGACGTCACGCGGGTTCACCCGCGTACAATACGAGGATAAAAAGTCTATGTCATCCGAGGACGGTGTAGCTTCCCAACGCTGAAAGCATTTTTCAAATCGGTCGAATTTTTCACGTTTTCGTTACATACAAAAATTTAAATCTTTCCTCTATTTAGTAGTAGGTATAGATATACAAAAACTGTACACCCTGTTATTCACAGCTCTTTTTTTGAAGGGGTGAGAAATCATCAAATAACCCCTCCCTCTCTTGGGCAGAGCGAAAGGGAATGTCAAACTTCTACTGACCCGCAGCCCCGACGCGGCGACGGGTTCTTCATACCCGTATGAGAGCATCCTTAGACTCTCACAGCTTACTCTTTGTAGCACACACCAAACCGGTACGCAGAGATTATCAAGGGCCACCCATGTGGAATCAGGAAATTAATTATGAGAAAAACGTCGACTAGATTAAGGGTTTTACAGTATTTATAGTAGCTTCCGGTTCCTGTAAATAGTTGATACGGGAAGGTAAAGGTGGGATAATGTTTATTTGGAGGTTTATTAGGGTGCCTTACTAATGGTTTGTTAATCTTTCTGGTTATATGAAAGTTGGGTAAACTATTAAAGCAATTGTTACTAGATGAAATGGTCATTAGGGGTCCGTACCAAAAAAGGAATAAACGGAACCCTTATTGGATCACTCGTGTGTCTGTCTGTCTGTCGACCATTCCCCCCCCCCTCTTATCTCCGAAACTACTGAGACTAAAATTCTAAAAAAACAATACAGATATTAGTTCAACACTAATTTCATTACATAATTATGGTATACAGCATACGGAGAGTTAATATCATAAATTGCGCCATTATAGATTATAGAAAAACCTATAAGAAGTCTAAGCACGGAACTGCAACCTTTCATGTGCAAGTGGCACTTGCACTTGGCCATTTTTTTTAATTTTCATTTTTTCCAAAATGTGGTGCAAAGTAAACAAACGATGAATGGATTCTATGAAGGAAGATAGAAACGTAAAAAAGAAATAATATATGGAAGAAGAAGACAATCATGTTGCGTCGACCTCAAATAAATTGGGATAAGGTCAGGAAAACGAAGATTATAGTAATTCTTAGAAACAGCCTAGCCCGGATTTACGTCCGATCACAATGAAATCCGATCATTTGCCATTCATCAATTAAACATAACTGGTTAAATTTGGGAGTACCATAGTTACAACCCTGTTTTTCCATTGGAAAAGAAGAAGTTGCAGCTTCCATAGAAAATTACTCCACATCCGACTGCTGAGAAAAATATCTAAAAATAATGATTAAAATGAGTATTTATAAATTGCATACTTCCGATTGTAATCCTTACTGGCTATCATACTTAAATTGCTCCAAAGATTCTTTCAGGCGCAGTATTTTTTATCTTAAAAATATTTTACTTTCAATCTTGCAATACCTAACTATAACGACCAAAAAGTGAAATAAACATGACTAATATGCTAAACTATTGCTTTCTTGTTAAAATTGAGGTATTTTTATTTATTTACGTTTTTGAGCGAAACTACGATGGTACGAGTAACCTGAGACCGGGCCGCAGTTAGCGTTACTTTAAAGCTGGGGGCACGGGAGTGCCCCCGCCAAGACGAGCATTAAAGCGGCACGGCCGTACCATCCTTTTCTCGAACCAGCTCAGGTCATTTTCGACCTCCTATAACTTCGTTATGGATAAAACTAGAAGCCTGAATTTTAAAGTAAGTTTTTAAGTAACCAATTAGGCATTGTATAAACACGGTATATTTCAATTTTCGTTCTATTCGAACCAGTAGTTTAAGAATTATAACTAATCAAAGTTCTTTAGTTTAGTCACTCACTGACTGATTGACCGATCATCAAAAGTCTAAGGCACTTCTAGCAGACATAGAAGCTTCAAATTTAAAATACAATTAGTGTTTAGTGTATACATCAAAGAAAAACTAAAAAAAAATTGCTATTTCAGTCTAGTTTTCTGAATACACCAACTGCATAAATAACTTTGTAATCCCAGTGCATCACATTGGCCAATGCGATGGCCAATGTGATGGCCAGCTATTACAATGGCCTGTTTAACATTGGCAAATGCGATGTGATGGCCAAATCAATCCATTTATTTAAAAACATCAAAGGTTTTTAAGTAGGGACTGAATATATTAACTGACTTGGTATTACATGGATCTCACTACTTTTTACGGTAAATAATTGAGTTGCGCGACTTGGCTTTTTTACAAGTTTTGTTTTTAATGGGATATAACTTTTTAATGTTATTATTAACTTAGTAGGTATAAAAAACTATGTTTAAACAATTGCAATGAGTTAATACAGTGTTTAATTGTTTTTCAATCCTATTAAAAAACGAAAGTTATAAGTTGTATATTATAGGTATTCTGCCCTTCAATTAAAGTTTAGAGCAATTTTTAAATGTGCTAGCCAGTAAGCATGATTAAGCAATATTTTGAGATACTTATCTTTGCAGTCGGAAGTGGGGCATTCTTGCAACTTCTCCTTTGTCTGGAGTTTAAGTTTTAACACCAGATATCACGATAATACTACCTACACACAATAAACACCCACGACGTTGACAGTAACGATCACTCGCTACACTCATACATCGCACACGGTCGGGATGCTGTTCTGTTGGTGCGACAAAGCTGACATGTCCAATGTATTACGTGACGTCACACATGCTTTGCTCGGGTTGTTTACATGCGATTGCAAACACTATACAGATTACATGTGTAAGTTTGTTTGTTGGTATTAGAAGGAGCGCGAAGCTAAATAATAACCACTCGGTTCGATCTTCATGTTAAGCTTCGCTAGTCTGAATAGGGTATTTAACAAAACAAAACTAATTAGTCCGTCAGATAGATTTCCAAAAATATTGGACACGTATTTTTTCTTTAATCTCGTAAACAAGCAATGAAGACGATACAGTGCTTTGAAAACTCGTGTGACGTCATTTTCTGAGACATTATGACATTCATTAACGGTCAGTGACGTCACAACCAGCCACTCAAATCTTTGACGCGTTTTATCTTCGTCAACTTTTATTGATTTGATAAAACAAAAAATACGTATCCAATATTTTTCGATAATCTAACAGACGGACTATTTAGAATCATATTTTTTTAAGTCAGTAAACATTTCTATTGGTCCGTGGATGTGTGACTATAACTACCCATGAGATATCAAGTTTCCGCATTACCTCCGAAGGAACGTTAAGCTGTTGATTGCGACTGGCAATCGTTGATCTTTGTCAGTCGTAATAGGTAGTCAGTAGTGAGAAAGTCTGACTATCAGTCTTGCCAAGGGGTATCGTATTACCTGGTAGTAACTGGGTTGAGCAGATTAGATAAGAAATCGCTCATTATATAACCCTCCTTTTGGGCTTCGCCGCAGTCGGGTAAATACAGTGATATTCAGCCGTATCCGGTTAAACTGAAGGCCTACAAAAAGTGTTATGACACCTTATTAAGGCGCTCTTAGTTAATATTAATAAAATAGTTAAATCATTTTTCTGGGACTTCGTCGAGCTTCATTGTCTCGGGGCTTGTCTTGTGGTCGCCACTATTGGTTCTGGCTTACAGGAGTTACAGTGGTTTGGGAATAGTGAAGCGGGGTTGTCCCATTAAAAAAAAATATTGGTGAAATCATATTGAAACAAGATAACAGCGTACTATAATGCCGCCATTTTGTTTACGATACCATACTAACTATCGTATACTATCATCGCCTCCCTGTCCCAATTTGATTATAGGAAGTGCCGCAGCCTTAAGGTGTGGTGGTTGCCCCGACTTATGGACAACAAGACGTGTTTGCGAACTCAGGCAGGCGCATTACTTTGTGTAATTTATTTTATCATTACTGTTCTCAAAACGGTAAACGAAAGCATTGTGAGGAAACCGGCATGATTTACAACCAACAATTTGATGACATGTGACATCTACCAACCCGCACTGAGCCCGCGTGGTGGAGCCCATTCCCACTTATAGAGAGGAGGCTTGTGTCCCAGCAGTGGGAAAATTATAGGCTGGTTATGCTAAGCGCCACATGTTGTTTCCTTTCGTTCATCAACCATTACGCCATCATACATTTTGTTCTCATTCCTTACATATTTTAATCATTTTTTTTTGCTTTTCTCTTCCTCTCTATCAACATAATTACCAACGAACTAGTTGCTACATATAGTTTTATTAAAATCAATGAAAGTAACCAAAAATATCACGATACTAAAGCAACTCTGCAGCTTATTGCAGCACTGTCAACGTAGCTCAACAAAGCTTCTAACATACGTGAGTGACTGGGCCGACATGTCCAAGTATTATGTGACGTCACATCTCAAATGACGTTACAAGTTATAGCAGTGTAGTTTGAGTTTAAGATGCATTTGAAATGAAACTGTTAAAGTAATTGCTTACTGATTCATAGACAGAAACGTCTCTTTTATTATACCAATCTCCGCGGTTCCGTGACAACCTCAGCCAGGTATTTCCTCCGATGGCAACTATGTTGTCTGCTCATCTCGACGCGGACGACCTACATTTCTTTTGGTTCTTAAACACCATTCACTGCAATTTGCTAGGTGCCCTGCCTAACTACATTTGAGTTTCGTAATTTCCAATAATAATAATAATAATAATAATATTCCACAACTATCACACAACGCCATCTAGTCCCAAGCTAAGCAGAGCTTGTGTTATGGGTACTAGACAACTGATAAACATACTTATATATTTCTAAATACATACATATTATAGATAAATTACACCCAGACACAGAACAAATGATCGTGCTCATCACACAAACATTTGTCCAATAACACACAACACATACACACACACATTTGAATAATTATCAAAAACCTTTGTACGTTTTTTTTTTTTATACGTTTTCGGTTTTCGACGTTAAGACATCGATCTACCAGCTTTATTCCGAGCATGGAACGCTGTAATGGCAACTTTCAGTCTGTAGACAGCTGATTACAACCTAGAAGTCTATAACTACAACCTACTTCTTCTTAAAAAGCGACGGCAATCCGACACGACCGGAGAGAAATCAGGCGCTGTACCAACGAAAGAAAACATCGTAAGTAAAGAAACAATAAGACTTCTGATGTCTACCAACCCACTCTAGACCTGCAAAGTAGAAAACAACCTAGTTCCTCTCAAAAAGCAATGAATATAACCAAACCACATTCATGATTTGCAAGCGCTTTGCAGCATAGGGCAGCGCTGTCAACAGCTAAACACAGCTTCTAACTTACACGAGTGACTGAGCTGACGTGGCCATGTATTACGTGACGTCACAGCGCATATAACGTAACAAGTTACAGCGGGAGCACTTTTGAATGGATTTGAAATACATGTGCTGAGACTGAACTAGTGTTATAGTGCTGCTATTGTTGTTTTAGTGGTCGTTATCGGAACTAACGACGAAATATTGTTTGTTCAATGCAATTTCCTCACAAATTAGACTACTGCGCAGCGTGTTGCAGGTTCGATCCCCGCACGAAACAAATATTTGTATGGCCTACAGATAGTTATTTTGGGTCTGGGTATTTGTGTATGTGAGTTTCCATGTTTGTAAATGCACCCACGATACAGGAGGAATTCCTAGACAGGGGCAACATTTAAAAAAAAAATGAATGCCTCGTTGGTTCTGTGGTTGTAAACGTGACAGCTGTGCATGAGGTATATGACTCGATTCCCAGATTGGGTAAAGTGTTATAGGGGTATTCCATCAGAATGATTTAATAGTAGCCACGGAAACTGAATTAGTGCCCGGTTGCTGACAATAGGGTCGCCTCCTTTTAAGTGGGACGGGAACACAACAGACGAAATGTTGGTGTAGGTACTATATATAACGGGTACACCTCTGCCTAACCCATCGTAGATTACAAGCGTGATGGTATGTTGTGTTCTCCAATAGCGCTCTTTTGACAATGCCTATAAGTACTAAAACATCTTAAAAGCACTGTAACTGTAATTTGAAACAATGAGTACCTAAATATAGACAAACTATGAGACATTCTGCCGAAGCAAAATAAAGAAACAATACCATCCCAAATCCACTTTTGCCAAAAACAGAAACCCGCAACACAAATTCTTAAATATCAACAAACGTTTCCCTTAGGAGCAGTTTCATTAATGAAACCAATTCCATTTAAACAGCAGCCACTGAAACTCCAAATGGCTGAACAATAAAAAATCCTGCAACTTAAACCTGACATTCCAATTTTGAATTCCGAAATCCTAAAGGAGGTTGCTAAAAAAATAAAACCTTCGTGAACAAAATCTGTAAAGAGTAATTGATTTTCCGAAATCAAATTCCGAATCTTGGTTTCGGATAGCATTCGACAGGTAAATTCAAACAAAGAACGGACTTGATTTCACAATACCCTCGAGCTAATCTAGATTTCGATCGGTACAATAGGGCTTCCATGCTGTTGGAATTGAGATGGAACGGAATTTTAGCTTTGTTTGGCAAGTCAAAGGGAAAGTTCGAAAGTTTTGTTTATAATTAAAGTGGCTTACAAAGCGTGTTGTATGGATTGACCGTTGTATTACTAGCAAAACCACATACTTTGCAGATAGTTATATTAATACAAGACCAGACATCATAAAATCGTGTCATCCTTCTTTAGAGCAGGAGGTGGATAAAATATGGCGTCAGTAAAAAAAAAAATGTAAAATATGTTCATTATTTGTGACAAAAGTGAGCTTTGAAAATCTTTACAAATGTATCCCCTAGTAGCCCGGATAGGGGATGAATGTTTGTATGACCATCTCACAGTTTTTGCCATAGCTCCATAGATCCACATAGTAAGTTAGATTATCTGTCTTGTCTGCTAGCCAATATGATTAAATCTGCCGTATTTTGAGAACTACCCATTTTTATGGATATTTTATGATTGAATATAGTCATATTAATCAGAAAATTTGAATAATCTGGCAGTTATTTTTATGACAAAAATTTTATGGTCCGAATATAATAAAAATTCCACTCTAAAACTCATGGGATACTTGCCATTAAAGATCTACACGAATATTATAAAGAGGAAAGATTTTAACGAATAGGCTCCAAAACTACTGGACCGATTTGAAAAACTCTTTCACCGTTGAGAAGCTACACTATCCCCGGGTGAAACCGCGTGACGTCCGCTAGTAATAAATAAAGAAATTGAGTAAAGAACTTATCTTACCAAGGGCCCGACATGGGCCTATGTGCCTATCACCTCTCTGGTTATAAACCTCAGATGTTAACCCGTTGCGGCTGATCTTGGATTTTCAGGTGTTTTTAAGTACTTACTTATATCTTAAGTTGGTTTGAAATCCGGATCTAAAATAACGTACCTCGTAAAGTGCCGCACCTGATCCCTCTCCGTCATGGGATTGCTGATCTATCGGACTATTAGAGAAAGGAAGTGGGAGAGCACCTGATTTATATAGACACTTGTGCCACAATATTACCCTGCATGACCGATAACGGTCAGGAGAATTACTTCACTTACACCCCAGATTTATTGACGATGTATCCAACATTAAATGCGAAGACACATGACTTAAAATACCCCAAAATAGTCAATCAGTCGATCCAATCAGTTCCTGCCCGTATTAATGTAAGCCATCAGTCTTCGAATCTGATTAGATCAGAGCGATGCAGCCAAACGACCCACTGGAGACGATAACGTCCTAACTTACACCAGAATCTCTTACAAATACGACCTTTTCAAACTAAACACAGAAATTCGGAGCGTGAAAACACTCAGAACGAAAAGGTTCTAAAGTTCTTTAGCTCGGGGAGCAGTTAGAACCTTTTCGAATTAAAGCGGGAAACTTATTAATGATCCTAGCACAACTCCTTGGCAACTCGTTACTGGGGCAATAAATAACGTACCAACTGCTTTTAGAAGTTTCGCCTCTTTCAATCTTTTGATCACTTTTAGTGATCGTATTTTCATAAAGATTGTTTATTTGCGATATTATTTCTAGTTCTAGTTCCAAAATAGTTTTGGCACTAGTTAGATAAATCTTCGATGGTTTTCTGTCTGGGTCAACTAAGAGATTGATATTCTTTGGAGATACATTTTGGGCTATTCAGATTTTGGTAACTAGCATGAAGTTTTTTTTCGAGTTTAAAATATAAAAATGGGCCTCATCAGAAAGCTCAAAGTCACACAAAGGGCAATGGAGATGCTGCGGGTTGTACACTAGTCACCGCGGCCTCGACATATAGGGCTAGGAAGGAACATATTTCTTCCTTCCGTTCTCAGCTTAAATGGCTGCCTATCCGACTCGGGAGGTCCCTCAGATCTCTATGCATGCTCTTCTTGATTATGAACGATCCACGAGCTCCTGATTATTTAAAAAGTTATTTCAAAGTGTTGGGCAGTTGTCATAGTTGTAATCTTCGAGCTTCCAAAAATCTTATTCTCCAAATTCCTTCACACCGCCCCTGTTTTTTGTCAAATTCTTACATCTTATATCTCATCTATTAAACTCTGGAACACGTTACCCCTGGGAATTAAAAAAGCTGAAAGCAAATTCACTTTTAAAAGGAAAGTACGTTCCCACTATTTAAATCAGACCAAATAGCTATTACAAGTTAGTTATGGTAATTACCAGTTATGTTTTATTTTGGTATTTATTGCAATATTTATTAGTTTATGTTATTTTTATATGTGTATTAGTATTAATACATGTATATATATATTTTAATTGATATTGTTTTTTTTTTAGTTACTTTGTAGCCTACCACAATATTGTCTTGTTTGATCCTAAGGTTGACTGGTAGAGAATGCCTTGTGGCATTAAGTCCGCCTATGTATCACTATTGTGCATAAAGTTTAAATAAATAAATAAACATGGGTGGTTTTTAGTCAGTAGAAGTCTGACACTCTCTTTTGCTCTGCCTAAGAGCGGGTTATTTGATGATTTTCCACCCCCCAAAAAAAACAAAAGGTCAATGGAGATAGTTAAGTTCGGAGTTTCCTTGCGTGATCGAATCAGTAGCCCGAAGAATCGCCAGACTTTTGTAGCAATGGGCAGGGCACATTGCTCGCAAAACGGGTGCCCGAAATGTTCTGGAGTGGCCACCGCGAACCGGAAGACGTTGCGTTGGAAGGCCTTCCAACAAGGTAGACCGATGACCTGGTGAAGGTTGCGGGGACCCGCTGGATGTGAGACGCACGGGACCAGTCAATGTGGCGACACCTGGAGGAGACCTATGTCCAGCAGTGGACGTCTTTTGGCTGAAATTATAATGAAATATAAAATATGAGTAATTTGATAGCATTATCAGCCCATACATGTTCCCATTGCTGGAACACATGCCTCGTCACTGTGAGACAGAGTGGACTATAGTCTACCACGCGGGCCTAGTTCTGGTGGGTTGGCCCAGTCCTAGTATGATATAGTATAGTGTAAGTATAACGTGTAACGCATAAAACTTTGTGTAATTTTAAATAGGGATGTTTGCTGACTTAAAAAAATATGATTATAATTAGTCCGTCTGTTAGATTATCGAAAAATATTAGATAGGTACGTATTTTTCAATAAAAATTGGCGAAGATAAAACGCGTCAAAGATTTGAGTAGGGGTTGATGACGTCACTGACCGCTAAAAGTGTCATACTAATGACTTAGAGTATGACGTCACACGAGTTTTCAAAGCACTGTATCGTTTTCATTGTTTGTTTACGTGAAAACAGGAAAAATACGTGTCCAATATTTTTAGAAAATCTATATGACGGACTAATTAGTTTCTTTTTTGTTAACTACCCCATTAAAGGGGGGAGTATTTAATAATCTAAGTACTCGTTTGTATTATTTCTCTTCCGAATACCTTCGACCTTAAAATAGCTTGGTTGGACCAAGCTATTGTTTCTCTAGACGTTATTATTTTTAGACACATTAATATTTAACGTTATTTTTACATTATAATCTAAATAAGTACCCATGATGGGTTAAATAACTTTTCAAACTCAAGTTTAAATACGAATTGCGACGTTATCCTAAAAATAATAAAATTATAACATAAAATTCTAAACCATCATCAAGAACAAGTCAAAACACTAAAATGTGCATTAAAAACAAAATAACCCTAAAATGCACAACCTATTCCACTTCTACCTCAACCCTATAATGCAGAGTTTTATTTCAACCTTAACATTAACATAAAATGATGGTGGTTAAATAAAAACACGGGGAATGCATTAGATTAATGGTGTTTTAATGTTCGTAAATAAAGTGACGTCATGGGGAAGTCCCACGGGTGGCGTTTGTTATCGCTTAAGGTGGTTTGTTCCCCTAGTGTATACGTCGTATGATTGATTAGGTTCATTACGTGTCTTTGCATATAATGGTTATGTACATAAGTAATCTATGTAAGGCGAGATACTTTAAATTTAATTTAAATTTGATTGGGATTGCTGTTAATACCGCATGTTTGAAAAAGTTTTGTTTTTTAAAGAACTTTAGGATATAATATTTTACAAAACATAATATCGCGCCTGTAATTCCCGATGGCTTAGGTAGAGGTGTACCCATTAAAACACCCATATTTCACCAATTATGTTTTAAATCCCATCTAACATGGGGTGAAGCCTATTGCCGTCAACTGCATAAGATATCAAGTAAGCCACAGTTACTTTCCGAAAATTTCTGCTTCACTTCGTCTTATTTTCGAGACATTTCTATTATATCAGCCTTACTTACTATGCACGTCGAAAAATCAAACATAAAAAGTATTATTCACTGACAATATACTAAGATTCATTCTAAAAGAAAAGTTTTCAAAGAAAAGTTTTGAAATAACGATCACCCTGCTAGGTCCACGAAAACTTTTGTCAAAAAACATTCATTATATTTATACGTATGATAACAATTTGAGAAGCTAACTGCTACATTAGGCGTGTTAACAAAAGACGCATTTACGAGTCGCAAAGTGAAAAACCGTGTAGCGTCGGGAAAAGCGGGCGCATGTACGGTTCACCATTTTCGTGGCCCCAGGGATTTTTATGGCCACACACTGTGATGTCTTTTTTTGTCGGAAATTATGAACGACGTGACTTAGGTGCTATTTTGTGAACAGAAAGGTCATACGAACTGAGGTTACTTTTGCAATCTCAAAAGGTTAAATCCCTACGGCTCGAAATAACCGTCTTTACAATAGATAGGAAAATGTATTGACAAAGATGCTGTCAAATATTCAGTTCGACGAATAAACTAGGTATTTTGTATACATTTTATATTCACATATAGTAGATTACTCTTTAACTTAAGTCACAAAAGAGAACACAAGTTTTTAAAAACTGTAGTCAAATCCGTCGACGCTGCTTATGCTAGATGCACCAAATTCTATTAAAAGCTCTTTGTTATCAAACAATTTCGTCAGAGCAGAAACTGCGAGTAAAACGATCAAACACTAACCCCTAACAAGTACCCCTGTGTAGTCCAAAAGAGCGTTATTATTGACTCTTTTGAAAGCATTGAACCGAACTATTTATCACCTACGGAGAGACTTCAAAGCTTACTTTATAGTCGCTTGCATTTCAACCCCAAACACACATGATACTGTGTCACATTGTGTCAGATATTGCACAGATTGTGTTCAGAAAAAAGACACAGTAACACGTAATTGGAAGAGGGCTGTGTTTTGAAAACCACGTTTTCCAATAAATTGTGGCATGTCATAAAGGCGTCGTCACGTATACTCATTGCGAAGGTTAAGCGGGGGGTAGCCAAATGTTGCAGGGGATTTAGTAAATTGGTATTATTCAATGAATACTATAATTTTTCAAAAAAGTTATCCACTTGAGTTTTCTTTTCGGTGATTTCTTTTTACCGCGGAACGATACAAATACTGTCGGGGTGTCAGTAATTAGTTATTTAATGCAAGTGCCGAGACGTGATAAATGGAAGTAAAAAATACAACGTAACTCTCACAGAAAGGAGGCTGAAGAACCAGCAATAAGGACGATCACGCCAAAAAATCTAAAAAAAATACTGAAAGTCTAAAAAGTTGATGACAAAATTCCCATTGGGTTTTAACTTCTTTTTATTTGTAAAGCACCAGCAATTATCCTTAGCGCTCCATTTGTCAGTTCGAAACCAACGCCGGTTTAATTGTTTGTCCCAGGAGTACTGCGTGATTGGTCCGGGTAAGCATCCATAAATCAGCCAACGTCTAGGCGTTTGGGAATCAGAACACTGGAACTTGAGGAGTATTGGGTGGAAGATTTAGATTTAAACTGTGAAGACTAAACCCTCGAAACTATTTGCGTACTTACGTCAGACTCGGCAAAAGGTGTGTTTTAACTTAAGTATAGTTTCTGTACGAGATATTACTATAGGTAGGTCAACTTTTACATATATAGTACTTAAACTATCTGTTACCCGACTTCATCCGCGTGGTAATTTTGATGTGCATACGCGACAAGATAGAAAAAGTTGCCTATGTCCTTCCACATCCCCAATCTATCTACAAGACAATTTCTATTACTATAAAATCAGCTGTTTACTCGCGAAACGATAACAAACAAACAAAGTTACTTTCGGAGCTATGTATTTTAATCAGCAAATAAAAAAATAATCTTCTGCACCCACCAGTTAGATCTCTAGTCTTTTCTTCCAAATCCCAACTGCACATATTCCGACAACACGGCTACATACAGGGCCCTCGGTGCGACAAATAAGTGTTGGAAATTGGCTCGTACGCCGACCGTTCGTTCAAATTTACGACTTAATATAAAGTAGGTTTTCCGGGGGAAATTCCGCGTCGTATCGGTATGTGTAATAACAGGCTTATATGCGCGTAATGATATTTTTTTTAACTAGTTTGTATGCGTGAGGCGGTAAATTGTTTGTTGCAGTTTAGTGGCGACCATTTTTCTTCGGTGTTGAAACGTTTATTGCTGTTGGTGTTCGATGCTATTCTGTGGGTATGTTGTAGTAAGCTCGGTATTATTGTAAACTTATAGACTTTCTGTAGAGAAAAGCGTATTTTATAATGATTTACTTTATGTTACGTATTTAGTGAAATGGCTTATAAAAATGGATTGTTGTCATACTTTAAAAGTAAATTCGTTCAGAATTTCTCGCAGGAACGAAAGAAAGAAACTTCTATAAAAAGCAACTGTTGCTTGTATCATTACAATACCATCAAAAACATTAAATCCCCTTGTTCATAGATTAACTCTACCCTGGAGTGTAAATACTTACTCTTGACCTCAATCTTGTCCTCAGGACAGAGATGAGGTCGACAATGGGACGAGCTACCCACAAGAAGCCTTTTAACTTGCCTATTATTACTTATACTTTTTATTTTATTTCGATGAGACATTTGATATCATGCCTGTGCTATTGTCTTCACATCACGGGAGTTGATGGACGCTATTGAACGTACCAAACTCGTCGCTAAATGGGCTGACTTAATTTGAATGGACATCGACACATTAAGAAGAAGAACTAAAATATATTTCGTCTCTTTATTTCTCTGCAACCTATATTGAATACACTTCTAGCTCATAACTAACCCGCATTAGATATCCAGACTATCGATTTCCTTTTCCGGCTGACCTTAGTTGCGTCTAGCGAGTGGCATATCGAGAGCAGTGTTCATCGTATTCAGTGCTAGACTTAAAACGATTTGACCTATTTTATTGTTTGTCTGTGACATTCGTTTAGGTAAGTATCTACTTAGCTGATTAAACTGGTAAGCAAGTTGTGGGTATTTAGCGATAGGTCTTTAGTTTAGTGGTCGCAAGCATGAGTACTGAGCTTAAGGTCCTGTGTTTCGACTTTCTGGTTTGGCGAAACGCTCTTAGGTTTTTCCATCAGGATTTTCTTTGTAGCTACGGGGTCTGGATTTATGTTAATAGACTTACACCCTATTCGATCAGATTTAAACATAACTGGCAAAACGGGTGTACTATTTGGTACAAATTCGACCCTGACTGTTGTCATATTTTGACTTTTTGTGGATCATTCAGATGCAACAGTCAATCACCTTAGCGACTAGTAAACACTTAAGTAATCACATCACACTGCCGCACTCAGAGAGCTTTAATGATTACTTAGGCCCTCACTTAGTAAAGGTTTTGACAAATTTGTCATACAAAAGTATGTCAAATCTTCACTAAGTGACGGCGGCGAGTACCATAGACAGTCATTTTGAATGTTGTTCAGAAGCTGTATTTACAAAATCGATCAGTGGAAAACTCGGTAAATTCGTACAGAAAAGCAAGTCTAGCATAAACTCTACAAATAAATGGGGATTTTCTAATTTATCGGCGCGCCCCGGAATGCTCTCGGGCAAAGAAGAAAATCTTGCGAATTGATGAATTCCTAGAATACCTCGAAAGTCATTTCAGTAAACATTTTACGGTACTTTTCCCTATCTTTTTTTTTACTTTTAGAAGATGTTTTAGTGTTTCATTGGAAGTCGGGCCACTTAAAATCTTACCTAATAGTAACGATTACCATGCTAATTCATTCGTTTGATTTTCTAGATAAGGTAATATTCTTGATTGCTTACCTCGTTAAGCCGGAAGATACACAAAAATTACATGAAATTACTGCGAACAATAATTATTCCCGTGGAGTGCTAGTGCAACATTAAATGTGAAGTTTTTTTCATTAATAATTTGCTCCATCACCCACAACTTGCCCTGAATGAAGGTTGTAAACTATCCCGTGGGGTAACCGGGATAAATAATGTAACCGTTTGACTAAAGAGGGTTGGAACACATGTGACTAAAAGAGTAACTTTCTCAGCTTTAACGAGGTTGTCGTGATGGGGGATGGTAACTTCCACAATCATAATTCGGCTCGATCTATCACGACTATATCAGGCTTATTGGCAGCAATATTCCTTAACAGTATGGATGTGGGACTCTTAATAAAAACGCTATGCTTTTATTTTGGGAACTATATTTTCTATCACCAAAATTTATATTTGTCATCAAGTTGTATCACCTAATAAATAGATCTATCGCCACGAAATATTTTCGTTCTCAGATAAACAAAAATTGTTCCCAGGTATGAATTATCAAATTAATGTTAATATATGTGTAAAATAAGAGATCGATAACCAATAAAATTATATTGCATTACATGAATATAAACTTCGTTCTTATAATAACAGTTTTGTTACTTAAATAATAGCTCTGTGCTCAGAATGGTAGATCTGTCACCAAATAATGCTGACAGAAACCCTAACCCTAGAGGGTCGACGTCAAGGTCACCCCGAGGTTCGGTTAGTTAGGTTCCTATAATCCCTGCAGACAGAAATAGGAGCC
The DNA here is from genome assembly GCA_932274075.1 of Diarsia rubi. Classification (NCBI taxonomy): domain Eukaryota; kingdom Metazoa; phylum Arthropoda; class Insecta; order Lepidoptera; family Noctuidae; genus Diarsia; species Diarsia rubi. The sequence continues at coordinate 16,598,833 of OW026424.1, read as the reverse complement.
CCGTGCAGCGGGGCTCCTTCGACCTGCTGACGGAAAGTTAAGTTTTTTTGAAACTTAATGAAAATTTCTGGTGACATAATATATTATTATGATACCTTTAAATTAGTTTGCTTATATACTTATTAGGACAAAACTATTATAATACATACAAAAACATTTATTTGCTACTAGAGCCTATATCTCCATGATTTTAGGTGATTTATTGTGGAACTGATTTTGCATTGTTTGGTGACTACATTTTGGTGACAGATCTACTATTTTGAGGACAAACCCTATTATTTAAGAAACACAAAACTAATTAAATTGGTGATAGCTTAAATGATACCCTTTTATTTTGATATTTTTTTTTGCAAAATTGGCATTGGCTCTAGGTCGAAAAATTTTAAAGTCATAGGGGTAGGATTTTGCCCAGCAGTGGGATTACATAGGCTAACAATAACAAGCAAAATTAAAACCTAATAGCATACAGACCTATTTATTCTTACCTGGACAGCTCTGTCTGGATACAATTACACAAGCCTAGTTGGTTTGTGGCAAATGAAATTTAAATAACAGCGCGAAGGACTGTAACAGTAAGCAGATCCTTTATTTTATCAAAACAAAGCACATTTCTGCCGGCGTGCACGACGCCCGAGCCTGCGTCTTAATTAATTACATTCAGTTGTCAACCGTTGACTTGTCTTCGGTGGTGTGTCGTCATAAATTTTGTTCTTACCACAGACTGTAGAAGCATTAGATCCTGGTAAGTATTGGTTCAAATAATGACTGGTATACGATGACTCTGAATGTCCACCCCTGGTGCAGGGCGACAAGATTTCATTAATCCACCCGTGGTGCATTTGGGGAATAATTTTAAAAGATTGGCAACTAAAACCTGTGCTAAAGTCTATTCTAAAACTTATGGGCCAAGATTAAAGCCTACTCTCCAACTCATATTTCTGATGTGATGTAATTCAACGAAACTTAATTATGACTGCTTATTGCAGTCCTACTTCTAATATTCACTAATATACAGGCAGAAGGAAGTAATTAACCTACATGATAAAACTATAAATCATGTCATTTTTTTATGATTTTTATAAAACCTATAAGAAGTGTATGGTGCTAAAATAACATGGAAATTCTCTACGGAACCCTTCATACGCGAGTTTGACTCGCACTTGGCCGATTTTGTTTACAACTTTTCATCCAGGCTCCAGCTTTAGCAAGAGACAATCTGCTTTTCAATTTTTAAAATTCCCTTTGTCTCAATCAAATTCGTATTTAAAACATACAGAAATACGCAGATTTTCCTGTTATAAATCCTACACTCGGCAAAGATCGTGTAAAAAGCCTCTATTAAATTCTCTTTACGCTGAAAGGATATCTAACAATACTTAGCTCTGTCGAAGTAGAACGTAAATTATAAGGCTACAGCTTCGCATTAATGCGTCGCACAAAATTCATGAAAATAGGTTTATTTGTTCAAGAAAACCTGAGTTTTCGAATTATTTTGTGCTGAATACGAGAAAGTGAACGAAATGTTTAATGTGCAGCCAATCTAAATACGAGTAATTTAAAAGATTGCAATTACATTTCAAGCTTATTGAAATTACAATCTATGTTAATGTTGGGTTTCCTTTTTTGTTGAATTACTGCCAAACGGTGTCAGAGTTTTTATGTCACCCGGCGGACCCTTGATATTTTTTTTGGGGGGCTGGGAAATCATCAAATAACTGCTAGACTTCTACTGACTAAAAACCACCCATGTTCGTTCTGCCCTTTATGTCGAGACCGCGGTATCTCTTGCGAACAACCCGCAGCCCCGACGGACCCATCGGCCTCTGACTTGGCTTTGCCGATTATCATAAGCTATAAAAAAATCCCGTGTCGTAATTGCCGAGTATAAAGCGGCCAATCACGCCGGCAAAAGTTTAAAATACACACATACATAATCTCACGCCGTTTTCCCGTGGGGGTTACAACAGTACGAAACCCGCTACAATCCTTGGATACTCGTTTTGCCTCATCCACGTTCATACATCTGATCATACACGCACGCCCGAACTGAAAATATTGTATTAGCGGCATTTGCTTTGTTGTAAACTTTTCAGTGTTACGTTGTTTCTATGTTTTTATACATTCATATAATTTTAGATTTTTTAGAGCATCGGTGGCCCAGTGGTGGTGGCCCCGACTTACGAACAGTAGGTCATGAGTTCGAACCCAGGCAGGCATATTACTTTGGGTAATTTATTTAATCACCGCTGCTCTCGAAATAGTGAAGGAAAACATCGTGAGGAAACCGGCATGTCTTAGAATCAAAAAAATTTAAGACATCTACCAATCCGCACTGAGCCCGCGTGGTAGATTATAGCCCATTCCCTCTCAAAAAAAATGAGAGGAGGCCTGTGTCCTAGCAACATTAATAGGCTGTTGATGATTGATGATATAATTTTAGTCTACATAAACACATAAGACATTTATGACAACTGCTTGATTCCGGTTTAATGATTATTTGCAATTAGGGGAGGCAAGAAGTGAGAGCATAAAGTTTCTATGGCCTTTTTTTCTTTATCATTGTTTACATCTAGATAATTATGTCACAACCAATACATCCGCAACTATTTTTTTAAATCACTTTGTTTTTCTTTAATCTTTTGTATAGACTCCTGATGAACTTTAATCTGCTCTTTGTGAAATTTGATTTGTTCATTCATATGACGCTTTATATCCTCAAGGAGTTCTGAATCCTTTTTATGAAAGTACTGTGCTTCTCTGGCGACGCCTAACTCTTTGAAGATCCCGCCGGCTTCGTTTATTGAGCCGGCACACCTGCCACCAGAACCGGCGTTATTATCTGGAGAATGAATTTCTTTTTTTAAGCAATATCAAAATCGAAATACAGGGTATAAACTAACCATTTTTTTTTGACGGGTGGGACATCATCAAATAACCCCTCTCGCTCTAGGCAGAGAGGAAAGGGAGTGTCAGACTTCTACTAAAAACACCCCATGTTCCTTGAGGCTGCGGTATCTCTTACAACATACCGTAGCCCCGACGGGCCCTGTCAATCCTCCTCCCTCCCCTAACCCCACAAACCATTTTTTGCACTCAAAAGTAACTTATGTCCTATCAGGCTCTAAACTATCTGTGTACCAAATTTCATTAAAATCGGTTTAGAAGTTTTGGCGTGAAGGCGCGACAGACAGACAAAGTTACTTTCGCGTTTAAAATATTAGTAAGGATAGTAAGGATGAAAGAACTATAAAAAAAACAATATACTGGGTCTAAGGGACAGCCCTCAACAAACTGCCGGTGTGCATCCCACCTAACTTTTCCCTGGTATATTTTTATCCTTATTTCTGTTACTAAGTATTTCCTTTACGTCATTGCAATTATTTATTCTCCATTTATTTTATGTACACTTCTCCATCTATGTTAATAATACGGCTAAGATAAAAAAAAAATACCACAACGTTCCTGAAATAATTTATTGTACCCTAGTGTGAAATACTAAGTGTAACTCATCAGTTTTGCGGAGGGCTTTTCGTTACACCCTGTATGAGATGTAGACAAAAGAGTACTGAACTTACTTGTTTCAATAATACTACAAACTGGTTTCACTCACCTGAATATAAACGTAAAATATCTTTCTTTCTAGTTTTTACCACACCACTCAATTTAGGAACTGCCTTGAACATGCTTTTAAATTTGACAAAATAAACTAAAAATATTTCACAGCAAAAAATATTAAGTAGAAAAACATTATTTTTGATATTTTTTTATTTATTTGTTATTTACAAAAATATCTTTGTATTCTGTTTCTTTTTTGATGTTTAAATGTAACAATTTTAATTTAGGGCAAATCTAGTAGGCCTTGGTTGGCTTAGTATAGTCGGGTCTTCAGCATTAAATAGTATGACGCGTGTAAATCCTTAGAGGGTTAGGCAGAGGTGTTCCCAAATAGTGCACATACTTTTTGAAAAATCTGTTTACAAATCTGTTGAAAACGAGTGTGTTGCCATCAACCGGGCTCAGACCAAAACTCCTAGGCCGCTGCTCTGAAATTTCTGATGGGAAAATGAAATAAGCTCTGTATACACATAAGAGCAGTGGTGGCCCAGTGGTGGCGGCCTTGACTTACGAACAGTGAGTCGTGGGTTTAAATCCAGTCAGGCGCATTATTTTGTGTAATTTCTTTCACCACCACTGCTCTCTAAACGGTGTAGGAAAACATCGTGAGGAAACCGGTATGTCTTAGCACCAAAAAAATCGAAGACATGCGACATCTGGGCACGCGTGGTGGATTATAGTCCATCCCTCTCCTAGAGAGGAGGCCTGAGTCCCTGCAGTGGGAACAATATAGGCTGATGATGATGATACACATAACACACTCAGCATTGGGTGGTCAAAGGTGGAAAAAGAGAGAAAGAGAGAGTGAAAGAAGAGTTACATAACATTTTAACAAAGGACTATAAAACACTTGCGTTTCAGTATTTTTTCTAACATGGCCAGAGATCCCACATAATAGGTAGAAAAGTATGGTAGGAAAACGGGGAGGCCTTTGCTCAGCAGTGGGACATAGAGATGTTTACTGACTAAAAAAAATGTGATACTAATTAGCCCGTCTGTAAGATTATCGAAAAATATTGGATACGTATTTTTTGTTCTATCAAATCAATAAAAATTGACGAAGAAAAAACGCGTCAAAGATTTGAGTGGAGATTTGTGACGTCACTGACCAGTAAAAAATGCCATACTAATGTCTTAGAATATGACGTCACACGAGTTTTCAAAGCACTGTATCGTCTTCATTGTTTGTTTACGTCAAAAAAGAAAAATACGTATCCAATATTTTTTGGAAATCTATCTAACGGGCTAACCAGACTTTTTTTGTTAATTACCCTACTTTTGTTAATTACCCTATTTGCCAGTCAGTGTCAGGTTGTATGTAAGATTTTTTTTTGTTAACTACCCTTATACAAAATCTAGGCTAGGCATAGGTTTACTATACTATATAACGATAAAATAATAAAGAAGTAGACTTCGTAAGTTTGGTTGTGGAGTATAATCTTCAGAAATGCTGATCCAATCCCGAAAAATCTTTTACTAGTGGAAAGCTAATTTATTCCTAACAGGTAATATTTAAAATGTTCCTGATGTACCTATAACTTAATTGCGGTCAAAAACTTGTCCTATATATAAAAAGGGCAAGCCTCTCGCCGTAAACCGGGCAAAGATCCAGACTTCAAACTGAAATTGAGGAATTGCTCTTATGAAGAAACAGTTTCTGACATGGGAATCCTTCCTGGGGGAGGTTAGAACCTAAGGTAACCTAGGTTTCATATTATCCTTAAAACAACGAGACAATTGTATGTATAACCCTATTTTCGTTTAATTCGTGAACAAGACAATGGGCATCAGTCTCTGATAATTTTCCTGTATCTACATCAGCAAGGATTTGTTAGAACAATTCACATATTACTCACATCATACCATTTTTTTGTGGTACCAACAGTCGCGGAATAGCATGGCTTTAACGTTTGAACGGACAGACAGACAAACCGATGGACAATAATTCGTAAAGTGCAATCCAGATTTATTTATTATGTATATCCTCGTGCTTTTTCTTAAGTTTTTCTATTGCAGCCTTATGTAAAGCAATTTGTTTTTCGTGAAATGATTTTTGCGATTCCATATGATCTTTTAGATGATCTAGTAGTTCTTTTTCCCTTTGTCTGATGAACTGGGTTTCTTTAGCAATTTCTCGAGATTTTAACGGTTCATCTTCTCCGCTTTTGCCTGCTGCAAAAATAAATAGAATTAATGGATTCAACAAATAAAATATTTCTTTTCTTACTACGAGTAGCTTTAATCATTACTGGTAAGATAAATGTCATGAAGTGGTTGGAGTCTAGGTCTCCTCACATTCGTATTCATTGCAAATTATTTTGATGTCAGCTGCCTGTTACTCGTTAGTAAACCGAATGTTGTTTGAACCCGGTGCATGTGGTTTGAACGGGTTCAGCCTTGCACTAAAATCCTTAGGGATCAGTATCTCCTGAACTCTAGCCTATCAGGGTTCCTTCTATGAAACTCCATGATGAAAAGCACTCCCATAATCAACGTGAGCACATTGCATTTTTTTGTGGGGTGGGAAATCATCAAATAACCCCTTCCGCTCTTGGGCATGAGCTGCCTTGGATCAAGATCAGGTAGTAATTTTATCCGAGGCTTTGTAGATCCCGTGCCGTTTGTGTGCTAACCCTTAAATGCTTTTTTTGGGGGTCGGGAGATCACTCTTTCCGCTCTGGGCAGAGCGGACGGGAGTGCTACACTTCTACTGACTAAAAACCACCCATGTTCCTTCTTAGCCCTTTGTGTCGAGGCCGCGATCTCTTTTGAACAAGCCGCAGCCCTGACGGGCGAACCTTTATGTGCTCAAGTTACTTCTACACAGCAAATGATTAGATCACTTACGATATGTGCGTAAAATGTCAAAATTTAATTTCGAACAAAATAAAATCCTCCGCACTTTTTGGTTTCTGGCAGCCGTAGTGTATTTTCGAAGCATGATTATTTAAAAAATTGTTACTTTTCTTATTTATTTAGCTTATTCAATTTAATTCATACTGTTTCGACTCTTGTTTGATCTGGCAGTCCATGTTAGAAATGTCAAACTATTTTTTTTTAATTAGTTTATCGAGTATCATCCTGTTTGGTCCGGTTGAGACCCAGGCATGACTATTCTCCGCCAAGAAGAGGCCTTAAAGCTGGCTTTTGACTATGGGATATAAACATTACATCGTGAGATATAATATTTTATCGCTCGTCATACATTTTGTACGCGACCGTTAACATTGTGATATAATTGTATTACATCTCAAACGCGGGATGTAGTATACAGCTTTTTTTTTTTTGGCGGGTGGAAATCATCAAATAACCCCTCCCGCTCTTGGGCAGAGCGTAAGAGAGCGTAGGACTTCTACTGACTAAAAACCACCCATGTTCCTTCTTAGCCTTCTATGTCAAGGCCGCGATAACGAGTGTACAACCCGCGGCCCAATGTAGTATACAGCTCAAGATGTCATACGCAGCTCAAGATGTATCCATAGTCAAAAGCCGGTTTTCTTTTACAAAATGTATTTATAATATTACGTTTACAGACTATCTCAACCTTCTTGGTGTTGCTCTGACCTTGATCCTTAACTTTGGGTTCTGTATTGAGTCCATGTTTAGGCGATATTCCCACCTAAACAATGTGACACGTGGTCAGACGCACGTGATTTGGCACATAGCATGCCAGTAGCATCAACATTTAAAGCAACCGTATGGAGTAGTGTCTATTCGCGTGGCGTGAAATGACACGACCTGATATTGCTTTTATTATTAGCCCAATTTGTTGCACTCCTGAGGCTCCCCTGATTCCTTTTATTTCTCTCAATGCTTTGTTTTAGAAGAACCCATCCAAGGTATTACACCATCTTCTCGAAGGTTTGCCATGACCTCGTCCAGCTGTCTCGGGGATCCAGATTAGCTAGCTTACAGTTGTCCCGGTGGCATCTGGCAGATATAACCTGCTGCCTGCCCAATCCCATTTAAGACAACATGATTTTTAAAAACCACGTAACTATCACGTTCGTTAGAAAATAATACAAAACAAAAAAAATATAACCCACGTTTAATCGAAACTAATTTTCTAAAAATCTTAACCATTGTCTCCTCAGTTTTTTAATTCGCTTCATAGCTGTTTTGTTAACGTTTGCTATATCTCTCAAGTATTTTATTTGTAAATCATAAAACCGTGATAAAAATTTGCCTGCTTTCACTTCATCTGGGACAGGTTGCAACAAAGCTTTTGCTTTTTCATAAATCGCTATAGGATCGGGTGTGCGTTCTGACATAGGAGAGGCTGCAATAAAATAATTAGCATTACTGTTGTATGGTTTTTGAAAGGTTTGTTGTGTTTATGATCTTTAATGTTGTCTGTTTGCTCTAAATAGAAAGCAACCGAAAGCGTTCTAAGTCTCTCTCGAGACTTTTCGTAAAAACCGTCATGAGACGATGCAAGATGAGCGCTGACTATAAACACTCTTGCACTGACCATGTTTTGGAGTGTCTCAACGCGGGTATACATTTATGCAATCACCATTTCTACATCGTGAAGATTCAGGTCTACTCTTAAATTGAAGCAGCCCAGGGTGCCAGCAAACTGTGCGACCTGGGGCTGACATACTCTTCGAATGAGATACGCTTTATGTGATCCGCAGCAGCAAGCAAGAATATAGGTGAACTTTAGTTAGTAGAAGACTGACACTGCCTCGCGCTCCGCCCAGAGCGTGAAGAGTCATATCATGATTTCCCAACCACAAAAAAGAAAGTAAGAATATTTTGCGATAGGTGTGTTGACAGGAGACAAGATCTCTTGTGACCCGTAACCACTGCCTTCCCGCAGCTAGTCTCAGTTAAGCAGTAAGCCTGTATTACATTCTGTAACCAGCTTTACGTGACCCCTCGTATAAAGAAGAAGTGGACAAGTGTCAAATAATACTGGTTACGGTACTGAATATACGCAAAGTTTGCTTGCTTAGCATTGCTATTACCTACCAACTAGCAATGTTTCAACACACTAAGTATGCTACGTGTAGTTATAACATAAATGTAACTAGCAAAAAATTTGGGTGTGCGTGTGTCATCTTTGCCCTTTCAAGATTACAGGCGTGGCATTATGTATATTAATGTAAGGTTTTATATCTAAATATATCTGAAACAACATATTTTAAAATCTGCTACTGGCCGTACTGACTGCGGAAAAAGCGTAATAAAAAGAATAATTTAGGCTGGGCACACTGATGGGGACGCTCGTAGCGGGCGGGAAAGAGATTGTTGGATCGTCGTTTTAAATTCGAAATAAGTTTTGATACATAAATTGTAAGAATATAATAAGTATAAGTTTTGATAATAAATAAGTTTTGAAGGTTCACTGTGGTTATTTCTGAAGCTCGGTTCCCACGGTGCGTGATATCGCTGGCGGACGTGGACCAGCTCGCACGACACATCGTGGGTACGGTCTCATCCGTGGTAGCACAGGACGTCTGTGGAGAAGCGCTGGTATCCGTCGCGAGGCGATAACTTCAAAGGTGCGGTGCAAAGTGAAAGAGAGCGATGATACGTTCTCTTTCACTTTGCATTTTGAAATGAAGCTATCAAAAGGTCTATACAGACCGACACGCACCGTGGTAACACAGCTTTTCTGAGTGCGTTGCCGTCTGTGGTCGTCGGCTGTGCGTGATGATCCGCAGAATCACGCACCGTGGGAACCCAGCTTTAGCTATCCTATACTAATAAGTAGCTATTTATTGCTGAACAGCCATGCCACAAAACCGTCAAAAATGTAAATATTAGTAAGATATTGACCGCAGCATTGGGTGACCAAAAGTTGAAGAAAAAGAATAAAATGAAGTATAAATATGTCCATACTTACTATTTGCCCCAACGCATGCCACAGTGACGTTTTCTTTGGAATTAACTGGCTTCTTTCCATATTTAAACGGAGGACTCCTTGCATAGGACCTAATGAAACCTGTGGTCCACCTTGATCCATCTGACATCGTTCTCCCAAATTGCAAAGCCTTTATTACCCATAGATTTTTCATTGGAACCAAACTCATTATGTATTAAATGGAACCGAAAATGTTTAGAAGTTTGAACACTGTGAATATTGTAAAATTAAATCTTTAGAAATGTTTAGACCATTATAAAAATTGACATTGCGACTGCACTTTGACAACCTTATTTTCGTTCAAGTCAATATTTTGTCAAGTGACTATTTTAAACTTGTAACACACAAAACTTAGTACTTGTTAGTTCCATGATGTGTAGCCAACTTCCTAATAGTTTCATGGAATAACCTAGTACTCGAGGAATATTTATAGCAACCACTTGTTCTCCTTAGAGGTTGGAAGCTCTTGCGCATCATATCAAAAGAATGGAATGGAATATCGGTAGGTGACGACATTATGCTGGATGAGTTACATCTACGGAGATAAGTTGCACAGCTCAAGGTGAGCTAATGTGGCCGCTTTTTCAAATAGACAGCACGTAGTAAGAGGACTGTATGAGAAAAGTGTGCACCTACTCGGCACGGTCAACGGTCAGGAAACAGCGCGAGGATTTTTGCCTCAAAGACCCATTATATAGGTATTTTGCATGGTGCCAACTGCTTAACAGTAGGGCTATTGCGTATCTTTTTAAATGTCAGTGGCTATCATAGTGTCCATCAATTAACTGTCAAATGGTTGGAACCATTTGACAGTTAATGAATTTTGTACTAAACCAAATTTGACAGTTAATCGATGGACATTATGATAGCCACTGACATTTTAAAAGATACGCAATAGCCCGGCTGACCTCCACAACCCAATTATTAATGCTGGGTACCGCAATGGTGACACATGGGCCTATGCCCAGTGGACGTCTTTTGGCTGATGATGATGGAAAGGAGCGTTAAAAGGCGCGGGCACCTGCGAGGGATTTTGAGGAGGACAGTTCGACAGCAGGCACCCCCGCTAAAAGAAAAAAACGCTCTATAGCAGATTTGCAACCAAAGTTTATTCAAGCATTTTATTCCAATTTTTCTTGACTTTCTTAATTCGCTTCATGGCTGATTTATTGTAATTTGCCATGGTCTTGTAGTATATTATCTGGTCATCGAAATAGCTTTTTAAATTTTCAATAATATCCTTGTTAGTAACCGATTTTTCGTGCTTGCTGAACTGGATTCCTTTTGTTTTATTTGTCATGCATAGTGGGTCGCATGCTGGCGCTTCCAGAACGGGTGATTCATCTGAAATAAATCAAAAATTACATCAGTACCTCAAGATGTTGCTTCTATGCAACATCAAGAACCAAACTATTCACTTTTGAATGGTTAAAGAGGGATCTGGGGGCCAATTCTCGATTTTCGCCATTTATCTCGAGTTCGAGATCGTAAGTCTATCTCTATGTCTATTAAAAATATCTCTATCTCTACCAAAAAATGTCGAATTGAGCAGAATTCCGTATTCTCAGTCAAAATAGAAATAAATGTCACGAAAATGTCGAGTCGAGTGAAGATAATGTTACCATTATGAAGAATCGCACGTTCTGTTTTAGGTAGCTATGAGTTAGTGAATGATTTTGTTTTAAAACGCTGACTAAACCTAATTATTTAAGTATAAAACGAAACGTTTAGTGTTTTTCAATATTTTCGTATGCTCTTCGTGAAATAAAGAAAACAAATTGACAGTTGACTGTCTGTCAGTGTCAGAATTTGCACCTTTTTGCGGTTGGTTCAAAACTTTTGTTATGTTTACATGTACTGTGTTTACATCATTATTGGGTGCTGTTTTACATTTTAAAAGTTTTATTTTAACATGTAGGGGAAAAAATTCCCCAGTTCACTACAAAAACATTTACTGATTCAACTCGTTGAAGCAGACCCGGAATTGAGGGGAGGTAAATTCTCCTCCAGTTTTTCTAGAAAGGAAGCAGAGAGAATATGGCAAGCCATCGCTCAACAATTGAATGCTGTGGCCGGAGCCATTAAATCTTGGGATGGTTGGTGCAAAGTAAGTACAATGGTTACCGATGCACTTATCTACCTTTCTGTGACTCAACCGTTTTTATACTTCATCGTTCGTTGATAAGTGATAATTGATAATTTGGTGCACATAAGTAATTTAGGTATTTTAGGTTGTGCAATTAGTATTTTTGGTGGGTAAGGTTAGTTTAGTGAACACTTATACATGACTAATAAAATTATGAAGCAGACGATTATTTACCTTCGTTTTCAGGTCTATTTTCGTGGTATCCTGAACACAATCCTGTACAGGACCCAATAGATCTATTAGAACCCTTATTAAATGAAGTTTTTAATGACTTCTTTTTCGCTCAAGTCGTAAATATCGACGGCGGGATAAGTGCGCTGTTGTCGCCGTGTGTTGGCCAGTTGCTCGCCACTTTCCAACAACTCCGAGATAAAAATGCTAATAAACTCGTCCATCTTTCAGTGGTTTCAAGTCCAATCGTGGGTACACAAATTACAGTCTGTTATTTGCGCGAAGGTCGTCGTTTCAAGAAAACACAAATCAAAGAGTATAAATCGAATTTCCAGTAAGTATGAGATGCCAAGCCGTATTTTATTTAAAAATTAAAGAAAAGAAAACACAGTGTACAATCCAAAACTCAACGAATTCACTCAGAAATGACGTATCTCTACAATCGACATGACATCTCTACTGCTCAGAAGCACTCGACATGAACTCTAACGTTAGCTTTCGACAAATGTCGAATTCGACATCCCCAGAATAGCAACTTTTAAAATTTGTCGAAAAAATGACGTCATTATAAATTTTTGTCGAGTTCGACACCATCTCTAAAATCGAGAATTGGCCCCCTGGTATAGGAAGGATCTGGTATATTCATCTGGGGGTGACTTGTTGGAAGACACAGAGAAGTATAGAGTAAAAACAAATACTGTACCAACCAACAACAAATTAATTGAGGCAAGAGCAAAAGAATTATGGTGATGAGCTTTATACTTACGATGTGGATTACTAAAGATTTTTTCACTGGTTTCATTGACCTTACTGGCATCTTTAATTTTCTTAGTCTCTAATGGTTTCCCGCCAAGAATATCCTGATGCTCTCCAAGAGTCCATTCATAGTTCCCACCGCTTCCAGAGGCTCCGCTTGATCCTGCAGCGCTACTCATTCTTATCATTTGCGCAGACTTCATTATCCATACATTTGCCTTAGGAATCAAATTCATCTTGACTTTTAAACCAACCAAATTATGTTTTATATAGTACACCTATAGTTTAGGATTGCGAATTTTGAATGAAAAAACTGCTAAAAATTTTATATAGGAAAATATTTTAAAAAAATCACAACAAACCGATTTGCATTTGCCGATTTCTGACAGTTACATTTTTTTACAACTTGACTTCTTAATTTAAAAATGATAATATCTGGAAATATAATAATCCTCTTTGTTTCAAGAAGTAAAGGTTAAAGGTGCGTCCCTACTAAGAGCAGCGTGGTGTGAAACGTTCCTGTTAGGCCGCCCGACTCAGGGGGTCTAAAAATGGCCACTTAAACCGGGTCATAATTTACAATAGTCACGCCGTCTGTGAACATTTTACGCTTATCGATGCCATTTTACGAGGTTCGGTCTCACGGAGCCGCGCCGCTCTGGGACATGCCTTGTCGTAGCGCATAAGGCGCCTTCCTCGCCGTCGGGGCTGCGGCCTCGACACAAAGGGCTAAGAACATGGGTGGTAGAAGTCTGACAAAAAAGGGGCTTTCCTCACCGGATCTGCGCACTTTCGTTTCGTACTCGTTTCTGTACCGAATTGAATGGCTTGGTTTGCTATAGTTTTGTCCTTTGTAATAGTGCCGTTACGTCAAAATGTCGTCTACTGCGGCATGGGAAGGGTGTGACGGGACTGGAGAGTGGAATGGTTTTTTTTTTTTTAATATTGCGCCACACTAGAAACTTCTCGAGATCCTGTATCGTGGGTGCGTTTACAGACATTTAAACTCACATACACAAATACCCAGACCCGAAACAACTATCTGTATCTGTGTGGCCACACAAATATTTGTACCGTGTGGGGATCGAACCCGCGACACGTAGCGCGGCATTCAACTGCTTGAGCCACTCCGATACAGTGATGTGTATGCACTCGGTTAATCTGTATCAAAACTATTTAGTGAGGAAGCTCGCATTTATTTACATGCCCTCGGTAATCATTCGGTAATGAATCTGTATGGGAAATGCGCCGACGCCGAGAGGGAGGCGCCTTAACCGACGACAATGTCTGAAGGCTTAATAGTAATGTTGACTGACTTCAAAAAATAAGATAAGTAGTCCGTCTGTAAGAGTATCGAAAAATATTGGAAACGTATATTTTGTTTTATCAAAGCAATAAAAGTTGTCGAAGATAAAACGCGTCAAAGATTTGAGCGGGGTTTGGTGGCGTCACTGACCGCTAAAAATGTCATACTAATGTCTTAGAGTGTGACATCACACGAGTTTTTCAAGCACTGTATCGTCTTCATTGTTTGTTTACGTTAAAAAAGAAAAAATACGTGTCCAATATTTTTTGGTAATCTATATGACGGAATAATTCGATTTTTTTTGTTAACTGCCCTATTGTCTTTCCGAGGCACGGCGGAAACTTGGTATGTAATGGGTGATCACTCATAGGTACATACATAAACTCACGACCTTTTCCTGTGGGGGTAGGCAGAAACCACAGACAATCTAGGCAAGTGGTTTGACCATTGATCCAAGCGGCAGTTATCATTAAGCCACGAGCTAGTAAAATGAAAGTATAAAGGGTGAAAAAGTACCCTTAACGCAAACGAAAAGCACTTGTTCTCCCCACCACTGCGATCATTTTTTGGTTCTAGACCATACCTGGGAACCCCCCAGTTTCGGAGATATTGGGAATCAACGTTCCGAATTTGGCACAGCTGTTTTTGTAAATACTAGGTTTTTGTAAATACTTTAGGTACTTAAATTAGCTCCATATCCTTATTTTCTCGCGACAAAAACACCACTACACAAAACCATTCATTATTCCTTATACCAAACACAAAGAATATAAAAACGAAGTATAGAAAGGAACCCATATGTGTCGCAACTCGCAATCCAAAGAGTATTTTATTCCAATAGATATCTCACAGACGGTCGGCGATCGTGTGCGAATAGAAATGGTAGATTTTCGCTTATATGAGCGCGAATCGACAACATTCAATGCCGTGCTGTGTATTAGAAAATATATAAGGTTGTTTGTGGTTTGTTATTTGTCGTACGAAAATGTTTGTAAAATAAACATGCTAGTTTTTTTTTATGCTGATCCTTTAGTTTTTAGTTTACTGCAAAATATCTCTAACCCTTCATCTACTCTAATATTATAAAGAGGAAAGATTTTTTTTTGTTTGTAACGAACAGGCTCCGAAACTACTGGACCGATTTGAAAAATTCTTTCACCGTTGGGAAGCTACACTATCCCCGGGTGAAATAGGCTACTTTTTATGCCGGTATTCCCACGGGAACGGGAACAACGCGGGTGAAACCGCGTGACGTCCGTTAGTGTCATTATAAACATGAATATAACGTCACGCCTGCAATCCCCGATTGGTTAGGCAGAGGTGTACCTAATGGAGCATCCACATTTCGCCAGTTATGTTTAAAGTCCCACGTAATAGGGGGCAAGCCTATTGCCATCATCCAGGCAGAAACCCATACTCCCTGGCTGTTACTGAGAAATGTAAGATAGAAAAACCCAACAACAGTTTGCTCGACCCTGCAACCGCATCCAGGATCACTTACTAAGTGCTACTCAACCAACAAGGCAACGTATATTATAATATTTAAGTATAATAGGATAGTTGACCAAAGAAATATCTAATTAAGTAGTCCGTCAGATAGATTTCCAAAAAATATTGGACATATTTTTTCTTTTCTCACCTAAACAAAAAATGAAGACGTTCAAGTGCTTCGAAAACTCGTGTGACGTCACACATTGCACTGCATTTCTTATCACGTAGTGACGATCAAAGGCCTGGAGATGACGATCTTTGACGATTTATGCAATTTTGATTAATTTGATAAAACATAAAACACGTGTCCAATATTTTCGAAAATCTACCTAACGGACTAAAAAGAATCATATTTTGTTTAGGCAGGAAAAATCCCTATTAAATATCTAAGACATGAGAGCTACTAAGCCCTCTGCCTAGACCTAAATATCACAGCATACTTAACACTTCTACCTAACACTTTATAAACAAGTAAAATCAAAAGAAAAGCGCCCTAGAGCGAAAGCAAAAAACTAAAACAGCGCTTTGTAAATCAGTAAGGTTGACATGAATTACTATCGCCAAGTGTGAATTTATAGGGGCCAAGTGCCTTTCCGTGGAGTAATTCAATACAGGCAGCGAGGAACAATGGATTTAGTAACTAAGCGTGCACCCAGCTTTACGTTGGCTATATTGAAAATGCGCAAAGAGGTTGTGACTATGTGAAGGACTTTTTTCACGACACTTTTTCCATGGAGGTACAACACTTACTTTTATTAATTTTTTCGCACCCTGTTCTTCTGCCGCTCGAATGACGTTGACAGGTTAAAAATGTTGGTTCTTAATGAGCATTTTGAATGTGCAGTTCATAGGGGTGCGCTTGTCTAAAAAGAGTGTATCGATATGTTTAACTTGGTACATTTTTTGGTTCAAAGTTTTCCCGCCTTATTTTGGCGCATAATTAAAGAAAATGTAGCCTGGAACAGGCCCTCTTGTTGGTAATCATTTGTAAAATTATTCCTGGATCAAAGAATAAGAACAAAGAAACTAAGAAAAAAAGACGAACAAGAAGATTTGAAATAAAGAAACACGATGGTGTATAGGTGACTGCAGAAAATGGACTGCATTGAAAATAGTACTGTATTGCAATTGTGTAAAGTAGATAATTAGTAGTTATATATCAAACGTCGTCTCACTCATGGTCCACACCTTCAAACAATATCAATAAGGTCCTGTTTCCAATTAAATTGAAGTAAAAAACGTTCAAATAAATGAATTTGAATAAATAAATGAATATTTGCAATCTTCGACGTCTTGATAGATAGACCGACACAGACGGCCAACAAAATAATCGTATAAGAGTTCCTTTTTCCATTCAAGGTACGGAACCCTTAAAACACCAGAAAAAAATAACATCGTCCCCAAATACCCCCAAAGTAAAACGATGTTCATTATGACGGCTAAGTGTGCATCCGGATAGCATTAACTTAACTTAAGTCAAGGAAAACAAATGTCAGTGGCGTGGTGTAAGTTTTAATTGCCTCCGAGGCAGACGAGCCTTAATTAAAATATTACTTGGGAGACAAAGAGGAATGCCGAAAAGATTAGCGGTTTGTTCAGCGGCACTCGGAGTACGGATGGGGAGCTTTGCTGTTGATTGTCGAACTGTAGGGAAGTGTTTTGTTTTAATTTAGTGCTTATTTGAGAGGTGGGTATGGATATGACTGGATTTCTGATCAATGTGGATCACCCACTTATTAACTTGTAAAGCCAAGTCAAAGGCCCACAGGCAGCATAAAAACTCTGATACCAAGATAGACACTAACCAGACGATAAAGAAGAGAAATACCCACTTATTTTAAAATATCACTACGCATATGATACATGTAGATAGGTAAGTGGATTTTCTTCCAAATGTTGTTCCAAAGGAGCAAGAAATACATGTTTTTTAATAACTGAAAAGACACTTGGAGTAAATTAATAGATGAATATAGAGATCAAGGCATTGGGAGCTGCGAAAACTACCATCGTCCTCCATGAACAGGATAATCAGTACCTCATCACAATGGTGATGAGTTTTTTTTTATACTAAATGGGCCTACTTTTGACCTGAGGATTCTAATGAGGATATCTTGTCCTAAAGACAGAAATGAGGTCGACGATGAAATTAGTAACCCCAAAGAAGCCTATTAACTCGCGACGTAAATGGATTGGGGTCACATGAACTTTGGAACACTGACGCATAAGGGAATTCCACTCTTTGGCTGTGCACATTATAAAAAAAGTAGCAAAGCGCTTCGTAGAATGGACAGGACGAAGTCAAAGTATGGATGCATAACCTGCAGTACTTCTAATGGAGATGGGAGATGTTGTAGTGGCCTCATGGAGGTTCAGGTCCTAGAACGGTAGCTCTGACCATTTCGCAAATTCCATCCCTACAATCGTAACTTCTAACGAACAATATAAATTTAAAAACACACAAGTACAAACACAACAACATGAACGCGAGTACCAATCTAAGCTGTCAGGCCAGGAAAAATATTTGCACAGAAACAACTTTACGCAATTCTCGGCTTCAGTTGTAACATGTTTTTATTATTTTATCTTTCGCACCGCATTGCGCTAGCATCGACGTATTTTCTAAACTAATATTATAAAGAGGAAAGATTTGTTTGTTTGTTTGTAACGAATAGGCTTCGAAACTACTGAACCGATTTGAAAAAATCTTTCACCGTTTAGAAGCTACACTATCCCCGGGTGACATAGGCTACTTTTTATCCGTGTATTCCAACGGGAACGGGAACTACGCGGATGAAACCGCGTGACGTCCGCTAGTATTTAATATCTGGATATTAGCGATTTCCTCCTTGCCTGGCCTATATTCGTGATTAGTTGTCGACTGGGAAGTATAGTAACAATGTTTTTAGACTTTAGCTTAGCTGGTGATTATTGCGCTAGCATAATGATTCATTTTAATCAGGAAATAAGAGAAAGGAGGAGACAACGATTTGATTCGTTGTCTCAAGGGTATGTTATCATGATTTGAGGGTGTTTTCATCTGCTGCGGGTTGTTTGAAAGAGTTACCGCGGCCCCAGCCACAAAGAGCTAAGAGTGGGAGGATCCATTTGATGGTTTCCCACCCTAAAAAAGGTTTTTTTTTTAATTTATTGAATACTTTAACCAAAAATATGTTCAGTTTGTAGGACGGCAGTGAAAAGTAAAAAGTATTCGTAGATAAAGCTGCTAATCCTACATCGGACTGGACAAGCCATCTCTGTCGGATGCCACTGGTTAAACTGTGGCCCGCATATCACAAAACTGGAGAACTGAAACAGCTAGCTAGCTAAACGTTGGCGCGGTAGACCGAGGAGAAGATGGCGGGGCGACTTGGATGGTTTTATTCATTGACGCATAGAGACGCTACATCGAGAAAAGTGGATGTTTGTATGAAGGTCACCCTACTGATTGTACTGAAACTCAAACTCGAAGCATTTATTTCAATTAAACCTTTATAGGCACTTTTAAATGTTAGAAGAACAATTCATAAAAACAAAACTGCGAGTGCAATACGTCATTCCGAAAGCCACCACGCCGAATCACACGCCGGCAATGCCGGCAGTAGCATTAGAAATAAATAAACGTCAAAAACAAAACCGTAGATAGTGAACAAATGTTATGTAGGGAGTGGACAAGAAACTAATAAAAGCAGAGAAAAACCGCCATAAAATCTGGATTATTTATACTCACCAATACAGATCTACATTTCGCAGTTTACTGTTTAATTAGTACCTACTTATTCGGGTCTCAGCACCAAATAGGGGATCGGACAAAAAATATATAATTAGTTCGTCAGATAGATTTTCAAAAAATATTGGACACGTATTTTATCTTTTTTCACATAAACAAAAAATGAAGACGATACAATGCTTCGAAAACTCGTGAATTCCTAGAAAACGTCACATGGTAGTACATTTTTCGCCAACAAATGACGTCACAATTCCCCCACTCATGATCTTTGACGCGTCTTATCTTCGTCAATTTTTATTAATTTGATAAAACAAAAAACACGTATCCAATATTTTTCGATAATCTAGCTGACGGACTAATTAGAATCATATTTTTTTGACCCAGTCCGATCCCCTATTGTGACAATTCAGGAAAATGCACTAAACTAAAGGTACTTATCTAAAGCAGTTAAGAGTGAATTTTATACCCCAAATTAGCTCCACATAAACCGAAAACTGTCCAAGTCATGTCATCATCTGCCAGGCCTTTACCAACTATGTTGTGTTCAGCTTCCAGTCTTACCGGATGCAACTGAATATCAGTATGTTACATGGAGCGACTGCGTATCTGACCTCCACAACCTAGCATAGATTGGGTATTACGGTACCCCTTGGAAAAAACTATTTGTCACCTGTAATGAGTGCCAAAGATCTACAAATGACAAATGTTGATTGCCACCTATCCACATACCGACCTAGGCATGGGTGCTTTAACCTTGTCAATCAACCTGTGCGGTGTGGGTTATTTAGCTATGAACTCCTCGCACTATTTTAATACGTTTGTGGGGCAGTAAGTAGTAGGTCTACAAAAGTTTTGGTACGTACATTATGTGCATTTTGAAAGCAACACGTAATATTTTCTGCATTTTTGACATTCCAGAATCTAAAAAAAAATATGTTTGTTCTACTCCTCCGCTATTCTTTTCTGATTATTTCGTTGTGGGATTCAAGACAGTTAAATCGTTTCTCTGGGACTTCATCGAGCTTCGTTTCCAGTCGTTTTCTTGAGGTAGCCACTGTTGATTCTGGCTAACAGGAGTTACAGTGGTTTGGGAATAGTGTGGCGGGATTGTCCCAAATTTAATTCCAGAATCTAAAGCGTCATAAAATCACGCCCGTTATCCACGAAGGACAAGGCAGAGGTGTATCCATTAGTACACCCACATTTCGCCAGATATGTTTAAGTTCCATGTCATAGGGTGCAATCCTATTGCAATCAACCGGAGAAATTATTGATGGAAAAACCCAACAACACTTTACCCGACCTGGGAATAACACCTTGGACCTCATGCTGCGCAGACGCGCTTGCGAACACTAGAACAATAGTGGCAATCTTCCTGATCCAAAATGATAAACCTATTTTTTTTTATCCAGGACACTATACCATGTATATAGCTTCACATAATATGACTTACACCACTAAACAATCACCTAAATCTTGTCACTCGGAAAACGCCAAACATTTTTCCTGGTTAGCGCGCCAGTAAATGATCTTTCATATAAAATCACATATGCTTACCATCCTATAAATACGTAGCACATATATTAGATCCCGTAACACACCCAATTTACCGGTTATCCGAGGGAAAGGTCCCTAAAAAGATCGTAATGACGGAATAAGGCGGAGGTCACAAAGTAATATGGTTTGCGAAAAACATTTTTCTTGTTAACGAAAGTAGATGTATTATGGTAGATTAGGTTTGATTTTTATATCAGGCGCTTGTACTTAATAAATAACAACCACACGTTTTGATCTTCGATGTTAAGCGGCGATTGCCAAGGTCGTTCTGTGAATGGGTGACATACCGGGTTGGGACCCAGTAATATTAATGACAATAATATCAGTAGTGCTACTGAGCTTATCCCAGTTGTATACGTCCCTGTGTGCCTATTGACCTTGTTCTGTTCTGTCTCCTGCTGATATGGAAGGAAGTGGAAATTATGTTTCTCCTACTTCTCCGCTCTTATTTTCTGGGTTAAAAACGCTTCTCTGGGACTTCGTCGGGCTTCCTTACCTCGGCGTTCTTCTTGTGGACTGTGGTCGCCACTGATAACTAGAATTAACAGTGATGACCACAAGAAGAGCACCGAGATAATGAGGTTTGCAAAGCAGTAGGCGGCGGCGTCATCATTTCTAGCAATAAATTATTTTGTTATGGATAATAAATCTAATGTACCGTCTGATCTACCGTCCGCCACCTCTTTGGTTTGAATGGTGCTTTAGGTACCAGCTATGGGCTGGGACCACGGACAGATAAAGACCGAATATTTACTTAAAAACTACAAGACCTGCCTTCAGATTACTTATCAGTTAATCGTTCTCTTGACCATTGCGGTCACGGCAGCCATTCTCATCACGGAGCTAAGTCATCAGCCCGGGAGATTTTATAGACCACATGTGTGTGCGCAAGCACAGGTCTTCTCTTTGTTCCTATTCTCTCGTAACTACGATAACTGATCGAACTTCGAACTCGAAGTTCGATCAGGCGATCCGATCAGGCGCAGGACCAACGGCTTAACGTACTTTCCACAGCACAGGGGTATCATTCCGCCAAGTTCCAAACTCCGGACTAAAAACTCTTTTATTTATTTTGACTTTTTGACCGACCCGGGAACCCGAACCGTGGACCCGGGCTCAGCAGTCGCGCTTACGACCATTAGGCAAACGGGGTAGTCATATTTTATTTATTTATTTATATTTATTATGGAAAAATTGTTTTGGAAAACTTACAGCTACAGCTATACACAATAGTTTGATTTATAAAACAATATGGCCAATTACAAGTTTTCACAAGTAGTTAGAAAATATTTCAATACAGCAAAATGAAAATAACAATAATATTCTTTATTTTTCAGACAACGTGATCCATAGTGTTAGTAAACAATAAAATAAATTATATCTAGTGTTAGTAGTTGAAATATAACAGAGGACACAGACTTAATAGTATTGTGAAAAGGACATCGCCAAACTAATGATCAGTGATTGTCCTTCTCACAAAACTTAATGATCGGAGAGTCGCCACTCTCCGCCAGTTTTTAGGATGCTGTTGCCACTCGCTCGCAACCTCGACAACAAGGACGCGGTTTTCTTGCGAACGATGGCGTGGAAGCCGTCAGTTAGCCATCGTACGGTCAGCAGCAGAAGCAGCTTAACATTTTGGAGTTATTATTTTTAATGTTTCAGAAGTTTATTCTTTAAAATATTCCTTACTCTTTAATATCTTGTTAGTAACGAGTAATATCTAATAAGTTTTTATTAAAAAACCTGCTTTTCAAATTTAGGAAGTGTTAATCTACTTCTGATGCTGACCGTACAAGGTCAACGTTTGACACTGAGTCTGACACTTTACCAGCCCTGTGATATGCTCCCGTAGCCGTCCGTTAAGACTCCCCCGGGAAGTAATATACAGCGCGACTACACGACACACTTCGACACGTTCGGGTTTATTACACCTAATTATAAGCTCATACATGGAACGAGGAAATGCGCATTTTGATAATTATTGTCAATTCAACGCTAACATGGATTTTTAATTTCGAATTTACATGCTGAAGATTTGATAAAAACACTTCTATTTTATTAAAAAAATCGTGAAATAGAAAACCCTTCCTGAAGTAAATAAAGTGTTTCAAAATGAGATAATATAGGAACTAGGGTCTTGAAGTTCATACCCATCAAAAAAGGTTTAAGTTGCGTGCACCAACAAATCCATAGAAGAGATACAAAATCAACATTCATTTATTTTCAGGGAACTTTGGTTCATAGATCTATTTACCTTACATACCGAAGACACGGTCTGTGTATATACGGTATATACGGTGTAACATCACTACATAATATAAAACAAAGGTCTCTGCCATGTCTGTCTAATCGCGATAAACTCAAAAACTATAATACAAAAATAATAAACATTTATTAAACAGATCATACAATCTAATTTATTAGTAATACGAACACATCTTAAACATTAGTGTTAATAGGCAGTGTTGGCACATACATTTGAAAATTTTTGATAATAATTACTAATAATATCAAAATCAAACAATGTCACAACTACTATAACTGCGCCGATTGTCATGTTGTTTTCACCAATGGATGGAGTGGTTCTGTCAAATCTACGCGGGCGAAGCCGAGGCATCAGCTAGATAATATGATAAAATACAGTTTTGTTTTAGTAAATAGACACTTTAACAATGTTAGAACTTTACTTGAGCAGTATCACACTGTCTCGAACCGGTCATTACTCCTCTGCTCGCCCGTTGGTAAGCGTGATGTTTTTTGTACCGAACTCAACAATTCCGTTGTACAACCAAATAATAACATCAACGACAATAAAGTCTGATATCGCGTATTTACTAATACCCAAATCTGTCTAGCGTAGTGTAGCCGCGGGCTTGCCAGCCAAAACACGTCGAATATGTTTTATGTGTCTGGCAATACCGCGTAAATCTAATCTCTTGGAAATTATACGCGCTGTTATTATACTGGCTGTATGACCCTTGTTGCTAATAGAGGGCGTAAAGTATATCATGGTTTTATGTTATAGTGGTGTGATTGTTTTGTTATTGTTATTTTTAATTTGTGATCCAGGGATGATAATGACGTGAGAACAATTTAATGACTCATAAATTATGTCCTCACGTCTGTAAACTACGAGGGGCAGGCCTCTGCCTACCGTTAGTGGTTACGTGATACCCCCTTTTCGTAACTTCTGTCAAAACGAGCGGCTGTCATTATAACAAAGCGAGATCCGTAAATAATAAAATATAACACACAAAAAGGCAATAATATACGAAGTATAATCATACAAATAATAATTCCAAATTGTTGGAATCCTAAAACTAAATCTTACTAAATGATACGGACAACACTAGCGTAGGTAGTCATTATATAATACTCGTAGTAGTCATTATAATTATGCATTATATGAATGTCTCGTTCACTTTCCTCACGGGTCGGACCGCGACAGGTCGAACACAAAACGTGCTCCTGCCTGATTTGGTGGTTAATTGTTTGTGAGAAATACTTATACCTCCATATTTTTCTTTTTTTTTATTCTTTTTAACAAAACGTTGCCCCACACTAGGAATTTCTCCTGTATCGTGGGTGCGTTCACAGACATTAAAACTCACATACACAAATATCCAGACCCGTAACAACTAACTGTAGGTCAGACAAATATTTGCTCCGTGCGGTGATCGAACCCGCGACACGCAGCGCAGCAGTCCTTTGCTTGAGCCACTGCGCCAACCGTGCCGTCAAAGAAAGAAAGAAGAACTACCTATTTCTTTGAAGCACTCATCCACTTCTATACATCCAGCCCTACATTTAGGTTGTGATACTTGGTTATAAATACTATTGTGAATTTAACTACTTAACCAGTAATGCTGAACTGCCATGTAAAAGGGTTGCTTGACGTTTATAGTTGTAATATGGGCACAACCATCAACCGGGCCAAAAACCAGACTCCCCAGCCACTACTGAAAAAAATGTTTGCCCGCCCCGGGAATCAAACCCTCATGCTCAGTGGTCGCGCTTCGGGCCACTCATACAACGAGCCAGTCGAACAAATACTCATCAAAATAATATCCACATGAACGAAATCGTGGGCATCAGCTAGTAAACAATAAAAAAGCCATAATATTCAGCAATATTCCATACCAAGTGTCTGGTAGTCTAGCCAGCAAAAATTCCAATTTGGCGATAGCCCAGCCAAAATACAACCGCATACAGGCCGAATTCGAACCGAAGCAAGCTTATTCAGAACGTTTTATAGCTGATGTTATACCTAATAAAATAAGGGATTGAATGGAGAGCCTCATTACAATATTGAACGATTTTCGCACTTTATGTGAGACATTATTTTCTTAAATTCTGTCAAATCACCCTTTTTAATAAAGGTCAATTTGGTATCAATTTACTCGATGTGCAGAATTTGTGTGAATCACTCTAATCGGTTCTAAACATTTTATACTATATCTATTCATAGCATCTATGTATTTATTTATTTAATTAATTAAAGCTAGCCGAGCAGAAACTACTTCACGTCAACTTGTCTTCAAATATACACCATGTACCATATTTAATGTCTGACAATGCTTGTAAAACTAATCCTTAGGGCCGACGGTTTACGGAGTTTGTGGTGGTCAGATAGGCAGACCCTAGCACATTTGGGAAAAGGTTAGGTGGTAGGCAGGTAATAATTTCATTAGATTTACCAGTGTAGTAAATGCATCCAGTAAAGTCATTCGAACGTTCGAATCTTACATTTGTTTTCTCCATGTAGAAACAGTGGTGAGGTATTCCATGAAGCACACCCAAACGAAGCACACCTAAAGTATTCCACTTAGCACACCCATAAGTGGGCTTCAAATAAAAAAATTAAAAAAAATATTTCCTAGTCCACGAAGCACACCTACGAATATCACTCCCACTAAGAAATAAAAATGTCGACGGAAGAAAATTTTTATTATTTAAAAGACTAACTTAAATTTCTAACATCATTCAGTTTCATTATAATAATGTGACACACGCATCATGTAAACGTCTTATCTATGGGATTTATATATGAACATTATGAAAATGACAAGTATTGTATCACATTATTATAATGGTTTCATTATAATAATGTGATACAATACTTGTCATTTAAAAGATGTTAGATATTAAGTTAGTCTTTAAATATTTTCTTCTATCGACATTTTTATTTCTTAGTCCCCGCACTATGCGAGTGATATTCGTAGGTGTGCTTCGTTGAATAGGAAATTAATTATTTAATTTTTTTATTTGAATCCCACCTATGGGTGTGCTAAGTGGAATACTTTAGGTGTGCTTCGTCTGGGTGTGCTTCGTCTGGGTGTGCTTCGTTTGGGTGTGCTTCATGGAATACCTCCAGTGGTGTTCGCAACATGTTTGTTTGAGCGTGTAACACATGGCACAGCGGTTATAGTACCTTTAAACTACATTTGTTACAAACTACAGACTCGTACGTAGGTGAAATAGTTTCAGCTTTGGTAGCCTGTGTAAATATGTATGTAATGCCTACAATGTTACCTAGTGGGATTAACTAACTTACAATTAATGCCAAGTCACTGTTTAACACGAAGGGTTACTAAGTAAATATGTAGATACAGGTTAAGTTAGACTATATTATATTGTGTTAACAGAATACCTAACTTATGTTTAGGTTAAAGATTAGTTTTATTTAAGCTTTGTTGTCCGGTTAATTTGTGTGGGCTTGATGGATGTACAAACTTAGATATTGGTAACATAGATAATAAGGGTATTTTTTTAATTTAAAGTATCGATTCTGACTTAGAATGGGTTAAGACAAACCAACTAAACGGTCTTTATTGCAGACTAGCGGACGTCACACGGTTTCACCCGCGTGTTTCCCGTTTCCGTGGGAATACAGGGATAAAAAGTAGCCTATGTCACCCGGGGATAGTGTAGCTTCTCAACGGTGAAAGAAAATTCAAATCGGTCCAGTAGTTTCGGAGCCTATTCGTTACAAACAAACGAACAAATCTTTCCTCTTTATAATATTAGTGTAGATTAAACAATAAAGATCTGATGGTAACTTCCACCACAAGATACACTTGTGATGTTAAGCGGAGCGACTGCCTATCTGCTTTCCACTAAGATAGAGAAAATTCGATACTACCTTGACAAGTGTAGTTTGTTAGACTTTCGAATATCTGAGTACCTGTAACGTGTGTTAAGGTGCTACAAATGACAGCGGAGACTAATGGTCTAACGTGGTTTCTGAAACACGGAGAAAACTTGGTATGTAATAATGGTTACATATTCACGAAACCGATATCGGCAAACACTAATTTACTTTTGTTGTGTGGCTGCTCCTGCTCTGGGCAAAGCAGGAATGTCAGATTTCTATTGACTAAAAACCAACTAAGTTCATTTTTTTCCCTTTGTGTCCGGGGCCGCGGTACATAACCCGCAGCCCTAAAACGAACCCTTACCACGTATACCTACATCATCCTTTTGTCCATCATTACATTAAAACAGTATGAATATCCAGTTACAACTACCAAACAGGATGTGCGCAAACAGCCGCAGGGTTATACAGGATGCGTCCAACTAGACTCGCGCAAATTAGACGCCTGCGGGTGCGTGGATATCGACTGACAGACGCGTAGGTACCATTTTATGTTCGATTATGTGTACTTGCAGACCTGTAACTTGTGTGTTTATAATGGGATTATTATTTTTAATTTCATTTGGTATTTTTGGAAAAGTAACCTCGCACGCCGCCCGCTTGCAGTAGTACGCACCTGACTTTCCTCAAGAACATCACCAATAAGTTCAGAGTAAGTACTTCAAGGGTCCCCTCCCGGCTTTGCCACTCACATCTGCCTTGTAAATATCTTTGTGAATCGCCTTTCACTCATCCTCTCCACATGAACAAACCCGTCTATAGAAGCAAACTCTTTTAAAATTTTTGTCACTACGTCTTTGAACACACTAAAGCCATAAATTGGCAATTTTATCTCGATTTTTTAAACACAGCACTATTTACCAAACGCAGTGACACCAAATATTACGAAGCCTAACAATATTATTAACCAATCTCAAAACTGACTCACCCACAAAATTCAAACAATATTGCGTAATATCTAAGCCCCTAAATCGAAACAGTAACCAGCCTCCACTGCACTTCGATATTGCCTCGCAAAGGTTCCGAACTATAAAGTAGCAGACACATTCGCCCACAATTGGCAGAAGAAGCAGACGGTCTGTTTGGAGCGATGCCAGATGGTCAGAACGTCAGACCAGAACGGTACTTTGTTACTAATTGCATGGTCTTTGTAAGTTAATTTATTTTAGTTGGTCGATGGCATTTTTTTGGGTTGTATGGTCGTAAAAATCGTTTTTTATTTCTTCCAAATTAGGCAGTTATTGCCCGTTTTCACTAACGACATCTAAATGATTATCTAAAAATCTTTTTACAATTTGCAATTTTTGGTGCAGTGAGGTATTCTTATTGCTGTACTAAAATGAATATGTTGTTTTAGATTTTTCTCAGTAGTCACAACGAAGTCTGGATTTATTCCGGCTGATGGCAAAAGGCTCACCCCCTAATACATGACACTTAAACGTGACTGATGAAATGTGGCTATACACGGTGTATAGCCACATTTCATCAGTCTGATAGGCAGAGGTGTATAATACACCTCTGCCTATCCCTTCGAGATTCACAGGTGTGATGTTATGTAAAATTAATATAAAAACTGGATAAACAATCTATAAATTACAAAATATATATTTTTTTATGGAACTGACAAAGGAAACCAATTTCTTTTATCTATAAAACCGAAAGTTGAAACGATAAATTGAAAACAAACAAATAATAGGAGCAACTTTTTTCTTAAAAAAACATTTTGAAATATAGGCACTCAAACAGCACTATATTTTTATTAGCTTTTCTCAGACATACGAACATCAAACACTTCAATATTGATGTCTCAGAAAAAAATGTACTTTCTACCAACACTTTACTCTTTCGAATAAATGGGTACATCTCTTCTAAAACTACACTCTTTAGTCTCTCTAGTTTTATGGCGAAAAGGGTAGGTGACAAAAAAATCTAATTAGTCCGTCAGACAGATTTCCAAAAATATTGGACACATATTATTTCTTTTTTCACGTAAACAAAAAATGAAGACGATACAGTGGTACATAGGTTGGTACATTTTTTTTACCAGAAAGTGACTCATGATCTTTAACCTCGTATTTTCATTACAATAGTCATTTTAATAATTTTATGATTTTGATAAAACAAAAAAACACGTTTCCATTATTTTTTGAAAATCTAACAGACGGTCTAAACAAGCTAATACCATGTCACAGAGACCTTATTTAAACTCGCACCGTTTTTCCATCTGCTACGATTCTTACAAACTCGAGATTACCGACTCGAGAACCACACTTGTACGTGAAGTTTAAATAAATAAATGAATTACACTCACTCACTCACATTCACACACTCAAATACTCTCTCTCTTATACAGAAGTACATACTTTTCAAGTTTAAACATCTTTTCATTATAAGTTATAATGAAAAGATGTTTAAACTTTATAACCCCGTATAACCAATAGTCTCCAATACCCTGTATTTATCTTCACAAGTCAAAGCAATGTGCGCATGTAAAGGAATACATCGAAGTTGCTCTAATTTATTGAACTTAGTTCAGTATATTGAACTAAGTTCAGAACTAAATGCCACAGCCCAGTCATAAAGTACGTTTAGAACACAAGTTGCATCGTAGATTCGCGGTCAAACATACAACTAGAGGGGAACTTAGATCCGCTTATTTTACGCAACAGTCTGAGCTGTGGGGGAATGTTGTTCATGAAAATACATTATTGATTTAATGGGGAGTTGCAGTCTTGGTGTAACCGAGGTCGTAATAACTTTTCCACCCTAGTATAATAATATCTGCCAGCCTCCGTGGTCGAGTGGTTTAGACGTTCGCCTAGTGATCCCGTGATCGATGGTTCGATTTCTGCCATTGTTGATTGTCTGATAATAAGATGATTTCTTGCTTCGGAAGGCACGTATATGCCGGTGGTCCCTGCCACCAAATTGCTGTCGTCAAACCATGTCAGAGGCCCTTGAGGCAGTTTAGAAACTCTAAAATTAGGCTGTGTGGGGTCGTTGGACCTTACTGCCCACACGATAAAAAAGAAAAAGACCCAAGAAGAACCAGTTCAAACCTTACCAAGGCTAGTGTTAGTAAGTGGGTCACACTAATTGGTTGAATGTCAAATGCACGTCATGAAATCAAAAAATTAAAATCGAAAGTCATTTATTCAAATTAGGCTGATGAAAAGGAAAGATCGATTTGTCTAGGTTATGAATAGTTTAAATAAGGTATCTAACTCCATCTATCGAGCGTTATTTCCACCTTACGCATAAGCAATGTTGCGTGGCGTGATGTCTTCCATTATAAGTTTTAAATTCAATTTATTCACCCACCCCTAAGAACTGCAATTTGTTGGTGAAATCGTGTGTTAAAAACGAATTTTGTTTATGATATCATCATCATCAGCCTATAATGTTCCCACTGCAGGGACTCAGGCCTGCTCTCTAGGAGAGGGATGGGCTATAATCCACCACGCGGGCCCAGTGCAGATTGGTAGATGTCACATGTCTTCGAATTTTCGGTTCTAAGTTAATTATGCCGGTTTCCTCACGATTTCCTTATGATATATGCTAACTTTATTGCTTGGTTTTGACAGTTTTACTTGGAACGTTTTGTTTATTTATTTATTCACTAGAATAAACTATCATTACAAAGTATGCAAAGGGATCCATTCACTTACCCTTATCCCAACTCATTTGGGGTCGGCGCAGCCTGTCTTCTTCTTCCATACTTTTCCGTTTCTCGTCATCTTATGAGACACCTCATTAAAGGTTAATCGCTCCATGAAAAAATATGGATCGATTGACCTCCACAACCGCCGTCCGTCGATGAACCACACGATGTTGACGGGTGGCATTGCTGGTTGGGTCGTTTCTGAGAGGCTTAAGAAACTGACTGCTAGTAAGCTATGGCCTCCTAAGCCGTGAAAGCATTATGGCGCATTGAGTACGTGTCCATGCACATATTATTATAATACCCGGTGCGTCAGGTGGATGCAGCAGATATTTATGAAATAAGAAATATTATAAAATGTTTTATTCCATTTGTTACTAACATAGCTTATAAGGAGAGTGTATTACTAACATCATATGAATCAAGGTATGAATTAACGTATTTTTATTTTATTTTCATTATTATTTCACGTCATCTAATTTTTAAAAACGGTTTAAGGTTAGTTTAGGAGTTCATTTAAGAACAGGAAAAATATACAAAAAATAATTAAGAGTTGTGTTCTACTGCTCGACGTTTGTTGTCAACGGCGCTGAAGTACTTTTTGTAGTGCCGCTCTCGCTGCAATAGCAAAGTGACATAATTAATAATTGCCAAGCTTGACCATACAGAACCTTCAGTTTCGGAGTCATTGGAGGTCAAAGTCCCAATGTTTCCACAAGTTTTTTACAATTAATTAATTAATACCATGTTTTGAGTGTGTTTCATCCCAAAAAAAAAGTCGTTTCCCAGCAACAATTTTCAAGTAAGGTTACTTAGTTCTATGTACAGAATTCTTGGTTGACGGCTTCGTACAGAGGCCTTTAACACCTTGTATATGACCTGGATAATAAATAAAATGTCTTTTCATTCTATTCAAAAGAAAACACCACTATTGAACTAACACCACCTTTCAAACCTACCCCCACACTATCCTTTACAACTCTATCAAAACTGTCATGTAGCCTTCCATGTAACATGCAACGTGTAACATGTAACATACAGCTGCAACACCGGACGTTGTCACCACGAACACCGACGTAGGTACGAGTAAATTGTCCATGAAACATCAATACGACTACGATCGATTGTACTGAGTAGGGTGAATGCGGAGACGGCGAGTGAATGAGACGTATTTGGTGCAGCGAGTGATGAAAGGCAACACATAACATAACAAACGCCTGCATACCCCGTAGGGTTAGGCAGAGGTGGTGGTGGGTGAGGATTATAGGTATCGAATGAAATAAGATGTCTTTTAAAATTCTGTGTTCTCTAGAATGACACAAAAAGACCGGGGTCATTTTAGCCATTTTTGTTTCACGTACCTAATCTAAGTACATGCGAAATATTTATTTCAATTTTCTTTATGTGCACTTTTGAATTTAAAAAGAAAACAAAGAAATCGAAGTTACAGTCACAACAAGGCTTCTATGGAAAATAATGGGAAAGAAACTCTATGAACACTCTTTTTAACCGACTTCAAAAAGGAGGAGGTTATCAATTCGTCGGATATTTTATTTGTATGTGTGTTCCCCGATTACTCGAAGATAGCTGGACCGATTTTTTTTTTAAATTATGTTTGATAGGGTATACGTCCCAAGTGGTCCCATGATCATCAAGTCAGGATCTGATGATGGGATCTTGGAGAAATAAAACGACCTCTTCGAATTTTATAGACAGTCTTGAAACGTTTTGGGTAGTTTTCGGAGTGGAGTTGGACTTTCTCGGAGTGGTCCCATTTCAATATGGTGTAGATCTGATGAAGAACTTCAGACATAGGTAATGGAACTGTAACTCCTCAATAAATAGTAGGAAATGAACTGAGATTGCTGAAATCTCATGCCTGTCTATTGTTTACACCAGTTCATAACACAACATCACGCCGGTACGCTTTAAAGGGGTAAGCACATGGCTGCGGGATGTTGTAAGAGATACAGCGGGAGGGTGTTTCCCACCGACAAAAAAAGGGGTAAGCACATGTGAATCACTAAAACTTTAAAGTGAAAAAAAAAACCGACTTTAACAAAAATTATAACACAAAAAAGTGAAAAATAAACTTTAAAAGCATAAATCAGCTTCTGAAGTCGGTGACTTTTGTTTGATTTCGATTTTTTGCCGACTTTAACACAAAATATTGTTACACGTATTTTATAAATACACTATCATAAATAATTAGAGAGGATTCCAAAAATCTGTCTGCAGGAGAGGGATGGGCTATAATCCACTACGCGGCCCAGTGCGGGTTGGTAGAAGTCACATGTCTTCGATTTTTTTGGTTCTAAAATATGCCGGTTTCCTCACGATGTTTTCCTCCACCGTTTTGAGAGTATAGGTGATGAAATAAATTACACATAGTAATGCACTTGCCTGGGTTCGAACTCACGACTTACTGTTCGTAAGTTGGAGCTGCAACTACTGGGCCACCACCACCCAGTGAAACATCAATGCACTCATAATCGATGCGACAAAGACGGAGTAGTATGCACACAGATGCAACAAACGAATGGTACATGAGTCCAAGATGAATTTGAATACCGTGAATGCAATGTATCTAGCTCCTGAATAGAAGATTGTGAATGAGTAGTCATTACGAAGAATTCTATTTAAGTTTTCCGGTTTCTGAAGGTTTGAGTGAATGTAAAGAATGAACGAACGACGCTGAATGATGAATGTCGCGTAATTAGTGCTGAAATGAGGCTCAAATAGGTCTAAAGTGCAGTTTTTATTTTTGCAAAAAATCAACTTTTATAATTTTTTTATTTATTTATTTATGTACACACAAAATACAAAAAAAGGAAAATATATAAAAAATAGAAGAGCACAAAGGTACTGCTTATTTCTAAAGATATTTCTTCCAGCAGACCTGCGAGAGGAGAGTTGGATTAGAAATATAGACACAGTGCCATAGTAATACAAAAAATTATAAGAAATTTTGTATTTTGTTATATTTTGTAAAAATTTACTGTTTCGTTGATCTAATCGCGACAGCTAAGCGTGAGGTTCGATTCTCGGGTGAGGCAATTTGACATAATTAAGTAGAGGTTTTCCATCAAGGATTTCTCAGTAGCAATCGCGGAGTCTGGATTTGTGCCCAGTTGATTGTAATAGGATCGCCCCCTATTACGTAGGACTAAAACATAACTGCCAGAGTGTAGGTGTACTCTTAGGTACCATGACTCTGCCTTACCCTTAGGGGATAACAAGCGTGATGTTTTGTTATCATCCATATCATAACAACACGCTTGTAATCCCCGTTGTCGAGTTGCCATCTATTTTACATACAGTAAGTTAGTATAAACGTGGGACATATTGAAACCCGCAATAGGGCATGCTATTAACATGATACTTATAAAAATATGAACAAAAAAATACTTATAAATAACAGACAGAACCATACCAAATATTTCAGAAAAGTCACGCAACTCTTTTGCTTATCATTGATACTGTGCGCGGGTCAATAACTTTTAGGTATAATCCAATTTCCCTGCGTATTTCAAAACTGACGTGCAATGGCGTTAAAGAGACGTCTGATAAATTAAGATGTGGAGAGCGTCCATGGCACAATTACGCCCAAAACACAAGGTTACGGCTACTAAGGCTATCCATCTTATATTTTATATCCTATTTTACAATTGGTTTTTTTTTAATGGAACAAGCCCGCCTCACTATTCCCAAACCACTGTAACTTCTGTAAGCCAGAATCAACAGTGGCGACCACAAGAAAAGCGCCGAGACAACGAAGCTCGACGAAGTCCCAGATAAATGATTTGACTGTCTTGGATCCCGCAACGAAATTAATCAGAAAATAATAGCGGAGGAGTAGGAAAAACAGAAATTTCCACTTCCCTCCATATCAGCAGGAGACAGAAAAGAACAAGGCCAATAGGCACACAGGGACGTATACAACTGGGATAAGCCCAGTTGCCTAGCACCACGGATATTGTTGTCATTAATATTACTGGGTCATAAGTTGTGAGCTGTTATATTTGATTCCAATAATAGGTATGACAAAAATGCTTAAACGCACGGAAATTTGTTTCAGTTTCTACAAGGTCCGTATAGTAAATAACTCCGGATGTAACCTGTACACTATCCAACATAATATTACGTTCATTCTGCCAAAGACTACACTCCCATAAAATGTGATGTGCAGATTGTTCATATTCGCAGTCAGATGTAGAACATTGACAAAAAGGCGACGCAACAAGCTTGAAGGAAAATAATTTACTCTTAAAGTTACCATGACCAGTGAGAAATTGGGCAACACAGTGATCCACCTCCAGCCATGTCCTGGCCAGCCACTCACGAACGGATGGAAAGAACTGGTGGAGGTGTCGGCCTTTGATGGAATTATCCCACCTACATTGCCATTCTGACAAAAGATCCTCCCAGACGTCAGCCTGTGGTTTAAGTAATCTAGCTATTTTAGTACGGTCACGTTGTGTTAAAAAGTCTGCGTCCGCGGTCTCTCGTGCGCAGTAGTAAATTGAAGCACGGCGCTGCACTTCAAGATAGACTGGAAGTACCCCTGCCAGTACCGGTAAGGCTTCAGTACTAACCGTCCTATACGCTTTACACAAGAAAATCAAGGCCAACTGCTGGCTTTGAAGTAATTTACGTCGTGCCGCTCCTATGGTGAACAATTGGTTTGTATGGCTCGCTATATCCTGGTACAAACTGATAAAAACTGGCCAAGTGCAAGTCGGACTTTCACATGAAGGATTCCGTATGTCCATCCCGGTGTGGGCACCTGCTTTGAGGAAGCGGGCCGCCCCTACCTGAACGTGCTCCAGAAGGCCATGGCCGTAAGGCTGGTACGGGGGTACCGCACGATCTCCCGGGAGGCGGCGAACCTCCTTGCCGAATTGCCGCCATGGGATCTGGAGGCAATAGTCCTCGCGCGCCTGCATGAATGGCGCGCGGAGGCGCTACACCGGGGGGTCACTCCGTTGCCACGGCAAATTGCTGCACAGCGGACAGATCTCGGGTGCGATCTCATGGCGACATGGAGACAGCGACTGTCGCAACCCCGTGCAGGGCACGCCACGATAGTGGCGATAAGTCCCCTCTTTGAGAAGTGGCTAGAGAGGCGCCACGACGCCGTCACCTTCCATCTGACGGAGGTCCTCACCGGACACGGTTGTTTCGGGAGGTACCTGCACCGAATCAGGCGGGAGGAAACGCCCGGATGCCACCATTGTGAGGATCGGCCGGAGGACACGGTGAAGCACACCGTTGAGGTGTGCCCCGCTTGGGCGGAGCCCCACCGTGTTCTCGTAGCGGCGATTGGCGGCGGCGACCTCTCGCGTCCTGCCCTGGTGCAAGCCATGGTCCGGGGCGAGGAGGAATGGGACGCCGTCGCCTCCTTCTGCGAAGCAGTGATGCTAGCGAAGGAGGTAGCGGAACGTGAGAGGGAGAGAACGTCTCGCCGTGTCGACGGCGCGTTCGTGTTCCACGCGCGCCTCAAAGAAATGTCAGCAACAAGGAAGGGGCCCGCAAGGGCCGACGCCCGTCGGGTCTGCGGAATGTTGTAAGAGATCCCGCAGCCTTGACATATAGGACTAAGAAGGAACATGGGTGGTTTTTAGTCAGTAGAAGTCTGACCCCTATCGCCCTATCGCTCTGCCTAACAGCGGGAGGGGTTTTTTGATGATTTGCCTTTGATATTTTGTGATTAGTTTGTTTTTTTTTCATAGTGTTTGTATGAATGACAAAGTTATATTTGCGGTTTTTTAAATGTGATATATATCTCTAAATCTATTACTATATAATATCGTTCAATCCAAATTTGGTTGAAAGTTTTTATTGCGATCTACAGCTTATATATTTTTAGATTATTCACTCTTTTGGTTTAAAAGTTATCATTTTACCACTTTGGAAGTGTCTATCTTTCAAACGATTTAGTTGCGTAAAAATGATCTTAGAAACTTCAATGTCATTTCTAAATACCTATCTAAAGATTCGTATGGGGTCATTTAAGAAAAAAACAATTTTAGTTTTAGTTTCATGTAAACCGCTTTATGATTTTTATACGAAAGTAAAAAAAAATAAAGATTAAGAGGGGTGCTTAATCATTTTTTTTTTTTTTGTGTAAAAATCGTAAAGCGGTTTACATAATACATCTAACTACCAAGTTTCAACTGTCTAATTTTAATAGTTTTCGAATAAAGTGGCTGTGACATACGGGCGGACAGACAGACATGACGAATCTATAAGGATACCGTTCTTTGCCATTCGGTTAAGGAACCCTAAAAATTACCTACAACAATTGTATCAAAAAGACTCAACACACACAAAAAAGGATCGTAAGAATATTTTCGACAAAAATATTTTAAATCGTATTACATACCCACAAGGTTTTTATCATAAAATATGTAAATATTAAAAGCACCCAAATAATCCCAACGTTGTGTTGATCCCCAAAGCAGTACAGTAAAGTAAGATATTTTACTAGACACGTCTTTTATTGAAAGGTTTTCTGATCAAATATTCAAAAGGGGGATTTTCATGGGGAAAAAAAGTTCAAATATTTACTCCGATTTGAGTTAAAAAGGTTTCTGTTTACCTTAAAAATGTACTTTTGAAAATAAATTTTGTAAAAAGGACCCTTAATGAGATAAAGTTTATTAGTGCCGTTTTTGTAAATTCGTTTAATTAAGAACTACGAGTAGGACCTTTCAAATGGCGTCCAATTTTCGCAAATAGGACGTTAAAAGCAATAAATAACGAGACGTACTAAAACCCAATTAGGATTCAATCTAAAATCTGAGCCAAAATCGTAGGGTTTGATTTTCAAATCGCCTAATTGGCCCGGCGTAAAATTACGAACACATTGACGATAAATTGTAACTTTCGATTCTTTCAAATATTTTTGGCAACTGAAAATTAAATCTATATAATATAAATTGACACTTCCTAGTAGCTAGCCTGCCCATTTAAAACCATAACAGAAAACCATAAAAAAAATTAATCTGAGATCCCATATTTATTTTACACGTTCAACCTCTCACTATGCACTCAACACCTCTACTACCCCACTACTCCCACCCTAAAGTCCGTTATCTTACGAAAGTCACTCCGAAAAATCTGTCCCTGATTTACTGACGTACCTACTCTCTTTTGAGAATGCCATAAAACAGTCCCATGTCACCTACAGGCGACGAAATCGACTGGTAACGCTTTACAAATATATCGCGAGGGCAATGTTCCGGACATTTCTATGGGTTTATGAAGTGCTATATTGACGCTGAGTGGTGATAAACATCTTAGACGGTATGCGCTCCTGGTAGATGCAGTTTGTAGGTAGTAATATTTCTTGTTATGGGGTAAAAGTTTTCTTTGGCATTTTTTTTTCAAGAGATTTCGAGATAGCTTTGGTTAAAGATCTAGTAATTCACTTGGTTGGTATTTAATTGCAAACTGAAATGTCACTCACTGACAGATCTGTTAAAACCTTTAGCGCTTTTTCAAAGCGTTTAAAGAACTTAAATTACCGGAAACAAATATCAAAACCGGATCGCCGAGCAAATATTTTAAAATATACAGTGTATATTTCAGTACACAAAACAAATATCATGCAGCAGAACTGTTCAAACTCCGCTGCAAAACTACATATTCTGGGAAAACCGAATCAAACATAGAAAATGCAGACCATTTTTATCCCGTACTCTTACAGTCGATATATGGAGAGATTCAAACGATTTATTCGAGTTCTATTGACGTAAACGAATTGTGATTACATACTCATACCGCTGACGAATAAATAAGGCTAGGACAGGACAGACAGAAGCCGATTAGATCAACCCAACACGGGCACGTACTGTATTGGATAAACGTCAAACCTGACGTATGGCTTGCGTACAATGCTGCGTCTTCCTATACGTATCGTCTGGGATAAGTTAACGGGTAGATTGTAATCGATTCAAATGGTATCGAGTTCGGAATCGATGATTGATTGCACACAAAACGAAAAGATTTTAGAAATTCAATGTCAATCATTTTTTATTCTTAAAGAATAAAAAATGACACTTTTACACCTTTTTTTTTGGTGGGCGGTGAAAGGGATTGTCAGATTTCTACTAACTAAAAAATACCCATGTTCCTTCTTAGCCCTTTGTTTCGAGGCCGCGGTATCTCTTTCGAACAACCCGCAGCCCCGACGGGATGAGTTTTACACCTTACACCCATATTCTAGAAGCAGACTCTAGTCTTCGAATAAGGTACTTCCTTTGTATTTTTTCGTTGCGTCCCACATCAGTCATCTTTGTCAAACCCATAGTTGAATTTTGCTTCAAACAATTCTAAAGAAATAATAATTATATCTCTGTAATCAATGTTAAAGATGTATAATATCACTCTTCTTTGAAAATTGGGAATTTATGACAATACTTGTTAACAAACTGTAGCTTTCAAAATATTTCTAATGGAACGGAATGTGGGCGTGTCCAATCCACGATTAAGAATACCATTCTGGAGATCAACTCATTTGAAAACGCTATAATTACAGACTATGATGTAGTCATTATAGTGTGACAATTGACACAAAATGCAAGAAAAAAACGTGTTACAACAAAGGACAATGTCAAGAAGGTGATGGATAATGGGCCATTATCCATCATCTTCTTGACATTGTCCTTTGTTAGGATGGATAAATTATCCATCCTAACAAAAGAAAAAAGAAAGTTACTTATCAGCAACAACAGAAGATACACTAATGTTATTTTAATTTCAATTACACGTATAATTGAAACATTTGGTAGTAAATAAAGTTTAGTTGAAAATATTTACTTTAATTATCTACCAATAAAGGCTGAGCAATATTATTGAATGGCACGTGCAAGGTCTCAAGAAACATTGCTTTGGACAAAATGACACGTTGATCCATAAAGGTTCGCCATCCCTTAGTCCAACCCTAGTACTAAATATTTTTTTAACTCCATTACTAGAACAATGATTCCAATTTCAAAACGTATTTGAACAGACCAAAACGTTCTATTTGAATTTATGAAACAATTTCAATATCAAATGGTTTTCACAGAACAGTTCACTAACTATACATAGGTACATCCTTTGATGACTGTGTTAGATTATAACAATGCACTTGTGAACATTCTGTGTTATTTTTAGTCACTAATTCGAAAACATGTTGAAATCTGGTTAGAGAACATAATTTCAGAAGTAAATTGCTTAAATCACTTCGTGAAACTTCTGTAAGATTTTAAGAAAACTTTTCATTGGATTTAAAGCGTCATAATATAGTGTCTAACGTTACAAGTGGCGTGGAACATACTGGAATTGAAACACGAACGATTAAACACTAAATACCTTTATTATAACAATTCACAAAGACATTGCACTTGTAGTTAGTATCATCAAAAAAAGACTGACTCCTGCTATTTATGTGCCGACCGAACCTTTTAGAAAATACTACAAGTAATCTAAAATGGGTTTCGTTAAACAGTCGACGCGCGACGTAACATTATTTTCATTAAAACTATCTTACTCCAAAGATTCATTTACTGCAAACTAAGTGGTGTTAAGACAGGTTACCGCTTAATTTCTTGCAAATTGTTTACATTAAGCGTAACAGGCGGTTTCTAAACTTAAGTAGCTTAAGTTGTTTACACAAGGCCTAGATATGGCCTGAATGAACACATAAAACTGGAATTTTCGTCTCACCAAAGTTCTGCAACAAGGTTTTGAAGCGGATGTCTTGCTTTACTGTGACTTTGCTTTACTGTGACTTTGCTTTACTGTGACTTTGCTTTACTGTGACTTTGCTTTACTGTGACTTTGCTTTACCGTGACTTTGCTTTACTGTGACTTTGCTTTACTGTGACTTTGCTTTACTGTGACTTTTTGAACTATGCGTTACATGCAAGTGTAATGAATTGTTGGATTGTCTCGTTTGTCCAGAGGTCGTAATCGCGACTGCAGAGCATGAGGTCCTGGGTTCAATTCCCGGGTTGGGAAAATGGGTTTTTCCGTCAGGATTTTTTCAGCAGCAGTCCTGGACTCAGAATTTGTGCCCGGGGCATCTTAAAGAAAAGAAAAAATATATCAATGTATCTTGTTATGTTATGCATCGTTTCATCATCATCATCTTATCCCATCATCTACTTTTGCCCAACTATGTCGAGGTCAGTTTCCAGTATAATTGGATGCAGTTGAATACCAGTATTTTACACGGAGTGACTGCTTAAATGACCTACACCACTTACCCAGTTTCTACTGGGTAACACGATACTCCTTGGTAATACTCGTTGTCAGACTTTTGAAGCCTATACCCACAACAACTGTCAAACCTTGACAGCCGGGACCAAAGACTTGCCGAGGCACGGAGGAAGATCGAACCGAGCGTCTTTTATCACGAGCTCTTCGAGTTAAAGTAAGCCGGTATGCGCACAAATTGTATGTTCAAGCAAACGTGTGTTGCTTCTTAATCGCTACCCACATTAAGAGCACTCAGGCATTGGTTTTAAAAAACAAACTCCTTTAACTTAAGCCGCAGCCGTTCCCATCAGTACAGTGACAATTAGACAACGTTATTATGTCGGTCATGTAACACATTAGCCTCTCTCGATTCCCCATTGCCCACGACAATTACTATTCGAAACGTAAACAGAATCGACTAATGGAAACACTAATCGACTAGTTTATAGTCGGCTGTGTTTGTGTTTTGTTGTGTGTTGTCTATGCTTTTAGTAGATAGAGGTTTGGTTGCAATGTTTTTCGGTTTTATTGGTACTGTAGTAAGTACTGCTCACTAAAATAGGAGTATCCTCTAAGCCTAGTATCTTCTTTTATAAATATTTAAAATGGATTCGATTCCGAAAACTCCTTCACTAACAGGACACCGCGAAAATGGTGTTGCATTTTTGTAGAAAACAGTAGTTCTAAAATGGCAATCTAATATGCAAGCAGAAGTATTCTCAACAACGTGGTGAAGCAAAGACAACTGACAAATCACCTTTTTAAACAAAAAACATCAAAAATAGACAACTATAAAATACCAAGGAGATTGTCAACATTCCACCCCCTTGTGCATGATAGTGCACAAAATAATGTAATGGGTCTCATGTGGAAATCTTGACAACCCTCTTGGTAGGCCGACGAAGTATGCCACCTGAGGTGGCTACGTCCACCACTCTAATTACTCCATCTTTGCCGGGAAAAGTTCCAAAAACACGGCCTCGTGGCCAAGTTCCTCTCGGCATATTCTCATCCACGATGAATACAATGTCACCAATTTTCAAAGCTGGTTCTCTGCTGTCCCCGACCTGCCGTGGTTGCATAGTGGGCAGAATCTCTCTAACCCAGCGATGCCAAAAATGATCAGCCACGGCAGGTCGGGGACAGCAGAGAACCAGCTTTGAAAATTGGTGAAAGTTGTGTCATTAGCAGATCATAATAGAATCATAATATGAATTGTGTTCAAATTCGCAAAATGTCACAAACACAGTTACATTACATTACATTACACATCATATTCTAGTCCATTTTACGATTTTTAACGCAATTCATATTATGAGCCTATTATGATCTGCTAAAGTAGCCATTTTAGACCTGCAGTTGTTGTTTTTTAATAAGCGTTGAAAATTTTCTATGTGGCTCAGAGAGATGTACAGTTGCCTGCAAAAATGCATGGACAATTCAGAACTAAGGTCGTGTGAAGCGAGAAATGACGCCACCTAACGTAAACTAGTTATCGACTATAAACGTTTACAGGAAAATACACATTAATGTATCCATGCAATTTTTCTGTACTGAGAGACTGTACTTAACAAACATTTTCGAGTCGGTGTCCCATCTACTCTGCATACATTTAAATCGTTTCCTTTGGTTAATTTTCCATACATAACGGGAGCTAGTATTTAATATTACATGTTAATTAGGAAAAGGACTGTGCTCTTGTTTTGTAATGTTTAGTATCATAATATGCACATTTTTTTATGGGACAAGCCCGCCTCGCTATTTCGAAACCACTGTAACTCCTGTAAGCCAGAATCAACAGTGGCGACCACAAGAAAACCGCCGAGACAATGAAGCTCGACAAAGTCCCCGAGAAATGATTTAACTGTCTTGGATCCTGCAACGAAATGAATCAGAAATAAATTGCGAAGGAGTAGGAAAAACCAAAATTAAAACAGTTAAAACATTGTTTAGCAATGGTCATTTGAGCTGCAAGACGTCCACTGACGAACATAGGTCTCCCCCAAGTGATGTCACATTGACGGCTCCCATGCGTCTCAAATCGCATCCAACAAATCCCTGCATCTCAGCCTTCCAATATAACGGTTCACCTAGCAAGGATAAACGAAAAATTTTTTTTTTTAACTAAAACTCGGTACCAAAATAACGCTTCCAAACAAATTGAATTTGGATCTAATCAACGTTACAAGCAAGTATATCTCAACCGCTCCGTTTACGTACACTATCCTAACTGGATCCGATTAACATCGTATGCTCCGTACGTCCGTTCGGCATTATACCCTGTCTTGTCCCTTTTTTCAATTGGCCAAATCCGTACGGTTCTCTCCAATGTGAAAAAGCGACTAAATCGTGTAAACTAGGAAAAGGTTTCTGATGTAACGCTCGGGATAAAAAGGCAGACAGTCAAAGCTGTGTTTTGTAAAGGTGGGGCTTGGATTTGGTAATGCGTGAATGAGATTTAGTTAGTATCAGATGGATAGGTTTCTACGGATGAACAGTATTTATACTTTTTTTTATAAACTGACATATTTTTTCCATTTTTGATCTCAGGCCTTAAAGTTACTGTCATCATGACTTTCTCAAATGAAACCATTTGAGAAAGTCATGATGACGGTAACTTTAGGCAGGAAAAAATATTTGTGGTTGCTCGACCAAAATACAAGCTTGGCAACATGACGTTATGCTACGGTGTAGCACGCATTCGCTACGGCGTAGCATACACTTGCTACGAAACTTTAGAGGAAACATTATTCAGGTGATTAACTCATGCCGAATAATTATTTCAAACGGCAAAATGCTAACTAACGTTGACCTAAATCTGTCTCAACATCCATAAAATTCGAAGAGACATTACCTTACTAATCTCTTTTTCACTTGACAAAGAAAAATACCAAACTAAATTCACTTTGTCGGAGAATAATCCCTCATAGTTGCAGACAATGGTATTAAAAATATTGAATGTCATCCACAGAGAATTAAATTGAGAACAAAAAAGAATATCTTATCCAGCGCTAGGAAAAGTAATTTACTTTACTGGAAGCATTGTACTGTCAGCGAAATAGGTCAGTATTTCACGTTCTTTGTATTGCCGTACTAACTTAAAAACTCAGGTTTTAATTTGTGTAAAATATTCCTGTACAACTATGTCGCCGGATTTTTGTTGTGCTGGAAAATATTTGCTTATTTTGCGCTCCGTCGGCGAATGAATGTGTAAATGGCACGTGAGTTAAATAAATTTATGTGGTGATACAAAAGTGTTGCAACTTTTTAACCGACTTCAAAAAGGAGGAGGTTCTCAGTTCGTCGGCGATCTTTTTTTTTTATTTTTATGTATGTTCCCCGATTACTCGAAGATGGCTGGACCGATTTAGTTTTTTTTTATTTGTTTGAAAGGGTATACTTCCCAGGGATCCTGGAGAAATAGAGAGAACTATTCAAATTTTTAGGCACACTCAAAGTGATTTGAGTACTTTCTCGGAGTGGTTCCATTTCAATTTGATGAAGATCTGATATAGAACTTCGGAGATACGCGGAATTCCTCTCAATCAAATGGACTGGGGTTGCTGAAATTCCGTGTCTGTCTATTATTTACACCAGTATTTTTGTTTTTAACCATTTGTTTGGTTGTTTTGATTGGGATTTGATTTATTTCGGGAAATTTATTTCATTAACCACAATGCACAACATGTCAGTTCTCAAAAATATTTATTCGATGCTAACTTCACACAAAATAGGCTAAATAAAAAAATAAAAAAAAATAAACTTCACACACTACTGCGGTTGGTCGTCCAGAAATCCAACATGAAGTTAGCGACGCAACACCATTCATGTTCCCCCGTTCATGCCCCGACGGGCATAACATAACATCACATCGGTACGCTGCGAAGGGGTAAGCACATGTGAACCACAAAAAAGTGAAGAATAAACTTGAGAGAAAAGAAATCAGTTTCTGAAGTCGGTGGCAAAAAAAAATTAAATAAAAAAAACTATGACTTTAGTTTTTTTCCGACATCAGAAACAGATTTTAGTTCTAAAGTTCATTTTTATATTTTTTTTGTGTTTTATTTGTTTTGTTGAAAAGTTTTTATACATTACTTTTTCTACATTGATTGTTTTGACTGCCTCATTGATCGAGTGGCGTGGCTGCTAAGCATGAGGCCATTTTTTTTTTCGGGGGGTGTAAAATCATCAAATACCGCTCT
This sequence comes from Diarsia rubi, assembly GCA_932274075.1. Taxonomy (NCBI): domain Eukaryota; kingdom Metazoa; phylum Arthropoda; class Insecta; order Lepidoptera; family Noctuidae; genus Diarsia; species Diarsia rubi. Next base: position 16,553,927 of record OW026424.1, on the reverse strand, counting down.
CGGGCAGAGCGAAAGGGATTGTCTGACTAAAAACCACCCATGTTCCTTCTTAGCCCTATAAGTCGAGGCCGCGGTAACTTGTGAACAACCCGCAGCCCTGACGGGAAGCATGAGGTCCTGGGTTTAATTCCCAGGCCGGTCAAAGTGTTATTGGGTTTTTCTTTTAGGAAAAGTGTTATTGGGTTTTTCATTTAGGTAAAGTGTTATTGGGTTTTGGCGCAGTGGCTGATCAATTGGACGGCTGCGCCGCGAGTCGCAGGTTCGATCCCCGCACGGAACAAATGTTTGCATGGCGTACAGATAGATTTTCTGTATCTGGGTATTTGTGTATGTGAGTTTGAATGTTTGTAAACGCACCCACGATTCGGGAGAAATTCCTAGTGTGGGGTAACGCATAACGCGAAGGAGCATAAAGTCACAACAAGCTGAAAATCAATAAAATTGTTCAATAAAAGTTCTAAGGATAAAGTTATTCGGGGTCAAAGGGCACAAAAATCTAATTTTTGCAAATATCTCGTTTCCTATGGGTTTTTTGGTATTTGTATTTCAGATCAATGTTGTAGATAATTCAATTTCCTACAACTTTATCTATCGGTATCTCGAAAACTATTTAACGTATAAAAAAATTACAAAAAAGTTGTAGGAAATTTAATTCTCCACAATATTGATCGTAGATACAAATAGCGAGAAACCCTTAAGAAACGAGATATTTGCAAAAAAAAACATTTTTGTGACCTTTGACCCCGAGGCACCTTTATTCCATACACGGGAATGATGGGGAACTTACTGCCGCACTCAGAGAGCATGGATAATTACTTATTAAGTAATCATCCATGCTCTCTACAATTTCGACAATTTTGTCATACTAAAATTATGTCAAACCTTTACTAAGTGACGGCTTAAGTAATCATTAAATATCCCTGAGTACGGCAGTTAGACATTTAATTTATGATGTTTTAAACAACCCCACCAATTTCCAGCTTATTCGGAATTAATGTAACCTAACCCCTATTTTTTGGTCTAATTTGACTGGACCATAAAAGCGTATATGATATTAAGTAAATGGAATATAAGTAAAAAAAAAAAGTAACAAAATGAAGGTGTTTTGTAGTAACCATGGCCATATAAAATTGGATGGTAAAGCTTGATAATGGTCTCTCAATTCTTAATATCGAAGTTCATCATCAACAGCCTATTAATGTTATCACTGCTGGGACACAGGCCGCCTCTCTTTGAGAGGGAGTGGACTATAATCTACCACGCGGGCAAAGTGCGGATTGGTAGATATCACATGTCTTCGAATTTTTTGGTTCTAAGACATACCGGTTTCCTCACGATGTTTTCCTTCACCGATTTTAGAGCAACGGTCATGAAATAAATTACACAAAGTAATGTGCCAGCCTGGGTTCGAACCCACGACCTACTGTTCGTGAGTCGGGGCCGCCACCACTGGGCCACCGCTGCTCTATATCAAAGTTACTTTGAAATATTTAATGTATTTTTAATCCGATTAAAGCCAGTTATAACAAGTTTTTCGAAGTTATTCATGCGTGCACAAAAGGTTTTAATTTTCAGGGATTATTTTTGGCTGTTTTTTGTATAACTAACTAGTGATCCTATTAATAAAGGTAAAGTTTAAGGTGACCCTATATTATTGGAAAAATATATGTGTCCTATTCGCCCCACAATGACTCTGTTTTTATGTACACAGGCTTGCTTTAATATTTGAGTTGCGGTTTTCTATTTCAAATACTAACACTTGTAAAGTTAACTTTAATCAATAAATAAATCCAGTTTATAATTATCTTCTTAAATTAAATTCTAACAACAAAACGTTTCTATTACAATAAATCCTAGGGGATTAGCTTTAAATTAAAATATCAAGTAAACTAATTTAAATAGAATTCAATTATAAAGCAATAACTGAAGAAGGCTTAATTACACTCGAGCGGAATAATTAAAAAAGCGAAAACTACAAAGAAACTTATCTTAGTCTTTAAAAAAAAAGAACCGCAGTGTTTTCGTTCTCACAAATCCGATTTAATTATCCGTCTTCTCATTAATTACAGGGCAGATTTTGCTCGCCTTACTGCCACTAAACAGGTCGATATAGTACTTCAACTTGGTTCAACATCTAATAAACTACAATTTACAGGACTAAAGTTATAATAAAATATAAACAAGTATCAAAAAGCCCCTCCCGTTCTTGGGCAGAGCGAAAGGGAGTGTCAGACTTCTACTGACTAAAAACCACCCATGTTCCTTCTTCGCCCTCTATGTCGAGGCCGCGATAACCAGTGGACTACCCGCGGCCCAGTGGACTACCCGCGGCCCATTACAGGGCGTCAGAGTTACATCGACTAGAAATAATAAGCGATGACTTTAACATCAACAACAACATTCAAACGACAACACTCAATAATAATTTTTGACCATCAATCTTAAAATCCTAATTCTTTTATTTACTAGGTAAAGAAGTTAAATTCATATTGTTTTAATAGATGTACGCTCACCCTAACAAACGTCACGTACTGCTGCAGTAATGTTAGAGGTGTGACAGTTCATGAAAATATATAATAATAGGGGATCGGACTGAGTCAAAAAAATATGATGCAAATTAGTCCGTTAGTTAGATTATCGAAAAATATTGAATACGTGTTTTTTGTTTTATCAAATTAATCAAAATTGACGAAGATAAGATGTGGTTGTGACGTCATTTGTAGGTAAATATGTACTATCATATGACGTTTTCACGAGTTTTTTACGAGTTTTCGAAGCACTGTATTGCCTTCATTTTTTGTTTATGTTAAAAAAGAAAATATACGTGTCCAATATTTTTTGGAAATCTATCTGAAGGACTAATTAGTTGTCCGATCCCCTATTAACAGGACCTACTCAGACCTAGCGGTCTAAAAGTCCCTAAGACGTTAAGATCTATAAGCTCTACAGCTCTAAACTTAAAAATGTGAAATATATAATATATAAAGACAATAATCACTACATATTATAACACAAACTCCTCCGTCGCGTCTGTCTGTTCATGATAAACTCAGAAACTACTGCACCGATTGTCATATTATTTTCACCTATGTATAGAGTGCTTCTCAAGAAAGGTTTTAGTGTATAATTTGTCAAGTTCCGATATCCGTGCAGCCAAATCCGCGGGCACACTAGTTATAGTATAAAGGCTTCATCAAAGCTTCAGCTAACGTTCTGCAATTTCTTACGTAGTGTTTGTTCGTATTAGAAATGTAAAACAGACGGTGAAATGAGTTTTCGGCGCCACAAAATCCATCTGCTTCTTCAAAGCATTAATTAGCTTCAGTGGCAATCTTAGCCTCTATTTGTTAAGTACGAATTGTTATTGACTTTGACTTTACTCTGTTGTAGTGCTTTCAACCTTTGATTATTCAAGGGCTCGTAATTTTCAGCGGGCACTCAATGGTTGAATAGTGTTAGGCGTATTTATTACAGTTGCAAAAGTCGGTTGGTTTATTTTCGTATTTATTGTAATTCATTAATTTTGTAAAAGACTCATGCCTCCTCTCTCGTAGAGGGATGGGCTATAATCCACCACGTGGGCCCAGTGCGGTTTGGTAGATGTCACATGTCTTCGAATTTTTTCACCGTTTCAAGATCGCTGGTGATGAAATAAATTACAGAAAGTAACACGCCTGACTGGGTTCGAACACACGACTGACTGTTCGTAAGTCAGGGCCGCTCTCCGAGAGAGGCGGCCTGAGTCCCTGTAGTGGGAACATTATAGGCTGATGATAATTGTAAGAAAGCTGTGTTACAACGTTTTTGAACAATGACGATACGTAATGCCTATGTAATGAAGCAGTGGACGTCTTTTGACTGATATGATGAATGATGATGATGAATTATGTAAGCTACCAGTTTGGTTAAATTAAGTAGAACTAAATCGTATTTACAACTTGGAATACATATAACTCTATAGCATATTTACAATGTGTTAGGTTAAACGAGGAACATATTGAAGGAGGGTTTTCAGTATTCGATTCTTGACTTGTAATTGTGAAATGAATTGTGACTTGTAATTGTCTTTTCAGAATTCACTTTATTGAATGTTTTTTTTTCGCCATTGTCCTACGCCAGTTTCAAAATATGAAGGGAAAATGGATTATACCTAAAAGTCGTTGATACGCGCACATTTTCTGTGATAAACGCAATGGTTGCGAGACTTTTCCGTAATATTTGGCATAGTTCTGTCTGTTATTTATCAGTGTTTTCTTTTTCTTCATATTGCGCTTCAATATGTCCCTCAATTAAACTAACACACTGTATTTAAGCCCATACAGGCAAACATAGCTAACAAGGGCATGAATATGTAGGGTTCTACACCAAATATAATTATAGTTTATGAATTTATATTACATAACTACACAACACATTCACACACAAGCAGACTTATTTATATGTATATATAATTAACACTAATTACACATCAGCGGCAACTTATATTGTTACCATAATATAATGCCGATGTCGGGAGTTTTGCATAGTACATCGGAAGTGGAACCGCGCAGCGAACGAGCTACGTCATAGTGACGTGTAGCGAGCGGCCGAAGGAACGAATGAGTTGAACCCAGCGCGCGAGCAATGGCCGACTTACTCGTGACCTTCAGTCGTCCCTAATTCGGCAACTGATACGCGCGCGCGCATGTTATCCGTGTTGACAATCCGTACTGTACCTATCATCTGTTTGTGGAACAATAATCTGTGTCCGTGACAATTGTGACTGTGCCCTGTAACCACTCTGTACTCCTTCTTGTGTTTGTGTTGTGTGTGTGAACCCGTACCTATTACGACTGTAAGTACTAAACAAGGCAGTGACTTTCATTTAACATACTCCTGCCTACCACACTACCAGCAACAACCTAAACTCCTAAACTGGTGACCTGGTGATAATGAGTGATAGCGAGTCGGAACACACCGCGTCGTCACAGCTGGCGGAAAACGTGACACGAAGACCGCGCAAGGCAAAGCGTGTGTCCATTGTGGGGACGCACGAGATTTACCGCGCTCCCATAAAGTTACCACCATTTTGGCCAGAAGAGCCAGACATGTGGTTCGCGCAAATAGAGGCTCAATTTGCAAACGCAGGAGTGAATGATGACGACACAAAATTCAATCACGTGGTCGGTCACCTTGACCGACAAATTTTCAAAGAGGTGAAAGACGTCATCATGTCCCCTCCAGCCACCAACCGTTACATCAAATTGAAGACGGAATTGGTGAAGCGCCTCTCCGTCTCCCAAGAGAAGAAGGTGAAGCAGCTGCTGATGCATGAGGAGCTGGGAGACCGGAAGCCGTCACAGTTTCTACGCCACCTGCAGAGCCTAGCTGGACCGACCATACCGGATGACTTCGTGCGCACCATCTGGAGCAGCCGACTTCCCAGCAGCATCCAATCCCTGCTGACATCGCAGCCAGACAGCACCCTGGAGGCGTTGGCCAACCTGGCCGACCGCGTCCAGGACATTGTGACACCGGGTCAAGTGGCATCGACTTCAGCAGCAGGGCCAACTGTGAACGAAATGGCAGATGAAATCGCGGAGCTGAAGCGCGCCATGAAGGACCTGACCGTGCAGCTGCGTGACAATCGTTCACGTCACCGCTCCCACAGCCGTGGTCGAGACACGCGACGCAACTCACGCCAACGATCGTCGTCCCGCTCTGACTCCAGCTACCGGAACCACCCGTTGTGCTGGTATCACTCGATGCACGGCGACAAGGCCAAGCGTTGCGTGAAGCCCTGCGACTACAAGAAGGGAAACTCCGCGGGCAGTCGATAATGGCGACGGACGATTGCCCCGCCTCTACTGGTCGCCTATTCGTCGCGGACCGACGGACGAACACGCAGTTCCTGGTCGACACCGGAAGCGACCTCTGCGTGTACCCTCGTCGTCTGCTCAGCGAGCGCCGCGCACCCACCAACTACCAACTTGTGGCCGCGAATGGGACGCCCATTCCAACGTTTGGTTTCTTGGAACTTAACTTAAATTTAGGACTCCGTAGAGACTTTAAGTGGCGTTTTGTGGTTGCTGAGGTTACAAAACCAATCATAGGCGTGGATTTTTTATGTCATTACTCATTAACCGTAGACTGTAGGAATCAACGGTTAATCGATAGTAGCACTAATGTATCCTGCATAGCCTTGAATCCTTCAGATACTTCTTTATTTTCCGTAAAGGTGACTTCTGGCGACTCAAGGTATCACAGAATACTCGACAAGTTTCCCGACATCACCCGACCTGCCGAAACACTACGCACCACACCACATAACACGGTACACCATATCCGCACGACCCCCGGCCCTCCAGTATCTTCTTCGTTCCGGCGATTAGCGCCGGATAAATTAAAAATAGCTCAGCAAGAGTTCCAGCAGATGCTAGCTAATGGAACAGCCAGACCCTCGGAGAGCCCCTGGTCATCTCCACTCCACCTCGCCCCTAAAAAGGACAGCGGTTGGCGACCATGCGGTGACTATCGCATGCTCAACGCGCGGACAGTCCCTGACAGGTACCCGATTTGGCACATCCATGACTTCGCACACAGCATAGCAGGCTGTCGGATTTTTAGCACCATCGACCTGGTAAAAGCCTACAATCAGATCCCTGTCGGCCCGGACGACATTCCGAAGACCGCCATCACTACACCGTTCGGCCTGTACGAGTTCCCGTACATGACGTTTGGTTTGCGCAACGCAGGCCAAACTTTTCAACGTTTAGTCGACGAGATGACCAGAGGGCTAGACTTCTGTTATTGTTACCTGGACGACTTCTTGATATTTTCTAGGTCCGAAGCAGAACACGAGGAGCATCTTGGAACAATATTTAATAGGCTTAAAGAGTTCGGCATGTTGGTCAATACGTCCAAGTGTGTTTTCGGTGTCCCGGAGGTAACCTTCTTGGGCTGCCACATCTCCAAAAAGGGCACAAAACCACTGGACGCCAAGGTTGAGGCCATCAGAACCTTCCCACAGCCGAAAGACATGATAAATTGTTTGTATGATAAATTTTTATAGGCGTTTCATGCCCCACGCCGCGCAGGTACAGGCGCCACTACACGCTCTCTTGATTGGCAACGTAAAGGGCTCGCACCCCATATGTCTGGCGGAGAGTACTTTACGAGCATTCGAGGACTGCAAGGTAAGCCTAGCTAACGCAGCTCTATTAGCTCACCCCGATTGCAATGCCAAACTCGCATTGGTTACCGATGCGTCGGATACTGCAATCGGCGCGGTGCTACAGCAGTTGAGTGACGACGGCTGGCAGCCTTTAGCTTTCTTTTCGCGGAAGCTCAGCCCTTCGCAAGTGAAGTACTCTCCCTATGACAGGGAGCTGCTGGCCATTTACGAAGCCATCAAGTACTTTCGCCACATGCTGGAGGCGAGGCACTTCGTCGTGTACACGGACCACAAGCCGATCAGTTTCGCGTTCCATGAACGGAAAAAAAACTGCTCGCCTAGGCAATTCCGACACCTCGACTTCATAGCCCAGTTCACTACCGACATAAGGCACATTGCTGGCAAAGACAATGTCGTTGCCGATCCCTTATCTCGCGTGGAGGAACTACAGGTGCCGGTCAGCCTCAACACCCTCGCGGATTCACAGGCATCAGATCCAGAACTGAAGAAACTTCTTCGGGACGGATCATCACTAGTGCTTGAGAAGGTGCAGGTCACTGGGGAGCGTGCGTCCGTGTACTGCGACGTCAGTACAGCGTCTCCCAGACCTTATGTGCCCAAAATGCTGCGAAAGCAAGCATTTGACAGCTTGCACTCTCTCAGCCATCCGGGCGTCTCAGCGACTGCCAAACTAATTGCAGAGCGCTTTGTTTGGCCAGGTGTCAGGAAGGACTGCAGAGAGTGGGCACGAGCATGTCTCGCATGCCAGCGGGCTAAAGTGAGCCGCCATGTCTCTGCGCCTTTAGGGACATACCTCCTCCCACGCGCCAGGTTTACCACGATCCACATCGACCTTGTGGGCCCGCTCCCAATTTCACAAGGCTTTAGGTACTGTCTGACAGCAGTTGACCGATTTACCAGGTGGCCAGAGGTGGTACCTATAGTCGACATTACTGCCGAGACAGTAGCTAAGGCACTGCTGTCTGGATGGATTGCCCGGTTTGGCTGTCCCATCGACATTGATACGGACAGAGGCCGTCAGTTCGAGTCGGCTCTGTTCGAACAACTGTCAAAGATTGCTGGCTTCCAGCATAAACGGACAACGGCATACCATCCAGCGTGCAATGGCATGGTGGAGCGATTTCACAGGCAACTCAAGGCGTCCATCACGTGCCATGCCAATGACAGGTGGACCGAGTCCCTGCCGTGGGTATTACTTGGCATAAGGAGCGCATTCAAAATGGATGTCCAAGCGTCTTCCGCCGAACTTGTCTATGGCGAACCGCTACGGCTCCCAGGAGAAATCTTCTCTCCCAGTGATGACGGAACGACCGACATCACGGATTTTACAGCCCGCATTCGCAAGTTTGCTCACGACCTGCAACCAAGTCCAGCTTCCCGTCACAATAAACCGAGCATTTTTATATTCAAGGATCTGCAGACCACTGATCACGTGTTCCTTCGTGAAGACGCATTACGTGGCTCGCTGCAAGCAGCATACACAGGTCCTCACAAAGTTCTGCATAGGGGTGACAAAATTTTTAAAATTTTAATAAAAGGCAAAGAGGTCACGGTCTCAATTGACCGCCTAAAACCAGCCTACATGTTGACTGACAAAACTGACCCTCACGAGGATACTCCATCTGGCGACCAAACAGAGCGTACTACTCGTTCTGGTCGTCGGGTCAGGTTTCCAGATTTTTATCGCCCTTGACGGTCTCTGGAAGGGGGTGGTGTAGGGTTCTACACCAAATATAATTATAGTTTATGAATTTATATTACATAACTACACAACACATTCACACACAAGCAGACTTATTTATATGTATATATAATTAACACTAATTACACATCAGCGGCAACTTATATTGTTACCATAATATAATGCCGGACGATGTCGGGAGTTTTGCATAGTACATCTGAAGTGGAACCGCGCAGCGAACGAGCTACGTCATAGTGACGTGTAGCGAGCGGCCGAAGGAACGAATGAGTTGAACCCAGCGCGCGAGCAATGGCCGACTTACTCGTGACCTTCAGTCGTCCCTAATTCGGCAACTGATACGCGCGCGCGCATGTTATCCGTGTTGACAATCCGTACTGTACCTATCATCTGTTTGTGGAACAATAATCTGTGTCCGTGACAATTGTGACTGTGCCCTGTAACCACTCTGTACTCCTTCTTGTGTTTGTGTTGTGTGTGTGAACCCGTACCTATTACGACTGTAAGTACTAAACAAGGCAGTGACTTTCATTTAACATACTCCTGCCTACCACACTACCAGCAACAACCTAAACTCCTAAAAATAGAAACCGAGTACCCCTTATATGGGCTATGGTGCTTCACTGATTGTATAACGAGCACGATGCGTAGATGCATTCGAGAGACGCTTTTCAATTCGATTGCGATATCTGTCTCTCGGGTTTGTGGACATACCAATCTCTACGGAGATTAGACAAGTTCGCAAGAGATGTTAAATATAGTGCACAAATGTTTGCGCCATCACAGCTAGCAGTATACACTTAAAGTACATACACACTACTTTCTTATACATGGTGATTATGAGTAATAGCAAAAAATGCGCAAAGAAGTCGAAAATCCGTTGTTGATGAAAACTAAAATTAAATCATAGGATTTTTCAATCGATATCCTAAGCCACAAATGGAACAAGTAGATTTTGGTAAATAAAACACTATACAGGGTGTAAACGCAGTGCGCTAATAACTGCCTACCATGGTATTGTCGGCTCCATATTGAGGTTTGGAGTTATATTTTGGGGAAACTCTACCAATAGGGAAATTATTTTTAGGTCGCAAAAAAGGTGTATTAGGGCTATGTTTGGTTTGAAAGTAACTGATAGTTGCAAACAGTATTTTATTAAATATAACATTTTAAGTCTGCCTTCTTTATTAATTTATGAAATAGCAAATTTTATACGAACCAATCCTAACCGATTTAAGAAACTATCAGACGTTTCTATTCGTAATCGACGTGATAATAAACTATGCGTACCAAGATCAACCACGGCATTGATGCGTAAAAGTATTTTTTGTTTGGCACCAATAATTTATAATAAAATCCCAAAACCTATTAGACAAATGCCGACTGCTCTGTTTAAAATAAACTTAAAAAAATATCTCATAGTCAAGTGCTCAGAATTATCAACAGCAAGAATTATCAACAGAACCATATCAGAATTTTTAAATGACCGCAATTAATTAAATGGATTCCTATAATTACGACATTTTCACAGTTTATTTTTGAATTAGGAATATTTTTTATTTAATGATTAAGTTTGCTGTGTAGACTCAAGTTTTTTTTTTCTCTTTATTTTTTTTATGGTTTATTCTAAACCAAAAAAAACCGGCCAAGTGCGAGTCCTACTCGCACATGAAGGGTTCCGTACCATCGTAGTAGGGGAGTCGCTTTTTTTTTTTTTTTTTAAATTATTAAAAATATTTTTATTTGTATGATGTAACTAAAAATTTATGCTTTTCGCAATTTTTCCTTTATCTGTGTTATAAGACGTTGCTTCGTACCAAATTTCAAGATTCTGAGTTCACGGGAAGTACCCTGTAGGTTTTGATTCCCTTGCGAGTGTCGAAAATTTGCGGCATAAACGGGAGTATCTTTTGATCGCGTTGACTTAGAAGTTTGATTTTTTCACAGCTCCAAGAGACCATAGACTTGAGTATTTGATATGAATTTCAGCTTGATACCTCCACGCGTTCCTGAGAAAAAAGGTCTTGACAGACAGACAGACAGACAGACAGACAGACAGACGGACAACAAAGTGATCCTATAAGGGTTCCGTTTTTACCTTTTGAGGTACGGAACCCTAAAAATAACATGAACTCGTCTTAAACGACCAAACATAAGCAACACCCATAAATAAATAAAGAAAGAAGAAAGAACAATGGCGAAATCTTAGCTGAATTTATTTTGAGCGTCTAAAAGTGACTTATATACGAAGGCAGTTCCATTATTTTTTTACGTTTTTTCAAAGTATCACATTAACTAGTTAGGGCCGGATAAAAAAAATATTTTAAATGAAAAGTTAATTGATTTTTTCATTGACCTCGAGTGTTGCCATTTTATATTTATTCTGCCTAGTGACAGTAAACTCAGCATTATTGTGTTTTATTCAGTTTTAATTTGTTATTGTAATGAAACTGAGTAAATTAAGTAACAATACTGTTTATTTCTAAGTGGAAGTGTTCCTTGCTGGGAGGTAAAACCTTTGTACTGTAAAAATAAATAAATTACTTTCAATTAATGACTGGTAAAAAGACTAATACTTAGTTACAAATAATTGTGTTTGACAATGGTTGATAACGTCAGTGTCACAGACGCTTATGCGCTTGCGCTTTTTTGTTGATCTCTCATTGTACAGAAAATATATACAAATCGAAGCCACGTTATACTGGAAATGTAAAGCTTGATGAGCCGCCCTGTGTACATGATACCAATTGTATACCTATAGTAAGGCGTGCCAAAGAGTATTTATAACCACTGGGATTACCTACCTTTTAAAAAACATTGCATGCTGCAAAAACTGGGTAAGGAAAGTAGAAATACTAATGCAATGTTGTTACCATAGACATAACCTACAAAAGTTCATCACTGAATTTCTATTATTCTCGGCCTTCTCGAACCAAAATTCTTGCGCAGACTAATTCAGAAGTTGACGGCGAGTTAAACAAGATATTTTTCATTTAAAGACGACGGTATTTTACATCAGCTAAATTAATGTATGGGCGGCTGCCATTGTTCTTTTCGATGCTGCAGTTTCAAAACTCAGTGGCTAGAAATACGCAAATGTAGCACTACACTTAAATATTCAGAATTTAGTGTCGTACCATATCGTCAGGGGATAGCGAAGATCTTACTGGATTGGGCGTACGTACCTCTGCTTAAGGCGGCTTAACTGAATCCGTGTGAAAGTGATCCTATAAGGGTTCCGTTTTTACCTTTTGAGGTACGGAACCCTAAAAATGTTATTTTGTACGCCATAAATGGCAAAACATGCAGATCTATATGTTATTTTAAGACCTTACACATATTATTTGATGTATACTCATGTTTTTACAATAAAAAAATATATTCTATATTCTATTCTATTCTATTCCTTTGCAAAGCCGTCAACCAAGCATGATATACATCAAACTAAGTAACCCGATGCAAAAATTATTGGTGGAATTTTTTTTGGGGTTGAAAAATCACACTTTTGGGTAAAACTCAATATAGCACTCTTAAAACATGGTGCCAGTAGATGCTTTGAATAGTAAACGGGTAATGGAGTTAATTTAAGTAAAGTTATAACCTAAACAACTAATTTTTCAACACAGCTTTGAAAACTTTGGAACTTGGAACTCCAATATCTCCGTAACTAGGGGTTTCCCGGGTATGGTCTAGAACAAAAAAAATATCAAAGTGATGGGGAGAGCAAGTGGCCTTCGGCTTCGTTTAGGGTACTTTTACACTCTTTATTTTTGCACAATTCTGGAAAGACCACAATGCCATTAATAAAAAATATTGAAACTATTTACTACATCATGCATTCATAGATTAAAAAAACAGTACCAATAACGCTCAATCTATCATTCAAGATTATGTGCTCTATCGATTAAATATTAAATGAATTACTCGCTAACAGTATTTGTCAGGAAGTGGGTCCACACGTATACATTCCAGCGGTGAAGTATGATTTTAATATTTTTTTTATTTGTCGAGCCTTTTATGAATTTTGTTGCAGTTCACTAACAACTATAGACCTCGTTGCCCAAGTCTTTGGCCCGTATGTCCCCGCGCTTATGACCACTGCGTCGAATAAACTTCGGTATCGAGTTTTAAACTTCCCGGACGCGTTTAACTGAATTAAACACTCGGAACGTTTCCCGCTTATTGTTCCTTTTTATGTGACCTACGAATATTATGGACTATGTTATAAAGAGGAACTTTTAGTAACTGTTGAAATAGAATATTTTGACCACAATAACAATGAAATTAAAAAAAATCGATCTCATAGTAAAGCAATTAACGCCTCAATTCCTCAAGGAAGCGTCATAGGATGCCTTTTATTTTTAATCTATATAAATGACCTACCAAAGATTATAGAAGGACCGTGTGTTTTATTCGCGGACGATATATCCATATTAGTCTCATGCCAAGACAATGTAAATATAGAAGAAACTCTCAATTCCATACTTACAAAAACATGCAACTGGATGAACGAACATAACCTTGAGATTAACTACCCTAAAACCAAATTAATGACATTCCACCCTTACCAAAAACCTCCTTTAACCTTAGATTTTATGTTTAACGAATCAAAATTAGAAACCGTTAATGAATTTACCTTACTCGGACTAGTTATAGACACACACATAAACTGGAAATCACACATCCAGAAAACTCACTCAAAGATTTCAAAATTTTCCTACGCCCTCCGTGAAATAAAAAAGACCACCAATTTGCAGACTGCCCTCACCACCTACTATGCTTATGCCTATGCATGGCTTAGCTATGGTGTCACTCTTTGGGGAAACAGCACAAATGCACAATTACTTTTCACCCTGCAAAAGAAATTGATCAGAATCCTGGTAAACATTGAACAAACAGATAGTTGCAAACCATTCTTTCAAAAACATAATATTTTAACCCTTCCTTGTATATACATTTTAGAAACTTGTAAATTTGTGCGAAAACACCAAGAATTTTATTCAAAACGCGAAGACATCCAGTCACGCTATCTTCTCAGACACCGTTCTAGGCTAAATATACCAAGTTCTCGGTTAAAAATGCACTCAAAAAGTCCCTACGTAATGTCCATAAAAATATATAATAAACTACCCGCATCATTAAAAAAAGAAGAAAACATTCACATATTTTTAAAAAACCTTAAGAAGTTTTTGATAAGTAAAAGTTACTACTCGGTAAACGAATACTTAAGTGATACACTAATAAAGTCATAACTTGATTAAGCAGTCGAGACTTAAAATTAAAATTATTATTTTATTTATTAATGATTACGACTTATCTCTTAATAGATAGATACCTGTTTCAATTATATCTATACATTTATTTTTTATTTTTTTTTATACAACTAATTTATCTCAGAAAGTACACACATACGTTCACACACGTTCTATATTATATACATGTAGTCAACAAATGCTTCCTCTCTCCTGACTCACTTGTTCTTGCTGTGCCCGGCAGGGTCCATATTGTGATCTAATTATAATTTTACCACCTAAGTTTATACATATGGAATGCAATAAAGTATTGAGTATTGAGTATTGAGTATTGAGTATTTTAACAGTTTTGACTGATATTATTCTAGCATGGACTGCCATGTTGGTCAGTGATCGCAAACGCAACTCCTGAGTATGAGGTCCTAAGTTCGAGTGCTGCGGGTGCGGGGGCGTGCGGCGGCGTGTGCCGTGGCGGCGGGTGCGCGGGGATCCGGGTTGCGGGGCGGCGGTTGCACGTTGCGGCGTGCATTCGTTGTTCCGTGATTCGGGGTCTCGTGCAGTCGTTGTAGCGGTGTGCGTCGCTGCGTGCTTTCGTGCTCGCGGTGCTCGTTGTTGCTGGCATTCGGCGGCGTGTGATTCGGCGTGGTGGCTTTCGGAATGACGTATTGCACTCGTAGATTTGTTTTTATGAATTGTTCTTCTGACATTCAAAAGTAAAAAAGGATAAATTGAAAAGGTAAAATAAAAGGAATAAATAAAGGTTAAATTGAAATAAATGCTTTGAGTTTGAATTTGATTCCCAGCTCAAGGAAAGGTTATTAGTTATTTTACTTTAGGGATTTTGCAGTCGCAGCCACGGTACCTTTTTTTTTGCAGGATGGGAAATCATCAAATGACTCCTCCCACTCTGGGTGGAGTGGAAGTTAGTTTCAGACTTCTACTCACTAAAATCCATCCATGTTCCTTCTTAGCCCTTTGTGTCCGGGGCCACGGTATCACTTTCGAACAACCCGCACCCCGACGGAATAAAATCACGCCAGGAATGATTTTTATTGATTTTTTGGGAATTTCCAGAAACCTGGGCAGAAATATAAGGACAACATCACGCACTGTAACTCCTGAAGGGTTAGGTAGAGGTAAACGAAATAGAACACCCACATTTAGAAAGTAACGTGTAAGCCCCACATAAGGGAGCCTATTGCCGGCAGCGGCGACCTCTCGCGTCCGGCCTTGGTGCAAGTCATGGTCCGGAGCGAGATGGAACGGGATGCCGTCGCCTCCTTCTGCAAAGCAGTTATGCTAGCGAAGGAGGTGGTGGAACGTGAGAGGGAGTGAAAATGAGGAGGACAAGTTTTAAAATGTATGCGGGCTAGATAAATTAATGGAGCACGTGGACACGTGATTTCCAACACAATTATTGGTTTTTTTAAACAACCTTTAAGTATTGCTCAGAAAAGAAATCTTACAAAACATTTGACTTTTTTCCTTGTTTTAACGAAGGCGTTTTAATGAGGGAAATTCGATAGTCGTTTTAAGATTTTTGTTCAAATATATTTTTCTTTGGTCAATGTTGTTTTGCCTTTTTTTCTTAGGTTTCCACTCTCCACTCTCGGCCCCTCTCGGCCCCTCGGCCCCAAATAATTAAAGTGTCCACTCGGCCCCTAACTATAGTCCACACTCGGCCCCTGGGGGCCGAGAGTGGATTTTATAAAGTTTATCATTTAAGTTTCCACTCGGCCCAGTTACGATTATAAACCATATCTTCAAAATATAAACTATTCCCTCGGACCCGTGCTTCACCTATGTAGGTTCTCCGCCTGGTTGAAACACGGGGACTAAGGGTTTACGTACAATAATAGAATTGACTGAAACTGTATTTGCCTTGTGTGTAAAAACACAACAAAGCTACTAGGCTAGCATAGGTTCAAGGGTGTAGTGCCTAATGATATCCTGATTTCAACCAGTTTTTTTTTAGTTGATTGTTAAAAATGGATGGTAAAGTCCCTCAAACTACCTGGAGAACAGAAATATGAGGGACATATTGTAAATAGGAATCTTTAAAGTAGACGTTACCAGATTTCTGGGTATAAATATAGATAATAATTTGAATTTTAAAGAACATATACATACATTGTGCACTAGATTGAATACCTTTTCATAAGCATTGTTTAAACTTAAACAAACTGCCAGTATTTCTGCAGTTCTTACAGCGTATAACGGCTATGTTGCACCTATTCTAAAGTATTGTGTTATTTTTTGGGGTGATTCTACTAATAAAGAAGCGGTATTTAAAGCCCAGAAGAGATGTATACGAGCCATAACTGGTATAAAATTGACTGACAGTTGCAGACCATTTTTCTTAAAATTAAATATTCTTACGCTACCATGTTTATATATATTAGAAGTTATAATGTTCGTTAGGAAAAATAAAAACCTCTTTAATAAGGTTCATAGCAGAAGATACAAGTTCAATATATGTTTACCAATGAATAAAACAGCATTGTTAAATAAAAGTATACTGTGTATGGCTCCACGCATATACAACCATTTACCAAACTCATTCTTGGAGATAAATGATGTTAATATATTTTACATATCTCTTGCTCTGTAAGTACACCCTTACACCCCTGAATGCCGGGGTGTATGACTATCATTACAGCATAGGTTTTGGAATTTGAAAAAAGAACTGTCATACTCATACTGCACGAAGAATATTTTTAAAAAGTTAATTTTTTTTTTCTCGGTATCGATTAATTACTCGAATCGGAATCTAGACAATTTATTTTATAAAGATTTTATTTTAAATATGGAACTATTTGTTTCCACATCGTATGTTAGATGGAATCGATTTAAAAATCAAACTGGCCAGCAAGATTTGACGCGCTTGCGTGCGTGAAAAAAAAAAGGCAGTCTACTAGTAGGCGCGAAAGCATCGCGAAAATAATTAATTTTCTTGTTTGAGTTCTTTTTCAAAAGTTTTAAACATGTCTAGTGACGAAGACATAGATCAGCAAAGTGGCCGAAGGTTATATCGAAGATTCGATGGCAAACAAAAGCAAAATTACTTCTAAAATAACAGAAAATATAAACTTAAAATCACCACGTCAAAGCACATCATCTGAGCCATTTTTTAATGAAGAAAATAGTACCAGTCAACTGCCGCCATTTACGATGCAAGAACCTCAAGTCACTCAAACTCAAGTCTTATCATCACAAACTCATATTCAAACTATAAATATACCTAAAAAGAACGTGACCATATCTCTTACAAATTGTAATAATTTTACTATTAATTTTAATTAAATACACATTTTTTTCTTCTTAATAAATGTTCATTGAAACCTGCTGTCTTGTTGTTTACTTACCTCACAATCGATATGTAAAGCAGAGTATTTATCTCGGGCGTAAGCATCAATTGCATACTCGGGTTAATTAGCGCCTTCGCTTCGCTCAGGCGCCAAAAACCTCGTATGCAATTGATGTCATACAGCCCTTGGTTAATAATCTACTATAAAAACAGTATCAAAACACTGTTACTAAAAAAGGCGTACTATTCTGTCACTGAATATTTACAGGATAAAATTGTGTAATACTTGTGTAAATAAATGAGTAAATTTGCATGCCTTATTGGTAGGATATGGCTAATGGCCTCTATTGTTTGTTTACGACCTTTTATTTTTGTACCCATATTCGCAAATTAATAAATGATTTGATTTGATTTGATTTTTGTTGAAGATGAGAAAAAAGGATGGTAAAGTCCCACAAACTACCAGGAGAACAGAAATAGCAAAAAATATTGAAAATAGTTTTTTTTAATACAATCTGTACACATTTTTACTAACATGCAGTATGCAATAGTGACACTACTACCACCATTCTGGCCTCCTGGTAGTTCATAATACTTTGCTATCCTGGTTTCTCATAAGAGAATTGACTGAAACTGAATTTGTGCTGCATGTTAATATAACCCAGCAAAAGTACTAGGCTAGCATAGGTTACGGTGGTGTGGGTGAGTTAGTTATACTAGAAACTATGATTGTAATATTATCACCTTGAACTTATGCTAACATAGTACTTTTTGGGTACGTCCATGTATCATGAATGTATGGATTTTCTTTCTTGCTGGTTAACCAAAATAAATAAATATTTGACTTAATATCAATTCTTGAATTCTGCTGTTAGTCTGCTGTACCTTACTGTACCAAAATATTATTTTTAGGTACTTATCGAACTAGGGGCCGAAAGTGGACGAGGTATGCCTGCCCTTTGTATGAAAATTCAAACTCACCCCCTGGGGGCCGAAAGTGGACTATGGTTAGGGGCCGAGTGTACACCAATGAACAAATCTTTTTTTAGGGGCTGAGAGGCCGAAAGTGGACAAAACGAAATCTGCTTTGTAACTTTGAGAAGTGTTAATCTACTTCAGATGCTGACCTCGTTTGTTCTCGTGGGTTCGATGTCATCATCACCATCAGTCTTTATTGTTGCAGGGACTCAGGCCTCCTCTCTATCTATAATCCATCACGCGGGCCTAGTGCGGATTGGTACCACATATCTTCGAATTTTTGGTTTTAAGAAATTTTCCTTCACCGGTTCGATGTAATAAAGTGTTATTGGGTTTTTCAATGAGAAATTTCTTAGTAGACAGCCACGGAGTCTGGATTTGTGCCCGGTTGATGGCAATAGAATCGCCCCCTATTACATGGGATTAAACATAACTGGCAAAATGTGGGTGTCAGGTACACCTATGTTTAACCCTTAGGGGTTTTAAGGCGTGATGTTATGTTTTTTCTATTAAGATGTGAACTTGTTGAGTCAAGAAAAACTGTTTTAATTTCAACATAAAACCTTTTTATAATAACAACACCCGTATTACGGCAACAGTAAATTTTTGCCAATCGCATAACAAAACCAATACCAAGGGGAAACTTTGCCTATTGTTAATCTATCCCTAATTGGAGAGAGCAATATCGATACCTAAAAAGCAAGCGATTGTACTCGAACAATACTCGTTCGCAACCCGTACTCTGAATCAAAAACCTACATCCGATTTTAGCAGGGGATTTTGAACCCTACCCTGTGAAGGATAAAGTTGAATGTGCGGTACAATGTTAACATATATATATAGTATTTGTTAGTCCACAAAAGTCAACAATGGGGATTCCTAACATGTCGAGGCATTGTCATATTGTGCCCGTCACTGGTCTCTTGATATTAAAAATTCCAACCATTACTCGACTATATATGTTAGTATTAAAACTGTAAGTATATGTTATGATAACGTTAAAATGTTATTAAACATTCTGGTAACATTCTAACCTCGGAGTTATCGTTGCTATTAACAAATTCTGGGAGAAAGGTCTGTTAAAGATTAAGTGAGGGTTTATTGTGTACTTAGTTTTTCGTCAAATCCCATTTGACGAAAAACTAAGTACGACAATTTGTTCTTTGGAATTATCTCAAGTAAAGTGTGAATTTGATGACAGACTTTTAAAGTATTTTAGTGAATACTCCGAAGACACTTAAAAGTCACCTTTCAGATTTTTAGAAAAACAAAATAAAACTTTATAGATGTTGTTTAACAATACACATAACATAACATCACGCCTGGAATCCCCGGAAGGCAAGGCAGAGGAGTTCCTCCCACTCCCACTTTTCGGAAGTAATCTTTAAAGTCCCATGTAATTGGGAGCGAGCTTATTACCATCAACCGGGCACAATTCCAGACTACGCGACTACTACTGAGAAATTCCTGTTAGAAAAACCCAATAGCAATTTGACCGACCCGGGAGCCAAACGCAGGACCTCATGCTCAGCAGTCGCGCTTGCAACCACTAGACCAATAAGGCAGAGAAACAAAATATTACATTATCTAGATTCTGTGTTTAAAACAACGAGTTTAACCGCCCTCAAATATTTTGTCTATAACACTGATTCACGATCATGTTTTCGGGACTAACATGGTCAAAAATAGGAAGTATGGAAGGAGAAATGGAATATTTTTGCTTATCAGTCCATGTGACTAACTGCCGCACTCAGAGAGCTTTAATGATTACTTAGGAGTTAGGACATCACTTAGTAAGGGTTTTGACAGTTATGTCATACAAAAGTACGAGTATGTCAAATCTTTACTAAGTGACGGCTTAAGTAATCATTAAATATATCTGAGTACCGCAGTAAGAGAGTGATGAATATAATTGTAGATGAATGGAGAGGGAGAGGAAGACCAAAGAACAGATGGATGGAGTGTGTGAGGAATGATTTGATGGATAAAGGAATAAATTATAACGTGACGACTGACAGGCAGAATGAGAGAAAAAGACGTTTTGCGCTGACCCCAAATACTATAGGATAAGGGCAGGAATGGGATGATCCGAGTCCATGTAGGCTAGTAAAAAAAAAGGAATACACTTTTGCCGTTGAATAACCAACAAATAGACAACAATAGGGAATTTAACAAAAAAAAATTAATTAGTCCGTCAGATAGATTTTTAAAAAATTATGTACACGTATTTTTTCGTTTTTCACTTAAATAAAAGATGAAGACGATACAGCGCCTCGAAAAGTCGCGTCAAGTCGTGTGACGTCACAGGGTTAGTACTTTTTGTGAATGTTTTAAAAAAATGCTGGCACAGACGGACACGAATTTAAAAACTCTACAAAAGAAGTAAAACTTTGAGAATAAAAGAAAACTCTAAACAGACGAGAATGACGGCTTACAATCGCAACAAGTCGTATGAAAGTAATCTGCGAAAAAGATTTCGCGAACTTAGTAGAGAAGATGCGAAAGTTTCGGATGCTTGACAAACGAATCGCTTCAGAAAAAGAATTAGGTTTTTTTGTTATTTTCTGTACAAAGTTGTTACTGTTTTTCAAGTAGTGTTTCCTTATTCAGCTTTTGGACGTACTTAAATTCAAGAAGAAGCTCGATGTTAGAAATTGTAATGTAATCTTGACATTATGGTAAGTTCAAGGAATTCTTAAGGCGTGGATATATACGTGAATTGGCCTTTTTAGGATACATTAGAACCTTTTTTTTCCGCAAACATCACAGGTTTTTTTTTAATTTATTAATCTACACAATTTAGAGCATGCCCTCTTCAAAAAAATTTACAATTAAACATCATAAATAAATACGGTATGCAGAGTAGCCTCTGTTTTTGTAACTTACTAGCATTTTTCTCCTAAACTACCAGTAACAGGATAAAATATTATATAAAGTCATGACGAGGGGACCTTCGGCTTATTCTTGCCAATAACTTTCTTAATTCTTTATATAACGGTTCTAAAAATTCAAAGAATCATTAAATAAATATTAATAATCTATAAACTCCTTTTTTTTTTGGACGGTGGGAAATCATCAAATGAGTCCTTCCGCTCTGGACAGATCGGCAGGGAGTGTAAGACTTCTACTGACTAAAAAACACCCATGTTCCTTCTTAGCCCTTTTTGTTGAGGCCGCGGTATATCTTTAGAACAACGCGCAGCTCCAACAGGAGCATAAAACTAACTCCTTGAATGAAAACTAGTACGACTACAACCGTAACGTTTTATTAGTACCTAGTAAAACACAAAAGAGCAATACCCATCTTCACCACTAATATATTTTTAGTATGCAGCGATAAAGTCTGGCCGCGGAGAAAGCAGTTTAATATTAAATCCCGCGATTGTCGATATAAAATAGTCGACTACATAAAATAACCCGCGGTACGGTCGGGAAAATATAAATAACGACCGCCACTGACCCCGGTTCAGATGGGCAGCATTTGCACCGTATAAGGAAATAGGTTTGCTAAATAAATATCGTAGACTTTTGATTCTCTGCAACTTGGTTACACTGACATACTGCGTAAATGGTTTTATTATTGATTAAACCTTTCGGAAGATTTTATGTAATCACTGGTGAAAACTATATTGAAATCCATCGGTAAGTTTAAAAACCTAATATTATACAAAAATATGAAAAACTACTCTGTTTAATATAGTTTATAGGTTTTAAATAATGGATATTTGGAACCTATAAACTGTATTAAACAAAGCCATTTCTGTCAACTGTTATACAAGTGCATGCATAAAACATCAATACAAAAACATGCAAGGTTTGTACAACCTTGCATGTTTTTGTATAGTGTAAGTCCTTTGTCTTTGTATAATTATGTCGGCAAGTGATATTATTAGCTAGATGCAAATATGATATGACAACAACCAGCTAAAACACTAGGAATTGTCGAAGGGTGGGCTTATTGGGGGACTGTCTCTTGTAAATAAATTTTGACGTTTGAAAAGTGCTGATTTTCAGTCTAGTTTAAATAAATAACATTTGATTTGATGAAATTGAATTACAGTGAGAAGGTGCGCCACACATGGCAGATGAATTAATGATCGCAATAAATTCCTACACACCCATATTTCGACAACATTTTTAATTCCAAGAAAAGAAAGAAATAAATAAAAAGTATTGTATTGGTCTCGCACAGGACAATATATTAATAATAATAAAAAAATAAAAAAAATAATTGACTTAAGAACGAAAACAAAAGAAAACTTAAAAAATATTACAGAATTAAAATCAGTCCCGTACGAGGCCAAAAGGACACTATCTCAGCATAGTGCTGCAGCATTTTTGACAAACGTCACAGCGCGGTATTCTGATAGGGCCCCAGGTGATATAATAGGTGATGATCCCATAATACGCTCGCATTGCCATTAACCGGGCACAAATCCGACTAAGAAATTCTAATAAGACTTTGCCAACAATATGGTATTGCTATGAATGGGAAACTCAAACATCACGCTAAAAATAAAGATCTAAAGGAAAAAACAAGGAAAACGCAAACGGAAGACATCATTAGAGACGGACATTACCGGCTGTTAATGAAGCTTTATTTATAAACACAATATTGTTTTCTTAGGAAATAAGAGTATTCTTTCTTTTCATGTTTTTTGTGTTACGTATCCGCGGCTACTTATTTTGTAACAATCTGACTTTTTCAATTTATAGATTTGATTTTAACTACTTGGCACATTTTTTACGTTCTTAAAAAAATACTGGTTCAAAATGAACTCGCTCTACCCGCTCTCGGAACCCCAACGGTGTAACAAAACCCTAACCCGATCACATAGTCCACGTTCAGCCGCTTTACATTCCGCAGTACATACCCTAACTTTCAGTTTTACTGATGCATACCGTCCTCATTCAACCAGGATATGAAATACTTATCTATTGAGTGCAGTACATTCAATAGAGTGCTCTTTTAGGGGGCCTTTACAATACGAATGTATGAAAAAATGTTTTTGACTTTTTTTCTCCGTATATGTCATCTATGGGTACAAATGGCAGGCAGGTATACTAGTTTTGTAATGGGTCCAGTACATGAACATAGGGGAGTTTGTTTTGTTCTTGTCAGGGGTTGTGTGGATATAAGGGGCATGTTTGTTCTTTATTAGGATGAAATTGAATGGATGGAACTTTAGAAATGCAGGAAGGTTTTTTTTGCTGTGATCCTGTATTAGATTTAATTTGATGAAACCTTCTTGATGTTTCCTATTTGTTATGAACAACTGAAATTATTGAAAAGGGATAAACTCGTATACTAGTATGAGTTACAGGTATCAACGCAAAGATTGTAATTTTCAAACAATACCTATGAACACAAACATTTTTAACGACTACTTAGATGAAAATAATAGTTGGCCGCTGAGTTGAACGCAAAACAATGTTTGTTATTTATGTTTTTTTTTCCAAAATTAGTTCACTAACATGTTATGTATTTTTTTTATATTTTCATTGTTTATTATTATATACTTTATTAATTATTGATTTGTGTCTGTGGTAAATCTTAATTTAACGTAAACCCTAACTGACAGGTGTGTCGCTGGGGATTTTGTTCCGCCACTTCTTCTTTCCAGCTAAAACACTAGGAAGTATCGAAGGGTGCTCGGTTTTGGGGGACTGTCTCTATTAAATAAGTAAAGTAAAGTAATTTTTGACGTTCGAAAAATGCTAATTATGGGCCTAATTTGAATAAATGACTTTTGATTTTTGATTCATTGCTAGTAATGTTTAAGCCACATATAATTGAGGACGGACTTATTACCACCAATCAAGCACGAAACCAAACTCTGTTACTGAATTATAGATGTAAAACGAATAGCTCTTTGCCAAGCTGGATATCGAACTCCAAACCTCATGCCTATTAGTAGGATATTCAAATCCTAGATTGACCTGTTGCTGCAACATATAGATAACCTCCAAACCACAGATACGAAACTCAATATTTAAAAAAAAAACATGTCTTCGTGTCATCGAACTATACATTCACTCACAAAGGTCTAAAGCTGTAACTTTCTGCAGGAAATAAATTCGAAAGGAAATGCAAAATAACTTTGTATTTGTCCCATGGGTCCCCCACACAAGTAGTTTTGGGACTCTCAGGGAAGATTATTGTGGAGACATATCTACAACTGAATAGCACACCTACTAGGAAAAATGTTTATGCGTTGTATATTCATCATATAGAAAACGCATTTACTTTTCCTTTGAGTGGTTTTAACTGGATTTTCCATGGATTTTTTATTGTGTATGTTAATCTTTCTGAAAATAAATGAATAATGATCAGGAATGAACAATTCCAGTAGTGTGTGTGAGTTTGAATCGAATTACGAATTTTTCAAAAGATGTTTCAAGCCTGAAATCGGCCCAGGAACACAGTCAGTCAATCAGTACAAGTCTGACATTCCCTTCCACTCCGCCCAGAGCGGGAGCGGCCTTTTGTTGATTTCAATTTAGCCAAAAAAAAAGTTTTATTTCAATGTAATAGGGTGGGTGTGTGTAGTTGTAATAGGGTGAAGTTGTTGCATATGGTGTGTAAATTGTTGTAGTTGCACCTTGTAGGGTGTTGTTGTTCTCATTTTAAGTTGCATTACAGTTAAAGGTAATATCTACAAATCCTCCCATACCTTGGGACGGATAAAGAACTTTACACCCTATTCTTCACTAATTCCACTAAAAACTCAACAGTGCGCTTTTATTTGACATTCATTTAGGCGTCGCCTTCGCCTATGTTGTTCATGAAAACAGGCATAGAACTAGTTTCTCTTTGAGTTCATATTTTTCTTTATAAATAAAGCAATAGTTCAAGAAAACCATATTATTTTCTAAGAAACTGAAAGGCACATAACAAGTCTTTGAACACAGATTTCTGTATCTTCATAACATAGCTTTCTTTGTAGAAAATAAAGTAAAAAGCTATTATTCTTTGCACAAAGGCTACATTAGGATCTTTTTAATATTATTGTGTTTTTTTTATTCGCAATGCTGTCTAGAAATTTTATGAAGCACTTATTAATTGCATTTAGACGATTTAACAAAAGGCTCAGGTTGAAACGAGTTTTATTGGTAAATAAACCTTTTAATGACTGACTAGTTAATAACACAGGGAGAGCAGTGGTGGCCCAGTGGTGGCGGCTCCGACTTACGAACAGTAGGTCATGGGTTCGAATACAGGCAGGCACATTACTTTGTGTAATTTATTTCGTCACCGCTGCTCTCAAAACGGTGAAGGAAAACATCGTGAGGAAGCCGGTGTTAGAACCATAAAAATCCAAGACATGTGACATCTACCAATCCGCACTGGGCCTGCGTGGCAGATTATAGCTCATTACCTCTCAAAGAGAGGTGGCCTGCGTCCCAGCTGTGGGAACATTAATAGGCTGTTGATGATGAATTAATAACTGTTTACGAATAAAAACTTACTGCCTGAGATGTTGATATAATTTTAAAATGAGATAACACATAACTTCACGCCTATGTGGGTTTACCTAAAAATACACCCACATTTCGCCATTTATCTATAAGTCCCATGTATTAAGGGGTAAGCCTATTACCATCAACCGGGCACTAGACCATAGAGGCAGTTGTCGTAGTATTAGTTAGGTTACTGGCTGACTAATTATCCACACGGATAGTGCATTTAACTAGCTTGCATCAGTTTTAGATGTGAACCCACTACTAGGGATGCAGGTTATTAGGGCTGCGGGTTGTTTGAAAGAGATACCGTGGCCTCAGACGCAAAGGGTTAAAAAGGAACATGGGTGGTTTTTAGTCAGTGGAAGTCTGACACTCCCTACCGCTCTGCCCAGAGCTAGAGTAGTCATTTGTTGATTTCATATCCTCCAAAAAAAACACCTACTTCTGCCCTTGTAGTCAGTGAGTGACCTCATATAATCCATTTATCCTCCCTAAGAGTCCCCTCTCGCGAGCGAAATCACGAAATAATCAAAAAGTTTTAACTTCGTTTTAATTTTCTTGCGGGAGCCTTTTTAGGCTGGCAAAAAATTGTAACTGAATTTGGAACGCAAGCCCTAAAGTTGCCAGTTATGAAAAAAACCACAAAGGCCAATTAAAAAATATAAATCTTGTTGGAAAATCAGTGTTATAATTATTATTACGAACGCGAAAATTTTACAAAAAGTCAACGTATTATTGAAAGTCTCAGGTTGATTAAGAGTCAGGTTTTGCTAGATCGACTCTAGACCACAAAACAAATTCAAATTCAAAAATCTTTGTTTGTGACAAATAGGTAAAAGAGTACACTGTGTTATTAAAAAGTAGTAATGTATCACTATGTGCTGCAAAGAGGTCTATATACACCTAATTAGTTTAATAAACATTGTATAGTAAGCAACGCCATATGTAAACACTAAGCATCATCATCATCATCTCTGCTTAGCTTGGGACTAGATGGCGTTGTGTGATTGTTGTGGAATATTATTATTATTATCATTTATAGAAACACTTTTCACTCACTATTTTGATTTCAATTTTATCTAACGTAACAAAACAAATATATTTTTTAAACCCATATCTAAAAGTTGCATTAAACATATTACGAGAAATTCGCATTTGAAATTTGCAAAATTTTTACATCATAGAAATATGTTTATTAGATCTATGGTATACATATAATATGGTTATTGCTCGTTTTTGAACAATAATGACAATATTTTGTTAGAATGCCATGCCATCAAGGCAAAAAGGCAAAATGTAATGAAAGAATGCAAGACCGTGACTTTCCATACCAAACACAAAAGAAAAGCCATTCTTTACAAATAAACGACTTTAAATGACACCCATAACATTTTACAACAGCGCAAATGTCTATAATATTCCGTAATAATATTCGTATTTCTTTATTTAATTGTTAGGTTACATTCCCGCACTAGGAGGCGTCTTAACAAAAGCGAAAAGTGCGAGTTTTCAAAAGAGAATTTTTAATAACGCCCTTTAAGTTGCGGCGCGCCTTTACTGGTTAATTTTCCTTTTAAACGTTTAAAAAAAGAATGTATTATGAACGGCTGGCTGCATTTTAATGGGTGTAAGTTTTTTTTATGTTACCATGAATACTGCATTCGTTGTTTTTTTGTTTCGGCTTAATATAAAGTCTCCAAGAGGGAAGATGGAAATTGTAAATGATGGTCTAAGGAACGTTTACAATCAGTAAAAGGTCATCACCATTAGTGTCTTTTTATTTTCATTGTGGTTTGCGCTTCCAAGAGACACTCATCATCGTGTTTTTCGGGCATTTGATGAAATCCAAGAGTTACTGTTTTTAAGTGAAAAGACTCTCCTAAACTTTGAAATTAGTAATCTCAGAGACCATAACAAAACTTACAACAAACACACAACACTTTGAAAAAACAGTCGTCTCATTAAATCAAATTTGCAGCGTCACATTATTCATTACAGAGCAAAGAATACGAAATATTCACTTAAGCCTCGTATTTGTTGTTTCTATAAAAAGTGTATGACGGGGGGGACACGATTTTAATGAAAATACTCAAGCAGTGGGCCTCTAATCTTCCTTTGTGTAGGGATATTAAAAAGTAGGTTTTTCTTTTTGAACTGCGTGGATTGTTTGCCTACTTAACATTTAAGAAGACAAAATTCTCGCTAGCGTAGGTAATGAAAATAAGTATGACCCCTGCGTTGCTTTGAACAAGTAATTTAAGCTTTTTCGGAATTAATTGACGTTACCAATAAAATACCTTTTACGATAATAAACAAATGCTTTAAAAACTTATTGGATAAGAATATGAGGTATATCTGTTTGGGCTGCGAGATGTTGTGGGCTGCGGGATGTTGTTGGGCTGCGGGATGTTGTAAGAGATACCGCGGCCTTGACATAAAGGGTTAAGTAGGAACATGGGCGGTTTTTAGTCAGCAGAAGTCTGATACTCCCTTTTTCTCTGCCCAAGCGCAGGAGGGGTTATTTGATGATTTCCCACCCCGCAAAAAAATTGGTATTTCTGTTTATACGCTAAATCTCCTAAGAGGATCTCCTCATCTCCAATCCTGAATCGTGTAGGTATAAATAACCCTAAATTTTCAATAATAACCTATACTACCTATTTTTTTTTATCATTATCAGTCAGTGGGGTTTTCCTGACCCTTCATATATCGAAGAAGATGGGAAGTGGTGTTGAAAGAGCGTTCAGGTAATGCTGGGCACTGACTGTACCACTATTTTACATGATCTTTAAATAAATCTTACCGACAAAATAATTTTAGAATATAGTAGGTAGTTCAGTTAGTTAATTTAATATTAATTTATATTTTTTTTTTTTTTTATATTAATTTTATATATTTGTTTAAGTTCACCTTTAACTACTTTAGCTCACCGCACTGTTAGATATAACTTTTAATATGTTGTGGAAAATATTTTAGGTTATACATTTTCATATTAAACGTTGTGTAACATTTTAATTAATTGTTTATTTTTTCGAATAAATAAAATCATCATTCTCCTGCCCTTATCCCAATTTATTTGGGGTCGGCGCAACATGTCTTTTCTTCCATACTTCGCTATTTCTCGTCATGTCAGTAGTCACCTCCTTCCTAGCCATATCATCCTTCACACAGTCCAAAATGAAATAAATAAATAAAATCAGTTTGTCACTCGTCTTAGTCCTGTGTTGTGACTGCAGAAGTTACTTTTTCGTAGAAAGCAAGCAATAATATTTGTTTTTTTTTTTTTTAACGACTGCTCTTGATCGTTTAGGAAGGAGGATCGTGTAGGAGGTTCTTCATTCAATTTATACCGATAAAATAATATTTCAATAATCTCGACATCCGAATTACCTACGTGTTGCCGTCTTCTGGCGTAAAATATCGTCGTAAAATTGCTTATTAAAATTGACCCTTTTTTGCAACAATGTATAACTTTCGCAACAAAATTCTATTTTCAAAACAATTTTTGTTACGAAATTCTTTTCACAAAAGAAAGCCGTCCAGAAACTGAGACCATACGAGATTTGAATTTTGAAAACACACTTTATACGAAAGTCTATTACTGAAGATAACTTCCGAGCCGCCCGGTCGTATATTAATATTTCATCTGGCAACATTGCCGGCGAGGCAGGTTAACGACTTACTGAATTCTGCAATCTAATCGTCTGTTCTCTGGTATTAAAAATTGGATTTTATTTAGGTGTGGCCGTCAGTTATAAAATTAGCTACATTTTTAAGTTTTGTATTTAAATTTTATTTTACTGACTTTCGTTCCACGGGGTTGTGAACCTGGACTGGTGGCGAATACACGGTACGTTTCACCGGTGCAAACCAATAGGGATGTTTTCTGACAAAAAAAAATATGATTCTAATCAGTCCGTCTGTTAGATCCTCGAAAAATATTGGATATGTACTTTTTGTTTTATCAAATCAATTAAAATTGACGAAGATAAAACGCGACAAAGATTTGGGTGGGGGTTTGTGATGTGACTTACTGGTAAAAAATGTCACACTAATGTCTTAGAATATGACGTCACACGAGTTTTTAAAGCACTCTATCGTCTTCATTGTTTGTTTGCGTAAAAAAAGAAAAAATGTGTCCAATATATTTTGGAAATCTATCTGACGGACTTATTAGATTTTGTTTGATAACTACCCTACCCTACCCAACATACAGTGCTTTGAAATCTTGTGTGACGTCATTTTCTGAGACATTAGTATGACATTCTTTAGCGGTCAGTGACGTCACAACCCTCCACTCAAATCTTTGACGCGTTTTATCTTCGTCAATTTTTATTGATTTGATAAAACAAAAAATACGTATCCAATATTTTTCAAAAATCTAAAAGACGGACTAATTAGAATCACATTTTTTGAAGTCAGTAAACATCCCTATTGCAGCTATCTGACCTCCACAACCCGTTAGCACTGGGTAATATACCCTTTGATAAGACTAGCTCTCACTTTCAGGTCACTGACTACCTGTAACAACTGCTAAAGATCTATTGGCAACGACCACGCGACCACGGCTACGGCACGGACACACGGAGGAAACTCGGTACGTAATAGGCGGTCACCCATCCACAGATCGACCTGGGTGACAGTTATTATTGAGCCACAAGCTCGTCTTATTAAAATAGGTATTCCTCATATTTAATTAGGTATCTTAGTAAAACAGCGAACCGTATCAGTTGCTGGGTACATTTCACATCGCGCAGGTAGCCTGACCTCCCGCAGGCCGCAAGCTCGCTCTCCTGGTTCACAATGGATGTCTGTTCAAGACATCTCCCCCGGCATTATTTTAACCAGATGGAACCTACAGCGTGTACCCATGAAATAACAATTACCTTTTTTTCGTTAAAATATTTCTTTGATGCATGTTTTGATGGTGAAGCCAGAATATATCCTGTGTATATTGTTATAATTAATGTCGATAATGCCGGGTACTGAAAAATTTAAGGGAAGTCGTATTTCTAAGGAACGGATAATTGTTGATGGATGGAGAGGGAGAGGAAGGCCAAAGAAAAGATAAAGGGATTGTGTGTGGAATGATAAGAAAGACAAAGGAGTAAATGCTACTTTGGCATATAATCTAACAGGGAAGATGTTAGAAGAAAACGTGTGGGGCCAACCCCAAATAGAATGGGATAAGGGCAGGAAGATGATGAATGTCGAAAAAACAAAAACATTTCTGTTTTGATAACAGCGTAGTTTTTTTTAATTAGGTACGTCACTGATGTCGACGCACTATTGTGTATTTTTATTGGCCTACTGTTGACCTCAATCTTGACTTGAGAACAGA
Organism: Diarsia rubi; assembly: GCA_932274075.1. Lineage (NCBI taxonomy): Eukaryota > Metazoa > Arthropoda > Insecta > Lepidoptera > Noctuidae > Diarsia > Diarsia rubi. The sequence continues at coordinate 16,522,712 of OW026424.1, read as the reverse complement.
GTTGAGTTGCCTGTCGGGGCCACCGGGTAGTCCACCGGTTATCGCGGCCTCGACATAGAGGGCGAAGAAGGAACATGGGTGGTTTTTAGTCAGTAGAAGTCTGACACTCCCTTTCGCTCTGCCCAAGAGCGGGAGGGGTTATTCGATGATTTTACACCCACCAAAAAAAAAAAAAAAAAAAAGGACAGAGTTGAGTTGAGTCGGGGCTGCGGGTTGTTCACAAGTTACCGCGGCCTCGACATATAGGGCTAAGATGGAACATGGGTGGTTTTTAGTCAGTATAAGACGCTCAGATACTCCCTTTCGCTCTGCCAAAGAACGGGAGGGGTTATTTGATGATTTTCCGACCGCCAAAAAAAAATAAAAGAAAGACAGAGTTGAGATCCCGTCGGGACTGCGGGTTGTTCAAAAGAGATACCGTGGCCTCGGCACAAGGGCTAAGAAGGAACATGGGTGGTTTTCGTCAGAAGAAGTCTGAAACTTACACACAGAGCGGGAGGGGTTACTTGATGATTTCCCACCCCCTCCACAAAAAGGGGGTTGTTTTAATTTAAACATTTAATTTGATAAAAATAAACCATATGATTTTAAGTTTTAAAAACAGCAGGTGCGGGTTATTATTTCAATTTAAATAAATTAACTATTTAAAAAAAAAACTGTTCTATTTCAATTCCTTCTTGCTTTAATACCAAAAATTGAAACTAACGCAATTTAAAACCTTTTAATTAAGTCAAGAGATTTCTTAACGAGCGATGTAAGAGATAAAATTCTCTACTTACAATTAAAGGAGATTTACGACAACCTAAGTCATGACTTTATAATGATCTCTAGGAGCGTAACTAAAAGTATTTTTCACTGAACATTTTAAAAAGTTTTACAGATTTTCGACCGACTCTATTTATCATGCACGCACTGAGTTTTTTTAAACGAAAATAAAGCTAGTTTATAATAACCTCCTCAACAGTCGTATTTACGACCACGACACCAAGGGGATTCCAATTTTCATTTAACTAAATGTCTACCAAAGACCTGAAGACAAAGTGCACCATTAAGTCATAGTTTATTTTTAATAAAGCCACAAAGATGCGGGGGCAATAAGGTTACCTTCCACATACATGCTCGCATAATCCGTAAAGTTGGGCGCCCTTACAAGAAGCCTCCCTCGACGAACATCAAATTGAGTTACCACTACTATTGGTGCGAAAAAACATAAATCTCAAAGAACACTACGAGTATTTTTTTTTTATATACATATATGAAGAATATTGTGTTTCTTTGGAAGAATATTGTCGTTCAAAAAGAACGACTTCCAAAAACACTACAAACGTCTAAAATAATTTATCTACTTTTGGAAGCCGGTGATTTTGTTCGTTTATTTTTTATTGCCATCCACTGCCAAAAATTAAGTTGTTGTGGACTTTATTATATTTATGTGGAAGACGTTTTTTACCCTTTTTAGATGTAGTACCTATTTGACACAAATTCTTGTCATGAATCAATTGATCATTGTTAGTGCTACTTATTAGGAACCACCCTGTCAGCACAGATCAATAAGAATAAAAAACAAACTACTGAACCGATTTTGATGAAGTTTCAATAGGACGAATCGGAAAGTATATCCTGCAGCATAAATAAGATATTTCAAATCGTCTCATAAATGACGGAGTTATGCAGTTATAAAAAATTTAAAATTAAATGAAACCGCGTTGAGGACGTCCCCCTTTTTGTGAAGGTTGTTAACAAAAAACATACTAATCTTCAGAGAATCTTGGTAAGTCCCTCGGCTCTTAAGACGTATTTGTATATTCGCTTAGTCCTCGGGAACAAAAATGTAACGTTAATAAATAATCATAAATACTTCTTCAAACAAATAGTAGGGGCAATGTCAAAAGCAGAAGAGGCCTAATTGTGCGTCTAAAAAAGTGTACATGCGGTCGGACAAACACACATACATACATATTATGTGGCGCGGCGACGTCTAAACTCCTTTTGATGTACCGCGGCCAACGACCCCTGTTTATTTCGTATAAGGCTTTCTATTCGTTCATATAAGGTCGGCTGGATAAACTATCCCCATGTTGAAGGAGGGTTTTCAGGTAAAATTGGACCTTAGTTTAAGGTAAGGTAAGCTATAAGTTTATCCAATTATGTTGGAGTTTTTCATAGTTCAGTTGGTAATTTTAGATTATTAAAATTTATTAACGTGTACGTAAGTTATTATTAAATAGTACTTAATCTAAATCTGATGCAGTCATTACTTTTGAGAATCTTGTACCGATCAATGTAGATTATTCTAATTTCTAAATTTCTAATTTGCACAACCGCCACGCCGGACAAAGTGGAATGCTCTGAATTTTGACGTTCACCAATTCGCGAATGAAAAAAATAAAGGAACAATTTATTGATGTACTGTGTGAAGGTTTATAAGGTTAGAAAGGATCTCCTTTCCTTTCTCCTTTTTAGGATTGGTGATATGACTAGTAATAGAGAAGTATGAAAGGAAAAAATATGCTTTGCTGACCCTAAATAAATAGGGATGTTTCCTGAGTGAAAAAAATATGATTCTAATTAGTCCGTCTGTTAGATTATCGAAAAATATTGAATGCGTTTTTGTTGTTTTATCAAATCAATAAAAAAATACGAAGATACGAGTAAAACGTGTCAAAGATTTGAGTAGGAGTTTGTGACGTCACTCACCGGTAAAAAATGTCATACTAATGTCTTAGAATATGGTGTCTCATGAGTCTTTGTTTTTTTTTAAAACGTTGCCCCACGCTAGGAATTTCTCCTGTGTTGTGGGTGCGCTTACAAACATTTAAACTCACATACACAAACACCCGGACCCGAAACCACTATCTGAAGGCCATACAAATATTTGTTTCGTGCGGGGATCGAACCCGCGACACGTAGCGCAGCAGTCGAATCGCTCCGCCACTGCGCCAACCGTGTCGTCAAAGCACTGTATCGTTTTCCTTGTTTGTTTACGAGAAAAAAGAAAAAACACGAGTCCAAGATTTTTTGGTAATCTATCTGACGGACTAATTATATTTTTTTTGTGAACATATTGGGATAAGGACAGGAGATTAGTGATGATAATGATGACTACTAAGCGAGCAACTTTATACCACGAATTGATACTTGTCGAGCAAAAACTCACATAAACTCTCGAGTTCTCTGTTAAAAATAAAGTGATAACACTTTATGAAAATTAAAAAGCTTTCACAACTTTTGGTTCTGACGCTACTTTTTTTTAATGCATTAAATGTCTTATCCTACTAATGCAATAAGTCTCTGCAATGCAATAAGTACCCGCCATAGATGTATCCGTATTATATGTATTATACTCGTATAAATATATTCCGCCATGAATGATGTCTGTGACAGTGTGTGCAATTGTTCGGATGTAAAGGGTTGGACGAAGGAGTTCAAAGGACGATGCTGGTAATTTGGTACGTGGAAGTTTTATAGAAGCTACAGTCCTTCCCGGGATGACATCCCCTTGAATGTGAACGTGAAACATAGCGTTTGATGTTACGATATAGCTTACCGTGTTTCTCTAAATATTATATATGTACTTTAACATTTTAAAGCTAAGTTTAACGAATTCATGTTTTTTGTTTTTATTAGGCTTTGCAATGCCGTGTGCCGCTTGTGGTTAAATAATAACAATGACTCGGTTCAAACTTCAGGTTAAGCCGCACTTAGGTTGGGCCGTGGATGTATTATAGGTACTTAGGAAGAGACAGATGATAGACTTTGTTGTCCTATTGGCTAAGGTATGTATTCTTCCCGTCGGGGCTGTCGGTTGTTCGAAAGAGATACCGCAGCCTCGACACAAAGGGCTAAGAAGGAACATGGGTGGTTTTAAGTCAGTAGAAGTCTCCCTTCGCTCTGCTCAGAGCGGGAGGGGTGTCATTTGATGATTTCCTACACCCCCAAAAAAAAGGCATGTACTCTTGCCTGGAGCTGTTTCGAACCTGTTACTGATTGATACACTTAATTATCCACACAAGATATTAAACAAGAATAGTAAAATCTTTAAAAAATGACGTAATATTTTCTAAACCAAACATCAATTTTAATTGATTGTAGCATATGTAAAGTAACTCGTGTTATCTAATAGAAAAAACCCCTTCATAAAGGTAGGTAACAACAATACAAAGGAAACGCTAACATTAATAATAAAATCGCAATAACAAAAGAAAATCGTTCCATTTACGAGCAATACGACTCATAACACCCACTTTACGACATCAGAATAAAACAAAGCAAAAAATATCAAATCCGCAAATACATGGCTTTAACGGGGGAGGTAGGGGCGAAGCGTATGATAACAATTTCGAATTTCAAACACCCGAAACCTTCGGCTCAAGTTCTCATGCCTTCGTAAGTAGGCTTTCGTGACGTGTGCCCCAACTGTATTGAAAAAATCTACAACAAACATATAACAGAGTATATACCCTCTCGATGTATCGAGCTATCAATTTTTACGATTTTATTTGCAAAAGCCCGTATAATATCCCATTATCGTGTTTGAAATCTTTCCCAGCGGTTTATGTTCGGTTCGTATGTCAAATCGTAAAATTTTAAATGAGTATTTTGACGGGTGAATTTGTATGATATATGGATATCAGAGTATACCTAAATCATAATATGATTGCGTCAAATACACAATGTCGTAATTTCAATATTACGATCTTGATATTGTGACCTACAGGCATCATAATAAATTGAGCACAAAACTTTTATTTTCATGTCTACCAAAACTAGCCGAAACCATTAGATTGTTTTCATTATTCAATTAAACGTTATTTACAAATAAAAACTTTTTAACTTAAAATAAAACCGACTTCAACAGACACAAAAAAATAAAAAAAATTGAGAATCTCCTCCTTTTGGAAGACGGTTAAAAACAAAGATTTTCAAAGTCTAGAATTGAGCTGCGATCAATATTCACATTCTACCCTTACAGCTAAGATCCTGTAAAGAAAGGATCTCATATCTTTATGTATGATTCATATTACTATTAAGAATCAAAAAAAGAGATAAAATTACAGGATTTTACTTTCATCATGTCGACTGCTTTATAAGGCACAGCAGATGAAGCAGTCGTAACATCCATGTAATAGTGTCCGTGTATGTATGTTTCCATTTAGATCGAGTTTTGACCACGCAGAACAAGTGCCCAAGGCGGGGCCACGGCACACAACCATAGGTAGGTACGTTTAGCTTTTTTTTTATTTTCGATCATTTTAGCAGTTTGACGGCAAATATCGACCGTTTCCGAAAGGAAGAAATTATGTATTGTTGTTGTTTAAGCTCTTCTATTTTTATTTTTTTGTACTTTTTTATATTTTGTGTGTACAAAAATAAATAAATAAATACTTAGCACAAATATGTCACATGTTATTTTTTTATGTTTGTAGATTAATAACGAAACCGTATCTTTTTGTTGTATCACTTACCCGTATTTTCCTCATTGTTTCTTCCTTCCTGGAACACAACTTACTGGTACTGTCTTATCCTGCCATTGTCATACACTGACTAATGTATTGTTTAGTAAATTAACGCGAAACAACATGATAATTACTTACCTACTCTTACTGTTTGTTTTATTACATAATGCTATTGAATACAGGTCTTGATTCTATGAAAAATAATTATGTTTTATAATTACTGAGATATACAGCAAAATATAAGGAAAAAATGTATGTGAGCTCCATCTTTATTAATCTCATTATTAGTATTTATCATTATTTAGTTTGTTATTTTGTCTTTATTCATAGTTTTACATTCCTTAATATTTCTTAACAACGACATAGAAAAAAGAATGAAATTAGTAGTCCAGCAGTATTGGGAACAGGGCTCAAGGTACTAACGGTTCAGTTTCAGAATAGAAACCTTTATTGTATTTTTATCTGTGTTTATTAATAATAATAATAATAATAATAATATTCCACAACTATCACACAACGCCATCTAGTCCCAAGCTAAGCAGAGCTTGTGTTATGGGTACTAGACAACTGATAAATATACTTATATATTTCTAAATACATACATATTATAGATAAATTACACCCAGACACAGAACAAATGATCGTGCTCATCACACAAACATTTGTCCTGGGTGGGAATCGAACCCACGACCTCCGGCATAGCAGTTAGGGTCACTAACCACTAGACCAACAGGCCAATCAATATTTATTTTTAAACAAATTTTGTACATTTTAAATATATCTTTAAAAAAAACCGGTCAAGTGCGAGTTGAACTCGCGTGAAGAGGGTTCCGTACGATGAATATAATATATCTACCATGTTTTTTTAAATCTGACCCAAATTTGTTTGTGGTAACTAAAAAAGGTCCAGCGGTTAGGGCTGTGCGTTCAGTCATATCAGTCATTGAGTCAGTCAGGACTTTGAATTTTATATATATAAATTCACCATGTAATTTTTAGACCATGGACTTCTTATAGGTTTTCCTGTAATCTACAGGTATAGAACTATTTTCTGTATTTTTTTCAAAATTTTAGGCTCAGTAGTTTCGGAGATAAGGGGGGGGGGGGACGGTCAATTTTCGTCTATTTTCTTAAATAACTTTAAACTATTTATTTTAAAATTATTAAAAAAATATATTTGAGACCCTCATAGTAAGCTCTTTCATTTGATGTGTCACATGGTACAGTTTGCAAAACTTTTTTTTTAATTTTCTTATTTGCCCCGTAAAAGCGACCCCCATATTCAAAATTCATTTATTTACTTTAGCCGTACATGTTTGGGTCACAAAAATCCATATGTATACTAAATTCCAACTTAATCGGTCCATTAGATTCGGAGCAAATTGGCTGTGACAGACGGACAGACAGACAGACAGACACACGAGTGATCCTATAAGGGTTCCGTTTTTTCCTTTTGAGGTACGGAACCCTAAAATCATTTCAAAATATATAAAATTGTAGCCGACCGGTATCGGGAACAGGGTCCAAGCTATCGGCGGTCAGGGCTCCATAAAAAGGAACCTCCTAACAATACGAGCCGTGCCCAGGAGAACCGCATTCCGCATCAAGCCCAAGTACTTGACAACCTCCTAGTATTTTTTTATTGCTATCATTTTTATTTCGCCTTCCGGTCCCAACTTTTCAAATATCAATCAAAACACAATACACAATGTAAACACTACAAACTCACTCATCAACAGCCTATAATGTTCCCACTGCAGGGACTCAGGCCTTCTCTCTTCTCCTTTTCTCCTTCTAGGAGAGGGATGGGCTATAATCTACCCACGCGGGCCCAGTGCGGATTGGTAGATGTCACATGTCTTCGATTTTTTTGGTTCTAAGACATGCCGGTTTCCTCACGATGTTTTCGTTCACCGTTTTGAGAGCAATGGTGATGAAATAAATTACACAAAGAAATGCGCCTGACGGGGTTCGAACCCACGACGACGACTGTTTGTAAGTCGGGGCGGCCACCACTGAGCCACCACTGCTCTACCACTCTCTCAAACTCACTCACAGCGGAACAAATTAAAATTTTCCAACCGACCAAATTATAAAGAGAATATCCCATGTTTAAGACAAAGTAGAAACGGTCCCTATTCCCCTGCACCTTTATCTGGCAGATATACGCGTCTCCCCTGGTTCAGGGGATTCAGTTAAGCCGCCTTAAGCAGAGGTACGTACGCCCAATCTAGTAAGATCTTCGCTATCCCCTGACGATATGGTACGACGCTAAATTCTGAATATTTAAGTGTAGTGCTACATTTGCGTATTTCTAGCCACTGAGTTTTGAAACTGCAGTATCGAAAATTTCACAATTTTGTTGAAACTTAAAATAAAATAAGAAAATCATTATACACTACTTAACATTTAAATGAGTTATGTTCGAATTTTGAAAACTAATGGACAAGCCAACGTCGAAAATCTAAATAAAACTATGTATTTTATTTCACATGGGCATTTATAAAATGTCGATTAAAGCTGCTGGTTAGGGTTGATTGTTTACTATGGAGAAAACTCTTTCTTTCTTTATTTATTTATGGGTGTTGCTTATGGGGCATATTTGGTCGTTTAAGACGAGTTCATGTTATTTTTTTAACCTGATATGAAGGTATCGTAGAATACGCCAACACGTTGGTGCGCGGTAATTCCTTGCTCTTTGTGCCCCGAAGTAAAATGTGTATTCTTTAGAATTAGTCTTTAACAAATTTTCTGGTAATACATACATCAAGCTGGGATAAAGAAGACTTAAAAGAAATTTATTTTATTTTATTTTTTAAACAAGTGAAGTAAATTTGGAATTAATTGTAATTGCCAATTTTGTTGACTTGTTTAACCAAAGCAATAATTATTTACAGTTATCCAAGAATAATATTTTTCCAAACGGAAAGGCCGAGATTATTTGGATGAAGACGTAACCCCCGCTGTTTTCATCCCCTTTGTACGATACAAATATCGTATACAGAATGTAGTAAATATTTTAAACTTAAAAAAAATAATATAGGCTGCACATAATCACTATTATTTTTAATAGTTGTTATTTATATATATTAAACTAGTTCACATAGATTATTTACTATTGAAAAAATATGTCAACTATAATTTTCTTTTTTAATAGTTTTATCTATTTTACCGTCTTGTGTGTATTTTGTATGGCATATGGATTTAAAAAAATCTAAATCTGAAGAGGTCCAACCAAAACATACAACAAAGATTAATACATACAAAGATATTATTTCAAAAGGATTACCTACATAGATTTTAGAACCAGCCAAACTTTTTATCCTAAAAACGTTTACTGCACGTAAATACTTTAACATTAGGACAACTTTGACCGTCTCTAAAAAACCTTAAACCCAATAATAATTTAAAAAATTCCCACCCTGAAAATAAACAAACAATCAAACTCCTTTAATCTTTTATAGCTCCATTGGCTTATACACCCTGTATACAAATACCTACATTAACTAATTGTTTGTCAGTGCCAAACGCATAATATTTTGCCAAGATCAGAGGCACATCAGGTGGTAGAAAATAGGGGAGTATATTATTATTATTATATTATTTCCCCTCTTCGTTTAAAAGGCAATCGATGTTATTCAAGCGTTATTTATTTTTCAATTTATGTCTCTGAAGCTTAGTCGATCGGATGAATGAATATTTGAGAAGTTGAAATGTAATGCATGTAATTTGAATTGGAATTGCGTCTGGGTTTTGGTGGTAATTTTGAACCAGAAGAAAAAATCTCTTGTAAAAAAGCAAGTGTGCCTACCTATAGCAATACAAACGCATGTTTTTGCGATAATGCGCTAAGGTAGTCCGCGAATTTCGACGATTTTTGCAATTTGCAGTCCAGTGTCTGGTTTTATGTTGATTAAAATATGATTCACGCACTTTTTTTTTCATTTTTGTTTTATGAATTGTTCTTATGACATTCAAAAGTGCCAGTAATGGTTTATTTGAAATAAATGCTTTGAGTTTGAGTTTGAGATTGACTATAACTCGCCTTAACACATTAAAAACTATCCGAACACAGTAACACACTCACTTTGTCGTCAAACCATAAAACATGTATAAGCAAGTATGTAAGTATAAATGTATGTATGTAAATGCTAACCCGGGCCAACTTTCGTGTGGCTTGCAACTTGTACACGTGTTGTTTCAGACACCGTATTGCATACTAAGAATTGTTTTGTTTTGAATCTTATATGCTTACATTTTGTAAGCCTGCATAAAGTCAGGTTATTGAAACTAATGGTCCTATGGATACTGTGCAGTGGAAATGCTTTAAATTAAAAACTGTTTTGAATAATATATAACACGCTAGGTTAAAAGTACCAGAATGCTACTAAAAAAATCCAAAGAAAACTTTAATAGTACCTACTCTGCACAACCTATTTTTGGCGGGTGGGAAATCATCAAAAAAACCCTCTCGCTCTGGGCAGAGCGGAAGGGAGTGTCAGACTCCTGATGACTTAAAACCACCGACGTTCCTTCTTAGCCCTTTGTGTCGAGGCCAACAACAACCCGCAGCCCCGACGGGACTCTGCACAACGTTAGAATCGAACCCAAAAACATTGAACTCTGAAGTAGTGCCTGCGATCACTAGACCAACGAAAGCCGAAAACCATCTCAGACATTAATCTGCATAGTCTTCAAGTGTGTATTATACCAAGATTATATCTGAAACTTATTCTTAACCCAAACGATTTTAAAAGATAGAGAGTAACCTTTGGAGTTTCTTGTCGGTTCGTCTCCTTAGGAATCGACCAATGCACCGAACCGTGCATCTTTTTGTCGACGTTTTATAAGTGCTCATGTAGGCCTATGTGAAATAAAAATATTTGGATTTTGAAAGACAAACTACCGCACTCTGAGATGTTTTATGACTACTAAGCCATCACTTATTGCGGTACTTAGAGATTTTTAATGATAACTGAAGCCGTCATTTAGATTTATTATTTTAAAGATTAGACATACTTTTGTATGACACAACTGTCAAAATCTTTACTTAGCGATGGCCTAAGTAATCATTAAAGCTCTCTGAGTGCGGCCGTTAGGACAGTTTTTATATACAAAACCTTTCCTAAGTGACGGTTTAAGTAATCATTAAACGTCTTTTTACTGAAACTCCATGTGATAAACCCATCAATATTCTCCTGCCTTTATCACAATTTATTTGGTGTCAGCGCAGTTTGTCTTCTTATTCCATACTCCTCTTAGCTCGTAATCTCAGCGCTTACCTCCTTTCTAGCCATTTTATCCTTCATACAGTCCATCCAATAGATTTATTTATAAAATAGACGCAGCGTACACTCACACTACACATACACTCACAGCACACTTACACTCACTCACACAGTCACATCCAGAAACACTCACCTGTTCTCGCAACCATGCACATGCACCAGTGTTCCTCATAATAAATAAGTAGCTTCATTTAATTTAATTTATTTTTTAAGTAGTTAGTTTATCAATTGGTTTTTTATTACTTTTAAATTTCGGTTTAGTTTATCAGAAATATTCTTCTCGAATTCACTTTGTGACACGTTAGATTTTTTAATACAACCTATTTTACATACCATACTAGGTTTCTTCCATGCCTCGGAAAGAACGTTAAGCTGCTGGTCCTAACTGTCATTTATACGTCTTTGACAGTCGTTTCAGAAAGTCAGTGGCCCTAAAGTCTGAAAGTCAAGTCAGGTCTTGACAAGGAGCCGCCGCGGGAGACGTTCCGGTCGTCTGGGGCCACGTGACGGATTCCGGCCACCGTAGTCGCGGGCCTGTGATGGTGAGTGATGGGCTAGCTCGCCGTCCGTCTCAAACGACGACAGGCCGTGTCGATGGCGTGTTCGTGTTCCACGCGCGCCTCAAAGAGATGTCAGCATCATGGAAGGGGCCCGCAAGGGCCGCCGCCCGTCGGGGCTGCGAGATGTTGTAAGAGAAACCGCAGCCTTGACATATAGGGCTAAGAAGGAACAAGGGTGGTTTTAGTCAGTAGAAGTCTGACACTCCCTTTCGCTCTGCCCAAGAGCGGGAGGGGTTATTTGATGGATTTTCCACTACAAAACAAAAAAAAAGGTCTTTACAAGAAGGTCAGATAGGCAGTCGCTCCATGTAAAATACTAGTATTCAGCTAGAAACCGACCCCAACATAGTTCAGAATAGGCTGAGCAAATGATGCATTCTATAACACGACTCCAACAGCGCACTAGCTGTTTTGAGTTCAGTATAATTTATGTATGAACTTGAAACTCTCTCGTCGCGATGCGCTCGTGTTTAGCGAAGATGCGCTCGTATTAATCATGTCATTATAATGGCACGGTGTTTGGATAATACACGTCATATAGCGACACGTCAAAGAAATTTATTTATACTATACTAACTGTTGCACGGAACTTCGCCCACTTTGAAATTTTGATTTTTAAGTGTGACATTTTTTCTCGAAAGTATCTTATGTGCTATTCCCGACTGTCTCTCTCTCTCTCTGTACCAATTTTCATTCAGATCCTAATCAAGCTTAAAAATTCTAGCTTTTAAATTTTAATATGCATCTAAATGTAAACTTTAATTTTTAAATGTATTTACTTTATAGTAACGGATTAATTTTGGAATGCAATAATTTAATGTAAAGTTATAATATTTTAATATAATCTCCTAATTTTCAAATGTAACATCATTTTAAGTCGCTACTAACAAATATTATGGACCAAAATGTCTGAAATAAAAATAAAAATAATAATAAAATAAAAAGATTTTATATTTTTTTTAGGCATCACGTGGTAATACTCAGTGTTTATTTTACGCTGCTGCTGAAAAATTCCTGATAAAAATGCTCGTCCAATTTACCTTCTTCGTGTTTAAGCCGGTTGAAAACCAAAACGGACATGTCCTGCGAGTCAAATCGTTAATCAGTCGGCTAATCTGTATACGAAAAAAAACATCCATCCCTACATAATTAGCGAGTTGCGCGATTATTAACATGTGTGCATGTTGTTTTTGCCTGTCTCTTGGTGCACATAATTCATTTTCATGACAACTATCTGTGCCTCGTTCAACCAAACACCCCGTATTAGACACCTTTGGAAAGTCAGCAAGGCGCAGTACATATCTCCCAAAATACAGAAGCATTCCAACATTAAACGGTACACAACATACGGAACTTACGACTCAAAGACACCGTCACATAATCCTCTCCCATTCACAGACCAATGCAGCTTAAGTAAGACACAGTTACACAGGCACAGACACAGTTACTGGTGACACTCGAGTGTACCTACCTACTATTGCATGCGTTCTAATGCCGTTTAATTGCAGGGAAGGAATTGCAGGCTTTGCCTGTTTCGGAGGTTTGGGGGACTAGTATAGAACTATTTACCAGCTTTCACATTAATTAATTAATTATATTATAGTTTATCTTTGAAGATTTTCTTTGGAGCACCATATGAAATTCACTAGCCAAAAAGGTAATAGCTAACTGCAAAAGCTGTGCCATTACTTCACAAATATCTTCACTCATAGCAAAGACATGGATGTCGCATACAAGAATTACAGTAACCGCGCGTTGCATTGACGCCTCAAATATTAAATAGACTCTATAATATGAATTATGAACTTATGAGTGACAGCAACGACGACGTATAAATAAAATTGCAAACTTTATAAACTTTATGTTCATTATTATAAAAGCGGCTACAGTAAAATATCGTTAAAAGCGCCACTTATTAATAAAACAGAGATCATATTTGCAGTTAATTCTTCAACCTCATAGTAATTTGCGAAGATAACACTCAGAAATGAAAGCCAAACATCACTTGTTGGGAGTGGCACACTCTTACAACTCTGCATGCATATTTATTTCGCCCGCATTTGCAAATAGCCAGACAGCTTTAAAACGCAGCGATGTATCACATTTCAGCGCTTTACAGTGTTCTTGTAAGGGGGGTATGAATTAGATGAGCTCATAGTTATCGAACCTTTTCGTGTCCGAGCGGTTGTCGAGCCAACACACCTTTTTAGGACATCCCGTGAAGGGGCGAAACATGACGTGTCGAATAACAGTTAAACAAAACACACCCTTGTCACATTCTAATCATTATTGATCTTCCTGCTTGATTTTCCTGATGATGTGCATATTTTTAGAGGTCGAGAGAGCGATGATTCCGCTGCTGTATATTTCTAACTAACTTGGCAAATGTGTCACTTTCTGAACATAGAATATCGACTGCACATTGCCAATCATCAATTACTTAGACTTTGCGAATTTTGTCTATAGGTACACAAGCTTAGCAAGCAATACTTACTTTTCCTCTTCCTCTTTCTTCTTCTTTGTCGCCTTTCCTTCTTCCTTTTCTTCTTCTTACTTTTTCTCTTCTTCCTTTTTTTCTTTTCTTTTTTTGTTCTTCTTTATCTCTTACTTTTTTTTTTAACTTACTTTTTTTTTTTTAGTTTAGTTGCATAATTTATTCAATTCAACATCCAATATGCAACAATCATGAACGAACGACAATACTACTTTCCACTGGTCAGGTCTAAAATGGCCACTTTAATCATAATATACATATAATGTGATCATTTTAGACTTCCAAGTTCACCTGTTATTATTTCACAATACTGTTTAACTAGTATTACTAGATTTTCACATTCCTACCCGGTGTCGTCATATGAAAACTGCTGGATACCCGGACGCTACCTGACGCCAACTAAATGGCCTTTGTTTTCAGCATAAATTCCACTTTACATGTTTAGTTTTGCAACTTTCAGTGTAAATTCCTCGCAATGACACAGATTAAATGTTTTCCGAATAAAGTTTTAGCGCACTGCAGATTTCACGAGTCAATCCGAGAGGGTTTACTTAGCTTGTGTGTTGAACGTTTAAAAGTTGTTGAAACTGTGCTTTTTGTGTTTTAAAAGGGTTCAGAGGTAAAGGAGCGTTTTGAATCAACTCGTTCGAGATACACTGACAAATATTGTAACTCTGTGTGAATATTTAACTATTTTTAGAAACTTACCACTCAAATAGAATGCGATTAATAATATAGCTTAAAAACAATGGCAAGCTTAACCCAGAATTTTCTTACAAATAATCTAATACCCAATTTCGATTGCGAGATCTGTAAACCATAGGCACGTGTTGACAATACATTAAATTATGTACTTAAATTAATTAATTGTAACAACTCAACTATACGTAAATACTACGTACTATATTTGATATTCTAAGCGATGCCACAGCGCTATAATTAGGAATGTACTACCATTCATGAGCGATACCATCAACACAAAACCTACATTTATTCACCCCAAAACAAACATATACCCATTTAATTACCAGCCAATCAATAAAACAGTTTATCAAAACAGTGTTTTATCCTTTAATTCTATGCAATCGCAATGCCAGTGGCCCACAATGAGAGCAATTAAATAAATGTGTTCCGAGCTAGTTACATTGAACGGAGCGTGCTGAGCCCACCAAATAGCCTATAAAATTCATGACCCGTTTAGATTTAAGCGAGTGGACGGGATAGTTACTGGAACGTATGGTTCAATTGCCACACAATGATTTATGTGTTTGATTCCTCGGTTACTGATGGTGCGAGATTATGGTGTAGGAAATTTGGTATGAATTCTGTAATTCGTTCAATAGATAAATGACCGAAAGTACTTTCGTTTAGACAGATGATAGACAATGCAATGCCAAAAAGGAGTGTGTAATTAATCTATAATATTAATTGTGTGTTTTGAGCAAGCTTCAATTGATAGAAGAAGTTTATTGGCTTCTGCCTCCAATTTTTGACCTAGCTACTTCCTACTTAATTAGCGGTCTTAGATTTTAAGATGTAGAGTGTAAGAGAAAAAAAAAGATAAAAAAAAGAGATAATAAAGAATATTTTGATCATTAAAGTTATTTGACAGCTAACTAAATAGTCGCAGTATATTGTTATCAGAAATTTCATTAAGTCATAAGCGTACGGGCTATGACAAAAAGGTATACGACTAAAGTATGAAAGGAGACTAGACAGTTTTTTTAAGAAAAATAGCCTAGTAAATGCACTACTGTTCAGTATTAAACCACATGTAAACACAGCACAAGTTATTTTAAAGCGCAAGCAATGAAATTACTAAACGTAATTGGTTCGGAGTTTTTATCTCTGTTTATGTTGCACTAATCTAGAAAATTGTAATCGAAAGCTGAAGGAGAAAACGGATCGTAATCCTCTTTGAGTACTATTTACTTTCTTACTTAGGATACTGGTACTCGTTCTATCGAGAGCCGACGACGATCGGCTGAAGTTTTATTGCGATTTGGAGTTACTGTAACTCTTCTTAGGCAAATTGAAGTTGGGTTAGGTCGATTGAAGAGTGGATCTTCAATACTATCTATTCGATTTTTCAAAATGTTGTGCTGTTTTGATAGACTGTACTGTAATGTGTAGGGATTAATTCATCCAACAGGTGGCTTAATAAGCCAGATATCAACTACTATTCACTGTTAAGATATTATTAGACCGTTACAGTGAATATTTCATTTTATTTTCTCTCGCTGTTGTCACGTTTTGTTTTTTTAATTTTTTAGTTTTTTGTTTTTAATTATTCGTTTTAATTGTAAATGTGTAATTTCATTTTCCTTATTATTGTTAGGTGTTTTGATTGCGCTAGCATAACAATGAAAATATTAACTCTGGGTAGTGTCTGGGTCACCAAGATAACAGGCTGTGCCTAGTTTGGATCTCGTTGTAACTCCTGTCAGTTTTTCTTTTGTGTAAGTTGAATAAACGAATTTGAATTTAAAATGCTTTAAGTTAGGAGTTGATGAAATAAGCTCACCCTATTTCATGAGAAATCAGAATCATTTATTCACATAAGCTCCTAAAAATTTGATAGTGCGCAATGTTTTGCCAATAGGGGATCGGACTGAGTCAAAAAAATAAGATTCTAATTAGTCAGTCAGTTAGATTATCGAAAAATATTGGATACGTGTTTTTTGTTTTATCAAATTAATAAAAATTGACGAAGATAAGACGCGTCAAAGATCATGAGTGGGGTGACGTCATTTGCAGGTAAAAAATGTACTATCATGTGACGTTTTCGAAGAGTTCACGAGTTTTCAAAGCACTGTATCGTCTTCATTGTTTGTTTATGTGAAAAAAGAAAAAATACGTGGCCAAAATTTTTAGGAAATCTATCTGACGGACTAATTAGATTTTTTTGTTAACAACCCTATTCTATCGTTTTCCGTAAAACCAGAACATGTCGATGTTTCTTGATGCTGCATTCTTCATCTTCTTCATAACGTGTCTATGAACCCAAATCGTGTTAGACCAGTTTGTAGCCACCTACACAGCTCTATCAATTGTTTCAAGTAAGTCCTGAAAGGTGCCAGTGGTTAAGTAGGATTGGCAGGATAGGACGTGGCGTTAATCCTGCAGAGGGGCTTCACACTGGCACTTTGTGTGGCATGGATTGTGGATACCCCACTTAGCCAGATTATATCTGCAGTGGTCAACCAGTGGACTCAAAGTCAAAGACTGCATTGAACAAGCCTTTTTACAAAGAGGTCTGTCTACTTACACACAATAGTGGTCAATGACTATAACGTCAAATCTGGGCTTGGTATGTCTAACTTCTTAATGATTGCACTGTAGGTACGCAGAGCGGGACAACTGTTCAGTCGTCACTTAATAGAAAAAGACTTTCCTATCCTTCTCTAAACGACGAACTACATTCTTATGTTAAAACATCTTTTCTTTCAAATCTTCAACAAAAGCAGATACGAAAAATATATTACATAGCGAACTGCATCTCAAAAGACAAAAGAATCAGTGAAAAACCTTCCGTAATGAGATTTCTTTTTTCCAGACCTTTCAACGTACTTTATGACATTTTAAATCTTATGTAATTGCGAATGATATTGTCTGAGTACACTGTAGTGCATATTAATAGCATTTTTAAGTTAGGTGCGGTCTTCAGTCCTGCATACAAAGGTGTAATAATTAAAAGACTTGCTGTCTCGTTCGTGTAGACCGTTCTAGTAGTGTTAGACAAAGATAGAGGACAAGTAGTTAGAACTGGCATATATCTTCGTGTTGGGAGACAATTTTCCGTAATGGTTTGCCAGTCTAGCTTGCAGAGGTGATTAAATATGAATTAGCTTGTTTCATTCATATGTCTAGGTAATCCGAGTCAGTGGGGGTATCTACTTAGAGGTTTAGTGAGCCCGTGAATATATTTTCTGCTAGCCAGCCATTTTTCATTGCGCACTGGGACACAGGCCTCTCTTCTGTGCAGAAATGCATACGGTGGATGTCACAAGCCATTGTTTTTTTTTCAGCTAGGTCACGCCCTTTTTCTTAACATGTTTTCCATCAATATTTTAAGGGCAGTAATGATTAAAGCAAAGTGGTCTGGTTTTATTTAGGGCACCATTTACTCCACTGCTTTTTTCCGACAAACATTTTACAAAACGATAAATATACTTTTTCAGAGAAAAAGCAACTCCAAACTCCCTCAACATATTCAAATATTTCACCGATGCCAGCAAAATATGTCACAAATAGACGGAGAATAGCTCACACTGACATTCAAAATAAAAATAAATATCTGGGCTGTGTTGTGTCCCTTGCGGTGTGAAAATATTCCAAATGGAAGTCACTGGAATAAATAAATATGTCGAAAGCTCGAAAATTTCGTGGAGAGTTGAAATAGGCGACATAATAGAAATTCCTAGTGCGGAGCAACGTTTTTTTTTAAAAAAAAAAAAATTACCGAGCTGTATAAAAATGTTCTGAAAGGCCTATAACTTTTTTTTCTAGAAACTAATCATCATCATCAGCTTATTGGTGTTCCCACTGTTGGAACACAGGCCTCCTCTCTTAGAGAGGGTGTGGGCCATGTGTGTAATCCACCGCGCGGGCTCAGTGCGGATTGGTAGATGTCACAAATCTTCGATTTGTTGGTTCTAGTACATGTTGGTTTCCTCAGGATGTTTTCCTTCCCCGTTTTTGAGCGCAATGGTGGTGAAATAAATTACACAAAGTAATGCGCCTGCCTGTATTGGAACCCACGACTTACTGTTCGTAAGTTGGGTCATCGCTGCTCTCAAAACTATTACCACTGATTAAATCCAAAAACATGGAGTGTTCTATATATTGTGACTGGCAAGAAACAAACGAGTAACATAATCTTTTGAAAGAAAAACATATTACGAATACCCGCTGAATACTACCTCTATTTAATAATATATGCTGATCCAAACCACAGTGTCATCGTATGGAGAAATATTCTAAGGTGGGCAAAAAGATCCCAATAGAATGTAAGTCATCATTATGATAATGTATTCATAGCTTTCGGAAGCAATCCAGATTTATCCGTTTTGTGGGACACCCCGAAATTAAGGTTGCCCCTATCTGCGGCCCGAATGTGCTCGATTTATGGCGAACCCGAGTGCCAATGTGTGATATCTTAATTATTTTACAATCCTTATAATCTGGGACTGTTGTAATTTCAATACAGAGAGTTTAGTTTTAGTTTCGTAGTTCGATTGTACAGTCACACACAGGCACCAAGTATATTGGCCATGTTTTTATGAGCATATATAACAACATTCAGAAAAAGACCTCATTTTGTAAATAATTATGATTAATTTTGTAGTCAGACTAAACTATACAAATACGTAAAATTGAAGTGTATGTTTGTAATTTAGGGATAAATACTAGCTTTTAACTTCCAATATTTGAAACCATTAATGGTACTTTTTTTTTTGTTTGTCAGGTGGTTCATTCCGGTTAATCTCCGAAACTTTTACTAACAGATAGCTGATAATCTTAGGAGTAACTTACGATACAATTATTTTAGATAAAGGATATTGGGTTGTATGCAACAAAATTAAAACCAGTAACCCATTCAAATAGAGATTTAATCACTCTAATATTACAAAGGCGAAAGTTTGTGAGTGTGTTTGTTTGTTACTTCTTTACGTCTAAACGGCTGGAGCGATATTATTATTTGGTATGAAGTTAGCTGACACCTTGGATTAACACATAGAATAGTTTTCATCCCGATTTTATCTTCCCGTGGGATAATTTTCGAATTGTAGCGGGCAATGCCGCTAGCAACTGCTAGTATTTTTATAATAATTTCACGTGGACGAAGGTTGCGGGTAGGATTTAATTTAATTTTCAAACTATAAGTTGTTTATAGCTGTGTTAGGTGGCTTCTGACACAGTTTTTCGTTTCATCGACATGTAAAAAAACCTGAACTTTAAGCTTTCGTCTGATACTGTTTTTGTTTGTGTATTGTTTCCAAAAATAATGTTTTCTTTACAAAAAAAAAATCAACCAATAAATTATAAAAAAAAATATTTTTAAAAGTTATCTATTGGTGCTCACGACTGTACAAATGTACATACGTGTGGGTTGCGGTATTGATCTGGGAATTAGGATTGTAATATGCTAAACAGCTCGCAGCGTCGAATTGCTGTTAGGATGTATGTATGACGTAGGTGTTTAGTATCTGTCTAGCCGCAGTCTTAGTTCAAAGTAAGTACCTATTGTTCGTTCATACTATCACAGTTAACGTCTAAAGAATTTAAAATAATCCAAAGGTAGCTTAAAGCCAAAGATTTAAAACATGAATACAACAACATGATACTTTAAATATAATGCTCTCAAGTTCACACTTTTTACAATTTCACTTTTCACAATTAACTGCATGTCTAATGGTTAGTTTAGTATACCAAACCATAACCATTTGACAGTTAATCGATGGACACCATGATAGCCACTGACATTTATAAGATACGCAATAACCCTACTGATCATTCAATTCACACTTACACACACACACTCACATACAAACACACACGCAAACACTCTCATACTCAATATAAGCTTCAATAATCGATTTGAAAATTGTTTGTTGTTTTGAATATAGTTTTTTTTTTAATCTTATTGCCTACAATTCTGTAATATCTCCGGTTGAGAGAGGGCACACAATTTAAAACCACATTCTTGTATAATATATGATTGATTAATGGCAGATTATATTTCCAGAAATAAATAACTACGTTCAGAACACGCTTCACTCAAAAGAAAAAGCAGCCCCCTGCGGTATAAATCAATAAAGCTTCGTTCACACACCCCACATCAGCTGCTACTGAAATATTTCCCATTAAATATAATTTCCCGTCCATTAATAAGTTTCTGGTCGAAAATCAACAGGGCAACAATAGAACGGGCACACAATGGACGAATGTTCGCGTGATTTATCTCGAGTTATTGCTGAAGATACGAGCGCAACCATGAGTTACGATGCGCGTCTCGCAGTCGACGCCATATGTTGGAAGCGGTAAGATGTTGCATCAAAATTAGGGAGGAAAAGTGTTCTGTCAAGTGTGAGAGAGGGAAAAAATTATAGATACGGCTGAATTATCAAAATCATTTATTTGCAAAAATATAGGTACAAATATGATGGAGTTTTGATGAGCGTCCCGATTATGGTCCCGATACATTTTGCCTTACGGCACGCAAAATTATTTAACATTACATTTACTTACTACTATGTAAGTAAATGTAATGTTAAATAATTTTGCGTTTTACTTAGGGGAAACATCATGGTAAATATCCTGTTTTCAGTGGTAATAATAATATTAGTGATCATGTTAGTTTTAAAATGTATATTAATGGGAATCATAGTCAAATAAAACAGAATTCGGTTTTTTTTATTTAAAAGATTTTGTCAGTGCTGCATTTTAAGTATCGAAAGCTAATAGCTTGCTTCCTATTTAAAACATTTTCGATGTCATATTATAGTATGCTTAGCATACATAAATATCAAAAGTTTCCTAAATAATGACAGAGTTTTCTAAGTTAAAATCATAAGCATTTGCGAAAACTTAAAACTTGTGAAGTCCAACCAACAACTTTTATTTCAATGAGTTTACGGTTTTTGTTAATGTCTCTATAAATATTTAATGGCCATGAGCAGTCACTTTAATATTAACTATTAAAAGTTTGAGCAATTTTGATTATTATCTCGTGACTTTTTAATATACGCTCGACGCGACATTTTGCAATGGATAAGTACCTAACTTTTTATTTCACATAAAACAATTTTTTTACAGGTAAACGATAAATGTTTAAGATGCAATGGCCGGCTATGTAGATAATGTAAATCAGAAGAAATCAGAAGTGTCTTATTTTTAATTTCAACACAGGCGTGCCATTTTTTTTTTAATAAATTGGTTTCAAATGTTTTAATCTTTAAATGGCTTTATTTATTACATTTCAACCCTACTATGTCGTCCTACAAGGAATACCTCGACTCACCAATAACCCATATAGTGTGTGTAATCATCGTTGATTACACTACTATAATGCCTGCACAAACAAAATCAAAGCGCCATTTTACAGGCCCGTGGGTTCACGGCACGTGTGTGCAGTCTTTATTAGCGCTACCGACAAATAAGCGAGTTTCACTCTTACTATGTTAACCAATCTCATTTTAAAATGCGTCGGCTTTAGCCGACTTCTACTGCGGAAACGTGGAAATGCTTTCCGACTAAGTAGGCCTCGCTCGGGTGCAACATTTTGTCTCTTACTTAAATTACATGCTTTTACTGTTTAGGGTTTTGCGTAGCAATGTGTGGAATGCGAAGCGCTTTTGTACTTTATTTTGTAGTGCTAAGTTAGCCACGGTGCAACTATATTTTGTGTATTTACGGTGTAAGGGACATAGCGATCCGTTT
Source organism: Diarsia rubi (assembly GCA_932274075.1). NCBI lineage: Eukaryota > Metazoa > Arthropoda > Insecta > Lepidoptera > Noctuidae > Diarsia > Diarsia rubi. The sequence goes on along the minus strand of OW026424.1, from coordinate 16,500,472 downwards.
TTTTCAGAAGTTACCGCGGCCTAGACATATAGGGCTAAGAAGAAACATGGGTGGTTTTTAGTCAGTAGAAGTCTGACACGCCCTTTCGCTCTGCCCAAGAGCGGGAGGGGTTATTTGATGATTTTCCACACACCAAAAAAAAGGGCGTAGCGATACATACTTTTAAGATAGATTCAGTAGGTATAGGTATTAGACACCTAAGTCTCGTGTCTATAAATATGTTCTGAATTCACACTAAAAGTGAGTAACAATTTATATAATATCGTGATACAAAAGAAAAATCATGTCATCATATATGCCTAGGATTTTCCAAACTACTAACGGGATGTAGGTGAATATCATTATTTAACATGGAGCGACTCTAATCTAACCGCCACAACCCAGTTAGTACTGGCCAGGATAATACCATGATACCAACTATTATCCATACGGTCGATGAAATCAATAAAACGGCTTGCCAGTACTGCATAACTTCTTCATATTTCAAATTCCTATTTGAATCAAAATTTTGTAATACAGTATAATAATATGTTCCAATTTCGTATTAATATTTTGTAATATATTTTATTTTATGATTGTTTTTTTGTGCCTACTTACATAGTTTTAATTTTGATACTAAGTTCTATTTTTAAAGATTTAGTGACAATTGTTTTTTTTTTATACTAAGTTCTGTTTTTAAATACATTCTTTTGCAAAAAAACCGGGTAATTATGGAAATTTACGTTCTAAGGTCGATTTGAGTTAATTAAATGAAATTTATTTCTTTGACGTAGTCTGTATACTTAAAATCGTGTAAATTAATGCGCGTGAAGTGAATTCGGGCAATCACAAGAAAAAAAAACGATCGGTTCTTTAAAACCGATGTACACGCCCAAACAATAAGAAGTGGTCGGCAATAAAGACAAGATTTTTTTTTACTTTTTTTAATTAAGTAAAGTTACAAATGTAAAACCTAATAACGAGTGTGACCTTCTCTCGCCAAAATCACAGCTTGAACCCTTCTGGGCATGCTTTCCACGATGTTTTTAATAACGTTTTGAGGAATACGTTCCCACTCTTCTGCAATAACTCTTTTTAGATCCCTGATTTTTTGTGGAGCAGGTTGCACTGATCTTACCCGTCTCTTTAGAACATCCCAGACATGCTCAATTGGATTGAGGTCAGGACATCGAGCTTCGATATCAAAAAGAGGTATTTAATGTAAAAAGAAAGATTAAATTGTTTAATTTGCAGAAAATATCCAAAAAGTTTTAAAATATCGTAATCAGTTAAAAATCGTTTCAGCAATTCGCGCCATTAGTAAAGCAATTTTAGAATAATCCACAATAATCATTATTTTTCTTTAATTAATTTCAAATTTTAAATTTGGAACATAAAGAATCATGCCAGGATGCTTCAAATAACATGCCATGTACATGCCAACATACATCGTCAAATTAATAAAACCTATTTCTTGTTCTTCTTCATTGAAGTAGAGATAAAAATCTAAAGTGCCCGTTTTTTTGCAAAACAGTTTATTTAATGATATCATTTTTTTTTATTCCTTAGTTTATCGATCGATGTGCACAACCCTCTCTGACAAAAAAATATTATTATTATAACAGGATTATAACTGTAGCAGGCGACAGAAAAAAACGAAACATTTGGCTATCTAATTCTAAAGTTTAATATCTATCTTCTGTCTTATTTTTTATAATACGAAAAAATAAAGGCTTTTTTAATGTTTGAACGGCTTACTTCGTCAAGGAATCAATATAGTTAGTGCTCTATTAAATAAAAGAACAGAATCTCAAATTGACTGGAAAATTAAAGCTAGCTACAGTCAATTTAAGTCACTAATGGTCATTAAATAAAAGCGAATATATCGTGAGTAACCCTAGTACCCAATCATGAGAAATTATGATGTGCATGGCGGGTTCAGTCCATTGTTTATGCACTAAATGAAGTTTTCCGTTAATTCGCACATAAACCTCGCGTTATGGCTTATTATGGTTTGTATGCTTGCTATAATAATATTGTTGAAAAATTGAAGCTGGAGGTTATTTCAAGTAATATTTTGATCTTTAGGAACTTTGGTAAAACGAACGTAAGTTATGTTTACATTACTTTTGTGCAGATTATTTGTCAAAAGTGCACTGATGATATCCTTTCTTCACGTTTTATAAATGCCTTTGTGGCCTGTAAAATAAAATGTTTTATTTTTTATTTTGATTGACACTGAAAATATTTACTAAAAATACAGATTGCTGAATATTAAACGATGTTTACAGCCCTATGATAAAAAAGTCCAATTTAAAAGGTGTTCCTACCGAAACTGTTGGAGTTCACCAGGCTTTACTTACAAAATGAGCACAACAAGCATGTATTTCCTCAAAAATACTTAGGCCATAAATGACGCCTAATGCCGTCATAAAACTTCACCAAGTAAAGGATCTTCTAAACGACTTAACCCTCTAACTGATTAAAACTTAAGCAAACACATACACAAACAAAAATTACTCACATTAGTAGTAAAACAAGAACGCGGCAATACCCATTTATTAGGCATCTGTCCCACCGCCCGCGCTGGTGAGGAAACGACAAATCGCCGATTGCTACCTATAGGCGATTTTCTCGCTTTAGGGGAAAACCAGGACTTTTTTGAAAAAGTCATCCAATGGGATGAACATAGAGAATTGTATTGATGATTTAATGACTACAATTCTGCAAAAACCATGCTAAATACGGCCACAAATCATATTTTGTTCAACATAACATGACTCAGACCGCCATATTTAATTCAAATTTCCACTCCCTTTTTTTCGTGTTAATTTTCTTTTTTTTAATTAAATAATTTTGCTTTTGCCCGCAACTCGCCTGATGTGAAGCGATGATGCCCTCTAAGATGGCGCGTTTGCCTTAAAGAAACCGATTCACTCAAAGTTTTCAGACATCCATCGCTAAGAAAGACCTCACAGGGTATAACATTGCGAACTTGTTTTTTTTTTTATAACAACTATTTATTGTACCTGTGTTAACAAATAATTATATGACTTATGACTTAATCGCTTTCATCGGCAGTGTTACCGACGCCTTATGGGTATTACGGCGTAATTTCAGTTATAAACGCGTCGACATCGTTAGTGACGTTTGTCATCGCCCATCGGCCATTTTGTTAAAGCATTCCTCAAGGAGGGAAACGTGGAGATCCTTTTGTTGTGAAATGACAGCTATTCAAGCAATCTAAGGCTGTTATACGATCATGGGACAGGAATTTAGGCTAAGTATTGTGTTTAGTATTGTTCTTGACTAGTTTTTGTGACTTGCTCGACTTGGAGGTCTGAGATTATGTTACAGGTTTTACTGGGTATGTTATAAATGAGTATTACGTGCCCTTGGATGGACATAAATAAAGATAAACATAGCATTTTGAACTTCATAACATTATGAAATAGATCCTATCTAAAAGCAGAAACCGTTATTTCACAAGGAAAATGCTATTGAACTTTGTTTAGTGTGATTATACATCTTTCAGAACGGTATCATATATTTTTCATTTTCCGGTGGAGCACGGGACCCAAGATAGGGAATTAGGGTCCCGTGCTCCATCCGGTTATAAAGCATAAAACAGAAATTATACTTTTTCCAGTTATAAATTTGACGGTACGGTTGGCACAGCGGCTGAGTGATTGGTCTGTTGCGCTGTGTGTTCTCGCACGGAACAAATATTTGTATGGCCTACAGATAGTTGTTTCTGGTCTGGGTGTGTTTGTGCACGTGAGTTTAAATGTTTGTAAACGCACCCACGACACAGGAAAAAATCCTAGTGTGGGTCAACAGTTTAAAAAAAAATACGAGAGCAACTCAGATATTTTTTTCCCCTAGTTACACGATCCTGTGGGACAGTTACCAAAACCTAGTTCCACTATAAAACAAATACCAACACAAAATTACAATCACATCCGTTTAATCCTTTCCAATAAAATAAACCGACAATAAAGCCAGTGTCTAATATACGCAGTGTGCAGTCACATGTCACACATAATTGCAGTTCTTGGCAGCGAATTCTAGGGTTGTAAAATGTTGGCTGGAATTGTGCGGCGTAATGTACTCTGTTAGCGTAGATGTGATGTGGCCTTTATTTTGTTAATGTTTTAGTTGTTATTATTTAATGAATGTAGTTTTTTGTAGTATTAATAGTAGTAGTGATAGTGTAAATATTAAAAATATGCCTCTAGTAAAGTTTAAAAAAGCTCTCACATTATTGCTAATTGACAAATGTTATTATAAAATTGAAGACTTTTTAAATGATTATGTTAATTAATATTGAAATTCACTGTAAACCAACCATTTAATTCAATATGTTATTTTTTTGTTATTTTCTTTTTCTTTAATTATTTATAATTGACTACGCATGTTTCCTCTAAAAATATTTGTATGTCAAAATTGACAAGACATAGCGCACTATATAGTTCTTAAGATCCGTCTATCATCTATCATATGTTTCACAAATAAATTGATTTGATTCGATTTGATTTGTGGAATAAGAAGACATGTGGCGCCGGCCACAAATTACAATAAGTTTGGTGATGGTTTTTTTTTAGTTTCTTTTGCAAACAAATCATTGTTTCCGCCTGGTGTGGTGAAACTATCGTTTAAATGATTAGTCTATAGTCGTAAACTAATTTTTTTTTTGGCAATTAGATTTTTTGAGACAGATTTTAAATTTAAAATTTGGGTTATTAACAAATGTGATAGATGACTTTGATAAGCGAAATAGACGACGGCACAATTGGCGCAGTGGTTCAAGAAATGGACTGCTGCGCTGCGTGTCGCGGGTTCGAGCCCGGCACGGAACAAATATTTGTATGACCTACAGATAGTTGTTCCGGGTCTGGGTTTGGTCTGGGAAATGTTTGTGAACGCACCCACGATACAGGAGAAATTCCTAGTGTAAGGCAACGTATTAAAAAAAAAATTGTTACCTTGACATCAACCAGATAATAAACATCTACTGACAATAACAGAAACAAAAATCATAATTAAAGTAAATAAATCCTTTAGCACCGACATAAAATACCTCCAGGTAACTCAAACAGAAATCTCTTTAAATAATCAGTCCAAAGTAAGCTGCTACGAAATGTTTTCCGTAGCTCGCGTAGCTTGTTCTTCGTAGCAAAGCTCTACGAGCTACGCCGTAGCCGGAGCCGTAGCAAATTCGTTGTACTCTCTAGTTTCCTTTATGCGTATTGTATGGAAGTAGAAAGCATTTTGTGAGTTTAAACTCTTTCGTTCTCGGTGTTTTCTACATTTTTAAACTATTTCTCTGGATTAGGAATAAGAAAAGCTTCGCTTTTGTGCTGTTGAAAATCTAAATGTTTGACTTAATAGAGCATTGTTAGTTTGCGAACAGTTACCTAATCAAGAGATTTAAGGAAATCTTTTAGAAGTGTTATAAATAAGTAATCTATTTCTTCCCCCTCTACATAAACATAAATATTCATTATAGATTATGCAACTTCTAACTAGTATTTAAATATATATATTTTTAACCTACTTCCAAAATGAGGAAGTTATTAATTCTGCTCAGTATTTTTTTATATTTCTGTTCAGTAATATTTTATTATATTTTTTGGTTTACGTTTTTACGAAATCTTTTTTGTCTCACTTTATCGTTGCAGATATCTCATTGGACATGACATGGGACGGGGTCACGTGCGTCAATTGTTTCCTTTGCGTGCAAGACCAACATAAAAAAGTCTATCTCAACCCAACTCAACCTTCAAAACAAAACAACACCTAAACGCCAGCGAATCCCATCGACACACATCGTACTTACACGTGGCAAACGAACCGGACTTAATCCGGCCACCAGCAGTACGCCGCCTGTCGGTACGCCGGTGGCCGGTACGCTGCTAAGAGATACGCAGATTACACACAAACCGGATTAGAGCCGTGCGTACCGATACGTACCGGTTATAGGAATATGGAACGTTTAAGTGTGGGCTGTGACCAATTTTGGTGGTATCGTGGTTCGGGATTATTTTGAGAGAGGACTGTTGTGGTTTGGTTTGTGTGTTGTGCGGAAATGGAAGTATTCCTACTAGTGATTGTATACAAGTACGTGATGTCCTCAGGCATCCAGTATATTTTGCCTTGTAGAATTTTTTATTTTAACATACGGGGTGTAAAAGTGCACACAAACAAGGGCACTTGTTCTCCCCACAACTGCGATATTTTTTTTGTTCTAGACCATACCTAGGAACCCCGAAGTTACGGAGATATTGGGGTCAAAGTTCCGACTTTTGCACAGCTGTTTTTGTAAATACTAGTTTTTTAGGTTATAACCTTACTTAAATTATCTCCATGGCCCTTTTACTATTCAAAGCATCCACTAGCCCAATGATTTAAGAGTGCTACATTGAGTTTTACCCAAAAAATAAAGTCGTTTCCCAGCAAAAAATGTTGCGTAGGGGTACTTAGTTTGATGTACAGAATGCTTGGTTGAAGTATGTGTGAAGGGTTAATTTACACAAATTTAAATAATTTTACAAGAGTTAGGCACAGGTGAACCCATTAGTAGATGCTCTCAAATTTTGCCAGTTATATTTGAGTCCCATCTACTACGGGACAAGCCTATTTCCATCTAACCGGACTCCGTGGCTTTCTACTAAGAAATTTGTCATCGAAAAAACCCGGTAACAGTTTGCTCGACCCGTGAATCTAACCCAGGACGTGCGCCAGCAGTCACGCTTGTGGCCTATACCAACGAAACATTAAAAAAGTTATGCGTTTCAAAAGATCTTTCAGTTTGAGAAACCGTTATGAATCCTAGATCAACCAAAAAATTAAAATATGTTATATTCACCGGCCCGCACTGAGCCTTTTTTTTTTTTGGCGTGTGGAAAATCATCGAATAACCCCTCCCGCTCTTGGGCTGAGCGAAAGGGAGTGTCAGACTTCTACTGACTAAAAACCACCCATGTTCCTTCTTCGCCCTCTATGTCGAGGCCGCGATAACTAGTGTACAACCCGCGGCCGGCCCCGACGGGCGTCGGCCCTTTCGGGCCCCTCCTATGTTGCTGACATCTCTTTGAGGCGCGCGTGGAACACGAACGCGCCTTCGACGCCCGCACTGAGCCTGAGTGATTAATTAAGATTCAATCTGTCCCAGCTGTGGGAATCGAATATACATGCTTTACGTGAATCCTGCTTGCATTCTGAAAGACAAAGGAGCTACTGAATGACTTCAAAATACTCGACAATTCCACATTTAGTTACAAATATTTTTGTTAACAATATTGAATGCCATAAAAGAACAGGCAGGTTAGGTACTCGTAACTAATATATCGGGCGGTGGGCGCAGACAATGCCCGAGCGAACTAAGAACTGCAAGCAACGCCTCGAACAATTCAAAATATTACTGGAGCTGTGTTGCTTCGAAGGCCATTTTATTTCACTAACTTACATCAGGTAATATTCAACACTTCAACAGTGCAAGTACCTACTGGACTAATATTCTTTTTTATTAGCGTTTTAGGAACCGGGATTTTTAAAGTGAAAACTTATTTAACAGTGTTTTGCACTTTTTTTTAATATCGATAAAAAATGACAAACTCGCGTCAGTGTCCTGAGGCAAATACGTAAGATGGCGCAGGGAGCTTACGCGAATGTGCACGGTGCGTATAAAATATCAAAAAAATAAATGTCAAGTTGATTTTGTAATAGTTGTGAAGTGTTAATTTTTTTATTTAATATAAATTCTCATGTTTGTGTACGAGAGCGCAATAAATGAATGAATATTGTATTTATTCAACCACATAAATGATAGAACTTTTATGCTGTTAAATAAAGCAATTCGTGCGAAATTATTCCCTGACCATTCCAAAATATTCAAAAATGCACACCTATGCATGACTATGTATTGTAAAAAAAAATACATAGGTACATAATCTTCCTTCTTCTTTACAACGAAACAGCAAGTAAAATGTAATACTTAAGTCAAAATGTATTTTAAGCGCGACAGTTTATTTTGCAACCTATCTGATATGCTCTACCTCCTTTAACACACATCCCAGCTTACTTCCAAATGAATTCACTTAAACCCTACCTTTTGCATCATGAATATAAACAACTAAATACTGTAAGTTTTAATTAACATCGGAGCGGAGACAAGCACCGGAGTCTGCGCCAAACATTAACGATATTGCGTGCCGGCAGACGCATAAAGAACAATGAAAAGGGGATTTTCTTTATTACGGCCTGGCTCGGGCCAACCCGGGCCAGCCAGGCCAGCCCTGGCCTGGCCGTACCGTCCATATTTAGTGAACGCCAAGTAAAAGTAGTTAGAGCTATGGTAGGGTTGCCACCGTAATCCCGTTTGCGAATATTAAAAGTGAGGTCGTAAAATACTGGCGATGGTAAATTATGCAGTGTTTTAGTACGACGTGAAGATTTTCTTTATAAGGTATCATCTTATATTTCTTTATTGTCTAATTTTGTGAATAAAAAATGCGTGTCGAACAGAAATAGGTGCCTATTAAATACACACGCACAATTGCAGACTTGTATCAAGACAATGGTTAATATGAGGATCTTTACTGTTGTATTATGTAATGCACTATGTATCTATTTACCCATATTATGCGAATAAATTATTTGATTTGATTTGACATTCGTCTGATTTAAGTCACTTATTTTCGCTTTTAGTGACTTGAATGACTCAAGTCACACTCATCATCTGCCTGGCCTTCTCCCAACTATGTTGGGGTCGGCTTGCAGTCTAACCGGATGCAGCTGAATACCAGTGTTACATGAAGCGATTGCCTATTCAACTGCCACAGCCCCCACAGCAGCTAGTACTGTAGGAAACCTCTTGGTTAGACTGGCTGCCACACTTTAGGGCCACTACAAAAAAAAATCCTTTTTTTTTTATATCGACCTCTAAAACCATAAATTAAAAGATAAACGTTTTAACTTGGCAACGGCCTACGGCATAAACAAAGGTATCTAAAAAACTGTGCAATACAGGGTGTAAATTAATCCTTCACACATACGTCAACCAAGCATTCTGTACATCAAACTGCGTACCCCTACGCAATTTTTTTGCTGGGCAACACTTTAGTAAAGACTTTTTTTTTTGGGGTCAAAAATCTCATTTTAAGGTAAAACTCAAAGTACCAATCTTAACACATTGTGCTAGTAGATGCTTTGAATAGTAAAAGGGTCATGGAGGTAGTTTAAGTAAAGTTATAACCTGAAACACTAGTATTTACAAAAACAGCTGTGAAAATTTTGGAACTTTGACCCCCAATATCTCCGTAACTAGGGAGTTCCCAGGTATGGTCTAGAACAAAAATGTGATCGCAGTAGTGGGGAGAACAAGTGCCCTTCGTTTGCGTTATGGGTACTTTTACACCCTTTATAAAGTCGGTAAGCCGGAGTCGTAAGGCATTGATTACCCCCTCCTATCGGCTGGGACTGGTACTGCCGTTTCTTGCATAATTGTCAACCCCTCTTGGCAATGGTAATTGTGATCACATAGTAGAAGCTAGTCTGTTGGGCATTCATTTTGTAACACAGTCGTAGTTAAAGACCCATCTTAATTTTATCGGAATTCGAAAACACCTGTATTTCCTGTAATTACCACTACTTGTAACTCTTAAATATATTATAGTTATAGTTAACTTATATGTACTAATTATAACTTTGTATGTGAAACAACACTACTGTGCCTAAATGTACACCTTTATTGTGTTATTTTTTCTTTAATAAAAAATTATTATTATTATTTATTATTATTTTAGGTAAGAACGACCGCCGCTACAAACTACAGCAACACCACACGTTTCTGTATATATTTATGAAAATGGAAAGAAGCGGAAATCGGAATCAACGGTAGCGCTTTCATCGAGTTACAGTTACATACATGGTGTAAACGGACCCTTTTTTGTAGGATGGGAAATCATCAAATAACCCCTCCCGCACTTGGGCAGAGCGAAAGGGAGTGTCAGACTTCTACTGACAAAAAACCACCCATGTTCCTTTTTAGCACTTGACGTCGAGGCCGCGGTATCTCTTACAACATCCCGCAGCCCCGACGGGAAACGGACCCTTCACGTAACTAAGTAACTCCACGAAAAGCTGTTTCTGGGAAACGACTTTTTTCGTCCGTAAGGTCATTGTTTTTTGGTTAAACATTGAGACGTGAAGTACAGGGGTTGAAAGTAAATACCTATATTATAACTTAAACATATTGTTATTAAAACAATTATTGTAAAACTTGGAACTTCGACTTCCAATATCTCCGTAGCTAAAAGGTTTCCAAATATGATCCAGAAAAAAAGTGATTGTAATGACGGGGAGAACAAGTGCCTTTCGACGTCATCAAATTTAATTTTACACCCATTCCATTAAAAAACACGTTATATATTCGGCTTTCCGGTTGCGGTCGCTTTCAGAACCGTAGATATCTGTAAAATTAGTCGTTTGGTTAGAAGAGAGACTCGCACACGCAGTTAGTGTAGGTAGTTAACTCTATTGTTCTACGTAAACCGTTATCATACTATTAGGTATGTATTCTCATTAACCGACCCTGTAATAATTATGTTAATCGCATATTATTAGGTACATAAACGTGGCGTCGTTTACCTAAGCTAAGGCTTTAGGATCAAAATCTTAGTTAGCTTTGCGAGGGCTTATTAGCACAGAGGAATGAAACTAGCAATATTTTTATTAGTTTTAATGTCTTTCTTTATCTAGGTTTTGATGAGGGATTAAAAAGTTTACATACGTTCCTCACGATAGGTATTTCATGCCAGTTTTGTTAAACAATAAGTGATGCTCCAGTGAAAGCCTAAAAAACTCGACTCCAAAATGTTTTTTTGCTCCAGTTTTTCAGTCAGATGTTTTAGTTTTTTTTTTTTAAATTGAGTAATGTAAAAGTTTTCGCAGACGATTTAGTTTATACCATAATACATTTTTTTCTCGTATTTATAAAATTTTCACTTCGAATTACCTACATAATGAGTAGCCACTCTTAAGATTTAGGACACGAGTCAGTTTCCATTAGTCCGTCGCGTTTACCCAACACACGTCAAGCTTTATTAAGCACACTAATGAAATTATGACTCCGCAGTTCCACATAACTTCCCTAACAACAATACGGTCGCCCCTAACCCGCTGACTACGCAAAAATTAAACTAACCGAGCAAGTAACCGTTGAATATAGACGCAGATTTAAGCGAGGCCACAGAACGAAAAGATTCAGAAGGTAGGCTTCGTACAACGAGTACGTACATTTAATAGAATAAGGTTGCGGTTTCACTGAGGCGGAGTGGAGAAGTGAGGAGCGGAGCTGTAGTGCTGGAGTGGAGACGAGATGTGGATTTCAAGCCATGTGATTGGTGAATCGCGGCACAGCTCGTCTCCGCTCTGCTTCAGTGGAACCGCAGCCTTAGACACGCGTACTTCTTTGTAATAATCGCTAATGAGGCCCGTTTTCCACCAAAGCGGAGACGAGCAGAGCGGAGAGGAGATGTGTGTCATTCGACCAATCACAAGAAGGGCGAAAGACCAGATGTAAATACTAGTATGATTGGTAAATTTCTACACATCTCTCCGTTCCGCTCTTCTCCGCTTTGGATTCCGGGCCGTACGTAGCCACGTTCATCGTGTGCGAATGCACACATGTAATACTGGCATACTTCTGTCCTAGTTTGTCCTACCTGTGTCCTAAGTATGCCCTAGGCATGTTAACAGTTTGTATATTTTATAAAGTTGTCTCAGCTTGTCATGGACACATGTGTGACAGTGTCTATTCAAGGGAAGGTGTCTCCCTTGGATTAAACTTTCTTCTTGGTAAATGTTCTGAGGCGGAGAATGTGGCCCATAGTGCGAACAGTTATGTTTACCTAGTGCATGATGTCCCTAAACCTATAGGTATGTACTTTTAGAAACTGCTGTGTGGGCTTTGTGCGCTTTTGATTCCTTTTTTGATACCTTGTTGACGCCTCCATGTATAGTAATTGACCTTCTGTAGGTTAATCTCTAACCTATTTTGAGCCGATGCTCACTGGCCTGGCAAAACTATGTCCCAGGATTAGTGGGTGAGCTTAGCGAAATATACTAGTTTAAAAGCGTACTGTAACTTGCTTTGAACTATGCAGTGTAGGGTTAAGTTATTTGGAAGGTTAAGGAAATATGAGAGTAGGAGGAGAATGGCCGGGAGAGGATAAAGGTTCCTGCGGGTTTGCATGTGAATATTTTAACGGAGACGTTTTTGTCAGGTTCCATGAAACTTTTGCTTACACACATAATTTAGTTCCCCACCTAGGTACTCGTAGTAGCGGAGACACACTCGAATACAACAGTTTGTTGTTCCTAAAATGCTGGTATGGTCAACAGTAGGTGCTTTTTTACCATTTCCGCAAAAACCTCCACAGTAGCATTCTCATTTAATACTTTGCAGGGGCCTATATTTTGTGTTCTTTTATCTTAAAATATGTTGTAACAAGACTTACAGACAGTAACTGAACAATTCCACATAACTGCTGGTATTACGCGTGTGTTAATTACACCAGTTGAAACTAAACACTATGCTAACTAACACACTGTCCCAAAACCAACTAATTATGCCATGACGTCATACACTAAACATAAGCATTGTGCCACAAAAGAGATAATCACAGGAGGTCGACTTAGAACGAGCTCGAAAATCCAGAACATCATGCGTGTAATCCCCGAAGGGTTACGTAGACGTGTACAGTCAGCAGCACGAATATGTATACACTTAATAACGTTTAGAAGAAATTTTCCATTTTCATGTTACGTAGCGAAACTAATTTTCTGGAACCCAGGTCATATCTCAAAGTGGCAATCATTATTTCACGAGATATTCGCGTTTGAACTTTGCCAAGTGTTTACATATTATTGCTCGTGAGTGTACCAATTAGAACACACACATTTCGACAGTTAAGTTAAAGTCGCATGTAATAGGAGGCGATCATATTACCATCAATCGATCACAGATCCAGACTCAGTCGCTACTAGGTACCGAAAAATTCCTAATGGAAAACCTAATAACACTTACCTTTGCCCAAATTCAGTAGTTACACTTGCGACTGACAGACCAACGAGGCAGTCAAACTATGTCAAACGAATCTTTTCATCACCCAATAATCACCAAATGCTGGGTCTGAAGCATATTGACCAGCACTTTTTCCGACTACAAAAACAGAAAAGTCGGTTAACACTCTTCTTCAGTTCTATGAATGATGATATGCTGTATTTCTGAAGTGATCACGAAGACAACTCAACATATATAGTTCCATTGCACCTTGAGTAACTTGGTGCTTTGCCAAACGAATACCAGTCGCCAATATGGTTGGTTGCAAATTGGATTTGGAGACATCTGGGTGTTTTAGACAACCATCGAAGTTTTCATTTCAAAATTCGAAGCACCTCGTCGCGAATGAGCTATCATCACTCACTGCAGCTCACTGTACTTACTAGACGGTGAGTGCGTTTTCAATTATTGTATGTAGCCGGTCTTCTGTACGTATCTATTAGGTGACCATAGTGCGGGGACATCAAAGTGCCATCATTTATATATTAGTGCCGTACTCCGGTAATTAAGAGCAACTAATGAGAATACGAACAGCCGTGTCATGTTGACTATTAATTATGATTAACTTACACCACGTTATGACAGCCTGGTATCATAGTTAGGCAATCATGTGAAACTTTCGTCATATTTATTAAGTTTTTCTTCATTTAGGTAACGTATCAAAGTTTTAGATAGGGCCCCAAATCTGGCAAGTTTGATAAGTTTTTCTAAGAGATTTGGGTACCTTATCAAAGTTATGGACTTGTACTATTATTTACCTCTTCTGTGGTTATGACTGAATCGCTCTGAAACATTAATAGATATTGTACGTTTTTTCAAAGATAACGTCTCCCTTATGGTCTCAACGAAAATACCAAAGGGTATGGAGAACCTACACAGCTACAATTATGATTAATAAGTTGTATGTTGATGGATGGAGAGGGAGCGGACTGGATTGTGAGAGGAATGATATGAAGGAGATAGGAGTAAATGATGCCGTGACGTCTGTCAGAAGAGAATGGAAGAATAAAACGTGTTTGTTGCATTGACGTCAAGTAGTCATCCCATAGTTCATACTCGTGTTCCAGAGTTGTTACCAACCAGACACAAATTCTGGCTCCCGGCCCCTACCGACCATTCTCCAGCACTTAGCCCATCATCGATCCCGCATTCTGCAGACCGATCCGAAAGAGTCCAACATCAAAACAGAAAAAAAACCCAGTTTTACCTAAAAAAACATCAATCGAACATTCCTAAACGGGCGGCAGACTATGCAAATTTAAATTGAATCATCAGCGAACGGATTTGTTCGCTTAATCCCTTTAAAGGTCCGCTGGTCCAACACTCGTAGTAATTCGTACATTCCGCTGTATTATCTGCCGAGAGACTCATCTTCGGACTAACGCCTCCCGGTTTGAATACAAATCGTGTGTAACAAGCTTAGGCAACTGTACTGGAAGAAATTAGACTAGCTCCAGTTTAGTATCCTTCGTAATAGGATTTGTCTGGCCAGAGTTTGAATGGGAAGGATTAGGAGAGTGCCTAGCTAAGATTTTTTTCTATGTAGCTACCTAAATAGAAAAAAAATCTTAGGTAGGTAGCCAAAAACGGGTTTTGTATATAATCTGATTTGTAGACGAAGCAAAAGCATTTATTCCCGAAGCTTCGATAAAAAAATACTTATATCATCCTTTAAACATGGTATTTTTTTGCAATAGATCTGGTTACGACTCCTGGCTTCATCTAAGATCCACCTACTTACATAATTATTATGATAGGTAGTACCTAACTGTTAAAGTTAAGTAGGTAGGTAGGTACCTAACATTTTCAAAACTATCAAGACGCATTCTTTTGATGAATGTTTATTTATGTCCGTGACTTCTCTCATGTCTTCTCACAGTTTATATTTTGGTTCTGGATTCCTATTTTGGATTTAGTGCCTATAACTAAGGTTGTAAAGGATTTCCAGAGATAACACCGTCAGCCATCAGTGTGTCTCTCTCGTCAGTTTATTTAACTAAGTACTTAAGCGCCATATTAAAGACACAATTAAAAAAGCCATTGTTTTATGTACAGATGGTGTTCGTAAGGCGCGCGAGGAGTTAATTCGATAGTTTCGTGGAATAAGTAGTCAGTACCGCTGATTATACAGTTATGATTTTAACAGCTGCGTCAACTTGACAGTTTCTATAGATAATTCACGAATCAACAAAACTCTCGAATGCGGAAAACTGACCAATGTTACGTGAACCTCATAAACCTTACAAAGCCTCATAAACCGTACAAAATAACACTCAATGTAAAAACTACTTAACCGTAATAAAAACACCGATTCAAAACTTAATAATTCAGTCGTATTCCGCAGTAGACCGTTCAAAAACTCCAGTTTAGGGCGACAAACCCTTCATTACCATTTAAAGTGGTGCAAACGCTCCCAATGCGATAGGAGATTATGCAAATTCAGATCAAATTGTTAGTGCCTCAGATTTGTACCGACTAATCCTAGGTGCTTGTGGGGGATCCGAGCGGTTGTATCTATCTGCGAATGTGTTTTTACATTTTTAATGGATGAGTTCTTTTGTTTTTTGTCGGAGACACAGGGGTTTTTTAAAAAATATAGGTATTTAAATTGACCGACTTGTGTTCTATAAGTCAAATAGTTGATGTTGGAGAAAAAACAGACAGACTAAAGTGGTAGTGGGCATGCTACGTGGTACGGATGCACCCGGAAAGATGGGCAAAGATCCTCAAACACTGGACATCTGAGGCAGGACAGCGCGGTTAAGATTGACCGCGATGAAGGTGGCACAGAGATCGCGCAGGATAGAAAGGTAGATACTTATAGAAGGATAAAGGAGAGGTCTTTGTTCAGCAGTGTTTGCATCTGTCAGTGTCAGTCTGTCTTGACTAGTCTTACTTCCATTTTTTTAGTTGTAAATCCTCTTCTATAATATACAACATTCAACCAAGAAACCTTACCCTAACCTTCGAAATTCCCTTATTATTGCTTTTAACTCCGTATCGTAGAGGAGTAGGTAGTACCTTTCATAGTCAGCTCAACAAGATAACCTGATAGAATACGTGCCCATAATATTGTAATAAAGAATTATCCTCCAACTCTTAACCGTTAAGGAGTTATACCTTCCATCAACAGCTCATCAATTTGAAGTGATGACTGCTAGATGCAAATACTTAAATAGCTTTAGAAAAGCACGAAAAACGTAATGTAAGTAGGTACGTGCCTAGACAATTTTGAAGGTTGCCCTCGATTTCTCTGGGATGCCATCATCATCAGGTTAACATAATAGCGTCAAAGAATACAACTTTCGGTCTTTAAGTACCTACGTATAATTTTGAAATAATCTTCTTTCAACTAACTTTCTTTAGACGCAAATACATGAAAAGTTTTAGAAAATACATGGTAAACGTAACAAGTGCCTATAAAATTTGAGGGTTGCCCTCGATTTCCTTAAGATTCCATCATCAGATCCTGATTTGGTGACAATAGGACCACCTCGAGAGTATACATTTTCGAATAGGTACAAAAAGAATTTTGGAAATCGGTTCATTAATGACGGAGATATCTGATCAAATCAAATCAAATCAAAATCATTTATTTCAAGTTGGCCAGTTACAGGCTCTTTTGAATAGTCGAACAAATACTAAATTTTAATAAGCTAATAAACTAAGCTACAGTCCCACTCACAAGGCATAATAACTGTCAGTGTACTGTAGTTGCCGATTCCAAAGCGTTGGTCTCATGAGAAGAATGGCAAGAAACTTCATGGATACTCTTTTAAATCATAATATTGTTACAAAACTTTGGTTACATCATTCATAACGAGATTGGTATATTATCATGTGAAAACGATGTAGCAAGTTGTGCACGAGAAGTGTCGACAGTAAAGCCAAAACGACGATTTAAAAATAATATAATAATTCAAACAAGCCGTGGCAACTAAGAGTTGACCAGGCACAACTGACAGCACCCGTTCACGAGCATGACGCATGGATCAGCCACCATTCCACTCAACCATTTTAAAGGGTTGTAAGTATGTTTGATAACAAACATACTTACAGACGACTTGAGAATCTCCTCCTTTTTGGAAGTCGGTTAAAATGGCATTCTAGGCGAACCTCTGCACGAAATAAAGTTTTTGTGTTTACAGATATTGCTATGTCAAATGTCTCACACGAATGTGAACGTACTTACACACCAAACACTTACTTTAGTCCATAGTTTCGACTACACTACTGGCACCTACCAAAATACCCTACCTGGACCCAAAAATCAATGGATCGCTATCACCTAAATGAATCGGTACCGTGTTTGATCGCGCTTTGCTTACAAATTGTTGATTTTCGCTCCTGCTACTGTTAAAAATCTACCCCAATTCCATCAAACTAATGAAGGTTTTTTATTGGAAGTACCAAAGCGCAGACAAATTGCAAAAAAAGGATTAAATCCGGTATTAAAAAGTGCTGACGAAATATTTTCGATGCAACCCTCGAAACTCTTTAATATGCAAAGGATTTGTCGTTCATTATTTTTGATTATGCATTCATTTATAAGTACTTACAGCCAAAGATATTCCAATCTCCAAGGACCAAATTAACCTCTTAAGACCGTGGGTACACATATGTGCACCTATAATTTATTCAAGCTACAACTAGTAGCGACATCTTTTGACAGCTTTTAGTACTTGAATAGGTTATTATAGATTCCAGAGTTTTGATATAAGTCGATAGATGGCGTCGCGGAGAAAGTTTGTCGAATAATTCTTTCATTCAAATTTGTTCGTTGTAATTTTTGTCACGCGACATCTACTTGCGATATTTGAATTTCGTTAAAAAATCAAATTGTTTAGTTTAGTTCGATATTTTTGTTGATTTGTGTTGCTAAATTATTGGACTAACGTGTGTAAGGTAAGTTTTTCATCTGTTTGATTTTTTTATTGTGTTATTGTCGTCTTGTTTTAATGGTACACGTATGTGTACCTCAGGACCAAAGATTACTTTTGTGACATAGGTAATAAGATTCTTTTTCAGCTTGAGTATGGACGACCGAGTGATTGAGGATATCCTGAACAACAGTGATTTTGACTTTTCTGGAGACGATGATGATGATGAAGAGTACTTGCCTCCAGATGTCATAAGAGCTCTTCAGGACTGTGAAGAAGCGGAAAATAGTGGAGAAAGCGAAGTTGAAGAAATATCTGAAGAAGCGAGACAAGACGACGAAAATATTGAAGAAGTAGAAATTTATGTTGGCAAGGATACATTACCTGCAGATACAATGAAAAATCTAGGACTAGGAGCGGGTATCGTGGAAAAACTTTGTCGCACAATTACTGGTAGCTGTGTTTTGTACACAGATAGATTTTTTACTAGTCTGAAGCTGGCAGAACATTTACTGGAAAAAAATTGCGGCATTTTTCTAACTGGAACTACAATGTCAAATAGGATTGGGCCAGTAGCAAAGAAACTGAAGAATGACAAGGCATTAGGAAGAGGAGAGTGGGTCGAAAGAGTAAGAAGTGATGAGAATGTGTGTGTCGTAAAATGGATGGATACAAAGGCCGTGACAATGTTGTCTACATGTTCAGGGAGCGCTTCTGCAGATACCTGCAAACGGTGGTGTAAAAAAGAAAAGAAGAAAATAGACGTAGCCCGGCCAGCAGCAATCAGAAATTACAACACCTGTATGGGTGGAATAGACTTGTGCGACAGACTAATCGCTTACTACCGGAATGCAATGCGAACAAAAAAGTGGACTACAAGAACTTTTTGCCATTTTATTGATTTGGTTATCGTCAATTGCTGGATAATGTACACCCGCTGTTGCGCCGAAGAAAATGTCCAACGCAAGGACAAGTTAGGCTTACTACAATACCGACTAAATCTAGCCAAAGCGATGATGAAGTTTAGCGGCGGAAGGGTTGAACCCAACTTCTTGGCTCTTGGTTCCAGATCTCGTCCCAGCGCCAGCCCTTCGATAAGATCCAGCTTGACTTCTACAAGCGATGTATGTGAACCGCCCACAAAAAAACACCGACAAGTTGTACCCCAACCACAACCTGAAATTAGGCTTGACAATGTGGGTCATCTGCCACGATTTGTGGACAGCAAGTTCGCTTCAAAATGTCGACATCCATCGTGCTCCTCACGCTGCCGCACCATGTGTGTCAAATGCAATGTGTACCTATGTGTGCTCAAAAATAATTGTTTTGAAAACTACCACAATTACAAGAGCTTTGGCCCACGCTGAAACCTAAGGTACACATATGTGCACCAACTTTTTTATTAATTATATTAATTAAAAAAAAACTAAAAAAAATTGTGTGTCTTATTTATACCCCTATAACTACAATAAACCACAAAAAACATTATTATCATATTTGGTTCAAGTTCAGGTCTTAAGAGGTTAAAATCATATTAAAACAAGAAATAAAACCAAGTTGTTAGCATAATAAAATATACATGTTTTTTATTAAAGTATCTACATTATTCTGCAAAGCAGTTTCATTGCTAACAAGGATATTATACTTTGATTCAAACATTTTTATCAGATCTCGAATAGAATTCGACTATTCTTTATTAAAATATTAGTAACAATACTAACAATCTCCTTAGTATAATACTCTGTTTCTTTTTTAGTGTAAGATAACTGCCAGTGTCCTTAAATAATAGTAACAAAAAATTTAAATCCAACAAAAACATCAACAGATATTCCTAATTTAAAACTATAAGCAGTGCGTTTTCCATTACATATGTCAAATTCAAACCTAATTTAAAAAAAAAGTATGATTTATTTTTCAATTAGCTCAATTCCTATTGGTCTAGTTTTCTTTGTCTTCGCCAGGGGCGCCAACAAGGAACCAACGAGAACGCGCACAAACTGCGGCACTTCGTACTAGTCTCTTCTTGTCATCAAGAGATGGCGCTAAGTCTAAAATAATGTCTTGTTTGTATGGAAGTAAAATAGAAGTTCGGAAATTATTTGCTATCTCATAAAGGCACTCGAGGCTTTTTATTCTGACGTCCTGGAAGAAAACAAATAATCATTTATAGATTTAAATATCATCTACCGAAATGAGTAGCGACAGTGAAAAATCCAATTAACAACACCTACAGAAGTATTAGAATGACTTTTATCGGTTCATAAATAATCTGTCGCTGGCGAAGCGACTTGCTCTGCAAAAAAATGTGATAGCGCAGCTAATATGACATGTATGAAGCTTACTTATAGCATCCACGAGCGATGTAGCTTTCTGCCAGTAAAATAACTTTTACAATTGAATCATTCGTTTCGGAGATTACTCACACAAATTTTACGTCTGTATAATATTAGTATAGCTATAGATATTTATAGAAGTACTTACCATAGACTTCATATATTTAGACAAGCTAATTAACCTAGGCAATATTGTCTGTAAACTGTCCGATACGGTGTCCGGGTTTTCCTTGACGAATTGACCGAACACTCCTAGCATGACTAGCAGCATGTCCGTATTGTTGTAGTATAGGGAATCTATTACTATTGGTGCAATCTGCAATAGAAAGAATCAGACATTAAGGTGAATGCAAAATGGTAGCCCGCGAAAGCCCGTTCATATATTTGACGACACGATTGGCGCAGTGGTTCAATCAATTGGCTGCTGCGCCGCGTGTCGCGGGTTCGATCCCCGCACGGAACAAATATTTGTATGGCCCGAACTATCTGTAGATAGTTCCGGGTCTAGGTATTTGTGTATATGTGAGTTTAAATGTTTGTGAACGCAACCACTACGCTACAGGAGAAATTCCTAGTGTGGGCCAACGTTAAACTATGTTAGTAACGAAGAGAACGTGACGTATGGAGTCCCGCAGGGCAGTGTCCTCGGGCCGCCGCTCTTTTTGATCTATATTAATGAGCTCTGTAACCTTATTATCAACGGCGCGAGGATACTGTCCTACGCGGATGACACCGCTATTATCTTCTCTGCTAAGACCTGGGACAAAGTTAGGCTGGAGGCTGAGAGTGGACTGGCTAGGGTTGGTGATTGGCTACGGGAGAATTTACTCACGCTAAATACCCAAAAAACCAACTACGTCTGCTTTACTAAATACGCAAACTCTCAGCCTGCGCCTGACTTTAACATTAGAATACATTCTTGTCTTACGCCAACCCTATCTACCTGTAGTTGCCCTGTAATTCATAAGGTAAATTCCGTCAAGTACCTAGGTATAGTAGTAGATCAAAGGTTATGCTGGTTCCCACACCTCGAACTAACTATAGCGAGGGTGAGAAAACTCATATGGGTTTTCAAATCTCTGAGACACGTATTGAATGCAGAACTACAGAATAAAATATATATCGCACTGGCCCAATCTGTAATCATATATTGTATCTCGGTTTGGGGTGGAGCAGCTAAGTCGTATTTTATAGAACTAGAGAGGGCACAGAGATCCTTGATTAAGGTCATGTACTGTAAACCCTACAGGTTCCCTACTGAAAATCTATACGCAATCTCTAAGCTGCTCTCCGTCAGAAAACTCCATATGCTACACTTGGTACTAAGATATCACAAAACTCTACCCTTTAGCCATGACAAACTTAAAAAAAGACGGGGTGATATTGTAGCCCCTACATACCCAGCACGTTCAATCTTTGCCAGTCGTCAAAATGTAACTCAAGCCCCACGCGTCTATAATAAAGTAAATCGCATACTTCACATTTACCCTATGCAGCTGTACCAGTGTAAGAAGACATTAACTGAATGGCTCTTCACACTTAATTATGATGCCGTTGAAGGCTTTTTGGCGACTCTGGGTTGAGCGCCATGCATACTGACACACACACACACACACACACACACACACACACACTCCAACACACGCACGCACACTCCAACACACGCACACACACACTCACACACACACACACACATTCACACATACACACGCCCACTCACACACACCCACTCTTACACACAAAATATACATCCTCACACTCATGAACACACTTATAAACACACATCTGTACTAAACACACTGCCATAAACACGATTCTCATTCTTTTATCTTTTTATTTGTCCTTTTTGTTTTAAAAATGTGTAAACTGTACTTAATTAGCACAGATAAACAATTGTTAATTTATACGAGGAAGAGCGAGGTTTATCCCATCACAGGTATCTTCGGATTACCTTCTGGGAAGCCCCGGCAAATTTACTGTATAGATTTAAGATAATAAACACATTTTTTTTTTTTTTTTTTTTTTTTTTTTTGTTTTTTGTACTTATATTGAAATCTCTTAATGAAAAAGGCATACTGGAAACCTATATGAACTGAAACGGTTGTATTGGTGATTTTAATCATTATTAGGTACTTAGTAAAGTCACATTTGTTAGGGTCGCGAATCCTATTTTATTTAACACTATCTAACACACTGATCGATAATGCAAAAAACGTAAGAAAATTCGATTTTCGTGGGCTACCTAACAGGGCAGCTAACATCACGGGCGCCGATATTCGCCAAAATCGTAAGCAAGTGCGTTTAGGTCACACATTTGAGTATATTTCACTATGTAAGTTACTATTGAACGGATGCGGAAGGTGTAAGTGCCAGGGTAACCCGCGAAGTTGAGCATAACTAATAGGGGATTTCACCAAAAAAATCGAATAAAGTCCGTCAGATAGATTTCCAAAAATAATGGACACGTACGTATGTTTTATTTTTTCACGTAAACAAAAGATAAAGAAGATACATTGCTTCGAAAAGTCGTGTGACGTCACAAGGTTAGGTACGTTTTTTACCCACACAGTGACGTCACAACAAGCCCCCACTCATGATCTTTGACACGTTTTAATTTCGTAAATGTTTATTAATTTGATAAAACAAAAAACACGTATCCAATATTTTTTGATAATCTAATTGACGGACTAATGAGATTTTTTTGGTGACATACCCTATTAAACCCTGCAGATTTTTTTTTCAAAGGCGAACGAAATAGCGGTCCATGTCAATAACTACTGGTCAGCCGTCGTCGGACCAAATCAAAGTCATGAGAAGAAGAATGAAATATAAACCTACCTTAACAGCCTCATTTTTAAGTACAATTTTCGGTGCCTTTTCCAGCACATAAGCCCAACTTAATAAATAACATTCCCTGTTCTCAGGACTTAAGGTTGGTTTTAGCTTTTCAGCTAAGCCGGAAAATGAAACAAACATCCTCTGTTTGCTTAGAAGGCTTATCCTACAATGTTGTTTAGGGTTCAAATATTCGGGGCTTTCCGTCATAATTAGTTTTATTGCTTCGGCACCGTCGTCGCTGTATTTTTCTGTTGCCAGGATTCCTATGATCTGAAAAATAATGAAAAAAGTTGTGGTTAATAGTCGGAAGAGTTTGGAGGGTTTTTCTTCTTAGCGTGTCAATGGCAATCTAAATAGTACCCACTTCATCAAAAAAATCTAATTAGTCCGTCAGATTTCCAAAAAATAATGGACACAATTTTTTTCTTATTTTCGCATAAACAAAAGATAGAGACGATATAGTGCTTCGAAAAGTCGCGTCAAGTTGTGTGACATCACAAGGTTAGTACTTTCTTACCCAGAAAGTAACGTCTTAAGCCGCCACTCGTGATCTTTGACACGCTTATTTTCGACAATTTTTATTAATTTGATAAAACAAAAAACACGTATTCAATATTTTTCGATAATCTTACAGACGTATTAGATTCGTCATTAGATTTTTTTGGTAAAATACCCTATTGTGTCGGACCAGAACTGAGCTACTAGTTTGGCGCTTTCGGTAGCGTCCATCAGTTCCTGTAGTGAACAAGCAACAGTGCTCAGTGCCCCATTGTTTGAGAAAAAGCACCACATTTACACTGCCAGAGATTGGATAGAGGGATTATCATGATGCTTAAATTTGTTTACTTTGGAATCAATGTACAAATATTATTCTAATTTGGGCTAATGGAAAACTAAGGATATTTCATATTATTGACTTTAGGCATTTGCAATATGCATGTTACTACACGCTTAAACTGCTAAATGGATTAGCGATAATTTTAAAACGCTATTACCGAGAATATGGTTAATATTTGATATTTTTTATCTAAGTACTCAACAATTTATTAATATTAGGTCACAATCGCTACTGCTCAGCTCATGCTGAACAGTCATCATCTTACCTAGGACTTCATGGTCCTGCATTCGATTCTCAGCTCGGGCAAAGTGTTAGTGAGTTTTTCGATCAGAAATTTCTCAGTAGCAGCCACGAAGTCTGAGTTTGTGCCCAGTTGATGGCAATAGGTTCGCCCTTTATTACATGGAACTAAAATAACAACGGCACTCCTCTGTCTAACCTTTTGGGAATTACACCGTGATGTTGACGGAAATCGCAACAAAAATAACATTAGCTCACCTTCTCCAGCCAAAACAGGAACATGTCACATCCCCTCATGAGGAGCGCCTTAGTGATCCAACCGTACAACCGTACCAACCTAGGACACAACTCCAGATCCCACCTATTACACGCGGACAACTGAAGCTTCAATAATTCGTAAAGCAGTTCAAACTT
The DNA here is from genome assembly GCA_932274075.1 of Diarsia rubi. Taxonomy (NCBI): domain Eukaryota; kingdom Metazoa; phylum Arthropoda; class Insecta; order Lepidoptera; family Noctuidae; genus Diarsia; species Diarsia rubi. The sequence goes on along the minus strand of OW026424.1, from coordinate 16,475,824 downwards.
CTGCCCATGCTCCGCTTTATTCAACAAATGTGCTATTACCACACAACCTTTAGACCTTGTCATCTCGCAGTCACTCGTCACAGCCATCTTTAAAGCAACCTCCATAATGGTCTCGAAATAAGAAGTGTAAACACTCGCCCGCAATGGAGTATACAAACATTCTAGCATGGAAAAGTATACGTGGTCTTCCTTGCATTTCTCTAAAGCTTTAGCCGTGTGCTTCTTTAGTATGTTCAACTGCTTCTCAGCAGGTAGACTCGCTATCGTGTTCGTTACTAGAGCAAATCCGCGAGCCAAACTGACTGGGCTACCTGAATACATTTCTCTGTATAACCAAGTTAACACAGGGTCTATGAGGCCATGATCGCTTTCAATTTGTGTAACTTTCTCTGTACTAAACACACTAGCGATAGATATTGACGAGCTCAGCGCCTCCACCACATAAGGAGCTTCTTGTTCGTTATTTGACATTATTTTTAACATGTCTTCAATTATTACTTTTGTGAAATCGTCTATACTGGCCAAGTTCGTCAGCAAGTTCAAACGTTTCTGAAAGACTATTTTGTCTTGAGTTTCTAAATTAAATTTCCCCTTGATAACTAAATTCATGATCAGTTCTGGAAACTTGGTTGCGATCATGTGTATTGCGTGGATGCTGTAACTGAGCAGATCACTGTCTTGTGCATGTTGGACATTGTAAATGAGGACTTCAACGAAAGGCACTACCAGATCCTCGCTCAAACTATCCTGAACTCTTATTAAAGTTTTGAAGCCAATCATTTGGAACTCCTTGGATGATTTGTTGACCGCTTCTAAACATACTTGTGGCACACTGGATACTTGATCCTTCACTTCATGCAATAAACCATAGTTCTTGGCACATTCATACAAGTCTCCGATGAAATCCAAACTAGCTATTTGCAATTTCTGCGTAGATTTCAATTCGTAATAAGCCACTGTGGCGGGTACCATGGTTTTTGTGACAATGGCGCAGGATTGTTCGGAAGCATTTGCGGTCGTCAGAAGTACTTTAGTGGCTTTGGCGAATTGTGCAACAGTGGTTGCTTCAGCTATAGCAGTTTGTGCAGAAATGAGAATTCCCTTTACAAAGTTCTCAAAGGCCTGGTCTGTGTTGGCAATTGTCGCCATTTTTGCAATCAATGCAGATAGTGCCTCATGAGCTACTAATTTAAGTTCGTCATCAGTTTTGTTGGACATTTCCCTGTTCAGTGAAGACCAGAGGGCTCTAAGGAATGGGGTGTAAATGTGAGCACTGAATGTTTCGCAGCTTTTAGCCTAAAAACGATAAATGTATAGTTTGTATTTGACCATAACAAGTTTATTAGTAGAAAAAAAATTGTATACAATATGAAACTGAAGTGATTAAAGATAATTCATATAGAGATTTGATAATCAATTTTTTCTATATTCAAATCTCTTAATGAATTATCTTTAATCACTGTTCAAGTTCATCATTCTTGTACAGACGCCAGCGCACAAGCTACCCGAAACTGATAAATTTTCCCAAACAATCTTTAACATAATGCTTCAGCGATAAATCTGATCTAAACAGATTGCAGAAGTTTGATGTGTGTTTGTGTGCTTGATCAGTATCAGCTTAATACGAATTAATTTATTTGAAGCTATATGTCATGAAAAGAAAAAAAGTGGAAATAGCTTACCAATAGTTTCATTGAATCAATCTTAGCCAACCGCAAGTTTGAATCCAATTTCTCTATTAAAAGTATCATACAGGTTTCTCCAAACTCTGGTACAGCACACAAGCAAGGACATAAATTATTCGCTAGATCATCCCTTGTGACTGCAGTAGGGTCATCCTTGGATTGGTGGAAATCAATAGGGAAGTAACAGGATATCACATCAAACATTTCCTCAACTAAATGCCCAAGTGGTATTGTCTTTAAGAAGTTATTTAGGAAACCAAAAAGGAAGAGTAGGTTCCGTGGATCTCGTTCACCATCCATTGCTGAAATTACTCCATATACAAAGTCGGAGCCAAGATTTTTCATGACTGAAACAATTGAATGCGTCTTTTAATAAAACTTTATTAAGTTGGTTTTTCTCCAAATTAATAAGTAGTAATAGTTGGCACTGCTTAATAAAGACTTGCCAACTTATTCATGTAGATATTATTTAGAAATTACAAACAGAGAGTATTCTGTATTGACACAGTCCCTGAGCTGATTGTATTGCTGCACTGCATGTCGCAGGTTCAATCCAAATCCAATAGAACAAATAATTCTGGGTGTTTGTGTATGTGAGTTTTAACATTATTTTGTAATCACACACCCATGATACTGTATAATTTCACACAAACGAAGGTCACAGGCAATATCTAGTAAATTTATGAAATCCTAATGTTGTAGCTTGTGATAAAATAGTAAACATGCGTGAGGCAATAGCCAAGATATTTTTTTATTTTATTTGCGTATCAACTATATGATTTCATAACACACAAGAGATAAACTGCTTATGATAGATAACAAACTACTCATCGACAAATAAAAAAACATATTACTTAAAATTACCGACTTATTTACCACAAATCTCTGATCTGCAAAGTAAAAGCTGAATAATTTGAATTAAATACTTACATTCTATATCCTTATTGCATAGTTTTTGCATTATTAAGTAAATATTATATCTGTCTTGTCTCAACTGTGACTGACATGTCACTTCTTGAAACAATATGGGTAGAAAATCAGCACAGTATTGTATTTTATATGCAGGCATGTCAATCAAAATGGAGTATCCCTCTAACACAGCTGGTACAACGCAGTGATGGTCTTTTAACCTATCTACATAGAACTTGCATATGAATTTGATTTGCATCTCGGTTAAGTAGCCTTCTGGAAGTTCTTTTAATATTTTTGTGTAGAAACACATTCCTTTCTCTCGGTTTTTAGGTTCTTTATGGGTCAGGACGCCTGCCATGTTTTCTACAAGATCTGACATGGTAAGGTGTCCTGTTACGATGTCTGGAATGCAATAAAGGAATTTATATATATTAATTTCATTCAACATTTTTTAAGTGCTAACACATTCTAGTATTACAGATTGTTTTTCTATTATGGTTCTGGTTTGGAATTAGTACCTTCATCAACATTGGAATAGCAATTTTTTGAATTAACATCTTTCCCAAATTGTTTAGTCCATTAATGGATAATTATTATGTACATACATAGTGGACAAAAATATCACAAAAAGAAGTACTTATGCTTGAGAACCGATAATAAACAATCAAATTATGGACATGCTAATGATAATATTGAGCACAGGGCCTCGATGTACCACTTCCATTTGTACTTAGATTTTGCAACAAACTCACTAACTTACCGGCGATAATACTGTGTGTCTCATTAAATATTTCATTCTGTAGCATTATATGATCCGCCAACTCAGGCCTATACCACACGGAGGTCATCTTGCTGGATAAATGTTGTTACAAATTCTATTGAAAGATACCAATTTATTTACAATACAATAATTTCAAATTGTATGAAATTCTGCGTTGATTGTAAGTCTGAATTGTATCTTTGTGCAATAATTTTAACTTTGGTCAGGTTACACATGAATTTACTTTGAAATTTCTAAATATTTTTTATTGTTTTGTTAATTTGAGGTTGTTTTTAATTGCTCCAATGTACTGCAGACACAAGTTTTTACCCATACAGTCTTGAATGTCAAACAAAACTAACAAAAGGCCATTCGATATTATTTTAGTCATTGCCACAATGAAATAATAAAATCTCTAAAACAATAATCAAATCATTGCTTCAGTGACCTGTGCTTATGTGCTATGTATTATTTTAATGTGTAATTATTTTTTTGTGTTAGCCGATTGTTTCTATCATTTACAAATAGTGCAAAACTAAAATAAAAAAAGTTCCATACCAAGGACGTAAACAAATAAGCAATTTAAAAATATAACTAAATAAATAATAAAAGACTACATAGATTGCATAACAATATTAATAGAATAAGTATATGAATAGAGATATATTTTTAGATTAATAGAATATAATTCAGGATAGATGGGCCAAAACCGTCACACACTGGGTGCCTGAAGACGGTCGTCGTCACCGAGGCAGACCCAAAAAACGATGGCGTGACGAGTGACGATTTGGATTGGACTCATTCATTCGTGACTGATTGGCCAGAGAAGGCACAACACTGAGAGAGCTGGAAAAAAATGGGGGAGGCCTTTGCCCAGCAGTGGGACAAAATAGGCTAAATAAAAAATAAATAAATAAAAAGAATATAATTATAAAATAGATATTTAAGCCAACTTAATAATAAAAGAAACACTCTTCCGCTCTGTACTTGTACAAACATTTGCTGTGCCCGACAGGGTCCATAATTTTATTGTGTCTAGAATTAATTTCCTTAGCACCTGTTAATGTACAGTAAGGATTGCAATAAACAATTTGAATTTGAATTTGCAACATCTTTTGCCATACAATAGGTCCTAATACTATGATCTATGATCGACGTTTGAGGTTACCTATGTTGTTATTTTCTTTTCTTGTCAGACTTCATTCATGTCAAGTCAACTGTCAACTCTCTAGTGTAAGTAAAGTGTTGTCGTTTCAGCGCGACTGATGAAAAGTGGTGCAATACCATAGCGCAGCGCAAAATTGTAAACTTAAAAGGTAGCGCTAACTTTCGTAAGTAAAAGATGTCTCAGAAAACATTGATAGACTTCGTGGTGAAATATCACTCACCACGTTTTTTGAATAGCCTAGTGTTTTTCCCGAGTAATGGAAACTCATACTTTGGCCGAAGATTAATGGTACCGCTGTCTTCTTCGACCCCGAAGATCCAATCACCCAGAAACTTCAGTACATCGACGCCAAGAATCAACGAAGTTCAGCTTACCCAGAAACCGAAACAGACTGATGGAAAATTTCAATTGATGTTCACATGCAAGAAATGCAATACAAGAAACGCGAAATTCATTACAAAATTGGCGTACTACAAAGGAGTTGTTATTGTTATTTGTGATGGCTGTGAGAACAAACATTTAATAGCAGATAACCTGAACTGGTTCACAGATATGGAAGGAAAGAAAAATATTGAAGATATAATGGCAGAAAAAGGAGAAACGGTACAGAAAATTATGTCCTCAGACATCGAATTTATTGCTTTGGAAATGGCAAAGAGTGTTGGAAAAGAGAATGAAGAAAAATTGTTATTATAAGAGTAGGGGTATGGACAGGATTATTATTGTATTTAGTTTTAGGTACTTATATCAGCCCAGTTATTTATTTTAAATTCCTAAAGTTTTGAAATTAATTTTATTTGTATTCCAATTCATGTAATACGTTATTAATTTTGATTTATGTAGTGAATAAGGGTGTACTATTTGCTACAGCTCTGCCTAACCCTTCGGCTGTGGTTCCACTGAGGTGAAGCGGAGACAAGCTGTGCCACGATTCACCAATCACATGGCTTGAAATGCTTGTCTTGTTTGGATTAAAAGAGATTTCAAGCCATGTGTTTAGTGAATCGCAGCACAGCTCGTCTCTGCTTGGCCTTAGTAGAATCGCAGCCTTCCGGATGATGTTAATATTGCTAGGACGGGCGATATTGTCCACAAAAATGCAATAACATGGCTGAGCATGATATAAATGCAATTTAGAGCCCCATGAATAATATATCTCTATCAGTGAAAATATTTAGAATTGTATCATTAGTTCTGGACAGTACCCCCTACCGTTCAAACAAATTTTTCCTCTTTTTAATAATATAGGCTTATTGTTATTCAATAAATAATTTATAATTTTGATAATTTAAGCTTGAAAACAGTTATGGTCAACACAGCTTGGAAGTACTCATTGCTAAGTTGATTCTTTCGCACAGTTTCATCACCTTTGCGTAGCTTTGAGTTTCCTGTGCAATAAAATGCAATATATTCTGTAATTCAAGCAAAGTACCTACAACCTCACGCACGATGGTCCACTTCAAGGACTAAGTGCGGAAACCTGAACCCCATAAAGAAGAAGAAGTACCTACAACCTTGTGATATAGAATGTAATGTTAATAAAACAAGTTATTGAAAAAAGATTATTATATGATTTATTCTCAATCCATATTACAAGAGGTTACAAATAAAAAAAATATGGCCAACCTAAAAATACAATATTCAAACAGATTCTCATCTATAGTAAAGCTGCATTCATATCCTTTACCTACTTATACATTTTCATAATTCAGATGTGTCTCTTCCTGTAAAACTCTGGTTTTACAGGAAGAGACACAATTTGAGAAATATAAACAATTTTATGAGAACTTCCAGCAATAAGGTGATGTTGTGATGGAGAAAGTCTGACATTTCCCACCAGAGATTCAGTAATAAAAGTATGAATGCTGCTCTACTTTTGAAATTGCAGATAAGTATTATTTTGTTACATCACACTTAATACTTCATTATTCATTACCATTTCAGCATACAAAGTTAGATAAAAATATTTTAAATTGGCACCAGTTGGTAATCATTTCTGAAAATACTCTATCAAATAAGGCACAATATAATCACATCATGTAATACGTTTTATAATCTCTTATAATTAATATACTAGGTATTATTTGTGCGATAATTACATTATACAAAATCAATGTACAAAGTTATTTTAATATTATAAAAAAGAATGTAATAAGGAATGCAGTAATTCATATTTGGAGTTTTTTCATACAAAGAATGGATGAGTTGTGTCTAAGATTATTAGTTTTACAATAAATGGAAACAGAATCCCAAAAATAGGTTTTAAAACTTTAATTAAATTGAACCTGTCTGATTTCATTAAATCACTGTGACAGTTGTGTTTGCTAACCCATGCAAATATGAGTCACATACTCATATTTGTATGGGTTAGCAAATACAGTCATGCAGATAACCCTTGTGCTAAGTGTCAACAATACAACAACAACATCTATTCCTGTTTGAAAAGATTTTGACAATTTCAGTGATGATAATAGGACATCTTGCCAAAACTGTCTTCACTATACTCTAATATAAAAAGTAATTGAGTAAACAATCACTGATAAAATTTCAGTCTTAAAAATTATATTCGTTTGTATAATAATATAATGTGTTATACTCTTTTTGGACGGCTCACAATAGCATAGTCTGTTCCATTGCACATGTTATGAGAGACATCCTCCAAACCAACCTGGTTCTGTAGAGCTTGAACTTGAGCAGCAGTGGGTACTTGAGGCCCTGGAGTGTTGCTTGGCTTTCTAATCATACCATAACCCAAATGGGAATCATCTGCTAATCTTGCTGTCTGCATTACATTCTCAACCTCATCATAATCATTCCAGGTGTCTTTATTCTTTGGCTCACCAAGTGCCAAAGTCGTGGGACGCGCCTCAATCTTTTTGTAACGTGAAGATTTATTCAATTTGCTTGTTGACCCAAAATATGCCAACCTATCATAATTTTCATCTTCTGGATCAACTACTGGACTTGGCAGCAGAATAATTCTTGAAGATTCTGGACCAGTAGTATTCAAATTATCTTGAGATCGAGAAATGAGTTTCATACAGTTTGGATTGTCTCCCAAATTGGGTGTGAACTCTGTGTGTTCAGGTTCATCTATCCCTAATGTCTTCCATGCTTCAGACCTTACTTCAATTCTATCATATGGCACTAACTGTGTTGGGGGACTATGTTCTCTTTGCACCTGGTCAATAGGTTCATAGTTATCAAGTTTTTTAAACCTTGCAAAGTCTGAGGTTTCCTCAGATGAAATTGGAATGTCTTTACTTTTAGGTAGATTGATGATTTTACGTGGTGGCTTCTGTGGCTTGGGTTTCAGTGCTGGTTTTGGCATCAGTAAAGGTGCAGTGTCTCTTTCTGAGCATGAGCTTTGTTGGCTGGAAACTGAAGCAGTCTTAAATGACAGTGAACTCAAGTTTAAATCATCAGGCCTCGCAGCAACTAAGGGACTTCTAGAGCCCGGGAACAAATTGGCACTAGACTGAATATTAAATTCACTATGTTCAGGACTATTCAGATTGTCATGTCCAATCATTTGCTTCATTGTTTTCATTTTTAAAGACAAGCACTTGAATATTTCTGATTGGTTTGGGTGTTCTAAATGGAAGATTCCTTCCCCAGTGTCACATTTTCGACCTGCTTCAAATGTAAATTTACCCTGTCTGTAACCATAACGCCTTATGAACCTGTAAGGCCAGGTGGCATATACTTTATCATCATTTTGAGCTCTTAATTCTATGGCAGTAGATGTGAGCAAAAGGACATATCTGATTGGTTCAAAACCACATCTTGTTGAGGCTTCAGAGGGGCACATTTTGACTGAGAATACACCCTCTCCTGATGAGCAGTACAGATCATTATCTTCATCACAGCTGAATGGATTCGAGTCTCTATCTTTGAAAGCCACTGATTGCAAAGCAGTCACCCATTCTAAAGTTTCTGCCTCTGACTGAGTGCTAAGCTGTTGGGTGTGTGACTTAGTAAGTATTGTAATAGTGTTTGGACTAGAATGTGTTATTTTTATACAATTTTCGAGAGTAATAATTTTCGGTATAGCACCAGTAGTGACATCATCTTTGTTGTCAAATATTTCAAGACGCTCAATTCCTTGTTTGCTGGCAGTAAACAGGATACAGTGTTTCTGTTGCCAATTTTTCTGTGGAAAAATTATGGTATTATTATTTCATCATTAATTACTGACATTTAATTATAACTCTTACATCCTTTATGTAACAATTTTCCTGCAAATATGTTTTGACTAAATATGTATAATATAAACAGCAGTTTGACTGGAATTGATTGGCTAAGTATGTAACGCAGAGGAATGTTTTGAAGTGGACGACTATAGAAGGGGAGACACGAGAAACAATGGATGGATTGCTTGATATGGCTATATAGGCTAGTAGATTTAAATTATGAAGGAAAACATGCTACACCACCTCCAGGCCAGAGAAACTGAGAAATGTTGCCTATTATAAACAGATTAAAAAAACAAATTAATTTAAGTACAATTTTATTAACATAAGTTTCAGCTGTTAAAGTGGTTAACTGCTACATTATAAAATTGTTGTATTAGATGATAAATAAGTTAGTGATAATAATATTATGATTATGTATATTATCAATATTTTATTATAATAATCAGGATATTACTTTCATTACGATTGACAAACAAAGCGGTTATATAGCGGGTTTTCCTAGTAACAAAAGCAAGTTATGGAAAATTGACCGAAATGGCAATCAACAATACGGCAACTACCTTTCCATTGAGTCACAACTTGATTACAATAATGCTATAACCGCGCAGATTACGTGATAGTGCATGAATCACATGCTCTAATAATTTTTTAGTTAAACGTCATGTAAAGATATTTGATTTGTACCTTTTTAGGGAATTTACTAAACATATTCCCTCCGGCAGGCGGAAATAATAAACAACCGGATTTGATCTCGTCGTCTTGTTCCATTTTCCGCGTTTGATTTTTCTAAATGTAAAAACGCCTTTTGAATTCGAGTAACACTAAAAAACATAGCACAAACAATACTTCGTTGTTGGTTTCACGCTTAAAGTTAATTCATGGGTGCAATAAAATAGTTCGTACGACATGAAAATGTGAATGCACGATTGGATGGATTGCCTCAATTTCAATGACAGAAAGAATGGAATAAGGAATTAAGGATGGGCAAGTCATGTCATGACTGAATAGTGAACCACAGATGTTAACAATAAACTATTTAGGCGAGTAACTCCGGTACTCAGAGATATTTAATGATTACAAGCCGTCACACGGCCAGTTTCTTCATCAACAACTAAAGTTAAAACTAAAAGTATTAACCTTTACTTGACCATTGCTGGTAATAGAGCAGATGTGTTTCTTCATCAAATTAACAGCAAAAGTAAAAGTCAATTGAGTTGCCACTGGTCAACCGTCGTAATTTCCCCAAAAACCGTGGGGAGCTTTTTTTACACATGACAACATCGCAGTACCACCGTCAAGTAGTGTCAAAAGAAAAAGAAGTTGGTCGAACTTAAATACAAAAAAATCAAAACCATAAACGAAAGTTCCTTGGTCCTTCTGAGGGAGGAAAAATGTCGTTTAGAGATGGAATTGATGAGGAAGGCGTTCGAAAATGACGAAAAACGGAAACAAGAACTTCATGAATTGCAAGTTTATAAAATGAAGTTGGAGATTGATATTTTAAGTAAGAAAACAGATTAATGATTTATTAATAAAGTATTATTTTTATATAATTTCATAGTTCTTTATTTTACATATTTCAAACTTACAGCTAATCTTAATAGTAGGTTACTGAAATGTTAAATTTGGTTCATCACCTCATCTTCAATGTGCAGCAAATCTGGAAATAATAGTATTGTGACTTAAATAATTAAATCAGAAGAAAAATATTATTTTTATAATAATTTCATGCGGAAAAAAGTAGCGGGCAACAGCTAGTTTATAATAAACACTTATTATGGTTTGATTAATATATTATAATTGACTGACCTGTCGAAGAAATTTTCAATTAAATTACTTACTGGATCCGCATTTACATACTGTACTTTTATGTACGCCAGCTATATCGCCCACAACTTGTTGCATCGATCCAGTAGCATAAAATCGTAAAGCCAGCAATAATTGTTCTTTCACAGATAGAGCTTTATTCCTGTAAATTATCAAAAGGTAATTAATTAAGACTATTCTTGACATTACCAATGAGACTTTTTGTGTAAATGTGAATCGAATGAATTTCCTACCCGTACGCAAAATACACGCTTGGACCTGGAGTTGCGCACGCCAACCCGTTATACAATACAAATACTGGTCGTCGTAATACAAAATACAAACTGAAGATAAACTTACTTTTCTGTGGTTGGCGTCAGTTTATCTTGTAACATTATGCTGAGGTAAGCAACGGTTTCCTTTGAAATTCTGTATCGGAATAGAAAATCAGCCTCGACCCATAATGATCTTTGCGTATATTAAACTTTTTACGCCGATGCGTTAAATAACTTACGAAAAGTTCATCGTCTGATGAACTTGAACTTTCACTGGACGAAGATTGTGATAACATTTTATTAATAAAATATAAGAAAAAAATGCAGCAGTGCTATGTGACCTACGTGACAGTGACTTTTGCTTTAGCTGCCCCTTTTTGAGCAGCAAAAGTTAAAGGCCAAAGTAACAGCTAAACCAACGGCTAAAATTGTGAAGAAACATATTTAACCGTTACTTTTACTTTTTATCGTTGCTTTGACTGTTACTTTTGATGAAGAAACTGGCCGTTAGTAAAGATTTTACATACTTTTGTATGACAAAACTGTCAAAACCTTTAATAAGTGATGGCCTAAGTAATCAATAAAGTTCCTGAGTTCGACAGTTAGTGGGGTTCTCATGAGATTTGCTCCGATTGCAAGCTATGTTCAAACCACATTCAATCGGACTTCAATTGTAGGTATACAAAAAACAAAGCTATCACTCTGTTCTTGAAATTTTATGAGTGCATGCAAGACTTAGTACGAACATGCTTTAGTGATACGAAACACTACGGTTTTGCAGATATGAAGTAGCAGAACGCAATTGTTTGGTATATATTATTATAATAAAACGGTACGCAAATAGCAGCGGCAAGAGCATCGGTGGCCCAGTGGTGTTGGCCCCGACTTACGAACAGTGGGTCGTGGGTTCGAATCCAGGCAGGCGCATTACTTTGTGTAATTTATTTTATCTCCGCTGCTCTCAAAACGGTGAAGGAAAACATCGTGAGGAAACCGCCATGACTTAGAATAAAAAAAATCGAAGACATGTGACATCTACCAACCCACACTGGGCCCGCGTGGTGGATTATATATAGCCCATCCCTCTCCTAGAGAGCAAGTGTGAGTCCCTGCAGTGGGAACATTATAGGCTGATGATGACACAAAGTTTAATAGCGAGCATTTATAATTTTTTCCTCTACATTACTGAGCCGGATAACATCAAGAGTAGACAACAACCAACCAAGAGAACAAACCGGAGTCCGCCATGGTTTTTCCACTATTGATCATATACACACATTAGACCAAATACTTTAAAAATATATAGAAAATAATCGACCTCTTTATGTAGCCTATAGTGACTACTAAAAGGCATTTGACAGTTTTGAAGGCTTGGTTGGCACAGTGGCTGAGCGATTGGACTGCTGCGCTAAGTGTCGCGGGTTCGATTCCCGCATGGAACAAATATTTGTATGGCCTATAGATAGTTGTTTCTGGTCTGGGTGTATTTGTGTATGTGAGTATTGTTACGAGCTGGGTATGGGATAAATAAAAGCACTACCAATTGAACACACGAAATAACTTTATTACTTGCAAAACACTTATACTCAATCGCAAAACACTACTGAACACTTTATCGCACTAGATATATCTTGGAACCTTCCGTTGTCTCGCTTGACTCGCTGCGACCTCTCTCGGTATACCACTAACAAACAAAAGTTTTGCCAACGAGCAATGGAGCGCAGTAAACTAGGTGTTAAATTAACGGATCGTGTTCGAAACACAGAGCTGCGTTCCAAAACAAAAATAGCTGACGTGGCCCAAAAGGCTGCTCAACTCAAATGGGACTGGGCAGGACATGTCTGCCGCATGCCGGAAAATCTGTGGGCCAAAATAGCAGAAAACTGGTGCCCTGACACAGTGAGACGGGGTCGTGGCAGGCCACGAAGGAGATGGCGGGATGAACTAGATCGGTTCCGTCAAAATTGGAAGGAGGACGCGCGGGTTCGAGAGAAGTGGAAAGAGTGGAGGGAGGCCTTTGCCCTGGAGTGGGATAGAGCAGGCTAATATAAAAAAAAAATAAACAAAAGATATTCGAGAAAATTCGCTACTATTCCATAAAGCATCCAGACAAAAACATTAAGCAAAAAAATAAACTTAAAGATAAATTAACCAATAAAGAAGAAGTTACTTTACGCCGTAGGCATACGGTCGAAATTAAAATGCAAGTACCTACGACGCCGGGTGCGGACTAACTACCTACAGAATGGAATTAGGTACCTACTAGAATTCACGCGTACTTCTCAGTTATTAGCGAGGTTTCTCGAAGATTCTAGATAACCGGCGTAACAGTATAAATGTTTGTAATCGCACCCAGGATCAGGAGAAATTTCAAGTGCGGGTCAACGTTTAAAAAAAAACACACGCCTCGATCTGGAAAGGACTTGCCTGTTGCGGAATAAACAGAACTTATACAAAATATCATAAAGAACATCTACTAACAATGCAAAAAAGGAGGAAAAAGGAGGAAAGGGAGTCAGACAGGGAGATTCCATGTCACCGAAACTATTCATAGCTGTGTTGGAAGGAATATTTCAAGAAATTAACTGGAGAAATAAAGGACTCAGAGTGCAAGATCAATATATAAGACAAACTTCAGATTTGCTGACAATTTCAAATGATACACAAACTGGACATAAATAGTAAAAAAGTGGGATTACACGTGAACACAAGCAAAACAAAGATCATGACGAACCATACAGAATAGGAAATACACGTGTCGGGAAACCAGATTAAATACGTAAAGGAATATACGAGTATTATCTACCTTGGAAAACAAAATATATTATTTAATACAAAAAATAACGAAACTGGAGTGGATAGAAAGATCAACTGCACTTGGAAGAAATTTTGGTTACAAAAGGAAATCCTAAAAAGGTCTATCAGTGACTATCACATGAAGTTAAAAAAATGGACACCTCATCTTCTTTTCGAGTCGATGACTAAACTCTGTCCGCCCAGTACGTGGCAACCTGGACGGCTCTGTCATTTGCTTCACACAAGTATTTGAGTGTGCAGTTAGTTGTGCAAGACGGGCACGAGAGGAGGGTGTGGCATATCTTGTGTTGGGGTATTCTACCAAGTATGACATAATAATATATGGAAGCCAAGTATGAACTTATACTAACAAAATAAAAATAATATCTTATCATGCCAACATTCCATGGAAAGGAGCATATGAAAACTCAGGAAAATACAGAAAACCCGAAACGAAGAGATAAGAAAAAGATAAAAATAACAGACGCCTCTACACACTCTACGGCTTAAATGGAAATGGGCAGGTCTTATTTCGAGATGGAGAGATCTAAGGTGGACATTGAAGTCAACGAAGTGGCCTGGACCGAGAGGACAGTGGAACAGGGGCAGACCACGCAAGAGATGGGCGGACGACATCATTGAAGTAGCTGGTCCGACTTGGATGGAGTTGGCCTAAAACAGGGAAAATTGGCACGGGATGGAGGAGGCTTTTACCCACAAGGGATTCATATTAAGGTGGAAGCTCACATCTGGCCCGCGAAATTCTAATTTTCTTACGTTTTTGGCAATTTGCAGGCCAGTGCTTGGTTGTATGTTTATGAAAATTTGATTTGCGACTGTAAGACGTATGAAGTTACCGAATTATAACCATCAAAATTACTAACTACTAAAGAACGACGACTAAATTACTAAAGAATGACTTTTACATGCAAAAATCAATCTTGACATGAAAATGAACTTGGAGGGTTGTATTGATAATTTTGATGGTTATAATTCGGTAACTTCATACGTCTTACAGTCGCAAATCAAATTTTCATAAACATACAACCAAGCACTGGCCTGCAAATTGCCAAAAACGTAAGAAAATTAGAATTTCGCGGGCCAGATGTGAGCTTCCACCTTAATAAGAAGATTAAGATCCAAATATAAAATATAAAACTATTAATTTGTAAAAACTATTGTAAAGAAAAATATGGAATAAATGAGCTTTATTATTATTACTTATGTCGAGAATCGAACCTCGACACCTTCGCGTGCTGCAGGCAGCACCTCCGAGCAGCTGAGCCAGGAGTTGCGGAGTGCGGCACGGGCGATGCGGGCGACGGGCGGCGAGGGGCGGCCGGCGCCGCGGCGGCGGCGTAGCGCACTCGCGCTAAGAACACTTCTCCACGGACCACTGCCTTGTTTACAGGGTGTAAATTAACCCTTCACACATTCAAGCATTCTGTAAGTACATCAAACTAAGTACCCCTACGCAAAAAAATTTCCACTTTTTTTTGGGGTTAAAAATCACATTTGACGGTAAAATTCAATGTAGCACTCTTAAAACATTGTGCTAGTGGATGCTTTGAATAGTAAACGGGTCATGGAGGTAATGTAGGTAAAGTAATAACCTGAAAAAACAAGTATTGACAAAAACAGCTGTGCAAAATTTGGAACTTTGACCCCTAATATCTCCGTAAATAAAGGGTTCCCAGGTATGGTCCAGAACCAAAAAAATATCGCAGAGGTGGGGAAAACAAGTGCCCTTCGTTTGCGTTAAGGGTACTTTGTTGGTTTTGTGGCTTAATAAGAACTGCCACTCGGGTCGATCTTTAGGTTAAGCTGCGCTTGCCTAGGTCGATCTGTGGATGGGTGACCGCCCATTACATACCGAGTTTCCTCCGTGCCTCGGAAAGCACGTTAAGCTGTTGGTCCCGGGTGCCATATATAGATCTTTGGCAGTCGTTACGGGTAGTCAGTGACCTGAAAGTCTGACATCCAGTCTTACCAAATTGTATCGTATTACCTAGTATTAACTGGGTTGTGGAGGTCAGATAGGCAGTCGCTCCATGTAAAATACTGGTATTTCAGCTGCATCCGGTTAGACTGGAAGCCGACCCCAATATAGTTGGGAAAAGGCTAGGCAGATGATGATATGTCGATTTTGGAAAATATATATTCAGTTTGTACCAGCAGCATACAGTCCACCTCGTCACCATCTAGAGACCTCCACACTGTTCTCAACACTTATTATCTATTATCTAAATATATATTATACATAATTCAAAGGTGACTGACTGACTGACATAGTGATCATATATATACATAATGTATTATATTAGTCTATGATAGTAATCTATCAACCACTGGACGGATCGGGCTGTTTGGCATGCAGGTGCAAGTTATGACGTAGGCATCCGATAATAAAGGATTTTGATCAAGTCTACCCCCAAGGGGATAAAATAGGGGATGATGGAGGATGTAAATGTATTAGTTAATTTGAACCAATCAGTACATAATGGAACGAATAAATTAAGACGAACAAAATAATTTTTAGTTCTTAATGTTGACAATAGATAAGAAAAGAAAAAGAAAGCAAACATATAGATGGCGGTAGTAGCATTTTAAAACGCGCTATCGTTGTATTTTCACTGAGTTTATACCCGATGATATCCGCCGCCGCCGTATCTAATAGACCATACTATACCTAAATATTTCTAGCGGATTATATTTGACGATTTTGGCTGTTCTTTTCTTGGCATATTTTGGATTGTATTTGCTTTATGTCCGTTAAAGTAGTTTTGGTTATTATAGACTCTGCTTTGTATTTGGCATTTGTTTTGTTTTCGTTAGGTTTAAGTATAGATTTTTAAATGGCTGAAGAAAATCTGAACGTTAATGGAGAAGTTGGAGAATATACTGTCTTCCCTATTGTTGGTGACGGTGCATGTTTATTTCGTGCTCTCTCTTATTTAATGTACGGAACACAAGATAGAGCGATGGAGGTGCATTCAGAAATTGTCAGATATGTGGTTAATGACTGGAGCATGTTTTCAAATAAGACCATGTTTTCAATTAGGAGTGGTGATAACTACGTAACACCTGACGAATATTTTGCTGATATGTTATAAAAATGCTACTTATGGTGGATTTTGTGAATTAATAGCAGCAGGATTAATATTCCCGTTGAAGTTTATAGAAACGGTCTCATATATACGGAATCTGGATCTATCGACTGATAGATCCAGACTGAAGATTTGTCCAGTGGACATTTTGATGTATCTTTCCATAGCGGCACAGAAAATTAGTCGGCGTCGTATGGAGGTAGGTGTAGAAGAACATGATTTTGGAATTGATACACCTTCGCAACTTAAAGTTGATAAGGGTTGTCGGGAGGTACCTGTTTTAGAGCGTGACCATTCACATAATGTATCTTCAATAAATTATGATGAAAATTTAATAAGAAGTTTATTCTCCCAATCTGTGTTTGTGACATTAATAGAAAAAAAGAAAAACGAACATAGATAACCATCCCTGAAGAATTGTGCACAGTTGTTACTATTTTATCCAGACATTATTCATATAAATGACAAGCCTATTGAATGGTTATGTGAGCGTGCCATAAATACTTACTCCAAAGAACGATCAAGCAGCAGCAATCAACGATATCCTGCTCATGTCGTTTGAGGGCGAAGAAAAGGTCTATACTTCATCAGCCGATTGATAATGATTGATTGTAAAATAAATGTACTGTTGGTGTAATTTATTTTCCTCCTCTTTACTTTCTCATGGACTGTCTTGCCTGTATCATTTTTGTATGATATCGCAGAGCGAGATACAGTGTACTTATTTTAAACAAATAAAATAACTATCTGGATACGTCCTACGAGCTACGAGGGCTGGTTCGAGGTGATACATGAAAAGAGCTCTTGGGAGGGGTTGGAGGAGGCTACAGAGTACTTTTATATATATGGAAGAGGAGGCCTTTGCCCAGCAGTGGAACAGTGCAGTCAACAAAATAAAATCGCCATTAATGTACTTTAGAGGAGGAGTAAGTCTAGATATGATATGCCTAGCTTATTCCGCTTTGTCTGTGTAACTGTTCAAACTGAGCCCAACCCTACGGAAGTCCGCTCGGCGGGCATCTGTCAAATCGATTGTCAAACTGAGTCAAACTCCAATAGCTGTCATTTGGCGATCCACGAAAACTTTAACACTCTGAAAACAAATTCAAATAATAATTGATTGGGCAGCAGGAATTTATGATATAATTCAACGCAATGTCTGGAAATATGAACCCTTTAGCGGGCACTGCCCATTTATTGGATGAATTGGACAGTACGTGTCATAAATATTGGTTTTTGTCTTTGTGAAATTCATGTGTTTATGTTTCATCGAAACAATTCTTGTTTTACAAAGAGAAACTTATGGTGCTGCTGCGGGATGGGCGGACGTTGATCGGATACCTTCGCTGCGTCGATCAATTTGCTAACTTAGTTCTGCACAAGACGATAGAAAGAATTCATGTCGGCAGAGAGTATGGAGATATTCCAAGAGGTATATTCATCGTTAGAGGAGAAAACGTTGTTCTTCTTGGTGAAATAGTAAGTTGGAATTTTATTGACTAACTAAAAGCAAAACATTGTGTAAATTCAGTTTATGCAGATCTAAAAAGACAACCCACTGACTGCCTACTTACTAAGGCAGACTGATCCCTCAGTGTGTATTTTTTTGTCTGTGTGTTAATTATTAAATTGTTATTGTATCATTATATAATGTTTTGTAATGAAGAAACAAATATATATACATATTATATATATATCTGTTTTCACATATTCTGCTTGAAAATAAATAAAAGCTTGAACCTACTTAATAAAAGGTTCTTTACCCATGTCTAGCAGGTCTTGTAAAAACATTCCCAAATTAAATAATGTGGTGAAACTGTTTGGAACATTATTAAAAAAAAAATCTTTCAACACAAAACTAATATTTAACTAAAATTATATTCATCAGTGTTGTGTACACCCCATGGGGTTAATTATCATCACGCACCAGACAGCTTCTTATTGAAAACAAAATTATGTCATAATAAATCTGGGTTGGTTTAATTTAGATCACATCCAAAGGTTAATGCAAGTAGCATTAACCTGTGGATGTGATGAAACCAAAGTTATCTAAATAAATGTGTGGTGTTAATCGGCACTCCGGAAGTGTAATGGATTTGCATGGTAGAACACATTCCATCATCCCAGTTAAATTATAATACTTTGAATGTATTGTAAGCTCAATATCAACAGATTTAATTTGCTTAATTTTCAGGATAAGGACAAAGAAGACAACTTGCCACTGACTGAAGTATCGGTAGATGATATTCTTGATGCTCAACGAAGAGAACAAGATGCCAAGATTGAGCAACAAAAGTTACTTTCAAAGGCTTTGAAAGAGAGAGGACTTAATTTATTAGCTGAAATGGGACATGATGATATGTTTTAAATGTCTCCAGCTTCTATCTCTATATTTTAAGACTGTTATTATAAAATAAACTCTATCTATCAATGCTTTGTGTTTTGTTAATTTGTACTTCCAGGGTAATAATAATAACTTAATAATAAGTTTCAGTGGACATAATAAAAAAGTAGGTATTTTCTAAATAATATAGATAGGTAAAAAATAATAATTGTTAACTGCCTGAAGACAAGATGCATAAACAAAGCATCTTCTAGACAATCACATTCTTTGTGACTGGAGAGACATTGAATTTAATTATTATGTTGTAAGAGACAAGGTGTCCGAATAAAATTATATTATGGTAGATCACAATTTTTGAGCCTCTACCTAGAACAAATTAATCAGGATACATTACCCAACCGGGCTCAAATCTGGACTGCGGCTGCGGCTGCTTCATGGTGGAAAAAACCAATAACAAACCAAAATTTTGTTGAACATTTTTTTAATTAGCTGATTAAAAATAAATTCTCAATCCCAAAGTTGTCCAAAAAGTCAACAAGATGGCGTTAGCCATAAAAATAAATTCACTTTGCAATCGTTTCTACTGAAAGTAAATATTCCCACTTTCGTTTTATAGACACTTACATACATTTCAATATAACACAAATAAAATGACTATAAATTATTATTGGTTAGCAGATAATTATTTTTATTTTTCTATAGTGTTCTTGAAAGCACAAAGCACCTCATTTACAAATCTACAATCCGTATCGCGTACAATTTCCGAACGAATCAAATTTTCCGTTGTGATAAAATGACATTTGAAAACAATGAAACTTGTGGTTGTGATTATTTCTCCAACTAATTTACTAAAATTCTTAACAGAATGTTTGTTGTTTGTGCCAAATAATAAAATATGATTGTTCTACGTTACATTTTGGAGGAAACATGTATTTAATTAAGACTTGAGATTAGTTCTTTTTTAATATAACGTGCTCTGTGTTATTTGAAAAAAAAACATGACTTCGGCGGATATATCATTGATAGAAAAATTACGAAAGGAGAATTTGGAACAGTTTTTTACTTTAGTGCGCATGCATTTATCTTTTGTTGTAGATATTAATTCAGACGAGTGAGTATAAAAGTTTAAAAGTTCGTTAGATTTTTTTCAGGAAATCTGGTATGTTTACGCAATTATGATTTGTTTTAGTGTTGATTGTTCAACTGATAAACCAAAGCAGTTCCGTTGGAATTTCCACAAGAAAGCAAAGAGTTCCAGTTCGAATTCTAGTCAAAATAATGCTAACATTACAAAGAATACTGTTGAAGTGAACTCCATCACAGAAGATGGAATTCTGAGGGTGAACGAGCTGATAGATTTCCTATCGAAGCCCGACAGTAAGTTATGAATTATGATTCTATTATAAATAAAACCATTAATTTTTTATTTTTAGTGGTTTTACATAGCCTAGTCTTTGTAGGCCAGAATATAGTCTTGTAAGAGTCTTGTCTCCATATTTAATAAAATGGATAATGACAACCTTTGGAAAATATTATGCTATTCTCCTAAGCTGGTTGCCAACTCCTATTATTAAATAGTTTGTTAAATATAATTATATGCAAACATTCAAACATAATCTGAGAGGGCCTTGCTACCAGCAGTAGCAGTATTATTTTAATCTTAGTTTCCTCTGGCAAAGGTAATATGGGGCTATATAAGATTTAACTGCATCTTCTCAAAAGGTCCCTGTTTGAGTCATTGTATTGTATATCTAGCAGACGTCATGCGGTTTCACCTCCAATGTTCCCATTCCCGTGAGAATACAGGGATATAAAGTAGCCTTTGTCAATCAGGGATAGTGCAGTTTCCCAATGGTGAAGGAATTTTTAAATTGGACCAGTTATTTTTAATTTTATTTGTTACTGTACTTATCAAAAAATACAAATCTTTCTTCTTTATAATATTAATATAGATGGGCTGGTGTTCGCAACTCCACATCCAAAGCATACATTTCGCATACCTTTGTGTGTCATTCATTTTGTTAATTTCAAAGCAGGTTAAAAATATATTTAAATATTTTCAGATGTAACACAAGAAGGTATATTCCGCCGCACAGGGTCTTTGAGCCGGCAACAAGAGCTAAAGAACCTGCTCCTCTCAGGATCTATCCTGGGTCTTGATGAGGGAAGGTTTTCAGTCCATGACTGTGCTTCAGTCCTGAAGGGTTTCCTGGCTGAGTTACCACAGCCGTTACTAATGGATCAGTATTATCAGACTTATTGTACTTTGGCTGGTAAGACTTTTCTTTTTGTCTTTCATCATCATCGTCATCATCATCATCACCACCACCACCACCACCACCACCATAATCATCATCATCATCATCTTCCTGCCCTTGTCCCATTCTATTTGGGGACGGTGCTGTCATATGTCATGGCGTCATTCAATTCTTACTCTTTGATATCTTTCCTCACATAATGTTTGGCTTTCGCTCCACCTAATATACAACCTCAACATAGTTGGGAAAAGGCTAAGCAGATGATGGCTGGTAAGTCTTTTTATAAAACCTATTTATCTATCATTCGATCATTGTTAGACAGAGGTGTCCCAATACAGGTTCAAACTAGTTCAGGCAACAAGCTCAACCTAGTCCAAGCAAAACAGCAACTGTGCTCTACTTTAACTGTTAGATATTTTATTGTACATGTGGCCCTTTTTAGGGTTCCGTAGCCGAATGGCAAAAAACGGAACCCTTATAGATTCGTCGTGTCCATCCGTATGTTACAGCCACTGAATTCGGAAACGATTAAGACTACACAGTTGAAACTTGGTAGATAGATGTATTCTGTAAACTGCTTTACGATTTTTTTTACAAAAATGAAAAAAATATAAGATTAAGGGGTGTCTCCCCATACATGGAACACAAAAGTAATCACACTAATATTATAAAGGCGAAAGTTTGTGAGTGTGTATGTTTGTTACTTCTTCACGCAAAAACTACTGCACCGATTTGGTTGAAATTTGGTACACAAATAGTTTGTAACCTGGATTAACAAATAGGATAGTTTTTATCCCGATTTCATATTTCCGTGAGTTGTAGCGGGTGAAGCCGCTGGCAACAGCTAGTAAATTATATTTCATTATACTTATACGCGTGGGGTGTCTATAGAAAGGTCTTTTAAAATGACATTGAGGTTTCTACAACCATTTTTTTCTCAAATGCAATCGTTTGGAAGATACACGCTTCCAAAGTGGTAAAATGTGTCCCCCCCCCGTTCTAACTTCCAAACTACGAGAGTGAAAAATCAAAAATAAAATAATATACTGTAGATCGCAATGTAAACTTTCAACCAAAATTGGTTTGAACTATATGTAGTAAATAGTTTTTGAGATACATTTAAGAAATCGCAATTATAACTCTGTCATTCATACAAACACTTTGAAAAACAAACTTATCCACAAAATATGTTTTTCTGTTGCCGCTTTAACAAGAAATTATACAAATTAAAGGGGGCTTCCCTACTACGATGATACGGAACTCTTCATGTGCAAGTCTGTCTTGCACTTAGCTAGTTTTTATAAATGAACAATTAATATTATTGTCAGGGCATTCAACTTAATTCTTAGCAACTCATTAATTCACCTGCTACCAGCCTATCTGTGAAGATTGTGGCTCCATCTAGCATATACAACTATATTATTTAGGGCAGTCTAAATGGGTTTTATTATGTTGGTGCAAGTTGCAAAAGACCAATGATTTTCATGTATTATCATTATTTTCATCTATTAACTGTCTCCATGGTCGAGTGGTTTAGGTGATTGTCTGACAAAAGGATGATTCCGTGCTTCGGAAGGCACATATAAGCCGGTGGTCCCGGCCGCCAAATGGCGATCGTCAAACAATGTCAGAGGCCCTTTTTTTTTTTTTTTGGTGGGTGTAAAATCATCGAATAACCCCTCCCGCTCTTGGGCAGAGCGAAAGGGAGTGTCAGACTTCTACTGACTAAAAACCACCCATGTTCCTTCTTCGCCCTCTATGTCGAGGCCGCGATAACCGTTGGACTACCCGCGGCCCCGACAGGCGTCGGCCCTTTCGAACACGAACGCGCCGTCGACACGGCCTGTTTTCGTCGTGAGACGGACGGACGGCGAGTTAGCCCATCACTCACCGTCCACAGGCCCGCGTCTACGGTGGCCGGAGGTCATCGCGGGACCCCCGACGCCCGGAGCGCCTCCCGCGGCGGCTGGGACGAGAGGTTCTCTCCCTCTCGCGTTCCGCCACCTCCTTCGCCAGCATCACTGCTTCGCAGAAGGAGGCGACGGCGTCCCATTCCTCCTCGCCCCGGACCATGGCTTGCACCAGGGCCGGGCGCGAGAGGTCGCCGCCGCCGATCGCCGCTACGAGAACACGGCGGGGCTCCGCCCAAGCGGGGCACACCTCCACTGTGTGCTCCACCGTGTCCTCCGGCCGATCCTCGCAATGGTGGCATCCGGGCGTTTCCTCCCGCCTGATTCGGTGCAGGTACCTCCCGAAACAACCGTGTCCGGTGAGGACCTGCGTCAGACGGAAGGTGAGGGCGCCGTGGCGCCTCTCAAGCCACTCCTCAAAGAGGGGACTTACCGCCACTATCGTGGCGTGCCCTGCACGGGGTTGCGACAGTCGCTGTCTCCATGCCGCCATGAGATCGCACCGGAGGTCTGTCCGCCGCGCAGCAATTTGCCGCGGCAGCGGAGTGACCCCCCGGCGCAGCGCCTCCGCGCGCCATTGATGCAGGCGCGCGAGGACTATCGCCTCCAGATCCCACGGCGGCAATCCGGCAAGGAGGTTCGCCGCTTCGCGGGAGATCGTGCGGTACCCCCGTACCGTCCTCACGGCCATGACCTTTTGGGGCACGTTCAGGTAGTGGGCGGCCCGCTTCCTCAAAGCAGGCGCCCACACCGGTGCCCCGTAAAGGGCCATGGACCGCACGATCCCCGCGTAGAGCCTCCGGCAGGAGGCGTTTGGCCCCCCCAGATTGGGCAAGAGCCACCTAAAGGCAGCCCCAGCCCGCTCCAGTCTGGGAGCCAAACGTCGGAAGTGCTCCACGAAGTTCCACCGGCTGTCGAGGACGAGTCCTAGGTACTTCAAGGTACACTCGACGCCGATGGGAACCCCTCCCACCATTAACTGGGATCCCGACGGCAGCGCATTCCCACGTCCATGGAAACCCATGGCCTCCGACTTGTGAAGCGCCACCTCGAGACCCAGCTGCCGGATCCTCTCTACGACTATCGCAACCCCGCGTGTCAAATTGTCGGCCGCCGCCTCGTACGACCCACCCTGAGCTAGCACCAGCGTATCGTCCGCGTAGCAGACCACGCTGACACCGCTAGGGAGGTCGGCGCGCAGCACCCAGTCGTAACCGATGTTCCACAAGGGCGGCCCCAGAACCGATCCCTGTGGAACACCGCACGACATCTCTCGCCGGTTCCACTGTCCGTCTTGACCAGGGTAGATGACAGCCCTGTCTGTCAAATAGTCCCCGACCACACGACGAAGGTAGGTCGGCACCCGGTGATACCGGAGTGCCTCCCTAATGCAGCTCCAGGGCATAGTGTTAAAGGCGTTGGCGATGTCGAGAGACACCGCCAAGACCACACCGCCCCGAGAGACCGCAGCCCCCGTCGTGAGGGCTCTCACGCGCATGATGGCGTCCACCGTCGAGCGCCTCTTGCGGAAACCAAACTGGTGTTCCGCAAGATCCGGACCCATTCCCTCCAGGTGCTCGGCGAGGCGGTTTGCAATTACTCTTTCAAAGAGCTTGCCCACCTCGTCGAGCAGCACAATGGGCCGGTATGCGGACGGCGAGTCCGCCGGGCGCCCCGGCTTCTGGATGAGGACCAGCTTCCCCGTCTTCCAACGAAGCGGGAACTGACCTCTCTCCATGCATGCGCTAAAGAACCCCTCCAGTCGGGGCCCAAGAGCCTCTGAGGCCAGGACCCAGGCTTTGCCAGGCAAGCCATCGGGTCCCGGGGCGGTATTTTTGGCACTCAACCTACGTACCGCCGCTCTCAGGTCTACCCCAGTCACCTCCGGAATGTCGTCATCGGTTCCTGAATGGTCCGCTTCCGGCATCGCGGATGGCGGAGCCATTGGCGGGGGAGGATGCTCCCCTCGCGAAGGGAACAGAGCGCTCACCACGTCCTCCACGAGCTCAGGCCGGAGACTCTGCGTCAGCGGGGGGGCCCGGGTGCGGAGTTGATTCCGCACCGTCTTGTAAGGGCGCCCCCACGGATCTCTGTTCAGAGTCTCCAGCATCTCCTCGCGGGCCTCGTTCTTGGCCCGCTTACAAGCCTCGCGGAGGGTGGCCTTCGCCGCCCTGTACCCCTCATACAGCTCCGCCTCAATGGCTTCCGCATTCGGAGGCCGAATGCGGCGCCTGCGATGCCTGGTGTACAGGTGCCGCGCCGCCATACACTGTTTACGCAGGTACGACAGCTCTTGCGACCACCAGTACACCTGACGCCGGGCGCTTCCTGGCCGGACTCGGGGCATTGCCATGTCGCATATCTCGGACATGGCCTCCTGGAACCAACCCGCCTCGGTGTTTACGTCGGCGGGCCTGACCGGTGATTGCACCCAGGCCCGCACGATCGAGGCTTCCAGGAGGAGCTCCCTGTCCAGCTGCCTCAGCGCCCAACGCGGACCACTCGGGGTCTGTGGGACCGGCGCACTCGGGGACTGGGCAGAGACCTCAAACCGGATATACCGGTGGTCGGAATGGGTCTCCACCCTCTCCATGACGCGCCAGTCGACGACACGCCGTGACAGAGCGGAGCTGGCGAACGAGATGTCCACCACCGACTCGCCCCGCATCCGCACGCACGTGGGTACAGAACCCCGGTTCAGGATGTCCAGGCCTGTTTCCAGAGCCCAGCACTCGACCATCCCACCCCGCACATCCGTGTAACGGGAACCCCAAGCCAAGCTCTTGGCGTTGAAGTCCCCGAGCACTAGTACGGGAAGGGAATAGCCTCCGATGACGACACTTAACTCCCTGAGGGAGTTTTGGAACTCGGCGAGAGTTCGGCTCGGAGAGAAGTAGACTCCCGCGACTACGATCTCCCCGAACCGTGCTGCTACGCACCCCTGACCCTTTCTGACCGTCTCAAGGGTCGGGGTGCCGGCGGCGGCCGACGCAATAATGGCCACTGAGCCACTAAGGTCCTCCACCCAGTCTGGCCTGGGCGGGACAAAGTAGGGCTCAGCGACCACGGCGATGTTTATCGACCACTGCGCCATACTCTGGAGCAACAGATCCTGAGCGCAGGCGCAGTGGTTGATATTCGCCTGGAGGAGGCTTAATGGGGCCATTAATGACAGTCCATTTCAGCCCCCTCCGGGACCTCCTGTGGCACCACCGCAGCGGGAGTTGCGGTGGAGTCTTTGGCAGCAGCGGCGGCGGCGGCGGCGGCTGCGGCTTTGACGACGGTGGGGTTGGCGGTTGCGGAGGGCCCCTTCCCCTTGGCCTTGGCGGGTGGAGCGCAGGCCTTGCTCCCTGCCCGGTGCTCGGCCGGCTTCCCAGCCGCCGCACATGCATCGCAGTGCGGCGTGGCCAGGCAAGCCGCGGCCTTGTGACCGGGCTGACCGCAGCGGAAGCATAATTCGCTGCGGTCCACCTCCGAGGTGCAACGGCACCCTACATGGTGCCCCACATGGCATCTGTAGCACCTCAGAGGTCTGGGTTCAAGCAGCTTGACCTGCACCCTCGACCAGCCAACCTTCAGGGTGTGGCCCTCCGCAATTTTCTTCGCCGCCGTCACAGGGCAGCTAACCGTTACAGTCAGCATACCCTCGCGGTCCGGTCGTAGGGTGCCCGCCTTGACCTGCTCGGCGGAGCACCCCCCGGCCGCGGTGACGGCGGCTAACACCTCCTCCTCGGAGACCGAGTCGTCAAGGCCCAGGATGCGCAGAGTTGCGCACCTGATGGGCCTCGACACTCGGACCTCGTCCGGATTTAGGGACGCCCTGAGCTTCTCTGCCAGGGCGTCCGCGGACGAGGCGCTCGACTCGCCGGGAATCTCCATCATTCGAGCCCCTGTCGCGGTGACTCGAACCCGGAGGCCCCCGGCGATCCCGAGCTCCTCGAGCTTTACCGTCGCCTTGAGTTTGGCAAGAACGTCGCGGTACAGCATGCCCTTACTAGCCGCGTCCGGCTGTAGCGTGATGACTACAGCCGCGGTTTTTGGGGCACGCAGCTTCGCCGCGGCGCTCCGCCTTTTCTGCCCGCGCTTGCGCTCGGCCCGCTTCGCCTTTTGGGCCGCCTTTTGCCTCTTCCGCTTATCCCCGGCCACCAGCCAGCCGTTCTCGGCCTCAGAAGGCTTTAAGGGCGGAGGGGGGGGGTGGGTTCGAAAGGGCCGCCTCTGGCGCCGGCACATTCGCCGCTGCCGCCTTGCCTTTTTTCTTGGCAGGCGCCTTGCCCTTATCCTGGGCTGGCACCTTGCCCTTCTCCTGGGTAGGCGCCTTGGCCTTCGGAGGGGGTTTCGCCTTGCCCTTCTCCTGAGCAGGCGCCTTGGCCTTCGGAGGGGGTCCCGCCTTGCCCTTTTGAGGGGCCGGTGAGTTGGCCGCAGCCGGCTTTCCAGCCGACTTTGCAGCCTCGCCGTCTGGCTGGCTGGACGGCCTCGCCTTGGGGTCACCGGCTGTGGCGACCGCATATGTCTTCGCCCCCAGAGAGGGGCGAAAGACAATGCCCCGCATCGCTGACCACTCTGCGCGCAAGGCAGCCAGCTCCTGCCGGAACAGGTCCAGGGCCTGGTCATTCGCCGCTGGGGGCTGACCTTGCCCGCGCTCGCGAACCTCCTTGGGGCTGGTTCCTCGGGGCTTGGCCAGGTCAGCGCGAAGCCTCTCGTTCTCCTTCTGGAGACGCTCCACGGCGGCTGCCAAGCGTGAGACCTCCGCCCGCAGTTTGGACACTTCGTCCGACTGAGAAAGAGGCCCACGGCAGATGGCCTCCGCTGCCGCCAGAATAGAGGTCGAGGCCGCGCTGATCGCCTTGGTTTTTGACGCGAACGTCCTCTTAAGAGAGACGTCGCGTATTGCGGCCCCAACGATCTCCGCAAACACGGCCATGCGGTCACCATTGGTGCCGCCACCGGTCATCGACTCGCCACCAGTCTTCGACTCGCCGCGAGTTTCAGGCTCACCGTCGGAGGATGAGGAGAGCACCCTCCGACTGAGGTGAAGCCCCTCCCCGGCGTCCCCCTTGGCTTGCCGGGCGGCCTCCAGGGAAGCGCCACGCCTACCCCGAGGAATTTTCCGGGCCGTTGTTAGCCGTTCCGCACCGGACGAAGACTCCTCGGCTCTGGGCCGCTTGCGGAAATGCTCTGCATTCTCCGTAGCAGCCCCCGGAACAACGCGTCCGGAGCCTGCCGAGCTGACCCCAGACCCGGAGTCAGAATCCGACCCCGAATCTCCCCGCCGCTCAAGCGAGCTCCCCCGCCAGAATTTAGCAGGAGCCGTTGCGCCACGCTCTCCTGACACCTTGTCAGGCCCTTTCATACTACCGGTCACAGGGCTTCCTGACCGGGAGCCTCCTCGGCTCTTGCTGCCACTGGCAGATGGTGTGAGACTGTCGTTGCCCCCCCCAGAATACGAGGGGCATGACGGTCCGCTAGGGACCGTGGCGGATTCTCCAGCTGCTAAGCAGCTGGTACCGCCCTGGGGTAATTCTATTTCGATAGTCTTTTCCATGATACAATTTCCTTTTAGAGGGTGCGGTCCCTATCTTCACCTACTGCTCTTCCTCCGCCTACTCACCGCCCTCACAGTCACGTCTGATGAGCAGACGCGAACCAGAGGGCAGCAAGTAGGTTAACATCCTCCGACAGGCACACCGCCCGAGAACCCGAACACTGTCCACGTCTCCGGGCGGTGCGCCCCTCGCGTGTCCCTCTTTGTCTGGTCTCTCACACTTGGACCTTTCCGGCATGAGTATATCTACCGGCAGAGCTCCAAGGATCACTGAGACACACAAGCCCCACCACGACGGCAACGTGGGGACACTCCGGTGGGGATGTCAGAGGCCCTTGAGGCGGCTTAGAAACTCTGACACTAGGGTGTGTGGGGTTTATAGACCTTACTGTCCACATGATAAGAAGGAGATCTATTATCATTGCTTCCCGAAAGAAGAAATTTTGTTTAAATTCCTCATTCCTCAGTTTTCTGTAATATAATATTTATCTAACATTTCACACTTTTGTTTTCAGCACAATACCCACCAAACATAGACTCATCAGAAGTGAAGCTTCTAACTGCATTACAACTACTACTTCTGCTTCTCACACCATCACACAGGAGTTTCCTTCAGAGGCTGTTACGGTTGTTGAGGCTCACAGCTGATAATGAAGCATCGAACAGAATGTCGCCAGATACACTTGCGACTATGTTCACACCTCATCTGCTGTGTCCGAGAAAGGTAAGTTTTTTATGTTTAAAACGAGATCTAAGGCCTCATCCTCGACATAAAGGGCTAAGAAGGAACATGGGTGGTTTTTAGTCAGTAGAAGTCTGACACTCCCTTTCGCTCTGCCCAAGAGCAAGAGGGGTTATTCGATGATTTTCCACCCGCCAAAAAAAAACAATGTTTCATTTACGGAGACGGGGGGCGTCGCGCGGCGCGTTGTGCGTTTTTGTTTTGTGACTTTAAAATGCAGCGTTCCTTGCGTTGGACCCGCCTCTGAGTAAATTAATAAAATATCACGCGACGAGCCTTCTGTACGCGCCGCGCGACGCCCCGCGTCTCCGTTAACGAGCCCTTTAGAGTTAAAAGAAAATTATGATTACTATTATTTTGATTATGAATCTGTTATTGTATCCTAACCTAGATATAAACCAATTTCTTTGTACCAGTAAAAGTTACCACTAAGCATTAGGTCTGAGTTCGATTCTCGGGTTGAACAGTGTTTTATTGAGTTTTTCATATGTATGCCCAATTGATATAATGATATATATATGATATGAATATTAATATGATATTCCATGAATTTAAACGCAAAGAACTGGCAAAATGTGTGTATAATATTAGTTAAGTACTCCTATTAGTTTATTAGTACTACTATTAGTTTCTGTTTAACCCTTTGGGGGTTACAGCCGTGATGTTGTGGTATAAGTTATAGCAGACTGGTCTAGTCATCACCACTGCTGGATTTGAAGACTTTTCCTAATTTTCTAGGTGATTATTCTACAAAGCAAAACGCCATGAACGTTGGTAGACTCGCATGCATTCAAGCGAAAACAAAATCGAATCAAAATAAAATAACATTTGAAATATAAAAAAAAACACTAACAAATACACCAAAAAGGTATAAAACTGTAAAAAAGGTGCGTCGCGCGCATAAGTAGTAAAATCTTTCTTTATATTTACTTGACTGCACAAAACAGAAGTGGAATATTTTATTCCAAGTATATTTATGAAAACTCCATGTTCTAAATTCCAGTTATCACCGGAAACATTCCACGCGGACGCTATAGCCCTCTCACCGGTGATCAGCTTCATGATCCGCCAGTCATCGCGGCTGTTCGACGCGCCGACACAACTCGCGACCGACGCCGCCGCGTACTTCACTGTGAGAGAGAAACGGAAGGCTATGTCACCTCTAGTGGATCTGGATGAGAGTATCACTGATAAGTAAGTGCTATTTCTTAATAATAACTGCCACTCAGGGTCAATATTTAGGTGTAGCCGCGCTTGTCTAGATTGGTCTGAGGATGGGTGAACACACATTTTCATACCGAGTTTCCTCCGTGTCTCTGAAAGCACGTTAAGCTGTTCCCGGCTGCCATATAAAGATCTTTGGCAGTTGTTACAGGTAGTCAGTGACCTGAAAGTCTGACAACCAGTCTTACCAAAGGGTACCGTATTGCTCAATATTAATTGATTGTGAAGGTCAGATAGGCAGTCGCTCCATGTAAAATACTGGTATTCAGCTGCATCCGCCGACCCCAACATTGTTAGGAAAAGGCTGAGCAGATGATGACTTGTATTTCCAGAGCGGTTTAGTATACCCAGACATTCGGTTAGTACCGAATGTCTGGGTATACTAAACCGCTCGACGAACACCTTGAAGGTGACATTGCGTCGCGACTCCATTAACTGCAACCTCGGTGTGTAACTTATCTTTTGGCGTTCGTACTCCACGATTTCCTCCGCTCGGTGTAATGCAAGCGGGAAATATAAGCACTCACTATATTACCACTCAGTGGATACCACAGAGCAGGAAACGGCGGCAGGCCCAAAAGGAGATGTCGGGATGAGCTGTACTCTTTTTCTAAAGATGGGCCGCATGGATACAATCGCACTAGATCGCAAAAAGGGGAAGGAAAGGGAGGGTGTGGGTTGGAGGAAAGGGAGGCCTTTGCCCTGCAGTGGGACAGTAATGTCTTATAATAAAAATAAACTGTCTTCGGCTTGGCGGCACGCAGGCTCACTGCAGGCTCTCCAGGATCCTTTCCGCAGAGGTTGTTCGTTGTTCGCGAACATCGCTTTCTTCCCTGTACCTTCACGAAGATCTCATTATTATCAGCCAAAAATCCTAAACCCTAATAGATTAATTCTGAGCAGTCTGAAGCTTTTGCAACCAGACATCATCGTCATTCAGCCCAAAAACAGTCAGTGCTGAATACAGGCATCTTGCAAGCATCGCTTTAACGTTTCCACCTGTGTTTACGTCTCACGCTCGGAGAACCATACGCCTTTTCGACCCCGTAATGTTATAAGCCGTTGAATTTATGTCACAATTCAATAGTCTTAATATCGTCCATAGAACAGCTGCCAACACAGTGTACACATTCGTGGACCGTCACCGAACGCGAGCAGAGAACGAGTCTAACCCGACGGACACAGCACTCGCGCAACTGTACGCACACATACAGGCGCTGCCCGACTCGCAACACAAGAGGCGGCTCATCAAACACTTTAACAGGCAGAATGGCTATGGTAAGGATTCTTGCTTGGACTGCGGGTCGTTCGAAAAAGATACCGCGGCCTCGTGGTTTTTAGTCTATGATGGTATTTTGTTCGGCCCCCAGTCTAAATGAATACAGCTGAAAGGGACATGAGAAATTCCTAGTGTTGGGCAAAGTTAAAAAATATATAATATATTACTTTTAATTTTTATATTACATTTAATCCACAATTTTTTTTTCACCACGGTTTTTGTGATACAAGAACTTCTAGTACAAGAGCCAGGGCTTATCCACCAGTTATCACTTGTCAATAAAAGATTTTTGAAATTGAATTTAATTCAAATCTTAACGTATTTCAGGTACACCAATTCAAATCCAAAGAACAGGTAAAGTTGCAGGCTCCAGAAGTTTCGGCGACTCCATCAAGAGGCACATTTTTAACAAGGGACTACTTAATAAAACACCAAAGAAAGGCTCAGGATCTAATATTAATGTTATAGATGAGGTAAGATCGAATTTAAAACGATTTTCGATTAACAATGTTGATGCTGTTTGTATTATAATACTTAATGTCTTTTGAATTAAGCTCGAAATACAACAAAATATAAATAACTTGTATCTATGTTTGCAGGATATGTCAAAAGGTATTGCGAGCTTAAACTTTCCCTTTAAACATAACAAATGATACTTTTCAGAACTAAAATGTTTTATAACTCATAATGAGAGTGCCATCATACTGCAAGTGCATTCGTGCGTTAGGCAGTGTGATGACTTCTCACATCATCATATATTATGACGATAACACATTAATATTATAAATTATGGTACTCACAGGGTCAGTAAGTGGTACCTCCTCAAATTTTAAAATGTTACAGTGCAATAATCTAAATAATAAAGAAGACCAAAAAAAAAGGAATTGATTGTTTCGACTTGGATTGAACAATTACATTGCAATTGCACCGGCAATTTCGAACTGGCCAGCTAGCCCATTATGAACTGCGATGAAATTGTAACCCAGTATCCTCGTCTCTGTTAAATCAATACATGTTATTATTTGAGGGTTACTTACGATTCACATACGTTGTCTATAAAATTTATGCATACCCTCAAGTGATAACTATAACGTTTGATTCATTCATTCACTTAAAACAACGAAGACTAAACGAGGGGTTGTAACCACTTAATGGACCTATGTGTCAAATATAAGATTCAGGTTGGAATGGAGGGACTGCATTCTCTATTCATATGTGGATCTAAAATAAATAAATAAATAATATTTTGGTGGAATTAAAACTGTTTACTTAATTTTATAAGATAAAAAAAATGTTACTTGTTTAATGTGTTTTCGTCGTCATAAGCATGTAAATGCATACTTGTAACTAACATCTTATTCGTGCATTGTGTTGTGATGTCTAATGTCTCTTTTCTCTCTGTGTGCTATCCTCTCCTTAACTTTCTCGTCATGCTTAACGCTTACAGAAAACCGGAAAAGGAAAAATAAGATTCACAGATGACAATAAAGTCGATGTTTCACATAAAAACATAGTGCTCAAGAACCTGGCACATAAAATAGCAAGCACAGAATCTCTAGACGATGATTACGATTCGGACGCAAGCAACGAAAGCACATTATCCGAAGGAGCTTTAAATAGATCTCGAAAATTGAGCCCAAAATTCGTGTCCGAACCTAATTTGAGTGCTTTAGATACGAACGATGAAACGCCGAAGAAAAAGCGCGGTAACCGGTTATTCCGTTCAAAAATTGTGACCACACAGACGTTGAATAAGAAGTATCAGAAACGAAATGGCGTTGTTCGAGGGACACCGACTTGCGTGTCATGTTTTGAGGACCAAGACACGGCGTCAGAAAACGAGATTTCGCATCACGAAGTCAGTGATGAACGGAGTCCTATAGAGGATACACCAAAGAAGGTTGTACCAGATGAGGTCAAACACTATCTGACAAGTACCCCGGGTATTTCCGATGCTGTTTTATTCGATGAAGACTGTGTTACACCCTATACGATCAATTTCCGAAGAGCCTCAATGTCGCCTATAACGAAGTCGACGCAAAAGTTGTCGAAAGCCATGCAGGTTGGTTGTCTGAGCATGTGTTGCATGTTTCATCTACTATCTAGTATGTTTGCTTGTGTCTAATGTTTATGCTTTTTAATGTGTTAGGTGGCTTTAGTTAATATTATGTGAGAATTATTTCGTCATCTTATATTTTTTTTTCTCTCTACATTATTGAATAGGGGATCGGACTGAGTCAAGAAAATATGATTCGAATTAGTCCGTCAGTTAGATTATCGAAAAATATTGGATACGTGTTTTTTGTTTTATCAAATTAATAAAAATTGACGAAGGTAAGACGCGTCAAAGATCATGAGTGGGGGGTTGAGACGTCATTTGTAAGTAAAAAATTTACTATCAGGTGACGTTTTCGAAGAGTCTTCACTTTTTGTTTATGTGAAAAAAGAAAAAATACGGGTCGAATATTTTTTGGAAATGTATCTGACGGACTAATTAGTTTTTTTTTATCCGATCCCCTATTAGACGGGAGCGAAATACTATTATTGTTATTACAATCAGGCCAAATAAATCAATGTGAGACTGCCTCGTTGGTCTAGTGGTCCCAAGCGCGACTGCTGAGCATGAGGTCCTGAGTCCGACTCCCGGGTCGGGCACAGTGTTAGTTAGTGAGTTTTTCCATCGGCAATTTCTCAGTAGCAGCTACGGAGTCTGGATTCGTGACCTGTTGATGGCAATAGGATCGGCCCTTGTTACATGGGACTTGAACATAACTGGCGAAATGACGATGTGCTGTTAGGTACACATCTGCCTAACCCTTCGGGGATTACAGGCGTGATGTTCTGCATATACATACAAAGTGCCGTTAATAGACCTTTTTTTTTGGAGGGTGGTAAGTCATCAAATTACTCCTCCCGCTCTGGGCAGAGCGGTAAGGAGTGTCAGACTTCTACTGACTAAAAACCACCCATGTTCCTTCTTAGCCCTTTATGCCGAGGCCGCGGTATATCTCTTTCGAATCTCTGTTTTTCACTACACGACAAAATTAACCTAAAACTAAACTAACCCACCTAATTTACAGGAATCAATAATGACGCCACGTTCCCGAAAACCGTTAATTATAACATCGGAACAGCGAGACATGGCCGACACGACCGTTCAAAAAGATGAGACGACCAAGTCTGAAGGGCTGTTCCAATCTATGTCACCGAAGAACGACAGTGACTTTGTGTCTTCGGACGATGAGAATGACGCCTCTAGGTCCACATTCTCGTGCGAAAGGTAACATACCGTACATAGTTGTTACTAACGAACGAAGATTTATTACTAACAAGATTTTTATAATAGAGATAAAATACAAAAATTCTAAGATACAAAAATTATCTGAAAAAGTGGGCTTCCTTGATCTGAGAAACGGAACAAGCTTCAGTATTGAAATAATTTCCAAAAATGGTTTTGGCTTTTATCTTCAGTAATTTTAAACCAAAAAGAAGAGCTAAATGAAGGTAAACAGGGAAAACATGTTATCAGCATTGCTTGGCGGTCTATGTTTGTTGGTGTCTATACCTCTGCTTCTTCATTTCAGATCAAGTCATTCAGCAAGCACATCACTACCAAGAACGAATCCATTCGATGCTCGATCGATCAATTCAATCGGTGATGCCAGTCCTCTACGAGCAGAAAACACTCGATTCGTAATAAGCCGAGAAAAACCGAACTTAGTCGAAGATTTAAACACAACACTATGCGGGAGCGATAATGGCCTACCAAAGTTTACGATAACTCATGAAGACAAAACCAAATCATTATCAGAACCGTTCAGAGAATATCTCCTAAGCAGATCGGTGCTCACAGCATCACCAATTGATTTATCGATACTAAATAAATCGAATGATACCGATGACAAAATTAGCGATTCTCTACTCTATTGCTTGGATGGTAACGTCCCTTCAGATTTAACTTTATCCATCGGTAATTTGGCAGTCGATCAATCGAGTTTACGGTCACCGTTGACGAGTATTAGTGTAAATATCGATAAAAGTCCGAATAGAAAGCGGTTGGCGAATGCCATTGCGTGCGTAGAAGAATCGAATTCAGGAACAAAAAAGCCGATGGTTGAAAAGGAAAATTTTGCAGAAAAGGTTTTTGAAATACGAGAGACTGAACTTTAGTGTTTGTTAAATGTTATGTTGATTAATGAAAGGCTAGTTTTTGTCGAATAGAGTCCAAAACGTATTGATACTATGAGATATTGCAATCCACGAGAGTGCCACGTGGGACTCTCACGTCATTGTATTATGGTATATGTTTGAAAAACTGACGCGCGTTCGTGAAATGCAACATCTAAGGCCCGAACTTCACTAAATCGGAGACGAGCGGGAGATGTGCAAGATTCGACCAATCACAGGAGGGATGGGAGTCGCGATGTAAATTTCAACCAATGCGATTGGTCGGTTTCACACTTTTCTTCGCTCCGTTCGTCTCTCGTTTGCTAAAGTCTGGGATTAAACTAGGTTTAGAACCACTACCAACGATGTTGATATATGTAATTATGTAATGTTATATACAGTGCCTTAACTAGGAAAGGTCCCAATTTCTGGGTCCACCTAACTGTCCAGTCTGCATAATGTATGAGATTATTTCTATTTAGATAATATTATTGAGATCTCCGAATTATGAAGCTACAGAATTTTCGTACTTTTGTGTATCTGAACCTTATTCCCTTGTGTTAAATTTGATTGTGCCTTGAAAACAAGAATGAGGAATGATGGATATAAATATTTATTTTATTTAACTCAGGGACATTTGAATTGATTATTTTATTGTTTTAATGTAACTGTTTTAGTTATGAGTACATTTATAAATATAGAATATTTGAGTACATTATCAACACGTGTTTTCCTTTGACTACTGTTAAAAATTCACGAAAATGTTATGTTATTTTAAAGAACTAACAGAAATAACACGATGTGTGAAAAGAGTAATTAAATCGATTCAGAAATGGAGTAGCTACATGCTTTAGAAGTTTTTGATGGGGCACCCACTAAAAACTTCTACAGGACTCCTTAGCGCGCCAAAGATCAAGAGAATCATTGCTGGCTTCCGTAACAGGCAGTAAGCTACATTGAAAAGAAAACAACTTAAAATCTTGAAAAACGTTTATTCCTTAAACTTCATTTGCACATCACCTACTGATATTTTAGTGGACAGAGGGTTCATAAAAAATATAAAATGGCAAAGCCGATTAACATCAAGAAGGTTAGGCAACAGTAAAACTGACAGCATAACTTGTAGCAGAAGATGGAAAATCTTTCGTTGAATGGTCTTTTTTGGCTGTAACAAGAAAAATAATCTGTGTTATAAATAGTACCAAGCGTAGCATAATCAGACCACAATAACCGCTGCTAGGACTCAGTGCGGGTTGGTAGATGTCACATGTCTTAACTTTTTTTTGTTCCAAGACATGCCGGTTTCATCATATGTTTCATCTGCGCGATTACACGATGCACACAGTACATCGCGCGTGTATTTGATAAAAATGTATTACCATTACCAACCACACGCGCGATGTACCGTGTGCACCGTGTAATCGCGCAGGCAAGACTGGTGAAGCTTGAAAGTGGTAGGCCCTTAAGGCTTACTGTACGTAATTTGGGGCCGCCACCACTAAGCCACCGCTGCTACCTACCTACATTCTATTTTGTTCGAGGCCCCAAGGTAGATGGACCGACCGTATTAAAAGATGGCCGTGTCATCCGATGTGGAAGACGGAAATAAGGTGCTGGGGCGCACCTTGTGAGAGGCCTATGACCAGCAAGGGAGCGTCACCAAGTTTTAGTAGTAAGGTGACAGCGATTTAGGTTCATAATCCGGTTCTAAAATTAAAAATTGCGATACGTAGGTAATACTTGAATGCTCCCCGCGTTCAAGTATTTTAATATTCGCCTGGTTTTTTTTAAATAATACTGGGATTATAAACAATCTTAATATAGGTAAGTACCTACCTGCGCGGTTTTACTAACTTTGGCGGCTTTATGTTTTTTTTACGGTGAACTACTTGTTTCAGTACTTTATTAAACATTGCGTCGGTGCACGCCCCGTTTCTGGAACGAAAATCAACACAAGAATTAGCTAAAAATTTTTAGAACCTGTGTCAGCTGCATTTGGTTGACTGAATGATCAATAATCAATAGGGGATCGGACAAAAAAAAAACTAATTAGTCCGTCAGATAGATTTCCAAAAAATATTTGAGACGTATTTTTTCTTTTTTCACATAAACAAAAAATTAAGTCAATACAGTGCTTCGAAAACTCGTGAACTCTTCGAAAACGTCATATGATAGTACATTTTTTACCTTCAAATGACGTCTTATCTTCGTCAATTTTGATTAATTTGATAAAACAAAAAACACGTATCCAATATTTTTCGATAATCTAACTGACGGACTAATTAGAATCATTGTTATTGACTCAGTCCGATCCCCTATTGCATCATTTGACACTGTTTAATTTTGATACATATTCTGGCGTTGATTTTCATTCTAGAATCTGTTGTGAAGCATTAAATGCTGCCTAATGGAATAATTTGAAATCATTCCATTAGGCAGCGTTAAATACTAGAGTATTTGACATGTCGACGGCAGCACTTATGGCTGATTCCAGCTATCTACTACAAATTACAATCCTTGAAATTTCTTAAAAAGATTTACAATTTTATCTCTAAAGCATTACGTTCAAGATTGATTAGGATTTGACAGCTTCGGGTTGCTATGCTGGTCTGTACCTATAAGAAACCGGAGATTATGTATACTAATATTATAAAGCTGAAGAGTTTGTTTGTTTGTTTGTTTGTTTGAACGCTAAGATCTCAGGATCTACTGGTTGGAATTGAAAAACTCTTTTTGTGTTGGATAGTCCATTTATCGAGGAAGGCTTTAGGCTATATAACATTACGCTAGGACCAAAAGGAGTGGAACATAATTGACAAATGTTGCACAAACGGGAAACGATATTCCTTTTTGAGAGCTTCCGTTCCGTGCGCTGCGAAAATGGTTTAAGTTATGCAAATTTGATGTATGAAAGAAATGTTTCTCTTTAAAAGTTCTACAAAAAAGTCCGCGACAGCATACATCTATCTATTAAAATTAACTCACTGTAACCATTTTTTACCATTGAAATGTTAGGTTCAATAGAGTTATTTTTTGCGAAGCTTATTTAACCCATATGGTATTAATCTATATCTAAATAAATGGGTTTGTTAGAACGGAAATTTAATAAAGAATTATTTGTTCCTTTTACTCTATATAGTTTAAACAAATATCTTAGAAGATATCGCAATGTAAAAAAGTCCGCGCGACAAAATAATTACGCGGTCCGCTGCGCCGGCCCTCGCGTCCCAATGTGAGTTTATTCAAATTCGAAATATTTATTGCACCATAATATTTACAAGGTGTTATTGAATATTGTTTTATGAGCAATGGTGGCCCAGTGGTGGCGGCCCCGACTTACGAACAGTTGGTTGTGGGTTCGAACCCAGGCAGGCGCATTACTTTGTGTAATTTATTTCATCACGTGCCACTGCTCTTAAAACGGTGAAGGGTTTCCTTCACTGTTTTAAGATCATGAGGAAACCGGCATATCTTAGAACCAAAAATTCAAATTGATATGTGACATTACCAATCCGCACTGGGCCTGCGTGGTGGATTATAGCCCATCCCTCGCCTAGAAAGGAGGCCTGAGTCCCTACAGTGGGACCAATATAAGGCTGATGATGATGATGACATGTACGGTCTATAGTAATTCTCACTTTAATAATATATTCGAAGGTAATCTAAACTAATATTATAGAGAGGAAAGATTAAATTTTTTGTTTGTTACGATTCAACTCAAAAATTACTCTGACGACATTGAAGATTCTTTCCACATCAGAAAACTAATTGAAAAAACATTACTATGTTGGATAGTCGATCTATCGAGGAAGGTTGTAAGCTATATATTATTGTGACGCAGACGAAGTTGCGTGGGTCAGCTAGTTTAAATAATAAAAGGCAAAACTCAAACTCACCATTTCTTTGCATAGCCACAAACCACTTGGGTTTGACAACATAGCTTTGCCTCCGTGGCCTTGATATTTTTCGTCTTTTTTATTTTCTTTTTCCGTTTTTTCGCAGTGGCTTGTCCACAGCTTTGTAGTGGGCATTCATTTAATGGATGTGTGAGCACCTTTGGCGTTGCTGCGAGTTCCTGTTCCGCCAGGCGAATCTCTTTCTCTCTTCGCATCAAATGTTCCAAGAACTCTGCTTCTCTTTCTCGTCGAGCTTTTTCTAGTTTTAAAGAAAGTAGCTTTTCTCGTTCTCGTTTCGAGATTTCTCTAAGTTCATGGAGAGCTTTTCGTCTTTAATACCATCGGCAGATTTTTGTGTCTCGGCTTGCAGATTCTATAGGTGTCGCTCTTCGGGAGCTGCTTCTCTTCTTTGCATAAGGCAGGGTTGTTGGGGTTTGGTCGCTGTAC
The DNA here is from genome assembly GCA_932274075.1 of Diarsia rubi. Classification (NCBI taxonomy): domain Eukaryota; kingdom Metazoa; phylum Arthropoda; class Insecta; order Lepidoptera; family Noctuidae; genus Diarsia; species Diarsia rubi. Next base: position 16,435,310 of record OW026424.1, on the reverse strand, counting down.
TGTAGTATCTTTTTTTGAGGTGTAGGTGGAGAAGGCCGAAGAACTGTACTGCGGGTTTTGTCTTTGTATGTCGTGATCTTTACTGGAACGGGTAAGGCTTTGTACGCTTCGACGGAGACAAATGGTCTGTAAAAAAAAACAGTACTGTAAATGTAACCTTTCAGTTCGTTGAGCTGTGAATATTTTGTTTTTGACTACGCAAATTTGGCAAATTATTAAAACAAAGGAGTGTTTCAATATTTTTTGGAAAAGCATGGTTGTGATGAAGCGTGAAGATCTTCATACGAAGATACGTAAAGCGTCAGCTATTGACACAAGCTGTTGTATATTTATATTATTGATGGATATTTTGGTTAAAGTATTTATCTATGGGTCTTGTTACCTAAAAATAAATAATTTTATTTTATAGTTGTAGTACGTACCGTAGTTACGAATGCGTTTTGGCAGTCGTTTTGGAAGCTTACTCCTACGAACCTATACTGACTCTTTGATAACTAATGAAATGCAGGTTGCTGGTAGGAATTTTAAACCACTCACCAACTATCATTGGACTTAACTGGAATTTATAGTAATAACAATAGGTATATTAATTAATAATAATTTATTTAACATTTGGAGTTAAAATTACCACTACTTGTAACTCTTAAATATATTATAGTTATAGTTAACTTATAAGTACTAATTATAACTTTGTATGTGAAACAACACTACTGTGCCTAAATGTACACCTTTTTGTGTTATTTTTTCTTTAATAAAATTATTATTATTATTATTTATATATTTTTTTAATTTATTTAATTTAGAGTTGTCCAGGTTGCTACGTACTGGTCGGACAAAATTTGAGTTGTCGAATCGAAAGAAGAAGAACTGGAATTTATCTCGGAACTTCTTGGGAGAAGTTTGGACGCACTAACCAATAACGTTTGTTTAATACTGATGATCCCTCCCTCTGGGTACGTTCCTTGCAATTATTACTGAGAATTTGGTTGCTTTCCTAAAAAATACTCTAATACGTGCTGAAAAGGAATTGATTAGAAAAAATACCTACTTCATTCGTACAGGCTTCCTCTTCTTGCATGCTAGACATATCTTGCTGGTCGGACATGAGCAAGGTTTGCCTGCTGTGGCCTGTAGGATCTTATGGAGCATTTGGATTTACCACATTTCCAACTATTTTTGTTTCTGTTTATCTGGCTTCATGATTTTCTGTTCTGTTAGTGGCAAAATCGGTCGTTAGATTTACGTCTAGAATGTCATATTTGACAATCATAGAATAGTTTTTATTCTTTCTCTTTTTTGTTTCAGGACTTCGTGGTAGGGTGATTGTGATAAAAAACAACAAGTTTTAACCGGACTCTTTCTAAAAACGCACGGTCGACCCCGGACCCTACAACTTGAGACAAATCCGTGGAAACCCGGACTTCTGTCTCCTGCCGTTATGGATTTTTTTTTGGATTGATTTAGTTGCAGAATCCAAGACAGTTAAATTGTTTCCATGAGACTTCCTTGGGCTAAATTGTCTCGGTGCATCTCTGGTGGTCGCCACTGTTAATTCTGGGAGCTGCTGAGTTGTGTTTCGGAATAGAGAGGCGGGCTTTTCCCAAAAAAACACTAATTCAGATAATACTATTAGGCCGCTTATTTTTCGCCCCGACAAGTAGTTACGATAAGTTGTAGGTTAAAAGTAGTGTAATAAATATATAATTGCTTTATGACCGTCATAAAACTCGAAAATTTTGCGCCGCTCATAAGCGCCGTACCGCAAAGCTGAAGGGCCAGAATGACTATAGTGAGGCCCGCCGCACCACTAAACATATTTATAAGCCGCACAGAAGCGGCGAACCGCATTGGTAACTGAGCTATTTACAAAGCACCTGCGATTTTCTCGGAAATAATTCAGCAGGTATTGCGTTAAACTATGAAAAAGAGAACAGAAGCCGAATACAATACAAACCAGAAACTATTTTATTCACAAACCAAACAGTAATACTATCTAATAATATAGGTAGTAATCCTACAATTTCCGAATTCTCCATAAGCTATTTCTGCTTTGAGTAAAATTTAGTGCCTACCTAATATATTATTTTATGTTAATAACTCATAGTTCGGATAGCCAAAACTGGTTTGGGCACTAGAATATTATGAATAAATTAGCAGGCATTGGATTCGACGGTCGGCTTTAATTCAGTATATAAGTTGTACTACAACATACCTAAATAGGTCTCGTTCGCAGAGATCGGCGCCACCGCTCCGAAAGTCATTTCGCCACAGTGACTCGGGTGACTCCAGATTCCAGGCATGGTTTTGCTTCTTTCATATTGGCGTGTTCGTGTTGAGCACGTAGCGTGCAGCGAACAATAACGTGGTAAAATAGCAGATATAGACGGCCTTCTGAAACATGATCAAACAAAGGTATCTCCTTGTCACAAAACACATATTTGACATTATACAAAAAGAATTGGCTTTTCTAGGTCAAGGGGCTGCATTTGTTTCCCGCAGTGCATGTTTGATTTGAGGAGTCTGGGCAGTGACAGTTAAATATACTACCTCCTGCTGGTAGAATCCCTTTTTTATTTTTATGGTGGGAATTCATCAAACGAACCTTACTACCGCTCCGAGCAGAGCGGTAGTACGTTCTTAGCTCTTTGTGTCGAGGCCGCGGTATCTCTTTCAAACAACCCGCACCTCGACGGGCTGGCATAAATAGGTACCTACCACAAGCAACGATATGAGTGATTTATTTCGATTACTAATTAATGAAGATTTTTGATTTAAGTTTAGCACAAATATCCGCTTTTTCCAATGGGCGTCGGCAACAATCAGAACGCTTCCTGCTTCGACCCTTTTTTTTGGAGCGTGGGAAGTTATCAAACGACACCTCCCGCTCTGGGCAAAACGAACCACCCATGTTCCTTCTTAGCCCTTTGTGTCGAGGCCGCGGTATTTTTTCGAACCATCCGCAGTCCCCAAAGAACCCGCAGCCCACCTGCTTCGACCCTTACACACTCTTCTTCGTAGTGAACTCTACGAATTTGACTAAAACTGTATTTTCTGAGGAACTTCACCAATATAGTCAGTGTAAGGTAGTTCTTGCGATTGCAGAGTGGCTGGTTCCAACTGGTTGAGAATTGCTGACAATCTAGTTGAGTGACGTGTGATTGAGGAGGCCTGTGTCCAGCAGCGAGGTCTTCTGAGGCGTCCTCTCCCGGTTCCACTCTTAACTGCCTTTCTACTTTGCTTTTTAAATTCAATTAATTTGTAGCAGTACCATCGGTTTCTTGATCTGACACACAGTCTGTTCGATCATGCATCATAATCAAATTCCTATCTTGCTATTTCACTCACACCCTGTGAACGGCTTGTCATCTAAGGTGAATTAATGGGCTATCATTAATTACTCGCTAAAGAGACTTGTGGTCTATGCCTAATTTGCCTGGATAATATTATGTACCTCCGTGATACCTACTGATAAAACACAGAATTCCAATTCCAGAGGCGCGGGACTTGTACGAGGTACCTTTCTCGATATTCATTTTTAATATACCATATAAATGACTGCGTACCACTTCTCAGGTTGCGTATCCCGTTTTATTATATAATTATTTGTGTAGGTACCTAGGTACATAATTAGCAAGACAATTCCTACCAACAAGGTAGAAACCAAAGAGGTCATTTACCAAGTCAGTCCGAACTAAACTGAGATGATTTAATTTGCATCGCCAGTGTAATATTGGAAATTGCTGGAACCTGAAAGTATATATCTGTATATAGATACCAATTCTTGCTATTACCCATTCACAGAGAAAGGTATTCAGATCACAGTCTCAAATGCGGCTGTCAATAAAATTATTATTTCCCTTTGTACATTTTGTGACCACCGGCCATAGAAAATCTAGTTAGAGGGACGCAAACGGCTTTCATTGAACAAATCTCTTTAGCCGAAATGTTTGAGCAGTGCAGCCAGAACCAACGCTAGAAGTAATAGGATTTTTGATTTTTTGCCGTGTTAGTCGAGCGGCTGAGCATGAAGTCCAGGGTTAGATTCCCAGATCGGATAAGAAAATCACGAAAGGATTTTTTTTAGTAGCAGCGACGGTCGAGTCTGGATTCGCGCCCGGTTGATGACAATATGCTCGCTCCCTATAACATGGGGAAAGCGAAATGTGATTATAGTAGAAGGTGCTCCTCTGCCTTGCTCTTCGAGGATTACAGGCGTGATGTTATAAGTTTAAATTGATTGAGACCCATTTTATAATGGGGCCTTGATTTCCCCTCCGATGGGAGAGATACCTCTCCATGAGATACCTAACGTACGTGGATCGCAATCCAACATACCACGAATTGTATTTTTAAGAAATGGCGAAACTAATATTTTATGATTTTTATATTGTGAATGTGAGGACCATGTGGGTCTTTCTTTAATTTTAACGATTGTCAGGCAGTTTGAGTACTACAAGCGACGCACCCTATGAACCCACCCAAATGTCCTTTCTTTGGTATTGTTCGTCGTGACGATTTATGAATAAAAAAAATAGTTAAAAAACTAAAAAACCCGACTGAAAAAACTGTAAAGCAAAAAACAAGCACATTTTAAATTAAACCAAACTTTGAAGCGTATAATCTTCCCTACAACTTATTTCTTCCCACCTACTCTTACTCAAAGACCAGGTCCAATATATTTTATTCAAAGTATTACCTCCAGTTAATAATTAATTTAGTAGTGACGTCGGTATTTCGTTGGGAGCCCACAGGAATGTTAGCTCGGAGTCCAATCAGTACAATATCCCTTTAACGTAGACTTAGAGACATTAATATTACATCTGCCTGGTGAATAGTGCATCTCAATATCTATTCGAATATTAGATGGTCGCATTCAGAATTGATACTGGAGATTGGAAATAAATTCCGTTCTGTTTGGTCTAAAGATCGCAAGCGATACTGATTAGGTATTGGGTAAGGGTTCGGTTACCTGCTCGGACAAATATTCCGGTCAAATTAGTCAAAAAAATAGTACTGTAGCTATTACAATTCGCATAGAGCTTTGGTAATTGTATGTTGCTAAAAACGTGAAAAACCCACTTCTGAAACCTTGGATAGCATAATAATCAGCCTATAATGTTCTCGCTGGGACAGAGGTCTCCACTCTATGAGACCTTTGATATTGAATATTTTTGTTCCAGGATCGAGATGTATTTGGGGCTTTTCAGCATTCATTCATAACGGTGTTCCGAGTATTTGTTCCAATTTTGAGCCCAATGCGAATTTATATAGGTACCTTTGCATGTCTAAATGAATAAAAAGTGGTATTGTGTTTTTCTAAATTACCTACTAATTATTTAGTAGTGTCAAGTATCCCTGCAAAACCGCGATAACTTTAGTTAACAACTACTAAGTAACTAAAGTTATAGAGGTTGGTCTAATGTTTGCAAGCTACCGCTTCATGGACATGAATAAGGTCTTCAGATCGATTGCGAGGTCAAAGTGTTTCTGGGGTTTTTCATTAGGAGTTTCACTTTCTCAGTCAGGGAGTTTGAATTTGTGGATTTGCATGTTTGGTATACAGGGTGTAAATGAACCCTTCACACATACGTCTACCAATCATTCTGTACATCAAACTAAGTACCCCTACGCAAAATTTTTTGCTGGGAAACGACTTTTTGTTTTTGGGTCAAAAATATAATTTTACAGAAAAACTCAATGTAGCACTGTTAAAACATTGTACTAGTGGATGCTTTGAATAGTAAAAGGGTCATGGAGGTAATTTAAGTAAAGTTATAACCTGAAAAACTAGTATTAACAAAAACAGCTATGCATAATTTGTAACTTTAACCCCTAATATCTCCGTAACTAGGGGTTTCCCAGGTATGGTCTGGAACAAAAAAATGATCGCAGTGGTGGGGAGAACAAGTTCCCTTCGTTTGTGTTAAGGGTACTTTTACACCCTTAATAAGGCTTCTTCTCTCCCTACATAAGACTTAAACATGACTGGCGAAATGCGAAATGTGGGTGTACATACTATGATACACCTCTGCCTAACCTTTCGGTGAAATACTGGCGTGATGTAATGTTTTATATTAGTACATGAGCACCCTATATTATAATGCCAGTACTTGCAATCTAACGAAGCTAATTATTTGCGTAGAGGCGTGGACATTGAACACGCACGTGCATAGGTAGAGATAAGGCCATAGAGTAGTTTACTGCAGTTAGGGCATTCAATTATAATTGTTTGGTACCACTTAGGTCTTACTTACTTATTATAATATAACTTTTACCTATTACAGTAAACTGTGTGCGATTTTCAATAATACAATTTTCTAAACATTTGTTTGTAACTTTTTTAACGCTCCCATACTTTATGTACAGGAACATATGTCATACAACACATTCATGTTGTAAGTTGGTCGACTATTACTAGTAAACTTGTAAAGCCTACTTAGCTTAGTTCCTTTTATTTTCGTATGCTACTACCATGAAACTTTTCGCGCGCCCTAACACAACCCGTATAAGTGGTTTAGGTTGGCACACTTGAGTCTAACATAAATTTGTACTTTAAAGCCTAATATTTACACAAACGAATCCCTTCATCGAAAAACTGTTTGAGCAAACTCGCAGTATTTTTTAAAGACCTATCCAACGACATCCCACAAAATGGACTTTGCCACTTTAATGTGTACACTGGATCCCCAGTACACATTAATTCACAAAAAAAATACAATATTTTACTTTAGCACTTTGTCGGCGTTACTCATTTGTATAGTCATGCCAAATTACAGCTTTCTAGTACTAAGAGTCTTTGAGATTTAGTGCGGACGGACGGACGGACGGATGGACAGACAGACGGACATGGCGAAACTATAAGGGTTCCATATTGACTACGGAACCCTAAAATCGATTGCATGTAGCGAGATGGATGTGTGACCGGAATGGACACAGTAAAGAGTATCCATTCTAGTCACACATCCATTTCAACATAAGTGTGTTAGAGTAAGTTTGACCGTGGCGCTAGTTACGTACGAAAAATTGAAAGGGAGTCATCTATCTAAAATAGGTATGGAAATTAATGATGCAGTATGAAACAAAGTGACAAAAAATTATGCATATTCTTCTTGTTAGCGTGTCGATGGCAATCTGAATTGTGTCGGTCCAGAATTGGCCTAGAGTGCGAGATCAGCGTGAACTGGAAATGTATAGCTTGATGTGTAGCCGTGTGTAAGTACCTAGGGTTGTTCGCAAGAGATACCGCGGCCTCGACATAAAGGGCTAAGATGGAACATGGGTGGTTTTTAGTCAGTAGAAGTCTGACACTCCTTTTCGCTCTGCCCAAGAGCGGGAGGGGTTATTTGATGATTTTCCACCCCGCAGGAAGATGATATTACTATTGTTTATAAACTTCTGTAGTTGTCTTGATCCAACTACCTACGGGTCATAGTTGACGTATTTTATTTTATGAATGTAACTTGTATTATGTATTTAGCTTACAAGAGTTGACAACACAGTTAATAATATCCTTGTTTTTATTTTGCTAACAAACTTTTATCTAGTGTTATCTTTTTATTATGTTAGCAGTTATTTATGACGCGATTGGATATCTTTTGCTATAGGAATATTTATGTATTTAAGTAGTATTACATAATATATAACGAGAATACTAAATATTTTGAGGATAGTCTCGTTAGACACATCTCTTTTTTTTGAGTCGTTCACTCTTGACATGTCGTGATCATGGGGGTCATCCATAACTTCGGTCGCTGCCATTGCGATTCTTTTCCACTTGTCGGTATTCTGCCAGAGGGATAATGGCGACAGATTTGATGGAGTCGGTCCATTATTTGTGTCGGTGATCGACCATTTGGTCTCATACCTTCGACTCTATCCTGAATCACAAAACGCTCCTTAGAATCGTCGTGGCCAAAGTATTCGAAAATTCGTAAAATACGAACGTGTTCAAATCCCTAGTTCCGTATCATGCAAACTTGAAAACTTTTGAGGTTGGAGACTAATTCTATTCTCCTTGGTCTAGGGTTGATTTTGATTAATTTTGATTTTGTTTGATTTTGATTGATATTGATTGATTTTGATTGATTTTGATTGATTTTGATTGATTTTGATTGATTTTGATTGATTTTGATTGATGTTGATTGATTTTGATTGATTTTGATTAATTTTGATTTTGACTACTACTAAGCACGAGGCCCTGGGTTCGATTCGAGTTATTGGTTTTTTTTATCAGAAATTACTCGGTAGCAACCACGGTGCCTGGATTATACACCTGAACATAGAATTAAAAAAAAAACTTAACTGGCGAAATGTACATTTAATTTTCATCTGAGTAGGTACACATCTGAGAAACACTTTGAGGAATACAGGCGTAATTAATGTGTATGCTATAATGTTATTAGATAATAGGTACATCTATTCTATTTTCATTTCATTTCATAATTTAATATTCAAATGAACCCCGCCTGCTTCCAAGTTTTGTTTAATTTAAAATGTTTCTTTCCGTGGTCGTGTAAAATTCTTCGCAGATGATTTAACCTTTGTGTTTGTTTATAGGATTTGTCACTTTGAATTTCTTTTAAACATACGAGAATAAGTATTATTTATTTTTGTAATCTCCTTTTAGAACCCTTCATTTTGATACTCTACTCGAAGGTACTAACTCCGCGATATGGCCCCCAAAATTCACAAATTTTCTTTGTTTTTTATTAATTTTAATGTAGCCAGTGACGTTCGCGCCTTCAAGACGAATCTAAAGACGTAATTTTATTTAATTACCATCACCCGTTTATGAGTTATGGTAGAACAAAGAAATGGACATACATACATACAAACATACATACACGTCAACACATAACCCTCCTTTTGGGCTTCGCCGTAGTCGGCTATAAAAATAAACAGTTGCCGCCTCTGAAAACTGCGCTCATCTATTCTACGCTCTTTAATAAATAAAGCTGCGTCTATGTATCGTGCACCACAGTAACATAAACTGTCAATTGACGCAACACATTATTTACTCGTCGCGTGCAATTTATACTAATTTATATACCTATGTATATAGGTACATACGCTTGTAGACTTGATATTCTAGTCTCTCGACTATCAGGAAGTGGTTGAGATGTATGTAAATAGTAGAAGCGGGCATAGACTATCTTGTTCCGTATTAGATAAGTGGATGTTTTGTAATACACGCGTCAGATTCATAGTTGTTTATGTGTCTTGCCAAAAAGTATCTACTTAGAAACAGAACATCACCTGCCATAATCTTTCCTTTTTCTTTTCTTTGCTTCGTCTACATTCATACATCTAGTCATAATACACGCTTGCCGGTTGCGGAGTACTAAGCCCCCGTCCCTTCTTAAGAAATTATTAAAGTTGATGTGACTTACGTTCTTTTTTTCTTACGTTTTTTTGCAATTTCCTGGTCAGTGTCAAGTCGTATGTGTAATAAAATGGGATTCGCGGCAATGACAAATGTCTATTTACTGAGTAATAATGATTAAAATCATCAATACCACCGTCTCAGAATCAAATAGCAAAAAACGTAAGAAAAATCGGATTTCGCGGGCTACCTTATCGCCTTCACCTTAAGGTCAGTTTTTCTAGGGCGTCCCCCTCCCGGAGTTGCCACCTTGTAACTAGTAATAGGTTCAAACTGTTCTTAGGGTAAGTATTGGACCAGTAGGTGTACATTTTCAGTGTCAACAGAACTTATACGAGCCCCGATCGCACTTGGTACTTGGCTAGGTTGAAGTCCCCAATCACCAAAGTGAGAATGCATTTTTTTTAATGGGACAAGCCCGCCTCACTATTCCTAAACTCCTGTGAGCCAGAACCAACAGTGGCGACCACAAGAAAAGCGCCGAGACAATAAAGCTCGACGAAGTCCCAGAGAAATGATTTGATTGTCTTGGATCCCGCAACGAAATTAATCAGAAAAGAATAGCGGAGGAGTAGGAAAAACAGAAATGTCCACTTCCCTCCATATCAGCAGGAGACAGAAAAGAACAAGGCCGCGTCCCACGTATACGTCCCTGTGTGCCTATGCACAAAGGGACGTATACAACTGGGATAAGCCCAGTTGCCTAGCACCACAGATATTGTTGTCATTAATATTACTGGGTTCTGGGTGAGAATGCATTTGTTTATTTTTGTTTGGTCACTGATTTTGTGTTTCTGGAGTTTTGTTTTGTTTTTTAAGGTTTATTGATATAAGTATGTTTTACTCCTGTTCTTTGTAAGCTTCTGTACTGGTCTTCATGGGACTACCTTAAGCCCTACCTTACCTTACCTTAAGCCTTACCTTTACCTTTCTTGTTTTTTTCGTTTGGGATATTATCAAATGACTCCTCCAGCTCTGGGCGGAGCGAAAGAGAGTGTCACACTTCAACTGGCTAAATAGGTACCACCTATGTTCCTTCTTAGCACATTGTGTCCGGGGCCGCGGTATCCTCCTCCCTGCAATGTTCTGGAGTTTTTGTCCTTGAGTTGTGTCTGTAACTGAACTGACAATGCGACCTATTTATACATAAAAATAAATAATATTGGATAAGTGTGATAAATAGGTACACTTACATATATACTTAGTTATAAATAGTCACAACAAAGGCACAGCTCTCTTCAGATTTGTAACGTAACCTACACATTAATCAAGGTCTTAATTGAGTTCTATATACTGGGTGTTTATCTTTTGAAGTCATGTTTATTCTATCTTTAGGAATCTAGACTATTCTTTAAGACTAATAGTTAAGACTAATATTCGTTAGGCAGGTTTTTAGTATGAATGTGGATGGGTATAAGAGTAGAGGAAGACCAAAGAAATGATGGATGGACTGTGATGATAAGAAAGGAGGTGTCTCATGAGATGACGAGAAACAGAGAGAAGACATGATGCGCCGACCCCAAATGAATTGGGATACGAGAATGATAATAATAGTTACAGTTATGATAACAGATACCGATTGTGATTTTGAAATAAGATGTACTATTTAATTATACCCATAGTATATTCGGCCCACTGCGTCGATGTTCCACTATTCAATGTTTCTATTTTATTGTTTGTTATTATTAGTGTGGGGCAACATTAAAAAAAAAAACTATTGGGACACAGACACAGGCGTCTTCTCTACACCGTGAAATCTAAATTGTAGTTTACCCGCGGCTGAACAACTTGCCATAAGGAGTACTTACGAAGCATGGAGTAAAAGTAAAAAAATAAGAATGTTTTTGTTGCAAAATAATTTAAAAAATATTCATGAACTCGTGGACTGCCAATACAAAGGTTACGAGTTCTAACCCAAAACATGGCAGATGATTTTTCTGATTCATTATGCAGGTTTAAAACATTGCGACGAAACCACCATGTATGAGAGATATTTCTCGACGGCATGTAAAATCTAATCAGAGGACGGATAAAAGTTTTGACACCAGGTGACTTACTAGGCCTAAGTGCTTGATTTGAAACAGTTAGGTAGTTTTTACAAACACATCAAAACAATTTCACTTCAAAGGGAATTAAAGTACTTAAACAAAATTGTGCCGGTAGGTAGATAATTAATAAATATGCCAATAAATAAATTCCCATAACCCTGTATTGTATAATCACACACATTATCACGTCAGTCGTAAACACAATAATCATTTTATTGTATATCTTGCGCCAGTCTCGTTCAGTACACAACGCGCTATCGCACCCAATATGCATTAAAGAGTACACTATTAATACTAGTAATATAATAGTTAATTTAATAATTATTAATAGTAAGTGTTAATAATGTGTTATAAGTCGTTATTGCGTGGCGTGACTGCAGCCAAAGTGCTTGGCTTTCAAAGGAGATGCTTTTCTGTTCATGGAGTTTCTTTGAGTGTGAGTAAAGAGAATTTGTATTACATTAAATTAATTTTATTAGGAACTTTCTGTAATTGTCCCTAAGATAATATATTATGTTACCTGAAATAAATAAAATTTATTTTATTTATATAATTATGTGAGAAAAAACGTCGTACCTATATGGGTGTCATTCCAAGTTTGAATGCGCAATTTTTATTTAAAAAGTCTTTCCTTAAAAAGTTTTAATGCGAAATTATCAAAAGAGTGTTCTATCAGCCTGATAATTTAACTAGGTATATATATTATTTTATCCCCAAAAACAAATAAACAATTAAAAGTTATAAATAACCAGTAGGTATCTAGGACTTGCATCTGCGTCTCTATGCAGATATAATTCTTCTATTCGCAGTTATGTTAAGATCACCCAAGTGTCACTCTCACCCATAAAAAACTTATGACAAAAGTTCACATTTTGTGCCAGTTGCTTTTATCATGTACGTAATAATGAGTCTAAAATATCTAATATAGAATCTAAAATATCTAAGATTAATAATAATATTTATAATAATATTCTAAAATATCTAATATACATTTTGATTATTATAATATTACTAGCCCGCGACTTCGTTCACGTGGAAATTTTGATGTGTGACTATCGCGTTGATCGAGTGGTCCCACGCGCGACTACCGAGAATGACGTCCGGGATTTGATTCCTGAGATGCGCAAAGTGTTTTCTCAGTAGAGGTCAAGTAGCCTGGTTTTTGTGCCCAGTCGATGGCAATATTATATCTATAAACATGAAGCGCCCCTCCCCCCCCCTATTATATGGTGCTTCAACATTACTGGTGAAATGTGGGTGAACGATTAGGTACACCACTGCCTAACCCTTCCGGGATTACAGGCGTGATGTTATTTTATATGTGAGAACTGGCGGCTTGATCAAAATGTGATGATGTGGGTGACTACAAAAGGCGTCCCTAAGGGCGCTGTCATTCTTAGCGGCAGTGGCTTGAATGAAAATGAAATGGAGTTGAGGTGACGGTGACGACGATGGCTTGAAAACTGGAACATTAAATGGCACTCTTATGCGTTGTTAAGCACTATTTATTTATTTCATTCTTATACCATTCTGTGTATAACATTAAATGACCCACTGTTTCCGTCAGCACGTGGTCTAGAAAAACATTGGTTAAAAGTGCGACATTCCAGTGTGACGTCCTGGGTACATCTTTAGGTCAGCCAGAGTGTACTTGAGTTTTCCCAATGGGAAATTTGGTTCCATTGGGAAATCGAGGCCCTTACCTGTTACTGAGCAGCTTGGTTCCCCGATTTGTTTACCAAATTTCTCATTATGTCTGCGAAGTACTGAAGCTTAACCCAGTTTGAATGAAATCACTTTGACTTAGAGGTAAGTTCTAGGTACATGAAAAGTAGGTGATAAACAGCCTTGATCAATATGCAAGTTATCTTTTCTATTGAAATAAGTATTATCTATTTTCCACCTGTGCATTATAAAACCGTTTATTTTACCCTACCTATAAGCCAAAGGTATTAAATATGCTAGTCTCAATAGTAGCTTGGACTGAAAAATTTCTCTATTAACAACAACACATCAAGCCAGTTATGCTTAAGTCTCATTTAGTAGAGGGCGAGTCTATTTTCATCAACCAGACTGGCTTCTTCTGAGAAATTTCTGATGGAAAATCCAAATAATATATCTCTACAAAAATACTAATTTGGACTCTAAATCGTTCAGTTTAGGTTAGGTTATGTCAGGTATCTTGTCTGATAAGAAAGAGGAGGCAAAACATCAGGAGAGTTGGAAAGGGACGGGGGAGGTCTTGGAGGATTCGAAATTGACCAAACTATTTCACTAATACCGGAAACCAAATAATACACTTTGTAGATACTGTTCATTATTTAAGATCAATAAACACTGCGCTGCGGTCTAGCGCACGTTGCACTGAAATCAACTTTCCCAATACAAGTTTGTGACGGGAGCTGTTTACTGAAACTGAATTACCGCTGGGCTACCGCAGAAGACCGTTCAGGATAATTTGTTTAAATGTTTCTCTTTGTAGCAGTTGAAAGTTTTAAAGTTTCGTCCACTTTACCGATTGTGTACGTGTTAGAAACGGTTTAAAATGTTACTAACTTAGGGACTGGATTCAGTTTGTTGTACTGAAACTGAAAGTATTTGTTTTAAGTAATTTATCTACTTATATTCCTGGTGTGGTCTGTAGTACGATCCTGCTGAGGTCTCGGGTTCGACAGTGTTATTGGCAGAAATTTATCAGTATCTGTCACGGTGTCTGAATTTGTGGCAGGTTTATGGCAATAAGTACTGCGGGGGACTTAAATACTAGTAAAATGTGAGTGTACCACCCTCAACTCAACTCTCAACCCTGTACAACCCTTTGGGTATTACAGGTGTGATGTGATGTATGTACAAGACTTACACTTTTGAAATATCAAAGTACTTATCTGTCGGGTGGTCAGAAACTTGAAGCCAGCCAGAATCATGTACTGAATTCATGGTTACTAACAGGAAATACCTACTTATTGAACCAGCTATCATGGACATATATGTTTCAATCCAAGGTCCGAATGATATGGTACGAATGAAAATATGATATAATACAGTAACATATTTTATAAGAATTTAGTTGTGAATATGATCTTTTGTTATTTATTATACTCTTTGTGATACTATACTTATCTGATGTTTACCTTTGAATTATTACATACCATTTTATTACTTTAAATATCTAATTATTGATAAAATGCCAATGACTTTTGGAGCCAAGTCTTATCTTTAATTTTTATTGCCAAGCTTTCGGTACAAAGGTTTTAAGGAAGATTTTACAGACGAAACAATTTTTTGATGCAAATTGAGACATAAAAACTATTGACTGCAGTTAGTGAATTCTGAAACCGGTATCAATACTTTTTCAGCCCGTACGATATCATACACGTAGATATTGTAATGTAGGCTGAATTTAGAAGTAAAAAAAAACGCGTAAAAATTTCTTTAGACAGTATTACCTCTTTTATAAAGATGTGTGCATCCCAAAGTTACTTTTGTTGAACTTAATATTTAACAACACTATGTACATTTTCTTTTGTCTTTTGCAACTTTTCATGTAACTTTCGTTTTTCGTTGTTGCCGCACAGTGTGGCCGCAAAATGAGCGTGTATTCACCGAAATGTTCGCGAACAAATGTACGACACAAAAATTGCTCGCGAACATATTTTGTGTACTATAACCAATAACATCGACGTGGATGCACCTATAGTCAAAATTCTCGGCAATATTCCTCAGTGTAAGTAAAATACAATTAGCAACATCATTATCAACGAGTGTCAAATAAAATAATCCTAACTGTTTGATAATGCGATGGCTGTACAAATACTAGGATTATTGCACATAAATGATACCGATAACGAATGTAAACATTGAAACTTCTTTCACAATGAGTTGTTATCATTTTTAACCGACTTAAAAAAGGAGGAGGTTAACAATTCATCGGATCTTTTTTAATTAGGCAACCAAAGGACACTGTTGGAATGCTCTCTTAAACTGTAACTCTGAAAGTGTAGGGTCGCAAAAACTTCATCATTCCCTTTACTTGTCTCAATTAATTTGAGGACGGCGTGTATTCTTCTTACAAAACTCGTCATCTCATCAGTCTATCTATACCAGTTTTCCAATCAAATAGGTATTGAATGTTTGTTACAATGCAAGGTTTCATTACCAGGGCGGTTCGTGGGGCATTCGGGTCCGCGGTCCCGGATTACACCTGTTCATACAATCATTGTTTTTGAGTATTATTTTGGGACCACAAGAAAAAAGAAGTTAATGTACAGTTTACATGAATGAATTATATGAAATGTCGTACTGGTAGAAAATAAAGGTTAATATTACTAAACGACTCGCGTGGCTCAGCTCAGTGAAACCCACTGAAAGTAAGCATGGATTTTAAAATATCCACTATATTAGTAGGTACTTCAAAGCAACCAGGTATCGTCATCCCCAGGGTGTAAATACTTGGTTGCGATTTCTATTTTACAAAATATATATTATGGCGAAAACCAAAGTAGTACAACCAAATCCAAACTTACGTGTGAAAATGAAGTGAAGTTGTGTTCAGCACTTCCCCACCTCACGAAATATTTGAGCAGTAAGTACGGGTTGACTTTAGATAATGGAAAATTTTTCGAACACCAGCGCAATAACATCTTTTGTAATGATTACTTTGTCAAAACATGCTTTTATAATATACTAGCTGATGCCCGCGGCTTCGCCCGCGTGGATGTTGGTTATCTTGACAATTTATGTACTAATACTACCTTCCTTGAGAAATACTTACTTTACTATATATTGGTGAAAATCGGTGCAGTAGTTTTTGAGTTTATCGCGAACAGACAAACAGACACGGTGGAGGACTTTGTTTTATAATAACAATATGTATAAATATGAATAGATAGAGTTGATTTTTATGAGCAATTGTGTAGAAACTACACTGTAAATTGGAAACATATTAAGCAGAATGGTTTTGATTAAACTGTTGTAATATTATTTTTAGACATATAATTTTTATTTACTGATCTAAGATATTAATTGTATTTCATAAAGATATTTTTTTATGTGTTTTGGTTCAAGAATAGAATGCTGCCTTTTAGAAATATTTTTTATGCTCTCATTGTGTAAAATAGTTAACTTTCCCAAGACATACATTTAATTCGTTGTCTCAAAATAGTATGTACCTACTCAAAAATAATTATTACAATCATCTAAAATCCAGGACCGCGGTCCCGGTTCAGAAAGCCACACGACCCAACTGGGCAGGGTCAGATAGTGTTGCCTCTCTTCCCACTGTCGTCTTTTTATGAATGCGGCCAAGTCAAACTTTGCAGAGCACTGACTGTCCTTATTTTATGTAGGTCAGTGTTGATTAAGAATAACCTAAAATGTTATTATTTTCCTTAGAGTTTTTGAAAGTAAATAAATCTAAAGTATTAGTTAGCTTCGTCCTTAAGATCACGTAACCACATTTAAATGACTATACATTGCAAATTTTCCCCAAATTATGTAATCACTATAGACACACGAATTAGTTCAATTAAATTCCCCTTAATTGTTTCTCAACATCCTCCTAGTTTTCCCTTTGATCACGTCGCTATGGAGTGACAATGAATTCGTCGCTAACATGTACCTTCAACGTGCAATATATTGTATGAATGATGATATAAAAGGTAAATTATTTATAACGCATACAATACCTACATTATCAAACCGCAAGACTACAGAGCCAGGCATCATTATTGAAACACTAACATAGCAACAACGACGCGTACAATCACACCAATTTAAATCTGTAATTTTAATGACGTTTATTTTCTAAGGTCATAAGTTACTCGTTATATTTAGAGCAAAAACTGAGTAGTAGTAAAAACTAATTATCTCAAGTTAATCTGTTGTTTGCCAAATAATAAGTGTTTATTGTTATCAAACATAATATGATAAAATGTCCCAGTTTGTCTGCATAACGTTTTAACTGGCCGCACGGGATGGTTTCGTGTTGTTTTATATGAATATTTTATTATTTATTAGATAATAATATAAGTGTGATTGTTAAAATGTTGCAATTATGCGGTAGTGTGATAAGGAAAGTGAATGGAAGGAGGTTTTATACTGTTATCGGATGGGATAGGTCAACGGCCGTTCGACAGAAAGTTTTAGAGGTGAGTGACATTCTGCTTTGCTTTTTTAGATTTTACTCTAGAAGAAATAAGGTTGTTCAGGTTAAACTGCGCTTGCCTAGCCTGTATATTTGTCGGTCTTTGACAGTCGTTATAGGTAGTTACTGACCTGAAAGTCTGGCAACCAGTATTACCAAGGGTTACCGTATAACCCAGTAATAGATAGGTTTTGGAGGTCAGATAGGAAGGCGCTCTATGAAAATACTGGTATTAGGCTGCATCCTGGGCTTCCACTCTAGAAGCCCGCAGAATCAGTTGTTGATGATAAAAAGATGTTCCCCGTTATTCGTTTACAAAAAGTAATTGAGTTGTCTTTTTTTTTGTTTGGGTGGGAAATCATCAAATAACCCCTCCCGCTCTTAATAACACTCCCTTTCACTCTGCCTAAGCAGAGCGAAAGGGAGTGTAAGACTTCTACTGACTAAAAACCACACATATTCCTTCTTAGCCCTATATGTCGAGGCCGCGGTATCTCTTACAACAACCAAATTGAGTTGTCTTCTTCGTTAACGTTATCAGTAGTCTTATATAACTTATACAGCGTAGAAGGCAGGACTGAATATTATATTCAGACCATGTGGTGACTAAAACCTGTTGTGGATTTATGAAAAAAAATGTAAGCATAAAAATTCAGCACCAAAACTAAATAGGTATTAATTGAACTACAAATGTACCAATTTGTATGCAGAGAAAATAGCTTATAATTTATTCAGGTCTTTATTGAGATTTACGCTTTCAAAATATCAATTTATTATCTAGTTAAGTAATTCCCGCCACGTTTTATCGATTATGCTAAAATATTTATTCACTAGAGCTGAATAATTTTTTCGTCAATTTGGCTAAGCTTTTCATAAGGTCATTGACCAGTCGTAATCTTAGTCTTATTTATAGTAGGTAGCTACTTACTTTTAAATGTTTTTTTAATTTTTTATTTGCATCGCTTTCTCTCATTATGTTTTTCCATTCTATATTCGAAAAGGCATTTGTTTCTATTGAGTAAACTATATTACATTATCTTCATTGTTATAATTAAGTAAGTACCTACACTAATATCACTACACAATAATTATCAAATTACCTACTATATCGACATTAATGATTGTCAGTGGAGCTTATGGTTAAATAATAGAGGGTGTAAAAGTACCCTTAACGCAAACGAAGGGCACTTGTTCTCCCCACCACTACGATCATTTTTTGGTTCTAGACATACATGGGAACCCCCTAGTTACGTAGATATTGGGGGTCAAAGTTCCAAATTCAGCTGTTTTTGTAAATACCAGTTTTTCAGGTTTTAACTTTAATTTAATTATTTCCACGGTCCCTTTACTATTCAAAGCATCCACTACCACAATGTTTCAAGAGTCCAACTTTGAGTTTTACCGTAAAATGTGAATTGTGACCCAAAACAAAAGTCGTCTCCCGGCAAAATATTTTGCCTAGGGGTATTTAGTTTGAAATACAGAATGCTTATAGGTTAATTTACACCCTGTTTACAATAGGGATGATTCCTGACTTATCTATATATATACTCCTGACTAAAAAAAATTCTAAACAGTCCGTCTGTTAGATTTTCGAAAAATATCGGATACCTACGTATTTTTGGTTTCATCAAATCAATAAAAATTTACGAAGATAAAACGCGTCAAGGATTTGAGTGGGGGCTTGTGTCATCAGTCGCACACAAAAGTCGCCGGTAAATAATCTTATACAATTTACGTCACACCAGTGTCCACAGGCCCGCGTCTCCGGTGCCCGGAAGCCATCATAGGCCCCCGACGCCCGGAGCGCCTCCCGCGGCGGCTGGGACGAGAGGTTCCCTCCCTCTCGCGTTCAGCCACCTCCTTCTCTAGCATCACTGCTTCGCAGAAGGAGGCGACGGTGTCCCATTCCTCCTCGCCCCGGACCATGGCTAGCACCAGGGCCGGACGCGAGAGGCTTTCAGCCTTAAATAACAAACTAGTTCACCTTTCTTACATCGTTTTATTACGAAACACCTTATTTTACCTTGGTTGGATTTATTTCTCAATTCCTTAGTAGAGGTATTCGTGCTGTGCCAACTAATTTGTGTGTCCATTTTATTACTTGGCACAGTGGGTATTAACTGAAAAATGTTTACAGCGTGGAACAGTAAGGTGCGTTCATATTTAAGGGTGCGTGTGATTGATTATATTCGTAGAACGAAGGACTACAGCTTTCCCCGTCGGGGCTCCCGGTTGTTCGAAAAAGATACCGCGGCCTCGACACAAAGGGCTAAGATGGAACATTTTTAGTCAGTAGAAATCCACCGCTCTGCCCAGAGTGCGAGGAGTTATTTAAAGATTTCCCACCATCCGAACCGTTTTAACTTTCGGATTTCTGGCTAATCGAAACGACTATAAAAGATCTACAAATGACAGCGGATACCAAAGGCCTAACGTGCTTGAAACATGGAGCGAAGAGTTCACCATGTACTTGATGGCCAACCATCGGTGAACACTGCTTCAAGCTCGAACATCGACTCAAGTGCTTGTTATTTTGTAGTAGTTTAATTGTTCTTCCGTTGTTGATTCAGCTCTGACTAAACATAGAGTTAAGAAGAGATATTAATGTTTTATAGACATATTTCCTGGTTAACCTGACACATGATGGATTATTTGTGTTATGTTCCACGGTGTTACTTAGTTGAGGTAAGGAATATTGTTGTGGTTCAATAATATTAATCCGTTTTGAGTGAATTAAAAGTAACCAATGAACTCAAGGAGGAAATATTTTATAATTAGCTGACGTACATATTATTTATGATCTATTTATTACTCGTAGTTAATTATATAATTCAGTTTCCTTGTCACTATCAGTTTGTCCCGGATAAAGAACAAAATTTTGTTTGTTTAATGTTATTAAAATTGTTTGTTATTTCGTTAAATTATATAATTAGGATATTGTGACAGACTTTGTTTAGTATTAGATTCAAGGACTGTGGTGTTGCACCTGCTGTTTTATTTGTTACACCCATAGAGATTTAAAAGACATAGAGCGAATCAGCGTCCAGCGGCATTAGCTTTAAATTATTATACCATAGAATACGCCAAATACAAAGTTCACCAAAAATAACATAGCCGCGATTGCCTCGATTTTGACACACGAATGCTGCCTGACAAGCTGGCGTATGACGTAGTCTAAAAATAGGACCTTAACAAAAGAAGTCAGTATCATCATCAGCCAATAATGTTCCCACTGCAGGGACTCAGGCCTTCTCTCCAGGAGTGGGATGGGCTATAATCCACCAAGCGAACCCAGTGCGTGTTGGTAGATGTCACATGTTTTTTTGGCGCTAAGACATGCCGGTTTCTTCACGATGTATTTTTTTACCGTTTGAGAGCAGCGAGCGGCGATGGAATGAATTACACAAAGTAATGCCAGTCGCATTACTTTGTGCGCCCTGGTTTCAAAGCCACGACTTACTGTTCGTAAGTCGGGTTCGCTATCATTGGTCCACATCGCTGCTAACTTGAAAGTAAAAAAAAAAAAACAGAATTAGCCCTACCCTTGTAAACGTTTGCTTCACATAAGTAGCTCTACGTAGGAGATTTAATAAAAGGCTAGGCTGATCATGCATGTACTGATGAAGTGCTAATCACTTCATACATAATAAACAACAAGCACTGTTTATCTTTATTTATTTACGAGTTCTGCGCTAAGTAGGAACTTACATATATAACAAAGGTAAGCTTGTAATCGGTGAAGGATAAAACGGCTCATATACGTAAATGTAGGTACTGACATTATTATGAAACAGTCACTTTGTGTAATAAAATTCGTCTTTGTGGTCGGTAACATTCGTCCTCTTTCTAGTCCATGACTTGACTCGAGGGAAAATCTAATTAGTCCGTCAGATAGATTTCCAAAAAATATTAGACACGTATTTTTTCTTTTTTCACGTGAAAAAACAATGAAGACGATACAGTTCTTTGGAAAATCGTGTGAAATTTTCAAGACATTAGTATGACATTATTTACCGGTGAGTGACGTCACAAACCCCACTCAAATCTTTGACACCTTTTATCTTCGTAATTTTGTATTGATTTGATAAAACAAAAATACGTAAACAATATTTTTCGATAATCTAACAGACAGACTAATTAGAATCATATTTTTTTGAGTCAGCAAATGAGGTTTTGCATAGGTTTCATTCCCGGGTCGTTCAAATTGTTATTGGGCATTGCCATCAGGAAATATCGAGTAGGAGTCCGATTTGTGTCCGGTTTTTGGCAATAGGTTCGCATCCTACTGCGTGGGACTTAAATATAATTCTTGTGAATTGAAGCTATTAGGTACAACTCTGTCCAACCATCTAAGATTACTGGCGTGATATTATATATAATGCTATAATGAACATGATTTAATAGTTCTTCGCCAGAGAATCTAACTCTATTTCCCTGTTGGATAGCGGACCAGGCCCTGTTGACCAAAGCAGTCGACATTAATGGACAAATCATACATTATTAGTAAACTGCTAACTTGGCGTCAATAAAGGGCCGTATTAACCGTAGAACTATTTATAGTTGAGATAGGTTGACTGCTATGTTTGAGTAGAGACCACAAATCAACAAACGTAGGGTTTGTAGGTAAATACGATGCCTGAAGCTGTAGTCGCAGCATCATAAAGATTTCTCTGAAAATCTGGTCGGTCTTTGAGAAGATACAGATTTAGTAGCCAACCTTGAAGTCAGGAATTTATGACGTGTGATTACAATATTAAGGCCTAAGCTAACAAACATAATTATTATCTATATTTATTCAAGTGTTACGATTCTGTGTCTCAGCCACATTATGTATTGTAAAGCATTGGCACCATTTTTATGTTCAGCACTAGTTTTTATGTGCTTGGCATGTTACTTTTGCTTGTGTAATATTAAAAACCAATTTTGGAAAAACAGTCAAACTGCAAAAAAAAAGGAAAAAAAAATAAAAAAAAATATGGTAATATCTTAAATTTTATTCTGCTACCAAAAGAGCGACATACAATATCTTTTCAGTTTTAGCGACGAAAAGGACTTGTGCTTTTTCAGAGCCTATAATGATGTTTTTGTGTTTTCCCATCAAGAAATTAAAAGTAGCAGCCCCTAAGGATGGATTTATGCATGAATTATGGCAATAGGCCCGTTACCTATCACATAGGACGTAAACATAACTGGCGAAATCACGTGGGTACACCTCTGTCTAACCCTTAGGAGATTACATGCGTGATGTTTATTTTTGACAATCCTACAAATATTATGTATTTATGTATGGATGTTTGTTACTCTTTCACGCAAAAACTACTAAACGGATTTGGATAAAATTTGGTACACGGATAGTTATTAACCTGGATTAATTCATAGGATAGTTTTTATCCCGATTGGATCTTCCCGTGGAATAATTTTCGAGTTGTAGCGGGCAAAGCCCCTGGCAACACCTAGTTCTCAATATTCTCATAAGTTGTTCGTGACAGACACGATAGAAGAACAAATTGCTATGCGTCCAATAAATTGAAGCCGACAATGTGTTATCAAACCATTTAAAGTAGACTGCACTTCAATTGTTCTTAATTGAACATCAAGGTACATTCAAGGAAAATCATCTGTTTATTATTGACTATTTGTTGCCAATGAAGACAATTTATTTATATTTAGTTATATGACGTAGTGTCTCGTTTTTTATCAGTGCAAAGTTCAATGTAAGTTGGTTTCGATTTTTCTTTAGGTACAGACGCAAATCAATCATGAACAATCTGTCAAAGAACAATGTTCAAAACGTAAATGGTTGGCGCAGTGGCTCAAGCAGTTGACTGCCGCGCTACGTGTCGCGGGTTCGATCCTCGCACGGAACACTTATTTGTATAGCCTACAGATAGATGTTTCGGGTCGAAAAACTCACATACACAAATATGTGTATGTGAGTTTAAATGTCTGTGAACGCACCCACGATACAGGAGAAATTCTATGACGTAACGTTTAAAAAAAATGTGTTTTTAAGTGTGGGGACACTTGCAGCACTTTAAAACATATGTCAATCAAAGGGCCATAGTGATCTTATAATTTTATTGTAAGACAGCGAAACTGGAATGTGCACCCAAAAAAGTTACAAATTAAAAACCGGAATCAGTCACAATAAAAATAATAATGTTATCGATCACGACGTTTTTCTATTTTTTAATTATAATTGTGAAATGATGTCGTTCGGAGTGTTCAAACCTCGGAACGTATCCTTATACAGCGAGTTTAGACTTCATATCACCGAAGATTTTCTATTATTTTTTTTTTTTAAATCGTTCCCCACACTAGGATTTTTTCTTGAATCGTGGGTGCGTTCAAAAATATTTAAACTCACATACACAAATACCCAGACCCGAAACAACTATCTGTAGGCCATACAAATATCTGTTCTGTGCGGGGATCGAACCCGCGACACGTATCGCAGCAATCCAATTGGTCAGCTCCTGCGCCAACCGTACCGCTGAACTGCCTCCAGTACAGCACCAGAACACAGAACCAGAACCCATAACCAGAATTCAGAACTTTTAAGATATCCTCATATGTCCATGGTTGTGTACTGGGGAGGACTTCAACAAAAGAAAACTTTAATTCAGAATTATGTTTTCTTGTTATGTTATTCCATTTTTATTTGCAAAATTCAAGTGATACAATAATTTTAATGAATACCACCACTACTCAACCCACTGCGGCAAAACCGTCTCCGTGATTAAATCTGTAGTAATTATCTACAAGCATAATTACAAACTGAATACTAAATACATACTAGCTCAGTAAACTATCTTGACAACTAAAGTGCAGGAGTTGCATACAAATGCAACATTCAGGAAATAACTTGTATTTTGTAAATAACTAGCTGATTCCCGCAGCTTCGCCCGCGTGGATGTCGGTCAATTAATTATACTAAAACCTTCCTCGAGAACTACTCTATCCATTGGTGAAAATATTATAGAAATCGGTTTATCGCGAACAGACAAACAGACGCGGCGGAGGACTTCATTTTATAACATGTAGTGATAAAGTTATTGTAAATGGCGATTTGCAGTTGATATGTTTACACTGCCTCGATAGTCGTCTATCGTAGTCGCGATATCTGAGTATCCACAAACAATCGAATCGAAGTCGAATCGATCGTTACACTTTTTCGAGTATCAGATTTTTGGATCGAACGATTGTCAAATGCTATTCACAGATTCTACCGACATGGTAGTACATATAAACACACGTGGTGAATAATTTTATAAAGCCAATAAATTATCTTTGATGAGTATTTCTATAAGTTTTACTGTAGATTGTACTGAATATCCGTCGAGTACTAAAAATATAATTAAAAATAGTTTATAAATGATTTTTATTTTAAATGGATACGTAACGACTCTTGTTTATGTCATAGTACAATTGCGCTTCCGATAGCAAATAGCTGTCGGCAATCACAATCGAATCTATGTATTACTCGGCTTCGGTTTTGTGAATAGTGATTATCGATAGTACGATGGTTCGATTGGATACGACTGACAATCGAATGGTTGTGAATAGCTATGCTGGTTTTCCTTCCCGGGTCGGGTCAATTGTTGGCGGGATTTTTTTTTAAGGAAATTCTCAGTAGCAGTAGCTAAATCTGGGTTTGTGGATTGCAATTGGCTCACCACCAATTACATGAGACTTAAATATAAGTGCCGGAATATGAGTTGATATAAAAAACACTACCATGTTTTATCCAAAACTAAACATTGAAGTTGATTATACTCTGTGCCATTTATTTAGAATATAAATTTGTCAGGAATAGCAAAATTTGGAAACAGTTCAAAGTTCCAACATCTGTGTTCCTTTCAAGGAACACCAACGTGGAAACGGTTGCCTGTATATTGGCGTAATATTATATAAATACTTTCATTAGGGTTCCGTAGCCGAATGGCAAAAAAAGCCAAATATTAGTCTGTCTGTCTATATTTCACAGCCACTTTGTTCCGAACCTATTAGGACTACACAGTTGTCACTTAGTAGGTAGATGTATTCTGTGAAGTGTTTTATGATTTTTATACAAAAATAAAAAGATAAGAATTAAGGGGCTCTTCATACATGGAAATTAAATTAAAAAAAAACACACATTGCGGGGTGTTTATAGTTTATTTTTTTTTATTTTTTTTTGTATTTAAAAATAAAATGGAGGTTCCCTAAAACCATTTGTTGTCAAAGCCAATCGTTTGGAAGATAGACGGACACTTCCAAACTTCCAAAGTGGTAAAATGTGCCATAATTTACGCTTCTTTGAAGTATGCGAAAATGATTGAAAAATCTCAGGAAAAAAATCGTTTTGGTTATCGTTATCTTGATCAGTGAATAATGCCTGACTACATTCATTAAACATTTCGGTTGCTGATAATCTACTACTAATGATACGAACATTTAATGAAATAAGTACGAATAGGAATCGAAGCACACAAACTTTTTCTTTTAGTAAATCGACGCAAAATAACGGAGAAAAACTTATAAAATATCACAGGGGGCCAATGACGCGCTAGGTGCGTCATCCCTCACGCAGGCCCATGACGCGCTTGGCGCGTCTTCGTCCAATGTTCAGGGCCTGGCTAAAGTATGCATAAAAATGATGGTGGCAATGTGTCGCTATGTCTAAGAGCTTGTGTCTGTACTCATAGTTGTAACATCTAACAATTTTCCAAGTCAATCAGTGGAAATTAAATGCTTCGACATATTGGGCTAAGAAGGAACATGGGTGGATTTTAGTCAGTAGAAATCTGACACTCCCTTTCGCTCTGCCCAAGAGCGAGAGGGGTAATCTGATGATTTCCAATCTCACAAAAAAAATTGTTACAGGTAGCCGGGCGCGAAAGTCTGATAGCCAGTCTTAGCAAGGGGTTTCGTTTCACCCAGTACTGGGTTGTGGAGGTCAGACAGGCAGTCGCTCCATGTAAAATAGTCAGTTGTATTCGGTTAAACTGGAAATCGACCCCATTATAGTTAGGTAAAGGCTAGGCAGATGTTGACAGAAGATACCTTATTATTTTTTCATTTTTAGAAAATCGTCAAATAACCCCTCCCGCTCTTGGGCAGAGCGAAAGGGAGTGTCAGACAAAAACCACCCATGTTCCTTCTTAGCCCTTTACGTCGAGGCCGCGGTATCGCTAGTGAACAACCCGCAGCCTCAACATGATAGAAGATACATTGATGTTTAAATTCAAAACATTTGAATATTCATCATGGCTTGTTTACTTATCTCGAATATACTAATAATATTTAAAATAAAAACTGCATCATAAAACAATGCACTCTTGTCCTATGCAACACATACTATCTGATTAATTAATATTGACGGTACAAATGCATCGGACGTTTTTGCGGTCATGATACAAGGTCCATTTGTATCAATTACAAGCGGACAGTATAAAATGATATTTAAATACTAGTACAGGCGTATTATATGTATGTAAATGACGGAAATAATGTTACATGGAAAATTATAGAGGGATTTCTTGTTATCCTTGGAAACTATGCGTAAATAAATAGGTAAGTATTGACATACCTAGTACAGTCTGTGCAATACCTAACCGCTCTTCTTACACCACTTGCACTCTTATTCTTTAAATGAGGGGTCATATAATAGGGCACGCCACGATAGTGGCGGTAAGTCCCCTCTTTGAGGAGTGGCTTGAGAGGCGCCACGGCGCCCTCACCTTCCGTCTGACGCAGGTCCTCACCGGACACGGTTGTTTCGGGAGGTAACTGCACCGAATCAGGCGGGAGGAAACGCCCGGATGCCACCATTGTGAGGATCGGCCGGAGGACACGGTGGAGCACACAGTGGAGGTGTGCCCCGCTTGGGCGGAGCCCCGCCGTGTTCTCGTAGCGGCGATCGGCAGCGGCGACCTCTCGCGCCCGGCCCTGGTGCAAGCCATGGTCCGGGGCGAGGAGGAATGGGACGCCGTCGCCTCCTTCTGCGAAGCAGTGATGCTGGCGAAGGAAGTGGCGGAACGCGAGAGGGAGAGAACCTCTCGTCCCAGCCGCCGCGGGAGGCGCTCCGGGCGTCGGGGGTCCCGCGATGACCTTCGGCCACCGTAGACGCGGGCCTGTGGACGGTGAGTGATGGGCTAACTCGCCGTCCGTCCGTCTCACGACGAAAACAGGCCGTGTCGACGGCGCGTTCGTGTTCCACGCGCGCCTCAAAGAGATGTCAGCAACATGGGAGGGGCCCGAAAGGGCCGACGCCTGTCGGGGCTGCGGGTAGTCCTCTGGTTATCGCGGCCTTGACATAGAGGGCGAAGAAGGAACATGGGTGGTTTTTAGTCAGTAGAAGTCTGACACTCCCTTTCGCTCTGCCCAAGAGCGGGAGGGGTTATTCGATGATTTTACACCCACCAAAAAAAAAAAAAAAAGGGGTCATATAATGCTGGGTATAGACAGTACCTATACAGGATGTAAATGAGCCCTGCACGCAAACGTCAACCAAGTATTCTATACATCAAACTAAGTACCCATACGCAAAATTTTTTGCTGGGAAACGACTTTTTTTTTTGGGGTCAAAAATCACAATTTACGGGGTAACTCTTAAAACATTGTGCTAGTGGATGCTTTGAATAGTAA
Organism: Diarsia rubi; assembly: GCA_932274075.1. NCBI lineage: Eukaryota > Metazoa > Arthropoda > Insecta > Lepidoptera > Noctuidae > Diarsia > Diarsia rubi. Next base: position 16,407,106 of record OW026424.1, on the reverse strand, counting down.
AAGGGTCATGGAAGTAATTCAAGTAAAGTTATAACCTGAAAAACTAGTATTTACAAAAACAGCTCTGCAAAATTTGGAATTTTGACCCCCAATATCTCCGTAACTGGGGGTTCCCAGGTATGGTCTAGAACAAAAAAAATATCGCAGTGATTAGGAGAACAAGTGCTCTTCGTTTGCGTTAAGGGTACTTTTACACCCTTTAAGTCATATATCATAAGATGTTTTATGAAATGACTTGCCAATATCTACATAAACATCTTCTTGTTGTCTTTTCATATCTCACGTCTTGTCTGTCCCACAAATCAAATCTATTGAAAAGTTACAGTAATTCCGCATTAACGCCAAACTATTTTAAGCGTAAAAGTTTGAGTCCTTAATTCACTTAACGTAAATGTCTAATCAAACTTCCGATTAGCCTAGCCTTTGCGCGACTATGTTGGGGAATATAATACCCCTTGGTAAGACTGGTTCGCAGTTTCAGGTCTTTCGTTTCTTAACGTGCTTTCTGAGGCACGGAGGAAACTCAGTACGTGGGGGCTGTGGTGGGGGGGTCACCTATTCATGGAACGACCCGAGCAGCTGGTACTATAGTCTCGAGTCACCACTGCCAATTGGGTAGTTGACTGACTAAATAAAATATGATTCTGTTTAGTCCGTCTGTTAGATTATAGTTTTTTATTTAAAACGTTGCTAACTGGGAATTTCTCCTGTATCGTGGGTATTTGTGTATGTGAGTTCTGGGTCTGGGCCCGGAGCAACTATCTGTAGGTCATACAAATATTTGTTCCGTGTGGGGATCGAACCGACACGAGCAGTCCATTGCGTGAGCCACTGCGCCAACCGTGACGTCATATTGGGTACCTACGTGTTTTTTGTTTTATCAAGTTAATACAAATTATTATTGACAAAATAAAACATCTCAAAGATCTTGAGTGGGGGCTGGTGACGTCAGTTTCTGGTAAAAAAATTACCAAACTGTGACGTCGCGCGACTTTTCAAAGCACTGTATCGTCTTCAATTATTGTTTACGTGAAAAATACGTGTTCAATAGTTTTTGGAAATCTATCTGACGGACTAATTAGATAATTTTTGTCAACTTCCCTATTAATAAGTTTATTCAGTTTGTTTAGACACTTACCTTTGTCGGCCTTCGAACACACAAATGTAGACATTTCGAATCTCTCTTGAGATGGCCTATTTTCGTAAACAAACTTTGAAACTATTGGTAGATCTATCGAAGTAAATTGTGTGCAAATATGAATATCGTTAGTAAAGCGTGAGCTGAATTTCGTGTTAAGCCTCAAACTTGGGATTATGTTTACTTACCTCTCGAAACTATTGTTACAATACTAGGCCAATTACGACGTTGCCAAAAGTAGCTATTTAGTTGTTTTACATAAATATACAAGACACACATAAGACTTCCCGTAGGATAATTTTAAAATAATTTAAAAAATAATTAACAATTTAATAATAATAATTGATAATTTTGATTTATTCCATTCTAATACCAAAAACTAATACCACTGGTATTTGTTTCAACTCATATTTTTTTTCTATTCCGAACCGATACCATTGTTTAAACTAATACCAAAACAAGTTCAAAGATATAAGGTACAGTCAGTAAAAATGCTTTGTATGTAAATATAAGACCTTTAATTGAAAAAAAAACAGATAACTCCAAAAAAATCAAATTTTGTTAGCAAACGTCTTGTTCAATGATAAAATATCACTTAAATAATCAACTTTAATATAATTTTAGTTCCTCTCTATACCTGTATAATATTTTTTTTGCAAAAACATCAAACAGGAAGAATTTACTTACAATCTAAAAATTACAAAATATCTCAAAAAATTAACTCTTAATTTATATTGAAATTTATCTGACATAGTTATTATTAGACAGTTACGTAATTATTCACGTCTACCTATCTCATAACAACTATGTCAGGTAAATTTTTAACAAAAATAAATCACTTTTTATCTAACATTTGTAAAATATCACAGAAAATCAACTTTTTGTATAATCTAATCAGTCATTCATCACCTACATAGCAATGAATCAGCATTTTTTTTTTGCAATAATATCTAATATGAAAAATTCACTTTAAATCTAACAATTATAAAATATCACAGAAAATCAACTTTTTGTATAATCAAATCAGTCATTCATCACTTACATAGCAATGAATCAGCAATTTTTTTTCAATGAATTCTAACCTTACCTAACAATTGTAAAATTTCACAGAAAATCAACTTTTTGTTTAATCAAATCAGTCATTCTTCACCTATATAGCAATTAATCAGCTTTTTTTTTTGCAAAAACGTCATATATGAATAATTCACTTATAATCTAAGAATTATAAAATATCACAGAAAATCAACTATTAGTATAATCAGCTAAATGACGTGTAAATAATTTCTTATATTTCAACAATTAGTAGTCCCTTAATTTTTCTAAGCAGTGACCTACGGAGATTTTGTTTTTGAGGAGTAATAAATAAATAAATAAATAAATAATAATAAATATCCTTGGACATTTCACACAACGCCATCTAGTCCCAAGCTAAGCAACCTAATGCTTGTGTTATGGTAACGAGATGGCTGATAAACTACTTATATACATTTTTTTTTTGTAAATACATACATATTATAGATAGAAAAACACCCAGACTCGGAACAAATACTTGTAGGTCGTACAAATATATTTTGTTCCGTGCGGGAATCGAACCCGCGACATGCTGCGCAGCAGTCAATCGCTCAACCACTGCGCCAACCGTGTCGTCAAAGTGAGTTGAGTTGGTCAGTTACGTATGTGATCCACGAATTTTTCATAAATAGTTGTCTGTGCACATCGTTTTGCGGGGGGTGCGTTTGATTTATATTGAGTAACAACCACTGTTTGTAAATCTGCGTCCTCTTTCAGCACGTTCAGAAGCTGATATAAATTAGCATTCTTTGGCACAGCCGAGTTTAATTTCTTATGCCAAGATTCTACGTTCACCATGAACGCACCAAATGTCTACAAAACTCTCGTTCTCTAGCCATTGTGACACCATGTAGTCATTAAATGTTTGAATGGCGTCAGTATCAGGACAGTCTTCCATTATGTAGCACCATCCTTCTGATATGAATTTACGAGGAAGTAAAGGCAGTAAAGCTGAAAGTCTTACATGTCTTTGGGTGATAGCATCTTTTGTCAGATCCAACTGTTTTGCTTTTTTCCATACATTTTTGGAATAATGAAAGTAGCATCCTTTAATCACAACTGACGGAAAAACAATTGTAATGGCGTTCATTGCGGCTAGTTCAAAATCTGTTAAAAATTTTACGGGTTCCCACCCAGGAATGTTTTGTTTCAAAATTTCAAATAATTTTTTGTATGTTTCTTCTGTTTTTTTGTTAAGTAAAACATAAATAAGAGGAACTATACGAGTGTGATCTTCGTCACTTCCCAGATCTCCGTGGATAGTATATAACTGCACAAAAGGCTCAGGGGTGCAATCGAATGTTCCGTCGCTTTCAAAAAATTTAATGCTCGGAATTTTCTCTAGTTGATTTGGACTGACCAAGATTATTATTCGGGTATTGGAAGACTCATCTTTATAATCGTAAAACAAAAAATCTCTAAATTGTAATGGAACTTCTACTTCATCAATTGATTTACATTTAATTTTTTTTACACCAGCTGCGTTGTTTCTTGCATAATACAATTTTGATTTGATGTTTGCAAACGATGGGATATTTCTCACCAAATCTGATTCAGTAGCGCAGAATTGTGATTTGAATTTGTTATATATGTTTGGTATTGGGGCGAAATCAGACTTCATCACTTTATCTCTTAAATCATCCAGCTTTTTTGCCATTACATTTTTGAATTCATCGGGCTCGCAGCTATGATTTTTCTCATTGGAAATATTGCCATCCTGTGAGGACAACAAAATAGCTTTAGCAAAATAGTTTTCGGATAAAAATACATATTGAAAGATGGAACACTAACTGTCTTATTCATAATATAACGCTTACCGAAGGTATAAACCTTCATTAGTTAAAACATGTTTTAAGGTGGATGCTCCAGGGTGGCCCGCAAAATTCAAATTATCGTAAGTTTTTTGCAATTTGCAGCTCAGTATGGGATAATATGGTAAATAGAAACTAAATTCGCGGTACTGGCATGTATGTATTTATATCATTATATTAGTTAAATTTATCAATGTAACCCACTAAGTTAAAATTTATATTAAACGTAAAGTTATTATTAAAATGGCACATTTTCTCTTTTCTCTAAGTTAGACAATTATATTGAAGGTTTTAATAAGTATAATTGTGTAAATACATACATGCCAGTACCGCGAATTTAGTTTCTATTAATAAAATATCCGATACTCAGCTGCAAATTGCAAAAAATGTACGGAAATTTGAATTTCGCGGGCTACCCTGGAGCATTCACCTTAAGCCTACCGAACGTTCGATAAAAATTCTTATTCATAATCGTTTCTTAGAGCTCCCATAACTAAACGCCACTATCGTACACAATGTTGCCATTTTGTAGAAAAATATGCGATTTTAGTCGATTTTAACGTTGTTTGCCTCTGGTCACAGAAAATTTGTCTATGCATTTTTAAACACTGTCATAAAAAACGTACACCAAGGTAAAGGAGGGAATAGTTTGAACTACCTAGTCTTTTGAACAATTTGTTGAATTTGTTATCATGCAATCTGGGAAAAAGCGGCAAAGGCCGTTGCCGTTAATACTTGTAATTCTGTAAGTACCACACCACCGACTAAATTAATTATAAAAGCAGCCGTTTCTTTGGAAAAACTGTACCATTTACGAAATTCTTCGTCATCCAGATAAAATGCATCGAATCTCTGCTAATACAATTTTATACGCGAACAACCACAATGCTATGTAGGGATTTTAAAGTAGGTATTTTAATACTAACTGACTGACATTGTAAACCGAACGTCAAACACGAAACAACTGATCGATGTCGGCCATGTGTTTCCCTTTTTTTTTTGTTTATCTAGTGTTTTTTTTTTACTCTTGCTATTCCAATTCACTTTTGACAATGGCAGAATTGTCGACAACGGCATCGGTACTAATTGCCATTTAAAGAAATAGAATAGAATTGATGTCGGCCATTTTATTGTTAACGAACGTTTAAAGAAGGGTCATGGCTTCTTTAAAACTTTAATGGAGAAATAAAGAGTGTTTTTACCTCTAAAATACGATTATGAATACCATTTTTTTAACAAGCTTCCTACAAAGGCCTTATAAAGCTCCACTAATCCATTATAAATAAGCCAGTTAAACTCTATGTAAGAAGTTGGTAACATACCTTTATCTGTAAAGATCCACTGCACTCTTTAACATTCACACATCTCCAATGGGTCCATCCATTTTTATTTTCCCTTTTTTTTGTGTACTGGTAACCAGCTCTCATTAAAACCAAGCCACCATTTCTTGTTATGAAAGTCAAGCTTCCTGTTTTTCCCGAAGATGTTGAGGGCTGATTATCAGCTTCCTCAGACATATCTAAAAAAAATTATATATTGTATGTAACTTTTACATTTGATTGGATTATGATAAAAAAATCAAATAATAGGTATTTTAAATAACACTAATTTTAATAAAGAGAAGTAAATTATACAAAAGAACAAATTAATATACTCACTTAATAAATAAAAATCACTGTCACTCTGATACCAATACGCCACCGCCACCGCACGGAAATGTACTGAGGAATTTATGTAGATAAAATTTCTCTCCGAGTCAAAGCACAACATTCCAGTCACACTTGACTCTGATTGGTTGTTTCGAATTTTGGAACAATAGAGCAAACTCACCCTTTCTCGCAGGTAAAAAAAATAGCAAGATGATTCACTAAAACTACTCTTACCTATGCTAACCTTTGTAAAAATGTTGGAGTGAAGTGAATTTGGAAAGTTTTAAGCATTATATTACGATTACATAAAAATATTGAAAAACAAATTTACTTTGATTAGGTTTGACTGCGCTGACTGTACCAAATTCAAGTTGTTGGTATTCGTTCGTACATTAAATTAAATTATTTAAAAAGTGGTATCCGTTCGGAATAGAAAAAAATAAGAGTTGAATCAAATACCAGTGGTATTAGTTTTTGGTATTAGAATGGAATAAATCATAATTTTTCACTAGTAAAGGTTTGACATATTTTTGTATGACAAAACTGTCAAAACCATTACTAAGTGATGGCCTAAGTAATCATTAAAGCTCTCTGAGTGCGGCAGTAAGCTATACAAATCTGACGGTCAAAGCTGAAATATTTAATAGACATTACTGAAATATTTTTCTGCCTGATACCGAGTTCAATGTCTGATTTGCGGGTCGGGCAAACTGTTAAGAGATTTTTTCCTCAGGAATTTCTTTGTAGCTGTATTTGTGCCCGAATGATGGTAATAGGCTCTCTATTACATGATATTTAAATGTGAGTAGGTACTCTATTAGGTAAACCCCTGCTCAACCCTTCGGGGTTACACGCGTGATGATGTCATGAAATATTGTAATAATAGATTTTATTTGTTACGAAGCTTATGTTATCAGACATATTTTCACAAAGCTAAAAACTTTAAATTGCCTATTACGAGGGCGGTCCCATAAATACCCGGCCTTACTTACCTACTGGCAGTTTTTATTTGATTAAATACTCTTTTTAGGAAGCGTGAACATTTAGAAATTTAAATTTAGAAATCGAACGCGCTAGGTCTTTTGGCATTTGTTCGGAAGCATATTTAGTGAAAGTTTTCATCGAATTTTTCGACTATGGATAAAATTGGTGTTCGTTACGTAATTCAATACTTTTATTTGAAAGGTCTCAACCCAACTAATATCAAAGTGGAGCTAGGTTCTACTTTGGGGGAGTCTGCTCCTTAATTTCCAACAATAAAATATTGGGTGGCAGGGTGGCAGAGTTCAAGCTCGGTCGCTCGAGCTGCCAAGATGAACATCGCAGTGGACGACCAAATGAAGTGACTAATCCAGAAATAGTAAAAAAAAACCACATAACGGTACTGGATGACCGTCGACTGAAAGTGCGCGAGATAGCAGATATGGTAGAACAAAAACAGCGTCGTGAGGATGTGTCAGTCGAATGTTTAGCAAAATTAGAAGCTTAGCACCTCTGGATAAAGTGAATCGAGCTACAAGGAAGCTATGTAGAGAAATAAATATAGTTTTTACATTTATTTTGATTTTTTTTGGGTAGGTTCTTACTTACTTCTGGTACTACCTTCGTATATGTAGAAGGGCCAGAAAGTCATTAATTACGTTTAGCAAGAAAATAAGGAAACAACGTTAATTGTAATTTAAAAAGAACCTTTAACACTTTTAATGTAATCATAGACCATGCCGCCTTGTTAAATAAGGTGAATATTAAAAAAAACATGGCGAATGGGCTCAAAGAGTTTTAAACAGACACTAGCTGATAATATTAGTAGGATTTCGTTCACATGAGAAATTCGTGTGTCGTATTCACTACATCGTTTTTTAAAATACAAACTTTCTAAAAAAATTGCAATAGCTACACGGTCAAAATGTACAACTGATTTTTAATGAGCCTTTATTTAACTTGCAACTGAATTTATTCAGGGGTGCACTGAATACGTGGTCACCGTTTTAGTGTCGGTGTCTCTTGCATTCCTATTTCGTTAAATTGCCAATCAAGAAAAGCGTAAGTATATACGCCACCACAAAGCTATTACAATCTGTATTTCATTATTAAGCATGTTTCCTGACAAAAAAAAAACAAAAGTGTGTTTAAAGTTATATTTTCGTAAAATATTGGATACTTACGTGTTTTTTGTTTCATCAATCAATCAATCAAATTAATGAAAACTTACGAAAATAACACGTGCCAAAGATCATGAGTGGGGGCTTTTGACGTCACTTTCTGGTTAAAAAACGAACTAAGCTGTACACGACTAGACGCGACTTTTCGAAGCACTGTATCGTTTTCATCTTTTGTTTACGTGAAAAAAGAAAAAAATAAGTGTCAATTTTTTTGGAAATCTATCTGAGCGGACTAATTAGATTTTTGGTTTTTTTGGTGGCTTTTTTTTTTAATAGAATTGTAAATCGATTTCAACTTTATCATTAAGTTCAAGGTTAATTGAGAAAAATTGACAGGAACCCGAAGGTAGGTTGATGTGCTGGTGTCTGTACAACTAAACACAAAAGTTTGAATCTTTTCTATTGGTCCTTAACTCCTTAACCAACTCTGCCATGGTCCTGTCACAAATTTGGTGGTCATTTCCATCGGAATTTAATTACTAAGTTGAAAGGGTTTTTACAAGTTGTGTGAGCAACAAATTATTTTGGCACGTTTTCAATGGGGATATTAATTACTTTATGTTGTTTTTATGTTTAGGGATTCGGATGTAATGAGATGTTTTGGCAGGCAAGAGCGATGTTTTGCTATCCTGTATGTTTGATAAGTGTTTTAGAGGTGTGCTGTGTTATTCATCGGAAGATTAGGAAAAGGCTCCAAATACGTTCTCATTTTTGCATGTGATCGAAATCTTTATCAAAATAACCAAAAAGGTTAAAAATTCAAAAAAGGTTAAATGTGAAATAAATACAAAAAGGATAAAAAGAAAAATAAGCCAAAACAGGTAGTAACTGCAATAGCTATGATTGGATATAATATTTCAATTCTTGAAAAATGCACGTTGGCCTTTCTTTTCAGAGAGACCAGATTAGATTAAGAAGTACCCAGTGTTCCTACAGGAACTCTACAAGAAAATAAAAGAAGATACGGGTATCACAATATGGCTAGGTACTTGCAAATAATGCTATCGCGGCATGGCAAGGCAGGTTATGCTGCGGCATCCCACTAGTTCTGTGGCATGCCGTGGTATCCTGTTGAAAGCCCAGCCACTCTGGCGTCATTAAGTTTTGACCCGCGTGGATTCGAAGTTGGTTGTGTCGTTATGGTTGACTGGGATTTAGTATTTATAGCACTTCTAGCTAAAGATGAAGAGAGACAAATAAGAACTGCTAATTTGTCGAAAAGAAAATTCTTGGTGCATGGGTGCATGGGCATGACACTTCATGCCGCAGCAACTCGCGGCGCGTTGCGTCATGCCGCAGCATCCAGCGACACGTCGCGTCTTTTTGCGGCATCGTGGTATCGAAATAAAGTAACATGAATTCTCAACTTATTGAATTACGATTCAAAATAACTGGATTACTTAGTAATAAAATCCTTTGCCATGACACGCCGTGCCGTGCCGGCAGTGAGACCGGCCCCAGTTAAATACAAAACAGACTATCTAACTAACGAATACATATCTATACTAATGTTATATATTCTATAAATACAGACTTTTTCCGAAACGTAGGTATTGGTATATCAAACGTGATACAATGCCACGTTCTCATTGTGAGTGAGGAGTGTCTCCGAATTGAGGACACGCCATCTATTTGTCTCCGAGGTGAGGAATTTATTTCATTGCTCCTTACACGAGTTGATCTTGAAGGTATTTCGTAAAGGGACCCTTTGTATTTGATATTACATTGTGTACTTATTTTTACGAGTATGTATATATACTAATATTATAAAGCTGAAGAGTTTGTTTGTATGTTTGTTTGTTTGAACGCGATAAACTCAAGGTTGGAATTGAAAAAATCTTTTTATGTTGGGTAGTCCATTTATAGAGGAAGGCTTTAGGCTATATAACATTACGCTACAACTAATAGGGCCGGAGCATACATGAAAAATGTTGCAATAACGGGAAAAAAAATATTACTACCTCGTTTTACAGCGTCGTTGGTCTAGTGATCGTAAGTGCGACTGCTGAGCGCGTTGTCCTGGGTTCGATTTCTGGTTCGACTGTCGGCAATAGGCTCGCCCCCTTTTACATGGGATTCAAAAATGGCGTAAATGGCCATTAAATGGCTATTAGATACACAGATACACCCCTTCCTAACCATTCGGAGATTATAGGTATGATGTTGTGTTATGAATATATACGAGTATCTTGAAATACCTACACTAGACTAATTAGAAATCTTTAAACAACTAATTGTTTAAAGATTTCTAATTAGTTCGGTATGTTTAAAGCTGGGTTCTCACGGTGCGTGATTCTGCGGATCATCAATTCATCATGCACAGCCGACGATCACGGACGGCAACGCACACAGACGGCAGGCTCTTTCAACGCTGCGTGTTGGTCGGTGTAGGTCTTTGGATAGCCTAGTTTCAATATGCAAAGTGTAAGAGAACGAATTGTCGCTCTCTTTCACTTTGGTCCGCACCTTTGAAGTTCGCTTTGAACTCGCGACGGATACCGGCGCACCGCTACAGACGTCCTGTGCTACCACGGACGAGATCGTTCCCACGTTGTATGCTGGTACGCGCGAGCTGGTACGCGGCCGTCAGCGATATCACGCACTGTGGGAAGCGAGCTTAAGAAATAGAGCCTTGCCTATGTATTCAATGTTATTGTTCCCTAGGTCCTTGATTATTCTCATTAAATATTATAAAAAATGGAGGAAAAAAAATACGGTAAAGTATAATACGTTGCCATATTTTATAATCCTGCAAAAGAAACAGTCAAGTGCGAGTCAGATTTGCGAGAAAACCTTATCCGTAGCATCAAACTGACTTTAAAAATTGCATGTGTATCTTATCAGACATTGACTTCTGAAATAAATACGTTGGAATCTTTGATATCATTTTCACGAGCTGTCGATAGATGCACTACACAGTTACTTTATACAAATGTATAGAAATTACCTTTTTCAACATGTAGTTACATGCACGAATGAGGGCCCACCTGTTTTCCTATTTATTCATAATTTTACTCCCCTTTTGTGTAGCGAAATCATAGAAGACAACTTCTTTCCACATTTCAATGTTTTGTCAACAGTTTCGGAGCGATATAGCTGTGACATACAATGCTTTCAAAGCTAAACTTAAAGACTGGCTAACCGACTAGGCATCATAATATGATAAATGAATGGTTTTAGGTACTTACTGAAGTTAATTGTTACTGACTTGTTTCTATATATTATTAATTTATTCCTGTGTTCTAAATTATTATTACGACCTGCAAAATTATTTGTTTGCTGCTCGTTGTATTGAAGGGTTCCATATTGGCCACTTGGCAACGGATCCCTAAATATAAAAAGACTTTGTAAAGTTTGAAAAGTTCAATCTTAAACTTATTTGTGCCTTGGGAAAGATAAATAAATATTGCAGTCGTAAATATGATGGCTAAAGTTTGGCTTTGTGACCCCAGGTAGGTAGGTATTGAGGTGAACCTGAAATGTGGGAAGTTAGATATTTCAAATAGGCCTAAAAACCTACAGCCCGCCTAGGGATACGGTGCGCTTAAGTATTCAATTTTAGTAATATAATAAGCTCTTGCTAATTTATGTATCTGGCCGGATAATTTTATTAACATACTGTTTATTTTTAGAGTAAATAATATGTGCAAGTGACGGTCATGTAATAGGGTAGTTAACAAAAAAAATCTAATTAGTCCGTCAGATAGATTTCCAAAAAAGATTGAACACGTATTTTTTTTCTTTTTTCACGTAAACAAACAATGAAGACAGTGCTTTGAAAACTCGTGTGACGCCATTTTCTAAGACATTAGTATGATATTTTTTACCGGTGAGTGACGTCACAATCCCCACTCCAATCTTTGACACGTTTTATCTTCGTAATTTTTTATTGATTTGATAAAACAAACAATACGTATACAATATTTTTCGATAATCGAACAGACGGATTAAGTCAGTAAACACCCCTATTAATAGGTCGAATATACAACCATTTTATTGACAAAGGTTGCGATTATTGTCAATTGAAAAAATATAGTTAAGTTGCGTGGGCTCTAATCAAATGGATAGTTTCTTAAGGGCACTTTTCTTTCTTCTTTATTTCTGTTTTAATGTTGATTTGTGGGTTTTTTTTTGTGGCAGCCATTAATAAGCATAAGCCTATACATTCGACGATTTTTTTTTTTAATATAATAATATTTTGTTAGTATTCCTTGAACACAAATCATATATTTTCCTTATCGTTGTGGTAGTTTCCTTTAGAAAATTACTCAGGAAAAATACTTCTATGAAAGGTGTATCTCAGAATACGTCTCACCCTTCGGGGATCACAAGCGTCATGTTACGAGTATGTATGTGTGTTTATCAATAAAATACTAACTCTTTTTCCTTCTCTTTTAGGGCCTGAACGTCGACAAGAGGAACTTGGCGAGTGCTGAACGAAAACAAAGGACGTTCACAGACAGATCTCAGTTGAAATACGCGAGAAGACTGGTCGTCAAGCTTGGCAGCGCTGTCATTACTAGGGAAGATGGCAACGGACTGGCTTTGGGAAGACTCGCTTCTATTGTTGAACAGGTATGTATGGGATATAGAGTACACGTAAGAAGAAAAGACTTGATCTACGAAAACGATCCTTAATGGCTAAAAATCTGTATCTGTGCCATAAACTCATACTGCTTTTGGGTATACATAAGAGAAAGACTGAAAGTGGCGCGATTGTCTGAAAAGTTGTGTGGAAATCGGTTGTCGTGGCATGGGCATGTGATGCGGAAGAATGAGGAGAATGTCGTGAGGAAGGATTTGAATATGAATGTGAATGGGTATAAGAGTAGAGGTAGACCAAAGAAACGATGGATGGACTGTGTTAAGAATGATATGATAAGAAAGGAGGTGTCTCATAAAATGACGAGAAACAGAAAAGTATGGAAGAAGAGGACATGCTGCACAAACCACAAATAAGTTGGGATAAGGGCAAGAGTGATGATGAACTGTTCCATGCAATGTGGTAATGCTGGTAGACTTCTAGGCCTGTAGACAGCAATGAGAATATTTTTTTGACGCCCTATGTTATAATATTTTTTCAACTGATATATCATGTAATAGTTGTGCCAGCAGCAGGGCTATAGCGTATCTTTTGAAATGTCAGTGGCTATCATAGTGTCCATCAATTAACTGTCAAATGGATTCATTTTGTACTAAACCATAACCGATTTGACGGTTAATCGATGGACACTATGATATCCACTGACATTTAAAAAAAATACGCAATAGCCCTGCAGGAAAAAATAATTGTTTAATTATTTTCAATTTGTATTCATCATTATCCTGTATTAATTTGAGCTTTAATGTTCACATTGTAATTAACTGACATTCCTGCTTTTGATACCGTTTTGAAACCGGCGGCGTTTTCAACATTTTTGAAATTCTTCACTGATATATTATTCCCGTTCCAATTATTTGAATCAACGCTTTTGTTCATCCCAGCGCAAATATTCGACCAGAACTATTCAAATAAATCAAGGACTTAATTTTATAGCAGAAATGTTTGACTTTGAGAATAATGCTAAAAGGAATATTAACACTGTCTTCCGAATGAAGTAGTTAGGTGCTTTTGTTTGTAATTTGTCATGAAATCTCTTGAAACTTCTTTGAAGGCTAGGCGGCCATGTTTGATTTCTGTTTTATATTTCAATTTTAAACTTTTGTAGGGTTTTTTGAAATTGGAAGCTTATCTGGATTACGAAATGTAGAAATGGCTGATTGGTGTTTTAAAAATCGACAAATATTTTAAATTTTTGAATGTCGATTGGTTTCAGAAGACTTACCATCCTTTTCAAAATTCTACATGTATTTCTTTGTTGGTTGCCTGCAATGAAAAAGTAACCCTATTATTTTAAAGCTAATGTTTATTCTCGCAGGTAGCAGAATGCCACCACGAAGGTCGAGAATGCATCATGGTGACAAGCGGAGCGGTTGCGTTTGGACGACAGAAGCTGACACAGGAGCTACTTATGTCCCTCTCTATGAGGGAGACTTTGTCTCCGAGCGATCATACTCGAGAGGTCAGTGACACCACATTCATAGCAGATAATGGATAGACGTATGCAGTTATTGATAATTTGATGACATGCTTTTGCATGCCTTATCAGGGAAACGATTGTATGTACATACAATAATTGTATGGACAGTGGTCAATGCAATGTGTGTTTTTAAGATAACTTCAAATTAAAATTATAACACAATGTTCAAGTCAAGTTAAGTCAAAACTCAAACCATTTATTTTAATCAGGCCATTAAAATACACCTTTGGGAATCGAATACGGAAATGGAACGGAATCTATTTATTCGTTTTCGCAAACCCATCTATGATTACAATCAGAAACAGACAATCGTGCCATCGTTTGAACCCGGGTGAGGTTCAAAGGCTGGCCTCCATTTTAGGAAAAGCGAGCTACCACAAAATTCCTGGAAACCAGTAGCACTGTTTGCGATCTTTGGCTCTGTGAGTTAATTATATACGAAAATAGCTAAACTACAAAGCCATTATATTATAAGACTTTCAACTTTAACTTTACATATGACCAAGTCATCGTTAAAACTTTCATTCATAGTCTAGTCACAAAATAGGAGACATTAATTCACTAAGATAACATACCGTAGCCAATATGATATTAAACGTACGGAACAGTCCAGTATAATGTTACACAAACGTTAGATATTATGTTACAATTAAGTTTTGTTATGCGTAGATAGTGGTCCTCTCTATGAATACAGCATACGATATTTTCCCACGGTAGTGAAAAGGCAGTAAAGCCTACTTTATATAAAGCCTGCTATAGGCGGTTCAATCTATTGACAAAAGACAACACAGTACCATTCATGGTCGTATGTTGTTATGTGTACCGAAACAGATAAATTTGTGATGGAATGCGATTGTATTTCAGCATTGTTTACGATTTGTTTAGGGATATTCGACCTGTTTGAGCAAACTGATGTTTCTTGACTCGTGCTAAAGCTTGTTGGGTAACATGAAATAACTTGTTTCAATAGATTTATTGACTGCAACCATTATAAGGTGGCATTGTCGAATGATTTTAACGTTAGGGAAACAAATCGATCTAGGTTGGTAATGGAATTATGGAACCTATTTTTAGTTTGGATAACTAAAGATCAACCTTTACCTCTCGGGTACCTACTAGATCCAAACTCAAGTGTTTTGTGAAATCGACTCCGGAGAAATAGTGAGTACTTACAAAATACCGAGTAAAACGCGGTGAACAGAAATAGAAGTCTGAAAGGGATTTAAACATTGAATCAATTTGATCTGTTACCAGCAAGTTAGTAGTCTATTTAATTTGCTTAATTTTACTTTTTTTTTATCGTCGTAATTTTTTAATAATTGATTAAAGTGAGACTATACTAAATATATAATATAAACTAAACTAACCAAAAAACAAACGAACTATAAAAGGGCATCGAAAAACTCCTCCTCAACGCTGTCAGCAGGTAAAGTGCCAAAGAGACTGGCAGCGTTGCCGCGTTGTATGGCAACACTTAGCCTCTGGCTAAAGATAAAGCCAGCCCTTGGGTCAGAGGAAGCGTCAACGTCAATTTTTACTTAATAATTAAGATGCCTTTTTGGCTACATACCATATTAATGCAACGATAAAATCCCTTTTAAATTTTTGTCTCGATTCACCCCTGCGATTCTTTACACCTCGTTTTACGATATTCAGAGTCTCCGTTGCAGCGTCGATTGTTATGATACTCACATAAGGGGACAACAGGAGCTAAACGTGAGTTTTATAATGCGTATATGATTCACTGCAGTAAACAAAATAAAAAAAAATATAAGATATTCTTCAGGATATAGGTTTGTGCATAATACAACTAATTTTACTCGATAGAAAAAAAAACCATACTAAAATACATGTGATCGTTCTGATTTTTTGGCAAATAATTCTACAAGCAACATAATAAGGTGATAGTGTCTTCTTTTTTTAGTCCAATCAACAGTTTATTTTTTTGTAAATCGCATATTCTTATTCCCGAACATAATTTTGTATTTTGATAAAAAACCGTACTGAAATTACGAGCATGCATTGTGGGGATGCGTTTTGCGGTCACGGGGAGTGACGCAAGTTCCACCCACTCTTTCAAGGTCGCTGGCATTTATTGTCGCCTTAATGGAAGCAAGCGAAGTATGAGTTCTCTAGTGGCTGAACAACTTGACTCTGGTTATAAATGCTTGACTGTTTTCCTAGACCTAAAAAAGGCTTTTGACACCGTCTCTGTCCCTGTCCTTATTAGTAAACTTGAAAAAGCTGGAATAAGAGATACCCCACTTAAGTTACTCGAAGATTATCTCACATCTAGGAAGCAAAGGGTAAAAGTAGGAGAGATGATTAGTGGAGATGCTGAGGTCACATGTGGTGTTCCCCAGGGCAGCGTACTCGGTCCGACATTATTTCTCGTGTATTTAAATGATCTTTGCAACATGCACATTAATGATGCTAAAATTTTCTCCTACGCTGATGACACCGCTATCGTTTTCTCTGGGACCTCTTTGCAGGATGTTAAATTCAAGTCTGAGATGGGAATGGCGCAGGTAGCCAACTGGCTAAATAATAACCTACTGTCGTTAAATACATCCAAAACAAACTACATTTGTTTTAGTATTAGTAAAAATAGTGAACCTAGTGAGGATCTTAATTTAAAAATACAGACTTGTGGAGATGCAAGTAACAGAAACTGTAGTTGTCAAAGCATTAAAAAAGAAACACACACCAAGTATCTTGGCGTAATTATTGACCAGCGACTATCGTGGTTTCAGCATCTTGAACAAGTTGCCAACAGAGTTAGGAGATTGAGTTGGATTTTTAAAACACTGCGACATATTGTACCCAAAAATTTTACCAGAAATCGAGACCCTCCAAGAAATGTCCTAAACGAGATTTACAGTGCGTTGGTTCAGTCAGTCTTGCTATACTGCATCCCTATCTGGGGAGGAGCAGTGAAAACAAACTTTATATATGTAGAGCGAGCCCAACGAGCACTGATCAAGATCATGCTCTTTAAAAGGAAAAGATACCCCACCGAGATCTTGTACAAAATGAGTGATCTTCTTTCCGTAAGAAAGCTGTACATTGTCCAAATAGTCATAAAAAAACATAAAACCCTACCTTATTTACCCAGTGTTTAAGCAGAAAAGAAGGGCTGATATCGTTGCACAAATCCCACATACTAAAACTATATTTGCCACCAGGCAATTTAGTAAAAGGTCAGCGAAACTTTATAACAAATTAAACAAAAAAATTGAGCTATACAATAAAACAAGTTTTGAATGTAAAAAAATCTTAACCAAGTATATGAAGACACTTACCTATGATGACACGGAGGCACTTGAGAATATACACTAGCAATAACACCAACACTCCATATACACTCTAACACTCACGTGCACACACACCCTCACCTATACAACTACATCCACCCTCACACACTCACACACACACTCACACACACACACACACACCCACTCCCACTACTATCCATACTCGAGATATACTCTCAACACCGCCGTTATTATTATTATACTTTTTTTTTTTTTCTTTTGTAGTTTTAAGTATTTAAATTGTAATTCAATTCTAGCATTATTACGTGTAATTATTGATATGTTATGGAAGAGCGGAGTCTCCTAACACAGGCATTATTTGCTTAAAAGGAGGCTCCAAACACAACTTAATTATGTAAAAACTGAAGCATTAATAAACTTATTATTATTATTATTATTATGCAGGAGTCGCTTATTACAAATCACTGCGCGGTCGCAAACGAGTAGAATTGGACTTCAAAGGGATCCAAAATAAATGCCTATTTTTTTGGTGGGTTAGAAATCATCAAATGAGTCCCCCAGCTCTGGGCAGAGCGGAAGGGATTAACAGACTTCTACTGACTTAAAACCACCCGTGTTCCGTCTTAGGCCTTTGTGTCCGAGGCCGCGGTATCTCGCGAAAATGAATGCCTCAATCAGTTTTAGTAATCTTCCCGTTCTCTCCATCCAGGACGCAGGCAGTATCCTGGACCCCAGAGCAGCCGCAGCCGTCGGGCAGTCGGAACTGATGTCTATGTACGATGCCATGTTCTCACAGTACAATGTCAAGATTGCACAGGTAAGCTCCTAAGAACCTTAAGATGTAATGCTTTAAAGTCAATATCATGATAGGCAGCCTTCTGTCCTCGGTTGTTGTCTCACTGCCGCACTCGGAGACGTTTAATGATTACTTGAGCCATATCTTATTTAATAACGATTTTGATACCTTAATGAAGGTTTTGTATGTCAAATCAAAGTGACAGAAAGCAGGTTTTTTAATAAAAACTTGTTGGATAATATTCCTTACTAACACGTTATTTGAGTATGGAATATTTTGAAGAATAATCATCTGAAACATTTAAAGCTGGAGTCCTGTACATCAAATAATTCAAATTCTGAAACGTTAAACTACATTCTGTTGCTCTCGTTTCGTAAATTCTCTGCTCTGCCTGCCATCACCACGTCTAGCCAATGTCACACATACGTTAAAGTCTACTATTTTTATGTAGGTACCTACTTTTGAAATTACCGTCTGCTAAACAATAGTTCAAAAAGATTCTAAAAGCGTTTTAATCCTGATATCGAATCCTTCATCATACCACGTGTTTTGATGTACTCGAGTAGGTATACTCGTAACATTTGAGTATCGCATTTGGTTAAGAAATCTGGCGGTTACCAGATTTATTATCTTTAGGGAGAAATATAGTAAGCAAGATAACACACCAGACAATTCCTGAAAGGTATAACTGTATAATTAAATTGCACAACGCTATTGTATACCGACGTTGCTCGTGTAACTTCGGGCACATTCGTATGTAAAGGATGTTCTAAACTGGGCTACAACTTTTCATGCGCTCACGTCACAGTACTTAATACAAAGGATCTACATGTGTGAGCGCAGTTTGTGAGCGTACATTGTAAATTGTTTAGAGTATATAATATTAGTTTTCGTAGGAAGTTTAGAACTATGTACTAATTTTACTGCATTCTGTTTGTGAGTTTGAGCTTTTAAGAGGGACAAAAGTTTTATTTACACTATCGTTACGTTTTGGTTATAAAGTTATGTAGATGAAAAAATTAAGCGTGGGCAAAAATGTAATTGAATCCAAAAATTGATACAATTGATGTTGTACACATCAATTGTATCATTTTTTGGATTCAATCATCACTCGTCAGACCACTTATCAGTTTTGGGTGTTCATTCAATACACTAATTCTATTATTCAATTCATTTAAATGTACCTTACCTGTACAATATGTCTTCTCTTGTTTTTTTTAATCAATCATCGCTTACACGTAGTTTGTTAAAAGACAGTTGCGATTTTGCATCCAAATGTAAAAAGTAACACTACTTCATCGTAAAACCTAGTTCTACGCCAAAGCTTCTATAATACGCTTATACACGTCAGATTAATCTTGACTGACCTTACCACAAGAATCATATTCTTTTTTTTTTCTTTTTTTTTTTAGCCTCGGACAATCTCTTTATTGAATAAAATAAATCACTTTATGGCTCTGAATGACCTAAGGCTAGCGAAATCAAAGGCTAGAAAATGGAAGCTTCGCAAAGCTTCTAAGTCCTTACATTTGTTTAGTATTTTGTTTTGCAGCTTATTTCATAAAAGTATGTTCATATGTTCACCGTTATGTTTGAGCATAAAATTCTTTAAGAATTGGCGCTTATGTGAATAACGTCAAGACTACACTATAAAGGGAATAAAATAACCCTTAACGCAAACGAAGGGCATTTGTTCTCCCCACCAATAAGATTTTTTTTTGATCTAGACTATACCTGGGACGGAGGAATTTTTTTTGTTCTAGACTATACCTGGGGTTACGGATATATTGGAGGTCAAAGTTCCAAAATTTTATAACCTGAAAAACTAGTATTTACAAACAGCTGTGAAAATTTTGGAACTTTGACCCCCTGGTTACGGAGATATAGGGGATCAAAGTTCCAAAATTTTCACAGCTGTTTGTAAATACTAGTTTTTCAGGTTATAACTTTACCTAAATTACTTCGATAACCCGTTTACTATTCAAAGCATCCACTATCACAATGTTTTAAGAGTGCCACATTGAGTTTTATCGTAAAATGTAATTTTGACCCCAAAAATAAACTCGTTTCCCAGCAAAAATTTTTGCGTAGGGGTACTTAGTTTGATGTACAGAATGCTGGGTTGACGGATGTGTGAAGGGTTAATTTACACCCCGTATACAGTTAGGTACTAGAATTGATTTTTATAACTTATGCTGAAGATTATTTCAAGTGATATTCAAGGCTGTTTTATACTTAAGACCAGGCACTCTAAAATAATTTCCACGCAAGCTCCGCCCCATGCACCCCGCCACTCCGCGTTATGTGCTAGACGCTAGCACATCAGTATTAAAGTCGAATACCGCGTGCGCTCTTTGATCGCGTTCGAGCACGAAACTAAATGTCGTAAGTCTCAATTCTTATTTCGTTTATAACTAAAGTAGTAATTGATCTGGAGAAAAAATATCTTGTGGCTGGATAGTAAACTATATTTTCTTACAGTGAACATTTATTTTAGACATAAAGGCGGAGCAATCTTGAGGAAAAATGTAATAATCGTTAAAAAAGACATGATTTTCGAATAAAAAATAAATCGAGCGAATATGCTACAATTACGTAACTGTCTTGTACATGGAAAGAAAAAGATCAAATAAATCATATACCAAAGTTCCATTTTGATTGTATGTACGACTGTTTCAGAATATTATAAAAAATTTAGGGAGCCTCCTCTTAAGTGCAAGCCTAAAGGTAAAAAGCATTATATTATCAATTTGTATTTCTGTCTTTGAATTTCATTAGTTTACTAAGTATTAGTACATTACTGCCGCGGTCTATAATGACTACTTTGCTGGTCGCGCTGATGATGGCCGACAGCGCAGCGTAGCGCAGCTCCAGGCCGACACAGCGCGGTCAGCGTGCAGCACTTGATGGACGACCTGAGATAAAGGCCGAGACCGTAGGCCGAGGCCTTTACAGCGAGGACAGCAAGGGCTGCAATGATGGCCAAGCTGAAAGGCCTAGAGCGTAGCTAGGCTAGCTCGAGGCAATCATAGCGTGACCAGCGAAGCAGTCATTGTGGGCCAAGGTTTGTATAGTGCTTTACTCAAAAATGCAAGTACCTAATCTAAATAAAACCAGCAAGTAATTTAAATAAAAAATATATTAATTAACTAGACTTTTAATTAAAATGACAATTATGAAAAGTACAGTTACTAAAATTCAACACCGACTTTCCCGGTTTGATATTACTGATAGTTTGCGATAATTCTAATGCGGTGTTTGACTGCTGGATTATTTCTTCATTTATTACTTCATTTAAATCTTTTTTTTTTTTACCTTTAGACGTACAAACAGCTGTGTTTTAAATAAAATCTTTTTGGAATTGATTTTTTAAAACGTTGAAACGTCAAAATAGCGGCCGGCAAAACATTGCCGGCCTGTTAGAGCGGCCAGCAAAACTTTGCCGGCCGCTCCTTGAAACAGACCGGCAAGGTCGACTTTGCTCAAACAAGTTTGTCAAAATAATGACAACATTACATGCATTTTTGAGTAAAGTTTATTTATTTTTCAACTTACATCTACTATTACAGGGTAACCCCTATGCGATTAATTACCTAATCCTAACATGATTAGTAGGCATTCAGGCCGATCACCATCAGATGATGGTGATCGGCCTGACATATATTTTTGCAAAAATATATGTTGCTAGAAAACGATCGAATCGAGATCGAACGATCTTTTTCAGTACTTAGACTAAGTGACAAAATTTGTAATTTAATTTTTGTGTCTGTCTTTGTAATAATATTATTGTCTATTACATCAAAATAATTACGTCTTATACGTAAAGTCAGAATAAAATACACTTAATAAAATACAAAGTTTAGAAAATTCTCAGTATCTTCAGACCTTGTTGAATTTAAATCGTAAAATATCGCCTCTATCAAAGTCTTTTGTCGATCACAAACAAAATTAAATAAATAGTGACTTCGAAGCTTTTGAAGTTTTCAATTTGAATGCACATGAAATACAATCAAAGCAAAAGTATTCAATAAGATTTCTTTAATGTTATTTATTTGATTCCTTTCTATTCAGTAAGCTAGACTAAGTGGAATAGTACTACTTATTTTTTTATTTATTCAAGTGGGTAGATTTCTGTACTTATTGATTTGCGTACGTGTATCTCGAAATAAATATTTAGTTAACAGCCGGTAACAGAAACTGATTTCCATTAAAAAGAAGCTTGTAAGTATTTAATTTAGGAAAACGTATAAGGAAGACATCTGTTATTAATTTTTTCACATGAATAGAATAAAATATAATAAGATTACTCTTTTGCAAAAATTAATAATATTCCTCCACGTTTTCGGTCACGGCGGCCAATCTCAGAGGAGATACTATAGGAAATCTCAACCACACAGTCCGATGGTACGGCAATTTGATACGGCCAGGGAGAGATCAACACTAGTTACGCAAAGGCTTGAAGTGCTTCTTATGCACGTGGGTATTCCCGCCAACTTCCTAACTTCGGGCTGCTCCTGAGAAATTCATAATGGAAAAACTGAATAAAACTTTTTGGTGCATCAGGGTACCCAGGCAGTCGCGCTTGCAACCGCAAGACCAACTAACCATTCCTAAAAGTAGTAAGAAGGGAAAATTTACGTTATTTCCATTGCCTATCTTTATTATAACTCCGATGGCAAAGAACTAGACAATGTACAATAACCACATCAGTTTAATGCAAAATTATGCGAAAACGCTTTGTGTTTCGTGTAAAAAAATGCATATTTTATGAAACACAAGCGTCCCGTCTGTTTCTCCGCTAGGGACGAATATAAATTATTTATTAATTAATTCTGATACGCAAATGTGCACCGTTCATTATCATACAACCGGTGCTACGAATATTTTTATATATTACCTTTTATTTTAATGTTTTTGTTGTTATTATTTTTCTTAATTTCCATGTTCTGAGCAAAAGAATACTTCTAGTTTTCTCTTGAGTGTTGAATAATGAATAACAAGCAGAAAACGCGATGTTTTATGTAAATTCGGGAAAATGATTGCTTAGAAAATTGACAGCTGGCTTTCTTTACAGAGTGGTTATAAATGCTCGTAACAAAAAAAGTTTCGAAGAGGTCGTAGGTACATTTTTTTTTTAAACTTAATGCACAAACGTGGTACATAGGCGGACTTAATGCCACAAGACGTTCTCTACCAGTCAACCTTGGTCAAATAGGACAGCGTTGTGGTAGAATGAGAATCATCATCATCATTTCAGCCGAAAGACGTCCACTGCTGGACATAGGCCTCCCCTAAGTGTCGCCACATTGACCGGTCCCGTGCGTCTCGCATCCAGCGGATCCCCGCAACCTTCACCAGGTCATCGGTCCACCTAGTGGGAGGCCTTCCAACGCAACGTCTTCCAGTTCGCGGTCGCCACTCCAGAACTTTTCGACCCCATCGGCCATCCGTTCTGCGAGCAATGTGCCCTGCCCACTGCCACTTAAGTTTGGCAATTCTTCGGGCTATGTCGGTAACCTTGGTTCTCATGTGGATGTCCTTATTTTTGATTCGATCACGCAAAGTAACTCCGAGCATAGCTCTCTCCATTGCCCTTTGGGTGACTTTGAGCTGAGAATACTATTTTGTAAACATAAATTAATATACGTACATACATGGTACAGAATAATACATAGATATATAAATATGGCATTAAATAGGTAAACTAATATATATTATAATATATGTATACAAATAGTTCCTAGAACGAGAAACCAAACAGCAATTACCATGACAACCACACATTAAGAGTCTATACGAGTAACTCAGTCAGTCAATCATCAATCTTTAGGATAAGTCACGCTTGTCTAAGTTGGTCCGTGGAGGGGTGCCTCGGAAAGCACGTTGACAGTCATTTGTAGGTCTTTGACAGTCGTTACAGGTAATCAGTGGCACGAAATTCTGACGACCAGTCTTAAGTCCAAAGGGTATCACAACCCAGTACTAACTGGGTTGTGAAGGCTACATAGGCAGTTGTTCCATTTAAAATGCTGGTATTCACCTGTATCCCGTTGAACTGAAAGCCGACCCCAAAATATGTAGTTGGGAAATTACTGAGGCAGATGATGGTTAAAAGGGTCTCATTAACGTGTTAAACAAGCTTTAAATTATATCTAGATAAATATTTTCACACTTCGAATTTACAAAAACAAGGGTACAACCCAGCCAAACCCGCATCTTCCTTAATAATAAATACCAGGGCTGCAGACACACGAGAAGTTTTGACACAAACTTCCCAACACTACCTACGTCAAAGTTAAATTGTAGTGACGCGTACAAACTTCATTTTGCATAAATGTCCCAAATTAGAAAACGAAATGGGACTGAAGTGGAGTTTAGACAAAGCGTTACTTGTCATTATAATTGTTTCTATGTTAGGAGAGTTATGTTCCGGTGTGCGTTATTAATGTCGTTTCTTGTGAGGACGTCATATTTGGTTGATACGAAATGACTGTTAGCTGATGATTTGGTGTGTCTACTGATGTGGGTTTACAAATGAGGATACACCTAGCCCATCGTGGATAACATGGTGGCGTGGCTTGATGGTTTGTTATTAGATGATTCTTGAAAGTGCATTTTATAAGTTGGCGATGTCAATAATAGCTGTTGATTTATCAGTAACCAATAGTCTAGTACAACGCATAGTGTTGTTGAATTTTGTAATAATAATCAAAACTGTGAAGAAATTATCAGCTATTTGTGACGTTGCCAAAAAGCTCTGATGTACAGTCGCTTGTAACAACTTACTAAAAACAAAAAAAAACTCCAAATCGAATAAAAAAATTTGATAGTCTGTGGTAACTTGATTTGCTGGCGACAACCAGCAGGGATATTGCGTATCTTATAAATCACAGTGGCTGTCATATTGTCTATGAATTAACTGTCAAATTGGTTATGGTTTAGTACAAAATGGAACCATTTGACAGTAATTTAAAAGATACGCAATAGCCCTGCTGCAGGGCTATTGCGTATCTTTCAAATGACAGTGGCTAACCCATAGTGCCTATCAATTACTGTCAAATGGTTCCATTTTGTACTAAACCATAACCAATTTGACAGTTAATCCATAGACAATTTGATAGCCACTGTCATTTAAAAGATACGCAATAGCCCTGCTGAAAACAATTAAAATACCAATGTTAAACAAAAAAAAAACTGCTCCATACATACTCGTACTAAAGATTCAACTCAAAAAGGTTAGCTTTCCGATGATAAGTATCCAATATTCGAACATAGACTAATGTTCGTTACATTATAAACATATTTAAAGTTAAAAATATCTTTGAAATATTTCTCTTTTCTACCTCATTTCAAAAACTCTGCAACTACACAAAAGAACCTGTGTCAAGCGTGCTCGAACTCTTCCTTTTTTTAACGAAGTCACGTAGATCATCCACACACACATCACAAAAAGGTTTTATACGTGCATGCATAGAAAGAAACAAAATACTGCAGCATTTGTTCAAGGTATACAAAACCTTTGTGGATAAGTTTCTGTTCAAAACTGGAATCTCTAACAAACACAGACGGGGGGCCAAAAGTAATACTAGTGCCCGGGACTTTTTACCCAAATCAGAGTCAGATAGTGACTTAATCTTTGGGTTTAAATACATAATATCATCATCATCATCAGCCAGAACACGTCCACTGCTGAACAAAGGCCTCCTCCTAAAGGGGCGGGTTGCCATAATCGCCACGCTTGACAGGCGGTTTGGCGATCGCAGTTCGATGGCAAGTCGCAGTTTAAGGACATAATAGGTACCTCAGAATTCCTGAAATAAAATCGCTTTAAGGTGTACTGGTAAATATAATCTGATGCGGGTTGTTCGAAAGAGATACCGCGGCCTCGAACACGAAGGGTTTAGAAGGAACATGGGTGGTTTGTAGTCAGTAGACATCTGACACTCCCTTCTGCTCCGTCCAGAGCGGGAGGAGAGTTTTGATGACTTCCCACCATACAAAAAAAAATGTAAAAGATTTCTCTGTCACATCAACAAAAATACATGTAGTTTTATGACAAACAATAATTTATAATAGTGTGGTAAAGCAATAACAAAGTAGTCTATACAACACCATGCATTGGACAATCTTGAATGGAAGAAGGTATAAAAACTTAACAGTACCAACTTTTAGTATATGGCAACATCTCAGACCAAGACAAAAAGGAAGACGGCGCGCCGCGAACACCAACAGTGAATCCACAAAACCACGCTCTACAAGTAAAGATACACGCTCACGTCTAGATAACAACGTTAAAAAATATAGAATTATGTGCAGTGAAAACTTGCAAAAACAACACTAAATTACATCAAAAATCTCACGGAATAACATTTCACTTGTAACTACTTGAAACAACATTGTTTTTTATTTAACGAATTTTGTAAGTTGGAACAAAAAACATCAACAAACGAAAGCAATGACGTGCAGTGCGAGGATTTTCATAATATAATTTCACCCCATTCGATTTAAAATAAATCAAAGTCATTTCTTACTTCGATATTCCTGTGTTCTTTTTATTACGTTTTTTTTATGTTTTTAATATTTTAGATTTCTTGTAAATACTGAATTAATGGAGCTGTTAGAAATTGTCGGAATAATTCAGAAAGGTAAAAGCATTCAAAGAACCTTTATGAACTGAGATGGTTGTATTGGTGATTTAAATCATTATTATTCAATAAAGTCACAATTGTTACGGTTGCGAATCTTATTTTATCATACAACCTGCCACTGATCAAATTGCAAAAAACGTAAAAATAATGAATTTCGCGAGCGACCCTTAATTTGTTAGAAATATTTAACATGGAAGCGATCTAACTTTTTTTTCATTGATTTAATCGAAATCTTTAAGGTGTAAGCGACCTCACAATTGTTTTTTTTTTAATTTGATAGAACACAAGGTAGCCCACGAAATTCGAAGTTTCTTACGTTTTTTTCAATTTACCGGTCAGTGTCAGGTTGTATGTTAAATAAAGCAAGATTCGCGACCGTAACAAATGTGACTTTAGTGAACAATAATGATTAAAATCACCTACAAAACCCTATTTTATTTAACATAAAACTTGACACTGACCGGCAAATTGCTATAAACGTAAGATAATTCGAATTTCGCGGCCAACCTTGTAGGATTCATCTTAAGATGGAAGCGATCTCATAAGTTTATTTTTTGTTAAAAATTAAATGAAATTAAATGAAATAGAAATTAAATTCCACAATAAAAAAGCTGAATGGTGAATGGACAGCTCTTCTCCATGTTCAGAGACATCGTAAAAGTCAATTGGAGAAGAATTATGGTTGTAGTAAAAGATATTGATGTGCTACTACTAGTGCGAAATAAGTTTCCGATTTACTGCTGTATCAAATTCAAAAAAGTCATTGTATTTTAAAACCATTCTGCTGGTAACAATATTCACTCAAATTTTAAAGTTCTTGAAGAAGAGTTAATAATAAGAGTGAATAATTTCAATATAATTTCCTCCATCCAAGAACCATTAGATTTGTCATTATAACACATGGAATTTTACCGATTACATGGTTTTGGTAATAGCTATGTGTTACTGTATGACTTCTCGGTTTCTTGGCAACGATACAAATTAATATCATCAACGTGAAATCCTAGTCCACTACAAAAGCTAGGTCGAATAAACTTCTAAATGCAATTCCAAATTCCCATGCAATAATCCCAACAGAAATTCTCAGCTGTAAATTCAAATATCAAAACAGTTGTACCATTTACAAATAGAATTAACAGATATAGGTACACCAATATCTGCACTGAAACTAAACCCAATCCTACTTTTGAAATATTACGATTCTAAAGAGATTAGAACTGTATATATATTACACACATAGTTGATCCTTCTATACATCTGTACTAATAATACACTCGAGAGCAATGAATCCGGGTCACATAGAATCCTAAAAATCTCGGAAACTAAAAATGCTAGGTTAATGCAATAAATTGTATTTAATAGACAATGTAATACTCCTTAAATGAAGATATTAAAACTTCTTAGTTATTGTAAAGTTATATCATAAAAAAATCAAATTTGAAAAAGGGCCACTTTCGAAGATGGAACTACGAAATTACAGCATTTGGTTTTGCTTTTGTTTGTAATCTGTCATTTATGTGGGTACATAAACCATGTTGATAGTGCTCTATATTCATTATTCAAGCTGAAATTATGTCGCTTACGCCTGAAGAATGCACCAGAATACTTACAATGCTGGAAACCGGCCGGAGTCAGCGCGATACAGCCAGGACTGTCGGTGTGTCGCTGTCAACAGTACAAAGAGTTCTCCGACGTTACGAAGAAACTGGTTCTAACCTACGCAGACCAGGAACGGGCAGAACCAGGTGTACCACAGCACGAGAAGACCGATACTTGGTGAACACCATGCTTCGAAATCGCTTTCTCACAGGAACTGAACTCACAAATCAGTTTCGACGCCTCGGAGTAAGTAACCCAAGTGCATGGACAGTAAGACGTCGGCTTGCTGAATCTAACTAAAAACCCCTTATACCTGCAAACGGCCCTAAACTGGAGCGTGGGCATCGTATTTCAAGACTAAGATATGCCCAGAGCCACGTAAATTGGAGTATTGAAGATTGGTCAAAAGTTATGTTCTCCGACGAATCAAAATTTATGTTCTACAAGCACGATGGAAGGACACAGAGTGTATCGAAGACCAGGGGAAAGATTCAAGCAAGCATGCATCGAAGAAAAAGTAGCCTACGGTGGTGGGTCTGTACTTGTGTGGGCCGGAATTTCTTCTGAAAGTCGCACAGAGCTGGTGATCATAGAAAACGGCTCTTTAACTAGCGTAAGATATGTGGAAGAAATCCTCAATGATCACGTTGGTCCATTTATGGTCAATTTAGGTGAGGATGCTATATTTATGCATGACAATGCCCGACCTCATACAGGTAGGATTGTGAATGACTACCTTCAAGAGATGAACATTACTCGTATGGAGTGGCCAGCGCGCAGCCCGGATATCAACCCGATCGAGCATGCTTGGGACGAGCTAGGCAGATGCGTAAAACAACGAAACCCTCCCCCAATCACGCTTCGTGAGCTCAAAATTGCTCTCACAGAGGAATGGGAGAATATTCCCCAAAATCGTATAAGGAACTTGGTGTAAAGCATGCCAAACCGCGTAAACGCAGTAATGGAAGCACGAGGAGGCAATACGAAGTATTAAAATTCAAGAAAATCGTAATAAAGTTCAAAAATTTCATGTTTCCTATTTTTGTTTTAAGGAGAGATCAGCAGTTTTTTTCTTTATGTAATTTTGTGTTAATAAAATGTACGGTGACTCATATTTTTTTTACTTTCATTTAAAGAGTATTACATTGTCTATTAAATACAATTTATTGCATTAACTTATCATTTTTAGTTTCCGAGATTTTTAACATTCTTTAAGTGACCCGGATTCATTGCTCTCGAGTGTATTATAAAGAGGAAAGATTTATATTTTTCTATGTAACGATTAAATTTAAAAACTACTGGACCGATTTGAAAAATTCTTTCACCGTTGGGAAGCTACACTATCCCCAGGAGACATAGGTTACTTTTTTTTTTGTTCCCACGGGAACGAAAACTATGCGGGTGAAACCGCGTGACATCCGCTAGTTTCTAATATATCATGACTTCGCTTTGTATATATTTGTTGTACAATTTTGTATAGATTGAATCGTCGACGTCATTGTGCGTACTTACTGACCATTCGTTTGAATAAATTCTGAATGATACGAGTAATGGCATAGGAAAGGTTTTTGGTTCTATTGCAAAGGTTATATAGGCAAAGTGTTATTAGGGTTTTTGCTAAAGTACGAGTATTGTTTGCCTTTGGAGTTGTGACCGGTTTATGGCCCGTCCCTATTTCATGGGTAATAACTGTCGAAATGTGAGTCACAAAATTACAGGCATGATTATAAGGTTGAAATAGGTATAAATGATGTGGACTGGGGTAGCTAATCAAAAAAATGTAATTAGTCCGTCATTTAGATTACCAAAAATATTCGACACGTATTTTTTCTTTTTCCACTTAAACAAACAATGAAGACGATACAGTGCTTTGAAAACTCGTGTGACGTCATACTCTAAGATATTAGTATGACATTTTTTAGCGGTCAGTGACGTCACCAACCCCCACTCAAATCTTTGACGCGTTTTACCTTCGTCAAATTTTATTGATTTGTTAAAATACGTATCCAATATTTTTGGATAATCCAACAGAATTAGAATCACTTTTTTTAAGTCAGTAAACATCCATATTGGGAACGTAAGATCGCAGTATTTGTAAATCCAATTTAAAAACAAACTGTCAAGCTGAAATCTAAAGAAAACTATCATAGAACCATGTGTGAAATTGAACGTCGCTTTGAAAGGATTCAATATGTCGTTCACTGATATAGCCCCGAGCGGGGTTCTCTTCAGAGCAAAGAAGTAATGATCTTGAAATTCTTCAAATAATACAAAGAAAATCCATTGTTCTTTTCCAGTATCCCGATAACATCTACTTCAGTTGAGGTCTCGTTGATCAATCCAAACCTTAATATAATAATGATGAATTTCTTTCAATTTGAATTTGGTACCTCTGAATATAAATTGGAACCGAAATTTCTGGCATGTTTCCCCCTTGTTATCTACGAATTTGTAAGGAAAAAATATTGGAGACGGTAATAACAAGAACTTATTTGTTGATGTTTTTCACAGGTCCTTGTTACGAAACCAGATTTTTATAACGAGGAGACGAGAAAGAACTTATTCTGTACATTATCAGAATTGATTTCACTGAACATAGTGCCTATTGTCAACACTAATGATGCCGTCAGCCCACCGATGCACATCCGTGATGACAGCGTCGTACCAGGAACTGGAAAGAAGGTAAGAAATATTGAACCCTCCTAAAAGCAAGTAGAGTACAAAATTCTTTTCGGTTGACGTCTGAATTATTTATTTGTGCAATGATTGCCAGTTCCTGGAAAACTGCGTCATAAAATAGGAAATCAAATTCTTGTTTTTGTCAAAATAAAAACACCATTCCGATTTATTTGTCGGTTCGTGGTAAAAATCATGTATATTATTTGGTGGAATTATAACATTTAAACGAATCGATATCAAGAAATATCTGTTTTCTTCTTTCATACTACTCTTGCTATAAAACTGCAATGTTACAAATCACAACACAGCATCTTTATCTAATTTTGCAGATTCCTCATAAATTGCGACTCTTTTCCCCTCAATTTGCTTCAGCGGCCTCATCCGTCAATCAGCTGTGAGATATCTTAATAACGAATCGATCTCCTCATCCCTGAACTGCGACCCATCAATCTGGGGCAATTTTATGTTCCAAAGATCTTGCTGCATTTGCAATAATTTTACTTCATCGGAAACCTTTTTCTACACAGGGTATAGGTATTAAGGACAACGACAGTCTGTCCGCTCTGCTGGCCGCTGAGATCCAATCAGACTTATTGATCATGATGTCTGATGTCGATGGCATATATAACAAACCCCCGTGGGAGGATGGTGCACGAATGATGCACACGTACACGTCAAAGGAACAAGTCCAATTTGGACAAAAATCAAAGGTAAGATGAAAAACTCAAAAGTCTTTGTTGATAAAAATAAATAATCTGGCGGCGAAAAACAGAAAGGATCAAAGAGTTAACTCCTGAAATGATAAAAAGAGCTTATGGAGGTAAAAAATCTAAATACAGTCTAGCTTTAAACTGAATTTGCTACCAAAACAATATATTTTCTTTCGAGTTGATCCTAAACTAGCTATGCAAAGTGTTTTGATGATTGTATCAGACAAAGGCAATATCTATGCGTAGGTGGCAATTTAAACCCACGCAAAAACTAAGAGAAAAACAAAGAGAATATTTGTCTTTCAAAATAAAGGTTTTGTTGTTTAACAAGTTACCGATTGAAGTTCTTGGTAATATCGCTAATCAATCAAAATTATTTAAAAATGTCTTTCAAAAGACATTGAAACAAGAGCTGTCTTCTAATATTTTTTGAACTTCTTCTGAATGTTATGAATGAATTAACAAAGGCGTATGAAGATCACTGATCACAGAAAACTTTTTACACCTAATGTGTTTTTAATATTGTTTCTTAATTTAGGTTGGTACTGGAGGTATGGATTCTAAAGTTAATGCTGCATCCTGGGCTATGGCTCGAGGAGTCAGTGTGGTTATCTGCAATGGTATGCAAGACAATGCCATCAAGACTATTATCAGTGGAAGAAAAGTCGGTACATTCTTTACGGATTGCATCACTACCCCTGCTGCGGCTACATCTGTTGATGTTTTGGCTGAAAACGGTATGTATACTTCAATATGTCCAACAAACAAACAAAAAGTAAGAATAATAATGCTTACTATGTTTCTTTTTTTTTCAGCAAGAACTGGCAGCAGAGTTCTACAACGTCTTTCTCCAGCAGAAAGAGCAACGGCCATTCACTCGCTAGCAGACCTATTAGTCAGCAAACAAGATGAAATTATGGAAGCAAACTCAAAAGACTTAGAAGAAGCTACGAAGAGCGGCCTTGCAAAGCCTTTACTGAGCAGACTATCTTTAAGTCCTAGCAAATTGAAAACCTTATCCATAGGCCTCAAGCAGATTGCCGACTCAAGTTACGAAAACGTTGGTAAAGTGTTGAGAAAAACAAAGCTAGCTGAAAATTTAGTTCTACAGCAAGTATCGGTTCCCATTGGGGTTCTTCTAGTCATATTTGAATCTAGGCCTGATTCCTTACCCCAGGTGGCTGCTTTAGCTATGGCATCTGCTAATGGTCTCCTATTAAAGGGTGGAAAGGAAGCTGCTCATTCAAACAAAACTCTCATGGGATTAGTTAAGGAATCTCTAAAAGGTGTTGGTGCTGATGACGCCATCTCTCTTGTATCGACGAGGGAGGAAATTAGCGACCTATTGTCCATGGAGAAGCACATAGACCTTATTATTCCTAGAGGCTCATCTGATTTAGTAAGAAATATTCAGAAACAATCTCAGCATATTCCTGTCCTTGGTCACGCTGAGGGTATTTGCCACGTGTACTTAGACAAGGATGCTGATCCAGCAAAGGCATTGAAGATTGTACGTGATGCTAAATGTGACTACCCAGCAGCCTGTAACGCTATGGAAACTTTACTGATTCACGAAGATCATCTTAATGGTGATTTATTCGATGATCTTTGCAATATGTTAAAGAAGGAAGGTGTTAAGATCCATGCTGGCCCCAGACTATCTAGTCAGTTGACATTTGGTCCACCACCAGCGAAGAGTATGAAGTTTGAATATGGAGCTCTAGAATGTTGCATTGAAGTGGTCAAGGATATGGAAGAGGCTGTTGATCATATACACAAATTCGGAAGCTCACACACGGATGTCATTGTTACTGAGAATGGTGAGTTTGTATATTTATAAATGATTTCTGTAATCACTCATGGTTTATTATATTTATAAACGTTATTAGCTTCTCACCGATTTTCCTCTTAACCATAGTGAGTTATAGCTGTATCATCTATCAGTCGAGTGTTATTAACATCAACATATAGGGAAGTAGTTACATTTGACGACATATGACGACACGGTTGGCGCAGCGGTTCAAGCAATGGACTGCTGCGCTGCGTGTCGCGGGTTCGATCCCCGCACGGAACAAATATTTGTATGGCCTACAGATAGTTGTTCCGGGTCTGGGTATTTGTGTATGTGAGTTTAAATGTCTGTGAACGCACCCACGATACAGGAGAAATTCCTAGTGTGGGGCAACGTTTTTAAAAAAAAGAAAAAAATAATAAAATGATAATAATTACTTCAAGGCAAACATAGTTAATTGCACATATACCATTTTGTTGACGCGTGATATGTATATTATAGTGTTTTTGGAAGTCATTGTTATCAGTAACAAGTATATAGCTATAGATAAGTTTATCTGTGGCAGTTACTCTTGTTTTATGATCGTCTGTTTGATAGATACTATTTGTTGTACTTGAACTTGTAGTTAAGGCCAGGGATTTTATATTATTCCTATGACCAACGGGTTATAAATTTTCCTATGAAGAACAAAATAGTTGGATGTTCATTCTGGCAAGTAGTAAACAAGTACTTCAATACATTTTATGAAGCAGCTTATTTTGGCGTAAAATATAAGACCATATTTTTGTCTGATTCGTCTTGGTAAATCTATGTTGTTGTACTATGTTACAATATATAACGGGTTTTATTGATCTTTATCATCCAAATGGCTACCAAAAACCCGTCGTCCGAATATATAAAAAAAATATGTATTTCGAAAAATACTCCTTGAGAACCTACTCTGCATCAATACTTACCTACTTTATAAAGCTTTATCTAATTTCTGTTGTCATAATCCATTTCAGATGGCGCAGCGAAACGTTTCTTGGCCTCAGTGGATAGCGCGTGTGTGTTCCACAACGTGTCGTCCCGTTTCGCCGACGGCTTCCGCTTTGGCCTCGGCGCTGAAGTTGGTATCTCCACCGCCAGGATACACGCTAGAGGTGAGATAAAACTTTGGCACCGTGTGATTCCGTTTACAGTTTTTTCATTTACGGTGGGGCCCTATCGCTTTCATATTTGTGTAGCAGACAATTTTTTGTGTGTAGTGGTCAAAAGTAAGCTCAAGTTTTTTTTCAATAATGTCACAGGCATCCAACAAAATTATTGTTAAGTTTTTGGTATCCGCAGCTGGTTGCCAACAAGGTGATCCTCTCGGACCTGTAATTTTTAGTTTAGCTATACCTCCCATAGTTTAACTACTAAATTTAAAATTTAACGAGTGGTATGTTTAAGAAATAACGCTAGGAGGTGATGTTGACACCGTTTTGAATTACCCCAAAGAGCAATAATTTGCAAAACTACCAGTGGTTTGTAATCTAAACTATGTGAAGATCTTGTACAATAAATCTAATTTGTTTATCGTTTCCCAGGTCCTGTGGGTGTTGAAGGCCTGTTGACCACCAAATGGATCCTAGAAGGTACCGACCACACAGCTGCTGAATTTAACGACGGCAAGAGGAACTGGCTCCACGAGAAACTTCCAGTCAATTGACTAACTGAAATAGATCACTCCGGCGATCCAATCCAATCTGACCGAAAAGAATCAGCAAAAACTCTTTGGACTAGAATCAAAGAGTTCTTTGTCAGAAGATAATTTTTAGGTCTTGGATTGGCAAATTAGTTTTTAAGTAAAGGTTATATTTTTGAACAAGTAATGTAAAGATATGAAGAATAAGTGTGAGTGAAGAAGGGACGGCATTTTGCAATGTAAAATTTAGATAAATGTTAGATTATAATGTTGAG
This sequence comes from Diarsia rubi, assembly GCA_932274075.1. Lineage (NCBI taxonomy): Eukaryota > Metazoa > Arthropoda > Insecta > Lepidoptera > Noctuidae > Diarsia > Diarsia rubi. Next base: position 16,371,752 of record OW026424.1, on the reverse strand, counting down.
TAAGTTGTAAAAACGATTCGATTTAATAAAATATTTTGATAATAATACGTCTTTTTACCAAAAAATATGAATTTTTAGGACAATAAATAAAGGCATATATTTAAATCGAAATCTGAATATTCCCTTTTTCGACCAAAATATTTCAAAGTTAAACCAAAAATTCTGACTTGCACACAAATCATGTACCTACACTTATTAAATCAAATACAATCAACTGTTTAATGGTGTTTGCAGAACTGTTTTACTGAACTGATAACAACATAACATAACCTAACCAAAAAGTAAAAAATATGGACTCACGTCATGTCTGCCCCTAACCTAACTTAACCTCAACAATTTAGAGTGCAAGTTTGTATTATTACCCGACTGCCGAAGGGAATTGAATAAAATATACGTCGTTAGATTCGTCTTGATGGCGCGAGTGTCACTGGTTACATTAAAAATAATGAAAATTATGGATTTGGGGGCCATATGGCGGAGGTCAAATGTTATTTATTTTGATACCCTACTCGATGGAGTAGTGTATCAAAATGAAGGGTTTTAAAAGGAGATTACAAAAATATATAACACATATATTTATAAGAAATTCAAAGTGACAAAGCCTATTAACAAACACAAAGGTTAAATTATCTGCGAAGTATTTTACGCGACCAAGGAAACACATGATGTTAATTACGTTTGAGAATAATACATCGTCTCACCTGAAGATATGAGTTTTCAGGAAACGAAATAATTATTATTATCATTACGTCTTGGTGCCGTTTGCTGCTCTCCTCATCGCTGTCAATGTGGTGAAGCTGTCAGCAACCTCGGACACCATGGCCTGTCCTGCAGCCGAAGTGCGGGCCGTTTTGCGCGACATGCGAACATAAACGATATCATCCGACGTGCTCTTGTTACCCCCCAGCTGTTTTAGAGCCAAATGGCTTGGCACGCGACGATGGCAAAAGACCGGACGGCATGTCCTTGTTTCCTTGGAAGATGGGTAGGCCTTTAGTGTGGGACGCAACTTGCGTCGATACTCTTGCGCCATCACATCTTCCAAGCTCTTCGTGTTGTGCTGGTGCTGCCGCTGCGGCTGCGGAGAACCTCAAGCGGCGTAAATATAGTAACCTTTGTGGAAACTATATTTTCGAGCCGTTTGGGGTTGAAACTCTAGGGCCGTATATTTCCAAACGCCTTGTTGACGCTTCCTCTGACCCAAGGGCTGACTTTTTCTTTGGCCAGAGGCTAAGTGTTGCCATACAACGCGGCAACGCTGCCAGTCTCTTGGGCACTTTACCTGCTGACAGCGTTGAGGAGGAGTTTTTCGATGCCCTTTTATAGTTAGTTTGTTTTTAGGTTAGTTTAGTTTATATATTTAGTCTTACTTATATCTCAATAAATGATGTTTTTATTCAATTTAACCAAATAAATAATAATGATTCTTGTTACATCGTAATTGATGTTACGTCTAATACGATACTGATTCACCGATCCGGAATAACAATCCCTAATGATTATCCTTTGAACATTTACTTCCCTTCTATCGTTGCCATTACGTAACTATTTTTTAACGGTGAAGGAAAACATCGTGAGGAAACCGGCAAGTCTTAGAATCAAAAATTTCGAAGATATGTGATATCTACCAACCCGAACTGCCCATCCCTCTCCTAGAGCGGAAGCCTGAATCCCTGCAGTGGGAACATTATAGGCTGATGATGATCAAGAACAATTTTTTGAAAGAACTTGTTCGAAAACAAACTAATTGAGCTGCTGATGGCTTACAATGCAACACGTGCCCAAAACCGTGAAGCTAAATGATCTCTAAATTTTGCATTTCCACTCTAGAGCTGGAAAGTTACCTATAATTTTGCCGCCAGAAACATTTTTGATACAAGTGATGATTAGCCTGTGATTGCGATTTTTGCTACATTGTGTTATCCCGTCTCGAGTGTTCGGAATAACTTTCCACACCTATATCGAAATGTACGTACCTATGTAGGGTTAACTATATAGCTATTGCCCACTTTAAGATTTCATGGACATAAGGACCAAAAAAAAAACATTAAACATAACATAACTTTAAACATACTATGACATTTCTATGACATTTTGTAGACCCAATATAAAGCAGATTGACATATTGCAACGTTTCGAATTATCGCTGCGTAGATTAACCGCAGCAGTTCAATTTCGGAGATTACAGCGTGCATTTCAATTAATGTGAAACCAGTGGCCACTTTGACGATAAAGGGCGTTATTACCAATTTTAGGCAAGTTACCACCATTCTGTACCTGCGAATAGGAATGTTTACTGACTTAAAAAATGTGATTCTAATTAGTCCGTCTGTTAGATTATCGAAAAATATTGGATACGTATTTTTGTTTTATCAAATCAATAAAAATTGACGAAGATAAAACGCGTCAAAGATTTAAGTGGGGGCTGATGACGTCACTGACCGCAAAAAAATGTCATACTAATGTCTTAGAGTATAGAGTTTCATTCATTTCTTTATTGTTAGTTTTTGTGAAAAAAGATACGTGTTCAATATTTTTTGGTAATATAAACGACGGACTAGTTAGATTTTTTCTGTTAACTACCCTATTGGGATAGGATGATTGACAAATAATAACTATCAAATTGTTTGTCGATTGGTCCATTGCGTACCACTATATGCTGTAATTCAATGAGTTGTGATTCAAGTAAATAACGATGTTTAACTCAAAGCATTATAGTCAATTTGACCATTACAGGCACTTTTCAATGTCAGAAAAACAAATAAAACAAATTCACAGTCACAAGGCATAATAACTTGTGAAAGTGTAGTGTAGTTTGGTGTCCATTCATGAGAATAATGGGCAAGAAACTCCATTGACACTCTTTTAAAAATCAATATATTTAAAATCTCGGTTACATCATTCATGTTGAGATTATTTTTTTTATTTCTTAAAACTAGATGAGGAGAAACAGCTGGAACCCACTCAGAAGTCACAGTCCGTTTTAAAGTCTAGACATAATCCTCCTTCAGACACTACGAGTCTGCACTGTCAGATATGTAGTCAGAAACTCAAAAGCTAGCCAGCCTAGCTATTGGATATAATCTCAATGACCTAGATCCTCCATCTAGACAGTCCCTCCATGTAATTTTCTAATAAAGTTTCTATAAACCGAAATCAAAAATACTAGTCTTTTTTTTTTTTTTGGCGGTTGGAAAATCATCGAATAACCCCTCCCGCTCTTGAGCAGAAGCGAAAGGGAGTGTCAGACTTCTACTGACTAAAAACCACCCATGTTCCTTCTTCGCCCTCTATGTAGAGGCCGCGATAACTAGTACAACCTGCGGCCCCGACGGGAAAAAAAAATACTTGCCTTCCGCTGTGTTAACACAGTGAGCTGGCCCTAACTTAGTTTGGAAAAGGCATAGGAAAATGACGAAGCTGTTTTTTAGTTATTTTTTTTTATTGTAGGAAACTTTCAAATGATTCTTCCCGCTCTGGGCGGAGCGCAAGGTAGTGTCAGACTTGTACTGACTAAAAACCATCCATGTTCCTTCTTAGCCCTTTGTATCAGGAGCCGCGGTATTGGCGACGGCCCTTGCGGGTCCAAATGATGGAGCTCACGTTAACTTGAAGAGATTTTAGCTAGCTGCCTTGTCTATTAATTAATAGTATAATTTTAGAAATAGTATCGGTATCCAGTTTTCCAAAGGTTTCTTTAATTAAGGTCTAACAGGATATTGTAACGGGAAGCCTTTTCGATTTGATTATTATATAAATTAGAGTATTGTTTAATACATCGAAATCAATCAAGAAAGGCGTCGAGTATGTGTGTACGAGGTATGTGTTACTAACTGAAATTACGGAAAGACCCAGTTGCCTCGTTGGATCAGTTATCGCAAGTGCGACTGCTAAGCATGAGGTCCTAGGTTCAATTCCTGAGTCGGGCAATGTGTAATTGGGGTTTTCAATCAGGAATTACTTAAAACAAAACCCCCAAACCCAAACCAACCAGCCCTTAAAAAAAACTTTCGAAATATGGTTGTACCATTAGATACACCTCTGTTTAACCCATTGGGGATTACAGGCGTGATGTTAAGTAACTTTAGAACAGACAGCCACTATGTCACTGTGTCTATGCTCTAAGAAACATGAACGCCAGCATCAACTTGAAATGATATTAGATTGTTAATATTTTATTCATCACCTCACGATGTCTTTTTTCGTCTCAGAAAGAAACTGCTGGCGCCCTTTAGAGAGAACCGTACTTTAATAAATTGTCCGATTACATTTCTTGATAACATTGTTTTCGGAAATTCGTCGAATAAAAGTTGAAAAGTTGCGCCCAACGTTATATGTATTGTGTAAATAAATACAAAGGTACATAATTCTCATGAAAGATTCTTTTATTTTCTTCTGAAGGTTTTTGATTCAATGACTTTTTGGTTTCTGGTGAAGGTTTAGGAGAAGCACACGGGACTGGTCAATGTGGCGACACATGGGGAAGGCTCAATGTCCAGCAGTGGACATCTTTTGGCTGAAATAACGATGATGATAATTTGCCTAGTTTGGGTAAATTACTTTTGCTTATTTGAGACTTTGTAATTTAAACCGGATGGCTCATTTCAAAGCATAAGTAACTTAGTACGTATTTCAGGAGCTAAAATTGCTATCCCTTTTAGTAATACAATCACTATGGAAAAAAAGAGTACCCGTGTTACTGATTGTAAGTCAGACATGTGAGTGATTCGTATGTATCTAGACGCAGACAGGATCGTTTTGTTTCCAAAGAAACTTTATCTTTTGCTAACGGAAATCTACGCGATTGAATCGTTTGAGCAAGCGCCATACTGGGAGCGAAACTATGAAAGAAGAGACGGAAATATATTTTTTTGGTACGTGCCACTAGTGCACATTAGTGATGTTTAATACCCCTATATTAAACCAATAAATGGGTAATAATACGGTAGTTCAGATAGGGTAGGATAGGGTAGGGTGGTTCGGATAGGGTAGTTATAGTAGGGTAGGGTAAAGTCAGTGGGAACAATTTAACTGATGATGATGATGATGAATTATTAGATTTCCAAAAAATATTAGACACGTATTTTTTTATTTTCACGTTAAGAAAAAATGAAGACGATACAGTGCTTTGAAAACTCGTGTGACGTAATATTCTAAGACATTAGTATGGCATTTTTTACCGGTCAGTGACGTCACAAACCCCCACTCAAATCTTTGACGAGTTTTATCTTCGTCAATTTTTATTGATTTAATAAAACAAAAAAGACGTCAGTTGTGGGTAAAAAATGTACTAACGTTTTCGAGGAGTTCCCGTGTTTTTGACGCACTGTATCGTCTTAATTTTTTGTTTATGTGAAAAAAGAAAAATTACTTGTCCAATTATTTTTGGAAATCTATCTTGTCCGATCCCCTATTGTCACAGCGCTAACATATCATGTTTTATATTTTTGAGTGGATTTTTTTCAGCTCGCTATAGCCCCACACTTTATACTGTGCCACGTACCTTTGTTACCAACCAATGTAGGTGCTAAAGTTCCACACTCGATGGATTGAAGCAAGTTTCCCCAGTAGGTCTCGAAACACAAACAATTCGTTTATTTTATTCTGACGCAGCTGATGAAAATGTGAGGCTATCTGTAAGAAAGCTATCAATTTTTGTTAAGGGATACAATATATATTGTTCTGCTAAATATTGTGTGTGTGATCTGTCTGTGTAAGTGTCTCGGTCTTCATTTCTTCAAGATTGGCTAACAAGAAATAATGCGGTTTTAATTCAGTTTTAGAAGTAACATATTGTATTGTATTTCTAGAAAATACAAGAATAAAATTAAGAATAACAAGCATCGCGCTTTTAATCCCCGCAGAGTTAGGCAGAGGTGTCCCCAAATGTAGATGTTGCCTTCTGTGTTTTCTTATTGCAATAAAGAATAATTTTATTCTTAAACTGTATGCAATATAATATATTTACACTCGTTGGTACTGAACTACTGACTGAATTAGTAAGATATAAATACTGTACAGACGCCAGCAGATAAACCTACTACAATCTCTAATGGATATTTAACTTTATTGCATTAGGTTCAAGGTTGATTGGGGAAAGACACTTTCGCGTTGCTTGATCTCGGGTGCTGCCGTCCGCGTCTGTACATTTTCAACTGGAAACAAAAGGCTTCCATCAAATTTTAAAGACAATGATTATGTTAAAATAATACTTAAAACCATTAAGAAACTCACTTTCACAGTTTGAAGAAACATTAATAATAATAAGCTTTATTATGCGAAGATAAATATTTTTAGACAGAAATATTTATCTTCGCATAATAACTCTGTAACGGCTTCCTTACATAAAACAGGCGAACCCGGGTGAGTTCAGTGAGAGAACGTCAGCATAATAGGTGGTAATACAATAGATTATTTACTTAAGCCGTGACCATTACTAGAGTTTCCTATTTCAATCCCAAAGGTTTGAACGACGGTATAATTTTGTTGACGCTGAATAAACTGGAATGTTAACAATTTTCAGCAAAATTTTGGGAAGTGGTAAATGAAGGGAAATATTATTTAATTATTGACATTTTCAGGATACTTCACTTCACACTAAATAATGTAATTTTATTTAATCACAGAACTAGTATTTGGTAGTCTTACTGCCGCACTCAGAGAGCTTTAATGATTCCTTAAGCCACTTAGTACTGGTTTTGACAGTTTTGTCATACAAAAATATGTCAAACCTTTACTAAGCTACAGCTTACGTAATCATTAAATATTATTTATTTATTTATTAAAAATGTATGCACAAGTAATGAAACCGTACAAAGGCGGACTTAATGCCTTGGGCATTTTCTACCAGTCTACCTTAGGGTGATGCAGGGACATTACACAGTAGGTGCATAACAGAAACAAAAATTAGAAAATATATATACCTAACATATAAAAATAAATACATACAATACATAAAATATTTAAAATTTTGAAAGATAACAAGAAAAACTTTAACAACTTAGTTGAAATATCTCAGAGTACGGCAGTTAATGATAAGTTCTTGTTGTTTTTGGAGGACCTCGTGACTAAGTAAACCACGATTGCCTAGGTTTTTCATCGGATAGCACGTTTAGCCGCTGGTTTCGAGGTATTCCCACCTGAGCATCGATTTTTGGAGTACCTACGCTTAGAGCACCAAAGCTATTCCCATCTGAACACCTACGATTTGGTAGTTGCTAGTGATGGGGTGTATAATAAAAGTAATCGATAATAATTTTAGTAAAGTTTCACAAACTACTAGGAAAACAGAAACGGTAGGAGGTATTGGAAATTGGATTTTTTAAATCAAATCTATATGCCTTTCTAAGTCCGAAGTCTGACAACCAATCATATCAAGGTACCTTTTGGTATGACGGGTTGTCAGACTAACGGGCCACTTGTCGTAATGAGTAATACAATACCACATATTACTCAGTACTAACAGTTAGTATTGACTATAAAGCTACTTATATGACCTCCTCAACCGAAGAGATGATTGAAAGGATATAGGGGAGGGCTTTGTCCAGCAGTGGCACAAAACCGGTTTAATGAAAAACATTTGTAATCAATGTAAGTGATTACAATTTTATTTAGCTTTCATTAGTTAAGGAACGTAAGCCTTTATTAGTACGATTTTAGAGATACTTTTAGAATTACCTTTGGCAGATGTTGATTCCCTAATTAGTGCTAGTGAATTTTGCTGTTGCTTCCTCAAAAAATTGATAATGATTCCTAACTTGTAAACAGTTCTCATTATGTCCTTGGTAGTAACAACCGAGATCCAGAACACTTCGATTTTCTAATTGCTAGAGACCGGTTTACATGCAACTTAGAATCGACGACAGTTTGAACCCAGACAGGCGCATTACTTTATGTAATTTATTTCATCACTATTGCTCTCAAAAACGGTGAACGAAAACATCACGACAAAACCGACATGTACAAAAACAATTTAAAAAAAATAAGACATGTGACATCTACCAATCCGCACTGGGCCCGCGTGGTGGATTAAATCCCATTCCTCTCCTAGAGAGGATGCCATTAATGATGATGACTTGAAATTGCAATTTAACACAATAGCACGTGGCACAATGAATATAGCACAATTCCGGGACGTTTCAACTGCGCTACGATCAGACACTCAATGTCCTTGTTGCAAGCTCAAAATTCCCATTCCTTTATTTTCTTCTTCAAAACCAAGTTATTCCAAACTCTCAGTAGTACAGTCCGTGCCCAGCATTACCTGTCTCCCCTGCTAATACCACTTGCCCTCTTTTTCTATGTTCGAATGCTCAGGTAAGGACACTGACTGTACGATTGAGCCTTCTATTAATAATTAAAATTTTATTCAACTGTTCTTTTTTTGCGAAATACAATTGCATATGCAAATATGCATTGTCATATAATCCAGTCTTTACTCATTATTATAGCATCTAATTTCCGTACCAAAATAATCAAGTTGGTTAGTTTACTGCAGACTTACTTATTGCGTCAGTTTATTACAACAGTGTTCGCACTTAATGCTGTAATTTAGAATATAAGCTGAACAATAAAGATTTAGGTTACGAAATAATATCTTAAAATCTACGACTAAATATGAAACAACTAGGTTCAGACCTCGAAAATTATTCCACAGGAACAAATTATCTTACTATGTTCCAAACACTGGTCATTATAAGTTTCATCGAAGTACGGTCAGTCGTTAAGGTGTGACGTGCTAACAGACGGACCTATAGAATATCAGTACATTTGGTTATACTGCACGATTTTCGCATTGCTGAGATTAGTATTTTATCACGACTTGAATGGCTAGCTAGCCTAGCCTGGGATATCTTCCTAGATTATTCATTATTAAGATGTCGCGACATTTCGAATCTGTTGCACCACGATCGCAGGATGACTGGAGAATGCAGGTGGATGGTAAATATCTACCCTCTGGTTCTATCGACCCTCTTCTTAGTCTTCCGCTATGCGCACTATTGGAACTCGACACAAAGTCACGGCAAAACACACTGATAGTATCACCGTAGATTGCGGAACGTGAGAGGGAGAGATCCTCTCGTCCCTGCCGCCACGGGAGACGCTCCGGGCGGGCGTCGGGGGCCCAGTGATGGCTTCCGGCCATCGTAGACGCGGGCCTGTGGACGGCGAGAAATGGGCTAGCTCACCTTCCATCCGTCCTGTGACGATGACAGGCCATGTCGAAGAAGCGTTAGTATTCCACGCTCGCCTCAAAGAGATGTCAGCAACATTGCAAGGGCCGACACCTGGCGGGTTGTTCGAAAGAGATACCGCGGCCCTGGACACAAAAGGCTAAGAAGGAACATGGGTGGTTTTTATTCAGTAGAAGCCTGATACTTCCTTCCGCTCTGCCCAGACCGGGAGGAGTCATTTGATGATTCCCACTATCCAACAAAAACAGTGTCAGTTTTAATTTAGTTATAAACCATATAAAATAAAACAGTGTTCGATTTCGAATATCCTCCGGAAATACGGGCTTTTCTGCTAAATTGGGACTAAATGCTGCGCCCAAGGTCGGGATTATAACCACACTCGGTGAGTGCTCGTATTGATCATCTATTTTCGTGCACACGCTGCGGGTTAAGCTAAGGGCTAAGATCACGATACATGGTCACATCAATTGTTATTATCCTTTTTTGTGAGATAATCCTTATAAAATGATACCCGAGATAGGAGTTATGTCAAATTTCTACAGACTTACACCACTGTTAATAATACTACGATGAATTGCTGTTTCTATTTTTACGTACATCCGAATTTTACCATACCGATTGGCGTTACCAAATGTTTAGGGTCAGATTTTCTGAATCTAGGGTGAAATGTTACTGTTTCACGCAAAAATACAAACCGTCTACATAAGCTATTGAATAATAAAGCTTGTCTTACATGGACATGTTTTTCAGTTTACTTGAAGGAATTATCAACCTGATTTAGTGAGCCACATATTGCTCGTGTAAACGTAGCCTTATGATCATCTATTTCCACGCGTAGCGGGTTAAGTAACACCAAGGTTTATACACTTCTCTATACAATACGTTTACAATCAGTGCCTCCCTTACCAAAATAAAACTTTCCATTCCCAATGGTAACCTTTTCAAATGTTTGTAGATTTTGTACTCCAATGTGTGATTGTGTACACAGGTCAGAGTATATATCGGGATTTAAATTTCTATTTTTAGGAACAGTTATATAGTTTTCTATTGTAGGTACCTATATAATATTATACAGAAGTATTTGTTTGGGTTTGTAAGTAGGGGTAATCTTCGGGGCTACTGATTCGATCCTTAAAACTCTTTGACTACCGGGAAGCTACATTATCTCCGAGTGTCTTATGTTACATTTAAATCGGTCCTGTGGGTTAAATTCCGTATATAATATACGGCGGCGAAGCCGGGAGCAAACACTAGCATTTTTTTTATAAAACGGAATGGTTAGGCTTTAATTGGAATGAATGGTTCTTGTATACTTGTTGTGTTATAGCTAAAGTTTTTTTTAACGAATCTGCATTGTTGTGGATTATGAGATTATTGATCGTCAAGAACTTGCTAGATTTTGGTTTAGGTACGTCAACAGATGAAACAGACTTTTTATACAGTTAGTCTTTTCCTAAAAACTGTCATAAAATCCAATAGTTTGATTTTCGTCAGGGATTAATTAAGGTGCCGCCGATTTTGAATGAAAATTCGTGCAATTTTCGTGTTTTTAATTCGATGCCTTGAATTGCTTTTTGAAACTATGTGCCTGATCTGTTAAGTTTCGCTATTATTGCTCTAGTTCTCTAGTTCTTTTTATGAGAGGCAGTAATATAACACACCGATATTGTCTAGAAACTTCCTATAACGAATATACCAAAGCTTTTCCAATTTCTACCCCTAGAGTACGGTGGTCAAAAGTTTCTTACAAGCAAAGTCGCGAGGGATACCTCGTAACTTAAATTAGCAAACTAGACCCTAAGTTTATAGTGTCTAAGCCTAGTCTAGCATATTAAAACTTTAACTCACAATCTTCTGTCCGTGTACCTACGTGAGGCATTGGCTGAGTTTACAACTCAGCATTAAGGCCATATTCGCAAGTTTATCTGCGCACGGGATTATCAACGCTTGGCTTATCTGTGAGAGTTGAAAATTCAACAGTTCGTTTTTTATAACGCGTTTTTGATAGGCTCTGTAGAAATTTTAAGAGGGAACAGGGCCTGCGAGGAATTTGAAAAGCTTTTGCCATCACACTTCGTCTCACCTGTTACCGTAGAGTGCAATAGGTGCAGGTATCTGCACCTCCTCCCCCGGTCAGGCTTGAACTCAAAAATTAAGCCTATACAATATTTTAGACTAATTTCTTTTAAGAAAGGATTATGTCTAAGTTTCTATCAATTTATTTTATGTTAAAAATTTCTGCCTATTTGTCCTCTAATCACAGCCGTATAGAGGCATTTTTTGTAATTTTCGGTGGCTTTTATTTTCTTTACTGATAAGATGCAGAACTGGAAAGCCAGTTCGTGAAAGTCGTCAGGCTAAAACAAACGCACGTAGGTAATTCTGAGCGCTAACATATACCGACTGTAGGAAACATTGTTAAAACTCTGGCTAGTTCATTATTATTAACTAACTTTCCCTAGCCGGTTTTACAACATTCTTAGGAGATGTGGGACCATTAAAACACAGGTTTTCGAATTAGATGTTTAGATGTTGTTTATTCGTTTGCCTTGTGACCCGGTGGTAAAAGTTGTTCTAGTTTGGCTAGGATATTGCAGGCTTGAATTGCGGTCGTCAAACCATGTCAGAGGCATAGAGGCGGTTTAGAAACTCTGACACTAAGGTGTGTGGGGTCGTTAGACCTTACTGCTTACTTATTACTAAATTAAAGTCCAACATGGGTTACATATTTTTTCACGAGTTGAACCTGTAAATATAATAGGTACAGCTACTAAGTACGTAGCGTTATCCAGAAAAATAACCTAAAATCACGTTTAATGCCAGATAGAAAGAAGTTGTTGAAAATCATGTAATGTCTTTGTGATTCCAGCATAGAAGCAGAACAGATTCTAAACAACATGCCACAATCCTGAAATTATACAGAAATGTGAAAAACCAATTTACTTAATCCTGGGAAAAACTTTTCAAGCATCTTCAAGCACTTACGGCGACTAATAACAGGATCTAGAAACTAAGTTTTGTTCTATAAGTGATAAAAACTTCCTTACTAAGATGATAGAAAGTATAGAAGTGAGCGCGGATGTGGAAAGTTAAACTCTTCTAGTAATTGAATAAGGGCTCGTTTACGGAGACGCGGGGCGTCGCGCGGCGCGTTGTGCGTTTTTAATTCAAGCACATGGCGATTTTATGAGAAGTGATTTTTCGCTCGTTAGTTTAAAATGCAGCGTTCTTTGCGGTGGACTCGCCTCTCAGTAAATGAAAAAAAAGCACGCGACGCCCCTCGTCTCCGTAAACGAGCCCTAAGGCTTGAACTTACGTAGGGCACGCTACGATAGTGGCGGTAAGTCCCCTCTTTGAGGAGTGGCTTGAGAGGCGCCACGGCGCCCTCACCTTCCGTCTGACGCAGGTCCTCACCGGACACGGCTGTTTCGGGAGGTACCTGCACCGAATCAGGCGGGAGGAAACGCCCGGATGCCACCATTGTGAGGATCGGCCGGAGGACACGGTGGAGCACACAGTGGAGGTGTGCCCCGCTTGGGCGGAGCCCCGCCGTGTTCTCGTAGCGGCGATCGGCGGCGGCGACCTCTCGCGCCCGGCCCTGGTGCAAGCCATGGTCCGGGGCGAGGAGGAATGGGACGCCGTCGCCTCCTTCTGCGAAGCAGTGATGCTGGCGAAGGAGGTGGCGGAACGCGAGAGGGAGAGAACCTCTCGTCCCAGCCGCCGCGGGAGGCGCTCCGGGCGTCGGGGGTCCCGCGATAACCTCCGGCCACCGTAGACGCGGGCCTGTGGACGGTGAGTGATGGGCTAACTCGCCGTCCGTCAGGCGATTTTACACCCAACAAAAAAAAAAAAAAGGCTTGAACTTACGTCCCATTGTTCGATAGGATGAGGCATTTCTTGTTCAGATGAGCGGATTTTCAGCGCATTGTGATCGGTTTTTGAAACGAGTTTAGGCGCCTATATGCGCATTTAAAATGTAAACTCGTATTTAAGCGAGCTGCAACATGTACAGACTAAACCGACTCGATAGAGCGTGGTGTGCGTCTACGCGAGCTGCTTGTACGCGAAAAACGTACAAAGAAGTACGATATAATTTTTTTAATGGTAATTTTGATAAAACTTCAGGCATAAATAAATTTGCATTTGTTGATCATACGAGTGTCTACTGTTTATAAAAGTAAAGTAACTATGTACATTAATTAAAAACTATGAAATAAATTATCAAGAAACTGTAAAAAGTCATCAAAATACTGCTTCCTAATGCTGTCAGCCTGTAATGTGCCCATAAGACTGGCGGCATTGCCTCTTTGTATAAACAACACTAACTGCCGCACTCAGAGAGCTTTAATGACTACTTAGGCCATCACTTAGTAATGGTTTTGACAGTTTTCTCATACAAAAATATGTCAAACCTTTACTAAGTGACGGCTTAAGTAATCATTAAATATGTCTGAGTACGGCAGTTAGCCTCTGGCCAAGATGAAAGCCAGCCCTTGAATCACGAGAAGCGTCAACTGAGCGTTTTGAAATTTCCTTAAACTTTTCCTCAGTGTTTACTAGTTTTGTATTTTAAAACATTTTTCGCTAAGGATTTTTAGGTATTTGTGTGTCTCCTTGTCTATATAAAAAGCATTTTTGGTATACTTTTAAGCAGTTGGTAACTTGGTAGGCACCTAATTGGTTTCTCATACCCCTCCATCAAAATCTACGTTCATACACCAGTTCCGCTCAGTTCCCACCGAAGCCTAGCCTCAAGCGAAGGCACTAACAACTTACACACTCCTACTTTACAGAATAAACTGTTCCTTGATAAGATCACTGTGTGTGTTCAATGTTTGTTTTAGTAAAATTGCTTTCAGAAATTCATTTCAGATTTAGTTCTACTATTTCCCTAAGGAATTACTCGAATTAACCAGGTATGTAGCTGCAATCGTTAGTAATAATTTAATTTATATCTATAAATAACCCTCCTTTTGGGCTTCGCCGCAGTCGGGTAAAAATAAAAGGTAAAGTTTGTATGTTTGTGAGTTTGAATGTCAAGGATGAAAAGTACCCTTGACGCAAACAAAGAGCACTTGTTCTCCCCACCACTGCGATCATTCTTTTGTTCTAGACCATACCTAGTTACGAAGATATTGGGAAAAGATCCAAATTTTTCACAGCTGTTATTTTAAATAATAATTTTTCACTTACTTAAATTACCTCCATGACCCGTTTACTATGCAAAGCATCCACTAGCACAATGTTTTAAGAGTGCTACATTGAGTTTTTACCGTACAATGTGATTTTTGACCCCAAAAAAAAGTCGTTTCCCTCGTTTTCGTGGTTCCCCGGTACTTAATTTGATGTACATTGCTTGGTTGATGGATTCGTGAAGAATTTGTTTACACCCTGTATTAGGTACTTTCTGACTCGCAATCGCATCGAAGCGTTTGTGGATACGGAGACTGATCCGATTCCGAAAACTATTTTAATTTTTGCTAAAATTTTGGAATACTGTTTTTGTGTGGCTATTATCTCGTATTGACTATGTTTCAAACATTTCCATGAGATATCTGTCGACCATAATGTGAACGAAGCTGGGGGCAAAACTTAGTCGTTTCTAATTTCAAGGTTATCAAGTTTAGTTTTATTGTTGTACCTTAATATTGCGTGTTGCTAGATTGATATTTGATTACGTTTAGGTATAATAGGCAGTTTGATGTTAGTCCATAAAACAATACAAAATGAGTATTGGATAAAATTTAATTTCGAGATAATAATGTTCGTGGAGTTATTAGGGTTCCTTAAAATGAAAATGCTTAAAATAAAGAGTACGTTTTACGATTACCGACCTTTTGTTTTTGTGTTAGTGAGTTGAAAAGGGTGCTTAAGTTAAATGACTATCATAATGTTATTTCCTTTTATTTGAGTTTAGTAGGATTAACATTAGAAAAATTTGATTGCAAAGTTCTTCTTTTTCGTGTCGATGATTCCCACAGTTAATTAATTAAATTAGTTTTCACTAGAACTCATCCGCATCAATAGCGTTGGTAGTGGCTTCGGACAAGCGCCTTTAAAAGCAGGTGTATGCACGAAGAGCAGTTCAGGAGGTGTTTCATGGTTTGGGAAGAGAGCACGCAGTCGCAGTCAATTTTATCGTAATACCCCCACTGGCATAAATTGTACCTGCAGCGATCCACCTGGCTTAGGTTGAAGTCGCTTTAGAGTCATCCAGGTGGAATTTGTGACCCGCTGGGTGCAAAGGTTTGCAAGATATTTTTTGAAAATTATTAGACCATTTCAACTTGTGAAAGTTGTGATCCCTAATCAGAACGCTTCTCAGATATGTTAATTATACCAAATAAGAATTTTGAACTAAAAATGTTGACACAGATAATCAGTTTTGCCAAAGAAGCCACCCACGTAACTTAACATGAAATAACAAAGATAATAACTTTAAGGAAAAATATGGTCTAATGTTGAACACAAAGCAGCAAAATAAACAAAAACTTTCTCATTCAATACAATACGGGATTTAAAATGTAGGACCGAAAATTCAGCCTAGAAAAGGCAGGTTAATAGATTCGCTCTTCCAAACTCCAATTAGGTAGCAGATGGTCTAACCGCAGACCAATCGGGAGTCCCAAATACGGTACCCCAATTTTCGGAATCACTTCAACCAAAAATAAAGCTGTATGCGAAAAATTTGGAGCCGCAGACAAACGTAATTGAGAAACTTTTGCGCTAGGTACACTTATATTTCTGGCCAGAAAATTTTGTTGCCAATATGAACATTCTGTATGAAGTTAATAGAGTTGAAAATTGCAGTTGTTTTCTGGGTTGGACTGGTTATAATTGAATGTTTCTGTCCATGGTTGTACAACGCAGGCTTGTTGTGACAGCGCGTTAGGAGGGGTGGTTAAAATACCCGATAATTCCCGGTACAATAATTCTCACAGTCACTGAGACTCATGGGTCCTCCTGTTGTTGTTTCGCTGTCCACCAAGGTGGGTAAGCCGGCGGTTAACATCAGGAATCGTATTCGATAAAGAGTCTTCTTCTTACCCATATAGGGACTTCACTTTTTGTTAAATATAACATCATCTTCAGATGATGTAATATTATGATCTGTGAAGGAAACCATCGTGAGAAAAAATCGTAGACGTGGAATATCCACCGAGCACAAACCGGCCAATTACACTGGGACACAGGGGGGTTACGCACTTGCCAAGGTGGGTCTGTGGATGGGCGACCTTTTATTATATACACAGTTTCCTTGGTGACTCGGACGCACGTTAAGCGGCCTCGACTGTTTTTGTAGATATTTGGCAATTGTTTAAAGTCTGAACGTGTGAGTACCATTCTTATCAAAGGGTAAATACCGGGTAAATAAAGGTTATAAAGGGTATTTAGCTGGATCGGGTTCGACTGGAAGTCATCACCAACATATTTGGAAAAGGCTAGAGTGATGGCGACTTTTTATTTTTGGGGGTCGTTTTATTTTCAGAAACAAACAATTCTTTCCAGATTCGCGCCAACTAAACAAGATTTCCGTCTCACTTTCTGAACCTTCGTCGACATCATTAAGACATCTTTTTAAATACGACCTTTTTGTAATTAAATCAGAATCTTTTTACTTTAATAAGGCCTAGAGGGGGGGGGGGTAAGGGGGGGGGAGCTTTATTATGTTTACTTAGCTTTCAGTAATTTTTAAAGGAGTGTGCCGACTACACTGTGCTATGCACGTATAGGCACGGAATCAATCATGTCACGGACAACACAACGGGAACGGTTAATCGTTCATCATACGCGGTAAAATCTACTTATACTGCGGTACTTAGAGATATTTAATGATGACTTAAGCCGTCACTTAGTAAAGATTTGACATACTTTTGTATGACAGAACTGTCAAAACCTTTACTTAGTGATGGCCTAAGTAATCATTAAAGCTCTCTGAGTGCGGCAGTTTGTCTTTGTATTTAAAAGTACAAAACTATAATCTGTGCTATTATCTACAAGTAGACCGTTCTGTCACCGTCGCGTCACATGCACGGAGTGTCAACAAAATGTCGGCGATAATATTTTGCTGGTGCACACATCGGTGTTGGTCGGTGATGGAACGGTCTAGTGGCACAGTCTAACTTGTCATTACCAAGATTTTTTGAATTGAAAACTTCTTTAGCCGCGTTGTGTACTTTTATTGGGGTGGATAAAAAATGTAAAACTCGCGTCAGGACACGTGACCTGATCGAGAATTCGTAAGACGGCGCAGGGCGCTCGAGTGAAAACGAACTAAGTATGTCCTAATTTTAAGTGTTTTTCTTATCTTTCAGCTTTTAATTTTTTGTCAATTTGTTATCAAACTTATACGATACGCAATAAATGAATATTGTATTAATAAAGAATTCATTTAAAATTATTCCCTAACCATTAAAAAATATTCAAAAATGCACAACGTTAATGTTCATATCATGTATCAGTCAGTTTAGGCTGATCTCTCATTATATGGTAAATCTTTACAAAGCGATGCCATGTTATTCTGGAAATGTAAAGCTTGATGTGTCGCCATATGTACGGCGTAGTGGGCAGACTACTTAAACACAAAAGTTATTATTAAAGTTTTAAAAGTGGTGTTTTATTGACATTAAAATATCATCGCTCGGCTGAATTTTAATAAAAGAGCGAGCAGGGTCTGACAACATTTTTTGAATAGATTCTAGTTAGGAAATATGGCTTATAAGATGTTGAAAGCTGCAAACTTTAACTAGGACTAGGAGTAGGTCTGTAGCTAACAGTTTTAATTTTTTAACTAGCTGACCTTACATTAAGACCAGCAACTCAGTTTTAAATAACATAAAAATGTACTCTCAGTAAAGCAATGAATAAAAGACTATCCCATTTCTTAAGAAGTCTATTTTTAATTCAATATTACAGAAAGTACCAACTAATTTAAAGTTTCTAAAGGTGATTGTGTTTACCCGACTGCGGCGAAGCCCAAAAGGAGGGTTCTGTGTTTGGTGTGTATGTATGTGTGTATGTCCGTTTCTATGTACCCTCGTAACTCCTAAACGAATGAAGGGATTTGAATAAAATATACGTCGATAGATTCGTCTTGATGGCGCGAGTGTCACTGCATTAAAATTAAATAAATTTGCTGATTTAGGGGGCCAATTAAACAAAACTTGGAAGCAGGCGGGGTTCATTTGAATATTAAATTATGAAATGAAAATATAATGGACCCCGCCTGCTTCCAAGTTTTGTTTAATTTAAAATGTGCTTATTTTTTGCTTTTC
Organism: Diarsia rubi; assembly: GCA_932274075.1. Taxonomy (NCBI): domain Eukaryota; kingdom Metazoa; phylum Arthropoda; class Insecta; order Lepidoptera; family Noctuidae; genus Diarsia; species Diarsia rubi. Next base: position 16,353,283 of record OW026424.1, on the reverse strand, counting down.
AGTTTTTTCAGTCGGTTTTTTTAGTTTTTTAACTACTTTTTTCCTATAAGACTTTCACGTGGCAAGAATACAAAATCCTTTTAAATTAAGCTAGTCTGTTTGTTATATTTACTCGATCTTTGTTCGCACGGGTTCACATTAGGAGATTGCTCTCTTAATGTGGTGATATGTCAAAACCTGGAAATAAATAGAATATTGAAGAAATTGTCAAATGACATCAACATCCATTGTATATTTTAGACAAACTCAGCGGTCACACCGACATGAAAATCTACTTTGTTTTACACTATTCATAGATTTAAAAGAAGATAATAAAGCCACCAGATAGTTGGCAACCTCTGGCTCTTTAAGTAGCAGGCCACGTACAACAAAGAAGTGTCCTACGTGTCATTGCAATGCTAGTCACTGAGTGACCAACTCAAGAATTCTGTGTCCCTAGTACTTTAATCAATTTACTTGGGTTTGTGGGAACACGATAAAGCTGTTTGGTGGAATAACTTATGATAGTTGCATATCTCTGGAAAAGCTTTTGCACAAGAGACTAGACTGCTCCATGATTTATAGTAATAAATGTGAAAAATAAATAAAACTAAAAGAATTACGTAACATGAGTCGTTGTAGTCTATGAAAGATTAGGAGACTTGATAGTACACTTAGCAGCACCAATATGTATACACTAAGCAACGTAAAGAAGCAAGTTTCGCCTACTGTATTGATTTAATTTTCATGTTTATAACGAAACTAATATTTTGGAACCCATATTATCATTAAGTAGGTCATATCTCAAAGCTGTAATCGTTATTTCGCGCGATATTCGGGTTTGAACTTTACCAAGTGTATACATATTGTTGCTCGCGACTGTACACCCACGATCCTAAGAACTTTATAATAGGTAATGGTACCAACTGTCATTAGTTTGGTAGTAGTTGAAGTGGAAGGGCAAGGGTAGCCTGCAAAATTCAAATGATTCTACTTTTTTTAAATTTATTGGTCAGCTATCCTGCTGGCGCTTTCACCAAAAGGCAAACACACGAAACTTTTCATGACATTGTATACTGTTAACATTACTGCATTTGCTACCATTATCAGAGAGATAAAAAAACTTTTCTGCCGGCAAAAAACTTTCTGCCGGCACTCCGGAAGTGCCGGCAGAAATGAAAACTTGAACATTAACGTTGTGCGTTTTTGAATATTTAGGAATGGTTAGGGAATAATTTCGAACGAATTGCTTTATTTATCAGTATAAAAGACATAAAAGTACTATCATTTATGTGGTTAAATACAATATTTATTTATTGCGCTCTCGTACACAAACATGACAATTTATATTACATTAAAAATTTAATACTTCAGAACTATGACAATTATTTTAATTAATAAAAAAAAGTTAAAGTTAAAGTTTATGTTTATGTTTAAGTTAAAGTATATGTCTCAGAAAAATATCTCAGAAAAAGTTTATGTCACACACGCACATTCGCGCAAGCGCCCTGCGCCGCCTTACGTTCAGGAAGCGTGGCTCTCTGACGCGAGTTTAACTTTTTTTATCCATCCCAAAAAAAGTGCACAACGCCTCTAAAGAAGTTTTCACTTCAGTAACATGTTTAATCCAACAGTACAGTTATTGAATTACATCCGTTTATTAAACGTACAAGCGTTTATTAACGTAAAGGTATTACGATTCATTCCACAAACTCAGATAATAAACGAACAATATTTATTATCTCGTTTGTGAAAACAATTGCGCTTTTATTAGCAAGCAATAACGCTGAGGGTCGTTTAAATTGGCTTGGAAAATAAAATTTTATTTTGCAATTTAAAATGTTAAAACGAAGTCTTCTTGTTTTTATTGATGCTTATTCGTGCGGAAAGCGATGTGCGGTTTGGATTTTTCAGTAGGTGTATTTTTTTTAAATGGAAACGATAATAGATGACCCACTAAGCGAAACTTGTATTAAAAAGAAAAAAATCTTTAATATCTCCGAAACTAGAAAGTGCACAGGTATGGTTTGAAACAATAAAAAATTAAGAACGGGATGAACAAGTGCCACTCGGCATCGTAAAGGGTATTTTTAAACCTTTCATAGATTACTGCACAGGAAGCGACACCTTCTGTTTGTTACAAGATAACCGAAGAGCTTGCATAAGAGTGCCACTGGCTGATGAATCATAGTTCAATCTCTTTCCCAATCTGGAAAAGATGAAAACACTGTTGCTTGAAGATGTCATAGTAAGCGGCTTGATGATATCTAAGCAAATCACGCATACCGAGTAACGACATCCTGCTCCGATATATTTTATCATTTGCTTAGCCTATTCCTGAGTCAGTTTCCATTCTGACGGAATGCAGCGGAAAATCAGTAATTTGATATACACACATCAAAAGTGTCTAGGGATCAAGCATTTTTATGCGGATTTCTTGAGATTGAGATGTGGCTTTGTAATAAATTTATGATTTTATAAATTTATATGGATCCTTTTTGGTGCATTTCATAATTTGAATCAGGAACTGTGAATCAAATTCGAGTAAAAGATGAAAATCAGCTGTCAATATTTTCCCTATAAAAACATACAACGCATTGAAGACATTATTAGTGCTACTGTTTCCCTACTACTGATTAAAACCAACGTTATTATGGAGCGGCGACGTCATTTAAGCAGGGAAGAAATGCTCAGAGCCGTGGGAATGATAGAAGCTGGTTCCCGGCAACGTACTGTGGCTTTAGCTCTGAATACAAGTCAGAGTGTTATCAGTCGACTTTGGACACGTTACCGAAGCACTGGTACCGTGGCTGAGCGCCATGGAGGACGGTATCGCTGCACCACACGGAGACAAGACCGATACATTCAAATCTTAACTCGAACAGCTCCAACAATAACCGCCATGATGTTAGCCGTGAGGCTTCATCACTCTTCAGGGAACTTAATTAGCGACCAAACAGTCAGAAACCGCTTGCATGAAGTGAACCTTCATTCCCGAAGACCGCTACGGGTACCACCTATAGCAATGCACAATCGTAGGATTCGATATCAATGGGCTCTTGAACACAGAAATTGGGCAGAAGAACAATGGCGTTTCGTGTGCTTTTCTGATGAGTCTCGTTTTGGTATGAGACCGGATACAAGACGTATACGACACTGGAGAACCCTTAGACGCCAACAGCGATTAAAATCCTGCCAGGAAGTCCATCCTTATATATAGTGGTGGAACCATCATGGTATGGGCGGGTATTTGGATCGGCGGAAGAACTGAGTTAATTTGGATCAGAGGCAACCTCAACGCTCAAATTTATGCTGAGACGATTGTATCAGACGTCATCGTTCCTCTACAAGTGCAAATCGGTCCCTTATTTCAGTTAATGCATGATAATGCACGACCGCACACCGCAAGAGTTGTAAGACAGACTCTCGCCGCAGCTAACATCAATGTCCTGCCCTGGCCTGCTCAGTCGCCAGACTTGAACCCGATTGAGCATGCATGGGATATGCTACAGAGAAGAGCTCTGCCGAATATGGAGGGTATCCAGTCGCAAGAACACCTTTTTTTGTTGTTGCAACGAACATGGGCGGCCATTCCACAGCGTGATTTGGATCAACTCATTTTGAGTATGCCAAACCGATGTTCTTGTGTTGTTAGTGTTCGCGGTAGAAACACGGATTATTAATTGTTTAAGTTACCCAATAAAATTTTAAAGAAAACTGTTATTTCAGTCTTTTTTTCGAACTTTAATGTTAGTGGTTCAAATGTCAAAAATCCCTTTATTAGGAAAATGGCAAATTTCTTTATTAATGCAAAGGTGACTTGGTTTATCGTTACTGTGACAAACGAAAACACTTTATTTGATGAATCCTTAAAGAAAATTAAAATTAATATCAATCAGGAGAAAAGTTATTGCAAAAATATATGTTGATCCCTAGACACTTTTGATGTGTGTATTTCTGGGAATATTTTGATAGTCCATCGGTGCAATGTTTGCCATACGGCATCCCATAAGACCGTCAAAAACGATTTAGGTCATAAAAATAAGTCCTATTCTTTTGGCAGGCAAATATTTACCACGGGCGTGGTAAATATTTTCTTTGCCTAACCACTATAAGTATCGGATACTTTGTTATTTAGCTTTAATTCCATCCACTCCCACCCACTCCACTTGGAGCTACGATTTCCTTTTTTTATTTTTATTACGACCATTTCTCTCGAAGTTACGACCTGTTGAAAATTACCCAAAAATTTGGGTTTTTTTTATTCCTTAATTTTTTCCATTAGTGTATTTGTTTTGAGATCCTGATATTTCAGTATCGAATAACCCCTCCCGCTCTTGGGCAGAGCGAAAGGGAGTGTCAGACTTCTACCGACTAAAAACCACCCATGTTCCTTCTTAGCCCTTTATGTGAGATCGCACCGGAGGTCTGTCCGCTGAGCGGCAACGTCGTTGGCCTAAAGGCAAAGCAGATAATGACCAGTGGCCAGCAGTAATTGATGTCAATTCGTCATTTCTAACGTTTTCATCAGATTTAACGCTGATAATATGTCACCAACTGTCAGGCTTTACGCACTAGTTTATGACTGCTTAAACGTTTTTAAGCAACATCTCTTTACGAATAAGAAGGTACTACTATACGTCTGTCACTCAAACGACATCATATTCCACATTACCCGCCAACACAAAACCTTTTCTCCATCTAACTGGCGTTCTTACAAGACCATTACAGCTAGAAATGTCCTAATATCCCGAGTGGCGACATAGAATGAATACTAATAGCATAAGCGGCGGGGTTATTGCGGATCACACTCTCAATGCCATTGGCATTCATTTTGACTGCTAAACATACATACTTACGCCTTTTTTAAATTGGGGATAGGTAAAAAACTAAAGATAACAGAAACTCACCTGCTACGATTCTCAAAAACTCCTAGACAATTCAACAATATTCAGATTACTTTAATCTGTCCCGACAAGCGAAGACACAAGTGGGATAAAGTTACTTAAAAGTGTGTCTGCTCTGCCCTGCTGATATTGCAGGGTTATATAATGCTGATAGGTAAAAAATATCCAAATCTCATCACACTACGCTTGGTGGTGTGGCTTTTAAATCTTTCATCATATTACAAATGACGAATTGACAAATGAAAATGAATTATGAACGGTCTTAAATCAAACACTATTAACCGCAGTGTGTAATGAATTGCTAAGTAAGATAAAACTTATCACACTGGTGGGACATTCACGTGGGTAATGATTCCAACATTCATAACGTTATTTGCGTAGCCATGCAAACGATATTTTCAAACATACGAGTATAGAAATGGACTAGGAATTTCATTCAAAGAAAATTTGGTACGTAATCGGACTTCTGAAGTAATTGTATCCTAGAAATTGTAACATGATGGAGAGGATCCATTTAGAGCCAACATACATTTAGTAGGTAATGTTTGGATTTAAATTTTAGGATTTCTTTTGTCTGTTTTAGAAGTTGGTTACTTTTTGAAGTGAAACTTCTTTATAGACGTGGGGTATTTGGATTTATTTGTCACAATTTGTGACAATAGTGTCACGGGCGTATCGCATAAAAGCTTTACGGCCGCTTGGGATCCCGAGATTGAATAACTCTTTTTGTGTTTGATAGTTAATTTATAAAAAAAAATAAAAAATATATAATATCACGCTGTATCCAATCGGAGCGGAGCATAATTGAAAAATGTTGCAAAAACGGGAAAATGACTTATCAGTCTGCGGGAAACTGCTGAAATGACCTCTAGGGACAAAATGAATTAATTAAAATGTACCTTTTTTTTTTTTTTTTGACGGGTCGCAAATCATCAAATAACCCCTCGCGCTCTTGGGCAGAGCGAAAGGGAGTGTCAGACTTCTACTGACTAAAAACCACCCATGTTCCTTCTTAGCCCTATATGTCGAGGCCGCGATAACCAGTGTACAACCCGCAGCCCCGACGGGATTAAAATGTACCTAACCTAACCAAAAAATAATTTGCAGTAAACCTGCGAAAAAATCGAACTGTGTGCTGGGGCACATAGTAGAAGTAAAACTACAACGGGCAAGTGGAAAAACAAATCATAACGGACAATTGGAAAAACGAATCGCAACAAAATTTTAACTTGAAGTTTTACGTGCAGATTATTAATGTACTTACTTGTCAAATTTGAAAACCTGCCCGTAAAACTTCAAGTTAAAATTTTGTTGCATTTTTATTTTTATTGTCATTGTTAAACTGATATGATCCTGGTTTAGGATGGTTCATGCCGCCACTACTTCTTCCCAGCTAAAACACGTTTCGGGGAACTGTCTCTTGTCAACTTTGACGATAGAAAAGTGTTGCTTTATCTGCCTAATTTAAATAAATTACTTTTGATTTTATTGGAAAATCTTAAGTCTTTAGAGCCTCTAAGGAGTGGTACAGCTTTAAAAGTGGATGCACTAAAGAATAAGTGAATATTTCAAAGAACTGGGCCACACCCACGTTCGAATTTAATCCGAAGAAACTTTTCTAATACCCTACAAAATATGAACCACTTACTACTTTATACTTTTAACAATATTTTACACTGTAAGCCCTCGCAAAAATAACTCCACATGAGTACTGTACACTTGAAGCAGTCGTTACAAAGTTCTTGGAACACTGAATGCACTTCCGTGCAGAATAAATGCGAGTCTTAGTATTTTTCATTCTCACTCAGTTTGGCCCATTACATTTTCTGTTTGAACTTGAGTTCGTCGGATTTTCTCACGTTTTGCGAGTTAACGGCTTTCATGTTAATTGTCGAGTTGCGTTTGTCTAGTTTTGTTACTTGAGAAAGACATTCGAATTTTAGAGCTCAATTTCGATTTACACGACTTCTGGATCCCCAAGAACACCTGACTCAGTTAGTGAACTACAGTGGCCTATTAAGGAAGCCCCGAATCGGTTGCGCACCCATGTTGGCCGCTGTAAACGTAATCTGTCAAAATGGGGAATTAGTTGTTTCTCCAAAACCGATTACGAGTGAAGCGCTACGGATAAAACAATGCCCCATCGCAGGAGAGACCCAGGTATCCGTTTACCTGAACTCTTGACAACCGGAATAGCGCTTCTGCCGCTGCAATAAACGTAGTCAACTACTGCCCTGGCCCAAAGTGAAAGTAAAATCGATACGACAAGATGATTCCGATTATTAAGAAGTATTATTCGTTATTTAAGAAAATAAAAGAATGTTACGCCTTTTGTTCTAAAAATATAAAGACTAAAGTCTTGAACATTTTCACTCCTTTGTAACTTCAGCAAAATATGAGAAGTATACAAACTCTGTGTAACAACCTCATTACCAATAACCTCAATTCTTATTTTGAATTTTATTTCGTACTGGCTGGAAACAACAAACAGCTCATTGAGAAAGTTTTTCTTTATTTCTGTTTAAGAGATCTAGTCTTTTTTAGTTAGTAACTTTAATAGCTTGTGCTTGCCCAATTTCTGTTTCTTTCCAGACTTTTATTTTCTGAATTTAGGAAGCATAGATTTAAATTATGCCCTGGGATTAGATTAATTAACTTTGAAACCCTAGAGCCACATTACATCGCAATTTTATGGAGCGAAACTTCGATGTCTTTCCTTATTTGTACGTTGATTGAGTACATTTTTAATCAAAATATAAAAAAAAATAAACACTTTGTTTGTCCTTTTGAGACTTCCTATCTATGTTACAAGGTTAACTTAATGATTTGAAAGAGCACGTGCCGCCTAATCGTTAAGTAGGTACCTGAGCTACACGATTCGTTTGAACTATGAGAATACTTCCACTTTAAGATTGACGTCTGGTATAGATTTTATCGCGGTTGAGTTTAGAAGAGCCTCTCTTATGAATGGTTGTAGGTATCTACGAGTACTACCAATTTTCTGAGAGTGTAATGTTAAATATAAACCACAAATCCGTTCTTTATTCTGATAGCCCATTGTGAAAACTAATAAAGAAAGAGAAGTAATTAATTGCTGTAACAATTATAAAATTTGGTGAGCAAAAAAAACAGCATTTAAATAATTTGGTGGGTATACAAAGATTTTGTTTGCAATTAAAAAAATCAGGCAGCAATCCTTGTTTCAAATTAAATTTAAATTTTAAAATTAAATCATAAATTACAATAATAACATGAGTTTGCATAATAAACATTCAGTTCGCAAAAAAACTACTTAGTCTTCAAGATTTCATGATCGATCAGCTGAGAAAACATTATATAAGCAATGTGTTTGATCGGTATGCATATTTAAAACATGGTGAGTAAAATAACTAATTGGATTGCGAAAATCGACAATGTACGTTAAAAGTGGGTTAGGTTAGGTTAGAACTGTGACCAGCTACGCGCGAGTCGAGCGAGCGAAGCGAGCGGTGCCGCGGCAGCGGCCAGCGAGTCCTATATCGAAATTGGTCGCAATATTACAGGATTCCGGTAGTTATATGCTGCTCTAAATGATTTTTTTGCTTAGCCTCTGAGTGCTAACCAAAATTTTATTATACAGAAGCAGATCATTGCAGCTTATTTAATTAATATGCAGTACAAAAATAATTACAGTCATCCAGAATGACATTAATTGCTGATTGATTTTGAAATGTTTGCTGGCCATGAGTTGCTGACCAATTAGCTATTTCTGCTCACAGATTATATTTTTTTGCTCACCATATTACGAATACTATGCTAACCAGTAACTCCCCTAAAGAAAGCTCATGAAATAATAAAGATTTTTCTTTTTTCCAGCCAGTGTTTAATCGCAGTATGCTATACGAGTACCTTGTACTTGTTCTAAAAACAATAAAAAATGCATCCCGATTAAAGCGAGAACCGTTTTACAATAGCGGTTTTATCTGAAAATGTAAAAGTATTTACATTTTTAAAATGCTTTTAAAAAACTGTATAAATAAGAATCGTTTGGAAAACTGCGAGTTTTAATGCAAGCTTTCATAGTTATTCACTGAACGCCATAATAATATTTCATTGCAGTGTGGTTTACGTTTTTCTCTGCACGAGAATGAAATATGTGAAAGAGCGAAAAGACTGACAAATGAGTTTACGGTTTAGTCTGTGGTGTAAGCGGTTTTTTTTGATGTAGCAAAATGAAAAAAAAATATGAGGTTACAATAAGTAAAATGTATGTAACCAAAACATCGTCAATAAAAAAAAAACACCATTTCATCAATAGTTAAATTTTACAATAAATCTGAATATTATTAGTTTAAAACATAAACGATTCAAAATGTCAACACTTCAGATGAGCAACGAATGTGAAAAACATTAATTTATAACATAAATATGTAGTTCAAAAATCAACACTTTAAATGATCCACGAATACAAAGTAAAAAACTCTCAATATTTCGTAAATTTATCAAATAATTATGTTAAGAGTAAATTTTGTTAAGTCGCAAAAGTGTTGATCAAATCAAATCAAATCAAAACTCATTTATTCAAACTAGGCTGATAATCAGCACTTTTCGAACGTCAAAATTTACTTTACTTTACTTATTTACAAGAGACAGTCCCCCAAAACGCCCCCCCTTCGACACTTCCTAGTGTTTTTGCTGGAAAGAAGTAGTGGCGGAACAAACTCCCCAGCAAGGGAACGTACATGGATAATTTGATTAATGATATTCTGATTCATTGTAAAATTAAACTGTTGATGATATGGTGTTGATATATTGATGGTTGATGTTTTGGTTGTTGATGTTTAGGACCCTATCTCGGCCTAATCCTTTGGGAATTGCAGGCCTCGATGTTTAAAAATAACATGTGTTGTTCGGTGACGATGTTTTGGTTGTTGATGTTGAGGATCCCACCCGCCGAGGTATACCTAAATGTAAACTACATTTTGCCAGTTGTGTTTTAGTCCCATGTAATAGGAGATATTTTGACGGGTGAAATTTCGCTTGAAATTATGGCTGATTTTCGATATTAAGTCAATAATAAGGTGAAAAATAAATGCTTTTATACATAAAAATTACAGTGTATTTGAACATAAGATGGTTTTCATAACATTTTGTGAAGGTTTTTTGTAAAAGGTAAAATATAAAAAACCAGAACCTTGTTTTTTTTAATTTTTCACATACATTTTGAGGTTATGTGAACAAAGTATAAATCCAAAGTGTTGTAGATCTTATTATTACCTACAACTTTGCTATTTTACTCTTTTCCTTATGACTTGTAGTTTTGGCCGAAAAATGAGAAAAACCGTTTTTCATACTTCAACCGGTTCCACCCCCACTTCCCGAACTCAGATCAACCGTAATTTATTTTTCCTTTAATTTTTGTTATATTCTCTTCCTTTTCCAATGTGTTTCATGGTTTCATCCTACTATAATTTTGTTTGTTTTCAAAAATTAACTATCCTGGTCTATACGGTCCTTTCATAGTTTTCTTTTAGATATAAATCAAATTTAATGTAGCTGTTAAAGTAGTCTATACGCAAGAATATTCTAAAGCAAACTGAGGTTACGTCAGCACCTGTGTCGATATGTTAATGTAATTAGCAAATGGAACGGTGCGACTGCTAATACCAACCAACACGAATGTATAATTTTAGTATGGTGTTGGAATCGTTGCGGCATTCCTATGAGAAAATCCCTTGGGGTGTTTTTTTAGGTTTGTACTCGTACTTTGGAAAAGAAACGTTTCCTTTTATTTGCTTGTTTGTTTAAATTTTAGAGTTCTTTCTAAATATTACCTGCCTTATTTTGTGGATGATGTAAAAAAAAATACGCAAGCTAATTAATCAAACTCTCGCTTAAAATAGGTAAATATTAATTCTATTCATTGTATTTTTCATGGTTAATTATTTCTGTTAAAGAAAAGACATTATGCGTGATAACGTTAAGGACGCATAATTTATGGTCTTTCATCCGCCATAAAAAAAAAATAAAAAGACATATTTGTTTTTGATTTGTTTTCAAGTTGGTAGGTATCAGCAAAGTCAGCAATCAAAAAGTGATTTCAATAGTTTCACACATCCTTGTTAGGAAGTAGCAATTAGAATTTAACGGTCACTTAGATATATTTATGGGACACCCGGATTTGTGTCTTAAACGCAAGGCTTCTGGAAATATGGGTACTGCTTTATATGACGCAGACGCAGAACTTTACCTTTTTTTAGGAACACTATAGACAGTCACATTATTATACGAAGAAGCTTGGTAGCTTCTTCGTTTTGTGTTACGCTAGTAACTTCCAATGGGCGTCGTCGCCGTAGCAGACCTAGAAAAAGTTAGCGTGGTGACTAAGAGGCTGTTGTTTAAGATTGCCCAGAGAAAATCCATACTCAGAGAAGAGTGCAAGGCTATGGAGGAGGCTTTTGCCCAGCTGTGGGACAAATAAAAAATAAATATAAGAAATAAAAGCTGCCAAAGTGATTCTATTTTCTGGACTTTATTATTACTGTAAGCCCCCCTGCAGGGCAAAGGCCTCCCTTCCCTCTTTCCACTTTTGAAGTTTTTGTGTGATTGGATCTGGGCTTCGAATTTACAGTATATTTATAAGCCAATGGATCAATGAATGACTACTGTCATCGGTCCATTACAGACACAGTTAATCAGTATCATCATCAGCTTTGTGTGTGTTTGAATACATGACCAGTTCATACTGACCCTGCAGGATTCTGATTCAACTGATTGCAACGGAGCTGTATGGGCCTTATCCATATCAATTGATAAGGCCTTCTCAATTTTGTATCTGTTTTATCGTTAATTTTCTCTTTGTTCGTGTTTACATTTCAGCATTAATTCGTACGAGTCGATTATACTAGCTGATGCCCGCAGCTTCGCCTTTTATACTACGGGCTCGACTACCGGGATTAAAAGTATCCTAAGTATAAATCCTAATGCCTATAATCCAAGCCAGAGGCCCATATGTATTCTTCTGAACTACTGATCCATTTATAAAAGTCTTTCAGACATTATTCCCGTGTGTCATTGGCTACATTTAAAACGATCCCGCGGGTAAATTTTTGTAGCAGATGAATACGTGTGACAATATTTTGTTCGGTTAATGCTACCACAACCTGCAATAAAATAAAGATTCCAATGAACAAACCTTTTCCGTACACGGTAAGAAATACGATAATAGCAACTATAAGTGTAGGGGTTGGAGATGTTTAATGTTTGAATAAATAATGTATTTTAAGGGTTCGAGTAAATAGCATAATGTTATGGTTATTTTATCATACGAGGTATGCTGATAAAGGTCGATGCTGCATGGAGCATGAAATAAATACGCAATGGATTTAAAACAAAACAAAATATCGCCATATTTTCAATTTCTCTACCCAAGTTGTTATAAGAAATTTTCCTGTGTTGTCTACTGTGTGTACATAAATAGTTAAATAAAATAAATAAATAAATAAGGTTCTACATGTCGTGTCATTTGTCTTTGTTTATATTCTACACTTGAAATAAGTTAGCACTAGTTACCTATCTGATTATATTCAATATTTCTGCTTTCTGAAATATTATGCATGTAAAAATAATAAAAAAATACAGTATGAAATTTTAATTAACACAGTTTTTAAAAGGTAAATAATATTTGGTATCATTTTAATAGATGTATCCTTTTACCTTTTTTTGCTATCATATTTTGTTTATCTTACTAGATTATGGATTAAATCAGTGAAATTTACGTATATTCAAATTAATTTTGTATAAATACCGCAAATCGTAAACACATGTGCTGACACAAATATTCTCCACATTGTAATAGTGTAATAACTTACATGAAGACGTTGCCAAATCTCACAGAATAACTTTATGCAAATACACCGTATGTGTGGTTCTGATAAAGGATTTAATAACTAAATATAAACTAATATATGTATAATGTTATGTACCTAGGTATGGGGCTTTATTAAATGAATCATTTTCAAAGTGATATTTGGTTAAGCAAATTAAAATATTCTACTGGACGATTTTAAATCAATATTTGAATTACGCCGTTAGCCACCTGATGGATCTGGAGTTTCATTGTAAATTTAGTTAATACAATACGGCAACAAAAAAATAACTAACAAAAAAAAGTATTCATCCGTTTAAGAGGTACGGTCACACATTAAACTTATCGTAAATCTTCTTTGTTGTTCATACTACCACTACAATAAAAAAAATCTATACTCAAAAACAGTTGCTGCGTTATAAATTATAGCCAACTTTTACCACTTCAAAAACCACACTGTTTTAGCACACTGTTTGAGAAAAACTGTGGTAATATTTCAACGCGTATAAAGCCGCAGCTTCACCACCAGTTCCATAATAAACTTTGATATCAATTTAGCTTAACAAATTAGCACACAAATTAGCCCAAATTCAGCACTAAGCTTGTCAAGTCATGTCTCAGGTTCTAAACTTGAAGATAATAATTGTTGGAACTAAGTAAATGACATGTAAATGAAAACTGTATCTTACAAAGATTAAAATCACTTGATGTGATTTGACTCAACTCTCTTAAAAAAAAATTGCATTTGATCCCGCATTGAACGAAACATTCGATTGTCAGTGGGACTGAGCGAGACAATAATATTTAGCTAGATAGTATTTAAAGGCGAGTTATTTTCTTACGCTTTTAGGGCGCTTCTAACTATTTACATCTTTGATAAACTTGGTTTAGTCTTAATGAAGCCTTTGAAGAAATATTTAATGTTTGTCTTATGTATTTTAGGTTGTTAATTGTGGCTAGGGAATTGTTTAGTTTCGAACTTGGTTATCCTTTGTAAGATGAATTGTGTTGAAAGTTTGTGGCTTGAAATCTTACCTGTAAATTACAAGTGTTTTTCAAAATGTTACAGACAGTTATTTATTCACTTGTCAGTAGTATTTACTTTGAGTTTTATTTCATTACTACTGCTCTCAAATGGTGAAATGATTCATAGTGTGGAAACTGTGAAAAAGTCTTACAACCAAAAATTCTAAGACTTGAGACATCTACGAACCTGCACCGGGCTCGCATAGCGGATTATAGCCCACCATCTCATAGAGAGGTGGCCTGTGTCCCAGAAGTCCGAACATTATAGGCTGATTGATGATGATGAGTATTTACAACTGCTGATATTTACATAATAATATTTCAAAAAGAATTAAACAGAAGACAGTTTCCAAAAACATTTGAAACAACCTTTTATTTTAATGAGAAAGATGTTGAACTATTTTATAATAATGGCCTATTGGAAAGCTGTGAACCTTTTTCTGCAAAAAGATAACCTTTTTGATACATGATATGAGCCATTTCAAGAGATGGGAAGATGATTTACCAAAAGGATGGAGAAGATTAGCTCGAGACAGAGATGACTGGAAGAAACTAGGGGAGGCCTATGTCAAAGGACAACCTGACCAAAAAACTGGCTGCTAAAAATGTTATTATTATTGCTGCAATAGAATATAGTTACTTTTATTTAGCTATTTTTACTAACTAGTTTATATTTTTTTTTTTGTATTTAATTTTTTTAAATAAACACTACATTTATGTAAACATAAAATGTACTCTATTTTGGTCAGCAAATAAAGGCTTTTATTATTATTATTATTGTTATTATTATGAGCCATTTAACTCAGTATATAACTTTCGGAATCATAACTTTAATAAAATTTGGGATAATATGTTAGATTCATTGTGCCTATAAAAGTATAAAGTGTTGTCTACAGCATTAGGTAATGGTGTGAAATTGAATTTTGAAATAGTACTAGCTCTTATTTTTCGAACCATATTTAATTTTGCTGAAAGCGGTGGTTTTGGTGCACTCATAAACCTTGTTGCAGAACATTAGTGATATAAATGACTAAGCGTAATAAAACTTCTGTGGATATATTTTTTTACAGTGAATATACTATTATTTGTGGTAATGTTTTATGAATAAATCATGCACTTATCTCATGAGGGAAGTGTTGAGTAAGAACGTGAGAAGGGAAACCAAAGAGACTATTAATTAACTGTATGAAGAATGGCTCGACAAAGAATGCGGAGATAACCAGTAAAAGAGTAGTACCTAGGAAGGAGACAACATCGCTTTACCAACTCAAAATGGAATAGTTACTTGCGTGATGTTACATAATCTAACCTAAGCCTTTCCACGATCGATGGACTAACATAAAAATATTATCCAATTTCAACCAATAGTTCCCGAGATTAGTATGTTCAACCAACAAACAAAAAAAAAACTCTTCAGCTTTATAATATTAGTATACATAATGAAAACATAATGATGACAATTTGTAAAATTTTATGAATTCATATCTGAATATGTTTCAAAAACAGCTTGCCCGCATTGGGTAGCAAACTGTCATCATCACGTCAACCAACAAATCCCCGAACAAACAAGAAATAAATTGCTTATTTATACATAAGTACAAAAACACAGCATAACACCATTCAAATCTCAATATTTTCAACGGAAGCAATCTTATCACGTGAATTCTTTAAAAACACCTACAAAAGAGGTCTACAGTAATTTGTACGCGGATTATGGCTTGCTTACGAATATTCTCGGAAAAGGTCTCATTATGCCACCCTGGGGGACTCCTCGAATGGTTTGGGACATCATAAAAGAGTACGTGATACAATAACAGCGGAATATCGTTGCAGTTTAAACAGTGTTGTCTGCTTTGCGGGTGCGATAGTATTGAGCGGGAAATGGTGATACCTGTGATTATGGATATGAGGGAGTATTGTATGGGCGTGTCGAACGGATTTGTTAGTGCAAAACGTGACATCAAATTAGTTGTGGGCTGCAAGTTTCGCTTTTATCCTCTGTTATTGTGCGTGGGTAAACTGTTCTGGTATGTTTTGATTATCTACATGATGCTCTTGAAATAATTAATTAGTATTATAAATGTATCGTGATTTGTGTGAAATACGAGTATGTTGTCTATTATTATTATATGTATATAAAAACTTAAAGATAACAACTTCAGACTTTAAGTACATATGTTTGACTGAATTGTTTGTTTTGTTAACAGTATAAATGAAGGAATCTAATATCCCTCTTAACATTTCTCTAAACATTTATCTTAACTTAAATATATCGTGTTACAAAGTAATAGTAAATACAAACAACCTTTGAAATCTTAATACTCCTTAACAACCCAACCAGACGGTTTTCGCAAAACTTGTATCTGAAAGGGTTTATTTGATCAAAAGTTTATTTTTAAGGTGATAACTTTCAAAAGCGACCTTTTCAAACGTGTTTGATCCTGCCATCTTATTAGTATCTCACGCATTTTATTACTTTTAGATGGTCAAAACACTATGGTAAACAAACCTTACTATGTAATGAAACAATTTATTTAGCATTATTAGCTGATAATGTTCCCACATCTGGGACAAAGGATTTCTTGAGAGGGAATAGGTCCACCACGCGCTCCCAGTGTAGGTTGGTAGATGTCACATATCTACGGATTGTTGGTTCTAGGAGATGCCAGCTTCCTCATGATGTTTTCATTCACCGTTTGGAGAGCAATGGTGATGAAATAAATGACGCGAAGACATACACCTTCATGACTTACTGCTTTTAAGTCGGGTCCGCCACCACTTCGCCACAATTTATTTAAATGTTTTAAAATCAATCGTACCGTGTTATGAATTATTGAGGGTTGAGAGTCCATCAAATATGAAAAACGCAACTTATATAAATGTTCAGCTTAAAGAACGGTTGATCAAATAAAGTAATTCGCCACAAGGGCCTTATTGGGTGGAAAGTAAAATATACGAGTAAATTGTGAAGTATCGGCAATTTGATAATTCATTTTTTTGGGACTGGGATCAAATTTTAATGAATTAATCCATAAATGGCTTTCGATTTATAACAAGTCTCTTTAGGGTTCTAGATTCTAGATTCGTCTTGGGAGTCCGTCATTGACCGCCATTATTTCCGAGGCTGTTGGCACAACTGAAATTTGGATTAAATTTCATATTTAAAATATTTTAAAAGTAAAGGGGGAGAACTTTCAAGGAAAATTGATTTGAGATATCGAGCTTTTTCGTTGAACTGCACAGTAACTTTGTTTTACATTAAAATTATGAAATGATGATGAATCTACTATTATTTCAGTTGAACATATATTATTTGATAAATTTATGTTTGTAGTTATTCCAGCATTGCTGCATATGACAGGTTTGTAATATAATTATTTTTGTAATTGTAATTTTGCGTTCCTAATAAAACAAGTATATTTAATACTAATTGGCTATGTCGTTTTCAACCACCAAATATAATATACTTTAATTTTAGTCAATGTGTAAAACTGCCATAAACATAACTTATTCCGATGAAATTCGCTAAAATTACACCTATCCAAACATTAACATGAAAAATTCATATACATTTTTCAACCGAATGTAAATTATTCTAGTGTAAAATTATACAAATTTTAAACTTCCATATGATACCTCGTTAAAAATGTACACCTGATGAAATAATGTCGGTTAATCGCGGCTGGAACGTCAAAGTTATATGAAGACTAACTTATTTAATTAATGGTCTCCTGACGTCCAATGGAACAGCTGCCATTTTGTTTATATGCGCTGTTGCTTTGTGGGTGATACCAAATCGTTTCACTTTGTTACATTGTTGTCACTTTGCAGATTTTCAGATCATATGAGTACTAGTTAGCAAAGGTGTAATATTAAACAGATTTCGTTTATGTTATTTTAAGTTTACTTTTTTATAATTTTAATAATACGAATACGGTGTTTGATGATATCATAAAAAAAAGAGAAGTATGGTAGAAGAAGACATGCAGCGCCAATGACATGGTCTAATTCGTGTAAATGGTCATTAGTGCTGAATCCTTTTCTGAAACCTGCCTGGTATGTAGGTTGGAATGTGTCTAAATCCGACGATATTTTGTTCAGTCAACATGATGAAAATAACTTGCAAAAGCAGGACATTAGACTTATCGCACGGTAACTACCTATGTCTGCAGGGTCGCCTTGTGAAGTGTAATTCTGATCCAGTCCGTGGCTCAGGCACTGCTTCCTTATCTAGGACCTTGTTAAACAATAGAGTAAGAGGTGTGACTAGAAGGGCTCTGGCGTGTTTAACACATTCGTTTGCTATACTGTCTGGCCCCGGTTTTTTTTTAATATCAGTGATTGTGTAAAGATTTCTGGTTCGCAAAACATTTCTACAGTCGGCGTATTCTTTAGATAGTTTGGCGTCTCTATGTTTTGTATTGAGTTTGGTTCACTGTATTAAGCTTGTGTAGAAATCTGTACTTAGTTTTATATTCTCACTACGTGATCTACTGTTTGTTGAACCGTGTTGTAGAGCTGGAATACAAGTTTTTGTTCTGTCTAGTTCTTTGAATGCTTTCTTAGCAGATCTTGTAATTTCTATGTGTTTTTTATAGTGTCCATTGTGTGATACATAACATTTTTTAATTTCTTACGAGGACGTGCATACTGTCACCAAATGGCCAAAATACGGACTCGCTACTGACAAAATCTGTTGGTAAGACAATAACAGTCAGCTTAGCCTTGAAATCGTAGTCTGTACCTTGTGATCGGCAATAGCACTTGCAACCACTAATACTACGAGGCTTCACTTATAATTAGAGTTCGTAATAGGAATCTCACATCTTACTTATTTAATTAAGTTTAGGCAAATAAACTCTACAAATCCCAAACTCGAAGACAGGAACTAAATTCAATACAAAATCACAGCGAGAAATGTAGTGTCTTGTTAGTGAATTTACATTTCTAGAAATAACTTCATTCCTGCATTTTTCTCTGTCTTCAACATATTGCCAGCGTTCTTCAATTCAAACGAGAACGCTGTCAGGTCGTTTATAATTTGTGTCTTATTCTCCAACGTTCTCTTTATTCATTTTAAATTCATTCTGTAATTTACCATCTGCATTGTTCTTTATATCTACGGTCTCAAACGGTCTTCCAGGTTCTGTTTCAAAAGTATAAATCTTTTGTACATTGAGACTGACTAATATTTTCGTTGCAACTGTAAAGAGGGCAATTTTAAAAAGAAATGCTGTGTGTATCGGTGAATTATAATCGTTCCAACTTCAGTTTTTTATACCAAACGTGTCGGGTCACGCCTGCAATGCTATTGCGTATCTTTTAAATGACAGTGGCTATCATATAGTGTCCATCAATTAACTGATGCCATGGCCTTGCCATGCCATCAAATGGTTCCATTTTGTACTAAACCATAACCAATTTGACAGTTAATCCGTGGACAATATGATAGCCACTAACATTTAAAAGATACGCAATAGCCCTGCTCGTAAATATATTGATGTAAGTAATATTTTGATGTCAACACATAGTCACGTATCGACTTAGTAACAAGCCTTTCTTCCTTTCCTTTGAGAGATTTGTTGTCTTAGAAAAACAACAAACAACCATATTTTTGTATATCGGACAGGCACGGACACTACAAACTATTATCAAAAATCGCAGACACCGCTACTGTCAGAATATATTGTGCTGAATATTAGTGTCCAGTGTCCGCAGCCGTTCCACCATTGTCCTTAGCTACACGCGTGACTTATCTTTAAAACTTAATCATATAGTTAAGAAGATAGAACGATTGATTAAATGCACAGGGTAAATAACAAAAAAGAAAACATTACTAAATAATATAAAAATACACTAAAATATAAATTAATCTTAATTGGTGCTGTACGAGGCTAAAAATCATGGAATTTATTTTCTGGGAACAATAGTCAAAAAGCATTACCTACCCGATACAAGAATTTAAGGCTTAATCTAATCAACAGTTACAACTAGTGGACAAACTGCACTCAAAAATTGTTGAAAACAATACAAAAATCCTTTACCGAGATGGGTTGAGAGCTTTAGTACAAAAAATTAAATTTAAAGCTTGGCTTTAAACGTGTGACTCTGATGTCATATTTCAGCGGCGAGTCAGCTGCATGCTACGAATTATATTCCGGATTCCAGATCCAGTGTTCAGATTTAAAACGTATTTTTAATCTGAACCGTGTTTAAGTCCCACGCCATTCATCGCCGCCAATCCTCACTACGATCCTCGTGGACAATGGGCAAGACAGTAAGAAGGTTAGTTCTAAGTTCAATGAACTTTATAAAGTATTGCTTACGCTGTTTCACTTGTGGCTTTGGAGAAAAGTCTAACAACCAGTCTTACCAATCAGAATTGGCAGCCACTCCATTTAAAATACTAGTATTATGCTGAATCCGGTAAGACTGGTAGCCAATATCAATATAGTTTGTAAAATACCTCAGATGGAACAGTTACTGTTCAGACGTTATATTTTCTGGTTGAACACATAGATCTTTGGATACCCACGTGTTAAATCAGGATATAGTTTTATCTGAGAGTGACTAGGAGCCAAATATATCCATATCTGATGAATAATATCGAGTAACAAGACTTCAACATAACTACCAAAATTTGGGTGTCCTCTGTCCAACTCTTCGAGGATAGGCGTGATAACATGCTTTGTTTTATCGTGAGAAAATTTATACTAAACCGATAAATGAAATACGAAAGGTTTAAACGATTTCCAGAAACTCCAGGCCCCAGTTTTAAAAGCAATGTCTTTATAAAACTTGCAGCCTGATCCAATTAAAACTTCTGTCCAATTTCCATGCTTATAGCTTTAAAAATGGGACACATTTATACTTATTTTTATCTGGACGGGCTCCTAATGGATTGGCTACATATATTCAAACGGGATTTGCGGTACGATACCCACCTAAGTTTTTCAAGTAACAGGTGGCCTACCATAAAGTATTATTATGTTCTTATTCCAGTGTGGAAAAGAGATGGCGCTAGATTCCTTTTTATAGATCTGTCGCTTTTCCGCACTGGCACAAGTATTACACAATATGTTACAGCTTTACGACGTCATGATCATCCGACAAATTTCTTTCGTCTACCACTTCTCGCCGTTAAGTTAATTTTAAATGTTGACCGCTGACGGCAGTAGAAGGTGAAGTTTTAAAGGCTAATAGGACTTTTTAGAACAACTGAAACTTGTTAATTCTTACTGGAAACTTGGAATTTCTCTAACTAGTGTTATCCTAATTATACTGCCGAGTTCAGCTTTAAGAACGTTGTGAGAGTACAATGCCTTGTGTAGTTAAAGAGTTTTTGAGTTCCTCTCTCTTCGTTTATGTTTTCACATAAGCTTGTTAGTCTCTTCTATTAAAGACCTTATTCGTTATTGAATAAAACTTCATTTAAATAACACGCTTCTTTGACTTTTCGACGTTCATTGGTATGGTGACGAGAAATCAGTAGTAGTAAAATTCTTTTCTAGAAGTCTATTTTTGGAACTCCATCATTATGGCAATGGGACACTTCTTCTTCCTTACTTCTCTATTTCATGTCATCTCATGAGACACCTCCTTTCTATAACCAAATGTTTTCAATATTAAAATCTATTCTTGCTCGTAGTGTCAGAGGTACGTCACATGATGTGATGCACGTCTTAACTCAAAACGTCGCGCAATCTTAGATGTTTCACCTCTCATATTATACAAAGCTTTCTGAACGATATAGCGTGTGGATGCGTGCTACAGTAGCTAACAATGATGGCAGAAGATTTTATGAGAATTACAACCTTATTTAGAGTCCCGACTCCAGTCCACTTTTGAACTTAGGTCGACTTTCGTTATCAAAACAAGAGGGAGACATCACCCACGCAATCAATCCTATAATTTCTTGTCCGAAATTGACGGATCTTCAAATAGGTTACTTTCTCCGTATATTTACGTCAAACCCATAGTTGCATTATTATTTAACCAATGTGGAAGTGGCGTTTATGTCAAAACATAAACAAACTGTGCTGTCAATATGTCTGATGGGGCAGAACGTAGGCGTGTCAAGTCAAACTCATGTTCAGTCCACTACTAACGATTCCAGTGTAATAACAGCTGAGCTCCGATTACAAAGGCGTACGTGTTGAACTTTATGTTCTAGCACTTAGAAGACGTGATCCTATATTTTCCTGTTGGTTATTGAATGACGCAACTTCTTATCGCGATTTTAAATAAATATGAATGAAGCAGACGTCGCAAATTGATTTTGGAGGGTGGGGTGATCTTAATAGGTCCATCAATCATTCGTTTTGGAACGAATAAAAGATCCCTTTGATACGTAGTTTATTTTTTGTCTTTGCCCACCACTAGAGAATTTCTCGAATATCGTGGATACGCTTAGAACTAGTTAGACCCGGAATAATTAGCTGTAGGACATACAAATATTATGTCTCTGCGGGGATCGAACCCACGACATACAGCGCACCAGCCAGTCGCTCCGAGTGATTGTTATACTGCCGCACTCAGAGAGCTTTAATGATTACTTAGGCCATCACTTACTAAGTTACTTTTTATCCTTTACTAAGTGATATCCTAAGTAATCATTAAAGCTCTCTGAGTGCGGCAGATAGACTTAATTTGATTCAGCTTGTATCTTTTATGTGGCAGTTTTTTTGGTGACAAAAACAAAACATTGCAAATCTCTTCTCTGTCTTCTTTAACCTTGGTCTTTCCAATCTCTCTAATTTTGGCGATTTTGTTTCCTCGCTATTCAGTTTCATCCGGCCACTTTAATGAGATCATCTGTCCACCTAGTTGGCGTCTTCCACCGTTCCTCAATCCCGTCCGTGATCTCCACTCCAAAACTTTCTTCCTCTACCTTCCCTTCATTGCAAATATTTACTTCTTATTGCTAAGACTCTACTCTGTGTAGTAAATAAAGATATCTACCTCAGTAGAAAAATAATGGTTTAAAATGCAAAGTCAAGATTTTCACGTGCCAAAATTCGCTATCTTTCTTGCAATGTTTATTTGTTATGTGCCAAGTTTCTGTTCCTAATGCCACAATTTTGTTACTATTGGTATTCACTATTGGCTTATATTGAAAAGGTCTTTGTTTCTAGGATTTATTAGCTTGTTGGTGAAATATAATAGTTTTATTGTAATAAGTGAATACTTTATTGGATCTTATTGCTGAACTAGTAAGGCGTTCTTGCTTGCACTGTTTCAGACTTAAGATAATATTGAGATTTCTTTATCTACACTAATATTATAAAGAGGAAAAAATGTATTTTTGTGTGTGTATGTTTGTAATGAATAAACTTAAAAACTACTGAATCGATTTGAAAAATTCTTTCATCGTGGGAAGCTACACTATCCGCGGGTGACACAGGCTACTTATTTATCGCTGTATTCCCACGGAAACGAGAACTACGCGGGTGAAACTGCGTGACCTCCACTGGTTCTTTATAACTTTGCTTTTAATTTAAATACACAAAACCCTTTGGAAATACATATGCTCAAAGATAGTTAAAATTGAATCCAGTACGTAGTTGAGAAAATCAACGCAGACACACATACAGACGGTGTCAATTTATAATATATGCGCAGTATACTCGTAAAACACAATAAATGATTGAGATTTCGGTTATTTTTAGATTAGTATAAAATAACATTATGACCATGGCAATGAAGAACTACTAATACTACACAAGATTATTTTTTAGTCACCTTCCAAATTCTGATATATTAATCTTTGGCGAAAATCATTGAAAACGTGTTTTATCTTTCAGTACCACTCAATACAAAAATATTGAGATAACACATCACAAAGTTTTTACGTTTCACGGAGAGCGGATAATTCTTTCGAGAAAATTATTTATTATGAAAATTTTACGTATCGATTGTTTTCCAAAAATGGTGTTAGTGTTTTAACTAATGCCTAGAAAAAATTTGGACGGTGACTAAAAAATCATCTTGTTTATTATTCCTATACATCGAAACTGAATATTTTCCTTCCACTATTATATACAAGGTGTAAATCAACCCTTCACACATACGTCAGCCAAGCATTCTGTACATCACACTAAGTAGTACTTTTATTTTGGGGGTCAAAAATTACATTTTACAGTTAAACTCAATGTAGCACTCTTAAAACAATATGCTAGTGGATACTTTGAATAGTAAAAGGGTCATGGAGGTTATTTAAGTAAAGTTACAACCAGAAAAAATATTATTTACAAAAACAGCTGTGCAGAATTTGGAACTTTGACCCCCAATATCTCCGTAACTAGGGGGTTCCCAGGTATGGTCTAGAAGAAAAAAAAGATTGCAGTGGTGGGGAGATAGATGCATGGATGGGGGATGGATGATAGTAACTTTTTCTCGCAAAACCTTAGAAACAGATTTGGATGTTTAGCACACAGACAGTTTATAACTTGGATTGACTCATATGAATAAGATAGGTACTGTTTTGCCGGTAGATTCCATAAGATCATTTTCGCAGTCCTAGCGGGCGAAGTCGTGGGCATAAGCTATTATAGTGAAACCATAAAACAGCTGTATTCTGAACTGTTTGCAAATGGGGGAGATAATTTATAGCTTTTTCAATGTATTATGGTAGATAGAGGATGTATGGATGGATGAGTGTTTGTTACTCTTTAACGCAAAAACTACTACATTGTGGATGAAATTTAGAACACAGATAGTTTATAACCTGGATTAACACATAGGATACTTCTTATTCCAGTAGTATGACCCAGTGGGACAATACTTATCGAACACCGAGCACAAGCTAGTTTTCCATGTTCTTAGAGAACACGCTACCTAACCAATATTTGTTTCGGGTAAATTCAGACACGATCTATTGTCCTTAGGTCGAGTATTATCCCGGTGCGGTGTAACGTATATTGGGGTCCTCCCCGATCTACGTGATACTCGACCAATACCTATTTGATCAATCAGATCAACCACGGTGGGCGCCGCGACGAATCCAACGAGGAGGATGGAGGATCTCTGTTAACACCGTTAGCCCGAAAAAGCTTACTTCCTATCTATAAATCTTATAAATCTGTAAGATTTATAGATAGGAAGTAAGCTTTTTCGGGCTAACGGTGTTAACAGAGATCCTCTGCTATACTTACTGATTAAAGACATAATAATTATTAAGAAATCTTTCATTTTGCAGAATCTGGAATCGTCTATTCCAGATTCTCCAAATCTAAGTCAAAATATAATAATAATAAGAACTTATTTTCGTTTATAAGTTCTGTCTAGGCAATAGATCGTGTCTGAATTTACCCGAAACAAATATTAGTTAGTTAGCGTGTTCTCTAAGAACATGGAAAACTAGCTTGTGCCAGCGGCTTCGCCCGCTCGGTGTTCGATAATTGTCCCACTGGATCATACTACCGGAATAAGAAGTATCCTATGTGTTAATCCAGGTTATAAACTATCTGTGTTCTAAAGATGATGGTATTAGCATTAGCATAACTTACACCCTGTGGACCAATTAGGTACATTAGAGATTGTGTAGAGGTTGTTAACAGGAGTAATATATTGTGTCGGTGCTAGGGTATCATAAGTGAAGATTAATCATTTCTTTCGGGTTGTTACCCCGTAGCTTATTTGGTAATGTGTGTATTTTTACATGGGTTTTTACTTATATCTTTTTACATTATTTACCTGAAATAAGCCTCGGTGTTGATTCTGCGATAAATATTAATCATTTATTGAGGACCAAACATTTTTAACATTTATGCACCCTCCATACTGCGCAGCAGTTTGTCGGCGGGATTAGCGCTCGTCTTAATACTTTTGGTTCACAAATAGTACATAATAATTAGTTGAAGGAAATTTTAAAAAACAATAAAAGTAAAAGTATGTATATCGGTATTCGGTGCGCAAAATTAAATATTGTGAGAATGCTTGTTGCTAATGTCGACGGGTTCGTGAAGCGTTCGTTTACACCCTGCACGCCAACACAGTCATTGTTGTAAAGTGCCGTTGCCAAACAATTAACCTGAAGATACTATTACATTTAACGACAGCTGTGCAATGTTTGTACATACATAAAGCTGCTGCAAAACCCATTTCAGCCATTATTACGGAAACAGGCAACAATTTTAATTAACAAAAGTTACTTGCACAGGATTAACCTTATAAACTTATGGGCACTATCATTTGACAAAGTTAATGGCACGTAAAATTAAAGTGCATATCCTTCTATGTATGCTCTAAGTTTGAGGCCATAAAGATGTATGCGTGACATATTTTCTAACGGTTTTAGTACTTCTCGACCTAGAAGTAATTATGTAGTATTTAAATATTCTATAATACTTCAAGTAAATATAAAGCTATACGAGTACGAATAGGTAATGAAGGTAAAATTATGCGAGACTGTTTTATGCCAGTAATTTGGTTGAATTCATATTAATTTATATGTTTATTAATAGCGTACACTCGTGTATTCGTTGAATTAATTTGTTTTTAAATAAATAACTTCCAATTATAACACAATATTGTACCGTTTTGTGTTCTATATTAAGGTTTATTTTCGTTCAGTATTACAACTTAATAGCAGTAAATTAATGGAATAATTGAGTGAAATACTGGTACGAAACATTTTATCTCTAGCTGGGAACTTTTATCGACAAGCCTATTAGGTATGTTATTTTACAGCTTTATTAGTTAAATGGCTAACAATCATAATACTTGCCAAGTTTATTTCATTTTGAATCGCTATTAGCTAGCGTGATCTATTCCTAGATATAAGCATAATTATTTATAATAATAAAAGTTATTTACCGTAATAGGCGGATCTCTAAATCCTTGAAGAGTGACCTCCGCTGCTTTAATACCGAGTATATTAAAGACGCAATTAAACGAAATAAAGACTCCACGATATTTGCCAGAGATCTGGCTATTGGGCAAAGCCAGCCACGAAACCGAAGACTGACGAGGGCAGGATCGTATCTACCAAACCGGAGCCCCTGAGGGAGATTGAAAGTTTCTATAAGCAGCTGTACACGTCAACCAGTAAACCCGTCGAAGATCTAGCGAAAGACCCCAGAGCCAGATTGACCCGACACTATACTGAAAATATCCCGGATGTCAGCCTGTACGAGATAAGGATGGCTCTGAAACAGCTTAAGAACAAAGAGGCACCGGGTGATGACGGAATTAAGGCCGAACTCCTGAGGTCGGGTGGCAAACCGGTCCTTAAGGCCCTTCAGAAGGTGGTCGATTCCGTCATTGTCGAGTTGAAAACGTCGCAGGCATAGTGCAGAGGTGTGGTGGCTGTTCTACGAGAAGGTCGACAATGTCCGGCTGAAGAATTATAGGCCCATCCCACTTCTGATTCATGACTACAAGTTGTTTTTAAGAGTCATTACGAATCGTCTCGCGCGCAGGTTTTTACAATTTTCAGCCATCCGAACAAGCCGGATTCCGAAAAGGCTCCAGCACTGTATAGCACATACATACGCTGCGTCAGGTTATACAGAAGACCGAAGAGTATAATCTGCCTCTCTGTTTAGCGTTTGTGTACTACGAGAAAGCATTCGATTCGATCGAGTCTTGGGCTGTACTGCGGTCTCTCCAAAGGTGCCAAATTGACTACCAGTACATCGAAGTGTTAGAGTGCTTATACAAAAACACCACCATGTTAGTCCGACTTCGGGGCCAGACCACGGAACCTATCCTTCTGCAGCGAGGTGTGAGACAGGGAGACGTTATATCTCCGATCAACGCTGTACTGCAGGGTGTCTTTAAGGTTCTGGACTGGAGAATAGGCATCAACATCAATCGCGAGTACATCACTCACCTTCGATTTGCCGATATAGTGGTCATGGCTGAGACCATGGAGGACTTTAGTACAATGGTCGATGACCTCAGTAGGGCTACCGATAGAATGGGTCTTAAAATGAACATGTACAAAACCAAGGTTATTTTGAATGCCCATGTATCACCCAGTCCTATTAAGATCGGAGACTCTACACTTATAGCTACGATTATGTCTACCTGGGACAAACAGTCAAGTTTGGTAGGTCCAACTTTGAGAAAGAGGTCAATCGTCGAATCCAACTCGGCTGGGCAGCGTTTGGGAAGCTGAGTAGTATCTTTTCGTCCAACTTACCGCAGTGTCTCAAGACGAAATTCTATGAACAGTGTGTGTTGCCAGTGATTACATACGGGAACGAAACTTGGTGGCTCACAATGGGCCTTATCAGAAGGTTTATACATAGTTACCCATAGGGCAATGAAGATGGCTATGATGGTTCGGAGTTTCCTTGCGTGATTGAATAAAAAATGAAGACATCCGCATGAGAAGCAAGATTACCGACGCAGCCTGAAAAATGGCCTGACTTAAGTGGCAATGGGCAGGGCACATTACTCGCAGCACGGATGGGGCCGAAAAGTTCTGGAGTGGCAACCGCAAACCGCAAGACGTTGCTTTGGAAGGCCTTCCACTAGGTGGACCGATGACTTGGTGAAGGTTGCGGGGATCCGCTGGATGTGAGACGCACGGGCCCGGTCAATGCGGCGACCTTAGAGGAGGCCTATGTCCAGCAGTGGACGTCTTTTGGCTGAAATGATGCTGATGAAGATAAATAAAAGTGTTCGAAGTGTGCTGCTGTTCAGCTTGTTAAAAGCAAAAAATGTGTTATTTAAAAAACTGGCCAAATGCGAGTCGGAATCGCACGTGAAGGGTTCCGTACCAAAACGGCAAAAAAAACTCGTTTGTTGTATGGGAGCTCCCCTGAAGTATTTATTTTATTTTGATTTTATTACTTGTTGTTATAGCGGCAACAGAAATACATCATTTGTAAAAATCTTACGCTGCATCCTGGTGACAGACAGATGGACGAACAGCAAAGTCTTTGTAATAGGGTCCCGTTTTTACCTATTAAGATTAAGCGATGTGTGTTTAACCAAAATTAATGAAATATTTTTTGAAATATTTTTTTTTTTTTTTCCTTTTGGGTACGGTAAAAACGATTTTAAGTTGAGCGTTAGTTGAAGCCGTTAATGGTTAATCTTACACCGTACTCGTAGACGATGAAAAGACTATATTTATTTGGAATAACACATACTTATAATATATGTATTCATTTTTTATTTGACATATATATATTCATATACTAGCTTTTGCCCGCGGCTTCGCCCGCGTGGATGTCGGAAAATATCTCACAGGAACGTACCTACTACCGTGATTAAAAGTAGGTACCCCATTTGTTAATCTAGGTAAACAATGAGAAAATCCTTATTCTCTATCCTGTGAGAAATAGAACCCGGGGGGGTTCTAATTCTCACTTGATAACCTCTAAACCTCTTAATGACAAACTTTATTGTTTAGCTGTGCCCGTGACTTCGTTCGCGTGTCGAAAACTAAAATGCGTCGCTTAGACAAAAATACATTGAATCATTCATATATGTAGTTTATATATATGTATAGATTCATACCTTTGAAGATATTACAAGAAAAATGTCTTGTTGGTCTAGTGGGCGAACTGCGACTGCTCCGCACGAGGTCCTTTTTTTTTTTTGGGTTCGATTACCAGGTCGGACAAAGTATTATTGGGTTTTTCCAGCAGGAAATTCTTAATAACAGCCATGAAGTCTGGATTAGTACTTGGTTGACGGCAATAATAGGCTCGCCCGTATTGCATGGGACTTAAAACATATAGAAATGTTGGTGTTACTAATGAATCCACCTCTGCTTTACCCTTGTGGGATTACAGGCGTCATGTTATGTTATATCACTAAGAAAATTTTGCCTCAGAAAATTCGTCACCAAAAATATAATTTTATCAATACCTAAACAGCACCTAAACTTTGTAAAACACTAGTACATTGAAGAAATTCAACTGTAAAGTAAAAAACTCGATAGCACTTTACTTATCAAACTTCCAACGATAAACTAAGTCTGTCACTTCGAATAAAAGTTTAGTCGAGGAGGTCATGCCCAAAGCGTCGACCTTTTCTAAATATAGCTAAAGAGCCAAGAAGTCAAGATGGATCGCATCCCGTATCGACGCTGTGACACTGCTGAAATATTGGGAGGGACGTTTTCATTTTTCTTTTTTTATTTGGAACTGTCGGTTTTCGATAGGTGTGGATTTATCGTCTTTTAAAAGTGTGGGAGGTTGGCAATTTCTAATATGAGGTTCCATGGATGCAGTTAATTCAAAGTAACATTTTTTCAGAGGGTGGGATATTATCAGACTTACAGTGACTAAAAACCACCCATGTTCTTTCTTAGCCCTTCGTATTTCGGGGCCGCAGTATCTCTTTCGAATAGTTCTACAGCCCCAAATAAACAGAAAAAAAACGTTTTAACACAATCTTTTGACAGTCGACTGAACATTCAACAAACGTGATGGTTCTTTTCGTATGTAACAAACTAATCAATGAGTTCCCACAAAAGTTTAGCTCCTGTTGTCCCCTTAATTGTACATTATTGGGGCCGCGGGTAGTCCAACGGTTATCGCGGCCTCGACATAGAGGGCGAAGAAGGAACATGGGTGGTTTTTAGTCAGTAGAAGTCTGACACTCCCTTTCGCTCTGCCCAAGAGCGGGAGGGGTTATTCGATGATTTTACACCCACCAAAAAAAAAAAAAAAAAAGGGTACATTATTGAAGTGGAAACGTGTACCTAAATTCCATTTGACATTTCTAGTACATTCTCACCTAGCAAATATTCCTTTCATATCCCTAACCACCTGTATTTCAAACGCGTCCATATCTCATATCATTGTAAAACAAATGCTTGTTATAACGGGTATGTAACCGTTTTCACTAACTCGACATCACACCTAAACAAATTCACGCTGTTGGAATTTCGACTCCAACCTCTAAACCGAGAGTTGCAAATTCAACAGAACGCCTTCATAATAGAAAATGAGCATACGTCAGAATAATTCAACACTAATTTCTCATCCGGGAGACGTTTAGGGTAAAACCGGGATAGATGCCGCGCTGGGATAGATGCCTCGTTTCTAAAAACTCAACTACCAGAGAACGAAACAGCAAATTCGTTGTTTACATACGCGCCACATGCACCCCCCACCTCAGTGACGCGCGAGTTGTTGTGCTAGACGGACGTTTCTCGCTTGTGTGTCGAATTACATTCGCAGCGGACGCGACGAACGCTTCAAAATTTCAAACGTAAGTATTCACTATTCCATATCTTTATAAACAGTTAAATGATTACATTTTATTTGAATGGTTTTAATACATTGGTTCTTTAAGAATACATTTAAGAGTCAATCACTGATGTTTGCATTTATTTTATATAAAAAATAATGAGAGGCATCTATCCCTAGTGAAAAGGATAGTTGGCCCGAGTTTACAAGGGATAGTTGACTTTAGGGGCATCTATCCCTCTATACTGCAAGAGCCTTATCAAAGTATTTAAAAGTCATAGTCGTGAATATTTTGGTATTTCCTAATAGTAGAATATTAAAAAAACACCAAAAAAAAATGTATCCAACTTTAATTTCATAATTCGAATGTAAAGAAATGAGTGTAGATACTGTGTTTTATTTATACTTACTTTGCTTATTGTAGGTGAGCCATGCCAAGGAAATACAAAAGAAAGGACCGTACGAGCTCGAGTAGTTTCTTGGACAACAGAGCAGTTACAGTCAGCTTTTCATGAATTTAATAATAATTTTAATTAAATAATAATTTTTATTTTGTTAGAGATTCATATGAATGTTGATTTTTTTTTAATGTTAAATAATTATTTCTACGTTAAAACGGGAATGTTTCGTTTGAGATGATTCTATATTATGATAGTTTTAATATGTTATCGCTTAAACAGTTTTTTTGTATTTTTTGTTAAAGACATGCATAAATATAATTATGGTTAAGCATTTTATATTACCTACACATGAAGATAATAAATAAATATTACATTGTGATTACGTATTCTTGTTGATTATTTAAAAAGGCATCTATCCCGCATCACAGGCATCTATCCTCCTAAGTGATTTCATAGTGGGGCATCTATCCATATAGGTAGGCACCTATCCCCAAAAAATGTGTTTCGCAAGAATTACATTTTTGCAAAACCAGTAATGGTTAGGTAAATAAATACAGTTTCTAAAGCTTTATGAATGATTAAACTAACTATATTACAGGGTCAATCTAAGCAAATATGTTTGGTATTCAAATAATGAAACAGTTTCGAAAAGTGGGGCATCTATCCCGGTTTTACCCTATACAGAATTCAATTAACACTATGTGTGTAGTGTTCGCTCCAAGCTATGATGAACATACAGCATAATAAATCGTGTTCTTACTAAAATGTGGAACACCTTAGATAAAGTGCTAGTATAACGGACCTGGGAATGTTGATCTGGTGTTGATTGTTTGAGGTGCTGGATTCGATTAGACTCAAATATGACGTGTTAATTGTGAAAATATTCATCTGTGCCTAAAACTTCGGTTGAATGTTATACAGGGTGTAAATCAACCCTTCACACATACGTCAACCAAGCATTATGTACATCAAACAAAGTACTCTGACGCAAAAATTTTTGCTGGGGAATGACGTTTTTTTTGGGGTCAAAAATCACATTGTGCTAGTGGTTGCTTTGAATAGTAAATGGATCATGGAGATAATTTAAGTAAAGTTATTACCTGAAAAACTAATATTTACAAAAACAGCTGTGCAAAATTTAGAAGTTTGACCCCCAATATCTCCGTAACTAGGAGGTTCCCAGGTATGGTCTAGAATCAAAAAATTATCGCAGTGGTGGGAAAAACAAGTGTGCCTTTTTTTTTTTTGTTTTTGTTTGCGTTAAGGGTACTTACTTACACCCTTTATGTCATGTGAATCCAGGTCGAGCCAAGTGGTCTTAAATTTTTTCTCATATGTATTTCACCGCAGATGACTAAAACTGGATTGTTGAAAAATTGTGCTAAGCACATTACGTGAGGAAACCGGCATGTCTTAGAACCAAAAAACTCGAAGACATGTGATATCTACCAATCCGCACTGGGCCCGCGTGGTAGATTATAGCCCGTTCCCTCTCAAAGAGAGGAGGCCTGTGTCCCAGCAGTGGGAACATTAATAGGCTGTGGATGATGATGATGAAATTACGTGAAACTTAAACATGTGGCAAGATGTGGGTGTACTGTTTCCTCTAATGCTCAATTTTTGCAAGATTTCAGACGTGGTGTTAAATTATAGGGGTAATGAATACTACACAGTTTAATTTTAAATAAGCTCTAGAAACCGTTGTTTGCAAATGACTATTGATGCTAGTACTATTCCGGAAAAAACCAGACTTGTTGAATTCCAAATTATGCTAGTTCGAGTATTTTGTGTGTAACATACACACAGTAGTATTTTGTGTGTATGTTCCTTTAGGTCAAATCTTTGCAACTCTATTACGACTGTTATCACATGGTTACCACTGATTGAGCATTCGCGGTTAGTTTGGTTGAGAATGCATGATTGGCTAACTGTCGTCATTCTAAATCTAATATGACGGACTACCAAAGATGACGAACTACCTAGTTATTTCCTCATGAAAAAGGATATCAATTAAAAGGTTCATCGCCCTGCTAACGTATTCCTCCCCCGAACTGCTTGTGGCGCTGATGACTTTCATCCGTCACAATAACATTAAATTATAAATTTTAATGTGTGGGTGTGTGGTATGCTTATAATCTATGTTTTAACAATTTTAGTATTTATTTATTTATATATTTGTTTTGTTTGTTTCAGTCCCGTACTAATCCGACAAGATCATGTGGTGTCGAAGAATTTAATTTATATAAATAACATTACATTCATGTTTTTATTTTTTACCTTGCACACTTGTTTTTCCAATTCACTGGACATTGGCAGTAGTGGTGTTCAAAGTTGCTTTAAGGCAATCACTTGCTTAATACTTAATGATGTATGTATTAAGCACGTAATTTTATATGCTTTATTAAAGCACGTGATTTTTAAACGCGTAGGTAGGCATATCATGATGCCACTCACGGCGCTTGCTTTAAGTCAAGTGACTTAAAGCAAGCGCTGTGAGTGGCAGCATGCATGAGTGCGATGTAAAAGCAATAAGCAAATAGCAACTTGTGAGAGCCATGATAGCATTTGCTTTATGTTATGTGTATTAAGCACGGTGCTTTATTTTGCTATATGATATATTAACCACCACTAATTGGCAGAATAGTCGACATCGGCTTTAATTGCCATTAAACAAAAATAGAATAGAAAAGGTTCATCGAGAAGAATACGAAAATAATGCAATTTAAATTTAAATTAATTTTGTTATATTTATATTACACTAAACACAAGGCTTTTTTTTTGAACGGTGGGAAATCATCAAATGACTCCTCCCGCTCTAGGCAGAGCGTTAGGGAGTGTCAGACTTCTACTGACTAAAAACCACCCATGTTCCTTCTTAGCTTCTTCTTTGTGTCGAGGCCGCGGTTTCTTTCTCGAACAACCCGCAGCCCCGACGCGACAGGAGACACTAGGGTTTCAAACATATATCTCACAATTTACGCCTAGTCCTATATGTACCCAATCACTGTGTAATTCTCTGGCCTGTCGCTTTAGGACTAATTGGAGGCAAGTCCGATGTGCATACTCTATAATTGCTTCATAGTGGTTCAATGATTTCAATTTGAATGTTCTGGGAATTCAAATACCTTCTAGATGACATACAGGGTGTCAATTAACCCTTCACACATACGTCAACCAAGCATTCTGTACATCAAACTAAGTACCCCTACGCAAAAATTTTTGCTGGGAAACGACTTTTTTTTTGGGGACAGAAATCTCATTTTACTTTAAAACTCAATGTAGCACTCTTAAAACATTGTGCTAGTGGTTGCTTTGGATAGCGAAAGGGGCATGGAGGTTATTTAAGTAAAGTTATAACCTGAAAAATTTGTATTTACAAAAACAGCTGTGCAAAATTTAAAACTTTGACCCCCAATATCTCCGTAACTATGGGGTTCCCAGGTATGGTCTAGAACAAAAAAAAACAAAATATTGCAGTGGTATGGAGAACAAGTGCCCTTCGTTTGCGTTAAGGGTACTTTTACACTCTTTATAAAGCCTTTTATAACAACAATTTCGTAAACTTCTGATTGCCTGGTACATCAGAACCAAACATAGTTGTAATTTTGTTATAGGTAATCTTTACTAAGTCAAAGATATTTTTACTTTTAATATTTAGGAGGTTATTGTTGCTTTTTATCATCATCAGCCAGCAGTTTATTGGACCAAGGCCTATCTTGTCCTGTCTTCTGGTAATTACTTTACATAACAACTGGCCGTCACGGTTGGCGTAGTGACTGAGCGATTGGATTGCTGCGCTGCGTGTCGCGGGTGCGATCCTCGCACGGAACAAATATTTGTATGACCTACAGATAGTTGTTTCGGGTCTGGGTATTCGTGTATGTCAGTTTAAATGTTTGTAAACGCACCCACGAGACAGGAGAAATTCCATGTGTGGGGCAACGTTCTTTTTTTTTAAAAAAACTCATTCCTGTAATCCAGTTATATTCCAGCCCCACGTAATAAAGGGTAGGGGGTGTTAGACCTTACTCCCCACACGATACATAGAAGAATAGTATATAAAGGCTAGCCTATTGCCACCAACGGGGCACAAAATCAGACTTGGTGGCTGACACTGAAAAATTGCCTGATAAAAAACCTCTGAGAATAAAAAAAAATATCCTAATTAGTCCATCTGTTAGATTATCGAAAAATATTGGACACGTATTTTTTGTTTTATCAAATCAATAAGAATTAACGAATATAAAACGCGTCAAAGATTTGAGTAGGGGTTTGTGACGACAGTGACCGCTAAAAATTGTCATACTAATGTCTAAGAATATGACGTCACACAAGTTTTCAAAGCACCGTATCGTCTTCATTGTTTGCTTACGTGAAAATAGAAATAATATGTGTCCAATATTTTTTGGAAATCTTTCTGACGAACTAATTAGATTTTTTTTATTAACTATCCTATTACTCTGCTAAACGCATCGCCTTAAAATTCCTTTTATATTTAGGTCATCTATCTTAGTCTGGAACTAGACAGAATGCATTTTTGGTCTGCAATTTGATGGATTCCCTCCGGATTCGACTAGCAAACTTTTTAAATATATATTCATGAGTTCATCGAGCTTGGAGCATCGATATTCTGATAGCTGTTGCGCATACGTTAAAGCGAGTACCTCAGCATACATCATTCAACTCCCTATGGCAAAGTTGGTTTTGTATACAAAGTGTTCTATTGCCTGTATTCTTTCATTTCGAATTCTTGTGTGGTAAATAGCATTGTTTTTAGGAATTGCAGCAGCAAGTTTAAGTTGCAAAAACTGCTTCTGTTTTCTGAGAACGTGTCCGGTTCAGGGCGAGTCTTGAAGTATTCTGGCTTGCTTTTTATTTGTTGTAGCTATTGGTGTTGCATTCTCAATTCACTTGGTATTTCTAGCCTTGAAAATATTGTTGCTTTTCGCGTTGCTTCGAAGACATCAATTTCTTTACTCTATATACTCTGAGGTCTCTTTTATCATGTCTTTGTAAAGTTTTTATTAGTAACTCAAAGATTAGCGTTAATTGGCAAGTAAAAGTGGGGAGTATATTCTATTAATTTCACAAGCGAAAATGAAGCTTCGAATAACAACTTACTGGTTATAAGCTTTTAGGTGAATGAAGTAACAAACTGTACGTTGCATTCAATGTGATGTCAACAACCCGTGTCATACTGTGGCATATTGGGTTCTAGGTAGAAGAAAAAATAAGGCCATTAGTGTCACCATCATTTTCTTGCCTTTATCCCATTCTTTTTGGGGTTCATTCTTCCCTGTTTACTCCTTTCTCGTACATATCATTTCTCACACAACCCATCCATCGACTCTTTGTCCTTCCTCGCCCTCTCCATCCATCAATATTTATATCCATCACATTTTAGGTTACTTGCGTTTCATCTCTCCTCATTACATAACCAAAACAAGATATACCACTTTCAAACTTCTTCATAAGTATTTGTCGACGGCGCGATGATTTTTAGCACTAATCATTGGTTAACTGTGGGTGTTGGATGAAGAAACTAGACTCGAACACCGAAACACTCAATCAATAGTCCCAAGTACAGTTAATCTAGATAGTTAGACACTCAAACTCTGCAGGTACACGATGGTACAGCCGGCCGGCAGCGCGGCCGCGGTCGCATGCGCCGCCGCGCCCGCGCCCGTACACCGAGAAGTGACGTACGGACGGTACGGACCGGCCGCCGCGCGCACTATTGACTCCATCGAGCGCCACCAGATGTTGCTGGCATATTGAATACGACTCAATGCCGACATATTCATTCCTTACTTTGTTCATTTTTGTCACTCCGCACATCCATCTCAACATGTATGTATATCAGTATGTTCAATGATTTCAATTCATTACAAAATCGATGTTCATCGCTAGATAGCACTCACAACATGCACTACAAATTCCTAATTCAAAACAACCAGTGTTTTTAGATGAGCTACAAAAGCAAATTCACTTAATCCTTTTAAACTTGTGCCGTTCATTAGTCTTTAACCCCACATTTACTTCAATGAAACTGGCTGCAGCATCCAACAGTTTGACAGGTCATCTAACGCTCTAACTTTATTTTAATCCAACTTCTGACTACTTAAGAACTCAGATCGTTCGCTAGGAACTTTCAAACGGTTACCTTCTCTCCTTCAGTTTTAGCATAATTAAGTATTTGAACGTTTGCGGTTACAGCGACAACTTTGGCTTTTGCTAGTCGCTCTCAATATGTTGACTTTTTGAGCGCTGAGTGAGTATGACTGGATTACAGGAAGTTTAAATTTCTAATGTTGAGTGTTTAGTATGTAACGTATGTAGTTACTAATAATTAGTGGTACATCGACGGACGTGTGGACTTGGTGGTGTGTACTGTGAGTAAGCGAATCGATAATTTTAGTAGGACTTTTAAATAATCTAAAACCTTCCTAACCTCAAACCTATAGCGATCTATTAAAGGTTTTAGGTGTACTTAATAGTACACAGATTTCGCTACTTTTACTTAAGCCCCATGAAATGGGGATTGAGTCTATTGGCAACAAACGGGTCCAAATTCAGGCTCTGTCACTGCTACTGAGATATTATATGAGAGAGACCCGGGAACCGAACATGCTTAGCAGTCGCACTTGCAACCATTGGACCAACGAGGTATAAGTCAATCAGAAACAATCGCTATTTTTTATATTTTTTATTCTTATCATTCGTTACGTCAATTAGTTGTCTTATTCAAAAGGGATATTTACTGACAAAAAAAAAATCTAAATAGTCCGTCTGTTAGATTATCGAAAAATATTGGATACGTATTTTTTGTTTTATCAAATTAATAAAAATTTACAAAGGTAAAACGCGTCAAAGATTTGATTGGCGGTTTGTGACGTCACTGACCGGTAAAAATGTCATATCATAATGTCTTAGAATATGACGTCACACGAGTTTTCAAAGCACTAAGTATATCGTCTTCATTGTTTGTTTACGCGAAAAAAGAAAAAATACGTGTATAATATTTGGAAATCTCTCTGACGGACTAATTAGGTTTTTTTGTTAAATACCCTATTCATCAATCCATGCTGAGCTGAAGCATAGGTACCTTTACAACAAAGCAAGAGTTGACATTCGAACGATACGAACACTGTTTTCAAGTAGCCATTTTTCATAGGTACCAATTTGACACACGTCCGGTCCGACAAATTG
Source organism: Diarsia rubi (assembly GCA_932274075.1). Taxonomy (NCBI): domain Eukaryota; kingdom Metazoa; phylum Arthropoda; class Insecta; order Lepidoptera; family Noctuidae; genus Diarsia; species Diarsia rubi. Next base: position 16,314,759 of record OW026424.1, on the reverse strand, counting down.
AATTTGGCGGTCCGTAAAATTTCCCTATTATTCACATACAGGAAAATTTGCTAAATGGTAAATGTATATATTTTCCATTGACTTCCTCATCTTCAGCCGGAATCTCCTCTTAGTAACTTCCGCAGTATTAATCGGTCCGGAAATTGTCCACTATCTAACAAAGGGTTTTTATGGAAAACGCAACAGGAAGTAGGAAATTGAGCAGTGAAAGGTCTTGGGATAAATTACACTTCTTCCTGAGGCCTGTGCTAGGTTTTGCAAAGAGCCTGATTTCAAACTTAACGACGGACTTAATAGCAGCGGAGTTTTTATTCATGCTGTAATCAAAAACAAACAAATTATACTAGCGGACCTGGCAGACGTCGTCCTGCCAGGCAGCGGCGCCATCTACCGGGTCTGATTGTATTTAAAAATCTAAACCATTCTCGAAGCCACTTGAACAAAATGAAATGACAGAAATGAATGACATAACAACATGCTTGTACTGTCAACACTGAAAAAAAAATCAATTTGACAGCAAAATCCCCTTTAACAAAATGATTCGCTATGTATTGAATTCATTTGTTACAAAAAATGTGTTAGATGACGAACCGCTCGACCGATTTTGTGCAAACTTCACATAAACCATCTACTAAATAGTCCGAACAACGCCTAAACATTTGGTTTGGATAGGTGAGCCCGTTCTTGAATTATAAAATTACAACGCAAAGTGGCATTGATTTTTATATTGCTCTTATATGTATAAGTATAATCTGCAAATAGGTAAGAAAGGCAAAGCTGACTGACTGAAGATCAACGCACAGGCTAAACGTTTAGGGCTAGAAACTTAAAAAATCGCACACGTACGTGTTCCTCCTTTGACGTAGGCATCCACTAAGAAAGGATTTTTCAAAATTCAACCCCCAAGAGGGTGAAGCAGGGTATTGAAGTTTGTATAGAAAATCGAAATTTTTAATAGTTTCGACATCCACGTGGGTGAAGCCGCGGGCAAAAGCTAGCCTATATAATATTGCTTGAGTAAGTATAACATTTCATAAAGGTATACCAGTCACTCGCCGATTCATTCATCCTGACAAACTTTGGATAAATAACAGTAGTTAGGAGGTCTTTCTACTCATCATCATCAGCGTATAATGTTCCCACTGCAGGAACTCAGGCCTCCTCTCTAGGAGAGTGATGACTATAATTCACCACGCGTGCCCAGTGTGGGTTGGTACATGTCACATGTCTTCGAATTTTTTGATTCTAAGACATGCCGGTTTCCTCACGATGTTTTCCTTCACCGTTTTGAGAGTAGCGGTGATGAAATAAATTATAGAAAGTAATGCGCCTGCCTGGATTCGACCCCACGACCTACTTGTTCGTAAGTCGGGGCCGACACCACTAGGCCACCGCTGCTCTTTTTACTACTTAGTATCAATTTGCTACGACGACTTTTAGTTTAAGTTTCATGATGACACGTGTTTTTGGTTAGTAGATCACAACGTTTTGTTATAAACTTTTTGGTATTAGTAAAATTAATAACGAGGTCATCATTTTTTTTATCTTATATTCTTCAAACATTACACTTCTCGCCCTAACTTGTCTTTACATATTTCTGCAATATTAAGCATAACTTATAACTAAGTTTAATAATATTAGTAACGTCTTGTTACGTTCCCGCAGAGATCGGCTCAGAACACTTGTCTACTCCTTGTGGGACGGAGTGTGACATAATTCAACAGGCTTGGCCGTGTACGGATTAATAGATGTCACCATTTCTTCGAGTTTATGGTTTGAGTATTATCTAACAAAATAAATTCATGTTGTTGTGTTCGATATTTACTTCCTAGCACCAACTCAATTCGAGTCAAAATATTGTCAAGCAACAGTCTTGTAATTACGTGACCTAATTCCGAACATTTCAAGTTATACCATTCAACAACTCCACCTGCCGATTTCCAACAAGGCATCTTATTTGCAAATTCTCAAGACGGAATAATTAGCTTTCGAGCAATTTAATTAAACAATTTGAACCTGCGATGATAATAAGTTTGACTTATTACTGTGTGGAGTTTACTTCAGAATAGAGAATGTTTCACAAATTCTATTAACCTGGTTTATGATGTTACGTCTTTCGGGAGGCTTGTTTACTTAGTTCCTCGTGTTATTCCTCGTTATTTAGGTTACCATCATTGTAAACAGATAATAAATCAACATCATCAATATCATTATACAACACTAAAAATATTTACATACAGTCCATTGCTGGCACACACGTACCTTTGTTTTTGCTGGTAGAAAATAAAAAAATAACCACTCCCGCTCTTGGGCAGAGGGAAACAGTGTCAGACTTCTACTGACTAAAAACCATCCATGTTCCTTCTTAGCACTTTATGTCCAGGCCACGGTATCACTTACAACAACCCGCAGCCCCGACGGGACCCGCAGCCCCGACCGGACCGCAGCCCTGACAGGACCCGGAGCCCCGACGGGGCACACACAGACCTTCCCCATCACATGACCTTCAACTCAATCCTCAGCAGCTATCATCTAGCAGCAACCTGCAACTTTGAGGAGTTTGTTGGTTCATTTGGCGTGTCCAACCTTACCTTCGCCAATATGGGACCTTGAATGTATGGACCAGCTATACAGTGATTTTCCACATATTGGGTTATAGCAGAACACGGACCTAAGACTGGGCTCTACGGAATACATGACAAGAAGACTGTATGAAGCTTTTTAACGTTGGCGGCCAAGCTACATAGCCATTCCCCAGCCAGCATCAGCCAGCATTTCTCTGGGACTTCGTCGAGCTTTATTGTCTCGGCGCTTTTCTTTTGGTCGCCACTGTTGATTCTGGCTTACAAAAATTACAGTGGTTTGGGAATAGTGAGGCGGGCTTGTCCCAATACAAAAAAAGTTATATAGCCTGGCCCACCGCCGCAAAGTTGCATGTCTGTCGGTCTTCTATAAACTGTTCCACCATTTCCCTTCTTCCATAGGGGAGACTAGACGTACTGCAGGCTATCACCCATACCTTGTCAACGTTCCACACACTCGTACGAAGCGCTTTGTTACATCTTTTATTATTCGCACAGCCAAAGAGGGGAACTCCCTGCCTGCGTTGGTTTTCGCGAGTATCATCATCTCAGCCAAAAGACGTTCACTGCTGGACATAGGCCTCCCCAGGAGTCGCCACATTGACCGGTCTCATGCGTTTCGCATCCAGCGGGTCCCCGCAACCTTCACCAAGTCTTCGGTCCACCTAGTGGGAGGCCTTCCAACGCAACGTCTTCGCCACTCCAGAACTTTTCGGCCCCATCGGCCATCCGTTCTGCGAGCAATGTGCCCTGCCCATTGCCACTTAAGTCTGGCGTTTCTTCGGGCTACGTCGATAACCTTGGTTCTCACGCGGATGTCCTCATTTCTGTTTCAATCACGCAGTATAACCTCAATATATTTAAGCGCGAGTAAATAGGCTTCTTCTGGGTTAACTTATTATGGAATAAGTTAACCTCAATCTTTTCCTAAGAGCAGAGATGCGGTTGACCATGGGGTCATGGGGGCAAGAAAAGATTGAGGTCAAGAGTAGGCCCATCACTACATAGTATAAAACAAAGTAGCTTTATCTGTTCCTATATCCCTATGTATGCTTAAACCTTTAAAACTACGCAACGGATTTTGATGCGGTTTTTAATAGATAGAGTGATTCAAGAGGAAGGTTTTAGTATCTTTTTTGCACCCGTGCGAAGCCGGGGCGGGTCACTAGTCTTATTTAAAATCTTTTCTTTCTAACATCGTCGTTAGCTACATTGAATCTAAACGTTCTCTAAGATCCGCAAAGTCTCATTATTACAGAACGAGCACTTCGCCCTGGATTTCGGTTATGGCGTCAAAAAGTATTTATAAAATTATATTAAACCACTCTACCCATTGGTGACCGAAAGACCGATGCAGCGGCAGACTTTGTTTTAAAATCTGCATAGGGATAGTAATTCGTTTAGATTTCAGTAGTAAAAGCAGTTATTGTGAGTTATCCGTTGGAGATAGTCGTTTGAAAAGCATACCCAAAATACAAAAAAAAAAAAACAAAATGATTCGTTTGTTGCAAAAAAGGTTCTATACATTTTGACCGTTCAAGTTTTGCTTTTTTGTATGAAATAAATGGCTTAGGAACCTACATAAAACAAGACCGGTGGAAGACAAAACATAAAATTTCATCATTTAAAAGCACATTGAAACTATATATTTGTTTAAAAATCTTATGATTTTTCCAATAAGCAACCTTTTTCTACGTCGTTGTATAATCAATTGCCAATTCCACGCACCGGTGACCTCTTTCATTTTCCTAATTGAAACGAAGTCAGCTCAAGTTTCAAAGGCTATCAGATTGAAAATGATACTAAGATCAATGAACATGATTGCGTTTTTATTACAAGTTTAATTTTAATAAAATTTTTCATTTTGAATGAGAAGTGAGAATGGTAAATAATATGATAGAATAGGATGTTTTACTAACGGAACTCGATCAGAATAATTTAAATGAGCAAGAAGAGTAAATATTCTCCTATAGGGATCAGTAATTCCTTTTAATTAGGTACATAGCGTGCACTACTTTGTGTAATTTATTCCATCACCGCTGCTCTCAAAACGGCGAAGGAAAACTTCGTGAGGAAACCGATATGTCTTACAACACACAGCACAGCAGGGCTATTGCGATAGCCCTGCTGTGCGGGTTGGTAGATGTCACATGTCTTCAAATGTTTTGGTTGTAAGACATGTCGGTATCTTTTAAATGTCAGTGGCTATCATATTACAATGGATTATCTGTCAAATTGGTTATGGTTTAGTACAAAATGGAACCATTTGACAGTTAATTGATGAATACTATATGATAGCCACTGTCATATAAAGGATACGCAATAGCCCTGCAGCAGGGCTATTGTGTATCTTTTAAATGACAGTGGCTATCATATTGTCCATGGATTAACTGTCAAATTGGTTATGGTTTAGTACAAAATGGAACCATTTGACAGTTAATCAAAGCACACAGAGCCAAAGTGATAATCAATAAATCTGTCAACAGAGATACGCAATAGCCCTGCTGGGCACGCGTGGTGGATTATAGCCCATCCCTCTCCTAGAGACGAGGCCTGAGTTCCTGCAGTGGGAACATTATAGGCCGATGATGATGATGACACCAAATGTATGATCTCAAAAAAAATACTTACCGTGTAGGTAAGTATAAGTATAACTTACACAACATTAAATTGTTAACGACAGTATTGAATGTGTCGGTACCATACACTTCATCTGCCTAACCTTTTATTAGGGTATTAGGTTATTAGGTTAGTTAACAAAAAAAAAACTTATTAGTCTGTCAGATAGATTTCGAAAAAATATTGGACACGTATTTTTTCTTTTTTCACGTCAACAAACAATGAAGACGATACAGTCCTTTGAAAACTCGTGTGACGTCATTTTCTAAGACGGTTTGTTTTTGTTGTTGTTTTTTGAAGTCGGTTTTTTTTTGGAAAATAGTTATTATTTTTATTTTTCCATTTTTATTTGTAACTATCCTGTACAAATATTTACTATGCATTTATCATTCAACCACCTACCATCATCCAACATCCAATTAATCCCTTAAACCTTCAAAATTCCCTGCTTATGGCTTACCTTCCATCATCAGCTCATCAACATGATGTGATGACAGCTAGATGCAAATAAAATTTGAGGGCTGCCATCGATTTCTCTGGCATGCCATCATCAGATCCTGACTTGGTGACAGTGGGACCACCTCGGGATAGGTATTACCCTTTGGAATAGAAACATTATTTTGAAAATCGGTCTAGAATCGACGGTCTAGATATCGGTGGAAATACATCAAAAAAACATATCTTCAGATAATAGCCGCATCTACGGATTAGCATGTTTTTCAAAACACGGAGGAAACGTATGATCCATTAACAACGGAACGACTTTGGTAAATGCTGCATAACCGATGATGATCGACCGACCCGTGCAGCTGTTATTATTATCTTACTCCGTTGTCGTTACGTAAAAATCCAGTTTTGCCTTTCAAACCTACAAAAAGTCATTTTTTCGTTAACTTTTGCCGGCCCAAATTTTGTAAAGCTAAAACTAACAGAGCAGAAATGTCATTACTATGAAGTAATGTAATCTGTAGCGTTTTCTGTTTAGCTTTTATTAGAAAAGTTAAGCAGATTTGGAGGGTTGTCGCAAATATCCAGTACAGCTATACGAATTCAGGTGGCTCGTCAAACTTGGCTCTTTGAAGTACGAGTACCATTTTATTTGTTCCAGGTTATTATTTTGTACTTCATAATCAAAGTCTAGTAGTGGTCGACCACATTTTAATGTCATACATATTTAATATGCTGCAGCAGTTAGGCAAAAGTGTACTAGCCAGAATTTCGCCAGTTATCGTTTACTGTTATGTTTAAGTTCTATGTAATAAGGGGCGAGCCTTTTGCTATCAACTGGGCACAATCCAGGCTCCGTGACTGCTAAATGCTTAGTGGAAAAACTCAACAATGCTCTGCCCTAACTGAGAATCGTATAACCCCGTCGGGGCTGCGGGATATCCCGTTGGGGTTGCGGGGTGTTGTAAGAGATACCGCGGGGTATTAGTCAGTAGAAGTCTGACACTCCCTTTCGCTCTTCCCAAGAGCGGGAGGGGCGGTTATTCGATGATTTTCCACTCGCCGAAAAAAAAAACATCATGAGCCGCAGTTGTTCTTGCGACTGCTAGACCATAGTGGCAAAGGCAGTATTTTTGTGAATACCTTAAATTTTGTTTCAAAAAGTCATGCTTGTTGTAAGTAAGACCTACATGCATAAACCTTTTTCACAAAGGGTAGGCAATGACCATGAGGAAATGAAAGGGTAATGTTATTGAGATCTACGGAATGACATCTGGATCATGTTTACGAGATTTTTGCTTTGCCTAGCTACGTTCAACCAGTCAGTTTTTATGCTCAGTTTATTTCAAGGAAACTTGATTCTTTCCTCAAGTGAAAACACGCTAAATGATCCGAGAATCGAATTACATAAAAAACAATCACCGTTCCATTAACTTCTAAAACAATTGTTTGACATCATTCGATTTACCCAAATAGAGATATGGGTTCGGAAATGAAATATCTGTGGAGGCTCATGAGCCAAAAAAAGGTATGCGTCGTTAGAGCTTTAGGGTTCCGTAGCGAAACAAGAAATATTTTTCATTTCTGATTTATACAGGTTGTAAGGGACATCAATGCAGAAACGGTCACCATGTACTTAGACATACCATCAATGAAAAAAACTGCCAAAAGTGAACAAATTTGGAAAAGGTTGAAGAAGAGAGTACAAGGGCTAGGTTTAGAAATCACTTCCTTATATTTAACGATCCTGTCACTGGAGGGCTTCCCTCCCCTGAACTCTCTCCCCCATAAATCAGGTTAAAAATGCCAAAAACATTACGAAAAAATAACCTCAAAATGAGACTTAAAATAAAAAAAGGAAATTGGGTGGGGTTGTAGTGTCCCCAACACTACAAACCCCGGCTCCCCCACCTACGAACCCCACCCTTTCATTTAAGGAAATGATTTCTAAACCTTACCCCATTTCAGATTTTCAGAGAAATTATTTAGTATCAAATATATCAGTAATTTGAGAAGTAAGAATCCAGTCTGCCAATGAAATCGTGTCGAAATGTCCGATCGCTGATTTTGACAGTTTCGAAATTACCAACTGAGTTACCAACTTACCAATGGGTTACCATTGGCAAGTTATTAACCTGGGGCAGGCATGACTCGAGAGTTCGATAATCTGCTATTGTTTTGACATTCCCTTTGAGGATTGATAAGTAATTTTGCAATTGAAATTTATATTTTTTTTAAGTACAGTGTCACCATAACAAGACTATAATCACACTAATATTATAAAGGCGAAAGTTTGTGAGTGTGTGTGTATATTTGTTACTTCTTCACGTAAAAACAACTGAACGGGTTTGGATAAAATTTGGTACACCGATAGTTTATAACCTGGATTAACACATAGGATAGTTTTTATCCCAAATTTATCTTCCTGTGGGATAATTTTAGAGTGGAAGCGAGCGAAGCCGCTGGCAACAGCTAGTAAAAGTTACGTGAAAAAGGAGAAGAAACTCAGCTCAATGATAAAAATGGATGGATTGTGAGTAGCATGATGTGAATACCAGCGCTGTGACATTTGTAGATGTTACCACCATGCTGAGATAGTGACCTTTTGGCTTCGTACGGGACTAATTTTAATTTAAACAATTATGTCCTAATTTTAAGTGTTTCTCTTATGTTGTAAGCTTTTAATTTTTTGTCAATTTGTTCTTTCCTGTATGAAACCAATAAATACTTTTTCTTTCTTTCTTACCTTTAACAAAAAAAGAAGTAATGATCGAGGCCTGTGACCGCTGCAAATGGAACAATAAAACGAGTTTTGCACCGGCACCAAGTAGAATGAACAAAGCAGGAAGAGGGTAAGATTATTTATGGTATTGGCGTCGTATTGGTACATACGATGACACATCACGCTATACAAATCCACCATAACCTGCAGGGCTATTACATATCTTTCTATATATCAGTAGCTATCATAGTGTCCATCAATTAACTGTCAAAAATTAATGGTTCTATTTTGTACTAAACCATAATCAATTTGACAGTTAATCGATGGACACTATAATAGCCACTGACATTTAAAAATATACGCAATAGCCCTGCTGACCTCATTTTGTATAAGCTTCCTTTACAATGAGAGATTAGCTTAATTTGGTTGACTTACAAACAAATTTGACCATGAAAGTTAGCTAAGTAGCCATTTCATTTGCTTGTAGAAATAGGGTACTGAAAATTAACCCTAGTTTTTTTACTAACTACGGAACTCCAGATTATTTATTGAGAAACATGCACTTGACAGGTTTTATCTAAACACATTTTGAACGCGATCCCTTGTTTGTATTGTAAAAGGATCCTTTTCGGAATCTCTTTAATTCATACATATTTTTGTTCGTTGTAGGCAATTTGTTTGACCAAGTAATGGAGCTTTGTTCTCTTTATTTATTATGCATGCATGCTACGGTGTTTTATTAAATTTATTCATTTTTAAAGGACTATGAATTTTTGCGTTTGAAAAATATTCGTTTCTTTTTTGTTAGCTTTCGTGGATGGAAATTTACTTATTAATTTAGAAGGATATCGCTAAATAATAATTAAAAAAAATTGAGTACAGACGTTCTGCAGGTCATCACCCATACCTATTCGATGTTCCACATTTTGCACGAAGCCCTTGTCTATATCTTCTACTACGAGTATGTGCACATCAAAGTAGTGGACTTCCTTGCCTGCATCGGTGCCGAAAGTTCATGTGACCCCAATTTAAAATCACGAGTAAGTGGGCTTCTCTAGGGTTAGCAAGACTAAAGTTGTCAGGTAATTAATAAATACGAGTATCTAACGAAGTATTTAATTTCTAGTACAAACGCATTTTCGCGGAGAATATTGACATTCAATTTTATACTGTATCAATTGATGAAGGATTGGTTCGACTGGCTAAGCGGCAATTATGTTTAATTGAGACACTCCGAGACACTCTCTGAGAGAAAAATTTAAGGAAATTAATGTAATGACTGTTCCCTCTCAGTATATTTATGAAAATATTTTGTATGTTCACAAAAATATAAAGCTGTTTAAGAAATATAGTGATATTCACAATATAAATACAAGAAATAGACATAAATATATTGTACCCACAACAAGGCTCAAGAAAATAGGTGGATCATTTAGATGCCAATGTATTCGCTTTTATAATAAACTACCAAGCCACATTCAAAATGTAAGCCTTATTTATTTATTTATTTATTTATGTACACACAAAATACAAAAAAAAAAGGAAAATATATAAAAAATAGAAGAGCACAAAGGTACTGCCTTAATAAATTCAAATCCTTTATAAAACGTAAACTTTGCCAGAAAGGATTTTATACTGTTAAAGATTATATAGAGCACAAAAAAGCTTGGGATTGAACTGCTCCAATTTGAATTGACTTAAACATATTCATTTTTTTTTTTACAATTTGACATTTTATGATTATTTTTATACACTGACATTGTTAACTTTTTCAAGTATGATATTTTTTTTTTACCAATATTTACTTGTTAAATATTTTATTTTATATTTTTTTTATTTTATTTTTTTATTGAATACAAAAAATACTGTGAAGGGAGGTCGAGACGTCTTGAAAAGACCCTAATACAAAAGAAAAATCGTGTTTCAAAATAGGTTTACTGTCTTCAAGACATTTTTTTATTCAAATACATTACAATTCACTGATATTTAGAGCGGGTGTCTGAATTCCTCAATCGATATATTAATTGAATACAATTTGTGATCCGATCCGAATATTGTCTCAAGGAAACTTGGGAGTTAGTAGTTTAGAACTTCATTACAATATTCTGAATCAAAACTATTTTGTGCGGTTTAAATAAACTTGGTTGTTGGCAATTCGGAGTAGTTAATACTAACAGAGTTTATTCACTTATGCACTATGATCAATAATATTTTTGGCAAAACAAAGTATTTACATGTGTGTCTCTGCTTCCTGTTTTAGGTAATAGACTAGTGTTATTACAAGAGCCAGTGCCCTCTATCAGTAGAAAATATTACAGAATCTTATGCAATGCACTGAAGACCTAAAACAACTATTTATTTATTATCAAAAAAAATTAAAACGCTTCATGCCATATTATTATATTCGGTGATCGTTCGTTCCACTACGACTACGAGGTAACATTCACTGCGCATCATTGCGCCCGTTTAGCGTGTTGCCGAATAAAACGATAACGTCTTCGCCTTCAGATTGCGGCTGAGTTTTGTGACAACGTGTTATAATGTTATCGTATAAAATAACATGTTATAAACATATTTTTTATAGTTTTGCCCGCGTTCTAGCTTTTGCCCACGGCTTCGCCCGCGTGGTTGACGGAAAATTAAAAAAAGTCGATTTTCCATACAAACTTGCATCCCCTAATTAACCCAATTTTGAAAAATCCTAAGAAAGGATTTTTCAAAATTGGGTTAATCCATTATGAAAGGATTTTAAGGTACCTGTATGCGAAATTTTAAAAAACAAAAAACAAGCACTTTTTAAATGAAACATTACTTGGAAGCAGGCGGGGTTTATTTAAATATTAAATTGTGAAATGAAAATAGAATGGACCCCGCCTGCTTCCAAGTTTTGTTTAATTTTAAATGTGCTTGGTTTTTGCTTTTCAGTTTTTTCAGTCGGGGATAGTTTTTAACTACTTTTTTATTTTTTGTGTTGTTTGTGTAATTAGTAAACGAATTATACAATAATAAAATTAATGAACGAGTTGATATTGAATACTACTGTGAAATATTTTCATTATTAAGTATTCCTACCAAGTTTCAAGTAGGTAAATTGCATTCAAAGTCACATTTTTTATACAAACTTTAAAACATTTTAATTGCTATCCTGCATCTATTTGGCACTTGTAACCTAGCCAGTTTTATTTGTTTCATTATCAGGAATCTATTGACATGTAGCTTATTTGTATCGAATCCCGGGTTTAAAATGTCACCATATCATTTGTTGAGTGGTATTACTAGTAAACAATAGATACTGAATAATACTGTGGTATATTTTTGTAATCCACTTAACAAGTTCTAGACGATGATAAATTTTTCATCGAAATCTCTTTAAAACAAATTTAAAGTCATTTTTATTTCTAAACCATGGACACCCTATTATGTTTTTTGTTTTTTTCTCTAGCTTATGTCACCTGGGATTACGCAAAGAATCTAACGATACCACATACATCAATCATAGAAGTTATGGTGGAATAAAGAAAATCACAAACACACCTACATACGTGAACGCTTAAAAACATAACACATTTTTTTCGGGGCAGTCGTGTAATAAACTAAAACCACAAAGCTTGTTGCATTCTACGGTAGTTCATACCAATGCGGCATTTTCTTTCGGTTGACCACAAAATATGCTTTAGTGTGCGGAATAATATTGTGGGTGCACAATGCGGTTGGCCGACCTTTGAGCGACAATAGCGGTATTTGGGCAACCACATAATAGTGCGCTGAAATGAGGCTGAATGTTGAGAATATATGGCTCGCTGCGTTATAGATAACCGCAAATTCCGTATGACTGTTGACCAGCATTTTCTATAGTGAAAAGCAGAGCGGCCGATTAGAGTTTCCATCAGCAATAGGAGCCTGGACAATGGGAACCTAAAAAACTGGCCAAGGGCAAGTCGGACTTACACAAGCAGGATTTTATTTTTTATTTGTTATTATAACGGTAGCAGGAACATACATGAATATTTCAACTGTCTACCTATCACAGATCGTGGGATACAGCTCGCAGGCTGACGTACAGCGGAGGCTTAGTTATAGTTAGGGTCTCATTATTTGGTTAACCTTTGGGTACGGAACCTAATGAGCTACGTTACATCCATACACCTTTTCATATAAAAAAATAGGAACCAGCTTATAACTTAGAAAATTAAACTTCTACACAATTTTTATCCAATATTTACCAAGCACAAGGGATAGGTTTTAATAAAAATCCGTTGTTAGTGTCTTCTTTACTTGCTCCTAAGCCCTGCTAAGCTGATTAGCTATCAGCTATTAATGTTCCCACTGCTGGGATACAGCCCTCCTCTCACTGAGAGTGAATGGGCTATAATCTACAACGCGGGCCCAGCGCGGATCGGTGGATGTCACATGTCTTCGAATTCTTTGTTCTAGGACATGCCTATTTTCTCACGATGTTTTCTTTCATTGTTTTTGAGAGCAGTTGTGATGAAAATGGGACTGCCTGGGTTTGAACCCATGACTTACTGTTCGTAAATTAGACCCGCCACCACTGGGTCACCACTGCGCTCCCGTTCCGTTCTCACCGTTGCCTGTCAGATCATTTATTTTATCAATAAAATTAAAGGCAATCAAAAATATCTTAACGTCGATCAAAGCTATCAGTGTCATAAATTCATAAGTCATAATTGCTATGACTAATAGCAATTGAACACCGTTTTAATGTGCTGATTGCGTTCAAACGAATTGATAAAATCTGCTGTAAGAAAAGTTGCTCAAAAGGCTTCATCATCATCATCAGCCTATATTGTTCCCATTGCAGGGACTTAGGCTTCCTCTCGGGAAGAGGGATGGGCTATAGTTTACCACGCGGACCCACTGCTGATTAGCAGATATCACATAATTAATTATCTTCGAATTTTTTGGTTCTACGAGTAAGATATCACGATGGTTTTCATCACCGTTTTGAGAGCAGTGGAGATGAGATAAATTACACATAGTAATGTGCCTGCCTGGGTTCGAACTTACGACTTACTGTTCGTAAGTTGGGGCCGCCACCACTGGGCCACCGCAGCTCAATGCTTACCAAAAAAACAGCGAGCAAAAATTCAGAAATTCCTTCTCTACAAAAATGTCTTACAGAACTCCATCTTTCCCAGCGATTCCGTGCAAACTGCAATTGTACAAACTCGGTAACGAGGTTATAACAGCTCGGCTATTATCTCGTAAAGACCGAGACCATTTCGGTAAACGTATCTTATAATTATTTGTTAAACGAGGAAACGCTGAGATTTCGTCTTAAGAAGATTTTCTTTTCTGCATTGAAGATGTTCTTTTTTTTCGTCGTGATAATGTTAAATGAAATTAGGGCTGTGTTTTCGCCTGATGGGATGTTATGTTGAAAGTTTTGAAACACAGTTGGACTGAAAAAAAAACAAAGTATTTTATTATTCTTCTTACGGTTTCTCTAGCAATCTGAACTAAATTGACTTCTTGAAGTGAGAAGAGAATTTATATTCAAGGTGATTCCTTCAGCAGGGTCTACTACTTAAATATGTTGGTCCATTGTTACAGTAGCATCTTCTACTTTAATATTTTGGTCATAAGAGAAGTCGAATCGCGGCCACTGAGTGCCTCATTTCGATCAAATAATTAAAAAGTGTAACCATCCTTGCGAAATGAAACGTGCGTGTTTTGAGAATTAAATATCTATTCGAATAATTAAATATAACCTTAATGACAGCAGAAAGCACTCAGGTTTACAAATTTTATTTATACAAGCATGAACGAAACGGTTTAAAAAATCTGGTCCTAAAAATACCTAGTCACTTTGAGATTCGGTTCTTTGAAATTGCGTAGTTACTTAGTAGGTACACCGTACTAGCTCAAGATCAAAGTGTTTCTATTGAAGTACAGCCTACATAACTATTTCTATATTGGGACTAAAAATAAATAACAGTTGTGGCTATTTTAGGCTTAGGTACCTAAAAGAAACTGAAAATACCCTCTCAGACAGGCTAATATTTGCGGTTTGTCGTCGATAAAAATACTACATGAAAATATTAAGAGTCGTTATGGGTAAATAGAGATAGGTAGTGGACATAGTTGCCATCGGGGGAAACCCTGGATGAGCTGAATTTATGATGATGATGATGAAGGGTAAATAAAACCCGTCAGGGCTGCGGGTTCTGGAAGATACCGCGGTCTCGACACAAAGGGCTAAGAAGAAACATGGGTGGTTTTAGTCAGTAGAAGTCTGACACTCCCTACCGCTCTAGCCGGAGTGGGAGGAGTCTTTTTATGATTTCCCACCCTCCGAATAAAAACAAAGTGTAAATAAAAACAATACAAATAATCGCTGATAAGTTGCTAACATACTCGATAGGTGGACATTGTTGTAGCCAGGAACTTAAAAACTCTTTCATAAAGGTTACAGAATTATAAGTGTTACATGTTGAATTGGTAACAGAATCAAATATGTAACACTTATAAATGTGTTTTCGATGTGTTAACCCAAAACACTTACAAAAATGTAACCATAACATATCTGTAACAGATATACAGGTGTTAACAGTGTTAATAAGTGTAACAGGTCTTACATTCTTACGACCACGCGTTGTTGCCGTACTGTGCTTACTACTTATACCTAAAGCTATACTAAATCTGATTATTTCGGTTACACATATTAACACTCTCATTATCATATGTATAAGGTTACAGTTTGATTCGGTAGCATTTTTGTATCTGTTACATTTAAAATTGTTTTTCTGTTAAAACTGTTTTAAAAACAGTGTTTATTACGGTTTCAGTTTGAGTCCCTTGTTGTCGTGTTAAGTTAATTAAGTAAATGATACGGAAATAAAATTCATTTGCGGTGTTTTTAACCTCTCTTACGTTTCATTCTTTTAATCATAATAAAATACAATGTGAGGAAGGAGTTAAGAAAAAAAGAAAGAGGTTACAGTGTCTTTTATGCATTTTAATCAAGAGAAGTAGGTTCCTACTTATCTCTTGGTAGATAAAAATTTGATGTTGTTTCTTAAACGAAATGCGTTTTTTATACATGCTTGAAAACTACAGATACGGATTGCTTCCCGGAACGATCTGCGACCGACAACACAATAATATTATAAAGGCGAAAGTTTGTGAGTGTGTGAGTGTGTATGTTTGTTACTTCTTCACTTAAAAACTACTGATCGGATTTGGATAAAATTTGGTACACAGATAGTTACCTAAATATTCAAGCAAGCCTCCTAAGTCATAAGTCCCAAGTTCGAAACAAATAGACATGCACCTCTGATTTCCCGGATATATGTGCGTATTAAGTATAATTGTCATTTGCTTCGGTGAATGAAAACTTCGTGAGGAAAACAGCATGCCTGAAATATATTTCTCGACAGCGTAAAGCCAAGTCAGTAACCCATAGGCCCATGGCATGGCATGTGCTGTTGATGCACTACTATTTATTACACAACTAGCTGTTGCCAGCGGCTTCGCCCGCTACAACTCGAAAATTATCCCACAGGAAGATATAATTGGGATAAAAACTATCCTATGTGTTAATCCAGAGTATCAGCTAACTTCATACCAAATTTTATTAAAATCGCTCAAGCCCTTTAGACGTGAAGAAGTAACAAACATACACACTCCCACACTCACAAAGTTTCGCATTTATAATATTAGTGTGAAGTGTGATGTGATAATAAGATTGACGATAATACCTTAGCTCGTTGTTCACTGTTTGCTTTGGATCGACTGCGTTTTTGAGCAGCAATAAAGTTATGTTTAATTATTGCATACTTTTTTTTAAGTTAGTGTATGTATGTTGAGTGGCTGCACGCGTTGGTGTAAGCTGCAAGTGCAGCAAGTAAATGTTTGAAGAAATAAATAAATACTAATTGTGAGACCAGGTTAGGCACTTACCCACACGATAATTTTTTCATTTTAATATTTTTTTTTAGAGCACTCAATTTCACAGGCTATTAAAAGACTGTAAATATTATTAGTATCAATAGCCGTATTATTGCTTTTTTATTTTTCCGATGCAAATAAACTGTTCGCACCGTGCATAGGAGGAGAACCAATAAAAGTGTTACTTAAGTCGCAGCGCCGAGGTCTGGGCTTTTAGAGGTGGAACGATTTACCTCAGCACGGCAGCGGTCTAAGTCATGAGAGAATTAAGTTTAACAAGGTCTGATACTTTTGGTTATCTATTTAAACTCCATGTGCAAAAGCGGTACATAGGCGGACAAAATGTCAAGGCTCTACCAATTAATCTTATTATTAAAAAAAAAACTCATTGAATTATTTCTATAAACTTATGTTGATACTATCGATACTAATTTACTTAATTATACAAATAAAATAAAGCAATCAATATAATAAAATTCTTTAAAATTCTCGTAAATTAAACTATTTTCTCTCAGTTTGCAAAATACATCAACTAAGTTATAACGCAGTGAAAAATGCCGACTGTTTTTCTCAAAACGATTGTAACGAACACCTAGTGTGGGTGCCCATTTAGCTAGTTCAGCGGCTGGTTATCTCGCGAAGTATATCTGCAAAATCATGTGGCATACCATGGGCGGCTACGGACGTTTTCATTTTATTGACGTTTCTTGTTTGTTTTGGGCAAGTTCTACGTTGTCATAAAATATATAAAGGGTGATAAGGATTTTATTTAATTAAAGAAAATATGAAATAATAATTTATTTTAACGTTAGTATGTTGACCAAACGTTGGGCACTACAGCGCACAAAATCAGCGATGCGACAAAATCGCTACCTCTCATGCCTTGCCGCACACCTAGCCGTCACGGTAAACAACAATGAAATCCAACATATGCGCCCCCTATGCCAATTTCCGCTTCAACACTGCGGAATCCGATGCATGCCACATTTCAGATATATGCCACTCCATTTTCTATTGTAATGCATTTTTGTCGCAGATATATTCAATTTGTCGCCTGAGTTCGAAATATTCACTTACCTAATTTTATTTCCTTTTAGTGTGAACACTGTTCACATTTTTGGTACTAAGGTAAGAAACTTACGATTAATAGGGATGTTAACAAACAACGAAGACATAATACAATGCTTTGCAAACTCGTGTGACGTCATTTTCTGAGACATTAGTATGACATTCTTTAGCGGTCAGTAACGTCACAACCCACCCCACTCAAATCTTTGACGCGTTTTATCTTCGTCAATTTTTATTGATTTGATAAAACAAAAAATACGTATCCAATATTTTTCGATAATCTAACAGACGGAATAATTAGAATCATATTTTTTTTAAGTCAGTAAACATCCCTATTATATTTATTTGGAAATACCACTGCTTGATAAAATGAAAGTTCATTGCTTATAAATCTCAAAATATATTGCTATCTGTATAATTTTGGTTTAAAACTGTATTTTTTGGAAACGCTTATATTACGCATGCTAACTTGTATTTATACTGTCACAATGTTGATTCGAAATTAGCGAAATCCATATCACCAAAATTATTCTAGTGTAAGACTGCCTCGTGGGTCTGGTGGCCGTAAGTGGGACTGCTGAGAATAAGAACTTGGGTTCGATCCCCAGGGCAGGAAAAGTATTATTGGGTTATTCCATTATGGAATCAGATTTTTTTCATTTGCAGTCTCTGAATTAATTACATAGGATTTTAACATAAGTTCTGGTCGAACACGGTAAAACTTTGTGTCGTGATGTTATGTTCTTATTTGTACAAATCAAGAAAAAACGTCTTTTGGAGAATGAAAAAATAAACGAAGAATAATGTTATTGTTTATTATCCATAAAAACAACGCCCACAGATAATAAAAAAGACAGTAAATATTTTTCAACAGCTTTTCCTTTATAAACTGTGCCCCATGTGAATGTTTCCGGAGGTAAGAGAAAGACCCCATTAGAAACGTGAATAAGTGAATTAAGAGTTATGGGAGGCCATTATACTCCTTATGGGAAATGGGCCGTTATGGCACTAAAGGTGCACTTAGGAGTTAAAGGGCTAAGATTGATGAAGTTGGGAAAGATAATCTGGTGAAAAACGGACAGGCTTACCGTACTGATTTTTTTCTAACAGTTTGCTAGTAGAAAATAGCGGGATGAGTTGAATAAAACCAGCAATCAGTGTTCTACATTGGCCCTGGATCGAAACAACTGGAAGACATGGGGAGAGGCTCTTTCCTAGCAGTGGGATTACGCAGGCTATCAGTTTCCTTAAAGATTCGATACTAGGTACACTTCTGGCTATGTAAACTGCCAAGTAAAAAAAACAACGGGTTTCACTCCGAGAGTGCCGGCAGAAGTGAGAACTTGAAGATTAACGATGTGCATTTTTGAATATTTTGGAATGGTTAGGGAATAAAATTGCACGAATTGCTTTATTTATAAGCATAAAAGTACTATTATTTATGTGGTTATTACAATATTGTTTTGTTTTTTTTAAAAACGTTGCCCTACACTAGGAATTTCTCCTGTATCGTGGGTGCGTTTACAAACATTAACTTCACATACACAAATACCCAGACCCGGAACAACTATCTGTAGGTCATACAAATATTTGTTCCGTGCGGGAATCGAACCCGCGACACGCAGCGCAGCAGTCCATTGCCTGAGCAACTGCGCCAACCGTGCGACTATTCATTTATTGCTCTCTCGTACACAAACATGACAATTTATATTACACTTCAGAACTATTACAATTATTTTACATTAAAAAGTTTGTCTCAGAAAAATCAACTTGACATTAATTTTTTTTTGATATTTGACCCACACGCACATTTGCGTCTTACGGTCAGGACACGTGACAATCTGACGCGAGTTTAACATTTTTGACCAATTCCAAAAATAGTGCACAACGCCGCTATAAAAGTTTTCACTTCAAAAAACATAATTAAGTAATCAAAGTTTTTTAAGTTAAGTTGCACTTAAACTAAGTTCAAGTTATGTTTGGGTTATGAATAAAAATGAAATATCGTTCTTTATTTTAAAAAGTAAACAGAGGCGGGTATTTTCTCGGTGACGGCACTAAACTAACTCCTAGAGTAGGTAATAACGTCTCAAGAAATGCAAAGTAGGCAATTTATTTCTTTATAGAAAATTACTTGGCACACTGCACCCGTGGTGAGGTGCCACTAGCATAATTTAAAAATAGAGTACATAAAATATTCTCTTTCAAATATTATAAAATTTGGTTTTTTTTTAGTCAAGGATTATTTTTGTGAGATACCTATTAATGAAATGATTTGGTTACATAGAGTAAAGTTTATTTTAGATTAATAAAATAGGAGTTATTTTAATTTTCACAATGAAAAATATTTTTAGTGAAAAAAAATCTTTTTTTAGAGTTACATAGGGTTAGGCATAATAATTATTGTGAAATGTCCACATGCTGTAGAAGCGATGCAGTTTCTTGCCCATTCGACTGCATACAAAACGATATTCTTTTAATGGCGTAATCATAGGTAAGCACCTGACCTTTTTAAATAACTTCACCATTAAGGTCAGTGTCTCCTCCTTATGCTCTGAAATGGACACGATAATCGCCCGGTAAATTATTAAGAAAATTAATAAGAAAATAATTATTGTTGTATTTAGGATTCTGGTACCTACTTACACATTTACTTAAATCTTATGAGAAACAAAGATCCGGGCTTCTGTTCTTGAATAAACATAATTAGCTGGATTTGGTTTATTTGTACCTTGATGCCAAAAATTTTATTGTCGTTGTTTTAATGGTCTAATCCTAAACACTTTTGAACGCATCTAACCTTTCTGAAGAACCTCACCAGTAGGTCAGCATGTCTTTCTAATGCTCTGATATGAACACCATAATCATGCAGTAAATTATTAAGAAATATACGGCTGAATCAATTTTAAACTATATTAAAGAACACTCCGCGGCCACGTATCCCAGTCTCCTCTCTAAGAGCGAGAGGGAAGGGAGTCTGTGGAAGACCGCGACACCAATGCCACCAAGCCGTCCCGGTCGCCCAGTCAACGGCCAGGGACCGAGTAAGGCTCGGTGACCACCGCCAAGTCCACCAACCACTCAGCCATGGTCTGCATCAGCAGGTCCTGGGCTGCTCTGCAGTGGTTGGTGTTAGCCTGAAGGATGCGATGTTCGACCCTATTCATCAGTTGGACATCGCACCCCCCTCCGCAACCGCCGCAGGAACGACGGTGCTAGCGGCGGCAGCAGCAGGCCCGGTCGGCGCCGGCACTTTGCCCCGCTTAGGGGGTGGATTGCAGTTCCTCCCCTTCGTAACGTGGTCTGCGGAGCAGCCACTGGCGGCACACACCGCGCAGTGCGGCGTGGCGACCTCGCAGGAGGCGGCTTTGTGGCCCTCCTTGCCGCAGCATGTGTCCGTCCTGTCTACCGTGGACGGACACAGGGGCCGGGTGTGTTCGATGCCGAAGCACCGGAAACAACGCAGAGGTTGGTCGTCGAGTGCCCGGACTGTACCTGAGCTGAACCCAACTGTGAGTCGTCCCTTGGCAAGGACGGCTTTGGCGGCGGCGATTGGGCACTGGAGGCGAATGGTGCCCATGCCACCGCGGCCGCGCCTTATGTCCCGGCCTAGGACTGCCGCGACGCCACAGCCTCCTATCGCTGCGACCGCCGCCACTACCTCCTCCTTGGTAACGGAGTCATCGAGGTCTGTCACCTCTATGGCCGCCGACTTGACCGGTCGGGCCACCTTGGCCGAATCTGCGATGACCTCCTGCAGCTTGGCTGTAAAGAGGTCCGCATGGGCACTCCCCTCTGCCCCCGGGAACTCAAATATTCGAGCCCCGGCTTGGGTCCGCCGGCAAGACACACTGCCGATCCCCAGTTGGGTAGGATCGGCATTGGCGCGCGTCCGCACCAAAATGGACATGTGAGTCTCTCCTTGGTCCGCAGCCTCCGCAGTGAGTGTCACCACGACGGCCGCGGTTTTTAGGGGGACTAGCTGCCCCTTTCCCCTCTCTTTCCCTTTCCCCTTCCCCTTTCCCTTTCCCTTGCCGGTCGACTGCGATTGGCTGGGAGTGGTGTTGGCGGGGACGACAGGGACGGACGATGCCGACTTCTTTCCTTTGCCCTTCCCCTTTCGGACCACTTCCGTCCACTCGTTGGACGGGGTCTGTGAAGGAAGAAGGGCATCTTCCGCATGAGAGGAGGACGGCTCCGGCTCGCTCTGCCTCTTATCTGCCTCAAGCGGTGGTCGGAGGCGTTTCTCCGACAAGAGCCGGTCCTCAATGCCTGCTAAGCAGGCTCTTGTGAAGGCCCTCCTCCATTACAACCTTGCGGATGATATCCTCAAGGTTGGAGGTAGGGCCCTCTGCCACAGGGCTCGTGTTGACCTGTTGTGGCCGGGCCGTGGCTTCAGACAGCTGGCTGACCTCCGACTGCAGGCGATCTATCCTCGCCTGCAGTTGCCGCGTCTCGTCCGTGGCCTCCCGCCGGACCAGTGCCGCGACGACACCGCGCATGCTCGCGGCCCTGCATTTGAGGGCCTTCTGCAAGGTCCCCTTTATGTTGGAGGACTTAGACGCGACCTCCACAATCTCCTCCTCGTCCTCCTCCGCCATTCTCTCCAGCTCGGCCAGAGAATGGTCCGCGTACACGACACGGGAGACACCGTAGCCAGACTTGGCCCGGGCGACGTGCGCCCGTTTCTCCGTGGCAGCAACCCGCTCCTCAATGGAAATTTCTGTTTTTTCCTACTCCTCCGCTATTCTTTTCTGATTAATTTCGTTGCGGGATCCAAGACAGTCAAATCATTTCTCTGGGACTTCGTCGAGCTTCATTGTCTCGGCGCTTTTCTTGTGGTCGCCACTGTTGATTCTGGCTTACAGAAGTTACAGTGGTTTGGGAATAGTGAGGCGGGCTTGTCCCATTTAAAAAAAAAAAAAAAAAACCCGCTCCTCAAGCTCTTGCTGGAGCTGCGCCCGCCGGGCCTGGTCCAACTGGCGTTGGGCGTCCGCGAGCCCAACGACATGGGTCTCCGCGGCCACCGTCGGCTTTTTGGCCTTCGGCAACCTCGTCGACCTCGAGGCCGAGGAGCCTTCGGACCCACCGCTCTTGCGAACCCGCTTCCGCGACCGAGAGTTGTCCGCATCCGACATCTACTTATCAGTGAGTCGTTGTCAGACGACTCATCCGCCCCTCCAAAGAAACTAGCCACAGACGGCGCGCGACTAGTCTCTGACGCGTCGGTGCGGCCCTGAGAAGGGCCTTTTGGTTGGCCCTGGGAAGGGCCTTTTGGATGGCCCTGAGAAAAGTCTTTGGGAAGGGCCTTGTTTTAAAAACCGTCCGCAGGCGTCCCGCGTAGGTGTCGACATAGTTCCGCAGGTTCGTAGCTCAACAAGGCAAGGATAAATAAGCTACAAAAGCACAGTGCACTTTGGCCAACCCAGTCTGCCACTCTGTTACGTTACGGTGGTCAGAACTGGGTCGTTTCCAGGGGACGCGATGTGGACGCAAGCACTGTGGGGTGGTCCCCAACCCAACCCCCCCTACCCAACTACTCTCGTGACGCGAGTAAGTATACAAATAACATCACGCCTGTAATCCGTGAAGGATTAGGGTATCATAACATTACACTCTAATTTAATTTAAGTAATGTTAAGTGCTATGTAATAGGGAGCGAACTCGTCCCATCAATAGAGCGCAAATCTAGACTCTGCGGATAAATTCTTAATCAAAAAATCTATCAACACTTTGACCTCGACTCGACCCGGAAATGAAACCCAGGGCCTTATCCTCTCGCCGTCCGTCCGTCTTACGACGACGACAGGCCGTGTCGACGCCGCGTTCGTGTTCCACGCGCGCCTCAAAGAGATGTCAGCAACATGGGAGGGGCCCGAAAGGGGGCTGCGGGTTGTACACTAGTTATCGCGGCCTCGACATATAGGGCTAAGACGGAACATGGAAGGTTTTTTGTCAGCTGACACTCCCATCTCTCCATTTGATGATATTCCACCCGCCAAAAAAAAGGGCCTTATCCTCCGCAGTCGACCAACGAGACATATTGTATTGTTTTTTTTTTATATAAAAACCTTGACCCACACTAGGTAACTCCTGTTTCGTGGGTGCATTCACAAACATATAAAGTCACATACACAACTACCCAGACCTGAAACAACTATCTGTAGGTCATACAAATATTTGTTCCGTGCGGGGATCGAAACCGCGACTCGCAGCAGTCAATTGCTTGAGCCACTACGCCAAACGAGCCGTCAAATCACAAGTTATTTGAGCGAAGTCGTCTGGTTCATCAACTGTTCTTGTTAACTAAGTAATTAGCTTTTCACACAAATACGGCGTGAATTTACAGTTTACTTCGCTTGTTCAAGGGATGATCTACTAATTTGTAGATATGGCATGTTTAAATATTATTATTTGTAGAACTACTGATAATTAATTAATAATGGGCGTTACTTGAACACCTCTTGAAACCGTGAAATAAACCCATTGACACCCATAAATGTTGTCAATGTTGGGTAGAAATGTACGCTGTAATGTTGGCTGATTATATTTTAGCGATTACAAAGGTTGGTCTCATAGTAACACACCAACAAAATACATGCAGCCTAACATACAACCTCTTCCTTTTTTTAGTCGGTCAAAAATTTGTTAAGGTGGAAGACAGAAACTTGATATGATTAGCTATTGATAGATGTGGATTCAGATCAAGAACAACGAAATATTTTACCAGAGTTTTAAAGCAAATGTTTTAGTCTGTTTGAGATTATTACAGAATATTGAAAGGTTTAAAAACAGTGGCATAGCCTGTATCTTGGTGACCCAGACACTAAACAAAGTTAAAAAATATTCATGTTTTTTAAATTTATTTAATTAGTTTCTCCAAAAAGAATATTTACAGATCATGCGGATAAATAATGGATTAAAAGTGTTACGTACATCATTTTAGCGTGTCGATGGCCATCTAAAATGTGTCGGCCCAGAACTAAGCTTACTGGTTTGGCGTTTTCGGTAATGAACAAACAACAGGACACGCTGCCGTACTCCTTCAGTTACAAGAAGATGATGTCAGAGTTGCACTGTATTATATTAATACCCTATTACTATACGCTATTTAGATATCCACACGTAATAAAATGGCATTATTAGTCAAATAATACCGTTTACCTGTTAAATTACGTATACCACAGATTTAAACCGCAAACAGTAACTAAAATAATTTTGTAATTTCTGTGTAGGTAATGGTTTCCCAATTATTCATGAGCTGGCTATGAATGGTAACCTCTTTCTTTATCCTTGTTTGATTCAGTAGGTTAAGTAATGGCCACCGAAAAAACCTATAATACGTACATTTTCATGACTGTATAATTTCACGCGTAAACAGAGTGATTGTCACGTCAATACTCACTATGATGAAAGTAGCGTGATTAATGCTCATGTTTTTATTAGGTAAATAAAATTAATACAAAAACATTCCATCCATCTTACTTTATTTGATTTGTAATTTGTTAACATAGCAATAGTTTCTCATATAAGCATTTATGTATTACTAACAATTTTATAGATGACTTCCTGTTGCCAGAGGCTTCACCCGCTACAACCCACGGTAATATAAAATCGGGATAAAAACTATCCTATTTGTTAATCCAGGTTACAAACTATCTGTGTACCAAATTTCAACCAAATTCGTGCAGTAGTTTTTGCGTGAAGAAGTAACAAACATACACACTCGCACTCATAAACTTTCGCCTTTATAATATTAGTGTGAAGTGTGTTAATATAATAAAAAAGCTCACAGAAGATGGCTGACCGTTAGGGTAGACGCTTTTTTAAAAGGAGTTTACTAATAGGGATGTATCATAACAAAAAAAAATATGATTTCGTTTAGTCCGTCTGTTAAATTATCGAAAAATATTGAATACGTGATTTTTTTCTAAATTAAATAAATTAAAATTTACGAAAATAAAAATTTGTCAAAGAACATGAGTAGGGGCTTGTGACGTCTCTTTCTGTTAAAAAATGTACCAAACTGTGACCTCACACGACTTTTCAAAGCACTGTTTCGTCTTAATTTTTTGTTTCCGTGAAAAAATAAAAAAACATGTGTCCAATATTATTTGGAAATCTATCTGACGGACTAATAAGATTTTTTTAAAGGCATTTTTTTTTGTATTGGCAAGCGTAAATTTGGTCGTCTTCAAGCTCGTACAGCTTGTGGTCGATGAGTTATGGACTAGCTCACCGTCCGTTGGTCTTACGACGATAGCACGTGTCGACGACGGCGCGTTCGCACTCCATGCGCGCCTCAAAGAAAAAAAGATGTCAACAAAAAGGAAAGGGTCCCTAAGGGCCGATATCTGCCGGAGCTGTTCAAAAGAGATACCGCGGCCCTGGAAAACAAAGGCCTATGAAGGAAATAAGTATGTTTTGGTCAATACACGTCTGACACGTCCACTCCGCCCAGAGAGGGAGTGGTTACTTATTTATTTATTTAAGCAGGTACTTGCTACACTTGCACCAACGCGTGCAGCAAGTCAACATCACACACACTAACTTAAAAATCGTATGCAATAATTAAGCATAGCTTTATTACTACTCATAAACAGATCTAGATCCGGTTCCTGAGCAATCAGGGCGTTTAGCAGACTCATCGCCTGGGTTGTGGGCGCATATCGAGCAGTTTGGGTACGCACAGTAAGCTAAAGTAGTCCCGTCGTCAATTTCTTGATGATTGCCCACCCTCATACTCCGTGTCCATATCCTCATGCTGGTTGGAAGGTAGTTGGCTTGTAGCTTAGCAGTTGATTTAGAGTTGGGTGATGGTGATAATAGTTGCACGCGTAAACAGACTGATAATTATCCTGTTATCCTGATTCCGAAAATACTTAATTGCGTAGGTACATTTCCATGACGGTTTTGTTCCACGCGTAAACAGGCTGACTTTCACGTCGACACGCACCAACTATGAATGGATTTAATTTTTAGGGTTCCTTACACAAAGGATAAATACGGGACCCTATTACTAAGACTCCAATGTCTGTCTGTCTGCCACCAGGCTGTATCTCATGAAACGTGATTGCTAGACACTTGAAATTTTCACAGATGATGTCACTAACATATTATAAAACAAAGTCCTCCGCCGCGTCTGTCTGTCTGTTCGCGATAAACTCAGAAACAGTTACACTGATTTTCATGCTGTTTTCACCAATGGATAGAGAGGTTCTCGAGGATATTATTATACTAAAACCTTAGTATAACAATTTGTCAAGTTCCGACATCCACGCGGGCGAAGCCGCGGTCATCAGCTAGTAATAAATATTTAGGTGGGGCTCCCATACAATTAACGTAATTTTTCGCCGTTTTAGTACGGGACCTTTCATGTGCGAGTCCGACTCACACTTGGCCAGTTTTAAAGTAAACACCTAAAACTAATTAAAAACATTGCATTTATCTTACTCTAGTTGATTTGTAATTGTTTACATATCTCACAGAATAAGCAAGCTGAAATTGTAATGGGCGGTCATATTAACCGTAGCATCGATGACTACTCACTACTGTTAGAGTACAGGTAAGGTTGGCTATTCTCATGCTGGTTGGAGCGACGATCTTCGCTTGGTGGTGTAGGGTAACCGCTAGATGAGAGTTCCCAAAGTGGAAAATCACCGTCAGGTGGTACACACTCCCCTTCGGGGCTGTAGGTTGTGCGAAAGAGTTACCGCAGCCTCGACACAAAGGGCTAAGAAGGAACATGGGTGGTTTTTAGCCAGTAGAAGTCTGACACTATCTACCGCTCTGCCCAGAGCGAGAGGATGATTTCCTACCCCCCAAAAAAAAAGGTGTACACACTCTGTGTTGCCAACTGGCATTATACTGAGCTGAGGCCCTTTTGGTTTTATCGGTTTGTGTCGATTGTAAAAAAAAATAAGGTATTTTTGTGAACAATGCTAAATAAACACAATTTTCTTTCTTTCTTTGTTTCGAAGATCGACTTATATGGTGTGGGATAAGAGAGGCATTTATCAAGCAGTGGACTGCTGTAAGAACTCGTTGCTACATAATTACAGCCAGTTGGATCAGTCTTCAGGTTAAGCCGCGCTTGCCTAGGCTGTCCTGTGGATGGTTAACCACCCATTAACAAGCAAGTTAGCATTACCACCAACCATTAGCATACCAAGTATCCTCCTTCTATCGGAAAGCTGGCTAAGCCGTTGGTCTCGACTGTCATTTGCAGATAGTTGACAGCCGTAACAGGTCAGTTGCCCGAAAGTCAGTCAGTCTTACCAAGGGGTATCATATGACCCAGTACTGGTTTGCTTGTGAATGTTAGGTAGGCAGTTGCTCCATGTAAAATACTGGTGTTGAGCTGCTTCCGGTTAGACCAGAAGTCGACCCAAACATACTTTTTTCTTAACGTTGCCCCACACTAGGAATTTCTCCTGTATCGTGGGTGCATTCACAAATATTTAAACTCACATACACAAATACCCAGACCCGAAACAACTATCTGTAGGTCATACAAATATTTGTTTCCTGCGGAGATCAAACCCGCGACACGCAGCGCTGCTTAAAATAGCTCAGCCCCTTCAACAACCGTGCCGACAAAGTTAGGAAACCTTTTCCTAACTTTCCTAACAGATGATGGACTTCTTCTGGCTGATGATAAAGATACTTTCACTCGTAAACAGACTGATTATCACGTCAACTATGATGAAAGTAGCATAAAAATATTGCTTACATTTTTACGTAAATACCTAACAATAAAACATTTTATTTATGTAACTTTTATTTGATTTGGAAAAATGCTCGTCATTTGTTTTGATTTTCATTTGTCGTTCTAAATGTGAACCCTCATCTCCCGGGATTCTGTCTAGACTTTGAAAAGAGATCTTTGATAGTATTCTATTGAAATACGCTTTTAGAATATTAAGGTGTACAGTCGTCCAGACTTCTAGATATATACCTAGTTTATGCTTATAGGAAAGTGTCTTCGAGTAACCTAAGAGAATTTCTCAGAGACGTCACAACCTCCCATTCAAATCTTTGACGCGTTTTGTCTTCGTCAATTTTTATTAATTATTTTTTTCGAAAATCACGGACAAGCAGACGGACTAATTAGAATCCTTTTTTTATTATCAGGAAACACACACCCCCGGTGGATTCATGAGGATTTTGCTCGCCGGCCGGCAGCCCATACCTGCAAGTGCGCATGAACGAGGGATCTTCCCATCTCCCTGGGTCTGAGTGGGATCTCTGGATTGTCAAGGTACGTGGGCATGTTTGCTGCTAATAATTCTCTGGTAGTGGTTTGTCGAGGATTCATCAATAGGGAAATTGATTTATTTTGAGGTCCGCCATTACACCTAAGACATAGGTTCTCATTTTAAATTTTCTTACAATCTTCACAAAGGTGCAGGGTATTTACACGCCTCACACCATATTATTTGGTCCTTCGATATCTGAGTGCAAAAGCTGTTTTTATCTGTTATAGGATAAAGTAAATTGAATTTAGAACATTGTGTGCACTAGGTTTGTGAATTCAAAACATCATTAAACCTATTTACTTTTACCTCCATGGTGCCGAATTTATCATACAACTTTTTTTTAATTTGTTAGAAACTCAGACTTGAAACCTTCTTGTTGTACTTTTTTTTTAATTTGCTTTGCGCGCGCAATTTTCTTTTCACGTCATATTGTTAAAACCTTAGGTTAAAAATAAAAACAAGAAACTTGTAAACAAGTGAAAAACGTAAAATGAGTGAATCGGGCGACGAAGAAGTTTATTTGACGCCAACAGAATTGACTGAAACTGTTAAAAATGCGCAAATGAGCTTTCTCCCTCAACAATCACGCGAGAAGTATTTGAAACAGTACGATATGTTTAACACGTGGCGACTAGATAAAGGAGCCAAAACTTTATTAGAAAACTTTTTGCTGGCATATTTTATTGAATTATCCGAGACGAAGAAATTACTCTATGGAGTACATATTCAATGCTAAAAGCAACAATAAAGATGAAAAAAGACAGACATATCGACACCTATCCTCAATTAGTGGCAGTTTTAAAAAGAGCATCATCTGGTCATCAACCAAAAAAGTCCAAGGTTTTCACAGCATCTATCATAATATGGTAGTTAAAACCTAAACTGCAATAAAAGTATCTTGTGATTGTAAATGTTTTTTTTTGCATTTAGTCATTTCCTCGCTGAGTTTGGGATGAAAAGTTACGTGTTGCACTCGAGTGCAAAGATTTATCACCACGTGCTCTTTTGATTCCCTCGCTAACGGTCAGGATTCTAATTTTTTAATCCTTCGCTTGCTCGGTCATCAAAATTGAGAACGCGGTTAAAAAGCAACTTTGCACTCTTGTATAACAAATAACTATTTCGTACCACTTGCTCAAAAAAGTGACATTCGATGCCACAAATAGCGAACATAATAATAGTCATTTTTAATCTGTTAAAAACAGGGAAAGAAAATTGTACTGAATTTCATTCATCCTCTAGGGGAAGAATGTGATTTAAATTTGGAATAGGTACTTACCGAAATTTATACTGAACTACATCTGTGTTTACACCATTGAGTTTGTATATAAAGCATTATACATCTTTTTGAAAAAGGAATACGCATTTATTATGCAGTTATGATTATTAAATAAAATTACGAAAACCGACGAGGCCGTATGAGCTTGATGCCTTTGCTTTTCCGACAAAAAAATATTAGTCTAGGAATTTGCCGCGTTTTTGTTTTCCTCAAATACATAAACGTCAAGTTTATTTTACTTTTATTGTCATTATTTTTAATAAATGCTTATCTCATAATATAACGGTACGAAAAGTAGAGTATTTTCCTCGGTGATAAAGCTGTCTTAGTCTTGGGTGAACTTAAATCCCTCGCTACACTCAGGACTCGTCTTAAATCCCTCGCTTTTCCTCGTATTCCTAGTGTACAATCCGCGGCTCCGACGGGTAACTATTAGTGGCCTTACTACGTAACGGGCGCCAAACCCCGTCTCGGGACTAAATAAGTAATTTTTGCCCCTTGGATAACAATGTACTATTACATTACTCATGCTCTGAAAGTAGGTCGTAATATGCCTGCGGAGCGGGTTGGAAGTATTACTTTTCAGCCCCAGGGAGAATCGCTTTCAACTGACAGCCGACAAATTATAAAAAAAAATAAGGTCTATTTTCACTTTTTTATTGAACCCCCAACTTTTTATATAGCCACTAAATTACACCGCGATTTAAAATGAAAATAACATAAAGTTAACTGATGAATATTTAGGTACTATGACTGTAATATAATTCAGTTTCAACTATTTCTCTAAATTAACATAGATTTCGGCAAAATCTGTGCCATTTTTTTAATGATTTACCTACATGAAAAATACTGGCTGGACGACCAGAGGTAAAAAAAAAATAAGTGGGAAAGCAACAATCCGATCAACACCCATTTTTTCTTTAGCTAATAATTTATGTTCTTATTTTAGTTTCCTCGTATTCGTAATGCAAAATACAGTGTTTACCTCGGGTAAATTACTTATTTAGTCCCTCGAACTATTTGCACCCTCACTACGTTACGTTAACTTTCACCCCTTGGATAACAATGTACTATTCTGTTCTAGTAGTAGTAAGTACTACCATTTTGGGAACTAAGCCATACATGACCGAAACATAGATGATCTCATGAAAGAGGTGGCTCTCACACAACAAAAAATGATTTCCTGTTATAACATGAAGTATTGAGATTATCTATTATTTAGCAAAATAAACTTTCCTAGTAACACTCATAACAGTGATGCTATCAAAACAATGCAGTACTCAGTTTGTTTTACAACGTGCTATACCAGATAATACCAACAAGTTTCTGGTCGGGAAATTCACGTTATTTATGCAGTATTGACACTCGTGACGAAGGTAACAGAATATGCATTGCTATGTCAATAGTTTGTGTAGATTTATCAACAGCTGAAGGTATGGTCAGCGATGTCTATTTGCTTGGAATACTAAATTCAGAGTAAAATTCGAAGGGGCGATTGAAAATACATCTTCTCATAAAGTTTACGTATAAATTCCTATGTTTGTAACTTTTACTATGGAACCAAAATCGTACCTAACTGTAAAAACAAAAAAATTGTTATAATGAAAATATTAAATAGTAATTATATAGAATATAATAATAATAATAATAATATTCCACAACTATCACACAACGCCATCTAGTCCCAAGCTAAGCAGAGCTTGTGTTATGGGTACTAGACAACTGATAAACATACTTATATATTTCTAAATACATACATATTATAGATAATATCTTGCTGGTAAACCACTTTTTTGGGGTGAACAATCACGTAATAGACAAAAAACCTTGTGCTGATGGATGCTTCGAAAAGTAAAGTTTTAACCTTCAAAAATAGTATAATGAAACTTGGTCGGCTTTGAGTTTAGAACTTTGGCCACCAATATTTTTAAACGGTTTTATTTAGCTCACCCCGTTTGTTTTATTTATTATTCTTGGGTCAAATTTAGTAATTCGAATTTCACCCTCTTCCTGTCAACCGATTAATCTGAAATTTTGTATACACTTTGGATTTTGGTGACAATACAATTATGTTTATTCATTATCATTATAAATTCAAGATGGCCGCCGCTACAAAATGGCGGATAATTTATGTTTTATTAATCCCATCAATATGGGTATCAAATGAAAGGGCTCAACAAGCAAAAATCCAAGATGGCAGCCGCTACAAAATGGCGGATAACGTAGGTTTTATCAATCCCATCAATATGGGTATCAAATGAAAGGGCTCAACAAGCAGAATACAATATACTATAAAAAATTGAAATACAAGATGGCGGCCGCTACAAAATGGCGGAAATAGAAAATTATAATTATTATTTTTTAACTACGTATAGAGGAGTTGGACTGCAATAAACTAACGGGCAAGAAACCTTGCAATAATGAAGCACTAAATGAATTAAACAGAATGCGAAATAAAAACTAAAAACTAGAAAATAAAAATAGGTAAAAAAACTTTTTAAGTTAAACGGTTTTATGTTAAACATACATTGCAATGTTTAAGATAAATGTACTAAAAACCAAAAAATAATAAAATAGATACAGTCGTGGGAATTATAAACATATGCATAGACTAGACTAAAATAAAACCGTGGGGCACGTCAATTGTCTACAAATTATCGACTTAATGTGCGATAGAAGAATTGTTTAATTCGTCGTTAAAATAGGCAGTTGGCCCGCAGACGGTGAGGAAATTACTTACTATTTTCTTGCTCATGGAAATTCCAATAGTTATACACTCCATGTAAATAAAAGAGACGTGCCCCACGGTTTTATTTTAGTCTAGTCTATGCATATGTTTATAATTCCCACGACTGTATCTATTTTATTATTTTTTGGTTTTTAGTACATTTATCTTAAACATTGCAATGTATGTTTAACATAAAACCGTTTACCTTAAAAAGTTTTTATTAATATACATGTAACTAGCAGGAGAATCACGAGGAGAACAAATGTCGCTCGGCTTTGTTAAAGATATTTTACACCCTTTATAACTTTTATCCTTACCAAAGAACCACCTTCTTTAATTCCTAGGTCTCAAATCCAGCTAAGTCTGTATGAACTGAAAACCGAGCCAACGACATAAAACGATTACGTGGCACCCTCTGCTGGCTAATTACGTGTGTTTAATATTTCGTACCTTTGATGTGACGACGTTAGCGAGGGTAATTATGTCTCTTGAGTACATGTTCAAAGGGTGTTAATGTTTTGGCAGCTTTAATTTACTCACATGTTCACCTGGGCTATTGCGTATCTTTTAAATGACAGTGGCTATCATATTGTCTATGGATTAACTGTCAAATTGGTTATGGTTTAGTACAAAATGGAACCATTTGACAGTAAATTACTCTCTTTTACAGTGGTTTTTAATCATCCAGACGCCCTTTGGTACGAATAGTTACAGCACTGATATCAACATTTATGCCGTACCTACATTACAAAAATTTGTTAACTGATAATTATGTTATGTACTTTTTTATTTTTACATTGTTTATAATTATATATTTTTTTGTTATTGATTTGTGTCTGTAGTAAATCTAAATTGAACTTACACCTTACTATTGTATCGAGTCTGGTTCTTCTAACCAACATAACAGACAGAATGTGTTGCTGGGGAGTTTGTTTCGTCACTTCTTCTTTCCAGCTAAACACTAGGAAGTACCGAAGGGTGGGCGTTTTGGGGGACTGTCTCTTGTAAATAAGTAGAGTAAAGTAAATTTTGACGTTCGAAAAGTGCTGATTAACAGCCTAATTTGAATAAATGACTTTTGGTTTGATTTGAGTAATTGATAGGCACTATAGGTTAGACACTGTCATACAAGATATGCAATAGCCCTGCTGGTCTTTGTAAGGTATAAAATTGAATATGTGTTTACATTTGGAAAGAACGGTGGAGGTGAAAGATCGACATTGATTTGATGATTTTTTAAGGGTTCTGTCCCTCAAAAGGAAAAAGGAACAATATAGGGATAATTTTGTAGCCCATCTGTCTGTCTGTCGAGACTCTTTCTCTCAGAAACGCGTGTAGAGGTGTCAAGTTGTTTATATCAACCACAAGTAGATGAAAAAGCTGCTGGTTGTTCGAAAGAGATACCGCGGCCCGGAACACAAAGGGCTAAGAAGGAACGTGGGTGGTTCATAATCAGTCGAAATCTGACACTCCCTTCCACCGAAGCAGGAGGAGTCATTTGAAGATTTCCCTATCCCACCCAAGAAAAAGTGAAGAGAGAAAAAACCGTAGATTTTCGCTATTGTTACAATATCATGTTTACACTTTAGTCTACACGCATGACCAAATAGGTCACCGTCTAAGTCAGGAGTTTATCGAACCTGCCAGTCATACGCAATATTATCTGTATGGAGTAAGGTCATTTTGTTTGTAAACGTTTGAGGATAAATTGAGTGCTTTGATCAGATACTTTTTCCTTATAAGTACACTGGCTTTTGCTCGCGGCTTTGCACGCATGGAAGTCGAAAAATATCTCAACAAACTTTCATCCCCTATTATACTACCTTAAGGGTTGAATTAAAAAAAAATGAAAATACTAATAAAAGCAAATCAAGTATTTTGAATAGGGTCGCAAGGTTGTCGACATGTGGGGTGTGAACTCAGCGATCATTGTGCTTATAGTAGTTTCAGCCAATGGCTTAATTGCCTAGAGCCTCGACCAACATCTGAGGAGGCTCTCGTTAGGCAGCTGGATCAAGAGCTTGATACAGAAAGCGGTACTCCTGGACACGGCTCGTATTGTTAGGAGGTTCCTTTCTCTGGAGCCCTGACCCCTGAGCTTGAACCCTGTTCCCGATAGCGGTGGGCAACAATTTTTTATATTCTTAAATGTTTTTTTATTATTTTTTGTAAAAAATATTTAAAAATGTGATAAGTTTGTGACAAAACAAATAAAGGAAATAATAATATACTAAAACTTTTCTCGATCTATTAGGTGAAAACAGCATGAAAATCGGTGCAGTGGTTTTTAAGTCTATCGCGAACAGCCAGACCCATAGACAGGCATACAGACGTGGCGGAAGACTTTGATTTTTGCAGTGATAGTGATATTATATAACTATTTGTAGCAGTTTGCATCTTGTGACATGAACTATAAGGCTGATTAAAACTCTCGGGAATACTGTAACAAGTTAACGTGTTCAGTATTCTGTAAATATTGAGCACAGTTATGCCGGAGATGATTTGCGCTCTGATTTCTTGATAACTCGTTAGAATAATTCCCGATGCGTGTAATTTTTCTAGAAGGTCTGAAGATAGTTATTTTGCTTTAGACGATTTACAGTTTTGTTTATATTAATTAATGGAAAGAAATAAAAACTTATCCTATAAACAAATAAAATTGACTGATTTAAATTAAATTTGGTGTTCTTCTGAATGCATATGAAAGTATAAAGGGCGTAAACTAACCCTTCACACATCCGTGAACCAAGCGTTCTGTACATCAAACTAAGTAACCCTAGCAAACATTTTTGCTGGGAAACGACTTTTTTTTACGGGTCAAAAATCACATTTTACGAGAAAACTCAATGTTGCACTCTTGAAACACTGTGCTAGTGGGTGCTTTGAATAGTAAAGGGGTCATGGATGTAATTTAAGTAAAGTTATAACCTGAAAAACTGGTTTTTACAAAAACAGCTGTGAAAAATTTTGGAATTTTGACCCCCAATATCTCCGTAACTAGGGGGTTCTCAGGTAAGGTCTAGAACAAAAAATATCGCAGTGGTGGGGAGAATAAGTGCTCTTCGTTTGCGTAAAGGGTACTTTTACTCCGTTTATAAATGGTAGTTAAATATTTTAACTACCTGCCTGCCTGTCTATTTGTTCGGACTTGTCTTCAAAACAGCTGGATCGATTTTGAAAGGAAATTTACTAGCAGATGACTGATGCTATAAGTAGAAGGTAGGTTCGTAACGCTAATCAACAATAACTGCACCGATGGCTAATTTCCGTTGAGATTATCC
This sequence comes from Diarsia rubi, assembly GCA_932274075.1. NCBI lineage: Eukaryota > Metazoa > Arthropoda > Insecta > Lepidoptera > Noctuidae > Diarsia > Diarsia rubi. Next base: position 16,278,864 of record OW026424.1, on the reverse strand, counting down.
ACTCCGTTGAGTAACCGCAAAACATAGTATACAATACAGATTTTCTATGTTCTGACGACCAGATTGTCGTCATATTGCGATATTTCCTTCACCCAGAACAATATTATGGTAACGTGTGTTTATCTTTCGGTTCAGTTGTATGCCGATTATATCGGTTCGTACCGGGCCAAAACAAAACAACGATTACGTTCACACACTATCCAGATAGTACGTGTAGATACCGGGGGTCCGATAGTCCAATATTCGAGAGGCTGATATGAAAATCCATCCTGTGTATTTATAAGTACGTACTTTGATGTACAAGATAACAGCTGTTGTCGGTTTTATTCCGTCACCTAGTTTTCCATAACAAAATCAAAATCAAAACTCATTTATTCAAACTAGGCTGATAATCAACACTTTTCGAACGTCAAAATTTACTTTACTTTACTTATTTACAAGAGACAGTCCCCCAAAACGGCCACCCTTCGACACTTACTAGTGTTTTAGCTGGAAAGAAGAAGTGGCGGAACCAACTCCCAGCAACACATCGGTCTGTTAGGTTGTTTAGAAGAACCAGACTCGATACAATAGTAAGGTGCAAGTTAATGACTAAAGACACAAACTTTATTCAATAATTGAAAGGTATATAAAAATAAAATTAAAACATTAAAGACATCAGTCAACTAATCTCGGAGAAAGAACTTAAATAACAAACAAATAAATAACAGACATTGTCTTGTGTTCAACTCAGCGACCAACTATTCTTATCATTTAAGTAGTCGTTAATGGAATAGTAAGCTTTTAAACAAAGATTCGATTTTACTTTGGCTTTAAACGCATAAAATGGCAAGTCTAGAAAAGAAGATGGCAGTTTGTTATAAAAAGTTATACCGAGCCCGACGAATGAATTATGAACTTTGTGAAGCCGGTTTGCTTCGCCTTTCCTATGTTTCGTTCGGCTTCCAGTCTAACTGGATCAAGCTGAATACTAATATTTCAAACGGAGTGACTGCCTATAATCTGACCTCGACAACTTAATTAGGAAATAACAGAACGGTACTAATACGAAACAGTAGAAAAAAAAGCGTCTGTAGTCGGTACTAGAAAGGGCGAATCGAGATAAATCTTTGAAAGAGATTTTTAATTATATTTTATGTTCCTATTTAACTTGTTTACTCACTCTCTCTTTACTTGACATACTCTATCTGTCCATCTTAGACAGTCAAAGAGATGATCTAGATTACGAACAGACTGGATTATTTGTCATTGGCTTGCAAATATAATATATAAACATTTTTTCACTCCTCTTGCTCAAAAAGACCGTCATAATAGCGTACCAGAGCGGGCGTAAAATTGCATTTATTGCCCTAGGGGAAAAAGTAAATCTCGACGTGCTCTCCCCCGTCTGCCGCGACCTGCGCAGTGCGTGATGCATTTAGCTTCAAGTATAAAACTAATTGGATATCACCCAGCGTATCACAGAACGCAAATGTTCTCCCAACTAGGCCACAACCATCGACATCAAGGGATGAGTCGACTCAGCTGATTGTGTATTCAGAAAATTCGAACGAGGGACCCTCAAACCTTGAACAACGTTTTGTATCTCCTACGTTTACCACACAGATTACACAATGTTCGTCTTCACAGAGGACTGAAATTAAGTTGCCGGGAAAAAACATATAATTAAATTTGAACAACTGTACAAATTGTACATTTAATTTTTAATAAAAAATAAACATTCATATTTAACATGGTTATTTTATTTTCTCGCAATCGTAGTGAAAAGTACGGTGTTACACACGGCGCTAAAATCCCATTACAACTCGGTTCCTATTTACTACCTCGCTAAAGCTCGGTAGTAAAACTACCTCGTATATAATGGGGCATTTTAGGCCCTTGTATTACAATGTACTATAGTATCCACAGCGCGGTATGTAATCACGCGATAAAACAGCGATTATTGTCCTTTATAAAATCCGGAACATAATCTGTGAACTTTATACGAGCCTCAATTGTCTACAATAACATTTATAATGCAAATAGGATTATAAGCTTTAAATTATCGACTTATGATACTTGGTTATCTTTATTGCCTTGTATTCTCCTTATTTTTTTCGTTCACCTGGAGAGCAATGATGTATGTTCGAAGTACAAAGTTTCAGTTCCGATTATTTATAGATTTTGTTGATCCTGTCAATCACTTTTGTGTCAATGACATATGGATTAAATTGCAATGATAGAGACACATGATTTTTTTTTGCTTACCCTTTGAGTGCTTACCAAAATTTAATGGATGAAGTAGGTCATTGTAGCTTACATAATTAATACGCTGTACAAAAATAATGACAGCCATCCAGAATGATAAAAAATTGCTGATTGATTTTGGAATGTTTACTGGCCATGAGTTGCTGATTAATTTGCTATTTCTGCTCACAGATTATATTTTTCTGCTCACAAAAATACGAATACTATGCTAACCATTTAAATAACACCCAAAATAAAAAGGGTCTTAATATGTAATTTACTACCTCCAACCAGCCATTTAATCTGGACAATGTTAAGAGCGTTTGCTGCCACAGCATCGAGTGATTCCAGGTCAAGTACTCTACACAGCGTGAACAACGATATCCTTTCTTTGAGCTACCTCACAAAGGTTAGTATACTGGACCACTTTTGGGGCATTTTGGTAGACTGGGTAACGTTTGGACGCTTCGTTTTGGTGTCTATCTTTTGGTTACTTAGGTGCCTTTGTGTTTTAAAGGTTTGATAAAGTTCTGTTATTTGAGTGAAGTAACTACAATAGTATACTAATATAATTATGAGATGTTTGTACAAGCAATGGAAATTTCAAGTAACCTTCGATATAAAGGGTGATTGGTAATTAGTGATCGATACTTAAACACCTGATTGTGCTTTTGAAAACAAGCAAATTTTACAATGGAACTTAACCTGAAAGCGCAAAAAGAAAACAGCAATTCAGCACATTTTGATCAGATAAGCTAACATAATAATTATATTAAATGTACTGAACAGCAAATTTATTTTGCAGCTATTTCATAACTTTATTCAGTACACACGTTAATCTAACAAATTCGCTGTCATTATTTAGCGAGAAGATCATTGGTCGACGCAATTATCTACCCGTAAAAACAAAAGACAATCAGAACGAAAGATCGTGAGCTCAACTCTCTTTCCCAAAGGTAGTTTTAGCACAAGTTATCTAATTAGTAACTGTAGGAGCAAGGAGCAGGAGTCAACATACGAACACCGGTCTTTTACTTTTTCTTACTGAAAAACCAGCTTTGTTTAATTTTACGGCGATTGCACTACATAGAGATTTCGTTACTTTTAATTTATTTATTATTTATTTTTGTTTCGAATTTATTTATTACTCTATGTAATAAATAAATTCTTGAAATAATGGTAAACATTTCATCACTGCATATTATAAAACAAAGTCCTCTGCCGCGCCTGTCTGTCTGTCTGTTCGCGATAAACTCAAAAACTACTGCCTTGATTTTCATGCTGTTTTCAACAATGGATAGAGTGGTTCATCATCGAAGGTTTCAGTTTATAATTTGTCAAGTTACGACATCCACGCGGGCGAAGTCGTGGGCATTAGCTAAATATATTTTAAAGAACGCATAATATACGAAAAGCAACGTTGTTTTGTAATATAACATTTGAATGTGATAGATTTATAACTTAATCTTTTAACTATTTTGCTACTTATAACCAATTTAAGTAAGTATAAGCTTATCTAATAAAAGTACGTTAATACAGTATATTCTCTATTCGCCCTCTAATTTTTATGGAAAAATTCCCAAGCTAAAAATTGAAATAATATTAGCAAACGTAAAAGACATGAAGAAATTCTAGATCTTTCATCATAACGAACGAAATATATTATGCTGCGCCCGTAAGATAAAAAGCAGTAACTCTAGAAATCCACGTTTCGTAAAAAGAGATACGTTTTCACATAATCTTATGTGAGAATGTTTCGTTTTTCTTTAGTAGGCACAAGAAGAAGATAACAATAATTATGCTTATTTCACTAACATGTATTTTTATTATATTTTATATTATTTGTTTTTAATTTCTGAGTTACGTCGTTTTGGGAGACCTACGAGGGACGTGTGGCTGAAGAGAGTCGATATATGTTTCGAGAATATTGTTTGTTTTACTAACGAGACATCAAACGTACATTTTGAGCCTTTTGAATAATAAAAAACTTTTCAGGCACTCAATTACTCGTTATTTGAGTGCCTGAAAAGTAAACTCTGTTATTTTTATTTTAGCTTCTATTTAGATTGGCACAAATTTTTGACATAATTATATTTATCTGTACCATTAATGTATTTAAAGGGAAACATTATTGGACTGCTATTTATGTTATTTTGTTTTTAATTCAGAGAATAAAATTATGTGATCTTCCAAATTAAACCGAGTTATTTTTACTCTCTTTACATTCGTTCAAATAAGCTATAAGTATCTTTACCTGTTAGATATTTTTATTTTTGTTTATGTTTCTACTTACTATTGTAATTTAATACAAATTTAATAAGTGTTGTTGTTTTGACTTCGACAAATATCTGATCAGGTGAAAGGCGAGTGTGTACATTTTTGTTATTTCTTTGCCTAACTCTTTGTGGTGCGTTAAAAATAATTTTAACTAGTTTATAATTGCTGCCCTGCTAATTGAACCAATCTGGCTCTCGTTATTGTTATATTTTCTTACATTGTATTTGTATTTTTTTTTAAACGTTTCCCCACACTATGAATTTCTCCTGTATCGTGGGCACTCTGTGGTCTGTACTTTCATTTTGATCCCTTCAAAAATGTAAAAAAAACACGACTTCCAGAAACAAACTACGTCTGGAAAAATATTCGTACTACATTTTGAAACAAAATACATGCAGACCTAATCTAAAAATAAGAATATTCTATTTCTACAAGTACCTTTTCCACAAACACTTGACGGTCTATTATTATGAGTATTATTATTATGCCACGTGCATTCTAACGTGGATGCGCCACGTGAATGTTCACACTCATGCACTGAATGCATTTACCCACACACGGACAGTTGCACGCACTGATCGCGTGGGGTGCTATATTGCCTGTTACTTACATAGTGGAATAAAACAGACTATGATGAAATTCAAGTAAAACTGCATGTACTGTTCTATGAATGGTACTCATTAACAAATCTGCGAAATATTTATAATCTACAGTAGGTACCTATAATAGTTTTGTTTATCTGTCTCATTTTGTGTTTACATGGCTTAACTACTGAACTGATTCGGATGAAAACTGGAACATAGGGAAAGTTTCGGGCACAGTTTGTTGCAATTTAAAGTTAGTGGGTAGGCAATGCTGTGCAGATTTCTATATATTTGATACTCTCGACAATTTCCACTGTATACCCTATAGTAAGTACACTGTATATAGTTCAACCAATAAATAAGCCAATAGGGATGTTTACCGACTGAAAAAAATGTGATTCTAATTAGTCCGTCTGTTAGATTATCGAAAAATATTGGATACGTATTTTTTGTTTTATTAAATCAAAATTGACGAAGATAAAACGCGTCAAAGATTTGAGTGGAGGTTGGTGACGTCACTGACCGCTAAAAATGTCATACTAATGTCTTAGAGTATGACGTCACACGAGTTTTCAAAGCACTGTATCGTCTTCATTGTTTGTTTACGTGAAAAAAGAAAAAATACGTGTCCAATAGTTTTTGGTAATATATCTATACATTCCTTACTAGGAATGTATAGATATATTACCAAAAACTATACTACTATAAAAGTACAGGTAGTGTAGTAGGTACTCCTACTACACTACCTGTACTTGTTGTACATACTTCGACAGTACATTGGTGATCAATAAAGTTCTCTCCAATCTTCATCATCTGCCTAGCCTATTATTATGGGGTTGGCTTCCAGTCTAACTGAATGCAGCTGAATACTAGCATTTTACTTGGGGTAATTGCCTATTATGACCTCCATCACCCAGTTGTATAATATGTAAGCGTAGATTTTAAGAATATGTGTAAGTATGTAACAGATTTACCCACATGATGTGAACTCTATTGTGAAAGTGACTCAGCAAATTTCACAGTTAAACTGCGTAAGCAGTTTTATGGGGATATGCATTTAGTTTTAAGATTTCTTGAAGTAAAATAAAAATCATTCATTCATTCATTCAGTTAGCACTTGGGACTTTTGGAAACTTTCAGCTTTACAGTATAATTTAAATTATTGGCTAATTCATTGTAGTAAGCACACGAACATACAATTTATTTTATAACATAACTCTTATCTACTACAGCTAACATTACAATATTAGTACATACATAGTTATCTGTCACGTTCTGTTCATTTGTTAGCGCCAGGCAGTCTGCATTACGTTGCTAAGAGCTTAGTTGTTGGCGTACTTGTGAACGCAGCGCTTTGATACTCATGTTAGCCTGGTACCTTAATAGTATAATAAACTGTCAAAGGAAATTTAGTACGTGATTATCCATTTTTGATGTGACGCAGTTCACGACTAAATCTCTTCAAAATTGTGCTAAGTGACCTAATTAATGCTTTAGCGATAAAGTTAAAATCTATTTATTTTAATTACAGATTGTGCTATCTTGATGTGGTGACGTCTGTACATCACGCGTTTATCTCTGAGGCGGTGGTTAATTGGTACATAAAATAAAGTACACCACCACTCACACCAACCATTATTCGACGGGTTCGACAAATATACATATTTAAGATAAGTCCCACAAAACAAAGACGGTTCCTATTGGCCATCAAACGGGCATTAATACAAACTCAGCCAGCAATTGTAAAATTGTTGGTAGAAAAATCCAATAACAGATTGCTAAAAATCAGTAATTAATCCCGCCAGTTAAGTTTCAGTCTTATTTTATTTACCTCATAGATGACGAGCCTTTTGGCATTATCCGGACGGCTACCGAAAAAAACGTTTGACGGAATAACCCAAACATAATTTGACCCCAGGGATCGATGGAATGACGTAATTAGTTAGCAAAATATACCTTATCAACAAGAGTATCAGTGCCCCTTCACCAAAATATTATTGTTTTGATACGTGGAGCGATTGCTTATGGAATAAACAGCGTCGGTGTATGAACTCTTTAGTTTCTATTATATTTTGGTAAAATTGTGTGCTTGATTATCCACTTCTGATAACGATAGATTAGAAGAGGGACTGCTTCTTCCCAGCTAAGACACTTGGAAGCAGTGAATGGTGGCAGTTTTTGAGTGAAATCAATAATCTAATGTCACTTTTTCTAAGACCTTATGTAACTGTGTTTCCATCATCATTATTATAACCCTACAGCAATCCTCAGCTGGATAAGGCCTCTTCAATCGCACGCCACTGTTCGATTCTCTGAAACTCTTATTTCTGTTATAAAATTCAATGTCTCTTGATTCACGTAAGATTTACTACTATTTGAGGTCTTTATAAAAAGAATGAAATGGGCATTATGGCGCGGAAACGTGGAGTTAGGGTCCCATGACACTATTATTTTTACATCATAATGGTAGTTTCAAACATCTGCCGACGGTTTAGCCATGAAGGCTCTTTCTTTTTCAGTGTCGATGATATTTAGATTCAAACTTCTTTACCGTAACAACGGTTAGAATCAAAACTAACTCTTTGATTAACTTTTTTGGATTGAATAGGTAATTCTAATCATCGAACGTGAAGACGCAAGTAGATGCTTGTCTCATTTTATTTTTCCAAGGAATTTAAACTTCTATTCATGCCTCAGCTTCTTCTATAAAGTGTCGTTAGTGCCTAATCTGGTGTCAGAGGCTTTTACACCCCCAATGGGCATATGACTTGGCTTTTATAAGCCGTCGAGAAATTGCTCTCAGTCATGCTGGTTTCTTCATGATGTTTTCCATCACCGAAGTGAAAATTATACAATACGCGCATGACTCCGAAAAATCAGTGGTGCGTTTCTTGGGTGAGACTTTGACTTAGTAGGATGACGGTTACACCAATAAGCTTCAATTGATTTCCTACATCCAGATGAAATGAACTTATCTATAACGATATGGCGTTCCTAACTACTAAAATATAAGTTTCTATAAGTCCGTGTGTGTTCGATCTTGTGGTGTCCTTCTCGCATTGAATATTAGTACTCGAACAAACTTCCTTACATAAATACATATTTAACCACAAAGCCAGCATTATAATTTCCAAGTCTGACAAAGTCTGGTCAGACCTTTGTTTATTCAAACTAAGTAGTTTGAAACATGCAACTTTATTACTTTCGGCTAGAGGCAAACATTGGTCAAACATAGCCAACGTTTGGTAACTACATATCTGTTTAGATTGCTGTATTTGTAAGTCAAGTTTTTATCCAAGTGGTTGATGAGAAGAGGGGTTGAGGTTGTTGAGGTAGTGGAAGTTAGCGTTCATAGAACAATGTTTGGTTTGCATTTATATGAGATAGTTATTATGATAGCATGGCCGAAATAATGGTCGTCTAATTATGTATGAAAAGAGACAATTATTATATTAAAAGTAACCTAAACGACAGATACCATGTTTACAAACATAGAAATCTTTGATCAACTGGACCCGCTAGCAATTGGACCAATAATCTAATATTTGTTCGACTGATCTCGTGGGTCCAATTGACCAAAGACTCATAGAGAGAAATGCGGTTTTGCTGTTCTAATAGAACTCCTCTATTTTAATAATTACCAATATGTACCGTAGTATAAACTGAATTAGGTACTTATTCCATTATTATCATCTGAAAGGTTAAGGAATGATTCTAATATTCGATAACTCTTCTACACAATTTATGGTCCAAGATCTTAGAGCCGCCAGACATTACTTATTTTCACAGAAATAAAATGTATGGGATTATATTGTGTTAGTATATACTTTCTGTGTGTACTCTGCTAGCTTGGCAGAGTGACCAGTTGTCAGGTAGCAGGTGCTAAAGGCACGTAAAAATAATATTCACTTTATTTATATCCTCAGTCTTGATTTTTATATATGACTAAATAATGCCCGCGGCTTTACCCCGATCGATGTGCAAAATTTCATACAAATCCGTTCGGTAGTTTTTGCGTGGAAGAGTTACAAACATGCACTAAAAATGGGAAAGCTTGTGAGAATGCATGGATCCATTCTCACAAGCTTTCCCATTTTTAGTAGGATTATAATATTAGTTGGATATTCTGGGGACTACTTCAAGACTTTGTAAGCAGCCAGACCAATCGGAGTGGCAAATCATCTCTCCAGACACACATAAAGTGTTGCTATAAGTATGTATATGTTACAGTCAAAACTCTTAATCGGTCAAAACTACTTTTGACTGGTTTCAGTCAAAACCCTTAAAACGTTACGTTAAAACGCGTTTACTCTATTATAATAAATGTTAACTAACGCACAAGGTTATGAAAGGGTCAAAAAAACCTAACAACCTAGTAAGTGCTCCCCGCCCGCGTCAGACTCGTGGCGGGACGATTTAAATTGGTTTGTTATTTCTGAGCAAAAAAAATCGGTCACCGATTTTTTACGAACAATTTTAAATCGGTCACCTACAAAAAGTCTGACGTGGGCGGGAGCGCTAAGTTTCCTTATAACCTTTAGGTTATTATAAATCAGTAGAGAAATAAAACAAAAACCACAATAATTAATTCTAATAATAGTTTTGACCGGTCAAAAGTAGTTTTGACTGATTAACAGTTGTAACTGTGACATATTTTATATAATATTTATATACTTATAGCGACACTATGTGTGTGGTGACTCTGCTATGCTAGCAGGTATGCGCACACGCAAAGTACATACTAGCACTACATTATCCCATACATTTTATTTCTTTAGGGGCTCTGGGATCTTGCTGTATTATCCAGGTCAATAAAAATAAGCTATACAAACACTACAGACCTGATGCATATCGATTATTAAAACTATGATTTTTATTTTGTTATTTCAACTTTAGAGAGACTTCAGTTTCGCTTAGTTACTTATTTTACCTCTGTAATTTTTATACCCTAAGTTGATTAAAAGATAAAAAGCTGTCCTAAATATACGCCACAATTTGTGAAATTAATGCTTTCCTAAGAAAAAAACACTATTTCCTTATCAAATACCTCCACAACAAAAAGAAACAGTTTTACAACATAACTTTACAAAGAGAAAAGAAAAAAAGGTCTTGCAGTAGTTTTAATTTATGAAGATCTTAACTAAACTGAGTTCAGAAACAATGCTTGGTAACTTTGCTTAGATCTCGAGCTTAAGATTAGTTGGAACGGGTTACCGTAAACCCGGTTCCTGTTTTTTTTTAGTTTTATTCTTCCTGCCGTTTTAGTGCGGATTTAAACCATTTTTTAACATGCATCGACTGTCATTGTCATGGGCACAGGGAAACATCGTCCCCCAAATCAATCCTAGAAGTTCTTGGCCGCAATTGGCGTATCTTCGTAAAAGTTATTTCCTCCTTAGACTCATTGCCTCCTACACCAGTCATCCTTGTAAAAACCATAGTTACATTCTGCTTAAAACAATGTGATAGATGTTATAATATGTCTCTGTAATCAATGTTAAAGATCACTTCATAAAAAACCGAAACTTCATAAAAATATTATGAAGTTTTGTAAATGTGAGGTCAATTTGAAGCAGGAAAATATAAAAAAACGGATTGTCGCATTTTCCGAAAAACGCCGACAGAATCAAACCAAAAAAAGCCTGCTAATTCAATAAAAACGGTACAACATTTTTAATAATGCTGATGTAGGTACGTACAAAATTAGGACGACCTCTATATTTGAAACAATAACAGCAAAAGGCTGAGCTGTTTAATACAAACGGGACCAATGTTTTATCGCGAGCTCGCAGCCCTAGGCCGGTATCAGGCGGATGAAGCTGGATATAACCGGATAGTTGCAGATTCATTGTCATTAATCATTGGTGGTATCGCCGCTAGACTGTTGTTGTGATTTTGACGGCGACATGGTTGACATGATTTGGCGGTTTGTTATTTGTATGGAGACAAATAGATATCTATTTGAGGGAAATTTGTCTAAAACCTATAGCTACCAGAGATACGGTAGGAATCTGCCGTGTAGCAGAAAAAAAGTCAACTAAATAATTATGTTTATGAGGTTAGATCAAGCGACCGCAGTAGCGAAGCGGCTGTAAAGGCCTCGACATATAGGGCTAAGAAGGAACATGGGTGGTTTTATGTCAGTAGAAGTCTGACACTTTCGCTCTGCCAAAAAGCGGGAGGGGTTATTTGATGATTTTCCACTCGCCAAAAAAGAAGGAGGGGTCCAGAACCGAGTTGCAGGCCGTGCTATGAGAAAAATTGAGAAGTCTTATAAAGGCTGATGACGATGAACTATGATATCGATATTGCTGAAAATGAATTAACATGATTACTGTTTGTTTTGAGTTTCCGAGTGCAATAAAAACGAACAAGAAAGTAAGACCGATTCGTTTGCTCATAAGCACTCACTCTCAAAAAATTCAGCAACGAAGTATCTGGAACTCAAAACAAAGAGTATATGGTAAATATCCCGTTTTTTTTTTTTTTTTTTTTTTATCGTTGGACATTTCACACAACGCCATCTAGTCCCAAGCTAAGTAACCTAATGCTTGTGTTATGGTAACGAGATGGCTGCTAAACTACTTATATACATTTTTTTTTTGTAAATACATACATATTATAGATAGAAAAACACCCAGACTCGGAACAAATACTTGTAGGTCGTACAAATATTTGTTCCGTGCGGGAATCGAACCCGCGACATGCTGCGCAGCAGTCAATCGCTCAACCACTGCGCCAACCGTGTCGTCAAAGTTTTCAGTGATAATAATAGAGATGTCAGTTTGTTGTTTTGGATAATGATGACTTAAATAAATAATAATACGATACGATACGATATCCGCCGAATACTGAAATGCCACTCTATAGTCTGCCTGCCAATAGTCTGCCTAACGCCTGAGTGGCACTGCAGTCATTATTAAGTCATGAATTCCTCTAATACGATGTCTATAACTATTAAAAAATAAACGTCTGCAGCTCCTGTAATAACTTTACATTAACGTCCTGAATTACTTAGCATTTTTCAGTGCGAAGTACCCGTAAACACGGCAGCCTATCGCCTAACTACTTATAAAACAAGATTAACGCTTATCCCGTATTTGCAATATTGCATTTGAAATCCGATTGGTTTATTGACTTAATAAATGCGATAACGATGATACATTTGGAGTACCTGCTGATAACAGGTACAGCATGTGATAGAACGTGACTAACATACACATCCTAACCTACTAATATTATAAATGCGAAAGTTGGTGAGGATGGATGGATGTTTGTTACCCTTTGACGCAAAAACTACTAACCAGATTTGGATAAAATTTGTCACACAGATGGTATATAACTTAGATAATGACAGAATACTTTTTATTCCGGTAGTACGATTCTGTGGGACAATTAGCAAACTAGACGCGGACGTAGTCGCAGACATAAGTTAGTAGAATACATAGTTAGTAGACGCACGGGACCGGTCAATGTGGTGACACTTGAAGGAGGAATATGTCCAGAAGTGGACGTCTTTCAGCTGAAATGATGATGATGATGATATGCATGCCCTTTTGCCGGTGATGCCGTGCTTTCAATTAACCAGGTGACAGGTTTTCAGTTACGTTTGTCCTCTTTGGAACACGACCGTCCGTCAAAACCTTCATGGTTTTGCATGCACGTTTAAAGCATAACCGGCAATATACACATCGTAAAACCACTAAAGCCGCCATGATGGTTGCTGTAGTGGATTTATTACTTGTAATAGAAAAAGTAAACAACCCACAACTGCGAGCTGCCACACACAGTTTTGCCGGAAAAATAACTTATCCGATATTTTTTAGATCGCATGCACACACAGGCAAAGATAACTCATTTCAGGGCACTCACATTAATTAGTTATGTTTGAGTCCTATGTAATACAGATTGTTCAAAATAGATACCGCGGCGCCGGACACAAAGGGATAAGAACATGGGTAGTTTTTTAGTCAGTAGAAGTGTGAAACTCCCTTCCGCTCCGCCCAGGGCGGGAGGAGTCATTCTATGATTTCCCACGCAACAAAAAAAATGTTACTGAACTATTCCTGATGGAAAAACCCAATATCACTTAATCCGAACCAAGATCTCAGGACCTCATGCTTAGTAGTCGCACTTGCGACCCCAAGACCAAGGAGACAGCAGAGTGCTACTTTACACAAACTGGAGTTCAGGTTAATCAATAATATGGGATCGAACGGAATCTGTCAAAACTATCGCTTGGCGGTTGGATCAAGAGTCTGATTCAGAAGGCAGTCTATACGGCCCGCATTGTGAGGAGGTTCCTGTCTCTGGAGCCCAACGGTAGCTTGGACCCTGCTCCCGATATCGGTGGACCACTATATTTTTTATTTACATTTTGAAATGTTTTTTATATATTTTTTAAAGAAATATTTAAAAATGTATCTCATGTGTAAGAAAATAAATAAAGGACATAATATTTAGTCATTTGGTCTAGATTAAATCTGGGAAAACAGATAAGAAAGATCGGATGTTAATTCAAACAGAGTACATGCAAATATTTGTTGTACTCAAACATGCATGCGTTTATTAGTATTAAACAAGTATTTTTTTCGTTGTGGTTTTGGCCTGAATTTGTTTAAGAATACGAGGATAAAAATAAGGTATTACAATGTTCAGTAAGTTTAATCAGAACACTTAGATCCTATTAAACGATGTCCGAATAGTCATTATATAGTTACCGCTTAAATTTAAAATGGAACAGATTTTTAAATAAAATATCTGACAAGTTAGTTAGTTAAGATTACAAAGACAAAGTGATTACTTGAGTCAAAGTAATCCACAACTTAAGGCACGATTGTAATTCCTTGAAGTTAAAATTGACAGCTGTACTTCATGCCTTCGAAGTAATAAACGTAAAGTTAAATTTCTATGATTTATTGGTATTTTTTGGCCTAATTTAAATTTAGTTTTACAAGTTCACTCAATGCCCGTAAATTGCACGAAGACCAGTATTTTGACGTGTTAAAAAATTTAAATAACTTACCTATTTTAAGTACAATAACTTGCTTGCAATTCTTATACTACTAAAAATTTTAAGTTTTCTTCATATTTAAGCAAACCTTGAACTATCTTAGTAATTTATCTCATATCCCTTTAATTAAAAATGTGACTATCTCTCAAGAGAAATCCTCACTAAAATTACAAGAAGCCAATGACCGGACGTGGGAGGAGCAATCAGTTCTAAAGTAAGTTTTACACGAAAATGGATTGCACACAATTTCTTCAATGTTCGTAGACGAACAAATAGCGGTCACAAATCTTTTTGTCCCTAAGGAAAATGCTTAGTGCAAGGACTGTGCAACGGACGAGAAAAGATTGCTGAGGTTGCAAGAGGTGAATAGGGGAAAAGTAGTGCAATAATGCAAGTGAAAAGTTCATGGTTTATTTTTTAACCAAACTTGTATGTCCCACTGCTGAGACTAATAAATAAATTTTCTTTATTTCTTTCTTTCTTTCTTTATTTGCTGAGCAAAAACCTCCCCAATTCCCTTCCAGGTAAACTTCTCTTGCGTTAACTCGAAATATCTAAATCGGTAAATCGTAATCGCATCCAGGATCTCATACTCATAAGTACGCAATAGACTTAGAGAAAGTATATTTAAAATAATTTCCAGAAAAATTACAACAATTTTGATACTTCCCAGAAACATGTACCAAAAAAGATCTTTCTCGAAAATTCGAGAAAGCTCTATGTAGATTTTTGGTACCCAAAGGGCGTTCTCAAAGACCCTAAAATTAATAATAGATAATGAGCGAGTTGATTGACATAGACAAATGGCCTCTAATCGCAACATCCGATGTGACTATCAGTGTTTTTGTGTGCTTGTTTAGGTATTTAATAAATAAAAATGTTCCATTACACCAGCATTTATTATCTTTATGGTTTAATAGATAATAATGAGTAATTTTATGTTTCGCGTTAACTGTCCAAATAAAATTCAAATTCTTTTTTGCGGTTTAAGTCTACAGAATTTTGTTGATGTTATGTAATACTAATATTACCATAATTCAAGAAAAACGAAAATTTTATTATCCTGGGGTAATTTATTAACAGTCACATGTGGCAATAGGTAGGTTCTCAGAACTTAGTTACCTGCTAAGGTATTGCAATATAATTGGTTATAAGTCTATAAAAATATGTAACAGTTTATATTATAAAAACTTAAAAATAAAACACAAAAAAGTGAAAAATAAACTTGACGATAAAAAATAGTTTCTGAAAAAGAAACTATTTTTATCGTCAAGTTTATTTTTCGAAGTCGGTTTTATTTTTTGTTAAAAAGTTTTTATTTTTCACTTTTTAGTGATTCACATGTGCTTACCCCTTCACAACGTACCGGCGTGATGTTATGTTATAAACTGGTGTAAACAATAGACAGACATGGGATTTCAGCAATCCCAATCCATTTGCTATCATTTAGACATCAATACGACCTCGCGAACGTAATATATATATCGTATTTAATGAAGTTTGCGAGGTCGTATTGATGTCGGTTACATAAGAACCATTCCACCATCAGATCAGCTTGTTACAGAGAAAATACCAAAATCGCTGTACATTTTTCTGAGTTTTCTCGATTTCGCCAAGATTCCATCATCAGATCCCGACCATGAGACCAATAGGAAAGCAGCTTTCGAATAAAAGAAGAATTTTCCAAATCGGTTCGTAAACGACGGATACGAAAAGATCGTTAATGTAGACAATGCAATATTTTTTTGAGTTTCGTTGATTTTTCAAAAATCGCTTGTCCGATTTCGATACTTAACTTATGGAACCATTTGAGAAGTATACCCTTTTTAATATAAAAAATGTATTTTTAAACCGGTTAGCCAGCGACGGAGTTATGCCCGAACAAACAAAAAAAAATATATAGGTATCTATATATAAAAATCCGAATTGATAACCTCCTTCTTTTTTAAAAGTCGGTTAAAAATCTAATAATATTATGATGATCAACACTTTTTTTTATTACTTTGGTACTTACGTACTTTTTAAATGACATTGTAATTAGAACTTCTAAGAAAAGATAACATTTTATTTTATATGAGAATTTTCGTGAAAATCGACAATCGATGTGAGAACGACATCTATCTTCATTTACGATCAAACTATTAGATACGATACTTGAACTTTACATTATAGTTCTACCTTTAAATTAGTGAGGCCATTATACAGCGATCATAAATATTGCTAATTACAATTTGATAGCGGCAATACTGCTATCTTAATTACTAATAGTTGCTATGAACACGTCGTTATAATTCAAACTTTCCCTAGACATAATTATTGTACCTGTAGATAAGACTAGCTGTGCCCTGCCACTTTCGTCTGCGTGAAATTATAATAAAAATATTACGTAATTTTTTGTTTGCATTGGATTTTGTTGACAATTTTAAATGGTTTTTTTTTGCACGAAACTCTTTAACTTAGCATCAGCTAGACGCCAATTAAATTCTATTAAATTCGGTCCAGCTGTTTCGGAGATTAACCGGAACAAACATACGGGCAAAAATTTTAAAAATGTTTTTGGTTATCAATAGAATAGAATAGAATTCATTTATTTTCATTTTTTATATTTTATTTAACAAAGACCCATAGCCGAAATTCTTCTAATATTATAAATGGGAAAGTTTTTTAAAATGTATGGATGTATAGATGGATGTTTGCTACTTTTTCACATAAAAACTACTGAACGGATGTGAATGAAATTTAGAACACAGATAGTTTATAACCTGGATTAACACATAGGATACTTTTTATCCCTGTATTATGATCCCGTGGGACAATTATCGGACTCCACGCGGGCGAAGCCGCTGACACATGATAGTATACTATACAAATATTTTTTTTGCTAGTTTAAGTAATTTATAAAACTATGTACCGTATATATTTTCACATGAATATAATTTAGTTTTGTCCTGCGATTTGAGTTTATAAATATTGTCACAGAATACATAATAGTACTCTTTCGTAGCACCTCATTTGTCGTTGCAATCAGTTTACTTGTAACGAACTCACACGCGCATGTTTTGAAATAATTGGTTGTTCAAATATTCATATATGCCTTGAATCTTAGACTAGTTAGGAATCTGTTCATTTGTATACAACAGTAACTTCTGCAATATACGCAGCGAGGGCGGATCGTGAGATTTAACTAGAATTACTTTTTTTTTTCAATGACAATATTTTTTTCACCAACTTATCTGTACTTATATTATAAAGCTGAAGAATTTGTTTGTTTGTTTGCTACAGACAGAAATTACAGCTAGAGTTGAAACTTAAATCAGCAGCTCGCCTATAACTGTGACATATCGCTATGGGTATCCTTTTTAAATAAATAAATAAATATGATTTAAATAATAAATCATCATAATAATATCTCACCCTGTTCTTGGTGGAGCAGAAGTGTCACACTGGCTAAAACCCATCCGTATTACTACTAATGCCTTTTGCGTCCCAGAGCCGCGGTGACTCTTTCGAACTAATAGAGTATTTTACCGAAAAAATCGAATTAGTCCGTCAGATAGATTTTCAAAAACTAATGGACATGTATTTATTCTTTTTTCACTTAAACAAAAGATGAAGACGATACAGTGCTTCGAAAAGT
Source organism: Diarsia rubi (assembly GCA_932274075.1). NCBI lineage: Eukaryota > Metazoa > Arthropoda > Insecta > Lepidoptera > Noctuidae > Diarsia > Diarsia rubi. Next base: position 16,261,127 of record OW026424.1, on the reverse strand, counting down.
CGTGTGACGTCACAAGGTTAGTGTTTTTTTACCCACAAAGTGATGTCAAAAGCCCCCACTCATGATCTTTGACACGTTTTATTTTCGTCAATTTTTATTAATTTGATAAAACAAAAAACACGTATCCAACATTTTTCGATAATCTAACAGACGGACTAATTAGATCTTTTAGGTTAAATACCCTATTCTGCAACTTTGGCAGAGCGCTTTAGACACCCTAGGCCTCTAACCCACGGCGACTTTGTAGCGATGTTGTCGCGCGTTCGCATCCATACAGTCGCGATGCGGTCGCTAGCTGTTTGCCCTCGCCCGCAAAACTAACGCGCGCTAGTAGCGATGCTGTCGCGCGTTTCGTAAAAGCGCGACAGCATCGCCACAAAAAGTCCCCGTTGTCGAGGGCCCATAAAAATGTATTATTATAGTGTGCCACTTTAACTTTCCAGGTGTTATCAAGTATCTACTTGATAACACCTGGAAAGTTCCAAAACTAAATCACATCCGGTGCCATAAACAGCACATATTATTACATCATAAACTAATTCTTCCGTTGATAAGCGGACAGTTTGTAAACATATCAACATAATCAGCTGTGTAGGTACTTGTGTTGTTTAAAAAGTAAATAACGTGTTGGTTATTTGTTTAATTAATAATTGCTATGTCATTGGCACGAGCCTTGTTGGTGACTTGTATAATTAATATGACAACATTATCCCTGAGGAATAGGGATGTTTACGGACTTAGAAATTAAGATTCTAATTAGTCCGTGTTTTAGACTATCGAAAAATATTGGATAAGTATTTTTTGCTTTATAAAATCAATAAAAATTGACGAAGCTAAAACGCGCCAAAGATTTGAGTTGTGACGTCACTGACCGCTAAAGAATGTCATACTAATGTCTCTGAAAATGACGTCACACGAGTTTTCAAAGCACTGTATCGTCTTCATTGTTTGTTTACGTGAAAAAATAAAAAATATGTGTCATAGGTTTTTTGGAAATCTATTTGACGGACTAATGTTTTTTTTTTTTGTTAACAACCATATTAGACAGCGGTATGCTTAGATATTATATGTGTACCTACCAATACTTCGCAAATAATATTTAAGCACCATGTAACAGGGAAGAGCCTGTTGCTTTCATCCGGGCCTAAATCTAGAGTCTGCACTGCTGCTCAGAAATTGCTGGTGGAAAAATTTTACATCGCCTTGCCAGACCTGGGATTCAAACCCACGACCACATACTCAGCAGAAGGGTGATCTGCAAATCTGCTTATGTAATACGACAGTATTCTAAGACGAGTTAACCTCTAGTGAAAGGGATCGTCTAGAGTGGACCACTTTCAACACCGTAGGTGCTACTTATTTTTTTACCAAATTTTGTTGTACAGACGCCTGCACATCAAGCTTTAATAGATTTTCAGCTTCAAAATTGCTTTAGCGAAAGCAATTTTCCCAATCAACCTTGGGTCTATTCAAGGTTAATTGGAAAAATTTGACAGGTATTTAAGTTTCGTATCGTTGCTAAGATAAACCTTACCAACCATAGAAAACTTACTACTACCCGAACAGTTTATCATTCATAAATCATTTGTAAATAATTCGAAACCCGATAATATAAAAACGTAAACTTACTTTTCCTACTGTGTGGTTAGCAACCACACCAACCATATTCTCTCTTCGGGCAACTCAAGCCCTAACCATCTATTACCATGTTAATTGCTATTTAAATATATTAATCATTACAACTGGCCTGTCATCCCAAGTACAAACTAAAGTACCATATAACGTGCCATTAATTATAATATGCACGTTTGAACGCAGCACGGATCTCGACACGTGCCTTCAAGCATGCGCTGCATGTATTGACACTGTTAAGTGTTTCTTATCACTCAGCTCGTTCTTTTCTTGGTTGTGACGTCACAATGTTGGCATAGAAGACGAGCGTTTGAATGAACCATTGGGCTAAAGTATGGCTGCTAGGGTGGCGGATTTTGTTTGAAAGACCCACAGCGGCCCTAGCACGCAAAGGCTTTAGGAAAAACACGGATGGGTTTTAGTCAGTAAGAGTCTGACACACCTTTCTCAGAAAAAAAGGTCTAAAGTATGTATGCTGTCTGTGCTAGCTTTCATTTGTCATTATATACTCGAAAAAGTTAAAAGTCTGAAAACAAAAAAAGTGCAAAAGGAATATTAATTACTGAAGAGATTTCCTACACTATTACAATTGTACCTTTTATGTATATTCTAGATAGTCGTTACCAAAGCTGTTTTGAACTAATTAGTAACATGATCATTATCACAATAACATACATAAGGTATTGATTTACAATCTCTTAGCTACGAATTAAAATGACCATACGTAGGAATATTTTAATATATTTCGTTGTAATAATAATATTATGACGATAAAGGCCATGGAAAACCACCACATATTATTATTTATCAATACAAAACATTATAGCCATAAGTAATTTCCTAGAGATTGAATTACCTACCTACGCACTTTTTAGGATTCCGTAGCCAAATGGCTAAAACGGGCCCGTTTGTCTGTCCGTCCGTGTGTCACAGCCATTTTCTTCAAAGCTGTTGACACCACACAATAGAGTTGTCAACAAAAAAAACTATTTTTTTCTTTTTTCACGTAAACGAACAACGAAGAAGATACAGTGCTTTGAAAAATCGTGTGATGTCATATTATTTACCGGTCAGTGACGTCACGAACCCCAACTCAAATCTTTGACGCGTTTTATCTTCGTAATTTTTTATTAATTTGATAAAACAATCAATACGTATCCAATATTCCTATAGATAGTTGTTCCGGGTCTGGGTATTTGTGTATGTGAGTTTAAATGTTTATGAACGCACCCACGATACAGGAGAAATTCCTAGTGTGGGGCAACGTTTTTAAATAAAAAATAAAATAAAAATAAAAAAAATCGATAATCTAACAGACGTACCTACTAATTAGAATCACATTTTTTTTAGTCAGTAAACATCCCTATTGGAAATTTGGAAAGCAGGCAACAAAGCAGGTAGGTAGGTCATGATGACCTAGGCGCCCCGTTAGCGTATTGCACAGGTTTTATCTCATTTGTATTACCTATTTAGAGCACGACAAAGGAACGAAGGGGGACGACAGGAGCTAACTGCGAGTTTTATAATGTGTTAGAGTATATGATTCACTGCAGTAAACAAAATCATAAAAATATATAATATTCTTATATAAACGCTAGGTGACATAGTGTGTTGAATCGCTGGGATGGATCGAATAAATTTCCCACCCATACGCAAAATACTCGCTTTAGGCGTGGAGTTGCGGACACTAGCCCGTTGTATCTATCTATCTATCTATCTAGTGTGTTGAAAACAAAAAAAAATACTCGATATAAAAAAATCGCGAAGATTCCTCTTAAAAAAATCTTTTAACAAGTAAAAACCATACTAAAATACATGTGATCGTTCTGATTTTTTGGCAAATAATTCTACAAGCAACATACTAAGGTCATAGTGTTTTGTTTTTTTAGTCCAATCAATAGTTTTATTGTGAATCGCATATTCTTATTTCCAAACATAATTTTGTATGGTTATAGAAATCGGGCTGGAGAGTCCTTACTTTTTGAAACGTACAGTTACCCTACGAAATTGCGGGGATGCGTTTCGCGGTCGCGCGGAGTGACGCAAGCTCCACCCACTCGCTCAAGGTCGCTGGCATTTATTTGTAAAAACACTACCTACAAACTAAGTGCTCGTAAAACAACAAACATGTCATTGTCATTTCATTTTTCTATCTATAATATGTACACACATCAAAAGTGTCTAGGGATCAAGCATTTTTATGCGGATTTCTTGAGATTGAGATGTGGCTTTGTAATAAATGTATGATTTTATAAATTTATATGGATCCTTTTTGGTGCATTTCATAATTTGAATCAGGAACTGTGAATCAAATTCGAGTAAAAGATGAAAATCAGCTGTCAATATTTTCCCTATAAAAACATACAACGCATTGAAGACATTATTAGTGCTACTGTTTCCCTACTACTGATTAAAACCAACGTTATTATGGAGCGGCGACGTCATTTAAGCAGGGAAGAAATGCTCAGAGCCGTGGGAATGATAGAAGCTGGTTCCCGGCAACGTACTGTGGCTTTAGCTCTGAATACAAGTCAGAGTGTTATCAGTCGACTTTGGACACGTTACCGAAGCACTGGTACCGTGGCTGAGCGCCATGGAGGACGGTATCGCTGCACCACACGGAGACAAGACCGATACATTCAAATCTTAACTCGAAGAGCTCCAACAATAACCGCCATGATGTTAGCCGTGAGGCTTCATCACTCTTCAGGGAACTTAATTAGCGACCAAACAGTCAGAAACCGCTTGCATGAAGTGAACCTTCATTCCCGAAGACCGCTACGGGTACCACCTATAGCAATGCACAATCGTAGGATTCGATATCAATGGGCTCTTGAACACAGAAATTGGGCAGAAGAACAATGGCGTTTCGTGTGCTTTTCTGATGAGTCTCGTTTTGGTATGAGACCGGATACAAGACGTATACGACACTGGAGAACCCCTGGACGCCAACAGCGATTAAAATCCTGCCAGGAAGTCCATCCTTATAGTGGTGGAACCATCATGGTATGGGCGGGTATTTGGATCGGCGGAAGAACTGAGTTGATTTGGATCAGAGGCAACCTCAACGCTCAAATTTATGCTGAGACGATTGTATCAGACGTCATCGTTCCTCTACAAGTGCAAATCGGTCCCTTATTTCAGTTAATGCATGATAATGCACGACCGCACACCGCAAGAGTTGTAAGACAGACTCTCGCCGCAGCTAACATCAATGTCCTGCCCTGGCCTGCTCAGTCGCCAGACTTGAACCCGATTGAGCATGCATGGGATATGCTACAGAGAAGAGCTCTGCCGAATATGGAGGGTATCCAGTCGCAAGAAGACCTTTTTTTGTTGTTGCAACGAACATGGGCGGCCATTCCACAGCGTGATTTGGATGAACTCATTTTGAGTATGCCAAACCGATGTTCTTGTGTTGTTAGTGTTCGCGGTAGAAACACGGATTATTAATTGTTTAAGTTACCCAATAAAATTTTAAAGAAAACTGTTATTTCAGTCTTTTTTTCGAACTTTAATGTTAGTGGTTCAAATGTCAAAAATCCCTTTATTAGGAAAATGGCAAATTTCTTTATTAATGCAAAGATGACTTGGTTTATCGTTACTGTGACAAACGAAAACACTTTATTTGATGAATCCTTAAAGAAAATTTTAATTAATATCAATCAGGAGAAAAGTTATTGCAAAAATATATGTTGATCCCTAGACACTTTTGATGTGTGTATGTATTTACAAAAAAAAAAATGTATATAAGTAGTTTATCAGCCATCTCGTTACCATAACACAAGCATTAGGTTGCTTAGCTTGGGACTAGATGGCGTTGTGTGAAATGTCCAAGGATATTTATTTATTTATTTATTTATTTATTTATTTACTAATAAAATTAAAATATCAGCATCATAATTTTCCTGCCCCATATCCCAATTATCCTTATTATTTGGGGTCGGTGCAGCATTCGTTTTTAACCGACTTCAAAAAGGAGGAGATTATTAATTCGTCGGATCTTTTTTTTTCTTTCATACCTATTCTTGCCATATCATCATTCACACTGTCCAAGTTAAGGGCATATTATTTAAACAGCGACGATTTTCAAAAACATCAATAAACAAAGAGCTCGTAGGAACAATAAACAACAAATTAACTAAGAAAATCGGAATTGTGAAAACAATATAAATAAAGATGACTCAAACAGATTGAATGAAAGCACTTGTATTTTATCTCTGACCTTTTCAGATAGTACAATCTTCGTGAACTAAATCACTAGAACAAATTACTGCGAATTAACAGATAATAACGAATTAACGGGATTATGTTAAGGATAACAGGTTATTTTAGGAGCGTCGTGGTAAGGTCAACACGGAGATCGGATAATCTGGTTTTCTAGAATAAGGTTTTGTGATCCTTTTTTGTAAGTAAACTCTTATCTAGGTACAGGGGAAGGTTATGTCGATTTTTTACTGCAGACAGTCTAATCACGCTTCACCCTAATATTATAAAGGCGAAAATTTGTGAGTGTGTGAGTGTGTATATTTGTTACATCTTCACGCAAAAACTACTTAACGGATTTAGATAAAATTTGATACATAGATAGTTTATACCCTGGATTAACAAAAAGAATAGTTTTTATTCCGATAATTTTCGAGTTGAAGCGGGCGAAGCCGCTGGCAACAGCTAGTCTAATTTCACCAAGATGGGTATAAAAAAAAATGTTTTCCTTCACCGTTATTAAGGATATGAATTCAATCGCACAAAGTGCAGGCTTGGCTTGCTACCCTAAGTTACTAGGTAAACGTTGTCGTTTAACTTTTAACTTAAGGTAGTTTACTTACTGTTGAGTTTAGTTTAAACAGAATCGATGGAAGATCTTATTAAAGTGAGCGAGTGATGGCGGCCCAACTGGCGAGTGGCGGTGGGGAACTAAAGTGCGTGCGAAATTCGTGGGTTTAAATCCATTCGGACGCATTACTTTGTGTAATTTATTTAATCACCACTGTTCCCAAAACGGCGATGGAAAACATCGTGAGGAAACCAGCATGCTCTAGACCCAAACTAAGACATGCGACATCTACCAGCCCGTACTGAGTCCGCGTGGTGGACTATTTATAGCCCATTCCCTCTCATAGAGAGGAGGCCTGTGTCCCATTAGTGAGGAAATTTTACGCTTATTACACTTACACTTATTATGAAACTTACTATCCAGTTCACCAGTTAGTTTATCATGGCTATCCAGCTATAATACTACAAAGAGAACACTCAGCATAGGGTGGAGAGAGAGAACAAGAGAATTTTACTGGAGAGTATTCGGTCTACATAATACTGGAATGACATCGTATCAATTAAATAAACCTAATTGATGCGATGGAATTTGCTGGATGTTTTAAGAAAACAAACGACGCGGCGACGACGACGGTAAGTTGACACTTTACGAAACAAGATCGTTTAGTACTTAATCTAGGTATATATAAAAATCAATGCCACTTTTCGTTGTAATATTATAACTCAAGAACGGGCTCACCTATCCAAACCAAACGTTTGTTCGGACTATTTAGCAGATGGTTTATGTGAAGTTTGCACAAAATCGGTCGAGCGGTTGTTCATTTATGACATTTTTTGTAACAAATGAATTCAATAAATGGCGGATCATTTTGTTAACGGGGATTTTGCTGTCTTGGACCCGGTAGGTGGCGCTGCTGTCCGGCAGTACGACGGCTGAAAGGTCCGCTAGTATAATATATCAACATGGTGCCTTCCCATTGTAATAAAACAAAACAGGTAGGTATCTGTACTTATTTTATTTTATTCCAATGGGAAACAGCTCAGGCTGCTGGAACGATTTTATACTGATCTCATCATTTTCCTAACGTTTTCGCATAGGGTAATTATCATGGAGCGACAGTTATCTGACCTCCACAACCCATCACGTACTGGGTAACGAGGTACGGAGGAAACTTGGTAAATAATGGGTGAGGATCCATCCACGGACCAACCTAGGCAACCGTGGCTTATCCTATACTACAAAATTAACATAACCAGAGAATAATTTTATTCCTAAATCTCTGAACCGTAGTAAACATTACTCTTGAACCTTGATAAAGAATATAGTATTTAAAATAAAACAACATCAAAGGGGTGAAAAGAGCCCTACGGGGTTGCGGGTTGTTCGAAAGAGATACCGCGGCCTCGAAACAAAGGGCTAAGAAGGAACATGGGTGGTTTTAGTCAGTAGAAGTCTGATACTCCCTTTCGCTCTGTCCAGAGCGGGAGATTTGATGATTTCCCAACCCTTTAAAAAAGGGGGTGAAAAGAGGTTGTTTATAACTTCAAAATCATCATCATCATTACGTGCATCATCTAGCCTTTTCTCAAACATGTTGAGGTCGGCTTACAGTCTAACCGGATCTAGCTGAATACCAGGCAAAAACTCCGGAAAGTACGATACTGATACAATAAAAACACAACCAAATCTCAACTCAGTTTACCTTGTAAGTAAGGCTTAACGACTTTCCCTTACCTGTTCTTTGTTGTGGTTAATAACATCCATGTTAAGCCTAAGTGAACTTTACCGGTTGGTATAAAAAGGTAAACTAATGTTAACTAGACACGCTAGGAATTAAATAAGAAGTATAGGAACTACAAGCGTCTGTTTTTCTTTTAATAATTTCCTGGAGGCTGCCTTCAATTGAACACAAAATAATCCTGCTAACATAGATAGGAAAACTAGAATTTTGTTTAATTGCGAGACAGATTGTTTCATTCCACATCTAAGGGTTCGCTTCGATTTTCTGTGGTACCTAGGAACAATTTATTTGAGGCAATCCAGGAAAAACGTGAGAGAAAATAGACAGAAATCAACTTAGTCTATCGCAGTCCATTGCAAAACATGGGACCCAAGCTGTGAAAGAACATCATACCTCCAGCAGCGACTATTTCAAGATCATTGGTTCACCGAGATGTGGTCAACAGTTTACTATACCAGGTGTCGCTTAATAAGCCGTCCTTTGAAAGACATGTGGTCGACTCACAGCCATTTTAACTTGCTTATTCTATAAGCTATGCATGCAACGTAATAAAGCAGCCACACATAACTGACACCTATGAGTTGGCCGAAGTGTACTCATTAGTACATTCACATTTTGGCAATTTTGTTTAAGTCTCTTGTGATAGAGGGCCAGCCTATTGCCACCGACAGGGAACAGACCTAGACTCCACGCCTGCTAGTGACAAATAATTGAGGCCAACCCAGGAACCAAACCTAGGATCTACATGCAGGTCGCGCTTGTGACCCCTAGATCAACGAAGCAATCTAAAGAAAGCAGATTGACGGCACGGTTGACGCAGTGGGTCAAGCAATTGACTGCGCTGCGTGTCGTGGGTTCGATCCCCGCACGTAAGAAATATTTGCATAACCCACGAATAGTTCCGGGTCTGGGTATTTGTGTATGTGGGTTTAAATGTTTGTGAACGCACCCACGATACATGAGAAATTCCTAGTATGGGGCAACGCTTAAAAAAAAATATGTCTGCTTGAATATGACTTTCATTTGAACTTGAGCGCACAAACCACTAAACAAAAGTAAGCTGATAATATTGACTCAGTCATTTTACCTCCGTTATTTTCCTTTCATTAATAAATAGATACAGTAAAAATTATGACTCCGGGTATTTAGCATCACTTGTAAATAGCGTGGTCGGAACATGAAATCATCAAGGAAATATTCTTTGATACGTAGGTAGGTACTTGCGTTTATGTCATTTCTACACAACATAACGCCTGAAATCACTGAGGGTTTGACAGAAGTGCAACAACACGTTTAAACGAAACTTACACTTCGCCAGGTATGTTTAATTCCCATGAAATAGGGGTGGGCTTATTGTTGTCAAAAAGAGAGGCCAAATCCAGACTCTAAGGCTGCTTCCGAGAAATTTCTGATGGACAAACCCAACCATACAAAGCACCAATCCAACACAGCACCTGCTGAACAAGTGTCACTAAGCAATGTGTGCGTAAGTTTTGCTCAATATATGATCACAAATGCTTAATAACTGGAACACCACTACTGCCATTATAGGATCGTTTACTAGGATATCCTGTAGCGGTTGGTTATCACATTTTGTGTACTGAAATCGCGAACCTTCGCGTTTGGTAAGGGCTGGGCAGAGATATAAGTAATAATACACCCACTTTTCTGCAGTTATGTTTAAGGCGCTAACAGCACGGAAACTAGCGCCTCCCACAACTTATCTGGGGGCACGGCAGTGCCCCCGCCAAGTCGAGCTTTAAAGCGGCACGGCCGTACTATCCTTCATCCTCCCATCCAGTTCAGGTCATTTTCGACCTCCTATCTTCGTTGTGGATCAAACTAGAAGCCTGATTTTTAGCCAATGTTATGCAGTGGCCAAGTCAATCTTTTATTTAAAACATCAAAAGTTTTTAAGTAGGGATTAAATATATTAACTGTCTTGGTATTACATGGATCTTACTACTTTTTACGGTAAAAGAACTGAGTTGCGCGGCTTGGCCTTTTTTACAAATTTACCCGTAACGACTGCCAAAGATCTATATGTGGCACCCGGGACCAACAGCTTAATACAGAACACTATCATCGTAGTAAATAACCTGTAGTATTTTTACCCGAACGACAAAGGAGGATAATGTGTTTATCAGTCTATGTAATATTTATGTATGTATGTTTGTTTCTATGTGGCGTTCTAGAGACCAAATGCGTTGGCCGATTTTGATAATTCTTACGTCAATCGATTTGTCTTAACCTTGCGAGTGTCACTAAAGACATGACAGTAATCAAAATTCACCGCAGCGACAACCAGACGCCATATTGTCAAAATTAAAAAAAAAAGTCGATGAACTATGTCAAGTGGGGTGTCCTTGAAAGGTATTTTAAAATCATGTTTCCTTCCTTCCAATCCTTTTATAATTTTTAATTTTAAATAATAGTTTAGGATATATAACGATTTAAAGTTGTTTAACATAACAATCATTCTCGCTAATTTTCTTATTTATTTATTGAAGTTTTTATTTGAAGTATAAACGATATACAAACAAAAAAAAACAGTAAAAAGGTGAAAAGCAAAAAACAAGCACATTTTAAATTAAACAAAACTTGGAAGCAGGCGGGGTCCATTCTATTTTCATTTCTTAATTTAATATTCAAATGAACCCCGCCTGCTTCCAAGTTTTGTTTAATTTAAAATGTGCTTGTTTTTTGCTTTTCAGCTTTTTCAGTCGGGTTTTTTAGTTTTTGAACTACTTTTTTTAAAATCACTTTTCATGATTCTAGACTTGATAAATTAAGAGAATTACTGATTAAAGACAAAAGTGGCCACTTTTGGCGGTTTAGTCCCATGTCTTAAGGGGGTGACCATATTGCCATAAACTGGGCACAAATCCAGACAAAGTGAATATTACTAAGGAATTCTCGAAGAAACACCCAATAGCACCTCTCTTGAACCGGGAATGGAACCCAGAACGACATGCTTTGCAATTGCGGTTATGACTACTAGATTACCGATGTAGTCTAGACGCATTAAGAAAATAGAAATACAATGTGGTATTTTTCCGTACGTTATTGTATGAATCGTCGGTAATATTTCTGTTTCGGGAAACACTCGTGTCACTGGGTAGCTTCTGACGCAATGTTTTACGTCAAGATATCATTTCTTGGTCAAGGTTTAATGTTCGATGATGTTGTAATGTTTTTCCTTAACGAATTTGAACCGGGTAGAACCAAAATAGAACTTATCTTGTATGACGTGGGGAAACTCAGTATTCAGATGACATTTTATTTGAACATAAACTTTCCTCATATTCTGCTTCCTAGTGCTATCCCACTTGAGATGAGTTCGAAGACGGACTGTTCTGGGCAATAAAAGCTTCGTCATGTTAGTCCACCACACATCTGGAGGTTGTGTTCTACCTTTCTTTTATTGAGTAAGTAGCAATGCTTTCTTTACGTCATGTTTCTTGTCTCTTTGTATCACGTGACCGTCTGAGACAGCTCTCGGTCCGTTTTTCTGGTATTTGGGTGTTGAAACTAAAACGGATTTGCTCGTTTCGTACTTTGTCCAGTCTCGTCACAAATCCAGACCATCTCAGCATCTTCATTTTGGCAGTGTGAAGCTTTTGGACATTCGTCTTTTTCATTGACCAATACAAAATGTCTTGGGTCAGAAATAACTCCGCAACCATTTGACGGCGCGGTTGGTGCAGTGGCTGAGCGATTGGACTGCTGCGCTGCGTGTTGCGGGTTCGATCCCCGCACGGAACAAATATTTCTATGGCCTACAGATAGTTGTTTCGGGTCTGGATGTGTTTGTGTATGTGAGTTTAAATTATTGTAAACGCACCCACGATACAGGAGAAAATCCTATGAGGTGCAACGTTATAAAAAAAAAATAACTTTGCCTACGTGAATTTCGAATATTATTGCACGGGATTATGTTAAACTAGCGGACGTCACGCTGTTTCACCCGCGTAGTTCCCGTTCCCGTGGGAATACAGGGATAAAAAGTAGCCTATGTCACCCGGGGATAGTGTAGGTTCCCAACGGTGATAGAAGTTTTCAAATCGGTCCAGCAGTTTCGGAGCCTATTCGTTACAAACAAACAAACTAATCTTTCCTCTTTATAATATTATTATTATAGTGTAGACTATTACTAACTTAGCTTGCCTACTAAACCAGGTAACGATCAACCTATACCCCCAACCGCAACCAAGAAATGAACCAAAATATCACTATACAATTATTTCGTATCAAGAAATAATTTCATCCAAATCCGTTTAGAAAAGATATATCAGACAGACTTCCTTTTCGCATGTATAATAATAGGTATAGATTTACTTATCTTATAGAATTATCTACTCCTTCCTGGGCCTGCAGTCTCTACAAAGATAGCGATCGCTTTACGACAAAATTCGGTCGCAAAGCTATAACGATGCGGATTTAAGGTGGACGTGAGCCGGACGCGACCCGCCGGTATTAGCTACCAACTTAAATCCGCATCGTTATAGCTTTGCGACCGAATTTTGTCGTAAAGCGATCGCTATCTTTGTAGAGACTGCAGGCCCTGGAATACGCAAGAGTAATGTTTCTTTCTTTTTACGAGGTCGACAGCTAGATGGGATTGGACAGAAATTCCCATGGGAACATAGTAAAAAGAGATAGATGACTTTTCAAGTGTAGGAAGACATTACAAGTTTCTCTTCTTGGTTAAAAATTATTGAGGAAACGTTTTCAGTGTTTCCACCGTCAATAATATTAGTATGTTCAACGTGAGCAAAGGGTTGGCGGATACTTACAAGAACCGACCGGCGCATCCTGAACTCAAAGATAAAATGCAACTGAAAATCTTATACTAGTCGAGACGAGAAGAGAGGATAATATTATGTATTGTAAACCATCAATAGCAAATCGGTATTTATACTTTTGGTCTTTTCTTTTTTTTTTCTGGCGGGTGGAAAATCATCGAATAACCCCTCCAGCTCTTTGGCAGACCGAAAGGGAGTGTCAGACTGACCACCATGTTCAAAACCACCCATGTTCCTTCTTAGCCCTCTATGTCGAGGCCGCGATATCTAGTGTACAACCCGCGGCATACTTTTAGTCTCCACTTAGCTTTAGTGAAAACGTTTAAGCAGTATACGAAGATAAGATGACTCGTAATAGGGGATCGGACTGAGTCAAAAAATAAGATTCTAATTAGTCCGTCAGTTACATTATCGAAAAATATTGGATACATGTTTTTTCTTATATCAAATTAATAAAAATTGACGGAGATAAAACGCGCGAAAGAGAGGGGGGTTGTGACGTTATTTGTAGGTAAAAAATGTACTGACATGTGACGTTTTCGAGGAGTTCACGAGTTTTCAAAGCATTGTATCGTCTTCAATTCTTGTTTATGTGAAAAAAGAAAAAAATATGTGTTCAATATTTTTTGGATATATAATATCTGATGGATTAATTATTTTTTTTTGTCCGATCCTCTATTGTTTAGGCAAGTGAAGATGAGATTATTTAGGCGGGTGATGAGCGATGTGCTCTCTCCGCTTTAAATATCTTCGCACAGTTTCGGTGGAAACACGCTGACTTTTATGGATTTCCTCTTTTCTTGGCTTCGCACATCTCCGTTATGATGAAGATCGGGCCAGCTTGCGCTATTGATAGACCAAGTTAGGAGTTATTCTCAGTCGTCCCGTGTTAGTTCTGCAAACATGAATAACAGTGTTGTTATTGTACCTATTTTTGAATACGTCATAGAAGTCAATATTATGAAGGTGTGTCTATTAGCATATGCAATCGATAGTCAGGTGCAACTGTTTATCACACCAGTGACGTAGGCAGATTATTTGAGACGAAAATATTATTACATGTTTATAAGTGGCTACATGTAATCTATTTATCTTAACCTTATGTCTTTATAGTTATGATAAATAGGCTTTCTAGTAACTTTATTATTATACAGGGTTTAAATGAACCCTTCACACATACGTCAACCAAGCATTCTCTACATCAAACTCTACGCAAAAATCTTTGCTGGGATACGACTTTTTTTTGGGGTCAAAAATAACATTTCTGTAAAACTCAATGTAGCACTCTTAAAACATTGTGCTAGTGGATGCTTTGAATAGTTAAAGGGTCATGGAGGTAATTTAAGTAAAGTTATAACCTGAAAAACTAGTATTTACAAAAACAGCTGTGCAAAATTTGCAACTTTGACCCCCAATATCTCCGTAACTAGGGGGTTCCCAGTTATAGTCTAGAACCAAAAAATGATCGCAGTGGTGGGGAGAACAAGTGCCTTCGTTTGCGTTAAGGGTACTTTTACACCCTTTATGTATGGCTTGATCGTTCAATAGTTAACAAACTGGGAATGTAATTATCGCTACAAAAATGTCCACTGACTTCTGTAATTAATTCCCTATTGCTTTCATCTTGGCTTCCAATTAGCTTGGATTAGATATTTAGGTTAAGCGACGCTTTCTTAAGTTCGTTCGAGATGAGTGACTCATTATACCAAGCTTCCTCCGTCCCACGGAGTCGTTAGAGGTAGTTAGTATCTCAAAAGGCAGTTAATAATAATAATAATAATATTCCACAACTATCACACAACGCCATCTAGTCCCAAGCTAAGCAGAGCTTGTGTTATGGGTACTAGACAACTGATAAACATACTTATATATTTCTAAATACATACATATTATAGATAAAGCAGTTCGCAGTTCTTACCAAGGGGTACCGTATTACACAATACTAAGTGGGTAGTGGAGCTCAGATAGGCAGTCGCTTCATATAAAATGCTGGTTTTCAGCTGCATCGGGTAAGACACCAATAAAATTAGGAAAGGACTAGGCCAATTATAACCAAAATACCTAATACGATGTAGTGAATAGGGATGTTTACCGACTTAAAAAAATATGATTCTAATTAGTCCGTCTGTTAGATTATCAAAAAATATTGGATACGTATTTTTTGTTTTGTCAAATCAATAAAAAATGATGAAGAGAAAACGCGTTAAAGATTTGAGTCGGGGGTTGTGACGTCACTGACCGCTAAAGAATGTCTAATGTCTCAGAAAATGACGTCACACGAGTTACAAAGCACTGTATCGTCTTCGTTGTTTGTTTACGTGAAAAAAGAAAAATACGTGTCCAATATTTTTTGGAAATCTATCTGACGGACTAATTGGTTTTTTTTTTGTTAACTACTCTATTGCCATTTAGCTGGTGACTAGGTATTTATTATTCCATATTGTATAGGTATGCCTACTTTATTTAGCTGGTGACTAGGTATTTATTATTCCATATTGTATAGGTATGCCTACTTTATTAATAACTCAAACCAAACACGTGGATAATAGGTACTGTAAATTCTAGTCTATTTATACGTAGATCTATTTCCTGATTTCTGCCCCGACATCGTTGAAGTCAATCGAAGTTAATTGAGTGTTACAAGTCAATGGACACAAACATTACATTTAGAATTCAGTGGCAAAACGTGCTGCAGTAAATGACGTCACGGGTTTCTCACGTGCTTTTTGTACTGCCGTTATTAATATACATTGTTCACTTTACGCTTCATTACGCTGATCACAGATGCACGTGCATATGCATTATGTGACATGCTTGTGTGGATAAGTTGATACTTTGTAGCTAAGGGTTTGACACTGACACTCCCTTTCGCTCTCATTGCGACACTGAAAAGGTCGCTTATCGGTAGTTTTGGTTTCAAGGTCCGACGGGGCTGCGGGCCACATCGGGGCTGCGGGATGTTGTAAGAGATACCACGGCCTCGACATAAAGGGCTAAGAAGGAACATGGGTGGTTTAAAAAAAAAAGACCTCCCTTCCCTCTGTCCACTTTTCGCGATTACAGATGCTTATTACGTTCTCTAAATTATACTTATAATATAATTATATTCTAGCTAACATCTTACACAAAGAGTCTTCGAGAAAACAAACAATTAAAGCAGTCACACGTATACTAATATGCAAGCCCTTTGTCATTTACGGCTTTTTTGCTAAGTGCGCAAAACGCAAACATTTATCTAAAATATAGGAAAACTAAACATATGATAAACGTTATCAACCTATGAAAACTACTATTAATTGTGTTTACTACGTCTATGACAATACTCTGTGGTATTGTGGATCTAAAACCTCTGACACACGATTTATTACATCATAATAATTACCCGACTTACACAGTGTGTGGCACACAGCAAAAATTAAACATAATAATTATTATAGTTTTTATTTAACACCATTACACCGCCAACTTGTCCATTCTAAAAGAGCTCCAAATAACCACAACACTATCCACTGTTTGCTTTTAGCAAATTCTTAACTACTTTGGACATGTCACTCGTAGAAACCCTGACAGCGTCGAGAAGCTTATGGTTTTGAAAAGTAGTCGGCTTTCTTGTTGTGGTCGACATAATATCTGAATCGATCACGCAAGGAATAGGGATGTTTACTGACTTAAAAAAATATGATCCTAATTAGACCGTATGTTAGATTATCGAAAAATATTGGATACGTATTTTTGTTTTATCAAATCAATACAAATTGACGAAGATAAAACGCGTCAAAGATTTGAGTTGGTTGTGGGGGTTGTGACGTCACTGACCGCTAAAGAATGTCGCACTAATGTCTCAGAAAATGACTTCACACGAGTTTTCAAAGCACTGTATCGTCTTCGCTGTTTGTTCACGTGAAAAAGTAAAAATACGTGTCCAATATTTTATGGAAATCTATCTGACGGACTAATTAGTTATTTTTTGTTAACTGCCCTCTCTCTGAAGGTGCAATCATAATAAAAGCACCTGTTATTTGAACACCGCCAGTCAAACACTAGAGAACTAATTAACCTGCCGTATAAGTAACTGTAGTGTCACCAGACAAAACAAACACAACACCACCGCCAAGTCTGCTCATATTAATTACAAAACAAACGAAGTTTTCTCTTAATTAGCGCTTATCTTAATAAATCTCAGACTAAACAAATATCTTTAAAACATGTATTGTTGATTGTAACTTTTTATTATGAGTTTTAAACTGGAACAATTTCATCATAAAATCAGACCGCCATTTTGAAGGTCATTATGTCATCCAATAGTGTTTTGATCCGAGAGGAGTGGACGCCACCGCCATTACTTTGTATTATCCGGTATTAACTGGGTTGTAGACGTCAGAAAGGCAGTCGGTCCATGAAAAATACTGATATTTGGCTGCAGCCGATTAGATTAGTAGCCGACCCCAATATAGATGTTTTATAGTTAGGTTTGATATTTGAGTCGGGCAGCGCTTTGCTTAGAATTTTACCAAAGTAACCCGCAGTCGAAAACATGTGACATCTACCAACCCCCACTGGGCCCACGTACTTACTAAATTATATCCCATGCCTCTCCTAGAGAGGAGGCCTGAGTCCCTGCAGAGGGAACATTATAGGCTGATGATGAACCAGCAGTCTGGATTTTAGGTTAAGGGTAGCCGTTTTTGGGTAGAGGGCCGTCGGGGCTGCGGAATGCTGTAAGAGACACCGCGGCCTTGACATATAGGGCTAAGAAGGAACATGGGTGGTTTTTAATCAGTAGTTATGAAATGAGTCATCATCATAATTAATTTGATGATGACCAACGTTCGGGCATCAGGAATTTGATAGAACGTCTCGCCTGTCATCCATAAAGGGCTGGGTCAGAGCCAGAGGTGAACCATAATAGTGGTAATCCAGTCCAGATTTCGCTGGTCATGTGGAGACCCATATAAAAGAGGCGAGCTTAAGCTATCAACTGGATATAAATCCGTGAGCCCGTGACAGATTTTGAAAAAATCCTGAAGTCAAAACCAAATAGCCCTTTATCCGACCAGAAAATCAAATCGGGTTCAATTTCCATTTCCAGGTTCCAGGGAGTGAATCTAGGAATTTCTATGTACTTTTATGGAGATAAATTTCGATGCAGTAGATATAATTATCCTGGTATCATTATGATATTCTCAATTGCTAATATAGGAAATTTATTGTTTCAATTGTTTCTCGGTATGACAATAATAAACAGCGTCTATTTTTATACGTGAACAGTTCAAGGTCCAAAGTCTGGTCTCTGATTGTAAACAAACACTAACTGATTAAAAATTCCTGATCAAACGGTCAATCAATCTAATCTGTAAAAGAATGAAGTAATCTTACTGACATAACTCCACACAAACGGCATTAACAAACAGTTACGAGAAATCATAACAAAGTAAAGTCAAATATTTATTTTAATTTCTGCTGCACTAATAAAATCATAAAGCTAATTGTTTCTTATTATTTGTTAAATATAAACGTTGAACAAACAAAAGCTGAGCAAATACAATCTGTATTAAATTGCATGTTATAAAAATGTCTGTACTGAATCTGTGACTCAGATATAAATTAAAGAAGTTGTGTGTGCATGGACGAGTTTGTTTGAAAAAATAAAAAAATGTTTCTTAGTTACTAAGCAATGGATGAACGGCTTATCTGTTTGTCTCGGATCAGTTACACTAAAGACTAGATCTATAGTTTTAGTCTGACTTAATCTACGAGTACCAACCACGGCACGCGTTCGCGAAGTGCAAAGTGTACACACATACACACAAGTGTGTCACCAATACGTAATACGTCGACAACGACGCTGTGTATACCTTTATCAGCCAGACGCGTTGCACGTGCCTCCGCGTATATAAGGAAACGTTCCAACTCCAAACATTATACCATCACCAGTTCTCGACTGCTCAACACGTACTGAGCTATCTAACTAAATTCTACGTCACGTAGATCATCAGCGTCGAAGCTGTGCTGTATACTCTGTCTACTCGACATATTCTGCTTCCAACATGGACAAAAGGCAACTCATCGGCAGCGCCACGAGGTACATCGCCGGGAGGAACGCTGTGCAGACGGTCTACTGGAGGAAGTCAGCGGAGAACAGCAAGGGACTCGTGAAGACCACCAGGATGACGTTCTTCGGCAAAAACGAGGGCCCTAACAAAGTGGACAGTGCGGAAATGTTTGCGAGGGTTCGTGAAAGGTACAATTAGTACGGGAAGAACACCCACCGTATTATAACTGTGATAGATCTTAGAATAATTTTCTCTATGTAAGTTTATATTATAAGTACCAGTGATTGTTGTGGTTTTGTATGCCGTACCGAGTGCTGAGTGGAATCACCGTAATGTACAAATACATTTATTTTTATAACTATCTAATTCTTTGATTTTCTTCCTAAAGCTTTAGTCAGATCATTTATCATTACTGAATTATCTTAGGATATTGTTAGTTTCTTGTGATTCAATGTCTAGTGTATTTGCTTGCAGAGTTCTTGAATAGGCTTTACCATGCTTTCTATTGACCCTTTTCATATAAAAAGTGTACAGAGTCAGTAATTTTAGGACAATAGTTTAGACAGACTATTATTCATTAAGCTTATCAATTTTCAAATGATTTTGAATTCACAGTCGCTATTGGAACAATGTACTTTGTGTTCATTTAACGTAGAAAGTCAATGGCTGGATATTAATGTTAATTAATTCACAAAAGCATTAGAAACAATAGACAAATCTTAGGCACTGATTAATGTACCTAGAAACCTAAAGAGATATATCACTCTCTGACTGACACCAACACACTAATCAAAATAACAGATAATACATTTTACTCTAACAAACTAAATATTAGCCTACTTTTATACTAACATTGTTTTTTGCAATGTTCTAAACTCACTAGGCCACGATAAAATCTCACGGTCAAGGTAGACTGTTGTCGGCCGATAGTTTTACGATCATTGCCACTTCATTCTGTGGGCGTCAAGGATTATTTACATTATAGTTTGTTGACTTGACAATAGGTAATAGGATAGACCTAGACTCTACATAGTTATTTTCTTCATCATTATAATCATCAGCCTATAATGTACTGCTGGGACACAGGCCTCCTCTCTATGAGAGGGAATGGACTATATATTAGGTATAACATAATTCACTACGCAGGCCCAGTTGGTAGATGTCACAATCATGTCTTCGAATTTTTAGTTCTAGGACATGCCGGTTTCCTCATAATATTTGTGTTATATTTTTCAAGGCAAACATAATCGAGTGTAGTCAGAGGTGCACCTAATACCTAGTCATCATCATCATCATCATTTCAGCCGAAAGACGTCCACGGCTAGACATAGGCCTCCCCTAAATGTCGCCACATTGACCGGTCCCGTGCGTCTCGCATCCAGCGGATCCCCGCAGCTTTCACCAGGTGATCGGTCCACCTAATGGGAGGCCTTCCAACGCAACGTCTTCCAGTTCGCGGTCACCACTCCAGAACTTTCCGACCCCATCCATTGCTCGCAGAACGGATGGCCGATGGGGTCGGAAACATTGCTCGCAGAACCCCACTGCCCACTGCCACTTAAGTTTAGCAATTCTTCGGGCTATGTCGGTAACCTTGGTTCTCGTGCGGATGTCCTCATTTCTGATTCGATCACGCAAAGAAACTCCGAGCATAGCTCTCTCCATTGCCCTTTGGGTGATATTAAGCTTTCTGATGAGGCCCATTGTGAGCGACCACGTTTCGGTCCCGTATGTAATCACTGGCAACACACATTGGTCGTAGACTTTCGTCTTGAGACACTGTGGTAAGTTGGACGAGAAGATACTACTCAGCTTCCCAAACCCTGCCCAGCCGAGTTGGATTCGACGATTGACCTCTTTCTCAAAGTTGGACCTACCTAACTGGACCGTACCTAGAACACACACATTTTGCCAGATACGTTTCAGTCCCATGTTATTAGATCTACACAGACCAACACGCACCGTTGAATGAGCCCTGTTTGTGTGCGTTGCCGTCCGTGGTCGCCGGCTGTGCGTGATGATCCGCCGAGTCACGCACCGTGGGAACCCAGCTTTAGACATGTGCACTTCCCTACTGCAGACCTCTAATAAATTTCCCCCAGTGATAATTATCACAACTGCGAAACACTATCCTTTTCCTGAAGTAATTGTCTTAAAATACAGAACTCTTTCGGCCTTATTACAAAAGTGGTTAAAACTTAGACTTGGTTTATCTCTCATGCCGTCACTTTCTTTTGAAAACTATCGAAGTGAGACGGCATGCGAGATAAACCAAGTCTAATTTAAACCCAGGTTTAGCCACTTTTGTAATAAGGCCCTTATAGTTGAACATGAGGTCCTGGATTCGATTCTCACAAAGATATCATAGGTAAGGTAATATTAGGCTTTTCCATTCTCGGTGGGGGGTTCAGATAGTTATATTTCGGTAATAGGCTCGCTCTCTATTACACGTTACTTAAATCGTAACTGGCGAATTAAGGTTTTAATATAAGGTAAAATAATCTGCCTAACCCTTCGGGATTTACAAGGATTATATTTCTAATTAAAATGAAACAACTGATGACCTCTCAATTACCAGTACGTACTTCCTCTAATTGTTGTATTGTTGTTCTCTTGTTGTTGTTTATTGTTGTTCCAATAATTTATCATCAACAACCAATGAATAGTGAATTAATAAATAATGAGTCAATTACTAATCGATACGTACTCACGTTGTTGAAATACAGACCCCCTATGGTAGTGTCACGATAACCTATGCCCTGAGGATACTATACCAAGTTTTATTTACCTCCTCTCAACAAACAGGACCTCTTTGTGTATATCGTAAGATATAGTGATAAGTCAACTGCCTAGTTAACCTTTAAACATACAATATAATATAAGGCACACTCACAATTTCTGATCTAAGTCAACTGTAATCCCCTGTTGCGAAATAAAATCCAGATTCGCCATTTCATCTTTATATATGTATAAAAAAAAGTAATGCTACTTTTCGTTGTAATTTTATATTATAACTCAAGAACGGGCTCACCTATGCAAACCAAATGTTGTTCGGACTATTTAGTAGATGGTTTATGTGAAGTTTGCACAAAATCGGTAGAGCTGTTCATCATTTATCACATTTTTTGTAACCAATGAAATCAATCAATGGCAGATCATTTTGTTAATGGGACTTTCTGTGATGGTTTAAAAATACAATTGGACCAGGTAGGTGGCGCTGCTATCCGGGCAGGACGACGTCTGCCAGGTCCGCTAATAAAATTATAATTTCGTAGACGTTTAAACAATACTCGTATTAAGACAAGTAACATCACATTTTTTTGGGGGGTGGGAAATCATCAAATAACCCCTCCCGCTCTCGGGCAGAGCGGAAAGGAGTGTCAGACTTCTACTGACTAAAAACCACCCGTGTTCCTTCTTAGCTCTTGTGCCGACGCCGCGGTACCTTTCCCTTTCAAACAACCCGCAGCCTCGACGGGCGACTGGAATAGCCTATTGCTATGAACTGGGCACACATCCATACTGCTACTGATTAATTCTTCTTGAAAAAACCCAAGGAAGGTTTGACCGATCTGGGAATCGATTGTGGCCACTAAACCAAAGCAGGCAGTAGTAGTATTGGAAGTGTACCTACCTAAAGGGTGTAAAAGTACCCTTAACGCAAACGAAGGGCACTTGTTCTCCCCACCACTGCAATAATTTTTTTGTTCTAGACCACACCTGGGAACCCCCTAGTTACGGAGATATTGGGGGTCTAAGTTCCTAATTTTGCACAGCTGTTTTTTAAAATACTAGTTTTTTGAGGTTATAACTTTACTTAAATTACCTCCATGACCCTTTTACTATTCAAAGCATCCACTAGCACAATGTTTTAAGAGTGCTACATTGAGTTTTACCGTAAAATGAGATTTTTTACCCCAAAAAAAAAAAGACGTTTCCCAGCAAAAAAATTTTCGTCGGGGTACTTAGTTTGATGTACAGAACGCTTGGTTGACGTATGTGTGAAGGGTTAATTACACCTTGTATATAAAAATTAAATATGCTCTTTGCATTGGTGCCCTTATTATCTGACACCTAACACCCTTCAGATACATACTAAGAATGTCTGGATGGAAAATTCCAATAACTGGTAATTAGAATATTGTAAGTACGAGCATTGTCTACGAACAAAATATGAGTAAATGTGTAGTTTACTTGATATTTTTATTCAAATCTCTTTAAAGTCTGAGAACCATGATTATACCCAGAAAATGGGTGAATACAGTTACTGCGATGGCAACTAATGGATTTTGAAATTCCAACTTTTGAATGCAGAATACACGTTTCACCGTTAAATTGGGGTTAAGAGGGAAAGATGATTTGTTCAAAAACAAGATATGAGTGTAAAAAATAATTCATATGTGATACACATTTTTCTGAGTAGCGGAATTTGTTTGAAAGAGCCAACCTAGAGCGGGAGGAGCCATTTGATGATATTTTATCCTTTAGAAACAAGAAACGCAGTACACATTTTAATATTTTATTAAATAAAGCTGGGGCCTGATGGAATACGTAGGTATATGGATGGATACACAATAAATTACTTTATGTTTTTTTGGTTATCAATAAATTATTGGTTAGTACAATGTTAAGCAATATTAAAGTGGGCCAATATTAATAGGTGTATATTTGGTGTGGGTTTTGTAATAATAACCGCCATCCATATGTTTCTGTAGTTGAGTGAAATCATGATTACTCATCATCATCCTTTATTATTCCCACTGCTGGGACACTGGCTTTCCCTCTTATAGAGTGAATGGGCTATTATAATCCACCACAAAGGTGGATTATAATGGTTTGGTAGATGTCACATGTCATCGGTATTTTTGATTCTAGGATAACCCGGTTTGCTCACGATGTCTTCCTTCAGCGTTTTTGAGAGCAGAGGAGATGAAATAAATTACAGAAAGTAATGCGCCTACCTAAGAACCCATGATTTACTGCTCGTAAGTTGGGACTGCCACCACTAAGCTACTGCTACTTATTACGTATAATTTATTTGTTTGTCAGACCCCCTACAACTCAATCAGCATCCTTAAATTAAACCAACAGATAATTTTGTAATGTTACGCATAAATATTTGTGTTTGACAAATTACGGATTATATCAACAAGATAAGCGAAAGTGGGTTACAAAATATTTGGTAGCATTGACACACTGATGATAAATTCTTTTGTTTCTAACCTATTTTTCGCAACCACTCTTTAATCTAGGTCATCCCAATTGATGGCAGATTAAGGAACGAATTGATTTTAAATTACGAAATCATATGACTCGATAGATGGATATAGTGACTGTCCGTTGGTTCAGTGGCCGCAAGTGCGACTGATGAACAGGAGGTCCTGCGTTTGATTCCCGGGTCGGGTAAAACGTTTTGGATTTTTCGATAAAGAATGTCTTGGTAACCACGGAGTCTGTGATGATGGTAATATTCTCGCCCTCATTACATAGGACTTAAACGTTACAGGCGAAATATGGTTGTCCTATTTAATTAGGTGTACTTCTGCATAGCCATTCGGTGATATTGTGGGACATAATACGTTATTGTGAGACATTTATTAGGCACAAAGTTGATTTTAAAACTGTGTCACATTTACGTGTGTGAAGTTGTGTTGTGGTGTTGATATAACCCTGGGTGTATAGGTACCTAGTTAGTGTTATCTGCAGAATAAACATAATTTATAATTTACGAAGTCAGCGGCACTCAAATCAAAGAACGACTGATCGATCCTAAAGTCTAGACTACGTAATTGCCTTTAAATAATTATTTAATAAAACAAAATCAAGTTTTCAATAATAGTACTGTACCAAGGACTAATAAACACTTATCTGTCGTTAGCAAATGTTATTAAATACTACGTGGACAATGAACTCGCACGCAATAACAATATTATCTACGTTTTAGCAAAACATCCGAATTATAAATCTGTTGCTAGCCGTACATTTTTGCGTAACATAGAAATATCTAATAGAACACCTATCCATTGGTGGGTATGGCTCACCCAGTGGCGTGCAATTGTCCCCCACGGTGGGTAGGCCACGAATAATTGACAGCAAAACAAAAAAAAAAAAACAAAAAAGAATGTCACATTTATTGAGCTAAAACATTTGAAAATAAGCCTGTAAAAACAAAAGTTCTAAATACAATAAAAAAAATCACTACATTATGCAAGGTTTAACTCACGATTTTCTAACGGCGGCGGCGGTTTCAAAACAGAAGAAAGATTCGGCCACCTCAAATATCTCATCTCCAAGTGAGTAGAACGTAGTAGTTACAGAACACGTTACTTGCAAGTTTTTGGATTAATTTTCGTAATTCGGATACCTACCTACCTTTAGATACAACTTGAATCTTATCATTTTAAGATACGATAATTGAGAGAATTTATAACCTGTAACATCTAACAAACACACATTATCAGCACCAACTTCACAAGTAAATACCATTGTTATTTTTTCGGTGAATAAACAATATTAATACACAACAAAATTAATATTTACACTACTATTAATAATGTTAACTGTACGTTTTCGGTTTCCAAACAAAATCGCGCTATAAATTGCTTATCACAACAATGAAACAATAATGGCTTCCTCTTATGTAAAATATAATTTCAAAGTCGATAGAAAAATACTACCAAATAAAATTGCATTATTTTCATATCGAGTTTGTGCACAACAACTGTCAACAGATTTTGCAGGATTATACGAAATCAACCAATGGGATGAAAAGTTGAAAACATTGAGAACATCGAACTAAACAAGCGCTGCGCTCTGTGCACGGAAGCCCGCAGCTCGCGAAGCGCAAAATTAATATTTCCTTATGTTTTTGCAATTTGCAGGCCAGTGCTAGTTTGTATGTTCATTAAAATATGATTCGCGGGTGTAAGACGTATGTAGTCATATTTTATTCAACATACAAACTAGCATTCATACCTAGCATTGGCCTGCAAATTGCAAAAAACTTAAGTTTTGAACTTTGCGGGTTATAGATTGGTTGTTGTGTTGTTGCAGCCAATCACAGCCCACTGCCCAGCTAAACTCGCAGGATCTGCCGCGTTTAAATTGCGGAAATCTATGTATGTGTGCGGTTCATAGCCACGGAAAATATGCACTGGGAAACATTGTTAACACGTCGAAGATTTCGCCAAAAATGAGGTCTGCGCGTACTAAACTGCAGAGCGTGTGGTAGCGCCGTCCGTGTTTAGTTTTCTCGTGCGAGAAGCTCGCGCAGGCCTGGACTGTGGTGACACATGAGCGTGTGGTAGGACGTTATATTTATGTTGAAACGAGCTTACTGCTCTGTGGAAGTATCTGTTCACTGAGCCAACTAGAACAAGCCGTGGGCGTACAGGCCATCTTGCCACACTTGTCTAGACATACTAAAGGTTATCACTGGGTACAGGAGCTACCCTAAAAAAATATTTTTAATATTTTATATAAACACTTTGTTGGCGTAACTCATTTGTATATTATTCGTGTCAAACTACAGCTTTCCAGTACTCAGAGTCTTTGAAATATAGTGCAGGCTGAAAGGGGCCCGCAAGGGCCGACACTCGTCGGGGCTGCGGGATGTTGTAAGAGATACCGCGGCCTCAACATAAAGCGCTAAGAAGGAACATGGGTGGTTTTTAGTAAGTAGAAGTCTGACACTCCCTTTCGCTCCGCCCAAGAGCGGGAGGGGTTATTTGATGATGTTCCACATCCCCTAAACCAAAAAAAAAAAGATATAGTGCAGGCCGACATGGCGAAACTGGGTTCCATATTGACTATTTTTTATTATTTTGTAATGAAAGTTTATGGGAATAATTATCTTATTTTAAGCTACGAGACAAACCGTCATAGTCACAAGAACGAGGGTCCTCATTCAACATTTATCAACATTCTTTTAATTGAAATTTACTGCCGCACTCAAAAATATTTAATTATTACAGTTTCTGAGTAACTAATAACTTGGCAAGACTCAACAAAATATCTAGACACGCCGCAAATCTAACTTTCCTTGGCCTGAATTTGTATGGTTTCAAAACTCCATCAAAATCGGTTTAATGGTTCCCTCGGTGAGTAGACACGGGTAGACAAAGTTATACAGAGTCGTAGGTAGTTTCAGTTCCTATGTCTTAATTATAATATACGTCCTGTGAGACATCTTCGTGCACATATAATGTGGAGGACATACTCGGAATATAGGACAGCGTGAGAAAGTACATAGAAGTTAGTACCTACTTACCCTACATTGTAACCGGCGTTAGGTACTATGACATCCAAGAACCTTGTTTTAGAGACTGGCTATTCACTACTGTATACAATGAGATTCCCTTTTTACCCGACTGCGGCGAAGCCCAAAAGGAGGGTTATGTGTTTGGCGTGTATGTATGTCCGTTTCTTTGTTCCCTCATAACTCCTAAACGGATGAAGGGATTTGAATAAAATATACGTCGTTAGATTCATCTTGATGGCGCGAGTGTCACTGGCAACATTAAAATTAAAAAAGTAAAGATAATTGCGGATTTTGGGGCCAATATAGCGTATTTCAAAAAATAAAAAAAATCCATTAACATCGAGTAGGGTATCAAAATGAAGGGTTTTAAAAGGAGATTACAAAAATATATTATACTTATATGTTTAAAATAAATTCAAAGTCATAAATCATATAAACAAACTTTTTTTTTTGTTTTGGTTAGCCTATTTTGTCCCACTGCTGGGCAAAGGCCTCCCCCATTTCTTTCCAGCTCTCTCGGTGTTGTGCCTTCTCTGGCCAATCAGTCACGAACGAGTCCAAATCGTCACGCTAACATTTTTTGGGTCTGCCTCGGTGACGACGACCGTCTTCAGGCACCCAGTGTGTGACGGTTTTGGCCCATCTGTCCTGACCTCCCCTGGAAATGTGACCCGCCCAATCCCACTTTAACCTCGCAGAATTATCGCCAACATCGGCAATGCCTGTCTTGGAGCGTATTATGGTGTTACGAATTCGATCGGTGATTTTGATATTTAAAATGCTCCATCGCTCTTTGGCAAACCTTGAGTTATGACTTCTGAGCTTCCGTCAAAGACCAAGTCTGTGCGCCATAGGTTAGGATAGGCAGGATACACATGTCGACGAGCTTGCGGTTCAGTGAGATAGGAAGGTCACCCTTCATAAACGACTTCATGGACCAGTAGCTCCTCCAAGCATTTTCAACTCGACGGTCGATCTCTTTGTCTTGTCTGTTGTTGAAGGAAACTAACTGACCCAGGTATATACACACATCAAAAGTGTCTAGGGATCAAGCATTTTTATGCGGATTTCTTGAGATTGAGATGTGGCTTTGTAATAAATTTATGATTTTATAAATTTATATGGATCCTTTTTGGTGCATTTCATAATTTGAATCAGGAACTGTGAATCAAATTCGAGTAAAAGATGAAAATCAGCTGTCAATATTTTCCCTATAAAAACATACAACGCATTGAAGACATTATTAGTGCTACTGTTTGATACTACTGATTAAAACCAACGTTATTATGGAGCGGCGACGTCATTTAAGCAGGGAAGAAATGCTCAGAGCCGTGGGAATGATAGAAGCTGGTTCCCGGCAACGTACTGTGGCTTTAGCTCTGAATACAAGTCAGAGTGTTATCAGTCGACTTTGGACACGTTACCGAAGCACTGGTACCGTGGCTGAGCGCCATGAAGGACGGTATCGCTGCACCACACGGAGACAAGACCGATACATTCAAATCTTAACTCGAAGAGCTCCAACAATAACCGCCATGATGTTAGCCGTGAGGCTTCATCACTCTTCAGGGAACTTAATTAGGGACCAAACAGTCAGAAACCGCTTGCATGAAGTGAACCTTCATTCCCGAAGACCGCTACGGGTACCACCTATAGCAATGCACAATCGTAGGATTCGATATCAATGGGCTCTTGAACACAGAAATTGGGCAGAAGAACAATGGCGTTTCGTGTGCTTTTCTGATGAGTCTCGTTTTGGTATGAGACCGGATACAAGACGTATACGACACTGGAGAACCCCTGGACGCCAACAGCGATTAAAATCCTGCCAGGAAGTCCATCCTTATAGTGGTGGAACCATCATGGTATGGGCGGGTATTTGGATCGGCGGAAGAACTGAGTTGATTTGGATCAGAGGCAACCTCAACGCTCAAATTTATGCTGAGACGATTGTATCAGACGTCATCGTTCCTCTACAAGTGCAAATCGGTCCCTTATTTCAGTTAATGCATGATAATGCACGACCGCACACCGCAAGAGTTGTAAGACAGACTCTCGCCGCAGCTAACATCAAGGTCCTGCCCTGGCCTGCTCAGTCGCCAGACTTGAACCCGATTGAGCATGCATGGGATATGCTACAGAGAAGAGCTCTGCCGAATATGGAGGGTATCCAGTCGCAAGAAGACCTTTTTTTGTTGTTGCAACGAACATGGGCGGCCATTCCACAGCGTGATTTGGATGAACTCATTTTGAGTATGCCAAACCGATGTTCTTGTGTTGTTAGTGTTCGCGGTAGAAACACGGATTATTAATTGTTTAAGTTACCCAATAAAATTTTAAAGAAAACTGTTATTTCAGTCTTTTTTTCGAACTTTAATGTTAGTGGTTCAAATGTCAAAAATCCCTTTATTAGGAAAATGGCAAATTTCTTTATTAATGCAAAGGTGACTTGGTTTATCGTTACTGTGACAAACGAAAACACTTTATTTGATGAATCCTTAAAGAAAATTTTAATTAATATCAATCAGGAGAAAAGTTATTGCAAAAATATATGTTGATCCCTAGACACTTTTGATGTGTGTATATTCGTCGACATAGTGTATTTCTTGCTTTCTTTCTAACTTAGGGTCGAGGTTAATGAACCTTGACCCTAAGTTTAGCGGAATTGGTCATAACTTTAGTCTTTGACTGATTCATCGTCAGTCCAACCTCATAAACAAACGCAAAAGTTAAATCATCTGCGAAGATTTTTACGCGACCAACGAAAGAACAGACCCAAAAAAACTAAAAAGTAGGAAATAAAAAAAAGTAGTTAAAAACTAAAAAACCCGACTGAAAAAACAGAAAAGCGAACAACAAGCACATTTTAAATTAAACAAAACTTGGAAGCAGGCGGGGTTCATTTGAACATTAAATTATGAAATGAAATGAAATTAGAATGGGGTCCATTCTAATTTCCTGCTTGTTGTTCGCTTTTCTGTTTTTTCAGTCGGGTTTTTTAGTTTTTAACTACTTTTTTTTTTAACATTCATGCAGTGTAAATTTTATTTGTAACTGCTCCTTAAACATCACGAGCAAAACCATTGAGAAAGAAGATTATTATGATGATTTCAAACACAAGGCTATATACATGACATAACATCACGCCTGTAATCCTCGAAGGGTCCCGTTGGGGCTGCGGGATGTTGTAGGAGATAACGCGGCCTTGAAATATAGGGCTAAGAAGGAACATGGGTGGTTTTTAGTCAGTAGAAGTCTGACACTCCCTTTCGCTCTGCTAAGAGCGGGAGGGGTTATTTGAAGATTTTCCAACCCCAAAAAAGGGTTAGGCTTAGCTGAATCCATTTGTACACCTACGTATACTTAACTTCCATGTAATAGGGTGAACTGCATTGGTAAAAGCCGAAATATTAATAAATTAACATTAAAGTTACGGTGTAAATATTATTAATTAGCTCTATTGGTTCTCATTTGATTAATGGCTTAATCATATCATGTGTATAAATGGCAAGTCTACATGTGGGACCTGGGTTCGATTCCTAGGTAAGGCGAATAGGTGACAAAAATCTAAGAACTAGTCCGCAGGTAGATTTCCAAAAAATATTGGACATCACACAAATCAAAAAAAGTCTTCATTGTTTGTTTACGCGAAAAAAGAAACAAAATACGTGTCCAATATTTGGTGGTAATCTATATGACGGACTAATTAGATTTTTTTTG
This sequence comes from Diarsia rubi, assembly GCA_932274075.1. Lineage (NCBI taxonomy): Eukaryota > Metazoa > Arthropoda > Insecta > Lepidoptera > Noctuidae > Diarsia > Diarsia rubi. The sequence continues at coordinate 16,230,139 of OW026424.1, read as the reverse complement.
TTAACTACCCTATTATATATGACAGCCGGTACCAACAGCTTAACGTGCTTTCAGAGGCATGGAGGAAACTCGGCATGTAATGGGCGGTCACCCATCCACAGACCAACCTAGGCAAGCGCGGCTTAACCTAAAGATCGACCCGAGTGGCAGTTATTATTAAGCCACGAACTCCTCCTCCTCCAATTGTAGAATAATCATGATACCCAAAAGAGAATGCATCATAACCAAAATACACAATATACCGACAGTTATTTGAATAGAATGTGTCGAAACTGTAACTCATGAAGTCATGCTATTGGATATATATTTGCGTTCAATCGGACGTTGCCAGCATTTCAAATATATTGTGAACACACATTTTCATGAAACACGCTGATATACAGCGGGTTTCATGAAAATGTGTGTTCATAATTTTATAGGTGGTACAGATAATTTTCAGACAACTGAATACGTATATTTTAACAAAAAAATAAACAACGGATTTCCTTCATGGGATCTAGGTGTCTAAAATGGCCACTTTAGGAGATCGTAATAAGAATTGCGTAAAATCGATCTTTCATAATTATTAAGAAAAATCCATTTTGTGCATCTGTGACCATTTAAGAAAATAGATTATAATGCGAAAATAATATGAATTGTGTTAAAATTCGTAAAATGGTTTTGACCAGTGTTACCAAGGTGCATCGTAGTATCTAATACTAACTGGGCTGAGGAGGTCAGATAGGCAGTCGCTCCTTGTAAAATACTGATATTCAGCTGCATTCGGTAAGTGCTACTGGAAGTAGACCCTAAAGTAACAACATCAGGCTAGGTACAAGAGTACCCATTAATACACCCACATTTCGCGAGGTATGTTCAAGTCCCATGCAATAGCGGGTGAACCACAGATATAGAAAGACCTAAATAACGCAAGAGCAACACTTTGCGTGCCATTTCGCAAAAATCGTAAGTGGCCACTTTCGCGCTCAGTCTGCATCGGTGTATAGCGCTAGTCGGACGTCGGCGCTCTGGTGCAAAAGACGGGCGTTGGGGCGAAGGGGGCACCGTACGCGGAATCGATTCGATTTTCCATCACTAAATAGTGCTTATGACGTCATAATAGGTAGTCAAAAAATGGCACGCTTGGTTTTAATACAGATACTTGCGTTATCTAGGTCTATCTATACCTGTGGGGTGAACCTATTGCTATCATCATTTCAGCCAAAAGACGTCCACTGCTAGACATATGCCTCCCCCAGGTGTCGCCACATTGACCGGTCCCGTGCGTCTCGCATCCATCGGGTCCCCGCAACCTTCACCAGGTCATCGGTCCACCTAGTAGGAGGCCTTCCAACGCAACGTCTTTCGGTTCGCGGTCGCCACTCCAAAACTTTTCAGCCCCATCGGTCATCCGTTCTGCGAGCAATGTGTCCTGCCCATTGCCACTTAAGTCTGGCGATTCTTTGGGCTACGTCGGTAACCTTGGTTCTCATGCGGATGTCCTCATTTCTGATTCGATCACGCAAGGAAACTCCGAGCATAGCCCTCTACATTGCCCTTTGGGTTACGTTGAGCTTTCAGATGAGGTCCATTGTGAGCGACCACGTTTCGGTCCCGTATGTAATCACTGGCAACACACACTGGTCCTAGACTTTCATCTTGAGACACTGTGTTAAGTTGGACGAGAAGATACCGAACGCTGCCCAGCCGAGTCGGATTCGACGATTGACCTTTTTCTTAAAGTTAGACCTACCCAACTGGACCGTTTGTCCCAGGTAGACATAATCGTCCACAACTTCGAGTCCCCGATCTTGATAGGAATGGGTGCCATCAACCGGTCACAATTTAAAACTCCGTGTATGCTACTGTGTGTCTGAAAGAAAATCCTTACAAGACTAACGCGGGAATGGAACACAGGACTTCATGCTCATCTGTCGCGTTTTCGACCAACGAGGCTTAAAATAAATGAAACCAACATTTTCTGATACACGCTGTTTATAAATGTTCGGATATCAAAAACTCATGCTCATCAGTCGCGCTTCCAACCAACGAGGCTTAAAATAAATGAAACCAACATTTTCTGATACACGCTGTTTATAAATGTTCGGATATCAAGAACTTATGCTCATCAGTCGCGCTTCCTACCAACGAGGCTTAAAATAAATGAAACCAACATTTTCTGATACGATTCTGTTTATGTGTTCGGAAATTAAATTCAGAGTGATGATTAAGCCAGCAGTTGTTGTCAATAATAGTCGGTGATGCCGCACATCAGTGGAATTTTGTAAGCAATTGTGTTTGCTAGGTCGCGCGGAAATCACTGTGTATTTGAGATTGTTTGTGTTTTGTTTGAATTATATGTTTTTCTTATTGAAATGTAAATAAATCTGGTATTTTGTATTCAACCGACTCGAAAGATTTGACTGAATATGGAAGTTTTGTTTTGTAATTGGATAAAAGCTAATATATTAAACAAACACACCTTCAATATTTTTTGCAGAAAACATCCCTATAGCCTAGATTTGTCTAGAGTAAAACGTTCTTAATAATACTTAATACTTATACTGTCGCTTACGGGATTATCCTTCCTCGATAAAGTAAATAGAGTACGTAGGTAGGTAGTAGTGATGAAGTGATTCTCTAAAAAAACATCTAGATTTTGTCCAACTGCCTCGTTGGTCTAAGGATCGCAATTGCGACTGCAGAGCAAGCGGTCCTGGGCCCCGAGTCTGCTATTCAATAGTGTCAGAATGATCTATCACTGATCTCATAATTGTTGATTTTGACAAGTTTGGTGTTGTCAAAATCAACAATTATGAGATCAATGCGAGACCATTCTGACACTATTGAATAGCAGATTCGGGGCCCTGGGGTCGATTCCCGGGCTGGTTGGAAATTTCTCAGTAGCAGCCGCGGAGTCTGGATTTCAACCCGTTTGGTGGCATAAGGGTCATACCCCTCCGCGGGAGGCGCTCCGGGCGTCGGGGGTCCCGCGATGACCTCCGGCCACCGTAGACGCGGGCCTGTGGACGGTGAGTGATGGGCTAACTCGCCGTCCGTCCGTCTCACGACGAAAACAGGCCGTGTCGACGGCGCGTTCGTGTTCCACGCGCGCCTCAAAGAGATGTCAGCAACATGGGAGGGGCCCGAAAGGGCCGACGCCTGTCGGGGCCGCGGGTAGTCCAACGGTTATCGCGGCCTCGACATAGAGGGCGAAGAAGGAACATGGGTGGTTTTTAGTCAGTAGAAGTCTGACACTCCCTTTCGCTCTACCCAAGAGCGGGAGGGGTTATTCGATGATTTTACACCCACCAAAAAAAAAAAAAAAAAAAAAAAGGGTCATACCCCTATTACATTGGACTTAATAATAATATAACTGGCGATATGTGGGTGTACTACGAACAGGTACCAACATCTCCCTTAACTCTTTTTTTTTGCGGTTGGGGATTCATCAAATAACTCTCACGTGAAGTTCGAAAACCAAACTAAACCAATTTCGAAGCCAGGTAAGCCGCTGCTAGAATGACTCCTCCCGCTTTGGGCAGAACTGAAGGGAGTGTCAGACTACTACTGACTAAAAACCACCCATGTTCACCCACGGCTAAGAAGCCGTATATGTCGAGGCCGCGGTAATTTCTGAACAACCCGAAGCCCCGACGGGATCTCCCTTAACTCTTCGGAGATTACAAGCGTGATGTTATGTTATGGTTTGTTTAAATTACCTTTTTTTTTTTTTATCCACGAACCCAAGCAAAACCCTGAAAGATAAATCAAATAAAGAAGGAAACCTATTTTTGCGGAACTAATGAGATTCTCAGCCAAGACATAAGAGCCACCTGTGTGATATTATAAAACATGAAAATACTACGATATTTTTTGTTACGAAATCACGAAAATATGGCACCTCTTTTTTGTACAAAATTCTGTTCCCATGCAAACCATGTACCGGCTAAAAAGAAATTTTAATAGCAGAAAGTTTGGCAACACCCCAAACACTAAAGGAAAAATCTGAATAAAGACTTTTCTACCGTCACGGTGAAAATATTTTTATTTCTGTTTTATTTTTACGTATTATTCCATTGTTTTGTTAAGGCACGTGTAACTACTACCAACCGGCAGAAAAGTTACGTCTACGCTGAACAATAATAATTGGATTCGTCGAAAAAGAATTGGCGAACTGAACTTAAGCTTCATACTACTTGCTGTTTGAAATTTTTCCTGGAACGTAGACCGAATCGTTTTCGATTAGAAATATTTTTTTTCTTTTTTCAGTTTTTTTTTCAGATTATTAACGTTGCATATACCTACCATTCTATAAGTTAACAATTGTTTGTTTTATTTGTAAATTACGTTCTAGTAAACCGACCTTGTCTACGCATTTACATTTTTTTAACATTGTGCGTAATGTTTTTGTTTTTATCAGTAAGTATTACGTCGACTAATAATGATTAAAATACATTGTTATGTTGACTCGCAAAAATTACGTACTTATTTTATCAGGTTAGCAGTCCTCGTAGGTATTTTAGATACGAGTATCTAAATAAACAAAACACAACATCAAGCTTAAGGCTATTATCATCGCAAGGAAGAGCGGAAGGGGTTATTCGATGATTTTCCACCCGCCAAAAAAAAAAAATGGTTAGGTATTATCATAATCTGCCAATCCTTTTTCCAACTATGTTGGGGTCGGCTCGTGGCTTATTAATAACTGCTACTCGGTTCGATCTTTAGGTTAAGCCGCGCTTACCTAGGTTGATATGTGGATGGGTGAGCGCCCATTACATATCCAGTTTCCTCTGTGCCTCGGAAAGCACGTTAAGCTGTTGGTCCCGGCTGCCATATATGACCTTTGGCAGTCTTTACAGGTAGTCAGTGACCTGAAAGTCTGACAACCAGTCTTAACAAAGGGTATTATATTACCTAGTATTAACTGGGTTGTGGAGATGTTGGGGTCGGCTTGCAGTCTTACCGAATGCAGCTTAATAGCAGTATTTTACAAGAAGCAGCTGCCTATCTGACCTCTACAAATTAGTTAGTTACGTGGATAGACTGGTGGACATACTTTCAGGCCACAAACTACCACATTTGCTTTGTGCCGAGTTAAACTTAGAAATGCACTTAGTTACTCGTATTTCTAATTTAATGCCTGTTTCACAGTTACTGTGTTTTTAACTAAGTTAATGTTTGCATGCCAACTTAATGGCGAAATGAGTCATTGTACTATATAATTATGATTTTACTATATTTTGTACCACATATAATTTACTATTATACTTTGACTTTGACTTTAACTGTAACGACTGCCAAAGTTCTATCAAACTTTTGTGAGGCTTAACCTAACAATTGTCCATACTTGCTGGTAATACCTTAACTATAGGTTATAATACAGCATGTTAGTTAAACCGAGGAACATATTTAAACCGCAATATATAATTTATGCTTACATGAAACTAATAACAATATGAAAAAAAACACTGATAAATTAATAACAGACAGAACCATACCAAACATTTCGGAAAAGTCTCGCCACCCTTGCGTTTATCACAAAAAATGAGCGCGGCTCAATGAGTTTTAGGTATAATCCATTTTCCCTTCATATTTTAAAACTGGAGTAGAACAATAACGAAACAGAAACGTCTAATAAAGCGAGATCTGGATAAGGTTATAGTTTTTTTACATATTTGGGACGAGAATCAAATATCCTTCAATATGTCCCTCATTTAACCTAACACCCTGTATACAAGATGATTTTTTAGTCACCGTCCAAATTCTGATATACTAATTTTTGGCGAAAATCATTGAATATGTGTTTTTTATTTTAGTATCAACAAAGTTTTAACTTTTCATGGAGAGCGGATAATTCTTTCGAGAAAATGATTAAATATGAAATTTTTACTTATCGCTTTTTAAAAAAAAAAATGGTGTTAGTGAATGATACTGGCGCCTAGAAAAAATTTGGAGGGTAACTAAAAAACCATCTAATATGGAGGGTGACTAAAAAACCATCTTGTTTATCGTCCTATTATTTGCTTGTTTGTTACCTTAATAACGTCTTTAGTAGCTTACACACCTACTTTTTTCCAAACTACATCTACTAATTTTTATAAGTATTTGTTTTGTTCTCTGAAGATCCCTAATATTAAATTCTTATTTTTGGTATTAATCGTCCCTAATTCATAAGATTTCGTATTCATTCTAATCCTAGTTTCATATAAACATTGTTTATGTTTTTTGTTGATACAAAAATAGAAACAACACAATACAAATGTCATGGGAGAAGCGAAATAGAAACACTATCACGTATAAAAGCTATTTGAATAAGTAAAATATTCGAAGGCTGGGATTTTATTTCGTTCTGAAAATGAGTATATTTTTTTTGACGGTTCCGTATACTCTACAACAGAGGCAAAATGATTTACCAAATTGTGAAGAACATGGAAATCGAAATGCAAAACAGAGTTTTGCATAGAAATAATGAGCGAAAAAACACGGTTGAGGCAGTGACTATAGACATAGATAACACAGTATTTCTAGAAAGAAGAATGAAAGATTAATTGGACCCTTTTTTTTTTTTTTTTTTTTTTTTTTTTTTTTTTTTTTTTTTTTTTTTTTTGGTGGGTGTAAAATCATCGAATAACCCCTCCCGCTCTTGGGCAGAGCGAAAGGGAGTGTCAGACTTCTACTGACTAAAAACCACCCATGTTCCTTCTTCGCCCTCTATGTCGAGGCCGCGATAACCGTTGGACTACCCGCGGCCCCGACAGGCGTCGGCCCTTTCGGGCCCCTCCCATGTTGCTGACATCTCTTTGAGGCGCGCGTGGAACACGAACGCGCCGTCGACACGGCCTGTTTTCGTCGTGAGACGGACGGACGGCGAGTTAGCCCATCACTCACCGTCCACAGGCCCGCGTCTACGGTGGCCGGAGGTCATCGCGGGACCCCCGACGCCCGGAGCGCCTCCCGCGGCGGCTGGGACGAGAGGTTCTCTCCCTCTCGCGTTCCGCCACCTCCTTCGCCAGCATCACTGCTTCGCAGAAGGAGGCGACGGCGTCCCATTCCTCCTCGCCCCGGACCATGGCTTGCACCAGGGCCGGGCGCGAGAGGTCGCCGCCGCCGATCGCCGCCACGAGAACACGGCGGGGCTCCGCCCAAGCGGGGCACACCTCCACTGTGTGCTCCACCGTGTCCTCCGGCCGATCCTCGCAATGGTGGCATCCGGGTGTTTCCTCCCGCCTGATTCGGTGCAGGTACCTCCCGAAACAACCGTGTCCGGTGAGGACCTGCGTCAGACGGAAGGTGAGGGCGCCGTGGCGCCTCTCAAGCCACTCCTCAAAGAGGGGACTTACCGCCACTATCGTGGCGTGCCCTGCACGGGGTTGCGACAGTCGCTGTCTCCATGCCGCCATGAGATCGCACCGGAGGTCTGTCCGCCGCGCAGCAATTTGCCGCGGCAGCGGAGTGACCCCCTGGCGCAGCGCCTCCGCGCGCCATTGATGCAGGAAGATTAATTGGACCCTGAACCTAGTATTGAAAAATTTTCAAGCCTGTCTAAAAATTAACTTCTTATCAATAAAAACATTTTATTAGAAAATACCATAACGATAAATAATTAAATGAACAAGAAATGTAACAGCACTTCTAAAATACCAATTATTACGACTATTGCCTGAACTTGTAAATATAGATTTTACCAATTATAATGTACACATTTATATTAACCAGTACAGAGATCATAATTAAGAATAAATTAAGAAGCTCTGAACGTGGATATACACGTTCAGAGCGACTAGAAATTCAGTGTTGTTAGGTATAGAGTAAATGATAAGATTGCTCGCCAACCACACCAACTAACCAAGCAACCCACCAATGCACAAACCCACCAACCCTACCAACACTCAAACACAACCCTACAAACACTACCAGCCCATCCCAACTGATATATTATATTATATTATATTTATTTCATAAATTCAGTAAAAGGAAATTGGAGTAAGTAGGTATTTTCGCGGATGATTAAATCTTCATTTACATTTAGTTCTCACTATTATGCAAATTAATAGGCGGGGCATCATTCGGGAACATTAAACATTGCGAGAATTGAAGCTGGGAGATCTTGTTGGAATTTCAATGAGCATTATGATATGCAGGGTCGTTTGTGACGCCCCCTTATTTAAGCCAGTTTAAGTATTTAAAGAATCGTAAAGGTCAAGTATGGGTCTAAAATTAGAAGCTGCATTTACATAAAATGGAACGATTTCAATAGGATCTCGTGGCTTAATATTAACTGCCGCTCGAGACAATCTTTGCCTAAGTTGGCCCGTGAATAAGTAACCACCCATTACAAACCTCGGCTTACTTTCTAAGGCACGTTTCCTCCGTGCCTTGGACAGCATGTAAAACCGTTGTTAGTAGCCTGAAAGTCTGACAACCAGTATCACCAAAGGGGTTTGTATAACCCAGTACTAATTGAATTGGAGAGTCCAGCAGTGGACGTGTTTTGTCTGAAATGATGATGTATTGAGTTGTGGAGGTCAGAAAGGGAGTCGCGTCATATAAAGTAATGGTATTCACCCAATGACGTATTATATATAGACACGTCATTGAACTAACATGGCGGCGCTTCAAAACGGCGAAAATATTATATTACTACTTTCACGCGTAAAGAAAGGGAAAGAAAATATGACACTGTACGGTGTGCCTGTTGTCTTTATGTTTTGCACAGGTGCACATTTAGCGTCGCGCGAGAGGTTGGTGCGTAACTAAGCACGATGTGGCCAATTGGCTTCATTTCATGTTGTCATTTTTGAGGGCGGACAACGTATCAATAGTTTTTATATACGAGTATCATTGTATTCACCTACATACGGTAAGACGATATGAAGGAAAAAGGAATAAATGATAGCGTGATGGCTGACCGGGCAGAATGGAAGGAAAAAACGTGTTGCGTCGACCCTAAATAACTTGGGTTAAGGGCAGGAAGATAAAGACGGTAAGACTGGAAGCCGACCCCAGCATAGTTGAGAAAAGGCGTGGCGTGGCAGTTGACGATGGAACGGTTGTATTAAAAACCCGTTGGAGAAATAAGGTAGTTGACAAAAAAAAAACTAATTAGTCTGTCAGATAGATTTACAAAAATATTGGACACGTATTTTTTCTTTTTTCATGTGAACAATAAATGAAAACTACACAGTGCTTCGAAAAGTCGCGCAAGGTCACAGTTTAGTACATTTTCAGCTACTACGTCACGTTACTAGCGATCTTTGATAGGTTTTATTTTTGTACTTTTTTTTTAATTTGATAAAACAAAAAACACGTACTTTTCTATAATCTAACAGACGGACTTAACAGAATCATTATACTGTTTTTAGTCAGTCAACTAACCTATTGTAAAATATTCAGCTAGCCAGTGAGATAGGGTATCTAAGCCTTTGTTACAACACTTTAAGGATAATACCAAACTTTTTTGTACGTGAGACATATTGCCCGAAGTTAGCCTCCAACATGTCGGCTCCAATAAAATGTTTACGCGAACTATCCACTTAAACTCGGGAATAACTTAAGATGCACTTTGAAATATTACACCAGATGGCGTTAATCGGTATACTCATAGCCCAACTTTCGATCTCGTAACTTTGACGTTCTAACTTGTTTTGTTAGTTTGACCAAAATTGTTTAGTTTTAGTATTTATAATATAACAGACTGTTAAACTTAGAACTAACAAAATATGCAAATGCTAGCGGACGTCACGCGGTTTCACCCACGTAGTTCCCGTTTTCGTAGGAATATAGGGATAAAAAGTAGCCTATGTTACTCAGGGTGAATGTAGCTTTCTAATGTTGAGAGAATTTTAAGAAATCAGCGCAGTAGTTTTTGAGTTTATTCATTACAAACATACATACACACACACAAAAATACAAATCTTTCCTCTTAATAATATTAGTATAGAATCTATAATCTATTAAAATTAGATAATCAAAAAAAAATTTAGGAACTGTTTGTTATAAATAATAGCCCTTTATTGAATGTGACGGCGCGATTCATCACATTTGACGTTTGCTGTCGACGACGTCTATTCTATTCTTTTTTTGTTTAATGGCAATTAAAGCCGGTGTCGACTATTCTGCCAATGTCCAGTAAATTGGAAAAACAAGTGTGCAACATAAAAATAAAAACATGAATGAGTCGACGACGTCGGGATAGGATGGCGTATGACAGATGTCAAGTGTCAGCTGCCATTCTTGCGGCACGTCACAATGGTGGGAGTGGGCCGGCCATCTTGGTAACTTTTGAATAAAGCACCGCCAACGCACCACGCGCTTGACGAATCGCTTAATTCCGACGCCATCTTTAACTGTTTTTAATTTGATTTGATGGAATATCATTATCAGTGTCTAATTAAAGTGCGATAGATTATTATTTTGTTAATCAGTGAATTAAGAAGAAATAATTCATTTCAAGAATTAAGTTGTGACTTTGTTTGAGTTTCAGACCCACGTGAAATATGAAAGATTCTGATATACGCCATCTTGAGTCTATAAATGCATATCATGTTTAAATAAACGATACTTACAAGTTTATAACGTACATGCGTAGTACATTTTTTCTGTCAATCTATCTGTTTGTTTCGGTTAATACGCCGAAACGGCTGGATCGATTTTGATGGGTCTACAAGGATTTTGAAGGCTACATTTTTTCTGCCGTTGCTGCGGGTTGTTCTAAAAAGATACCGTGGCCTTGGTCACAAAGGACTAATAAGGAACATAGGTGCTTTTTAATCAGTAGAAGTATGATTTCCCACCATCCAAACAAAGGGACCGTTTATTTACGAAGTAAAATATCGAGTAGACTTAACAAATAATTTTATTAAATTGTTTGTGGTTTTAATCGCCACAATCTACACTCCAGAAGTTTCTAATGGAACCAACCTAGAAAACATTTTGTTTTGCACGGTAATCGAATCAGAACGCTGGGCTCAACGAGACAGAACTGAATATTAGACTCAAATAAATTAGGACAAGAAGTCCGTGAAAATTGGTGTTAACCCCTAAAGAGGTGAAGTAGACCTCTATGCTAATGTACCCCAGCCCTTTTGGTCTACTCCCAATTAGAATATAAATTGTCAGAATTTATTTCACGATCAAACCCTGATTATGTCACTAAGATAACACACTTGTTTTGATTTGTTTTAATAGTGGTGGGAGCACAGGATGGGAGCTTTATACATATCGTAAATCAAAATCAAAACTGCTGAGTTGAAATTTATGTAGCAAATTTAACCGATTGTTTTTTTTTTCTAAGAAAACATTCGCTCACACTAGGTATTTCTCCTGCATCGTAGGTGCGTTCACAAACATATAAACTAACAGACACAAATACCCAGACCCGAAACAACTATCTATAGGCCATACAAATTATTTCTTCCGTGCGACGATCGAACCCGCGACACACAGCGCAGCAGTCCATTGCTTGAGCCATTGCGCCAACCGTGCCGTGTATGAACCGACAAATGAAATGATTATGAACCGATGATATTTTTCTAACACAAATTTGTCAATCATTCAACTGCATATATTATTCCATATTACAACTAAATATGAAAAAAACTAAACAGAGAACTGACTTCAAAAACACAAAAAGTGACAAATATACTAAAAAAAACAGCTTCTGAAGTCGATGACAAAAAAATTAAATAGTATTTAGTTCTGTTTCTACTTTTGTCACTATGTAATATTTTTTTCTTTAATGGAGCTTTTATTTAAAATTGTTGTAACACGCAAAAGGTTTTCAATTACAATACAAATTGTTAGTCATACAATATCGTCTTTTTCTGCTTATTATTCCAATAAACTGTTCAATGTTGTTCAAAATCCAATTTACCTAAGTTCATATTACCTAAAGTTTACTTGAAGGACGTCCTCATTGAACTCAAGTTTTCTATTGATAGTAACTCCTTTAAAGTTACGCTGTCTGAATTTTGTTAATATATATTATCTCTAGCATGTGTAACAAAATTAATAACAACAATGTTAACATAGTTTCCTATTTGGTTAATAAATTCGTTGTTCGGCAATTTAGTTGTGTTATTAGTTCTCATTACTGCGTTTTCATTAGTGGTACACAAATAACGGATAGTCAAACAATGTCAGTTATTTCAGTTCAAATTTAATTTGGGTAACAATGTATGTACAGTCATGAGCACCAGTACGTATACACGAAGCAACTATTTACCTACATTGTTATCCAAGGGGTGAAAGTTATCGGGCCTGTGGACGGTGAGTGATGGGCTAGCTCGCTGTCCGGCCGTCTTATGACGACAACTGTAACAGGCCGTGTCGACGGCGCGTTCGTATTCCACGCGCGCCTCAAAGAGATGTCAGCAACATGGAAGGGGCTCGCAAGAGCCGACGCGCGTCGGGGCTGCGGAATGTTGTAAGAGATCCCGCACCCTTGACATATAGGGCTAAGAAGGAACATGGGTGGTTTTTAGTCAGTAGAAGTCTGACACTCCCTTTCGCTCTGCCCAAGAGCGGGAGGGGTTATTAAATGATTTCCCACCACCCAAAAAAAAAAAAAAAAAGGGGTGAAAGTTATCGGCGGCGAGCTCTCGCGTCCGTCCCTGGTGCAAACCATGGTCTGGGGCGAGGAGGAATGGGACGCCGTCGCCTCCTTCTGCGAAGCAGTGATGCTAGCGAAGGAGGTGGCGAAAAGTGAGAGGGAGAGAACCTCTCGTCCCAGCAGCCGCGGGGCCACGTGACGGGTTCCGGCCACCGTAGATGTGGGCCTGTAGACGGTGAGTAATGGGATAGCTCGTTTTATGACGACAACAGGCCGTGTCGACGGTACGTTTATGTTCCACGTGCACCTCAAAGATATGTCAGCATCATGGGAGGGGTCGACGCCCGTCGGGGCTGCGGGATGTTGTAAGAGATACCGCGGCCTCGACATAAAGGGCTAAGAAGAAACATGGGTAGTTTTTAGTCAGTAGAAGTCTGACACTCCCTTTCGCTCTGCCTCCCTTTCGCTCTGCGGGTTATTTGATGAATTTCCACCCCACACAAAAAAAAGGGGTTGAAAGTTACTCATTTAGTCCCGAGACGAGGTTTGGAGCCCGTATCGTAGTGAGGGCGCTAATAGTTCGAGGGACTAAATAAGTAATTTACCCGAGGTAAACACTGTTATCTCATTAGGAATACGAGGAAAGTAAAAACGGACACACATACATACATACACGCCAAACACCTAACTAACCCTCCTTTTGGGCTTCGCCGCAGTCGGGTAAAAATAAGAACATAAAAATGAGTGTTGGTCGGATTGTGGTAGTCGTCCAGTTATATAGCCAGTATTTTTCATGTTCATCATTAAAAAAATGACAAAGATTTTGCCGAAATCTATGTTTTTTTTTAGAGAAATAGTTAAAACTAAATTATATTAACATAGAGAGGGAGGGCAGTGGGCCACAGGGGTGGCGGCCCCGACTTACGAACTGTAAGTCGTTGGTTTGAACCCCGGCAGGCACATTACTTTGTGTAATTTACTTCATCACGACTGCTCTCTAAAACGGTGAAGGTAAACATCGTGAGGAAACCGGCATGTCCTAAAACTAAAAATTCAAAGACTTGTGTCGTCTACCAATCCGCACTGGGCCTGCGTGGTAGATTATAGCCCAGTCCCTATCGAAGAGTTGAGGCCTGTGTCCCAGCAGTGGGAACAATAATAGGCTAATGATGATGATGATGATGATGAAATTATATTAATGTCATAATATAATTAGATTCTTTAGTTAACTTTATGTTATTTTAATTTAAATCGCGCTGTAATGTAGTGGCTGTATAAAATGTTGGAACATAGTTCAATAAAAATGTCGAACATAGTTCAATAAATTTGACAGCTGTCAGTCGAAAGCGATTATCCCTAGGGTTGAAAAGTAGTAATTTCAACCCGCTCCGCAGGCGTGTTGCTACTTTCAGAGTATGAGTAATGAAAAAGTGCTGTTACTATGTTGCTCAACGTTGTACGTTTTCACGAAAAAAGCTTAATGGAAGCCATAGTTTTACGAAATAGGTCTTTTCTCAAAGTACTTACAGTACCGATATTTCACAAGAAATTAGCTTTTGAAATTTGCTAAGTGTATACATATTTTTGTTTTTGACTGTACTGTATCTTCTGTGAAGTACATAACCTTTGGCTTCTATTATTAGATTTGCTACAAACGAGCATTGTTAATATATTTTATTTAGTACTACCACTGCCTCGGTTATCTACCTGCCTTTGATAAATTATTTAGACACGAAGTAAGTGAATACAATGTTATTAGGTCCAAATTATTCTTGAAGGCGTCTGTCTAGCCACTGATTACAAGCTAAAATAAAACAACAATATAATTATTTGTCCGTTACCATAAAATTGGTGGTATCGTAAAATATAATCGTTCAAACTCTGAAAACCCAAAAGATAAAAACAAATAATATCGGGATACATATAAAAATAATAATGTCATCACTTCATCATAATATCACCAGATAATCATCATCATCATCATTCTCTTGCTCTTATCCCAATAGGGTAGTTAACAAAAAAAAATCTAACAAGTCCGTCAGATAGATTTTCAAACAATATTGGACACATATTTTTTCTTTTTCACGTAAACAAACAATAAAGACGATACAGTGCTTTAAAAACTCGTGTGACGTCTTATTTTAAGACATTAGTACGACATTTTTTACCGGTGAGTGACGTCACAACACCCCACTCAAATCTATGATGCATTTTATCTTGTCAATTTTAATTGATTTGTTCAAACAAAAAATACGTTTCCATTATATTTCGATGATCTAACAGAAGGACTTAATAGAATTATATTTTGTTTAATCAGGAAACATCCTAATTCATTTGGGGTCAGCATAATAATATCTTCTTTTTCCATTATGATACTTCTCTGTTTCTGGTCATCTCATGAGACACTTCCTTTCTTGCTTCATCATTCTTAGCACGGTCCAGCCATCGTTTATTAGGTCTTCCTCTACTCTTATGACATGAACAGATTATTTATGCAAACAAATTTTTAAAAGCTTTCTCTTAAATTCAAATGTATGGGCGAGTTGGAAAGATAATAAGGGAGATTGGAAAGCGTTTTAGTTAACATAATAATCTAATGGGATTCAAGTGTTCGTTGCGAGTGTCGCGAGGCTTGTGGGCTTGTTTACGGAGACGCGGGGCGTCGTGCGGCGTGTGCTGAAGGCTAATCATGTGCGATTTTATTTATTGACTGAGAGGTGGGTCCACCGTAACAAACGCTGTATTTTAACGGACGAAAAATCGCTTCTCATAAAATCATCGTTTATATTCGTTTTCTTACATCGCCAAGTGCTTGAATTAAAAACGCACAAAGGCCGCCCGACGCCCCGCGTCTCCGTAAATGAGGCCTTAAGGTGGCCTGATTATTCGTCGTTAAATAAGTAACCAACGCTCAATTCAACCTATGCAGAAACATTGCAGTCAAAGTGTGGGCTTCTGCATTTGTGTCCCACATTTAACCCGTCTGCTTTAAAAGCAAGGGTGAAAAGGCATCTTCTGGGCACATTCGTTCCATCATAGACTTCATTCAACGCTTTCCAACAGGCGCGTGTGAGGTTAATATCAGGACTATACAGGATTTTTTTTATATCACTTCAATCTGTTCCACAATAACATGGAAACAGCGGAACTCCCCCGCCCCGCTCTTGGGCAGAGCGTAAGGGAGTGACTGACTAAAAACCACCCATGATCCTTCTTAGCTCTTTATGTCGAGGCCACGGTATCTCTTACAACATCCCGCTGCCACGGCCCCTTCCATGTTTCTGACATCACTTTGAGGCGCGCGTGGAACACGCCGTCGACACGGCCTGTCGTCGTCATAAGACGGACAGACGGCGAGCTAGCCCATAACTCACCGTCCACAGGCCCACGGTGCATGAAGCCCTGGGTTAGATTTCCAGGTCAGGTATATTATTATTGGGTTTTCCGTTAGGAATTTTTCAGAGAGCAATGGAGTCTCGATTTATGTAAGGGACAATATACAAGGGACTTAAACAGAACTTAAAAAAGTTTATTTTCTTTAACGACTATTCTGAAGTAGAAAGGTCACAAACTAACGATGGCATTCATTTATATTCACTGGTTCACTGTATTATTCATTTAGTTTGCGATCGCCAGGTGTATCTCATAATTGCTTTGGATACTTCACTGAGAAGTCTGACCTGACCTTTGTTAGTAACTTGACATTTCATGTAGTTGTCCACTTGTACAGTGCAATGTACAGTCAGCTTGAAGTTGTTAGTTCAGTTTAAATATTTACACCGATTAAAAAAAGTACTATGTTTCAATGCCAAGATCTTCACGACGACTGTCAACAGAGTGAAATTTCGGTAGCTTAAGAGATGTATAAATTTTCTATAAGCGTTTTGTAAGCCTTTATTCATCTTATTATTATTAATACTGAAAACGGAATATTTAATATGTCTACTTTTTGTTACGAGTTTCAGTTTTATTTCGGCGCTGTTACAATTACTATGCTCACGGATGAACTGAAGTCATTGCGGGTGGATGTTTATTTATGTTGCCTGGTTAGTTAGTTAGTAAGTACTGGTCAAATTTTGTAAATGAATTTCAATGCTTTAATGAGAGTAGGACCTAAGTCAAGTTAAGAGTAGGACCTAAGTTCTACTCTTTGTTGATGCATTAAATTAAAACTAACGTCAACCATTTCCACTTAACGTAAAATATTATGGGCCGCGGGTTGTACACTAGTTATCGCGGCCTCGACATAGAGGGCTAAGAAGGAACATGGGTGGTTTTTAGTCAGTAGAAATCTGACACTCCCTTTCGCTCTGCCCAAGAGCGGGAGGGGTTATTCGATGATTTTCCACCCGCCAAAAAAAAAGGTAAAATATTATCTTATAGAGGTCTGCTTTTCATGAGGTAGGTCTACTTGTAGATTAGATTACTTACACAAACGATGATGGTAAATGCTATCTTATAGAGGTCTGCTTTTCATGAGGTAGGTCTACTTGTAGATTAGATTACTTACACAAACGATGATGGTAAATGCCAAATTACAATTCTGCTTCATAGCAGTACGTTTGAAATTCAACGCTAAGACAGTACACAAAGGTATTTATGTCCACAGTCTTGCACTAACTTTCGTGGCAACGTGTGAAGGTGGTTTGCATTTAAAGTGGCTCCATTAAGTCAACTGGACCGTCGAAAGATCTAAGAGAATATTTGAGAGGAGACATCGATCTTTGCTCCGGTCACATAAACTTGATTGGATCGGCAGTTGATTACTTTCAGACAAGACAACCCAGTTCGACATGCGATACGATAACCCCTCCCGCTGTTGGGCAGTGCGAAAGGGAGTGTCAGACTTCTACTCCTTCTTAGCCCTTTATGATGAGGCTGCGGTATCTCTTACAACATCCCTCAGCCCCGACGGGATAACATCACGCCTGTAATCCCCGAACGGTTATAGGTAGAAGTGTAACTAATGTTACACCCACATTCTGCTTGTAATGTTTAAGTCCAATGTAAAAGGGGCTGATCCGATTGACATAAATCGGGCACAAATCCTCAATAATCTGCTTCTGCAAGATACTTGACAGGATAACCCAATAACACTTAGACCGAGGAATCAAACCCAAGCTCATGCTTAGCAGTTGAGCGCGCAACTAATGAACAGAGGCAGGTCTACAGTTACGAGAAATTTATTTGGTCCTATTGAGATGTTCAGCACTGTATATTATACATTGTTGCCTTTTTTTTTTGGGGAGGTGGGAAATCATCAAATAACCCCTCCCGCTCTTGGGCAGAGCGAGTGGGAGTGTCAGACTTCTACTGACTAAAACCACTCATGTTCCTTCTTAGCCCTATATGTTAAGGCCGCGGTATCTCTTACACCGGATGGTGTAAGAGATACCGCGGCCTTAACCATTTAAGGCAACAATGTATGGGCTGAGGGATCCTCAGCCCATACATTGTTGCCTTAAATGGTTAAAGACACTGTCTGTTATGTGGACAGAACTAAATTGGAAAACGGCCGCAGCTCATAACGCTAGGTCATTAAAATGGACCCACAGAGTACTGAGACGCCTATGCCTGTTAGAGGTCATAAGCCTTGGTTTATGTGGAAAGTGTAGGTAATGCCATCTACTCGGATAATAGATGTTTCATGGAACGTGACGGAAAATGGCATGATGAAGACTGTCATGGCGTGATGTCTCAACCTTTTCCCATTAGAATAGAATATAATTTATTTATTTGCATTGAATGAAGGTATTTACATTTAAGGTGTTACAGAAGTAGTTTTGTTCCTGGTACATTCTACCATTTGGCATGCAAACAATTTTACTTATAAACAATTACACATTTTCGTGCTTATATTTATAAAATATATATTATATTATATATTATATTATATATTATTATATATATTATATTATACAAGCTTATACTCGTACTTCTAAACAATAATACAAATTCGTGCTTATAATTAATTTACAAATTTATAGTTTTAAACGAAACAAAATTAATTTCAAAACTTTTTAATTTAAACATTGGAATAAAGTTGGTTTTGGAACGGTTCTTGATCAACACATTCCGATTTTGAAAGTTCTACGCTACTCAATTAGTGTTGTAGTCAGGTCGTATGCAGATTTATTCAAAAGACAAAAATATTTAAATGTAATATTTATTTAGTTCAGAAACATCTTTAGCCAAGATGTGATTGTTGGCTACACATTTTCATAAGAATTTGGGCCCCTGAATACATACATTTTGCTTACCTATACACATAGCTATGAAACTTTGTTAAGAAACATTTCGCGTAGTATTATACTATGTGCTGGCTAACCTTTACAGAGGTACGCTTTACCTTGTTATTTTGTTTTAACTCCGGTGTTTGAGTGGTTCCTTCTCGACGCGAAAAGTTTTTTGTAACATAACATCACACCGGTTAGGTGGAGGGTGTGTTTAATAGTACACCCACATTCGCCAATTATGTTTCAGCCCCATGTACAAGGGGGTGAGCCTATGGCCATTAATCGGGCGCCAATCCAGCCTCCGTGGCAGCTACTAAGAAATTCTTGATGGAGGAAACCCAATAACACTATGCCCGATCTGGGAATCGAATTCAGGACCACAGACACAAAAAGAAGAAGTACTTACTTAAAGCCTTACCCAATAATATTTGGTACCTGATAATTAGATATTAGCTTACCCATTACACAACCCTACAACTACACCGACAGTAATCGAAGATGCATATAAACTCCACACTTTAACGAAAATAAACTTACCAAGTAATATTCAATTCCACTTACGGAACCCGTATAACAACAATGTATTGGGTACTGAAGTGTTAAGTTAATACACACGTGTTTGCCGCACCACAGTGTAAATTTGGTGACAGTAATCCAATTAGGACCTTTTTGTGTGTACGGTGTTTTAATGGGTACACCTTTGCCTTACCCTTCCGGGATTACAAGCGTGATGTTATTTACTTATTTATTTAGATAACATGGGAGACTTACAGCTAAAGCAAACAGATTGAAGATTGAAGAACAGTACAATATTCTGAAAGCCAATTACAGGTCTCCACTTATAAAATACAGAGAAGAAAAAAAAAATTAAATTCTATGGACATTTACACCAAGTTACTTATAGGTACTACACTATAATTACTATGTTGCTCACACTGCATAAGAACCATCATAACAAATTAACTACATGAAAAAGCTTCGACTTAAGCACTTCCTGGCTGACGATACACTAATTTGGAATGGATATTGGCTATTTGTATTGGATGTTATGTTATCTAAACGTGGGTTGACATTTAACATTTTACAATGCTGTGTAATATTATTTTAGAAAGAAGACTTACACAGAACTGTCCTAATTAATATTACACTTACAGAATATGAGAAACAGGGAGTGAAGGTCTAATATCTAGTTTTTAGGCTATTGCTAAGGAATTTCATGAAATATGCCGTTGTGTTGAAGGGAGTTCCAGACTTTAACTGACTATCACCCACCCAAGTTTCTTCTTAGCCTTTTGCGTTCCAGGGCCGCGGTATCTCTTTCAAACTGTCCCGTAGCTCCGGCAGACGTCGGCCCTTGCAAAGCTCTTCCAAAGGTTACCTATTACCAGAAGCATGCCTGGATTTCGTGTAAAAACTTTGCTTGTGAAACGATTCCAATCATTGTTCCTAGTTGAAATACTGCATGGTATAGCTAATATTCTCTGTGACTCAGGGAACTTTACAATTCCAAGTCACGTCGCAGATTCACAACCCGATTGCGACTAGTCGGAACTCCTCGAATTTATTTCATAGCAGTAATGCATGGGGGGCAATTATACCAACGGTTTATGAAGATGGAATGCGCGAGTTTGGCCTAATTCCCGTTTTTCCGGGTACATTAAATATAATTTATTTTTGTTTATGTTTTTAGAGATAAATATTTTTGGTTTGTTGTGGGATATTAGAGATTGCAGATTATGATGAAAATAATGTTGTGTTCGATTTGTAAGCAAGGCCGGCAAGAAACTCGTACAATAAGAAAAGTACGCACATAGAAAAAACTATAAATCGTTGTAAAAGTAAAAGAAAATTGTGTTCTATTGTAAAGAAAACTATCGAGAATACATAAAAAATCCAAGTGGACGAAGGCTAGTTAATTTCATTAAGACGTTTACACGTATAACAAAATATCTAAAAGTTCTTGTCCTTTAGCATACAATTTTGCACTTCTAGAAAGATTTACTATTGCTGGGAACCATAGAATAGGTAGCTTAGGCATTATCAGCCTACAACGTTCCCACTGCTAGTGGAATACAGGCCTCCTCTCAATGAGAGGGAATGAGTTATATGGAATGGACCTATATTGGACCACCCGCTACTCTTAAGAATGAATACGACTAGAATAGTTATGATCTATGTTGGAACAATGTAACGAACGACAGTAACAAGCTGAAAAAATATGTGTCATCTTTTTTTAAGAGAACTCAACAAATAATTTTTTCTGTCGGGAGCGCCAATTGAGATCAAAACAAGTGCATCGGACTGAACTCGATTTCATACGAACAAATTCTCTTGTTAAATTGGTCATACAATGGAAAATGCCGACATTTTTTATTAATATCGTCATGCGTTTCAATAAAATCATTTGACTCCAATAAAATGGTATTAATTACACCAGTTACTTTGCACCAGCAAAAATAAAAAGTACGAAGTTCAAGTGATTGTTTAAAAATAAATGTATTGGTTTCAGGTTTTGTCTGTTTTTTTATGTGTTAAGGCGCCTCCCCGACCAAAACGCCACGCAAACCGTTTTTGTGCAGTTTTTTGGAGCTATCTACTTGTTATTTAAAAGAAATATCAACTAATAAAAAACATATTAAATTTCTACATAATCTTGATTCCATAATTGCAGATTTATTTTTATTTTTTATTGAGTATATCTTTAATAAATCTCCTTCCAACACAACCCCCGAAATGAGAAATAGTGATTAATAACACGCATCTCCTCGTAACGTAAACATTATTTAATTTTGCTACTGACACTAATGGATAGACAATTTAATAATGAACATTTTGACACAAATAAAAATTCCAAAAGACCAAAATTTTATTTTATATAGATTTTATTCTAAAATATGGGCGTATTCACTACTGTACAGTACAGAGGGAACGAATGCTCAAGGTTAATTGGTCAGGGTACGGCCTTAATCTGTTAATGACACTGTCCTTGATCAGTATCGTCTTAAATCGAGCCGTTCAGAATGAATTCTGTGAAACTCCATTCTGCAATGCACACAGAAAGCGTCGTGAAAGACTCTAAACCGAGTTTGAAGTCAGGTGCACCGCTGCAAGTACAATTTGTATCGGTGGGGGTATTGCGATAAAACTGAGTGCGACTGTGGAGTGTCTCATCAAGCCATGACCCACCTCCTTTTTTTTTTGGCGGGTGGAAAAACATCAAAGAACCCCTCCCGCTCTTGGGCAGAGCGAAAGGGAGTGTCAGACTTCTACTGACTAAAAACCACACATGTTAATTCTTAGCCCTATAAGTCGAGGCCACGGTAACTTGTGAACAACTCCCAGCCCATGACCCACCTCCTCACCCGCTCTTTGTGTAACTCCACCTACACTTTACGGGACTTGTCCAAAACGACTACGACAACGCCGTAAATATGGTTGAATTGTGATTGAAACAAAAACTTAATTGAATAGCTATGGACATTATTAACACGAAGATCAAGCATCGCTACGTCATCGCCTTTATCACTTGGTAAAACGGGTGAAGTGATGTTCTGGTGCAATAGCTTCAAACCTCAGATTACCAGGTTATCTGTGCTTTTAGGTTTTAAATAATTATCTAGTTTTCAAAACTAAAAAACTATATTGTACTTAATCGGTTTCCAGTCTAACCCGATGCACTCGAATATCAGTATTTTACATGGAGCGACTGCCTATCTGACCTCCACAACCCAGTTAATACTGGGTAATATGATATTTTTTGATAAAATTGATTGTCAGACTCCGTGACTTAAAACAAACACCTTTAAAAAAGGTTACAGAATAAGTGTTACATTTTGAATTGGTAATAGAATCAAATATGTAACACTTTTACATGTGTTTTCAATGTATTAACCCAAAACACCTACAAAAGTGTAACCGTGACATATCTGAAACAGATATATAAGTGTTAATAGTGTCTTACACTCTTACGGCCTGCTCTTACTAAATACCTAAAGCTTTACTAAAACTGATAATTTTTTATTAACTGTCAAATTGGTTATGGTTTAGTACAAAATGGAACCATTTGACATTTAATTGATGTACACTATACGATAGCCACTGTCATGTAAAAGATACGCAATAGCCCTGCTGGTCTGACTGTCAGGTTACGGACTACTAATTGTCTTCTACTAATTGTTTCTGCTCGTAGCGTTACTTACCGACATTTTATCCGCACAATGCTAAACGTAAAAGTATTTTTTAATTAATATAAAGTAGAAGTAAAATTACGATGTCATCACAGTGTTAATATTTCGCATAGTAACAAGGGAAGTTTAAAGTGTCTTGTTTCTTAATTTGTTATTTTCGGCTCTGTGTTTCTTCTGCCGTTCATAATGAGTTTCACATTTTTGCTCATGTTGTTTATGTTTGTAACTAACTTTTCAATCAGCCTGCTCAAGCGTATGATGGTTCAAATTATAAATACGTTCCTGTAACAAATATTTTGCAGCTTATCTAAAAAAATATGATGTTGTTTAAGCTTTCATTTTTTCCACATTCATTGGTACATAACATGATGCCTGTTATGCCCGAAGTGTTATGCAGAGGCGTACCTAATAGACGAACGGGACCGGTCAATGTGGCGGCACCTGGGGGAGGCCTATGTCCAGCAGTGGACGTCTTTTGGCTGAAATGATGAATGATATATATTATCGCACATACCAGGATTGTTGCGAACATTCAGCATCAGCAACCGCTAAACTTTAGCATCATTTTTGCATCAGCATCAACATTGATCAATGCTGATTATTAATGCTGAAGTTTGAGTCGTGACATGACCGCAGAGGAGGCGGGGCTTATATCACGTGTAGTTTTTGCTTGCGTGTTTTGACCAATCAAAGGGTCGACCGCGGGGATTGCGATTGGAAACAAACACAAACTTGTCTAATTACGTTATAATAGGGGATCGGACTGAGTCAAAAAACAATGATTCTAATTAGTCCGTCAGTTAGATTATCGAATAATATTGGATACGTGTTTTATCAAATTAATCAAAATTGACGAAGACAAGATGTGGTTGTGACGTCATTTGTAGGTAAAAATGTACTATCATATGACGTTTTCGAAGAGTTCACGAGTTTTCGAAGCACTGTATTAACTTCATTTTATGTTTATGTGAAAAAAGAAAAAATACGTCTCCAATATTTTTTGGAAATCTATCTGACGGACTTATTAGTTTTTTTTTGTCCGATCCCATAATATGAATTTTTAACTTTTAGATGTATATTTACAATGGTAGGCTACTTTTCTCCTGTTTTTTTTTAAAGAAAATTATTAAAATCAGCATCAGCACCCGCTGATGTCATTTGTAGGTAAAAAATGTACTAACATGTGACGTTTTCGAGGAGTTCACGAGTTTTCGAAGCACTGTATCGTCTTCATTATTTGTTTATTCGAAATAAGAAAAATACGTTGTCATAATTTTTTGGAAATCGATCTGACGGACTAATTAGTTTTTTTTTGTCCGATCCCCTTAACATAGTTTACAACCCCTTTTCGCAATGCAATTAGCATTCAATTGATTTTGTTGCATGATTCTATTTTGTTCCGTATATTAGCGATACCCACATTTTTATAACAAATCACACTAATATTTTATAGGTGAAAGTTTGTGAGTGTGTATGTTTGTTACTTCTTTACGCAAAAACTGTTGCACGGATTTGAATGAAATTTGGTACACAGATAGTTTATAACCTAGATTAACAAATATGATACTTTTTATCCCGATTTTATATTCCCGTGGGTTGCAGCGGGTGAAGCCGCTGGCAACAGCTAGTAAGTTATAAAAACAAGTTGTTGATTTGTCAGATAGTCTGTGGTACAGCGCCGGCGGCGGCCATTACCGGAACGTTAGGTCTTACTGTTGTAAACATAAAGGGTGTAAAAGTACCCTTAACGCAAACGAAGGGCACTTGTTCTCCCCACCACTGCGATATTTTTTTTGTTTTAGATCATACCTGGGAACCCCCAAGTTACGGAGATATGGGGGTCAAAGTTCCAAATTTTGCACAGCTGTTTTTGTAAATACTAGTTTTTCAGGTTATAACTTTACTTAAATTACCTCCATGACCCGTTCACTATTCAAAGCAGCCACTAGCACAATGTTTCAAGAGTGCTACATTGAGTTTTACCGTAAACTGCAATTCTTGACCCCAAAAAAAAAAGTTGTTTCCCAGCAAATATTTTTGCGTAGGGGTACTTAGTTTGATGTACAGAATGCTTGATTGACGTATGTGTGGAGGGTTAATTTACAACCTGTATATAATTGTAAGAAAAAGTAGTAGGTATTGATTAAAAGCATTTCAGCAAAATTGAAGACTGTGTATCATTTGAACTGACACCGTTAAAACGCAGTTTGTGCATTTATTTATTTACACAAGGGACAACAAATAAAATATAACAGACAAGAGCCATAAGTACAGCAATCCTACTTATAACATAGTTTACAACCCCTTTTCGCAATGCTAGTTTGTGAAATAAAAATATTGCGTGACTGAAGCAAAGTGTATGCTAATACGGTTTTATTTCTTTCCACATGCATTGTCCTTATCGTCACAAACAAGAACAGACATATTTTAACACAGAAGAAGAAAAAGAGGGCTTGACAGAAACGGGCGAAGTAAATGTGACCTAAATACTACTGTTAGCCTACCTACTGTTGGCCTGTATAATACCACAGGTGGACAAAGGCCTCTCTCCATGCCTTCCAGTTGTTTCGATATAAAAGCCAATGTGTACTACATGGTCGCTGGTATTTTCGCGACCGTCCCGCCATGGTCTACGAGATCATGCCGCGAATTTTTAAATCCGACACTATCCTATATCATTTTGGTTCAGTTTTTGCATGCACAATATTATGTATCGTGATAAGAAAACAAACGACACGGTTGGCGCAGTGGCTCAAGCAGTTGACTGCCGCGCTACGTGTCGCGGGTTCGATCCCCGCACGGAACAAATAGGTATTTGTATGGCCTACAGATAGTTGTTTCGGTCTGGGTATTTGTGTATGTGAGATTGTGAGTTTAAATGTCTGTGAACGCACCCACGATAAAGGGGAAATTCCTAGTGTGGGGCAACGTTTTAATAAAAAAAACATTACTCTTAAAACTAAGAACTTACAGATAAGCCAGGAGTGTATTAAGTAGTACACCTATATTATTACAAGATTATTTATTGATTAAGGTCCATTGTAAATAGTACACCTACATTTCGCCTTTTCTTTGTGTCCCAACAAGGAGTCAGCCTCCGACCGGTCCTGACTGCCTGGCTGCTACTTATAAACTCTTAATGGAAAAACCCAATACCACTGCCTAAACTGAGAATTGAACCCAGGACTTCGCACTTAACAGTCGTTTGCGACAACGAGGCAAATTAGTAACCATTTTGTGTAAAATAGGGATGTTTACTGACTTTAAAAAATGTGATTCTTATTAGTCCGTCTGTTAGATTTTCGAAAAATATTGGATACGTATTTTTTGTTTTATCAAATCAATAAAAATTTACGAAGATAAAACGCGTCAAAGATTAAAGTGGGAGTTGGTGACGTCACTGACCGCTAAAAATGTCTTAGAGTATGACGTCAAACGAGTTTTCAAAGCACTGTATCGTATTCATTGTTTGTTTACGTGAAATGAGAAAAAATACGTGTCCAATGTATTTTGGTAGGTAACCTATATGACGGACTAATTAGATTTTTTTGGTTAACTACCCTATTAAAAATATCGTTCGAATTAACGTTTCGTTTGCGTCGTTCGCTCGTAGTAGCCCCACAGTTAAATCGACGCTGATTTTTCTGCGTCGTTAACTATAGCTTACGAGTGGTCCGGTTTTCCTCCTCAGCTTCCCATTTTATCTTGACCTCTAACATTTTACTCAAGTATTCTTTCTTCGTACTATTTTTAGTTTGCAGTGGACGGAATGAGATCTCTCTACTCTGGCCGTTTTACATGTAATGCATTGCCAGTAGTTCTTTATCAAGATTTTGTGCTTGCAATATAAAAATGAGAGAAATGGGATTTGTATGTGGAGTGAAATTTATGCTAATTGAATGCTTATTGTGTTGTCTTCTTGTTTCTCTTTCATTTGTCATGATGTTTGTGTCCTGCGAAGTTCCAAAGATAAGGCCCGGACTCCACCGAAGTGAGGACGAGCGGAGATGTGCGAAGCCGAAAAGAGAGGAACCGCTCATCTCACAGCACACCGCTCACTGCTCACCGCACACAGCACATCCCTCACTTTGTAAAACTTAAGTAAGTATGGCCTTGTACCACTGCCCTTAATACAAGTTATTTCATAACTTGTTCAGGGTGCTGTTTGCACCACCTTTCTTTTTGGAAGGTAAGAAGTCATCGAAAGGAGTCATTTGATGATGCTCTGGGCCACGCGGAAGGGTATCAGACTTCTACTGACTTAAAACCACCCATGTTTTTTCTTAGCCCCTTTTGTACGGGGCCGCGGTATCTCATTCGAACAACCCGCAGCCCTGGCAGGCGTCGGTCCTTGCGGGCCTCTGCAATGTTGCTGACATCTCTTTCAGATGCACGTGTTACCCTGTAGATATAACTCGATAAGGCAAGAACTTAAACCTTGTGAAGTAGGTGTACAAGTAGGTGTAGGTGTTCTCGTGGCAAGGTTTAAGCATTTATATGCTTAACATGGCTACTACCGCAGCAGGATAATTTGTTTAAAATAACAACGTTACAATATAAAACTTATTTCGAGATGTCAATTTTATTTGAAGAACAAAAACGTAGTCTATTTTGTCTAATTACTTGTTTTTATCAAATCAAATAGTGATTTCGATCAAATCAAACAGCAGTAGGTAGTCAAAATATGGCAAGCTTGGTTTTCATTCGGATCGTAATGCTTGCGTTATCTAGGAAGGTACATATCTTCGGTTCTAAAGCAAGAAAAAGAAACAAGGAAATAATAGATTAAGTGCAGTTCTTTCTGTGTTCAAGGTTTTTGGTGAAAGAAATTACTGGTCTCTCGCTTCACCAAAACCGATGTGTATAGAAAATTATATACCTATTGCGGATAATAATATTTTGTGCAGAAAAAATCTGATAAAAAGATGGAAGGGCTAATAGTAGGTGTCGGGGCCGCGGGTAGTCCTCTGGTTATCGCGGCCTCGACATAGAGGGCTAAGAAGGAACATGAGTGGTTTTTAGTCAGTAGAAGTCTGACACTCCCTTTCGCTCTGCCCAAGAGCGGGAGGGGTTATTCGATGATTTTACACCCACCAAAAAAAAAAAAAAAAGGGCTAATAGTAGGGGACAATTTATTAAACAAATAATATTAAAGAAATCTTGCTATTTTGCCGAGTCCGTAAAACCAGTGCAAAGGGCTGTGTTTAAAACTACGTGCGCTAGTATGATATCCCATGCTAGATTTAAATCTAGGGTGCCTGTTTCTGCAGCATCTACAAAATCTGGGCATGTAGATTTTGCTACCGTAGTTGCGGGGAAAACTGCTTCTCCTGAGAAGCCAGGACCTAAAAAGGCACCGATCCAGGCTGATGATGGTTTTGTGGCGGTATTGATGCTAGTGTCATAATTACACTCTTTTGCAAAAAAAAACGGGCACCTAAGTAAATTTACGTTCTAAGGTCGATTTGAATTAATTAAATGAAATTTATTTCTTTGACGTAGTCTGTATACTTATAATCGTGTAAATTAATGCGCGTGAAGTGAATTCGGGCAATTAAAAGAAAAAAAACGATGGATTCTTTAAAACCGATGTACACGCCCAAACAATAAGAAGTGGTCGGCAATAAAGACAAGATATTTTTTACTTTTTTAAATTAAATAAAGTTACAAATGTAAAAACCTAATAACGAGTGTAAAGCCAAAAGCTCTTGCCAAAATCACAGCTAGAATCCTTCTGGGCATGCTTTCCACGATGTTTGTTTGTTTTGTTTTCTTTTTGTTTTTATGTTGTTTGGTAGTGTTTTAAAAGTTATTTTTTAAAATTTAATGTTTTTATTATAGTATTAGTCGTAAGTTTTTTCAAATTATCTTGTGTTTGATTGCAAACCACTATTGTATTGGGTCTGCCTGTAAAGATAGTGTGTGTTTATAAATAAATAAATAAATAAATAAATGTTTTTAATAACGTTTTGAGGAATACGTTCCCACTCTTCTGCAATGACTCTTTTTCTCTGGGCATGCTTTCCACGATGTTTGTTTGTTTTGTTTTCTTTTTGTTTTTATGTTGTTTGGTAGTGTTTTATAAGTTATTTTTTTAAATTTAATGTTTTTATTATAGTATTAGTCGTAAGTTTTTTCAAATTATCTTGTGTTTGATTGCAAACCACTATTGTATTGGGTCTGCCTGTAAAGATAGTGTGTGTTTATAAATAAATAAATAAATAAATAAATGTTTTTAATAACGTTTTGAGGAATACGTTCCCACTCTTCTGCAATGACTCTTTTTAGCTTCCTGATGTTTTGTGGAGCAGGTTGCACTGATCTTACCCGTCTCTTTAGAACATTCTAGACATTTTCAATTGGATTGAGGTCAAGACTTTGAGCTGACCAATCTAAACGACGGATCCCAACTTCTTGCATGTACGCTTCCACGTCGCCAGAACGGTGCGTGCGAGCATTGTCGTCCATAAATATGGAATCTTCCCCAAGTGCAGTCAATGTGGGTTGTGCATATGTAATTATGACTTCCATTATGTACCGGTTTGCATTTAATGTTCCATTTTCTATGAAAACTAACTCCGTACGCTCCGTCGAATTAATTGCTGCCCAAAACATAACAGAGCCTCCGCCATAAGGAGTGATTTCTTCGAAAAACACTTCCGCATAGCGTTCCCGTGGTTTTCGCCGCACTCGCCGGCGTCGGTCCTCTCCACACAAATTCCGAGCAAACTGAAGACGAGCAACACGGTGCTCACGGAGTAATTTAGGACCCCGAGCTGGGCGGTAACTTCTGATATTGGCAGCCAAAAGCCTCCTCCTGACCGTCCACAAGCTAACTTCTACTCCTCTTACTTCTTCAAGGCTCTTCTTCAGGTCCACACTTGACGCCTTACGATTCCGCAACGCCTGTCTCACCAAAAAGCGGTCATCTCTTGGTTCTGTGCATCGTTTTCTTCCCGAACCGGTTCTTCTTTTGACCGAACCGGTTTCTTGATACCGTTGCCAAGTCCTCTGGACAGTTGAACGACTCACATTTAGCCGCTGAGACACGTAAGTTCGCGAACAACCTTCTTCAAGTAGGGCTATAATTTTACCGGCCCTTATCGCTTTATCACTCATATCAAAAAGTGGTATTTAAAAAGAAAGATTAAATTGTTTAATTTGCAGATAATATCCAAAAAGTTTTAAAATATCGTAATCAGTTAAAAATCGTTTCAGCAATTCGCGCCATTAAAGTTCGGCCGTTCAGAGAATGCGTTCCTGACACGTCGCGATTGAACTGACGACGTAACTTTGTAATGACGTTGCAGTTACGATACAAATATTTTTGCTGGTTGTTTACCGTTTTAACAATTGATGAGCATTAAAACAACATTATTATATCAATAATCAATGAATGTTATAATTTTGTGCCAAACTGAGTGTCAAAAAACTTGGTAAACAATATTTTTCTAAATCTATACTGCGCTATTACAAGGTTATGTCAGCGCTTTATATTTGTAGTGCTGTGCTAAAAATAACAGGCAAGTATCGTAATCTGTTCTTATACAGTTATACTTATATTTTAATATAAAATAATACGCTTTGTTTTTCTTTTTAAGAATTTGAAAATAATGGACTATAAGATAACTTTTATGAAATATAAAAATAAAACTATGACCAAACTAATTATACATGTAGGCGAAGATGATGAAGACACCACCTCCTCAAGCGAATCGGAGTCTGATTAATATTCTGTACGCACATTCAATTCAATGTGCTTACTTTATTGCATAGAAATACAGATTGTAACTTTGTAACAAAGAATAAATAAAACAATTTTATTATATGAATATTAGCTTTTTTTTGGTTTCCACTTAAATAACTAAAATATAAATTTTAAATGATTCCGCCAATTTAAAACGAAAATAATCTTAAAATAATGCGGCTGTTCATTTTGGAGGAACGGTAACGAACTCAGTGTTATGTTGTGCCCATCACTAGTCGTGACTAACTGATAGGTGTCAGGAACGCATTCTCTGAACGGCCGTAGTATAGTAAAGCAATTTTAGAATAATCCACAATAATAATTATTTTTGTTTTATTAAATTTTAAATTTGGAACGTAAAGAATCAAGCCAGGATGCTTCAAATAACATGCCAATACATCGTCAAATTAATAAAACCTATTTCTTGTTCTTCTTCATTTAAGTAGAGAAAAAAATCTAAAGTGCCCATTTTTTTTGCAAAAGATTTTATGTATGTTAGTCTGTAAGATTATTATCTATGGGCCAAAGTAGCCTGAATTTAAATAAATGGCTTCGATTCTTTTGTACGGTATTAGGGTGTGGCCAAACGAGCGTAATTTTTTTAAGTCGTGAGTCTCAGAATTTCGGTCGCAGAAATTGTGTGTATTGTGTTGTGTGAGTCGGCTGACAACTCATTTTGCGTCGCCGCCGTGTGGCTCGTGATTTTGTGAGTCATGAGTTACAGAATTCCTGTCGGCAGACTTTCTGTCGACAGACTTCCTATCGACAGAAATTCTGCTGCAATAGGTTTTTACAAAAGTCCTATTTGATTCACACGGCAACGCAAAATGAGTTGTCTCAACAAAACACACACAATTTCTGCGACCGAACCGACCGACGAAGTTTGTCCAACTCTAATCTCCTTTAATGCTAGTTTCTACCATATTTATAGATGTTTTTATTGTTTCTCAGAAGTTTCAGTAGCGACAAAATGATAAGACTCGTACCAAGAGATATCATTATTTTCTGTACATATTTTCTTGTTTTTTTTTTTTTAATTGATGATCTTATGTTTTATTGCCCTGAGTGTGGTAAGCGATGAATGTTTTTTTTGATAATCCTAGAATAATCTATAAGGAAGTATTCTGTAATGATGAGTTATCCGAGTACGAAATCATTATCTGCTTTTCTGTTAATCCATTAAAAAGGGTCAAAGATGATTTTAAAGAATACATTTTCATTTTTAATTAATTATTTAAAAGAAAATTATGTTTAAATAAAATGTAAATTCTAGTAAAGATCATTTTACAGTCCCAATCAAAATGCTCTCATCAGACTATAATAATATTCAAACCAACACAAATTTTCTGACATGCAAACATTTCTGAGTTTTTTCAACTTTGTTAATGAAACCTTATAGGGTCCCAGCTTTAAATGGACTGGGTCCATTAAGAGCTTAAGATTTAAGTTCCGAATTTCATTTATATGCAGGAGCACACCAACATATTTGTTCTAGTGAGTGGTGCCATATAACGTCCTCTGTAAATGTTTTGAAAAGATACTTTGGGAATCCAAGCCCTGTTGTAAAATGGGTAAATTGCGAAATGTACCCCATTTGAATTTTATTATGTAAATGCTGTTATTTTATGGCCATAAACCTAGAACTAAATTGTAGAGGGTCAAAAGTATTATAATGATATTCTTGGGTCATACTATACGCTGAAATAAATTCTAGACCTTTCAGACGAAATAACAGTCTCCGTAAATATGGAAATATCTTTGAAACGACGACACACCCTCTGATTGGTTGATTGCCTGGCGTTGAAATACTTGAAAAATATCGTATAAAGTCGAAGATGATTGGTAATAGGGCCTGGATCTGGAATCAACAGTGGCGGTACGCGAATGAAACTAAAAGGTGTGAAAAAATAATTTTGGAGGAAAATCTTGAAGGAAATGTAATCTATGAATTGTCGTTTGGAAAGATCGATTTTTGCTATTTGCTGATTCTTTATTTCGCCATGTAAACCATACAATTTTATCTTTTCGTGATCCTATGAAAAGTTCTGAATCATCTGCCTAATTTTTACCCAACTACGTTGGGGTCGGCTTCCAATCTTACCAGATGCAGCTGAATATCAGTATTTTCATGTAGTACCATAATATTATAAATAATAGCCCTTGGTAGGACCGGTTGTCAGTCTTATACGACATCTTTAACGATTCCATCTGTACATTAATTCTACCTATGTGTGTTATACCGCTTTTCAATATTTGTTTGTTTTATTTTCCAGAGGCATTGATTGAAAAGTCCCAGGGTTGTTAGTACAAATTTGTAGCATGGAGATGGAAGGCGATTCTCGCTTTTATCAATCAACGCGTCAAAGTAAATTCTGGATGCCGATTAGGCAATTAAACAAGATTTTGCTTGACAAGTTGACATGTAAAAGCGAATTTTGTTGTGTGTTTTCATTTGGAATAGGGTGTATTGATAGGTAAATAAATGGTTGAAGTACTCTGGCAGAAGTCACGTATATTTATTTAGATAATTATTTCAAAATTCAACAATAAATAAAAAATTGCTTGCCTTACATTAAGCTATTGCTATTTTAAGCTTTTACGTTTTCCATAAGAACTTACATTGTCACACAAGGAAGTTCCAGACCCCATCGGGGCAGCGGGTTGTTCGCAAGAGACACCGCGGTTTCGACATAAAGGGCTAAAAAGGAACATGGGTGGTTTTTAGTCAGTAGAAGTCTGACAATCCCATTCGCTCTGCCCAAAAGCGGGAGCAGTTATTCGATGATTTCCCACCCAAAAAAAAAAACAACATGCTGCTCGCCTAGCGTCACCTGAGGCCGGTTCCGTACAGCAGTGGGGTTGGGGTTGCCCTGTTGTCACACGGTGATACGGCAGGCAGCCCGAAGTTGTGTAACACGAAGACCTGGAATGTTCGGCCATGTTGGTGAAATATATGTCAGTCTGACAGTCTGTCAGTCTGTCAGTCAGTCTGTCTGTCTGTCAGTCAGTCTGTTTGTCTGTCTGTCAGTCTATCCGCCAGCCACGCACGCCAGCACGAAACTATGCTGAAACTTAGTAGGTAGATAAATTCTGAAAACCGCTTTACGATTTATGGAACTTAAACTGGGAAAGAAAACAATGAAAAACGTACATTTCAGTATGCTTTTGACGTACGCCAAAATTGGTAATTTCCGTGTATGTGGGAACTTCTTTTTACATGTGGTTAGTAAATTATATTTCAACATGTACTGAAAATTCGCAAAATAATTTTGCCCATTTGCAATCTTAATACATCTGGCGTAGACTCTACACGTAGTATCGCCAACATGTAGCTTTCAAGACTCTTATGCCCTACGCAAACTGTTGAACACTACCGCTCTCAAAACTTTTATACACACCAAGGCGACATAGTCACTGGAAAGTGGACATCATCTGTGAATTGGCTGTATGTAAAAAGGGAGCAATGGACAAAGTGCATATTATAGTGTACGATGTTTATTGATGCCGAACTCAATTAGTACGAAGATATTTCAAGACAACCGATTCGCGTAGTGGCCTTTGATATAGAGACTGCACTCGGAAAACGAGTACTCGAAACCACGAAAGATTTTATCGAGACCACTGATAAGAGAAATTTGTCTTGCTTTTATTTTAAAGGCGGATGTTTCAGTTTAAATGACGTCAAAGCTCAAGTCTACTCGCTTCCTAGCGTGAAGTCAAAATGATTGACTACACCGGACTCCCGAGCTCAAAATATAAGTTGGTGTGTGTATCAGCACCTATGTCTTTTATGAGTTTGCCTTCATAGACGGAGAACATTAGCATAGTGGGGTTCAAATTGTATTGTATATTATAACAATCAACTAAAAAAATAACTGGATCATATCATCCAGGAAAATACAGGACACTAAACCGTTAGTAAGGTACCTACAAAATAATATAAGGCTGATTGTGATTTAAATAATAGTTACTTGAGTTTCCTAAAATTAATATGATAATACACGTAACTACCTACTGGCAATTTTATCAATTTGATTATTACACCGCATCATTGTAGGTGCTCAAAAGGGAATAAAGTTAAATATTTTTTATTGTACCCATTAGAGCAGAACGTCAAAATATTGGTGCTCTATTGGGAATGGTCTCTAAGCGTAGCTGCTCTAAAAATAGGTGCTCAAACGGAAACACCTCTTCATTCTGGGTTGTTTTCATATGTTTTTGTTTTTTTTCAACAATGACAATTTATTCACTACCTTATTTATGAAAACATATAGAGCAATTATTTCCACTCAGTGATTGTTACTCGTTAAGTGTTGAGTAAGTCTCGTTAGGTAAGTTGTGTTTATTGGGTCGTGCCGTTGCTAGTGAGTTTTCTTATGTACCTACTCTGTTTATTTACTTACTGGTAATGAAAGTGACTGGAGGTATAGGTAAAGGACAAACAGAATGACTTATCCTTGATTTCACTCGGCTAAATACAAGAGATCTGTTAAATTTACGACGCTTGGCGGAGGTTCCGCATTTGTAAACTAGTTTCGATATAAAACTGTTTTCTTAATTAACATTGATTATACGAAGATCTTCGCAGGGCTGTAGGACCTAGATGTGAGTTACTGAGAATCGAGTTAAGTGGCTTGCGATTGGAGAGGTCTTTGTCCAGCAGTGCACAGCTGTAGGCTCGTGATGATGACGATGAAGTCTGGCATTTTTTTACATCACATAGATATAATAATTATTAAGTATTAATTAAAAACACCTACTACATAAAATTATGTATCCAGAGCTGAAGTATAGCACGTGAACATCATTTAGTTAACCAAATTAATTGCTATAAAATGTAGATAATTAACTTTTCTATAATAGCAATTTTCTTAATTAATAACAAAATTAAGAAAAATAATAATTAACATACCCTCAAGTACGTGATTACAGAGAAAGTTCAAACAAAGTGAATCAGAACTCTGATATAAATTCAAAATGTTTCTCAAAAGGACATTACGATGTTTCCGTTTGGTATTTGGAGACGCATATAAGAATGTTTTACTGTAGATCTCCTTATACGTACATGCATAGGATGAACGTCATAATGCGAAACTAAACCCTGTCTTAAAGTCCATTTTTGTTCGCACTCTTTGTGTTATTCACTTTGCTAGTTTGTTCCTTGTTACAGATTAGGAACTTTAAAATTGATCCTTATGTGCAAAAATGGATGGGAAGTCTTCATCTTTTACCCCTGAGCGACAATTAGTAACCGACAGTGACATATTTTGCAACTTGACTGGGTACATACCTCTCTTTTCTTGCGCCAATCTCCTCAACCCTGTGCCAGATTCATTCAAATTTCCCCCTAATGCAAATGGCAATTATGTTGTCTGCCCATTTCACCGCCAGACGACCCACTAGTTCGTGAAAACTGACATTATTTTCATTATAAAAGATTACTTAACTGACTAACTTCACACAGGCATTTTCATAGCTTAGTTAAAGCCACAGACAGCATTTACTTAAGTACTTAAATATTCAAATTGAAAACTTGTTAGAGAAACTTGATAATGGAGTTCATTTAGATTTTTGTTCTTTTAAAATTGAAGGTCTCTTATCTTATTTAATTACGATTCCAATCAAGATAGTAGGCACTTCTTTTCTGATATCAAAGGTCTTTTTTTATTTTTATTTATTTAAAACTAAAAGCCAACGTGATATAATTATTATATTTGTATATATTTTAAATTTGTATGCGATCCTGTTTAAAAAAAATCTAATTCATAACGTAGATGTCTTTTGAAATATTATCAAACTTGCATTTGACAAAGACGATGTCAAATATTAAATATCTGCAAAAGCTTTTTGTAAATATAAGATTTTACTACCTACCCTAGCCTACCATATATTATACTACTTGATAAAAAATTATAACAGCCTTCACACCAATTATTACCAAAATTACATAATTTATGTAACGCACCAATCAAATTGGCTTTCATCAATAATTACGAGTATAATATTCATTTATTTCCAACATTATTTGCGCGTTTTCCTCAAAGAGACTTCTCCGAAAATTCACCAATGTAGAAACTTATCTCGAGTTCACCAATGTAGAAACTTATCTCGAGTTTTTCCCTTGTCGTGTTTTGTGGTAAAAAGAGGGTGAGTATGGCTCGCTCATTTTTAATTTGGGCACAAAAGTTCATAAAGGTTTTACACGAAGTTTAACAATATAGGAAAATTAATATAGTTCGAGCGTTGTTAGCGCTGCGTAAACAGACAAGCACGCGGTGTTACTGCATTGCGATGAAAGAGAAAAAGTTTTCAGAGATCATCAGCATTCTCCTGCCCTTATCCCAATTTTGGGGTCGATGCAACGTGTCTTCTTCTTCCATACTTCTCTGTTTCTCGTCATGTCAGCAGTCACCTCCTTTCTAGCCATATCATCCTTCACACAGTCCATCCATCGTTTCTTTGGTCTTCTAGATAAATATACAAAACACAATATAATCACGCCTGTAATCTCCGCAGGGTTAGATAGAGGTTTACCTAATAGAGGATCGGACTGAGTCAAAAACATATGATTTTAATTAGTCCGTCAGTTAGATTATCAAAAAACATTAGATAGGTGTTTTTGCTTTTATCAAATTAATTAAAATGGAGGGTTGTAACGTGGGCCGCGGGTTGTACACTAGTTATCGCGGCCTCAACATAGAGGGCTAAGAAGGAACATGGGTGGTTTTTAGTCAGTAGAAGTCTGAAACTCTCTTTCGCTCTGCCCAAGAGCGGGAGGGGTTGGTTATTCGATGAATTTCCACCCGCCAAAAAAAAAGAAAAAGGGTTGTAACGTCATTTGTAGGCAAAAATTGTACTAACATGTGACGTTTTCGAGGAGTTCACGAGTTTTTGAAACATTGTATCGTAAATACGTGTTCAATATTTTTTGGAAACCTATCTGATGGACTGATTAGTTTTTTTTTTGTCAGATTGTACACTTACATTAATTTCGCCAGTAATAGTAATGAGGTGTGACCCTTTTGCTATCAACCGGGCACACACTGCCGACACTTTGCCCGACTTGAGAAAAAAACAAGTGCATGTCGGACCACGCACAATGTACGGTTCTGTAGTTGCCCATCAAAATATGTGAACTTACTAAACTGATTAACCACCTTGCCTACCTGCCTACGAACTGTTACACGGATGACCCCGAAAGACTTTTTAAAAAAAAGACAAGTTACACAAACACTTGTTTAATTTGTTAAAACCCACAATTACACCTTTATTATTAATTTAAACTAATAATGCACAAATTCACCAACATATAATGACTGTCTCTATCTTATATTTTTGGAGACGATTACCAAAATCGGTATACGCGACGGCGTCCAGAATCTAACTGAATAAATTACTTATTAAAATTATGCTACTGGGCGACAAATGCAATTCAGCGTTTACTTTACAATGAAAAATGAGAAGCCGACTATAAAGTGCAGATGTCGACTTTATTGCCCAGTAATAAGGGTTGTAACAGCTCCCCCTTTTTGACGAAGCTGTATCTTATAAGATGAGCGAAGTTAAAATAGAAAAGATTGGAGATGCAGTGAGATTAAGATAGTCATTTTACAATTTATAAGTATACAAGTAGAACATGTAGCTTAAACGTAATAATTAAAACTAGAAAGACATAATAGTTTATGATAGAAATCATAACACAATAATTCAAAAAATTAAAATAGTACTAAAAATTTAAATTCCTGTTAGATGGGAATTTGACCTTATGGGCATAAGCAGTAGATTTATAATTAGTGTTTCGAATTGGTAAGGATTGTACAGATTTATTGTCTTCATCAGATGTTGAAGACATTTCAGTCATCTCAATAGAATTTGATATTTTTGATGTGCGCTTAGAAGCTTTTTTATTATAACATTGATTAAATATCTGCACACAGCATCCTGAATTGGTAGCATTTTTGTTCTTAAAATATTTATAAACCTTAAAGATAACATATAAAAATAAAAACACAATTAGAATGTAGGTAAAAGTAGAATAATAAGAATAATAATAATAATATATTTAATAAAATGAGATTCTTTTTCTAAATTATTTAATTCTTGTTCTAAATTGTCCATTTGATGATTTGCATATTTTAGGGAATCTAAGTTAATTTTACTTAAAGAGATTGGCGACAAATGTGACAAGCTTTTATTAAATATGTCCTTCTTACAACAGTCATCAGCTGTTATATCAAACTTAATATCTAAAGGAGACTTAGTAATAAAAGAATAAGAACTAGTTGTCATTAACTGAACAGTTTTAGAATAACCAATACAGTTTGCTGTTAATTTTACAATTCCTGTACCTATAATTGAATAGTCGTTAATATTATCGTCACATTTAATTGTTAGTTTGTTTGTATTTGATTGAACATAAATCCATTTGTTGTTATTTAACTTTTGCCAAATATCAATTTGACCATACAAAAGTTTGGCATTACATTCTGTTGGTAACGACAGTGTTACTTCAGTTAATATTTTAGATTCACAATTTGGATTACTTATACATGAATATACAGAAGTTAATTCACAGATGGAAAAGTTATTATTTATTTTCTTACATTTATCTAGTGTGTCCAACATAGCATAATGCATCCTATCGTCACTTAAAGCGATAAAAGAGTTAGAAGGTTGAATCAACGCAAATGTACTGTGTGAGTCATCATGCGGAGTAGGTAGCGGTATGATTTTATAGGTCATGAACTTATCAGGTGTTATTAATGGGATTTGTAATATAAAAATGATCTTGTTGTTATAGAAATAAGAGCTAAATTCTGAAACATCTATTATAGAGTGAATATTTTCAATGCTTAAGGGAACTGGGAAGTCTAACCTTTTGCTTACTTGGCTACTATGTTTAGATAATTCAAGATAAAGATTAGAGGGACTTATAACACTAGGATGTAATATATTAACTTTAGAAAATAAAATAGAATTTACCGTAGTATCAAGTAAATTTGAAATAGACAATAAAGAACCTTCGATTATATTCAAAAGATTATTTAACCTTGAGGTATACAGCAGTGAGTTATCAGTTTTTATGATTTGGGAAAATATTTCATTCATTTGATTAATTTGGGTGTTCAATTTATTTTCGTTCTGATTAAGTTTGTAAATAGTAGTGTTGAAGTTATTTATGGTAGATTTAATTATGTGAATGTTATCTCTCATTAGGTGATATATTTCTGTGTCACTCTTTTTACATGACTCGATTGCTGCATCGTATTTCCTAGCGTCGTCTGCATCTAATGTGCCAAAGAAGAACTTTAAGATTTCACCTCCAAATTCTAATGAGCGTTTTACTTTACTGTTTGATTTATTAGAGATGATATGCGATAATGACTGTAATTTAATGTAATTAGATTGAATTAAAACTTCGATAGGGTTAGACACATCGTTGCACATGTTAAAATTTTGCGAATCCTGTGATTGAATTTTGTTACAGAGATTTAGAGTTTCATGTAATAGTGTTTCAATTTTGTTAAGATAAGGTTCTAAGGAGATTAAATCGACGTGAGTGATAACTTTCCAATGGTCACTATAAAAATTAATATTATTAATAGGTTCAAAATAAATTCCGGGGCTATGGTAGATGGGAATGATGCTCGATTCGGTGAGGCTGTGGCTTGAAATGCCATGGCAGCATAGTGTTCTGAAAAGAAATGTACTTTATGTTAAGATGTTGAAGGTTTTATTTCATTGGTGTGGTACTTTATGTTTTTACGACCTACTTGGAGAGTCACGTTATGTTTGTTATGTACTTTTACAATTTTATATGGACCTTTCCATATAGGTGACAACGCTTTGCGAAGTCTATGATGGTGTTTTAGGTACACCATATCTCCTGATTTGTATGTGGTTTCGCGGGAGTTTGCATCATAATATTGTTTAGATCTCTCCTTGCTATTTAGGATATTTTGGACAGCTTTTTCGCGGCTAAATCGCATTCTATACTGTAAAGCTCTGATATATTCATTGTATGTAGTATTACCGGAGGTTTCATATAAGGAATTAGGAATACATGGTTTATAACCATATAGTAGTTCATGGGGAGTGAAGTTAGTTGTACAGTGAGGAGTAGTATTATATGCTAAGATTGCAGTGAATAGATAACAGTGCCAGTCGTTCTGGTTCTCATTAACAAAGGATTTAAGGTATTCTTTTAGAGTAGCATGTGAGCGTTCAAGAGCTCCGTTAGTTTGAGGGTGATATGGAGTAGTGAAAAGGGGTTTAACCTTCAATATATCTGTTAATTGTTTAAATAGTTCCGACGTAAAACAGGTGCCTAGATCTGATAAAATGGTTTTAGGAAAACCGAAAAGAGACATAAAATGAACGAGGTTTCGAGCTATTTCTTCACTAGTAGCTGTAATCATAGGATAGGCGCTAGTAAATTTAGTTAGGTCATCTTGAAGTGTTAAGATGAATTTAAAATTTTGGAAACCCGCTTCGGGTAAGGGACCTACGACGTCAAGAGCTAATCGTTCAAATGGTCTAGTAGATGTAGAAGTTATCTCCATAGGAGCTTTATTTGATTTCCTTAAGGGTTTATTGATCTGGCAAAGTTTACATTTTTTTACGTACTGTTCAATGTCAGAGCGCATGCCTTTCCAATAGTAGGCAGCTTTTATACGTGAATACATCCGTTGTGACCCGGGATGACCAGCAATGACAGAGTCATGATTTTCTTTTAGTATTTTAGGAACCTCTATAGGAGTAGGATAAATTAATTGATTTTTATAAATTTGGATTTTAATGTTGGTACCGTGAAAAATAAATGATATCATGTTATAAACCTTAGTATAAGCTAATTTAGAAAATGGGTCACTAAAATCTGGAACCGCGAGCTCGGTTATATTTGGACAATCGATTAGTAGGTTCCTGAGTTTAATTAGTAATGTATAGACATCTCTGAAGTTAGTTTGTTCATAATGATGAACTTTTGTAAATAGAAAATAGTAAGATTTGTTTTTATCATTGACACATTGTATTGTAAGAAGCTCGCGTTCGGAATTAAATAAGTCATCAGAGTTGTCGAGCTGTGATATTATTTCTTCGCAATAGGGCATAGAAGAATCAAAGTCTAAAGAGACAGGGCAAGCTATTATTTTTAGCTTAGATAAGTGTAAACCTTGAGTACATTCTTCTATAATAGTATTTGAAGTAGGAAGTTGATTAGTAAATTGATTTTTAAAATACTGTTCATAAGAAAGATTATTTAGAGTGTTAACATCAATAGAATTAATAGGACAACGAGATAGCGCATCGGCGTTAGAATTAAGGCGACCTTGCTTGTAAATAATTTCGTAGTCATATTCCTCAAGTTTGAGGCGCCAGCGAATGAGTCTACTACCGGGATCTTTAACATTAAATAACCAAACAAGGGGTCTATGATCTGTGATTATTTTAAATTTGTATCCATATAAATATGGTCGAAAAGTTTTAACGGCAAATAAAATAGCTAAAAGTTCCTTTTCTGTAGTAGAGTAGTTGCCTTCGGGTTTATTTAGAGTGCGCGATGCATATGCGATCGGCTTATCTTTGCCGACGGGACCTTGAGATAGTATTGCGCCAACGGCGTAATTACTGGCATCAGTAGTAACGTTGAAAGGCTGTGAAAAATCAGGATATTGGAGAAGAGGGGCAGTAATTAATTTTTCTTTCAGAAAATCAAATGCGTGTTGCTGTTCTGTACTCCAGTGGAAGACAGCATCTTTCTTCAGTAAAGAGGTAAGTGGTTTAGTTAATTTAGAAAAGTTTTCAATAAATCGGCGATAATAGCCTATTAGGCCTAGAAATGATTTAATGTCTTTAGGATTTTTAGGAATTGGAAACTGCGATACGGCGTTAACTTTTTCAGGATTCGGAGAAACTCCTTTATCGGTAATAATATGGCCAAGGTAAGTCACTTCATGTCTAAGAAACTCACACTTGTCCGGTTGGAGTTTAAGATTATATTCGCGAAATTGATTAAATACTAGTTGCAGTTTATGCATGTGATCTTGTAAATTTTGACTATACACGATACAATCGTCTAAGTAAATATAGCAATGAAGGCCTTGTAAGCCTGATAACGCAGTATTCATAAGGCGTTGAAATGTAGCAGGGCCATTTTTTAGACCAAAAGGCATTCTGGTAAACTCATAGTGTCCAGACATGCTTGAATTTGTACTAACTGTGAAACCTGTCTTAGGTGCGTCTTTGGGGTTAGTTTTTATTTGATGAAAACCACTGGTCCAGTGTGCTAAAATATTTAGAATGACCTAATTGGTCCAAGATATCAGTGATAAGAGGCAGCGGATAAGTTTCGGAAACAGTGACATCGTTGAGACGGCGATAGTCAATGACTATTCTCCATTTTTGTTTGCCGGACGCGTCCATCTTTTTCGGTACTACCCAGACTGGAGCGCTCCAAGGCGATATAGAAGGTCGGATAATATTTTGATCTAGCATTTTACGAATTTGGGAGTCAACTTCCTCCTTGTGGCATTCGGGGAAGCGATATGATTT
This sequence comes from Diarsia rubi, assembly GCA_932274075.1. Lineage (NCBI taxonomy): Eukaryota > Metazoa > Arthropoda > Insecta > Lepidoptera > Noctuidae > Diarsia > Diarsia rubi. The sequence goes on along the minus strand of OW026424.1, from coordinate 16,186,882 downwards.
TACATTGATGGGCGGTGCATCACCCGTATTAATATTATGTTCTATAGCATTCGTGAAGGTTAAGGGCTCTCCTTCGATATGGAAGATATCCGTGTATTGGGAACAACATTCTAAGACAGACTTTTTCTCTTCTTCATTTAGATGGGAGCAGCGGATAAGATTTAGAACTTTATTTATACGATCAGATTTATAACAAGAAGTAGAATTAACGTTATAACAAGATATAGAATCTGTAAAAGTTCTTTCAAGTGGTGTCACGTTTACGTGATAATCCTTTACTTCAATGTCAGTATCTGTGGTGTTTAGGATAGTAATGTTTGTTTTCTTATTTGATTTGATTGAGACTATGCAATTAGCAACATAAACACCTTCACTTAGGGTATGATCTAGAACGAGGGCTTCGTTATTATAGTACAGTTCTGGAGAGTAATTGGATACAGTGCATTCGATAACTACTTCGGAACGAGCTGGTATATTATATGATGGTTGATTATAAGTGATAGGAATGAAATGATTTAATATAGACATTGACTTAGAAGAGTAATCGATATTAGATTTAAAGTAATCGCAAAAATCACTACCGATGATTCCATCGTAGTTTTTTATATTGATGTCATCTTTTGTGACGTGAAATTTGTATTTATAAGTATTATCTGATAATTTAAACTCCATTTGAAAAGTACCTAGAGTTTCGACAGGGTTTTCCGAACTATTAATGCCCTTTAGTTTTACAGTTTCATTGGATAGATTAGGAATTTCTAGTAAACAGGAGCCTTTGATAATACTGATGGTCGATCCTGTATCGATAAGGAAACATAACTTTTCTAAGGCATGATTAGTAGATAAGTAAGTATGAGGTAAGGCTACCTTTTTACAAAAATCGTTAATTTCGTATACAATGTGGATCTGGAACTACGACATTAAATTAAAACTAGCACTGTACTAGTCCATCGAAACATTTTAAAACACGAAGATTAGTAGTTAGTGGAAAATTTAAAAATTGCAATTTTCAAACAAAATAAATAGCAGAATCAACTGCATAAAAAGTAAACACGCTTTAACTACGAAAAGTCACTGACCTAGTGCGCGGGGTGCAGCGAGCGGCGGCGATGTTGGGCGTAGGTACTTTTTATCGGAGAACAACAAATCAGCGGCATAAACTCACTAAGTTGCGAGTTGTTAATTAATAAAAGATCACTGATTGAATAATTAATCACTTAAAACCTTATTTGAGGCATAATTAAACTAAAAAACTTACTAACTTAACCTAAATCACAAAACTAGCTACCTAATAAATGCCTAAATAACTAATATTACACTAACACCAATAAGTCACAGTAACCTATGCACTAATCCAAATATCATAAATCGTCTTTAATCACAATAACAACAAACTTTTCATAAAATCACGACAATGCGCGCGCGGCTCGTCTTGTGATAAAAAAAGTAGGCGTGTGCTCTCCTCAAAGGGCGCCGCTATGCACTGACTGACATAGTTACCGAGTCAAGGACTTTTTGCCGAAAAAAATTCCGCTCACACACACACTCGCAATTTTCTATGCACCACTAATGCATTATTTGCGTAAGTAATATTACTTTTTCTTTATAATTGTAGTATTTTGTGGGAGTGTGCGGGGCGCGTCAGAGTGGGATCGTATGGCACCTTTCTCTGTCTTTCAAGCGTATTGAGACGTTGAGAATAGAATCGTAGGTTTTTGCACAGGTTCCTGACCTTACAATGTTTACCTATTATTACGGACTCCGATCTACATCATGTTGAAAAATAAGAAAATGAAAAATAATTTCCTGTGGCTAAAGTAGTCATTGGATTTGATTGATTTTTTGTATACGGGTCAAGAGCATGCCTTTCTTTACGTGGTTTAGAGGAATGTCAATCGTCCTGCTCCACATTGTATAGTTTTAGATATAGAATTTGTATTTAAGTTAGATGTAAGTAAGTTATGTTTAGAATTAGTATGGGAACTTTGTGAAGCCTTGTGGCATAAGTGACATTTTGTTTTGTCATTAGGAGTAGTAGAACTTAGCTCGATAGCTTGAGGTGTAGATTTAGCATAAGATTTAGTAAGATTCATTGAAATAGTAGGACTCAGCTCGTTTGACTGAGGTGTAGATTTAGTAGGACTCAGCATCTTTGACTGAGATGTAGGTTCAGAAGGACTCAGCATCTTTGACTGAGATGTAGAATTAGTAGGACTCAGCATCTTTGACTGAGATGTAGGTTTAGAAGGACTCAGCGTCTTTGACTGAGATGTAGATTTAGAAGGACTCAGCATCTTTGACTGAGATGTAGATTTAGAAGGACTCAGCATCTTTGACTGAGATGTAGACTTAGAAGGACTCAGCATCTTTGACTGAGATGTAGATTTAGAAGGACTCAGCATCTTTGACTGAGATGTAGATTTAGAAGGAGTCGTGTCTTTATAATTTTGTATAGATTTTGACGGACACGGCATCAAAATCCGATTTAGTTTAAATTATCATGGGATTCAGTATAGTTATTATGATCATTGGCCTCATATTCACATGTATGTGTACATGCATTTATAGAACTATCATGTAAGTTATGATAGTGTTGCGCAGAACCCGTATTTTCACGGCGTTGCATGTTGAACTGCCTTTTACGGCATTGTTCTATTGTGTGGCCAATATTCTTGCAATATTTACAAGTAGGTATAGGATTAGAATTAGGATTAGTATTAGGATTAGGATTAGGATTAGTATTAGTATTGGTATTTTTATTAGAGTCCCAAGATGATATGAATACCTTGTGAAACGGTTTTTGGGAATTAAAATTCGATTTTTTGTTTTTAAAACATTCAGAGGAATTGTGGCCTATTTTGTTGCATGTTGAACATTGTTTTGTAGGTTTAGGTTTAGATAAGTTATATAATTTTTCTTCATCTATAGCGTATTGAATCGCTTCATTAAGAGTCGAAGGGTTTTTGCACCGAACAATGTTGGAAGTAGAAGAGTTTAGGCCTAACATGAACGTATTAAGGGCTAGGTCTTCCATGGCTGCTATACGGCCAGGTAATTCCCTTGCGTCTTTACAGCTGTGATGAGTGTCCGACTGAATTCGGGTTAGTATCGACTCGATTCGTAGCGAGTATTGTGTAACGTCCTCATTTGGCAGTTGTTTGCAATGCTGTAGGTCCGATAGGAGATGTGTTGCATGTTTTTTCTCTCCAAAGGTGGACTTTAAGAAGGATTTAAGTTCTGACCAGTTATTGAAGGATTTTAGGCTGCATGCTACCTGCGCCTTTCCTTCCATTTGGGAAATGATGTATTTGCAAAGTACATTCTGTTGATCTAGTGTGGCCAGGGACATTGCATTCTCACAATTTGTGAGAAATGCAGGTAGTGTCTCCCTGTCCCCATTAAATGATTTTATAAACTTAGTTAAGACGGACAAGGTGATTTTGTCCGATGTTTCTGATTTAACGGACATTATGATATGTAGGACAAATTAAACAATTTGAGAACAAAAGAATATGTGGAACAGTGTAGATAGGTAAGTACAAAATAGTTTTATAAAATATAGCAGAAGTTGGAACACGATTCGGAGGCGCGATTCACTTTGTAATAGTAGACACAAGAAACACTCACAGTAACACGATGCTCGGCGTATGCATTTGTAGCGATGACGCGTGGGAGTTGGAAATTTCACACGGTTCGCTGTGGAATTTCTTGGCCTTGGATGTGGTGAGTTAGACCCTGGTGATAATGATGGTGTTGGTGATAATGGCTGGAGCGGGCTCACGCTGAAGAGCGGAGGCTGATCGTCGTCCAATGTGCAGTGCTGGGGCTGGAGCGGGCTCACGCTGGAGAGCGGAGGCTGACCGTCGTCCAAAGTTTTGGTGCAGGCTTAGCCTTAGGCCAAGTCTTACTGTCGACCAACTACGGGGCTCGATATTCAGGATACCAGTGTCTGTCTGACTCAACGTCGTAAGACTTCGTCTCTGGTATCCCACTTCTGACACCAATTTGTTACACGGATGACCCCGAAAGACTTTTTAAAAAAAAGACAAGTTACACAAACACTTGTTTAATTTGTTAAAACCCACAATTACACCTTTATTATTAATTTAAACTAATAATGCACAAATTCACCAACATATAATGACTGTCTCTATCTTATATTTTTGGAGACGATTACCAAAATCGGTATACGCGACGGCGTCCAGAATCTAACTGAATAAATTACTTATTAAAATTATGCTACTGGGCGACAAATGCAATTCAGCGTTTACTTTACAATGAAAAATGAGAAGCCGACTATAAAGTGCAGATGTCGACTTTATTGCCCAGTAATAAGGGTTGTAACAGAACGATGATTTTTATTGTAAAAATAAAACAAACTTAAAATCAAAATATTTTTATTTCACATAGGCCTACATGAGCACTTATAAAACGTCGGTAAAAAGGGGCACGGTTCGGTGCGTTGGTCGATTCCTAAGGAGAAGAACCGGCAAGAAACTCCAAAGGTTATTCTTTTAATATTTTAAAATCGTTTGGGTTAACAATAAGTTTAAGGTCCAGACATAATCTTGGTATAATACACATGAAGACTATGCAGATTAATGTCTGAGATGGTCTTTTTTGAGTGGAACCGTCCAGTCAGTGCAAGCATTTGCCAGTTATCGTGGAGCTCGACTTATAACTCAAGGAGCTCAACGTCCTGTCGGGGCTGCGGGTAGTCCTCTGGTTATCGCGGCCTCGACATAGAGGGCGAAGAAGGAACATGGGTGGTTTTTAGTCAGTAGAAGTCTGACACTCCCTTTCGCCCTGCCCAAGAGCGGGAGGGGTTATTCGATTAAAAAAAAAAAAAAAAAAAAAAAAAAAAAAAGGAGCTCAACGTCACGACGAACAGTACCAAAGAAAGGACATTTGGGTAGGTCGCTTATAGTACTCAAACAGCCAGACAATCGTTAAAATTAAAGAAAGACCTATATGGTCCGCACATTCACAATATTAAAATAATAAAATATTTATCATATTAAATAATCATGTCAATAATCAATAATCAGTTATTAAATGCCAAAAAAACACAAACTAAATGAAAAAAAAAATAATATCGTACTTAAAAAATTTATAATGTCATTGTGTAACTATAAAAAAAAAAAACAAAAAGTCATAATGTAAAAGGAAAATTAAATGTGTATAAAGTCGATTCAACTTGGAGCAGTTCAATTCCAAGCTTTTTTGTCCTCTACACAAAAAAATTATAAAGGATTTGAATTTATTAAAGCTTAAATTTTGAATTTTCAGTTTTGAGACCTGCGCTCCAATACATTTTATCTATAGGAAAATATTTCGTAAAGTACATTTTATACTCGTAAGTTGGTCGACTATTACTCGTAAACTTGTTAAGCCTACCTAGCTATTATAGTTTTCCTTTTATTTTCGTTATACAGGGTGTAAATGAACCCTTCACACATACTTCAACCAAGCATTCTGTACATCAAACTAAGTACCCCCGCAAAAATGTTTGTTGGGACACGACTTTTTTTTTGGGGTCAAAAATCTGATTTTACGGTAAAACTCAATGTAGCACTCTTAAAACATTGTGCTAGTGGATGCTTTAAATAGTAAAAGGGTCATGGAGGTAATTTAAGTAAAGTTATAACCTGAAAATCTAGTATTTACAAAAACAGCTGTGCAAAATTTGGAACTTTGACCCCCAATATCTCCGTAACTAGGGGGTTCCCAGGTATGATCTAGAACAAAAAAAAATATCGCAGTGGTGGGGAGAACAAGTGCCCTTCGTTTGCGTTAAGGGTACTTTTACACCCTTTATATGCTACTACCATGAATTATTTGACACGCCCAAACATAACCCGTATAGGTGGTTTAGGTTGGCATACTTGTGACTAACAAAAATTTTCACTTTAAAGCTTAATATTTCACAAACAAATCTCTTAATCCAAAAACTGTAGGTATTAGCATACTCGTTATATTTTATTAAGACCTATCTAACGACATCCCCACTTTAATATGTATATCGAGATACTGTATTTTTTTTCAAAATTTTACTTTAGCACTTTGTTGACGTACCTCATTTGTATAGTCATGCCAAATTACAGCTTTCTAGTACTAAGAGTCTTTGAGATTGTGCGGACGGACGGTCAGACAGACAGACGGACATGGCGAAACTATAAGGGTTTATATTGAACCGGAACCCTAAAAATCGTACTTTCATTTGAAAGATGTTTCGTATAAAACTGTAAAGTTACTACTTGATAACAGAGAACTCATATCTAGATAACAGACGAACGACTAGTAGTCGTTTACAGTCATTGGTTTTAGTCTGGAAATAAATCGAGCATTTCTTATAAAGCTCTAGATCGCATAAACTAAGGCCAAATTCTACATCAATTTTATATTCGTCTAATGTGTGTGGTTGGTGATGGTAATACAGTTTTACCAGCCACTAGATGTACCGTGTAAAATTTGTAGTCAAAATAGTTTTATTTATGAAACTGTCTGCAAAATCTGCTAACGATGACAAAAAAAAATGGTATAAACCGGGTTGACATTAAAACTATCGCTTAATTCTCTACCAAAAATGATACTCAAAGACTATTTTAGTAACACTTCAAACATTATCCACACTCACATAAACAGCACGCCTGCAATACCGGACTGGTTAGGCAGAAGTACACTTATAATAGTAAGTACACACATCAAAAGTGTCTAGGGATCAACATACCTATATTTTTGCAATAACTTTTCTCCTGATTGATATTAATTAAAATTTTCTTTAAGGATTGATCAAATAAAGTGTTTTCGTTTGTCACAGTAACGATAAACCAAGTCACCTTTGCATTAATAAAGAAATTTGCCATTTTCCTAATAAAGGGATTTTTGACATTTGAACCACTAACATTAAAGTTCGAAAAAAAGACTGAAATAACAGTTTTCTTTAAAATTTTATTGGGTAACTTAAACAATTAATAATCCGTGTTTCTACCGCGAACACTAACAACACAAGAACATCGGTTTGGCATACTCAAAATGAGTTCATCCAAATCACGCTGTGGAATGGCCGCCCATGTTCGTTGCAACAACAAAAAAAGGTCTTCTTGCTACTGGATACCCTCCATATTCGGCAGAGCTCTTCTCTGTAGCATATCCCATGCATGCTCAATCGGGTTCAAGTCTGGCGACTGAGCAGGCCAGGGCAGGACATTGATGTTAGCTGCGGCGAGAGTCTGTCTTACAACTCTTGCGGTGTGCGGTCGTGCATTATCATGCATTAACTGAAATAAGGGACCGATTTGCACTTGTAGAGGAACGATGACGTCTGATACAATCGTCTCAGCATAAATTTGAGTGTTGAGGTTGCCTCTGATCCAAATCAACTCAGTTCTTCCGCCGATCCAAATACCCGCCCATACCATGATGGTTCCACCACTATAAGGATGGACTTCCTGGCAGGATTTTAATCGCTGTTGGCGTCCAGGGGTTCTCCAGTGTCGTATACGTCTTGTATCCGGTCTCATACCAAAACGAGACTCATCAGAAAAGCACACGAAACGCCATTGTTCTTCTGCCCAATTTCTGTGTTCAAGAGCCCATTGATATCGAATCCTACGATTGTGCATTGCTATAGGTGGTACCCGTAGCGGTCTTCGGGAACGAAGGTTCACTTCATGCAAGCGGTTTCTGACTGTTTGGTCGCTAATTAAGTTCCCTGAAGAGTGATGAAGCCTCACGGCTAACATCATGGCGGTTATTGTTGGAGCTCTTCGAGTTAAGATTTGAATGTATCGGTCTTGTCTCCGTGTGGTGCAGCGATACCGTCCTCCATGGCGCTCAGCCACGGTACCAGTGCTTCGGTAACGTGTCCAAAATCGACTGATAACACTCTGACTTGTATTCAGAGCTAAAGCCACAGTACGTTGCCGGGAACCAGCTTCTATCATTCCCACGGCTCTGAGCATTTCTTCCCTGCTTAAATGACGTCGCCGCTCCATAATAACGTTGGTTTTAATCAGTAGTAGGGAAACAGTAGCACTAATAATGTCTTCAATGCGTTGTATGTTTTTATAGGGAAAATATTGACAGCTGATTTTCATCTTTTACTCGAATTTGATTCACAGTTCCTGATTCAAATTATGAAATGCACCAAAAAGGATCCATATAAATTTATAAAATCATAAATTTATTACAAAGCCACATCTCAATCTCAAGAAATCCGCATAAAAATGCTTGATCCCTAGACACTTTTGATGTGTGTAGTTACCACAGTTACACAGTCAACAGTTATGTTGAAGTCCCATTTATTGCATACAAGCTTATTGCGATCAACAGGGCACAAATCCAATGATTGCTACTAAGAAGGTCCTAATAGAAAACCCGATAACACTTAGCCTGATCTGGAAATCCACCCAAGACCTGCTTAATTGTGAAAACTAGACTAACGTGGCTCCATTATCCACACTCGTATCCCAAACATGTAAATTGCATATACTTGTGTTAAGTAACACCTCTTGAGTAAGAACCTAACTAAGAGGCACTCGACATTGAAGTGGTCTTGAATGCTTTGATACTGCGTTCTTACCAACAGCTTACTCTAGTAGACTATAGAGTAAATAATCATTAGTTTAGACTAGTTTAGAATAAAATTCTAGATTACAGTTTGCCATCAACAAAATTTGCGGTTCATTTTTACCGAGCACTAATACAAAGACGTAAACTTTACAAAGTAAAATGTAGGTTCTACTAATCCAATTCAGACAATTCTGTCAATTAATGGAACCTATACAGGGTGTTTGGAAGGGAGCTGTACATACGCCTAGGGTAGAAACTAGGGATAGTCTGCTACCTACCCCCGCCCATTATATTGACCTTGGCCTCAAGGTTTTTTTTTAATTTATTATTATTTTTTATTTGACTTTTTTATGATTTTTTGACTAAAACTACCTGTAGCTCAAAATCTATCCATGGGACCGGTCGGCTAATGGTCTTGTTTTAATCGTTAGAGTCTTAGGGTCCTGCAAAAAATTATTTTACACCAGAAAATTGTGGAGAAGAAAAGTTATGGGGCCTGAAGTACCGTAGTAAGGTAAAGAAATAATTTTAAATTAAAAAAAAACCTTGAGGCCAAGGTCAATATAATGGGCGGGGGTAGGTAGCAGACTATCCCTAGTTTCTACCCTAGGCGTATGTACAGCTCCCTTCCAAACACCCTGTATAGGGACCACATCAGAAACTCCATACTTTGCTCCAAAACCCAAATAGCTGATGCTGGGGGGCTTACAGCTGCTAGTTTCAAATGGTGGTGTGGTGTGGTATATCCGTCAAATTACTTTAATGTTTCAACTTTATTGCCAAAGCATACAGTTCAAGTTTAATTGCGAAAATTTGACAGTTTCGAGTAGCATTATGTACTGGTACAGCATGAAGATCGAATGGAATACTGTTTTAGTAAATAATTCGTGTAAATAAGAATTATTGTTGAAATATTTTAGTATCTGTCAATTAGCTAATGAAGTATCGCATTCAGTCATTTTATAAATGAACGATATGAATGCCGTTTTAATTGCACTGAAATCTGATTTTCTTGAAAAAATAACAAATTAATAATAATATTTACTCAAACAGATAGATTGTAGTAACTATGTAGATATATGGTAATGGTAGCAAAGTAATGTAACTATATATATTACTGTAGAAGTGAAACAATAGGTATAAGTTTTTGTGCGAACATAATTATATCATAAAGATATATAAAAAAAAGCAAAACAACCCGTTACATTAGCCCGTGTTTAAATAATCAATTTATTGATATGACCCATCTTTTATCTTATTTCTGTTTTGTTACCCTCGTTTATCATCACGCTGTCACGGAATGTAATATGGCAGAGTAGTGTGGTAAAAACTATACTGCACGTAAGTAATGCTTGCTTTAGACCTATCCTTAAAAAAGGCATAAATCATGTTCTACCAAGCGGAGGATTGTGAAGTTTTGAATGAATTTCGACGGCGATTAGAGATAAAACCTCCTTTTATTTTAAATTCTAACACTATGAAACATCAGATATATATTTTGGAACATATCGTTTATTCGTAATGACGACATTGACGAACGATGTTACTAATTACTATTTTACTAATTAACTATACGATATATGCCGTAGACTGGGTGGCAGATGGCGAAATATGTGCTGGAGTAATATTTTCAATATACCTCTGATGGAACGAAGGAATGTGAAAAATGTGCTGGAGTAATATTTTCAATATACCTCTGATGGAACGAAGGAATGTGAAAAATGTGCTGGAGTAATATTTTCAATATACCTCTGATGGAACGAAGGAATGTGAAAAATGTGCTGGAGTAATATTTTCAATATACCTCTGATGGAACGAAGGAATGTGAAAAATGTGCTGGAGTAATATTTTCAATATACCTCTGATGGAACGGAGGAATGTGAAAAATGTGCTGGAGTAATATTTTCAATATACCTCTGATGGAACGAAGGAATGTGAAAAATGTGCTGGAGTAATATTTTCAATATACCTCTGATGGAACGAAGGAATGTGAAAAATGTGCTGGAGTAATATTTTCAATATACCTCTGATGGAACGGAGGAATGTGAAAAATGTGCTGGAGTAATATTTTCAATATACCTCTGATGGAACGAAGGAATGTGAAAAATGTGCTGGAGTAATATTTTCAATATACCTCTGATGGAACGGAGGAATGTGAAAAATGTGCTGGAGTAATATTTTCAATATACCTCTGATGGAACGAAGGAATGTGAAAAATGTGCTGGAGTAATATTTTCAATATACCTCTGATGGAACGAAGGAATGTGAAAAATGTGCTGGAGTAATATTTTAAATATACTCGTGCCTCTGACGGAAGAATGTGAAAAGACAACTGATTAGGTGGGCACATGATCTAAACTGGCCGAAAGAAACTGAATAGCCAAGACACAAAACTATCAAAACTGGAGACATTTTTGGAAGAGAGCTTTGGGTGGTCAAAGGGCGAAGAAACTGAACTATGCGACCTTAAGGGACGACGCTAGCAGACATGAAGCATAGAAAATCTATTAAATAATTGTTTGACAGATTTTAGTAGTTTCATGTGCTGGTCTGGCTTACATCTAGTATTTTTATCAACTATAAACTACATCCTATCTCTGTATATTACATACCTACACGTAGATAACTATACAATTATATGCATACTTGGTGAGTTCACGTTCAAACGTTAACCTCCCAAAAACACCGCAATACAATTAAAATAATTACTCCAAACTAGTATCGACCTCGGAAGGCGGTAAATACACGATAAAACCAATTTGCGTAAAAATACATCATGTTCAACAGTATTACCTATCCTTATCTGATACGGTCGTTGAGCTGTAATTGATCAAGCGACACAGGTGAATAATTTCGCAATTTGCTGGCACATTTTTAAATGAACGTGGGTGTAAGTCGAAAGTATTTCAGTTCTGCTCCGATACTCGGCATGATATTATGTAGGTATTTTGTGAAAAAGGAAAAGGTTTTTTTAAAGGATATTTTTCGTACCTAAAAGTATTATAGGTGTTTTTTTTGTATTTAATTTAGGTCATCAATAATTTTGTTCAGTGAGGAATTTTGTAGGAGCGTGTTACACAGTACAAGTAGAGGGAGACAAGGAATTCTCGGTTTATTCAAGAATATTCATATTCAGCCTTATTTTGTCAAAATAAGATTAGATTGATTTAATTTTAGACAAAAAAAAATTCACAAGGTTCTTAAATTGATTGTCACTGAAATGATATTGCGATTTAAATTTTCAGGAACAAGAATTGCAATGTAGCACTCTTAAAACATTATGCTAGTGGATGCTTTAAATAGTAAGTAGATCATGAAGGTAATTTAATTAAAGTTATAACCTGAAAAATTTAAATTAAAAAAAACATCTGTGAAAAATTTGTAACTTTTTCCCAGGTATTGTCTAAAACAAAAAAAATATGGCAGTGATAGGGAGAATAAGTACCTTTCGGCTTCGTTAAGAGTACATTTACAGCATTAATAGTAGGCGTTCGTATTAGTACGAGAATAATCTATCATTCCAAATACAGTAAATAATCCTAAACATCAAAGCTTTTATCTGTCATAATTAAATCTGAGGTGCTTTGTAAAACACTTGTGGAAGACTGACTGTGTAAATACTTCGCAGGTATTTAAAGGGTTCCCACAAAGGGGTCGATCCATTACCTTTAGATTAAATTCTTCTTACACAAGGCCTTCTACGTGTTGGATCTTTGTCCTTTAAGAACCTTCGTAAAAATAGGGGAAAAACGGCTAAGAAGAACCTACCTGCCTATTGCTGGCCGATTATTAATAAGATTACCTTGCTACGTTCCGGGGACTTTAGTGATATCGATCATCGAGAGAGGAGAAATGGACGGTTTTATCTGTGCAATAAGAAAATCAACTAAAATAATCGAATTAGTCCGTCAGATAGATTTCCAAAAAATATTTGGCACATATTTTTTCTTTTTTCACGTAAGCAAACAATGAAGACTGTGCAGAGAAGTGCTTTGAAAACTCGTGTGACGTCATATTCTAAGATATTAGTATGTAAGTTTTTAGAGGTTAGTGACGTCAAAAACCCCCACTCAAATCTTTGACGAGTTTTATCTTCGTAAATTTTTATTAATTTTAGAAAACAAAAAATACGTTTCCAATATTTTTCGATAATCTAACAGACGGACTAATTAGAATCATATTTTTCTAAGTAAATCAGTAAACATCCCTTTATAGCTAAAGTTATGATGGCGAATAACTACCGGAGACTTGCATTGCTAGCCAATAGTTACGGCATTCACGGTAATGGACTTATCGTAACTTTTGGGCCAGGTTTCTGGCAATAAGCTCACCCCTTATTACATAAGGCTTAAACATAACTAGAGTAATTTGAGTGTACTACAAGATGTACCTCTACCTCACCCTTCGGGTATTACAAGCGCAATTTAATTAAAAAAAAATATTACTAACATAAAAAAAAAAAACTTACAGAAAAACCGCGTTTTTCCGCCAGGAAACTGGTCCTAACCACAAGTTGTGTTACTGATGTTGTAATATATTTTTAAAGCTTCCTTTTTCATGTTCAGGGTACCCATCTCATTTAGTTTCATAGCTCGCTATAGATATAAAATGTATATAAAATTTAGTGTGTCTGCTTCATCGTAGTTTGTTTGATGGAAAAACTGAGATCAATGTTCCACAGAATGCAATCAGTGTTAGTGTGAGTTTGTACTAGGAGGCGGTCTGGTGAACGTCAAAAATATTTATTTATTATTTATTTAAACTTTATGCACAATAGTGATACATAGGCGGACTAAATGCCACAAGGCATTCTCTACCAGTCAACCTTAGGGTCAAAAAGACAACATTGTGGTAGGCTACAAAATAATTTAAAAAAAAACAATATCAATTAAAATATGTACACATATAGGTATATACTTATATTAATACTAATACACGCATAAAAATAATATAAACTAATAAATATTGTAACAAATACCAAAATAAAACATAACTGGTAATTACCATGACTCGTGTTGTAGTAATTGAGCGCTATTAGGTCTGATTTAAATAGTGGCTACGTACTTTCCTTTTAAAAGTGAATTTGCTTTCAGCAATAACAAAATATATTTTCTTTTACAGTCAACTAGAAGAAAAAAGGATGTTTTATATTACTCGTATATAACTTTTTGCAGGTTCTAGGAGCTAAGTGACATTGGGATTGTCTCAGTAGCAGCTGTGGATTCACTGGATTTATGCCCGGTTGATGGCAATAGGCTAGCCCCCTATTTCATAGAATTTATTAGGAATGTTTACTGATTTAAAAAAGTGTGATTTTAATTAGTCCGTCTGTTAGATTATCGAAAAGTATTGCATACGTATTTTTTGTTTTATCAAATCAATAAAAATTGCCGTAGATAAAACGCGTCAAAGATTTGAGTGGGGGTTGGTGACGTCACTGACCGCTAAAAAATGTCAGACTAATGTCTTAGAGTGTGACGTCACACGAGTTTTCAAAGCACTGTATCGTCTTCATTGTTTGTTTACGTAAAAAATAAAAAATACGTGTCGAATATTTTTTGGTAATCTATCTGACTAATTAGATTTTTCTGATTAACTACGCTATTGTGTGTGTACTTTAAGGTATACCTCTTAACTCTTCGAGGATATTACAGGTATGATGTTATTTTATGTTTTAACGTGGTAGACGTTTTAGTTAAATGCTAAACTACAAATCGTCTTTTCTGACTTTCAGAGTTGAGAGGAGTTTGTTCCGCCACTTCTTCTTTCCAGCAAAAACACTAGGAAGTGTCGAAGGGGGGGCGTTTTGGGGGACTGTCTCTTGTAAATAAGTAAAGTAAAGTAAATTTTGACGTTCGAAAAGTGCTGATTATCAGCCTAGTTTGAATAAATGAGTTTTGATTTTGATTTTTTGATTTTGATTTTCAGCAAATTGTTAACTTTTAAAAACTGAAAGCTCAGTCAAATAATCAGATCAGTGCGCCTACGCCTGAGAATTTGTGCATTTAAATTTTTGGCCCCCGCAAACCGGACGAGTTTAATTCCACTTTAAAAATAAATAATAGTCTGTGTGAGTGGTCCACATTTAAATAATTCAGAGTGTCCCCAACGTGCATGTCTCTGGGACCAACTGAATTTATTATACACAGACACAACTGAAAATAGAGCAGTATTTTATTCTATTAGCTTCTCAAATGACATTCACATGTCGTAACTAAAATCTTAAGTGCCTGACGTCACTTTACATCACGTTTTTTTTGTATTATCATATTCATTTATCAAAGAAACTTAAATATATTTCAGCAAGATGGATGTCTAACGGATTGTGCGAATATACTTTTTTTTTTTTGGGCGTGTGGAAAATCATCGAATAACCCCTCCCGCTCCTGGGCAGAGCGAAAGGGAGTCTCAGACTTCTACTGATTAAAAACCACCCATGTTCCTTCTTCGCCCTCTATGTCGAGGCCGCGATAACTAGTGTACAACCCGCGGCCCCGATGGGATACTTTCTTACTTCAATTTGCATTCATAGTTGAATAGATTAAAATAAACGATGTTCTTGAAGTAGTACATACTGCACAATTTCGTGAATGTGTCGTGGATGCAATGAAAAACTTAAACCTTTATGTCATTCACATAAAGTTACAAATATGTTACTATAAGTGAACGACATAAAGTTTTAAGTTTTAAACAATAGTTTGACAGAAGTAGGGGAGGTTAGAACTGATAGTGATCGAATGCCCGATTGTAACGCTATCTTTCTTATTCAAAGGTATTGCATATTTGCCGATATTCTTGTGAGCTCAAATTTTATAAGATAAAAAGCAAATACTTAGCGTTGAAATGGGCGATTGAAAACCAAACCTGTCACAGAATATTGTCAGTAATGTAAAAGGTAAAATGTCGTTTAAAATCAAACGTGGAAAATGAAACGTAAAAACTCCCTCCCCCCTCTCACCTCCTCCTCATACCACGCGATACCAATTTCATACCAAATTCAAAACTCTTCTCCCTTCATAATAACTCATATGATTTGATTTGATTTGATGATTATCTTTTTCATCCAAAATCGACATCCTTTTGTATTACCAGATAATGTTATCATTCTTGTTCCCGATGTAAATGTTGTAGCGGTTTGTTTTATTAACATTATGTGTTTTTAAACCCACCGTACTATTAATAAAACACTGCAACTTCTGAAAACCGCAATCAACAGAGGCGATCATCAGAGAAGCGCCGACGAAGTTTTAGAGAAACCATTTAACTGTCTTGGTTTCCGCAACGAAATTAATAAAAAATAATAGAAGTGGAGCAGGAAAAGCATAATATCCACCTCCCTTGAGATCCATATCAGCAGGAAACAGAACAAAACTTAATAAATTAAGCCACCTAAGCAAATAATTATAATTATTTGACTCTTCATCACTCACATGTTGACGGGCAGCCTACAGAATTAAGCCCGCCACTATACATTTGTGTGCTATTGGGCAGAACGAAAGGGACTAAAAACTAGCCATGTTCCTTATTAGTCCTTTATGTCGAGGTCGCGGTATCTGTTGCGAACAACCCACTGCCCCGACGCAATTGAACCCATGACCTCATGTTCAACATTCGTACTTCACACGCGTAGTCACGCGGTTTCACACGCGTAGTTAACGTTTACAGTACAGTGATAAAACTGGGCAAGTGCAAATCGGCCTTGCACATCAAAAGTTCCGTACTATCGTAGTAGGGAAACCCTAATTTGCATTATTTCTTGTTAATAGCGAGAACAGAAAAACAACATGACAAAGTTATATTTGCGATCACACTTAAATGGTTTGATCCTCTCCAGCACGACCAGGGATGATTACCTTAATTTTAATGCGTCACATTTTTTTGAAAGAATGCCTACTTTATTGTACAAACGATTTTAAAAAGTGGACTCACATATATTTGCTGCTGTTACATTATCGACCGTGGGATTTTCGGTGTTTTTATCTTTTTTATTATTTAACATGAAAAGTCTATCTCAAAAACTATTGACTATAATATCGTTCAAACCAAATTTGGTTGGAAGTTTTTATTGCGATCTACAGCATATATTTTTTATGATTTTTCACTCACTTAGTTTAAAAGTTAGAGAGTTGTGTAGTCTTAATAGTTTCCGAATAATATGGCTGTGACATACGGAGGGACAGACAGACAGACATGACGAATTTATAAGGGTACCGTTTTTGCCATTCGGCTACGGATCCAAAAGTAAAGCTTATGTCACCCGGAGATAGTGCAGCTTCCCAAAGGTGAAAGATTTTTTCAAATCGTTCCATGAGTTTTTAAGTTTATTCGTTATATTACTAGTATAGATTTAATAACCACAAATTAAGTATTATGACAAAGAACAGACAAGAAACTTCATAGATGTTTAGCCTACATGATCATAATGTATTGTTTCTGTTAACATGTCCATAAATTGTCCAAATCTAAATTACAATGTAGACACAATTGAGACATTGTCTTGATTTAGACCTACCTGTTGTACCTTGAGATGTCTTGCTAGTATAAATATATCACAGTGGTAACATTCTCCATACAGAAAAGGAAGCTAGCAACGTTACATTTGCCAAGCTTCTTTGGGACAACCCTAAGCCTATCGACTGAAACCAAATACCTGGGTATATTTTTGGACAAACAGCTGAACTGGGCAAAACACACTGATTACATCATCACGAAAGCCAGTATAGCCCTATGACAATGTAACAGACTCCTCGGGAAAAATTGGGGCATAAGTCCCAAAATCACCTACTGGCTATACACCACAGTTATCCGACCAATCATTACATTCGGCTCTTTGGTTTGGTGGCCCAGGACCAACCTAAGTACAACCCAAAAGCACCTCGAGAAACTACAAAGATTTGCCTGCGTAGGAATCACCGGCAGCATGAGAACTTCCCCCACTGCCGCCTAACAGGTGATGCTGGGCCTACCTCCCCTACACCTCGTCGTAAGAGAGGAGGCGGCCATAGCGACCTTCAGACTCCAAGTATCCGGCACCCTAAGAAATGATTCTAGAATCAAACACACACGCATCAAAGAAGGTGCAATCAAAGAACAACCGATGATGGCATCACCCATCGACAGAACCCTAAAGACATACTGCCTCCAAAAACACTACAACATAGAGCTCATAGAGGAGTGGTGTGACTATTCAGGTACAAGAGAGCTAAGGATTTACACTAATGGATCAAAAACCGAAGATGGGACAGGCGTCGGGGTGTTCTCCGACGACCTAAACATTAAGATATCCAAACCACTTGGAACGCTCAACTCAGTTTATCAAGCAGAGTGTGCAGGTATTATCCAAGCGGCACACGCTATAGAGGCCAGGGAGGTTACGGATACTAATATTCGAATACTCTCAGACAGTGCCGCAGTCCTTCAATCCCTAAAGAGCAATCAGATCACGTCAAGACTGATACTAGAATGCCACAAGGCCCTAGAACGAATCACGGTACTAAATCACAACAAGGTAACACTACAATGGATTAGAAGCCATAGTGGATCGCTTAGAAACGATGCGGCTGACGAACTTGCCAGAAGAGGATCCAGCACAAAACCCTACGGACCCGAACCCATTGTGCCCATCCCTTTCAAGCAGCTAAGAAACTGGTTGAAGGACCACACTCGTATACAAGCGGAGGAATGGTGGGCCTTGACACCAGGATGTGGGCAATCCAAGGATGCCATGCCATCCCTGGATACAAAGCTGACCAGGCGCCTTCTGCGCCTGGACAGAGACAGCCCACGTCTGGTGGCGGGGACCATCACGGGACACTGTTCACTAAATAAACAGTTCCACAACCTAGGTATCACTGACAGCCCCCTGTGCAGAGCATGCATGGAGGCAGAGGAAACGGTGGCGCATGTGCTCCTTGAGTGTACAGGCGTTACCAAGATTCGTGAGGAGACCCTTGGAACACCAAGATCCCTTGCGGATGCCCTGAGGAGACCGGGAAATCTGATCTGCTTCTGGAGGTAGGTGGGCTGGTTGGAGTAATCGGCCACCATGGCTCACGCACAATGGTCCACTTCAAGGACTAAGTGCGGAAACCTGAACCCCATAAAGAAGAAGAAGAAGATTCTCCATACAAATTTCTCTTTTTCTTTCTGATATATGCCCAAAGAGCAAGAGCCAAGAGCCCAGAGTTTTTTTCATCATCGTTATCAGCCTTTTATTGCTCCTACTGCTGGGACACAGGCCGTCTCTCTTTGAATGTTCTTCAAAAAGATACCTATATTTGACCTGGTTAAGAAGTGAAAAACATATTTAACTGGTCCATACATATTTTGAATCATTGAAGTGTTGTTTTTGTTGTTGTCAGCTGATTATTTAATTTTTTACGCTATCACGATGAAACTGTATACGATGTTGTTACCATGCAGGAAGTTATACAGTGTGACGGTCTACCGACCATACTATACCAGCGACTATCAAATAATATTCTGACCACACCTTTTTTATCCTGTCTAAGCTGATTAATATCGGAATAGGGATGTTTACTGTCTAAAAAAACGTGATTCAAATTAGTCCGTCTGTTAGATTATCAAAAAATATTGGATACGTATTTTTTGTTTTATCAAATCAATAAAAAATTATGAAGATAAAACGCGTCAAAGATTTGAGTGTGGGTTTGTGACGTCACTGACCGGTAAAAATGCCATACTAATGTCTTAGAATATGACGTCACACGAGTTTTTTTGTTTCTATCTGACGGGCTAATTAGATTTTTTTTTTAACTACCCTATTAATCTTCCCTCAAAAAAAAAAAACATTTTTTTTTATTGCTGATAGGCTCGCGTTTGACCACTATCTCACCTGATGTTAAGTGACGATCTGGTCGAAGATGTAGCACGCTGACTAACAATCAATTATATGAATATAATTTTACTGTCCTAAGTTAAATATTAATATAATTGAACTGGTAGGACTGGGAAATGTCAAGGCTGACCTGGAATTTTTTGTGTTAGTTCACGAGTTCACGACACAAGTTTTTTTTTTTTTTTTTTGGTAACTGGTTTTCATAAACTTTTAATGAGAGAGAATTTATTCATTAAGACTTCCCAGAGCAGACATTTTAGTTTCAACCTTTGTTAAGTCAAAAAGCTCTACAATACAAAAATAGCCACGACCCTTCGTACAGAGTTAATACCCCAAAATTTCTCACAATAAAGTCTTTGTTGTTCGTGTATTGATTCCTTAGCTTCCTATTATTCTCTGTCAAACTTCTATTGTATATTTATTTCTGTA
The DNA here is from genome assembly GCA_932274075.1 of Diarsia rubi. NCBI lineage: Eukaryota > Metazoa > Arthropoda > Insecta > Lepidoptera > Noctuidae > Diarsia > Diarsia rubi. The sequence goes on along the minus strand of OW026424.1, from coordinate 16,167,021 downwards.
GATCACGAGGAGCTTGGCCATCTTTTCTTAACGTTACAATTGAGACCTATTATTTTTATATTCATTTCTTTCACTTGGGACTTTATTAAGTACTGTTTCTGTAATGTTTTTGTGACGTTCACTTAATAAGTCGATGTTTTTTGTTTTTCTCGTCAACTAAGTTTGAGGAAAATGAATAACATGAGGAAATTCGTCAAACAATAATTTAGTTGATAGATTTGGTGAAAACAAATAGAAGTGTTTATATTGATACGGTTTATTATTTATTGGTTTGGTATTATAAACCATTCAAAAATGTATTTTCTTTTTTGTATATAACCATGCTTTTAGAATAAAGTAAGTACGAGTAGGTATATTAACACTTTCAATATAATTTAAAGTCTCATTTCAGTCTTCTTTTGGCTGGCAATGCTGATTTACTTTTACGATTATATAATAATAATTTGCCTATCATCAAACTACCTATAAGTTTGAGCCGTTCTGTCGTCCTAATATGCACAGGTAAATCAGGTCAATCATGGAGTTCCAGAGTATTATTGAGAATCTCCGACAACTTTGTAAGCTCCTACGAGGAGAATAATCTGTTCTCTCAAACATTGTTTTCAGTTTCAGGGGTTGCAAAGTAAATATGTACGGTTTATAGTCCTCTTGGTCTTAAACACGCCCACAGGATGTCCCCTAAATAAGGATCAAAGCAAACATAATTAACAAAACATATAGTATAAATTATAATTTTCCTACACACAACACAGTTACACACGTTTCACATTCTCTCTTATGTTTTTGCTAATGAATTTATACATTCATTTATTTTAGGATTACGAATATGAAGAACTTATATTACAAATGAATGATCAAGATAAAAATATTTTGTATCTTTAGTATTTTTAATTTTTTTTTAATTTTAATATTTAAAAAACATTGCCCCACACTAGAAATTTCTCCTGTATCGTGGGTGGGTTTACAAACATTATTAACTCTCATACACAAATACCAGGAACGATAATCTGTAGGCCATACAAATATTTGTTACGAGCGGTGATCGAACTGGCGACACGCAGCCTAGCAGTCCAATCGCTTAACCACTGCGCCAAATATTTATCTAATAGTGTAATTACTAAAGCAACACTACTGTTTGTGCATTTGAATGTTTTAAAGTGAATTGATTTATTTTCTTTTAAGTCCATCTATCTACTAGACAGACAGGCAGACATCAAATATATATATTAGATTACTAATTTAAAAACTGTCTAAGTTCAGCAAACAAATATAACTTTATTGAATTTAAAAGTATTATTAATCCTTTTAATGCGGGATAAGATATTCATGACTTTTACTGAAACTTTTTAAAGTTTGACAATTTTAAATCCTTCGACCGAGCAGTACTTGACTGTATACAGTGATAGCAAAGTTGTTAATGTAGTTAAACAAATATACAGTTATCTGAGCACCTAGATAAGTGGAAATCATTTGCAAAATATAGTTGTCATTCTACAACGATTTTCGACAGAATTAAGATGCTTAAGCTGTTCAGTATCTTAAATGGCAAAAGAGGTTTAAACCGCTTCGTGACTTCGTGAAGTCCCAAGAACACCTGACTCCCCGTTAGGAAATGTAGTGTAGGTAATGTAGATTTAAAGCTTTCCAAAATAGACCATTTGGAAAGCTTTAAATCGATTGCATACGTAAGTAAGCCGCTGCAAACATAATCTGGCACAATGGGGTATTAATTATCGGTTCCTCCAACAATACTATGGCACTCTGGATCAAACAATGATCAAGCTGAAGTGTCATAGGATTCCGTTTTATAGAATTCTGGATGACTTGAATAATGCTTTTGCGCTGCAATTAACGTAGCCTCTCACTGGGCCTATATAGTAATATTTGGAAGTAACATCAATACGAAAAAAAGACGGATCTTAAATTAAAGCAATTCATACTTGACTAGTTCCTATAGTTCATATCGCTTATTAATCATCTCTCTGATCTAGAAACAGTTGGGATTCTCAAAATGATTCAATTGTAAATTCTATCTGTAAGGTTTTTGTACAATATTTTCGCCATAGTCGCTTAAGTACAAACAGGTAAGGATCTTAACACCACGCACTCGTAGTAAACTTCTGCATTGTACGAGTAAGGTACAACACATATGTAATGTACGTACTATTGTACTACACCTACTAGTACACTGCTAGAGCTTCGGGCTCAGTAATGAGGCAGTAACAATTTCTCGTACAACAAAGCGGGGTACTATGGTATTTAAGTACTTACCCTTCTCAGGTAGGGGGCCATGAAAACTGGAATTGAATATCTTCCAAAAATCTTATAGACACTCTAATATTTTTATTGACGTCGTCAAGCTTCTTATGGATGAAAGATGGATTTTATTGGCTTTGGATCAAAAGAACTGGACCTGGGCAGCGGCCTTTGCCCAGCTGTGGGATAATAGTGGCGCAGGCGAACAGTATTGAGTCAATTTGGCGAATACAGCAGACCTTTTTTTTCGCTCCGGGCAGCGGTAGGGAGTGTCAGACATCTACTGACTAAAAACCACCCACGTCCCTTCTTAGCCCTTTGTGCCGAGGCCACGGTATCTCTTTCGAACAATCCGCAAATCTGACGGGCGTCGCGTCGGCCCTTGCGGGCCCCTTCCATGTTGCTGACATTTCTTTGAGGCGCGTGTGGAACACGAATGCGCCGTCGACAGAACAGGCCCCTTCCAGAATGCAGCAGACCTTACCAGACGATAGCTAGTTCTCTACCGAAAATGCTCCAAGTGTCGCTACTCGCTGGCACATTTGTGGACGAATAGAACTCTAATGAAAATCTTCAATCTCTTTCCATCAATCAATGAAATACTATGTAGTAAACAAAAGATGAATTAGATAAGCTACTTACTGAAACGGTACTTCAATTTCTGAATAACTGAACTATACTTCAATAGTTTAGTTCAGTTATTCAGAGATGCAGAGAGTAGCCAATGGGATATAGAAAATCAATAATTCACTGCTATAAACTGTACATGCATGACTATAAATAAAATATTATGACTGCAGCCGACTTACAAAAGGCACCGTTGTTTACACACTCTATAAAATCCACTCATCGCTGCTATCATAGCCTCACTTTCAATACAGTCAATACCAAAATAATAATTCATTGTACTTCAAAACAACCTCCATTATTTACTGCGTTTCGTTTTCGTAATTGGAGGTGATGTCATCAAAAGGCTTGAATTTCTGGTGCCTTTCAGCTTCATCGAGGCGAAGATTTGCTTTTGTTTTTATTATACATCATCATTCGTTTATAAACGAGCTGATTGCTCTTGTTGTCGGGTTTCAGTCACTGAGGTGGTGTTCTTAAATATTTATTTTTGACAGAGTTTTCTGGATGTAAACAATCAAATATGAAATAAACTCGGAAATTTCAAGAACACAATGCAAGAATGATTCAATTATTATTTGATTGGACAATTCCAAGCAATTTCAAGGTTATTTATGGGGAACGTAAGCAGGTAATAATTACGAGCATAAAGTGAATTCTGTTCAATTATTTATTATTTACTGATTACAGATACTGATTTTGAAAAAAAGGTCCTTTGTTCAAACTTAAGTACCAAAAAGGTTTCCATCTGTTTAAAAACCAGAAGTTCTCAATACGAGACCAAGTTCACATAAACGTCTTTTACGACTACCCTAGATATAACATTTTTATGATCGAAAAGTATTTTTATGTATTTTCTAACTTGGTCGTTGTAATAAATAAAATATTTTCGGGTTATTAAATAAAGTATTAAACCCAGAAACAGCTTATCTAGGATTAAACAGATGGAAGAAGAATGGATAGTAAAAATTTTATAGTTGAATAGGTCCTTGGTTTCAGCATAGTACTTGAGATGTAAATAAAGCGTTATTCCCATCTTTATTTACCGTTTTTTTTCCTGTTTGAGACACTAATACAACGCTTTTGTCAAGACTTACAAACAGTTGACGGCACGGTTGGCGCAGTTGCTCAAGCAATGAACTGCTGCGCTGCGTGTCGCGGGTTCGATTCCCGCACGGAACAAATATTTGTTTGACCTACAGATAGTTGTTCCGGGTCTGGGTATTTGTGTATGTGAGTTTAAATGTTTGTGAACGCACCCACGATTCAGGAGAAATTCCTAGTGAGGGGCAACGTTTAAAAAAAAATACTGAAAAAAATTTGAATAAAAATTAACGCCTAGGGCCTAGGGCGTTAATTTTAGTTTTTTTTTAAAGTGACGGTAGACATAGCACAAGATAGAGAGAGATGGTGTTCTTTGGAGGAGGCCTTTTTTTGGAGGTTGAGAAATCTTCAAATGTTTCTCCCGTTCTGGGCAGAGCGATAGAAAGTGTATTTATACTTACTAAAACCACCCATGTTCTTTCTGAGCCCTTTGTGTCTGGAGCATTTAATTTGTATAAAAAATTGACATTTTTATTTTGATGTTTTTATAGTGACGGTTAGGTAAATAGTACTCGCAACCGACGTGGGTGTATAGTTATATGTATTCAGAATGTGGTCATAGCAAAAAGAGTATGTAAAGGTAGGGGCAAGTGACGTTCTTTATTTCCAGCCTACGACCATGGAAGTTCAGCGTGATTTTATATACCATAACACGGCACATTAGGCAACTGGGCTTATTCCAGTTGTATGCGTCCCTGTGTGCCTATTGGCCATGTTCTGTTCTGTCTCCTGCTGATATAATAATAATAATAATAATATTCCACAACTATCACACAACGCCATCTAGTCCCAAGCTAAGCAGAGCTTGTGTTATGGGTACTAGACAACTGATAAACATACTTATATATTTCTAAATACATACATATTATAGATAAATATATGGAGATAATATATGGAGGGAAGTGGAAATTATGATTTTCCTACTCCTCCGCTATTCTTTTCTGAATCATTTCGATGCGGAATCCAAGACAAATAAATCGTTTCTCTGGGATTTCGTCGAGTTTCATTGTCTCGGCGCTTTTTTTGTGGTCGTCACTGTAAATTCTGGCTTTCAGGAATTACAGTGGTTTTGTCCCAAAAAAAAAAACCATAACACGCCGTGATTGGTGTAGTGAAAAGAAAGAAAGAAAACATAATTATTTGGCAAATGCCACAAGTGCACACAATAGACAATAAAAAAATCAAAGAAACTAAAAAAATAACAGAAAAAAAGTATTCTTATTATTATATTTTTATTTCATTTTTATTTCATATTTAATATTCAAATGAGCCGCGCCTGCTTCCAAGTTTTGTTTAATTTAAAATGTGCTTGTTTTTTGCTTTTCAGTTTTTTTCAGTCGGGTTCTTTAGTTTTTTCACTACTTTTTAACCAGCAATTTTTCTTTGTTTTTTAATTTTAATGTAGCCAGTGACACTCGCGCCATCAAGACGAATCTAACGACGTATATTTCATTCAAATCCCTATATCCGTTTAGGTGTTTGGAACAAAGAAACGGACATACATACATACATACATACATACACGTCAAACACATAACCCTCCTTTTGGGCTTCGCCGCAGTCGGGTAAAAAGAGTGTGTGACTGCTGCCTCTAATACCTCTTGAAAAACAGTAAAGTAAGTTTAAGTGACTATTAGAATAGGTACTTTCATAAGCAGCAAAGTAGGTTCATAAATTTTTATCCTAGTTTCTCTAAATCGAGCCATCTGACGACAGATCCTTCGCTGTACGAGGGCTTAGTCGTAAGTGTCATTTAAGGGAAATGGGATTGTGATGCTCTATCGCGATAAGCGGTATATAACGCACTATTATACTGTAAAGTACGTTTACGCAAATACGATGAGTATCATTTACGAAGCAAACGCCTAAACGTATTGTTAAAGCTAAACTATGTAAAGTGCAAGTACGTGCTTACCTATTATGGCTCTACCTCACGGGGACGTGAGGTCAAAGTTCATCGCAGATTCATTTGTTTCTAAGAAATTCAATCGTAAATTGTTACATTACAGACGAATGCTCCCGGTTATGATTGTAACATCATGCCTGTAATCTTCCAAGGGTAAGGCAGAAGCATACCTACTAATTTTATAGTAGGCATAGTTTATAGGGTGGTTGGTTAAACGAGGGACATATTGAAGGAGAGGATTCAGTATTCGATTCTTGTCCCAAATATGTAAAAAAACTAATATAACCTTAATTTGTGTCATAAATGTCTCATGCACGCTCTCCAGATCTCACGTGGCAAGACTTTTCCGAAATGTTTGGTATGGTTCTGTCTGTTACTAATTTATCAGTGATTTTTTTTGTTCATATTTTTATTAATATCATTTAAGCATGCTGGGCTATTGCAGGATGCAATATATCTCTCGTTTAAACTAACATACTGTATAATACTCCATAATACATTTATATACAGGAATAATTATTACCTAATGGTACATACACGTACCTAATTGGAATTGCGGTTTAGCATCAACCTACTGCATTAGTTTAACGTGGTAATATGTGATTGATTAACGATTCTAAATATGAGAAACATATTGTGTGAAAGATTAAAGATATCAGTACCTATAATACTCACGATTGTACGATGTCTTTACATTAAGCAAAATAAACATAAAGCTGAGAACCTCAAGCGGATCAAATCATCATCAGCCTATAATGTTCCCACTGCAGGGACTCAGGCCTCCTCTCTAGGAGAGGGATGGGTTATAATCCACCACGCGTGCCCAGTGCGGGTTGGTAGATGTCACATGTCTTCGATTTTTTTATTCTAAGACATGCCGGTTTCCTCACGATGTTTTCCTTCACCGTTTTGAGAGCAGCGGTAATGAAATAAATTACACAAAGTAATGCGCCTGCCTGGATTCGAACCCACGTTCGTAAGTCGGGGCCGACAACACTGGGCCACCGCTGCTCTCCTGTATGCGATGTAGCGGATCATATTGTTAACTAATTGGATACAGTTTTGAGCCGTTTGGGGTTGACACGATCGGGTCATGAGGCCTAACTGCGTGTCTCCTTTTTAAGGGAATTTGTTTGATACTTCGCGTGACCAGAGGACTGGCTCTTTCTTTGTTTTAAGAATTAGCATCACCATTCAACATTGCAACGCCGCGCCGCGCCGCCAGTCTTCTGGGCATGTTTCTGGATGATGTCGAGTACTTAGAGACGTATAAGCACCACGTGGTTTATTAAGTTAGTTTTTTAATTTAAGTAATTATGCCAAATTAAAAAGTGTAATTTTAGTATCACTTATATTGATTCGTTTCAAATGTTGCTCTGTATAATAACTAACATTTAGTGTTTGTGACTGAACGGACATACTTATACATGAAACATGCTGTAACAAAAGGGCCAGAATGTTATCATATAAACTTTTAATTAGGACGTAACACGTAGGTTTCAATGATATTGTTTCAAAAATAACATAACTCACATTCCTGGCTTTCTACGGGTGATTGAAAAACCTTTATTAAAATTTGGCAAAAGACTTTTAATTTGTCGCTTTTGCCTTTGTATCGGAGAACGACGCAAAATATATATTTTTAAAGGGTTCCGTACCTCAAAAGAAAAAAAAACGGAACCCTTATGGGATCACTCGTGTGTCGTCTGTTTGTCCGACCATTCCCCCCTCCCCTTATTTCCGTAAATATTGAACCTAAAATTTTGAAAAAAACAAACAGTAATTAGTTCAACACTTATTACTTACTTGGCCAGTTTTTTAACAATTAAAATCTATTAATAATTGTTATTCACCACCGACACTAGAAATATCTCCTGTAACGTGGGTGCGTTTAATAGTTATTTGTTATACAAGAGTGCAAAGTTGCTTTTTAATTGCGTGCTCAATTTTTCAAAAGAGCACGAGGTGAAAAATCTTTGCACTCGAGTGCAACACGTAACTTTTCATCCCAATTCAGCGAGGAAATGACTAAATGCAAGAAAAAACATTTACAATCACGAGCTACTTCTATTTCAGTTTAGGTATTAACTACCATATTATGATAGATGCTGTAAAAACCTTCGACTTTTTTGGTTGATGACCAGATGACGCTCTTTTTAAAACTGCCACTAATTGAGGATAGGTGTCGATATGATTGTCTTTTTTCATCTTTATTGTTGCTTATAGCATTGAATATGTACTCCATAGAGTGCTTGATTTCTTCGTCTCGGATAATTCAATAAAATATGCCAGCAAAACGGTTTCTGATAAAGTTTTGGCTCCTTTATCTAGTCGCCACGTGTTGAACATATCGTACTGTTTCATATACTTCTCGCGTGATTGTTGGGGGAGAAAGCTCATTTGTGCATTTTTAACAGTTTCAGTCAATTCTGTTGGCGTCAAATAAACTTCCTCGTCGCCCGATTCACTCATTTTAGGTTTTTCACTTGTTGACAAGATTCTTGTTTTTATTTTTAACCTAAGGTTTTAACAAGATGTCGTGAAAAGTAAATTACGCGCGCAAAGCAAATAAAAAAAAAGTACACTAAGAACCTTCTTAGTGTACTTTTTCCAAGTCTGATTTTCTAACATATTAAAAAAAAAAGCTGTATAATAAATTCAGCACCATGGAGGTAAAAGTAAATAGGTTTAATGATGTTTTGAATTCACAAACTTAGTGCACACGATGTTCTAAATTCAATTTAAGGATAAAAACAGCTTTTGCACTCAGATATCGAAGAGCAAAAATACTCTTTCCGAGATGGGGGGATGAAAAATATTTTAAACACAAACAGCAAGAACCTGTATGCCACAAAACATTAAATATTTTGTTCCTAGCAGGAATCGAACCGCAAATGTATAATTGCGCCAACCATGTCGAAAAAATACCACTTTATAGGTTCCTTATATTAGTTAGTTTCTATTCACCAAACTACCTTAGAAACTCCTTCAAAGTTACGCCAAAACGTTCGCTATACCTGACATACTTCCCGTGTTCAAGTTTATCGGTCAAGGCCAACCAAGGTTAACTTCGTGAGTGCTGAAATATTCTAACCTTAAATTTTCATGAACATAGTTGTTACTTTAATTAGGTTTCTTCTGTAACTTTGCTTTTAGGTACATTGTGGTATAATTTAACATGTAAAGGTTGGGTACTTGGGTTTGGCCGGGGTGTTTAAAGTTCGAATTATAGATAAGTTTTTAGAGAATATTTTAAACTTGGTGGATTTTTCGTTCTGTCGTCTGTATTTACTGGTGATGAAGGTCAGTCTTTCTAGCTTTTTTTTATCGTGTAGTTATTGCGTTACCTGAGTTTTTAATTGAGCCTTTGACTTGGTTTAACATGTCGTAGAAAAATATCTCTAGAGCAAGGTTTACTTACAATGTTTTCCTTTGCGAACATGAATCTCAAAAATCAAAGGGGTGTGTCTTGGTGTCGAATTCGAAACCTATGACGTGGCAGTCCGATGGCCACTAGTACTGCTCGAATAAATCCAGTTGGAAAGAAAGTAAGAAAAAGTATTTATTGGTCTCACTCACACAAGACAAGAATTTAATAATAAAACCAAAACAACAGGTCGATTGATACCATATTCTTTTACTATATCGTACCAGTAACTTACTGGCATTTAGAAATCAGATAGTCAGTCTCAGTATGATACTGAAACTGCCATTCAACTGCATTCGGTTGAACTGATAGACGAGCAAAATATAGTTAGGATAATGTTATCAGTAATATTAAGTTCAATTTACAGTCTTTGTATACAATAACATAATTACAGCTGGGTGTGTTTGTGTATGTGAGTTTAAATGTTTGTGAACGCACCCACGATGCAGGAGAAATTCCTAGTGTGGGGCAACGTTTTATATAAAAAAAAAACTTTGTTGTCAAATGTTCCCAACTTAATATGTTAACAAAAAAACCTGTAAACAAATACTGTTCATTATAAATCCTTGGAAGTTTAATTTATAAACACTTTCCAACGATTGGGGTTAAGCCTTTGAACTTTATTTTAATTAAAATGTTCATTGTTAGTCTTAACTTAAGCTTCAGTTATTAATCTATCGATTTTAGCATTTAGAAAATTACTTTTTGAAAAAACTAAGCCATAAGGCTGTAAATGAGGTCCTGGGTTCGATTGCCAAGCCCGTCGGGGCTGCGGGATGTCGTAAGAGATACCGCGGTCTTGACATATAGGGCTAAGAAGGAACATGGGTGGTTTTAGTCAGTAGAAGTCTGACACTCCCTTCGCTCTGCCCAAGAGCGGGAGGGGTTATTTTATAATTACCCACCCATTAAAAAAAAAGAATTTTTTCCATCAGGAGTTTCTTAGTAGCTGCCACGGAGTCTAGATTTGGGTCTAGTTGATAGAAATAGGCTCGACCCTATTACATGGGTATTAAACAGAACTGACCAGATATTGCACAGGGTAGAGAAGTTTGAAAGGCGAAAAGGGATTCTTTGGTCCGGTTTTTTTTATTCTATATTTTTTATAAATTTTGTAGTAGTATATAATTATTTTCTATAAGAGCAGTGGTGACCCAGTGGTTGCGGCCCCGACTTACGAACAGTTGGTCGTGGGGTCGAACCCAGGCAGGCGCATTACTTTGTGTAATTTATTTCATCACCACTGCTCTCAAAACGGTGAAGGAAAACATCGTGAGGAAACCGGCATATCTTAGAACCAAAAAATCAAAGATATGTGACATCTACCAACACGCACTGGGCCCGCGTGAGTAATGGTCCACCATTTCTCTCCTAGAGAGGAGGCCTGAGTCCCTGCAGTGGGAACATTATAGGCTGATGATGATGATGATGATATTTTCTACATGGCATCTGTCTTTCGTCCCTCCTATGTTTGCACGAATTGCACATCACACTTCTCCACTTCATTCGTTTCCACTTTTGACTAAACTGGGCTTTAATGTTTTGTTAAAGGCTTTGTTTTCTTCGTGGAGAGATTATGCTAATGAACCTGACTGCCACGATAATGGTTGCGTTAGATTTATCAATTGTAAGTTGTTTGATTTTAATGGCTGGATTTGTTTTATAGTCATGTTTTTTAACTTTGTTTTGTCACGTGTTTCGTTTATTGAGAGTTTAATAGTTTATGTATTATTACATGGATATCACATTAATAATTCAGAATAGGGTATATCACCAAAAAAATCTAATTAGTCCGTCAGATAGATTTTCAAAAACTAATGGACACGCATTTTTCTTTTTTCACTAAAACAAAAGAGAAAAACGAAACAGTGCTTCAAAGTCGCGTCAAGTCGTGTGACGTCACAAGGTTAGTACTTTTTAACCCACAAAGTGACGCCAAAAGCCCCCACTCATGATCTTTGACACGTTTTATTTTCGCAGATTTTTATTAATTTCATAAAACAAAAAAATCTTGGATAATTATGTGATCCAAGATTTTTCGATAATCTAACAGATGAACTAATTAGATTTTTTTGGTGATATACCCTATTGTAGCTATGTCATTGATTTAATAATTCGTCTTAATTACGTCTCATTATTGTTAATAGCCTATACTGTACCACTGTAGGGCTTTTTGCGATCTAGTGCGATTGTAGCCCAATCTTTTGAGAAAGAGTTCAAAACATTCCGCCATCTCCTTCTGAGCCTGACCATAACTGATTCGCATGATATTTTTTAAGTTTTAACTTACATGATGGGCAATTTACATATGTAAATCAGTATTTACCTACATAGCAAGCCTACCCCCTGAGGCTTATAAAGTTCGGACCCGTGGGTAAGTAAGTTATAATGGGACGTGAGTACGAGCAGTGAGGTCCTAGTTGCCATTTAATGTAGTCGCAGAGGGAAATTTTGAATGCTCTGAAAGATATTTATGAATATATTATAATATAATTTATTGCATGGTAATTATTTGAATTCATTCATTAATTATTATTTATTATTAAACTAGCATATGTCCGCGGCTCCACCATCGATGTGTTGAAATCGGGTACTTGTATCACGGGTAAACGTCTCGCTGAAGATGGTTGAGTGATATCGTAACTAACAAATAATAAGTTCGATCAAGTAGTGAAACTTAAAGGTATTAAGGAGAACATTTAAATAATCTTGCGTATTGACGGTACGTACCACGATCAATCAACCTATGCACAATCAGTGTCTTTTATTTTGTATTAAACGGGCCTGTTCTTGACATATCAATCTTGTCAAAAGGCAGAGAGAGAAACAGGAGAGAGTTAAAGCGGATCTCTTATTGTATGGGAAATCTATATGAAACGAGTTCATGTTATACTGGAACTGTAAAGTTTGATATGTCGCTGTGTGTACATGGTCAGACAGTCCTTGGTTCCTTAGCACCACTTAAGCCTTCGGAGATCCAATAAAGAAATTGACAGTTGTTTGTTTTCCTTATTGTGATGGATTTTTTAGTATGAGTTAGAAGAAAGCGTTTAGTTTATTAATTTGATGGGTTTAAGGAAAAACATCACTTATGATATACAGTTCATTTAAATGTAAGCTGTCTATTATTATTTAATACTAGCGGACGTCACGCGGTTTTACCCGCGTAGTTCCCGTTCCCATGAGAACACAGGGATAAAAAGTAGCCTATGTTACTCAGGATGTTTGTAGCTTTCTGAAGGTGAAAGAAGGTGGAAATTGGCGCAGTAGTTTTTGAGTTTATTCATTACAAGCACACACAAAAATACAAATCTTTCCTCTTCATAATTTTGTTGAAAGAGCGGAGCCTTCTAGTACAGGCATTGTTGCCTAAATGGGGGCTCCAAACACATAACATGTAATGTAATGCCTAATTGGCACAATAAACAATTTTGTATTTTTTTTTTTTTATAATGTTAGTGTAGTCATAACGACATTGCATCGTGGGTGTACTATTAAGTACACATCTGTATAACCCATCGAGAATTACATATGTCATGTTATGCATGTATGTATAGAGTAATTTTGCAGTGCCACTGAACCCCAATACATTCTTAAGCAAATTAACTAAACAGATACAGTGCACCTTCGGTCTGATTTAGTGATTATAGAAAGGTATTGTCACAGTTCCGAGTAGTAAACGTCATTATCATCATTCTCGTGCCCTTATCCTAATGTATTTGGGGTCGGTGCAGCTCTGATTAAAGTTTATTGGCTACTTGAGCAATGAAATTTACGAGCGTTTGAATTTTTAGTTCGAATTGACAAAATATAGCAAAAATGTACCTATCTAAAAAGTACAAAAATATTGATTGTCTTTAGAATGTAAAACGGCAATTTGTTATGAGTGAGTCAAATCTAGTAATACCTAAGTATTTATCAAACACATAAGAAAATAAAAGGAACCCACCAAAAGCTCTTTCACAAATATTTGACTCACACAAACTTTATATTAACAATTTCACTCCACGTCTTCATTATCCGCACGTGTATCAAAAGACAAACAGTGTTTTAACGTGAACAAGCGACGACGGAACAAAAGATCCATAGAGTTGTCTCGTCAAAGGAAGACGCTTCTATTCAACATACCTACGTAAAACAATAGGGACGGTACGAGTGACTTTCAAATCGTTTTTAGGGCACGGGTATACTGGGTGTGGCCTTGGTTACCTAAATAGCAAGAATGTATGGTCCGATTTTTTAGTTGTCGTGGATATTGATCCGGCTCAGTCGCAAAATGTCTGCTTATAGCAAAATGTTTCTTTCGCATAATGTCGCTTCAGTAACTTAGAATAAAATTTTGCCAAATTTAAAAAAAAATGTTTAGTTTGTGTTGAGAATGATTACTAATAATATGAGACCGAAACGTGGCCGCTCATAATGGATAATGGGCCTCATATAAAAGCATTTTTTTAAAATTAAATATATTTCCCAACAAATAGATTTAAGTTAAAAAAAAAGAAAGACTTGGTTAACATTTAATAAGAAATCGGAAAAACGGTCAATGAAACAATCTACAGCCGACTTCAGAAAGTAAAGTCACATTGGACTTTTTAAGAACTTTCCTGAACAGTAATATTGTAATATTATATCAAATACTTGTATACAGCCCCAATACGTCAAAACCATAACTTACCACATTTCAAATCCAATATCCCGACTCCCGCTAATTGGGTTACATTGACAAACAGTGCATTCGATTGCGAAGTAAATACTGAATCAAAGCCGAGTTGATGATTTGGGTATGTATTTAGCAAATGATGATGCGGTACTGAAAATTGTTTAGAGTAGATATTTACAGCTGTTAATGTGTATCGTATTCATGTTCATTAAATGTGAGGTGGTTATCAGATGAATGATATTGGCTTTGAGTAAATGTTCAGTGACAGCAGCTTTACATGAAAAAACTTTTTGTAAAAAAAACCGATTTAAAAAACACCAAAAAGTAAATAAAGAAGTTTATTTTGCATGCATTTAACATTGAACCAAGAAACCCTCTAACCTTTAGGATTCCCTTATTATTGCTTTCGACTGCTAACCGTTGAATAGTATTTTCCATCATCAGCTCATGAAATGTTGACTGCTACATGCGTAGCGTAGACGTACCTAATTATGAAATTTGAGGGTTGCCCTCAATTTTTTCGGGATCCCATCACCAGGATCTGGTTTCCATATCACGGTACCCTTGAATTATCTCCTTTCCAAAAAAAAGAATCAACAAAATTGATTCATAAACGACGACGTTATTCGCGAACACACATAATCGAAAAATATTTATAAATAAAAAAAACACTAAAATGAAAAGTACAGGGCCAACTATGTTAAATATTTATGGGACCACATGGCAACTATTCCAAATCAAACAAAAAAGATATTCACGTAAATCGGATCATAAATCTCAGCGTAATCGGTGTACATACAAAAAAAATACCATTCGAATTGAGAACCTTGTGCTTTTTGAAAAAATAAAAAAAATTACGAACACGATATGAGATTTGTCCAATTTTCAAAGTAGTTGTATAAATCTATCTATACTAATATTATAAAGAGAAAAGATTTGTTGTTTGTTGTATACTGGTTACTGATGGAAAAGTATGTGCGAGTTGTCACATCTACACTAATAATCTAAACAGGAAAAAATTGTATTTTTGTATTTTTGTGTGTGTGGATGTTTGTAATGAATAAACAAAAAAAACTATTGGATCGATTTGCAAAATTCTAAATATTTGTGCCTTTTCCTCAATATACATAGTTTAAACAAATATCTTAGAAGTTAACGCAATATAAAATTGTCCGCACGACAAAATAATTTTATTACGCGGTCTGCAGAGCAGCGGTGGCCCAGTGGTGGCGGCCCCGACTTACGAACAGTAGGTCGTGGGTTCGAACCCAGGCAGGCACATTACTTTGTGTAATTTATTTCACCACCGCTGCTCTCATAACGGTGAAGGAAAACATCGTGAGGAAACCGACATGGCTTAGAACCAAACATTCGAAGACATGTGACATCTACCAATCCGCACTGGGCCCGCGTGGTAGATTATAGCCCATTCCCTCTCAAAAAGAGAGGAGGCCTGTGACCCTGCAGTAGGAACATTAATAGGCTGTTGATGATGATGATGACGCGGTCTGCCGCCCGGCCTCGCGTTCCAATGTAGATACGTGGAGATTCTGGCCTCCGGGAAATTCAAATCCAAAATATTTATTGCACCATAATATTTCCAAGGTTGAGGATTGTTTTGTGAGCAGTGGCGACCCAGTGGTGGCGGCCCTGACTTACGAACGTCGTGGGTTCGAACCCAGGCAGCGCATTACTTTGTGTAATTTATTTCATCACCACTGGTCTCAAAACGGTGTAGGAAAACATCGTGAGGAAACCGGCATATCATAGAACCAAAAATTCGAATATATGTGACATCTACCAATCCGCACTGGGCCCGCGTGGTGGATTATAGCCCATCCCACTCCTAGAGAGGACGTCTGAGTCCCTGCAGTGGGAACAATATAGGCTGATGATGATGATGATGATTGTATTTATAACAGTAAGAGATAGGTACTTATAGTAATTCTCACTTTAATAATATAATCTAAGGTAATCTAAACTAATATTATAGGGAGGAAAGATTAAATTTTTTGTTTGTTACGATTTAGCTCGAAAATGACTCTGACGACTTTGAAAACATTAGAAAGCTAATTGAAAAAATATTACTATATCGGTCCATCTACCGAGGAATGTTTTAGGCTGTATATTATTGTGACGCAGACGAAGTTGCGTGGGTCAGCTGTTATACAATATAAAGACAAAAAAGATAAACCGGTGCAAGTAATTTTAACTCGATAACTATTCTTGAAACTCCTCACCGCACCTCACTCCGTTGTTCATAAAACCAACTAGTCAGTTATTCTCAAAGTTTAAAGTAATAAAAACTATGACGTCATCGAGAGTGTGCCAAGCTTTGTTCCATCAGCGAAGAAAATCGCAAAGTTTACTCACAGATGTTCAAATCTATTCAGAAACTTGCCGTTGTGGATACGTCTGAGAGAAAAGAAACATTCGTTAATTTAACTGCGAGTTTTTGAATACAACAAACAGGATTTCATCATCATCATCATCATCATCATCAGCCTTTAATGTTCCCACTGCAGGGACTCAGGCCTCCTCTCTAGAAGAGGGATGGGCTATAATCCAGCACGGGCCCAGTGCAGGTTGGTAGATGTCACATGTTTTCGTTTTTTTTTATTCTATGACATGTCGGTTTCCTCACGATGTTTTCCTTCACCGTTTTGAGAACAGCGGTGACAAAATAAATTACGCAACGTAATGTGCCTGCCTGTATTCAACCCCACGATTTACTGTTCGTAAGTCGGGGCCAACACCACTGGGCCACCGCTGCTCACTAGGTCACCGCTGCTCACTGGGCCACCGCTCCTCACTGGGTCACCGCTGCTCACTGGGCCACCGCTGCTCACTGGGCCACCGCTGCTCACTGGGCCACCGCTCCTCACTGGGTCACCGCTGCTCACTGGGCCACCGCTGCTCACTGGGCCACCGCTGCTCACTGGGCCACTGCTGCTCACTGGGCCACCGCTGCTCACTGCGCCACCGCTGCTAACAGGATTTAAATTGGAGTAAATGATGCCGTGACGTCTGACAGGGGAGATTGGAAAACGAAAACGTGTCGCACTGACCTCAAATAGACATGAGACAAAGGCTGAGGGCAAGGGAAAATAAATAAATGATGATTATGAGTATGACTATGAAGGGTAGGAAGATGAAACAGGATTTTAATTAGATGTTTAAAACAATTTTTGTTTTTATTTTTGAGGTGATCATAACTTTCATAACACTTTCACTTTAAAACGTTTTTAACTATTCACTTTAATTTAAAAGTTATATCAAATTGAAAATAAGTTTTTTAATCCAGTACCGAAAACATGACGACGGTTCCCGAACAAACCCGAGCGCGTGTGACGTCACAATGTAAAATTTTTCATAGTAGCAAACAGGTGCTGCAGTGTTTTGTTTTCGGATATTTTAGTCAATGTAGCGTAAGATTGCTTTAACATTATGACGTCACAACCAGTCGTGGCGCGTTCGAAGTCATGTGATTCTTCTATCAAAATTAATTGGAGAACTATTCAGTGAAAATAAAATTTAAGAGTTTTTCGAATGGAGTTCTTACACAATTTGTGTTCAAGCTTAAAAATACTATTAAATAGTTATAAAAAACCGTTTTGTTTTTTTTTAGGCTCCGTACCTCAAAAGGAAAAAACGGAACCCTTATAGGATCACTCGTGTGTCTGTCTGTCCGTCTGTCACAGCCAATTTGCTCCGAATCTAATGGACCGATTAAGTTGGAATTTGGTATACATATGGATTTTTGTGACTCAAACATGTACGGCTAAAGTAAATAAATGAATTTTGAATATGGGGGTCGCTTTTACGGGGCAAATAAGAAAATTTAAAAAAAAAAATTGCAAACTGTACCATGTGACACATCAAATGAAAGGGCTTACTATGAGGGTCTCAAATATATTTTTTTAATAATTTTAAAATAAATAGTTTTAAAGTTATTTAAGAAAATTGACGAAAATTGACCGTTCCCGTTACCCCCCCCTTATCTCCGAAACTACTGAGCCTAAAATTTTGAAAAAAATACAGAAAATAGTTCTATACCTGTAGATTACAGGAAAACCTATAAGAAGTCCATGGTCTAAAAATTACATGGTGAATTTATATATATAAAATTAAAAGTCCTGACTGACTCAATGACTGATATGACTGAACGCACAGCCCTAACCGCTGGACCTAGAGACTTGAAATTTTGCACATATATACCTTATATAGTGTAAATACCCACTATTCAAGAGTATACTACAAGACAAAATTCAACAATAGACAATATATTCAGCAATTTCCCTCTACAATCCGGTACCATACATACTTTTTTTAGTTACCACAAACAAATTTGGGTCAGATTAAAAAAAACATGGTAGATATATTATATTCATCGTACGGAACCCTCTTCACGCGAGTTCAACTCGCACTTGACCGGTTTTTTAATTCAAAAGCCCAATTGCTTCAGCACCCTCAAGGCGGTGAAAGCAAAAGCTGGAGGAATCCTAGGTTCAAGCATTCGAAGACGTTATCATGTATCAATATGATACTGGTATAGACTGAATGTTTATGAAATGTTTTTTTTAAACGCCCCAATTATTGCAGCTGACAAGTAGGTATTTTAAGTAAGCTATTGCCCTTGACGTTTTACTCGGAGCTTACCGACTACTATTGCGGGAGCTGCCCTGACGTTAACTCGGAGTTTACTGAATGCGGTGTTGTTATATATCAACTAAAGTTGACTAGGAGCGAATTACAACTCCATTAAAAATAAGCCTTTGTTAAAAATCTTTCTAGGAATTTCTCCTGAATCCTGGGTGCGTTCACAAACATTTAAACTCACAAACACAAATACCCAGACCCGAAACAACTATTTGTAGGCCATACAAATATTTGTTCCGTGCAGGGTCGAACCTACGACACGCAGCGCTGCAGTCCATTGCTTGAACCATTGCGCCTTATTTTATTTAAAAAAATATGAATTAACTACTCAGATTGGTCACGTTTTCAGTAGAATGTCTTTCTAGTGTTTTTACCCGACTGCGGCGAAGCCCAAAAGGAGAGTTATTAAAGTAAGAGGTGGCCAATGAAAAACGATTTTCCGTCAAGTTAAACTGTCACAAACAACTGGTTCAAGGCTGTTTTATTATTTATGTACAGGTAAATTCTACAGTTCAATCCTCAGTTAAAATCCCTTGGCCGCGTTTATGGCGCCCGCGGGAAATTATGGCGTAAGGTACCCAAGGTCATGCGGCCAAGGTCGTCACCAGTTGCTGTTTGTAATCTACGGTCATAAAACGTTACGCGCATAGAAGTTAATGTCAGTTTGTAAATGTAGTATTAAGGGAGTTTTTGTTAGGGCTGCGGGTTGTTCACAAAGATACCACGGCCTCGACAGCCCTGTAGGGCTAGAAACAACATGGGTGGCTTTGAGTCAGTAGAAGTCTGAGTTATTTGATTATTTCCAACCGCAAAAAAAAATATTTATAATTACAAATTAAGTTTAAATAGTACAATGTCTTTAAGTAGCATATTACAATGACCAGTATTCTCGCATCGAGCAATCACACTGTTTACCTAATAGCGATTGTTCTTAGGTATTGAAATAATGTCTAAGTAAGATATTGTAAGTACTTACGTTCGGGGTTACGGGTAGTTCCAAAGAGATACCGCGGCCCCAGACACAAAGGGCTAAGAAGGAACGTGCGTGGTTTTTAGTCAGTAGAAGTCTGACACTCCCTTCCGCTCCGCCCAGGGCGGGAGGACGTTAGTTCGTAGATACTATACATACAACAGTATACAGTATAGTAACCACAGTTACTGTGGTTCAACTTATTTTACTCACCAGTCTACATAACACACTCCATAAAACTAAGTTACAAATGAGCCGTACGTCTTCACGATGAAGTATTTCGCGCACTAGTACCATATAACATTTCCACTATAATTCACCAGAAAAATTACAGTAGTCAGTCAAACCACATTGGACGGTACTAAAAGAAGTTTATTCTGTTTGACATGGACATTAGATTGCCGCAATGGTAAAGATAAAATGATTGGTAAGAAGCCAGATCTCTTCAAGATCCTTTCACCCGTAGGTATGAGGATGTAAGAAACAAAGAGATAGACTTTTTTGGGGGGTGGGAAATCGTCAAATAACCCCTCCCGCTCTTGGGCAGAGCGAAAGGGAGTGTCAGACTTCTACTGATTAAAAACCACCCATGTTCCTTCTTAGCCCTTGTGCCGAGGCCGCGGTATCTCTTGCGAATAACCCTCAGCCCCGACGGGATCCAAACTTTGCCTTCTGCATGTGGTTCCCATTTTCTTGCTCTGTGTCCTAAGTTTGTCGGTGCTACAGAGTAGTTTGTCCTAGTGCCATAAGTTGCCAACATTACCGTGCAAACCTTGTTGTCCCTTTATTATCTACACTTTAACTTTGTTGCACATAACTCGCACGAGTGAAAATAGGACTCTCTCACTGATTGTTTGAGGTTCCTAAAACATAACCTTATATGTTTTAAGAACCACGAACAATCTATTTATTTATTTTCTGTTGTTCATGTTCTGCTCTCTATGTTTTCTTTTAAAGGGATAACATGAAACTGACAAATATATTGTATACGAAATATGTTTTTGTTTACCCTCAATAAACCTTACGAGAAGCGATGGTGCACCCTAGGGTGGAGAACACTTGCTTTGAAGAGACTGATTCACTCGAACCTTAAAGAGATTATATAATGTTCAGAGAACAGAGAAGTTGTCAGTGGATTCCGCAATGGGGCGAACGGTTCGCACAATAAATGTGGGAACATACTGCTTTGTTGGGGTTTGTGGAATTTCATAAATATAACGGTGACGTTTCAACACACCGACAGCATTGTCTAACAAACCCTCATAATACGCGTTTTTGAGTCTGGAGAGTAGTCAGTTCCGCCAACACGAGATTGGTAGCAGGGCTTTAAGTTTTACACTCATCATCTGCGGAATCTTATCCCAACTATAATGAGGGCAGGTTCCAAAATTACTGGATGTAGCTAAATGGCAATATTTTATATAGAGTACGTTTGAGTATTTTAATTTTTTTTTGTGATTAAAAGAATATAAACCAGTCAATAAAAAAGTCGTTTGGGCGGTCGCTTATGTACTGCCACTGATGAAGGCTACATTTAAATAAAACACCTCGTAGCACCTCACTAAATAAACGATTTAAGGTACAGCAATTCATCATTTTCTCGCTATAAAAATAACAAGTTGTAGGAAATCTTATAACCGGGGGTGGGCTGCATGATTACATTTTAACGAACCCCAAAAGGTCACGCTTCCGAATTCCTTTTGCATAATAATAGGGAAACACGCCATCTTTGAATCAATTTGAAGAGGCTTTTGTTAGTACCAACTTTCTGGCCTTCGATTCTTATATCTTTTGGTTTTTTCATTTATCAAAAGGTATAGTGATTGATACTTGTGACGTCGTAGATTCGGTATGTATGAAGATTAAAAAACATTATTTATATTGTAAGCATCTGCATTAATTAAAAGCTGCTTATCACTTATTTCTAGAAAAAAACTTATTATTATAAAGTTAGTTAAGTACGTTCACTATCTCACCCACGGTATTATTTGGTAAGTGCTGAACAAAAAGTTACATCATCACAATCTGTTTAGCCTTTTCCAACTAAGTTAGGGTCGCCTTCCAGTCTAACTGGATGCTGGTGAACACCAGTATTCTAAATGGAGTGACTGCCTATCTAGACTTTACACACTATTTCGTAGGTAGGTACTAGGACACTGACTACCTGTATCGGTGTACAATGTCTTTTTTTTTTTTTTTCTTCAAATTTGTGTCTGTAGTCATTAACTTGCCTTATTATTGTATCGAGTCTGGTTCTTCTAACCAACCTAACAGACAGTTGTGTTGCTGGGGAGTTTGTACCGCCACTTCTTCTTTCCAGCAAAAACACTAGTAAGTGTCGAAGGGGGGGCGTTTTGGGGGACTGTCTCTTGTAAATAAGTAAAGTAATGTAAATTTTGACGTTTGAAAAGTGCTGTTTATCAGCCTAGTTTGAATAAATGAGTTTTGATTTTGATTTTTATGAGATTTTCGATTGACAGCCGAGACGAACAGCTTAACGTGTTTTCAGAACACTCGTCATGTAATTTGTGGCCACCCATCTACTGACCAACCTAAGCAAACGCATCTTAACCTCCACTCGAAAGGCTGTTTTTATTTAGCAAAACTTAATAGTCACATCAACAGGTTTAATATTGTCATTTGATGCATCATCAAGCTTGTGTCCTACATGACCTTTCCTTAGCCCCAAAGAGACTTTACCGTGACGGCAACCATTACCTTAACCCGAAAGGCAGGGGTAACAAATGATTCCTTCGCACTCCAGTGGTGCGATTAGCAACTCACTCAGTTCATTTTGTTAATGTTATCGTTATGGCCAATCAGGGGCCCGGAACATTAACATGTTGTATTTTGATTCAAGTGCTCTTGGCTTAACATAACAGTCACTCGTGTCGATTTGTAGGGTAAGCCGTGCTTGCCTAGGTTGGTCTGTGGATGGGTGATTACGTACCGAGTTTCCTCCGTGCCTCAGAAGCACGTTAAGCTGTTGGTCCCGGCTGCCATATAAAGGTATTTGGCAGTCGTAACAGGTAGTCAGTGACTTGAAACTCTGGCAACCAGTCTGATTAAAGGGACCTATATTAACGGGGGGTATTACCTAGTATTAACTGGGTTGTGGAGGTCAGATAGGCAGTCGCTCCATGTAAAGTACTGGTATTCAGCTGCATCCGGTTAGTCTGGAAGCTGACCCCAACATAGATGGGTAAAGGCTTGGCAGATGATAATGATTTTGATTCAAGTGTAAATGAGATTGTCAACTTGTTTATTAGTACGCGAACTCGGAACTAAAGTTGAGTTAGTCATTTTATGGTGGCCTGATACTTTGTTGTGCCGATCGGGGATGATATACTGCATTCGTGGCGAAATCGAAATATCGGGAACTATTAGTAGTAGAACTGATAAATGAACTGATAGTATTACTTTTTTTTTTCGGACATGCCCGCTACAGTATTGATGAATGCATACTATTGATAAATGATAAGATCCATTCCACCAAATCTTTTCACTTCCTATATTAAAGAAACTAAATCAACATAACATCATGCCTATAATCCACCAAGAGATAGACAGAGGCGTACCTAAATGTACCCACATTTCATCAGTTATGTTTTAGTCCCATGTAATAGGGGGCGAGCCTATTGCCATCAGCTGGGCACAAATCCAGACTCCGTGAATGCTACTGAGAAATTCCTAATGGAAAAACCCAACAACATTTCGCCCAACCTGGAAATTGTAAACATACAATGAAGACGATACAGTGCTTTGAAAACTCGTGTGACGTCATTTTCTAAGACATTAGTATGACATTCTTTACCAGTGAGTGACGTCAACACCCCCCCCACTCAAATCTTTGACGCGTTTTATCTTCGTCATTTTTAATTGATTTGATAAAACAACAAAATACTTATCCAATATTTTTCAATCATCTAACAGACGGACTAATTAGAATCATATGTTTTATCAGTAAACATCTCTTTTGTTGTGAGTTTGATTTAAATCCAAAGGCTTTCAAAGTCAGCATTACATTTACATGTTTTAACCACATACTGACAGTAAGCTAACTCAGTCCCTATTCATTATGATACATGACCTATAATTACTAAATTACTAAATAAAAACTAATTCCGTTTCAAACATTTATCTATTAATTGGATTTAACTATTGTTTCTAAACACGAATTTTGAGAGTATATGTAATTATTGAGAATGAGTAATTATTTTTATTTATTAGGATTTTATTAGGAAGAAGAAAGAAGAAGAAGATTGTACAACTATCTTTGCAATGTATAAATTCAATCTCTTTAGTATTATATAGTCGCATAGCACATATTGTGTGAGTACTATGTACTAGAAAGCTGTCATTCTCTGGAAACCTACGTTTATTTTTCTATTTTTTATTTGACTTGGATATGCCCTGGCGATTAAGAGTGTGTCATGCTCACTTAAATGTCTCGCTGATGGTGGCGGGTGTGTCGGGTCATTTCGTTCCCTTTAAAATGGTTGAGTGGAATGGTGGCTGATCCATGCGTCATGATCGTGAACGGGTGCTGTCAGTTGTGACTGGTCACCTCTTAGTTGCCACGGCTTGTTTGAATTATTATATTATTTTTAAATCGTCGTTTTGGCTTTACTGTCGACACTTATCGTGCATAACTTGCTACATCTTTCTCACATGATAATATACCAATCTCGATATGAATGATGTAACCAAAGTTTTGTAACAATATTATGATTTAAAAGAGTATCCATGAAGTTTCTTGCCATTCTTCTCATGAGACCAACGCTTTGGAATCGGCAACTACAGTACACTGACAGTTATTATGCCTTGTGAGTGGGACTGTAGCTTAGTTTATTAGCTTATTAAAATTTAGTATTTGTTCGACTATTCAAAAGAGCCTGTAACTGGCCAACTTGAAATAAATGATTTTGATTTTGATTTTGATTCTCAGAGATGAATTACATAAGATTCGATTAGAAACCGTTTGGTAGAGGAGTCCAGTTCAATATACAATCTACTAAAAGTAACCTCTTACAATCCTTACATACATAATTTAGTAACTTGTCATCTAATCAACAACAACAAAAGTTACACTACTATTACTTTAATTTAAATTACATGTAGAATTGAAACATTTATTACGGATATACCTAGGTAATTTTTTTTTTGTTAGTAAATCTGTTTTAAGTTGAAAATATTTAGTTTAATTATCAGCCAATAACGACTAAGAAATAATTTGGACGGCACGTGCAAGGTCTCAATAAACATTTTTAATGGGTTCATTATTTAAAGGTTTGGCATCCCTGCCCGACAGTACAGTCAAATGACTGATTATAATGATAATGGCACTAACAATGCTCACAATGCACATTTTTTCAGAGATGTTCATAGTCTTTCTTTGTCATGTGCGTAGAGTGCGTAATCTGGTGCCAGTTTTTGTGCCGCCCACGGGCTTGTGACTCCCCTTTACAGGCCGTTGAGAAATATCTTTCAGGCATGCTGGTTATTCAGAGATACACTTATACATTCAGTCAAAAAAGTATCGGGAATGGATGATTTGTTTATGGTTCCAAATTCAAATATTTGTTTTTTTGTAGTTGTTAGATTGGCACAACTGTTTTCCATTTTGGCGCGGAGTTTGAGTTGCATCTGTTATTTATAATAAATACAGTGCTGGTTTTAGTAATATCATATATAGTGTGTATTGCGAATTTCATAATGGACAAAAATATCGGACAAAGAGTTTGTCTTAAATTTTGCATCGCCAATGGAATTTCGTGTTCGGAGTCACTGAAAATGTTACAGAAGGCTTACGGTGAATCGACTTTATCAAAAACTCGTGCTTATGAGTGGTTCAAAGCGTTCAAAAGCGGTCGAGATGTGATGGAAGATTTGCCTCGCTCTGGTAGGCCGTCAACGTCTGCAACTGAAGTTAACATCGCAAAAGTGAAGAAAATAGTGACTGAAAATCCCCATTCAACTCTGAGAGAGATAGCCGCCGAACTTTCTGTATCTCACGAGTCGATCCGTACCATTTTAACTAATTATTTGGGTATGAAACATGTTGCTGCTCGGCTAGTCCCAAAAGATCTGAATTTTCTCCAAAAACTCAATCGCATGAAAGTCGCTGAGGACATGCTAGAACGAGTCAGTTCGGACCCAACATTCATGAAACGCATTGTTACTGGTGACGAGACGTGGGTTTACGAGTTTGACATGCAAACTAGTCAACAAGCTTCGGAGTGGCGCCTTCCAACTGAACCGAAACCGAAAAAACCACGCCAAAGTCGATCAAAAGTCAAAGTCATGTTGACTGTTTTCTTTGACTATCGCGGTGTTGTGCACTCTGAATTCTTACCGGAAGGTCTAACGGTAAATAAAGAATATTATTTGAGCGTTATGCGGCGTTTAAGAGAGCAAATTCGACGAAAAAGGCCAGATTTGTGGAAAGAAAATTCTTGGATTTTGCACCACGACAATGCGCCTTCGCACAAGGCTATCATTGTGAACGAATTTTTGACCAAACACTCAACAAATACCATCCAGCAACCACCATATTCACCAGATATGGCTCCTGCTGACTTTTTTCTTTTTCCTAAACTCAAATTACCACTTCGTGGCACCCGTTTTCAATCGATAGAAGACATAAAGGAGAATTCGCGGCGAGAACTGAACTCAATTCCGGAAGCAGCGTTTAAAAAATGTTTTGATGAATGGATTATTCGTTGGCGCAAGTGTATCGTTTCTAAAGGAGCATACTTTGAAGGTGATAAAATAAATTTGGATGAATAACAGACATTTTGTGTATTATTGATCTTTTCCCGGTACTTACTTGACAGAGTAGTACATTTTCACACCACTTGCTCGAAAATGTCAAATTATATGTCAAGCAACCTTAACCTAAAGTGAGTCATTAGTGGCCGGGGGCACAGCCGGTCAATAATGTTGTACTGGATTTCATTATGACCCGCTGGTCAATAATGTGATTTGAATTTGGAATCTCACATGCTCAGCTAAATTGGCAGTATAGTACTAACAAACACCCTTTGGTGCCAGAAAGCGGAAAGCTATTCTCGATACCCTTGCTACGAGTGGATGATATTCTCGATTTCCTACAAAATCATAACGACTGCTTCTTCATATCGTTGCCATCTTTTCGAAGACATTATATTGTAAGAATAATTAGATAACTACGAACCATTTTTTTAAAAGGAATACCGTAATAGTAATTGGCTGTAACATTAGTTAATTTATTTTAAGTAAACTGCGCTAAGATTGCTGTGGATTTTGTGAATAAATAAATAAAGTATTATAAAATGTCGAGTGATGAAAGTGAGATCTAAATATTTTATTCTTACTGTTTTTTTATTCAATAAATACTTTGTCTTTCGTACTATGGCTATTATTTTCTCACAGTAGGTGTAAAAAGTAGAGTATCCTCCTCTGGGCTAAAGGTGTCTTTGTCTTGGGCTAGCTTGAATCCCTCGCTGCATTCAGAATTCTTGTATTAACTCCCTCGCTTCGCTCGTGAGTTAAACTCTTAACTCCCTCCCTGCGCTCGCGAGTTAAATCCCGAATGCTTCATTGCGCTCATGATTCAATATGACGCCCGTGACATAAGACACAACTTTAGCCCCTCGGTGCATAATCTACTATTAATCATGCCTGTAATCTCCGAAGAGCTTAATAGAGGTTTACCTAATTCTCGTCGGGGCTGCGGGTCCCGTCGGGGTTGCGGGTTGTTCGCAAGAGATGCCGCGGTCTTGGCACAACGGCTAAGAAGAAACATGGGTGGTTTTTAGTCAGTAGAGGTCTGACACTCCCTTTCGCTCTGCCCAAAAGCAGGAGGAGTTATTTGATGATTTCCAACCCCGGAAAAAAAGGCATGATGGTTTCATCATGATTTCCTTCAACGAAGCAAGATTTTTTTTCGCGATTTACCCTATTATACAATACGCACATCCGAAAACTCAGAGGCGGTCATACCACAAGACTATTACGGCTTTTTACGCACAACGTTCATGGTAATTTGTAAATATATTTCACCCGAAACTTTTTATACTCAATTAATATCAAAACTCATGCAAACATTTATGAACCACTTAGGAAAATGAGCCTTAAGCTTTAACAATTACAACGATAATGCTGCAGAGCTATCATTTGCTCAGAGGTTTCAAATGCTCATTCAAATTAAATTCACCCTTGTCTAGACGGGATTAATAAAATATTAGCGACGCATTTTGCTCATTATATATATTATGATTCTCTCATTATGTATATTTGTGAACGGATTACGTGTTTAGAGTTGAAATTAATTGAACAACGTTATCATTAAAACATTGTAATTATTTAAACTCGGATAAGGTTTGGTTCAGACTCTCCCCAAATACAAACCTGCAGGGCTATTGCGTATCTTTTAAATGACAGTGGCTATCAGATCGTAGCCATCAATTACTGTCAAATGGTTCCATTTTGTACTAAACCCCCAATTTGACAGTTAATCCATGGACAATATGATAGCCACTGACATTTAAAAGATACGCAATAGCCCTGCAGGATCATTAACCACGCCTGCCGGGCTGCGGGACTGTTCGGAACAGATATCATGGCCCTGGAGTACTAAGGGCTAAGAAGGAACGTTATTTATATCCTCGTCTCGCTGCCTTTGTCCTATTCTTTTTGGGGTCGGCGCAACATTATTTCTTCTCCTATTCTCGGGGTGTCAGACGTCAAGACATCATTTACTCTTTTTTTTAACACTCAAACAGTTTTCAAATACAAATATACAGTGACAGTTTCAGCTGCACCATAGATAATTTTTGTTTACCTTTTTTAAATTCTATACTAAAATATGATCAAGCCTCGTCGCCGTCGTTTTGATACGAACTCGATACGTCAGAAAGAACAAAACGGGCATAAAAACTTGGAGTTACGTCTTTTATTATTTTACTCACATACAAACAAAAAATATCGAGATCCAATCCCGAGAACAATACGGAAGTCGTTTTTACTCCCGCTTACGTGCTTACGTCACAGCCGTAACAACATACTCAAAAATATAGGCCATAAAAGTGGGTTAGCGTAACACGAGATAATAATGAGGAAGTAGGCAAATAAAGTCATTATTATTGTCGCTGGCAACCCCAACGATAACTTTGTTTATATCACCACTAAAGAACATCGCCTTCGGTGTTGGGAAACCGATTTTGTTCGAAGTTTGAAACTGATTTTCTGAACGATTTAATGATAGGGGAAGATTTTTACCGCGCAGTTATGAACTTTTATGGCAGTTTGAGTTTTTATTTAAATATGATAGTTGGTCACAAGAAGTTTTTTTTATGTTTGTGTCACAGTTTAAAACAAAACTAGTTGAGTATACGAACGGCAATGGAGTTTAAGTTTTTAGTTTAATATTCAGAGTAGGTAATCTTTAAGAAGCGAATCTTTAAAATATTTATACCAGACAATGTTAATAATAACTTTCAGGTCGTAGATAGGTACCTATTTTGCCAGTAACATTAAGAAGTTTTCCTTGTAACTTAAAGACACATTTTCTCTATAAATTTAACTCCATCCCTAGAGTTGGCTGGCTCACACAGAAAAGTATACCTTATCGTCTTTACCGCAGCACTGGCTGTACAGGATTAATATGTACCCACATCTGGATAATACACAAAACGAAACAAAACATAATTTTCTCATCCGCTCTTGATTTATGAAAGCCGTGGATGCAAATTCGGAACAGCAAGCTTGTAGCATCTCTATGCATGCATATTATGACGCTTAACGCCAGTCTTGAATGAACACACGGACATAAGTAGATGCAAATACCTTTCAACATGTGGTGTGTAGCGTGAGCCTTCAAGACGTCCGTGCAGTGTAAAGGTCTGGCCACGATGAGGCGAATTCGACGCGGCATTATGCTCACAGGACGTGATAAAGCTTTTTTTTTTTTTGGCGGGTGGAAAATCATCAAATAACCCGGGAGGGGTTATTTGATGCTCTTGGGCAGAGCGAAAGGGAGTGTCAGACTTCTACTGACTAAAAACCACCCATGTTCCTTCTTAGCCCTCTATGTCGAGGCCGCGATAACTAGTGTACAACCCGCAGCCCCGACGGGACGTGATTAAGCTTGATGGCATAATCTTATAAATATGAAAATATTGTTACGAGCTGGGTATGGGATAAATAAAAGTACTACCAATTGAACACACGAAATAACTTTATTACTCGCAAAACACTTATAGACAATCGCAAAACACTACTGAACACTTTAGCGCACTTTAAATCTCTTCGAACCTTCCGTTGTCTCGCTTATCAGTAGACTGACTCGCTGCGTTCTCTCTCGGTCGTTTTATACCCCAAACACACAATAGATATTCGAGAAAGTTCGCTATTATTCCATAAAGCATCCAGAAAAACATTAACAAAAAAATAATCTTAAAGATAAAATAACCAACAAAGAAGAAGTTACTTTACGCCTTAGGCATACGGTCGAAATTACAATGCAAGTACCGCTGACGCCGGGCGCAGTAGTTACCTACAGAATGGAATTAGGTACCTACTAGAATTCACACGTACTTCTCAGTTATTAAGCGAGGTTTCTCGAAGATTCTAGATGACCGGCGTAACAATATTTGTTTAACTACTCTCGGCATTGACCAAAATTAATGTAGCTGCATCAAAGTCTAATCGTCGAGACTTATCACAAAAGTGGTTAAACCTGGTTTTAACTTATATGGTTTATCTCGCATGCTCTCACGCATGCGAGATAAACCAAGTTTCGATGATATTCAAAAGAGAGTGACGGCATGCGAAATAAACCAAGTATACGTTAAACCCAGGTTTAACCACTTTCGTAATAAGGCCGATTAGGTTTAATGGTGCAATTTTATTAGTCGATAGGGCCCGCATGCGGGTGCAAGAGATTTCTGGAATGCGTGCGAGAGATTTCTGGAATACGTGCCAAAAGGGCCGCATTCAGGAACCTTTTATAATATATGTTGCACATGTGCAGATTTGCCTGTGCAGTCAAAGTGTATTGACTATCTCTAAGTTTGAATGCTAACTAGTAACTCACTAGTTTCTAACAAGTACATACTACCAGGTCGATGACAGCAGGTGAATACGATGTACCCAGACTAAGTATTACTATAGCGACAGAACTTAAAAAAAAACGCGTTTCTTATTTTTATTATTGAACACTCTTCCTGCTGACATCAGACAAGAAGATAATAAAGTATAAAATTAAATTAATTAAATTAAGTGTAAAATTCGCACGCAAACTTAAAAAATCATCATCATCATCATCAGCCTATAGCTGTCCACTGCTGGACATAGGCCCTCTCCAATTGCACGCCACTTTTCTCTATCCTCGGCAACTCTCATCCAGCTGCTACCAGCCACCCTGCGAAGATCGTCGCTCCACCTAGCCTGAGAAAAAAATATCTATTGGATAATAAGTAGGTAACTGCCGCACTCAGAGAGCTTTAATGATTGCTTAGGCAATCACTGACAGTTTTGTCATGCAAAAATATGTCAAACCTTTACTAAGTGACGGCTTAAGTAGGTAATGATTAAATATCTCTGGGTACGGCAGTAAGTGTTGGTATTAAGAATATTTATGTGTTTATAGGGTGTAAAAGTACCCTTAACGCAAACGAACGGCACTTGTTCTCCCCACCACTGCGATATTTTTTTTCTTCTAGACCATACCTGGGAACCCCTTAGTTACGGAGATATTGGGGGTTAAAGTTTCAAATTTTGCACAGCTGTTTTTGTAAATACTAGTTTTTCAGGTTTTAACTTCACTTGAATTACCTTGGCATATAAAATTGCCCATGAACCGTTTGTGATTCTCGTCTTTTCTACAACCATCTTTTAACCACTATACCCAATCTACCTACTGTAACTCCTGTTAGCCAGAGTCAACAGCGGCGACCACACGAAAAGCGCCAATGCAAAGAAGCTCGACGAAGTCCCAAAGAAACGATTTAATTATCTCGGATCCCGCAACGAAATTAACCAGATAAGAATAGCGGAGGAGTAAGAAAAACATTATTTCCACTTCCGTCCATATCAGCAAGAGACAGAACAGAACAAGGCCAATAGTAAACGTATACAACTGGGATAAGCTCAGTTGTCTAGCACCACGGATATAATAATAATAATAATAATAAAGCTCATTTATTCCATATTTTCTTTACAAAATGTTTTTACAAATTAATAGTTTTCTATTTTATTTGGATATGGATCCCTTTTGGGTAAAAGCCTCCTCCATCCCGTGCCAATTTTCCCTGTTTTGGGCCGACTCCATCCAGCTCGGACCAGCTACTTCAATGATGTCGTCTGCCCATCTCTTGCGTGGTCTGCCCCTGTTCCTCTTGCCTCTCGGTCCAGACTACTTCGTTGTTTTTAATGTCCACCTCTGATCTCTATATCTCGAAATATGACCTGCCCATTTCCATTTCAGTCGTAAAGCGTGCTGGAGGGCATCTGTTATTTTTGTTCTTTTTCTTATCTCTTCGTTTCGGGTTTTCTGTATTCTCCTGAGTTTTAATATGCTCCTTTCCATGGAATGTTGGCATGATAAGATTTTATTTTTTATTTTGCTAGTATATGTCCATGTTTGGCTTCCATATGTCATTCTTGGCAGAATATAGGTGTCCATTATTATTTTCTTGAACTTCATGTGATAGTCTCCTTTTAGGACTTCCTTTAGTGACCAAAATTTTCTCCAAGTGCAGTTAATCTAATAACCATAATGGTGGTTGGTGGGGTCATAATGGTGGGTGGTGGTGGTGGTGGTGGTGGTAGTGGGTTGGTGGATATAATAGCCATAATTAAATATTACTGGGTCCCAAGTTGTGAGCTGTTATATTTGATTCCAATAATAGGTATGACAAAAATGCTTGAACGCACGTTAATTTGTTCTAGTTTCTACAAGGTCCGTATGATAAATAACTCCGGATGTAACCTGCACACGTCTATCTAACATAATATTACGTACATTCTGCTAATGACTACACTCCCATAAAACGTGATGTGCAGATTGTACGTTCATATTCGCAGTCAGATGTAGTAGAACAATGGCAAGGAAAGCCAGTATGTCACCCATCCATGGACTAAACTAGTCACGCACGCTTAACCTGAAGTTCGACCCGAGCGGCTCTTTCTCCTAACTCCTTTATGGTGGTCATGGGATATAACAATGCTCGTTTTGCTTTTACAGTCCAGCGTGCACGAATCTTTATTTTGTGACAGCACAACATGCATGAAAAGATATTTCACTCGACTCGTGTAAAGATTAACCGAATGTACCCACATTGCATAATCTAAGGACATATTCGCAGAGGAATAGTCGCATTTCCTTCAGGAACAATTTCATGTTGTTTTGTGGATTTTCATATATTTGCGTCATATTCTTGAACAAAGTTATGAAAATGAAAATGAAAATAAAATGAAAATGTAATCTTTATTTGTAAACATAGGTTTTAAAGTGGTGTTACAGTTAAATATAGAAGTTCCGTCTATGTTTTGCGTTTAAGCGTACAAATTAAATTGATGTTTACAATCAGTTTCTATGAATATTCAAGTTACAATAAATACGTGAGAATAGGCAATTAGAAATTAATATTTAGATTATTTATTACAGTCACATAATTTTACACACACACAAATTAATTGTCACATAAACATAGGGGTAATAATTATAACAGTTTTATTTCATTAATTGAATTCAATGCAATGTCAAGTTTTTACTAATGTTATAAATACAATAAATACAATAAGTTAGAACTACTCTAACGTTATCTTAGGAAGTAACAACCTTATACGTATGTAATATCAAACGCTACGGGTTTAAGTTATGTACACAATTATAAATCACCGTCTTTTAACTTTAATACATTTAAGTTTCAGACGTTTATTTTTACCCGACAGCGACGAAGCGCAAAAGGAGGGTTTTGTGTTTGGTGTGTGTGTTTGTATGTATGTATGTCCGTTTCTTTGTTCCCTCATAACTCCTAAACGGATGAAGGGATTTGAATAAAATATACATCGTTAGATTTGTCTTGATGGCGCGAGTGTCACTGTCTACATTAAAATTAAAAAACAAAGTAAAATTGGGGATTTTGGGAGCCAAAACGAGGATGTGAAAAAAAAAATATTGTCATTGCCATCGAGTAGGGTATCAAAATGGAGGGTTTTAAAAGCCATTAACACTGCCCGACTCGAGAATCGAACCCAGTATGTCATACTACGTAGTTGCTCTTACGACCACTAGGAACTGACACCAATATAACTCGTATCAATGAGGGTAAATATCTAACAGAAAGTTAGGGATCACGATTGCTTATACAACACCAAAATTTCCCATCCGTCCGACCACTGATGCTTTAACTCCATAAACCACAAACAACGTTAAAGGAATAGGAAATAAAGTACCATTCCAATTTTATGACGGTCCAAACTGTATCCCATGTTGCTGATTTTATAGCAACATAAAACAAAATCTCTTATTATCGCATCCAAAAGAGATGTTTTTGTATTGCAATTTTGGTGTTTTATCGGCTAAAGCATCAGCAAAATGGAAATAGCTATTGTACGCTGATACTACAAAAAAAAAAACAAACATCTAAACTTGCTGTTCATTTTTTTAAAAGAAAATTCCCCCCTTTTGGAATTTCTCCTGTGTCGTGGGTGCGTTTACGAACACTTAATCTTATCTTACATACACAAACCAAACACCCAGACCCAGAACAACTGTAGACTATGACCCGGAACAATTAATGTGGATGTATTAAGGTACACCTCTGCCTCTGCTTTCGGTGTTCACAGTCGTGATGTTATTTCATGTTATGTTATGTTACTGCTAAAAATAAAGAAAACATTATCTAGAACATTTTAAACAAAACAGAATTGACTTCAATAATGCTTGTAGAATGCAGGACTGATGAGTCAGAATCGTCACGTCTTGGGTGCTAGAAGAAATTTTGGTCGAAAGAGGCCAAGAAAACGCAGACTAGACGTTTTATGGGCCTACCACAAGCACGGGCTTCACCACAGTCTTGCCTGCGCGAATACACGGTGCGCACAGTACATCGCGCGTGCGGTTCATAATGGTAATACAGTTTTACCAATACACTGTTACACGGTCCACAAGGTAGTGTGTACCGTGTAATGAAGCTTGAGCGTGTGGTAGACTCCGCAAACAACATCGGAGTACCTTCACCGCGGTCTAGTTTGCAAGGGATTTACTACGACAGGCGTCCAGTCAGTGACGATCATTGCCTAGCTTCCCGGGCATATCCGTGCCACTTGGCCAGCACACTCTCATTTCAGCTTGGCTGTTTTTTCTCCAACATCTGCAACTTAAGTAACGATAACACAAATAAACCAAACGCTTATAATTAAGACCTAAAAGGATCTTTATAAAATATGAAAAAAAATGAAAAATATTTTTATTTAAACAAAATGCTTCATAAACAATGATTTGTGTTTGGAGCCGCCTTTTAGGCAAACAATGCCTGTGTTAGGAGACTCCGCTCCTCCATATCTTAGATATATTTGTTACATAAAAATATCACAGCAAAATTGCTTATTTCTTAATCTAACTTCTTGATTATGTAACATGTATCACGTGAAGCGTGGTGTGCTTTAGTTAAACGTGGCGCGTGTGTAAGATGTAGTGCGGTTAGATGAGATGTGCGGTGTGGTGTGTGGTGCGGTGTGGTGTGGTGTAGTGTGGTGTGGTGCGGCGGTGTAGTGTGTGGTGCGGTGTGGTGTGGTGTAGTGAGGTGTGGTGTGGTGTGGTGTGGTGTGGTGTGGTGTAGTGTGGTGTGGTGTAGTGTAGTGTGGTGTGGTGGTTTGTAGAGTATTGTAGTGTAAGGAGTAGAGTAAGGTTTGTATCATTATGGTGTGTTGCATTACTCATGATAAACCAGAAAAGCTTCCGTATCCTCATAACTAAGAGACTTTGTCCAGTTTGTTATAACTTTTTTACAGTCGTGATTATTTTTATTATGTATATATATGTTTTTATTAATCCTATTGTATATTTGAGCTGAAAGATGGTGAAATTGTCTACTACTAAATTTGGTTTTACATGGGGGAACTACTGCA
The DNA here is from genome assembly GCA_932274075.1 of Diarsia rubi. Classification (NCBI taxonomy): domain Eukaryota; kingdom Metazoa; phylum Arthropoda; class Insecta; order Lepidoptera; family Noctuidae; genus Diarsia; species Diarsia rubi. The sequence continues at coordinate 16,131,293 of OW026424.1, read as the reverse complement.
ATGATGTCCTTTCTCCTTTTGTGTTTTTTATTCATATGATAAGGGAGGGTTTTATGTTTTTTTAGAACCGTTTGGGTTACATACAGTTTTCTGACAGAGAGTAAATTGCTGATTTCATATAGGTTTTTAGTAGTGTCTTTTATCTTTAAAATACATAACCTTTATAAGTGCTCGTTGTGCACGTTCCACGTCCAACAATCTAGTTTTAGCTGCGCCACCCCAAATGGGGATACAATATAGAAGGACGGACTGTGCTAGAGCAAAATAGATCTCATTGAGGAGATTTCTAGGTCGCTTATCACTCCTAAACATTTTAGTAGGAGCCACGTGTCTTAATGTTTTGAAGATCCAAGTAAGCTTTCTGACCCTGGCAATCACCTGCTCAAGGTGAGGATACCAAGACAGAAACTGGTCAACCATCACGCCCAAGTATTTCGTCTTAGAGACTCTATTTAGACATGCACAATTACAGCTTATCCTGTTTAGATCTCCGCATGTGTGTACCCTCAAATTTAGGTCATCATTGGGCTGTGTCCGGTTACTAACACTAAAACATATGTAGTTAGTCTTGGTGGTGTTTAATGTTAGTAGATTGTTTTTCAGCCATTCAGCTAGGTACATGGGCAATCCCTACCTCTGCACTCAGTTTAACATCTTGCCAAGAATCACCAGCAAATACAATAGCAGTAAAAAGCATATAAATCATCTCTTTTGTATTATCCATTAAACCCATTTGGATGTCATAAAATATGGATGTTACATTATTTACAAGCACTTAGGGTTACTTAGGTTTTGTTAAAATAAATTTTAAGTATCAAAATTAGAGGTCATACCACCCGCCATTAAAAACAAAAGGAGCTCATAAATAAAGCTTGTTTAATTAAGTATTATACAATAATAATATTATAACGTTGTAAAACTGTAGAGTTGATTTTTTCGTGGAATTGCAATTAGAATAATTAAGTTGGTATTAGAAAAGCGTTTATTTTAATTTATCTTTAATTTTTCAAAATAATTTTCAGTCGAGGCTGTAGAAAAGCTAATTACTCTTGGGCAGATTAGAAGAGACAACTGAATGGATTTCAGTGTCAAAAAATGACACAAAAGAAAATTGTTAGATTCCATTTTAAAATAAACAATAAAGCTTGAATATGCATTATACAATGCCTGTTAGGTCAATGCACGAACACTTTCATGGTTGTGTCAGAAATTGCTTTTCGGAATTTTAATTTTTCATTCATAATTTGACGTCGACGACGCGCGACTTGATATCACTTTATCAAAAGTGTATCGTTTTAATCTGATTTTGATACTGATAATAAAGTTCTATTAGACCGACAAAGTCCACTGATTTTTTCATTTCCCATTAATAACTTAATGATATTTTCTGAAGACCTATGAGAACATTTTTTATTCCTTTTTGGGTTCCGTACCTCAAAAGAAAAAAGGTACTCTTAAAGGATCACTTTGTTGTTCACTCGTCTGTCTGTCTATCAAAACCTATTTTCTCAAGAACGATTAAAGGTATGAAGTTATTTAAATATGAAATATTGGGTCTATGATCTCTTTCAGCTGTGAAAAAATTAAACTATGCGATAAAAAAATATGACCATTTAGGTGGCATAATATGTTAAAGATTTTTTGGTGAAATACCCTATTCAACGACAAACTATACCCCTATCGCGGGCAACAGATAACACAAACTGTTAGGATAAAGAAGCTTCCACAGGTTTTTCCATTAACTCCAATACTGTTGACCGGGCGATAGTGACATAACAAAGATTGTTACAGAAGGCTAGTTACAACGACAATAGACGAACATACACGTATTTTTGTGAGGGCGCCACAGTGGTCAACCAAGCTATGCGAAGCTGATGACGGGGTACCGCGACCTCGACACAAAGGGCTAAAAAAAAAATGGGTGGCTTTTAGTCAGTAGAAGACTGACACTCCCTTCCGCTCTGCCCTGAGCGGGAGGAGTCATTTAATGATTTTCCACCCCCTTCCGCTCTGCCCTGAGCGGGAGGAGTCATTTAATGATTTTCCACCCCAAAAAAAAAAAAACAGTTCTCTTATTGAACGGAAAGTTGATAGCTTCGATCTCAAACTATAGCAAATGAATGTCAGTGGCGTTTAACTTGCAACCGCACGAAGATATCCCGTAAGTGACAGTATAATATTAGTAATTAACCGTGAAAACTTAAAACAGTGTTTCAAAATGTAGGTAGATGACAGATTTTCCATTTATTTATTTGGGAAAAATCGGATACTCGCTGCACTAATACTTTGCATTTAACCGTGCAGTATACCAACATAACGTAGGTTAGCAATTGCATGCAATATTTAAACATAGCTTTACTACTGACTTGTAATCATACCCAGATACAATTCCTGAGGAATTTTTATAGAGTAATATTTGAAGAGTGTAATAAAAGAGGTGGCCTGTAAAAGTTAGGTTTGGACCAACCTTCTGTACACAATGTATTTGCAACAGAGTTAACAGCACAATAGACGTGACTACCCACCGTTCGTTGCCATCAAGATAGAAAAATGCTATTTCACTTTTAGATTTATTGAACTGTAAAATAAATTAAGTCAAGCTTTTTGTTCGTCTGTCGATCATAAACACAGAATGGCAATGATATTGTGAAGATGAATGAATGAGAAATGAAATAGGAATGTTTCCTGACTAAACAAAATATGATTCTGTTTAGTTCGAAGCAAAAAACACGTTTTCGATATTCTTCGATAATATAAAGTCAGATTTTCGATAAATATTTAATGCGTGTTTTTTGTTTTATCAAATTAATAAAAATTGAATAAGATGAAACGCGTCAAAGATCATGAGTGGGGGGCTTTTGACGTCACTACGTGGTAAAAATGCAATACGTGTGACGTCACAGGAGTTTTCGAAGCACTGTATCGTCTTCATTTTTTGTATGTGTGAAAAAAGAAAAACTATGTGTCCTATATTTTGGAAATCTACCTGACGGACTCGTATAATATTTTTTTGTCAATTACCATAATGATGTTCTGTTGCTTGTATGCACTAAAAACAAAGAATATATTGTCCCTTTTTACTTACTTTTTTAATTTAAAACCACATTAACTCGTAAATAGAAGACTGCCTCGTCGCGACTGCTGAGCATCATTCGCAGGTTCATTTCCCGGGTCGGATAAATTACTATCGGGATTTTCTATAACGAATTTCTCAGTAACAACCACGAAATTTGGATTTGTGCCAGTGTGGTTGATGGCAATAGGGTCACCGTCTATTACATGGGGCGCAAACAAAACGGGTGAAATGTAAGTGTAGGTAATATTAGGTACACCTTTGGGTAACCCGGGTTACATGCGAAGTTTCATGTTTTGTAGACCACGCGACGTTCATGTGATAATATGTCAAAACAAATCTAAATGAAGCATACAGAAACAGAGAAAGGAAACCCTATTTTTTTAAGTTAATATTCTAGATAGTATATTTAGAACTTAATATGTAGGTTGTATAGGAGCTCGTGGTTAAATATAATAACAGCTGCTGGAACCGATTTTCGTGCTGTTTTCGCAAATGGATAGAGTGGTTCTTGAGGAATGTTTTAATATATAATTTGACCGACATCCACGCGGGCAATGATGCGGGCATCAGCTAGTTACACTATATAAGTTTCTTTACTATTGCACACATTGTTCTCAGTCTAACAGACAAAGATGTATCTTGTAATTACAAGTATGTATCTACATGATACATGATTGTAATTCCGAATATAGTGGCTGATTAATTAACTGCTTAATTACTCGACGTATTTGCTGATACTCAGAGCAGTGTACATAAATTAACTTAGTACAATGGCTTACAAGTGGTGCAATATTGGTTGTATTATTGTCAACTTGATTGTTAATTTAATACACATATACAATGCATTTGGTCTAGTGGACGTTAGCGATACTGCTAAGCTTAAAGCCGGCTTTTGACAATGGGATGTAATATGCACTCGAGAGCAATGAATCCGGGTCACTTAAAGAATGTTAAAAATCTCGGAAACTAAAAATGATAGGTTAATGCAATAAATTGTATTTAATAGACAATGTAATACTCCTTAAATGAAAGTAAAAAAAATATGAGTCACCATACATTTTATTAACAAAAAATTACATAAAGAAAAAAACTGCTGATCTCTCCTTAAAACAAAAATAGGAAAATTTTTGAACTTTATTACGATTTTCTTGAATTTTAATACTTCGTATTGCCTCCTCGTGCTTCCATTACTGCGTTTACGCGGTTTGGCATGCTGTACACCAAGTTCCTTATACGATTTTGGGGAATATTCTCCCATTCCTCTGTAAGAGCAATTTTGAGCTCACGAAGCGTGATTGGGGGAGGGTTTCGTTGTTTTACGCATCTGCCTAGCTCGTCCCAAGCATGCTCGATCGGGTTGATATCCGGGCTGCGCGCTGGCCACTCCATACGAGTAATGTTCATCTCTTGAAGGTAGTCATTCACAATCCTACCTGTATGAGGTCGGGCATTGTCATGCATAAATATAGCATCCTCACCTAAATTGACCATAAATGGACCAACGTGATCATTGAGGATTTCTTCCACATATCTTACGCTAGTTAAAGAGCCGTTTTCTATGATCACCAGCTCTGTGCGACTTTCAGAAGAAATTCCGGCCCACACAAGTACAGACCCACCACCGTAGGCTACTTTTTCTTCGATGCATGCTTGCTTGAATCTTTCCCCTGGTCTTCGATACACTCTGTGTCTTCCATCGTGCTTGTAGAGCATAAATTTTGATTCGTCGGAGAACATAACTTTTGACCAATCTTCAATACTCCAATTTACGTGGCTCTGGGCATATCTTAGTCTTGAAATACGATGCCCACGCTCCAGTTTAGGGCCGTTTGCAGGTCTAAGGGGTTTTAAGTTAGATTCAGCAAGCCGACGTCTTACTGTCCATGCACTTGGGTTACTTCCTCCGAGGCGTCGAAACTGATTTGTGAGTTCAGTTCCTGTGAGAAAGCGATTTCGAAGCATGGTGTTCACCAAGTATCGGTCTTCTCGTGCTGTGGTACACCTGGTTCTGCCCGTTCCTGGTCTGCGTAGGTTAGAACCAGTTTCTTCGTAACGTCGGAGAACTCTTTGTACTGTTGACAGCGACATACCGACAGTCCTGGCTGTATCGCGCTGACTCCGGCCGGTTTCCAGCATTGTAAGTATTCTGGTGCATTCTTCAGGCGTAAGCGACATAATTTCAGCTTGAATAATGAATATAGAGCACTATCAACATGGTTTATGTACCCACATAAATGACAGATTACAAACAAAAGCAAAACCAAATGCTGTAATTTCGTAGTTCCATCTTCGAAAGTGGCCCTTTTTCAAATTTGATTTTTTTATGATATAACTTTACAATAACTAAGAAGTTTTAATACCATCATTTAAGGAGTATTACATTGTCTATTAAATACAATTTATTGCATTAACCTAGCATTTTTAGTTTCCGAGATTTTTAGGATTCTTTAAGTGACCCGGATTCATTGCTCTCGAGTGTACAAAATACAAATACAAAATACAAAATGCTTTATTCGGAAAGAATTTGTTACAACAATGGGTGGTTGTGATAGGGGACTCCTTTTAAGCAACTTTTGCCTGTGTTAGGAGACCCCGCTCTTCCATAGCAAAATAATTACAAATAGTAACAAATAATGTGGTAAACTTAAACTATAATTGAAAACTTATTTCTAACATTATTCTACATTTTTAATTTAAGAAAAACTAAAAATAAAAGAAAATCAATATCAAAAACAAGAAAAATATTGTAAAAGTGTATGTGTGATTAGTGTGCATGGGCGTGTGGGTGTGCATGAGTGTGAGTGTGTGCATGAGTGTGAGTGTGTGCATGAGTGTGAGTGTGTGTGTGTGTTTATGTTTCTATTTTTATTTTATTTTTTGTGCCAGTTTTTGTGAGATTGCATGTATGTGTGTGACCATTGAGTAACATGTTGTTATTATGTATCTTGCTATTTAACATACTGTAGAAGTGCCTCAGTCTCTTCATACGTGAGTTTTTTGATCCAGTTTGTTACGGTTTTCTTACAATCATATGTGCTTTTGGTGTATATGCAAATTTTTTTGTTTATCTTATTGTATAGCTCAGCAGAGCGTTTATTGAATTGTCTGCATGCAAAAACGGTTTTAGTCTGGGAAACTGGTGCTACTAAGTCTTTCCTTCTTTTGGTTAATTTTTCTGGGTCAAATGGTAGGGTTTTATGTTTTTTCAAGACGGTTTAAGAGTGTATATTACATCTTGAGCTATATATTACATCCTGCGTTTGAGATGTAATATATTATAGCACAGTGTGAACGGTCACGTACAAAATGTATGACGAGCGCTAAAATATATTTTATTATCATCTCAAGATGTAATAAAATATATCAGCAGCTGATACATACGTCACACGTCACATACGTCAACCAAGCATTTTGTACATCAAAATAAGTACCCCTACTTTTTTTTTGTGGTCAAAAATATCATTTTACGGTAAAACTCAATGTAGCACCCTTAAAACATTGTGCTAGTGGATGCTTTGAATAGAAAAAGGGCCATGAAGGTAATTTTTGTAAAGTTACAACCTGAAAAACTAGTACCTATTTATAAACCAGCTGTGCAAAATTTGGAACTTTGACCCCCAATATCTCCGTAACTAGGGGGTTCCCAGGTAGGGTCTAGAACAAAAAAATGATCGCATTAGTGGGGAGAACAAGTGCCTTTCGTTTGCGTTAAGGGTACTTTTACACCCTACATATATTATAGCACTGTGCTATAATATATGTAGGGTGTAAAAGTACCCTGAACGGTCGCGTACAAAATGTATGACGAGCGATAAAATATTATATCTCAAGATGTATCTGGCTTTTGACGATGGGTAATATACATATATCCCATAGTCAAAAGCCGGCTTTAGGGTTTGGCTTCGATTTCCAGTTCGGGCATAGTTTTGCAGCAGTCATTAAGTCTGAGGATTTGTGGCATAAACTTGTCTCCTATTACATGACAAATCAAAAAATAACTGGCGGCAACATGTGAGTGTACTATTAAATCGAAAGAGAAAATTGTGTTTATTTAGCAAAAGTACCTACCTTTAAAATGCAAAACTAAAAAAAAAACTAATCATGGCAAAATTTTCAGCTCAGCAGTAAAAAAAATAAAGAAAATTGTGATTATTTGGCAAAAGTACTTTTAAAATTATACAAAACAAAAAGAAACAAAACTTATAATGGCAAAGCGTGATGTTATATTATGTTAAAGCATCTGTAGCTCGATAGCTGTGTGCAGCTTTTAAACAATACCGTGCGATGCTTAATTATCATACTTTCAAGCAAATAAATATAATTACTTACTTACTTACTTTGTGAAATACCGGATTATTAAGGTCTTCTCAGTAGCCACTCGTCTGGGAAATCAAGTGATTATAACCGCCAATCATAGGAGAGGAAATGACGATACAGAAGAAAAAACGCGCGTTGACAAACAAGATTGAATTAACTTTAATCAATTATTAAGAGCTGTGTTTTACCGAAAAATTGGGCCCGAATTATTGCTTGGGGAAAATAATTAAGTTTATCTATGAATATATAAAAAATAAGTAAAATTGAAGGGTCTGTTTGTAATATCAAAATAACAGCTTTTTTAAAAGATTAAAAGAGTAACCTTTGGAGTTTCTTGCCGGTTCTTCTCCTTAGGAATCGACCAATGCACCGGACCGTACCCCTTTTTACCGACGTTTTATAAGTGCCCATGTAGGCCTATGTGAAATAAAAATATTTTGATTTTGATTTTTTTTTTATTTTTTACTGAGGTTAGTTGACAATAAAAATCTATCGAGCCCGTCAGGTAGATTTCCAAATAACCCTCCTTTTGGGCTTTGCCGCAGTCGGGTAAAAATATTGGACACATATTTTTCTTTTTAAACATAAACAAAAAAACGAATACGATACAGTGCTTCGAAAACACGTGAGATGTCACACTACATTACCACGTAGACCACGTAGTGACGTCAAAAGCCCCCACTCATGATCTTTGACGCGTTTTATACACATACATAAACTGACACCCTTTTCCCATAGGGGTAGGCAGAAACCACAGAACGCCACTTGCTACGATATCTGCTATCTGCTGCTGCTGTTTTATTTCATTCCATTTTTATTAATTTAATAAAACAAAAAACACGTATCCAATATTTTTCGATAATGCAACTGACGGACTAAACAGAATCATATTTTGTTTAGTGAGGAAACATATTATGATAATGCATGCATAACAAAAACTTTTGTATGACCGACTAATCTTCGATACGGCTAGACTGACTTTGACGGAGATTTTACTGGCAGATAGCTAAAGTTATACGGAGTCATTTTGGCTTTACTTTGTTAAAATAAAGAATTACAACCCCTTGAAAAGTTAACAAAATCCGATTCTTATATAATTATATTATTCTACCCTGGGCAGAGGCTAAGTGCTGCCATACTCTTACAGCGTGGCAATGCCGCCAGTTTTGTGGGCATATTACCGGCTGACAGTGTTGAGGAGTAGTTTTTGATGCCCTTTTATAGTTTCTTTCTAAATTAATGTAAACAGTTAGTATACTGATTATAATTTGATGTTATTCTAATAGGAAAGTGATATTTTTTATGATAATGATTTTCCACGTCGAAATTCGCGGGGCACAGCCAGTTATAAATAAAGATCTTCATTCGGAAAACCACGCGTCTTGTGTTTGCAAGGTAAATACTAATATGATTGATTGTCGTCTGGCGCTGGTTGGGAGACAAATACGAATTAGTATTGCGGTCTCCATCCACCATTGTTCCGAGATCTCATCATCTTTACGCCATGTTATGTTTCGTAAAGCCATTCCTTAATACGATCTTACTGCCTTACTATTGGTCGCGACTTCTGAATGTGAGGGCCAGGGTTCTCAGTAACTTTATTTATAGAAAATCCTAATATAAAACCCTTTTCCAGGGATTTCTCTGTATCGTTTCTCTGTCTGCTTGATTGTATCGGCACTTTTCTTATGGTCTCACCACTGTTGATTCTGGCTTACAGGAGTTACAGTGGTTTGGGAATAGTGTGGCGGGCTTGTCCCATTTTTTTTTAAATATTTTATTTAGCAGCCACAGGGTCTGAATTTGTGACCGGTGGCTGGCTATTACAATTATGAGACTTAAACATTACTGGTGAAATGTAGCTTTCACCTCTGCCTAACTTCCGAGGTTACATGGGTGATGTTTTGTGGTTTGACGATGTTGTAGATCGTGTCAAGCACTACGTTGGAATATCGCACTACTTTTTTTTGGCGGGCGGAAAATCATCATATAACCGATCCTGCTCTTGGGCAGAGCGAAAGGGAGTGTCAGACTTCTACTGACTAAAAACCACCCATGTTCCTTCTTAGCCCTATATGTCGACATATAGGGCTACCCATACCAGACAAAGACCTGTTAGCGAGTAACTAAATTAAATTAGTCTAGCATAAGAAAGATTGAGCATTATTGTTGCTTTTTAAATCTTCGAGTATAAATGCATGAGGTAATAAGTCGACATAATCATCCTCGCTTAACATATTGTTATTTTTTTTATTTGATGTCATCAGAATACCAGCGCTGTGACATTTGTCTAAAATGTTGCAGCACCATGCTGAGATTGTGGCCTTTTGGCCTCGTACGGGACTTATTTATTTATTAAGTTTTCTCTTGTTTTAGTTCTTAAGTCAGTTTTTTTATTATTAATTTCTTGTCCTGTGTGAGATTAATAAATATTTTTTTTTCTTTTTTTTAAGTAATTTCAAAAAACAATGTTTATGTTGGAGTAGCTGAATACTTGTATTAATGGCTGATATTATGGCGACTAACGACTGATATTATGGTAGTTTTGTTCGCCTTAGTTCCCGTTATATTTTTACTTTTTAAACCGTGGTAACCTGCATGATCAATGTCATCAATACAAAACATTACTTGTTTTGTATTTTTTTATACATTGTGTTGGTCTGCTTTACACACTCACGATATTTGTTGTTTCTTAGTTTGTTTTTTAATGTTATTTATAAAATATTTTTTTAGTGCACACACATCTCGATTTCATATATTTAAGTACATATTCGCCCCCCACATTGACACAACATATAAAACTGTTTTACATCCGTAACCACTCTAATTTTAGGTTCAGTTGAAAACCAGCGTCGGGCATCCGCATTAGTTGCCGGCATTTTGCTGAACTGGGCCTTTCTGGCGCAGCCGTGAGGCACACAGTGGCACGATTTGTTTAGTTTTAAGTTCTTTTTTCCTTAATATTTTTGTTTCTTACATTGTGTGTACTTGTGGCATGAGCCAAATAAATGCATTTTCTTTCTTTCTTTTCTGATGTCCTTAGGCTAGACTGGCTAGACGTACCACAATATTATTACCGTTGGTTGAGATGAGATACTAACCTATTAGATAATCCCCCACCTGAGTCGATACCCCTGTTGGAAAGTAATAGATGATACTTTGATAACCAATAAGCAGATGAACTTCTGTGTGTCTGCGGTATTTGCCCCAAAATATTTTTATGAGGAAATAGGTAGACGACTTATTTTATCCCTTGATTGAATTATTACCAAAACAGTCTCTCTACTTGCCCCGTTAGTTTATTTACTCGTATTTTTGCGAGCATTTGTGTAGCTCCGGGCTGCCTGGCATGACCTGGTTGTGATTTTCCCCCGTGGTGACGTCACAAGTAGGTCGCCTCTGCCCGTGAGAAAGGAACAGACCCGCCTCAGTCGCGGAGACTGGTAAACCAATCCGTTTCATTGAAATGTACTGAGGTTATTTGCAATAGAACTATGGTAGATTGATGTCTACATTTTGAGAATGCAAAAACAGCAAATAATGTTCTTGGTGATTACGTTTCCTGAAAAAAATGTTAACAGGCATCAGGAAAATTTTGCTTATGAAACTTGTTTTCGAAATGATTCAAAGTGACGATGCGTCGTTTCAGGAAGGTAACATTTGAAACACACGTTTCGTTATTCAAACACACATCGATTTCACAAAATAAGTGCAATAAAGACCTATTTTAATCAGTGCAATTAAGATAACAGATTCATTTTCGAACAAAAATGTTGCATTCAAATAATGTTATTTGCCAATTAAAATGTGATAGCAATTAGGCATGGATTTTCGTTGCTGTGCGCTTAATTGGATGGTCAAATTGATCAATTAAATTTAATGATCAGTGTCATTGCATACTGTTTAGGATTTTTACTAAAATATGGGGTTATTTTGTTTAGTTAAATTTAAAAGGTGGATTAGTTGAGTGTGCCGAATTAAATAATTATTTAAAAAATGTTAAATGTTTTGAAGATGATTTTATTAAACCCAAGTAAAGTTTTATACTGTCTGCAAAATCTAAATATTGAGTAGCAAAGACTTTAAAATTGCAAAAGTGGAAAACTAAGTTTTGGATCAGCTGAAAAGTGCAGTGATGCGCAAGAAAACCACTTGGGAAATTAAAACACAGCCACCACTTGAAAACTTACAAGAGTCAGGTACAATCTTTGTTATAAAACACTAGATTTTTTTGTGCTAAATATAGTAATAGAGAAAGGATTCTTGACCCTTGTATCACAATAGCTTTTGTCGTAATACTGTCAAGCACAGAACTGAGCAGAATAAACATAATACGTTGTTTGTGATCTTTAAAGTACAAAGCACACAATATCGTTTGTTTTGTGGAGACATTGTTTATAGAAAATCATATGATGAAATTTATTAAGAACTAGGTGTAGCCAGCGGCTTCGCCCGCTCCAACTCGAAAGTTATCCCACGAGAAGATAAAATCTGGATAAAACTATCCTATGTTTAGTATACCTATTTTTGGTACACAGATAGTTTATAATCTGGATGTTAATCCAAATATCCAAATCCGTTCAGGGGTGTTTGCGTGAAAGAGTAACAAACATTCATCCATACACACATACATACTTACTTACTTGTAAATGTAAAAGATGCTGTCTGTCTGAAACGGGAAAATGGAAAAAGAAAACGTGTTGTTGCGCTGACATAAAATATCATGGAAAAAGGGTAATTTGATAATTTGATAAGATTTATTTAAATTGAAAGTAGTACTGGTGGTTAAATACTTATATGCAACGTAGGTCAACTACATAAAAAAATAATCGACACGTATTTTTCTTTTTTCACATAAACAAAAGATGAAGACGATACTGTGCTTCGAAAAGTCGTGTCAAGTCGTGTGACGTCACAAGGTTAGTACTTTTTTACCCACAAACTGACGCCAAAAACCCCCACTCATGATCATTTACACGTTTTATTTTTGTATATTTTTATTAATTTGATAAAACAAAAAACACGTATCCAATATTTTTCGATAATCTAACTGACGGGTTAATCAGATTTTTTTGGTGAAATACCCTATTCATAATTATGTTTTCATACCAATTTAAAAAGTAAAATATCATAATTATAATAGTCATGTCCACATTATGCAGCAGTAATTTCGGCGTTATTACTAAAGTGCAGACTTTTCGTTTTTTGTGGAGTCTCAAGTACCTAGTTAGTGAAGCAAAAGGTCTTTTCAAAATTTTGGCAGCATGCTTACGTTTATAAACACTTTTTTTGAGCTCGCACGGAGGTAGTTTTATAAATGTATGAAATGTAAATACTTTGGTAATGAGTGTTTATAAATACGAAAAATAAAATTAAAATTTGGTGTTTTTTTTTAATTCATAGCAAAATTTTAGTCACAGCTTTGTCTGAAAGAAATTCGGTCTTAAAAACTTTACAATCAGAATACACATATTATATGTGCGCAATACTATTCATAGGCAGCATTATTTTGCATATTTATAAAGGAAAAACCTACAATCTTTAAAAAAAAATCTGTAAGTACTTGACCTTTAAAGTTTTTATTCTCAAAGGCACATTTCCATATTAAATGCGAGACTGTAATTAGCTAATGCAAATTCTTGAACTTTGAAAAAGAAAATATGCAGACGCAGACTTTATAACTTATAAAAAAGGGTTTATTAAAACTTAGTGACAATTCATTTTCTAGATTTGTAAAGGAACATTAATGAAAAGTGGTTTACTGTAAATCTCACAAATTAACCCCAATGTCTCCACTCTTATTTCATCTTATTATACGATTAACTAGCCAATACTCATACTTTCAAACGGTCTCGATTCCGTGCAACGTCTTTCCAATTCTCAAGGAAGACATCCAATTCATACCGCCATCTCCTTCGTGGTCTACTGCGACGTGCCCGTGTCCCTGTTTCAGCGCACCAATCCTCCCGTCGGGGTTGCAGGTTGTTCGCAAGAGATACCGCGGCCTCGACTTAAAAGGCTAAGAAGGAACATGGGTGGTTTCTAGTCAGTAGAAGTCTGACACTCCCTTCCACTCCGCCCAAGAGCAGGAGGGATTATTTGATGATTTCCCACACTCAAAAAAAAGGGCACCAATCCTGAAATTTACGGGCCTACAGCTCGTTTAGCATGCGGTATGCATGTCCTGCACAGTCACATTTTCTTTTATGTATTTAATTAAATGTTTATGCTATTTTAACTTTTTTTTTGGCGGGTGGAAAATCATTAAATAACCCCTCCCGCTCTTGGGCAGAGCGAAAGGGAGTGTCAGACTTCTACTGACTAAAAACCACCCATGTTCCTTCTTAGCCCTATATGTCGAGGCCGCGATAACTAGTGTACAACCCGAAGCCCCGACGGGCGTTGGCCCTTTCGGGCCCCTCCCATGTTGCTGACATCACGACACGGCCTGTCGTCGTCGTAAGACGGACTGACGGCGAGCTAGCCCATCACTCACCGTCCACAGGCCCGCGTCTACGGTGGCCGGAAGCCGTCACGTGGCCCCAGACGCCCGGAGCACCTCCCGCGGCGGCTGGGACGAGAGGTTCTCTCCCTCTCGCGTTCCGCCACCTCCTTCGCTAGCATCACTGCTTCGCAGAAGGAAGCGACGCCATCCCATTCCTCCTCGCCCCGGACCATGGCTTGCACCAGGGCCGGACGCGAGAGGTCGCCGACGCCAATCGCCGCTACGAGAAGACGGCGGGGCTCCACACAAGCGGGGCACACCTCCACTATGTGCTCCACCGTGACAGTGGCCGTGATCGTGACATTAACTTTCGTCATTTTTTTAAGAGTGAAAACCAGTGTCTGGCAGATGGCCCTTCAAAGCACAGCATCATATTTAGTAGTGGTTCTCACAAGCAGGTTTGTATGCCGCAGTCACAACGTGCAAGCTGTTAAATTTTTTATGGTCGGAACCATAAAAAAGCTGTCCTGTTCCATCCTCTTTTATTTTTAAACTGGCCAATGTCCGCAACTTCGCCCGTGTGTATGTCGGTTAACGCTATAAATTATATACTAAAACCTTCCTCTATTCATTGGTAAAAACAGCATGAAAATCGGAGCAGTTGTTTTTAAGTTTATTGCGAACAGACATACAGACTATATTTTATAATACGTAGTGATATTTGTAATACATTGTCGGGTAATATAATATTTTAGTCGTTTTATATGGCATGCCATGGAATAATATTTGTTTTCTTTCCTAATCTTTGTCGTTCACTGTCTTCATTTGATTGAAATAAACAGTAATTTTATATGTTACTAGCTGAACCGGGCATGCCTTGCAATTCCTACCAACTAAGTACCTGCCTACTACGTACCTACTACGTACCTACTACGTACCTACTACGTACCTACTACGTACCTACTACGTACCTACTACGTACCTACTACGTACCTACTACGTACCTACTACGTACCTACTACGTACCTACTACGTACCTACTACGTACCTACTACGTACCTACTACGTACCTACTACGTACCTACTACGTACCTACTACGTACCTACTACGTACCTACTACGTACCTACTACGTACCTACTACGTACCTACTACGTACCTACTACGTACCTACTACGTACCTACTACGTACCTACTACGTACCTACTACGTACCTACTACGTACCTACTACGTACCTACTACGTACCTACTACGTACCTACTACGTACCTACTACGTAACTACTAAGTACCTACTACCTACATACTACGTACCTACTACCCACCTACTACCTACTACCTACCTACTACCTACCTACTACCTACCTACTACCTACCTACTACGTACCTACTACGTAACTACTAAGTACCTACTACCTACATACTACGTACCTACTACCCACCTACTACCTACTACCTACCTACTACCTACCTACCTACTACCTACCTACTACCTATCTACCTACCTACAACCTAACTATCTACTTACCCAAAAAAAAAGAACAAAAATTATCCTATGTCCGTCTCCTGGTTTTAAGCTACCTCCCCACCAATTTCCAGCGAAATCGGTTCAGCCGTTCTTGACTTATAAATAGTGTAAATAACACGACTTTCTTTTATATATACAGTGTGATTCTTTATAATGTGCACATATCGAAATGGGGGAATCTATGCTTAATTTTATCGACGGAAAAATTATTAAAAAAAATCAAAATATTTTTTTATATTTTATATGGAATTTTTAAAAATTTTGTCTGCTACTGTGACCCCAGTGTAAACAAAACGGTGTAACTTTTAAACTGAATTATCTATCGCGATGAAACAAACTCCATAATGATTGGAAGCAATTAGGCGTCCTCGTTAAATGAAAATTGTGGAAAAAAACTACCCTCAATTGAAAATAAACACGTTTTTTGATCAAAAAAACTTTTTTTTCCATAACTTTTTACATCAAATTGTTTCATCGCGATAGATAATTTAGTTTAAAAGTTACACCGTTTTGTTTACATTGGGGTCACAACAGCGGACAACATTTTTGAAAATTCCATAAAAAATATTTAGATTTTTTTAAATATTTTTCCATCGATAAAATTAAGCATAGATTCCCTCATTTCGATATGTGCACATTATAAAGAATCACACTGTATAGATTTAAGGATCCTACAATAAAACTTTCACATGGTCTTGAAGCTCACATAGACTTAGTCGTTTTATTATGTGCAAGTGACATTGAGGTGGGTTAGGAGGTTGGATTCGACTTGAAATCTCACCCGATTTAACTGAATACCAGTATTTAACAAGCCAAGTCACAGTCCCAGCGGCATAAACAGTCTGACACCAGGTTAAGCAAGCTATGCTAAGTGGCTGCAGGTGAGTAATGGGCTAGATCACCGTCCGTCCGTCTTATGATGACGATAGGCCGTGTCGACGGCACGTTCGTGTTCCACGAGCGCCTCAAAGAGATGTCAGAAACATTGCTGGGGCCTGCAAGGGCCGACGCCTGCCGGGGCTGCCGGTTATTCGAAAGAGATACCGTTGCCCCGGACACAAAGCGCTAAGAAGGAATATGGGTTGTTTTTATTCAGAAGTCTGAGACTCTCTTCCGCTTCGCCCAGAGCAGGAGTCATTTGTTGATTACCCCCAACCAAAAAAAGCGCTTATTATTAAAATGATATCAAAAAATCATACATCTAAAAGTAGCATCTCGTACGTAGGCAGAAAATTGTGATGTCGATCGTAAAGGGCACCTCAAACTACAAATAGAACTAGACCCTCCCTCGCCTACATAACCCATTAGAATTACCTTTAATTAAAAACCGTTTATGTACATAAGTGAATTGTTTACAATCTCAAAAAAATATAAATAACCTTACAATAGGGGATCGAACAACGGGCCGCGGGTAGTCCAACGGCTATCGCGGCCTCGACATAGAGGGCGAAGAAGGAACATGGGTGGTTTTTAGTCAGTAGAAGTCTGACACTCCCTTTCGCTCTGCCCAAGAGCGGGAGGGGTTATTCGATGATTTTACACCCAACGTCTCATGTTAGTACATTTTTACCTACAAATGACGTCACAACCCCCCACTCATGATCTTTGACGCGTCTTGTCTTCGTCAATTTTGATTAGTTTGATAAAACAAAAAGCACGTTTCCAATATGTTTCAATAATCTAATTGACGGGCTAATTAGAATCATATTTTTTTGACTCAGTCCGATCCCCTATTTACAAGCTATTCGCTCAGGGTTTGCTCGGTAACTTGACCGAACTTCGACATTTAATATAGCCTTACATAAATTATCACGCATCTTATTCCTGAAGGGCAAGGCAGGGGTGTATTTAACAGTACACCCCCTATATTTCGTCAGCTATGTTTAAGTTCCATGTTTTCCATCAACTGGGCGCATGCACAGCAGTCGCCCACGCGACATTTTTTTTAATTAAAGTAATCTATGTGTCAATTATAGTAAAGTCTCGCAAACTACAAGGAGGCCAGAAACATGAAAGAGGTATTGTATATGGTTCATAGGAATCTCATTATCAAATCTATATACATACCTACATGTCTAATAGGATGCAGTACGCAATGATAATACTACTACTTTACCATCCTGGAATCCTGGTAGTTTGTATAAATTAAACTCGGATTTGACACATACGTTCCTTTTATGTGTATTTGTTTTTTTAATTTTAATTCTATTTTATCGATCATCGTGTCAGCCAATGGCTAATTGCCAAAAGCCTCAAGTAATACTCAAAGAGGCTTTCGTTAGGCAGTTGGATCGGGGCTAATTAAGAAAGCGATACGTTTTGTCACGGCGTGCATTGTTAAGAGGTTCTTCAATGGCTTGGATAGCCTGATACCGGTGGAAATTAATTAAATATAGATTTCTATAAAATACAGTTTATAATGTATGCTTAATAAATAATTAAATATTGTGAATAATACAAATTATCTAAAGCATCAAAATGATTTGCTAAGTATGGAAAAACACACAACGCTGCAGATAAAAATATAATCTAAAAGTAAAAGTCCCTGATAGTCCCGTCCCAACTTTGACATTTAGCCATTTCTAAATTGGCGGTTACTGTGCGTAATGGAAATAAAATATAACGATGCGATTTCAGTTATATGAACAGACGCCATTACTTCTAGTATAATGCCCGTTAATAGAATTACTGATTTTTGCTTGATTTAACAAAACATCACGTCTCTAATCCACAAAGGAATAGGCAGAGGTGTACCTAATCGAACACCTTTATTCCGTCAGTAATGTTTAAGTCTTATACAATAGGGGGTAAGCCTATTGCCATCAACTGAGCACAAATTCAGATTCCTACTGAGATATTTTTAGTATTTTTTGATGAAAATCCCAACAACAATTTGCCTGGCTCGGGAATTGATCTCATCGTCAGCAGTTGCGATATCCCTGTTTACTGACTTAAAAAATGTGATTCTAATTAGTCCGTCTGTTAGATTATCGAAAAATATTGGATACGTATTTTTTGTTTTATCAAATCAATAAAAGTTGACGAAGATAAAACGCGTCAAAGATTTGAGTGGGGACCGCTAAAAAATGTCATACTAATGCCTTAGAGTATGACGTCACACGAGTTTTCAAAGCACTGTATCGTCTTCATTGTTTGCTTACGTGAAAAAAGAAAAAATACGTGTCCAATAATTTTTGGTAATCTATAACTTTGTTAACATCTCTATTGCAGTCACTAAACAAACAAGACAGTTTGATTGAACTACAATTTTATTTTAGCTTCTCCGTTATATTTATTTAGTTTAGAAAATGTTTTGTGATTCAGTGAAGGAGGGTTTGAGCCGATGATTGGAATAGTTTTTACTATCCTGGTTTCATCCACCTACCGTTTTTCCAATTAAGTTTGGGTCGACTTTCAGTGGAATCAAATATGGCTGAATATCAATGTTTTACTGGGTCTGTTATCTGACCTCTGTCCTGAAAAGCCAATTATTGGGTAAAATTGGTATTAAATGGAGGTTGTAGCGTTACATACGTACAACGGGGTGAATAGAAACGCAGGGGTGAAAAGAGACAAAAGTTTGAAAGGGTTACCAACAAGTAATCTATTTAATTTGCATAATTTTACTTAAATATTTAGATACGTTTCTGGCTACATACTATATTAATTCAACGTTAAAATACAAAGTGTTGTTTCGATTTAGCTCTGAATTTCTATTCACCCCGTTTGACGCACTCTTTTTCTTCATTTTCATTTTTCATTTCATTTATTCAATATAACAATTTACATTGTATCTGAATGTGTTACATGACATTTACAATCTGTTAAAAAATCACAAATAAATCAAAAAAATACATATCAAATCCGTTAATAATCACAAAATAATAAATAATTAAACACAATAATAAATCATTGATTATCGCAAAAATACCTAATTTCCGTATCAACTGATAATCTTCATTATTGTAATAGTTTATAGTAATTTAAATCAATAATAATGATAATTTACACAACATAATTAATACACAAAACCATAAGAATAACATATTAACTAACATTACTTTGTGTAACACTATTTGTTAAGGCGAAGACATCTTTCACCGACATGGCTTCGCAAACGCAGACAATAAGATTAACCACTGAATTGGAACATGAGCTGTTTAATTATTACAGCGAAGAAAAGAAAAAGCGACAAGAATTACAATGTCAAGTAATGGAGCTTAAAACCGAAATGGAAATGCTACGGGAAACTTTGAAACACCAAAGTGACCAGGAGAAAAATAAGCCTACTGAAAAGGTCAACAAAGAAAGTTCATCCAAACCTATCGAATATGAGACGGACGAGGATGAACTAGCCAGAGAAACGGAGTGGATTAGGATAGAAAATAAAAGAAAAAAACGGAAGCTGAACCGTACGCTGACTCCCCCCTCCCTACATAATGCTAACAATGAACAAGGGAAAATAAATCCCAAGAAAACGCCAAAGCCACCCCCAATAATAGTGCAGGGTGTTAAAGATTACCAGTCATTCTATGACTCAATAGCCAGTACTCAGGGCGACACGTTCACCATAAAAATGATGAACGGGGATAGCGTCAAAATAAATGCAACTAATGAAGATGCCTATAGAGAGATTACGAAGCTACTAACTTCAAATAATTCACTCTGGCACTCGTATGAGAACAAACAAGCCAGACCAATACGAGTAATGGCCAAAAAACTGCATCATACATGCCAGCCAGAAAGAATTGTAGAGTTCCTGAAAACCAAGGGCTACAAAATTGAAAATGCTGTGAGCAAATTAAGTTGGAGGAAAAAGGAACCACTCAACATGTTTATGTTGACATTTGAAAAAAATGAAGATATAAACAAAGTTTATGGAATCACTAATATTCTAGGGTGTAAAGTTGAAATCCACCCACTTAGAGCATCTAAGTTAGTCCCACAGTGCAAAAGATGCCAAGCCTATGGACACACCCAGAAGTATTGTTCGAAAGAACCAAGGTGTGTCAAGTGCACCGGCAAACACCTCACAAGAGACTGTGTGAAACCGGCACAAGATAAACCAAAATGCGTTCATTGTGGTGAGCCACATCCAGCTAACTATAGAGGGTGCATAGTAGCAAAGGAGATGCAAGTGTTAAAAAGTAAATACACTAAAAAGCAAACTGCATCCCAACCAAGGAAGCATACCGAACCATCAGCTACCAAAGAAGCTAATGAAAAGAAGGAAATGACCCACCAACCACCCAAGCACTCTTCGTACTCTCAAGCAGTCAAAAACAATATGGAGGCAAGCTCGGAGTCAAAACTCGACAAAATTTTAAGTCTAATGTCAACATTTGATGAACGACTTAAAAAACTAGAAATGAGTGCCAAAAAAGCTCCTATTCATCTGCAAAAATGATTAATAACCTCAAGATCATGACATGGAATGCTAATGGACTGCTGCAACACCAACATGAGCTACAAGTAGTCCTAGATACAGAAAACATAGATATATGCTTAATATCAGAATCACACTTTACACGACAATCATTTGTAAAATTTCAAGGCTACAAGATATATCATGCCCTGCATCCTGATAACACTTCAAGAGGAGGCAGCGCCGTCATAATTAGAGAAAACATACATCATTATGAATATACCAAATGTGAAGATCAGGAAATGCAAGTGGTCGGTGTAACTATCCAAATGAAAAGATACAACTCGGCTACTATAGCAGCTATATACATCCCCCCAAAATACGCACTAAAAAAAGGGGAATACAAGATACTCTTAGCGCGACTTGGAAATAGATTTATATTAGGTGGAGACTTCAATGCCAAGAATACCTACTGGGGCTCTAGACTAACTACAACGAAAGGCAGAGAACTACTAAGTGCCATACAAGAAACCAAATCAGAAGTTCTATCAACTGGAAAACCGACATATTGGGAAAAATTCCAGACTTAATTGACTTTTTTATATATAAAGGTATACCCTCTGACTTTATAAGTGCCGAAGAAGGATTTAATATGAACTCTGATCACTCACCAATAATTTTATATATTAGTGAACATGTCAAACAGAGAGAAGACAATCCCTTTCTCGTGAACAAGTTCACAGACTGGGAATCCTTTAAAATAGACTTAGAAAATAAAATAGACCTAAATATTTTCATCAATGATAAGCACCAACTTAATTTCGAATTAAGCAAATTTATTGTAGATGTTCAACAAACTGCATGGGCTAATACACCCAAGAAAAAAAGAACACTGAAAGTTAATAGTTATCCAAAAGAAATAACAGATCTAATCAGAGAAAAAAGAACCTTGCGAAAAAAGTGGCAGCGAAACAGGTTTCCCCAAGATAAGACACTATTAAATGGAATAAGTAAACGAATTACGAAGGCAATCCAGAAAGTTCGGGACGAAAACCTGACTAGGCATCTTCTTCAACTGACTAATGATCGATCGACTGATTATTCACTATGGAAAGCCACAAGAAATCAAAAACAACCTATTGCTCACATAACGCCAATAAAAGAACTAAACGGACAATGGGCAATAAGTAACGAGCAAAAAGCATCAAGGTTTGCCCAACACTTAGAGGAAGCCTTTACACAAACCGAGAGCGCTGACCAAGATCTCCATTGGGAACAAATACAACAAGTAGACCAAGAGATAAAACTTGTAACACCAAAAGAAGTATCTAAAGAAATCAGAGATCACATCAGTTCAAAAAAATGCCCTGGTTATGACCTTATCACAGGGGAAATCCTAAAGAATCTACCGAGGAAAGCCTTGGTAAAACTTACTAAGATAATCAATGCTTCTTTTAAACTAAAGCATGTTCCAGACCTATGGAACACTTCCCTTCCAGCGATGGAACAGTGCGCAGCTAATTATTTCGCTCGCGATTAAAATTACGATTCTCGTGTTCCGCGCTCGATTCCTGGCTCGTGAATTGTCCCTGAGTTTGTGATTTTGTGTGGAGTGCTGGTATTGTATAGTTTTTTAACGATTTTGCGTCGGTTTTAATGGTAATAAGTTAATTTCGTTGGCTATCGGTGAGTACAGTTACTTTTTTTTTATTTTTTTGGGTGTGTGGGTAGGTACCTCGAATAAGTTTCATCATAGTTTAATTTTGTTTTTTTGTTTTACTATTTAATACGTTTGTGTTTTAAGTCCCATAATCTACAACATGTTGTCAATTAATGAAGACCCTCCAGATAGGGGAAAAGACCCGCCGCGCCGTAATAATAGTACAACCAGGTCACCAACTACCTCCGCTAGTTCGAAACGGTTGTTTAGCGAAATGTCTCCTTCTTATATTTCGCCCGAGGATAGATCGAAACGGCTTCAAACATCTGATTCGATTGAAAAATCGTCGCCGATATTAAATGTCAGTCCGACCGCGAGCAATAACGACTTTAATTATTGTGATTTAGTCTCACAGGCGTCTGCATACTTAAGCAACATTAACGAACTTGTCAGTGATCTAGGTTCCCGCATTAATGTAGCAAATAAATCCGCTATCATGGACATGACTCAGCGCGTAACGACCATAATTTCGCTGTTGGCCATAAAGTCATCCTCCAACGAAACAAAACTAGCCAAAACGGAACGCGAATTGGATAAATTTAAATTAAATCCAAATCCAAATATCAATACAAGTGAGTGTAAAAAACGTTCGTATTCGGATTCATTAAAACTTCGCCTACCAAAGGTTGTGCCTGCTGTAGAATCACGTGCTCCGTTACCGTGTGTTGTCGCGTATCCTATCCCGGAGCGGGAGGCGGAGTACTCATCGTCATCCGCTACTAAAAATGCGCTTATGAAGGTTATTAAACCTAGTGACGACGGGTTTCAAATTGTAGGCGTTAAAAAAACCGCGAAATCTGGTGTTGTACTACGTGTCGCTAATGATAACCAAATTAAAAAATTACAATCGGTCGATGCCATTAAGTCCGCGGGCTTGCGACTTGAAAAACCGAAAGGCCGACGGCCACGTATATTAGTTAAAGACGTGCCACCCTCAATGGAAGACAATGCTTTTTTGCACGCGTTATACTGTCAAAACATCAAAGACGAGCTGCCAGTAAATGAGGATGATTTTATTAAAACAACCAAAATTTATCGTAAGCGTTCTTTGGACAACGGTCGCAAGTGGATAGGCGTTGAAATCGAGCCCACCGTACGTAAACATTTAGTGTCCACTAAGGAAAAGTTATTTATTGATTGGGCGACTTGTCGGTTTATTGATGATATCGATATAGTTCGTTGTTTAAATTGTCAACAGTTCGGTCACGTTAAGAAGTACTGCGATAACAAGTCACCTACCTGTGCTAATTGTTCCGAAGCACATGGAACAAATGACTGCCCGCATAAAGACAAATTAAATTTTATACCAACTTGCGTGGCGTGTAAGCGTTTTAAAAAACCATTTGACCATCGTTGCGGGTCACCCGAGTGTCAAACCTACAAACTGAAGCTCGAACAGTTAATCCTCAACACAAATTACTAAAATAATGGATAGTTTAAACATAGGACAATTAAATCTCCACAACGACAGGGTAGCGACTTCTGAATTAGATAAATTAATAATCGATTACAGCTTAGATGTAGTACTCGTTCAAGAACAATATCAAAGCGCACACTTACGTCACAAAGTAGTTCAGCTGGATTCAAAGTCACGAGCCGGAATTTACGTGGCTCGTTCTCCTAACTTTACAGTAACGTCTTTGCGTAACCTCATGACGCCGCACTGTGCCGTTGCGGAAGTCTCGTCGGCTTCCTATAAAGTTTACATTGTGAGCTGTTACTTTCAATATTCAGACCCAGTTGGTCCTCACATACACAACCTCCGTCATGTCTTGCGGTCACTCGCGGGCTGCAAAGTTATCGTTGGCGCGGATGTTAACGCGTCATCGTCTCTGTGGTATGGCAAGGTTCGGTCTACGGATTCCGACCGACGTTCCGCTGTCGAAGATTTCATTGCTGAAATGAACTTATCGATTCACAATACCCCTGATGCACCACCTACTTTTTGCAGCCAAATGGGCGAATCTTGTATTGACGTCACACTTTCTAGTGCAGACGTTCGTTTGGATAGGTGGCGTGTCCTACCAGACGCGTCATGTAGCGATCATCGGCTTATCGTGTACGAATTTGTTCCGATGTTTACTCAAGGTCCGTCACATGTCATTGGTAACTTTAGGTATAAATGTAAGGGCGCGAATTGGGAGTTCTTTAGTTTGCTTTTTGCATCTCACACCAAAGACTTCACTCGAGACGGGCTGTCAGCTGAAGAAAGTGCTGAAATTATGTCAGACACCTTCACTTACTGTGCTGACATTGCCATTGGTCGCGGATCTATGACCAACATACGGAGATGTGATTGGTGGTGTGACTACTTAATTGAACAACGTAAAAGTTATCGCCGAGCGCGTAGACATTTGAATAAGCTTAAAAAACAGACGGTCACCGGAGACCCACTTACCTCTGCTTTAAATGCGTTTAGAGTTGCCAAGTCCCGCTACAGAGCATCGGTAGAAAAATCTAAAGGTAATTTACTGCGGAAAATAGTAGAAAAATTGGATAAAGAGGGTCCGTGGTCTCCTTTGTATCACGAGTTCAAAGCAAATCGATCAGTGGATCTTGCGTTCGTAGAAAACATTAAAGTAAACAACAAACACACTACCGGTATTGAGGAGACAACCGAAGTTCTATTAAATACTTTGATACCTGATGATTCACCTGATAATGACAATGACTACCACCAGCAGATCAGGGCGTGGGCGGCTGTGCCACCTGAATCACCAGCGTCAGACCTTCCATCCATTGACGAATTTATTAACGTTGTCAGGAAGCTTCCACTTAACAAATCGTCAGGTGAAGATAAAATATCGAATCGGATGATAATAAAAGCATGTAAAACAGCGGCCGACGCAATTTTAAGGGTTTACAACAGTTGTATTGCAGAAGGCGTTTTTCCTCGTGTATGGCGTCGCGGCTTCATACGAATAATTCCGAAAAGCGGCGACAAGCCACCGGACGACCCTAAGTCTTATCGCCCTATAACACTACTACCATCCTTGGGGAAACTCCTGGAGCGCCTTATCGTTCCACGTTTACTACCAGACGGTCCAAAATTTCACAACAACCAATTCGGTTTTACCGTTGGAAAATCTACCGTAGACGCGGCTCTGTCTGTCAGGAAAATTGTGAATACATCTCAACACAAGTACGTAGTTGGGATCTTTCTTGATATTTCTGGGGCTTTTGATAACGCATGGTGGCCGATGCTACTCCTAAAACTGAAAACTCGTGGTTGCCCTAAAAACATATACAATCTTGTTTATTCGTACTTCTTGAATGGTTCCGCGAAACTCAAGCTCGGACATCATTCTATGTCAAAGTCCCTCACCATGGGATGCCCTCAGGGTTCGGTTATGGGTCCGTATGTATGGAACGTAGGCTTCGATGACTTCCTCGCGATTCCGCTTCCATGTGGCTGTTCATTAACCGGTTACGCGGATGACGGCCTGCTGCTCGTTCAGTCAAGTACTCGGGCTGGACTCGAAAATTTGGCTGACACTTGCCTAAAATTAATATCCCAGTGGGGCGCTCGTAACCGTTTGACCTTTGCACCACACAAAACGTTTCAACTTCTTTTAAAAGGTAATCTTAAATCATGTCCTAGTATTAAATTTAATAACGTTCCCGTGAAAAGGAAGCAGTCCGTGTGTTACCTTGGGTTTGTCTTAGAGAGGAATTTTTCGTTCATTGAACACATAAAAACCGTCGGTGAAAAAGCTAAAAAGAACTTTTATGCCTTAACGAGAATATCTAAATCTACGTGGGGTTTATCATTTTTAACTCTAAAGACGATCTATGGGGCTACTTACTTGGGGTGTATGTGCTATGGGGCACCAGTTTGGGCCGATAGGGCCACCATAGGAGCGGCACGACGTAAATTACTTCAAAGCCAGCGGTTGGCTTTGATTTTCTTGTGTAAAGCGTATAGGACGGTTAGTACTGAAGCCTTACCGGTACTGGCAGGGGTACTTCCAGTCGATCTTGAAGTGCAGCGCCGTGCTTCAATGTACTACTGCGCACGAGAGACCGCGGACGCAGACTTTTTATTGCATCGTGACCGTGCTAAAGTAGCTAGATTACTTAAACCACAGACTGACGTCTGGGAGGAACTTTTGTCTGAATGGCAATGTAGGTGGGATGATTCCATCAAAGGCCGACACCTCCACCAGTTCTTTCCATCCGTTCGTGAGCGGCTGGCCAGGACATGGCTGGAGGTGGATCACTGTGTTGCCCAATTTCTCACAGGTCATGGTAACTTTAAGAGTAAATTATTTTCCTTCAAGCTTGTTGCCTCGCCTTTCTGTCAATGTTCTACATCTGACTGCGAATATGAACAATCTGCACATCACATCTTATGGGAGTGTAGTCTTTGGGAGAATGAACGTAATATTATGTTAAATAGTGTACACGTTACTTCCGGAGTTATTTATTACACGGACCTTGTAGAAACTAGAACAAATTTCCGTGCGTTCAAGCATTTTTGTCATACCTATTATTGGAATCAAATATAACAGCTCACAACTTAGGACCCAGTAATATTAATGACAATAATATCCGTGGTGCTAGGCAACTGGGCTTATCCCAGTTGTATACGTCCCAGTGTGCCTATTGGCCTTGTTCAGTTCTGTCTCCTGCTGATATGGAGGGAAGTGAAAATTATGTTTTTCCTACTCCTCCGCTATTCTTTTCTGATTAATTTCGTTGCGGGATCCAAGACAGTTAAATCATTTCTCTGGGACTTCGTCGGGCTTCATTGTCTCGGCGCTTTTCTTGTGGTCGCCACTGTTGATTCTGGCTTACAGGAGTTACAGTGGTTTGGGAATAGTGTGGCGGGCTTGTCCCATAAAAAAAAAAAAAAGACATATGGAAGGTTGCAGAAGTGATCATGATCCCCAAATCAGGGAAACCACCTCAAGATGCATCATCATACAGGCCTATCTCTTTGCTACCAGTGATGTCAAAGCTATTCGAGAAATTACTTCTAAAACGACTAAAACCTATTATAGAAAATAGCAACATTATACCAGACTATCAATTTGGTTTCAGAGAAAAACATTCTACGATAGATCAAGTGCATAGAATTACAACAGTTATTGAAAAAGCTCTTGAAGATAAGAAAGTATGTACCACTGTATTTTTAGATGTAGCCCAGGCTTTTGACAAAGTATGGCATAAGGGATTGATTTACAAACTAAGAACTATGTTGCCAAAACAGTTCGCAGATATATTAGAATCATATTTATCTGGCAGAGTATTTAGAATAAGGCAAGAAAATGCCTATTCAGAATTAAAAGAAATAAAAGCTGGTGTACCACAAGGAAGTGTTCTAGGCCCGGTCCTGTACCTATTGTACACATGTGATATACCAGAGCTAGAAACTGCAACTATTGCTACTTTTGCTGACGATACCGCAATAATGACCACGGGATCCACTCACAAAGAAGCTGTGGTAAAAGTACAAAAAGCAATAAATCAATTCTATGATTGGACCAAAAAGTGGAGGATCAAGTTGAATGAAACAAAATCTATTCACATTGATTTCACTAATAAGAAATCAGAATACAACCCAGTGTACATAAACAAAGAAAGTGTACCGTACGAAAATACTGCCAAATATCTTGGTATGACCTTAGGCGCAAAGCTTCGCTGGAAAGCTCATGTCAAAAAGAAACGAGAAGAATTAGAAATTCGATACAGAAGCATGAACTGGTTACTAGGAAGGCATTCCGCGTTATCAGTTCCTAACAAAATCCTGCTCTACAAATCTGTCCTTATGCCAGTATGGACCTATGGTATACAACTATGGGGTTGCGCCAAAGAAAGCAATGTAGAAATTATACAAAAATTCCAGAACAAAGTACTCAAGAACATCGTGAACGCACCTTGGTACATAAGAATTGACGACATCCATCGGGACCTGAATATAGAGTTCGTTAACAACATAATCCAAAAATATGCAGAAGCTCATGAACATCGGCTTCATCATCATGTTAATGTCGAGGCCATCCAGCTCCTCGATAACACGGACATAGTAAGAAAGCTCAAAAGGACTAAGCCTTTTGAGTTAGTGTAGTGTAACAGTGTAACTTATTAGTGGCTTTACCGCGAGTGTAATATAGTACCTAGCTATTTAGATGGTCACAGGAACAAAGTGACTTCCCCTTAACAGACGCTAAGTAAACGCAATGGACGTGTTCTTAGAAATAATTTTACTTTTAGCAAATTAAGTTAGATTAAAATTGCTTATTAGCCTTTTTAGGCTAGATTGTAATATAATAAAAATAAACAAAAAAAAAAAAAAAAAAAACTAACATTACAAATTTAAAATTCAATAATCAAAAATAATCATCAAATAAATAATAAAATAATAATCAAATCTTCTCGAATCAATGAATCAGATTTTATCCGATCACCACGAAGCAACTTTAGTAGCTCTGTCATTGTTGCTTCATTCAAGTCATGGAGCGTGCAGAACCTGAGAATGTTATTATAGAAATTGGATATAGAAAAGTGGTTGTCTAATGCCTTAAAACACTTCGTGTTCCGGAAGCTTTGATTTGTTGCTTCCGTGTCATAGCAATAAATCACATAAGCAAAACGTAGAAAGAAAAAAGTAGTTGTCAACTTGTCTGAAAATAGAAACATTTCTGCATTTTCCGTACACGCAATAAATTACATTTGCCTACTAGAAAAAACATAACCGAACTCGACCAACAAAAAACAATTGAAATCTATCATCCGATGCCAGCAAGAGTCATGTTTGTCCTCCAGATTTATTTATTGAGCCAAAGTTTTCGTAGGACCGAACTGCAAATATTAATGTGGTCAACTTTGTGGTTGAATTAGCGGTCGTGGTGTCTGTGAATGGGATTAAAACTATGATTTATATGTGGACTGGTCTTAGTGGTTTTTGAGATGATTATCTTTTGGTAGTAGTATTGTATTAGTAGGTGGTTTTTTTCACAATTGAATGATAACCGAAATATAATAGAAAAGTTTGTTTATGAAGGCCTGCTACTAGTTAGACCAATGACCTGCAGGGCTATTGCGTATTATTAAATGTCAGTGGCTATCATATTGTCCATGGATTAACTGTCAAATTGGTTATGGTTTAGTACAAAATGGAACCATTTGACAGTTAATTGATAGACACTTTATGTAAAAAAACAAAAAGATACGCAATAGCCCTGCTGGTGAAGGTTGCGGGGTTTCGTTGGATACGAGACGCACGGGAGCGGTCAATGTAGCGACTCTTGGGGGAGGCCTATGTCCAGCAGTGGACGTCTTTCGGCTGAAATGATGATGATTACATTTAACGTTGTAATAGAGAACGAATTTCATAAAAAATAAAACTCGTTTTGCTTTGATGGTAGTCCAGGTTTTTAAATATTCTATTTGATTTGATTTAGTACATAAATAAAACGACAAAAAATCTGGGTAGATTTCACCTCACTTTTTCAGCGAAATATTGGGGCTAAACTCGTTAGCGATTTGTTACTACTAACATTTATGAAAGGCAAAAAATGGACTTCGATATTCCTATATTTAATAGAAAGTTTCCTTTAACGTCGCAAAAATTATGAAAATCCTTTACGTCACTATTAGTCAAGTGTGTAATTCAAGGCACAATTTACTGTCTCAGATTTTAGCGCTTCTAAGGCTAAGTCTACACTAGGTAAGACTGGCTTTAATTGGTTTCTTTGGTGGATGAACTTAAGACACGAGGCATGTTCTTTCAAGATCTAGTTTTATATTGAAAGACCTCCCGATATCTAGTTGCCAAAATCTATGTTCCACGAAGCAAGGTCAAGCCTCTTGGAATCGTGCTCCGCTTGTGTTCCATTTGAGCTCCATTATTTTTTAACTGGCATAATGTAGCCACAGCTTTATATCTAGATATTATAAGAGACTAAAGTTTGGACGCCAAGTCATCCATCTTTCTGTCATTTACACCGAAATATTCTC
Organism: Diarsia rubi; assembly: GCA_932274075.1. Taxonomy (NCBI): domain Eukaryota; kingdom Metazoa; phylum Arthropoda; class Insecta; order Lepidoptera; family Noctuidae; genus Diarsia; species Diarsia rubi. Next base: position 16,100,882 of record OW026424.1, on the reverse strand, counting down.
AAATATTTTGCTAAAATATTAAACAGCCGGGAAAATTTGACGGATACGTATCTTCCCTATTTCATGTTTAAAGTTTGTGATGTCCTTTCATAAAATTTTGACCGGCACGTAATTTTTTTATTCTGTACATTATTTTGTGTACCTACAGTACGTAAAGCTAGGTAGGCTATGAATGTAAATTTTACTATGGTACTCCAGCTTTAGATGCTAGTTTATGAGATAATTTTAAAGTGTGAAGTGTAATTTACCGCCAGCCCTATTGTTTAATCTAGATTAAAAACCGATGCTTGTTTTTGTATGTTCATCATTTAAGATTTAATTTTCTTAACGGTTGCTTGCCCCATTTGTCAACGGATGATAGAAATCACCTGCTATTTTATTGCCTGCCTTAATACAAAAATGGTTGTGCATACAAATATTGCATAGTTCAATCGAAGTAAAAATTACCTTTGTCGTTTTTGAAACGCTTACAATCACAAAACTATTTTGATAGACTTTAATAATATGTCTCAAGTCACGTGAAATCTTGCATTTAAACCTATCAACAAAATACGACTACGAGTTCCAAGAGCCCTTTCCCAAAACGTGACAAGCAAACAACTCCAAAAGTAACTTCTGTTTCACAAGCACCACTCAAACATCTCAATAAAAAAGTTTCATCATTAAAACGTTGGACGAGAGCGAACACCTAACATCGGCCGTTTGTGTAAATGTCAAAAATTTTGATATTAAAAACTTGGTGACAGAGAATTGAGATGGCGACGATTAGTTGGCCGTCACGTCGCCACTTCGTCGTCGGCCTAACAGAAAGTTATAATGAAGCTGAGAAGTCGCAGCTGACGATTTAATCCTACCAGTGATCATTCATCCTGTTTAAGACATGGTTCCAATGCTAGCGGGGTCACAAGGTCATACAGTGTACATGGTCTCTTCACAAAACTGTCAGCCAAGCATAAAGGGTGTAAAAGTACCCTTAACGCAAACGAAAGGCACTTGTTCTCCCCACCACTGCGATTATTTTTTGGTTCTAGACCATACCTGGAAACCCCTAGTTACGGAAATATTGGGGGTCAAAATTCCAAATTTTGCACAGCTGTTTTGGTAAATACTAGTTTTTCAGTTTATAACTTTACTTAAATTACCTCCATGACCCGTTTACTATTCAAAGCATCCACTAGCACAATGTTTTAAGAGCAAGAACATTGAGTTTTACGGTAAAATGTGATTTTTGACCCCAAAAACAAAGTCGTTTCCCAGCAAAAATTTTTGCGTAGGGTTACTTAGTTTGATGTTCGGAATGCGTGGTTGGCGTATAAAGGGTTAATTTACACCTTGTATGTACCTACAACAAACTCTGTGACTCTACTCAAAATATGGTCCTGAAAAGTGAAAATTTATAATAGTCCAAAAAAATACATAGAAAGTGCAAAATATGTTCGTCACAGATTTGATGTTATGCTTAGTAACTAACTTATTTTTATTTTTTTCTACAGCCCTGCTCCTCCTCCTCATCTCAACACTTCTTTACTTTACATACATTTACTCGACACCCCTACACACATTCCTTTTACCCACTGGTAATTGGCATCCATTCTTCACTTGTAGAGTTCTTAAAACCATTCGTGGTCTCTTTCAAGTTGAGGTTTGGCTTACTCTACGACGTACTATTGGAGAATATCCGTAGTCGTTTTGATGTTCGTCACAACCTCGTGCATAAGAGGCGAGGCCTTAACCTCTGAGCCATGACGACACTCAGCCATGTCATGTTACGTTTACATTTATCAAGGTTCAGAATTCACGACAGAAATAACTATTTTATCCATCACCTCCATTAATAAAGCTTGCCTTTCAGCCTTTTGATTAATTTTGTCTGTGGTATCGGTGCGTTCCACAGCCTAGGACCTAGGTAGACTAGACGGTATCTTAGAGCTGAGTTGTATGCCTTGCCTAGTCAGTGACGCAAGCATGTCGCCTCCAGAAGACTTGGCATTGACGCGCGACGAAAAGGTGGCGAGTATTCGAGAGTTTGAACGATCGTATTTTTTACCTCGTAGTTGTATGTTGCAAAAGTGAAAAAAAAAAACATGTTTAAAATATATTATAACTAATCAATATAGAGCAGCGGTGGTCCAGTAGTAGCGACTCCGACTTACGAACAGTAAGTCGTGGGTTCGATTTCAGGCAGGCGCCTTACTTTCAGTAATTTATTTCATCATCGCAGCTCTCCAAACGGTGAAGGAAAACATCGTTGAGGAAACGCATGTCTTAGAACCAAACAATTCGAAGACATGTGATCACATCTACCAACCCGCACTAGGCCCCGATTATAGCCCATCCCTCTCCTAGAGAGGAGGCCTGAGTCCCTGCAGTGGGAACATTATGGCCTGATGATGAATATATTAAGAGCTTAACAATATCAATGGATGATACTAAGATATACAGAACACTACACAAGAGAATACCATACAGGACCTATTGAACAGTCTGCCGGCAGACATAAGGAGTGAAACAAACACAATTAGATTTAAACGTAAATTGAAATTATATTATTTAGAATTTGTTTAAGTTTTATATAAGTTTATTGTAAGTTAAATAATATTTAGATTTAAGTATTATATTATGATAAGAGACTCATCGACCCCACCCACAGTCAAACCATTGCAACGGTTTTGTGGGGTTAGCTTTTAAGTTACTTACCCTTTTGGAAAAAAGATAATAATAAAAAATAAAAAAATATTACCTACTAGCTTTTGATTTTCCATACATACATTCTCCTTCTTTTTTACCCCCTTGGGGATTAAATTTTGAAATATTCTTCCTTAGTGGATGCCTACGTCATAAGGGGATTACGTGTGCGAAATTTTAAGTTGTAGCCTTAAAGGTTTGACCTGCGCGTTGATCCTTAGTCAATCAGCTTTGCTTTTTATAAGATAAGATAGATAGATATTAATTAGGGCTTAAAGAATGAACAAATATAAAGTATGAAGCGATTATTTTCAATAGGGTAAAGAACAAAAAAAATCTAATTAGTCCGTCAGGTAATTTCCAAAAAATATTGGACACGTATTCTTTCTTTTTTCACGTAAACAAACAATTAAGACGATACAATGCTTTGAAAACTCGTGTGAAGTCATTTTCATTAGTACAGTAGTAGTAGTAATTGACATTAGTATGACATTCTTTAGCGGTGAGTGACGTCACAACCCCCACTCAAATCTTTGACGCGTTTTATCTTCGTCACTTTTTATTGGTTTGATAAAACAAAAAATACGTATCCAATATTTTTCGATAATCTAACAGACGGACTAATTAGAATCATATTTTTTAAGTCAGAAAACATCCCTATTGTGAACTCATTCGTGCTAGATCCTCAGAAAGCACTTCACGGTCATTGCACCGCACCTGAGGCTGTCCGTAGCCTAGAATTTAACAATGTCGCTGTTACATAAAGGCCGTAAACTCTTTAGTAAAGAAAATACAGGGGAGTACATACAGAGATAGTTTGACAACGTCACCAGCCGTAAAATAAATATAAATTAAACTGGCTATCAACACTTGAGTTTCATGAATAAATACGTCTATATTTTAGCAAAAAATAATATACAGTTTCGATTTTTTGAACAACGCCACTTTTGCGCCTGACCTTTTTAAAGAACTTCACCAATAAGACTAGTCCGGGGGGACTAGTCTTATTGGTGAAGTTGGCGTAATTATAATAAACTACAAAATAGGTAACTACATATTTTTCGGTACTAAACTTCATGTGGGTGAGTTTATAAATATTTTATGATTTGCAGAAAGAGATCGATTTGCATCATGATTCATTGAACCATAATTTAAATCACATTTAAAACGTCGAAGATATTAATAATGCTTGATTTTTTGGTAGCACACACTACGCAGAATGTTCCATTTATAGCGTATTTTTTTTTTTTCATGATACGCAAAGAGCATCACAAATCAAAAACGGTTAATCTTCACGAAATCACTACTACACAGAAAAAGAATATACAACCTCGTAAGTCTGGCAATAGGGATGTTTACTGACTTCAAAAAATTTGATTCTAATTAGTCCGTCGGTTAGATTATCGAAAAATATTGGATACTTATTTTTTGTTTTATCTAATCAATAAAAATTGACGAAGACAAAACGCGTCAAAGATTTGAGTGGAGGTTTGTGACGTCACTGACCGCTAAAAGTTGTCATACTAATGTCTTAGAGTATGACGTCACACGAGTTTTCAAAGCACTGTATCGTCTTCATTGTTTGTTAACGTGAAAAAAGAAAAAATACGTGTCGAATATTTTTTGATAATCTATATGACGGACTAATTAGATTTTTTTGTTAACTACCCTATTGCAAGCGTTACTACAGAGAATAAACGTCCTGGTTTCCAAGGTCAAACAGGAAGATGAGTTTTGTCACTATGGATTCTTTCCTCTGGATTTGTGCCCAGTATGTTGGGCCCAGACCAATTCAGTGGGACTTAAAGTAACTTGTGAAATGCCTACCTACTGCAAATGTGGTGATGTTATTTTATAACAACTTAATATATTACGACCCGGCTGCGGGAGGTTGTAATAGATACCGCGGCCTTGACATATAGGGCTAAAAAGGAACATGGGTGGTTTTTAGTCAGTAGAAGTCTGACACTCCCTTTAGCTCTGCCCAGGAGCGGGAGGGGTTAGTTGATGATTTCCCACACCCAAAAAAACAAAGTATTACAACCAGTGGTCCACATTGGCCCTGGATCGAAAGATTAAGAGGTCATAGAGTGCGGTATTTGTCCAGCATTGGGATGACACAGGCCAACAGTAACAGTAAAGCTTTACAAAACAAATTTACTAAACATAAACTAACTTCAAAAAATATTTAATTCCCGCTAACGATGAAGCTCCATCTGAAACATAAAGTCTATTTTTTTCCTTCTTGGTGACATCTAAGAATGTTTTATTTTACTTATTTAAGGATTAAAATCTTTCCTCTTCCTTAAAATTTATTTCTTTGAGTACCTACTTACTTAAAAATTGCTTTGAGTTTATCGTTTGAGTTCGCACTTCAATTGTTTTGCTTGTAAAACACGAATTTGTTTGTTTTAGTTCATTTCTCTTAGTTAGAAATATTATAAAATTCCTTTATGTTGATGGTTTCAGGGTTTGTCAATTATTTTAATTTTGTATTAAAGAAAGAAAGAAAAACATTTATGTGAATACGAAATGGCCAAAATAAAACAATAAACATACAACGCATAACAAATAAAATGTATTTATTAATACAATAGGACGAAATAAAAAAAACCAAAGCTACCGTTCATGACGAAAATGTGTTAACAGAGCGAATATATCTGCAAATACATTTTATGATAACAATAGATGTCAATTTTACTACTCAAATTAAGTCTGCATACGAATGCATACCTTCATAAGTAAATCAAGTAGGTACCTACAAGCAAATAAAAAACTTGTCATCGCTCCCGCCCAAGTGTACTACGGCGTAGACAGCTCGTAGCTCGCCAGTTGAGAGTCGACCGCTACGGAGAACGCCCGCTACGGCCGCTGACGTATGCGCTACGCGAGAGTGCTACGAAATTATAACTTTAGAACTTGGGACAAAGTTGGATAGAAGTGAATGTGAAAGCAATATTTTAAACTATAGTAATAACTTTTTAGTGAAAAATAATATAAAACTGTAATTTTAAACTTTAAGATATTTAAAACATTTGTCGTAAAACTAAGGTTGTAATGTAGTGTTTGTGAACTGAATCAAAGGTTATGAAGCATACAATGAACACATTTTCAACAGAACCGAACATTAAATAGGTAAGTTAAATTGACTTTTATTTTTTGTATCTGTAATCGTCAGGAAAGATAAAAAGTTTAATCGAGAAAAGAATGCTATTATAACTCACTGGACCAGTTTTATCATCGTTCTTTTAAAACCGCTTTACTTCTTCCGAAACACAGTCATGTTATGATAATTTATATAAGAAGGATTTAAACTGAAAAAATACAGGAAAATGAAACGTTCAACCTTCTATACATTTTCTCGTACATATTTTCCAGCGCGTCTTCCAAATCGTTTTACGAATAAAAATATCTTGCAGCGATGGCTTGCAATCCTAGGAATCATACAGTCGCTGAGCAACTCAGATCACAGTCCAGTTACCTTTTGAAACGGAAAAATATATTTCATGTAAATTCTTGAATAATTCTGTGGTAAATTGACTAGGTGCGCGGTAAAGTTACGCCTGTGGTTAACTTAGGGCGTGATTTGGGCGTAGGTGCGTCTTTGAGGAAATTATTCTCTCGGCGGTTTACGCTTGAACTCTTTAATGATTCGACGCACATATAATTTTACATTGGCGGGTATGTAGGTATATGAATTATTTAGGAAGGAGGATATTTTTTACAATATAACATGGTTTAAGAATACTTACAATTTTCAGATTATTGTACTGAAACGAAATCATAATTCTTTACTTTTTGATACACTGAGGAAACTTCTGATAAGTAATTTTTTTCTTAATATTACTATTGTAGGGTTCTTTGGTAAGGAAGGTGGCCAATGTTTTAACCCTTTCTGCTTGGATTCGTTTATTTTGGGAAAAGTATACTTGATTATTATCTTTATAAGTTGTTCTCATTGAACTAAAACTTGTTTCCGTTTTAGATGCTTTTAATTATGTTTTGGTTTATCATTAAAAGATTTTTTTTATTTTGAAATAAAGGTTGATGGTTTTGATACTACTAAACATATGGAAATATGATCATCTTCTCATTGGTATTATGAAGATGAAAAAGAAGGTACATTTATGATTGCGAGCACAGGCGTGGCTTTTTATGGTCGCAAAATAATTAAAAAATAAACTTACCTCGCAAACCAAACACATTCTCTAATATAAATATAAACAATAAAGACTCGTTAACTTTTACAAGTAAGCAAAAAATCGAAATTCGTAACATATACGTTTAAAAAATGGGGCAACTAGACGATAAAAAAAAAAGTTGCTTAAAAATGTTTTCCTTACTGGCGAAGACCCAAGGTATTACTATTTAGCAAGCTCGACAGTTTGTGACTTTATTTAATCGAGAATATGTGCAATTTTGCAGCAAAGACTTCTTTTCTTCGCATTTCCCGGTCTCGTGCGTCTCGCATTCAACGGATTCCCGCAACCTTCACCAGGTCATCGGTCCACCTAGTGGAAGGCCTTCCAACGCAATGTCTTCCAGTTTGCGGTTGCCTCTCTAGAACTTTTCCACCTCATCGGTCATTCGTTCTGCAAGCGATGTGCCCTACCCACTGCCACTTGTATTTGGCAATTCTTCGGTCTATATCGGTAAACTTGGTTCTCTTGCATAGGATACATACTCCGAGCATATCCCTCTCTATAAACACACTAGGAGAATATTAATAAGTGTGTAGTATATAAAGCGTCTTGTCTAAGTTAGTATAATTTATCTGTAGCATTACAAAGTTTTACAAAATAATAGTTGTTTTCGGAAGGTCTAGGAAAGTTTTGTGAATTTATACGAGATGTTCACTTACTTTTTGACTTAGTATTTTGATATTAACTGTCCTTGTTTTACAAGATCTTACAAGACAGACGCCAGAAAAGTTGAAACTCTACTAAAGAAATTTGGCTGGTAGTAGCTTGATATGTTGACGTCTATATATTAAAGCATTCCTTCTAACTCCCGCGGTCTTCCATGAGCAAAATGGATAAGTAACCGAGGAGAGGTAGTAACCACAGAACACCATCTGCTACGATTCTTCTATACTCCGTTTGCAAAGATGTAGACTTATATTTGGGCGTGACCCATAAAATATTTCAGTTGTTTCAGCCAAACAGCTAACAACTACGTACATTAACGTAGGCCCATAAAAAATATTCTAACAAAAAAGGCGCCGTAAACAAAACCGAACAAGGCAAGATTTTACTGTTTAAACAACTACAAGTAAATAACGTGGCCGCCGGTAAAAATGCCAGCCTCAGTTTATTAGGCACCTATAAAGAAGTATTAGGGTCGTCACTCACTAGCTGACGAACAAATTGCTGGTATAAACGCTGAGGGGCCTTTCTTCCTGATTCTCACATTTTAGAGCCCGCCCGGTTAATGAGAGCTCAGAGTTTTTAAGACCACGTAAAAGTTGGTGAAAAGGACCAGTGTTTCGAAGCCTTAGTGTTAGATTGAGCATAGGTATTGCTGATCCATACAGTTCTATCAATTTCTGATACGCTAGAGATTGCAAGGATTATAAATAAGAAAACGTTGAATAAACCTGTAATTTTTGTACCTGACTGCGTCGAAGCCCAAAAGGAGGGTTATGTGTTTGGCATGTATGTTTTTCTTTTTGTTCCCTCATAGCTCCTAAACGGATGAAGGGATTTAAATAAAATATACGACGTTAGATTTGTCTTGATGGCGCGAGTGTACATTAAAATTAAAAAACAAAGAAAAATTGCGAATTTTAAGGGCCATATCGCGGATTAGAAAAAAAATCCGTTACCTTCATGTAGGGTATCAAAATGTGAGTTTTAATAGGAGATTACAAAAATACATGTTTACTAGCTGTTGCCAGCGGCTTCACCCGCTACGACACACGGGAATATAAAATCGGGTTAAAAACTACCTATTTGTTAATCCAGGTTATAAACTATCTGTGTACCAAATTTCATCCAAATCCGTGCAGTAGTTTTTGCGTGAAGAAGTAACAGACATACACACTCACACACTCACAAACTTTCGGCTTTATAATATTAGTGTGATAAGAAGTTTCAAGTCACAAATCCAATAAACAAACACAAAAGTTAACGAAAGAACAAACTCAAAACAGCTAAAAAGTTGGAAATATAACATTATAATAATTATCTACATGGTAAGATACAGTGAGTTCAATCATTGGTTCAATCATCCTAACGGAATCAATATTCGTCGTATACAATTAATTTTAGCAAATGCTTTTGAGATTAATTTTATCAAGCTAAGTAAACATTGGGACCTAGTTTTATTTAATCAATCAGTCAAATAAGTCTTAACCCTACTCCGGTTATTTCTGTTTTGAATTATAATTGCTTTCAAATCACTTGAAAAAAGAATTTGCCTTTGAAATTTGTTTTAAGATTTTTAGAGACGACTTTATATTCTTTATCAAACTCGTTACGATTTAAAATACAGCGCCCAGCAAATAGAGAAGCAAAAATCATTCAGTTTCACTTATTTTATCTCTTTAGCGGAGGGCATAATCTTTTTAGAAGGAAATTTCCTGAAAAATGCTACTAAGTAGAAAATCACTAGCCCTCGGGAAAATTGCTAAAGAAAAAGCATATCTAGAAAACTAATATAAAAGCTGATTTAGTGGTTTCTATTGAATTTGGTCAAATCAAGTATACTCGGAACAGCTTATGGAAAAAGTTCTACAGTTTCGAGGAAAATGCTTCTATTATTATGAAGCATTTACTATGAAAGTGAAGTTCTTTTCTATTTATTTGTTAGCATTTTGAAACATGAACACTGAAATTGCATTAATGATGCTGTGTTTAGATTAATATATCCGAATAAATATAAATAAATCGGAATGATTATATTATATATTTTATTGTTTTAATAAAAATACTTGATTGATACTGACATTAATTATTAAGATTGAAATTGCTTCCTAAGAGATATAATATGAAACAGTAGTCCGACGTTTAAACGTTATATATCCCTTCTAATATTATTAGAATTAGATTAGAATTATAAGAAGGGTGGGAGGGGGAGTGGGGGTTGTGTGTACCTCATAGTACACCCACATTTATGATTTTCCTTACTCTTAGGGGATTACAGGCGTGATGATAAGTTCTCTTTTTTAAGTTTCACTGCATTTCTATTTTCGCAAATCAAAGTACCAATCTTACTTATTATAAACTTGCGGATGTCACGCGGTTTTACCTGCGTAGTTCCCGTTCCCGTGAGATTATAGGGATAAAAAGTAGCCTGTGTCGATAGTGTAGCTTCCCAACGGTAAAAGAATTTTTCAAATCTGTGTGTTTTAAATTTATTTATTACAAACATATACACATACAAAAATACAATTCTTTCCTCTTTCTAATATTAGTGTAAGTTACTAATTGGGTTCGATTTTTATGACATGACATAATACCGAGCTTTTTTTTTATTTTAATATTTATGTATTTGTTATTATTGTATTTTATACCAACAAACTTTCCAGCATACGTTATGTAAACTATTGTGCAACAACATCGAAATTCGTTTCATAGGAATTGATGAATTTCAAAAGGACGTTTTAACGACGGGGCAACGTTTTAAAAAAAAAAAAAAAAATTATCCACTCTAACTTCCTGTCATGCGTGGATTTACAAATATTAAAGGAGTTTCTGAAAAACACTCGCTTACTCTTCTCATCCGATTGTGACCACAGGAGGTAGTTAGAAATAATTTGTAAAATACCACCTGTATATTATTATTTCCCAAAGGGTCACGCGCTCGCACTTTTTTATACATATTTTTACACCGTAATAATTCATGCGTCATACGATGCGAGTAAAAAATCCTATTAATAAAGCTCACACTGTTCGTTATAGAGATGATACTCGTTAGGGCGTGCGAAACTGTATAATTATACAAATGTACCTATGTATCAGTTGATTAGCATACCAAATGAAGCGGGGTCTGTAGTTGGGTCATTAACTTATCGGTCCTACATAATTGAGGTCACTAGTTACACTCAATGTACTACAATACTGTTTTGATAACTTAAAAACCAAATTTGTTAAAATTTAAAATTATTTTCGCAAATAACACGGTAATCGCCACTTACCAAAAATATGAAATATAAATTGTGCTTTTGTACAGATCTATAAACAGGTTTTTTTGTTGAAATATTATTGTGTCTAAATTCCCAACAATAAACATGTGTAATGATATATTTGTTAATATCATTAAGGAAAAATCTGAAGAAAATTTCCTAGATACGAGTATATTCTAGACCATATATGTCGAATTTGTCATTATAAAATAATTCCATAATAGTACATTACCGAGTTTTTTAGATCTTAGTGCCGCAAAGGCTGAAAAGCCACAACAGCTTCTTCCTCGCTCACTGGCGAACGCTCTATGTAAAGACTTAAGCTGTTGCAAGAAAGCGTTTCTCTACTCAACCCATTTGTGCCACTTGCCGAAAATCTTCCATCTGGACACGAGTTGCCATGGCTGACTAAACAGGCTCCGGACATAGGTAGGTTGAAGAAAGGAAAACTTGCTCAGGTGGAGATTCATAGATGACTCTGCCCTGTAGTGTAAATGTAGTCTTGCCCCACAAACTATGGGCCACTTGATATTGTGTCCAGCCTATCCTGTTACTTGCAAATCACAGGAGCTGATGGAGGCTACTGAAAGTGCCAAACTCGTCGCAAAATTTTGGACCGACTCAATTTAAATTGTCTTTGCAGTCACGAGCACCAGTGTTTTTTTCTGGTGTTTAACATACCAAATGAAGAAGCTCTGTAGCTAATTCATCGGACTTACAAGTTAAATTCAAATGTATTATTAAAATCCTGTTTATTACAAAGAGACAAAATATTAATTTACACTGAAAAGTTTTTAGTAAAACTGAAGACATTTGACAGTACGATCGTATTCTTCTTACTAAAACCAACTAGTTGATATTACCATACCAAATGGAGAATTTCTGTAGTTAATTAATCGGTCCTATAAATTGAGTTCACATTCAAATTAACTATATAACACTGTTTTGATGACTATGAAAGAAATGGGACTCTACTCTCGAAAAGATTTTCGTGAAACAGAATACATTTGACAATAGACTCAATACGGCTCGAAGGACCATGTAATTTTTATCACAACCGTCAACAGGAAAAAGTCAATTTAATTCAGGAAATCAAAAGTAACAGTTCACAAAGGCTCAAAGTAAAAAAAAACAGTAAGGAAAAAAATAACAAAATAATTTACGCTACGCCTCAAAATACCTGTGGTTACCATCAAGACTACAACTGTACATTTTTTACGTAAACAAAGTACAGGACAAACTTCACGGTTCGTCGCCCTACCCTATCTATGACGTCATCAGGGCCCTCATGTAGAAGGTTAAATTATTGGCGCTCAAAATTGGTAGACCAAGCTATGGCAGTGACAAATAGAGGGGCAGAACGGTTTCACATAATGTATTGTGGACCTAATACTGATGGGGTATAGTTTCAAATTGTATTTGTTGAAACTTCTACAGTTTTTGAATGGGAGTTACTGTTTTTCCGGAATCGGTATGGTTCGAGTTTGAGGTCCCTATGTTTTGGAATGGGTAACTACAATACTTTTACAAGTTTTAAAGCCAAAGTTTTTTGTGGTTGTGGCTGTAGCTTCTGTTTCTTTCCTTTTCTAGCATTCAAAGATGTCTGTTAATGGTCTAATTGAAATAAATGTGATGAGTTGTGTTAAAGAATTCGTTATTGTTATGGTGTCCTTTTTGAAATATGATAAAGCTAAGGTAATCTTATGTGTAATTGCTAGGGACTGTGGTGAATAACAGAATCATATTTTATCAACGGCAAACCCTTACCCCCAATTTACGAGTATATTGGGGTGGACAAAAATATATGTATATTTTTTTATACATTTTGTTAGTCATCATCGTAACCAAATAATAAAGTAAAATTATGTTTTTCTCTTAATTGGTTGCGTTTTCAGAAGTCATAGCCACATTTACGTGTTTATTTGAAGGCAAACTTAAGATATCAGAATGTTGCTTACATAGGTTCGTTGAGGATCCTCCTCGAGTTCAGACAGGTATTAAATTCTGGCGCACCTTGGGCAGTCGACTTGCCATCTACTGTCTGACTGTTAATCTTTATTCCTCGGCCAGACCTTTCAGGTCTTGCCGAGGCGAGGCATTAACACAAAGAACATACCGACGCGAAAGGTTGACGCTAATGGAAAAGACATTCAATTAAACGGTATAGCTTCCCTATTGTGAGAACAGCACAAAAACCTAGCAATTAATAATTGACTCCGTGACCTCAATTCCGTAGGGTTCCCAAACGTTAAAAAACTGTACAAAATGAAGATAAATCTTCATGCCTTTCTATCTTTTTTTCTTTTTATTCGAATAAATAAAGGGATGGAGACGGCACGTTTTGTTTAACCGACTTAGAGAATAAAGGGCCTTTTCCTGCCGCGTTCAGCACTTATTTTATAAAGGAAATGGAGGAGTAAGGTGCGTTTTATTTGCAAATATACGATACATCCTTTCGCAAAATGATACCGGTGGAATATTGTAAACAGTGTTTACGAGAAAAGTGTATTAATTCATCAAAGTATAACGAGCTGTCCCATGCAAACAAGGCAGCTGATTATTTTTCGGTATTCCGATATTTGTCACACCTGGAAAGTTGTTCAGTTTGAGTGTTCTCAGTGAGTGTTAGATTATTTGTTTATTTTCGATGGTTTTTTTCACTGTTTTGAATGTAAAGTTAAAGCGAGAGTTCATTGCACAAACAGGATAAATCGAACAACTGCTTTCGAAGCGCGGAAGCAATCAAAAGTCAAACGGTTAAGTTTGAAGCGCTACAAATATTTCGAGCTGTTTACACTGCGGCTTTAGGTACTGCGATACTTTTAAGCTCAAGATAAAGGTGTAAAATTTAGAAAGTTTCGATTTTGAAGATAACAAATCTCTATGTAACTATTTTTAATGAAGGGTACATACTTGTGCTAGTCATACTTACTTATCTGTTATGATTAGCTCTGGTTTCATGTAGTGTACCTATTAAGGTACAGAATAATTAATTAATGTTCCCTGTCGTGGGAAAGACAGAAGTAGGATATTAAAAAAATGTTTAAAATACTGTCAATAATCGCAATGTTTCTAATCAGCCATCATTCATTAGTGAAATCATTGTAATTGATGTGTACAATCTATATTTAGCCAAAAAAACATTGTTATCACTTATCAATGAAATACGAGCATGTTTCAGAACAGTTAATAATGAACAGTTAATATGAAGATAAGATTTGTTATCTTGTACATAGTATCAGGTTAATATACTAGACCCTCCCTAGGTGTCGAATTAACGAAGGTACAGTGCACAACAAAAGTTAGTTGACAATGTAACATTGGCTCAAGACAATTTGTTAGCCTTTTTTTTCAAAATTTCTGCCTACTTATTTAATCAGATAAGTATCTTCGAAAAAAAAAATGAATGAAATCATTTTTTTTTCATTGTTAAATATACATAAACTATAGATATATGGTGTGATACTTACATACTGCAGTCATTTCATTGTTTTGCAAGTATTATTTTGATGCGAAAAATAAGATGGCTGGAAAGGAGAGTACGATAGATTATAATTACACTAGACACAATCCCTAGTTATAGATTATCTGTAAATATTTTTATCTGTAATAGGTGTAAACTTATAACTTTTCGCAAAACAGACAGAATATTTAAGCACTCACCATGAAAATTGTGTTCATCGGTCAAAGACACCCAAGTTCTGGGTGACTGCAAGGCTGACTGTACAAACCCGCTCACCACACACTGACGTCCGCGTCACTCTAATGGCAGCGCAATTACTTTGAGATTGGATGTGCTCCGGTGGTTGTCTTACCGATGAGATTGTCACTTAGTAGAGGTACAATAAAGTGTCGTTGTAGACCGCAGAGGAAATAGAGGGATGGAATGATTAAGTTAAGGACGTAAAAGCCGAACTACTAAGAGACATCAGACTGGTTGAGGTGAACGTTTTGTCTTGATCTTGACTTTGATAAAAATATTTTGATTCCAAACTCTAGTCGCATGAATACAGGGTGCAAAACAAACCAGTCAACCAAGCATTATATACATCAAACTAAGTTGGGGGTACTTAGTTTGATGTATATAATGCTTGGTTCACTTTTCATTTCTACGCAAAAATTATTGCAAAGAAACGATTTTTTTTGGGGTTTAAGATCACATTTTCGGGCAAAATTCAATGAAGCACTCTTAAAATACTGTGCTAGTGGATGTTTTAATAGTAAAGGGGTCATGGAGGTAATTCAAGTAAAGTTATAACCTGTAAAACTAGTTTTCAAAAAACAGCAGCTTAAAAAAAAATGTAACTTTGACCACCAATATCTCCGTAACTAGGGGGTTCCCAGGTACGGTCTAGAACAAAAAAATATTTGTAGTGACGGGGAGAACACAATCATGCCTTTCGGCTTTGTTAAGGGTACTTTAACACCCTTTAAGTATATCACTGTTATCAGAAAAAGGATTTTACAGACAGGCATTGTATTCTTTGATATCTAAGTGTTTTTTTTGTAAAAAAAACGTTGCCCCACACTAGGAATTTCTCCTGTATCGTGGGTGCGTTCACAAACATTTAAACTCACATACACAAATACCCAGAACCGAAACAACTATCTGTAGGTCATACATATATTTGTTCCGTGCGGAAATCGAACCCGCGACACGCAGTCGAGAAGTAACTCTCTGGCTTGATAGTTTTATCACGATGTTTATCTTTCCTAAAGCTATAAATAATACGCACATGAATGTGACCTGGAGACCTTGCAGTCCGATGGATGAGAAAAACTGATGATCTAGGTAATACACTTCTACTCACTCATTCTAAGACTAAAGTCATGATGTTATATCTATGTGTTTGATATTCAATTCTAAAAAACAGCAAAAAATAATTTCGACAACGATTAATCCATCAAACAAAAATATATATATTCAATCCGCCATATTGCTTTTGTTAACCGTCTGATCCAATTTGACACCCGAAAACAAAATATTCGAATAGTATCATCAATACCTATCGGAAATAAACAATTCAGTATTCTATCAAAGGAATATGATTAATTAATCGGTGACGAGCCAATATTCAGGCGAGTGGAGTTCAAAGGCTGTCCGTGTTTTGCCGTTTGCTCTTTGTTCGGAAACAAAATATGTTCAGGAAAATGTGGGTGTCCTCTAAATGTCTAGTGGTTAAGGTAATTATTGATATGTTTATTTTTTTGTTTCGTCGTAACATAATAATAGGGTATTTCACCAAAAAAAACTAATTAATCCGTCAGTTAGATTATCCAAAAATATTGGATACGTGTTTGTTAGCCGACTACAGCGAAGCTAAAAGGAAGGGTAATGATTGTTTTATCAAATTAATGAAAATTGACGAAAATAAAACGTGTCAAAGATCATGAGTGGGGGTTTTTGACGTCACTTTGTGGGTAAAAAAGTACTAACCTTGTAACGTCACACGACTTGACGCGACTTTTCAAAGCACTGTAGGTATCGAAAAAAAATACGTGTCCATTATTTTTTGAAAATCTATCTGACGGACTTATTAGATTTTTTTTAGTGAAATTCCCTATTATAACATTATGCTAATTTTGCAAAGGTATAACTGCTAGTATACTCACATTCATGTTTAAGTTCCATGTAATAAAAGGTGATGATATTGCCACCGACCATGCAAAAAATCTGACTCCGTGACAGAGAAATTCCAGATGGAAAAACTCAATTTTGCGCGACTCGAAGAACGAACCCATGACCTCATATTCAGCAGTGGCACCTTCGACCACTGCACCAACGAGACAGTTTAATGTTTTTCTTGTGTAAAAATACCATAATCTTCCTATCTTTTTCCAACGGGGTCAGTCCCGCTCTTCAATATGCACAGATGAAGCCGAGGACTAGTATTTAACATTGAGTGACTTCTATCGAACTTCCACTTATAAAACAGATATAAAATATAGACGTACTCTCCCGTTTACTGATATCATTGAGTCATCTATACAAAAAGAAATCAATATGATCTTATTTTGAAATCAAACTCGGAAAACCTAATGTGTATTCATATCTTTTGAAATTTCCCATGTAAACCCACACAGTAATGACTTAGAATTTAAGACCACTGCATCGACCTTTAAAAATCCACATTGAATACTTGTACAGTCACGAGCAATAATATGTATACACTTGTTCAAGTTGAAACGCGAATTTCTTGTGAAATAACTATTGCAACTTGGAAGTATGATCTACTTTATGATGATATGTGTCCAAAATATTAGTTTCGTTACGTATCACGAAAATGAAATCAAAATCAATCAAAAATTAAAACTCATTTATTCAAACTAGGCTGATAATCAGCACAACAAAGGTTATTTCATTAGAAATTTCTCTCAACATACTTGTGCCCTAAAAGAATAAAAATGTAGTGTGCTTCCAATTAATTAATGAATTAGAAGTAGAGTCCCAGTTAGCCATGTAGACAATTCATTTATGTCTGTCTATAGTCGTTAACGGTTTGCCCATTGATTAACACCTATGAGAGGTGTCCTGCAATTAAACTCGGGACGAAGAATAATTTACTGCCCCCTAACGAAGAAAAAGCACAAGCACAGGCCACTTGTGACAAAATCCCTGTTGAAACGAAAAATACCTGTATTAAAAAAAAAAATGCACAATACGTTTATAGGGCACTTATAACAAAAATATTTGTTGTCTATCTGGGCTTCCAAAATGGGTAATCTCCGAAATGGCTTGATCGATTTTACCGCTTATTTTACTGGCAGTTATCTGGTGTAATACGAAGTAGCAAAGGCTAAGAATGGGAATGTCGTGAAAATCAATTGAAATTGGTAGCAAAATTCAATTCAAAAAGAGAAGTAACATTTGTTATAATAATTTCACACGATCAAAGGTAACAACAACAAGGCAACAGCTAGTAGGTAATATAAATAAATCCATACAATAATGTGAAAAAGGTTTTTAGAATGGTAACAGGAAAATTCTGCCATTATTACTGGCACCGTAGAAATAATCTTATTAGGTCCCGTTTCACTGAGAGGGTCTGTAATTTTACGCTTTAGAATGCTACAGGAATGGCGTTAGAAATAATAGTGGCACCATAGAGACTGAATATTAAAAATATCTTAACATCACGCCTGCAATCCCCGAAGAGTATAGTCAGAGGTGTACTTCAATAATAAAACTTTGTAAAAACATAATCATAGAATAGATCGATCTTAACTTATTGCCTCCATAATAGCCTTTTTTTTTGGAGGTTGAATAATCAATGACTCATCCCGCTCTGGGTGGAGCGGTATAGTGCCAGACTTCTACTGAGTAAAAACCACCCATGTTCCTTCTTATCCCTTTGTGTCTGAGGCCACGGCCTCTTTCGAACACCCCGTATACTTCTATAATAGCCTATGATGATGATGATGATGATAGGACTCCATTTTCCGCACGTAGACTCTCATTCGGTCCGTTGTGCGTGGGGGTCCTGGCTAACGTAGCCAGCCTAGCTCCGTCCAGAAGCACAGAAGTTTCCTGGGGACTTCACAGGCTTCGCGGAGCGACCTCACTGTTCCGAGGATTTGGTCACGTTGGGAAGCCACAGCGTCACAATCCAGGATGACGTGGGCTACTGTTTCCTCGGCGCTAAAGCAGCCTCTGCAAAGAGGGCTATCTGTGGCGCCTGTGGTAAAAAGATGTTTGTTTAGGGGGCAATGGCCCGTTATTGTCCCTATCATTATTCTGAGGTTGTTTCTACTGAGGCTGAGAAGTCGTTTGGTAAGTCGCGGGTGGACCTTGGGGATGGCCATTTTAGACTGCCTGCAGTCTGTTGCCCGGGACCATTTGTTGTTTTGCAGTTCTGTAGATCTTTGGCGGATCCACGAACGGAACAGAGAGAAAGGTAAGGGGAGGAATGGATACGGGCCTAACACTACCATCTCAGAACCTCTCCTTGCAAGTTCGTCCGCGGCGTCGTTACCAAGGGATCCACTGTGCCCTTTAATCCACTGGAGGGTGATTCGATTGGATGTCGATATACTCTCCAGGGCGAGGTGACACTCGAAAATTAGTTTATTGTTAGTTTGCTTGTTTTCTAGGGCTTTGAGTACGGCTAAGCTGTCGGATAGGAATCTAATAATATATAATATAGCCTAATTATATAACAAATATTTTGTTGATATAAATTGAGGGAATATTGATAGTTGGTCCTTGAGCATCAAGAAAATTAGTCCTTAAACGAACGATATGGTTCATCCACACAATAAACTCTTTGGCTGTGGTACAAGTCATAAAAGTATGTCGTTGCTCAAGTTTTATGAAATTAGAAGTATTTTATGCTTAAAACATAGGATGGTTAGATGTTGAAAAAATATCCCAATACAAAAAAAAACTACCTTAGACATTTTAAATCTTGGAATAGCAGAACCTTTGACAGCACCATTTTGAAGACACCTTTTTTGCTGTATAATAAATACAGAAGGAAACTCTCAAGTATTGTACTCTGTTCTAAATCCACACTATAAAAATTCAACAAAAAGTTTTTCTCGTTCATGTGGAATATAAAATATGTTTATTTTAACTATGTTAGGTGGCTTACAGCTGACGACACAAAATTGTATAGTGAAGCAATTATTTTAACAACAAGCATCCACAGTTAGCAAAGAAGTAGGATCCAAGTAGTCGATAAAGAAGTA
Source organism: Diarsia rubi (assembly GCA_932274075.1). Lineage (NCBI taxonomy): Eukaryota > Metazoa > Arthropoda > Insecta > Lepidoptera > Noctuidae > Diarsia > Diarsia rubi. The sequence goes on along the minus strand of OW026424.1, from coordinate 16,081,384 downwards.
ACATGCGCTGTAAGCGTCTTAATTGTACCACAAGGAAAAATACTCGGTCATAGCAGCCAGCATGTGTGATAATTTATTTAGAATCAACTTGCTGTTGACACGACTTCCGTCGACATTTCGTCTTTTTCTACTGTATGTATTTAATTGGAATAAAGCCCAAAAAAGCCTGGCAGATTTGTAATTTTTATCTACATTACTTCCAAATGAAATGCTTGCTCCATAAAGATGACTAACTGCCGCACTCAGAGAGCTTTAATGATTACTTAGGCCATCACTTAGTAATGGTTTTGACAGTTTTGTCATACAAAAATGTGTCAAACCTTTTAATAAGTGACGGCTTATGTAATCGTTAAATATCTCTGAGTACGGCAGTAAGTACACTTACCGGAAGTACTGTTCATTGTCCCACCCATAAGTCTAACTGGACGTTTATTTTTTGTAAATGTCACCAATTACAATAGGGATGTTTACTGACTAAAAAAAATGCGATTCTTATTAGTCCGTCTGTTAGATTATCGAAAAATATTGGATACGTACAAGTATTTTTTGTTTTTATCAAACCAATAAAAAAATGAGGAAGATAAAACGCATCAAATACTTGAGTTTGTGACGTCGTTGACCGGTAAATAATGAAATAATAATGTCTTAGAATATGACGCCACACGAGTTTTAGCACTGTATTGTCTTCACAATGAAGACAATACAGTGCTTTGAAAACTCGTTTACTTGAAAAAAGAAAAAACACGTGTCCAATATTTTTTGGAAATCTATCTGACGGAGTTATTCGATTTTTTTTTTGTTAACTATTCTATTCATGACGCTTGATCTACTATTGGTTCTTGAGCCCTGAGTTACCTATTGTTTGGATATAATAAAATCAGTTACCACAAAAATAGTTCGCGAAGCGAATGTTCGTCATTGGTTTTAGCGATCTTTTCAAGCTGGTTTTAACACATAATTCAATTGCAGTGATAAAAATGATGATGACGGCAGTTTAATAAGCATCTCAAAGATGACATAAGACCTATTGATTTGTACTTTAGGTGAAAATCAGAATCCATTTTTATAAATTCATCTTATTCGCGTTAGTTCGACATGACGTTTCAGAAATTCTTATCATGCGAGGAAACTTGTCTATTTGAATGCAGAAAAGCTGAAACTACTTCAGAATATTACCGATTCCTGCAACGGGATTGCCAACAGCTGCGAACTTCGTCCTAAGTTCTCAAGCACTTGGACATATATTTTTCCGTAGGTAATCTAGAGAGTCCATTGTGAGTTAAGTTCTTAGGAACTAAAATTCTATATTTCTTTTCTCGATTCTTTGGGTACTTTGGCCGTATTCAGGTAAGTTAATGCGCTAAAGGAAATTAATTACGACTTATATTTTTCTTTCATATTCCTGTGAGGCGGAAAACTTCTATTATTTTATTAATTATATTATTATTCTTTACTACATACTGAAATAGCTCTGGGTTATTTATAATAATAATTATAATAATATTTATTTGTGTAAAAACATGGTAGGTATAAAAGATTTTAAAAGATTTTTTTTTTTTTTAATTTAACAAAGTTAGTTCCACTGTATTTATCTTGTTATTAACTTTAGTACTTTTAATACGAAGGAGGTTTTATCAAGTTCTTGTTTGTAGGAATTAAAGAGTCTGGTTCAGCGGTCACTCTTCACGAATTCTTGTATTGTATTTTATAACTAGCTTTTGCCCGCGACCTTCGTCCGTCTTCGTATAATAATATCATTTATTATATAAATATGACTTCCCTATTAGAATTGGAGTTTGTTAACAGTTTCTTGGGTTTTTATTTTTTTGCGCGAACCTTAATCCTTTTTCTATAATAAAAAGTACCTAGTCCTTATTTATAACACCAACTATCTGCCAGTAAAAGTCTCGTCAAAAACAGTCCAGCCATTCCGAAGATTAATCAAAATGAAGAGACAGACAGATAAACATATAAAAATGTGTTTTTGTTATAAGTGCCGTATCATATTTTTATGTACATTCATGTTTTTTTTTTAATAGCCTGTACTGTCCCACTGTTGGGCAAAGGCCTCCCCCAAAAACCTTCCAAGTGCTCTTTTCCTGAGCCACCTCGAACCAACCTTCGTGGTGCGCGTCCAGATCGTCTCGCCACCTCTTTCTGGGCCGGCGCCGTCCGTCTTCCGGCAACCATCGTGTTGACATATTCGTGTTATGTTTTAAAAAAAATTACAAACAGATATTTCAATTTAATTTATTTGTAAAACGTATAGTTTGTGGCTATGAAGTAAATATTCAACAGTTCGTTGAAATACTTACTACCGTCCCATTAGTAGGCCACCACGGCCCGCTATTTACGTTTTTTGCGCGCACAATGGAAGATAAAGTCCCAACTGAAGTCATCAATAGTATGAATGAGATATTGTTTGCTTTATTGAGACCATTTTTATAGTAACGGCAATATAATGATCATAGGGACGAAGTGTACCCTTTAAGGGACCATTAGGAAACTAAAGACCTTTTCCAGCTGCCGCGGACAAAGAACTCAGGATGATTGCCGATTTTATGTAATTGGAGAGGTTGGTACATGAATGAATGGCCATTCGTTTTGGTCACTTTTTACATTGTCACATTTTTAAAACTCACATTTAGATGTCCATTACTTCAGACTCGAAATTTTTGAATTGGGCAAAGCAAAATGAGAATGTATCCATCTTAATAGGTGGAGTTGGTGTGTAGTAATGCGTTAAATTGTGATTTTAAGGAATGGTGGTGTACATAATGGTCGAGTCTAAGGGAATAAATTCTGAAAATCCGAAATATGGAAAAGAAACCTATAGTGCAAGCCGTTTGACAGCAAAGGGTCGAATGTACAGTGTACACCGCTTAATCGTTACCAATTCAATCACCCTAATTCGATGATTCGAATAGTATTAGAACCCCAAATTCCATTTTCATTGAAATCTTTGAACTGGAAAACTAGAAGCTACGAAGCTCACGTGTTTCACGTTTGGGGGTAGGTACAACTTTCAGATTTCCAGTCCACAGATTTCATCAGATTACGATTCGATCACTAATCAATTAACAATTTCAATGCGAAGTGGATCTCTGATTCGAAGCAAATCTAATACCCTTGAGAATGGAACCCATTCATTTTGCTCATTCACTAATGAGCTCATTAAGTAAGGGTATACGGTAGTACGTGAATTAATTATCTTTTCGTTTTTCACGGAATTTTAGAGGGTTTCAAAGGGATCTTTCGATTTAATTATATGTTAGGATGTTAATTCTCTGGCGGATATTAATTGAATTAGAATTTGTTCAAATAGAACGGGAAATTTATGACGTAACTAAATTAAGCTTAAGCATTCAAATAATCAGCTTACAATGTTCTTTCTTTTGGGACTCAGGCTATCTCTTTGTAGGATACCTAATCTATTATAGTACGAGTATTAATCCATCCCTCGTTTCCAGTACAGGTTCATGAGTAGTCACATCATAAATTGTATACCTTCAATTAGCTGTACCCGTGACGTGGATAGAAAGTGGCCTAAGTAATATTCTATATTAAAGTCTACCTCTATGATTGAGTAGGTAACATCGATCCATCCTCACTTTCGAATTTAAAATTCGAACTCAAATTTAAAATTGATATTATAATATTTATTTATCAACCGACTTCTAAAAATGGAAGGAGGTTTATTAGGTATTACTTATTTAATTTTTCTAATTGTTTTTTTTTTATTTATTTAAGATCGATTTGGCTAAAAGCCTGTTTTATAGCAGTTTTATATAACGCATTTCTCCTTCTGTAAAATGCCAGGTCTTAAAATTGCTATTTAATATCTCGTTTCTTGCCTGTTGTTTTGACTTCGTGGTGTGAGCCTAAAATGCAGTTCCTTTTACGAAAAAATATGTCAATCATTATTTCCTTTCGTGATTCCAAAAATGGAACGTGCTTTCATTTAAGACCGACACCTTATAAATATTCCGATGTTCCTAATAATAATATTGTCAGAGTCCAAAATCGCAAAGCTTTTAACCCAGTTCAAACACGCAATATAGATTATTTACTTATAAGGTGGGTGGACCATGGAAGGCCACTCTAACGAATGAACAGTTTTTATTAGTTCATTTACTGGATAAATAAAAGAAACTAATAAATTATTAACACTTTGTTTTATTGTGTATCATACAAACTTCTTTTTTTTACTCTAGATGTAATCGCTGTTTCTTAAACTTAACTTTTATAAAGCTCTTCTAAACGGCTTTGTAGGGAACAAGGCTCCATACAAAGCCAATATTATAAATCAGTCGTTCAACTTAAAACTACAATTGTAATTATCAAAATATCCGCTTTTACTAAAACCACAGAAAAAGCTCTTTCATTTAAATGATAAATTAAATGCCTATCACATTATAATCTTCTTTAAAAAAACTCGACGAACATTCATTGAACACCATCATATAACTAAGGTTATATTAATGGAAATTATATAAAAATGATAGTAATGAGTATTATATCGAAAACAAATAAGTTTCTAATGCGTTTTACAATGAAATTATAAATATATTTTTTTTACCTATAATGGCCTTCTTATGGGTCTGTTCTTTGTAAGGCCATTCTTTTTCTTCACCTCCTGCACTTTTCTTATCTTTCAACTTTTGCTTTCTTTTTTCAGTCTTTTGCCTTCTTTTTTCACTCGTTTGCTGGTTTGTTGTTATGCTTTTCTTTGTTTTTGTGTTTAGGTATATGTTCAGTAGTAAATGTTTTTAGTAAAGCCCATGTACCCTAGCAAAGCCAACCGTCAGGCAGGCCGTCCGTTTTTGATTGGCCTTTTAAGGAGCCACCGGCTTTCATAGGAACACTACCGATATTTTAACTAAAATCGAAGCATATTTATTATATTTTTTCTTTAGTACCACAAAAAATCCTTATAAAACAATTTACAGTAAAAATAAACCGATAATAATAGGTTATTCACATAAAAACTTACCTTTAGCTGAGCGCGCGAATTACAATTTTAACGTCGCCGACCGAAGTCTACAAAGCGAGGGATCTCACTGACAAAATAGCAACGCGAGCGACTCGCCGCCGCGTCTGTGTCCTTGACTATGATGGAGTTTTGTTTGAGTAGAAGGAATTTGTCATCACGTGACTATAAATATGACTTTTTTATAGTCGGCCTTCAAAGGAGCATGGCCTTCCATGGTCCACCCACCTTAGTACCCATTAATCTATTTTAACAACTAAAATGAGGAAGCATAACATCACGCCTCTATTTGAGGCATAGGTATTACTAAACTGGCCATGTTATAATTTTAAAGAAATACAAGGCTTTTTACGTTTATTCGGGCACGTATTGTATCGACTCTGATGAACTGGTAGCTAGATTACAGGCGATATTTTTATGTTATGTACAGAACCCCAGTCGCTTACTCCTCGACAGATCATAAACATCTAAAACGCCAAGAGTTTATTAAAACAATAACTTTTCAACAACTTTTGTAAAGCGTGGGTATCTTATTAAACTTTGAAAATTACTTCTTTCTAATTAATGTTTTAATCATTGTAGGCTTTTTGATAAGTCTAAACGAAAATGTATTTAAAATAAATAAGTTGGTGGGTGACGGGAGTTTAGTTGCTATTTATAGTAATTTAGATTCTACGTTCGTATCTAGTAATTTTTAGTAACTACTAACCCGCAATGGGCACACGCAGTGGACCCATCCCTCTCCTAGAGAGGAGGCCTGAGTCCCTTCAGCGGGAACATTACAGGCTGATTATGATGATAATAATATCTGAACTGTGGTTGGAACCCTATGGTTTCACTTACCGTTTCACTATCATTTTGGCTCCTAAGCTGTAGCCACATAAAGTTAAGTAGCTTATAAACTTCCTCGAGAATTGGTATCTATCTGTCCAGCTATCCTACGCAAAAATAAAAACTAGTAATTCCTAAGATTAGCACGTTCAATCATGAAAACTAGGCGCGACATGCGCCGACCCCAAATTATTTTTCCATACTTTTCAATTCCCAAAACGAGTTCTTCTTCCATACTTCTCTATAACTCCACTAGGTTAAACCTGATTAAACCTGTAAGTATAAAATAGTCCAACAACAAGACGTGAGCCTATAGCCCACCAGACAACACATGTCTGGTGGTCCTCCCTTTTCAATGTAGGATTAGAACCCACCCTTATATATTTGAATCATCATCATTCATCATTTCAGCCGAAAGACGTCCACTGCTGGACATAGACCTCCCCTAAGTGTCGCCACATTGACCAGTCCCGTGCGTCTTGCATCCAGCGGATCCCCGCAACCTTCACCAGGTCATGGGTCCACCTAGTGGGAGGCCTTACAACGCAACGTCTTCCAGTTCGCGGTCGCCACTCCAGAACTTTTCGACCCCATCGGCCATCCGTTCTGCGAGCAATGTGCCCTGCCCACTGCCACTTAAGTTTGGCAGTTCTTCGGGCTATGTCGGTAACCTTGGTTCTCATGCGGATGTCCTCATTTTTGATTCGATATATTTGAATACTTCAAAAAAAATATCGACTTATAAGAGTATGAACCCCATCTTTAATTACATTCTAATCTTTTATTAGTGTTTAATGTTCAAGTAAACGGTTTGGCCGTTTACTTTTAAAGGGCGGTGATACAGCGAACTACCAAGTAAGGAACATAATCCAGGATTTTTGATTAATATAATAATATAATTAATTATATTTTGCCCATTTTTTCATCTAATTTTCCGTGACCAGCTTCATTTTGATGAGCAACAATTTCCTGTACAAAAACTCAAATTCTTGATTGTGGTAGGTAAAAGGGGTAGCAGGGATATTTTGATTAAATTATTCGCAAAAATAGATTTCAAACTGGGTTTTTTTTTTGTTAAATCTCAAGATAATCAGTAAAGTATGAATAAAGAAGTCCTTAATGATTACTAGCCAACTGATTTTATGTTTCTAAAAATATTAATTAAATATTTAAATAATTAAACAGTCACATTATACTAGAATTTTGAATATGGTCTAAACAAAGGTCTGGTGGCGTTCGGATTTGGGATTCATCATGGGTTTGCTCCTGGAAGATTACAATATATTCGTCTTAGCCATAGCCTGCCTTAATCACCTACTCTAAAACAAAAAGAAAACACTTATTACATTTTTTTTGTATTAGGAAAACTTTTCAATAACGTATTTTGAATACAACAGGGTTCTCAGAAATATGTTCAAGATTTACATTTATTTTTTTAGCCGTGTCAAACTGTATAGATTTGGCTAAAAAAATTGACCGAGTCAAGCATATTTGGCTCTTGTCAGCGTCTTAAGTCGATCTTCGAGTTCAGCCGCGTTAGATAAATGCTAAGTATATGGCGATGGTCTCATTTTGTCGTAAACATATTGTAATAACTAAACTTATGGCCGCCCATTATCGATAAATTTAAGCAACACCTAATTGAATGCCTATATGTTGTTGCACTGTTTTAATGTTTACGACTGTGGACCGACGGTTGAAAATCACATAATTGTACTTTTATTATTATATTTTAGCATAATCTATATTTCGCCTAGTGTAAGTGAAAATGAGCATTAGGTTCAAAACACACTTAAACTTTTCTAAATGTCTGTTTTCATGTTGTTTGTTGTAATAAATTACAGTAATAGGTACTCGTAATTAGGTACTTGACTACGTCTACCGAGTGTGCTGAAACTTTGGAAAATATTATTATTAAGATAAAATAAAAATAAATTACTATGTAAATAGGTTTTATTAAAGTATACGCCTACGCGGTATGCTAAAATATTTTTAGTGACAGGTCTAGAAAAATAGGATCCGAGTAAACTGTGACCCAGCCCTTGATTGTAAGATAAAAATCTGTGTCAAATAGGCTAGGAGACGTGGGCAGGTTCAAAAGATATAAATTCTTAGATGTCTTATTGATAGGTAACAAGAAAGTGTCGGCTTTGAGAAGAACCAGGTGGCGTTCCATCTGTCAAAGCAGGGTTATTTAAATCTTCAGTGTAGAGCTGAGACGGAGTCAAATGTCGTTTATAAATCCATCCTACTGAATTTACAGTTACCAGCTGATTAGGCTAGCCGAAACTGACAAATTCAAATCAAAATTGAACCAAACTTGAGAAATAAATTTGAAGTGTATTAAAAATTTACATAGCTTGATGTGTTGACATCTGTACATTGAAACATTATTGTTTTGTTAGATCATGGTAACCCTTCAGCTCACAGTAGCTATAAATACTCTTTTCAATATGGTGAGCACAATAATAATGTGGTAATATCATCTTCAACGAAACAGAAACGTGCAGATCTTTTAGTTCGGTAGGGTCAATCTAATGATTTAAATCTTTGGCAGATTCTGTTTAAATAATATTAGGCCCGCATAATATCACTATTTGTTGCTCTGATACGTATTTTTAGATAAAACGAAACCTCAATTTGCTGGTCCCTTGAGCTTTTAAGATAAAGCTAGGATCAAGTTACAAAATCGCGAGACAATTTTTTCGTAAGGCTTTGAAGACAGACATTCGTTTTCGAAAAAATAAATGAAGACGAAAATATTTGTCCTTTTACCAAAAAAGAAACCGTATCTCCTGTTGTTTTTCACAAATCCTTATTTGTACATACTTTAGTCTTCTTCATCTTTCCCTGCCAGTTTCTCTGTTCTCTGATAATTATAATCGTAATCTATTCAAAATTCGAGAAGACAGGTTTCTTCTAGGCAAGCGTGTTCCACTCTAGGCTGCATAACCTCTTTATATCAAGCCAGCTGTGGCGATACGCAAACCTATTTAGAATTTAAAAAAAGGGATAAAACTTTTCTTTTGTGCCTCTCTCAGTGATAATTTACCCAGTTTTATTAACTTCATTATACGACAAAAGTGATCGACCTATCAACGAAAAGGCACAATCTTTCCAAATGACAAAGCAGCTACCTGTTAAAAGGTAAGGAATATTTCCGAAATCCCTTTTTCATGCCTATTTATCTAGATTCCAATAAGCCGCAGACATTTCGAATACGCGGGATCTTCCAATGAGGCCTTATAGTTATTCGTTTCAATGACTTTGGGCTATACAGCCTAATCTGATGTGCGGCTATCTCTTTCAATCTTAGCACAATGGCAGGCTGTGAATCAATGCGACCTCATGGCTCAATTTTATGCCATCTCATTTATTTTCGTCTGAAAGGAAGAAATTGAGCTCCGGATTTAAGTTTGGAAGCAGATCTTTTTATTAAGTTCTAGTGATCCATTTGGTGCTGTGGAGTAAGACCAGCATAATTTCCATTTATTTATTTCATTTCCATTATTTGTATATTTTTTAATATTTTATTCCTTTTTTTTATTATTGTTGTTTGTTGTTTTCATTGTTGTATTGTTGTTTGTTGTTGAGTTGTTGTCAAAGATCTATGAATGACAGTCCGGTCCAACTTTCAAAGACGCACATTAGTGTTCCATTCATAAGACGACCTACTTACATAAACGTTGCTTAACCTGGAATATCTATCCGTGGCGCTGTAACTATTATGCCACGAGCCCCGTTCACTTCCTCTAACAATTTAAAATACCTTTTAAACTTGATTACATCCTAAAGTGATAAGTCCTCACAATTGACGCTTCTCGCTTGTAATTTACGGTTATTACGTGAAAGTGCCGCTGAATTAGGCTGTTTCAGTGAATTGAAATAGTTCTAACTTGGTCGAGTACTTTGAATAAGGGATGAGATAGGCGTGCGAACGTAGATTTTATTTTACAGAAGCTGATTGGATCTAGGTGTCTTAAATTTCCGGAGTAAAGTTATGTCATTTTTTATATGAAAAAAGCAAGATACGGACCTCCTTTTACTCCTCAGCTCTTTAGGGGTTGTCAGTAGTTGAGACAAATGTAAAACGACTTTAAAGTCCTTTTCAGTTAAAGCCATGAAAACGTCAAAAAACCGGCCAAGTGCGAGTCCTACTCGCACATGAAGGGTTCCGTACCATCGTAGTAGGGGAGTCGCTTTTTATTTATTTTTTTTAAATTATTAAAAATATTTTTATTATATGATGTAACTAAAAATTTATGCTTTTCGCAATTTTTCCTTTATCTGTGTTATAAGACGTTGCTTCGTACCAAATTTCAAGATTCTGAGTTCACGGGAAGTACCCTGTAGGTTTTGATTCCCTTGCGAGTGTCGAAAATTTGCGGCATAAACGGGAGTATCTTTTGATCGCGTTGACTTAGAAGTTTGATTTTTTCACAGCTCCAAGAGACCATAGACTTGAGTATTTGATATGAATTTCAGCTTGATACCTCCACGCGTTCCTGAGAAAATAGGTCTTGACAGACAGACAGACAGACAGACAGACAGACGGACAACAAAGTGATCCTATAAGGGTTCCGTTTTTACCTTTTGAGGTACGGAACCCTAAAAAGGGAAAAAAGATAGTAAAATCAGATGTCTGACTTGATTATGGTCCATTAATTTTCATTTAATACGATCCATTTTCTCATTACACCGAAATAGTTTCATGTTTTTTGTCCCACTGTTGGTCATGTCAATTCAAGTATTATTTACTTTTTTATTGAATTAAGACCAACGTAGGATTTAATAACGCCGTTTATTGACGTATAAGGTTCAGAATCGCAATTCCACAAACCTACGTGAACTACAGTAGGTAACCTAAAAAAAATATAGTTTAAAAACTAAAACCCGACTATGAATAAAAACGCAGACTAATAAAACCGCGGTCTTAAAAGTATTAAACAAGAAAAATCGTCTAGTGAGTAGATAATTTGATAAATAATATGTTACTTCCATAATTTAATTTCTACTTAATGTTTGTTTGTTATTTACATAATACGAGTAAATAACACTAGACCGCGAGAACTGTTTGACCGCAATCTAAACGTACAAATTGACTTGAACTATAACATAATACACACATTTGTGATGTACTCGCCAAGACCTTTCATTTGATACCAAACATGTTATGATTAAATCAATTTAATTTTTTTCGATCTTAGAATTTGACATTTTTCGTCATAAAAAGAATTGTTAGAATTTATATAGCCTATGTCACCCGGGCTATTCTTACAAATTTATTGACACCTCATTTATTAAAATACGTTCAGTAGCCTAGGCGCTACGGTGGAACATACAAACAAACATACATACAAACATACATGCATACAAACATACATACATAGACTGCCAAAATCATTACCCTTCCTCTTAGCTTCGCCGTAGTAGGGTAAAAAGTACCAATAATTGATGAAACTGACTCAAAGAATGCTGCTATTGTATAAAATTGACGTTAAAAATTATCTTGCAATAATTAATTTATTATGATTGCAAGATAATTTATTATTCACTAAACCACGGCGCGGGAGTTTTTTCTGAAAAACTGTTAAATTTTGACACAAAAAAACATCGTTAATTAATTTTATTAACCAGGTACCGTCATTCAAATTGATTATTACTCATGTATTTTATGACAATCTCCTGAATTTTGACGAGGATTTAAAATTGGATTGTATAATACCCAAATAAATGTTTATTTATTCTTATATATTTTAGCTATATTTTTTCAAAAATTTAGTTTTTGTTTTGTTTTGCACCTACTGTGTATTGTCTCTGCATCACCCTGATGTAGACTGGAAGAAAATGCCAAGGCATTAAGTCCGCCTTTGTACGATTTTTGTGCATAAAGGAGAATGTTTTATTGAGTATGGAATCCCGTACCATGTCGTTTCAAAATCAAACTTTGTTGTTTTATTGTCTACACTTATCATATTAACTTCTACAAAAGCTATTTTAGTCAATTACGTATTATATATAGACACGTCATGAACTAACATGGCGGCGCTTCAAAACGGCGAAAATATTAGATAACTACTTTTACGCGTAAAGAAAGTGAAAGAAAATATGACACTGTTGATGCCTGTTGTCTGTTGTTGTTTCGCGCAGGTTTACACACACGATTTAAATTAAGAACAAACGTAGCGTCGCGCGAGAGGTTGGTGCGTAACTAAGCGCGATGTGGCCAATTGGCTTCATTTCATGTTGTCATTTTTGAGGGCGGAAAACGTATCTATAGTTTTAATATATCATTGATTTTAGTAAACAACTACCGAGTTTCGGAGTCATTTTATAAAATCCAGCATAACCTCAAAACCAGGCGATATGTATATTTTATTGACATACCTGAAATCATGCACGGACGAACATTATTGCTCTAAAAACAGAGTAATCTATTTACATTAGTATGAATTACGAGTTCACAAAATACAAACAAGATCTACTTCTCAACACACATTACAATAATATTAATTAATCTCAAAACTAAAAACATAGACTGTCGTTAATCAAATGTCAGCAGGGATTTAGGGATGTGATCGATAAATCGAAATCGTCTTAAGAAAATCAATTGAGTTAATTAGTAATACTAAATCGATTTGATGTACTGGTAATGTCACTGTTGTTCAACAAGAAAATAGCAAAAGTAATATATATATATATATATATATATATATGTATGTGTATATAATTCGTAGAATGTTTTTTAAGCAAATGTTTAAGTTATTTAACAATTGGCATGACTGTTTAGTAGATTCATCAAAAAAGTATCAAGTGCATTCTACATCTCTATGACTGGTTGTGTAAATGTCATAATATTGGGAATAAAACAATATTAATACTTTTATACTTTAAATTAAATTTCCAGCGCAAAATCAAATCCTTGACGCATAATGTCGTAAAAAAATATGAAAATAATTACATTTTGATCTTGAAACTCCAGAATTCTTGGTACGACTTTCAGTCATTGTCTTTTAATAAATAAATAAATATGTATAATAATTGCTCTGATGGAGTTTTAACTTTTAACTGTTAGGGTCAGTTTTTCACAATAGATGGCTTGTTATCACTGTAATACTTTGATTGCTACCACTTCAGCTTTATCAATATTTCCGCTAAACTTTTGTAATTTCGATATTTTTAGCAATAACGTAAGCCTTTTGCATATCAATTTCGTATTGACTGACGGGTTCGTTTTCAATTAGTGCGAAGGCTCAAACTTTGTGTGTGAATTGAATCATTCGATCAATCGGTTCGATGTATTTCAATTATAAAATTGTTAAACATTCATGATAACTTTGGGCTCGGCACTGTATTTTCTTTATGATTTTTCGATATTTGATTAAAATCGGTTTGAATAAGTCGCCAAGATAAGTGTCAAAAAATCATTACCCTTCCTTTTGGCTTCGCCGTAGTTGGGTAAAAATAGCGGCCCAGAATCATCATAGAATTATTTCTTTTTAATATTGATATAATGGATGATTTGATATGTTGCTGATTTCCCAACCCACAAAAAAAAAGGTTATTATTAATAAGAGGCGTGGGTGGGTAGGTATTTTATTAATAAGTGTATGATTGTTTCTTTTTTATATTTTTCATTAACTATATACAATTTATTTTTTATGTCACACTAGCTTTTGCCCGCGACTTCGTCTGCGTAGAAGACGAAAATAGTTCTAATATAATTTTTAATTAGATTTTTACGTTTTTCATTTTGTTCAACCACAATAATATAAATTATTTTGTTAGTGGTTTGAATTCTTAAAAAAACCGGCCAAGTGCATGTCGGACCACGCACAATGTAGGGTTCCGCAGTTGCCCACCAAAATATGTAAACATACTAAACTGATTAACCACCCTGCCTACCTGCCTCCGAACGATGATTATAAAGCCTACTTCGCTGTGATAGTTTTCCTTTTATTTTTGATATAAATGCTACTACCATGAATTTTTTTCACACGCCCAAACCAACCCGTATGAGTGGTTCAGGTTGATACACTTGAATCTAACATAAATTTGCACTTTAAAGCTTAATTTTACACAAACGAATCTCTTGGAATTTTTTTTTAGCAAACTCGCAGTATTTTTTAGAGACCTATCCAACGACATCTCATACAATGGACATTAGGCCTTTTACCTTTGGTTCGAAGTGCCATTATTTTCTTAACTTAAAGGAGAAAATCCTGGATATTAGCTCGTGTCTATCATATTTTTTTTGCCCAGACAAAAGCTTCTCCGTGAACTCATCCCATCGAGCATTGCAAGTAAATGTTATAAAGAGAGCGAGACGACCGTAGCACATAAGTCATGTCGTCTTGTGCTATATTTATGCTTATGCATACAGCGTGGTCCCCCAGTAGAAGAAAGCAGCACTACCTTTTGACCCAGCTGATCAGCATCATCGTCCTTATCGCATCTTGCAAGTGTAAATACGGCACGACGGCACGGTTGGTGCAGTGGCTCAAGCAATGGACTGCTGCTCTGCGTGTCGCGGGTTAGATCCCCGCACGGAACAAATATTTGTATGACCTACAGATAGTTGTTTCGGGTCTGGGTATTTGTGTATGTGAGTTTAAATGTTTGTGAACGCACCCACGATAGGAGTAATTCCTAGAGTGGGGCAAAGTTTTTATTAAAAAAAATAAAAAAAAACTATCCACACTAAGCTGCGCCCGATTGTTCCTTTATATAACACAACATCTCCATCTCGATTTTCGCAAACATGTCGCCTAAAAAAGCTGCCTAAACAGCGAACGATAATATCACAGATTATTGTCTCCTCCTTTAATAATCATTTAAATACGGTAAGAATAAAAACTTGCAGCAGATACCATATGTTTAAGCGGTTGTTTGGTCTAAGGATCGCCCTGGGTTATAGAAATATAGTACCTATTCATCCTCGCCGCAGCAAAAAAAGTGGGTACCCACTGTAATGCATCTATGAGCGATGGATTTCACTTATTCGATGTAATATGTTATCATGGCTCCCAATTTAATATAATATCCAGTGAGTATCCAGCTTAGAAAATTGCTGTCCAATAATAAGTAAAGCAACTTCATTTGACGTGACACAAACATGTGTCAAAATAAATTGGTCATTTAAATCAAAAGTAACGAAAGTTGATATCAATACTCCTTAGTATTGATATCAACTTCGAAGCAAATCACCCCCAAAATAACTTTCTACATCTTTTTAAACCTGTTAGGGGTAAATATCAATAAAATTCGAAACACGTCTTCCGTCAATTCTGTTAAAAAACATTTTGCAAAATTTGAAATTGATTTGACCAAGGAATCACGTTGTCCCATATAAACTTAGCCCCTCTTTTTTTACCTCCTTAGGGGTAGAATTTCAGAAAATTCTTTCTTATCGGAAGCTTACGTCATACAAAGAACACACCCTCCAAGTTTCAAGTCTCTAGGATCAGCGGTTTAGGCTGTGCGTTGATCCGTCAGTCATTCAGGACAAAGCATTTTATGTATATAGATAGATAGATGTACCTACATACTGCCGCGACCTAACAGGGTCCATAATATCATTGTCAGCTATAAGTTTCTCATAACAGCTTTTTCACATTGTAGAACGCAAATAAAATGTACATAAATATATATGTAGAGTATTTTCGTCCAGATGTTTTTAAACCTAACCAAAATAGTGGGTAGGTGTATGTCCCAATTTGCGGATCACGTGAACCAAACACGCAATTTAAAATAACGAGATCATGACCAATTTCAGATTAAAATATCGAGCTCATAAATATGTACACGATACACGATAGGATCATACAAATATGTTGTGTAGCCTTTTTCTTTTTGGTGGCTGGGAAATCATCAAATAACCCCTCCCGCTCTTGGGTGGAGCAAAAGGGAGTGTTAGTCTTCTACTGACTAAAAACCACCCATATCCCTTCTTAGCCCTTTTTGTCGAGGCCGCGGTATCGCTTGCGAACAACCCGCAGCCCGACAGGCGCATCTTGTGTAGCCTTAAAATAAATATAAAGTAAACGCAACAAGTATTTCAAGGTCGGGAATACAATCGTATAAACCGTTTGGTTGTCTAAATGACATACAAAAACTGTATCTCAGTGAAATGAGGTCCTATAGAAATTATTATTTTCAAGTGGAGATTTACTAATGACTGTACCTTAGACCTACATGTGGTCACTTAATATTGTGTCCTGTTTGTCCGGTTGTTGTTAATTACAGGAATTGATGGGCGCTACTGAAGGTGCCAAACTCATGAGCCACTTGTTTGGTGCTTTCAGTGGCGTGAACTGAGGTTCGGGGCCAATTAGAGCCAATTTAGATCGCCGCCGCGCCGTCGGCGTCGGTCTGCTAAGATAGAAATAGTATAACACTTTTCCGGCGACCAGCAAGTTATAACAAGTAAATAACAATGTTGGTCGTTTTATCCTTTACTTTTATTGAACTTTTAAACTGTTTTGATGAAAAATAAATGCAGCAAAATGCAGAAAATTAATGAAAGTTTCGGAAATTAGTTGAGCCTACCTCATTTACTTAATTATGGTTTTGGCAATGGAGTAAAAAACACGAATAGGGTTGTTAACAAAAAAAATCTAATTAGTCCGTCAGATAGATTTCCAAAAAATATTGGACACGTATTTTTTTCTTTATTCACGCAAACAAACAATGAAGACGATACCTACAGTGCTTTGAAAACTCGTGTGACGTCATTTTCTGAGACATTAGTATGACATTCTTTAGCGGTCAGTGACGTCACAACCCCCCACTTAAATCTTTGACGCGTTTTATCTTCGTTAATTTTTATTGATTTGTTAAAACAAAAAATACGTATCCAATATTTTACGATAATCTAACAGACGGACTAATTAGAATCATATTTTTTTTAAGTCAGTAAACATCCCTGTTGAGAACAGGATATTTTTTTAGAGTAATGAAACCACAAGTTCAGCTTCTCATAATATATTGTAGCACATATTTTTCACAGACTGACTTTTATTCTTAAAACAAAACATAAATTGACAAGCAAAAAAAAAGAAATATAAATTATCAAAAAGTTTGGTAGCTGGTCGCCAACATGGCCCCCGACGGTGTGAGGCACCAATTTACTGGCCGGCGACCAGCAATACCACCTTTCGAGTGGGTCGTCGCAGCACGCCGCCCTTCGTAGTGACGTCCACAACTCTGACGATGCCGTCTTTCCCCGGGTGCACTGCCGCGATTCGCCCTCGGGGCCATTGGTTCCTGGGTAGCGTGCCATCTGCAATGAGGACTAGATCACCCACCCTTAACGGACGAGTCTCCTGCAACTGCCTTCTAGGTGTGAGCGTGGGTAGGTATTCCAGCACGAAGCGCTGCCAGAAGTGGTCTGCCAGCCTCTGCGCTTTCCTCCAGTTAGCACGTCGAAGCAAGTCGGCGTCGTCAAATACATTAATGTCTGGCTCGCTGCTTGGGCTTCCGATCAAAAAAGTGAATGGAGTCAGGGCGTACTCTGCGTCTGCATCCACAGAGACGTGCGTCAGTGGTCTTGAGTTGATAGTGCACTCGGCCTCTAAGAGCAGGGTGTTTAACACATCTTCCTTTGGAGTCCGCTGCTTCAATGTGACTGCGATAGCATTTTTCACCGAGCGGACTAGCCGCTCCCAACAGCCCCCCATAAAGGGCGCGGATGGGGGTATGAATGTGTGCGTAGTCGCAGCGGAAAAATGTCGATTTTTTTATTTTCAGTTTTGCAGATGTTTAGTGTATGACGTCGTGTAAATGTGTATGGTAAGTACACATTTGTGCATCCAACCATTGAGGAGTTATTCAATAAAAAGTGTTTCCGCTGGAACTACGTCATCCTAGCGGCACTTTTTTTTTCCTATGGACGTGCAAGAAAAAAAATACATTCAATCTTTAGTGTGTAACCAGGGGTAAATGTGTATGTTTAAATGATAAATGTGTGCCGTAAAACAGCGAAGATAATCAAGTTTCCGCTGCGCTGACGTTTGGTTATTTCATGAAAATCATATAAAACGGTTTAGTGCAGAGTTGTAATATTTTACGCACGTTGCTTTGAATTTGTGTGTAATGTTTGGGAAAATGATTTTTTTAAAAAAACGTATCGTTCAGAAGATATACACGCAAAAGTAAAATAAGGTTATTAGGTCCAAGTACTTAAAATAGGAACTCTAGAGCCAAACTTAAAACGTTCATATGTATCTTGTAAGGGTCTACAACGTCTTGCGGAGTTTCATATAAGTGCGCTTAGTAATTAATGAGCTATGGCATAATTTACTACGACTGGACCACTATTTGTATGACATCCGATTGTAGGACTTTTTAATGGAAAAGCTGAATAAAACTTATTCCGATTTTTAGTGTATTAATCCAACTATTCGCATGTTAAATTGCAGCTCATTACACTAAATAATTAAAGAGATATAATAAAAATACCAGAACAACCGCCATACATGGATAAACCGACCAGGTTTAAATGGTTACAAAAAAGCGGCCGTGCAGTATGTACAGATAACGTTCTCAAATTTCCAGTGTTGTACCATTATTGCATTGGTACAGGTGGGCACACAATTCTGGAACAAGTAACTAATAACTTTCATGATAAAAATAGTAGGTCACTTGTTTTTTTTTTTAAACTTACGAAATTATTACAATAATAAGCATCAGTATTAAAAAATGAATTTATTTGTCAGAATATTGCAAAAAATTCTCACGTTAGGTAATTGTCAACTCCGATAAAGCTCCAGTAGCACCCCTGTGTGTCACTTTTCTCCGACCTTCAAGCCCCGCGGATAAACCGGTGTGCCACCCTATAAACTTGGCTTTCATCTCTAATACTACTATACTACTATAAAATAAGGGCTAATCTACTATAAAATAAAGGAGTCTCGCCGACTTACCTACTGCATGATTCCAAATCATAAATACCGATAGATTTTGTTTTAATAAAAAGAACACACGGACATTGCAATGACGTTGGATGTCAATGGGACTTTATCAGCTTAAATTCTGCTGCTTCCAGCGTATTTGACTGGCCTGTTGGTCTAGTGGTTAGTGACCCTAACTGCTATGCCGGAGGTCGTGGGTTCGATTCCCACCCAGGACAAATGTTTGTGTGATGAGCACGATCATTTGTTCTGTGTCTGGGTGTAATTTATCTATGATATGTATGTATTTAGAAATATATAAGTATGTTTATCAGTTGTCCAGTACCCATAACACAAGCTCTGCTTAGCTTGGGACTAGATGGCGTTGTGTGATAGTTGTGGAATATTATTATTATTATTATTATTTGTTATTACTTTGTTAAGGCCGGCTGCAAACGTTTAAAGACGAAGACAAATTGAGGTATTCCTCGAAGCGCCACCGTTTTGAGGCGCACTACCATAGTTTTTTTTTTTAATAGCTTGTACTGTCCCACTGCTAGGTAAACGCCTCCCCCAAATCCTTCTAAGTGCTCTTTTCAAGGAGTATAGAGCCTTTGCAAATTGTATAAAATAACGTGTTTTACTTATTATCGATAGTTTCAGTTAGTATCCTATCTCTATTCGAAAATTACTCATAGCAGCGCTTCGAGGAAAAAAAAGTTAATATTTTTAATTGTTATCGGGAGCGCTACTAAAAGGTGCGCTCTGAGGAATAATAAAGGTTCGCCTCAAAACGGTTGCGCTTCGACGAATTGATTGCTGTCGCACTTTTAGTGATGCTTTTAAATCTGCTCCCAAGCCAACTCTTTTACGTCTCTATTGTGATAGTCCGTATTTTAAATATTCCATATGCATGGATTTCGTTCCATCACCATAATTAAATTTTCGGCTACACACATTTTGTTACCTACAATTACGATGCGACGACGTCTACTCGTTACAAAGTTCACGCGGATCTGAATTAAACTTTCCATGCGTGTACGGTGGAGGAGCCAAAATGTACGCGAGTGCTGCGATCCGAAGGCATCGAACCGAGCGTTAGGTTAGGTTAGGTATAAGAATAATGTGCTCTATGTTGAATATTTTGTATGTAAGAAGAGCATTCAGATTTCCGAATCTTAATTGCCAGCCTAAAATAATGTTGTTTATTTTTTTAATTTTTATTGGTTATTATCTAATAAATTCGTGAGAACATAGTTTATGTAGTTGTTTTATTTTTTGCAAAACTATTTATCGCACCTGTACGAAACTATTAAACACAATAATGGTACAACACTGGAAATTTGAAAACGTTATCTGTATATACTGCACGGCCGCTTTTTTGTAACCATTTAAATTTGGTCGGTATATCCATGTATGGCGGTTGTTCTGATATTTTTATTATATCTCTTTAATTATTAAGTTTAATGAGCTGCAATTTTACATGTGAATAGTTGCATTAATACACTAAAAATCGGAATATGTTTTATTCAGCTTTTCCATTAAAAAGTCCTACAATCGGATGTCATACAAATAGTGGTCCAGTCGTAGTAAATTATGCCATAGCTCATTAATTACTAAGCGCACTTATATGAAACTCCGCAAGACGTTATAGACCCTTACAAGATACATATGAACGTTTTAAGTTTGGCTCTAGAGTTCCTATTTTAAGTACTTGGACCTAATAACCTTATTTTACTTTTGCGTGTATATCTTCTGAACGATACGTTTTTTTAAAAAAATCATTTTCCCAAACATTACACACAAATTCAAAGCAACGTGCGTAAAATATTACAACTCTGCACTAAACCGTTTTATATGATTTTCATGAAATAACCAAACGTCAGCGCAGCGGAAACTTGATTATCTTCGCTGTTTTACGGCACACATTTATCATTTAAACATACACATTTACCCCTGGTTACACACTAAAGATTGAATGTATTTTTTTTCTTGCACGTCCATAGGAAAAAAAAAGTGCCGCTAGGATGACGTAGTTCCAGCGGAAACACTTTTTATTGAATAACTCCTCAATGGTTGGATGCACAAATGTGTACTTACCATACACATTTACACGACGTCATACACTAAACATCTGCAAAACTGAAAATAAAAAAATCGACATTTTTCCGCTGCGACTACGCACACGGTATGAATCGCCATTCGATTCTTTTATTGGCGCAGAAGCTGAACAGCTCTGGCAGCATTTTTGCTGCGCCAGTGAATGACGTTCCGTTGTCAGAGTATATCCTAGTCGGGCATCCCCTTCTCGCAATAAACCGCCTGAGTGCCATCATTGCGGAGTCCGACGATAATGTCTCCACAATCTCTAAATGCAGAGCTCGCACTGTCAAATATGTAAAAAGGGCAATCCATCTCTTGGCGGTGCGTCTGCCAATAGCAACGTTCAGAGGGCCAAAATAATCCAGCCCTACGTATGTGAAGGGGCGCTGGTGATGTGCTAATCTGGCTTTTGGCAAGTCTCCCTCTGGTGGTGATTCCGGCTTAGCCTTCCGGTTGCGGCAAAACTGGCATCTTTGTGAAGTTTCTCTGACGGCTGGTCTGAGGCTTAGAACGTAGAACCTCTGGCGCAGTTCATTAACCACTAGCTCGTTATGTCCGTGGGCGTATCTGGCTTGATAGGAGTGTATCAGTATGACGATAGGATGTCGGCCATCCAGGACAATCGGGCGTGACTCTACATACTCTGCGACGGCAGTGCGGCCAGAAAGACGTAGGAGCCCGTCTTCACCGAACAAAAGCGACAGGTTCCGAAGCCTACTATCACTCGAAACGGGACGTGCTGTTAGAACGTGCATCAAATCTTCGGGAAAAGAATCTATTTGGACTTTACGAAATAAGTGAACCTCCGCAACGTTGAGGTCTTCAACGGAAAGGGCAAAAAGGTTACGAGCATCTCGAAGTGCTTTTTGAGTGATTTTGGAATTTGGGCGCAAAATTGATCGAAACTTGTCAATACACTGATGGGTTCGCGCTGTGGCGCGAAGTAACCGGTCCAACTGCTAAAGCGTTGGTGATCCGCTACTACCGGTGAAGGTAGTTGTCGCGGTGAGGCAACTATCAGTCCCACCGATTCCGAAGCTCGTTTAACTTCTTCGGTTACCGGAGGGATGGCACACGTCGGTTCACATGGCCAGTCAGAGGGTGGAGACAAGAGAAATGCGGGTCCTGTGAACCAACGTGAAGAAGTCGTGAAATCGTGAATGTCTCGCGTAGCGTCGTCTGCGACATTTAAAGCCGTGGGGACGTATCTCCAGCTGTGGATGTTTGTTGTTTCAGCTATCTCTCCCAATCGGAACGAAACAAAGGCTTTAAACGTGCAAACGTCGCTACGAAGCCACTTTAGAACGGTTAGAGAATCCGTCCAAAAATAAACTTCATTTGGTGGTCGTCTGTGAGCTTCAGTGACGTACGCGCTGAAACGCGAAGCGATCAGGGCAGCCTGGAGCTCCAATCTTGGGATTGAAACGGGTTTCAGTGGCGCCAGCCTACCCTTTCCCCCTACCAGGGATAAGCTTACGTTGTCAGCTTCGTCTGTGAAGCGCCAGTAGACCACACAGGCATAAGCGCGTTCACTAGCGTCGGCAAAAACATGAAGTTGGGCATTCTTAATGCGCCCGGTGTCGCAAAAGTAGCATCGAGGAACAGAACTGTTGCTTAATTTTTGAATTTCGAGCAACCATCTTTTCCAGTCTTCAATCAGATCAACCGGCAGTGAATGATCCCAGTCGATGCCCAAACTTCCAGGTTTTCTGGAATAGTGCGCGGCCTTTCATAATAACGGGAGTTAAAAAACCTAAGGGATCGTAGACAGACATCAATAGGGACAATGCTGAACGTTTTGTATACTTAGTAGGGGCCTTTGGAGGGTTCTTGACGAAACAAAGATTGTCCTCACTGGTGTTCCACGTAAGACCTAATACCCGAATTTGTGAGGGAGACGTCGGACCTAAGTTCACCTCAGTAGAAGCGTCTGTTGCATGTAAGTCTGCAGGGATTATCGCTAGTGCTTCCATACAATTCGAAACCCAAGAACGCATCTCGAAGCAAGCCGCTTTATGTATGGACCATATTTCAAATGCTCGCTGAGCCGCCTCACTGATGCTGTCAAAACTCCCTAAGAAGTCGTCCATGTAATGGTCCTCGACGATAGACCGCACGGCGTCCGGGTATCGTGACTGGAATTGACTAGCATTTTTATTTTTCACCCAAAGCGCGGTACACGGGCTAGATGCTGCGCCGAATATCATCGAGGACATACGGAATTCCTGAAGCGGAAAACTGGGGCTATCTCTCCATAAAAAACGTTGGGAGTCCCTATCCTCCGGTCTAATTTTAATTTGCGGGAACATCTCTCTGATATCTCCCGACAAGGCAACCAGGCCTTCCCTAAACCTCATCACGATGCTAAGAAGCGGCTGCAATAGGTCCGGTCCAGTCAGCAGAAGCGAATTGAGGCTGACACCTGCACACTTTGCTGCTGCATCGTGGACAACGCGCAGCTTCTTCTTATGTGGGTGGGTAACTCCAAAATGTGGAAGATACCACGGGACCTGGCCGGACGGTGGACCCGAACATAATTCACCGTACCCTTTGCTTATCATTTCTTGAATATTTTGCTTGTAAGCATCGGCATAAGCACTATCCTTAGCCATTTTACGCTCGAGGCTAACAAATCTAGATAAGGCTAGGTCGCGGCTTTTAGGGACGGTAGAGATATTATCGCGCCATAATAGGCCCGCTTCGTACCTACCAGAATTTAAGCGCTTGGTAGTCTCCTCTAAAATGTTTAACGCACGTTGTTCGCTAGCGCTACGATGGTCTGCCTTCGTTATCCCTATAGAGTCCAGTCGAAAGTATTCCTTGATGAGGTTGTCCAGTGAGTCATTGTCGATGGCGACTGAAATATGATTAACGGAAGTGGCGGCGTAAGATCCACTAGAAATATAACCATAGAGGACCAAGCGCGGTGCGAGCGGCTGCAGTTTGTTCACGAGTGCCGTGACGAACCTCTGAAGGAAGCGACATGTGCCAATTGTCCGCACCTATCAACAACATGGGCTTCGCATCATCATAGACGACGTCCACTAGATCAGATAAGTAATCGTACCTGGCTACATCGTCTAAGCGTGCTGTCTGCCTTTTGATGCCCAAGTTGGGAATGGTGCGTGCTCTGATGTCAAAACTGTCCGTACCATATCGACCCTTTACTAGGATATTAACATATCTCACGTCGGCCTGCGTACTCAATCCACCAATGCAGTCAATATTCAGCCTACACATAGGGCCCTCAGCTCCCACTGACTCCGCCACAGATTGATCCAATAAAGTCACGGAGCTCCCGTCGTCAAGAAGGGCATATGTATTAACGCTTCCAAGGGGTCCAGAAATAGTGACTGCTACAACCTTTAAGAGTGGCTTAAGGCAGGATGAGTTCAGTGGAGAAGAGTTGTGGGCCACGGTGACCGATCGCTGCTCTTCCTTCGACGTGCTTGGTTTGTTGAGGCCGAGGATTTCCGCGGCTGAGTGTATCTCGACATGGGCTGTCGTCACAGGTTGGGGTCTATGCAAGAGGGTGTGGTGCCGCCTCTCAGCCGGGCAGCCTTCGAACTCACACTTCTTCTTGCAGTGGCGATATTGGTGCGAACCCTTTTTAAGACATCTACGGCAGACCTTGTTCTCCATCACCCATTGCCACCGATCGTCCAGAGGCAGAGACTTAAAACCTTCACAATCGCTAACCTCGTGCTTACCGTCATGGCAGTAATGGCATGAATAAAAACTTTTCGACTTTGACGTGACGTTTGACACTGTCGCAATTGCGTAAGTTTTGTCTCTTGTGGTTTTGATGGGATGACATTGACTTTTGACAGGATTCGGCTCTGACACTATGACATCAAATTTAATTTGTAATTTTGCCTCGATTTCGAGAAAATCGGCCAAAATTTCCAATTTAAACTTACCGGAGCCAACTCTCGAGGATGCAAAATCTCTCCATTTAGATCTAAGGAGTGGGGTCAACTTACCTAAGATGATGTTGAGAAGGTCCGGTGAAGCAAGGGGCTCGGGCAGATCCAGCAAGCGGATGATTTCGACACAATTACGGACGCGACAGGCAAAGATGTTCAGCTCTCTCACAGACTCGTAAATACCAATTTTAGAGAGGGTTTTGACCTCAGAGATCTGGTGGAGTACGATGACTTCCGGCTGAGCGAACCTGGTTTCGAGCGCTTGAACAATCTGCTCTGGGTCATTGGCTGCTATTAATCTGATGGAGACTGCCTCTTTCGCAGCACCGTGCAGCGCCGCGCCGAGTCGTGTGATGTTGTCGCTAGGAGAAAAGTGCGCCTTGGATTGTTCATACGACTTCTTGAAGTGAAACCAATCCGAAACGTGACCATCAAACTTAGTTATATCACAAACCTTTGTTGTCTTCTTCCCTGTGCCTCTAATTGCGTCGACCAGCTGATTAAATGATGTACTTAGATCTTGGCAATGATTTTTATTTTTGTAGCAACAATTTTCATCATTAGTAAGTGTGCCTAAACCTACTGCATGTTGTGTATGTTTAGCTGGCTCAACTGATGAGTACGCGCCCACAGGGAGCGTACAGACACAGGGAAACGCCTGACGAGGTGGCGCGCAGGTGACAGGGCGTGTCTCGTGGGTACGGTCCACTACATCAAGGGGAGGATGTGTCACTGTCACTGGACCATCTCCGTAGGCTGTGGCGGGCGTCGAACGCGGACGGTCCTGCGGTACAACGTTAGAAAACTTCGGCTTGTCTGTCCTGTCAACAAATGAATGCGCTTTGTTATCTCGCTTGGGAAACATAGAAAGTGATTCAGCTAACCAGTCTTCGACTCTGTGATGTGGTCTCGTGTAGTGGGACTTGTCGGAATGGCGGGATCCTGCACTTATAGAGTTGGCCTGGATAACGGCCAGCTTTGCCTGCAATTCCAACTCCGCAACGGCGGTTTCACGTTCCGCTTGGCTGCGGTCACGTTCCGCTTGGAGGTTCGCGAGCCGACGAGCGTGCGCAGAGCACGCTCGTCGGCTCTGCAGTCAGGATTTGTGCTTTTAATGTGCTGCTAGAATGGCCTGACCGTGCACTCTGAGGCACGATGCTTGACGAGGTCCTGCTGGCGGGTGGTAAGGTCTCGTTAGGGTTGGTACAGGGCGGCGCCGGCGCGATGGCACCGAATGTGGAAGCACCACCCTCTTGAAGAGCACCTGTTGGAACGATACCTGCTGTACCAGTCTCCGCCATTGCTGCCTTTGTCTGCGATCTTGTGGTGGGCATTTAACCGTTCACTTCTGACACCAATGTTGAGAACAGGATATTTTTTTAGAGTAATGAAACCACAAGTTCAGCTTCTCATATATTGTGCACATATTTTTCACAGACTGACTTTTATTCTTAAAACAAAACATAAATTGACAAGCAAAAAAAAAGAAATATAAATTATCAAAAAGTTTGGTAGCTGGTCGCCAACAATCCCTATTAGTAGTTAGTACCTCTAATAAGTTTTCTACATTCCCTCGGTTAGGACACAGGACACCGCATACGTGGAACCGAAATAACATTATAACATATCCCTGAAGGGTTGGGCAAAAAAGTTTATATTCACCCACATTTCGCAAGTTACGTTTCAAGCCCCATGTAATAACGGCCGACCCTATTGCCATGAACCGCGCATAAATCTTAATTTCGTGGCTCATAGTGAGACATTCATAGAAAAAAAAATCAAGAACACTTTGCCCGACTCGGTAATCAAACTATTATACGGTAACTAACCTATTCTGAGAAGTCGCGCTAGCCACCACTCAACCAACGAGGGATATACTCAATTACATTTATAAATGTGGCTAGAATTAAAAAATTAAAAGACTTTTCATAAATCTGCAACCAGTTCTACATAATCGTTTCGCACTCAGCCCGCTTTTATCGTTGAGGTGTAAAACAAATGGGTAGGTTGGGACACGTACATAGTCCCCTTTTTTATTTGCGCGACTTTACCGAGACAGAAATCAATCGCGGCCCGTAGGCATTTTTCTATATTTTGACGGAGTAGCTTTGGGTAAACCAATTTCTCTTACGTAAATATACGGTGCTGATTTTTATTTTTACTATAAGCAGAAACAATATAGAGTTGGTAAGGTTAACTGAAATCAATGTTTATGACCGAGTCGTAAAAGTTTTTATACCCGGTAAAGCAGCTAAGCAGCCTAAATTATTGTTTTATATCATCAACATAAACTTTGTGATAATGACAAAAACATAATTATTATCAAACATAATAAATGATCCGTAAAAACAGCAGGACCTCATGGAAAAGCCCGTGACTAAATAATAAGATCTGCAAGGATCGACTTTCAATGATCCGTTCAAAAAATGTCATAAACTATTTAGAAGATATTAAGGGCCACTTTCACGACTTAAGATTAAGTTCCCTTTAACGCACTTGGCCGATCATTTCATAAAAAAATTATTCAATTTTTGAATTTTTTCAGTAAGTAGCGGCTGTTCGGCTTTTGTGATACATTCATTTTAAACTTCTAAAAATGACAACTGGACGCAAGATGTCTACTTCTCACAATGTCAACTTCTTAGAATGTCTTATTCGCGTAATATCAATTTCGAAAAATATCCATTTTTCACAATGACAAACTATCTTAACGTCATCTTCCACAATGTCAACTTCTTGAACTGACAAATTCGTATAATGACAACTCCACTTCAAGCTATTAAAAAAAAACAAATTTTAAATACTTTTCTTATCAACAATGTGAATGCAACTTTACGTGGTTGACAGTCCCGATTTGTAACACGCTGACGACCTATACTAACCGCGGAGGCGGCAGATGAGGGGAAAATCCTGTTATGTCACAGGATTCACGTATTAATGTTTAATGTGGACGTTAACTCTATTTCGTCGGGTTTCAGTTACATGGCAATGGTATTTTCGTAACCTCTGCGAAATTAAACCTACGCATGCATAGCACTCCTTTCTGGGTAATCGTGTGAAATTGCTTGAAGTGCAGTGAACAAAATAGGGATGTTTCCTGACTTCAAAAAATTTGATCCTATTCAGTCCGTTAGTAGGATTTTCGAGAAATATCGAACAACATTATATACTTACTTTTTGTTTTAACAAACTAATAAAAATTTACGAAGATAAAACGCGTTAAAGATCAAGAGTGCTTGTGACGTCAGGTTTTTGTAAAACTGTACTGAAATGTGACGCCACGCTTGTTTTCGAAGCACTGTATCGTCTTCATTTTATTTATTTAAATGAGAAAAGAAACCAGGTGTCCAAATTTTTTTGGAAGTCTATCTGACGGACTAATTAGATTTTTGTTAGACATCTACCCTATTTATCGGCCTGTTTGATGTTGCATCTGGAAGCACATAAATAGTACTTCCCAGAAAAAAAAAAAAAATCTTATTTCAAGTCATCTGTCCCTTGTCCCATATTCAGTTTTTTCTTGCATTCTCCTATATTAACCGTCACGCTATCGTTTTGCTATCGCTCACACAATCCTTCCTTTTTTTTCTTTGAATTTCTCTCCTTCTCCATTCATCAATATTTATAGGTATTTATCACTCTATTAGTCACATACGATTCATCTTAACTTTTCCTTAAATACACGTACAAAATTGCACTTTCAAAATTGTCTAAAGATAAACGCAATTTTAAACAATCAAGATCTTGTTTTAAATCTAAATTCTGCTTGGCCGGTATCCCAAAGCTTCAAAGCATATTTGTCTCTATAAGGCTTCTAGCCAAGTTTTCTCTGCCAAAATCTAGATCTGAGTCAAAGAGCGTAAACGATTTGATCCCTAAGTGGTAAGCCGGATGTTACAAGATATTATTATGAACTATTGGCCCGTGGCTGGGTCGAAAACGGATCGGATCGCAACGAATTGATGTAGTTATTACAATAAATTATTACGATGCATTGCTGAGGTTTTAGGTAACAATAAATAAATACTTTCATAACAGTTAAACACAACAGTTAAGCATTTATTCTAAGTGAATGTTTAATTCAACAGACATACACACTCAGTGAAAATTTCAACTCTCTATCTATTACGGATCATGAAAAACAGCCCGCTGACATAAAGACGGCGGATTGACAACGGTCGCTTAGTAATAGGGTCGCGTTGGTAACTCTTCGAGTACAGGGCACAGTAAAACTGGACTCAATATAACGGAGATTTATACAATTTTTTTTTAAATGACTATTTTTTAATATTACTATTTTTTAAACGAAAAAAAGAAAAGAAAATTCTGGTCGCAGAATAACTACAAGCTGCTTTTCTTGTGTCTAATATTACATTGAGCTTCAGTATTATAATCATTATTTTAACTTATCCCGTGGGATATTGGCTTTTCATTCATGAATCTTTTCTGTGTATTCAGTCATGTGGATAGCTCGACATTCATTATTCTTTTTACGTTATTACAAAGGTGAAATACAACTGACTAACTAAAAATGACTGAAAGAGAAGTACGAGTAACAGCACGCTTGCAAACCCCAGTCTTAGTCGGACAAGTACCTAACTTGTTATGATTAAGTCCCAAGTAATAGGAAGCGATACTTTTGTCAATAAGCGGGCACAAATCCAGACTCCGTGGCTGTTGCCGAGAATTTTCTAATGAAAACTACAATAACGCTTTGCCCGGCCCGGAAATCGAACCCAGGGCCTCAATATGAATGAAGTTGCAACAAATAAGCTAGCTAGCCATTGTAGCTTACGTCTGACCACTGAAAACCAGCGCTGTGCTGTAAGCCCCATATAGCACAGTATCATACTAAGAGTAACCTTCCAGTCGCAATCACGTCGTGCAGCCTTTTCCACTTTTTTCTTCCTTCATGTTGTTAGTATAAACAACTAGCTGATGCCCGCGGCTTCACCCGCGAGACTGTCAAAAACTTGATAATTTATATACTAAAACCTTCCTCGAGAATCACTCTATTCTTTGGTGAAAACAGCATGAAAATCGATGTAGCAGTTTTTGGGTTTATCGCGAACAGACAGACAGTCACAGACGCGGTGGAGGACTTTATTTTAAAATATATAGTGATTGTTTTACATTTTTTTGTTTTGTATGCACGTCATATTCTTGCAACAAATGAACTTTTTTCATTCCCTCTTACTCACCAACGCCGCAGAAACTAAACTTCCTAATAACTCAAAGTTAAAACCCGACACAACTGCAGTTCTTTGAAGTCCAAGTTTTTCAAATAAACAACGTAGTGCATGTCTATTTATGCAGTACCGTCGGCAACACGAAGATGAATTTCCGTCACACAATTCGCATATTCAAAGAGCTCTTGTGTTGTACACTGTACAATGCTTAAGCTGAGGGAATGTTGGCTGTCTCCGCATGATAATGCTACGTCATACCGCGAAATAGATAGATACAGAAGTATAGCTCCATAGAACGAACAAAATTGCACGCACACATAAACTATTTTCATGGCTGTGAATATAGTTAGAACTTTGACCCTCAATATTTTGGTAACTAAAAGGTATGGTCTAAAATAAAACACAACATCATCATTTCAGCCGAATGACGTCCACTGCTGGACATAGGCCTACCCTAAGTCTCGCCACATTGACCGGTCCCGTGCGTCTCGTCTATCCAGTGGATCCCCGCAACCTTCATCGGTCGAATCGGTCATCGGTCCACCTAGTGGTTTTGTCGTGTCCTTCCAACGCAACGTCTTCTGGTTCGCGGTCGCCACTCCAGAACTTTTTGGTCTCATCGGCCAATGTGACCTACCCATTGCCACTGAAGTCTGGCAATTCTTCGGGCTACTTCGGTAACCTTGGTTCTCATGCGGCTGTCTTCATTCCTGATTCGATCACGCAAGGAAACTCCAAACATAGCCCTCTCTATTGCCCTTTGGGTGACATTAAGCCTTCTGATGAGGCTCATTGCGAAAGATCACGTTTTGGTCCCGTATGTCAATCACTGATAACACACACTGGTCAAAGATTTTAGTCTTGAGGCACTATGGACGAGAAGATACTCACTACTCAGCATCCCATATGCTGCCCAGCCGAGTTGGATTCGACGATTGACCTCTTTCTCAAAGTTGGACCTACCTTACTGGACCGTTTGTCCCAGGTAGACATAATCGTACACAACTTCGACTGTAGACTCTCCGACCATGATAGGAGTGGGTGTTACAAATACATATAGGACATGTGTTATATTTTTTAGGAGCCTAAATATTATTTTCTTGTTGTATGAAGCAGTCTTTCTGTATTATATTCTACTTCGTTGTCACACGGTCCCATGTAAATTGTATTACCAGCTTTTTCGTTCCTTTAAATTGAGAAATTCTCGTTTATTCGAGGGCGTTTGTTTTGTATGTATGACGTGTTTTGACAGTTAAAATGAACACTTTGATGATCGCGTATGATATGAATACTAAAGGCGTTTTATTCGTCCTCTTATTTCTGAAAATGAGTCTTTTGAATTATTATATTTATTTAGGTAGGTAGGTAATGTGAGATTATTTTTGCTATGTTTATACAGAAGCTCAAGGTAAAACAGTTTTAGGAAAAAATCACTCTTGGTTTTGGCATTCTAAAAGTATATAAACGACGCTAAAAAACGAAATTAGATTTAAAGTAGTACCTAGTATTATCTTAATCTCGACGTTTTTGTTATAATTTCTAATATACTTCACACTGGGATAGTGTGAAGTATATTAGAAATTATAACAAAGGCACTAATCGCAAATATGATTACTGAGCCTCCAACTAGGTGGTCCGATGACCTTTTGAAGGTTGCGGGGCCCACTGGATGTAAGACGCACGGGACTAGTCAATGTGCTGACACTAGTTTAAGGCCTATCTAGCAGTGGACGTATTTCGGATAAAATGATGATGATGATGATGAATGCTGCGAATGAGGTTCAGGGTTTGGTTCTCGGGTCGTGCAAAGTATTATTGGGTTTTTTATTAGGACTGCCTCAGTTGCAGTCATGGACTCTGGATTTGTGCACAGTTATTGTTGATGGCATTAAGCTCACCCCCTTTTACACGGAGCTTAAACATATCCGGCGAAATGTGGGTGTATTTTTAAATACATTTTTCCCAAGCTTTTGGAGATCACAGGCGTGATGTACCTATATTATTTTCAAATCACACTTACGAATTAGGTCCCAAGTGCAAATACCATTATTTATTTTCTCCTAATTTCTAGACTTTATACCTTTTCAAAAATAAAGACATTTACAGCAGTACTTACGAATTTTCCACACATTCGGTGCCAAGACGTAAATAATTGTTGTTAAGTCTTAAACAATTTAGCCGCATCGCCATTTTCATAATGTGCTTGCGGCAGCACTTTACCAAAACGTCTGCTCCAAGACTTATAAAAGAACCTATTTGGTTAAAATGCAGACCTTGCAATATTTCAATGTACTTGCGATCTGGTAGTTATTGATAGTTTGACTTGTAAAACACTGGGAGGATGCCAGAATGCGGTTAAGGACCTCATTGTTGAGAAGCTCTATTTATGTTTGGTCATGTCAAACTTTGAATAAGAGGAGCTTTGTCTGTAGTGCAAGCAAACATAATACTGCATAATTATTATGTGTATTTTTTATGGGCTGATGTAAGTAAGATTGACTTGAACTGATATAATATAAGACGATGATCACAGTTAAAATAAAAATTAAGTATGAAAAACTAACTGAAGTCGAATTATTTCTAGTTTAAGTTAAAAATATATAAGTATATATAAGTTTTCTCTTTTGCGATTTTGGTTTGAAAACAATTAGTTAAAGAAAATACTACTTACTGAAAAACAGCCTTTATGTAGGTACTTAATCTAAAGACACGGAATTTATTTTCAAATTCAAATTCAAATTGTTTATTGCAATCCATAATGTACATTAACAGGTGTTAAGGAAATTAATTCTAGACACAATTATGGACCCTGTCGGGCACATTTTCGATATAATGCTAATAGACTTTACATTCTTCGCCGTAGCTAATATTTATTATTAACTGAAACCACCACATATGAGAAAAACTAGATTAACATAACACACATTCTTGCCTGCTCCTCTCAAGAAATTCTGATGAAAAAATTCCATATTTTATTAAAAACTCCTTCGTATAAAAGAGCTGTGATTAATTGATTCAGGCCGCGTTCTAACCATAGAGATCGTCATTCGAGCATTTTGTTTCAAACACTTGGTCGCGGCATTAGGGCCTTTCGGTTTTCTGATGAAATTAATAAGCCCGGTTTCCACTAAAGCGGAGAGAAGCGGAGACGACAGGATGTGTGGAAATCGGACAATCATATTATTAGTTAAAATTTACATCTGGTATTTCGCCCTTCCTGTGATTGGTCTAATTTGGCACACCTCCGCTCTGCTCGTCTCCACTTTGGTCTTGCCTTACACAAGAGTGCAATCGTGTGTCAGTCTGTCCTATTTATCTATTTAGGTTATTTAATAGGGATGGCCGATTTACTAACTTAAAAAAATATGATTCCAATTAGTCCGTCTGTTAGATTATCGAAAAATATTGGATACGTATTTTTTGTTTTATCAAATCAATAACAATTGACGAAGATAAAACGCGTCAAAGATTTGAGTGGGGGGTCGTGACGTCACTCACCGGTAAAGAATGTCATACTAATGTCTTAGAGAATGTCGTCACACGAGTTTTCAAAGCACTGTATCGTCTTCATTGTTTGTTTACGTGAAAAAAAAAAAAGTGTCCATATTTGAAAATCTATCTGACGGACTAATTACATTTTTTTGTTAACTACCCTATAATTATTGGTAAGGATGTTGAGTCGGAAGGCGCCCCCTGTTGATTAGACTATCGTACGTGTTTACCGAACAAAATTCACTTGATAATCATTTTAGTTAGGACGCAGCCTTCTCGACACAGACAGGCTACTAAAAGGGGAACTGAAAGGAATACCTATCTGGTGTCAAACTAAATATAAACAAGATTGTCTGCTCCAGAATCCAAACTACCTGAGACTTGAGTAGATTATCTTGTTGGAGTTTGAAAACTATCGCTGTCATAATATTGTAGGGAGTTTGTGAGGTTGGTAGTACCTTTTATCTTGTTTATGGTAACAGAAAAAATTTTGAACGACCTGGCTGTCATTTGCAAAGATTCAATTCGGTGGCATTTGTTGGACAAAAATGTCGACCTGAACCGCATTCTGACTGAACTAAATAATATATGATTCTGTTAAATCCGTCAGTATGTGTTTTATATTTTATCAAATTAATAAAAATTGTTAAGATAAAACCCGTCAAAGATCATGATTTTAACGTCACTATGTGGTAAAATGCAGTGCGATGTGAGAAAAAATATGACGTGTCCAATATTATTTGGGAATCTAACGAAATAATTAGATTTTTTTTGTGAACTACCTTAGTGATGACACTAAGGTAGCTCACAAAAAAAATCTAATTAATAAAATAAAAATTAAAAATTAAAAAAAAAAACAAAAAATCAAAAAAAAAAAAATATCTATTAATTATTATTATGCCCCGTTGATGACAACGGGGCATAATAATAATTGAAAAACACGATTCTTCCAAACGCAATTTCACAACATGCCTTATAGCATTCATCATCAGCCAATAATGTTTCCACTGCTGGCTCGCAGGCCTCCTCTCTATGAGAGGGAATAGGCTATCCACCCTATAAAGCCACCACGCGGGCCCAGTGCGGGTTGGTAGATGTCACATGTCTTCGAATTTGTTGGTTCTATGACATGCCGGTTTCCTTCACCGTTTTGAGACCAATGGTGTGATGAAATAAATTACACAAAGTAATGCGCCTGCCTGGATTTGAACCTATGACTTATTGTTCGAAAGAAGGGGGCACTCAACTGTTATTTATGGCATTGTCTTTTACTTATAGGGTAGTTAACAAAAAAAAAAACTAACTAGCCCGTCATATAGATTACCAAAAAATATTGGACACGTATTTTTTCTTTTTTCACGTAAACAAACAATGAAGACGATACAGTGCTTTGAAAACTCGTGTGACATCATAATCTAAGACATGTTTTAGCGGTCAGTTACGTCACGACCCCCCCACTCAAATCTTTGACGCGTTTTATCTTCGTTAATTTTTATTGATTTGATAAAACAAAAAATACGTATACAATATTTTTCGATAATCTAACAGACGGACTAATTAGAATCACATTTTTAAGTCAATAAACATCCCTATTATTAACAACATCTTGGAATACAAAAATATTGAATTTATTTACCGCGTGACCTCAGACCAAAAAAAAAATAAAGACGGAACTCTGCGAACAGCAAAGTGAGGCCGGTCAAACTACGCCTCGCCGTGTACATTCACAATACACGCACACACGTACAACATAAACTACGCCTTGGTCTTAAACTTTTTATTTGGTCTGAGACGTGTTTGCGTGTATGCGAGGCGTAGTTTGACCGGCCTCACTTTGCTGTTCGCAGAGTTCCGTCTTTACTTTTTGTTTGGTCTGAGCGCGTGACCCAATCTTCTACCGAACAAAAATATAATAATACCTAAAAAAAAATTACTCTCCTAAATCCTGAGAAACAAGGAATTATTACTTGGCTTGCAGTGGTCTTCTTAAGACGTGATAGAAGGCACAGCGTAAAGCCAGAACGCCCGTAAATTTAATATTATGAACACTCCGTCAATATTGAACGCTGGCCGGACTCCACAGGGTGGTACAATGTTTAGCCAAGATACGGTTTCATCCTATCTAAGCCTAGTTTTAGTAGCAATATTCCGGCCAAAGCGTTATGAATATCTTCGTAAAGGGGTCGAAGTGTTAGGTTTAGAAGCAGTTTTGGCGTCGTGAAAATGCTTACGGCATGTAGCTAGATAAAATTACTTTGCGACTTAGCTAGAATTTGGAACATTGTCGTCTGTACCTTCCATGATTTTCAGGTTACGTATTTTTATCGTTGTAAGATCCTTTGACACAATATAATTATCATCTTTTAATATCGTCGTGTCCGTTCTGCCCTGTTGCCAAACTCAAAACACAAAGAAAATCTTTTAATCGCTCCTTCTGATTTCAAGTATTTCAGTAAAGATTAAAAATTGGTTGAGAACTATAAAGTCAGTAACAAACAAATGAATTTAAGTTCAGAAATCGAAAATACCTACACCAACCAATAAACAAACCCCGAATTACTCCCCAGAGTCTACAAACAGTTCGAAAACCCTTGAAAACCTTTATCACTAAACTTCAAAGCCACGCAAGCTAAACGCTTTCACACGAAACGCAAAAGTAGCTTCCATTTCGTACACCACTTGAAGCTCAATAGACTAGTTCTCACAATCATTGAAGTAAACAGCCTGCCCGCGACGCCGTTCGTTCTGAACCAACCATCCTTCCAGACCGAGGGCCTATTCTTCCATCTTGTTTGTTCTTTTGAAAGGAATCGCAATTATCGACTGCGTTGACGTAAGCCTCTCTTTGGAACGATCCCTTTATTATAGCAGAGAGGTAATGTTTAGGAGAAATCTATACTATTTGTCCTATTGTGACAGGGTATGAGAATAAGAGTAATGAATTGAGAAATTGTGGCCTGGTTTTGGTTTTCGGCGGGATGTAATATCAAATTGATTTTACCGTTGACTGAGTTAGTGTAGGGTCAGATTTGGAGGTATTCAAATTACACAATAGATGACCTTATTAATAGAAGGTTAATTCTTATGATTTAATATAGTCACGGTGAGGTAGTTTTCACCGACTTCGAAAAAGAAGCAGGTTCTCCACAGGCTGTTTTTTTGTTGTGGTGTTTGTTACTTCATAACTCCGTGATTACTGTTAAGGTTCACGTGATTTTTTTTTTCATTTGATAGAAGAAACTTAGGTAGTGATTTTATTAAAACGTAATATTAAATACGTAAAGTTAAAATATCAATAAAATATTCGCAATGCTTTCTTCTATGAGTTATCTTCTGTAATACATTTTTATACCATACCTACTCTAAAAAGCTTATTTTATTAACGCAAAACAGTGAATAAAAAGGCCTTTTATTCACTGTTTTGTTTTTATTCACTATTTTGGTGTTTGAATTTGGAACACAAAAATATATCCGGTCTCTATTTCAATGCTTACACAAACTCCTTGCGCTAAGATTCGAAATTCAAAACTCTTTGGTGCAAATAAATTCTCGAGATTTGATTGGTCGATATTTGCGACAAGGAGTTTGGCATTAAATTAAAAACTGTTTTGTGTTCTTTCCTGCCTTTATAGAAAAAAAAATAGTGAATTGGCGCCATTTCAAATACACACATCAAAAGTGTCTAGGGATCAACATATATTTTTGCAATAACTTTTCTCCTGATTGATATTAATTAAAATTTTCTTTAAGGATTCATCAAATAAAGTGTTTTCGTTTGTCACAGTAACGATAAACCAAGTCACCTTTGCATTAATAAAGAAATTTGCCATTTTCCTAATAAAGGGATTTTTGACATTTGAACCACTAACATTAAAGTTCGAAAAAAAGACTGAAATAACAGTTTTCTTTAAAATTTTATTGGGTAACTTAAACAATTAATAATCCGTGTTTCTACCGCGAACACTAACAACACAAGAACATCGGTTTGGCATACTCAAAATGAGTTCATCCAAATCACGCTGTGGAATGGCCGCCCATGTTCGTTGCAACAACAAAAAAAGGTCTTCTTGCGACTGGATACCCTCCATATTCGGCAGAGCTCTTCTCTGTAGCATATCCCATGCATACTCAATCGGGTTCAAGTCTGGCGACTGAGCAGGCCAGGGCAGGACATTGATGTTAGCTGCGGCGAGAGTCTGTCTTACAACTCTTGCGGTGTGCGGTCGTGCATTATCATGCATTAACTGAAATAAGGGACCGATTTGCACTTGTAGAGGAACGATGACGTCTGATACAATCGTCTCAGCATAAATTTGAGCGTTGAGGTTGCCTCTGATCCAAATCAACTCAGTTCTTCCGCCGATCCAAATACCCGCCCATACCATGATGGTTCCACCACTATAAGGATGGACTTCCTGGCAGGATTTTAATCGCTGTTGGCGTCCAGGGGTTCTCCAGTGTCGTATACGTCTTGTATCCGGTCTCATACCAAAACGAGACTCATCAGAAAAGCACACGAAACGCCATTGTTCTTCTGCCCAATTTCTGTGTTCAAGAGCCCATTGATATCGAATCCTACGATTGTGCATTGCTATAGGTGGTACCCGTAGCGGTCTTCGGGAATGAAGGTTCACTTCATGCAAGCGGTTTCTGACTGTTTGGTCGCTAATTAAGTTCCCTGAAGAGTGGTGATGAAGCCTCACGGCTAACATCATGGCGGTTATTGTTGGAGCTCTTCGAGTTAAGATTTGAATGTATCGGTCTTGTCTCCGTGTGGTGCAGCGATACCGTCCTCCATGGCGCTCAGCCACGGTACCAGTGCTTCGGTAACGTGTCCAAAGTCGACTGATAACACTCTGACTTGTATTCAGAGCTAAAGCCACAGTACGTTGCTGGGAACCAGCTTCTATCATTCACACGGCTCTGAGCATTTCTTCCCTGCTTAAATGACGTCGCCGCTCCATAATAACGTTGGTTTTAATCAGTAGTAGGGAAACAGTAGCACTAATAATGTCTTCAATGCGTTGTATGTTTTTATAGGGAAAATATTGACAGCTGATTTTCATCTTTTACTCGAATTTGATTCACAGTTCCTGATTCAAATTATGAAATGCACCAAAAAGGATCCATATAAATTTATAAAATCATAAATTTATTACAAAGCCACATCTCAATCTCAAGAAATCCGCATAAAAATGCTTGATCCCTAGACACTTTTGATGTGTGTACTTACTGTGAATTGTACGGACACAAAATTTAGTGTTAATTTATAATAAATAAATATTGTTTCACATGTTGACCACCCTAATGATAATAATAAGAAAATTACGCTTAATTTCAGTCATTGCTCTAATTTTAATGTCCATTTCAATTAATGTAACAATTCTTATTTCTTGATTAAATTTCTATTTTCGCTTAAATTATGTCTTTTCTCGTAGTCATGGTATAAAGTATAGTATGCAACTCCTGAATAAAGTACGAATTTATATCGAGGGCCATGAATCACTAGCGTCGTTCAGGATTCTAACAGTCGCAGAGCGCAGGGCATTCAGCCCTGCGCTCGTGATTCAATCATTAGAATCCTTTACTTGCTCGTGACTCATCTACGGCCCTCGCTTTAAATCCGTCCTTTATTCACTAGTTGCATAATATACCTACTATTTTAGCACCCGAGATAAAAAACATGTATTGGAAAATCACGACAAAATTTTTTTTGAGCCTAGTATAACGTCATTAGCGCACAGGTAGAACCTGCCACCTCACTATGATCCTTTCGCTTCGACTTTTTATGACACAAGCAAAATCAGAAATTGATAGGTACGGGTAAAATATGCAATGTCATACATGTAGGGAAGTGATTGAGAAGGGTTATATTAATGGAGCTTATGGTCAGCACTTTCCTGTGGTTTTCACATACCTTCATCTCTCCCTTATCTCGTATTTTTTTTAAGCATAATCATCTTACTCTTTGACTTTGATTGATTACTCTACTAGGTGCATAGAAAATAAGTTTTGTAGCTAAAGGAGTTTTACTATCTTGCAAGGATGCCCATTTTTTTTTAAATTTCTGGCCAATTTTTGAGAACGATATTTATTACGATTGTTTAATAATCTTACTGGAGAGCTAATTATTTTTTAACAAACATATTGCATGACACATGGGTGATGTGATGGATGGGAGAGAATGGGCTATAAACCACCCAGATACAAACCCAGTGCAGGTTGGTAGATGTCACATGTCTTTAAATTGTTGGTTCTAGGACATGGATCACCATGGACCTTCAATATTCATTTGAACTTCAACATGATAATTCATATTCATCAAAATAATACCAACTCCGACAAATACTTTATTTCACCAATTGAGTCTTGAACTATAAAAATCATTTAACGTTGACATTATTGTTTCTGTCACCTAACGAAGACACTAAGATAGAGATTAGAAATAAATCACCGACGACGACAAGACCGGATGTCAACCGACAGATTGTTAGTAATTGTGCTGGAAAAAGAATTGTTTCCTTAAAGAAAAATATGTTTTCTTTCAAAAATAGTTTAAGAGGAAGTCTTTGTCGACAGTTTCTGTTCTTACCAGGTCAATTGGAAAAATACTAAGATAATTATTATTATATCTGAACATCCTTTAGGTGCTTGTGTTAAGATAAATGGGGCAAACAATGGCTGATTAAGCATCTCAAGAGGTGTTAGGCAAGGCTGTGTAGCGTCTCCTTGGCTGCAACCTATACATGGATAGTTGTCGAACAGATTTAAAAGACAGTGAGTATGGATTGAGGATGAATGAGTTACCTGTCAAATTCTTTCTGTACGCAGATGACCAAGTTTTTTTTTTAAACTTTGCCCCGCACTAGGAATATTATCTCCTGTTTCGTGGGTGCGTTCACAAACATATAAACTCACATACACATATACCCAGACCCGAAACAACTATCTGTAGGCCATACAAATACTTGTTCCGTGCGGAGATCGAACCCGCGACACGCAGCGCAGCAGTCCAATCGCTCAGCCACTGCACCAACCGTGCTGTCGCCTTCTTCTTCCGTGTTCTTCTTGGTCGTCAGTTGCAAGATAAATGGTAACTGTAATGAATGAAGCATTTAAGAAAAAAGGGATTAATATTCATGTAAACAAGACAAAGGTTGGTGTTTACTATTTGAAAGAGATGAGGATGTATTTTATTTATTTATTTATTTATTTAAACTTCATGCACAAGTGTGGTACAGCGGACTTAATGCCACACGGCATTCTCTACCAGTCAACCTTTGGGTTAAAAAAGGACAGCACTGTGGATAGATGAGATGAGATGAAGATAAATGGTAACTGTAATGAATGAAGCATTTAAGAAAAAAGGGATTAATATTCATGTAAACAAGACAAAGGTTGGTGTTTACTATTTGAAAGAGATGAGGATGTATTTTATTTATTTATTTAAACTTCATGCACAAGTGTGGTACAGCGGACTTAATGCCACACGGCATTCTCTACCAGTCAACCTTTGGGTTAAAAAAGGACAGCACTGTGGTAGAGTACAAATACATTTAAAAAAAAGTAAGGATAAAACCATTTTGTAAACATAATACATAAATTGGTGCATGCTAATACATAAATATACAGATATAATTAAATAAACTAATATATATTTTAATACATACAAATACGAGAAACCTTAAAATAATTACCTACTAAGACTAGTGACTAAATCGTATCGGTGTGTGATGTGAGATATATCAATGTGGACGAGCCAAAAGGAGTATGAAGGAACGTAGCAAGTGGC
Source organism: Diarsia rubi (assembly GCA_932274075.1). Lineage (NCBI taxonomy): Eukaryota > Metazoa > Arthropoda > Insecta > Lepidoptera > Noctuidae > Diarsia > Diarsia rubi. The sequence goes on along the minus strand of OW026424.1, from coordinate 16,040,171 downwards.
GTTCTGTGGTTCCTGCCTACCCCCATGGGAAAAGGGCGTGAGTTTATGTATGTATGTATAAATAAATGATTATAAAATAAGTTTTCTAAACACACTATAATTATAGTTACGAGATTGCTTTAAATTTTACTTTACCATTACCTTTGTTTTTTGAATATTTGTATTAAGAACGACGATAGGGTTGACGCAGTAGCTGAGAGATTGGACTGCTACGCTGCTTGTCGCTTGTGGCTCGATCCCCGCACGGAACAAATATTTGTATGGCCTACAGATAGTTGTTCCGGGTTGGATTTGTGTGTGACTTTAAATGTTTGTAAACGCACCCACAACACAGGAGAAAAATCTAGTGTTTAAAACAAAATAACGAACACACAAGAAAACGGACTCATAAAAATACTAGTTGCGCTCTCTCAACATGGTATAGTTGACATTGTTCACACACTGTGACAGTCGCAAGTCGTTAAAATTGTTACAAAATGGGGTCAGCGTGAATTATGTGACTACAGCACTATGCGTTCATTTGTTTTTCTCTTCTGTCGTACATGGAGTCTTAACAATATAAAATTGTGACTAATATAAAATGATGTCTATAGATTGTGATCTTAACAGTATTACATCTATTATGATCACAATCTTATAGACATCATTTCATATTTTCCATTCATCAGCTATATTTAAATAACCACCAAAATACCGCCTTTTGGTGGTTAAACTAAATGCGCCTTTAAAAAACATAAGCACAAACAAATACGTTTATTTTGGTTCACAAGTTAATTATTATCCAAACCAGCAAATGAAAGAAAAAAAATAAATCTTTACTCAAAAAATTATAAATATATTTTCTATTTCATGTAATATGTGTTATGGTTTTATGCGATACTTAAAGTATTATAAATTAATGATGAGATTGTTTATGTAAATGCTCGTATTTCGTTTCCGGAGCAAGTAATTAAGTAACATAATAATTAAAGCCGTAAACTTGAGACTGTTGTTTACAAAGGATATGAAAATATTGTTAGTAATACGTGAGGATAAGTAAGTACCTACCTATTCAAAACACATGAATTTCAGAATATTGACACACAATGTGACGATTTCAAAATTATTGCACCGGGTACAATATTTAAATAGTTGAAGAAAAGTTCAATATATTGCGAAAATGCGTTGTATTTTCAACTAGCTGTTGCCAGCGGTTTAACCCGCTAAAACTCGAAAATTATCCCACGGGAAAATAAAATCGGGATAAAAACTATCCTATGTGTTAATCCAGGTTATAAACTAACTATGTACCAAATTTAATCCAAATCCTTTCAGTAGTTTTTGCGTGAAGAAGTAACAAACTACACACTCACAAACTTTCGTCTTTATAAATATTAGTGTGATTAAAAAACGTTGAAATTTTCCTAAGATTTACGAGTACGTATTGTACGTTTTGGTTCGTGCCTCTCTTTAGACTAAAATTTTAGTACGTTAATAACCTAACCCATAATCTAAATTTTTGTCCCGAAATACCAGATTAAGCTTTTACATATGCTGTTCTCTACCGCAGCTTTATACTACTCGTATAATGGAAATAAAGAAAGTTACATGACATTTACCACAAAACACTGGAAAGCAAATGAGACGAATTAAAATTGAGGCCTTTCTCGCATGCGGCATCAAAAGTACGTTCCGACTTTTTTATTTTTTTCCACAGTAATTATGCAAATTTTTTAGCTTCGCATAGCACCTTTAGGCGGTTTCCCAACTTAATTATTTTTTGTGCAGTCATAACCGGCCCTCGGGGCAGATTATTTAAATTGTAATTAGGGAGAGTTTTCTTCAAAATGATGTATATTTACTTAGGTTTGTATTTTTTACTGAAAGAGCTTAATTTTGAGGCTTGGTTCACAACGAAAAAAAAATATTATTATTACTTACATAAAAATAACTCTGTTAACTTAACGAAACCGTAATGAAGATAATATAGGTCGGCAACTGATTGGAGTCAATAAACTCTCAGCTGTCTTTCGGTACGATGAGACAGCAAAATGAAGAACAGAAACTCGGAACTGCTACTTATTCCAAAACGGGATCAAAAAGGAACGAAATTAATTCACAAAAGGAAGGTAAATGTAGGTATATATTTTTGGCCAAACTAAATATTTGATGACAAAGAGCAAACCGCAAACGCCCTTGTTATTAGCATCAAAACTGGTTGATAATAAAAAACGTAAGTCATGTGTTTCATAGTAGGTTTTATGTAAGATAGTTTCTAAGTTTCCAACTGTTAAAGTTAAATGATATTTCATAGCATTGTGACTAAACTGAACCGATACAACTAAACTGAACTGATTGTGTATTAAACTGCACCTCACTGAACTATGACATCCCACTCTGGCCAAACACCTATAACCATCAGTGCTATCGATCTTGTGGGGTCATATGGACTGTCAGTGAGATCACAATTTCCTATGTACATTGTACGTATCGTCTCGCATTTCATAAATAATTATTTTAGGTAAGTAGTCATAAAACAAAATAAATGTTTCATAAGCCAGGAAATGAAACAATCATCTCTAACTGATACTTAATTTTACCACCCGTAATATTCATTAAATATTAATTGTGAACAAGATACATAATAGTGATGATTACTAATTTTAAAAAAATGAGATTCTAATTAGTTCGTCTGTTAGATTATCGAAAAATTTTGGATACGTATTTTTTGTTTTATCAAATAAATAAAAATTGACGAAGATGAAAGAAAAAATACGTGTTCAATATTTTTTTATAATCTATTTGACGAACCTACTAATTAGATTTTTTTTGTTAACTAACATAATCAGTCAATTCGAGGTTAAAATAATTGTTTATTTAAATAACAATACAATTTTAATGAGAACAGTGACCCGCACCGATTAATTTTGCATATTTCAATATTTATGAACACTGGTTACCGTTAGACAGGGTATAATAGGGTCTAGACAAAAGTCATAATGTATACATGCAAATGACTACTTTGTACCTAAAGTTTAGGCAGAAAACTATTCTGATGTCAATTTCATGCTTTTCAAATCTTTCAGCGGTTAATTGATTCTAATTAATATTAAGATTATGTAGCTAAACCTAGTGACCTGCTGTGGCCGGTGGGCCAGCTTGAAAACGTAGATTAAACGCAGTGTACCTACATTAAAACGATTTCAGTGAAAAACTAAAATATTTGTTTCGCATGTAGGTACAATATTTACTTATTTCTAAGACTTAACTTTAACAACTTTGTTTTTTTCGAACAATATAGGCTGATGATGATGATGATGAAGACTTTAATTGAATATTCTACGAAATGGCAATAAGTTCGATTGAAAATTCGATAGACTTTACGTTACCTACGTTAGAGTCGTGCATTTGTACTAAAACCAGAGACGATTGTTTTTCTAAATTCAGTAAATAATTGAACAAACAATCGAAATACGAGTACGTCATGCTGATCATCATAAATATTTTGCCCATTTCCCTATTTATTTAGGCTTGGCGCAGAAAGTCTTTTATACTTCGCTATTACTAAATGAACAATCAATATTATTACTGCTCACATAATTTATTATGTTGCGGTCTCAACTTCTCCACTATTTAGAATTTAAAAACAAACTTTACCACATAAATATATGTTACATTCTCCGACGTTTACATTCCATTACCGTGGCGCTATTACAAATATTCACAAACATCAAACAAACGACCTTTGACGCTCATACTTATATAAAATTCATTCAAGTGTACCTACCCATCCCTCAAAAAGGTCACAAAGATAACTAACTGAATAAAAATGAAAAGGAAATACCCTTTTCTAAGGCTGCGTTTCAACAAAAGATGTACTAAGGATACATAAGGAAGGATGTGTGAAACATAGTTCTAATTCACAGACGCAGAGGTCGATTTTCAAAGTTAAGCAGCGCTTGACCATCCATCGAGTTTCCTTTGTGCAGATCCAAGTTCACGTGCTGTCCGCATTAGAACTCGTTGGCTTTAGATTTCACTAGCTGTTGCCAGCGGCGCTGCCCGCTACAACTCGAAAATTATCCTACGTAAAGAAAAAATCGGGATAAAATCCATCCAATGTGTTAATCCAGGTTATAAACTATCTGTGTAAAATAAAAAAAAATAAAAACATTTATTTCAAGTAGGCCAGTTACAGGCTCTTTTGAATAGTCGAACAAATACAAAATCTTAATAAGCTAATAAACTAAGTACAGTCCCACTCACAAGGCATAATAACTGTCAGTGTACTGTAGTTGCCGATTCCAAAGCGTTGGTCTCATGAGAAGAATGGCAAGAAACTCCATGGACACTCTTTTAAATCATAATATTGTTACAAAACTTTGCTTAAATCATTCATGTTGAGACGGTATATTATTATCTGAGAACGATGCACATCTTGATGTGCACGAAAAGTGTCCACAGTAAAGCCAAAACGACGATTCAAAAATAATAAAATAAGTAATTCAAACAAGCTGTGGCAGATAAGAGGTGACCAGTGGTCAATACCAAATTGTATCCAAATCCGTTCAGTAGTTTTTGCGTGAAAGAGTAACAAACACAATATCCATCAAAACAAACTTTCATGCTTATAATATTAGTAAGAAATATAAGTAAGATTTGTAGAACTTTGATAGTCGTTACAGGTAACAACGGGTGGGGGTTAGCTTATCAAGGGGTATCATATTAGCAGTAACAACAGCTGAGTTGTGGACGTCAGCTAGATTTTATGTAATTCGCCGAGCCCAACAATTTGGGGAAAAGCTAGGCTGATGATGAGCTAAGCTAGCTAAATGAAGCCTGCGGGATGTAGTAAGAGATACCGCGGCCTTGACATATAGGGCTAAGAAGGAACATAGGTGATTTTTAGTCCGTAGAAGTCTGACACTACCTTTCGCTCCGCCTCCCAAGGGTGGGAGGGGTTATTTGATGATCCCCCCCCCCAAACCTAGCTAAATGATGGGATAGTTTTACACACCTTCCTCGCAGCACATCATAGCACATCTCTCCTGGAGGCGCAACCTTATTCTTAAAACTTATTTATCTAGGTCAAAATTCTCATATTTTATATATACGCAGAATCAGCTGAAACAATAACTCATAATTACACGAACATTCCGCAAAGTTATGAGAGCTTGTAGAAGTCTAGAACTTTCTAACTTATAGATTTATTGTAGACAGACTTAGAGATAGGATTCACTTAGGAATATCGTGACTTTTATTATGACTTATACCTACTTGTAATATTAATTAACGGGTTGGTTCTTCGAACGATTTCAATTAAATTTTAATTTTCTTTATAAGTTTTAGAATTGCAATTAAATAAAGGGCTAGATTTTTAAAAACAGTAACTTTAAAATAACCCTCCTTTTGGGCTTCGCCGCAGTCGGGTAAAAAAGTTACCAGTATAGCTGTTTACTTTCATGATAATCACAATATAGTCATGAATACAATACATCCGATTATACAATATTTGAACATCGCTGTAAACAAACATTATTCTAATGAGAAAAGGTTGATTGGGTAAAGATATCGTCATGTCAGCATCCGTTACGTAAGACGAATCAATTTTAATGCCTAAGTTTGCTTAAAGATGTTTAACATTAAAATAAAGGAGATCTCAAGAAAATTATCCAAAAGTTGGTACCCTACATTGATTAAACCACGGAAGGTTAAAACAATTTAACCTAAAACTATTATTTGAGTACCCTAGCCAGTTAGAAGCCATGACAGGTTAATTCCGTTTCCTCATACGATGAATTGTGGCGATAGTGGAAATTCTCTCTTTTTTATTGCTATACCGTAACCGTTCTATCTTGACAGTTTATGATAGCTTTACTGGCCAAGGACGATGTTAAATAAAGTACATTTTCATTTTTGTTTCATTTTGGCGTGTCAGGTTTAATTGGATGGATTCTAGTAACATCACGCAACCTTGCTGTTAGTTTTAATTGTTTTTAGGAGTGTACCAGTAGTTTTGGTACTCACGAATACAAAAGACTTTACAGTGTAAGGCTTTACACGACATATTTGCCATAAACATTATAAGTGGGGCGAAAAATGAGGGTAATAACAGAACGCCTGTAATTATCAAAGGGTGTCACAATTTGCCAGTAATATTTAACCCCAATGTAATATTGGCCAGCCTCTTGCCATCAACCGGGCACTAATTCAGACCGTACAAAACATGTATGTATGTCATGTACTGTCAAGTACATAACGGGAGCCAAGCGCAGCTGCCAGCAAAACCTAGTCTAAAAATAATTAATGGTTTTAGGTTTCGTAATAATAATACAATTTTGACAGCGTCATCAAAATAATTGTATTGTCGATCCTTCATTTTTGCAACGAAAGAATGACTTAGTATAAGATAATTTATTATTCCTCTCGAACTCGATATTCAAAAGGAAAACGGGTCGAGTGCAACTTGGCTCGCACACCGCATAAAGAATCCTGTCATTTCTTCGCGTCTGCTTTGACTCTGAACTAAAACAAACTACGTGACGCTTTTGCTGTCATTTTAATCTAACTTAAAAGTCATTAGTTTGTCGTTAAGTAAAATGAAAATATCAGAAACGTAAACATCACATAATCAGCCTATATTGTTGCCAGTGCTAGGACACAAGCCTCCACTTACGGAGAGGCAACAATTGGCTATAATTTACCATGCGGGCCCAGTGCGGGTTTGGGAGATGTCACGTCTCTTCGAAATTGTAGTTCTAGAACATGTTGGCTTCCTCGTGATGTTCCTTTAGCATTTTGAGAGCAGTGGTGATGAAATAAATTAAACAAAGCAATGCGCTTAACTGGGTTCAAACCCACGACTTACTGCTCATAAGTCGGGGTAACCGCTGTAAACATACAGTATGTTAACTTACAGAGGGCATTTCCGTTAACCTGCAATAGTATAGCATCCATAAATGCTAAAAAAAAAATACCAACCTGGAAACCCCTTGGTTACGGAGATATTGGGGGTCAAAGTTCCAAATTTTTCACAGCTGTTTTCGTAAATTCTAGTTTTTCAGGCTATAACGTTACTTAAATTACCTCCATGACCCATTAATTATTTAAAGCATCCACTAACACAATGTTTTAAGAGTGGAACTTAGAGTTTTACCGTAAAATGTGATTTTTGACACCAAAAAAAAAGTTGTTTCCCAGCAAAAAAATTTGAGTAGGGGGGTACTTAGTTTGATGTACAGAATGCTTGGTTGACGGGAACGCCCTCTGTTAGTTATCATACTGTATATGCGAATGTGTTAATTTACCCTGTATATGAGCCTAGTTGCCTGCCCATGTTGGCTATACTGATGCAGGTTGACATTGGCAGGATAATCTGTTTGATCTAAGACCTCTGAATGATTTCAAATATACAAGCACCCTCATGTGAGGCGGGCAAAGCTAGGTTAACCTGTAACTGATAGAATTTGAACCATAATAAATTGGTTCTGTGCTACTAATCCAGTTTAACTATATTTACCTATACATATTTTGAGCTTTTGGTTTTCCTGTACACTCGATCTCTTAATTATGTTATTGCTTTTTTGAGTTTTAAATAATTATTATGTCGTACAGAACCAAAAATGAAAATTAAATTATACATGAAAATGTATAATTTAATTTTCATTTTTGGCTCTGTACGACTGACATTTTATTTCTGACTTTTAATCTTGACTTTTAGTATTGTGACATGTATATTTTATTTTTTCTTATATTGTTTATTAAATTAATTTGATTTCGTGTACATTTAAATTCTTAGCACGTAATAATTAATTTTGCTGTGCCCTGACAGGGTCTACAATGGCTCTTAGCTCTAAGCCTTTTTTGTTAACACCATGCTTTGTGGAATGCAAATAAATGAATATGAATATGAATATATGAATGTGAATAATTATTTTACACCAAGCTTAAAGGACACGAGTCCATCGTCAAACGACAATGTTTATTTGTCTGTATGTGTCAGTTTTTATGTGCCGACACCAGCACTTTTAACCTACTCCAGTCTCCAAATAAGTATAATATATTTTTAACTTTATCGTTAAAGCATTAGGTTTAAGATTGATTCGTAAAATTTGACAAAAAGGGTTAAGCAATTACGAGATCTTGTTGTAGGTACATAATTAAATAAGTAATCCGAAACTAATGTTTGAAATAGTGGTCGTTCTGCCATTAAAATACTACATTCAAGTTAATAAAGCAGCTAGAACTGAAATGTAAGTTCAAAGGATAAAGTAATGTGCCATAAAACGTACAAACTCGATAAGCCAAAAAAAAACCTAGAAACCCAAACATAAGCATATTGTGAAATCCATTTATTATGTACCTATATCAAGATCTTATGTAAAAAACTATATTCTTGCAAATCAATCATTCATTAAAGCAAAAGCAAAACTTAGATTTTAATCAAACATCAATGAATAAAAAGCTTCATCATCAACAGCCTATTAATAAATAAATAAATAAAAAAATAGTTTATTTGCACCTTGTAAGAAATATGGTTTACAATAATTATTAAAATAAGCCTTAAGGTAAATATAGTTGTAGGATACAGTATCAGCCAATACCTAAGCTAAGACAACTTAATGTCTTGTAATTATAGATATCAGCGCCCACCCTCGATATACAATGTAATGAAATGAATTGAACAGTTACTTAGTAGGTAAGTACAAATCTAAAGATTGTAAATTGGAATTTGGGACCTCTGAGGTGCAAAATAAAACTAAATTAAAAGGAAAGAAAACATAAAACAAAATAATAATATAATATAATAATATTCCACAACTATCACACAACGCCATCTAGTCCCAAGCTAAGCAGAGCTTGTGTTACTTGTGGGTACTAGACAACTGATAAACATACTTATAAAAACAAACTTTATAAACCTTTAAACGGTATTTTAATTGTACATGTGTCTGAGTGTGTTTGTGCTTAATAAGTATGTATGTGTGTGTGTGTTTGTGTGGCTGAGTGTATTTATTTTGTGCGTGTGTGTGTGCGTGTGTGAGTGTGTGTGAGTATGCGTGCATGCGTATGTATGTATACCATAAAAAACTAAGGATATAACTTGTTTTTTTTTTTTTTTTTTCATTAGAGTGATATTGAATTATTTAGGTACGCTTAATAGCTTTTCCGTTTCTTCATAGGTGAGTGATAGCAGCCAGGTGATCACCTTCTGTCTGCACTCTTTTTTTGTCATACAGAAAATTTGAAACTGCTTATTTGCAATAGTCTCATATAGTCTTGGGCCTAGAAATATGTTGAATTTTTGAGCAAAACTAGTCCTACATGGTGCAGATTTTAGTAAGTCAAAACGTCTGCTTCTAGTAGCAAGGTTTTCATTCAGCGAACTTGTCATGGCACAGGAATGCTGTCTCATAATTATGGCTAGCACAAAGAGTTTACGGACAGTTAGTACCTGACATTCCTTGTATAGCTTAGTGGTAGAATAATACCTGGGCTTGAAATAGCTTACCTTTAGCAACGCTCTTTGAGCTCTTTCGGCAATTAAAACATGCGTTTTACCGGCACCACCCCAACAAGAAATACAATAGGTTATTACCGCTTGACACAAGGAACAATAAATATTTTTTATAATGTTTGCATTGGCTGCATGTCTTATTTGTTTAAACACATATATAAGTTTTCTTATCCTATTTGATAGATTAATTAGATGATTTTTGAAATTAAGATTTTTGTCAAATATGATTCCTAAATATTTAATACATTCAACGGCACAAAGGGAGGGACAAGAATAATTAATAGATTAATTATGGCAGACGTGGGAGATTATATTATAATTTGACTGTAGCGGCTCACCAGGGCTGCGAATAGAGAATGAGATGTATTTGGTTTTCTCGGTATTGAGAGAAAGAAAATTTAGGGCAAGCCATTTTGTTACCATGTTAAAACAAAATTGTGCTTTTTGGAAAGCTTCACTCCAAGAATCACCATGAAATGTCAGGGTAGTATCATCTGCATAGGAAATTATTTTACAGTTTTCAATATTTAGTAGTGTGAGATCATTAATATAAACTAGGAACAATGTTGAACCTAGTATGCTACCCTGTGGCACTCCATGGGTGACAGGTAAGCTAATACTTGTATAATTGCCAATTTTGACCCTTTGTGTTCTTCCAGATAAATAATCAGACAGTAATTTGAGTTGATTTCCACGGATACCGAGTTGATGTAGCTTGTTAACTAGGGTGGGAATAGAAACCGTGTCAAAAGCTTTCGCCAGGTCAAGGAAAATGGTTAGACATTTCTTTTTGTTATCTAATGTTTTGACAATATGTTTAGTAAAATCACTTAATGCATCTTCTGTGGACTTGCCTGAACGGAAACCAAATTAATGTTTAGAAAGTAAGTTGTATTTTTCTAAATAATTAGTTAGTCTTTTATTAATTATCCTTTCAAAGATTTTCGATAGAGGTCAGAATTGAAATAGGTCGATAGTTAGTGACACGGCTTCTATCTCCACCCTTAAAAATAGGTCTTACTATAGATCGTTTAAGTGCTTCAGGAAAAATGCCCATTAATGTTCCCACTGCGGGCCCAGTGCGGATTGGTAGATGTCACATGTCTTCGAATGTTTGGTTCTAAGCCATGCCGGTTTCCTCACGATGTTTGCCTTCACCGTTTTGAGAGCAGCGGTAGTAATGTGCCTGCCTGGGTTCGAACCCACGACCTACTGTTCGTAAGTCGGGGCCGTCACCACTGGGCCACCGCTGTTCTCCCACAGGGCCACCGCTGCTCTCCAAAAAAAAAAAAAACATAAAAAGGTTATGCAGAAATAATCTAGAAAACGGAAAAGTACACGGACTAACTACTTATTTGCCTTTCTTAATCCAAGTAATTTATGTGCATAAATTGTGTGGTTATGTACTAGAATTTTAATTTAATTTTTGCAAAGAGGGATGACATTGTTATCATAGAGGATAAAATCTTAAATCAAATTGTAATGTCGGCTGTCGCAATTTGTTTGTGTGTTATGTGTGTTGAAATTTGAAAGTGTTTGAAGTATATTTCTATGCCACTATACCATTAAAATTATGTTATGTATGGAAAATTTCATCTGCTCAGCAAATGCCATCAATCGTAACATCTTCCGGTGTGCGGTCTCCACTTCAGAACTTTTCAGCCACATCGGTCATCCGTTCTGCGAGCAATGTGCTCGTCCTCTGCCACTTAAGTTTGGCAATTAGCAACTTAGTTCCCTTGGAAATGTCTTTATTTCTGATTAGATCAAGCAAGGGAACCCCGAGGTTAGACCTCTCCACGCACAAGCACGGTTTCCTAAAAATAGATACTTGTAATCAACCGTGAGGGTCATAGACTCATTCGTTTTTTTTTACATCTAAAATATATATGTATGGTAAAAATTGTGGGCAATCAAACAGTTATTTGCGACATAGCCGTTTATTGCCACATTCCTGTGCTAATGCTTGTGACGTACAATCCGCAAAAACAATTGGTTTTAAAGGCAGAAATGTTGGGTCCGTGGCATAGGCCTCACACCTGTAGCCGACGCCCTCCGATTCGATTAATTTAATTCAAAGCAATTTTTGTTTGCTAAGCTAAGATTTCTAAATTGCGGTTAAAGTGTAGTTAAGGCAATTTCAATATTTATAAAATTTCATAATAACAGGGCAATAATGTATATACTGTGTATTAAACATACTACCTTTTATATTGCCGCTTTTCCTTGAAAAAACAGGCGTATTTTTGCAGCAACAAACTAAACAAAATTACTTCCATTTCATTTTTCCGGGGGAATAACTAAAATTTTATGTTAACATTACTTTCAATGGCTTCCTCGACCAAATCGTCCCATTTCAGTTAGAGCCCCACTAGTGAATAACTTATGACGGTGTTGTAATTTGCACTGCTCTAAGGACTTACCAAACCCTGGGACAGATAACGGAAACTGACCATATATCCCAAACAATAGATTCCTTTTATATCATCGTTTTAATAACAACAGTTACGGCGAAGATAAAATTATTTATGTTAGCGCTATTCGCTATTATTTGTCAAAGAAATTCCTACTCTATGGTACAAGTATAAAGTTGGTTTTAAACTAGATCGTTGGGTGAAAGCAATTTGATTATTTAACGCTGCCACTGACCGTGGTTGCGATGCCTTATTGGAATATTGCGAGGCGACAGAAATGCTGTTTTAAAATTCTATCTACGTGAAGGTATTTTGAATGTTAATCCCACAATAGATTCGGTTTTTAGTGGAATTTTAAAATTCAGTTAAATATGGCTGGCTATTTATCTCAAAGTGAGTTATAAAATTCATTGTGTTCATTGTTTATCTACTTTGGTGTATAGTTTCATTATGTGTATTTTAAATTCCTCGACATATTATGTTTAAACAAAACAACCCCAATAGATTTAAATTTTAATTCCTCAAAGTCACGAAAATTAACCATTAATTTAACAAGAGTCAAGGTAACCTAATGCACCATAACCACTTAAGTACTATTTACATTGCATGCACAAACGATATAATTTCCTACAAATTGTTAGACACTTTCGTTGCCAAGAACCCAGCATATGGATCGAACAATAATTCGTTTGTGCGCCCACAACCCGCCTCCGAGTCGTCGCCATATGTAGCTATATTTACTTAGCTGAACTTACTAGGGAAAATGGCCAATACAGACAGGTGCAGATAAAATCAATACTGGATATATTTAAAGCCTGCATTTTTAATGTTTACCGCCAAGTATTAGCTGACGTGGCCGTGGCCTTTACTGGCAATCAATACTGCTTCACTTTTATTGGTACGTGCAACGATGCCATAAAATAAAACGAAAGGATAACTGCCAATTTGCACCATGTTGCTAAGGGATTTAGGGGGAAGTTACCATGTGAAGGGTTTCGTAAAAATGACTATCGGGTTTAACCATATAGGTTGGTATTGATTTTAAAAGTACTGCACGGTGTTTGAATCTGTTGGTCCAGAACTCGTGTTAAAAGCTATGATAAAAAAAGAACACGGTAATTTCGACAGTAATTTTCCTGAAAGTATTCATTTAATTACGAAAACATTAACTGTTTTACCTATGTGTATATCCATTAAATTTAATAGATTTCTAAAAGTTTGTCAGTGACACAACTTAAAACAATTGACAACGAAAGCGGCTCTTTACCGAAGGTTTCTCGGAAGTGTTCGTGATTTTGTCGTCATTTAATGTCAAAAGTTTCAACTTTGAAACAATCTGATTGAAACCGACCAATTGTATTTTGATGATTGTATAATTTATTACAAAGAAACTTTTTATATGTCATCAATCTTCGACGCAAGTATTAGAGTGTTTTTTACAAACTATTTTTCCCGAGCGAAACTTTCGTATAATAATCCGGAATCTTGCTCCGACCACTTTTTTATCCGATACTCATAAAAGTTTAAGAAACCCTTTATGTGGGGCTTTTAAAGGGTTTCAGTTTTGTTTCGGTCAAATTTCTTCAGCGAAATAGGTCGAGTTTGGAGAAATAGGCTTAATAATAGTTAACTGTATTCTGAAATGAATATGTTTTAATATTTTATTTCCCAATGACTTTTTTTTTTGTATATTGTCTTTTATGTTTGGAGTAGGTTTGAAACTATCCGAAATATGTCACCATGCCAAATGTTCTCTGCTTTTACTCAAACTCAATGCAATAGTATGGTCAAATAATTTGGGATTTTAGGCACTTTCAAACTATGGGAGAATTGGTCATTTATTAAGAATTTGAAGCTAAGTCCCGTTCAAAAACGTACATCTCTGTGGAGAAGAACGAGAAAGGACTTCATGAAAATCAAATTCACTAGAGCAGGTTCAAATTAAGAAGGGCCATACACAAACAGGAAAGTATCAAGCAAATTGTCATGAACGGGTTCGATTACCAGATCAGGAAAAGTGTTATTTAATTTTTTCATCAGGAATTTCTCGGCAACAGATTTTATTAGCACGTAGTGACGTCACAACATGATCTTTATTGCGTTTTATCTTCGTTAATTTTTATTAATTTTATAAAACAAAAAACACGACGTATCCAATATAATTTAATTTTCGATAATCTAACTGACGGACTAAACATAATCATACTTTTTTTTTGTCAGGACACATTCCTACAAACTCATTGGTTTTTCAAGTGAATATTACATTTTCAAAATCATGCTTAAAATACTCCAGTATCATTAAAAAAAAGTATTCATTTCATTACGAAAACATTAACTGTGGCATGTGTATTTCCATTTAATTATAAAGATTTCTAAAAGTTTGTCACTTCGTCAATTTTTATTAATTTGATAAACTAAAAAAACACGACGTATCCAATATAATTTAATTTTCGATAATCTAACTGATGGACTATACATAATCATACTTATTTTTTTTTGTCAGGACATATCCCTACAAACTCATTGCTTTTTCAAGTGAATATTCCATTTTCAAAATTATGCTTAAATACTCCAGTATCATTACCCTCATTTGCCATCCCTAGGATTTATGCAAGGCTGCAGTCATTTGTTAGCCTGAACTGATAAAGTCTGCAAGAGCTGACTCAGAGGAACTTAGTGAGTTACTAATGAGTAATATTCAGTTCAAACTAGTTATTCTCTGGGTCTAACTTATAATTCTACCAGCCTTGGTTATAGTTTGAGGTGCTTTTGTAAGCTAACTTATTGTTCATTAACTTTTAATGCGAAATGTTAAATGAAAGTTCATGTTTTATGAAAAAAAAAAATAGTTGACTGTACTTGGATTGTGTGACATATAAGTACAAAGTACAACCCATTATTTATCTTTTTTTTGGTGGTCGGTAATCATCAAATAACCCCTCCCACTCTTTGGCAGAGCGAAAGGGAGTGTCAGACTTCTACTGACTAAAAACCACCAATGTTCCTTCTTAGGCCTTTATGTCGGGGCCGCGGTATCACTTGCAAACAACCCGCAGCCCCGATGGGACCTATTTTTTATCTAATCATTGAATTGATGACCTTGGAAGAGTAGAGTTTTGGTGTAGGTCATTTATAAACTCATCTATTTCAGGCACTTTTCAATGTCAAACGACAAGAAATCTAAGCTGCAGTCACTTGTAAGAAGTTAGAGAGTACTTGTGAGAGTACTTTAGGTTGCCCAATCTAAAAACATAGACGAACCACGTCTATAAAGAAGCATCGTCAATAATCTCAATGGGCACTCTTCTCAATCAAAATATTGTTACAAAACCAATCAACAACCTTTTCTTACAATAATTACCTTTCTTATATCTCTAAGACCCATATTTGGCTTCAAGCCATAAATCCCCTTTACAATCTTCTGCAAATAAATGTTTATTCTTCCTAACTTTGACTGTTGACAAATTGATTTCCACGGAATCGGATAAATTTAATCCCTTCAATTTATTTTCCCGGAAATTATTATAATCCGGATATTCCCTGACGTACGCTAATGAGATGCTGATGTATGTTTTGCGATAAAATTATTAATTAATAATTTTGTTATAGGCGAAAATTGGTTAGCAAAGTAAATATGTTATCTGGATTAAGTTATTAATTAAAACGTGTACAAAATATTAAAATTTATGATTTAATGAAGCATTGTGATAAAAAATTATTTTGTAAAATTGTGATTCAGAAAAGCTAAAAAGCTATAATTTTCGTTAAAACCTAGTTGTTGTTCAGTAGCGACGAACTACAACCTATGTCTGTCAATGCAAACTCATATTTTTTCCCCTACCAACGAAATTGTTTTTGTTTGGCCACTGTCAGACAAAAACAAATTGTAAAAGGACTGTATTAAATGGCAAGGCAAAGTCTTTTGTAAAAGACATACAGTCAGGCAAAGTGTGAATCAACCGACAGCTTCAATAAAATGGTATTAATTTTATTTTTGGCATGTTTTTAGTTTATTCTCTTTTAAGTTCTTAATAACATTGCAAAATATTAGCAAAATAATGCTCTACTTGATAATCATTTAAAATTTTCGAAATATTTTTTCTGTCTGCTTGTACAGACACTAAGCTATCGACCTGCAGGGCTATTGCGTATCTTTTAAACGACAGTGGCTATTATATTGTCCTTGGATTAACTGTCAAATTGGTTATGGTTTAGTACAAAATGAAACCATTTGACAGTTAATCAAAGCACACAGAGCCAAAGTGATCATCAATAAATCTGTCAACAGAGATACGCAATAGCCCTGCAGTTCTTGAAGAAATTTTGCATTTTTCTTTATTTTTTGTTCTAAAAAAACAATCCAACGCATGCATAAGTAGTGGAGACACAAAAATTCCATTACTTACAAGCATTCGTAACTTGATGGTATGTAACGCTCTTGACCTGATTTACTAACATAGTACGATTTTGACAGAGTTAAAGTGTGCAAAAGCGTGTCCTCCCTTCATAACTCAATTACGACAAAAAAAATCGTGGCTCACTACATTTACTCTATCCTCCGCTAATAAAACCTAAAGTCGTGACTTGCGAATCAATTAATCAAAGACAGTCGGCCATTTTGTCAGTCAGGCCAAGGAATGTTCACTAAATGCCTAAAGTCCTGTCAAGTAAGAATTAAGTATGAATTAGGTACAGAACGGCGAGAAGACACTCCATTAGCAATGCAATGACTGATAATTTAACAAAATGTCTCAGTTTTCACTTAAAATAGTTTGTAATTTATTTCTGAAATATTGAGCAACGGTTCTCTTGAGTTGCCTATTTAAGGCTTTACATTGACGTAAAAGGGATCTTTGACGTCAAACGGTGACTTTAGTTCTTGACGTTTATAATTATACCAAAATGTGTACAGGCTTGATCAGAAAGCAAAATAAAATAAAAGGTTGACACTTCGCGTGACACATGGCTGATTCTTTCTTTAGTCAAAGAATTAGCATTACCATTCAACGTGATATTGCTGTCAGTCTTGTGGCACGTTTGCAGATGTCAGCAATGTACTTAAACTTGAAATCAAATAACCCCTCCCGCTCTTGGGCAGAGCGAAAGGGAGTGTTAGAATTCTACTGACTATAAACCACCCCTGTTCGTCCTTAGCCCTATATGTCGAGGCCGCGGTAACTTGTGAACGACCCGCAGCCCCGACGGGACCCGCAGCCCCGACGGGACCCGCAGCCCCGACGGGACCCGCAGCCCCGACGGGTAATAGTACACCCTCATTTCGCAATCATGTAATATGGGGCGAGCCCATTACCATCAACTGGGCACAAAAATAGACTCCGTGGCTGTTACTGATGAATTTCTGATAGAAAAACCCAATAACACTTTGTCCGACCCTGGATTTGAACTCAGACCCTTATGCTCAACACAGCTTGCGACCACAAGACCAACGAAGCAGTCAAGTAATTAGTATTCCAAGACACAAAGCTATTATATTTCCTAAAAATAACCGTTTACTTCAACGTCTCAAAGCACAGATTTAATTACTCGTAGCAGACAATATTGAAGCGTTTGTCAATAGCAAAACGTTGCGTCTCATTTGTTACAGAGAAGAATGATTCCTTTTCCCTTAGCAGACCATTTGTTAGCCAGATTCCAAAGGATGTTTAATGTTGATCCTCGCTACAGGACCAATTAACAGGGATCTGCGGCGTTTAAATAAGGAAGCTAAATACTTCTTACGTAGGTATCTTTTTCTGTATCTTTGAACTTTTGTATTTCTGTTTATGAATAAATCTGTTAATCAAAAGTCTCTATTCAGAACCTTGATAGTAAGAGGTAATTAGATAGCATTCTGGCTTCAGCAAACCTTGTTGCGATTTCAACCGTGTGGGAGTTATAATAAAGTTGCTAATTGGTCCTTACCAACTAGCAGCTTGCAATGCTGACTGTAAAAAGTAGTTCATGCATTTTTAAGCAAATTACATGTTTTAAATTAAAATCATACTCAAGTCAAGATGTAACAGTGAGTAATCACTGTTTTATCTTACTAAAGTAATTTAGTAAGGTGTGTATTTAAGCCAATGCGTCGTTTGTCTGCAGTTTGATTCCTAGATCGGAAAAAGTGTTCTTGGATTTTCCATCAGGATTTTCTTATTAACAGTCACAAAGTGTTGATCTGTGTAGGACATTTAGAAAATAATCAAACTCTTGAATTGTTACAGATTTATTTTTCGGCAATGTTAGAAGACAATCGTTTTGTTTGACACTTATTTTACTTCAACTAAACATCTATGTCAGAGTGCTCCAAAAATACTATGCAGCCTTACTATAAAATGTCACTCCGGCGTAGGTCAGTTATTTTCTAAAACAACCTTCTATCTATTATTAAATTTAAACAACAAAACTTCTTTTCAATACTTAGAGATTCTTAAACAACCTTCTTGTCATAACCAATATAAAATCAAACAATAAACCTCTTTTTCTATTTCATATAGATTCATATACAACCGTCATGCTATGAATATTATTAAATAAAACAATAAAACTCATGTAATAACACAATCGACTCTTACATCTGTGACCTGTTGATGGCAAAAGTATAACATTATAATATAATAGCAAGGGACTTAAACTCAACTTGCGAAATACTTGTGTCATCTTATGGGTATTCTATTTAAAAATTGTATTGCAGAAAACCAACATAAATTGTTTTGTTCAAACACTGTACTGTTCTCTGTGAAAATTAATCTCACTCCTCGTACTTTCCATGTGGAAAAACACTTTGATACCGTCGTGAGAAACAAGGACCCTACACTAAGCAATTGGCTAGCGATCTCTAGGAGAAAGTCATTCTAGTGCATCCGACCATGAAACGTAAGAAACGTTTGTATGTCTGAAGTAAAAGTAATTTTGCGAACATTTCAACGTGGTCAGTAATAATAATTTCCTCTACAATAAGTAGTTATGCGGATCTCTCATTGTATTGAAAATATGGGTGTCTGGTAAAATTAGTAAACGATACTTAAACACGTGATTACAAACAACTTTACTCTAAGTACTAAGGGTCCAGCTTTGTGTAACCTTTCGGGGATTGTGATGTTGTGTTTCAATATAAAGACTCAACTAGGTTACTTGCACGTGATCTCTTGACGTTACTTTGATGAGAAATAAAGAAACATTTTTTATCATTGTCTGTTATTGCAAAACGTCGCTTCAGTGAAAATACTGAAATCTTACAGGATTTATAGCTGCATTTGGTTGGTCTGCAAGTCGAATCCAATATCGTTCAGATGATGATTAGTAGGCTCGTCCCGTTCGTATTAGGTATTCTAGAAGTACGGAAATATTTATGTCTTCTGATTTTTTCCTTTGTCATAAAATAAATTCACATTTCTTTTTAAATTATAGTCTTTCATGGGAACGTGGCCAGGTGGTGGTGGGTAGTTTTAATGCGTTATTTCTAATCAATATGTAGAGTAATTATGTTGAATGCATGTACTGAACAATATCGATCGTCAATTTTTTTTTTGTATTAAATAAGTTAAAATAATAGGTTTCATTTGTACATGAACAGTCGGAAATCGCCGAAGCTTACACAAATCAGAGTCCCCGTTTTCGGCCGTATTTTCAACCCTCTGGGATCGTTATGGGTATTGGTGCTACAGTTCCTGAAGTAAGATCGTTTTATTACGAACTCTCTTATTTTTGAAAATTTAAAAAACGTTAAAATGTTTTAGAGATATTCGCAATAAGCCGAAACCACTTTTAGTGAATTTTTACTTGGTTGTACAGAAGTAGACAATAATAAGTAAAGAGCCGACTTCAGCATAATTAGGAAAAGGCTTGAGGTATGATGATGATGCAGCGGTCGCCCAGTGGTGGCGGCCCCGACTTACGAACGTGTATTGGTGTGGTCGTGGGTTCGAACCCAAGCAGGCAAATTACTCTGTGTAATTTATTTCATCACCACTGCTCTCAAAACGGTGACCAAAAATCCGAAGACATGTTATATCTACCAATCCGCACTGGGCCCGCGTGATAGATTATAGCCCATTCCCTCTCAAAAAGAGAGGAGGCCTGTGTCCCAGCAGTGGGAACATGATGATCATGATGACGAGAGTAATACCCTAGTTCTTTCTTATCCAGTTAATTGATATTTTATGACAGGAGCATAATTAATATACTACAGAATTATCTGTACAGTTTTTGTAAACATAACATTTTATTTAATTCGTATTGGATAGTAGCTGTACATATTTGCAGTCACCATTTTGTTTACGATATTGTCACCCTGATGACACATTAAAACATAACATTTATGCTAATGCGGGCCCCAAATAGGGTATTAATTTTGTGTGAACTGAATTTGACATCATTATTGTTGGCTTATGTCCTTTGTCTAACGCTTTGTAAGCTGCGTTTCATCAAGTGAGACAAATGTTTTATCATTGTAACGTGACCTTGTGCCAATGCAATGTGCTGGTATGAACCATTTTAAAATAGATATAGGGAGGCAGACCTCTTTGTAAAAGATACCGCTGCCTCGACATAAAGGGCTAAGAAGGAACATGGGTGGTTTTTAGTCAGTAGAAGTCTGACACTCCCTTTCGCTCTGCCCAAAAGCGGGAGGGTTTATTTGATGATTTACCACCCCCCAAAAAACAGGGTGATAAATTACACATAAACGTGCAAAACTGAAGATAGTTTACTGAAAAAAGAATATAACTAAATACTGGAAATGCTCATCTTCATGGAGTTGTGCCCAGTTGATGGCAATAGGCTTACCCGCTTTAAAATGGGACTTAAACATTACTGGTGAAATATGGGTGTACTAATGGATCCACCTCTGTCTAACCCATCTGAGATTACCGGCGTGATGTTATGTTTTCAATAGCTCATCTTCACAAAAGTATAGTTTCCCCCAAACATTCTAATTTTATCACACACCGATATAACTCGAGCTCAACTCTTGGGAACACACAGCTAATGACTACATTAAAACAATCACACCGCTTTGCTGTAGTCAGCGGTATAAATTGACAAACTTCCGAACACGAACACACTCAGCCCTTAGAAACCAAACCCCGTGTCCTTATATAAACGATCAATCAATCATACATGCATACACACCTTTTGGGCATGTGACAGAAATCACAGCACGCCACCTGCTATTATTATTACATACTCGTACGAGTAGTCCTCCTGAGCTAGTGCACGCACATTGGTTGTACTTTAGTGCACTAAAGAATAATATTAACAATCGTAATAAGATAACGACATCATCGCAAACGAGATTATTTGTCACGTATTTGTGCGCCTCGGCACGGCGGCGGCGCGCGGCGTCGCGTTCGGGTTTGTCGTTCGCGCTTCGGTTAGGCCACGGCCAAACAACTTTAATCAAACTACTAATTAATAAAATTGAGGTATCAAGGGAGGCCACTTAAGTCAGGTCACATTGCTCGCAGAACAGATGGCCGATAGGGCCAAAAAGTTCTGGAGTGGCGACCACGAACCGGAAGACGTTGCGTTGGAAGGCCTCCCACTAGGTGGACCGATGACCTGGTGAAGGTTGCGAGGTCCCACTGGGTGCGAGACGCACGGGACCGGTCAATGTGGCGACACTTAGGGGAGGCCTACGTCCAGAATGGACGTCTTTCGGCTGAAATAATGATGAAGGGAGGAAATCGCGGTTGTTTTTACATCATTTCTATTTATTTTCAGAACAAAAAGCAACGTTGGACCAGACAGGTTTAATTAACTAAGTGAAAGTAAAAATTGAAATGACAGTATTTTATCTTTCTTTCAGGATACAAATTAACTTTCAAGTTATGACGGACATCAGGTAAATAATAATTAAAAAACTTCACTCGCTGTGTGCAAAAGACAAGTTGATAATTAAAAAGTTAAAGTACTAGCTGAAGTCTCCATGGTTTATTAACTTGAGTTAATTGGTTATTAACATTAAGCAATATTATAGGGAACATAAAATTTGCACCTTATCTGTCTGTACCTTCAGGTACGAGTACAATTACCAATGCGACACATGACTGAATTCTATATAATTCTATCCTAGCGATAGGAATTTGCACGACACGGTTGGCGCAGTTTCTCAGGCAATGGACTGCTGCGCTGCATGTCGCGGGTTAGATTCCCGCACGGAACAAATATTTGTATGACCTACAGATAGTTGTTCCGGGTCTGGGTATTTGTGTATGTGAGTTTAAATGTTTGTGAACGCACCCACGATACAGGAGAAATTCCTAGTGTGGGGCAACGTTTAAAAAAAAAGGTGTAATGTCCCTCACCCTACTGGGCTATGACCAGTCATGTATCATGCATAATATGTTGTATTTGAAGTCGGGATATAACTTTGACAGCGCGATGAATGAATTAAAAAAAAAAATATTTAAAAAAAACTTTGCCCCGCACTAGAAATTTCTTCTACAGCGTGGGGGCGTTTACAAACATTCAAACTCACATACACAAACACCCAGTCCCGGAACAACTATCTGAGAGCCTCATTATGTTATGATACAAGTAAAATGTTTACTGGCCAACAAGAAGATAGCGTAAAGGAATATTTGTTCCGTGCGATTATCGAACGCGCAACATGCAGCGCAGCAGTTCAATCGCTGTCGTCATAATGCAAGTCAGCTGGCTGTATACATATTAGCTTGAATAGTAACAGCAATATTTACAAAATTCAATTCACTTACGAAATAAGTACTCAAATATATAAGCGTTTAAGTAATTCCTGCTCGGTAAACCATCACTAATCTTCAAAGTATGATTAATGACTGTGTCTAGAGCTTAATTTCATATGAGTATTCAGTGATGAAAAGCCTTTTATATTCAGTACTTCAGCTTAGTAAACGGCTTTGTTGGTCTGAATGGTCGCAAGCGCCAATGTAATTATAATATACAGGGTGTAAATTAACCCTTCACACAAACGTAAACCAAGCATTCTGTACCATATCAAAATAAGTACCCCTACGCAATTTTTTTTGCTGGGAAACGACTTTTTTATTTGGGGTCAAAAATCACATTTTACGGTAAAAGTCAATGTAGCACTCTTAAAACATTATGCAAATGGGTGTTTTGAATAGTAAACGGGTCATGAAGGTAATTTAAGTAAAGTTATAACCTGAAAATCTAGTTTTTACAAAACATCTGTGAAAAATTTGGAACTTTGACCCAAAATATCTCCGTAACTAGGGGGTTCTCAGGTATGGTCTAGAACAAAAAACTGTTCACAGGGGTAGGGAGAACAAGTGCCCACACCACAAAGTTCAAGTACATTACTCTTTAATATACAGATTGAAGTTCTTAGTTTAGCATTAGGTAAATAAGTACAGTAGGTTCAACCCAGTCCCCTAAACTAGGCTAGGCCTGTATCTTAAGGGGAAATGTTGATCGTAGGCATTTCATTTACGATACTTATTGCGGTACTCAGAGTAGTAACGATTACTTAAGCCGTCACGTAGTAAAGATTTGACATACCTTGGTATGACGAAACTGTCAAAACCTTTACTAAGTCATCACTTAGTAAAGGTTTTTTAACTGCAGCACTCAAAGAACTTTAATGATTACTTAGACCATCGTCTAAGTAATCATTAAAGTTCTTTGAGTGCTGCAGTTAGTAGGTACGTTAGGAGTGTGAACCGTAGAATTAATAGTTCACGTTGTTGACGATATATTCGCCCGTTATTATATTAGATGGGATTTCTATCATAACAGAAGGTCTAATAAAAGGCAGTGAGAAAGAGGCTCTGGTAATTGAAAAGTTTATTTATCATAATTTGGGGACAGAAAAAGAAGTGGTTGTTGTTGAAGGGAAGTCGTGTGAATAACTGTTGCAGAAGAAGTTTTAAAGCTCATCAATTTGGGTGCAGAATAATGATTTGCATTTCTATCTGGCAATTTTTTATTATAATAACAGAATTAAGTTATTTTTTGCAATTATTTAACAGTTTACTAACACCGTTACACTTTCCTTATCACTCTGTCAAAATTAACAGTAATCTTTCATGAGCTACAAATACCATAATTGGCACAAAATAAACACACAGAATCATCAATTAATTTAAATAAAGCACAAAATAATCCCACATGAATGTCCAATAGTAATTGGTCAAAGGGTCTAATCTGTTGGGACTTTAATGACTGAGACGAGGACAACAAATTGAATGTTTTGTATCAAATTGAAGAAAAGGACGTAAACAAATCAACAGAGACGGCACGTTCGGCACAGTGGTTATGCATTTGGCTGCTGCCTTGCGTGTCGCTAGTTTGATTCTCGCACGGAACAAATATTTGTGTAGCCTCCAGGTAGTCGTTCCGGGTTTGGCTGTTTGTGCATGTGAGCTATTGTACGATACGAGAGAAATTCTTACAGTGGATTCCTATTTCTGAGACTTCATTTTATATATTTAATTTTGTACGAACGATGACAGTCTTTTTCCGTAGTTAAACTGCAGCGGTGGCCCAGTGGTGACGGCCCCTACTTACGAAAAGCACATTTATATATACATATATAAAAGCGCATTACTTTGTGTAATTTTACTACCGCTGCCCTCAAAACGGTGGAGGAAAACATCGTGATGAAAACGGCGTGTCCTAGAACCTAAATAAAAAAAACGAAGACATGTGACATCTACCAAACAGCACTGAGCATCCCTCTCCTAGAGAGAAGGCCTGCATGAGTCCCTGCAGGGAACATTATAGGCTGATGATGATGATGATTCTTGTGCGTAAGCCAGCATTTGCGTAGGTTTAATTATTATTAATATTATTCGTAAACTTTACAAATACCCATCCCAATATGTGACTAAAATGACATTTCTTCATTTTACGTAAGTAAGTCTTTAATAATAGAATTTCAGTCTACGTCAAACACACTAGACTAGACGTTAGACATTTGGCTTTATCACACGGAATTTTTAATTTTGCCGACTGCTAAGTTCATTAGGACAGACGATACTATGTACGAATGTCACTAGTGTGGCATCCAACTTTGTAATCAAGATGAAAGTCTCTTCTTCTCGCCATCTATAAAATTATGGAACCATGTCTGTCGTAATTCTGCCTTGACATTTTCCAGTCTCAAATATAATGAATGCTCTTAGATAATAGGGATGTATCTTGGTTAAACAAAATATGATTCTGTTTAGTCCGCCAGTTAGATTATCGATTAATATTGAATACGTGTTTTTCGTTTTATCAAATTAATAAAAATTATATAAGATAAAACGCGTCAAAGATGTAAGTGGGGGGTTTCGACGTCACTACGTGGTAAAAAATGCAGTGCGATGTGACGTCACACGAGTTTTCGATGTACTGTATCGTCTTAATTTTTTGGTTTATTCAAAAAAATATGTGTCCTATATTTTTTGAAAATCTGACGAACTAATTAATTTTTTTTTGTCAACTAGGTACCCTTTATTAGGATCGACACGTTTTTTGGAATTGTTTATTTTGAAATTGGTGACTACCTCGCAAACGCGACTGCTGTGCATGATTCGAGGTTGTTGGTTTGATTACCAATACGGGCATAGTTTTATTCGGTTATTCCATCAGGAATATCTCAGCAGCAATCACGAAGTCCGGATTAGAGCACGATTGATGCCCCCCCCCCCAACATCTCTTTTTTGGGGGGTGGGATATCATCAAGTAACCACTCCTGCTCTTGGGCAGAGCGAAAGGGAGTGTCAGTCACTTCTATTGACTAAAAACCACCCATGTTCCTTCGTAGCCCTTTATGTCGAGGCAGCCCCGACGGGACCCGCAGCCCCGATGGGCCCCAACATCCCCTAAAGTGGCGAAATGTGACTGTACTAATGGGTACACATATTCAGGGATTACAAGCTCGATGTTCTATCTGACTACGAATTTTAACAATTTGCACATCACATTTTATGGGAGTGTAGTCTTGGCTGAATGAACGTAATATTTTATTAAATAGTGTACAGATCACATCCGGAGTTATTTACTATACGGACCTTGTAGAAAATAGAACACATTTCCGTGTGCTCAATCATTTTTGTCATACTTATTATAGGAATCAAATATAACAGCTGACGGCACGGTTGGCGCAGTGGCTCAAGCAACGGACTGCTGCGCTGCGTGTCGCGGGTTCGATTCCCGCGCGGAACAAATATTTGTATGACCTACAGATAGTTGTTCCGGGTCTGGGTATTTGTGTATGTGAGTTTAAATGTTTGTGAACGCACCCACGATACAGGAGAAATTCTTAGTGTGGGGCAACGTTTTATTTAAAAAAAAAAAACAAAACAAACAAACAAACCTAAGACCCAGTAATATAAGTGAGAACAATATCCGTGGTGCTAGGCAACTGGGCTTATCCCAGTTGTATACGTCCCTTTGTGCCTATTGGCCTTGCTCTTTTCTATCTCCTGCTGATATGGAGGGAAGTGGAAATTTCTGTTTTTCCTACTCCTCCGCTATTCTTTTCTGATTAATTTCGTTGCGGGATCCAAGACAGTCAAATCATTTCTCTGGGACTTCGTCGAGCTTCATTGTCTCGGCGCTTTTCTTGTGGTCACCACATGTGATTCTGGCTTACAGGAGTTACAATGGTTTGGAAATAGTAAGGCGGGATGTCCCAAATAAAAAAAAAAGATCGATGTTATGTTACATTATTTTGAAATTAAGCTCAACATAAATGCCTTTTTTTGAACTTTTATCTCCCTATACGAATTTTACATTTCAATTTTAATTTAACCACCAATCTCATCTGCTCTAGAGTACAATGCATAGCTGATTGCCACACAGAATTCACTCCAATATGTACGCGTGCTCATGCAAATAAGTCGTGACAATCCTCTTGTCACCACTCTAACAAAGCAGGCTTCATTACATCTATTTACCATCCCATTCTCCCGTTCAAATAAACTCATTCTTCGTTCATTCATTCGCTCCGTTCAATATCCGTGATGGCGCCCGTCTAAACCGCGCTTTCAAAGTACATTTCTATTATGTTGGTAGCAACGCACTGTAATCACACGTGTCAGTGCGTCTAGTTGCCTTCTATTGTGCAATAAAGGTTTATAGTGCGACTGGATTATCTAGGAGTTTGTTTTTCTTTGATCCATATTTGTTAATTCATCATCACCATCATCATTTCAGCCGAAAGACGTCCACTGCTGGACATAGGCCTCCCTCCCCTAAGTATACATCGACCAGTCCCGTGCATCTCGCATCCAGCGGATCCCCGCAACCTTCACCAGGTTATCGGTCCACCTAGTGGGAGGCCTTCCAATGCAACGTCTTCCGGTTCGCGGTCGCCACTCCAAAACTTTCCGGCCCCATCGGCCATCCATTCTGCGAGCAATGTGCCCTGCCCACTGCCACTTTGTTAATTAAATTACATTATTGGCTGTGTGTTAAGTCAACACGATTTTAGCTCAGCTGGTGGGGGTAACAGAGAGGAACAAAATATTATCTATTTCTAATATTCTACCGACAGATAAGAGACAGATAAGAAATTCCGAAAAAAAACATTTCCCTTTTTAGCTCCAACAAGTAGAAAATATTTCGACTGATATTTTAAATTTATAGGTAATCAAGAAATGTGACAGACTAGCTCATCCATAACACAGGAAGTACTTTATATCTGTTACCTTAGCACTGACGTTGACATATGCAGTGATATGTAACAGTATGCCACTGAGCAGTCAATAGGATGCAGGATACATGAAACCACGTGATTAATTGCAAGCCAGATACAGTCAGATGTTATAGGGTTGTGAGAATAGTTATGAGTGTTCTCTCCCTCATGTTTACTTTTTTTATGTCTAACTAGCTGTTGCTCTCTCTAACTAGAAAATTATCCCACGGGAAGATAATCGGTAAAAAAACTATCCTATGTATTAATCCGGGTTATAAACTAACTGTGTACAAAATTTTATCCAAATCCGTATAGTAGTTTCTGCGTGAAGAAGTAACAAACATACACACTCACACACTCACAAACTTTCGCCTTTATAATAGTAGTTTGAAGTGATTCTTTATCGATTTCTTTTGTCCTGTATGAGATCAATAAATACTTTTTTTATTTATTTACATTCGATGACTATACAATGTGGATCTGGAACTACGACATTAAATTAAAACTAGCACTGTACTAGTCCATCGAAACATTTTAAAACACGAAGATTAGTAGTTAGTGGAAAATTTAAAAATTGCAATTTTCAAACAAAATAAATAGCAGAATCAACTGCATAAAAAGTAAACACGCTTTAACTACGAAAAGTCACTGACCTAGTGCGCGGGGTGCAGCGAGCGGCGGCGATGTTGGGCGTAGGTACTTTTTATCGGAGAACAACAAATCAGCGGCATAAACTCACTAAGTTGCGAGTTGTTAATTAATAAAAGATCACTGATTGAATAATTAATCACTTAAAACCTTATTTGAGGCATAATTAAACTAAGAAACTTACTAACTTAACCTAAATCACAAAACTAGCTACCTAATAAATGCCTAAATAACTAATATTACACTAACACCAATAAGTCACAGTAACCTATGCACTAATCCAAATATCATAAATCGTCTTTTCATAAAATCACGACAATGCGCGCGCGTCTCGTCTTGTGATAAAAAAAGTAGGCGTGTGCTCTCCTCAAAGGGCGCCGCTATGCACTGACTGACATAGTTACCGAGTCAAGGACTTTTTGCCGAAAAAAATTCCGCTCACACACACACTCGCAATTTTCTATGCACCACTAATGCATTATTTGCGTAAGTAATATTACTTTTTCTTTATAATTGTAGTATTTTGTGGGAGTGTGCGGGGCGCGTCAGAGTGGGATCGTATGACACCTTTCTCTGTCTTTCAAGCGTATTGAGACGTTGAGAATAGAATCGTAGGTTTTTGCACAGGTTCCTGACCTTACAATGTTTACCTATTATTACGGACTCCGATCTACATCATGTTGAAAAATAAGAAAATGAAAAATAATTTCCTGTGGCTAAAGTAGTCATTGGATTTGATTGATTTTTTGTATACGGGTCAAGAGCATGCCTTTCTTTACGTGGTTTAGAGGAATGTCAATCGTCCTGCTCCACATTGTATACAGGGTTTACATGAACCCTTCACGCAAACGTCAACCAAGTATTCTGTACATCAAACTAAGAACCCCTACCTTTTAAACTAAGAACCCTTTTTTTTCGGTCAAACTCAACGTAACATTCAACGTATACGTGCTAGTGGATGCTTTGAATAGTAAACGGGCCATGGAGGTAATTTAAGTAAAGTTATAACCAGAAACGAAGTATTTACAAAAACAGCTGTGAACAATTTGGAACTTCGACCCCCAATATCTCCGTAACTAGGGGGTTCCCAGGTATGGTCTAGAACAAAAAAATGATCGCTGTGGTGGGGAGAACAAGTGATCTTTGTTTGCGTTAAGGGTACTTTTACACCCTTTTTAAAGATAACTGCCTCTTTGGTCTAGTTAGTTAGTCTTCTTCTTTGTCTTGTGGTTAGGGCCTAACCTGGTGTCAGCGTTTTTTATACCGTCTATGGGTCTTAGGCTTAAATGCCGTCGATAAATATGTCTCGGGCATGCTGGTTTCTCGTCGGGGCTGCGCGTTGTTGGCAAGAGATACCGCAGCCTCAACATAAAGGGCTAAGAAGGAACATGGGTGGTATTTATTCAGTAGAAAACTGACACTCCCTTTCGCTCTGCCCAAGAGCGGGAGCGGTTACTTGATATTTTCCTAAACCCCAAAAAAAAAAGGCATGCTGGTTTCTTATGACATTTTTTATCACCGAAGCAAGTGAGTGATATTTATTGAATACGCACATTACATGGTGTGTCTTGGCACCTGGACGCTGTGGTGGTCACTAGTGTGATCGTCGGACTGCAAATAAAAATAATGGTGATAATCTAGTCTATATTTTCACTGCTAACGCTGCTGATGGTAGTCAGTCAATGATGCAAACAAACTTAAGTTCTTTGCTCTTAAAAAGGGTGTAAAAGTCGAAGAGCTTGTGTTGATTCTCTCCGTTACTGCGTTATTCTTGACGATATCTGAAAACCCTCGAGTTACAACGGAGATATTGAATAATACTTACTTACTTAAATCTAGTTTTTTTGGTTATGACTTTACTAAAATTACCGTTAACTATTCATAGCATCCACTATCACAATGTTTAATGAGTGCTACATTGAATTTTATAGTAAAACGTGGTTTTTCACCTACAGAAAAATCTTTAGCCGGCAATAATTTTTACGTAATGGAACTTAGTTTAATGTACATATTGCTTGGTTGAATGCTAGTGAAGGGTTCTTTTATACCCTATATACTTATAGTTTAGGTTTATATCTAGTTAAACGCTCGAACCCGTCGCTAAAGTCAAGTATGCAATAATGAATTAATCCCGTCAAATGTCCTGAAGAATCTTATAGTTCAAAGTTCCTAACTTTGTTTATTAGTTTCGACGCCGCGTGGCGTTTAACGTAATCGAGTTTAGTTTGGATAATATCTCTCTAGAAATAAGTAGTTCAAATACTGAGTAATATACCAATAAGGATCTCTTTCCTTGCAGTCGGGTAAAAAGACATTGCATTGGCCACAACCGGCTCAAATCAAGACTCCGTGGCAGTCACTCAAAAATTCCTGGAATGGAAACACTCAATAGGTAACTCTTTGCCCGGCCCGGAAATTGAACCGAGGACCTCGTCCTTTGTAGTCACGCTTTGAACCACCACCACCAACGAGGCTAACTACTAGTATAAGTAGAAATAATAAATGCAACATAACAATTATTTATTTTAGATATAAGTCTGTATCAAGAGCAGCGGTGGCCCAGTGGTGGCGGCCCCAACTTACGAACAGTAGGTACTGGGTTCGGACCCAGGCAGGCACATTACTTTGTGTAATTTATTTCATCACTGCTGCTCTCAAAACAGTGAAGGAAAACATCGTGAGGAAACCGGCATGGCTTAGAACCAAACATTCGAAGACATGTGCCATCTACCAATCCGCACTTGGCCCGCGTGGTAGATTATGGCCCATTCCCTTTCAAAAAGAGAAGAGACCTGTGTCCCAGCAGTGGGAACATTAATAGGCTGTTGATGATGATGGTGTATTAAATGTATGTATGGATCATAGATGTATGAATGGATATTTGCTTCTCTTTCACGCACTAAATACTGATCAGATTTAAATTATATTTGGCACACCGATAGTTTATAACTTGAACTAACTTATAAGGTAGTTTTAATGTCGGTAATACGATCCAGTGTATTCTGGTCAAATTAGACCAAAAAATAGAGGTGAGGTTTCATTAATTCCCAACAAGCTGAAAATTGGTAGGATTGTTCAAAACATAATTACAAATTAAATGTCTAAGTTCCCCATCATTCCCGTGTAGGGAAAAAAAGTTACTCGGGGTTAAAGGTCACAAAAATCGTTTTTTTGCAAGTATCTCGTTTCCTATGGGTTTTTTGGCATTTGTATTTCAGATCAATAGTGTAGAGAATTTAATTCCCTACAACTTTTTTGTATTTTTTATTGTATTCGTCGAATAGTTTTCGAGATACAGGGTGGAGAGCGTGCGCTTAGAGATTAATTAAGATCAACTGGTAGGAAGATGGGATGGTGCAAGGGTGTCG
This sequence comes from Diarsia rubi, assembly GCA_932274075.1. NCBI lineage: Eukaryota > Metazoa > Arthropoda > Insecta > Lepidoptera > Noctuidae > Diarsia > Diarsia rubi. The sequence goes on along the minus strand of OW026424.1, from coordinate 16,008,620 downwards.
ACGCAAATTTTATCCCACTCATAATAAAATAAATAAAATAAAATAAAAATAAAAAAGCCTTTTATTTCATGCGTTGAAAGCGTTGAAAGAAAAAGTAATACAGACTCTTTGAAATACAATTAATTTACAAAAGCTGTTACATACATTTATAGTTTACTTCTTTTTCATATTCTGTTAATATTTTCAATAAATTTTTACTCTTCCAATTTCATTAAAAGATATATTATATTAAATTAAATTTCAATTTAAAAAAAAATAAACAAACACTGGATTCCAATATGAAAAAAATAATAAATCCCACTCATAGGTCTCTGCAACTTCCATGGCAACTTATAATTTAAAAAAAAAGAAAAGAGTCCTGGCTTACTGACTGACTAACTAACTGGCTCAGTCATCAACGCCTAGCCCAAACGCTTCGACCTAGAAAGCTGAAATTTTGCACAGCGGACATAATTATAATGTAGACAAAGAACAAAAAAGGATTTTTCATAATTCAACTCCTAAAAGAGTTAAATACATGACAGTATGTATGTAAAATCGTCATTTTTGTAGTATAACCGACATCCCCACGGGTGAAACCGCGTGCAAAAGCTAGATATTAATAATTATGTATTCATCAATCATTAATAAACTTTATATGGCGTGTTTTGATGGAATACCGGTTGACCTGAGATGATGCTCTAAGCGCACACTCCGCCCTGTATCTCGAAAACTATTCGACGTTTACAATAAAAAAAAACAAAAAAATATTAGGGAATTAAATTCTCTACACTATTGATCTGAAATACAAATGCCAAAACACCCATAGGAAACGAGATACTTGCAAAAAAACGATTTTTGTGACCTTTGACCCCGAGTAACTTTTTTTCCATACACGGGAATGATGGGGAACTTAGAAATTTTATTTATAATGATGTTTTGAACAATTTTACTGATTTTCAGCTTGTTGCGACTTTATGCACCAAGATATTAGGTAGGTATTAGGCTTTTCGATACCAAGTATAAAAACTTCTTAGCATTACCTTGTGTAAACAAGGTTACACGTAACAACGCGTATAACTTACTCATATTCATACAAAATGTGTCGAAATGTCTCTTAAATATTGAACTGTTATCACAAAGTACTATTGACTTGTTTATGTGCCCGACAGTGTAATGTGTGTTGCGTACATTTCACTGTGAATCGGAAAAATGGTGATAAATAAGAGAAAACATGAGTATTTGCTTATATTGTGCTCCTTATGTATTAATATTCTCTTTGTTTGCAAAATATGGTTTATTCTGAGTTCAGTTTGTTGAAGCTTTAAGGTTTGGTTTAAACTGTAACAAAAAAAACGGATGCAGCTTCAAGCATTTGCAACCTAACATTCGCTGTACCATTTTGGCAAAGAAAACGCAATCATAAGTTTTTTCATGATATTACATAGATTTTAGTTTTAGATATACCTTCAATTTGTCTTATTAAAAAGATACATTAACTGCGGTACTCAGAGATATTTAATGATTACGTAAGCCGTCACTTAGTAAAGATTTGACATACTTTTGTATGACAAAACTGTGAAAACCTTTACTTAGTGGCGGCCTAAGTAATCATTAAAGCTCTCTGAGTGCGGCAGTCAATAAATAAAGGTACAATGCTAATGACACTTCTATAATCTTTATTGTTGGCCTTCCGATGGCTTACCACTCTTATTTCTGTGTGGCTCATTTAAGTCATCACGCCAGCCTTTTCTAGGCTTATTTATTTATTGACAAGATAAGAGAAATTGTAGTTAATGAACTAATGGTATTTCTTAGTTCATTAACTATTAATTTCTCTTATCGTTGTTCATACTCTCTAACTGAAAATGATTAAAACTACACGCTACGCCTTAGCACCACTACGCCGTAGCATCGCTACGAATGTGCTCTTTACATATCCGGGCTGACCGAGTAATGTTATGCATCCGGCGTAGCATTGCGTAGCACACATATCATTTCTCTAACAACTCTTGTTACGAGTTAACCACGGATATAATGCTCAACATCGTCTGGGGATTATGTTGAGCGTATGTCATTTGCATAAAATTTTGCTTACGCGTACCGAATGCTTTCGTGAATCAAGATTTTATTTTGTAGGTAGTCAAAGAATATCTAATATCACGTCTGCCGCATGCCAAATGAGCTGTGGGCCAGAATAGCCACTTTCTGGAGCCCTGGCACAGTCAGAAGGCGTCGCGGTAGACCTCGTAGAAGATGGCGAGATGATCTGGACAAGACTGGTGTATTGTTAGGCACATCTCTGCCTAACCATTCGAAAATAGGGTAGTTGACAAAAAAAATCTAATTAGTCCGTCAAATAAATTTCCAAAAAAGATTGGACACGTATTTTAATTTTTTTTTTCATGTAAACAATGAATTAAGACGATCCCACTCATGATCTTTGATTTTTTTTATTTTCGTCAACTTTTATTAATTTCATAAAACAAAAAAAACGTATCCAATATTTTTCGATAATCTAAAAGAGTCCTTTATATTATCGAAAAATATTGAATACGTAAACAGAATTGTATTTGTTTTAGTCAGTCATCTACCCTATTGCCAACCAGATGTTACATTTGTAGATAAAGACGTAATTATAATTTTATGACACATTAACTTAAAAATATTTTCAGTAATTAGTACAGAACCACTGCTTAAAATCCATTTGTCATGAAAATGGTGTTTTCATGGAGTCACGCGTGGTAATTTCAAACACGTTTATGTGACTACGAAATGTCTGCGGCTAATGTCAGTTAAAAATAGAAATGTGGCACCTTTGAACAATTAGAAAACCGCAAACTCGTTTGAATTAATTTGTGATATTTAACTGCTTTTATGAGTGTATTTGGTTAGGCATTAACCTCATAATATCTATGTTTACCGCTCAGGTCCGGTCATTGTTGCGACAATCTTTTTTTTTTGGTTGCGGGTTTTAATCATCCAATGACTTTCGCTCTGGGCGGAGCTGAAGAGAGTGTCAGACTTCTACAGTCTGTGATGACCCTAACAAATTTGATTATGGGCAAGATACTGACTAGCTCGCCGTCCGTCCGTCTTATGACGACGACAGGCCGTGTCGACGGCGCGTTCGTGATCCACGCGCGCCTCAAGGAGAGGTCAGCAACATGGCAGGGGCCCGCAAGGGCCGACGCTCATTGGGGCTGCGGGTTATTCGGAGGAGATACCGCGTCCTCGACATAAAGGGCTCAGAAGGAACATGGGTGATTTTTAGTCATGTAGTCTGACACTCCCTACCGCTTTGCACAGAGCGGGAGGAGTCATTTGATGATTAACCAACCACGAAAAAAGGTCAAGACAGTGACGATAATGTATATTCCATAACTGGATGAGGTTGTTAGATGTCGTAAGTACATTTGCAAGCAGCTAGATAATATTCAATCTTTGACATGAAAATACGAACGAATAAAAGTGAAATGGACACAAACAGAGAACACTAGTAAATATATTACAATAAAATATTAGCGATGTCACTTCTGTAAGTGAACAACTTATAGTTTATAACAGGAACGGGGAGATTTTTTGGGAGAGAAACCTAGCAGCTGGTAAATAATGATGATTATGAGAGTTAATCAATACCTGTAACCCACTAGGAGCTCCTCAATACGAATTAAAACTGGGTATTATGGTGAAGTAATTTACTCCAAAATGAAAATTCATACTCGTATAATGTAACCAACGCATCCATTCTATTTAATTATACACCAATGAGCCGTGACATGATGCACGCGCATTATTTTATAATAATGGGTGTATTTAATGAATTGAAAGTGTGAGCTTATTAATTAATTAATCATTTTAACGTTTCACTGAATGGCTGGTGAGGTCTTTATCTTCATTTAAATTTGAAACTGCAATACATGTCCAAAATACACTAAAAGTTATTGGTAAATGAAAGTACATGATATCATTAATTGAGGGTTTAGTTCAAGTATTTATTTACCTTAACGATTAAATTAATGTAAACTTCAATGTATACAACCGCGGTGTAGACAAACCATCCTTCTAATATTATAAATGCGAAAGTCTGTCAGGATGTTGTCTTTTTCACGCTAAAGCTACTCAATTTTGGTATACAGATAGTAACCGGGATTAACACATAAGATAGTTTTTATCCCGATTATATCTTCTCGTGGGCTAATTTTGGAGCTGAAGCTGGCGAAGACGCTGCCGCGCTGGCGACAGCTAGTAATTCATTTTTTTTTTATTTAGCCCGTATTGTCCCACTCATGAGATCAGCGGTGATGAAATAAATTACACAAAGTAATGTGCCTGCCGGGGTTCGAACCCACGACCTACTGTTTGTAAGTCGGGGCTGCCACCACTGGGCCACCGCTGCTCTCATCATCATCAATCATATCATCATCATATCATCTGGATATAACCCAGGGATTTAAAAAAATAGCGATTCTTTATTCCATTACTGTTTCCCTCGAAATGTGACATCATATTAATATAATGGGAATCTGGAACTTAAAATGCTCCTCTCATTATTTTAGCTTACTTTACAGTTTTCAATTGGGAACAGGAATATGCTATAAAATCGTCGATAGAAATCAGTCGCCTCACTTGCCTTCTCCAAGCTTTACAAAAGAATCTTCAGGCTTTTAACACTTAAGTCTTTTGAATTTTCTCAGACAGACTTCTTTTTAGGATTTATTAACATCCAATAAGCTCTTAATTAAGAAGTCTTTTTCTGCCATGGAACAACGATTTATTAAGATTTAAAGTCTGTTGAAAATTTTACAAATTATAGCGACGATAGTTTATTTTGTCTACCTTTAATCGCCATAATGGTTGTAAAGTTTGCGATGTTTAGCATACGGGTCATGATTTGGGTTAGTTTGGGTTAGTGAGTAGCAGTTAGACGTAATATACTTTTTTGGGGGCGAATGAGGAACACGGTGTAAAGTTCCTCAACCCCCATAGAAAAGGGATCCTCCGACCAGACGGGTGTTGTGTCTAGTGGGCTAACTGCCTAACATATGTACGAGTAAGTCGAGATTTTCTATATGTCGCGGATAACTTTGATAGCGCGATACAGGATTTTGCCGATTTAATTCGCATGGGTTGCGATAGATGTCACAGTCGCCACATCACTTTCCTCCGAGGCCGGAGGTCGATAGCAGGCTGAGTCTTGATGCTTGCCAGCCCAGTGGAAGGTTCCAGTGAGTCGGGACCGAATGCCGCATAGTTCACGGTGAGTCGGAACTGTCTGCGGTGATACTCCAGTATGTCAGGGTGATGCTGCGTATGCTCCACGCGTCATAAAACGGACGGATGACGAGCTAGCCCATTACTCACCGTCCACATTCACGCGCCTACGGTGGCCGGGAGCCATCACGCGCCCCCCGACGCCCAGAGCGTCTCCCTCGGCGACTTGGTCGAGAAGTTCTCTGGCTCTCACGTTCTGACACCTCCTTCGCCAGCATCACTGCTTCGCAGAAGGAGGTGATGGCGTCCCATTCCCTCTCGCCCCAGACCATGGCTTGCAGCAGGGCTGGACGCGAGTGGTCACAGCCGCCGATCGCAGCTATGAGAACATGGTGGGGCTTCGTCTAAGAGGATCCTAGCAATGGTTGCTACCATTACGAGGAGCGGCCGTTTCCACCCCCCTGATTCGGTGCAGGTACCTCCCAAACCAATCATTTCCGGTGAGGACCTGCGTCAGACGGAAGGTGAGGGCGCTGTGCTGTGGCGCCTCTCCAGCCACTTCTCAGAGAGGGGACTTACCGCCAATATCGTGACGAGCTCTAACAATACAAACTTCATTATTGTAAAACAACTAGCTATTGCCTGCGGTCAATATTGTTCACTGGAAACGAAGGTAGTACCGAGTTTAAAGTATGTAACTTTACACTTTGTTCCTGATCTCCCCCAAACTGGTGACCCCGAGCACGAACGTCAGCGCAGCCTTCGTGCAGCTACTTCAGCATCACTTCCTCAAGCCTTCGAGCAGCGAGTCATACCGCCAGCCTGCATCCACGGCTTCATAGGGTATCCTGACCACCAGCATGCAGCGCGATACCTGGTCATCACCCTCAGCCTCTTGGCACAGCACACTGCACTTCGGCCGGTCAGCAAGTAGAGACGGCTTTCTCTCCTGGTCAACGCAGCAGCCAGCCACTACGCAGCACTGCACACTCCGACTCACTGCTATAGAAGATTGTATTTTATTATTCGGTTTGGAGTTGAATCTTAGATGAAATATTGTTTTCATATTTTCGGGAACATTTTGCACTTAAACGTACGAGACTCAATTTTATTTCGACAATCAGTGGAAAATACCATTAATTTCTCTACATGTTTTACAAGTTACTTGTTATCGGAATCGGACTGCCCAATCAATCATTGCTGAAGTATCTGATAATGATTCCCGGTGTCCACCACCAGCATGTCCACCAGTAGTGGACAGTGACATGACAGCAACCGAATTTGAATCAGGAGTAGTCTCGTAGTCCACCACGTAGTGGATAAAACAACTCATTCCATAACATTTACTTAGATAGGCAGGTTTTACACCAACAAAAGCAAGACATAAATAACTCTATACAGTCTCAAGTCGCCCAACTTACAACGTGCGTACAATACATGAGTGTTCTAGAGAGTCGTTGAGAGTTCCTGCTATAAGTACGTATGACTTCGCAACATCCCCCGAGGCACAGTGGGGTAACATGGAATGATGACTTTACGTTTTGTTTCAACGCCATAAAATTATTAATTTCCTTGAAAGAGACTTATGGAATAATTTGAATATGTCATAATTTTCTATTGTGCAACATTCTCATTTGTAGGGTTCCGTACCCAAAGGGTTAAAACGGAACCCTATTATTAAGACTTCGCTGTCTGTCCGTGTGTCTGTCTGTCACCATGCTGCATCTCAAGAACCGCGATAGCTAGACAGTCGAAATTAGCTATCACAATAAATACTAAAAACAAAATAAAATTATGTATTTAAAGAGGGCTCCCAATACAACAAATGCGATTTTTATAGATAATGGTTTATTTTAATACTGTGTTCGTAACAATAATAAATTACTTTAATTGTAATCTAACATTCTATCTGAAACTGTTATTACCTACAGACTCGACAACATATTTATATTTTAAATACCGCTGCTTCGTATTTTATTTAATAAAAACAATACTGTGCATGAAGGTGAAACTTTAATTAGAAAAGTAGAACAAGGCAGCTTGTGCATAATGTAATTATTTTTGTTGTGAAAACAAATATAAATATATTGAAGTAAAAAGTAATGTTTTTGAAACGTGGGTATTTTTGGCTATCTAAAATCCCGCTTTAATGGTTAGGTATATATTTTTTTTTTTTTTTTTAGCCTGTACTATCAAATTAGACGGCCAAAAATACTTCAAGAGACTGGAGACGAAATAAATAAGAAACTTTAAGAAATTTGTTGTTTTTAAGAAATATAAGAATATCTCACGAACCGAACTCTGGTTCAATTTTAGGTTGAGACAGATGCCCGGTAGATATATTGAGTACCAATTTACCATCATCTAGCCTTTTAAGAACTATGATGAGGTTGGCTTCCAGTCTAACCGGATGCATCTGAATAGGTACCAATATTTTACATGGCGCGACTGCCTATCTGACCTTCACAACCCAGTTAATACCGACGAAAACGATACCATTCTTGGTCAGAGTAGTGTTCAGACTTTCATATCCATTGCCTACCTGTTACGGCTGCCCAAGGTCTATATGGTAGCCGAGACCAAAAGCTTTCCGAGGCACGGAGGGAACTCAGTATGTAATGGGTGGTCACCCATCCACGTACCAACTTATGCAAGCGCTGCTTAACGGCCCGAGTGGCAGTTATTATTAAGCCACGAGCTCCTCCGGCAAAGAAGGCAAATAATAGGGATGTTACTGACTAAAAAAAGATGATTCTAATTAGTCCGTCTGTTAGATTATCGAAAAACATTGGAAACGTACTTTTTGTTTTATCAAATCAATAAAAATTGACGAATATAAAACGCGTCAAAGATTTAAGTGGGGGTTTTTGACGTCACTCATCGGTAAAAAATGCCATACTAACGTCTTAGAATATGACGCCACACGAGTTTTACAAGTCTTATAGGATAAAAGGGTTCGGTTTTTTCTTTTTGAGGTACGGAACCCTAAAAATGAACCAAACTGTGACGTCGCACGACTTTTCGAAGCACTGTATCGTCTTGATTGTTTGTTTACGTGAAAAAAGAAAAAATACGTGTCCAATATTTTTTGAATATCTATCTGACGGACTAATTAGATTTTTTTGTTACCATATTTATACACAGAGAAAACGAAAAATTGTTTCATGACATATGGGAAGGTCAAAAAACCATAGTTTTCTTCAGTAATGCTCAAGAGCAAAATTCCGTCCTACTAACCTGAACTCAAGGAAGAAACTCGTCACGTAATGTCTACCCATCCACTCGAATTAACCATACAGTTGTAATTATTTCACCACGAGTTTCTGCACATTTTACTTCTTCCATTTAAAAAAAACGACAGTACACTAAGATCGAAGATAGTTTCTCGAGCAGCGTCGGAGACGTGTCGTGAACAGGCGATCCGTCTTATATACTTTGACTCCGTATTAATTAGATGTTCCTTTCTGCGCTAGCTTATATGTATAGTTTTAGATATTTCTATTTAGGTTCTTAGCTCTCTAACTTAGGCAACAGAAAAGCGAAATATCGGTATAAAACCAGCAAACATCGGTAAATGTCGGAAAAAATTTAAGTATTATATTTGTTTAAAGTCCCTAAAAGAATATACGGCTACAAGAAAATATGCCAAAGCCATTGTCGTGAACTCGCGACGTTGCGATTTTGTAAATACCTTCTTAAACGGCAGTTCCGCATTCTTCCTGTATGCAAAGTAGGGTTGAAATAATTTATATAGATTCTGTCGAGTGGATAATTTATTGCGTGATTGAATAAATCCTTCAAAGACAAATACTTATAGCGTTTTTTTACATTTTTATACATATTTTGTGTACACTGTATTTATTTCTTCAATGCGTCACCTTTTTACCCGACTGCGCGACGCAAAGGAGGGTAATGTGTTTATAAGTCTATGTATGTATGTTTGTTTCTATGTGGCGTTCTAAAGACCAAATGCGTAGGCCGATTTTGATCATTCTTACGTCAATCGATTCGTCTTAACCTTGTTAAAACAAGTATTACATGCATAAAATGCATATTTTAAATGACATCTTTTAAATTAAAAAAATTGAACCAACTATTATTCGCTACAGGGTAACAACAAAAAAACACAATAATTTAGGCGAAATAGCGGGTGCTTTGGACAGGCGAGGCGGGTCCAGCGATGAAAGTATTATTGAAATCTGTTCGCACCTTCACGAAATTCGAATAAACTGAAGTAACAGAATTCATAGAATTTTAGACTCAGGTACTCGAATCACGCAAATCTTAGGTTTCCAATACAATCTTATGTAAACGTTGGTAGTTGAGTGCTATTTAGGATCAATGCACAATGTGACCAATGAAACAGACCGCGAACCGGAATATTGTCACTGTCATCTTTTGAAAGCAGTTTAGGTATATTTGTTTATTTTTTATTTAGCTCACCAATAATTGAATACACTCCATCAAAGCTATTATGAGATATATCCATTAGAGTCACAGACAAGTATACTTCACACACCATGGACTACTTATTTGTTATTCAACGAATGTAATTTTTGAAACAATAATTTGTACTTACTTCTTATATTTTATTCATTTCATCATCAGCATAAAATGTGACTCTCCTATGCCCAGCCTATGATGCAGAACTCAGGACACTCTTCTAGGAGACGGATGCGGGCCCAGTGAGGGTTGGTAAATGTTGCAAGTCTTCGATTTTTTTTTGTTCTAAGACATGCTGGTTACCTTACGATGTTTTCGTTCACCTTTTTGAGAGCAGCGGCAATGAAATAAATTACACAAAGAAATGCTCCTGTTTGGGTTCGAACCCACGACTTACTGTTCGTGAGTCGGAGCCGCAACCACTAGGCCACATTGAGTGCCTACTTAGAATCAGATGAGTACCCAACTACTCACTGCACAGAAATTTACTATTTACATGATGATATTTATATTGTACTGATTGCGATCAGTTTTATTTATATAATTCCTCCTTCAGGTACCAAAATATCGACCCAAGTTAATATTTATTGTTAAAATCGGATCTAACTTCATCAACTCAATTACCATTAAAGCACCATTAGGCTTACCTATAACTATATCATGGAAAACTTTGTTCATTATACAGCAATCAATCAACTATATCAGTTTGTTACATCAAACAAAACAAACACAAAATGCCTATCAAAAATATAAACGAATTTTTAAGACAATTAACAGAAAAAACAGATATATTTTATTACGTGTACAAATTTAAGAAACAATTGGAGCATATTACTCCTCCGTTCTCTACTTCGGTCGAACCTACTAGAATATTAAACGGCGACTTGTAGCGATGCTGTGGCGCGTCAGCATCGCTACTGCATCGCTAAAAACATCGCCGGGGCGAGGGGTTTTTTTTTTTTGGGCAGAGTGAAAGGGAGTGTCAGACTTCTACTGACTAAAAACCACCCATGTTCTTTCTTAGCCCTGTATGTCGAGGCCGCGGTATCTTTTGTGAACAATCCGCAGCCCCGACGGGCGTCGGCCCTTGCGGGCCCCTCCCATGTTGTTGACATCTCTTTGAGGCGCGCGTGGATCACGAACGCGCCGTCGACACAGGCTGTCGTTGTCATAACGGACGGACGGCGAGCTAGCCCATTACTCACCGTCCACAGGCCTGCGTCTACAGTGGCCGGAAGCCGTCATGTGGCCCCCGACGCCCGGAGCGCCTCCCGCGGCGGGTCGAGGGGCCTTAGCTGTACAATTGAAGACGGAAGACGTATTCTTGAGTGTACGGTCAGCAACAGAAGTAGCTTAACATTTCAGAATTTTAGTTATTTAAAGTACAGGACTCCAGCTATTATTAATTTTGAATGTTTCAGAAAGTTTTTAAAATAGAAATTCTTTAAAATATCCCTTAATCTTCAAGAACTTGCTAGTAACGAGTAATATCTAACAAGTTTTCATCAAAAAACCTGCTTAGACACATCCGGCCTTATTACAAAAGTGGTTAAACCTGGGTTTAACTTAGACTTGGTTTATCTCGCATGCCGTCTCTATTCGATAATATTCAAAAGAAAGTGACGGCATGCAAGATAAACCAAGTCTAAGTTTAAACCAGGTTTAACCACTTTTGTAATAAGGCCGTTAGAGTAGGATTAATCCACTTCTGATGCTGGCCGTACCGCGTAATGTAAGATGGTGTGCCCTCAGGCTCGGTGGAGCGACCATCTCCGCAGTCTGGCTGGTAGCAACTAGATGGGAGTTGCCGAGAATCGAGTTAAGTATGTATTGCCTAGAGTTGTACACTCGTTGGTTCTCTGTACGAGAAGAGGCCTTTGCTTCTACGTACCTACGATGGTTACAGTACGGAATGGTAGTAGTTTTTGCTCTCTGATCGCCACTTCACTTCGCTGTAAGAGCTTTAACCTTTACTTCCGAATTTAAGAGGAACCCAACATTTGTTCACTTAAGAAACTGTGAGCAAAGTGGTTTGGCACATACGAGTATAACGTTTGAATGTACTACTTGCATACCTATATGATAATATTGCGAACCCAAAAAAGTAAAGTATACTACATTCGTTCGATAACTGTTAACATTGTATTACCTCTCCTGTCCATAATTATATTGCTTTGAGTTATCCATTACCCATGTAAATGATAGAAAATTAAATAATTGAACCATTTAAACAGTTTTAAGAACATTAAGTATTGACGTATTATCAAACTGTTAAAGTTGCTACTTTTAAGTTGCCCTTCAATAAACGTAGTTCAACAGATTTAGTGAAATACGACTAGCAAAAGACAATATAACTAAACCAATTGCATTCCGTTCATTAATTTTTTTCAGTTAAATCAAGGATTCAATTAAATGCTCTATTGAAAAGCGAATTCATTAGAGAATGAATTACTGTTTTTAGGGTACCGCACCAATTGGGCCCTTATTACAAAGTCTCTCCGCTTTCCGTTCGTCTGTCTGTCAGCGGATTGTATCTGATGATCCGTTCCAGGTAGACAGTTAACATTTAGACAGAATGTATTTCTGTTGCCGTTGTAGGTAACAAAATTAAAAGAGTCCTCCTACCCGATGGAACAGAACCCTTTATGCTCGAGTGCGACTCGCACTTGGCCAATTTTTATTCATTGTTATGGGAGGCGAGCTAACATTTTCTTAGCTATACTAAAACTTATATTATTTTAATCACCTTACCAAATTGTTGAGGGCACATTGAAACAGAATTTCCATAATTGTGTTTTGGCTAATTTTGTTGCATTTAGCATCTTGTTAAGCAATAAATCTCTTTGAGATGTCAGAATAATGCAAATTGAGCTAAATTATGATTAAAATTATAAATTTGTATCTCAGTTTGCATCTTTAAAGTGTCTTATTTTTATTAAAACTTAGCTAATAATAAAAGATATTTAAGATATACCCATATAGTTTTCTATCTTTTAGCAGAAAGAAATACATTAGATTACACAAATTCCAATGGAAGTCGAATTATTTCCAGCATCGGTAAGGAACGTTAAGGTAACAATTTAAACGGTCTAGAATTCCCAAAACACATCACTAGAATTGCTCCCCGAAAATCTAGAAATTTGATTGAATTTTGGACAGAAGGCAGTTATTTCGTTTTGCCATTGCCTCGATTGCTATTATGTCAAAGCCAAACAGGGATTTATTTTTTTGTTAAAAGAACTGGCATTGGGCCCTAGGGAAAACAAGGTTATTATCGAAAACAAACAGAATTTGAGAGGCGTTCTATTTTATTATGTTTCGTTATTCTGTGGATGATTCGAATCTTTTTTATTCGTATTTTTATTTGACACTGATTTGTATACAGATTGGTGTGAAAAGCGGAATATCAGTGAAGATATTAACAAAATTATTACTTTGAGTTATTTTTACATAACAGTCATCCATCTTGCTATCATAAATTTAACTAATGAATGCTCCTCGAGATTGCATAACGCGATTGCGCCTCCTAACGTTCGTGCATCGTAAAGGATATTTCCTTTCATACCTGACTGATTCTGATATGTTCTCTTTTGTTACAGATTTGCTTACGCATCAAAAAATGAACAAGTCACACAAATGGGACTTCCTAGTAAAGATTTCCAGCAGGAGGTAATTTATATGTTACACAACTTTCTTTCCTTTAAAGCGGGTCGCTTTAAAAAAAAACATTGCCAATACATTTGAATTATGCATTAAAAGGTTTGTTTATTGTTGCAGAAAATTGGAGTATGAAAGGATGAATAAAGGAAACGCACCCGTGTCGCACAAGAAGAATTATCGGCTGATGCTGGCCAAATGCTTTGAAAGAATTTCGCGACTCACGGTCCTTCCCTACAGTGCAAAGTGAAATGTAGCCAAGTAATAAAACAACTTGAAGATGGGGCAAACAGCTACCCACGTTGACACAAATTACACATTAATAAATTACACTGATGAGGTCATCTTAGACGATAGAGACGCATGCGCTGTTGCTGATGATCCTAAATATCCGAGTAGCTTCGGGATAACACTAGCGGTTCCAGAATGGGAGGCGATCTGTACAGCAATAGTACTTACGCTGATAATTATCTCAACGATAGTTGGAAACATATTGGTAATCTTAAGCGTGTTCACATACAAACCACTGCGGATCGTCCAAAACTTCTTCATAGTTTCACTCGCCGTAGCGGATTTGACAGTAGCAATATTAGTGCTACCGTTAAATGTGGCGTATTCCATTCTTGGACAGTGGGTATTCGGGATATACGTGTGCAAGATGTGGCTCACGTGTGACATAATGTGCTGCACTTCGTCCATTTTAAATTTATGTGCAATCGCATTAGACAGGTACTGGGCGATTACGGATCCTATAAACTACGCACAAAAGAGAACCTTAGAAAGAGTACTTCTAATGATTGGAGTAGTTTGGATCCTGTCATTAGTTATAAGCTCTCCGCCGTTACTAGGCTGGAATGATTGGCCTGAAGTGTTCGAACCGGACACGCCTTGCCGCTTAACCTCACAACCAGGCTTTGTCATCTTCTCTTCATCCGGATCATTTTACATACCGCTAGTTATAATGACTGTAGTTTATTTTGAAATCTATTTGGCCACTAAGAAAAGACTAAGAGACCGGGCCAAGGCAACTAAAATCAGCACCATTTCTAGTGGTCAAAATAAATACACGAATAAAGAAGATCACCATGACCAAGACTCTGTAAGCTCAGAGGCAAATCACAACGAGCACCAAGGTGTCACACGCTTGGTTTCAGACACTGAGAAAAAGAAGCGCACCAGAAAACTGACACCTAAAAAGAAACCAAAGAAGCGGTACTGGAGCAAAGATGACAAATCACAAAACAAATTGATCATACCGATTTTGTCAAACGAGAATTCCGTTACCGATATGGGAGATAATTTGGAGAATCGGAACACATCATCGGAGAGTAACTCTAAGGAAACTCATGAAGATGACTTGATTGAAGTTAGCGAGACTGTGCCAGTTAAGTCAAGTCACAAGCGACCAAAGCCTAATCAACAAAGTGCTGTTTACCAGTTCATTGAGGAAAAGCAGCGTATATCATTGACACGCGAACGTCGCGCTGCTAGGACACTGGGTATAATAATGGGTGTATTCGTGGTCTGTTGGTTGCCTTTCTTCGTCATATACCTCGTCATCCCGTTCTGCGCCAGTTGCTGTTTGTCGAACAAGTTCATCAACTTTATAACTTGGCTTGGATACTGCAACTCGGCCCTCAACCCACTCATTTACACCATATTTAATATGGACTTCAGGAGAGCATTCAAGAAATTACTCTGTATGAAACCGTGATCGTGCCAAAGACAATTTGTGTAGAGTTTTATGCTTATATGAATGATGCTGATTTGCTCAAATGTTTTAACTCATTAGTAAGTAGAGTGTTAGCAATGATCGATTAAGATAATAAAAAATCGAGTATTTAAAATTAAATGATTACGAATCTCAATGTTCATTTCTTGTAGACAGAAATGTTATAATGATATTGCATAAATATTATAATATCTTTAAAATATTGTAGAGTAGTTTCATGTACATATTTAAAGGTTGAATAGTGCATAGCACTTTTAGATTTCTAAATGTACGAGTATCTGTGTAAATAATGTTTTGTGAATTGACCGAATTTGGACTACTTATTGATAACCAACGAAAACTTTCAAATATGTACTATGTTATCTTAATATATTATGTAAATACATATCTTGGTCCGTTTGTATATAAGTAAGTATTTGTAAATTACAATGTATGTAAATGTTCATATTTAAAAAATTATTTCATTTAGTAGAAATAAAAGTTACATAAGATAAAGGTTCTTTCAGACATAGATAATGATTGTTTTCACGATTGTATATCCCTTTGAAATAATTTGAGCCCTTATTTAAAGGGGATATTAGACTTGCAATAGTTTGATTATTTTAATCCTGGATTGTAATAAAATTTGAAATTACATACATACTTCCTTGTTTCATTTAAAACCTTTAAAGTATGTTGTTACTATTTTGTTATTAAATTATTATTGAAAATAGCCAAACCGTAAATAGTCACAGTTTTTAACCGACTTCCCAATATGGAGGAGATTTTCAATTCGGCTGATTTACTTGTTGGTATTTATGTTTTTTTACCCAAACTCTGTCTAATTAAGAAAAAAAACCAGCATTTTTTATGTTTATTACCTCATTTATGAACCGATATCCTTCCACTAAAAAAAAGTAGTTAAAAACAAAAAACACCGACTGAAAAAACTGAAAAGCAAAAAACAAGCACATTTCAAATTAAACAGAACTTGGAAGCAGGGTTCATTTGAATTTTATTTATGAAATGAAAATAGAATGGACCTCGCTTCCAAATTTTGTTTAATTTAAAATGTGCTTGTTTTTTTTCTTTTCAGTTTTTACTTATTTTTTTTTATTTCCAACTTTTTAGTTCTTTTGTTGGTCACATAAAATTATTCGCAAATTATTTAACTTTTGCGTTTGTTTATAGGATTTGTGACTTTGTATTTTTTTTAAACATAAGTATAAGTGTCACATACTTTGTAATCTCCTTTTAAAACCCTTCATTTTGATACCCTACTCGATGGTAACGGTTTTTTTTTCTCAAATCCTTGATATGGCCCCCGAAATCCCCAATTTTTCTTTGTTTTTTTTAATTTTCATTCACTCGCGCTATCAAGACAAATCTAACTATGTATATTTTATTCAAATCCCTTCATGCGTTAAGGAGTTATGAGGGAACACGGACCTCCAGAGAAGAAACAGACATACATACACACACGCCAAACACATAACCCTCCTTTTGGGCTTCGTCGTAGTCGGGTAAAAAGGGTAAAAGCAACACCCACCTTCGATGGCCAAAATGTCAATGAAATAAAGAAACCCACTTCCAAAAGTAAAGTTATTTTTGACTTTTTTGTGTTTTTTTTTAAGTCGTAAGTGATAATGAGGTGCGTGTGTGGTGTGGGTAAGTGTGACTGAATCATCTAACCATACTTTTTCTAACCGAATAAAACACGCTGATGTGGTCAGAAACAGGTGTGAATGTAAAACTTTGTGCCACGATCTCCTTAGAATGCCAACATTAAAATTCTAATATAGCTTTAATGGAGTTCGATTCGGCGAACGGCACGTCTACACTGGCCGTCCGCCGAATCGGACTGAAGTCTGTGCTTCATACAAAACCGAAGCGAAGAGTCGCGCATGTGCGCAGACAACCCACACGGTCACGACCGCGCAGTGTAAACGTAACGTAAATACCATAAATTTCTGAATTGAAAATAAAACTATTCTATTAATGGTCCTGTTTTTTTTTGTAGCAAAATATGTACCTAGACCTACCTATAGGTATATAACAAACATTTTGTACATCTTCTGAAATACAAAACACATGTGTGAATAATGATGGTTGAGGTATGATCTAATGGGCTGCGGGTAGTCCTCTGGTTATCGCGGCCTCGACATAGAGGGCGAAGAAGGAACATGGGTGGTTTTTAGTCAGTAGAAGTCTGACACTCCCTTTTGCTCTGCCCAAGAGCGGGAGGGGTTATTCGATGATTTTACACCCACCAAAAAAAAGGTATGATCTAATACTCAAATATTTATTATAAGTTTTATTAGTACAGCTTTGAACTTTAACAAAAAAATCCACTCCTTGAACAAAAAAATCCCTTACAATAGTTAATATTACAAAGTATCTACTGGTAATAAAATTATTCTTAACTGTCCGTTTTTGACGTCATCACGTGAGAACGACTGAACAGATTTCAATCACAAACTGCCAAACTATGGTAAATTTTTATGGGACCAAATGGCAACTATTCCGCATCAAACTAAAAAAGAATCACGTGAATCGGATCATAAATCTCAGCGTAATCGGTGTAAATATGTACATAAAAAAAATATCGATCGAATTGAGAACCTCCTCCTTTTGGGAAGTCGGTTAAAAAGCCTGCCTCGTTGGTCTAGTAGCCAACCATGAGGTCGGATTGGGTCAACATTAGGTTTTTCCATCAGGAATATCTCAGCAGCTGCCACAGAGTCTGAATTTGTCCTGCTTATTTTTAGACTTACCCCTAATTACAAAAAGCTACAAAAAATGTGGGTACACCTCTTTATGTTATAGGGCTAGGTAGAGGTGGAGTGTCTGGAAAAGGATGTTTACTGACAAAAAAAATGTGATTCTAATTAGTCCGTCTGTTAGATTATCGAAAAATATTGAAAAAGTATTTTTTGTTTTATCAAATTAATAAAAATTGACGAAGATAAAACGCGTTCAAGATTTCAGTGGGGGTTTGTGATGTCACTGACCGGTAAAAAATGCTATACTAATGTCTTAGAATATGACGTCACATGAGTTTTCAAAGCACTGTATCGTCTTAATTGTTTGTTTACGTGAAAAAAGAAAAATACGTTTCCAATATTTTTTGGAAATCTGTCTGACGGACTAATTAGATTTTTGTTGTTAACTAACCTATTATAGGCATGTTTTATTGTGTGTATTTTAACAAAAGAGTAACGCAGTAAAAGTACGAATTGCCAAACTATTGTGTGCCACAGCTACAATGATCAATTTCACAATCAATACACTTCAAATTGGTAACATATAAAACTCATTTCATTTCATAGGGACAATAAATGTTATGGATAGGTAGGTTCTTTGTATAAAGTACCAATAGTCGGAACAATGATTGTTTTTTCCAGCCTTTTTGTGTATAACTATCTACACCACGGAATACTAAAATTGATGCTGATGATAGCACTCCTGAATCATATGAACATTTTTGTAAGCATTCCCTATCTTTATAATTCTACTGCAGGTACGTGTGTATGTCACTGAACCCATCCTAAACGGCTGGACCGATTTGGATGATTTTATTTGTGTATTCCAGTGGGTTTGAGAATGATTTTGATTCACATTTGGACCCGTTACGTGGCGCTGGTGTCCGAGCAGGACGACGTCTGCCAGGTCAACTCAACTTCAACAGACAACAACACACAGACAGGTCACACAGACAGACAGACAGACTCGCATTTCAGCTTTTCTATTTGAAGGAGAATTTTGAATATTAAACCTTTAGCAGAGTCAGCTCAAAACGCTAATTGTCACATTTACTGTATCCCAAGGAAAGAAAGAAAGAAAGAAAGAAAATTTATTTATTTGTCGCAGAAACATACCGAGTATACAGGAAAAAAACATTACACAAACAACGCATAACAGATATAAAAAAAAAATACAACAAGCAGGGATTACAAAAAAGAAAATGTTGCACGTTGTGACTGCGACAAGTAGGTTGCCACTCAGCATGGTGCTGTGCTATGGTCGCCCACAGCACAGCGCTGGTTTTCAGTGGTCACCCGTGAAAAACGTACGAATGCCAAGAGCTTCAAAATTAAGTATATAAAATAAATTAAGCAGTGCTCGAAATATTACTTGACATGACTCAAAAGTAAGACACAATTATTATATAAATTAAAACCATTGTTACAAAAGATAAATTACAAAACTAGAACCAAAAGTATGATTTGAATGTTAAACAGTACAAACATTTCAAATACAAATTGATTATTTGAGTGAAGGCGTGTCTTTTGTCTCGCTCCCTCCCCACCCTACCGTCACCGCTGAGCCTGGCTGCGCGCGCGCTGCCGAAAGCAATCCTTACAATCATGTTACAAATACCAATTCACACTTATCGTTTATCTAGGTCATCTGAACGTGACGGTCCAACAAGTATTTGCTCCCACATCACATGATTGCTTTCTATAATGGATGGACAAAAGTTTGATACATTTCTCTAAATCATTACCCATTTATTTTGATTCAATCAACAGCGCTGTAGATATTTTGATTTCAATCATCGGAATGTCGGACATTACCTACCTATCTATAAAAGCAGCCGGCTATGGCTATTGAACAAGTCCTGGCGAAGTTTCGATCGCCAATACGCCATAAGCAATAAGATGTTAAGAAAAGGAACACAATAAATACTCATTTCCTGTTTTCTGAGGACACAAATGGCGCGGTATCGGGTCTGTATTGTGACTCATACAATTTTATTCTTGTGGGAATAAAATTGTGTGCTTCTGAAAATATAAATGATGGCCATGGAAATTATTTTGTAGCAACGTAAGTGAAACTCTGACAACTGAGAACACAATGTTCTCAGTTGTCAGAGTTTTCAGTAACAGTCCTGGATGCTTGGATTTGTGACCGGTTCATGCCAACACATATTGAGGAAATCACAAGCAAGGACCGATGGCTGATGGAGAAAGCGAGTTCTGGAGTGAAGATGGGCGTATCGTCAAGTGAGTTGAGTGAGTGGGCGTTCCTGTAAGATGGGTCAACAACCCAAATAAAGGTGGCTGAGACGAACTAAATGCGTAAGGCGAAGGATAGGTGATACAGTGTGGGGCGAGGCTTATGTTCAGAAGTTAACTGCGATAGGATGACTTGAGACCCTAACCGGTGGCTGCGGGTAGTCCTCTGGTTATGGCGGCCTCGACATAGAGGGCGAAGAAGGAACATGGGTGGTTTTTTAGTCAGTAGAAGTCTGACACTCCCTTTCGCTCTGCCCAAGAGCGGGAGGGGTTATTCGATGATTTTACACCCACCAAAAAAAAAAAAAAAAAAGACCCTAACCGGTGTCAATGAAGAAGGCTCTAGTACTGACTCGACTTTTGTTTACAATTGCTTCTTTTTGTGGAAACACATAACAGTTTATTTATTTTCTCTGTGGTTAATATCTTTTTGTACAAAAAGAAAAGGGCACAAATCTTCTCTAGAGAAAAATACAATTTTGACAATACGAGAAAGAAACTTGAGTCGTCAATTCAAAGTACAATGTCTGTGTAAGTACAAAATCTTATTGTGTTTGACAACAAGCGTTGTTTGCTTCCAACTTGAGAAACCTAATGCGACTGGATGACAATGTTTGCTCTTCATGATCGCGACGGACTAAGTTCAGTTGTTTGTAGGTAATCATGTCTCACTCAGATAAGTATTTAATGTTCAAATAAAGGTAAGGCGCAGTTGTGGTCCAGTGGTGATAGGCCAAGTTGTAGGCCGTGACTTCAAACCTAGGCAAAAGCATAACTTTGTGTTATTTAAAATTTAAAAAATACTTTTTTATCCCCCCATCTCGGAAAGAGTATTTTTGCTCTTCGATATCTGAGTGCAAAAGCTGTTTTTATCCGCTAGAGGATAAAGTAAATTGAATTTAGAACATCGTGTGCACGAGGTTTGTGAATTCAAAACATCATTAAACCCATTTACTTTTACCTCCATGGTGCCGAATTTATCATACAACTTTTTTTAATTTGTTAGAAACTCAGACTTGGGAACCTTCTTAGTGTACTTTTTTTTAATTTGCTTTGCACGCGCAATTTTCTTTTCACGTCATATTGTTAAAACCTTAGGTTAAAAATCGGTTTAAAGAAATTTATTTCTCATAAGAACATAATATTATAAATATATATTTTATTTGTTTATGCATCTTAGGATTTGTATATATATATTATTATATATATATTTATATATATATATATATTTATTATTTAAGGTTAAGTTAGTTAAGGCACATATACACATTATTCTTTTCCTTTTCTCGCACACTATTGTCTACATTTCTTCTTCATTTCTCCTTTAGCAGGTCTGCTGGCAGAAATTTCGTGAGAAATAAGCAGTACCTTTGTACTCATATATTATTTTATGTTATTTTCCTGTGCTGTCTACTGTGTGTACATAAATAGTAAAATAAATAAAATAAATAATTACAGTTCGCTTAAAATGAGATACAATGTTATAAGTATTATAATACAGTACAATACAATTTCCTCCAGAGTACTACATACAATACACAACATACAGTTACAATGTACAAACATATTCCAAGCTTATTTTTAAATGTAATAAAATAAAAACAAGAAACTTGTTAACAAGTGAAAAACCTAAAATTAGTGAATCGGGCGACGAGAAGTTTAATTGACGCCAACAGAATTGACTGAAACTGTTAAAAATGCGCAAATGAGCTTTCTCCCTCAACAATCACGCGAGAAGTATTTGAAACAGTACGATATGTTTAACACGTGGCGACTAGATAAAGGATGCAAAACTTTATCAGAAACCGTTTTGCTGGCATATTTTATTGAATTATCCGAGACGAAGAAATCAAGCACTCTATGGAGTACATATTCAATGCTAAAAGCAACAATAAAGATGAAAAAAGACAAACATATCGACACCTATCCTCAATTAGTGGCAGTTTTAAAAAGAGCGTCATCTGGTCATCAACCAAAAAAGTCGAAGGTTTTCACAGCATCTATCATAATATGGTAGTTAATACCTAAACTGAAACAAAAGTATCTTGTGATTGTAAATGTTTTTTATTTGCTTTTAGTCATTTCCTCGCTGAGGTGGGATGAAAAGTTACGTGTTGCACTCGAGTGCAAAGATTTTTTGCCTTGTGCTCTTTTGATTCCGTCGCTAACGCTCAGGATTCTAATTTTTGAATCAACTTTGCACTCTTGTATAACAAATAACTATGAATTTTCGACTCTCGGTCGTGGCTGTGTCTCTCGGTCGCGTGTGTTGTTTGTCAAAAATCTCTTTTAAGGTCCAGACATAATCTTGGTCAACTCACATGAGAACTATGCAGCTAAGTGTCTGAGATTATATCAAGAAAGAACCACACATATTTCAGTACGTGCAGTCGTTCGTCCAGTCAGTGCAAGCATTTGTCAGTTATCGTGTAACTCAAGGAGCTCAACAGCTCAAAATAAAAAGTATAAACACACATCAATAAACTTGTTTCTATTTCAGTAAACGAGAAAAGGTAAACTTGTTATAGTCGTGCCTATAATACAACCGTTTGCTTTATGCTGGCACCATCTGTCAAAATAATTTACGATTCGCTACAGTACCGTTTGTACGCTTTTTATTAAATTTTACCCTTTCTCTTTACGACACTAAACGGTACCTACTGCTTTATATGAACCTTTGATACAAAGCTTTCTTGTATGAGGATTGTGAAAATTTAGCTTTTACACGAAGGTTCAACTGCGTGGAACTTGGAAATAATCGCAGGGGATCGTACGGGGAATACGTTTTGTCTAGAAGAACATAATGAAGGTTTATATATCCACCGGTAGACGCTTGTTTTAACACTTTCCTGTCAGTTTTCATGTATGAATGACTACCAATGATGTTGTCTATGACACTGCGGTCATAGACAAGCACACTCGTCGCAGCCTTCACACCCGTGTCGCCAGCAGCGACCAGCCAATAGCAGCTCGACACCTGCGCGACCGACGACGCTGGCCAATCAGAGGAGCCCACGGCCCGGCGTTGTCGGCAGTCGCGCGGGCGCCGGACAGTCGCAAACGAGAAGCGAAGGAAGAAGGCACGCGCTCACGCGATGGACTTGTCGGTTCGGGTTGCAGTATTGCACTATTGTGAAACCTAATCATATTTATTATATACAGTCCACTCGAAGTTTACCATCTTTTATTAATGGCCTTAACATGGTCCATTCGCCGGAATAGTGCGTAAATTAAATAATACATAGCAATCCAAAAAGCGTGTCGAGTCGTCGTCGGTCACCGCCCGCCGCCATTACAGAAAGAACAGAAACAGACCCAGCGGCGTGGCAAGAGAAAAGAAATCGTCGTGCATCGCAGCCATCTTACATCGTGGCCGTGGCAGAGCGTTTTTTCTCGTCCGACACTTCCTCGTGCAGCGTGATCATCACAGCCAGCAGGATCAGTCAGATAACAAACAGACCAATTAATATTTCTCCTTTTTTGTCAAGCAAAAATTCAATCAGACGTTCAGACTATTTCAGACTTCTACACTCAGTGTAAATCAGTGTATATTTATCCATTTCAACAGAATCTTTCAGTAAATTCACCAAGAAATTCATAAAATTAATCTCGTTTCAGTCATCCCAGCTCATACAAGTAGCTTTATTTCATTTTATTAATACGACCTTTAATATTACACAGCATCTCATATTGCTTGCCGTGCTGAGCTGCTTAGACCGGCGGCGCCGCCCTAACTGCGTGGCATCACCACGTGGTCGCTTGCCGCGTGCCTGCGCCCTCGCCTGCCGCGTGCCTGCGCCCTCGCATGCCACGTGTTAGCTCCGTGCCCAAAGCTTTGAACATTCCTGCTTCGCCGTTTTACTGCACAGCACGCTGATTTGAGTATTGCACAATTCTTTTGCACGAACACTTGTGATAACATTCCCTCACAAACACACTTTACCTTTCCTTTCATTACGGTGTGTGTCTCATAACATTATTCACAGACATGGCTACCAAAGATGCAAAAGCCGCTGAGGCAGACTTAGTAAAACAACGTGGTATAATTAAAAGAAAACTTACATTATTCAAAAAGTACTTTCATGACGTACAGACCAATCTAACTTTAACACAAACCCAACTTATTGAATTAAAAAACAGACTTTCAGATTTCAAATCAATTCACAAAACCTTTTATGATGTTCAGACATTAATAGAATTAAACATGGATATTTCAGATATCACCGATGAGCCAGACCCAGAAAGCGAACAGTTTGAGAACAACTTCCAGCTACTGGTAGCCCAAGCTGTTCAGCTAATCCACATGAACGACAAACCGGTAACTAATCAAGAATCAGACCAGAACCATTCAGGTGGGATAAAATCATTTATTAAGTTACCAACAATCGACTTGCCACACTTCTCGGGTGATCATCATGATTGGCTCGAGTACAGAGATACCTTTCAGTCACTCATCAACAGACACAAAACACTAGACAATATACAGAAATTTCACTACTTACGTTCCTCACTATCAGGTAGTGCATCAGTAGTTATCAAGTCCATAGAAATGACAGGCGACAACTTTGATGTGGCATGGAAGTTGTTGTGTGAACGCTATGACAACAAACCACAACTAATAAACAATCATGTCCAGGCTTTATTCAACTTAAAACACATTCAGAAAGAATCATCAGTGTGTCTAAGACAATTATTTGATACAGTACAGAAAAACCTCAGCGCACTAGCCTCACTAGTTCAAGAAACAGACTACAGAGACATATTAATAACATACTTAGTAACAAGTAAATTGGACTTGAACACATTGAGATATTGGGAAGAACATAAGAACACACTTACAGACATGCCCACACTTGATTGTCTGAATAAATTTCTAAAAAATCGTGCAGATTTATTAGAGAATTTAGAAGCATCAAAAATAAATAATATAAATAGTACTACAAGCAAATCAGAGAGTCAAGTGGGTCAAAATACTAAACACCAAACACCAAAAGTACCTACATGTTCCATTTGTAAACAGAACCACCTATTATTTTCCTGTGAAAAATTTAGACAAATGCCAATCGAGCAGAGAATTAGAGAGGTCGAAAAATTGAAAGTTTGCTCTAACTGTTTACACCCAGGCCATGAAAACAAATCATGCAAAGGAGGAGCATGTAAGTACTGTAACCAGAAGCACAATACACTTTTACACTTGGAAGCACCAAAAACATCTGTCACATTCACAAGTCTTACTCAGAACGAAACAGTATTACTGTCAACCGCACTAGTCAATGTATTGGACAAACATGGAAAACCACATACAGTACGAGCACTACTAGACAATGGCAGCACCTCAAGCTACATCACTAGGCACCTATGCTCAAAACTATGCTTACCCACCAATCATATTGACACCACAGTCGCTAGCATTAACAATCAATGCACCAACATTACAGAAAATATCAACATTCAGATACAATCAGCCCACAACAGTAATTACAACACAAAAACATTGTGTCTTGTAATCAATCAGATTTCCAACTCAGTGCCACACACATACATTCACAGACATACTATTCAGATACCAAGTGGCATACAATTAGCAGATCCAGACTTCAACATTCCAGCACCTATTGACTTGTTGCTAGGTGCAGACATATTCTGGCAGGTCATAGGTACGGAAAAAATACACTTAGGTAAACAGCAACCAATACTACAAGCAACAGACTTAGGATGGTTGATTTCAGGCTGCATCACAGACATTGAGACTCAGAATACAACTCAGAACTCATCATTCTTCACTAATCAGATCACAGACAACATAAACAGATTTTGGGAATTGGAAAACATTTCTACTCCTACAGACATATCTCAGAACACTCAACAGTCATGTGAAGAAACATTCAAATCAACCACAACTCGCAATGATGATGGCAGATTTGTTGTCACCATACCATTTAAACAATCACCAGAATGTTTAGGCCAGTCATACAATCAGGCAAAGAATCGTTTTCTAAACATAGAAAAACGATTCAAATCAGACCCAAAATACAGACAACAGTACTTAACTTTCATGCAGGAATATCTAGAACTAGGTCACATGAACAAAAACACAAACAAAAACACACAGACACCTTCATATTACATACCACATCATGGTATAATACGCAACAGCAGTACTACAACAAAATTTAGAGCAGTTTTTGATGCATCGGCGCGCACATCAAACAAAATATCACTTAATGATATTCAAATAATAGGACCAGTAGTTCAAGATGATTTGATATCAATTCTCATAAGATTTAGACAACACAAATACATAATATCAGCCGATATAGAAAAAATGTACCGGCAAATCGAAGTTACAGAAAACCAACGATCATTACAACAAATAGTATTTCGTTTCGATGAATCAAAACCGCTGAGCACATACACATTGAACACAGTGACATATGGGACAGCTTCGGCACCCTACCTTGCCACACGTTGCATCAGACAAGTCGGGTTGGACTGCCAACATGACAAAGAAGTATCAGAGACAATCATGCGAGATTTCTACTGTGATGACCTACTAACAGGGTCTGACTCGAAATCTCGCTTGGTAGACATAGCAATGTCAGTAAATACAGCCCTAAAATCAGCACAGTTTCCACTCAGAAAATGGCAATCCAACGATCAAGACATTTTGCAGAAAGCAAACTTATCACCAGATACACTACAAAGCAAAATCAATCTAGGTACAAAAGACACAACAAAAACATTAGGTATACATTGGACACAAAGTCAGGATACAATCACATACTCAACATTCATAGAAAACTCGATCAATGACAACATTACCAAAAGAAAAATATTGTCCGCCATTGGCCAAATATTTGACCCACTGGGCCTCCTAAGTCCTTCAGTTTTAGAAGCAAAATTAATAATGCAAAGAATGTGGTCACTAAACTTGCAGTGGGATAGCTGTGTCCCTCATGAAATTGAAGTACTTTGGAAAAAGTTCATACAGTCACTATCAGCTTTGAAACAATTAGTCATACCCAGAAGAGCTTTCTATGATTCACCCAAACATATACAGCTACATATATACTGTGATGCCTCTCCAAATGCTTATGGCGCATGTGTATACGTCCGTACAATCACAACAAAGGGTGAGGTGTATGTACAATTACTAACAGCCAAGTGCAGAGTAGCCCCAATAAAGACCTTAACAATTCCTCGCCTGGAACTTTGTGCAGCACTCACAGCTGTTCGCCTTTACCGGAAGGTCATTGACTCCCTCCGCAATTCAGACATCATTTCAGACTGTTTCTTTTGGAGTGACTCAATGATAGTTTTATCCTGGATAAAATTGTCACCTCACAAACTAACCGCATTCGTAAGTCACAGAGTCGAAGAAATACAATCAATTACACATAACCATACATGGCGATATGTACCTACAAAGCAGAACCCCGCAGATCTCCTATCTCGCGGTGTCACAGCATCAGTACTCATACATTCAGACATGTGGTTTTCTGGTCCAGACTTTCTCAGGAATGATGAAATCAGCTGGCCAACACCACCTAGGCATAACAGCACCTGTTCTGACCTGCCAGAAACAAAACCCCAGAACCACAAAAACACAATGCAGTGTTACACACAGATAGATAACAATTCATTTATTTACAATTATTCCAATTTTACAAAATTAACACGCATAACTGCTTATTCACTACGTTTCATAAACAACAGTAGAAATAAAAAACAGAAAAGTAATTCAGCTTCAGACAACTTTATTTCATTGACAACAGAAGAGTTATATCAAGCTAAATTAAAATTAGTAAAAATATCACAATTAAATTCATTTTCAAATGAATATGAATTACTTTCATCAAATAAAACATTACCAGTAAAAAACAGACTATGTTCATTACATCCATTCTTTGATCAGCCCGGCGGCGTCATTCGCGTGGGTGGCAGGCTCGCTAATTCGCGATTTCATCATGATAAAAAGTTTCCAATACTTTTACATGCTAATCATCACATTTGCAAACTAATTTTCTCTACTTACCACAGAACACTTCTCCATGCTGGTCCACAGCTGCTACTCGCCCACATACGTGAAACATACTGGCCCATCAGTGGTCGCAACCTAGCTAGAAAAACAGTACAATCATGCACTACATGTAGACGCTTTCAAGGGAAAACAATTACACCAATCATGGGTAATTTACCTGAGCCACGCATGCATTCAGATTTTGCATTCAATAATGTTGGTGTGGATTACGCTGGGCCAATCATGATCAATAACCACAAGGGGCGTGGTAGTCAGTTAATAAAATCATACATTTGCATATTCGTATGCCTTGCAGTAAAAGCTGTGCATCTTGAATTAGTTACCGATTTGACGAAGGAATCTTATTTAGCATCACTAAATAGATTCATTAGCCGCAGAGGTAAACCTACTCACATATATTCAGACAATGGCACTAACTTTGTGGGAGCATCCAATGTTATCACAAGATTCTTAGCAGAGAATCGGAACTCAATCAGCGACAGTACAGCAGAACAAGGCATCACTTTCCATTTTATTCCCCCATATTCTCCACACTTTGGTGGGTTATGGGAAAGCACAGTCAAATCAACAAAGCATCATCTTAGGCGAGTCCTAGGCTCAGCTCATCTCACATACGAAGAGATGTACACAGTGTTATGCCAAATTGAAGGCATTTTAAATTCAAGGCCATTAACGCCTCTTTCCTCAGACCCGTCTGATCTAACTGCCCTCACTCCATTCCATTTCTTGATTGGTCGATCATTATCTGTTCTACCCTATCCTCCACTGGCTGACTGCAATCCACTGCGTCTACCAAGATACAAACGCATAGAGCTCCTGCGCCAACATTTTTGGTCACGATTTTACAAGGAATACATTTCTCAGCTTCAGATCAGAACAAAATGGAAGAAGTCGTCGGGGCAGCTGACAGAAGGCACCTTGGTCGTCATCAAGGACGACGCCCTCCCACCTGCCCGCTGGGTCCTTGGGCGAGTAACACAGCTCCACCCAGGGCCTGATGGAGTCACAAGGGTGGCTGACATCCAGACAAGCACAGGCACTATCCGGAGAGCATTCAACCGCATATGCCCACTCATTTGCGGCCCGGCAGAATGTCTATGACACTGCGGTCATAGACAAGCACACTCGTCGCAGCCTTCACACCCGTGTCGCCAGCAGCGACCAGCCAATAGCAGCTCGACACCTGCGCGACCGACGACGCTGGCCAATCAGAGGAGCCCACGGCCCGGCGTTGTCGGCAGTCGCGCGGGCGCCGGACAGTCGCAAACGAGAAGCGAAGGAAGAAGGCACGCGCTCACGCGATGGACTTGTCGGTTCGGGTTGCAGTATTGCACTATTGTGAAACCTAATCATATTTATTATATACAGTCCACTCGAAGTTTACCATCTTTTATTAATGGCCTTAACAATGTAGTTTTATGAAAATGGTAATAGGCCTGTTCGATTTTATATGAACACGGCGCATTAACTTTTATGACCAAAAATTTGAATATGTTTACAGCTGCTTAAATCTTTGTTCAGACTTAAATAAAATGATGAATTACGTACAAAACACCTGTATCCGATTCATTTATTATTTCTAATTAAACCTGCGCCAAGTTTATAATTAACTTATGGAAATTCGTACAAGTCCTGCCTTGCGCCAGTAGAAATTACCGATAAGTCGCCCCTTTCAACAAAGTACCCGGTCTAACAAAAACTGAGAAAGTGCAAACAATAGGGAACTACAAAACTATGGTAGGTATAACTTTGAAAACTTATGCGCGATTTAAACATTGCACAGCTGGTAAGGCTTTAAGTAGGTATAATAAGTTAAGAAGAAAACCAGTGAACAGATTGAAGTGAGGGAGCACCGCCAACCGGAGCCTGAAGAAGTGGTGAAAGAGTCCAAAGGCGTCTGAATAAACATTTTATAAACTGTAAGGAATAGATAATGATGATATGCCATACAATGATAAAGTTAAATAGATAAAGTAAATAAACATCTTTTGTTCAGCTGCTGTTATTTCACTGTTGTGCCCAGACCCAACTTTTCCACTGGGCACACTGGGCACGTGACCAGGGCCCCACGATCCAGGGTGACTCCAAGTTCCTATAATTGTCAAAGCTAGAGGTTGACAACAGAAATATTATCGTGTACCGCTCTACTTCACATATGCATAAACACACACACACACACACACACACACACACTCGCATACACATAAACACACACACACACACACACTCACACACACTTACCTGTACAATTTATTGATCGCATTTGTTATATTTTTGGTTTTATTTTTGTTTCCTTTCCTCTTTTTGTTATTTGCCTATTTGTATCTATATAATGTAAGGGAAGAGCGGAGCCTTCACCTACAGGCATTTTCTATGCCTAAATGAAGACTCCTCGACATGTAATTTAAGCCAAAATGATACTTATTAAACTTATTATTAAACTATTAAACTTCAATGGATAAGCAGCCTAAAACTAGTGTTGTTCTTACACTGGTTTATTATGCAAATGTTCGCTTCGGCTGAAGCTGAATCCGCAAACTGTGTATTTTTGCATAATTTCCTTCTCATTACACGATCCAAACCTTATCTCGTCCCTTCTGAGAGCTTTTAAAAGCTGCGGTGTTAACATTGTAACATTCTTTTTTTCAGTCTATTTTAAAGTTACAGGAAACTTGAGAACAAGCAAGTAGAGGTAGCTAG
This sequence comes from Diarsia rubi, assembly GCA_932274075.1. Taxonomy (NCBI): domain Eukaryota; kingdom Metazoa; phylum Arthropoda; class Insecta; order Lepidoptera; family Noctuidae; genus Diarsia; species Diarsia rubi. Next base: position 15,977,857 of record OW026424.1, on the reverse strand, counting down.
TGGAAGTAGGTGTCAAAAAGTACAGATTAATCTTCAGGTGTTTTGCCGACCCACAAACAAAATTTGATAACTGACGTCATGTCTAATGTTATACCTATGTTCTGGTGATACCCATATCCTTCAAACCAGAATACAGTAATGATGCTTGATGGCAGAAAAATGGGTTTCAGCCGTCTACGAAACCGTAGTTTCGTAACTGGTTTCGATGAAGGAATGATTTGTCCTTGTACGTAACTAGTTTCGATGGAGGATATGTTTGTCTTTGTACGAAACCACGGTTACGTACAAGGAAGTTTTGCAAAAATATGAAATTTTACTAGTTACGAACAAGGAATAATAATTCTTTTATCGAAACTAGCGATTTATGTCTTATTTGGTCCAAGATTCCATAGCCGCAAATGTCAATCTGCAAATTTCCAAAAAAATATACAGGGTGTAAACCGACCCTTTACGAAGGTGTCAACCAAGCATTATGAACATCATACCGAGTACCCCTACGAAACATTATTGCTGGAATACGACATTTCTTTTGGGCCAAAAATCATTAATCATCTTCTCAGACGCACACAAAGTGTAGCTACAAGTATGAGTATTATGATCAGAACTCTGTCAATTATGAACCGATTTTCAAAACTCTTTTATTATTCGACAGAGTATAATCCGCGTTCCCACTAGGGCCACGCGGCTACTTGAGAGGCGGCCGTGCCCCGTGAGTGTGGGACGGTTGTCGGTCTACTGCAAGGAAAATTGTGTGGCTCTGGGTAATCGGTCAGTGCACTAGTGCCAAAACATTATGTACTTAAAAAAAACTATGAATTTATTTATTTATTTATTTTAATACAGACTTACCTAGTTTCAATAATTACAAGATGAAGGTCAGTTCAGTAGACAGCCAACGCTCTACTGAACTACCTCAATCCCCGGAATAATTCCTCCATGGAAACTAGTTACGTACAAGAACAAATCATTCCTTCATCGAAACCTTAACAGTAAATTCTTTGTACGTAACCATTGTACATAACCGTGGTTTCGTACAAAGACAAATATATCCTCCATCGAAACTAGTTACGTACAAGGACAAATCATTCCTTCATCGAAACCAGTTACGAAACTATGGTTTCGAAGACGGCCGAAACCGAAAAATGTGTGGATGTGGAGTACCCTGGACGAGTTACTTCACAGAGATGTATCCACATCGGTTTTCTAGACAAGTGTACTCCACTCTTCGCCGCATCTTCGCTTCACATCCACCGAGTTGCTGCCAATCGCACGCCCATTCGGTATAAAAAAAGAAAAACAAAAACATGGGTTTATTGTGGTCATTTCGGTTTACCGCCATTCATTTTCCCTTAAGTTGTAGGTACAGCTGTAGGTACATACCGATCAAGTAGCCTCTTATCCCTATTTAGTATGCATACGGACTATCCCTTCGTATTCGTATACCCCGGAATTTATATTGGTGTTAAGAAAATGGCTGCAGAGAAAACAGAAAATCGTATGCTAAAAGCATTGCGGAGAAAGTTTAACAAGAACTCGGTGCAGAATGCAAGAAAGGAAATTCATTTTCAGGCATCCTAGGATAAGAAGAAATAAATTGTTGGAAATAGATTGAAGTTAAATGTGCAGTTGAGAAATACTGAACGTATATTAATATATATTAGTAATTCTTAAGATAAAACTTCCAATCAAGAAATGTGCTTGTAAATTACAAGCACATTTCTTCAAATGCTAAGAAATGAGCTCGCAATTTATTCCAACCCATTTCCCACATTTTATTCTTACAACTAACGAGGAATAACAACTACTCTACCTCACAAGCATCTCCAAACTTGACTGCGAATAAAGTAACAAAAACATGTAAACAGTACCAACCCACTACACAGTTAAATCACTCGCAAAAAATAAAGAACAAGCGACAGATCCCATTAGGTCGCGAAACACAAAACCTTAACAGCAGTAATGGCGGAATGGCTAGCATCAATAAGGGATGTCTCCTGGCAAGATAAAAAGTTAAGAAAAGAAAAAGAAAAGAAACCATTCCATAAAACTGTTAAGGATAACGCACCCTGTTGTTAAGTAAGGAGGAAAGCAAAGTTTATCTTTTTAATCGACGCTGTTACTTTTGAAACAATATTCGATGAAAATCTGGAAGTAATTTCGATGAGAAATTGCGGGGTTTTATGGATGTTCTTTAGGAGTTTGTTTAATTGATGAATAAAGGTAGTGAATATTAAAATGTTCCGAAATCCATTCATCACTATCACTTATATTTTTTCTTTCTTTTTTCATCCTGGAGGAGCTCTTAGGTTAAGTCGGGCTTGCCTACGTTGGTCTAGGGATGGGTGACCCCTATTACATACTGAAATTCCATCGGGCTTCAGAAAACACGTTAAAAAAGCCGTTGCCATTTGCAGATCTTGTAAAATACTTAAATTCAACTGCTTCCGACTAAACCAGAAGCCGAAACATATTACAGTTGGGAATAAGCTAGGCAGATGATAATAATATGCATTCCATTCACAAAATAACATCACGTCACGTCAATATTTTTTTAAGGGTATGACACAGTCGACGAGTTCTCTATAACAAAGAGCAAGCTTGCTCGGGAAGTCGAGGCCGCGGGTTGTACACTAGTTATCGCGGACTCGACATAGAGGGCTAAGAAGGAACATGGGTGGTTTTTAGTCAGTAGAAGTCTGACACTCCCTTTCGCTCTGCCCAAGAGCGGGAGCGGTTATTTGATGATTTTCCACCCGCCAAAAAAAAAACAAAAAAAAAAGCTTGCTCGGGAAAAATCCAGACTTCTAGGTGCTACTGAGATATAACTAATAAAAACTAGTGCCCGACCCGAGAACTAATGCCAGGAAGGACCTCATGTAAATCTTCTGACCATGGTCAAACTGTTGATAGAATATGAAGTAGTATCTTACACTGCCAGAATAAACTCCACCGTAACATAAACCCTTGCTAAATTACTCATCTGATACTTTAAACCGAACTTCATTCTAGTTCCTTGAGAATAGTAGGACAGTGGTTAATCGGTAGATTAATCAATTTGTTCAACCTGAGGGAATAAGTCTAAAGATTTGCATCCTTTAGCTAGACAAATGAAACCTATCTTAATTATTGAAATAATGCAAGCTGTTAGTTTACTGCCGCACTCAGAGAGCTTTATGATAGACTTAGGCCATCACTTACAAAAGGTTTTGACAGTTTTGACATACAAAAGAATGTCAAATCTTTCACCTGTATCCATTAAGGAGTAGTTTAAGAAACTTTTTGATTGGAAGCACTAAATCATTCATTAAGACATCATGTTAAAGAAAAAGTCTACTCTTTACAATCCAACTTTTCAAGGGGGATACAACTAGAATTAGTTTGGTAATCAATGCTTCCAAAACGGTGCTGCAAACAGGATAGTGTTGATCTCGGATAACATTCTCATTTGAACTATCGTAATTGGCCATCGCTTCGTTTGCCAGGCCTTAATAGGAAATGTTTCATGCTGATCCTTTGGCATCCGATAAAGCAATCAACGTCCGTGTATAAAAGGCAGTATTCAAATACAACAGAATGAAATGTTTCCTATCCAAGAAATGTTTTCATTTCGACAGTGATCGATCCCTCTCTCTTTGCCTAGATTTATCCTGTTAATTTAGAAAGTCTGGGAAAACAAAACGAATACTTTTTTTTTTTTAATAAGGTTATTATAATAATACGAAACATAGCTTTTTGGGTAACATCAATTTATAATAACGCCTTAAGTAAGAGTATACAGTAAAACTCATGAAATACAAACATCGTTTATCGAATAATCTAGATCAAATTATGGTCCGCCTTGATCATATCAGCTGCTTTTTCACCGATCATCAGAATGGAACCCACAGGATTACCTCTAGTGATAGTCGGCATCACACTGGCATCAGCTATACGCAAATGTGTCACACCTTTCACTTTTAATCTTCCGTCTACTACAGTACCCATGGGACATGTGCTGGTCATATGACTCAGTCCAGAAGATACGCACTTCACGTAACACCGCCAGTATTCTCGACTTCCAGCCCCAAATTCATTACAAGCAGGATCTGCATCAGACATAATTGCATCAACTTCTCTGTAATAAGTCGTATTCATTATTGGAAGATAGTCTAATATGTAGTCTACAAGATCTTCGACATCCTGCTTGTCTGTGAAAAACCCGTTGTAAACAAGAGGTGGATCTTCTGGGTTATTGCTCCTTAACAATACTTTGCCTCGTGATTTAGGGGCAATGTTGAGAATTTCATTGAAAGCTTGCAGTCTGTTTATTCCTTGCTTGTACATATTGTTACAGATTTCGTCACTGAACCTAAAAGCGAAAGTGCAGTAGAACAACATAATTTCGGCTGAACCTAAGTAAGTTATTACTTGGTAATCAGGATAGTTAGAAGATTTGTTAAGTGCAACAAAACCAGTGAATGAGGAACCAGGCAGTTCATAGGGGCTCGGCTGTGGAAAAGGTTCCGTTAATTTATCCAAATTGTGAATAAGGACTACGCAAATGTGCTCTTGCAGATTTTCTCCAACTGGTAAGTTTGATACAACTTCAATATTTTTACCCTTCAAATGCTCTTCGGGTCCCACACCAGACAGCATAAGTAGTTTGGGCGTATTAAAAGTACCCGCTGATACAATCACTTCTTTTTTTGCTTTCAGATTCATCCTTTTACCATCTGCGGTAAGAATTTCCACACCAACAGCTTTCTTATTTTCATCGAAAATTATTTTTGTGACAAGAGTATTTTTTAACACTTGGAGGTTATGACGATCCTTTACTGAAGACAAAAATGCATAGGCAGAGCTCTGTCTAGACCGACCAGAAATAGTAACAGTCTGTGCAGCATAACCCAACGGATGATGTTCGTTGAAATCTAAAACTATATCATTTCCTACTTCTCTGTATGCGTCTAAGAATTTGTTGATTTCAGGACGGTGGTCTCTTGTGATTCCTATGGAACCGTCAGTGCCATAGTACTGCTTATCAGATGTTTTTAGTAATTGAGGATCTTCTAGCCTGCCAGTTTTGAGGAAATATGGTAAAACATTTTGCCATTTCCACGATTCATCTTTGGTTATTTCGGCCCATGAGTCAAAGTCACTGGGTTGGCCCTTATGATAGATCATGTAATTGAGGGAACTGGTTCCACCAAGCATTTTGCCAAGAGTAAACTCGTAGTAGGATTGAAGGTGGCAAGTATCTTTGTAGCCGTCGTATTCTGCTGTGTAATTCCAGTCGTAGCGAGATCTTTTCATCAAGAGCGGCAAACCGGGGAGCTGTGTAGAAAAAAAAAATTACTTAGTAAAACGCATTCATTATGTGTATCTCTTTATATTTCCATAGTCATAGCGTGTGACACCTACAAAAGGAGGCTGGGTGTGGAAGGCGACCGATATAAAATTGCCGTACAGATTTTGCCAAGCCTATGTCCAGTTACGGATTGCAATTTATAGGTTCAGTTGATTGACTGAAAGTATTTCTACATAGTTTCTTATTAAACGCTGCTTTCGTGACTTGAAGGACCGGTAGCCATAGGTGTAACATATTAAGGTTCAAGATCACTTACATCAGATTCAAAAGGCGGATCACCACCAGCCTCGATAAGCAGAACGTTAACGTTCTCGATTTCTGAAAGTCTATGAGCAATTAGACTTCCTGCCGTTCCCGCACCAACCACGATAAAATCGTGACTTTGGCCATCTGCAAAAAATAAATAAAACAAACTTATTAGTAAAGGAGTCAAACAGACAATGTGAAGATTTTCGCCTACGTTTCTTTTTTTGAAGAGTATGTATTAAATTAAAGCCGTGGCTCAGGACATCAGAAATCTGACCGTTACTTAGTAAACTGAAGTATATCAGTGTCCGCTGTCCGCAGCCAGTCTTAGCATCGGTTTCGACCAAGTTTTATCCTACCAGAGTGAAGACGAGATGAGAAGCGAGCTGATATGTACGCCACCAATTCAATTCCACGGGTTTTCCTCCGCTTCGGCGGAGTCCGGGTCTTAAGGTATGGCTTCCATTTCAAAATTATTCATAGTAATCTCCTGATTTCAGTAGATCTTAGATTTAGACTAACAGCGAGAACCTGTTAATAGACTGTTTAACGGGATTGATGGAAAAACAGAAAGAGTGATGAACACTTGCCATGTACATGTGCTTGATGTGGCCACAAATACTGCGTGAGATGGAGCGCCGCCATTATTCTAAAGGCTCCCTGCAGAACCTGCACCGTCTTGAAAGTCGCCGCGGCATCCATGGCTCTAAAACAACAATTGAATATTTCATACAAAACTATTCTTTCACGTGTTTTATACCCGTTTTACCTTAGAATAGTCAACTATGTTGTAGGTTAAAAAACATTTTAATATTTATTTACGTGTCACTTAGCGATGTTTAAATTGGTAGTGGTTTTACATTTAAAATCAATTAATCATTCGTTTATTTTGTTAAACATACATAGTCAAATGGGGACTGTATGGTTACAGACAGTATTATATTCACTAAAACTTTTGCATTATATTTTGCCAATAAACGTGTAAAATTAACATAAATAAAAAAATAAGTTTAAAAACTAAAACCCGACTACGAATAAAAACGCAGACTAATAAAACCGCGGTCTTATAAGTATCAATCAAGAAAAATCATCTAGTAAGTAGATAATTTGATAAATTATCATAGAGGACAGCCGTACTCGCCACTGATACCTGATGCGCCTTTCATAGCGTTCTCAGTGATACAGAAGTCAGCTGCAAGTTGTCATAAGCAAGGCGGCATGCGACTACGACTGTCCTCTATAATTTATCTACTTACTAGACGATTTCTCTTGTTTAATACTTTTAGGACGGCCGTTTTATTAGTCTGCGTTTTTATTCGTAGTCGGGTTTTAGTTTTTAAACCTTTTTTTTATTTAATTTTTTTTTTGTGTTTTATTCAATAAATACGTAATAATATGTTACTTTCATTTTGTAATATTCTACTTAACGTTGGTTTGTTATTAACATAATACGAGTAAATTACACAGACTAGACCGCGAGAACTGTTTGACCGCAATTTAAACGTGCATGTTTACTTGAACTATGATATAACATACATACTTGTGATGTAGTCGCCAAGACCTTTCATTTGATACCAAACATGTTATGATTATCTCAACTTATTTTTTTTCGAGCTTAGAATTTGACATTTAAATTCCGTCATAAAAATAATTCTTTATATTTATATAGCCTATGTCACCCACGCTATTCTTACAAATCTATTGACACCTTATTTATTAAAATTCGATTAGTAGTCTAGGCACTACGGTGGAACATACAAACATACATACATACATAGACTGCCAAAATTATAACCCTTCCTTTTGACTTCACCGGTGGAATACAAAAAAAAAAAAAAACAATTCAAAACATGTCAATTGGGTTAAACAAGTCTTTATAGTTTCAGATAAATAGACACATTCATACTTTATCAATAAATAAAACAAAATATTAATTAGAAAGTCGAAATCGTCATACCTCGGTTTATCAGTAGTAAACTCAGTGTTGGAGTAATAAAATTTATTCAATAGTAGGAATTTACACTATACCTCCTTTGTTTAGTATTAGTAATAATGATTAGGTACGAGTATCAAACACAAAACCCCACATTTCAAAGACGCGTTCGTGGTCAGCCAAAGTACCCACTTCACATCAACCAACCTGATCAACACAACCACTAGGTTTCTCTATTTTAATATGACTACACTAAATGGCTTATCCTGTCATCTATATAATAAAGAATTGTAACTAAGTAACTCATAATTAGCTAAGACGCTACAAAAAAAACTAAAACGAAAACACCAGCCAATTACGAGTCACACACACACACGAGTTCTGAAGCAGGAATAATAACTTTATGCCAATTTACACTCGACAGAAAAGGTCATTTGTTTTTGATTTTTATCATATTATATTTTTGAAATTCAAAGTTACTGCAGCAGTTTCACGAAATAATTTCCATCACCCGAAAACTAAGTAAAAATCTTTTTCAGTCAATCAATCAATAAATTTTTTGTTAAAATGTTCTTTTTAAGCACTGCAAATCCACATTTTTCCAACCTTCGGTTACATAAACCAAAGAACCGGTTGTGGCTGGAACTAAAGGTTGTCTCCCTCTCACGTTCCGCCAACTCCTTCGCAATTAAAACAGAAGGAGATCACGGCGTCCCATACCCTCTAGCCCCGGACCATGACATGAACCAGGGCTGGACGCGAAAGGGTCGCCGCCACCATGGCAACGGAACTATAACAGCGACAATTTAGTTTATTATTTTATTCGTTAGCTTAACGTAGATAATGTAAAATTATCATACCTAATTGTGTGTTTATCATCTATAAATCATCCTGACGAAAATTGCACGCTTTGTGATTTTATTAACGACTTAAATTTTGAGTTCAAACTGTGTTTGCACGTCATAATTATTTTTTGTTAAAAATCAAACTAGTTTTATTTTTTAAGTCACACAATACAAAATGTCAGAATTTTTTTATTAATCTGCTAGTTCTTGAACTTTGTGATTCGGATCTATTCAGGTTTATTAGTAATTACGACAGTTGGTTTTCTACTAGTTAACAGGAAGTCAGTATTCTAAAGCAACACCTTGGTGAAACATAAAAAAATCATTGCATTTTTATAAAGAGGCGTAGGCGTTGGTCCCACCAAATCTGCGATAAAATAATTCTGATTCTACTTTTAAAATTACTGGAGGAGTTACTGGTTCATCTTATCTCACCCTTCTTAGCTCATTAGTAATAGCGTAAGATAACGAAGCCTATGGCGCTCCGACTAGATTTTTGATGGAGCTTCTGCGCCTCAGAAGTCCACACTCAAGGTTCGCCAAAGAACGTTGGAGCGAAAGAAACTCTAGCGTGACGTCTCGTTCTTATCTGGTTGACCTGAGAAAACAGCGAGGAATGAGGGAGGCCTTTGCTTATCAGTTGAATGGAACAGGCGTAGCTAAGAGTAGGCTAAAAATATACCTGCCTCAAAGAGATGTCAACAATAATTTATTTATTTATTTATTTATTTATTCATTAACACATAATAAATAACACAATAACAAAAACATAAACAAAACAACAACCGCTTGCAATAACATAATATTGCAAGGGCCCGCAAAAGCCGATGCCTGCCGCGGCTGGGGGTTGTTCGAAAGAGGTACCGTATCGCCTCAAAGAGATGTATCGCGGCCCCGGACACAAAGGGCTAAGAAGGAACATATTATGTGATTTTCAGTCAGTAGAAGTCTGACACGATCTTCCGCTCCGCCCAGAGCGGGAGGAGTCATATTGATGATTTCCCAAATTAAAAAAAAACCTCATAACATACCCATAACAAAGTGGGCCTTTAACACTAATATAAAAAAGCTTACCTTTTATTACACAAACACACTTAACTACACATAGATCACAAAATTAAATCCAAAATTCTCTAACCCTTTAATTTCATAGCGTGTCGATGAAATTGAGCAATAGTAAGTCACAGTGTGAACTAACTAGTATTTATAAGCAGCACCGAACAAATAAAATAAATATTGGTACTTAGGTACATACGATAGCTTTATTTGCTAATCTTTTAATAAGTGATGATGACACGAATTGTTTAGGAAGTAGTTTTAACCCTACTTAGCCGCAAAGTGATCTCTGAGACCGATCTGTATACAAATTTTGATTAAGCTAGATTGTTAGTTGTAGGTTGAACAGCGTTTTTTTTTTTTAATGTGCAACTTTTAGAAGCAAAAGCAGTACCTACGTAGAGATCGTAGCATGTGGCGTTTTATGGTTTCTGCCCACCCCCATAAGAAAAAGTTTATATAATTATGTAGGTATGTATAAAAAGTGAGAATTTAAACGGTAACTTACTGCGGTACTCAGTGATATTTAATGTTTACTTAAGCCGTCACTTAGTGCAGGTTTGACATACTTTTGTATGACAAAACTGTCAAAACCTTTACTAAGCAACGGTCTAAGTAATCATTAAAGTTCTCTGAGTGTGGCAGTTAATCTGAAATACTATTTCATATAGTTACTATTTATTGGTGCATAATTTATTTTTATGCCCAATTTTATAACTGTAACAGTTTTTTTACGTTAAGCTATTTTGTGGGTGGCCAGTTCGAGGAATACAGGCGATATATTATGTTCTATTAAGTTTTCTGCGTATTTCGATCAGGAGAGACCGTGAGTGGTCAACGGTTATAATTATATACCTAAGTACTCGTCGATAGGACTGTGTAACAAAAGTGGGCCGGTCAGCAGATTACGAAAAGAATGCCGATCAAATATTTAGTTACTTAAAAATAAACAATTTATCAGTACGTGCTGTATGTACATTAGTAATAGTTATTGTTTGCAATGCGTGACCTTCATTAGCTTCAGTAATAGGCAGACAATTGTTAGTCCTATAAATCAATTCTGCCGTTTCGGAGATTAGTTTATTTAATAACTTCACCAACAACTACGAGGATAGTAGACTGACTAAACAAAATATGATTCTGTTAAGTCTGTCTGTTAGATTATCGAAAAATATTGGATACCTGTTTTTTTCTTTTATCGAATTAATAAAAATTTACGAAAATAAAACGTGTCAAAGATCGTGAGTGATGCTGGTGACGTCAAACGTTTCTGGTAAAAAATTTACCCAACTGTGACTTCGCGCGACTTTTCGAAGCACTGTATAGTCTTAATTTATTGTTTACGTAAAAAAAGAAAAAAATAAGTGTCCAATACTTTTTGGAAATGTATCTAACGAGCTAATTCGTTTTTTTTTATCAAGTACCCTTGTTGGAACAAACAGACAGGCAGACGGAGAAATATTTTTGCTGTTGTATCATATTGTTATCATTATTACAATCGCGTGTTCAAGTATGGTTCGCTAATTATCAGTTACCCTATGTATAATCTACTTATACTCTAAAACTGTTATTTTTTTATAAATAACAAAAGGCCCGACGTAATTTATTTGAAAAAATGTGTGATTTATAACCGACTTCCAAAATGGATGAAGTTGTCAAGTCATGTGTATGTATTTTGTTTATTATATATTCGCGCATATCCCGTTCTCCGTCAATTGAGGAATGATTTTAATTTTTTTTTTGGATGAGCTGATGATGCTGTTGAACACACGAAATAACTTTATTACTGGCAAAACACTTACACACAATCGCAAATCACTACTGAACACTTTGTCGCACTAGATATCTCTTCGAACCTTTCAAAAGCATCCAGAAAAACATTAAAAAAATAAACAGATAAAATAATAATAATAATAATAATAATAATAATAATAATAATAATAATAATATTCCACAACTATCACACAACGCCATCTAATCAAAAAAAATCTAACAAACAAAGAAGAAGTTACTTTACGCCGTAGGCATACGGTCGAAATTAAAATGGCAAGTACCGCCGACGCCGGGCGCGGACTAACTACCTACAGAGTGGAAATAGGTAACTACTAGAATTCACGTGTACTTTTCAGTTACTAGCGAGGTTTCCCGAAGATTATATATGACCGACGTAACAATACCTATAACTCCTCAACGAGACTTCAGAAGAATTGAAAATCCTCCAATGGCGGACATTGACGAAACTTATTTATGCCCATGATGGTTCATGGGCATTTCATTTTCGCTGCTATTCTCAAAAGTAATGTTTGATTTAACTTTTTTGTAATCTCTTGTTTTAATTGATTGTATAAAATCATTTTGGCTAGTTGCGTAGCTACGGTTAAAATAATATTATGAATTATGGATAGGTCATAGTCCTTTTAGTTACCATAATCAATATGTTGAAGCTGAATTAATGTTGAAATAATGAGATAATAATATATTATGTAGGTAGTAAATAACTATACCTACAATTTTTCTTGTTAAACTGGTATTAAACAAATATTTTACAGGCAAACATCACGTTCGCATAAATTACTTGCACTTATCTCAAGAATCTATATAGTATACTAATATTATAAATGCGAAAGGTTGGATGGATGTTTGTTACACAATCACGCTAGAACGTCTAAACTGTTCTGCATGAAATTTGGCACAGAGATAGATTAAAGCCTAGGACCAGCACATAGGATATTTTTCCTCACACTTACACCAAAAAAACCAGGCAAATGAAGTCACGGGCATCGGCTTGTACTAAATAAAATAGTATTAAAAGTTAATAGTCGGAAAAAATATAAATTAATAATACTCTCTCGCGATCGGCAATCCTATTATTGTCAACTCAAAATCAGTTGCGCACTTGTTTTTGTTACCTAACCTCAATTATTTTGTGAATTTCTGGTAATAAGTTTGCACACAATTACATTAAACTCTTATGTTTAATTAATGTGTTAAGATTATAGGTAGGAACATTAAGTTATTATTTGTATGTTCAACAAGTTTATAATTATGTTAAATTAGATAAATCAAATATACATAAAAATGCCAAATGAAAGATAATGTAATCAAATTATAATACGCAATTGTTAAAAACTTAATGTTATCGTACATAAGTAAGGTTTAAAAAATATTAATTTGTTAACTGAAACAACATAATGTTAAAATTATGATAATTGCAACTGATGCATCTATGTTATTTTTATGTTAATATTTTATGATTTTATTATTTTTTTTTTAACTTGCTTGATGTTTTAAATAAGCTTGCAAAATAACTGCGAACCAGTTACTTCACTACAGGTACTCATTTTATGGTACAGTTGGCTCAAAGAGTCACCAGTCGCTATTAATAATGAATACGTATAAGTATAAGTACAACGGGCTGGTGTCCGCAACTCCACGCCTAATGCGCGTATTTTTACCCGACTGCGGCGAAGCCCAAAAGGAGGGTTATGTGTTCTTACCTGACTGCGGCGAAGCCCAAAAGGAGGGTTATGTGTTTGGCGTGTATGTATGTATGTATGTCCGTTTCTTTGTTCCCTCATAACTCATAAACGGATGAAGCGATTTGAATAAAATATACGTCGCTAGATTCGTCTTGATGGCGCGAGTGTCACTGGCTACATTAAAATTAAAAAATAAATATATTTGCTGATTTGGGGGGCCACAACGCGGATTAAAAAAAACATTTTTTTTTTCATTACCATCGAGTAGGGTATCACAATGAAGGGCTTTAAAAGGAGATTACAAAAATATATGACACTTATATGTTTAAAATAAATGCAAAGTCACAAATCCTATAAACAAATACAAAAGTTACATCATCTGCGAAGAATTTTACGCCACCAACGATAGAACAAACACAAAAGAACTAAAAGTTGGAAATAAAAAAAGTAGTTAAAAACTAAAATACCCGGCTGAAAAAACTGAAAAGCCAAAAACAAGCATATTTTAAATTAAACAAAACTTGGAAGCAGGCGGGGTCCATTCTATTTTCATTTCATAATTTAATATTCAAATGAACCCCGCCTGCTTCCAAGTTTTGTTACAACTACTTTTTTTTTGCGTAAATGAATACGATTCAAGAAATCGTCGTGATTATCACTGCAGAATTAATAATCACATTAATTGTCATATTTAGGGCACAAGTTATAATCTTCCTACGTGGTCGTCACAAATAACCATTTTTTTTTTAAGCGTCCCCACACTAGGAACTTCTCCTGTATCGTAGATGCGTTTACAAACATTTAAACTTCTTATTTCTCACTTTATCTATTCTTGTCACTCAACATTCAAGGGTATACCTACGTGGCCCCGTCGGGGCTGCGGGTTGTTCACAAGTTACCGCGGCCTCGACATATAGGGCTAAGAAGGAACATGGGTGGTGTTTAGTCAGTAGAAGTCTGACAATACCAAAAAAAAAAGGGTATAAGTTGTCGCAAGTTGTTCTATAATAGTGATCTGTCGCCATTGCATTCATCCTGAGTTGATCCGGCGCGTTAACCAGACTCGACCGAGCGACCCGAGTTACCGAACATTGAAACAGATCGGTATGGGTGTTTTTGTTATAGGCACAGGACTGAAGAGTGCCGAAATCATAAAACGAAATTTCGATCTTCTCAATTATTTGCGAATATTCTACAGTTCTGGTTACCACAATCTTTGGATTTCTAGGCTAATCTCGGCTAGCAGCAGTTGTCTTTGGCAAACAGCATACACCGGGAGCCTCTGTGTATATAGCCAACGTAAGAACGTACGTTATTATCACCAGGAAAAGGTAAAAGCTTAGACCCTTGGTACATTTTGGACGCACATTGGTTAAAAAATGCGATGTGTGCGTTGTAAAGACTGATCTACGAATTTTTTGCGACTGACTGAATATAAATTTTAATTGAATGAATATTGTAGACGTAACTATGAATATTAAGGACTTTAAACCTTACAAATAATGGTATGCCTAAAGGCAAAAAAAAACAACTTACATTTTTGTTACAGCCACGAGTTTTTGGGACGAGGTGCCTCAATCACTTAAAATACAATAATAACAAGAGATTACAATATCTTTATAATATATACTTGAGAAAGAAAAAAAGGATTCTGCGTCGGTAAAATGACCTTAACATAATCAAAATGTAATTTTATTACAATACAAACAAACTTTAACATTTTTTTGTAGAGGAAACTGGGGAACTTTTATATAAAAAGCTTTTTAGATATATTCTAAATACAAAATGTTATTCAAATTAAAAATCTATTAAACGAGGAATGATTCAATCAGATTTCTTTTTATTTATAGTTGCAATACAATAACAAAAATATTTTTGGCATAAAATATAGACGATTCAGTGTCCAATTATTTCATTTAGTAATATAGACCGAAGGAATTCTACATATAGCGGCAAAATGTTCATTATTTTAAATGTATATTACATGTTTATAAATTCACATGCAGGCCCTTTAGTAAGTAAGTTATTATGTAATGACATATAAACTGTCACGCCTGGAAAATTAGAACATTCTACAAATGGTTCTTAGACCATTGTTGCCTAGGAAACGTAAAGTAACAGAAAACTATATCCATGCCAAAACAAATATTAACAAACCGCACATTTTGTTGTACAAAGAATGTTTAGTAAACCCGACACTCCTCCCCAAATTGTTTGAAAATTAATTACGTCAAAATGCCTTTCCCACGGTTTTCACTGACAAAGTTTTAACTTAACAGGAAGGTGCAAAAAACAAGTGCCACTTATTGCACAAGGACCTTTAGAATAATACCTACGTACCTTTTTAATATTTATATATTTTTTGGGTTTGGGATATCATCAAATAACCACTCCCGCACTTGGGCAGAGCGAAACGGAGTGTCAGACTTCTACTAACTAAAAACCACCCATGTTTCTTCTTAGCCCCATATGTCAAGGCCGCGTTATCCCCTTACAACATTCCGCAGCCGTACCTACGTACCTGAAATACAGTTTGAATTTCATGAGGCTGAGACATCATCTGGAGCATCTGGAGTTTGTAGTATGATACAGATGACAGCACATTAAGTTACCCACCGCCCGCGCCGTTTTGTTTTTTTTATAAATCACGGCCCACGATGTAATTGTTATGTATAGGTAGAGGACACCTAGACGGACAAAATATGTCACAAACATGGTACCCCAAAATGTCACGCTATCGAGATATTTGAAGATAAAAATCGCCATAAAATATTTATTTTTTGAAAGATAGTAGGTACCTTACATACCACTAGGAGCACGAGAAAACAATTATTTGACATAACATAGCATTTCATTGCGATGTGATGCGATTTTATAATCCATAAAAATCAACTTAAGAACGAATTTTTGGATACAATTTAACGCCTATACAGATCGACAAATGACCACAACGACAATCATTTATAAGTTTCAAAACTAAAACCCGAGTACGAATAAAAACGCACACTAATAAAACCGCGGTCTTAAAATATTAAACAAGAAAGATCGTCTAGTAAGTAGATAATTTGATAATTATTATAGAGAACAGCCGTAGTGGCATGCCACTGATATCTGATGAGTCTACGTAATAATATGTTACTTTCATAATGTAATATTCTACTTAATGTTGGTTTGTTATTTACTTAGTACGAGTAAATAACACAGACTAGACCGCGAGAACTGTTTGACTGCAATCTAAACGTATATGTTGGCTTAAACTATAATATAATAGTAATATTGTAATGTAGGTACTCGCCAAGACCTTTCATTTGATACCAAACATGTTATGATTGTAAAATTTGACATTTAAATTCCGTCATAAAAAGAATTGTTAAAATTTATATAGCCTATGTCACCCGGGCTATTCTTACGACTCTTCTGACACCTCATTTAATAAAATACATTCAGTAGTCTAGGCGCTACGGTGGAACATACAAACATACATACATAGACTACCAAAATCATTATCCTTCCTTTTGGCTTCGCGGTAGTCGGGTAAAAATAGACTTATTTAGACGGCACGGTTGGCGCAGTGGCTAAGCGATTGGACTACTGCGCTGCGTGTCGCGGGTTCGATCCCCGCACGGAACAAATATTTGTATGGCCTGCAGATAGTTGTTTCGGGTCTGGGTATTTGTGTATGTGAGTTTAAATGTTTGTGAACGCACCCACGATACAGGAGAAATTCCTAGAGTGGGGCAAAGTTTAAAAAAAAAAAAAAAAAAAAATTATCATTAATCATCGTTAATTGTCGTTGTGGTCATTTGTCGATCTTTACCTTCAAATATCTCGGTTACGTGACACTTTGAGGTACCATGTTACTCGACATTTTTCTTTCGCCTATATCTCCTCTATTTATACATACCACTTTCATCTTGGGCCGCGATTTCGATAAGATTTCAAAATTTCGGGCAGGTTGATATGCCACATCGGTTCTATCCCTTTTGACAGATTGGAGTACCTTGATGTGTTGGCGTCTGTACCTATTTTACAATCGCAGTAGGTTTCGTTCAGTAGTTTCTGCTTGCACCTATGAGAGACAGCTTAATCTGAGTGCATAATAATGTATAGCAAATAGCATATTAAGGAGGCAATGGTAAGATTTGTCCCCATTTACCCCTCAATAAAAATAAATAACACGTAATTAGTGGGAAGTGCAATTAAGATAGTATTTCAAGTAAGGTCAATGTCGGAATGCCAAAGTTATCAGGAGTTGCTGTCATATTTTAATGTCAGATCATTATTTACGAGTATACATAATATTTCTATCATTATAGATATTCAGTGCGAACATATTATGTATGTACTGCAAGTCATTTTCTGCATTCTCACGGGTTTATTCAATTATAATTATCTAGGTGTTGCCAGCGGCTTCGGCCGCTACAACTCGAAAATTATCCCACTGGAAGATAAAATCGGGATAAAAACTATCCTATGTGTTAATCCAGGTTATAAACTATCTATGCACCAAATTTTTTCCGAATCCGTTCAGTAGTTTTTACGTGAAGAAGTAACAAAGATACACACTCACAAACTTTTGACTGTATAATATTAGTGTGATAGTGTGATTAGTAGGATAAACTAACACAGATAGCTCTATTCATAAATACTTGTTCAAAAAAAGAAATTAAAATGCCAAAAAAAATATTGATGTAACAAATCATCACGGATACAATTCCCGATAGGTTGAATAGAGGTGTGTGCTAATTTCGATAGTTGTGTTTAAGTTCCATATCTAACAGAAAATTTTATTGTTCACAAATTCAAACACAATAATAATAATAATAATATTCCACAACTATCACACAACGCCATCTAGTCCCAAGCTAAGCAGAGCTTGTGTTATGGGCACTAGACAACTGATAAACATACTTATATATTTCTAAATACATACATGTTATAGATAAATTACACCCAGACACAGAACAAATGATCGTGCTCATCACACAAACATTTGTCCTGGGTGGGAATCGAACCCACGACCTCCGGCATAGCAGTTAGGGAGTTACAATGGGAGTTTCTGAGAAATTACTGTTCTAAAAATTCTGTTACAGACCTGAGAATCAACCCCACCAGAACTTAACGCTCGAAAGTCGGGCTTGCAACCGCTAGATTGGTTAACTTTCTTTCAGAGTTTACATTAATCGTAATAACTAAGAGAGTAACGCGACGAATCGTCAGACTCTTTTTTTTTGGGGGTGAGATATCATCACATAACCCCTTCCGCTTTTGGGCAGAGCGAAAGGGAGTGTCAGACTTCTACTGACTAAAAACCACCCATGTTTCTCCTTAGCCCTTTATGTCGAGGCCGGGGTATCTCTTACAACATCCCGCAGCCCCAACGGGACTAGCCATACCCTGGAGTATTTAAGCCGGTGGTGGTGGAGTGCTTGGAGCGCCAGACTTAAGTGGCAATGGGCTGGGCACATTGCTCACAGGACTATAACTAAGCGCGTATACGCGCGTCATCAGCGCGTCGTTGGCGCCGTAGAAAATACGCGACGTGGTAGGGCCCTTAGAGTGTTGGAGGTAGACATTACACGCCTGTAATTCCTGGAAGGTGAGGAGGTACACAGTACCCAATAGCACACTAGATAACACCAAGTGGTTTAATTCCTATGGCGACACGATTGCAGTAAACCGGGCACAAGTCTAGATCCCGCTGTCACACTTACGACCACTAGATCAATGACACGATAAAGTAACTTACTGCCTCACTCAGAGAACTTTAATGATTACTTAGACCGTCACTTTGTAAAGGATTTGACAACTTGTCTTACAAAAGAATGTTAAATCTTTGCTAAGTGACGGCTTAAGTAGTCATTAAATATCTCTGAATACCGCAGTAAGTTACTTTAGAGTAATTTCGTTGAATTTGCATGTTTTAACACCGAACGTAAGTAATTATTATGCTGATCAAATGGATGATCACAATGAACATTTGCTTTATAATATTAGATTTTACATTTTGATTCAAAGTACGTCAGAAAATGCAAATGTAAAATGTTTTTGTGCTCTTATTCACTTGAAACAGACAAAAATAAAAAAGTAACCCAAACTTGTAAAATATTCACATTTATCTAGCTTTTGAACATAAATTAATTAAATGTTGAGGTACCAACGATGGCATGGTTGTTGCAGGAACAGGGGGACTAAAATGGCGACGAATTTTAACGCAATTCATATTATTATCCTATTATGATTTGCTACAGTGGCCATTTTAGACCCCCTGAGCTATTGATTGCTGCGCTCAGTGTTGAGGTTGCGATGCATGTAAAATAATATGGGTGTTTTAGTACAAACAAACAAATATTTTGTACAAAATATTTGTTTGTTTGTACTAAAACACCCATATTCCTTATTTTCCCTTTGTGTTCTGGGGCTGCGGTGTCTTTTTCAAACAGCCCGCAGCCCCGGCAGGCGTTGGCCCTTGCCATAATATCAGTATATTGGAAGGAGGTGGAATTTTGTGACATCTTATAGGCAGAAGAAATTCCTAAAACGGAATAATAATAATACTTAGATTGAAAAAAAGCTATGGTAAATTATACACTATAAGTAGGTATATTTTTTTATAAAAATAACTATTTTGGTAAGTAAAAATCTACCTACGAGAAAGTAATTGGAATTTGGGAGTGAAATTCTGAAAACTTATTCTTTTATAAAGAAATTGCTTTAAAATTCTGGCGGTCGGTGTTGCGGTCTTGTAATATTTTTCATCGCTTGTCTTATTTATTCAATACAAAACGGAATCAGTCCATTTTTTATTCTTAATACATTTTTCTGGACCGGAAAGTGCTCGTAGGAGCGTTTATAATCTCGTACTTATTGCTAATAGCCGCTTTGAGTAGCTTTAACTGAATAAATTAGGACCTAGGTACTTAATTACCGCTTGGAGCAGAACTAATAGCTTTGTAGCTATGTGACAGGATACAAAAAATAAATAGATTGTGTACAGTCACAAGGACCACTTATCAACGAACGTTTAGAAGCTACTGTATTGATTTAATTTTCATGATACCTAACGAAACTGTTAATTTCGTAGAAGTAACAAAATATTCTTTTGGAGCCCATATACATATTATCATAAAGTAGGTTTATGGCGAATAATAGATAATTATGGAAGAAGAAGACATGCTTGACTGCCTGACATGCATGACTGCGCCGACCCCAAACGAATTGGGTAAAGGGTTGGATAATGATAATTTCCATAAAATAGCTTGTCAAAATTGCAATCGTTTGTTTCACGAAAAATTATTCGCGTTTAAACATAGCCAAGTGTATACATAATCCCGTCGGGGCTGCGGGTCCCGTCGGGGCTGCGGGTTGTTCACAAGTTACCGCGGCCTCGACATATAGGGCTAAGAAGGAACATGGGTGGTTTTTAGTCAGTAGAAGTCTGACACTCCCTTTCACTCTGCCCGAGAGCGGGAGGGGGGTTATTTAATGATTTCGCACCCGCCAAAAAAAAGTGTATTCATAAAGGGTGTAAAAGCACACTTAACGCAAACGAAAGGAACTTGTTCACCCCACCACTGCGATAGTTTTTTTGTTCTATACCATTTCTGGGAACCCTCTTGTTACAAAGATATTTGGGGTCCAAGTTTCAAATTTTTCGCTTAGCTTAGCTTTACTTATATCATCTCCATGACCCGTTTACTATTCAAAGCATCCACTACCACAATGTTTTAAAAGTGTTGCATTGAG
Organism: Diarsia rubi; assembly: GCA_932274075.1. Lineage (NCBI taxonomy): Eukaryota > Metazoa > Arthropoda > Insecta > Lepidoptera > Noctuidae > Diarsia > Diarsia rubi. The sequence goes on along the minus strand of OW026424.1, from coordinate 15,957,205 downwards.
TTTTACCGAATAAAGTGATTTTTGATCCCAAAAAAAAAACCGTTTCCCAGCAACAAATTTTGCGTAGGGGTACTTAGTTTGATGTACAGAATGCTTGGTTTACGGCTACGTGAAGGGTTAATTTACACCCTGTATTTATTATTGCTCGTCACTTTAAATACCTATTTTATCGGCTACTTCCCATTTGGTAAACTTCCCATTTCGTAAACCTCAAACTGTACCTACTAAAAAGTTGCGTTTGGTAAACATTTCGTTACTTCATACATTTAATCCCATTTGGTAAACTTTGTTAGTATTGTTATTTTTGTACGGTACAGTCAGTGTCAAATTAGTATTAAATTAGAGATGTATATATTTTTAAATGCTTCAGTCTTGAGATAGTATCTCGACCATCAAAAAGAATGGCTGATCAAGAAGAAGTAAAAAAAACGTATTAAAGTCTGTAAAAATACCACGATGCTACTAAAAATACCACGTGCTTTTCCCGCAAAAGAAGCACCGAGCGGGTTCTCAGGTAGGGATTTATTGTCCTTACCATCGTTTTAAACAAAAGGTGTGAATGAGATAGACATAAGTAAGTATAAATACCACGTGCTTTTCCCGCAAAAGAAGCACCGAGCGGGTTCTCAGGTAGGGATTTATTGTCCTTACCATCGTTTTAAACAAAAGGTGTGAATGAGATAGACATAAGTAAGTATACGTAAATTATATCTATTACCGGGTTTAACTTATCAGTTCACTCGTTTTATGCATAGTGCAAGGTCGTTGCAATGTCGGGTGAGGGATCTTCTAGTGGTGCAGTGAATTTAAAAATTATTAATAGTACACGAGGCGGTGAAATTTTATTACGCGCTGGGCATCAATATTATAAACAGAAAAATAATAAGGACTCAAGTTGGTGGCGCTGTGTTAATAGAAAAGATGGATGTTCAGCAAGTGTAACTTTGAATTCAAATCGAAGCCATGTATTAAGAGAAAATGCTCACTGCAGTTCTTGTATTCCGAATTTTGAAAAAAATGAAGTGAAAGTAGCCATCGAAAAATGTAAACAAACTATATGTGAAGATCTGAAGCCGATTCCAGCTACATACAGGAAATGTACTAAAAAGCTGAAAGATAATGGTTATGAAATTATTAAAGAATTACCAAATTTTGACAAAGTTAAAAGCAGATTGTATAGACACAGAAATAGACAACTAGGAATCACAAAATCTCAGCACTCTAACTCTACAGAAATCGTGATTCCTGACCGTTTTAAAGACAATTTATTGTTTGATGAGATTGACGGTGAAAATAGAATGATTGTGTTTGGTTCAAAGAGTGCAATTGCACATTTAAATGACGTCCGTCACTACTTTGCGGACGGAACGTTCAAATGTTGTGCAAAGCCGTTTCTTCAACTATACGTTGTACACGGAGACATAGGAAGTACAGAAACTGGGACAAATATTGTACCATTTTTTTATGCAGTGTTGACAAACAAAGAAGAAACTACATATGAAAGACTGTTTTACAAACTAAAATTTCATTTACCAGAGTGGACAGCCGATATTATTACCTTGGATTTCGAAAAAGCTCCAATAAATGCAATTAAAAAGACATTTCCAAACATAATTGTTAAGGGGTGTTTTGTTCACTTTGGCAGAGCGCTATTAAGAAAGGCAAAATCTCTTGGCTTATTACAACATGAAGAATCTCACTATCACGTCAAACTATGTATGGCTCTGGCACATTTACCAAAAGAAGACATAAACGATGGATGGCTATACGTTATGAGTCAAAGGTAAATTAATTTTGCAGTATTGAAATGAACGCGTTTAGTTCTGGATATTTCTTCTACCGCCATTTTCTACAGCCATTTTTATGCGTTAGAAACTAGGTAATATATGGTTTTTCGTATCATAATCTTCAACGAATTAATTCTGTTACAGTTTTAAAGAAAAAGCTATAACTGAATTCAATGATTACTTTGTGGATCAGTGGTTGGAAAATGAAGATATGATGAATATTTGGTGCTGCTACGCACAAAGACACCGCACTACAAACCTCATGGAATCTTGGAATTGGAGTTTCAATAGTGAAATTGGAAAAAGGCCATCAATTCTTTTATTTTTCGAAACGATATCAGGCAATATTAAACATTATGAAAATCTTCTGAAAAGGTACATATTTTTGTTTCAATGACCTGTATTTTTAGGCGACACATATGATAAAAATTATACATTATTACTTTAATTAATCATAACAATTTTTTACAGCTTTTATAATAATGGAGAAAGTATATCAAAACGAAGAAAAAAATCTATCCAAAATGATATACGAATTAACAATATTCTCGGCGATTACAAAAGTGGAAAAATATCATTGGAAAATTGTTTGAACGAATTATCAAGAATTGCTTGTATCACTTTATAATTTATTTATTGATTTTTAACTTTGTAGTGTAGGTAGTAAATTTTTTATGTTAATATTCCAAATCTGTGATTATATTTTATAGTTGATTTTGTGTGTAATTTTTAATGTTAATGTACCAAATCTGTGATTATTATTTGTTTTTATATTTAAAAGTTGATTTTGCATGTATTTTTTACGTTATTGTACCAAATCTGTGATTATTATTTGTTTTTATATTTAAAAGTTGATTTTGCATGTATTTTTTATGTTATTGTACCAAATCTGTGATTATTATTGTTTTTATATTTTATAGTTGATTTAGTATGTATTTTTTTACGTTAACGTACCAAATCAGTGACTGTTTATTTTTATATTTTATAAGTAGTTGATTTCGTATGTATTTTTTTATGTTAATGTACATTAACATAAAAAGATAGTACCAAATCTGTGATTATTGTTTTTTTATATAAGTTGATTTCGCATCTAGATTGACTTATGTTATTAAAAAAATAAAACTTGTCATCGAAATAGTCAAATCGAACTGTGATTTTTCTTAAATTTGTTGAAAGTTATTTGTACACCCCACTTTTTATTTCTGTTTTTAAATATCAATATGTGTAAATGGCATACGTACACATAATCCGACTATTGTACCTGTGATTAAAAATATTTAACAAAATAAATGACAATGTTATCATTAGTTTCGTTTTTCTTTTTTTACTTGACTGTACCCATTTCATCTGAAAGTTTACCAAATGGGATATAACACAAAAAATTATTGAAATGTTTTCGAAATGGGACTAAATGTATGAAATGTATGTTTACCAAACGCAACTTTTTAGTAGGTACAGTTTGAGGTTTACGAAATGGGAAGTTTACCAAATGGGAAGTAGCCATTTTATCTGATGTAAGCTTTCAAATTACTACAGCCGTTTATCAAAGGGTTAGGTTCTGAAAAAGTATACACCATTCCAGTTAATGTCTATAAATGAGTTTAACGTTCTCGCCGGCTGCTACAGGTATTAAATAGACGATTTGAATAATTCCGTATAAATTATGCTGTACATTTTTAAATACAAAAATTGTTTAGGATTAAAATGTTTTGTTTATTTAAAACTACGACTATAATATGCACGATATTAATACAATCTGTAGCCTATAGAAAGAACTTTTTTAATTGGATCATTAGTTCCAGAGATTACTCCATAGATACTGTAACTTACAAACTTCTGTTTTACTAAGATAGACTGGCGACCCGCTTTTGCTTCACCCAGACCGGGTCTAGAATTATGCATTCCTTTGATATCGAAAAAAACCATTCTCATTCATAAAAAATATTGAAATCGGTTGAGTGGTTTCGAATGTAATCAAAACAATTGACACCATAATAATTATTACAAAATAAATATGCACATAATATTTGTCTTAGAATCCTACAGAATGGGAATCTTATGATGCGTGGCCCATATCTAATCTAATCTTAAAACGTTGCTGCTTAAATACAATTTTCACAATAATTTACTATCAAAGTCACCTGCCAAAACCATTCAGACACCTAAAGATCCTTTTAGCTACGAGTATAAACGTATTTCTATTATAATCAGTCCCGATTTTCCGCAAATAATCCTACAATATAACATCATTTATTTGTTCTGTTGTAAGCCCAAATAAACCACGCACTTATACCTCCACATTGCCATTCCATCTTAGGCCAAATAAACCACAAACTTTATAGATAGATGTATGTGACCCATATACAACACGTCACAAACAGAACGTCTTCAGCCATTAGCTAATAAGTTTCCTTTATCTCGCCCAAACAAAGATAATATTGTTGTGTGATAACACAAAATCGGCTGTGTTTTTTCCAGCATTTTTCTGTTGTTTCCGAAGAGAAATTTTATGCGACATATTGGACATTGGTTGAGTGATCACTGGTCATGTCAGTGGTTAGGTAGTTTTTTGCAGTTTCTTCTCTATAAAATAAAATAGTATAGTCGAACAAGCTTATAAGTATACAGCCAGCAATCTAACACTTACTTTTAGGATTATACAGATGGCCGCATTCAGAGATGGTTAGTGATTACTTAAGCCATTAGTTAGTAAAGATTTTGACAATTTAATATATTAAGGTTTTGTGTGTCAAATCTTTACTAAGTGACGGCCTAAGTAATCATTATAAATCTCTGAGTACGGTAGTTAGAGACTGATGTCAAACGATAAAGCGTTGGACAACAGCCGCTTAGTGTGAAACACTATATTTAACAAAATTGCAATCAATATTTTCAGTGCAATAGAATTAATAAGATTTCTACTTGTTAACGTGTTCGACTGTAACAGTATATAATTATATAGATACTTCATTTTTGTAATTTAAACACTTTATTTTAGTAATTTATAATTTAAATTATTATTATTGCGTGTTCAGGTTCTTTCAAACCAGAGTTTATCCTTTGGTATTAAATATCAAGTAATTATCTCAAATGTCAACTCTGATAGGCTCATAAAATGCAGGATACCATTTTGGAAAGCATTCATGAAATAAAACATTGAGGTTTTCACTACTTAACTAATTTAATTACAAATATATTCAGTACAATCGTAGTTTAAAAATAACAAATTAAAATTAAATCAAATTATGGTCCTCTTTAATCATGTCAGCCGCCTTTTCACCAATCATCAAAACAGGGCCTACGGGATTACCTCTAGTGATAGTTGGCATTACACTGGCATCAGCTATGCGCAGCCCTGAGACACCATTCACACGTAATCGACCATCTACAACAGTGCCCATGGGACACGTACTGGTTACGTGGCTGATTCCGGAAGATACACACATGATATAACAACGCCAATACTCCCGAGTATCTTTCCCAAATTCATTACAAGCAGGAATTGCATCTGCCATCTCGGCATCTACGTTTCTATAGTACGTCGTATTCATCACCGGAAGAAAATCTAAAATGTAATCAATTAAAGCCTCAACATCATCTTTATTTGATAGGAAACCATTTTCTATAATAGGAGGATCTTCAGGATTATTACTTCTAAGCAATACCTTTCCTCTTGATTTAGGGGCAATATTCACAATTTGGTTAAATGCTTGCAGTCTTTTTGTTCCCGATTTGTGTATATTATTGCACACTTCATCGCTAAATCTAAAGCCAAATGAGCAGTAGAAAAGCACAGTTTCTGATGGAGCCACATAGGTAATAACTTGATAGTCTGGATATGTAGAAGATTTATTAAGTGCGACAAAACCAGTAAATGATGATCCTGGCAGTTCATAAGGGCTTGGTTCTGGCAAAGGCTGAGTCAGTTTATCCAAATTGTGTATAATGATTGCGCTATAGTGCTCCTGCAAATTTTCTCCAACTGGTAAGTCCGATACTATATCAATGTTCTTACGACGCAAATGCTCTTTAGGCCCGACCCCTGACAACATTAGCAATTTAGGTGTATTGAATACACCAGCAGAAACTATGACTTCTTTTTTGGCTTTATAGTTTAAAGTTTTGCCATTTTTTGTGCGAACTTCCACTCCAATAGCCCTTTTAGTATCGTCAAATAAAATTTTTGTGACTAAAGTATTTTTCAAGACATGAAAGTTACGGCGGTCTTTCACTGAAGATATGAATGCATAGGCTGAGCTCTGTCTGGACCTGCCAGATATAGTGACAGTTTGTGCAGCAAACCCTACAGAGTGATGTTCGCTGAAATCCAAAACTATATCATTTCCCAACTCTCGGTAGGAATCTAAAAAGTTCTGTATTTGTTCACGGTGGTCTCTTGTTATGCCTATGAAGCCATCGGTTCCATAATATTGCTTCTCGACTGCATTAAGTAATTGTGGATCTTCCAGCTTTTCGTACTTAAGGAAATACGGGAAAACATTTTCCCACTTCCACGAATCATCGTTAGTTAATTCAGCCCAAGAATTGAAGTCACGAGGCTGTCCTTTGTGGTAGACCATGTAATTAAGGGAGCTAGTGCCACCAAGCATTTTTCCTTGAGTGATTTCGTAAGCGCATTGAAGATGACAAGATTCTGTAAAGCCATTGAATTCTGAAGTAAAATTCCAGTCGTAACGAGATCGTTTCATCAAGATAGGAAGACCAGGAAGCTGAAATCAAGAAAATCCTCGATTAAAAAGTGTCTTCATAGCTTTTTCTAGGAACATAACGCTGTATTTGTAATTTTATTTTTACTTTCACCGCATGTGGACTGTTGTAGTACACTTCACAGCAGATACATTTGAAAATTAAATCAAAATTATTTTTTAAACTTTTGAATCCGTCATTTATAAACCACGAAGGCAATCATTATAAATGCTTGGCTGGGTACAACTTTTCTGTTATGTTGTGCATTTATTATACGAGTAACTATCCGTTTAAGCTAACCGAATGTATTTAAAAATGCTAAGCCTGTCTGTTACCTTTTTAGACCTTAGGATAGCTGAATCCCTGCTATCCTTAGGATAGCTGGATGCTGAATGCCTGTCGGGGCCGCGGGTAGTCCAACGGTTATCGCAGCCTCGACATAGAGGGCGAAGAAGGAACATGGGTGGTTTTTAGTCAGTAAAAGTCTAACACTCCCTTTCGCTCTGCCCAAGAGCGGGAGGGGTTATTCGATGATTTTACACCCACCAAAAAAAAAAAAAAAAGGATAGCTGAATACATTTCAATAAGATTTAGTACAAAAGTATACCATGACCTAGGTCAGGAAATAAGATAGCTTTTATCCCGGTAGTACTTTTGCGTGGAGTAAGATCCCACCGTCAAACGGGCGAAGCTGTGAGCGACGGTAAGTAAGATATAGAATACTAACGTCAGACTCAAAAGGCGGATCGCCACCAGCCTCGATGAGCAAAACGTTGATATGCTCAAATTCAGACAGTCTGTTCGCAATCACGCTTCCTGCTGTTCCAGCTCCGATCACAATGAAGTCGTAACTGGCGCCATCTGTAAATTGTTCACAGGAGTTATTTATTTTAATATCTATAAAGGGTGTAAAAGTACCCTTAAGGCAAACGAAGGGCACTTGTTCTCCCCACCACTGCAAACATTTCGTTGTTCTAGAACATACCTGGGAACCCCCTAGCTGCTGCCCCTGGCTATTTTTGTGAAGACTAGTTTTTCAGGTTATAACTTTACTTAAATTACCTCCATGGCCCGTTTACTATTTAAAGCATCCACTAGCACAATGTTTTAAGAATGCTACATTGAGTTTTACCGTAAAATGTGATTTTTGACCCAAAAAAAAAATCGTTTCCCAGCAAAACATTTTGCATAGGGGTACTTAGTTTGATGTACAGAATGCTTGGTCAACGTTTGTGTGAAGAGTTTGTTTATACCCTGTATAGCGCATGTAGATCGTTTTTTTTCTTTTAGAAAAACGTTGCCCCACACTAGTAATTTCTCCTGTTTCGTGGGTGCATTTACAGACTCATTTTGTTTATGTCGTTGTAAGAAATACATTATTATGTGACCCAATAATAATTTTCCTTTTGGTGGTTAAAGGGAAATTAACTTTATTAGTATTCGCATAATGGCATTGTTTACCTCATTAGGTGAATACGAAAAATATTTATTTCTTTTTTGGTACCTCCTCAATCACTAGAAGTTAGAAGTGAGGTAAAAAAGCTGATTTAAAAATTGATTTTATTTTTCCTAATTTATGGTAAATTATGAAGGTGAACAAAACGGTGAAGGAAAACATTGTGAGGAAACCGACTTCTTAGAACCAAAAGTTCGAAGATATGTGACATCTACCAATCCGCACTGGGCCCGCGTGGTGGATTAAAGCCCATCCTATTTGATTCCTAGAGAGGGGAGGCCTGAGTCCCTGCAGTGGGAACGTTATAGGTTGATACGACGACGACGACGACGAGGACGTTTAGGATGATAGTAAATTGTTATCAATTTTTTTAAAAATAAGTATGTTTTCTTACATCAATAAACAAACATAATCGACATCAAGATTATGACAACTTAGGGGGGCAAATCCATTACTTAAATAACGTGATAGAACTTTAACTTACTGTAATGTATGGCCAGTATTTAATTGTTTATGCCCGGTTATATCTGCCGCGGTGACAGATATGGGTCTGTCATGCCTGTCTCCATTAAACCGTGATATTGGAATATCGTAGTTTTCTTTGTACATTTCACTGGCGACGAGGATTTAACAAGAAAGGTAGCGTGCAAAATTTATTGGCAAAATGTCGATCGGGAAATTATCAGAATTTAATTTAAGATCGGGTGATTGGACCATGTACGTGGAACGTACTGAAATGTTCTTAATGGTCAATCGCGTGAGGGAGGAATTTTGTCTACCTACCTTGAGGGGTTTGGCGCTGATAGTCGAAATACAGGCTCCGCCTAGTTCGGCTACAGATGGCTGTACCACTTGTACTGTTTTAAACTAGCCTGTTGAAATATTTTGTAAGTTATGTCTAAGTTTCATGAAATAAACATTATTATTATTATTTCCTTTATTTATTTATTCACATAAAATTTATTATTATTATTATTATTTTGCCCAAAATGCCATGTTATTGGATTATAATGAGATTAAAAGACAGACGGGTCATGATCAGTTGCTAGGCAGAGTTCTTAGATATCTCCGTGACGAATGGCCGTTTGATAATGAAATTAAATCGCTCAAACCTTATTTCAATCGCCAAAAAGAATTATACGAGGAATTAGGTTGTGTGATGTGGGGCCATAGGGTGGTCATACCAAAGGCATATAGAAAAAGGGTTTTATCTGATTTACATGAGACTCATATGAGCATAGTTAAAACTAAAGCTTTAGCTAGGAGCTATGTTTGGTGGCCAGGTATGGACGAAGAGATTGAAAGAACGTGTCGTGGTTGCAGTATCTGCGCTGCTGAAAGTGAGGCGCCGCCTCGACATATGCCTTGTCCATGGCCGTGGCCAGATAGACCATGGGCTCGTGTGCATGTCGACTTCTTAGGCCCTATCGCGGGACGGGTATTTCTAGTATTGGTTGATGCCAGGACCAAGTGGCTTGAAGTTAGTCAAGTACCAAGTACTGCGGCTAAACACACGATCGGCGTTTTTAGTGACGTGTTTGCTCGTTTTGGTTTGCCGAGACAAATTGTATCGGATAACGGGCCGCCATTTACTAGTCACGAGTTTACTGAATTTCTTAAGATGAACGGTATTGAGCACATATATTCAGCGCCATATCACCCCGCTTCTAACGGAGCAGCAGAAAACGCGGTACATACGATTAAAAGAGCAATTAAGAAAGCGATTAGGGAAAAACTAGATATACATTTATTTTTAAATAACTTTCTGCTGTATTTTAGAAACACTGATCACTGTACCGCAGGCGAAACACCGGCTTCGCTCATGTTCGGTCGCAGGTTGCGTACGAAATTCGACGCTCTAAGACCGAGTAGGGATAGGAAAGTTAGCCATGCTCAGGAATATCAACAAAATCACACAACACAACTGCGCCCGGGAGATAAGGTCTGGCTGCGTCAGTATCGTGGAAAGGATAAATGGGTGTCGGGAACAGTTACGGAAAGGATGGGAACCACGGATTATAAGGTAATAGATGCAGTAGGCAGGGAATTTCACAGACATGTAGATCAGTTAAAACAACAGATACGGAGTTCTTTAATCTGTCCTTCTTCCTCTATGCCGGTCAGTGAGAGGTCGGAACCAGTTGAGGTACCTCAGGAACAGCGAGTGTCTTGTCCGCGTGACGACGGTTCAGTCACAGCTATTGATCCGGAGGATGTGAGTGTGATTTTTTGAAGACTGCTTAGAACAGCCTATTCAGATTACAGCACAACCATTCTTGCTTACTCCGGAGCCGCCCCTGTCTCGTCCTGTTCGTCAATGCCGGATTCTAAAGCCAGCTAGATATAAGTTTGATTAGAGTGCAGGAAAGTTAAGTTTGTTTGTTGTTTTAGATAGAGTCGTTTAAGTTTGTTTTTCATTGTATTAGGTATAAAGTTGTTTTGTTTTATTTGGTTTAGATTAGTTGTAAGTTTTATAAGTCTGTTATTTACTATTGTTGACTATGTATATAAATTTTTAGGGGTTTTTGATTAAGGGTGAGGGTGTAATGTATGGCCAGTATTTAATTGTTTATGCCCGGTTATATCTGCTGCGGTGACAGATGTGGGTCTGTCATGCCTGTCTCCATTAAACCGTGCTATTGGAATATCGTAGTGTTCTTTGTACATTTCACTTACCACGAACAACAGCTTGATGTGGCCACAGGTACTGAGTCAGGTGCAACGCAGCCATTACCCTGAACGCACCCTGCAACACCTGCATTGTCCTAAAGGCTACAGCAGCATCCATGGTTCTGTAAGCAACATTATTTCGATAGTTATTTCTTAATTCCTAAGTTCGATTTCCGGGTCAGGCAAAGTCTTATTGCGTTGTCCCATCAAGAATTTCTCAGTAATAGCCATATTTAAATCATAATGGCAATAGTCTCAAGCCCTATTATATAGGATTTAAACAAAACTGGTGAAATGTGGGTGTGCTATTAGGTTCACCCTAACCCTTGAGGGAGTACTGGCGTTACGTTATTTTTTAGTATCGCTTGTTAGCGAAAAAGTATACGACTGCTGAGCAAAAGCCTCCACGCATTGGATGCCAGAGGACGGACATCGCCTCGGTCGATACCGACCCTGTAGGAGGTAGCGAAATAATAATATTAATTTCTTTATTTCAATCAACATTTGGATCATATGATAGCATGTAGGTACATTCAATTAAAAAATGGAAAAATAAGACAAAACACAACACAAAATTACATTAGATTTAGAAAATTTTAAAAATCAAAACTACTACTAGACTTTGGCAAAAAACTTCATTGACGAGACATGAAAATAATAAAAATATTATTTTAAAAAAATAATCTACACTATTATTACAAAGAGGAAAGATTTTTTTGTTTGTTTGTAACGAATAGGCTCCGAAACTACTGGACCGATATGAAAAAATCTTTCACCGTTGGGAAGCTACACTATCCCCGGGTGGGCGGGTGACATAGGCTACTTTTTATCCCTGTATTCCCACGGGAACGGGAACTACGCGGGTTAAACCGCGTGACGTCCGCTAGTTAATAATAAAAAGCAATTAAAAACTTACGTTTAGTTCTGGTCAAGTTTTGTAACAATGCTCCTCTCTCACCACTCAAAACACAATAGGCAGTTATTAATCAAGTTAACCTATTTATACCTGTGTTCATATCCAGTTATACATGTTCCTAAGTTACGTTACTGTAAAACCACGGCTGATATAAACAGACAATAGATTAGATGAATAAAAAGAGTATTTTTACAAACAAAGTAACTTGTACTGTAATTTGAAAATTACTTCACCATAATTAGCTTGCACTAATCCACTGCTGGATAAAAGCCTACAACAATTGGACACCTCTCAACTCAATTCTTGGGAACTCTCACAGTCAGTCGCATCACCATCAACTATCAACCACCCTGCGAACGTCGTCGCTTCACCGAGTCTGAGGGCGTCCCACTTTACGCTTGCCGATTTGTGGTCTCTACTCAGGAACACGTCTGCCCCAACGCTTTGCGGCTAATATGGCCAGCCCAGCGCCTCTTCAGCTTACATATTCTGTGAATTATATCGACAACAGAGAACCAGACTCTGTCGGATCACCTCGGTCCGGATGCAAGCCCTCAAAGAGACAAGCATACCCCACTCCATAACTCGCTGATCAACTTATAATTTTTTGACCAACCGTGCTGTGAGTGACCACGTTTCGGCCCCGTAAGTCTTATCATGATCCTAGTCAAAATTACTAAAATGGTTCCAATTTATCGTCTTCTTAAATCAAGATAAAAAAAAAAACAAAAAAAAACTCTAATGCAAAAGCCATTAAAAAAAATACAAAAGTTATCTAACAAACTTGTAACTTCTAACATAATTTTGGACTTAGACAGTTAATACTGGTCAAAAAAGATTTTGTTGTATTCTTTGCCAGGTCTATCCGCATTTACTTAGGATTGACCAAATTCTAAGTTGTACAGTGGCTACACTAATATTTTTAATGCAAGTAATATTTGTAGTAGATTGAAAAGATCAACGTCCTCGGTTACTGACTGAACGCTTGTTTCTTCCATCTTCATTTTGCAAATTTTAATAGACAACTTTTCTGCGTTTTACTTTACTTTTCGCTGTTTATCGCAAATATTTTCAGTACTGTCCTACAAACCTGAACATCATTACTTCATTTTGCGAAATTGTGGCATAAAAAGGATTCTTGCCAAGGTGCCTCTTTTAACAAAATGTATGTACGAAATACTTAATTATAATGCGGACCAGGCAGACGTCGTCCTGCCCGGACAGCAGCGCCACCTACCGGATCCAATTGTGAATCTAAGCCATTCTCGAATCCACTGGAACAAACTCAAAAAAAAATATTCAAATTGGTCCAGCCGTTTAGGAGTTCAGTGACAAACACACATACAGAAAAAAAATATATTTAAAGAAGATATAAAATTTAAAAAATACTACACAGCATAGAAGTTAAATGCCCTTTCTTGAGGTTATAATGTATACTGAGTGCACATAGGAAGTAACCATTCGGATATATACCACTGACAAAATTTTGCTGAAGTCAGTTTTTCTGTTCATGTAACCTTTATCACATTGTCGACCTATTTCTATCCTAACTATATAATATCATAAATGCGAAAGTAAGTTTGTTTGTATGTTACCTTTCATCTTAAAAAAGTACTACACCTCGAAGAGAACGTACCGAAAATCCAGATCCCCTTATTAGTGTCCTACACTTTTATCAATCTAAGTGGATAACATACGCGATTTAAACGACCATATTGATCAACTGTCAGTGTCTACGTCATTGCGCTGTAAACCTGAAGAATGTTCCTCCTATATTAATGACCCTGCTAAACAGTTCAAGATTATAACCCAAAATATTCGGTCAGTAAACGCAAACTTTGACTCTCTTCTGACGCTTCTAAGTAGAATCAACTTTGAATGTGAAGTTATTGTATTAACGGAGTGTTGGCTAAGATCAAACAGTGCCATTGCGACAATCGAAAATTACTCGCACTACTGCTCTACTCAACTAAAAAATCAGAATGATGGAGTCATCTTATATGTTAAGAATGTGGGCAGCTATTCTGTTGTGGAACCTGATTTTATGGACGCAAGTTGCCTTGTACTGACGTTCGGCATAGACAAAGCGTTTATATGCTTATACCGGTCACCTTCTATATTAGACATTAGTAACTTTTTGCAATCTTTAAATTCTCTTTTAATTAGTTTGTCTTCATATAAAAATATAGTTATTCTTGGTGATGTAAACCTTGACATTAGCAGTACCCCATGCCCTAATCGTATTTCCGACTATCTGAACTTGATAGCTTTTCATGGACTTCTTCCTGCACATACTTACCCTACTCGCGACTCCGCTTGTCTCGACCATGTTATGCTCAAGACAAATGCGTTAGCATTCACCGTAGTAATTGACTCTTGTGTGACAGACCATAACCCTGTCTTGCTTTGTCTTAAACAAAGTAAACCATTCAATACTGGCGTCAAAACCATTTCAAGAGTTAATTACAATTCATTAGACTCTGACATGAATTGCGTGGACTTTCAATCAATTTATAAATATACAGATGCTAATCAAGCCACTCAATATTTCATCAACACCATTGTTAATATTATACTCGCTCACACTGTAATAGTTAAAGTCCCAAATCACAAACGCTTACTTAAACCATGGATGACTCCTGGTATGCTTCGTTGCACGCGCAACAGGGATGCAATGCACGCAAAACTGAAACTATCACCAAATAATCATGTGCTAAAAATTACATTTAAAAGATATAGGAACTACTGCACTAAAATTATTAAAAATCTTAGAAGGGAGTACGATAGGGCGGAGTTGAGTGAGGCTGCCAATGATAACAAAAAAGTTTGGAAAATTATAAAGAGGGTTACAAACACGGAAGTTTCTAAAAATCCCACAACTGACTTACTTGGCTCTTCGGTTTCTCCCCAACAGTCAGTGGATGCCGTGAACGAGTTTTTTGTCGACATGGGAAGAAACCTCGCGAGTGTTTTTACTCATCCGACTGATAGCGGACGCCCTCCACATGTCACTAATGCCGCACATGCGCCGCTACACTCGTTTGTGATGGTCGACACTGATGAAGATGAGGTTGACGCGCTGCTCATGTCTTTAAAAACTGATGCTGCTATTGGATGGGACAGTATCTCTACTAAGTTTCTGAAACGTTATAAAAAGCTGCTTGTCCCCCCAATGACATATTTATTTAATCTCTGCCTCAGCACAGGTGTATTCCCTTTGTACTTTAAAAAAGCTATTGTGCATCCTATTCATAAGGGTGGGAATAGAAACTGTGTTAATAATTACCGTCCCATTGCTGTCTTACCCTCAATGTCTAAAATCCTGGAACGCATTATAAACAAGAGACTCATTAAATACCTTGAGGATAAGAACCTTTTATCACCTAATCAGTTTGGGTTCCGACGAAATAAGTCGACGAATGATGCTGTTCTAAACTTAACAGATCACATAGTCACTAACATTGATTCAAAAAAGAAAATCCTGTCAATTTTTTTAGATGTAAAAAAAGCTTTCGACACAGTTTCTATTCCCAACCTAGTGTCGAAACTAGAGGAACTGGGAATACGTGGCCTCCCACTCCGAATCTTTGCTGGCTACCTACGCAATAGAACTCAGTGCGTAAAAATCTCCAATTATCTGAGTGGGGAGCTTCCGGTCACCTTTGGGGTTCCTCAGGGAAGTGTAGTCGGTCCCACACTTTTCCTAGTGTACGTAAATCAGCTGTGTAATCTGCTTCTCCAAAATGGAAAAATCTCTTCCTTTGCTGATGACACTGCACTCACCTTTATTGGCAATTCCTGGGACGAGGCTTTTGACGCGGCGCAGAGAGGACTAAATCAAGTTCTAAACTGGCTTAATGACAACCAACTTACCCTCAATACGGATAAAACAAAAATAATCTGCTTTACCCTACGGCAGTCTACACAGCCGCCGAATTCGTATTCCCTAATAGCGCACTCAAGCATTTGCTCAGGGACCACAGGATGTTCTTGCCCTAAACTCGTACGTACCCCCACAGTCAGATATCTCGGGGTGACTCTTGATGACAATCTGAATTTCTCAGCCCACATAGAGCTGCTGACAGCAAGGGTTAGAAAACTTATATTCGTCTTTAAGACTCTCCGTCATGTGGCTGAGGCACGGATTGTCAAAAGGGTGTACCTCGCCCTCTGTCAATCGCTCCTATCATATTGTGTTTCTGCCTGGGGTGGTGATCCTAAGACCACTTTGCTCAAATTGGAGAGGGCCCAAAGAGCCGTGTTAAAGGTTAGCACATTTCGTCCTATACTTTTCCCAACTGAAGAATTATATAAACATTGCAAAGTACATTCTGTCAGACAACTCTTTATTCTTAATACAGTCCTACTACAACACAAATATACCCCATATGTCACCATCACTAAAAGACGCAAAGACATTGTTTGTCAGCACTATAGATGTAAGTACTCATTTACGAAGCGATTTCTTTGTTTCCAAGGGCCACAATTATATAATAAACTTAATAAGAGATTGAGAATTTACTCACTTCCGATCTCGTCCGTCAAGAAATCTGTGACAAACTTCCTACTTACAAATAACTACTTAGATACAGAACGCTTGCTATTGTCTGATAATAACCAATCCTAAACCCTCTCATCGAGTATAGAACACACATTCTGCTCTGACACAACACACACCACCATCGTTACACACTCACACACAGACACACACACACACACACACACACACACGAATTATCCAAATGTCATGAAAATCAAATAATTACAAATAATAATCAATCAACGAATGAATCAATTAAATTTTCTAAATTCTAAAAATATGTTTTTTTATGTTTATGCTTATCTTTAAGTAAATTTTATGTTAACTTCAGTTCTAAACACTTGTTTTGTCTGCAATTCATATGTGAAACTGTTTATGTATGGGCTTGTACCACTGCCCTTAATACAAGTTATTTCATAACTTAGTAAGGGTGCTGGTTGCAACACCTACCTGTTTTGTTAACTAGCAATAAGTTAAGTGCATTTATAGAAATTACTATTTTACTTGATGATAACATTGTGTTTTGATTAAATAAATTATTATTATTATTATTATTATTATTACTGTTCCTAGGGTAATCAACAATAACGTCCTAATAATAATAGATGGCGCCACGTGTCTTTTGAATCATAATTTTATTTTATTATTAAAGAAACAATTCTTTTTTGTGTGGTCGCAAATCATCAAAAGACTCCTCCCGCTCTGGGCGGAACGGAAGGGAGTGTCAGACTTCTACTGACTAAAAAACACACATGTTCCTTCTTAGCTCTTTTTTTTTGTCCAGGGTCGCGGTATCTCATTCGAACAACCCGCATCCCTCGAACAACCCGCAGCCCATTTTTATAGAAACTTAAGTAGCGTTTTTGTAATACTTTCACACCGATGAAGGTTGCAGAGCTCAGTTAGTATCAAATAAAATGCATATAGTCAAACATAAATATGTCTCAGGAAAGGTATTAGCGTAAGAAATAGCAAAGGTAGTGCCAAGACAAGTCTGGCAGCACTTAGGAAACCTAGTTGAGTTAGGAATGCAATTAAGGCAAGGTGTATGCGGCGTCGACTATTTTAAGCCAGGCGCCTGAATAAAACGGATTACTACACATCTCTTATACTGTCTATAATTTCATGTGTTTTTTTTTAAATTGCATTTATGCATTTTCAAACGCACATTGCATTGTTCTAAAAATGAATTGATTTTTGTAACTCTTGTATTTTTTTTTTATTTATTCTCTGTTGAATTTGCATTTATGTATTTTACGCAAAGAATTATAAACGCACGTGGCATTGTTTTAAATACGAATTGTTTTTTATACTAAGTGAGAAAAGGTCATTGGTTGGTTAATGGTGGTACATTACAGTATACTGTTAAGTGTTTGTATTATATATATTTGTTTTTCATAAATAAATAAAATAGTACTAAAATACATTAGCATGCTGAACATAAAATAATGCTCTTCTAAGGTCTATTTTGCCATTATGCGATTTATGCGAGAGAGTTTTGGGTTACTATTCATTATCATCATCATCAGCCTATGTTCCCACTGCTGGGACTCAAGTCTCCTCTCTAGGAAAGGGGATGGGCTATAATCCACTACGCGTACCCAGTCTGTGCGCGTTGATACACGTTAAATGTCTTTGAATTTTTTGGGTTCTCAGATGATTACCCGATGTTTTCCTTCACCGTTTTAAAAGCAGCAGTGATGAAATAAATTACACAAAGCATTGCGCCTGCTTGGGTCCGAATCCATGCCGTAAATACTGGTCCACTCTCTCTTGCTCTCTGGTTACTATTACAGATTTATCTCTAAAAGTGTCTCCAAGTAATTGACTACGTTATTCTTAACTGCTCATCATCTGCCTGGCCATATTATCATATTATAAGTTTGCGTGTCAGGCTTTTGTGAAACTTACTTCTTGGAATTACTATCAATGATTTACATAATATTACAACAGCCGGGATCAACGACTTAACGAGGTTTTCAAGGCATGTAGGAAACTCGGTGTGATGATCGGACTCATCCACAAATTTACCTAGTCAAGCACGGTTTAACTTGAAGATCGACCCGAGTTATTGTTGTTCCTGACAGGTGGTAATTTATAATCAAAAATTTTTAACCTCTGCCAGGTTTACCTAAATGTATTATTCACACAGTTTTATACAAAGTGATGTTTACCCAACCAAGCCATTGGCCTACAATCAGACACAAATCTAAGCTCCAAGTTGACATTGTACCCAACAAACAAACCCCGGACGCAGGTATTGTGTACTGTACAAATCAGGTAGTTAGAGTGCGGTTTAATAATCGTTTAATTAAATACAAACTTATATACAATCGTGTGAACCATTGCTTACGTCAGTGGAGGAAGTTAATACATGAAACAGACACACAGAGTGAAGGAAAAAGAAAACCTTAATAGCTTTATAATAGAAATATAAAAATTCGATAGATAAACGATAATTTATTTCCTAAAACATGGATATGTACCTACAGATTGTACGCACTTATACAAGCCTTTTTTTTTTTGACGGGTGGAAAATCATCGAATAACCCCTCCCGCTCTTGGGCAGAGCGAAAGGGAGTGTCAGACTTCTACTGACTATAAACCACCCACGTTCCTTCTCAGCCCTCTATGTCAAGGCCGCGATAACTAGTGTACAACCCGCGGCCCCGACGGGGCTTATACAGGCCTTATAAATAATTGATGGGGTCAGCCAGTGTAAAATATAACTTTACACCTAGAACCCACCTGTGTGTGTGGTTTAGGTAGACGCCGGTTTGTCGTCAACCAGGTACAAAATCCAGACTCCGTGACTTCCACTGACACATTCCTGGTACAAAAACCCAAAAAAAAAATACCCGACTCGGAAATAAATACCAGGGGCCAGGGGGGGGGTATAATTATAAATGGCTATTTTAGCAGACTGAATTGCGTTAAAAAGAGTAAAATGCTCACAGACTCAGTTACTATTATGAAAGGTCCAGTTTATGCTTATTAACGCAATTCATAATTACTATGATCTGCTAAGTAGCCATTTTAGACGCCCTCAACAAACGCGCTTACGACCAACTACCCATGAGGTAGACTCTCACACACACACATTAAGTAGGTACAGCTATTAATAAATTTAAGTACGTCACTACACAATATACATACCTTCCTTAATAGAGTGGTAGATTTAGCCCATAATTCATCGGGCACGCGCCAAACGTGTTCAGCCCAGTCCTACTTAAGCTTGGTCGCTTTTTGTGACGCTGGCGATTTACGGTATTACTAGACCTGGATGTAAAATTAAATTATTTATGAAGGTTAAATTGTTTTATTAACAGTCTGCGCTTGAGTACTAATAATTATTATCAAATATTTATCTTAACTTGTGCCTAAGGCAGGCAAAAGAACAGATTTATACGGAGATAAATAGGTTATTAGCTGATGCCCGCGGTTTCACCCGCAACAAACTTGATAAATTATATACTACAACCTTCCTCGACAACCACTCTATCCATTGGTGAAAACAGCATGGAAATGGGTAACGTAGTTTTTGAGTTAATCGCGAATAGAAAGACAGACAGACGCAGCGGAGGACTTTGTTTTTATAATAAGTAGTGATATGTCCTCTCTATTGATTGAGCTTAAAAAGCATTTATTTTCATGTCGCGCTTAAAAAAAAACATCCCGTAGTGTAGCGTAGTGCTTTTAGAGGGTAGAGAAATGAGACAAGGAAGACTTAGTTATACATTTACTTAGCACTACACAAACAAAATAGGAGTTCTAGGGTCTAAGGTCACGCACTGTCACTGAAGGTAGGAATACGGTACTGCCCTGAGCAACCAGAAGACGTCGATCGCCACGCACGGTAGGTAGGCCGGGTCAGGCGGCCTCACGCGTCGGTAGGGACGCGCGGCAGTGCGATCGCCACGCACGGTAGGTAGGCCGGGTCAGGCGGCCTCACGCGTCGGTAGGGACGCGCGGCAGGGCGATCGCCACGCACGGTAGGTAGGCCGGGTCAGGCGGCCTCACGCGTCGGTAGGGACGCGCGGCAGGGCGGTCGACCAGGTGGGCAGCGGGCTCAGGGCAACTAGCCCTAGGCAGCGTTGGTGGTAGGCAGGTAGCGGCAGCGCAGACGGCCAGTAGGTAGCGGCGGCAGGCCACTGTCTACACGGCCACGCCGTCGTCTGGTGCCGGACGCTTAGGCGTCGCAGTTTACAGGCGGCTCGCGGTAGGGCGGCCGTGCAGATGAGCGCTTCTCACCGCGTTGGTAGATGCGCGAGAGCACAGCAGAGCAGCAGAACAGTGCAGCGTGAGCGAAGCAGCCATAGTTGGCTAGCCAGCGCTAGGAACCCTGAAACAGCGCCAAGGGGACGCTTGAGCTCCAAGATGATTCCTGTAAGCCCCCTACGATGTGCGTGTCCCAGCCATGCGTTAGATGCGGCAAGCTCAAGGCAGTGAAGAAGATGGAAGATGGGTACTCACACATCGCAGTGGTTTACAGTGATTAGTTGATAGGTGAATAGTTGATAGACTAAAGGCAAGGCGTGGCGTCACATCGCCACGTGTTTCTCTTTGACCGTTGACTCGCGTCGCCGGTTTATGATACAGCATGGATGAGCATGATTTAGTTTATAGAGAATAGAATAGGATGCATGCCATGCGGAGAACCATATAACCTATTAGAGCACATGTGCATAGTGAATAGCTAGGTGCTAATTAATATTAAATACAGAATACATTGCCGGCAGCCATGTTAAATAGACACAAAGATTACAAATAGATATGGCTTGCCGGGACATAAATTTAGCAGCAAAAGAACACAATGGCGGAGTTCACTTACCCAATAACTGGGGACTTATCTAGTAGGCTGCTCGCTTGATGTAAAAAGGGCAGAACCTATGCGTGCAGCCGTTTTTAAAGGAGGTCCTGAGCGACGTTCTCCCTCCATTGTGACATTACAGAACATTTAGGGTTGTACCTATAATTTAGTGAGGTGACAACTTTTTAGAATTAGTCGGTTTTTAGTGAATCGACTAATTTATGCTACAGTAGCCGGTTGTAGGATCGAGATCCAGAGATTGTATGGGAAGGCAGTTAATTTTGTTTTAACTAAGAGTACAATACCATTATCATAACCCATCTTAACTTCTATTAGAAATGACGTAGGTACCTTCATTAAAACAAATAATAGTTGCCTACTTACGTACATACCCCCGTACTTAATTAAAATGTATGAAGTCTAATGTTACTAACGAATAAAGATGATAACACATCTTGTAACAATTTTATTTATTACTCGACACAAAAAATATCTAGATTTATTTACGTATTATGAGCTAGATTATTTATCTGTTATACTGCATTTTGTGTTTTAACCTAAAAACCTTTTTAAAATGAACAGAAAAATCACAAAAACTTCTTAAAAAATTAATGAATAACACTGAACATCACGCCTGTAATCCAGGAAGGGAGAACAGGCATCTTTTGGTCTCGCTCGTTCCATCATATATACGTCATGTAACGGTCGAGGATCGCGAAAAGCTCACTCACTGGTTCCCATGGTATAAGTATGCGAAGGAAACACCGGGGTGGTTTATGGTTAGTTAAAGGTCGAACACCGGGAACAAAAAAAAATAATTATAAAACTAAAAACACGCGACTGAAAAAACTGAAAAGCAAACAACAAGCACATTTTAAATTAAACAAAACTTGGAAGCAGACGGGGTCCATCCTACTTTCATTTCAAGTATTTTATATTTTTGTAATCCCTTTTAAAACTCTTCATTTTGATACCAATATTGTTTATTTTTTAAAATTCCGCCTAATGACCCCCATTTTTTGTGTGTTTTTAATGTAGCCACTCGCGCCATCAAGACGAATCTAACGACGTATATTTAATTCAAATTCCTTCATCCGTTCAGGAGTTATGAGGGAACAATGAAACAGACATACATACATACCTACTTACATACATGTTAAACATATAACCCTCCTTTTGGGCGTCGCCACAGTCTGGTAAAAAAGGCCAGCGTTTGACAGTTTTTTTTTTCATTTCGCATTAAAACGAATTTTAGGCAGGGGTGTACCTAGAAGAGCAACCATGTTTTGCCAAATATATTTACGTCCCATGATAAAGAAGACGAGCCTAGAAACCTGAAAACCAAATCAGTTAATCGCTTAGAGAAGTTTCAGAGAATTGAAATTAGAGCATTAATATAGGTAAGTTGCAAACCGGTTTCCATTTATTGAAACGAGAACCGAAAGGTTGGAGCGAAACTTTTAAAACTTGTCTGCTCTTATTTCATTTTCTCTACGATGATGCTACTTCGTTATTTGCTAAGCGGATTAAGACGAGCCGTGAATGCATTACAGAACGGGATCCAGGGAGTAATTTATGCAAATCAGAGGACTGGATTGTAACATGGTTTTCAAGACTGAAACAGAGATTTTAATGTGATTAATTTAATTAATTGGAAGTGTAAGTAATAGTAGGGAACTGAGGATGCAATGTTTTTTCTATTGTACACTCGGTGACACATCAAGCTATACTTATCCGGTGAGATTTCGACTTCTTTAGGGTTTGTTTAGCTTGATTGTGCGACAATGTAACATAATGTAGCTATAGATAGTTAATCTAAGAAACTACTTACGTCTTCATCTGCCTAGCTTGTTTTACAATAATCAAATCAAATCAAAGAGAAATTTTCTTTATTTCATATAGGCCTACGCGGGCACTTATAAAACGTCGACAAAAAGGTGCACGGTTCGGTGCATTGGTCGATTCCTAAGGAGAAGAACCGGCAAGAAACTCCAAAGGTTACTCTTTTAATCTTTTAAAATCGTTTGGTTTAACAATAAGTTAAAAACATAATCTTGGTATAATACACACATAAAGACTATGCGGAAAGACGCAGCGTTGGTAGGCCTCCCAACAGGTGGACCGACGACATCGTGAGAGTTGCGGGCAACCGGTGGATGCAAACGGCAGGCTGCCGTTCTGTATGGCGTTCTATGGGGGAGGCCTTTGTCCAGCAGTAGACATTTTATGGCTGATGATGATGATGATGATGAAAGACTATGCAGATTAATGTCAGAGATGGTCTTTTGAAGAAAGCACCACACAGATTTGAGTGGACCCGTCCAGTCCGTCAGACCCGTTTGTCAGTTATCGTGGAGATCTACTTATAACTCAAGGAACTCAACGTCACGACGAACAATACCAAAGAAAGGACATTTGGGTGGGTCGCTTATAGTACTCTAACTGCCAGTAAATAGTAATGTTTGGGTCGGCCTGAAGTCAAACCGTATGTAGCTGATTACCAGTATTTTATATGTAGTGACTGTCTATCTGACCTCCACAACCCAGACTATGATACGTAAAGAGGTTGACTAAGCCACCATTTTCTTTGACATTTGTACCAAACTCTTCGTATAATTAACTTCAATATTTTTTCGTTAAAAAAGATACTTACCTTTTATTTGCGCTCAAATAAAACATAAAAGCTACGTATTTTTGTTAAATTCTAATTAAGCAAGTTAAGTATCCTAATTTGCCAGCACCTTTTGCCCGACTTCATAAAACCGTTGATGAAGACCCTTTCCACACAAAAACCCGGTCTAAATTCAACAATGTTGGTAACAAACCATTACTCAACGGAACAGAGACTACTAAAACGAGCTGTAAACACAAAAACCTTGTAATAAACCTATTAGTACTTATTGTTTTACTTTTATTACGCTACCCAGATGTGCCCATTGCCTTTCTCAGTTCTTCAGTTTTGTAGGGAAACCTAATTTTAAGACTTACAACGAAAAGTCTACGTTCGATGATGAGAGATAGAGTTCTATTTACCTTGTGAGGAACAGGTTTTCATTGATGGATATAAATCGGGTAATAAGGTTACTGTAACGTTGTTTAAGTATGGATATCTAGTTATTATTCATAAATGTTGCAGACTGTATTGAGTGCGAACCTTTAAAAGCGCATTTTATTTGAAAGTTTTTAGTCCTATAGAATTAAATGATTCTAATTTTCTTTTTCGCTAATTGATACACAATAGGTCCATTTCTAAAATATCTCAAAATAAAATAAAAAGAACTAACCAACCAATGTGCAGTGTACCAACGTGCGAAAATTAAATGTCGAATTTCGAATCACGTCAGCCAACATACGGCAAAAGAAGGCACGCTACACGTGACGTGGACGCGAAGAATATTAAATTTTGAAATATTTACTTTGACATTTTCAAAATACGAATGTGTCGTCTAAATAGAATTGCATTCAAGAGATGTAAGACCTCTTTATTTCACTAAATAAAGAATTTCGAAAGGAGTTTTGTGTCGATCACTACCGGTTAATTGTCATCGAGGTTAAGACCGTTAAACAAATTGTACCTCCATAGCTAGTTCGATATTTTCTCTTTAAAACTTAGTACTATTCGATAGATACCTACAATCTACATGTCAAATTTAGACTTAACCATTTAACTGATCAAAGTCATAGTAACTTGATCTAAGAATTAACGAGACGAAATCAATTAAGCTAGCATGAAAGCCTAACTACAAGGGCCAGATCAATCCACAAAACACGGTATTTTAAAAGCCAAAGGGAACATTTATAAAAAAAATAGTAAAATATTCATTCTTTACAAAATGCTCAAAAAATACCCACAGCAATGAAAAAAATTATGGATGTCTTACTACCTAGCTTCACTCACCTACTGATTTATTGACTTAATAATATTACCAATAGTCTACAATTAATTTTGGATTCACAGAATACTCAGTGTAATCGTACACCTAACACTTACCAGAAAGTTTGTTACAAAACTCGAAACCGACGCGATTTATCTTGGTCTAATGGTTTCGCCTGGCAAAACTTTGAACGCAATCTTAGGATGTACAACTACAGTTTCTGAAAGGTGAGTAGGCGTTTACTTTTTTTCTTGAAGGTGTCGTCGTTAACGATAATGTATAACTGTCTATTTCACTTGAGAACAGAATTTTCAGAAATGCCGAATTCTAGTTCGATTCAATCGACAAATTCGATTCGTTAATGGTTTAAAATCGATGTTATAAGTAAAGATCAAGTACTTATTAACGTTGTACCTACAGATGTAGTGATTGATATCAGAGCAAATAGGAAATAGTTAGTAAAAAAACAATTACATAGATACGTAATGAAGTTAAAAATACATTTGCATGAACTCATGAAACGTGCAATTTAACTGTTATTTTAATATATTTTTCCCAATAGATAGTAGTACTAACTTATATTTTAAGTGAGAAAAAAGTAAAAGAACTTGGCATAAGGATCTTAGCGTGAGTTATTATGTATAAGTGGCGATTTTATTACTGAAGTTTGTCCATAAAACAAATAAATTGGAACCATTTGGGGTTTTATTGATTTAATAACAAAGCCAGCGTTTTTGTTCTTTGTTGGAATAAATTGGTTATTGGTCTTCAGAATTCCATGAAACTAGAAATAGTTTTTGGAATTAAACTGAAGGATCTTATGTCTATTTTTAAATTTATTCCCAGGGCAAATTCTTAGAAATCCGCTGAATTAATCTGCTCCATTGAGTGAGTCTGAACATTAAATTCATAAATAAATATGAGTGTTTATCAATCGACTTGACTCCTAAATTATAATATACATTTAATTTAGTTTATTTTGGCACTTAAGTTCACGCCTGTAATCCCCGGGGGATAAGGCAGAGATGTACCTAATTTATTGTATGTCTCATTTTTCGCCAGTCATGTTGCAGCCTCATGTTATAAGGGGCGATCCTTTTGCTCTTAACCAGAGAAATTCCTGATGGAAAAACCCAATAACACTTTGCCCGACCCGGGTATCGAACTCAGTTCCTCATGCTCAGCGGTTCCGCACTTGCGACTAATATACCAACGAGGCAGTCACGAAGTAAACTTCGCAATGAAAATAACTGAACCGCAATATTGTTCATAAATAATATTAAAGGGGATAGAACCCGTCGGGGCTGCGGGTTGTTCAGAAGTTACCGCGGCCTCGACACATAGGGCAAAGAAGGAACATGGGTGGATTTTAGTCAGTAGAAGTCTGACACTCCCTTTTGCTCTGTCCAAGAGCGTGAGGCGCTATTTGATGACTTTCCACCCTCCAAAAAAAAGGGGGATAGAACCGATGTGGCATATCAACCTACCCGCCATTTTGTTTTTTTTTTCGAAATCGCGGCCCAAGATGAAAGTGGTATGTATGGATACAGGACATTAAGACAACAAAAAATGTCCAGTAACACCGATACCCCAAGGTTTCACGTTACCGAGATATTTGAAGGTAAAGATCGACAAATGAGTACAACGACAATCATTAAAAAAAAGACTATTTACGTGTATAGGCAATAAATTGCAGACAAAAAATCATTCCCAGGTTGAATATTAATATGCGCACGAGAAAATCGCTTCGCATCACATTGAAACGCTATGTAATGTAAAAGAATAGTTTTATCGTGATCATAGTATTGTGAAATGTACCTGCTCTCTTTCAATAAACAGTAATAATAATAATCAACGCCTATAGACAGGTAAAAGTTTTTATGTGGTCATTGTATTCATATGTCGATCTTTATCTTCAAATATCTCGATAACGTGACACTTTGGGGTATCATGTCACGTTAAATTTTTTGTTAGTTTAGGTGTCTTCTACTCATACATACCAGTTTTGTCGTGGGCCGTGATTTCTTAAAAAATCAAAATGGCCGTGGGTCGATATACCAGCTTCCATGCAAAAAGTTCAAACGCCTTAATATAATATTGTAAGCCCCACAGAATCCGGATACTGGTGTCACAGCTAACTAAACTGATTAGTAAAGGTCTCCTCTATGAATTCATTGACACGAACTCAATTATCATTCTGTTTTCCAATTTTGAATTCCCCTCGAATATATTTTTAACTTGTTTATGCCCGAGGCGAATTTTGGGAATTGCCCACGGGTACGTCCCCGTGGGAAATTCAAAAAAAACTTATGGTCTAATCCAGACTATATTCTCTCTACTCGGTGGTAAATTTCACCCAGATCTGTTCAACCGTTTTGGCGTACCTAATAAAGTCACAAACATCCATCCATCTAAACCTTCACGTTTATATTAGTAGTTTTATAAGCTACACGGTTGGGTTTAATTTAAAGTTAGCTCTCTTTTGTGAGGGATCCAATATGGTTTCAGGGAAATAATAATCTAATCCTTGTCTATCTATTCGTGCATGTTATTAAATGGACAGTGGCTCGCCGGAATATTCAATATGTTATACTAGCTTTTGCTCGTTGGTTCCCTAGTTTGGATGATGGCGGAAATAATTCTGCGGGAACATACTATCGGGAAAAATAAAATTATTTTATTTCAGGCCAAGTCCATTTTGGTTATCACAAAAGCACAACTTAGAAGCTAGTATTAAAACTTACATCTGCAAGAAAGACAAAAAATCGTTCCGCAGTAAAAAGCTTCCAAATAGATACAGAGTTACATTCACATTCATAATAATTAGTACGAAGTAAGGGTAAGCAACATGATGAAAATACAATATTATTTTTATGAAATCCATTACAATGAACCGGTACAATTTAATCTATTAGCGCATGAGTAAGCTTGAATGTTTCATGTCAAGACGACCCGACTGCGGCAAAGGAGGATTATATTCAAATAGAAAAATAAGTAACGCATTAAAGTGAAATTTATCTAAGCTGACCGAATGGTTTCATACATTATATTTCATTGTCACGTTATGCCAATAAAACTAAATGATTCGTTTATGTCTTAAAAATGTTATAATTTTTTTTTTTTTTTTAATACCTTTACTTTTTGTGACTAGGCTTTCAAGTGTTGAGAAAAATAATTCCCATTAAATAATGTTACATCAGAGAAAGTATTTTAGGCTAGAAGACAAATATGAAATGAAAACTCTAGTCATCTTTATGCTTTGGTACTACATTTCATTAGGACTATCGGTTAATCAAGAAACTAATTACTTACTGACACAATTTCATCTTTGGTTCTCTTTGAGAGCAAGATTCCAGTAGATGTTGACGACGAATAACGCCTTCATAGCATAATGCTGAGACTCGTACTGGCTGCCAGTGACTGTGTCTTAGAGAATCAAGATATATACTATGTGGGCTTGTAGCCTGCTTTTGTACCAAACGAAGGGTGAACAGAGAAAATTCGGAATGTGTTAAATTTATGTGACTACCTCATTGGTCTAATTGAGGTCCTGGGTTCAAGTCCCAAGTTGCAGCCCAAGGGCAAGCCAGTAGGAGTCGTTCCCTCTCCACCTCTCCGGATGCATCCGTGCGACGTGGCCAGCATACTCCCATTTAACCTAATGTGGATAACGATTACAATAACCCATTCTATTAACAGTTTTATTTTGACTTTTCCTCCATTCCCCAAAAACCGGTTGGCATAAAACTGACCACACAAGAAGAATAATGTGGTTAGGTTAGGTATTTAAATATTCATTAGAAGGCACGCCGCACCGTTCGATTTTATCTGTCACTATTGTTGTTCGGATTCTTATACGGATGTTAGGAACAGAGCATCGTTCAGCCGAAATTGGGCATCCTCCAAGTGGATCCTTCCATGCCTTTGGCAATTAGTGTATTATTCACTAAATTAAAAACTGCTTCGTTGATTTAGTGGTTGCTAGTGCCGAAGAGCACAAAGGGACTTCGCTTTCCTGGTCGAGCAACGGATTATTGGGATTTATGCATGAGGGTTTCAGTTACAGTAGCAGCCACGGAGGCTTTTGTTCCCCATACAGACACAGAAACAGTCTAAACACAACGTTCAAAATTTTAAATTGATAATCGGTGAATTTCTGTCATACCTTATCGGAGGAGCCTTTTTCGTGTTTTGCCACATAAGCTTAGCAGCTCTTTGGAATAGGTATGTCGAGATCATGATTGTCATCAAAATTTTCGCATGTCTGACTCGATCACGTGGACAAGACTCCAGAAAAGTCCGTCTCTCAATGACCTTTGAGCGCTTTTTGAGCGACATTGAGCCAAAGAAAACCGAAAAATGTAATAGCTAGCCAAATTGCAGCTGAGCCGAGGCGCATTTAACCATTTTGGATAAGTCTCTTTAATTGAGGGGGATTAAACCAGCCTCCAAAAGCGACGATATTTTTAGAACGTCTGGCGCCGCGCCGTCCCCCAATTTGGCTGACCAGCTGTTTGAGCTCCACTCGTAAAGAAGAAACGAGCCGAGTTAAGGTATTATTTTGCTTACGAGGTTTTTTGGAGAATAAGTATCTAAATAAGAGAGATAAGCCGTTTGGATTTTGATTACTAGGGTGAAAATGGCCCGGAGACTTTCAAAATTCGACTAAAAACAACAATAATTGTAATCTATCCATTTTCATATAACTTAAAATAGTTTTTAATATCTGTAGTGTAACCGTTGTTCTTCTATATCACATGAAATAAAGAAAGAAAGAAAGAAAGAAAGAAATTATTTATTTGCTAAAATGTAGTTAAACATGATAAGATCGAATATTTTTAAATTGTCCCGATACATTGGTCCCAAAGATCTATGGGAAAATTTGTTTGGACCATCCAACAGTCACACTTACAATATGCTCTAACGAATCCGATTAAATATCTGGAAGGTATAATAAAACAAATGTCATAGCTTTGTAAAGTCGCAAAATTCAAAGAAGGGCGTGGATCACTAGTAAATTTTTAAGAAATTATTTTTCGACGTTGCTACCCGACCGGTTATAAAATGATGTCAAGTAGGCAACACGTTCTTCTGTTAGTATCTTTTTGGCCAATGACTGATAAGTTAATGGGTTTTAATGACAGAACAAGTCGATTATTCTGACCTTTTTTGTGATTATGTAACATTGAAATCACGTAGGTACCATTCATTTAAATAAAACGTGCAAAAGATAAAATATCGCATTTATAAAATGTTTTCCTTACGAGTAAATAAAGTATAGCAAATAACTGTAATACAATTACTAAACAAATGCTATTAAATAAATAAATAAAAAATTGTGTTTGTAAAGAATACATTCAAACAATATAATATTCTCTTTCCCAGTTTTTATATACAGGATATCCGGTTCTACGGCGTGAATTCCTCATGTTCTAAAAAAAAACCATTTTCTGGCAGGAATTTTAGACTCACTCCAGGCTACCTAGGTAAATAGATTACATGTGCCCAAGCACTCGTCTAACGAATGCACACAAAAGTTTTGTCCGTTCCTAAGTCGACATTCCTTTAAGAAGCTCAAAGCTTCGCTAAGCTTTGAAGAGCAGCAGGCTATTAGCAGCATAGCCGAAAAAATTTAAATGCATTTAAATTTTTCAAAGTAAAGACTTAATACATAGGTTCGTATTGTAATCATTAACACTAGCTTTGATAAAAGAAAACATCGTGAAGAAACAAGCACACTTATGAGATATTTCTTAATGACATGTAAAAGTCAAATTAGAGGCCCATGCACTGAAAAAATAAAACATTAAACTGTACTTCTTAAACAGTAAAATATGAGCCTAACATTCAAAGCAGTAACTTTTAATGACCTGTCGTTAAAAACATTTAACTGTTTAAAAAATTTTTTTACTGTTTTAAACATTTAAAAGAGAATAAGTTTTTTAATGTGTCATTTATAATTTTTTTAAATGTTTTAATCATTAAAATGTTTACTGTTTAAAACAGTACAAAAAATGATGTTTTAAACAGTTACATGTTTTATAACGACATCTCATTAAAAGTTACTGCTTTGAACGGTATATAATAGGCTCACATACTTTACTGTTTAAGCAGTACAGTTTAGTGTTTTATATCACAATTCTATTGTCTCAGTGCAATTTCAATACCACTCACTCAATAAAAATGTAATTCCTAACTTCGTTCTGCGGACTGCATCATTTTTTCAGTGTGGGAAGCATATACATTTTGACACCAGGTTACGCAATAACGGAACTGTCATGGAACCGTGGAAACTAATGGAGCTAGGCCAAAGGCTTGTTGGCTACGTTTGTATATTTCTTAAAAGTCCTTTAGCTTATTAAGAGCCACTAAACACAATCAAGCAACTTATCTCCTCCTCTCTCTTAACTCCTCTTAGTACTCAATCCATCAAATGTTGTTGCTATTGTTAGTAAAGTGGAGCCTCTTAAAAGATTAGTGCAGACGCTACTGAAGTTCTTGTGTGCGGACAGACTAAGATGCAAGGAAGCAAACAATGTGGACAGTATGGGACTTAAAACTGTCGCACGTTTCAACTGTGTAACTTAGAGGAAGTTTAAGATGTATGTGCTGTTCC
Organism: Diarsia rubi; assembly: GCA_932274075.1. NCBI lineage: Eukaryota > Metazoa > Arthropoda > Insecta > Lepidoptera > Noctuidae > Diarsia > Diarsia rubi. Next base: position 15,925,828 of record OW026424.1, on the reverse strand, counting down.
CACCTACTACTACGGTAGGTACAGTCAGCGCCCAGCATTACCTGACCCTTCTTCACACAGTACTTTACCTCCTTTTCTTAGTACAAGGGGTCAAAAAATGCTGGGCACAGACTGTAATTAGTCTGCTACTTACTTATTGCTTGTTGTATCTCTGTGATCGCCAGATGCTTACCGAGGAGATTAATCATACGTACGTTAGACCAATGACTTTTCTTTGGAAATCCATTGTAACATCTTCCTTCATTAGAAGATTTCCGATAACCTGTCATAAACAAGAATGTGTCGTTGATGGACCATTGTGCCAAGATATTTTTAACAGATTTGGGACCCGGGTGGTCTCCTTAATAATGTTATTGTTTTCTGAGCAATATCAGCATTCCGTGAAATTGTTCTATTCCAACTGCTTACGTTCCAATAAACTATATACTTTTTTTCTGATGGCGTCTATGCTTAAAACCGTCTCCACATCACACATTTGATTTCGAAAGCAGTTTTTGAGTTATATCATTTTTTTTTCGTTTGAACCAGCCAAAATGTGAAGAGGAAAATAGATGGTTTTATTTTATTAATTATCAAATGAACATCAGAGCAATGGATCGTTCCTTGACTAAAAAGAACCTCCTCCTTTTGGAAAGTCGGATAATGAAGATCAGCACACACAACACGTTTTTAGGCACCTTCGTTTAAATTTAATTTTATGAACCAATAGTGTTGTACCCTCTTCAGAAAGTCACACTCATTGGTCTCATCTCCAGTGATTGGATATTCAAATTGCTAACCAATTCCATCGGACCTAAAAGACAATGGCCAAAGATGTTCGTTTAAAAAAGGGGTTTGCCGATTCTTTCGACATCACACGAGGCAGTTTAGTCGAACACGCACTTTATTACAAAATCTCTTGGCAATATTGCCGGCTTATATCGGAAATAGTGAGTTGTGAAAACTTATTTGCTCATATTGAGTTCATAAAGATAATATTCTGACTTTCAATGGCGTTTTGAGTCAAATGCCGATGTATCTATATAATATCATCACACTTATAACGGGTATCAACAGGCATATTGAAAAACTGTTTATATTTTTTTATTGTTAGTCAAACTTTGATATTTTAATTACATGTCAAGATCCGGTACGTAAAACTTGTTTTTTGTACAATTTTCTTTTCTTAAAAAAAATATTGAATACGTTTTGGTTCGATGAGTTTGACTATCTTCCTACCCAATGTTCACTCGGCAAGGCTTTGTTTATCAGCAAAAAGGCCACGATCTGATCACCAGAAAACCCAAAAGAGCCAGAAACCCCTATCAAAGCCTGCAAATTGAATAAATAGCACAGGACCAGACCTTTTCCTGGTCTACCAAGAAATGCTTGAATAGCAAACATTCATTAACAGATTGAAAGAAGGTTTGTTGACTTATTTTAGTTTAGCAATTGATCAAATTCATTAGACATACCAATGACTAGATCGATAATTTGTGATCAAAGCTACGATGACGTAACGTAAATAAATAAATAAACATTTTCTAACCTGAAGTACTTTTACATGAGTTTTTTTCGTTGATTGTGTATGGCATACGGAAATAAGGATAAAGGTAATAAATTATATTTTAAAACAGCACGAGTTTGTTAAACTAAAAATGTTTGTGAAGTATGGCGCGAAAAGCATTCCTGAAATATTTTTACCATCGAAAATAAAAATTGGCTCTTTAAAAAATGCGCTTTATAGGTACCCACAAATATGTAAGTATAAAAAAAGAATATGCTACTGGCATGCTCCTTTTTAAGGCAGAAAAACAATTTACTCTTATTTTGAAGCTTTATGAAAAGTTTCAACATTTTATTTTCGTAACAACGTAAGATGGGTTTCGCATGGTGCCTAACAAAATTATAATATTATTTTTATAGAACCTAATTGGGCTGACGTTGAAAAATTAACAATAGTGGTATTTTTGTTGCAATTTTTTTAGTAACCTTTTCAATATTGTTTTGCCAAGATAAATATTATTATTATTAACAAAATATGAACAAGATTATTAAATCAAAGATCATTTTCAAAAAACCAGTACTTCTGCATTTTTGGCGATGGTGATTTGTGGCATGTTTTTTTCCTACTGTTTCCAACACCCTTATTTTAGAATCTAATCAAAACGATAGCGAACACTCTCCAAATTGGAAATCGAAGTCAAGCCGTGTGGATAAATACTTTTTTTAAAGACCTAATGAGAAGGTCTTTATGCTAGTCTTTTTAGCCGACAAAAACAAATGAAGACTGGGCTGTTTGCCGCAAGCCGAAAATAGCAGAAAATTGCTACATAGTGAACCAGGATCTTGGCAGAGATAGCAAGACGAAATGGACAGATTCCATCGGAACTGGAAGGAGGTTGTGTGGATTCGCGAAAAGTGGAAATAGTGGAGAGAGGGACAGTCTAGAAAAAAAAGAAAACTTCTATACTATCGGCTTTTTTGTCCGAAAATAGTCCAATCGATTTAAGTTTATCGAGTGTCTCGAGTCGGGCATTTTTTGCATTTGTCTTTTTGCTTATCTTTGGAATTATCTTGTTTTTTGGGTCACTTGTGTGGAGTTACAAACTTCGAATACCCAAGTGTACTGGCTCAATAGACTAAAGTTATTAAAATGATCACTAGAACAAACCAATTTCTTAGGAACTTGATCGAGTAGAACTTTTCTTGGCACACTGTTCACGCTTAGCCGGTTTTATGGTTCGTTGCGAACATAAACGTATTTTACAAAAGACAAATGAAGTAAAACCAGGAAACATTTGTTATCGCATAAAAATGGTACTTCGCTTTTCGTGTAGGACTTTTCAAGTAGATTTCATTCCTTTTATAATTATAGTTTATTTTTATCCAACATTTTGATTATTTCACAGCATGTCGAATCGTGATGAGTTTTAATCTGACGACCTTTGGTCTAGCCTAAAGCCGGCTTTTGACTATGGGGTAATATCCTACTAATATTATAAATGCGAAAGTTTGTGAAGATGGATGAATGTTTGTTTCACTTTCACGCCAGAACGGCTCAATGAAATCTGAATGAAATTGGACACTATGATAGCCACTGACATTTGAACAGATACGCAATAGCCCTGCTGGTTGTGTTGACATTCGGTTAAAAGTAATAAAATTTAAATAATAATAAAGATCCTCGAAGCTTGCTTATTTGCATGCATATAAGTTAAATCTGTTACGTAATATAAATCATTATAAAGTTGGCTAGGTATTAAACAGAGTATAGTTATGTGTGAGATAGGAATGAAATCCTTCATGTTGTTGAAACCATCATGGCTAAGGAATTATAAATTATAAGTAGTATAAAATATGTAAATTTATTTAAAGTGACTAGCAATGTGATGCGGTATTTTTGTTTACTAGTATTTAAAAAGAAGGGTGCAGTACCATTTTTTACAAAGATTAATACAAATTAGAAGAAACAATTTAATTTATTTCACAACTATCAAAATATGAAAAAGATCTGTGAAAAATTTAAAATTAATGAAAAAGGTTGAATAAATGGGGTTTTATTTAAATTAAAAGCAAACATATGCATATCCTATGTGTTTATTTTTACCTAAAAATATCAGTCGTCCTTATTTAGTCCATGTTCATTTTATATATTATCATTATATACTTAAAATCTAGGCAATTGACTATCTTACAAAATTAAATACTATTTGTTACATTCATTCAGTTCACACATATATAAACCTGTTATATAATAAGTCATATAAAAATACAGATTTAAAAAAAAAAAAAAAATTATAATTTTAGATGTTCTTAAATATTGTCATACCACAGGCGGATTGTGAATATATTTTGTCAATTTTAATACGATTTATACATTTTCATAATCTGCCGGATCTATAATTGATAGCCGGATCCAACGGCCTTAATACTATCCGAGGCACGGATAATTTTCCGTCGGGGCTGCGGGTTGTTCAAAAGAGATACCGCGGCGTCGGCACAATGGCTAAGAAGGAACATGAGAGGTTTTTAGTCAGTAGAAGTCTGACACTCTCTTCCGCTCTACCCAAGATCGGGAGGGGTTATTTGAACTTTTTAAATTGTTCAACATGATTGCTCGTTTTCACCAACACTAGGTAACATCTAAAGCCTAAATAATAGTACAGTTTGGTTGACAAAAACGAGACCTGGCATTGCATAAACATTAGAGCATTTATTTAGTTTCAACAGGCATTACAAGCTTGTTTATCTAAGGATAGAATACTGAATAGTTATTACTCTGAGATGTGTCCATATTTCATTTTTATTTTTTTGTTAAAGATCTTTGTAACTATTAAGCTAAGTTCAATTTAGTCATGATTCGTTAAAGATTAACTACATTTATTTTTGTTTGATGAACAACCTATATCAACTTCATTAATTTACCTTCTTCGTTGACATACAAAAAAATAAACTGTTTTTCAAATTGGTACCTCAAATTTTTGTCGATACAATATAATCAACCAATCAAACCTCGTAAAATAACATACAAATTATGAAACCTAGTAATAACCAAAGCTTAGTAATTAGTACTAATATTATTTTGATCGTGTAGCCGATAATAATATGTTCAGTCATTAGGGTTATATTACACGTTCTGCAGCTCCTAAATACTATTATAATAACGTCTATATTAGCAGTAATTGTATAACGCATGAACAAATTACCCTGAATTAGATACGATAAGCTTAGTCATTATATTAATTGATTTTATATAATACTTTTTATATCTTCAGAGATAAAAACAATTATGATTAGTTACACGTGCTGTTTTTTTTCTGTTATGTTTTTAACTAAATGATGATGATATAATAATGTGGATTGTTTACTTTGAATCATCAATCATAAGTGATATTACATAACCTTAAATTCCTTTTATACATTATCAATTTAAAGAATAAATTGAAGTAACCTTAAACAACTGGTTTGGTTAAAAAAAAGTAGTTTTAATCAATTAGAATGTGCCTTACTAATCAGTAAAATATTTAAATAATTCGTTTCACAGATGTTTTTGCAAAGTGATCATAGTTTTTGGCTCTGGCATAAGAATGATGTCATAAACTAAAGAATAAGATACAGTTTGTTATTAGTGTTTGGTACCTTCAAGCAATCATATCACAAAGTCATCTGAATAAAGAAACATTGCCTAAAAATGATGAGTTTCTGACATCATAAAAACAAAGCAAAAGAAATATTGTATCTCAACAAGTAAACCATCTTATGTATCGAAACCAGTTTTTTGTTACAATATACTTATTTGCAAGTACTGAAAACCTGTTACATTACCTTGTATTACCATGTTCATATTGAATGTCGGTTCACGCTAAAGTGTCAATACTTATTGTGAGCATTAACGCCTCTTTGTCATAATATAAAAAAGTCTGATGAGATTTATTTGATTGATGAGTCTTCTTATAATTAATAAATCGTGGTAACCCTACTTGACCCGACCGAAACAAGCACACCCCTAATAATGTATGTGGTTTGTGGACACAACATAAATTATGGTCTAAGACACAGTCATCATAGCAAATATTCAGGGTTTTTTTGCGAACTCCCTAACTCATCATTTACATGATAAGCAAATAACTGATGTCACTGTTTTGCAAACTAAAATATCTTAATAAATAACTTACATTAATATTAGCATAAATAATACACCATCGTTTATGGCACGGCACTATTGATAGAATCTTCAAGTCTTCAATTGTTTTTGTTCCGCACAACACTTTTTCTCACAAAAGTACCTCCAATCATCACAAAACATATCTCACTGGTAACTTGTATGTTGTTATTTTGGTTACACTTTTCGTTATTAATCATCCGGGAAATAGAATCCTGTGTCTACAGGTTCTTCCGGTGGTGGGGGCGATGAATTCACGTGGCCCTTGACGCCAATTTTACCAAATCTTGGATTGATAAGCTCGCCCAAAGTGTCTTCATCTAAATTGACTTCGTTTTCCGAAGCTTTCCGAGTGTCATAGTTCGTGAGTCCTGGGAAATAGATCGCCGAAGGGTCGTCAGGGATAGGGTAGTACAACTTCCTTGGCTGTACAAAGTTTACTAGACACAGGAGCACGATCACAAACTTTATCCGGCACATTTTCGACACGACCTTGCTTAGCGGCGCGAAGTAAACAAATGACCACCAACAGGTTGTAAGCGCGTGTTTTAACTTTTAAACGAAGCGGTCTGGTTTTATGCTTCGCACATGAATGAAAACAGCGAGTTATTCTGCAAATATATATACTGACTGATTATGCCTGCGATTTTCCTGTTAGCGCTTTCGTTAGGCTACTGAATCATACTATGGTGTTCTAATTTAACTGATTTTAAACCGTTCGTTTGTAATTAGGTAGACCGCGGAACAACTGGACAGAAATATTGACCAGTGGTTTGTGGTGGTGATCCTCAGTCTTTCCTCAGTCTTTGCCCAGCGGTGGGATGAGACAGGCTAATAGCAACAGTAAATCGTTTAAAGTATCACAAATGAGTATTCCGTTAAATACCATAACGTCTCCATAAAAGATTTCTCTTATGAATTATGTCGGCATTACCTACATTTGCATAAGTGTTTATGTCTTTTTTTAAAATAATAATTTATCACACTTGAAATACACATTTAAGGTTTGAAAGTAAACCAGCCACGTAACGAATCATAACTATTTAAAATAATGTGTACCTACTTTAAGTGACAAATACCATTATTAAAAAAATTAAATAACGTTTTGACCAAGTTTTTAATTATGATTCATAACTTTAACAAAAAATTTTCTTAATAAATCTGCATTATTTTATTAAATTGCAGAATACTCACATCTTGGTGAAGCCCCGCGAACCGGTATGTAGTACTAGTGTAACTGTACCTACTTACTTATTATAGACTTGTTACTTGCAATTATAGTAACAAATTTTTTGAGCCAATATTACTTAGCACCTAGCCAACATAGCTGGTGAAATGTGGGTGTACAGTACACCACGACCACTAAGTCTTTGGGGATTACAGGTGTGATGTTATGTTACCATTCATCACTCTCCTGCCCTTATTCCTATTTATTTGGGGTCTTCTTCCATACGTGTCTATTTCTCGTCACCTCCTTTCAAGTCATGTCATCCTTCACACAGTCCATCCATCGTTTCTTTGGTCTTCCTCTCCTCTTATAATTGAGTATTTCACCAAAAAAATCTAATTAGTCCGTCAGATACATTTTCAAAAAATAATAGACACTTATTTTTTCTTTTTTCACGTAAACAAAAGATGAAGAAGATGCAGTACTTCGAAAAGTCGTGTCAAGTCGTGTGACGTCAAGGTTAGTACTTTTTTACCCACAAAGTGACGTCAAAAGCCCCCACTCATTATCTTTGACACGTTTTATTTTCGTAATTTTTTATTAATTTGTAAAAAAACTAAAAATACGTATTCAATATTTTTCGATAATCTAACGGAGGAGAACTAGGTAATTAGATTTTTTAGGTGAAATAGGGTAGAGAGGGTGGGATAGGGTTGGGCCGCGGGTAGTCCAACGGTTATCGCGGCCTCGACATAGAGGGCGAAGAAGGAACATGGGTGGTTTTTAGTCAGTAGAAGTCTGACACTCCCTTTCGCTCTGCCCAAGAGCGGGAGGGGTTATTCGAAGATTTTACACCCACCAAAAAAAAAAAAAAAAAAAAAGGTTGGGATAGGGTATTTCATAATAACGTTTTGCTCAAGATGTCTTAATCGATTATCATTATTGATTTAACGTTTGTATCGAGTAATCATAATGATACCTATAAAAAAGGTATAAGTACCCACATTACATACCACTTTGTTTCTTAAGAGCTATGCTTTAAACTAACATTATTATTTAAGGCATCATAAAAAACTTAGTACGGTTTTAAAGGCTTCAGTTTTTGTTAGTTTGCAAGTGTAGTTTTATGGATGTTATTGTAATAACTTGAGTGTTTATTATTTCATTATAAGTGCAATAACATTATGCTAATTGATCCGTGCAATGAGACTTTTTGAGTTACTACCCGTACATTTTAAGACATCGACATTCATTGGGTCATTTTAAAACAATCAATGTATTTTCTTTCAAAGAACCAAGTTTCATTATTGTCATGCGATCACTATGAAACATAGTGATATTTATATAAATACACATTATGTAGTTTATAACAAGTAAGGTCATATTAAGAGCCTGAAACTTGTTTTGTCCCACTGACAAAGGGCTTGTTGTTATTCTAGTAATTTTTAGTAGGAATCACGGTCAGCCATCTGCAAATGAGACGAACTTCGTGGTTCTTTTAGTTAATTTTTTATGCGGCCGCCACACACTCGACGAGTGACGTGGGAAGTAGCGAGGATAGGAGGCAGATACATAGTGTGGCCACTTTACTCGTCATGCGCACGTCATGCTCCTCATCCTGCCCATCGCTCCCTATTTTGTCTCCCTAAATTGCGCAAAAGAGCAGTGTGGGCAGAGCGGGCAACATCGCGGCATAGCGATGAGCAGCGCAAGGACCATAGTGTGGCGGCCGCATTATGGGGCACATAGGGCACACAATGTGTCCGACCTAATCCCACATAAGCGACGGCCAGACATAAATGGCGTCATGTGCGGACATGGCGCGGCGTTTAGGATACACGGAATGTCGTGGCTCGGGCGTGAATATGACGCGCCATTTCGGCGCCCGCGTATCCTAGAGAAAAACGTCGCCGTTGCGGCCGAGGCGTTATAGCTAAATTGCGCTTTATTTCTATGCACTTGGTATAAAATTTGAAAGGAATATGAAGCCGACCGCACCATGTCCGCGCCCAACCCCAGTTATGTGTGGCCTGCGCCTTATGATTAGTGGTTTTAAGAGTCATACCTTGACTTTGGTTTCCGCACGCCACGCAATGTTTTGTTTCATATCACTCCGAAAGGAAAATAGGACACTGCGCTCCATGTAGGTATCATTGGTGAACCTCCAGTTTTGTCTCATACATATGTACATAGTTTTTACACGATACTGTTATGATGGTGAGTAATTTTATGTTTCGATAAGTTTCATCATGTGATATAATAGAAATATGTTATGGACACGTATTGGTACGAGAAATGCGTATGTGATGAATCAACATTAAACCACAATATTAAGTATTTGCTATTCTGAATCCCGTCTCAATATTGGTATATTTTAACAGGGAATCTCCCGGTTTCGGTTGCTTGGATGGTTTACTAATAGTTCTATAATTAGGTACGTACTTATGTTCAGAATTCAAAGAATATTAGAATTACTGCGGTAATGTTACCTTTGAATGATGAAGTTTGGAGAGTTTAACACTACTTTACACCGTAAAGTTCACAAACCCAATATTGTGCAATGGTGCATTAGTCATCAATATCATGAACAAACTAGCCATATCAGGTTCAAAGGATTGTGTTAAACTTAAAAAAAAAACCATGACATTTTTAGAGTGTTTAGTGGGTATTACGTAGAACTTACTTAGCTTGTCTCAGAGTTAAAAAGTGTAATTGATCTGCAAAGAGTGTGTACCAAGCAAAGTTTTGCCCATATTTTACACTACATTTTATAACTTCTAAACAAACTCGCTAAGTTCAATACCGATCACAAAGAAATTTCTAGTCTATCCTTGATTGTCTTTCTGACGACTGAATAGGGTAGACATGTTAATTTTTCTTTGTACGTAATTTTTTAATAATGAAATTAATTTGTTCCGGTGTGCGTTTATGTCTTTTATTCAATTACTTTGTATGTATTGAGCTGTAAAAAGTTAATTGGAAATTATGTGTCGAATTCGTAAATCAGCGATTGAAAATAGGACTAGTCAGCTAAACAGCACCTTATTGTTCGTTCTCAAGTCATCAGTATTTTCTGGGTTTTATCCCAATTTATTTTGGGTATATCCACATTTCTATTGAAACCATGGTGTCAACCACCGGCTTAGCCGCCAGCGGCAGACACTAAAACAATTTATAAAAATATTTTTGTTGACCACCTCGTGACAGCGGAAATGATCGCATATTCTAACCCAAAACCATCCTCACTAGCGGACGTCACGCGGTTTCACCCGCGTAGTTCCCGTTCCCGTGGGAATACAGGGATAAAAAGTAGCCTATGTCACCCGGGGATAGTGTAGCTTCCCAACGTTAAAAGAATTTTTCAAATCTGTCCAGTAGTTTCGGAGCCTATTCGTTACAAACAAACAAATCTTTCCTCTTTATAATATTAGTGTAGATTTGCGTTTAGACTAGAAGACTTGTCTCCGTAAGGCCCACCTGCACCTTTCTTTTTTTTAATCTGTTTTTATTGTAACTGTGTCAACACAGCTGTAACTTAGGCACCTTTCTTCGTGATTTCGTCAAATAATGTCCACTATTGTAACACCTAAACTGCAGTCACAGTAGGTAATTGAATTAACTTTTCCTTCCTTCACAAAATCATCATTATAAAGAAAGGGGTTTTACTAATTCCAATAAGATTGTATGACGTTGTTTTTGTTTTGGTTAATTACGTGTAAATCTAATTTTTTTTGGTCAAAAGTTTTACAGTTAGTCACAATCGCTGCACGTACGCCATCAATTGTGATTCACTCTTAGAACCATTAGATCGTTTTCTTAAGGAAAATATGAATGTAAAAGAATCAATTCGTAAACTGTTAAAAATATTTTCATTTTCATTGTTGAGGAACGCACATTAAGTGGCTTAGAAAAGCCACACTCGCTTTTACAGCATGTCGTCATATTGGAAAACGACATGTTATTAAAGGTATGATAATAATATATTTTGAAATTTTCCAGTATTAACTTTTCATTATTAATTTTAGGATCTCTTGAAAAAAAATAAACACTAACCATAACAAATAAGTAATGCACAACATAAAGTATAAGATATTTATGTTAACTTGTATTAGCGCTTACTAGTTATCCTTTGTGATTATCTTTTATTAATATGAGTTATTTACATTTTTATGTGTCGACAAATCTGTCTAATATTTTCTTAGCTTTTGCTACGTCCACCACTGAAATTCGGCAGAAAATCACGGCACAACACTCATAATATCACTTGGTTTCGTGGAGTCCTCATAACGACGCTGGCTGTTATCTTTGAGCATAATTACTTAAGGCGTGGATATACGTGAATTGGCCTTTTTAGAATACATCAGAACCTTTTTTTGTCGCAACCATCACCGGATTTTTTTTTTCAAAAAATTATACATATATTGATCTACAAAATCAAAAAAAAATTAAAATTAAATTTAAACATCATAAATACTTATGCAAAGTAGCCTCTATCAATCATAGGCGCTTTTTATTGCCATTAATATTTTATATAACTGGGTTGCACGTACTTTATTATTTGCACTACTCTTTTTGAATTTAATTAAAAGCCCTAAAACATTAGATAACATTCACAATCGTTCAGACATCTCTCACTTTTTTTTTTGGCGGGTGGAAAATCATCGAATAACCCCTCCTGCTCTTGGGCAGAGAGAAAGGGAGTGTCAGACTTGAACTACTGACTAAAAACCACCCATGTTTCTCCTTAGCTCTCTATGTCGAGGCCGCGATAACTAGTGTACAACCCGCGGCCCAGACATTTCTCACTTAGTCAAATTAAATTGAATTAAATTATCACTTGGGTCAGGCCCTATAATTGAGTAAAACTTTTATCAATAAATACCTACATCAAGTTGCAACTTGTTTGCACTCGAATGGCATGTATGATTAATACTAAACCTCTTGAAAAATGCTTTAACAACAATATGGCTAATCATTGTTATTTCATCGTAAACACAAACTTATCATAATATTCGGGTTTTGATACATGTTGTAAGGGTCAGGACCAGTCTTTACAAATAAGGTCTTTAAAAAAAAATAAGTCTTGTAAAACGATTTTTTTTATACAGTGACAAAACTTGTTTTGAATTAAAAACTGGTTTTTAAAATATGTCATCATAGAAATTGATCGATAATTCTTTCTTCACCGCAAAATGTCCTAATTAAATATATATCTTAGTTTGAAGCTAAAATAATCACATTAATCGGGCATACAAATTCGACTTTTTTCGGTGAACTCAGGCACAACAACGTTTAAAATTTTTATTTATAACACATTTGCTCGTAAAGGGTCTCTTATTTCACCAATTTCAATATCGTAATGTATCTCATTACGTACTTGTGCGGTAATGTAATGTAAATCGCACGGTTTAGGAAGATGCTCCGTCAAAACGAACGCTACCTACTTTTTTAAATCTTAGCAAAGAGTTTTTATTTCAGAAAAGTGGTCAACATTTTATGAATAAAATTAACTTTGGGAGATAAAATATAATAAATAAACATTTAATTCTTTAATTTTATTAATTTCGACAATAAATTACAACCATTAATATCTGTAGCAAAAACAAAAATATTAATTTACTTTATTAATAATACTGGCTGTTTTGTGCCTATGCCTGAAAAAAAATCGCATCGCTTATTTGTTAAGAAATAATAATCAATTTTACTAATTGCTCAAATTTTCATAACTGCTTTAATTAAAGATTTATTCGTTTAAGAAAGTCCGAGTTTTATTTATTTCCTCGCAAATATGTTATAAAACGTCGTATGACATACGTGCGCTTTGATAATTACAGCCTCTGCTTTCTTTTAGCCCTCGCCTACGGCTCGGGCAAGCAATATCGCCTCGGCTGTAATTTTCAACTTACTGCACTTATATCATAATGTACTATTAAAACTCTTGGAAATTGCGACCTAAAAAATAAAGACCCGACCGTTTAATTTTTCTGATCACAATGGCAATAACAATTATTATGTTTACAAAATAAAATCAATAATACCTTTTGAAACAATGAGTGTATAGATCGCTCGAAGATTGCAGACGAGACAGATGATTAAGAGGTTTGACAAGTCTATATAAAATCACGTTTACATTCCATAAAAAGCTATAAAGAAAAAAATAAATCTAACCACAGACGGAACTCAAACAAGATGAGGATTGGCTAGTATATATGAATTAAAATGAAATTGTAACTTAATGCGTATTTTGATTGGGCACTTTTACAAAAATGTTTCTGACAAATATTTTACTGTACTGACGCCAGCGCACCAAGCCTTGAACCTATACGATTTAGATACTCGTATTAAGTTAAAATCTAAAGAGATTCAAGGCGTTTGCGTCAGTCTGTACTATAAGATCGAATGCCATTGCTTCTGTGCTACATTGAACTTTTTCGTGTGGGCGACCTTGAGAGATTTACATAATTTAACTTTTAACGTTTTTTTTTATTTGTTAATGTTGTAGTAAAAATTATAACCCTCCTTTTGGGTTTCGCCGCAGTCGGGTAAGAATACGTGTTGCGTTGTTTTTTTTTTGACGCAGATGATCTCCTTTTGCGAGAACAACCATACGAAAGGAGTATTAACACGTAAGTATGTAAAAAAAAAACAATTATAATTTTCTTGGTAGCCTAGACAAATCCGGATTTGTTTCCCCCATTTATCAGTAACTTAACTCTCATATTTCTAGAAATAAAGGCACATGTTCACAAGGATATATAGTAATTAGTCATGACATTTATGTGGACATGAAATGTCACTAATCAATTAATTATTTAATAATCTACTACGAAATCATGACAGCCGTAATGACTAAATAAACAAAAGGACCCGGAAGTTAAAGAATCCGCTTTTGAGCTGTAGGATGCAGGTTTGAATCTGTTAGGTACCTACAAAATGTGAATTTATATGTACGCCTGTCATTCCCAAGGGATTAAGCAGCATTGTATCTATATCACATAATCGCCAGGTAAATTGAAGTCACATCTCGGGGCAGCCCATTCCCATATAAAGAGCAAAACTTCAAAAAAATAAACCAGATGAGGAAACCAACCCATGGACAGCAGTATCAATTGCGGGACCGCTAGACCTACGGGACAGTCCATTATTAAAAAATGCTTTTTTTTTCTTAACCGCTTATTTCATCATCCACGAACAGAACTACCGATATTGCAGTTCTGACATAGTGTCAACCTAAACCATCTTGATCGAAGGGTGTATTTCTAACGAATTTCTAGCTTTATAGGACACTTTGAATTTTATGTAAATAATAAATACTTAGGAGTACTATTTAATCAACTGGCGACTTGTTCTCGCCAGTAACACCATCGTAATAAGTAGAAGAAATGTGGTGAGGCCTTTGCTCAGGAGTGGGACAGTACAGGCTAGCAAAAAAATAAAACAATAGACAATATTATTTTGTTACCCTTTTAAATTGAATATTTCGCTATGGTCAACATAATTTATCGTAGATGTTGTTCTTTAAACAGTAAAAGATTAGCGTCTCTAATGTCATTTTTAAATGTTTTGGAAGTTATCAATTGCATGTTGAAGTTTTGTTAAAATATCTTGTTGGAGTTTAAATGTAAGTAGATCGTGACAGTGGGTTCAATTCCAGGTCAGAAATTTTTATGAAGTGTATTAAAAATTCTAGTATATTGGGGCTAATTTGGAAGAAGATCAGTGAAATACATCATCATCTGCCTAGCCTTTTCCCAACTATATTGGGGTCGGCTTCCAGTCTAACCGGATGCAGCTGAATACCAGTATTTTACATGGAGCGACTGCCTATCTGAACTCCACAACCCAGTTAATACTAGGTAATACGATACCCTTTGCTAAGACTGGATGTCAGACTTTCAGGTCACTGACTACCCGTAACGACTGCCAAAGATCTATATATGGCACCCGGGACCAACAGCTTAACGTGCTTTCCGAGGCACGGAGGAAACTCGGTATGTAATGGGCGGTCACCCATCCACCGATCGACCTAGGCAAGCGCAGCTTAACCTAAAGATCGACCCGAGTGGCAGTTCTTATTAAGCCACGAGCTCCTCTATCAGTGAAATACATATATTATTATTCTTTTACAAAATAGCATCATAAATAATATTTTAATTAATAAACTGTGCCGCAAAGTTTTATGCAAATAGCCTTTGTACTCGTTTCTGGACCAAAGCCAAAACGTACGAAACATTCCTGCATTAAACTATGAAACTTCCCTATTATGTCACTAACATTATCTACTTTCCATAAAGTTAGTAGTTTCTAACGACTCTTTCATTAATCAAAGATTAAGTAACCACTTAAGTAAAATACGAGTTTGTTGTTTTTGGTTAAAAATAATAGGCACCTACATAGTTTTAGTTATTCATTGCACTCCTGTTTGACTTTTATGGTCTAAGTTGTTTTGCAAAATACGACAGTATTTTATGCATTCTAGCCAAACACGATAAATAAAATGCGGAAACTGGGACCGCCACAAATAATTTAATAACGTTCAACGCTGTAAACTATTTTTTTTGTTATTTAATATCACGTCTCTGATTTACTCCTGATTAGGCATACCTAATTATGTTTACTTTTACATCACTCACATTTTGTTAGTTATATTTTAATTTTTAAATTTATTGAGATATAAGTAAGACTATACTAAATAAATAAACTAAACTAACCTAGAAACAAACTTACTATAAAAGGGCATCAAAAAACTCCTCCTCAACGCTGTCAGCAGGTAAAGTGCCCAAGAGACTGGCAGCGTTGCCGCGTTGTATGGCAACACTTAGCCTTGGCCAAAGAAAAAGCCAGCCCTTGGGTCAGAGGAAGCGTCAACAAGGCGTTTGGAAATATCCTTAAAAAGACTGTGGACACTAGGCCCTAGAGTTTCAACCCCAAACGGCTCGAAAATATAGTTTCCACAAAGGTTACCATATTTACGCCGCTAGAGGTTCTCCGCAGCCGCAGCGGCAGCACCACCACTTTTATTTTTTTAATTCAATGTAAAATGGGGCAAACCTATTGTCGTCATATCAACCTGGCACAAATGCAAAGGTTCTGAGACATTCCTGATTAAAAATATACGAGACGATTTTTTAATCACCCTCCAAATTTTTTCTATTCACTAACACCATTTTTGAAAAAAAAATCGATACGTAAAATTTTCTTTTAATTTTTTTTTTTTTTAATTTTAATTTTTTTTTTTAAATCATTGTCTCGAAAGAAATCTCAATATTTTTGTATGGAGTGATACTAAACGAAAAACACGTATTCAATGATTTTCTTCAAAGATTAATATATCAGAATTTGAACGGTGAATAAAAAATCATCTTTTATTGTACCTTATAATATCTGCCACAAGAGACACCAGTTTCTTAGCAGACGACCTTTTATTCGTCACCAACAAAATAATAATTTGGCCATTGCAATGAATCGTGACGAAAGTGGCAAGCAATAAAAAGTCATTATAATCCATCAATATTAAAATTCATTGACATTTTAACGAAAGCTCTCAACCATAATTTCAACTAAGCTTAAAAACATCAAAGGATTTGACACTTTCTATTATGAATCTTAGCATAAAATTAATCGATGAAGAAAACGTAGGGAGGCCCAACGAGCCTAGCTTGAACGACCGAAGTCAATTTTTAATAGAAAATACAATCGAATTATTCTTGTAGATTATTTCACACATGTAAATTTCAATATAACTAATTGTACAATCCACAGCAGAAGTAGATGAACACTATTTAAAGTATCAAAGCAGGTTTTAAACAAAAAACTTTGTAGAAATAACACGTTACTAACAAGTTATTGACGAGTTGGGAATATTTTATTAAATAATCTTCAGAAAAATTAAAAAATATAGCAGTAGTTCTGCACATGCAATAATATAAAATACGAAATGTTAAGCTACTTCTGCTGTTGAACAATGTACAATGGCGAGCTTAACCTAAAATTGGGTTAGCTTTACCAATTCAACCAGCTCTCGCTTCTTCGACATTGTGTAATTTTTTTGGTATGCAGAAGAAGTAAGTCGTAAAACTAAGTAATTATATATCATGTGTGACAAGAATATTTTTCAAACTATGTGAATTTACGAAACGTTCCGTTAGTTTTGTATTATCCGTGCGTTCGTGTTTGCCCTACCTCTTGATTCAATTTTAGTTGGTAATTATAAAATGTGGTCAGGGGCCTTTGGAACTGTCTGCCTGTATGAGCATTGTGGGTCTAATATATTGGTGTGCGTTGCGTCCTTCCTGCCTCCCATAGAACCGCAAACCATTATCCTTTAATCCTCATGGGTCTAGGCTGATGGGAATCGGGTAGGTTAAGGTTTTGAGTAAGGTCAATGAGATATGTGACCCTTATAAACTGAAATTGATTTGTCAATTAATTTCGTCTTGTATTTGTGTTAGGTTGTTTACAACAGAAGGGATGTTTACTGACATAAAAAAAATATGATTCTAATTAGTCAGTCTGATGGATCATTGAAAAATATTGGATACGTATTTTTTGTTTTATCAAATCAATAAAAATTGACGAAGGTAAAATGTGTCAAAGATTTGAGTGGGGGTTTGTGACGTCACTGACCGCTCAGAAATGATATGACGTCACACGAGTGTTCAAAGCACTGTATCGGCTTTGATCGTTTTTGTTTACGAGAAAAAATACGTTTCCAATATTTTTTTGGAAATCTATCTGACGGACTAATTAGATTTTTTTGTTAATTACCCTATTATTTTAATCATGGCTTCATTGTATTTACAACTTAACGTAATAGGCTAAGTTTAAAGTTAACTAAAAACTAACTGACATAATACAGTCTAAAAAAGAATACACCATTATTATTCTAAGTGGCGTATAGTTTTTCCAATCGCGTTGTCTTCATTTGCTTTTTTTTTATTATTTACACAAAAAATGTGAAATTTTATCATGATTTTATCATCATCATAAAACTTCGTAAAATATAAAATCTGATGACGTGTACTCCTTTAGAACCGTTATTTTATATCCTTCCTCAGATCATCTTGATGACGACAATCTTATAACGTTTTGCGTAAGAACACTGACTCATAACATAAATACGTACGTATGTAACGTTAAGAACCACGCATTTAGAATCTTTACAATTCACACGTCAGAACCATAATCTTAATCAACTCCGCAGTTTTCCTTAATATTTAATGTTGCAATACAACTGTAATCCATAAAGCTGTGCCAATAAAGACACCAACAACATTCATTTATTTTTAGGCAACTTTGTCCCAACAACATTAATTTATTTTCAGGCAACTTTGTCCCATAGCTATACCTTATAGACTAACATTAATTTGATAAAATACAATTTGTGTTAGTAAATAAACATTTAAAGTGTAACACTTCACTTGTGCACTATGTTACTGTGCGTTTATGTGACACATGCCCTTGGAAGCGACCGAACACCACCGCGGCCAAAAGTCCTCTTCCAAGGTGAGAAGCAGATAACATTTTCAGTATTCGCACCACGAACGCCTTAAAGTTGGCGTTGCGGCGCGACTGAAGCAACTGCATTCTGGCCATGCACTTGGTCTTGACCTTTAGAGTACACACACACACTCATCGTAAGTTATGTTTAAATTGTAAGGCGTCTATTGCTATGAAACGAGAGTGAAAAACATGCCAACTACACTTTACCCCAGGACCCAATACGCAGTTGTAGCGGTTAAGACCATTTAACCAGGGAGGCAGTCAATATTGTTCGAGCCCCATTTCCCCTCGTTCTGTTAATGCACGTCAATCCGTCGATTCATGAGGACATTATCGTCTTGTTAGATGTCCGGACTTGTCGCAAACGTCATTAGGAGATGTCAGTCTGACTGACAATATTCAATTAAGGGATGCTTGCTGTAACTTGTTTGTGAATTATCATACATTACTGATTTATGTTGATGACATTTAATTTAAGTGGGTTACATATTATTATACAGCTCGTCATAGTTATTATAGTATCAAATCTCAGCACTCACGGATAAGGAATTGTAGCTCAGTATTCCATCAACCTGCTTGGTGATCTAAAACGATACCGTTATCCTTCTTACTGCTCGAAGGCCATTCTCGTCGTCAAAAGTCAAGTTCCTTGCCTAGCATCTCCTGCTTTGCTCCGATTACAAGAATTTCCGATAATTGTGTTATTATTTTGTTTTTGGATTTTTAGAAATCATCAAATGACTCCTCCTGCTCTCGGCACTCATGTGTTTTCTTAGAACTTTGTTCCGGGGCCGCGGTATCTCTTTCAAACAACCCGCAGCCCCGGATCACTGATACCCTAATTGTTGATTTTGACAATTTTGGCAATCTTCTCCTATTTAAGTGGAGTTTCATCACAGTGACTTTTATCGTTGACAAATTCTCTCGTAATAAATCTTGGCAGCAGTTGCCAGTTTTGACCGATAAATTTGACTAACTAACCAAGTAAGTAAATTCTCCTCATTGTGAAACATTTGGAACGGTTGAAGGTGAACACTTGTAGAAAAGAGGGGAAAAGAAACACTGTTAATGTCATTCAAGCTCCAACAGCATCCATTGTAATACGTCAACACCTACTTTCTAACCGCACCTACCGAAAGCCATAATAAATGACGATCGTTCTAAATTCAAGCTCTCGGCCGTCGTCACTACCTCGTCACGTACCTCGGCATTTGACGTCACCCCGCGTCATCACAGTTTGTTGAACACTTTCATCACATTATGCAGCTCTTAATACAAAGCAAATGAAACATTTAGGCCAGAAACCGTTGTCACGTCACAGACTGTCGACCGACAACTGTTCGTAAGTCGGGGCCGCAACCACTGGGCCACCACTGCTCTCGGTATAAAGGTTGTTCAAACAATACCGCTATAAATTAAATTTTAAACCGATCCTGACCTGGAAAAAAAACTACAAGGGGTTAAAGGTCACAAAAATAGTTTTTTTTGCAAATATCTCGATTCCTATGGGTTTCTCGCTATATGCATGTTTGATTGATATTGAATCAGTCAAACCTATTAAACATTAACTAAGAACCTTATTAGGTGGTTTCTGTCTTATTACATCGAAATATTAAAATAACAGGTCATTAGAAAACTTATTAGGTTTGTTAGGTTTTTTGATAACCATAATTATGCATATACTTGGATAACCACATGCTATACAACTAACAATTTTGAATCGAGAAACGCGTTTTAACTTATTAACGGTTTTGACTGACACCAGTCAAAAGTATTTTTGACCGATTCACAGTTTTGACTGTAACATATATATTATATATATAAATATAATACGACATAGTAAAAAACTTTAATTACATAACCAGATAAACCGAATCAAAGGTCGTTAGACGGCGCGAGGCCGAAATGCCAAACTTCAAGAAGAATATGGTAATAACAATTTTCTTTCAATGTAAACCACTTAGCATTTCTGATTTTGTTTGGAGAATCTTAAAACTTGTGGTTTTAAAGAAATATAAATCGAAATGTTTGTTGATTTTATACTTAAAGTAATATGTTTAATGTTTGTTGCTAATGTATAGCAGACTGATGGCCATTAAGATCGCAAGGTTTATTTTATTATCTACTGAGTACTTTTATTGAGATACCTCCCTAGGTACTCCTAAACATATTATTATAAAAAAATACTTTTTAACCTAAAGCACCACTGTTACATTTTCATTTCCAAGTGAACTATGTAACAAACTACAACTAACAACAACTATGTATATGACAAAATATGTAACAGATAAGGAAAACATTTCATTATTATTCGAATTTTTCGAATAATAATGAAATGTTTTACAATCATATCTACAATCACAACCAGACACAACACTAAAAAAAACTAGCTGGTTGATGAACCCGAAATGTTAGAAGAAACTTAGTTGGAAACAAAACTCTACATGAGTTCAACTGACTCCTCCCGCCCCGGAGTGTCTACTGACTAATAATAAATAAATCATTTATTGAGGACCAAACATTTTTAACATTTATGCACCTACCAAACTGCGCAGCAGTTTGTCGGCGGGGTAACTAAAAACCACCCATATTCTTTCTTAGCCCTTTGTGCCGAGGCCGCGGTATCTCATTCAAACATAATAAGCCTCGGCGGGTAGTAGGTATTAACCCCTTAGGCAAAAGAAGCGAAAGAAAGAAAATAAAGTTTAGCATACAGCCTGACACTGACCAGGTTATAAAAAAAAAGAATTTCGCGGGTTACTTACGCTTCTGCTTCCTACATAATATAAAAATGCAGACACTATACAGATAAAAACCGTTTAATAAATACTAACTTGTCTTAATATTCCACTTGGCGCCTAAAAAATGTTAGTTATTGGTACCGGTTTTTAAAATAAGTTGTTTAAGCAAGTATAAACTGGTTTCCCAATTTATGAAAGATGCAGAAACGTGTTGAATAACATAGCTGAGTTTAGAAAGGTCATCACAATAAAATTAAAAATACAATAGATGAATCATTATTCTCCTGCCTTTATCCCATTTCTTCGGAGTCGACGCCAGCATGTCGTCTTCTTCCATACTTATCTATTACTAATTTCATTAGTCATCTTATTTCTAGTCAATGAATAACACACAAAAATCAAAGCCAAATAAAAAAAAAAGTTCAAAACCTAATACCCGACTACAAATAAAATCGCAGACTAATAAAACCGCGGTCTTAAAAGTAGAAAAAAGAAAAATCGTCTAGTAAGGCATAATTTGTATATTTCAATTTAACGTAAGTATTAAAAGTTAAATTATTATAAAGGACAGCCGTAGTCGCATGCCACTATACCTGATGCTCCTTCATGGCGTTCTCATAGATACAGAAGTCAGGTGATAGTTGCCATTAGCAACGCGACTACGACTAGCGACTACACTGACCTCTATAATAATTATTTTAACTTTAACACGTTAAATTGAAACATACAAATTATCTCATTCGCTTCATTTGTATGTATACGCATGTTTTGACAAATAAAATGATCTTAATCTTTATCTCTTACAAGCAGTGGCGTGCAGTGGTCCCCCACGATGGGTAGGCTACGAATAAATGACAACAAAAAAAAAAAAAAAAAGTAAGCCTGTAAAAACAAAACTTTTAAATACCTACAATTCAAAAACTCACCACATTATACAAGGTTTAACTCACGATTTTCTAATGACGATGCAAACAGAAGAAAGATTCGGCCACCTCAAATATCTCATCCAAGTGAGTGGGTGATACAAAACACGTAACTTGCAAGATTTTGGATAAATTTTCGTAATTCGGGTACATGTCTACCTTTAGATACAACTTGAATCTTATACGATCCGCCCCTAAGACGACCCACTGACCGATAATTGAGAACACTTATTACCTTTAACATGTAATAAACACACATAATCAGCACAAACTTCACAAGTAAATACCATTGTTATTTGTTACGTGAATAAACAAGTAATACACAACAAAATTAATATTTACACTACTGTTAATAACGTTAACTGTACGTTTTCGGTTTCAAAACAAAATCGCATTTTATATTGCTTGTCACAACAATGAAACAGTAATGTCTTCCTCTTACGTAAAAAATAATTTCTAGGTTATTATTGTCGATTGAAAAATACTAGCAAATAAAATTGCATCATTTTCATATCGAGTTTGTTCACAACAGCGGTCAACATTTTTTGCCGGTCAACTGGTCTAAGACGAAATCCAATGAATGAGATGACAAGTTGACAACATTGCGAACATCGAACTAAACAGGTGCTGCGCTCTATGCACGGAAGCCCGAAGTTCGCGAAGCGCGAAATTAAAATTTCCTTACGTTTTTGCAATTTACAGGCCAGTGCTAGGTTGTATGTTCATTAAAATATGATTCCCGGTTTTAAGACGTATGTAGTCATATTTTATTCAACATACAACCTAGCACTGGCCTACAAATTGCAAAAAAATGCAAATTTTGAACTTCGCGGGTTATAGATTGGTTGTGTTGTTGCAGCTAATCACAGCCCACTCAGCTACAGTCGCAGGAGCTGCTGCGTTAAAATTGCGAAAATCTATGTATGTGTGCGGTTCATAGACACGGCCATACGTACCGATGTGACGCTGTGTGCATACAATTATGAATGGGTTTTAGACAAGTCGAGTGTTTGTCTATAATATTCGTACTAATCGTAATCCTTGTCAATGAGTTTTAGTGGTTCGCGAAAAATTGCTATAAGTATTTTAACAGGAGTTTGAACTTTTTTATGATTAATTTGTACATAGTGTTATTTTATTGCATCGTTAATTAGAAGAAATGCTCAGTTGGTAAGGTAGGCTAAGCCTAAGAGCCTATATAGGGCGCACGCCCCTGCTTACAAGACGATTTTTTTTTCTTGTATTTTACTTTAAAGACCGCGGTTTTATTAGTCTGAAATTTTATTTGTAGTCGGGTTTTAGTTTTTGAACGTTTTTTTTATTTGGCTTTTATTTTTGTGTGTTATTCAATAAATACGTAATTGTGTATTAATTTCATAATGATCTATTCTACCTAATATTGGTTTGTTATTTACATAATACGAGTAAATAACACAGACTAAACCCGCGAGAACTGTTTGACCGCAATCTAAACTTATATATTGACTAAAACTACTATAATATACATATTTGTAATGTACTCGCCAAGACCTTTCATTTGATACCAAGCATGTTATGATTATGACTGGTAGAAAATGCCCAAGGCATTAAGTCCGCCTTTGTACGGTTCAGTTACTTGTGCATAAAGTTTTATTATGTAAATAAATATAATTATGAAAAGAACAAAATAGTCGTCAAAACTATTTTGTGACGACATAATATTTTTTTTGTGAATTTATGTAAACCCAACTTGTTGTCATACGAGAAATATTTGTTTAAGTACTATTGTTAACCTTACTGTTAGGATCAACGTGAACGCCACAGTACTATCAAAGGAGAGATTATTTACTTCTGCTTAGCGAATAATCGCTAACGAATTACAAATAAGATAAGTTAAAAATTAAGCCTGTACACATCTAAGTCTCGAAACATGCAAAGTGCCTTTCTACTAATTTGTAAGTATGTGTGTATGGATCGATGGATGTTTGTTACTCTCTCACGCAAAAACTACTGAACGGATTCGGATAAAATTTGGTACACAGATAGTTCATAACCTGGATTAGGATAGTGTTTTTTTACATAGGATAGTTATTATCCCGATTTTGTCTTCCCGTGGGATAATTTTCGAGTTGTAGCGGGTGAAGTTGTTGGCAACACCTAGTGCTTTATGATTTTAAAGTGAGGATGCAAATACAAAATTTAGCTTTTGTTTGGTGGGTGGGTAATCATCAAATAACTCCTCCTGCTCTAGGCGGAACAGAAGGGAGTAACAGGGGGGTATCTCTTTCAAACAACCCGCAGACCCAGCTGGTAAAATCTGACTTCATGTAGCATAAAGGAGTATGGCAAGTTTGGACCCACATTATTTATAAATTAACCAAGTGTCATTCACTTGCAAGTTCATATTTACTTTAATTAGGAGTTTGTAAGAAAACGATATAAAAAATATTTAATCACTAGGTCATGGGAATCAAAAGTTAGAATAGTTTTTTTTTTACATAAAATTATGTCATCATGCAGTTATTAAACGCACCGCGTTTCACATTACATTCCAACCTACCCTTTCATTACATAGGTATATGATTTAAGTTCTTACACTTAATTACGCTTGTAATTTTTTTTTTAAACAAAACTTGTAAAATATGAGAAAAACATACGTAATAAAAAACATAGTTAATATTAAAAATGCATTTACATTTTTATTAAATACAAAAATGTAAAATGATTACGATTATTTGTGATAACTTTGAATGGAACGTTATGCTGTCAATTGGAGTTGGCTGTCAGTGTCAAAACAATTAGTGTCATTCCATTGTTTGTTTTCAACAGCTAACGTGGGATATCTATCTTTTTCTATGCGATTAAGCGATTTTGTGGTTTCTTCTGGACTTGGCTTTACCTTTGAACTGGCTATTCTACATACCGACTTAGACAACAGCTTTTACCTTTGGATTCCGATTTGCAAGTGGTTTGGACTTAGTTACCCGTTAAAATGCGTTGTGTGAATTGTCAATTGCGCATTGCCCGATCGTTTGTCCGACGAAAGTGCTCAGGTAGTCGCGAGAGTTCAGAGATGGGTTTATCCTCGTGATGTAAGTATTGTAATACATATAAATAAATTGGTACTTAAGCTCATTTACTTCAGTAGCATCCCGTGGCGTGGTTTTGTTTCCGTTTGATTGCAAGTCTCGCACTCTATTACATAGAACTTAAAAGTATAACCGTCACCCACAGGATGATAAGAAGTGGTCACATTCTTGATTTTGAACCACTGACATGATTATAAAATAAACTTGATGTATTTGATAACTCTAAAACCATGGTCATAATTATTTTTAGATGACTGGAGACGACTTTATTTGTCATTCCTGTTGGGAGTTGATAAACCATAACTCAAATGAAGATCCTGAACATAACACCCGACAGCAACTTGGCCATCGTAATGTGTGTGCTGGGTGTGGAAGATCTATTTTGAGAATCAGGAGCAGATTGGTCCTCCGACCAGAGATGTCTGAAAGAGAAGTCCAAATAGGAAATGTTGTGTCGGAATGGATAAGACCCCGCCAGGTTTGTAATAAAAAAAAAACAATGACTAAAGTAATAATGACATGTATACTCAATAGATCTGTATTTTTGTTACTTTTGCGATTGTTTTTTAAAACTTTTCACTTTTATTGTTTCAGTTAACCAACACTGATGAAATATGTGTGCCTTGCTATTTACGTGCACAGAGAGTATTTGATAGCTCTCACAGAAGTTCTGCCCCTGTTACACCTTCCACATCTAGGGTAGAAGGTAGTGCTCAGCCTATATCTTCGCAACAGATGGAGCAAGTTGTAGAGGTTATTCCGTCAACATCTGGATATCCATTGGATGAAACATCTGCTGATCAAATAATGTCCACAACACAAGCAGCTGACACACCTGAAATTGAAGAGGTTGGTCCTTCAATCACCAGACCTCCATTACAGGTAACATCTGCTGAACAAATTGTGTTGCCTACATTAAGAAGAGCAGCTGATACAGCACGTCGTTGCTTGTTTTTGGAGTGTAATGACAGTGAAAAACGACGTTTACCTGATGGACTGAGAAAGCACATTATTAAGGATTTTAATTTCTATATACCCAGAAATGCAAGAATTTGCAATTTTCACTTAGGTGCCAACTTATTTCATGACTTGTATGCTAGTGAAAATGCTATATCAACATTTAGTGCTGCACATATAGAAGAAATTGTGTATTTACTAGCAGATGATTCAAAATTGGATTTTCTGAATCCTGAAAATATTGATGACCATCTTTTTAAGTACTGGTTTGGACGGACAAAAGATGAATATAATGAAATATTAATAGAAGTACCGCGCTTAAACAACCATAAAATAAAAAGCGGGTTTAGTGCATTTCTGTGTAAAATGCGGACTGGAGATAGTGATGAAAGAATCTCAGCATTATTTCTAATACCCAGACGAACTCTTGAAGAATATATGCAGCAGGCACGAGAAATTCTTTGCCAGGACTATGTGCCTAGACATCTGGGATGGGCACACAAGCCCAGGGAAGAATTTGTTGCCAGGAATTCTTTGCTTGCTGATCATCTTTTTGGCAATCCTGAAGCGCCCACCGAAGAAAAACGTTTAATTGCCATTGCTGATGGCACATATTTAAGCACTCAAAAGAGTAGTAACTACTTATTTCAAAAAGAAACTTATTCCCTTCACAAATATTATAATTTGGTTAAACCATTTCTTATAGTTTGCTGTGATGGTTACATCATTGAGGCAGTGGGTCCGTATCCAGCCACCAAAAATGATGCTTCAATCATGAATGATCTTATGTCAGAGCGAGGTGCCTTTACGGATTTGTTTAGGGAAGATGATGTTTTTATATTAGACCGTGGTTTTAGAGACTGTGCAGACAACATGGCAGCCAAAGGTTTTTTGGTACATATGCCCGAAACAATTTCGACAGGGGAAAGGCAACTTTCGACTCTCCAAGCCAATATCTCGAGATGTGTGACGATGAATAGATGGGTGGTTGAAGCTGTCAATGGAAGGTTCAGTAGGGATTTTAAAATATTCCGTGCAGATTATTTAAATAAAAGGTGCCCTCATATTATGCAAGATTTTTCAATTGCTGCTGCCTTATTGAACCATTTTGCTGTTCAATTTAGGGAACGAACAAATGTCCATGAGGTCATTCAGATAATACAAGAAAAAATATTTGAAAACAATGAACTCGCTCAAATTGTTCAACAAAATAATTTAAATATGAGGCATACTATGTTCCAAAATGTTACACATTCAAATATAGAATTCCCTGAATTGACAACAGATGACCTAGAACTAATCGCTCTGGGTACATACCAAATAAAGCAAGCAAAATCATATGTCGGGGAGCACCTTAGAGCCCACGGATTGTATGCTTTAGAAGTTTGCAGAGATAATACACCTCTAGAAGGGATATTTAATAACAGCCAACCATTTATTATACGTGGCAGAATTAAATCTAGGCATATAGCAAGTAAGTCCTATTATACATACATTGCAGTCGATAGAAGGCTGGAGGGGCGAAGTGCCATATTAGGATATTATTGCCACTGTCCCGTAGGGACACGGACAGTAGGCTGTTGCTCACATATAATGAGCATATTGTGGTACATGGGTTATGCCAGACACCAAAGCTATGTTGCTGCACCAGCTTCGTTCTTAGATAATCTTTTAATAAGATAAAATGCATTGAAAGGCTATCTAGGAAGGACCAGTAACAAGATAGAACGAAGGTACTTACAATTACTGTATCAGTCTTTACTATAATCATCATCTTCCTGCCCTTATCCTATGTTTTATCACAACCTGTATTTTATAATCACAAACGAAATAAAAGATTTTCTAAATAAATGTATTGTTTTATTCAACAAACCTCTTGTTTAAAAATCCAAGTTCATACCGTACTTAATAGTCCGTAAAATCACGTCTTTGATTAATTGCTTTTCATGAAGCGTGTTCTAGGAGATCCATGTTAGTGATTATAAGTAGGATGGCTAGATATTTATTCCTAGTACCTACATTTCGTTTTAGACTGCTTCGTTGGTCTAGTGATCGTAAGCACGAATGCCGAACGTGGGGTCCTGGGTTCGATAGCCAAGACAGGCAAGGTAAAATTCTCAGTATCATCCCAAAGTCTGAGTATGTGCCTGGTTAGGTGACTGTTGGTTCACCCCCCATAAATCAATCAATCATGTAACTGGCAAAATGTGCGACCCGACTTTAGAAAGAATCTCAGTCGCAACTAGACACGTCGCGCCAATCATCATCATCATCAGCCTATGACTTTCCCACTGCAGGGACTCAGGCCTCTTCTCCAGGAGAGGGATGGGCTATAATCCACCACGCAAGCCCGACGCGCCAATGGGAGCCTTAAAACTACATAATCTGCTAGATATTTGCGCTTCTTTCAGCTTAGTTTTTAGCCAATAATGATTTTAGTTTCATTCATTTTAGTATCTATGCTTACAGTATTCACTAAAGTACCTACCTATATTTGGCACGAGAGATGCAGAAACACGATGGTAATGTTGGTAAATATTTCTTTTCTGTTTCATTACTTTTTTGAAACTACATAATACTTAAGAACATAAAAAAATAGATATTGTATTATTAAATAAGTACTATTAGATTCGTTTTAGGTTATAATCCTTTACATTGCATATCTTTTTTCTCCCATCCTCTACGACTTACTGCCCATTTGCTTTTTTGCTAGATAAATATAGTTCTACAACTAGTTATAAGTTTCCATACTGTACGATACTCCTATCAGTGGGTCCCATTGTACATGCAACCTCGCCATTCTCCTTTCTTTTGAAGTCGATATGAATCATAAAAGTCATTTATCATGCTTTGGCACAATGTAGTGTAATTATTATGAAACAGACCCACATTGCGAAATGATGAGACACTATTTAGTAAAATAATCAGGTGTATAAATTATACCTAGCGACATATCGATGATTCTGCCTCAGGCATCTCCGAAGGCAAGGTCAATGACCTGATATTATTCGATTGTCCTTTAAAAGCAAAAGCCGCAGTTTCTTTTACAGCTACGAGAATAACATAATTTATAAGATTTTTTCTGACCGTATAATCTACCAGATTCGTAGTTAAATATTTGCTAGAGATTATAATAACAAAGAATAGTTTCATAAATCAAGGACATAGTTCCCTTTGACCCTTCAATTTGCTTATAATATATATAAATAAATTATTAGAATTCATGGAAAGTTTACTACAAATAATAGTACTTATAATGGTTTAGGCGCAAAATGCCTAATTCTCAAAATGGCAACAGAGTCGCAAAAGGACACGTTCTCAAAATAGCAAATTCTCAAAAAGCCTAATTCTCATTATGCCCAATTCTCAAAATAACAAATTCTCAAAATGGAAATTTTCTTCAATTGAATATTCTTAGAAATGAAAGATTTCTTAATAATTATTATGTATTTCTTTAGTCAGTGAGTTAAATCTGTAAGATTTATGCATTTACAGATAGTAAGGTTTTACGGTTAAAGGTGTTAACAATTATGATTTTGTACTAAAACGCGATTTCACATGCACATTTCGCGACAGACTAACCTTCATACTGTAATTAAAATTTGGGAAATAATATTGACTCACTCTCATCTACCCCGGTGACACTCTGTGTGTTCAGGTCCAGAGAGAAAGTTCCATTTACCCCGTTGGATTCGTCCCGGCGCCCACCGTGGTTGATCTGATTTACCAAGTAGGTATTGTTCGAGTAACATTCCGGTGCGGTGTGACGTACGAGTATATCGGGGAGAAAGGTGTTTGCACTGTTGTCATTTTGAGAATTAGGCATTTTGCGCCTAAACCCTTACAATCAATAAAAAAGCATGTTTGCTTTTAAACTGACGGTAATGAAATCTTACTTGACACAAATCATCGAGACCATCCTATAAATTCTCATCGATTTATGTACGAGTACCTACGTGTCTTGGCCAGATCTTAGAATTGATTAATTGACGATTGTCATTCAATAATCATTTATCGTTTAATCAGCAATCTAAACAAATACTTCTAAGAAACTTGTCTCCGTTTATGCCTCTCATACACGTGTAAATTTTTATATCAGCAGAAGCAGATCCTTCCCAGTTTCGGCTTGAAAGGATTACATTTACTCAATGAAAGTTCATAATGATGAAAATTCGCACAAAACACTCCCGGAAAACAAGGCCCCGAAACAATGCCCAGCCAAATCAAGTATTACAATAAATGGAGTAGAGACGCAACAATGAATCGTCTATTGAAGTATCCACGTTTTAGCTAAAAGAGATTCGGGGAACAAACGTTTCTCTAAATGAAATAAACTCCAATTATATTATTGAAGCGAAAGTTCGATTACCACTTGAAGGATTTCTCAATCATAATGAAATGTTATCAAAGGTGTCTTTTTGAAGGCTTTGGAGTGTCCGGATTTTAAGGAATATGTTTTTTTTCTACTGTCTTGGGTTCGATTATCGAACCGAGAGTGGGAAATCATCAAATGACTCCTACTAAAAACCACCCATGTTCCTTCTTAGCCCTTTGTGTCCGCAGCAGCGGCATCTCTTTCGAACAACCCGCAGCCTCATTATAAGATACACCTCAGCTGAACCCTTCGTTGGTTTGCTTCGGAAAGATGATGTTAGATTAACTTAAATCGATTCAAAAACAATCACTTGTAAGAAAGATTAACTTTATATCGATTTTAAAGATAGAATACAGATTAAAATTAGACAGACAAAATTCAAACAAACAGCTACGACTAATATACTTGGAATATAAATACAATTTCAAATGAAACTAATTTATTATATATCCGAACCCAATAAAAAAGTCAAATAATTTTACGAGCCAAAGTTGTCAGACTGATGAAATCCGTACCAAATCCTAATTGTTTCAGTAAACTCTAAAATTATTCAATTCTGGAGACTGCTATGATTAGAACTCGGTCGGATAATTTCCTTAATGTGGTTAGCGAGAGCGAATGCGGGCTCGTACCACAGATTTAGATAATACATCTACACTAATATTATAAAGAGGAAAGATTTGTTTGTTTGGTTGTAACGGATAGGCTCCGAAACTACTGTACCGATTTGAAAAATTCTTTCACCGTTGGGAAGCTACACTATCCCCGGGTGAAATAGGCTACTTTTTATCCCTGTATTCCCACGGGAACAGGAACTATGCGGGTGAAACCGTGTCACGTCCGCTAGTAGATAATAATAATAATAAATAATAATAATATTTCTTTATTTCAGATATCAGAATCCATACTTAATAAAATTCACAGCACACAAACAAAATTAACAATATCAAAATTTAAAAATTAAAATTATAATCAGTCTTAAATTTAAAATCGGACTCAAAAACAAAAATTAAAATCAAAAATTAAAATCGGACTCAAAATAACAAAATTAAAATCACAATCAATATTAAAATTAAAAAAAGACTCGCAAACAAAGTTAAAATGTCAAATCAAAATCATAATCAGAATCAAAATACTTCTAACAAAATAAAAACCAAAATAATCCTAATAAATTACTGCACCCGCCCCTGAGTCATTTGCTTGTTTGTCATTACATTAATCATAAAACAATGGTTAATGTAACAACAATCAAACCTGTTCGCAAACACGCTCAAGATGGTGTTGGAGGTGATCCTGCGCGGCCTGCGCCCCAGAGATGTGCACCGCTTTCGCATCGTCGTGTAGAAACAGTCGACACGGGCGTCGGCGAACATTCCCGACGCGCTGCAGTGCCGGGGCAGCCCCAACAGCACCCTGAACGCATTATTATACTGAATACGGAGAGCGTTGTACTGCTTCTGGGTATATGACCCCCACAGACTCGCCGTGTACAGGGACGTACAAAACGCTCTGAAAAGAGTTATCTTGACGGCCCCCGAGCAACGAGCAAACCTGCGGGCGATCATATTGGCCCTCACAGACAACGCCCTCCGCTCCCTATCGATGTCCGCATCATCCCTCAGATCAGAGGTCACGATATGCCCGAGATATTTAAATTCTTGAACTCTTTTCAACTTAACACCATCCAGTTTAACAGGTGGAACAGACTCCGGACAACTTCGACCCCTGGCCCGAAAGATCATGCATTCACTCTTCTTTGCATTATAGAGTAAACCGTGATCCAGCGCGTACCGCTCGCAAATGCCCAGCAACCTGGACAGACCACACACCGAGGCGCTCAGCAGCACCATGTCGTCCGCGTAACTAATATTGTTCACACAAACACCGTCAATATGGCAGCCGACACGGGTACTGCTGAGCTCCTCTATCAGTGCGTTCACGTACAGGTTGAAGAGCTTCGGTGAGGTCAGCCCTCCCTGCCTCACCCCGCACTCCAACCTGTACGGCTCCGACAGAGCACTCGACCATCGAACGACGTTGACCTGGTTAAGATACCAGTACTTGAAAATATCTACTAGTTCCAGAGGCATTGAGATGTCATTAAATTTTTGCCATAAGATATCATAACTAACCAGGTCGAAAGCCTTCGAAAGGTCGAGGAAACAAGCATAAATAGGTGTGCTCCTATCGGAGTAGTACTTGACAGTAACGTAGTACTTGATAATACAAGAGCACATTCTTCGTGTGCCACTTAGCGTGCACGGATTAACTGCCGCACTCGGAGAGCTTTAATGGTTACTTAGGCCACCACTTAGTAAAGTTTTTGACAGTTTTTGTCATATAAAAGTATGTCAAACCTTTACTAAGTGACGGTTTAAGTAATCATTAAATATCAGTAAGTATTTTAAACTAAACGTGAATCCGACAAAGTTGCCGGTGAAATTAAAATTTTCTTACTTTTATGCAAATTGATTGTGAGTGTCAGGTTATAATTATTTAAAATATGATTTGCACACGTAATGTGTATCTAATTAAACAGATATAATCATTAAAATCATGAATACTTAAGTTTAAATCCATTGAGTGACTATTTGATGAAAAAGGTATCTAAGGAAGTAATATGAACTGAGAGGGTTGTGTTGGTGATTTTAATCATTTTTACTCT
This sequence comes from Diarsia rubi, assembly GCA_932274075.1. NCBI lineage: Eukaryota > Metazoa > Arthropoda > Insecta > Lepidoptera > Noctuidae > Diarsia > Diarsia rubi. Next base: position 15,892,785 of record OW026424.1, on the reverse strand, counting down.
AGAAAGTCACATTTGTAACGTTTGCCGTTTAGACGTGAAGAAGTAACATACACACTCACAAACTTTCGCCTTTATAATATTAGTGTGATACAACCTGACACTGATCGGCAAATCGCAAAAAATCGTAAGAAAATTCGAATTTCGCGGGCTACCTTGTCGGATTCACCTTAAAACAACAACGTCACACCGTTACAACTGAAGAATTTAATTCTAAACAATTAAAAATTTAAAAAAAACGTAGTTTATTTTGTATATTAGTAACTTGTTTGTATAGGTAGTCCAAAAATGGCACGCTTGGTTTTCAAAGAACGTGATACTTGCGTTATCTAGATTTATCTATATCTGTGGTTCGTTCCCATTGTTTGACTATCGTACATTCCATGTTTATAGAGTTAAAGAACCGAACAAATTCAAATGTTATACTGTTACATCATCGTTCTTTGAATTTTGATGACATCTCTAAATAGGGGTGCGTGTTCCTTATTTCTGTGATACTTGGTGTAATACGTTTATCAGTTGTCTAGTACCCATAACACAAGCTCTGCTTAGCTTGGGACTAGATGGCGTTGTGTGATAGTTGTGGAATATTATATTATTATATTATATTATAAGTACCCTTAACGCAAACGAAGGCACTTGTTCTCCCCACCACTGCGATCTTTTTTTTGTTCTGGATCATACCTAGGAACCCCCTAGCTACGGAGATATTGGGGGTCAAAGTTTCAAATTTTTACAGCTGTTTTTGTAAATTTATACTATTTTTTGAGACTTTACTTAAATTACCTAAATGACCCGTTTATTATTTAAAACATCCACTAGCACAATGTTTTAATAGTGCTACTTTGAGTTTTACCGTAAAATGAGATTTTTGACCCCAAAAAAAAGTCGTTTCCCACCAAAAATTTTTGAGTATGTTTACTTAGTTTGATCTACAGAATGCTTGGTTGACGTCTGTGTGATGGATTGATTTACAGCCTGTATATAAAAAAGGCAAAGCTGACTGACTGAGGATCAACGCCCCAACTTAAAATTTCGCACGCGTATTCTTCTCACACCTCACTCTCAATTCATCAAATCCCTTTCTAAACATTTAATCCACACAAACACACTTAAACTGGCTCGTGTAAGAGGCACCTAGCCAAGTCTGTATTGATATTAATTACCAACGGCTTCGTACACGTGGATGTCGAATATTATCAAGCGGAACGAAATCAAAACTATTGGTATGTTATTAAATTCATGTAGAATGGATATATACATCATCTATTGGATTATTATGTGCATGTTTTTTAACCGGCTTCCTAAAAGGAGGAGGTGCTCGATTAGTTTTTTTTTTTATGTAAGTACACCAATTACTCTGGGATTTATGGTCCGATTTACGTGATTCTTTTTTAGTTTGATGTACCCTCAAACTTCATGGGCTCGTATTGCGTGTTGCTTTTTCTTTCTGACGCTAAGTATTAGCATCTAGCAGTCATCACTTCATGTTGATGAGCTGATGATGTAAGGTACTACTCCTCAACAGGTTAGGAATTAAAAGCAATAGGTAATAAGGGAATCTTGAACGCTAAGGGTTAGGTTTCTTGGTTGAATGTTGAATGCGAAGTGCATATTTGTATAGGATATTACAACAAAAAATTTAAAAAAAGTTTTTTTTTGTTGATTAATGAACCGTTAGAAGGAAAGGTTAACGTTTCCTCAACCTTCACCCAAGACCCACAATGTCCTGTTTAGTCATCTCCATCCATTCTCTGCATCTAAAACGCTGCGTTTAATAAAATATTCTTTTCTTGTGTTCTACATATAACTAAGCATCTTATCTCTCTGTAGAGCAGTGATATTCCTAGTGACCGTTAGACTACGAAGTCATTCAGGTGCGTGTTGTTAAATTATCACTTGCATTGGTGCAGGAAAACATTGTGAACAAATCACACCAGCATTCCCGAGAGAACTTTTCAACGGCATGTAAAGCCAAGTCAGTTGCTCATGTGTTCAGTCAGAGCTGCGGGTTGTTGCAAGAGAAATAAAGGGCTAAGAAGGAACATGGGTGGTTTTTTGTCAGTAGAAGTCTGACACTACCTTTCGCTCTGCCCAAGAGCGGAAGGGGTTATTTGATGATTTCCCACCCCCCAAAAAAAAAGGGCAGGACAATGATGATGATGGCTATAACATCAAGCCCCTTTTGACTTTTCTGGCACTGGCGACACTTTTAAACTTCCCATACCTATTAAAAACTAAGCAATTTGTACTGTAAACAACTTTTGATACCAATACTCAGACAAAACATCAATGAATCAGCGTTATGACAAATTCACAAGTAAACATTAAATAAACTAAATTAACTCGTATTTTATGACTAATCGTTCAAGTTATTTATCACCTCAGTCCCGTTCCGCATTCTGCGGTCGCTGTGTATGTCCTAAAGTGTAAACGTTAGTCTATCAGTAGCAAGGCCTTTTAAGAAAGTGTCTGTTTAAAGGTGAAATGACTTGGTATTACGGTTGCAGACGTGAATGATATAGCTAGACATTAATTTAATATCTTTTTTTTTTACAAACACGACAAAAAAGTAAAAACCTTTAAAAAGCAATGTCATTTTAAACTGGTAATGTTCAGTTGATGTGTCGCCGTGTGTACCTCGATTCTCTGTAATTTGTGGTCCGATTTTTGTAATTTTTTTATTCATTAGTTAGAAGAAGCATGTGTGTCTGTCCGACTTCCAAAAAAAGGGAAAAGTACTTTCGTAATTCCGTGGCATTTAATTCTGTGAATCAAAGTCACCGACTCCCCAAAGGTTTTTTTTTACATTTTTGTGTTTTTTCGAATTTGAGTTGGAAGTTCGTCATTTTTTTTGCAACAATAGTTTTTTACTGCTGTCAATAAAAAATATGTCAGGGTATCAAACACAAGCAAGAACACTTTAAGGTTACGCATTTTTGGAACAACTTTCAACGGATCAACATGTTTTCCGGTAGCTAACATCAATAGAACCTCTCTACCTATTGGTAAAAACAGCATGAAAATCGGTGCTGTAGTTTTTGAGTTTATCGCGAACAGACAGACAGACAGACGCGGCGGAGGAATTTTTTTTGTGTAGTGGTGACAGTGTTTACCTGCGGTTCGTTGAGTTTACCTCGATATCACAACTAAACCGGCAGCTATATATTCACTAGTTTATACAATATAAATTGACTCATTCATTAGTAAAACTCTAATTTTCTCTATGTAACCAATGACTGTTTTATTACCTATCCACTCAACCAATTTATAAATGCATGATTTCGTTAATATTAATGAATTCACTCATTTGAGCTTTTGGGGAATAATTACAATAGTTTGGTGCATTTTCAGCTGGGATTATAATTATAGAGTGTCAATAAATGAGATTTTATAATAAATTGTGTTCATAAATAACATTGGTTTCATCAAATCATCAGGATTTTAACTAGGTATTGTGAAAATTATTTACATTTGAAATCATAATGAAGCAAATAAATATGCTGCGACCCCAAATCAATTGGAATTAGGCTATTTTGAAATCAAAATGATTGACACATTTATCCCCATTAATACATTTTGTTGCAATCATTTAAAACTTTAAATATGATCAACCAATTACTTTGTTAGTGGTCAATAACTCGAAATCATCTATGCGTTAAATGATCCCATGGGTCATAAAGGTTATGATCTTTTTTATGACCTGCTCTGGGTGGAGCAGAAGGTAGTGTCTGACTTCTACTAACTAAAAACCACTCATGTTCTTTTTTAGCCCTTTTTTGTTGAGGGTCACGGTATCTCTTTTGAACACCCCGCAGCCCCGGTAGTAAGGCTCTGATCTGATATGAAGGAATACAACCTAGACGCTGATAAAATCAATCTTCAAAAACAAACGAGATACGTTTTTTCTTTTTCAAAAAGAGTAAGACTTTTTTTCCTTTCAATCGTTTTGATTGTTTTCAATCACATATAAAATGAGGTAGCAGGATAGAAACGGCGTAATAGCGGGATATAACTGCTATTCCCAATTTTGCCGAGTTGGTCGCTAAAGTAACTATTGAACTGTTAATCCAGTGAATTCCCAGAACCTGTACCAGGAAATGACTTGACGGAACCCTACCAAGGATATTTTCCTATCAGGTGATCGACACTCAATAACATGCCATTGCACTGAAGCTTAGCAATTTTATTCGTAATAAAATAATTGCCTTCAGAAAAATGTAACTCTTTGAACTTTAAATAAAGTTAAACTCTCTACCTAAATCACATATCACAATTTACTCTGAAAAAGCTTAAAATAAAGCGAGAAAGCCGTCAGTAGGTCGCTGCTGGCAATAGAATAGGTACAACTACCGCAAACAAAATTTCGCGGTTATTCTCGTTTCAATTAAAGTTAACAAAGAAAATTTATAGAAGCGCCCTGATATCTACGCTGCCATTAATCAGTATCCTTAATTATTCGGATCTAACGAATTTAATCTCCGGACGGACAATTATACCAAGACAAATGGTTTATTTGGGTAAACCAATGAGATAACCTAAATGGCGACGGTGGTGACCCCTAAACATAAATCATTGGAAGCAATCCTCTATTGTAAATTTTGTATTTTTATTAACAATTTCGTTATCGGGTACACATTTCCTTATCTGATTCTCATATTTTGCGTTTTAGCTAAAAAATAACATAGCACTGGAATTTATTTTGGTGACTAGTTTTAAAGTAGATGCACCTATTTTTCTCCTAATCATTATTATTATCAATTCTCTTCCATCAGTTTATTATTATCATGACTTTTTCGGACGTAATAAAATCATTCTCTTACCCAAATCCCAATAGGGTATTTCACCAAAAAAAACGAATTAGTCCGTCAGATAGATTTTCAAAAAATAATGGACACGAATTTTTTTCTTTTTTCACTTTAACAAAAGATGAAGACTAAACAGTGCTTCGAAAAGTCGCGTCAAGTCGTGTGACGTCATAAGGTTAGTACTTTCTTACCCACAAAGTGACGTCAAAAGCCCCCACTCATGATATTTGACACGTCTTATTTTCGTATTTTTTTATTAATTTGATACAACAATAATACGTGTCCATTTTTTGTAAATCTAACAGCCGGTCTAAATAAATACACACATCAAAAGTGTCTAGGGATCAACATATATTTTTGCAATAACTTTTCTCCTGATTGATATTAATTAAAATTTTCTTTAAGGATTCATCAAATAAAGTGTTTTCGTTTGTCACAGTAACGATAAACCAAGTCACCTTTGCATTAATAAAGAAATTTGCCATTTTCCTAATAAAGGAATTTTTGACATTTGAACCACTAACATTAAAGTTTGAAAAAAAGACTGAAATAACAGTTTTCTTTTAAATTTTATTGGGTAACTTAAACAATTAATAATCCGTGTTTCTACCGCGAACACTAACAACACAAGAACATCGGTTTGGCATACTCAAAATGAGTTCATCCAAATCACGCTGTGGAATGGCCGCCCATGTTCGTTGCAACAACAAAAAAAGGTCTTCTTGCGACTGGATACCCTCCATATTCGGCAGAGCTCTTCTCTGTAGCATATCCCATGCATGCTCAATCGGGTTCAAGTCTGGCGACTGAGCAGGCCAGGGCAGGACATTGATGTTAGCTGCGGCGAGAGTCTGTCTTACAACTCTTGCGGTGTGCGGTCGTGCATTATCATGCATTAACTGAAATAAGGGGCCGATTTGCACTTGTAGAGGAACGATGACGTCTGATACAATCGTCTCAGCATAAATTTGAGCGTTGAGGTTGCCTCTGATCCAAATCAACTCAGTTCTTCCGCCGATCCAAATACCCGCCCATACCATGATGGTTCCACCACTATAAGGATGGACTTCCTGGCAGGATTTTAATCGCTGTTGGCGTCCAGGGGTTCTCCAGTGTCGTATACGTCTTGTATCCGGTCTCATACCAAAACGAGACTCATCAGAAAAGCACACGAAACGCCATTGTTCTTCTGCCCAATTTCTGTGTTCAAGAGCCCATTGATATCGAATCCTACGATTGTGCATTGCTATAGGTGGTACCCGTAGCGGTCTTCGGGAATGAAGGTTCACTTCATGCAAGCGGTTTCTGACTGTTTGGTCGCTAATTAAGTTCCCTGAAGAGTGATGAAGCCTCACGGCTAACATCATGGCGGTTATTGTTGGAGCTCTTCGAGTTAAGATTTGAATGTATCGGTCTTGTCTCCGTGTGGTGCAGCGATACCGTCCTCCATGGCGCTCAGCCACGATACCAGTGCTTCGGTAACGTGTCCAAAGTCGACTGATAACACTCTGACTTGTATTCAGAGCTAAAGCCACAGTACGTTGCCGGGAACCAGCTTCTATCATTCCCACGGCTCTGAGCATTTCTTCCCTGCTTAAATGACGTCGCCGCTCCATAATAACGTTGGTTTTAATCAGTAGTAGGGAAACAGTAGCACTAATAATGTCTTCAATGCGTTGTATGTTTTTATAGGGAAAATATTGACAGCTGATTTTCATCTTTTACTCGAATTTGATTCACAGTTCCTGATTCAAATTATGAAATGCACCAAAAAGGATCCATATAAATTTATAAAATCATAAATTTATTACAAAGCCACATCTCAATCTCAAGAAATCCGCATAAAAATGCTTGATCCCTAGACACTTTTGATGTGTGTATATTTTTTGGTGAAATTCCCAATTGATTTGGAGTCAACGCAGCATGTCCTCTTCTTCCATATTTTTTTCATAACTCGTCATATAGACAGTAACCTCCATGCTAGCCATACCATCCTTCACAGTACTTCACACAGCCCCATCGATCTTTTATTTGGTCGTCCTCTATCCTTATCTCATTTTTTTCGGCCAAATTGGAAACGAAGCATTTTTTATAAAATTGCCTATTGTCGATTACATCTCACAGTACTATCTCTGTTATATTTTTTTGTTTTTATTCCCATTGTTATTTTTTGCACCAGGACACAACGATTTCGCATTAGCAATGCCCCGAGGCATTGTTAATGCGAAATACTCAATCTAAACGGATTTAGTTTTGCTTTAATGCAAATTAATTTGTAGCCAAAAACTTTGCTAACGAACACCCAGTTGATGCAGAATAAACGGGATAATGGAAACGTTTGAAACATTTCGGACGCAAGAAAACTTTTCTGCAATAATGTTAAAGGGGAACGTGTGTCGACGACGTTTTGGCTTTGTTTCAAAATTAGAGAGCTGCTTATTACATTTTCAGTTGCCGCAGTGCATGCTTCGATGAGAAAAGTTTTTTTTAAATTAAATTCTACAGTTTTACAATTTCAACTGCGCTTACTGACATTCAGGACGTTGTGTTAGTTTTGTATATTCGTGAAAGAGTTTTTTTTAAATTTACCAGTTGTAACATTTTAAGGGGCACGTGGCAAAGCACTAAAAGCATCGCATGCATAGAGCATTCTGTAAATGGGTGATGATTATTACAAAACAAAACCCGTTCGCGCTTCGGAAAGCACGTCAAATCATTAGTGTCGATTGTAGATCTTCGATGGTAAAAAAATGTAGCCGAAAATCTGAAAACCAGTCCTACTAAGTGCTACCTGCAGCGTAGTTATATGAAACAATTGTCTAAATAATCTCCACAACCCAATTAGTACAGGGTAGGTACTACGGTAACCTTTGGTACGACTGATTGTCAAACTATCAAGCCACTGGCTACCTCTAAAGGCTGTCAAAAATCTAATTAACGACATATTTCCCGAAAATTCTGTCTATCGATCATTGGCCTACTGAACAATTATAAATACCTGAGAAGAAAATAAGTTTATTTGCTGATTTTTTGGGGCGATTTTATTCTTGAATATGGGCTAATTATGATTGCCTTGACTTTAATATTAACTGATTGAGCGCCTTATTATAGACACAATTAAAAAGCCATTGTTTTATGTATAGATGGTGTTCGTAAGGTACGCGAGAACTTAATCACACCTTTATCGAAATAGAGTCGGTACCTACCTGTTAAATCCGGTAAAAGTAGGATCAGTAATTATAATTATTTGAATAGAATAGAATAGAATAGAATAGAATAGAATATTCTATTCTATTCTATTCTATTCTATCCTAATTATTTGATTAGAGCTTCGACTGTAATTCAAATGGCTTAGAATAAGAAACAAAACGAAAAAGAATATCCCTCTTAGTGAGAAATCTCTCTCACAAGGAGGGCATTTTTATTTATTTTTAAAGAAGATGGGGCTTAATGTGTCTAGCACTTTGTAACCTACATTAAAAAGAAAATCTGATCAATTCAATGATTTAATTTGAAAACAGCCTGCCGCTAATGAATAAATCAGATAAAAAACAGTAGTTGAAAATATTACAATATTAGTAATACATTTTAAGGGCTTTTGACTGGCCTGTTGGTCTAGTGGTTAGTGACCCTAACTGCTATGCCGGAGGTCGTGGGTTCGATTCCCACCCAGGACAAATGTTTGTGTGATGAGCACGATCATTTGTTCTGTGTCTGGGTGTAATTTATCTATAATATGTATGTATTTAGAAATATATAAGTATGTTTATCAGTTGTCTAGTACCCATAATACAAGCTCTGCTTAGCTCGGGACTAGATGGCGTTGTGTGATAGTTGTGGAATATTATTATTATTATTTAATTGAGTCCAACTTTCGCATTTTGGTATTTTGGTAAGAATTGATTTTTTATTATTGATAATTATGATTGATATAAATTCTTAAGTAATAATAATGACCACTGCTGACATACATCAACAGCAAAAATAAAATAAATAATTTAACAAAAGATGATTTTTCATACTGAAAGAATAATATGTAATTTGAAAAATATGATGTCAAAATCAGTCTGAAATATAAGGGCGTTTTTGTCCTTAAAATATTCTAGTAGGCACACTCTTTATACTTTTTTCCTTTCAAAGATTAATATCTTTTTGGACTCTCTTTGATATCGTAATGAGATGAAACTTGATTTGGAACAAGTCTCAGAAGGTTTTCTGGCGAAAAATTGTTGTTTCTTTTTAAAATGAAATCCTAAGGCGGGAAATGTAAAAGAGTTAGGGATTTATATTGTTTTTTTAGGATTACAAAAAGGTTTCTCTTTGACAGTTTTTACTTAAAATATACATTTGCAAAGTATGAGTTTTCCTTCTACTAATCCTTATACCTTGTAAAAGATCTCAGATAAAAAAATCCTTCCCGGGTAGTCGTAGTTTTTCCCGGAAGGCCAACAACAAGCCATTTTCCATTCATTTCCATTACTTACAAATAAATAATTTAGGGATAATCAGGAACAACTGTGCGACGTACATTCGTGGTAAGTATCTATTATTTCTCACTAAGTGAATATAACGTGGGATTTTATTCTTGAAAATTCTTTTACCTTTACGGTTAAAGGGATTTACGAGATGTGACCCGGGTAATAAATAGAGCACCACATCTGTTTAAGTGGCTAGAGAAGCTATTATGTGATTGGAACATCACGCTTAGTTTAAAAAAATAAGTTTAAAAACTAAAACCCGACTACGAATAAAAACGCAGACTAATAAAACCGCATAACCCGTAAATGTCCAAGTTATGTCAAATGTCCGTGTTCCATCCGTACCGGTAATTGTTGGAAGCGATACTCTCGAAGTTGTCGATATAGTTATATCTACCTTGGACAAACTATTAAGCTAGGCAGATCGAACTTCGACAAAGAGGTCGCCCGAAGAATCCAACTGCATGGATGGGTGGCGTTCGGGAAACTACGCGACATCTTTTCGTCCAAAATTCCGCAGTGTCTTAAGGCGAGAGTGTATAACCAGTGTGTGTTGCCAGTGATGACTTATGGCACAGAGACGTGGTCCTTAACTGCTGGCCTCTTAGAGAAGCTCAGAGTCACGCAACGAGCCATCGAGAGAGCTATGCTCGGAGTTTCTTTGTGCGACAAAATCCGTAATGAGGAAAAACCAGGGTCACCGACATAGCTCTCAGAATATGCAAGTTGAAGTGGCAATGGGCAGGTCACATCGCTCGAAGAACCGACAACCGATTGGGAAGAAAGGTTCTCGAGTGGCGACCACGAACCGAAAGACGTAGCGTTGGTAGGCCTCCCACCAGGTGGACCGACGACATCGTGAGACTCGCGGGCAATCGGTGGATGCAAACGGCAGGTATGCCGTTCGTTTTGGCGTTCTATGGGGGAGGCCTTTGTCCAACAGTGGACTTCTTATGGCTGATGATGAACCCGTAAATATTGAAAAACTATGTTTCTTTTGTTTATGATTATGTGAACAACCCCCACCGGTGGTGGAGTATTCAGGTGAATAAATTTATTAACGAAAACTTGTAGTACGTAACCACGGATTAACTAGTAATTGAATGAAATCTTGTTAAATATTTTCTGCTAACAACTAGTTCTGATTAATTGATTTGATTACATTTAATTGTTAGTTAATTGAAAAACTACGGAGTAAATATTATTAACATAATAATTAACCATTAAAAGACATATCACCATAGTAAATGTACCCATTACGTAGTACTTAGACGCGTTGTTGTGATTATGTAATCCTTTATTTTATACTCTTAAGAGGAAAAACAAGCTAAAACGTTCTTCGTGTATAACCTTATAATAATTCTGTGATCATAATAATATTACAAAATAATAATAAATCTACATAATTATCATAATCTACATACTCGTATTATTATTAAATCTAGTCTAATGCATGAATAAGGAAAATCGTTAAGAAAGATGCGCTAAAGTAGCTCGCTAAATTCATTCATTTTCTTACTTATCAAAACATATTTTTATTTTTTCAAGTTTTGTTTTAAATGTCCCATGTCCAGATGCAGACTCCTTGGCCGCAACTGAAAAATTCCTTTGCCTGACCAACCTTGACCTGACCTGGGAGTTGAACGCAGGACCTTATGCTCAGCAGTCGCGCTAGTGACCTCTAGACCAACGAGGCAGTTGATATTATTTTTTTACTAGCTGTTGCCGGCGGCTTCGCTTGCTACAACTCGAAAATTATCCCACAGGAAGATAAAATCGGGATAATTCAGGCTTTTTTTCACACTATTCCGAAACCACTGTAACTCCTGAAAGCCAGAATCAACAGTTTCGACCAGAAGAAAAGCGCCGAGACAATGAAGCTCGTCGAAGTCCCAAAGAAACGATTAAACTGTCTTGGATCCCGCAACGAAATCAATCAGAAAAGAATAGCGGAGGAGTAGGAAAAACGTTATTTCCACTCATTTTAAGTTCAGTAGTTTCGGAGATAGGTGGGGGAAATAGTCGGACAGACAGACAGACAGACACGCGAGTGATCCTATAAGGTTTCCGCTTTTTCCTTTTAAGGTGAGGAACCCTAAAAATATTTTAGAAGAAAAAGTCGCATATCCGCCACCAGATGTTTTTGGCAGACTACCCTTTTCTTCTACCAAATATTTCTAAACAAGATCACATCGTCGCACCCACTTGACTTGTCGTCTACCTTAATAATAATAATAATAATTCTTTATTTGTATAGAATGCAGGTGTTACAATAATGGTGTTAGATACAGGTATATTCCCAGTACATTCTGCCTGTTGGCATACAAAAATACAGTGGTTGACTTACACATAACTTAGAAACGAGGTACCTAATTAAATTCAAAGTGATACCTTGACGGCAGTGTCCTCCAACAATGTTTAATCTAAATGAATAACAAAATTAATACAATAATTCTTATCCTATTAAATGTAAAATTAAAAAAAAAAAAATTTCGTCCAGTGATTGACGATTTTAATCAAACCTACCTAATGCATTCATGCCACGTTGACGATCCATTTCCACACCGGCCCAGTTGTTTTTAAACAAAACTTAAATTGCACCGAATGTCAGCTCAATGAATACAATGAAATTAAATTCTCATGTATGCAGACAGCACTCAAAAACATACCGAAAAAAACTTTGCTTTATTTGCCCGTACCCAACTGCTCAAAATAAAATAATATCGAGTGACATCCAGAAAATTCTATCCCACTAAGTTTAGGCTCCGCTTGCATAGTAGGGAAATAAATTACTTATCATTGACTGAAATCACCATTTGTATACATTATGTAATAAACCTATAACCTGTACAGTAATTGCGTAACACACTGTATAAGAATAAATTATATACTGTGTTTTGAATACTATTGAGCAGACGAATTTATCACACGTTTGAAGCAATACATCGCCTTCAGAATCCTTCTGATTATCTAATATGCTATGGCAATTGTGTTGCTTTACATAACATCATGACAGTAATCCGTGAAGGATAAGACAGTTATGTGTAAGTCCCATGTTATAGGGGCGAGATGCAGACGGAAAAAATCCTGATAAAATCTATAACACTTTGGCCGGCCGGGAAATCTAACCCAAGACCTGATGCTCAGCAGTCAGCGGCGGCTACTAGACCAATGAGCCGTATTCTATCAGTGAAACTTGTTTTGTTTAGTACTGTTACGAGCTGGGTATAGGATAAATAAAAACACTACCAATTAAACACACGAAATAACTTTATTATACACAATCGCAAAACACTACTGAACACTTTATCGCACTAGATTTCTCTTCGAACCTTTCGTTGTCTCGCTTAAAAGTAGACTACCTCACTCCGACCCTTTTTTTTTTTTTTTTTGGTGGGTGTAAAATCATCGAATAACCCCTCCCGCTCTTGGGCAGAGCGAAAGGGAGTGTCAGACTTCTACTGACTAAAAACCACCCATGTTCCTTCTTCGCCCTCTATGTCGAGGCCGCGATAACCGGTGGACTACCCGCGGCCCCGACAGGCTCACTCCGAGCCTTTAGTCCTTTTATACCCCAAACACACAAAAGATGTTCGAGAAAATAGGGGATCGGACTGGGTCAAAAAAAATATGATTCTAATTAGTCCGTCAGTTAAATTATCGAAAAATGTTGGATACGTGTTTTTTGTTTTATCAAATTAATAAAAATTGACGAGAGAGGTTGTGACGTCATTTCTTGGTGAAAACTGTACTACCATGTGACGTTTTCGAGGAATTCACGAGTTTTCGAAGCATTGTATCGTCTTCATTTTTTGTTTATGTGAAAAAAGAAAAAATACGTGTCCAATATTTTTTGAAAATCTATCTGACGGACAAATTTTTATTTTTTGTCCGATCCCCTATTCCCTATTAATAACTAAAAATGAATAAAGCATTCACAAAGAATAACAACTAAAAATAAACTTTAAGATAAAAGAACCAACACGGAAGAAGTTAGTTTACGCTCTCGGCATACGGTTGAAATTGCAATGGCAATTATGTCGCCGACGACGCCCGCCTCGCTGACTTTGTGAATGGAAGCAGGTACCTACAAGAATGTACGCGACTCTTGTAGGTACTTCACAGTTATTAGCAAGGTTTCCTGAAGATTCTAAATGACCGTCGTATCATTAGGTACTTCCAAAACATTCTTCATACAAACAAACAATTTTGCCTCTTACATAATATATGAAGTAGGTATAGATTACAACTCAGTTCATTCTGAGAATCCTTAGTGTAGCTACAAAGTATAAGAAAGACCTTACATTCAGTTCCAATCCAGTAGACGGGGCCACGGGTCGCGGGGTCGAGGTAATGGCGTGGAAATTCTACACATTCGCACTTTGAATATTAACACAAATCACACAACAGCTGAAAGTGACTTGTTCGCGTTTGCTGAGTCGCTGAACCGCTGATCGGGATATTGTGTCAGCAAAGTGTAGTTTGCTTAAATTAGTAATCAGTAGATCTTATATTATTATTATCATATTATAGGGAAAATTAGTGAAAGGGATTATTAAATGTGTAAGCGATTAATGAACCTTTGTAGTTTGAAGACATCGTCTCAATATACATGTAGTTTAATTAAATAACTAGCCCTTTTTTTTAGGGTTGGGAAATCATCAAATAACCCCTCCTACTCTTGGTTAAAGCGAAAAGGAGTGTCAGACTTCCACTGAATATAAACCACCCATGTTCCTTCTTAGCCCTTTTCCCCGTTCGTCAACAGAGGCACGGTATCTCTTAAAAGAACCCGCAACCCGAACAGGCTAACTAGCCTCTCTCTAAAAACAAATAATTATTCCATCGAAACTAGTTACGTACAAGGACAAATCATTCCTTCATCGAAACTAGTTACGAAACTACGGTTTCGTAGACGGCCGAAACAAAAATAAGGTGTTCCCAGCAAAACATTTTGCGTAGGGGTACTTAGTTTGATGTACAGAATGCTTGGTTGACGTATGTGTGAAGGGTTAATTTACAACCTGTATACTACTTAATCTTAACGCACACTATCATACAAAATTCATGTGTCCTATGCGTGTAATATGCAACCAAATCGCAATTGACTGACCTGTTGGTCTAGTGGTTAGTGACCCTAACTGCTATGCCGGAGGTCGTGGGTTCGATTCCCACCCAGGACAAATGTTTGTGTGATGAGCACGATCATTTGTTCTGTGTCTGGATGTAATTTATCTATAATTGTATGTATGTATTTAGAAATATATATGTATGTTTATCAGTTGTCTAGTACCCATAACACAAGCTCTGCTTAGCTTGGGACTAGATAGCGTTGTGTGATAGTTGTGGAATATTATTAAAAAAAAAAAAAAAAATTATGTGAACCGCCCGTGAGGCTGGCAGGGTGCTGAGTAAAATTAATTAATTAATCCAAAGGTAACATTGAACAATAGTCGTTAGTCCTATCATGAGGCATCAAACAACAAAAGAAGATCTAAGCATAAAAATAATTAAGAGTTACAAGTAATATTGATGGCAGACATTACACGCAAAGTGTTCTTATAATTGGTTCTAACATATTAAATTATACCGTCTCGCAGTCAAGTAGTATCGGCAGTGAAATATAGCCAGATATCATTATTCACTAACCAACCGTTAGAAATATCACGCTAGTTATATCAATTTATTACCTACATCCAATAAAGATTCTACCTATGATTTTGTTCGTGTAATATTTTCTTCTTAGAATTCCGTATCAAGGACTTTGTGACTTACTTACTTATCTATTTATTTTTTGTAAGTAATTCAGTTTTAGGAAAATGTTTTTCTTTAGGGAAGTACTTATGTAAAAGTACTGCAAAAAATATTGTCGTATCCTTATTTAAATTTCTATGATCTTGAAAAGAAAAGGAAAGGTGAAACTAATATATATTGCATGAATTGCGCTCATCGCATACAGACGTGCACATCAATGCAATACAAAAATAAATAAATTAACGTTTGCTATAAATTCTGACCCAGTTTAAGTGCATTAGCTTGATATATAGAAATCAGCGTAGTAAGCGGTTTTAACTCGACAGAATGGACTAACTCGATTATAAAGAGTATAATTATTATAATCTGGAAAATGGACATCAGCCCCTTCAACCAAAGGAGTGGGATGACGCCACGCAGCCCTCCGTCGACACCATCACCGAGACCACCTCAACAAGCCATGCAGCACCAAGAAGAAGCCGTTGAACCAGTTTCTACGCCGGAGATTCAGAACTGGTTGGGGACTATTCATCAATACTTGAATGAGGTATGTGCTATATCATCAGAGGGGAAACTGAATACTGAGCAGAAGCAAAGAGTTAACAATCTCTGCCGTAAAGTTGGACATGGTGTTTCTCAATTGGCTGTTCAATACCAGTCACTAAAATCAAAAGCCTTACAAACACAAACGGCCCTGATAACGATGACTGAAGCCCGAGACCTAGCGGACTGTCTCTCCGAGATGAACCGCACCATTCAAGAGTCCTGTGCGAAACAAGCTGCAAGTACTCAGGCAACTTCACAACTTTTGCCGATATGGTGAAGAAGGGGTCCAGCAGTTTTATTCGTCCAAATAATCTTAGCTCCGTGGCGATTTTTCCAAGCGACAACTCAAAGACCAGTGATGAGACCAAGAAAATGATACAGAAGATCATATGCCCTGGTGAAATGAAACTGAAAGTACGAGGCGTCCGTAAAATAGGTAAAGGAGGACTTATCATCAGCACTGAGACCAAGGATGACCTAGAAAAACTCAAGAAAACAGTTCAAACCGCTTCGTCAGGCCTTACCGTCGACGAACCTCGAAAGCGCAAACCTCGCATTATTGTTATTGGAGTTCCCGCATCAATGACCGAAAACGAGGTTTATAAATGCATCTACGAGCAGAATATAACGGAAAAACTGCCCATGAACCTAGATACATTTCTCAGTTCAATTAAGCTTAGCCATAAATCTGGCAGGAAAGATGCTGAGAACTGTAACTATATAATAGAAGTTTCACCCGTCATTCGCAAGGCCCTCATCACTCAGGACAGGTTATTTATAAACTGGACGTCCTGCCCGGTACGAGACTTCACACTAGTAACGAGATGTTACCAGTGCCACCAGTACGGTCATGCAGCTAAGACTTGTAAGGTCGCTGTCCCTACTTGTGCCCATTGCGGAGAAGAAGGACATCCTCTTGAAAGAGCTCAAAGAGCAATTTTAAAGAAAGCAAACTTCCTTCCCTTTTTCTTTCCTACAGCTGACCTATATAAATCCTGCAATGTGCTGACTGTGCGCCAGCTTTTCATTATGCACCTAGTATTAAAACAGCACACCATGCTCACGTATAATGCTGGCATTACTAACAAGAGACGGAATGATATAGTATGCATTTCTAATGTTATATCCAAACACGCGTTTGCCGAAAAAATCTTTTCATTTTTAGGCCAATTTTTGTACAATAGATTAAACAGAAAACTAAGTATGTATAAGTTAAACTATTTTAGCTGTAAACAATCAGTAATTACCTTTTTACAACCCTTAACTTATGCACAGACAGAAGATCTACTTGTTGTCTGCAAGTAAACTGCTTATACCGTTTTCCTATCTGTAGTTTATATAATACATGTAAGTTTTTAATAAGTTTAGTATTTTATTATATTTACACTAAATGTTAATTTATTTGTTTTAAGTAGTTAAGTATACACCTTGTAGCCTGAAACACAGGTTCAACTTAGTTCAGGCAAAAAAGAAACTGTGCTCTATTATAACTAGTTATTATTTTATTGTAAATGTGCCACTTCTTATAAATAAACGATTATTATTATTAAAAAAAAAAAAAAAAAAAAAAATTAAAATTAACAAAAAAATTATTTTTTTCAAACAAGGTAATTTTAACAAAATTAGCCCTAATGATATTCACAAACTGACCTTACATTATTGTGAATAGGGCATTTCACCAAAAAAAAAACTAATTAGTCCGTCTGTTACATTTTCAAAAAATAATATCCTACACGTATTTTTTGTTTTATCAAATTAATAAAAATTTACGAAAATAAATCGTGTCAAAGATCATGAGTGGGGGTTTTTGACGTCACTTTGTGGGCAAAAAAGGACTATCCTCGTGACGTCACAGTACTTGACGCGGCTTTTCAAAGCACTGTATCATCTTCATCTTTTGTTTAAGTGAAAAAAGAAAAAATACGACTCCATTATTATTTGAAAATCTATCTGACGGACTAATTAGATTTTTTTGGTGAAATACCCTATTACATTGCTAGGTCAGAAATAATCAAAACCACATCTTTTTGTGGCTACACACATTGTTAAAACACTAGGAAGTTTTGAAGGGTGGGCGTTTTGGGGGACTGTCTCTTGTAAATAAGTAAAGTACGAAAAGTGCTGATTATCAGCCTAGTTTGCATAAATTACTTTTCATTTGATTTGATAAGTTTTTTCCTACTTAACAATTATTATACAGTAGTTTCCTAGTTTCCTCATTTATTTCCAAATTCACCTAATAATCATTTTAATATTATGTCCTTATTTTCAGAATTAAATTTCCTGCTGTAACTGCATCAATTACCAGTTTTCCTCAGTAACCGATAAAACTTGTAGGAAAATAAGCAATTAAGTTGATAAAGCATTAAGCTAATCTGCGGGAAATACTGATAAACTTAGTTAAGGAAAAAGATGCAACGTGCTAGAATGCCTGCAAAACCTGCATCGTTTTGTATCATTAGCTGAACATTTTCTATTCAATTTACCTCATTTACTGGGCCCTTATAATTTTTTATTTATCTTTGAACTTTTTTACGTTAACTATCCTCAATAATGTTTATCAACAAATTTTCCTTAACGTTACTACTTAGATTATCGAAGTATTTTGGTATGTTCGTTTTTATAAATAAGATAGGTACTTACTTACATAATGCTTTTTTATGATATGGCCTTTGATCTTCAACGGTTATGTATGTAATACTAGCTGTTGCCAGCGGCTACGCCCGCTATAACTCGAAAATTATCCCACGGGAAGAACAAATCGCGATAAAAACTATATATCCTATGTGTTAGTCCAAGTAATAAACTATCTATGTACCATATTTTGTCCAAATCCGTCACGTAGTTTTTGCAAAATCAAAGACTATGGTGATGACAATTTCACAAAAACTGACGTGTGGTCAAGTTAATCAGAACTTTTTGACGTCAGCACAGTTATCAGTTACTTGGTATGGAACTGGCGGGCATGACTAACGTCATTATTCATATCATTAAAAGATTAAAGATGAGCGATTATCTAACGATTTATCAAGTGTGAAGAACAGAGATTCTATACGAGTTGAAACACGTTGTTTTTTTGTGAATTAACTTTATTAACAACGATATAGTTTGTGCATATAAGAATTTGAAACCTTAATCCATAGATCAATCATCACGTTTATGATCTACTTTATCATTTTCGTATTAGGGGATCGAACTAAAAAAAATTGTGCGTCAGATAAACGGTAACGGTGCGTAGATTTGTATGGCCTACAGATAGTTGTTCCGGGTCTGGGTATTTGTGTATGTGAATTTAAATGTTTGTGAACGTCCCTACGATACAGGAGAAATTCCTAGTGTGGGGACAACGTTTTTTAAAAAACAACAACAAACAAACAAAACAAACAATTTCCAAAAAATAATAACACATTTTTTCATTTTACACATTAACAAAAAATAAAGAATATACAGTGCTTCAAAAACTTGTGAACTCCTCGAAAACGTCACATGTCAGTACATTTTTTACCTACAAATGACGTCACACCCCCCCACTCATGATCTTTGAGGCGTTTTATCTCCGACAATTTTTATTAATTTGAGAAAACAAAAAACATGCATCCAATATTTTTCGATAATCTAACTGACGGACTAATTAGAATCATATTTTTTTGACCCAGTCCGATCCCCAATTATAATTAAGTTGTTGATACAACTTTTTATAAATAGGTAATCTGTGAATACATTTGTATGTGAAAATTAAGCATCAATAGCAAGGATCTGCTTTGTGTACGTAGGAAAGCTGCATGCTATTGCGTCACAATTTCCCAAGGTCTGCCATCAACTATTACGTTACACGTCAGCTGCAACTTGAGGAGCTCGTGGCTTAATAATCTTTACGTTAAGCCGCGCTTGCCTAGGTTGGTTCTTGGATGGGTGACCATCGATTACATTCCCAGTTTCCTCCGTGCCTTGAAAGGACCAGTCTTACCAAAAGAGTATCGTATTACTATGACCCAGTATTAACTGGGTTTTTTTAGGGTTCCGTACCTCAAAAGGTAAAAACGGAACCCTTATAGGATCACTTTGTTGTCCGTCTGTCTGTCTGTCTGTCTGTCTGTCTGTCAAGACCTTTTTTCTCAGGAACGCGTGGAGGTATCAAGCTGAAATTCATATCAAATACTCAAGTCTATGGTCTCTTGGAGCTGTGAAAAAATCAAACTTCTAAGTCAACGCGATCAAAAGATACTCCCGTTTATGCCGCAAATTTTCGACACTCGCAAGGGAATCAAAACCTACAGGGTACTTCCCGTGAACTCAGAATCTTGAAATTTGGTACGAAGCAACGTCTTATAACACAGATAAAGGAAAAATTGCGAAAAGCATAAATTTTTAGTTACATCATATAATAAAAATATTTTTAATCATTTAAAAAAAAAAAAAAAAAAGCGACTCCCCTACTACGATGGTACGGAACCCTTCATGTGCGAGTAGGACTCGCACTTGGCCGGTTTTTTTTTATAATGGGACAAGCCCGCCTCACTACTCCCAAACCACTGTAACTTCTGTAAGTCAGAATCATCAGTGGCGACCACAAGAAAAGCGCCGAGACAATGAAGCTCGACGAAGTCCCAGAGAAATGATTTGACTGTCTTGGATCCCGCAACGAAATTAATCAGAAAAGAATAGCGGAGGAGTAGGAAAAACAGAAATTTCCACTTCCCTCCATATCAGCAGGAGACAGAAAAGAACAAGGCCAATAGGCACACAGGGACAACTGGGATAAGCCCAGTTGCCTGGGTTAACTGGGTTGTGGAAGTCAAGCAGACTGTCGCTGCATGTAAAATACTGGTGGTGTAAGATACTGGTATTCAGCTGCACCCAATTAGACAGGAACCCGTAGGCCCATAACCAACATATTTTGAAAAGGCTAGTCAGATGATGACGTCAGCTGTTACTTGTTATGAGTATACTAAACTTGATCGACGTCATTACGTCTACAAGGAATTACTAGGTCAACCATTTATCATTTATCTATGTCATGAAGACGTACTAGGATGTAATGATACATAATCATTACCCTTCCTTTCGGCTTCGTTGGCTTAGTCGGGTAAAAAATAACTTTTTATAAATAGGTATCTAAAAATAGAACAATACTGATAAGTAAGCATCATAACATCACGCCTGTACACCCGCATTTTGACACTCATGTTAAAGTCACATTTTAAAGTGAGGGGAAGACTCAAGCAGTTGACTGCTGCGCTATCTGTCGCGGGTTCGATCCCCGCACGGTACAACGTATATTTGTATGGCCTACAAATAGTTGTTCTGGGTCTGGATTTGTGTATGTGACTTTAAATGTTTGTGAACGCACCCACGATACAGGAAAAAATCCTAGTGTGTACGTTTTTTATTAAAAAAAGGAAAAGATTGACTAGGCACCAATTCAGACTCCATGGCCGTGGCTGCTATTGAGACATTCCTAATAGAAAAAACCCAATAACACTTTGGCTGATGTGAAAATCGAACACAAGACCGCTTGGTCAGCAGTCGCGCTTGCATCCACTAGACCAGTAAGCAACAAGAACCAAAATTATGGTTTAAACTCCAGGTTAGTAAAATTACCCTTTAACCCGCGATCCCGCGGAGCACAGACTTCTCTGTGAGCGGGTTCGAACCCTAATCCACCACACGGGTCCAAATAATCCACCAAAGATACCACATGAGTTACAATGCTAGGTATTATCGGTTTCATCACAACTTTTTCCTTCACTTAAAGTATATTGCAACGAAAATTTCTCCAAGTATGACGTCAATCATCACGTTTAACGTCAACTGTTACCTGGTTTACTGACGGGTGTGACCGGTGCAGTAACGTCAATGTAAAAGGAATTTAGATCTTAGGTTAAGCCCTTATCGTTTTAATGCGTCATTAAAATACTAACAGCTGCAATGATGACGTGTATGAATTGTTGATGCATAACTATAAGTTTCTATGAATAACTAGGTATTCTTAAAATAGCTTTCATTGTTGTTTTGCCAATGACCGTTGAGGTAGGCGTGTTCATGAGATGTGACCGCGAATCGGCAAGCGTAAGCTGGGACGGCCTCGTGTTCGGTGCAGCGACGATCTTGGCAGGGTGGCTGGATGAGAGTTAACGAGAATCGAATTGAATAGCGTGCGATTGAAGAGGATATGTCCACAGTGGATTGCTTTAGGTTGATAGTGATGTTGTGTTTTGGATCAATAACGAAATTATGTCAAGAGACCGTGAAAGAAATAGTAGAAGTTAAGATCTTCTGCTCTATGGTTGTGTATTATCTAACAGTCGCTCAGAACCGTAGGAAGTATCATTAGTAAGAGAGAACATAAACAAACCTAGAAACAGCACTTTTTTCACTACATACAAAACACAAGAATATTTTGTTTCTAGTCTTGCAGCTATTGTGAGTATCACATCACACTTCGCATCACACTAAGCCGAAAGTTTGTGAGTGTGTATGTTTGTTACTTCTTCACGCAAAAACTACTGAACGAATTTGGATAAAATTTGGTACACAGATAGTTAATAACTTTGATTAAGGATAGTTTTTATCCCGATGTTATCTTCCCGTGGGATAATTTTCGAGCTGTAGCGGGTGAAGCCGCTGCAACAGCTAGTAATTCATAAAATGAATATGTACTCGTACATGAAAAGGGTGACGGCCCGAGGTGGTTCTGGAAAAATTGCGACGTTGACTGAATAGAAAATCGAATAAAAAATATTCCGTGTTGCCGCTACCGCATCCGGTTTGACTACGGTTTGCTGCCTATCATATATCAAAACTAGATTTAGGGCTAAAAAATATATTTTCATATGTAATTTTTTTCTGTTTTTGTATTTTGATGAATTCTGTAGATGTTTAATCGAATAAAAATGTCTTAATTGGATCGCTATCGTTCGGTTTCGAAATGTTGTTAAATTATTTAACCTTTTGGTAAATAGATTTCTAGAGCTGAGCACTATATTGAACAGAAAAAGTCTGTTAATTATAACAAGCTGCTGGCATTATACACGCACTTCAGAATGTATTTTACCATAAACATAACTTCACGCTTGTAATCCTCGAAGGGTTTAGGCAGAGGTTGTCTTAATAGTACACCCACATTTTGCAAGTTACTTCCATCCGTCCATTGTCAGAACCTATCTTATGTTACTGATATTTGAAACGTGACATTAAAATTACCAAACAGATTTTGGTAGAAATTACAGTAAGTTACAAAGTTTATACATCAGAACAAAACGCAGGGTATAATATAAATTGATATGGTTAAAAAATAATATATAACGCGGGCGAAACCCCGGGTATAAGCTAATTTTCCATATGTTGTCATTCCTCGTGCCTCCCTAAAACAGGTAACCACGTAATATGCCTTCATTTAGTATTCCACTTCAGGGCAAAGGCATCGTTTCACGTAGCGTTTACTGCCTGGGGCTTATCTTATTCGACACTCTCTAATCTATGCCTGCCGAGGTATAGCTTTGAACCCAATTTGTGATTATTTTACCCGTACTTTAGAGCCTCCGTATTTGACACCCTTTATTTGAGGTTGATGTACTAATCATTATTTACCAAATACTTTTCTTTACTATGTTGGGGTCAGCTGCGGCTTCAGTCAAAACGTACGCAGATGCATGCCCGTATTTTCCATGGAGCGCATGCCAGTCTACCTCCATAACCTAGTTCGTTCTGAGTAATACGACAGTTACCAAAAAACACTACCCTTTCTTTGCAGTCTTTTTAAATTCTAAACGTTGCCCCACACTAGGAATATCTCCTGTATCGTGGATGCGTTCACAAACATTGAAATTCACAGACACAAATACCCAGACCCGAAACAACTATCTCTGTAGGCCATGCAAATATTTGTTCCGAGCTGGGATCTAACCCACGACACGCAGCGCAGCAGTCCATTGCTTGAGCCATTGCGCCAACTGTGCTGTTGGGTAATAATAGGCTCGTCCCCTGTTACATGCGTCTTAAAAAGAACTGCTAAAATATGAATAGAAGTAATACCTCTGCTTAACCCTTCACGATTAATTTTAAAAATGTTTTTGTAACTGAGAACATTTCCACGTGTACGTAGAACTAATTATATCATCTGTAAACGACCCGAAGCACGGCCAAGGACGAACACAGTCACGCTTGGTCGCGTGCATCTTTTAGGAGTTACTGTATATCGTACTAGCGGACGTCACGCGGTTTCACCCGCGTAGTTCCCGTTTCAGTGGAAATACAGGGATAAAAAGTAGCCTATGTTAGTCAGGGTGAAAGTAGCTTACCAATGGTGTGAGAATTTCAGAAATCGGCGCAGTAGTTTTTGAGTTTATTTATTACAAACATACATACACACACAAAAAATAAATCTTTTCTTTTATGATATTAGTGCAGATAGTGTAGACTAATATTTATTCTGGCAAGAATTATATGAATATTACTCATGATATTAGCTGTTTATCTGTTGATCCAAATTATGAGTTAGCTCTTGGGTTATATATAACTGAAGCAGGTAACTACTATTTCAGTTATAACCCAAGGGTTCATTTTAATGAGTACATTTTTGAACTAGCACAGAAATGATGGAGGTGTATTTTACATGCCCGTCGGGGCTGCGGGATGTTGTTAGAGATACAGAAAAACATGGGTGGTTATTAGTCAGTAGCAGTCAACATATGCAACATACTCTAAAATCTTTGATTCAAAGTGAGCTGCTTAAGCCATGATGAAGCAAAATTATATATATTTGAAGGAATGTGCCATTTACGTCTCGAATGAAAAGAGTTCATTTGCTGAAACGAATTAATTTAAAATTCTCAACTGAGTTAATTACGTAAGTTCCCTAAAGAGTAAGTTAATTAAACTTGAAGGGGTGTTTTCAGGTGTCCAACTATTAATTATACTGCTTTCAAACGTAGAGACAATTAAGATAAAGAAATATACGTTTTTTAGCAAAAAAGGTAATTGTACTTGTGTTGCCTCGCTTTTAGTAATAAAGGAAAAATATTTATTTTTGCGGAAACAAGGTTTTGTAGAGAAACGTAGAAGTAAAATTTATTTTATTTCAGACGTTGAGTTTTCTTCGAATCAGACATTTTAAAGAAACGTTTCAAACTAATTGTCTATGAAAACAAATTGAATAGTATTCGGCCACGCAAATATTATGTGTAAGTTTTTTATGCAGTCGGTGTTTGGTGACGTCATTCATAGGAACATTTTATAACACAACGATTTACGAAGACACCGGTCCTAAGAACGAAGGCCCTAAGAAGAACTCCTACATTTATACCGGACTTGCGCACAACCTGCTTTTGAAGAGTCATTGTGTGCTATCAAACCTCCCAGGTCGTACAAAGTGTTACTGGTTTTTTAAATAAGTCTGTCTGTTTGGTAACAATATGCTCGTACCCCGACCATAACCACCGGCCGCGTATATCTGGCGAAATATGGGTGTACTATTAGGTACCCTCTGCTCACACCGTTTGGGGTTTACTGGCGTGTTGTTTTGCTAGCTTGTTAAACTTCTTGTCAAACTGAAACATCCGGATTATTTTAAGGAATTCTCTTACACCGGTTGTGAGATAGTATGACATTCGAACAGGATCGAACTCATATTATTTCTCAATTCAGTTATAGTCCCAAATTGAACGCATTCATAACTATGACAAAAATATATTCATGATTTATATGTAAGGTACATCATTCAAGCAAGAAACATTCACATTGAATGAACGAGAAACATTAATAAAAAAGCAATTTCCGTACAGCGAGTAGGAACATAAATATTCAATGTACTTAGGATAAATTTGATCCAACGTGTCTAAGCATATTTTTTGGGAAGGGTTGTTTGTTAGATAGGGTTAGACGGGACATCTACCTACAATATTTTTATGGGAGGAGGTATTTGCGCCAGAGCTGCACCTAGTATTAATTATAATCGTGAGGGAACTAATAATACTCATAAACAACATCTAACGTACCTATGAAAACTAAGACTTCTTATTATGTGTATGTAGGTATAGCTCTCCTGATAATTTTTGATTACAGTTGCCACACTCAGCAAACATTAGCTATCGGAAGATATTAGTAGTGCATAAATGTAACTATTCACGATTGCACGACCCGGGTGCACTCTCTCTTCCCTTCCTCTCATGGTCCGATGAGAAGAATTCCAACACGACCGGAGAAAAATCAGGCGCAATACCATCTGTAGTTTGATACGGCCAATTTCCAAACTGCGGTTTGCTACTGAAATATACATAAACAAAAATTCAAAAAAAAAAAAACTGAATGAAGGTCATCAAATGCCTGATAAGAGGGTTAAAAATTATGCTTTGCAGCCCCAGGAAGAATCGATTTCAATTGAAAGCTGCCAAATTTAAAAAAAAATAGTTCTATTTTGACATTTTGAGTTAAGTTGAGTTTCAACTTTTTGTGCGGCTACTAAGTTACAGCGCAATTTATAATTAAAATACAACAGAAAAAACAGGATTGAATTCTGAAATAAATTATTTGAATTTGAATTGAATAAAACAATTTAAATGAATTAATTTAGTTTCAACCATTTCTCTAAAATAACCACAAAAATAACATAGATTTCGGCAAAATCTATGCCATTTTTTAATGATGAACATGAAACATACTAGCTGTATGTTTCATGTTCATCATTAGCTCTAGACGACCAGAACAGAAAAAAAAATAAGCGGGAAAGCGACAATCATCAGTCAACACTATTTTTTTCTTAAGCTACTAATTTATGTTCTTACTAGGTGTTGCCAGAGGCTTCACCCGTTACAACTCGATCCCACGGGAAGATACAATGGTTTGGCGCCCTAACTACGTTACGGGTGCCAAACCCCGTCTCGGGACGAAATAAGCAACTTTCATCCCTTGGATAACAATGTACTATTACCACGCCCATGCTTAGCAGCCGCGTTTGCTACTGTTAGACCAACGGTTTAATAAGCACTCAAATAGATCACAAAATCTCTTCAGAATCTTTGACTTCTTCTCGACTTTCCACGCGTCTCCAGCCATCTCCTCTCCGCTTTGGTGGTATCCGGACCTCAAGCAAACTCATTTATTTAATCACTCATCATAAATTCATCTCAGCAACATTCGCATCAGAAAGCGACAATGTTTGTTTACAGTAAAGGATTTTCTTACGTGATGTTCTTACCAAAACGAATTCGTAGGTACTTACTCAAGGTTATATGAACCGAATATATCACAAAAACAGTGTAGTCCCTTCCGTGAACTGTGGTAGACAGATCCACAATAAAGAATCCGTCCTTTTCACGACCTAAAAAAACAGCAGATGAGCCTGAATAAATAAACCAAATACGTTTATTTGGTACTTGTAATATACAATCGTGACGGAGTAATCTTAACGATAATGTAACGTTTTGTTCGATAAAAGATACATAATGTTATGTGTGTCAATATTTACTGAGGACTAAGAGTCTTATAGCATGACTGAGGTT
Organism: Diarsia rubi; assembly: GCA_932274075.1. Lineage (NCBI taxonomy): Eukaryota > Metazoa > Arthropoda > Insecta > Lepidoptera > Noctuidae > Diarsia > Diarsia rubi. The sequence continues at coordinate 15,865,704 of OW026424.1, read as the reverse complement.
TTTATCGCATCTGTAATTAACATAATCGTCAAACTTTTAAGTTCCCAAACATGTTACGGACTGTAAGACCATTTTAATTTGCCTTTGGTGAGACCCAAAGGCAAATTAAAATGGAGATAACATCCCAAGTTGTTATTGCATACTTTCTTGTTTATGTCTTGTAATTACCTCAAGTTATCTATTTAAAAGTGGTTGCCCAGTGGTGGAGGCCCCGACTTACGAACAGTGAGTCGCGGGTTCGAACGCAGGCAGGCGCATTACTTTGTGTAATTTAATTCATCAGCACTGCTCTCAAAACGGTCAAAAAAAACATCGTGAGGAAACCGGCATGTCTTAGAATCAAAAATTCGAAGACATGTGACATCTACCAAACCGCACTGGACCCGCGTAGTAGATGATAATGATGCTTTTAAAGAGAGCAGGGTTGTGGTAATACTTATAAAACTGAATATATGTTTAGGGATATAAACTGACCAATGTGTAAAGTTATGACAAAAATTTACATTACATAAAAAAAAATATAAATATATACATATACAGGGTGTTTGGAAGGGAGCTGTACATACGCCTAGGGTAGAAACTAGGGATAGTCTGCTACCTACCCCCGCCCATTATATTGACCTTGGCCTCAAGGTTTTTTTTTAATTTATTATTTTTTATTTGACTTTTTGACTAAAACTACCTGTAGCTCAAAATCTATCCATGGGACCGGTCGGCTAATGGTCTTGTTTTAATCGTTAGAGTCTTAGGGTCCTGCAAAAAATTATTTTACACCAGAAAATTGTGGAGAAGAAAAGTTATGGGGCCTGAAGTACCGTAGTAAGGTAAAGAAATAATTTTAAATTAAAAAAAAACCTTGAGGCCAAGGTCAATATAATGGGCGGGGGTAGGTAGCAGACTATCCCTAGTTTCTACCCTAGGCGTATGTACAGCTCCCTTCCAAACACCCTGTATAATTATGTAATGTAAATGTGTGTATGTGTGTGTGTGTGTAATGTGTGTGGGTGTGTATGTAAATTTACATTTACATTATTTAAATTTACTTTGAGTTGATCAACAAAGATATCGAATACTGAAAACGGGAGTTATTGCGGGTGGCCGATTTGTCTGCTCATAAACACCCACCCGCAATAACTTCAGTTTATCCGTGTTTATGTTGCTTGTGACAAGTGCCGAAATATTGGGAAGTTATAACAAGCGGTAAATATTCCATTTTCAGTATTAATGCTAATGTTAGTGACCACGTCATTTTAAAAACTTATAAATATATTAAACGGGCACGAATATATTACTGTCGAAGAACGTACCTATATTGAGAAGAACCAGCTCTACGATAGGTAGTTACAAATCCGCTACTAAACCCAAAACCGCTAGATAACACGAAGGATAATTGACATTAGCATATTAGGCTTTTCCAATTAATCTTAGATAAACTTCATGCCCTATTTTGCCTAAACTTGGGTTCAGTTAATCCCCTAGGAATCAATGAACCTAACAACTTTAGGTACCCACTAATTAAACAAGCCGCAATGAAGCCTACTTTCCTCTTAGTTTATTCCTTAATCTTGTTTACTTAGTAAAATGCTGTTAAAAGTGAACAAAACATGTTTTGATTTAATAAAACTGACTTGCTTATTATTCATGGCTTGTATTTAAAGCCAGTACCTTCTAATTACTACAAGAAACTGCAAGGAGAAGAAAATAAAAGCGTTAAAAGTTACTTCGTTTTTTTAAATACCTTGTAACTCACTCACAATAGCAGTTAAAGAGACGAGGTTTGACCCTAATTGCTAGTTTGCTCATCTTTGACATTCACTATCAAACTTGCTGGCCATCTCATCTTTTCGCCGCAAATATGCCATGACCGATACACGGTCAAAAACATTATACATATTTGATGCACACACAAGCAAATCGAAGTAGCAATGGGCCGGCCATTTTAGAATAACAACAGATGTTTCTTGGGGTAGACGTGTTCTGGAGTGGAGACAGCAAATCGGTAAGCGAAAAGCGGGATAACCTCGGGCTCGATGAAAAGACTATATTTTTTTTATTTTGTCATTGGTTGCAGCAGGATGAAAATAAAAGAGAAGCGTTGAGTGTTGCACGTTTGAAAATGCTTATGTCTAACAGTGGACTGGTGCTGATGAAACAAAAATGTTAACACAGTTATAAAAAATACAGTAAGTTTAGTTTGTACAGTGTTATTTCTTTGTTTGGTTTATTTATTTGTTTAAGAATTATGGGAATAAACTATGATTAAGTATTTGTTGCTATGGAGCGAGCTATGCTAGGAGTCCAAAATGAGGACCAGAGTTGTCGACATATTTCACAGAATAAGCAAGCTGAAATGGCGGTAGGCCGGCCATATTAGCCGCAGAACCGATGACCTTTGGAGTAGACTTGTTCATGAGTGGAGACCGCGAATCGGCAAGCGTAAGATGGGGCGCCCTCAGGCTCGGTGGAGCGATGATCTTCGCAGAGTGGCTGGTAACAACTGGATGAGAGTTGCCGAAAATCAAGTTGAGTGGCGCCAGATTAAAGAGGCCTATATCCAGCAGTGGATTGCAATAGGCTGATGATGAAGTATTTGTTATAAACAAACCATATTATGTGATCACATCATATTAGTTAGGTACAGTGAAAGAAATGTCTACGTGCACTTCAGCGGCACGCTTCGCAAGCATGGTAAAAGCGTGCTTATACCCTGTTCTAACTAAGGAAATTCGTTGATGTAATTCATAACTAACATTTTTGTGGTTAACGAACTGAATAACAAGAAAATAATGGGTTTGCAAACGGTATCTGAAATACCAGAGGTTTGTGTCAGCTACTTTCAGTGTTGATGATTGACTCCAGTGTCGTACCAATGCTTGTTACGCCTTTTTGTCCACACTCATATTATTATAAAGAGGAAAGATTTGTTTGTTTGTTTGTAACGAATAGGCTCCGAAACTACTGGACAGATTTGAAAAATAGTCACCGTTGGGAAGCTACACTATCCCCGGGTGGCATAGGCTACTTTTTATCCCTGTTTTCCCACGGGAACGGGAACTACGCGGGTGACACCGCGTTACGTTCGCTAGTTTACTATACTTTTAAGAACTGAAAAGTGTCGTCAAGAAAAAAAAACATGACTGTCTTCTAACGTAAGTTGTAAGTTAAGTTAAGTTTAGGTGGCGACCGTACAAGATTCTTGAATTTTTATGTTGTTGCCTAGTCAACAAAATGCACATTTGCTTGACATACTTGAGGCGCTACGAAGCCACGGTGGTCTGAAGAAATTTTCGCGTCGTCTGACCGAGGTCTAAGCCCATTTCTATGCAAAACGACAAATCAAGCTAAATAGACAATTTTATGTAGATCTCTCATTGTTCGGGAAATCTATATAAACCAAGGCAATGTTAAACAGGAAATGTTTTCTTGCAGGAAGCTTGATGTGTCATCGTGTGTACTATATGTGTTTTAAAAGGTCATAAATGTAATAAGAAATTACTGCGTATCAAGTGATGAAGTGATAAAGTAGTTCATATGTGTCATAATTTAGTATCGTTAAAACATTACATTTTTTTATTTACCTCATTGTATCATGTACATAATGTTTCCGACCGCTTCCTTGTATGGCAGTGTGCAGTGTAGTTAACTAATTAAAGAGCAAAGGAAATCAAGTGGTGATAATTTACGCCAAGCCTTTACCGACCACGTTATAAATCATGGGAAAATGTTTTCATATTACTCATTATGATTTAGTTGTGCTTTGCATGTTTTATTTTTTTTCCTTTAAAATTCATATTATTTAGTTACTGATTTAACGAGAATACTGCCTCGTCAGTCTTGATGTCACCAGTACCACAGATGAGCATAAGGTTCTGGTCTGATAGCAATCTGGAGTTGATGGTGGTGAGTATTTGATGTCAATAGAGTCACTTTTAATAGGGGATCGGACTGAGTAAAAAAAAATGATTCTGATTAGTCCGTCATCGTCCGAGATTATCGAAAAATATTGGATACGTGTTTCTTTGTTTCATCAAATTAATAAAAAATTACGAAGATAAAATGCGTCATAGATTTGACGCTATTCTATCTTCGTCGGTTCGGTTGTGACGTCATTTGTAGGTAAAAAATGTAGTGACGTTTTCGAGGAGTTCGAAGCACTGTATCGTCTTAATATTATGTTTATATGTAAAAAACAAAATATGTGTAATAGTTTTTGGAAATCTAACGAACGGACTAATTAGTTTTTTTTGGTCTGATCCCCTTAACACCTGTACAACTCTGCCTATCCTTGCGGGGAAGTACTAGTGTGATACTTTGTTATAAAATAATATAGAGTAGGTAGATACACGAGTAACGAACACAATGTAATTTTCTTTGATCAATCCAATTTAAATTAATATTCTAAACTTTGTTAGTTATATATTCGTGTAACAGCATTACAGTAACATAGTTACGTAACGTATTACATTACAATATAATTACACTTCAAACGTGTCACGAATTGTCAGACAAAACTAATTTCCCCTTGTCATTATAATAATGGGATCCTTTGATAACTGGGATTTTGGGATTTTCCTCGATTATTTGGGTTGTGTTATATTAATACAAATAGATTAAAGTGTATTGAAATACCACCTACCTCGTTGGTCTAGTGGGTAAATGGTGACTGCTGAGCATCAGAACCTGGGTTCGATTCAAGGTTTGGGCAAATTGTTACTTGGTTTTTACATCAGGGATTTCTCGGTACCAGCCATGGAGTGTGGTACACGTCTGTTAACCCTTTGGGGATTATAGGGGTGATGTTATGTTTAGTAATGCAATACTAACATCGCGTATGACTACTCTAAGTGGCCACGAACGGTCTAATAGAATAATACACTTTTTCAGAGCAAATATTGTTCCTATTAAAAGCTTTTTTTTTACATAAGTATGAAACTTGGCACATGAGTCACAATAAGTCAATTACGATCGGTGGCTCATTGACAATGTTTCTTTTTTGTCTCCAATAACTTGTCTGAACCTTTACTAGAATAAGTGCAATTTTTTTTTTAAACGTTGCCCCACATTATGAATTTATCCTGTATCGTAGGTGCGTTCACAAACATTTGAACTCACATACACAAATACCCAGACCCAAAACTACTATCTGTAGGCCATACAAATATTTGTTCCGTGCGGGGATCGAACCCGCGTCACGCAGCGCATCAGTCCAATTGCTCAGCCACTGCGCCAACCGTGCCGTCAATCTGTAATGAAAGGTCGGTGATTAAGGCCATCAAGCTGGATCACTTTCTCGAATGCACTTTCAAAATTGTGTTAACTAGGCTTAAGAATATGCAAATGATGACGAGTTTGAGTTGAAAGCTTAATTCTTTAGTCTCTATCAAAGCGTAATATATTAATTAATAGACCTACGTCAGCAGAATTAAATACATTCGTGACGGAAACACAAAGACGTTTTACATAAAAAAAAAACTTAATGATAACTAAGTAGGCATTTGCGGTAACTTTTTACGTCACTATCAAAAAAACAATACAATTATCTAAATTATTATGGGAATCTCTAGTTTTTATACGAGTTGGTAGGTTCAACCATTTTATATCCTCGTCATAGACATCAAGTTTTTTTATGTCGTCGTAATGATGACATGGTCATCTGATGACGTCGTAATAGAATAATGACGTATCAAAACTAATTACCGTCCGTCTTAATGACTTAAAAACCTTCTGTTCAAATGAAATAAAAAACTTTTTTTTATAATTCTGGCACATTTTATGGTTGGTTAACTTTTACCTCTTAGTTTACGTTAACAGTGTAAACGATGCGTTTAAGATAACAATAATCTGTGTTTCCTTCCTCTAACTATAACGGCTTAAGACAAAAAACAGGATTGCAACTACGTCATTGTGGCTTTAGTAACGTCATTATGATCGTCTGGTTAACTTTTTACTTTCTATACTGCAGCTTTTGCGTCATTGAGTACATTAGAGAGTGTAAAAGGACCCATCACAAAGACGTCAACCAAGCATTCTGTTGTAACTGCGCTTAAACTATTAGGTACAGGAAGTGGGGCTTTTAAAGGAAAAAGTTTTTCTGCACCTCCCAATGTTGATGTATTCAAAACATTGTGCTGGTCGTGGATGCATTCAAAGCAAAGTAATAATAGTGACGTTTACCGACTTAAAAAAAATGATTTTAATTAGTCCGTCTGTTAGATTATCGAATAATATTGGATACGTATTTTTTGTTTTACGAAATCAATAAAAATTGACGGAGATAATACGCGTCAAAGATTTGAGTGGGGGGTTGTCACGTCACTGACCGCTAAAGAATGTCATACTAATGTCTCAGAAAATGACGTCACACGAGTTTTCAAAGGACTGTTTCGTTTCCATTGTTTGTTTACGTGTAAAAATAAAAAATATGTGTCCAATATTTTTTAGAAATCTATCTGACGGACTAATTTAACGGAATAATTTTTTTAGTTAACATCCCTATACAAGCAAAGAAATATGATGCTGTCTGTTGCTACTACAAAACGGTTCCTATTCTGATCTCTGATAATTAATACCTACACTGGATTAATCATCATTGTTTGTGGTTACAATTTAGGTAGGGTTAATACGTCTTACGTCTCAATGCATCCGGAGGAAAAAGCCAAAATGGTTTGGCAACAGGACATTGATGCTGATAAATAAATAATGCCCAAAAAACAGCACCGACCTAGCCTTTTTACCCGACTACGGCGAAGCCAAAATGTAAGATTATTATAGGACAGTCATAGTCGCATGCCACCTTGCTAATGGCAACAAAGGAGCATCAGGTATCAGTGGCATGCGACTACGGCTGTCCTCTATAGGATTTTTTTATTATTTTTAAATTATTTACTAAAATTAATTTAAGAATTATTTTCTACTTTTAAGACGCTGTTTATTAGTCTGCGAGTTATTCGTAGTGTGGTTTTAGTTTTTTACTAACTTTGTCGGCGGATCATGGTGAATACCAGAACCTTTCCGCTGATTCTTTGCACGATCTAGGCTTCTGAGCACGTTCCCGGATGACAGCGATGCGGAGGAATACTTTGGCGTCGTGTGAACATCGTTTTAGTATATAATTCTAGTTAGGTACTTAGTTTTTTGTTTAATTGTAAATAATTAGTTCAATTTTTTATATCAAAACGAAAATCGTTGACCTACCGCAAAAGGCATGCCTCAAAAGGCGTGCTTAAAAAGGCTGCCCAAAATGGGATTGGGCACAAAATGTCTGTCGCATACCGATCGAGCTGTAGGCCTCTAAAACTCAGTATTGGCGCCCTGAAACAGTGCCACGGGCCGTGGAGACTACGAAAGAAATGGTGGGTCGAAGTGGATGTCTTCTTTAAGAATAGCAAAGTGGAAAGTTGTACAAAATCACGAGCATGGATTGGAGGAAGGCATTTGCCCAGCAGTGGGAAAATACGGGCTAGTTTTAATAATATTAATGTAAGATGTGCTGCCGCTGCGGCTGCAAACGTTGCCTAGCCATTTGGTAGTTTTTTCAAGAAAAAATCTTAACGCTTATTTGACGCTTCCCGTGACCCAAGCTAGGAAGAGCAGGTTATTAACTTGGCCTGAGTCTAAGTATTGCCACACAACGTAGCAACGCCGCCAGTCTCTTTGGCACATTACCAGATAACAGCGTTGAGGAGGTGTTTTTTGATAACTCTTTATAGTTTATTGTTAGTCTATTTATTGTTTCGAATTGTTATAACTTATGTAGTTATTCCATATTTATAAGTCTGTCTATACAATTTACCTATAAATTCCATTCAATGTCAAGGATTCAGTTCTTTTCCCACACCATTTTAGTTGTTCAGTGGAGACAAGACCACTAGGTCTTGTCTCAACTAACAATACAAACAATGTTGAGTAATGACCCATCTTGCTTGTCAGACTATAACCTCAACTATTATTTCCGACTAGATATGAAACGTGAGTGAGGAGGGTCGAGTAGGCATCGCTGATTGGTCCTGTTCCGCTTGGATAAAATACGTCACACGAATGTTTCGAACCGAATGTACGAACTGAACTGATCATTTATGAGGACCACAATTCGGTGTAATAATATATAGAAGAGTCTTTTAGCTAAACATTGCAGAATTGGGGAATATCTTTGCGAAACTTTTAAGATTATTGACCAAATGTAATTAAAAGAGTGATAAATATAAAAATTGAATGATGGAGAGGGAGACGAAGACTAAAAAAAGGATGGTTTGTGTGAGAAATTATATTAAGGAAAAAGAGGTAAATTATATCGTCACGATTCACAGGAGAAAATGAAGAAAAATACGTGTTGCTCCTAATAACACCAGTTCTTTTCTAGATCATTAAAATCCAGCATACCATGTAAGACCAAAAAAAAAAAATCCATAATCGAAAAACTAACTCCTGATCATACTAAAATAATTACAAAGAATAAATAGGGATCATTGAACCTTTCTCAGCTGGATAAAATAAATCCCATATCGTTTCAAAACAAATACTAGGAACTAATCCAAAAGTCCCGGGTATGGACGTGAACAGAAATTAAAATATAACTTTGTACTGTATCTATTTGCTACTTTAGGGTTTTACTAAACCTACGCAAAATACGACGTGTCTCGAATATTCTTCAGGGACTCAATTTGATTACATCTGTTTGCTTTTAAAGTCGAGTCTAGCGAATATTTGTGTAAATTATTTATAGATGGTTTCGTGAGTGTTGTGTTGTTGAAAATAAAGTAATGTTTTCTTCCATGTACACATCGTTGAAGAGCCAAATTAAATAAATAAATATTGTAAAGTTGTGGGAAAAGGCAAAATCTTAGTTACTTAGTCACTTTTAGAAAAATAAAACACAATCCTGTTGAAGAAAATGAATCCTCTGCTTCCCCTTTTCATATTAAAATCAATCGATAATATGACTGTTATTGCTATTTTTTATACGAAAACACTCGTCTGTGCGATCAGGCGATCACACGTGGCATGGCTTGTCTACACTAATATAATCCATCTACACTAATATTAAGAGGAAAGATTTGTTTGTTTGTAACGAATAGGCTCCGAAACTACTGAACCGATTGAAAAATTCTTTCACTGTTGGGAAGCTACACTTTCCCCGGGTGACATAAGCTACTTTTTATCTCTGTATTCCCACGGGAACGGGAACTACGCGTGTGAAACCGCGTGACGTCCGCTAGTACGAAATACTTTGATTTCTATCAAACGTACGCGCTTCTCCGCTCTCGACGGCTTATGGCCGATACATTTGCTTCGCCACCTCTACCCGATCTCGCCAACGCTCGTTGTCGTTGCTCAAGTGAAAATCATGTTACAGTACAGAAATATCTGTTGACTGATACTATCACGGAAATATCAAATACGTAATATACTGGAAGTTGAGAATACTAAATACATGCGGCTGAGCCTTCTAAAATACCGTCCAAATTAATTTACGATTTTCCCTACTCCTATCAAGCCATAAAGTACAATAAAATACTGCGAAGACCGTAAACAAGCGACTTTACGTACGCTTAGTGACACAGCTCAAGATTAAGGAAGCGAAGGGAACACGAAAATGGAACTGTGCAGTAAATAAAATCTCAGATAATTAGAAACGCAATTATCAGATTTTCATTACGTCTGCATTTTAGGAGGGTATAAAATGTTATTAGGTGGGACGAATCACAAAGGAGGGCAGTGACAGGTAATGGACGGTCAAACGTCTTGAGCATTGGAGGTGAAAACGGAACGCCTGGAATCCTCATTAAGACTTCTCAATGCCCGTCACCCCAGTCCAGATTTTATTAACTTTTCCTCCAGTCATTGTCTCGTGATATTGTAATTTAGATTGAAAATGTATTTGTCACGACGACGATTAAAGATTTGCTGTGTAATTTATTCAGGGGTGAAAGCAATTTGTAATTAAAAATTTCTTTGGTGGAGCGTTTTTCTGGGTTGGGTCCAAGGTTTTATTTAATGAAAGAAACTATTTGAATTCTCGTTTATTTCTTTCTTTTGGCAGCTAGAATTGAATCGAGACCTGTATTTACTTGTAATTTCTTTGAGCCTAATTAAACTACAAAAATAATTCCTCCAAAAGATATTTCAGTTCTTACTGTTACGAAAGGCCTCATGGCCATTGGCGTATCTCCACAAAAAATGAAACGTAAAATTATTAAGCGCCTAAGTGGCTGTAACATTTCGAGTATCATTAATTCAATCTGTGTGATAAACGTTTCCTTTATCAGGCACAAGATAGCTTCCTGGTTGTTTATCGTTTAAATTTAGACGGTTATGCATGAAACGTACTACACTACCGGTTTTTTTTAAAAAAGGTAAATATTGTCGTATTTTTATAGTAGGCAAATCAATCAATATTGAGCATACTCCGTGGGGATGCGAAACGCACGAGACCAGTCACTCTGGTGGCCCTTGGGGGAGGCCTATGTCCAGCAGTGGACGTCTTTCGGCTAAAATGATGATGGTGATGCCCTGTATCTATCACGGCATTAATGCCGTTATTGCTTTCAATGCGTTTCTGAATTTTTGATAACTATCATCAACAGAAATGACGTATTTTGGTACAGTATGACCACTTAAAGTGTGTTACGACAGTGGTAAAGAATAGACAGGAACTGATTCATTATTTTATTCGGACAGAGTCTCGACTTACAGGTTTCACAATCGAGCGCGACAAGACCTCGAAACTGAGCTTACAGGGCATTATATAGACTGATATCCCCACCGGAGGCATCCGGTAGTTATGGCGGTGTCTTCGCTTGACTGTGATTGGCTCGCGAGTCGTTGCCCGTCATTGGCTGGCTAGAGTGGCATGGCTATGGTATGCTAGAGTGGCATGGCTATGGTATGCTAGAGTGGCAAGGCTATGGTTTGCTAGAGTGGCATGGTTATGGTTAGCTGTCATTGGCTGGCTAGGGTGGCACGCTGTGAGCAGGCTGTTGTAACATTCGGCCGTCCTGGAACAATTGCTCCCGCAATGGAAACAAGAAAACAGTGATTACAAGTCAGCTCAGAAAAACCAAGTTAAAATGGGGCAATAGACCTCTCAGGAGATTTATGAAATCTTCGGTTTTCAATTGTTCTTTCACACTACTGGTGCTATCAGACAAAAGACTGACTGACAGACTGGACGGGTCCACTCAAATCTGTGTGGTGCTTTCTTCAAAAGACCATCTCAGACATTAATCTGCATGGTCTTCATGTGTGTATTATACCTTATTGTTAACCCAAACGATTTTAAAAGATTAAAAGAGTAACCTTTGGAGTTTCTTGCCGGTTCTTCTCCTTAGGAATCGACCAATGCACCGAACCGTGCCCCTTTTTACCGACGTTTTATAAGTGCCCATGTAGGCCTATGTGAAATAAAAAATATTTTGATTTTGATTTTTGATTTTGAAAGCACTGCTACGATATGTTACAGCGGATACTCAACCTGTAAACCCGTTGTATCATATAATATGACCTTTCACACTTCTTAGTTTATGTCAATCATTACCTAACTCCTCAATATCAGTTAATGTGGGCCAGAAAACCAATCTTCTAACGAACAAGAGTTAACCTGGGTCGCCCCCTATAGCATGGGACTTTAAGCTGAAGTAAAAGGAATAAATGCATAGGAAGATTTGTAGTAGGTACCCACTTGTACTAATTATTATGGACAAAGATGTAGGAAATGCTTAGTACCAACAATTTTTAACGACATACCTTACGATTAAGAAAATAGCTGTACCACGAAAATGTCTTTTAAAATAAATTAGGGAAGTTTGTTTTTAACACCTATGTAAAAACCTCATTACAAGAGATGTGTAGATTCCATTTATGATTATTTATTGTTGTATAAGTATATATTTATGCCATACTAGCTTATGTTTTCGGCTTCACCGCTATTAATTAAAGTGTTTAAACGCAACTTAAATGTTATAGCATTACGTTATAGTCAACTTTTGTGTTCAATAAATGTGTTTAGTTGTAGGTAAAAGTGACGTTGTTATTGATGGAAACGTACCAACAATTTGTTACATTTAAATTAAATATCACTGTTTTACAGTATGACAGAAGTAATATACCATGTAGCACGGATGTAACCATGAATAAACACTTTTTAATTCATTTCAATTTACTGGCGAAATGTGTGTGTACTCATGAGTATAAGTACCTCTGCCTAACCCATTGGGTATTACATGCGTGATGTTAAAAGCATTAAACCTTGTTGCCGCCAGTAGTCATCGCCTGGCGCCAAAGTTACATAATCTAATTTTTTGTTTTTGTAAATCACACTATTAACATATTTCCTTTCCTTTTTTTTTTTTCTTTTGCCATAACACTAAGTTTACTAACCCTAGTCGTTAAGTTATTTTGTTGTTACTAACACTATGGACACTTGTCTGAATTAAAGAGTTTGAATTTGAATTATCATTTTTCACCTTGTATCCAAGTTACGTCCCATTTCTGAGATAACCCTACCGCGCCTAGATTGCCCTGGTTGCCTGGAGCAACCCGATCTGGGATAAATCGTAAGGCTTATAGGTACCCGGTTGTAATATTAACAGTATTATAAGAACTCCATATTATCTGCGACATTAAAAACATGAAACATTTTTCATGTAAGAAAATATAAATAAACTGTTTTGCCAAACTATCGTTTGAAGAAACGGAAGAAACAATTTAAGTTAATTACATCATACCATTAAGACGCACGCATACATACATGTACATACTCACACACATAATTCTTAGCGTGTCGATGGCAAAACTTCATTACTTATACACACCAATACACAAGAATACGTTTTTCTATTTTTCCAATATATTAATTTTATGTGTTTAAAGCTTTTAAGTACTAATGTTAAGTTAATGCAACTCTGGCCCCCAAGATACCCACCCACAGGCGCAGCCTCGTTTCAGGACATCAGTTTTATCACCATTTTAAAATTAAAATTTAGCTTGCTACTGTCATGTATTATCAGAGCTAAGTTAGATTTAGAATTGGATGTCGTTAACCCTCTTTCCTACATTATCCCCTTTACAGTACGCACAATGTAAACATGACGTCACATAATAATATTTACTTATAAATCGGGTTATTTTTGGAAATCAGAAATTTTGTTGATATTTATAAAATTCAGAACTTCGTTTTACTCCTTGATAATGTCATGATGCATTTTGTAATATCTTCCATCGCGCGAAGTTTGACACAACTCACACAACTAATCTGGTACCGTAAAGGTTTGTTTACGTTATAGCCTACCATCAACGATTACACAATTACTCACTATAGGTATCTGTACATCCACTTCGCAGTAAAACAATACTACTTTTCGGCTTTTCATCTTGTCATTGCACAGTACTGAACAAATCGTTCACGTCTAAATGGTACACAATAAACGGCATCTATCGAACGATCTACTTACCTAAGATAGGCATAGACTTTGACTTTGGCTTTTCGTTTTAGCTTACTTGGGCTTTGGCTCATCGGTCACCATAGTGAAAAGTAATATCGGGCAATACATGGCATAAGACCATGATTAGTCATTGTATCGCGTACTGCAGTACAGTCCGAATTACATGGACATTTTTACATAACACGTCATAATAATCTTAGCAACAATTTTATCACTGCAAGGGATTCAAGCCCAAAATCATGATAAACACTCTATCTGACTTGTAACGCGACTAAACTAAAAGACAGGGCGCAAACTACCGTCAATCTACTTTATAAAAGATACGTGCAATACCTGCAATACGTGTGAATTTCTGTTGGAAAACTAGGATCGTACCTACATAATCACTAATACCGACCTATAACATTTTTTTTTTTTTTATAACAAGATTTATGTGACTTGCCTCATACCCACATCGTACTTTTTTTTTTAAGTTTGATAAACGGGCGAGCTATTATTGCTAAGTTATGAATGGACTTTCTTTAGTAACTAGATAGAACTAGATAGAATAAACTGACGCACTTCGTTTACATTACTCGGGATGAGAAATTAAGACGATCAACTTAAATTCACCTGGTTGAATACCATCGCGTCATGATGTTTTATACCCTAATTAAGAAATATGTAAAAATTAGCAGTTCCTCATATTTAATTTTAAGTTCCTCGTTTTCAATCTGTCAAGAACTTTATCCAATAAGTCTAAAACTGTTTGAATATCGGCTGGCGGTAGCAAGAGATCGCCCAGGAATGCTATCTATATCTCTGATAATAGTTTAATAAAATTATTGTAGCTATTTATAAGTATCTGATCTACATGATTTACTTTGGAATTGTTATTGTTGGATAATCTAATGCGCACTTGAACTAAATATGTACATTTTAAGTTCTCAACTCTTTAGTACACAACTAGTACCTACCTACTCGTAAAACATATTTTTTTCGTACCGGGATAATATTATACAGATTAACTGACTAAGATTAGATTTACTTATCGGGCTTACCAAATTATTTTGTCTACGATTCGCATAATTATCAACTCATGGGGCACTCCATGGTAAAACACATTTGGCTTATATATTTGGCTAATGGCATTTGGCTAATTTGGCAAATATTGGCATGTTTACTGACCTTGTTATTTATGCATGGTTCCTGGCAGCTCTCAGCGTGAAGTAGGTCGGTTCCTTCCTTCCATGTCCTTGGTTGCTGTTGACAACCTTTAGGTAGTCTTAATTTACCGTAGAACCGTTGCTGGCAGAGAGATGGATACTTCTTGTAACTCAAAGTGTCTCACAGGTGGTTACTGGCCGCAGTCTTCTTTTTCAAGGTCAAATTATGGAATTAACGATGCGATACTGAGGGTAGTCGCTTCGTGTTCCATCCAGATTGTCACCCGCTTTTTCAATTTGTGCCTTGTGATACTGGGATGGGAGACAATATTTTCCTTGCAGGCGGTGTGCATCGACGTACGTTCTTCGTTTGAATTTTTGACCTCGTCCTCCACAGTAGGTGACCGTTGACTTTTAAGTAGCAGAGAGTCGTTTTATCGTAGGTTTTTTTTTTATTCGATCCCACTTCTGACTGTTACGACAGTGGTAAAGAATAGACAGGAACTGATTCATTATTTTATTCGGACAGAGTCTCGACTTACAGGTTTCACAATCGAGCGCGACAAGACCTCGAAACTGAGCTTACAGGGCATTATATAGACTGATATCCCCACCGGAGGCATCCGGTAGTTATGGCGGTGTCTTCGCTTGACTGTGATTGGCTCGCGAGTCGTTGCCCGTCATTGGCTGGCTAGAGTGGCATGGCTATGGTATGCTAGAGTGGCATGGCTATGGTATGCTAGAGTGGCAAGGCTATGGTTTGCAAGAGTGGCATGGTTATGGTTAGCTGTCATTGGCTGGCTAGGGTGGCACGCTGTGAGCAGGCTGTTGTAACAAGTGTATAGTTCACGGTGGCTCTTACTCTTGAGTAACATTTCATCGATATGACTAACTCAGTACATTTATTTTAGTTCCGTGTTTCCCCGCCTACACAGACAAGTTACTGAAGTGTAACGTAGATAGATAGATGCATCGGGCTAGTGTCCGCAACTCCGCTCCTAATGCGCGTATTTTGCGTGCGGGTCGAAATCTTATTTGATCCATCCCAGCTCTCCAAGAAAGGCCAGCAACCTCTTGGTGTTACCGGCAATACTCGCGGAGAGTACCTGCGTTACCGAAGTACTTGGCCCTGTATGGGGCAACCCCCGAACAGTGCAGAAGCACGTGGGCTGCTGTTTCTACTTCCTCCATGCAGGCTCGATACAGAGGACTATCTGTGACACCTATAACAAAGAGGTGCTTATTAAAAGTACCGTGTTCAGTAATGGCGGCCGTCACTGTGCGTAGCTGCAGCTTAGTCAGCCGGAGCGCTTGTTCGGTGAGGCGGACGTCGATGACGCGAAGCGCCTCCTTGGCCTGCCTACACTCGCCGTGGTCTTGCCCCAGCTTGCCATGAAGTTCTCTGGTACGTTTCCTTACCAACATGCGAAGATGACCGAAAGGGGGGGCACGATGGGTTCTGGTCCCACCGCCATCATGCTTGAGCCCCTTCGAGCGAGCTCGTCCGCTGTATCGTTGCCTCGGGAGTCGTTATGTCCTTTAATCCATTGAATGGTTATATTATTGAGGTTACCCAACTGGTTCAGGCGTTGGTGGAACTCGTATATTAGCCCGGAATTGACCGTCTGGCTCCTCTATGCCAGCAGCACCGCCATGCTGTGTATGCGGATAGATTGATCCTTTACCTCCCGAGCCAAGATGGCTGATGCCGCCAGGGAGATTCCCATGTATTCTGCCTGAAAGACAGTGTTGTGGACCCCCAAAGGTACGGCTAAGTGGATATTGAGATCCTCCGAGAAGACTCCGGCTCCGGTGCCAGTACCTGTACCTGAAGTGTAACTTGTATCCGTCCCAAATAATTTTGACTTTCATCAACGTTTACAATGATAGAATAAAGATAAATTGGGATAAGGCTGGCGAATGATGATGAAAAATTATGTGACCGTTGATAAAATGTGACTACATAAAAATGGGCTGACGATTTAGAGTTTAGTAATACATTTGTTATGTTATTCTTAAAATCAAAATGCCATATGAAAATGGTGTAATGACAAAACACAGGATTATTTTACTAGACGTTGTAACGAACGCGGTCGAATAAAATAAAAAAGCTACATTTATCTTTAACATAAATCTACCTACATGAAATCTAGAACCAAGTATAGCAAAAGTCGTTTTTATTTATTTTTTATGCTAATGTAGGTATCGAAATAAAAGCGAACCTGATATACAAAACGAAAACGAATTAATCCAATTTTTCCGACATAATATAATTTCACCTAAAATTTTGAATACCTATTTATTATGCCTCAAAGTCTAGTGATAACAGTCAGAAATGTAATGTTGCATGTGTGTGTATGTAATGTGCCTTACTCCGGAACCTTACTTGCGTTGCTATTTAATAGACGACTCACTAGACGTTGTAACGAACGCGGTCGAATAAAATAAAAAAGCTACATTTATCTTTAACATAAATCTACATGAAATCTAGAACCAAGTATAGCAAAAGTCGTTTTTATTTATTTTTTATGCTAATGTAGGTATCGAAATAAAAGCGAACCTGATATACAAAACGAAAACGAATTAATCCAATTTTTCCGACATAATATTATTATTCTTGCTTCTAGGGTTTTCTTAGAAAGCAATTGCACTGGCGAGTTTATTGCTCGCAAGCGGAACTGCTGAGCATGACCCCATGGTCCTCGATTCGGTTCCCGGGTCGAGCAAAGTGTTATTGGGTTTTTCGTTTTTCCATCAGCAATTTCACAGTAACAGCCACGGAGTCTGGAACTGCGCCCAGTTGATGGCAATAGGCTCTCCCCTATTACATGGTACTTAAACATAACTGGCAAAATGTGCGTGTATTATGAAGGTACACCTCTGCTTCTCCTCTTCTTCTGCTTGTTCTGTCCTGTGTGCAACCAATAAATACTTTTTATTTCTTTCTTAACTCTTCGGGGATTACAAGCATGATGTTGTGTTATGCTACTGCGCTATTTACGCTTCCTTACATTTTTATAAACTTCGCAGCGTTGCTTTGTAGAATCTTGGTTATAAAAGCCAGTCATCAGTATTGAGCATAGCCAAGCATATCCCAGGGGCACAAAAGTTTGGGACGGTTTCATGTTGAGATTCACGCTAAATCTACTGCAGCAAGAATTAATTCAATAGACACAACGCCACTTCCTCGACAGGGAGTCAAAATGACTAATTCCGAAGGTTCATTACTCTCAGAAACTAGAAGAGACTAAGACTCAGTTACTTTAGTATTTAAGTTCGTAAAGTTTTACACCGCTAATAAATTCAGAGTCTGGTCTCCTTCGGTATTAAATTACGGATGACAAAAGGATATTAAATGGTAGAAAGTCGAGGAAAGTTTGGTGGCTTTACTGGTTGACAGAAATAATGGACAACTTTTGAAATCTGTCGTTTTCGAAACCTATTTCTATTCTATTTTTGTTTAATGGCAATTAGAGCCGATGTCGACTATTCTGCCAATGTCCAGTGAATTGGAAAAACAAGTGTGCAAGGTAAAAAATAAAAACATGAATCTAATGTTAGTTAAATCAAGATCGCTAATTAAATTCTTTGACACCACGTGGATCTTGTCGGGTTAGTATGGGACTGAAACAAACAAAAAAAAGGAAACCTATTTAATTTAGTACCGTTTCCTTGGCTGGCTAGCGTAGCTGATAGTTGTTGTCGTTACCGCCTTCAAGCAGTCAAAAGTCCCACACACCTGCATAGCTGGCTCACAAATGAATCGAAACCGAATCGAATTTGTCGTTTGTCTTTCTTCCCCGCTCTCGTAATGCCAAACAAAGATAGACATACGACATATTCGATTCGATTTCGATTCGATCGGCTGTAAAACCGATTCGATTTCGACATCACCAATCCATCTTGGGCTACCGTGGTGACCAATGATCATTCCTTATCTGCATGAGACGAGTCCGTGACCGCAAAAGGATAGAGTATAATTTTATTATCTTTAAGTGAACTTATCTCCTAACTTTCTTTTAAAATGTACAAAGATATTCTTAAGCACGTAATATTGCAATACAATATCATTTACTAATAATTCAATAAAAGAAATTAACTTCAACATTGTCATAAAATAAGTATGAAACTGGTCAGCCAGAAAATAATATTACGAGGAAAAAACCTTTCGTGATACAATCCCAAATCTCAATAATACTACACACAAGCTTCAGTAGGCAGACAAATTAACGTTTTCATTAGGTCTACACTAATTCCATTAGTAATGTTGTCTGGCATTTCGACAAAAACGTATACATCTAACTTATTAGTACTTGCGATAAAATGAGCCTTATTCACAGCCCGGACACTGAGGATAATGACTACGGCTCGTTCTGGTCGCTATGTTATTTGTGAAGTGGGTATTAGTGCTGATTGCCTTCCATTCAATGCTTATTTGTTCTTGACTATGAATAGGTCTCTACTTTTACTAAAGTAATTGGATGTATTTATTTATATATCATCTTACATCTACCATTACAGGGCAACCCCAATGTAGTAACGATGTAGGTATGTCGTTGCATCTTCAGCTACTAACTGGTGAATTATAATGGTCATCATGGTGATGGAATTTTGTTGGTTATTTAGGACTTATTAGTAGAAAACTGATTATATCTCTCATCTCAATTTCTATTATCATCCTAGACAGAGGTTAGGAACCATCTTTCTAAGAAGACTGTTTGAGGGAGGTCCTCACCGGACACGGTTGTTTCAGGAGGTACCTGCACCAAATCAGGCGGGGGGAAACGCCCGGGTGTCACCATTGTGAGGATCGGCCGGAGCACACTGTGGAGGTCTGCCCCGCTTGGGCGAAGCCTCGCCGTGTTCTCGTAGCGGCGATCGGTGGCGGTGACCTCTTACGTCCGGCCCTGTTGCAAGCCATGGTCCGGGGCGAAGAGGAATGGGACGCCGTCGTCTCCTTCTGCGAAGCAGTGATGCTAACAAAGGAAGTGGCGGAACGTGAGAGGGAGAGAACTTATCGTCCCAACCGCCGCGGGAGACGCTACAGGCGTCGGAGGCCGCGTGATAGCTTCCGGCCACCGTATAGACGCGGGCTTGTGGACGGTGAGTGATGGGCTAACTCGCCGTCCGTGCGTCTTATGACGACGACAGGCCATGTTACACGCGCGCCTCAAAGAGATGTCAACAACATGGGAGGGGCCCGCAAGTGCCGACGGCCGTCGGGGCTTCTGGTTGTTCACAAGTTACAGCGGCCTCGACATATAGGGCTAAGAAGGAACATGGGTAGTTTTTAGTCAGTAGAAGTCTGACATTCCCATTCGCTCTGCCCACGAGCGGGAGTTATTTGATGATTTTCCACCCGCCAAAAAAAAAGTGCGTTAGACATTAATCACCTTGCTGACGAAATGACGCTGACGCTGGATATGTGCGCGACGTTTTACCGTACCGTATAAAGAAAATACAATTGTCTACCTGGGTTCAAAGCCACGACACGAAATTCAGAGCGTGAATGAAATTTGATTTATTTTACCTCTGGGCCAATCCTGTTTCCATCTTATGATATTCATGAAACATCTCCTAGACCACATAAACTGTCGGATATATCGGATATGTCTTATGTCTTCTCATGGACAATTAATGTCACAAGAACATTCACCTTACTAA
Organism: Diarsia rubi; assembly: GCA_932274075.1. Classification (NCBI taxonomy): domain Eukaryota; kingdom Metazoa; phylum Arthropoda; class Insecta; order Lepidoptera; family Noctuidae; genus Diarsia; species Diarsia rubi. Next base: position 15,845,456 of record OW026424.1, on the reverse strand, counting down.
ATACTACACACAATAAGCAGATACAGAAGGTTGATTCTATATAATGAAAAAACGCACGCACACACACGCTTCACTCGTAGCTAAACAATAACAGCAGCTCGGGACGATCTCTAGGTTAAACCGCATTTGCCTAGGTTGGTCCATGGGTGGATCACCACGCATTATATGCCGAGTTTCCTCGGTGCTTTGGAAAGCACGTGCTATTAGCCTCGGCTGTCGTTTGCAGATGTGTAATTGTCGTTCCGAATAGGCTGCAGCCGATAGTCTAAAATCCAGTCTTACCAAAAGGCAACATATCACACAGTTACTGGGTGGTGAAGGTCAGATAGATGATGATGATTTATTACTATCCGAAGCGCATGATTTACCTGGGTTTGACCCAACTATGTGTACGTGGATTTGATTTTCACTCGTTGAATGAAAGCTACCCTTCTGCCTATATTGTGCTAAATATCTAAATGAGACCTACGTCGAATGTAGACAGATGCCGTATTCACAGATAGTTAAACAAAGTGGGAACGATTTAGATAAATCTAGTTCGATTTAAATCAATTATTTGAACTTTGAACGGTCGGGATGGCTTCAAGAATTAGATTTTAAATTGCGAAAGTTTGATGGTTCTAAGTTTTATTGTTCAATTTTGTTCTAATTTGAGCTAAATATACACCCGCCCTACGTTTGTTTATTTTCTTAATTAATAAAACTTTTTTATACTACGCAGGTATGGGAACTCGTCCTAGGTTGATTAATCAAGAATGCATTTTTCATTTGTCTTTTCTTTATTTTAATGTAGCCAGTGACATTCGCGCCATCAAGACGAATCTAACGAAGTATATTTAATTCAAATCCCTTAATCCGTTTAGGAGTTATGAGGGAACATACATACTTACATTCACGCCAAACACATAACCCTCCTTTTCGTTGGGTAAAAATATTGTGTCCAATATTTTTTAGTAATTTATCTGACGGACTAATTAGATTTTTTTGTCAAGTGAAAAATTCTTAAAATGATCAAGTGAATTATTATAGTATCGCCGACAAACTGGTACGCAGTTTGGTGTGTGCGTAAAATTTTTGGACCTAAATAAATGATTTTTTTATTCGATAACATTAGTTTGAAAATCAGTTTTATCTTTTTTTCTCTAGTGCTCATTTGTAATTCCAGTGAATTTTTCGCGAACAAGGACACTCTTACTCTAACTTTTACAAACTACATTTTATTTCTGGAACTTTCCATAACTTGAGTCCTGCCAAGTTTTAAAACTGAGAATAAAGTGGCCTTGCAAAGCAGTATGAACAGTTACGGGCTGGATATGAAGCTGCATAAACTAGTAGGTTTATCGTCCAACTCAAACGATCCCGGATACGACCAAACAAAAGGTCGTATAGTAAATTCAAACTCTGTAAGCATGCTACACAGTGTAATATTATGTTATTTATATTTTAGCCCCTCAAAAATATTCGAGAGCAATATTTTTTTTTTAAACGTTGCCCACACTTGGAATTTCTCCTGTATCGTGGATGCGTTTACAAACTTTTAAACTCTCATACACAAACACCCAGACCCGAAACAATCTGCTCATACAAATATTTGTTCCGTGCGGGGATCGAACCCGCGACACGCAGCGCAGAAGTCCAATCGCTTATCGCTATAATCGCTTGTGACCTCCTATTGCGTACAGACTTTCCTCCGTGTCCCGGAAAGTACGAGCTTTTGGTCCCAGTTGTCATTTGTAGATATTTGACAATGACCGAAAGTCAGATGATGGTTGGCTTAATAGGGAAGTTAACAAAAAAAAATCGAATTAGTCCGTCAGATAGATTTCCAAAAAATATTGGACACGTATTTTTTCTTTTTTCACGTAAACAAACATTGATGACGACACAGCACTTTGAAAACTCGTGTGACGTCATATTCTTGGACATTAGAATGGCATTTTTTACCGGTCAGTGACGTCACAAACCCGCACTCAAATCTTTGACACGTTTTATCTTTGTAATTTTTTATCGATTTGATAAAACAAAAAATATGTTTCCAATATTTTTCGATAATCTAACAGACGTAATAATTAGAATCACTTTTTTTTTAGTCGTATCTTTCGCAAAGTACTCTTTTCCTGTTCAGTACAATTTACAAAAAAACTTTTCATTCTATTTAATACACGTAAATGGTTCTCTTCCAAAACTTCCTAAAACATTCCGTTTATGTACCATAATTATTATGTATAATTACTTCATAAGTCACTAAGCTTAGATCTTTGTGTACAACCCACGCCTCATTGAGCATAAATTTCTAAGTGAATACTCAATTACAACGCGACAATCTGTGCTGAAGTTGTTGTTATAGGAAGTACCTATAGTATTTATGGCGTGAAATGCTAATAAGACGATTAGACTGAACCCCGACTGGCTTAGGGTGGTTTCTGATTAGGGTTTATTTAGGGCATGTAAGCTCGTTTTTGCTAACAGCTTTTACTGCACTGCCTGGAAGCCTTAAATTAAACGCAATAGAACCTCGTAGGTTGAACTGCGAGATGACAATCACAAAAAAGCACGCCAGAATAAACGCGTGTCCCTGCTTCAAAATACGAACACGAACTTAACATAAATATTTTTTGCGTCTATAAAATTAAAAATACTATTTAACAAATTTTTATAGGTATTAAGAATAATGAAGCTGTGCTTAACACAAAATGCTAAAGGATTATCACGTTTGCTCGTCAAAACTAATACGAATCCCACTCGGGAAACGTAACAAAAGTTGCTAGTTGTTCAAACTGCTGACTTCCTAATCACTTAAAACGAGACACTTTTTACACTGAGACGAAAAACGCGCGTTAATCACGCGCGTTTTTCGTCTCAGTGTAAATAATCCCTAACACTGTAGATAATACAATTAAACTAATTTACGTTAAACTTAGTTTCACGAGGTGACAATAGTCTAATCCTGGATTATGTGCCTATCAACAACAGTAATCAACACGTCATTACCAAGACTTAAGCACAATTAATGTTAATTCGGTGTATAGTTAAAACCAGAATTCAGGCATTATCTCTTCCCGTTGGGGCTGCAGGTTGTTCGAAAGAGATACCGTGGCCTCGGCACAAGAGCTAAGAAGGAAACATGGGTGATTTTTAGTCAGTAGAAGTCTGACACTTCTTTTTGCTCTGCCCAAGAGCGGGAGGGGTTATTTGATGATTACCCACCCCCCAAAAAAACTAAAAAAATGTGCATGCTGGATTGGTTTTCTCACCATGCAATTCTCCAAAGCAAGTGATAATTGTACGTGGGACCCCGATGAAACCGAAAAATCAGAGGAATCTAGGGATCCGACTCGAGACCAATGATTTGGGAGTCCGACGGTTATTACGATAACATACAAAGATATGCAGTCATTTTAAATAAGTTTATGTAGGTATTGTGTTTATCTTTGTCAAAGTAAGACTATATTAAATATATAAACTAAACTAACCAAAAAACAAACTAACTATAAAAGAGCATCGAAAAACTCCTCAACGCTGTCAGCAAGTAAAGTGACCATGAGACTGGCAGCGTTGCCGCGTTGTATTGCAACACTCAGCCTCTGGCCAAAGCAAAAGCCAGCCCTTGGGTCAGAGGAAGCGTCAACAAGGCGTTTGGAAATATCCTTAAAAAGGCTGTGGGCACTAGGACCCCACGGGCGGAGTTTCAACCCCAAATGGCTCGAAAATATAGTTTTGGTATTGTATTAGATTTCTTCAATCATAACTTCGATGGAAAGACGAGAGTATCTAATATGAGAATAATTTTTCTTTCAGTCACACCTACCCAAAGATACTAAAACGATAATGATGAAAAAACCACTTTACTTCGTAACCACTTATCTTTTACGCAACAAAATTTCCAGCGCCTTTTATCTCAAAACAAAGTGCTAAAGTAAGGAAGACTTTGACAAAGTATTGTATTTCTTGAAGCGAAAGGTGATAACGCGCTGTTCTCAAAGTTACGTTATTGTACCTTTCTATCGTCGGCCTTCAATCTTTATTCCTAATATAAAGATTGAAGGCCGACGATAGAAACTTAACAAGAATTTGTGGGTCAATTAATACATCTTTTTGAACTTGAAGAGATACGCTGAATTCACAATGCTGCCACCACAAACTTGGTGACGGATCTTCTTCTTTTTCTGAAATCGTAAAACAAATTTGTCCGAGCGTAGCAACCATGACCGCTCTGTCAATAATAGTAGGTAAGGGGTTTATTGCCATACATGTGTGAAAGCGGGCAGGACAAATTGCTAGCAAAACGGATAACCCATGAGGCCTAATGACCGTGGAGTGGTGATTACGTATCGAAAGACGCAGCTTTGTAAGTGCGCTTAGAAGCGCTAAAAACGTAAAGAAGGCGTATATTCAGCAGTCTATATCTGTGAGTGATATGTTGATTTGAGTGGCTTAGGTACCTATTACTTAATTTCGTATCACAAATCTGTTCAAACACATAATCATTAGTCATTAATTCATGAATAATTAATTGTATATGAAATTACATGGTATAAAAAGAAAATTTAAAAGGAGACAGAAAAAAATTAAATAGACACGGTAAAATAATTATTACAACATTGCAGATTTCAATAGTAAAGTTAAGTCAAACTACCCACAAACAGCCTAAACGTCTCGCGTCAGTACTCAAACTCCTTTAATATCTGTCTAACTTCTGTATAATATTTGCATCCCATCTCGTGTAATATGACGAGGTAACATTTTGAATAGTTGATTTACGTATAACACTAACATAAACTAACTAGGTCGTTATAAAGGTAAAACTATTCAGACGAATAATTCGTTTAAATAACATTATGGTGTAGGATACGTCAATGTTCCAAATTTTTCAAAGCTGTTTTTTTTTCATACTAGTTCTTCAGGTTATCTTTACTTTAATTACCTCCATGACCCGTCTTCTATTCAAAGCATACATAAACACAATGTTTTAAGAGTGTTACTTTGAGTTTTACCATAAAATGTGATTTTTACCCCAAAAAAAAGTTGATTCCCGGCAATAATTTTTGCGTAGAGGTACCTACTCAGTTTGATGTATATAATGCTTGGTTGAAGGCTTCGTGAAGGATCTGTTTACACCCTGTATACTTAGAACAATATGAATTCATTTATTACACAACACACAGACACACATTGACATTTCATTGTTTTATTTTACATTTCATTGTTTTAGTAACATTTCTTTGCGGTACTTTGAAGACATATTTAAGCAAAGTTACAAGAAGCAAATAAATTTTGATGGTGGCACAGATAATTAATTTATTGATGTTCATTTTAATTAGTTTCTCTTTTGGTTGTCCGAAGAAGAAAAAGAAGAAGAAGAATCATTATGTGTCTTACACCGTGTATAGAAATCATTGCTTCAAATCACCTTCTATTTATAGGTACAACATAAAGCTAAATTATTACGACAGTTATGGCAACAAACGACGAAACCGATACGTTTAGTAAGTTAATCTTCAAAACTAGAACAATATAGGTACCACCAAAATGATTATCATTCGTGATTCATAACTACCATCACTCCAAGTTGCCACTCTTGACGCTCCATTAAACCAGGGACTTGGGTTTTGAATCCCCAATGAGAGCTTAATTTCCGGACATGTTCGATTGTGGTTCACTCTAGAATCGTGGATATCGTTGCGGAATTTGCTCGAAAGAGTTACCGTGGCCCTGGAACGCAAACGACATGGGAAGAAATACGGATGGGTTTTAGTCAGTAAGAGTCTGAAACTCCCTTCTGCTCTGCCCAGAGCGGGAGCGGTCATTTATTGATTTTCCAACATTACAAAAAAAAAGGTGGTGCATATAACGTGTTTGGTAATGAAATTATCATAACCCTAGAGAGATAACCTACGTCGCAGAGGCGCCTGCGCGGGATACATATTGCTATAGTTTTTTATCCGACGCGTGTTTTGTTTGTCCTTCGGAGCCAACTCAGTCGTCGGTTTCACGGGATAGCTGTTTCCATGCTATAAATTCTATAGTTTTGTTTATATGACGAGTCTGTGCGCTCGCGAGACGTATGGTTATCTTTTGTGAAACTTTTAAGAATTGATTGTTGAAATGATTTTTTTTGATGACAGGTATTTTTTTATACTTATTATATTGTATTCAAATAGCTTGTAAGAAAAATCTCAATTTTTATAAGATGATTATAAATGTTTTTGTTCCTGATGTTTGTTAGAGGTCTACTCATTTAGTTTTAAATTATTTTAAATAAACAAATAAAAACAAGACTGTATTTAAAAATTATACTTTAAAGTATTACCTTTTAACACAATATCATAAATTATAAATATTTTTTATTAAATCAATTAAAAACACGTATTATAAAAGGTTGCGCCTCTGAAGCGTATGGTTATCTTTAACGTCTGCCGTGGTATGGTTATCTTTCTAGGGATAATAGGCATTGGTATTAATACATTGAATTAATTCTCTTCTTAAATAATTTTATTTATTATTGGCCTGTTTTTATTCCTTAATACCTCTCTTATTTTTTATTAATCACGCTTATTTCGCTTTAAGAACTACGAAGAATTTTCAGTAAACTGACCACATGTCGTTGACTGAAATGGATGCGAATAGTAATAACGCATCCATTCCAGTCAGTATCTGTCAAGGAGGAGTTGACAATCACTCAACTATCGCACACTAAACGACGTTTGTCATCATTAGTAACTGTAACCCCTGTAACCGATCCTCTATCAACACAATAAGGTACTTAAATTTCTAAAACATCGCAAAATTTTATTTAAAGTTTTAAAGCGCTTCAGCGCTGCTACATTAACCACAAGCTCACATAACTTTGCCGATAGCCACCGATTTAATACTTAATGTTACGCTACTTTGACCAAGCGTTGTAGACAAAGCATCTCGAATGTATTCAGCAGCTTTAGCGCTATACGTAATATAAGCGTGTAACGGTAGGTATTGTATTACCCGGTATTAACTGGGTTGTGGAAGTCAGATAGACCGTTGCTACATACAGGGTGTAAATTAACCCTTCACACATACGTCAGCCAAGCATTCTGTACCAAACTAAGTCCCCTACGCATTTTTTTTAGCGTGGAAACGACTTTTTTTTTGGGGTCAAAAATCTAATTTTACGGTAAAACTCAATGTAGAACTCTTAAAACATTGAGCTAGTGGCTGCTTTGAATAGTAAAAGGGTCATGGAGGTAATTTAAATAAAGTTAGAACCTGAAAAACTATTATTTACATAAACAGCTGTGCAAAATTTGGAACTTTGACCCCCAATATCTCTGTAACTATGGACTTCCCAGATATGGTCTAGAACAAAACAAATATCGTAATGGTGGGGAGAACAAGTGCCCTTCGTTTGCGTTAAGGGTACTTTTACACCCTTTGCATATATATTTTTTTAATAGAACGTTGCCCGACACTAGGAATTTCTCCTGTATATGGGTGCGTTCACAAACATTTAAACTCACATACACAAATACCCAGACCCGAAACAACTATCATTCTGCATGTCATACAAATATTTGTACCGTGCGGGGATCGAACCCGCGACACGCAGCGCAGCAGTCTATTGCTTGAGCCACTGCGCCAACCGTGCCGTCATCTTATGAAACAGATGTTCAGTTGCATCTGATCAGACTGGAAGCCAACCACAATCTAGCTGGGACAAGGCTAAGGCAGATCCGTCGGGGCTGCGGGTTGTACACTAGTTATCGCGGCCTTGACATAGAGGGCTAAGAAGGAACATGGGTGGCTTTTAATCAGTAGAAGTCTGACACTCCCTTTCGCTCTGCCCAAAAAAAAGGCTGGATTAAATTGAACAAAAATGAATATCGAATGGATAAATTGGATTTTTATTATGTTTCTAATACATTTATATTTTTCATGTGTTCCAAATTATTGTACGTCTAAACTGTGACTGTAAACTTAGTTGAGTATGAACATAATAACAAAATAGAACAAATATTCGATGTTGGTTTGGTTAATGATGAATGCTGATCTCCAAAAGTGATTCTAAAACAAAGTATGAATTCAAATGCGGCAAACCAACGTAAGAATAAACCTACCAACACACCAGCATCCATTTCTTACCAAACTTGAGAACTTGCTTGAAACCAGATGCCATCTTCCCAAGCGTGGCTCCCAAAGTTAGCAATGCACATTTAACTCGCAACCTAACCCCGAAAGGAATTCTCTGAAAGTAAATAAAAAGGTGGTTTAAACTTTCGTATGTAAGTGGTGTGTCGGAATTGGTTTATCGATTTTAATAACAAGAGGTTTAGTTGCTGTTTTATTGGCTCACAAGATTTTCCAAATATTTTACGAAAAGAATCATGAGTTCTGCAGTTTGATAAGTTCATACCCAACTAGGTTTACAGTCACAGTTTAGACGTACAATAATTTGGAACACATGAAAAATATAAATGTGTTAGAAACATAATAAAAATCCAATTTATCCATTCGATATTCATTTTTGTTCAATTTAATCCAGCCTTTTTTTTTGCCTGTGGAAAATCAATTAATAACCCCTCCCGTTGTTGGGCAGAGCGAATGGGAGTGTCAGACTTTTGTGAGGATCGGCCGGAGGACACGGTGGAGCACACAGTGGAGGTGTGCCCCGCTTGGGCGGAGCCCCGCCGTGTTCTCGTAGCGGCGATCGGCGGCGGCGACCTCTCGCGCCCGGCCCTGGTGCAAGCCATGGTCCGGGGCGAGGAGGAATGGGACGCCGTCGCCTCCTTCTGCGAAGCAGTGATGCTGGCGAAGGAGGTGGCGGAACGCGAGAGGGAGAGAACCTCTCGTCCCAGCCGCCGCGGGAGGCGCTCCGGGCGTCGGGGGTCCCGCGATGACCTCCGGCCACCGTAGACGCGGGCCTGTGGATGGTGAGTGATGGGCTAACTCGCCGTCCGTCCGTCTCACGACGAAAACAGGCCGTGTCCACGGCGCGTTCGTGTTCCACGCGCGCCTCAAAGAGATGTCAGCAACATGGGAGGGGCCCGAAATGGCCGACGCCTGTCGGGGCCGCGGGTAGTCCAACGGTTATCGCAGCCTCGACATAGAGGGCGAAGAAGGAACATGGGTGGTTTTTAGTCAGTAGAAGTCTGACACTCCCTTTCGCTCTGCCCAAGAGCGGGAGGGGTTATTCGATGATTTTACACCCACCAAAAAAAAAAAAAATAAGGTAGTGTCAGACTTCAACTGATTAAAAACCACCCATGTTCCTTCTCATATGTTGAGGTCGCGATAACTTGTGAACAACCCGCAGGTCCGACGGGATTTAATCTAGCCTTCAGGATGCTTTAGGCGCTGTATAAGTGCGTCAGGAATGTTCGTAGGGGCTCGCACTGATGGTTTCTACGCTACCATGCGATAGCAGTGGTGGCCCAGCGGTTGCGACCCCGACTTTCAAACAGTATGTTGTGGGTTCGAACCCAGGGAGGCTCATTACTCTGTGAAATTTATTTTACACCTCTCCTCTCAAAGCGGTGAAGGAAAACTTCGTAAGGAAACCAGCATGTCTTCGAACCAAAAAAAATTAAGACATGTGACATGTACCCGTGTTTGATTATAGCCCATCCCTCTCCCAGAGAGGAGGCCTGAGTCTTAGCAGTGGCAACATTATACACTGAAAAAATAAAACATTAAGCTGTACTGCTTAAAAAGTAAAATACGACGCTAATCAGACTCAGGCAGGCTCATATTTTACTGTTTAAGCAGTACAGTTTAATGTTTTCTTTTTTTCAGTGTAGGCTGATGATGATGATGAAGATACCAACGTGGCCGCCGAGTCCTTACTATAGCGCCTGCATAGTAGTAACAACAGCATTTTAAAGATGATTCCTGCCAGACTGGACTGACCTTTCCTGAGACACGGGTGGGGCTGTAATAGCTCTGAATAAATAATTAAATTAGAAACACCAACAATACTTACCTACCTATTGACTTAATCACCATTGTTACTAACATTAAAATACTAACAAAATAATGAACGATGTAGTTTGAAATAAAGTTAAGTGTATTTTAATAGAAACTCGACGTTTTATGATCTATAACATTACTTAACTTAAGTATAACAATAGTAAGTAAGTTCTTATCATCACTGAAACTCATAACGTGAACGGTATAGCGGGCAGCAACGGAGTAAAAACATAAAAATAAACAGCTAACATTTCTACATCGAAATAAAGGTCCAACGAACCAACAAAGGAAGATATCTAAATAAAAATTAAATATGAATGTGATTTCAAAGCGGAAAAAACACGAACCATCAAAACCGAAGGCAATCAACGTGAATTGAGTCTGGAAGCTCATCAATATTTACTTTTTTTGGGGGGTTGGAAATTATCAAATAACCCTAAGCTCTTGAGCAGAGCGAAAGGGAATGTCAGACTTCTACTGACTAAAAACCACCCATGTTCCTTCTTAGCCCTATATATCAAGGCCGCAGTATCTCTTACAACATCCCTCAGCCCCGACGGACGTCGGCCCTTGAGGACCCCTTCCATGTTGCTGACATCTCTTTGAGACGCGCGTGGAACACGAACGCGCCATCGACACGGCTTGTCATCGTCGTAGGACGGACGGATGGCGAGCTAGCCCATCACTTACCAACCACGTCACGACGCCTCCGACGCCCGGAGCGTCTCCCGCAGCGGATTTACTTTACGACACAATCAAAAACATTGCATAAAGCATATCGGACGTCCATAGAGTAATAAGGAAAATGGACACCCACGTTCATTAATTTTCTTTGGAATGGACGTGCGGCAAAGAGAAATATAGATATGGATTCCTCCCTCAATACTCTCCTCCTTTTCAAAAACAAAAAGCTTGATTCAATATTCCATTACATCGACCCAGATTCTTGTGGGTTAAAAAATGCGGATATTCATTAGTTTTTCTTTGTTCGTCTTTTCAAAGTTCCAGGCTTTATTGTTCCGCCATTTCTCTTAGCATTCTACAAAATTAGCTCGATAAACAATAAAATAATTGGATAGAAATCCGTTCTCATCAATGTGCCGAGAGAACAAAGAAACAATGTCTTACGGTCCGAAAGATAACCGATGGAGTTTCTTTGCGGAAAGAACTTTCCGTAAGCTTATAGACTCCATAATCAGCGGCTAAGGCCGATTGCTTAATTTATTTGCCAATTCAGCGATTGGCCTCTGCGTACTTTGGTGGCCAGCAGGGCTTTTGCGTATCTTTTAAATGACAGTGGCTAACCTATAGTGCCTATCAATTACTGTCAAATGGTTCTATTTTGTACTAAACCATAACCAATTTGACAGTTAATCCATAGACAATATAATAGCCGCTGGCATTTAAAAGATACGCAATAGTAACATCAATTACTGTCAAATGGTTCTATTTTGTACTAAACCATAACCAATTTGACAGTTAATCCATAGATAATATGATAGCCACTGTCATTTAAAAGATACGCAATAGCCCTGCTGAACATTAGTTTCAAGATGAAATAAAAGTTACTAAGCTACGTCCATTGCTCGCCTATACCTCCTTGTGAAGACTGTGGAAGAAGACTTTAGACAGCCGAACTGTCAACATTAACTGCCAGTTAGAACAGACAAACTTATGTTACGGTCAGGGTCAGCTCTGTGGACGGGCACAATATTTACGTATCGTATAAAAAGCATACCTAATTCTTTGTGTAAGAAAACCAAAAATCAATAATCAATGCGATAAAGTTTTAGTTTGTTAATTGAATATTGTTTTATTTGCTTTTTTTTCTTGCAGCATAGTATTACTTAAAAGTACGGAAAACGCATTTCATCATTTTCAGGAAGCTGTTAATTACGTTTCTGGGGTTGTTCGTATGTCATAAAGAGATTTTAATTATTTTTGTATTTTCACATAAAACGATGTAATATGGACCTGATTCTGGCGACAGACGGGACCCACGTCAGTTGTCAAATTTATTTTGTAGACGTTATGTATTTCGACGTTGTTATAGCGTCCTCACCTGGAACAAATAAATTTTTATTACGCAGATATTTGACAGCATAAAACATTACTCCGGAATTGCCTCCGCTCTGATAGAAGTCAAGCTGTATTTCTTGTACTAGAATGGTATCAGGTATCATAGTAATATAATACATATCACTTTATGGCTGTCACTTATAAAATGCAATGAAATTAATCTGAAATTAAATGGAAATTAAATTCGGATTTCCGATGCGTTAATAGTCGTAACGTGAGTTAAAAAAAGGACCGAACTTCAGTGACCATTCAACACGCAGTTTGAGGGGATAAAAAGATTAAGTACTTCTTGCTTTTCGTTTGCGTAGTATGACAAACCAAGATGTTCTGTTGATCTAGTGTGTTTAAATTGTCGCGATAAAAAAAGCTAATGCATGTTCATCTTATCTGAGTGAGTGTATGTGAACTTCTTTAACTCCGCGCGCGCCTTACGAACACCATCTGTACATAGAAAAAAGGCTTTTTAATTGTGTCTATAATAAGGCGCTCAAGGAGTTAAAATGTAGATAATAAGAACAGAAAGACGACAAAGTCTTTCAATTATTATCTCTTAGCTAAACACACCTGTGAAGTAAGTGAGAATTGAGCAAAACTGCAAAAACAGCAATTTATTCTGATGCTACAAAATACGAGTAGTACTAACGTAAATCATCGTGGTATTAGGCCACGTTCGCACTGGCACTTTTCAAAACGACAATTTCTACACTGTAATGGATTTTCGCCACTCGATTTAGCGTCGACAGTTGAAATGCCAACTGTGCGCTTTGGAAACGTGTTAGGGGTACCGTTCTTCTGAAATACCGTAATTTTTTTTTTAAATCGTAACCACTCTTCAGAATCCCGATAGTCTGACAACCAAGTTATATCGCGTTACCCAACAACTGAGTTGTGGCGGTCAGATAAGCTGTCCATTTATAAAATTACTGGTATTCAGCATTTAAGGGTGGTTTTTTGTCAGTAGAAGACTAACTCTCCCTTTCGCTCCGCCCAAGAGCGGGAGGGGTTATTTGATGATTTCCCACCCAGAAAAAAAAGGGGTCACATAATGCTGGGCATAGACTGTACTATGTTCCTGTAGTGCTTTTTGTAGTGCCGCCACAAGCTACACCCGGTTTTACTGGAAGACGATCCCAACAAAGTTGAGAAAAGGCTAGGGAGATGAAAAGTACCGCCAGTGCGAAAGTGGACTTACTCAAACTTCTAAAAGGACCTTTTCTGAATAAACGCGAAGCTGGTGCGGGTAAAGAGATTAAATTTTAAAATTATTACTGCTCGTAGTGCACTTCTTACTTGCGAAGCGTATTCGTAACATTGCTAACTAAGAGCTCCTTTATGAATTAGGTACTTTCATGAGGATATGTGAAGATGAGAGATAATGAGAATTTCCTTAAAGTTTCTTCAAGACACTGGAAGTTATTCTTTACACGGGAAACTAGCAGACTGCTACCTCTTTACATGAGATAAGTAAAGTCATTTGGGAAAAAGCAAGTTAGTTTGTAACGGATATGTAGGAAATTATACTTTTGCTTAAAAATGAAGACATTGTCCTATGTTTATTTATACTGTTTGCTTCTTCGGTACTATTCTTTTCAATTCGTACACGCAGAAACATTATCTCTGTTTTTAACAATTAAATTGTTGTTATGTTGCTTATTTGTATCGCTCACAAGTTTGCTAAAATTATAATGATCTATATTTTGCGTCGCTTTACGGTTGTTATTGAACTGCAGTTCTCAGAAGTAAAAAGACTTTAAGTACTGACATAGGCCCCTACCGATCCAAATACGTCCAAATTACCGCTTTTCATCTTTCGTTTTTGATAAAAACATCACGTTCTTCAATATTGATCACGTCATTCATCTACTTAAGCCCCGATTCGAATAAAAAATATTTCGTACATATTATACTTAGTGGCAATTTGGGTGATGTGAGTGGCAACGATGTGTCGCATACTTACACTGAGGTTTTCAGAACGGTCAGATGCGCAGTACTCACAACTCATGCTTTTATTGTATGAACGAATCCTACTAATATTATAAATGTGAAAGTTTGTGAGAATGGATGTGTGGATGTTTGTTACTCTCACGCATAAACGGCTGGACCGATTTGGTTGAAATTTGGTATGTAGATAGGTGGATTAACATAAAGGATAGTTTTTATCCCAATTTTATGATCCGTGGGATAATTTTCGAGTTGTAGCGGGTGAAGCCGCTGGCAACAGCTAGTATGATATAAAAGGGGTATGTAAAACATAGCAGGTGGCGTTCCACAAAACAAAACCCACAGGGTTTTGCCTACCCACATAGGAAAAAGTCTGAGTTTATTTACGTGTGTAAACTAAATGCATGGGCTAACATTTATGTTAAAAATGTTGGAAGTATGTTTAATACGATCATGTTAATGTTACAAAATTTTTTTTCAAAGCAATATTTTTCTTAGCGTGTTGATCGCAATTTACATTGTGTCTCAGAACTGAGCTACTAGTTTGGCACTTTCGGTAGTGTCCATCGCTCCTGTAGTGAACAATCAAGGGGACATGATATGCCCCATCTTTTAGAGATCAGCACCACATTTACACTCAAGCACAGAGTCATTAATGAATCTCCACCTTAGCAGGTTTTCCTTACTGTGACCAATCTGCGTCCGGAGTCTTTATAAAGACTTCCCAGTCGGCAGTGACAACTCATGTCCAGGTGGCTGATTTTCAGGTCTTACCTTACCTGCATTACCTAGCATTGCGTAGACTGCTCGCCAGGTGGGTGTAAATCAAACCTTCACACAGCCGATAACCAAGCATTCTGTACATCAAACTAACTACCCCCACGCAAAATTGTTTTGCTGCGAAACGACTTTTTATTTTCGGGTCTAAAATCACATTTTACGGTAAAACTCAATGTAGCACTCTTAAAACATTGTGCTATTGGATGCTTTTAATAGTAAACGGGAGGTAATTTAAGTAAAGTTATAACCTGAATAACTACTGCCTGGCAAAAAAAGTGTCATAACATAAAAATGACTAATTCGAGATAACGAGACTTTTAAGATTTTTTACTATTTACTACATTGATAATGTAAAAATTATAGGAGTTAAATAACTGAAAATTTGTTTACAAATAGTATGTTTATATACACTTCACATAGCTTATAATTTTCAGAAGAATTATATTTTTTTTAAGTAAGTAACAACCCGTAAATAATCCAAAAATTATCAATTTTTTTTGGAACAAAACATTACATAAGGGAATTATAAAAAGATTCGTAAAACTGCGGAATGTGATTATTTCTTAACAATTCGTGAAGATCATTTATTTTATTTTCTTTGAGTTTAGGTTTAAATCTGTAGGCCAATTTCAGAGTTATTTGGTTCAGATTTTTTTTTCGTGTTAAAACTGTTTCGGAATATTGATCATCCTTGAAAGAAGTTTTGTAAAATAACTTGGTGGGATCATCTTGCATTAATTTAAAAACTTTTATTTCGGAAATTTTAAATGATTTGGTCATTCCAATGTCCTCAGATAGACGCTTCAGAGAGTAAAAATCACGACATGCCATTTCTGTTACGGCGTAGGGTCTGCCCTTTTTCTTAGCGCATTTTATCGCTTCGCCCATTTCCTATAGATATAGTTTGAATATTACTCAGATCAGAAATGTTTTCTTGGTCTTCCCTACGCGCCATTTTTACCAACAATGTCGCACGACTGGACTTCATGTTTTCCTTGAAAAAAAAATCAAAATAAGTAGGTATAGTCAGGAAAGATAAAAAAACGAAAAGAACTATTCGCCTCAAATAATTATATTTTTTTTATTCATGAAAACAGACAGATAACAAAATATGTCACTTGCGTAAAAACACTAGTTAACATTTTGCAGAAAGAACGAATTAATACAACATAAAACTTTCGTTATTGTTACGTTTTTCAATAACAATGTCATTAAATGTGTTATGACAATATTACCTTATCTTCAACTAAAACATACACCTCAAACTGTCTACTAAAGAGTACCTACACAGGATAAGACTATTTTCTTTAAAATATTTAGCATTCCACAATATTTTTTCGTCGAGAAAACTGTCATAACACAATTTGATGCACTTTTCATGTTAGTAATTCTATTATAAACTTGTAAAACTTACCGAAAGAAAGTCACAACACACGTTAGTACTCTTTTTTGGCAACACAATACACAACCGCTCTGTATCAATACAAATGTGACACTGTTCATGCCGGTCAACTGTGCAATACGTCTTTAGTGAAAAAGAGAACTTAGCGCCATCTCTCGGTAACTAAGTACAACATAATAATGACGTTTTTACAGCAGGTAAATTACATATTTGCTATCTAAATGGTACAAAGATGTCAAAACGTAACTTTTCTGTATTATGACGTTTTTTTTGCCGGGCAGCGTAGTATTTACAAAAACAGCTGTGAAAAATTTGGAACTTTGACCCACAACATATCCGTTACTAGGGGGTTCCCAGGTATGCTCTAGAACAAAAAAATGATCGCAATGGTGGGGAGAACAAGTACATTTCGTTTGTGTTAAGGGTACTTTTACACCCTTTATAGTGTGTTTAGTAGCTAGGTACACAAAAAAATTTCGTCGATCGTTAAGTTTTTGTCAACAAAGAGCAATTGCTGAAAATACATACATGGAAATGGAGATAGACTATACTGGGTAATACAGGAACCCATTATTTTGAGAGAAAAGATGATGAGAGAGGAGTTTTCGACTTTAGCAAATATCGTCTGCAAACACATCCTGACCCACTATGCGGGAAGTTCTTTATAGCATTTTATTTTGATCTATTTCCAAATTTCCAAGTTCTCGTTTTGCTCTTTCAAGCTTCGCTTATTTTACGCCATTATTTGTTTTAAACTTTTGCAATTTCGTATTGTTTTGTCTGTTTGCCTCCGTTTTAAAATGTGATTTATTTGCTAAAGAGGCAGTTTTTGCGATTCTTTTTGAATGAGATTGTTTCAAGACTGCGAGGCGCGGCGTTTTAACGAAGGAAAATTGTTTTTATTTTCTCTGCGGTTGCTTCTGTTGAACTGGTTGTTTTTTATTGACTTCTTTCAATTTATTATTGGGATGAGGTTTATTTGCTCTGATTTCTTTGGTTTTCATTTTAATTAAATAGTTTTACTTCTTTCTTTATTTAATTTTAAAAATAAAGTACTATAATTTCTTGATACATATTTGAATACAAAGGTGGAATCAATAAAGTTTTACGTATAACTTATGAAAACAAAACTGGCTTTTAATTCACTTTCAAACTTTGAAATCACTAATCATTAGAAGTGCTGAATGAAACTTAGCCAATAAGACAACTTTTAATACTTTCATCTAACAATTATATTTGAGTTAAAATAACTTTTTATGTTTGTTCAGTAGACTTAGTTGGAACAATAAGAAATATAATTAAAACTGTAAGTTTCTAGCTCACAGTAGCTAAACTTGTAACGTGTAAAATTATACAGTAACTTATCCACAAGTTAATCAAAACTCTTTGAGCCTGATTCGGTGCGTGACATGCTTAGAAAACATTGTAGGTACAGTCATGAACATTATTAATATATTTACAACTGCTTTTGCCTTGCATTATCCCAGTCTTTCTTTGTCCTGGTTAATACGATACCCCTTGGTAAAACTGGTTGGCAATATGTCTGCCCACTGACTACCTTTAACGACTTTCAAATATTTACAAATGACAGCTGGGACTATTCGGCTTAAACTGTTTTCCCGGGTACGGAGGAAACTCGATAATAGGTGATCAGACAAAAAAAAACTAATTAGTCCGTCAGATAGATTTCCAAAAAATATTGGATACCTAGGTCTTTTTTCTTTTTTCACATAAACAAAAAATTAAGACGATACGGTGCTTGGAAAACTCGAAAACGTCACATATTAGTACATTTTTTACTTAAAAATGAAGTCATGACCTAACATAACCCTACTCACGATGTTTGACGCGTCATAGCTTCGTCATTTTTTATTAATTTGATAAAAAAAAACTAATTTATCTGAAGGACTAATTAGAATCATATTTTTATTGACTCAGTCCGATCCCCTATTGTTAATGGGTATGTTTTGGTTTTGTTTAATAGTTGATTTAACTTTTATGGTGTTACAAAAATAAGTAAAGTACGAGTAGGTAAAGTTTTGGAAATTCTGTTCCGATACCTACTGTTACCTATATACTTCATTTTATGAAGAAGTATTTACACAAAGTTTCAAAATTTTCTTTGAACTACAATTTCAGTCAAAATACATTAGTGCACAGCCATTAGTGGTCGTGACAGTACCTGCTTAGCATATGACTTTGTAACTGTTAGCATGTTCGCACACCTATCTTGTATTAACTTGAGTTACTTAATTCAACTTAGACAGAAATTCACAACGAATTCACGATGACACCATCTGTCACGTGAACTGAGATTGAAAGCAAGTTTATATTTTGTTACATTTTAACTGACGAAATGTTCGTGAGTTTATAAATGTGTGTATGTGATGACTGTTAATGTGTATGTAATCTTTTCAAGGGTAAAACATTCCTGACGGTGAAGCTGTTTTATCAGCCTTTAGTCACGTTACAGCTCGCACTAAAGGCCGTATTTCTAACTTGAAAGACACAAGTGCCTAACAGATAATTCGCTGCAATTTTTTAAACAGCGTGTTTGTTTGCGTACCGTTTTAACGAGATAATGCACCATAAGTACCTATCTCCGCACCTCGTTGCGTTGACTGCCTCAGTGATATAGTGCTTGTACGTGTTATTGCGGAGCATATATTATGGTGTTAGGCTCTATTCTCAGTTCAGCAACGTGATATTGAGTTATTTCTTCACGGATTTTTTTGATAGCAACACGGATTCTATTTAAATTAATAAGGCGGTACTTTGCATACATTCATGACACATGTCAAAACCCCGCCCGTAAAAATATACATATCCAGGAAAAGCAATATGTCATACATAAAACCAATACTCTAAGCCTGGATCTTTTTAGAAATAATAATTTATTTCCTTTTTTTTTTTAACTTAGAGTATCTCAAACTAAGCTAACGTGCGCGAAATTCAAAGAAGAGCTCCAAGACAAATGTGAATAACAACAAGAGTCATAAAGCAAGAATGCTGGATTTAAACAGCAATTTTGGGATAAAATTACAAGTACATACTCTGTATGCACATACTGTTCAAGAGATAACTTAAACTGTATGTTACACTGAAACTTTTCACGATTTATGGTACTTTTCGCTTTTGTTTATTCTGATCGTGAAAATAGGGGAACATAATATTTTTGTTATAGTGTTGTTCAAAGGTGAAAGATGAAATATGCATGCATGAAACACAGAGGAGTGAAGGCTGGTGTTTCCATTACTTTTTTTCGCTTGTGTGACCAAGTTTTCGGCGGGGACCATCACTGAACACTGCTCACTGAATGAACACTGTCACACTCTAGGTATCACTGACAGTCGTCTTGTATTTCTCGTGCTCACCGATGTCACCACTGCTGGATATAGGCCTCTCAGCCTCTCATTGGTTTGGTCAAACTCCACGCTCTTGTGCCAGCCTCATTCAGGATATTTCCGCAATGGCAACAATGTGAATAAGTTCTCTTTTAAATATACGACCACACGTTTTAAATGTATTTATTTCTGAAACTGTAAATAATTACATTTTAAACAATGAAACGTCTGGTAAAAACATACAATAAAAGTACATTAAAACAATCCGTCCTCATTTCATTCGTAGTGCTAAGTAGTTTTCCTTGTATGTGTAAGTACAATAACCATAATGGCGCTCGTAGCGCTGGTCAAGCGTTTGTCGACGTATATTTTCAAATGTATCAAGGTCAAACTTTATTACTAAAGGAACTAACATTTTGTTTTACTGTTAAGCTTGCACCTTTCAAATTTAGGTTTTTTAATTCGTTTTTAAAGTTGCTTATAAATTGCTAGGTATATCGAAACCCCGTCAAAAGTATTATACTATTTTACATTTCAACACAACTACATAGATACAAGATGATTTTTTAGTCACCATGAATTTTTTTTCTAGGCATTATGTATCATTTATTAACACCATTTTTGAATAAAAATATTAATATTACGTATCGAACGTAATATTAATATTTTTATATTAAATCATTTTCTCGAAAGAATTATCCGCTCTTAGTGAAACGTTAAAACTTTGTGATCTCAATATTTTTGTATTGAGTGATAGTAAAAGAAAAAAACACGTATTCAATGATTTCGCCATAGATTAATATATCAGAATTTGGACTGTGACTAAAAAATCATCTTGTATAATGTAGATATCAATTGTTATGGTGGTAGCAATAGCCAGCAGCCACGGAGTCTAGCTTTTTCCCTGTTGATGGCAATAGGCTTCCCCCTATTACATGGTAGGCACACATAACTGGCCAAATGTACTATTACACCTCTGCCTAACCCTTCGGGGATTACAAGCGTGATGTTATTAAAAAACTCTCGAGCACAAAAGGTCTAAACCATTTACTGTATTTTTATGTCTGTTTAAGTGACCGCAATATGAACAGCAATTACTGGGATCTGCAGCAATGAGCAAGACGTATGAAGAGATTGCGCTAAACGCTTACTAAAAGACGAGGCAGGAAGTTACAGGAGAGGAATGACGGAAATGACGCAGGCCTTTGTCGACAGATAATAACTTTAATGTGCGATGAAACTGATACTGGATTTTTTTTTCATCCTACTCATCTCTGCTTATAAATATTAGCTTAAAAAATTAAACATACCTCTTTAAAATGAAAGAGGTATGTTCTAATTTTATATTTTGACTGATAGAAAGATACATTATAAGCGGTTAATTAAAGAGATTTCACAATTTTTGCAGACGAAGTCGCGGGCAAAGTGTACAGGCACGTTTCGAAAATGTGAGGACATTATAAAACGTGTCTGAGCAAGAGGGTGTATGGACAATCTTGGAAACGTCGAAGGCAGGAATTAATAAATTGATTTATAACGTGGGGAAAGAAAAATGGAGATAATATTTTCTACGTAAAGATTCCATTTGCGAAGAATACAGAGTTAGCAGACAACGGATTTATAAAATCTCACAATCATTATTTTCATAGCGCAGGCAACTTATTATTGCGACCTTACTCTATGATAACGAGGAAAATTAAGTTTACTGGGAACGTGTTAAAAAGGTGATTTATTAAGTGGTATAGCAAACTTAATTATTTTCTATTTTCACGTTAAAAAATTCCAAAATTTAAAACACTAAAAATGTTTCTCACGCAATTCGTTCTGGTTAGTACCTTTGTTTTTTAGTTTTTCGGCGGGTGGAAAATCATCAAATAACCCCTCCCGCTCTTGGGCAGAGCGAAAAAAAGTGTCAGACTTCTACTGACTAAAAACCACCCATGTTCCTTCTTAGCCCTCTATGTCGAGGTCGCGATAACTAGGCTGGTACCTTCAGTTGTAATTACACACGTCAAATCACTTTTATAGAAAAACTCGCTTAATCGCTTACGCAAAATAATACTGACTTATAAGTCAGGCATAGCAATTTCTCATGGCGACATGGAGACAGCGACTGTCGCAACCCCGTGCAGGGCACGCCACGATAGTGGCGGTAAGTCCCCTCTTTGAGGAGTGGCTTGAGAGGTGCCACGGCGCCCTCACCTTCCGTCTGACGCAGGTCCTCACCGGACACGGTTGTTTCGGGAGGTACCTGCACCGAATCAGGCGGGAGGAAACGCCCGGATGCCACCATTGTGAGGATCGGCCGGAGGACACGGTGGAGCACATAGTGGAGGTGTGCCCCGCTTGGGCGGAGCCCCGCCGTGTTCTCGTAGCGGCGATCGGCGGCGGCGACCTCTCGCGCCCGGCCCTGGTGCAAGCCATGGTCCGGGGCGAGGAGGAATGGGACGCCGTCGCCTCCTTCTGCGAAGCAGTGATGCTGGCGAAGGAGGTGGCGGAACGCGAGAGGGAGAGAACCTCTCGTCCCAGCCGCCGCGGGAGGCGCTCCGGGCGTCCGGGCGTCGGGGGTCCCGCGATGACCTCCGGCCACCGTAGACGCGGGCCTGTGGACGGTGAGTGATGGGCTAACTCGCCGTCCGTCCGTCTCACGACGAAAACAGGCCGTGTCGACGGCGCGTTCGTGTTCCACGTGCGCCTCAAAGAGATGTCAGCAACATGGGAGGGGCCCGAAAGGGCCGACGCCTGTCGGGGCCGCGGGTAGTCCAACGGTTATCGCAGCCTCGACATAGAGGGCGAAGAAGGAACATGGGTGGTTTTTAGTCAGTAGAAGTCTGACACTCCCTTTCGCTCTGCCCAAGAGCGGGAGGGGTTATTCGATGATTTTACACCCACCAAAAAAAAAAAAAAAAAAAGGCATAGCAATTTATTGATAAGACATTATTGTGCGTATGCACATATGACGAAATCAACAAATGAAACGAATTTTTCTTTGACACTAAACACATACAATTTCAGGTAAGTATTTACTCCAATTCTCACATGCACTGAACTGGAAAAATAGATAGCATCCCAAAAAGACTTTAAATGTAAATGTACACGAAATAAATTTGGCCAAAAAAATCTCTCGTAGGAAGAGGATGAGGTAGTCTTTAGAGGGAAACACGGCAGGATTAAAGGATACGGGAGGCTCAGTAATGATTTAATTCTCGGAATCTTTTCATTATGTTTAAGCAGTGCTTGAATTACATGAATTTTAATGTCCCATTAAAGATGTGCGAATGTCTTGATGTATAAGAGCTGTTGAGAAAAAAAACGCCTAAAGACTTACTTTTGAAAGTACAGCAGTTACTTCCTGATTATTGTGAAGAGGAAAAATTTAATTGAGGTTCTACAACTTACCACACTTTTGAAGAAAGTAATGAAAATGAATGCTGTAAATTGATATATGTTAATTTACATACCTCGGCTTAGAGTAAGATATTGATATTCTGGCAATGTGTCACCGTACTGACAAAATGTTACAAAATGGTATTTTTTACTTTCTATGTGTACAGTGAACTTTATTGATTAAAAGAGTAAATTAACTATGTAAATTAATTAAAACTATTACATATACTAACAAGAAACTATAAAAAGGTATCGATGCCTTTTTATAGGAATGCTGCTCCTCAACGCTGTCAGCCGGTAATGTGCCCAAAAGACTGGCGGCATTGTATGGCAACACTTAGCCTCTGGCCAAGATAAAAGCCAGCCTTAAACAGGCTATGGGGGGCACTCGGACCCCACGGCCCTAGAGTTTCAACCCCAAACGGCTCGAAAATATAGTTTCCACAAAGGTATATTTACACCTCTTGAGGTTCTTTGCCGTTTGAGGGCCTGTGGACGGTGAGTGATGGGCTAGCTCGCCGTCCGTACGTCTTATGACGACGACAGGTAGTGTCGACGGCTCGTCCGTGTTCCACGCTCGCCTCAAAGGGATGTCAGCAACATGGAAGGGGCCCGCAAGGGCCGACGCCCGTCGGGGCTGCGGGATGTTGTAAGAGATACCGCGGCCTTGACATATAGGGCTAAGAAGGAACATGGGTGGTTTTTAGTCAGTAGAAGTCTGACACTCCCTTTCGCTCTGCCCAAGAGCGGGTTTTTTTATTTTTTATTTCTCTGGTTATTTCATGAATTCCCACCCACCAAAAAAAAACAAAAAGGTTCTCTGCAGCCGCAGCGTCACCACCTGCGGCGCAGCACGATGAACTAGGAAGATGTGATGGCGCAAGAGTATCGGCACATGTTGCGTCCACCACTAAAGGCCTACCCATTTTCTAAAGAAACAAAGACATGCCGTCCGGTCTTTTGCCATCGTCGCGTGCTAACCCATTGGGTTCTAAAACAGCTGGTACGCCGACGGCGACAAGAGCTCGTCGGATGATTTCGCGTGCCGGGCAAAACGGCCAGCACTACACCTGCATGAGCGGCCGTGGTGACCGAGGCTGCTGTTACATAAATAACAGTACACCTGTAATTTCCGAATGGGTAGGCAGTGGTGAACCTAATAGTACACCCATATTTTGACAGCAATGTTTTTGTCCCATGCAATAGGGGCCGAGCCTACTGCTATTAACCGGGCACAAATCCCAAACCTCAGACTTGGGTGCTGTTGAAAAATGTGCACACTTAATTTGGAGCAAATAATTTATTTCGACTTTGACTTTCATCAAGTTTTAATGAGTCGAATATATAAAAAATCTTTCACCAAATGAAAGTAATATCCACTGTTTTAAGAATTACCAACGCGTTCAATATTTTTTTTGCAACCGTAAAAGTAAGAGCAAACACATGCGTCCTGTTTGCCTGTTATTTTCCCCATTGTTTACAGTGTTACATATTTGGCTTTGAAAGACGTCGGAAGTCGTAAAATGTATTGCAATTTATGAATGCCGAATTACCAATGAGTTATAGAATCCGAATCAATTCAACTCAGCAAAAGAAAATATGGAACGAGGAATATTATTTGTGTTTTGTAAGAGAGTTTTGATTTGTTTAGAATGCTTTTACTCTTAGGTAAATCCCACTAATATTATAAATGCGAAAGTTTGTAAGTATGTATGTATGGATGGATGTTTGTTACTCTTTCACGCAAAAACTGCTGAACGGTTACGGATAAAATTTGGTACACAGATAGTTAATAACCTGTATTTGGAGCTTTTATCCCGATTTTAAATTCCCGTGGGATAATTTTCGAGTTGTAGTGGGCGAAGCCGCTGGCAACACCTAGTCACAAAATAATGCAAAAAGATATTACTTTTCGTTGTAAATAATATGTTGTCCGTCGAATTTCACGTAATTTCGTATGTGCATTTAAAAAAACAATCTTAATCTCGAACAACTCGACCAGTTTAGTTGCAGTGATCTTCTTCCTGACCTTAACCCATGTTACTTGGTGTTGGCGTAACACGCTTTATCTTCATATTTTCTCTGTCAACGTTGCATTTGCAGTGCTGTACTGGACATAAATCTTACCCAACTGGTCCTCTACCTTCCGTATCTAGCGTGTCCCATTGCCTGGTCACATTTTTCAGCACGTTGGACCGTTGAACCACCCGGTTTTGGTCTTCACAACATAATGCATTGCACATATTAAGTGTGGCCACACTTAATATGTGCAAAAGTAAACTTATTTTTTTTTTTGTATGACATACAACACACAAATATAAATCAAAATCATTTATTTCAAGTAAGCCAGTTACAGGCTCTTTTGAATAGTCGAACAAATACAAAATCTTAATAAGCTAATAAACTAAGCTACAGTCCCACTCACAAGGCATAATAACTGTCAGTGTACTGTAGTTGCCGATTTCAAAGCGTTGGTCTCATGAAAAGAATGGCAAGAAACTTCATGGACACTCTTTTAAATCATAATATTGTTACAAAAATTTGGTTACATCATTCATATTGAGATGGTATATTATCATGTGATATAGAAACAAACACATGCGGATCAAAATACCAACACACATAAAGCAAAAATAAAAGCAACTCTGCTTCTCTGATACCCCCAACCTGTAAATCAAGATGCGATGACATTATCGTATGACAAGAGTAACATTTACACTCGCTGAACGCACTTCGAATGTCCCGAAGCGCATTACGTCGGCAACAGGGGCATTAACGGGCATATCGTAAAACACTTCAAATGATTGGTTTTGGTATGAAACGTCGGTACTATGGGAGTGAAATGTTTCTTGGTCCTGTAGTCAAGCCCTTTTGGATCATAAGTAGTATCCAAGAAACATGGAGTGCCCGTCGGGGCTGCGGGTGCCTGACGAGGCTGCGGATTCTTCACAAGAGATACCGCGATTTCGACTTAGAGGGCTAAGAAGGAACATTGGTAGTTTTTAGTCAGTAGAAGTATGACACTTCGGAGGGGTTATTTGACGATTTCCCACCCCGCCCCGAAAAAAAAAAAGAAACATGGCGTAGAAATCTGAACGGAGATTAACCTGTTAATAGTATTCATGTATCAAGAAAGTGAAATACAACCAAGAACGATCGATTCGATCTACCTATTTGCGTACAGGAGAAACACTTTTAACGTTCCACAATATTATACGTTGTTTTTATGTATATTTAACATATAATTCGTTATTATGAGAAAGTAGATAGACTGGTGTAATTTTCCTGGTCCCGATGACTTTTTTATGATTAAGATTTTTCTTTTTTGTATTCCTTCAAAGTGTTTTATTTTAGGAATGATCTTTTGTTTAAAAATGCTAATCATTGCCTTTTGTCCTAAGCAATTTTTCTCTCTAACCAAAATTTTCATCAAAAGGAAACAACAGACTGCAAATTTCTTGTTTGTGACAAGAATAACTTCATATCGACGCGTAACATTAATTAAAAACCGGCCAAGTGCATGTCGGGCTACGCACAATGTAGGGTTCCGTAGTTGCCCATCAAAATATGCGAACTAACTAAACTGATTAACCTGCCTACCTGCCTCCGAACGATGATTTTTATTGTAAAAATAAAACAAGCTTACATTTGCAGTTTTGAGACCTGTGTACATTATGTTTAGGAAAATATTTCATACAAGTACCTACATTTTATAAGTTGGTGGACTATTGCTCGTAAACTTGTAAAGCCTACTAGCTGTGATAGTTTTCCTTTTATTTTCGTTATATATGCAACTACCATGATTTTTTTCACAAGCCCAAACACAACCCGAATAGGTGGCACACTTGAGTCTGACGAAAAATTGCACTTTGAAGCTTAATATAACACAAACGAATCATTTGATCGAAAAACTGTTTGAGCAAACTTGAAATAATTTTAAAGGCCTTAACGACATCCCACAAAATGGACTTAAAAACCATCCAACAAGCGAAAAAAAAAACCATCCCCAGTTTATTGTGTACTGGAGATACCCTATAAATTTTTTTTTCATTATTTTACTTTAGCACTTTGTTGGCGTAACTCATTTCTATATTCATGCCAAATAACAGCTTTACTAAGAGTCTTTGAGACATAGTGCGGATGGACGGACGGACAGACAGACAGACAGATAGACAGACAGACAGACAGACGGTCATGGCGAAACTATAAGAGTTCCATATTGACTACGGAACCCTAAAAACTCAGCATCTCCATGACATTTTCTTTTCTCATAAATATTATTTTCCTTTAATTTCTTCCTCCTTTTTATTACAGCTACTAGTCATGCTTCGTAACACCAAAACACAATGGCAAAAAGTTTATTAAAAAGAAATAATTTCGTGACGAGAAAATCTGTGAGAAGTACTTAGGACCAAACAAGGGCCGTATTGAAATATTTATGAATTGATCTTGTTGATACTACAAAGACTAAGTATATCAGTAGAATAGGTACTTTTCTGGAAAAGTATAAGTAGTATAACTTTGAATGCCGTCTAGCCGAGAAATGAAGTCGCCCTGATAACATGTCAATCAAATAAGAAAGTCTTGTAATATTCATGAAGTTTCTCGCAGACTTTTTCTTTGTTATACTCGTTTTCTTGTGGAATGCTAAAGGTTGAATGAAAAAGGCAAATGCGTCGTTTAAGTGAATTTCGGCAAATATGTCTGCCACTTGGCTCGCGAGAGAAAATAGGGTTGTAGACCGAATAAAACATTGGTTCTATTTTTGTTTCATTTCTACTTTGGCATTGGCAAAAATATGTTACGCCTACGTTATAACAATGAACCTTCTAGATCTGGTGACATGTTTCAACAAGAGGTATCGTATTACGTAACTGGTTTGTGGTGGTCAGATTGTGATGTAGTTAAGTACATTATACAGGGTGTAAATCAACCCTTCACACATACGTCAACCAAGCATTCTGTACAAGAGTGCTACATTGAGTTTTACCGTAAAATGTGATTTTTGACCCCAAAAAGTCGTTTCAAACTAAGCACTCCTAGTGCTTAGTTTGATGTAGCACTCTTAAAACATTGTGCTAGTGGATCTTTTGAATAGTGATCGGGTCATGGAGGTAATTTTTAGTAAAGTTATAACCTGAAAAACTAGTATTTACAAAAATAGCTGTGCAAAATTTGGAACTTTGACCCCTAATATCTCCGTAACTAGGGGGTTCCCAGGTATGGTCAAGAACCAAAAAATGACCGCACTAGTGGGGAGAACAATTGACTTTCATTTGCATTAAGGGTACTTTTACACCCTTTATTCTACTTGTGTGTGCGTCTGTGAGTACATATGAGACTTATGATTACACCTTAATATACTCAGTGTTCACTCAGCATCTCGGCTCCATGTGAAGTATCTACTGATATTCTTCTGGAGCTGTCCAGACTAGGAATCGACCCCAACAAAATTGGTAAAAGGCAAATGAAGAGTCATCATCATGACTATCCTTTTTTTTTTGGCGGGTGGAAAATCTTCAAAGAACCCCTTCCACTCTTGGGCAGAGCGAACTGTCGCTGATTATGGTCAGATAATATTTTTCTCTTTTAAAAAAAAGTTGCCCCACACTCCTGTATGGTAGGTGCGTTTACAGACATTAAACTAACGTACACAAATACACAGACCTGAAACAATTATCTGTAGGTCATAAAAATATTTGTTGCGTGCGGGTGTCGAACCCACAGCACGTAACACAGCAGTCAACTGATTGAGCCACTGCGCCAACTGTGTCGTGAAATTTGAATGGATTGATTTTTAACTAGCCTCTTATTTCATGGGACTTAAACATAAGCAGCGAAATGTGGGAGAAAGATGGTGTAGGTACAAATAACTTACCAGTCCGTTTAAAACAATCATTTCTAGGTATATCCTGTATATCTAGATTTTCACTTTCTTCTCTCTCTTCCTCCTCTCTTTCTAACTCTAATTTTATAAGTTCATCAGCAACCTAAGCTTCCGTTTCTTCGTCAGATTCTTCATTATTATTGACGCCAAGTAAATAATTAAAAAATGACTTTATGTATGAAAAATCCATTTTGAAGTAGTTATATTTCTTTCAAAGTCAAAGTAAAATTGTATTTGTTTATTCTTATTGTACAAATCCTTTGTCATACTTAAATTCCCATTCAGTAGACTTTATGTAGTCTAGCTCTTTCCTCAATGATTGGATTCTTTTCTGGTGCAATTCTTTTTGTGCATTTTTCATTGATTGTTCAATACTGAGTCCAAGATCCGCATGGTTCAGCGATTGATCAAAATTCTGTATTCTACTTTGAGTTGTGTTCTGAAATTAGAGTGTTTTATTGTTTAGGCTGGTTAATAAAGATCAATTTATAATGGTTTTGTTGTTGTGTTCATTGTAGAGGTGGGTAGCATGTGCTCTTCCATTGTCATCTTAGTAGCATTGTCTACATGCACAAATTGATATTTAAAAAAGATATTATAAGTCTAACTAACTTACTTGGGGAGTCTCAGGTTCCGAAGGAGAGTAAGTCGCGAGTGTCAGACTTCTACTAACTAAAAACCACCCATGTTCCTTCTTAGCCCTTTATGTCGGAGCCGCGGTATCTCTTACAACATTCCGCAGCCCCGACGGGCATCATAACTATCCCGACAAGCAGAAAGACCTGCAACAACTTTTTGGAGCCTTATTCCTGGGCCTAATAATTATATCCAGAATTAGGGACTCAGTAAACCAGATGGATGTCAAAAAAATATCCATATTTAGCAACAAAAGAAAGTAATTTAATCGCAAGTTCCGGCTTTGTTCTAATTTATCCGAACATTACTTAGTAATTACCAAAGGGAGGGTGGCGATGTTTAATTTAAAAGTAATTTGTCTTCAAGGCAATGTCAAAGTAAATAGCCAAGTTAAGAAAAATGTAATTTTTTGTATTATTGAGTAAATAGAAATCATTAAGGTAAAAATTTCAACTATTGCCTCGTTGGTGTAGTGGTGCGTGACTGCTGGGTTCGATTCCCGGATCAGGCAAAGTATTATTTGGTTTCAGTAGCAACCACGGAGTTTGGATCTTTGCACGCTTGAGGGCAAGTATTACATGGAACTTAGATATAACTGGCTATATGCGGGTATACAAATGAATATACCCTGCCTAAGCCTTAGGAGATTACAGGCGTGATGATCAGGGTGTCTAAAATGGCCGCTTCAGCAGAATCGTAATATGAATCATTTAAAAAAATTAAAATTCTTAAAATGGACTTTATAATTATAGACATTAAGTCCATTTTAGGAATTAGACATTTTAACGTGATTCATACTAAGATTCTGCGTGGATTCTGATAAAGCGGCCATTTTAGACTCGCGGTTATGTAGCCAAACTTGACATTTGTAGGAAAAAGATGGTTCGGTCCAATCGCGGTGCGTAGGTGATATTGATGGGGTTTCGTACAAACAAAATGTGCTTCACAATGGGCTTTCGTCCGCGTTTCGAAGACAAGAAATGCCAAAACATTAAGAATGTTTCGGCATATTCTATGCACCAAATAAATTATTTGATACCAGTGGTTGCGGCCTCAACTTACGAACAGTTGATCGTGGGTTCGAACCTAGTCAGGCGCATTACTTGGTGTAATTTATTTAATCACTACTGCTCTCAAAACGGTGTAGGAAAACATCGTAAGGAAAC
The DNA here is from genome assembly GCA_932274075.1 of Diarsia rubi. Lineage (NCBI taxonomy): Eukaryota > Metazoa > Arthropoda > Insecta > Lepidoptera > Noctuidae > Diarsia > Diarsia rubi. The sequence goes on along the minus strand of OW026424.1, from coordinate 15,814,895 downwards.
CGACATATCTTAAAACCAAAAATTCGAAGATATGTGACATCTGCCAATCCGCACTGGGCCGGCGTGGTGGATTATAGCCCATCCTTCTCCTAGAGAGGAGGTCTGAGTCCCTACAGTGGGAACAATATTGCTTGGGCTTATTATTGTTTTTTTTTTAATAAATAAATAATAAAAGGTAGACTAGTAGAAAATGCCCAAGGCATTAAGTCCGCTTTTGTACGGTTTCATTACTTGTGCATAAAGTTTTAATAAATAAATAAAAATATTATAAGGCTGATGATGATGATGATGGTTGATACCTACTTGATATTTTGTTTCTCATATATTTTTTCCAGCCGAGTAGGTACGAAGCAATGACTATTGCCGATTCGGTATCTCATTAAGAACAAATATGTTGTTTTTAGCTATTAAGGTAAAAACCCAGTACCCTCATCAAGTGAAGCAAAACAATTAAAAACCATCCTTATATGTATTATAATACAACGGCCTTTAAAGCTTTTTATATAATTTGAATTGCTAAACAGCGATCCTAAGGCCCTCATGAAAATTTGAGTTTTATAAAAACCTCTCGGAAATTACGGAATATCTTCATTATGGAAGAAATTGCTTTCAAGAAAATCGTATGAATATAATCAGTGTATCCTTTTATATAAATTGTGCGAGGTATGGGACTAAGTACAGTCAACAAAATTGTTTGATATTAATGAATGAAATAACTATTAAATGTAGCACGATGTTGTTTCATTTCTATAAGCTCTACTCAGCATAGTATTTTACAATTATAAGATAAGTTTTTGTGTGAATTTTTATTGGGAACCATGTATATTTGCTTCGGAACATGACTTACAAAAAAATATTTACAGTCTGCATATTAATTCATTTTCAAAACTTCTCTCAAAATGTCTCCTGTATCGTGGTAGCAAACATTTAAACTCACTTATGTAATCAGCCTTTCTGTGAATTGTACAGATGCCAGCATATTATTACGCTACCCAAAACTGTAAATTTTTCCCAATCAACTTTGAACTTAATGCTTTAGTGATAAAGTCAGATAGTACCTTGATGTGCTGGCGTCAGTACATCATAATATTTCTTTGTACGCTTTTTATGAAATATGAATTCATATCGTTCGTGATATAAAAGGATATTAAGGTAAGTCATTAACTCTGTGATATTGTACAAGAACCGTTACGAGTAGGAAAGGAATTGAATTTATTATAATCCTCGGATTCACGTTGCGTCTAGAAAACTATGTAAATCTGTGTTCTTGTCACAACGCGTATTAAGAACGATAAATCGACATTGCCAAGCTTTTAGCCAGCTTGGACCTTTTGCCCTTGGATTTTTAATTCTGGAAGTCAATAATTACAATTGAATCAAAAAAACAAAAAAGTCTAACTCCAGTCCATCAGACAGATTTCTAAAACATATTGGACACGTATTTTTTTTTTCAAGTAAACAAACAAGGAAGCCGATACAGTGCTTTGAAAACTCGTGTGTTGTCATATTCTATGACATGTTTTACCGGTGAGTGACGAAACAAACCCCCACTCAAATCTTTGACGCGTTTTATCTTCGTCATTTTTTATTGATTTGATAAAACAAAAAATACGTATCCAATATTTTTCGATAATCTAACAGACGGACTAATTAGAATTATATTTTGTTTAGTCAGTCGACATCCCTATTGTTGAAAACTTATTTCTAGGTCACCTGCTCGTCAGTTACCTGCATCTCTGTTTGCTACCTGCATTGTGCTACCACGATTGCTCGTTATTGCTAAAAATAAATTAACACAAAAGTCATTATCATTCTCCGGCCCTTCTTCTCAAATTCTCTTCCTTGATTCTCCATTACTCGTCATCTTATCAGACATACACCGATCTTATTGGTGCCGTTCTTTAGAAAGGACAGGTGCGTGTATGACCAGATGTATGAATGTGAACGAGACAAAAGGAGTATGTAAGGATCATAATTAGTGGAGTTCTCTGGTAAGGGCGTAAGTTTATGTATGTAAGTGTAATAAGACACCTCCTTTCTTGCAATATCATTATTTTACCCATCCATCGTTTCTTTGGTCAGCTTCTAATCTTTTACCCATCCACATTCATAATACCCACAAAAACACTAAATATATTATGGTCAACTGATTAACATAAAAGTGTGTTCCCTCTGTTTTCGACCCCCAGCAACCAATATTAAACACAAACAAACCCATCTCAAACGATCTATTTTAATCCCACAAATACGGATCTGACAACCAAACTTCTATAATTTAATTTAGAAGGCAAAGACCGCGATCAAAATCAATGGTTCTTTAAACTACAGGGAACGGTTCTGACATTTCCCCGTTTTGCCGTTTAGTCCTTAAGTCCGTAATGGTAGAGAAAAGGGCACCCGACAACCCTAAGCTGGGCGGGTAATTTTGGGAACGCTTGAATAATAACAGGTATATGTATAAGCAAATAAAGGGTGTAAAAGTACCCTTAACGCAAACGAAAGGCACTTGTTTTCCCCACTACTGCGATCATTTTTTGGTTCTAGACCATACCTGGGAACTCCCTAGTTACGAAGATATTGGGGGTCAAAGTTCCAAATTTTGCACAGCTGCTTGTAAATGCTAGTGTTTCAGGTTATTACTTCACTTAAATTACCTCCATGGTCCGTTTTTTATTCAAAGCATCCACTAGCACAATGTTTTAATAGTGTTACATTGAGTTTTATCGTAAAATGTGATTTTTGACCCCAAAAAAAAAGTCGTTTCCCAGAAAAACTTTTGCGTAGGGGTTTACTTAGTTTACTTAGTTTGATGTACAGAATGCTTGGTTGACGTATGTGTGAAGGGTTAATTTACACCCTGTATATTTTTACCAAGTAGCTAGTTGTTTTACAATCATGTTTGATTGACTTATTCGAATAATTACTTTGAATGTATACCTTCCTTACGCTTATTACTCTATCTGCCGCTTTGTATGTCAAACCTTCACTAATTGAAGGCTTAAGTAATCATTAAACATCTTTGGGTACGGCAGTAAATCATGTGCTTTAAGTAGTACAAACTTTAATTTAAACGACCGCCATAACCATTCAGGGATGAAAAAAATAACACTTAAAGAAATTGCATAGCATGGTAAAACGACGCGGTTTGCCACGTTTGTAAGTACTTACGTTAAGGAAATATAGCTCTGTGCCGCCGATGCAAGTACCCATTACGGTCGCATTTCGTATGATCACGAATAGGGCGTAATACCTGACATCACACTTAATTCTACAACACCTATGCGGAGTTATACGTAACGTTAGGTTACATTCAAAAGCCTGACAACTAGCAACGGCTCTTCACCCACCAGGCACAACACCCGTCTCAACGAAAGATCCTCCCTTTTATAAGGAGAATGCAGTACTCTCCATCCTATTTCCGATTGATCTCTGAAAACATATGAAATAAATAAATTAAGAAGCTTTAGGAATCATTATTCCTCGAGTCAATATTCTTATACTCTGAAGGCGACACAGTCATCAAATATTTATAAGTCGATGAAGCTTTTGCCTAAAAATACTACACGTATTTTATCGAATATTTTATTTCTCATCTGTGTATAAAAAGAAATACGTTTCATCATAATCTCGGTACAAAGAAGACTTGGGGAGATAAATTATCTTTGTTTACTTTATTTTTACATAGACATTGATTGGAAGTAAGGGGTCATTGCCATACAAGTCTAGCTAAATGAGTGACGGTGATACTTTTGCCAGTCAATTAAAAACAAATAATTATAAATTCTGTTTGTTATTTTAAAATTACAGCTATTTACTGAATGCACTATAATATGAAAACTGATACCTATAATAGGAAAAAATGTATTCTAAAATTTGTGTGAAAAACTTAGGGAAGTAATATTTTGGTTAGGTCGCGGGCAACAGCTAGTTATAATTTTAAAAACAAACAAGGTTTTAAATCCATGGATGTCAGCAGCTCTAAAACTGAGGTTCAACTCGTCGAGCATACATTGCTCCAGCATTGCACCAGCACCGCAACAAAGCGCACGAATTCTTTCCGTCCTTGTCAAATCTTCGGTCCTCAAATATCGTCGCAATGATTTGTGACATACTTGCTATTACCAACAAAAAGCTGTCGCAATAGACGTGGAGCGTTCAGCATGTTACCAAGACCAAAGACGTAAGTCACTAACTAAAATTAATTCAGACTTACTTATATTCAGGCCGCATAGAAGCAGAAACTGCATCCTTAATCTCAGTTCCCAGTCATAAATCCTGAACACTCATCAATTCAACGCCGAACTTATTGTGGGATACCTATAAAGTTGAGTGTAATTTACACTAGACCATAAAGTAAGGTACAGCTTCCAGTAGCGTTTACATGCTATAAGATATTCAACATAATCATGTAGTAGGTACGTGAATTATATAGCATCTTTCGTTAGCATGGGCTGGACTGACTTTGACCCTATCGCCATCCATGCAAAAAAATCTGACTTACGACAAAATAATGATTTATTTTTAATTATTATACTTATTCAATTCAATTCAATTCAAATAATTTATTTCAGAATTCAATCCATATTTGGTTAGTGATGATAAAAAAATAACTTAGCCTAATGTTAGTATTAAATTAAATTTATAACACATTTGCTCGTAAAGGGTCTCTTATTTCACCAATTTCAATATCGTAATGTATCTCATTACGTACTTGTGCGTTAATGTAATGTAAATCGCACGGTTTAGGAAGATGCTCTGTCAAAACGAACGGTACCTACTTTTTTAAATCTTAGCAAAGAGTTTTTATTTCAGAAAAGTGGTCAACATTTTATGAATAAAATTAACTTTGGGAGATAAAATATAATAAATTAACATTTAATTCTTTAATTTTATTAATTTAGACAATACATTACAACCATTAATATCTGTAGCAAAATCAAAAATATTAATTTACTTTATTAATAATACTGGCTGTTTTGTGCCTATGCCTGAAAAAAAATCGCATCGCTTATTTGTTAAGAAATAATAATCAATTTTACTAATTGCTCAAATTTCCATAACTGCTTTAATTAAAGATTTATTCGTTTAAGAAAGTCCGAGTTTTATTTATTTCCTCGCAAATATGTTATAAAACGTCGTATGACATACGTGCGCTTTGATAATTACAGCCTCTGCTTTCTTTTAGCCCTCGCCTACGGCTCGGGCAAGCAATATCGCCTCGGCTGTAATTTTCAACTTACCGCACTTATATCATAATGTACTATTACAACACACTTATACTACTAACTACACACACACTGCACGTTTACTTATACTTTAACTTTTAGCATAGTTAAAACTAGATAAAATAAGATAAACTAAACAAACTAAATAACCAACAGGGCGCTTAGGCGTGTAAGTAGGTACTCCCACATCGCTGTCATCCAGAAACGTGCCCAAAAGACTGGCAGCATAAATATAGCTTCTATTGACATTGGAAAACAAACCTAAAATCCAACAGGCAGTACTCTGCATTCCCACTGGCAGGATTCCAGAATTGCAATACCTACGTATCAAACGGACTTGTAAATTACATCTATCGAGTGCTTCGCATTTTAATGGCATTCGTCTAAAATTCACAGTATTTCGCACACACATAAAGAATTTGAAACGTGCGAGTTCATACGATAACACACTGATCCCAAATCCTTTCATTCCGAGAAATGTCTCTTTCAAACGTTTGAATTAGATCCAGACTTCTGCGATATCGCTTGCAACAAATACAAAATGGATGCAATCTACAATGTATTTAACTCACACTTGAGAAATATGTTTACTTAGGTTTCTATTTCTATTTCTATTTTTTTCATTTTCAAACTCAAACTCAAAGCATTTATTTCAATTAAACCATTACCTACTGGCACTTTTGAATGTCATAAGAACAATTCATAAAATACAACTACGAGAAACTACGAGTGAAATACGTCATTCCGAAAGCCACTACATTACACTAGACATTACAGCATCATCATTACAGTTTTATTCTTTTTTCGAACGTTCGTTATTTTAAAAACACCAAGGCAGCAAAGACAAAATTATGTATTTTTCAATCCCATTCAATGTAGGATCCAACCATTTTGAAATAAAAATCAAACCACACACCCGATAAACGCTCTCGGTTGGTTCTCGGATAAAACGCAATGTTTATCCTCCATTACTCCTACTACATACATCAGAGCAAACATACGTGGAACATAAACTGCAGTAAAACAAATAGGAACTTATAGTGGTTTCGGTATACCGTTTTACTTACCTAATATCATAATAACAAGGACACCCGTCCTTGTTATTATGAATCTCCGTAACAGGGTAATAACGTGTTTTACAATTATTTATTTATTTTAAATTCATATTAAATATCTACAGACGTACAAAATAGTAACAATGAAACACGCATCATTATCATAGACTACATCCATCTCTTTCCATCATCATCACCATTTCAGTCAAAAGACGTCCACTGCAGGACATAGGCCTCCCCAGGTGTCGCCACATTGACCGGTCCCGTGCGTCTCGCAACCAGCGGGTCCCCGCTACCTTTACCAGGTCATCGGTCCACCTAGTGGGAGGCCTTCCAACGCTTCTTCATTTTCGTCTTCGTCTTCGCGTTCCATCAGGTGTTATCGAAATCAACCACAGGCAAATTTTGCAAGATGCCAAAACGAAAACACGCCGATTGCCATTTTGACGATTTTCTGATTGCTGGTTTTAAGAAAAACTTCATTAAAATCACAAAAATGAAAAGTACAATGCGAATAGTATTGTTATTATGTACTTTTACTTTGGGCACCCAGTTAGTTGAAGTGTAGTGTCTAGATATTATTCCCTGTTTATTAGAGCTGTCGTGTCACTATTTTTAAAACAAAACGGAATGAACACAGTATTAATATTTGTTAGTAAGTAGATAAGTAAGAACACGCTACCTACTTATAGAGATAAAGATAGAACTCTACTTACGCTTTTATGTTAATGCTGCATTTTTTTGTTTTACAAAAATGTGAAAGCTATGGAAAAAGTAATGATTGATGTTCATGCTAGTTTTCTCGTTACATTACGTTTCACCAAACGATAGCCCGCGGTACAATATTGCCTGCAAAGTTAAGCGTATTGAAGCTGTCTGGTCCAGTATAAAATGGTGAGAAAATATTCACAGAATATTTCGAACATACTTTTTATTTTTCGATTTTGAAAAGTATAGGAGATACAATATAAACAAAACTATTATTATAATAATAAAGGACGGTTCAAATGCTGCCGTGGGTGCGGGCTGGAAACATGGGGGTTTTAGTCAGTAGAAATCTGACACTCCCTTCAGCTCCGCCCAGTGCATTTTCAAGTCATTTGAAGATATCTCACCATACAAAATAAAAGAGTTCAGAATAATGCTGAAAATGATTGTATAAGATTTATATTATTTTTAACGCAAATAGGAACATACATTGCATAGGTCTAACGGATTTTACGTGTCTGAAATTTTTGGTACTCGAACATCCCGGGATTTTTAGATTTTTTCGCGACATTTTTTACGATTTTTTTTCCAACCCCAAGATATAGGAGTTCCTGAGTTACCTTACGATTCGGAAAATGCTTACCAATTGACAATAGATTTTATTAACTGCTTCTGTAACCATTTGAAGATTTTTAACGTAATTCAGATTATATATCCTATTATGATTCTGCTAAAGTGGTCATTTTAGGTTCCATGTTATGAAAGCAATGGTGATAAAGCAATTAACACAACGTAAAGTAGCCGCGGGTTGTACACTAGTTACCGCGGCCTCGACATAGAGGGCTAAGAAGGAACATGGGTGGTTTTTAGTCAGTAGAAGTCCCTTTCGCTCTGCCCAAGAGCGGGAGGGGGGTTATTTGATGATTTTCCACCCGCCAAAAGTAGCCTGCCACAAACAGCAACAAGTAAGACAGGGCCTTTTCTACTGGGTCACACAACCTCTATTGTTTTATTATTATCTGTACTCAGACCAAATAAAAAGTAAAGACGGAACTCTGCGAACAGCAAAGTGAGGCCGGTCAAACTACGCCTCGCCGTGTACATACACAATACACTCACACACGTACAACATAAACTACGCCTTGGTCTTAAACTTTTTATTTGGTCTCAGAAGTGTGTGCGTGTATGCGAGGCGTAGTTTGACCGGCCTCATTTTGCTGTTCGCATAGTTCCGTCTTTACTTTTTATTTGGTCTGAGTATCTGTATTACCGAAGAAAAGATGTAAAAATAATTATGAATATTGTACAAACAGAGGTGCAACTTTTGCTGTTGCAACATGATTAATTGAACTGATGCGATTATATTTTTTGTGACATCAAAATTTTAAAGAAAGTGAATATCTAGGTTCCTGTCAATTTTTTTTATAGGGTACTATAAAAACTTTTCGAATTTGTCTGGTAGTCCTTAAATCCCTGTTTAATAATAGAAGGCCTGATTTTATTAGAAAATTTGAAGTAAAAAAAAAGGCGAATAAGTTTGACTGGAGAATCGCAGCGCCTGTTACCTCGTAATTAAAATGTTGGGAACTGCTGCTCTGATGGATTTATTGTTTCAACATTTCCTTACAAGTTTAATTAAGGAAACAAATGCTACGTGTGTGAAACAATGTTTAATTTATGTGATGCAACCAAGTTAACAAGTAGTTGCAGGCATACAATGATTATGTACTAAGTAACGAAAGTAAACAAAACTGATTCTGTATCTAGATGAGAAATACACTAGATTAAAGTTTGTAAAGTGAAATGAGTATGATAAATATCTGCAACTGCAAAAGCTAAGTTACCTACATTTCGATTGGGCATTTTTATAAACAGGCACATTTTCCTATATATGATATAAAATGACTTCTTCTCAGATTTACAGTATGCGATATTTCATTGCAATTTAATAGTGCTTTCTGTTATTAATTTTGTATCTACATAAATGATAAATTAGATAGTCATCCTTTCGTTATTCTAAAAAGCAATTAGTACGACATTAGCTAAATTTAACTGAAAAGCAGCTCCAATTAAGACACTACCATGTCACATTAATTTTCTCGAAAACTTGCAACATAACGCATCGTCAGCTTACATTGTAGCGTTGAATAGCATTACCCTTAATTAATCAAGTGTCCCACCTGAATATGCTATTAAGGCGACGTTGTTTAATTGATGTCTGGGGACTGGTCTCGTATCGTTCACTGCTAAAGTGGCGATCTAGCGTGACTGCAAAGTGCTACAAGGTTGTCATGTAGGTTCATTTTTGAATAATTACACTTTTCAGGCACGTCAGTCAGACTTTGTCGGTCGTTCTATAATGTTGTGTTAGTGTTCACACATGAACTGGCAATTTCTTTAATTACTTACATTGAAATATTTAAACATTGCCACGTTAAAATCTTATTTTTAATGACTTTCCAGAAAACTCGAGGTTAATTTCCGCTCACACGAAAGAACTCGATTAAGTTCATATACTTTTCATTAATTGGTTTCTCAATTCAAGTTTTAAATCATTTTCTTCATTGACATTCTATCATTTAGAAGGTCACGCACTGCGCACCATTTCACTCCACTGCAGTACTATCAAATTTTGCAGCCTATGCTATACCCATTCATGGTAGTAAATACTCTATTGTCCATTTTCACCCACAACTAGATGTGACATAAATTGTCTTACTACGTATACAGGCAGTTGACTGGTTGTCTGAATTCGATATTCATTAATGATCAATTGTGTCGGCCAGCTCAACCACCGTTGTTACATGTCTCTTCATGACACAACAGCTATTAAGTTCGCCAGAGCTTGCTCTGAGTATATATGCATATATGTATACACCAGATATAAAATATGATATTGGGGTCTTGCATCGGTTTCACAATATCCTGATAGATTATAAGCTATTTCAACTTCGTATACAGGATCTATGGTTAACCTAACATATATGTTATGTTGTCACTGATATTCTACAATAAGTGATTAGAATCATATCTTATATGCGACGATGATACGTATTGTTAGATCTCGCCCCGTTGGTCAGATGGTTGCGAGTGTAACAGCTGTGCATGAAGTCCTGGGTCGATTTCCAAGTTGGACAGAGTGTTATTGGGTTTTTCCTTCTGGAATTTCTCAGTAGCCGACGTGTAGTCATGATTTTTTGTGTCTAGTTGATGTCAATAGGCTTCCTTAGTATTACATGGGGCTTAGACATGTCTTAATATAAGTGTACTATTAAGGTACACGGTACACTTTTCCTTCACCCTTAGCATTCTCATCAAGGCCACATGCAATTGGGTACTTGACTACTGTTAAACGTTTACGAAAATGTTATATTATTTCAGAGAACTGACGATGTGTAATAAAAAGTAATAAAATCGATCAAAAAAATGGAATAGCGACACGCTTTAGAAGTTTTTGGTGGGAGCACTGTCTATCCTTGTCACACGAAACGGCTATTTGTACTACGTAACTATGGTGTTACGAGTTGTGACGTCACATCTTCATAGCGCTGTCTTCGTCTAGCAAGTCATTTTAAATCGGTAAAATGTAAGCCATTTTTTAAGATATTACACAAGTTTTTTACTTTTCTTTTCCCCTGAGAAGATCTACGAGTATATAACCGTAGTTCCTATAAACTGGTATCAATATCATTATGCATATTTCTACCCTAAACTAGTTACTAAACCGAATTAGTACCGCAATGTTCTAACCGCCTAGGCACCAACAAAGCAGGTCTTTGCCTATGACAAACCTGTTACTAATTAATTATGAGCTAATGTTAGTGTCGTGACGAGGGTAGGTACTCGGGAGCCTATCAATCGAACTTTGGTGGAAAATTGATACTTAGACGAAACTTCCCGGTGAATACTTAGAAGTTGTATAGTTTAATTTGCTATTGAATTGGTTAAGGTGATGGAGACGAGGTAGCTTGTGAAATTCGAATTTCCTTACGTTTTTTGGAATTTCACGGTCAGTGTCAAGTCGTATGTTAAATAAAAAGGGATTTGCGGCAGTAACAACTGAGTAATAATGATTAAAATCACCAAAACAACCGTCTTAGTTCATACAAGTTAATGTCAAAAGTTATTATTTCATGAAAAAGGCATTCTTGACAATTGTATGAACTGAGGCGGTTGTTTTTTTAAACATACCCATTTTATTTAACATACGACTTGACACTGACCGGGAAATTGCAAAAAACGTAAGGAAATTCGAATTTCGAGAGCTAACTTGTCGCCTTCACCTTAATAGGGGATCGGACTGAGTCAAAAAACAATGATTCTAATTAGTCCGTCAGTTAGATTATCGAAAAATATGGGATACGTGTTTTTTGTTTTATCAAATTAATCAAAATTGACGAAGATAAGATGTGGTTGTGACGTCATTTGTAGGTAAAAATGTACTATCATATGACGTTTTCGATGAGTTCACGAGTTTTCGAAGCACTGCATTGACTTCATTGTTTGTTTATATGAAAAAAGAAAAAATACGTCTCCAATATTTTTTGGAAATCTATCTGGCAAAGTGATATTGGGTTTTCCCACCATTAATTTCTTAGTAGCAGTCAGGGAACCTGGATTCTTGCCCGATTATTGACAATACGCTCGATTTATTAAATGGGATAAATCAAGGTTGATTTTGACACATCTAAAAAATCTAATTAGTCCGTCTATTAGATTATCGAAAAATATTGGATGCGTGTTTTTTGTTTTATCAAATTAATAAAAATTGACGAAAATAAAACGTGCCAAAGATGCATGAGGTGAGGTGGGGCTTTTGACGTCACTTTGTGGGTAAAAAAGATGACGTCACACGACTTGTCGCGACTTTTCGAAGCACTAGGAATCGTCTTCATGTTTTGTTTTTTAACTAAAAAACCTTTTTATGTCATTGATTTTTCTTCTAACGTTTATTTTACACTTTTTTGTGTTTTATTTTTGTCGAAGTCGCTTTATCTTTTGTTAAAAAGTATTTATATTTCACTTTTTAGTCATTCACATGTGCTTACCCCTTCACAACGTACCGGCGTGGTGTTATGTTATGAACTTGTGTAAACAATCAGACAGACATGGGATTTCAGCAATTTCAATCCATTTGCTATCATTTAGACATAAATACGACCTCGCAATTTTTTGTATTTATTAGTAGAATAACAAAACACGCTTGTAATCCCCGAAGTTTGCGAGGTCGTATTGATGTCGGTTACATAAGAACCATTCTACCATCAGATCAGCTTGTTATAGAGAAAATACCAAAATCATTTCGCCAAGATCCCGACCTGGTGACTATGAGACCAATAGGAAAGCATAATCTTTCGAATAAAAGAAGAATTTTCCAAATCGGTTCGTAAACGACGGAGACGAAAAGATCGTTAATGTAGACAAGGTAGTTTTTTTTTGAGTTTTGATGATTTTTCAAAAACCGATTGTCCGTTTTCAGTAAATTAAATTAAGATAAATATATGGGACCATTTGGGAAGTATACCCTTTCCACCAAAAAAAGGATTTTTCAAATCGGTTAGCAAGCGACGGAGTAATGCCCGAACAAACATAATTATAAAAAATATATATATCCGAATTGAGAACCTCCTTCTTTTTTTATAAGTCGGTTAAAAAAGGAAAAATACGTGTCCGTTATTTATTGAAAATCTATCTGACGGACTAATTAGATTTTTTTGGTGAAATATCCTATTTTGTATAACATGATGTTTGTGATCTAATCGTACGTTGGTGTAAATTTCGATGTAGTTTAGATAATTATGTCTCTTTGTATGAAAATTTTAGTTTTACCCAGAATAATAGAAAAAATAAATTGGTTTTTCTATTATTCTGGGTAAAACATTGCTAAAAGCTAGTGAGGATGACAGTAATCACAAACCACAAAGCTAATTCATAAAACACCCTGAATTTCCACTAAACCAAGTTCCTGTAATTTCGGCTCACTTTGAAAACGTATTACAGGGAAACGAGAGAGAACCACAGAGAGTTTAATGATCCCTGGAAAATACCTTCATGGTTAGGTAAGTAGCATTCAACGTGAACAGACTAAATGTTTCTGACACTTGACTGTAGATATAGTCTGTTTTGATATAGTTCTATTTTACCACAGAGTGCGCAAGTGTTCATTTAACAATGACTTTGAACGCTAATTCAATACCCAATGGGTAGATTTTAACAAATTCTAACATTTAACTGAAAACCAATAGAAATTTAATAAGCTTAACGACGAGTTCAGCTAAAACCGAGTTTAATTGGAAATTTTATTGCGACAGTTAACCTAGACTTCTGGCTGTCGTTCTGACAGTTTATTCGGTGAAACTTGCTGCGTGTGGATGTTGTGGTAAAATGTTTCAAGCTATACAGATTGAATTTTTGCAAAAGCGCGAAGCAACACGATGACGTTTTTTGCATGACACTACAACCATCTCGTTTGAAGTGGATATTAAATGAATTCCATTTTTAAAAATGTTTGATGTCCGTTTAATAGTTATTTGAAAGCCAAGATCGCTGTTATATCGACAAGAGAATTTCACCTAAAAATAATAACTTAGCAACATGTCAATCTCAACATGGCAAAATAATCAAAATGGCGTTTGAACTAGCGACACTGGTTCGCTTCTTGGCCCTTTGATATACCTACCATTGCCCTCCGTATTGAGGCGTTATATTTAATTGAACCCTGATAGATAAAAATGAGTTTTTCCATACAAAAAAGACAGCCAGTAGCCATTTTTAAGCCACATGATTACCAACTAATGATATGCAGTCACACAAAGTCTAGCAGATCTGCTTCAATTTCGCTTCGCTATCAGGGAGGCACTGTGTGTGTCTCGCAGCTTAGCCTGTATCCGGCAGACGCGACCAGCGCAATTCCACTTTAGTTTAGCGGCTTTATGAGTAGCGTCCGTGATTTATGTTTTGGAACGATGCGTAATGCTTCTAACCGTACTTTGGTTCTGTTTTTTGTATTTTAACTGTTTTTGTACGACAGAGGCCAGAATTCCTTACTTTTGGTTTATGAACACGCATAGTGATCAAGAACACTTTTCGAAGATAAATTGCCAATCGAAAATTGCACCTGCAATCATGTGAGTGAGCCAATAGGGGACTGAGTCAAAAAAATGTAATTAGTCCTTCAGTTAGATTATCGAAAAAAATTGGATACGTGTTATTTCTTTTATCAAATTAATAAAGATCATGAGTGGGGGGTTGTGACGTCATTTGTAGGCAAAAATTGTACTAAGTTAACATGTGACGTTTTCGAGGAGTTCACATTTTTTGTTTATGTGAAAAAAAATACGTGTTCAATATTTTTTGGAAATCTATCTGACGGACTAATTAGTTTTTTTTGTCCGATCCCCTATTTTCATAAACTAGGCACAAAGAGGAAAAACTCAACTACACTTTGCCTATCTTTGGGGATTGAAGCCAGGACTATATCCTCAGTAATAGTGATTGCGACCAAAAGACAAACTATTACAATACTTACTTGTAGAACCTATCATGTAAACGTAGGTAAATGTACAGACGCCAGTGCTTCATGCTCCCTGAAACTGTAAAATTTTCTCAATTAACATTGAACCAGATGCTTTACCGATAAAGTTGAAATCTATTTCAGAAATTTGACAGATCAAAATACTGGCGTCAAAAAAAAAACAGTAAATAATTAATAAATTTTTTTTTTTAATATTTTTTTTTCTATACGATTCATATTTCAAAGGACTTTTAGAAGTCCACAGTTTTCTACTCAATAACATCAGTATCAGTGAGCACAGCTGGCTATTCTCCGAACATAATGCCTGAGTCGCTTATGACAGCTAGGGGAAGTGATAGAGTGGTGTATTCCTACGCTACACAATGGCCTGTCGGGGTAGTTCCGTCCAAGCGTCCACCTATCAGCTACTGACAATGTGCGTACAATGATACAAAATGTAAATATAGCGATTTGTTTTAAGCCGTTTGGTACTTTTATGCAAGAGAGTTAGTTGAAAACCGGGAAAGAACGTGGACGATTTAGAAACTGTATTTTTAACTTTTAACTTGGATCGCATTTGAATGTTCCATTTAAAGTCATCAGCGAATCATTGTTTACAATCGTATAAAACGTAAAATAATACGAACATAAAATGGAAATATTATTGTACTACAGAAAGTAATAATATTAAAATACAGAAACTATATAAAGACAATTAGGAAGCTTGTTACAAGACAATACAAAACAGTCAAGCAAAATGTTGATGAAAACGTCAATTTTAATCGTCGCAAGGTATACGAAACAGTCTGACAAACCTTCAGAAGAAGAATCACTGCCCTATGCAAGCGATTTACAACCCTCGTTCCTACGAATTTAAAGTATTTGTTTGAATATAATTAACAAACAGAAAAGCATGTATGATTTGGTACTTGCGATCCATTAAATATTTGTTTATGCTAATTAATGTTTCCTTTAAATAATTAAGGGAAGTAACGGATGGACGCGGCTGTTTGAAAACATTATCACCAGGTTCGGTTGACGAGAATACCCACACAATTTGCATCTTTTTTCCAGGGTTTTTGTTAAGGAAATGTTTACTGAGTAATTCAAACATTTCCTACACAAAAAAATCTGCATATTTAAAAGGAGTTTTTTTTTATAAAAAGGGGTCTGAATTTACCGGCCGGCCTAAATTCCGTTATTATTTGTTTCAAAGGTTTGTATAAAACCACCTGCTAACTAAGTTGAGGTCCATTTACAGATGGCATCTTTAGCACAATTTGATTTGATTAGCTTAGATGTCGATTAATGTAGATGTAATGAGTGACCGCTGTTAATTAAAAAAATTAAAATGGCAGATTTTAGGCTGGCCAGGCTTCATACAAAAATCTTTCTGCCAATTTAATATTTCTAATTGACGCATTTAAAAAAAATATAATTTTACTGGCTACCAAGTTTTCTGTTTCATTTTAAAGATCCCACAAACCAAAACCATTGTTATGCAAACTTTAACCTTACGGAAATCCAGTAACCCTACATTATTCCTGCGAAAATTCGCTACAAGCCAGCCTTTTTTTTTTTTTTTTTTTTTTGGTGGGTGTAAAATCATCGAATAACCCCTCCCGCTCTTGGGCAGAGCGAAAGGGAGTGTCAGACTTCTACTGACTAAAAACCACCCATGTTCCTTCTTCGCCCTCTATGTCGAGGCCGCGATAACCGTTGGACTACCCGCGGCCCCGACAGGCGTCGGCCCTTTCGGGCCCCTCCCATGTTGCTGACATCTCTTTGAGGCGCGCGTGGAACACGAACGCGCCGTCGACACGGCCTGTTTTCGTCGTGAGACGGACGGACGGCGAGTTAGCCCATCACTCACCGTCCACAGGCCCGCGTCTACGGTGGCCGGAGGTCATCGCGGGACCCCCGACGCCCGGAGCGCCTCCCGCGGCGGCTGGGACGAGAGGTTCTCTCCCTCTCGCGTTCCGCCACCTCCTTCGCCAGCATCACTGCTTCGCAGAAGGAGGCGACGGCGTCCCATTCCTCCTCGCCCCGGACCATGGCTTGCACCAGGGCCGGGCGCGAGAGGTCGCCGCCGCCGATCGCCGCTACGAGAACACGGCGGGGCTCCGCCCAAGCGGGGCACACCTCCACTGTGTGCTCCACCGTGTCCTCCGGCCGATCCTCGCAATGGTGGCATCCGGGCGTTTCCTCCCGCCTGATTCGGTGCAGGTACCTCCCGAAACAACCGTGTCCGGTGAGGACCTGCGTCAGACGGAAGGTGAGGGCGCCGTGGCGCCTCTCAAGCCACTCCTCAAAGAGGGGACTTACCGCCACTATCGTGGCGTGCCCTGCACGGGGTTGCGACAGTCGCTGTCTCCATGCCGCCATGAGATCGCACCGGAGGTCTGTCCGCCGCGCAGCAATTTGCCGCGGCAGCGGAGTGACCCCCCGGCGCAGCGCCTCCGCGCGCCATTGATGCAGGCGCGCGAGGACTATCGCCTCCAGATCCCACGGCGGCAATCCGGCAAGGAGGTTCGCCGCTTCGCGGGAGATCGTGCGGTACCCCCGCACCGTCCTCACGGCCATGACCTTTTGGGGCACGTTCAGGTAGTGGGCGGCCCGCTTCCTCAAAGCAGGCGCCCACACCGGCGCCCCGTAAAGGGCCATGGACCGCACGATCCCCGCGTAGAGCCTCCGGCAGGAGGCGTTTGGCCCCCCCAGATTGGGCAAGAGCCACCTAAAGGCAGCCCCGGCCCGCTCCAGTCTGGGAGCCAAACGTCGGAAGTGCTCCACGAAGTTCCACCGGCTGTCGAGGACGAGTCCTAGGTACTTCAAAGTACACTCGACGCCGATGGGAACCCCTCCCACCATTAACTGGGATCCCGACGGCAGCGCATTCCCACGTCCATGGAAGCCCATGGCCTCCGACTTGTGAAGCGCCACCTCGAGACCCAGCTGCCGGATCCTCTCTACGACTATCGCAACCCCGCGTGTCAAACTGTCGGCCGCCGCCTCGTACGACCCACCCTGAGCTAGCACCAGCAGCAGTATCGTCCGCGTAGCAGACTACGCTGACGCCGCTAGGGAGGTCGGCGCGCAGCACCCAGTCGTAACCGATGTTCCACAAGGGCGGCCCCAGGACCGATCCCTGTGGAACACCGCACGACATCTCTCGCCGGTTCCACTGTCCGTCCTGACCAGGGTAGATGACAGCCCTGTCGGTCAAATAGTCCCCGACCACACGACGAAGGTAGGTCGGCACCCGGTGATACCGGAGTGCCTCCCTAATGCAGCTCCAGGGCATAGTGTTGAAGGCGTTGGCGATGTCGAGAGACACCGCCAAGACCACACCGCCCCGAGAGACCGCAGCCCCCGTCGTGAGGGCTCTCACGCGCATGATGGCGTCCACCGTCGAGCGCCTCTTGCGGAAACCAAACTGGTGTTCCGCAAGATCCGGACCCATTCCCTCCAGGTGCTCGGCGAGGCGGTTTGCAATTACTCTTTCAAAGAGCTTGCCCACCTCGTCGAGCAGCACAATGGGCCGGTATGCGGACGGCGAGTCCGCCGGGCGCCCCGGCTTCTGGATGAGGACCAGCTTCCCCGTCTTCCAACGAAGCGGGAACTGGCCTCTCTCCATGCATGCGCTAAAGAACCCCTCCAGTCGGGGCCCAAGAGCCTCTGAGGCCAGGACCCAGGCTTTGCCAGGCAAGCCATCGGGTCCCGGGGCGGTATTTTTGGCACTCAGCCTACGTACCGCCGCTCTCAGGTCTACCCCAGTCACCTCCGGAATGTCGTCATCGGTTCCTGAATAGTCCGCTTCCGGCATCGCGGATGGCGGAGCCATTGGCGGGGGAGGATGCTCCCCTCGCGAAGGGAACAGAGCGCTCACCACGTCCTCCACGAGCTCAGGCCGGAGACTCTGCGTCAGCGGGGGGGCCCGGGTGCGGAGTTGATTCCGCACCGTCTTGTAAGGGCGCCCCCACGGATCTCTGTTCAGAGTCTCCAGCATCTCCTCGCGGGCCTCATTTTTGGCCCGCTTACAAGCCTCGCGGAGGGTGGCTTTCGCCGCCCTGTACCCCTCATACAGCTCCGCCTCAATGGCTTCCGCATTCGGAGGCCGAATGCGGCGCCTGCGATGCCTGGTGTACAGGTGCCGCGCCGCCATACACTGTTTACGCAGGTACGACAGCTCTTGCGACCACCAGTACACCTGACGCCGGGCGCTTCCTGGCCGGACTCGGGGCATTGCCATGTCACATATCTCGGACATGGCCTCCTGGAACCAACCCGCCTCGGTGTTTACGTCGGCGGGCCTGACCGGTGATTGCACCCAGGCCCGCACGATCGAGGCTTCCAGGAGGAGCTCCCTGTCCAGCTGCCTCAGCGCCCAACGCGGACCACTCGGGGTCTGTGGGACCGGCGCACTCGGGGACTGGGCAGAGACCTCAAACCGGATATACCGGTGGTCGGAATGGGTCTCCACCCTCTCCATGACGCGCCAGTCAACGACACGCCGCGACAGAGCGGAGCTGGCGAACGAGATGTCCACCACCGACTCGCCCCGCATCCGCACGCACGTGGGTACAGAACCCCGGTTCAGGATGTCCAGGCCTGTTTCCAGAGCCCAGCACTCGACCATCCCACCCCGCACATCCGTGTAACGGGAACCCCAAGCCAAGCTCTTGGCGTTGAAGTCCCCGAGCACTAATACGGGGAGGGAATAGCCTCCGATGACGACACTTAACTCCCTGAGGGAGTTTTGGAACTCGGCGAGAGTTCGGCTCGGAGAGAAGTAGACTCCCGCGACTACGATCTCTCCGAACCGTGCTGCTACGCACCCCTGACCCTTTTTGACCATCTCAAGGGTCGGGGTGCCGGCGGCGGCCGACGCAATAATGGCCACTGAGCCACTAAGGTCCTCCACCCAGTCTGGCCTGGGCGGGACAAAATAGGGCTCAGCGACCACGGCGATGTTTATCGACCACTGCGCCATACTCTGGAGCAACAGATCCTGAGCGCAGGCGCAGTGGTTGATATTCGCCTGGAGGAGGCTTAATGGGGCCATTAATGACAGTCCATTTCAGCCCCCTCCGGGACCTCCTGTGGCACCACCGCAGCGGGAGTTGCGGTGGCGTCTTTGGCAGCAGCGGCGGCGGCGGCGGCGGCTGCGGCTTTGACGACGGTGGGGTTGGCGGTTGCGGAGGGCCCCTTCCCCTTGGCCTTGGCGGGTGGAGCGCAGGCCTTGCTCCCTGCCCGGTGCTCGGCCGGCTTCCCAGCCGCCGCACATGCATCGCAGTGCGGCGTGGCCAGGCAAGCCGCGGCCTTGTGACCGGGCTGACCGCAGCGGAAGCATAATTCGCTGCGGTCCACCTCCGAGGTGCAACGGCACCCTACATGGTGCCCCACATGGCATCTGTAGCACCTCAGAGGTCTGGGCTCAAGCAGCTTGACCTGCACCCTCGACCAGCCAACCTTTAGGGTGTGGCCCTCCGCAATTTTCTTCGCCGCCGTCACAGGGCAGCTAACCGTTACAGTCAGCATACCCTCGCGGTCCGGTCGTAGGGTACTCGCCTTGACCTGCTCGGCGGAGCACCCCCCGGCCGCGGTGACGGCAGCCAACACCTCCTCCTCGGAGACCGAGTCGTCAAGGCCCAGGATGCGCAGAGTTGCGCACCTGATGGGCCTCGACACTCGGACCTCGTCCGCATTTAGGGACGCCCTGAGCTTCTCTGCCAGAGCGTCCGCGGACGAGGCGCTCGATTCCCCGGGAACCTCCATCATTCGAGCCCCTGTCGCGGTGACTCGAACACGGAGGCCCCCGGTGATCCCGAGCTCCTCGAGGTTCACCGTCGCCCTCAGTTTGGCGAGAACGTCGCGGTACAGCATGCCCTTACTAGCCGCGTCCGGCTGTAGCGTAATGACTACAGCCGCGGTTTTCGGGGCACGCAGCTTCGCCGCGGCGCTCCGCTTTTTACGCCGGCGCTTTCGTTCGGCCCGCCTGGCCTTTTGGGCCGCCTTACGCTCCTTTTGCTTCGCCCCGGCCACTTGCCAACCGTCCTCGGCCTCGGGAGGCTTTGGGGGCGAAGGGAGAGTGGGTGGCGGGTCCGCTTTTGGCACCGGCTCCTTTGCCGCTGCCGCCTTGCCCTTCTTTTGGGCAGGCGCCTTGCCCTTTTTCTGGGCAGGCGTCTTGCCCTTCGGATGGGGGGGTTCCGCCTTGCTCTTCTGTGGGGCCGCAGTCTTATTAGCCGGCGCCGGCGCTGGTTTCGCTGGAGCCGGCTTCCCAGAGGGCTTTGCAGCCCCGCCACTAGGCTGGCCAGACGGCCCCGCCTTGGGGACGCCGGCCGCAGCGTCCGCAAAAGTCTTCGCCCCCAATGAGGGGCGCAGGACAATGCCCTCCATGACGGAGAGCCGTCTGCGGAGATCAGCCAGCTCCCGCCGATTCGGGTTCATGTCCCGTTCCTCGGCAGCTGGGGGCTGGCTTTGTCCGCACCCGCGCCCCTCCTGAAGGACCTCCTTGGGGCCGGCTTCTCGGAGCCCTACCAACTCCGCTCGGAGCCTCCCATTTTCCTCCCGGAGACCCTTCATCGCAGCCGCCGAACGGGCGACCTCCGCCCGTAATGCGGCCATTTCATCTGACGGCGGAGGCCCACGGTGCAGCGCCTCCGCAGCCGAAAGAATGGAGGCTGAGGCCGCGATAATGGCCTTGCTTTTGGACTCAAAAGTCCTCTTCAAGGCCACATCGCGTATCGCAGCCCTCATTGTCACTTCAAACCCGGCCATGCACTCCTGATTTGAGCGGCCACCGGTCACCGCCTCCGGCTCACAGTCGGAAGACTCCGAGGAGAGAATCCTCCGATTAAGGTGAACCCCCTCCCCGGCGCCCTCCGCGGCTCGCCGGCCGGCCGCCTTAGAAGCGAGCCGTCTCCCCCTTCCGCCTTTCCCCCGCCCACTCTTGGGGACCTTCCGGGCCGAGGTCAGGTCTCCGTTGGACGAAGACTCCTCCTGGCTCGGTCTGGGCCGCTTGCGGAAACGCTCCGCGTTCCCCGCAGCAGCCTCCGAGCCTTCGCACCCAGAGCCTTCGCGCCCAGAGCCTTCGCGCCCAGAGCTCACCGAGCTGCCAGACACGGAGTCAGACTCCGACCCCGCATCTATCCGCCGCTCAGGCGAGCTCTTCCGCCAAAATTTGGCGGGACCCTTTGCGCCGCGCTTTCCTGACACCTTGTCAGGCCCTCTCGTTTCACCGGTCACAGGACCTCCTGACCGGGAGCCGTCTCGGCTCTTGCTGCCACTGGCAGATGGTGTGTGACTGTCGTTGCCCCCCCCAGAATACGAGGGGCTTGACGGTCCGCTAGGGACCGTGGCGGATTCTCCAGCTGCTAAGCAGCTGGTACCGCCCTGGGGTAATTCTATTTCGATAGTCTTACTTTCCATGGTAATAATGTTCCTTTTAGAGGGTGCGGTCCCTATCTCCACCTACTTCTACCTCCCTCCGCCTACTTGCTGCCCTCACAGTCACGTCTGATGAGCAGACGCGAACCAGAGAGCAGCAAGTAGGGTCTCTTCCTCCGACAAGCACACCGCCCGAGAAACCGAACACTGCTCACGTCTCCGGGCGGTGCGCCCCTCGCGTGTCCCTCTTTGTCTGGTCTCTCACACTTGGACCTTTCCGGCATGAGTATATCTACCGGCAGAGCTCCAAGGATCACTGAGACACACAAGCCCCACCACGACGGCAACGTGGGGACACTCCGGTGGGGCTACAAGCCAGCCTTCAAAGTAAGTTATTACGTATCAATGTATCTTGAAGTACGTGATAAGCACACAAGAATACTGTTCAGCTTTCAAGATTACATGAATTCGGCAATAGTTCAAATACGGATACTACTCAAAGTAACCCTTTTTCCTTCGATCCAGTTTTACGGCTTTGGCGAACAGGTACACAGACCTATTCTTTATAAATGTTAGGTAGTTCGACTCAGCACTTGAATTGAAGAAAATGATCACGTTTCTTTTATTTGCTACTTTTTTGGGGTTCCGTAAATTTAAGCTCAGAATCAGTTTCTTAGGAGGCTTGATTCTAAAGGTGTTTTATTAGAGATTGTGAATATGAAATTGAAATAAAACACAGTTTTTGTTAACATGGTACCCAAAATCTTATTCTAATATGTATGATCAGACTATAATGTGCCCACTGCTTTGATACAGGCCCATCCGAACATAAATGACATTCAATTAATTTTATTAGCCAATTTCATAGATATTTAAACCATTCTTCTGTGTTTTATTTCAATATAAAGTTTGCCACGCCTGAAAAAAACCCTTATGTGTTCTCAAAGTTTAAGATACACATCGTATTCAAAGAAATGGTAAGACAATAATATATTATAAAGACTGAAAAACAAGGCAACTGATTATAACAGTTTGATTAAAATATTTGTAACGCACATCGTACAAAGAACAAATTGTGATAGGAACTGAAAAAGTTTATTGTTAGGTTCTTTCTAAAAATACAATTTGATAAACCTCATTTAAAACCCTTAAAATTTAACTTATCCTAAAATGACAACCTTAATCAATGACTTCACGCCGCCGTCACAAGACGATACTATAAAACGCCTTTGTGACCCCTGAGCAACAAAATGACCAAACATAGCCCACAACACGACCTATCTTTCCAATACCTAAGAGCAATTTATTGTGAGGCAATACATCTTCGGTGCCCACGACGGGAGAAAGGTTCGTAGAAAGGGTAAAATTCTTAGCGTAACCCGACAAATTTATTTTTGTCATCCATATCTTCAAACGGTGTTTCACCCCCGAACAAAATTGCCCAGGTAAGCAAGTTTGGCGACCGCAAACATAATTTTGTAACTCAATACGTTGAAGAATGCGAGTCGTTCGGTCAATGTTCCCATGCCGAATATTTTTCGGTACATTTTGTTGTCGGAGTAAAATATTTGGTAGTGTGGTCGTAAATATTCTGTTTCAGTTAAAATAAAATACCCTTTGATCACAGAGTCAATCGGGCCCCATAGATAAAAATATTGAATAACGAAATTTTCGCTTCAAACGGGTGCATTTACGATTTTTATCTATAAAAGATTCGTTGTTTTCAGAAAATTTCAACGCTCTGTAATACCGGGCTGTAGGTATTTTCTTTGAAGCATTTTCTACTGTGCTAAAAGTTGGACAGCGTAATAACGCATAAATCGCGCTTGATTATTTTGTAATGATGTGCTTTTATGTGATACTCATGTCATGTCACTCCGTCCATGTCCACACGTTTCAAATCCGTTTGACGTCCCGTTTGCCTTTGAAACTAGACGTCAACAGCAGTAAGCGGATGACGAGAGAAAAATCCAGCACACAGAATTTTTGTCTAATACACTTAATAATTTTTTTTATTAACGTGAATTGTGCAGTGATACCCTTCACTGAGAGCGTAATATTGCTTGAACAATGATATGTATTTGGAAAATGAATAACTGAAACTGCAGTGAACGGATCATCTAACGGGTATCCGTGAACTAACCCGTTCACTGGAGTTTCAGTATTGTACTGGAAGTATTTCCAGTATGTAAATATTTGGTATTTCAATATCTAGACTGACATTTATTTCGGTTTTGGTTTAAAGAAACTTCATTCTCAATAAAAACATTAGTCACTTACTTGAGAACAATACTAAAAATATAGATTACAATAAGTTCGTCATCAGTATTACAACTTAATAGTTACCCTTCCAATGCATTCATTTCTCCAGAAGTGATCGATCCGCAATTATGTGCTGGCTAAGTTGAGTTTTGAATGCATTGAAAGAGTGTACATTTCTTATACAACAGGACGGTAATTTGTTATATTTAGTCAATAAACAGTTATTTATCCCTATTTATCTTACTTTGAAACTAACTTTATTATTGTATGACTTCTAATCTACTATGCTTAGACAGAAGTTACAAGTTGTTCAAAATTAATCGTTTATAGACATGAGTTTATGTAAGCTTGCCTCGTGAAAATTAATTTATTGTGTATTTACTCATCTGGTGCTGTTTGCTTTGGCTTACAGAAATTTAAACATGTTTATGTTAATACGAAGTCTATTATTTTAGTCTGTGTCATAAGAAACGTCACACGGATCCTATCGTGTGTAATATATCCCACTAAAAACAAAACTTGTAAAAAAAGCCAAGTCGCGCAACTCAGTTATTTTACCGTAAAAAGTAGTGAGATCCATGTAATACCAAGTCAGTTAATATATTCAGTCCCTACTTAAAAATCATTGATGTTTTAAATAAACAGATTGACTTGGCCATCGCATCGCATTCCCCGATGTTAAACAGGCCAATGTAATAGCTAATCGCCATCGCATTGGCATCGGTCAATCAGTCAGTCAGTCAGTGAGTGAGTGACAGAACAGTTAGTTATAATTCTTAAAGTACTGGTTCAAATAGAATGAAATTTGAAATATACCGTGTTTATACAACGCCTAATTGTTTACTAAACATTTAGGCTTCCGATTTTATCCATAACAAAGTTATAGGAGGTCGAAAATGGCCTGAACTGGTTCGAGAAAAGGGTGGTACGACCGTGCCGCTTTATTGCTCGACTTGGCCGGCACTGCCGTGCCCCCAGATCTAGTTGATGGTTGTATTCGAACAAAAAATATTATAAAGTAAATAAATATTCTGTAGAATAATATCGTTTCTTTGGTCTTCTTCTACTCTTATACCATATATCCACATATATATATTTAAAACCCACGACATTTTTCTCATTCCTCCGAATCACATACCTCATTTCCACATAACTGTTCAGTCACCTAATTAGCCTAAATAACAATATATTAAACATAAATTCTATAAAATCGACTTGTAAAATATTATTGTATAAAATATCGAACATTATAAGACACTTTCAACTTTAAATATTCCTTAATATCCAAATTATTATTGTATAAAAATTTATTTATTTATGTACACACAAAATACAAAAAAAAAGGAAAATATATAAAAAATAGAAGAGCACAAAGGTACTGCTTATTTCTAAAGAAATTTCTTCCAGCAGACCTGCGAGAGGAGAGTTGGATTAGAAATATAGACACAGTGTGTAGAAAAGACAAACAGAAACTAAAATGTAAAGCGCAAGTAAAATAAATATTTTACAAATCTTCACTCCTAAAGACTTTAAATCCAATAATGAGGTAAACGTTTATGTCCCTCCTTCAATGAAACCTTTACAAGGAACATGGTTAGGTAAAGAGGAAGTGTTCCCGATTGACAAATGGGCGACAAACTGAGATTGATTGGTGCGTCCTTTGGCCCCTCTGAGTACGGAACCCGTATAAATTATGTAAGAATTTTAGCTGCAACACGACGTGGAATTTGTTCTAAACAGACTTTAATGACTTAAACACACATTAGTATAGATGTCAGGTGCTTTGGGACGTGTTTTTCCGGGTTTGTGTTTTTGAAGTGAAAACGTCTTTAGCGGCGCTGTGTACTTTTTTGAGATGGGTAAAAACTGTAAAACTCGCGTCAGGGAGACACGTGGCCTGATCGTAAGACGGCGCAGGGGGCCAATTCTCGATTTTAGAGATGGTGTCGAACTCGACAAAAATTTCTAATGACGTCATTTTTTCGACAAATTTTAAAAGTTGCTATTCTGGGGATGTCGAATTCGACATTTGTCGAAAGCTAACGTTAGAGTTCATGTCGAGTGCTTCTGAGCAGTAGAGATGTCATGTCGATTGTAGAGATACGTCATTTCTGAGTGAATTCGTTGAGTTTTGGATTGTACACTGTGTTTTCTTTTCTTTAATTTTTAAATAAAATACGGCTTGGCATCTCATATCTACTGGAAATTTGATTTATACTCTTTGATTTGTGCCCTTGCCTTGTTTGATTTTTCCCCTCCATGTTAAAATAAAACTTTTAAAATGTAAAACAGCACCCAACTTTATTAGTTTTCGTAAAAAAATATTTTCGAGGTTTCGTAAAAATAGTTTCAACAATATGATTTATATAGTATCAGTTTAAGTTACAAGAAAATCAATTATTTATTCGAACCATTTTCTCCAGTTTACCCCATACTTCGGAAGATTTAAAAAAAACATTAAAATATCTATGGAAAAGCCGGAACATCAAAGGGTTACGTTAACGATAGCTAGCGACCGAAAAACTATGTAGAGACTGCAGCCCCTGTGATGTAAACACAGTACATGTAAACATAACAAAAGTTTTGAAGGAACCGCAAAAAGGCGCAAATTCTGACACTGACAGACAGTCAACTGTCAATTTGTTTTCTTTATTTCACGAAGAGCATACGAAAATCTTGAAACACACTAAACGTTTCGTTTTATACTTAAATAAGTAGGTTTAGTCAGCGTTTTAAAACAAAATCATTCATTAACTCATAGCTACCTAAAACAGAACGTGCGATTCTTCATAATGGTAACATTATCTTCACTCGACTCGACATTTTCGTGACATTTATTTCTATTTTGACTGAGAATACGGAATTCTGCTCAATTCGACATTTTTTGGTAGAGATAGAGATATTTTTAATAGACATAGAGATAGACTTACGATCTCGAACTCGAGATAAATGGCGAAAATCGAGAATTGGCCCCCAGGGCGCTTGCGCGAATGTGAGTGTGCGTCAAAAGTAAAAAAAAACAATGTCGAGTTGATATTTCTGAGAGATAGATAATAGTTCTGAAGTGTTAAAATTTTTATGTAATATAAATTGTCATGTTTGTGTACGATATAGCAATAAATTAATATTGTACTGATAATTATAGCAATTCGTGCGAAATTATTCCCTAACTTTTCCAAAATACTCAAAAACGCACATCGTAAAAGCTCAAGTTTTCTCGTCTGCCGGCACTCCCGGAGTGCAACGCGTTGTTTTTTTTTGGAAAGCTATTTGGTTAACATCCGACAGTTGTAAATGAGTCATTCAAACTAATATTAGGTTTTTCTATCAGGAATTTCTTAGTGTGTGTATGTTTCTTAGTGTTAGATTATAAGCATGCCTTTCATGTTGTTTATGTACATACCTTCATGTCAAAATATTAGTTTACTAATAGGACCTACACCTCTACCCAACCCTTCGGGTTTTACAAGCGTGATGTTATATTTATGTTAAGCGTTAACAAATAAGTAGAGCTTAGTTCCGAAACGTAGTGAATTCTAAATGGAGTTTGATCTCTGTGATGAATAAAACTCGACATCGTTTTGAGGCAATTTAATTGAATTCCTCTCGAAGTTAGAAAAACTTTAGCCGGTACGAATCAAACTCAATTGTTTTATAATCTTGTTTCTCTTGGAATATTTCTAGACTGAAAATATGAAATTATGGTAATGAAATGTCAGATAATCAGTTGCTCGGCAATTTATTCAGTCGCCTACGCTTCTCTTTTCCCTTAGTCAAATAGCCTTTTTTTTTAAAAGTGACGAGAATTAGTTTCACGATTTTATTTCTACGACAGTGGTAAAAAAATAAACAGGAACTGATCAATTATTTTATTCGGGTAGAGTTTCCACTTACAAGTTTCACAATCGAGTGTGACAAGACCTCGAAACTGAGCTTACAGGGCATTATATAGACTTATATCCCCACCGGAGGCATCCGGTAGTTATGGCGGTGTCTTCACTTGACTGTGATTGGCTCGCTAGTGGTTGCTAAAGTGGCTTGGCTATGGTTGCCTGTCATTGGCTGGCTAGAATGACATGGATATGGTTTGCTAGAGTGGCATGGCTATGGTTAGCTGTCATTGGCTGGCTAGAGTGGCACGCTGTGAGCAGGCTGTTGTAACATACGGTTGTTTCAACGTGGGCTGCTCATTAGTTAGTAATGTTTCGGTTTAAAAGATTTAATGAGCGAGTAATAAAATAGATTTTATAAACTAACATAATACTAACTATGTAAGGATTATTTTTCTTTCTTGTTTGGTTGCTTTTAAGTTTTTGTAGGATTGGCACTTTCCTATTGTTTTCTGATTAATTTCATTGCAAGATCCCAGACAGTAAAATTGTCTTCGTCGAGGTACATTGTCTCAGCGCTATTCTGGTGGTCACCACTGGTCATTCTGGTTTTCAGGAGTTGCAGTGGTTATGGAATAGTGTGGGCTTGTACCAAAAAAAAAAGGATCGACAAGGTCCGTATTACAAAATATCACTCAAAAGTCCAGTACCTATGACTTAAAACTGGAGTCCATACAATTAAAAACAATTTTTAATAATAATAATAATAATCTTTATTTATATATAATAAAACAGATTTTAGTACATTTAACAATTTCACAGAGTGTGTACTTAGTAATAAATCTCTAGCAATCAAGTGGGTGACGTCCTGATGTCCTTGCTAGGCCATGAAATAGCCTGTATTAAGGAGTAACAGTGCCGATTCTCTCTAAATGTGTTACTGTAATTTATTTTTAAAATATGTGACTTTAAAGACTTACATTTCTAACTATGTGCGCAATCGCATTTGTGCGCCTGTGTGTGTGTGTGTGTGTATGTGAGCGTGTGTGGTGCGTATGAGTCTGTCTGTGTTATGTTCGTGTGTGTAAACGAGTGTATCTGTGTGAGCATATGGCTGTGTAAGCGTGCGTAGGAAAGTGAATTTTAGTAGTGTGGGTTTATGTTTTGTGTGGTACAAAGTACAAACTTATCGTAGGTAACTTATTTAAATTAAATATTTTTCTGTATCGTCGTAGGTTTTATTTTGAAGGAATGAGCGGACAATTATATCTAAGTTATGTTGAGGAGCTCGTGGCTTAATAATAACTGAGATTCAGTCCGATCTTTAGGTTATGCCGCGCTTACCTAGGTCGATCTGTGGATGGGCGACCACTTACCACCACATACCGAAATTCCTCCGTGCCTCGGAAAGCACGTTAAGCTGTTGGTCCCGGCTGCCATATATAGATCTTTGTTTTTTTTTTTATGTATTTCTGTAAATAAATAAATAAATAAAATAATTAATTTGGCAGTCGATGCAAGTAGTCAGTGACCTGAAAGTCTGACAACCAGTCTTACCAAGGGGTATTTTATTACCTAGTATTAACTGGGTTGTGGAGGTCAGATAGGCAGACGCTCCATGTAAAATACTGGTATTCAGTTGCATCCGGTTAGACTTGAAGCTGGCTAGGCAGATGATAACATATCTAAGTTATGTTGTGTCTAGATGGCGACCCAAATCTGTAGACATCATAATTATTAATTAACTGTTACAGTTAGCCTGTGTCATTCCACTGCTGGAACAAACACCCCCCCCCCCTTATCTGTGACAAAAAATCAAGCCGTAGATTACAATCCATCGATGCAAACAGACCTGTACATTTTAATCCTTTGATGAATTCCACCGATTATGCAGACACACTGAGCTTCATGTAATTATCTCAGTTCAATCCGACCGTTTAAATTCCGTATTACTTATTAATTAAAGTAGAAAGTAAGAGGTGCAACAGACTATTTATTGTGCAGTGGACGTTTCTCTTGATAAGAACGAGCACTGTGTTGAACAACCTGCATTGTACTTTTAATTAAATTAATCTGACTATCTTGTGCATTCTTATGCACAAGATAGTTGATATTGTTTAATTTACAGTAAATCTGGATAACTTTACGATACAGAATAATAGGGATGTTTGCTGACTTAAAAAACTATGGTTGTAATTAGTCCGTCTGTTAGATTATCGAAAAATATTGGATACGTATTCTTTTTCTGCTTTTGCTCTGCTTTTGAAACTTAGTATGTAGATACTTGAAATTTTCACGGTTTGTAGCACTATCTATACATGTTACATACAAAATAATAAAATTGAATTGTTTTATTTGTAATTTCAAAATAGTAGTAGACGATTATGTCTACCTGGGACAAACGGTCCAGTTAGGTCCAACTTTGAGAAAGAGGTCAATCGTTGAAAACGACTCGGCTAGGCAGCGTTTTATCAAATCAATAAAATTTGACGAAGATAAAACGCGTCAAAGATTTGAGTGTGGGGTTGTGACGTCACTGACCGCTAAAGAATGTCATACTAATGTCTCAGAAAAAGACGTCACACGACTTTTTAAAGCATTATATCTTCATTGTGTTTACGTGAAAAAATAAAAAATACGTGTCCAAAATTTTTTGGAAATTATCTGACGGACTAATTAGATTTTTTTTGTTCACTACCCTATTACTGATAGTTATTACTAGAGAAGCTCATGGCTAATTAGTGATAGCCACTCGGATCAATCTTCAGCAGGGCTATTGCGTATCTTTTAAATGACAGTGGCTAACCTATAGTGCCTATCAATTAATGTCAAATGGTTCCATTTTGTACTAAACCATAACCAATTTGACAGTTCATTCATAGACAATATGATAGCCACTGTCATTTAAAAGATACGCAATAGCCCTGCTGGTTAAGCCTCGCTTGCCTAGGCTGGTCTGTAAATGGGTGACAACCCATTACATAGGTAGGTACCGGGTTTACGCCATATCTCGGACAGCACGTTAGCCGTGGGTCCAGTTGTCAAAAATCTACAAAATAATGTCAATTTGTAGATCTTTGAGAGTCGTTAAAGATCTAGCTGATCTTTGACAGTGGCCCAAAAGTCTGACAACCAGACCTATCAACGGCTAAAATATTACCAAGTACTGGAAAAGGCGAAGCAAATGATGATGCGGATTCATAATAATAAAATTTAAATTGTGATACTCTTGGTTTTTTGGAGGGCAGTAATCTTACAGTTTTCATCCCAACGCCAATAACATCTTGGTTTCATGAGACAAATAAAAGAAAATGTACCCGTATTCTCACAATATATTATATTTATTTTTATTATATTTTATTTGTTTATGCATCTTAGGATTATGTATATATATTATGTATATTATATATATATATATATATATATATATATATATATATATTATTATATATATATACAGGGTGTCCAAGAACCTGGCGTCCAACTGGATTCCCACGATGCCCCAAGTTCTAACAGTACTCAGAAAAATATTTTAAAAAATCCACCCCATGTACTTACAGAATTATACTGATTTCAAAAAAAAAGGGGAAATGAGCACCCTGTGACATACTTTTGAATGCTGTGACTGCTAATGCTGATAATTTCGATATTTCTTGGAGGTTTTGTAATCTAGGGTATTGCTGTGTCTAAATAGAATGTAAAAATAATGTACTTATTGTACCATTTTAAAATAAAATATTATTTTAACTAAAGGTGATATGGAAAACTATTGAATTTCGCAACTTTGACCGACTGTAGTGTAAAAAAAATGTACCAAAATAGTATGGCAAGTGACGTCAAATTTTGACGCGTTTATTCCTCTTTTTAAAAAGGTATAATACTTACACATTAATTTGAAAAAAAAAAATTTTGATAATATTTTTACTCAACAACCCAATTTTTACGATGTCTTACAGAATTCTTAGAAAGAAAAATTTACGACGAATTGAATCTAACCTCTAAAGAATTACTATTGTATGCTCATAAAAATAACAACAGGCCTCTCAAAAAACAGGTTAGACCGTAAGGGACGGTATGTGCATGCATCTCACCATAGTGATTCGTTATTACAACAGGAGGGAGCAAGACAGAAACTATCTTTGCGATTTGCTGGTTCTTCTTTATGGTACCCCATTATTCAGGTAAGAGTGAGGGAGAAAAAGGTTAGAGGTGCGAGTGAGATAGATAGTGACGCTATCTGGGATCGTGCTATTTAGGATAACAGTACGGTCAGTACGCGTCACTGCCTCCTGCCGTTACTACGCACCTCTCTCTTATTGTTACCATTGATCACGTACTACGATTTAAAGCTTTGTTTATTGGACTCGATTACTCTTTGTGCTCTGGACTTTGAAACGAACTCTTTACGACGACCTTTGCCTGTGTTTGGACAGTTTGTGTTTTGTGTGTGCTACCATGGCGACCTACACTCCGCAAGAATACGCAAATATGCACTACATTTATGGAGAATGTAGAGGTAATGGACGAGCTGCAGCGAGACTTTACAGAGAAAGGTATCCGAGGGCTACGCGATATCCCGACCATCGAGTTTTCATTAATGTGCACAGATCACTATGTGACGGGCGGTTCCCCAATCAAGTAGCTGGTGAAGGACGACCCGTAAATGACTTCATACGCGATGAAGTTTTAGAGGCGGTGTCGGCAAATCCAAGCATCTCTGTGCGAGGAATAGAAGCTGATACGGGGATACCGAAGAGCACAGCACACAGTATTCTCCAAAAAGAAGAATATCATCCGTACCACGTACAGCGAGTGCAAAGTCTTTTACCTCGAGACTATCCGAGCCGAGTCGCGTTTTGTGAAACAATCCTGCAAAAACATCGAGAAGACGAAAACTTTATCGACAAAATTTTGTGGTCAGATGAATCAACATTTAAGAAGGATGGCTACATGAACCTACACAACTTGCACGAGTGGCATGTGGAAAATCCGCACTTGATGCGAGAAGATAGATCCCAGTACCGGTTCAAAGTGAACATGTGGACCGGTATTCTCTGTGGGAATATTATTGGTCCATTTGAGATGCCCGAGAATTTGACTGGCGAATCATATTTAAATTTTCTTCAAAATGATTTGCCAAACTTACTAGAAGAGACCCCACCAGATATGTGGTTCCAACACGACGGCTGTCCAGCACATTTTCGCGTATCCGTTAGAGAGTTTTTGGACGAGCAATACCCGAACAGGTGGATTGGGCGATCAGGAACAATCCCGTGGCCAGCCCGCTCACCTGACTTAAATCCGCTGGATTTTTTTTTCTGGGGAACTATGAAGGAGCTCGTTTATGCGAAGCCCATTAATGACATCGCTGACCTTCGTGAGAAGATAACACAAGCAGTGCAGGTGATACGTCAAAAAAGTTACTCGCGAAACATAAAGCGGTCCTTTTTAAGGAGAGTGAGAGCTTGTATTGCCGCGGGTGGTCAACATTTTGAACATTTATTGTAATAAAATATCTTTAAACTAACATTCTTTGCTTTTATTCTACTGGGAACCCATCTACCTGTGTGTATTTCCTTCTTGCTCACTCTTGGAACCGAAGTAAATAATAGTAGTAACATAACAGTTTCTAAGATAAGAAAGGGTCCGACAGTTACCGTTAGTAGGTAGGCACTTCGTAAAAATTGGGTTGTTGAGTAAAAATATTATCAAAAATTTTTTTTTTCAAATTAATGTGTAAGTATTATACCTTTTTAAAAAGAGGAATAAACGCGTCAAAATTTGACGTCACTTGCCATACTATTTTGGTACATTTTTTTTACACTACAGTCGGTCAAAGTTGCGAAATTCAATAGTTTTCCATATCACCTTTAGTTAAAATAATATTTTATTTTAAAATGGTACAATAAGTACTTTATTTTTACATTCTATTTAGACACAGCAATACCCTAGATTACAAAACCTCCAAGAAATATCGAAATTATCAGCATTAGCAGTCACAGCATTCAAAAGTATGTCACAGGGTGCTCATTTCCCCTTTTTTTTTTAAATCAGTATAATTCTGTAAGTACATGGGGTGGATTTTTTAAAATATTTTTCTGAGTACTGTTAGAACTTGGGGCATCGTGGGAATCCAGTTGGACGCCAGGTTCTTGGACACCCTGTATATATATATATTATTTTAGGTTAAGTTAGTTAAGGCACATATACATATTATTCTTTTCCTTTTCTCGCACACTATTGTCTACATTTCTTCTTCATTTCTTCTTTAGCAGGTCTGCTGGCAGAAATTTCGTGAGAAATAAGCAGTACCTTTGTACTCACATATTATTTTATGTTATTTTCCTGTGCTGTCTACTGTGTGTACATAAATAGTAAATAAATAAATATTCCAAGTAGAATTTCACATTTACCTTTAAGAGTTGAGTCACACATGCAATATAAGTTCTTACTTTCCCCCTAAAAGACACAAAATTCTTTCTTCTAATTTAAAAACAGTCATTTCTATGCTACGTGCAATAAGATTTCGCATGGTTTGCGCATTCAAAACGTTTACGATGGCTCAAATAACACTAAACCGCACGGGCGCTAAATCGGGGATAATCGCACGGTACCGCAGTGCCTGTCTGAAGCCGCCTTTACTGTTTAATGCTCTGATTAAATTCCACTGTAATGTACACATAACTGAGCCTGTGATCATTGAAATGTTAATCTGAGGTTCATTAACGTATATGCCTAAGTTATCTTTGGTTTGGGAGCTATGACAGTGTACAATCACCCAATTAAAACATTTAGTATATAACATCACGCCTGTAATCCTCGAAAGGTTTGGCAGAGTTGTATTCATTAGTATACTTATATTTCACCAAATATGTTTAAGTCCCATGTAACTGGAGGCTAGACTATTACCATCCCTTCGGGACTGCGGGATGTTGTAAGAGATACCGCGGCCTCGACATACAGGGTGTAAATGAACCCTTCACGCAAACGTCAACCAAGTATTCTGTACATCAAACTAAGTACCCATACGAAAAAATGTTTGGTGGGAAACAACTTTTTTTTTGGAGTCAAAAATCACAATTTACAGTAAAACTTAATGTAGCACTCTTAAAACATTGTGCTAGTAGATGCTTTGAATAGTAAACGGGTCATGGAGGTAATTTAAGTAAAGTTATAACCTGAAAAACTAGTATTTACAAAAACAGCTGTAAAAATTTGTTACTTTGACCCCCAATATCTCCGTAACTAGGGGGTTCCCAGGTATGGTCTAGAACAAAAAAATGTTCGCAGTGGTGGGGAAAATAAGTGCCCTTCGTTTGCGTTAAGAGTACTTTTACACCCTTTATAGGGTTAAGAACGAACATGGGTGGTTTTTAGTCAGTAGAAGTCTGTCACTCCCTTTCGCTCTGTCCAAGAGCGGGAGTGGTTATTTGATGATTTCCCACCAACCAAAAAAGGGCTATTACCATCAACCAGGCACAAATTTGGGTTCCATGACTGTAAAATTCTTGATGGAAAAACCCAACAACACTTTACCCATCTTAGAAATCGAACCCTGAACCTCTTACACAGCAGTCGCGTTTGCGTCCACTAGATCAATGAAGCAGTAACTAATAACAATGGTTTATCACATTAAATTCTTTAGTCGGGATTTGGGATGTGGCTTTAAAAATCATCAGCATATTTCTACCCTTATCCCATTCTATTTGGGGTCGGCGCAACACGTTTACTTTTCCATTCTTCCCTGTAAGACGTCACGGTGGCATTTACTCCTTTTTCATAATATTATGAATGATAATTATATGAAAATGTAAATATATGTATTTGTAAATGTTACAAGAGAAAGATACCTCTTAATCAAAATATTTCACCTCTTTTAACCGACGAGTTAGATAGAGGGTTTTTTGAGTTCGAACATTCAAAATCAAAATCAAAATCAAAACTCATTTATTCAAACTAGGCTGATAATCAGCACTTTTCGAACGTCAAAATTTACTTTACTTTACTTATTTACAAGAGACAGTCCCCCAAAACGCCCCCCCTTCGACACTTCCTAGTGTTTTTGCTGGAAAGAAGAAGTGGCGGAACAAACTCCCCAGCACACATCTGTCTGTTAGGTTGGTTAGAAGAACCAGACTCGACACAATAGTAAGGCAAGTATAAAAAAGTATATAATAATAATAAAAAAAGACATGACATATCAGTAAACTAATCTTGGAGAAAGAACATAAATAAATAACAAACATTGTCTTGTGTTCAACTCAGCGACCATCTGTTCTTATCATTTAAGTAGTCGTTAATGGAATAGTACGCTTTTAAACAAAGATTAGATTTTACTTTGGCTTTAAACGCATTAAATGGCAAGTCTAGAAAAGAAGATGGCAGTTTGTTATAAAATGTTATACCAACTATCAAAGGTCTATTAATTTTCCCACTGCTGGGACACAGGCCTCCTCACTTTGAGAGGGAATGGGCTATAATCTAACACGCGGGCCCAGTGCGGATTTGTAAATGTCACATGTCTTCGAAATTTTTTGGTTCTTAGTTTCCTCACGATTCTGGGAGCAGCGGTGATGAAATAAATTACACAAAGTAGTGTGCTTGCCAGGGTTCGAACCCGCGACCTACTGTTCGTAAGTCGGGGCCGCCACAACTGGGCCACCGCTGCTCATCACCGAGTTCGAACATTATAAATTCAAAATTACAGGCTGATGCGATTTTGTCACTCTGGTAGGTCTCGAGAGACCTCTATACAGCTAAAAATAAGGGTAGAAGAAAAAGGTCGTTAAAGGTCAGTCGTGACGCCAATTTTAAGTAATTGTATTATACTCCCACCGATCTTCGATTCTTTGGCTAAAAGCGTACGACAGCTGGTAATGGCAGTCACTCGCTGTAAACTTATCTGAAAGTAGGAGGCTTTTGGTTTTGGTGATATTTAGAAGGTAGCCTGAAGATCTCGCAGCATAGAAGTAATATGGATGTTGAAATACTCTAACGAACGACCTGTCAAATCAGCTGTTCACTTCCTGCCCACCTAAAGAGTTCATCAAACTCGTCGCCGCGCTTGCCATTCTGTAACGTTATATTGTTTACGATGAAATAAAACAAATCCGATTTATTGGATTCCCATTACGTTACTGAAATAATTTATTGTACTGGTCATCTTATTATGATATACTGAAATACGTACATACAAATATTTGTTCCGTGCGGGGATCGAACCCGCGACACGCAGCGCAGCAGTCCAGTCACTCAGCCACTGTACCAACCGTGCCGTCGAATTCCTTAATTGACCACCTAGGTGGTAAGTTCCTCGGGACTTATGGGGCTATTGTCGGCATCTAGACACATTTCTTCATTACTTAAAACAACCCTTTTTCATTTAAAACACTACTCGAAACACGCAACATTAGCGTAGGAAAATACAAAGACACAAAATAACTGGGTCTTGTTCTGTACAGTATCTCTTAAATTATTCATCAAAAATAAACAACAGTGTAACGAAACAGCTATTTGTCTTCCATTCCGAAAATAATGCGTCGTTTTTAGAGGCTGTTTCGAGAATAATAATTTATAAAAATAATTTATTAACTAAACAGACTACAGAGGTCCACTGTGTTAGTAACAATATAGCTTAGCCTATGTTAGTACTTAATAATAACAAACAAACACGATTCACAAAACATTTACACAAGAAATACTTACAATACTAGAATGTTAGTAACAATAAAGCTTATAAAAACTATGTTAGTACTTATATACTACTACAGATAAGAATACTTCCTATGGTAAAAGTGAGGAGTTTCAGTAGCATGCTAACCCAGTGCCATCACGGTACTGGTATTCATTTATTTTGAAGTACGTGCGTCTCGTATCCAGTGGGTCCCCTTCACCAGGTCATTGGTCCACCTAGTGGGAGGCCTTCCAACGCAACGTCTTCCGGTGCGCGGTCGCCACTTCAGAACTTTCCGGCCTT
The DNA here is from genome assembly GCA_932274075.1 of Diarsia rubi. Classification (NCBI taxonomy): domain Eukaryota; kingdom Metazoa; phylum Arthropoda; class Insecta; order Lepidoptera; family Noctuidae; genus Diarsia; species Diarsia rubi. The sequence goes on along the minus strand of OW026424.1, from coordinate 15,776,940 downwards.
CTGTCCTATCTCAATTTAACGTCCTTTTCAATATCCATTGTGTCTCTGATCTTTATCTGTTTTTGTGTTGTCTAAGGACCTATTTCATAAAGTCTGAATAGCCACTACTTACTGAATGAAATGTAAAACAATTTCTATGAAAATGTCTAGCCAGACACACACCTGGTTGCTGCTGAAAAACTTCTAATTGAAAAACCCAATAACACTTTGCCCAACCTGCGATTTGAACCCAAGACCTCATGATTATTTGTCGAGCAGAAGTACATATCAAATTCATTAAAAAATATCCAGCGCTTCTATTAATGCCTTCACAGAATTATCGTACAGAAAAAGATACAACAAAATCATTACCCTTCCTTTTTGCTTAGCCGTAGTCGGGCAAAAATAAAGCGCTTTCAGTTAACACAATGTCAGTTTCATACAGCGGAAATTACACGACACGAATCGAATGGAGATAAAATACACTAGAAAAAGATTCGTACGGAGAAATGACGTCACGGCATGTAGTTACCGTAAAATTAAGTCATATTTTTAGATACATTTTTGTTCCATGTGTGGATTATTTTTATTCTGGGACGAGGAATGCGAACAAAAGCTATCGTGCTAATGGATGGTGCACATTTTTCACAAAACCAATAAGTATTCGAACAGATGAGTGCATAAAACCTTCGTGACGGTTATTGAACTTGATATTTTGTAGTGAGAACTAGTGCAATGCTCTTTAAATCTTTGGTCGTAAAAATTACTAGCGCGAATTGAATTTTCCCATCTAATGTTTCCTGTGGTTATCGATATTATACCGAAGCAAGTGTACCTTTAGGCTAGGTTTACAAACACAATGCTAAGATTTGACACACTCGTCAAAATATGCACTGACAGGTGAGTTCCTATAGCCTAGCGAGAAGAAGATAGGAGAGAAAAGTGTAACGTATGGTAAAGAACTCTCATATGCGGCCGCACCACAAGTACCCAGTTGTAAAGTCACTAGGGTACTGGCGCTAGCCATAGCAACTGTCCATTGGAACAACTTTAATTGATTTGGAGAACTTCAATCGATTGCAAAAGTGGGTCCCAAGCATTCTGATCACACCGCCCCAATTTTCGTAAAACCCCACATTCACAACTACTTCAGATTGGTTGCATGAAGTCAAGCGAATTCAGACGTGTATTCAGCCATGTCCACGAACACACGTTAATGCTGAAATCAGCACAATAGCACTGTTCATTGTTTGCTAGAACAATGCCTGTTCGCGCGCTTTTACGTGTATGTCTAGTGCTTATCCTTTCAGGGCCCAGCAGAGCTGCAGCTTGAAAATACCTTTATGTTATGTGTAAGCGGTGTTCTTGATGTTATGTTAAAATAATAGTTTGAATAGAAATGTAACGTATTATTAGTAGGTATTTCTGTAAATAAATCACACATATTGAGTGGTTCTGAAAAGAATATTCTTCTTGCCACTTCTCATTGAGTAAGTCATATTGCAGTTTAAATATTAGTCAGTGCACTATGTACAGTCAGCAGCACCAATATATATACACATAGCAACGTATAGAAGCAATTTACTCCAACTAGGTTGATTTTATTTTTATAATACGCAGCGAAGTAAATATTTTGGAACCCATGTTATCATAAAGTAGGCCTATCTCGTAGTTGCAATCATTATTTCACGAGGTATTCGCGTTTTAACTTTGCCAAGTGTATACATATTATTGCTCGTGACTATACTAGCAGGCGACGACCCAGATTTGCTATAGCCCTTTGCGGTGGCTTTTATTTCAATTACTAAACACAATTTTGAACTCATGGGGTCTCGAGAGATTTTTGAAGACAACTCAATTCACTCTATCTACTCTAGCAACTGGGCCTAGTACCTGATTCTAGTCACTTAAACGTGGTAGACGAGTAAACGCACTGTGGAGGAACAAATATCCTCCTCCAAACTTCATCGTATCGGCAGAAAAACTATCCAATGCTCACGAAATGATTTTTTTAATGCGCGCTCAAGTTTGTCGCTGCTGGTCCAATTTGGCTAGATGGGGTATAATCGACCCATCTCGGACACAATTTCGAGTGTGGAGCCCCAACTCAGGATATGCCATATCTCTTCTCTTGTTTGTCGTGCACAACTAATTGCACGCTCCAGGGACTAACTGGAATGAAGCAAACGACCAACCTATCCAGGTTGCTACAGTACGAAGCAACCTGAATAGCTCTTCCCTTTTGGTAAGGCAAAATCTGAGTCATCGATTTGAAAAGCAGAAGATCACTTTAAAGCAATATTGTTTAGGTAGAAACTTAAGGGTTCAAATCTAGCCGCACAAACACAGTGTAAGACCGCACAAACACAGTGTAAGTCTGCTAGAGCGAGAGAGTGATTAAAAACTTGACATTGAAACAGCAGAAGACGTTGCCAATTCGATTTGAATTATTAACAGAACATGCTCATTTCCATAAACCTCTGTACATTATAATTTTGGTTCCAGTCCGAACTAACAAACTGCCTAGCACGAACTGTATTAATATTCATCATAGATCCGAGCTTGTTGATTACGATGTCAAAAGTTAAACAAGCTACGAGCTGCTTTATTTACACAGGGTTCGCGAGGGTTCAGGGTCGGAAGTCGAGTGGCAGGAGGAAAGAGTCGTTGGCGTCGCCCAACTAATACCTTTAGCTCTGGTCCCTCGAGTGCGTACTTATCAACTCAGTCTCTGTGGAATATTGTTTTCACGTGCCGGGGACCTTATATTGGGGGGTGGGTATTATTTTGTGTATATCGCATTTAATGCTTACGTTGGTTTTGGAAATGATACGGGAAACAAGCATAACAGGTAAAAGCTGGCCTCTTATGCCGTTGAGATTTCTTATTAGATATGGCTAGCTCAAGACTACCACCGCGATGTTGACTAGGTACAGTCAGCAACAAAACTAGACGAACACTAATTAAAGTTTCAAAACAGGTTTTAAACAAAAACACTCTGTGGAAATAACACGTTACTAACAAGTTATTGACGAGTTAGGAATATTTTATTGAATCATCTTTAAAAAAAAAATAAGCCTGGATTTCTGTACATACAATAATATAAAATACGAAATGTTAAGCTACTGCTGCAGTTGACTGTACAAAAGGAATGCATACCACATCATCTAGCTAGCGGCTTCCGGATTTGAATTACCAGTAGGTATCTTACATGGAACAACTTCTACTGCCTACAAAGTGTAAACGAATCCTTTACGAAGCGGTCAACGAAGCCTTATCATCAAACTAAGTACCAAAAAAATATCAAAAAATTATTGCTGGGACATGTTTTTTTACTTAGGGGTGATAGGTTAATCACATTTTACAGTAAAATTTAATGTGGCACTCTTAAAAATTGTGCTAGTGGATGCTTTGAATAGTGACTATTATTTTACAAGGATACAACTATCTGACAGACTAATAGGGTATTTCATCAAAAAAAAACTAATTAGTCCGTCTGTTAGATTATCGAAAAATATTGGATACGTGTTTTTTGTTTTATCAAATTAATAAGAATTGACGAAAATAAAACGTGTCAAAGATCATGAGTGGGGGCTTTTGACGTCACTTTGTGGGTAAAAAAGTACAAACCTTGTGACGTCACACGACTTGACACAACTTTTCGAAGCACAGTCAAGAGAACTTTTGTTTGCGAAAAAAAAGAAAAAATATGTGTCCATTATTTTTTCTAAATCTATCTGACTGACTCATTAGTTTTTTTGGTGAAATACCGTATTAAATTGTTTGTGTCAACTACCCTATTTGTCATACTCCGTTCAAACGTTTTTCATGTAATTCAAAAACAAAATGTTCTGACGTGAAAACTCTCGTCACATAGCATGTAACAGGGCCAATCTTTGTGAACACTTAAATAGATCTATCACCACAGTGCCGCGTATTGGCTACAATAGCCCTGTCAGTGATGATTGATCGAGCTGGGCAGACAACGCCACAGCGGATGACCGGTTTGCGGAACTGGGTCGCCACATCTGCTAAACATTGGAGGTCAAAAGCTTAATACGAGATTAGTTTACAATTAAGCAGTGGACAATAAATATGATACATGGGCGAAATGTGCGTGTATCATAACTGATACCTATGCCTAACACTTCAGGTTTTACAAGCGCAGTTAGAACGAAATCATACAAAAAAAAACTTGTAGATTATCTTTGTAACCCTTCGGCCTATTTTTTTTTTGTGTTCCATTGGGCAAAGTTCCCCTTTTTCCTTCCAAACCTTTCTATCCTCACCACCTTCTCCCGGTCGACCTCGACAGCGATACCTCCGACCGGCGCGTGCATGACGGTCAGCCCACTCCCAGTTCAGCTTAGTTGTTATTTCTTCATAATCTGAAACTTAAGTAATGAAGCGCAGGGTAATGTTTCTTATATGATCTGTACAGTTATCGCCTATTCATCTACATACCTAGCCAATTCCCATGCAACTTTGATTGTGTTAGCTTCCAGTCTAAACGGATGCACCAGTATTTTACATGGAGAGACTGCCTATCTGACCGCTACAGCCCAGTAAGTACCTACTTATCGCCTATTATGTTAAAACAATGGTCCCACATTTTTCCAGACTATGATAGAATATTGACCTACTTTTTAACTATCCAAGGTCCCTCTAGCAAAATGTCCGGATCCAATTTGTCTTACAATAAGTCTAGAAGATCGATCGCCGGCTGGTAGTCTCAGAGTGATAGCAATTTGCGGTCGTTTCGAGAAGCTATTATGAATCCATAATAAGGCTATCATCGATCTTTGAATTACAATTGACTAAGCGTTCTTTTATTTGCTGTTAAGTGAACTGGTGGTCTGTAATGTTCTAGTCTTAGGTATATACAAGTAGGTAAGTAAAATTGAAGTTTCCGTTTGGTATTTCAAAATAATAGCTTTTTACTAAATGCATACAGTAGGAGTATACTTACACTTATAACGAAAAAAAAAAAATCTATTTTAAACCGACTGTGGCGAAGCCCAAAAGGAGGGTTGTGTTTTTTATAGTATGTGCGTTGGTTTGTTACGACTATTCTTCCAAATGGGTGGACCGATTTTGACGGGACTTTTACTGGAAGATAAGAAATGGTTTAAGAAATAAATAAAGCTGCTTCTATTTTAGAAAAAGATTTATTTTTTTAAAAAGGTAAGGCAAGCAGCTGGTTTTGTAATAAGACTACTTTCACGCAGAATTGAACTGCTCAAATACACATTCATAAGCTCATGTAAATATTGTATTAATAAAATAATCACTAACACCATAAGTACTTGGTCATCGACCTAGACCACTAGTGACGCCAGCTACGAACTCAATATCTCAGGTAATGACATGTCTGTAGAAAATATATAAAAATGGTTTGTATCAAGGTAATATTGAATCTTATTAAATGAAATCCTACGAACATAATATGAAAACGGTGAGATTGAATCTTCAATTTGGTTGTCAACGTTTTTGTGTAATAGAAAAGCAATGACAACGGTTTAGTAGTAAATTGATAAAAATATATAACATGAATCCTTATTACTTTTCGACTTCAGCGTAGTAATATATTTTGGCCTTGATTGTGACAACCAGTAACACTAATAATCGTATTATCCAGCAACTGGATTGTATGGTCCAGAGCATTAATATGTTATACACTTAACATAAAGGGTGTAAAAGTACCCTTAACGCAAACGAAGGGCTCTTGTTCTCCCCACCACTGCGATATTTTTTTTGTTCTAGACCATATCTGGGAACCCCCTAGTTACGGAGATATTAGGGGTCAAAGTTCCAAATTTTGCACAGCTGTTTTTTTTAATACTAGTTTTTCAGGTTGTAACTTTACTTAAATTACCTCCATGACCCTTTTACTATTTAAAGCATCCACTAGCACAATGTTTCAAGAGTGCAACTTTGAGTTTTACCGTAAAATGTGATTATTGACCCAAAAAAAAAGTCGTTTCCCAGCAAAAAAAATTGTGTAGGGGTACTTAGTTTGAAGTACAGAATGCTTGGTTGACGTATGTGTGAAGGGTTAATTTACATCCTGTATTTACCGTAATAATAAGTACGGCTTTCAAGATACATGTTCGTGAAAAACAATATAATAGGTGCAATTCACTTTTAAAAGTTGCTGCGTGCTTAGGACTGTACGAGTCAGATAAGTAGTAGTTCCATGTAAAATACTTTTATTAAGCTATATAAACTTCACTTGGAAGTAAGTTAGGAAAAGGTAAATCAGTCGTGCTGCTAAACTGAAGAAGCTCAGCCTGTTTTCCGCTAGCAAACACTGTTATCTCATCAAGGCAAGAATAATTCCTTGCCTTGATTAAGCGTACTCGTAACACGTGCTTATGTAATCATAAGCGCGTGTTACGAGTACTTCCGTCGCTTCATTTTCGACAGATGCTTTGGCACTTCTTATCTACCGAAGTCTACTCGCCTTACATACGAAAACTCACGCCTGTATCCATGGAGCTAGACAAAAATTAAAGAACGCCACCTGCAACAGTCCTTATATATTCCTTTTGCGTCGTCCGCGTTCATACATCTGATCATACACGCACGATGGTTACGAGTACTACGCAACCGTCTTTTCTGAAGAGCTCACCAACAAGTTCAGTGTATATATTTCTATGGCGTCCCGTCCCAGCGTTGCCCCTCACATCTGCCTTATAAATAAATACGTTTTGTTAGTCGCATTTCGCTCATCCTCTCCACATGACCAAACTATCTAAGCAAACTCTTTTCAATTTCAGTCACTACATCTTCTTTTGAACCGCAATGTTCTCGTACGAGTATAGCAACAGTCCTAAGTATACACTAAAAAAAAACGACTTTCCATCAGAGGTAACTTATGGATCACCATTTTATAAACGAGCCGCACGCGAATCAAACGGCCATTAAAGCGTTTTCGATAGCAAACAACATACGTACCACTACCTACGACACAATTTATTTGGTACATTTGCTTGCGTATCGACATAGCCTGCACCATCAGTTTATTAAAATTTCAGTCGACCATTTCGGGTAACCGGAAAAATTCGGCTAAGTGTGACTTGGTCCCGTGCGTTTATTACCATCATACATAGACAGACAGTTTTTTCTGAACATATAATAATTATGTTTTGCTTAGTATAGAACTACAATATGTCTGAAGTTCAACAGTTTTTTTTATGATCAGCCTTATTGATGATTGATCAAACAAAATACACAACTACAGCCCAAACTTTGGTTTAAAAATATTCAGAGGAAATAACGTAATAAACTTGTTTTTACGTATCAAAAAATACAGCTCTATGACAGAATAGACGGACAGACGGTGGCGTAGCCTAATTAATAAAGTCCCGACCAACGTGTGCTTACAGAACCCTAAAAAGTGGTTAAAGAGTCGAGAATATTCTGTTTGAAAGCAGCAGCGATTTAGTTCGCTTTAAAATTGTTTAACTCTAAAATACTGGCTGGATATAACTGGCTTAGACCGGGAAATAATTAGGTTCTAAATTCAAAGTTTCGCTCGGGTTATGTTCGAGATTTTATTAAAAAGTTAGTAATACGGGTGGCTAAACGAATTTTCGGCTGTTTGTGAATTAGGAGGTCAAATTATGCCTGTAGCTAAAGCATAATTTGCTGCATTAACGTTGCTTATATGCATATAAATCTAGCTAATAGATAGGGGTAGAAGCTACATTGCCGTTATGAATACCCCTTTGTGGTCCTTTGAAGACTTTTAGTGATTTCACTATAGCGCGCTGAAGCTAATAATTGGCTTGCACTGGAGACAATAGACCTCTTGTGCATAGTTCAATTTGGATAAATGAAAAGCAAGCTGTTGCAAAATCAATTAGTCAGTGTAAAATAGACCCACTAAAATTAAATAATTTATAATTTGTTGTCTCTGTCCCTGATGTAACACACACAGTATTTCCTGGGAAAGGACATAATGCGAATAGTAGGTTAGACTTGTTGAGTCATCGTGGTGAAAGGATTAGTTACCTAGACACTGAAAGAAAGAAAGAAAGAAAATGCATTTATTTGGCACATGCCACAAGTACACACAGTGCAAAATAATTTGCAAACAACAAAGGACTTAAAACTAAACAAAACCTGCCACTGTGTACCTCACGGCTGCGCCAATAAGGTCCAGTTCAGCAAAATGCCGGTCAACTATTGCCCGATGCTGGTTTTCGAATGAACCTGTATTAGACTGGTTACAGATGTAAAACAGTTTTATATGTTGTGTCAATCACTGTGATACCGAGTGCTAGCTGTCCAGGGTGCGCCAGGCGTTTAGAATCGTAGTTCGATTAAGATTAACGCCTCCTTTCTTGCATAACTAATTAAAACTGCGTTCTACAAATCCCAAAACACATTAAACATAAATATCCCTCATTCTTTTTTTGCTAAGAAAGAATCTTCAAAAGTACCTAACAAAAAATATGAAGCCCCAATATCAAAGTTTTAATAACAAAAACAGAATAACATTATTGCCTACTTTGGCTTGCCAGCCAATGGCATTTGTTATAAGATTTCGAGTGCACTTCGCTTTGGACGGAACTTTTTCAATATACGTGCGGTTAAAATACTTTTTAGGCCAAACGGGTATGCACAATAGTATTGGAGTAACATCATTTCGTTACCAAAAAGTATTTTCAGTTGGGTTGAAAATGTAGAACTGGACTGTAGACCAGAGGCGGACTAGACGGGTGTTTAATCAGAGACTATTCTTCAAATATAAAATATATTTACGTTTTATTATTTAGGATGTTCAACAAAATAATATGCACATTATCATCATCTGCCTAGCCTTTTCTCAACTATGTTGGAAGACAACCGCTAAAATATCTATAATAGGGATGTTTACCGACTTCTAAAAATGTGATTCTAATTAGTCCGTCTGTTAGATTATCGAAAAATATTGGATAAGTATTTTTTGCTTTAGCAAATCAATAAAAAATGACGAAGATAAAGCACGGCAAAGATTTGAGTGAGGATTGGTGACGTCACTGACTGCTAAAAAATTGTATACTAATGTCTTAAGGTATGACGTCACACGAGTTTTCAAAGCACTGTAGGTATCGTCTTCATTGTCTGTTTACGTGAAAAAAAAAAACGTGCCCAATATTTTTTGGTAATCTAAATGACGGATTAATTAGATTTTTTTTGTTAACTAACCTATTACATCAGATGCCTTGATTGGAGCCTGATAAATTCATTCCCAGCACTTATTGCATTTTTATCGCAGTTGACGCTACTTTACGACTACGTTCAAGAATATAACTATGAAAGGATATATATATACGTAATTAATTAGAGAAAGATTAAAGCAAAGTCATGATGAAAGACGAACTACACTTTATAAGTATGTACAGTCACGAGCAATACACTTGGCAAAGTTGAAACGCAAATAATTATCTCGTGAAATAACGACTACAACTTTGAGATACCTGTTTCATGATACTTGGGCTCTAAAATATTAGTTTTGTTACGTTACATGAAAATTAAATCAATACAGTAGGCGAAAATAGCTTCTTAAAATTACTAAGTGTATACATATTGGTGCTGCTGACTGTACTATAGTGCATAGCAACTAAACACAGCATAACATCCCGCTAGATATCCTTGAAGAATTAAGCAGAGGTGTATCAAATAGTATCTGATCTCTGTTTTATTTCGTCAGTTTGGTTTAAGCCCCATATGATTGGGAGTAAGCCTATCGGCGAAATCCATCATACCAAATTATTTTAATATTTGGAAAAATAATCAGGAGAATGATGGCTAAGTATTTCTATTTACGAGTATTATATTCAATCTTTGACGGCACGGTTGGCGCAGTGGCTCAAGCAATGGACTACTGCGCTGCGTGTCGCGGGTTCGATCCCCGCACGGAACAAATATGTTTATGACCTACAGATAATTGTTCCGGGCCTGGGTATTTGTGTACGTGAGTTTAAATGTTTGTGAACGCACCCACGATACAGGAGAAATTCCTAATGTGGGGCAACGTTTCATAAAAAAAAAAAAAACTGATTAAAAACTAAAAAAAATCGCATAAACTCTCTGAAAAGTTGATAGATAAATCCTCTTTCCAAATTAATCTTAAGGGAGAGTCACTCCCGTTGGGGCTGTGTTATGAGATCTTTTGGTCTTGTTTCAACATGCTTTGTTACTTTCTACTTTATTTAAAAGCTTAATAAGAATGAATTAGAATTTTCCAGCCGGCATAATTATGATTAAGGTGCAAAAATTTAAATTGAATGTTGGATGTCAGCTAACTATAAACCTTTTTATAAAGGCCTGGGATCGATCTCTTTTAGGAAAACAGTGCAGGACGCTGTCATGTTTAATGTGAAGAAAAGTTAGTTTCAAATATTTTTATCGTTTATAGGTATATTTTTTAAATCATCTAACATAGGTACAAAACGATAACGTTGGTATGAAAGTATGTGACGATTTTTTGAGCGCACAGTTGGCGCAGTGACTCAAGTTCAGTTCACTGCTGCGTTACGTGTCGCGGGTTCGATCCCCGCACGGAACGAATATTTGTATGGCCAGATAGTTGTTCTGGGTCTGGGTATTTGTGTATGGGAGTTTAATCTCTGTAAACGCACCCACGATACAGGAGAAATTCCAGACGTTAAAAAAAAATAAAAAAAAAAGACTTTAAAGTCTTGTTAGGTACACAGGTTGTGTATAAATACTAAAATTAATCAATTATTAAGTTTACAATCGCATGCAATCAAAGCAGCGGAAATAGCGAAGGTATAAACCTTTGCTATTTTCGTACAAATTAAAATAAAACTCAGGATCTTGTCCTTTAAATTAAGTTTTATTAACGAGATTGTTCAAATAAACTTTTAACATTTAAAATGTTTTTGGTCTCCAGCCGGATTATAAGTAACTTTAGTACTCGTAAGTCTTTTCATCCAGAGTTTACAATTTTTAGAGTTCCGTAGTCAATATGGAACCCTTATAGTTTCGTCATGTCCGTCTGTCTGTCTGTCTGTCCGCACTATATCTCAAAGACTCTTAGTACTAGAAAGCTGTAATTTGGCATGAATATACAAATTAATTACGCCGACAAAGTGCTAAAGTAACATTTTGAAAGTCTTTTTTTTTAGGGTACCTATCTCCAGCCCACCCCATAAAATTGGGGAAGACTTTTTTTCTCCCGAAGTCCATTGTGTGGGATGTCGTTGAATAGGTCTTTAAAAAATATTGCGTGTTTGCACAAACACTTTTTAAATTTCATCGTTCGGAGGCAGGTAGGCAGGGTGGTTAATCAGTTTAGTAAGTTCACATATTTTGATGGGCAACTACGGAACCCTACATTGTGGGTGGTCCAACATGCGCTTGGCCGGTTTGTACGTTTTCTTTTCAGTGAAGACATAGTTTCTAGATAACTATCGATTCAAGATATCTATTTATTATTTCAATTATTGTAACAATTTCAGATACAATGTAAATTGTTATTAAAGTAACGAAATGAAATGAATGATATGATCTAGTCCGTTTCAGTTTCTTTACGTCTTTTTTGGTAAGTAGTAAGCATTATTACCCGACTGCGGCGAAGCCCAAAAGGAGGGTTATTGTTTTCCTTCGAGCATATGACAGTGGTGTACCTAAACCTTAACTTAACCTAGCGTAGTGCATTTGATGGAATAAGAAGTGCTTAATCAGGATTTGTTACCACAGTGTATTTAAGAATCTAGTAAGTGCTTAGCATGCAAATGAGAAAAAAAGGTAATGGCAAATCCCAAACCTTTACATGATTGAATAAACTTCACACTGTAAGTGAAATTTATGAATGACCAGCCTAATCACTCAGCAAAGTACGAGCCATGTTTATTGACTTTCACTTGAGATAGGAAAAACTTTCCCTCACTCATTTGGCGATCCTTAATGAGTTTTGGACCCGTCTGTATTGTAAGGTCTGTATTGGTAGGAAATGAAGAACGTGGCCAGCTTACAGTAAGAACTGACTGAATGGTCCATATGTTTGTTTTACTCTATTTTTTTTTCTTTATTTATTTAGAGACACTTATAATAGCAATGCGTATGTCAGTCCCATCATATCCTAAGTATACATTTATCATATGTGGGCCATGAACCTAAACAGTCTCATCACCAGTTGGTTGAGGCAGGATTTTGTGGAATGTGCCTACTTCAAGTCTGTTCAACCACAATACCCTAAACAGTTCATTTCTCCCAGACTCATATCGGACACAGTCAGTCAGTTTTACTCTTACTGTAGATTGGTAGTGTAGAACTATAGTTGTCTGACTAACTATAGTATGGTCTTTCGTTGTTCTAGAAATATTATATCACACACGAGATACATGTACTCGTATGCTCGTCATGTTTCAGCGACAAATAAATATTTTTATGAATATTCAAGCCGATGGTCCGCTTGGTGCAATTTTTCAATCACCGTATTCGAAAAATAATATTCTGCTGTCCCATACAAAATTTCAATACCCACTCGAACCAAATGTATGGGACAGCACATTTTTTTGTGATTTCTAATTTGGTTGAGGCAAATTGTTCAGTTTGATGAGCAATGCCACATCCACAAAAATATAAACACGCTTTCATAAAACATGCTGTTCTGGTTAATATCCAAATGCGTAAGTGAACAGACACCTAAACCCAATCAAATTCACATAATGGGCCATAACCTGTGGTAATTTATATGTAACAACATGGTGTTTTTGGTGGAGGTTGCATTCCAATAAAATCTATTCCAATTCAATACAATTCTTTTCTTGTTTTCTAGTCAAAGAAAATACATATTACAATAATTCAAAACCCTTTTCATCAACGTAAACGCTCTCATAAATAACGAATTGAATATTCTAAATAAACAATGGATTGTAGATAAAATATTTATCAACACTTTCTTTTATTGTGCTCCCAAAGGCTCATTCGATCTCTTTAGAACCCCAACGGGCAATAAATAAGAAGTGAAAAAGTATTTTGACTCCAAAGTATCGTGTTACAAATTAAATTTAAAAAGTTGGTAAAAGCTCTTGGCCTCTTCTTTTGCCTGAAGGAAACTCGATAAGAATATAAAAGCGGTGAAGGTTTACTAATGGCGATGTTTGAATTTTTTTTTTTTTGTTAACTTTTACCGTCTCTTTGACTATGCAGTTTTGAAAAATAGATGACCACAGGCTGCTCTCGATGAAGTTTTGGAGTTTCAAAAAGTTTTCTATAAATAATGATTAAGGGGGTCCCGTCGGGACTGCGGGTTGTTCCTGTCAGGGCTGCGGGTTGTTCCCGTCGGGGCTGCGGGTTGTTCACAAGTTACCGCTGCCTCGAAATATAGGGCTAAGAAGGAACATGGGTGGTTTTTAGTTAGCAGAAGTCTGACACTCCCTTTCGCTCTGCCCAAGAGCGGGAGGGGTTATTTGATGATTTTCTACGCGCCAACAAAAAAAAGAAGGGGAATGTGTGGTGTGACGAATTACGCGAATGGGTCTGAAAGTGGTCCCGGTGACTGAAAACTTGTGTGAAGAGTTTCGCATAGGTGATGTGATTCAGAGGAATGAGGTCATTGTCGTGATAAAATTTTTGTGTATGAGAGCGGATGAGTCTAAGAGTAGTGTAAAGGATGATAATATTGAAAGAAAGGTGGTATCTAATGGTATGGTACCTTTGCATAAATTGTGAAAATGGTTGGAGAATAATGATGATAATTCTATACAAAGCCAATGAAGTACTGTGTTAAAAACTTATCGAAATACGTACACCCGATTTCGCTTAAGAACTACTTCGTAATATCGAAAATGCTGTCAAGATATCGATCAATACAGTACCGTAGGAGAAAACCTCTCTCAAAAGTTGCTACGAGTATACATATTAAGTAGTGCTCGTGATTGTACACGCTGTATATCTATTTCCTTCTATAGATACACCGACACTAATACTCTCAAGACACTAGCTAGACTCAATCATCTCGGTAGATTGATTGCACGTTCCGGCAAGCGACAGAATTGACTAAGCCAATATGTACATCCAGACACATGTCATCTTAGTTCAATAAGTGTTCAGCTAAAGTTAGACGATTGAGAAAGTCATTATGGTAGGACCATTAATTGGTAGACCATGATTTCACGTTGTAACATAACATCACGCCCAATCCTTCTAAGGGTTAGGCAGAGGTGTACCTAATAGTGCACGCATATTTCGCTAGTTACGTTTCGCTAGTCCTAAGTAATAGGGGGGTGAGCCTTTAACATCAATAGGGCACAAATCTAGACTCCGTGGCTACTACCAAGAAATTCCTGATGGAAAAATCTAATAACACTTTGCTCGTCCCGGCAATCGAAGCCAGGATCTCAAGGATAGCAAAAGCGCTAAAGTTTTTGATCAATTTAAGATCTTTAAAAAAACAGGCGGACTAAGGTCCTACATGAATTGTATTTGTGTTAGTTTGTTATTAACAACATTATCCTCATAAATTTAAAAATATTATATAAAGTGTGTAAAAGTACCCTTAACGCAAACGAAGGGCACTTGTTCTCCCCACCACTGCGATATTTTTTTGGTTCTAGACCATACCTGGGAACCTCCTAGTTACGCAGATATTGAGGGTCAAATTTCCATTTTTTTTGTAAATACTAGTTTTTCAGGTTATAACTTTACTTAACACGTTGAACGCCAGACTGAAAACCATGTTTAGCCCAGTGGGCCGCGGCGGACACCATGTGACCGCCAGTATAGCGGGTCCAGGGGACCGCGTCGGACACCATGTGTCCGCATGCCTTCGATCACTTCAGAAGCCTGTAGGCGGCCGACGGGCAGGGTTTCGACCGTTTTTACTAAGGCAAGTGACCCGCGCGGCCCCGCAGTACAATCTGGCCTCTTGGCACAAAAAAAATCGAAAGGACTTAGAATTTATGGGCTTTTCAACAAGTTGGTTCCAAAAATGTTGTAGGTAGATAAAGTAAGTATTTTGAATCATTCAATTGACATTATTTTTTATAGGTAGACATTAATTTTTAGACCTTTTAAGACACTGTAAAGTCATTAAAATTTTAATCTTTTCAGTCAAGTACGTATCGAATAAGTAGGTAATGGGTTCAGTAGGTAATTTACGAAAGAAAATTAATTAAAGACAAAATATTTGGATATTATGTTTATTATAGAAAGAAATCAATCTTTTAATCATATTTTTTATGGAAAATAGATAACTACCATACATAATTAAAATAATAATGAACTTCTAAGTCATGACAACAGTACCGGCTGTCGATTGGTGACTACAGAACACACAAGAACAAAAGTTTAAAGAAATCAACAAAATGTCTTACTTATCATAAAATGCTTGGCATTAGAACAATAGTTTAATCTTAACATTTTTTACATAAAAGTCTTCAGAAATCAGTCAATAAAACCTAGATCTAATCACAAAGTATGAACTTTGATAAAAAGTAACTAACATAAAAATCTATAAATCTTTAGAAATGACACAGCCTTGGCATTACAACAATAGCATAATCTTAATATATTTTATATAAAAGTCTTCAGAAATCAGTCAATAAAAATCTTTAGAAATTACACACACACACAATTAGAAAGATAAAAATATAAAAATGATACCAAAAATCTATGAATGTAATTTAAAAAAACAGTTATGGCACAAAATTGGCTTTTCAGGACAAACGCTACAAAAAGTGTTAACTTTTTTGGTCTTGTTGCGTGCTTGTAGGCGACCTATGTTTTTGACATTCGTCTTGTAGCATTCCCCACAGTTTCGTCTGGTTTTTCTAGATGGACCGTCAAATTTTTCCAAAACATGTTTCTTTCTTTTCGGTCTTGTTGGCTCTGGTTCATATGCTTGTTGGTTAGCACAGAAAGATTTCAAAATATCTATCATAAAATCTGTTATTTTAATTTTTTTTTTGTTTACAGATTGGTACAAAACATGTGCATTGATCAGAGCTATATTCAGAAGCATATCACATGCAATCTTTTTATACCAACGGATTGATTTCCGCAATGGGGTAGAATAAGAAGCCATCTGGTCTGCTAAATCCACACCTCCTTTAGCCTTGTTGTATTCCAAGACGATTTTCGGCTTTCTCACTACTTTTCCGCGTTTTGTGATCTCGACGAAGCGTACAGAGTGTTTTGTGGATAACATAAGAACATCGCGCTTGTCTTTCCATTTTAACACTGTTATTCCATCATGACTCTCTTCAGCATAATAATGGCCCTTCTTGAGTTTGGTGCTGACTACTTTTTTAGGAAGCCCCCGCCTGTTTTTCCTGACCGTCCCGACAAGATGAGTTTGTTTGGCCAAAAGTCTTCGCGCCAAATCTATACTAGTATACCAGTTGTCGGTGTGCAAAGTATGCCCCCTGTTGGCATAATCTTCACACAAATCCATCACAACATTTGTGGGTGTTGTGTTTGTAATAATAATATCGTTTTTTCCAGCATAGACATTTATTTTGTGTGTAAATCCAGGAACAGAGCACAATTTGAATAGTTTGACACCATACTTATGCCGCTTGTTTTTGTTGTACTGCCTGAATATGATTCTACCACGAAATGGCACCATACTCTCATCGATGCAAATATCTTCATTTGCAGTAAAATGTTGCCGAAAGGACACATTCAAATCGTTCATCAGCTTTCTTATACGATGAATACGGTCGGTCTTATTTTTTTCATCATCTTCAGAAAAATGCAACATGCGAAGCAAAATTTCGAAACGGTTACGTGACATAACAGTTCTAGGAAACGAATGCCCGATAACTTCGTCCTTAGACCAATAGTCCGATAATTTTGGAAGCTTAACCACACCCATGAAAAGAAGCAAGCCAAATAATTTCTTCACCTCCGCAAGGTTCGTTGGAACCCACTGGTTGATCCGCGCACCAAAAGAAGCATTAGGTTTATTAGCTATTTGTTCAACAGCGTATTTGTTAGTTGCAGAAACTATAAAACTAAACATATCATCACAGACATAAAGCGAATAAAAATCAGCTGGAGATTTATTCACCATTGTAGAACGGACAGCATGCGATGGTCCCGAAATGTCCGTAAATGGAATCAAACGACGTTGTTTACCTTCTGGCGGTCCCCATCCACCGCTATCAGTTTGAGTGTGTTCTAGCAAATCAGGTGCGGTATTTTCTGATCCACTGTCCTCACTTTCCGAGTGGATGATACGGCGACGATTACGTTTATTCGGCTGCAATACTAAAAAAAACTCGTTCTCATCTTCAGAAGATACGTGAAAACTTGAATTCAGCAAGTTTATTTCAATGTTCTCAATTTGTTCTAAATCTTCTTGGGTCACTTCAAAGTTTTCAAATTCTTCCATGGTGCGCTATGATTATAACTCAACGGAACCCTAATTTTTATAAAAACACGATATTGTCCTACGCGAGCGCAATGGCAAATGAACGAGTGAAGCGTCTCACTGGGGCTCGAGCGGGCGGCGCAGCGCGGGGGGAGCCGACAGCGTGACCCGCGCGGCTCCCGCGCAAAGAAAGACGGTTGGACGCTCTCGCAGGCCGCCAGGCCGCGACGGTCACTGGTGTCTGCCATTTGACATCTCGGAAAATAATGAGTAAATCGCTGTTTCTGTAAGTCGACCATTATTTTTGAGTTAATTCCTGACAATATTTGCAAAAAAACTCCTCGACGGTTTTTGAACGATTCGCGATTTATCGGTGCGGCCCGTGGTGAAAGTATGCTGTCGGACACATGGTGTCCGTCATGGCAGTCAACGTGTTAAATTACCTGCATGACCCGTTTACTATTCAAAATGTGATTTTTACCCCAAAAAAAAAAGTCGTTTCCCAGCAAAAATTTTTGCGTAGGGGCTTAGTTTGATGTACAGAATGCGTGGTTGACGTATGTGTGAAGGATTGATTTACACCCTGTATGAAAGTCAGTTTCTCTATTTGTTCAGCTTTTAGGACTGGACGGATTTGCTGTTTTTTTGTTTTTTTAAGTAGGACAAATTGTATTAGCGGCCACGGAAAAAAGTTTGGTTTTATAATCATTTTCTTTCATAGCAATTTCAATTCAAAATCAAGTAATATACGAAACATTCTCCTTTGCCAACATCGTTAATGTTCTATTCATCTAAGTTTCTTTATTAAAGCGAATGTAAATTGAATCTACGTCCAATACCAACTGGCGAAGTAAAGTGCAAATGAGGGTTCTTTCAGTTCCAAATACCAATGAAATTAATTATTTAGGTATTCCTTGTCGAAGCAAATTGCCAACGAGCGACCTCATTCATTGACTCTTAATAAAATCTGATATACATGTCATTCTATTTCAGACCTTATTTTATTTGACGTAAGGGTCAAAGATTTTGAAATTGTTTTAATTGTTCGGGGACTTAGTTTTGGTGATAAGGGATTATTAGGGAGGGTTTATGTGACATGATCCGTACATTTTATGTCGTGGAAAATTGGAAGCTATTTATCAATCTTGATTTGGGACCGGTGGACAGTTGGTTGAAATTTGACTTTGAAAATCATTCTATTAGCAATTGATGAGTAATGGACCCTTCCGAATAGGAACAGCGGGAAGGACGTCATATAGTCACTGAGTCAGATAATACACAAACTTACTTATTGTTTTGGCGAGTATTTCAACTTGAATTAACGATGCCTTTCATCTCCAAATATATGTGAACGGGCATCTCTAAGCTCTTCAAATTTACAAGATGTCGTTTTGCATTTGCCTCAAATTCAAGAACGTAACTATATTATTGACTCTAGGCCCGAATCAATAATAAAATGGGTAGATTTTTTTAAGCCGCGTTCTAAAATAATCTACCTCCAAATAATGTTAACTTCAGTAAATCCCTTTACAAATATCTCATCCCATATAATATGTTTGAACGAAGTATTTGAACCGGTTAGAAAGTATATACACTTTAAATTACTTTTAGAACAGAAGCGATATCTGATTGAGTTTCAAACGCCATGATTGGATTGAGATCGTGTGTGGAGTTTTAAAAACCTTTCAGAATAGATGACATTTTTGTTATCAGATAATACTGGTATCTAGCTGGATCAGGTAAGACTGGTTTCATTATGTCCTTGATTTATTTTGTAACATTTCCAAAAAAAGAAACATTCAAAATAAAATAAAAATTTAGACCGCCGGTATAAAGAACAGGGTCCAAGTTACCGGGTCAAGCCTCTATAACAGGAACCTTCTAACAAATTACAAGTTAGAAGGTTCCTTGTGTTTGATACAGAAATCCGACTGCTTTATGTATCAAGCCGTTGATCTAGCTACCTAACGAGAGCCTCCTCAGGTATTGGTCGAGTTTCTTTGTAAAGTTAATCCATTGGCTGAAAGGACTATCGACTACTAATATTATTATTATAAGGCTATCTATTCTCATTGCAGGACTAAGCCCTGTCTTCTCGCTTGCCACGTAAGACTTGTAGCCGAAGCCGCTGAGTCTGGATTTGTATAGGTAGACGACAATAAGCTCTCTCCCTGTGGGCCTGTTACATGAGATTAACACATAAATGGCGTAATGTGAGTGTACTATATTAGGTAGACCTCTGCTTAACCACTTCGAAGACCACAGGCGTGATAGTATTGGCAGTCAATTCTTGAAAAGAATTCCCAATGCTGTGTACAATCCGAAAGTCCACTCCAACTAATCTGTATGAAGTAAGTAATTGAATGATTACTCATCGAGGGATTTTTTTCTTATATGGAGGTATTGGATAAAGAAATCTTCCGAAGGAAAATATTTACGTACTCGTAGGATAAACTGACCATTATTTCTTTAACTCAGAACGGGACATGGATTTAAATAATATGACAGCAAAAATCAAGGTCACGTTGAATGCCTATGTAACACCCTCTCCTCTCAAGATCGGGGACTCTACACTCGACGTTGTAGACGATTATGTTCACCTTAGGCAAACGGTCTAGTTAGGTAGGGTTTTTTTTTGGAATGTGAGAAATCATAAAATAGCTCCTCCCGCTCTGGGTGGAGCGGTAGGGAGTGTCAGACTTCTACTGACTAAAAATCACCATGTTCCTTCTTAGCCCTTTGTGTGCGAGGCGGTATCTCTTTCGAACAAACGACAGGCTGCTGGCCCTTGCGACTTGGCCCCCGCACGGCTTGCGTCTGACAAGTTCTATCCTAGGTAGTTTTTAAAATTTCACGCAGTTCGGAAAACGGGACTATTTTGTGTCCCAGAGCTTTGTTTGGGGACAACGGGACAGGTAACCGAGAAAAGGGACACTCTCGTTCAAAACGGGACGTATGGTCACTTTATCGTAGGAACCAGTGGTATCGAAGTTGTTTTTATACATTACGTTATTATTGTGTACTTTTTTCCGTTTTGCTACCGATGTTTCTGTTTTATGCCCTCGTAATTTTAATTAATTTGTGTTAAGTACCTACACAATATGTTCGCATTTGTGTTAATTGAAATTTTATGAGATAATGCAATTGCAATTTATTTGTGCAATTGTATTTAAATAAATTGCAAATAACAGTGATTTACTAATGAATTAACATAAATAAACTGATGATTCTGGAATGAGGCCAAACAAGCTGAATGGTTACAATGTAACTTACACAGTTGTTATAATTAGCTTTAGCTTATTACCCGAATCTTCATACCCAGGAATTTGGTTAAGAAGAGGTTAGTGAAATAATTAATGTCTTTTTTGACTTGAGGTGAAAGCCACAGGAAATTTAAAAAAAAAATGGTTTTCTTAATGATTATTATTCAGTATCATTAACACACAAAATCTCATTTCGAATAGTAAATCAAGAAAAGTATTTTGAGAAAGTTTCTCTACGATCCGTTGCTTCACCTTTCTTGATTTAAATTTAGTATTCCCAGGACTACCTACCAAGTCTAGTTTCGTGCGGAATTTATAAGTTTTCCAATCACGGGAGGCCCACGCAATCTCTACAACTACTCCGAAAGTGAATAACTGTAACTTGGCAACCCTAGTGTTTCCTGCCTGTTGCTATGTTATTGGAAAGGCCTATTATGCTTTTGTTACCAAAAATATTTTACATCCAAATTGAAAAAAGTTTTTCTAATAAATTGAACGTTTCTGGAAACGTGAAGTAACGTAATTGCGTAACAGCATTTCAAGACAATTTTGAGACTAGTTTTATAATACTCAGTTTTTTTTATAAAAATGTGTTTTCGAATTTTATAATTTATCTATGTACATATCTGTAAAAAATACAAAATACATACCTGTAAAAAAGGAAAAACGAATAAAAGAGCGATTCTCAACGACCCTAGTGTTTCAACCCCAAACGGCTCAAAACATCAAACAAATTCCAATAAAGAAATACCTACTACATGTATCTGGAGGCACGGTAGTGCCCCCGTCATGTCAAGCAATAAAGCGGCACGGGCCGTACCATCCTTTTCTCGAACCAGTTCAGGCCATTTTCGACCTCCTATAACTTCGTTGTGGATAAAACTAGAAGCCTGAATTTTAAGTAACCAATTAGGCATTGTATAAACACGGTATATTTCCAATTTCATTCTATTTGAACCAGTAGTTTAAGAATTATAACTAATCAAAGTTCCTTAGTTTTGTCACTCACTTACTCACTCACTGACTGACTGACTGACTGACTGACTGACCGATCATCAAAAGTCTAAGGCACTTCTAGCAGTGCACAATGGCCAATGCGATGGCGATTAGCTATAACAATGGCTGTTTAACATTGGCGAATGCAATGCGATGGCCTAGTCAATCTATTCATTTAAAGCATCAAAGATTCTTAAGTAGGGAGTAAATATATTAACTGACTTGATTATTCGATAACTCACAATATTATTGATAGTGACATTATTAATTTATTTGTTAAATTTTGCATGCCAAAACTCAGGCAGAATGTACCCGGCCCACTATATTTTTAAAACAACATTATTGTATTCTACCTACATTCTATGCAAATAAATGGTTTGATTTGATTTGACTTGGTATTACATGGATCTCACTACTTTTTACGGTAAAAGATCTGCGTTGCGCGACTTGGCTTTTTTACAAGTTTTGTTTTTAGTGGGATCGTTTTGTTTGTATTCAATTAACTTTAGCACGATAGGCAACCTTTGAACTATCACGTTTTTCCATTATTCTGAACCAATACTTCATTCAACGATCTCTAAATAAATTGGAATCACTTCAAAAAGATAAATAACGAAAAAAAAGTACATATTGTATCCAGTGGGTGTTATAATAACGGCTGATACATACTTTTGCACCTTCAAAATGGCCGTAAAAAGGCAATCGTCGGTAAAAAGTGATCTAATAAACATGAGCAGGAAAAGAAAAATCTCACGATTACTGAATGAATACGCCCTTTGAAGTTTTCCAAACGCTCGAGGCTTTATACAGACCAAAACACGGCATCGCGACATCAAACGAATATTCCTACAAATGTTATTTCATAGGCATATTCAGCCAGGAATGTTACGAATAAAAAAATAAACAAAGTGATTTCAGTGTTGGGAATATCAATGTTCTATCTAGTCAACAAATATGGTAAAAATAGAGTAGGTAAATGGTTTTTTATTTACATCAAACACACAGTTTTCAAAGCTAAAAAGTTTCCTGTTTATTCACGTACGGGTTTGTTGATTACATCGAGCTGTTCCATGGCATCTTGTATAGCCCACGTCGCACACAAGACAGTTGAGTTTTTTAAGATAGGTGCCCTTAGCACAGGGCATAAAATGTGGGTTGTTATTTTGCCATAAAGATAGTTTATTTATGGAAGTATAGAACAAGAAGACATACTGCGCCGACCCCAATAGGGTATTCACCAAAAAAAAATAATAAGTCCGTCAGTTAGATTATCGAAAAATATTGGACACGTGTTTTTAGTTTAATCAAATTAATTAAAATTTACGAAAATAAAACGTGTCAAAGATCATGAGTTTGAGGTTTTGACGTCACTTTGTGGGTAAAAAGTACTAACCTTGTGACGTCACACGACTAGACGCGACTTTTCGAAGCACTGTATAGTCTTCATCTTTTGTTTAAGTAAAAAAAGAAAAAATTAGTGTCCATTCGTTTTTAAACATCTATCTTACGGACTAATTAGATTTTTTTGGTGAAATACCCTATTGAATTGGCATATAGGGCACGAGAATGTTGATGAGATGGCTACTACTTCATTCAGACTTTCGTGTATGCTAACATGAACTCCTCAGAAAAAACCTTAAAAAAACATCGTAAAAATTTCTTCTCATCCACAAGATTTTATAAACAAATCATCATCTGCCTGGCCTTTTCCCAACTATGTTGGGGTCGGCTTCTAACCGGGTGCAGCTAAATACCAGCATTTTACATGGAGCGTCTACCTATATCTGAGCTCTACAACCCAGTTAATACTAGGTAATAAGATACCCTATAGATAATTTGGTAAGACTGGATGTCAGACTTTCAGACTGCCATAGTTCAAATATGGCAGCCAGGACCAACAGCTTAACGTGCTTTCCGAAGCACGGAGGAAACTCGATTTGTAATGGGCGGTCACCAACCCACAGACCAACCTAGGCAAGCCTAGGTTTTTCTGTGGGTAGCCTATTAAACCACGAGCTTCTTAATTAAGCACGAGATTTTATAACTAAATACACTATCAAAAATTGTTAGGAACATCAAAACTACATTCCAAAACCAGTACATAAAATTAAACTGTAACAAACAAAACAGATAAAACATTAACAAAAACCTTGAAACAAATGGATACTCAGCTGAATAATTCAGCCGTTGAATGGCAGACGAACGATATGCCATTAGAATAGTGTCCCAGTTCCACTTATAGGCGTCCTGGATGCAATTCCATTGTTAATTCAGAACAGAAAGTTTCATGGTAATTACTCTGACTTCTTATGCTTGGCAACAACGGACGGTTGAATTTTATTTTACGCAAGTTTGAGAACTACTATCACTGTTACTACTGTAGTTTGGCAGTCAAGATGGTAGTTGATTTGCATACAATCGAAGTTAATTTTAGTGACTCTTTTTAAGTAAGCGACGCGGACGTTACTTGACCTTATTGCAAATGCAACTTTAAAACCTAGTAACTACGAAATTATTCTGTAAGGGTTCTGTTTTCCTTACAATTTTGGGGTATTACCCTTATAATAGAATACAAATGCAAAAATTTATTTTTGGTCAAGTCATGTTGCTAAAAGCATTATGAACTATTTCTAATAACGTACTCTCGAAATACGATTTCTTAAACAAAGCGAAAGCAGACAAACATTTTGAAACTTAGTGCATAAATATTGTATTGTATTGTGACATGGGATAATAATTGCATAAATATTACAGGTTAATCATTAGTTCATTAGTATGAACTAATTAAAAAAAAATAACAATTGACATAAAGCACAGTGGGAGAACATAAAGAACAAAAGGAAACACTGGAGTAATTACAATTCTAGATTGGAAGTTAAAACAACTGCGTTAAGAACAAACAAACCACTCTCTCCGCGCTACCACTGTGTACCTAATTAATTATCATTGTGAGAGTGCAACAAATAACATGAATAAAAGAGCAAAAGATATAAAAAAAGATACGGTAAGCAATCTGAAGTTACAGAAAGTAACTAAACAATAGGTTAGTTAACAAAAAAATCTAATTAGTCGGTCAGATAGATTTCCAAAAAATATGGACACGTATTTTGTTCTTTTTTCACGTAAACAAACAATGAAGATGAAACTCGGTGACGTCATACTCTAAGACCTTAGTATGGCATTTTTTACCGGTCACGTAAACAAACGATCAAAGATACAGTGCTTTGAAAACTCATGTGACGTCATATCTTTTCTTAGCGGTCAGTGACGTCTCAAACCCCCACTCAAATCTTTGACGCGTTTTATCTTCGTATTTTTTTATTGATTTGATAAAACAAAAAATACGCATCCAATATTTTTGATAATCTAACAGACGGACTAATTAGAATTACAATTTTTAAGTTAGGAAACATCCTGCGGCTAAAGTCGACTTAGAAAAATAAGCATTTATGTAAGCTTAAGCATTATAATATCCAACGTATTACAAGTTTTGACGCTTCTTATTGGCCAACTAATAACTTTTTTTTTAACAACTACGTATATGCGTACCTAAATTTTTGATTATAGTGTGTATTGTTTTAGAGTCAATTTTATTCGTATTACCTATGTTGATATTGTAATTTATTGTCAATGTCAGTCAGACGCCGAAAGATTTTAGTATCACTGTACTTACCACAGGGCTGGGTTTTATCTAAGATTCCTTTCAACTAAGAAAAACCTCGTTATCAAGATGCGTACCAAAGCTAAAGCTAGTAAAACTAGTAGTACTAATGTATGTTAATGGATTACTTTGCTCAAAGAACACTGCTAGACCTTGCCCTGGTTTTAGCCAAGGAGCGTGAGTGAGTAGTGTATTATAGTGTTCTGGATACGGTCAGCACACAGTGGACTCTTAAGGTGGAAGCTCACATCTGGCCCGCGAAATTCTAATTTTCTTACGTTTTTGGCAATTTGCAGGCCAGTGCTTAGTTGTATGTTTATGAAAATTTGATTTGCGACTGTAAGACGTATGAAGTTACCGAATTATAACCATCAAAATTATCAATACAACCCTCCAAGTTCATTTTCATGTCAAGATTGATTTTTGCATGTAAAAGTCATTCTTTAGTAATTTAGTCGTCGTTCTTTAGTAGTTAGTAATTTTGATGGTTATAATTCGGTAACTTCATACGTCTTACAGTCGCAAATCAAATTTTCATAAACATACAACCAAGCACTGGCCTGCAAATTGCCAAAAACGTAAGAAAATTAGAATTTCGCGGGCCAGATGTGAGCTTCCACCTTAAGGCAAGCAAATAACGCTTCTGAATTTGTAATTCAGTATATCGTAGTATAGTTAAATAATAGTCCATTCATTTTCATGATGAAAAATGTTCTTCCAGCACTAATAGGAGTAAACGAGTTAGTATGCGCACCACAAACGCTTTAAAATTGACGATGCAGTGCGACTTCAGCAGTTTTATTATTGACGTGTACTTCAGTCTTTAGCGCACGTACTCCTTGATGAGATACTCAGTGAGAGTCAAGGTGAGAGATGTTCGGTTTTGCGGTGCGCTTTTTTGTCATTGGACTCCACCGCAGTCTCGCTGTAGAGATTCTAGAGACTATGATGTGTGTATAAAGAAAGTGAGAAAACAACAAAAAAAAACTGCAACAAATACTGTTTATTTTCATTTGAAAAAAGTTTGGCCGCGGCAACCTTTTGGTTAGCATGCATATTAAGAACACGCAATTGAACTTTATAACGTGAAAGGTCTATTTTCTCCAACGCGAAGAGAAAGTCACCCGATGATATAATATAAAAGTGCCCATAAACAAATCGTTATACTTAGTGTCTTACTATTTATTTCCTTCACAATGAAACAACAAAGATTTACGCGCTTTTCAGCGAATATATGAAGCTATGTGTTGAATATTTCATGCACACTCCATTGCTTTATTAATTTATTGTCTTACTGATGATTCAGTGTTTCGCTAAGTTGACGGGACACAATGCTTTTTTGGTTGAATACACTTGTGAAGTAGTCGCAAGTTTGATATTGATTAGTGCCTCAGTATGGGGCACAACATGTTGTATCTTTTCATCCGAATGTGTTTCATTACTCGTACTCCTAACTATGCTCTGAATGTCCTCATGATCTGCATTGTTGGTCTAGGTGTTATAAGTGCGGCTGTTGACTTGATGAGCATGGAATCCAATTTGAGACTTGGTAAGGAGTTATTCACGAATTTCTCAGAAGCAGCCCAGAGTGGATATGTACCAGGTTTGTGTTAATAGGCCCTCGTTTATATGAGACGCATTTAAACATTTTGTTTTACTATACATCCCTGCCTTCCTTAGAAAATATTTTAGTGATATTTTATGGTATCTCATCATTCAGTTCCTATTCTCCTCAGCTAAAATGAATACGCTGACAAGTTTGATTGAGTGCGGTCTATTGTTTGGCGGGGTCGTCATAATGTTTTGGAGTTATTCTGTGATTTAAATAAGAGGCGGATTATTATTTGCATATTGGGATTGGAAATCGTAAGATTAATTGGGTCTCCTTCTGAAAACAACGCTATGACATGGATTAAAACTTGCATTTCGCCTTATTTCGTAATGGAAATTGCGAACTTACTAGACTTATGAAGCGTCACACCTTAGTAAACAACATGTTACAGAAAACCCTGGTTAAGTTTAAGGGTGTCATACAGACCATGAAACTGAACCGATTTCTTTAAGGCACCCAAAATCTAAATAGCGAAAAAAAAAATACTGCCACTGTAGGTACACTTGGGTCGAGTAGGTATTTAAGTCTTATTTGGGACTAGCATCAGCTGTCAAACTTGTTCAATTTGTTGATTTGTACAATACGCTTAAATATAACCACGGATTTCTAGTACAGGAAACAGTATTTTAGCATCATTTATAAATTTTCTCTCATAACATCATCTTCATTTCACTTAATCATTGGACATAGGCCTCCCCCCAAAGCTCGCCAAAACGACCAGTCCTGCACTGCATGATACATTTAAAAACATACCAGTATCTACACGGTGCTTTAAAATTTTAGAGAAGTACTGGTTGTAGAATTGACGGCACGGTTGGCGCAATGGCTCATGCAATGGACTGCTGCGCTGCGTGTCGCGGGTTCGATCCCCGCAAGGAACAAATATTTGCATGACCTACAGATAGTTGTTCCGGGTCTGGGTATTTGTGTATGTGAGTTTATATGTTTTTGAACGCACCCATGATACAGGAGAAATTCCTAGTGTGAGGCAACGTTTTTTTTTTAAAAAAAAAACAAGTACCAGACTGTCTAGACAGTCTTTTCTTTTAAACCAGGGCCGTATACGTTCCTAAAGCTGTCTTTTTCTTCTTCTTAGCTTGTCGAAGACAATATTTAAATTGAGCCAGCCCTAAATTTGTATTAACTACCTCCACTATTAATTACCTCCTGTGATGTGCAAGAAACGGGACAGGTAGGACACGATATCAAGTGTACCATCGTTTGTGGGGCAACACCACATTTACACTCCAGGGCAAAAGCATACAGGTTTTCCTTGCCTCGACCAACCTGAGTCCGCAGTTTATTTAAGGACTTCCAGGTCAGCCATGGCAACTCGTGTCCAGGTAGGAAATGTTTTCGGCAAGTGTCACAAATGGGATGGGTAGGAAAATACTTTTGCGCCACAGGTGGAGTCTTTCTTTAGAGCGTTCACCAGTGACCGGAGGCACACACTTTATGAAACTGTTACGGCTTTTTAGCTTTTGCGAAACGAGGATGTTATTGTGTAAAGGGTGTCTGACGTCGGAAACCATTTTGGCTTTTTCACTAGAACTTGCCACCGCTGTGTCCAATCTCTAGTTTGCGTCTCTAGTATAATTTCATACACCTCAATGTTATCCGATAGCCAATAAAGCATGTAAATTCGTGTGTTACCCGCATACATATTCATCTAGACAGTGAGGATCTTGTAAGTTCATCCCTGAGGTATTAATATTCTATACTCGTGATAGTATGTAACCCTGTTAAGAAGTTTCAGTGAAGACTTTGATGGATTTAATCATATTATGTACGTAATTTAGGACGTAGAAAATCAAACTGTATTAAGGCGTACTGTGGATCTGTTAAGATTGTCGTACCTATGTTTTAACATTGACTTTATGTCATTTAAATAAAAACGGAGAATTATGGAGGTAAGGGTGTTATAATAATAATAATTTATTTACACAGGCATAAAATCCCAAATTACACAAAAATAAAAAAAAATAGAATATAATAAAAAGACACCACAAAATTACATTACAATATTACATTACATTAAAATCATCAATAAACAACAAACCACCAATAAACAAAGTCATCACCTTCGGTTGACACTCCGGTGAACTTCTAGCCAATACCTGCGGACCGGACTGTTGACTGCTGTTGACTGTTGTTATGGAATTTAAGGTGTGAACAAGATGATGGTTAGTTGGTCACCAATCAATAAAACGTGTCTTATCTACTAGATCTTGTGGTTTAATAATCAAGATTAACAAAAAAGTTTATCCCTTTTTCGGGTGTGAAGGATGACATGGTTAGACAGGAGGTGACTGCTAAGATGACGATTAATAAAGAAGTATACGAGATGATTTATAAAGAACTATAAAAGATGATTTATAAAGAAGTATACATGATTTTTTTAGTGACCGTCCAAATTTTTTCTAGGCATTAGGTATAACACCATTTTTGAAAAAAAAGAGTGATACTAAAAGAGAAAACACATTATTATTACGTATTTAATTATTTTCGCCAAAGATTAATATATCATCGACGGTGACTAAAAAATCAGCTTGTATATGGCAGAAGAAGACATGCTGCGCTGATCCCAAATAAATTGTAATAAGTAAGGAAATGATGAATAATGATAATTTCGGATTGGTGTTATTTTTAAAATGTTGCCATCAGATCTACTTAGACCTGATACCTTTACCGATTCATACAGCATTGCTTCCCAGGTAGATCATTTATCATCTATATTGCGGTATAATAATAAACCGAACACAGAGATAGCAAATCTAATGTTTGTTCTCGTAAAATATTTTACCCCTTTTTTTGGGGGTGAGAAATCATCATATGACTCCTCCCGCTCTGGGTAGAGCAGTACGGAGTGTCAGACTTCTACTGACTAAAAACCACCCATGATACTTCTTAGCAATTTGTGTCGAGGCCGCGGTATATCTAACAACAACCCGCAGCCAAACATTTTAACCTTTTATGAAGGGGGGAAATCATCAAATACCCCCCTTCCTCCCTGGTCTTGGGCAGAGCAAAATCTCTTGCGAAAATATATAGCGATAATATTCTTGGATACTACTTATCAACCAAAAGGGCTTGACTACAGGACCAAGAAACATATCACTCCCATAGTACCCACGTTTCCTACCAAACACAATAATTTGAAGTGTTTGACGATATTATGCCCGTTAATTCAAAAATCAAATTCAATTCGAAGTGCAATTCAGCGAGTGTAAATGTTACTCATGTCTTACGATAATGTCATCGCATCTTGGACATCGCAAACGAAATCGACCGTGGCGAAGACGGTGTGTAACTTTGCAGAAAGTGCACAAAATAGAAAAGGGTTTAAAAGAAGCAAGGGGAGGAGTTTGCCCAGCAGTGGGGAACAATATAAGCTATGAAAAAGTAAAGTAAAATTTATTTGCATATGATGTAGGTAGGTGCATAAAATAAGATATAGCATTAAAGAGGTGTCCAGGTTAGTACCTGGGCACCTTTGTATGTGCACCCATGATACAAAAGACATTCCTAAAAAAATGTGTGAGACTCGAAAAATAAAAACAATTCTTTTTAAAAATCTGGTATTAAATTATCCTGCACTAATCAAGTTTATGTACGACTTTAAAACGGTTCACCTTTTTAGGGATCAATCGTTCAATACATCATGCTATCTAATCCCCTCATCTAAAAGTTTTATGAAGGTCAAAAGACAATAAACAAAACTCTTATCCTACATAATAAAATTAAGCATAAACTAATTTTCCGTTCACGAAACTGAATTAAACGAGAGTTAAACCTTTTCATTTCAAGAATTAAATTCAGAACGAATTGCGAACCCTTTCGGATTCGGCATAACAAAATCCTTTTTTGGTAAGTCGCTGAATTGACAAACAAATTAAAGTGAGGCTTCGTGTATTCGAATACAGCTAATTCTACGGGGCTTTTGAATGAAATAGAAAGGAGTTGGAAGTTTTACTAAAATAACACATAAAACTGGGTGATCATAAATTAGCCAGCGAAACTTATCAGTTGTGATGAATATCAATATGTTATCATGTATCATGTTTAGATATCGATACCCATCACATCTACATCTAAAGATACTATACCTCTGAGTTTGTATCGGATGTTTCTTCTCAGTGTAGTCAGGTACGAAACACCGGCCCCTTTTTGTTAAACAAAAAAAAATATAGCCTATGTCACCCGGATTCAAAAGATTCGTAAGAATATAACGAATCTTTTGTCACCTCATTTATTAAAATACGTGTAGTCTAGTCGCTACGGAGGAACATACAAACATACATACATAGACTGCCAAAATCATTACCTTCGCCGTAGTCGGGTAAAAAGTGACTTGTAAAAGTTTTCGTAAAAACCTATTTGCAAATTAAACATCTCTGCATGACGTTATTTAATTTTATGGCATTAACAGAGTCATGCTATGAAGTGGACAACCTCTACATTAATAGTTGATCAACAATGGCCCATATCGTCAGAAAGCTCGTATATTCTAAAGACTTGAAGACAAAATCAACAACATCAAAAAAGTACGATTAAAGTTGATTTTGATTTCTTTAACCATTTTGAAAACACGATAACTGGGTCAATCTATAGTTTTACAGCGATTAGTAAGCTGCATACCAGTTTAGAGCAGGAGACTTCGGAATTCAGGACCAGGAGTGCCAAACTAATTTCCATAATAGTCTGAACACGGAAAACTCTCCCTGAGTATTATTATTTAAGACCGGTTACTGGATTACTTTCACAACCGTTTTGGCTTTAGTCAGCGCAGTTGAGCATCTTTGAGTCTTAAATTTTGTCATTGATTACAAAGATGGAATGCTCCATCTTCGTAATCAATGACAAAATTCCCTTTTCCTTCCTTTCCTCCTTAATAGGTACCATCTTTTTTTTTGTGGGGGTTGGGAAATCATCAAATAACCCCTTCCGCTCTTGGGCAGAGCGAAAGGGAGCATCAGACTTCTACTGACTAAAAACCACCCATGTTCCTTCTTAGTCCTTTATGTCGAGGCCGCGGTATCTTTTACAAAATCCCGCAGCCCCGACGGGCGTCGGCTCTAGTAGTGGTTAATATATCATATAGCAAAATAAAGCACCCTGCTTAATACACATAACATAAAGCAAATGCTATCTTGGCTCCCACAAGTTGCTATTTGCTTATTGCTTTTACATCGCACTCATGCATGCTGCCACTCACCGCGCTTGCTTTAAGTCACTTGACTTAAAGCAAGCGCGGTGAGTTTCATCATGATATGCCTACGCGTTTAAAAATCACGTGCTTTAATAAAGCATATAAAATCACGTGATTAATATATAAATCATTAAGCATTAAGCAAGTGATTGTCTTAAAGCAACTTTGAACACCACTAGTCGGCTCTTGCCATGATGCTGACATCTCTTTGAGGCGCGCGTGGAACACGAATGCGCCGTCGACACGGCCTGTTGTCGTCATAAGACGGACGGACGGCAAGCTAGCCCATTACTCACCGTCCACAGGCCCGCGTCTACGGTGGCCGGAAGCCGTGATGTGGCCCCCGACGTCCGGAGCGTCTCCTGCGGCGGTAATAGGTACCATCTCAATTCTCCTTCCATACCTTTCCCCTCTTCATTCACGGTCACATTTAAAGGTTATAAAAATACGTAACGAAGTTGAAAAGTATTTGTTCAGCTCTAAAAATATAAAAAATCGTTTCATAGCAATAGGTATGTTTTGCACAGAGTGACTTGGTATTATGTACAGACTGCTTAGTTGACGTCTTCGTAAAGGGTCCATTTACACCTTGCATAGAGATACAAATCGCACCTT
The DNA here is from genome assembly GCA_932274075.1 of Diarsia rubi. Lineage (NCBI taxonomy): Eukaryota > Metazoa > Arthropoda > Insecta > Lepidoptera > Noctuidae > Diarsia > Diarsia rubi. The sequence continues at coordinate 15,744,270 of OW026424.1, read as the reverse complement.
AGAATATCACTCCGAAGAATATCACCAATCAGTGTGTGACCTAAGCCGACTTTCCCCTCTATAACTCTTAAAACGAAAATAACTATTAACCACTTCTTTTTCTGAAAACTCAATAATTATGTTGTAACAAATTGAGCTACAAGTAAGTTCTATCTAACTTTGTTGTTGTAGACGGAAACGAAAAAGTTTAAATCCGGAAAGAGGTTGTTCCAAAAAGGTTTGTAATGTTTTCGTTCGTTACGAACTTAGCAAAGAAGATACCTGTTTCAAAAAAAAAACTCTTCGTTGAGACGGTTATGTAATTTCTCATTTATTTAGATTCTACAAAATAAATGTATTTCAGATTTTAATTTGAATGGTACGATAAAATTAAATCTTATTTAGGTTTGCCTTTCTCACTCACGTCACGAACCTCCAGTAATTACCTCCACTCTTATCACCGAGTATTAAAATTCAATTTCCCAAAATGTTGTTGTTTGTAAATGCTGTATGAGCTAAGGTTGGTTGCGCAGACAATTCCCTGATTATCACAGACAAGTTGACACTAGTGACGTTCTTGAAAGCGAACCCTCGTCATGTCGTCTTTGGTCTAAAACTAGACCTAAATGGAATTACAATCAGGCTCTAAACTCTATCTACATGCGACGTCAACGTGGTCTCTTTTGAAAAATAAATGAAGGATGTGCTGAGTTATTACTCTTCAGAGCTGTATAGGATCGGTCAAATTGTTGAAGACAAATTGCGGATCTACTGGTTGGGACAGACATGTTAAGGTTCGGTCAAAGTAGCTACGTACACTGGGCAATGTGATGTCTACAGCTAGTCCGTTAACTGGTCTGGACACTTCGACTGAACCTGTGGTATTTGTACGAAGTCTATGTCCGGAGCTGCGTCCGCAATTTATACGTACCTACCGCTTTTATTATTTTTTATAATCATAACTTATGAAGTGCTTATAGGAACCGGAACTCGACAAAATAGTAGTAACTATTTTGCCTCCAATTAAGACGGGCTGACGCTGACCAATGCCCCTCAAAGAGAAATTTATTTGTGTTTTACATATGTATAATGCACATTCTTATAAGACGCTATAGTCGTCGGTTTATAGATGGACAACGACTCACGCGACAGTCTTCTTCAGTGGTTTATAATACGACTAGCGAACGTCACGCGGTTTCACCCGCGTATGTCCCGTTCCCGTGAGAATACAAGGATAAAAAGTAGCCTATGTTACTCAGGGTGAATGTAGCTTTATCAGTATCGTAATAAATAGTACTTTAAAGTTGCAGGATCTAACACCCACTGAAAGAAATAATCCACTTTATGAAGCATACATTCGTTTATTACATTTGATTTGGGTTCGTTATAACCTTTTCACTCCATAGATTCAACTACATTTGGGTAGGTTTGTAATGCCATTTTAAAAAAACGTTGAATTGATTGTGTTGTACGACAATCTGATAGAGAAATATCAATGGAAGAAAATAATTATGCGGTCTCCCAAATAAAGTGGGATAAGAACATGATAATAAAATGATGATGAATGCCGTTTCATAAAAAAACTTTCTGTTTCTTGTTTTTCTTTTTATTTCGTTGTCTGGTGTTGAATAGTCATAAACCTTACTCGAAAAATGTTAGTTCGAGAGATTAGTATAAAAACATCCAATAAATCTATAATGTCACAGACAGAAAGATTACAAATCAATTTCAACATGGTTGGTGTTCTCTAATTAACTATTTACCTATCCGTTTGATTATTTTGCCCAAACATGCGGTGACAATTCCAGTATCATGCTGTGGTCAAAGAACATACAAATATACTGGCTCAATAATCTAGGTACATATAAGATAATGGAGGCTTGTCATTGATTGCCTTACTATAAATTTTAAATTCTACATGTTGGTAGAATTATACAAAAATACGGGATGTAAACGAACACTGCCGAAACCGTCAACCAAGCATTATGTACATCGAACTAGGTACCCCTCCACAAAAAAATATTGCTGCGAAACGTTGTTTTTTTGGGTGAAAAATCACATTTTACGGTAAAACTCGATGTAGCACTCTTACAACACTTTGCTAGTGGATGCTTTGAATAGCAAAAGGGTCATGGAGGTTATTTAAGTACAGCTATAACCTGAAAAACTAGTACTTATATAAAAAAAAACAGCTGTGATAAATTTGGTACTCTGAACCCAAATATCTCCTTAACTGGGGTATTCCTAGGTATGGTCTAGAGCAAAATAATCGCAGTGACGGGAAGAACGAGTGAAAAGGGTTTGGCTTCGTTAAGGATACTTTGATACCCTTTATATTTCAAAATTCACATTTTTTACTGAATTAGTTACCAGATCCATTACTTAGTTACTTGAATTAACCATAACTCTTTAAACATTGTTCGTTTCAGCTTCAATAGCTCATCCTTGTAATCTTTTCTTACAGCTAGTATTCTGAATCATTATTAATTCAGTTTCCAGGAATAAAACTACGTTCCACATAGAACAAGAGGTACATTGTTCGTTTTTCAGGAATAACGTTATTTCAACGTTACGAAATAATGAACTACTTTCCTGATAAAGGTGAATGCATTTTGTTTTACATCAAAAGTTACAGAACAATGGGTTTTCATAGGCGTTATTCATATACTGAAACATTTTCAGGCCACTGAAATGGAAATATATAGAAAAGTTTTTGATCTTTTTAAAATCAACGTTAAAAGAGAAACAAAATAAGAAAGAATTTATACAAAGACGCCTCCTTAGAGGTTAGAATTTTAATAGCAGATCATTTCTACGTCCACGATGTTAAAATCTCATTTTTCCGAGAACGGTAGAGTATCATGTTCATTTAATGCTAATTTTCTACGAAGAATTCATCCCGAGGTGTAGTATTTTTACGGAGTTCAGATAATGAGCCTGTCCATCAGGGCATTCTTAGAAAATTGTTGTTTAAAAAAGAAATGTTAATGTCTGGCTATGGCGGGGCGTAAAGAATTTAAGTCCTCAAGTCTTTTAGTTATAGGTCATGTTGTTTACGTTGCCTAAAAAACCTGAGAATTTTAATTTAACGGAAACATTACCTATGTATATTGGTACGGAACTTATGTTCTGAGAAAGGTCGCGACGTCGACACTATTCTTTTGGATAATTCAATGTGTTCCACGCTGCTATTACCATAATTTCTGACCTAGTTGTCATGAACAGCTAAAATGATTTGAGCTAAAAATGGATTCTGACCGCAATGCTTTCTCCTATCGACCTTTAGTAAAAATTTAGACTGCTACAGTTCATTATTTGCTTTTACATAAGAAATATTCTTTCATACAGCTAACTGAAAGCAGTTATATTCTATGCAGCTATCTTGGGGTCGGATCCCTTCGTCGTCAATTAAGGCCTATTTGGCTGGGCTGCGGGTAGTCCTCTGGTTATCGCGGCCTCGACATAGAGGGCGAAGAAGGAACATGGGTGGTTTTTAGTCAGTAGAAGTCTGACACTCCCTTTCGCTCTGCCCAAGAGCGGGACCCCTTATTCGATGATTTTACACCCACCAAAAAAAAAAGGCCTATTTGGCTATAAACTACATCCATTTTGTAAATGTACTGGAGATATTTAATAAAATTTAACGTAACTACATATTTTGCTATGGGCTCGGCTCTCTGTAAAATATGGGACTTGGGATGTTTCCCTGACCGGTTTTTAGATGACTGATTTTGTAAGCAAAAGTTATCTACCGATGCCTATTTAACCTTTAATCTGTGTATTTTTTTTTTAGGAATTTTTACTCGTCCTTCACAGATGTATAACATTTTATTGTTTTTACAATAGAATTGAATTGAGAGGTTCAACATTTCAATGTTTAACCTCCCAATACGCTTTAGATTTTATTCGGAATTTTATGAAGTGTGAACTACTATTATTATAGTTAATTCAACAATCTACACCACGGCAGAGAACTTTTATTAAACTACTATAAAAAAAAACTCTTATTTTCAGATAAAAGGTTAGTAACAATCTAACTGTTCTACGTACATCATAACAACGAAACCTAAAAATGAGAAAATGTTTTTATCATCCAAGAAAATTTAGCTCCCAATCTGAAAAATAAGACCCTGAAATACGGTTACAAAAAACTTTATAAAGGAAAAAATAAAAAATAGATTATGAAACCAGTGACAATAAATCTGGAAACATTGTTGTAAACAAAGTGGGTACTTTGTTTACAACAAAAATCTCTTTCATCTCAATCGTGAAACAATCTCGAACGTTAATTTTATTAAATTTTCAACTATACCAAGAAGTCTTGTGACATAGCAATATTGCCCGGGGAATTTAGGCTCACCTGACTTTTATTACCCCATCTCTGTTTTATTTAGAGCCATTCTTTTGCTGTCGCCCGTTTTTTAAAGGATACGTGCCATATTTTATCAGGCAACGTTTTGGTATTTACCTTTTCACCGGTATTGTAAATTGTTTCGTAATTATTTAATACTTTTCCTATGCAGATAGGTGCTGAAATACCATGGTGGTCATTTAAAGAACTATTTATATGATAGCCAAGTACATATTTGCCACAGGCTAGCCCAACTCATCACAGACAAACTTAAACTCTGGGAAAATCGAATTAAGTTCATTTTCGGAATTAACCAGTTCTGTCAACAAGGTTCAAGGTACATACACAAATGCTTAAGTGCATCCACTACACGCTTACACACAAAATATAGCCGAGTGCCAAAATTGCAACTTTTTATTAACAGTACAGTTACCAACGTCAAATTATTACCAGCAATTGATCACATGAAAAGGCTCTCTGTAAAAAAGTATGTTGCCTGAAATAATATTCGTCGATTTCGTTACAGCGGGTTGAACAAATTGCATATTTATTACGATGTCCGAATCGGTTCGTTCACTTTTATCGCTTTGCGTTGGATATCGAATGCTTTTAAACTAAAAAACCCATTTGCAGTACTTTTCGCATAGTTAAATTTTGGGCCAGATTTTACTATCGACATGTTGAAAGAAGTACTTTTCTGGAGTGCATTTTGTCATTGGGCTAGATGATATTGGTGGACAAGGCGATGGTATCTGTGTCGTAAAGAAAGTGAACATTTGAACAAGGTGTCCATGTTTTGGAGTTAGATCTTTTTCATTATGTTGTTGTGCACAATAAAAACAAATGGCACAAAATGGTTATTTTGATACTAGTACACTTTCAAAAGTACTTTTAAGAAGTTAAAAATCAAAGAAGAAGTTGTAAGTAAATGCTTTGAATATGAGTTTGAGTTTGAAAAACTGAAATATGCCTAAATATTTCGAGATTTTAGGCGTACAACGCAGTGACATGGTTCTTCAATATCCTAGCAACATCACAAAAAAATCAGTACTTACAATTTTTGTAACGTAACGCTATTTTCGTGTTCCGTAACCAGGTTAAAAACGTACACAAGCCGTGGTGACGGTGACTGTACATTTCGTCTAGAAACATCTACGAAAAAATTTAACTGGGAAACAATTCAATAAGGTAAAGGTCAACAAGACTTTGTTACCTGACTAAATATTACAAGGTAGCTGTACTTAATTAAATTAGTTTCTTTTGTCTACTTAATGAAGAACGTTTAAAATTCTAAAATTGTTTGCCGTAACTCGAGTCCATATTATTCATGCGAATAAAAAATTATTAGTTTAAATAAAAAAAAATTGGAAACTTATTACCTTAAATTTATGTACCAACCGTGTCGCGAGGGTCTACATTTCGGTCCTTAGGGTCTGTGGAATACGCGACGAAAAAGACCTGACGAAGCTTCCCAAATGCTACCCACCCAAACTGGATTCTTCTGTTAGCTTCCTTCTCAATGTTGTTCTTACCAAAACTCGAAAGGACCACCTTTGACGACAATAGATCCTGGGGAAATGTGTTCCTTGACCTGGGTTTTGTCCAAGTTCACCCTGAGAACGTATTGAAGAACCAACAATCCAGCATCTATCTGCTGCAAGTCGTGCAGCAATTCAGCCAGTATAAAGATGACATCTACTAATCTTAAGTGTGAGATGTGCTCGCCGTTGATGTTAATGCCACGTACTTAACAGTTCAGTGTCTTAAAAACATCGTCCTGTGTATTGGTGAAAACGCAATGGGATGAACCTACTCTGTTTACCGGTCCTGTTTTTATTGTAAGAGGGGCGGTCATTGTGGCGTTTTCTTAAAGACTTTTTCAGCACTTTAATATACTCCCACCTCAGCTCCCCCTACTTTACCGTTATTATTAAGTTACTTTTTTTGTACTGATTTATTCAATCTAGTTCCGAGAAAACACCGTTAGGGCGCGGATATACGTCAATTGCCCTTTTTTAGGATACATTAGAAACATTTTTCACCGGTTTTTTTCCAAAAAATATATGTATAGTCCTCCTTACCGATTTCGGTAACGGCGACCCTTACAAGCTATTTCCTAGCGTGTGCTCGCGTGTGCTGGCCAGGCCGACTTTGTTTTTAAATACCCGGTCACATTTGAAGCAGTAGAGTTGACCGGCAGAATTGTAGGTATAGGTGTAGGGGGGGGGGGGTCTCTCCTTACGTGCGCGTGCGCGCGCGCTTTTGTATCAGTGTTTCGATTCGCTGTTTTTCGAAAGATTTTGTCTTTTTGAAAATAGTAGAGCGCCAAGACGACCTATGCAGAGCGAGCCTCTCCCAACCAGTTGGATCAATAGCGCAAACGTTAAGATGCCTCTTGAGCACATCCTTATAGCGGAAATGTTGACCGCCATGCTTTCGTTTGCCCTCAGTCATCTCCGAGTAGATGACCAGTTTGGGCAAACGGTAATGCTTCATGCCATCAATATATTATATAAAGTTATGCCGAGGGGACTTTCAGCTTATTTTTGCCAATTACTTTCTTAATTCTTAATAAGGAATTAATTCTTAATCGCTACTCGCAAATCGCGTAGCTACTACCCCTCTGGCGCCCAATAAATCGATTGCGGGAGGGTAAAATGTCAGTGGCGTATATCCAGCTCTTAACGGCAAAGAATATATCTCGATAAGTCCTTCCTACACCGCAATAGTTCAATATGGAACAGAGACCGCGCCACATGCTCTCAATTCTACAACGTCGTATGTGCCAGGTCTATAACGCACCACACTATAAATCAACCATCCATTCGTATCACTAACTCAATTGCTCACAGGCACGTCTTCAGCGTATCTCGGGTCACTTTACACTTGCCTTGATAAATTAAACGATTTATGGGAACATCTCCGTCTTGCTACGGCTTCGTGATAAGCTCTCACTTGTAGGCTACGCAATGGACGTGATTCACTGGTTCTGTGTCGTAAATCATTCAAAACGTGACGGGATTTTTGACGCGTTAGTAATTAAAGTTATGAGATTTAATCAAATTATTTTATACAAAAATACTACCTACTACTTTTGGAATTCACTGTAAAAATCGTTTTATATAAAAGGCTGAATTATTGAAAACAAAAAGTATTTGCATAAAAGCCAGTCAGGATTGGAAACTTGATTGCTCATTGATATACATGTGATTTAGAAAATAAAGAAATCCACGTTACGATTTTAAATGTGTTTTTGTTAACTGCCAAAAATACCGATTACTAAACCTCAAAGTTCATGACGTAAATAAATTCATACAATTTATAAACTAAGTAAAATGCCTACCGAATCAGACATCAACACCCAAATGAATGTACCCATTTAATTAATTTAAAACATGGCTCAGCTGCGGATTTGAACAGTCATCTAGAAGTAATAAAACAAAAATCTTACAGACTCTTACAAAAGTGAATAAGAAAGATTTGAAAATGTTATAAGAAGTAAAAATAATTCATAACTTTTACTGGAACCAATACTTTGACAATGAAGATAAAGTACCAGGAATAGTATTTCCAGAGGCTATTTCAAGCGTTCAAGCAGGTCTAGACTCACAAATCATAAAAGCTTATACGTGCCAAACAGGTAATAAATAAAAGTTCCAGTAAAATAATAATTCCGAGACAGTACCTACTCTCGCTTTATTTTCTCTCACAGGGATAAAACAACAATAACAATTTCTGAAGATAATTTGTTATTGTTGAGACAGATAATATTAGAACTAACGATCGACTGCTGAAAATGCAATGCTACATGAATAAAAGAAAACTAAACGGCTCGTAACAACTGCAGTTTGGCAGTATTTTATTAAATATCCATTCATTTTGTCTCCCACAAACAAACCTACATCGACCAAATAACAGTAAAATGTATGTTCTCAGTAAGAATCGTTTACACGAATAGTTTTTGGTGTATTGAGGTGTGAAAATATCCGAGTCAAGCGTCAACTGGTGATTTATCGCACTCACGTTTGTGTCTAGTGACTCTCCTCGTGTAAACGAAGCTATTAAAAGTACAGTCGTGTTCACTAAACAACATTGACTTGCAACATGTGTTCCTGTATAAGTTTGGCATAGTTGCACAACAGCGTGCAAAGTTAAGTAAAGCGCAACAAATCGAGTTCTACCTTGTTCTACCTTGGAGTTTGATAAAATACGTTGCTTTTGTGAAGCAATATTTGATCGTTGTTGATACGCTGATGCGTATCAGCCTTTTGTGCTACAATAGTTATCGACAGAATCGCTGCAAAACTTTATTTTTATGGAATAATTAGACAATGGTGAAAACATTTCTGCGATCAACTCGGAAGTAGCACTCGACTCGCGCGCGTTTGCTCACAAGTTTAACCTAACCTAACATATTTCCCTAAGTTTACAATGAAGACTCATATAATCTGCCTGTGACTAGTCAATTAGTCAATAGTAAAAACATTTCTGTAACTATTAGGTATTTTTAACGTAACGTAAACAGACTAATTTAAAGTGTATTAAAAATTGACATTTTTAAATAGGGTATAACAATTTTAAGTATTTTCATGCATGAGATTCAAATATGTACCTGAAACAATTGCTCATGCCATGTCTTGCAGTTGCTATTTTCACGATAAAAGAATATGATTTACATGCTAAATTATAACAAATGATATTTTCTATGGTCGCTTAGATTGTATTTTTTTGAGGACCTAATGTTGAAGCTACGAGTATAAAACGTAAAAGGTGATGAGGTGGTGTGGTGGTGAAATTCCGTGGCTGAGTTAGTAAATTAGGTGGCTATGTATAAATAAGAAGCACAGGTTACGATAATTGATGATCTTTATTTGACGCTTTTGTTAGATATTTAGTTGTCATTGTAAAAAAGACGAATTAGATTATTAGAGGCTACCTTATTTTCCCGTGGCTTGGTTATTAAATTAGAAGTTTGATCACGTGGCCAATAAAAAATCTGTGGCTCGACTTATTATTTCCCATTGAAAATAACTCCCTGCCTTAATCCGTGTCCGAAAATGTCGATGTTAGACCCTCTTTTTGTAGCCGCTTTACCCCCGGCTCCCACCATCTAGTATAATTTTCAAATAAAATACATTTCGCCAGAATCACAATCGCGCGAACCGGCTGCGCTTTGAGCATTGAAATTATCTAGATAAAAAAGAGTTTTGAGATTTTATACAGTTGGTTAGAATAAACGCAAAATAATATTGTTACCGGCTTTCCCACGAGAGCGTAAAGACCTCGTGGCCAAATATATAGCGGTAAACTCGTTAACTTCAAATAAAGTGTTTAAAATAGTGGAATGGAATGGATTTTAAACACACGTAGTTTTACTAGGGTTCCTTTTACTGTAGGTGGGTTTGCATTTTACTCGGAACATTTCACTTCTCACGAAAAGTTAAATGCACTTTTAAAATGATATTGTCAGCTGATATAAATGAGAAATGTCTTTTTGAAAAATCTTTCGAGAAGACATGTAGGAACTTTTACAATTTTCCAAAAAAATAACAGTAAAATATTGACACGAATAGTGTTGTTCTGCGCATAAATCGTTTGTGAAACAACCATTTTTACAGGAAGTCACTCTTATAAAATTAAACCTTTCACGAAATAAAGAAAATAAAACAAAATAAACCTTGGCACATAGGGTTAAAGTCATAAAATAAAAGCAGCAAAGTTTGGCGGTTTTCACACCCAAGTTTAATTTAGTAGGACACTACGGAGCATACAAAGATTGGAGATAAGTCGACCCAGTGGAAATAAATCAAGTGTGGGATGAGATACAACCATGTAGTATTTTATCTTGAGGAGCTATACTGGCGAGATTAAGTTACTAAAAAAATGGTAGAGAACTCTCCGCGGGAGGCGCTCCGGGCGTCGGGGGCCACGTAATGACCTCCGGCCACCGTAGACGCGGGCCTGTGGACGGTGAGTGATGGGCTTCCACGCGCGCCTCAAAGAGATGTCAGCAACATGGGAGGGGCTCGAAAGGGACGACGCCCGTCGGGGCCGCGGGTTGTACACTTGTTATCGCGGCCTCGACATAGAGGGCTAAGAAAGAACATGGGTGGTTTTTAGTCAGTAGAAGTCTGACACTCCCTTTCGCTCTGCCCAAGAGCGGGAGGGGTTATTCGATGATTTTCCACCCGCCAAAAAAAATAATGGTGAACTCCTATATGGTTTACTCCAACAACTACGAGCTGCACCCTTAAACCTTATTGCGACCTCAAAGCACATGACTTATTTTGAATTTCAAGAATTCATGAAATGTGAGGAGCTTGTATCTCTGTATAATAGAAGCTCGGATCTCTGGTTAAGCCGCGGTTACTTAGGTTGGTCTGTCAGTGAATGGGGGACCATCCAATACGTACCGAGTTTCCTCCGTGTCTCGGAAAGCACGTTAAGGCGTTGGTCCCGACTGTTATTTGTAACAGGTGGTCCAAAAGTCAGATAACCAGTCTTACCAAAGTCTGATATCCCGTTACAAAATGGGTTGTGGTGGTCAGATATAGCATACTCACACACTCCCGTTATCCTACTTATACAGGGTGTAAATTAACCCATCACACAGCCGTCAACCAAGTATTGGTACCTACATCAAGCTAAGTACCCCTACGAAAAAAAAATTGCAGTGAAACTTTTTATTTGGGGTAAAAAATCACATTTACGCTAAAACTCAATGTAGCACTCTTAAAACATCGTGCTAGTGGATGCTTTGAAAAGTAAACGGGTCATGGAGGTAATTTAAGTAAAGTTATAACCTGAAAACCTATACTTAAGCATTTAAAAAAACAGCTGTGAAAAATTTGGAACTTTGACCTTCGATATCTCCGTAACTAGGGGGTTCCCAGGTATAGTCTAGAACAAAAAAATGATCGCAGTGGTGGACAGAATAAGTGCCTTTCGTTTGCGTTAAGGGTACTTTTACACCCTTTATTATGTAAGTATGTATGAATGTATGGATGGATGTGTGTTACTCTTTCATGCAAAAACTACTGAACGGATTTGGATAAAATTTGGTACACAGATAGTTTATAACCTGGATTAACACAGGTTTTTATCCTGATTTTATCTTCCCGTGGGATAATTTTCGAGTTGTATCGGGCGAAGCCGCTGGAAATACCTAGTGTCCAATATTTTTCCGTCCGTTTTGCACCAGTATGTAATCCTACAGTGAATGCCTTTAGAATCTCAAAATCTTCTTATTCCTTTCTCCTCTCTATTCCCGAATCCCCTAGTTTCTCACTTCTATGATTATCTAGTTCCACATTACTTCAATACTCTGTGCCCCATTCAGTCACCTATGGTGCCGTGACAGTACTTTTTTACGGTAACTAGTTTACGTTTATTGTGGCGATAAACTTTAAGGCCTGTAAGTGCACGGATGGTTGGTGGCTAAAAGTTTTCGGTGACATCGACCGTAACTGCGATCAAACGATGTGCAGGAAACTTCTTTGCTAATGGATTTGGTTTTCGTGTTGGTTTCATGGTAAAAGGCGAAATATTACTATTGAAACTTTTCAAAAGTTAGTTTTACTTTTTTTCCTGAAGTTTTTACAAACTGAAAACGAATTTCTAGCAGAAAGGTATTCTTTAAGTACAAAATATGCCACACCTCCTGTCTCGCCCGTCGCGCACAACTAACGGCACGTTCAAGGACTTAATCGGAGCAGACAACAGAGCTATCCAGGTTGCTACTGGTCGGACAAAATTTGAGTTTTCGATTCGAAAAAAAGAAGAATTACAAATCTATCTTTGTTGTAAAGCTTCATGTTTTGTCCGTGTTTCTGAAGCTGTTGCTGTCGACTGTCATTCGAGAATCTTAAACAGTCGTTACACGTAGTGCGAAACCCGCACGATACATCTGACAACCAGTAATAACAAAGAAATTGAATTAAGGCAGACAAACAGGCAGTCACTTCATAGAAGTTACTGGCATTCAGCTGCATTCGCTGACATTGGAAGTCGATTCCTACATAGTTGGAACGAGTCTAGGTAGATGATGGTTATAGTAAGCATTTCTAGTTATACAGTATGTTAACTAACAGAGGGCGTTCCCGTCAACCCGCAATAGTATAGCATCCATACATGCTAAAAAAAAAATTACCAACCTGGAAACCCCTTTTTTTTTTTTTTTTTGGTGGGTGTAAAATCATCGAATAACCCCTCCCGCTCTTGGGCAGAGCGAAAGAGAGTGTCAGACTTCTACTGACTAAAAACCACCCATGTTCCTTCTTCGCCCTCTATGTCGAGGCCGCGATAACCGTTGGACTACCCGCGGCCCCGACAGGCGTCGGCCCTTTCGGGCCCCTCCCATGTTGCTGACATCTCTTTGAGGCGCGCGTGGAACACGAACGCGTCGTCGACACGGCCTGTTTTCGTCGTGACACGGACGGACCGCGAGTTAGCCCATCACTCACCGTCCACAGGCCCGCGTCTACGGTGGCCGGAGGTCATCGCGGGACTCCCGACGCCCGGAGCGCCTCCCGCGGCGGACCTGGAAACCCTTTGGTTACGGAGATATTGGGGGTCAAAGTTCCAAATTGTTCACAGCTGTTTTCGTAAATTGTAGTTTTTCAGGCTATAACGTTACTTAAATTACCTCCATGACCCATTAATTATTTAAAGCATCCACTAGCACAATGTTTTAAGAGTGGTACTTTGAGTTTTACCGTAAAATATGATTTTTGACACCAAAAAAAAAAGTTGTTTCCCAGCAAAAAATTTTGAGTAGGGGTACTTAGTTTGATGTACAGAATGCTTGGTTGACGGGAACGCCCTCTGTTAGTTAACATACTGTATACACTTGCCATGTTCATTTAACATGTGCCAGACACGAAGGATCACGGAGCTAGTTACTAACATAAGTCTCGTATCTCGAGTAGTCAGCAGTAAATTGAACCTAAACTCAAATGTCCAGTACTAAACATATTATAAGACGTCTTGAAGAGACCTCTATTAGCTCTAAGGGATTTATGTCATAATCAACATAGTTGACAGTTCGCCGTAAAATGTTAATCTTGTCTTACATTACGTCGAGTCCAAGGTCCAATCAATCTAGCCTTACACGGCATGGTGCTAGTGACTACACCTGAACTATTGAATTTCAGCATGTTTTACACAGGAGTAACTTTCAGAACGAAGGCACAAACGTTGGACTATTTTTCATTCCTATATCTCGACTTCAGTATCAAGAGTTTTAAATCTTGATACTGCAGTCAACTGAGGGTAAAATATCAACAGTAGAGTACATATCAAGATGGTTAAAGGCGAAAATAGAAGGGGATATTTGCGTTTAGAATCACGTGTATTTTTCATTCACGCCGAAACGTGGCTTTAAAATTTTATAAACGGCACCCATTTTTTTTTTTAACTGGTTGGTTCAAACCCATATTGTATGTAAAGTGAAATGTTTAATGCTGTTAATACTCTAATTAGTTCTAGCCTCTTTGGTTCTTATAGGTTCAATGCTATGCTATAAATGACTGGCTGAAGTCCGTCAAAATATTCATGGTATATATTCAATAGTCATTTACTTTTTGTGTTTTTTTTTCTATCAAAAATGGCAGTTATTATTATTTGTTTTATTTTCGGCCAGCAATTTTCATCATCCAACTTGTGGAAATGCAGTGCAACCTCTTTTATTTCAATTATTTTGCAATCAAGAATCGCGCTAGCCATTATGTGTCCAGAAGCGTAGCTTTTAGCACAGATACAACAAACAATACAATTTTCATTGAATTAAATACTACGAAAATAAATGATCAAGAGTATCGAGACCAACTAACCCAGTTACCGCTCGTTCAATGCAATTAAGCGTCAGATAATTGTAATTATAAGAACCGACTCGTTAAGCACGGCCACCTTTACCTAAAGTTAATAAGCGCTGATGTTCACGGAGGCAACGGAGTGAGTTTATTACTTAACTGGCTATTAATGGACGAGAAATTATTGTTTCTTAACTATCGGTTCTCGATTACTAACACTTGATTAGCATTTTTTTCACCCATCTATTGCAAATGTAAACAATTGTTTGATTGTTTTTTTTAAACAACCTCCTAGCAGGCTGCTAATTCAGTTTCGTATGATAATTTTGTTGAAATAAAACAAGCACCACCAGTTCGTACGACTTTAGACACAATACACTCTAGACAATCTTTGAAGAGTACCTATAGCAGGCACTACAAAGTTTCTAATTTCTGTATGTGAATATGAATAAAAAATCGTAGAACCTTTTATCATCGTATTGCGCTGAAAATGTTATCCATTTTCCGAGCTTAATACGAAGCCGCATATCGACAGCTTTTGTTCTTTCAATACTCTTTCTTATTTCACTTTACTCTGTGCATTCAGATTCTACAGTTGATGGTGCACCTATTAAAATGTTCTTTTTACTATTATCTGTGGAGTCTGTACTAGTATGCAACGCAAAATTTCTTTTATTTTCACTTGTATCGAAAAAAATATGTTTGAACGCTAAAACTGGACGGAGCTGTTGGTTTCAGTTCCTCTATAAGGAATTCTCAGATCTATACCACATAAACTGCTCGCCCTAGTTCCATTTTTAGTTCCATTATTAGGCAGGCTTTATGTCATGTATGTCAGTTACGGTTGGCTGGCATTTTAAGGGGTCGTGTGGGAACACCGCAAAATTTTTCACGTTTAATCCCTTTCCCACGGTTTTGAACGTCGCGTTGGGCAGATAAAATATTCCGGGGAACAGTCTCGAAAACCGACACGATAAAATGCGAACATTACCAAATAAATAAGTATATAATTCTGGTGTTATTTTAATGCTGTTGTTTCGATTTTAATATAGTCGGGTGCAATGAAGTGAAACGTTTTGTGATTTTATATCGGAAGATATATGATCCTCGCAGAAAAAAGTAAAGCAATTTTCTAAAATTCCTTTGACTTTCATACGAGTATTATAGTGAGTGCATGTTACCTTTTAAAAATGTCGTTTTATGTTGAAACATTAAGAACTAGCACTCTGCCGGCGACTTCGTCCGTAAACAATAGGGTAGTTAACAAAAAAAATCTAATTAGTCCGTCAGATAGATTTCCAAAAAATATTGAACACAAAAAATATTTTTCATTTTTCACGTAAGCAAACAATGAATACGATACAGTGCTTTAAAAACTCGTGTGACGTCATATTCTAAGCGTTATATTTTTTATTATTTTGTTATTTTTTTTACCGGTCAGTGACGTCACAAACCCCCACTCAAATCTTTGAGGCGTTTTATCTTCGTCAATTTTTATTGATTTGATAAAACAAAAAATACGTATTCAATATTTTTCGATAATCTAAACGACGGACTAATTAGAATCACATTTTTAGTCAGTAAAAGTAGCATTCTGCTGGTTAAAAAATCATTGGATCATTCGTTCCGGAGATAACATACAAACTTACAAACACCTATTTATAATATTAGTATTATTCTTTAACTGTAATTTTTATAATTATAAGTTAAAATAAACTCACCGAGTGAGACAAAACAATAGTAAAGCCATTGTCTTCGAAGATGCTAACTGACTTGTGCGGCAATTACGCAGAGCCATTAAGATGTTATTGTTGATCGAGTTTGCTTACGGTTCTAGTTTGGAGACGTGTCGTGTTTCACTATTGACATTATCGTATTATGAACAGCGATTTTGCTTTGGTTGGCAGGTTTAGTAATTCTTGAGGTGTATAGGTGTATTCTTGGCTGCGGGATTTTGTGGCTACGGGATGTTGTAAAAGATACCGCGGCCTCGACATAAAAGGCTAAGAAGGAACATGAGTGGTTTTTAGTCAGTAGAAGTCTGACTCTCCATTTCGCTCTGCCCAAGAGCGAGAGGGGTTATTTGATGATTTCCCACCCCACAAAAAAAATGTGTTGTATTCTAAAAGTCGACAACGTCGCAAAAATATTTCGCTGTTATGAAGAATTTCATAAATATTTGTAAATAAAAAAAAAAAACATCGTTCATCAACACAGGGTGTTGCTTTGAAAAACGTTTCAATCCTGCACACAAGTAACCAGCTTGTTTTAATTCAACCTCTTTAGTTTAAATGTCATTACTGGCCACATGGCGTCAAAATATGTTAAAGATGCCATTAATTTTTTTTTCTGTATTTTATTGTTTGGTGGATAGGGCAGTTGTAATTTAATTTCTACTTAAGTATAGGCCAGCAGTTTTACTTACCAACCTGCTTAGAGTAATATAAACTGTGGCCATTGTAGCATATTATGTCATCTGTGACATCAATAGTAATATGAAGATTATCTGTGGTTTTTAGAAAAAGATATGGACTCTCAGATCACGGTCTTCACCACACGCCCGCTCTGTGTTTTAATTAATATTCCCTAATCCTGGAGTCCCACAATCCACTAGATGGTGTCAGAAGTTTATTCGGAACCCAGAAGAACCAAAGAAAATGCCGGAACAGGTACAAAATATCATTCTAGCTAATAACTTAAAGCCGTTAGTTGTAAATGGCGGCAAAGATGGCAAAAATGCTGCCGAGTCATGGAAGCTGTGGAAACAAAAATTCAAAATCTTCTTTGAAGCAAATGATTTACAGAAGGTCTCAAAGTCAAAACAAATTGCTATATTGTTAAATTCTATCGGTGATGAAGGCCTAGATATTTATAATTCTTTCAATATTCAAAATGAAACGGACGAAACGATAACGACTATTATTGAAAAATTTGATGGAAAATTCAATCCATGCAAGAATGTCACTGTTGAGCGATACAATTTCTTTACGAACTATCAAAATAGCGAATCATTGGACGAATATGTAACAATTTTGAACAATTTAGCATCAGGCTGCAAGTTTGAAAATTTGAAAGAGTCGTTGGTAAAGGACATGTTTATCATAGGAATAAAAAATACTCAAATAAAAGAACAAATATTGCAAAATCAAAACATAACGAATGTTGACGAAGCTGTTCAATTTGCAAAAAATATGGAATTGTCACAGGAAAGGTCTAGAAAATTACAGAATGGAAATGAAGCTAATAATAATTCTAGTTCACAAGTGCAATCAATTCGTCAAAGCAGAAGTACATATTTCAAGAACCAGCCATCAAAAAGTGATAATTCAAAGAAAAGGTCCATAACTCCATACAGAAAATCGTCGGAAAATAGAAGTTCTAGTCAAAATCGATATAAGTCCAGTCCAGCACAATCTTTTTCAGCCAATTCCAGGTCCAACAACAATATTAGAAATAATTCTAACTGTAACAGATGTGGTCAGCTGCATCGGTACAAGTGTCCAGCACAAGGCAAAATCTGCAATCTATGTAAAAAAATGAACCATTTCGCCAATTACTGTTTCTACAAAAATCAAAATAGCAAGAAGAATGTCAATTGATTGAAAACTTAGGTTCTGTCAGACTTGAATGTTCTTTTGATCACAACCTATTTAAGCCAATCAATTTCATAGTTGTTAAATGTGACTGTTCTACAATTTTGGGTTGGAGGACATGTGAAGAATGTGGCATTGTAAAACGTATTTTCGAACTATCCCAAAACACTTCTAAGATAACCACTAACAAAGAACAAAGGTCAGTACAAATGCTTATTAACAAATATTCAGATACTTTTGAAGGATTGGGTTGCTTACCAGGTAGTGTTAATTTACAAGTAGACACAACCGTCACACCAAAGATTTGTCCAGTTAGGAGAATACCATATGCTCTACAACAAAAACTCAAAAATGAATTAGACCGAATGGTGCGACTACAAGTCATAGAAAAAGTTACTAAACCTACTGACTGGGTAAATTCCATAGTGCCTGTAGAAAAACCCAATGGCGACTTACGTATTTGTCTAGATCCTAGGAACTTAAATAAAGCCATAAAAAGACCTCATTTTCCATACCCTACATTTGATGACTTGCGGTCAAGGGTAGTGAATGCGTCAGTATTCTCAAAGTTAGATGCAAATTCAGGTTACTGGATGCTAAAATTAGATCCAGAGAGTAGTGATCTTTGCACTTTTAACACACAGTTTGGCAGATATAAATTTTTAAGACTTCCTTACGGAATAAATTCAAGTGGTGAAATTTTTCATAGAGTAATGTCCGAGTTATTTGGGGACCTTCCAGGTGTTATTATATTTGTCGACGATATATTGGTCTATGGTTCTACGCAAAGTGAACACGATGAAAGATTAGAAAATGTTTTAAAAAAAGCTAAAGAAATCAATTTAAAATTTAATAAATCAAAATGTCACTTCGGACAGTCTGAAGTTTCGTATGTGGGTCATGTTTTTAACAAAAATGGTATTTCACCAGATACGTCAAAAATCGAAGCTATAATGAAAATGCCAAGACCGGAAAACATAAAAGATCTTCAACGATTTCTTGGTATGATAAATTACCTTGGTTCATATGTACCTAACTTAGCTCATGAAACTACTTTACTTAGAGAACTCCTTAAAAAACAAAATATGTGGCAGTGGACTCCTAATCACGAAAAACAATTTACTAAATTAAAATCTCTTATTTGTCAATCTCCTGTCCTAGTACATTATGATGTAAACAAACCTGTACGATTGTCAGTAGATGCTTCAAAAAATGCAGTTGGAGCAGTAATTTTTCATGGACAAAATCCTATTGCATATGCATCTAAAACTTTAAATAAGTCTCAGGAAAACTATGCCCAAATAGAAAAAGAATTGTATGCCATAGTTTTTGGTTGCAAGAAATTTCATCAATATATTTATGGAAAAACAACTTATGTTGAAACTGATCATCAACCTCTTGTAACTTTGTTCAAAAAATCACTTTCGGATGTCCCGCCTCGTCTTCAAAGAATGATGATAGCTATACAGTCATATGATCTAAACGTTTCATATACAAAAGGTACTGAAATGTATGTCTCTGATACTTTGTCTCGTGCACCCATATCAAAAACTAATATAGAAAAATTTAATTTTGATGAGTTGGATAGTAATATAGTTTGTCAAGTAAAATTACTAACTTCTAATTTGGCAATTACTAAAGAAAAACAAGAAAAAATCATGTCTCATACAAAATCTGATATGTCACTCCAAAAACTAAAAGAATACTTTATGTCAGGATGGCCTAATTGCAAGCAAAAATGTGATTCAATTATTTTACCCTATTGGAACATTAGAGATGAGATTCATGTTGTAAATGATCTAGTTTTCAAGAATCAGTCTGTCATTATACCTAAATCTCTACGTTCTGAAATTCTCTCAATTTTACATGAAGGACACATGGGCATAGAAAAAACTAAAAATCATGCCCGTGGAACTGTTTTTTGGCCTAATATTTATCATGATATTGAAATGAAAATAAAGCAATGTGAAACTTGCATGACATTTAGTTCAAATAAAACAAAGGAAACTTTATTATCTCATGAACAACCTTCTTTACCATGGCAAAAAGTAGCTACAGATTTATTTGATTACAAAAGCAAAAAATATTTAATAGTTGTTGATTATTATTCAAATTACATTGAAATAGCACAATTAAATCAAGATTCTAGAAGTTATACAGTCATTAATCAAATCAAGTCAATTTTTTCACGACACGGTATTCCATTGCAATTAGTAAGTGATGGTGGCCCTCCATTCAACTCTCATGAATTTCAAAATTTCACAAAAGACTGGGATATTCAACATATCATGTCAAGTCCTCACTTTCCTCAATCAAACGGTCTTGCGGAAGTATCTGTAAAAATTGTCAAAAATATTCTCAGAAAATGTGAACAGTCAGGTACAGACTTTTATATTGGTCTGTTACAATACAGAAATACCCCAAGAGGTAATCTTAAATCACCTTCAGAATTACTTATGTCAAGAAAACTGAGAACAAAATTGCCTACTATAACAAGTAATTTAAAGCCAAAAGTAGTTCAATTTTCAAGTCATTTAAAAAATAAGTCACAAAATTTGGAAAATAGAAAATTATATTATGATAGAAATGCTGTATCTCCTCAACAATTTCAGTCAAATGACATAATATTTTTCAAGAGAAATCCCAAGGATGCAACATGGTCTAAAGGTGTTATTTTATCAAAAACTAACTTTCCAAGATCATACTTAGTCAAAGATAGTAATGGGACAGTCTATAGAAGAAACACACATCATATTAAGCTATTTAAGTCAAATCTGTCACAGTCAAAGTCACAAAATAGTTATAAATCGTCACAGTCAAAGGAAAATACCCAAAAAATATTGGAAAATAACAATGATAATGCTAATCATTCTGGTCACAAGTCGTCCAAGTCTTATAATAAATCGTATCAAAAATCATACAAGTCAAGTCTGATAGAAAAGGAGGATACAGAGATGCATCATTATTATATTCCTGAGTATCTATATTGTAAAAGAAAAAGTAATGAGGAACAAATTGTAAATTTAGATGATTCTTATGCATCTGCCGAGTCAAGTCAGTCATCTAATGATGAGAATCCAATACAATTGGATAAGTCTGTCAAGTCAAATGTAATGAATAAAAGTAGGATACAGTCTCCTATATTTGTAGAAGTTAATGATGATGTACAAAGTAATGAATATTTGTCAGAAAATGAAATGTTAAATCAGTCACAGTGTGGTAGTCAAAACTTACCCGAAATGTTAGATATAAGTATAAGTTCAAATACACCGGAGTTAAGATACTCATCCAGAGGGAGATTATTAAAGTCTAGAAAAAGACTAGATTTATAAAAATGAATGTAAATTTATTACGTCGATTTAATGAGTCAATATAATTAAATTTTTAAGGTTAAGTATTTAATTTGTCCTAATGTTTATTTACGTTCTAATAGCAATGTCAAGTGTCATTAACGTCAATGTCAAGTCATGTCATAATTGGTCAATGTCAAATTTATGTCAACTAACAAATTCAGTGTTGCCCTTTTATTCTTAAGAAAGGGCATGTAGCATATTATGTCATCTGTGACATCAATAGTAATATGAAGATTATCTGTGGTTTTTAGAAAAAGATATGGACTCTCAGATCACGGTCTTCACCACACGCCCGCTCTGTGTTTTAATTAATATTCCCTAATCCTGGAGTCCCACAATCCACTAGAGCCATATGATGTCAAAACACTTTTATATGCCATTATGTTTCTTTTTTCAGTTTTAGTTTTAATGGTTATGCTGTTGTCATTTTATTTTCAATTAAACAGGTCAGCAGGGCTATTGCGTATCTTTTAAATGACAGTGGCTAACCTATGTGCCTATCAATTACTGTCAAATGGTTCCATTTTGTACTAAACCATAACCAATTTGACAGTTAATTCATAGCCCTGCTGCAATAATATCGTAACTGATAATAGCCGCCTTTGCAAAAATGTTTTCATTTAAAACATACCTTCAGCCTAAATGATACTTGTTTAAAGTATCATTTAGGCCCAAAAGACATTGGAAGTCGTTGGTGAACATTCTTGTGAGGTTAAAAAAAAAACGAAGAATATGGCGGTGTTAGCAACAATTTATATTAATAAACCACGCGGCAAAAGTCCTTTGTACAAGCTACATTGAACATATCTATTAGTAACTTACTATAAAAAATATTTACGGTTCTTAAGTATTTCCTTCTACAGTTCTAGATAAGGTTACCTACAGCTAAACTTATTTACACAAATATTAGGTGGCTACCTTTTATTTCCCGCCCCTCCGACGATCCCAGACCACAATTCAAAGCGAGCTACGTGCATAATAATCAAGCTTTACATCTTACAAATCTAAATTTCAGCTAACTGAGCTTTCAAACATCCCCAGACACGGCCATTGAGGACCAAACCGTATTAATTGGAATTTCTATACCTTCTCTGAATATTAAGGTGCCTATTTCTATTCGAAATACAATTTGATATTCAATCAGATTCAAACTGAAATCATCTAGAAATTTGTATTAAGTTTGTGATATTTCGAGCATATACCTCTAATATTATGAACAATATTATCGCTGTTGTCTGGCCAAGAATAGACCTTTCCCTTCCGTGCGTGCCCTAAGTGACGAATATCGGATTATGTCAGAATGGGAACGTAAAGCCCTCACGGCGAAATCTGAGAGGACTAAAGGTCAAGCAAGGTTTACCGAGAACTTGAGTTGACATCGTTGGATTGTATTTACCTAAAACAAGCTCTGAGTTATTTTTTCTCAAAGATACCTATCTGAGGAAGTCTAAAAAATATGTTCTTATAGCTACTTATGACACGACATTTTCTATTGTAATTATTTGTAAACTATACTAAGCTACGAGAACTATTGACATCTAAATAAATGTTGTATTTTGGGACCAGTTACTTTAGGTCAATAACCTAACCTAAGCTTATAATCTTTTAATTTGGAACTTCATCAATTAATTCGAGAAAATAAACAGCTTCATCTAAATCACTGATTCCAAAAAACATTTTCGAATAGAAACGATTGGGTAACGGTCCTTGAATATTTAAAGGCACTTAAAAATAAAATTCTCATTAGCAGCTTCGGGGTCTGAATTTCTGCCCGGTGAATGGCAATAGGTTCGCACCCTACTACATGAGACTTAACAAAACTTGCAAAATGTGGGTGTACTAATGAGTACACCTCTGCTTTACACTTTGGGGATTACAGGCTAGATGTTATGTTATGTTGTAAAAAAATATTTGCTCCAAACTTAACACTTCAGAATTTCATACGTCTTTTATTAAATGCCAATCCCGAAAGACCTCATAAAATCTCTAACAGCTTCACAAATGTATGAAAATTAAACATCGGGAATTCGTGCAAGGGTCTTTATGTGTGAGCGTTAATACCCCCTGAGGGGATGCTTCCGTCGTGTGATTACGCCATACCCGAAATAATTTTCAGATTCGCACAAAACAGCTCATTTTAAGTGACTCATTTTGTTTCAGCGTTATTATTTTGTTCGAGAGTGCAGAAGCTTGTAGACTCACCAGAGACCGCCATTCCATTGCACTCTCGATCGATTTATTTGCAACATCTCTCTTGGAATTTACTGGCAATACTCTCAAAGCTACGGTCACATAAAGTTCAAAACGAAAGAATAAGTCGCAACTGGAATGGCAAGCATAAAAATTACGGTCGTTTTCTTTGGTAGATTATCGGTTATTTTAGACTTATGGTTATTCTGACATCTTTTACTTTGAGTGTCGTACTTCCCAGTATTTGAATAATCTGGTCCCATGCAACTTTTCGTGAGAAGTGGAAATAAAATCATAGTAATTCTTATCTAACATATGAAAAATGCAAAATCATAATATATAGGTACTCGGATCATAAAATATTCTTACTGTTATTTACAACTAGACATGTTTCAATACGGTTCTAGTAGTAAGGGGTGGTTTAAGTGTCAGTACTAAAAATATGTAACACATCGTCATCATCGTATCAAATACGTAACACAATAGGTGAATTGTTTGCTACATTCAAATATTGACTAACAATTGTAAACCTAAGCAATGTTTAAGAAAATCAATTTCCTTAAAAGCAATTGGAGCAAACACATCGACATTCAAGTGTTAATCTAATCGGGTTCCAACAAAGGATGAAGTTCGACTCAAGACTTCTGACGTCACTTGTACTTACGACCTTCTTATCACAAGTAACAGCAACCGCTAATACTTGAAGCTAAATCCTTAGAGTTCCGAATGTGATTTTCACAGTTGAGTGGTGACCCCGCATTTGAAGATCGAACGTGTATTTTGGTTCGCGCTTGACTGGATTTCAGTCGGGCGACGCGACGACGGTGTAATCATCGCAATGTGCTTCACTATGTTTGTGACGTCATAATGTTGCTTTATATTTTTCTCGTGTGGATTATCAGGTTCGGTCCCCTTGGCAAGATTCCCGGAGACTAAAGTTTTAAAGTCAACATACTCGTCCAGTATAAAACGTGAGAAGTATTATTTTCTTTACTTCTTAGAGAATCAATAATTTGGGGTTAAAATTATTTTTTAGAAATATAAAAATATGGGATCACTTTGTAGTAAAGTATGATCAATACATCGATCAAACATATGCGAATACATGATTAGGGATCGCCCTTAGAATGGGATCGTGATTCAGTAACTAATCGGTGGCCCATGGCTTTAGAAAACGTTCATAGTCTATTTTTCTTTTCATGTCTATTTGTATGACGATGATCATGGCGTCTTCATTACCATTAAACCGATATCAGCCACAGCGGCTAGGGTGGTTGGTGAAAACTTCGGTGTGCTTCTCTTTCATGGACATATCGAACTTTGACCAAAACCCGAGCATTTTACGAACATATCATTAGTATATGTTTAGTATATGTTTTTAGAAAGTCATAAAAACACACTGTATTGTGTTTTAATGATATATTGTGTTTTATTGTGTTTTAATGGTACATATGTTATGTACTTTTCTATTTTTACATTGTTTATAATTATTATTATTATTGATTTGTGTCTGTAGTAAATCTAAATTTAACTCATACCTTACTATTGTATCGAGTCTGGTTCTTCTAACCAACATAACAGACAGAATGTGTTGCTGGGGAGTTTGTTCTGTCACTTCTTCTTTCCAGCTAAAACACTAGGAAGTGCCGAAGGGTGGGCGTTTTGGGGGACTGTCTCTTGTAAATAAGTAGAGTAAAGTAAATTTTGACGTTCGAAAAGTGCTGATTATCAGCCTAATTTGAATAAATGACTTTTGATTTTTATTTTGACTTGTATAGTAAAGAGTTGTAGATTCCACTGATCTAGCTTAGGTAATTGATAGAATTTCCGACACTGTAGGTGATTTTATTTAGGCAGATTTAATATTGGTAACTCTATAAATACAGCACTTCACATCGCAGTTTTATAGTAATACTAGCGGACAACACGCGGTTTCACCCGCGTAGTTCCCGTTCCCGTGGGAATACAGGGTATATAAAAAGTAGCCTATGTCACCCGAGGATAGTGTAGCTTCCCAACGGTGAAAGAATTTTTGAAAATCGGTCCAGTAGTTTCGGAGCCTATTCGTTACAAACTGTGCAGGATAGCTGCAGGCTCCATTAGTTAGCATGGTATATTATAGTTTTAGGCATGTGGTATTTTCAGTTTGTGGAAAAATAGCATGCAGTTTTAAGTCCAACAGATGCTAAAGATTCCCACGGCGCCCGAAATGTTTGGTTATTGTTTTGCTTATCGCCGGTCGTTGTCGCAGTAAAAATCATTGTTTTATATTCTAAAAGGTTTACTAGCGGCACTGTTAAAGGAACTCATTATTGTCGGCATGTATTAAGACCTTTTGTTGAATAGGTAACAGTTGGGCGTAAATTGTAATCCGCACAAAATATCTTTCTTAGTTTTAGGAAACGAATTTATTGTTGTCGGTATCTATTGACGTAAAATATGCATTTCTTTAGACATTTGTAATAGTTCCAAGTAAGGTTGTGTTTATGTGTTTACAATAGTTTTAAATAGCGTAGCCAGTACTTTGTTAGACCACCCAAAGCGTGGGAAATAGTAGGGATAGAACTAACGCCACTGGGGCATATAAAAGGCCTTACTTGTAAAAATACAGCTCAGGAGGATTCGCCTGCGGTCCGTGGAAGTGGTCACCTACGACATCTACGACGTTAGCAACCTACTTTCGCCGGGAGCCTTTCGTTTTGTGCTGCCCTCTGGAGGCACGCTACGGAACTCCCGTATCGCACGGACCGCTTTATACCTTTCCCTGTGTTCGCACAAGTGCCTAGCACTGGTGCGAGCACAGGGGAAGCCACCGTGCTGCCCGGTGCCTCGCGCACCGTTGCGGTCGCGATATCCGCAAAGGACAAAGTGAGTGAGTGAGTGAGAAAAAAAGAAGATGCCAAAGCCTGGCGCCCGCGGCTCACTGGGCCGCGGCGAAGCCGGCGAAGAAAACCTTCGCCCAGGGCCGGATCGGGCGACGTCGCTGCCGGATATTGGCGACGCGTCGTCCGGTGCGGCGCCGGCCGGACCCTCCCCTCCTCCCAGCGAGGAGAAGAAGAGGTCTGGCACGAAGAAGAAGCCCGGAAGTGACGAGCCGGGACCTAGCATGGCGGCGGCTGCGCACGGACCGTCGACGTCTGCGGCGCCTGCGCGCGTTGCGCCGTCACCGTCGCCGAGCCGGCCGCATGCCGTGGCCATTCGCCCGCCCGCCTTCCGACCGGTGCCGATACAGGCACCAGAGCCCGCCTCCGCCTATCAAGGCCGCTCGCAGCAGGCGCGCAACACTGCGCCCACGGCGCGAGTGCCGGCGCGCGAGCCCGCGCCTCCCGCACGGCAGCCAGTGCCACTCGCACGGCAGCCTGTGCCAGCAGTGCGGACTCCCGCGCCGACATCAGCGCCCACGCAGCGCCCTCCCGCGGCCTCCACCCGCACCCCCGCGCCCACAGCGCCCGCACCAGCGCCACCTGTGCGCACAAGCGCGCGCCAAGCGACGCGCCACACCGCCGGCCAACAACCCGCCGCGTCGACAGCGCCCCCTGGGGCTGCGTCCGCGGCGCCCACATCCAGCCGCAACACTACATCCGGGACGATTGCCAGGCAACCACTGCCGGCAAAACAAGTCCCGGACTCGCCGGCGCCGCCTCGCGCCTCGGCCTACGACTCGCCGGCAGGGCTGTCGGCATGCTCGTCGCGAGCCGGCTCGAGCATGTCGATAGCGTCTGTTGGGTCGGTCGACTCTGGGCCAGGCGCACGAGCGAGGCGCACCCCATCGCCATCACCGACGCCGTCGCTGGAGTTCGAATACGAACTCCGGCGGGAGCCACGCCCGCAGCGACGCCGCCGAAGCTCAGGCGATGAAGAAGAGGAGGCGAAGAGGCACTGCCTCGACCCGCCGCGGCCACAGCGCGAACGCGCGCCGCTGCGCGACCGGGACGCTGGCACTTCGCCTTCTTATGCGGAGATGGCTCGCACGCCTCCCGCATCACCGTCACCGACGCCATCTTTTGAGGAGGAGACACATAGGGTGAGTGTCTCACAAAATTATGATTCCCCCCCCCAACCGGTGCCCCCCACCCCTCAGAACGAGCATGGAGAGGCCACCGTCCAGCCCAAGCCGAAGCCGCCCAAGCGGCCTAGGTATCCTCCGCTGGTAGTGGAGAGGCTGCCAGGATGGGCCGCCCACTTTAGGGCCCTTAGGGAGAAACTGGGGCACCCCCCCAACGCCCGACCGTACGGCGCTGGGGTTCGTTTTTCACCCGAAAGTGAAAACGAATACAGGGTGGTCCAGAGGTACCTAACGGGCCTGGAAAAGGAAAGCGGCGTCTCATGGTTCGCCTACTCGCTGCCGGCGGAGCGAAGCTTTAAGGTGGCCATAACGGGGCTACCGGCTGACACTCTCCCTGAGGAGATCATGGAGGAACTCCGCGCGCTAGGGCACGAGCCGGAGTACGTGCGCCACATACGGGCGCGCCAAGGAAGACCCGGCTGCGTGTTCCACGCTGTCCTTAAACGGACACAGGACTCGCGGACTCTCTTTGACACCACCGAGTTTATGCTCATGCGTGGTGTCAGGATCGAGGCCTGGCGGGGAAAGCGTGGGCCCGCCCAATGTCACCGGTGCCAAAAATTCAGGCACTCGTCCCACCATTGCCACCGGCCGCTCGCCTGCGTCCGCTGTGGAGAGGGGCACACAGCGCGTGATTGCCCCCGCCCACGGGAGGAGCCGGCAACATGCGCCAACTGCGGGGGTGATCACCCTGCAAGTAATATAAAGTGTCCCGTATTCCAAACGGAAATACGGCACAGGCGAGCGGGTACAGTCGCCGCCACGTCCGCCTCACGCCGACCACAAGCGGTCAGCGAAAGGCGAACTGACGTGGCCGCCAACGAAGCCCAAGGCGAGTCCCTGATGGCACCGGCTAACGGGCCCACCAACAGGGGAGAAGCCCCCCCTCCCTCCTCTAGGCGGAGGAAGCGGAAGAAGAAGCGAGGGCGCAAGGGGAACAAGCCCGCGCCTTCCGCCGCTCCCGAAGGGAACATTCGGGCCGACCTTGCCAACGTGGCACAGGCTGTCGACCCAAAAACAAATGAGGCGGCCAATAAGACCGCCCACAATAACCAATCATCGAGGCCATCAGCCGGCGCCGGTAAAGCGCAGCAGCCGGCACAGCCCCCGCTAGGGGCGACGCCGAGCGCTGCCAAACCGGCCGGCGCCGGCAAATCCGACAAGGAATTTACAGCCTGTGCCATCCAGCTTCTGATGAGCCTGATAAGGGCCATCAAGGAAGGCCAAGATGCAGGGCTGATCATCCTCGACGGCATGGCCAAGTTACTCACCCTGTATAATGGCTAAGCCGTTGAGGATGATTCACTGGAATGCCCGCGGCCTTCGAGGCAAGGTCGCCCCCCTCCGCCGTCTCCTCCTTGAAGAAGACATAGACGTGGCGCTAGTAAGCGAGACGCATCTGGGGCCTGGGGATAAACTCAAGGTCTCGGGATACCTCGCCTACAGGAAAGACGAGAGGTCGGCTACCAACACGAGCTACCGTGGTCTGGCGGTACTGGTACGACGTAGGGTCGTCCATCAAGAACTCCCCGTGCCGTCACTAGGCACGTTCTATGCGCTGGGTGTGCAGCTACACTTTGCCGGCGAGGATCTCGCCATCTACTCGGCCTACAGGCCCCCCAAGGACCCATTGGTCCCAAGGGAGCTGGGGGCCCTACTTGAAGCCCACAGCGCGACGATCCTCGCTGGTGATCTAAACTGCAAGCACCCGGCGTGGAACTCCGCCGTGACAAACACGGGAGGGAGACGACTCTACGCGGATGCCGAAGCCCACGGCTACACGGTGTCCGGCCCAGAGGCGCCAACCCACTACCCAGACGCTGCAACATACATGCCGGATGTGCTGGACATCGTGGCCCACCGTGGGCTAACATGCCAGATCACCCAACAAGTGCTCGACGACGAGATGGGGAGTGATCATCACCCTGTCCTCGTCGTCCTCACAGGTACGCCGACCCGACTGTCGTCCTTAGCGCCACGTCGGAAGACAGACTGGGAAGTCTTCAGAGAAAGGACCGAGGCCACTACTCCGACTCGGCCCGTGATTACCTCCGCAGACGTCGATCAATTAGCGGACGATGTCACTGCCTGCATACGGAGCGCCTTAGACTCGGCGACTACGTCAGTGCCGCAGGGAACCGGGCACCAGCCGCCCCTCCCCGCGCACCTACAGCGGATGATCGCCGAGAAGAGGCGCCTTCGCAAGCAGTGGCAACAACTAAGATGCCCAAGCTTAAAGAGAAAGCTAAACCGTCTTGCGGAGACGATAAAGGCCGAGTTACGGAGCCGGGAAGCCGAGGGTTGGGAGGACCGCATCGATGCGGCGGCCGACAGCTGGCCCTCCGCCCACAGACTTTGCCGCCAGTTAACGAATACCCCAGCCCCGGTTCGCCCGCTACTGGACAGCGGCGGGGCGCTCAAGTACGTGGCAGACGACCGGGCGGAGGTCTTCGCCGAACACCTGGAGCGTCAGTTCCGACCAAACCCGACAAGCGACGTCGACCATGTCGCAACAGTCGAGAAACACCTTGGGGACTACTTCGCAGCGCCGATAGCTCCCGAAGAAGATGCCATCTTTTTCTCGCCTGGGGCAGTCAGACGCGCCATCCTTAGGACGAAGCCAAGGAAGGCTCCCGGTGCTGACGGTATCACGAACGCAGTGCTGCGCCAACTGCCGCACCGCATGGTTGCGGCCCTGGCGCGCCTGTTCACCGCGATACTGCGCACCGGGACGTTCCCGGCCTCGTGGAAGGAAGGGCGCGTCATTATGCTGCCCAAGGCGGGGAAAAACATTTTGAAGCCGGAGAGCTATCGGCCCATAACGCTGCTAGCAACCATCTCCAAGGTGTTTGAGAGACTCCTGTTGCGGCATCTCCAGCCGCATATCGACCCGCGGCCCGAACAATTCGGGTTTAGGTCGGAACACAGCACGACGCTTCAGCTGTCGAGGGTACTGCACCAAATGGCTCAGGCCAGTAACAAGAAGGAGTATTCGGTTGCGGTATTCCTCGACATGGAGAAGGCCTTCGACCGTGTCTGGCACGACGGCCTGATCTACAAGTTGTCCACGTCCGACGCGCCTCGCCGCGTCGTAAAGGTGGTCCAGTCCTTTCTCTCTGACAGGAGCTTCCGAGTGGTGGTCGATGGCGCGCTCTCCAGCGCCCGCCCAGTGAGGGCCGGCGTGCCGCAGGGCAGCTGTGTGTCGCCGCCGTGTTACTCACGTTACACCGACGACATCCCCACGACGCCAGAGGCGATGCTCGCGCTGTACGCCGACGACGCCGCGTACATTACTACATCGCTTAACGCGAAGTACGCGGCGGTCAAGATGCAGCGCGCGCTAGACCTGCTGCCAGACTGGCTGTCCAAGTGGCGGCTGTCGGTTAACGTGGGTAAGACGCAGGCGATGGTCACCGGCTTTGCGCGCCTCCCACCACCCCTGACGCTACAAGGCGCCGACGTCGAGTGGTCGCCCCGGGTTAAGTACCTGGGTGTCACCATCGACCGTCGGCTCACCATGGGGCCACATGTCCGCCAGGTCGCGGCACGGACAATGGTTGCCCGCAACCAACTCCGTCCAGTGCTCTCGTCCCCCCGCCTCCCGCTGCGTGTCAAGCTGGGCGTGTATAAAACTTATATACGCTCAGTATTGACGTACGCCGCCCCCGCCTGGTTCGCCCTCACGAGCGAGGGCCACAGGAAGCTCCTCCGCACGCAGCAGAACCTTGCGCTGCGGACAATCGTCGGTGCCCCTCGCTACGTGAGGAACGACGTCATCAGTCGAGACCTCGGGACTGAGAGCCTGGACGACTTCATCCGCCGCCTTGCGTCGGTAATGTTCGCGCGTGCCGACGCATCTGCTTGGCCCCACGTCAAGCACATTGCGCCCTGGCACGCGCGCCCTCCCGACGCGAAGCCCCTCCCCCGCGACCTGGTAGCGGACAGTGGCCCCACCCCGGCTGTGACTCCCAGGTAAGCTGTACCAGGCTACACACAGCTTACCTGAACAACACGACTCCACCTACGACTCGCACCTAGTTGTTGTGGCGTGTGCTAAGTTAATATAGGCATGTCACACAACTAACACACACATGCATCTCTCTACACTCGCGTAGACTCACGCGTGGGTCACGGCTGCGGGCCCGTGGCCTCTCGCAACACTGGACGGTGTCACACAACACATTGCCGCCCATACACACACGTCGGCCCCTTAGTCCGGACCGCAACTGGCTAGCTCTGGAAACGGGACGGACGGGAGCCACACATCCACTGTAGGTGCGTCGTAAGTCGGCACCTCTGTCGCTGGTCGTCCTCCGCTGGGCCTCCTCCGGGAAACCGGGGGTCTCACCTGGTGGGGATGGACCGCCGGGGTGCTGTGAAGCAAGCAGTGCCGTACAAACGGCGCTGTGGCGCGCCTGCAGAAACTCTCACAGCAACCACCCACATGGGCACGTATTGCTGTTGCGTGCCCACAAGGCCCAGCCAATATGGCAAAATAATGACGGGCCCGTATTTACGGGCCGAGGTATGGCATCCGCGGCCAGGGGGCGAAGCCCCGGGACCGCCTGCCGCGTCCCCTTGCGGGGACGCAGCGCAAATCATCTCTCGTAAAATACAGCTCAGTTCAACTTCGAATTTTATATTTTCTACAGTCTTCAGTCCCAGCATTCAGAGAGAACACTCCTAACTTACAAGAAGTGTAACCGCTCCTCATTAGTTCCTTGACTTCGTTTGCCTACAAAACAATTCCTGCAAGTGTTTCATTCTACGAGGTTCGAGCTATCCCCAACATTATTGGTCCTTCGAGCCGGATTGCAGACCCACGCCTAGAAGATGAAGACACGAGGTATGGAAAGAGAACAAGCGAAACGTAGTCAAGAAGAGCTCAAGACACCCGGAGCCGTACAAGAGGCTCAGTTAGGGAACCCGCCTACACAGGGCACG
This sequence comes from Diarsia rubi, assembly GCA_932274075.1. Taxonomy (NCBI): domain Eukaryota; kingdom Metazoa; phylum Arthropoda; class Insecta; order Lepidoptera; family Noctuidae; genus Diarsia; species Diarsia rubi. The sequence goes on along the minus strand of OW026424.1, from coordinate 15,711,985 downwards.
TCGAACGCCGCTACCGAGACAACGGGTACTAGCAGCGGAATCAGTGCTTCGACTGCCACAGAAGCAGGCACCTCCACTGGAACTGAAGATACCAGCGCCGCGTCCCAGAAGAAGCAGACCTCTCAGCGTACAGTGAGGCCCGCAGACGCACGGTCACGACGCTCCGTAGCCTCCCGCAAGAAACTCCTCGCGGAGTTGGAGGCGAAAGAGCGGCTAGCCGAGCTGAAGCTTCAGCAAGCACAGATACAAGCTGAAACAGAAAAACAGCAGCTACGTGTACAACGTCTTCAAGTGGAAGCTCAAGACACTTCAGAAGATGAAGAAGAAGAAATAGAAGAAGACCTGGCTTCGGTTCGCATTAGCGCCTGGCTAAAAGACACCAGGCCGAACCAACCAACGTCAACTGAACATCAAGAAGAGGAAAAGAAGACACAAGAAGATAGTGTGAAGACAAGCCAGCCGTTGATAGACGTGGCTACCCTAGCCGCCGCACTCTCTCAAGCGGTTAGAGGAACAAGGGAACCACCGAAGTACATTCAAGAGCTGCCGCTCTTCAATGGAAGCAGCTCAGACTGGCTGGGCTTCAAGACAACATACGAAGAAACTCTCAAGTACTTCACACAAACTGAAAATTTAGCACGCATACGTCGGAGCCTGCGCGGAACTGCAAAAGAAGCTGTTGGCTGTCTACTAGTGAGCCAACCAGATCCAAAAGTCGTCATAGAAGCACTTGAAAGAAGATTTGGAAGACCAGAAGCACTCATTCACGTCGAGATAGAGAAGCTCAAATCACTGAATCGAGTCACCGACAACCCTCGTGACTTATGCATCTTTGCCGGGCGAATATCCAACATAGTGGGCACCGTTGAAGCATTGAAGAAGCCACAATACCTGCACAGTCCAGAGATGGCGCGAACAATCACGGAGAAGCTTACTCCTATATTGAAGAGCAAGTGGTATGATTACGCAGCAACAAAGAAAGAAGATACTCCAGAACTAAAGAAGATATCTACCTTCCTGAACGAAGAAGCCGACAAGTGTGGCGCCTATGCCTTACCAGAGGCCGTCACTGATGAAGTCGGAGGAAGAGACCGGAAGAACAGAAGAGCAGAGCGCACGTTTGCTACAGAGAAGAGAACCTCATCAGAAGATCAATGTCCTCAGTGCAAGCAAGACCACAAGCTACCAGACTGCAAGCAGTTCTCCGACCTCGACACGAACGCAAGATGGGAAGTTGCAAAAAAGAACCACATCTGCTACCGCTGCCTTCGAAGCAAGCACCGACGACTTCAATGCAAGGCACCACCGTGTGGAAGACATGGGTGCACCATGAGACATCACAAACTGCTACACCACGACAAAGAAACAGCAGCACCCACAGTAGAAGTCACATCAGCAGCGAAACCAGGCAGCCACCGACGTGCGTACTTGAAGATTGCGCCCGTAATTATAAAGGGGCCGCACTCCAGCATTGAAACATATGCACTATTAGATGAAGGAAGTACCATCACTCTGCTGGACGCATCAATAGCCGACGTCATTGGAGCAGATGGACCTGAAAACACCATGTGGATTCAGGGAATTGGCAACGAGATGGAGCACGACAGCAGCAAAATCGTCAGCTTCAGCGTCAGAGGAAAATATGCAGAAGACGAATACCAAGTAGAAGCCGCACGTACTGTCGACAGACTGAGCTTCGCACCAGAAACAGTATTCAACCAGCACCTAGAAGATTGTGAACATCTGATCGACATCAAAGATCAGGTCACCTATCAACACGCTTCACCCAAGTTGTTAATTGGACAAGACAACTGGCATCTCATCGTGTCAAGAAAGCTTCGCACCGGTCGCCGTAATCAGCCCGTAGCTTCCCTCACAGAGCTCGGCTGGGTTCTTCATGGTTGTCACAGTTCGCTCACAGCCAAAGTAGCGTTCTGTGGCAGACTCCAACAAAAAGAAAAGGAACCAACACTGGAAGAGCTGGTCAAGAATCACTTCAGACTCGAATCCTTATGTATCGAGCCAAGAAGACCGAAAGAAGATCCGGAACAAAAAGCTATCCAGATCCTAGAGGAAACCAGCAGAAGACTACCCGAGGGAAGATTCGAAACCGGCCTGCTATGGAAAGAAAGAGACCACAAGATACCCAACAACTATAAAGAAGCTGAACGACGCCTGCGTTCTCTAGAGAAGAGACTGGACAAAGAGGAAGACCTCAAACAGAAATACGAAGAGAGGATGGACAATCTGTTCCGGTCGGGTTATGCAGAGCCAGCACCCACTCCAGCCCCAGAAGGAAAAACGTGGTATCTACCGCATTTCCCAGTCATCAACCCAGCAAAGCCCCACAAACCGCCAAGGCTGGTTCATGACGCATCAGCCAAAGCAGCCGGCGTATGTCTAAATGACATGCTATATTCGGGACCAGACCTGCTACAATCACTTCCTGGTGTCATCATGAGGTTCCGACAATATGCATATGCAGTCAGCGGGGACATAAAGGAAATGTTCATGCAAGTGAAGATACGAGAAGAAGATAGAGATGCGTTACGGTTTCTATGGAGAGGCAAACGGCGGGAGGACAAACCGGAGGAATACAGAATGACATCTGTAATTTTTGGAGCTACTTCATCTCCATGTACAGCACTATTCATCAAGAATAAGAATGCCAGTGAATTTGCGAGCGCCTACCCAGAAGCTGCAGCAGCAATACAGAGGAATCACTACATGGATGATTACGTCCAGAGCTTCTCCACTATTCAAGAAGCACGAGAGATAACGAAGGCCGTCGACTTCATTCACAAGAAAGCGGGCTTCGTACTAAGCGGGTGGACATCAAATGACACGAAGACGATAGAAGAGTTCGGACTTCCTGAAGAAAGTAACTCCTTGACAGTAAGCCTGGGAGGCAAGGATACAGAGAAGACACTTGGACTGCTATGGCACGTGAAAGAAGATTACATAGGGTTCAACACAGACTCTATGAAGATACCCGCAGAAGTAGAAGAAAACCAGCGTTCTCCAACCAAGCGAGAAGCCCTGAGCATCATAATGGCACTCTTCGACCCACTGGGACTGATTTCACCAATCACCACGCCAGCCAAGAGAATATTCCAAGACACCTGGCGCTACAAGACTGACTGGGATGATCCACTACCAGCGGAATTAGAAGAAAAATGGAAGAAATGGATCACGTCGCTTAGCATCATCAAACATTTAAGAATACCACGATGCTACGACTACGAGCAGAGCGTCTCAAATCAGCTGCACACCTTTGTCGACGCGAGTGAAGAAGCATATGCCGCCGCAGTATACTGGAGAACAGAACGCGAAGATGGCAGTGTGCACTTGTCACTGGCAGCTGCGAAGAGTCGCGTCACGCCCCTCAAGCCAGTCTCTATGCCCAGACTGGAGCTACAAGCAGCCCTGCTAGGTGCACGCCTCGCACAGACTGTACTAGAAGAGCACGACTACAAAGTGGAGAGCAAGACTTACTGGAGTGATTCACGCACAGCATTAGTGTGGATCAGATCAGAACCACGCGTCTACAAATCCTTCGTGGCCCATCGTCTGGCCGAGATTGAAGAAACCACCAAGAAAAATGAGTGGAGGTGGCTCCCTTCCAAACTCAACGTGGCCGACGACGCGACCAGAAATACTCCAGACAACTTCGACGCCACCCATAGATGGTACCAAGGGCCGTCATTCCTGAAACTGCCAGAGTCACAATGGCCGAAAGAAGAGAACGTGGTCAAATATGATACAGGAGAAGAAAGAGAGAAGTGTCACTCGTGTCAACAAGAAGACGACCGAAATCAAGATCACCTGCCAAAGATCGACAGGTTCTCGAAATGGCTTCGACTCATAAGGGCGACAGCACGAGTCTTACAATTTATAGAGCTGTGCAAGATAAACAAGAACACGGTCGCAGCCACTAGAAAAAGAACCAAGAAGAACGAAGCAAAGATTGGCGAATATCCAGATTGGCGAGCCGCTAAGAAGACGCTACCTAAGCAGGTGAAAAGGGTCGCACCTCACGACCCTCACCACCACATTGAAATACCCGCGACATACCTAGAAAGAGCTGAACAGCTGTGGGTCCACGCCAGTCAACAAGAAAGTTTCAGAGCTGAGATGAAACGAATCAGAAGAGAAGACGCACCTAGCAACAGCGACCGCCTAAGTCACCTCAGCGCGTACATCGACGCTCAAGGCATCGTACGTCTACGAGGAAGAGTGGCCGCAGCACATGAAATAGCCGAAGACACGTCCAACCCACCTATACTGGACGGCAAACAGACCTACACACGGCTATACATAGCTCACGTACATGAGAAACTTCATCATGGCGGAGTCGAAATGGTCGTAAATGAATTAAGACAACGACTGTGGATCTCGAAGATACGCCCAGCAGTAAGAAATGTAATCAAGAGTTGTCTGCCGTGCCGCATAAGAAAAATGAAGCCAGCGAGCCCTCTCACAGGAGACTTACCGTCAGCACGTCTCGCCCACCACGCGCGCCCATTTACCTTCACAGGACTCGACTACTTTGGTCCTATAGAAGTGACAGTCGGACGCCACCATGAAAAAAGGTACGGAGCTCTCTTCACGTGCATGACGTCACGAGCGATTCACATAGAAATCGTACACTCACTAAGCGCCGACTCTGCTGTGTCGGCCCTAAGAAGATTCATGGCAAGAAGGGGCTGCCCGAAAGAACTGTGGAGCGACAATGCTACGTGCTTCAAGGCAGCTGAAAAGGAGCTCGGCGCGGCGGCTCTCGAAGCGCTGGAACATGAAACCACATGTCGCCACATCACCTGGAAATATATCCCGCCAGCAGCCCCGTTCATGGGAGGAACATGGGAACGAATGGTGCGGTCAGTAAAGGAAGCGCTGAAAATCACATTGAACGAGCGGTACCCTAGCGACGAAACACTGGTGACACTATTAACAGAGGTCGAGAACACAGTGAACTCACGACCTCTCACCCATGTCTCGGTCGACCCCCAAGAACCCGAAGCGCTGACACCGAACCACATACTCATCGGCCCTAACTCTCATCTACCAGTACCGGGTCACTTCGAAGAAAAAGACGTGACAGCCCGCCAGCAATGGAAGAGAGCACAAGTCCTGGCGGACATCTTCTGGAAGAGATGGGTCAAGGAGTACATGCCCCTACTGCAATACCGGCGGGAGCCCACCAGCACAGGAACACAACCCAAGATCGGGGACCTCGTCATCATCTGCGACGGCAACCTACCACGCAACACCTGGCCACGAGGTCGCATCAGCCAGCTGTATCCAGGCACCGACGGGGAGGTACGAGTTGTGGACGTCACCATCAGCAGCGGCCACGTCCTCCGGCGTCCTACCAGGAAGATCATCGTGCTACCAACGGAGTCGCAGAGTAGCGACGGCGGAAGAAACGTGCGGGATAGTGAACTAAGTGTGTGAGTGTATGAAAGACGGTAGTATATATGTACGAGACAGTAAACATAGTGTGTGTATTCATAGTGTTTCGCAAAGACAATTATTATTTCAATAGTTTCAATTGTTCAACTAGCGTGTGAGTCAAGAGCTGCTATCCTGCACCGATTTTAATAGGTGCGACATCTCTACGCTACGAAACTGGATGTCGCACGGCGGGAGGAATGTGCAGGATAGCTGCAGGCTCCATTAGTTAGCATGGTATATTATAGTTTTAGGCATGTGGTATTTTCAGTTTGTGGAAAAATAGCATGCAGTTTTAAGTCCAACAGATGCTAAAGATTCCCACGGCGCCCGAAATGTTTGGTTATTGTTTTGCTTATCGCCGGTCGTTGTCGCAGTAAAAATCATTGTTTTATATTCTAAAAGGTTTACTAGCGGCACTGTTAAAGGAACTCATTATTGTCGGCATGTATTAAGACCTTTTGTTGAATAGGTAACAGTTGGGCGTAAATTGTAATCCGCACAAAATATCTTTCTTAGTTTTAGGAAACGAATTTATTGTTGTCGGTATCTATTGACGTAAAATATGCATTTCTTTAGACATTTGTAATAGTTCCAAGTAAGGTTGTGTTTATGTGTTTACAATAGTTTTAAATAGCGTAGCCAGTACTTTGTTAGACCACCCAAAGCGTGGGAAATAGTAGGGATAGAACTAACGCCACTGGGGCATATAAAAGGCCTTACTTGTAAAAATACAGCTCAGTTCAACTTCGAATTTTATATTTTCTACAGTCTTCAGTCCCAGCATTCAGAGAGAACACTCCTAACTTACAAGAAGTGTAACCGCTCCTCATTAGTTCCTTGACTTCGTTTGCCTACAAAACAATTCCTGCAAGTGTTTCATTCTACGAGGTTCGAGCTATCCCCAACACAAACAAACAAACAAATCTTTCCTCTTTATAATATTAGTGTAGATATTAGTGTAGATAAGAGTTTGTCGTTAAGACTTATTTATTTTGTAAACTTACTCATGTTTCACAAAGATTTATGTCGTAATTTTACTTTAAATTTAATCATATTTTCTTAACCTTATTAAAATGAGAAAGCTGATTTTGCTTATGAATCAAATTAGGTCTAGAATTTAACAACGAAATTTTCATAAAATCCCTTTAAATTATCACAAAAATTCTGGTCAGTGATCTGAATAATACTCTAGGGAGGGTTTTTAATGTTATTAAAATTGATAATTAGGCCTACCAAGAGAAAGCTAAAGTAACATTCTCATAATAATTAAATTCCCAAAGGTTCATTATCTTTATAAAAAGTTTAAGTAAGCAAGTTTATTTTGTGCCTAAAGAGTCAAAATATGAACAAAGTAAAAACGAAATTGAAACTGGTGTTAATTGTTCTTTTTTAATGTTGTCGGTCTCAAGTGTATAAAGTCCATTATTTTTCACGAAATGGGTTTAGTAAATTTCCCTGTTGTGTAATAGAAAATGTAATTATTTAAATTCCTTCCTTGTTGATGCCATCGCTTCATCCTTCGACGTTTATAGGTTTTAAGTTCCATCTCCGTCAAAATAAAAAGCAACGATTTTTTTTTATTTTACTGTGTTTAAAAATAGAATTTGATTTTAGTTTTGCCAGGGGATAGTTTATTGACGGGTTCAAATGGTGACTTGACGTAGTCACTTCCAAAATTTCAAAATTCAATATTCGTGCGAATTCAAATCTATCTTTTTATACAATCTGAGCGTTTGGCTTTTTTATTTTAGACTAGCGTTAGAATACATGTCAAGTTGTTGAATAGCTGTAAATCAGTGCTAAGCAAACAAATCCTTCTCGAAACCGAGTAACCCACACGATACTCCAAATTCCCTTCACAAAAAGTCAGTATTTCTTGGAATTAACGAAACTATGGGTTTGATATGGGTAAAAGGTAACTTGGCTAATCTATCATTAATCTGGGGATGAATTTGCGCCTGTCCAGTTACTGCCCGTGATTAGGGTCGTTATTTACCGCTTTTTATGCCTCTTACGTTTCAATTTTTATGTGGTATTTAATCACACATTACGGAATAAATTTTAACGGAAAAATATATCTAACTGACCAGGGAGTCTAAAATGGCACTTTAGCAGATTATATTAGGATCATAATATGAATAAAGTAAAAATTAAGTTGCGTTAAAATTCCTAAAATGGGACATTCATAATAGTAGCTGCGTCTATGACCATTTTAACGCAATTCATTTTATTTTCATATTAGGATTTGCTAAAGTGGCAATTTTAGACCCCCAGTTACGCAGAGTCCTAAAAAACGCTATCCGGATATTTCAGTGTAATCAGTGGGAGGAAATAAGCTCTTGAATGCGGTTCGGACACGCTGACCGCATTCAGTTCAATCGGTGAAGCTCGCCGTCATTTGTATTCTTCGAAATGGGTCCCACGTCAGCCTTCAACTAACATACAACGATGTACTCGTAATACTGTTATGAAGTACACCTAACTTAGTAAGCGCAACTTGCATACAAACCTCCCAAAATATTGAAACAACAATATGCATGTATACGAAACAATTTAGGTACTCATACCTATCTGGCAATTTCAAAACCTCTTTGACAACAGTTGGCTACATTCAAACCAAGCTTTGTACCCAATACAATACATATACAATCCAAAACAATCCTAGTTCATACAACATACATTTCTGTAGGACACTTCACAAAACTATAACAGAACGTTGCATCAGGTGGAAGCTGCTCCGTAACGACCTACTTCAGTGTAGATGGTCTGTAACGGTTCGAACACGGCCATCCAGCCATAATATCGTTGTTTTCGGGTTCGGAAATGCGACTCCGGTAAAGGAAATTCAACTGGGCGTAGGAATTCAAATGCCGACGGCATCGGCACTGCCAATCAGTACGGGGCAATGCTCTTTAGAGCATTGTGGTCTGGCTGCGTTGCATATAAGGATAATGATTATGCACTTTGTTTTGTACTTTGTGTTTAAATACCAATGTTATTTTTGCATACACCTATGCTAGCTAGCTAGCTGTTCTCTACATTTTTTCGTATATCGCGTGATTTACGAAAAAATCCAGAGAACAACTGAATTCAGGGATGGCCCCACTCTAAAAGCTGTTGTTCATAAAGACACCTATTCAGATCACATGGCGTGTCGGGTATTTTACACCGTAAATTATATTTACACCTTGACAGATCACAGATTTGGGTTGATTTTTAATATCACCAGTTATATTTTCAAAGCTGTACAGGGACTACCTTCTAATAAGGTAGGTGTAATATTAGCCACACGTGGTTAATTATGGCTAAATATTACAATTTTATATACAACGCCAACACAAACTGACCTTTCGATCCCCATTACTAAACACTATCGATACTCTAAGGTACATCTATATTATTATGGTAATACTATATTGCCCCTGAACCCGTTACCATCCCTAGTGTAGCCGAGATGTTAATAGATCACATCGGCCTAAATGCCGCGCTTGAGTGGCGAAATTGGGACAGTACTATGAAGTCATTAGTTCACAGGTACGTTGTGGTCAGTGCTCTAACTTAGGTGTTTTATGAAAATGGGCACTAGCTTCTAGAAGGGTAAATTGGATTTTAGTTTCATACGTTGTAGGTACCTTACTAACGATGGAACATGTTCAACTAGATAGTTGACTAGATAGTTGATAGTTGTCGGTTAGTCAGTTAGTATCTTTACCGAGATCGGTAAAGATACTAACTGACTAAGATACTACTAACTAACGACGACACGGTTGGTGCAGTGGCTGAGCGATTAGACTGCTGCGTTGCGTGTCGCGGGCTCGATCCCCGCACGGAGCAAATATTTGTATTGCCTACAGATAGTTGCTTCGGGTCTGGGTGTCTGTGTATGTGAGTTTAAATGTTTGTAAACGCACCCAGGATACAGGAGAAATTCCTAGTGAGGGGCAACGTTTAAAACAAAAAAAAACTATGAATGAAAAAACACAGTGAGTTTTTTAGGAAGTTGTTTAGGGCATGCCACGAGTCACACAGACGTGACTAGCGGAGTGTTCCAATTCCAAGTAAAGCAAACAAGTCGCATCACGCGAGGCCGTGAAGAGATATATAAAAAGCCTCTAATATGGATTGACGCTGAAATATGCTCCATTCGATTTTATCTAACGACCATTATGACCCAAAGGGTCAGTCTGGGCCACTTAACGAGTTCTTCGATTGATAATAAAGGTCTCAGAATGTAGTCGAGTGTCAATTTGGACTCTTGATATCTTACTGTCTGTGGAGTTTTAATAAAATTCTTGTTATAACATGAATTTTTGTTTAAGAAACATTTTTGCAGTAGACTGCCCCATTGGTTGAGTGGTTTCAAGCGTTACTACTGCAGCATGAGTCTGACAAAGTGTTACTGGGTTTTTCCATCATGAATTTTTCAGAAGCTGCCACGGTTTTTAGATTTGTGCCCTGTTGATGGCAACAGGCTCCCCCTATTACATAGCCAACTAAATAATAATAACTGGCTAAATGTAGGGTGCACTATTAGGTACGCCACTTAACTTAACCCTACGGGATGTATAGGCTTGGCGTCAAACTATGTTTCGATATATAAAAATATATCTGTATAAAAATAAACCCTAATATCTTCGACGTGCTTTGAAAAGCTACTTATAAGTGTTTATTTGCAGGTTATAGCCTACCGGGGTATACTAGAATGCGGGATAACGTAAATAAGACAAAAATAATAAATGAAGAATTTAGAATAAATTACCGAACTCGCAACATAGCACAATAATTTGGCCAAGTCTTCAATCAATTTATATATCTATTGAAGATTAATCTGCTCGATTTGTGTCTTTATAGACAAAGAATTATCCGATTACCCTAGCTAGAACCTTTACTTTCGTCTTTGTTGTTTACAATACAAAACTAATTATGAAAACAAAACATGTTAAAAGCCAAAATTGAGGAGCCCGAGTAATTTTCTAAGAATCATAGTAAACTAATATTGAAGACTAAAGATTAATTAAGTAAAACAGTCTACGATGCTTACAAATCATTCTGAAGCTTGTTAATGGCTAGAATGTAACCAATTATTAACGTTCTCTTAAAAACGAATACGTATTTTAAATTATTTTATATTCTTATTATTATAATTTTTTATTACTTGAGCGCCTCATTATATTATATACAATTAAAAAGCCATTGTTTTATGTACTGATGGTGTTCGTAAGGCGCGCGAGGAGTTAATAAACGTTACCCCACACTAGGAATTTCTTTCGACCCACTCCTGTATCGTGGGTGCGATCACAAACATTTAAACTCACATACACAAATACCCAGACCCAGAACAACTATCTGAAGGCCATACAAATTTGTACCGTGCGGGGATCGAACCCGCGTTCGCAGCGCAGCAGTCCATTGACTGAGCCAATGCGCCAACCGTGTCGTTAAATATTTTAAGCCTATATTGTCCCACTGGAGGACAAAGGCCTCCCTTCCCTCTTTCTACTTTCTGTGATCTAGTGCGATTATAGGCCAATCCTTTGAGAAGGAGTCCACCTCATGCCGCCATCTCCTTCTTGGCCTGCCTCCTTGTCGTTTCCTGCTTTTTGGTATCCACTGTGTGGTAATTTTCGCCCATTGCTCGTCCGACATGCGGCAGATGTGACCAGCCTAGTTCAGTTAAAAAACACCCATATTTCGCCAGAAACGTTTAAGTCCCATGTAATAGAGGACGAGCCTATTGACATCAAAGGGGCACTAGACTTCGTCGCTGCTACTACGAAATTCCAACAATCATTCAAGTTCAAAAGATGATATGAATAACAAAGCTTGCCATGACACGTTACCTAGGTAGTTTTTAACTATTTTGGCAGAAAAATGTAATGATTTTAGAATTCATTAATATATAATTTAAATTATATAGATAGTAAATGTATATATTTGATATATATTTAATTATAATTGGATTAATTATTTTAACAATTGAAATATTACTCATAAAGGGACGCTAACATTACCGTAAACTGGTAAAGCGGAGTAAAGTCGAATGTTCTGGTTAAACGAGCGGTTTTGTTTGTTGCTGATAGGTTAATAGAATTTTGATTGAAATTAGAGGAGTTTTTGGGTCCGAATTACTATTTTAAATTTTGAAAGTGCGTGTAACGAACAAAGTTAAACAAATAAACTTTAAAACAAAGTAGGTAAATTGCAAAAAAAAAATCTTACGAAACTCATCACCTTCCTGTCCATATTCTATGTTACTTGGGGTCGGGGCAACACATTTTTTTCTTCCTTTCTTTTCTCTCAACCGTCACGCTATCATTTACATATTTTTCATTCATATTAATCCTCCCACAATCCATCCATCAGCTTTTTGGTCTGACTAAATTGATTAATATCATGGCACGCGTAGCCCGTAGCCCGCGTAGTAGTGCTACGAACGCGAGTGATATTTAGCGTGCATTGTGGTGCACTCCAAATAATTGGTGCAGGTTAGGTGCACATGAAACCTTCCATGCCATGTGTTAACATTCAATGCAACAATAGCTGAGTACGTGGCAGTGACGCCAGTCTCTTGGGTATGTGCAAAAGCTCCGCCTCAAATCTTTCAGCTGATAATGTTATCAGCTGACAGGGTTGAGAAGAAGCTTTCGATGCCCTTTTACAGTTTGTCGATAGTTTAATGTGTTAATAGTAGATAATTAATATTGTAAATATTAAGTTATATAATTAAAGATACTGTTCTTAAAAGAAAAAGAAAACAAACCTTAGATATCTTCTGATATTTTCAACAATATCAATTAACAGACACGTCCGGAAACGATTCATAAAATGATGACTCCCAAACTAATAAACAGCAATATCCATCAAACACAACCACTCGAGTCAATGCTAATATACCCAACTCATAAGTCCATATAACAATGTTATTGGAACTATTCATATTCGAACCCTAACGGATCTCTAACATAATATAGATTTCAATTACAAACAAAATTGATGGCCCGTACAGCATCATATGAGCGGGAATATTACGGGACGGGAAATCTCTTGTAGGGAACCTGAAATAATGGATCGAGGAAGTGCTAATTTGCTCGTTCTGACAGCTTGGTGTATGATGAATCTTAAGATATGGGTTGAATTTATTAATACACAAAAAAATATATTTATCTTAATACATGTTAGTCTTTTAGAAGAAAATAATATCTATCTTCGCCCAGATTGATGCTGATGAAAAATTTTGTTGAGAAGTTCATCACACTCCAGCCTTCATGCGAATTTGTCTGGTGCCAGCTAGATAAGCATGTCTTCTTCTTAGAGCTTAACATGTCCCAAACCTTTTGATCAAATATTAAGTAGATCTCTTTGGTAGATGTTCTCTGATTACTGTTATCAAATAAGATCTAATATTACCCTGGAAAGGGAAATACATCGGGATAATTTACTTATATAGGAGGGCCCAAATACTTCCTCTTCACATATAACTTACCGGAACATATCCAGAAACGATATAGAATAATTTATGTGCAATAAATCTTCAAAGTTTACCCCCTGCTAAGCATAATAATTCATTTACTGCACCTACTTGGGCTGCATCCATATGGCGTCTTTGTGTGTCTGGAATTTCTGGCCGGGAATGCACATGTATGTTCCTGCAAATATATACCTGCAAAATTGCTTGGATACCTCAAAGTGTATTTTCCTGTGAGCGTTTATAGTCAATAACTAGTTTACATTAGGCATTTGGCATCATTTCTCGCTTCACACGACTTTAGTTCTGAATTGTCCATGCATTCATGCAGGTGACTGTACAGGCATCGCCTGAAATACTCGTAGCTGTGCGGTATAAAGACAAGGACAATCCTAGAAGACTGATAAGCGGATCGGACTTCGGGCATCGGAGCCTGGCAGATAATGTATCGACACACCTGTGAATGTATAGTGATTGGAGTAAGCCCTCGAGCCTTCGAGCACTCTAAGCCGGAACGAATCCTTGGAGCTGTCTAGGAATATTATCACATCACTGTCCTTCACAGCGTATTTACGTCAGGTATCGCTTCTACTGAATAAAATCAAATGACTAAATCCAGTCTCACCGAATTTATAGCCAAAATCCTGGCTGCAGTGTGGTCCAATAAATCTTAAACTGTATCTCTTTCAGCAGATCCTTCCCATAGTCTTTTCATAAGTACAATACAAATAAGTACTCAACCTTCTTCTCCACAGTGTGGTTAGTGGTCCATGGCCCCCTGACTAGACACGCCGTCAAAAAATATCTCTAAAACAAGCTGGTTTTCTCACAAAGTTATCCTTCGCCGATCATTTAACAATCTGTAATATCGCACTTACAAGAACTATCAATGTGTCGTTATCACAACCTGCTGCCAAAGTTAGCTAGCCCGCAAAGTTTACACATGGAACCACATATAACCATTTATTTGCATAGGTATATTTGCTATTCATTTGGTAGCAATAAAAAAAATATCAAAATCAAATCATTTTAAAAGATCACTGGACAAAACTGGACATGGCGAATAAAAAGTAGGTCAGTGGGTTCTAAAGGCAAATAAAAACTTTATGCATCAATCTCTACTTATTAGTATTTTAATTTGTTAATTCATCTTCACTCCTCTCAAAAATGTGACGGAAAAAGTCTTGAAACCGGCATGACCTAGAACCAAAGTTCCGATAACATATGACAGGAACCAGTCCGCACTCAGCCCGCAGGTAAGTAATGGCCCGCTCCCTCTAAAAGATAGAGAGGCTTGTTTCCATGCAGTGCACAGTGTGAATGTTAGTCTGATATTGCTAATACAATTCTAATGAGAAAAACTGTTACTATAGAGGTGTGTATTTTTCATGCAAAAGGGAGCACGCCGAATGCTATCAACCAGGCACAAAGGATGAGATAATAAGCTATTTATAATGAAAAAAAACAATAAAAATGTTAAAACTGGAAATTGAACCCAAGACCGTGATTCGAAGTCTCGTGCATTCGTTGTTGCGGTGTGCGTCGCTGCGTGCTTTCGTGCTCACAGCGTTCGTCGTTGCGGGCATTCGGCGGCGTGTGGTTCGGCGTGGTGGGTTTCGGATGACGTAGTATTCGACTCGTAGTTTTTCGTATTACATTCAAAAGTGCCAGTAATGGTTTAATTTAAATAAAAGTTTTGAGTTTGAGTTTGACCTTTTTCTCTGCGAACTTTTTTTTTTTTTTAAAAAACGAAACGAACGAACTTTAGACCGACATCAGCATAATAATTTTCCTTTAATTATTCCAATGTATCTGTATGTATCTTCGTCTATACTTCTCCATCATTCGTTCCATCCGTCGTTATTTTGGTCTTCCTCTACTCTTATACTTCTTATAGCCATTCACATTTATGCTCATACCTTTCTCGCCGAAATTTTCCGTCGATGTTTTATTAAAATCAAAAAAAGACAAAGGACTCGGCATTGTTAACCCCTCTTACCGCTGAGTATATACGTCAATGATGCTCCAATTGTATTTGAACAACAGCCTCCCACTTACAGCGCGGACATCTCAACCGGTGATATACTCGTACTTTCACTTTAAACATACTTATTGTATTTTAAGAAAATGGTTAAACATTATGAAACAAACACAAGTGGTTAAATTTAAATAATTTAATCGAACAACAATATTTATAAACACTTAAAATATAAACTTAACTAAAAAGTAATAAAAGAACTCTGAAAACAAACGTCGAATAAAATGTCGTATCAAAAAGTTTACCTCTACATTTTAAAATCCATCTTACATTTCCATTTTCTATTTCATTTCATTGTAATACGGTTATATCAATAATAGAAAGTCAGTCGTTTCCCTACACTCTAGATTGAACAGAACACAATCTAAAAAGCAATTTCCTTTCCGATTTAGTTCCTTAAAACGAGTCACTCGGACTTTGGAGTACTGAATCAAACAAGTATTTGATTTATATCGAATTTAAATGGCGGCTCTGTAGTGGTACACTACGTACATAGACATGTAACAAGTTATCATGTACGAGAGGATGAGTGCCAAGTCTGTGAAGGCGCAAGGTAGAGGTTTTGTTGCATAACCAAGAATAAGAATCATTCTTGTAGCTGTATACATCCTAAATAGGCTTAACCCGAGTTCTGGTTGCGGTCGTGTGGTCACGTATAGAGCTCCGACTACCCAGAATGGAGCTAAGTTCTTCAGCTCTGATAAATATGCACTTCGTATGATTTCAGGGTTTGGAAAGAGACCTTGACTTACCCAAGTCATGGCTGCCATAGGACTCAGGGCTAGTAACTTCATCGCCAGAAGCGCAGAATGTACGATGTACGTCTGAATCAGGGGGTGATCCAAATTAATTGTTACCGCCATTTTTCTAGACATTTTTGAACTTATCTTTACTTTGTAATTTTGACGTATGTGACAATTTCTATAGATTTTTTTAGAACTGACATTTAGAAGTCTTGATAGAAGGCATTTGGCTCTCGCGGGTTTAGAAAATAAAATAAAATATTAACGTTAAAATGTATGACAATTATGCGCATTGCCTCATTGTGTGAAGGCATAAATTCGTAAACTTGAGGGAATTTCATTAACTTACACTTGCTTTTAACAGGACAGTATCAAATCAGTTTAAATGGGATCCCTTGCGAAATACGAAGGAAACTGCAATATATTTTGTCTTAAAACTCCAGCAAGTATTCTGTGTATATAATATTATTTGGTATTCATAGTGCAATTGCTGACAGCTGCGAGATTGGGACTGGCAACTTCTGCTACATGTCGGATGGGCACTGCATGTTAAAGACCGACCGACACATTGAGGTATAATGTAGTACATATTAAAAAAGCTATTTTAAACAAACTAATGAGCGCGCACTTGATGACAGCGGGGCAGGCGGGGGTGTCATGTTCTCATATATTACTATCAATGCGTGCAGATGCGACATAATGATATTATTCTGCCTACTTGATATTATACGTGCGTACTTACTCAGGAAATACATAAAAATGTACTTAAACTGTAACAACATTTTAATTTCCTTAAATTATATAAGTTTCGTTAGTTTCTGCCGTTTGTTATAGTAATCCACAGTTGGATCAGTTTCAGCTTTGTGATGCAATCAATTTTTTTATTTTATACTGAGCTATCTAATTCGAGGCAAATAATAAATTATGGCTATAGAGTACACTTATAGAGTGCATTTTTTTTTAGCTTTTACGGACATATAATTAAAATCGTATTTCGAGGCAAGACTTCCACTGATAAAAAAATGTGATGTGGAAGTTTACAGTATAGTCAAACTATAAATGCACTCTTCACATTTTAACATTTTTGTTAATTGTCTTGATACAGCAAATATTATACAACCTACTATCAATTTTGACTCACATGTAGGGCTCAGTCGCAAAATGTGTATTGATAGAACTTTTTATTTGGTCTGAGACTGGTAGAAAAAAAAAAATATCTTTCTCATAATGTCGTTTTCGCAGAATGTCTCTATCGCAAAAACTGGCAAAACTTTATTCTAAGTCCTAGCGCGACAATTTGCGAAAGAGACATGCTGCGAAAACGACATTATCAGAAAGATACATTTTGCTACCAGTAGACATTTTGCGACTAAGCTACATGTAGAGGATTAGTGGCCAAGCGTTGAATACGTCGACAGTGTAAGCTCTGTGCATGTAAATGTTTTATTCTTTGACATTCACGTAAAAATGGCCGCCGCGGCGACACATTGCAATTTGAAAAAATATAATTAAATTATGCGTGTTTTAAAGATAACAGTTATAATTACTGGTGAAAAATCACTTGACTTGACTTTTACTTATATTTTTTAAATTATTTCTACAGTATCTTAATGCACATGAAGGCATATTTTAGACAAGAAAACTTCACTCAAATGTGTCACGTCGCTGCAACCGCTCGGCATAGACTTAATGAGTTGTAGTGCATGCACTGTAACGTCTGTTACAAATAAAACGAGTTGAGGTGTCTCCTCTAGTACGTAGTACGTACGTACATTATGCCTCAATGGACCGACATGTCTTTGCATCATTAAGACAATAATTATAGGCTAAAACAATAATTGCATCATTAAATTAAATGATACAGTTCTCGTGAGATATTCCAGTATCCTGTGAACCAAAACACTGAAGTGTCCTACTCAAATAGCAACAGATGTGGGCTCTCATATCCCTTCCCAGTTTAATGCAAATAACAAGTTTCATACTCATAATTACGATACACACTTAGTTTTGGGTTCAGTTAACGCAACTACAACAAAATTACGGAAACGTGTAGGTTCGTGGAACCGTGGCAAACACTCGTAACATAAATACTAAGTAGTTCCAACTGTACAGACGCCAACACCGATTTTTAACTTTATCACTAAAAATGTTTAGGCTCAAGGTTGATTGGGAAAATTTGTCAGTTCCGTGTAGCTTGATGTGCTGGCGTCGGTAATTCATCATCATCATCAGCCTATATTGTTCCCACTGCAGGGATCAGGCCTCCTCTCTAGGAGAGGGATGGGCTATAATCCACCACGCGGACCCAGTGCGGGTTGTTAGATGTCACGGATCTTTCATCTATGGCATGCCGGTTTCCTCACGATATTTTCTTTCACCGTTTGTACTTACAAAGTAATAATGTTGTGTATCAAAAAGGTGTGATTCAATTTCAAGTTTAATCAGTGCTTACCTTTAAGATAGGTCCGTAGATATATGAGCATTCATTACATACTGAGTTTCCTCCATTCCTCCCGCCGGCTGTCATTTGTAAATCTTTGATATTTGTTACGGATAGTCAGTCAGTGACCTCAAAAACTCTGACATCTAGTCTTACCAAGGTATTACTCAGTACTAACATGCTGTAACAGATCGCTCCATGTAAAATACTTGGTATTCAGCAAATTTTTACTCCAATTACATAATCATGAATGTAAAGGTAAACAAAGTCCCTTAGTGCCGTTGAAATAGGCCGGAACAGAGACGTAGGGACATACTGGTTTGGTGACAAAAACACAGCGACAAAACTGAAACTATCACAAAGTAACATGTAACTTAAATTCAAGTCGTTCACCCAGCAAAGGATTCTCGCAGAACTACAAACATTTTCAACAAAGTTTATGAGACATTAATATGACACATTCAAGCGCCACGAAAATTCTCAATTTTCTTTTAATAAAACTGTAAGTAAACCGTGAACAAGCTTGCACAAACTGCTATCTTTTGTCTTTACTTTGTAAAGAAATAACTCATTCTAGAAACATTGCTCATTGCTCACGGTAATTGCTTTTCTTCTTGGGTGGTTCTAATTAATTAGTGCATAAAAGATGTACTAATGCACAATCTTTTTTCTTTCTTTTTATTTTTTAAAGTTGCCCCACTCTAGCAATTTCTCCTGTATCGTGGGTGCGTTTACAAACATTTAAACTTCACATACACAAATACCCAGACCCGAAACAAATATCTGTAGGCCATACAAATATTTGTTACGTGCAGGAATCGAACCCACGACACTCAGCGCAACAGTCCAATCGCTCAGCCACTGCGCCAACCGTGTCGTCAAATCACGTGGTGAACGAGTCTTAAAGCATTGTAAAGTAATTTGTTTTCTTTTGAGAAGTGTTGTATCGTTTTATAAAAAGATACAGTATCTAGACACTCGCTGGGAACACACGTTCATCGACCACCTAATTAACCAAAATACTAGCTGCCTGTTAATCAAAACTAATTTTGACCGGTTAAAACTATTAAAATTATTCAAAAATTACTTAGAATCTTATTTGGTTGTTTGTGTTCTATTTGTCTACTCATTTTATAACAATATTATGTCACTTGTAGGAAACTGATTAGGTTTCTTTTGTGACCCTTTGTATTACCTCATAGCTATAGCTTACATATTTGAACATATTTAAAACGTTTTAACTTAAACCGATAAAACTAGTTTCGTCACGCGACATGAAAAATAAATCAAAACAGTAAGCGATAATTGCTTCTAAATGTTGGTACTACTGAATGTATCTACCTATTTTTTTTTATTTTATTGCAAAAAGTAAACTAGTTAACTTGTATGATCTACGAAACACTATAGTTCCGTTTAAATTCCTATACTTACCTCTTATTATTTCAAACTTTTGTCTTAATCACCCCCCATACATCAAGCACTTACTGTACTTATGAATAATTCATAAATCCTCGCGCGTTAGCTCCAAAAAGGTTCGCTCCGATAACTTAGTGAAAGGAGAGTCAACAAGCCAACTTTGAAGACTCTGAATCTGGGGCGAACGCACCCATCGGGAAATCTCGAAACTTAACGATTCGAGTATTGATTTGAAAAGTTCGGATAAATAAAGTAAAACCAGATTACGCTTTTCTGAAGACATACATCTATTACGATCTCAAAGAACAACTAGGAGTTCTGTTTTATCGCAACTGAATACAATTTTGTTGCAATGAGTATCTGAAGGCCGCTTTATTTCAACGTTTATTTCCTTTTACACAAGACTATCCTGCTACCATGCTATGCTATAATAGGTACCTACTTCACCAGAGTTCGTGTCACACTGTGTATCGTATAGGTACACGTTGCACTCTCTAGAACTCCGAAACCGAAGCATCAGCATCACAAAGCTTCTCAACAAAAATGTACTTGATCTCTTCCCTTTGTAGTCACATAAATCCCGTGAAACATTGTGCATAATTATGTATTTAAAATGCACACTATAGCAACCCAAAGCCCAACGACGCGACTGATTAGAGCGTCCCGCGGTCGCGTGCCCAAGAGATACACCGAATAAGGTGTATCGCTCTCTCTCTTACCCACGTGCCCGATGCGTGCGGCGCGCAACGCTCGCCACTACGCTGCTGCCTTCGCGCAAAGCACTTGTACCGCGTGCGCATATCCAATCTAAGACCCTTTTTCCGTTCCCTGAAACCTCTCCTCATAACACACATTTTTGTGAAGGAATTCCGGTACTTTCCCAAATAACTTATTTATGTGAACGTCACTGAAAATCTCGCACCAAATGTGTTGCCATACTTGATAACCTTACTTCAATATTGATAACTAGTTATCACAAAGAAGTTCTTAAACAATGCAAGTATTTATAATATTCACGGTAATAATAATTATACCTACAGGCATACAATGGTCTGATTTAGATTGGAAACCTATTAAATTTGGGTACCGATCCTTAATTCGATTTTTTATTATGAATGAAGATCATCATGATAGACGGTTATAATGTTTTGACATCAAACAATTTACGTTCATACATTAATCTTCGTCCAATCCATCTCAGGATAATTAAATCAGATGTTGATGTAAAATCAATAATTTGCGTAGTATACGCACACATGTTCCGGTACACGAACATTCTCGTGCAGCAAGATCTTTATTATTTGAGTAAACACCAAGCAAAATCGAAAAACCAAGCTGTTATACAGAGAAAACACACACTATATTGCCCATTCTATCGGGAATCGCAAGCGTAATGTTATGTTTATAATAATAATTATTTATTTATTTCAGACACAGTCCTTAGATGATACACGAATTAAAATGGCAAACAACTCAAACGTTACATTAAAATAATCAATAAAAAATTACACATACACATTAGAATTATATAATCAATGTCGAGCAATCAATAAAAATAAAATAACACAAACACACGCTAATCGTTAGCGTAGCGCGTAGCGTGCGGTATGGTGGCTATATTTTTTTTAATTTCTTATATCGATCTAACAATCATCATAGGATATACAAGCCGTTTCCCAACTATGTTGGGGTCGGCTTCCGATCCTACGGTATGCAGTAGAATACCAGAATTTTACATAGAGCGACTGCCTATCCTGATGACCTTTACAACCTATGATATATTAAAACTATAGATACGTTGTCCGCCCTCAAAAATGACAACATGATATGAAGCCAATTAGCCACATCGCGCTTAGTTACGCACCAACCTCTCGCGCGATGCTACGTTTGTTCTTAATTTGAACCGTGTGTGTGAACCTGCGCGAAACTTATAGACAACAGGCATCAACAGGCATTCCGCTGTACGGTGTCATATTTTCTTTCCCTTTCTTTACGCGTAAAAGTAGTTATATAATATTTTCGCCGTTTTGAAGCGCCGCCATGTTAGTTCATGACGTGTCTATATATAATACGTCATTGTTTACAACCCAGTTCGTACTGGGTAATACAATACCTTTTGGTTAGACTGGATGTCATACTTTCGGGCTACTGGCTACCTGTACAGACGGCCAAAGATCTACAAATGACAGCCAGGACCAACGGCTTAAAGATATGATAATGGGTATATCGATCTACCAAGAATCAAATATTCAAATATTTCCGTTCGTTATGGCGTTCTATGAGGGAGGCCTTTGTCCAACAGTGAGACGTAAGACGTCTTATGGCTGATTAGGATGATATCGATCTATTAATTTTCTGACAAAAGTATCAGATCTGGCAAAACCTTTAGATATCAACTGCGACATATATAGAAGCATGCTTTGTTCCCTAACATCAAGGAATTTCATCAACATATACGAGTACAACCTTCAGCTAATCAGAGTCCCACCACAACCACAAAAATCCGACCCTAGAACTAATAAAACTTCTTAAGCCCCGGATAATTCGCTTCGGAGTTAAAACTTACAACGTACTTACATCGCAATACCTGCATGCCGTGATACCCAGGGAACCTTTTCAAAGTAATATCCTTCAGTCAAGAATTCTTGTTACCGTTTTAACCCCTGGTGGCCATAGTTTAAACGCAGCTTCCATGCAGGCACTCAGAAAGTTTACGTCTATTTACCATGTGTAAAACATGTAAGTTTGTGAACTATATATAAAGTTAAGATTAAAGTTTGAGAATTCTCAGCGTGCATACGTTCGAGTTGGTGACATACGCTTTTAGTTATTTTCAGTGTACCTATTTGTACATATTTAGCTTTTGTTATGTAGATTGGGAGTGCAATACGTCATTCCGAACATTGCTACGTCGAATTACACGACGCCGAATGTTTGCAACTCCGAACACTGTTGGTACGAAAGCACGCAGCGACGCCTATTTCGAACTCATAGTATTCGTTGCTGCAAACATTCGGCGTCGTGTAATTTGACGTAGCAACTTTCGGAATGGCGTATTGCACTCGTAGATTGGCAACGTTGCCATTTCTGTTAATTGCTATATCTCATAACTTTATAATTAGCTGTTTTGTTACAAGGCTGTGACATACCGATCGACGTGAACAGAGAGTAAGAAGGATACTCGTCACTCATACATAGCCAATTCTAAACCAGTTTTACGATACGAAAAAAAAACGACCAAACAACAAATCGCATTTTCATTGAAGTGACCCTAGACGTTACCACACAATAGCTTGTTTAACCCTTAATTTCCATTTTCAATACAATTGGCCATCTTAAAGGCAAAACATATTTTAAATATACATCATAAAGAAAGGATCTAAGCCTTTCAAAAAGTCGATTTCTTAAGGGAATAGGATCATTTTGCGCCCAACAAATCTAGTTTTGCAACCATATTTAGGGTACGGTTAAGTCCCATGTATTCCCGTCGGAGCTGCGGGTTGTTCGAAAGAGATACCGCGGCCTCGACACAAAGGGCTAATAAGGAACATGGGTGGTTTTTAGTCAGTAGAAATCTGACACTCTTTCGGTCCGCCCAGAGCGGGACGAGTGTTTTTTTTTGGCGGGTCGAAAATCATCAAATGAACCCTCGGGAGCTCTTGGGCCTCCCGCCGTCGAGGCCGCGGTAACTTATGAACAAGCCGCAGCCCATGATTTCTCACCCTACAAATACAAAAAGGGTCAAAGGGATGACCATCAACCGGGCACTAATACAGATTCCGTGGTTACTACTGAAATTCCTGAAGGAAAAACGAAAAAAAAACGTTCGACCAGGAGTCGGACTCAGGACCTGATGTTAGCAGTCACGCATTTTTTTCTCATTATAAATTTTTACGCAATATGGTATTACACCAAAAAAGTCTAATAAGTCCGTCAGATAGATTTACAAAATAATGGACACGTATTTTTTCTTTTTTCACTTATTCAAAAGATGAAGACTATATAATAGTGCTTCGAAAAGTCGCGGTTAGTCGTGTGACGTCACAAGGTTAGTACGTTTTTACCCACAAAGTGTAAAAGTCGCGTTGACTGATGTAAGTCGCGTTTAGCCGTGTGACGTCACAAGTTTAGTACGTTTTTACCCACAAAGTGACGTCAAAAGCCCCCACTGATGATCTTTGCCACGTTTTAGTTTCGTCAATTTTCATTAATTTGATAAAACAAAAACAAAATTTTTCGAAAATCTAACAACCGGACTAATTCGATTTTTTGAAATACCCTATTATGTTTCTAGACCAATAATTATTTTGTATTGTTCAATTGTTAAGGTGAGGTTCCGGCCGTGCAAAACTCCGGAATTCACAGAAAAAACAAAAACACATCGTGTGTGAGCGGGAGGCGCAGGAGCTCTCCTTTGACTAGGTAGTCGTACGTATTTTTTTGATATGACCGTTGAACTAACACAACAAAAGTGAGTTACATGAGCTTTAAAAAAATCGCAGTTATTAAGCATATAACCAGTATTATGTTGCACTAAAAATAATTGCAATTTATTAATAACTTTAGTCAAAAAAACTTTGTAAACCAGTGCGAATTTTTCGACAGGCTGTCAATGTCACAAGACGTAAGCCTTAACTAGTGCGATTGAACCAATGTCCTAGAAATTGCTAGCTAAAAACACATGTTTACATCTACTGGTCACTGCTATGGAAGCTCTGCACGGATATGTTTGCCATGGTTCATTTTTATTCGCTAGTTTTTCTTTTGTACCTAGCGTTGCGTAGAGAGCTTAAATTTCATAATACGAAGTGAAGATAAGTCTACGTAGACGACGGCGGGCGTAAGTAGCCTTGCAATCAATTGAAGCGAGAGGTTCAAACGGTGAAATGATACACGATGGCACAAGGAATTTAGTATTTAGGAAACAAGACATTTAACAAAATTGATATAGTGTGTACAAATAGTACACACGTATAAAACTTCTTTTCTAATAAACAAGTTGTAATCTACGGATATTTGTCCATTCACATGTTCCGTTCAAGACAAAATATAAGCGTCGAGATGACACTTGACTTTATCCTCTTTACCCGACTGAGGTGAAGCCCAAAAGGAGGGTTATGTGTTTGACCTGTATGTCCGTTTCTTTATTCCCTCATACATAACTCTTAAACGGATAAATGAATTTTAATAAAATATACGTCGTTAGATTCGTCTTGGTAGCGCGAGTGTCACTGGCTATAAAATTAAAAAAGAAAGAAAAATTGCAGATTTTGGGGGCCATATCGAGGGGATCAAAAAAATATTTTTTTCATTACCACCGAGTAGGGTATCAAAATAAAGGGTTTTAGAAGGAGGCAACATTAATATATTCAACTTAATGTTTAAAAAAATTCATAGTCACAAATCGTTTAAAAAAGTCAAATCATCCTCGAAGTATTTTACGTAGGTAACTAACTAAAAAGATGGAAATAAGAAAGTAGTAAAAAGACTAAAAACTGACTGAAAAAACTGAAAAGCTAAAAACAAGCACATTTTCAATTAAACAAAACTTGGAAGCAGGCGGAGTCCATTCTATATTTTCATAATTTTATAGGTAAGTATTCAAATGGACCCCTCAAATGTTTGACCTATTTTCGACGTAACAAGACTAAAATTCTGCTCTAAAATAATCGTTAGAATATTGCAGCACTACACTAAATAATAAATATGTTGATAGGGGGCAATCTAAATTAGCAGATAGCGCATTCCTTCCTGTGCCATCCATTGCAGTACAGGCACACACCATTTTCTATAAAACTAGCTTAATTAACTGGATAAAAGTTTATTTTGTATTGACCAATCGTTAGCTATTGCATGAATTTCAACCAATGACCTACAAACGATTCGATATTTCTGTAAACACGTTGTGACTGCCTGTCAGTACTCCTAATATTTTAGGAAATATCTTAGTCTTGATTCTTATTTAAAATTCACCACGACGTATCTAGCCACTTACAAATACATTAAGTCCCTATTTTATGACTTGACAGCTTGACACGTTACCCTAATTAATAACAATAATTAATAACAAAACGATTTTTCTTATTTTAAAGAAATATTCGACTTCCTAGAAAAGCATAATAAATTCTTTACTTAATGAGAATGGGCCGAGACACAAGTGGCGGCTAACATGCCAAATGTTTAGAGAACTCTTAAGAAACACTAGAACATTCGATTTCTCGAAAACTCACAAGAGCAAACCCACAGCTGTTGGCAATACACCCCGGTCCCTCTACCTAAAGAGACCCTTAAAACAATTGAGAAATTTAGACAAAAACAGCATTAAAACACAACCCTTAACCCATTAACATACAACCCTTGCAAATGCTTATGGTGGCCGATAGGGCCACCATAGGAGCGGCACGACGTAAATTACTTCAAAGCCAGCGGTTGGCTTTGATTTTCTTGTGTAAAGCGTATAGGACGGTTAGTACTGAAGCCTTACCGGTACTGGCAGGGGTACTTCCAGTCGATCTTGAAGTGCAGCGCCGTGCTTCAATGTACTACTGCGCACGAGAGACCGCGGACGCAGACTTTTTATTGCAACGTGACCGTGCTAAAGTAGCTAGATTACTTAAACCACAGACTGACGTGTGGGAGGAACTTTTGTCTGAATGGCAATGTAGGTGGGATAATTCCATCAAAGGCCGACACCTCCACCAGTTCTTTCCATCCGTTCGTGAGCGGCTGGCCAGGACATGGCTGGAGGTGGATCACTGTGTTGCCCAATTTCTCACAGGTCATGGTAACTTTAAGAGTAAATTATTTTCCTTCAAGCTTGTTGCCTCGCCTTTCTGTCAATGTTCTACATCTGACTGCGAATATGAACAATCTGCACATCACATCTTATGGGAGTGTAGTCTTTGGGAGAATGAACGTAATATTATGTTAAATAGTGTACAGGTTACTTCCGGAGTTATTTATTACACGGACCTTGTACAAACTAGAACAAACTTTCCGTGCGTTCAAGCATTTTTGTCATACCTATTATTGGAATCAAATATAACAGCTCACAACTTAGGACCCAGTAATATTAATGACAATAATATCCGTGGTGCTAGGCAACTGGGCTTATCCCAGTTGTATACGTCCCTGTGTGCCTATTGGCCTTGTTCAGTTCTGTCTCCTGCTGATATGGAGGGAAGTGAAAATTATGTTTTTCCTACTCCTCCGCTATTCTTTTCTGATTAATTTCGTTGCGGGATCCAAGACATTAAGAATTCACAGTTACTTATTGAAATATATTGGAAGAGGTTTCGAAAGGTTAATAATTCATAACTGAGAGATGCCAAATATATTAGTTTTTCAACCAACAGTTCATGTAAATAACCCTTACGCTAGTGTAATCGGTAATTGGTCAGTCGTGACTCACACGATACTTTACATCTGCACCTGAAGTACTCAGAACAACACTTCCATAAGTGACGAAGGCGGCTTTTCAGCGGCAAGGCGTCGGCATCATGTTCCTAGTGAACATTGTCCCTAGCAGCTCTTTCGAACTGGTGAACGTGACAAGGCGGCTATTTCAGCGGCAGAACGTCGATCATCATGCTATCAGTAGTCATGGTCCCTAACAGTCATCAGACTGTTTATAAAATAGATATGGTATCAAACCATTCCAATTTCTCCCCATGGATAGTGTGCACTTTTCGTACAGCTAGTGCATCTGCAAGACACGTGTTTGTGTAAGCCTGACCGAATCATTAGTAAAGTTAAAGAACATGTTATTTTAGAATCACTATTATGGTTGGTCATATTGGAGCTGAGAATCAATACTCAAAAGGCAAATTGGCAGTATCGTTGATTAGAGCTAATGAATACATAATTTAAGAATCATCACATAATAGAGTTGATAATCAAAACTCAGAATCATTTTGCAATGGAGTTGGAAGTCAACTCCATTGAAACCCTACAGTTAGCCCCAAGAGCGCCCACCCGTCACCACTTCCTAGTGTAGGAGCTGGGGATAAGAAGTGGCGCAACAAACTCCCCAGCAACACGCTTCTGTCTGTTTAGTTGGAAGAACTTTAATTACTCCATCAGCCTAGGATAATTATTGTAATAAGGAACTCACCCAGTCGTTCACCAACGAACACACACAGATAATACTCAAAGATTACCTACTCTAAACAGGGCTTTAGACCAAACTACATTTAACTTATTCAATCACAATCGCACTCTTACAATCACCCACTTGGACATAGCCTCTCTGTGCTAACCTTGTCTCCTAATTCCACTTTCGCTAATATCGACCGATCCCTATAGCGGTGTAAAACCCACTGCCCTTCTCTCACGTCCCAAAGCACCACGCTGCACATACGGCTTGCAGCCCACACTTTTGCAAGGGTTTTTTTTTTTTTTTTGGGACAAGCCCGCCACACTATTCCCAAACCACTGTAACTCCTGTAAGCCAGAATCAACAGTGGCGACCTAACACAGTGATCCACCTCCAGCCATGTCCTGGCCAGCCGCTCACGAACGGATGGAAAGGACTGGTAAAGGTGTCGGCCTTTGATGGAATTATCCCACCTACATTGCCATTCAGACAAAAGTTCCTCCCACACGTCAGTCTGTGGTTTAAGTAATCTAGCTACTTTAGCACGATCACGTTGCAATAAAAAGTCTGCGTCCGCGGTCTCTCGTGCGCAGTAGTACATTGAAGCACGGCGCTGCACTTCAAGATCGACTGGAAGTACCCCTGCCAGTACCGGTAAGGCTTACTATATTATATTACTATGATTTAGGAAAAACGAAAATTTTATCAGCCTGGGGTAATTTAGGAACAGTCACGTGTTTACATTTAGCAAATTAGTATGACCTTCAAACGTGACACTAAACGTGTGCCATTTTTTTTGTGTTGACCAATCGTTAGCTATTGCATGAATTTCAACCAATGACCTAAAAACGATTCGATATTCCTGTAAACACGTGTTTACATTTAGCAAAATAGTATGACCTTCAAACGTGACACTAAACCTGTACCAATTTTTGTAAGACATTGAAACAGTGACAACGATCTACAAAACAGGGATATGCACGGACATGTTAACTAAGGTTCATTTTTGTTCACTGACCTTTCTTTTGCACAAAATCGCTCTAAACGCCTGTATTTTTATGTAACGATAAATACACGTGCGTACCTGAGGTTTAGATTAATATGAAGTGACTCCTTCTCATATACACTTCCGAAAAATTGCAATCAGAAAATTTGAAAACCGATCTCATTAGAAGATAACGACTACCAGTATTTTACATTCACCTCATTTCATTAGACATATAAATAACCTAGAACATAAATAAAGATGCGTAAACGAGACTGTGACTAGTTTTTTTAGTTTCCCTATATCTATTTTTAATCAGCTTGGCGACTCAGTACGTACCACGTTCGCATTCTGAGCAGATGTCGTATCTTCTCATTCATCATGATCATGACTGACGCCGCCGGTGACTTACACAATGCCGCAATCTTCGACTGGTGTATAGCTGTTGTGTCTCTGGCAGTGTTTATATACGGTGTAACCTCATGGTGCCTCATACCAAAGTTTCGCCACTTCAGAAACTATGTGTTCTTGAACGCAATACTAGCAAATTTTTTAAGAATATTTGCGTATTCTGTGATATTTCAAGTGTTCGTTGTACCCGCAATATCTGACTTCGGGGACACTGCATTTATTGTTTATACAGTCTTTATATATTACGTAGGGACGGTGCAAGGATTTTGGTTGTTGGTGTTATGTTGTATATTCTACGTTGACATTGTTAAAGTTTTTAATGGAAAGACGCAAAGGAGATATTTAAAAAGTACTCTATTTGCTTGGGGTGTGCCTATTTTAACCACTTCTTTTTCTATATATTTACTACCGTTATTTGTATCGTATGAAGTTTGTTATTTTATAAGAGTTTTGATTGTATTATTACCAATATTCATAAACGTGATCATTTATATGATTATAGTATGTACTCTGTTTGGTTGTACGAAGGGGATCGCGGGTACTGCTACTAACAACTGGCGTCGTTTTTACATAGCTACGGTGATATTTCTGTTCTGCGATGTTATATTTCTGTCCGCTGCTGTATTGAACCTTTTATTAGATATTCCAGAAATAGTACAGTCATTACTATCAGATTTTCAAGTAATAATACTCGATTTATTTCTTATTTTACTAAGGAGTAATCGGAAATTATGGCGCGAATTTTATATGAAGACAATGAAAAAGAGTCCAGCTACTACTGGTTCTACTACTATGACCAATACATAACATAACAAGTGATCGTTTTTGTATTTTGTTAAAGCTTTGTCATATTATTATTATTTTTTGTTATTTTTATATATATACTACACGCATTGTTTTAATAACAGTTGATGGATATCAAATACATAATATAAAATCTGTAACTACGTTTTCTTTGCTAGTGCACCTCTTCAAAGAAAAGTTCTCATTCCTATTCTTTTTAAGAAAATCCTGTGTGACAGACGGACGAACACAAAAATGATCTCATCGTGTAAAAGTTTATGGGGAAGTCTTATTGGATACGAAACGTCAGCAACTACCTAATTTTGTTCGTTACAAATATTGTTTTAAAGTAGCAAGCAGTTTAACCTAGAAAAAAGTGCTTATGCTTTTGTTATAATAATTTCTTAAGTTCTAAGCGCATAGCAAAAGTTTTATTGAAAAATCTGAATATCATGACGCTAGTTACGAACAATTTAAAATTCTATTCGTCTCCTTTCTTAAAAGACTTGAACATTTTAAGTGGCCAGTCACAGGAAGTGAAGTCACTTCGCCTTTTGTGTAAGGATTTCCTTTGAACATGTTTGACATTCAGCATTTTTTTTTAATTAAAATGATGTGTAAAATAAAGTTTTCTTCCACCTATTAGTAGATAAATACAATGCAGTGGAGGCCCAGTAGTATTGACCCCGAATTTTCTAAGCAGGCACTTTACTTGATTTATTTATGCTCTCAAAATGGTGAATACAAAACATCAGAAACAGATTTATTCTTGTATTAAGATTTCGATTAGATAAGGCCAGGACTTCCCCCGAAACTGAGACGAGAGGAAACCGTCCATAGATTATTTTATTTACACTTTTCGTCTCCGCTTAGCTTTAGGGTCAACATTTTTGAGCAGGGGAGGAGAGGTGATGTTTCACAAGTGTTAGGGCCATTCACCACTTGGCATCAGAAGGCAGCGGATACGAGAAGTGACGTGAGACATCACACACATCTCCGCTTCGATCTAGCCAGTATGCATCTCGGACATCTTCGGTGATACACTCTAGCTCTTAAGCAGCCGCTCCGCTTAGCATATCTCTGCTCCGCTTTGGTGGAGGCCGAGACCAACAATTTACCAATCCTGTTGAGGAGATTCGCGAAGCGATTGATTGATTGATCCATGAAAAAAATACATGTATTTAGCTGCATCCGGTTAACCAAAAAAAAAAAACAGATGATGACAGTGGGTGCTTCGTCAAGATTTGGTACCTATTCCCCATCCATTCTATTATTGTGCTAAGTTTTCTTTTCAGGGCAGTGAGTATTTAAATGAAATAAAATCAAATATTTTGTTATTATTTTATTTGTCATGTTGATATGTTGTATTCGTTCTGGTTGTGAAGAGAATAATGATCACGAGTGATAGGATACACGTGGGTGAATTAGGGCGCAAGTGTACCTTAAATTATATTGGTAACCTGCATAGATGGACTCCATTGTTTGTAAATTAAAAAAATATTTCAATTCCTTTTAGTTTAAAAGTATTTGTATTGAACTTTATAACACTTAAGCCTTCGGTTTTTCCTTAGGGTCTGGTGACTTTTGTTAAATTTTTGGAGGTTTGCTTAGCTCCTGCTTCTTTTCGTCTAGCCCTGCTGGATCGATTTGTTCACCTGCAAATGAAGCAAGTTCTAAAATGATCTGTTACATTTTTTAAGGTTTCTCGGGCCAAAACAGCTTTGGCGCCGAATTTTCTAAGCAGGCACTTTACTTGATTTATTTATGCTCTCAAAATGGTGAATGCAAAACATCAGAAACAGATTTATTCTTGTATTAAGATTTCGATTAGATAAGGCCAGGACTTCCCCCGAAACTGAGACGAGAGGAAACCGTCCATAGATTATTTTATTTACACTTTTCGTCTCCGCTTAGCTTTAGGGTCAACATTTTTGAACAGGGGAGGAGAGGTGATGTTTCACAAGTGTTAGGGCCATTCACCACTTGGCATCAGAGGGCAGCGGATACGAGAAGTGACGTGAGACATCACACACATCTCCGCTTCGATCTAGCCAGTATGCATCTCGGACATCTTCGGTGATACACTCTAGCTCTTAAGCAGCCGCTCCGCTTAGCATATCTCTGCTCCGCTTTGGTGGAGGCCGAGACCAACAATTTACCAATCGGGTTGAGGAGATTCGCGAAGCGATTGATTGATTGATCCATGAAAAAAATACATGTATTTAGCTGCATCCGGTTAACCAAAAAAAAAAACAGATGATGACAGTGGGTGCTTCGTCAAGATTTGGTACCTATTCCCCATCCATTCTATTATTGTGCTAAGTTTTCTTTTCAGGGCAGTGAGTATTTAAATGAAATAAAATCAAATATTTTGTTATTATTTTATTTGTCATGTTGATATGTTGTATTCGTTCTGGTTGTGAAGAGAATAATGATCACGAGTGATAGGATACACGTGGGTGAATTAGGGCGCAAGTGTACCTTAAATTATATTGGTAACCTGCATAGATGGACTCCATTGTTTGTAAATTAAAAAAATATTTCAATTCCTTTTAGTTTAAAAGTATTTGTATTGAACTTTATAACACTTAAGCCTTCGGTTTTTCCTTAGGGTCTGGTGACTTTTGTTCAATTTTTGGAGGTTTGCTTAGCTCCTGCTTCTTTTCGTCTAGCCCTGCTGGATCGATTTGTTCACCTGCAAATGAAGCAAGTTCTAAAATGATCTGTTACATTTTTTAAGGTTTCTCGGGCCAAAACAGCTTTGGCGCTTGTAATTGTGTGTGTAAAAGAATTAGTATTCTTTTCCAAAGTGGTTTAAAACATCAACGAATCATAGAGGTCAGGTAGTTATCTAAGCGAATCGTATTCCATTTTTTTTTAATCTCGTTAGACGTTCATACATGAAAATATTATATTCTTTCAGCTTGCATTCTGCTGCAGTGCCTCGCCAGCAAGGCATTCGAGTTTGGTTCGGTATAAAGGCCCATTTAGATGAAAAGAGTTTCTCGACCCGAAGATACGATTGTCGAAAGAATATTAAAAAAGTTTCTTCGTGTAAACATTCACCATTGTCGCCCTTCCCCTTGGGTGGCAATTGCCTCGCAATAGAATATATCTATCTTCGTGTAAACAGAACTACAAAGCGAGATTTGTATTTCGAGGTTTTGTGCCAGTCGCTACCACGAGTGCAGTGCGCGTCTGTGTTTTAATTATATCTGCTCTTCTGACAAGAATTACTAAAACGAAAACGGAAAAAAGATGTTGGGTTAAAACATGGATAGCGACTTCTCGCTAAACACTTTTGGAGCATCGAATACTTTGTGTCTTTAATTACAATTGGAAGATGAAGGGACATTCAAAAATATGTTTCGAGTTAAGAAATCCCAATTTTCTAATTTACTTCAACATATTGGACCAGCTATACAAAAAAAGATACAAATATGCGTCAAGTTTTAGTTGCTCGCACAAAACTCAGCATTTCTTGCATCACGTTCATCATTTTATAATGCACATTCTCCGTATCCCACAAACACTCGTAATTTTTATAAACAAAGAACTTAGCTTTATCGGCACCACCAAATTTGAATGATTTTTGTGTCATTTTGAGATCAATACGACCCATGGCCCACACGACTCCGGTGTGGGTCTCTGACTTATCGGCTGCCTATGCAATGTTACTATCGCGAAGTATGGCTCAATTTCCTATGAGGCTGCCTGTGCGCCGGCTGATACGATGCCCTGGACGCACACTGACGCAGCAAGACATCGATCTTTGTCAGCCCCAACTTCGCGAGGTTCTGGCGGCGGATTGGCGGGCAAACTTGAGGGAAGAGGCACGGCTACCAGTCTGGCAGATGTTCTCCCATAATCTGCGGTACACGTGCAGGACGCGAACACCGAAGTGGTTTAAAGTCAGTTACAGTCCGACAGACTCCTTCGTTTGCCCCTGGCGGAGGATATCCATGGAAATTTTCCAAGTCGTAAAAAAGGTGAATGATGGTGAAGAATAAATGATCAAGTCTTTTTATACTTACGAGGTGCCACAGCATTCTCATCGAATGACTGATGCTTCGTACGATCAGATGGGTACGTGAAGCCACCCCATCTGTTCGTGGTCGTACTGTTTCTGAGCCCAACACGCATGGCTCTCACCGCACATAACTCGGTCCTTTGAATAAAAGGCATAACTGGAAGTTCAATGTTCACAAAAAAATTTCAATGTTGTTACCGAAAAGTGACTGATGACTTAGATGACAAGAAAATATTTTGTCTTCTTTTTGGCAAAATATGTAAAAGTGCAAAGAGTTTTAAAACTCTTTTTTCTTTTAGCTTCCTTGCTTGCTTAGTTTACACGTGGCTTACACATTGTGTAAAATAAGAAATAACATTACAGAACATCAGGCCTGTAATCCCCGGGAGGTAAAGGTGCTTGTCATCAACCGCGAAGAAATCCAGACTCCAAAGCTACTACTAAGAAAATCCTGATAAAAACCCCTCTTGGGCAGAGCGAAAGGGAGTGTCAGACTTCTACTGACCAAAAACCACCCATGTTCCTTCTCAGCCCTATATGCCAAGGCCGCGGTATCTCTTACAACAACCCGCAGCACATATTTTTGCACCCTTGCCTATCTATGTAGTAGTCTAAATAGTGAAAATTATCAACATGGAGACCAATACTCGTTTCGTGAATCTCCACAATATTATGTCTCGCAATCATGAGCACCAACCCTCACTCTTTAATGAAATGACACATATTTGCAAAGGAAATCATGGTCATGAATATCTAACGAATTGAGTGATTTCATTCCGTATCCAATAATGTCGACGCGACGTCAGACTTGCTCTTGGTAAAACTAAAATGTTCCTTGACATGAAAACATGGATCTTACGTTGATTGATAACAGAATCTTTTGACGTCCACAACCCAGTTATTACCAGGTTATACGATAACCCTTGATAAGACTGGTTGTCAGACTTTTGGACCACTTCTTACTTCTAACAACTGCTACAGATTTAAATATGACAGCCGAGATCGAGCACGGATGAAACCCAACCTTAATCGGTGGTCACCCATCCACTGACTGACCTTAGGCAAGCGCGGCTTAACCTTGAAGATCGATTCCTGTGGCTATTATTATTTATCCATGAGCTTCTCCAATATTAATTAATGTGAAAAGAATTTCAATTTTGTCGGAACATTAGAGCATTATTCAAAATTGCTTCAACTGTCGCCACTGGAAATTTTACCCAAATACCACAGCAATAAAGACCAAATCAGCACAGCTTATCATAAGCTTAAAGATATCTGACGGGTAATAGAATTGCATAGTAAGGAATAGTAGTGCGTTTGATAGTAAGCTGGCAGGTAGTCCGTTCTAGACGTTCCTCTGGCAATTTGTACCTATGTATATATAGCATTACGCTTGTAATCCCTGAAGGATTAAGCAGAGGTGTACGTAATAGCACTACCGCACTTCATTAGTTATGTTTAAATTCAATAGGTATAACAAAGGGCCATCTATACAAATCCAGACTCTGTTGCTGAGAAATTACTGATTGAAAGCCCCAATAACACTTTGCACGATCTGCAGGGCTATTGCGTATCTTTTAAACGACAGTAGCTATCATATAGTGTCCATCAATTAACTGTCAAATGGTTCCATTTTGTACTAAACCGTAAACAATTTCATAGTTAATCCATGGACAATATGATAGCTACTGACATTTAAAAGATACGCAATAGCCCTGCTGGTAATCGAACACAGGGTCGCTTATTGAGCCAGTCGCACTTGCGACCACTTAGACCAATGTAGTTGACAAAAGAAATCTAATTAGTCCGCCAGATAGATTTCCAAAAAAAAAATTTGGAAACAATATTTTTTTTCTTTTTAACCGACTTCCCAAAAAGGATGAGGTTCTCAATTCGATTGGTATTTTTTTTTCACGTAAGCAAACGATGAAGACGATACAGTGCTTTGAAAACTCATGTGACGTCATATTACATGACATTTTTTAACAGAAAATGACGTCACAAACCCCCACTCACCATGGTTGGGGGTTTTGACGCGTTTTATATTCGTATTTTATTTTAACTTGATTAAACACGTATCCTATATTTGTCGTTAATCTAACTGACGGGGCGCGACGGTCTAAACAGAGTTTTTTTTTTGTCATGAAACATTCTCCCCTCAACAAACTTTTATGACAAGCTTGCACAAATAGTCGCGTGAGTTTACTCATCATTAAAACATTTGACGCACGCTTCAAAAATGGAGAATCAAGCCCAGCGTAACAAAGTCCACGCATGTCACATTCTCACTCAGGAAGGGGGATTGCGCACCTGTTTGCATCGTATTCCGTGTTTTTTTTTTGGCGAATTAAGCTTTAGTTTGACAAGAACTTTATTTAAATCCATGCTGCGCTAAACCTTTTTTTGTAAGCTTGTATTTTTACTTGCTTTGTTATTAACTTAGGCGAAGAGGAGTGAGCGTGTATACTGCATTTGTACATTTCGTCACTTATGATTAAGTAATAATAATAGTAACGGCCAATGGCCTTATAGTCAAGAGTCTGGACGACCACCTGTCTAAACTCTCGCTCGGCGGTTGGATCAAGAGCCTGATTCAGAAGGCAATTCTTTTATACGGCTCGCATTGTGAGGAGGTTCCTGTCTCTGGAGCCCTAACCACCGGTAGCTTGGACCCTGCTCCTGTCACCGGTGGACGACTATTTTTTTATTTTTAAATGTTTTTTTATGAGTTTTATATGAAATATTTAAAAATGTAAATTTTATGTGAATAAATAAATAAAGGAAATAATAATAAGTTTATTAATCAAAAGAAAGAATACAGTTGAATACAAAATCGGTGAGCCACAAACTAAGCATAGCCTTGTATCTTGTGACTCGGGAGTGCGAATTTCACAAGATTAAAATAGTTACATCATCTGTGTGTCACAAGTGAAATAGAATATTATGTACAGGGCGAGAGTGCAGTTTCTTGAGTCGTGCCGCTACGACAACTCTATGGCGTTTGGGATGGGATGCATCTACACCCCGACTTGGAAGAAGACTATTGGTCATATTGAGTGATGTTCTATCGCTGCTACGTAAATGTAAATGCTACAGGAACTCGCAGTGACAAAGTGCGCAAGTGTTAATAACATAGTGTAAAGGGTCTATTTGCTCGGCTGCGGGTTGTTCACAAGTTACTGCGGCCTCGACATATAGAGCTAAGAAGGAACATGGGTGGTTTTTAGTCAGTAGAAGTCTGACACTTCCTTTCGCTCTGCCCGGGAGCGGGAGGGGTTATTTGATGATATCCTGAATACCCAAAAAAAAAAAAAATTGTCTGCGGATTGTTCGAAATAAATACCGCGGCCTCGACACAAAGGGCTAAGAAGGAATATGGGTGTTTTTTTGTCAGTAGAAGTCTGACACTGCATAACGCTCTGCCCAGAGCGGGAGGAGTCATTTGTTGTTAAAGTAACAAAATAAACCTATAACAACGCACGCATTTACTTATTCACAAACACGGGTTTGTGAATAATAAGTTTTATTTCGTTTTCAAGTAATTAACCTTGGTACAGTCACAAGAGTGAAATAAATTACCTATTAAGTAAATAAAAATGTACTGCTCCAAATTAGAGAAGACTTAAATATTTAGCTATTTAGTCTGTTTCAAAGAAAAAACAGATACTGTTTTTTATTCAAACGAGAAACTTTCTATTTCGTGACATAAGTAGTAGATAATGTCAAAGGTGAAGAAATCTCGGTTCCAAATATAGGTAGTTACAATATGAGACAAAATAAAGTATTTCATGGCTCCCTTTTAAGGTAGAAATGTCAAAGGTTCCTATTTCTACAGCCGCGCTCTGAAGGTTAAATTATTATCACACAGGAGTCGATCTGCTTATTGAAACGTAACTGGATAACGACAGCTGAAATTCTCTGAATTAAAGTATAATTAAATGATGTCCTAAAATCCTGTGAACAATTATTAATACCCAAGTCTTTAATTCGATTCATCAAAATATAAAGACGCTATTCACCAAATTGTTCGCAAATTATGGAGAAATATGAGTGTACTAGATATTAGTGTTTTTTGCCTCAGAACCACTGGCGTATAAATAAGGAACACAATCGGAACAAAGAACAAGAGCTTATTTTAAAAACGTCGACACACAGTACAGTACCTACCAACGCGATAAAGCCTCAATCATTACCCCGGAAACAGTGCCTGTAAAACATAATCCAGTTTCGTAATTTCAAGCGCTTCTCTTGGTTGAATACCGCAAATACTACCGGGACAAATGACGTCTACGGCATGCCTGTCGGAAGCGTTCATACCGAAGTCCGTCTTCACATACTTTGCTCACAACTATTTGTATAACACGTCTTGAACATTCCTGCATCCCTGGTACTTTTGTAGGTACAGTTCGCCAAACGAATAAGTATGGAATGCAGACGAGCAGGTAAAAATAAAAAATA
Organism: Diarsia rubi; assembly: GCA_932274075.1. NCBI lineage: Eukaryota > Metazoa > Arthropoda > Insecta > Lepidoptera > Noctuidae > Diarsia > Diarsia rubi. The sequence goes on along the minus strand of OW026424.1, from coordinate 15,673,664 downwards.
TAAATATTAAAATATTATTCCTTTAAATATTCTTTGCAAGTGTGATTCGCAACTTTTCTCTACACACGAGTGAAATGTGCATATAAGTGTTTCGAACACAGAATCAAATTCCTGTTACATTCCAACTAACTTTCTTCTCTTTGAGATCCAAGTTTACATAGGTACGTCTCCATTTCCAACTCGGCATAATACACTCTTTTGCAAAAAAAACGGACACCTGAGGAAATTTACGTTCTAAGGTCGATTTGAGTTAGGGCACGCCACGATAATGGCGGTAAGTCCCCTCTTTCAGGAGTGGCTTGAGAGACGCCACGGCGCTCTCACCTTCCGTCTGACGCAGGTCCTCACCGGACACGGTTGTTTCGGGAGGTACCTGCACCGAATCAGGCGGGAGGAAACGCCCGGATGCCACCATTGTGAGGATCGGCCGGAGGACACGGTGGAGCATACAGTGGAGGTGTGCCCCGCTTGGGCGGAGCCCCGCCGTGTTCTCGTAGCGGCGATCGGCGGCGGCGACCTCTCGCGCCCGGCCCTGGTGCAAGCCATGGTCCGGGGCGAGGAGGAATGGGACGCCGTCGCCTCCTTCTGCGAAGCAGTGATGCTAGCGAAGGAGGTGGCGGAACGCGAGAGGGAGAGAACCTCTCGTCCCAGCCGCCGCGGGAGGCGCTCCGGGCGTCGGGGGTCTCGCGATGACCTCCGGCCACCGTAGACGCGGGCCTGTGGACAGTATGCTTTCCACGATGTTTTTAATAACGCTTTGAGGAATACGTTCCCACTCTTCTGCAATGACTCTTTTTAGCTCCCTGATGTTTTGTGGAGCAGGTTGCACTGATCTTACCCGTCTTTTTAGAACATCCCAGACATGCTCAATTGGATTGAGGTCAGGACTTCGAGCTGGCCAATCTAAACGACGGATCCCAACTTCTTGCATGTACGCTTCCACGTCGCCAGAACGGTGCGGGCGAGCATTGTCCATAAAAATTGAATCTTCCCCAAGTGCAGTCAATTTGGGTTGTGCATATGGAATTAGGACTTCCATTATGTACCGGTGTGCATTTAATGTTCCATTTTCTATGAAAACTAACTCCGTACGCTCCGTCGAATTAATTGCTGCCCAAAACATAACGGAGCCTCCGCCATAAGGAGTGATTTCTTCGAAACACACTGCCGCATAGCGTTCCCGTGGTCTTCGCAGCACTCGCCGGCTTCGGTCCTCTCTACACAAAGAGATTCTAGCTTCATCAGAAAACAATACTTTATTCCAGTCCTCCACAGTCCATGAAGCACAGTTCCGAGCAAACTGAAGTCGAGCAACACGGTGCTCACGGAGTAATTTAGGGCCCCGAGCTGGGCGGTAACTCCTGATATTGGCAGCCAAAAGCCTCCTCCTGACCATCCACAAGCTAACTTCTACTTCTCTTACTTCTTCAAGGCTCTTCTTCAGGACCACACTTGACGCCTTACGATTCCGCAACGCCTGACTCACCAAAAAGCGGTCATCTCTTGGTTCTGTGCATCGTTTTCTTCCCGAAACGGGTCTTCTTTTGACCGAACCGGTTTCTTGATACCGTTGCCAAGTCCTCTGGACAGTTGAACGACTCACATTTAGCCGCTGAGACACGTAAGTTTGCGAACAACCTTCTTCAAATAGGGCTATAATTTTACCGGCCCTTATCGCTTTATCACTCATATCAAAAAGTTGTATTTAATGTAAAAAGAAAGATTAAATTGTTAATTTTGCAGAAAATATCCAAAAAGTTTTAAAATATCGTAATCAGTTAAAAATCAATTCGTTTCAGCAATTCGCGCCATTAGTAAAGCAATTTTAGAATAATCCACAATAATCATTATTTTTCTTTTATTAATTTAAAATTTTAAATTTGTAACGTAAAGAATCATGCCAGGATGTGTCAAATAACATGCCAATACATCGTCAAATTAATAAAACCTATTTCTTGTTCTTCTTCATTGAAGTAGAGAAAAAAATCTAAAGTGCCCGTTTTTTTGCAAAAGGGTTTAGAATCAAATAAACGCTTCTTTATCATAATATACGATCTCTTGTTTCGAGAATACACTAATGACGTGACATGGTTCAAAAATGTTACTTATTTGCTTGCTTACTAACTAGTGTGTCATGTGTAGGTGTACATAGTTTTACAGAACAGCATTCTCAACGTCTTACCGTCTCTGGTCTTGTAACTTGTAACTTGTGCTGACATAATATTATGTGTAACAATATGCATTTTAGAGACGACGACGAACCAAAATGTAAAATCAAAATCAAAAGTCATTTATTCAAATTAGGCTGATAATCAGCACTTTTCGAACGTCAAAATTTACTTTACTCTACTTATTTACAAGAGACAGTCCCCCAAAACGCCCACCCTTCGGCAATTCCTAGTGTTTAGCTGGAAAGAAGAAGTGACGGAACAAACTCCCCAGCAACACATTCTGTCTGTTATGTTGGTTAGAAGAACCAGACTCGATACAATAGTAAGGTGTAAGTTCATTTTAGAGTTACTACAGACACAAATCAATAATAAAAAATTATATAACTATAAACAATGTAAAAATAAAAAAGTACATAACATGTAATTAATTTTAATATGCAGGTAGCGTCAGCCTAGGCTTTTTTTGTCTGAGAGCAGTGTACATTTGTTACAGAACGACACATTCTTATAGTGAACATTTCTTATAGTGCCTTAGATATAATCTTTTTAAACGAGTTTTTCACTCGTTCATCATCAAATAACCCCTCCCGCTCTTGGGCAGAGCGAGAGTGTCAGACTTCTACTGATTAAAAACCACCCATGTTCCTCTTAGCCCTATATGTCGAGGCCGCGGTAACTTGTGAACAACCCGCAGCCCCGACGGGACCCGCAGCCCCGACGGGGCCTTGGATACTCTCATATTAACTACAGACGACCATGATGATGAAAGACGTCCACTGAGTTCTATGTCCAGCAGTAGATGTCTTTCGGCTGAAATGATGGTGATGATGATGTGGAACTACATATGAAAAAAATAAGGTTTAAGTAATAACAGTACTAAACATGTAGTTAATATAGTTACGTAAATAATTCATTTTCCCATTTTTCTTTGACCAACATTTTTGTGAACAATATTTTAGGAGCATAAAAACGGAGGCTACTTTGCTCTCCTCAAAAAACTCCATTAAATCTCCGCTTCATACATTAACGTAAACATGAAATAAAAAACATGAGATATGTTCGCTCCGTTTTACTTCATTTTTACCGGACTAATAGTATGCAACACATGAACATAATTTTTAATAAAAGACTGAATTTCCGAGAATCGTTTAACCGGTTATGTGATTCATTAAACTTTTCAATCTTTATTTACTGTATATTAAACTCCCAAAAAGAGGAGAAAGCTACTTAATAGTACATTGTTATCCGAGGGGCGAAAGTTACTTATTTAGTCCCGAGACGTGGTTTGGCGCCCGTAACGTAACGATGGCGCTAATAGTTCGAGGGGCTAAATAAGTAATTTACCCGAGGTAAACACTGTGCTTTTCATTACGAATACGAGGAAAAAAAGAACATAAGTTATTAAATAAAGAAAAAATGAGTGTTGATCGAATGTAGTCGCTTTCCCGCTTATTTTGTTTTTTTTTGCCCTCTGGTCCAGCTATACAGCCAGTATTTTTCATGTTCATCATTAAAAAAAAATGGCAAAGATTTTGTCGAAATCTATGTAATTTTAGAGAAATTGTTAAAACTAAACTAAACGCTTTTGCAAAAAAAAACGGGCACTTTAGATTTTTTTTCTCTACTTCAATGAAGAAGAACAAGAAATATGTTTTATTAATTTCACGATGTATTGGCATGTTATTTGTAGCATCCTGGGCCTGCAGTCTGTACAAAGATAGCGATCGCTTTACGACAAAATTCGGTCGCAAAGCTATAACGATGCGGATTTAAGGTGGACGTGAGCCGGACGCGACCCGCCGGTATTAGCTACCAACTTAAATCCGCATCGTTATAGCTTTGCGACCGAATTTTGTCGTAAAGCGATCGCTATCTTTGTAGAGACTGCAGGCCCTGGCATGATTCTTTAAGTTCCAAATTTTAAATTTTAAATTAATAAAAAAATAAAGATTATTGTGGATTATTCTAAAATTGCTTTACTAATGGCGCGAATTGCTGGAACGATTTTTAACTGATTACGATATTTTAAAACTTTTTGGATATTTTCTGCAAATTAAACAATTTAATCTTTCTTTTTACATTAAATACCACTTTTTGATATGAGTGATAAAGCGATAAGGGCCGGTAAAATTATAGCCCTACTTGAAGAAGGTTGTTCGCAAACTTACGTGTCTCAGCGGCTAAATGTGAGTCGTTCAACTGTCCAGAGGACTTGTCAACGCTATCAAGAAACCGGTTCGGTCAAAAGAAGACCCGGTTCGGGAAGAAAACGATGCACAGAACCAAGAGATGACCGCTTTTTGGTGAGTCAGGCGTTGCGGAATCGTAAGGCGTCAAGTGTGGACCTGAAGAAGAGCCTTGAAGAAGTAAGAGGAGTAGAAGTTAGCTTGTGGACGGTAAGCTCAGGGCCCTAAATTACTCCGTGAGCACCGTGTTGCTCGACTTCAGTTTCTCGGAACTGTGGACACTCATGGACACTGGAGGACTGGAATAAAGTATTGTTTTCTGATGAAGCTAGAATCTCTTTGTGTGGAGTGGACCGACGCTGGCGAGTGCTGCGAAGACCACGGGAACGCTATGCGTAAGTGTGTTTCGAAGAAATCACTCCTTATGACGGAGGCTCCGTTATGTTTTGGGCAGCAATTAATTCGACGGAGCGTATGGAGTTAGTTTTCATAGAAAATGGAATATTAAATGCACACCGGTACATAATGGATGTCCTAATTCCATATGCACAACCCACATTGACTGCACTTGGGGAAGATTGCATTTTTATGGACGACAATGCTCGCCCGCACCGTTCTGGCGAAGTGGAAGCGTACATGCAAGAAGTTGGGATCCGTCGTTTAGATTGGCCAGCTCGAAGTCCTGACCTCAATCCAATTGAGCATATCTGGGATGTTCTAAAGAGACGGGTAAGATCAGTGTAACCTGCTCCACAAAACATCAGGGAGCTAAAAAGAGTCATTGCAGAAGAGTGGGAACGTATTCCTCAAAACGTTATTAAAAACATCGTGGAAAGCATGCCCAGAAGCATTCAAGCTGTGATTTTGGCAAGAGGAGGTCACACTCGTTATTAGGTTTTTACATTTGTAACTTTATTTAATTAAAAAGAGGTAAAAAAAAAACTTGTCTTTATTGCCGACCACTTCTTATTGTTTGGGCGTGTACATCGGTTTTAAAGAATCCATCGTTTTTTTTTTCTTTTAATTGCCCGAATTCACTTCACGCGCATTAATTTACACGATTTTAAGTATACCGACTACGTCAAAGAAATAAATTTCATTTATTTAACTCAAATTTAGATCCCATATACGATACCCGTAGCAAGGAGGTCATATATCAATGACTCAATAGTAAAATATGCATTATTCGAACTTAAGCATACATAATTATTGCTCGTAACTATACATACTTAAATTATAATTGCAGTGAGGATTTTCTCTAAGAATCAGAATCAGAATCAGAATCATTTATTCGTAAACATAGGTAATAATTACATATAAGCTCTTAAAAATAGGGTGGTGCGCTATGTTTTGCCAATTGACATACAAATTACAATAAGGACGATTATTACATACTATTAAATTAAGATATAAATGTCTTACAATACAATTAGTTACATGGCAATTCAATTTTATTATTATTCATAATCAATTTCATTTCATGTCAAAGTTAATAAATGGTCAATTCAATTCATTCAGGTTAAAGATAAGCAACTCGAGTCCTCCCAAAGAATTTAAAGAGATAAAATACTGCAAACTTTCCATTTATCTGTAGCCAACCGTATCTTTTTAATTATCTCAAGGTTTATTTTTACACGACTGCCCAAAAAAAGAGTGTTAGGTATGTATTTTGGGTTCGTACTCTTAGAGGAAACCAGAAGTGAATGAGGAACAGGGTGGGATGTTTTTGATCCTATACTTAAATGGGAGGATTTTCTCACGAGGCATACCTGAGGGCACGGCAGTGCCCCCGCCAAGTCGAGCAATAAAACGGCACGGCCGTACCATCCTTTTCTCGAACCAGTTCAGGCCATTTTCGACCTCCTATAACTTCGTTGTTGGATAAAACTAGAAGCCTGAATTTAGTAACCAATTAGGCATTGTATAAACACGGTATATTTCAAATTTCATTCTATTTGAACCAGTAGTTTAAGAATTATAATTAATCAAAGTTCCTTAGTTTTGTCACTCACTCACTGACTGACTGAGTGACTGACCGATCATCAAAAGTCTAAGGCACTTCTAGCAGATATAGAAGCTTCAAATTTAAAATACAATTAGTGTTTAGTGTATAAACCATGGAAAAACTAAAAAAATATACAATTTCAGTCTAGTTTTCTAGATACACAAACTGCATAAATAACTTTGTAATCCTATATAATTGTATAGGATTACAAAGTTAAAGTTACATTTTCAGTAAATGAATTTACGAGTTATTAAATTTAACACACTTCCTAGTTTCTGATTGATCTGAAATTTTGCACGTATATATTGTATATCGCCTATCAATGCAATATTATGATGATATGGAACTGATCTGATGAAGGAGCTGGAAGTTGGCCATAGGAACTCCCATTTTAGATTCGTCTTGTCGATTAGTTTGTCTTAAGACGGTGCCCAGGGTCCGTTGATGAAGCTGGAAGACGGCCATAGGAATTCCGTTATTCAACGACATAACCCTATCGAGTTTGGACTCGTTTCATTTGTCTTGTCGAGTAGTTTGTCTTTAGATGATGTTCAGGGTTCTGAATAGTTCTGATGGTGGAGTTGGAAGGTGGCCATAGGAATTCCGTTATAAAACCACATAACCCCATCGAGTTTGAGCTCATTATGTCTTGGTGAGTACTCTGTCTTGAAATCGGACAAGCAGTTTTTGAAAAATCAACAAAATTTAAAAAAACTACATTGTCTGCATTAACGAACTTTTCGTCTCCGTCGTTTACGAACCGATTTGGAAAATTCTACTTTTATTCGAAAGCCTATGCTTTCCTATTGGTCTCATAGTCACCAGGTTGGGATCAGATGATGGAATCTTGGCGAAATCGGGAGAACTCAGAAAAATGTACAGCGATTTTGGTATTTTCTCTCTAACAAGCTGATCTGATGGTAGAATGGTTCTTGTGTAACCGACATCAATACGACCTCGCAAACTTCGGGGATTACAGGCGTGATGTTTTGTTATTCTACTAATACAAAACTTTGCGAGGTCGTATTGATGTCTAAATGATAGCAAATGGATTGGGATTGTTGAAATCCCTATTGTTTACACCAGTTCATAACATAACATCACACCGGTACGTTGTGAAGGGGTAAGCACATGTGAATCACTAAAAAGTGAAAAATATAAACTTTTTAACACAAAATAAAATCGGTGTGCGGCGGTGGCAAAAAATAAATAAAACCAACAAAAGTCACCGACTTTAGAAACGAAATTTTATTCTAAAGTTTATTTTTCACTTTTTGTGTTTTATTTTTTGTCGAAGTCGGTTTTATTTTTTGTTAAAAAGTTTTTGGATTGCTTAGTGGTAAATACTGCATATATAAACTTTCGTGAGACATTCACCAAAAACGATGGATCCCCATTCTGTGTGTTCAAATCATGCTTTATTTTTTTTTATTTAATATATTTCCTTCAGTCTTACAAGCTGGCTCACAATTTTATATTACTGAATATGTTACACACAAAATGTTATTTACATGCAAAATATTTCTCGTACGACTTAACTTTTTGCAAGTTTTTGTCCAACACTGAGAATAACGGCGGTAACATCCCTAAAAACTTCGTACAACATAATTAGTAGTCTAGGGTGTGACGTCATTAGTCTTCAGACGGTACAAAAAGGTCTTTATTTAATTTTAATAGCATCTATTTAGCTTACTTTAAAACACGGTTTAAGTCCTGACTTGGTAAAACATAGCAATTAGTAACAGAAGGAAAGTTTATACACTGCTCTGTAGAATAGGTAGTCCTGAAATAAATATAAAATAATATATAAAAACTCAAATCAAGCTGATCGGCTGCTCGTACGGGACGATATACTCGTAGCTGGAGGTGTGGCGTATCTAACATGGCTATAGAAGTTTTTAAAATATTTTTTTTCTTACCATCTGCTACTTACTGTTCGCTCAGCAAGATTGTCAATAAGTTAGTTATTAATAAGATAAGTTAATTTGTTAGTAAGGAAAACAGTAATTATTTTCAAAGTAAACGAATTAAGCCGTCACAAACATTTCTTCTTAAGTACTAAATCATTTTTATTTTTGGTCATACCCTAAGATTTAATGGAAAGTTATAGACCTGAAACCAATAGTCCAACTAATCCCGAATTTATCGTGAAACTGTAAAACACTTCGAAAAACTTTGAAGGGATTTCTATTAAATGGTTTCGATGCAATTTATTAAGCCATTAAATGCAGAACCTATTACCGAAGAATGTTTAAAAGTTTTCATTTTCATTGAAGTGAAACTTCGATTAAAACCATTCGATAGGCATTTTAATGTTTTTAGTAAAGACTAACAAAGACAAATGATTTATTTGATAGCACGACCATTACCTTCTTAATCAGTTACTACTTTAGTTTTGAACGAATTTATGTGTTTTGAACGTAGTCTACAAACTTATTGCTTTTATTTTGCCACTTGCAATTTTTAAAAAATGAGAACAATATATTCTGATACACAGTATACCCTATTGTTGTTACGTCGGCTGCTTTACGATAACTTTCTAGATTTCGATCCAGTTTAAACTCCATTTATTGTATCACCATTCGTTCGCGTGGTTGTCGAAAACTAAAATGCGTCGCTTAGACAAAAGCACATTAAATCATTGCCTTGCGTTAACTTACTGACGCTGTAGCAAATAAGAAGAGGGCAATGCAAAGCACACTATGTCCAATACTAAAGTTTAGATAGATGGATGTTTGTTAATCAACCACGTCAGAACGGCCGAACGGATCTTGATGAAATTTGAAACAGTGGTAGATTATAGTCCCGTCAACAAGAGATACCGGCCGAAGGGCTAAGAAGAAACATGGGTGGTTTTTTGTCAGTAGAAGTCTGACCAAGAGCGGGAGGGGTTATTTGATGATTATCCACATTCCAAAAAAAAAGTAGATTATAGTCAATAGGCCCTGTCGTTAGCGCGTTTGTGTTCCACGCGCGCCTTAAAGAGATGTCAGCAACAATGAAGGAGCCTCAAAGGGACGACATCTGCTGAGGCTGAGGGTTTATTGATTTATTTATTTATTTATTTGGTTTACCAACAATTGTTACACTGGTTATGAGCTTAAAAAACAAGTAAAAATATATGAACAATAGTGTTGTTCGCAAGAGATACCACGGCCCCGAAACACAAAGGGCTAAGAAATATCTGAAAGATCATAGACGATTATTCGTCAGTAGAAGTCTGACACTTACTTCCACTCCGCCCAGAGCGGGACGGTCTGCTCTGCTTCGGTGGAGCCCCACCGTGTTCTCGTAGCGGCGATTGGCGGCGGCGACCTATCGCGTCCGGCTCTGGTGCAAGCCATGGTCTGGGGCGAGATGGAATGGGGTGCCGTCGCCTCCTTTTGCGAAGTAGTGATGCTAGCGAAAGAGGTGGCGGAACGTGTGAGAGAGAGAACCTCTCGTTCTAGCCGCTGCGGCAGACGCTCCGGGCGTCGGGGGCCACGTGATGGCTTCCGGCCACCGTAGGCGAGCGCCTGTGTACGGTGAGTAACGAGCTAGCTAATCGTCCGTCCGTTCTATGACGATGACAGGCCGCGTCGACGGCGCATTCGTGTTCCACGCGCGCCTCAAAGAGATGTCAGCAACATTGAAGGGGCAAGGGCTGACGCCCGTCGGGGCTGCGGGTTGTTCGAAAGAGATACCGCGGCCTCGACACAAAGGGCTAACACCACACCATATCTATATGACGGCATGGTTGGCGCAGTGGCTGGACGATTGACAGTAGCACTGCGTGTCGCAATTTCGACTCCCACACGGAACAAACAAAATATGTCATGAGTTTTTTCTAATTTTAATTTAGTTTTAAAAACCGGCCAAGTGCATGTCGTACCACGCATAATGTAGGGTTCCGTAGTTGCCCATCACAAACATGTGAAGTTACTAAACTGATTAATCACCCTGCCAACCTGCCTCCGAACGATGATTTTTATTATAAAAATGAAACAAACTTACATTTGCAGATTTAAGACCTGTGCTCCCATACATCATGCATAGGAAAATATTTTATTAAATAAGGTACATTTTATAAGTTGGTCGACTATTTCTCGTAAACTTGTAAAGCCTACTAAGCTGTAATAGTTTTGCTTTTGTTTTATTTATTACTATCAGGATTTGCTGCTGCTGACATTGCTGTGAAGGTCATAGAAACTTATAGAACTTACTAAGAATGAAGTGAACTAAAAAGTGTAATTTAATTTAATTAGTGATTGTGAAATAAGTGTTTAGTAAAAAATATTTGGAGCTTAATCGGGTTTGAATTTGTACCATAACCAGCTCGTAACACTATCTACATATTTAATTGCAGAAACATAATTCTGTTTATCTTCCAAACAGTCTTAATTGCTTACAAACTACAGGTAATGATCCATTCATACACCCAAGTCGTCAACTAAATAAAACTACTCAGGAACCGTCGGGACAAACATGAATCAAACCATTCAACTTGAGAACCAGGTACCTACCGTCTGTGAACGATAAGTTGTAAGACAAGTTAGCTTGAAGTTGAAGCCTACTTACGACTTAGTTCTGCAGGAATAACAACTTTTGCGTAGGATTTACGTTACAAAGTGATGTCATTAAAGTTTTAAGTAAATTGTCTGCCAGCCTCTGCCTCTTTGGTCTTGATTGCCTCATTGGACGTGATCAACACTGCTGAGCATGATCTTCCTGGGTTAATTTCCTGGGTCGAGCAAATTAATTTTGTTCATCAAGAATTGCATAATAGCAGTCACAGATTCTAGATTTGTGTCCGGTTGGAGGCTCGCCCGCTATTACGCCCGAAATAAAATTTATTTATTATTTATTTATTACTTGAACATAACTGGCGAAAAATAAGTGCCTAACCCTTCGAGGAGTACAGTTGTGATGTTAAATAAATAGGCAAAAAATGGTAAAAGATCTGCGTGCTAAATGTTTGAAGCATTCTCTTGTCTAGATTTTTTTTACTTTATTCTTTTGAAATAAAAGGTACCGCGTTTGTTATCACTTGCCCTTACCATTCCAATGTCTGAGAGGGTCTCTAGTACAGCTCAGCAGTGTTGTCCTTTAGTGAGATTCTAGTACCTTCAAATTTATTGAAAAAGTAAATGCGAAAGGCTTTAGTAATTGACGAAAAACTAGCATCAACAGTCCAGCGTGAAAAAAAAGCATATAGGGGTAAAATATCTAAGACGACGTGTTAAGTCTACTCACGACTTTAAATCTATCATGTTATATGACCAGGCACAACATTCAGGAACATTCCGAACAAAAAATAACTTTTATAATCTGCCTCACACACTGACTTATTCATTCCAACGGTGATATTTTTATTCAAATTCCAAAACTTTTGTATGTGTATAAAAGAATTCTTATCAAGTTCTAGTGAATAGAAAAATATACGTGTTCGTTTTCATGAAAATAACTTTTAGACATATCTGCTGAAAGTAACTCGTTTCATATTTGTTATTGCTGGTTTAACTACGAGGTAAAATGTTCCGTATGTCTCACTGGGTATTGCCAGCGGCTTCGCCCAACACAACTCAAAAATTATCCCACGGGAAGATAAAATCGGGATAAAAACTATCCTGTGTGTTAATCCAGGCCATAAACTATCTGTGCACCAAATTGTTCGGTAGTTTTTGCGTGAAAGAGCAACCAACATACACACTCACAAACATTTGCCTTTTTAATATTAGTGTGATTACTTACATCACACAGCGTGAACGCAGATCAAAAGGCATATCGTCCAAACAAGACGCGACTTACCTACCTTATGGTCTGTTTAGTCCTGTACGGACCGCTGTGCGTCTGTGTAGTATATCCTGTGATATTTTGGCTACTCCAGTCCCCGTATTCACAAACACCTTTTTTTTTTTTTCTTTTGGCGGTTGTTAAATCATTGAATAACCCTCCTTCCGCTCTTGGGCAGAGCGAAAGGGAGTGTCAGACTTCTACTGACTAAAACCACCCATGTTTCTTCTTCTCCCTCTATGTCGAGGCCGCGATAACCTGTGGACAACCCGCGGCCCCGACGGGATTCACAAACACCTCGATTCAATTTCGATTGGGAAAGTCGTATGACTGTTTCACTTGCTTTCGTAATGACAAGTTACGATAGACATACGACTTACTCGTATTTACCTTTGACGGATTTGAAATCGAACCGAAACGTAAATACGAGGTGGCTGGTTGCTTGGATGATAAATGGTATCTTCCTAATTTAAGATTCCACTTCCCCGTTAGTCGGTGTACTAAGTTATCAAAAATAATTTAAAAGGCGATTACTTTTTTTTTTTTCTTTCGGCCTTCGGCGAATCCAATTGCATGGCTGAAGGAAACGGCTACGTTTCCTTCCGTTGTACTCTGTCACTAACCCTAGTGTCAGAGTTTCTAAACCGCCTCAAGGGCCTCTGACATGGCCACCACCAAAGTATGCTTCCCGTGGGAATCGAACCCACGACAACCGTGTCACAAGACAAACGCCTAAACCACTCGACCACGGAACTTTTGAATTAAGGATGGGTTTTTAATTAACCAGTACGGACAAACTGCAAACACGGCTCCTGACGCGAACACCTGCGTACAAACATTTAGTTGAGCATCTGTCAGTGTCGGGTGCCCACAGATATTCTAAATCCCAAACTAAAACTCATATTTTTGACACACACACGGGTTGTGCTCATGCAGCGGTAAAATATAGCGCCACAACAATTTATTCCCCACTGTTTTGCTTCGCTGTAACTCCTGGTCAATGCAAGCCACGCAAAACTTGACCGTTTTATGTTTTGAGCAGACGCCAATGTCGTGAATTTCAGACATTTATGTTTCTACATAAATATACCGTCGTACGCGTAGAATACCACGTCAAGACTGAAAAAAAATATATATTAAAAGCTTGCCACGCTAAAACCTCGATGAACCTAATATTTTGTTGCAGGTCCTCATGTAATGCAAAATAAATAATACCTACACGTGATTATTTATTTACTTACTTAATTAATTTTATTTTTATGAACATTATTACTGAAATATTGTGTTATTTATAACAAAATACAAAAAATTGTTGTCTCCTTTTCAAGGAGATCTCTCGCCGTCTAGTCGACTTTTCGCGCGACCAAAGGGCTGGCTCTTTCTTTGGTCAAAGGCAACGTGGCAATGCTGCCAGTATTCTGGGCGCGTTCCCGGTTGTCAGCGATGCGGAGGAGTACTAGGACACCTAAGTGGTCGTTGTAGATATGTAAGTATTAACTTTAAGTTTTAATTTGTAATACCTACACGTAAATCAGTCCAGTCATTTGGTTCGAAAAATGGGGTTACCTGGAAAGTTTTCTTTTAATTTAATAGACTTTGATGTGCTCTTTTTGAATCTCAACTATAACCCCTCGTATCTTAGCCAATCGCGCTACCATCTAGGATATATGGTGTCTATTTGCAGTTTTTAACGATATCTCCATTCCGACTCATTTAACGATAGAAACATGTTAAACAGATGTTTTTTTTTTATCCTACAATTTATGTCTTGACCAATGTTTTCATAAAATAAATAGTTTCAGTGTACGAGCACCGCAAAGTATAATTTGTATACACAGCGTAACTTTTAAAAGTGATTCTCTCTTAATGAAATAATTAACATTTTATGTTTTCACAAACATAATAATTATGTTAGAAGTCATACTGTTTTGCAATAGGTGTTTTATCTAAATAGAAACGCGAAAATACCTTTGAAGCTTTGCTAAGTGTATACGTTTTGTTAGTCCGCGTGACTGTACACCGTCACTGTAACAGTCATTTACTAAAAATATTTGTTTTTCTGTACATTATTTACCGTATCACAGTGGGTGTTTGACGTTTACAAACAATTATTCATCATTATCCTTGCAGTATTGTAAAACTGTTACGTCAAATTCTACGGCGTAGTACCGTTGCTACGGCGTAGCTTCGTTGCTACGCCGGCTACGCTTTGACGTCACCGCCCCGCCTAGACATTAATCAGTACCTCTACCATGAGTTTACACAGCCAAATCTCGCAAGCGTCTCCGTAAATTATTTGTATGAAATATCGTACAGCGCCTCTAGTGGTCGCAGAAAGAATTACAATTCGTAACATGAGCACTATATATGGCGATAGGTTAAAAACATAACGTAATCTATTCTATAGTTAAGTATTTCAGCTGTCACCATACAAAACGGTACCATAAGTCACTAATTTCACTGAACCTATCGAATAATTCGCTTACTATAGTGGTTACGTAGCTCACTAGCATTTTAGCGTGTGAAACATATGTTTACAATAGAATTATGTACGTTTTTGAGTCTCATGCAGTCAAAATAATGTCTGCAAGAGCTTATTTAGTATGAAATATGTTAGTGGCCGCTGAATTTGAAAACCAACGACGTGAATAACGTGAATTTCAAGAAATGATTTTCCGAAATGAGAATTCATGTTAGACACTAATTGCAAAATATAAATGAATGAAAGTTTATTAAACTTTATAGACTCTCTAAAGAATACTTTGAAGGTTTATGCATTTGTTTGAATAATATTACGGATTTGATGTCAACAGAGCGAGTTTCATTAGAACTAAAGGCACCATGCAGTTCTCTCAAAACAAAACACAATAATTTTGAAGAAAGTTGAAACATACCTTTCTATGAACTCGACCAACAATTTAAACTGAGGCACTACTCCTCATAGGGCACGCCACGATAGTGGCGGTAAGTCCCCTCTTTGAGGAGTGGCTTGAGAGGCGCCACGGCGCCCTCACCTTCCGTCTGACGCAGGTCCTCACCGGACACGGTTGTTTCGGGAGGTACCTGCACCGAATCAGGCGGGAGGAAACGCCCGGATGCCACCATTGTGAGGATCGGCCGGAGGACACGGTGGAGCACACAGTGGAGGTGTGCCCCGCTTGGGCGGAGCCCCACCATGTTCTCGTAGCGGCGATCGGTGGCGGCGACCTCTCGCGCCCGGCCCTGGTGCAAGCCATGGTCCGGGGCGAGGAGGAATGGGACGCCGTCGCCTCCTTCTGCGAAGCAGTGATGCTGGCGAAGGAGGTGGCGGAACGCGAGAGGGAGAGAACCTCTCGTCCCAGCCGCCGCGGGAGGCGCTCCGGGCGTCGGGGGTCCCGCGATGACCTCCGGCCACCATAGACGCGGGCCTGTGGACGGTGAGTGATGGGCTAACTCGCCGTCCGTCCGTCTCACGACGAAAACAGGCCGTGTCGACGGCGCGTTCGTGTTCCACGCGCGCCTCAAAGAGATGTCAGCAACATGGGAGGGGCCCGAAAGGGCCGACGCCTGTCGGGGCCGCGGGTAGTCCAACGGTTATCGCGGCCTCGACATAGAGGGCGAAGAAGGAACATGGGTGGTTTTTAGTCAGTAGAAGTCTGACACTCCCTTTCGCTCTGCCCAAGAGCGGGAGGGGTTATTCGATGATTTTACACCCACCAAAAAAAAAAAAAAAAAAAAGGCACTACTTCTCATTGTTTTAATAATCTGTTTGAATCTACTAATGTTAACTTTTAAACCCACACAACACAGCTCTGTGACACAAGGTCAACAAACAAAATTACAAATTCAATACAGGACAGTGACATATTTAAGGAATAAAAATTCAAAAAACCACTAAATACTTTAGGTAGTGTAATAACCGTCAACTTTTCTATTTTGTCGGTTTATTTGTGTATATATCGTTCTCTCCTCTTGTTAGTGGGAAAGAAAGAAACAAAACATGAGTTGAGTCAATTTAGCTAGACGACGGCCTTTGTAAGACTCCGTAAATCTCATGGTGTAAGCATTATCAAAATCTATTTGATACTCGTTAACACGCTAGCGAGTAAGTTTTCTATGACATCTCATGGTAGAGCTACAGAGTCCTGTTTCCATAACCCATTAGGTTTCAAGCCAGAGTAACCACGTAAAACGAACAATAAAACTGACCCTTTTCCTTAATGCGTTGCGTTGAGATGGAAATATGGTAATGTGTCGCCAGACATCCTCCATACATGCACGTGTTTGCCATACATTATTCATAAATGTATTTAATTTCAGCGCACACAACAATTATAAAAAGACGGCCACATTTTATTAAAGTCAGTAAACAATTACATAATTTAAAGCATATAAATTAGAATAAAAGACAATGACCGAAACTCGTACCAAGAATTCTCGAGTTTCAAGATTAAAATGTTATAGTAATTATTTTCATATTTTTTTTACGACATTATGCGGCTGGGATTTGATTTATGAAGAAGGAATTAAATTTAAAGTATAAAAGTATGAATATTGTTTTATTACCTACACATGGCGTTTACACAACTATGTAGTTCAAAAGTCGTTCTGTTAGATCTATCAGTTGATTTTGACAGTTCGACTGACTTCGCATTGTAGAGGTTTCCCTACAATACCTAAATCGAAAATAACCTCAAAACCAAACAATGAGTTTAAATTTTTGATTTTATAAAATTACTCCGAAACTCGGATTTAGTTTACAAAAAGAACTTTTGTAGGAGTTAATATGATAAATGTAGACAATAAAAAACGAAATGATTGACTTCTCCTTGCCGAGAGAAGGACTGAACTTGCCTTGTAATCTTAAACTTTAGTGCGTTGTAAGAAAACTGCCATCGATTTTGTTCAGTCTACAATATCATGATGTGTGTGTGATTATGGCAATCTTTAGCAAAGATGGCGCTAAAGTAAAATTCAGCGAGTCTTCAGTGACTAGTTGGGCAAACTGTTATAGGGTTCTCAATCAGGATTATTTCAGGAACAGGCTGGATTAGTGCCCCGTTGATTACAATAACATTATTACCTCATCTTACATGGGACTTGAAAAAAAAACAAGCCAATTTCCTCAAGATAAATCTATTTCAAACTTTAAATTATCCACCATTTGAATAGTAAACGGGTCATGGAGGTAATTTAAGTAAAGTTTTAACCTGAAAAACTAGTATTTACAAAAAAACCTGTGAAAAATTTGGAACTTCGACCCCCAATATCTCCGTAACTAGGGGGTTCCCAGGTATGGTCTACAACAAAAAAATTATCCTAGTGATGGGGAGAACAAGTGCCTTTCCTTTGCGTTAAGGGTACTTTTACACCGTTTATGCTGAATCCAATTGAAATTCGGAGCGAGTGTTGAATAAAACAGAAGATACCAGTATAAACTGTTGGGATGCACGGACCGATCAGTTCTATCGACTGATTTACATTTTATTTATAGAGTCCTGTTTTGAACTGCAGCTAGTCGGGTTACAAAAAGTGCAGTTTTATATTGAAGTACTGCTAGTAAGCTGCTGTGTGATGAAAAACTGTGTGTTGAGCTCTACAAATATGTATAGGCACTGCAATGGATCAGTGTTGCCATAAATCGAGCGAAATTCACCATATTTTTTTATAAAACTTCATTACTTTCCGCTTACCGCTCTAGGCAGAAGGGCGCAAGGGAGCGTCATACTTGTACTGGCTAAAACCCACACATGATCGTTCCTTCAAAGCCTTTGGTGTCTCAGGTATCTCTTTCGAACGGTCCCTTTATTTCGGTCCCGCAGCCAATTGAGACAGGATAGAAAAAAAAAACAAAGAAACTATAACTAAATCTACATACCGTCAGTGAGTTATAGGGTAGTTAACTAAAAAAAGCTAATTAGTCCGTCAGATAGATTTCCAAAAAATATTGGGCACGTATTTTTTCTTTTTTCATGTAAGCATACAATGAAGACGATACAGTGCTTTGAAAACTCGACGTCATATTCTAAGACATTAGTATGACATTTTATGACGGTTAGTGGCGTCGCAAACCCCCACTTTAACGTTTTAACGTTGTCAATTTTGTTTGATTTGATAAAACAAAAAATACGTATCCAATATTTTTTGATAATCTAACAGACGGACTAATTAGAATCATATTTTTTTAAGTCAGTAAACATCCCTATTGTTTTTAGTAGTAATTTAGTTGAAATTTTTTTCTAATACGATAGTCTCTAAACCGAGAAAACAATGCCAATTTGTTATTCCTAATCCAGTGGCCAACAATACGGGAAGAACACACATCCCATACAGCTAGCACACTGTTCAGAAATGCTAAACGCAAGCCAAGCTTTTAGGCTTGTCTGAAAAAACCGCAACTAATTATCACATTATTACTATTTGTATCAAAAGTGATGAGTTCACATCATTATTCAAACATCATATGAAAAGTTTTAACAAACAGAATGTGGACTCAAAGATAGAACAAAGCATTTATGAATCGTATATCTTTTTTTTTTGGGTGTGGGAAATCATCAAATAACACCTCCCGCTCTGGACAAAGCGAAAGGAAGTGTCAGACTTCTACTGAGTAAAAACCACCCATGTTCCTTCTTAGCCCATTGTGTCGAGGTCGCGGTAGCTCTTTCGAACAAACCGCAGCCCCAACGGGATGAATCGTATATCTATGTCAACAACCTGTCTAACTCTAAAACATGTAACTTGTTAGCGCGACAGGTTTTATTTCGACAAACTAGAATCTGTCATATTTCTTAAATAGATTTTCAACTTTATCGCTAACGCATTAGGTTCAAGGCTGATTGATTTTTTTTTACTGTATCACGTAGTTTGATGCGTTGGTGTTTGTACATAGTTATTTGATTTGAAATAAACATGTTAGACTTTGTAGTAATGACTGCCTTGTTGATCCTGTGGATGCAATGATGACTGCTGATCATGAGGTCCCGGGTTCTAATCCTGGGACAAGCAAAATGGTTATTGGGCTTTTCCATCAGGAATTTCTCAGTAATAACCACAGAGTCTCTTCATTCACCTCATTTCATTGGACGTAAACACAACTAGTGATACAGCATGTAGGTACTACAAAGGTCCTCTACCTTACCCTTTTTTTTTTGGGGTGGGAAATCACTAAGTAACCCCCCCGCTCTTGGGCAGAGCGAAAGGGAGTGTCAGACTTCTACTGACTAAAAACCACCCATGTTCCTTCTTAGCCCTAGATGTCAAGGCCGCGGTATCTCTTACAACATCCAGCAGCCACTCTACCTTACCCTTCGGGGTTTATTGGCGTGAGGATAAGTATACATTTTAGCTTTTTCAGGAGCGCTATTGACATAGTTATGAAATCAGCGTCAACACTATAAATCATAGAAAATCATAATCATTTAATCTAAATATCCAGGTTTCACCTCAATCATAACATTTCTAGAACCATTAGTCAATGTTTTGTGACATTTCTACACCATAGACTTTTCAGTCCACAATATTTCGTTCATCACCTGAATATTAAGATTTGTAATCACAATATCTTACCCGACTTAGATTAATGTTGACAAATTATCACGATTAATCCATTGGAATTAAATGAAATAATAATTTGTCTGAAATGTAAAATTCCCGTTAGCCGTAAATGAAATAAAACAGAACAACAACAGATCTTTTGTTTCTAGATGGATTGCTTTTACGAGAATTTCCATAAAATAACGTCGATTACCCTCTTTTTAGTAACAAATAGGTATTCTTAAAATCTTTCAAAGATTTTATTTTGTTTCGTAAGTTTCTTTATTCTTCAGATTGTTTTTATAGTATTAAGATTATGATAGTATTAAGGATATATGACCAATTTATGATAGTATTAAGATATACATTAATGATTTGTTTATGGTTCCAAATTCAAATTTTTGTTTATTTTTTGTTGTTGTTAGATTGGCACAACTGTTTTCCATTCGGCCTCGGTTTCGCCCTCGTGGACTTCGGTTTTGTCTAAGGAATCAGGATCGGTTTCGGAATAGGGGATCGGACTGGGTCAAAAAAATATGATTCTAATTAGTCCGTCAGTTAGATTATCGAAAAAAATTGGATACGTGTTTTTTGTTTTATCAAATTAATAAAAATTGACGGAGATAAAACGCCTTACAAGATAGGTACCGTGGTTAAAAAGGAGGGTAAAAAGTCATTTGTAGCTAAAAAATGTACTGACATGTGACGTTTACGAGGAGTTCACGAGTTTTCGATATATTAATTTAAAATTCTTAAAATGGATTACTTTGACTTTATAGAGATAGAGACATAAAGTCATTTTAAGAATTTGAAATTTTTATCGTGATTCATACTAAGATTCTGCGTGGATTCTGATAAAGCGGCCATTTTAGACCCGCTGGGAATCGTATATGTTAATCCAATAAATATTCTATGTGTTAACTCAGGTTATGAACTATCTGTTTGCCAAAATTACAACGAAATCCGGTCAATAGTTTCAGCGCAAAAGAGTAACAAACATTATATTCATACATTCTTACATCGCGTTCATAATATTAATAGAAGTAGGATTTTTCCGGGACTTTGTACGGGATTGCTTCTAAAAGTAAACAAAAGGGCCCTTATCATTTTCTATGACTATCATAGGAGGAAAAACTCCGAATTATATGTAAGGGATGGGCCACATATTTCATAAGCGCCTATAAGGAATGTGCTGCAATCATCGGCCTGCCAGGCAGATAAAGAGTAAAAAAAAATAGGGTTGTTGGTTGTACTCGTGAGTACGGTCGACGTAAAAGTGTTTGCATTCATGTTTGGAACACCTAACTCTTTTGGTTGTGGAAATTATCCTGAAGTCATATTTTAACTATTTTATATTTTGACGAAGAACAAGGTACGGAATTATTTTATAATTTTGATACTTTTGCTCGACATGAGAGAAGAAGTTTGTAAGAGTGTCAATGGAGTCTGCCCATTTTTCTCCACAAGTCCACGGAGATATAAACTTTGGAATGAGCAACTACAGTCCTTGCCCTGGCTGGAAGCCTTAAACTCAAAGCACCCACAGGGATTTGCCCGGTTAAGCAGAAGACAGTCTCCTAGACTGAACTGCGAGATGCCATATCGAAAAAAAAAACTACAGTTCTTTCACAAGTATGCCTTGTGCAGTCACAAGGCATACTTGTGAAGGAACTGTAGTTTTTTAACTTCACTGTATTTTGTTTGACATTGAATAGTGTTTGTAATCGTCTTTGTAAATAATGTGTTGTTAATTTAAGTTTTTGAATTCAAGTGTGTTCTACGTTATTTAGCAAATAATTTATAAAGCTTATTGTATAGGCACATAGGCATATATATAGTCCCAATTTATTTGTTTTTTCACCCTTTATGTTCAAAGGTTTTGAAAACATTATATTTGGCGTTATCATCTCCCTGTATACATAGTTTATGCTGAATTGTCTTTGGGCTCAGCCTTTTGTAAATCAAAGTCCTTTGTTTTTGCTTTCGTTAAATTAGGCAGGTTTTTTTATCAATTATTGTCGTCTTTGTTCAAAAATATTTATTTTGGGTTATTTGCAATCAGAGTTGGTTGCTTCTTGGATTCAGTTTATTTTATGATAGAACTAGCTTACGCTCGCGACTTCACACGCGTGGATTTCGATAATTGTCCCAATGCATTATACGACTGGGATAAAAACTAACCTTTGTGTTAATCCAGGTTATACATTTTTTGTATGTTAAATTCCCAGTGACCCAAACACCCACTCATACAAGGAAGATATCCTTACTCGTAGGTACAGTAAGGATATCTTCCTTGTATGAGTAACATAATCCACCAAACGGGCCAAAATATGTGTCAGAAAGCGTTTTAAGAGTTAGATTTCTATAATTAAAGTAAGGTGCAAATTAGCATTTAAAAATCATTACTCATTCAAACATTCCAACCTTTAAACGTAATCCAAAAAGTTATGCAAAAGTAACTCTTATAAATGAATTAATTGCAGAGCAAATGGTTCACTTGTTCTACCCAACTGCGGAAATGATGAAACTTGATAATGTGAAAAGTAAGGGCTCACTCAGATTTATTGCACTGATAAATTACCAAATTAACGGAATCTGGACTATTCGTTTAATTAGCAAACTCGGCTGGAATTTGGTATCGCCGGTAAATTATGGCAGACATTTTTGAAACGGAATTGGTTACCTACGAGCAATATTAATTTGATAAGTCTTTTTACCCGACTGCAGCGAAGCCCTAAAGGAGGGTTATGTGTTTGGCGTGTATGAATGTATGTATGTCCGTTTCTTTGTTCCCTCATAACTCCTAAACAGATGAAGGGATTTGAATAAAATATACGCCGTTAGATACGTCTTGATGGCGCGAGTGTCACTGGCTACATTAGAATTTAAAAAGAAAAGGAAGATTTTGCGGATTTTGGGGGCCATATAGCGTATTTAAAAAATAAAAAAGTTCCATTACCATCGAGTAGGATTTCAAATTGAAGGGTTATAAAAGGAGATTACGAAAATGTATGACACTTATATGTTTAAAATAAATTCAAAGTCACAAATCATATAAACAAACACAAAAGTTAAATCATCTTCGAAGATTTTTACGCGACCAACGAAAGAACAGACACAAAAGAACTTAAAAGTTGGAAATAAAAAAAGTAGTTAAAAAACTAAAAAACCCGACTGAAAAAACTGAAAAGTAAAAACCAGCACATTTTAAATTAAACAAAACTTGGAAGCAGGCGGGGTTCATTTGAATATTAAATTATGAAAAGAAAATAGAATGGTCCCCGCCTGCTTCCAAGTTTTGTTTAATTAATTTGATAAATCTTTTTTACTGTTGATAAAGTGATGAAAGACAGATAAAAAAAAAAATTAATAGAAATACGAGTATGTCATGTGCATACTTAATGACAAATAAAATAAACAGACAATACAGCTTATCAAATATAAACAATAGGGTAGTTAACAAAAAAAATCTAATTAGTGCGTCATATAAATTAAAAAAAAATATGGGACACGTATTTTTTTTTCTTTTTTCACGTAAAAAAACAATAAAGACGATACAGTGCTTTGAAAACTCGTGTGACGCCATACTCCGCCATACATTAATATGACATTTTTAAGCGGTCAGTGACCTCACCAACCCCCATTCAAATCTTCGACGCTTTTTATCTTCGGCATTTTTTATTGATTTGATAAAACAAAAAATATGGATCCAATATTTCTCGATAATCTAACAGAAGGACTAATTAGTATCAACACACACATACACATAACACACATACACACACACACACAAATGTACATTTACATGTACATGTACATGTACATTTTATTAAGTCAGTAAACATCCCTATTACAAAAAGACGGAACAGAAAGCTCGTCGTGACTGCGACAAGCAGGGGGACGAATGT
The DNA here is from genome assembly GCA_932274075.1 of Diarsia rubi. Classification (NCBI taxonomy): domain Eukaryota; kingdom Metazoa; phylum Arthropoda; class Insecta; order Lepidoptera; family Noctuidae; genus Diarsia; species Diarsia rubi. The sequence continues at coordinate 15,650,107 of OW026424.1, read as the reverse complement.
TTCCTAGAAATAGTTAAGTGCTTCAAAGTACACCCACATTTAACCAGGAGACGAGCTAAATTCCGACAGCTACTGGAAAATTCCAGGAAATTGGAACGACCTAGAGCAACGACAACATTTAAATCGCCGTATTTAGGTCACGTTTAAAATGTCTTCTCACTAAAAACGCTTTAGGCTAAATCTAACGATGTCACTCTTTGCCGATAAGATAACAAAAAAATATATATAGTACGCAACATTTCCAAACGCAATATGAACAAGGACATTAGGTACATTGCTTGTTTTATTGTGTACCCAATTCTATTATTTTATGCGGGCCTTCCGTTACCTTCAAAAGACAGACGTACACGTTACTTTATTTGATCTACAAATGAGCACCAATGAGGCATAGTCATGACATTCATGTATAAATCAATTTCATATAAAGCAAATATCGCAATAAACGTTCCATTTCCGCCAAAGAGTGGTACATCACTATAAAAATCTTACTGCATTCGATTACCAACTCTATACAAAAGATGCAAGGTTGGTTTTTGTATGTAGTGAGATTTTTTCACAAATTCTTTTTGCCTACCATGTATCGAATCTAACAGTTTTCGACTGTCCGGAATTGAAAATGTTGAAGTGAGTAAAAATATATAGTCGCGGTTGCAGTGCGTACGTTTTTTGTTTTATGCAAATGTGCGCAGTGGATAGAGCGAGTCACTTTCAACGTTATTGGATTTTGTTGCGGAATATCGACAGTTCATTGACACAGCTGGCTTCTAGGCAATAGGTAAAGGAATTTAGCGTAGTTAGTAGCGAATTCATTCCAGGACAAGGGCATTTTCACATTAAGATAAATGTACAAATGCCTGCAAAAATTACAATGAGGAATAGTACCTACATTAAGGTACAAGTGTTAAGTGTTGGTGATTACCGCTGAGGCGCTATTGAAAAGAAAATAGTACTATGAAGCCACACTTGTAAAGAAAATAATACTAAAAAACCATTTTCAGTGAAAACGAGTTGTGAAAATTTTCACGTAATGGCGGGAGAAATTAAGCAGTTTTCCAATGCGCGCATCTAACAGTCGCGAACGGATTACAAGAATGAGGTTTCTATTTTTTGTCTTTTTGCGGATAGCGTTTTAGCCAAGTACAAAATGGCGACTTCAAAGTTTTATTTATTACTATATAGAAATAAAAGTTATATTTGAGTGTACATTTTAAAATAATTAAAAACGTGCAAGTTAAAATTATCTATTTAAATTCGAAGTTGCATGAAATGAGCAAGAAATAAGTACATTAATGTATTTAGACTATTGAACACGATCTTTTTTGTGTCGAAACTTTTTAAGAATATTTTTTTTTTTTAAGAATAAAGCAACTCAACCAATAAAAAAATCTATAACTCACGTGGGAAAAATAGCAATGAAAAGTCACAGTTTGATTACAGGTGTCATTATGTGCCTAATTGCAGTGAAATTAGAGCCATTTTATAAGCAAGTGTGTTGAAAAAATATTACACTCACAGTTCGCCACTTATATTTAAGTCCCGTGTCATATGAGGCGACCCTATTGCCATCAACTGGCCACAAATCCTGACTCCGTGGCTGTTAAACAGCACTTTGCCCGACCGGAGTCACCCAGGACCTCATGCACGACCAACGAGGCAGTGATCCCAAAATAAGCCATCTGACTGACAGAACAAAAGTTAACTGTAAGAAACGATGCCTTTTAAAAGATACTGAAGGCATAATTGCAAACAACCTAGTTAATTATAAATTAACTTAACCTTTAATACATTACGAGTATATATGCGAGTTATTCGCTAACTATTTCTCCTCTGTTTACATAACTGATCCCAACACTGGAAATAAATACAAGATTCCCGAATATTTAAATTTGTTAGAGAATAACAGCCAAAGCTTAACAAGCCCTGATATAAACCCTGAAATGCTGATTAAAATGTTACAAAATCTAGACTGTAATAAAGGCGCAGGTCCAGATGGAATCCCACCCATTTTTATTAAAGAATGTGCGTCAGCGTTAGTCTATCCACTCATGCAAATTTTTGAAAGATCACTGGTTTCTGGCGTGTTTCCGTCAAAATGGAAGATGGCGAAGGTAGTCCCCATACATAAATCTGATACCGATGATATAGTATCACATTATAGACCGATCTCAATTCTTTCGACATTTGCCAAAGTATTCGAGGCCCTTGTCTGCCCACACATTCAAAACCATCTAAAGTTATATTTAAGCGATGATCAACACGGATTTGTAGGCGCACGCTCCACGAGCACAAACCTAGTGCCGTTTACTGAAGTATTATTTAAAGCTATCGATTCGGGTCACCAAGCAGACGTTATTTACACCGACTTTAGCAAAGCGTTCGATAAAATTTGTCACAAAATATTAATACAAAAGTTGAGCGCTTACGGCATTACTGGCACTTTGCTGAATTGGTTGAGTTCGTATTTAACAGATAGAACTTTTTTCGTAGTCGTTAACGGTTTTCAATCTTCTGTTTATAAAATTTCTTCAGGTGTTCCCCAGGGTTCACACCTTGGGCCTATTTTATTTATTTATTTTATAAATGACATACCTGTGTGCTTTCAGAACTCCGAGATTTTTATTTATGCGGATGACTTAAAATTTGTCAGAGTAGTGAAATGTGAACAAGACGCAATGTATCTACAGATGGATCTTAATAGGCTAATTCAATGGTGTAATAATAATGAAATGTGTTTAAATTCGGGAAAATGTTACCATGTCAAATACACAAGAAAAAGTAGCATAATACATTCTAAGTATCAAATCAATGAAGAAATAATACAGGAAGTGGATACTATACGAGATCTTGGAGTCCTGTTCGATAGAAAATTAACTTTCCTTCCTCATTTGGACAACATTATAAAATCATCGTCCAAAATGCTAGGCTTTGTAATAAGAAATTGTAGAACATTCCGTAAACTTAAAACAAAAATAATTTTATATAACAGTTTAGTTAGGAGCAGATTAGAGTACTGTAGTGTGGTTTGGCGACCACACTATGCGATACATAGCTTGCGCGTTGAACGTGTCCAAAAGCGCTTCCTTTGGCATTTAGCATTTTCGGTTGGTATAGCTAGAAAAAAGCCATCTTACAGAGAGAGATTGAAACACTTTGCCATGTGCAGTTTAGATAAGCGGAGGCAATTTAATGACGCTTTATTCATGTGCAAAATTTTGAAAAATAATATTCAGTGCCCTAGGCTGCTAGGACTCTGTAACTTACGTGCTCCTTCAAGAATCCCACGCAACTCCATCACTCCACTCTATCCTCCACTTAGACGAACTGTTTTGGGATCTAACTCACCCTACGCCCGATTTTGCAAGGTCATAAACAGTAGTAGTGATTTGGTTGACTTACATCATGACTCCCTAGCAAGGCTAAAGTCTAAGTTCTTGAAATCCTTGTTTGATCTGTAATAAGATACAAAACTTACCAGTTTTCTCTTTTTTAGTTGTTTTTTTCTGTTCTTTTAATTTTGTTAACCTAATATAGTTAATATGTTATTTTGTCACTAACATTTGGTTATAATGGTTAGATTACTAAAAAATATATTAATGTTGCGCTTGTGGTGTTTACCTATAAGTGAGTGTTACACTGTTACCTTTGTTTAAAAATGTATTAAGTTTATTATTAGTGTAAACAGTCGTTGGTGAACCAAATAAATAAAATAAAATAAAATAAATTACGAACTTAATCAAAAATGTTTTCACAAAACAACTCCAACCAAAGTTACCGGCACAACTTGTAATAACAGTGTTCAACAAAGAATAAATTGACAATCAACTCCGAAGAGAAGAAGAAGTCAGTATTAAAGGTAACCATTTGAAGTTAATGTACAGTCAGCAACACAAATATGTATGTATACATTCGACAACGTTGAGAAACAATTTTCGCCTACTGTATTGGTTTTATTTTCAATTTACGTAACGAAACTTATATTTTGAATCCCATGTTATCAGAAAGTAGGTCATATCTCAAAATTGCAATCATTATTTCATAAGAAAGTTCAGTTTGAACTTTGCCAAGTGTATTCATAAAGGGTGTAAAAGTACCCTTAACAAAGTCGAAAGTCACTTATTCTCCCCATCATTGCGATATTTTTTTTGTTGTTCTACCGGCCATACCTGGGAACCATATAGTTACGGAGATATTAGTGGTCAAAGTTCCAAATTTTTCACAAATGTTTGTACCTCCATGTCCCGTTTACTACATTGCATCCATCAGCACAATGTTTTAAGTAAGTCCATTATGATTAGTTTTACCTTTTTTTTTGGCGGGTGGAAAATTATCAAATAACCCCTCCCGCTCTAGGACAGAGCGAAAGGGAGTGTCAGACTTCTACTTACTAAAAACCACACATGTTCCTTCTTAGCCCTATATATCAAGGCCACGGTAACTTCTGAACAACCCGCAGCCCCGACGGGCATGATAAGTTTTACCTTAAAATGTGATTGTTTGCCTCCAAAAAAAGGCGTTTCCTAGCTACCAATAATTTTTGCATTACTTAGTTTGATGTACAAAAAAATTATTGGTTGGCTTTCTGAAGTGTCCGTTCACACCCTGTATTATTGCTAGTGACCTATGTACATTCAATTCAAACTGCTACCTACGTTTACGAACTCATGGCGACATAAAGGGTGTAAACGCAAACGAAAGGCACTTGTTCTCCCCACCACTACGATCATTTTTTGGTTCTAGACCATACCTGGGAACCCCCTAATTACGGAGATATTGGGGGTCAAAGTTCCAAATTTTGCACAGCTGTTTTTGTAAAAACTAGTTTTTCAGGTTATAACTTTACTTAAATTACCTCCATGATCCGTTTACTATTCAAAGCCACAAATTAAAATCCACTAGCACAATGTTTTAAGAGTGCTACATTGAGTTTTACCGTAAAATGTGATTTTTGACCCCACAAAAAAGTCGTTTCCCAGCAAAAAAATTTGCGTAAGGGTACTTAGTTTGATGTACAGAATGCTTGGTTGACGTATGTATGAAGGGTTAATTTACACCCGGTATAGTGAATCAGTAGCTCTACCATGAGTTGTCATAGAAAACTTACTCGCTAACGTTGAACTCGCTAGCGTGCTAACGTGTATCAAATAGATTTCGATAATGCTTGCACCATGAGATTTACGGAGTCTTACGCAGGCGCTAATGTAAGCTCGATAGATTGTGTCGTCTAGCTAACTTCACTCTACTCATGTTTTGTTTCTTTCTTTCCCACTAATAAGAGGAGAGATCGATATATACACAAATAAACCGACAAAATAGAAAAGTTGACGGTTATTAGACTACTTATAGTATTTAGTGGTTTTTGTGTTTTTATTCCTTATAATATGTCACTGTCGTGTATTCAATTTGTAATAGGCATGACGAAAGATTTTGAAATCCCCTTCCGTAATGTGGGTACATCTTTTTTATTTACGAAAAAACCTTTATTTCAGTAATAAAGTAAAGTTTAACGAAGATATAAGCCATTTTTGAAAAAAAAATTAAATAGAGCGCGAAAACAGCTCGCAGTGTCATGGCGTCGGGTCTGACGTCACGCCTATGTAAACATGGAAATGTCAAAGCGCAGCTAGAGGAAACTAAAACAAACATTACCATAATTCGTGTGTTAAAAATGAATAACAAAGTTTATAAGTGGTGTGCGGTGCCTCAGTGTAAAAACACATCAATAGCAATAGTTTTAGCATTACATTGAATGCCAAAAATGTTGTCCTCTGGACCTGCATAGCTGACCCGGTGATTATGATAGTAGGTTGTTACTATGAGAAAAGATACTAGTACATGCTTTGTAGTTACAGAAATTTACTCCTTTTGTTGGTTATTAACTCAGTAGCAAACTTTTATTACAAGTTGCGAAGGAGCTAACCTCAAAAATAAACTGACAAGTTTATTGTAAAAATAACTTAGGAAAGTGAAAATAAACTAAACTCCTACAAGCTCAAAACGAGTTTGTTGTATTTTTATAGTGTTAGATACTTACAAAATTTACTTACAGGGAGGTTTTTACATTTCGGAACTCGGACGAGCAAAATTCTTTATTTGACCCAAGGAAATCGCCCAACATCAGTAAATCTATCCTGGGCAAATTTGAACTGTTTGCTTTTACAAAGCCTGATTCCATTGCTAAAGATGTTCACAAAGTATTGTAGTAACCAAAAAAATATCCAAATGCGTAATCGGCAACAAAACAACACAGTGAGCTAGTGACAGCTAGTGATGTTTACATTGGCGTGACGTAGTGCGCTATGATTGGTGTTTCAATCAAAATGGCCGATATCAGTATTTTAATCTTTTATTTTATTAAAAATCTTACTAATCTTAATTTTTTAAATAAAACTAAATCAGTGTTTTAAATCCTTCTCGTATGTAATTTCCCCTAATATCATTAAATCATTGATTCTTTGACTATGTCGTCACGCCTATTTTGTTTGTTGACCTTGTGTCACAGAGCTGTGTTGTGTTGTTTAACAGTTTACATTAGTAGATTCAAACAGATTATTTAAAACAATGAGGACCCTGTGCCTCATATTCATACATAATGCACAAACCTTTAAAGTACTCTTTAAAGAGTCTATAATGTTTAATAAACCTTCATTCATTTATATTTTGCAATTGGTGTCTAACATGAATTCTCATTTCGGAAAATCATTTCTCGAAATTCACGTTATTCACGTCGTTGGTCTTCAAATTCAGCGGCCACTAACATATTTCATACCAAATAAACTTTGCAAACATTATTTTGACTGCATTAGACTCAAAAACGTACATAATTTTGTTGTAAACATATGTTTCACACGCCAAAATGCTAGTGAGCTACGTAACCACTATAGTAAGCGAATTATTCGATAGGTTCAGTGAAATTAGTGACTCATGGTACCGTTTTGTATGGTGACAGCTGAAAAACGTTAGTAACTATAGAATAGATTACGTTAGGTTTTTAACCTATCGTCATCTATAGTGCTCATGTTACGGATTGTAATTCTTTCCGTGACCGCTAGAGGCGCTGTACGATATTTCATACAAATAATTTACGTAGACGCTTGCGAGATTTGGCTGTGTAAACTCATGGTAGAGGTACAGCTCACATGTATCAAAACGTGCCTTACCTTAATTCTAAATTCTAAGAAATTTCGTCGTCTCGTGCGTTACGGAAATTCGTCACCAAGCAACCAAATTATGAAGGCAGCGAAATTGTACCGACACGTTGAAAGAACCTAGGTATATTATATCTATATTTTGTGAAACTTCAAACTTATAACTTTTTCAAATTAGGAACAATGTTAACGATTTAATGTTATAATCAAATCGGGTCTAACTGTTTGTGTTTGTGAGTTTAAATGTTAGTAAACGCACCCACGATATCTATAGGAGAAATCCCAGTCAGGAGTAACGTTTTTTTTTTAAAGAAAGGTATTTTCACAGATTTGTGTTTATGTCGGTTATTCGAATGTATGATTTAATTAATCTACGCTCATATAAAGGAAAAAGAAAGTGACGATTGAAAAGCACGAAGCTATGTAAAAACAGTTTAAGAATAAGTATCATTTATGTATTTACTTAAAGTACAGGTATTGCCAGATATAGGTAAACGTTGGTTATTTTGTGTGCACAAACGATATTTTGCCTGTTTAGGGCATAAAAAAAGTTATGATACCATCCCATCTAACTCCCAATTAAACTCCCTTACAAAAACAAACACACATACCTAAATAACATTCCATGTTACGCAGCATGTGATAAGTGATCATAAAACTTGATCCATTTACCCGCAACGGCCGCCCTCGTCCTCCAGTGAATTTACATACAAGAACCAACTTTTTTATTCCCCTAAGTACCGGAAAAACATCCACAAATACCGTGATTTGACGTCCAACTGATTTGTGTGATTTTGAAAGGTAGTTTTTACAAGTGCGCGAACGGTATTACGGCATTGAATGGCTGTGCCAGATTCACATCGGTAGAATGTTCATTTCTGACTCTGATTTTTCCGTTTATTTTTGTTTGATGAATATATTTATTTTTCTTCAATATTACTCGCTTTTTTTGCTATAAAAGCGAGTTTCTGCATTCACTAGGGTAAGCAAATTAATAGTAAGTTTAGATGAGTAGTTTCTTACCCTCATCGAATTTTCATTGCATGTGAAGAACTTTTTTTTTTTTTTTTTGGTGGGTGTAAAATCATCGAATAACCCCTCCCGCTCTTGGGCAGAGCGAAAGGGAGTGTCAGACTTCTACTGACTAAAAACCACCCATGTTCCTTCTTCGCCCTCTATGTCGAGGCCGCGATAACCGTTGGACTACCCGCGGCCCCGACAGGCGTCGGCCCTTTCGGGCCCCTCCCATGTTGCTGACATCTCTTTGAGGCGCGCGTGGAACACGAACGCGCCGTCGACACGGCCTGTTTTCGTCGTTAGACGGACGGACGGCGAGTTAGCCCATCACTCACCGTCCACAGGCCCGCGTCTACGGTGGCCGGAGGTCATCGCGGGACCCCCGACGCCCGGAGCGCCTCCCGCGGCGGCTGGGACGAGAGGTTCTCTCCCTCTCGCGTTCCGCCACCTCCTTTGCCAGCATCACTGCTTCGCAGAAGGAGGCGACGGCGTCCCATTCCTCCTCGCCCCGGACCCATGTGAAGATCTTGCTGTCTAAAACGGTAACATGGACTTCAGCGAAAATTAAAAAACAATATATTATATTTTTAACAACGAAACTCCAGAACATTCCTGATAAGAATTTAATAAACACACCGAGCACGCACAAAACATTCTAACTTGAAGACAAAAGCAATTGATGTACGAACTCCATTCCCTTTCGAAGATATAGTGGGTTTCGCCCAAAGTTTTGTGGAAATTTACGAGATAAATTCACTAATATTTCGTAGGTGAAGTGAGACTTTGACCCAATCAGAAGATAGGTACGCCTTTCACAGCAAGTGCAGCGATGGCATTTAGATAGGATTAGTCTAAAAATCATGAACATACTTAGTTCCTCTGTAACGTTTCTAAGATTTTAAAATTTTCCTTAGCAGAACGTATGTGTGAAAACCAGAACAATGAAAGGAAGTAGTGTAGGTTTTCTTTACGAAGGGTACAATTATTGCAGGTATATATTTAGAGCCGAAGTTAGGGAGGGGGAGACGTTGTAGGGTAATGCCCTAGCAAAAGTCCGGTAAATAAGATTTTTGTACACAATACGATACAAGATAAGCAGAATCAGCTACATAAAGTACGATTGCCAAATATCAATTGTTGGGTCAATAAGGCACAAGCTTTTCCAAATACTTTACGCTGTATTACTAATTGACATTTAACCTGACAATTATTTTCGTTGTTCTCAAATAACAATGAAATTAAAACTTTCTTCTATCTAAGTAAGTTAAAACCAAAAGATGAAGACCATTATCGAGTTTGGAATTGAAAATTATCATCGAATATCGTACAACCCTTAACTTTTCAAATGCAAATTGAGTTCTCCTTAAATTGTTAAGAGCCTAACTTCGGCTTTCCTTCACCTTATTTGATGGATATTATTAATTAAATTAGATGTTCTAATTCAAGATGGTAGATATATTCGTCCCTAGTGGTAACATAGCAACTATCTGCTTTTGGGACTTAATTAAAACTTTGAACCCGACGATGTCTAATAGGTTTAAAGGTTCTCAGTGTAGGTTTAAAAGAACTACATGATGGTTATGTTCATATTAATACCAGACCTCATCATCATAACATCATGTCTCTAAGTCTATATTGATATTGTTTTTTAGACCAGCTGCGACTTAATAAGTGCCTACAAGCATTTTGCACTAAGCACAGTTTTTAATTTAATTACTAGAGGATACTACATCACTGTCAATATAACATGATCAGTATCATCTTAATCCTGTAGCACTCACTACCAATTATGTAACTAAGCCATAGCTAGCTGTATTGTCTCCGAGTTCTTTTTCCCTTTGATACATTCAAAAGTTTTGAAGGTCACTTTTAGCAATAAGAATGTTTCAGTACAATAGGGATGTTTTTACTGACTAAAAATGTGATTCTAATTAGTCCGTCTGTTAGATTATTGAAAAATATTGAATACTTTCTCACGTTTTCCTTAAAAATACGCATATAGATTCGAGACATCAGAGGTTGCTAACTTGGCAGTCCGACGTTCCCACCACTTGGGTACCTATAATTTGTACTGTAACATAGATTAGGATTAGGTGTCCTACGTATAAGTCTTTCCACTGCACTATCATAAAAGATGCATAAACAATCGCAATAAATGTGCCCTCACAAAATCAATTACGTGCATTATGAGCTCGCCCATAATATTTCTCCATTTGCACAGGTAGACGCCTAACCGCTATCCTCGGATCGTGATGGAATTTCGATGAACGCCGCCGGCCGCAGACACGACGTTCCGATGCAAAAATTGACGTTCCTCGCGATCTTCCTCCACGATATTATACAGCATAGTAAATGGCAAGAAATGAGGGTGATGTGAAGCTTCCTTATATTGTTCGGTAAAGCGATAAAGTGCTTGACATTCCGGCTTTAAAGACCTTAATGGTATTGCATTTTTGGAAGGGGTTAGACGTTAATATCATCCATCTTTTGGAAATGTCAAGATCATCTGCAGAGTGCACCCCTGGTAACCGATGCCATCGCAACAAGGCTGTGGAGGCAGGATAATTAATTGTTTCAATAATTAACGAGATTATTTTTCCGACCCAAATATCGACCAATAGAATTGCACCATTCGACGTCACGTGGTACAACCTACATGGTATTATACTGATAATTTTTTGAAAATTTTCTCTGGTAGTTGCTATATATAAAAAACAAAACATGATCCAGTCAAATTAACCACACGTCAAACTGACAGGTTGAATTCAATTGTGAAAATTGGAGATTTTGCATGAAAATGAGTCGATTTGGAGTTTGTTCTCTGTCCACTATCGATAAAAAAGTCAAAGGAAATGTTCATTATGAAATTCTTATTTGTTAACTGTACATTTCGTCTCATGGTGCAATTCTATTGGCCGACATTTGGGACGGAAAAATAATCCCCCGAATACCACACGAGCTTCAAAATTATCTGGCATTTCCCTCAAGGTTCCCTGCAAACAAATAAAATCGTCAAGTTTTTCAGGAAAAATCACGAGCGCGAAGCGCGAGTGATTTTTTAACCTGAAAAACTTGACTCCTTCATTTGTTTGCAACGAACCTATCGGGAAATACCCGATAATTTTGAAGCTCTTGTGGTATTATAAGTGAAAGTATTTAGGGGACCGACCCAAGAGGCAAGTGGATGATCCTCCAGGTAAGCCTAAGCTGTTTTAAAGAATAGAGAATTATATTTATTTGCTTTTAAAGATATGGTAAGTATAAAAAAGGATGGCAAACAAAAATTAAATGATACAAGATTTGAATTTTAAATTATGAAATGAAAATAGAGTAGACCCCGCCTGCTTCCAAGTTTTGTTTCATTTAAAATGTGCTTGTTTTTTGCTTTTCAGTTTTTTCAGTCGGGTTTTTGTTGTACTTTTTTCTTTATTTTTTTTGTGGGTAATCATCAAATGGAGCGGTAGGGAGTGTCAGACTTCTACTGACTAAAAACCACCCATGTTCCTTCTTAGCTCTTTGAGTCGAGGCCGCGGTATCTCTTTCAAACAACCCGTAGCCCCGACGGACAACCCGCAGCCCTGACGGATTACGTTCTATCCTTAAATTGTCTTAAAATCTCTAGATAAGGGAGCCCTAACAAAAGTAACCTCGCCAAAAGAACCCGTTTTATAGGGTATAAAAAGTATATTACCGAAATAAGATCCCTCTTCAGTCTCAGGTGAGATGTTTTTCAACTTTTACCTTCATTAATTAGTTAGCGTAAAAAGTCTAATTAACCGGAGTTTCGTTGACTTATCGGACTTTCTCGCGATTCCTTCGAATCGTTTCGATCCGATATAATCCGGGATGCTGCTAACTTTAATTATTTTCTGCGAATGTTTTTAAAACAAACGGTAGTCGAAAATGAGTTGTCCCAAAATTGCTGCTTTAAAAAGGTTGATTATAATGAGGTTATGTTTTGCTCTTATTTATTAAAATCATGCTATTAAAATCAAACTGTGTTATAATAGAACTATAACCAAAAACGACTGAGTACCTATATAATATAACTGTTTACATGTAACTGTTTTTTAATCAAATAACAAACAGGTCACAACATCATGATCTGCGAGCGAGTTAGCCCATCACTCACCGTCCACAGGCCCGCGTCTACGGTGGCCGGAGGTCATCGCGGGACCCCCGACGCCCGGAGCGCCTCCCGCGGCGGCTGGGACGAGAGGTTCTCTCCCTCTCGCGTTCCGCCACCTCCTTCGCCAGCATCACTGCTTCGCAGAAGGAGGCGACGGCGTCCCATTCCTCCTCGCCCCGGACCATGGCTTGCACCACGGCCGGGCGCGAGAGGTCGCCGCCGCCGATCGCCGCTACGAGAACACGGCGGGGCTCCGCCCAAGCGGGGCACACCTCCACTGTGTGCTCCACCGTGTCCTCCGGCCGATCCTCGCAATGGTGGCACCCGGGCGTTTCCTCCCGCCTGTTTCGGTGCAGGTACCTCCCGAAACAACCGTGTCCGGTGAGGACCTGCGTCAGACGGAAGGTGAGGGCGCGGTGGCCTCTCAAGCCACTCCTCAAAGAGGGGACTTACCGCCACTATCGTGGCGTGCCCTGTGAACAAAGGCCTAACGTGCTTTCCGAAGCTCGAATCAAAAGCTAATGATCTAGCCGAGCAGCTCTTTAGTATTAAGCCACATCACTCACATTAAGTCTTCAACCCTGACGCAAAATACTTTTCCTAGACAATCTAATAGTCGTCCTACCTTTAAACTGATAAAATAAATTACTGTCATCTCAAAAAACTCACACAAACAACAGATAAAAGGGGAACGCCAAACAGCACGTATGAATTCGCCTAAAATATTTCGAGGATTTTTTCGTGAAACCGTCACTATAGTAGGCTCCTGAAACTGGGATATATGGTTCACTAAACTAGATGTAGTATTTGCCCATGTAAACTAGGATTTTACTGACTCCTATTGCCAGTGGGATATCAACTGTTGTTGATATTCCACTTGCAATATGAGTAATGGAAAACTAGAACGATGAAAACATTTCGTATACATTTTTAATAACGTGTGTGCTGAGTAGTACGTGGTACTGAGAAATGGCTTCATGTTAGAAACTTTCGCTTTTCACACTTTATTACTTGAGCGGCGCAATTACGGGGCTTTTTGATATAAAGGAATGGAGGTCAGATAGGCAGTCGCTTCATGTAAAATAATGGTATTCAGCTGCATGCGGTAAGATTGGAAGCCGAGGCAGGGCTGATATAAGGGAAAATAAGACTAAATGGTATTTCCAAAATCAAAGCACTGTTTCAGAACCACGAGCGCACTAGTATTACAGAATCGTTTTAGACTTGAAGCAACTTTAACTAAATAAAGCCTTAAAATTTCCTAGACGTTTTCCTAATTTAATTGCAAACAAGTTACTCGGAGCAAATCCGATAAAACTTCTCAATTCTTAAAATACGTAATAATTTTTGCTTGCTAACTATATTTATAGTTCAGAAAGTCCTGTGACGAACTTAAGGTGGAAGCTCACATCTGGCCCGCGAAATTCTAATTTTCTTACGTTTTTGGCAATTTGCAGGCCAGTGCTTGGTTGTATGTTTATGAAAATTTGATTTGCGACTGTAAGACGTATGAAGTTACCGAATTATAACCATCAAAATTATCAATACAACCCTCCAAGTTCATTTTCATGTCAAGATTGATTTTTGCATGTAAAAGTCATTCTTTAGTAATTTAGTCGTCGTTCTTTAGTAGTTAGTAATTTTGATGGTTATAATTCGGTAACTTCATACGTCTTACAGTCGCAAATCAAATTTTCATAAACATACAACCAAGCACTGGCCTGCAAATTGCCAAAAACGTAAGAAAATTAGAATTTCGCGGGCCAGATGTGAGCTTCCACCTTAATAATTGGTTTAGCAAGTTTTAAGGGCAAAGTCTTTCGTCTTGCTCTGTTGCCATTTGAAAGTAAAGGACAAAGGTTGTAAGACAACAGGGACATGTAAAGTCATGTCACATTACCTACGAAAGTTTGGCTCGAGATTGATGCCTGTTTGCTTTTATTTATTCAGTTCTTTCAATAAATGAGGCCCTTTTTGGAAAGAAATTCAAAGTATCTGATTTAAGTTCGTCAACGTGTCAGTCATCAGGTAGGCAAGTGTACTTGTCTACCTGATGACTGACACGAAAGGACTGTAGTTCTTTAACAAAAAAATTAGCCATGATTTTGCGGCGCTGTCAAAATCAAAGTTATCCCTAATCTCATTATAACAAGGGTTATGTTTGGTCAGAGCATTCAGAGCTAAAATAGCAGTAACAATGAAAGGACCGTATGCCTATTTAAATGAATGAGCTCCTGTGCTGTGACTAATGAATTTCCGCAAAAGCGAAAAATTTTTAAACTAAAATTTATCCTCTTTCAACAACCAAATATACCTTCATAACGGGCATTCCAATCAAATCACATCCCGGCTATAAATTAATAACACAAATATGAAGATCCCTTAATTTTCCATTTCAGTGCGCTATCAATCATACGTAGTTGCCTAATGGAAAGGTCAACGCGTATATTACGCTAATAAATAACAGCTATATATTATATTACCGAACATTATTGTTTAAATAAATCATTGACAGATTTTGGGTCAAGCTTTGAGGGCCAGAAATCATCAATGTCTCCTCCTACTCTGGGCAGAGCGGTAGAGAGTGTCAGACTTCTACTGACTAAAACCCGCCCATGTTCCTTCTTAGCCCTTGTACTCGGGCCGCGGTATCTCTTTCGAACAACCCGCAGCCCCGACGGGTGTCGCCCCTTCCATATTTGCTGACATCTCTTTGAGGCGCGCGTGGAACACGAACCCGTCGTCGACACGGCGTCGTCATCATAAGACGGACGGACGGCGAGCTAGCCCGTTACTCACCGTCCACAGGCCCGCGTTGATATGCACCCTCTGGCGTGTAAGAGTAGTATGTGGTGTTTTAATTTAATCTTTTATTTTTTTGTTTTGGATTGCTCGACTCGGTCCTCCTCTTGAATAATCTTTTGCCCTGAGAGTTTATTAGGACCGCTAATACGGCCAACGGAACGCAGAACGCAGTTCTTATTCCCTAATAATGTTACAGTGCGTCACTGCATTTTAAACTCTTAGCTCAGCAATGAGATTCGGAAGTCCAAATGTGCGTTTTTTTTACAAAGAGAGCTAGGAGATTTGGTACGTACGAACTTGAGGATTGATGGACTGCATTTGTGAGGAACTACGTGCTTACAAATTGCAATTCCTCACAAAACCAGTTCATCAATGATAATCCACGACTATTATATGTATGTATGATGTATGAAGCTTTTAACCAGATCGGAGTCTCAAGATGTATGACGCTGGGTTATTAATTGCATCCACTTTCATCGTCTTCTTTACAGTTGTTTAAATAAAAATAAAAAAATGAATTATCTGAAAACCCATTTATATTACTAACTTTATTTTGATTTTGTAACTTTATTTATTATTTTTTGTTGTCGTACTTGCCCTTTATTTTTCTGTGAGTGCTGTGCACTTCTGTAAATGACGAATTCACTATGTTTGAAACTGTTTGTGATGTAATCTTATGTCTGTTCTTAGTGAGTAAGTCGTTGAAGTGCCATAAATATAAATAAATAAATAAATAAATTATACGGCTGGCAAAGATCTATTGTATGTTTGTAACGACATATTGCAAATTCCAAATCCCTCTGTCAAGCCTTATTTTGCTGATTTCCTTATCGCCGAACAATATTCACTACTTTGACCATTCTCAAAAGCACTCGGCAGTGGTATTGACGCTATAAAACGACAATATTATTGTAGAGATTGCACGGGATATTGAGATATTGGATGCATTTTATTTGTCTGGACAATTGAGTGACGCTCGATGCAATTTCAAAATCTTATGCATGAGAAATGTCGCTTGAATTTCAAGTAAAGGCATTGAAATATCCATTTTATTTGTTACTTACATTGTAATGAGATTTGAGTACAATCGGACAATCGTATCGGACTCATTGACTCAGATTACCTGTACAACCACAAGGACTAATATGTAAACACTTAGGAAGATTCGGGAGTGATTTTCTCGAGGAATACCTGTAGCAACTTTGGTAAAAGATCTATTGCATAATTTTATGAGCCCTAAAATAGATGCTCGAAGCAACACAAAATTACAATCAAGAGATCAGGGGAAATTCGCATTTAAAAGTCGCTACGAGTATGTATGTAGAGAGCAGCGGTGGCCCACTGGTGGCGACCCCTTACGAACAGTAAGTCGTGGAGTCGAACCCAGGTAGGCGCATTACTTTATGTAATTTATATCATCACCGCTGCTCTCAAAACAATGAAGGAAAACATCGTGAGGAAGCTGCATTTCTTAGAACCAAAAAAAATTAAGACATGTGATGTCTATGAACCCGAACTGGGCCCGCGTGGTAGATTATAACCGACCCCTCTCCTAGAAAGGAGGCCTAAGTCCCTACAGTGGGAACATTATAGGCTGATGATGGCGTGTATGCATGTAAGTGCTCGTGACTGCAAAATCTCATTTAGCCAGTTATATTTCAGACCATGTTTTAGCAACTGAGCACAAGTCCAATCGGCCACTAAGGGGTTCGTCGGGGCTGCGGGTTGTTTGCCAGAGATACCGCGGCCTCGACATAAAGGGCTAAGAAGGAACATGGGTGGTTTTTAGTCGGTAGAAGTCTGACACTCCCTTACGCTCTGCCCAAGAGCGGGAGGGGTTGTTTGATGATTTCACACGTCCCAAAAATAAAAAGCAGGTTATGTATGAAAAAACTTAATAAGTTACACAAACTGAATAATTCTGACGGCTTCGGCCG
Organism: Diarsia rubi; assembly: GCA_932274075.1. Lineage (NCBI taxonomy): Eukaryota > Metazoa > Arthropoda > Insecta > Lepidoptera > Noctuidae > Diarsia > Diarsia rubi. Next base: position 15,633,074 of record OW026424.1, on the reverse strand, counting down.
TCTACGAAACCGTGGTTTCGTAACTGGTTTCGATGAAGGAATGATATTTTGTCCTTGGACGTAACTAGTTTCGATGGAGGAATTATTTGTCTTTGGACGAAACCACGTTTACGTACAAGGAATTTTTGCAAAAATATGAATTTTTACTAGTTACGGACAAGGACTAATAATTATTTTATCGAAACTAGCGATTTATGTCATTATTGGTCCTAGATACAAGAAATCTGAAGATTGTCGGCTCCGGCAGCCGCAAATGTCAATCTGCAAATTTCCCAAAAATTGTACAGGGTGTAAACCAACCCTTTACGAAGCCGTCTGCCAAACATTAGGTACATTTAACCAAGTACCCCTACGCAAAAATTATTGCTGGGAAACGACATTTTTTTTGTTGTGCACAATCACATTTTGGGTTAAAAAAAATATTGTAAGCAGCCAGACCAGTCGGAGAGGCCAATCATCTCCCCAGACACACATGTGTGAGCTACAAGTATTAGTAATAAGTACGATCATAACTCGGCCATTTATGAAACGATTTAAAAAAATAATTTTTAAAAAAATGTTTTGATGTTTTGTTATATATTCTAATACAGACTTACTTATTTTTGTTCAATTAGAATTTCAAATCAAGGACAAATCATTCCTTCATCGAAACCTTATCAGTAAATTCTTTGTACGTAACCATTGTACATAACCATGGTTACGTACAAAGACAAATAATTCCTCCATCGAAACAAGTTACGTACAAGGACAAATCATTCCTTCATCGAAACCAGTTACGAAACTACGGTTTCGTAGACGGCCGAAGCCATTCTGACTAGGGATCCGAACCGTTGGCCCATAGTCCCGCTTACTAATTGCCCAACGAAACCGGCTTTGTAAGGTAAACTAGATAATTTTACCAAATTGGAGAAAAATGCTAATAAGCAGCGCTTTGAAAGTAAATTAGGTTTAGAACCTAGGTATTTAAATAGTAAAATTACTTTCTTAATGGGAGAGTGACGTTAAATTGTAACAAACTTTTTGAAGATGTTTTCTTTAAAAACTATTTTAATCACGCGAAATAAAATTGTACCTTCAAAAGAATTTAAAGGCAAATAAATGAGCCATAAATAGAAAAGTGGAAGTCTGAATTACTTGAAAATGTATTTACTATTCATCGTAAGAGTAACATAAGTTCCAGCTAGTCGTTTTTACTAGGTATTTAAGTAAATAATTTTTCTTAGATTTTAGTTTCTCTTGAAATCAGTCTGGTTAAATAAATATTTCCGTTTCAATTGAATCCAGAACCTTCCAGCTACAAACAAGTTGTTCTTGTTTGATACCACATTGATTTGAAAAGATTGAAACCTCTTGTCGAGTGGTCACGACAGCTGATTATAAGGACCTTTTTTTTTGGCGGGTGGTAAATCATGAAATAACCCTCCCGCTCTTGGGCAGAGCAAAAGGGAGTGTCAGACTTCTACTGACTAAAAACCACCCATGTTCCTTCTTAGCTCTATATGTCGAGACCGCGGTAACTTGTGAACAACCCGCAGCCACGACGGGTTATTAGGACCTGGCATCTATTCCTGGGTCTGTCAAAGTGCTATTGAGTTTATTCATCAGGAATTTCTCAGTTAGAGCCATTTTTTTATTTTTGGGGGGTGGGATAATTATCAAATAACCCCTCCCGCTCTTGGGCAGAGCGAGAAGGAGTGTTAGACTTCTACCGACTAAAAACCACCCATGTTCCTCCTTAGTCCTTTATGTCGAGGCCGCGGTATCTCCTACAACATCCCGCAGCCCTCAGTAAGAGCCATTGGCTCTGGATTGGTAACACATGACTAGCAAAATGTGAGAGTACTATTAGGTACATACACCTTTACCTACCCTACGGGAATTATTATTATAGGCGTGTAACGTATGAAAAAAAAATAACTATGAAACTTCTATTAATATACATGTCGCAGAATGAACACCGAGGCACAATAAATTTAGAATAACGCCATCTATCATCGATTGTCGGAAACGTCATGCAGTGTGCATGGGTTAGGTCGATACAGAGCGTGGCAGGTCTGGTTTAACATTTGTCAGTTGACAGATGTCAGATGTCAATTGTCAGTGGTAGGTTGTCGTTGATATTGGACGCATTTGACTTGAGGGATGTTTCTATTGGTTGGGACTTTATGTTGAGACACAAGCGCGAACGGTCGTTCTGCCCGCCTGTATCGAATTTACCGCGTTTCCGTACTAAATCCATTTTCATCGGCTTGATTGTTTGAGATTTTGTTAATTTGTTATCGGAAGTGAATAAATAGGAGGCTGTAATCAGTGTTGAGACTATTATTTCGTAGCTCCACCATGTTGAACTTGGACTCTGACAACCATGTAACCGAAATAGTTGAACTACCTTCGATATACAAATAAACAGCATAATCTACTAAACATTTATTTACAGACCCTAGATTTCGGTAATACGACCTGCCTCACAAAAACATAGAAATTGAATAGCTGTGAAATCTTTAAGGGTTACGGGCTTTACGGGTAGATACAAATAATGCTAAGTGTCAGATTCTCACGTTGCCGACTGAACGAACAGCTTATTTCATATTCATGAGCGAGACGAGTACAGCGTCCATTCCTTTGACTTTAATATTACGAAACATGTCTTAAGATTGGCTGGCGATTTCAGGTCTTTTTTAATTGTAGTCTGTTTGTGCTGACTAATGGAATTCATATAATATTTTCATTATCATCATAGCTGTCATCTAAGCTACCCTTTTCCCAAATATGTTGGGGTCGGCTTGACCTGTATTTTGCATGGAGCGACTGCCTATCTGACCTCCACAACCCACTAAGTACTGGGTAACACGATTTCCCTTGGTAAGATTGACCGTCAGAATTCCGGGTCGCTGACTACCTGTAACGACTGCCAAAGATTTACACATGACAGCGACTTAACATGCTATCCCTAGCACTCTATTCTTTAAGTCTAAGAAGTATATTCGTATACTTACCGTTAAAAAATACAAAATGTGTCTTACCGGGGCGGGGCGGCTATGTCTAAATGTGTGAAACTCTAAAGCCATCAAAACTAATCATTTGGGCGTGTCTAACGCCGAGAAACCAGTACCTAAGACATAACTTAATTTTGAGCAAATTCAGACCGGGAAATTCGATTCTATTCTACATTATTATACTTATTCCTTTTTCGATGCCTTAGGCTCTTCTCCCACTCGTTTAGCACTTTGCCAACTTTTGTAGAAATCTATTCCGTAGTTTTGGCGTGAAACTTGTAATAAGAAAGATAGAAAACAACTGGCGATTTCAGAAGCTTAATGTTGAGACAATGTTCTGTTTATTCTAGCTCGTGTAGTAACATTTTACAATGCTGATTTAAATAATTGTTAAAGGCCGTTTCTATTCACGGCTTTGTGAATATCAAGTGGAATATTTCGTTTAAAAAGCCATTGTTTTCGCTCATGGTATAGTTGGAATAATGATTTACCTGTTAAAGTTTCAGCACCTTTAGGTATTCATTGACTGACATTACCCAAGGTTTTGCACGCATCAATGGCCTTCATTCACGTTAATCGTATGAGAGATTCAAGGATATAACGATACTTTTCTGCTCAATAGAATTTGTCATTTGGTCTCTGTTGCCTTGCACTGATTGCTGAAAGTGGACTCGGACTTGCGTTGGGCGCGAGAGACCTCTTTTCGACGCCTAATTAACGGAACAAGAATGAGGTTTATAAACTTTAAAAAAATATGTAGTTATTAAGCATAATTATAACCAATATAATGTTGCATTAAAAATAATTGCAATTCATTATCAAATTTAGTCAAAAAAACATTGTAAACCTGTGCGAATTTGTCGACTTACTGTCAATGTCACAAGCCTTAAATCATAATCTATTTATTTCTTACATCATCTTATCATAATCACCTCTTCTTTTTTTGCCACAGTTCTCGGTTCTTTGCGTCCCGTATCTTGGTTTTTCTCGCGACTGTGACAATATCCTCGCCCCAGCGAGCTTTTGATAAAGCTTTATTTTCTACAATAAAGAGACGTAGTATTAAATTCCTTGGGAGTGTGAAATTTTACAAGGTGTTCAGGTACTTGAAATGTACTCAATTCTTTATTGCTTTCCTCAACGTAGGCTTAGATGAAAACATTTTTCAAAAAAGTGACAATCATGGACCCTGTCGGGCACAGCAAAAGGAATTAATAATAATAATAATATTCCACAACTTTCACACAACGCCATCTAGTCCCAAGCTAAGCAGAGCTTGTGTTATGGGTACTACACAACTGATAAACATACTTATATATTTCTAAATACTTACATATTATAGATAAATTACACCCAGACACAGAACAAATGATGGTGCTCATCACACAAACATTTGTCCTGGGTGGGAATCGAACCCACGACCTCCGGCATAGCAGTTAGGGTCACTAACCACTAGACCAACAGGCCAATCAATTGTATGTTGTGTTGTGTGTGTGTTTACTAAGTGGCGCTATTAGTTTTTTTTTAATTGTTATGAGAAAAATAATTAGCAGCGTTACTTTTAAATGTGGACACGTGTCAACTTATACAAAGATGTAAAGGACGTAACCTATGTACAAACATAAATATAAAACTAGCTATCGCAATAAAACACCAGAAAACAAATCCTTGCACAGAAAGGTAATAATAATAATAATAATAATAAGTTTATTAATGCTTCAGTTTTTACATTTATTTAAGTTGTGTTTGGAGCCTCCTTTTAAGCAAATAATGCCTGTGTTAGGAGACTCCGCTCTTCCATAACATATCAATAATTACACGTAATAATGCTAGAATTGAATTACAATTTAAATACTTAAAACTAAAAAAGAAAAAAAAAAGTATAATAATAATAACGGCGGTGTTGAGAGTATATCTCGAGTATGGATAGTAGTGGGAGTGGGTGTGTGTGTGTGTGTGTGTGTGTGAGTGTGTGTGTGTGTGTGTGTGTGTGTGTGAGTGTGTGTTGTATGAGTGTGTGAGGGTGGATGTAGTTGTATAGGTGAAGGTGTGTGTGCACGTGAGTGTTAGAGTGTATATGGAGTGTTGGTGTTATTGCTAGTGTATATGCTCCAGAAGTGCCTCCGTGTCATCATAGGTAAGTGTCTTCATATACTTGGTTAAGATTTTTTTACATTCAAAACTTGTTTTATTGTATAGCTCAATTTTTTTGTTTAATTTGTTATAAAGTTTCGCTGACCTTTTACTAAATTGCCTGGTGGCAAATATAGTTTTAGTATGTGGGATTTGTGCAACGATATCAGCCCTTCTTTTCTGCTTAAACACTGGGTCATAAGGTAGGGTTTTATGTTTTTTTATGACTATTTGGACAATGTACAGCTTTCTTACGGAAAGAAGATCACTCATTTTGTACAAGATCTCGGTGGGGTATCTTTTCCTTTTAAAGAGCATGATCTTGATCAGTGCTCGTTGGGCTCGCTCTACATATATAAAGTTTGTTTTCACTGCTCCTCCCCAGATAGGGATGCAGTATAGCAAGACTGACTGAACCAACGCACTGTAAATCTCGTTTAGGACATTTCTTGGAGGGTCTCGATTTCTGGTAAAATTTTTGGGTACAATATGTCGCAGTGTTTTAAAAATCCAACTCAATCTCCTAACTCTGTTGGCAACTTGTTCAAGATGCTGAAACCACGATAGTCGCTGGTCAATAATTACGCCAAGATACTTGGTGTGTGTTTCTTTTTTAATGCTTTGACAACTACAGTTTCTGTTACTTGCATCTCCACAAGTGTGTATTTTTAAATTAAGATCCTCACTAGGTTGACTATTTTTACTAATACTAAAACAAATGTAGTTTGTTTTGGATGTATTTAACGACAGTAGGTTATTATTTAGCCAGTTGGCTACCTGCGCCATTCCCATCTCAGACTTGAATTTAACATCCTGCCAAGAGGTCCCAGAGAAAACGATAGCGGTGTCATCAGCGTAGGAGAAAATTTTAGCATCATTAATGTGCATGTTGCAAAGATCATTTAAATACACGAGAAATAATGTCGGACCGAGTACGCTGCCCTGGGGAACACCACATGTGACCTCAGCATCTCCACTAATCATCTCTCCTACTTTAACCCTTTGCTTCCTAGATGTGAGATAATCTTCGAGTAACTTAAGTGGGGTATCTCTTATTCCAGCTTTTTCAAGTTTACTAATAAGGACAGGGACAGAGACGGTGTCAAAAGCCTTTTTTAGGTCTAGGAAAACAGTCAAGCATTTATAACCAGAGTCAAGTTGTTCAGCCACTAGAGAACTCAGTGCTGTGACTGCATCCTCAGTGGATAAACCCTGTCTAAACCCAAACTGTGAGTTGGAGAGCAAATTAAATTTTGTAAGGTAGTTGGTTAATCTAATGTTAATCAATTTTTCCAGAATTTTTGAAATGGCAGATAGAACAGATATAGGCCTATAGTTGTTCACGTCGTCTCTGTCCCCCCCCTTATAAATAGGAGTAATAATGGATTGTTTCAGTAGGTTCGGGAAGATACCGGTTTTGAAGCAAAGGTTTGCGAGATGGGATATTATAGGGACAACTTCCTGTCTTACATGTTTTAAAAGTTTAGTAGGAATATCGTCCCATCCGGGGGCACTATCAGACTTTAGGCCCATTAGTATTCGATCAATTTCGTTGGGGTCTGTATCTAGGAGGACAAAACTATTACATTGTGGAATTTGTGTGGTGTAATGAATTTTAGGGTGATTATTATTGGATGATGTAATGTTCAGAGTCAACTGTTTACCAACGTTAGCGAAATGTTCGTTTATGAAATTTACCGATTCAATTGGAGATGATTTAATTTTTAGGAGATCAGAGTTGTTATTGTGAGATTTGTTAGAATAAGTGATGTTTTTTATATTTTTCCAAAGCATTTTATTATTACTAACAGAGTTGGCTAAAAGTTCCCTTTCATACTTGCGTTTAAGTTTTTTTATTAAATTATTACAGTAATTCCTATATCTAGTGTAAGTTATTTTTAAAATGTCATTATATGGGTCGGATTTATGATGTTTTTGTAATTTATTGCGATTCCTTATGCAGCGCAGTATGCCTTTGGTAATCCACGGTTTAATAAGCTGTTTACTATTAGATAAATTGCGAGTTGTAGTAGTCTTTCTTAATGTATCTGTGAGTTTATTTATGAGAAGTTCAATCAGGAGGTTAGGGTCGTTACAGTATAATAATTCAGCTAGATTTTTTTGTTGCAATTCTTTCAGAGCTGCATCAAAGTCAATAACAGTACTGGTTTTTATTGATTTATGTGTGTATTTAACTTTAGACAGGGATAAGAATGTAGTAAAATGGTCAGTGACAGAGGTATGGAGTATCGCAATAAATGCCGATATCTTTTTGTTATGAATTTTTAGCATGAAATGATCTAAGCAGTTACTATCTCTAGTTGGTAGCGTATGTCCAGGAAGAATTCCATGCGACGACAGCATATTGAGATAACCATTCCTGTTTTTATGGTCATGTGACGACTCCGTCTCTTTAGGTTTAATGTTAATATTCAAATCTCCCGCTAGGATTATGCTTTTGTTTGATTTTAATTTGTGTAAGTGATTGTTAAGGGACTCTATGAAGTTATCAGTGTTTGTGTTGGAGGGGGAGCGGTAAATACAAAACACCGTGTTATTTAGGACCTCAAGTTGAAGACAGGACGCTTGTGATAACGAAATTTCTTCAACCCTAGGTTTTAAACACTGCTTTACATATACCACTACCCCGTCATTTTGGTTTAGCTGCCGTTTAGTAAAGAAAACCTCATAATTGTTCAGCTGCGGAATGGATTTGCTAGCACTTAATCTACATTCAGTCAAAATAATAATGTCTATTTCAGTAATCGTTGATAAGTTGAGCATCAAGTCGTCGAAATTACGATAAATGCTCCTTATATTTTGTGAAATAATGGTTAGGTCATTTTTTTTAATATTTATGTGTCTACTAAGCTCTGAGATCCCGCATTCGACTGTGCGGGCAATTTCAATATTATCGATTTCGGTTACAGCCGATAGTGCGTCATCCATTTAGAGTCTAAGAAGTCGAATAGATGTTTTTTCGAGATTAGTGTTTGATAGTTATGGGTAAATTGCAATAGGTGACACGGCTTAATGATTGAGCACATATTTAAAAAAAATAGATGAATGTTTGTGAGTGTGTAGTTATAAAAAGTGATATATATATAGCGGCGAGTGTGTGAGTTGTAAAAGTGATGATTCATGGCAGTGTTGGTATGTGTAACAGTGTAAATTAAGTTCAGGCAAATAGTGACAAATGAAAAATTTTCTCTCACTGATAATGCATAAAATAAAAGGTAAAAGTTAAGAGCCAACAATAGTATTGACATCAAATTGAGTGAACCGGTGGAATAAGTAATACAACTTATCATTAGTCATGCTTTCACTAAGAGTTGATGTACCTGTTCTTCAGAAGAAACGACTATGGATTTCGCTTGTTCATCCCTTTTTATGTACACCTTCCCATAAGCAGTCCAACAGAACTTGTAGGCCCCTGATTTAATCAGGTCTCGGGCAAGGAAATATAGCCGAGATCCTTTAGGGGTTAAATGCTCCGACAGGAAGATTAGGGTGTCTTCTTGAGTCTTGAATCCAAGGTGTTTACAACGAAGTTTAGTTTGGTTTTTTAAGTTATAAGCCTTACCCATCTTCAGAATCTCGGTCTTCAATATGGTGGAGGCTGTTTCCACGATAATAGGGCTATTTTGTTGTTCAGGGTTTTTGCCACGCACTCTGTATACATCTTTTATGTCGTATTTACTTATATTGCAACTTAAATTTTGAGACAGGCACATAATCATTTCAAGGAGGTCGTCTTTAGTTTCATGACTTTTTCTTGGTACGTTTTTGACAACAAAATTCGATTTCCGTCCTCCCATTAGCAGATCCTCAATCTTGTTCTCTAAAGTTGCGATGAGTTTCTTGTCTTCTATGGCTTTGCTTTCCAGTTCCATGAGTTTCTGAGTGAGGTCCTCATTTTGCGCAGTAAGGTAGGTAATGGAGCTCTGTATGTTATTATTAGACTGCTGTATTTCTTTTAGGGTGGAGTTAATATTTTGTATGTCATTTCCGTGCTTTTCTGAGAAAAAGGACATCATTTTCCTCATTTCTTCTTTAAAATCTTTTAATTGTTGACCGATGGAGTCTTCCATATCCTCTCTGCACCTCTTCCCTGCACGTTGGGAGACGTAGTTTGGGGGTGTTGAGAAACCTTTTCCCACTAAGGTGACATCAGTTTCCGACAGGGATTTATCCATACTATTTTCCATATTTAATTTCTAAAGTTTCCAATGTTTAGTTGATGTTAGATCTTCCAAAGCTTCTTCCACGTCAACACCTTGCGGCGGTCCGGGGAATACGGTTAACTCACTCACTCAGCTTATACTTGATGCGCACGCGCGAGTATCGTGTTATGTTGTTAGCAGGTAAACCAACCTCCTTTCATCATTCCTCCGATTCGCTAGTGTGTACCTGTACAATGCTAACCGTCCCTTATCCTAACCTTTTACGAATACTCAGCGAAGGGTCAGTACTTATCGTAAACCCTACCAACTGAGAAGTTACTTTCACAGACCGTGATAAAGACTTCGTTCTCCTATTGTGGTAAAAGGTCTACACACTTAATGTCTTGTTAAATGGAGAGTTAACTGTGATTTCAAAGGTAAAGTAGTTATTTTTACGTATTTATATTTTAAAGATAAACAGGGTGTTTGTGGTTACATTTTAAAGAAAAGGGAGAAATAACGGTTATATTAACCACTTTAAATGCAGGCTAGTACATCAAGCAGTTTCAATAGCTTTAGGCATCTTGTTTTTAACTCTTCAAATGACTGCTCCCGCTCGGGCAGAGCGGTAGGGAGTGTCAAACTTCTACTAACTAAAAACCACCCGAGTTCCTTCTTAGCCCTTTGTGTCGAGGATGCGATATATCTTTCGAACAACCCACAGCCCCGTCGGGAGATATGTACTCTTATCCTGTGAAAATATAAAAGCTTGTGTATTTTTAGAGCACCGCGTGCTAAGCCAACTTAGCTGCCAAAATAAGAATCCATGTCAGTCGAGTATTCAAACCAACAAAAATATTTAAACCACGTCTAATATTATCCGCGAAGGGTATAAGTCGGCGGCGGCGACCTCTCGCGCCCGGCCCTGGTGCAAGCCATGGTCCGGGGCGAGGAGGAATGGGACGCCGTCGCCTCCTTCTGCGAAGCAGTGATGCTGGCGAAGGAGGTGGCGGAACGCGAGAGAGAGAGAACCTCTCGTCCCAGCCGCCGCGGGAGGCGCTCCGGGCGTCGGGGGTCCCGCGATGACCTCCGGCCACCGTAGACGCGGGCCTGTGGACGGTGAGTGATGGGCTAACTCGCCGTCCGTCCGTCTCACGACGAAAACAGGCCGTGTCGACGGCGCGTTCGTGTTCCACGCGCGCCTCAAAGAGATGTCAGCAACATGGGAGGGGCCCGAAAGGGCCGACGCCTGTCGGGGCTGCGGGTAGTCCTCTGGTTATCGCGGCCTCGACATAGAGGGCGAAGAAGGAACATGGGTGGTTTTTAGTCAGTAGAAGTCTGACACTCCCTTTCGCTCTGCCCAAGAGCGGGAGGGGTTATTCGATGATTTTACACCCACCAAAAAAAAAAAAAAAAAAAGGGTATAAGTCAGAGGTGGCTAAATATTATAAGTACCTATCCACATTTCGCCTGTGTTTAAGTCCTATGTAATAGGGGGCGAGCCTATTGCCATCAACCGGGCACAAATCTAGGCTCCTAGACTGTCTATTGAGAAATTCATTTTTGGAAAAAGTTAATTTGTCTTTGCTCGCCCCGGGAATCGTACCCTAGACTTAATGACTCATGACCTCACCACCAGACCAACGAGGCAGGCACCTATAACAATCGTTCATCATCATCATCATCATCAACAGCCTATTAATGTTCCTACTGCTGGGACACAGGCCTCCTCTCTTTGTTATGGCTGTAATCTACCACGCGGGCCCAGTGCGGATTGGCAGATGTCACACGTCTTTGAATATTTAGTTCTAAGACATGCCGGTTTCCTCACGATGTTTTCCTTCACCGTTTTGAGAGCAGCGGTGATGAAATAAATTACACAAATTAATGTGCCTACCTGGGCTCGAACCCACGACTACTGTTCGTAAGTCGGGGCCGCCACCACTGGGCCACCGCTGCTCCCACAATAACAATCGTTGCTCATATTTTATTCTGTTTCTGTAGTGTAAATCTCGTAGTACCGAGAACATATAGCCTAAGCAAAACAATATAACGGTAATAACAGTTCAGACTCGAATTCATTAATAACCTCAACGCAATCACGTCAAGAGCGGTCACACTGGACGTACTTAACTGCCATTATGAGATCGTTCATCATCATTATTATGTCATCATTTAGTGATATGGACAGGATTCACTAAGTTGGCACTAGATCGTATCTAGATTTATTGATATCGATGAAAGAATTCCGAAGAAATGAAATTCATTAGTACGGCTTTCGCACCGAAGTAGGTATTCCCTACTAATATGTACGTAAGATTAAGAAGACACTAACGAATCGATTTGTGTAGTATGATAGTGAATACTTACGGTGAATCCCAGAGTGATGAAATCTTATAATGGTTTATACAAGGTGTTAGGTTAAACGAGGGAAATATTGATGGAGGGTATTCAGTATCCGATTCTTGTCTTAAATATGTAACTATAACCTTAATTTGTGACGTAATTGTGCTGTGCCATGGCCCCGCACGCTCTCCAGATCTCAGTTTATTAGAAGTTTCTTTTTTGGCATTGTCCTACGCCAGTTTTAAAATATGAAGAGAAAATGGATTATGCCTTAAAGTTATTGATCCGCGCTCATTTTCTGTGATAACCGCAAGGGTTGCGAGACTTTTCCGTAGTATTTGGAATGGTTTTGTCTGTTATTTATCAGTGTTTTTTTTTTGTTCATGTTTTTATTAGTATCAAGTAAGCATGGCCCTACAGCAGGTTTCAATATACCCCTCGTTCAAACTTACATACTGTATACGTGGATGAAAACATAAAACATAATATTCTGCACAGAATAAATGAGTACCTTTTTGTCGACGTTCTATAAGTGCAAATAAAAATATTTTTTTTTTAGTATACTTGTAGTAAGAGCTTGCCGGTGACTGAAAAGTTGTGTGGCAATCGGTTGTCGTTGTATGAACATGTGATGCGGAGTAATGAGAAAAATGTAGTGAAGAAATTGTTTAGTATAAATAGTATGGATGAAGATGGCTATAAGAGTAGAGGAAGACCAGAGAAACGATGGATGGACTGTGTGAAGGATGATATGGCTAGAAAGGAGGTGACTGCTGTTATAATGAGTAGAAATAGAGAAGTATTGAAGAAGAGATGCTGCACCGACCCCCAAATAAATTTGGATAAGAACCGGGGAATGGGCTCGCCCCCTATAATATGGGACTCCCTGTGTGGAGCCCCTCTGCAGGATATGCACCACTTCCTATCCTGCTCATCCTGCACAACCTGTCCGATTTCCCCCCACATTACCCTACAAGTGTTTAGGGGAATGTGGGGGGAAATCGGACAGGTTGTGGAACCATATAGTTGCTTTTTCACTCTCCGCGTACAGCTGTGTCACTCTAGTTAGCGGTGAAATACAATACGCGCGAACTCCTACCCAGTGCAGTTGCAAATGACAGTGACGGTAACATGTCAGCACGTGCGTCTATTTAATGAAAATTGTAAACAAAGGTTAGTTATTTAAAATTATGTTTGTTTTTTAAGTGTTATCATTGAGTTTAGATAGGTGCTATCCCAGTTGTATATTTTATGAAGGAATACAAATTAAACGTTATAAAACGGTATTTGTCGTTGCTATAAGTGTCATAATCTTTGTTGGACCCATAGGTATGGGACGAATTCGGATGTATAACTTTTAACAAAAATATACATATTAGGTATGTATTTTTCAATAAAAATAAAAATATATATTTTCAACATTGATTTCAAATATTTTAATGTCAAAGTTATACCTAAAATTATAAATATACTTAAACATTTATAATATTGATTATCTACATCAATAAATACCTAACACAAGATGATTTTTTCGTCACCGTCCAAATTCTGATCTTTGGCAGAAATCATTGAATACGTGCTTTTTTTCTTTCTTTTTTTCTTTACTCAATACAAAAATATTGAGATATCACATCACAAAGTTTTAGCGTACCACGGAGAGCAGATAATTCTTGAAATGATTTAATATGAAAATTTTACTTAACGTTTTTTTTTATTTTTTTTTCAAAAATGGTGTTAGTGAATGATACCGCCTCGAAAAAATTTGGACGGTGACAAAAAAATCATCTTGTATAGTAATTTATTTATTTTGTCTTTTTCTTAACTATCCGGTATCCCCCAGATTCCCCTATCTTTCGGGACTTACTAGAACCAAATGATAGACCTGTGCGGGTGGGATTTAAGCTCATCGACACGTTAAGAAAAATAATATTATGGGCCTCAAACATTACTGACGAAATGAGGGTGTACACCACTGCCTATCCCTTTGTGGATTACAGGCGTGATGTGATGGCTGTGACATGTAGGGCTGGGATAAAATATGTTATGGGATGTGTCATATCAATCATCACAAAAGAACATGATATTAATTTACATGAATACCTAACTACACAAAACGGGGACGGTTCAGACCGGACTACGACACACTCGCAAGTCCATTAAAATGCAAATTATATTAATTGCCTGCTCTAACCTACCTATGTCTTTTGCTCACCGGAACAACGTAGATCAATGAAATAAAATGGACATGATTGACACGTTTTTTAAGGATAGGCAATCATCAAATGACTTCTCGCGCTCTGAGCGGAGCTGAAGGGCGTGTCAAAATCAAAAAATCAAAATATTTTTATTTCACATAGGCCTACATGGGCACTTATAAAACGTCGGTAAAAAGGGGCACGGTTCGGTGCATTGGTCGATTCCTAAGGAGAAGAACCGGCAAGAAACTCCAAAGGTTACTCTTTTAATCTTTTAAAATCGTTTGGGTTAACCATAAGGTATAATACACACATGAAGACCATGCAGATTAATGTCTAAGATGGTCTTTTGAAGAATGCACCACACAGATTTGTGTGTCAGACTCTTACTGACTAGAAACCCATCCTTGTTCCTCCTAAGGTAAGTACCCAACCGAAAGATCATCTCGGACCAGATCATCTGCATAGTCTTCATGTGTGTATTATACTAAGATTATTTGTGGACCTTGTTGTTGTTGTTTTGTTAACTTATTGTTAACCCAAACGATTTTAAAAGATTAAACAGTACCTTTGAAGTTTCTTGCCAGTTCTTCTCCTAAGGAATCAACCAATGCACTGAACTATGCACTTTTTTGTAGATGTTTTATAAGTGCCCATGTAGGCCTATGTCTGTGAAATAAAAATATTTCGATTTTTTATTTGATTTGAAATAAGCTATTGTTTTTTTTTGTTCAGCCTTTTGTGTTTATAAATATTTGTAATGCGTATTTATTGTTTTTTTTTTTTGTCATTTTGTATGCACGTCATGTACAGTCATGAGCACGATATGTATTTGTGATATGTATTCACTTATCAACGTTTAACAGCAATTTTCGCCTACTGTATTGACTTTATTTTCATGTTACGTAACGCAACTAATATTTTGGAACCCTTAATATTATGAAGTACTTACATCATTATCTTAAAGTTTTAACAGTTATTTCACGAGAAATTTGCGTTTGAATTTTACTAAGTATATACATATCTATGCTAGTGACTGTATCTGCGACAAATAGTTAGTAATTTTAGGGTTCCGTAGCCGAATTGCAAAACACGAAACCCTTACTGCACTTGGCCTGTTTTTTCTTTCTTACTTTTTGCAAAAACCCGAACTTGGCAACTCCATTGAAATTCGAAGTCTAAAACTTTTACATCCAACATGTGTTATTCAGGACCGAGTTTTATACGTAAATATTATAAGAACCTACCTAAGTGGGTAAAGGTATTCAGTCTGAAATCCGAGGCTTCGTTGGCTAAGTCGATGTGACTCTCAAAAATGGACATTCCTAGAATGCGGCCGCCACACCATGCTCCTCGCGCTGCTCATCACTATGCTCCTCGCGCTGCCGCTATTTGCCGCGATGTTGCCCGCTATGCCCACACTGCTCTACTCGCGCAATTAATCGCAACGCTCCTACAAAAAGAAAAACCGACAACATAGGGAACGATGGGCAGGACGAGGAGCATGACGTGCGGCATGACGAGTTAAGTGGCCACACTATGTCTCTGCCTCCTTTCCTCGCTACTTCCCATGCCACTTGTCGAGTGTGTGGCGGCTGTACAAAAGAGGCTTTGCTCAGTTTCGCTCATCTCACTATTATTTTTTCATTTCAATTTAGAGATTTGGGTTCTTTTCCATTTAGGACTGCCTCGTGGCCGCAAGCAACTGCTGACCATGACGCATGATATCCGGTTCGGATAAGTGTTATTGGGGTTTTTCATTACAAAATTCTCAGTCGTAGATTGATGGCAGTAAACTCAGCCCCCTATTAAATGGGACATAAACGTAGCCAGCAAAATGTGGGTAACACTGCCTAACCATTCGCAGATTACAAGCGTGATGTTATTGTATGTTACGATTTAAGTTTAGTACACAACGCAAATATCGTGTCTTTGAAATAAGTGATGATGCCAATTTTCTCAGAACTTTTCACTTGTGAATATACGGGTCAAATTCGTTTTCTTTAGTACCATTTCGGAGCGGCACACGTTTTATGCGAGTTCTTTCTTTCTGATTTCTGCGTCATCTCATGATCATCTGCCTAGTTTTTTACCAACTATGTTGGGGTCGGCTTCCAGTCCAACCGGATGCAGCTGAGTACCAGTATTTTACATTTCTGCACCATATATCAAACGTAAATGATTGTATTTTCCAATAAGAACATTTAACGTTCAATTTAGCTTCTAGAAAATTCGTCCGCATCGTATCGTAACTAGAAAAGTGTCGAGAAGGCTGACACAGTTGCCACGTTAGATGGCATTACAGAGTACTGTTTCATGGTCAAAATCACTTTTACCAAAAAATAGGGCAGTCCTTATTTTCTGCTTTTGACACATGCACATAATTTAAGTCTGAAAACCTTAGTAATGTACGTTAAATTTCTAGATAATTAAATAAATACTACCTTATAGCATAGCGTACTTTTTCATATTTTTGCAGACAGAACAAACTATTAAAACAAAGTTAGCAAAACTTTATTATTGAATCCGAATAAAACAATTAAGAAGGACTAACTATCAAATATTAACAAGCTTAAATGAATAACATTTGCTTGTTTTGTGTAAAACAAAGCACTAGTCGAAGTATAACTTGCTTCGTAGACTTAAATTTTAAAACTGTTTTAGAAAAATACAGTTAAAATAAGTTGTTGTTTTAAACTAGAGACAAGTCGTTTTTAACCGTAAACTGACTATCATCATCAGCCTAGCCTTAAGTCCAACGAACGGGCAAGTGTCCGCAACTGTGGAGTTGCGGACTAGTCGAAAGCGAGTATTTTGCGTACGGGTGGGAATATTATTTAATCCACCTCAGCTCCCCGAGAAAAGCCAGCAACCCCTTGGTGTTACCGGCAATCTCGCGGAGAGTACCTGGGTTACCGAAGTACTTCGCTCTGTATGGGGCAAGCCCCGGACAGTCCAGGAGCACGTGGGTTGCTGTTTCTTCTTCCTCCATGCAGGCTCGACACAGAGGACACCTATAACAAAGAGGTGCTTGTTAAAAGTACCGTGTCCAGTAATGGCGGCCGTCACTGCGCGTAGCAGCAGCTTAGTCAGCCGGAGCGCTTCGTGTGCGTGTTGGTTTGGGTGAAGAGGTGTTGCTTTTAAAGCGCCGTCCCTCAGCTCTTGCACGCATATCTCCTTCATAGTTTTCAGGAAAGTGCCTAGCCTTTTCCCAAATATGTTAGGGTCGTCTTTCAGTCTTAACTGGTGCAGCTGGATGCCAGTATTTTAAACGGAGCGACTGCCTATACGACCTCTAAATCCTAGTTAGTGATCTGTATATTGTAGGTAGATAGAGGTACAGAATATGCTAGAGGCTAGACTCAAGCTTCTAGCTACTTATTTAAGCTAGAGTCAAGGACATAAAACCGCAACCTTGAAGATCTATAATTCTACAGCATTACCACCCCGACTCACCTTATTAAAAGAAAATATAAACGAAAAACCCCGAACTTAACAAGGCCATTGAAACTTTGTCTAAGTGAAAATCTTTTACATCTAACGTGTCGTAATTTTGGAGGACAGAGGCCCCCGTTGTTTTTCTATTTAACCTAGCCCTTTCCATTATAAGTCGTGTAACTTAGTTTTTAAACGAGCGCCTTGGGCACGGCTTGAAATTACGGCTGCTCCCAACTTATAAAATACAAGTTCGTTTTAGTAGGGTTGGTCAGTAACCTGAGTGAAAGTTATGGAACAGTATTAACTCTAAGACTCTGTGATAAAGGTTTTCCTTGTGTAAATATTTTAGAAATCTTAGATTCTGTTATTTCATTATTGTAAGATATCTTGTCTTTTTTTTAACTGTTTCGTTGGTCTAGTGGACGCAACCACGACTGCTGTGCATGAGGTCCCTAGTTCGATTCCCGGGTCAGGCAAAGCGTTATTCGGTTTTTCCAGTAGCAGCCACGGAGTTTAAACATTCGAGGCGTTTGGATGTACTAGGTAATGGTTATACTTCTGCCTAACCCTTCGGGGACTACAGGCGTGATAGTGTAATGTCTTTTTAGTTTAGGATGGAGATTTTCTAAAGCAGCTATTTTAAAAGAGTTTAAAATAATCTTCAAATGACTTCTTCTGCTCTGGGCAGAGCAGTAGGTCAGTGTCAATTGTCAGACTTCCAACCATGATCCTTCTTAGCCCTTTGTGTCGATGCCTCGGTATGTCTTTCGAACAACCCGCAGCCCCGACGGGAAAAGAGTAATACCTAAAAGCCGATTGTGCTGGCTGCAAACAAAAATCACAGTCCGTAGGTAATGACTGAGACTGGTGCAATAAATTGGTGTCGGAAACAAACAAATTGGATTTGTCTCGATACGGGAAATTAACCATGTGTCAGGAAGTCTCTGGCTGTTCCGCTCCATTCTAATATCTTTTTGTTTTAAAAAATACCCTTTAAGTTACAGTACCATACTGCAAGCCCTGAATAAATAAACAGAAACCTGTGTATTCACATTTTTGTGCTTTGGACTATATTTTTAAAAGTACATATTTATGTCTGGCTAGCTACCTTTCGTATGCCAAAAGTTTTTAACATTCATTTGTCCTACTCTCTTTGGAGTCTAATGGATACTAGTAATGTATCTTACCAATTACCGAAAGCATAACATACTCGTACTCAAACTCAAAGCATTTATTTCAATTAGACTATAACCGGCACTTTTAAATTTCAGAACTAAGACAGCGAAGGTATGTACAGTTATGCGAATACCACACGCTAATGCTTCACCACATTCTTGCCTGCGCAAACTGGCTTGCACACGGAACACCGTGCGTGTGGTTGGTAAAACTGTATCACGCGCAAACCCCATTCCCGCGCATTATTCAACTTGCTAGAAATTTGACCTGCGCAAGCCCGGCCTGCGCGTGCTTGCCTGTGCGTGTGGTTGGCGTTCAGTGTTCACACCGCAGTCGAGGCTGTCGTCGATCGATGAGGTACGTTTTGTCGTACGTGTGGTCGTCCGTCATTCAAAAATGGCAGACTTTTGTATGCATGATCGCGACTTTTCGACTGAATTTTAAAATCTATGTAAATCTCTGCCTGCAATTTGGAAAATCAAATCGAAGGATTAAAGAAATACTTCACTGGGAAACATTGTTTACACGTCGACGGTTTCGACAAGAATGAGGCCTGTGCATACTTAACTGACCGCGTAGTAGCCGTCCGTGTTCAGTTTTTTCGTGCGAGAAGCTTGTGCAAGCCGGAACTGTGGTGAAGCATGAGCCTGTGGTAGGCCCATTAGTATAAGTTATTGTGAAACTGCTGTAGTTGCCCATTCCAAAACGATGGTCTCTAGCGAGAAGAATGGGCAGAATCTCCACGGACACAGTTGTTAAAAAATGTTACCGAATACCATCCTACTCATTTAATTTTATTTTATAAATGGCTCTATAGCCAATGTGTTTCCTTTTGTCCGATATATAGTACCAAAATCACATAAACTCCTGTACCAAAATCCGTCCTTGACTACTCCGTAACAGCGATTACACGTAGTCCGAAGCTCACGCTTGAGCTACTGGAATAATCCGATTATAATAGGTATACTCCCTAACTCAAAGTCGAGCCATTTTAAAGTCTCACAATAGTTTGTCGTTTTCCTCCGCTGATCACAAACGTTTGAACCTTTGAGCTAATAAGGCAAAATGTTAGTTGCGACAAAGGTACGGTCGTAGCGAGCGATTCTTTTGCATGTTTTTGTCTATAATAGAGATAAAGGGCGAAATAAGTTACTCTCTTTCTTAACACAAGCTATAGACCATAAGCTAAAGGCCATATTTATTTATTTTTAACAATTCCAATTTTTACGTGCTATTGTGTGTATGTTACTCCGCATCGAATGAGCTTTCGCTCATACATTTAGGAGCTTGATCAAGAATTAACACGTTTTCGAATTTGTTGACTAGACTATGTTGCTAACTACAGAGTTACGGAGTTCAAACGGACGAAACTAGAGGAATAGGTTAGGTACTCTCGACATGGTGTTTCGTCCGTTTGACAGGTAATTCGAATCAAATTGGTTTCGATTCAGAGTTGGTGATGTATTTTAAATTATGCATGAGGTATCTACATTGCAATGTGTGTTGCACCTCTATATAGGTAGGTAATAATTTCACAAGTAGGTGTAGTAAAGTTTGGTACGCATCATGCTCCACATCCACACGCGACAGCGTCTATCGAAAATAAAAGACAGGTTTCATAAGAATTCTCATCCTTGTACCCATTTTTTTTGGTCGGCGAATCTTATTCATGTCTTCTTATTCCATACTTCTCTTTTAGTCGCCATCTTAGAAGACCCTATCATTCCTAACCCTGTGTTTATCCTGAAAACCCTAGAAATAAAAGAGCTCAGCGGATTGTGTAGATAATTTAGGTGGTACTTATGTACATTAAATTATATTACGAGTACGTTAAATTATGTGATGGATTAAAAGGTGTTATGTTGTATTTTTTGTACCGAAACTGAAATAAAAAACCAAACGGTACTGGCTACCCTACTAGTCCGACTTTCAAAATATAAGGTTTTGATCCGACAGCCCTAAAAAATAATCCGGTTTACTTTTATCCACTTTTTCTTATTTACGTATTACTTGGACCCTGGATTGAAGGGTGTCCGAGCCCAGTCAAAAGTTTTATGTGTTTACCGAAATCCTTTCAGCAAGAGGATTAAGGGGTGCCTACATGTGTGTTTTCGTCTATTATTTGGCTCTTTTAATAGTATGTTTCGTGTCAACTACTCTTTTGTAGTCAATGAAGTTTTACTGGACTTCATTTTGGTGAGATTGGACGGAACCCTGATCAAACGTGACTAGTATGTTAGTTGTGATTAAGTTTCTTCTTCTATTGTGACATCTGTAGTTTGTATTCGGACTAAACCAACCATTCGTCTCCAATGTACTTATAATAATAATAAAACAGTTGTTTTCAGGTATCGAAGACCCATACATAAATATCTTAACATAAAATAGAAATATTATATTCTAATAACAAATGTGCTATTATAAGTAACATAATACTAAGTTATTAACTCTTCAATTGCACGATGTTTTGTGCGTTCCTGTGGAATTGAGTTAGATTAGAATTGAATGTGTCCGCGGAAGCGCCGGAACACCACATCATGTGGCTAAAACCTATATTCCAACACCAAATGGAGAAGACACGTTGTTACCTATGCGCACCACAAACTCCTTGAAATTGACTTGATTAAGGTATAACTTAAATGAAAAAAAAATAAAAAAAATAATGAAATTTAATGAAAATTAGCCTAAAAGATATAAATGTAATACTGCAAACTCTTATTGAATAAATTTATTATTATTATTATTCCTTTATTTAACTTTATACATATAAATTATATTTTTAAATATAATTATTTAATTTATTATTATTTATTATTAAGATTATCCCAGCCTTGTGAACACAAGATAATGAACCTCAATGAACATCCAGCAGCGGCACTGCAAAAAGTACTTAAGCAACAAAGAAGGTCCAAAAAGTAGGTACCTACTCTACTACAACAAAATAATACTCGTACAAGGTCATGTGAGCAAAGCCGCGGTCACAGTTAGAGGAAACTAGCTATATTCAAACGACAATAGAGCATCAAACTAAATCGTGAGCTGATCGGCTTAATTATTGAACAACCGAGACTCTGAGGCTTAGTCTGGGAATACTGAATAGATATAGCTAGATTATTTGGTGATAATGCTCACATCTCGCATAAAAGGCTTGTCTAGGATGAAATAACGGTTTCGGCCGTTTACGAAACCGTAGTTTCGTAACTGGTTTCGATGAAGGAATGATTTGTCCTTGTACGTAACTAGTTTCGATGGAGGATATATTTGTCTTTGTACGAAACCACGGTTACGTACAAGTAATTTTTGCAAAAATATGAAATTTTACTAGTTACGAACAAGGAATAATAATTCTTTTATCGAAACTAGCGATTTATGTCTTAATTGGTCCAAAATTCCATAGCCGCAAACAAATTTAAAAAAATATACAGGGTGTAAACATGGTGTAAACTGACCCTTTACGAAGGTGTCAACCAAGCATTATGAACATCACATCATACTGAGTACCCCTGCAACAAAATATTGCTGGGTTACGACATTTCTTTTGGGCGAAAAATCACATTTCAGGATAAAAAAAAATTGGAAGCATCCAAGCCAATCGGAGAGGCCAATCATATTTCCAGACACATACAAAGTGTAGCTACAAGTATGAGTAATAAGATCATAATTCTGTCAATTATGAACCGATTTTCAAAATTCTTTTATTATTCGACAGAGTATAATCCGCGTTCCCACTAGGGCCGCTACTTGAGATACGCGGCCGTGCCCTTTGAGTGTGGGACGGTTGTCAGTCTACTTCAAAGAAAGCTGTGTGGCTCTGGGTAATCGCTCAGGGCACTAGTGCCATAACAATGTACTTAAAAAAAAACTATGAAATTATTTTTTTATTTATTCTAATACAGACTTACATAGTTTCAATAATTAAAGATGAAGGTCAGTTCAGTAGACAGTCAACGCTCTACTGAACTACCTCAATCCCCAAAATAATTCCTCCATGGAAACTAGTTACGTACAAGGACAAATCATTCCTTCGTCGAAACCTTAACAGTAAATTCTTTGCACGTAACCATTGTACATAACCGTGGTTTCGTACAAAGACAAATATATCCTCCATCGAAACTAGTTACGTACAAGTACAAATCATTCCTTCATCGAAACCAGTAACTACGGTTTCGTAGACGGCCGAAACCGAAATAGGTTTCGGCCGTTTATACATACGATCCCTACAGATCGGAAGGTAAAGGATACTTTTTGTTAGATAAGCTTAGGTTAATAACTACTTTATCTACCTACTAGCTGTTGCCAGCGGCTTCACCCGGAAGATAAAATCGGGATAAAAACTATCCTATGTGTATCCTATTTTTCCAAATCCGTTCAGTAGTTTTTACGTGAAGAAGTAACAAACATACACACTCGCACACTCACAAACTTTCGCCTGTGATTCATATATTACTAGACTGATTGGTTGGTCTCCCGACCAACGAGGCAGTCACGACCCAGGAATTGAACCCAGGAGGGATCCCGCTCATCAGAATCGCTTGCGGCCCAGTGGCCGCTCGACCAACTCGTTGGCCGTAGTTTAAAACCAACACCGATATCAGACCAAACTAGTTTGTTCTTGTCCTAAGTTGGCCTAGGACTCATCACAAAAATATCTATAATAAGTATAGGGCACCCCGAATGAATGAATTGCCAATCACGCGCAAATCAACTGAGCAAAGCGAGCGATTCCGCGGCAGTCTGTTTCCGACGAGCCCTACATGATTAAATCCAAATTGGTCGCAGTGTCATAGGATTGTTTGATTTAAAGTAATAAATAAAATAAGGAATGACTACCTATGTAAGGAACGAAGTCTAGAAGTGGTGCTGGTTACCTAAAAGTTAATAAGAATTAAAATTAAAATAGAGTAATCGGATATCGTGTTAAAGACATGTGATGTTATACGGTTAAATGAGAGACATTTTAAGCATTAATGTATGAGAATAAGAGTATAAAGGGAAGACAAATAAATTGGGCAGGATAATGATGATCCTGAGAAGATAAATAGTAAACCGGTTTGGCCTAGGACAAACTAACTTGGCCGGAAAATGGGTTTGGCCGGTAATAGAGGTAGGTATATCTACATTCTACAGTTCTATCATAGTTTTTTTTTTGTATATTAAATGGGCTCTTACTCTTGACCTCGATCTTGTCATGTGGACAGAGATAAGATCGACGAAGGAACAAGACGCCTATCAACACGAGTTGATAGGCGTCTTTTGGGTTAACATAACATAATCATAAATTATGACCCCGATAAATAGTCTCGTGACTATATCGGGGTCATATTATGATCATGTTATGTTGATCTTGGTAACACTGACGGACGTAGGCAGGGAATTCCCCTCCTTGGCTTTGCGATAATAAAATATGTAACATTAGGTACTGCGCTACAGTTATTTTACCTCAAGCTCGGATAGTAGAAACCCAACAGCAACCTTCGTATCATGACAATGTGAAAAGACGGTAATTTAAGGTTTCGTAGTTCATACGTCATCATACGTGCGTCATTCGATATCGTGCTAATAATATATTCGAGATAGCTACTTAGTCGTTATGTACGTAGAGTATTTCAATGGTTTCTGGCCACCAGCCCCAGCTTTGTCCTACGTGCCGCAAAACATGCAGTGGCTTCTTATCCAGTACCTACTTAGTTAACACTCGTACTTGACCAAAAGGAGGGTTATTAAGCGTGGTATTTCTTACTTTTTAAATCGGTTTTTCCTTACATTTAGCCCGTGTATGGTAGGTATAATTTTTCCATCAACTTCGATCCGATGACGGTGCGCTCACCTCTATTTTTAAGACTTAGTAGATAAGTTCCTGCATATCTTTTATTGAAATAGAGGTAACAGAGAGTACCCATTCTGGTGGTACGCTACAGTACCTACCCACGCTCACACAATATGTGACTCAGTAGGAAAGCTAGGGCACTTCATACATGAGAGCTCGTGAATTTCAATGTGTAATTCACTTAGCGTCGACGCTCTACACAACTGAGGTTATTTAGTTAGACTGATTCAATTTTATTTTTCTCTTTATTTTTTACTAGCTCTTGTACACTGCACTGGAAGATAAAATCGGTATAAAAGGTCCTAGGTGTTAATCCAGGTTATAAACTATCTGTGTACCAAATTTTATGCATATCGGTTCAGTAGTTTTGCGTGAATAATTAAAAACCATACACACAAACTTTCGCCTTTATAAAATTAGTGTGATGTGATTTAGACCACCATTTCACTAATCAAGTTTTTAAAATAACTACCAGCGCTATCTTTGTGAAACTAATAGACCGTACTCGTTTTCACAAGTACTAGAAGACAGGTAAACGTAAACGTCAAAGACGTTAGAATTTAGAGTTAAACTTACGTTCCGTTTCAATAGTTTAGTTAGTGATTTACCAATATTTGTAAAACAGAATTTAAAAAACTTTCACGCAGCTCCGGCAACTAAAATTGCATGGGGGTGCTTGAAATACCCAACCCCTTACCTCTCCCATACCTCTCTGTTTTTCCTCACGACATTTTCCTCATTCCTCCGCATCACATGCCTTTAACACGACAACCGATTTCCACATAACGTTTCAGTCATCGAAACGTTACTTTCAGACTTATTCTTATGTACCTACTCAATTCTTCTTTATTGATTCGCGTAACACCGCACATCCGCCTCAGAACTCATCTCAGCCACATGTAAATGCCTTTCATTCATCCCTTTTGTAGCCCAACATTCTGATCCATACAATACAGCAGGTATAATGTCTAATCGTTGTTATAAAAATCTTCGCCTTTACTTTATGGGAAAAGCGGGAGTCGCAAATTGTTCCCGTGACCTGCCGCCATTTCATACATCCCGTGTTAATTCTGTGATTATCACTACGGTCTAATTCGCCATCACTTTGCACGAGTGAACCGAGATACCGGAAGTCGGAGCAGACTGGAAGGTCGCGCCATCTAACGCTCTGACTCCAATGTAGGTATTCGGTTTTAGTTCTGCTGATTTTCAAGAATTTAAGTCATCACTCTCCAGCTTCTGTTGTCGCTTCGAATCTACTCTGGATCTTAGCATAGCTATTCAAAACCACTCGATTGTCTGTAATATCGGATCGATCGATCGTACTATCAAAAATCGCTATACACAAATTCGAAAAAGATTAATTATCAATCCTACAGACAGCTAATTGCTATCGGAAGTGCAATCGAATCAGAACATCGATGCCATTTTGTACTATCATAAAAGAGTAGTTGCGTATCCATTTTATTCTAAAATGGTTTTTAATTACTCGACGTATATTCAGTACAATGTACCTATAGTAAAACCAGAAGTACTCATTAGGCACAATTTTTCACCAAGAGTGTATAAGTAGGTATTACCATGTTGATCGATTATTAGATTTGTCAATACAAGTGTCAAGTTCGATTCCACTTCGATTCGACTGTTTGTGAATAGCTATGCTGGGCTCCACCAAAAAGAACAATGTCGTCGGCAAAAAGCATGCACCAGGGTGTCTCTTCCTGTGTGTCCGAATGTCAAAGCATCCATAATCAACAGGACGAGGTACTAACTCAAAGCCTATTAGCCGACCCTTGGTGGAAGCCTATAGATAGTGTATTCTGTGGCCTATAGCCACATTTTTAGCTCAATGGCCACATTGAACTCGTCGGTGTTGCCAGCAGCTGACCGGACGTAGGTAAAACGCATAGAGGTAGAAAAACTAACTTTGCCAGAAAGTTTTAAATGCTGCAGGCTTAGCACGACGCTTTCTATTTCTACTCTACTATAGAATAGAAATCGCTTGTCTACACTTCTCAAAATCTCTCCTTCCCGAGCACGAGGTCACACCTAGACTTAGGTTTCTTCATAGACAGTGACTTTTCCATAGCAACGGGGTAGTCGCTAGTGACGTGTAATTACTAGCCAATTTTATCATATTTCTGCGTTTCGTTCTCAAAGAAGCATTGTTTTGAGCGGACCTTTCTTCAATAACATAACGCAAATTCTGAATGTTTGACATATTTAGAATTATCTGTAATTTGTTTGCTCCTAGTGCGGCTAAATTAAATATTAAAACGGATTTGTGTACAAGTACACCGTACTGTGTGTTGCGATTTTATCTATAGTAAATTGTGATGGCGTCACGCAAAAAGTAAGTACATATCCCACCAAAAACAAAACTTGGCGATTAGCTATTACAATGGCCTGTTTAACATTGGCGAATGCGATGCGATGGCCAAGTCAATCTTTTATTTAAAAGGTTGGTAAGTTTTTTTTAAGCTTCTATGTCTGCTAGGAGTGCCTTAGGCCGGGACTCCACCAAAGCGGAGATGTGTGCGGTGTGCTGTGTGCTGTGCGAGAAGAGATGTTTTTCAGCTCGCGGGACTCCACCAAAGCGGAGATGTGTGCGGTGTGCTGTGTGCTGTGCGAGAAGAGATGTTTTTCAGCTCGGGTGCGAGGCGTTGAGTGCTCAGTACACGTGCACGGTACTAGCAAGATGGCCGGCCGGCGCGCGCGCGGGGTTCTGCGGGTTGCTAGCGGGCGAGAGGGGGGAGGGTGACATCGCTCACTGCACGCCGCTCACATCTCTCGTCTCCACTGCGCGTCGTCCGCGCACAGCTCACATCTCCGCTTCCATCGCGACATACAAATATTACACATCTCCGCACAGCGATCTCCACTGAAGCTGAGCGGAGAGGAGACGTGTCAATAACTCAATTCTATTGGTTGTTTAAAAAACATCTCCTCTCCGCTCGTCTCGTCTCCGCTTTGGTGGAGTCCCGGCCTTAGACTTTTGATGATCAGTCAATCAGTCAGTCAGTGAGTGACAAAACTAAGGAACTTTGATTAGATACAATTCTTAAACTACTGGGTCAAATTGAATGAAATTTTAAATATACCGGCTCATTTTCTGGGAGATCGTAGGCTCCCACGAGCTCCCTAACAGCATCTCTTTCCCATCTACGCTCAAGTTTACCCATATAAAAACTTAAATAATATCGTCGATTTGAACCCAACATGTTAGTAAAGAAATAAATGAATTTATTCAAATTAAGAAATAGAAGAAGGTACTTATACTACTACGGAATACAACAAAGCACCTATTACTTTATATAGTGTATTATAAAGCACCGCCTAAAATTATTAGATTTAACGAAAAAATAACTAAAGAAACTCTGTCTAGGTCCTTTTTAATGTAGACTATTTCGGAAGAAAGTTCTCTAATCCAAACTGTCAAAATCGGAGAAAAATGGTACGTCATGCTTGACATTATAGACAGTTGTCTAGGGTACCTAGTGAAGACACTTCTCTTCACATTTGATTTTATAATCGCCATGCTACAGACTGTAGAAATCTTTCTACTGTCTACACGGAAACGTCATTTTTGTCTTTTCTTCCGTCGACAAAACCCTTCTCTACGGTTCTCGTGCTAAGCCTGCTGGATTATACAGGGTGTATATAACCCTTCACACATACGTCAACCAAGTATTCTGTACATCACTAAGTACTAAATTTATTGCTGAGAAACGAAACTTTGTTTTTTTGGGTCAAAAATCTCATTTTTGACCCAAAAAATCTCATTCTAATTCAATCTCATTTTAAAACATTGTGCTAGTGGATGCTTTGAATAGTAAAAAAGTCATGGCATGGTAATTTAAGTAAAGTTGTAACCTGAAAAACTAACATATACAAAAAAAAGCTGCGCAAAATTTGGAACTTTGACCCCCAGTATCTCCGTAACTAGGGGGTTCCCAGGTATGATCTAGAACAAAAAAAATATCGCAGTGGTGGGGAGAACAAGTGCCCTTCGTTTGCGTTAAGGGTACTTTTAGACCCTTTATAGAGGACAAAAGCTTGGGATTGAACTGCTCCCATTTAAATTGAAATTAAATTAACTATTTACCTTTTATTTTCCTTTGACAATGACATTATTATTGTTTTTGATGAATATTTATCTTTTTTTGGCGGCTGGAAAATCATCAAATAACCCCTTTCGCTCTGCCCAAGAGCTAATAACTTTACATGAATAATTAAAACGATAAATATTTTATTATTTTTATATTGTCAATTTAAGCACTTTATGCGACCCACCCAAAAGTTCTTTCTTAGGTATTGTTCGTAGTGGCGTTGAGCTCCTTGAGTTACAAGTCGAGTTTCACGATGACTGATAAACTTCTAAAACTGGTTCACTCAAATCTGTGTGGTTCTTTCTTCAAAAGACCATCTCAGACACTAATCTACATAGTCAGCATGTGTGTATTCTAAGATTATGTCTGAATTTTTTTAAGAGACACTAACATTAATACGACGATAGCCACTGATATTTAAAAAGATACGCAATAATAGCCCTCTGTAGATTCTGGTGGGTATCCAGATCCTAGTGAAAAACAAATTCTTCGAGGATTATGTTTTCAATAGCCCTGATAACCGAAAGTGCAAACGTAAAAAGCATTCTTTAATAATTTTGTTATTATGCTCAGTTATCAGAAACTAAGTAAATTTATTGATGTTTTTTAGTTACAACGGGCTATTAAATAATTATAATTCAACCGTGATATCTAATAATACTCGTATTACTATTAAATAGTACTAGTATCGATACTTGTTACAGTAATACTATGTTCCATGATTGACACAACCCTAGCATCGGCAGCCATTTTATGTTCCATTCTTGGTTGTAGGTATGCACCTTTTTTTTGTAGGTATTTCCCGTCCACTCTTTTATTATGTCTATGGTAAAACGTCAGATTGTATAAAACATACTAATTTCAAAATAGGTAGTAGATAACTCATGAATTTCTAATAATAACAAACAAACCTTGTGAATTTAGTAATTATTAAAAAATTGAATTATTCAATATTTACATCATTATTTACATTATCCAATCAATAACATAAAAAATATAAATATTTTTCTCGTAATCGCTTTCCACGCAAATCATTAAATCAGCGGATCAATAATCGACTAAAAGTATGAATCGACTAGAAATATGTTTCTATTTGTACATCACTGGATTTTAATAAGTGAAAATCGTTTTTTCTCTTGTCGGCAATCAGTGGAAGCGTAGCTTAGAATTTTTGATAATATTAAAATTGACTGATAATTCAAAGATGAAGAAAGTAATATTTGTTTGTTTGTTGTCGCTGTCTATGTGCCTCAGCCAGCCAAGTGGAGCACTAGGTAAGTAAAATGAATTGAGTTTTGAGATCTAGTAGTTAGACCAATAGTGTTTCATAAGAATTTTCTCACGATAAGATGCGTAGTTCTGACGTTGAGGAATGTGTTCTGTTGAACGTTGAACGTCTGGAATATTATTGCATGCAAATGTGTTATCGGTTTTTAATGAAATTAGTATTCCACATAGTATTGTCAAGGTCAAGGAGGAAGTATTCGTTGTTCCTGTACCAGTTGATTTGATGCGATTTTTATGACGCGGCAATATTGCATTAACAGCATTCTACTTAATTTAATAAGTTTCCACGTCTTATAAGCGTAGGTAATTAGCGTTATAATAACCGTAAAAAAAATCTTTAAATACCCGTTCTTGTTAATGTATAATCCAGTTTAACAGGCTGTAGAACGTGGTTATTGCTCAAGTATTTGTTAATGTTTTTTTTACCAATAAAAGAATCACTTAGATAAAATGTCTACATTCACTATTTGGTGCTGACAATTTGTATTGGCAGTAAGTCAATACCTTGGTTCAATGAGCTGGTTAAACTAATGACATGTATGACAATTAGGTGCCAAGATTTTTTACAGCAATTTTCTTATAACTATAATGCCTTCCGCATGACCAAAGTGTCATGCCAACTTCAGTATGTAACATTGCCTGTTCAGACACTAAAATACAAGAAATCCATTACCACAATTTCTAATTGCAAACTAACACGCAGGAACATATCAGAAAAAATATGATTACAAAACATCATTTGGTATTGCCAAATGATGTTTTGTTGTACTCATATTTTTTCAGGAAATAATAATTTTACTACAAAAAATTCTAGAATAAAAATCTACATTCAAAACTGACATTAAGTAAATGTGAAACTAAATGATATCTTTGTTGCAAAAACAATAAAACATGTTTTGTTTACATTAGTGGCAGTTTTATATACAAAAGATTGCTTCTTGATAAGTGGCACAGATGTTGTTGTTGCCAGCATGTGTTTCTTGTTTTACTATACCTAACCTGCTCATTATAACAGTCGTCAACCTTTGGGCACTGGCATGCATACTTTAAAAAACCACTCATGACATTATCATTTTACATCATTACAAAAATAACATTGTAGCTGTATTTTCCTGAAAAAGAAGTGTATTTTGTCCAGTTATGTTTATGTTTTATAATATGGGATACATTTGGTAAATTTTTAGTAATTTAACCTGTCATAGATACCATCTTACTATAAACTTAAGCAGTTTCTCTATCAGAATATTAAATTGACTATCATAAGGCAAGGTCCACCTATTCTTTACGAAACCATTCATATATTATTTAATTTTGATATTGCTGATTTAAATGTCAACTTGGTAAAGCACACCTGCTATCTAATATGTTGAGCAATATTTCCTCCTGAATATTGATGATAGGTATTAACCTACAACATTTTTATGATATTCTAGACAAAATATTGTTGACAACATGATAGTCAAATGTGATTTACTGCTGCACTCAGAGAGCTTTAATGATTAATTAGGCCATCACTTAGTAATGGTTTTGACAGTTTTGTCATACAAAATATGTCAAACCTTAACTAAGTGACGGCTTAAGTACCTAATAATTAAATATCTCTGAGTACGGCAGTAAGGCAGATAATCTTATGTAGCATTTAAGTATTCGACCATAACATCCATCCAGCATTGCAGTGAATAAATCATCACTTAAGTGTGACAAACAGTTGTTTACCTAGTCTCTTACTACATCTGCAAGACAATTGGATCTAATGTGATTGAACAAATGAGCGGTAATGTGCCTAGCCCACATTGTGCAACAATCGCTAGCTGTACTATTCTAGTATTTATTTTTATCCAAGGTTATCGCTATCACTAGATATTCAATATTAATGAGGAAAACAATAATTATTACTGTAAACTGTGCTACTTACCCAAAGTGCAATTTAGCCATAAAGGCTTTGCTCTCTTTATACCACTAATTTTAGTGAAAACCTTGTAACAATAAGTTTTCCTTGATTTATCTTGATGTAGGTACACTAACTAATTGAAAGAACTTCAGCCGAGGGCAGTCCTTTTAAATTCAATGTCAATCTTGTATTGAGGACATTAATGAGGTTGACGATGGAACAAGCTATCCCAAACGAAGTCTATTAGTTTGAGGCTTAAATAATATAATAGATTGCGCTCATATAAACTTGAGAACATCAATGCAGGCAGGGAATACCACTTCTTGGCTGTGTGCATAATAAAAGATCTAACAAAACGCTTTGTCCTAATGTGTGGAACAGCACCAAGGCATAGTTAGGCAAGGCAAAGTTAAGCAAAATGAGTCCATTGAGTTCCTACTTATTAATTCTAATAAGTAGGAACTCATTTTGTTTAACTTTTTTACAAACAGATTATTTTCCGGAAATACCCCAAGAAATATGAGATATTTCCTGGGGAATTTCCTAAATATAATTGTACCTTAATAGGGAATCCCCAAAGTTCCTATTGTCTTAACTAGTCTTTTACTGGTAAAAATAAACAGGAACTGATTTATAACTTTATTAGGGCCCAGTTTCCCCTTACAACTATTATAATCGTGTGCGGCATTATATAGCCTTTTCCCCACTGGAGGCCTTCAGTAGTTATGGTGGAGCAGGTGGCTTGGCTGTGATTAATAATAATAATAATAATGCGCGCTGTGAGTGGGCTGTTGTAACACTTGTGTATTCCATAAGTGAGTATGTACGCAAAATACGCTCTATGGACTTGCAAAGCACAGCCTATCTATTATATCATAGAATGGATAGTCAGTTTTAACTGTATGAGCAAATAATAAATAAACCTATCCATCTACAATATTCCCAGCACTGGGACTCAAGTCATCAATACAGAGAACGATACTAGTAAAGGGAATATGGAAAAGATATTATGAAATTGTTGTGAAATAAATATTGGTAAAACCATGTTGATAACAACATCTCTTCTTATTGTAAATTCGTAGGGAACTGGACGTTTATTATAATATTTATAAATTAGTTTTGATTTTAGATCAAGCTAAGGTTATTTAAATTCTATCATTTTGATATTTCTGATAAATCAGATTTTAATCTTGTATTATGTTCACCGATGTTATCATACATTGTGTTAGTGATAGATTAAGAATCTCCGCTATAGGTATGTATTTTAATATAATATTGAACTAAGCAGAAATTACTGAGCTAATAATATGTTCAAAATATTTGTATCCTGTTAGTATTAATTAAAATACGTTAATGAACTTTGGAGACATACCTAGTCATTAGACATTATCGGATTTTTTAGAACAATCGAGTGTTTTCCAGTGTTACCCAGCTTAATTTCAGTATTTCCCTGGATATATTTTCAATAAAACTAATTCATTTATACTTATCATGTTTAGATAAGCTAAAAGGACTTGTGATGTATGCAAGAAGACATGTTGCGCCGACCCCAAATAAATTGGGTTAAGAGCAGGAGAATGATGTTGATGATAAGCTAAAGGGACTGGGGTTAAAAGCGGTGTTCGCACCCTCTTTAATAATTAGGTAGTCTAATTTGTTTTAGATAATTTCTAGGCCAGAACGACATGACTAATATTGATGCTTTTATTATTCGTCGAAGCCAAGATGTTTAACACGTCAATAAAGGCAACACTTAGCCTAAATTGAAGCTAATTTCGTCTACAGTAAAACTTTCATAAAGTGACCCACAGATGTGATTTCAATCAATTATCCTGTTAGGCACCGAGGCTACCTAAAGTTGTAAAGTAGATATTTCCTACACTGAAACATATTATGACAATGTATTTATATGCAGTCTTTCAAATCAAGTCTCGCCAAACAAAAACTATGATAGAGTTAGAGCAGGTTTTTTTTCAAGGTTACACAATTGATTTGATAAGCTTGTAAATATGATTATTTTACGAATAAACTACTTATTAGCTGGCATAAAATGGACGCCTTCTCAACATGTGATAACCAAAATCCATCCTCCATAGCAATATATTGCTTAACTTAATATTCCCATTTTTTTTACTTTTAGACGCAACGCAAACAACTACAGTTTCTCCGGGGAACGCTACCACAACATTAAAGCCGGCTGAAACAAACCCAGGAAATTCTACGCCAGCTGTTTCGACAACTACTGTAGTAGCACCTTTACCATCAGGTCAAAATGCTACACCTAACGTTACGGAAGCCTCAAACCAGCCGAGCACCAACAAACCCAACGATTCAAAACCAACTGAGAAGACTAACCCGGCTGATGTTAAGCCTACTGAACCCACGGCGACACCCGTAGACCCTGCTAAGGATAAGGACAAGAATGGAACCACGACCGTGGCGCCTGCGAGCGGTAACGGTACTAATCCTGATAACAAGACCAGCGAGACCACGACGCCTAAGGGCGGAAATGTTAGCCCCACTGCAGGACCAGTCGAAGCTAAATCCAGAGCGTAAGTGTTAATTTTATTTTAAATTTTTATTTTTTTGCGTTTTGATGGTAGGTTCCATGGTAGGTGTAGATCCCATAGTCAAAACTAAAAATGTTAATACGTTTTCAAGCGCCGCCGCCGTAGCTCTTTCCGTACGAGCTAAACACCACACCGCTCGGCAAAGCGTTGCAATTAGAATAAAAACTGCATTACATAGATTCTTAGTAACAACACCAGTCGTTCGAAATCGGTTCACCTATTTATGTAACAAGGAAACATTTACATTCAGTACGAGGAAAAACGTTATACCGTCTCATTCCACTGTTTCGAATGTCCATTACTAATTCATACACAGGTATCGATTATTGCACACTACCGAACAATCGCGCAGGACATTGACGTACTGTGCTATCTTTAGAGTATAAAAGTGGCACTGTACGTTAAGTGTGCTTAACAGTTGAATGTCTCCACACTGAGTATTTGAATTAGTTATCCGATATGCATGACGAATGTTTTGTTGTGTAAACAACGCATATTTTACGCTAAGTTATTTGATTGCAGTCAATAATATTTTGCTGAATGCAAAACAATAGGGTACCTACAAAGCGTTTCGTTGTTTTACAGCTATCAAATTGGTGACTTTGACCTTTAAAACCCAACACAACAAAGGTCATATTTAATCGACCTGTTCAATACTAGGCATTGTGAACGAGTAATAAGTAAATTCAAAATGCTACTGAAATAGTGCTTTTGACCAGTATTGAGCAATGGTTGTTTGGCAGGGATATGATGACGCACATTTACTCAAACCTTTAGATTTACTTTTTGCAGTCTTTCAAGTCTTGTTTGTTAGTTATTTTTCGTGCGTCATCCAAGCCACTTTTAAAGACGTTACCTTTCCTCCTTTCGTTTCAACATGCTAAAATAGAATGCTTCTGATATTATTCATATTCTGTCAATACTCCAGGAAGCTAATGATAAAATAAATAGAGGTTATCATGGTATGATTGCCATACACGTTTGTAATACGAAAACTGTGCATTTGTAATCTATCTCATATATTTACTATTATCATTAACATGGAGATGACAATGAAACTACACAGACTGTTGACGTCATCATAAACAGAATACCGATATAATTCGCTCGTGTTAATCCAGTTTGATCTAGCTCTAAAAAATGTTTGTACCCTAAAGGAAGGAGACGATTTAAACTTAACGCTTTTTTATGCCGGAAGGGTTAGACAGAGGTAACCAGTAGTTTACTTATATCAGATTTGTTCAAGTCCCAATCAATGGAGGGCAGTCCTATTGCCTTTTTTTTTTTTTTTTTTTTTTGGTGGGTGTAAAATCATCGAATAACCCCTCCCGCTCTTGGGCAGAGCGAAAGGGAGTGTCAGACTTCTACTGACTAAAAACCACCCATGTTCCTTCTTCGCCCTCTATGTCGAGGCCGCGATAACCAGAGGACTACCCGCAGCCCCGACAGAGTCCTATTGCCTTCAACCGGGCTCAAATCCACTGGCTGCTACGGAGAAATTCCTCATGGAAAAACAAACATTGTCATACCTGGGAATCTTATGGACCTTATGCTCAGCCCTAGTGCTTGTCATTGCTTCCAACAACAGACCAACGAGGCATTCCTTTGATTATAATAATTATAATGAGAAAAAAAAACATTAAAATCATATAATTTTCTCACTTCAATAACGAGACCAGCACTTATTAACTAATTGCTGAGCATTTGTTTAAATTTCAAGTTATTTCCAACGTCACTGGGTTTATTTTAATTAAAAAAAAGTTTACAGTGACAAACAGATTGGCTGTTTCTGAGAAACCGAAGTTTTGTTTTTACATAGCATTTTGCCCACAATGATTGATAAGTGATAACCACGTGATAACACAATGACCTGTATTCCACGAAAGGTTACTTACCCATATTTTGAAGCTTAGTTTCCATGTAATAAAGACCCAGAATACAGGCTGAATAACCTAATATAAAGCAAAGCTGTCCAGCCTCGATAGGTCGAGTCCAGGGCCACAAATAGGGTAGTTGACTGACAAAAAATAAATGATTCTGTTTAGTCCGTCTGTTAGATC
The DNA here is from genome assembly GCA_932274075.1 of Diarsia rubi. Taxonomy (NCBI): domain Eukaryota; kingdom Metazoa; phylum Arthropoda; class Insecta; order Lepidoptera; family Noctuidae; genus Diarsia; species Diarsia rubi. The sequence continues at coordinate 15,596,883 of OW026424.1, read as the reverse complement.
ATCGAAAAATATTGGATTCGTGTTTTTTGTTTTATGAAATTAATAAAAAATTGACGAAATTAAAACGTCAAGGATCGTAAATTTTCGAAGCACTGTCTTAATTTATTGTTTACGTAAAAAAAGAAAAAATACGTGTCCAATATTTTTGGAAATATAAATATTTTTTTTGTCTCCTATTGTCAATGAGTTGTCAGCACAGTTGACGAGGCCCACTAGGGCCAGAGGGCCAGTGCCTGCTAGGGTTGCGGAGTTCGAAAGAGTTACCGCGGCCCTGGAACGCAAAGGGGCATAAGAAGGAACTCGGTGGGTTTTAGTCAGTAAGAGAGTGAAACTCCCTCCTGCTCCGCCCAGAGCAGGAGAAGTCATTTGATAAATTCCCATCGCTAAAAAGAGAAACACCACTCAATAAGCAGGCGCACTTGTAATAAACCGACAAAGCAGCCATAGTAATTGTTTTCTTACGTTTACAGATTCGATGGTCCGAGCTTCATCGGCGGCATCATCCTGACTCTGGGTCTCCTCGCCATCGGCTTCATGGGCTTCAAGTACTATAAAAACCAAACCGAAAGGAACTACCACACTCTCTAAATATGTATAAGTCCACTCTAATCTAAGTGCACTAAACTACGTATAAGATTTTTTATGTTATAAAGGGGATTTATTTTATGTTACTTTTTCTAACTAGCGAGTGCACTTTAGTAAATACAGGTATATTATACATACTTCCATGTAAATTTTGTTCATCTCAATATTTTAATAACGTAATTAAGCTTTTCCGAATTTATATAATTAGGGTGGTGTTTCACTAGCGTTCGTCCAGCGTCTTTTAAGCCTAAGCTAATCGAACGCTAGTCTAATGGGCCTACCACACGCACTGGGTTCACCACAGTCTTGCCTGCGCGATGACACGGTGCACCGTACATCGCGTTGCGTAGCGTGTTGGTAGAACTGTATTACCATTACCAACCACGCGCGCGATGTTCCGTGTGCACCGTGTAATCGCGCAGCCAAGACTGTGGTGAAGACTACGTGTGGTAGGCCCATTTAGTAACCATCAGGTGGTTGGTTGAAAGGTCTAATTTTAACAATTCGAATTTCAAATTTGTTCTCTTTTAAAATAGCGTAAGGTTTTGTAACTTCTAGTAGAGTTTTGGCATTTATTTTTCTATGTTGCATGCTTTATTTTAAGTAAGTAAGCATGTATGTATCTTGTCTTTTATTTTAATCCGCCAGGTTTTTATACCAGAATTATTACATTCGTAAAATTATATGAAAGTATATTGTGATTTGTACATTTGGAATCTATAGATGTTTATAAACTGAATTTATAAGATTCAAAAATATTATAAAGCTGTAAGGAGCAACTGATGATTATCATAGTACTATTTCATCTTTGAGTGCAATTTAGTTTTAGTGTTGATGTTCTTTTTCTTGTAAACTGTGCCATGTTTCGGATTTCAATGTGGAACACTGCATTTGGTAAAATTTATAAACAGCTTCAAACACACTATTTTCAAAGATGTAGCTATTAAGTATATTTATTAATGTTAAGTGTTATTGTAAGGAAACGCAATGTGATGATGAAAATAAGGGTCTAAAGTAGTACCTATATTGGTTTGGCATAATCAAGTTCACTGAATCTCGTTTCACAACCACTCTACTAAATAAAATACAACTTTTTTTCTCATTGTTAGGCTCGCCAGAGAATCTCGTAAATTTTCAACAATAGGTACCTACTAATCTCAAACTTTTTTGTGTCAAACCATAACCAATTCTGTATATTTTGTTTTTATTATTTGTGATTTTAACACGCTCTTTGTAAACTGGGGAAAGTTGATTCCATCCTAAAGTGCTCTTAAATCTGAACTATTTATGGATAGTAGATTCGAAAGGTTTTCATGCCACTGTAACAATATTGTCTATCTTACTACTGCTACTTACTCATGTCTGTCAATGGTTATGTTAAATAAAGGTATACCTACATACACGTAAAAATAATTTATTTTTATTTTCACCTTCGACAATTTATTAATACCTACTTAACATTTTACCAGGAAATGTGAGGTTATAATGTTTGTTTTAGTACAATAATACCTACTTATTAATAAATACTGATTTATAACCCGCGACTGACCGCTTTGGCTATTTGAAGTAATGCTAACATAAATCACATAGGTACAAAGACAAAAGCTACGCCGTTTATTGATTTGTCACAAAAAATACGACCAGCCCAAATTACAGCTACCTACACAAAAGTTTATAAACTGTGTCGCAGCTATCAGCGCCCATTTAAAACAAGAGGACAATTATTGTTCCAAACTTATGCTATAAAGTTATAAAAACAAAAGTAAATTAAAATTTATAACTTTTTTTTTTGAGGCGCCTAAATGCAATCCGCTTAGCAAAATATAAAAAAAATGCTGTAGACTCAGACTAAGAAAAAAAAGGAAGACGGCGCGCCACGAACATCTATAGTGACCCAACTTTTTGTCTATGTGTGTGCCGAAGGGTTGCCATTTGTTAAAGTTTTTCCCTAAAATTTGGGGAATAATATTGTACGAGTAAGTACTGTTTTTCTTGGTCTGAGGCTGTAGATTTTTTGTAACATTTGCTCATTCTAACGCGACTAGCCCTAGTACGCTTATCTTTACATCACATCTACAGTAACATAGTTACAATGCCATAGTTTTCACATTTTTTTTATCTTCACCAGGAAGTTTTCACAATTAATTCTTAATATCTCCCTCGATTTCGTAAAAAATATAATTAACTTCTAATAAATGTTTCCTTTAATTCGTAAAACAATTATTAATTAACTTGTAAAAAATATCAATTTATCACTTAATCCACCACCACACCTTGGACACCACATGAGCGCTGTAGCGTTTATTATGTTACACCCATTATACCTAGTACCTATTAATTGCCATAATACTAATAGAGCCAAGATCATTCAAGTGGAATGGATAATACGATACCCGTATGCATAATCATAGTTGCAACAGAATTTAAATCGTCCATTTCGTCACAAAAATTGTTCCCCTACTAGGTCACGTCACTAAACAGACGTGACGAACTCCGCTCACTGATAATAATGACGACAACAATCAAAATTCTTTGTTCTTTTAGAGGAAATCATTACCTACTTCACGACATACCCAGATACATGTATAATTGTAAATGAAATAATGTTTTACGAACATGTCGGTATCACGTTATTGCTGTGACTCTATTGGACTTCTTAAACTGTAATTTATAGTAGGGCTTTCGTCACCGATTACTGCGTCACAAATGCACGACGGGTAAAAAGAAATGGCTGATCTACAATTATGTTACCATGATAATAAAATAACTTAATTTTGGTAGTTTTTTTACTATTGGGAGCAAATTAAACAGTATTTCCGTACCGTTACTAAAGTGGAATGTCCACATTGGTCCAATTTGATTATTTTAAATTTCATAAATTTTAGTGGAATACAATAAGATTTATGAGCAAAATTAACGGTATGTTTAAAAACCAAACAATAATCTATAAAAGATCCCAAAAAATGCTGCATTCGATTGAGTATAAGAGTCTTGTAAAATGTTGTGACAGCACTTTTACGTACATTTTTTACGGAATGGCTCACGTAGTTCATGTGTTAATAATGACGCGCAACGGCGCAATTCCTTGAATCAAATTGATCAAACCGTCTGCAAAATAATATGAATATACCGGTGATGTTTTTCAACTGGGATATGGCAGCTTACGCATTTATACAATGTGGAGCAGGACGATTGACATTCCTCTAAACCACGTAAAGAAAGGCATGCTCTTGACCCGTATACAAAAAATCAATCAAATCCAATGACTACTTTAGCCACAGGAAATTATTTTTCATTTTCTTATTTTTCAACATGATGTAGATCGGAGTCCGTAATAATAGGTAAACATTGTAAGGTCAGGAACCTGTGCAAAAACCTACGATTCTATTCTCAACGTCTCAATACGCTTGAAAGACAGAGAAAGGTGTCATACGATCCCACTCTGACGCGCCCCGCACACTCCCACAAAATACTACAATTATAAAGAAAAAGTAATATTACTTACGCAAATAATGCATTAGTGGTGCATAGAAAATTGCGAGTGTGTGTGTGAGCGGAATTTTTTTCGGCAAAAAGTCCTTGACTCGGTAACTATGTCAGTCAGTGCATAGCGGCGCCCTTTGAGGAGAGCACACGCCTACTTTTTTTATCACAAGACGAGCCGCGCGCGCAATGTCGTGATTTTATGAAAAGTTTGTTGTTATTGTGATTAAAGACGATTTATGATATTTGGATTAGTGCATAGGTTACTGTGACTTATTGGTGTTAGTGTAATATTAGTTATTTAGGCATTTATTAGGTAGCTAGTTTTGTGATTTAGGTTAAGTTAGTAAGTTTTTTAGTTTAATTATGCCTCAAATAAGGTTTTAAGTGATTAATTATTCAATCAGTGATCTTTTATTAATTAACAACTCGCAACTTAGTGAGTTTATGCCGCTGATTTGTTGTTCTCCGATAAAAAAGTACCTACGCCCAACATCGCCGCCGCTCGCTGCACCCCGCGCACTAGGTCAGTGACTTTTCGTAGTTAAAGCGTGTTTACTTTTTATGCAGTTGATTCTGCTATTTATTTTGTTTGAAAATTGCAATTTTTAAATTTTCCACTAACTACTAATCTTCGTGTTTTAAAATGTTTCGATGGACTAGTACAGTGCTAGTTTTAATTTAATGTCGTAGTTCCAGATCCACATTGTATATATACAGCACGTTCAGCAACAGAAGTAGACGGCAAATTCGAATTTTCTTACGTTTTATGCAATTTGTCGGTCAGTGTCAGGTTTTATGTTAACCTATAGCTACTGAAGTGGATTTAATTTCACTTAAACACTGACGTGGGGGCGACGTTCGAGATTAGTAGGTACCTATTTAGATTTTTAGAGTTTAGTGTTCAATAATTAGTTTGAGTAGATATATTTTAATAAAACAAAATTATTTTTATATGTTTATAAATAACTATTCTTCAAAGTTTGGAAAACACTTAGTATTGTTTGGCTAAAATCACAAGAGATCATAAATCACAAAGTAATAATTAAAATTATTAAAAAAAACAACTAATTATCTTAAAATCTTAATTTTAAGTAGTTTTTCTAGCAAATGGCAATCATCAGTAATTATAATACTATAGTGGGAACAAAAAATTACAGGCATCATTTATCGCGAATTACACACAGCCTGGGCAAACTTGCTTTGCACATTGAATGTGGGTAGATTTTGTTTGACTCTTCAAAGAAGTAAGTATCTGAATAATGGTCGTGAAGCTTCGTTGTAAAGATACCATCAATATCTTCCACCTCCAAACCGCTGGAGTCTTCACGATCTATCCACGACCAAAATCGCTGTTTCCCTGCTCTACGGTTCTTCTATAGCAACATGTTGGTATTTTTTATATCCGAGAGACCATTTTATCCCGGACGACGTATGGACTCCATACTATAAAAGTTTTCACAGTACTGCAAAATAAAGACTAACTAAGTCGAAAGTATTCACAAAAAAGTTACGTCAATATTGAGGTGGGGTCTGAGAGGCCCACGAGAAATTTAATAATGAATTTACCCACCGAAATTGAGCGTGCAAACACATGCAGTCGTTGACAGCCTCCACGTAACTAAACTCGAAGGTACGCGTGTGTAGTGCAGGAAGTAAGAGAGTTATTCAACAATTTTACTTTCTGAAGGCCTGAGAGGCCCCCACGTCAGTAGTTAATTAAAGGTTAAATAAAATAGGATTCGCGACCGTGACAAATGTGACTTTACTAAGTAATAATTATTAAAATCACCAATACAACCGTCTCAGTTCATTTAACTCTTGAGTGACTATTAAAAGGCATTCAAGAGAAAAGGTGTTGAAGAGTAAGGAATATTTAAAGAATAATCTTCTGAAACATTAAAAATAATAGTTGGGAGTCCTGTACATCTAATAATTAAAATTCCGAATTGTTAAGCTACTTCTGTTGCTGACCGTACCACAAGTTACTACGAAATAAATGAATATAGCACTGGTTTTCATACATAGCTTAGCGGTTGTGTACTTAATTCCAGCATAATATTCAAAACTAGGCTCCCGACATTAAATTCGATCAGCTTTCCAGTCCTTCTACTTTCTAACATCAAAGGGGAACGTCAAAACTTTTAGTTTGACGACTTTAAAGCAGGGCGTTTCAAACGCACATGGCATGCTGCAAGCTTGTAATGTTGTAAGCTTGTAATGTCTCAATGTGACTTAGCCCCCCTCATTGCTTGAAAATAATTGGTAAATGGCCTTACTAGTACCCGGGCCAACTTTTCGATGAAGATCGCCGTATTTTAAAAACGCTAGAAGACTCTCGCCTTCTTTCCTATCACACTTAGCGTAAGCAATTCTCAGAGAATTGGGTGTCGGGTATTTTTTAGTTATTACCAAAGCTTTGTCTACAGACATTCCTTTTAGTTGAAGTAAAATTTTGATGAAAGTTTCCGTTACTGTAAGTGGCTTGGATTTGGCAGACGACTTGTTGAAGTAGTTAAAAGTCATCAGCATTTCTCCTTTGGGATCAGCATCGCAGCCTCTAAGATGTCTTGCCTGGAAAGAGAAGCAGAAGAGATGAGAAGAGATGCCAAATAACTGCGGACCTGGCAGACGTCGTACTGTCCGGACAGCAGCGCCACCTACCGGGTCCAAGACAGCAAAATCCCAATTATCAATATGATCCGCCATTTATTGAATTCATTTGTTACAAAAATGTGATAAACGAAGAACCGCCTGACCATTTTGTGCAAACTTCACATAAACCATCTACTAAATAGTCCGAACAAAGCCTAAACATTTGGTTTGGATAGATAAGCCCGTTCTTGAGTTATAAAATTACAACGAAAAGTGGCATTGATTTATATTTAGGTTTCAATTACCTTATATCTGATTGATAGCCTGCTAGTCAACATAGCTAAAAATCGAGCAGAATGTGTAAGAGAATCAGTCATTTGAACTTTAAATCCATCTTGGACTCTAGTATTAGCTATTGCTTGCATCAGATTCTGTATCGGCAGACCTACATTTGTATTCTTCCCAAAATTTTCCACCAAGTATAATACATTGTTGATTCCACATTTATGTAGTCTGAATTTCTGCTCATGGAATCTTCCATCTTTTATACTGGCACCAAGATCATCCATTCTTTTACGTTCTACAATAAAAGGCAGAACTAGTTCTTGGTCTTGGTGTACTTTATGTTTTGCTATCCAAGTGAAGTCACCAACTTTCAGGCTTCTGTATTCATGCTTCAAGTCTGGATACTTGTTGAACTGAGCTACTGTGGGATCATTCTTCTTTCTAAGCCTGTAAAAGTAATTTGAAAAATAATAGTTTATTTACAATATTTACAAACTACAATTTACAGAACTAAAAATATAATAAAATAAATACAAGTATCAAAAAGAGAAGAATCACAGGGTGGGCGTCAAAAAATTCGTCTACATTGCTGTCAATAGGAAAAGTGCCCAAAGTCAGAAGGCTGGCAGCATTCGCACATTGGATGGCAATGCTGATTCTTTGGCCACAGGATAGGCCAGCTCTCCGGTCACATGAAGAGTCTATAAATAATTATTAGACTATTCAAGTTATTCGTAAAAACAGGCAGTAGTGTTACACCTGCATAACTGACTATTTATTATTGGCTATTAGGAAAAACCAGAGTATTTCTGGTTATAATTGTATAAAATTATCTGCACATTACATTTTATTGTTCTTGCTGTATTTTTCAGTAAGTGATAAAGTGCTTACACTGAAGCTAGCAATGTTATTAGAATAATGTAACAGTGTACTTATTGAAAAGCCTAATAATAAATAAATAAAGAAGCAACTGAGATAGCTCATGATAAGTTATGTTAAATTCCTAATAAATGGTACTCCTCAATATTTAAAAATAAAAGTTTACTATTGTGCAAAAATCACAACAATTAATGGTCATTACAATAAAAAGACATGACACATACCCGCCAGTTTCATTTTTATCAATGAGTAAAATGATATCAAATGACTCAGGTGTGAGTTCAACAACATTTCTCAGATCTGTATTCCCAGATGTAGGAGGAGTTTGCAGTTGATCATCAAGAATAGGATCACTGTTTTGTTCAACAGTAGCATTACTAGTTGATATTGGTGTGTTCTTAAAAATAATATCATTTGCAGTCGGTATATCTTTGCAATCAGCTAAAAGCTCCATGGCCACTGCTTTACCCTCTTTAGTTAATGAGTATTCAACCTTTTTGAGTCTTACAGATTTGACTAATCCTTTTTTCAGTAGTGTCGACATGTTAGACCAGCCATTATAATAAGAATTGATTGCCGGTTGCAGTAAAGACTCTTCTGCATGTTTTTGGGCTTTTTCTATTAATTCTTCTTTGGTTAGTTTAGGTTTATCTGGGTTTATGAGACTGTTTTCTAGTAGCGTAACTAGTAATGCGTAACCTCCAGATCTGTAAGCCGGCTTATACATTTTTCCTCCTCTTTTTCCTTTCCCCTTACCTTTACCAGTACTTGGAGTACCTGATGAGTTGGTTGACCTGAGACTTGCAGACAAATCTGGCAGCCTAGTGAGCTCAAGCCTCAGTTGTTTATCTCGAGCTACACACTTGCTGCTGTCTTCATCTTTCTTGGAAGGTACTGGTGATGTTGTTATTAAAGAATTATCAGAAACATTTGCTATTAATGCACCGGCACTACTAGATCCATTGTTATTGCAGTTGTCTTTATCCTTCTTGGAAGATACTGGTGATTTAGCTGTTAAAGAATTATCAGAACCATTTGCTATTAATGCACTGGCAGACACTTCAGATCCATTGTTATTGCTGCTGTCTCCGTTTTTCTTGGAAGATACCGGTGATGTTGTTGTTAAAGCATTATCAGAACCGTTTGCTCTTTCAGATCCATTGTTATTGTGTTCATTTAACAATCTATCGAGATACTTACACAATATTTTATTAAACCCTTTCAGTATTATGCATTCGGCACCTGATTTTAGCGGCAAAGGGTATTTCATCAGGGATTCCAATGCCTCCTTTAGCATATCCTCAAGATGGCTATTGGTTTTTTTTGCATCTTCATATATATATGATAACCAATCTTCAAACATAGGATTAGGTCTAACCCGTGTACATGTTACTTTCTTATTCATCTTGAAAGCTGCAAGTTCGCGAGTATCGCGAGGGTTTCGTCAAAACATAAAAAAGTATTGGTGTAAATAACTCATTCCATAAATGAACTCGCTGCGCGAACAATAAGGAGTCAGTCTTGATTATTTTGTAAGCCTATTTTATTCCAAGTAAACGAAATTCCAAAATATCCATCATCATTCAGTTAAAATATTTCGTAAAATTTTAACAAAACAATTCGCAGCTCACGACAGTTACACATTTTGACAATTGACTGTTTGTTTGACAGGGACAGGACCGACAGGGCATTCATTTGTACAATAATAGTGTTTTACTAAAATAATCGACTAAAAAGTCTATGAATTATTGTAACGTGAATGTGTGTGTGTGAGAGAAAACATGTGTGAGAAACAAGCACATTAGCAGCAGCATTTATTATGTCCTTGTTTCTCACACATGATTTCTATTCTATTTAAAATATTATTTTAAATAGGTAGTTAAATTAACATAATTATTGCAACAGACTTCTACGAAATGAATTAAAATGAGTTTGTTTGGAACGAAACGAAGTTTGAAACGTTGTTGCGCCACACGCCGACGCGACGTTGCCCTGCAAGTAACGTAAAGTTTTAATTTTGTGACTGAACTACTGAAGTTACTGAAGTAGACTCCCGTAGTAGACCATAATTTTAAGTTTACCATAGACGAAAATAAAAGATTGGGAGAATATTGAAGAAAACGTTGGCAGCACCACTCATCACTGCCATTATTGCCATAACTTTGTAGCAGCGTCGCTTATTATGGTTTAATAATTTTATAATAAAATTTTATTATTTCCTGTGATGTAGTGGATCGTGCTAATAAACAGCAAAATGTCGCTCGAAATTCCGTTGATGAGCACCGATGAGGTGAATGTGTAATTGATACGAAGTTACGATTAATATTTCGTTTGAGTGTCAGTGTCGTAATCATATTTTATTTTTGTTTATTTAGGTGATTGAATTAGATCCAGAGCAGTTACCCTCTGGCGATGAAGTGCTTAGTATATTACAACAGGAAAGATCTCAGCTTAATGTCTGGATTAATGTTGGTGTAAGTAAACTTAACCTCAAAAATTATTGTTTTTATACGTAGTCTGTAGCTTAGACCACGTAGCCCATAAAACTTTTAACACAGAATACACCGCAATCGATTCCACACTTAACCTTGGGAATTACATCTATAGAAAAACATTAACGAAGGAACCAATGCCTTTTTGGATCTATAACTATTATAATAGTTACAATTGCATAGCTCACCCTGTTTCGTTTATGACCACAATTTAAAGAAAAAGTGTGTGTAGTAATTAGAAAGAAAAGGCAAAATACCACACTTTAACTACTCGCGCGCCTTACGAACACCATCTGTACATAAAACAATGGCTTTTTAGTTGTCTATCATAAGGCGCTCAATCAGTTAAATAGAACGGGGAAAATCGTTTAAACATCCGCAATGCCCAGCATTTTGAATAGAAGAGACTGAATTTACACTGTGTTAGTTTTAGTACTAATCAGACCTTTATTTCAGCTTGCTTACTATAAACAAAAGAAGATCGATGACTTCCTCAAAATACTGGAGGCGTCCCGTACAGACGCCAACATTGACTATAGGGACTTTGAAAGAGACCAGATGCGAGCCCTCGATATGTTGGCTGCATACTATGTTCAGGAGGCCAACAAAGAAAAGTTGAAAGACAAGAAAAAAGAATTGTTTACTAAAGCAACTCTTCTTTACACTATGGCTGATAAAATCATCATGTATGATCAAGTGAGTTGTTTTTTTTTATTACTGAGATTAGTGTCTGGTTGATATTTATTATTGCTGGAGATTATACAATATGCAACCCATTGAATGTCTACATAATATCACATAGTTGGCTTGACAGATGGTTTGGATGCCAACTATATGATATGTAGAACTTCCATTTTAATTAAACTAATCTGTTCATGTTGTCTGTCAATTAATTTGTTCTTGCTGGAGGACACACTCGGAATGAGAAGATCAGACAACACATCTACTTTAAGCGAATGCACTGATTGCAGACAAATCAGGAAAAAAATATTTAATTAATAAAAAAACCAGCCAAGTACAAGTCGGACTCAGGCACGAAGGGTTCCGTAGCATTATCTATACAACATTAACCACTATATTTTTATTTAATTATTTTTAAAGTGAATAATGCAACAAACATTGTTTCTGTATACTTTTTTTTTGTTGTGTACACTTGTGATGTGACAAATAAATATATTGTCTTTCTTAAATATTCTGTGACTATTTCAAGAGTATACCTGTCGCAGTTATTAATATCAAGCAAAATCACGTTTGTTGTATGGAAGCCCTGACTGACTGAATAAAATAAATATTATCCCGTTTTTAATATTTGTTGATAAAGTGGCAACAGAAATACGTGATCTGAAAATTTCAACTATCTAACTATCACGGGTCATGAGATACAGCCTGGTGACAGACAGACGGACAGTAGAGTCTTAATAATAGGGTCCCGTTTGCCCTTTGGGTACGGAACCCTAAAATCTGTTTGTATTGTGGCTCCCTTTTACAGTATGCAGTTTAACCATCAGCATTGAGTGAGGAAATGAGTGAGGAAATATTAACTACTAGTGTTGTTTGTTTCTAGAACCATCTCCTTGGTCGAGCCTACTTCTGTCTTCTTGAAGGAGATAAAATGGAGCAAGCAGATGCACAATTCAACTTCGTGCTCAACCAGTCACCCAACAATGTTCCCTCATTGCTTGGCAAAGCTTGCATTGCTTTCAACAGAAAGGATTACAGAGGAGCATTGGCTTTTTATAAGAAAGCCTTGAGAACCAACCCGGACAGCCCGGCCGCTTTAAGGTTGGGAATGGGCCATTGTTTCATGAAGCTGAATAATCAAGAAAAGGCTAGGTACGAATTTGGTATCCTTTATTGAAATAAAGATTTTATTTAGAACATTTCATGCATTTGCTGCTTTAATTAAAGTCCCTAGAGATTTGACTAAATATACTGCATTTGTGATTTAGTTTCATAACATGTAAACAATTAATATTTGGTTTTGAAAAATCTGAACTGGAAACAACATTCATTGGATACAGGTACTTTCATAGATTTTAGGTGATTACATCAGTATATTATATTGATGTCTTTGCATGGGTCTAAAAAAATAAATGTTAGTTCAACCAACCACATATTTCTTCAATTCTTCTGTTTTTAGGATGGCATTTGAAAGAGCATTACAACTAGACCCTCAATGTGTTGGCGCACTGGTCGGTTTATCTATACTCAAACTGAACCTACAGGAGAATGAGTCAAACAAAATGGCTGTGATTATGTTATCAAAAGCATATGCTATCGACCCCAAGAACCCCATGGTCTTGAACCATTTGGCCAACCATTTCTTTTTCAAAAAGGTAAGTTTTACAGGGAAGGTTCATTGTATAACTGTACTACCTCCCTATGAAACTCTTTAATTCAATATTGTGTTGAGTAATCGAACCACATGCTATTGTAAGGAAGTAAGGATTCCGGCAAGCGCAGCGCGTGCCCTGTGACATACGATCTCTGTGCTCGGACCTCATCAGAAACGAAAAAGCCATAGAGTAAGAAGAAGTTTTTAAAAACGAATAAGTCGCGTTTTTAAAAACTTCTTCTTACTCTATGGCTTTTTCGTTGTTCAATCGAATTATAAATTACATGTCAATTACTCTGTATTGTTCCCAAGTAAATTAATATTACAGATATACTTAAAAGTGAATCCAAGTTTAGTTTTTCCCATTATTAAGTTCCCTTTTACTATGATGGCCTTTCTAATCTGTAATATTCATATTTTCACCACCAGATGAATAGTTGGTGTGATATTATAATCTTAGTAACAATGTCTCAATGGTTTGGAATAGTCGGGTTTGGAGCATAAACCCGAAAAAGGTCTCTTTTTATCTTAAAACATAGCTAAATAATCTCTATTTATTTCTAGGACTACAGCAAGGTCCAACACTTAGCCTTTCATGCGTTCCACAACACAGAGAACGAAGCGATGCGGGCCGAAAGTTGTCATCACCTCGCGCGAGCATTCCACGCACAAGGCGACTGCGACCAGGCCTTCCAGTATTACTACCAAGCGACGCAGTTTGCGCCACCTAACTTTGTGCTGCCCCATTACGGGCTGGGACAGATGTATATCTACAGAGGGGATACAGAGAATGTAAGCATTTTGTTTTAGTATTGTAAATTCAGATCCTTATTTAAAGTTTATTCATTTATTTAATTCAGACCATAGATCCAAACATGTTTAAATTTTGCAGTTGCCTTACATAAATCGTTATTGACTAGCTTTTGCGTGTGGCTTCGCCCGCGTGGATGTCGGAAAATATCCCACGTACTACCGTGATAAAAGTACCCCATTTGTTAATTTAGGTAAACAATGAGAAAATCCTCTTTATTCTCTATCCGGTGAGCATTAGAAAAAAATTGTTACGCAAATAATCCCCGTTAGGGGTTGAATTTCGAAATCCTTTCTTAATCATTGTCTACATTATAAAGGGAACCTCTGTGCAAAATTTCAGCTTTCTAGGTCCAAGGGTTTGGACTGGGCGTTGATGAGTCAGTCAGTTAGTCAGGACTTCTCTTTATCTATACTAATATTATAAAGCTGAAGAGTTTGTTTGTTTGTTTGTTTGTACACTAAGATCTCAAGATCTACTGGTTGGAATTGAAAAAATCTTTTTGTGTTGGATAGTCTATTTATTGAGGAAAGCTTTAGAGTATATAACATCACGCTAGGACCAAAAGGAGTGGAGCATAAATGAAAAATGTTGCACAAACGGGACACGATATTCCTTATTGAGAGCTTCCGTTGCGTGCGCTGCGAAAATGGTTTAAGTTATGCAAATATGATGTATGAAAGAAATGTTTCTCTTTAAAAGTTCTACATAAAAGTCCGCGACAGCATATATCTATCTATTAAGATTAACTCACTGTAACCATTTTTTACCATTGAAATGTTAGGTTCAATAGAGTTATTTTTTGCGAAGGTTATTTAACCCATATGGTATTAATCTATATCTAAATAAATGGGTTTGTTAGAGCGGAAATTTAATATTGAATATTTGTGCTTTTTACCCTATGTAGTTTAAACAAATATCTTAGAAGATATCGCAACGTAAAAATGTCCGCGCGACAAAATAATTACGCGGTCCGCTGCTCCGGCCCTCGCGTCCCAATGTAGATACGTGGAGATTCTGGCCTCCGGGAAATTCAAATTCAAAATATTTATTGCACCATAATATTTACTAGGTGTTATTGTATATTGTTTTGTGAGCAGTGGTGGCGGCCCCGACTTACGAACAGTTGGTTGTGGGTTCGAACCAAGGCAGGCGCATTACCTTGTGTAATTTATTTCATCACGTGCTACTGCTCTTAAAACGGTGAAGGAAAACATCGTGAGGAAACCGGCATATCTTAGAACCAAAAATTCAAAGATATGTGACATCTACCAATCCGCACTGGGAACCGCGTTGTGGATCATCATGCCCATCCCTCTCCTAGAGAGGAGGCCTGAGTCCCTACAGTGGGACCAATATAAGGCTGATGATGGTGATGATGATGATATGTACCTATAGTAATTCTCACTTTAATAATATATTCTATGGTAATCTAAACTAATATTAGAGAGAGGAAAGATTAGATTTTTTGTTTGTTACAATTCAATTCAAAAATTACTCTGACGACTTTGAAAATTCTTTCCACATATGAAAACTAATTGAAAAAATATTACTATGTTGGATAGGCGATCTATCGAGGAAGGTTGTAAGCTATATATTATTGTGACGCAGACGAAGTTGCGTGGGTCAGCTAGTATTTATATAATAATAATAAGATAGATGTACAGGAAATTGAGACATAAATATTGGACACAATGGGACAAAGGGATGCAATTATATGGAACTATATCATTGCGCCTGCTATTAAATGCTCGGTTATAGCCTATAGCACCCACGAATATTGTATTTTTGGATTATTTTTATAGATAATCGCCGTGGACCGTATTTTATTCTAAGTTAAAACAATTAGTTCATATCAACTTAACTCTTATTCTGTTTTAGGCAGCCCAGTGCTTCGAAAAAGTACTGAAAGTCCAACCAGGGAACTATGAAACAATGAAGATCTTAGGTTCTCTTTATGCGAACTCGCCTTCACAATCAAAGAGAGATATCGCCCGACAGCATCTAAAGAAAGTCACTGAACAATTCCCTGATGATGTGGAAGCTTGGATAGAGTTGGCTCAAATATTGGAACAAAACGATTTACAGGTAGCAATTTCATGAAAATGAATGAAGAACCAATATTTTAAAATCCGAAAAAAAAGTTTGCCTAAGTTTGGTCTACAAGTTGGCCTACTATCTCCAACACTTATTCTCGTTCTAGGGCTCTTTAAACGCGTACAGCACTGCAATGAAGATTCTTAAAGAGAAAGTGAATGCAGATATTCCAGCTGAAATATTAAACAATGTTGCAGCCCTACATTACAGACTTGGAAACTTGAACGAAGCTAAGAATTATTTAGAAGAAGCTCTAGAAAGGTACAGTACAGCAAAACACCTAATGTACTTAACGTCAGTCCATGCCTTCTTTTTAGGGTTCCGTACCTCAATAGGAAAAAACGGAACCCCTATAAAATCACTCGTGTGTCTGTCTGCCCGTCCGACCACACCCCCCCCCCCCCCTTATCTCCGAAGCTACTGAGCCAAATATCTAGAAAAAAATGCTTATATTAGTTTAACACTTATAGATTACAGGAAAGCCTATAAGAAGTCTAAATTAACATGAAAAATCTCTCAATTTCTATTAAAATGGTACACACATCAACACGGTCTAGGGATATTTTTAAAAAAGCGAATTACTATCAATGTGTTTATTATTTATATGACATGTACCTATATATTTAAAAGATACGTTATTTAATATTCTACCAATTTTTTAATAATGGTTAAGGTACTTCGATTAAAATTTCAGGATTTTATGGAAAAAAAATGAAGCATAGACGGAAACCGTATATGAATTAACTTTTAATTTGTGAGTAAAAACTAAAAAAAATAGAAAAATCATTTAATTTGTGTTTATAAACTTAAAGTTAGTAGTCTGAGAAAGCGCCCATGATGTTCATAACACATCGGCAACGATTCGGCATGCTCAGAACAAGTTTGTCAATGTCTTGCTGCGGAATATTGTCCCATGTCCCTCTGAGGTGCGCAAAAAGTTGATCTTCTGTAGCCAGATTTTCAGGAACTTCCTTCAGAGCTCTTCTTTGCAGCATATCCCACGCATGCTCAATGGGATTTAGATCTGGCGATTGAGCAGGCCAGTCTAAAGCCCTAACATTGTGTGTATGTAACCAAGCTGCTACCGTTCTCGCCGTGTGTGCCCGGGCATTGTCGTGCATGAGCAAGAAATCTTGCCCCATTTGTTCTTTTTTTTTTTTTTTTTTTTTTTTTTTTTTTTTTTTTCTTTATTTATTTAGGGACATTTATAATCGCAATGCGTATGTCAGTCCCATCATACCCTAAATATACATTTGTCATATGTGGGCCATGAACCTAAACAGACTCTTCGCATCATCACCATTTGGTTGAGCCAGGATTTTGTGGAATGTGCCTACTTCAAGTCTGTTCAACCTCAATACCCTAAACAGTTCATTTCTCCCAGACTCATATCGGACACAGTCCATCAATAAGTGGTGTAAGTCTTCAACAACTCCACACTCCGCACAATTAGGCGAGTCCGTTTTTTTCATCAAGTGCGCAAACTTATTACATGGAATGTGTCCAGATCTGAGTCTGTGAGCCGTAACTACCAATTTTCGACTTAAATTAATGTTTATAAACCAGGGCATACGAAAAGGCTGACCCTGCATGGTTTTGTACCAGATTCCTTTATCCAATGAGCGCTTGTCAAAATATTCTTTCCAGTCATCATAACACTTCTTTTTAAATTTAGGTAAAAATTCTGAGTAATCCAAAATTATATTAGTTCCTTTCCCATATTTAGCTGCATATTTTGCGAGCATGTCAGCCTTTTCATTGCCCTGTATTCCAATATGTGATGGAATCCATTGCAATCTCAATGTAACACCTTTAAGCACTAATTCATCTATCTTAGATAGAATAACATAAGCTAGCGATACACCTCTGTGGCCAGAGGCGCATCGAGCTAAATGTTGTAAGGAACTTTTGCTATCTGTGCAAATAACAATTTTTTTTATGTTGGCTACTGTTGCTAAACGTAAGTGCTTCAGAGATGGCAATAAGCTCCAACGTCATTATGGACGCATCCTTGTCTATTTTAAAGCAATTACTTTGGCAATTGAATGGTTCACTAGGCACATAAAAGGCTGCCCCATGACCTTCTACACTCTTCGACCCATCTGTAAATATGCTAAGCCATTCATTGTACTTCAAATGTAACTCTCTAATAACTTCAAATTTTAATAAGTCACTATTATAGCTATGTTTAGATAATTTCACTACATCTAAATCCCATATAATTATTTCAGGAATATTAATGTTGGTCATCCATGTCTTCAGAGTAAACATCAGCAAGGGGTGTGATGATGCTATTTCATCGCTTTTCACTTCATTACATAAAGAAATTAGTAAAGGAATCTTTTTATTTTTCCAATAGCTATTTTGTCGAAGAGTGTGGAGTTGCCCTAACAAATCATTAATACTATTATTTTCTAAGGATTTAGATTTTAAACAGAACTTATAACCTAAATATTTTCTCCGTAAATACAGTGGAACTACACAGAGCTCACTTTCCATAACGTGGATAGGTGTAGTTTTGATAAAACCTCCTATTATTCTTAAGGCCTGGTTTTGAATCTTGTTTAATTTATCTAGATGACACTTTGCACTCACATCATATAAAAAGCTGCAGTAGTCTATGCGACTTCTAATCAAAGCTATGTAAATATGCCTTAAATGTTTAGGGTGCAGGCCCCATGACGTGCCAGCCAAGACTTTTAGTAAATTTAGATTCCTCTGTACTTTCTCGGCTATCGTATTTATATGTTTACTCCAGCGCAATGAACTATCTAACCACATTCCCAAATACTTATAATTATGTACTAACTGCAAATTATCTCCATTTATGTTTAAATCTATTTCTAATTTTCTAAACCCTCTAGTAAAAATACATACTTTAGATTTAGTTGCCGATAATTCTAATCCCATATCATCCAAAATATAACAAAATGTATTTAGTGCTATCTGTAATTCATGTTTACTTTCATTGAGGTTTCTTAAAGAACAATATAAAACAAAATCATCCGCGTATTGACACATACTCACATTTTTAATCTTATGGAAACAAGTCATTGTGACCACATTAAAAAGTAAGGGGGAAATTGGGTCTCCTTGTGCTAAACCCCTATCCGTATACCTAATAAAATAATTCTGCTGATCAGTTTCATCCTTCATCATAAGGTGCCTTTCGCTTAGAAAACTACATAAATATTGACATATTTTTTGTCCAACTCCTATTTCATCTAAAGTATTAATCAGTACGTCTACTAATACATTATTATAAGCATTCGAAATATCTAAAAAACAAGCTATAGTTGGAACCTTATGCGAAAATCCAACATAGATCTGGCTTACTAATTTAGCTAAACAATCCTGACAGGACTGCCCTCTTCTAAATCCGGAGGTGTACGGAGATAGTAACTTATTTTTTTCTATGTACCATTCAAGTCGTTTCGTCAGCATTGAGTGAAAAATTTTGCACACACAAGACATTAATGAAATTGGTCGTAGTTTAGGACTATTATTAGAGCCATTTTTAGGAATGGGTGTCACCAATATGTCGCGCCATTGGTTTGGAATATCCCCCGTATAAAATATATTATTATATAATTTTAATAAGTACAGCCTACTTCTTGGTGAAAGATGAAAGATTAATGAATATGTTATACCGTCGTTGCCAGGCGCTGTGTCTTTTCGCTTAAAGCAATGAGTCATTTCTTGTACAGAAAAACTGTTATCTAATTCTGCATTATTTGATTTAAAACTGTGAAAGGGCTGCCGACACGTATAATCAGGAGCAAGACTGTGAAGCAATTCGAGTTTTTGTTCATTCGAAACATATGATCGTGAGGAGTGAATTCCCTTAACCCAGCCCATACGTTTCCACATATCGGAGCTGGATGTTTGCTCATCAATACTACTACAATAAGTTTGCCAATCACTTGTTCTGGCCCGCTGTATGGTCGTTTTTGTAGTTTCTGCTATTCGTTCAAGGTCCGTTAGGTTATCGGGTGTAGGGTTGCTTCTAAATTTTTTTAGGGCTAGTCTTCGTTGTGCAACAGAATGAGAAAGCTTAGGGGTCCAATAGGACTTAGGTCGAAATTCGCTACTTGGTTTATCACATGCCATTATCAGAGGTATGAACCGATCTGCAGCTCTCTCCACCTGCTTAATAAAGTGGTCATACATGGATTGTACAGCCACAGGCTCAACAGGTTGAAGCAAATAATCCTCTAAGCATTTTGTATACTCTGACCATTTTGCTAACTTAAAATTTCGCTTTTTAGTATTATAAACAGAGTGTGCGTTACTACTGTATTTGTACGAGATCTTCAAAAACAAATGATCGCTCCCTAGACATTCATTCATAACATTCCAATTTAATAAATGCGATAAGTCGGTAGAAACAAATGTCACATCGGGCGAACTTCGTTGAATAATATTATCAACGGAACTAATTCTTGTTACACTACCGTCATTAAGAGAAATGAAGCCGTTATCTAACGCCGAGTCATAGATTTGTATACCTCGCGCGTCAGTCTTACACGACCAGGTAGTGTGATGACCGTTAAAATCTCCTGCTACAATACATTTGCCGGGAACTAATGAAAATACTTGTTCCCAATCGGATATACTTGTACGTACCGATGATGGACAGTATATTAGTACGATATTTTCAATGTTATTACAGTTCAAAAGTTTAATGAACATTATTTCTATTCCCGAATTACTAATATTAAGAAAATTTTGTTGTACTTTAATCGACTTATGTGATATTATAGCTATTCCCCCGTATCCGTCAATCCTATCGTTTCTAAAAATATTATAGCCACTTATATTTATATGTGATTCCGGTTCTAACCATGTTTCGGATATTAACGCAATGTGTACTTTATACTGTTGCAATAGAAGTTCGAATTCATTACGTATTTTACGTATTTTTCATTATTTATTATTTTATTTCATTTGTGTTCTGTGGGGCAAGATTACGGGCCCCAGCAACTATTGGACGTATCGTTCTGCCGTCATATTGCCCCGCACCCAAACGAGATCCGTCCGTCCTCCAAGACAAATTCCTGCCCAAACCAAAATTGTTCCTCCTTGGTATGGGTGAACTTCCTGAGGGTTCTGAAGACGGCTCCATCGTCCAGGAACTCGCCAAACACGCGTCCTTCGTGAATCTGGATGGAAGCCGAACCTGGATTCATCCGTGAACAGCACATTGACTCACGGCCCCAGTCCACGTGGTTCCGAACCCATTTTAATCGTCGTCCACGATTGCCTCTCCGTAAAGGTGGGACCCAGAGTGGTCTACGAGAGCGTAGATTGCTGTCTTACAGTTTGGTCACTCACAAGCACTTGGTGTTCCACTCGCAGCCTTTGGACCAATTGAGTCGCCGTTGCATTTGGTTGAGCTCGCGCAGTAATTTGCAAAAATCGGTCTTGTCTGGGGGTAGTGATGCGACATGGCCCCCGGTGCCTTTCCGCTACTTCACCTGTGGCACGATAGCGTGTCCACAATCTTGAAATTACATTTTGGTGGGTCCCTATGGCCTCAGCAACATTACGCTGAACAGACCCAGCTTCCAGCATTCCCACAGCTCGTAACATCTCCGCCCTCGTCAAATGTTGGCGTTGCATGGCTACAATACCTCAATTTTAACTTTATCTTTCGTTTAAAAATGAAAAAAACTGTAACTAGAAACGTAATTCGTATTGTTTTCTAAATTTCGCACAAATGAAAATTCCCTCTCCTACACAACAAGACATTTTTATGTCACCGAAACAAAAGAATTTTCAAAAATTTGAATTTGGAATTAGTCTGAGATAAATTACAAACAAATCGGTGTATAAAATATTCCAATGCGGCCAGTACTTTTCGAGTTATTTAATTGAGTATGAAATATCCCTAGACCGTGTTGATGTGTGTATTATGGTACGGAACCCTTCATGTGCAAGTCCGACTTTTTTACATTCCTTTAACTTTTTGTAGGGAAAAAGCGGACGCGGAAACGTTAGACGCTCAATACTACAATTCCATAGCGGTGACAACTATGTATAATCTAGCGCGACTCAACGAAGCGTTGTGTATGTATAATAAGGCTGAAAAACTATACAAGGACATATTGAAGGAACATCCCAACTATATTGACTGTTATTTGAGGTAAGAAAACGACCACGGAGTTACTTGTTTCTTGATTATCACGGTTGTTAATCATATGTGAAGAAAGCTTATGTTTATTGCTGTAAGATCAATGTGAGTATTGCGTTTATATTTACAGCCCGGCACAACTTCTTTATGTATTGACTGTGATAGTTCAGTTTTGTGTTCATAGTCAAGTGCCAAATCAGAGTCAATTACTTTAATTTATTATTTTATCTATGTTGACGTTGCGTTGCTAATGGAATATCGCATGTCTTTACCACAATGTTACTCTACGTTGATCTTCAAACATACATGCTTTTCGCGAAGCTGTTCTTATTATAGTTTACTAGTTAATACAAAAAAAGATGAATATATACAAAATATATATATAGATATATCAACCAATTAAAACATACTTATCTCTATATACAGATTAGGCTGCATGGCTCGCGACAAAGGCCAGATCTACGAGGCATCGGACTGGTTCAAGGAAGCCCTCAAAGTGAACACGGAGCATCCTGACACGTGGTCGTTGCTAGGCAACCTGCATTTAGCGCAGCAGGAGTGGGGACCCGGACAGAAGAAATTTGAAAGGATTCTGCAGAATGCTAGCACTTCGAATGATGCTTACTCGCTGATCGCTCTTGGTGAGTAATTGAATGAAGTTTAAATCCTGCCTGCTCGCATCTGCGGTTTAGTGTCTAATGTTCACCTGGGAGATATATCACCCAGGTGAACATTAGACACTAAAGTAGTGTCCTCAATTCACCTGGGAGATATAGTTTCACCTAGGTGAAGTGAGGATACTAACTTCTGTTGTCCTGGTAGTTTGTCGGACTTTACTATCCTTTTTTTTTCATCTCCTACTTGTCCTTGCCTATTTAAAAGCACGTAGCAGTTGCTTATCTCAACAGACTATATAACAACCAAATAAAAAAAAATACTGGCTCATGTAACCCAGGTGAACACAGGACACTAAATGTTTTAACATTGGTTTAGAATCCTCAATTCACCTAGGAGATATTAGTTTCACCCAGGTGAATTGAGGATACTACTTTAGTATCTAATGTTCACCTGAGCAAATCACCCAGGTAAACATTAGACACTAAACCGCATCTGCGACTGCGAAGACTTTATTTATACTTAATATTAGGTCTTTACCTATGAAATTGCCGTTCTGCAGTACTGGCCATTTCAAATCAAAATATATTTTGTTTGGCTCAGAATTCTAATTTCAAATTAATTTTATTTTAAAAACATGGTTTTTTTTCTTCCAAAAGTAGTCATTTGTTTATTGATTAGTGTTACATTTTCATCGCATTTCAATCTTTTTCGTCATCATGGATACGTTAAAAATTCGAGTAATTATGGAATATGAGTACCGTCGTGGCAGCAACGCGGCACAAGCGGCACGCCACATCAACAACGTTTACGGAGCTAACACTACAAACCAACGCACCACCTGTTATTGGTTTGCTCGCTTCCGTTCTGGAAATTTCGACCTGAAAAATGAACCTCGCGGTCGTCCGAAGACTTTGGTCGACAATTACTAATTAAAGGCGATTGTGGAAGCTGATGATACACAATCTACGGCTGAATTAGCAGCAGCTTTCGACGTTAGCGTCAAAACAATATTGGTCCATTTGCGTCAAATTGGCAAGGTAAAAAAGCTTGACAAATGGGTGCCCCACGAACTCAATGATCGCCAGCGCGAAGTACGCGTCGAGACGTGCCTTGCACTGCTCAACAGACACACAAATAAAGGAATTTTGAACCGCGCGTTACCTGCGATGAAAAATAGATTCTGTTTGATAACCGCAAGCGCTCAGCAAGTTGGTTGGATCCTGGTTCAGCCCTAAACAATGCCCTAAACTAAAACTTACCCCTAGAAAAGTGATGGTCACTGTTTGGTGGTCTAGCGCCGGTGTGATTCATCACAGCTTCTTACCAAACGGGGTGAGCATTACTGCAGATGTGTACTGTGAAGAACTGAACACAATGATGGAGAAGCTGGCACATCTCCAACCAGCATTGGTCAATCGCTCGTCTCCGCTGCTCCTGCACGACAACGCGCGACCTCATACTGCACAGCAGACGGTCTCCAAGTTGCAAGAACTGGGGTTGGAAGCTCTCCGTCATCCGCCCTACTCACCAGACCTTGCGCCTACAGACTACTACTTTTTCCAGAATTTGGATAACTTCTTGGCGGGAAAAAAATTCAATACCCGAGAGGCAGTACAAAATGCCTTTGAAGAATTTGTTGCCTCCCGACCAGCTGATTTCTTTAAGAAGGGCATCAATAAACTGCCACTGCGTTGGCAAAGATGCATTGATTGCATGGGTGATGGACATGGACAAATAAAAAATACATGAAAAAAATTCGTTTAAATTTTTTCATACAAAACGGCAATTTCATAGGTAAAGACCTATTATTTTAAAGCTGAAGAATTTGTTTGAACAAATAAAACTCAGGAACTACTGGTTGGAATTGAAAAAATCTTTTTATGTTGGGTAGCCCATTTATCGAGGAAGGCCAATAGGAGCGGAGCATAAATGAAAAATGTTGCAAAAAGGGAAAAAAAAAATTGTTTTGAGAGCTTCCGTTGCGGTTTTTAGTTACACAAATATCATGTATGATGGAATTGTTCCTCTTTAAAAGTTATACAAAAAAGTCCGCAACAGCAGATACCTATCTATTATGATTGACTCACTGTAACCATTTTTTACTTTTGAAATGTTAGGTTAAATATAATTATTTTTTGGGTAGCTTATTTAACCCATATGGTATTAGTCTATATCTAAATAAATGTGTTTGATATAACGGAAATTTAATATAGAATATTTGTGCCCTTTACTCTATATAGTTTAAACAAATATCTTAGAAGATATCGCAATGTAAAAATATCCGCGCCACAAAATAATTACGCGGTCCGCCGGGCCTCGCGACCCAATGTAAATAAATTCGCGGAGATTCTGGCCCCCGAGAAATTCAAATTCAAAATATTTTTGCACCATAATATTTACAAGGTGTTATTGTACATTTAATAGCAAAAGATAATATAATCTAAACTAATATTATAGAGAGAAAACATTAGATTTTTTGTTTACGATTTAACTCAAAAATAACTCCTTCAACATTAGAAAGCTAATTGAAATATATTACTATGTTAGATAGTCGATCTATCGAGGAAGGTTGTAAGCTGTGTATTGTGACGCAGACAGAGTTGCTTGGGTCAGCTAGTAATAACTAAAATAGGCACTTAACTCATAGGCTCGCCCCTATTACATTGGACTTTAACATAACTGGCGAAATTTGAGTGTCTTACTAGGTACACCTCTGCCCAACCGTTTGGGGATTACAGACGTGATGTTATGTACAGGTTGTAAATTAACCCTTCACACATACGTCAACCAAGCATTCTGTACATCAAACTAAGTACCCCTACGCAAGAATTTTTGCTGGGAAACGACTTTCATTTTTGGGGTCAAAAATCACATTTTACCGTAAAACTCAATGTTGCACTCTTTAATCATTGTGCTAGTGGATGCTTTGAAAAGTAAACGGGTCATGAAGGTAATTTAAGTAAAGTTACAACCTGAAAAACTAGTATTTACAGAAACAGCTGTGAAAAATTTGGAACTTTGACCCCCAATATTCCCGTAAGTAGGGGGTTCCCAGGTATAGTCTAGACTCTAGAACAAAAAAATATTCACAGTGGTGGGGAGAACAAGTGCCCTTCGTTTGCGTTAAGGGTACTTTTACACCCTTTATATGGGATATTACTATATGCATTAGAAAGGGAATCATTGATTCGTCACCTTCACTAAGCCACACAACCTCTTTGCAATTGCTGATGTAGGGTTTGCTAAAATGTTTTGTATCGGCCTAACGTCCAGAGCGTTTAATTTAAATTCTTTAATCAGTGATTCCCTTTCATTCTTGCTCCTAACACACTCCATCAGCAAATGTTGCACATCTTCATTTTTGTTGCATATTTCACAATTAGGTGATGCAACCTTTTTCATTAGGAAAGCAAATTGATTATGTATTGGATGTTATGTATGTGTGTGGAGGTACTTATCCGTGTTTACATTTTATTTGATCTGTAACCTGTACATCGTATGTATTTGTCTATTTGAGTGTCTTGTTCTCCTGATAATACACGGTGACTTTGTTAATTATTTTCCATATATCTTCTAAAGGTAACGTATGGCTTCAAACCCTCCACCAACCTTGTCGCGAGAAGGACAGAGAGAAGAGGCATCAAGAGCGAGCGCTGACCATGTACAAACAAGTACTGAAGAACGACCCGAAGAACATTTGGGCCGCGAACGGGATTGGATGCGTCCTGGCTCACAAGGTATAGCTAATTATATTTAATTATTCTATAGTGAGCGGTGGTGAAACGATTTAGAAGCTTACCACGACGTCCACGAGTTCCACGACGCGGTAAGCTCGGTTCCCACGGTGGGAGATATCGCGGACGGACCGGACGGACGCGGACCTGCTCGCACGACGCTTCCGTCCGTGGTAGCACAGGACGTCGCGAGGCAGTAACTTCAAAGGTGCCTTGCAAAGTGAAAAAGAGCGACGACACGTTCTCTTTCACTTTGCATTTTGAAATTTAGCTAATCAAAAGATTTGCACAGACCGACACGCACCGTTGAAAGAACCCTGTCTGTGTGCGTTACCGTCCATGGGAACCCAGCTTTACGCAACTTATCTCGCGCCACTTTTAACCAGCCTTCGTGCAGGACGAGATTGGGGACGTTTTAACGAAAATATTGATTTATGTTCTTTAGTAAATGTGCAGGCTGTACTTTATTAATATCTAGTCTGATAACCAGTATTTCCAAAGGGCATCGTGTTACCCTGTATTAACTGGGTTGTGAAGGTCAGATAAGCAGTCGCTCCATGTAAAATACTGGTGCTCAGCTGCATCCGGTTAGATTATAAGTCGACCTCAACATAGTTGGGAAAATGAAGATCAGATCAGGGGGTCTAAAATGGCCACTTTAACAGATCATAATATGAATTGCGTTAAAAATTGTAAAATGGACTTTTTATCATAGAAACTGCGTCTGTGAACATTTTACGAATTAAAACGCAATTAATATTATTTTCCTACTATGATCTATTTTCGCGTAAATGTTCACAGACGCATTACTATTATGATAGGTCTATTTCACGCTTTTTAACGCAATAGGCGTGACGACATAGTCAAAGAATCAATGATTTAATGATATTAGGGGAAATTACATACGAGAAGGATTTAAAACACTGATTTAGTTTTATTTAAAAAATTAAGATTAGTAAGATTTTTAATAAAATAAAAGATTAAAATACTGATATCGGCCATTTTGATTGAAACACCAATCATAGCGCACTACGTCACGCCAATGTAAACATCACTAGCTGTCACTAGCTCACTGTGTTGTTTTGTTGCCGATTACGCATTTGGATATTTTTTTGTTACTACAATACTTTGTGAACATCTTTAGCAATGGAATCAGGCTTTGTAAAAGCAAACAGTTCAAATTTGCCCAGGATAGATTTACTAATGTTGGGCGATTTCCTTGGGTCAAATAAAGAATTTTTGACTGGCCTGTTGGTCTAGTGGTTAGTGACCCTAACTGCTATGCCGGAGGTCGTGGGTTCGATTCCCACCCAGGACAAATGTTTGTGTGATGAGCACGATCATTTGTTCTGTGTCTGGATGTAATTTATCTATAATATGTATGTATTTAGAAATATATAAGTATGTTTATCAGTTGTCTAGTACCCATAACACAAGCTCTGCTTAGCTTGGGACTAGATGGCGTTGTGTGATAGTTGTGGAATATTATTATTATTATTATTTTGCTCGTCCGAGTTCCGAAATGTGAAAACCTCCCTGTAAGTAAATTTTGTAAGTATCTAACACTATAAAAATACAACAAACTCGTTTTGAGCTTGTAGGAGTTTAGTTTATTTTCACTTTCATATGTTATTTTTACAATAAACTTGTCAGTTTATTTTTGAGGTTAGCTCCTTCGCAACTTGTAATAAAAGTTTGCTACTGAGTTAATAACCAACAAAAGGAGTAAATTTCTGTAACTACAAAGCATGTACTAGTATCTTTTCTCATAGTAACAACCTACTATCATAATCACCGGGTCAGCTATGCAGGTCCAGAGGACAACATTTTTGGCATTCAATGTAATGCTAAAACTATTGCTATTGATGTGTTTTTACACTGAGGCACCGTACACCACTTATAAACTTTGTTATTCATTTTTAACACACGAATTATGGTAATGTTTGTTTTAGTTTCCTCTAGCTGCGCTTTGACATTTCAATGTTTACATAGGCGTGACGTCAGACCCGACGCCATGACACTGCGAGCTGTTTTCGCTCTCTATTTAATTTTTTTTTCAAAAATGGCTTATATCTTCGTTAAACTTTACTTTATTACTGAAATAAAGGTTTTTTCGTAAATAAAAAAGATGTACCCACATTACGGAAGAGGATTTCAAAATCTTTCGTCATGCCTATTCATATTATGATCTGCTAAAGTGGCCATTTTAGACCCCCAGATGATGATGTCTCGATGGTGTGTAAAATATTGTTACAAATATAGTATTTCGCAGGGATGTGTAAATGAAGCTCGCGACATATTCGCACAAGTGCGTGAAGCGACGGCCGACTTCCCCGACGTATGGATGAACATAGCACATATTTATGTTGAACAGAAACAGTACATCAATGCTATACAAATGGTGAGTGAAATAATTATAATTTTTTTTTTATTTGTTAGATAATTCATTGATATGAAACAGTTTTACTAGCGATTTATTGGTTGTAATACATTTTTCTATACCTCTCTTCTGTATTAATTTTTAACTATTTTCACATCAATTTCGAATCCTTTGTCAGTTTTAACTTTTTTTTCGTTGACCGGCTGAAACTTTTAAACGAAAAAAAATGTAACTTACACAAATTAAAAAAAGTAATTATTTTTCTGACAATCAGAAATACCTGTAATAGTCTATTATTATTATAGCTAGCTATATTGTTCCACTGCAGGGCAAAGGCGTCCCTCCATGCCTTCCAACGATCACGATTCCGTGCAACTTCTTTCCAATTAATGTACCTAATGGTCTAATTGAAATAAATGGCTTGAGTTTGAAACGTTTATTGAACAGTACGAGAACTGCGTCCGCAAGTTCCGCATGCACCACGACGTGGAGTGGCTGACGTGGGTGGCGCGCGCGCAGACGCTGGCGGGGCGCGCGGGCGCGGCGCGCACGTCGCTGCTGCGCGCGCGCCGCGTGGCCCCGCACGACGCCGCGCTCGCCTACAACACCGCGCTCACACTGCGGCGTCGCGCCGCCATCGTGCTGAAGGACGACCGCTCGGACCTACGGCTGGTGCTGCGAGCTGTGCACGAGCTGCATGTTTCGCATCGACATTTTACACGGCTGGGTGGGGTCGAGGTGAGTTTTTGCAGACAGGGTTCGCTAGCTAATTCAATTTTGAACCCGTATTCTCGAGTTTCCTCCGATAAGCCATTGGTCTCGGCTGTCATTTGAAGATCTCTGACAGTTATAACAGGTAGTCAGTGACCTAAAAATCGGACAACCAGTCTTACCAAGGGTATTGTATTATATACACAATACTAATTATATTGTGGATGTCAAATAGGCTGCCGCTCAAAAATACTGGTATTAAGTTGCAGTTACATCCAGTTTGACTTGAACCTGACCACAGCATAGTTGGGAGAAGCCTAAGCAGTTTGGCTCTTAATATATTTTTTAACAGTGAATATTGCTTCTCCAGCTAGCCATATCAACTTTTACCTTGATAGTGCCATCTTCTTCTTCTTTTCGAGTCGACAACTCAAATTTTGTCCATCCAGTACGTAGCAACCTGGACAGCTCTTTCGTTGGCTTCATTCAAGTCTTTGAACGTGCAATTAGTCGGGAAAGAGAGGTGTGGCATGTCCTGTTTTCAGGCTCCACACTCACATTCCGTCAGAGATGGGACGACTATACTTTACAGTGTTGTGAATATTCCAGGCGGAAAGTTCGGTGTCAGTGCGGGCCGAGGCGGGCGCGCTGGGCGCGGCGCTGGGCGAGGCGCGCACGTGCGCCGACCTGCTGTCGCAGGCGCAGTGGCACGTGGCGCGCGCGCGCCGGCAGCACGACGAGGAGGTCACTCTGCGCGACCGCCAGCGGGAGCAGCGCGAGGCCTTCCGCAGGCAACAGGTACGCCTTATTTACTTACACACGTTCAATCTACTGGATTGCCAGTGGATGATAGGGGCGGCTAGGCATGAGCGGATGAAATGGATCACGTTAGAAACACCACCCTGGACCACGTCGCACGGAAGCACTCGGAGAGGTGAGCAAAGATTGCCACGCTCAGAAAGATTCAACACATGATATCGAATTGTAAAAATATTGCACCCATCATTAGTGCAGGATTGCATCGTTAGTAGATGATGCAACGAGCCACGACATCGCCGCCGTATTACTAATGGTAACGATGTTCCATTTCACCAAAATGCCCGACATATTATTAAATATATATCAGACATTGTTTTATATAAAACATTGTCTGTCATGGTGTCCCATTGCTAGACAATGACATCTCCTTTCTCATTCTATACTATCATGTGCAATCTCTGACCACGTCAGCCCCGCAAGCCTCCGCCACGTTCTACATTTAACTTATCTACGTCATATTTTACTAACAGGAAGACGAACGCAAACGTCGCGAAGAAGAACAAGCAAAGAACACAGTGGTGGCGTCACAGAAACGTCAAGAATACATGGAGAAGACAAAGAACGCGCTACTGTTCGCCGACATGCCGTCTGAGAACAAGTCGAAAGGTGGCCGCGGTAGGAGGCGAGACGAGTATGTCTCTGACTCGCCGGGCAGCGGGAGCGACAGACCAAGGGAAGACGGGTGAGTGGTGGATACTTCAAAACACCTTTTTTTTGGGCGCTGTTAAATCACCAAATGACTCCTCCCGCTCTGGGAAGAGCGGTTGAGGTTGTCAGACTTCTAATGACTAAAACTACCTATGTTCCTTCTTAAGCCTTTGTGTCGAGACCGCGGTATCTCTTTTCGAACAACCCGCAGCCCCGACAAAACTTTGATACCCCTGAAACCTCTTTTCAATAGTTCAGTTTGATTTTAGTAGCAGTAATCTAGTGGTATGACTGTCGGACTGCTAAGTTATAGAGCTCGCGTTTGAGCCTAAGACACGCATGCCTGTGATATATTTCTCGACGGCATGTAAATTTAAAGTGAAGTCAGAGAGGCAGACATCAGGCTAGAGTGCCACAAGAAGAATAAATATTGTACACAAAATAAGAAAAAAACGTTTGACTTTTTTTTAATGTCAAAGGTACCAATCTGACCAAGAGGTCAAGATTGATATGCAGAATGCTAAAACTTGATCTTGAGTTATTTCGTTGATCGAAAGACGTAAGTTGAATAACTTCTTTAAGGTTTCAAATCTCACTAAAAATTTGTATGACAAATTTTATTTTATTTATGTTAGGAAACCAACAGCGATACAGTTCCCGTCAAATAACTTTGCCCCTCTGAAGTTAGCCATTAGCATAGATCGCGCAGGTGCAGTAATGTAGAAAAGTGTTTAAACTCAATAAATATATATTTTTAAAAGATAACGTAATTTTTAACTCAGGTGAATTGAAAGAAAGAGGAAAATTATCAATTCCAGCTGTGCAACATTATGCACGCCTTCGTCTTTCTCCTTTTTCATATAATTCACCACATTGTAAATTATTTTTCTGGCCTGACGGCGTATTCCGTTTAGGCATTTTAATACACAAAACTAAGTAGCAATGTTAACAAGAAATAACAAGATAACAAATCAAAAACGACTAAGTAATAACAAAAACAAATAACAACATGTACAATAACGCAACACTTGTGGCATCGAATGTCTATCGTAGGGAGCAAGCGGGACGCAAGCATGCATCAAAAGTAAACGAGCGAGTGAGACATAAAATCGCGCCGCCATAATGCCCGCCACCATGTCTCGCGCATGCGCAGTTGCAGTTTTGTTCGTAATTTTGACTGCTGCGCAGCCACTCGTAGGCAACTTCAGAGGGGCACAGTTATTTGACACGAACTATACATTAAAATATTTTACAAAATATGTGTTTACAGTTTCTATCGCCAATTACAGGTTTCCCTGAAAAAACTGAATACAACTTATGACATGCGAGCGGACTATAATGCCCGCTCCGTTTCAACAAAATACAAATGCAATGTAAATGATTATAAGTAATAATATTTTTCTAGCCGCGAGCCGAAGCAACGCAAACGTAAGCGCGAGCCGGGCGAGGGCCGCAAGGGCAAGTCACGTAAGAATAGGACGCGCGGCTCCGGTAGTGACAGCGATCCACCCAAGAAACGAGGACGGAAGAAGGTGAGGGACCAATTATTTTAAACTTTCTTTTAACATCTCCAAAATATTTGAAACAATATATCTAACTTACTAATAATATCTAGTGTAGTAACTTTGAAATACATAGTATTCTTCTTTTTTGTGTCGCTAGCACGACTTTTTTATATTTTGCTAGTGGCAGCGGCAGAAAAGTCAGTGTCAAAAATCATTTGACATATTTCGTGTACTCCGTTCTAAAACAAAACTTGTGTCCAATAACACAAGTTGCTATATTATTTAACCGCAATTTATATAGTTTTCTTAAATGTTCAGTAGGTACATTTTGAACAATAGGGTATTTCACCAAAAAAATCTAATTAGTCCGTCTGTTAGATTATTGAAAAATATTGGATGCTTACGTGTTTTTTGTTTTATCAAATTAATAAAAATTTACGAAAATAAAACGTGTCAAAGATCATGAGTGGGGGCTTTTGACGTCACTTTGTGGGTAAAAAAGTACTAACCTTGTGACGTCACATGACTTGACGCGACTTTTCGAAGCACTACTACTAAGTCTTCATCTTTTGTTTAAGTGAAAAAAGAAAAACTACGTGTCCATTAGTTTTTAAAAATCTATCTGACGGTCTAATTAGATTTTTTTTGGTGAAATACCCTATTGTATGATCTAATATTTGTGACGCTCCGTCCAACAGGCTTCATTCAGCCAGCTTAAAACTACATTACTGGACCCACATTGTCGTTTATTTCATTACAAATATTTGTTAACAGGGTGAAAAAGGTATCGGCAAACGAGAAAAGGCACGAGCCGCGAAAGCTGCCGACGACAAACTTGGCGCGAAACAACGAGCGAAGATCGTATCCAAGGAAACCATATCAACCTCCGAGTCGGAATCTGACAACAACTCGAGGAAGTCACGCAGCAGAAGTCGCAGCGGAAGTGGAAGCCGAAGTGGTGGAAGTCGAAGTCCGCCCGCTAATAAAGGACGCAAGAGGATTATGTCTGCGTCTGATAGTGATAGGTGAGATTGTTTTTCAGTCAACTCGAGGATAAATAGTAGAAGGCAGTTTGTGTATTAACCCTTCTTGGACCCTTCTTCACGAGGTAGCTTACTCTGAAGAAAATGAGAAGCATGAAATTAAGCAATAATAGGGGATCGGACTGGGTCAAAAATAATGATTTTAATTAGTCCGTCAGTTAGATTATCGCAAAATAATGGATACGTGATTAATTTTATCAAATTAATAAAAATTGACGGAGATAAAACGCCTCAAGCATGAGTGGGGGGTTGTGACGTCATTTGCAGGTAAAAAATCTACTGACATGTGAAGTTTTCGAGGAGTTCACGAGTTTTCGAAGCACAAGTCTTCATTTTTTGTTTATGTATAAAAATAAAAAATGTGTTCAATATTTTTTGGAAATCTATCTGACGAACTTATTAGTTTTTTTTTGTCCGATCGCCTATTCTTCCATACAAGCCTACAAGCCTTTGTCAGTCCTGACAATATTACTAACACAAGGAAAAAAACAGCTAAATCATCGTCTGCTTGTCTTATGTTATTTAGGGTCGGCGCAGCACTTTTTATTTCTTTAATTCTGCCCTGGCGATCGTCACGCTATCATTTACTCCTTTTCCCTTCATATCATTCCTCACACAATCCATCCCATCCACCACGACATAGGTACATTGTGGCAATAGATTTTTTATTTATATATAAAAAAAAAATGATTTTACTTTTCAGATCAAGGTCGAGATCCAAGTCGAAATCTCGAAGCCGGTCAGGCTCAGCCAAGAGTCGGTCGAGGTCCAAAAGCAAATCTCGTTCTCGTTCTAAAAGCCGTTCGAGGTCCAAATCTAAAGGCAGAAAGTAAGACTTGATCACTTTTAATATAAATAAATAAAAATATAATTGTTTTTTGTTTGTCAGCTTAGTTTTTAGCAATATTTAATTCTTGTCGTTATTTAAATTAATTCCGGCTCAGATAGTCGGAATTAAAAGACAGCCGGAATTAATTCAAAAATTTGGGTGCAAAATTTTTCGTTTTTTTTCCTTCTTAACTTATTTATTTAAATACTTTTAGGTCCAAGAGTGGGTCGAGGTCAAAAAGCCGTTCAAGGTCTAAGAGCAGGTCAAAAAGCAGATCTCGTTCAAAGAGCCGTTCAAGATCGAAGGGTGTTTCCAGATCGAGGTCAAGGTATAAAACTCCCTATTTTTGATAAATACATTTTTTGGGCTCAACTTACTCACTCTTGAAGGTCCTAATTATACATTATGTTCCACAGGTCAAAGGGCAAATCCCGTTCAAAATCCAAAAGCGTATCGCGGTCGAGATCACGTTCCAGATCTAAAAGTGGTTCCCGAAGTAGATCCGGTTCTCGAGCCGGATCTCGCGCATCCAGATCTAGGTCTCGTTCCGGGTCCAGATCCAGATCTGGTTCTAGAAATTCTAGACCGGATACACCGGTATCTAGGAAATCCGTATCTGCTAGTGAAGACGAAGCATAGACTAAGTTGTAAATATTTGACATTTAGGTTTTGCTTTCACTTTTCTTTACCTACATGGTAAGTTACTAGTAAAATTAGCAATATGTACTTTCATTGTTTTAAGCTAATAGACAGGTAAAAGAAACAATGACGCCTTATTTATGAGACCATAAAATTAAATATAGGAAAATAATAAGCAATAGTTGAGTGATTTACTGCCGCCGGCAGTCACTCGTGTTTGCCTTAACAACCACGAGCAACATTATGGTCGCAGTCGCTATACGACAAATTTTATAATTCTGTATCGTACTATTCACGTTGACTCTTTATTATGATTAAAAAAAAAATTAGGCAGTTTGTTATGTGTCTTGAGTATGCTACTCTTGACCTCGTAAGATGATTCTATAAATGTGTATTTATATAGTTACCTGTCATTATTTACACTAGATAATATTTTTACAACTATACTCTTATTGCCACCTAAACCATTATCTTCCAATGTAACAAAATAGACTAAATATTACTAGGTTAATTCTTCTTGGCTAGCGCAGACTTTTTTTTCTAGAACAATAGAATTAACCTCTATTTTTATAAGCACTTGGTTGCAAATAGAAATTCGGCCTTATAGAGCATTGTCTCTGCCACTCATGCACGATTTTGTAACGGTTCCTTTTCAAAAGCTCAATCTGTCACACGTCATGGTACTGTACTTGCTAGTAAGGCCTTGGTTGTCGAGGTTCATCATATCTGTTTTTTTACTTACAATTCTAAGTCCGTAATGTGACTTTTCTTCCACCACATCGAAGGTCTGTGCTGACCCTAACAGAGAGTTCCCTCATGTCGGGTGTTAAATTCGTTTTTGATTAAATTAACTATTATTGTCTGTGGAACGACCGCCAAACAACTCGAATCTTTTCTTGCAAATTATGGTCTTTGGCAATACAAGTAAAACCGGATCGAACACCCTACAAATGTGAACGGGTTGTAACCGTAACTTCTTACTGTTAATGTTTTCTTCGACTGTTTAGACTTCAAAGTTATGAGCTCTGTTTTTTTATTAAAACAATATTGTATTATGTTCTGATATTTTAA
Source organism: Diarsia rubi (assembly GCA_932274075.1). Lineage (NCBI taxonomy): Eukaryota > Metazoa > Arthropoda > Insecta > Lepidoptera > Noctuidae > Diarsia > Diarsia rubi. The sequence continues at coordinate 15,561,191 of OW026424.1, read as the reverse complement.
AGAGCGAAGATTATATACCATTAAAAAGAAAAAATCCAATACTGTGTTTTACTCGTTCTTTTTAAAGGCACAAGGAGCATTGATTTTAGAGACTGCAAATGAAGTTAGTATAATCTTTATTTTTAAAACTGAATCCCTCAATTTCCCTTGGTCACGCAACTTGAAAACGACTTAAATAATTTAATTCGTCTTCCTAATGTATTCGAATAGTTTGTAGGTTCTAACAGAACGAAAAAGCTCGGTAAGGTAGATACTAGGTAGGAGTTGTAAGGCATGCGATAATGGAAAAGTAATAAACGAAATCATGAAAACATTGTATATTTAAGTTCCAATTTAGAGTACATTTTTAGATTATTCGCAGTTTACATTCAAGAAACTCAATGTCTATACATACATAGTTTTATTGTGTTTAGCGTTTAAATAACTTGCAACAATTTAATAAATAGCTTAAATATTTTACAATTAACATAACACAACCATCATATTGGTGAAATAACTTCATTTGTTAGAAATTCTTATAAAACAATAAGTATTACAATATAATAATATAATACAAGTTGTATACCTGAACACTGAAAAGATTGAAGAGTGCGTAACCATTTTTATAAAACAAACATTACTGAAAAGGTTCTAATGTGGTCTATCTTATTATATCGTCAACATCCCCGTTAATAATAATACTAAGTTGAGACCGGTATGTTAGGCTGTGTCCTCCAGGCGAACAGTGGGCCGCCTGCCGTGACTGAGTGCCGAATCAGTCGGTAAACATGGCAAAGAAGGTAAACCAAGTTGCTTCGTCCTTGACTTTGCTGTCAAACCGCAATCTGCGTACAGTATTCGGTGTGTGAAATCCCTTAGATTTATAACAAAATAAACGGACGCGAACTGGAAGCAAACAGTCACTGTTCCCCTTATGAGGACACAGCCTAAAAACATAACTCCTCTTGGCAGTCGGGTAAAAAAGGTATGTGTTATTTAACAGCATTTTTCAATCTTTTTAGTTTCAAAATTATACACTATGAAAAGTGATCGTCAATTCCAAAGTGACAATCCCAATTTACTGATAGATTTATCTAATGGACTAAATTTTCACTATTAAAATCTTAATACTTACGTTTAATAATTGAGCGTCATAACGTTGCTAGAATTTAAGATAAAATAATATCAACAATGAAATATATTTTGCTAAAAGTACACAATGTCGGAACGGAATCTGTCGTGGTTACGGCAGTTACAACTTACAACCTGTTATAAATTATGCCACATTCTGTAGGTGCTTCTATATATATTTTTATTATTTAAATTATAAAGCTCAATTAGGAATTGTATTTTAATATGTAACTGAAAACAATCCTCAATTTTATTGAATTATATAAAATTCCGCGGTCAGCCTTAGCTACATTTAAACGTTCTAAATCTTACAAAATGTCGATAGGTACAATATCTCACAATTTATAGAAACTAGATTTCAAAATGTTATATAAAGATTTCTATTTTAATATCGAGAATAAAAAATTGAATCGAAATTCGAATATGTGGCAGTTTTCGTTTTATTTAACTCGAGATTATTCAGTTATGCTAGGTATAATAAAATGGAGCTTTTAGATATAAATTACTAAAACTATTTAACTTTAATGTGCGCTAATATATATAAAAGTACTAAACTATTAATGACTAGTATTCTAGGTAGTCGGTGTTTCTATCGCTAATATTTGGTGAGATTAAATATTATAATATTGAAATGATAATAGGTACCTAAGATAATTATTTATTTAGATGTATGCTATTATATTCCAGTCGAATGTTTTAGATCTTAAGGTGGAAGCTCACATCTGGCCCGCGAAATTCTAATTTTCTTACGTTTTTGGCAATTTGCAGGCCAGTGCTTGGTTGTATGTTTATGAAAATTTGATTTGCGACTGTAAGACGTATGAAGTTACCGAATTATAACCATCAAAATTACTAACTACTAAAGAACGACGACTAAATTACTAAAGAATGACTTTTACATGCAAAAATCAATCTTGACATGAAAATGAACTTGGAGGGTTGTATTGATAATTTTGATGGTTATAATTCGGTAACTTCATACGTCTTACAGTCGCAAATCAAATTTTCATAAACATACAACCAAGCACTGGCCTGCAAATTGCCAAAAACGTAAGAAAATTAGAATTTCGCGGGCCAGATGTGAGCTTCCACCTTAAAATTATATTTTCTTACTTTAGGTGTAATATGCGTGAAGAAACATGACTGGCATTCTATGTTTATCAATTATTTCTGTGTGGCCATTCGGAATGATGTACAGCCTCGAGCAATAAAATGTATACCTACTTACACACATGCGATTTGCGATCTGCGAGCAATGTGCCCTGATTATTGCCAGACTGGCGATTCTTCGGGCTACGTCGGTAACCTTGGTTCTCATGCGCATGTCCTCATTTCTGATTCGATCGCGCAAGGAAACTCTGAGCATAGCCCTCTCCATTGCCCTTTGGGTGACTTTTCAGCTTTCTGATTAGGCCCAATGTGAGTGACCACGTTTCGGTCCCGTATGTAATCACTTGCAACACACACTTTCGACTTTCGTCTTGGGACAGTCGTCTTTGGGAAGTTCCCGAACGCTGCCCAGCCGAGTCGGATTCGACGATTGACCTCTTTCTCGAAGTTCGACCTACCCAACTCGACCGTTTGTCCTATAATTGTCCACAACTTCGGGTGTAGTCTCCGATCTTGATAGGAGTGGGTGTTACATGGCATTACTATTATTACTTACACCCTGTTTTAATTGTTGTCGTATTTTTTTATAATTTTTGTTTTCCATAATTTTTGTTCCTTTAAATGTGTTAATTTGTGTGTGATTCAACTATAATCTTGAAAATTTCATTTTATTTATTCAAAATTATAATTTTCAAAATTATAAGACTCGGATTATATGTATTCTTGGTGGGATATTTCATCTAAAATTATCAGTACTGCTATATTGCTAAAGAAACTACTATAGCTACTACTACTCCAGTATAATCTCATACATGCTTGATCAAACCGCGACTGAAGACATGATAAATAAAAAAAAATACAGTCTACTCTTAAAACGGCATGAAACATACAAAAAAGGCGGATTGTCTTAATTCTACATGAAAATGACTAGCCATATCATGACAATGGATTCTTAGGACGATATTTAGACCTTACATACGAACGAGTATTCTAATACTTGCAGTATCATTGATACGAACGCGGTATTTTAACAAATAATTATGTGTTAGTTCATTGTATAGGTATAAATCTGTTTAAATGCTTCTTTTAATTTAAATATAATTTCGTAATAACGCTTTAACATACAGTCCCTAACTTAGAATGTAGGTGGAGATGTTACGGTAATGGCAATTGGAAGTCCTTTGCTTTCTTTTAAGTAGGTAACTACTATGATTTGTTAGAAAATATATGAATCTGAGTGTGGTCTTTTCATGAATGAAATAAGCTCGCGTGGATGACATATGAAAACGTGGCCATCCACAATCAACTTAAGACGAAAATGTCTTGCTTTTATGAAAGCAAAGGTATTTCATCTCCAGCCTACCTTCTAAGGTCCCTAATACATACAAACTTACATTAACAGGTCTCCGACGCGACCTGCGCGCCGTTAGTCTGTGAGAATGTGACGGTGCCATTAGGAACATTTTGGGGGCCTCCTAAGAACGAAGTGAATGTCGTGTCTCTACTCATTGGAGGCTCCAAGCCTTCGATAGGTATGCAGTCCAGAGTTGGGACTGTGTATTCCCTGTAAAGAAAATACAAGTATGATGAAAATTGTCTGTCTGATGAATTTCAATTTCTGTTGTTGACTCTAGAACTAATTTAATATATAACTGGAATATTTCGTAATAAACTTACTGCCGCACTTAGAGAGCTTTAATGATTACTTAGGCCATCACTTAGTAATGGTTTTGACAGTTTTGTCATACAAATATATGTCAAACCTTTACTTAGTGACGGCTTAAGTAATCAATAAATATCTCTGAGTTTATTACGACTCATTTAGTTTAGTCAAAAAGTTTGTTGCAATATAACAGCTTAGAGAATGACTTACATGGAAACATTATCTTGTGACTGCACAGAGTCGTTTACTAACTGCGGCAGTCTGTCAGGCTGTGGCATCGGCTGTCGCGTCGGTCGCGAACTGAACAGGAACACGCCGACCATCGCCAGCATATACGATAGGAAATATAGGGCGTGAAACTAAAATAAAGAGAGAAACATTATATTTTCTACTTCTAACACAAACACATAACCCTCCTTTTGTGTTTCGCCGCAGTCGGGTAAAAATAAAAGAAGCCGGCCTAAAATGGCCACTTTGGTTTGTATAGTCTGTCATAATAGGATCATAATATGAATTGCATTTGAATTCTGTGTCTGTGACCATTTTACGAATTCAAAAAGACAGACTACATTATGTATTTTACGAATTTTATTGATCCTATGATGATTTGCTAAAGTGGCTATTTTAGACCCCCAGGAATGGACTAAAACTCACCTTGAACTGAAAAATGTACATCCCAGCAATAAGCGTAAAATAATCCGCCGACAGAAACGACAAATGTAATATTATCGCCCCAGCATCTCTTAACATGAAACACTGTAATATCTGGAATATTGTCTGCACAGAGCAGTAACTCCCCAATTGGATGATTGTGTCTAAATCATACCAATTGAAAGCCATCAGCTCACTGAATTCTAAGAAAAATGTTTGGGTGCATGATACTATGCTGCCAATTAAGCCAAGGAATGCTAGGTAATCTGAACAAGATAGGGTATCTAGCATCATTTCTTGAAGTACAGTGACAATGGCGTAGAGAAGGGAGCCTGCAAGGCAGAGCATGTCTCCGACTAGCTGGTTCTTGCCTGAAAGAAGAGATTTATTTAAGAAGAAATCACATCTTTTTGTTTTCAATGTGTAATATACCTAAATGTAACGCAAACATACCATCAGTGGGGGCACCCTCAACATCAGCCCAAACAACACAGACCACTGCCATTAAACCCATTGTAGCACCAGCTACATGGACCACTCCAAGTCTCTGCCCACGCCATGCCCCACCCACCAGTGCGGCCCCCACACCGCTACAAGACAGCAGCTGTCAGCTCAGTACAGAGGTGAACCGCTGTGACATCACCAACAGCCAACTTGCTGTTACATCTAGGGTACAAGCTATTATTATGACCCACCATCTTCTGGAATACAGAAAATGAAACATTGAAGGAAAATAATTTAACAAAAATATTCTAGATATTATTTTTCAAAAGGGAATAACACTGAGGTGTTTTATTTAATTTCTATTTATACATACAGTGTGAGTCTTTATAATGTGCACATACCGAAATGAGAGAATCTATGCTTAATTTTATCGATGGAAAAAATATTTAAAAAATTTAATTATTTTTTTTTATATTTTTTATGGAATTTTTAAAAATTTTGTCCACTACTGTGACCCCAGTGTAAACAAAACGGTGTAACTTTTAAACTGAATTATCTATCGCGATGAAACAAACTCCATAATGATTGCAAGTAATTAAGCTTTCTAATAAAATTAAAATTCTGAAAAAAAACTACCCTCAATTGAAAATAAACATCTTTTTTTGGCAAAAATCTGTTTTTTTGTCATCAATTTTTACAATAATTGTAAAATTTCTCAATAAGACGCCCCCATTACCTACCTTTTTTATTACTTTTACGTATTTTTCATCGTATTAGCTACCTAATAGTAAAAATGGCATGTTTATAACTCAAACATAACATTTTACATCAAATGTTAAAAGATGGCACTCCGAACGCGCCATTTATTGTTCTCTTAAGGATGGTTTATTTGGGATGATAATTAATACAAAAGAGTTCAAATTAAAAACCATTTATTATTTGACACATAGTTTAATGCATCAGGTTTTCAAAATGTCCACCTCGTTGTTGTAGGCACAAAGCTGCGCGTATTAAAATTTGTTGTGTCGCTCTCCTTATCATTTCGGGATCATTGCGAATATCATTCGCACAGTAAATTATGCGGTCATGCAAATCGGCCTCACTGTTGATGGGGGTACTGTAGACGCGTTGTTTCATGGTCCCCCATAGAAAGTAATCAAGGGGCGTCAAATCGGGTGAACGCGAAGGCCACCCTACAGGTCCTTGCCGGCTGATCCATTTATCACGATAATTATCGTTTAAAAATGATCTAACATTTGCAGCATAATGAGCTGGACATCCGTCCATCTGCAAAAAACATCCTTCGACGCAAAGCCAGTGGTACATCCTCCAATAATTCAGGTAGATCATTAGTCAATAGACTTAAAAATCTTGCACCGGTCAACGTTTTCGGCAATATGACTGGTCCAATCAACATATCATCGATAAGACCAGCCCAAACATTTACTGAAAATCTTACTTGAAAAGTTGACGAACGTTTCAATCTCGGGTATTCACGTGCACGGCACCATCTGTGTAAATTTCGACAGCTAGTAATACCGTCTCTAGTGAATGTCGCTTCGTCCATCCATAGTATCGACGGTAAAAAGGAAGTATAAATGGCGCGTTCGGAGTGCCATCTTTTAACATTTGATATAAAATGTTATGTTTGAGTTATAAACATGCCATTTTTACTATTAGGTAGCTAATACGATGAAAAATACGTAAAAGTAATAAAAAAGGTAGGTAATGGGGGCGTCTTATTGAGAAATTTTACAATTATTGTAAAAATTGATGGCAAAAAAACAGGTTTTTGCCAAAAAAAGATGTTTATTTTCAATTGAGGGTAGTTTTTTTCCAGAATTTTAATTTTATTAGGAAGCTTAATTACTTGCAATCATTATGGAGTTTGTTTCATCGCGATAGATAATTCAGTTTAAAAGTTACACCGTTTTGTTTACACTGGGGTCACAGTAGTGGACAAAATTTTTAAAAATTCCATAAAAAATATAAAAAAAAATATTTAAATTTTTTAAATATTTTTTCCATCGATAAAATTAAGCATAGATTCTCTCATTTCGGTATGTGCACATTATAAAGACTCACACTGTATATTTATTTTTTTTGCCTGTTGTCCCACTGCTGGCAAAAGAATCCTCCTCTATTTATATTATACATTTTAAAATAATCCGATTTAAAAATACGAAAACTATAATAATAAAAAGGTAACAGATAGCTTAAAAAATACCTGAACCTTTAAGAACTTACTTGGATACATTCTTGAGCCCATTGCAGAGCAGGGATGGAGTGAATAATATAAAGAGCGCTAAATACGGCACCACTAGTTGTCCGGTAGTGGGAAACTGCCAAGTAGCACTTTGTAACAATGTGGTCAATATACATTTACCACTGAGTAACAAAGACAGCACTTGTCCCAAAATAATACTCCGCCACACCCTCCTAAAAGCAAAAGAAAGGACTATTATACATCTTGTTTATAAAACAAGCAACAATTGAATCAATTCGAAATACTAGCCATCGCCCGAGCTCCGAAAAGTACTCTTCAATTTTATCACTAAAAGTTGGGTCTTCCATTCTCCTCTTGAATGTAGACCTAGTATTCAACTAAATACTGTACTGTTTAGGATATAATCCTCAAGGATAATCAAGGTATCACAATAAATAGCCATAATTTTCTTCACACGGACTGAAAGGCAAAACAAAATACTGACAATTGAATTTTTCGTTCCAAAACCTTCGCACAACACAGAACATAGATAAATCACGTTCAAAAATAGTATGAAAATTTTGAAAATGTTTTGTAAGAAAATGTTAGCCATTAGTAAAATAAATCAATGCTACACATTTTCTAATATTATAATGGGGCATTTACATTTTTATTTACTAGGTTCAAAATTCTATATCAATTATATAAAAAATTATAAAAATTACATACTTTTTAACAAAACAAAATGCACTGTCGGTCGACTAAGAGTGTCGACTAGTAATCTTTTATACGGTACTTACTCTTTGGTGTCGACAACTAAAAAAAAAACTGACATTGTTTGCCGCGGTCAGCGTTGTGTTTATTTATCAATTTTCGAAATAATTAATTGCACAATTTTGACTCAACCAGGACGTATACGCTTAGGATAAACAACCCTGTGATAAATATGGGCGATGGTAAGTTAAACTACATAATTATCCAATAAGTTATGATGAATAAGTTTGGAAGTTTCAATCGTTTATATTTTGTTCCTTTTTTTATATTTTCCAGAGGACGTTATTCGTAGAAGACTTTTGATAGACGGAGATGGAACTGGAGACGATAGGAGATTGAATGTACTGCTGAAAACATTGATAAAATGGTGTAATAGCACAGACGAGATACCTGAAGAGAGGTTAGAATGTTAATACTTAACAATTTGTTAACCATGATGTTTTAAAGTTAATATTGCTTATTCTTTTAGTACTAACAGACAAACACACTTTGGTTACAGTAAGTCGACCCACGATAGAATGCTGGCTCAATTAGCACAATGCGAATTTGCTGTGACAAAATCACAACAAAGCTCAGATATGATGGCAGCAGAATTAAAACGTTACGAGGCTATGTCCAAAGAACTGGAGAAAGCCATTGAAGTAGCTAAAAGCCACATAGAAAAAAGTAAGGCAGACCTTGCTCAAGCAAAGACAGTGAGAAAAAATCGCATTGAGTATGATGTACTGGCAAAGGTAATAAGTGAGCAGCCAGACAGAAAAGAGACTTTGGAGCGTCTTGGAACTTTGAAAACAGAACTTGCCAATTTAGAATCTACAAAGCAGCTACTGGAAAGCCGTTTGGCTTTGAGAAAGAAACAGTTCCATGTTTTGGTAACTTCAATACACCAGTTGCAAGCACTATTGGATGAACCAGATGATACTGAGTCAGTATCTGACGATGATGATATGAAGGAAAACTAAAAAACTAAGGCTCATTCAAAATGAATGAGTCTTAGATTTTTAACTAAGGCTCATTCAAAATGAATGAGTCTTAGATTTTTAGCTGTAATTGTAAGTGTGAAATGTGGATCTACTCTCATGTAGGAATCAAAGCATATCTTACTCATTTCAATTATACTAAAGGACCATGGGCCTTTTCTATGTACTCTGGGCAGAAGAACAACAGAATTGAAATAGAACTAAAGTAGGTTATAACTAGGACTTGAATTCATTCTAAAACAACAAGAACCCATGTTATCATAGAAACACAAATAGAGACTCTTGAAATATGTTGCGTTTTCCTGTTTTTTTGTTAAAGATTCCACCTATTCAAACTAAAAATATACCTAGGTTTTTGACACGGACTCGGTAAATCAGATAAATTACTGCATGCTTTGATTTTGAGAAACTTTAAAAGCTAATAAATGTTGTAGGTAGTCAAAACTTTAACAAACAAAATAGAGAACATAGCAATAATTTAATTTGCTGTAGTCTGGTTGCCTGCAACTCTGATCCATGTCTCAATACCATGAATTGAAGATCTTATTATGAGCTATGATTCCAGATATAATTCAATTGCTTTGTACTTACGCCCATTTGGACCATGACATTTTTGTTTTTTGGATGTTGGTAAATCATCAAATAACCCCTCCCGCTCTTGGGCAGAGCGTAACGTAGTGTCAGACTTCTACTGACTAAAAACCACCCATGTTCCTTCTTAGCCCTTTATGTCGAGGCCGTGGTACCTCTTACAACAACCTGCAGCTCGACCATGACTTTTTAGCTATGATAATGTTAAATCAAAATAATGAGCGTAGTTTTGTTATGGGCCTGTATTGATGGTAGACCCACTCAAATGGATAAATAAAATACTGTAATACGACAGATTCTGATAAATATAATAATAATTTATCATCATGTTTTGTGATGGTTTTTGAGATTATTGCAGCTCTGACTTTTGTTTTATACCCCCCCCCCACCCTTCCCCTCCCATAGTAGTTTATTGGTACATGCTAGTTCGTTCTCCAACCCCCAACCCTAACACAGCCAACTTTATGGCGCAATTTCATTAGTCGATAGGGCCCGCATTTGGGAAACCGTTCAAAATTATGTATGACATAAACTGTAAACACCCCATTAAGCTGTATACCAAACGAGTTCTATTCTTATTCTTATTCATTCAAATTTCACCCATAGATCTTGCTCTCTATTTAGTGTAATATAACTCAAAAGAGGTCTCATTAGTGGTGGACATTTGAACCAGTTTTAGGTAATTTTCCTTTCTTCTATAGATTTTCAACTTGATCGCTAAAGCATTAGGTTCAAGGTTGATTGGGATGATTTGACAGTTTCGGGTAGCTTTATGCGCTGGCGTCTGTACGTAATTAATACAAAGCAATCAAGTTCAAACACAGCTTATTTCTCAGAACATTATGAGTAGGTTCTGTTTTTCCAGAAGGTGGTAATTAATTCAACACTATTCACCCATTAATGCTTTAGTAGGTAGGTATCCTTATATATACCTTGAGTCGTAGACAAACAAAATGTCTAGTTTTACGTGTTGTGTACAAATGGCACCTAAATATTTTGTTTGTTTTACTATATTATTACTGAGCTAAGTAACATGGGTAATTACCGCCGCCGTGTCATAGAAGCTGCCATGGGAATTAGCGAGGTCGCCTTTGAAATTATTTTAGTTTTCGGCGTTTGTTTACATAGAGTTTAAGTAGCAAAAGTATAGTGACATAGGTAACGTCACGCCCGTAATCCCGGGGGTACGCTAGTAATATTGAAGTCCCACGGGAACGAGCAAAGACACAAATTCAGACACAGTGGCTGCCACTAAGAAACTGATAGAACATCCCAACAACACTTGATGATGATGATGATTTATTTGTCTGTCCATCTACCTGCTACAAAAATGAAAATAAGTTCTCGTAAATTAGACAAACTTTCATTACAAGGTACCCATGAAAGGGTTGGGCCTAGCACCTTCAATACAAGCTGTCTTGTAATTAGCAAGGGTGTTACAGTCTCCAAACATTTAGTGTATAACGTCTCCATCTGTTTGTTACATAATGTTGTTCAAATGTACACCATTTTGTTGCAAATAAATTATTATTATTCCTTTATTAACATACAAATTAACATACATATAAATTATTACATGTAAATTATATTTTAAATATTCGTTTATGAAATAATATAAAAAACATTTAAAAATATAAAAAATAGTAGCCCACTGGTATAGGGAACAGGGTCCAAGCTACCGACAGTCAGGGCTTCAGAGAAAGGAACTTCCTAACAATGCGAGCCGTGTCCAGTAGTACCGCTCTCTGTATCAAGCCCCTGATCCAGCTGCCTAACGAGAGTCTCCTCAGATGTTGGTCATGGCTCTTGGCAATTAAGCCGTTGGCTGAAACGACTATCGGCACAATGATCGCTGAGTTCACACCCCACATGTCAACAACCTCGCGAGCCAAGTCAAGATATTTGATTTGCTTATCTTTTTCAGCTTTCACGAGGTTCTCGTCATCGATCCACCACCACTATATCAGGCTTATTGGCTACAATAGTCCTGTCAGTGAAGATGAATTGATCCCAGTACAATGTATACTGGGATCAATCCATCGGGCACATATTATACCTGTAGTACGGCACTTCCGATTCCACAAGGCTGTATTTCAGAGCAAGTTGCTGATGGATAATCCTGGCTTCAAGGTTGTGTCTATGCAAGTGCTCACCGTTAGCTAGATGAGAACACCCACAGATAATCTGACGGATTGATTCGCCCGGACGGTGGCATGCCCGACATTATGTCAACCGTGTCGTCGTTCACAATAAATCTCCGGTAGTTATTGGTCATTATAACTTCATCCATAATTGCACAGACAAAACCTTCGGTTTATTATTATTATTATTGCTTTGCCCGACCTGGGAATGGAACTCAGGACCTCATGTTCAGTAGTGCCGTTTGCGACCATTAGAACAACCACCATACTGTTTTCTGATGATATGCTTCCTAGAAGTGAACACTGTGTGATATCCATTTTAAATGGTACCTAATGATACATGGAAATCATCATCATCGTCAGCCCACTGCAGGGACTCGGGCCTCCTCTCTAGGAGAGGGATGGGCTATAGCCCATCCCTCTCCTAGAGGATTATAAATGCTTTGTTGATTTGACTGTGCTTTCCCATAACCCACCAAAGTGTGGAGAATATGGGGGAATAAAATGGAAAGTGATGCCTTGTTCTGCTGTACTGTCGCTGATTGAGTTCCGATTCTCTGCTAAGAATCTTGTGATAACATTGGATGCTCCCACAAAGTTAGTCCAAAACGCGTGCCCAGTGCGGATTAGTAGATGTCACATGTCTTAAAATTTTTTGGTTCTAAGACTACGTTTTCCTTCACCGTTTTGAGAGCAGTGGTGATGAAATAAATTACACAAAGTAATGTGCCTGATTGGGTTCGAACCCACAACTCACTGTACGTAAGTCGGGGCCGCCACCACTGGGCCATCACTGCTCGGCAAAACATCATGCATTTATTTTGAGAAACTGATTGAGCCAAGGGAAGTTTTTAGAAAGTTGCCGAGTATGAACTTTATGACGCTTAATTTTCCAAAGATTGAGATTTTTTGACAATTTGGTTTTAACGGATCCGTTCGTTCATGAGCTTATATATCGTGCACAACTTGCTACATCGTTCTCACATGATAATATACCAATCTCGATATGAATGATGTAACCAAAGTTTTGTAACAATAATATGATTTAAAAGAGTATCCATGAAGTTTGTTGCCATTCTTCTCATGAGACCAACGCTTTGGAATCGGCAACTACAGTACACTGACAGTTATTATGCCTTATGAGTGGGACTGTAGCTTAGTTTATTAGCATATTAAAATTTAGTATTTGTTCGACTATTCAAAAGAGCCTATAACTGGCCAACTTGAAATAAATGATTTTGATTTGACTCATAGGAATATTAGTTGTTTCCTGCGGGTTTACTCACGCATAAGCATTAGTAATGGATGAATGATTGTATATGGGTAATTACTAGCTGACCCACGCAACTTCGTCTGCGTCACAATAATATAGAACTCACAACCTTCTTCGATAGATCCACTATCCAACATATTAATATTTTTTGAATTAGCTTTCTATTTCTGAAAGAATTTTCAAAGTCGTCTGAGTAAATTTTTAGTTCAATCGTAACAAACAAAAAATCTAATCTTTCCTCTGTATAATATTAGATAGAACCTTGGATTACATTATTAAAGTGAAAATTACTATAGGTACCTATCTCTTACTGTTAAATATACAATCATCATCATCATCATCAGCCTACATTGTTCCCACTGGAAAAAACTAAGGAGTGGGATGGGCTATACTATAATCCACCATGCGGCCCAGTGCTGATTGGTAGATGTTACATATATTCGAATTTTTGGTTCTAAGATATGCTGGTTTCCCTAAGATGTTTTCCTTCACCGTTTTGAGAGTGGTGGTGTTGAAATAAATTACACAAAGTATTGCGCCTGCCTTGGTTAGAACCCACGACCAACTGTTCGTAAGTTGGGGCCGCCACCACTGGGCCACCACTGCGCACAAAACAATATAAAATAACACCTTGTAAATATTATGGTGCAATAAATAATTTTAATTTGAGTTTCCCGGAGGACAGAATCTCTACGTATCAACATCGGGACACGAGGGCCGGCAAACCGCGTATTTATTTTGTCGCGCGGACAAATTAACATTGCGATATCTTCTAAGATATTTGTTTAAACTATATAAAGTAAAGGGAACAAATAAATTAATTAATTTCCGTTCTAACAAACACATTTATTTAGATATAGAATAGTACCATATGGGTTAAATAAGCTTTGCAAAAAATAATTCTATTTAACCTAAGATTTCAATAGTAAAAAATGGTTACAGTGAGTAAATCTTATTAGATAGATCTGGGGGCACGGCAGTGCCCCCGCCAAGTCGAGCAATAAAGCGGCACGGCCGTACTAACCTTTTCTCGAACCAGTTTAGGCCATTTTCGACCTCCTGTAACTTCGTTGTGGATAAAACTAGAAGCCTGAATTTAATACCAATTAGGCATTGTATAAACACGGTATATTTCCAATTTCATTCTATTTGAACCAGTAGTTTAAGAATTATAACTAATCAAAGTTCCTTAGTTTTGTCACTCACTGACTGACTGATTGACCGATCATCAATAGTCTAAGGCACTTCTAGCAGACATAGACGCTTCAAATTTAGAACACAATTAGTGATAGTTGTGAAAAAAAAAAAAAAAAAAAAAAAAAAATTGTGTTTAGTGTATAAACCATGTAAAAACTAAAAAAGTATACAATTTCAGTCTAGTTTTCTAGGTAAACTAACTGCATAAATAACTTTGTAATCCCATATAATTGTATAGGATTACAAAGTTAAAATTACATTTTCAGTGAATGAATTTTACGAGTTATTAAATTAAACATACTTCCTAGTTTCTGATTGATCTAAAATATTGCACGTATATGTATATCGCCTATCAATGCAATATTATGATGATATGGAACTGATCTGATGATGGAGCTGGAAGTTGACCATAGGAACTTCATTTTAGAATGCCATGGCGATTAGCTACTACAATGGCCTGTTAACATTGGCGAATGCGATGCGATCGCCAAGTCAATCTTGTATTTAAAACATCAAAGGTTTTTAAGTAGGGATTAAATATATTAACTGACTTGGTATTACATGGATCTCACTACTTTTTGTTATTTCGTGTTATTCGTGTTATTGTATATTGTTTTGTGAGCAGTGGTGGCCCAGTGGTGGCGGCCCTGACTTACGAAGAGTTGGTCGTTTGAACCCAGGCAGGCGCAATACTTTGTGTAATTTATTTCATCACCACTCTTCTCCAAAACGGCGAAGGAAAACATCGTAAGCAAACCGGCATATCTTAGAACTAAAAATTCGATCTACCAATCCGCACTGGGCCCGCGTGGTGGATTACAGCCCATACCACTCCTAGAGAGGAGGCCTGAGTCCCTGCAGTAGGAACAATATAGGCTGACGATGATGATTGTATTTTTAACAGTAAGAGATAGGTACCTATAGTAATTCTCACTTTAATCATGTAATCTAAGTTATTCTCACTTTAATAATGTAATCTAAGTTTCTCTCTAATATTATAGAGAGGTAAGATTAGATTTTTTGTTTGTGACGATTTAACTCATAAATTACTCGGACGACTTTGAAATTCTTTCAACATTAGAAAGCTAATTGAAAAAATATTACTATGGATAGTCGATCTATCGAGGAAGGTTGTAAGTTATATTGCTTTGCTATTTGCTGTACACGCACTTAAAGTAGGTAGTCATGGTCCCTACATGTATCATGTGAAAGAAAACGTGATGCATATCAGCGTATAAACACACGCCATATTTAGGCTCGTCGTTTACGTTTAGAAGACGCTCCGTTGGGCTCGCAGACGCAAACCGACGCGGGACCCGGGTCAGTCGGGCAAAAAGTGTTATTGGGTTTATCCATTAGATTTCACAGTAGCAGACCTGAGCTTGGCAGCATGATACCTAAGTGCCTCTCTCTGGCCGTGTTCGATTGCCGTCCCATCAGAAAATGAGCGTGAGGGAAGAGAGTGTCCCGTCGGGGCCGCGGGTTGTACACTAGTTATCGCGGCCTCGACATAGAGGGCGAAGAAGGAACATGGGTGGTTTTTAGTCAGTAGAAGTCTGACACTCCCTTTCGCTCTGCCCAATAGCGGAAGGGGTTATTCGATGTGTTATAAATATTTAAATTATACCTACAATTAATTATGGTTGTTGAATAATTACAATAATTAAGGTGGAAGCTCACATCCGGCCCGCGAAATTCTAATTTTCTTACGTTTTTGGCAATTTGCAGGCCAGTGCTT
The DNA here is from genome assembly GCA_932274075.1 of Diarsia rubi. Lineage (NCBI taxonomy): Eukaryota > Metazoa > Arthropoda > Insecta > Lepidoptera > Noctuidae > Diarsia > Diarsia rubi. Next base: position 15,545,313 of record OW026424.1, on the reverse strand, counting down.
GGTTGTATGTTTATGAAAATTTGATTTGCGACTGTAAGACGTATGAAGTTACCGAATTATAACCATCAAAATTATCAATACAACCCTCCAAGTTCATTTTCATGTCAAGATTGATTTTTGCATGTAAAAGTCATTCTTTAGTAATTTAGTCGTCGTTCTTTAGTAGTTAGTAATTTTGATGGTTATAATTCGGTAACTTCATACGTCTTACAGTCGCAAATCAAATTTTCATAAACATACAACCAAGCACTGGCCTGCAAATTGCCAAAAACGTAAGAAAATTAGAATTTCGCGGGCCAGATGTGAGCTTCCACCTTAAATTGAACTTGTATCATCAAAAAGTAGTTGTATTGACTTTATGTGATTGGTCGAGACTTTGACAGTTATCAACGACCAATCACAAGCAAGTCAAAGGTGGGGGTAAAAAAATATGGTCGGCGCCATTTTTGGAATACGCTCGCCATGTTCGGCATTCGTGTTTCGACATCGGTGCTAGTCACTTGCATATCGTTAAATCATACTGTATTACTGTACTGCTGTAATTATAGTAATAAAGCTGATCTTGAAAGTGTTTATAAAATAGTGTTTTTTATATTCAAAAATCCTTACTTCTGAGTGTTGAACCAGTACGGTTAACAGATGATTTTACACCCGCCAAAAAAAAAAAAAGGTTGTAAGTTATATATTATTATGACGCAGACGAAGTTGCGTGGGTCAGCTAGTCTTTAATATTTATTGTTTTAAGTTGCGAACATAAAAAACTTTAACTGTGGTATTTTATTTTTTAACTTTGATGATATTTCTTATTTGTGTCATGGGTAGGTACAGCGCCATGCTGTACCTACCTACTTACTGTATCTACTATTTTAGTACTTTTTGTAGCACGCCGTCACAAGCTATAAGACAAGTAGGTATTAGTTAAAAGTCCAGGGGGTTCCCGTCGGGGCTGCGGGTTTTTCGAAAGAGGTACCGCGGCCTCGGTACAAGGGCTAAGAGGACATGGGTGGTTTTTAGTCAGTAGAACTCTGACACTCCCTACCGCCCTGCCCAAAGTGGGAGGTGTCATTAATTTGATGATTTCACAGAAACAAAAAAAATGGTGTCTAAAATGCGCAATTTAGCAGATCATAATGTAAATTGTGTTGAAAAGCGTAAAATGGACCTTTCATAGTAATAACTGCGTCTCTGATCATGTAGGAAAATAGATAAATAATAATGAATTGGGTTAAAATTCGTAAAACAGTCATTAACACGCGAAGTTACTATTACGAAATGTTCATTTTACGCTTTTTATCGCAATTCATATTATGATCTGCTGGCCATTTTAGACCAACAGTTCAGTTTGGACCCCAAGTAATCGGGATCAAAATTGTTGCAAATTTGGTCTAGTATCACCCAATTTAAGAAACATGTCTAAGCGTCCTGCTTATGAGCGTGTATAACCTGGCATATTATTGTACCTACATAATATACATATTTTCTGCCTAAGCACAGGGGCCTGTAGGATAATAATATAGATTGCGTTAAAATTCGCAAAATGGTCACAAAGTGACAGTTCGTAATAGTAACTGCGTCTGTGACCATTTAACGAATTTTAACGCATTTCATATTATTATTATCCTATTATGATTCTGCTAAATTGGGCATGCCTAATTTTTTTTTTCAAGCGCTGTCTTAAAACCATTTCGAGGGTTAGCTTAGGTGAATTCATGCCTGTTACCAGATTTGAAAAATACATACTATTTCAAAAGTTATAGGTGTTTTAACGAATGACTTTCATTTGACCTTTCAGACCCTCCAACAATATAACATTAGGCATAATAGAACATTCCTTTGTCATTCTATCATTCTTGAAAAAAAAAACATTCGGTTGCGAGGCTGTCAATGTCAACATTTTGTAAGTTATGTTTAGCCAGCTTTGTTGAAGTTTGTTTTTGTGAAATATTGTGAATTGTTGTAATGGCTTCTTTAAATTATACTAAGGCGGATTCCCGTAACATACCTACGGTCAATAATGCTATGATTGTTGAGTATATGATGTTGTGCAATCAACACAATATAGCGGAAATACGAGGAGCAAAGGCTCTAATGTAAGTATTCTATATCATTGTTTTGATTTATATAAGATCGGTTTATCTCTTGTCATCAATGAACTTATTATATACTAGCGACCCGCCCCGGCTTCGCACAGGTGTTTTTCTCTACTATATTATGCATGTATTATACTTAAAAACCTTCCTCTTGAATCACTGTATCAATCTCAACTGTCAAGGATATGTCACTGGATTTAGATTGACATTGTATTCTTTTTTAATTTGTCTGTGGCACAACACCGCACTACATACAGCCTCATAGTGATATTGAGAGCACCTCGAATTTAAAAAATCCTAAAAAAATGTACAACCCCTAAAAAAATAAAATAAGCAAATTAGTTCCTTGAAATGGTCTATATTTTGTAAAAAAAATATAAAAAAAAATATAAAAAAAATCAAGTCATGGCCAATTGGCCATTTTAGGCCCCCAGTTATTAGTCCGATTAGGGATGTGTCCTAAAGTAAAAAAAATATGATTCCGTTTAGTCCTTTAGTTAGATTAACGAAAAATATTGGATACGTGTTTTCTTTTTTATCAAATGAATAAAAATTGACGAAGATAAAACGCGTCAAAGATCATGAGTGGGGGCTTGTGACGTCACTACGTGGTGAAAACGGTAGTGCGATGTGACGTCACACGACTTTTCGAAGCGCTGTATCGTCTTAATTTTTGTTTTAAAAAGAAAAAATATGTGTCCAATATTTTTTGTATATATTCCTATCTTTTTTGGCGGGTGGAAAATCATCAAATTTTAATAACCCCTCCCGCTCTTGGGCAGAGCGAAAAGGAGTGTCAGACTTTTACTAACTAAAAACCACCCATGTTCCTTCTTAGCCCTATATGTCGTGGCCGCGGTAACTTCTGAACAACCCGAAGCCCTAATCAGATTTTTTGTCAACTACCCTATTAAGGGTTTTATTTGATTAAAACATTGATATTTTAAATTTTACACTTTAAACAAATCGACGACATTAATTGAATCTATATCTAAATGCATTCTTATTATAATCATTACTATTAGTGCTTTTATATTCCAAAACTAATTTGATAATGTATTCCATTCACTTAACATCATTTTGTATTTTCATAATTATTATCGACATCGGTTCAATTAATTCAAACTAAGCTTGTATTGTGGACGAGGCAAAAGGAGAATAGGTAGGTAGGTACCTATGTAAGGATCGTAGCTGATGGCGTTCTGGGGTTTCTGCCCTCCCCCGTGGGAAAAGGGCGTGAGTTTATTCATGTAAGCTATACAATAGACTTCACGAGGAGTCAAATTTTTAATTGATTTGTGGAGACGAGATTCTTTGAAGTTTGTAAATTAAGTACGTAATATAAATCACTACACTATATTATATAACACAAAGTCCTCCGCCGCGTCTGTCTATCTCGCGATAAACTCAAAAACGAATGCACCGATTTTCAGGCTGATTTCACCAATGGAAAGAGTGGTTCTCGAGGAAGGATTTAGTATAAAATTAAACGCGGGCGAAGCAGCGGGCATCAAAGGATTATTCCGATCTGTCACCCCGCTTTGTCCCCTTAGGGGGACAGATCGGACAAACAAGTTTGATCTGTCCCCCTTTTAGCAATGAGGGGACAGTTCGAACTTTATTCACTCCTTAACGGTTTCATCTGTCCCCCTATCACTTATAGGGGGACAGATAAAACTTTTTATTCCTGTTTGTCCCCCACACAATTTATTATATGAATATAATTTATTATTCATTATTATAATAATAATGAATAATAGGTACGTTTTAAAAACTAACTAAATTAATAACTTTTAGTAAATCGGGAAAACCATAAGACTCGGCCGACTTCGACCTTCAGTCGGGCATTAACTGTGCTTAGCAGACGGCATGCTAACCTGGGCTGTAAGTAATTAACTGAATGTAGACTGTACAGACACTAAAGAAGACCAAAGGGTACTTCACAAAAAAAATCTAATTAGCCCGTCAGATAAATTTCCATAAAATATTGGACACATTTTTTTTCACGTAAACAATTAATAAAGACGATAAAGTGCTTTGAAAACTCGTAAGACGTCCACATTTCAGTAATTTTTAATTAAAAAGTGACGTCACAATCACACCCACTCATGATCTTTCACGCGTTTAATCTTCGTCAATTTTGATTAATTTTATAAAAGAAAAAACACGTAGACAATATTTTTCGATAATCTAATAGACGGACTAAACAGAGTCATATTTTTTTAGTCAGGAACTATACCTAATTACTTACCTATTCATTTTTTTGGTGTTGTCTGATCTTATCTGACATGCACGTGGAATTCCCCAATGTAACCATCAAATGTACCGTCGAAAAGTCAATAAGACCAAATTAATTAATAATCCACCTGCGGAACGTACAGTCGCGTAGTCGTCATGAAAACACTGCAGTCATTTAACAAGGTCAAACAAATTATCTATACCTTAAATAAGAATAGTTTAGCTCCGCGAAGAACATTTTATGACAGCATTCAGTTCGCCCCAGTTTTCGTGTAGAAATAACATTAATGCGTACCTACCTAGTTTCTCTGCAGAGTAAATTATAACAACATATACATAGATACTGCTTGAGTTGTAAAATACTTACCTACTTACAGTAGAACAGATTGCAGGTGGGATTATCGGCAGTTTCTCTACGCCTCACAGCTTTGAAAGAAGTCTATCCACGAGACTGTAAGGCAGGCGCCTGTTAACCTTTCCATATAACTTAAACATCAACAGTAACAATAAGCACAGCACCTTACACCGCGACTGTACCAGTACATTGTCAAAAAAACTAAACTTGAACGCGCAAGTCTACGTTGAGACTTACATAAAGGCAGAACTCGTCACTTCGTTTGAGCGGCCCTGTCGAACGCACGCGGCTAGCTCGCCGGCCCGCGCTCAACTCAACACGTTTCATAAGAGAAAATGCCTTCCTGGTGGGACTATCTCCACTTCAATAGACAGTACCAGAACAAAAGAAACTTAGAAGAAGGCCTTTTTCAAATTGCTTCGCAAACTTGCAATATTTTGGTGAAAGTTAACAACACCAACAATATTAATCTTACGAGGAATAATCGGAGTGATGAGTACGGTTGTGCCGGGCCCCCTAAAAACAAAAGCTCGATGCAGATCTGCGTACCCAAGTTCCGGAAGAATTCCATCACGTCTGGCTGCAACCCTGGACTATCGGTAAGTGCGCTCTGACTTTATTTAAAACTTTTGAAAGTTCATTATAATCACGCAATACCTGTGGTTTTACCCATAATTAGATAGTAAAAAAATTCCAACATTTTAATTTATCAAAATGAAAAGTTCTCCGCCAACCCGTTTTCACTAGCGCAAAGCGCACTGAAACTGGGTCATCACCGACCTAGTGTTTGTAATCATTAAAGAAAAGTTGCATTCTCACTCGCGTTAATACAGTCAGCTGACGTCAGTGTGTTAAAAAATACAGTGAAAAAAATAATAATAAATGAAAGCTGTAAGTGCGGTTGACCGGGCGCGCGCGTAAACTTTTTGAACCTCTGTCGTACTCGTACGTCCTCGTCTTCAGTGTAAAAGATGCATAGGCGCGCAAGGCATGTGCAGTCCACTAGCATAGTTCATTGGTGATAAACGATATCCAATAAAGGTGCTACAACATCGGGAATACGTGTTGCGCGAAGTGAATTGTGACGCCGTGACTTACACGTTGGCAAGCTGAGTTTGATAGAGGTGGGCGAACTTGCTAACTAGTGTCGATAACGTTGTGTTTATATTATTTTTTATGGTGGCGGGCGGCGATGCGACCGTTGCCACTATATCGATTTTATGTGAAGGAAGACATCGGTCGCAGCACTCGCAGCAGACGCCGTCGGCCGTCAGTTTGACCTTGTTCCAATTATTCACTTAAAACAGAAGTTGGTTCATGAGGTTGTATTTGATTTGTTTACTTTTTTGGGATATAAGTTATAATTTATTAATTATATTGAGCAACAAAGGCTCCACCTAAAAATATCTAGCCATTAAACATAAATAAAAAAAATAATTTAATGTTAACATGTATTCTCACAAAAGCTGTGCAATTTAGTAAGAAAGTTTGCACGATCAATCAAAACATTTATTAATAATTGCTTGTGTAGGTGCCGGTTTTACTGGAATCGCTCGACTCATGTACAATTTGAATTCACCCGTTACGCATATTAGAGGTTATTTTTAAGATAATTATTATTGTATCAAACTTTAATTGAAGGTTACCATTTTTATTCATGTGTCATACATGATGAATCGTGTATTTACCACGCATACTCTGTCATTCTTAATCACTCATTATACTCAGTCTGAAACCTATGTCTATTAATTGAAGACACAAAAAATCGTCAAAATAAAGTTATTTACTATACCAACAGTTAGGTACTATTACCCTTTAACTTATGTCATTATGCGATTACGGTTTTAAAAAACCAAGGTACATTCTCAAGTCGTTAGTTAGATTGGCCAACTGATATTTGGAACTAGGCTAGCTTCGCATTAGCATAACACAAAAACCTTTCGGTTTGTATCAACAGCAAAGGTCAGTTAGTTCACCGCTGTTTTTAGTCAGTAGACTCATTTTACTTCTCTGTAGGTTTAATCCTAGAAAAAATCTAATCTTGATAAAAAAGCACTCTAGAAAAATAGGAAATTAATTTTAGTATTATCTGATTTGTTACAATTTTTATGGTTTACTTATTTATTCGAATGTATAACATGATTGCAGAGTTAACCAATTATATTTGAGTGTTAGCAATCGGGGTCTACGAAAGTTGTAGTGGCCTACGAAGTTCGTAGCGCACCGCTACGAGCTCGTAGCTACCACCAATTATAATATTGCTGTTAATAATATTTTAACTACCGTTCTACTCCTAGAAATAATATGAGATTTACCAATTTTAAATGTGATATTATGTATCGTAATATGTACATAAATAAAAAAAAAGTAATAGTCGTTTTAGACGATAATATTCCATAGACATCATCCTTAAATCAATGAAAAACAATACCCACAAAAATACTCTCCCACTAAAAAAAGCAATAAGCTTAAAACGACACCTGATAATGTCATCGGAGAAATGTGTGGTGTTTAACAACCTCTGGCTAACCCCATCGGGTTTTATGGAGTTCTAAAAAAAAGATCGTAAAGTCGTAGCCATAGAGTTTGTATTGTTAAAAGTTTATGCGATCAATTGCTGGCTAGAATTACCAGTAATCATGCTGCGATAATATTGATTCTACGAACGAGATTGTTCGCAATTATTTCCAACCTTTTTTAGTATTAGCCTTTCGTGTTATACTGAAACTATAAATGGAATATGAAATGTATGCATGCACAGTTACATAGGCAATATTTATTTTTAGAGGTAGATGTATATGTATAGACGAGCTAGTGGCTAGATAGTAACAGCCACTCCGATCATTCTTCAGGTTAAGCCGCTCTTGCCTGAGTTGGTCTGTATATGGGGGACTATACTTTATAATGGGTGTAAAAGTACCCTTAACGCAAACGAAGGGCACTTGCTCTTCCCACCACTGCGATATTTTTTTGGTTCTAGACCATACCTGGGAACCCCCTAGTTACGGAGATATTGGGGGTCAAAGTTCTAAATTTTGCACAGCTGTTTTTGTAAATACTACTTTTTCAGGTTATAACTTTACTTAAATTACCTCCATGACCTGATTACTATCTAAAGGATCCACTAACACAATGTTTTAAGAGTGCTAAATTGAGTTTTAACGTAAAAAGTGATTTTTGACCCAAAAAAAAGTCCTTTCCCAGCAAAAATAATTCCGTAGGCCTTAGTTTGATGTACAGAATGCTTGGTTGACGTATGTGTGAAGGGTTAAGTTTCCTCCGTGTCTCATACGTTAAGCCGTTGGTCCCAGCTATCATTTCTAGATCTTTCACAGTTGTAACCGGTAGTCAGTCAATGGGCCGAAAATCACAAGACAAAAACAGTCTTTCCAAGGAGTACCATGTTACCTAGTATTAACTGGGTTGTGGAGGTCAGATAGACATACGCTCCATGTGAAATACTCAGCTGCCTCACATAGCTGGGAAAGACAGATGATGATGTGATGTAAATCCTTATTACAACGTTGATTATCTGTTATCTATGTATAACCAGCATTAAATTCAGATTTCAACATTGAAATCCATTAGAGTTGAGGTTTCATAGTATTTCCTTACATACGTTTTTATATTACTTCATAACATCTTTTGGGAAAACAAATGGTACATTACAGACACATACACACACATCACATTACAAATTGAGTTTGACTAAATGTATACCCGACGACATTTTTCACTTATTATCAAAACCAATGCGATGAGCGCTTAAAATGCAATGTCTTACTGCGGTATTCAGAGATATTTAATGATTACTTAAGCCGTCACTTAGTAAAGTTTTGACATACTTTTGTATGACAAAACTGTCAAAAACCTTTACTTAGTGATGACCTAAGTAAGCATTAAAGCTCTCTGATTGCGGAAGTTATAGTTAATTACTAGCTGTACCCGCGCGGTTTCACTCGCTTGTTTCATACGTTGGTGTTTATGAGATTTAGTTTGAAAGTTAATGTTCCAAGAATACAGACCAAGCGCACTTCGGAAATCTTGCATTTAGAACCCTAAATCGTACCAAATGCAGAAGTTATAAATTGTACCTATAGGCTTAGTTAATCCATACTCAAAATGAAGTTTGTTGTAATATAAAAATGAGGAAATTCTCAATGTGTTTCAAATTTTCTAAAATTTTATTATTTTTTGGTAAACGTTAATATAAAGAATAAAATAAAGAATAATGTGTATCAGGGTTTTTCGAAAATCAGAGTTTATTAAACGGGGTGGAAACGGGCCTTCAATTTTACAGCGTGGCTTGTTTTTTCAAATTAATTCGAAAATTGGTATACGTAATCTTCGAGGCAAGGTTTGGAAACGTCCTAAGAAGCGATAATGAGCTCTAAAAAATATTCCACATACATTTTACACTCAGTATAAATATGAAGGCTACTCGTATAGCTTCCTTCAAAGGTTTAGCCGCTAGAGTATAATGTGACAGAGGGACCGAAGTCTATGAGCGAAAGGAGCGAAAGCAACGGGTCTCAATTTGGAGCCTTTGTATACGGAAAAATAAAAAACAGACTATTGAACAGATTTAGTGATCGCTTTAAGAGAAGCAAGGAATGATTACAGAAAAGGAATCGATCGGCTATATACCAATAAATTATTGTATTATAAATCTGCAACCCTAAACTTGGGCTCGTTTTTACATCCGGTTATTATAAGTCTGCAAGACCTTGTAAACTACATTTCGTGTTTTATTTGTTGGTTGCAGTATTATGAGGTTTTCAGGTGAACTGACTCTAGAACACGCCACATATAACTGCCCATGTGAGAAACAATCCTTTCTCAGGTCCACCCCAGCTACTTTTAATGTTTGGCCCTGTGCTTTGTTGATAGTCATTGCGTAGCAAACTTTCACTGGAAATTGTAGTCTTTTGAATTCTAAATGATAATCTGAAGGGATAAGTGGAATTCGGGGGATAAAAACTGTTTCTCCTTGATTAACGCCTGTAAAAATAGTTGCTTCAATCACGTTCTTTTGAAGTTGGCGGACCTGCAGCCTTGTCCCGTTGCATAGTTTGGGCGGTAGCAGATTACGCAGTAACATGATTGGTGCACCAACTTTTAGGTGGAGTACATGTGGTGGTAATCCTGGTGGGTCGAGACTATTTAAGAACTCCACAGGGTAGTGAACAGCATTTTCAACCTCCAGTACCTCATCCACAGATTTATATGATACTTCTTCAGTTACAAGTTTCTCCAACAAATAGTTGTTAATGTTGTTAGCAGAATCGTTTCTTGGAGTGAGAATGGCTCTTTCTCTTAAAAAAGTTACATTAGCCTGATTAATGTTGGAATATATTCTGTTAGTGAGACTGTCCAGATCCTCCATAACATCACAAAGGGTGCTCGGAATGGTTATTCGCCCATCTTCTTCAAAAATATTGCCATCACCAATATCTAGTAATAATTCTGAAAATTCTTCTGCCCAAGGCTCTCGGTATAGGTGCAGGCGGCATACTGAAAAATACTGGCCACATAGAAATTGGCATAAAAACTTTAGAACGGAACCTCATTTCATTACCTTTCAGCAGACGCCTGCATAATAATGAAACATACTGGCCACTTAGAAATTTGCCTATAAACTGAAGATAAAGGAACTCAAGAAATTTCTTATTTCAATGTAAAATATGCATTAACACATTGTCGTAAAATTCAATTTGGATCTTTATTGGCTTCCGAATTCTAATTTCAATGTAAAGTATGCAATAACGCGTTGCCGTAAGATTCAATTTGGATCTTTAACTTTTTTCATACTAACATTAAACACCCTTATTTATACCCTTAAGGGCCGAATTTCGTAAAACCTTTTCTTAGTGAGCACCTAGAGGCCGAAAGGAACATTCAGGCCCACATTCATGTCTCTAACTTTAAAAACGTAGGACTTTCATACAAACTTTGACACCCCTTTTCAACCCCTTGGGGTGCGAATTTGAAAAAATCCTTTCTTAGTACGCGCCTGCACCCCATAGAGAGTGCTTGTGCCAAATTTTAGACCTCACGGCCCAGTAGTTTCCGAGATTTCGTGATGAGTGGTCAGTCAGTGAGTGGACTTCTCTTTTATATATATAGATTACATAACGCGTTATGTGCATGGGACACGTATTATGACAAGAAAATCTTTTTAAGTGTTTTCCCTAACCTTCATTAATTCTCAACTAGATCGTAAGTACCAACGCTGCATGATATTTCACCAATATACGAACCATATAAGCATGTATTTATAGTAATACGCAAATGGCTTTGTACTGGTGAACCGCAATTGACATACTAATGTCGCGTGCCGCCGCCAAAACATTTGCATATCACTTTGTGGGGTATATCCACTTTTTGATTTGAAGGCTTACTAGGGGTTTAATACATCAATTTTGTTTTTAAATTTGATGGGCGGTTCATGTAGATATTACCTCGACTTGTAATGCCTGTGGAGTTACAAAGGTTTTTTTGTGGTAACTAGGTAGTGGAAATTGGATTTGTGCGTTTTAAATTGATTCATAACTAAATGCTTCTTCTTCGTGTAGCTGGCACGACAATGTTTATATTTTGATAACCCAGAAATTCGCCATCTGAATTTCGTATTCCAACGCGTTATTGTATCAGTGGCAGCACAAAGATCACTTTAGGTGCATTCGTAAATGATAAAAGTGCGTGAGTTGTCTTTGTAAACTAAGATTCTATTTATAAAAATTAAAAACGATTCCATTTGCAAAACATCAATATTTTACGACTTCCATTAAAATAAAATGTCGCATGACAAAGACGGAAATATCAGTATAAATTATTAGTTTCCTGACTGATTTATAATTATTTAATACAACCGGAGTCTTGCACGCAAGTTATGACAAGCGTGGTTCCTTGTCGCTGTCGTTAAATATTTTATACCCGTAATTATTCCGATGTAAGGGTGTGATTTATTTTACCAAGAAAATGCTATGCTTATGTAACAAACGGCCTAGCCATTCGAAGCTTTTAAGTTATTTAAGGCTTTCGAAATTGTAAACGCACGTTTTATTTGCCAACACTTTAGGAGCGTGAATTGATATTTGTTTTCACGTAGTCCCGTAAATAATACCCAAATTCGAAAGTGTGTTGTTTTTAGCGTCCATCAGGATAAACAAAGTAAATATCAATAAAAAATGGACCCGTGACGATGAATTAAAGTGTTACAGACTAAACATGGGCATTTTATTTGCATTGAGGCCCTAAAGAAAGTCTGCAATCTGTTCTTCGTCCAAAGGTTGTGGTTAGTTTCAGCAATAAAACCTTCAATGGGCTGTGTCTGACCTTTCTTGAGACATATTTCTTCAGAATACCCATATTATATTTTCTGAATGATATGCTTGCTTACTCTTTTCTCCATGTTCCTACTGATAAAAGTAAACATGTTCCAAGTTTTTACGATGTCTTCTGAACTCAATTCTTTAAACGTAGCGTTAATACAACAAAATACCAACATATTAATCCTATAAAACTTTCATATCGTGTTTACTAATGACGTCCCGACTGATTTTGGTCACGACGGTCGATCCAGGTGGAAATTAGCTGTCGTCGGCACGAGAGAAATTATAGTGTGCAAGAGTTCGCAGGTAGCTACTGGAGCACACTCTCTTCCCTCACGATCATTTTCTGATGGGACGGCAATCGAACACGGCCAGAGAGAGGCACTAAGGTATCATGCTGCCAAGCACAGGTCTGCTACTGTGAAATCTAATGGATAAACCCAATAAAACTTTTTGCCCGAATGACCCGGGTCCCGCGTCGGTCCGCGTCGTCGGTTTGCGTCTGCGAGACCAACGGAGCGTCTTCTAAACGTAAACGACGAACCTAAATATGGCGTGTGTTTATACGCTAATATGCATCACGTTTTCTTTCACATGATACATGTAGGGACCATAACTACCTAATTTAAGTGCGTGTACAGCAAATAGCAAAGCAACAACAATGCCGTCAGTTCAACCACTATTTTATCAAATCATGTCAAGTTCCGTTTTTAAATATCTTACTGCGGTACTCAAAACTATTTAATGATTAATTAAGCTGTCAATAAGTAAAGATTTGACATTCTTTTGTATGAGAAAACTGTCAAAACTGTTACTAAGTGACAGCTTAAGTAATCATTAAAGTTCTCTGAGTGCGGCAGTTAGCCTTGACAGTTAAATTACAGTTGGAAACAGAAATGGCTAGTAGTATTTTTAGTTGTTTGCTGCATCCGGTTAGACAATAAGCCGACCCCAACATAGTTGGGAAAAGGTTTCACCAAAGGGGGCCATACCCCTTTGGTGAAACTACTGTGAAATTGCTTGAAGCCTAAAATGTTTTTTTTAAAATAGTTAGTAGTAAAATAGTTAGTACCTTTAATATACAATTCAAATGCATATTAGGTCATACTCGATTAAGTTATGAAGAGACTTGATGATACGATGATTAATGCGTTTGCCATCAGATTATTCACTAGTAATTGAAACCTAGGTGTTAACTTTTGTATGTAGGTAAAACTGCTTGACCGGTGTTGCATGTTTAGTACGAGGAAGATTTGCCAAAACTATGGTAGGCAAAGTACAATGTCCTTACATTTTCGTACCTGTAAAAAAAATGAAAATCTTTAAATTATGCAATGCAAAATAAATTACACTCACATAAAGTAAATGAAATTTATGACGCATCATGCACTAAATAGTATTTTTTTTTTAACTTTAATGCTTTAAAATATTTTTGGTTTAAGATTTAATCCGTAATAGCGAATTGCTGGAGAGTCATAAAACAGAAGACACGAAATGATGACCAGTGGAAACATCACAAGACTTCAGTCGTGTGTTCCGAACATTTCACGGATGAGAATTTAAATTTTACAAATCAATGAGAAAGCTATTCTGGAAACAAATCCAAAGATTTTGATGATCTTATTGTATTTCCTTTTTACAGTATAAATATAATTTTTAATTGTATGAATTGTAATTTATTTGTTTTGTTGTTACTATATCAAACAAAACACTAACTCTATACAACTCTACTCTCTTCTATAACTTTATTTACCCTGTTTTGTTTAACCTTCATCTTATTTGATAAAAGGTAACTAAATAGTTTGGAGTAGGCATCCCTAAACACGCGCACCTTGACAGTTTGACTACAATAAGTACGGAGAGCTGTGCTCACACTAATAGCGTTATTGGAGACTGAATCTTCACAGGTTATTATCAAAGCTCAAGCAATATTAAGATGTTTCAACTATTCAAAAATGACAGCATGATATTCCATTATCGTTCAGAAACTGCGCTCTGCGACATATCTAATTCATGTTGCAATAGAAAGGTACGTACCTATCGATTTATGCATCTCGCCCCTGACCTAGTTCACCTTAAACTCCTTTTAGTTTCTTTAAAGCCTTTGTTGATACTTACAGGCACTCGCTTAGAACCGAAATAGACTGCATTATGCAAAATATACTCAAACGGTTGGCATATATTGGCGTTCTGGGTAAAAGTAGCCTTCGTTAGGCATTCTGCGTTTCCGATAAAGGCTGTTTTGCTTAGAGATTTGGCGGTATGATTACATTTCTGGAAGTATAAGAAGTTTCGTTTAGAAGGGTAGAATTTTGTTTTAGCAAGTTGCAAGTTTCAAACCAACAAACAATCTGTAATGTATTTGGGTGACGGAACACCGGTTAGTTACAAGTTTGTTAGTGATGTTTATTGGCAGACAGCAAATCAAGCCACATAATGGGTCTTAAAATGACCCGTATCCCGTCATTGTAATCAGTTTTTTGTTCCAGACCATTCTCTGGGAACCTTTTAGTTAAGGAGGTCGAAATTGTACACCTAATACTAGTTATTATTCGTTATAATTTTATTTTAAATTCTTCCATGACCCATGATCACCCATGTACCACCACAGACCGTACTATTTATTGCTTAACATTGAGCCCTAATTTAAGGAAGGGCGACAACTTGTTCAACGATTTTATTTGTGTTCAAAATAAAAAAAACTCATGGTTTAATAATAATAATAATTGACCCTGTTCCCAATGCCGGTGGGCTACTATTTTTTATATTTTAAATGATTTTTATATGCCTTTTTGTCATCATCATAAATCATCGGTCCGCGCCTCAGCAAACATAGCCGAAGCAGGGTTTAAGTACACAGTCAGTTTTCAGAAAAAAAAAAACTTTTTATGACTTTTCTTGATATACAGAATACCTATTTGGTTAACGGCTCCGTGAAGGGTCCGTTTACACATTTGTATTCTGCTTTCCACGTGTTACGCCACAAATCAACGAAAGTCATTGATGTAATTTTGTATATATTCCGAGAAATATTGTTAAATGGATTTATTAGTCCAACAGCTTAGATTGCTTATTCTATTCTTACTTTATATGGTTGATATTAAGTCGGCCTTAGGTGTTAACATTTTAAGTAGTAAAGGGTTTACAGTCAAACATGCAACTACTAAGAAACCCACTACTTATCGTGTTAAGGTACCCTCACTTTACGGGTGCCATACTCTTATCTAGTTAATCAGCCAAGGTCGGGTCGGCTTCGGGCAACCGGGGTCAGGGTCGAACAACCAAGGGCGCTTTTACTTTGAAAAATTAAAACATCACATACACTTCTAGTACAAGATTAATCGCACAGGTCTATGAATAAGTGAATATTAATGAGTTTTTTTTTTCACTAAGAATGAGTTATTACACAACCACACATAGGTACTGGTACTTGGTACCGTTGTTTCATATTGCCTACCTTTTGAACTAACGTGAAATAAAATGGAGTTGCGGTTTTGACTTAACGACGCTGGCAAATTGATTGAAATTTGACGGAAATTGGCTATTGCGTGTTCTCTAGCACATTGCCAAACGTTTAAACCAGCTGCAAATTTTCTTGTAGTGTTTATAGTAAGTACCTTAAGTACTTTATTTCAATAGAAGATAGCGATAAAATAAAGCCTACCGCACGGACTATACGCGCTTTGGACATGGAGTTCGATTTCGGGCACCAGCCCATTATACAATGCAGTAATAACCTACGATAAAATAAATGTACAATTACATTTAGGGAGGTTAAGTAAAGCAAACAACTAAGCCTACTGACATAGCATTAACTCACGTAAATAATAACAGACAAAATTTGAGGTCATTGTCAAGCATATCGATTATTAAAACAATTAACTTAGGAATCGATTTGTCCTATAAATTGTTACAACTAATGAATATTAATCGTATTACCTATCCCTTGCGTGTGGTTCCGTACCTTTAACTATTAACCCACTATGTAAATTGCTTTTCGAAAGATCCATTTCGTAAATGGTCAGGTACGGTTTAAGATATGCATTTACGGAAGTTCATTTGCATCAATGCTTATTTCCTCGGGGATTGTCACTGTAATCGTGAGTGCGAAGTCGCAGGGCAGGTGAAGGGTTTACCTACCTACTTCCAGAACAGTGAGGAAATTCTCCTTTGCAAGATATATGAGCTATGGTCGATGGTACTAAAATACAAGAGTTACTGGAGAGACCTAAATGTGATTAATTGAAAATTATTAATAATTGTCGTATTATTAATAATTACCAAAAGTGAGTTTATTGTGTTTGAAATGTATCCTTCCTATACAGTGTGATTCTTTATAATGTGCACATATCGAAATGGGGGAATCTATACTTAATTTTATCGACGGAAAAATTATTAAAAAAAATCTAAATATTTTTTAATATTTTATATGAAATTTTTAAAAATGTTGTCTGCTACTGTGACCCCAGTGTAAACAAAACGGTGTAACTTTTAAACTAAATTATCTATCGCGATGAAACAAACTCCATAATGATTGGAAGCAATTAGGCGTCCTCGTAAAATGAAAATTGTGGAAAAAAACTACCCTCAATTGAAAATAAACACGTTTTTTGATCAAAAAAACTTTTTTTTTTATAACTTTTTACATAAAACTGTTTCATCGATTTCACATTTTTCGAGCTTAGAATTTGACAATTTTTATATGACGGAGTTTACGTCATAAAAAGAATTGTTGAAATTTATTCCGGGCTATTCTTACAAATCTATTGACACCTTATTTATTAAATAAGTTCAGTAGTCTAAGGCGCTACGGTCGAACATGCAAATATACATAGACTGCCAAAATCATTACCCTTCCTTTTGGCTTCGCCGTAGTCGGGTGAAAAAGGAAATATACATAAAAAAAAGATCGCCGATGAATTGAGAACTTCCTCCTTTTTGAAGTCGGTTAAAATAGTAGGTACATCTTGGAAACTCTGGGCAAAGTCACTATCAAATAAAACTCTATTTGTTTTCTCGAAAGTATTCAGTACTTACATATCAACGAAACGAAACTTAAATAACGTTAATTCAGTGAATTGAGCTTTCGGAAAAGTACTTAACAGTTTCATTGGAACAATTTGTTTTGCATTACTTACAGACAGAGTTTGAATTATGTGTACGGTGTTTTAATTGTTTTTTCATTTTCTTGATTAACTGAGATGACGTCATTGAATACTTCAATTTGAATGTTCAATAAGGAATATGTTCATATATAAAATGAAATTTAAATTATTTATTTACATAAATGAATTAAAAACATTTACAATATGGCCTTAAAAACTATAGGTTGTGGTAATTGTATTCTTCCTTGAACTAAGAATAAACCAACTAAGTAGGGGTAGGAAGGTGTATCCTAGCGGTCTTATTAACAAAATGTGTACCTACGGTTTATATCTACGTTCTCTGGCAATTCAAGTACCTATTAATAGAGGGTCAACTAGTCAGTCAGATAGATTTCCAAAAAAAAATGTACAGATATTTTTTAATTTTTCACATAAACAAAAAATTAAGACGATACAGTGCTTCGAAAACTCGTGAACTCCTCAAAAACGGCACATGTCAGTACATTTTTTACCTACAAATGACGTCACAACCCCCCACTCATGATCTTTGACGCGTTTTATCTTCGTAAATTTTCATTAATTTGATAAAACAAAAAACACGTATCCAACATTCTGTGATAATCAACTCTGCCACAATTAAAAAAAAAGATTATTTTTTTTTATTTTTTTTGGTGGTTATCAAATAACTCCTCCCGCTAATGGGCAGAGCGAAAGGGAGTGTCAGACTCTACTGACTAAAAACACCCATGTTCCTTCTTAGCCCTATAAGTCAAGGCCGCGGTAACTTGTGAACAACCCGTAGCCCCGACGGGACTCGCAGCCCCGACGGGATTATTTAATTTCTTCGTTTTATTTATTTGCCAAACAAAAAATCAGGTTAAGTTAACCCACACACAGTGAGTCTAATAAAGCCTCCAGCAGTTAGATTCTATACCTTAACTCCTCGATGTATTGTAATGCATCGAGCTGAGCGAGCATAGAGCCTTATTTTATCAGGTTCAGAAAACTTATCTTCACGCGGCGAGACAGCGTACTACCAAACATGTAAAAACAGCAAACCCTATCTCTGTTTACCTCTATTACTTTAAAATTCGTTGACAAGGGTGCGATACACCTGACATGTGCAAACAATTCGAGTCCTTCCACTTAAGCACATAAAAATAAACTCTATTGAATATTCAGTTTCATACCTAATTTAAAGTTCATTACATAAACCATCAAAGGTTCATGTTCATGCATTTGCATGATTAGTTTTTTACGAGTAGTCCGTGAAATGTGAACAGCCGTTAGCGGTCATAAACCTCCAACTTTATTAGAAAATGCGAGAATTAATTAGAAGTAATAAGGAAGGGAAATATGACTCGACGCCTCCAAGCAAGACCTCGGTAATGTGCTATTATGGGGTTTATGCTGTTATGTCAAATTCGGCAGCTATGAGCCAGAATACACCTTGGCAATTTTCATCATCATCATCAGCCTATAGCAGTCCACTGCTGGACATAGGCCTCTCCAATTGCACGCCACTTTTCTCTGTCCTCGGCAACTCTCATCCAGCTGCTACCAGCCACCCTGCGAAGATCGCCGCTCCACCTAGCCTGAGGGCGTCCCACCTTACGTTTGCCAATTCGCGGCAATTTTATCATGACACAATTTTTTAAAGATTTTTACGAAAAAACTATTTATATTTTATTTAATAACACCGACTTCAACATAAAGTAAAACACAAAAAAGTGAAAAATAAACTATAGAAGAAAAAACAGTTTTTGAAGTCGGTGGCTTTTGTTTGTTTGATTTCATTTTTTTGCCACCGACTTCAGAAACTGATTTTTCTACTAAAGTTTATTTTTCACTATTTTCCTAAAAGTTTTTTAACTGTTCGTTTTGGTAGTCCGTGTTACAAAAGTATTTGCAACTAATACTCGTATATTATAACAGGAGGAGCTCGTGGCTTAATAAGAACTGCCACTCGGGTCGATCTTTAGGTTAAGCTGCGCTTGCCTAGGTCGATCTGTGGATGGGTGACCGCCCATTACATACCGAGTTTCCTCCGTGCCTCGGAAAGCACGTTAAGCTGTTGGTCCCGGGTGCCATATATAGATCTTTGGCAGTCGTTACGGGTAGTCAGTGACCTGAAAGTCTGACATCCAGTCTTACCAAAGGGTGTCGTATTACCTAGTATTAACTGGGTTGTGGAGGTCAGATAGGCAGTCGCTCCATGTAAAATACTGGTATTCAGCTGCATCCGGTTAGACTGGAAGCCGAACCCAATATAGTTGGGAAAAGGCTAGGCAGATGATGATGACTCGTATATTATAACAGATAATTAAATTATCGTGGTATGTCCGATGCTTTAGTTGCTCAGGGCGATTCTGGACAATGTCTTTTTCTTCATAAATATATTTTCAACTTTATCGCTGAAGCTTTATATTCATGGGAAATTGGAATAATTTTAGAATTCTAGCATGTTGGTGTGTTGGCGTCTGTACGTATCTATGTGGGAGAGATATCAGTGGTTTTTAAACTATCGGGAGCAACCTTGGTAGTAGGAATTTGCGCTTAACCCTCAGCGTATTCTCTTTTCTCATAAATAAGCCAAAACGCGACCACAACAATTTTTATGCGAATAATTAACTAAAAATTTAAAGCTAATTATGTTATATTTAAAGCTTAAAATATAAAAATAACTTTCCTAATTACGAACTTCTAATGTAAAAACTAAAATTGGGCAATAAATTCGACCCACAAATAAAACTAAGTTAAAAGTTCAAATAACGCCAAGGTCATGTAAGCGTCCCATGAAATAACATAGTTAGTCATGAACTTATAATATCATATCGAATCATAAAGTTATAATCAATCGCGTCGCGTGACATTCAGAGTTTCTCAGAAAAATAGTAAAATAAATCCAGGTAATTTGTGAAAGTACATTCGGTCAAGACGTTTTTTTGGTTGTTGTGAAATTATCAAATAATCCCCCCCGCTCTTGGGCAGAGCGAAAGGGAGTGTCAGACTTCTACTGACTAAAAACCACCCATGTTCCTTCTTAGCCCTTTATGTCGAGGCCGCGGTATCTCTTGCGAACAACCCACAGCCCCGATGGGACTTTAGTTAGACTTACATTACATTTTTTTTTTTTTTTTTTTTTTTTTTTTTTTATCCTTGGACATTTCACACAACGCCATCTAGTCCCAAGCTAAGCAACCTAATGCTTGTGTTATGGTAACGAGATGGCTGATAAACTACTTATATACATTTTTTTTTGTAAATACATACATATTATAGATAGAAAAACACCCAGACTCGGAAACATATACATATACATATACAAATATAAACATATACATATACAAATATTTGTTCCGTGCGGGAATCGAACCCGCGACATGCTGCGCAGCAGTCAATCGCTCAACCACTGCGCCAACCGTGTCGTCTATACATATTACTTTGGTGACAGAACACTAAACAAGGGAATACCATACTTATTGAACATTCTGCCGGCAGACAGAAGGAGTGAAACAAACACAATTAGATTGTAACGTAAATTGAAATTATATTATTTAGAAATGTTCAAATAATTTTTAGTTTCAAGTACATCATCATGCTAAGAGACTCGTCGACCCCACAGTCAAACCATTGCAACGGTTTTGTGGGGCTTAGCTTATAAGTTACTTACCTTTCTGGAATAAAGATAAATAACCATACAAAAAAAAAAGATAAAAGCTCACGCCTGTAACACCCAAATGGCCTGACCTTTTGGGTGTTACAGGCGTGAGCTTTTTTCTTGTGGAACTGGTGTAGCTAATAGTACACCCATAGTTATATTTATATCCTTACGTAGGATATAAATATAATAGGGCCAATAGGAGGAGAACGCATTGCCATCAACCGGGTATAAATCTAGACCCCGCGGCTGCTACTGAGAATTTCGTACTTAAATAAAAACCCAATTATTATTGGCCCTACCGCCAATTACGATTGAACCCCCAGGAACTTGAGGGTCGCGTTCGATTTCTGGCCATGAGGTCCAGCACAGCAGAGATACTGCGGCCTGAGATACCGCGGCCTCGATACAAAGGGCTAAGAAGGAACGTGTGTGGCTTTAAGTCAGTAGAAGTCTGGCACTCCCTACCGCTCTGCCCAGAGCGTGAGGTTGATCGTTAGTTCCAAAAAAAAGTCCAGCACAGCAGTCATTGTGACCACTAAGACGGTAAGACAGCAGTTTGGCTTAGTTTATCTATATTTCCTGAAAATTGTTCAGTTACGCAAAAAAATGCTTCTAATAAGTTGAAATAAAATGAACCTTTGTGAAAAAGGTAATCCGGAGAGGTGTCATATACCTCATAAACTTGTCTAACTTTAAACAAGTGTTTAACTCATTCGAATATCCTTCGTTTGCGGGTGAGAGGATGACGTTGTTAGTTTATTAAAGACAGACTTCTACCGTACTCAGAGACGTTTAATGATTACATATGGCCGTCACTTAGTGAATATTTTGTAACATACACACATCAAAAGTGTCTAGGGATCAACATATATTTTTGCAATAACTTTTCTCCTGATTGATATTAATTAAAATTTTCTTTAAGGATTCATCAAATAAAGTGTTTTCGTTTGTCACAGTAACGATAAACCAAGTCACCTTTGCATTAATAAAGAAATTTGCCATTTTCCTAATAAAGGGATTTTTGACATTTGAACCACTAACATTAAAGTTCGAAAAAAAGACTGAAATAACAGTTTTCTTTAAAATTTTATTGGGTAACTTAAACAATTAATAATCCGTGTTTCTACCGCGAACACTAACAACACAAGAACATCGGTTTGGCATACTCAAAATGAGTTCATCCAAATCACGCTGTGGAATGGCCGCCCATGTTCGTTGCAACAACAAAAAAAGGTCTTCTTGCGACTGGATACCCTCCATATTCGGCAGAGCTCTTCTCTGTAGCATATCCCATGCATGCTCAATCGGGATCAAGTCTGGCGACTGAGCAGGCCAGGGCAGGACATTGATGTTAGCGGCGGCGAGAGTCTGTCTTACAACTCTTGCGGTGTGCGGTCGTGCATTATCATGCATTAACTGAAATAAGGGACCGATTTGCACTTGTAGAGGAACGATGACGTCTGATACAATCGTCTCAGCATAAATTTGAGCGTTGAGGTTGCCTCTGATCCAAATCAACTCAGTTCTTCCGCCGATCCAAATACCCGCCCATACCATGATGGTTCCACCACTATAAGGATGGACTTCCTGGCAGGATTTTAATCGCTGTTGGCGTCCAGGGGTTCTCCAGTGTCGTATACGTCTTGTATCCGGTCTCATACCAAAACGAGACTCATCAGAAAAGCATCAGAAAAGCACACGAAACGCCATTGTTCTTCTGCCCAATTTCTGTGTTCAAGAGCCCATTGATATCGAATCCTACGATTGTGCATTGCTATAGGTGGTACCCGTAGCGGTCTTCGGGAATGAAGGTTCACTTCATGCAAGCGGTTTCTGACTGTTTGGTCGCTAATTAAGTTCCCTGAAGAGTGATGAAGCCTCACGGCTAACATCATGGCGGTTATTGTTGGAGCTCTTCGAGTTAAGATTTGAATGTGTCGGTCTTGTCTCCGTGTGGTGCAGCGATACCGTCCTCCATGGCGCTCAGCCACAGTACCAGTGCTTCGGTAACGTGTCCAAAGTCGACTGATAACACTCTGACTTGTATTCAGAGCTAAAGCTCTGAATACAAGTCAGAGTGTTGAAATGGAATCTCTCTTCGAATCTATTTCCTCAGAACACAAACATCTCATAGTCATGGGTGATTTTAACACAGACCTTTTGAAGGATAACCCTAGATCACGTAGGCTGAGTGCGATCCTGGAGTCGTTGAGTCTGTCACTCCTTAAACTTAGTCCAACTCATCATAATGTTGGCTCAAGCGATTCCTGGCTCGACCTTATGCTTGCTTCTTCTGCGGATCTCGTTGTCAACCATGGTCAGATCGCTGCGCCTGGTTTATCCAGACACGATCTGATCTATTTATCTTACAAAATTAAACCCCCTAAGCAGCGGCCTGCCATTATTTTTCTCCGTAATTTCGCAAGATTGGACAAAGATCTACTCAATAGTGATGCACAAGCCCTTGATTGGGTTAATATCGCCCAGTCGTCTTCGGTAGATCAGAAAGTGGATATTTTTAATAGATATGTGCTCCAACTCATTGACACGCACGCGCCACTGAAGGCTGTTCGTGTCAAGCGCCCCCCTGCCCCATGGATAACCCCTGGGGTTCGTATGGCGATGAGGCGACGTGACCGGGCTTTTAGAAAATATAGGCGGGACCGCAGTGGGGAGAACTGGGACCTGTATAGGTTGAACAGAAACCGCTGCAACCAGATGGTAAGAGCATCTAAACGCCGATACATTTGTGAAAATGTCCTCAATTCTTCTCCGGCCGATATTTGGAAGTTTCTCAAGTCACTTGGTATAGCGAAATCTCCCTCCAGTGTTGTATCTCTTAATCTGCCTTTAAATGATCTTAATAAACACTTTTCAACATCATCTACACTTGCGGTTGGCGTTAAGAATACAACTATCCTTGATATTACTTCCAAGCCAACGTTTCCTCCCGACTCTTTTTCATTCTCCTCAGTGACTAACGCTGAGATCCTTAAATATTTTAATTCAATTAAATCTAAAGCGGTGGGTTGTGATGGTGTCGGTCGTACCATGTTATCGTATATGATTGAGAACTTGATTCCAATTATTACCCACATCGTCAATTCATCTCTAGAGACTGGTGTATTTCCTGCAATTTGGCGTAAGGCTTACATTATTCCTCTTCCTAAAATTTCCAGTCCTACTTTAGCCAATCACTTCAGGCCAATCTCCATTCTCCCTTTCCTTTCCAAAATCCTAGAAGCAGTTGCCCTTAATCAAATATCCTCCTACGTTTTTAAAAATAACCTATTGTCCAATTTCCAATCCGGGTTTCGGCCTGGTCACAGCACAGCCACAGCTCTACTTAAAGTCACTGAAGATATTAGAGATGGTTTGGAGAATTCGAGGTTAACGGTGTTGGTTTTAATAGACTTCTCCAATGCTTTTAATACCGTTGATCACGACATTCTTCTGGCCATTCTGTCGCAAATTGGGGTCTCATCGTTGTCACGGGATTGGTTTTCAACTTATCTTCGTGGTCGCCAGCAGGCAGTACGTGCTGATCAGAATTGCTCTGATTGGTGCGACCTGGTAGCTGGTGTACCACAAGGCGGTATACTCTCTCCTCTCTTATTTTCTTTATTTATAAACTCTCTTACTGCTATCCTCAAATGCTCTTACCATCTGTACGCTGATGACTTGCAACTGTACGCTCAATCAGACATTGCCAACCTTGATAATTGCATTACAACACTCAATGCTGATCTTCGCACTATCAAGGAATGGTCTGACAAATTTGGGGTGTCTGTTAACGTCGAAAAATGCCAGGCCATCCTCATTGGTAGCTCGTACTATTTGAGGAATGTGAGCACTAGCCAACTTGTGCCACTGATGTACGAGAACTCCGTCATTTCTCTTTCGCCCCACGTAAAGGACTTGGGTCTGTACATTGACAGCAGTTTGAGTTGGGATAAACACGTCGCTCAGGTAAGTCAGAAAGTCACGTTCTCACTGCGGTCTCTCTATAGATTCAAGCATTTTCTCCCATCCAGCACGAAACTCACTTTGGTTCAGTCCCTTGTGCTCCCCATTATTGACTATGCTGATGTTTGTTATTCTGATATTTCCCAAGAACTTCTAAATAAATTGGATCGACTTCTCAATAATTGTATTCGTTTTGTTTTTGGCCTTCGTAAATACGATCATATTTCTTCCTTCCGTTCTCAGCTTAAATGGCTGCCTATCCGACTCAGGAGGTCCCTCAGATCTCTCTGCATGCTCTTCTCGATTATGAACGATCCACGAGCTCCCGATTATTTAAAAAGTTATTTCAAAGTGTTGGGCAGTTGTCATAGTCGTAATCTTCGAGCTTCCAAAAATCTTATTCTCCAAATTCCTTCACACCGCACCTGTTTTTTGTCAAATTCTTACACTATCTCATCTATTAAACTCTGGAACGCGCTACCCCTGGGAATTAAAAAAGCTGAAAGCAAATTCACTTTTAAAAGGAAAGTACGTTCCCACTATTTAAATCAGACCAAATAGGTATTTTACAAGTTAGTCATGGTAATTACCAGATATGTTTTATTTTGGTATTTCTTGCAATATTTATTAGTTTATGTTATTTTTATATGTGTATTAGTATTAATATAAGTATATATATATTTTAATTGATACTGTATTTTTTTTTTTTTTTCTAGTTAGTTTGTAGCCTACCACAATGTTGTCTTGTTTGACCCTAAGGTTGACTGGTAGAGAATGCCTTGTGGCATTAAGTCCGCCTATGTATCACTATTGTGCATAAAGTTTAAATAAATAAATAAATAAATAAATAAAGCCACAGTACGTTGCCGGGAACCAGCTTCTATCATTCCCACGGCTCTGAGCATTTCTTCCCTGCTTAAATGACGTCGCCGCTCCATAATAACGTTGGTTTTAATCAGTAGTAGGGAAACAGTAGCACTAATAATGTCTTCAATGCGTTGTATGTTTTTATAGGGAAAATATTGACAGCTGATTTTCATCTTTTACTCGAATTTGATTCACAGTTCCTGATTCAAATTATGAAATGCACCAAAAAGGATCCATATAAATTTATAAAATCATAAATTTATTACAAAGCCACATCTCAATCTCAAGAAATCCGCATAAAAATGCTTGATCCCTAGACACTTTTGATGTGTGTATTTATATATTATATTATATTATAAAATATTTATATTTTTTTTAATGTGTTTATATTTTCGAGCGTATGGCACTCGTGCCAGCAGCTGAAAATCAGCGTCAGGTGGTGCACTTTGTGTTGCCATCTGGCATTATGCTGAGCTGGGGCCCTTTTGGCATTATTAGTCTCAATAATTTTGAATTTGGTACTGTTTATTTTTTAAGTTTTTATTGCCAAATAAACACAATTTTCTTTCTTTCTTTCTATATTCTTGGCTACATATTTTACTTGGTGTTTTTATGATGCTGAAATAATTACTTAGGTAACATAAGATGGATAATAACGTCTGCCGATGTATAATTTATGGATGTCCGATAATATTAACTACATAATAATAAAATATGATGATCAACACAAATATTGACATTAGACGTCAAGCTAGGCAATTTACGAGTTGGGTCGTTATGTCTGTTATTTTAGTGTCGTCTCCGACGTATGATACATATCGTATCTGCTTATGTTTCAGTAAAGTTCTACATCTTGTCGTTTTATCTCGTAGCCTTCAAACTTGACTGTATTACATCACACCTTACATCCCCGAAGGGTTAGATAGAAATGTACTCATCCACATCTCGCCAGTTGCCTATCACATGGAACTAAACATATTTTATTTCCATGTAATAGGGACACGCCAATGGGCTCGCCAGCCCATTGCCATCAACTAGGCAGAGTAAGAAAATAGCTATAGATTACTACTTACAGTTTTATTTACTTGTTACATGAGGTTACAAAACATAGTTTTCTTTTAAGAAACAAACACTCTTTAACTATTCTGTGAAAGTCGATACTGACGAAATATGGAACAGTTAAAGGTCTCTCTTGGGAATGTGGACGTAATTAAACACTGAAGCCGTGTTGTATACCGTCGATCGTATGGTCAAGGATTCAGAATCCCATGACAGTGATGTTCATGAAGGTACTAGCCATACAGGCACTAGATACATACAGATACTCCAATGGCAGTTTTCCCGTGCTGAATTTTTTTTTTTTTTTAATTTCACCTATGCCTACATGGGCACTTATAAAACGTCGGTAAAAAGGGGCACGGTTCGGTGCATTGGTCGACTCCTAACGAGAAGAACCGGCAAGAAACTCCAAAGGTTACTCTTTTAATCTTTTAAAATCGTTTGGGTTAACAATAAGGTATAATACACACATGAAGACCATGCAGATTAATGTCTGAGATGGTCTTTTGAAGAAAGCACCTCACAGATTTGAGTGGACCCGTCCAGTCAGTGCAAGCATTTGTCAGTTATCGTCGAGCTCGACTTATAACTCAAGGAGCTCAACGTCACGACGAAAAATACCAAAGAAAGGACATTTGGGTGGGTCACTTAAAGCACTCAAACTGCCAGACAATCACAACAATTATAATTTAAGAAAGACCCACATGGTCCTCACATTCACAATATCAATTTTTTTAATATTTATCATATTAAATAATCATTTTACATTATTAAATGTCAAAATAAAAAAAAACACACACACACAAAAAAAATATATAAAATAAAATATTTAACAAGTAAATATTGGTCAAAAAAAAAAAATTATGGTGAACTGTACTGGCTGGCTACGTGTCATTCGTAAGACAATGCATTGAGCTCGCTGAAAAAGTTGGAGCCGCTAAGGCTTAAGCAGATCAAACTCTAACTCCGCTATTTATCACAATTGCTAAGTTTTAAATAAAAAGTGTTAGGCATAACTTCAGACTCCATGTCTGGTACTGACAAATTCCTCATTCCTAATGAAAAAACCGAATAACACTATGCTCGAGCTGGGAATAGAAACATTATACCAACGAGGCAGACGAGCTTGTGTCAGCTTGACTGAATACTGCTAAATTAGTTTAACTGCTTACTTCATCAAGAAAGAAAGAATGAAAGAAAAAGTATTTAATGTTTCACACAGGATAGAACAAATTGACAAAAAATAATAAAAATTAAAAGCTTAAAACATAAAGAGAAACACTTAAAATTAGGACATACTAAGTTTAAATTAAAATTAGTCAGACTTTATTGTTTTATTTTATACGACGTAATTCCAGTAACTTAGTTTTCAGATGTCGCAGTGACTCAATTTACCTCTATTTACCGTCGCCGATTGGTTGAAATTAGATTTCCTAAACTCGTTTTAATTTTTCAGTCTAAATTTTTCGAGTACTTTTATTTTAAAACGTGAATCGCAATAATCATGTTCTTCGTGAATGCACTGCGGGGAATGGTCGCCCCACACGTGCATTTAAGTGCATGACATTTCGAACTAAATCCTCGTTACTGACTATTGTGCGATGCCGACGAATGTCTGGTGCACCGTATTTGTGGAATTTAGTCTCGTCGCGTACGATTTTCTCCTTTGAAAGATCCATATTCGATTCCCACCCAGGACAAATGTTTGTGTGATGAGCACGATCATTTTTTCTGTGTCTGGGTGTAATTTATCTATAATATGTATGTATTTAGAAATATATAAGTATGTTTATCAGTTGTCTAGTACCCATAACACAAGCTCTGCTTAGCTTGGGACTAGATGGCGTTGTGTGATAGTTGTGGAATATTATATTATATTATTATATTATATATTATTATATATTCGTACTGTATAGTGGTGTATGTTTCAGGCGGTTGGTTGTTCATAAGAAAATATATCTACCTGTATAGTATCTGATATATCTTGTAAGATATAAAATTCTCTGAATAGTTTAATAGTGCGTGAAATTCTTTATTCTCTGTGCTACGTGTCCACAATTCTGTCAATTTCGGAATCACGCTGTTGAATACAAATACAATGTGAAAGTTGTTTGATATTACTTCTACAGAGTTTCGCTGGCAAGATAGCATTTTATATTTGTTGGCTGAAAACTTCATCATTTCTACGGCCTCGTTCGTGGCACCACAGAAGGGTGGGCCGGACGGGCCGCGGGATTTACACTAGTTATCGCAGCCTCGACATATAGGGCTTAGAAGGAACATGGGTGGTTTTTAGTCAGTAAAAGTCTGACACTCCCTTTCTGTCTGCCCAAGAGCGGGAGGGGTTATTCGACGATTTTCCACACATAAAAAAAAATGTAAAATAAAGGTGGACTGGACGATGATTTAAATGATTATAATCTTTACACCATGATGGTATGAACTGCAGGGCTATTGCGTATCTTTTAAATGACAGTGGCTATCATATAGTGTACATCAAATAATGTCAAATGGTTCCATTTTGTACTAAACCATAACCAATTTGACAGTTAATCCATGGACAATATGATAGCCACTGTCATTTAAAAGATACGCAATAGCCCTGCAGGTGGTCGTCATTGAGTATTCAAACTGCAATGCAGAAGCGTATTTTTCAAACTAACAAGTACTTTTTTTTGCCTAATCGGTCTAGTGGTTGCAAACTTTGGTACAAATTAGTTAGATGTACCTACCTAAAGTAAATTCTCAGTATTAATTCGGATTATTATTACATGAGGTACATCACCATTCAACATAACTGGTAGAATATAGATCAATAAAGTTCTTCAAAAAAATTTGGTCCTCCTTCTCAGAAAATGTGATAGTCCTACCTACTAATCGAAGCCCGCGGCTTCGTCCGTGTGAATGTCGGTCAAATTATAAAATTATATACTAAAAATTTTCCACAAGAACCATTCTATCCATTGGTGAAAACATCATGAAAATCGGTGCAGTTGTTTTTTAAGTTAATCGCGAACAGACAGACAGACTTTGTTTTATAATATGTACTGATTATGTCTAAGGCTTTTCAAAGAGACAAGGGTTTAAATAACAAGATGACACTTGACATAAATTCTTGAGCTTCCCTGTGTCTTACTCAAGTCATGTTAAAGACCCACCCTATGTCAACTCTTGGCAGCTCGGAGCTTAACGTGGTTCTAAGGGCTTTCGTGGGATCAGAGGGTTAACTTTTACAATTAAACAGATTAGATTTTAAGCTATGGAGATGGCTAACTTCTGAGCAAGATTAGTAGGCATGCAGTTTAATGCAGAAATATATAAAATAAACCTTCGAGATCAAATGATTAAAGTTTCCATAGAACTTTAGATAACATGTGTACTTAAAAGCTCTGTACAACCACGATAAAGGATTAAAACGGACCCAATGAAACATTTCAAGAGCTTAGAAGTAGAGATGGGCTGTTAAGAGGAATAATCTTTATTGCAACAGTTTTCTATACACTCATTTACATACATATTAATTTAGCATATATAATGCTGTTTTTTTATAATACAATAGTACAGGCAAATCGGGGGAAAATCTGGGATCAATAACCCTGAATATATTACATTGGTTCAGTGTTTTTGGTCCCAGCTTGATTACGTAATTTAATTAACGTGATTCTTTCTAGCGATCCACAAACGTTCGTTAAGATACTGGTTTAGTTCACTTAATACTGTTGCTATTTCAACTTCAATCTACAATGAAGGCACAACATAATATTTATATATATATATATTTCTTCTGTACGTGTGTTTATCACTGAACTCCTCCTAAACGGCTGGACCAATTTTGATGAACATTTTTGTTTCTGTTCAAGCGGATTCGTCAATGGTTTTGATTCTCAATTGGACCCGGTAGGTGGCGCTGCTGTCCGGGCAGGATGACGTCTGCCAGGTCCGCTAGTATAATTATAAAATAAATTTGTCTGAAATTCATGCTAGCGCACATCTAAAATAATCAACACAGATGTTAATGAACGGTTCATACTTTTAGTTCGCATAATATCTTCCAAACAAAATAAAACAACAAGTACACAATACTATAAAATAAAGATACTTTTATACCATTCCATGTCTAAACAATTTTACTAGAACACTCGATGTTCACGCCATACCGCCATTAGGTAAAAAACAACGTCGAGCTTAATTTTTAACAGATAACTTGTCGATACAGCCTGTGTTCTCACTTGTCCTTCGCGTTATTTAAAGTATCGTTAATCATTGTGTATTTATTTGCTAGTCTGTAATTGTCCACTGCAGGGCAAAAGACTCTTTATAGAGCACACTTTTACTTAGTTATCAGACCTAGATAAGACAAAAAGGTCCAGTCTAAAAGATTTAGTTGTACAAGATATTTTTTTAGTCACCGTCCAAATTTTGTCCAGTCATTAGGTATCATTCACTAACACCATTTTTGAAAAAAATCGTTACGTAAAACTGTCATATTATATCATTTTCTTGAAAGAATTGTCCGCTCTCCTTGAAACGTTAAAGCTTTGTGATGTGATATCTCAATATTTTTGTATTGAGTGAAACTAAAAGAAAAAACACGTATTCAATGATTTTCGCCAAAGATTTATATGTCTGAATTTGGACGGTGACTAAAAAATCATTTTGTATATTCGAGAAAAAAACGTGTACAATAAACAGACAAATATAACAAGCTTGTACAGATAAAACACAGATTAAAAGAAACATACTTCAAATATAAAAAAAAAATACATCTTTCGTGCATCTACAGAACAAACACAAGAATAAATCATGTTTCGTTCATCGTCATGGTTCCCATTTTGGGGGGGTAAATCATCAAATGACCCCTCCCGCTGATCAGAGCGGTAGGGAGCGTCCGACTTCTACTGAAAAAAAACCACCCATGTTCCTTCTTAGCTCTTTGTGTCGAGGTCGCGGTATCTCTTTCGAACAACCCGTCAGCCCCGACGGCGGGATCCTCATGGTTTCCTTACCCGAACTTTCAGTGATGTCGATTAAAGTTACATTAAGTACATATTCGCATCAAAGAAGAGATGCCATATCATGTTGCAGACCATGCACAAACACATGCTGGATGTTGTTTAAGAAGTAAACGATATGGGTCTATTTATTTTTGTACTGGTTGAAATATTACATTGTAAGATAAACAGAAACAAGTTTAACGACCTGCAACAATTGAAAAAACAGTTTTGTTTGGTTTTGCTTCGAAAGCTTTTAATAAGACTTAAAATATATTCAAAACAAATCTCTGCCAAAATCAGCTTGTATATAATATTGTATTCTTGTTTCTAACATATGGCAACAAAGTTCACTCAAGTTTATAATACTGCTACGTAACACTATCGAAGTATATGTGTATAGAGAGTATAAAAGAATAATATATATAGAGTGTGTTCTTAAGGCTGAAGTCACGCAGGTAAAGCTGTAAAACACAATGATGTTTTTTCTTTACAATTTTTTAATGTCTGAACACTGTAAACTATAGGTACTACGCTTGGTAAGGATTACACTGCATGCCGTAGATGATTTTTTTTACAAAGTATATTAAGCTTGAAGGTGGTAGTTTTGGCTGTAAGTGGTATTTTGGCCGTATATGGTATTTTTGGCTTAAGGTAGTATTTTGGCCGACATTGGCCAAAGCCTAAGCTTCGGTTGGACATTAATAACATGTCACTTGTTCGAGCTGCGCTACTCATAAAGCTGGCTACAAGCAAAACTCCAACCTGTATACCTTCAGCCTTTTATTGGAATCAAATATAAATGTAACTCGCACCATCTGTTCTGTGTATTGAGAAGTTTTTAACGCCTGAAGGCATCTCATTTCATTTCAAAAGTGGTTTCAGTTTTCACTTCAATAACTTAAAAATATAACGTGAACACTTGAGAGTAAAGAAAACAATGCATGTGTAAGGTTCAGCTAAGCTTTTTTCTATGCACTCTATTATGCTTTAATATTCAACGTATCTTTGAAAAGCACAAGATATATAGCCATTTGTCAACAAAAGGCGTTGCAGATTTTTATGGAATTGAATGCACTAAGCTTTATTGAGCGGATATTCTATGCTTCGACGTTTCATAGAAAATCTCCATATTTTTTAGCCACAAAATGAGTGTTGAAGGGTGTGGGAACAAAGCCTTTGTTAAATTAATAGGTCTACACGTAAGGGTCATGAAGTTCACCTAATTGGTCATTGAACTTTACACCAAAAACTGTTGATTTTTTAATGCGTATTCTGGTTGGTAACTAGCGTATTATATGAGCTCGGCTTAGGCTGAATAATAACAGCCACACCGGTCGACCTTCAAGGTTGAACCGTGCTTGCCGCGGTTGGTCCGTGGATTTGTTGTGTCTTGCAGTTACGAGTCTGAAACCGAAAGTCTGACATTCAGTCTTCCCAAGGGAAGCTCCAGGTATCGTATTCCCAGTTACTGGGTTGTGAAGGTCAGATAGGCAGTCGTTTCATGTAAAATACTGGTACTCAGGTGCATTCGGCTAGACGGGAAGATAACTTCAACATAGTTTAGGGAAAAGCCTAGGCTATGAAGACCTAACGCAAAGATACATACCCTCTATCAGAACCTAAGTAGTATTTAGTTTATCTATAATATGTATGTATTTAGAAATATATAAGTATGTTTATCAGTTGTCTAGTACCCATAACACAAGCTCTGCTTAGCTTGGGACTAGATGGCGTTGTGTGATAGTTGTGGAATATTATTATTATTATTATTATTATTATTATTATTATTTACTTCTGCTTATATGAATGGTATGGAGCTACTGCTAATGTGACCGACAGTCAAGACCAACGCCTATACGTGATTTCCGGGGCACGGAAGAGAATCGTATGTCTTTTTTCGCATAAACAAAAAATGAAGACGATACAGCATTGCTTCGAAAACTCGTGAAATCCTTGAAAACGTCACATGTCAGTACATTTTTTACCTACAAATGACGTCACAATCTCTCATGATCATAATCTTGTTAGGCGTCTTCGTAAATTTTTACTAATTTGATAAAACAAAAAACACGTATCCAATATTTTTCGATAATCGATTTCGATATTAGTAAGTGAATTGGATCAACGTTCAGAATCAGAATCAGAATGCTTTCTGCATTTTTTTTTTACGTTATACAACCCGTTTATGTTGATCCAACTCATGTCATACGTTGACGCGAACCATTACTAATTAACATTATAATTTAGGTGAGTAGAGGAAAGTCACCAAATATGAAATAGTATCTTAATATGGAATACCTTCATTTCTCTAAGACTATAAGTATGAAACGCAACACTCGACCATCTTCTGTTCCATTCGGTCTATTGCACCACGTACGTGTTAGTAGACCGAATGGAACAGAAGATGGTCGAGTGTTGCGTTTCATACTTAAAGTCTTAGAGAAATGAAGGTATTCCATATTAAGATACTATTTCATATTTGGTGACTTTCCTCTAAGTGTCTCGGGACTCTACTAAGAGAAATACATTATTTATCACCCTGTACGTTCTTGTAATGCCTACTTAATAATTTACTAAGATCACATTTTCGTTAGCTTTTACGACGGTCATATTTTACCTTATTACTTGGAAGGTAACTCTAGCACAGGTGTCTTGTTAATATTTTATTAATGATATATCTGACTGTTAGGAATTGACTACTTTACGTTCGTAGGTAGTCTGTATCTATTTTGTTACCTTTATTTTGTAAACTATAGCAGTTGCCAGCGGCTTCACCTGTTACAACTCCACGGAAACATAAAATCGGGATGAAAACTATTATATGTGTTAATCCAGGTATAAAAAAAATTATATAAATTATCTGTGTACCAATTTTTTACCAAATCCGTTAATAAGTTTTTGCGTGAAAGAGTATCAAAGATCCATCCATACATAATAACTTCCGCGTTTATAATATAAGTAGGATAGTAGGATGCACTGACACCCAATGCCCCACTTATTACCCAAACCTTTGATCACAGAAGCTTATAATGTTACGCGCGCCATTTTGAAAATATCTTCCGAAAAAGAATTGAATGAAAAATTCATGTTGATATAGAAGCTTTAAAGGTTTGCTAATAGAAAATTAAATCAAATACTTAAATTTACTGTTGCGCTAAATTAAGTATTTCCAATATCAAACTCCTCTTTGTCAACTTCCCGTTTTGTAAACACACACAATTCATACAACTTCCTGAAAGATTCGCTTTCGCTGTTACTGATAGAATCAATGAAATGCAAAATAATTGTAGGTGCTATTGGTAATAGGTATCATCTATTCGATGTCAGTCGTTCAACTCTAACAAACATCGACAAATTTCTAACAAATAAAACTTTCCCGTCATATTTAGAACGTTCGCTCTGATTGGTTGATTCTGAGGATTTCATTAGAGGAGTATGCACCAGCAGAGTTTTTACATAACCTAACATCACGTCTATAATTCTCGAAGGTTTAGGTCGTGTATTTCCCAGTTATATTTAAGTGCCAATTGCCATCAACCGGCCACAAATCCAGAGTTCGAGGCCGCTAGTTACTGAGAAATTACTGATGGCAAAACCCAATGACATTTCGTTCGAGCAGGGATTCGAACCGAGGACCTCATGCTTAGCAGTCGCGCTTGCGATCACTAGACCAACGAGGCAAAAGAGTTTTTATTCTGACAAAAACTCTTATCACGCCTCGCCGTCATGTTTCTTTTAAAGAGATAACGAAATAGCTTTTTTATGTTGTGCGTGTTCAATCTACCTAAATAAACACGAATCAAAACCATGGGTAGGGGTCATTTAATCCATATCGTAAAAATCTACTGTAGCAGAAAACTCTTAGTGTTCCAGCACAGTGCGATGTGAGTCCTTCACGCTCATCGTGACTGTTCCTTAGGGTAGGTGCTGCAACTGAAAAAAAATATGTTGTTTGTGTTTAAATAACAATTTTTTAATATCTCCGAGACATATCCACTTCGAAGAAAATTACGACTGTTCTGTCTAAATAACCAAAGTACGCGTCGACGTCGACGTCGCTGTTCATGGCCACTGCACTGGTGGGTCACAGGTTCTTTGTCTGTAAAAGGTAGTAAGGCCGTAACGTAATCACTCACCACTGCGGGTATTTTGCGACCATTATATGCCATGCAAATTTGTTTACACAAAGAGATGCAAGATAAAACCTACATTCCCTAAAATTGCATACAAATGCCGATAGGCATAGCCACCAAATAAAACTTTTCACTTTCCCTGCGGCCAATAGCCATATAACCTGTGGCTTTGCGTGGGTTTTTTTATAGTATTTTGCTCATATAGCGATCTATCATGAGAGTACTCCTATTGTTGTACATAATTATAGTACGCTTGTGCACTAAAATTATGTTCCGCGCCGAACCACTGTGATCGAAAACGGCTGGAAGAATTATTATTGCACTCTGATAGCTCCCTCTGAGACTGTCCACAGTGACTGTAATTCTGTCCGGGAGGACTAGTCACGATGTGTCAAAATATTACCATTTATTTTCATGTGTCACCGCATTTCAAGGGACATTTTCCGTTCAGCTTTCATCGAATATTATATTCGTTTGTTGAATAATCGTATTTTGATGTGCTGAAGGTTACATGGTCCTTGGATGTCATGATGTATTGTCGTGCTGAACTGTTTGTCAATGTAGGCTCGTTTAGGTTATGAAGTCGAATGATTAATAAAATATTAGATGTAGGAACATAAGCTATGTTTTCTTTATGTTTCTATTTTATTCATAAGGCACAGCAGACCGCTTCAATGTTAAATATTGTAAAACATGTTTCACAAAACTAGGTTTAGCCAATGGACGAGGGGTTAGATGTAGGAAATAGGGTAGTTAACAAAAGAAAATCTAATTAGTCCGTCCGATAGATTTAAAAAAATATTGGACACTTATTTTCTCTTTTTTCACGTAAACAAACCAAACAATGAAGACGATACAGTGCTTTGAAAACTCGTTTCACGTCATGTTCTAAGACATTAGTATGACATTTTTGACCGGTGAGTGACGTCACAAGCCCTTTTTTTTGGGGGGGGTGGGAAATCATCAAATAACCCCTCCCGCTCTTGGGCGGAGCGAAAGGGAGTGTCAGACTTCTACTGACTAAAAACCACCCAAATTCCTTCTTCGCCCTCTATGTCGAGGCCGCGATAACCAGAGGACTACCCGCAGCCCCGACAGGCGTCGGCCCTTTCGGGCCCCTCCCATGTTGCTGACATCTCTTTGAGGCGCGCGTGGAACACGAACGCGCCGTCGACACGGCCTGTTTTCGTCGTGAGACGGACGGACGGCGAGTTAGCCCATCACTCACCGTCCACAGGCCCGCGTCTACGGTGGCCGGAGGTCATCGCGGGACCCCCGACGCCCGGAGCGCCTCCCGCGGCGGCTGGGACGAGAGGTTCTCTCCCTCTCGCGTTCCGCCACCTCCTTCGCCAGCATCACTGCTTCGCAGAAGGAGGCGACGGCGTCCCATTCCTCCTCGCCCCGGACCATGGCTTGCACCAGGGCCGGGCGCGAGAGGTCGCCGCCGCCGATCGCCGCTACGAGAACACGGCGGGGCTCCGCCCAAGCGGGGCACACCTCCACTGTGTGCTCCACCGTGTCCTCCGGCCGATCCTCACAATGGTGGCATCCGGGCGTTTCCTCCCGCCTGATTCGGTGCAGGTACCTCCCGAAACAACCGTGTCCGGTGAGGACCTGCGTCAGACGGAAGGTGAGGGCGCCGTGGCGCCTCTCAAGCCACTCCTCAAAGAGGGGACTTACCGCCACTATCGTGGCGTGCCCTGCACGGGGTTGCGACAGTCGCTGTCTCCATGTCGCCATGAGATCGCACCGGAGGTCTGTCCGCCGCGCAGCAATTTGCCGCGGCAGCGGAGTGACCCCCCGGCGCAGCGCCTCCGCGCGCCATTGATGCAGGCGCGCGAGGACTATCGCCTCCAGATCCCACGGCGGCAATCCGGCAAGGAGGTTCGCCGCTTCGCGGGAGATCGTGCGGTACCCCCGTACCGTCCTTACGGCCATGACCCTTTGGGGCACGTTCAGGTAGTGGGCGGCCCGCTTCCTCAAAGCAGGCGCCCACACCGGCGCCCCGTAAAGGGCCATGGACCGCACGATCCCCGCGTAGAGCCTCCGGCAGGAGGCGTTTGGCCCCCCCAGATTGGGCAAGAGCCACCTAAAGGCAGCCCCGGCCCGCTCCAGTCTGGGAGCCAAACGTCGGAAGTGCTCCACGAAGTTCCACCGGCTGTCGAGGACGAGTCCTAGGTACTTCAAAGTACGTCACAAGCCCTCACTTAAATATTTGACGCGTTTTATCTTCGTCAATTTTTACTGATTTGATAAAACAAAAAATACGTATCCAATATTCTATGATAATCTCACAGACGGAATAATTAGAAACATATTTTTTTTAGTCAGGAAAAAACTCTATCAGGAAATCATATACCATTACGTATTTATCGTACTAATATTAAAAATGCGACAGTTTGTGAGGATGGATGGATGGATGTTTGTTCCTCTTTCACGCCAAAACTACTAGATGAAATTAACACATGAAATACTTTTTATCCCGGTAGTATGATTCCGTAGGACAAATAATCGAAAACTACCCGGGCGAAACCGAGGGTCTAAGCTAGTCTACCATATACACGAATCTGAAAATGAAAATTCAGCATAGAGATAATTAAATTGGAGCGAGAAGCTTAATCCTGAGTAGAGTATGCATAAATATTGAACAAAACGTACAAACACATACAAATTCAAATGGCTTATATATTTCAATATGTATAAGCATATATGATATGCTTGTAAATACGTATATTTTGTAGCAACAGTAATTATAAAAAAGATCTGCTAAAAGTTTCGTACATATTACCATTAATTAATCGTGATCAATAAATTCTTAAATAAAATGAATCGACCGACCTAGCTTTTGATTATTTTAATAACCGATTTCCAAAAGGAGAAAGTTGTTTTATTACGTAGAAGAAAATATTGGTATTTTTTCACATAGATCAATAGGGATGTTTACTGACTGAAAAAAATATGATTCTAATTAGTCCGTCTGTTAGATGATCAAAAAATATTGGATACGTATATTTTTTGTTTTATCAAAACAATAAAAATTGACGAAGATAAAACGCGTCAAAGATTTGAGTGGGGGTTTGTGACGTCACTGACCGGTAAAAATACCATACTAATGTCTTAGAATATGACGTCACACGAGTTTTAAAGCACTGTATCGTCTTCATTGTTTGTTTACGTGAAAAAAAGAAAAAATACGTGTCCAATATTTTTTGGAAATCTATCTGACGGACTTGTTAGATTGTTTTTGTTCACTATTGGAAAAACTCTTTATGGTGTTGCTTCTAGGTACAAAATGTTGCATATTTGGCTGGCCAGTAATAGGCCAGCTGATAACATACAATGTAAGGGCTATATAAGATCGGTCAACAACTGCAGTTAAAAAATTGCTGCTCCACTTTCAAGTGAATAAATAACTACATATTGCAGTGTTTCCCTGCATGAAATATGCTTCAAACCTTTTCGATTAATTAAAACCTTACCCTACATTTTTATTTTGAAATTTGAATAGGACACGCCTAACATCACGTCTGCAATACCCGATGGTTTAGGCAGAAGTGTACACATTAAATTAGTATACACCCATTTCACCAGTCTTATTATAAGT
Source organism: Diarsia rubi (assembly GCA_932274075.1). Lineage (NCBI taxonomy): Eukaryota > Metazoa > Arthropoda > Insecta > Lepidoptera > Noctuidae > Diarsia > Diarsia rubi. Next base: position 15,505,904 of record OW026424.1, on the reverse strand, counting down.
CCCATGCAAAAGGGGGTAAGCCTATTGCCATCAACCGGTCACAAATTCAGACTACGTCGCTGCTATTGAGAAATTCATAATAACACTGGAAATCGAACCTAGAACCTTATGCACAGAAGTCGCCATAGGTAACTAAGTCAACGAGGCAGTTGCTACTCCATTTATTAGTCTATATAAAGAATGTAAAAGTACCCTTAACGCAAACGAAGGGGACTTGTTCTCCCCACCACTGCGATATTTTTTTTGTTCTATTTCATACCTGGGAACACCCTAGTTACGGAAATATTGGGGGTCATAGTTTCAAATTTTTCACAGCTGTTTTTGTAAATATTAGTTTTTCAGGTTGTAACTTGACTTAAATTACCTCCATGACCCTTTTACTATTCAAAGCAGCCACTAGCACAATGTTTTAAGAGTGCTGCATTGACTTTTACCGTAAAATAAAATTTTTAACCCCAAAAAGAGCCGTTTCCCAGAAAAAAATATTGCGTAGGGGTACTTAGTTTGATGTACGGAATGCTTGGACGACGTATGGATGAAGGGTTAATTTACAGCCTGTATATAAAATTCAATGCCACTTTTCGTTGTAATTTTATAACTCAAGAACGGACTCACCTATCCAAACCAAATGTTTAGGCTTTGTTCAGACTATTTAGTACATGGTTTGTGTGAAGTTTGCATAAAATCGGTTGAGCGGTTCTTCATTTATCAGATTCTTTGTAACAAATGAATTCAATAAATGGGACCCGGTACGTGGCGCTGCTGTCCGGGTAGGACGACGTCTGACAGGTCCGTTAGTCATATAACTACACAATATGTACCGAGTTGTGATGACGTTATTATACGAAGTAGTAAAGCATAAAATTATGTGTCACAGTTACCGAGTATTGAGTAACCAGTTTACGTGAATTCGCATGAAAACATTGTGTTATGATGTTATCAATATTTTTCGAACTTGTAGTCATTTGTTTGACGTCATTTTAGTGTTAAAGAATACAAAAGTTACGAAAACACTAATTATAATCAACCTTCGTTCAACACAGAGGTTTGTCATGCCTCGAAATGTCACAAAAAATGTAACCGTTGAAGCATTGGCACCTAATATTACATATGTAGATCATTTTGGTGTATCAATGAAATAAAGTAGGTATAACTAAAAACGATATTTAAGTGGACTGAGCACCAAAGTTTTCCACTATTTTGTTCACTATCGAATTAGGTTAACACGTGTAACTATAGTTGGGAGTGGAAAACTATCACTAAAACTCGGTTTATTTTTTACAAGATTTTTCTCCTAAATCCTTCTTATAATTTCACATGATGTTGTTACTACCTCGATGGCACGGTTGGTGCAATGGCTGAGCGATTGGACTGCTGCGCTGCGTGTAGCGGGTTCGATCCCCGCACGGAACAAATATTTGTATGGCCTACAAATAGTTGTTTCGGGTCTAGGTATTTGTGTATGTTAGTTTGAATGTTTGTGAACGCACCCACGACACAGGTGAAATTCCTAGTGTGGGGCAAAGTTCAAAAAGAAAAATTGTGAAGAACAAACTGCCAAATGATGTAGATCGTAAGATTAGAAGCAGAGAGAGAAAACAATATATTAAGTTAAGAAACACATATCGCAACTTAACCCCACAGACAAAGCTTTAAATAATTTTACCTTTCGGTTCCCTTCCCCGTCTTTATTTCACGGCAGCTCCTCTCATTTACGATCTTTTAATATTTATAAGCTTACTTTACCCGACTGCGATGGTTACAAAAGAAGAACTCTTAGACCACGCCATTTAGTACTCTTTTGTCTTATAAACAAAAGACTGTCAGCTTCTCCGCAACGTTCATGCAAAATGATTCTAGGTACTTAATAAAACTTGCATTTCTTTTTAATTTAGGTCCTATGAATAGTGAGATGAGAAAACATTAAACATATCAAGTGTTCTGCTAGAACATTTAACGCAGACGGACATATTTAATTCATCTAGTTTCTAATTGATTTCAATACTCTAAAAGAGTTCAATGAACTGAGTTTATATAGTTACTTACTGCCAAATAATAAAGTGTTCTGCAAGAACATTTAATGCAGACGGACATATTTAATTCATCTAATTTCTAATTGATTTCAATAATCTAAAAGAGTTCAATGAACTGAATCTATATAGTCACTTACTGCTAAATACACAATTCTTTCATAATAATCTATGATCTCTAAAAAATACATATTTATTTATTTAAACCTTTTGCCAGATCAGATATGCCAGATCCAGATCTTGATACCAGTCAACCTTAGGGTTAAATAAGACAACAATGTGGTAGGGTACAAAATATCCTAAAAACAACAACAACTATAAAAAAGTATAAACTTATAATGATACTAATAAGTATACGTATAAAAAACACAATAAACTAATAAATATTTTAAAAATACCAAAATAAAAACGAAAAACTTAACAGTAGGCAATAACTATATTATGCGTTATTTATTCCCACAGTTTACTTCGGAAAGCACGTTAAGCCGTTGATCGATTATTATACCAAGATTATGTCTGGAACTTATTGTTAACCCAAACGATTTTAAAAGATTAAAAGAGTAACCTTTGCGGCCTTATTATAAAAGTGGTTAAACCTGGGTTTAACTTAGACTTGGTTTATCTCGCATGCCGTCACTTTCTTTTGAATATTATCGAAGTGAGACGGCATGCGAGATAAACCAAGTCTAAGTTAAACCCAGGCTTAACCACTTTTGTAATAAGGCCGGAGTTTTTGCCGGTTCTACTCCTTAGGAATCGACCAATGCACCGAACCCTGCATCTGTTTACCCGACTGCGGCGAAGCCCAAAAGGAGGGTTATGTGTTTGGCGTGTATGTATGTAAGTCCGTTTTTTTGTTCCCTCACAACTCCTAAACGGATGAAAGGATTTGAATAAAATATACGTCGTTAGATTCGTCTTGATGGCGCGAGTGTCACTGGCTACATTAAAATTGAAAAAGAAAAGAAATTAGCGGATTTTGGGGGCCATATAGCGTATTTTAAAACTTAAAAAAAAATCTATTTTCATCGAGTAGGGTATCCGAATGAAGGGTTTTAAAAGGAGATTACAAAAATATTTGACACTTATATGTTTAAAATAAATTCAAAGTCACAAATCATATAAACAAACACAAAAGTTAAATCATCTGCGAAGATTTTTACGTGACCAATGAAAGAACAGACACAAAAGAACTTAAAAGTTGGAAAAAAAAAGTAGTTAAAAAACTAAAAAACCCGACTGAAAAAACTGAAAAGTAAAAAACAAGCATATTTAAAATTACACAAAACTTGGAAGCAGGCGGGGTCCATTCTATTTTCATTTCATAATTTAATATTCAAATGAACCCCGCCTGCTTCCAAGTTTTGTTTTTTAACTACTTTTTTTGTTGACGTTTTATAAGTGCCCATTTAGGCCTATATGAAATAAAAATATTTTGATTTTGATTTTGATCCCGGCGGCCATACAAAGATCTTTTGCAGTCGTTACAGGTAGTCACGAGCCAGAAAGTCTGACAACCAGTTTTACTAAAAAGGTGTCGTGGTACCCAGTACTAACTGCGTTGTTGCGTTCAGCATTTAGGTGTATCCGGATAAAAAAGAGGCCGACCCCAACATAATAGGGTATTTCACAAAAAAAATCTTATTAGTTCGTCAGATAGATTTAAAAAAAAAAATGGACACGTTTTTTTCTTTTTTCACTTAAACCAAAGATGAAGACGATACAGTGCTTCGAAAAGTCGAGTCAAGTCGTGTGACGTCACAAGGTTAGCCCTCTTTACCGACAAAGTGACGTCAAAAGCAACCACTCATTTTATTTTCGTAAATTTCATTAATTTGATAAAACAAAAAACACGTATCCAATATTTTTGTTTAATCAAACCGACTGACTAATTAGATTTTTATTGTGAAATCTAATATTGGGAAATGGCTAGGCAAATGATGAGTCGACCTAAAATACACATCATCCATCACTGTTACGTCATGAGAACTAAAAATCATAACTTGTTTACACTAAGAAAATCACTTTATATATATATTGGTAACTATTGGTAACTAATATACCAATCTAGATATTACGGCTCGTTCTGCCCACGCTAATAGTTCGTAGGTTTCGTTAACATCATACATAACTAAAGAACAAGTTTATTTCAGTGCAAAAGTTAGTCAAATGTCAAATCCAATTAAAAGCTTGCAACGTGATCTGTAGCCCACGTATTTGTTATTACGTAATTAAATAAAATGAGGTTGTTTTCCAAACTTTTCCATTCGTCGTATGGCTTGAAAGCGATCAACAGAATTTGTATATTGTTATTTGTTTTTACATCAATACAGTATTAATTATAAAACGTGACTTTTTATCGATAGCAAATTGTGTTCTAAGATTACGTTCAGAAGTGACATGGGACCCTGAGAATACTATACAAAAATATTTTATTTAGTTCGGTCCATCTGATTCCAAGTTACTAAGTTCGTATTTGGCGGCACGGTTGTTACTAAGTTCGTATTTGGCGGCACGGTTGGTGCAGTGGCTGAGCGATTGGACTGCTGCGCTGCGTGTCTCGGGTTCGATCCCGATGATAACGACGACGATAGTTGTTTCGGGTCTGGGTATTTGTGTATGTGTGTTTAAATGTTTGTAAACGCACCCACGATACAGGAGTAATTCGTAGTGTGAAGCAACGTTTAAAAAAAAATCTTTACAATTAACTTTGGGTTTACGACAAAAGACGTATCAAAAATGTATTGGAAAAATCGATAAATACAATCGTCAAGACGGTGGATCTCTATGAGGAGAGGGCGGATTGTAGGCGACCACTCAATGGGTTAACCCTTCAACCGTGAGAGTTAAAAGAGATCGATTGCATGATTGCAGACCTCATCTTTATATATATAATTCTACAGTACGTGTGTTTGTCACAGAACAGAATCTTGATGACGTAAATAACGCCCTACTGCAGGTTCATAATTGGTTCACAGTTAATAATTTAGTATTAAATGGGAAAAAAACGAAATGCATAAGATTTGCTCTACCAAATGTCAAAAGTACTGATTGTGACATAATCTTGAATCAAGAGAAACTAGAATTTGTCGATGAAACTGTTTTCTTGGGGATAACGATTGACTCAAGACTACAGTGGGGTCCGCATTTAACATCTCTTGCAGGCCGGCTGAGTTCAGCAGCATATGCTGTTAGGAAAATCCGTCAATTTACTGACATAGATACCGCGAGACTAGTCTATTTTAGCTATTTTCATAGTGTTATGTCATACGGTATTTTACTATGGGGACGGGCTGCAGACATCGAATCTATATTTATTCTGCAGAAAAGAGCCATTAGAGCCATATATGGTCTACGAAGACGCGATTCTCTGAGAGAGCTGTTTAAGGAAATTAACATCATGACAGTACCTTGTCAATACATCTATGAAAACATCATGTACGTAAGAAAAAATCTGCATTTATTTAGCAAAAGAGGTGATAGACACCACTATAATACGAGAAATAGGGACGAATTAGTTCAGCCAGGTTTCAGGCTAGCTAAAGTAGACTCATCTTTCATGGGGTACTGTTTAAAATGTTACAATAAAATACCCCCTCACATTCTTCAACTGAAGGAGGCCAAATTTAAATCTTGTATAAAACGCACACTATGTAGGCAAGCATACTATACGTTAGGGGATTACATTGATGATAAAAATGCTTGGCTCAATGCTGGTCCTGCTCCACAACCATAGGGGCAAATAAATCGATTATCATGTGAAGTTATTGTGGAAGCTGCAGAAGATTGTTAAAATATCTTAATATTATATAATTGCATAGCACATGTGTGAGTACTATGTACTACTATAAAACCACTTTTTACATTTAGTTATTATTATTTTTTTTTTTTTTGTGACTTTGTCCTAGTTGCTGAGAGAATGTCATGCTCACTCAAATGTCTTGCTGTTAGTGGCGCGTGTGTCGGATCATTTAGCTCCCTTCAAAATGGTTGAGCTGAATGGTGCTGATCCATGCGTCATGTTCGTGAACGGGCGCTGTCAGTAGAGACTGGTCATCTCTTAGTTGCCATGGATATATATATATTTTTTTAATTTGTTTATTGTATCGGTTATGGGACGCTCTTAACTTACACGTATTTTTATTTTTTTGTACTTTGTTCTCACATATGTGTAAGATCGCAGCATTTAGGCTAGCTAAAGTAGACTCCCCCACATTGTTCAACTGAATGAGACGCAATTAAAATCTTGTATAAACCACACACTGTGTAGGCAAGCATATTATAAGTTAGGGGATTAAATTGATGATAAAAATGCTTGGCTTAATGCTGGGCCTGCTCCACAACCATTGATTACCTATCATGAGAAGTTATTGTAGAGGCTGCAGAAGATTGTAAGAATATCTTTGCATTGTATAGATTCAATATCTTAATATTATATAATTGCATGGCACATGTGTGAGTACTATGTACTATAAAGCCACTTTTTACATTTAGTTATTTTTTAGTGACGTTGCCCTGGTGTCTGAGAGTATGTCATGCTCACTTAAATGTCTCGCTGATGGTGGCGCATGTGTCGGATCATTAAATTCCCTTCAAAATGGTTGAGTTGAATGGTGCTGATCCAGGCGTCATGTTCGTGAACGGGCGCTGTCAGTGGAGACTGGTCATCTCTTAGTTGCCATGGTTTATTTATTTATTTTTATTTATTATATGTTTTTACTCTGGACGCTCTTAACTTGCACGTCTTGCTACATAGTTCTCACATAATATACCATCTCAACATGAATGATGTAATGTACCAAGATTTTGTAATAAAATTCTGATTGAAAAGAGTGTCCATGGAGTTTCTTGCCCTTTCTTCTCCATAGAGATCTACGCTAGGGAATGGGCAACTACAGTACTTTCACAAGTTATTATGCCTTGTGTCTGTGACTGTAGCTTTAGAGTGCAATGCGTCGTTCCGGGGGTTACTGCGTCGAGTTGCGCGGCGCCGGATGTTTGCGGCGGCGAGTGCTGCGGGTGCGGGGGCGTGCGGCGGCGTGTGCCGTGGCGGCGTGTGCCGTGGCGGCGGGTGCGCGAGGCTCCGGGTTGCGGGGCGACGGTTGCGCATTGCATTCGTTGTTCCGTGATTCGGGGTCTCGTGCATTCGTTGTAGCGGTGTGCGTCGTTGCGTGCTTTCGTGCTCGCGGTGCTCGTTGTTGCTGGCATTCGGCGGCGTGTGATTCGGCGTGGTGGCTTTCGGAATGACGTATTGCACTCGTAGATTTGTTTTTATGAATTGTTCTTCTGACATTCAAAAGTGCCTATAAAGGTTTAATTGAAATAAATGCTTTGAGTTTGAGTTTGAGTTTAAACTCCTCCTAAATGGCTTGACCGATTTTGATGAATTTTTTTGTGTGTTCCTTTGGATTCGAGAATGGTTTAGATTCAAAATTAAACCTGGTAGGTGTCGCTGCTGTCCAGGCAGGACGACGTCTACCAAGTCCGCTAGTAATAATATAAAATCATGATTAGAAGAAAGAAGATGGGTTCCAATAGATACACCTCTGCTAACCCATCGATGATTACAGGCGTGATGATGTAATTACGTTATGTTTTTTTATATTTGTTTGTTTTTGTTGATAAGTTTTGTTTCCAAGTCGCGAGTAATTAGGCTTCTTCTGGGTAAGTTCGTTCCATCTTCGACCTCATCTCTGCAACTAGGGCAAGATTGAGGTCAAGAGTAAGCCCATTTCAAATAAAATTTGAGGCGCGCGTGGAATAAGAACACACCGACGACACTGCCTGTCGTTGTCATGACGGATGGACGGTGAGCTAGCCCATTACTCACCGTCCACAAGCCCGCGCCTTCGGTGGTAGAAAACTAGCCCGGAAGCGTGTTTAACACATGTTAAAGCTTAAATCTACCAAAAGTTTATTATAAGCGTTTCAAATAAAGACTTGCACATAATAATGATCCCATCAATCCCCTTGATGATCGTCGATTAACTGGTTGCGTGGCAAACCATTTTATTATTTCCAGCTTTCCAATTAAATCCATTTATCAGAATTTCGTTTGATTGCGCCTACATCGGGTTTCCTAACATAAGGGTGTAAACTCACGCTATATAGTGATTACCTAAGAACGTTAATAGCGCAACTAAAATTCCTAGCGATTTCAGGATTTCAGTTATGAATTGTAGCAGTTGTGCTACGGAGCTACGGCGTAGCGCTGGTATTTGCTACGAAATAAAGGTATTTTTATTTTTCTGTATTTTTATGCGAACGATTTATTAAGACAAACGATTTTTTATAAATATGGAACTAAACAGTCACTGGTACGTCTTGGTGCAGTTTCATAGGTTCACTCAAGATATTGAGACCTAGTTGCATAACGCCGTGCTATGCCTCAAAATATCGTTACACTCATATCAAAATTTTGAGAATTTCACATTCAGAAGAAGCCCAAAGCGATGTGATCTAAAATGAAAACGGTCACGACGCTACTTTCACTTTGCCCGTCGTTTTGGAAATGTCACACCGGTGGGGTCGGTTTTTTCGCTCAATGAGCGTTTCCGTTCGTTCGGTCCAACAGATTTAAAACACTACTTTGCTCTACGCTCGTAGGTGCACTACGTCGCGCTACGCTTGAAGGTGCGCTACGTCGCGCTACGCCTGAAGGTACGCTACGTCGCGCTACGCTTGAAGGTGCGCTACGTCGCGCTACGCTCGTAGATGCGCTGTGAAGTACTACGATCGTAGATAGTAGATACGCTAAGGTGCTACTACAGTCGTGGGTGCGCTACGTCGCGCTACGCTCGTAGCTGAGCTACGCAGCAGCTACGAAACTTTGTTTACGTCTTTCTACAAGTTAACTAGCCAGTATCGAATAATTCCATGAATAATGTTTTTTATGATCCTTAAGACGGGCTTTTGACATTATCAGTCGGAAAATTAAAGATTATTTCTTTGATCTACACTAATTCGTCTGGCAAAAAAACCACCCAAGGTCTTCTAATACTATCCGTGTTCTAATATTCATCACTCATAATGATTAGAAATATTTTATGTGCGAACATTTTACTTTCAGTCTTCTGTAAAAGATTTGATACCTACAAAATTATAACTGTATTATTATAACGCGAGAATAATTTGTATGAGAACACACAAAGGAGCTTTTGTTGAATACTTAATTAAATGGAACGGATTTTCATACTCGATTTCATTTTGATATAATAGGCACGGAAAATTATAAAAGGAAACCGTTTTTTGTACGCAATCATGATTTGACAATTATTATAACGTTGTAAGAAAGCGACATAAATGAGAAAAAAAATAAAACTAATTTTTCAAAGGTTTTTCTTTTTCTTGCGAACTGCGCCTTCATCACGTTTTGGTCGTGCCGTTGTAAGAACCTAGCCAATTCCTACCGAGAACAAACGTTTTTTTTTTTTAAACGTTGCTCTACACTAGGAATTTCTCCTGTATCGTGGGTGCGTTTACAAACATTTAAACTCACATACACAAATGCGCCTATTTTTTAGGGAGGTGGGATATCATTAAATAACCCCTCCCGCTCTCAAGCAGAGCGGAAAGGAGTGTCAAACTTCTACTGACTAAAAACCACCCATGTTCCTTCACAGCCTGAGCGCCAAGGCCGCGGTATCTCTTTCAAACAACCCGCAGCCCCGACAGGACAACCCGTAGCCCCGACGGGATTGAAGCCATGTCTTGAGTTACGTACAAATCGATTCGTACTTTACTGATAATATTCAACACCGAGCTAAACCAACACGTTTTAAGCAATACTAGTAATACACGTATTTATTCTGTGGTAATAGTTATTTTTGCCGACAGCAAATGCCATCGGCCTCACGGCTTAGAAGAGCAAAAGAAGGCTGCTTTTGAACACCTCTCGTGCCGTCGTGCTCAACAAACTGCACGCTCGAAGACTCGTATGAAGCAAACGACAGACCTGTCCTAATTGCTACGTACTGGTCGAATATTTACTTATCGACTCGAAAAAAAGAACATACTTCTACATCTACATATACATCTACACAATTTACACTAAAAAAACAAATAAAAAATAATACGTAATATAACGTAGCCACAATAATAAAACAAACTAATATTACGTAGCCACTATTTAAATCAGACCAAATAGCTCTCAATTATTGCAAGTCGAGTCATAGTAATTACCAGTTAAATTTTTAGTTTTTTTTTGGTATTTGTTACAATATTTATTGGTTTATGTTATTTTTATATGTGTATTAGTATTAATATAAGTATATATATATATACAGGGTGTTTGGAAGGGAGCTGTACATACGCCTAGGGTAGAAACTAGGGATAGTCTGCTACCTACCCCCGCCCATTATATTGACCTTGGCCTCAAGGTTTTTTTTTAATTTAAAATTATTTCTTTACCTTACTACGGTACTTCAGGCCCCATAACTTTTCTTCTCCACAATTTTCTGGTGTAAAATAATTTTTTGCAGGACCCTAAGACTCTAACGATTAAAACAAGACCATTAGCCGACCGGTCCCATGGATAGATTTTGAGCTACAGGTAGTTTTAGTCAAAAAGTCAAATAAAAAATAATAATAAATTAAAAAAAAACCTTGAGGCCAAGGTCAATATAATGGGCGGGGGTAGGTAGCAGACTATCCCTAGTTTCTACCCTAGGCGTATGTACAGCTCCCTTCCAAACACCCTGTATATATATATATTTTTTTTTTTTTTTTTTAATTGATATTGTTTTATTAGCTATTTTGTAGCCTACCACAATGTAGTCTTGTTTGACCCTAAGGTTGATTGGTAGAGAATGCCTTGTGTCTTTCTTTAAGTCAGCCTATGTATCACTATCGTGCATAAAGTTTAAATAAATAAATAATATTATAAAGACGAAAGATTTGTATTTTTGTGTGTATAATGAAACACAAAATAATGAATAAACTCAAAAACGACTGCGCCGATTTCAAATTCTTTCACCATTAGAAAGCTACATTCACCCTGAGTAACATAGACTACTTTTTATCGCTGTATTCCCACTGAACGGGAACTACGCGGGTGAAACCGAGTGACATCCGCTAGTCTAACATAGTTTACAATCATAAATTCTAAATGGAATACATTAATATGTAACAAAGCATGGTCAGCTTATAATGTTCCCATTGCTTGGACAGATATTTTCTCTGTGAAAAGGAACAAATACTCATCAAACAGATCTTCCTGCTATAATTTATGGTCAAAGCCATAAAAGTATGACGAAGATAATAAAATATGTAATGCTTCATGTCGCGGAAGTCGTATAAAAGTGAGATAACGTTTACGGTGATCGTAAGCGCTAAGTAAGCGTTGAAAGCTACATAAGACGGCCAAAACATGACTGTACCTAATTACTTGGTATAAAGGGTGTAAAAATACCGATATTTTTTTGGTTCTAGACCATACCTGGAAACCCCCTAGTTACGGAGATATTAGGGGATCAAAGTTCCAAATTTTCTAAATTACCTCCATGACCCGTTTACTATTCAAAACATCCACTAGCACAATGTTTTAATAGTGCTACGTTGAGTTTTAACAGTAAATTTTTGACCCCAAAAAAGAAGTCGTTTCCCAGCAAAAACTTTTGCGTAGGGGTACTTAGTTTGATGTACAGAATGCTTGGTTGACGTATGTGTGAAAGGTTAATTTACAGCCTGTATAAATCTGACAATGAGTCTTAACAATGAGTATCGTGTTACTCAGTTGGCTTATGGATTGTGGAGGACAGATAGACAGATGCTCCATGTAAAATACTGATAATGAGCTGAATTGTTACGGTTAGACTGAAGTCATCCCGTACGTACATACATCGCACGGAACTTAGGTTTTACTCTACAGGAGAAATACTACTTCAATATTGTGTTTCATTTATCGGTCTGTTTCTCTTAATTGATATCCAACATGGCTGGCACACTGTAGTCACTGAAATAATAAGTTTTTTATTAACACTAGTAGCTATTTATTTATGTGATTATTTATACAGGTGAGGTTACAGTAATCAAGACATACAGACCGACACAACGGACAGACTGGCGTGAATAAATAATTCTATAAATTGTGTAATCGAAATAAGTTTTACGTGGAGAATTTAGGGATTTGCTTTATTTCGCATAAAACCCGTAATGATCATCATCGAAAATTTAAGTGACTGCGAAACAACTTGACAATTGGGGCTCCAAACTAAATCTAAAGTAAGTGCAAACTTAACTTCTCTTTAGTCTCTTCTATTAACCGCTACAGGTCACAGTTCGCTGACCTTTATTACCAAGATGGTGGCCACCATCTTGCCTATAAACCATCCTCTCAAACGACTTTGTTATTCACATCACGCTAACGGACACGTGAAAACATAAAAAAGGAATTCAGTTTACTCAGAAAATAAAGGTTCCTTGGCTTGTTGATATTTTGACCTAGTTTTACATAGTTTCCAAGTTGGGTGGCAATATTTGCAGCAACCACAGAGCAAGGGATACCTCAGAGGTGCAAGAGGTTGCTGTGACATCTACCAAGTCTGTCACAGTTTACTCGCACTACGATACCTATGACATAGAAACTGACAGCTATGAATGGCAAAGATAAAGATAGTTAAACCACCCACACCACCCGCTACTTTAGCAGCTGGCGTTTGTTTCATTTATCTGTACTAATATTTTAAAGCTGAAGAGTGTCGGTTTGTTTGTTTGAACGCTATAAACTCAGGATCTACTGGTTGAATTGAAAAAATATTTTTGTGTTGGATAGTCCATTTATCAAGGAAGGCTGTAAGCTATACAACATTACGCTACGACCAATAGGAGTGTATAAATGAAAAATGTTGCAAAAACGAGAAACGATATTCCTTATTGAGAGCTACCGTTGCGTGCGCTGCGAGAATGGTTTAAGTTATGCAAATATCATGTACTAGCTTTTGCCCGCGGCTTTGCCCACGTACTACCATGATTAAAAGTACCCCATTTGTTAATCTAGGTAAACAATGTCTTCTCACATTGCTTATTATATTATAACTTCTATAGCTTGACTCATACACCAATTTTCGAGTTAATCGAGCCTTGCGATAAAATCCTCCCCTGTAAAAATGACTATTCCTTTTTAATCCGTTAGGGGTCGATTTTCGAAAAACCCTGATACACGTTATTCTTTATTTTTGTTTTCAAGCATAAATGCTGAGTTTCGATTCAATCTAACGACGCGTTAAAATTCTTCCATACAAACTTTGACCACCCCCCAATCCCACCTTTTTTTTTTTTTTTTTGGTGGGTGTAAAATCATCGAATAACCCCTCCCGCTCTTGGGCAGAGCGAAAGGGAGTGTCAGACTTCTACTGACTAAAAACCACCCATGTTCCTTCTTCGCCCTCTATGTCGAGGCTGCGATAACCGTTGGACTACCCGCGGCCCCGACCCGACCCGAGAGGTTCTCTCCCTCTCGCGTTCCGCCACCTCCTTCGCCAGCATCACTGCTTCGCAGAAGGAGGCGACGGCGTCCTATTCCTCCTCGTCCCGGACCCCCCAATCCCCCCTTAGGGGGAGTTTAGGATAAATAAAAGTGACAAACTTTATAATTTACTTTATAATTTATTTGTGCCCAGTTTAACTCAACAACTCAAGGAATAAGATTTTTCATACAAACTTTCATTCCCTATTTAACTCCCTTAGGGGTTGAATTTCGAAAAATCCTTCCTTATTCCTTGTCTACATTATAAAGAGAACCTCTGTGCAAAATTTCAGCTTTCTAGGTCCAAGGCTGGACGTTGATGAGTCAGTCAGTCAGTCAGGACTTCTCTTTTTATTTATATAGATAGATGAAGGAAATGTTCCTCTTTAAAAGTTCTACAAAAAAGTCCGCATCAGCATATAAATGCTGTTATATAACAGCATTTATCGACTTTTATAATGCAACGCTACCAACCAGACTATTGTGAGTCAACGTACTTTGAGCGGCGCGGATTTTATAGGACCTTGCTTACTGCGGTCAGCAGACTGGCCAGTGCAAAGATTTGTGTTCAGTGGTAGCAATGAAGATTGATCTGACACTAATCTAGTTGTCACGGAATCCGGGAAATATGTAATTTTACAATGTCTATTTCTGTAATAGAGGATTTATGTGCTAAAGATAGCACGCTATACTGTTATAGAGATACTTTCCCGAGAATTAATAGGTACTTAATTGAGTAATTAAATAAGTCGATAATTAGGATCGCAATCCATCTCCTTAGTTAATGTAAGCACCATTCATTCATATTACTCCTAATTTTAAAAGAATAACTTCCGGAATTCACAAACAGATAAAGTTACACGGAAAAACACATTAGAAAATTGAATATACATATACAGGGTGTTTGGAAGGGAGCTGTACATACGCCTAGGGTAGAAACTAGGGATAGTCTGCTACCTACCCCCGCCCATTATATTGACCTTGGCCTCAAGGTTTTTTTTTAATTTAAAATTATTTCTTTACCTTACTACGGTACTTCAGGCCCCATAACTTTTCTTCTCCACAATTTTCTGGTGTAAAATAATTTTTTGCAGGACCCTAAGACTCTAACGATTAAAACAAGACCATTAGCCGACCGGTCCCATGGATAGATTTTGAGCTACAGGTAGTTTTAGTCAAAAAGTCAAATAAAAAATAATAATAAATTAAAAAAAAACCTTGAGGCCAAGGTCAATATAATGGGCGGGGGTAGGTAGCAGACTATCCCTAGTTTCTACCCTAGGCGTATGTACAGCTCCCTTCCAAACACCCTGTATAAATGGTCCTCGAATCTAAAGTTAGATAAACCAAGGCTCAATATAATTTAGTTTTATATAACATGTTGCATTTGTAAGTTAACTTAACCTTGTTTCCAAAATAAGCTCTACGTCTCTAAGATATCATCAAAAATCGAGACATTTATGTTATTATTCCGTTGTTGAGAAACATAGTTCCTCGTTAGTTAAATAAATTAATAACATGAACAACCGTCTGCTAACATTTTCTCCTGCATGAAGCATTGCTATATTATTTTACTTAACAAACATCACTATTCTCTTGTCGTTGTCCCAATTAATTTGGAGTCTGCGCAGCATGTCTTATTACTCTATATTACTCTTCATCTTATCAGACACCTCCTAATTTGCCATATTATCCTTTATTATTTTACATATCTCTTGCTCTGTAAGTACACCCTTACACCCCTGAATGCCGGGGTGTATGACTATCATTACAGCATAGGTTTTGGAATTTGAAAAAAGAACTGTCATACTCATACTGCACGAAGAATATTTTTAAAAAGTTAATTTTTTTTTTCTCGGTATCGATTAATTACTCGAATCGGAATCTAGACAATTTATTTTATAAAGATTTTATTTTAAATATGGAACTATTTGTTTCCACATCGTATGTTAGATGGAATCGATTTAAAAATCAAACTGGCCAGCAAGATTTGACGCGCTTGCGTGCGTGAAAAAAAAAAGGCAGTCTACTAGTAGGCGCGAAAGCATCGCGAAAATAATTAATTTTCTTGTTTGAGTTCTTTTTCAAAAGTTTTAAACATGTCTAGTGACGAAGACATAGATCTAACGCCCGATTTTATTAAAGAAAGGGCAAAAGCAGTTGTCGAATAATTAAATACACATTTTTTTCTTCTTAATAAATGTTCATTGAAACCTGCTGTCTTGTTGTTTACTTACCTCACAATCGATATGTAAAGCAGAGTATTTATCTCGGGCGTAAGCATCAATTGCATACTCGGGTTAATTAGCGCCTTCGCTTCGCTCAGGCGCCAAAAACCTCGTATGCAATTGATGTCATACAGCCCTTGGTTAATAATCTACTATTACTAAACATGTACATCATCAACATCAGTCTCCTGCTTTTATCCCAATCTATGTATTTGGGGTTGGCGCAACATGTCTTCTTCTTCCATATTATTGCAAAACAAGCACAACGTATTGTCAATGTATTTTTCATTACTCATACTCTGAAAGTAGGCCATAACATGCCTGCGGAGCGGGTTGAAAGTACTACTTTTCAGCCCTAGGGAGAATCGCTTTCAACTGACAGCTGTCAAAAAATTAAAAAAAAAACTTGGTGTATTTCACATTTTTATTGAACCATGTTCCAACTTCTTATGCAGCCACTCAATTACAGCGCGATTTAAAATTAAAATAACACAAAGTTCTTAAGAATACAATTATAATAAGACTTTAATATAGTTTAGTTTTAACTATTTCTCTAAAATGACATTGATTTTGACAAAATCTTTGCCATTTTTTTTAATGATGAACATGAAAAATACTAGCTGTATAGCTGGAAAACGACAACATCTGATCAACACTCATTTTTTATTTAATAATATGTTCTTATTTTCCTCGTATTCGTAATGAAAAGCACAGTGTTTACCGCAGGTAAATTACTTATTTAGTCCCTCGAACTATTAACGCCCTCACTACGTTACGGGCGCCAAACCCCGTCTCGGGACTAAATAAGTAACTTCCATTCCTTGGGTAACAATGTGCTATTAACAAAATGTATAACAAGAAAAGTTGTCTAGATAAAACCCTTCTAACAAATGATCAAGTTCCTACATTATTCTATATTAACCGACTTTCTGCTATTCAAATTATTCTCACGTCTCGACAACGCTTGATGTATGCTTTGTTACTATTTTGAAGAGTTCGTTGACTTATGATTTATTTTCGGTTAACAACAAAGTTTTGTCAGAAAACAAATATTGTGGTAGACACACCACAATATTCTGAACATTTCCAATAAACAGTATCTTCGACGATTTGGGCTTTTGTTTTATCGCTTTTATACACGAAGTTTGTGTAGCAGTAATCGGACACAACTTACAAGGTTCAATAACTTGACGTGCAGTATTTGATGGGTTCAAAGGCCTTGTCTTTTTCTCTAAACATTTTGATTGACATCAATTTAAGTGTAAAGTATAATACATACGTACATATATAAACTTACGCCTTTTTCACATGGTGGTAGGTCGTTCACATATCTGGTCATACACACACATGTCCTTTCGGAAGAACCTCCCGATATTCCCTGCCATCGTTGACACTCACATCTGCCTTGAAAATAATTTTAAAGTATAATGATTTGACATTACCTATTCTTCTTTGAGAGACACAACAAGAACATTAAAATAAATAAATAACAACATAACATACTGTAAAACCTATTATACCAACACCAGAAATGTAGGACAAAGAAAATGCATTTCACAAAAGACGACACAAAATGTGATTTTATCTCAGACAGCGCTGTCTATTGAACCACTCTTTCACTATTTTTATAGGCGTACCTATCTTTCCAGCATTTTCTATTTTCATGGTGTGTAAAGAGGTAGGTGCTTAGTAGTTCAATTCTTTGTGCTTTGCCTAGCTAAAAGCTTAGGCGTGACTGAGCCGGATGTTGGGTAACTATGTTTAATGGCAATCGATCATAGTACCACACCCCTCAATGCGCACAATAGCTAAGGGTTTAGTCTACTGTTCCCATTATATATTTTTTCTTTTCATTTCATAGAGAATGAGCCTTTCTTCTTTATGCCTTGTAATTTCCGCATATACAGGGTGTAAATCAACCCTTCACACCTACGTCAACCAAGTATTCTATACATCAAACTAAGTACCCCTACGCAAATTTTTTTGCTGGGAAACGACTTTTTTTTTGGGTCAAACATTTAATTTTACGGTAAAACTCAATGCAGCACTCTTAAAACATTGTGCTAGTGGCTGCTTTGAAGAGTAAAAGGGTCATGGAGGTAATTTAAGTCAAGTTACAACCTGAAAAACTAATATTTACAAAAACAGTTGTGCAAAATTTGGAACTTTGACCCCCAATATCTCCGTAACTAGGGGGTTCCCAGGTATGACCTAGAACAAAAAAATGATCGCAGTAGTGGGGAGAACAAGTGCCCTTCATTTGCGTTAAGGGTACTTTTACACCCTTTATATGTCTTCCCACTTTTTAGGGTTCCGTAGTCAATATGGAACCCTTATAGTTTTGCCATGTCCGTCTGTCTGTCTGTCTGTCTGTCCGTCCGTCCGTCCGCACTTTGTCTCAAAGATTCTTAGTTCCAGAAAGCTGTAATTTTGGCATGAATATACAAATGAGTTACGCAGACAAAGTTGTAGATTTTTTTATTGTTTTAATGATATCTCCACATTTTAAATTAAACAAAACTTGGAAGCAGGCGGGATTCATTTGAATTTTAAATCATGAAATGAAAAATAATCTCATGAACGATACGAATCAAAAGTACCTACCTAATAGATTTTTGCACTCAACGACTGAAGATATTCTATTTCTGTGATCAATCTTGTAAAAAAGTTTAGTAGAGAGTAAAGTTTCACGACGTCTAATTGAACTGGTCACGCGGTTTGTGTTTTACAGTGGACAGTGGGATTGCTGGAGGCGTAAATGAGGGAGGCACTAGTTCTACAAACTTGCAAAGTAGATTGTGCTGTATCTTAGTGTTTATCTAAAGGTCAGTGAGATAAAGTGGTTTTCTATGGGTTGAAATTCATATTGTGATTTGTTAATTAAGTAGTCTGCCTCGTCGGTCTAGTGGTCGGAAGCGCGGCTGCTGAGCATAAGGGCCGTGGTTCGATTCCCAGATCGGGCAGAGTTATTGGGTTTTTCCTTCAGGAATTTCAGAAATTTTAGTGCAGCTGGTAAAAATTAAATAAAGTAGGCTTTGATCAATAATTCATTACGAACATATACGGATATGTCCGTAATGAATTATTGATCAAAGCCTGTAACTTCATGAAAGTAATAAATTTTCCGATAGCCGCCATTTATTATTTTATCTATTTCATAGATACCATATAATAACATAATAAATAGACTCAAAACTGCAAATTAATGTAAGTTTGTTTTATTTTCACAATAAAAGCATCGTTCGGAGGCCGGTAGGCAGGGTAGTAAGTTAATCAGTTTAGTAAGTTTACATATTTTGTTGGGCTACGACGGAACCCTACATTGTGCGTGGTCTGACATGCACTTGGAGGGTTTTTTTTACTTTACATTCAAATGTCACATACCTGATGATGGTATAAAGTAAATGGACATGAATCTATTTGTATACAAGTTGTAGAAGTACCCCGTCGGGGCTGCGGGTTGTTCACAAAGATACCGCGGTCTCGACATACAGGGCTCAGAAGGAACATGGGTGGTTTTTAGTCAGTAGAAGTCTGACACTCCCTTTCGCTCTGCCCAAGAGCGGGAGGGATTATTTAATGATTTTCCACACGCCAAAAAAAAAGGGTGTAGAAGTACCCTTATCGAATCCGAAGTGCACTTGTTCTGCCCGTCACTGTGATATTTTTTTTTGTTCAAGACCATACCTGGGAACCTGTAACGGAGATATTGGGGGTCATAGTTCCAAATTATTCACACCTGTTTTTTAAATTGTATTTCAGGTTATATATAACTTTACTTAAATTACCTCCATGGCCCGTTTACTATTCAAAGCATCCACTGGCTAGTGGATAATTGCACATTTTTTTTAAGAGTGCTACATTTTACCGTAAAATGTGATTTTCCACAAAAAAGCGAAAGGTCGTTTCCCAGGAATATTTTTTACGTAGGTAGTTTGATGTACAGAATACTTGGTTAACGGTTTCGTGAAGGATTCGTTTACACCTTGTATGACCGTATTGCGGGACCACCGGTAATTTATTAGCAAACTACTACATCAATAGCAACGTGTTTAGTCTCTGTTCCTGAAATCAATTCCAATTTACTGCTTTCTCAGAACATTGCACAGACCCCAGCACATTAAATACCTATTAAACAAACCAACCTTGAATCTAACACTGTAGCGATTAAGTTGAAAACCTATTGACAGATTGTACATCGAGGTACCTCGATGTACACCTATGTACAATGCTGAAGCCTTGTTAACAGCTGTTTTCGTTGTCTAAAAGCATTTTGTTTATTTGTGGAAGCATTGTTTACACATCCTCAATAAGTAACATTGTACCGCGCTCCGGAACATAAACATTTCTTACCAATCTACATCTATTTTCATATGCATCGCTTACAAAGCGAATATCTTTAACATTTGTACCACCAACCGAGGTCACAGCTCATTATCAGTGAATTACGCAGTCGAGGGCTTGAATATTTCCCTAATTTTGTTATTACACACGTTGTTATGGCAACAAGAATAACACTATCGGTACTGAAGGCATGGCAAGTTCTGGTAACTTTGCATAATAACTTCGTAGTTTGCTAAATACTTCATTTTGGAACTAAATAGTTGCTGCCTAAATAGTAGTTGTCTAGATAGTTGCTTGAGTCACACAGCAACTTAATGGTTCTTGGTGATATCAACATGTTATCTGCACCGTCTTGAAAGAGGAATTTTAACCGCAAGGAGTGGGTTTCCGTCGTTTCAACGGGCAAGAGCCACATAAACGCACACTGACATAGTGCACATGTGATGCTAAAATAGAGTTTTAAGGTTATATTTCCGAACTATGACAAATTATTTTGTTTTCTTTTTTTGGTAGTTAATATGGGTCAAAATTTCCTGGCAATAAATAAATGATAGGCTTCGTTAAATACCTCATGTGAATGAAGAAGATTGAGTTGTAAACTTTAGCTAATCGTTTGTTAACTTTAATAATATCATCGTAAGTTTTCTGACTACCTAAAGAAGTAGATGATTTTCTTTGATAAGTAATAAATCCGCTAAATCTCGAAAAGCTCTGAACAAAATTTAAAATTCCTATCCTTACAGCTATATCCAAACTCACAGATTGAAATCGTTTAGGTGGTTTCGAAGATTTATTCATCTTCCTCAATAATATTCGTGTACATGACTGTACTAACACTATATTAATACTCTAACTAAGCATCTTGTAAAATGATTTTTCATCCCCCCATCTCGGAAAGAGTATTTTTGCTCTTCGATATCTGAGTGCAAAAGCTGTTTTTATCCGCTAGAGGATAAAGTAAATTGAATTTAGAACATCGTGTGCACTAAGTTTGTGAATTCAAAACATCATTAAACCTATTTACTTTTACCTCCATGGTGCCGAATTTATCATACAACTTTTTTTTAACTTGTTAGAAAATCAGACTTGGAACCTTCTTATTGTACTTTTTTTTAATTTGGTTTGCGCGCGCAATTTACTTTTCACGACATATTGTTAAATCCTTAGGTTAAAAATAAAAACAAGAAACTTGTAAACAAGTGAAAAACCTAAAATGAGTGAATCGGGCGACGAGGAAGTTTATTTGACGCCAACAGAATCGACTGAAACTGTTAAAAATGCACAAATGAGCTTTCTCCCTCAACAATCACGCGAGAAGTATTTGAAACAGTCAATGACGTATTAAATATAATAATATAGACACGTCATGAACTAACATGGCGGCGCTTCAAAACGGCGAAAATATTAGATAACTACTTTTACGCGTAAAGAAAGGGAAAGAAAATATGACACCGTACAGCGGGATGCCTGTTGATGCCTGTTGTCTTTATGTTTCGCGCAGGTAAAACAAAAGTAGCGTCGTGCGAGAGGTTGGTGCGTAACTAAGCGCGATGTGGCCAATTGGCTTCATTTCATGTTGTCATTTTTGAGGGTGGACAACGTATCTATAGTTTTGGAAACAGTACGATATGTTTAATACGTGGCGACTAGATAAAGGAGCCAAAACTTTATCAGAAACCGTTTTGCTGGCATATTTTATTGAATTATCCGAGACGAAGAAATCAAGCACTCTATGGAGAACATATTCAATGATAAAAGCAACAATAAAGATGAAAAAAGACAAACATATCGACACCTATCCTCTCTGGTCATCAACCAAAAAAGTCGAAGGTTTTCACAGCATCTATGATAATATATCGCTAACGCTCAGGATTCTAATTTTTGAATCACTCGCTACGCTCATGATTCAATTTTAGAATCCTTCGCTTGCTCGGTCATCAAAATTGAGCACGCGGTTAAAAAGCAACTTTGCACTCTTGTATAACAAATAACTATTCTCCTCCTACTGTGTTGGTTGTATTTTTATAATACGAAACATAGTCTATCTGAAGAAGATTGTAAGTACAGTAAACACAGTAATAGGTCGTAGTATTTTATTACCCGACTGTGGCGAAGTCCAAAAGTTCTACAGAATTACATAGAAGTAAATTCCTAACATTTATAGAATGTCTGTGCACATTTAATGCGAAGGGGATAGAGAGACCTTTTCTTTAAGATCTCATTATTATTTGCCATTTCCCTCGGGCGGTCCAAGTTTAGGTACGTCAAACGTTTCCTTTGAGTTTCTACAAACATGCTATCTCCCGTCTTGACGTCTTTAAACTTTATTACAACGAAATTAAAAATACATTTCCTAAAGGTTTCTTTGCTTTTGCGAGCCTTTTATTAAATGAATCCGAAGAATGGGATTATTAAATAAAAGTATTTTCTTTTGTACCTTACTTTCTCTGAATCGTATCACAACATATAAACATACCTGTTGCTTGTTAATTTTTTTCAATTTATTTCTTGTAGCTAGGTCCATAATCTGAGTAATTAATTAAACAAAATAAATACCAAGGTAAAGAAAATGTTAGTTCAGGAACTTTGGAATACTAATAGTACGTTACCTTAGGGATGAAAGCAACTTATCTAACCCCGAGACGGGGTTTGGCGCCTGAGCGTAGCGAGAGCGCTAATAGTTCGAGGGACTACACTGTACTTTTCATTACGAATACAAGGAAACTAAAATGGATGTTTTTATTTTGTTGATGGGAATAGGCTTGCCCCCAATTACATCGGTGGATGGCAATAGGCTTACTCCTAATAGGGTAGTTAACAAAAAAAATCTAATTAGTATTCCAGATAGATTTCCAAAAAATATTGGTCACGTATTTTTTCTTATTTCACGTAAACAAATAAAATGAAGACGATACAGTGCTTTGAAAACTCGTGTGACGTCATTTTCTAACACATTAGTATGACATTATTTACCGGTGAGTGACGTCACAAGCCCCCACTACCATGAGTGGGGGCTATAGCTCGTTTTATCTTCGTATTTTTTATCAATTTGATAAAACAAAACACGTATTACATTGGTTGTTTTTGGTGGCTTGCCCCCAATTACACAAGTCAGTTGAAAGCGATTCTCCTTATGGCTGAAAAGTATTAATTTCAACCCGCTCCTCAGGCAACTTCCGACCCATTTTTCGAGTATGAGTAGTGAAAAATTGCTGGCCTTTGCCCTGCAGTGGGACAATATAGGCTCATCATAATATTTCTTTTTTGATTTCCAACTTTTTAGTTCAACTGGTTTGTTCTTTACAAACCAGTTGAACTAAAAAGTTGGAACGTTGGTCGCGTAAAATTTCTGCAGATGATTTAACTTCTTATTTAGAGTATTTGTCACTTTTAATTTCCTTTAAACATGTCAGTGTTTTATATCTTTGTAATCTCCCTTTAAAAACTTTCATTTTGATATTCTACTCGATGGTAATGAAAAAAAAAAAAATTGAACTCCGCGATAATGGCCCCCAAAATCCGCAAATAGTCTTTGTTTTTTTTTTAATGTACTCAGTGGCACTTGCGCCATCATGACGAATCTAACGACGTATATTTTATTCAAATCCGTTCATCCGTTTAGGAGTTATGATCAGCATACAAACATACATACAGGTCAAACACATAACCCTTTTTTTTTTTTGGCGGGTGTAAAATTATCGAATAACCCCTTCCGCTCTTGGGCAGAGCGAAAGGGAGTGTCAGACTTCTACTGACTAAAAACCACCCATGTTCCTTCTTCGCCCTCTATGTCGAGGCCGCGATAACTAGTGTACAACCCGCGGCCCCGACGGGCGTCGGCCCTTTCGGGCCCCTCCCATGTTGCTGACATCTCTTTGAGGCGCGCGTGGAACACGAACGCGCCGTCGACACGGCCTGTTTTCGTCGTAAGACGGACGGACGGCGAGTTAGCCCATCACTCACCGTCCACAGGCCCGCGTCTACGGTGGCCGGAGGTCATCGCGAAAGACATAATCCAGAATGGAGGAGGGAAACACATAACCTTTTGGGCTTCGCCGCAGTCGAGTAAACATACCTGCTGTCGTTTATTGCACCCGTGTCGTAACCAAAGCGATACTCGCGTTTATATGTCTTTCATCCATTTATTTGAAACCAGTGATTGTTAACTCTTGCGGGCGGAGCGACCACGCGGTCATGGTCTGCCAAACAAAACGACTCGTGTTCATGACTATGAAATGGACATGAAATGGCCATAGTGTAGATAATTTCAAATTATTATTTTGCAAATACCTAATGTTATCGTGATTCTAACAAAGGATTTGGAAACTAAAACCGATAAAACAGATCGTTAGTAGTGAAATGTTTATTTACAAAGTTCCTGGCAACACGCAATGTTGATGACCTTTCGCCGTCCCGCCCATTTGTCTTCTAGCACTGTTGTTAAGGTTTGTGTCATTAGGGACCATTTCCTTGGAAGAGGGTAGACGTAAAATTTGTCCGCACGTACCAGACACGTCAAAAGGCATCATAATCGAAAGGATTAAGGTAAATGTTTGCTTACCTTTTAATATTGCTAATTATTTATT
This sequence comes from Diarsia rubi, assembly GCA_932274075.1. Lineage (NCBI taxonomy): Eukaryota > Metazoa > Arthropoda > Insecta > Lepidoptera > Noctuidae > Diarsia > Diarsia rubi. The sequence continues at coordinate 15,481,252 of OW026424.1, read as the reverse complement.
AATTAATTTGCTTTCATAAATTATTATAAAAGCACATTAATATACCATAATACCATCTCAATTTTCAGCATCATCTTTCTGTGGGTTGCCATGTTACTTGGGGTTGGCGCAACACGTTTTTTTTCTTCCGTTCTCCTCTGTCAACAGTCAGACTACCATTTGCTGATTTTTCTATTATTCCTCACACAATCTATCCATCAATCAATCATCATCATCAATCTATCTATGTGAATGATGGATTCTAGCTCTCCATCCTACAACATTTAAATGTCATTAAAAATGTCAAAAAATGAATAAATGTCAATGAATAAATGTGTGAATAAATGTCAATGAATGAATGAATAAATGTGTAATTGTCAATGTGTAAATGTCATTTAAATGTCTCTTTTAGTCCCATGCGATTCACCCTTCCTCTTCACACGCCTATACCAAGACAGTCGATTAACTACCAACTTTTCTTAAACTCATTTCTTACTTTATCCTGAATGTCTATTTTTACCCGACTGCGGCGAAGTCCAAAAGGAGAGTTACGTGTTTGGCGTTTATACAGGGTGTAAATCAACCCTTCACACATACGTCAACCAAGCATACATCAAACTAAGTACCCCTACGCAAAATTATTTGCTGGGAAACGATTTTTTTTTTGGGGTCAAAAATTTCATTTTACGGGAAGAACTCAATGTAGCACTCTTAAAACCTTGTGCTAGTGGATTCTTTGAATAGTAAAAGGATCATGGAGGTAATTTAAGTAAAGTTACAACCTGTAAAACTAGTATTTACAAAAACAGCTGTGCAAAATTTGTATCTTTAATATAATAATATAATAATATTCCACAACTATTACACAACGCCATCTAGTCCCAAGCTAAGCAGAGCTTGTGTTATGGGTACTAGACAACTGATAAACATACTTATATATTTCTAAATACATACATGTTATAGATAAATTACACCCAGACACAGAACAAATGATCGTGCTCATCACACAAACATTTGTCCTGGGTGGGAATCGAACCCACGACCTCCGGCATAGCGGTTAGGGTCACTAACCACTAGACCAACAGGCCAGTCTAAAATATCTTTGACCGCCAATATCTCTGTAACTAGGAGGTTCGCAGGTATGGTCTTGAACAAAAAAATGATCGCAGTGGTGGGGAGAACAAGTGCCCTTTCGTTTGCGTTAAGGGTACTTTAACACCCTTTAGGTACCTATGTCTGTTTCTTTGTTCCCTCATAACTCCTAAACGGATGAAGGGATTTGAATAAAATATACGTCTTGATGGCGCGAGTGTCACTGGCTACATTAAAATTAAAAAACAAAGAAAAATTGCGGATTTTGGGGGCCAAAACGCGGATTTGAAAACTGAAAAGCAAAAAACAAGCACATTTTAAAAACACAACTTGGAAGCAGGCGGGGTTCAATTGAATATTAAATTATAAAATGAAAATAGAATGGACCCCCTGCCTGCTTCCAAATTTTGTTTAATTTAAAATGTGCTTGTTTTTTGCTTTTCAGTTTTTTCAGTCGGGTTTTTTAGTTTTATTTAGTCATCTTGTTTGAGTGCTTCCGTAATTTCATATATCCTCAGTTGATCCGGTGCCTATTTCGTCATCCCCTTTAACAAGCGACGCGAGATACCGGAAATCGGAACAGATTGTTAAAGGAGTTCTGACAAGATTTATGGGGACAGGACTGGATCCGCCGAAATCACAGAATAAGTATTCTGCCTTGGTCCTACTTAGTTTCAAGCCAATATTTTCCAGTTTATGCTACCATACCTCCGAACTACTTCTGACCTATAGCCCACTCTCGGCAATCAACACAATGTCGTGGGCAAACAGCAGGGAGGATTCCATTACCACCAGGAAGAGGCAAAAGCTTAGAGCCGACCCTTGGTGCAAGCCGGCACCCACATTGAGGCTGTTGGTATAGTGCCTTTTAATCAGAACTCCTGTACTCTTCAAACAAAGCCGACCTTTTATTAAGAATACCTACGCTAAAAAATGTAGGTAGACTTATCTACTCAATAGTTAACGCAAAACTTCAACCAAATTCGCCAAATCTCAAATCAAACCAGACGGAAACTTTAAAATAACTCTCGTAAAAGTTGTAGGGCAAACTACGAACTACCTGCCTTTCAGCAATTTTGGAAAGTTTTTCTACCTTGACCAATATAAACAAAAAACTTCGGTCAAGGTTTTAGGGCGTGCTTTTTTATCGTTTTATGAGTTCATGTTCAAATCCATCTACAGGCTACCTACATGGTCTATATTTTTATTCATTATGGTTTTCTACTGTTTGGTTCTTGTCGAAAACTCATTTCAAATAATTGAATATTGATTCCTCGTTAAAATCTTATGGAGACGTTCGATTGGTGTAGGTAATATTTGAGTCAACCAATTACAACAATAAGACATGAGTTTTGAGAGCAGATTTTCTTACAGCTTATTTTTTTAACAGCGTACATTTTCAGAAAGCATAGCTTCATACACATACAGCAACGTGGCATAATGCCCCTCAATTTTCATCAAATGCCCACTCATAACTTTTTATTATAAAGATAATGTGCCCAATTTTCATTTACGGTAGGTAATTATAGTTTTCATTTACCTGTTATGACTGGATTCTCCTAAGCTATTAAATGAACCGAATAAGCAGGAATTTTGTTAGTTGGCTGGATTAAATACTCCGCCCAGTGAGAGGCGTGGCACGTCGGGGCATTATGACGGTTTATGTCGACCGGCTCGGAAGCCGAATGCTGTCTGTCTCTGATATGAATCAGAGACAGACAGCATTCGGCTTCGAACATACTGTTAGGAATTTTGTGATTTTCTGAAATTGGAAACTAAGTAAACCTTTATCTATGTACCTAGTTAGGGAACTAACGATCGTGGCAGACGGTGTTCTGTATATATGTACGTGCCCCAAAAGTGATTTCATATACCTATGCTTATGATCTAGACTAGAAAGTAGACGGACTTAAAAACCCAGGAGAATCTAGACTACTAGAAAAAGTACCTAAGTACTTATTTGAAAATAAAGTCTCACCTCTCAACTAGAGCATGCAATACCGCAGTAGGTATTGTATATTCAATACCGCGATATTGCGGTATGGAAAATGTAATACCGCAAAATTTGCGAAATTGCGAAATTATGAAATGGGTATATGGGGTTTAAAATAAAACTACCATAAGTTATAATTAATCACATACGAAGCTAATTTTTATTTTTAATTTGAAAATGTTTACGTAAAAAGCATAAAATATCAATTGTATCATCATTTAAAGAACTTCTAATTTTATTACAAATGTATCCAGCAGACGAAAATGCTCTCTCTGCTTCTACACTTGTTGGTGGAATGCTTAGCAGATAGATATTTATACAGTCTCCAGTCCTTTTGTTCCTCCAGTTTCATATAGAACCATCTCCTTTTTCAGCATCAAATCTAACCTTTTTTTTTTTTTTTTTTTGGTGGGTGTAAAGTCATCGAATAACCCCTCCCGCTCTTGGGCAGAGCGAAAGGGAGTGTCAGACTTCTACTGACTAAAAACCACCCATGTTCCTTCTTCGCCCTCTATGTCGAGGCTGCGATAACCGTTGGACTACCCGCGGCCCCGACAGGCGTCGGCCCTTTCGGACCCCTCCCATGTTGCTGACATCTCTTTGAGGCGCGCGTGGAACACGAACGCGCCGTCGACACGGCATGTTTTCGTCGTGAGACGGACGGACGGCGAGTTAGCCCATCACTCACCGTCCACAGGCCCGCGTCTACGGTGGCCGGAGGTCATCGCGGGACACCCGACGCCCGGAGCGCCTCCCGCGGCGGCTGGGACGAGAGGTTCTCTCCCTCTCGCGTTCCGCCACCTCCTTCGCCAGCATCACTGCTTCGCAGAAGGAGGCGACGGCGTCCCATTCCTCCTCGCTCCGGACCATGGCTTGCACCAGGGCCGGGCGCGAGAGGTCGCCGCCGCCGATCGCCGCTACGAGAACACGGCAGGGCTCCGCCCAAGCGGGGCGCACCTCCACTGTGTGCTCCACCGTGTCCTCCGGCCGATCCTCACAATGGTGGCATCCGGGCGTTTCCTCCCGCCTGATTCGGTGCAGGTACCTCCCGAAACAACCGTGTCCGGTGAGGACCTGCGTCAGACGGAAGGTGAGGGCGCCGTGGCGTCTCTCAAGCCACTCCTCAAAGAGGGGACATACCGCCACTATCGTGGCGTGCCCTATCAAATCTAACCTAGGATTGGAATTGATGTTTCTGTGTGGAGTCGTAAATTCTGACCTGGGTGCTTACTCTCGAATATAATTCCGATAGATCGACATTGGAATTGTCAGTCAAACGTCAGGGATTGGCTGGACTCACTGAGTCTAGCCAATCCCTGACGTTTAACTCAACCAAGTGACGTTTGACCAATGTCGATCTATCGGATTTATATTCCAGAGTAAGCACCCTGATCTTATTATTAAGTTGGCCGCGAGCTGTACACTAGTTATCGCGGCCTCGACATAGAGGGCGAAGAAGGAACATGGGTGGTTTTTAGTCAGTAGAAGTCTGACACTCCCTTTCGCTCTGCCCAAGAGCGGGAGGGGTTATTCGATGATTTTCCACCCGAAAAAAAAAAAAGCTTATTATTAAGTTCATCTTTCAGAGACAGAAAAGATGATGTCGAGACTGCAAGTTGATTTTCGCTGGTTCGTGATGTGAAGTTCGATAGTGGTATATTATCATCTATATCTATAACACTCTGCTGGTCATATTCGGGACAACCGTTTGCCTCATCAGTTGTGGAAGCAGATTTATCTAACCTTTCTAGCAAGTTTATCATTTCCTTTATAATAACAGATTTGTTTGGTAATGAAAATATTTCATTTACATTGGTATGTTTCAAATCATCTAAATACTTTGAGGGATTTTGAAGATACATAAAGACACTTGTATGGTTTGTGCGTCGTTGCTTAATTCTGACACTTAACGATGAGACAAGTTTTTCCGATAAGCTTGTTTTCTGTAACTGCAATTTATCTATTGCGAAACGCAGAGTTGAGCAGATTAGAGTCTTGCCGGCATAACACTTCTACAGCTAACTTGATTGGCTGAAGAGCTCTATCTATTTCACTCATGATATTGAATTTGTCTTCTGTGATCCCAATTCTAAATCGATCAAACCTTGGAGTTACAAGATCTTACTTGTATAAATCTCTCTATCATTATAGCCAAACTACTCCAACGAGTTCGGCAATCTAATAAAAGATTTAATTCTTTACGAGCTTTAAGAGCTTTACGTAAATCTGGAGCAACGTATTTTTTGTAGGAGATCTTTTAAACATAATCACAACTTTGCGCATTTTTTTTATTACGCTTTTATATTCTAACGATGAAATCTCAACCTCTTCCGCACCCGTACTAGTAGTTACAACAAATTCATCAACGACATCACACTCGTTATCAAAATCTTCATCTTCCTCATCTAAGTTATCAAAGTCTTCAACGCCATCACTAGTAACTTCTGGTATATTTTCAATTTTAGACGAATACATTACGTCTAATACTGCCAGCTGTAAGCCATGAGCGTAGCAAAGTTGTTGAGCAGGACCAATCAAACGTCCGATTTTTTGCATGAAACTTGCGCCATCAGTTGTTATTGAAACTATATCAACTTCTAAGTCCAAGTTGAATGCTTGCAATTTTTCTTTCATAATTTTTATACATGATTCAGCTGGTAAACTACGGATTAATCCAATATTCCAAAATACTGATTTTCCACCAATAACTGCATGCAAATTTAGATTTAAGTACCGCCTATTACGATTAGACGTCCATTCGTCGAAAGTAATACTACATTTCTGGTTATTTTGTGTCTTCAATAATAGAAACTGTTGAATCAATTGTTTTTTTATCTTCTGTGCCTTATTTCATTACCTTATCTTTAATGGAATTTGGGGATTTAGGCAACTTATATCCTGCCTTTAAAAACAAAGACCGCATTGCTTCTGAACTTACAAAAACTTTAAATGGTAATCCATCTTTTGCCACCATACGGGACGTTTTCGATGTGGTCATCTTCGTCTATTAAGGTTGAAGTTGTAGCTGCTACCTCGGTAAATTGGCTGCGGCTCGTAGATGATGTTGCGCTAGGACAATCTTCTGATATCTCGTCAGAGTTAACATTTTTAGCTACAATTCCGTGCTTAGCGCGTAAATGAGTATGTAGTCCGCTTGTTGATCGTCCACTAGTTTTAATAATAACTGGACAGAGTTTACACTTCGCTGATTGACGATCTGTAGATCGCAAAAAGTATTTCCTCACTATATTAGAACTTTCAGTCTTTAAATTCAACACCACTAATTGTAGTACTCATTTTTACAAAAAAAATAAATTTAATACACGGATACGAGTATAATACGTTGATTATATTAGTCAAAATAATTATTTTTTACGCTTTCACGACTTTCACTCACTTGTCTGACTTGCAAGAGAACTGAGACTGAGTAAGATTATAAACAAACGTTACTTCGCTGTAGGGAATTCGGGAATTCCCCGACGTACTGTGTGTTGCCCGCCCGCCCGACCTAGATGCGACGATTTGTCGCGGGGATTGTATCACGGTTCGTTTTGAATACCGCGAAATTCGGATTTCTAATCTCGCTTTTGCGGTACTGAAAAACAGCGCGAAATTCGCGAAATTGCGGTAACGATATAACGGTATTGCATGCTCTACTCTCAACCTTTCATCAGACAAAGTAGGACTCTTCAGCTAAATGATGAAGCAGTTTACTCGACATTTTATAGTTCTGTAACCGTTCTGGTCTGGCGGGAGTCGGATTGGAGTGGTCTAGCAATTTTCTATCACATTGCCCACTGGTAACAAGCGCTAGTATTTACCTACCTACCTACTCTAAAAGATTAGGATCTATAAAATGCATGAAGTCAGTTCCTACCTAGTACCTTTTATAGCTAGGTAGGTATACCTACTCGTAGAGTAGAGATACCTATCGAGAGATAGGGAGAGATCTCACTGTCAGATAAAGAGATAAGGCTACATGAAGTATACTTACGTGCGGTCTACTTGCAACACTAAGGATTACCAATTACCACTCTGTTTTACGGAAAAACAACTCGTACAAACTATTTTTAATCCAGTAAAGCGGGTAGGAAATAAGGAACTCGCCAGTTTGCCATCGGGGGACCGTCGACCGTGGAGGTAGGCACAAGAAAAGATCAGCAATGGGTGAATTCGGGCTGTGGATGATGATGGTGAAGTTCCATTCTGGTCTCTGAAAAGTTGGAATGTAAGAACCCAGGTGCCTCATATTTTTTGTAGAATAATCGAAATAAAATTGAACCCTTAGATCAACTTTGGATACGTAATCAACCCCTTTTTAGGGTTCCGTAGTCAATAGGTATGGAACCCTTATAATTTCGCCATGTCCGTCTGTCTGTCTGTCAGTCTTTCCGTCCGTCCGTACTATATCTCAAAGACTTCTTAGTACTAGAAAGCTGTAATTTGGCATGATACAAATGAGTTACCTACACAGTACCTACACATTAAAGTGGGAATGACTTTTTTTTCTCGCGAAGTCCAACGTGCGGCATGCCTTTAAAAAATATTGGGAGTTTGCTCAAACAGTTTTTCGATTAAGGAATTCGTTTGTGAAATATTAAGCTATAAAGTGTAAGTTTTTGTTCGATCAAGTGTGCCAACCGAAATCACCAAACACCATACGGATTGTGTCTGGGACTGTGAAAAAAATTATGGTACCTAGTAGCATAATAACGAACAAAAACGAAAAACTATCACAGCTAAGTAGACTTTACAATTTTACGAGTAAGAGTCCAACCAACTTATAAATAGTACTTGTATGAAATATTTTCAAACTGCAAATGTAAGTTTATTTTATTTTTACAATAAAAATCATCGTTCGGGTGCAGGTAGGCGGGGTGTATAATCAGTTTAGTAAGTTCACTATATTAAATTTTGATGGGCAACTACGGAACCCTACATTGTGCGTGGTCCGACATGCACTTGGCCGGTTTTTTTTATTTACTTTTTGGAGGGTGGCAAATTCATCAAATGACTCCTTCCCTGAGCGGAAGGGAGTGTAAGACTTCTGCTGACTAAAAACCACCCATGTTCCTTCTTCGCCCTTTGTGTCCAGGGCCGCAGTATCTCTTTCCAACAACCCGCAGCCTTGCGGGCCCCCTGCTATGTTGCTGACATCTCTACATAATCAACCCCTGCTTTAGGGTTATCCATCAGATGTACTGCTAACCCGAGTACCTACCTACTGTGGCGAATTACGAAAGACGAATGATGTGTTTTTACCCGACTGCGGCGAAGCCCAAAAGGAGGGTTATGTGTTTGGCGTGTATGTATGTATGTATGTCCGTTTATTTGTTCCCTCATAACTCCTAAACGAATGAAGGGATTTGAATTAAATATACATTCGATTCGTCTTGATGGCGCGAGTGTCACTGGCTTCATTAAAATTAAAAACCAAATACATTTGCTGATTTGGGGGCCATAACGCGGATTTCAAAATACATGTTTTCTCATGGAGTAGGGTATCAAAATGAAGGGTTCTAAAAGGAGATTACAACAATGTTAAACACTTATATGTTTAAAAGAAATTCAAAGTGACAAATCCTATAAACAAACACAAAATTTAAATAATCTGCGAAAAATTTTACGCGACCAACGAAAAAACAAACACAAAAGAAACTTGGAAGCAGGCGGGGTTCATTTGAAAATTAAATTATGAAATGAAAATAGAATGGACCCCGCCTGCTTCCAAGTTTTGTTTAATTTAAAATGTGCTTGTTGTTTGCTTTTCAGTATTTCAGTCGGGTGTTTTAGTTTTTTAACTACTTTTTTGTTTTATTGGTGGATAGTAGTTCTGCCAAAACATAGACCAGAGAATCACTGCAGTAACTAAGTAGGTAGGTACCTACTATGATGTTTAATGGTTATTCCTTGTACTTATTTCATCAATTTACTTCAACATACCTATCAGTCTACAAGTTTTTTTTTCTATTTTAATGTCCTGTTTTCGTGCAACGCTTAGTAAAAAGTTAGTTCTTGTAAATTGTAGTTAGCAACCAAACCAATTTTCATAATGAAACAAAGCACGGAGGGGTGAACTACCAACCGTGACTGAACTATTACTTATTTAAATCATGCAAGAATCAGAATAGATAGGTACAGAATAGTTTTGCTGAGCGTCCAATCAAATTGTTAGAGCGTAAAGCTGAATTTCTTTTACAAGTCCTCACTAAGCAATTTGATGGTAAGATGCAGCCTATTTTAATAATGTCAAATAAAAAAAACAAAGCTTTTCGTCCCAAGACCCAAGACCTCACCCCTACTGAAAACAAACGAAAAAGGTCCTTTTGAAAGTTTGAAATCGTAACGGAAATGGAAATCATAACCGTGATTACAATGGAAAAAACAAATATTCCCCGCAATAACATAATTTCAAATACACTAAGCAATCCTCTATAGATAATAATATGAATGAATGTGTTAATTTGGACTGTAAACACTGCAGACCTAGTAACTCGAGTTAACTCGACCTAAATCGAACTTTGGCCTTTGATTGTTCTGTGAAAACATCGATTAAAAAGACTTCACAATCGGAAACAGTAATTACTTTTATTATTGGTATAAATACGACGGGTGAAATCACATACTTATAATCTAGTCACTACTTGCGCCGCCAAAGCTTTCAATCTTATTACAACCTCGTACAACTACCTATAAACAAATTTATTGCCAGGGTACCTATCCATTTAGGTTAGGTAGGGTAAAAGCTTTGTTATTTTCTTGCAATTTAGTTCAGTACAGCCGGGGTTAATGTCGCGTATAATGTATATTTGTGTTATATCACGGTCAAAATATTTTGTCACAGTCTAATTTAGTGACTTGCCGTGGCCACACGACAGGGCAGTAAAAATATTTGAATGTTTTCCATACATTATTTATTTAAAATAATAGTCTATCACTGAGTTTTGTCGTTTAAAGTGTGTGTTTCATGTGGTGTCAGTGTGGAGTTACACAGGGAATATCAAATTTGTAAACAGCTGGAGGTAACACTAAAAAAGCTACATCGTTAACTAAGTATACTGCAAAAACTTTATAAATAACTGAATTAAATCGAATACCTACCACCTGAACTTAACAAATTTTAACAATATTACTCAACAAAAATATGTTTATCTAGCGCTATCGTGATAATTAGCAATGTTCGAAACAGTTCTGCCCTGAATAGTATTACGGTTTGTACTAACCTAGTATTTAAAATGCACATGTACAATGCAGTGGTTGCCGACGTCATCTACTTTGCAGTAATATTTTCGCTACTAATGCGCCTGCACGGTTTGTAAAAGAACGCCAGGATACACAAAAATGCAGTTTAATACGTGTTGCTTTCATGATTGCGTTATAAATTCTTTGTTCTGTAAAGTTATAAGTTTATTAATTATCAATTTATTTGCTTTGATTACTTAGTGAAGACATAATATTATGGTCAGTATACGTTTAGTGATCTTAAATGCGAAAAAATAAATATGATTGAGTATTTTTAAGTGAAAATCGACTTATGCGCTTTTAAATCGATTGATTGAATTAAACGTGCAGCTGTAACTTGATACGTTGGTGTCTTGTATAATTGTCAACAATGTCAAAAAAGTGCCTACAGTGTCTTACGTCAAAAATTAAAACATAAACAAAAGTTCTTTGTTTGAAATTTAGCCTCAATAAATTGTATAAGTAATTCAATACTTTGCACATTTTGTAATGATTAAGATTAATTCATAATCATGGGCTACTTAATTTCTTTAGTTAAATACTTGTTGGAATATTTTAAGGTTAGTCGGTTTATTACTTATTATAAAATATTCGCAGTGTACCGTAATAATTTATGTGCCAAATTATGTTCAAATTACTGTTAATGGGTATTGCGTGATTATTATAGTGCTGGATACTGGCTGGAAATAGCCTCACTCTGTTTTGTATCACGATTTTTCTGTCGTTGCGAATGCGATCGTCATTTGTTAAAAATAAATAACATTCTTTATTTTCATAGACTGTGCTTGAAACGGGGAGTGTGGGGAACTTATCGTCATCTGATGAAGAACTGGAGCAGTGGGAACAAATATTTATGATGCGAGACGAAAATGGCAACAGTTATAATGACAAGTAAGCATAAATTATTTCATTACTTTAGTTACTAGGTCAGTCACTAGGTCCTCCAAAGTTTACTTATCGCATCAATTATGCCTAGATTAGCCCTTACATTGTTTAAATTAATTAATAACAACACAGTTTTCCTTTATGTTTTCTGATGATTAATTTACTATTTTAAGTATAGTTTTACTCATAGCTGCATTGATGTGGTCAGTGCCCATTGATTGAGTTGAAATTAAAATAACTGTTAGTTAAATTAGACTTTATTGCTTATTTCTTGTTTTTTTATGATGAGCTTTATGACACAGCCATATACATTTTGAGTCAAAAATGCTATAGCTGCTTGAATAAAAACTTGTGGGAAGAGACATACTGTCTCCAATACATAGAGAGCCCTTGCCACAACTGTATTGAATTATATTATTTTGTTTCAGAAGAAAAAAGAGCAGCATATGGTGTCGGCCATCATGCATCCCAGTTTCCATAGTTATAGTACTAATTGTTTTGGTAGTGTTGGTCCCGCTTCTAGACCAACCGAACATAGTTCATATGAACACTACTATTGCTGCTGTATCTTTACATTGCTCAGATGAGTGTAGGTAAGTCATCTCTGCTTTATAAATTATTCTGATTCTAATGACTACTTATTATTACAATAATACCAGCCTATTAGTATCCCACTTCTGAAAAACAACTGTTCGCATACAGAGAAGGCACAAGTAGTGATCACCATGCACGCTAAAGATGGGTTGGCGATTTCAGGCTTATATTTATAATAAAGTTCAGGTTCCTGAATAATGTGGCAACCTTTTTTGTTTCAAAGTATTGGAATCTGCACTGTAGGTATGGTCTGCACAAAAATGGGCAAAATTATCAATATTGTGGTTTGTGGTATTAGTGAATATTATTTAACACTGCCCTTCACCACTTCCTATTTTAGCTGGGCCTAAGTGGAACAATAAACTATGCCTTGTCTGGTGTACACTCTACCGCTCTGGGCAGTGGTAGGGAGTGTCAGACTTCTACTGACTACAAAACCACCCATGTTACTTCTTAGCCCTTGTACCGAGCCTACGGTATCTCTTCCAAACAACCTGTAGCCCCGACGGGGGTCTGGTGTACCCTGGCTTTATAATCTTTCACAGTTTAAAACCTAACTTAAAGGCACATACAAGATATTCAATAACATAAAATAAGGAATATTGGGAACTCACAATAGTTGAAAATCACTATGTATATATCCTGTAACTGACAGTGTAAGTTTAATAGGTTGATAAGGAGGAAATGAAATTGTTCTACGTTAGGGATTTGGTTTCTGCACATAGATCTGAAGGAGTGTGAAAGTTTATTATGAGCCGAGAACTAGTTGGAGTGAGGGGAAGATGAGTATTTGTCTACTTATTTCCATAAGTTAGTCTCTACAGTTAACATTGATGCTATTATTTAAAGAAAACACCTATGATTGTACAAGAATAATTGTTAAAAGTAGGTACTTAATTGTTCCAACAATGTTTGCACAAGTAGTGATCATTAAACTTATGAAAAGGTTAAAGGAATACAGCAGACTATTAGCAAACTATCATCTAGGTTAAACCAATGCATAGTTTTTGGGTTAAGTCACTTGAGTTATTACTGTTTTGACCTTGTTTTTTTATCCAAACTTTCCATTAACTATAGAGATAGGCTGGCCTACATTCAGTGGAACTTCTTCTTTTAACAGCTATTTAATCTTTTTCATACGTTTTTATGGTGGAACATCAACAAATAATATCTACCCTTGAAACAATTTATTTGGATACCATAGTATAAACCATCCATTTGGAAATACATTTATACACACAATTAAGAGCCTTATTCTCTAAGCATTACAGCTCAAATTCGTTCTATTGTATACACCTGGTTAGCATAAACTCACTCAATCTTGATACTTTTCTACAATAATGATAGAGTAAACAAGAATGACTCTTAATACAGTGATTAATGACTTCTTTTTTGTTCCAGGTTATCATTAGTTGAAAGTATACCAGAAGGTCATATGTACCCTCCAAATGTGACGCATTTACCTACGAAAAATGTGTGGTTAGACTTAATAGATGAAGCTCAAACGAGTATAGAAATAGCGTCATTTTATTGGTCTCTTAGATATAATGAAGAATATCCTTATAATTCCTCTATAGAGGTTCGTATCTTTTTTTCACGTATATTTATTGACCTAGCACATCAAGGTAGCTACCAAAATCTGTCAAATTTTAATACATTTTCAACATTATTGCCAAAACATTAGGTTCAGAGTTGATTGCTAAAGACAAATTCAGGGAACTTGATGTACTAGCGTGTGTACCTATAACTGTATTATTATTATTATATACTTGACTTTTTTTGCTTGTTTTAGGGGGAGCAAGTATTCCAAGCTTTATATGCTGCCGGGTCAAAACGAAATATAGATTTAAAAATTGCTCAAAACTGGCCCACTAAACAATATCCTAATGTAGATACTGAATATTTAGTTAAGAAGAAAGCTGCACAGGTGAGCCTAAGCTTTTGTTTCACCATTATCATCATTCATCATTGTCTTTGTATGTTTATTTCCTATTGTTAAACATTTGTTTTGTGCCGAGTTAAACTTAGAAATGCACTTACTTACTCGTATATCTAATTTAATGCCTGTTTCACAGTTCCTGTGTTTTGAACTAAGCATCTTAATCCATTGAGGTCTAATGTACTACGTAGGTACTATGGCTTTCAGTCTCGATGCATTACTGAGTCCCGGAAAAAAAAACCGAAACTAGGTGTGGTCTCGAAGTTCTCGGGAAAAACGAGACTTTCGGGACTTTCAAAACTAGGTTTCTTATTAGGTATGTTAATTAATACACGTTTAAATTATATCAACTAAATACTTATGGTTATGGACACGTGGTCCGACCGCATAGTCCGTTCAATCGAACTACGTGAACTTTTTTTCCAATTAGTTCGATTAATCGGACCACATGTTTTTGAGATTCCTGATAATTCGATCAATTGGACTAGGTACGTGAACTTTTTTGGTTTGTTCCCGTTGAATTACACACAGACTTACTTATCGGAACAAAATGGTCCCAGTGTTAGAGATCCTTTAAAGTTCTTCTTGCTGTATGTACCTAACTCTCACAAACTACAAGGAGACCAGAAACATGAAGGTGGTATTGTATATTGTTAATAGGATAACCTAAATCTAAATAATTAGGTAAAATATCTGATTACCTAGACTTCTATCATTGACATTGAATTATTACTTTATATGGAGATTTGATTACGTATTGCATAGAGGTCGGTAGTCGGACTATGAAAACTTGGGATTCCTTTATATTTCGATGAATCGGATCAAGTGAACTGGTAATCCTTCACCTGGTTCGACCACGCGGACCATGCGGTCCTAAGATTTAGTAGTTCGACTGGCAAGATTCTTAAATCGAACCAACTGGAAATAAAAGTTTACGTAGTGCTATTGATCGGACTATGCGGTCGGACCACGTGTCCATAACCATAAGTATTTAGTTGATATGCTATAAACGTGTATTAATTATCATACCTTTCACACATTCCAGCTTCACAATTAAATTTATAATATTGTGTAGACAAAATCTGTGTTAGCGTGTTTGTCAACAAGGTTATTCTTATTCAATCTTTAAAGATTCTTCTTTTTCTTTACGTGTCGATGATCTCAAATTGTGTTAGACCAGTATGTAGCCATCTGCACAGTTCTATCATTTGCGTCGAGTAAATCCTGAAAGGTGCAAGTGGTTGTGCAGGATGGGCAGGATAGGAGGTGGCGCATATCCTGCAGAGGGGCGCCACACTGGCAATTAGTTTGGGATGGATCAAGGATATCCCATTTAGCCAGATTATATTTACAGCGGCCAACCTGGGCTCGCAATCGGTTAAGAGATTTCCAGATTGTTCACTGCAGTTCGTTTCCGGGTGGTAGATGTTCTTCCGGGTTGCTAAAATGTGGAGGAATAGGATGTTTCTTTCGCTACAGTTCGCATCTTTCATCCGACGCTCCGTCTTCTAAGGAGATTGATTGTATATATCTTACGGCTCTTTAAGCGTGAAGGTGATAGTTGATGCCCGTACAGGGGTTGGCGGTTGTCTCGTTCCTGTTTTCCCTTTTCGATACGACTTGCTTTCGCGTAGTACATCTGGTGGAGCTGTACCTGCAAGCGGATACAACATCGCAAGGGGGGTAGGTCTTAAGCACCCCGTTACAATGCGACATGTGTCGTTAAGCGCTATATCAACCTCCTTTGCATGGGCGGATCGATGCCATACTGGGCATGCGAACTCCCCAGCAGAAAAGGATAGACATAGGCTGGTTGTGCGGAGTACCTGTGGCGATGCTGGGGTGCAAGAAAGGAGCCTCCCCGAGTGACGTTAAAAAATTCGTACTGCGATTCCAAACGCCCGGCGCACCCTGGACAGCTAGCACTCGGTAACGCAGAGTCTAGCTGACCAATTCTTTCACCACGATACCTCAAACACAAATCTTTAAAGATAATACTAAGCTTTACTCTACACTCAACAGTGTTGCCATTGCCATATCCGTGCTACCATAATAAAAAATGTTGGTTTAGTAGATTATTTAATAATGTTTTTATTTGACTCAAGTCTCAAAAGTCTCGTTATTCCCGTGACCGAAAATGTTAGTCTCGAGTCTCGAAAATACCAAAAAATCGTCGAGATTCGAAATTTTCGAGACCGAGAGTCCCGGGATGAAAGCCCTAGTACGTACATTATACCTCAATTTCTTAATCTTTAATGTTTGCATGCCAACTGAATGGCGAAATGTGTCATTGCACTACATAATTATTATTTTGTTGCAAATAAATAATTTTGACTCCTTTTGACTTTGATCAGCGTATAATGTTCTCACTGCAGGGACTCAGGCTTCCTCTCTAGGAGTGGGACTTTCGTTTAACTTATTTAAAAATGAAACCTCAATGTCATTTTTAGAGACCTATCTATAGACAGACACCCCACAAAAAAAGGTTTCAGGAAAAAAGTTTTTTTAGTTTCAGTTCTATGTATATCAGAGATATTTAATGATTACTTAAGCCGTCACTAAGTAAAGGTTTGACATATTTTTGTATGACAAAACTGTCAAAGCCATTAATAAGTGATGGGCTAAGTAATCAAAGCTCTCTGAGTACGGCAGTTAATCTTTTATTTTTTTCTGTTTTTGTATAAAAATCGTAAAGCGGTTTACAGAATACATCTTAGATATAAATATATAGTTAATCTTAACATTCATATCTTTATTTAAAACGATCAATTTCTACTGTTCATTATAATTTCTTTCACCAGGTGCGGAGTTTAAACTTTTCCAAGTTATTAGGCAACGGGATTCTGCACACAAAGTTTTGGATTGTAGATAGAAAACACTTTTACATCGGCAGTGCCAACATGGACTGGCGAGCGCTAACACAGGTGATTAAACTTTTTGAACGAATCTATCTTAGAATATAGATAGGAGAAAAAAAAATTTGCCTACTTCAGTTATATAGATTCATTTATTTAAAATGACAATGATTCTTATTTATTCAATTTAAACAAAATAATTAAATTCCAATTTCAGTAAAGTACTAACTAATATTCTAATGAGGCACTTTAGCATAAGGTATACTAGGGGTGTTTCTCATTCACTCCGGTCGGCACATTCGATTTGGCATTATTTGTGGAACAACAGGCAAAGCTATTACTACGAGTATTCATCATTGATTCAGGAAACTACGTTCGGACTTCTACCTTCATTGAATACTGTTCGGGTCGACAAAGCACACTTGTTGAGTACAATTTAAGTGTCTTACTGTCTTGTAGACGGTACCCTAAAAGGTGTAAAATTACCCATAACGCAAACGAGTGGCACTTGTGCTCCCCACCACTGCGATTTTTTTTTTGTTTTAGACCATGCCTGGGAACTCCGTATTTACTTAGATATTGGGGGTCAAAGTTCCAAATTTTGCACAGCTGTTTTTGTAAATACTAGTTTTTCAAGTTAAAACTTTACTTAAATGACCATTTTACTATTAAAACCATCCACTAGCACAATGTTTTAAGAGTGCTACATTGAGTTTTACCGTAAAATTAAATTTTTAACCCAAAAAAAAAACAATGTCGTTCGAATGCAAAAATGTTTGATGTACAGAATGCTTGGTTGACGTACGTGTGAAGGGTTAATTTACACCCTGTATACGTTAATTTCGACGTCTACGTATTCACCCCAAGACCCCACGTATAGAGACAAGACCAGAATTTAACTTGAAATCATAAAAATAAAATATTTTCCTCAGGTGAAAGAGATGGGTATAGTTGCATTCAACTGTTCCTGCCTCGGAGCTGACTTGGGTAAAGTATTTGATGTAAGTTTTTTTATTAATCAATTTCTTTAGTTATACATAGGTATAACGTCTAGACTGCACAAGCCTTGTCGTCTTTCCAAACATGGTACGGATTGGAACAAAGTAATGATGTCTGGTCTTTTTACACGGCATCAGCACTTGCTGTCTGGCCACACCTTAATATAGCGATAGAGAGATGTAGTAATAGGTATCAAAACCGTAATTATTTTACAGCACGAACTCTTTTTGTCGTGCCGGAAAAAATCTGCCAATTACCAGCTTTTATAATAAAAATAACTTTAAAACTGACTTACCTAATGAATTAGAACCTTGTTACAATTAATATTCATTACAGTAATTTTGATATTCTTTAGCTATTTTCGACCAAGAAATATACCAACAATTCCGCTTAACGATGTGCGCAGCATTCATCCGTGAGACGGTAAGGCGAGAGCTTTTAATTAGCGCCACGACTCGCCAGCTTGTCGTGTTAATATTTCATAGCAAAATACTGTTTCTCGCTCTTTAAATATTCAGTATTTTTCTTACTAAGCAGTACCTATTTTGAGCTGAAAATATTGCTGTTTGCTCTTGCTTTTTATGGTATTTATATTTAAATATATGTATATGTAATCCCCGAAGGTATAGGTAAAAGTATGCGCAGTACATTACATCAGTTATGTTGAGACTCGAGATATAGGGTGCGAGTCTGTGACCATCAACCGCCAAATCCAGACGAAAAAATCTGCCTGTCGGTCGTTAAGAGTTTATTAAGAACGCATCATGTGTATTGGCCATTTGACTACTGTTAAAAGTTCTTTGAAATAACATAACATTTTCGTGAATTTTTAAAAACTACTGTTAAAAATGGTCGATTTTCATTCCTGCAATATTCTACAAAATTATACTAGTCGAAAGCCCTGAATGCAAAAGTGCCTAGTTTTCTCTTTTGTCAGCTCCCAACAAAAGTAAATGTCCCATAATTCAAGAATTTACTCAAAAGTAGATTTTCCCTACGAGTAAACAATACTTGTTTCCTCAAAGGATTTCAGTTTTTGTGCTGAACAATGTAGGTACGAAATACCTTAGACTATAAAAATAGCATAAACAAATATGTGGACAATGTTTTCAATGTCGCGTTATTTCCTTAAACTCTCTTTTTACCCGACTACGGCGAAGCCAAAAGGAAGGGTAATGTTTTTTTAGCTACATAAATTCAAATACGGAAATTAATAAAGGCATTATCGTGTTCGACCGTGAAGGTTCCATATAACCTACTATCAGGGTGTCACTGCCAAGCGCGGGGACAGACCTTGGTTCGGGGTATATTTAGTGCACCTAATGCATGAAATACAATTCAATATAGAAGGGCCTTGTTTAGTAAAATCGATGTTTATAGATCCAATGTACCTAATTTAACGCTGTAGTTTGTGGTAACGAACTGCTTCCTTAAGTTACTGGTGTCAGGCACTTGGTCGTACTGGATTTAAAACGTAATATTATCTTTTAATTGGTACCGAAAGAAACGATGGATGGACTGTGTTAAGGATGATATGGCACGGAAGGAGGTGTCTGTTGAGACCTAATAGACAATTAGGGAAGAAGAAGACATTGCGCCGACCCGAACTGAATTGAGAAAGAGAATGATGAATTGGTACCTACCTGTTTAATTTGGTCCTTGATTTGCTGCTTCAGATCATAAAAACTTTCGTAAAAAAATGTTTTAATTCCGTAAAACCGACATTTAGAAAGAAAGTAATTGTCTCGGTTTGCTGTCTTTGTGTCAGTCATTCTCAATAAATCTGGATGTTGGTACTATCTTTATAGGTAGTTTAGGTAGGTATGTATCTTGTAAAAGGAGACGGCAAAGATCAGAAGTTCTTACATAGTAGATATAGATATCTACTGTGTTAGAACTAGAGTAACTAGGTAGGTACTTAAATCAAGACCTGATAAACTGAAAGACCGTATTGCGCCATTATCTCAGAAAGTTGCAATCTTGTAATTATCAAAGTTGTCCGTTAAATACCGACTGGCACGGGGTAGCACGCCCGGTTGTCGTCACGAACTTTCGTTGTTCTGAGTCGAAGCTGAACTATTAATAAAGCCACGACTTTATCTTGAGACGCTAATAAAGGCCACGCCATTGTTGCTTTATCTTGTTAAAACTTGATTCAGTTTTACTTTTAATTTAACACGTTTTGTCCATGCAGCTGTTGTTTCATATTTACATACAAGTGGCATTGTATTTAAATATAAAACAAGGTAATAGGTATGGTAGCTACTGCTTACGATAGAATTTCGACGGGCAGTGTTTTTCCAGTACGGAGTCTGGTTTTTGTACCCGTTCACCGTTTTGAGAGCAGCGGTGATGAAATATATTTTTTATTTTATTCTTTTTGGGAAACTTAAAGCTAATACAGACAAAGTAATGCGCCTGCCTAGGTTCAAATCCACGACTTACTGCTCGTAAGTCGGGGACACCACCACAGGGCCACCACACCACTGCTCTCTCTTTCTCATTTACTTCAGGGAATGGAGAAATTCAACGGGGTAGGCATTACTTTGGTCATCAGCCATCATAGTGTCTATGGATGTGCATCTTCAAATATGACGTAAACATATAACATTATGGTATTACAAATAAAAAGGTTTCGCTTACTTCATTAAAATTAAATACAACTTACGAGGTTCTGTATCGAAACTGAACAATAATTAATAGACGACGCCGCGAGAAGGCCAGGTCTTGCTAGCCTATGTTGCTTCAAAATTTCAATATTTTGACTATCAGTAGAAGAAGAAGTTATTCTATTTAAGAATTGGTCAGACATATCTCCATAGCAGCCACGGCGTCTGAATTTGTTCCCTCGAAGGCTCACTTCGCTCACTCGCTCCTTTTATATGAGACTTGAAAACATAACTTGCGGAATGTGGGTGTGCTATTTAGAGAGACTTCAGCGGTTCAGCATAACCTTTCAGGGATTACAGGCGTGATATTATGTTATGGAGTACATCAAAAATTCCTTCCAAAAAAATCCTACCCGACTTAGTTATAAGCCTTTTTTTTACCCGACTGCGGCGAAGCCCAAAAGGAGGGTTATGTGTTTGGCGTGTATGTAAATGTCCGTTTCTTTGTTCCCGCATAACTCCTAAACGGATGAAGTAATTTGAATAAAATATACGTCGTTAGATTCGTCTTGATGGCGCGAATGTCACTGGCTACATTAAAATTTAAAAAGAAAAGACATTTGCGGATTTTGGGGGCAATACAGCGGATTTAAAAAAACCAAAACCATCGTGTAGGGTATCAAAATGAAGGGTTTTAAAAGGACATTACAAAAATATATGATACCTATATGTTTAAAATATTTTTTTTATTTGGGGGGTGGGAAATCTTTAAATTACTCCTCCCGCTCTGGGCGGTAGGGAGTGTCAGACTTCTACTGACTCAAAACTATTCAGGTTCCTTCCGGCCTCGATACAAAGGGCTAACCTTTGTATCGAGGCCGCGATATCTCTTTCGAACAACCTGCAGCCCCAAAGGGTAGTTTACAAGCCTCACCTCAAATCTCACCTTACTATACACAGGTATACTGGAGCCTGGGCACTCCAGACGCGGTGGTACCAGACAGCTGGCCTTCCGAGCTCAACACGGATATCAACATGGAGCATCCTGTGAACATATCCGACGCGATACATAGCTACGGGGCCTATATCACTGTAAGTAGAGTACCTTGCTCATCATACGTTAATGTACACCAACTTGTAGTGTTCAGAGACGGTGGTCACTGTCGCAACTCGCAGTTAATATCATAAAGTGTCACTTTGAGACCATTTTACGAATTGTAACGTGTAATTAGTATTACTATCCCATTATGATTCTGTTTGGTCTACAGACCGTACCGGTTTGACTGCATCTTTAGGGGTTTCAGGCAGCCTGTCCATTGAAGTAGAGCGAGGCCGCGGTGTGGAGAAACGGAGAAATATTAACCAATAGGATTGCATACTGAAGCGGAGCCTAGATTCCCTACGCATCAATGGACAGGCAGCCTTAATCTTGGTCTTGTTGTCCCTTTTATTAATATTCGTAGCTGCTACAAGCCATTTGTAGATGCTACGCCGTATCCCAGCTTTGGCTTTTCAAATAATAATTGGATAATTTATTGAGGAGTAAACATTTTGATTTACTCTTCAAAACATCGATCATCTATTAAGGAAAACCTAGTCAAATAATTTATTCGATAGGTACACAAGTAACTGATTGACACACTCGGCGTTCAAAGCTACAGGGACTTTCAATTTACTTTCGTGCCCGCGCTATTACGTACGGTTCGTCGCGTGCGAAAATACTTGACATTTTCTTCTAAATTGACGTGGATTAACAAAACATTTTGTTTGTTAACTCGAGTTTTGCCCGAATGTTTTGACAAAGTTAAGAAACAGTAAAGTTACAGTAAAGTAAAGTCCGTTCTTCGTTGTCGTTGGTTCTTTTATTTCAGTTCAGTTTTTCTCTACTCCTTATTTGTAGGTGTGTGTACATTGTTTTATTTGTAAATTATAGCTCTAGACATAATTAAGGTGTCGCGTGTCCTCAACACCTATTAAAAACTCTGCGTGCGATATTTGAATACTCAAAAATTAACGCTACTAAGTTATAGCACTACACGTTAAGCTAATTATGTTAGTAGCTTCAAAATTAACATTACTATCAGCATTCCATGCCATTCTGCCTTTAGGCAACTTTTTGGACGTCACGTATGACGATGACGACCAATAAAGTTGTAGTATGTAATTTAAAAAAGATCGTAACATTTTATCCGTCGTAACAGCTAGACATTATGACGATTATGTCGTTTTAAATTGGCAATATGGCGAGTGCTGTGGCTATCCCATTTAAAGCTTTTATAGCAACCATCCGGTAACCTTCATGGGTTGTTAAAGTATACTGGTGGAAATCGCTGCTTCCTCCTGTATTCAGGTCGGAACTAAAGAAAGGGTTCGGTAAATGGATCTTTTGTTTATACAGTTCGACCTAGCTACATCACTATTAGCTGCGCTAAATGTTTGTAAATGGAAAACGTCAGATAGTTCACACTTGGTATATCGTGTCTTAGTAAATGGTGATCGACCGGCAACCTCGGTAGCAACTTGGTGTATTCGCAAAATAGTCACATATTTTTCGGTTGCGTTTATTATTTACTTTAGAAGTTTGTTTGCTTTTTCTCATCATGTGGTTAGTGCCTGACTTGGTGAAAGATTTTTAATGTCGCTCATGGGCCTCTGACTTACCCGTCCGACTGTCGAGAATATCTCTCAGTCATGCTGGTTTCGTCATGATGTTTTCCTTCACCGATATAAGTGAAAATTATACAATATGCACATGAATCCTAATAATAAGTGGTGAGTGTTGGGTTCGAACTCGAGACCTATGACTTGTCAGTCTGACGTTCATATCACTAGGCTATCAATAGTTTTGTTTGCTGCATTGCTTACGCAGAAATAAATAGATATATCTGACTTGGCTCTGCTGGCACGCAAGTGCTATTATATTACGAGAGCTTGCGAAATTTTGTTTGTTCGTCAGCCAGTTTTATTTGACATTAATTACCTTAGTACATGCAGCGTAATACTTGATAATGTAAAGCCTTAAGTTGAAAGTCACCTACATTGAACTATGACTGCGATTCGGTAACCATGCTCGAGCTGACTCAGCGTCAAGGTGTCGTGGAACGTTTCTTTGTACCGAGTTTCATTATAAGGTAGATGCTACTTGCTAGGTATATGTCGAGATTCCCTATCCAGGCTGAATCAGACTGTAAGGCTTGTTTAATGGATGTTTACGCGACCTAGCGTTTGACATTTAACATCGCTGTTGCCGCTTGGTGTTGTTTAAGCGTATCACTTAAATATATCTATATTTCTATGTTCAGCAAGTAAGGGTGGTAATTGTGTACCTACACATTAATTTGTTAAATCAATGATATTTATGTATTTGCATAGAAACAGGTGAAAACATAGTTGAACTTCCCAGTAAACATTCTCGCCCGGTGTGGGCACAGATTGTTATTTCCTATTGCGACATAATTAAAGAAATATACTAAGGAGCCTTCCTTACCGTTTTATTTTATGACTTATTTTTATAGCACTTCCCCCACGAGTTCGTCTGCGAAAATTGTGATAACGCGTCGAATATCCATTATAGGTACATAGGTAAGTATAAATAATTCTGCCAGTGACAAAATTTTGAGAATTGGATCATTAGTTCCAGAGATTACCTTACTTACAAATTTACAAACACATTTTACCAATTTATAATATTAGTCGATTGAGATAACGTTGCCTCACGGACTAGGAATTTCTCCATACACAAACAGTCCGACCCGTAACAACTACCTGAATGTCATTAAAATATTTATTCTGTGCGGAGTTCGAACCCGCAACACGCAGCGCAGCAGCCACTGCGCCAAGCAACCGTGCCGTCCATGTGCCGTCATTGACTCATTGTGTTAGCAACGTGGCATACTTTAATGTTTGTATAGACTAAAATTCAGTAAACAATCATTCATTAGACTAATACCATCGTAATATTACTTTAAAATTTAAATTAAATCAAATAACTAAATCAGACATGACTATTAAAAATAAAACATGAAATACTTAGGTTTACAAATTTGAGTTGTAAATAGAATTGCATGACTAACTAGGTATTTTATACGCTAGGTACAAAATGCATTATAACATATTAATTTTAATACATATCTAGTCTATGTACTTACAATACAAAATAATTTATAAACGTAATTTAATATGAACAACAAACAGGCAATCAAGCAGGTATAATATCAATAGTATCTAACGCCCGATTTATCTACGTATTTCAATATTGAGAAAGGGTAAGATTGAGTTTGATTGGTTGATTGGTTTGGGTTTGATTGTTTCCTGTTGGCTTTTAGTTCTCTCCTTCTCCACTTTTCGTCGCCCTGGTGTTTTGTTTTTCCCAGGGATCAATCTGTAGTCTGTCTTTCTAGTAATTTATCCGTACCGTGATTTATCGGTCCATCATAGGGTCCGTGAATTCTTCATATTATTACCACTCACGTCAAATATAATTCGTCAGAAGCAATCTCCGTTTCCATTTCTATAGTTTATTGAAAAAAACTTAGACGGTAGTCCTTAGACGTTCCTGTCGCCTCAAATACGATACCCATTTATTTCTTGATGATGCATTTAGTACTACGAATAGGGATTGCGGTATCAGTCTTAGAGTAAACCATACTTTTGCTGTTGCTATTTTATAATACTTTAGATGAAATATTATGATTGAAATGCTTCTATAATGACCTTTTGCAGCCTTAGGAATTAGGTATAGTAATAAAAACACCACAGTCCCAGTATCACATAAGATGGCCACTCCAATCAAAGACAACACATGTCTTACGTTTCTCTTGGACATTTTTTTCTTGAAGCACGACAACACTGATACAACCACGCTCGTGAACAACACTAAAATAAGCGTTATTATAATCACTGAAGGATAGAATTGGAATACCGTTAACTCTTTTCCATCGACATTACCATTAAATAATATGTAGTTTACATATATAGGTATCATTTGGGTCACTACAGTTAAGCCATACACGAAAACGGTTACTTGCACTTTCTCACTACCTAATTTCAGTTTATATACCAACACTAGTTTAAAGTAGGCCAGTAGTGAAGACGATAGAGACCAAGCCAAAGTTGCCATAAAAAAGAAGTCGGTTGTGAACTCGAAAATGTATCGATATTTTTTTTTACTTAACTTGATAAGAAGTAAACTGATCAAATGCAAGGCTCCCATCGTAGTTTGGTTCACAGCGATGTAGTTGTGAAGAGTTCTCCAATGGGACAGCAACCACCATGTCAGCCACAGAGATATGCAACATAGTGTAGAGAATGAAGCTCCAATTATAAGAATTACTTCTTTTTCATTGTAAATCGTATTTTCGTAGATTCGTTTATAATTCAACATTTTGAATTTGTATTTAACGTAGCGCACTCAGACCGCTGCTAATAATGTTTGTTTTTTTTAACCTAAACTAATTACCGTCTGTTAATGAACTATTGTTTTAATTAAAAAACCAGCAAAGTGCATGTCGGACCACGCACAATGTAAGGGTTCCGCAGTTGCCCATCAAAATTGTAAACTTACTAAACTGATTTACCACCCTACTTAACTGCCTCCGAGCGATGATTTTTATTGTAAAAATAAAACAAACTTACATTTGCAGTTTTTAGACCTGCGCTCCCATACATTGTGTATAGGAAAATATTTCATACAACTACATTTTATAAGTTGGTCGACTATTACTCGTAAACTTGTGAAGCCTACTTAACTGTGATAGCTTTCCTTTTATTTTCATTATATGTATATGCTACTACCATGAATTTTTTCACACGCCCAAACACAACCCGTATAAGTGGTTTAGGTTGGCACACTTGAGTCGAACATAAATTTGCACTTTAAAGCTTAATATTTCACAAACGAATGCCTTAATCCAAAAAGTGTTTGAGCAAACTCGCACTATTTTTTAAAAACCTATCCAACGACATCCCACACAAGGGACTTTGCGAGAAAAAAAAATTATCCCCACTTTAATGTGTACCCTACTGGGGATACCCTAAAAAAAATGTTTGCACTTTGTCGGCGTTACTCATTTGTATATTCATGCCAAATTACAGCTTTCTAGTACCTACTAAGAGTTTTTGAGATATAGTGCGGACGCGGACAGACAGACAGACGGACATGACGAAACTATTAAGGGTTCCATTGACTACGAAACCCTAAAAAGCAAAGATAACCATAGCCATTATAGAGGTATAGGTAGGTCTGCTAAATCTGCTCGTTATTTCCGAAAATTACTTCAGTTAGACTTTTTTAAACCGATAAAAAAATGGAGGTTAAACGCGCGGGGACACGCGCACGCGTAAATTCTTTATGTTTATGTATGACCACGCATTATTTCAGATATGATATATTACAAAAAATAAATATATTGGAAAGGAACTACGAAGTCGGTCCATGATTTTTTGTAAGATATAAAAGTATCTCAAATTAATCAGACTAGTAATCACGGACAAATCGGTGAACATTGGTGAATAAAAATGTAATACATCGGTCGGTTAAAAAGTTGAAGTAACTTTACTTTCGGAAGTCAATTAAACTAACAAAAGTCATCGACTTCAGGAAGTTAGTTATTTTCCAATAGTTCGTGTTTTTCTTAGGATTTGTTTTTTTTTCCAAAATGGTTTTTCAATAGACCATTAAAATATTGCCCAGCACTCCAGACTCTATCGTGTTACGAACTCAAAATATCATCCTGAAGTCGACGCACTGATCCACTTATTTTGATGATGGATTTATTGAGAAAACAAATTCTCAGTATATTCATCATGGATCTGACCAATAGATCTACTGAGAATGATCCAAATTAAACCTCATCATGTGTTCAAATTCATTAGTATTTTAAACTTTTTATACCTACCTTCTGATTGTTCATATATGTGATTAAAACAACTTATTAATTAAAACAATAGATCAATATTGTTAGTCCTTTTTGAGGTTTGGTCGAAAGAGTATTTCGTTACTACAAAATAATCATGGATTTATTTTTACTATCAATGCTTGCACCTTTACTGTCTATATTGAGTGTCATAGTGTTGTGGACTACATGGTATATGCTGGCACGGTGGCGAACTCTTCAGAATTACATCAGTGTTAACCAGATTACAACAGGCGCTCTACAGATGTGCTGCCCTTTGTTACTCCAAACAGAATATGATATATTTATATACACATTGATAGTGTCTGACATTTTGTTACTAGTGTCCATAATATGGTCCTTCTCATCATCACTTCTTGCGTACTTCAAACTGGTGCTCCTTCATAATGTTAAATTAAGTAACGACAAATTAAAAGTGTCAATTTTCGTGTACGGATTAACTTTTAGCATCCAAATAACAACCCTTGTGGCAAAATATGTATACAAAGTTGATTTCTATACGCGAGAGAAGTTTGTCTTATTTGTTGTGTTAATAATAATAACGCTTATGATAGTTTTGTTTGTTAGAATAATTGTATCAGTGATGTCGTGCTGTAAGACTGCAATTTCAACGAGAAGGGCTGGACATCTGGTGTCCCTTGTCGGAGTAGCTTTAATATGTGACACTGGCACCGTACTCTGGATACTATCAAGTCTCTCCCCCCTCTTTGACAACTCGTTTATGGATTTCTGGTATTGGCTTCGTTTGATACCCCAAATACTATTCTTGCTGTTCAGCGCATCCTCGCGCTCGCACTGGAAATGGTACTTCAATAGACGAAGAAGAATGAACATGGTTGTGTGAATGTGTTTTCAATACAAAGGACTCGAATAATAAGGGCTACCAAACGTTTTGACTGCGGCGATTTTTTTTCCCAAGGGACCTTAAAGTTAAGTCAGCAATTGCAGTTCCAAAATATATTTATACTGTGATTTTTAGTATAAGAAAGTTTTATTCTATCAACCGGTACATCTAAATATTTTACCCTTTAGATCTACAGACCGAATACGATAAGTGCTCACTGTGATCAGCCTGAATAATTCCTTGAATTGAAAACTTTTCCTCTGGCTAATTAATTTATGTATATTTATTTAATAACTTCATGAGCATTGTTATCAAACGGTATTTAATTAACTATTATTAAAGCTAATCATGTTTATTTCCTCTTCATTAATATTAATAGGATATAGGTACTTAGACATCATAAATAGTAATAATAATAACCATAATGTAGTACCTCCTAACTAATTAGATTCAGCACATCATATGACGCATTTCAAAACAACGTGTAGAACTGTAGAACAATAAATCGTACAACAAAAATGGGCGACGAAAATGTTTCGTTAGCAGACATATTATTACCCCTGATGGGATTCACCATGTCGATTGTGTGTGCAATAGCTTTATGGACAACATGGTGTATCTTACCACGTTGGCGGACCCTTCACAACTACATTAGCGTGCAGCACATCACGATGGCAGCACTGCATTTGATGTGTCTAGCTGTCACGTTTTACGACGCAGAAGACAGTCTTCTAATAACGTTCACCCGTGGCATAATGTTCCTAGCAGCCATGAGTTGGTCATTAGCGTCTTCACTTCTGGCGTATTTCAAACTAGTGCTGCTTCACAACGTCAAACTGAGCAATGAGAAACTTCTGATCACTTTGTTCGTGTATGGATTCACGTTCGCCGTCCACATTAAAGTAGCGGTTATCGAACACGTCTACCGTTTAGATCAGACCGACATGATATTATTCGAATTATATCCATTATATTTAATCTTAATACTTAAAATAGCTTTGTTTATAAGTGTTGTTACATCTGTAATGTCGTGTTGCAAGAAAAGTATGTCTCAAAGAAAGTTTGGTCACGTGGTAGCGTTAGTGGGAGCAGCTTTACTATGTGATGCTGGGACAATGCTGTGGCTCTTCTTGGTCTTGTTTTGTCATGATGATGTATTGGACGCATTTTTCTGGAACAGAATGATACCACAAGCGGCCTTAGTTTTGTTCAACCCCTCGTCCCGTGCGCACTGGAAATGGTATTTCAGCAGACGAAGACGTTTGAACGTCGTTGTTGTGTAAATAAAAGCTTAATATAAAATGTAATACGGTACTTGAAATATTTGGATAGGTACAATTTCAAATATTATCTTTATTTTAAGCGATACGGTTTAAAATAATAAAAGTGCTTGTGTAATTAAAAACCGTGTTTATTTTACATTAATGCTTCCGATATCGATACTTCAACCGCAAATTATTTGGTAGGTAGGTTATGAGTGCTAAATCGTTCGGTGTTGTGGAATTATACCATGTGTACCAAACGAAGAGCATTGGGGACCCATCGATGATAGCTATGAACGGTCGATCTAAATATTTGTCATCCCACTTTTCTTCGTCAAAAGTAACCCTTAACAACTCACCATGACACATAACAGACACATTTGAAGCACCATTGTGAACCCTGACAATAGTAGATAAGTACGTAGTTCGTTTTTTTAATAATTCTTGGATAATTGTACCTGAACCCCGATGTATAATTTGATCGTACCAATGATAATAACATTTATAAAATAAGAAAAGAAACAAATTTATGATTAATAATTGTTTTATTCTTTTTAATTAAACACAATGTTCGAGATATTTTTTTAAGTTGATATTTAATGTTTTTGGGTACGCGTGCGTGGAAGCGGAAAGTCGCATTTGGAAACACGTGAAGTTCATTCATTATTTTTTGATACTTTACTCTTGACTATCGAAGATTTTCTGCTGAATGAAACTTATTAGTGAAGTTTGAAGTGTGAGCTATTTCTGTGGTTAATTAACTAAGAAAATAAACGGAACTTAACACCCACCAATCATATGTATTTCTCAGTCCACTAGCATCGGAATGCGTGCTGTATAATTAGTATAACAGCTTAACAGCGCGTGTGTATAATAGGGCTGCCAATGATCGATGTTTATCAGTGTAGGCGTGTCGCCCTGTGTTGTTTGGCATAGTAATGTGGATCGATATTGAGTACCGCCACTTTAAGGGGTAAATATGATGTTGGCGTTAAGTCGGCAGGTCTGTTGCCAAAAAGTATGATAGGACTACAGACCCGCCGACAACAGTAAAGTTAATAACTAATGACACGAGTTAAAGTCCAATGAGACTGGCTCGTTGGGCTAGTGGTCGCAAATGCGACTGGTGTGCATGAGATCTTGAGTTCGATTCCCAGTTCGGGAAAAATGTTATTGGCGTTTTCCATAGGGAAGTTTTCAGTAGCAGCCACGGAATCTGGATTTGTGGCCGGTTGATGGTAATAGGCTCGCCCCTATTGCTTTAACATAACTGGCGAAATGTGGGTGTAATACCTACCTAACTATTAGGTACACATCAGCCTAATCCTCAGGGATTACAGGTATGATGTTATGTTTGTTAGAGATTGCATGTAAAAATTAATGACAGGGGATTTCGAGGCGGGCTCGAGTTGCAGTCCAGAAAGAGGTACATTGTTCTTTTGGTGAATGTATGGTGTAATTTAAAAAACTTTAAAGACTTCGCCATCTTAGACTAAATGCTTTCTGCAGAGTTCTCCGCCGCCGTTCAGCCCCGCCGGCCGCACAGACGACGGCAGCGCGATCGTGTCTATCATCGAGTCAGCGGAGCAGTTCGTGTATATCTCCGTCATGGAGTACGAACCCATGTGTACCTTCACGCATAAAATGTCGTAAGTACCTCCTACTAACATCATCTTAGTACTTGCCCTCGTTCTCGCGTCCGGCCCTGGTGCAAGGCATGGTACGGGGCAAGGAGGAATGGGACGCTGTCACCTCCTGCGAAGCAGTGATGCTAGCAAAGGAGGTGGCGCAACGTGAGAGGGAGAGAACCTCACGTCTCAGCCGCCGCGGGAGACGCTCCCAGCGTCGGGGGCCACGTGACGGCTTCCGGCCACATGGGCTAGCTCGCCGTCCGTCCGTCTTATGACGAAGACAGGCCGTGGCGACGGCGCGTTCGTGTTCCACGCGCGCCTTAAAAGAGATGCCAGCAACATGGAAGGGGCCCGCAAAGGCCGACGCCCGTCGGGGCTGCGGGATGTTGTAATAGATACCGCGGCCTTGACATATAGGGCTAAGAAGGAACATGGGTGGTTTTTAGTCAGTAAAATTCTGACTCCCTTTCGCTCTGTCCAAGAGCGGAAGGGGTTATTTGATGATTTCCCACCCCCCCCAAAAAAAAAGTACATCTTTTCTTTGGCCTCCCTCTTCCTCTCCATCCATGAACATTAATATCCATCCCTTTTTTAGTCACATGCGTTTCATTCCTACCTACTAACGTTATTATCTTTATAAGAGAAGTTCTCGTCTTCTGTCAAGTTTGTCAATGTGGACCGTATTCGTATGCCTCTTATTCCTTATCGCATTTTACTACATATTTGGAATTGGCGCAACGTGTCTTTAGTATTCTCCTATATAAATATTATCTGTATAGTTATAGTACCTACACACGATAACCAATATATGTGCTATATATAGGTACAAAACTAATTTATGGTGATTTTTAATTTTACGGGGAAATTACATAAAACGGCAATGTTATTCTAAAAATGTATAGCTTGATGTGGGCCCGTGTGTACCATCGTTCCCTCAATTTATCCAGTCTTTATACACTTTCAGTCAACATTCTGGACCAAGTCCGAATAAAAAAAATCATCTCAAGTAAATAACAGATTAATATATCTGCTAAACTCCCTTCCGTATCCAGGTTCTGGCCTAACATAGACGACGCGATCCGCAAGGCGGCGCTCGAGAACAAAGTGAAGGTGAAGCTGCTCATCAGCTGGTGGAAGCACTCCTCGCCTTCCGAAGACTACTTCTTGAGATCACTCACTGACTTGTCGCAGGCTTACCCGAAGGTCGATTTACAAGTGGTTAGTATCGCTTCTGTTCACGTGTAAATGTGCGTCACGATGTCCGACAATGTTTTCTCCATCAATGATTTCCAATATTTTAGTGAAACTGACACCCAATTTTGACCTAGAGCCCTAGCACGAGATCGCATTGTAAGCGTAACATAAATACGTCGACTTCTGAATCGGAAATTATCCGATATAGCATTTTAGTTAAATTGTGTGTTTTGTTTCCAGTCATTAAACATTCGTAAACTTTAAAAAATAATTTTATGAAACGGATATTGTTATTTTAAAATCGACGTATTTACATACATACGACTTGATCGACGTATTCATACATAGTACTTAAGCGTAACTGGCAAAATTTACTTATAGTACACCGCTGCCAGCCTGACCCTTCGAAGTGAGATGTTTGAATGTCGCCTTTGATTACAGAAACGCTTCGTAGTCCCGGCAACGCCAGAACAAGAGAAGATCCCGTACGCGCGAGTGAACCACAACAAGTACATGGTGACAGACCGTACGGCCTACATCGGCACCTCCAACTGGTCTGGAGACTACTTCACCTCCACCGCCGGCGTCGCCTTCGTGTTCCAAGACCAGAACGACGACGGAACCTTCCAGAACTACACCAGAGACATCCGGAGAGATCTACAGGAAGTCTTCGAAAGAGACTGGAACTCTCCGTACGCGGTGCCGCTTAGACGGTTATAACGCATTGTGTAGTTTGTAAGTCTTATGGCAAAAATATCTTCCTTGTTGAAAGTTTCATGAGTTTCCCTGTATGTATGTTATGAGTTTTGTCTTAATATTTTGATTCGAGGTAACTAGGTTTATAAACAGTTTTACAGATCAATTGTATGTGTGATATTGTATGTTTTTTGAAGGATTGTAATTTAATTTAGGATCAAAGTGAGAAAAACACCTTTCAGAAAGTATGAGGCAGTGAGGCGTTACATTTGACATACCTACTGCAAAAAAATATTTTGTGATTACAAATAAGCCTGTGTGCTAGTCTGGTTGTATAAAACGGCTTAATCAATCAGCCAGACTACCGTTGACAAAATCATTTTGTATGTTTTGTTTATGCAGATTATAAAATGTATTGTATTATATAAAACATTAAATATAAGATATCGAGTATTAATAAAATTAATGACAATTTGTGTGTGACTGTGCCTTCTTAGTTTGAAAGAAGAGTATTATGAATTCTTCGTGTGTATGACAAAGTAGATTTTTATATCTTTTTAGATATACAATTACTATAAGTAAAAGTATTCCTTAGAAGAGTGGGTATGTACTGATAATAAACAGAAGGGGATACTAAGTCGAAAAGTTACAATGAAGTTTAAATAATTAGTATATATGTGGTTCTCAGTCAATCTCTTGCGTCAACGGCGACCAATCAAGGTATACAAAAGCATTAGTGGATCTCTCATTGTGCTGGAAATTACAAAGCGAGGTCATATTATACTGGAAATGCATATTATTATATTGGAAGTGTCGCCGTGTGTTCAATCAACCTGCCAACTAGGTTAAGTTGGCCTTTCATGCTGCTAAGCTAGATTGGGATCTGGAGGCGATAGTCCTCGCGCGCCTGCATGAATGGCGCGCGGAGGCGCTACACCAGGGGGTCACTCCGTTGCCGCGGTAAATTGCTGCGCAGCGGACAGACCTCCGGTGCGATCTCATGGCGACATGGAGACAGCGACTGTCGCAACCCCGTGCAGGGCACGCCACGATATTGGCGATAAGTCCCCTCTTTGAGGAGTGGCTAGAGAGACGCCACGGCGCCCTCACCTTCCGTCTGACGCAGGTCCCCACCGGACACGGCTGTTTCGGGAGGTACCTGCACCGAATCAGGCGGGAGGAAACGCCCGGATGTCACCATTGTGAGGATCGGCCGGAGGACACGGTGGAGCACACAGTGGAGGTGTGCCCCGCTTGGGCGGAGCCCCGCCGTGTTCTCGTAGCGGCAATTGGCGGTGGCGACCTCTCGCGCCCGGCCCTGGTGCAAGCCATGGTCCGGTGCGAGGAGGAATGGGACGCCGTCGCCTCCTTCTGCGAAGCAGTGATGCTGGCGAAGGAGGCGGCGGAACGCGAGAGGGAGAGAACCTCTCGTCCCGCGTCGCCGCCGCGGGAGGCGCTCCGGGCGTCGGGGGCCACGTGATGACTTCCGGCCACCGTAGACGCGGGCCTGTGGACGGTGAGTGATGGGCTAGCTCGCTGTCCGGCCGCTTTATGACGACAACAGGCCGTGTCGACCGCGTTTGTGTTCCACGCGCGCCTCAAAGAGATGTCAGCAACATGGAAGGGGCCCGCAAAGGCCGACGCCAGTCAGGGCTGCGGAATGTTGTAAGAGATCCCGCACCCTTGACATATAGAGCTAAGAAGGAACATGGGTGGTTTTTAGTCAGTAAAAGTGTAACACTCCCTTTCGCTCTGCCCAAGAGCGGGAGGGGTTATTCGATGATTTACCAACCGCCAAAAAAAAAAAAAGGTCATATTATACTGGGAATGCATATATTGGAAGTGTCGCCGTGTGTTCAATCAACCTGCCAACTAGGTTAAGTTGGCCTTTCATGCTGCTAAGCTAGATTGGGATACCCTTTCAGCTTTGTCACGTTCTTTTGCTTAAACGCAAAAACCGTCACGACCGACCGGCGTCAAAACTGAATGGAACAATGTCGGCTTAGTATCCCATATCGACTAACATTGTATGTGTAATCTTACTTATAAAATTAATACTGTCTTCACTTTAAATACATACGCCAAAAGCGTATAGTTTCGATACTCTGAAGTGATTCCATAATTCTCATTTATTAGACGTTACTGAAAAGGATACACTAAAACTTGGATCTTTGGGGCATGATGGTACCCATGAATATACGATATTATATACAGGCTATGTACGACTTTCGGCGTTATAGAGATCGAAAGATGTCGCCAAATACTGTTAAGATTTAATTATAATAACAACTCTGTTTACAAAATGTACTTAATTTTCCATTAGCGTATATTTCTATAATAGTAGTTTGCAATACATCCTAATCTATGATACATATCAATTATGTAGCTGATACAATTTATTATGCATTTGAATTATTATAAAAAAATATTTTATATCTACTTACGATCAGTTTGTTTATTTTTATTTATTACGTATGTTGTATTAAATATGAATTTGCTGTTGCTGTTCAATTTGTTTACCAAATTATAGAAGTATTACTCAATTAACAAACATATTTAGCGTAAATCATGAAGCAATAGTTTATTTTCGAAGACAATACGCGTTATCTATGGTGTAAACTTTAAAAATAAAAAATGTAATTACTGATGTCGACCTTTTTTTATTTTCCTGATACAAATAGTACGACAGGTCTAATCACAGATTTCTATACCTTCCCCTTTAGCTTGGGGATCTGTGGGTCGCAAGTTGTTTCAATGATCTGTCGCCATTTTATCCATCCTACATAGATGATCCGGTGCGTTACTTCCCGGTCTACTTCGCCATCCCCTCTGACAAGCGACCCGAGATACCGGAAGCCGGAGCCCATCATAATGGGCGTTCTGGCAAGAGTTTATAGGCACAGGACTGGAGAGACCAACGCATATAAAATGTATTGAAAATTAAAAAAAAAACGCCAGAATACATGTCAAAAAAGATTAATTTAATCATATAATATTTTACACTAGTTTATTCTTCGAACTAGTTAGACTATAGAATATTCTTTAAATTACTCAACACATCGTAAAACATTAACATGAAACAGTTTATAGTGATAAAAAAAGAACTAAAGTATTCATTTGCATGAACCAAATGTCAAAGTAACAATAAGAGGTACTAACTCAAATAAACAGATATAATGAGAAAAGGACATTGATATAAGTATTATTATCTTGTTTTTAGTCAACCATGTTCTCTTAAAATATGGTAATATTAATTATTTGTTTCAGTCTCTTTCCTGTTTTATCAGACAAGTATGCAAAAGCCTTAAATTAAAGAAGTTGTCGGTTTTTTTTGCAAAATAGAACAATGTGTTTATAATTAAAACTTATCGTTAAAAATCAATTAATTCATAAAATAATCTAAAAACAATTTGAATATAATAATAAACTACAAGGAGTAAAGTTTAGAGATTTTTATCTATGACATGACAGGCATCAACTGTATCGCAGAATAAAGATCACTGAGAGTTAACATTGATCCAAATCAGAGATAATAGTACAAGTGCGTACTGTTGGTGATTACCGCTAAGGTGCCATTGAGACCCGAGCCGTTAGGTGAGGGTCTTTTGAGAGCCGAGGACGGTAATCATCAATACACACGTGTATCATACGACGTTTTCCAACACACTTGTGGTTAAATAATACTAAAAAAACATTGAAAACGAGTTTTGAATTTTTTACGTAATGGCGGGAAAAATATCAGTTTTCCTATGCGCGCGCATTTAACAATCGCGAACGGTCATAGACTACAAGAATCAGGTTCCTGTTTTTTTGCTTTTCGCTGTTGGTGTTTTAGCCACGCACAAAATGGCAATTTCAAAGTTTTATTTATTATTGCAAAGAAATAAAAGTTATATTTTTAATTTATCATTTATTTGGACTATTGAACACGATCTTTTTTGTATCGAAACTTTATAAAAAACAAAGCTTCTCAACCAATAAAAAAAACCTATAACTCACTTGTGAATAATAGCAATGAAAAGTCACAGTTTGATTACAGGTGTCATTATGTGCCTAATTGCAGTGAAATTAGAGCCATTCTACCAGCAAGTGTGTTGAAAAATATCTGGGTATACTATCGTGCGGCCACCGAGAGAAAGCATTCCTGACTGAAAATTCAGTCATCTTCTGCTTAGCGTTTTTCCAACTATGTATGTTAGGATTGGCTTCAAGTTTATCCAGATGCAGCTGAAAACCAGTACTATGTGACTGGTTGTCAGACTTTTGGGCAAGTGACCGGTTACAACTGTCTAAAATCTGCAAAAGATAGCTGAGACCAACGGCTTAACGTGCTTTCCGAGGCAAGGAGGAAACTCGGTATGTAATTTTCGGTCCCATTCACAGACCAACCCAGGCAACCGCAGCTTAACCTGAACCACGAGCTCTTCTGACTGCTCATTCAGTATTGTACAATATAATGTTTTACGAAGAGATTTGATCAATCCAACTGATGAGCAGAATCGTGTTCTCTCGGTCGCCGGAAATTAATTACGAAATTAGTTAATGAAATAACTTGCATTTTATTCTGCTGGAGCGCTTGTTTTTACCTTACTTAATCTTTTAAATCGCATATTAATCAAATGAAACAACTTACTGTTTTATAAGGCCATATTAATTCACTCTTTTGTTGGTAGTGTAGGAACAGACCAGTAATTATAAAACATGTCTTAAAAATGTGGCATCACCTAAAATATTAATCTATCTTAGCAAATACAACATTTTCTCTGAGGCGGAGTGCGGGTGAAACATTAGGCACGGTAGGTAAATCTTTAGTCATTCAAAACTTTAAATCGTCCGCGTTTGAAAAGCGGATGAGCTTGGCGCTAACACTAGCGACTATCGATCCCCGTGTGCAGGAATCAGCGTACGCAGGACACGATATCAATGTCACAGTTGTACTGTTTATAAACAACTCATTTTAAACTCTGAAATCATGCACACCAACACTAATTCACTAATGTATCTTTCCTCAGTCCACTTGCAACAATATCTCTTGGACTTAGTCCTCTAAGCATGAGTGGCGCTGTCTTCGACGAAGTCTCTGGCCTCTTCTTGAGTGACGCATTCGACGTGGGACACTTTGTTCCGGAACTTGACGCCGTAGAATTTGTGCGCGTGTTCCAGTAACTCTGGCCTGAAGGTCGTGGTGATGAACTGAGCAGACGTTGACAACTCGTGGATCATGTTCGCGATCGCTTTACGATGCTGTGCGTCTAAGGCCTGTGGGAATCATATTGTTATAATATTAAAATAATAAAATTAGATTAAATATTATTGTACCTATATGCCACATATCTACCGATGATACGAGTAGTATGAGCAGTGTGAAAATGATACTTCATTGTAACCATGGGAATTATAATTTAGTTGTTTTTTTTTTTGTAAACAAAAAGTAGCTACCGATTTTGTATTCTAGGCCAGTAACTATTATGTAGGTTATCAAAGTAATAACATAACAATATTTTAGAAATGTTAATTCATTTCTGAAATGCCTTCAAAACTTTCAATTCTTATGTCATAAATCAGTTTATCTACAGACGCCAGCACACCAAGCTACACGGAACTGTCAAATTTTCCCAATCAACCTTGAACTTAATGGTACAGTGATGAAGTTGAAAATCTATTAAAGAAATTTGACAGATGTGCTGTCTTCTCTACATCATCATCTGCCTAGCCTTTTCCCAACTATATTGGGGTCGGCTTTCAGTCTAACCGGATGCAGCTGAATACCAGTATTTTACATGGACCGACTGCCTATCTGACCTCCACAACCCAGTTAATACTAGGTAATACGATACCCTTTGGTAAGACTGGATTCGGTATGTAAAGGGCGGTCACCCATCCACAGATCGACCTAGGCAAGCGCAGCTTAACCTAAAGATCGACCCGAGTGGCAGTTCTTATTAAGTCACGAGCTCCTCTCCACATCTTCGTCTTCTCTACATCATCAAAATAAAGAGTAAGTGCAACTCACCTGATCGATTTCGTCAAACAAGTAGAAGGGAGCGGGGTCGCACTTTTGTATGGCGAAGATGAGCGCCAGAGCGACGAGTGACTTCTGTCCCCCTGACAATTGGTTCATCTCTCTCATGTCGCCCTCGCCGCCCGTAAACGACACTTTGATGCCGACGCCCTCGAATGGATCTGCTTTCGCACGCTGGAAATGAAAATGAAATAGGTAGTAACGTTGGACACAAATTGAGGTGGATAACTTTTTCATACAGAACTAAAAAAAATCCCAATCCGCCTTGAACCTAATAGCTTTAGCGATTATGTTGAAAATCTATTAAAGGAATTAGACAGATTGTAGTAACTTGATGGGCTGGCGTCTGTACAATGAATTCGTCCAATTTTCTTAATGAAAACGTAAACGTGTACTGTATATTAGATCTTCGTATTAAAAATCAACATACGGTTATGACTAGGGTTAGGACAGGATACTTTTACCCGGTTTTATTTTCCCATAGCATAATACTATAGACCAAAATAAGACGCGCATGTCAGCTGTTTTGTATGTATAAATTTCACAAATAAGGATGTTTACTGACTTTAAAAAATATGATTCTAATTAGTCCATCTTTTAGATTACCGAAAAATATTGGATACGTATTTTTTGTTTCATCAAATCAATAAAAATTGACGAAGATAAAACGCGTCAAAGATTTGAGTGGGGGTTGTGACGTCACTGACCGCTAAAGAATGTCATACTAATGTCTCAGAAAATGACGTCACACGAGTTTTCAAAGCACTGTATCGTCTTTCATTGTTTGTTTACGTGAAACAATAAAAAATACGTGTCCAATATATTTTGGAAATCTATCTGACGGACTAATTCAATTTTTTTGTTAACAAGGTAACCTATTATTTTGGTAATATTGCTTGAATAAGTGGAATTTTAATTCTTATTTTGATTTTTGTTCATAGTAATAGACAAGTACGGAAGTAGAGGACAGTTAGTGTGTTTATCCTGCTAGTTCATTGTCTTGATTTAACACTTTTAATGTCACTAGCTTTTGCCTGCGGGTTCGCCCGCGTGATAATGACGATTTTCCATGCAAACTATCATCCCCTATTTAACTCCCTTAGGAGTTTAATTTCGATAATTCCTTACTTATTCCTTGTCTTTATTTTTATTACAAAGGAAAACTCTGTAAATAGGTATGCTTTCATAATCCGAACACATTCAATGTATAGAGGTAGGTACGTAGGAATATAATAAGAAATACATTTGATCAATTTCGGAACGATCTAAAATTTCACGAGTAATTTTTTTTTATTTCTTAACGGGTGTAAGTTAAATGAAATTTAATCACTAAAACAAACTTTTAATACTGCTGGCACTTCCGCATTGTACCACCCCTAAAGGATATACGGCGACATACTAGGATATTGTACTTTCCATAGAAAGACAAAGCTGAAATTACCCATGAACAAACACGCCATACGTCACGCCATTAACTACACTGACTTGGTGGTAGACGAGGCAGGATTTTTAAAAATAATTAGAGCTATACAGCATTAGCATAGGCATTATAGCTTTGTGTCGCTGTTGTCTCACATTTTTATGTTTGGAAGCCGATTTTACCAGATTTGATCTGTATGTTAGTTTAAAACATACTGCTACACTACGAGTTTAC
The DNA here is from genome assembly GCA_932274075.1 of Diarsia rubi. Classification (NCBI taxonomy): domain Eukaryota; kingdom Metazoa; phylum Arthropoda; class Insecta; order Lepidoptera; family Noctuidae; genus Diarsia; species Diarsia rubi. Next base: position 15,440,848 of record OW026424.1, on the reverse strand, counting down.
AAAAAATAGACAAAATATTATTTGTGTTACAACACCAAAATTATAATAATACATAGTTAAATACTTTCTGATATGCGGTCGGAAAATTATGCCGAACCAACCCCGAACCTCCCATCCGTGATGGTAGATACCGAACCGAGTTTCCCGATCGGCATAAGCCGAATCAAAGCCTTATTAATATGTATAGAATGCTTCGGGCCTGTTCTGTTCAAAAATACCGCAGGTAGGCAAATAAGACTTACTTCAGTAGTGGGTTCCTGTCCATCGTCAGTGTTGCCTCTCATGATGAGACTTCCTCTGCCCTGCGGCACTAGTTTCTTGAATACTTCAGTGAAGTTCTTGCACACTTGTTTAAACGTAAACTGGATGGCCTCTAACTTTCTGTGTTCTAGCGTTTCGATGAGCTCGCGAATTTTCTCACCTCTGTGGGTAAAAAAGTAGAAGTATAAAATATTTTGCTAAAATATTTGTGCGAATAAAGTGGCATGAATAATATTCTTAGAGTTAAGAAGATAAATTATAACACTAATTTGTTAGTGTAGATCGTAATAAATCAAAACATCAACATCATTCTGATTGGGATATGGTATTGAAAAATACAATGGATGTCCAGACGGAACAATCTTAACTGTGATTCTTTAGGAAAGAGAACCAAGACAAGGTGACGGCCTAATGAGATTGTTACACAGTGTAGCAGTACGTGTACAAATTTGAGTATACGACTCTATTGAAATGTTTTGATAAGCACGTACTAGCGTTTTTAGGGTACGGATATACTAACGCGTTCGACGGCGTGAATTTGTAGGTAAAGGTTTACCCCGACACCTGAGATCGCCGCGAACGTAACGAAATTCAATGAACACATTCGCATGCTATGAGTCATGTTCGTCGCGTTAGTTTAGCCGTACCTTTAGCACGCTCCATTTCAAAACTAATCAACTCGTTAAAAATAAAGTGTTACTTCATGGAGTTTTCCCCATAAATTTATTTGTGAGAATTAATTCCAACACTTTGGATTACCGTTTCTAATCCCTTGTAATATCTCTCTGATTACAATATAAAACCTAGAAACAGATTTATTATAGTATATTAAAAACAATAATATAAATACTGGCTGGATTTTGAAAACTACGCGTGGAGCGAACACCGTGGATTAATTAAGCAGCTGACACGAACCACAAATCCAAATAAAATCTGTGTCAACTGTAATAGCAATTAACAATGGGGTGAAGTTCAACAACACGGGGTTTAGAGCGATGCGTATAAATATTCGCAGATCGTATTGTTTTACGAACAGACGCCTCGCAGTCGCTAGAGAATTGGTAAAATGTTCCTATACGTATTACTATTGACCAGCAGTTTATCCGCGGCCCACGACGATCGCAGTTTATGGAGCATCGTGGAGAATATCGTCGATATCACACATACGCACGTTCCTGAGGACGCTCGTCTGAATATCACACAACTGGCGCAAAAGTACCAATATCCTCTAGAAGAACACACGGTGACTACGCAGGACGGATACATCTTAAACTTTCATAGAATTCCGAACCGTAAAGAAGGAAACAGACCGGTCGTGTTGCTTATGCATGGTATTCTAGAAAGCTCGATCAGTTGGTTGCTAATGGGGCCTAATAAAGCTCTCGGGTATGTGCTGGCGGACAAAGGATACGATGTTTGGATGGGCAATTGTCGCGGTAACAAGCACGCTAATATGCACGTTTCGCTGAACTACACCACGACCGAGTACTGGGAATACACGTGGGAAGAGATCGCGCTCTTTGACCTGTCCGCCATGATCGACTACATCCTCCAGCAGACAGGACGCCGAAGCCTGTACTACGTTGGACACTCACAGGGCACTACAATCGGCTACGTTCTATGCTCGATGAAGCCAGAATATAACAAAAAAATTAGAATAATGATTTCACTAGCCCCAATAGCCTGGATGGGCCACGTCAAAAGTCCGATAGTGAGAATGTTTTCACCTGCTCATCAATTACTTGGATTTATGCTATCAAGTTTTAACACTTATGCAACAGGAATGGATGGTTTTAAGAAAATATCATCTTTCGTGTGTAGTGTTTTTCCAGGAAAATGTGATAATATATTTTTCTCATTGTCGGGATATGAAACTAAAGTGAAGGATACCTTTTTGTCTGTTATATTAGGGCACTGGCCGAGTGGTTCGTCAACGCTGCAGTTTGTACATTACGGACAGTTGGTGGAGTCGGAACGGTTCTGTCGATACGACTTCGGTCAAGAAAGGAATATTATGACGTATGGTCAGAGTACGCCGCCCGATTATGATTTAAGCAAAGTGACAGTGCCTGTAATGTTATTCTACAGTCCTAAAGACTGGCTGTCGGATCCACAAGACGTTTTGATATTAAAACGTCATCTTGCCAATGTGAATGGGTCATACTATTTACAAGATTTCACTCATATAGACTACGTTTTCGCCTCAGATGCTGTTGACTTAATTTATAGTAAAATTATCAGACGAATCGATAATTTTGAAACAAATTCCAATTTTTTTGCATATTTTAACTAATTAGGTGAGTCGCCAGATTGCTTTGTTTAAGTTAGTATCAAATAAATGTTGGTGAAATATGTTTTTTTAATTCCTGTTTATCCGTGGAATTAGCAAGCAGGCTTTGATGATTATTTATTATATATTCGAATTTTGTTTCAATAGATGATTTAGAATTATTATTTAGAGCTTCATCATATATTATTATTATATATTTTTTTCATACGTGAATATAGGTCTCTTCGTGTTTCAAGTTTATATTCACGTATGAAAAAAATAAGAGAACCTAATATTGAACCTATTTATTTCTTTGTATAACATAAACGGAAAATAAACTAATGTAATTTCATCAAAACGCATTAAATCAAATCGTAAATATAGCTGCTTGCATAACATTATAGCCACAGCACACGATCAGCCGTTGCAAGCATATGACGACATTACCGCTGCAGATTATGTTGGTATACAGGGTGTAAATGTACCTTTCACGTAGCCATCAACCAAACATTTATCATCATCAACCTATTATTGTTCCCACTGCTGGGACACAGGCCTCCTCTCTTTGAGAAGGAATGGGCTAGTATCTACCACGCAGGCCAGTGCGGATTTTCCTTCACCGTTTTGAAATAAATTACACAAAGTATTGCACCTGCCTGGATTCGAACCCACGACTTACACTTCGTTAGTTGGAGCCGCCACGACTGGGCCACCACCAAGCATTATGTACATCAAACTAAGTAACCCCACACAAAAATGATTGCTGAGAAACAACGTTTTTTTTGGGTGAAAAATCACGTTTTACGTAAAAATGGAGCAAATGGGAGGCTAAACTAAAGTAAAATTTTATCCAAAAAACTGAAAAATTCGGAAGTTTGACCTGCAATATCTCTGTAACTGTGTAGAAAGTTCCCAGGGTATGTTTCAAAACAAACAATGATCACAATGACGGGGATAATAAGTATTCTTCTAAGTTCTTTAAGTATTTTCGGCTTCGTTAAGGGTACTTTTACACCCTTTAGGCTGGGCGAGTCAAATTTGTACATTGTTGAGCAGATGATGAAAAAAACATATATTTACCCAATATCCAGTTCTTCTTTCCTCTTGTACAACTTTTCTTTTTGCTCGGAGAAACTGATGAACTGGTCCAACGCTTTCTTGTTCACGTGGTTGTACTTCTTTAGATGCTGATTCGCTTTTTCGAGCTCTTTGAAAAGCTGCAAATAATCAAATAAATTTATAGTTACGAATTAAAAATGTTAACTACCTTATTTTGCAAGTGTATGGGGTATATTGTCTGAGTATGTAGTTCTACGTTCGATACTTTAGTTGTGCATCTATATCTTTAAATATATATTTATTCTGTACAAGTGTTTGTCACTGAACTCCTCCTAGACGGCTGGACCGATTTGGATGTTTTTTTTGTGTATGTTCCAATGTATTCGAGAATTGGACCCGGTAGGTGGCGCTGCTGTCCGGGCAGGACGATGTCTGACAGGTCCGCCAGTAGAAGTATAGATTACAATCAATACTTCTGTGTACGCCTTCGGGAAGGCGTGATAATTATTGCGCTTGAACAAACAGAGAAGCTTCATAATATTGCGCTTGAATAAACAGAGAAGCGTCATAACAATAAGAAGACCTGACATTTGCCAACTCACCCCGCACGCGAGGAGGCCTGTGTCCCGGTAGTGGTAACTTATACATAACTTAATATCGCGCTTGTAACCCCGGAAGGTTTATGCAGATTTAGTACTACACCTACATTCCGCCAGCTATATTAATTTCCATGTGATGGAGCGACCCTATTGACATTAACTACTACTACCATATTCTTTTCTGATTAATTTTGTTGCGGGATCCAAGACAGTTAAATCGTTTCTCAGGGAGATATGTCGAGCTTCATTGTCTCGACGATTTTCTTTTGGTCGCCACTTTTGATTCTGGTTAACAGGAGTTACAGTGGTTTGGTAGTGCGGCGCGCTTGTCCCATTAAAAAAAAAATTAAAAAAAAACCAGAGACAGGGATCCAGACTTCGTGTCTGGTAAGAAATTCCTGATAGAAAAACATCACTAGGACCTTATATGTTGATTATATAAATGCCGTTACCTGTTTCAATGACATCTTCTGATATTTGGCGTGCAACTCAGGCGAATTGGGTAGTGTGCCTAACGCGGCTATCTTGTCCAGAGATTCTTGTATTTTCTCCTGTAGCAACACTTCTTTGGACGCCATCTTCTCTAAACCTTTAGCGTCTTCCTCCATTTTGTCTTGAGCTTCTTTTTCCTGTTAATTAATTATTGTATATTTGTTAATTTTTTAACATATAGTTTGATTTTTGAAAAGTAGAATAGTTAATTTACCACTGCTAATTACAATTTTCTTGGATGGACTGCAGGGCTATTGCGTATCTTTCAAATCACAGTGGCTATCATATAGTGTCATCAATTAACTTTCAAATGGTTCCATTTTGTACTAAACCATAACCAATTTGACAGTTAATCCATGGACAATATGATAGCCACTGACATTTAAAAGATACGCAATAGCCCTGCTGGTCATGAGACATGGCATCATTTAAGAAAGAGTGAAATGGGATAGGTTGGCGGTTGGCGCAGTGGCTCAAGCAACGGACTGTTGCGCTACGTGTCGCGGGTTCGATCCCCGCACGGAACAAATATTTGTATGACATACAGATCGTTGTTTCGGGTCTGAGTATTTGTAAAAAAAAAAAAAAAAATATAAAAAAAAAAGGTTAAACGAAAAAGACTTTGCTTTGTAAAGTACTAGAAGGACCTCCCAACTTGACTTAAGTTAAAAGTTAGAAAGAAAGGGAGAAAACCCCCATTTTGTTAGAGTATGTTAGACATTTAACAGTAATCAGAACCAAACACGCAAACGCTTTGATTCGAAAACTCGTATCATGTCTATCTCGCTCACTATCGTAATGCAGAAAAAAGATAGACATACGAAATATTATTCTATTCGATCATTTGTGAATAGCTATGCTGGCTTCACAAGTACAGTTACAAGGCAACAGATGCCAGCAATTTAGTTTGCAAAACAACTCCTCCATTACATATCAAACAAAACATACCTTATTCCTCCACTTATCAAGTTCCAATTTGAGCGCCTTCTCATTCTTCACAGCAGCCTGTACCTTCCTCTCGACCTCTTCCAGTTCCTTGTTGATCTGTTTGATACGTTTCTCAGTGGCCGCTAGGTCAGACTTACTGTTCGCCAGGCGGCGCTTGCGATCCTCTACTGAGATCTCTTGCAGTGCTTGTACTAACTCGTCTTTACGTCTGTGGGACGGTAATGAGGTTAGGAGTTTGTGTTTGACATTTTTGTTTCGGTGACGAAGATATGTATTCACATATTTACTTCTCACATGTTTTGTGAGTCTGCATGGTATTGCCACCGTACCGTACACCGCACTCGCGAACTTTTTTATTTAAAAATGTTCGCGAGTAGACACAGTTTCATGTGCCAGGAACAGAATCAAGCTGTGAGTGACAGTGGCACGAGTTATGTTACTGACCATGTCACCGTTGTATTGTTGTGTCAATGGTAGGAATGATCTGAAGGAAACTGTGAATTTATTGATTTGGTATTTTTATCCACCTTAACTTAACGGAATACATACCTAATCAAGTTATTAGTAAGCAGATTCTCAAGCTTGTTCTTATTAGCTTCCAAGTTCATCCTAGCACTGAAGGCCTCCTTGTTCTCCTGTGTTAGACGTCGGATCGCGTCGTTTAGTTCGTCCACCTTGCCTTGGTCGGCCGTTGATAGCTGCTCCATTAATTCCTGTTCAATAACAAGGAATTTAGTATTGTGGAAGTCATATTTTATTGCTCTCCGTGTACTTAAATATGCTTGTTCAATTTCACGCAGACCCAATCTAGAATATTGTCACAGTTTCCTCACGATATTTTCCTACACCGTTTTGAGAGTAGTGGTGATAAAAAAAAATAATACAGAGTCACGCGTCTCCATAGACTAGAACCGCGAATTATAACTACCACTGTTTACTTCGAACAGGTTTATTACCTGAATACAAATCAATTTTATAAGTTCCAACTTCTTACAGTAAACCGTGAATTTTCATACAAAAAAACAAGTTGTTTCAGGAAAAAAATGAGAGTTACGAGAATACTTGTTTTGGATGGATTTGTGAAGAGTTGATTTACACCTTGTATGAAAACTTATCGTACAAGGTATGTGTTGATAAAGTATGTATAGAAAAATGGTCATTGATAAGTACATTTTAAGGACCATCCACCAGCAAGTGGCTCATAATCAAGATTTATGTTACCTGATGCAGTTCAGACTCAAGTCCCTCTTTAGTGGCCTGCATGGCCTCTAGACTGGATCGACACTGAGCTAGGGAACGTTCTTTGGGGCCGCGGAACCTTTCTATCGAAGCCAGTTCTTCTTTCATCAGACGGATATCTGCTTTCACTTTGTCGAATATGTCCCTGGAACCAAGTTTCTATTAGTAACAAGTTTGGATAACTTTTAGGTATTGATTTTCGTAATTTATCAGCTAATTAAAGGTACCTAACCGAACTGTCGAATTTTCCTAATCAACCTAGGCAGATATCACAAATTACAGGCAAAAGAAACAGCGTAACACATTTACAATCATAGTCCAATAAGCTTGTTTACGCTGACGATTTTTTCAGATATTATTAAAGTCCTTGTCGGGTTCTAAGTCTTTGGATTGCAAAATGTCAAGACGCAATTACGCATGATAGAAAGCCTATAATAGGGATGTTTACTGACTAAAATACTAATTATACTAAAATACTATTCTAATTAGTCCGTCTGTTGAAAAATATTGGATACGTATTTTTTGTTTTATCAACATCATCAAAATTGACGAAGATAAAACACGACAAAGATTTGAGTAGAGGTTTGTAACGTCACTGACCGGTAAAAAATGCCATAATAATGTCTTAGAATATGACGTCACCCGAGTTTTCAAAGCACTGTATCGTCTTCATTGTTTGTATGCGTGAAAAAATAAAAAATACGTTTCCAATATTTTTGGAAATCTATCTTAGGGACTAATTAATTTTTTTTTTGTTATTGGGTATACGAATGGCCACCTGAATAAAAGTGATGTATCATCACAATAGTTGTATTTAGTTCAGCCCGCTGTCACAACGAGTCGCGGCGTCGTCGTCCGAACGAAACCGAAGCACAAATCGTCTTTCTCGCCTTTACTGCCTGGATATAAAGCTCATCTAACCGCCTCTAGCCAATTCTGCTTCGAGAAGTGAGATCTCTCTCTTCTACGCCTTTTCGTGACCGTATGTTTATTACCTAACCTGGTGCCAGATTTTATAACGCGCATGATCCTGTGACTTGGCTTTAACAACTTGTATGACTATGTACAATCACTACATACTATAAAACAAAGTCCAACCGTGTCGGTTTGTCTGTTCTACTCTAAAACTACAGCACCGCATATCAATGTAAACGCACCCACGATACAGGAGGAATTCCTAGTGTGGGGCAACGTTTTTTTAAAAAGAAAAGAAATGAAAGAATGTATAGAGTGGTTCTCGAGGAAGGTTTTAGTATATAATTATGACTGACATCCGTGAGGGCGAAGTCGCGGGCATCAGCTTGTACATAAGATTCTTACTTAGCCTTCCCCTGCTTAGTCTCAGTGCGCTGCATCTCGGACACGATGGAGTTGATGCTGGTCTCGGTCTTGTTGAGTTCCTGCCTGAGGGTGCTGAGCTCGAGCTCCAGCGTCGTGATCTGTTCCATGAGCTCGGAGCGAGTCTTCTGCATCTCTAGACGGGAGCGAGACTGGTTGAAGTAGCCGCCGGTTAGGGAGCCTTTTGATGATACCTGTAGACAGAGAGCTCACAATTCAAAGGGCTGGGTCATTTTTCAGACTTGTTTAAATATAATAAAAACAAGCATTCGAAATATTTGAAAATTTTGCGCCAAAGACAAATTAATCATTAAAACTCTTGTAACTAAAACAAAATCCAAAATAGGACGCCAAACCGTCTCTTATGGCATCTTGTGTGTTCGTGGATGCTAGCATAATCAGCGTCAATTTTAGTTAGCTAGCGAAACTCCGTAAAACTGTTGATAATACACGCTAGATTACCTGATCTCCTTCCAAAGTGACACAATCGAGATGGAACTGCTTGCCGAGCTCGGTGGCACACTCCAAGTTCCTGCAGATGAGCGTCTTGCCGAAGATATACTTCATGGCTTTGGCGTACTTTAGGTCGTACTTCAGTTTTTGTACCATCGCTATGGCATTCTAGAAGGATGAGAACAGAGAAAAAAATATTGAAAAAGTGTTAACACTTCAGACAGTCAAAATGTACGTTGTTCACATGGTATACTAGCGGACCTGGCAGCCGTCGTCCTGCCCGGACAGCAGCGCCACCTAACGGGTCCAATTGCAAATAACAAAATCCCCATTAACAAAATGATTCACCATTTAATGAATTCATTTGTTATAAAAAATTTGATAAATGAAGATCGGCTCGACCGATTTTGAGCAAACTTCACATAAACCATCTACTAAATAGTCCGAACAAAGCCTAAACATTTGGTTTGGATAGGTGAGCCCGTTCTTGAGTTATAAAATTACAACGAACAGTCGCATTGATTTGTATATATATTGATTATCGCTATATTAAATCATCATCTGTCCAGCCCTTTCCCAACCAAATGAAGCTGGATGCCAGCATGTCCACACTGAGCAACTGTCATGTCTTTGACCACAGACCAGCAATTTGATAACATGATAGCGATACCTCTTGGTAATATTAGTAACTATCAATCTAGCCACAAGGTAGAACCTCATAACATTACAGCACTCCTGTAATCCCCGAAGGGTTAGGGCTCGTTTACAGAGTCGCGCGGCGCGTGCAGAAGGCTCGTCGCGTGATATTTTATTCATTTACTGAGAGGCGGGTGTAGGGAGCTAGGAATTTAGTTTGAAATATTTATACCTTTTTTTGTGATGTGGGAAATCATCAAATAACCCCTCCCGCTCTGGGCAGAGCAGAAGGGAGTGTGATGTGTATATAACTAGGGAGGTACGAAGGTAACGAACGAGTGTATGGTACAAAGGCTAGATTAATACTGACGGTACATAAGGAGTCAACTGACAATATTAATATTTAGAGCATGTGGGTAGATACGCATCAGAGTGTCAGACTTCTACTGACTAAAACCACCCATGTTCCTTCTTAGCCCTTGTGCAGAGGCCGCAGTATCTCTTTCGAACAACCCAAAATCAATAACAAACGCTGCATTTTAAACTAACGAGCGAAAAATCGCTTCTCGTAAAATCGTCGTTTGAAATCGTTACCGTTTTCATATATCGCCATGTGCTTGAATTAAAAACGCACAACGCGCCGCCCCGCGTCTCCGTAAATGAGGGCTTACCCATTAGAACACCCGTATTTCGCCAGTGGGCGAACCGATTACTGAGTAATTCCTGATGGAAAAACCCAATAACACTTTGTTCGACCTGGGAAAGGACCCAAAACCTCATGTACAATAGTTGCGGCTACACATTGAGCTCTTTTCTCTCACAACCAGTTGCCGATTCCAACAAAAACACGAACCTTTAATCATCAAAAGAACTTACATTGTCATTAGGATACACCATATCCCTGACTTGCAGTCGGTTGAGAGGCATAAACGTAACTTCACCGGGCAAGCTCTGTCGGTTCATCTCCTTCAGGATCTTGGTACCCACTGTGTCTGATTCTACGATGTGGTGGAACAATCTGTTACCAGCTGTCACCTAGAAACGTGTCAGTTTTTAGTATACATAGTTTTCCTGCCGTTATCCCATGTTACAGATACCGGCACGGTTCTTGAGCGCTCGGCGGAAGAGTGGGGATCGCTGTGCGCATCGTACACTTATGACAAATAAAACGCACATCCGTTTATTATTTTTTCGTCGTGAGGTACGTGCAGCAGGAGTAAAGAACAAATCCCGAGTGACGGCTATGACGCGATGCGCTACGGGTCAATCACTGCACTTTCCCCCCGCGCCTCACTTCATACCACCAAAGGGATTCAATAATGTCCATATTATTTTGAAAATCGAACTGACGGACTTTTTAGATTTTTTTGGTGAAATAGCCCATTAATTCGGGGGTTTAAGTCACAACGCGTCCACTCGATTTTTAACGGCTAAGCTTTTTTCCGGCCTTTATGACAAGAACTATCCAAATCATAATTTGTTAAATAAGGGTGATAATAATTACCTCGACGGCGGTGTAAATAGTCTTGTCACATGTGAAGTTTTCGATGACAGGTCCGTAGTACTGCGTAGCTATCTTAGCCCATTCTCCTCCCCTCTCTTGGAATGTTTCCAGTACTTTGCGAACACTGTCCCGACCATTTAAAATAGGCTGTAAAAGAATAAGACTTTAAAATTATAGAATATTCTGCCGTAGAGGTTAGTTGAAATAGTACGCGAGTGGACACAGTGAGTTTCATGTGTCGGGGACAGAATCGAGTTGTGAGTGACCGTGGTAGTGGTACGGAGCGCCAAACACGAACAAGAAAGAGTGTAGACCGAATTGTCTGCTCATAAACATGGTGCTAGCAGCAGCGTCGAAATATCGGAAACTCGAAACATAAAGGGTGTAAAAGTACCCTTAACGCAAACGAAGAGCACTTATTCTCCCCACCACTGCGATCATTTTTTTGTTCTAGACCATACCTAGGCTGGGAACTCCCTAGTTACTTAGATATTGGAGGTCAAATTTTGTTGCTGTTTTTGTAAAAAATACCAGTTTTTCAGGTTATAACTTTACTTAAATTACTTCCATGTCCCCTTTACTATTTAAAGCTACGTTTCAAGAGTGCAACATTGAGTTTTACCATATAATGTGATTTTTAATCCCAAAAAAAAAGTAGTTTCCCAGCAAACAAAATTGCGTAGCGTTACTTAGTTTGATGTACAGAACGCTTGGTTCACGGATGTGTGAAGGGTTAATTTACACCCTGTTAAACATGGTAAATATCCCGTTTTAAGAGTTAATACCAATGTAGTAGTTATATGAAACCAATATTTAAATACCTTTCCTGCCATAGACCGCAGTGCTTGATCAGCCTTCGCCAAATCTTCCTTTAGAGACGATAGATTCTGTGTTAGCGACGTTTCTTTACGCCACAATTCACTGAAAATAAGAGAAGTTTCTTGAATCTGTTATACGGTGAATTTGGTGATCCGACTTATTGCAGAAATTGGGGGTAAATCTTTTAAAACATAACATCAAGCCTTGTAGTCTCCGAAGTGTTAGGCAGCGGTGTATCTAACAATTACACGAACATTTCGCATTTTTCATTTTTTTTGTTTTTTTAGTCCGTGGGCGAGTTATTTTGCCATCATCTAGACACAAATCCAGACTCCGCGACTACTACTGACAAATTCCTTATGATAAAACCCAATAACACTTTGCCCGACCCGGGAATTGACCCCAGGACCGCATGCTCAGCAGCCGAACTTGCGACTAGTAGACCAAAGAGGCAGTAAAGCCGGCTTTTGACTATGGGATGTAATATATATATTACATTTTGAACTATATATTACATAGCACAGTATGAACGGTCACGTACAAAATGTATGACGAGCGATAAAATATTATACGAGTATCTCAAGATGTAATATATATCCCATAGTCAAAAGCCGGCTTTACTCATTTATTTAACCACATACTTTTTTTACAGATCACTTGTAATAAGACCTACTTTAATAAAATAACATAGTATACATACTTCCTCGCGCTCTGTTCCTGGTCCTTCCTCTTCTTACACTCATAGTACTGCTTGTTGTGCTCATCAATGGCCACGCGTTGTCTCTCCATCTCCTTCGTAGTCTCTTCTATTCTCTTCTCGAGTTCTGTCAACTTGTTAGCGTCGCGGCGAAAATCGTCACGGAGTTTCGTCTCGTGGTCCTTCTTATCTTTTATTTGTTTGTTTAGGGATCTGTAACGGCAGATGTGTGTTAAAAGCAATATTTAACTGGGAGGAAATAAGAAATCCTTATAGAAATATTGACCAAGACACATTGGGCATAAATATACTTTATGCCGTAGCTCGCCAGGTATTTTATTCATTAAAACTTTTTAACGAAAATTAAAAATACGAAGACGGGCTAATTACTTTACGCAATTTCTACCAAAATAAACGAGCATTGCAAAGAGGCAAAAATTGCAGATGCACTACGGTGGACTACGTGGATTATAAAATTACTAATTGAGTTATTTCAAGTCGAGTTGGAAATGTAGTCAAACTTGTTTTAAAATTCAGTATCTTATGTATACAATCGGGCGTTGAAGTAGATACCTTCCACCTAGTTCAGCAGTACTCATTGTCCTAGTTGGCAAAACAAGTAAATGTTATAAGTGTTAAGTTACATACTTGAGTTCCTTCTCGATCCATCTGTCCCTGTCCTGCTTGGAAGTGAACTGCGTACCTCTGCCCTGCTTAGCATACAACTCCTGACGTTTCTGCTGGTTGAGTGCTAGCGCTCTGGTACATTCCTCCTCGCGCGCCTTCATCTCTTCATATTTTGGTTTTAGTTCTTCAAGTTCGCGTTCTTTTTCTGATATCTGTTGGCGTAGACGCTCCAGCTCGCCTTCGGCTCTTTCCTAAGGGTTTTTATGTATAGTGTTATCTTAGACCTCCAAGCAATATTCTATAATTAACAATCAGATCATTTGGAGACCCAGCAATCTAGGTAAAAAGTGTAAACAAATAGCAAGACCAAATTGATCACAAACTAAATACAACAGTTGCATGTCAGATGTGTGTTTTTTTGGCAAAACATTCCATAGGCGGTCACTCAATGTAACTAGATTAGTATTCAGCTTCATCCAGTCACACTAGAAGCCTATTCCTATGTACACACATCAAAAGTGTCTAGGGATCAACATATATTTTTGCAATAACTTTTCTCCTGATTGATATTAATTAAAATTTTCTTTAAGGATTCATCAAATAAAGTGTTTTCGTTTGTCACAGTAACGATAAACCAAGTCACCTTTGCATTAATAAAGAAATTTGCCATTTTCCTAATAAAGGGATTTTTGACATTTGAACCACTAACATTAAAGTTCGAAAAAAAGACTGAAATAACAGTTTTCTTTAAAATTTTATTGGGTAACTTAAACAATTAATAATCCGTGTTTCTACCGCGAACACTAACAACACAAGAACATCGGTTTGGCATACTCAAAATGAGTTCATCCAAATCACGCTGTGGAATGGCCGCCCATGTTCGTTGCAACAACAAAAAAAGGTCTTCTTGCGACTGGATACCCTCCATATTCGGCACAGCTCTTCTCTGTAGCATATCCCATGCATGCTCAATCGGGTTCAAGTCTGGCGACTGAGCAGGCCAGGGCAGGACATTGATGTTAGCTGCGGCGAGAGTCTGTCTTACAACTCTTGCGGTGTGCGGTCGTGCATTATCATGCATTAACTGAAATAAGGGACCGATTTGCACTTGTAGAGGAACGATGACGTCTGATACAATCGTCTCAGCATAAATTTGAGCGTTGAGGTTGCCTCTGATCCAAATCAACTCAGTTCTTCCGCCGATCCAAATACCCGCCCATACCATGATGGTTCCACCACTATAAGGATGGACTTCCCGGCAGGATTTTAATCGCTGTTGGCGTCCAGGGGTTCTCCAGTGTCGTATACGTCTTGTATCCGGTCTCATACCAAAACGAGACTCATCAGAAAAGCACACGAAACGCCATTGTTCTTCTGCCCAATTTCTGTGTTCAAGAGCCCATTGATATCGAATCCTACGATTGTGCATTGCTAGAGGTGGTACCCGTAGCGGTCTTCGGGAATGAAGGTTCGCTTCATGCAAGCGGTTTCTGACTGTTTGGTCGCTAATTAAGTTCCCTGAAGAGTGATGAAGCCTCACGGCTAACATCATGGCGGTTATTGTTGGAGCTCTTCGAGTTAAGATTTGAATGTATCGGTCTTGTCTCCGTGTGGTGCAGCGATACCGTCCTCCATGGCGCTCAGCCACGGTACCAGTGCTTCGGTAACGTGTCCAAAGTCGACTGATAACACTCTGACTTGTATTCAGAGCTAAAGCCACAGTACGTTGCCGGGAACCAGCTTCTATCATTCCCACGGCTCTGAGCATTTCTTCCCTGCTTAAATGACGTCGCCGCTCCATAATAACGTTGGTTTTAATCAGTAGTAGGGAAACAGTAGCACTAATAATGTCTTCAATGCGTTGTATGTTTTTATAGGGAAAATATTGACAGCTGATTTTCATCTTTTACTCGAATTTGATTCACAGTTCCTGATTCAAATTGTGAAATGCACCAAAAAGGATCCATATAAATTTATAAAATCATAAATTTATTACAAAGCCACATCTCAATCTCAAGAAATCCGCATAAAAATGCTTGATCCCTAGACACTTTTGATGTGTGTAGTTGGGGTAAAAGCTAGGCAGATGTACTGGGCCAGTGATAGGGATGTTTTTTTTTTTAAACTATGATTCTAATAAGTCCGTCTCTTAGATTATCGAAAAATATTGGATACGTATGTTTTGTTTTATCAAATCAATAAAAATTGACGAAGATAAAACGCGTCAAAGATTTGAGTGGGGGGTCGTGACGTCACTGACCGCTAAAGAATGTCATACTAATGTCTCGGAAAATGACGTCACACGAGTTTTCAAAGCACTGTATCGTCTTCATTGTCTGTTTACGTGAAAAAAAATACGTGTCCAATATTTTTTGGAACTTTATCTGACGGACTAATTCTATTTTTTTTTTGTTAACTAGATAAATACACCTTAACATCATGCCCGTAATTCCCGAAGGGTTAGGCAGAGGTGTACTTATAGTAGGGCACCTAAATTTCGCCAGTATATACAGTGTGATTCTTTATAATGTGCACATATCGAAATGGGGGAATCTATGCTTAATTTTATCGACGGAAAAATTATTAAAAAAAATCTAAATATTTTTTTATATTTTATATGGAATTTTTAAAAATTTTGTCTGCTACTGTGACCCCAGTGTAAACAAAACGGTGTAACTTTTAAACTAAATTATCTATCGCGATGAAACAAACTCCATAATGATTGGAAGCAATTAGGCGTCCTCGTAAAATGAAAATTGTGGAAAAAAACTACCCTCAATTGAAAATAAACACGTTTTTTGATCAAAAAAAATTTTTTTTTTCATAACTTTTTACATAAAATTGTTTCATCGCGATAGATAATTTAGTTTAAAAGTTACACCGTTTTGTTTACATTGGGGTCACAACAGCGGACAACATTTTTGAAAATTCCATAAAAAATATTAAAAAATATTTAGATTTTTTTAAATATTTTTTCCATCGATAAAATTAAGCATAGATTCCCTCATTTCGATATGTGCACATTATAAAGAATCACACTGTATGTATGTTTAAGTCCCAAATAGTGACAGCTTAGCATAATGTAGTCCACGGTTACTGTTCCTACAGCTGCGGCATACGCTCTTCTCTGTGAGAGAGAGTAGGCATAATCCACACAGTCAGTATAGTGGATTACTAAACGTTTGCTTACCTTAGACTTATTATCTCCATCGACGTCATCAGACAAGTCTTTAATACCAAGTTCCAGCTTGGTCTTCTCTCTCAACAGTTGTTGTTGTTCTGTCGATAAGATGTCTTTCTCTTCGCGAGCCGCCGCCACGTCCTTGCGAGCCTCTTTTAATTTTCTGTAATATTTGAAGAGGTCATTAAATATATGAGTTCTAAAGTAGAAGAATATTAAAATTGTGGATCTCGATAAAATAAGCAGCTATGCAAGTTAAAGAAGCTACTTGCCCCTTGCAATCTAAAACTACATACTTCTAATGGAATAAAGTGTACAACAAAAATTTCATAGTTTGTAAAATGCTCAGACACCGATGCAGTTGTTTTGCCGCAAAAAATAATCACCAATACGGTGCGAGTCTTCATAATGTGCTCGTATAAAAATGAGGGACTCTATCATTAATTTCAATAACAAAAAAAAACTGTATGATTAGTACAAAATTGTATTAGGTGATTAATGAATTAATAAGGACTCGCATTACCTATTAGCTTCTCTGACATGTTCCTGCGCCTCTCTAACCATATCAGCGTAATGTTGCTGCTCCTTACCACTGTTTGAGCGCATTTTCTCCAACTAAAAGAAATAACACAATGTTAATCAATAGCTTAAAAATCACGAGTGTATTAAAATTGACTCAAGGTGAATGCAACACGACGGGTCGAATTTTCTTACGTTTTTTGCAAATTGCCAGTCAGTGTCAGGTTGTATGTTAAATAAAATAGGATTCGCGACCGTAACAAATGTGACTTTACTGAGTAATAATGATTAATATCACCAATACAACCCTCTCAGTTCATATAAGTGTCTTGAGCGACTATTTGTTGAAAAAGGCATTAATTAAAATTCGAATTTCGCGGACTACCTCGTCGCATTCACCATAATATCCATTGACATAAGAATATATAGAAGTAGAATACGGTATTTCACCAAAAAATCTAATTAGTCCGTCAGATAGATTTTCAAAAAATAATGGACACGTGTTTTATATTTTTTCACTTATACAAAAGATGAAGACGATACAGTGCTCCGAAAAGTCGCGTCGAGTCGTGTGACGTCACAAGGTTAGTACTTTTTTACACACAAAGTGACGTCAAAAGCCCCCACTCATGATCTTTAACACGTTTTATTATCGTAAATTTTAATAATTTGATAAAACAAAAAATACGTGTCCATTTTTTTTTTTCAAATTAAATTTTTTTGGTGAAATACCCTATTGGCTGAATTTAAATGCTTCCTTTGTCGTGGGGTTATTGCCAAACCTGGTGTCAGAGTTATTATGCCGGCCATGGGCCTCTGATATGGCTTTACATGCCAGCATGAGAGCCGGTTTTCTTTGCTGAAGCAAGTGATATAATAATAAGTATAAAGGGTGTAAAAGTACCCTTAACGCAAACAACAAAATGTACTTATTCTCCCCACCACTGCGATCATTTTTTTGTTCTAAACCATACCTGCGAACCCCCTAGTTACGGAGATATTGGGGGTCAAAGTTCCAAATTTGTAACAGATGTTTTTGTAAATACTTTTTCAGGTTATAACTTTACTTAAATTGCTTCCATGGCCCCTTTACTATTCAAAGCACCCACTAGCACAATGTTTCAAGAGTGCAACATTGAGTTTTAACGTAAAATGTGATGTTTGACCCCAAAAAAAAATTTGTTTCCCAGCAAACATTTTTGCGTAGGGTTACTTAGTTTGATGTATAGGACGCTTGGTTCACGGATGTGTGAAGGGTTAATTTACACCCTGTATACCTAATTCCAGTTGGTTAGTGTGTGTTAAAACGTCCGACATTACTTTATGCCCCCATCATAATCAAAAAAAAAAAATCTTACTTCTTCAAGCTTCCTTTTGTTTTCTCTATGTTCAGTATCATGAATGATGAACTCTAGCACACGCCTGGCTCTGTCCCATTTCTGATATTCCTTCAATTCTTCTTTCTCCTCCTCCAAAGTCTTGAGACGCTCTTCAATAGTTTGTAAGAATTCATTGATTTTCTCCACCTATATTGACAGCAAAACGAATTAGTATTCTTGAACGAAATGAAAAGTAAAGTCCAGGAAAATTACTAGAAATTAATACTTTTTTTAGCTGCCCAATAAAAAAATGATTTTTTTTGTGTGTTTCTTCTGCTGTAATAATAAGTATATAAGTACAACGGGCTGGTGTCCGCAATTCCACGCCTGCGTGCGTCCCTCGTGCTCTAATAATAGTGGCAGTGTTACCTTTCCAACAGTTTCTTTTAAAATAGTGACAGATTCTTCTCTGCGTTCATCATACACTCTGGTACCAGCCACTTCTCTTAGGAGCTTCAACCTGTGTGAGTCAGGCGCTATGGCCATTTGATTGATCTGTAAATTATTAGCTTGGCATTAATGACTATTGCGATGGTATAGTAAACGATTATTTAAGCTTTCTAATAATGGCAGACACTTAAGACATTCATTATAGGGCCTCATCTTATTTTTCTAGCATTTGTTCTATGGTTTACTAGCATACCAGCTATAATTTTAACGGTTTGTTGTAATCTAATTTTCCCAGTTAAAATGATAGGAAGTGGCGATGGGCCGGCGTTTTGGGGGACTGCTGTGTAGCGGACTGTCAAAAAGTGCTAATCTTCAGCAAAATTTGAATAAATGACTTGATTTTGTTAGAGGTCTCTTGTAGTGAGTAGTCAGAAAATATATTCAAAATAGTTGTGTAATTGCTATACAGACAACTTACTACTGACTGAGTAGTAGGTACCAATAATTTATAGACTACTAAGTTAGAGTACTAAGTAACATTTAGAAGCAATTTTCACCTACTGTATTGACTTTATCAAATTAAATTTATTTATTGTTTGTCACAGGTGAAATGTCAGGTCTTATTCCTTACCTTGCCCTGTTTGACAATGTAGTAAGGGTTGGAGTTAGACAAGCCTGCACTCTCAAGTAGATTGAGTACCTCAGAGCGAGGTACCACTTTCTTGTTGAGGAAGAACTGATCCTTCTTGGATCCAATAACACGGCGGAGGAAGATTTCATCTTTTTCAATCTAAAATGATATAAAAAGTTTAAATAGGTATATTATAAAATAATTATACAAGTACTTTTTTAGGACCCATTATAAATAGGAAACAATAGACAAAAGTTGATAGATAACTAAATAAAACCTACTTAGTTTGTTGACAATAATTATGTAGACAACTGTGTTTACATAAGTTCAACTATGTTGCATTGTTAAATGCACACATGCATGCTAACATGAAGTGATAAAATTAAACATTCTCAAGATATTCTTATCCAATAGATTAGAAAGTTGCTCTACTTCACCATTTCTGTTTTCATTTCATTTGTTCAATAACAATTTACATGTTAACTGAATGTGTTACAAAAAACATAAGATACCTATTACAAAAAAAAACAGACAGTATGGTAAAATTTAAAAAAAAAGAACAAATTGCATCTCTATTCGAATTAAATTAGTAATAAAACAATGTCAACATAACAAAAATTATCCTTCCCTTCTTTTATCTATCCTTTGTTCCTTTATTTATTTAACAGAAAGTAAGAACCAGTAATAATAATAATATTTCACAACTATCACACAACGCCATCTAGTCCCAAGCTAAGCAGAGCTTGTGTTATGGGTACTAGACAACTGATAAACATACTTATATATTTCTAAATACCTACATATTATAGATAAATTACACCCAGACACAGAACAAATGATCATGCTCATCACACAAACATTTGTCCTGGGTGGGAATCGAACCCACGACCTCCGGCATAGCAGTTAGGGTCACTAACCACTAGACCAACAGGCCAATCGACCAGTTTTAGATAGGTAAACAAAGAATTCTAAAAGTAAAGAAAATTTATGAACATTGTATGCACAAAAACCAAACAAGCTATACAAAATCAGTGTATGCAGATCTCTTAGTGTGTAGTACAGGAAATCATGTAATACTGTAATATCATTGCTTGATGTGTTGCAGTATGTATTATGCTATAAACTTAGGGATTAAATTGATGATTCAATTCTAGAGAAAAGTTTTGTGAGCTTTACAGAATATCTGAAGTCTGCAGTCACATGAATGTATTAGTAATTATCATTTACAAGAAATCTCCAACTGAAATGCTACTTACTGGTATCCTGTTGTCAGAATTGTCAAAAATGATTTCAACAAAGGCAGAGATGACCCTCGGGCCAGTGCCTTCGTGTAGCAGTGCGAGACGTTGCTCTGGTCGCAGATGAGAGAACTCATCACTTAGCACAAATTGTATAGCTGAAAATTATCATCAACAAATAAGATACATTAACATAGGATATTTGAATAAAAAAGTTTCAATGGTGCTATAGACTTTTGATAGTAAAGCTAATACTGATGTACAGTAGCATCGAATGTTTGGATTTGATGTCTTTATATTTCAGGAAAATTATTGTCAACTTACTATTTCAAGGTGTCAGTACTTACCATGGAAAAAGTTACTTTTCCCGGAACCATTACGACCGACAACGACATTGTGTCGTTTGTCGAACGGCTCCACAACAATTTGCTCGCGATAACTCTTGAAACCCTGGATTATCACCTGTAAACAGAAGTACAATACAATAGCGTCACTTCTTAGTTACGATAATCTATAGAAGCAGGAACATATTTTAAGACTTTCTAATTTTGATATCACTAAAAAGTATGCATTTCACCTGTTTAATATGCATTTTCACAGATAGTCAGTATAAAAACTACATTAATTGTTTATTTTAGTGAAACGTTGACCAAGACCGCCATTTCGAAACGCCAAAACTTGACGTTGACGTTTCGCGCCTACTACTACTACGCGGCGGCCATTCCATTAAGCACAGATTATGCACGCGATCGGATACGCTAGTCTGTTTCTGCAATTTGTCGCCAGGCTGTAAAATTAAGGTTTTAATCATGTTAATTTCAAAAATCTTATAATAATAAATTACGAGAAAACCAGAAATATTTATTTGATTGAGTTACCGTAATCTCGATATGCAATAATAATTGATGATGAATTTTAAACTTAACGAGGACACTATGCGCTATCACCTCAAGAATGTGTGAATAATAAATTAGGATCATTTGACTTGTTGTTTCTTTCCATTGAAATCACGTGTTAAAAACTTAAATAAGCACCGGTCTCATAATTGTGTCGTCACAGCCACGCCTTTATTTAGTACTTAGGTAAGGTACATGATATACAAAAAAAAAATGTCTAAGAAGGGTTGCCGTTACTGTTCGATTACAAAGCAAAGAGTAAAGTTATACCTAAGGGGCATGCCCTTTTCTTTGGAGAGTGGTAAATCATCAAATGACTCCTCCCGCTATGGGCGGAGCTGAAGGCAGTGTCAGACTTCTTTTGACTAAAAACCACCCATGTTCCTTCTTAGCCCTTTGTGTCCGGATCCGCAGTACCTCTTTCGAACAACCCGCAGCCCCAGAAGATGCCCATATTAGCCCGCCTCACTATTCCCAAACCATAACTTACGCAGACCATCAAACTTTTACCGGCACCAGCTTTGTAAAATAGATCGCCACCCTTAACAATAACTCACAGGCAGCCCAGTAGCTACAAGGTTTTATTGGTGAATCTACCGGGTATCATTGTACACTATGCGCTAGTTGAGTCATCGGCCTTGCCTAGTCCAAGCAAGATCAATATTTACGCCGTCTCATGTATGTTAATATGTATATGTAAAAGCCCAGTTGTGAGAATATTAATATCATAAAGCTTAGTTGGGTGAATGCCAACATACTTCTTTTGAGGGGAACCCCCCTCCCTCCCATAGGCAAAACGTTATGTGTGAAAGCTTGCCCTTCCCCCAACCCATGTCTGTGACCTTGGTCGGCCCAACTGTGAAAATTTTATAGGAACCTGCTAGTTGTTTCTGTATCTTGAATAGTTTAAAAATATAACAATTATCTGATAATGAAGGAACCTACGAGGTGTTTTAATTATCTTTAGAATATACAGATATCGCGCTAAGACAAACAAAAACAAATTTAACAATAAAAATTAAATTAATTTCCATACAAAAAAATCGCTATAATATGGCGATTTTTTGTATGGAATTTTACTTAATTTTTTTAACTACAATTACAAAATTATGGAAAAGTACAGAACGTTATTTTTTTTCTAGACTACGCCACGAAGGAGATGGCGGGACGAATTAAACAGGTTCCCTCGGAACTGGAAGTAGGACGCACGGGTTCGAGAGAAATGAAGGGAGTGGTGGGAGGCCTTTGCCTATTGCTTAAAAAAGCTAATATTTATAGCACCTAGGGACGCCTAGGTACTAAATATTAGCTAGTGATATCTTTTTGAATTACAATAATTATTATTGAGCAAGTTCGTTATGAATTCAGATCCAGTTTATAGGCTAAGAAAATCTGACGCAATAATTATAAGGAAAAGAAAATAATGGGGTTACTGAATTATTTTGTCCCCTGATCAATTACTTATAATTCAGAGCAGGATTCTAGTAAGAGCGATATTTGCTTCACAATCCTGCGTAGTTCGAGGTATAACTAAAGTGACCATACGTCCCGTTTTGAACGCGACTGTCCCTTTTCTCGGCCACCTGTCCCGTTGTCCCCAAACAAAGCACTGAGACACAACATTGTCTCGTTTTCCGAAACTGCGTGAAGTTTTAAAAACTAGGATAGAACTTGTCAGACGCAAGCCGTGCCTGCGTGTCGGGGCTGCGGGTTGTTCGAAAGAGATACTGCGGCCTCATAAAGGGTT
Organism: Diarsia rubi; assembly: GCA_932274075.1. Lineage (NCBI taxonomy): Eukaryota > Metazoa > Arthropoda > Insecta > Lepidoptera > Noctuidae > Diarsia > Diarsia rubi. Next base: position 15,417,926 of record OW026424.1, on the reverse strand, counting down.
AAGAAGGAACATGGTGATTTTGTTTAATAGAAGTCTGACACTCCCTGCCGCTCCGCCCAGAGCGGCAGGAGTCATTTTATGATTAGTCAAATTCCAAAAAAAAAGCCCTACCTAACTGGACCGTTTGTCTCAGGTGGACATAATTTTCTACAACTTCAAGTGTGAAGTCCTCGAGATCTTGAGAGGAGAGGGTGTTACATAGGCATTCAACGTGACTTTGGTTTTTGCTGTCATATTATATAAATCCATGTCCCGTACTGAGTTAAAGAAATAATGGTCAGTCTAGGTAAAACGAATAAATTAATTCAAATCAACGCTAATGTTTTTTTCTTCAACAAAAATGTTAATGTGAAAACCTAGTACTGAGTAGATCATGTACTTACTTGCCGAATTAAATTCGTAGTCGAATACGTCACCGACAGTTAAATATCAAGGACAGAATCAGAGGACTCGTTAATTGCCAAAGTTCATTCTTTAATTGATGACGATTTAGGGCTTCGGTATACCCGCGATGACCTCCGGCCACCGTAGACGCGGGCCTGTGGACGGTGAGTGATGGGCTAACTCGCCGTCCGTCCGTCTCACGACGAAAACAGGCCGTGTCGACGGCGCGTTCGTGTTCCACGCGCGCCTCAAAGAGATGTCAGCAACATGGGAGGGGCCCGAAAGGGCCGACGCCTGTCGGGGCTGCGGGTAGTCCTCTGGTTATCGCGGCCTCGACATAGAGGGCGAAGAAGGAACATGGGTGGTTTTTAGTCAGTAGAAGTCTGACACTCCCTTTCGCTCTGCCCAAGAGCGGGAGGGGTTATTCGATGATTTTACACCCACCAAAAAAAAAAAAAAAGGGCTTCGGTATAAAATATTTTGCGTTAGCTGGTAATTGTAATAATTATTAGTAGTATTATTAGACTGGCCTGTTGGTCTAGTGGTTAGTGACCCTAACTGCTATGCCGGAGGTCGTGGGTTCGATTTCCACCCAGGACAAATGTTTGTGTGATGAGCACGATCATTTGTTCTGTGTCTGGGTGTAATTTATCTATAATATGTATGTATTTAGAAATATATAAGTATGTTTATCAGTTGTCTAGTACCCATAACACAAGCTCTGCTTAGCTTGGGACTAGATGGCTTTGTGTGATAGTTGTGGAATATTATTATTATTATTATTAGTAGCTGACTGATACTGGTTGATCTAGGACCTACAAACTCCCGTGGATTGTGGGAGGCGTACTTTTCCCATGTCCTAGGACTTAGGAGCAAGCGTAGCAAGGGTACTCCATGGTGGTTAGTTAGAGTCTCACAGATCCCCCGGTAACCCCAGGGCGGAATACTTACATGAGGATTTTCCAACCCGAAATGAAAAGGTCTTTCAGGCCCGCTTTTATATATTTTTTTTATTTCCTCGAAGGGGTAGAACAAGAGATAGCCGCGGTTTTTTTTCAAAAAGGATATCATTATAAGTCATCCACGTCTACCTTAAAAAATATCTAGATATTTTATTTTATTATAAATAAAGTTGAATTCCCGGTGAAGTTATTGAAACAATTTTATCTATGCATTGAGGTCTTTCATGAGTTTCTATTACTTATCTGTAACTAATTATTGTTTTGTGACTAAATAAAATTATGTTACTATTTTCACGTCGAGATAAACAATAAATAAATAATGAACTACGTAGGCACCTATAACTAAAACGTGTAGCAAAACGTGAAATATAATATATCTTGAATTCATTTACAAAAAAATTAGGATAAGTTAAAAAGTACGTACCTACTTTTTTTTTTGGGGTTGTGTATAATCATCAAATAACCTTCCGCTCTGGGCAGAGCGAAAGGGAGTGTCAGACTTCTACTGACTAAAAACCACCCATGTTCCTTCTTAGCCCTTGTGCCGAGGCCACGGTATCTCTTTCAAACAACCCGCAGCCCCGACGAACGTCGGCCTTTGCGGGCCCCTTCCATGTACCTACGTATACTAAGGTTAAGTTTTATGTATTTTCAATGCACTTCTACCAACTATTTTTATTCTTTGTTGTACACATTGTGCTTTGGACTAAGGCCTTTAAATTTTTTGGAGAGTGGGAAATCATCAAATAACTCCTCCCACTCTGGGCGTAACGGAAGGGTGTGTCAGACTTCTACTGACTAAAAGTAAACTCCACCCATGTTCCTTCTTAGCAATTTGTGTCCGGGCCGCGGTAGGAACAACCCGCAGCCCCGACAGGGACTAAGGCCTGCTTCAGTCAGTAATGAGACTGTGGTTCTGTGTCCTTGATTCTTAGACGCGACAACGAAGGGGGTTGGGGGTGTAGAGTTTAACCCTCCTCCCACCATACTATTAGGTAGGTACCCCACAATGACGTGATAATATCAACAAATAAAAGGAGTCTCGTCTAAGTTCCAACAATTAGATCTTGCCTCTGACTCCTACTGTGAGCCGACAAGTTTTGCCAATGATCGTTACTACTGAATTTTCTCCACTAGATAAAACTCGCGCTTGACCGGATTTTTTTTTAAATTCGTTCTAATGGCAGAGCCTTCTTCATAAATATTTATTTAAGCATAACTGTATAGTGAGCAGTTGTATTTGTTTCACCAATTCCGTAGTAGTGCGATCCCGGCGTTTGATATTGGCGTATCGGTCGCAGAACTTTATGCGTTCTGGATTGAAAAAAATAATAGATTAATAAAATAATAATAATATGACCGCGACAAATAGTGAAATAATAAAAAATGAAAGTGGAAAAGGTGATCTTTTCACGCAAATTGAACAGTTCGGAAAATTTCAAACGATACAATATATTTTAATTTGTTTAACTTTGTTCATGATTTCTATGACACATGTTAACTATGTTTTTGTTGCTGAAAATATTAATTACAGGTAAGCATTTTTTTTATTTTATTGTAAATTTTATTTAAATCAAAATAAAAAAAATTCTTATGTACCTACCTATTGATAAATTAATGGTTTTTTTCTGCTATTAAGTATACATATTTATTACTCGGGATTAAGTTTTAACATGATCTGGAAAGACAAGTTTTACCACTTTACATTCATAGCTTATTGAATAGCTAAGTATCTAGAGGTATTTTTATATGATAAAAATGTAAATGTAAAAAAGGCAAATGGCGTTTCCATAACTTTTCGTGAGCGTACCTAATTTCTATGTCTTCGATGTATTACCTACACTTTTTTGTAGTGGACCTCTTCTTAGGTAGGCTTTACATTGCTTTATCCCCGTAAAGGAAACTGAACGAGCACATTATTTACTTGGTTCTTAAAACGAATAAATAAGCAACGTATTGTAGGTACCTACTTAACAAAAACAGTGGAAGGCAGTTATAATAAATGAACCAATTAATTAGCCTTAAGATGCTCAATGTGTTGGGATCAATTGAGCTCATTGTACGAATACAATACATGGCCACAATTTTGCAGTACCTAACAGAAAGTAGGCCGTTCCAAGAAATAATTTCTAATACCTACCTAAGTATATAATTAATTTACTCACAACACAGATGTCGCGTGCCTGAATGTGAACCTAAACCCGAAATTACAAGCCATGACATGAAAATCCCTTCGTGGTGGCCCGAAGATGTAGACTACAAATGTTACAAACCGATTCTGAGAGATGACAACTTTTCCTCCACAAATCAAACATGCTCAAATTCTTCCTTCAGTGGAGTTATAGAAGAATGCCAGGATTGGATCTACGAAAATAACAATTCTATTGTAGCTGAGGTATGTTCGCAATTTCTTAGTTAGATATAGGCAGTTACTTAAGCTCCTGGAGAAGATTCCACCTCGACTGAACCGAAGGTACGTTATGGCACTACCACCAAACGAGCCACCAAGCAAACGAGTTTGTGAAAATAATAGAATGAAGTTTTAAAGGCATGCAATTGAATTAGAAAAAAAAACAGGAACCCCAAAATAAACAGCCCTTTCCGTCGGCGTGGCACTGTGGCAGTGGCTGCGCCTGAATGCAACCCTTCAGAACCCTTGAACCATAGGTACATTACAAGCTTTCGAAATGTCGGCTAAAAAAAATAACGTTGCCATACAAAAAAGCCGTGTAAGGCTAGCTGGTGATTTTCCACTGCATTCGCCGAGGCGGGTTTTTTTTCTGTAGCAACAGCAATCTAGTTTCAAGCGACTAATTACATATTATACCTATCTATTCGTCGCTGGTTATTGGGAGTGGTTATAGTAACTCCTACTTACTACACACCGTTTATCAGAAAGGTGTCATATAATAAAGGTCTACATACCAATAAATTGAACAACTTTCTTCAAACTAATCAGCTAGCCCATAAAAAATTTCACAGACAACAGACGTAGGAGGTCCTACGTCTGTTGTCTGTTTCTATGCAGGGTGTAAATTAACCCTTCACACATACGCTAAACGTCAACCAATCATTCTGTATATCAAACTAAGTAGGTACTGTTCTTGTGCCTATGAGCCTACCCCTACGCAAAAACTTTTGCTGGGAAACGACTTTTTTTTTGGGGTCAAAAATCTCATTTTACGGTGAAACTCAATGTAGCGCTGTTAAAACATTGTGTTATTGGATGTTTTGAATAGTTAAAGGGTCATGGAGGTAATTTCAGTAAAGTTATAACCTTAAAAACTAGTAGGTATTTACAAAAACAGCTGTGCAAAATTTGGAACTTTGACCCCCAATATCTCCGTAATATTTTTATACTCCGTAAAATTTTTTTGTTCCATACAAACTGTGGAACAAAAAAATTATCGCAGTGGTGGAGAGAACAAGTGCCCTTCGTTTACGTTAAGGGTACTTTTACACCCTTTATTCTCTTTAAAACCTTTGGTAAGATTTTTTACTAGATCATCCTGCAAAAAAAAAGAGACGATTTTCCAATCATCTCTTTGTCGTATATTCCCCAGATCATTCCTCTGCCGTATTATCATGTGCTCAAAGGGTTGTGACTTGTGACTATTGTCAATGTAAATCATTCACGCGTTGTCTCGACTTACATTAAATATCAGTGGATCTAGATTGTTTGTTTCATGTTTGTTCTCGCAATTCACGAATTTAACACGTGATGGAGAAAGGTGAATTTAATTGACTAGGTCAGTCACCTAAACCGAATAGTGAACGTAGTCAGAAAGTCAATATTACTTCAAAGGTAATTCCGAAGAAGTCCTCTTCATCCATGTGTAAACAAATAGTTTACAAGATTTATGTAAACTCATATGCTAAGCAAATGTTATGAAAGTAATAATATTATAATACAGTAGCTATAAAACGACTAAATATTTATCTAAGAAGATACGGATGTCATTGTCTAAGCTCAGAGTGCATGGGTATTTACCTAAATAGAATTGTGTGCGCTTCTGCAACGACCTTTCTCTGATAGTGCTGGAAAAATATCATAATGCGAATTTTTTAGACTCTTGTTGACATGCTTTTATGGTTCCTATTTGGTTTAAGATACCTGAACTTTTCTGGTAGTCCATACCAATAGATTTCTACCGGGATCCCTGAAAAATAATCTGGAGTATTCTGGAGTATGCTGCATTAGGCTATATCTTTATACATAATGTGTAGGTTGGTTTACTTACGATATCTAGCAAAAAATCACTCCAATCTCGCCTAGGAATAGTTTGATTTTGAGAAAATACTTAACTGTTAAAATAGGTATAAATACTATGTAGGTATAGATAGGTACAGGTACCCATTGGTCACAATAAAGTTCAATAGAAAAATTATGACGCTTTTACACATAAGGAAAAAACAAACTTAAACCCAAAAGTAACGGCATAGAACAGAATAAAAATTGCTGCTGATGATGCAACAATATTTTGATTACGGCGCCAATGTGGTAGACACAACACCGTGCGCCGCGACAATTCGAAAGACAAACCTGTACCAGACATCCGGAATCTTCTAAAGGAGATGTTATTCGAGGAAATCCTTCGTTGTTACATCATTATTTATATTGGATTTCAATTAATTTATTAACACTCTGTGTCTAAAATTTGCGACACCTAATAGGACTAAGTTGCAATGTTTTTACACCTTCATGTTTTTGTTTACAGCTAAATCTTGCATGCCAGCCGTTGAAAATTAATTTGGTTGGTGGAATTCACAATGCAGGGATGATATTTTCTATGATATTCACTGGATGGATTGCTGACAAGTAAGAAAGTTTTTTTACGTATAAGTAGTCTAAAATTTTTGGCATCTATCTGAAATACACACTAATATTTGAATAAGTATTATACGAAAATTATTACTTTTCAGTGGGTGTACCTAACCGCCTCATCAACTTTTTAATATTTAAAACTAGTATTTCTGGAAAAACCTGTCTAAAATATTTTTTTTCAATCTGTGTCCGATCCGAAGTAATTTTATATTTTTTCGCATCCTTCAAAAGTGTTTTTGGCCTTGGTACCCAAATATTCCGGTTCTGTTACGCTGATGTTTCTTGTAGTTATAAGTCGCTCAAGGAACATGGGCACTCGTGGTGTCTGGTGGTTGACTGATACAGACCGCGCGCAGCCTACAAAAATGGTATAGGAAAAGGATAGATACTGCCTTTTAGCCTTGTATTATAAAACCGAGGACAACGAATATATACCGTACATTGGGTATTCATTCTGCGATGACAACGGTAAAAATAACTCGTGCATTAATTTGCCTAATAAATACGTTTGTCTTGTTGCAGAATTGGAAGAAAACCAACCTTAATCGTTTGTTCCGTCGGTGCATGCATTGGAGTATTCAAAATATTTATCACAAGCTACTATTGGTATCTAGCTCTAGAATTTTTGGAATCTGTAATGGGATCGGGTCTTTACACAGTTGGGGTAGTTTTATGTAAGTGTTTTATTCAGCTACTATTTCTTTGGAAGTAACCAAAACAGTTGCTATCTGTGCTCTTATAATAATAACTATTATCTTTCTAGTGATTGAAGTGGGAGGGAGTTCCAAAAGAGTGCTGGCTGGGATAATCTTCTCATATGCAGTTTACGTAGGCGAAATCGTTTTCGCATTCTTCGCAATGAGCTTTCAATATTGGAAATGGCTGATTCTGGTTGTATACTCGCCCATGATACTGTTTATTTTGTACATATTCGTTCTAAAAGAAAGTACAAGATGGCAAATGCTTCGTGGAAAAATGGATGGGGCGAAGGCAACGTTGAAAAATATGGCCAAAATGAATAAGATAGATATTTCTGACAAAGAAATAACAGATGCAAGTGATGATCAATTGCGGTTGATGTTTGATGTGGTAGAACAAAAGGAAAGGGAAAATATGAAAGTCATAATAGGATCAAAAGAAATAATGACTCGACTGTCTGTGACGTCATTCTGTTTCTTCACCTCCAGTTTCCTTTACTATGGATCACTGGTCCATGCTGTGCTACTACCAGGAAATAAATACACCAACTTCATTCTGGCTGCGTTCACTTCGTTCCCTGGGGAAGTGATTGCTTACTACACGTTTAATAAGTATGGAAGGAGAATTACTCTGCAATGCGGTTACTTCGTTTCTGCCGTTTTTCTTATTGCTCAGAACTACTGCCCAGAATGTAAGTACCTACTAATGCTAATCTTTTTGGTATTCTATGCCATTCCTAAATAACAACTTATAAGATTAGCACACAATAATAATAACCTTTTTGACTACATAATCTTTTATTTTTCAGCGATATCCTGGTTGAAAGTGGTTTTATTTTTGGTTGGAAAACTTGGAGTAGTTATCTGCTTCACAGGCATTTACACGTACAGTCTGGAATTATTCCCGACCAGTGTGAGAGGGACTTTACTAGGATGGGGCAACACGGCTGCAAGAGTGGGCAGTATGCTGGCGCCCTTAACACCACTATTGGTAAGGATTTTTGAAACTGTATTTGCGTAAGGATTAAAGCGGCTGAAAGTACCCTACCTACTGTAGTACGGATCTCGTAGGCAACGTAGGGGTACAGCCAAGTGCGGAATAATTCTGAAAGACCCTACGGTAGACCTAAGGTTTATTGAAATCGCACGAGCATAACACCCAGCTGATTATAAGTCTGTTTGGTGTGTCAACGTCTTGACTTTCATGTGATTGTAAAATTACGGTATTTAGCAACTTAAGAAAAATAACATTTTTAGCTGTTACCACCAGGAAGATCAGTGACTTCCTTAATTATTGTAGACACTTTAGTGTAAGTAGGTAACAAGTATCAAAACTACATAGGTATGTAATAACATGCTAGCAAAATATGTCGGTGCCTACCACGAAAACTGGTTGGTGAAAAAAACAGGCAGGTTTTTTAATGCGTAACCAATAGCCATAAACATATTTATTTAAAACTGGTATATCTACTTGGGCAGGGCCGTCTTAATCCAATTAGAAGCTTTATTAAATTGAGAATAATGGCACCTTTGTAGTACGTAAGATGCAAGAGCGAACGAAGCTAGGACCAATTTCGCGTCGCCTAGGATACGCTGGGTTTTCTTCTCTAATCTGTCTTTAAATTGCGTTAAAACTGAAGAATGTTTTTGTAATCATAAAACAAACAACACTTACAACTGTTGACATAGGGTGAAAAGATATAATATTTTAAGAAAGTGGAATGTAACAACGAACGAAGCGTGCTCAAATATTTAAATATCCTGCATGAGATAGGTACCTAAGTTAGGTTCAGATAAGACACATACACTTGGAACCCTCTTCCCTCTTGGATCGTGATTGTGAGGCGCTGGGAACTTGACTAGAGTGCCCAATGGGATTCCCTCTAAACTATCAAAATAGATACCTCAAACGACTTTTTGAATAAATTGGTAATTTACTAAAGTTAGAAATCCATAATCATAAATTAACATTCTTGTCAAACAAGCGATCTATTTATGTGCTGTAACAGTGACTGTGAACACTGTGGTGTTTTATTTTAATTATTATGCAACCAGTACGGATAGTACGCATATTAGTCATCACCTCTTTTTCTAACAAGTGAAACTAGCTTTGTTAACCAAGCATAAAAGTGGAGGCTCCTACGGCAGGGAAACCCACATCAAAATCGTTAAAATAACAGAATGAAAGCGTTTGTTACGCAATAAGGAATCTATTATTACAAGCGTAGGCAGTAATAGCTTTCTTGAAAGTTTTCTCTCTAAATCGTCAAAAAATAAGCGTAATAAATTATTGTTTTTAAGCTTCTATTAAAATAAATCATTATTGTCAACTTTCTTCTTCTTCATCTTTAGAACTATTTTCGCTGTTGAAATCCGCGTAAAAATTAAATAAAAATACACCCTTTTTGTTTCCATTTGAATATGTGGTTCTTTTTTTGTGCCTTTATTGGTAAAAATGTGCCGTCCGTCAGTTACCGGAAAAAACTTTAGGGCACTTAAAAAACACGAAACGATTTTATTTACGAAGTGCTACGTACTTGGGAAATCAATAAATTATATATTATGTTTTTACTAGCGAGATTTATAATGAGTATAATGACCTTCGATGTATTGATTGTAACTGACATCTCTGTAGGTAAATTATGTTATTGTAACAGGTGGTTAAGAAGTATTAATTTTAGCACTACATAGACTTTCAGTAGGTAGGTTTATCTATATTATTATAGCTGCTTAGGTACTAAGTACCTCCGTCCAGTTTAAACAATACTATACAATAAACATAGATAGGCATACCTATGAATCTATGATACCTAAGTTGTAACTAGTTTTACTAAGATAAAAGATTTTTTTTACTTTACAGATTACTGAAGTAGCAGCACTTCCATCATTCCTATTTTCGGGAACTGCTGTGGTAGCCGCACTGTTGTTAACATTCACGCCTGAAACGAAAACGCTGCCCATGTTTGACACTATCGCCCAAGTAGACTCCTACAAAAAATCACAATTTAAGCAAAAAAAAGAATGTGTTGAAACACCAGTTACTCCAGTTCTTAACACAAGCACCCAGTCTACGAAATTATAGAACTAAGTATGTTAACATATATTGATTTTGAATAAATAACTCTTCAAGAAAAGTGTGATATTATAGTCTTAAAATGTTTAAGTAATAATTGACTAATAATAAAATAATATTTAAAGATTATTTTGGTTTTATTAATTAAAGAGCAGGGGTAGCCCAGTCATGATGGTGGTGACCCATTGGCCAGGCGCACGCTCATTACTTTGTGTACCTTTTTCTTTTTCATCACCACTGCTCCCAAAAAGGCAAACATTGTGAGGAAACCGTCATGTCCTAGAAATAAAAATTTGAAGATAAAACTTGTGAAATCTACCAACCGACACTGGGCCTGCGTGGTAATTTATAGCCCATACCCTCTAAAGCCTTCCCTACACGTTTATAGACGACGTGTGACGTCTGTCGACGTGTGTGGTATGCATCAGCGGATGTATAACCACGAACCGACCACACGTCTGTAAGTCGATCAGTTTGTGTTAATACTCGACAGATACAACTTCTCCGCACGAAATCAACAAAAATCTGCAAGAAACACGCGTGCACTCTCATTCGCAACTCTGTACCTACTGATACGTCGGCACCTACCATTGATGAGAGACTCAAAACGAAACGGGGAGCCGTTTAAATGTCGGCGGATGCATCCGCAGATGACAACTGCAGATGCATCGGTCGACGTGTAGAGGAGGCATAATACTCAGGCATAGATCAGATCCGGCCCTTGAAGAACCCACAATTCAAAAGTTTACCAGCCCTCAAATTGACTTTCATGTGAAGAGAATTCAAGACAACAACGGGATTCTAAGAAGAACTTTTTCATTAGCAGCTATCGCAAGTTTCTTAAGAAAGCTATTTTTAAAATGTATCCGAACAAAATCAATTTATTTTTTCATCTTGTCTTACAGAACAGAAACTCAATCTCATCTCAATCAAAAATACTAACTGATGACTAGGCAGCATGGTCTCAGACCTTAGCCTGTTCCGTCAGGAACTAATTTATTAAAAAAAAAAAAAAGAAACTCAGTTTGACAGTTTTGATTTGACAGAAAATTAACCTAAAACTTGCGCCTCTTCTGTTTTTAGTCAGCATTGTAATTTTACTTAATTCCATTGTTTTTATCAATAAAACCTTATTTATATAGTTCCTTTATTCAAGTTCTACTATAGGTAGTGTTATATTATAAATATGGAAGGATTTGAAATAAGAACGTCTAATAGTAACAAGGTAAGTGAAATTCCTTGCTGCGTCTCAAGATGTGAAGTGTGTTTTTTTTATTAAGCTTTGTTTTCTCAGGGTAAAGGGCTCTTTGCTACCAAGAAGTACGCTCAAGGTGATGTGATATTAGAAGAGGAGCCTTTAGTTTCGTGCCAGTTTGCTTGGAATGCGACTTACAGATATTTAGCATGTGACTATTGTATGAGGTATGTTTTCACCACTCGCTCTTTTGTGCACTACATAGGATGATTATTTTAATTTAAACCAAGATACATTATTTTAATGTTGCTCAAGATAAAATAAGTTTACTTTGTTTATTGATATATAGTGTTACTGCCCCGTAATTTTATTGTGCAACAGAACCGCAATGTGGAAAACTCAAATCAAATGTAAATGCCGTTTTTGTTTTAAAACTACATTTACACATATGTATAAAAATAAATAAAGAACAAGTTTGATTCAATCAAACCCAAACCAACCTATCGGAATCACTAATTCCACAATCCACCAAAAAACACCATACTACAAAATAAAATTTATCATTATACAAAAACAAACAAGCAATTATGCTAACTCTTCTTATCATTGTATCCAAAGATGTTAGGCACAAAATACACCCTAAATATATCTGTCATTAATTTCAGGCCACTAGAAACTCCAGAACAAAACGTAAGGCGCCTATCTTGCAAACCCGATATTGTTCTCCCACACTCTGATATATTTGAGATAAACATAGACAGTATAACAAACTGTGATCAATGTGGTGCCCTGTACTGCTCAGAGGGGTGTAGGCAGAGTGCTTACGTGAAGTATCACAGGGTATTGTGTCATGATTCCAGTGATGCTCAACATCCTATTGTTGTTCTTTTGGAGACTTGGAAGTAAGTTTAAACTAGTTTTTTTTAAGTTTCACTACCCAGAATTACATCAGTAACATGCATGTACTTAGAACCTTTTTTTTTTTTTTTTTTTTTTTTTTTTTTTTGGTGGGTGTAAAATCATCGAATAACCCCTCCCGCTCTTGGGCAGAGCGAAAGGGAGTGTCAGACTTCTACTGACTAAAAACCACCCATGTTCCTTCTTCGCCCTCTATGTCGAGGCCGCGATAACCGTTGGACTACCCGCGGCCCCGACAGGCGTCGGCCCTTTCGGGCCCCTCCAATGTTGCTGACATCTCTTTGAGGCGCGCGTGGAACACGAACGCGCCGTCGACACGGCCTGTTTTCGTCGTGAGACGGACGGACGGCGAGTTAGCCCATCACTCACCGTCCACAGGCCCGCGTCTACGGTGGCCGGAGGTCATCGCGGGACCCCCGACGCCCGGAGCGCCTCCCGCGGCGGCTGGGACGAGAGGTTCTCTCCCTCTCGCGTTCCGCCACCTCCTTCGCCAGCATCACTGCTTCGCAGAAGGAGGCGACGGCGTCCCATTCCTCCTCGCCCCGGACCATGGCTTGCACCAGGGCCGGGCGCGAGAGGTCGCCGCCGATCGCCGCTACGAGAACACGGCGGGGCTCCGCCCAAGCGGGGCACACCTCCACTGTGTGCTCCACCGTGTCCTCCGGCCGATCCTCGCAATGGTGGCATCCGGGCGTTTCCTCCCGCCTGATTCGGTGCAGGTACCTCCCGAAACATCCGTGTCCGGTGAGGACCTGCGTCAGACGGAAGGTGAGGGCGCCGTGGCGCCTCTCAAGCCACTCCTCAAAGAGGGGACTTACCGCCACTATCGTGGCGTGCCCTGCACGGGGTTGCGACAGTCGCTGTCTCCATGCCGCCATGAGATCGCACCGGAGGTCTGTCCGCCGCGCAGCAATTTGCCGCGGCAGCGGAGTGACCCCCCGGCGCAGCGCCTCCGCGCGCCATTGATGCAGGCGCGCGAGGACTATCGCCTCCAGATCCCACGGCGGCAATCCGGCAAGGAGGTTCGCCGCTTCGCGGGAGATCGTGCGGTACCCCCGTACCGTCCTCACGGCCATGACCTTTTGGGGCACGTTCAGGTAGTGGGCGGCCCGCTTCCTCAGAGCAGGCGCCCACACCGATGTACTTAGAACCTTGTATGATAATTAATAAAACAAATACTGTGACTATGCCTTCCATATTTCAAATTAACTGTTTAATAAATATTACTTCACTATTTTAACCACTTTTTGTGGACAATTTCAAGGGTTTTAATTTTTTTGTACAGAAGCCTAAGTTTCCTTAAACATCAGCCATCTGCCAGTAAAAGTTCTATAAAAATTGATTCATCCACAGTAAAATTATATATTTTTTTGAATTAATGGAAGTAAACTAATGATTTCTTTTCCAGACAAATGCACTACCCCCCAGAAACAACAAGCATAATGCTTCTCGTAAGAATACTGGCATACATCCAGCAGAGTTCAGACCCATCCGCAGCCGTGGCTAAAGTGAAACAGTTCTGTCACCGCACAGAGAATGAAGACGCTGAACTAGTACACAAGTTATTGGGAGAACAGTTCACGCATCAGATGAATACATTGAGAGAGATGACCTGTCATGTTTTTAGTGGGGATGAAGTTCAAGAGGTAATCATACATACATAAACTTACTTTGTATTTTTGTAGACCAACATGACTGAGTTACATTTATTTATTTACATTTCAATAAAGAGTTATAAGTTTATAATGGCAGTAATGAATTGTATGCAATTATTACAGACCTCTCATTGTATAGGAAAAGCGAGGCTATAAAAAAAAAATATTATACATATTCATACGAGAGATTACATACAAGAAATAATAAAGAGATTGCATTCTTTGCTTTAATTCCCGAAACTCACACTAGGGTTCCTGTGTCATGAGTTGCCTTGTTTATTCCATATACATTTTTATTGTTGCACTATTGGCAATGTATTGATTGATGTGTCGCTGTGTGTCCTTTTGGGTATAGATAATGGTTATTTATGTTGATCAAGACTATTTTTACCAGACCTAGATTTCATAGGCAATAGGGATGTTTTCTGACTAAAAAAAACCTGATTCTAATTAGTCCGGCTGTTAGATTATCGAAAAATATTGAATACGTATTTTTTGTTTTATCAAATCAATAAAAATTGACGAAGATAAAACGTGTCAAAGATTTGAGTGGGGGGTTATGACGTCACGCTAAAGAATGTCATACTAATCAGATAATCTCAGGGTCTCAGATAATGACGTCACACGAGTTTTCAAAGCAGTGTATCGTCTTCATCGTTTGGTTACGTAAAAAAAGAAAAAATACCTGTCCAATATTTTTTGGAAATCTATCTGACGGACTAATTAGATTTTTTTTGTTAACTACCCTATTCTCTTATTTAGTTTTTATTTTATTTCTACACAGTTTTTATCTCTGTTTGGAGTGCTAAAATATTGAAATCAAGAATTGGTTCAGACTTAAAGCAAATATTATTAGTCTATTTACTTAAATAATTATTTGCTGTAAGGCGGAAATCCATTGTGTGCTCATAGTTAACAATCACAAGATTATTGCGCCGCCGCCGTTCAAAGTTTAGCCAATCTTTGCATGAGTAGATAAGTCATCAGAGACTGAGGCAGCGAAACATGTAGCTTTCATTTATTTGTATCGGTATTTAACAAATTATGTTCCCTCTCTCGTTTAACCTATATGCCTTTAAAGCAAAAGTAAATAGGCTTCTTCTGGCCATGCTTGTTTGACTTTTTTTAGTAGGTTTATTGCAAGTTCAGTATTTAAAGTTCAACATCAATATTGATTCAGATTCATGGTAATGAATTGGTTGATGAATACTGAGAATAACACTTACTACGATGTTGTTTTACTCTTGCGTTTTTTGTTGTTTTAAGTAAACAGTCAGGAAAAAAGACAAATATTTTAGATATTTAATACTTATTTATTCTTTATTAGTCTAAAACTCCTGTGAAGTCATTATCTGAGACATTAGTATGACATTCTTTAGCGGTCAGTGACGTCATAACCCCCCACTCAAATCTTTGACGCGTTTTATCTTCGTCAATTTTTATTGATTTGATAAAACAAAAAACACGTATCCAATCTTTTTCGATAATCTAACAGACGGACTAATAATCTAACAGACGGACTAATTAGAATCATACTTTTCTAAGTCAGTAAACATCCCTATTGGTAATGTAAGTGACATTACCAATCACCACAGACTATTTACTAATTAGTGTTTGACATTATTTAAAACATCATTCCATTCTTAATTTTTTTATTTACTTTCAGACTGGTTCTCTACATTTTTGTGATGATCAATAAGACATCACTGTTTACATTATGTAGTATGTAGAAACCAGTAAAATAAAAAAAATATGCCAAAATTCCACGTTAGACAGGGGACTAAAAAAGTGCAAACTTACATTTCACCATTATTATTATTATTACAGCTTTATTTTCCATTTAACAAATTACACAAATATGATTTATTATTTATACATTAAATTAAATTTCGAATCAAATTAAATGAAATATCAGATTAAGTTATAAGTATTTTTTTCTGTATTCATTTCACCATAACATATTGTATTGTATTGTAGCACCAATATGTATGCACTTAGCAATCATCATCATCTTTTCAGCCAAACGACGTCCACTGCTGGACATAGGCCTCCCAGGTGTCGCCACATTGACCGGTCCCGTGCGTCTTGCATCCAGCAATCGTCGCAACCTTCACCAGGTCATCGGTCCACCTAGTGGGAGGCCTTCCAACGCAACGTCTTCCAGTTCTGAGAGACCTTCAACATCTTCCAGAACTGGAAGACACTTTGCAGTGTTTATAAGCAATTCTCACCTGATTTGAAGTGTTTTGATTTAATTTCAAGTTATTTAAAGAAACTAATATTTAGGAGCTCATTTTATCATATAGACGGTTATATATTGTCAAAGTTGCAATTGTTTTTCACGAGAAATTCGCGTTTGAACTTTGCCAAGTGTTTGCTTTTATTATTGCTCGTCGTTAAATGACAGTGGTTATCATATAATGTCCATCAATTAACTGTCAAATGGTTCCTTTTGTACTAAACCAAAACTAATTTGTCAGTTAATCCATGGACAATATGATAGCCACTGACATTTGAAAGATACGCAATAGTACTGCAGGTCCCATGTAATAGAGAACGAGTAGGTGCATTTCATCTTTGGTAATGATAACTTGTATCAATTATTTTCCAGTTTCTAACGCCCGAAGGTTTCTGCACTCTAATGGCGTTAGTTGGCACAAATGGGCAAGGCATCGGCACCAGCCCTCTAGCCATGTGGGTGAACTCCGTTTTGGAAGTCACCATGTCTGATGATGAGAAACAACAGCTGGATCTTTTCATTGATAAACTTTATCAGTATGTTGAAGAAGGTATGTCATATGGAAACGAATATACTTATTTATTGAACACAAAGCACAAAGTACAGTCAACAGCAGAAGTAGCTTAACATTTCGTATTTTATATGATTGTAGCGTATTATTGTAGCAGCTATATTTTTTAATTATTCTGAAGATTATTCAATAAAATATTCCTAACTCGTCAAAAACTTATTAGTAACGTGTTTAAAACCTGCTTTGTAACTTTAAATAGTGTTCTTCTACTTCTGCTGCTGACTGTACATAGGCAGACTCGTAGACTTAATGCTGTTAGCATCTAACTTTTTAACCTAGTGTGATTCAGTCATCATCATCAGCCTATAAAGTTCCCACGGCAGGGGCTCAAGCCTTCTCTCCAGGACAGAGATGGGTTATAATCTGTAATCCACCACGCGGGCCCAGTGCGGGTTGGTAGATGTGGCATGCATGTCTTAGATTTTTCTTCTAGTTCAGTATTTGCAATGAAATCAAATAATTTTAGAAGTTTATTTCGATCACAAAGCAGGTAAGAGAATTAACATAACATAATTTCATGTCTGTAATCCCAGGATGGTAGGTGTGCCTAATAGTACACCCACATTTTACCAGTAATGCCTAAGTCCCATAGGGTGTGAGCCCATTGCTATCAACTGGATCCAAATTTATCCATGGCTATATAATATATATAATAAATTACTCGTGGCAAAACCCAATAATACTGCCTAAGCCAAGCCCAACCCAAGACCTCATGTTGAGCAGTCGTGTTTGCCGTGTCTTAGAATTCATATTTGACATATTTTCTGTGTCGTATCGCATTTCGACTGACTCCGCTAGTTCTTAAAATATCATTCTTCTTTCAGAATCCGGTTCGTTCCTAAACACAGAAGGTTCAGGCCTCTTTCAATTGCAAAGCTCCTGCAACCACAGTTGCGCTCCCAACGCAGAGTCAACCTTCCCTTACGGCAACCATCGGGTACAACTGAAGGCGCTGAAAGCTATCACGCCGGGAGACGAGATCTGTATCAGCTACCTGGATGAATGCACCTTGCAACGGTCCAGACATTCACGGCAGAAAGTAAGTTTGTGCATCTTTTTTCTTAGAGTCACGTACCCGAATAGAAAGTCCGTCTGTCTGTCAGCGGGCTGTACGTCATGACCCGTGGTAGGAACACAAGCCCGCCTCACTATTCCCAAACCACTGTAACTCCTGTAAGCAGTCGCGACCACAAGAAAAGCGCCGAGACAATGAAGCTCGACGAAGTCCCAGAGAAATGATTTAACTGTCTTGGATCCCGCAACGAAATTAATCAGAAAAGAATAGCGGAGGAGTAGGAAAACCAAAAATTTCCACTTCCCTCCATATCAGCAGGAGACAGAACAGAACAAGGCCAATAGGCACACAGGGACGTATACAACTGGGATAAGCCCAGTTGCCTAGCACCATGGATATTGTTGTCATTATTATTACTAGGTCCTAATTTGTGAGCTGTTTATTTGATTCCAATTATACAGTGTGAGTCTTTATAATGTGCACATATCAAAATGAGGGAATCTATGCTTAATTTTATCGATGGAAAAAATATTTAAAAAAATCTAAATATTTTTTAATATTTTTTATGGAATTTTCAAAAATGTTGTCCGCTGTTGTGACCCCAATGTAAACAAAACGGTGTAACTTTTAAACTAAATTATCTATCGCGATGAAACAAACTCCATAATGATTGGAAGCAATTAGGCGTCCTCGTAAAATGAAAATTGTGGAAAAAAACTACCCTCAATTGAAAATAAACACGTTTTTTGATCAAAAAAACTTTTTTTTTTCATAACTTTTTACAATAATCGTAAAATTTCTCAATAAGACGCCCCCATTACCTACCTTTTTTATTACTTTAACGTATTTTTCATCGTATTAGCTACCCAATACTAAAAATGGCATGTTTATAACTCAAACATAACATTTTCTATCAAATGTTAAAAGATGGCACTCTGAAAGCGCCATTTATTATTCTCTTAAGGATGGTTTATTTGGAATGTTAATTAATACAAAAGAGTTCAATTAAAACCATTTATGAGGACGCCTAATTGCTTCCAATCATTATGGAGTTTGTTTCATCGCGATAGATAATTTAGTTTAAAAGTTACACCGTTTTGTTTACACTGGGGTCACAGTAGCAGACAAAATTTTTAAAAATTCCATATAAAATATTAAAAAATATTTAGATTTTTTTTAATAATTTTTCCGTCGATAAAATTAAGCATAGATTCCCCCATTTCGATATGTGCACATTATAAAGAATCACACTGTATAACAATGCTAGGTAGACAGTTAAAATTTTCATAGAATGCGTATTTCTGTTGCCACTATGACAACAAATCAATTTATTTTCTACTACGATAGTACGGATACCTTCCCTGGTTCAAGCCATGGTCCATAGCGAGAGGGAATGGGACGCACCTCCTTCTGCGAAGCAGTCATGCTAGCGAACGAGGAGGCGGAACGTGAGAGGGAGAGAACCTCTCGTCCCAGCCACTGTGGGAGACGCATTCGTGTTCCACGCGCGCCACAAAGTGACGCTTGCCGGGGCTGTGGGTTGTTCGAAAGAGATACTGCAGCCCCGGACACAAAGGGCTAAGAAAGAACATGGCTGGTTTTTAGGCAGTAGAAGTCTGGCACTCCTGTCCGCTGCGCCCAGAGCGGGAGGAGTCTCATTGCGCCCGCTATTAGTGTGACGACGAAATGAATTGAAATAACGCTTTTTAGAATTGTGGCAAAAAATATAAACAAAACTATTATAAACTTTTGCACCGAAACTAATTTAATCTCTATCCGCAGGAACTAGCCCAAAACTACCTATTCGTATGCTGGTGCGACCGCTGCAGCTCCGAATCTTCCCAACCAGATTGTACAAGCGAGGAGGAAATGAGCGATGAAGACATAGACGCGGATGACTGATGTTCCAACCTTCTGGCTTTCTGTCTCCTCGGCTTATGATGCAAGAGGGGCAGAAAGTACAGGAAAGGTAAAAGACTTCTTACACAAAACCGGTTCCTAACTCTATTATTTTTGACAATTTTTTTTTTTATTTTTTCATTCGGAAAGGACGTTCTTTTTTTGTATGTTGATTTGATTTTGGAACGTATTGAAAAGTGAATTTTGAAGTGCATAGTGATTTTCGAAGCGTAAATGAAGTACTTTGGTGATTTTAGGCTAAGTGTGAAACTACTTGTGTAGAAATTACATTATGTAAGTCGAAGATCTTGAATATGATATGTATACATACTTATTATAATAGTAACCTTTTTTGTTTTATTGATTAGGTACACATAGCTAGCAATAATGACTTGGGTTATATTTTTTGTTAAATTAATATTAAAAGGCAGCATTTGTATAAACAAAAACACTTATAATTTGACTTTTAGGTCATATGTTAATTCAGGTTATATAAACCTGTACAGAAATAACTTTAATGTTTTATGTTCTATGGCGCTCACTGACGTACAACCAGTTTTCAACTTTATTACTAAGCGTATAAAGGTGAAAACATCAGTGAATACGGTAGTACAAGTCAATAAATTAAGATAAATTGATTGTAATTGTACAGTTGGTTTTAAATACGTTAGTGTGTTACATTATTCAAGTAAAATATAAAATGCTCACGTAATTGAATGAAAATAAACATGTGCGCAATGCGAAAGGAACTCTGTCTGTCTGACGGGGTTTCACGCCAAAACTACTGAACCGATTTAAATGAAATTTGGTACACAGATAGTCCAGAGCCTGATAAACAACAACGCTACTTTTTAACGCGAAAAAAGGTTTGGAAGGGCCCGTTGGGGGCTGTGGGTTTTTCGAAAGAGATACCGCGGCCTCGACACAAAGGGCTAAGAAGAAACATGGGTGGTTTTTAGTCAGAAGAAGTCTGACACTCCCTACCGCTCTGCCCAGCGGGAGGATTCATTTAATGATTTCCATCCCTCCAAAAAAAAGGATTTGAAGGGGGGGGGGGAAAGATTACTTTTGGTTGCGATAACCTAGTTCTAAATATAACAGTAAAATAAAGTATTCATGTTAAACAAATTTAAAGATTTCTATTCCACGTTTATATAGAAGTTGATAGCGTAATCTTATTAATAGTAAAAAATACGATTAAAATAAAACCAAAAAATACTTCCATTACGTGTGATTGTTAGATTAAAGTTAGCACAATTTAGTACATTGCACGTTATATAGTTGTAGAATTTCACAAGCGCACATTATTCATTGTTATTTAAACCTTATGTCAATGGCATAAAAATTACATAACTTCCTTGTGATTAATTGCAATACTTACTCAAAGTTAATAGGGTATTGATAGGACAGTAGGCTACACGTCAGTCGTAACACTTTTACATTGAGCTGACCTAGCGTAGTACGAATATTCAATAGAATCGAGAGCCAGCGCAAAAAGCAGATGTTTGTCTGGTGGTGTGACCGTCGGAGTGATAAGTCGTGGGTCTCGAATTCGAACCCAAGACCTCTGATTTGTCGGTTTATGTCTCTTGCTTCGGTGAAAAAAAAAACATTGTTAGGAAACTAACATGCCTGACAGATTTTCTCGACAGCCTGTAAGGCCAAATCTGGCCCATGGGAGCATAAAAACACTAACGCCAGGTTAGGCACTAACCACACGATGATGGACTGGGTTTGTTACGACTGACCGGTGGCTTACCGTACATAAGTATGACATAACATCACGCCTGTAATCCCCGAAGAGTTAGGCAGGTGTGTACCTAATAGTACACCTCCGTTTCGCCAGTAATGTTTAAGTATGGCATAAAAAGCAAATAATTTCGTATAATAGGTATAATTCGCAACGGCACTAATAAAGTGAACTTATAATGGCAAAAGAAAATATTTCGAAGATATTAAAATATTGTATTATGTATAGCAATAATAACGTGTACCTATTAAATGTACGGTAAAATGGTTAATCGAAAACAAACTCGGTGTCGTTGGTGTAGAGTTGAAAATTAATTGTTGGTGTAGCTTTTTTGGTTCCTAATGTATTGTATAGCAGGGATGTAATATAACTGTCAGTGCTAAATTAGCCTAACCTTTAACATCAGTAAAAACATTTAGAAAGTTTTTTTTAGCTCAAATCACCAAAGAATTTTGCCCATCATTCACTTTTTGAATTCAGAAAGGCTCATTGGCCGTTTAAAAACCTGACTGGCAGAATTCCCTACAACAAGACTAATTTTGCACTGGTAGTTTGAATGAAAATGGTCCAAAAAGAAGGTATTCGAATAAGCAATCGAATTTTGTAACGTAACGAGGTCTAATTGTCGGCCTAAAAGGATATAATATTAAGGTATTTTGATGTAGTTCAATGTGTTGTATTCTTATGTCAAATTATTGCAACGATAAACAATTTTATTAGGCAAAATGTTGGTAGCTTAATGTAATATAGCAATACCAGTTGGTAGTATAATAGTGTGAGAATGTTGAAGGCTTAGAAAATTACTAGATGTTGACGGCACTAGACGGCATAAAGAGTTTCACTCACAAAGTATAGACAGCACGTCTGTATTAACACTTATCTTGTCTATGATATTTTGTGCGAGTTTTTTCACAATATGTACCTACGGCCTGGGAAATTCTTTACTAAACAAATATGACAACCTATTAAAAAAAAATGACACCTGTGATTTGCATGTACTGAAGGTCGACAAGTTTTTAAAAGGGGAAGCGTCAGCGAGACCGCGAAATTTAAATTATCTTGTGTTTTTCATGCTGATGCAGGTTAGTGTCAGGTTGTATGTTCATTAAAATATATATTGATTAACTTAATTTAATCGCATTGAATGAATGACTATTTCATTCAATGGGATCGTATTTATTCAGTGTACGAGTGTGTTGATATAAATTATTATAAGTCAAATAAACGTACAACGTGATACTGAACTGCAAAGTGCACAAAATGTTAGAAAATGGGCTACCCTGGCGCTTCCAATGAATTTACCTGACATACTAATAAACTGTGTCCAACACGTAAATAAACAGATACTCCTCCATAACACATTGTACAAAGCAGACAATTTTATTGATGAAATAGCGTGTTAATTTATATTTTTAGCTTTTCACCATTACAATATTGCTATGATAAATAGAGACACATTTATGAATCACTGCATTTATAACTTTTACTATTGTAAACACACATTAACGTTATCCATCGGTCTAAGTATGTTAGGTGTTATAATATCAGGGTACTACATTGTGCCAAATAGACATAGAAGTAGATTGTTCTGAATAGAATTAGATTATAAGCTGAACTATAGATGGCGAGCGCTTTACGCGCACTTTAACAAAACAAAGTCATGTTCTTCAGAAAGAGCAGGTGCATAGTACTCGCAATCTGGTAATATGAGTATGTAAGGATCGTAGCAGGTCCCGTCGGGGCTGCGGGGTGTTCGCAAGAGATTCCGCGTCCTCGACATAAAAGGCTAAGAAGGAACATGGATGGTTTTTATTCAGTAGAAGTGTTCCACTTCCTTTCGCTCTGCCCAAGAGCGGGAGGGGTTATTTGTTGATTTCCCAACCCCCAAATAAAAGGATCGTAGCAGGTGGAGGATTTCTGCCTACACCAAAGGTATGAATTAATGTATATAATATTACATACCACTTATATGGTGACCAACTTCCCATATTAGTATTATACATACAGTTCCAAACTTCATTGCATTTTGGGCTAATTCGCTACTTGACTACTGTTTAAAATTCGCGAAAATGTTGTGTATGTGTATTTTATTACTTTTTTCACACATCGTGTTATTTCTTTTAGTTATTTGAAATAATATAACATTTTCGTAAATGTTTAACAGTAGTCAAGTAGTCAATTGCTTAACACGCAATGTTTTTCCTTTTGAGCATTCAGCAATATGCATTGCGTTGTTATCGTTGCCGGAGAAATTAGTGAATCCTATGAAAAATAACCCTCCTTTTGGGCTTCGCCGCAGTCGGGTAAAAAAACATAGGATTGTGATAGATAGTTTGATACGTAATTGGGAAGATGGTTTGTATCTATGAATATACGATTACATTATATTATTTCCGATTGTATGATTATTGTTTATTGCCTGTAAAGCGCTTGTCTTCTATTAATGTCAAATAATACATTTACGCATTCACAATCATTGCTATGTATAAATGAATACGGTTTGTTATACAAACTTTTTTATTCCAGAGTTGATTTTGTAATAAAAAGTTTAAAAAAATAGCGCAAGGATAAAGATTGTTTTCTGGAATCACAGAATTTATTGTAAATGTTGCTTTTATATGGAGAATGTTATCCAGCTTATATTTTTAAAATAAACTATTTGTCCATATTTAAATGTATTTTTTTACTTACGTACAAGATAACAATGTTTTGTGTGGGCTTCGGCGAAACCGTACATCTGTTTAATTTACAGAAATAGTATGAAAAAGGAGAAGACATTAAAACGCTAGGGTAGCCCGCTAAATTCAAATTATTTTACGTTTTTGCAATTTTGCAGGTAAGTCTCAGGCTGTATTTGGTTCGCGACCATAATAATAACTGAAATTACTGTAGTTACCCATTCCAAAGCGTAGGTCTCTATGGACACTTCAAGAAACCCCCAACCCCCGCGTTTCTCTTTCAAGAAACTCCATGAACTTTCTTTTAAATCGTAACTGGTGGTCAAAGCGTTTAGGGCCAAAGGTCGTTGTCGGGGTCGTGTAGCACCCTAAATCAATTTTATTTTGTAGCAGTTCTATCATACATGGGTTTAAATTCGCAGTGTCAAGATTACATCTTCACTGTAAATGTATTGTTGTAAACGTACTGAATCTATTTTTCGTGTCGATTTACAGACAGAATGGACACAAGTTTTTAAACTGACATGGTCATACACACTCATTAGCACCAAAAGGATATGTTAAGCACTACTTTTGTTTTTACTATTTATAATGAATTCCTTATTTCTCGGCACTGTTGCGAGTGCCATGATCACGGAAAACTAAAAAAAAATACGAGAATTCTAAAAACATACTTACTGATACTGTTTAGTCTGTGTCATCTCGCTGTTGGACAAAGACCGCATGCCTTAATCTTTTTTCTTTTTTTTGCCTGCATAATCTTTACGTCTGGGGCTTATGGGGACCAGCCGACCAGCAGGGCTATTGCGTATCTTTTAAACGACAGTGGCTCTCATATAGTGTTCATCAAGTAATGTCAAATGGTTTCATTTTGTACTAAACCATAACCAATTTGACAGTTAATCCATGGACAAAATGATAGCCACTGATATTTAAAAGATACGCAATAGCCCTGCAGCAGGGCTATTGCGTATCTTTTAAATGACAGTGGCTAACCTATAGTGCCTATCAATTACTGTCAAATGGTTCCATTTTGTACTAAATTTGACAGTTAATCCATAGACAATATGATAGCACAGTGGCTATCATATTGTCCATGGATAAACTATCAAATTGGTTATGGTTTAGTACAAAATGGAACCATTTGACAGTAATTGATAGGCACTATAGGTTAGCCACTGTCATTTAAAAGATACGCAATAGCCCCGCTGGTCGTTAGTTCTGTCCAGCTTGCCCCTCTACCTTCAGCAAAGTAAAGAAATGGGGACTAAACATGTCAATATCCCTATTTTCGGTCTAAATGAAGTATGGACACAGCTTAACAACACACGCCTACCAACGAAAAACCTCTTGTTTCAAACACCTACGCAAACGCGTAGGCGATGTAACAATATCAATTTTCGACGTCCTACAATGTAATGGAGTTTAATTTGCGTGAACCTAAATATTAAATATCAGTGTACAGTAATTATACATCTAAATTGATTACTGTGGTATTAATAAACATACTATTCGTGAATCTTGATTAATTGAGTGGTTTAGAACAGTCTTTAATTACCCAAGAGTCGTGGGGTCACTTGAGTGGAGTGCTGCTACAGTTACTAATAATTTATTGAGTGGTATCGTTTGTTGTGGGCTTGTTAATTGGCTGAATTATTGTGAGTAGTTGTTTACGAGTGTTGTTTGTTATGAGTCTGTAACTGGACTGTGAAGGAGTCATTTGAGAGATCACTTCCTGGATTGATCATGATTTGTTTGGAATTATTTTGCATTACCTACTGTTGGTTATAGGCCCCTCTATTCTTGTGCCAATCTCGACGTTCCTGTACCAGTCTCATCCAGGTTTTTTCCTCGAAGACAGAAATGTCGTCTGCCCATCTTACAGCCGGACGATCAGCACTTCTTTTCTCGGTTCTTAGATACCATTGGGTAGGCCTTAGTCTACCTGTCATCACTGCGAGCTGCGCCGTGGTAGGTGCCCTGTTCAACTCCATTTGAGTTTCGTAACGCTATTCCCAATATCGGACGACGTACAAGCTTAAAAAAAAATGAAAAAAATAAAAACCAAAGTTGCATTTCAGTCTCAATACTTACGAATGGTTTTAAAGTATTATCCTCAGTCGTTTAGGGAACTGAATATTTTGAACAACATTCCAAACGGATGGGAGTTATTCAAATAAAATTTTACTGCGAAAGCACAACAAGTGTTCCCCTTGAAAGTTGACCCAGCACAATTATACAAAAAGGCCAGAACACCGCCACTGTTTTTCGATGTTGAATATTAAAATGGCGATACACAAAAAAAAATTGCGTTGAATACAAGACAAAGTCTTCCCGAGAGAACATAGTGCAGCCTAAGCCGGGCTCAGTGCAAACATTCATTCGTGCCCACCCCACTTCAAACGGCGTCTATCCTTAAAAGGGAGGAGAAAATTATCTCGTGAATAAATTATATTTTCCCCCCTTTATGAAGACAGTTGAAGTGCATTTTCGTTCATGTTTTTTTTTACTCGTCTGACTTAGATCAAAGACATTGCAGGAATTCCGGCCTGAGCCCGTGACCCCGCAAAAATAAAATGAATAAAGAATTTAATGTGACTTGATGTCTTGGGATAATAACGTTAAAGTGCTTTAGAATGTTTCCCGAGCGAATTGTTTGTTTTCCCAATTCTGTTTGCCTGTCGAATTCTGACCTTTGGCATGTAGAGGTGTCGACACTGCGCGTAGGAAGGGTGGCACGTGATCCTGCCTTTGTTATGATTGATATGACAACGTTTAAGTATTTTTGAGATTCCTTTTGTGTTTTTTCGCAGAATATGTTTATGGGACATTATTTTGTTACGAGAGATTGTATTCATTACTTTCATCTTCTGTAGGTTGATATCTATCCGTGTTTTGGTTAGGTCGAGTTGGTACGGAAGATCAAAGGCGTAATCTAAGAGGAAAGGTCAGATTGGTATCGCCACGCACGATGTGAGTGGGTTCAATGAATATTTGTTAGGAAATTAATTATAAGGATTTTTTTTAACAATTTTAGAAATGTTTTATTTAAGAGATCTATGGTTAACAAAAAACATCTGGATATAGCTTAGTTGCTGAAGTTATCCCATATCTCATCGGAGGTTTTTGGTACCGAGTGCATTGTAGTGTAAAGCCAATTTAATCCTAATTACTAAGCAAACTTTGGGCACTTAGTTACCTATAACTCGCGAGATTTTATAATGCATCATTGCGCAGCTCACTTTTATCTCGTAAAACCATTACGCACGTGCCGTAAAGGGATTAACCGACAATAGATATCCTTCTGCATGCTAGTTCCTTTAAATTTCGAAACCAGCGTTCCGTTTGATTCAATTTATATCAGGGCGGCCGTTGCTAATCGGCCGAGCGAGATTCCCGTAGCCAGGGCAACTGTGCAGAGTCCCCACTCTTTGATTTACGTCAGTCCCTTTGCCCTCGCAAAACTGAATACGATTATACTGCAAAAAGGACAAATCGTTAATGTGGTTCTCAAAAGCGGTCGCGGGGAGGACATCGCTTCACTAGAATGTGCTAATAACGGCGACCAGATATGGAACGGTTAAGAGGAGGGCTAGATTTAAATTAAAATCATCCCTTACTTTGAAGAATCGGTTGGAAGGGTATTTAATTGTGATCCGTTCGGAATATTGGTGTTTTCGTGAGTGGGTTGAGTATAATTGGCGAATTTTATACTCAGATGCCTTTTGTCGTCTGTTATTGAGTTACTCGAGCGTCCCTTCGGTCGTGGAATTGCTTTGAGTAATGAAAAATTTGGTGATAATGCGGTTTCGTAATTTTGTGCTTGGGATTGTACTTTGTGGGTTGTGCTCTTTGGCGTAATTGGAATCTTTAGTTGCTTTTGTTTAATATTATGTTACAATAAATACCTTTTTGCTATTTTTGGGCAAAACTTTTGATTTTCTAGTACTTAGACAGAAAAAACTCACCTATTGTGAAAAAAATCTTCCAACCGGCCTAAGATTCTATAGATCATAAGGCCTAAAGCAACTTCAGCCCCCAAGAGTATTCCTTAATTAATACCCTTACCTATCTACGCCTCACAAGTCCTCTTTCACAAGATGAAATTCGCCGAATCCAATAATTTAAAACCTTTCTGCTTCAAGAACCATCAGATATCATTTAGACGGGCATTCATGATTGTAATGTAATTACTGAGATAGATTTTCCCAATATAAAGGCCTGCTCACGCAAGAGCTCTTCAAACACTGGATCGATTGGTCGAGCCTATTGAGGTTCTGTAGGGCCTATGTACCTAGGTATACCTAGATTACAGCTTTGTGTTTACATCGGGATAATGGACATTCGATTGAGATTATACCAACTCGTACCTATTAGTAATCTTGTTGGTATTGCTTGATGTTCGATCGTGTTATTTGAGCCACAAACGGTTGGACGTGCTGCTGTGTAACTATTGGTGAACTATTGGTCTATTCACAACGGTCCACGATTTGAAAGTAGAATAAATTACACCTCACTTTAATTTACACGTGGATCGCTCATACAGGATGCAGGATCCCTGGTTTCCCAGAGACAATAAACATTTTAGTTTACTAGCTGCCACATCTTAACGACGACGAGAGTAAAACAAAACAAGAAAGGAAATAAAAACGAATTCCCACATAACACTGATTACGATTTCAAGCAAACTCTCACATCCGACAATTTCCTTCGAAACTAATTAAACAAACAAAAACCACTGCTGTAATTGTAGCAAACCACGTAAGTAGAAGAAACTTCACCGAGTTTGAAGCTAGTAAATTGAAAACCACAGCGGGGCCGCGTAGACTCCGCATCGCTTTGAGGGAATAAAAACACGAACCAAACGAAAATAGGTTAAGAGCGCCCTCGGGGCAAGAGGCCCCTGATATAGGTTTTTGTATCAACGAGGCAACTCTGCTCCCTAGTAAAAATTTAGCAACGCACTCTATTGAAACTATTTGGCCAGTCACGTATTGATTGTTCTATTTTTTACGTGATTGTGTCCATGAATTTTCGTTTAAAGAAAGTTCGGTGTTCAGTATGCAGAGTGAATATATCATAAACATGAGTTTTACACGTACAATGGATTCACATTCAACTATTTCATCAGACCAATCCAATCCTATCTACTTTTGATAAAACTCACGCTGTTAGTAAGATGTTAAAAAAGGAAAGGGTAATGGCGACTGCTCTAGACACTCCATTCGAGATGTCTCTAAAGGCGCCAAAGAGCATACAGACGTCTTTGACAAAAATACGACAGAAAAGGAAAAATAAGAGACCGTTTGAGTAGTCAAAGTAATAAACAAGTCGCGAACTTATTCAAAAGGCTCCAATAGGTATGCAGGTTCCAATAGGCTTTGTGTAATGCACAGTTGAGCTTACATTGCTAGAGAAGGGAGGCTTTGGTGCTCAGTTTTCCTCAAAGCATATAGGTATGAAGACACAACATTATTTCTTTACCCCAACAGCTTGTTGTATGGGTATTCATTTAACAGCAATGCTAAGCAGGTAACTAGTATTATTACTTGTTTTATGAATTAGAAGCATTATATTCTTTTGCATTATGAAAATATCATACGATTTTGGTCCTACCTACATTGTAAGTAAATTTTCATTATAAAGCTACTGAAAATGTACTTATCTTGTCGTTCAATAAGAATAAGAATAATTTATTTCTAAAAATTCAATCATTGTATGCAGCCAACATATTTTAATTACCATAAATAAAAATACCTACTTTCGTTTCAAACTATATAGATGAAGGAAACTTAACCTAGTAAACGTTAAATGTCTATTCGATCAAAGTAGTAGTGTACCTACCTACCTACATCTACCTACTACACAAAATACGTTGCAAATCCTTCTAAATCCGTTTCTGCCTCCGTCTGTCCAAACAATCTATATGCTTAGAACCGACACGTATGCTCCAGTAAAGATGTCAAGAAAAGTTAGGGTACTGCTTAATTAGGGAGGCTCGGCGGCGCGTTGCTAAATAACACCGATTTGGAGCAACGTTTGTAAGGCTTAAGAGTCGGCTTGTGTAATCCCTCCCCTACCCTGCCAGTCTGCCGGTGACGTATTGCACGTAGAACTGATGTCGGAAAGAAAATTAGCAGCCTTATTAGCTTACTTCAAACGCGGGCTCGTATTGTGAATTGAATATTGCGTTTTGGTGTCGAACAGTTTCTGTCTGTCTGAATTTTTGATACAGCTTCTAAATCAAGTTTTTTAAGTTGAGCTGAAAAATTCAACTTATTGTCTATGCACAAGTTTCACCTCGAATTTACAAAAAAGTCCAAACAAGAGTTTTTGAATTCATACCATAAACAAGCCACTATTCGAAGGACAAGCACGAATAGCTATTTATGGGTCATAATCCACGGGATTTGTCGGGTTAAGTCCGTCCAGCCATCCGTTGGTTGGACGACGTCATCAATCTTGCTCAGACCCGCATAATCACAGAAAACGTAACCGTGGATTATATGCCGACCTCAATTTTTAAGCGATGCCATATGTCTTATACGAGGCTCTATAGCGGTCTGAAAACGGACGGGACGGCGCTATTAATCACAATCCTTTCTCGGTCTTATAAATTAGAATATTTGTTTTTTCTTATCGAGGTTTTCTAAAACTGCTGACTATCATCCGATAGTCAGCATTTTTTGGAATGTCCTGTCTTTCAGAAAGTATTGGGTTCATTTACTTAAATTATATGATGACGTGCTAAACGTGTGTGGATACCTCAAAAATATGTTTTGATGTCCTGAAACCTCTTTTTTTTCATCTTTAATTCGCTAAACATATTGTTACGAGTATCTGATTTGAAACATGTAAGTACATACGATATTTCGACCCATGAACACATTAGTAATTAGCACTGTTCATAATAAATAAAATGATTTCGTAACAAAATAATCCGTCGTTTACAAAACTATTATCAAATCAACGTTAATATTTTATCCGACAATTTGCTTCTTAAGGGTGAAAGACGCTATCTCAGCAACGGAATGTGCTAATAACGAGATCGAAAAACCCTGCCAAGATAAAGTCAGGCCTTCGGAGGGTGAATTTTAATTAAATGCGTCTACGGACATTAATGAGATGAAAGTGAACTTGCCCTTTAATCGTGATTTGTTTGTCCTAACGGCCGAGGGACCAGCTCTGAGTATCAGATAAGTACGAATACTTTGTATCTTAGGGTTCTTAGGTTACCTTATCGATGAAGAAAGTTTCTTTATGTAGGCTTTCAAGTAAACGAGCTCTTGTTTGTATATTGAATTTAGGTAGGACTTTACTTTGGGACTTTTTACTCTAAGAAACTGACAATTCGTGACCTCGAATTCGAGAAAATTGCTGAACGGCCCAGTTTTTCTTGTAGAAGCTTTTAAAGAAAAACTAAAAAATTACTTCGACCCTGATTTGTATTAGCTATTTATCTGAAATTCTGAATATAAGACGGTCTGATAGGTTGTTCAATGGGATAACATTTGTATAGGAGATTGGGTAGTGGATCATGAATTTTGATTAGATATCAGAATGTTGGAAATGTCCTATATACTGAAGTGGGCCTTCCTAATAACGATACACTGAATGGTTTTGGTCGCTTCCCCCGCATTGTTTAGTTCAATAGTCCTTGGAAACCGTACTAAGATTTTGGGAATGGGTATTGAGAAACTCAAAGACACTGTATACAAAGTAGGTATGTATTTACAGACAAAGACCGGCCAGACCTAATGGTATGTGTTAGAGAATACCTAAAAATTCTGTCCCAAATCATGAACGGATTTAGAACAGATTTTGGTCCCGAGGCAAATCGTTCTATCTGTAGCCTCAAATGGAAAAATGCGCAGTCTCAACAGCAAAAAGATCTTAGCGCAGATAAATAAGTCAAGGGTCATATAAAGAGACTTTTAAAACAACACCTGAATGCGAGATTAGTATACAATATGCAAGAAGCGGGTTTAAGTGGTAACGCACGGACCACATCAAATTTTCAGAAGCTTGCCCCGGAAAAAGTGGAAAAAGGTTTGGACAAAACGGTGTCGTTTCGGCTCCCGTGCCTTAAAAGGATTCCGTATTTTCGATCTCAGTGGGACAATAAACCTATTTCTTTTTGTTTTATCTTTCACTTCAGTAGTGCGTCTGAAGAATGATGTTCGGATCCGAGTCTTATTATTTGTTTTGTGATATACGAGCGGATCGTTGTTTGACCAGATCGTGTGTCAAATGTTTCGGTCATGCGATGATGAATATATGATACATGAGTCGTGTTTGTAGGGAAAAACGTAGGTCTAAGAGTAAGACGGGTAAGGAAAAATCTTATGTTTGAGTAATCAACGCCTTAATTCAAATAATGACAATACCGAATCATAAAAATATAATAGGACAATAGAATATGATAAAAATGCCATGTTTAAATAATTTAAAAGTTTGGATTATGTAAGTAGCTATTTTGGAGAACTGGAGGTAATGACAAAGAGTAGGTAACTCTTAAGATACTCAATAATAATTCTACTTACTCTCTTCACTAACGGACAAATAAATATGTGATAATTCGGTAGCTCTATTCGGATTTATCGGATATATACACTTCAGCGAAATCGTTGGGATAAATCTTAATGAACGGCCTAAATAACACCGTTTTCCTGTATCCACAATTATCACAAACAAAACACTCTCGTCTTTTCCTCTTATTCGCAAAGGTATGGTGTGTATTATTTGTAATTACTAGTTTCGGTACACTAAGGATGCTTTGTATTTAGTTATAGGTCATCTGCAGGGCTATTGCGTATCTTTTAAATCACAGTGGCTATCATATTGTCTATGGATTAACTGTCAAATTGGTTATGGTTTAGTACAAAATGGAACCATTTGACAGTAGTTGAAAGGCACTATAGGTTAGCCACTGTCATTTAAAAGATACGCAATAGCCCTGCTGGTGCACCTTTTCTTACTTTCATATAACTCAAAACCGTCTGTCAGGTACCGATAGTCTTCTTTTTTGCTTATATAGATAATGAGTGACTGTGACAGTTGTTTAAAAAAAAAGTCTTAACACTTAACACAGCAGTCAATCGCTTAGCCCTACGCCAACCAGTCGAGCAGACAGTCAGACAATATAATTATTCTACCTTGTTTAGATTTCCGTCGCTGTGGCAATTAAATCTGGTGATGAAATTAAGGTTTGGTCAAACCGATACAGACAGATTGCGGACATTGTACACTAACTGATACTTCAATACATCATCTGCCAGAGTCTGGAGTCTGTTGACGTGCTTAGCCAGAACCATAATATGCGTCGAACGATTCACCTCATTTTTTTTTGAAGATTTTGAAATCATCAAAAGACTGGGATCTCTTTCAAACAACCCGCAGCCCCGACGGGAGAACGGTTCACCTTACTTTCAAAGTATGATAGGTGAGATATTTATACTTTGACCAACACACTAACTTATTACACTCCCGATAGAATCTGGTAAGATCCTTATGGACGAGGCAGTCACTCAATACGTTGACGACACCAAAGGCACCGTTGATACTCCGTTCTTCGTTAAACTTTCATTTCACTTTTGGAAATGAGATATTCCAACTGTTCTACCAAAAAAATATAGGTACTTAACGTAATACTGAGTCTAGCATTTCACAAGGACCTCTATAGAACTATCTAAACACAAGCCGGATGACTTTCGATCCAGTACATCACAATTACCATACGGTTCAAGGCAATATCCATTCACATGACAAACAAAGACGTGTTCAACTTAAAAGGGGAGGTTTGTTTGCATGTCGTTCACCTTGTGTCAATCGCGATCGATTTGTGAGTCGACACAGTTCTGGTGAGCAACTGAGCAGTGATACCCGTCCGTCAAACGTCTATCAAATGCATGCCTATCTATATATTTATGCGATGTATGATGTGTAACGTGCAGATTTTATGGCCCAGCTGATATAGCGTATGTGGAATATTCTGCTGATTTTAAAATAAGTTTGAAATGACGTATCTTTTTACAGGCAATATGAAAGCAATAGTAGGTGCCGAACGTATGAACGTACGAACGTAAGTTAGGATGGCCGAGTTACTTGAGATGTGGCACTATTTGAATTGTTTTTTGGTCTTTAAGGCCAAGAACGTAAATAAGTTTTCATTACTTTTACTCTGAAAGTAGGTCATAACATGCCTGCGGAGCGGGTTGAAAGTACTACTTTTCAGCCCTAGGGAGAATCGCTTTCAACTGACAGCTGTCAAATTATTAAAAAAAACTTGATCTATTTTCTTTTATTTGTTCAATAAAAATGTGTTATTGAACCATGTTCCAACTTTTTATACAGCCACTCAATTACAGCGCGATTTAAAATTAATGTAACACAAAGTTCTTAAGAATAAAATTATAATAAGACTTTAATATAGTTTAATTTTAACTACTTCTCTAAAATTACATAGTTTTTGACAAAATCTTTGCCATTTGTTTTAGTGATGAACATGAAAAATACTGGCTGTATAGCTGGACGACCAGAAGACAAAAAAAAACAAAAGCGACAACATCCGATCAACACTAATTTTTTCTTTATTTAATAATTTATGTTCTTATTTTCTGGTATTCGTAATGAAAAGCACAGTGTTTACCGCGGGTAAATTACTTATTTAGTCCCTCGAACTATTAACGCCCTCACTACGTTACTTCAAGTAACTTCGTAAATAAGTTACTTCCATCCCTTGGGTAACAATGTACTATTTTGAATGCTTATTCGCATAGGTACATTGAATAACTTATCCTGTAAGAACTTGGTGGATATGTATTTAAAAAAAACAAACATATTTAAACCGAAAACTTTATTTTTCATTACGATTTTTATCGACAGGTATTAAACAGTAACGGGTAATATCCGAGCGACACTTACCAATGTAATTTGCATATGAATAGCCCCTAACCCATAAACGTGAATGACCCTATAAATCCATTTTTCCGACCCCTAAAGAATGACCCCTGTGTTACCCTCTAGCTAGGACAGTGCAGTATTTTTTTCAAAGCCCCCGTTGCATATTTAAACACACCGTTTTGTACTACAAATTGGATTCTTCAATTTGCATTCTTTATTGCTTACAAATAGGTCTGCGAAGAATGGATGATGGCTGACGAGATTGTGCCGGGTGGGTACAAAGAACTTATGTAGGTAGGTATGTAGGTACAATAAAGGAAATATTTTCAGTCAGTGATGTCTTGACACAACGAAAGTGGATAAAGAAACTGCAGATTAAGTTCTTGTTCGTTCGGTAGCCCTTTAAAACAGTCGAAACTGACCAAAGAAAGTAATTTTATTGTCGTATTTTAGAAATTTTCGTGTCTTTCAGTAGGTATACTTACCTACCTACTTAGAATAAGTTGTTCCGTTGTTAAGACATTGTTGTCGACTTTCTCGTCAGTAGCTGGCGACGTAGAGTTTGTCATCTAATCAAGGTGACAATATTTACAACACAACAAGCAAAATATGTCTCTTTAGCTTTGGAGGAGTTGGAGTTTGGAGTCGAACCAAGTCACATAATGAAAACGTGACCCGAACCTACATGCGTAATACTTGTAGTTGCACATGAATCTTCTGGAGTGTGGTCGAAATCGGAACTAACATTACCGTCAATAGTTTGGTACAATTTCATGAAACACTTCAACAACTGTTTGCTATATGGAAATCATTCAAGCCATTAAATCCTTGGAATATTCTTCTACGACTCGACAAAAAATAAAACAAGTGCATCGTATTGCCAGTTCGAAGATGCCAGTCATTGTATGTTTTGTGACAGGTGCAAGTACATAGGGAATGCAGTGACCTGTTTTGTGACAGGTGCAAGTACATAGGGAATGCAGTGACCTATTTTCAGTTGTCGTCTTTTTTTCACAATACTCTGTTTTAAAACTTTGAACATATCCATCATTTCATAACTGGTAAACTGGTACATACTCGTACATAAACTGAGTTGCAATGTATTCTCATAAACATAACATTACGCCTGTAATTCCCGAAGGTTTGGCCAGAGGTGTACCTAGTAGTAAAAAATACACCCACATTTCGCCAGTAATTTTTAACCGACTTCAAAAAGGTGGAAGTTCTCAATTCGTCAGATTTTTTTTACGTATATTCCCCGATTACTCGAAGATGGCTGGACCGATTTAGATTATATTTTTTTGGGTTTGGAAGGGTAAGTATACTTACCAGGTGGTCCCGTGATAATCAAGTAAGCATCTGATGATGGGATCCTGGAGAAATAGAAAGAACTCTTCAAATCTTATAGGTTCACTTGAAGCGATTTGGGTAGTTTTTGGAACAGTAATTTCTCGAAGTGGTCCCATTTCAATTTGGTGAAGATCTCAATCAAAATAAAAATATTTTTATTTCACATAGGCACGTCGACAAAAGGTGCACTGATCTAAGATCTGATGAAGAAGGTAGGCAACGAAACTCCTCAATAAATGATAGCAAATGGTCTGGGTTTGTTGAAATCTCATGTCTGTTTATTGTTTACACCAGTTTATAACATAACATCAAGCCGGTACGCTGTGAAGGAGTAAGCACATGAGAATCACTAAAAAGTGAAAAATATTTTTTTTTTAACAAAAATTTATTAATTAACCGACTTGAAAAATAAAAGGAGAAAAAACAACAAAATCAAACATACAAAAGTCACCGACTTCAGTAGTTGATTTTCTAATTTTTTTTCATTTTTTTGTATTTTATTTTTTGTTGCAGTCGGTTTTTAAGTTCCATGTAAAAGGAGGTGAACCTATAGATTTCCAAAAAATATTGGACACGTATTTTTTATTTTTTACGTAAACAATAAATGAAGGCATTTAATGATACAGTGCTTCGATAAGTCGCGCGACTTCATAGTCTGGTAAATCTGCGCAGTAGTATTCGAGTTTATTCATTACAAAAATACACACAAAAATACAAATCTTTCCTATTTATAATATTAGTGTAAACATAGATCTTAACGTACCTACCTATCTATAAGCTACGATAAATACGAGTAATTCAATTTCATGTAATCCGATAATTACTATTTAAAGCTAAGATAATACGACGTTATCATATTCCATGTGTGTGTGTATTCGTGCTATACGTACGGGTTGTTCGAAAGAGATACCGCGGCCTCGGCACAAAGTTCTAAGCTAAGAAGGAACATGGCTGGTTTTTAGTCTTGATGATTTCGCACCCTCCAAAAAAAGGGTGTATTACGTTAAAAATTGTGACTTTGTTAAATTAAAAATGACAACAAAAACAAAATGTTAACAACTCATATGCCAGTTGATTCTTTGTTATGGTCTCGTGCACTTCCAACAGCGCTAATGGAAAAACAAAAATAGTAAAACAAAGGAGAAACATCCATGAAAATATCTCTCGGCAAAACATTTTATAGTTCCACAACTTATGATTTTGTTTGTGAATTTTATGAGAAAAATCAGCGTTTACACAAGAGCTGGTGGAGTGATTTTTTATTTCGCACGACTGTTTATTTGGCTACTATGTAATTCGCTGTGAGTGCGGAATATACAGTGCTCAGCAACCTTGGAAAATCCATACCTATACACTTTTGAATTTTGCTTTTACATAGAATTACATACATACATAAACTCACCTTTTTTCCTCGTCCACGTTGACCACGTTCATACATCTGGTCATACACGGACTCCGCGCCGGTTTCGATTACATACCAAAGCATTAAAGTACTAGCTGTTGCCAGCGGCTTCACCCGCTACAACTCGTAAATTATCCCAAGGGAAGATAAAATCGGGATAAAAACTATCCTATGTGTTAATCCAGGGTATAACCTATCTACATAACAAATTTCAACCAAATCGGTCCAGCCGTTTATGCGTGAAAGAGTAACAAACATCCACACATCCATTCTCACAAACTTTCACATTTATAATATTAGGTCTTTACCTATGAAATTGCCGTTCTGCAGTACTGGCCATTTCAAATCAAAATAATTTTTGTTTGGCTAAGAATTCTAATTTCAAATTAATTTTATTTTAAAAACATGGTTTTTTTTTCCAAAAGTAGTCATTTGTTTATTGATTAGTGTTACATTTTCATCGCACTTCAATCTTTTTCGTCATCATGGATACGTTAAAAATTCGAGTAATTATGGAATATGAGTACCGTCGTGGCAGCAACGCGGCACAAGCGGCACGCAACATCAACGACGTTTACGGAGCTAACACTACAAACCAACGCACCACCTGTTATTGGTTTGCTCGCTTCCGTTCTGGAAATTTCGACCTGAAAAATGAACCTCGCGGTTGTCCGAAGACTTTGGTCGACAATTACGAATTAAAGGCGATTGTGGAAGCTGATGATACACAATCTACGGCTGAATTAGCAGCAGCTTTCGACGTTAGCGTCAAAACAATATTGGTCCATTTGCGTCAAATTGGCAAGGTAAAAAAACTTGACAAATGGGTGCCCCACGAACTCAATGATCGCCAGCGCGAAGTATGCGTCGAGACGTGCCTTGCACTGCTCAACAGACACACAAATGAAGGAATTTTGAACCGCATTGTTACCTGCGATGAAAAATGGATTCTGTTTGATAACCGCAAGCGCTCAGCAAGTTGGTTGGATCCTGGTTCAGCACCTAAACAATGCCCTAAACGAAAACTTACCCCTAGAAAAGTGATGGTCACTGTTTGGTGGTCTAGCGCCGGTGTGATTCATCACAGCTTCTTACCAAACGG
This sequence comes from Diarsia rubi, assembly GCA_932274075.1. Lineage (NCBI taxonomy): Eukaryota > Metazoa > Arthropoda > Insecta > Lepidoptera > Noctuidae > Diarsia > Diarsia rubi. The sequence continues at coordinate 15,379,308 of OW026424.1, read as the reverse complement.
GGTGAGCATTACTGCAGATGTGTACTAAATGCTACTATACCATTGACGAATTCCTTCTTGACAAAATGTAATAAACTAAACTGACAATTATGTGTGTATTTATTCTTAACAATTCAAAACTTGACTATGTAATTGTAATCTGTTTTTATTTTTTTGTGTATTTAATTAATTGTAATCCTAATCTATTTTTTTTTTAATTATTGGCTGTACACCAAACATTGACTTATGACTTTAAATTTCTTATCTGTTTAATTGTATATGCCCTAATGGGTTGTTTTTTGAGAAACGTATCATTTCTGTAAGACCACACATGTATAACCAAAAAACATACAAATAAAAACTTTGACTTTGACTTTGACTTTGACTTTGACTGTGAAGAACTGAACACAATGATGGAGAAGCTGGCACATCTCAAACCAGCATTGGTCAATCGCTCGTCTCCGCTGCTCCTGCACGACAACGCGCGACCTCATACTGCACAGCAGACGGTCTCCAAGTTGCAAGAACTGGGGTTGGAAGCTCTCCGTCATCCGCCCTACTCACCAGACCTTGCGCCTACAGACTACTACTTTTTCCAGAATTTGGATAACTTCTTGGCGGGAAAAAAATTCAATACCCGAGAGGCAGTACAAAATGCCTTTGAAGAATTTGTTGCCTCCCGACCAGCTGATTTCTTTAAGAAGGGCATCAATAAACTGCCACTGCGTTGGCAAAGATGCATTGATTGCATGGGTGATTACTTCGATTAATACAAATAAAAAATACATGAAAAAAATTCGTTTAAATTTTTTCATACAAAACGGCAATTTCATAGGTAAAGACCTATTATTAGTAGGATAGGATTTAAAAATATTTTAGGTTTGTGTACAGTCATCTTTTTACATATTAATGACAATGGAGTCAATACAGACTTTCGTGGACGAGATTGCATAGGTAATGCGTAATATGAAGGTATCTCTTTTCCATACAGAGTAATCAAACGACTATTTTTATGTTTGCCTTTCAACATGCCTTATTTCTTTGTTTAAGTAAAGATAAGGCACCCAATTCAATAAACCACACAAAGGCATTAAAAAGTATTATTTTATAAAAATGCTAATTCCGTTAAGTGTCACGAGATCAATAACCACTAATCCAACTAAGTGTTCTGGTGTGATGGTGGACTGTGACTCCCTTATTTTCAATTAACATAAAGTGTAATTGACACGGCATTTGGCGTGACAGACTTTTGTCACTGATAACAGGCGCGTCGTCGTCAGATAATTATTTCGTCAAACTGAAATTCTAATTTTCTAAGTAAAAATACAATATACAATAAGTAAAGTACATACATAATTATTTACCGACTTTGTTACTGTTGTGTGTTTGAACTTAATACGGATCAGTCAATTTTATTTATAATTTGGAACATTAAGTGGTTAAAATCCGTGAAAATACAATTTTCTCGACATCTTTTACTGAAGCAATAAATGTTTTAATTTGAATATTAATTTATTTCAAACGTCAACCACCACATCAAAGCGTTACTCACATTCAAAACAAAGTCAAACTCTATAACGCTGGCCATATAATCCACCGCACCATTCCGCATAATTCGACGCGAGACATACTATAAAGTGACCACACAACATTACTTTTTCATTCTCATCTCAACTTACAAATTCCGGACACAGTACACCGCGACGCTCCAGAGAGTAGCTACTATTTTTGAAACACAGCCACGGCCCTAATTTCGGAGACACCGCGACCGCCGCAAATCGTAAAGTCAGCTAAGTTAGTGCAACACAACCCCTTGCCTACGTTGCCTACGTCACACACACATAAAACCCTACACTACATAAAGCCGCAGTTTTCCCCGGAATTGTGTTGTAGATTGTTTTAATCTCGCCTCCTCGTGATAAGCTTTTTTCGTTTGCAGTTTTTAGGTTAACTATATTCTAAACTGGGGACGTAGGTTTTTGTTTTTTATGCTGTGGTCAGTGCAAAGTAATTTTTGTTTAATGCGGCATTAAGCGCGGCGTTAGGAACATTACACTGGCATTGTTGTACTGAAGCGAAACATGTTTAAATTAGGACAATTTACATGTGTGTTTTTCAGAGCAATTTTGCTCAATTTGTACTTAACTGAGATACAAGAATACTGTATATCTGTTGTTGTGTGTTCTTTTAAATATAATAACTAACGTAGTTACTTACCCTTGTCTTAAGTTACCTACATAATGTTCGCGTCAGCATTCTCCCTTCTTTAAATAAATTCGGAAAACCACGTTAGGATTTCATACCAAATTGGATCAATCAGACAATCAGGTAATATTTCTGCGTTCCCCCATGTTCCGGTCCAGCCTGAGGCGATGCATGGGGGATTTTTAGAACCCTTGAAACTTTCCCGGGGCAGTCGTCAGAAGCAGTTCTTTGAGTATCGATTGGTCGGAAAATGCACCCCATTTCAAACTTCAGAACTGAACGTTCTGTATGTTTGTCTGCTATACTTTAAAATACGTAATTCGAACCTCATTTACATAACCCACAGAAAACGTACTAAAATTCATAAGCTAACACTAAAATAACAGGCCCTAAGTATCGGGTGGTAAATATCAAGTTATGTCGGTACACAAACCGACACTATGGCGTAATGTTGGTCGAAGTTGAAATTCCGGCAGTTGCATGTTAAAGTAAACATATGAAATGGGTTGCTGGCCACGGAAACGTGTGACCATGCATAACTGAGATCGTTTTACGAGGTGGTATTGTCGACTAGCGAAATATCGCATGCCTTACCGACCTTCAAAGGTCTACCAACACGTGGGGAATATTTGCGTGAAGTAAATAGGCTAATTTATGAACGGCTTTATAGTATCGTAATACTTGTGATATAAAGTTTAATGGTCACGGTTTATAAACAAAGTTATGATGTGGAGATAGGCCTGCGGATTTCGTGTGCTAACGTATATTTGCACATATGATATTGTGAAACTGAATATCTGGTTTACGTAACCTCTGTGAATGTTGGAACAGTCGATTTGTGTAATATGAAAAACTGCTGCTGAAAATGAAGGGAAAAATCAGTCATCATCAAAACTAAAGACAAAAAAATAGATTTCAAATTGTGGATTACTCAATAGAAGATTGTATGACAAGGGAGCAAAATAATATTTTTACGGCGAGGGATTCTAAAATATAATCCTGAAAGTAGCGAGGGATTCAAAGTACATCGCCTGAGGGAAAAATATTTTTGCCCTCGAGTCATATACTCTACTTTTCATCTCCTTCTATGAGAAAATAAATAAGATCATTATTTACTTTAAAGTGGCTTTAAAGTAAATAATGAATAAGTTTAATTAAAAAAAAAATACATGAATGTAAAAAGGTCAATTACAAATTTGCGTCATTCAAGAAAGTTTCAACATTTTGTCCGGATAATACTTTCGATTTCTTTGGTTTGTGTCCTTCAGACAGTCTCTTCAGATAAGCTACTAATTTTGTGTAGCTGTCAATTTTAATATCTTTGATATTTATTGTAGATTTAAGCATGGAGTATCCACTCCAAAGAGTAGAAGGCTGTTTTGTTTTGGATAATTCCTAAAAATAGGCCAAAAATCTGGGGGCACGGTAGTGCCCCCGCCAAGTCGAGCAATAAAGCGGCACGGCCGTACTATCCTTTTCTCGAACCAGTTCAGGCCATTCTTGACCTCCTATAACTTCGTTGTGGATAAAACTAGAAGCCTGAATTTTTAGTAACCAATTAGGCATTGTATAAACACGGTATATTTCAAATGTCATTCTATTTGAACCAGTAGTTTAAGAATTATAATTAATCAAAGTTCCTTAGTTTTGTCACTCACTCACTGACTGACTGACTGACTGATTGACCGATCATCAAAAGTCTAAGGCACTTCTAGCAGACATAGAAACTTCAAATTTAGAATACAATTAGTGTTTAGTGTACAAACCATGGAAAAACTAAAAAAGTATACAATTTCAGTCTAGTTTTCTAGATAAACTAACTGCATAAATAACTTTGTAATCCCATATAATTGTATAGGATTACAAAGTTTTAGAATATCATAACCCCATCGAGTTTGGACTCGTCTGATTCGTCTTGTCGAGTAGTTTGTCTTAGGATGGTGTCCAGGGTTCTGAATAGTTCTGATGATGGAGCTGGAAGGTGGCCATAGGAATTCCGTTATAAAACGACATAGCCCTATCGAGTTTGGACTCGTTTGATTTGTCTTGTCGAGTAGTTTGTCTTTAGATGATGTTCAAGGTTCTGAATAGTTCTGATGATGGAGCTGGAAGGTGGCCATAGGAATTCCGTTATAAAACCACATAACCCCATCGAGTTTGAGCTCATTTGATTTGTCTTGATGAGTACTCTGTCTTTAGTTGGTAACCAGGATCTGAAGATGGAGCTGGAAGGTGGCCATAGGAACTCCGTTATAGAACGACATAACCCATCGAGTTAAGACTCGTTTGATTCGTTTTGACGAGTACTTTGTCTTTGGATGGTCTCCAAGATCTGTTGATGGAGCTTGAAGGTGGCCATAGGAATTCCGTTATAAAACGACTTGACCTTGTCGAGTTTTTACTCGTTTGATTCAGCTTGTCGAGTAGATACTATAGCAGTACTTCAAATCGATGAATAAGACTGCTTCGAATTCGAATAAACCTATGTATTGTTGACCTTTGATGTTTTAAATACAAGATTGACTTGGCCACTGCATCACATTGGCCAATGCCATGGCGATTAGCTATTACAATGGCCTGTTTAACATTGGCGAATGCGATGCGATGGCCAAGTCAATCTTGTATTTAAAACATCAAAGGTTTTTAAGTAGGGATTAAATATATTAACCGGCTTGGTATTACATGGATCTCACTACTTTTTACGGTAAAAGTGAGTTGCTCGGCTTGGTTTTTTTATAAGTTTTTTTTTTTGGTGGGATATACCTACTTTCCGAAAATGTCTTCGTTCCTTTTCTATTTTTCCATAGTATGAAATTGTCATAGGCTTTTACATATTTCTCCCGGGATTTCGTAGGTATTAAGTTTTGTATGACGTTATTGGCTTCTATTTTTATTGTTTCAGGAGTTAATGCACTATTACTTTTAGAACTCGACGTAGAACTCATTTTTTTTGCAAAATATAATAAATTCCGTACCGATTACAAGACAGGAACAGGGAAGTAATTCGCGCCCTTTTTTTTAGTTATCGCGCTACCTTGCACCGTACACCCAACACTTACTGCGGTACTCAGAGATATTTAGTGATTACTTAAGCCAAAACTAAGTAACGATTTGACACACTTTTGTATGACAAAACTGTCAAAACCTTTACTTAGTGATGGCCTAAGTAATCATTAAAGGTCTCTGAGTGCGGCAGTTACAGCCAGAAATCGAAACAATTTGCGTTCGATGTCAATGAACGATTCATGTTCCAAATTCAAATCTCATTACTGCCCGCTAAAAAGTCTTGAAGAGAAAAGAGCTACTTTGATCCCGCTTAAAGAGGAACAAAACGACACTTTTCGAATAGGAGTGATGAAATAGTACATTGTTCACCGAGAGGAGAAAGTGACCGATTACCGTCGAGGGTGTCGTTTGAAGCCCGAGCCGTAGGGGAGGGCTTTAAAACACCCGAGATCGGGAATCGCGCTTTCTCTCGAGTGATACATAGTGCTTTATACTACACCTACGAGGAAAATAAAAAACTAAATCTTTACTAATTGAAATTTATATTGAAATTGTTGCAGTTAGTGAAGCTTAATGTAACACTTTTTCCATTAATGATTGTTTGAGATGTTTGCGACAATGTAGGAGGAATAACTGGCTGTGCTGTTGGCACTGCGCTCGTAGAAGGCTGTGGTGCCAAAGGGGCAACTGGCTGCTGAGGAGCATTTGGCATCGCCGCGCTCGTTGATGGTTGAGGAGATGAGTCTTGATGCACATTAATCGATCCCGATATTTGGTTATTTATTCGTGTTTTGTTTCCTACGGAATTCTCTATGTAACCTTCTGCAACAGCGGACGATTTCCAACCACCGTGGCGTTTTATTGTGGTTAAATCAGCACCAGTATCGGCAAGAATAGTCGCTGAAGTTCTGCGAAAGCAGTGGCCAGTGTATTCTAGTGGGTTGAGTAAATTAAGGTAGGAAGCTATTTCTCTTGGCACAGTACTTATTTTGTTTTTCCCAATTACTTGTTTCGTACATTTTTTGTTTTTATATTGTAGTAAAACCCGAATGGTTTTGGGGTCACTGGGGCGAATTTCGTTATATTTCTTCATTATCTCATAAAATAAGCCTGATATAACAAATGATCGCTGAATTTTGGTTTTTGTGTTAGGAATATTGACAATTATTCCATTTTCGAGGATTTCGATATCGTCTGTTGTCATATCCACAAGTTCTTGCGAACGACAGGCCCTATTTACTCCTAAAATCAAAATAACCTGTAAACAAAAATATCAAACATGAAAACCTATTAGATTTCTACTCATAAATAGGTACGTAATAAATCATAAACCAGTGCATTTTGTTCATAAACTTACCTTCATCAACAAATATTTGTCATCTGGAGCATTCTGCAAAAAGGAATAAACATCCTTTGTAGTAAGCACTTTTGATTTCTTACTACGGAATCCCTCCGACTTTCTTTTCAGAAATGCTGTAAGTTTTTTGTATTCTTGAATATTTATGTCGTTTCTTGTCAATATAGTACTTTTCAACATTGAGTACATAGACCATAACGTACTTGGTTTGTATTTTTGCGCTTTTTCACTGAAATAAGCTAGCAAAACTGTTTCAGAAAAAGATGCCGCATTTTTTTCACTTTTCCATTGCAAAAAATCGTTATAAGTTTTATTATATTTTTTAATTGATTTCTGTGGTAAAAGGTTATCAATCAGCATTTTTGCTGTTTCCTTCAACTGCGGCGGAGTTGAAAAATCTTCATCATCACTATCACTACTTATCATTTTGATAGTTTTATTTTACTTTCTACGAAAACTGAATCCTCAAACAACACACAAATTGAAAATGGCGCCAATGGCGTCTGCAATTTTTACATGTTCTTTTTTCAAATTGTTTACGCCGCAGGGTCGCACTGCCAGCCCGACCCCATCCAACACACAGCTAGTGGCCAGTGCCATTTTGCGAACTTGGAGATAAAAACTCACTGTAAATACTTTTTGGCTTTTGATATTTAGGTTACCGGCGCATAGTCTTACCCAAAATTAAAAAAAAAAAACCACGTAAGAAATGGATTTTCATACACTTTTCTCTCCCGCTCAGATGCGTTTTCTCCCCGCATATTTGTTCGATATGCAATGACGTACTTTCTACCGTAAATTTGATAAAGTATCAAGGTACTTTCCAAGCAGGTGTAGTATAAAAAATATTGTTTAGTAAAGCAAAGTCAATTGAAAACTGGTTTTTTAATATACTTTTTCACTTCTTTTGTTGTAACACTGCTAATTGCTTAATTATTCTCCAGAGAAAGCTCATCTTTAAATAAACGAAATTTATTTATATGTATTGATTTGTATTTTTGTTCCTATGCTTAATCGTTATCCATTTTCAAAATAGAAATAAAAAAAACGTTTTGTGTGTTCAGGGAAATAGCATTGCTTTTTCATTATCTACCCAAGCCGTCCCCAACTATGTTAGGGGTTGGTTTCTAGACTAACCAGATGCAGCAAAATATGTTTTCTTTACGACACACAATTATTTTCATTTTTTTTTGTTACATTATTTATTATTTACGCTAACTCAACATTTTCTTCAGTTTAAAAAAAAATACATAGTTTCAGTTACTCTAACCTACCATACCTGCGCTTTTGACCGCGTTCCGTGGTCCGGGGCTCAGAATGGGGGTTGTTTTTCCAAATTTTTTCCCTAAAAAACCACTTCAAAAAACAGCTAGCCCGCGCGGAGCTGCGTCTTTTGACATACCGCACGTGCGCCTAACCTTAACCTTAGCGCTGAAAAAAAAATTGTCCACATATGTTACATGGAGCGTTTGCCTATCCGACCTCCACAATAAAGTTACCTTTGGTAAGACTGGTTGTGACACTTTTGGACTACCGTCCAACTGTATCGACGGAAACTAACGCTGATTAGAGATAAACACAGAAAAATAACCACCCCACAAACGTCATACAAAAACCTCCGGAAAAATTCCAAGTAGCTACTAGCAAGCATAAATCCGCTTCGGTATTAAAGTGACTTCAGTTATTAGGGAGAAACATGAAGGTTTAAAAAATACACTGGGGCGTACGCAATATGGTTGGCACGGCGTTCTCGTTACGAGCCGGGGCAGCCATAACTTACCCAAGTTTATGGGGAAGGTTCGCCGCCCGTCTAAATATTTAGGAAATAATTACATAAGTACCCACAGTGTATGTACGCGTATGAACGAAATATTGAAGCGGTTCGGGTATAACAGTGAATTCCTACGTTTATTTCGCCTACGTACATGACAATTAAGTCTGCATGTACATAGTATGTATCTTTACAGTTTTAACAATCTGGGTTTGTAATCGTGCGTGTGAATAATGAAGTGGGTGAGTTAATTTATACCTACGTGAGGTGGTTGTACAAGTTCTTTGTAAGTAGGTACCCTACTACGAACTCGACTCATCTTTGGGAATGAGTAAGAGACATCAGACATAACGTCACGTCTGTAATCCCGGAAGATTAGACAGAAGTTAACCCACATATCGCCAGTTATGTTTAAGTCCAACGTAATGGGGGGCAATCGTATTGCCATCAACCGGGCACGAATCCACTTGACGACCTTCTATTGGGGAATTCTTGATGAGAAAACCCAAATAATACTTTGGGCGACCTGAAAGCGAACACAGGACCTCACGCACAGATGTCATGCTTACGATGTTACGACTACTAGATCAAAGTTTTTTTTTTGACTTTTATTAATGTAAAATGATTATTTAATATGATAAATATTAAAAAATATATATATTGTGAATGTGACGACTATGTGGATCTTTCTTAAATTTTAACGATTGTCTGGCAGTTTGAGTACTATAAGTGACCCACCCAAATGTCCTTTCTTTGGTATTGTTCGTCGTGACGTTGAGCTCCTTGAGTTATAAGTCGAGCTCCACGATAACTGACAAATGCTTGCACTGACTGGACGGGTCCACTCAAATCTGTGTGGTGCTTTCTTCAAAAGACCATCTCAGACATTAATCTGCATGGTCTTCATGTGTGTATTACTTATACCATATTGTTAACCCAAACGATTTTAAAAGATTAAAAGAGTAATCTTTGGAGTTTCTTACCGGTTTCTTACCTTCTCCTTAGGAATCGACCAATGCACCGAACCGTGCCGTGTCTACATGGGCACTTATAAAACGTCGGTAAAAAGGGTTTTTACCGACGTTTTATAAGTGCCCATGTAGACCTATGTGAAATAAAAATATTTTGATTTTGAAAGAGGCAGTCCGTTACCAGTCAGTGTTTAAGAGCACATGTTAATAAAAAAAATATGATCCTTATTAGTCTGTCTGTTAGATTATCGAAAAATATTGGATACGTATTTTTTGTTTTATCAAATCAATAAAAATGGACGGAGATTTATAAAACGCGTCAAAGATTTGAGTGGGGGTGTGTGACGTCACTCACCGGTAATAAATGTCATAGAATATGACGTCACACGAGTTTTCAATGCACTGTATCGTCTTCATTGTTTGTTTACGTGAAAAAAGAAAAAAATACGTGTCCAATGTTTTTTGGAAATCTATCTGACGGACTAATTAGTTTTTTTTTGTTAACTACCCTCTTGCTGATTACAGATAGGACTAAAAATAAAGCAAAAAGCCTCCGTTAAATAAAAAGTTTTTAAAATAACACAACAAAATCTTGCAGTGCACGCTATCGTGTTAGCTAGTTTACTACAGCTCGCGTTTAAATTAAACTAACGTCAATTTTCTTTCGCGAAACCACTTAGCACTTATTTTAAAATTCTACGAAAATAAACATGGAGTTTTGGACGGACACTGACCGAGCAAACTAATCGTTCACTTGACTACTAAAGTCACGCTAAATGAAACACGCTTAACTTCTGAAAGATATCGATTATCTTCACTCACTTCACTAAGAACGAATAAAATGAACTGAAAATACTGAAATCCTTTTCCAACTATTTAAGTTTATGACTTCAGGCGAAAGACTTTGAAACTTTAAATTAAATGTCTTCAAAAAGAGTTTTGAATTTTTAACACGACTTTTTGTTGACTAGTGACGTGGAGATTGTGAACTTTTAGCTTTATATTTTTGAAGCGTGAATATACAGAACAGACGGGACTGTAAAAGAAAGTGGTCTGGCGAATATGGTCATGAAATTCTGAAATAAATACACATTAAAAAACCCTGTCTGACGAATGATATTCCTTTTATCCAATTTTAATAGATAAGGTATACATCAAATCAACAAATCCAGTAACATAACATCCTCCTATAAAGTTCCTACTGCAGGGACTCAGGCCTCCTCTCTACCGCTCTACGAGAGAGGTGGACTAAAATCCACCACGCAGGCCCAGTGCGGATTGATCTTCGATTTTTTGGTTATACGACATGCCAGATTCCACACGATGTTTTTATTCACCGTTTTGAGAGTAGTGGTGATGAAATAAATGTAATGTCGATGAAGAATCGACGGACAAATCGTGTTTCTAAATTAAATTTTCATGATTAAAGAAAAATAAGAGCTTCCAGCAGATAAATAAAGCTACTAAAACTTAAAAACGATTGCAAATATTAAAGTTTTGCAATAATAATTGTAATGTTTTGAATATCGCTTTTATTATACATTTTCTTTTCTAAACCAATACCGATAACGTTAACAATGTTCATGCTCCTTCTTGCCTTGTTTGTAGGAATAAAACACAAATAAACTCGAGCTATTTCTTCTGTGACTAAATTACGTTTTCCTTTTGTTATTATTCGTCTGTCAGACTTACAATATACACCTTTGTATGTATGTGTATGTATAATCATACAACAGTGAATGTGAAAGTTTATATTTATACGAGATTGTTGCCGAATGCCGACAATTTCTAGCAATGAGTTTAAGGCCATACAATTTGCGGTTTGAGGGTTAGGATTAGTGACAATGACATTTGTTGCGCCTGTGAAGTTAGAAGAGGTATTGAGCCAATTATTAATTAAAAAAACTGGTCGCTTTCTATGGAGAAGAACCGGCACGAAACTCCATGGTTATTCCTTTAAAATGATGAGGAGATCGTGGCTTAATAATAACTGACACGGCAGTGGTGTCGCGGCTAGGCCGATGATGATGTTACTCTTTTAAAATAAACCGAACCCAACATAGTTGGTGGTGTCAATGCTAGGCCGATGATGATGGTACTCTTTTAAAATAAACCGACCCCAAAATAGTTGGTGGTGTCACGGCTAGGCCGATGATGATGTTACTCTTTTAAAATAGTTTCCACCCTCACTACAGCTCCCTACATCACAAATCGCTAGTCTTATGGCCACCTGATTTAACATCAGGACACAGGTTGACACGTTCCAGCACTAAACACCGACATGTGTCTGTCGATGTTCCGCTTTGGACACGATTCAGGCTTTATTTCCGTTACTATGTACGAACTGAAACACGACGGCGAATTTTTAAATTGAATCTGGTATGTATTTTATTTTATATCATTTTCGAGATTTGAATAAGTAGCTGTGTTGGAATATGTTACCGGTTTCTTCTTTGTGTGAGGCTTGCTAGGTATGTTGTCTATGAAATGTATGAACTTTCACGATGTCTGAATAGTCACTGTTACCGAATAAATTGAAAAATTGAACAGAATTTATATGAAATTGTCTGCATAGTAAGTTAACGGTAGCTTAATCGTAGGTGGAGAACAGGCCTTCAGAAAATATAGTTTTTCTTCTTTATATGTAGGAATGTCCAGTATTGTTATATACGAGTACTTTATCTTTTTAAATACTACTCTCTCTGGTAGATTTTAAGTATGTTAACCATATACTTTTTGAAGTAATTACTAACCAACAAGCACACACAACATACACACACACACAACGGTACATGGACACACAAGGTACATTTCTAACCAACCAGGTTAACTATAAAAAAACCCTCTTTTTATCTTTGGAAGCGTTGAAAAGTGAGTTTCCCTCGTCTTCTAGCCAGGAACCAACCAGCACCACCCACAATGATCACCCCCTAATTGTTATTATGTGGTACCGTAATGTTCTTAATTAAGTTACAACATTACGCAAATGTAATTACTTGTATAATTAAATGTAATGACCGAGCTTTGGTCGTTCGTACACACCATGTTTGTATAATTTGCTGTATAAACTAAATAATTTGCTACATTTTAGTTTACAGCACAAATTAAGTACGTGAACACAAAATTATGCGAACTAAATAATGATTTAGTTTACGTAATTTTGTGTTTACCTATGTAGTTTGTGCTAATCTAAATTTCAACTACTATTCTGAAATTAGAATACTGCATCATCCCAACTAGTCTAGTGATAGTGTAAAACTTGGTTGTGAGATGTATCTTGATTTATTTTGTGTGGTGACACATGAAAACTTTCATCATTTGCCTGACTTTATCCCAACTATATTTAGGTGGGCTTCCAGTCTAACCGGGTGCAGCTAAATCCTCGATTTTACATGGAGCCACTTCTTATCTCCGAACTCCATGCAGTTGTGACTTTCTGCATGGGTAATACCCCTTGGTAAGACTGGTTGTGAGACTATATAGACTACACTAGACTATAGAGAAATATATAAACTTTAATCTTTAAACAATCAGGTTGGTTGGTTGGTCTGACTTCGTAATTAGCAGCTATATTCATGCATGATATTTGATAAAAATGAAAAAAAAAGATAAATTTGAAATGTAGTAAAATGTAGTGAATGTTTTAAATGTAGAACCGGCATCAGAAATTGTACACAATTGTACAATTGTAATTATATGATATTTTTATATATATTTCACCTGTGACTAACAATAAATATATTTAAATTTGGTCTAATTTCAGAAATTTCGAAATAATCATCATATCACCTATTTTTTTGGGGGGGGGTGGAAAATCATTAAAAAAAACCCCTCTTGCTCTTGGGCAGACCTAAAGGGAGTGTCAGGCTTCTACTGACTTAAAACCTCCCATTTTCCTTCTTAGCTCTTGTGCCGAGGCCGCGGTATTTCTTTCAAACAACCCGCAGCCCGACGGGGATCATCATACCACCTAACTGCTGGTTAACAAGGAACGGTAAAGCTCAATTTATGTAGCATAAACTTCAGGAAAATTACAGATAAACATCGCCACGAAAACACGAGGGAAATTATATCATGTTTGTCAAATTACTGCGAATTACACGACCCAATAAGCAAAAGCGAACCTTAATAAAAAAGAAAAAAAAACACGTCAGATGGCAAAAAATGTATGGTATTCGCAGAAAGACAGTCATCATCATCGTCTTTATAACCGGGTTGGTCGGTTGGTTTTCAGAGTTTCGGGGCACTGACTACTTGTAACAACTGAAGTAATAGATGTTTTAATCAATAGAAACAAAACAGTTGTGTCATACATAATCATTGAGTCACAAACTAAGCATAGCTAATATCTTATGGGTCGGGAGTGCGGAGAAATGACAGCTCGGACCAACGCTACAGATTACAACGATCTCAAAACTCGGTATGTAATGAATTGTCATTTGTCACCCATTCCACGGACCGAAATTGGCAAGCAAATAAATACTAAAATATATACAAATACCCTCGTCTACTGCTGGACAGCGTTGTTAGTCAATATTTAGAATTTGTCCATGGCATTGTTTTGATAAAATTATATGTATCCAAAAATAACTAAAACACACGCTCTAGCCAGCCCAGCAAACCCCATCATCTACTACGCATATCATGAAAATGCATAAAAACTAGCTTCTTCGTTCGCCATCTTTGGGTGTCTGACATATTGAATTAAAATAACGTTATTAACTTACCATGCATTGTCATCCAAACTAAACATGCAAAATTTCGAATCAGTCTGAAACCGGAAAATGGGTCAAATTTAACTTCTATGTTTTTTTACACAGTTAGAAAAAAAAACAAGATGGCGGTGTTGGCGCCAAAATAATTCTGCAGCACTGGAATAAAACATCAGATTACATCAGATTTCTATTCCGATATCTCGAACACAGGTTTAGTCCGTTCCATTTAAAAAAATCTCTCGTTTGTCTGTTGTGCCCACAGATATAGATAGACCTAGATAACGCTAGAGCAACTACTTCGCGTGCCTCTTCGCGTGCCTAGCTTACGTACAAAAATCGTAAGTGGCCACTTTCGCGCTCACCCTGCATCGGTGTATAGCGCTAGTCGGACGTCGGCGCTGGTGCAAGGCGGGGGTTGGGGCGTAGGGGGCGCCGTACGCGGTGTGCGTCTTTGAATCGATTTGATTTTCCTACATTATATAGTGCTTGTGACGTCGTAATAGGAAGTCAAAAAATGGCACGCTTGGTTTTCATACTGATCGTGATACTTGCGGTATCTAGTTCTATTTATATCTGTGGTTGTTCCCTAAAGATTTACTTGGCGTACCTGCTAGCCGGGCTTTCACCACGGTTACTGTAAATAGAGGCTTGTTAAACAAACGCCCTAACTCTCACAGGTTAAAGATTCGGGACGTGATGGGCCATCGACTGTTGCAGTCTCAATTTTATCTCGGTTTTAGAGTTGTTGTTGTTTCTCAGGTGGGTTAGAATGAGACTAAATTGTTGTATTGTAGTATTGTAGGTTGAATTATGGTTCAAAATTGTATTGGTGTAAACGTTTAGGGGTTTGTTTTGTGTCTCGTATAAAGAGCAACTGTCAAGTTACTTATTTATTTTATTCCCGGATTTAAAAAACAACCTATGTCTACAATCTGAACTTCAAGGTACAGACATAATAATTATAGTTAAAAATAGTTGTTAAACCCCTTTTTTGCTAAAACCTTTCCTTACGATTTAAACAAGCAAATAGTGGCACGACCTATATTTATTTATTTATTGGATCTCCAACAGAAACTACACAATCACATGCAAGTATACATATAAGAGGGACAAATACAGCGTGCGCTTCCAATTATAGGAGACCACATCATTCACTTATAATCTAGGTAGGTACAGTAAGTTCAACAAGGTAATAAATCTAAAATCAAAATACGTTACACAAAAATTATACAAAAGAAACAAGGTGAATTACAAAAAAGATGAACCAACAATAACAACGGAAATGAACAATAAAAGAAAAAAAAAATTCTATAATTCTATATAGAACATATCGGGTTTTCTGGCTTCAAACTTTAATATTATGTCGAAGATAAGATATTTATCAGCAGGACGCTATTTATCGAAAACTCCGAAAGACACGATTTACACGACCACGTTCCAAAATAAAAATTCGAAAGCTTTTTAAAGTGAGATCTATATGCAAAGGTTTCAGGTTTATATACCCTGGAGTAAAATATCGTTTCCACAGAACAAATTTAGGTGATAGCACCTATATCCTAAAGATCTAATTTCATTTATTCTACTTTCAGAGTCTCGCTTACTTTATGTGAACTCAGTTAGGAACCTTCATTAAGAAAAAAAGGACACCATCCTTACGCAGGTACTTATTTATTCGGAGGTCAAACGTATAAGATTCATGATTCTAATCAAAGTGTAATTAAAGGAAAAGGAAACCACAGAATGTTGTAAGGTTCATGTAACTGTTAATTAATTTGATTACGCGATTGCGGGTCTTATTGTTGAGAACGAAAAGGCTATAATTGGGTGCAGTATTTTGGGAACGTTCTGCTGTAATTTCCCGATAACAACCTTTTTATTCCGCGTCTTAACGTTTTAGAGTCAACGGAGCTAATTTTCGTTTTGCAAATGTCGGCATCTAGAGCTCGACGAATCGCTGACTTTTTTGCTGTACACGGTGTACAAATTAGGTAAAAATGTCAAACTTAAACAATTGGATTTAATTCACAGTTTGAAAGTCCAAAGTTCGGGTTAAGTAAAGTCTGGTCCCATTTGGAAAAGTCGTGTATAGAACTTTGTTTCTTTGGGCACGCACAATCCTTCGCAGATATAGGTGGGCATTAGACGAAATGCCCGATAAGACGGCACTATTATTTTATTAACACAGTCCGCATTCACTTAGCTTTAGTCAAGTGAAAAGAAATTTCATCTATTTACTTTGGCCGGTCGTATTGGGTCCAGGCCGCTTTCATTCGTACTCTCAACGTTAAGTGGACATACTTAAGTGCTGTTTGGTCAGGAGGGATTTACCTTTGCTCTTTTTCCTTCAACCTTATCCCACTCAATCAGGAGCGAGGCTTAACTCTTAAAACGTTTTTGCTTTGTAATTTTTCGTCGCTTATTTTCCTTTTGTTGTTGTATATCTGTGACGGAGAAATTATAGGAAAACGTTTGATGATTGTAGAAAATGGTGGCTATGGTTACCGGGAACTAAATCTTTTTAAGATAGTAATACGAATTACTTTGATCAGACGAGCCTTTGACAAGCTAATAATGGTCTTTACCTATGAAATTGCCGTTTTGTATGAAAAAATTTAAACGAATTCTTTTCATGTATTTTTTATTTGTATTAATCGAAGTAATCAATGCATCTTTGCCAACGCAGTGGCAGTTTATTGATGCCCTTCTTAAAGAAATCAGCTGGTCGGGAGGCAACAAATTCTTCAAAGGCATTTTGTACTGCCTCTCGGGTATTGAATTTTTTTCCCGCCAAGAAGTTATCCAAATTCTGGAAAAAGTAGTAGTCTGTAGGCGCAAGGTCTGGTGAGTAGGGCGGATGACGAAGAGCTTCCAACCCCAGTTCTTGCAACTTGGAGACCGTCTGCTGTGCAGTATGAGGTCGCGCGTTGTCGTGCAGGAGCAGCGGAGACGAGCGATTGACCAATGCTGGTTGGAGATGTGCCAGCTTCTCCATCATTGTGTTCAGTTCTTCACAGTACACATCTGCAGTAATGCTCACCCCGTTTGGTAAGAAGCTGTGATGAATCACACCGGCGCTAGACCACCAAACAGTGACCATCACTTTTCTAGGGGTAAGTTTTCGTTTATGGCATTGTTTAGGTGCTGAACCAGGATCCAACCAACTTGCTGAGTGCTTGCGGTTATCAAACAGAATCCATTTTTCATCGCAGGTAACAATGCGGTTCAAAATTCCTTCATTTGTGTGTCTGTTGAGCAGTGCAAGGCACGTCTCGACGCATACTTCGCGCTGGCGATCATTGAGTTCGTGGGGCACCCATTTGTCAAGCTTTTTTACCTTGCCAATTTGACGCAAATTGACCAATATTGTTTTGACGCTAACGTCGAAAGATGCTGCTAATTCAGCCGTAGATTGTGTATCATCAGCTTCCACAATCGCCTTTAATTCGTAATTGTCGACCAAAGTCTTCGGACGACCGCGAGGTTCATTTTTCAGGTCGAAATTTCCAGAACGGAAGCGAGCAAACCAATAACAGGTGGTGCGTTGGTTTGTAGTGTTAGCTCCGTAAACGTCGTTGATGTTGCGTGCCGCTTGTGCCGCGTTGCTGCCACGACGGTACTCATATTCCATAATTACTCGATTTTTTAACGTATCCATGATGACGAAAAAGATTGAAATGCGATGAAAATGTAACACTAATCAATAAACAAATGACTACTTTTGGGAAAAAAAAACCATGTTTTTAAAATAAAATTAATTTGAAATTAGAATTCTTAGCCAAACAAAAATTATTTTGATTTGAAATGGCCAGTACTGCAGAACGGCAATTTCATAGGTAAAGACCTAATATTACGGTGTTCCAAGAAATAACTCTCCGAAGAATGAATGGCGTGCTTTTCTTGTGTAATTTTTCCGAAACCATCAAATTAAGTCGCAAGATATTGTCGGGTATATTTCAAGCTTTTCAAAGGGTTGACCCCTTCTAAGGCCCAAGTGTTCCGACCGCAGCCATTTTGTTATTTGTCGTTTGTATTCAGGTACAGCACGTTCCGTAGACATGGGACTTCACTTTACTCCTTTATTTTTTCCGTCATAGTTCGTGAATGTTGCTACTGCGATGATTTTTGTTTGTAATGGAAGTATGTATCAGACCCCCTGCGTAGAGGCTTACTTTATTTAGAACGACTGAAAAATGTGTTATGTCTTCGTCGAAAGTTTCCTGATGGGTTCATGCATCTGAATGTCGTATTTGGCTTCAAATATTTTTGAAGTCGTCATTTTAGAATATAAGAATTATTTACAAGTTAGAATTAGAACGCGATATTGCTTTTCAAGTTAAATATTTGTTTTTATCAAACTAGTTGTCTTTTGTTGGTTTTCTTTTTATAGGTTACCCAACTATCTTTTTTGTAACGCAGTTTTATTTTTCTTCTTTAACTGTAGGAAGTAAGAGGTCTTATCGTAAACCCGATATGTTTGTTAGCTCATAAGGATAATATCTACTAACCCATTTTCCCGGAATGACTCTTGCACCGTGGGAAGACCCGCAGCTGATCAAATGTTTTCAGGTCAGTAAGGATAAAATCTTACAGCTTTGGAACCGCTTTGGACATATTATGTGGGTTTCATAAAGATAGAACATTATTTAGGGGACTTTTGGTAATCTTGGTTTTTTTTTGTGACAAAAGTGTACACAATGGCTTCTTTGTATTTGGTTAAGTAATGATCAGGTATTGAAATACTATTTTCAGATTAAAAAATATAGGGTATCGTATTACCCAGTGCGAACTGGGTTGTATTGGTCAGATAGGCAGTCGCTCCATGTAAAAATACAGGTATTTAGTTGTATCCGGTTAGACTGTAAACAGGCAGATGATGATTAGTTTCAGTTTTAGGTTGTTTATTTTTTGTTAAACCGGCCTCACACGAACGCTTGATTTCTTCTAAGAAGTCAAAGTAATTTAACGAAGAACTCTAAATGTAGAAATACCGAGTATCCTATTTATATTTTATTCCAGCAAGTGTGTTTAGGGTCGAAATTTCAAGAAATCGATACGTGGGTGCTTCCTTACATTTAGTATGCGGATCGCGATCTGAGTGTGTTACGCTCTCCTTCGTTGAAAAGGTACTCTATAATTTTATTTTCCGACCAAAATGTAGTTACTAAAGTAACTGATACTTTTATAAGAGATACTTCACTCGTTGTTTATATCTCCAACTTTGATGAGGGGTAAATTGAGTTTTGTATCATCGTATTGAAATGATCCTGTTTTTGGGAAGGTACATTTTTTGTTATCGAATTTGAAAAGGTATTATTTTGATGGCAACATTAAAGGGCTGTCCATATGAGTATTCTTCAATGAGAGTAGATTCGAACATTCAGAAATTGTATACCCAATACGGTAGTTTTGAATTTTGCATGTATCCCATGCAGAAGCAAATCTTATTTGGTCCTCAACAGCTGTTTATTTATCATTCAGTAAGGTAACAGTGAGTAATCACTGCATTGTAAACAATATTTAAATGATCAAAGGTTCCATTGGAATCTTGTCTCTGTACCATGAATTCTTTCAAGTTTACTCTTCAAGACTTTCAAGAAATACCTTTTCCAAGACCTGAGGTTTTAAATAGGATATTAATATGAATTGTGATGTGACAATTCGTAATATTAACTGCGAATGTGACCGTTTTAAGAATTTTAGCGTGATTCATATTGTTATCCTATTATGATTCTGCTAAAGCGGCCATTTGAGACCCGTTGTATCAGGAGATACCTTACTCCTGTGGGCACACATCAGGGAACCTACCCGTATCCGTCACTATATATACTAACGAGTTCCTCCCGATAAGAATGTCTCGTCACGTGCCATGACTTTCAGGACACCATGTTTACCAACGTTTGTAGCCAGCCAATGTTTGAGTTTTCTTCTATTTGATTAGTGACGTCACAGTCGAACTATTGGAGTAGGGGGGAGTAAGGACGCGATGAAAGTTTCTTTGAGTACTTTTGAATTTTCTAGAAACAAATGTAATTTTAGTTACAGTGACGTAGAACTTTTGGTAAAAGTCAATTATGTATTATGTCGACTTTTCAATCAACAGTCAATTGTTTACGAGGGGATTTTAAAATTTTGTGAATTTTATAATTAGTTTTACCCGACTGCGGCGAAGCCCTTAAGGATTATGTGTTTAACCTGTTGTATGTTGTATGTATGTCCGTTTCTTTGTTCCCTCATAAGTCCTAAACGGATGAATGGATTTGGATATAAAATAATGAAATGAAAATAGAATGGCCGCCTGCTTTCAAGTTTTATTTAATTTAAAATGTGCTTGTTTTTTGCTTTTCAGTTTTTTCAGTCGGGTTTTTTAGTTTTTTAACTACTTTTTTATTTCCATCTTTTTAGTTCTCTAATTTTTAAACATATAAGTGTCATATTTTTTTTATCATCTTTTAAAACCCTTCATTTTGATTACCTACTTGATGGTAATGGTCTTTTTTTTCAAATCCGCGATATGGTCCTCAAAATCCGCAATTTTTCTTTGTTTTTTTTTTTCAAATTTTAATGTAGCCCGTGACGCTTGCGCCATCAAGACAGATCTAACGACATCTATTTATAACCCCCAACAAAATCATCAATACAAATCTAAAGTTTAGGAGTTATGAAGGAACAAAGAAACAGACATACATACATACACGCCAAACACATAACACTTCTTTTGGGCCGCAGTCGGGTAAAACAAGAAAAAATGCGGATCTGGGGGCCATATCTGCGCTGCTAGGCATTGCAAGGTAAATTATGAAGTTTGAGGTTGATAATTAATTGTTTTTGGCGAGGGAGGTTATGAATTTTATTTAATTCCTATACGACACTGATAGCACTATGCAATGCATTACGAAGTCCTATTTGCATTTGTTCATTTATTAAAGTTAAATCGTGGCCGCTTTTTGCATAATTATTTCGCACTGCATGGTAGCTGATTGACAAGCAAAAGAGACGCAAACGCACAACTCTATCCTAGAGCCCATCAACTGTTGCTAGGCACCTATTCAAAACACTTTCAAAGGGGGCTAACAAATCCTTGTACTTCTGAGTTCACTGTCGGGCTATCAATTGGCACCCTAATGCCCAGCGTAGTAAGGTTGAAGTGTTACATGGCAACTGGACTTTCGAGTTAGCGTACTAATTGTTTTGATAATAGGACCCTAAGTTTGGACCTGGCGTTTCTCGTTTTGTAGTTAACTTCAAACACCAATTCCCACTGGGTCAAGCGCTTCTGATTTTCCTACTTCGTTCATTAGAATTTTGTATGGTTTCAGGATGTGGTTGACACTGTATCGACAAAGCTGTAGATACTCGAGTTTGCTTAAACACGTCTTGTTTGCAAGGTTTTTTATACGTAATGGGCCTGGCCTTGACCTTAATCTTGCCCTGAGGACAGATATGAGGTCGATGATGGAACGAGCTAACCCACAAAAAGCCTATTAACTCACAACTTAAATAGATTGGGGTTTCGGATGGTGGGTAATCATCAAATAACTCCTCCCGCTTTAAACGTAGCGGTAGGGAGAGTCGGACTTTTACTGACTAAAAACCACCCATATTCCTTTCTGGCCCTTTGTTTCCGAGACTGCGGTATCTTTTTCAAACAATCCGCAGCCGCTCCCCGAAAATGGATTAGGGTCATATGAACTCGGTTGGTGGTATTATAGCAGAATATGGGAGATGGTATTACACAGTGAAAGACGTCTTTTTGATGAATTTTAATTTAAAACCATTGAACCCTTAAACGGTGTGTCAATTTATTAAACATTTAGGTATGAACTATTGTATCAAAGCAAACAAAACACCATCAAATTGTCTATAGACTCCCAATCCGTTTATTTGGCGAGCACTAAATAATTCACTACGATCGTTTATCTGAAACGGTTTAAATTCAGTAATCAGTTTAATGCGGTTTCGATCCTATAAAATTTAAAAGCGTCCATGAAATTATTTCCGTTTTGGCAGACGATGTTGGTGATTAAAAACGTTTAATCAGCTTCTGAATTAAGAAAAGCCTAAAGAGGAACAAGGCTGTTTGTTTACTATTTCATTAAATTTATTATAATTTACATCACTTCTGCAGAAAATACTGCTCTATGATATGTTTAGCGAATTAAAAAATAAATACTAACATCATTAGGTAGCTGAGTCGTTTAACACAGATGTATATGACGAGTGGTGTGATGTGTGATGAACGGTTAAAGTAGATAGGATAAGCATTCAAATGATTTTTGAACAAATTGCTCGAAAAACCTTGAAAACGTTAATTTTTTTCTTAGGAAAATTATTTCGCCACTAACAAAAGTTCAAAGATTACAGGCGTGATGTTATGTTAAACAAAAGTTTCACAAAATTATTTCAGTCGCAAACAATTGGGGTTTACATGACAGCAGTAAAATGAAAACCTTTGCTTAACAAAGAGAACATCAAAATATATGACTCAAGATTTTCCGACTACGACATGTCTAAGTTATGGACTTAGATGCTAGCACAAGGACTTCCTTTGTTGTAAGGGAAGTGAACATTTTTTGAAGAGACAGCGAATAATTTAGTTTATCAGATCAAGGTAGATATCTTTGTGAATCTAGTATTCAAGGTCGAAGGTAAAGTAACATTATATGACCTGATAGCATCAGAACTCGGCTTGTCAGTCTATGAATATAATTTGTGAGATTTATAGAACGGGCCCCACGGCCCTGACATACAAGAAATTTATTCAATGGCTACCAACTGATCCCTATATAAAATCAAATATAACGAATTGAGTTTCTCTATACATTGTTGCCTGTTTTATTGGGGACTCGGATTTATGCGGTTTTTAGGTGTCCTCTTTTTTGTCATGGGTTCCCGTTTCCCGGTTCTCATTTTGATTTAATTTTTTGATAGTTTTGAAATTACGGTTTTATACACCCACTTATTTTTGAGTACCGTATTTATAAGCTGGTCTGTACTTGATATGAACACGCATAACTGTAGAGATTTCATTGGTTGATTAATCAGTCATCAAGACGGTGCATAAATACTTAATTTTCTTAGACAAATTTAAAATAGTATGTGCAATGGTTGGTGATCCTAAATTTTGCTTGAAACCCTATTTGCAGTAGATAAGATAAGCAAAGCAAAATTTAAGATTTAGAACTAACACACAGATTTATCGTTTTTATTGCTATCTATGCAACCCCCAGGCAAATGAATATGTATATCTCACAAGTGACATACCTCTCTCCACTCCGGATACAATGAGACAGATAAATCCCTACTATTATGGGTTCATCACTCCCATAATGGGCGTCGTATAGGGCCGATGGGTTAGCACTAAATACGGGGTATCGCTCGCAATGAAATTTACTAGGGGGAGCAAGACATATAGCTGTGGTCTGCTTATTTATGGCATGTTTTTTGTACGAGCCGGTTAATGGCCCTATTATGGGTCTTTGAACTGCCCGATAAGGTCGAGACTGATTTTCATTCAGAATAAGCAAATACTTCCTTCGTATTTGTCCAAAGGGTTTGGGATTGCCTTAGTAAAGACAGTTATCGAATCTGCTCAGGATTCGTCAGCCATGCATAAGTGAAAAAGCCAATCGACAGAGTAACGAGTCCAAGAGCTAGTATTAAATGAAACAGTTTTCAAGTCTGATGCACAAAATAAATAAAATATTTTCTTTGCCACCAGATAACTTTAATTTCACGAATAATTTAACATGCTCCGAAACAAAGCAACAATCCAAATCGTGTGGATTAGAACAACATCTGTTGATGCAAAAGCTATTTGTAGTACGACATTTATCGTGAAAATCAATGGTCTGTAAGCGACCGGAGTCCCGAATGATTTTTATTATTGCACGGATTGTTGAACTTTGTGGAATTTTTGACAGTTCACGTTTTACGCGTGTCGTAATCCTCACATACGAACGATACGTATAACCAAGATTGTTCGTAGGATAACTTATGAATACACGAAGTAAGATGACGAAACTTAGAAGTTCATTATTTGAGGGCGACGGTGTATTATATTGCTATTGTTTACAACACATCGGTAAAGTGACGTCCCTAGGGTGGAATAGACTTTGCTGTTGAGGTGAATGAACTTTACATGAACCTGTAAGACGAAGGAAGTTTCAGGTTCACATAAGGTCAATTTATAATAGACCTTCCTATTTTTGCTGCGTCCGGGTTGCAGAAGGAACGTTAAAATATGTTTCGGCAAAATGGCCAAAATTGAACTACAAAAATAATATTTTATTTACTGGTGTGTTTTGTAAGATTTATGCATAACCTAGGGGAAAATAACCAATAACTGATACACGCATTGGAAGCTATAAATAAAGAAAAAATCTAAAAAGTCTCTACTATACTTTAAATAAAATTCATATTCGTAGACGTTGCAATAAAGGTGACATTTTGGAGCGGGTCTAAATTTGAAGATGGCGCGTATTTCTTTGTCGCCATGGAACGCAAGGCACGACCGTGCAATATTGCACCTGAGGTCTCATTCGGGGATGACACGTGTAGCACCATGTACTTCAAGGATGGCTATGATTTCGGATGTTTATGGGATCCAAAAAAGTTAAAGTCAGTTTTAAGTCTGGCAGTCCTATTAATAAACTTCAAAAGGTCTACATCTGAAACATTCCTCATATAAGAATGGTACCTAGCTTAATGAGAGTAGCAATGATTCAACAATTGACGACTTCTGCCTTTCTTAGGCCTGAGTCATGTTTGCTGTTTTAAATAGGTATTTTACCATCATTATTCTTCTTATCGAACCGATGACTTAGATTTTCACAGACCAGTGCGGCAATATGTGTGTTTTTTGCGACTTTTTTCAATAATTTCTAGTCATCTTTAGCAACACTTTAGCAAGGAATGCACATATCAAATAACACATCATATTTTTCTCAAACCTTGCCACCTACAACAAAGATAACAATATTTTCATTCTTTATTCTTAATCCACACTGATGTGACACAAATTCTATCAATTCTTATTCCGAGTCCAATCTAAAAGGTCCGTTCGGCGGCACACCTGTCCCAACGCATTTCTTATGGATGGTAACCCTATCTCATGACATATTCGCTACATTTGTATGTAATGCTTACGGTTATTGATGTACGAAACACGCTGCGAAAGGGACCTTGTTAAATTTATTTGAATTATTATAATAATATGAGGGCCCAAAGTGCCGATATTATTGTTATTGAAAATGTATTTTTCTTTTTTTTCAAGTTATATTTTGTATTTTCGGAACGAGTTATGATCGTGTACATTCATGAGCAGTAATATGTATACACTTGGCAAACTTCGAACACGAATTTGTCGTGAAATACTTACCAATTTTAAACGGGTCCAAAATTTTAGTTTCGTTATGTAACACGAGAATGAAACCAATGCAGTAGGCGATCTAGACGGCATCTAAACTTCTTTAAGTGTATATATATATATTGGTGGTGCTGATTGTCTGTGGACCTTAATAGAAATCAGCTTGATTATTTGTTAATGTTTTGGCTGAGGTGTTCAAGAGCCTCATTGGAGCGACCACTGCCGTTGTACTACGACTCTATGATATTCACCCTAGAGGTGAATCAATTAGTGGTTAAAATATTATTTAAGCAAAACGGCTAACTTTTCGATCATTGTCGTAATCACGGACAATACCTGTGACTAGCTGTAAACTGGAGTTTGAAACAAAAACCTGATTTCTTAGAAACCTACCAGAATAAAATAACAATTTAAGCAAACAATAGGACCGCAGCACGTCACAGTCCAAGTGGGTCAAGCCCGAAGTTGTTCTGGCACTTGTAAATTAATTATTCGGCATCGTTGTAACTAAGGTAAGGTCCGAACATGGGACGACTTGAATTATTAAACAAGGCTACCCGGGGGAAATCACAAGTGCGAAGTGGATAGACAGTGTCGCTTATAGTGTGGAAATAAATACAGTGTATCAATGAGCGCGAGGAACTAAGTTTGACAGGGGTGTGAACGCCCTTCATATGTGTGGGTTGATAGAACTACGCATTGATAGGAATGTTTGCTGTCAAAAAAATAAAATCTGTTAAGTTCGTCAGTTAGATTATTATCCAAAAATATTGGATAGCGTGTTTTTTTTGTTTTATCAAATTAATAAAAATTGACGAAGATAAAACGTGTCAAAGATCATGAGTAATGATGATATGAGTGCAATGTGTTAAAGTTTAAAAAAAAAATATGTGTACAATTTTTTTTGAAAATCTATGTAAAAGAAGGACTCAGGTAAGTGAGAATCGCGAAAGAACATACGAATTTCTATGGTAAGGAGTTATTGATGAAACATTTAAAATATACAGTATACGGTTAGGTAGGACTCCGGCGCGATAACAGTATGTATTCAGTACATAGTTCTGAGCCCTACACGTTTTTCCATCGGTTGTTAAGAAAACAGCTGTTTCCTACAAAAGTGCAATTACCAACAAGGTCAAATGTATAAAACAGCTGTTTTCCATGTCTAAATACATTTTGCACTTAACGGCTTTTTAGTGAAAGGACCTTCACTAAAAAGCCGTGCAAAATGTATTTTTCGAGAAAATGGCTAAAAATGCGCGAATCGTTGTTTCTAAAAAAAACAGATAACTTAATTATTTGTATTTTTAAGTAAAAGACTAAATAAATAAATTTCAACTCAATCCGTCCATTAGATTCGAAGTAAATTGGCTGTGACAGTCGGACAAACAGACAGACACACGAGTGATCCTATAAGGGTTCAGGTTTTTCCTTTTGAGGTACTGAACCCTAAAAATAATCGTCCAAAAAGAAATCTGACTGCCTTTTAGCAGGTGGAAAATCATCAAATAACCCTTTCTCATCATTCCCTTTTGCTCTGCCCAAGAGCAAATGAGAATGTCAGACTTCTACTGACTAAAATCCACCCATGTTCCTTCTGAGCCCTATGTCGAGGCCGCGGTTACTTGTGAACAATTCGCAGCCCTGACGGGAAAGCTGACTGCCTAAGTCAGCTTTCTAGTGATGACGGTAGATTTGTCCAGGTAACGATTTTCACGTCAGTGTACCCTCTCCCCTGTATAACACAACATTATCGATCTGTACGTTAACCTACCAACTCAAAAAAAATAACTCCAAACCCTACACTGCAGTAACCAAAGAAGCTAAACCCTGTTTGTCAAAGAGAAATTGAAAAAAAAAGCGAAATTACTCCTGGTATTAACCTCTGCACTCTTTGATTAGCCGAAGGGAAGGGGCGGACCAGAGTAGATTTCATTCAAATTGATGACTTCATCGGTTTAACCCCAATAAGTAGGAGATTAGGAAACGCACCGGAGTTTGCTCAACGGCCTCGGAGTGAATTGTTTTTCTTTGATTTTCTTCTGATAATGTTTGCTGTTGATACCAATATTTGTTGCTAAGTGTTTTCAGGGGGGTTTGGGAATGGGATTTATTACTTTACAAACAACAGTATGTTTGGGACATACTGGGACTTAAACACATCTGGCGAAATATGTACTAATGCAATGGATGTACTATGTAATGTACAACTTTGGCTACCAATGGCGGGGATTGCTAGCGCATGCAAATTTCATCATCAGCCTATAATGTTCCCACTGCAGGAACTCAGGCCTCCTCTCTAGGAGAGGGATGGGCTATAATCCACCACGTGGGCCCAGTGCGGATTGGTAGATGTCACATATCTTCGAATTTTTGGTTCTAGACATGTCAGTTTCCTCACAATGTTTTCCTTCACCTTTTTGAAAGTACTGCTCACAAAGTAATGCGCCTCACTGGGTTCGAATCAGCTACTCATTGTTCGTAAGGGCCTCCACCACTGGGACACCACTGCTCTAACAATATGAAAATATGTCCTCAAAATAATATGATATATTCATACGTCATTGAAGACAACATTTACCTTTGTGTGAATTAGTTTCGGCCAACTCACAATGTTTTACAAAAGAACGCTTGTTACTTTTAAAAAACCTTGGTTCTTACGTTTTGCCAAGTATATACTATATCCTAACTCGTACTTACTAGAGAGTCATCAACAGATAAGAAGTTTGTCGTTTCTGCTCTAGTATTTTCGACCTTACGACTTACTCCTTCATACTCCAAGCCCAAGATTTGATACTGCACATTTTTGTACTTCCACCCACATTTCATTACACTTACCTAATAAAACCAACGAGTTGAATAAGGGTCAGTACCTCCAGTACCCTACATCCGACTGGATAAAGCAAGTCAGTAATTAATCAGCGAAGTGCGTTTACAAGGGTTGATCTTTTTTACATGAGGGGCGCTGATTGAAAGGGCTAAAACTCATTAGTACGGGGAACGTATTCTGGAGCTAACGAGATCATGTATAGGATTGTGTTACGGTTGAATGATGATGGAGAGTATTTACATTTTTATGGGACTGTCGAAAGGAGAGAGTAGGTAAACATTACCCTTCCTTGTTGATGTAGTTGGCTAAAAGCAAATACAAATTGGGACCTACTTTTAGGGTTAACAGTAGCAAGTAACTCGGAGTCTACATTTGTGCCCTATTAATGGCAATAGGCTCGCCCCCTATTACATGGAAATTTTAAAATCAAAACTGCGAAATGTGGATGTTCTGCGAGTAATAAGTACATCTCTGCCTAACCCTTCGCGGATCACAGGCGTGATGTGACGTTATGTAGTAGCAACAAAACATTAACTAAAATACTTATTCACGTACACGATTTCTTGACTGCACTACAGTGCTTTCTATTCACTTTTTATCAAAATAGCATACGTATTACCAACGCCGGAAGTACT
The DNA here is from genome assembly GCA_932274075.1 of Diarsia rubi. Classification (NCBI taxonomy): domain Eukaryota; kingdom Metazoa; phylum Arthropoda; class Insecta; order Lepidoptera; family Noctuidae; genus Diarsia; species Diarsia rubi. The sequence continues at coordinate 15,350,474 of OW026424.1, read as the reverse complement.
CAATGAATTGAATGGAAATATTAGATCCTCAGGCAAAGATTACTACAGTTTCATCCCCCTCATAAAATAAGATTAGATTCATGATTCGAATCTGATCCAGTTTATAACGAAATTGGATAAACAAACCGAGCACTTTATTATTATTTCCTTAGTTATTACTGAACTCCATACGCATAAGGTAATAAAACTCCGGCACCATGCGAACGCCATAAGCAATGAAGAGGTGAAAGCTTGGCTACATTTGAAAAAGAGGAACGTAAAAATGAAAGAAGGAGCTTTTCCCTCGTTCGGACATGTTGGAAGAATGTTTGAGGAAAGAATTTGAGAACATAATGTGATGCTGAATTGACACAGAGTGAATAAAACACAATAATCAGACGTAGTCGATGATTGCATGAAAGTCTGATATGCAGCTATTTACTGGTTTACTTTTATATCAGAGTTAGGTGTTTAGTGTCACTAAATGGAAATTATCCTCTATTATTCAGCTGCATCCGATTTAAGTGGTAGTCAGAAAAGGGTTCCTAAATAATGATGACTGCTCGTCCTTTACTACAGAACTGAATTAAATCTTTTGAACTCTTGCAAAAAAACTTATCATGAACCGTCCTAAAGACGCTAGCAAAATATCTTAAAGCCACTTTTTTTTTTCGGGGTTGGAAATCATCAAATGATGACTGTGATGATGCTCTGGGCAGAGCGGTAGGGAGTGTCAGACATCTACTGACTAAAAACCACCCATGATTCTTTTTAGCCCTTTGTGTCGAGGTCGCGGTATCATTTTCAAAACACAGACCATCCCATCGACCGTGTAAAATAGTTTAAAAGCCAAGCTAAAGCAGCTGCGATCTTGCATCGAGATATAACGAAGCTCTCAGAATAAGTTTCAGCTCTACAGTAAGGCGGACGCAATGGACCGTGGTAAGCATTATTAGCGGTTTGGGGTGCACAGAAAAAGTAGGGAATACTGAGTTCAGATGTTATTTAAGCATTCTTGTACATTTGTATAATGTGTGAGGGTCATCTGGTGGAGTGCTTGGCTTTTGTGATGTCTTTGAACTCTTGTGTAGTTGAAATAAATATTTATTTATTTTAATATTTATGTACACACAGTAGACAGCACATATCGCACAAATAAGACTGTTGATTAGTATAAGGATGGATGGTCTACGCAAAAAATGGTATCTCTAGGATGACTCGTGAGATGATAACAATATATGCTCCGCTCCCAAATATTTTTTGGCAAAAGCAGGAGAATTATACTAGCGTTAGCTTACAAGAAGAAACACCAAGAACAAATAAGCTAATTTCATAGATATATTTCTTGATTTTTCTTGAATCCGAAATATTTGTATGACCTAGCTACCATCGTTGTTTCATGTCACTTTGATCTGTTTGTTCGTTCCAGATTTATGTCTCAACTTTCCGATGCTATAGGTGCAATGTTGGTGTTAAATGCTTTCCCGAAAGAGTTGCTTTCGCAAATAAGAGCTCGGCTAAAACTATTCAAGGTTGATATTTATAAAAATATAAGATATAGGTATCTAAAAAATCATCAATCTTCATGACTGATATCGTTGTTACAGCTATGTCCACTAGGGTCGTTTACTGCAGTAGTCAATGGGGTGGCTAGATATTCACAAAATTTATGATGATACAATATTGTTTGTTTTATGAAGTCACACGATCTCACTCACTCAGTCCGATCCCCTTTTTCAAATCGTAACTCCGTATTACGATTTGAAAAAGGGGATCGGACTGAGTCAAAAAACAATGATTCTAATTAGTCCGTCAGTTAGATTATCGAATAATATTGGATACGTGTTTTTTGTTTTATCAAATAAACCAAAATTGACGAAGATAGGATGTGGTTGTGACGTCATTTGTAGGTAAAAATGTACTATCATAGTTTTCGAAGAGTTCACGAGTTTTCGAAGCACTGTATTGACTTCAGTTTTTGTTTATGTTTTTTGGAAATCTATCTGACGGACTAATTAGTTTTTTTTGTCCGATCCCCTATTACTTGAGTTTTACAGTATTTTATTTAAATATATAAAAAAAATATTGAAACCATGTAAATTACAGAATAAATTATAATAAACACACACACACATTATTCATAAAACGTAACTCAAGGAAGAACAGGTAAGAAACATATTTTTCTCCAGACGACATCCCAACCATTCTCTTACTTTCATATTAGCCAACACGCCTTTTCCCCTCTCAACACACATTCATATTAGATAGCACAAACTTGCAGAAATGTAACATTCATACAAGTATTTACGCGACGTATTTCCAAGCTCAAAACAAAAATAATATAAATATTTTCGTTCATGAAATTTCATATGAAAAATTCGTCACGAATCTCTGGGTTGCAGCGAATGCATTCACTGTTCTTCCCTTGTGAATACAAATAGCCTTCTCCTGGAAGAAATAGGCACAGGGGGACGCATATATTATGTGAACAAGTTTAATATCTTAAAATACAACGCCATATTTCTCGGGAAAAAAATAAAAATAAGCCGTTTTAGGTTGTGTTTAGAGAGTTTTTAGGTATGAAGTACTTTGAGGGCTTGGGAATGAGACAGTTAATGTTGATGTCATTATAGGGGAACTTAGTCAAAAAGAAGAATTTGTATACTGGAGAGCTTACGTTGTTTATTATTAACACAATTAAAACGAAACACAAAAAAAAAAACGTTTTTTTTTACAGTTCAATTTGCAATGCTCATTCGTGAATTATTGATGTAAAAGTACTAACACTGCAGCAGTGTAGTCGAAGATATGTTTACCTAAAATAGTTTTTTTTTAAAGAATCAAGATCGTCGGGCGTCAGATGTCCTCCCCTCAAAAAACGTACCGTGATTTCCATACAACAAGATACTAGAGTCCAATGAAACTGCGTTTAAAACTGTATTCAAGAAACAAGTCTCATTGAATTCCACTTCAAAAAAAGTTTATTTAATTCAGAACTTAATTAAGTATTGTTTTTGTTCCTTTCATTTAACGATCCTGTTTAATTGAGGAGTTTTTAAGGAAGTGTGTTTCTGTGTATAAATAACAGAAGCCTATATTTTTTACCCGACTGCGGCGAAGCCCAAAAGGAGGGTTATGTGTTTTGTTTAATTTTAAATGTGCTTGTTTTTGCTTTTCAGTTTTTACAGTCGGGTTTTTTAGTTTTTATTTAAAAAGAATTGCTAGTTGGTCCATGAGGTTCTGAGCTCGATTCGCAGGTCTGTCAAAGTGTTGTAAGGTTTTCTATATGGCTTTTCTCTGTAGCATCCATGGAATCTAGATTTCTGGAAACTTCATGAGAATTAAATATAAGTGGCGAAATGTGGTTGTACTTTGCTAGTTGGTCCATGAGGTTCTGAGTTCGATTCGCAGGTCTATCAAAGTGTTGTAAGGTTTTCTATATGGCTTTTCTCTGTAGCATCCATGGAATCTGGATTTCTGGAAACTTCATGAGAATTAAATATAACTGGCGAAATGTGGTTGTACTAATGGGTGCATCTCTGCCTAACCCTTAGAACATTACAGACGTGATGTTATGTTATGTCAAGTGCTATTTTTCGCGAAGATTATGATGTATTTAAATACTTAACACGGCACAAGTAACATAAATGGTGGTACAAATTTCCTTCATCCAATTTTGTGAAGAAAACTAAAAGCGGTCGTCGTAGTATCCCTTTACGATCGTTCACTGACACGGCAATCTATCCGAAGATCCCACTGAAGAGTGTCTATTATTTTTATAGCGTCAAGAACGCGTTTTGTTTAAACGTTGCCCTACAATAGGAATTTCTGCTGTATCGTGGGTGCGTTTACAAACATTTAAACTCACATACACAAATACCCAGACCCGAAACATCTATCTGTAGGCCATACCAACATTTGTTTTGTGCGGGGATCGAACCCTCGACACGCAGCGCAGCAGTCAACGGTTGAACCGCACGGTTGGCGCAGTGGCTCAAGCGCTTGAGCCACTACGCCAACCGTGCCTTCAAACGGGTTGCCTCATTCATACTCCGCAGTGTTATGCCGAAGGAGGCTTGAGTGAGTTAGTTATATAATTGCGTCTGTTGTTCCTCGTTACGACTCTGTTACGCTTAATCTAAACTCGGAACTTTGTCTCGTAAACGGCCTGTTACACACAATAGATAAGGCCGATGTACAGTTTCCAGTTTATCTTTGGGCTATTTTGTAGCAAGTTCATGCAGTGAACAACGTACGCGAAGTCTTAATTGAAACGTGGTGAGTTTCAAGGTTCGTGTTTCATAGATTTGCTTATTGTACGATTTAGTCATCATCATTTGTTGTTGTGCGTGATTAAATTTGGTGAAAAATTTTCATCTTTAACTTTTACATGACGACTTCCCTATTCACTTCCCTACAATTCTAAAAGCAAATTGGTATCACAGTAGCCACAATATAAATTCATTGAACTCTAAGTAAAAACGAAATCAATAGGAAATGAAAAATAGATATTGCTTGTGGGGAATATTTTTGGTCCACCTCCAGAAACTCAATAACAAAAGTCCTATACATATAAATCAGACCACTATAAACTTAGCGTGTTTTGCTATCCTTTGGATGTTGTGAAAAGCAAAAACTACGTATAATTAGTAGGCAGTAAGTTTTAGTCAGTTCAATCGTACAAAAATTAACAAATTTATGTTTAAAAGTATATAAATCTAAGATGGCTTTCTCTTTTTCAAAAAACTAATTTATAAAAACTTGAAACATTTCTTAAATACTTTTGTATTTATGTTAACACTCGCAACGTTAATTATGCTTTCTACACACGTATTTTGCCTCAAAGTCTAATTAAATTACCATTTTCCTCGCCAAAAAGTACCAGGCTGGCATAAATTAGAACACCCTTTAAAAATCCAGCGGCCGCGAACAATAAAATAGGTACTCGACTAAAACCGCGTTACTCGTGCAAACATACTCTTATTACCAAACTGGAGTCTTATTTACGGAACTCGTTACTTCTAAGTGCTCATGAAAATTCCCACAACCAGCCCGCAGGATGGTTTTAGCTAAAGAATAAACGATACGTTGCCTAAGATATCTTGTTATTGCTTTCGTGAGAGATTTTAGGTCGCCTTTTGTGATGGGTTTTATTTTGTAAGGACTAAGATTTTGTGACGGTCGTTAGCTTTCGTTTTATTATTTTTTGGCGGTCCATAATGTTCATTTGCGTACCTAATGGCTGTGAGGTAATCAAGACGCGTATTCGGTAGCTATTACATTTTTTTAATATCCACATTATTATAAGAATCAAAAATTGTACACCTAGATGTTTAAAATAAAATTTCCAAAAGTCTGACAACGTGTCGGAAATAAAAGAGAATCATCATTTACATATTTCATAGAAACTGACCAGTATAATCGGATGCAGGTGAATACTAGTGTTTTACATGCGAGCGATTGCTTTATTGGACTCCACAACGCAGTCAGCACTGGGTAATTTGATAACCATTTGGTAAGAGAACTGATTGACTGACTGAGAAAATAAATAATAAAAGAGTGTAATCGCTCTTTATTACACTTTGTTTATAAATCCTTTAACTTATTATTCTTCAAGCTACTTACAGCAACATCTAAAACACTTGCAAGCTACCTGAATATAAACTCCTCCAAATCCTTTCGCGCCTTATATACGATAATAACGTTAAAATAAAAGGAAGATGGTGCTCGTAATTTCTATAATATTACGTAAACCCGCAGGTGAGTCCATTAAGAATATAAAATGAAGGAAGGACGAATGCGAAAAACTTCTGGAATGGTTCTTGGCTGTTCCGAGACGCGAACTGTCTTATTACCTTTCTTTAGGAACTTTTACGATGTTATTTTGTTCCACTTTTAATGGATTTACTGCTCTACACAAAATTGTAGGCACAATAAGTATGTAACAAAATAACAAAATGTCGTCTTCGTAACAAAAGGTAATGGCGAAGAATTTATATTTGACTTTTCTTGTTGAAATTTATTTTGGGACATAACAGGTTTTCTGTTTTCTCCGGACAAAAGTTTGTGAGGTAAACTTCCGTTCTTGGTATAGTTTCTTGGAATTCGCTTTTAGAACTGTTCATTATATTCAGGAGGTTTCAAAAACAGGTTATTTTTGGATGGCTAGAATAACATTGTGATGTTTATTGGAACGGTATTTGTCAATACCTACATTGGCTTCTGTCTTCTTTATCATGGTGAGTGCGTAACCTGGTTTTAGAGCTTGACTTCTGTAACTATTCTTAATGGGCACTGTCATTTCTAAAAGAACTGCTACATGGGTTTGACAACACTTCTCTTAACCACCATAGTGTAATTCTATCATAATCATCAGCATCTTCTTTCCTGCTCTCGCACCGTATTTATTTATTTCAACAAAGAAAATGTAACACCTTTTCTTCTTCCATTTTCCCATATGAACCATCACACCGTCGTCCCCTCATTTTTCTTTCATGTGATTCCTCATACATTCCAGCCACCACAGTGTAACTTCATCCTAACATAAAACAGAGCTGTCAAAGTTATTTGCCTTCAGTTCACAGGGTTCGGGGTAAAACACATAATAATTAGAGTAACTGACGCAAAACCCTCGGGGGTGTCGCCTGAAATACGATCAATTAGACAGAGGAACGCAAAGTGATGCCTCGACACATTCGCTCCAGGGAAATTAGGTTATACTTGCGCATTCCTGAGGTTATGACTCGTTCTTAACGTAATATTTCTTGCGTAAATATTCAGAGTGATACTTGAAATAATGCTAGAAATTTTATAAAAGAAATTATGAGTTATTGTAAATAGGTAACTGTTGAGAATTATGATGCTTGCTTGCTTCAGACTGAATAGAGCGTTGTAGAATTAATGTTAAAAAAATCCTTCAGTGCATATATTTGAACGATGTCATCGTTTTCTATTTTCAGATCAAATAAAAAAAAAATTGGTCTCTTTTTTAGTGGTTTCCAATGTATGCCGTAAATAAAATATTCGACGTCAGACCGTAGACTTATTTTATTCGACAGTAGGAAAAACTAAAAGGTTCCTACGTAAGATCAGACAGTTTTTCCAGATATTAAGATCTAGGAAGGAAAAAAAAAGAGCACAAATTTATAACAAGAAACTTGAACAGTAAAGTCAAGTATTTTTTCCTTGAAATAGGGTCGCGATATAACGCTACAAACTTGTATAACACTTAGAAGTGGCATGAAAATTATGAAAAAAGATTGTAAAAAGTAACAAAGACATCAAGTATAAAGAACATTCTTACGAGTAAGTTTAATTAGAAGCCTTGTCTTTGAAAACAGTCTCGGCCTTTGTGCCTTGCTAAGACGCTTCACACAAGTGGTTGCGGGAACGCAGACGCCTCGGAAATTCGACGTGTTGCTATCGCAGCTTCAACGTTATCATGTGTCCGAGACATACAACAATGTGTTGAGTAAACATGCTAAATTAGTCATCTGCGTTAACGATTATTTCCTTGTAAATAGACGGTTACGTTGCGTTCAGATGGATGGTCGTTGAATGCTGAATGATTCTTGAATGGTTTAAACTGTTCAAGCAGCGTGAGATGTTCGTTCGTTTCGTTTCACAGAATGTGCGTTGGGCATGTGGTTACCGCGCGTTTGTCAATGTGTAGATACCTTTAGTCTCGTTTGAATGAACGAGTTTCCTTTCATGTTTCAAGACTGCCTTTTGATAACTAGCAAGATGGAAACTAAGTAAATCTACAAATATTAAGAATATTTACATATTTATATTTAAAAGTATTTTGAAAGTCACGTTTTACGACTTAACTGCTGAAGTAGAAATCATGAATTGGCAAAGTTTTTGTGATTGTGTTGTCTTAAGTTTAGTTACTACTACTTAACTCATTCAATTTCATTAATAAACTTATTTTTTTTGCTAGATTTCTATAACATTGGTTTATTTCGGTAATTAAATCCGTAAACCAAACATAATAACACGCTTGGAATTCCCGAAGGGTTAGGCAGAGACCGCCTCAAAGAGATGTCAGCAAAATAGAAGGGGGCCCCTTCTATTTTGCTGACATTTCTTTGAGGCGCGCGTGAAACACGAACGCACCGTCGCGTCGAAGCAGAGACCCCTTAGCTTGATAAAGCCGTACACACCCTTTCTCCACCTTTTTTATCTGATTACGAATCTTATTCATTCCAAAACAATCTATACACGCCATCAAATGAAAAACCGCGACGACACCACAAACACATACAAACGACCGACGTCACCATACATGATTCCCTAACGTCGGTTTAATTTGTGTAGCAGAGCTGCATCGGACAGGATATTGCGGTCACAGACGTTGGAACCAGTGACGTCACGGTCGCCATGTCGCTCGCACAGATTAGAGTTTTTGTAACACGTTCTAGAATTATATTCGACGAGATTGGAAATGGGATAAGGCTTTGAAAGTCGGTTGAGTAGTTGTTTTGATAAATTTTACCTTATCGTAATTTATATAAGAATTAAAGTGGACCAGTATGAGAAACGTGCTCAATCTATGTGATGTAGTTCTTTCTTATTTATCGTGTGTGTCTAGTGCCTAACCTTTTTTTTTTGGTGGTGGGAAATCATCAAATAACCCCTCACGCTCTTGGGCAGAGCGAAAGGGACACACTTCTAATGACTAAAAACTACCCATGTTCCTTCTTAAGCTTTTATGTCGAGGCCGCGGTATCTCTTGCAAACAACCAGCAGCCCCGACGGGGTTAGTGCCTAACCTGGTGTTGGAGTTTTTGGTGGTTTTCCTTTACCGAAGCAAATGATAACTGTGCGAGTACTCGATATATGATTATGAAAGACTTTCCAAATCCTACTTAGACCATGTCATCAAAGGTTCTTCTTAAAGTTTTCATGGATACATATACCTACTATGAGATGATAGATACTGATGATGATGATGATATATACTTTGACTAGATAGATGGGATATATGATAGATACTATGGGATGTTGTATGAAAATGTTGAAACTTTGACCCCCAAATTATAACCCGTAAAGATAGAATGGCCTGGAATAAAAAAAAGTATCGTAAAGACGGGGAAAACAAGTGCCTTTTGGCTTACACTCATTATAGGAGTAAGTAGCTTAGGTGGGAGTCTGTGAAGGTTAAATTTCTAAGAAAATACTGCACAGTTACGGACACTAACATAATTTTAAACCCGTAGCAAATTTTTGAGTGATTTTCTTTTCATTAAATGTAGATACGATCATACTATTATAATACCCATAACACTTATATATTTGATCAAAGATGCATTACTTATTCCGTGAAAAAAACGCTCTCGAATTTTCCTAAGTGTATACATATTAGTAATCATGACTGTACTTTGTGTCTATAATTAAAATACTTTGACGCATTCGGAACAAAGCTTCTTCTTTATTGCTTCAAAATTCAATATTTTTACTCATAGAGCTGGAATGGAACGATATTGTTCTGTGAATAGTAATCATATAGTGTAACTCCAGACGGCGCGGGGTGCCTCAGACATTTGACATTGACATGTTGTGTATATTATCAGCGCCGATGCATTATAATTTAATTAATTAATTAAGTTTGCTCACGACCCTTTAACGCACCTCGCGTTTCGACGCTAACATGTATTTGTTACTAACATTGCTAGACAGTTTTATTAAATATTCATAACTCTCGTGAATATTTTAAGCCTAAGTTCAAATGACTTGTAGAAGTTAAAGTTTGTGAGCTAAATTGATATTTTTATGACTGAAACTTCTGATACTGGTCGTCTAATATTTATAAGACGCGTCGCACAAATTCAACCTTAATTTTTTTACTTAGTTATTTCAACTTATGTATTCTTCCCACGTCTTGGCAACATCACCTTCAAAAGTCTTTCAGAAAGAATTTGACCTAGGGCAAAATTACAAGGAGTCAAATGGAGACAGACCCGATAACTTCTTGGCCAAGAAGTGTTACAAGAGAAGTTTCGAAAGTTTCCTCTACTTGAGTGTGACTGCGTAGTCCAAAACTTAAGATAAGTGATCCTTGAATTATAAAAGCTCAGGCAGACAGATAGACGGAAAGTTTAACTAATTCTCAAGAAAAACTCTGTTTACATTATCGGAATTTGGAAGGAAGATTAAACGGAATAAGATTATTTTGATTACCTAGTTAAAAATAAATGTTATCCATCATCAACTGTAGCCTTTTCCCAACTAAGTTAGGGTCGCCTTCAAGTCTAACCGGATGCAGCTGAATATCGGCAAAAAAATGTTATCCACTCTAGGCATTTGTCCTGCATTTTTAACACACATACACAAACAGACAGACGGGAACAACCATCTGTAGGTGATACAAAAATTTGCTACCCCCTCGGAGAACGAACACACGACACGTACCGCACCACACAATCGCTTAACTACTGCGCCAACCGTGCAGTCAAAAAGATAATAAGATATATGGAAGCTTAACATTTACGATATCTTAAGAACTTTTGCATCGCTCATTGGTCAAATGTACAATGACGTTGCACGTTGACCGCCACAAACATTTTGACACTAGCAAAATTTTTGTAACGACAAACGTCGGTTGGTCAGAGTGCAAGTGACAGCGTTATGCGGTTAGTTGCAGATGAGCTAAGTTGGCGGACGCGTGTTATAAAGCTGGTTAAAGCCGGAATATTCCACAAAATCTGTATTTTAGAAACTAAAGTTTGGGTTAATGTTTATGATGGCGACTGATTTCGGTTTAATTTCGACAAAGTTGCATAATATTGTGAACGTTTTGTTTCAAGGGGCAGAAGCGTGGCAGCTGTAGTAATTCTGTGGTCAGTGATACCAATGACACTAATATTTGTACCCACTAACAACGTATTCTGATTTCGGATGAGTAAAAAGCGACTAATAAAGACTATTTATTTAGAAAGAAAGAAAGAAAGAAAGTGTGTGTGGCAAAGCAGTGAGGGAACGCCCTAGAAGGATATTATACTGACCTTATTAATGACGTTCTTCAGAAAAGGCAGGTGTGCAGTACTCGCAACCGCCGTCGTCTAGGATTAGAAGTAAGACCGTGGATGAGGTAAAATGAGTATGTAAAAATAATAGCAGTCTTGTAATGGGAAAAAGGCGTGAGTTTATGTTAACAAAATATTGGAAAAATATGAACAAATAAACTCTGATAAATAACAGACAGAACCGTATCAAATATTTCGCAAAAGTCGCGCAATCCGCGCACATATTCTGTGATAAGTTGCGCTTACCACAGAAATATGCGCGGATCAATGACTTTTAGGTATAATCCATTTTCCCTTCATATTTTAAAACTGGCGTAGGACAGTGGCGAAAAAGAAACGTATAATAAAGTGAGATCTGGAGAGCTTGCGGGCCATGGCACAAATACGTCACAAATTAAGGTTATAGGTTTTTTTATATATTTGAAACGAGTATCGAATACTTAATACCTTCCCTCAATAATTCCCTATATTCTGCTGAAAACAACATAACTTTCAATTATTTCGGTCTACTTTGGGTATAAAGCCCTACAAAAACTTGACTTCGTAGGCTGGTCTTAATTTTGAAACGCCTAAAGCAGTATTACAGCTAGCAGCAATACAAGACAACTGTCTGTGTGCAAGCTGGCTGCGGTTACAGCTGCAGACGAATCGCGGTCTCAGACAGAACGCTGTCCGCCTGAAACAGACAGACAACGACGAGTTTTAGAGCACCGTTGTTGTAAGTTGGGACTATGCTATTGTATACCCAGAGATGATGGAATGAAAACATAAGTGAAGTACCTACTTATGGATAGTTATGTGGGTAATATAAGCGTGACGTATTATTTAGAAGATTATGAAAGAAAATACTTATACTTCACTTGAAGGAGATGCTTTTGTGTGTCATAATTAGATCACTACATATTATAAAATAAAGTCCTCCGCCGCGTCTGTCTGGGTCTGTTCGCGATAAATTCAAAAATTACTGCACCGATTTTCATGAATAGAATAAATAGAGTGGTTCTTGACGAAGGTTTCAATATATAATTTCATCAGCTAGTGTATAATAATAGAGTTATTATGTACATTTAATTATAGTCATAAATTTAGTGTCCTTAGTGATGACATTTCATTTTTGCTATAAATGTATAGTGTAAATGGAGAAATGTGAGTGTTCTAATGGGTCACACGGAGTCACACCTCAGTCGATTTGTTATTTTGTTAAAATGCTCCAACCCTTGTTTGGTGCAATCATAGTGTTTTTTTTTAAACAAAAAAAAATACGTCTTTTTTGTTTTTGTTTTTCCCACTCCTCCGCTATTATTCTCTGATTAATTTCGTTACGGGATTCAACCCAGATAGTTAAGTCGTTTCTTTGGGACTTCATCGAGCTTCAATGTCTCGGTGCTTTTCTGGTGGTCGCAACTATTGATTCTAGCTTACAGGAGTTACAGTGGTTTGGGAATAGTGTGGCGGGCTTGTCCCAAATAAGAATCAAAGACGTATATCAGAACTTTAGTAGGCAGTGACACTCATTGTACCTAATTAAAACATCTTCCAATATTACATTCAAGTACCACCATCTATTTTAACTACCAACCCAATATGTCGTTGTAAGTCAAAGTTTAATAAGAGACACGTTTGAGTCAGTTTAATTATGTTGGTGCCATTAGTAACTGTTCCCGATAAGGCGAAACTTTATGAAACACGTTAATATTTGCCAGTAGTTACGGTTTATTAGATGCCTCTGGGAAATTATATTTACAATGTAACGTTTGATATTAGTTACGTGGTCGCGGTTAAGCGGGGTGCGCAATGAAATTTATATTAGTTTTGCGTTGTTGTCGTAATACAGTATTTTTAGACTGATATCGCTAAGGTAATATTCCGTCTCTTAGTATATCTGTGTCTTAGGCCTTTTTTTTGGCGGGTGGAAAATCATCTGGGACGAGAGGTCCTTTCCCTCTCGCGTTCCGCCACCTCCTTCGCTAGCATCACTGCTTCGCAGAAGGAGGCGACGGCGTCCCATTCCTCCTCGCCCCGGACCATGGCTTGCACCAGGGCCGGGTGCGAGAGGTCGCCGCCGCCAATCGCCGCTACGAGGACACGGCGGGGCTCCGCCCAAGCTGGGCACACCTCCACCGTGTGCTCCACCGTGTCCTCCAGCCGATCCTCACAATGGTGAAATCCGGGCGTTTCCTCCCGCCTGATTCGGTGCAGGTACCTCCCAAAACAACCGTGTCCGGTGAGGACCTGCGTCAGACGAAAAGTGAGGGCGCCGTGGCGCCTCTCTAGCCACTCCTCAAAGAGGGGTCTTACCGCCACTATCGTGGCGTGCCCTTGTGTCTTAGGCCTCTTTTACGGAGACGCGGTGCGTTGTGCATTTTTAATTCAAGCACGATGCGGCAAGTAAGACAACGGCGATGTATGAAAACGCTAACGATTTCAAACGACGATTTTACGAGACACGATTTTTTGCCCGTTAGTTTAAAATGTAGAGTTTGTTGCGGTGGGCCCGTCTCTCAGTAAATGAATAAAATGGCACGCAACTAGCCTTCCGCACGACGCCCCGCCTCTCCGTAAACAAGCCTTAAGTACGTAAATAGTAACAGCTACTCTGGTTGATCTTTAGGATAAGCCGTACTGCCTAGGTTGGTTCGTGAATGGGTAGGTTGGCAGGATAGGCAATCATACTCTTCTTGCCTTGTCCCATTTCAATTAGGACCGGCATCTCACCTTTTTTTCTACCATTACCTGTCAATCGTTATGCCATTTTTACTTAATCCATCTAATCGATAAAATCGTTGTTAAAACCTAAATTAATGGTATACAGTTCATAACAACTTCATTAAAATGAAGAAAATGTTTTATTTAAAAAGAAAATATCCATAACTTTTTATATTCTCACAAAAGGAAATTATGTCAGCGCAGAAGTATCATTGTTTCCTTACTTTGTCCAGGCCGTTTTCTTTTACTTTTATTTTATAATAAGAGTCAGTCTATGGATTCAGAATTATTAAAATAATGCCTATTACGCGATCTTCTTATCTTATCTTATTATATTCTGGTTTTCAAACAAAAGTTTATCCTTATTTCATATACAATTTATGCAAGTATGTATCCACGTAAATAATTAAGTATGAGAAGTTGACTTGGCTCAACACAGGTTAAATAACATATTTGCAATATATTACAAGGTATAACATAAGTGGATAACTTTACTTAGACAAGATGTAAACAGACCGTCGACGAACAGAACCGTCAACCAAGCATTCTGTACATTAAACTAAGTTCTAAACTAAACTCTACGCAAAAATATTTTTTTGGGGTTGGCGAAAAATCTAGTAGTAACTAGAATTATTATCCCCGTTATGACGGGTTAATCGGGGAAAAAAGTGCTACTGGGTTTTTCATTAGAAATTTGCTAGTAATAGACCGAAGTTTGGAAGTTGGCGGTACCCCCGTGCCTCGGAAAGCACGTTAAATCGTTGGTACTCATTGCCGGATTGCCGTCTCATCGGACTTTGAGAGAAAATAAACAGAGAGTGCACTTATGCCAGCGCACACGCTTGTGCACTACAATATTTCCCGTGCCGATGGCTAATCTCCGCTAAGATTGGCCGTCCACGTTACGGTTTTTTTCTTATGCCCGCTCCACTGACGCTCCGTGTAGATCTCACCTTAGATCCATACTTAAATCCCCTCCTCACAAATCCAGCTATTACTCCTATTCCTTCTCTGTCCATGCTGTAAGGTTGTGGAACTCACTTCCGCCTAGCATTCGGGACCTTAAGACTATCTCATTATTCAAAACCAGAGTGAAAGAATATTACCTTTCCTCTCCATTGTGATTTTTATGTACATAAGTATATATTTTATTTGCTTATATATTTTAACTTTGTGTATTTATATACGTATATATTATTATTTTCTTATATGTGTATATATTGTTATATAGGTTAAGTTAGTTACGTACGACACATAATCACAGAATTCTTTTCCGCTTCTCACACACTATAGTCTACATTTCTTTTTTCATTTCTCCTTTTGCAGGTCTGCTGGCAGAAATTTCTTGAGAAATAAGCAGTACCTTTGTACTCTAATGTTATATTTTATAATTTTCCTGTGTTGTCTACTGTGTGTACATAAATAGTTAAATAAAATAAATAAATAAATAAATACGGTCGTTACGGCCCGTGGCCGTAAACGGTCAGGACTATATTATTACCCACGAAAAATATTTCAAAATAAACCACAATCTTCCTACAGCATTATAGTATAGGCGCAAAAAAACCGTTGAGCCGCATATTGCACGGTTCGCGCAACTTCAGCCCTCCGTTAACTTTGAGCAACTAGCAGTTACAAAACGAATAGATCAGAAGGTCGACTTCACGGAATGAGTAAAAACGCACACGGGCTCGCAGGCCCAGTCGATGGAGCTCCGCTACGCGGATTCCTACTTCTGGATAGTTTGAAAAAAATAACCCGAGTCGGGGTGCCCCAAGTCCTGAGCTCGCTTCGCTCGCTCTTGCATCCAAGTTTTCCTAGTAGCGGGTAAAAAAATGGTTTATTTTTTATCATATGTTACGACAGTGGTAAAGAATAGACAGGAACTGATTCATTATTTTATTCGGACAGAGTCTCGACTTACAGGTTTCACAATCGAGCGCGACAAGACCTCGAAACTGAGCTTACAGGGCATTATATAGACTGATATCCCCACCGGAGGCATCCGGTGGTTATGGCGGTGTCTTCGCTTGACTGTGATTGGCTCGCGAGTCGTTGCCCGTCATTGGCTGGCTAGAGTGGCATGGCTATGGTATGCTAGAGTGGCATGGCTATGGTATGCTAGAGTGGCAAGGCTATGGTTTGCTAGAGTGGCATGGTTATGGTTAGCTGTCATTGGCTGGCTAGGGTGGCACGCTGTGAGCAGGCTGTTGTAACATTCGGCCGTCCTGGAACAATTGCTCCCGCAATGGAAACAAGAAAACAGTGATTACAAGTCAGCTCAGAAAAACCAAGTTAAAATGGGGCAATAGACCTCTCAGGAGATTTAAGAAATCTTCGGTTTTCAATTGTTCTTTCACACTACTGGTGCTATCAGACAAAAGCACTGCTACGATATGTTACAGCGGATACTCAACCTGTAAACCCGTTGTATCATATAATATGACCTTTCACACTTCTTAGTTTATGTCAATCATTACCTAACTCCTCAATATCAGTTAATGTGGGCCAGAAAACCAATCTTCTAACGAACAAGAGTTAACCTGGGTCGCCCCCTATAGCATGGGACTTTAAGCTGAAGTAAAAGGAATAAATGCATAAGAAGATTTGTAGTAGGTACCCACTTGTACTAATTATTATGGACAAAGATGTAGGAAATGCTTAGTACCAACAGTTTTTAACGACATACCTTACGATTAAGAAAATAGCTGTACCACGAAAATGTCTTTTAAAATAAATTAGGGAAGTTTGTTTTTAACACCTATGTAAAAACCTCATTACAAGAGATGTGTAGATTCCATTTATGATTATTTATTGTTGTATAAGTATATATTTATGCCATACTAGCTTATGTTTTCGGCTTCACCGCTATTAATTAAAGTGTTTTAACGCAACTTAAATGTTATAGCATTACGTTATAGTCAACTTTTGTGTTCAATAAATGTGTTTAGTTGTAGGTAAAAGTGACGTTGTTATTGATGGAAACGTACCAACAATTTGTTACATTTAAATTAAATATCACTGTTTTACAGTATGACAGAAGTAATATACCATGTAGCACGGATGTAACCATGAATAAACACTTTTTAATTCATTTCAATTTACTGGCGAAATGTGTGTGTACTCATGAGTATAAGTACCTCTGCCTAACCCATTGGGTATTACATGCGTGATGTTAAAAGCATTAAACCTTGTTGCCGCCAGTAGTCATCGCCTGGCGCCAAAGTTACATAATCATAGTTTTTTTTTTTGTAAATCACACTATTAACATATTTCCTTTCCTTTTTTTTTTTCTTTTGCCATAACACTAAGTTTACTAACCCTAGTCGTTAAGTTATTTTGTTGTTACTAACACTATGGACACTTGTCTGAATTAAAGAGTTTGAATTTGAATTATCATTTTTCACCTTGTATCTAAGTTACGTCCCATTTCTGAGATAACCCTACCGCACCTAGATTGCCCTGGTTGCCTGGAGCAACCCGATCTGGGATAAATCGTAAGGCTTATAGGTACCCGGTTATAATATTAACAGTATTATAAGAACTCCATATTATCTGCGACATTAAAAACATGAAACATTTTTCATGTAAGAAAATATAAATAAACTGTTTTGCCAAACTATCGTTTGAAGAAACGGAAGAAACAATTTAAGTTAATTACATCATACCATTAAGACGCACGCATACATACATGTACATACTCACACACATAATTCTTAGCGTGTCGATGGCAAAACTTCATTACTTATACACACCAATACACAAGAATACGTTTTTCTATTTTTCCAATATATTAATTTTATGTGTTTAAAGCTTTTAAGTACTAATGTTAAGTTAATGCAACTCTGGCCCCCAAGATACCCACCCACAGGCGCAGCCTCGTTTCAGGACATCATGTTTATCACCATTTTAAAATTAAAATTTAGCTTGCTACTGTCATGTATTATCAGAGCTAAGTTAGATTTAGAATTGGATGTCGTTAACCCTCTTTCCTACATTATCCCCTTTACAGTACGCACAATGTAAACATGACGTCACATAATAATATTTACTTATAAATCGGGTTATTTTTGGAAATCAGAAATTTTGTTGATATTTATAAAATTCAGAACTTCGTTTTACTCCTTGATAATGTCATGATGCATTTTGTAATATCTTCCATCGCGCGAAGTTTGACACAACTCACACAACTAATCTGGTACCGTAAAGGTTTGTTTACGTTATAGCCTACCATCAACGATTACACAATTACTCACTATAGGTATCTGTACATCCACTTCGCAGTAAAACAATACTACTTTTCGGCTTTTCATCTTGTCATTGCACAGTACTGAACAAATCGTTCACGTCTAAATGGTACACAATAAACGGCATCTATCGAACGATCTACTTACCTAAGATAGGCATAGACTTTGACTTTGGCTTTTCGTTTTAGCTTACTTGGGCTTTGGCTCATCGGTCACCATAGTGAAAAGTAATATCGGGCAATACATGGCATAAGACCATGATTAGTCATTGTATCGCGTACTGCAGTACAGTCCGAATTACATGGACATTTTTACATAACACGTCATAATACGAAATCTTAGCAACAATTTTATCACTGCAAGGGATTCAAGCCCAAAATCATGATAAACACTCTATCTGACTTGTAACGCGACTAAACTA
The DNA here is from genome assembly GCA_932274075.1 of Diarsia rubi. NCBI lineage: Eukaryota > Metazoa > Arthropoda > Insecta > Lepidoptera > Noctuidae > Diarsia > Diarsia rubi. The sequence continues at coordinate 15,332,094 of OW026424.1, read as the reverse complement.
AAAGACAGGGCGCAAACTACCGTCAATCTACTTTATAAAAGATACGTGCAATACCTGCAATACGTGTGAATTTCTGTTGGAAAACTAGGATCGTACCTACATAATCACTAATACCGACCTATAACATTTTTTTTTTTTCATAACAAGATTTATGTGACTTGCCTCATACCCACATCGTACTTTTTTTTTTAAGTTTGATAAACGGGCGAGCTATTATTGCTAAGTTATGAATGGACTTTCTTTAGTAACTAGATAGAACTAGATAGAATAAACTGACGCACTTCGTTTACATTACTCGGGATGAGAAATTAAGACGATCAACTTAAATTCACCTGGTTGAATGCCATCGCGTCATGATGTTTTATACCCTAATTAAGAAATATGTAAAAATTAGCAGTTCCTCATATTTAATTTTAAGTTCCTCGTTTTCAATCTGTCAAGAACTTTATCCAATAAGTCTAAAACTGTTTGAATATCGGCTGGCGGTAGCAAGAGATCGCCCAGGAATGCTATCTATATCTCTGATAATAGTTTAATAAAATTATTGTAGCTATTTATAAGTATCTGATCTACATGATTTACTTTGGAATTGTTATTGTTGGATAATCTAATGCGCACTTGAACTAAATATGTACATTTTAAGTTCTCAACTCTTTAGTACACAACTAGTACCTACCTACTCGTAAAACATATTTTTTTCGTACCGGGATAATATTATACAGATTAACTGACTAAGATTAGATTTACTTATCGGGCTTACCAAATTATTTTGTCTACGATTCGCATAATTATCAACTCATGGGGCACTCCATGGTAAAACACATTTGGCTTATATATTTGGCTAATGGCATTTGGCTAATTTGGCAAATATTGGCATGTTTACTGACCTTGTTATTTATGCATGGTTCCTGGCAGCTCTCAGCGTGAAGTAGGTCGGTTCCTTCCTTCCATGTCCTTGGTTGCTGTTGACAACCTTTAGGTAGTCTTAATTTACCGTAGAACCGTTGCTGGCAGAGAGATGGATACTTCTTGTAACTCAAAGTGTCTCACAGGTGGTTACTGGCCGCAGTCTTCTTTTTCAAGGTCAAATTATGGAATGAACGATGCGATACTGAGGGTAGTCGCTTCGTGTTCCATCCAGATTGTCACCCGCTTTTTCAATTTGTGCCTTGTGATACTGGGATGGGAGACAATATTTTCCTTGCAGGCGGTGTGCATCGACGTACGTTCTTCGTTTGAATTTTTGACCTCGTCCTCCACAGTAGGTGACCGTTGACTTTTAAGTAGCAGAGAGTCGTTTTATCGTAGGTTTTTTTTTTATTCGATCCCACTTCTGACTGTTACGACAGTGGTAAAGAATAGACAGGAACTGATTCATTATTTTATTCGGACAGAGTCTCGACTTACAGGTTTCACAATCGAGCGCGACAAGACCTCGAAACTGAGCTTACAGGGCATTATATAGACTGATATCCCCACCGGAGGCATCCGGTGGTTATGGCGGTGTCTTCGCTTGACTGTGATTGGCTCGCGAGTCGTTGCCCGTCATTGGCTGGCTAGAGTGGCATGGCTATGGTATGCTAGAGTGGCATGGCTATGGTATGCTAGAGTGGCAAGGCTATGGTTTGCTAGAGTGGCATGGTTATGGTTAGCTGTCATTGGCTGGCTAGGGTGGCACGCTGTGAGCAGGCTGTTGTAACACATAATAATTTATCAAAGGGAACTGTTCCACTGACAAAACGTCATTCGTCTAACAACTGTGTGCCCTAGTGAAATGTTTGGCAAATGATAAATGTCCCAAACGTTTTGTGTTTTTTAATAATCAGTTTAACAATCATTCTACCAAATGAAAGGTTGTCATACAACAAATTTGCTAATCATTAGTTGTCAAAGTGAAACATCGGCGAAACGTTGGTTGGCAAGTGATAATCTGCCAAACAATTTTCGGCGAAAAGGCAGGACACCGCGCCATCTGTACGAGGGCTGCACTGCAAGACAATGTGTGCATTTTTACTCGTTAAAAGTTGAACTTCTGCAATTGTCTATTTTGCGCAAGCAGCTCCACGAAAATTCCCTCTGTGCTACTAATTACTCGTAAAAATAAACAAACACGATTAAAGCCTTTTCTGTACGCAAAAAACGTGAAATTCAATTTGTTCTGTTTTTGTTTCGTCTGGAAATTAGATTGTTTAAATCGTCGCCAGTTGTTTGTAAAGAGTTTTCAGGAATATTTCGAATTAACTTTTTTTTTGTCAGCTAATCTATTTTGGTATTGGCCTGGATCCCCGGCGACCTACTTTTTGAAAGATACTGAACTAGATTATTATTTCCAAATGCCAATTATATTTAACCTTTGAGTGTAGAAGCAGGTTCCAGTTTTCGATAATACCAAATTGTTCTTTTAATTGTGTTTCACTGCCTTTTTAATATAAAGTAAGTAATAATTTTTGGATGATTCTTAGTTTTCCATATAACGTCTAGTGTAATAACAGTAATGCGAAAGTTTGTGTGTGTCTATGTGTATGTTTCTAATGTAACTCCTTCACGTTGATACGGATAGAAGATATTGGAGGAAATTAAGATAATAGATAGAGTAAGGAATAACGTATTGGCTGCTTTTGTCTCGGAAGTACCTTTACGTTATCTTTACTCGCGGCTTTGCCTCCATGGAGGTTACAAATTATATTACTGTAATGGCTACCGCCACACACTTCAAAAAGAGAGAAAATCTTATACTCCTAATCTACGTTATAGTCTCTCTACATCTGCGCAAATTTCGTCGAAATCTGTTCTGCAATTAAAGCGTTAAAAGTTATCAAATGCACAGACAGAATCACTATTAATTATTACATTTATAATGCTAGTATGTATGATGCAATCTATTCTTAGAAATGGACCACACGGGTACACCAAGTTACTGCAAAGTTACGTAATAAAACAGGCCGTGCTTAATGGCTCGCTTAAATATCGCAATAAAGTGCATAAGCGCAATAACGCAAGAGTAATGTTTAGCAACATAGTTACTTCGACAATATAACTCATTTATGCGTAGCGAATGGCTAATAACTACATTTTATAATAGTTTCAAGAATTACTGCAAAGAAATGGTCGCTTTTTTTACTTTCCCTCGATACTTTCAAATCAAATCAAATCATTTATTAATTTGCGAATATGGGTACAAAATAAAAGGTCGTAAACAAACAATAGAGGCCATTAGCCATATCCTACCAATAAGGCATGCAAATTTACACATTTATTTACACAAGTATTACACAATTTTATCCTGTAAATATTCAGTGACAGAATAGTACGCCTTTTTTAGTAACGGTGTTTTGATACTGTTTTTAAAAAATATTATAATCATTTATCTCCAAGAATGAGTTTGGTAAATGGTTGTATATGCGTGGAGCCATACACAGTATACTTTTATTTAACAATGCTGTTTTATTCATTGGTAAACATATATTGAACTTGTATACTTTTCACTGTCTATTGAGGAAAAGATACCATGTGCACCTGAAAATAAGACTGATAATGCAATTCTTTATCCCTGAGTATAATGATGTCAATGTCTATAGGGGAAAAGATACCATGTGCACTTCAAAATAAGGCTGATAATGCAATTATTTGTCAGCTAAGAAAGCCTTAAAATCACCCAACCCTCTCTTATTCCTGCCTAATAACAACATACTGCGGTTTAATAAACAAGGAAACCCTTCGTCTAGAGAATGCGCCTTCTCTAGACAAAGAGGTGCTGTATTGTCCAAGTTGCGTACTAATAACATAGTTATTCTTAAGTATGTACTAGCGATGTTCATGAATCTTACTAAGATAACAAACGCCGAAATATTGTTTTTTCAGTACATTTCTGAGAAAACATAAAATATTTACCGCCAGCGTCCCAATATTAACGTTATTCAAATTTTCAAAGTCTTTGTTGTACTTACTTAACATGATGATCATTTCCAGCACAATAGAATACTGTAGTAAAAAAAAAACTAAACGATATTTTATTTTTTTTGAAAATGTATTTAATATTTCAGCACAATAAGGTAGTTAACTAAAAAAATCTAATTAGTCCGTCATATAGAATACCAAAACATATTGGACACATATTTTTTCTTTTTTTTTACGTAAACAAACGATAAAGACGATACAGTGCTTTGAAAACTCGCGTGACGTCATTATCTAAAACATTAGTATGACATTTTTAGCGGTCAGTGACGTCACCCATCCCCCACTCAAATCTTTGACGCGTTCTATCTTCGTCAATTTTCATTGATTTGATAAAACGAAAAATACATATCCAATCATCAACAGCCTATTAATGTTCCCACTGCAGGGTCACAGGCCTCCTCTCTCTTTGAGAGGGAATGGGCTATAATCTACCACGCGGGCCCAGTGCGGATTGGTAGATGTCACATGTCTTCGAATGTTTGGTTCTAAGCCATGCCGGTTTCCTCACGATGTTTTCCTTCACCGTTTTGAGAGCAGCGGTGGTGAAATAAATCACACAAAGTAATGTGCCTGCCTGGGTTCGAACCCACGACCTACTGTTCGTAAGTCGGGGCCGCCACCACTGGGCCACCGCTGCTCTCATGCACATATCCAATATTTTTCGATAATCTAATAGACGGACCAATTAGAATCACATTTTTTAAGTCAGTAAACATCGCTATTGGGAACCGTAAAGTGGATAAAAATATACTAAGTTTTTTTTACATAGTTTCAGTTGCAGTTAACGAATGCATATTATAGCGGTATTCATTGTTACTCAAGCAGTAGGTGGTTTGTCTTCCCGAAAAAAAACAAATTGGCCTACCCATTTGGTTTTTTTTTCATAATAGACTGTGGCAGTTATTCGAGTGAGGTTCGAACTAACTTACAGAACAACAATTCTGCGACAAACAACAGTCACAAACCAGGAAAAAAGAACGTTACGCCAAAAATGTATCGTCCATATTTTCCTAAACCTCATTCATAGTTATTGTGGCAGACACACGGTTTCGTGGGTCGTAATTGTTGGAGCATTGTTTTAATTAAGGCCTCGTTTCGACCAGAACTGGGGGCTGGCCACGAACGCCATATAACCAACAATTAGACGTTGTACGACTCGTACGTGCTGCCCACTTATGGGGAATTGAATATTTTTTACAGTTCTCTGCTCTTTGTGTAAGTTTTAATGTAATGTGCTGGTTTTATTTAGGCATTACGTGAGAGTGAATGATTAGTACGTCACGGAAAAATGAGGATATAAAAACGTCGTTGCTAATTGGAACTTACTCTTCCTCTTTCGACATAAGAGAAAAACTGAGGCTGTTAAAAAAAAAGTTCGCGCGGCAGCGCGTGCCTTGGGGCTGCTCGGCCGCGAACTTTCCTCTGCCTCGGCCTCCGCGTCGCGCTCCGCAACCTCTTCCTCGTCGATGATCGAGATGTCTCGGATAGACGGCCGGTGGGATCGTCGCCAACCTTCCATGACAGGCGGCTTAGTTGTTCTTGAGAGCAGTTTGGGCCCTGTGAGAGTTATGACGAATCAAAGAAAAAAAACAAAATATAAACACAAAAACACCACAGAAATCTCAATAGGTAAGTTTATGAAAGGCTGCGGGTTGTTGCCATTGCTGGGCTGCGGGTTGTTCGAAAGAGATACCGTGGCCCTGAACACAATGAGCTAAGAAGAAACATGGGTGGTTTTTAGTCAGTAGAAGTCTGACATTCCCTTTTGCTAGGGAGTCATTTGATGATTTCCCACCTTCTAATAAAAAAAGGCAGTTTGGGAACGTCTTGGTAGAATACGAGTAGATGAAGCAATCACCAAGGCAATCTGTCAAACCTTTTCTTAAATATGTTGGGGTCGGCTCCCGGTCTAAACTGGATGCAGATCAATACCAGTACTTTTCATGAAGCGACCGCCTATCTGACCTCTACAACATATTTAGTATTGGGTTACACAAATGAGGTATAAATATGACAGCCCTTGGTAAGACTCGGTAAGGCTTTCTGTGCATTGGCTACGTGTAATGGCTGTTAATGATCGTAAAATAACAATCGGGAAAAACGGCTTAACGTGCTTTCCGAGACACGGAGGAAACTCGGTGTGTAATGGGTGGTCACGTGGCCAATGCAAGCGTAGCTTAACCTGAAGATTATTTAGGCAATAGCCCTTTCAATTTAAACTTTTTAAGTGAACTTTTAAAGCCACATTTTATACTTTGTAGGCAATAAAAATGTAAGGCACGCCACGATAGTGGCGGTAAGTCCCCTCTTTGAGGAGTGGCTGTAGAGGCGCCACGGCGCCCTCACCTTCCGTCTGACGCAGGTCCTCACCGGACACGGTTGTTTCGGGAGGTGTCTGCACCGAATCAGGCGGGAGGAACTCCCGGATGCTACCATTAAATGTTGTGCAAAGCTTTGAACAAATAATTAATTCTCTTTACGTTACCGTCTTTAAAAGCTCGTTATTTCCTATCGACTTCAACAACATAAAACTTATACCAATCAAGGATCCCCTCAAACTAATGCTTATATTTAACTCCCACTTCCCATTTCTTCATATATCTAACCAGGACAGCACAAAGGAGCTCTCATATAAAACGCCTCCACTAAATTCCTGAAGGCATCTCCATCATAATCCTTAGCTTACGGCGTCATCTCATTAGGTGACGGGAGCGAGCCGGCACCAAATTAAATATGGCGTCTATTTATTTAGCTCACGTGTATACATGTAATAGGGTTTAGGCTTATGATACACATATTATTATGTGATATTTGTGGCAGATGTAACTTGGATGTAACTTTTAATTCTTCTCCCACATGTCCGGTTGTGGTTTCTGATTTGTGGGCGTTATTTTGATAACATCTATCACAAGGCCTTAGTTTAATCTTTGAATCAGGTGTTCAGCCGTTTTCAAAATCACTTAAGGCCGAAATGTAATCGGTTTATAAAGAGTATATGTAATAGGGGATTGTATAAAAAAAACTAATTAGTCCGTCAGATAGATTTCCATAAAATATTGGCCACGTATTTTTTTTTCACATAAACAAAAAATAAAGACGATACAATGCTTCGAAAACTCGTGAACTCCTCGAAAACGTCACATGTTAGTATAATTTTTACCTACAAATGACGTCACAACCCCCCACTCAAGATCTTTGATGCGTCTTATCTTCGTCAATTTTTATTCATTTAATAAACCAAAAAACACGTATCCAATATTTTTAGATAATCTAACTGACGAACTAATTAAAATCAAACTTTTTGACTCAGTCCGGTCCCCTATTGTAAAGAGAAAAGAAACATTAGCGTATTAAAATTCAAGAAGGACCAAAATTCACATTAAAGAAAATACTGGTTAAAACCTCAAAGAAAATAAACGTGCCTAATCCATGAACCACTCGTGCTACGAAAAATCTTTAAATTTTATGTAGCCACGTAGTATTTTCCGCTTCTACAGTGTACACCTAGGCCCTAAAGTCGTTAGTGTCGGCACTAACAAGTGGCAACGTGTCAAGCCTTGAAATAGGTCAAGATGCCGCGTCCTCACTAATTTAGTAACAGTATAACAACGCCTCACGGCTACGTAGCACATCGTAGCCCGTCTACGGCGTAGCACTTGCTACGAGCTACGAAACTAGGACAGGCCCGTGTTTTACTTAATTTATGAAAACACTTGAGATAATGTTGTCTTTAGCCTAGCGTTTTGATTAAGTGGGAATGTGTTAGCTCTTATGAGGCCTAGTAGATTATGAGGCGATGTAAGTATGTAATAGTGGGTAAATACCATGTTTGGCGCTAGTAATTCTCCAGTAAGGTTTCGAAGAACGAGTAACTACTATTATGCTATTTTATGACTAAAGTTTTCAAAAGAAACGTTAGGGCGGAGTAATTACTTTGGAGTTAGCTGATAGTTGTGAATCAGTACAGGTGGACCACTGCACTCTCCAGAACCTGAATGAAGCAAACTACAGAGGTGTCAAAGTTGAACAAAATCTAAATCATCGATCCACGCAGAAGAAGTAACTCGTTGTAAATGTCATAATGTTCATCTCTTTTTTTATACATGTCAACAATCTAAATAAAATAGTATGGCTGTGTACTCTCTAACTCAAAATAATTTCTGAAAACAATCTTCAGACCTCCTAGTCGTCACAATATAACGAGTGTCGCCGGCGGTGATATAGGAACATGTGCCTGAATTGTGGGCTAATAATGATTTACTTAAGCACAAAATACATGGAAGACAGTTCTTGTGTTATGATTATTTATGAGATAAATATGGCTTGAGGCTTTCCAAACCAAGTTTAGTATGATTCTTGCAAAAAAAAAAACGATAGGTTTTTCGATCGGCAATAATACAAACTTCAGCTTTCTGCTAAGCGTGATCGATGTCAAGACCAGATTCATAACGCAATACTAAAAAAATTACTTAATACTTTAAAATTACATTATAAAGTGTTCATCTCTAATTTTACTCTTTTAGGGGAGAGATTTTGATGCGGGTTGTTCAAACGAGATACCGCGGCCCCGGACATAAAAGGCTAAAAAGGAACATGGGTGGATTTTAGTCGGTAGAAGACTCACTCTCTACCGCTCCACTCAGAGCAGGAGGAGTCATTTGATGATTTTCCAACCGCCAAAAAAAGGCGACAGATTTTTCAAATAGGAATGCCACTATACCACGCAGTTTAAGCTGTTTTACAGGTATAAAAATCAAGAAGCTTTTATAAATAAATATGGAAGGACAATGTTTTTTATGTATGGAATCCCGTACCATGCTGGTTTAAAATCAAACTTTGTTTTTTATTGTCTACACTTAAGTTATTTTTATAAACCATTTCCGGGTTTCGGAGTTTCTTTAATGATATAATTATTGATCGAACATAACCTCAAAACCAGGCGAGTAGCTGTATTTCAGATTTACGGATGGGATCGACAAATCGAAATCTTTAGTAAGAAAATCGATTGTGTCAAGTTTTTTTAATTAAAAAAAAACGTTGTCCCACAATAGGAATTTCTCCTGTATCTTGCATGCGTTGTGGGGCAACGATTTACAAAAAAAAACCTATATAAAAATCAAATCCCTGACGCATAATGTCGATCAAAAACTATGAAAATAATTACTATAATATTTTGATCTTGAACAATGAGACTTCTTGGTACTGCTTTTGGTCATTCTCCTTTCTATTCAAATGAGGTGTGTAATTACACCAGCTTGTTATAATATATAAAGAAACAGGTACTGATAAGATTTATTAAAGGTTAGGACAGTGGCGTGCAGTGGTCCCCCACGATGGGTAGGCTACGAATAAATGACAGCAAAAAAAAAAAAGCCTGTAAAAACAAAACTTTTAAATACCATTCAAAAACTCACCACATTATTCAAGGTTTAACTCACGATTTTCTAATGACGATGCAAACAGAAGAAAGATTCGGCCACCTCAAATATCTCATCCAAGTGAGTGGGTGATAGTTACAGAACACGTAACTTGCAAGATTTTGGATAAATTTTCGTAATTCGGGTACATATCTACCTTTAGATACAACTTGAATCTTATCATTATACGATCCGCCCCTAAGACGACCCACTGACCGATAATTTTATTGAGAACACTTATTGCCTTTAACATGTAATAAACACACATTATCAGCACAAACTTCACAAGTAAATACCATTGTTATTTGTTACGTGAATAAACAAGTAATACACAACAAAATTAATATTTACACTACTGTTAATAACGTTAACTGTACGTTTTCGGTTTCAAAACAAAATCGCATTATATATTGCTTGTCACAACAATGAAACAGTAATGTCTTCCTCTTACGTAAAAAATAATTTCTAGGTTATTATTGTCGATAGAAAAATACTAGCAAATAAAATTGCATCATTTTCATATCGAGTTTGTTCACAACAGCGGTCAACATTTTTTGCAGGATTATACGAAATCTAATGAATGAGGTCCTGTGACAAGTTGACAATATTGCGAACATCGAACTAAACAGGTGCTGCGCTCTATGCACGGAAGCCCGAAGTTCGCGAAGCGCGAAATAAAAATTTCCTTACGTTTTTGCAATTTACAGGCCAGTGCTAGGTTGTATGTTCATTAAAATATGATTCCCGGTTTTAAGACGTATGTAGTCATATTTTATTCAACATACAACCTAGCACTGGCCTACAAATTTAAAAAAAAATGCAAATTTTGAACTTCGCGGGTTATAGATTGGTTGTGTTGTTGCAGCCAATCACAGCCCAATCAGCTACAGTCGTAGGAGCTGCTGCGTTAAAATTGCGAAAATCTATGTATGTGTGCGGTTCATAGACACGGCCATACGTACCGATGTGACGCTGTGTGCATACAATTATGAATGGGTTTTAGACAAGTCGAGTGTTTGTCTATAAGATTCGTACTAATCGTAATCCTTGTCAATGAGTTTTAGTGGGACGCGAAAAATTGCTATAAGTATTTTAACAGGAGTTTGAACTTTTTTATGATTAATTTGTACATAGTGTTATTTTATTGCATCGTTAATTAGTTATAAGAAATGCTCAGTTAGTAAGGTAGGCTAAGCCTAAGAGCCTATATAGGGCGCACGCCCCTGGGTTAGGAGCGACAGAGCGTAAAGAAAAGGGTTCGGTGTGACTCTAAAATTCGGGAGCTCATGTAAAAACCGTTTTTAAGAATGATATCTATGGTTGGTATGGAATGGTTTATCCATCGGGAATTTTGCAGTGGCCACGGAGTCTGGATTTGTGTCCGGTTGAAGGCCTATGGGCTCGTCCCATATTAGATTGCACTACAAATACAAATATAAATAATTTATTTTCATTCACAAGTTATGTACTACATCTAGTGTTAGAAGTAACCTTTTAGACAAAAAAATGCCTGTGTTAGGTCACTTCGCTCTTCCGAAACTTTAAGTTACGTGGTGTACCAACAATTTTAGACCTTATTTAAAACACAACTTGGGTTAATATTTCGCCTGCTGTGACACCTGTAGGTGTTTAGTAGGTTCACCTCTGTCTAACCCTTTAGGGGACTACAGGCATTATTTTATTTTATGTGAAGTACATGTGTGTAAAAAAATAACAGGTATTCTTCTCATAACCACTTTCTATAGCTATTTCTGTCATTATCATCATCAGCCTATAATGTTCCCACTTCAGGGACTCAGGCCTCCTCCCTATGAGAATTATGGGCTATTATCCACCACGCGGGCCCAGTGCGGATTGGCAGATGTCACATGACTTCGATTTTTTTGGTTCTAATCTAAGACATGCCGGTTTCCTCGCGATGTTTTCCTTCACCGTTTCGGGAGCAGTGGTGATGAAATAAATTACACAAAGTAATGCTGGGGTCGAACCCACGACTTACTGTTGGTAAGTCGGGGCCGCCACCACTGGGCCACCGCTGCTATTTCTGTACTTATTAAAAATCATCATGGGTGTCGCCAACCATCGATAGCCATTGTAACGGAAAAGGGGTGCGTGGCGCAGGTTATAAATAAGACCACGCAACCAGTCTACATAAAATATATTTAAATTTAAAAAATGGGTGTGGGAAGGTCTACGGACACAAACTCCTAAGGCATCCCTGTGGGATGTGCTGTACTGCCCTGATAGCCGGCGTGGCGATGACCGCAGCGATGTGCCACGCTGGATGCGTAGGGGTGATGGCCAGCTCTTCTTTACGTCGGCCCGGCTCGGCCCACGTGGCAAGTATGGCCAACAGGTGGGAAGTCCGATGCCGGCCCGATTTAAGCACGCACTACGGAACCAGCCGCGTAACTAACGCGAACTTGAGGGTGCTTTAGCCGGAACTTTGGACCCTGGAACATGACGTCCAGCGTGTCACGAGATGACCAAAGGCCAACTCCGCTGATTGCGACACCAAGCCAAGCAGAGCGAACAGCAATAATAATGCACTAATGAAGGTGTTGGTGGATTGTCACAATCAGACGGAGTTTACATGTGGGAAGAGTGAAAATAAGGCATGATAGCACATTTTGAGTGTGAAGCACGAAAAAATCAAAATGCATTGAGCTGAAGGCATTAGATTGAAATGAAATACATGAAATAGCGTACACTTAAATAGATAAAATTAAGCATACATGCCAAGTTAACCTATAAGGACAAAGAACACAAAATATACACATATCATGCTATCCAACACTTACCCAGTATGGGGGTTTCAAAGACACCGAATTTAATTGCTCGATGGCGGAGAATTATGTTGATTAGGTAGGCAATTGTTTTAGGCCCGGATAATGGCGAGTTAAGACACGTGTGAAATCACATATAATTTAGATATGGTGAGACGTGTGACCGCTTCGGGAAAAACCAAAATTCCTAATGTCAAACGAAGAGATCGCGTTCGCAGCGTTGGATAGAGATGGGACATACGCGAGCCCATAGATAAATCCTCACTCGCGCGCCCGATAGTTGATGCATCTTGTGCTTTTAGTAATTACTAATTGCTACCGCACTACTTGTAATTTTCTATGGTTATTATATTTTGACGTCTGCGGTTCCTTGACAGGTGGGTGAAAGTAAACATTGGAATGTTGCTGTTTTTATTGTTAATTTAGTTTATATGTTTTGTTTTGTGCAAAATGTAACGTGCGACGTTACAGTACCCCGCCGCTTGGTGAGGGTTTTTACCTCAGTAAAAATCCTTTGCTCCTATTATACCTCCATCTGAATTACGACCCCTTGTATTCTTCATCATTCATCCATCATATCTCATATTCGTAATCTTTGCATACTGGCAGACTACCTTAACAAGAGGTGAGTCCGCGCCCTAGCAGCTATGTGAGAGTTCCATGTCCGTAGTTGACTTGTTACTCGCGCAAAACAGACGTACATTCGGCTTTAAGGAAGCAAAGAACCTACTGGGTTTATACTATTGAAATGGATTTAGGCTTATTTAAGGAGTATCTACCCGCTCCTGCATTGGCTTATTTAAAGAGTTGCAACCGCTCTTAAATATTAACTCCCGGTAAGTAAAACGTACCGAGTTGGCAACAACCAATCCAGAGGTTCCGATAATATGAGGAGAGACCACGGGTAAGGCACATGACAGAATCAAGTGAGCGTGGTTCTCCATCGGGGCTGAATAAGGAGGCCGAAAATATTTATTCACTGTGTTATTCAGTGCCTTAAATATAACTAAAATAAAATAAAAAATTGAGATTATTTATTGACTCCTACTAATTTCAAGTCCTTAATATGCCAGGAACCCAAGTCTTTGCCTTTCATGTCCTGAAGAACGTAGACCAATGGTGATTTCTTGGCTATGACTTTTGCTTTAATAAACTTGGGAGCTAACTTTTTCGAGAACCTGTTCCCCTTGTCACTCAAGAAATAAGCGCGTTTCATGACCACGTCGCCAACGTTAAACTCGGCAAATTTTCGACGCAAGTTGTAGTGCGAGGTGTTCTTAACATGAGCCTGCCATAGTCTGGATTGCACCGTATCGAAAACGCTAGAAAGGCAACCTAAGTTTTCGGCGTATGCATCACGTGGCAAAAACACTATTTCGTTGCCGAGGTCGTTGTCCGTGTAATGAGTACCGCAGGTTACAAGTTCGCGACCGAAGACTAGGAAAGCTGGAGTAAATCCAGTGGCCTCGTTAACGGAGCTATTCATGGCAAATTGCACCTTTGGGATATATAAGTCCCAGGATCTGTGATCATCATCCACATAAGTTGAAATACACGTTATTATTGTTCTATTGGTCGTGAACAATCTTTTGGACGTCCCATTTCTCCCAGTGTCTGGTGATTTTGAGACTTGTAGGCTAAACATTTGTCGCAAGTACTTATGAATTTGACTACTGACTGGTACATGCCTGGCCAGTAGTAGCGTAAAGCAAGACTACGGTATGTTTTAAATATGCCCATATGACCAGCCGTAGGCACTGAATGGTTTTCATTAACGATTTGCTCACGTAATTCGGTTGGCACGACCTCCTTCCACGCGAATTCTGAAGTTAAATTGTATTTATTCTTCGATAGTCGATATAACGCGTTATTTTTAACAATATAGTTTTTAAATTTAGTAGGATCAATTAGGCAACCGTCATAAATATTCCTGTACCAAGAGTCTTTAGTGTCCAAATAAGAGTTGGAAGTACTAATGGCACTAATAGGGACGATCCTAGATAAGGCATCTGGTATGACGTTATCCACGCCACGCCGATGTTTAAGAACAAAATTAAATGCTGATAAACGAACTCCCCAACGAGCTAACCGACCCGTTGGGTTGCTTATAGAGAGAAACCACTTGAGCGCGCTGTGGTCAGTATAAACAGTGAACTGTTGACCATTTTCGATGTAACAACGCCAATATTCTAGGGCGGTTACGACGGCCAGCGTCTCGCGTTCGGTAATGCTGTAATTTTTCTCAGCCCCGGTCAATGACTTACTCATGTAGGCAATTGGATGTTCCTTTCCATCAATTGTTTGGGTGAGCATTGCGCCGAGGCCAAAATCGCTTGCATCCGTATGCACCTCAAACGGTTTATTGTAATCTGGACATGATAAGACTGGGGCTGACACTAGACTTTCCTTCAATTTCTGGAAAGCGGCGTCGGCCTCTTGGGTCCATTTAAATGGCGGGGTACCCTTCTTTGTTGATGTTAATTTGTTTAAGGGACCAGCTATAGTACTAAAGTTGGGAACGAAACGTCTGTACCAGGTCGCCGTACCTAGAAAACGCTTAAGTTCTTTCTTATTGGTTGGTGCTGGATATTTTAGTATAACATCAACTTTGGAAGGATCGGTCCGCAAACCTGAAGCATCTACTACGTAGCCTAAATATTTTAATTGCGAACTAAAAAAATTACATTTCTCTAGGTTAATGGTTAAGTTCGCCTTTTTGAGCTTTTCTAGTACCCGTAAAAGTAAGTTCACGTGACTATTGAAATCGCTACTAATTATTATAATGTCATCTAGATATGCGAAGACTTTAAGATCAAATTCAGAGAACAGCAGGTCAACTAGACGCTGTTGAGTGGCCGGGGCATTCGTAAGACCAAAAGCAGTCCTTTTAAAGCGAAAGGTGCCCCTGCCTGGAACATAAAATGCTGTTTTATCGCGATCTTCCTCAGCTATCGGTATCTGCCAAAAAGCTTTCGATAGATCTATGCTGGAAAGATAACGCGCGTCTCTGAGGTTATCTAGTATCTCCGAGATATAGGGTAAGTTATAAGCATCGCGTTTAGTGACTGAATTTAGCTTTCGACTATCTAAACAAAATCGAGGTTGACCGTTTTTCTTGGTGACAAGGAGAACTGGAGATGACCACGCACTTTCGCAAGGCTCGACAACGTCGAGGGAAAGCATCTCGTCCACTTGTTCTACCAGGATGCGTTGTTTTTCAGGAGATAGTCGATAATAACGCTGACGAATTGGTTGACTTTCACCTGTATCAATGTGGTGAGTTATTAGATCGGTTACTCCTAGACCCTTGTGCTGTGATGAAATGCTTTCAAACTGTTTAATTACACTATCAGCCAAATGCTTTTGTGACTCCTCTAAGTTATTGTAACCCGTAATTGTGGTGCGATTGCAGCTCTCTAGAGTACAGTTTTCCAATGAGTTGTTTGAAATCATTACACTACCAACATACTTGGGACATAATTCAAATTTTCGCCAGAAATCCACACCTAGAATGAGATTTGTATTGATATCTGGTATTACAAAAGCTTTGAGAATGTGGAATTGATTTTCAAAGTGAACTGGGATATGAATGTAACCGATACTTTGTAAATTTTGTCCGCCTGCTGCCCTAACCGCAATGCAGTCGTCCGTGATAAGAGACATACCCCGGTCCAATAAAACCGTATGAGCACCGTTGCCCAAAATTGTGACGGCCGAACCTGAGTCCAAGAGTCCAGTGGCTGGAACTCCTTCTATCTGCACTGATACGTAAGGTCTGTTATCTAAATTAACTTTTCTATCGAGAATTGTGTGAACTTTGTAAGACTTGTGGAACCATTTAACTGTGTGCAACCACTTTTCCCAGTCTTGTCTGTCAAAGTTGTTTACGACACAATTCTCGGTGATTAGTTTTTTTTCTTAGTTGAACTGTTCTTACTACATTTCTTGCAAGCTGGACGTTTTATGTCTTTCTGGCCGCAGCCAAAACAAAAGATCTCGTCAGTCTTTACCGTACAATTCCTGTAAGCATGCTCGTTACTACGACAACGTGGGCAATAAGGAATCTTCTTATGTGAACCTTTATCTATGGCATGAACATAGTTAGGGGATATGGAGGAATCGTTACTGTTATTTGTAACTGTTTTATTATTAATAATATCCTTTTGATCGTGTTTATTGAACTGATTAAACCTTTTATTATAATTATTGTTTCCTTTATTATCCGTTGAAATTCCTGAATAAGCAAACTCGGGTGCTAAAGTATTTGATGAGGGTCTTGGTGGTTCTCTGAATTGAGCAAGGCGCGATTGTATGTTTTCGTGATTACGACAAAGAGTCCTTAGCTGTTCGATTGATTTTATTTCGGCCACTGACGATAAGATGTTAGCATAGCATGGACGGATGTTATGTAGAAGAAGTTCTAGTTTATCTTCCTCAGATAGTGCTTTTGTCAACCTCGAAAACAAGCCTGTCATTATTGACAAGTAAATAACTATATTTTCTGACTCCCCTTGTGTTCGCGCTCTGATTTCAGTTAAGAGTCTAAAATATATTTAAATTTAAAAAATGGGTGTGGGAAGGTCTACGGACACAAACTCCTAAGGCATCCCTGTGGGATGTGCTGTACTGCCCTGATAGCCGGCGTGGCGATGACCGCAGCGATGTGCCACGCTGGATGCGTAGGGGTGATGGCCAGCTCTTCTTTACGTCGGCCCGGCTCGGCCCACGTGGCAAGTATGGCCAACAGGTGGGAAGTCCGATGCCGGCCCGATTTAAGCACGCACTACGGAACCAGCCGCGTAACTAACGCGAACTTGAGGGTGCTTTAGCCGGAACTTTGGACCCTGGAACATGACGTCCAGCGTGTCACGAGATGACCAAAGGCCAACTCCGCTGATTGCGACACCAAGCCAAGCAGAGCGAACAGCAATAATAATGCACTAATGAAGGTGTTGGTGGATTGTCACAATCAGACGGAGTTTACATGTGGGAAGAGTGAAAATAAGGCATGATAGCACATTTTGAGTGTGAAGCACGAAAAAATCAAAATGCATTGAGCTGAAGGCATTAGATTGAAATGAAATACATGAAATAGCGTACACTTAAATAGATAAAATTAAGCATACATGCCAAGTTAACCTATAAGGACAAAGAACACAAAATATACACATATCATGCTATCCAACACTTACCCAGTATGGGGGTTTCAAAGACACCGAATTTAATTGCTCGATGGCGGAGAATTATGTTGATTAGGTAGGCAATTGTTTTAGGCCCGGATAATGGCGAGTTAAGACACGTGTGAAATCACATATAATTTAGATATGGTGAGACGTGTGACCGCTTCGGGAAAAACCAAAATTCCTAATGTCAAACGAAAAGATCGCGTTGGCAGCGTTGGATAGAGATGGGACATACGCGAGCCCATAGATAAATCCTCACTCGCGCGCCCGATAGTTGATGCATCTTGTGCTTTTAGTAATTACTAATTGCTACCGCACTACTTGTAATTTTCTATGGTTATTATATTTTGACGTCTGCGGTTCCTTGACAGGTGGGTGAAAGTAAACATTGGAATGTTGCTGTTTTTATTGTTAATTTAGTTTATATGTTTTGTTTTGTGCAAAATGTAACGTGCGACGTTACACCATATAAAGGGCGACCGATACTTACTAAAAAGGAATATTGGGGACAAAATGTTGTACTAAACTCTGTGTTTGCAGAATATTTTGTTTCAAAGGCTTCTTGAGGGCTCATTACTGGTGCACAGACTTCTGAAAGAACTCTTCATTTAGGGACTCTAAAAAAGTAGTGAAATGTAAATACCTGAGCTGTTTACTTTTCTGAAGAAGGTTTGAAGTAGTGTGGCTAAGCCTTATGTTGTTTTATTGTGCAGGCGTGAAATGAACTTTTGATATTTTTTTGGATACAGGGTGTATTAGTAGTCTGTCTGCTTACTTGTTTTTTATTATTATTTGTTGTTGACCCACTGGCTATCATTATAGCCTAGGTTTGATCGTTGAAATGCAAAGTTCAACCCAAAACCAAAACACTTACTTCTGCTTTTTCCGAATTCATATGCATATTTTTTAATTATTTCTGCTTCGGTTAAGGTAAAAGGAAAACACACACACATGTACATACATAAACTCACGCCCTCTTCCCATGGGGGTAGGCAGAAACCACAGAAAGCCACCTGCTACGATCCGTACGTACTCCCTTGCCTCGGCCACATTTATACATCTGGTCATACAGGCACGCCGGTTACGAGTACTACGCACCTGTCCTTTCTGAAGAACGTCACTGACACACACGACACAGGACGCAGGACGTTGCCACTCACATCAGCCTTGTTTCTTTCTTTTAGAAATTAAAAAAAAAACATTGCCCCACACTAGGATTTGCACGTTGCCTACATTGAAAAAAAAGAAAAGTATCTTGAGGAACCATGCATGTCTTTCCGGGATTCATTTAATCTCATGTATGTGGAGCCCCCATTTAGTATCAGGTTTTAGTAGATCACGTGAGGATTACATATTGTGGAAAGTAGGTTACATTTTATGACGTGCATTGTTGTGAAATAAAACATTTACTCTTCATTGTCTACATTTTCTATTTGTTCTTGTTACATGATTATTAAATTTTGGAACAACGATTGCAAGTTTGAGATAATGAAACTATTTATTTATTAGTTTCGTTACGTACCTTCTAAACGTTGTTATGTGTACTACATATTGATGCTAGTGACAGTAAGTTATAAAGAATATTCTATCTACCAATTTTAATAGACATAACTATATACTTAATACATACAAAAGGCACTACCAATAAGCTGCCTATTCATAGCCATTTAAACTACTAACCACGTAACAAAACAGCCAAGAAGCTGAATGCAAACCTTCCCTTACCCGATCACATAGAATTTGTATGAAAGAAGGCATTTAAGAAGCTTCTATTCGCTCGTTTCAAAGCCTCGGCTCCGGCATCATGGAGAAATAAAGAGAGTGCACATTCACGCCTTAACTTATGCCAGTTCGCCTTAGAAAGACTTTCGGCATTTTAATTTCTTTTGACGTTGTATAATGACTGAGTACTGCCTCACAGAGGACTAAAACGTCTGAAGTTTTCTTTCCTTAAGTCGATTAAATCGTGTTAGAATAGTTACTTTGCTTTGCAGTACTTTTTACTAGAATGTAAGCGAGTCTTTAAGTCGGCTCATGATTTCTTGCATAGTTACCTGAATACCGCTTTTTTCATTTTTTTTATTTAAGGTTTGTACTGGTTTACAATTTATTTAATGATAAAAACTGCTGTTAACGAAGAGGTAAGCCTGTTTTGAAATCAATCAATATGTAATTCGTGATTAAGTCATCTTCTAATACCTTCATTTTTTTTTTTGGTGAAAAAGTAATTTTATCCCTCCGTAAAAGTAGTTTAACACTGATTGGCTGATTGTTTGACTTCATCAGAATATTTTGATGGTCTCTTACGGAATCCTATAAAATCTCAAGTATTCATTTCCCTTAAATCCCTATCGAAGTGAAGCCCTTTCGATTGGTTTTCCATTAACAATAATCGGAATAGTTCGTAACAATCTGAGACCTCGGTCAATGGATCCTTTACGAAGTTTGCTTCATCAAATTATTCCGTTATTATCGATAGAGTTCAATCGAATCAAATTAGGGACAATTTGAAACTTGATATTTGTAAACTATTAGAGTTGGCCTAAATAATAAAGTTTATAAATTTGATATTACAATAAGCTCAAAAAGACTGCGTAGTATTAACCTTTTTCAATTTATTCACCCATATTTTGGCTCACGTGAAAAATATACTAAACATACTTATGCCTGCAGTTTTAGACGTGTGAACTTCGGCCACTGCATCGTAGTGCCAGAGTAAAAAGTATCCTGTGCATAAATTCACTTAAAAACTACCACACAGACTTGTGTCAGATTTCATCCAAATCCTATTCAGTAGTATTTGCGTGCAAGAGTTCTAAATTTATCCATAGTCTCTAATAATATAACATTTATACGCATTTGTAATAGAAGTGAAATAAGAACAAAAGTAGTGCCATTCTACCAGCCAGGTTTTAAATTCTGAATTTACATCCTTTTAAATACAAATATTAATCATCCATGCCTCTAATCAATCTAATGATAAAAGCAAAGACCGTTCTCACGAAGTTAGCTCAACAATATCGGTATTTCCCGAGAGATGATCGGTTATAGCGGCCCATCTGATCCCGATTGTACTTGTCTCTAATTGATCTTATTTCACTAACTTCCTACTAAGTCTCGTTTAGTAGTGCTTGATTGTACTATCCTATTATTTGAACTTGTATATTTTCTAGAATTTGACTCTGGAGGTGAAGTCTTGTGATTATATGTTTTATGATTCATAACTCTAGGGGTCGTAGTGTAAAAACTAATCCATTGGTAAGTATTTTAAAAAGTTCGAGCAGCCAATAACATTTATTAACCATGCGATGAATTCATTTAATTCCCCCTCCCCCAACGGAATCAGTCATGATGATGTCACATACATCATAACTAAAAAAACACAAAACAAATAAAACAAACCAATAAAAAAAAACAAACCAATTTAAATGTATGAATTAAACAAAACTTCGTTCGATCAAAATCTGTTACAACAACTATTGAGTTACGAAAATCATGATATGATGATTCGAATTACGAGCTGATAACGTAATTAAAAATAGCGTTGATACGTTATTGAGGAAGTCCTAATTAAATTTAGAAAACAGTAGTCGGCGGTTCATCAATGCTTGTCACGCGGCACCATCCTTGACAACTGCTCATGTCAGAATGACTGCCCGCCTGCCCGCAACGACATGACATTCATACATTCAGAGAATTCCAGTCGTGACCCCTCTCTCTGCGAGTGCGGGTTTGGAGGAGGGCACCCTGAATCACATTTTTTTTTAATGCTATAATAATAAACCACCTCTAGTTTTGTATAACCATCTCCTTAAATTTAAAATCCCTCTTCCCATTAATTTTCCCTCCCTTTTAACATATTCCTCTCCTGTAGGGCTATTGCGTATCTTTTAAATGACAGTGGCTATCATATTGTCTATGGATTTACTGTCAAATTGGTTATGGTTTAGTACAAAATGGAACCATTTGACAGTAATTGATAGGCACTATAGGTTAGCCACTGTCATTTAAAAGATACCCAATAGCCCTGCTGAACTGCTTGTGGCGCTGATGATTTTCATCCGTCACAATAATATAAAATTATAATAGTTGTCTCTCCATAAATTCTGTGTGATGTGGTGTATGTATATTTTTAAAGTTCTACACGTAAAAAATATTTATGTAATTTTATTTTTTTGTTTGTTTCATTCCAGTACTAACCCCACAAGTTCTACATTAAGTTCAATGTATCGTCGAAGAATTTTATGATTTCCTCCTTTTTTTTTAATATTTTTAAATACACACATGCGTTCCAATTCACTTCGACATTGGCAGAATGGTCGATATCGGCTTGGCCATTAACAAAAAATTTAATAGAGAATTCCAGCCAGCTTCACTCACTTCTGTATAGTTCGCGTCAGCCATAAATGAAGCTTTGCAGGGGCTGCTTGCTGCGTCGTATTTATAAATCAACATAAAAATCGCCATAGATCATTTATTCTTCTAAAAATAAAATCTGCGTAGATACAATTCCTCGACATCATTAAAATATATTCATTCTCGCTTGTACTATCACACCCAGTCTACTGGATCGCAATACATCAGAGAGAACCAGCAATGAATTGATTTGAACCAATATTACATCAACTGTAAGCTGCGTCGGCCATGTTGAATTTATTTCTACACTGCAGCGCGTGTTTTGTTTTCACTCACAAACAGAAATATTGTATGTATTCAGTTTTATGTTAGCGTTGTATGTTTATTCTTTTAGGTAGCCTTTAGGTATGCGGCGGAGTGGAAAGTAAAAACCCACACAGGTTTTGCTTGCTAGTATTGTATTTCTTACGCTGATCTGGAAAAAAGAAAACTAAAATGTACTTTGTTTTGCCTTAGCTGGAGGCGTCCAAACGAACCAATTTTTGTGTCTTGAAATAATCTGATTTGAATTCTGAACGGGCTAAGAAAGGCTTTTCGCAAATTTATCATTTATGGATTTCCTACTCAAAATAAAAACTTATAAAAAGGAAAGTAAAATAAAATATTTAACCTAATTAATAACAATGTTTATTTAACACTTATTATGGTTGGGGCAAATTACTGTTCTAATTTTACAACAAAAAAAAAACTCTTACAACATAAACCCCATATTACAAGCTACGAGTATTAAGCATAATTTCAGATTTACTCTCAAGTGCTCTATATTAACCAATATTGCTAAAACTAATAACGACTATATTAATAAAGTTTGCCCTACATACAGTTTGGCTTATTTGATCGAAAAGCATTTAATAATAAACACTTTACTGGTTCATAGTTTCCACCAAATTTCATTGTTTTGGCGGAACTTTGTACAAGCTACGTCTTTCGCGAATAATATTCATTTTATTTGATGCAGGGTTTCATAGATAAAAATGTATGCTATGCATTTAACATTCAACCAAGAAACCTAACCCTTAAACTTCAAGATTCCCTTATTATTGCTGTCAACTCCTAACTGTTGAGGAGTAATACCTTCCATAATCAGCTCACCTAGATAAGCTGATCAAAATAAAGTGATGACTGCTAGATGCGAATATTTGAAAAGCTTTCGAAAAAGCACGAAACATGTAATATTTGTCTATAAAGTTTGAGCGTTGCCCTCGATTTCCCTGGGATTCCATCATCAAATCCTGACTTGGTGACAATGGGACCACTTCGAGAGTATAGTCTTTTGTATATAAAAATAGTTTTGAAAATCGGTTAATTAATGACGGAGATATCCGGAAACAAAAATACAAAAAAAAGAAAAAGTATTCAGATAAATTAAGAACTTTTGTAAGTCGGTTAAAAAGTGAACCTTATTCTACCATTGTGCGCAAACATTTGTGTCGCACCGTTTCCACCGGCAAACCTGTGCATAATTATTGTTCGGATAACTACCACTCGAGTCGATCTTTAGGTTTGCCTTGGTTGGTCCGTGGATATAGGTGACCAACCATTGCATACCGAGTTCCCTATGTGACTAGGAAAGTTTAGGTTTTGTGTTAAGCCGTATTTATGAAAGTCTGACAACCAGTCTTACTAAAGGGTATCGTTTAACCCAGACTAACTGGGTTGTGGAGATCGAAAAGGCAGTCGAACGTAATGGTGTATTTTTACATGGGTTTTTACTTATATTTTTGTTGCTCCCTAGGTAGCTTCATACTCATTTCGTGGAGGCTTAGCATAGCTTTTACCTTGTAATTCATATTATTTAAGTTTTTATGTGGATTGAGATGTAGTTTTATTGTTTACCTTTGTAATGTCACTTAATGACAGGCCTCAGTAGTTTTATTTTTAATGTATTACAGGAGCTAGTTGTAGGTCGTCTATGTAAATCACATCGACCTCATTATTTTTTCTTTTTAATAAACGTTCTAGAAATTATTTCAAAATTATATGAATTGTCAATCATCTGGAGATGAGAGGATCCAGGTTGTTTAATTTTCAGCCTATGTCTGGAGCTGAAAGGCATCACAAGTCTTCAATATTATAAGAGTGACCAGAGGAAGTTTTCATCCTCTGAGGTTCATAATCTACGCGTACCTCGTGCCATGGCGTAATATATGTTGCCCGGGCTATAGGAGTGACGATCCTCCAACCTCCTTTACCATTTTACGTCCTCCGGCCCTCCGAGAGGAAGATTGACGGCCCCACGTTGGGCGCCAGACTGTAACGTTACATTTTCCTGGTAGGAGCCAGAAAACTGTAAGGTCACACAGCACTCACCTACATAACTTTCAGTCTGGAGGACAAGGTTTTGTGTGGATTTTTATTTCTCTTGAATCTTTGTTTACCTTTGTAATGTCAGTAATGTTCACGGCCTCCGCCTCCTCTGCAGCGATGATGAAGCCTGACGTCCCTCGACCCACTTCTACAGCCTGAGGGATGGAAGACTGAAGACAGAAGCCTGACGTCCCTCGGCCACTAAGCAACCAAGCCGAGGACATCTATGTTTGTTTTGAGTGTGTTTTGTTTCGTCTTTTATTTATTTAGTGTCGGTATTACGAGTAGTAATTTAAGATTGTACGAAAAAACGGTGCTTCCTCGGACACTCGCAGTGTACTCGCGGAGACATTAAATCGTCACAGATATCTATAGTGGTAGTGCTGCGTAAGATCTTTTCCAATTATTACATTTAAGAGGGCAATGACGACTTTTTGATCTACATTTCTATGAACCACTTGTAAAACGTTGTGTAAACGTTGTGTTGGTGAGTCATGTTCGGATAATCAGATTTAAACAGATGATGTTCGTGGTTTTGTCGGCACATTTAAACTCGAACGGCCTTATTACAAAAGTGGTTAAACCTGGGTTTAACTTAAACTTGGTTTATCTCGCATGCCGTCACTTTCTATTGAATATTATCGAAGTGAGACGGCATACGAGATAAGCCATGTCTAAGTTAAACCCAGGTTTAACCACTTTTGTGAAAAGGCCGCTACGAATTACAAGAAACGCTTGTTTGTATCACACATGTAGTGTTCGCAACTCAAATTAATGGTCGAATATTTAATGACGACCATCACCTTGTTATAATGTCAACAATATCTGTTTCACACCACATAGCCCCTCTTCCACGTAAATAAACTTCAGACGATAAGAGACCCTTACACGAACGTGCGTGGCCACATTCTTTCATAAACTCACGCGTTTTTCTCTCTCTCGTTTTTCGCATTTTTCCGCCAATAACTGTCTTCTACGATGTCCTTCTCACCGCTCTGGTTTTATAAAATCCTCTTTCTTTGTCCAGGCGGTCTTCCTTTGGAATGCGCTCCCTCAGAGTATCAGGACGGTGACCAGTCGGTTCACTTTCAAAGTGAAAGCTCGTGAGCATATTCACAAGAAGTTGGCAGATTCGTCTCAAGACTAAGTTGTTGTAGTTTTTCTTGTTGATCTCTCTTATGTTTATATATTTTGTTATACGTATGTATATATGTATTTATTCTTATATGTTTTATTTATAAATATTTCTTGTCTTTTTTTCTGTTGTTGCACCTACTGAATATTGTCTCTGCATCACCCTAAGGTAGACCGGTAGAAAATGCCCAAGGCATTAGGTCCGCCTTTGTACAGTTTTTTGCTTGTGCATAAAGTTTAATAAATAAATAAATAAATAAATATATTATAATACTCGTATAGCCGGAATAAATGTACCGTTCAGCGAGTTTTGACGCAAAAACATGGTGTCCTATAGGATATTTTTTTTTTATAACAAGCACAACATATTAACATCTTGCATTGTCTCGTAGATCGTTGAACGTCGTTATTTATAGGTCGTAGTCCGAAAGTCTGACACCCAGTCTCACCAAGGGGTATTGTATTCTCTAATCTGACTTCTGTGTGGGTCAGACATGTCGCTTCATGTAAAATACTGATATTTAGCTGCATTCAGTTAGACTGGAACCTGACCCCAAAATAGTTGGGAAAAGGCTAGGCAGATGATGATTATGTAAAAATCGTATATTATCCATTTTAAAATTGTTTAAATTAAAGTTCCGTTCACGTCGCGTTCGTTCGTTCGTGTTAGACCCAAAGGTCGACCACTACTATCTTACCTACTACTAAATATCTACAACTATCCTTCGGTCATTAACATCAAAGTCCGTTATAATGAGTTCAGCCTGAGGTGTCATTAAAGGTAAACAAGCATACGACACCAATTTAGGGGCATAGGTACGTCAAAAGATGTTTACATGTAAGGTATAATCGGTTTATTTTGACGCCACCCTGGGAAGCAAATGTAATTATTGGCCCGAAGTCTTAATAGCACTTGATTAACGTGCTCCGGTATTAATTGGGGTGTCTTCAGATATACTTCGCCGGTTATTTTCTTATAACGAAGCTTTAATTAGGCTGAGTGTTTGGTTTCGCTTTCAGGTGCTAATGTAGTTACAGAACGTTCTTCTCTTTACTTAGAAATTGAAGTTTAATATAATGTTTAGTACTTTCTGTATTAGTGACGATTGCGGCTAATTTTGATTGGGTTATGTGGAAATATTAGCCTAGCAATGCAATTTCAGATCATAAAAAAATATGATGATGGTGGTGATGTCATCTAACCGATTTCGCCCACAGCCACTTCATTCGATGGTTTTCTAGGGTTTTCAAAGTTTTGTTATGCTGCTCTTTCATGTGCTCTGAAGTGGCTAGCATAATTATAATAGCCAACTTTGTCCAAAAAACTGACCACATACAGACATGTCAGGACACCATTGACGACATTGTAGGGTATAGCTGTAGGTTGCCTAGCTTTATAACACGTTTTAGCAAACCATATAGCTGTTATAATGTTAATGAGATAAAAAATCTGTTTGCCTATGTATTAAAAATGTCGTCTACAAACTACGGAACCTAATTCAAAAGTTCCACCTCAAAATATTCACCCATATTCACTGTAATACGGGGACCTCATTCCGTTCCGTACCGAAATTATTATCATAACAAAAACATGTTACAAACTGACTTCCACTCGCGAACTGTACGCTCAAATTCTCACAAATTACGAAACTATACTTTTCGCACCCCACGACAAAATGCAAACACGAAACACTGTTTAGGACAAACTTTCAGATCTGGTTTTCACCTAAACGCAAACAGAGGGAAATATTTTGCCAGTATAACTTGGTCTGTTCGTTTTTTCTCGGCTGAAAATGTTCAGTTCCGTGTCATGGTGGCTGAGGGTCTATATGAAGTGGTCGTGGACGTTCAAACTTTATAATTGGCTATACCCTCCGATACGTAGCCCTTCCTACGGGAGTGGTAATTAACTGCTCGATTGTACTCACTACTCTGGCGACAATAACTGAGACCGACTTGAGGACACGGATCGGAAGTGTTGGATAGTCATTGACTGATTATGAATTTATTTCGAAAATGGGCTTTGTTTAGGTATTGATAAAGAGGCCGTATCATAATTTCCGAAACGATTATACAGCGTGGTATAGACTGTCTACTCTATTAACTTAAGAAAACTATGTCGATATACACACATACAAAACAATTCAATTCTAGCACCTTTTAACCTCTAGCGTAGAAACCAAAGTACGCCAAAAAAGAACTTGTATACTCTTTCTTCCTTGTCCTCGTTCATACATCTGATCCTCACTAGTTTGAGTTAGGATGAGGCCAAACGAGCGTAATTTTGTGAGTCGTGAGTCGCAGAATTTCGGTCGCAGAAATTGTTTAAATAGTGTTCAGACAACTCATTTTGCGTCGCCGTGTGAATCAAATAGGACTTTGTATGAAACCTATTGCAGCAGAATTTCTGCGACAGAAATTCTGCAACTCACGACTCACAAAATTACGCTCGTTTGGCCTCACCCTGACAATTTGAAGTTATTGCACACCAAGCAATGTAGGTAATGCCAAATACTCATATTTACTTCCATCTAAGCATCTAAAAAATTTGGCGGTGTTGACATTGTGTTTTTTAATGCCATTAGCTAGAAAATAGGAATACGCGTCGTTTTATTCAGTCACAGAAACAAATAGGGTAGTTATCAAAAAAAAAAAAATTGTCCGTCAGATAGATTTCCAAAAAATATTGGACACGTTTTTTTTCTTTTTTCATGTCAACAAACAATGAAGACGATACAGTGCTTTGAAAACTCGTGTGACGTCATTTTCTGAGACATTAGTATCACATTATTTAGCGGTCAGTGACGTCACAACCCCCCACTCTAATCTTTGACGCGTTTTATCTTCGTCAATTTTTATTGATTTGATAAAACAAAAAATACGTACCCAATATTTTTCGATAATCTAACAGATGGACTAATTAGAATCATATTTTTAAGTCAGTAAACATCCCTATTATAAAATGACTTTAACATTCATCATTATTTTGCCTTTATCCCAATTCATTTAGGCCTTTCATCATCATCATCATCATCATCAGCCCATAATGTTCCCACTGCAGGAACTCAGATCTCCTCTCTAGGAGAGGGATGGACTATAATCCACCACGCGGGCCCGGTGCGGGTTTTTGCCTTTATTTATTTATAAAATATACTAGTCAGCATCCTCCTGGCTATCCACCTTAGTTGAATCCTAGCATGGAGAACAGTCCTCAAGCCTGCAAATGTCGTTGAGTTGTGCGCACGTCTCTTCTGGGTATTCATTGTAGCATGATATCGGATAATTAATTGGCGTGTATATAACCAACCTTTAGTGTTCATTCTTTTGGAATTACCACGTTCAAAACAACATATGAAAGACGACCGGTGACAATCTGATTTTTGGACAGCTACAATTGTGTCTTCTTTCATACACGCATTCAATGTTTATATAAAAAACAAATTTTCTTCTTACTATTTAATAAAAGCTTTTCTTCATTCATTAATACGTTAAAGTCACTTGAATGATTAATTTTGAACTTTATTGTCTGACCTGAACTTTAGCTACCTAATAATGATCAGTCTGTGCATACAAATATTAATAAAAAGATTGCAATTTTAGTATTATCTAAATATAGGTCCATGATAATAAGCTCTAGAGAGAAAATAGTTTTTTCATGTTGGCTATTCTTTTCATAAAGAGCAGCTCATTAATTATAATAAAAATTGCCTTGGTGGATTCTAGGTACGTTAGATTTAATCTTGCGATAAAATAATGTTTCATCATTTGCGATTTAATATCTGTGTAAACTAAAGCATTTTTTCATTCGCTTTGTTGTTTATTTTTCCATTCAGATATACCGTAATGAATGGGATCCAACTTAATAAATACAATAACGAAAACTCAACAAGAAGGGTGTTCGCGCGTGTTATATGCTAATAACATACCCTTGTGTCAAGTCTGATTCGCTTTCTACCATTAAAACGGAAACCCCAACTAAACAACGGTCGTCTTGCTGCAAATCCAGTAATTCAAACACTGTGACTCCCTAACGTAACGTTTCGCGTTACGTTAGTATAGCGTGACCCAAACAGATTAAGGTTGGTTTCCTCCTTGTTTTCCGAGTAGTCTGCACTAATTTAAAACCTGGATCTCAAAGTCGAGACAGGTTGACGTGAACGTAGCGTGTTTGTCCTAACCTACAGTATTAAAGATTTGCAATTTTAATGGAAACGTCATAAGTAGATGTTGCTTGAGGCTAGGTTGTGCATTGAACATGAAGTGTGTTTTGTTTGAATAGATTTTGATATACAAAGAGCTTATTGGAGGAAATTATTCTTGTGAAGGGTAACGTAGGACTATTAATTAACTGCGGAGTTTCTTATTTAGTTGCTGTTAAAGACTTGAGCTGCTTTTTAAAGCGTTTAATATTACTGCATAGATTAAAAAAAAATATGCAAACAAGTATCTTGTCACTTTGCGCCAGCATATCAAGGTACAATCAACTAGAATCTGACAAATTTCTTTGGTAGATTTGACAGTTTCGGTCAGCTTGTTATACTAGCCAATTTACATTAGGACGTTCTGGTGGAACTCTCTCGCCAGGTTGGGTGTTTTTTTTTTGTGATAACAAGATCTGGGTGTCTAAAATAGCCGCTTTAGCAGAATCTTAGTATGAATCACGGTCAAAATTTCAAATTCTTAAAATGGACTTTGTCTATTACTATAAAGACCATTTTAAGAATTTTAAAATTTTGTGATTCTGCGTGGATTCTGATAAAGCGGCCATTTTAGACCCGCTGTTCTAGTTGATCTTTAAATGAATAAATCCCTAATATTCCTTTTTTTTTAAGGTTGGGAAATCATCAAATGAATACTCCCGCAGTGGGCGGAGCCGAAGGGAGCGTCAGATGTTACTAACTAAAATCCACCCATGTTCCTTCTTTGCTCTTTGTCGCGGTCGCGGTATCACTTTCGAACAACCCGCAGCCCCGGCAGGCATCCCTAATATCCATTTTTACTATCTTTATCATTATTGCCGCTAACGCTTCTTGCAAGTCTCACAAACGGAACCCCAAAAAACAAACAGGAACTAAAACTACTCTCCACAACTTCCTTCTTACAAACGCTGCAAGCAAATCCAGTGTCTAATATAGATCCGTTGTAAACCCTAGACTGGCATCGTCGGTCCGCGTGACCGACCTTAAATTTCCTTACACGAAAGCCTTTGCAGTTGACAGTTGGGCGGCGCGGGAAGGGTTGGCGGGCGAAAGGGGTGTTCGCAAATATCGTGCCCCTAAATTAAAGTTTTGGCCTCGACTGTTTTAACTTGTTAACAAGAATGAATTGTTTTGTAAGTCGGGTTTTGTGTACTTGAGGGCCAACGATTTACTGTTGTGTAGGTCACTATTCTCTTGGTTGGTAATGTGTTTGATTTTGGACGAAATATCATATTAATTAAACGTTCAAATCCGATGCAAATGGATGATTGTCTTCAAAGTTTTTCACTTTTTTTTAATCATTATATGGTCAGCGACCGTAACACGTATGCATTTATAGAATTATAGTCTCTAATAAAACCCTCTAAGTTTATTTAATCCCATTGAATGACTTTTTCAAATAGACAATCATCAATATTACAATCTGACACTGCAGACTTATAGATTGCAAAAAACTTTAGAAGATATTGAATTTGGGCTACATTGGCGCTTTCACCTTAAAGGTATTCAGAGGTAATGAATCAAATTACACAAAGTTAAAATGTCTAGTTAGGTTCGATCCCAAGAGCCGTAAGAACTGGACTATCCACGGTTACTGTTAGTATTTGGCTTATACGAGTACACATCCTTGTCAATACACCTTTAGTAGACTTGTAAGTCTCAAGATACATCGTAGGTACTTTCTCTCTCACCGAATATAACTTTACAGAGAGTAGGGACTATGGTACTTCCTGTGAGTTAAACTTAAGTAAAAACTTGCCACTAAGACCACTTGTACATTAGGGACTGAAAACTTAGTACTTTTCTTTTACTACGCATGTTTCAAAGCGAATACAAAGTAGGTTTTCATGTGAGCAACATTTTCGATTTTTTCCAAGAAAACGTCCTTGACAGTTGCTTGAACAACCTAAAGTAATGAGGAAATTTTGAAAGAGTTATAACTCAGCAACGTTTAGGAGCAATTTTCGAGTACAGTATTGATTACATTTTTATGTCACGTACAGAAATTATATTGTGGATCCTATATTATCATAAAGACACGAGAAATTCGCGTTTGAAGTTTGCCAAGTGTTTACATAATTATTATTGTCACTGTATCTGCCTGCAGTGTGATAAATACCCTCGTAATAGTGTGCAAGCCCAATAGCCATGAATTCACCTAAAATCTGAATCCACTTAGAAATTCCTGATGGATAAAGTCAATACTTCCTTGCTAGCCCTTGAAATGCAATCTAAGACCTCAATCAAGCTCCCTGCCGGGACTGCGTTGAAAGAGAAACGCGGCCCCGGACACAAGGGGCTTATAAGGAACATGGGTGGTTTTTAGTCAGTAGAAGTCTGACACTTTCTTCCGCTCCGCCTAGAGCGAAAGCAGTCATTTAATGATTTTCCATCATGTTAAAAATATACCAAAATCTCAACATGATTGTGACCACTAACCCAACGACTTGCCTCGTTAGTTGTCTCTCATCTAGTATCTTTACATCATCAGTAAACAATCGGTATTACTGTCTAGCCATTTCATCAGATTCGATCAGGCCGATAACCAAGTCTGGCACGCGTATTGGTGACTGGAGTTTCTTGTTATCTGAGGACGCTCTGCGACACACTGTACACACTTTTTTTGTTTCATGTTGACTGGCCATTTTGTATCTTATCTTTTATAAAAAGAGGCAGATGTACCCACTATGACAACGTCGCTGTTTAATGTTTTTTCGGTGAAAATTTGACCCAATGGCAACATCTTGTTTTTCAAAATATTCCGAAAAACCTTTTATACATGATTAGTATTGGTCATCACTCACACTCGGTGGACTGATGACCTGGTGCAGGTGGTGATACTTGGGGGAGGCCTATGTCCAACAGTGGACGTCTTTCGGGGGAGTTTGTCTTAATGGTGATAAAGTCATTCAAGATACATTTTTTAATTCTTTTAGCAACTTTGTTGCAATAAATAATTAAGATTAAGTACAATTACAATCAATTATTGCGAGCAACCGGACCTCGATGTAATTGCACATGTAACTGCCAAAATAATTACAGCTTGTTAGCTGCCTGATGATTAATTTGTGTTATTAAAGTGTCACAAATAAAGTTACTTTAATAAGACCGAATTAAATACGTGATTATCGTGACTTAAATTTTATTTATGTCAATGCACAAATACATTCAATAATATTATATTTCCAGATGATTAATGTTATAGCACGTTCTGATAATACATAACATAACACAGTCTGTTACAAGTGGGTAAATTTTGTCATTGCAGCCGAAGCGGTATTGAAAAGTGCTTTAAAGTCGAAAACTGCGGTGAAATGTCATGACATGTATCAATCACAGTTTTCGAAGTCAGAAAAGTATTTTATGTTTTTTTTTCAGTATTTACCCTTGCTGGTTGAAGAAGTCGTAGTGGTATGAAAAAATAAATATTAGTGTAGTATAGATATTCGTTTAATAAACACAATTTAAATATTCATTAAATATTAAGCGGAACCGAAAGATTAAATGGACGAACAGAAAATATCACAAAGAAAGAACATGAAGGAAACGATTTTGAACCTTGCAGATAGTGAAGTCACAAGTTTTTTTTCAGATACAGCAATTTCTGGCTTAACTAGTTCACTATAAGCTTTAACCAATATTGTAGGTAATCATAACTAATACTACCATGCAGCTTTTAAAAGACCAGTCACGAACAGAAATTCCCTCATTACAACTTTGAAGCTAACTTCACAATTTTTTCGCCAAATTAATTTCCGTCACCAAAACTTCTGACTTGAAAACATCCGTATGAGCAGCTGGAGTCTGTTTTGTTATATTCCTTGGAATATAACTGGAGCTTGGAATATTACAACATAGTGCAGTTAATTAAGGCTCACAGTAAAGCCGGCGGGCCCGGGGCGAAATGGGAAATAGGTAATTATGAATTTGCGTAGTGGCTTGCAGCTTGCCACTCCTTGTATTGTGCATGTCAGGAGTGAGAGCGGACGTTTCTAGGTCCTCATATCATGACATTATGCCTGTAATCTCTGAAGGGATAAGCAGAGGTGTGTACTAAAGAGTAGAGGAAAGTCACCAAATATGAAATAGTATCTTAATATGGAATACCTTCATTTCTCTAAGACTATAAGTATGAAACGCAACACTTGACCATCTTCTGTTCCATTCGGTCTATTGCACCACGTACGTGTTAGTAGACCGAATGGAACAGAAGATGGTCGAGTGTTGCGTTTCATACTTATAGTCTTAGAGAAATGAAGGTATTCCATATTAAGATACTATTTCATATTTGGTGACTTTCCTCTACACCCACATTTCGGCAGTCATTTATTTATTTAATCATTTCAGCCGACATACCACTAAGCTGCCTCCCCAAGTATCGCCATATTGATCGGTGTATTCATTAATTTAACAGTTTAATACACACTCATTATGCTCTTTGGAATCTATAGAGTTTGCGCTTATCTCAGGAACTATTGGTTGGAGTTAAAAAAAGTATTTTTGTGTTACCAAGTCCATTTATCGAGGAAGGCTTTAGGCTATATTCCACGCAGACGGAGTCGCAGGCAAAAGCTAGTGGAAATACAATATCCAAGGATTGTAGAGAGAGTGTTTTAGTTCCACTAAATTGTTAATTTTATTAATTTCATGTCGTTCATTATTTATTATATTTATATCAATATGGATTATGACATGTGTTAGCTCCCATAGTCCGCTTACTCGTATGACTTGTAAATCACCATAAAATCTCTAGTACTGCGGTGTTACATGAAATTAAAATATGGGTCTAGTTCATTTCAGTTTGTATTTTTAACGATTTCATAATGACTTCTAACGTCAACATATTTAATATACATAGTTTGAGATAACTTAGTTCTCTAGGGTTTTATTCAATGCGTTCTGTTAAATTTCTCGTCTTTTGATTTTTATTCGTTTTCAAAGTGTCTCGCTCGATGAAACAGTCTAGCTTGACTTTCCCAGAACTAAGCCATTAGTTTGACACCTTCGGTAGCGTCCATCAGTTGCTGTAATGAGAAAACAAACAAGATGATCACACACAAGACACGATATTAAATATATTTTTATTAAAAGTGTTAGTTTCTTCAAACATCGCAGTCTATATTTTTCTTCACAATTCTTTTGAACGAACTTCTAAATAACTATTTTCATAAATATGCGATCAATTTTGAGTGCTTACTAATAAAACTTCAAAAGGCTTTAAATATTTGATGTCATTGCATTTTTATGTGTTTCAGATTTGTTATTGATGGACCGAATTGAAGCAATGTTGAA
The DNA here is from genome assembly GCA_932274075.1 of Diarsia rubi. Classification (NCBI taxonomy): domain Eukaryota; kingdom Metazoa; phylum Arthropoda; class Insecta; order Lepidoptera; family Noctuidae; genus Diarsia; species Diarsia rubi. The sequence continues at coordinate 15,297,403 of OW026424.1, read as the reverse complement.
TGTTTATTCGATAAAGATTTTCAACAAGCATGGTCAAGGGCATCTCAGAATTAATAAATGCTTTTGATAATTACAAACTTTCATCCCACCTCTATGTGTACCTTGTATTTACGTGACACCGAAATTGTCAAGTTCAAGTTAAATATATAAATTCACTTGTGTTATTGTGAAAAGACCGAGCGGTCACTAGGTGTTTCATGCTTTACAGATAGTTTTTTTTTTGCGGCAAACCCGCCACACTATTCCCAAACCACTACAACTCCTGAAAATCAGAATCAACAGGCGACCACCAGAAAAGCACCAAAATAATGAAGCTCGACGAAGTCCCAGTTACTATTCTTTAGATAGATTTTTTAAATGGGACAAGCTCGCCTCACTGTTTCCAAACCACTGTAACTCCTGTAAGCCAGAATCAACAGTGGCGACCACAAGAAAAGCGCCGCGACAATGAAGCAAAATACACACATCAAAAGTGTCTAGGGATCAACATTATATTTTTGCAATAACTTTTCTCCTGATTGATATTAATTAAAATTTTCTTTAAGGATTCATCAAATAAAGTGTTTTCGTTTGTCACAGTAACGATAAACCAAGTCACCTTTGCATTAATAAAGAAATTTGCCATTTTCCTAATAAAGGAATTTTTGACATTTTAACCACTAACATTAAAGTTCTAAAAAAAGACTGAAATAACAGTTTTCTTTAAAATTTTATTGGGTAACTTAAACAATTAATAATCCGTGTTTCTACCGCGAACACTAACAACACAAGAACATCGGTTTGGCATACTCAAAATGAGTTCATCCAAATCACGCTGTGGAATGGCCGCCCATGTTCGTTGCAACAACAAAAAAAGGTCTTCTTGCGACTGGATACCCTCCATATTCGGCAGAGCTCTTCTCTGTAGCATATCCCATGCATGCTCAATCGGGTTCAAGTCTGGCGACTGAGCAGGCCAGGGCAGGACATTGATGTTAGCTGCGGCGAGAGTCTGTCTTACAACTCTTGCGGTGTGCGGTCGTGCATTATCATGCATTAACTGAAATAAGGGACCGATTTGCACTTGTAGAGGAACGATGACGTCTGATACAATCGTCTCAGCATAAATTTGAGCGTTGAGGTTGCCTCTGATCCAAATCAACTCAGTTCTTCCGCCGATCCAAATACCCGCCCATACCATGATGGTTCCACCACTATAAGGATGGACTTCCTGGCAGGATTTTAATCGCTGTTGGCGTCCAGGGGTTCTCCAGTGTCGTATACGTCTTGTATCCGGTCTCATACCAAAACGAGACTCATCAGAAAAGCACACGAAACGCCATTGTTCTTCTGCCCAATTTCTGTGTTCAAGAGCCCATTGATATCGAATCCTACGATTGTGCATTGCTATAGGTGGTACCCGTAGCGGTCTTCGGGAATGAAGGTTCACTTCATGCAAGCGGTTTCTGACTGTTTGGTCGCTAATTAAGTTCCCTGAAGAGTGATGAAGCCTCACGGCTAACATCATGGCGGTTATTGTTGGAGCTCTTCGAGTTAAGATTTGAATGTATCGGTCTTGTCTCCGTGTGGTGCAGCGATGGCGCTCAGCCACGGTACCAGTGCTTCGGTAACGTGTCCAAAGTCGACTGATAACACTCTGACTTGTATTCAGAGCTAAAGCCACAGTACGTTGCCGGGAACCAGCTTCTATCATTCCCACGGCTCTGAGCATTTCTTCCCTGCTTAAATGACGTCGCCGCTCCATAATAACGTTGGTTTTAATCAGTAGTAGGGAAACAGTAGCACTAATAATGTCTTCAATGCGTTGTATGTTTTTATAGGGAAAATATTGACAGCTGATTTTCATCTTTTACTCGAATTTGATTCACAGTTCCTGATTCAAATTATGAAATGCACCAAAAAGGATCCATATAAATTTATAAAATCATAAATTTATTACAAAGCCACATCTCAATCTCAAGAAATCCGCATAAAAATGCTTGATCCCTAGACACTTTTGATGTGTGTAGATAGATTGTGTAATTTGGAACTAGAAACACTTGTATCGCAGCACTAAATTCAACTTAAAACTGAATCTCAATCAGAGCTCATTGGGGTGATCCTATTACACATTCAAAAGCCCGTTATTTGCAACTAATTACGAAGTATTCAGTACAAACGTATTAGACCCCGCACTGCGTGTTCAACTGACAGTGCAGCCCTGAACGGAGTTAATTGCAGCAGCCACTGTATAAAGCGATCGCTTCGGGCCCAATGCGGAAATAACTAATTATAAAGTTATGTGTAAAGTCTAATCAAGTCCTCGTTTCCGATTAATATGATTTATATTTGAACGAATGTCAACTTTATGACAGTGTATATTAAGATCATTTAAATTTTAAAATGTATAGTGTAGCGCAAATCTAATTTAAATGTGATGATTTAGTTATTTTTTTACTCTCTCCTCTCTTCTTCTTTCCGATTCTCTCTGTCTAGCGCAACAGCGAACCAATCGTACCTGAAGGTGGTAAACTAAACTTGTTTGGCAAAAAAACAATATTTGTTTGCATGTATGGAAAGCTAATCGCGAACGCAGTATACAAATGTGAAATGTATAACTGCTTAGAAAACGACCTGGGTTTTGCTTGGATTCATTTCATTAGTAATTCTTCTAACAAGCCGCCTTTTGATTTGAGCTTGCTTGGGGACGGTTTTTTCTTGTGACCAATTTTATCGATATTTTTCTTTTAAGTTAGTTCTTTAGTGGTAGCTGTTTCCATGTGCTTTTGTAGTAAAGAACTTTGATAAATTTTCATTACATCTGTGAGAAAATATCAATATATGTAGTTCAAATTATATTTAAGCTAATAACAAACATCTGGAAAAGATTATTTTGAAAGTAGAATGACTGCAAGCGCGTCAGCTAAGCATGAGGTCCTGGGTTGAATTCCTAGTCGGGCAAAGTGTTATTGAGTTTTTTGAGGAATTTCTCAGTGTCAGCTATGTAGTTTAGATTTGTGCCCGTTTGATAGTATACGGTCGTGCGGTCTTTGAATAGAATATCAGGAAACGGACAGCTCACACAGTTTCTCGCACTGTATCTATAATACGCTTGTGAGAAACACACACAATACAATGCCAAAGACTTAACTACGAGTATTCATTACTTCAATCTCGTAACAGAAGCTAGTAAACAAATGCGCATCTACTAACAATTAATTCTCCAACTAATCCAATCCTTCTGGGAATAAAATCAATGTGTGCTTCAAAGCAGGCGACCACAAAGCGTTGCGTCTTTGAGACTCGACGCGGTGTAAATGTCACTCTATATGGTAATCGGTGTGGAAGGCTTTCTTGAGACACCGATGCGCGCAGGGAATATTTTTGTAGTGATGTGTAAGTTAATGAAGGCTTTCAAGCTAGTGAGGTGGGGGTGAACTGTGAAATGAGACATGTGACATCTACATTATCTACCAACTCGGAATGGGCTCAAGTGGTGAATCGCCTATTCCTTCTCATAAAATAGTGGCCTGTGTCACAGCAGTGGGAAAATTATAGACGATTTTGCTTATAAGAATCATACCCAGACGAGTAATATTAAATAGTGATTGCATAAGGGTCTATTGTTATTGGGGCTGCGCGTTATTCAAAAGATATACCGCGGCCCCAGACACATAGGAATAAGAAAGAACATGGGTGGTTTTTAGTCAGTTCAAGTCTGACACACTCCTCCACTCCGTTCAGAGTGGGAGAAGTCATTTGATGATTTACCAACCTCCAAAAATTTTTTATTCAGTTTTAAGTTTATTAAAGAATTAAAGTTTAGTTCACCATTTTGAAGAAGTCAAATGAGTATGATAATGACTAAGTAGGTAACCTAACTGATATGGTTCTAACGCAAGCTTTTGAAGTAACTGGCACAGGCAGCCGAAACATGGCAAATAATATAGAGTAAACAATTCAACGCTAAAATGGATTAGAGGTCACAGTGGATCACTTGAAAACGATGCGGCTGATGAACTTGCTAGAAGAGGATCCAGCACAAAACCCTACGGACCCGAACCCATTGTGCCCATCCCTTTCAAGCAGCTAAGAAACTGGTTTAAAGATCACACTCTAATACAAGCAAAGAAATCGTGGACCTCGACACCAGGATGTGGCGCCTTCTGCGCCTGGACAGAGAAAGCCTGCGTCTGGTGGCGGGGACCATCACTGGACACTGCGCACTGAATAAACACTTCCACACCCTAGGAATCACTGACAGTCCCCTGTGCAGAGCATGCATGGAGGCGGATGGATGAGCATGTGCATCTTGAGTACACAGGCGTTACCAAGATTCGTGAGGAGACCCTGGGAACACGAAGATCCCTTGCGGATGCCCTGAGGAGACCGGGAAGTCTGATCTGCGTCTGGAGGGAGTTGGGCTGATTGGAGTTTTCGGTCACCATGGTTCACGCACAATGGTCCACTTCAAGGACTAAGTGCGGAAACCTAAAACCCATGATAGAATACAGAGTAAACAAAATAAAAAGATTAAGAAACCAATCTGTTAGTAGAAGATCCGTTGGAAACGAAACAAATAATGATCACGTAACAGACGACAAAGAAATTGTCCAACATAACAAGAACGACTTAACATTGTTTCAATTAAACCTTCCACTAGAAACATTACTTCAGGAGGAACGAGAATTCATTTCGGTAGGTACTAGAGATTCTTTTCGGAGTAACCGGCAAAGCGTAAAATTGGGAAACAAACATACTCATGTCTTCTTTGTTCCCCAAAGGGATTATGTCTTAAAACCGTTCCTTTTACTTCTCCTTTTAAGATTCTTTCGCGACTTTGATTTTATTTGAGATAGTTGCTGGTGTAAGTTATCGTCAATATTTGAAACTATCTCTTGAGAATTGAGATTGCTTATCGGTTGTAAAGGTCAGTTGGTTTATTTCTCATGAAAAGCTAGGTACCGTAGAAGATTTATAAAATAAGCGGAAAATTCCAGAAATCTAATCCCGTCTAATAGGTTAGAAATATATACTTATAAAAATATACATAAAAAATATTGTACGGAGAGTGTTAATATCGCGAAAAACTAAGACCTACACCGTTCTTTCTTAAAGCTCTTAAGACTCATTAATGCATTTGTTAATTTAACAGTACACAAAAACGTCTACGTTGTATTAGAAATACCAAGATTTAATAAAAACAAAAAAGCAGCCATAACAATACTCATTCTCCTTTAATAATGACAACACAAAGTCTTGGAAGATGTTCAAGTTGGTCCCGGCTGTAACAGAATGACCGCTGCACTGCACCCCGACTTACCGCAACAATAGAATTTTATTTCAAACAAGGGAAACTAAACCTTAGATTCTCAACAATAGAAGTGCTAAAGAATGATTATGTTGGTTGGTATTGTGTAATCCAAATGAAACGTTGACACTGAGCCCCTAGCGCTCGACGGGAAGAAAATTGTGAGATCAAATTAGGTCCCGGTTTAAAGTCCTCACAATGATAAGAATAGCTCGAAAATGAAACGTTACTGGTTTTTTAGGGTGTATTAGGGAAATGTAGAATGTACTTAGTTAAAGTTTCATTTCATGTTACCCCGTGAATACCGTTGAATTTATGGAACGAAAAATTAAGTACTTGCCTAAACGAAAATATGTTTGTTATGTTTGGCGAAATGTTAATTAAAAATTAATTAATATTACAGTGATGAGAATCTGATTGCTTTTATAAAACTACTACTACTAACTAAAGTAAGGCACTTCAAGTAAAATCTTAAGAAAAGCTTTACATTTGTTTACGAGAAGAATTACCGGAATCTCAGAGGGAAAAAAATAACAAGATTATGAGAACAAAAATAAAAGCAGGTAAAAAATGAAAACTACTTAAAATGTGAAGTCAAACTGATAGATTGAGTTCCGAGGGAAGTATGAACAAAATCCATTAGTGGATTCCCGTAGGAGTCTACCGGCAACATGGCGTTCCGTTTCGGAAATTACATTAAAAAGCAATACTTCCCGCCGATAACTAAAGATACGAATAAAAAGATGCAAAAAAGAAATTTACTTAGTGACTGACTTTCGTATTTTTTTGCGAGACCTGCGATATTAATTTTGAAAATGGTAGCGTATGAATAAGGCATATTAATATTTAAAGAAGACGTGAATATACAAGAAAACTCTTTAGAGTATGAGAATATAGTGAATGAAATATCTAATGATGCAGATAAATTATTCTGAAGTGAATCGAAAAGTTATTAAAGTCGAAAGTAATAATTGTGGTTGCAATCAATCAACGTTTGAAATTGAAATAATGAAATTGAAACAGTATTGAAGGTCGTTTTCCAGTCTATCAGGCATAAGTCTTCTAAAGAAACTCAATACGATTACAATACAAAGAATTTTAGGAATTATTAATTTGAAATGAACAATGGAATCGAATGATAAATGAAAAAGGGAATTCAAAGATATTAAGTATCACTCGTCGTACGGCAAGTTGCCTCTGTTTTTTTGTATTATTTCATATCCAATTGGTGAATAAAATTCAGTGCTATTATATATTAATGTAGAATGTCGTTCATGTATTCAGTAAAATCACGTGTTAGGGTAAAACACAACACTCAAAATATTGTGCTGATGGATGCATTAAACGGATCTTGGAGGTCATGAATGTAAAGCCGCCGCAACCGCTAAATCATGACTGTTTTAAAAATATCTTTTTATTTACCTACTTTCCAGGATGCCAAAGCAAGTGATGATATGATATACCTTTAATATGGGTTTCACAAAAAAACTTGCGAAAATTTTTGCACTTTGGCAATTCAATAAAGAACAAACAAATAAACTTGTTTTCAGTATGCACCCAAAAAGCTGACGTAACACCAACCGTCTTACTTTAACACGTCGACGTAAACAAAATAAAGACAAAAGCAGGTAAAGGTCACGGATAAACTTATTGTAACAAGCATTGTCCCTTTGTAATCGAATGTGACGTGAAAGTGACGCAATATGACACCGGGAACATGTTGTCATGTTCTCCTTTGTGTGGCAAGCGTGTATGTAGCTGATAAGAGGAAAATGCTGACAAAATATCTCTGGTGAAAGAACAACAGCGGATTTTTCTATTGGTAGCTTAGATAAGACGGTAAATAATGCCAATGATCACGAGTAATCATAGACCCTGTCTTTATAGTAAGACTAGCTGTACCACGCGACGTTCATCAGCATGAAATTATTTTGAAAATACGAATAAACTTTCTATAATAGTATTCAATCATATTCCAAAAATGTCTTTCGAATCATAATTCTATCATGATTCGAAAGACATGTGGCGCCATATATTATCATTTGAATGTTATTGTTATTTTCCTCGGAAACAGTTATTTTTCGTCAAGTTGAAAAGTACGTCCGCTTCTGTACACCTGAAAACTTATTCGCAAAATGTCAGGATGATCGTTTCAGTATTTAATTCGTGAAAAGGTAACAAACCGAGAAATGTGTAATTCGTGACGTGAGAAATGTGTAACCGTGAAATTCGTGAAAATGTGTTATTACTGCTAGCTTGTGCCCGCGTGATAATTATCGTCGGTGAAGACCTACGTGGTGTTCGATAATTATCCCACGGGAATCGTACTAACGCGATAAAAGTATTTCAGGTTATGAACTATCTGTGTTCCAAATTTCATCAAAATCCGATCATTCGTCCTTACAAACTTTCAAAATAATTTAGGTAGGATACGAGTACAAGCGAGAAATTGGTCACTACTTTCCTCTTAGTTCGTCTGGTAGAAATTCATCTATTAGGAAAGATTCTTCTACTTAATTGAAGTGGGGATGCGCTGGTCACGTCTGCCGTATACCCATTGAGCTGTGAGCTAACTTACCAAGTGATAATGAATTATAAGACGAACTAGCTGTTGCCCGCGGCGTCATCCACGCGAATGCCGGTCAAATTATAAACTAAAACCATCCTCGAGTACCACTCTACCCATTGGTCAAAACAGCATGAAAATCGATGCAATGGTTTTTTTATTTCCCGTCGTTGGCTGCGGGTTGTTGTAAGACATAAAGGGCTAAGAAGGAACATGGGTGGTTTTAGTCAGTAGAAGTCTGACACTCCTCCTCCAGTTTTATACCCTTCCTGGTTTCCGATTGATCTAAAATTTTACACGTATATGTAAATCGCCAAACAATATAATATTATGATTACATGGAGCCAATCTGATGATGGAGCTGGAAGGTATACAGGGTGTAAATCAACCCTTCACACATACGTCAACCAAGCATTCTGTACATCAAACTAAGTACCCCTACGCAAAATTGTTTGCTGGGAAACGACTTTTTTTTTGGGGACAAAAATTTTATTTTACGGTAAAACTCAATGTAGCACTCTTCAAACAATGTGCTAGTGGATGCTTTGAATAGTAAAAGGATCATGGAGGTAATTTTAAGTAAAGTTACAACCTGAAAAACTGGTATTTACAAAAACAGCTGTGCAAAATTTGGAACTTTGACCCCCAATATCTCCGTAACTAGGGGGTTCCCAGGTATGGTCTAGTACAAAAAAAATATTGCAGTGGTGGGGAGAACAAGTGCCTTTCGTTTGCATTAAAGGTACTTTTACACCCTTTAGAAATCCCGTTATAAAAACAACGCAACCCCATTGAGTTTGGACTCGTTTGATTTGTCTTGACGAGTTCTTTGTCTTTAGATGGTTTCCAGGGATTGTTGATGGAGCTGGAAGGTGGCCATAGGAATTCCGTTATAAAACGACTTAACCCCGTCGAGTTTCGACTCGTTTGAATCGTCTTGTCGAGAACTTTCTCTTTAGATGTTATTCAGTGTCTAATGATGGAGCTGTTAGGTGGCCATAGTAATCCCGTTATAAAACGACGCATCCCCATCGAATTTAGACTCGTTTTGAGTGGTCTTGACGAGTTCTTTGTGTTTAGATTGTGTCCAGAGTAAAAACATTGTAAAACGACCTAACTCCATCAAGTTTGGATTGATGATGGTGACCTTACTTACTGATCTAACCAATACATATTATGATCCATTTTATAACCCATATTATGATTCACCTAATGACCAATTTTATGATTCATATTATGATCCGTATTATACTCCATATCATGATTCACATTATGATCCATATTATGATGCATATTATGCTCCATTTTATGATTCATATTGTGATCCATTTTATGATCCATATTATCATTCATATTATGATCCATTTTATAACCCATACTATGATTCACTTAATGACCAATGTTATGATTCATATTATGGTCCGTATTATACTCCATATCGTGATTCACATTATGATCCATATTATGATGCATATTATGCTCCATTTTATGATTCATTTTGTGATCCATTTTATGATCCATATTATGTTCCATTTTATGATTCATAATATTATCCATTTTATAACCCATGTTATGATTCACCTAATGACCAATATTATGATTCATATTATGATCCGTATTATACTCCATATCGTGATTCACATTATGATCCATATTATGATGCATATTATGCTCCATGTTATGATGCATATTATGCTCCATTTTATGATTCATTTTGTGATCCATTTTATGATCCGTGTTATGAACTATAATTATGATCTATATTATGAACCATATTGTGGATCCATATTATGATTCACAATATTGATTTCCTTTTGTCTTCCATTTTATTTATAGTGTAAAATCAGACCGTACCCTTAACGAAGCCGAAGGGCGTTATTTTATTCTCCCCGTCACTGCAATATTTTTTTGTTCTGGACCATATCAGTAGGGCTAGCCAAGTTACAACCGCTTCGTATCTATTCTTTTCCTACAACAACTAGCTCACTCACGCAACTTCGTCTGCGTCACATAATAGACGTGAGCTTATAACCTTTCTCGATAAATCAAGAAACCAACTTAAACAAAAAAAATCCAAACAAAGAAACAATCTCTGCAGCTTTATAATTTTATATTCGTCCGTGTGTATTTTAAAAATATAATATATTAATAGACTTTGTTACTCGGTAAAGATGTAGATTTCTAAATGGTAAAATAATTTTTGTTTTTGAGTTAAATCATAACCAAAAATCAAAAATCTAATCTGTCCTCATTATATTATTAGTTTAGATTATATTAAATTTTTGGTTGGTGCAGTGGCTGAGCGATTGGACTGCTACGTTGCGTGTCGCGGGTTCGATCCCCGCACGGAACAAATATTTGTTTGGCCTACAAATAGTTGTTTCGGGTCTGGGTATTTGTGTTTGTGAGTTTAGATGCTTGTAAACGCACCCACCATACAGGAGAACGTCGGAGCAACGTTTTAAACAAAAAACGAGAAAAGTGAGAATTACTAAATACGAGTAGGTATCTTATATAGGTACTGTTAAATATAAAATAACATCTTGAACTTGTTAACATTATGGTGAAATACATATTTTGAATTTGAATTTCCCGGAAGTCAAATTCCGCACATACCTTCATAGCGACTCGACTTCACCCGACACGCAACGGCTGGCCCGGATCGAATGGCCGTAAAGGTATAGATTAATACTACTTGCGTTAAATAAGCATCGCAAAAATTCATTCTTTTAACCTAAAATTGTAATAGTGAAATAAGGTTATAGTGAGTCAGTCTTAAAAGATAGACATATATAATCGCGTAGACTTTTTTTTTTACTTTTAAACGTACAATTCTTTGATACATTATATTTGCGTAATTTAAACTTATTAAGCAGCCCACGAACGGAAGCTCTCAAAAAGGAATGATTTTCCCCGTTTTTACAACATTTTTAGGGTTCCGTACCTCAAAAGGTAAAAACGGAACCCTTATAGGATCACTTTGTTGTCCGTCTGTCTGTCTGTCTGTCTGTCTGTCTGTCAAGACCTTTTTTCTCAGGAACGCGTGGAGGTATCAAGCTGAAATTCATATCAAATACTCAAGTCTATGGTCTCTTGGAGCTGTGAAAAAATCAAACTTCTAAGTCAACGCGATCAAAAGATACTCCCGTTTATGCCGCAAATTTTCGACACTCGCAAGGGAATCAAAACCTACAGGGTACTTCCCGTGAACTCAGAATCTTGAAATTTGGTACGAAGCAACGTCTTATAACACAGATAAAGGAAAAATTGCGAAAAGCATAAATTTTTAGTTACATCATATAATAAAAATATTTTTAAGTTGAAATTTTCACTGAATGTGTCTCTCTGTTGCTGCTATAACAAAAAAAAAATAAAAAGCGACTCCCCTACTACGATGGTACGGAACCCTTCATGTGCGAGTAGGACTCGCACTTGGCCGGTTTTTCATTTATGCTCCGCTCTTATTAGTTGCAACGTGATGTTATATAACCTATAACCTTTCTCGATAATTAGACTATACAACACAAAAATATTTTTTCAATTCAAACCAGTAGTTCTTGAAATTACCGCGTTCAAACGAACAAACGAGCAGACTTGTAATATTAGTATAGATTGGAGAGAAACAGCGACCAGTAGCCAGTCCACAGTAACCTAGGGGAGAATAAAAGGACGCGGTCCAAGTATAAAGGGTGTAAAAGTACCTTTGACGCAAACGAAAGGCACTTGTTCTCCCCACCACTGCGATATTTTTTTTGTTCTAGACCATACCTGGGAACCTCCTAGTTACGGAGATATTGGGGGTCAAAGTTCCAAATTTTGCACAGCTGTTTTTGTATAGTTCTTCAGGTTATAACTTTACCTAAATTACCTCCATGATCCTTTTGCTATTCAAAGCATCCACTAGAACAATGTTTTAATAGTGCAACATTGAGTTTTAACGTAAAATGAGATTTTGGACCCCAAAAAAAAAAATCGTTTTCCAGCAAAAAAATTTGCGCAGGGGTACTTAGTTTGATGTACAGAATGCTTGGTTGACGTATGTGTGAAGGGTTAATTTACACCCTGTATAGTATAAAAAGTATCATTTGCAGAAACTGTCCTAAAACCAGGTATATTTTTATACAAACATACCTGGAATGCAGTACCTGGTAAGCGATTTTTTTTTATTTCGTCTCCGTCGTCAACAAAGCCGCCACTTGTGGGGCTACAATCTCGGCATTTAAGTAGACACGAGCGTGTGCGCCCGCGCGGAAAATTAACAAACAAAACGGAAATCTTCTTTGTAGAACAAGGATTGAGACAAAGGAAGCATTAGTAGCTAAGCAATTGATATTAAAAATACGTAAAGGAGAAACATTAAAAGTTTTTCTTTTCTTTCGTTTTTGAGAATAGAATAGAATACAATTAATTTAATTAAAAATGTTTTAAAAGATTTTAAGCAAAAAAAAAGGATTTTCTTGTTGGCCGAGTCGAGGCCGGCCTACAAAGAGGCAGCGAGATATACCTGAAAGGATATGGGGAGGAATTTCCCCAGGAAAGGCACACAAGGCAACAAAAAAAATACTGGAAGGTACTAGTAGTAAGTAAAGCTTGTTTTGTAATGCACTATTTTGTATCTGAAATGTTTCTCCTACGGTGAACAACAACGCATTACTCTTTCTAAATAACATAACAAATACAAACATCACAATAACGGTAAACACAGACCCAACAATGGAAACGAACAAGTTAAATATTCGTCGGGGTGTTAAAGACTCATCCTAGAGATAATCAGGCGAGCCTCAAGCAGACGGTAAGCAATTTAGACCGGATTAAACTCTGATTCCTTTGCAATACTCGCCCCAAAGCGAATAATGCATTCGGATTTATTTGTACTGCTAAGTTAGACCGTCTAATCGAGTAATACCTATTGAGGGACGTAGAGAGAGACAAATGGTAACTCTGCGTAGTCTTATTTGAAGTGGGAAATTAAATTGCATTGTTGTACGTCTGGCAATACTAGTGTAGTCGGTGTTTAATTTTCGTTGGAAGTTGTAACGCAAACGCTCTCACAGATTACGGGAGGATGGGTTTAAAACAAATATTGTGTTACCTTATTCAGATTTCGCGAAGCCGTGCCAGCCGAAGCGTTTGTGAGTTTAGTACGGATGATTTTATAAACTCGCCTGTTAAAAGCTGATACGAGTAAGTTTAGGGATTTAATTTGTATCCTAAAATCTGTTCATAATCGTTATAAACTAGAATTTTCTCAACCCTTTCCATCTTATTATAAAAACTTCCATAAGTACAAGGTATAAACCAGAACTAAAAGATCTAGGTTTGTTACCGTACTAGCAAATCGTATTACAAATCGTAGACCAACAAAGGACTATTTAGTACCAAAGATCGTCTGTGGGCTAAAGATTTCATTCATTCGAGTTTATTTTATAAAAAAAAATTCACAACAGTTTTTAAACAAAAACAAATCGGTTTAAAAAAATTGTGGCGGTCAGCCTGCGATTACCAGGAGTACAGAAATCCGTGGCGATGGCGTTCGAAGTTCATGTTATTATAGGTCTGACACGCAATTAGCAGAGTTGCCAGGGTTAAAATGTCACGTCATTATCCACGGCACGAATGACATGTCCCTGCCGTGTCAGAACGGACCTGTTAAAAAAATGACACATGAATTTTGATTTTCGACTAACGAATGGAATATAAAGGATTTTAAACACCATTAAAATGTTAAAAGTTAAATAAATTTTTTAGTGAATAGATAATTATGGAAAACGTAATAAACGGTGTAGTTTTTGGAATAATATATTTGAAGTGTTGTTTTGTATAAGAAGAACAACTGACGTAAGTCTGCATGTATTTTATTTGAAGTAGGCATCCGAAGAGCTGGATAAACTTTGCCATTAACGTAAACGGTATTAAAATCAAAAATAGCTAATTGGCATTCTCCTGATGTTATTTGCCGAAAACGATGAATATTGAATTAAACCGAGTTTGTATTTAAGAGCAACGTCTATTTCAGGACCGACATAATATTTAAAGTGTAAAAATTGATTGAACTGTTTAATGTTAAGATTTTAGGTTTTATAATAGCAAGATTTTATTATTCAATCATTCACAATGGAAAGCGTTTTCTAAAAATCGTACAATGTATTTTATTCGATGAATGGGAAGTTTCCACAGAGCTTTTATTAAAACACACTTCAAATCCATGAGCTTCCGTACTACAAAGAAATTAAAGAGAAATCCTTTTAATTCTTTTAATAGACTTATACGACTTCGGTGGTCACAAAGCGGACTGCTTCAAAGAAAGAAAGAAATACAAGAGCGCTGGGCTTGACTTCACTGTATTTCACATTGGACTGGAATATGGTATGAAAATTGTACGAATTGAATATTGTTTAGTTAGTACATGGCAGGCTATTGTGCGGTATTGTTGATTCTCTGATTGAGATAATTTCAATGGCTGCGGGTTGTTCGAAAAGCATACCGCGGCCGCGGACACAAACGGCTAAGAAGGAACATAACTGGCTTTTAGTCAGTAGAAGTCTGACACTCCCTCCTGCTCCGCCCAGGGGGAGGAGTCATTTGATGATTGCGAAACCTCCAAAAAAAAAGTTAATTTCCATCGATTATTGGTATGAAGGGTACGTTGCAGTTGTTGGAGTATGTAACATCATATCACGCCAGTAATTCCTGAAAGGTTAGGCAGAGATGTACCTAAAAGTATAAACACATTTCACCATCAATCAAGTACCTAATTCCATTTTTAATTTACTAGCGGACGTCACGCGGTTTCACCCGCGTCGTTCCCGTTCTCGTGGGAATACAGGGATAAAAAGTAGCCTATGTTACTCAGGGTGAATGTAGCTTTAAAATAGTTAAATAATTTTTGATATCGGCGCAGTAGTTTTTAAGTTTATTCATTACAAATATACACACACAAAAATACAAATATTTCTTCTTTATAATATTTAAGTGTAGATGTAGATTTATAATCCACCTAAAACTGTTGAACCACAAATAAACATATAATTATGTATTTTTTTTTAAAACGTTGCCCCACACTAGCAATTTCTCCTGTATCGTGGGTGCGTTCACAAACATTTAAACTCACATACACAAATACCCAGACCCGGAACAACTATCTGTAGGTCATACATATATTTCTTCCGTGCGGGAATCGAAAACGAATATAAGTTGCCCTATCATCCTCATTCGACATATCTTTTTCAAGTGCAGCATTCCCCTATATAAATCTCGTATCCACATTTTTGCAGCGTACCTTGGTTGTTACTGGCTGAATTTAACGAGGCTGACCCATGTCACAGGCTGTGTCACCGGCCAAAACCGTCCCACCTAATTTTAGTAGAATATATTGCGGTGAAATTCGGACCTATCTTTTTGTGTGTTGTGTTGTTACTCTGTCATATTAGTGTTTGTCTTGTTAAGGTTTTTGTGTTGTAATACACACATCAAAAGTGTCTAGGGATCAACATATATTTTTGCAATAACTTTTCTCCTGATTGATATTAATTAAAATTTTCTTTAAGGATTCATCAAATAAAGTGTTTTCGTTTGTCACAGTAACGATAAACCAAGTCACCTTTGCATTAATAAAGAAATTTGCCATTTTCCTAATAAAGGGATTTTTGACATTTGAACCACTAACATTAAAGTTCGAAAAAAAGACTGAAATAACAGTTTTCTTTAAAATTTTATTGGGTAACTTAAACAATTAATAATCCGTGTTTCTACCGCGAACACTAACAACACAAGAACATCGGTTTGGCATACTCAAAATGAGTTCATCCAAATCACGCTGTGGAATGGCCGCCCATGTTCGTTGCAACAACAAAAAAAGGTCTTCTTGCGACTGGATACCCTCCATATTCGGCAGAGCTCTTCTCTGTAGCATATCCCATGCATGCTCAATCGGGTTCAAGTCTGGCGACTGAGCAGGCCAGGGCAGGACATTGATGTTAGCTGCGGCGAGAGTCTGTCTTACAACTCTTGCGGTGTGCGGTCGTGCATTATCATGCATTAACTGAAATAAGGGACCGATTTGCACTTGTAGAGGAACGATGACGTCTGATACAATCGTCTCAGCATAAATTTGAGCGTTGAGGTTGCCTCTGATCCAAATCAACTCAGTTCTTCCGCCGATCCAAATACCCGCCCATACCATGATGGTTCCACCACTATAAGGATGGACTTCCTGGCAGGATTTTAATCGCTGTTGGCGTCCAGGGGTTCTCCAGTGTCGTATACGTCTTGTATCCGGTCTCATACCAAAACGAGACTCATCAGAAAAGCACACGAAACGCCATTGTTCTTCTGCCCAATTTCTGTGTTCAAGAGTCCATTGATATCGAATCCTACGATTGTGCATTGCTATAGGTGGTACCCGTAGCGGTCTTCGGGAATGAAGGTTCACTTCATGCAAGCGGTTTCTGACTGTTTGGTCGCTAATTAAGTTCCCTGAAGAGTGATGAAGCCTCACGGCTAACATCATGGCGGTTATTCTTGGAGCTCTTCGAGTTAAGATTTGAATGTATCGGTCTTGTCTCCGTGTGGTGCAGCGATACCGTCCTCCATGGCGCTCAGCCACGGTACCAGTGCTTCGGTAACGTGTCCAAAGTCGACTGATAACACTCTGACTTGTATTCAGAGCTAAAGCCACAGTACGTTGCCGGGAACCAGCTTCTATCATTCCCACGGCTCTGAGCATTTCTTCCCTGCTTAAAAGACGTCGCCGCTCCATAATAACGTTGGTTTTAATCAGTAGTAGGGAAACAGTAGCACTAATAATGTCTTCAATGCGTTGTATGTTTTTATAGGGAAAATATTGACAGCTGATTTTCATCTTTTACTCGAATTTGATTCACAGTTCCTGATTCAAATTATGAAATGCACCAAAAAGGATCCATATAAATTTATAAAATCATAAATTTATTACAAAGCCACATCTCAATCTCAAGAAATCCGCATAAAAATACTTGATCCCTAGACACTTTTGATGTGTGTATTTAGTGGTATTTTTTTGGTGTTCTGTTTTGATAGATTGTGAACTGCCTCGTCTTTTGTGCCCAATGGATTGCAATCGGCTTATTACATGGCACTTAACATAACTGGCTAACTGCCGCACTCAGAGAGCTTTAATGATTACTTAGGCCATCACTTAGTAATGGTTTTGGCAGTTATGTCATACAAAAATATGTCAAACCTTTACTAAGTGACGGCTTAAGTAATAATTAAATATCTCTGAGTACAGCAGTCAATATGGGTGTATAATATAAAGTCGACCACTGACTAGTCTTGCATTAAAAATATTAAAAGTTTTGTCAGTGACCAGTCAGTATTTCTAAATATTAAAATGGTTCGGTCTTATAATAGTCCGGTCAATTTAGACATTCGAAGGTGCATAAAGTCGCAACAAGCTGAAAATCAGTAAGTTCCCCATCATTCCCGTGTATGGAAAAAAAGTTACTCGGGGTCAAAGGTCACAAAAATCGTTTTTTTGCAAGTATCTCGTTTCCTATGGGTGTTTTGGCATTTATATTTCAGATCAATAGTGTACAGAATTTAATTCCCTAATATGTTTTTGTTTTTTTTTTTTATTTTATACGTCGAATAGTTTTCGAGATACAGGGCGGAGTGTGCGCTTAGAGCACCATCTCTGGTCAACCGGTACTCCATCAAAACACGCCATATAAAGTTTATTAATGATTGATGAATACATAATCATTAATATCTAGCTTTTGCACGCGGTTTCACCCGTAGGGATGTCGGTTATACTACAAAAATGACGATTTTACATACATACTGTCATCCCCTATTTAACTCTTTTAGGAGTTGAATTATGAAAAATCCTTTTTTGTTCTTTGTCTACATTATAATTATGTCCAATGTGCAAAATTTCAGCGTTCTAGGTCGAAGCGTTTGGGCTGGGCGTTGATGTAAGTCAGTAAGCCAGGCCTCTTTTCTTTTTTTTTAAATTATAAGTTGCCATGGAAGTTGCAGAGACCTATGGTGTGGGATAAAATTTGCCTCGACACCCTTGCACCATCCCATCTTCCTACCAGTTGATCTTAAATTAATCTCTAAGCGCACGCTCTCCACCCTGTATCTCGAAAACTATTCGACGTATACAATAAAAAATACAAAAAAGTTGTAGGGAATTAAATTCTCTACACTATTGATCTGAAATACAAATGCCAAAAAACCCATAGGAAACGAGATACTTGACCTTTACTTTGACCCCGAGTAACTTTTTTTCCCTACACGGGAATGATGGGGAACTTAGACATTTAATTTATAATTATGTTTTGAACAATCCTACCAATTTTCAGCTTGTTGGGAATTAATGTAACCTCACCCCTATTTTTTGGTCTAATTTGACCGGACTAAAAAATGCAGAAAGAATTTCTTAGTTCAACTTTAAAAGCTTATTTTGCTTGAATAGTTTTCGGTTAAGTATGTATGAGTGACTGCTTTCCATGATTTATTTAGAATAGTAAAATGTTTTGCTAATGTTGACGATGACAATTATGCACATATTAGGGTATTTCACCAAAAAAATCTAATTAGTCCGGTCAGTTAGATTATCGAAAAATATTGGATACGTGTTTTTTTGTTTTATCAAATTTATAAGAGTTGACGAAAATAAAACGTGACAAAGATCATTCAAATAAAATAAATAAAATAAATAAAATAAATAAAATAAATAAAATAAATAAAATAAATAAAATAAATAAAATAAATAAAATAAATAAAAAAAATAAATAACATTGTGACGTCACACGACTTGACACAACTTTTTGAAGCACTGTATCGTCTTCATCTTTTGTTTACGTAAAAAATAAAACATTGTTTTTTATCTGACGGACTAATTAGATTTTTTTGGTGAAATACACTATTGCCTTGTCTCTTCCTACGTGTTGGGGTCGACTTCATGCAGCTGAATTCCAGTATTTGACAGAACCCAGTTAGCCAGTAAGCTTATCTGATATCTCTCGGTAAGGCTCTCTTTCCCTTTCCTCCAGGGATTTGCGAGAATGTGCAGCGAGAGATCTGCATAAAACTTAGAAATCAAAAAGCTAGCTTAGCTCAAATAATAAAAAAAACTTTAGGTTGAGAGGTTTAGTATTGGTTAGTTTTACACACATCCCTCGCTCGCTACGCTCAGCTTACGTGGAAACGTAGCTTAAGACTGGTTTTATTAATCGGGCATTCTGTGTGATATCGCATAATAACTACAAGTCCAAAAATCTTTAAGCAAAGAACAATAAAATCGTCTAGAACCATCGAGACATTACAATTAAAACAGCGAACGACGAAGCGAGTCACAACATGTGCCATTCAGTACACGTACGAAACCGAATGCCCGCAGACAACTATGCATTTAATGAAAATAATCCTATAGTACTAATGATATCCCTTTACGTGACGGATTCCTTTTCTTCAATATTAAAGGTGCTTTCGTAGTAATGTTTTTATTGTGTCTAAGAAATAAATATAATTTACATCTTATGAATCGCGCAGTTTTATTTATCTGTATGACTTAAGACTAGGTATACAGTATGTTAGTTTAAACGAGGGACCTGCAATAGGGCATGCTTACACGATACTAATAAAAACATGAACAGAAAAGAAACACTGATAAATAACAGACAGGACCATACCAATATTTCGGAAAATGTGCGTGAACTTTCAGGTTTTATACTAAAGAATATGATTATCTGTTCAACTTTCGACATTACATTCAGTATTCATAGGAACTGGAATGTCTAGTGATTGACAGCTCGTTTCAAAATAAAAACAAATACCCCAAAGCTTATTTTCTTGTTGAAATGTCCATAATTCGACAGAAAGTATTTCTCATAATCCGATATACCATTTACGACATTAGATTCCAAGTATTTTGCCTAATCTGACAGGAGACATTTAATTTTCGAACAGAAAAAAAAAGAAAAACAAAACGTAACCACGAAATCATTTCCAGCCAAGAGTTTCTAACTTTTTCCGTTGACACATTTAACATAATGTGGATACAGAAAAACCCATTTTACGCTCGGTGCCGCGCGAGTAGATTTTTGAATTGCTGCAAAATTGTCTAGAGTGTTATCATATCGCGAGAGTTCTTCCATTAGTGTAAAAAGCCTTCTTCGTGCTGTCGTACGGTTGATTAGACATCGCTTTCCCCGCTTTGGCGGAACGTAAGTATATTTTAAAGTGAATGCAATCACGAGTATTAGGTGCCTTCTTTTTTTGATACATATTTTATTTGCTTTAAGAGCTTTGCTTGAGAACTCGGATTCAAAGTGAAGAACATTTTGAAGAAACAGTTGATTTATATCGCCAAGTCGAGCAATAAAACGGCACGGCCGTACCATCCTTTTCTCGAACCAGTTCAGGCCATTTTCGACCTCATATAACTTCGTTGTGGATAAAACTAGAACCAATTTAGGAACCAACTCGGCCACTGTATCACATTGGCCGATGCGATGCAATGGCCAAAACGATCTATATATTTAAAACATCAAAATTTTTAAGGGACTGAATATATTAACTGACTTGGTATTACATGGATCTCACTACTTTTTACGGTAAAAGAACTGAGTTGCGCGACGTGGCTTTTTTTATAAGTTTTGTTTTTAGTGGGATCTTTATGACATTATTTAGGTAGGTACTTCTGCTCTTAATATATGTTGCATGGAAATAGAGACAAAGCTCATGAAGAAAGCCGCCTTGTTTGTCTTGTAGTCGCAAGCGAGGTTGCTGAACATGAAGAAAGCCGCCTTGTTGGTCTTGTAGTCGCTAGCGAGGTTGCTAAGCATGAAGAAAGCCGCCTTGTTGGTCTTGTAGTCGCAAGCGAGGTTGCTGAGCATGAAGTAAGCCGCCTTGTTGGTCTTGTAGTCGCAAGCGAGGTTGCTGAGCATGAAGAAAGCCGCCTTGTTGGTCTTGTAGTCGCTAGCAAGGTTGCTAAGCATGAAGAAAGCCGCCTTGTTGGTCTTGTAGTCGCAAGCGAGGTTGCTGAGCATGAAGAAAGCCGCCTTGTTGGTCTTGTAGTCGCAAGCGAGGTAGCTGAGCATGAAGTAAGCCGCCTTGTTGGTCTTGTAGTCGCAAGCGAGGTTGCGGAGCATGAAGAAAGCCGCCTTGTCGGTCTTGTAGTTGCAAGCGAGGTTGCTGAGCATGAGGTTCTGGGTTCGATTCCCGAGTCGGACATATATGTAATGGATGTTTTGTCAGGAATTATTCAGTAGCAACCTCGGAGTCTGGATTTGGGTCCAGTTATCGTCACATCCAAAGACTCGGCCCGTAGTACATGGAACTAAAAAATATCAAGCAAAATGTGAGTGTATTATGGTTTCAACGTACATCTTTACCTAACCCTTTGGAGATTACAGCCGTGATGTTATGTTATGACATTATTTTTTTTTATATGGGACAAGCTCGCCACACTATTCCCAAACCACTGAAACTTCTGTAAGCCAGAATCAACAGTGGCGACCACAAGAAAAGCGCCGAGACAACGAAGCTCGACGAAGTCCCAGAGAAACGATTTAGCTGACTTGGATCCCGCAACGAAATTAATAAGAAAATATATTATGTAATGACATGACTTGGAAGCTTTCGATATTCGCGATAAGAACTATCTTGTCGCGTTTTATCGATATCTTAGTACCTATCACAGACATAGATGTGCCGCGACAACGCAAGCATCACTATTCATTTATGAAAACCAATTTTCTACCGCTATGACGTCACTAACACTATTTACTTACTATAGAAACAAGTTACCATAATATATAAAAAAAAACATACCATACAAAATTAAGTTATTGAGTTGTAACTTTGATGTTTTAAACAAATTAGCTTGCTGTGACAATAGCCACCATCAGAACAAAATGCTTAATGCACCCGAAGTAATGCTCTAAAAATATGATGAGCATAACATTTTAATAATAAATAAATTCTTAATAAATCACAACCACTATTCCTTTTTACATACAAATTCCCAATAACATTTCAATCGTCCACTTATCCCGAACAAACCGAACCATACCATTATTAAGTAATTAATCTAACATCCAGCGATTACGTCACACTTATCTTATTTATAAGGCAAATGTCTTCTAATTAAACCGCTGTGCGGAGTAAAAAGTTGCAATTATGCAAGCCTGCCTGCCCCAGAACAGATAACTGGCAATTTAGCCGAGATTATGTCGTAATGTTTACTGGACTACCGCCGTGGTTACGGTGACCACGAGGAGATAAGATTGAGGATAAGTGTTCTTGGTTTTGTTCTGTAAGATTGTGTTGTTTGTGTTTGTATTTTTAATTTTTTTACGTTTTTTACCTAATGCAAGAATGAAGCGTGACATGAATGGTCGAAATTATAAACAAAAAGTAATTGCTACTTCTTATTTATGTTTGAATTTGACCTTTTAAGAATACCAGGAGTATTTAGATTCAACCGTATATCAATATGTTTGTTTTAAGTAATCGGCTTAGAAATTAAGAAAAACGAGGCACTATTTTAATAAAAATCTGTTTGTCTAAGAACACATTCAAGAGTCTTATAAAGTCATATTACAAACTCTTCCCATAATTTGCCTCTAAGGAAAGCTGCTTTCTTATTTTGGAGTTTAAAACAGTTCACCAAAAAAAATAACATACCAACCTCAACAGTCTACTTTTTTAACCTTCCCACACACCCCAAAAATTATAGCCCCTCCAAAATCTGTGCCCCAATAAACTTCAGAACTTTTTATCCCGCTCCACCGCAGCACCTGGCCACACTGGTGTACAATCTAACTTCCAATTTACTGTATAATCCACAGGACGAGTTTATCATTTTCGACCACCGGTGTGCACTATTTGTGCTGCACTATTTATTATTCTTCAGATAACTTTGTACGGTAGACCGTACATCTTGCATACACTTCCTTAAGTTTGATGAGGTTGCAAGCTTACGGGGCAATGTTGGTAGGGTTTGTTTTGTTTTAAATACTTATTTTCTCTCGTGTGAATTATTGAATCAGTGTCAGTGTTAGTGAGTCGTTTAAAAATGATTGTATCAAGTATTTAGCTTAATTATTTGAGCTACACGATCACTGACAAATGCTTGTACTGACCGGACAGGTTCACTCAAATCTGTGTGGTTCTCTCTTCAAAAGACCATCTTGAGACACTAATTTGCATGAACCTAATATGACTTGATCTATGTCTAGACTTGAAAAGAGACTGTAATCTCCACATTTGTATTGGCTTTTTCTTCTCAGAGTAGTCAGGCACGAAACGCCCCATCTATGTAGTTTTAAAACAGTGTGAAAGTGTTTTGTAAAACCAATTAACAGAAATAAATATACCATGTCAGAGGCCCTTGAGGCGGTGTAGAAACTCTGTGGGGTCGTTAGATCTTACTGCCCACACGATGAGAAGCACAAGACACCAATTTTTTTTTTAATCTACACATTAGTGCTGTATTTAGTGGCCATAACAAAATATGACAAAAGGTTAAATGATAAATAGCCAGTGTAAAGCCGTCAAACTTAGCTAGGTCTGCAGAGATTTAGGTATTATTTATTCACTATTCTTCGTATAACTTCGTACGTGGTAGACTTCCTTAAGTTTCATGGTGTTGTAAGCTTTCGCGTTGGTGTTGGTTTTGTTTTGATATTTTCTTATGATCTTTGAAATTAAGTGTACAGTATTTAAGTTACTGAATTAATAAAACGTTTGATGTCAAAATAAAATTATGAAAATAAGAAGGTACATGTAGTAGGTACTGTTTTGATCCGGCAGGATCTTTAATGAAATTGACATTTCATTAATTTGAATAAATTATATGTAGTTGTAGATTCTACAACTAAATATCATTTATTTATGTAGTATTTTTCTACAATTTAGAAGAACCGTAAAACGGTTGTAGAACTGCGATAATCACCCGTACTGCTATGACATTAAGTCAATGTCATACATAAATATATACATATTGCTGTATTCATAGAATACAGCAATAAACATCCGTCAATACCTCGACCCCAGCAGGATCAGGTACATTCTGATATGAATTCCCATTCGATTGTGAAATCCGTTGCAAGCTATAAAGGCAACCAATTTTCTACTGATCCCCTGTAAATGATCTCCTATAAAACCAAACGCAGTCAGTCCCCTGAGGAATCCTAAAAAATCGAATTCTGAGCCACATTGTGCGCAGTGCATACGCTAAATATAACTAAAGCACCGAACACACTGAAAACAAATCGCTGCGATTTCAGTCAACGATGAAATTTCAAATAAAATTTCAGATTTGAAAAGTTTCCCTTGCATTTCACTGAAGAGAATGTTGTAAAAATTTTATGATCAATTTCAATTGGTTATTTGAAAAGTTTATTAAGTACCTTCAAAATAGGTTCGCAATAAAGCGATTGTATAATGTCCGTGCGTTTTATTAGTGTAGTTATATCTCTACTTCATATTTTTGAAGTACCACTTCATGAAATACATAACTTTACTTGGCTTTGATAGTTCGTTATTTTTAAACAAATCGTCTGAACATCGTAAAGAAAATCCCGGAACATTCAGCGACCGGTGGCTGGCATGTGTAAACACTCTAACCACGGTCTACAACGGCCATATAAGGCGACAAACGGACGACACGGCGGGTTCTCGCGACAAAGTGAGAAAAATATGGTTGTTCAATATTTATAGGATTTTTATTTCCGTCGTTTAGCCTCAGATACACGTCGGCAGACGGAGGTAGGGGACAATGTGTGAGGAGTTAGCACTACTGGATGTGATATGGTGGCGTGTCTAGAATGTTTTGGCGTGTGGACTTTGACTTTTCTTGGGAGTCGCATGACTGAGGTTCAGGAGTGAAGGAACAAACAGAGTCTATTGACATTTGAGTAAAACTATGGTAAGTTTGTGTGTATGTCCGAACTGTCGACAAGACAAACCGTGTGCGATTTTATCAATACTGTCATTTACCTACATTATGATGTTAGCCGGAAACGTGTTGTTTAGCTGTTACACCATTGAATACCTACTACACATGATTGAATATTGCCGATGGAGTCTTCTTTTATAGACTCAGTGATCTATAGCGGAAGACTAAACTGAATTGATAAACCGTACTTGTAACAAAAGTTAGAGAGTTAGACCTTAGCAAACTAAAGAATGCCTACCGATCAGAAACTGATCTTTTGATAACCACATGCAGCTACAGTCTGCTACTCAGAGAAAAGCTTCACATACCCTTCACAGATTACAACCGATAAGCCTTCCATAAACAGCCTTTTTTTATCCATACCAACATTCCCTTCCAGTATCCGTTGGAATATCTCATGTGCGTTGTTTTTCTTCGCTGTTGCATTCATTTGGGCGGGCTTAGGCGGATCCATAATGCATACGACCACGGGGGGGTCATCAGTATTCCGCGACAGTAGTTGCTCTGACGATGTCCAACCTCGTCGACTTGTGTTACCGATGTTTGATTTAAGTTTAAATTACTTTAGCTTTTATTGAGTTTTGTATTGGTTTTTTTTTTAGTTTTAGCCGTTGGTGTTTTGTTAGTTTAGAGTATTGGAATTTGGGCTGCGGGTTGTTAGAAAAAGATACCGCGGGCCAGGACACAAAGAAGGAACATGGGTGGTTTTAAGTTAGTAGAAATCTGACAATGCCTTCTGCTTCTTCCAGAGCGGGAGGAGTCACTTGAAGATATACCACCCTCCAAAAAAGGGTATAGAAATTTGTATTGCTCTGATATAACACAACATCACACCTGTAATCCTCGAAGGCTTAGGCAGAGGTGTACATTAGTACACCCACATTACAATGGTTTTGTTGAAGTCCCATAAAATGGGGAACAAGCCTTTTGTCATCAACCGAGCACAAATCCAGACTCCGAGGCTGCTACAAAAATATCTAGAATCGATTCCAGGACCTCATGCACAACAGTCGCGCTTTCGACCATTAGACCAAAGAGGCAGTCCTAACTGATGATGTTTTTTTTACCCGACTACGGCAAAGCCAAGTGAGGGTAATGATTTTGACTGGCTATGTATGTATGTGAGTATGTTCATCTGTTCCCTTATAGCTCCTAATTTACTAAATATGAAGTATCATTAGAACCGTCTTAATTAGCTGGTCAACATAGGCTACGTGACGTGTCACAAAAATCGATATGGCGCCCTCTAGCGGGCCAAACGTAAAAGGAGATAAAAACACCGTGATTGGTGTCATTTGAAAAGGCTTCATTTGTACATTCCTAATATGCAGTAAATCTGATGAAGACATTTTAGATTTTCATTAAAGTTAACCAACAAACGATGTGCAAATTCTATTGCTCAAATTTAAAGTGACGTGTCATGAAAAGTCATGTGTTAAAAAAATATTTAACACCAAAATTGTTTAAATAAAAAACAGTTGATAACTTAAACCCGACAACGACAAAAAGAAACGACGCTGAAAACGTTTGAAACAAGATTTTCAGGATGCTGAAAGAGAAAAGCCGCAGTCACACGTTTATAGGTACCAAGCTAAATACTTCAATAACGTTTGACTGAGGCTTTTCTTTTATTAAGGTATATTTTTTTTATTAAAGTATATGAATTGTCTAAAGCTCTTTCGCCAATCAATCGCTGATCACTGCTATACTTATGTTTGTTTGTAAGATAGGTTTGCAGAATGTTTGTCCATCGACACCTTGGTAGACCGTGTTAGTGACAGCAGAGGCGTGAAACGTAATCACGTTTGACATTCAGTTGTGTTTAATCTTGTTCTACAACTAAAGCTGCTTTCCAATTCACTGGACATTGGCAGAATAGTCGACATCGGCTTTAATTGCCATTAATCAAAAATAGAATAGACTTAAAGCTGCATAATTACTGTGGTAGGTTTGTTGGAATTGTCAACTTGCATCGAATACGTGCAGTGATCGGTGTTAGCATCATAGCCATGTTAGAAGTAGTTTTTGAGCTAGCTGTCAAGCGACAATTGAAAACAATTATTAGAAAACAATCATGGCTGTGTGTGTGCTGACCATTATATTTAACTTGAAAATACTGGTAAACAATGAGTTTACAAGGGTCATCAGCCTAGCTTTTTTCCCATATTATTTTGGGGTCCACTTCCAGTCTAAGCAGATGCAGCTCAGTACCAGTATTTTACATAAAGCGACTGCCTATCTGACCTTCACAACAATAAGTTTACAAGGGTAATGCTAAATAAAAAACAACATTACTTGCAGGTCAAAGCAAGGACACATACTCACAACCATATTTCTATTTTTACAGCATACAGCACTCAACTAAATGACATAAAACAATCTGTACTACAATAAAGACATAAAGAAAATAAAATAAAAACCTTCCATTTTTCCATATACCGCGGTACAAACGAGGTCTTAATTAATTAATGCAGATTATGTCCAATTCTGAGGGCAGAGCCGTATGTCAACGTGATAAGTTAATTCTTGCTGACGAATGGCCGCCATTTTTGTTTGTAGAGTCGTGAAGGTGGGTCCAAAGCGTAGATATGGAAGGTGCGTGTTACGAAGCGAACATTATACAAGTTATAAATTAACGGTTTGTATAATGTAGGGCGGTTAGTGACTTTTGTAGTATTGTGAGTTTGGTTCTATATCAACAGAATGCGGGATTTAGGACCGGTAGATTAATTGCAGTGAACAAAACGAAAACGAAAACGATGGATGGACTGTGTGAAGGATGATATGGAACAAGGTGACTACTGATATGACGAGAAATAGAGAAGTATGGAAGGAAAAGACATGTTGCGCCGACCCCAAATAAATTGAAATAAGGGAGAATGATGATGATGAGAATAATTGCAGTGAACTTAATGTGGAAGTTAAAGTTCCAATAGTTGTAGTTAAACGTGGGACAGTCATGTAATTAACTGAGTTGACAATTTCATTAAAACGATTGTGAATCCAAAAAGAAAATCATTTTTTCTCCGTCTTGCCATTGTCCCATGTTATCTAGTGTCGGATCTCCCCTGTAAATCGTCACGCTATCATTTATTCTTTTTCGTTCATATAATAGAATAGTTAACTAAAAAAATCTAATTAGTTCGTCAGATAGATTTCCAAAACATTTGGACACGTATTTTTTCTTTTTTCACGTAAGCAAACACTGAAGACGATATAGTGCTTTGATAATTCGTGTGACGTCATATTCTAAGACATTAGTTTGACATATTTTAGCGGTTAGTGACAAACAAAGCCCCACTCAAATCTTTGACGCAAAACGCGTCAATTTTTATTGATTTGAAAAAACAAGAATACGTATCCAATATTTTTCGATAATCTAACAGATGGACTAATTAGAATCATATTTGTTTAAGTCAGTAAACATCCCTATTCTTCACAATCCTTCTATCTGTCTTGTAGTCTTCCTCTTACTCTTCATCCATCGCCATTTATATTCATCACTCTTTTAGCCACATGCGATTCGTCCCCCCTTATCACATGGCCATACCACGAAAGTCGATTATCTTTTAACTTTTCTGAATCCAAAAAGAAAATCATTGAGACGAAATCTACATTCGATTTCGCCGCCCACGCATGTTGAATCACTCCAATTGAAACACACCCGTTCAATGTTTTACAAAAATATATGAACACAGATCATCCTGAAGTCTGTCTAAAGATTCGAAACTTTATCCTGCAAACCAGTTTAAAACTCATTCTAAACCATCCGAACATTTAAAATGCAGTGGGCTACTTAAAACAACCACCGCTTAAAGACAATTTCATAAACTATCAAACGAAATGTTTCGTTCAAGAAACAATATCCGCAGGAGTACCGTCAGCTGGTTATTTTCACTTAAACTTCTAAAACTCGTATCTTAAACTAGGTTCTATTCTCAGTAGATCCGTAAAAAGAGCTTGCAAATCCTTGTAGCGAACTAGTGTTGGCGGAATAGTCGGGAGTGTGTGATAGCTTAGCCGAAACTTCCCCTGTTAGAGTGACGAATTTCGGTAGTGATCGATACATTTTTGGAAGACTTATTGGTTAATATATCTGGTAATGAAAATTACAAAAATGTAGAAATATTATTTTCAGCTGGCGATTGCAAAAAATACTACTTAAATGTTTATTTTTTATAAACTTAATTTTCTCTAGCATGTGTACCTACTAGACCCCCAAACAGCTTCAAGAGTGGTTGAACGTCAAATATACAACAGCCAGTCTGATATCCTAGCTGTAACTTAAAACATCACTTTTAATACGCACGCTTCTAATCATAAACCTCCATAAGTTAAATCTAAACTTTTAAAAGTATCAATAAGAAAAAAGCAAATTTTCGAACCCCAACATATCCAACCCACAACAGACATTATCGAATAGCGGCACAGAACTAAAGAAAGCTCCGAGAATAGGCCCCCTGTCCCCCAAGGAGTCCACTTCCATACCGTTCGCTATTTACTGCCTTCGTCTCGCAAATCAATATTGCATGTCGCAGATGCATCGATCCTTGAAAATGTTTATGCCAAACAAAATTGTCGTCGACTTGTCGACTATTTTGTGGGCTACTTATAAACTTTTCCGGAAGTTTATACGAAGAGAAGTTGGTAATATAGAATGTAGATTTTGAAGTTGAATTGTAAGTTGGCACTACCGTAGCAAACTTACTTGGGAATGTAAAGAAATATTCGGAAAATGATTTTGTAGCCACAGATGAGCTAACTTGAATCATTAAACTAGGAGCTCTAGGCTCGGGCCTGTGGACGGTGAGTGATGGGCTAACTCGCCGTCCGTCCGTCTCAAAAAAAAGAAGAAGTTTTTCTCAAGAAAACAGTGTGTCGCCGTGTCGCCGTGTCGACGGCGCGTTCGTGTTCCACGCGCGCCTCAAAGAGATGTCAGCAACATGGGAGGGGCCCGAAAGGGCCGACGCCTGTCGGGGCTGCGGGTAGTCCTCTGGTTATCGCGGCCTCGACATAGAGGGCGAAGAAGGAACATGGGTGGTTTTTAGTCAGTAGAAGTCTGACACTCCCTTTCGCTCTGCCCAAGAGCGGGAGGGGTTATTCGATGATTTTACACTCACCAAAAAAAAAAAAGGAGCTCTAGGCTTTTAAAGATGATATAATGGAAGCAAGATGAAAGCATCGTTCGTATCTAATCTAGATTATAATAATAATAATAATAAGATTTATTTGGAACAACTTAAGAGTACAGGATACAAAAGAAAAACGGAGATAACTACAAAAGTAAAATACTGTAGCGCAGCTATCAACGCCCAATTCAAAATACAAAATTATACACATCGACATTGCTCCAGATTAACTAAATTAAAAAATAATATAAAAATGAATGAGAAGAAAAAAATTAAAAATATGGTAATTTAATTGAATGTACACTATGTGGATGAATTTATATGTAGAGTGTGTGAGTGTTTGTGTGTATTTGTATGTGTGTTGTGTATGGTGTGTGTGTGTGTGTGTGTGTTTGTGTATCTACCGTGTTTATGAGACTAAAAGTTGCTCGGTCTCATCATAGGACAGGGATTTAAGCCAGGTGGTCACATTCCTCTTAAGCAAATTCCTAGTCATAGGGTATATTTTAATTTTCTTATTTAAGGCATTATACAGTTTAGAACTGGTGTGAGTAAAGTGGCGACTGACCAACGCTAACCTACTGTGTTCGGTCGGACAGACTCTGTTGGCACGACGGTTTGTAAGGGACTGAGGGTCGTAGGGGAGAAATAGGTGTTTCCTTGCAACTGTTTGCAGCACGAACAACTGTCTCACTGAGAGTACTTCACAAATTAAGTATAGTTCAGAAGTTGGAAATCTGATCGGTTTCTTTGCGAGTACCTTTAAAACTGCTCTCTGCGCCCTCTCTAACCGCAACATGATTGTCTTGTGCGTCCCCCCCCATGTGGTTATGCAGTAACTGAGAACTGATTGAGCAAGAACAAAGTAGACCATCCTAAGGCACTCGAAATCAGCAGACGCTCGAAGTTTCTTAAACACAAAAATCAACCTTCTGACTCGAATGACAAGTGAGTTAATATGTTTTTTCCAAGTCAGTAGGTTGTCCAATATAACACCAAGGTATTTTATACTATCGCAACGTTCAATTTGAGCACAGTCACAGGTGTTGGCCACTGGATTAGCACACACATGGCTCCTGATAGCAAACAACGAAGGTGGTTGGCTAAGAACACTCGGGGCGAAGGGGATGAACTTAGTCTTAGAGATGTTGAGCGTGAGCAGATTCGAAGTTAACCACATCATGACCATCCTCAGTGCCAATTCTGCCCTTTCGCGGGTCTCTGACCAGTCCCTGCCATGGGTTATGAGAGCTGTGTCATCCGCATATGTGATGATTTTTGTGTTCGGGAGAGATAACTGACACAGCTCATTAACATATATGAGGAAGAGGGTTGGTCCTAGGACACTGCCCTGGGGGACACCATAAAGCAGAGATTCCTCATCACTCACAAATGGTCCCACCTTCACAACCTGTTTACGCCCCGATAAGTAACTACGAAAGATTTCGAGAGCAATGCCACGTATGCCAATCTGTTCCAGCTTGTTAATTAGTTTGGGGACAGAAACGGTGTCAAACGCCTTCGAGAGATCTAGGAAGACACCAAGAGACTTCTGCTTATTGTTAATATGTGTGACTATTGAACTTGTGAGATCCAGGGTAGCATCCTCTGTCGATTTTCCCGCTCTGAACCCATACTGATTTTCAGCCAGGATGTTATGTTTAGAAAGGAATTTGACAAGCCTCGCGTTGATTACTTTCTCGAAAATTTTTGAGATGTTCGACAGGACGGATATAGGCCTGTAATTTGAAGCAAGATCTTTGTCTCCTCCTTTGTATATAGGGTGGACTATGGCAGTTTTAAAAACATCCGGAAAAATACCAGAGGATAGAGACAGATTAAAAACGTGAACAAGGAGAGGGATAATTGTACCTTTCGTGGCCTTGATAATTGTGGACGGGATTCCATCGTAACCGACAGCACATTCATCTTTTAGGGATAAAATAATGCTTTCGATTTCGGCGTCATCGACTTCGTACATGGCCATCGATTCCAACGGGGCTGTGATGGTAGAGCTGCCCTGGACCTGGCGCGACACGTGAGTATCTAAACAACTTTGAGATGAGGAGTTAGAAATATCGGATGCGAGAGTACTGCCCACATTCGCAAAGTAACGGTTTACTAAATTGACAGAGACATGAGGGTCGTCCGCACATTTCAGCAATTCGGAAGAAAAACTTTTATCCTTATTCATATGGGATATTTCTTTTATAACTTTCCAGGTTGCCTTTGTGCTTTTTCCGGCCCTCTGAAATTCTGACCTTTCATATTCACATTTAATCTTCTTTAGCAAGTTATTGCAGAATGTTCGATAGCGAAAATAAATGGTTCTAAAAGTGTCGTTTTCTGGGTGTTTCTTGAAGGTTTTATGTAATTTATCTCTCTGTCGAATACATCTCAGGAGGCCAGGAGTAACCCAAGGCTTGATGATGCGCCTTCTACTAGGAATGAGCGAAGAACTAGTATGGAGATTTACTGAGGAGGATAGTACAGATACTAAAGCTTCAGCAGCAAAGTTAGGGTTATTTGAAATTAGAATTTTGGTAAAGTCGGCTTTTTCGATATCAGATTTCACTTTTGCAATATCAATTTTCTTTTTTTCTGAACGTTTTTGTGTATTTGTTGTGATATCCGGATTGCAAAACAATACCACAGGAGAATGGTCAGTTAGATCACATTCAAGTACCAATGTTGTGGCAGTGTGTGCTGATTTCAGCAATACATGGTCTAGACAGTTGGCAAGCCTAGTGGGGAATGAGTGTGCGGGAAGCATAGCGTGTGATGCAGTCATGTTTAAATACTCGTCACAATTTGAATCCACACTCGTAGGTGCGATGTTAATATTTAAATCACCGATAAGTGACACAGTTTTAAATTGTCTCAAGTGGTGGAGCAACATATCTAGACTGCTGAAGAAGGGGTTGAGGTTTTTAATCGAGGGTGATCTATATACCGCGACAATTGCAAGCTTGTCAGAGAATTTCAGTAACAAACAATTTGCATCATTAACCAAGGGGGTTTCAGAGGAATATTGTAAATCCTGTCTGACGTAGGCAACAACTCCATCATTTTGGTTTTTAAATGAAGTTGTACAGGTATTGTAGCCTGAAAGTGGGGGAATATTTGGGCATTTGCTCAGCCAACATTCAGACAACAGGATAACATCCAGTGTATAGCTTAATCTGTCCACTAACAATGTCAGATTGTCAAAGTTACACCTGATGCTTCGGATATTGACATGTAAGATTTTAAGAGTACATTCTGGTTTATTCAAATACTTACCACTTGCCTCCGGAGAGCAGACAAAACATTCTGAGACAGAAAGCTTTTCGATCTCGTCATTAATTATGGTTAGATCATCCATTATGATTATATAAGAATAGAAAGGGAATTATTTGTAGGATCAGCTCTAAGCTTATATTTGTACAGGGAATGAAATTAAATATAGTATGTACAGACTTAGCTATAAATGCAATTGATTCAGAATCAGTAAATATTCTAATACAGTGAAGAACGAGACTATGTGTCATGAAATTGTAAAAGTTGCGGTATGTGAAGTGTAGTGTTAATTTTAGAGGGTAGTTAAGGAGTTGTGTGTCGTGTAATGAAATAGTGTGCAGTTGGTAGTTAATTAAAATTAACGTATTAAATAATATTATCATAAAGAGATATAGGTAACAAGCATAACAAGAACTCATGTGGAACAGAAACCAGTCACAAACAGAAAACGGAAAAGCCGGTAATTCGGACAGGTAAGTCGACATCGGGTATAGTCATGCGGACTTCGAAATGGTAGAGAGGTCAGCATCAGTCTTCACTTCGAAGTGTTTAAATCCTTCTCTCTCGCGGACGAAGATCTTGCCGTGTTTAACCCAGCAGAATTTATAGTCATTGCATTTTGCCGATTCACGTGCCAAGAAGTATAGTCTCTTTTTTCTAGGTATAAGATTTTCAGAGACAAAGATTGGTTTGGTAGGGCCACTAATTTTAAGGTGCTCCGTAGTCAACTTGAAAGAGTTCCTGTTGTGCTTACGGAAGTTTTCCAAAAATTCATCCTTGCGTAGGATTGACGCAAAATCGACTATAATGGTTTTGTTAGCTGGATCTTTTGTTTGAACACGGAAAACATCTTTAATTTCGTGAGGTTTAATTGCCAAGTTGATCAGATTGCCCATATCAGTCACGGTTTTCAATAGAGATGTCTTTGTCTCAGATTTAGGCACAGAGATATTACGTATCTCCAGACAGGAGAACCTGGAACTCTGCTCAAAATTTTCGAGTTTTACCTCCATCTTATGGATGTAGGACAAGTTTTCCTTGCGCTCGGTTTCTAACAATTCAACTCGTGAATTAATCTCGTTGAATTTAGCAGCCATGACGTCAACGGTGTCCCGGATGTCATTCACCATAGAGTACAGCTTATTGAACTTTTCATCTTGCGTTTGTTTGAATTCGCGAAACATTTCTTTTATTTCTAACATGGTCGTAGACAGACTATATTCCTCGTCACCTTCTAAGCGTAGACGCTTCGCATTACGGAAGGTTATGGCTGGCGACATATTATTATTTGGCGAATCCAGGTTCACATTCAGACTCGGTTCTGATGAGCTATGAGGCGTAAATAGAGCAGGCTGCGCTGTGCTGAAGAGCGGCGTAGTTGGCAGCTGAGCCTTTGGAGTAGGCGGTGGTGGCGAGCGTTGTAGAGGCATATTAACGGAGTAGTGTTTTAAAGAACGTAAGTACCAGGGGCGCACAAGTTTCGAAGAGATAGGAACACGTAGATCTTCTATTAAGTAGAGGTGGCTCAGGTAAGAGTGGCTGCTATCGACAGATCCGAAGAAAATACCATTCCGTCCAGTATGTATTGACCTCTGACTGTCTTGCTCACGCAAATATGTCTGTCTCTGTCTGCGTATGAAAGTACTAGGCGCACAGCGACCGTATAAGTTCAGAGTTCATTAAGTAAGTTGTGGTGTCTTACGCACGGGGGCGGAGTCATCAGTAGTAAACAATGATTGTGTTTGTGACTCACGCGCTGCGTTGGTAGGCGTTGCCGACTGTCCAGTGTCCGTCGTGCGTCGCGATGTACTCTTGTATGTTTCTGCACTCCTATTTTTGTACACTGATTTAATTTTTGATTTTTGAATTAAATGAATAAAAAATTGAATAAATTAATACAAAGTCTCATTAGAAACACGTCTGAACTGCTCTGTGGTCCGGGGGGAAGCAAGATTACAAATAACGATAGACGTAGTCAACATTGTCATACCGTTTTTGAAGATCTTTTCCTCCCGTAATCACCAGATAAGAGAAAAACCTTTTCAAAACAAAAAGATCAAGGTAAGCTCCCGTTTATTTCCCCTTACATAACGTGTGCACATAAAACAATGGCACAACACGTAAATGATAGTGTAAACGTTGGTTATTGTGACGAGGAGCCGACGGAGGCCTGTCGAAGGCGGGCCGCGAGCGCGGGGGCGGAATAAATAAGTTGTACACACTTTGAATATTGATCTGTGTATGCGCTTGGTGACGTAGTACAATGTGTGTATTGTAGTGAAGGCTTTTCTTGTGTAGACTTGGCTTTACATACTGTCGAAATGTATATATCTTAGGCATATTGGTTTATTCACGTATTCCTTCATGGAAGCAAGTGATAATTCAATACGTGTATGAATCAGAAAAATCAGAGGAGTCTTTGAGTTCGAACTCCAGATACTTGTTTAGTGCAAAGGTATAAAGTGAGTAGTGGGTAAGCCAAGATAGTTTCCAAGACATTCAGGAATTATGCCCTGAATGCCATGATAAATAACTACTGTTTTACAGAGAACCAGTACCAAAAAAGGTGTTAGCATATTTCAGGGTCTTATACAGATTGCAGAACATCATACTGAACCAATGTCTGCACGTGGTCTACCATTGTAGTCGCGAAATTAAAATACTAGAGCTTGGAAAACCATTTTTTATGACAAATCTTTATCGTCGATAGAATGTCACGTTTTATGCACTTCAGCTAATTTATCTGGGGGACTATATTCTTGTCACCAAGTTGTATCACCTAATATATAGAAACGTCACCACTAAATATTTTCGTTCTCAGATAAACAAAAAGTGTTTCCAGAAATGAATTATCAAATGAATGTTAATATAATTATGTGTAAAATAAGAGCAACAAAAAGGTAGTTCATTAGATGAATATAAATTTCGTTCTTATAATAATAGTTTTATTACATAAACAATAGTTTTGTGCCCAGAATGGTAGATCTGTCACCAAATAATGCTGAAAGAAACCCTAACCCTAGAGGGTCGACGTCAAGGTCACCCCGAGGTTCGGTTAGTTAGGTTCCTTTAATCCCTGCAGACTTAGGACAAAACTATTATAATACATACAAAAACATTTATTTGCTACTAGAGCCTATATCTCCATGATTTTAGGTGATTTATTGTGGAATTGATTTTATACTGTTTGGAGACTACGTTTTGATGACAAACCTACTATTTTGGGGACAAACCCTATTACTTAAGAAACACAATACTTATTAAATTGGCGATAGCTTAAATGATACCCATTTATCTGTGCAAGAGACCAAGTTTGACATGTGTATGTCTTTTTTTTGACAAGCAGCGTTTCATTAACACGTCAGAGAGAAACATTTTACAATACATATTTTACCAACTACAAAACTCAATACATATTTTACGAACTACTATAACAACAAACTACACTCTAACTCGCCTACACAAATATTATAACACGCACAATACCCAGCCAGTCAAAACAATTAGCAAGTCTGCTCGCAAATGGAAACTAAACACCAAGACTAATGTTATCGTGCGTTGAGTGTCTAGACTTGTAAAACTTTGAAGAGTAAATTAGATTTCGTCTGAGTGTAACAGAAACCGATGCCGGACTCAGCACTTATCGAGATGCGCTTAGTGTCTGTTCTCACTGTGAGGATGTATTTCTTGTACTTCTTTTCTACTTGAACGGGTGCGACGGATTCGTGAATCAGTCGTTGTGCAGATGAAACTAAGTTTTGGGTAGAGGTTTTTCTGGGTCGATAAATTTAGATGTTCCGTAATATAGGATTTTAAGGCGAAACCTTTCAGGTAGCCTGCGAAATTCGTTTTTTTTTACTTTCTTTGGAGTTTGCCGATCAGTGTCAGGTTGTATCTATACTTATATTATGAGAAGAAAGATTTGTATTTTTGTATGTTTGTCTACACTAATATTATAAAGAGGAAAGATTTGTTTGTTTGTTTGTAACGAATAAGCTCCGAAACTACTAGACCGATTTCAAAAATTCTTTTACCGTTGGGAAGCTACACTATCCCCGGGTGACATAAGCTACTTTTTATCCCTGTGTTCCCACGGGAACGGGAACTACGCGGGTGAAACCACGTGGCGTCCGCTAGTAATGAATAAACTCAAAAACTACTGCACCGATTTCAAATTCTTTCACCATTAGAAAGCTATATTCACCCTGAGTAACATAGGCTAATTTTTATTCCTGTATTCCCACGGGAACGGGAACCGCGTGACGTCCGCTAGTGTTAAATAAAATAGCATTTGCGACCGTAACGAATGTGACTTTACAGAGTATTAATTATATAATCACCAATGCCAGAAACAGGACATCCGAGAATCAAGGTTACCGACTTGGCCCGAGGAATCGCCAGACTTAAGTGGCAATGGGCTGGGCACATTGCTCGCAAAACGGATGGCCTTTGGGGCCGAAAAGTTCTAGAGTGGCGAACGCGAACCGGAAGACGTTGCGTTAGTTGACCTCCCAATAGGTGAACGGATGACGAGGTGAAGGTTGCCGGGACCCGCTGGATGCGAGACGCACGGGACCGGTCAATGTGGCGACACCTTGGGGAGGCCTATGTCCAGCAGTGGACGTCTTTTGGCTGAAATGATGATTATGATGAATCACCAATACAACCCTCTCAGTTCATATTACTTCTTGAGTGATTCATCATTCTCTCGCCCTTATTCCAATTTATTTGGGGTCGGCGTAGCATGTCTATCTCTTTCATACCTTCCTTCTTCTTCTTGAGTGACTATTTGATGAAAAAGGCATTTGTAACGACAGTGGTAAAAAATAGACAGGAACTGATTCATTATTTTATTCGGACAGAGTCTCGACACAATCGAGCGCGACAAGACCTCGAAACTGAGCTTACAGGGCATTATACATATAGACTGATATCCCCACCGGAGGCATCCGGTAGTTATGGCGGTGTCTTCGCTTGACTGTGATTGGCTCGCGAGTCGTTGCCCGTCATTGGCTGGCTAGAGTGGCATGGCTATGGTATGCTAGAGTGGCATGGTTATGGTTAGCTGTCATTGGCTGGCTAGGGTGGCACGCTGTGAGCAGGCTGTTGTAACACATTCAAGGAAGTAATATGACCCGCCAGGGTTGCGGGATGTTGTAAGAGATACCGCGGCCTCGACATAAAGGGCTAAGAAGGAACATGGGTGGTTTTTAGTCAGTAGAAGTCGGACACTTCCTTTCGCTCTGCCCAAGAGCGGTTATTTAATGAT
The DNA here is from genome assembly GCA_932274075.1 of Diarsia rubi. Classification (NCBI taxonomy): domain Eukaryota; kingdom Metazoa; phylum Arthropoda; class Insecta; order Lepidoptera; family Noctuidae; genus Diarsia; species Diarsia rubi. The sequence continues at coordinate 15,258,919 of OW026424.1, read as the reverse complement.
TTTCCACCCGCCAAAAAAAAGGAAGTAATATGAACTCTAACGTTGCCTGCTTCGATGGTCGAGTGGCTGCAATAGTGAATGCTTAGCACGAGCTCCTGGGCTCGATAACCGGGACAAGTAAAGTTATATTAGGTGTTTCAAGTAGGTTTTGTTCAGAAGCAACCACAGAGTCTGGATTGTATAGGCTCGTGCCCAAAAATGCCATCTATAACATGGGACTTCAATCGTTATGTCAATCAGTATATTAAGGTATACAGGGTATAAATTAACCCTTCACACATACGTCAACCAAGCATTCTGTACATCAAACTATGTACCCCTACGCAAAAATTTTTGCTGGGAAAAGACTTTTTTTTGGGGTCAAAAATCACATTTTACGGTAAAACTCAATGTAGCACTCTTGAAACATTGTGCTAGTGGATGCTTTAAATAGTAAACGGGTCATATTAGTTTTTCAGGTTATAACTTTACTTAAATTACCTCCAATTTAAGTAAAGTACCTGAAAAACTAGTATTTACAAAAAACCCAGTGCAAAATTTGGAACTTTGACCCCCAATATCTCCGTAACTAGGGGGTTCCCAGGTATGGTCTAGTACCAAAAAATTATCGCAGTGGTGGGGAGAACAAATGCATTTCGTTTGCGTTAAAGGTACTTTTACACCCTTTATATATTTTATCGTCCTGTCCATTTCCGACAAAAAATACCGTGCCTGAAAAACAAGGGAGACACTCAAAAATCGCACTAAAACAGATTCCGATTTTATTCATATGTACGATAATGGCGCTCTGTGGTATTCATATAAATGTGTGTATTACACACATACAAGGCGTACACATAGGTAAGTACACTCGAATGGAGCTTATTCAGGATTATACCGTCCAGCAGGGAGTATTATTTATGTAGAAATGCATGTATTATATGTTGATCAGACTTCTAATCATGTTTTGAGCATTGATATGCGTTTGAGCTTATGTTGTCTGACACTCTGCTGTGTAAGTGAGACTTGCTCAAAATACAGTACTAGGAAATCTATAATATTTTACAGTATGTGGTTATGTGTTTACAAGCAATAGTGTTTGAGAATTTGGTGTAAAGTATGCTTACGCAGGGAGCAGTAAACACTGTGTGCGAAACTGAAAATTATACTAAATTTTGAGCTGAATCTATTTTAATATTGTCATCGACACACTAAGTAGAGGAAGCAATAGCGTAGTTTCAATCAAAGTTAAGTCAAATTAGCTAAATACTTCATGGGGTGATAGTATGAATGGGAATGTAAATGTAAATACGCTTTATCATACAAATTTTTTATTGTTAATTGTAACTATTTGGTTTTAACGACGATAGGTAGTACTTGTTGTATTCGTTCAGATAACCAGTTTTTTATTTAGGTTCGTGTTTAATATGAATTACGCATGTAAAATGATAATTAAAAAAAAAAACTTTTATTGTTTTCTACTGAGTGCTGATATAAATTATAAAAACAAATACTCACTGTGTCAGGGTGCACTAGTTTCCTGTTAAAATGAAATCTATTTATATTTTATTTTATCGTGCCAACTTAACTTGACCCTGTTTATTAATTACTTATAAATATACTGTAATCCATAGCTCAAGCTCATTTTGCAGTAACTGAGAGCCACAAAGCCACATTTACGATAATACACGTGTTCTGCGTAATTTTAAATACAGTTTAATTAACGGAGATTTGTTTTTCATTATTTAAATTAAGTTCTTTTGTATCTGCGTTGAATTTATCAGAAATTTGTGATATGCAATTTAATATATTCTTTGAACAAAGAGGTCGGGTTAAAGTTAATTCAATATTAAAGTATTTATAATATATACTAAGTGAATTATACCTAACTATATCATGAGATCGGCGGCATGGTTGGCACAGTGGCTGAGCTATTAGCTACGGCGCCGCGTGTCGCGGGTTCGATCCCAGCACGGAACAAAATAATAATTTTGAATATTTGTGTAACTTACACCAACTTACCAGGTAGCCAGGTAGGTTCTGGGTGTGGTTTTAGTCCATGTGAGTTTAAATGTTGAAAGCGCACCCACGATACGAGGGAAATTCCTAGGGGAACGGTTGGTTTTCCATAAATTCCTACAAAAACTAATACTCATACAGGTTTTTTCTTCAAACTTAGTTTATAGTTGATGTTGAAAGTCTTACTGCCGTACTCAGAGATATTTAATGATTCCTTAAGCCGTCACTTAGTAAAGGTTTGACATATTTTTGTGTGACAAAACTGTCAAAACCATTACCTACTAAGTGATGGCCTAAGTAATCATTAAAGCTCTCTGAGTGCGGCAGTTAGAAATTTAGTATTGTTAATTATAAAAGGAATTAAGGACTACCTGAAACGTAGTAAATAGAAGCACTTTATTTGAAAGGAGTTGAGAACTACACCTGCGTCTGGTCTTAATACTTTCTAAACTGTCTTCAAATTTTGAAGGATTAGCCAATGCTATATCATTTTTGTTTGCAGAGTACCTAAAGTATCTAACTTGAAGGTAAATCTTTAATTCCACAAGATACGTCAATTAGTTTTAGGTAAGGTTCGAACACAAATTATTTCATCACAAATTATGAACTATTAGCTAGACTCCATGACACAGCCAGAAGCTGTCGCGGCAAGCTTAGTAGTAAATAGCAGGACGATCTGGACAGAATAACGCCAGTGGTCCACATTGGCTTTAGATAGAATCCACCGAAAGCCATGGGGATAGGCTTTTTCCCAGCAGTGGGATGATGTAGATTAACAGTATCACCATTATTAGGTATACGCTGTTTTACAGCTCCTGATGCCATTTTGTTTAAGCTTTCAAATCAACTAGATTTACAAGTAGTAAAGCTTACTTAATCATTCAAAACATAGAGAATACAACATCTACATAAACAATTATCAAAATCCCGTTTAAAACAGTAATCTTCCCAAACAATAGCCCAACTGCAAGCAATAACAATCAATACGTTGTACCAGGCGCGCAGAACACAACAGAGCATTTCAAAGCGGCGAAGACGATAGAAATGGTCCTCGAGACTAATTATCGAGCCTTTCAAGAATGGCACTGCTGTCCCTACAAGTTGAAATTCCAATTTGTCATAGAACGTATTACGCTGGATGGACGCAACAAAAGCCAGTTTTGTCTTGTCTGTGCACGGCCGACGATGGTTTGGGGGGGGGGAGTACGGACTTCGGAAATAATATATTGTTCACGATATTGGGGAGTCGAAGTTTAGTGTCTTTGGTTTGATTTGTTTGAAACGATTGACGAATGATTAATTTATTTTTATTTGGAGAGGATGGTTTAGAAATCTCACGGGCTATGATCATCATCATTTCAGCTGAGAGACGTCCACTGCTGGACATAGGCCTCCCTCAAGTGACGCCACTTTGACCGTTCCAGTCTAGCTGGCAATGTAGTAAAGGAACTTAAAGAGTGCTTTCCTCTTGTGAGTGCCTTATCATCGTCCTGCTTGTGCCTTGATTGTTACACTCGTATGTACAAATATGTCAAAGTGATTACATAAGTAGATTTCTTTGGGTTTAAATTCTTTGACGATTCTAACATCGTTCAAATTCTGTGCCTATTGCATATACGTACAAAACAAAGTAGCTAGCGTCAACACCTAAGTAAGTAATCACGTGAGCACACAAGACCCGTGCGACACTGTGCCGCCTTACTGTGGCTGGTGGCGAGCGGCACCGACTCTTGACGCATTGCGCGTCTTCGTCGTTTGACGGTGAAGGGCAGCGGGCGGCCGCGGCAGCGTGCGCGCAGGCTCAGCGGTGACGGTAGGGTGGGGAGGGAGTGAGACAAGACACGCCGTCACTCAAATTGTGTCTCAAATGTTTGTTCTGTATAACATTCATGTCATAATTTTGGTTCTAGTTTTTTTTTATTATCTTTTGTAACATTGGTTTAATTTTATTTAATAATTGTAGTCTTGAGTCATGTCAAGTAATATTATTAAGTTTTTTTTAATTTTATATACGTACCTAATATTGAAGCTCTTGGCTTTCGTACGTTTTTTACGGGTGACCACTGAAAACCAGCGCTGTGCTGTGGGTGACCATAGCATAGCACCATGCTGAGTGGCAACCTACTTGTCGCAGTTACGATGTGCAATAAAATAAAATTTCCCTGCTTGCTGTATTGTATTTTTTTTATTAAATATCTTTTTTTTTTAATCTAGATATATACAGATATTTAAAAATCAAAAATCCCAAAAATCCCTTAAATAAAGATATTTAAGGGATTTTTGGGATTTTTGATTTTTAAATATCTGTTATGCGTTGTGTAACACTGTGCGTGATTTTAATAACTTTTATTTACAAAAAAAAAAAAATTAACTTATTAAATTTTATTATCTTACTTATTAAACTAACCTATAATAATGAATATTTAAACTATTTTACATTCACACTACGTTAAACTACTTTTAAACTATCAAACAATAAAATTAATTGTCTTCCGACGCTTATCTATGCGCGCGCGGCGTTCGCGTCTACTCGGACGTTGTCGGCTAGGCTCGTGTGTGGCTAACGGCCGGTTTAAAGGTGACCTCCAGCTGATCGTACATTCCAGCGCAATCACTAGCCGTGCGAATACGTTGCATTGTCGCTGAATTCCCTCCAAACCATTTTAACGGTTTTACTAATTTTTTATATTTCTTTTTATTGTAATACGTTCTAACGTTCTACCAAAGTATATTTTACTTAACAGTGAATTTGTGTAACCCCGATTGGGTAAGTGTTGCATATTTATTTAATTATTGTAGTACCTGAGTACGTCGGAATCTTAGTCTGTATTTAGTGTAGTTGTAATTAGAAAACTGAAATTATCTAGTAGATTCTAGCGAACATCTTGGTATTGGTAAATAATATGTGACTAACTTATTTTATCACGTAATTGTTCCTTGTAGCTTGTTAAAGTACCTACATGTTCGTTATTGTTGAACATTTGATTTTATATGTTTTCATTTAATTTATTTAATAACGCTTCTGTGCTATTTGTCATTTTTCATACGTAGACTACATAATGGGCGACCCATGCTTTGTAGGTGTCGGTCAAATGCTTTTATTCTGTGCTTTGTACTTTGAACAGTTTAACGGTGATTTTTTGTAAATGTTTCTGCTGATTTTGCTTGTGATCGCAACATCATTGATAGCTATTTCGTGCTTTGGTTCCACTTCCTAAATCGACGCTTTCGATTCCGGGACGAGAACTCTTGTTGCGGTCACATATACGAAATCGGACTTTCACTGAAATGTCCAATTTCCCGGAATTCCAGGGTCCCGGTACGAGACTACGCTCGACCACCTTAAATTACGTCTACGTGCTGATTACGACCCTGAAGAGGACGGGACAGTGATTGCCCGACCGTGACGTCATCAAACACTACGGCTGCCAGGGAAGTGCCAGAATAAATTCAGCTTAATTAACGTACCCGCGATCTGGTTCTTCTTCTACCCTTAATGTGTTATCTAAATTAGGCAATATAGCTATTTTCTTTCCCTTTACTCTTTAGTTTTATTTAATCTATACTAAGTATTTAATATTTAATTTTATGTTGACGTCTACCAACGTCACAGTTGTTTGTGTATTGTTTTATTTCCTGTATGCACGAAAGATACAGATATGAGACACGAATTTACCTAACCATAAGAATGAGATAGCAGATTTATAGGTTTGACAGGTATCATTTAAGAGATTTTTTTTAATCATAATTTTGAATATTAGCCTTAGGTGACTCGATTCACAATTCTAGAGAATTCACAAAGTTGTTAAAATACTTTTATGGCATGTGGCACATCATTAGAAAGAGGATAGACTGGAGAATTAATGAGGGAGTTGGAAGATCCCGGTCACTTTTGTTTTTATTTTTGTAGCCATATAAACAGCTGTAACATACATGTACAGCTTTAATTTAAGTTTTACCTTTGCGAGTGAATTAAAAAAAAACTAGGTGACTTATATCACTAATTTTGTATTTAAAAGTATTCTTAAACAATACACATCGAAATAAAATTAAAATTCAGAGTCTACGCCTTATATATTTTTTTAAAATCTGTATTTGAATGTAAAATTTGGGTCTTTTTTTTGGCAAACAATAAAAAGTCGATAAAAAAATCCACAGAGCATGAGGGGTGTTAAGGGGTCTGAAAGGCTAGCGGATGACCCCTTCAGTCGACCATTTCAATTTGGCACACGATGCACCAAACACCCTGTATAATGAGTAAATTCAAGTTAATTAAACCTGACTATAGATAGCAAAAGGTTAGTGTCGAACATCATTACTGTAAACAAGACAGTCAACAACAACAGCTCAACAGTAATTTTCACAAATCTTGCTAACCCATCGTAGTTGACAACTATAATTCTACATTTCACAGAGTTCCATTATAACGGGTGCCTTTATACGTTCTTAACAGTTTCTTTCATTGTTGAGGCTTCATCTGCAGCAGAGATGCGGGTGCGATACAAATTGTACCCTTTTCTGTTCTTAATAGGATTTGGATTTTATGTTGTGTTATACTGTAATTGTAACCCAGTTGTCTCGACTGCAACGCTTTGGGAATATGATTGTGTAAATGTTGTACAATTTCTGTTGGATTCTGTGGTAATCTTGGCTTGGCTAGAGAAGAGAAACTTAGGTACTTTTTATATGTACTGTTCTAAAGGCCGGTAGACATTTACAAATACATAAACTGATTAAGTGCCAAAATTTATGTGATTTCTTAATAACTGTTCTCCGACAGGGACCACAAGCGTGTCCATTATGTATAGTATGTTCTTTCACTAGGTTGTAAATGAATTCGTTATTCACTCTGTGTCATCTCAACACATTTTCCACCTCAACCTTAATGGATTTTACATTGAACTCACGTCAAAACAATAAAACCTTTTGTCTCGTGTATGCAAAATAATTACCGACACAATAATCGCACAAATTTTGCTCTCAGTCCAGTGAACGTCGAAACGATCAACTTATTATTTTTCAATTCAGCAGAACAGTGCGTGTAATCGTCTGTTTGTTTGCCACTTTGACCTCTAATTACAGGCAATAAGGTCGTTAATTGCACTGGAATTCGATTCACAATATCACAGGTTACAATACAACCATAAGCTTCAATAAAGCTTTTGTTTGTTAGGCTGTGCACCCTTTCTCATATTGTTCCACACGAGTGGTTTCATGTGTTTGCTCAATCTAATTGCTACTCAGTCATTGTGGGTATCCATCTGTATGAAATCATATTGCGAATGGAAAATCCGTGCGCATTTGTTAGCTCGGCGGCGCGGGCGGCTGATGCGATGCTATTAAATTTTGTAATAGGAACAGCGTGCGTGTATGCGGACTTGTTTTTCCTTCTGCCGAATAAGTGCCCGTGTATAGAAATGGAACCCGCAAAGTTACGAAACTATTGGACACTTTATCTTAAAGGTTGCCCCTATAAATCCAGTAAAACTTTCCCAACATTGTAAATGAAACTGTGGGGGCACAGGATTAACAAACAAAGTGTTTAACTTTAAACAGTTTCTCGGCGTAGAGGTTGACGTAAGTAATACTTTCAGTATAAAACTCAACTCACGGAGAATAACCAGCAAGGATAACATTGAAGGAGTATCAGGGAAACGCGCTGTAAAAAGTTTAAAAGAAGAAAAGTATAAAATAAAGCATGAAACCCTATTCAGAGGAGCTCAGATTTCTTAATGAACAAGTAGGAGTATGTTGAATGAGGAATTTAATTAAAAATCAGATTCCATTCAGCATATAAGTTCCGCCTTGAAATACTGTTCGTGTTCTTTATATAATGGAGTCTACAGAGGATTGTACGTCGTATAATGGGATTATTATTCTTTGAATCCGTATCGATATTTTCTCGTGAGCTACTTAGTGATGTCCACTTAGCGATTTTATGTTTGGATTTAGTAATACACTTTTTCGTTACGGAACTCCTAGAACAGAGTTTCATGGAGTCGGTGTTATTTAAGGAAATATGGTTTACGAAACGAAAACTGATGATTTATCTCTCACTCTCCACTTATCTTACCTATTTTTTTCTAGTATATTGATATTGTAATAACGACTAAATAGAGACTATTGTTATGATCGGCAGATTGTGAATATTTAAATACGCTTATCAATGTTCTGATTACCATCAAACTCATTAAATTGTTTTAAATGTTTTTGCAAGTACTAAAGTCATAGTATTTATGAGTATCTTACACTCAAGTTGTACAAGAGAGTTCTCTTGTACAACTTGAGTGTCTACCTATCCCCAAGGGCGTGAGTCTATGTTTGTAAGTTTATAGGAAAAATGGAACCGTAATCAAGAACTCTTGCCATGACAAGGCGTATCCACACATTTCTCTGTGACATTACCCATTTGCTCGTTCCATGTTATCTTTATATAGCAAGAACGGTTTAATTTAATATGTGCCGTTACTGACTGGGTTACGGAATAGTGAGCTACGTCTGGGCGATGATCCGCTTATGTTAACTTTGTTGCAAAGTCCTTGGAGCTCGAGCCGACGATCGGTATTAACATTGTTGGTGCTTTAATAGGACTAGAATGATAAAAAAGTGGTTAGAAAGTTATATTTGTTTTAGAAAAAAAATTAGACGACTTTTTGGTAGGAACTCTAATTATTTTCCTCGAATGGATGGGTCAGATTTTATACGACCAGTACGTAGCATTGCAAACATTAATTGTGCACGACGAGTAAGAGAGTTGGAGAAGCCCCAAATCAGAATATTCCATAATACAATTATTGCCACTGTTCGAAGGAATTTAACAGAAGTTGGAATTAAAAATTGTTTCGATCGAATTACAGCTCGATTTACACACACACACACACACACACATGGTTATTATTTTTAGTTGGTTGTTACGTCAACATAATTTTGTTTGTTTGAAAGTGTTTGTGATTCATGCTTATCGAGAATCGTAATCATAATGTTTTGTTATCTCAATGATAGAGGTTCTTACATTTTTTTTTTAATAAAAATGCCAAAGTAGCTATTGGATTGGCCATTAGGTATGTGTAGTTAGTTTATATTGCGTATTAAAGTACTAACTGTCTTAAACCTAATACATATCTATATACCCATATCTATAACAGTCGATGAAACATTAAAATAAGTCTGAAAACCTGTCTAATCAGAACAAAGGCGATAGAACCGATGTGTCATATCCACCTACCTGCCATTGGAAGTCAAATATAGACGAACAAAAAATGTCCGGTAACACGGTGCCCCGAAGTGTCAGGTGTCCCGAAGGTATAGATCGACAAATAAGTACAACGACAATACGAAATAGACTTATTGCGTGAATAGTCGTTAAATTGTATCCAAATAATCGTTCACAGGTATGCGCACGAGAAATTCGCTTCTCACCGCAGTGAAACGCTATGTTATGGCAAAAAATAGTTTTCGCATACTCTCTTATATTGAACAGTAATAATAATAATCAACACCTATAGACATGTAAAAGGTCTATTTTTTATTAGGCCATTGTACTCATATGTCGATCTTTACCTTAAAATAAATCGATAACGTGACACTTAGGGGTACCATGTTAAATATTGTTTTTTTGTTTTGTAGGTGTCTTCTATCCATACATACCAATTTCGTTGTGGGCCGTTATTTCTAAAAAAAAACAAAATGGTGGTGGGTCGATATGACAGCTTCCATACAAAAAAGTTCAAACCCTTTTGAGTACTTTCGTCAAATTGTTTATGCTAGTCAGATAATACTCGTTGCAAATAATTAATATGTACCTACCTGTAATAGAATGAGAATCCGGCTCTTAATAAGATAATAAATAGATAAATTATGTGGAAGAGTTTCTAAAAAAAGTGACTTAGATTTAAATCTTTTGCCCAGCCAAAACATTCCGACCGTGTTACAAACACGTATGCCCTACATTTCCCGACGATTAAACAATGCATATTTATCGGGTATTAACATCCGAATGTCTGCACACACCATTACAGCACCCTAGCAGGGAGAAGCCATACCGTCTGTGAGCAAATATGGAGCCCCTCATATTTGATCACTTTAATTGGTTCGACTCTTCCCGGGCTCAGTTAATGAATAAGGAATGATTTTAGGTAAAGAAGAGTAGTTAGGAAATGGAGTAACAGTCGTGGCACGAGGATGTGCGAAAGCAGAACGCACAAGCAAACTTTGTACCAATCAGAATTTCAAGAATAGAATGTGTCAAGTTATAGGTGTGGTTTTTAATCAATTATAGATTTAAATAGATAACTGATTATTATTTTAAGATTGATATCGGATACGTACGTCAGTAAGTGGATGAGTAAGGATAAGGGGAATTTAGGCGATCAAGTGATTGCGATATATTTTTATCTCCGCAAGTTATCTACCTCAGAACTCCATGAACTACCTACTCCATTAACTAAAATACAGAAGCAATGCGTGTTTAATGCACAAGTAATTATGTCGAGTTGTTAGCAATGTCAACATAATTCAATTAATTTGAGTATGTTGAGACGAGCTCGAAATTATTATTATGTTTGCTATAAAGACTTTTGGACGGAGAGGGGTGACAAGGCTTTCTAGCCTTCTCATTGGTGGATTCAATGTCAGTGTGTTGTCACTTGGAAGTCGTAAAATGTTTCAAATTGTTCAAAGTTTGTGTTTTGATGTTTTCTGTGAAGTTGACAAAAGACGTTACTGAAGTGATGAAGTGTTGGGTAACTCGTTTGGAAATCTGAGTGCTGTGCGTAGAGTGGATTCTGTTACCACTTCACAAAAGCATAAAAGTTATTTGTTTTTACCTATTTTGTCATTGTAGCTTTAAACGTCAAACAAAAACACAAAAATGTCAACTTCTTATCTCGTTTAGGTACAAACTAAGTATCACATCACACTAATATTTTAAAGGCGAAAGATTGTGAGTGTGTGAGTGTGTATGTTTGTTACTTCTTCACGTCTAAACGGCTGGAGCGATTTTAATAGAATTTAGTATGGAGTTAACTGAGACCCTGGATTAACACATAAGATAGTTTTTATCCCGATTGTATCTTCCCGTGGGATAAATTTCGAGTTGTAGCGGGCGAAGTCGCTGGCAACAGCTAGTATAATTATAGTACCCAGGCAACATGGGGACAGCGAGGATGCCTACTCACTAGCGTTCTAAAAACAGGGAAGTAGCTATACAGCATATACCAGAAAGGTGGGGTCATATTTCAGGGTCTGATTCAGACTATCAAATTGAACTATACATATTTTCTCCATAGAACCACCACATTAATCGCGAATAAAATCAGCTATCCAATTAGTATTTTTAATAGCCTGTATTGTGTGTCACCGCTGGGTAAAGGCCTGCCCTGTTTCCCTCCAAACCTCTCTGTATTTTACAATTTCTGGCCACGTTTGTCCCACGAACACGATTAGATCGATACACCACCTTCGACGTGGTCGACCTCGTCGGCGATGTCCACTTTCATACCCTCAATGACAACCGACGGCTTATTTGTTTTTCGCGATTTATATGGTAGTTTGAGTCACACCCTAAACTATGAGCACTGGTATACGCTGTAGAGTCTTCTATTCACCATCATAAAGCCTCTTGTTAATCTGTAAAGTGAAGTTAACTACCCAACTCTGAAACTTCATTGACAACATCCAAGCAGCCTAACTTCGTATATCTCTTAACACCCAATTATCGGCACCAGTTTAGTTATAATATTAACAATCCCAGGATTATAGGGACCGCTGGCACGGCTTAGAGGCAATGGGCCGATATCGGGCCGGCATGGCCCAGCTAATCGGTAGTCTAGCGCTTAATCTCAGATTTACGTACAGTAGTCGTCTTTGAAGTGAATTTACTAGTGTGTTGGTTCCATGTTCCAGTGTTAATTGAACTAAGATTAATGTTTAGTGTCTACGTACCGATCTATTGTATTATTATGGGACAGAGTAATATTATATTACTAGCTGTGTCGAGCGGCTTCATCCGCTACAACCCACGGGAATATAAAATCGGGATAAAAACTATACCAAATTTCATCCAGATCCGTGCTGTAGTTTTTGCGTGAAGAAGTAACAAACATACACACTCACAAACTTTCGCCTTTATAATATTAGTGTGATTGCAGTGGGTACTGCATGTTGGTGCAAAGGTAAGAAGACGTATAGGTACTGATTTCCAAAGTATTAAGGAATTAGGTAAGAGAGAGGTAGCTAGAGGTGTGTTATTACGTTTTCCTGTTTTGTTTTTTTTATGCGCTCTTGTGGCATGGGCCAAATAAACATGTATTCTTTCTTTACAGGAATTTGACGTGGGCGATGTTTACAATATTGGTACAAACCTTTGTAAATCCATACATCGCATGAAGCTAGTCAGCCCACAAGTTATTAACCTGATTGTGTGAGAAAGCCCACACAATTTTTACATTTCCGTTAATACATATGGCCTTCTCTAAAAACATAATATTTATCTCATATGGTAAAAATAAAGATTGAAAAATAAACTTCCAGATTTTTATTTTAACACATGTAAACTTTTATTTATAATAAAAGTGTGTAGGATTTCCACATGGTTAGTGAAACTCGATATTTTTTGCTGCTGGGTTACAATCATAATATTACTTTTTGTCTGTACCAGCACAGGAAAACTCGATACAGTTTGTAGTCGAGTGAACTATCAAACAGTTTTACCCTTTGTCTGTTCATTGTTGTTCTTTGGGAAGAATGTTCTACCCGACACCGTGGGGGGTATAGTATACTTTCTGCGCAAAAAACTCGACTGAACATAACCTAAACCTATTCTGAAATAGAGTTCGTAAATATAAAACAAAGCATTGTTCAAGAACATAAGCACATCAACACTATTTTCAAATTTTCATACGAGAATAATAACATTCCCCAGCCGGTATCTATCCTTTTCACTCTCTCCTAACTACGAAGTTTTCCATATCAGACTACCAAAAGCCTCAAACCCTAAAATTATCACGTTATTATCCAACCATATGTAACGACACTCAAGCATCCTGAGAATAAGTTCTCGAGTCTCCTTCAATCCCAGATTAAACTGGCTCTAGTGAGTCGGCCTTAAGTTGGCCTGGCCGTGTGCCTAATAGTCGGGTGGCCATTATGGCTTCCCTGCTAGGATCACGCGAGGTTCGAGATAGTTCGTGCGTTCTATCCCAAAGCTTAAACTTGTCCGCCATTAAATTCTTCGAGGGAAAGGTGCGGGATTATTTCCAGTGACGTTTTTAGGGTTAATTGCTAAAGGTGATATTGGGGAGCCTTTCGTTTTTTTGTCGCAGTTAACTGTAGAGGTAAGGAGTTCAGAGCTTTATTGTGGTTTATTGTTGTTGTAATTAAAGCTTAAATCTTCATTTGTAATGTGTAAAACTGGACATGGACTATAATTTAAAAACAAATGGAAAATTTAAAAAATTGAATTTAAGACATTTGTTTGATGACTCTGACTGACTAATATTTAATGTATTAGCGTAAAATTTAAAAATCATTCATTTGATAATAATAATTGTAATAGCTACCCAAGATATTTGCATGCCATGAGAAATGGCAAACATGACGTGATCCACTTTTTAATTATTATCTTGCATGTATGTATTATTTTTAATTCTGTATGTAAACACATGTTTAAGCAAATAAAATTTATTATTCTTATTCTAAAATATATCATCACAGAAAAACAGTTAAGATGGTTCGAAAATTAAATAGACCCCCACCTCGTAAATGAATGTGAAATAGCTACCTACCTTTAAAGGTTTAAAGTCCAATTAAAACTTCGCGGGACTCTTAATTAGAGGCAAATAACACACAATAACACATGAAAAATAAACAGTCCCAAAGAAATTAATAGAGCAATTTAAATAATTTTATTAGGGCTGTCCAAATACAAAGCGGGCTTGTTGCAGCGACAACTGCAGGGCGACGCATGGGCCCTCTTTGTATGCTAATAGTCTGTGTTTTAGCACAATAGGGCTGGCTCATAAATACTACACGGTCACTAAACTTTATGTCCCTGATTGTCTTTTTAAATGTCTTTTAATAATTGTTTCCTTTTTTTATTCTGTGTTGAATTATGATTACCGACCAGGGATTCAAGTGTTCAAGGTTGGTACTAAAGTAAATATTTTACGGGTAGTAATAGCTAAGCGCAAGTAAAAAAAAATAGTGTTGAGTTATGACAACCACTTGCTACTTGACAGTTTATTTTTTTAAACTTCATGTACAATAATGCCACAAGGCACAAAATAAAACCGACCTCCAAAAAACGTTAGTAAGTTATTTAAGTATTTTTTGGAAGGCGGTTTTATTCTAAAAGTTTTTTATTTTACCCTTTTCAGTTGTAGCCACACAAATGATTGTCCAACAGGCGCCAGGGCCATAATGTATAAATAGATCAAGAAGGAAAAAACTAAACTACTGAACCGATTTTGATGAAATTTCTAATTGGACCAATCGGAAAATATATCCGTTAACAAGAGACAATTTCGTTATTTACATCGGTTCATTAACGACGGAGTTATGAAATAACAAAATTAAAAAAAAAAACTGAATTGAGAACTTTATTTATTTATTTATTTATTTACTATTTATGTACACACAGTAGACAACACAGGAAAATAACATAAAATAATATATGAGTACAAAGGTACTGCATAAATGCTGCTTATATGCTGCTGGTTATGCTTTGCTTTCTCCATTTTTTGAAGTTGCTTACTTAAACATTAGTGATTTATATTTATTACTTGGCTGTACATTCATGGCTGTGATCTTGAAATCCTAAATCGCTTTCTCTGCTTCGGGCACATTCACCCTCATGGGGGGTTTATTTATTAGCAGAACATTTCTTGGTAGCATTAGTTGTAGTTAGCTATAACTGCGTAAGGGGAGGGGTGTCTTGAGTGAGAACAGCACAAGACTAATTATTGTGACTTGATTAGTATTATTAAGACAAAACTGAATGCGGTGTGTAGATAATTAAATTATGTTGCGAAACTAATGTTCATGATAAAGATGCAAGATGGTGTATGAATCATATTAGATGGAAATCAAAATAATGTTTTAGAAATAAAATTTTAAAAATACCTTAAAATAAATTACATAAATAAGCTTTTATTTAAGATACATAAATAAGCTTTTATTTAATGACATTTTAATACTTTCTAAAAAATATTAAAATTACAGACAAAATGTAAATTACGGATAAAAATGTACCCTTGATGCCTGTGCGAATGAATCTAATTTATTGTATCACATATACTAACCAGCTGCGAAAGCTGCATCACAACTACACTTTAATCGCTAAATACTAAAAAAATATGCTTTGAAACCTCAGACCAAGAATAAAAGGCAGACGGCGCGCCGCGAACACCAGCAGTGAAGCCACAAAAACCACGCTACTACAATGAAAACATACACATGTTTACTTGTAGTAGCGTGGTTTTTGTGACTGTCTGAGTTTGAAACGATGTAATAATAAACACATGTACTTAGATCAAACGGTAATGTATTCGACAGCTTTTGTTTTCGAATTAATTCGATTATTCAAATTATTGTTTTTTTATTATTCATGCAGTCAACGTACCAGCCCTGTATATTGTACCTCCTTTTATGCCGACAGTTCGGATTGGTTACCTATGAATACTATTTATTTTTGAGTTCATAAATAGGAACAATATCAACGGCCTCGTTTGTGTAGTCTAAGCGCGGCTGCTGAGCATATGGTCCTGGGTTCGATTCTCGGGCAAATTATTATTGAGTTTTTACAACTGGGACTATATCAGTAATAGTTACGGAGTCTCGACTTGTGCCTGGTTGATACCAATAGGTACGCCCTGTATTATATGAAACTTAAACATAACTAAAATAAATCCCCGCCATTTTTTTTTGGCGGGTAGAAATTATCAAATAACCCCCCCCGCTCTTGGGCAGAGCGAAAGGGAGTGCCAGACTTCTACTGACTAAAAACCACCCATGTTCCTTCTGAGCCCTATATGTCGAGGCCGCGGTAACTTGTGAACAACCCGCAGCCCCGATGGGATACATCTCCGCCTTACTTTTATATGCGTAACCTTTTACTTTCATGTAATAATTGTAAAACGATATGCTCGACTTGGCGGGGCACTCCCGTGCCTCCAGATTCCTGGCCTACAATAATTACCGGGGTATTAAACTCTATTTACAACATAGCCAGATAAAATTAATTGATTAACAGCCCGATTTCACCCGCTCATAATTTATGAGCGGCATTATTGAACGAGAGAGCAGCGGTAGCCCAGAGGTGGCGGCCCCGACTTACGAACAGTAGGTCGTGGGTTCGAACCCAGGCAGGCACATTACTTTGTGTAATTTATTTCATTACCGCTGCTCTCAAAACGGTGAAGAAAAACATCGTGATCCATGACATGTGACATCTACCAACCCGCACTGGGCCCGCGTGGTAGATTATAGGCCATTCCCTCTCAAAGAGAGAGGAGACCTGTGTCCCAGCAGTGGGAACATTAATAGGCTGTTGATGATTATAGACCGATTATAATAGGTCTATAATGTTTCTACACTTTCTGTCTGTTTTAATCCATTCTTTTCTTACTAAACTTCATGTTTTCTACAAAAGTTTTTTTTTGCTTTTATAGTCTCTAAATTCCTAGTCAAATATATTCGGTTAAATGAAAAAATAAGATTACCAATAATTCCAGTAGCATTTACTGATACTAAAGCACGGTTATATAGCACAAGTAACCAATACCCAAGGAATATAGATCACGTATTCCGTGCTTTACGTATTCTGTACACGTAATGCTGGGGTATTTATGGCTTCTAGCCATCTTAGGTACAGTCTTAGCTTTAAGTTTGCAATGAACATGAAGAGGAATAAGTTAGGTGAGGTAGATTTAAAGTTACTGTCATTCCTTTAGAAATCTTAGGCTTGTCCGAGAAATAGAAAAGAAGCTTTGTAAAGAAATGGATTTGACAGAATTGCAAACGCAATAATTTGAATCAAAAAGGCGCAATTTAATTCATGGCTCGGTTTTATTTAATTATATTCGATTTTCCAGTAATTTTTGTAGTGAAATTTATAGATAGAAAAAACAATAACAAATAAATACATTTAATATCATTCATCTAAAACCCACGTCACTGTAATGAAAATCAATTTATATAACTATAAACTAGTTAACTGATTAATTTTGTACGTCTTGGTGAATAATGTAGCCACACTAGATATCATTAAGGCTAGACACGTAGCTAATCAAATTAATCATGCGGTTTGATAGTGTTATATGTGATTTAAGGGGTCATATCGAACGATACGTGAGCCGAGTTCTCTATCACAATTAGTACGCCTTTGAAAACATCCTTTACATACAAATGTGATTTATTAAGGAACTTCATAAACCAGAAATGTATTTCAAATATTTCTCAACAGCAATTTAAGAGGAAAACAACAGGTACAGACGTAAACTGTGTATCTCAAATAGAAAACGAAGTTAAAATGTGAACTTCTCTTCAAATCTTCGCCAATTTGACGCAAGATTGATTCAATTGAGTTCCACCATTTCCATTTTGTATGCAACCGGATAATACCTGAAGAGTTTCTCCTCGATTTTCCCGCCATCATAACGTGATCTCTTACGTCTATTACAGCACAAACAAACACAACATTCGTAAACTTGCATCTAGTAATTGATAGAGTTCATGTTTGGTTGGATGCTTTCATGTCTCTTGACATTTGAGAAGCCGAGAATGGCCTAAAGCGGACCCCTTTTTAGGGCGTGAAATTGAATCTTGTTGCGGGTGGAGGGTGCACAGAAAACTTAAATATTTAAGGGGAATTACCGTCTAGAGAGGCAGCTCGACGATTCAGAGGTAAGGTATTAATTTTACGAGCCCCATTGTAACCGTAGACAGGGATGTATGAACTCGTTAAGTTCTAACAGTCGTTTGTAGACAGGATTCAGCTTTACGGTCGAGGAGGGTGTTTAAGAGTTGACTTTCGCTGTGCAGTTTGAATTAATTAAAATTAGCGAAATTTCGTGGGTGTTACACATTTCCCTTATGTGTACACAGCTGATGAGATTGCGTGGTCGCTCGTAAAAAGTTTAAATCAGATTGTGTGAGAGTGCCGGCAAAAGTTTTCATAAGCCGTATATTAACTTATAGCTGTGATTCGCGCCTCTGAGCCGCCTGATGAGCCCGTCTTAAAGTAATTTGTTAATTTGGTTTTTTTGTTTTTTTTGGTTTAGTTGGTTGATTGTTCACAAAAAATAACCTCTTTCAAAGTTATTATTTGGTTTGAATAATCATTTGTGTATCACTTTGTTTGTCTATTTTTCACTTTCGGCAAGTCAATTGGTACAGATATTCTGAAAGAACTTCACCATACTTATTTAGTTGCATTTATACTGCCTACATAACAACGATCGCTACCATAGACTCCTCCAACTTCAATCATTGTGACAGCTTTGTAGTCATATACCCTTCTATTTACAAAGCATCATCAATATCAAGTTTAGAAACTTGGAATTTGACAGCAACTCGTTAATTTGTTACGGCATCGATATCTTTGTCTCCATCCTGGAACGTTGCGACCTCAACTACAAGGGGACCACGTTTCAAGACCCCTCTGTTCTATCCCAGGGGAAGTCAATTTCATTAATACTGTGGTTGGTACCCTTCTAGGGGGGCGTACATTTTTAAACATATTAAGTGTAATTGAATACCTGCTCTCTGTGCAATGAATTAAGATTAAGGTGTCTAGGTTCCGGTTTTTTGTGGTGCTCTTAAAGATTTTGTTGGGGCTGTGTTTTGTTTTTATTTGAACTTAACAAAAATTTAAGTACAGTGCAAGAACACAACAGTGACGTCTTGGTAATAATTCACCTTCCTTTAGACGCGTATTGGTCTGTGAGACCGAAAAAACACCCCTTTTAACTTTTTCTTACATCACTTATGTAAAATTAATCTGTTGATGTAAGTTAATTATAACATAGCATATCTTGTTAATGTAGAATATATATAGTTTTGTTTTTTTTTTTTCATTTTTGAGTATTATGTACGATAATGTAGGATAAGTTCAAAAAATGCCTTCCAAAATCATTTATAAACCAAAGTTCCTACAACCGAGTTCAATAAAGCTGTTGATTCGTCATTACTTATTTGTGTTTTATATAAATACTGAGCAAATAAATGATTTTAACTGCTTTATTCTTACTAAAAATGGTAATTGAAATGGAGCGGCAAAATTCTCCCCATCACGTGCCCACTGAGACGTTCGGAAAAATGACGCGCACACTCTAGGGCTCAGACCAAATAAAAAGTAAAGACGGAACTCTGCGAACAGCAAAGTGAGGCCGGTCAAAGTACGCCTCGCCGTGCACATACACAATACTCGCACACACGTACAACATAAACTACGCCTTTTTTTTTTTTTTTTGGTGGGTGTAAAATCATTGAATAACCCCTCCCGCTCTTGGGCAGAGCGAAAGGGAGTGTCAGACTTCTACTGACTAAAAACCACCCATGTTCCTTCTTCGCCCTCTATGTCGAGGCCGCGATAACCGGTGGACTACCCGCGGCCCCGACAGGCGTCGGCCCTTTCGGGCCCCTCCCATGTTGCTGACATCTCTTTGAGGCGCGCGTGGAACACGAACGCGCCGTCGACACGGCCTGTTTTCGTCGTGAGGTCACTCACCGTCCACAGGCCCGCGTCTACGGTGGCCGGAGGTCATCGCGGGACCCCCGACGCCCGGAGCGCCTCCCGCGGCGGCTGGGACGAGAGGTTCTCTCCCTCTCGCGTTCCGCCACCTCCTTCGCCAGCATCACTGCTACATAAACTACGCCTTGGTCTTAAACTTTTTATTTGTGCGTGTATGCGAGGCGTAGAATGACCGGCCTCACTTTGCTGTTCGCAGAG
This sequence comes from Diarsia rubi, assembly GCA_932274075.1. Taxonomy (NCBI): domain Eukaryota; kingdom Metazoa; phylum Arthropoda; class Insecta; order Lepidoptera; family Noctuidae; genus Diarsia; species Diarsia rubi. The sequence goes on along the minus strand of OW026424.1, from coordinate 15,238,974 downwards.
TTCCGTCTTTACTTTTTATTTGGTCTGAGCTCTAGGGTTATGGAGTAGCCACCAAGGTAGCCGCAACAAAGATAAATTAAACGAGGACGCAACATACTTCAAAGTCAAAGACAACATGTATTTTGAAACTTTCTATAACCCACAAAGTAATTAAGACAAAATTTATAAGCAGACATTCTTTTAAAAGGAATAAAAATATAACTAGAATAAATTAGGGGAGGCATTTTACTTTGTACCTTCGGATCCCTAATAAGGCTGCATGTACATATTTCTTCTTAGAAAAGTTAATAAGTTCGTTCTGTTTATTATTCTAGGCGGGCCACTTGCTGCCACAAAAACATATTTTTCGCATAAAGAAAATATGGAGGCTTAAAGAGTTCGAGTTTTTTTTTTGTTGTAATCTTAAGAGATTACCTTGAAATACTTTTGAAGGGGAGAGGGTGAACAAGAAAATTGTTTTACAGTTGTTTTTATTTGCCAAAGTTTATTATCAAACAAAGGTTTTAGGAGTTTCTTTCGTGTTTCATACTGTTAGTTGCCTACCTACTCCGTCTTCTTCATCTAATCGAATTATTTTGATACTAGAGCTTAATGTTTTCCTTATCGGTCTTATCGCCCGCTGAGATTGCTTAAAAATATGACTAATATATAAAACAAATCTTTGCTCCACTACTTCAGTCCTTTCAGCCACATGGTGCATGATAGTCGCCATGACAGCGAAATTTTTGGTGTTCATCGCCGCGTGCTTTGTGCTAGCCTGCACACCAGTTAGTGGACAAGAATTGCAAGTCATTGATGGCAAGATTAAGTTAACAATACTCACAACATCAGGATGTAGTGACACAGTGAATTTTATACGCAATCAATTAGCGGAGACGTACCATTTTTACGGAGAATTTCTTGATATTGAATTCATTCCCTGGGGAAGAAGTGCGTACCCTTGGTGGGTACCGGGCCAAAGTGACATCTTGTGGTGTCAGTTTGGCGAAGCTGACTGCTGGGCAAACCGTCTTCATAGATGTGTTCTGAACATGTTGAAGGACAATCAAGAAGGTCAGGTCCACTATATGACTTGTGAATTTTCCAGCCCCTTTCCTTCTTACTTGCTAGGATCTTATCAATGCGTTGAAACTACCGGGGTCAACCTAACTGACGTCGACCTCTGCGTTGCATATGAAGGTGATGATTTAGACAAACACGCTGAAGCGGCCACCCAACCGATTCTCCAAGAAATTAATTTCATACCAAGCATCGTATTCAATGACGTCATAGACTTAACCCATCATGCATTGTTCAGGCTCAAAAACATGATTTGTTTAGCTTTAGCTCAAGTCCCAAGCACCGGAGTAACCAATTGTTCAGAGTTCGACGTGTTAGGATTTCATGGATAAATTTTACGATAGCCTACTCCGAGTAGTTGTTTTCTGTTTTTCAATGTATGTTATTATATATTTTTGGTATCCTAAATAAATGGTATTTTTCTGCAAAAAGTCACGTTTTTTATTGATCTATCTCCAGGTAAAAAAAACCTTCCCTAATCCTTCCACTTCATTGACTACTTGCAATCCTTGTACACTAAATTTGGACAGGCTAGTGCAAAACAAGCGACGATAAAAATCTAAGATTTCACAGCCATGATGACTTTTGTGCACCGTGCATGTAAAATATTTTATTTTAGTCGTCGACTCCTTTGATAGATCATTGGGAACGGAGACTGTTAAAAATTTTCAATTCTCCTTTTCCCGCTTGCTTTTATTGTATGATTTAGTAGAGTAACCTTTGGAGTTTCTTGCCGGTTCTTCTCCTTAGTAATCGACCAATGCACCGAACCGTGCCCCTTTTTTTTATGTCGACGTTTTACAAGTGCCCATGTATGCATATGTGAAATAAAATATTTTGACTTTGACTTTGATAAGATTAGTACAAAAATGTCGCATTAATTGGATCCTGACCCGTGCTTCACCTAGGTTCTCCGCCTGGGTGTTAAAATGGAGGCTAAGAGTCCCGTGCTCCAGCTGAAATTATCGTAACTGTACAATAATGTCAGTCAGAGACTTAGAGCACTGTTGTAACCGTTAAAAAAATCTGCACCACTTTACAAGAACTTCATTAGTTGGAGCACGAGATCCTAAATATTCACCTTAAGTCCTCATGCTTTAACCGGATAAAAACCTAGGTGCAGCAAGGATTCGAACCCATTTATTATGGATATTATGATTTATTTAATGCGATATTTTGGTACAAAAATTAATCTTATCATGCGATAAAAGTAATCGGTAAAAGGAGAACGGGCAATTTCGTCTTCGTCCCCAATGATGTTTCAAAGGATAGCACTCTTGCCTTACATTGCCTTATATGACCCCAAACAGTCACGAAATTGCGTTCTGTGTTTTAAAATATTAGAACACTACTGAAATTTGATATTTTTTGTTTAAATATGACCGTTAAATTATTACAAATGATAAAAGCAATTGAATTGTGCACTTATGCCACGTGACATATGTGCAGAATTGAGCCTACACGGTAGTATACATTCTCCTTTTATCGATTGCTTTTATCGTATGATAAGATTAGTTAAAAATGTAGCATTCAAGAAAATATCATATCACGATATGATAAGAGTTCCGGCATTGGCCCAAATATTTCAGTTTTGTTCACACGCGCGGTGCACAACAGTCGTCATGGCCGCCAAATATTTGGTTTTCATCGCCGCATGCTTTGTGCTAACCTGTACGCAAGTTAGTGGACAAGGATTGCAAGTCATCGATGGAAAGATTAAGATAACGATAGGCACAACATCAGGGTGTAGTGACACAGTGAATTTTATTCGCAATCAATTGGTGGAAACATACCGTTTATACGGAGACTTTTTGGAGATTGAATTTGTACCCTGGGGAAGAACTTTGGTTAGTAGCGACGGAGTTGTTTCATGTGACTTTGGTGCAGCTGACTGTTGGGCTAACCGTCTTCAAAGATGCGTTTTGAACATATTGAAGGACAATCAGGATGCTCAGGTCCATTACATGACTTGTGAATTCTCCGTCCCCTATCCTTCTTTCTTGCAAGGATCTTATCTCTGCGCTCAAGCGGTTGGTGTCAATTTGATTACCCTTGACTACTGTGTGGCGCATCCTGGAGACGAGCTAGACACGAATGCTCAAGCTGCAGCCGCTGAGCCAGTCGCAGAAATTAATTTCGTTCCATACATTGTCTTTAATGACATTGTAGATCGACCTCTTCATGATGATGCATTGGTAAGGCTCGCAAGCATGATCTGCTTTGCTTTAGCAGCAGACTCAAGCACCGGAATAACCAGTTGTTAGATCTATGTGTTCTCAAGTGTTATCATGCCTACTAAAAAGCAAGAGCTAAGTGAATCGTTGAATTGAGAAGTTTTACGATAAGTGTACTCCGAATTGTTATTTCCGATTCTAGGTATGGTGGTAATTTATGTTTTTGGTATTTTTGCAATAAAATATATTCATACTACACTTGTTTTATTTATGTTACATCCACATGTTTTATTACTGATCTATTACAATCCAAAGTACTCGTAATAATATTATAAATGGGAACAGTGAGTTTGTTTTGTATGTTTACTGGTTTTTCACACAGTCACTCCTTTTCGGATGAACAGATTATGCAAGTTTGCATACAAGAAGAATATGACCTGGATCTGGTGGCAAAAGATCTATAGAATAACTTCAGACCTTTGTACAAGATTATAATTTTTTCTTTATTATGTCTTCCTAAAACGTGTTATGATGCAAGTACCTTAGATACAATAGGTGCTTACATCATAACACTTTTTTTTGATGTGGCAGTTTTAATTAATAAAAATTAGTGTGTCATTGACTAGCGAGTTTGATGGTTGTCCGTCCTAACCCTACCTGCATTTTCAAAGACGTTTGCTTCAGAATCTAGGATTATAATTTATGGATACTCAGTCTAACTACCTATCACAAAGTTGAGGGGAACAGGTACGACAAGGGGAACAACCCCGAAGTAAAGTTGGAGTGTAGTATGAGCTTGGGCACGGTACCAAAAATACATGTTTTGTATCGTTACTTAGGGGTTATTGCCATTTCAGTATCTTGTATTGATTCCAGGCAGGTACGCGGTACTATGCCTAAAAAATACCGGAACAGAAATTAAGTACCTAATAAAAACCTCATAATTTATAAATAATCTTTATTGCCATTAAAACATTAAAAAACAAAAAAGTTAAGCCTCATGACATGTTGTGATTATTCAAAGTTTATTTTTATTATAGGTTCTGCACATATTATTTAGAAAACTTTATCAACCTTACATAATTATATAACTGCTGGAAAACGGTTTAATCTACAGATTTTGACCAGACGAACCGCCATAGATTATCATACTCAAAGATCAATAATAAATACCGTATTAGTTTTATCGCATTTCATTTTTATAGCAATGATTGCTAGGATTAGTCGAAGGTGTCGAGTATCAAGGCACTACTTTAAAAATTTCAGTCATAACACCCGCGCGGTGCACGATAGTCGTCATGACAGGGAAATATTTGGTGTTCATTGTCGCGTGCTTTGTGCTAGCCTGTACACAAGTTAGTGGACAAGGATTACAAGTCATCGATGGAAAGATTAAGATGACGGTAGGAACGACATCCGGATGTATTCATACAGTGAACTTCATTCGCGATCGTTTAGATGAAGCACAACGTTTATACGGAGATTACCTTGATATTGAAATCGTGCCCTGGGGAAGAACTACACTGAGTAGCGATGGAGTGTTTTGGTGTCAGTTTGGCGCAGCTGACTGTTGGGCTAACCGTCTTAACAGATGCGTTTTGAATATGTTGAAAGACGACCAGGCTGCCCAAGTCCAATACATGGTTTGTGAATTCACCGGCACCCGTCCTGCTTTCTGGCAGGGAACTTATCTCTGCGCTCAAGCCGTTGGTCTCAATCTGGTCGACGTTGACTACTGTGTGGCACATCCAGGAGACGATTTAGACCGGCATGCTCAAGCAGTAACCGCTGAGCCATTGGAGATAATTGGTGGCATTCCTTATATCTTTTTTAATGGCGTCCCTGATCGTAACCTGGCCGTTGAAGCAAGGGCAACTCTCACGAGCATGATTTGTTTTGCGTTAGCTGCAGACCCAAGCACCGGTGTTACTAGTTGTCAAATTTAATAGAGGAGTTTCAAAGTGTTAGCGTTTTTTCACAGCTGATTAATTGCCCCTATCGTCGAATCGAGAAAATTTGCGATTTACTCGGAGTTGTTGTATTTTGTTCCCAGTGTTTTTTTGTATGATTGCAATAAACTACATATTTAATACAGTTATGTGTTTTGTTATTGATCTGTCTTCTTAATATCGTGAATAATTTATCTTCCTTTGTTTATTTGTATAAACCTACTATAATTGTCTTATTTTGAAACCAAAGAAGTCAGAAAGTCAATTATATAGTAGTAGTAGTCAATGTAATGCAAGTAGAAAAGTACAAATTTCATAAAAAAAATAAAATAAAATGTCATTAAAATCATAACAATTATTTTTTTCAAATGAATAGCTTTTAATTAGAGTAAAAATAACTAAAAATATTGTAAATAACAGAAAAATATGAATAAGCGATAGATGAAATGAAAAAACTCGCCAGTATTAAAAGTTCCTTTCATAGGTTCTCTGTTAACAATTTTTCAAATAGGTTTATAATCTTCATAGGTTTCTACTAAAACCTGAAAATTGAAACTGATTCAGTGTTTGAAATAATGCAAATGTCCAGTTACAAGGCGACTACTGTAATAATCATGCACAGATTTTTGAATAAATGCACGCGTCGCTGACATGTCGTCAATTCGTCGCCGACATAAATCGTGCGACGTGCGCCTAAAAACTTGGATAATATGAGAAGCTGTTTATTTCATGGTTCGATATTTTTTTGTATTGACTTATGGGCATATAATGAATGAATACTATTACCGTGTCGTGTCCTAATCTAGTATGATTGTTAAAAGATAACGAAATAAGTATAATACAGAAGTCTGACATTAGTTGATTACCTCGTTGGTTTGTTTCTATTGGTTTATATACAGACGGCAGCTTATCAAACTACCAAAAACTGTAAATTTTTTCCAATCAACTTTTAACCTAATGCTTTAGCGCTAAAGTAGAAACTATATTAAAGAAATTTGAAAGATCGTGATAGCTTGATGTGCTGGCGTCTGTACTTATTATACATATGAATAATCTCGATCATCAATCAATTATTGAGTTTATGTCACAATTAAATTGTTAGACGCTTTAAACCGGTCAACCAGTAACTTTGATCGATGCACTTGAAAGGTACGATATTTTCAAGGAAATTTACAATATGAAGTTGCCCAATCTCCTTTATCTTATTGGTGTTATCGTGTGTTTAGATGGCGATAAATTGGAATTGTCGCATTCATTAGCACACATTAATCGTATCATCACGACTTGTGTATGTAACGACATTGCTCTAAACACATAAAACAAATTAATATTTGCTCCAAACACTTCAGTTTTCTCATATATTCGGTGTACGATAGTCGTCATGGCTGTGCAATACTTGGTTTTCATCGCCGCGTGCTTCGTACTAGCCTGTACACAAGTAAATGGACAAGGATTGCAAGTCATCGATGGAAAAATTAAGATAACGGTAGGAACTGCATCAGGATGTAGTGACACAGTGAGATTTTTCGATCATTTAGTGGAAGCAAACCGTTTATACGGTGACTTTTTGGACATTGAATTTGTGGCATGGGGAAGAACAACGTTAAGCAGTGATGGACTCTTTTGGTGTCAGTTCGGCATTCATGACTGTTGGGCAAACCGCCTGCATAGATGTGTCTTGAACATGTTAAAAGACAATAAAGAAGCTCAGCTCCACTTCATGTCTTGTGAGTTCCTTGGTTCATTCGGTCCTGCTATCTTACAATCGTCTTATCTCTGCGCTCAAGCCGTTGGTGTCAATCTGGTTGACGTTGACTACTGTGTGGTACATGCTGGCGACGATTTAGACTGGCAAACTCAAGAATTAGCGGTTGGGCCTATACAGATAATTAATTTCGTTCCATACATTATGTTTAATGACGTCGCAGATCAAGATGTTAGTACTCAAGCGAGGACGATGCTCACGAGCATGATTTGTTTCGCATTAGCAGCTGATCCCAGCACAGGAGTCACAAGCTGTACAATTTAATGACGAGCTTTTAAGTGTACTACAAAAGTTCAAGCCCCGATCGTCAAATTGAGAAGTTTTATCTTAGTATGTCTTTGCTGGTGCCAATTTTATACTAAATGTCCAACTTTCGCCCTTGTTTTAATCGACAAACTTGTGCAATTGTACAATCACCGAGCGATCTAATGGCAAAAAGGATGGTCTAATACCACGGAATTTTTGACGATAAGCTAAATGTTAATGGTTGTGATCCAGTTTTCAATAAGTCTCGTTTGTATTATCAGGTTTTTCATATCTCTACAATAAATGATAATTGTTGTACAGTCGTATTTCGTATGTTGATTAAATATAATTCGAATGATTAGAAGTTTTATTTCAATGTCAATCGAGTAGCTACTCGTACTATGTATGTACCTATGTTTCAAGTAATGAATAATTGGTCAAACGCGGTTCTGGAAACCTCTAAACAACTAATCTGATCGGTAATGTGTCAGGCCGCGTGCAGCGTGTTGAATGGAATTCCGTTTAACTCCCCGCTGCACGCTGTAAGAAACGCGTCTCCAAATTTGCGGCCTCTATTTTAGGAGCACAATTTATCCGCTCAAGTTTGACCGATTCTTTCAACGCGATATGAAAAAAAGTGTTAGTAGGTATCTAATGTTATAAAAAAACACATCTGTCACTTATTTTTATTGATTTAAACTGTATGATTAAGAGCCATTTATAATAAGACGCATCAATGTAATGCATTTATTGTATAAACAATACCAAAAAAAAATGAAAGCTTTATTCAACTAAAATAATGCACTGTTTAGCATTTACCTGAACCATTACATAAACGAATCAAAAATCATCATTAGCCTCTCCTTTATTAGGCTCATATTTATTTATCGAATGATGAGCTAATTATCAAAGCCCGCATTTGTATTCAAATTATTTTCCCTAGCATAAATAATAGAAATGAAAATGGGCTAGTGTAACAATAAATTGGTAATTTAATGTTAATTTCAGCTGTACATTGTATAATTTGCCATTTTGTTTTGTCCTAGTGTTGTAAATGGTTTGCAAACGATGGCACTAACTGCTTGTCAGTGCATTGTGTACTGTACATTATGACAGCTACCTTGCTATAGGGAAAGTTTAACAGGATATTTACTTTTTTAATCCAAAGTTTGGTAAGGTACATTCACGAGCACAACATGCACGTAGCGACTTTTAAAAGTGATTCTCCCTTTAAATCTTGATTGTTATTGAATGAAGTTACGAACATTATATTTTGATACCCACACAATTATGAAACAGATCTTTAATCAAAGTTGCATCGTTATTCTGCGAGAAAATCACTCTCGAATCATCCTAAGAGCAAACATATTAGTGCTCGCTTAGTGTTGATCGGTGCTCATTGAATATAAAAAGGCAACAGAGTCTATGATGACACTGGAATGACCATCAAACTGATCTGATATGAACAAAATAATTTATTGCCTATAATAATTAACTTTATTTAATTATGACTTTCGAAAAAAGTCTATCAGAAAACAAACGCTATTATAAAGCAATGGCTTTATAATAGCGTTTGTTTTCTGATAGACTTTCTTATCGAAAACATTGGCCCCGGACAATGGTCCGGGGCCAATGTTTTCGACGTTGTTTTTTCTCGACTTTTGGTTGTTGCAAATTATCATCTAATGACAAAATGTGCATAAATTAACCATTTACATTCCACAGGTATTGTGTTATATATCTATATGATGAATTCCTTAATATTCTGCTTCCATAATATCGGAATTGAGCTAGTTTCCTATTGATATATACCTAAATTTAATCAGACACTGTCGGCGTATGGCGTAATCTTAATTAATCTGTTTTGGCTTTCGGATTACATTCGCACGCATTGATAAACTGTAATAGCTGATTACTGAGCGTTGCCCAAGTCGATTAGCGGTGATTAAATTAAATTAGTGATATGATAAGACAATATTATGATAGGAGTAAATATGAATATTTTAATTTTCGATTGTTTTAGACTTATTTATCTATCAATTGAAAGATATAATCAGAAAAAATCGTTTAAAAGTTTTTTTAAATAATAAAAGTGTAACGATCATACTTAATTTCTAGTAAATATCAGTGTCCATTACATTTTTTGAACAGTAAAATAAATGTATGTTACAAATGTTTTTAATTATTGTTTTTTTTTTGTGCCTTATAGTGACATATTTTATAAGTTCCAATCGCAATTAACTTATAAATCATTGTTGTCTGATATTCAATTATGAAAATTAAATACAAGATGAAATTTTAATCACCGTCCAATTTTTTTCTAGGTATTGGGTCCTGTATCATTCAAAAACACCATTTTTGAAAAAAAGCCGATACGTAAAATTTTCAAAATAATTATCTGCTCTTCGTGAAACGTTAAAACTTTGTGATGTGATATCTCAATATTTTTGTAATGAGTGATACAAAGAAAAAACACGTACCTATTCAATGAATTTCGCTTAAGATTAATATATCAGAATTTGGACAGTGACCAAAAAATCATGTTGTAAAAGTAAGTTTTTAGGATTCCGTAGCCGTAAAACGGAACCCTTCTACAATCGTCATGTCTGTCTGTCCGTCTGCCCGTCCGTATGTCACAGCCACTTTAGTCGGAAACTATTGAGAATACACAGTTGAAACTTGGTGGGTAGACGTATTCTGTATCTAATACTAAACAGTCTAGTTTTAGGACGATTCTTAACATGCAGAAATGTAAAGTCACCCTACCACATTATTCCGCTATGGACGGCCTCATGAGCCAATAATGCTGCACCATTAAGCGATTGAAAAATGTCATACACCACTTTGCAGCGCCGATGCGCTACATTAACTTCGGTTTGGAAAGGGCGCATATTGTATGAAAACCGCTGCCTTATGATGGAAATACTTTAGAATTATGTCTTTTTAACCTAGTGCAGTATAATAGACGGTGCTGTATTTTTGATGGGAAATGTTTTTTTGTGTAATATTTTGCTCATAAAATGCGAATGATTTGATGCCCTAGATTTAAAGGGCAAAGAGGTGGTGAGGTGGTATTTATAATTTGCGTCGGGGCTCTGGGTTGTTCGAAAGAGATGCCGCAGCCTCGGCACAAGGGCTAAGAAGGAACATGGGTGGTAAGTCAGTAGAAGTCTGACCCTCCCTTTCGCTCCGCCCAGAGCGGGAAAGGTTATTTGATGATTTCCCACCCACCAAAATAAAAGGACTGCGGGATTTTGACCCTAGACGTACGAGGCAATTCATCCGAGAAGTTCCTACATAAAATAATTTTGATGTGCCTTAGATTCGATGATACGACTAGGCGATCAGACGACAAGTTCATAAAACTTTTGACATGTTAGATTATGATAGCTACATAAGTGGTCTATTTTCCTGGTAGGTAATTTTCGAAAATCACTCTATTAACTTAATGTAGGAACCATATGTTACTTGGAAACAGTGTCGAAGTCTTTTAGCCCTTGGTTAAGTATAATGAACTTCTTGTACGCCGAAAGAAACGTTACAAGTAAGATATCAGTGAAGTTAACCTAAAACCGAGTTATGCTTAAGTTATAGCATAGTTTCCGTATTACATAAAAGTTCGTTTGGCTGTCAAGGCGTGAAAAGAGTCAGCTTTTCTGTTCGGAATCAATATACAAAAATACAAAAAAAAACAAAAATATTTATTTCCGTAAAACAATATTTCTTACATTAGTTGTTGATTGGAGTCTCCTTTTAAGCAAATAATGCCTGTAGTAGGAGACTCCGAAACCCGAATAATCCCCGAATTCCGAATATCGGATTAAGGTTGTTTACATTGGCCTGTGGACGGTGAGTGATGGGCTAACTCGCCGTCCGTCCGTCTCACGACGAAAACAGGCCGTGTCGACGGCGCGTTCGTGTTCCACGCGCGCCTCTAAGAGATGTCAGCAACATGGGAGGGGCCCGAAAGGGCCGACGCCTGTCGGGGCTGCGGGTAGTCCTCTGGTTATCGCGGCCTCGACATAGAGGGCGAAGAAGGAACATGGGTGGTTTTTAGTCAGTAGAAGTCTGACACTCCCTTTCACTCTGCCCAAGAGCGGGAGGGGGGTTATTCGATGATTTTACACCCACCAAAAAAAAAAAAAAAAGAGTTTGTTTACATTGGTCTGGTTGAAACTACTACCAATAACAGCCCCAGTACTCTTACTACAAAAGTACTTACAAGCCTATTCCCGTAAACAACACCATATATTACACCATAAGTACGGCTATTAGCAGTATTATGCAGAGCGGGCGGTAGTTGTAACGGTTATCGACTTGTCCATGCAGTTACTATCGTTATTGGTGCTGTAACCGCTTACGTTATTGTTAAACGTTTACCGGGCCCTGTAAATGCTGTGTCGGTGACAAATTTACCCTGTAAGGGATTTTAGTAATGGGCGGCGGCGGGTTGTTCACAAGTTACCGCGGCTTCGACATATAGGGCTAAGAAGGAACATGGGTGGTTTTTAGTCAGTAGAAGTCTGATGCTCCCTTTCGCTCTGCCCAAGAGCGAGACGTTATTTGATGATTTTCCACCCGCCAAAAAAAGCAGGGATTTTAGTAATGGGTTGCAGATTTTTCAGAGTAAGATGCTTTAGTGTTGTTAACTGCCAATATGCTCAGCTGAAGTCTTTTTTTGTAGTGTTATTGTGTCACGATGACGTCAATGTTAAGAAGCTAGTAGCTTAATAATACCTGATGCTCGGGTCGATTGTTAGGTTAAGCCGTGCTTGCTTAGGTTGGTCTGTGGATGGGTGACCACACATTACATACCGAGTTTCCTCCATACCTCGAAAAGCACGTTAGGTCTTTGGGCCCCCCGTCGGGGCTGCGGGTCCCTTCGGGGCTTCGGGTTGTTCACAAGATACCGCGGCCTCAACTTATAGGGCTAAGAAGGAACATGGGTGGTTTTTAGTCAGTAGAAGTCTGACACTCCCTTTCACTCTGCCCAAGAGCGGGAGTTATTTGATGATTTTCCACCCGCCAAAAAAAAGGTCTTTGGGCCCGGCTGTCAGCAGTTGTTACAAATAGTCAGTGGCCTGAAAATCTGACAAACAGCAGTCTCACCAAGGGGTATCGTGTGACACAGTTCTAACTGGGTTGTGAAGAACAGATAGGCTGTGGGTCCATATAAAATGATACTGGGATTCAGCTGCATACGGTTTCCAAAATTATTGGGAAAAGGCTAGGTACACACAAAGTTTAAATACAATGAACATTTTTCTCTGGTTTTGAATTTGAGAAATTATGAACGAAACATTGTTTAAATATATATGTCGTGTATAACATTTTAGTAAATTAATGAGCAATGACAACGACATACCGCTAAGAGATTTCTGATAATACATGTGTTGAATTCCAAGATTTTTTTGTAATCCTAATAGCTAACCATTTTCGTGTTTAAAAAATAGTTTAGTACACAATAATACGCCTTAAAAAACCTATACCAAAGAACCAAATTTACACTTCCCAGAAAAATTCAAATTCCTTCCCCACAACCTCACTCATGTCGCAAAAGCAATAAAACAGTCCGAATTCAGGAAGCAAAATACATTTTTATTAACATTCCCGCGGAGACGGTTCGGTCTTCGGACTCCTGCACGACAAGGACAGATGATTTCCTCAAACCATAAAAGAGGAATAGCAATATACTCAAGATGTAACAAACGAGTTTTGCCGTGGAAGTAGGCAGCTGAATAATTGAAGAAGTATGGTCCCCGGGCGTGTCGGATCGTCTAGCCCGCCGATCGATACTGGCCGAAATGCTACCTGTATACAATAAGTTTTTTTTTATGCAGGAAGACGAAATGGTGCATAAATAATTGGGCTTGGTATCTGATAGCATGGTTTAAGCGTAAAATGCCTAATTCTTAATATGGCAGCAGAGTCGCAAAAGGAATAGTTCTCAAAATGGCCTATTCTCTAGTACTTCGGTTGCTTTATAAACTTCCAGTTATAAATGTTTAGACCCATGTAACATTGGAGCTTATTAATAAATGCTGTATTTTTTAGTCTTTACCTGATATCTCAAATTCAAATTATTTATTCATAATCAAGTACATTTGACATAGAAATTTGAACGTAGATGCTTTTGTGTTCCCATTTTGTTTATTTTATGGAAATAACTACGCATACAACTTTTATTCATATGAGTAAAATTTGTTACCTTTATACGATCATGTATACCAAATTTTGTTTCAGCACACACACACACGATATCAGTTTGTCTCATGTATCGCGCCTTCCATAAGTTCGCTCCGTCTACGCCTGACGTCAATTCATCCAGCCAGGTGGCGGTTGACACATTATATTCACGCCTTAAATTACGATTTAACTGATCCAATCCCAGGCAGTATCAAGATTTTTTGTCTTAACAGCGTTACCACATCCTCTACCAAGAAACGCAAGTTTTAATACAATCGTAACGAGCTAGTATGATACTTAATTGAAAAATATTGGCCACTAAAATTTTCACCCTAGTCTTGAAGATAGAAACTGTCTAATTAAATTTCCGTTTAGAGCAATAAACCGCTCACCACGTGGCATTTTATTGCTACATTTTGGGACTTGATCAGAATTTATTGCTATCTGTGAATTATCAAATACGTTGGAATTTTTTATGAGCGTCATGAAAAATTTAAATGATGAAGGATCCTATTAACGTTTACAGGTTTTTCAATTTTAATTCATCTTACATTTCTAACGCTCTACATAAGTCCTTCGAGTTCTATCACCTTTATTTTAAACTCCATATAGAGGAGATAATAATATGAAGTCTGAGCAGTGGGAACATTAGAAGCTAATTATGCTATCCTTTAGATAGGGTGTCTAAACACAGACATCTTCTCAATGCAACAGCATGTTTGGCGTAGTGGCTGAGTGATTGGACTGCTGCGTTGCGTGTCGTGGGTTCGATCCCCGCACGGAACAAATATTTGTATGGCCTACAGATAGTTGTTTCGGGTCTGGGTGTCTGTGTATGTGAGTTTAAATGTTTGTAAACGCACCCACGATACAGGAGAAATTCCTAGTGCGGGGCAACGTTTTTTAAAAAAAAAATGCCATGTTTTAAATAATTGATTAAGCAGTATTTTTGCACGAAGTATGATAAGAAAAATCGCTAAATCATGCCACATTTCACATTATAATTGGCACGTCACGAGACCTTGTTACTCCTGTATTTTTTCATTTTTCCCCGAGTTTCAGCCGCCGATCAAATGGCTACCTCTATAAAAATCAAAATTATTTGAATCTGTATCTAACAAAATTCGTCGGCAAAATTGTTGAAGACATTTTCATTTGCCGAGTCTTCACTGAAGCGATAAAAAATAGAAGTTGATAATAAAAAGAGCGAAGTTCTGAGAGATAAAACTTGTTCGAATATCAATACTGACAGTCCGTAAAACTAAATTTCAACTTGGTTCATAGATTCTTATCGGAGGAAGTTCCCGGCCCCGTCATGTTTTGCAATTAAAAAGGTCTGACACTGGTTTCCGCTTCTATTTTTGAACTTTATTTATATTATAAGTTTTAATTTGTATTTACAATTTTACGGAGCTGCTCTTGCGTAGGTTTTGCAGTAGGTGGATTTTCAATCAAATGTGACGACAAAAATAGGTTTTGTCAGTCAGCTGTTTTATGGGTAAAAATAGTCATTTATGATTTGTGTTAAAAATACATACCTACATGAAAAGGTTGGATCATAAATTCGAGGTATGGATTTAGCTGGAGTAGAATATTTCGAACGTGGTTATATCAGTTTCAGATTACTTAAGAAGTAACGAATTTTAATATATAGTAAAAAAAATTACTTTATAATTAAGTCTTCCAGCAAAAGTCACAAATTCAAGCTTTCAAAATGCTTTATCGTAATTTCTCATGACAATTATTCTTTTCCTCTTCAGTTTGAGTTAAGTTTATTCCATCAAAAGATTATATCATTTCCGAGGACCAAGATTGCATTTCATGTTCGTAACCCAATTGGATTACGGATAAGAATAATAGTAAAAGAAGGAAATAATAGAGAAATAACTAAACTTATTCGTTGTATCAACAATATCCCGAAACGACAGCAATTTCATGTTTATTACACGAACTGAAAGGAACATCAAAAATACTGTTGCAGGATAGAAATATTATTCGGTTGAATGCCCACCACAGTAACTGTGTAGTAATAGTTTCTAATAAGCAATATCTAACGAACAAGCGAACTTTGGCCTAGCTAATTTATTTACAAGTATTGTGCGAATATATTTTGAGACAAAAGTTTTGTATGATGACAATTTGTTAAAATAATATTTTGTTAAAATAATATGAAACAACACGGTTTCGTTTTTGTGAGGATTAAGTATTTATAATTTAAGTAGAAGTTGTAAATAAATGTAGACAAAATTTAATTTAAAAAGTCTGCATTTTAAGGTAACAGCAAACTTCTTCTCATAGAATTTAGAATAAGGGAATTTTTGATACTGATGATTGTTGCGTACTATGTTCGTTAGGACCGGTATATGTGCCAGAAAAATGCCTAAATCCAGCAGTGATGATGCTGTTGGTCAGAGTTAGCTCAGCCAGATCTAAATACAAACTGAACAGTTCCGCTATTAAAAATTGTTCATGTATTTGTACTACACGTCGTTCTTTCCAGAACACCGAATTCATGTGCACTTTCACCACGCCATTATCAACCAGTCTGTGACCTGTGCCGAATAACATAACTAACGAAACTTGCCCTTCTTGGTCTGCTGGTGACAAGCAGTAGTAGTTCATCGGAGCAAAAAGACTGGCTCTGGAGTTGTCAAGCGTTATGATGACAGCCGTGGCCTAATTCTAACGATGCTGGCTTGGATTCTAGGACTGATGTAGGTTGGTAACATTATTACAAATATTTTCTGTTATTACGATGATTTACTAAATAGTTGGTTGTTGATTAATTGACGATGAAAACTTTGAATAATATGTTATGGGATATATCTTACGATAGGCGCAAATAATATTTATACTATTTTTATTAAGAGGTATTTGTTTGTAAGTTTAAGTACGGGGTAATATCCGGAACTAAAAATCCCATTCTAAAAACGTTTTTACTGATAGAAAGATACATATATATATTTCTTCTGTACGTGTGTTGGCACTGAACTCCTCCTAGACGGCTAGACCGATTTGGATGAAATTTTTGTGTGTGTTTCAGTGGATTTGAGAATGGTTTAGATTTGCAATTGGACCAGGTAGGTGCTGCTGCTGTCCGGGCAGGACGACGTCTGCCGGGTCCGCTTGTTAATTATATTTAGGTATATCATACATCTAAGCCAAGCTATCTCAACATAATATGCCGTCGAAGTCGCGGGCGAAGTAGTAGAAACGGATTAAATGTAAAACATTATTTTTACATTATATTTAAATATATACAAGCTTCACTCGATTTTAATTATTTGATATTCAATACATATAATTTCAACAAAACTAACACCGAAAATGTGCATATAGTTTTCAAATTACATACCAATCAACACCACAACTAATTTAATTAAAGTTACGTCATACGTGTAATTAATTGAAGGTCCTAATTAATCGTAAACTTCACATTTTGAGCGCGATATCGAAATAATTCAAGATTCATTGGGAACCGGGGCAAGCGTTTAGTGTGCGATTTTGCCTCAATTTTCCGTGCCAATAGGCCCCTTGGAGCTCCGGCACGGCGGATCTACTGCCAATAAACAATATCTTCCAGTCGAACGAATGTTGAACGAGGTACTGCTAATTAGGGCCATGGAAACCGATCAAAAGGGAGCCTTTGATGCGAAACTGAAAAGGTGACAACGACGCGAGTCAACCGAGCGTGCGGTCGCGATGAAGTTCAGAATTGGTGCAAAGGAAGTTTGGACGAGGTATAAGATGTTTTTTTTTGTTTAAGGAAAAAGTTAATAAAGTTTTTGTTTTACAGTGATTCTATCCCAACTATTTATTATTTTGCCTTGTTTATTGCAATTGCTGGTCTATGGGCTAGCTGGAATATGTCCGTATGCTTTTGTGAACCTGAATACAGGATGTGATTATTGTTGTCACAGACCGAGTAAAAACACGATGTATAAGACCTACTGTACTCTCAGCAAGAACCATCAACATAAAGGTTGGTAGGTTACGTTAGTACGTTGCAGGTTCTGTTTTCAAATCCTCGTAGTAGTTATACAACCTTAGTTATAATAATATGGCTATTACCAAACCCTTTTTTGGTTCTCGGCTAGATTTAAACCAATCAAAACCCATCACACCTTCATGATAACACAATTCTAGCAAACGTGACGTCACTTCATAATAGTGCCGTGAAAAAACTCAAATACCGGTACCGGAAGCGGGATCGATTTCAATAAGCGATAACTTCTGCATGACCGGCCAGCCATCCTTCAGTGGGAGCATTTGCGGATGCCACTGATCAAAGCAGAATTCCCAGATCCGTTCAGAACTGTACTTGTTGCGGATTTCAATCTATTACCCTGGATATATGACCTAATTCTGTTTAATGTATGTGGATCTGCATATTCCATTACGTTACGTCAAGTAACGAAATGGAATTTGATACCGGGATTTAGGTTATTTGTGTACAAATAAACTGTGTTTATTGACAGATTATCTTCCCATCGATTTCAAATGAGGGCTCAGCAAATACTCCGGATATTTAAAAGACAGTAATGCTTGGTTACGGCCCTGTGTTACGTTACTTAGGTCGTAGATTCGAAGTGTGTTATTTATTTTATTAACAATGCTCTCTAAACCGTATGTGTGAGGACCTTGTGGCTAAATACTACTGCTACTCGGGTCAATTAAGCGTTGTTAAGCAGCACTTGCTTGGGTTGAACCGTGGATTGGTGATAACTCATACATAACACTCACCTTGCTCCGTGTCTTGGACTCGTGTCTCGTGTATCTACAATGGATACGCGTGGTGCACGAACACAAATTCCCTTTTACACAGAGGAGTGGTCCACCTATGTGTCCAGCCAGTTATGTGAAATGCTTAGTGACCTTACAGAGTTTCAAAATGTAAGAAAATAGAATTTGATTCCACGAAATCAAACCAATCAAAATCCAATAGGGTTTTACAACTGGTTTGCAGATCTGTGCAAGGATAGGCTACAAACTTAGGACAGGGCCATAAACTTAGTCGAGGAAATCGTATAAAACAATTGTAAAACCGCTGACTTCAGGCTGAGAATATGCAGAAAAATCTAGGGAACTGAAACTAGAAAACTAGATAAGTATAGGTATTATGTTTTGTGTGATATCTATCATAATGCCAAGATCATATAATGCTTTTGAATACTTTACAAATTCCGGTCAATTAGAGGTTTTTTAAAACTCCACGCGCAAGCCATAACATTTTTTGTTAGCATTTAGCAATGAGTTTAGTTTTTTTAATTTATACAATTAAAACCCGTAAATGTTGCTTTTCAAGCTGGTATTATTACGATACGGGACTTGAAAAAACCACAACAAAAAAAATCCTTACAGTATACATTGCATGATATACATTATCGCCAAAAATATATAACATTTTAAAACTGGCTCCTTCTGTAATGCATCGTATGCTTAAGTATAAAAGACAAGGCAAGGCGTTACAAGAAATACATATTTTACAGTTTTGACAGATGCGTCCCCCTTTAAGATTTATTATTCTGGGGATATGAAGTAACATTTCCCTGTAGGAAACGTGGATTTTTCGTTGTTTTCTACGTACGAAGATAATATTAAAATGCTTTTCTCATGTCCCGTCACACGGAAAGCGGTCTTGAAAGTATAAATCAAATCGTTCTCGTTCGTATAAAGGTTTTGGGTATGCTTGACTGAACTTCAGGTTGAACATTGCTTATGGCTTTAGTGATATGCAGGAACTATGTAGGATAGAAATATTATGGAAAATAAATGTTTGTTATAAAACTAAGAACAAGCTTCTGTTCTTAACTAATTTGCTTTTTCGTATTCTGACAATCTTCCACAATAAGGATGTTAACTGACTTTAAAAAATGTGATTAGAATTAGTCCGTCTGTTAGATTATCGAAAAATATTGAATACGTATTTTTTGTTTTATCAAATCAATAAAAAATTACGAAGATAAAACGCGTCAAAGATTTGAGTGGGGGTTGGTGACGTCACTGACCGCAAGAAAATTACATACTAATGTTTTGGAGTATGACGTCACACCAGTTTTCACAGCACTGTATCGTCTCTATTGTTTGTTACCGTGAAAAAAGAAAAAATACGTGTCCAATATTTTTTGGTAATCTATCTGACGGACTAATTAGATTTTTCTGTTAACTACCCTATTGTTATGTTGTTACATGACACATAATATTTTCACAATTTTCAGTTTCGAAATAAAAATTACACACAAGGAGATAAGTATTATAAGGTTTTATTCCGTTAAAGTTCTTGTTTTTTGGGCCCAACCTATTTATGTCATAATATTGTTAACTCACTTTGTTTAAAGCTGTTGGTTCCGTTTGACATCTGTAGACCTTTGGTAGTCGTTACAGGTAGTCTGGTAACCAGTCTTACTAAAGCCTATTGTATGGCTATCGCATTACCAGACCGATCACTTACACATGAGACCGTATCCATGTACAATAATGCACATTATTAGCCGTTCAGTCGCCATATATTTAAAACTGGCCGTTTGTTCGCGAGCCGTCCAACTTCCCTCATCTCCCTACATAGTTTCCTTCTGAAAAGTATTTATTATCCATGACTAAAGTTCTTTCCCGGCCATCTTTCAAAACTCTATCGACCGTTAAAGATGCATCTTTGCAAGTTTTTCTCGCGATTTCCTTTAGTTAAAGGGGATTGGCTTGTTGTTATGTTCGTCATAAGTTATGGTGTAGGAATTTTAAGCTGGAACCATAAGATGATAATATTACTTTAGTTTTGTTTTGAGTTTTGTGAGTAGCAAAGTATATAGTATATAGTGTGTTTATTATAAAATAATAGGGTATTTTACCAAAAAAATCTAATTAGTCCGTCTATTAGATTATCGAAAAATATTGGACACGTGTTTTTTTGTTTTATCAAATTAGCAAAAATTGACGAAAATAAAACGTGTCAAAGATCATGAGTGGAGGCTTTTGACGTCACTTTGTGGGTAAAAAAGTACTAACCTTGCGACGTCACACGACTTGACGTGACTTTTCGAAGCACTGTATCGTTTTCATCGTTTGTTTAAGTGAAAAAAAAATAGGTGTCCATTATTTTTTGAAAATATATCTGACGGTCGAATTCAATTTTTTTGGTGAAATTAACCCTATTAAGGCACAACAGTCAAAAATAAAAACAGATATTGAGGTTGTTGTGAACCAATTTCTTCTTAAAAATATGATAGGAGGCATCACATTTTGAAATATAATATATCGTAAAATAGGTATCGTACTGCTTCCAGATCATTATTCAACTATACCACACAAGCAATCATTTTCCTATTATACTGAATGCCTCGTTGGTCTAGGCGACTGCTGAGCATGAGGTCGCGGGTTTCATTCCCGGGTCGGGCAAAGTGTTAATGGGCTTTTCCATCAGCAATTTCTCAGTTACTTTGTGTAATTTATTTCATCACCGCTGCTCTGAAAACGGCGAAGGCAAACATCGTGAGGAAACCGGCATATCTTAGAACCAAAAATTCGAAGGCATGTGACATCTACCAATCCGCACTGGGCCCGCGTGGTAGGTTATAGCCCATTCCCTCTCAAAAAGAGAGGAGGCTTATGTCCCGGCATTGGGAACATTAATAGGCTGTTAATGATGGATGATGATTTTTTCAGTAGCATCCACAGAGGCCGGATTTGTGCCCGGTTAAACTAAAACATATACAAGATGATTTTTTTGTCACCGTTTAAATTCTGATATAATAATCTTTGGAGAAAATCATTGAATCCGTGTATTTTCTTTTAGTATCAATAAAAAATATTGAGGTATCACATCACAAAGTTTTAACTTTTCATGGCCAGCGGATAATTCTTTAGAGAAAATGATTTAGTATCAAAATTTAAAGTATCAATTTTTTTTTTCCAAAATGTTGTTCCAGAATGATACTTAGTGCCTAGAAAAAATTTGGACGGTGACTAAAAATCATCTTATATACTGGCAAAATGTGAGTGTACAATTAGGTACATCTCTACCAAACCCTTAGTGGACTACAGGCGTGACGTTATGTTGAATCTATGATACTCTAATAACGTCAAAACTTATCACAAGCTCCTCCAACTTTACGGCCTCCAAGAAAAAAGGAAATTGAGCCATCCAAAACTCTCCACGACAGATCTGTAAGAACAAAATAAAGTTTCACAAGGTCGAGCTATCGTCGTCGGAGATATTAAGTTTTTCCTATTATCAGGGCCAGCCAACCAGTCATAAATCGTGGAGCCTACGACTTTATTGCCGACTGCGATAGAACTACTGTCCGAAGGTAATGAAAGATAGAATAGTGAGTTTAATGCTATTTGGTGGTTTGAAGATTTCATTTTGAAGCAATTTTGGGTTGATAGAATTACGGGTACAGATTATTCTTAGTAACTAACTCGAAGACATACGATTTATTTCAGTTATGCAATTAAATTACATTATTGAGTAAACCTCACAAGAAAATTTAATTATTTATAAAATTTGTATGGAGAAGAATGGACTCGAAACTAACTGTAACAACATTCAGATACCTTTGTTACTAAGATTTACCAACAAAACACTTAATTTTAGGTCGGTAACCCCCTATAATTTTAAATGAACTTCAAAATTAGATTAATAATATCTGTAAAATAAAATAAAATCTTTGAGTAGGCAATCATTTTGACAGTGCATAAAAAGTATTTCAATTGATTGATAATGTCCAATACCATAATTATTATAAATTCAAAACATTAATTTCCGATATCGACAACGAAAATTACATTATTAAATTAAAGACATAAAAAAAAGCAATGTATGTCCGGCTGGAGTTGTTCGAAAATATCTGCGATCTCTAATAAGAAAAGTTCGTCGATACCACGTCAGTAATTTAAGAGAGCCCATAGAAAGTTTAGTACGAAATTAAATTTTTGTTGCGCACCATACACTTCGGATATGTTGGGTTTCATATTTTAAGCTTTTTTGCTACCAGTTTCATAGTTTGGGCGTTTTAATTAAGGAAATGGGTTAGTTAATGAAGTTTTCTTCAATTTTGTTATCTTATTTTCCGTGCACGAACTTGGGTTCATAAACTGTGTCAACATCAACAGCTTTTATTTTCCCTTTTTTATGCAAAATCTAGTGTTAGCGTTTGTATGACACCTCTTTTAAAAGTTTTTTTTTTCTTAGGTATTCAGACTCCCGTTGTTTTCTTACTATGTAACTGGATAGGTTTCGAGTCTAAGATATACAGTGCGCACGTCTTGGATTGAAAATGTTATAATCGAGAAAAAAAACATACCTATTGAGCAAATGAGATCCAACCGAACCAAAACAAAATAATACTGACAACCAATCGATACCACTTTATTACCATCATGCAACAAAAACATCCCTTTACGTCCAAAAGGACAACATAATGCTTTCAAAATAATGAATACAAACAAACACGGAGGGTTTTTCTCTACTCTAACAATAGATATATAAGAACATTTATATATGAATGTATGCACATAATTTAAGGCAGAATTGCGTACCCCTGTCACCTGGCAACCTCTATGAATTATACAGGGCAATTTGTTGCTAGATAAGTTATCAGCTACTAACGGAATATAGATAGTCGGGTTATGTTGTAAAAAAATTGGTACCTACAGCTACGGATGCCAATTTGTTCGTCATTATTTTTGGACACTCCGCGATAAGGGTATGTCTGAAGATAACGCTATCTATTATTTTGTCGACCTAAATGAATTGTAGACTGTACAGGGTGTCTAAAATGGCCGCTTTAGCAGAATCGTAATATTAATCATGTTAAAAATTTAAAATTCTTAAAATGGACTTTATAGTTGCAGACATAAAGTCCATTTTAAGAATTTGAAATTTTAACGTGATTCATACTATGATTCTGCGTGGATTCTGATAAAGCGGCCATTTTAGACCCGCTGATAGTCTAAAATGGCCACTTTAGCAGACCATAAAATGAATTGCGTTTAAAAACGTAAAATGGCTCTTTCATAATAGTAACTGCGTCTGCGACTATTTTACGAATTTTAACGCAATTCATATTATTTTCCTATTATGATCTATTTTCCTAAATGGTCACAGGCGCAGTCACTGAAAGGTACATTTAACGCTTTTTAGCGCCATTCATATTATGATCTGCTTTGACTTCTACTGACTAAAAACCACCCATGTTCCTTCTTCGCCCTCTATGTCGAGGCCGCGATAACCGGTGGACTACCCGCGGCCCCGACAGGCGTCGGCCCTTTCGGGCCCCTCCTATGTTGCATACATCTCTTTGAGGCGCGCGTGGAACACGAACTCGCCGTCGACACGGCCTGTTTTCGTCGTGAGACGGACGGACGGCGAGTTAGTCCATCACTCACCGTCCACAGACCCGCGTCTACGGTGGCCGGAGGTCATCGCGGGACCCCCGACGCCCGGAGCGCCTCCCGCGGCGGCTGGGACGAGAGGTTCTCTCCCTCTCGCGTTCCGCCACCTCCTTCGCTAGCATCACTGCGTCCCATTCCTCCTCGCCCCGGACCATGGCTTGCACCAGGGCCGGGCGCGAGAGGTCGCCGCCGCCGATCGCCGCTACGAAAACACGGCGGGGCTCCGCCCAAGCGGGGCACACCTCCACTGTGTGCTCCACCGTGTCCTCCGGCCGATCCTCACAATGGTGGCATCCGGGCGTTTCCTCCCGCCTGATCCGGTGCAGGTCCCGAAACAACCGTGTCCGGTGAGGACCTGCGTCAGACGGAAGGTGAGGGCGCCGTGGCGCCTCTCTAGCCACTCCTCAAAGAGGGGACTTACCGCCACTATCGTGGCGTGCCCATCTAGAACTGCCCTTAAAACAAAATATGAGAACAAGTCTGGCATAATAACTCTGAATTAAAAAAAAAACTAGGTCCCGTGTTTCCGCAAAAAAAATCACTACAACAGCGAATCGCAGCAGAAAATTAATTTTAATTTAGCAACTACAATTCATTCGACATTTTACAAAGAAACAACATGGCAAACGACCAGCAGTTAAAACATTTCTTTCACTATTTGATTAAATTTTAACTCTGAATTGAATTTCTCAAAAAGTAATAAAGAGTGAATGCGCAGAGCATGTAAAAGAGTGGCCAATATCATTATGCGAAATGGCCGAACCGAATGTCCGAAAGATGAAAGCTTTATTCGATAGTAAAAGGGTAAAGCTATAATATCGATAGTTAGGAATCGAATGGGATCATTCGGGTTCGCCGTAATTTTATTTAAGTTTTATAGTGAAGTTATTATGGATTTATATACGAAATACCTTTATTTTCTATGTTTTGTATTTATCTGTTCAGAGAGATGTTTTACAGTCGTTATTGGCAATCATAGTCGAAATATGACAGCCAGCTATGAATGGTATTCAGCTGAATACCAGTATTTTACATGAAGCAACTGCCTTTCCAAGTTGGGAAAGGGCTAGGCAGATTATGATGATATCTGTTCAGACAAAAATCTTTAATAAGACGTCAGTACCTTATTAAGATCGTATGTGCGATCAATTTCCTTTCTGAGAATATCAGCCGCTTTTCATCTTACAAGTCTTATATTCTACGTTGATACCTTGTTCTTTATATGCTTTTGCTGTGCATGACTTTTGACTGGAATTCTTTTGAGTTTGCTTTCAGTCTAACCGGATACACTACAGAATACTAATCCAAATTGTTTATTGCAAGTTACTAATATTTCGCATGGAGCGACTGCCTATCTGACCTCCATAATACAGTTAGTAATGGATAATATGATACTTTCGGGCCACTGACAACCTTGTTTTTTTTTTTGGCGGGTGGAAAATCATCAAATAATTCCCTCCCGCTCTTGGGCAGAGTGAAAGGCAGACAGACTTCTAATGACTAAAAACCACCCGTGTTCCTTCTTAGCCCTATATGACGAGGCCGCGGTAACTTGTGAACAACCCGCAGCCCCGACGGGACCCGCAGCCCCGACAGGACCCGCAGCCCCGACGGGACCCGCAGCCCCGACGGGACCCGCAGCCCCGACGGGACCCGCAGCCCCGACGGGACCCGCAGTCCCGACGGGGGCCACTGATAACCTGTTACGACTATCGAAGACAAAGACACGGGGGAAATTCAGTACGTAATGGGTGGTCACCCATCCACAGAACAACCTAGGCAAGCCCTGCTTTACCTGATAATTTATCTGATCGGTTGTCATTAACTAGCCACGAGTCTCCTCCTATAATTTGATTTTTTCACTCAAATCTTACAATAAATACACTTTAACAAAATTACAAACATTCCAGAATAAGGTACTCAGGAGTATTGTTAATGCGCCCTGGTATATAAGAAATGACGACCTCCATCGTGACCTAAACGTGGAACCCGTCACCAAAATAAAACAAACAAAGTGTTTATATTATAATATTAGACTCTAAGAAAGTGGAACGGACTTGTTTATAGTACAATCAGCACTATTCTGTTTTAAAATAATTACCACGTAAAAAGTTAAGTTAGATTAAAATTGCTTATTAGTCTTGTAGGCTAGATTGTAATTAATTATTAAGAACCTGGTTCTTTTTAATAAAGGATAAAAAAAAAACTTTATCAAAATCAGACCATTGAACTCCACCGATGAACATAACGTGTCCGACCGAAACAGGATTTCCAGCCGAAACCGAACCTTCGGTTTTGGTCCCAGTTTCGGCCGAAACCGAAACCGAAACTTATTAAAAATTTTATAGTAAATTTATTATATTGTTACGCATTTAAAAGATGATTTAGTCACAGTCCAAATTGTGATATATTAATCTTTGGCAAAAATAATTGAATGCGTGTTTTTTTTCATTCTGTACAAAAATATTGAGATATCATAATTATAACAAAGTTGTAACGTTTCACGGAGAATGGAAAATGCTTTCGAGAAAATGATTTAATATGAAAATTTTGGGCATCGATTTTTTTTTCAAAAATGGTGTTAGTGTGACCTAATGTGTTAATGCCTAGAAAACAATTGGACGGTGACAAAAAAATATCTTATCTATCTATGGGAACTATATTTTCTATCACCTAAATTTATATTTGTCATCAAGTTGTATCACCTAATAAATAGATCTATCGCCACGAAATATTTTCGTTCTCAGATAAACAAAAAGTGTTTCCAGAAATGAATTATCAAATTAATGTTAATATAATTATTTGTGTAAAATAAGAGCAACAAAAAGGTAGTGCATTAGATGAATATAAACTTCGTTCTTATAATAATAGTTTTATTACATAAACAATAGTTTTGTGCCCAGAATGGTAGATCTGTCACCAAATAATGCTGAAAGAAACCCTAACCCTAGAGGGTCGACGTCAAGGTCAGCCCGAGGTTCGGTTAGTTAGGTTCCTTTAATCCCTGCAGACAGACCACTGAACTATTATAATACATACAGAAACATTTATTTGCTACTAGACCTTATATCTCAGGATTTTAGGTGATTTATTGTGGAACTGATTTTGCATTGTTTGGTGACTACATTTTGGTGACAGATCTACTATTTTGAGGACAAACCCTATTATTTAAGAAACACAAAACTAATTAAATTGGTGATAGCTTAAATGATACCCTCTATCTATCTTGTTTAAACAGATAACACTTTTAAAAAAATAAAATGCAACAATTAAAGTATGTAACAAAAAAAAATGTTCTTTATTAGTAAAATTAACAATTATTAAAGAAAGGTAACCAATATGTTTGTCAAACTTTTTTAAAAGAATTCATTTTTTCAGTCGGTCTCTCTCATTCATTCAGTCATTCACGGTATAGTTAAATCACCGGAGGGAGTTGTGTATCGGAATTACGGGGTGGTTCGAATACAGGTACAAAATTGAATTCAATAACAATTACAAACAGATAAAGTAATGTTTGAATCAATCATCACAGGCATCTACCACACCTATTAAGTGTTACATAAATTCATATTGTATGAGTTCTAGGGCTCAATAGAACCAAGTAAAATATGTAATGAATCCTATTCTATAAGAATCTATTTATTTTTCACTGTAGGACAAGACTCTAATAAATGCCATAAAAATACATCATCATGAATCATAAGTACAAACAAATACTTTCCTAATAAAGTAATTCAGATAACCTCGAATAATCACGATCGCGCCGGCTAGCGAACTCAACTGGCAATCACATATTATTCAGTCACTCGAAGTTAGCCGATTATGCGTGACAATTCACGAACACCTGGTTTCGGCGCGGCCGAAGGTTCGGCCAATTATTGGCCGAAACTGAAACTGTGGCCGAACCTAGATTTTTTGGCCGAAACTAGCCGAAACCGAAAATGAACCTTCGGTCGGTCCTTAATTAAAATAGGTACTCAATTACCTTTTCAGCGTTTGAGTAAATCAGATGAAACATGCCCAAAAGACTTTTCAAAGACTTCTAACACTACGAAATAAAATTTAAACAAAGTTCTGCAAAAAAACCGGGGAACATGTCGCAAGGGCGACAGCTGTCTCTGAATGATGAAAAGCTTAAGGCGATTACAGGACTTCCTCCCAGTTCAAGTTTAATATAAAAATAAGAAGATAATGCCATTTTAAGTGTGTGTTCTTTTGGTACAGCAGCGACATTTTAGAACTTTGTTCGAACGCGGGGACGTGCCGCGTTATTGAACATTTTATCCGCATGGTATCTTTAACGCGGATATGGTATTCAGTTGATGTTTTTTTCTGTCAGAATTCCATGTTTCTTTTTAGTATTAAAATTTGATATCTGCAGTATTTAGAGTACTATTCCTCCAGGAGACGTTGAAAAAATTCAGTCTATAAATGATTTTGTTTTTGAAGTTGCCTAGTTACATAGTTTGTATTCTGCAAAATCCTGCAAATGGTTTTTGCAAACCATCCTTTTAAAAAAAATACAAGAAACCGTATATCGAGACAAATAATTAGTACCTTTAAGTGTTGTTTTAGGTACTAGTAAACAACATTTTTTGTAACATTTGTTTCAGACATTTTCGGATATTATACTAACTTCCATGCGATATTCCAAACGAGGGGCATTACATAGGCAGAGGGGAAAAGCTAAAAGTGAATGTTAATATTTGCTTAAGCCTTACTGCAGAAGAATGGCGACATAGAAAACGCATGTGACTGACAGTCTGATACGAACTTGTCACTTAAATTCACCAGTTGTTTATATTTGGTAAAATATATTTCGAAGTTTTTTTCAGATTCTTGTAATACGGGATTGAAGTGGCTTTGAAAGTTTTAATGGAAAATAGAGTGTGTCAAAAGTTCTGGCTTTAAGTAGTCTAGATACTTATCTGGTTGGTAATTTGTCAGTACAGTCAAACTGATACTGCAAAAAAACAATTCACGTTTGAAGGAGCATAGTTATACAACTTACTACCAGCTTGTATAAAGGGTTTGCACTCATTCAATGCAGTCAAAACACAACTATCTGAATACCTTACCGCAAATTCTCAAAAACTGAATGCATTGAATGGGTGTTACTACTGAATAATGTGTAATGCAGTGACGAATTGTTTACTGTTAATATTAGCGTATGGACATCTGTTTTCGTGTAAGTGACTTTGTGTCCTTTTTTGAGAATAAAATATTTTTAAACCTACAATGTTTTTTTTTTATTTAAATTCATAAAACTTCCGAAAAATAAACATAAATGGACGAATCAATAATTTGATTGAATTTGAAAACAATTTGATTGGCCTGTTGGTCTAGTGGTTAGTGACCCTAACTGCTATGCCGGAGGTCGTGGGTTCGATTCCCACCCAGGACAAATGTTTGTGTGATGAGCACGATCATTTGTTCTGTGTCTGGGTGTAATTTATCTATAATATGTATGTATTTAGAAATATATAAGTATGTTTATCAGTTGTCTAGTACCCATAACACAAGCTCTGCTTAGCTTGGGACTAGATGGCGTTGTGTGATAGTTGTGGAATATTATTAAAAAAAAAAAAAAAAAAAAAAAAAAAAATAATAGTACCCTGACTTATTTATAACTCCGTCATTTAAGACCCAATTGGAAATAATCATTTATTTTGTGCTATGATATACTTTCCGATTGGTCTCATAGAAGTTCTATCAAAATGGGTTTTGTAGTCTGTTTTTATTTTCTTGCCCTAAAATGAATAAAAATACTATTCATTTGTAAAAAGAAATCTGACATTCAAAAAACTGTTACTGATTTTTTGGTAGTCAATAAGTTTTTTAGCCTAGTGTAACGACTTTCAATAGAATAAAATACCAGCTATTACTGGTTTTATTACAACTAACGTGCTGCCTACCGTTCATATGATTGTTACGACAGCAACAAACAAGTTATAAAGTAGAACCTAAGTACATTTTTACACTCCCGAGGTACTAGAATTCTTAGTAATAAAACCACAAACTTTAATAGGCTATTATTTCTTTGCTTTAAGTCCGGACAGGCGGTCTTACGGCCTAGATTGTTGAATTATGTTAACAAGTCTCTTTACTTAGGCCCGCAGTGAAGACCTTGCCTTGTCACTTGGTTTACTTGAAATTATAAGTAAGTATACTTTTTTCGTTCTTTTCTTTAGACGTGAACCATGAGGGCAGGTTCGAGACGGCACAGGAAAAGCGCTCTTGGGTGGAATTGGGTGAGGCTTTTGCCCAGCAGTGGGACAATGCAAACTAAACTTCTGGGGCAATAGTACAGACAAGGAGCGCGCTTTTATTGGTCAAAAACGGTGCATTAGAGCTATATTTAAATTATGTCAAACTGATTCCTGCAAGCCATTTTTTATAAAGATGAAGGTTTTAACTATGCCATGTGTCTATATATTTGAGGTCGCAGTGTTTGTCAAAAATAATATTGACATGTACAATTATTACACCCGTGAACGACGCAAGGACAAATTACGCACAGTAGCTAGCAAGACTCATATAATGCATGAGAGCATCTTTTGTACAGCTTCTCGTATTTTTAATAATATTCCGGGGCCCATCCGAATGATTGCTAAATTAGAAAAATTTAAAAAGACTCTCCATGATCTGCTAGTACACAAGTGCTATTACTCTATAAAAGACTTCTCATCAGACAAATCTCTGCTACAATATACGAGTAATCCCACTCAGTCGTGATGCGTTCAGTGACCTGTTGACATGTACCTTAATTAATTAACTATTTTGTATAATTCTGAATAATTTGTAATATCCATGATTAAAATATGTACTGACTATTTAATTGTATGCCCTACGGGCGGGACATAGCTGTTCACAACTCATTATGTACCTGCCACCTGTATTATGTTACCTACCTATGATCCACAATAAAGAGATTGAATTGAATTGAATTAAATAAAAAAATACTTTTCTTTGATGTTGTGATCACGTTTTGAAGCAGAATTGTTGTATCTCTCGCTCGAGGCTGTTTTATGATGAAGAAATGTGATTAGTTCTATTTTCGAAAAATTAGATTTTATTTTTAGTTTTTCCTTAACTAAATTAGTTTGGTAGAAATATATTAATACAAACATGTTTCAATCATCTGAATAGATTTTTCCAAACTGTTTTGGGGTCGGCTTCCAGACTAACTGGATACAATTGCATACCTGTATTTTCCGGGAACCGACTGCCTATCTGACTTCCAGAAACCAGTTGGTAATAGGTATTACGACACCCCTTGATAAAACTAGTTGTCGCACGAATGAGAACTTAAATAAAAGAAACGAAAGAATTTTGCTACGTAGAGGTCTGACAAAATTAAGAAGAAGAAGACGACAGGTTGTCAGATTTTCAGGCCACTGTCTAGTAACGGCTGTCACAGATCAAATAAAGAAAAAAAAACAAAATAAAACTAAACACACAAACCCAGTACACAAAGGTGTGAACATTTCGCGACCAATACAAACCGAACGTGCGAGTAGTTGCATTCGTGAGGTAGCGAGGTGCTCGGTGCTCACATTCCGCAGTTTTCCATATCGCGACGGTTTATCGCGATCGCTCGCCCCCCGTCGTCTCGATGATCCATCTTCGAGGGAACTGGGGGTATGTAGACGGGCGGTTTAAACGCTGGGAGTTGTATTTTTTTGTAATATGACTTCTGAGATAACAATCTTATGTTTTCTGAAGAGTTCTGGAGTGGTCAAAACTTGATAGGATTATATTAATAGGGTAGCTAACAAAAAAATCATATTAGTCAAATAGATTACCAAAATATATTAGACACAAACAATGAAGACGATAAAGTACTTTAAAAACTCGTGTGACGTCATATTCTAAGACATTAGTATGTCATTTTTACCGGTCAGTGACGTCACAAACCCCTACCTTTTTGCGGTTAGTGTTAAACAAACCCCCACTCAAATCTTTGACGCGTTTTATCTACGTAAATTTTTATTGATTTGATAAAACAAAAAAAACGTATCCAATATTTTTCGATAATCTAAAAGACGGACTAATTAGAATCAATTTATTTTTTGTCAGGGTTTTTTTTCTATTCAGACACATAAAGAGGGCATTTTATCATGAATGTCTAGGCAATTTGTATCTTTACAAAGTATTCAGAATTTACTGAACACTGATTTCGATATTAAAAAAAATCTGCAAAGAAAAAAAGAGGAAAACTTGGCATCCATTTAATCGAGGAAAGCCGTGGCAGATGATGGCAAAGGAAAAATGATTTTTCTTTGATAAATTCACACATTCCCTTAAAATACACTAATGGACCGTGTTGGGAATTACATCATTTGCGATATTCTTTAACTGAGTAGTAACTCCCATAATCCATACTGAAGTAATTGATTTTGCATTCAAAACTATAATAGTGGTTTCGTTTACTATTCACGGTACGCTACTAATAGCAATAAAATAAAAACAGTATTTATTATTATAGCTATGTCAATATTGTAAACAAAATCCTGTTGCTGTATTATTGAAGTACAATACGATTATTTATAGGTTACGTGTTTATTTATAGCATTGTTTACATTGCGGTTGAAAAGTGTTTTTCTTTTTTGTGTACGTCAAAAGAGGAATAAATAACTTCACAGTCAATTAATCCTACATAATAAACCTACTGTTAGATGATATATCGAAATGTTTGCCTTTGAAACTATCAATTTGATTAGAAAAAAATCACTTCACTCAATAAGTCTTTAGCCGTGTACTGACTGAGCGCGCAGTCTCGCGAGGTGTGCGCGCGAGGCAATTCATGCGGTAAGTCAGGAGGTGCCTCGCCCGAGGAATACAATGAAAAAATTAAAATCACGATCCTGTCGCGCGACATACGCCCGAGGCTGCCTAGCGAGCCTGTGTGCTCAGTCAGTATACGGCTAATCTCTTTGATTTTTATAAAACGGATTGCACACATTTGTTTTGCTGCAAAGACAAACATAGTTTATTGATGCACTCATTATTTAGCCGATAGCCATACTTGATATAAATAGCTTCATATAATTTAAATATTCAATGGATGTGAAGTGTAGATACAACTGTCCAAACACAGCGTTCGAACCGCCGATTCTTTTTTTCTTTCTAACATTCTTCTAGAGTTAAACCAAGTCTGCGTTTGAAACGCAGCGTTTCAAACGCCCGTCTCCACCAGAACTTGTCGCGCGTACCAATGATCCATCTTCGTGAAAACACGCGCAAGCGACGCGTGATTCCACCAACAAGGGTGCAGTAGGGCCGTGAAATATTTACTTTTTTCTCTTCTTTCCCTTCGACGAGCAAGTTTCGTGTCAAACTTAGGGCGACAAATGGCGGCAACGGGCAGGGAATGCGCGATGCTTTGTTAACGGATAAACATTTCAATGGGCGTGTAGTTGTTTGTAGTTTTACGTCTTTGGTATTTTTTTTTGTACGTCGTCGTTTAATCCTGTTTGGGCTTTTATAAATTGCTGCGATAACGGACTGAAATACGGATAAGATTTTCAATTGTATCAGCGTGACAACTTTTGTGGGACTATGCCAACATTTTATCACTTTTAAAATAGGTGGTGGAACTCTGTTTTTTCAAAAACAAAAGAATAACCTTAAATAATAATGGCTGCTGTATAAGGGAATGTCCACACTTACCCATTCGAGCCGGTCATGGACTAAAAGCGAGTTGTTTAAAGCGTTGTCGAGTCGTGTCGTTCAAACCAAAACAATGTGAATAAAATATTTTTCTCTTTTATTTTCTGGACTGAAAGCTGACCTTATTCTTCAGAAAGGTCACTTGCATTGAAGATACTCGCAACCGGGGTGCTAGTATGACCAGATGTATGAACATGGACGAGGGATAAGGAGTAGGTTTGTAAGGATCGTAGCAGGTGGTGCTCTGTCGTTTCTGCCTACCATTATGGGAAAAATGCTTTACTTTATGCATGTGTGTGCACATGAAGCTCAATCTTACGCGAAGGACGCATAAACAAATGAAGAAACACTGCAAATGAAGTCAACAACCGCATAGATTTACTTTGATCAGTATTAAAATATATACAGTTTTATAACGTCAGTGTTGCACGCCGACTCACCCCGGAAGCGGAGGGGAGTCACGCGAAGTGCGAAGCTTCCCCTACACTGCGCCTGGACAGGTCGGCACTACGTATCATTTGCACATTATCTACGACCGTGAATGAAATGATGCGTGAGTCGTATTTACTGTTCTGTTTTTGTAGTGCAATAAAGAAAATGAAACGTTCTCTGTCTGTATATGCTTAAAAATTAAAGCTTTAATAGTACTCTTGCTTATGATATAGAAAGTTGATCATTATTCGTTTTGACAGCTATTTATATATATAACATGATAAAATCGCGCTTGTAATTCCCGAAAGGTTAGGCAGAGGTGTACCCATTAGTAAACCCCATTTCGCTAATAGGGTATTTAACCAAAAAAAATTATTTAGTCCGTCTGTTAGATTATCGAAAAATTTTATATTAGATACTTACGTGTTTTTTGTTTTCTCAAATTAATAAAAAAACACGAAAATATAACGTGGCAAAAATCATGAGTGGGGGCTTGTGACGTCAATTTTTTGGGTAAAAAGTACTAACCTTGTGACATCACACAACTTGACACAACTTTTAGAAGAAAAAAAAATACGTGTCCATTTTTTTTTGGAAATCTATCAGACGGACTAATTATTTATTTTTGGTGAATTACCTTATTCCATCATTACCACCATATCACACTCATTTAGATATCTACCTTCTAATTTGCGTTGCTCTATCATACTGAAATTTACAGCAGGCACAGAAGAGGCATCTTCGGTTAGATAATCGAATAATTATTCAATTGGCGTTCACAAACATAGGCTACATAAACTATCACCGAGCATGCAAACTCTGAGTTTATTTCTAAAGATAGCCAACACCTCATATGTGCCTGCTCCTAGTTTATAAAACTGTCGTGTCAACCACTACTAAAGGAAATCGACGAAATACGAAGTAACAAACATTCCTCATAGCATTTATTTACATAAAAAAGAATGACTAAATATATCTTGGAAAACGCGGATTATTTAAAGAGTCTTGGCTTATACGTGTCTGCTTTCTTTGATAAAGAATTTTTACAGAGAAGAAGAAAACAAAGAGAAGGTCGTTCTATAATACACCAAAACACCGAAAATAACAAACTAATAGTGGATGGAAAAGAAAACCGTAACGAAACGCTAAATAATACAAGTAGACTATCTTTCCCGACCCAGACCACAAAAAACAGGCAAAGTGAACTTTGTTCCTTTCGCAACTAATTTTGAAGTTTTATTCCAAAATATACGCAGTCTTAAAAATAAAAAAGATTTGCTACAATCGGTCATTGAAGAAAAACACAACTTTCATGCAATATGTCTGACAGAAACCTGGATTACTGAAAATAAACTTGAACTACTACACATAGATGAATATAATGCGGTTTCCTGGTACAGCAGGAAACAATACGAAGGTGGAGGCGTATGCATTTTTATACAGGAAAATATTGAAACCCTAGACCGACCAGACATAACATCGTTGTCAGTTGAGTTAGTATTTGAAGTGTGTGCAACAGAAATAGTCCACCAAAATATTGTCATCGTAGTGATATATTGGCCTCAGAAAAATAGAGAGACTGATGTATTTTATGCTTCTCTCAAAAAACTTTTGCAAATGTTGGCAACCAAAGATAGTAAAAAGAATATCATTATAGGAGGAGATTTCAATGTCAATATATTAGAAAATTCAAATAGCACTACAAATTTATTAAACACTATGAGTAGCTATAACTTCGACCAAATGATAAATGATCCTACCAGAATATCTAAAACAAGTGCTACATGTATAGATCTAATATTTACAAACTTTAAATTGGAACACTTTAAGGCCTCTGTTGAAGACTTCGGACTTTCTGATCACAAGGGAATAAAATTATCAGTTCCCAAAAAAGCATTAATAAATGAACGGAACACGTGGTATATTACAAAAAGAATATTTAATGCCAAAAACATTGAAAACTTTAAAACGCAATTAAGTAAAATACATTGGCAATCAATATTGTCAGACGACAGAGACGTTAATTCAAACTATGAATCTTTCCACTCAAAAATTTTAAGTATCTTAAATGCCTGTATTCCAAAAACAAGAATTAAACTTAAAAACAAGACAAAGAAGTCATGGCTAACTACCGGTTTGAAAGTGTCTTGCCAGCACAAACGTCTACTTAAAACATTTCTGTCACAAAATGAAGCCCCTATCTTATTCAAATACTACAAAAAATACGAAAAACTATTAAAAAAAGTAGTTACAAAATCTAAAAAACTCATAAATATTAAAAGGATACAAAATAGCACTAATATTTCGAAAACGATGTGGCAAATAATAAAAGAACGCACAAATAAAACAACCAAAAGAACAAAGAAAAATATTAAATTGAAAATACAAAATACGTTATTGGAAAGCCCTTGCACTGTTGCAAACGCTTTTAACGACTTCTTTAAGTCAGTTGGTGGAAAGTCTAGCGCTCAAACCGGTCGATCTGTCATTACAAAAAACGATAAATCTCTATTTGTCAAACCAGTAGATGACTATGAAATACTCTCAATAATAAGACACCTTAAAAACAAGAGAAGCTATGGTTTTGATGAACTCCCACCCACATTAGTTAAAACATGCGCAGAGGAACTAGCCAAGCCACTTGCATATTTAATAAATCAATCCTTCACTGAAGGAACCGTCCCCAAACTACTTAAGATCTCGGTAATCAAACCAATCCACAAAAAAGATTCTCAGACTGACTGTAATAACTATCGCCCCATAGCACTTTTGACAACTTTTTCAAAAATTATAGAAACGGCAATGACAACTCGCCTATATTCTTTCTGTGAAACATTTAATATATTTAACGACAGCCAAAATGGATTTAGGAAAAATAGATCGACAACCAACGCAGTTTATAAATATATACAGCAGATCTTAAATATAATTAATGACAAGAAATACGCTATCGGTATTCTCTTAGACATGAGCAAAGCATACGATAGAGTGCAATATAACATCCTCCTGAATAAATTAGAGGGAATAGGCGTACGCGGCATAGCTCATAAATGGTTCACGTCTTACCTTGAAAATCGTTCACAATATGTAGAAATTGAACACTACAATCATAGTACTGGAGAAATTACTAATGTTAAATCGGAACCAATAAATATAAATAAATCAATTCCACAAGGTAGCGTACTCGGTTGCATATTGTTTCTCATTTATATAAATGATCTTCCCAAAATAATAGACGCCGTGAGCGTTTTGTTTGCGGATGACATCTCCGTTGTATTCCCATGTTCAAATAATTTGACCATTAAAAATGACATTCATCGAATTCTATCTGACATACTTAATTGGCTAAATGAACATAATCTTGAATTAAATTTCGCTAAAACTAAAATAATGCAATTTAGACCGTACCAAAAACGCCCTCTCGACATAAACTTTACCTTTGACAAAACCAAACTTGACTGCGTTGATAATTTTAATTTGTTAGGCCTAAATATTGACACAAACCTAAATTGGAAATCTCATATAACAAAAATAAGTAACAAACTTTCTAGGTTTTCGTACGCTTTATCGGAATTAAAAAAAATCTACGAATTTTAAATCTGCTAAAGCTGCCTATAATGCATACGCGCACTCTTGGCTCCGTTACGGCATAATACTTTGGGGTAATAGTACGAACGTTGATAAGCTCTTCAAGCTACAAAAAAGATGCATACGAATATTAATGAATATAGGAGGCATGGACAGCTGTAGACCACATTTTAAAGAACAAAATATCCTTACACTCACGTCTCTGTATATCTTTGAAATTTGCCTGTTTGTCCGAAAAAACGTATCACTTTTCCCCTTAAATAAAGATCATTATACCCAGCCACGATACTTGCGGCACCGAAATGATCTCGCATTACCAGTTTCAAAACTAGCCATTTTTCATTCAGGTCCGTATGTAATGTGTATTAAAATTTATAATAAAATTCCGAAATTCTTAAAAGAAATTAAAAAGAACAATTTATTTAAAACTAAATTGTTTACTTATTTAAACCAGAAGTGTTACTACACATTGCAAGAGTTTTTTGAAGATAAACATAAAGAAATAATAAAATAAATAGCTCATCATGCAGGTTAAACAAATGTAGGTTATTTTTAAAGGTTAAATAAAATATTTGAATAATTTCCTATTTATTTTGACTTTGGATTTTATTTTGATTTGATTTGACATAATTAATACTGTATATCTTTTATAATTTTAATAATTTTGTAAAACCTGACAAGCTAATTATGATATGAAATGTTATTAATTCGATTTTATTTGTATTTGTATTTGTTTTGCAGTGCCCTCACAGGGTGCATGTTTGATACCTCTAAAACAATTCCAACTCATGTACAACATGTATGCAATAAACTGATTTGATTTGATTTGATTTAAATCTATGGAACTTTACTTCGTTGACAACATTGCCCCACGAAATGGCGATTACAATCGTATAGTCGTAACAAAACAGCGATAAACGTTGAACGATTAAAAGTTTCAAGTAACCTTATTGTTTGGTTATTAACCAGTCCGTGAATAACCCTAGTAAGGTTGTTGAATTCAAGAGAATTTTTATAGACGATTAAGTTGTAATAGAAAATCACGCACTTTAATTTTGCGACCCTACCATGACATGGTCGAACGGTTGAACACATTAGGACGATTTCTCTTGGTCCAATCGCTTAGGCTTTTACCAAGTCTATTGACGTTGGGGACTGTCAAGCTTTCGGACATCCAACTGTCCGGGCGACTGTCATGTTCCTTTAAAAAAGAGACTTAACAAAGTGCCATGACGCTATGACATCAAGTTGAGATCAATTTTTGTTTATTACTATTTGTTTCCCCAACAAGAGGTCGTAAATTATCCGTCGGCAAAATTTCGACAGATTAGAAGTCTCATACCTCAAGATCTATCCTGGAGTGAGAATTCATTCAAATACAATCAGGCGTGGACACGAGACATACAAACAAAAAGCTGTTTAGGTATAATATTACTTTATACAATATTTATAAAAAACAATGCCACTTTTTGTTGTAATTTTATAATTCAAGAACGGGCTCACCTATCCAAACCAAATATTTAGGTTTTGTTCGGACTATTTAGTAGATGGTTTATGTGAAGTTTGCACAAAATTGGTCGAGCAGTTCTTCATTTATCACATTTTTTGTAACAAATGAATTCAATAAATGGCCGATCATTTTGTTATTAAGGATTTTGCTGTCATTTTCGTATGTGTTCAAGTGAATTCGGAAATGGTTTAGATTTACAATTGGACTCGGTAGGTGGCGCTGCTGTCCAGGCAGGGCGTCGTCGTCTGCCAGGTCCGCTAATTCTTTATATTAGTTAGCATTGTTATGTCATGAAATAAAAAAAGGATGAATTTTTTTTTAAAATATCACACATTAGTTCGTTTTTAGGACGAATTTCCTCCAATGACCCTGATCGAATGGCAATAAGTAACCATCAAATTAATCTTCAATACCATTTAGCGAGGAACCCCAAAAGAAAGCAACATCTATTACCCGACCCTTACCACGAATCATTAAAATACACATTAGGCGATTTCCTTAGCTAGTCTATTCATCATTTTTTGTTTATTTTGACGTGTGTAACGAAGGTGAAAAACAGCTAGATCAGTGGTAGGGGAGGGTGCGTGGTAAGTGAGTCGTCGGGTACGTCAGGGGTCGATGGAAATTGATTTTCCGCCATCAGTCATAAGTTGTATGTGTGTACAGTGTAGGGACCTTTGTGACTTTTCATACTTTGTTATGAACAAAGAAAGTTGAATGGAACAGTTGGATAAAGTCTGCCTGGGTATTTTCAAAGGTTTGAGATTTGCATGAAGATATTTAAATAAAAATATAAGACTAATTGGGGACTAATGCGGTGTTTAAATAACATTTTTTGTCTCTACATCACACGCAGGGTTCATCATCATAATTACAACTGGACTACTGGTGGCGTAGGCCGCTCCCAAGTGTCGCCACAATGACCGATCCCGTTCGTCTCGCGTGCGGATCCTCGCAACCTTCCCCAGGTCTTTAGTCCACCTATTGGGACCTATCCACCTATTCTTTGAAAATTCTGTCTGAGAAACAAGGGCATACCATTAAAACGCTTACATCTATTAACGAACAATATTATGTTAGAAAAATGCACCACAGCGTCATCTAAAATATTCTAAAACAGTATAAACAACTCATCTCAATTACCCTAACACAATATAATGGGTATCTACTTTACATATCATTTGCAGTCAAGTAATGAAGTCTAAGTAGTCTGTAATGAAGGCATAACGATGCTGTTTATAGCTCGTAGCTCATAAAAATGTCATAGGAAGAATAGTGATGTGATAGGCTGTTATTCCCTTGTCGAATACAATTTCAGGCGTCTTTTTGTTTTTATTCTGAACTAATTAATAGATAATCAGAAAGCTTATTTCATAACAATTTCAATGACATAAAGTTTGTCGAGCTGCAATGCGTAATTTTAGAGATATCGTAGTTTTAGTGAACGCGGAAAAATCGCACTATTTCGGCCGGACGCACCGTAACAGCTCTGCGCAGTGGCGCAAAAGAGGCGTAACGGTGGAGAGGTTACGATGTAGAGATAATACATACCATCAATGTAATGAATACCAGATTTTTACGTGGAGTGACAGCTTGTGTGAGAGCAGTGGTGGCACGAACAGTTGGTCATGGGTTCGAACCCAGGCAGGCGCATTACTTTGTGTAATTTATTTCATCACCAGTGCTCTCAAAACGGTGAAGGAAAACATCGTGAGGAAACCAGCATATCTTAAAACCAAAAATTCGAAGATATGTGACATCTACCAATCCGCAGGTGGGGTGGGCCCGCGTGGTGGATTATAGCCCATCCCACTCCTAGAGAGGAGGTCTGAGTCCCTGCAGTGGGAACAATATAAGGCTGATGATGATGACAGCTTGTGTGACTTCCACTACGCAGTTAGTACGGGGTATTATGATATCCCTTGGTAAAACTGGTTGTCAGACTTTGGGCCCTTACAAAACCTTACCATCAACTTTGTACTACAATTCTATATTTCGTTTCATTTTACTACCTGTTATCGCTATCAAATATCTACAAATGACAGCCGGAACCAACGGCTTTTGCGAGGCACGGAGGAAAATCGGTATGTAATGGATGGTCACCCTTCCACAGAACAATCTAGGCAAGCGCGGCTTAACGAGCTAAAGGGAGTGTCAGACTTCTACTGACTAAAAACCACCCATGTTCCTCCTGAGCCCTATATGTCGAGGCCGCGGTAACTTGTGAACAACCCGCATCCCCGACGGGAAGCGCAGCTTAACCTGAAGATTGATCCGAACGGCTTTTATTATCCTGGCACGAGCTCTTTAATAATACTAATTTTAATTAAAAGTCCTTATAATTTGACTGAAAACAAGAGTGACTTTTCTCCGCTTCGAATAATCTACACACAGCTTCGGATAATACCTAATTGCAACGCTCAATTTCGCAGCACTATACCGGCTTAGTTTACAATATCGTCAGTTTCCAAGTTAGGAGCTGCACTTACATCGACATGGAGGCTAGCTAATGGCTGAACACACAAAGTAATAGGCTATCCAATTGATTTATGATTTCAATGCATGCACTGCAAACTCGCTGATTTAACCAATCAGTTTTGATTAGTGCGCGTGTTATGGGGTAGGCTTTGTTTCATGAACGAGTTTGTAAGAGTTGTCTGGTAGTGACATTGATTTCGGTGAGTAGATTGCTTTTGTGTTTTGATATAAGAGGATTTTAATTGATTTTTTACAGTTACATATGCACAATAGGGGATCGGACAAAAAAATTATAATCAGTCCGACAGATAGATTTTCAAAAAATATTGGTCACGTATTTTTTCTTTTTTCACAAAAACAAAAAATGAAGACGACACAATGCTTCGAAAACTCGTGAATTCCTCGAAACGTCACATGGTAGTACAATTTTCCAACAAATGTCGGTACAACCACTCATGATCTTTGACGCGTCTTATCTTCGTCAATAATTATCAATTTGATAAAACAAAAAACACGTATCCAATATTTTTCGATAATCTAACTGACGGACTAATTAGAATCATGTTTCTTTGACCCAGCCCGATCCCCTTAACAAACTTACACTGAAAGTAGAAATTATGCTTTTCCTATTCTTCCGCTATTCGATTCTGATTATTTTGCGCTGCGAGACCCAAGACCGTTATGTTGTTTATCTGGGAATTTTCTGATTGTTATCTTTGATTGATTATCGCTTTCTGGAGTTGCAGTAATTTAGGAATAGTGTAGCGGGCTTATTCAAAATTAATAAAAAATCTCGCACGGCTGACTGATTGAATTACAGCAACTTGAGGTAAAAGAGAAGACATTTGCTATGATTTTAATGCATACACTGCAAACTCACTGATTCAACTGATCAGTTTTGTTTAGTGCGCATGTGGTGAGCTTTGTTTGATGAACGAGTTTGTAAGAGTTGTCTGTTCTTAATGTTGATAAAATAAATAAATAAATAGTACGTACATTATTTTGGATTAAAGAGGATTTTTATAATGCATGAAAACACTTGCTATATGATGCTGCGTATATATTTATGTGTAAAGGAGATGTGGCCAATAGAGATCATTGTCAACAAGACAAACCTTACTTGAACTCATCAAATTATATAGTCTAAGGAAAGATTGCCAGATTTTCATTAAAAACCCGCGTGGTGAATTAAAGCACACTCTCTCTGAAGTAGAGGTGATATTAATCCCAGCACCTCGTAAGCCTTAGATTATACCTATGCAAGTTTAACGACAAAGTGATCAAACGTAGACAAAAATATTTGCTGCCGCCTCTTTCACACATATTAAAATGTGTATAAACGCAGTACAGTCTGAATTTTTCTATTTAGGCTCAGCTATGGGTTCGAACTCAGGCAGGCACATTTACTTTTGTAATTAATTTATGTTATCACCAGAGACTGGCATGTCTTAGAACCAAAGATTCGAAGACGTGTGACAACTGTGTACTAACCCGCCCTGAGCCCGCGTGGTGGACTATAACCCATTTCTTCTCATAGAGAGGATCTAAGGTACTTATGGGATATAATAGGTCGACAATGTTTACGCCTATACTAATACACTAGAAAATCTTTACTGGTATATACTCAGATGATAAAGCAATCTACGACCATGTTCAATGAATAATTACGTTAAAATCTACAAGTAAATATGTATAAGATTCAAACGTCTTAAACCTATATTTCACGTCTGGTGCACTAAGATCTAACTAATTCTAAATTTTCTATTCGATTTAACATTCAGGCTGTAGGACACTGTTGAGAAATGGTCAGTATTAATTCACAGCTATCTGTGATCTTGGGAACGGCTCAAAATGAAGCCGTATTTTTTATGTGGTAGGTATAATGTTTTATCTTGTATTCGTAGTATCGTTAGGTTTCTCTAACAGGTTTAAACAGGGAGAATGTATTGCTATCAAACTTCATAAAGTTTTATAAAAATAATTAACGACACTAAACGGCATGAATGAATAAAACATGAAAGAAAAAGTTTATATTTGTCTCACACAGAGCAAAACAAAATAGTTAAATTAATAAAACTAAATAAAAAAGTAACACACTAAAAATGTACATTATTCCAAATTAGTACTGTACGAGGCCAAAAGGCAGCAGGTAATCAATATACAGACAAACAAAAGAATAATATCTAAATAAGCATAGTAAGAGTACTATGCGTATTCGGTGAGTTTTCAGAGATTACAGGCGAGATGTTAAGAAACACATACTAGGAAACGATTTGAAAATTATGCAGGAGATAGTTTTAAAGGATCACCCAGTGTTTAATTTATAAAAATGTAACAAAATGATAACATAACCCATTGAAAAAGTTCCCGCAAAACAAAACATGGAACAGTTGTTAAAATCTAGTTTGTATCAAAATAGCAGTCACGCGCGAATGACTCCAATTTACAGAGCTACACGATCGACATGAAAATTAAATGTTGTAACATGTCACTTCGTATTTGTATTCGCAAAAGGTTCAAATTCATTCAGGTTCATTCAATCTAATCAGGCTATACTGGCCAGTTTGGTGTGACATTTGGTGGCTGGTTGCGTAGTAACACCAGTCTCAGTGTCCATCAGGTTTTAAGTCAAGAACCTTCATTCAGCTTCCATGGAATGAGTCAAGTTTACCAGAAAAATCTATCTAGGGTTATCATTATTCT
The DNA here is from genome assembly GCA_932274075.1 of Diarsia rubi. Classification (NCBI taxonomy): domain Eukaryota; kingdom Metazoa; phylum Arthropoda; class Insecta; order Lepidoptera; family Noctuidae; genus Diarsia; species Diarsia rubi. The sequence goes on along the minus strand of OW026424.1, from coordinate 15,194,823 downwards.
CCTGCCCTTACGCCAATTAATGTTGGATTCTCTTCTTCCACGCTTGCACTATTACACATAATTTAGCTAACACCTTGTTTCTAGCCATATCATCCCTTACCCAGTCCATCATTTGGCCTTCCTTAACATGATAAACAGAAAAAGCAAAAAAAAACAACAACAACAACAAAACAATACAACAAAGAAAAAACAAAACAGTATGTGTGTATGTTTTGAATAAAACATACTGAAAATGTATCGATTTGTCAAACTTGGTACTGCTACTTTGTTCTACCGCCTTTTTTGGGGGGGGGGGGGGGGAAATCATCAAATAACCCATCCCGCTATTGGGCAGAGCGAAAGGGAGTGTAAGACTTCTACTGACTAAAAACCACCCATGTTCCTTCTTAGCCCTTTATGTTGAGGCCTCGGTATCTATTACAACATCCCGCAGACCCGACGGGCTTTGTTCTCCAGCCTGCACAGATAAATTGGTTGAGTGTAATTATAACAGAAAAAAAAGAATTTCGTATTGAAGAAGCTTAAGTTAGCTTAAGTTCCAACTATGTATGCTCGCCAAAATAAAACATTCTACAGATAATAAAATAAATAATGTACTAAATGTGTACATTGTGTAATAGATGTACTGATAGTATTCAGATTTGTTGGTGAATTTCCTTAATCTGATTCATAACTCTCTTTAGTTTACAAAAACACAGCTTATGTTTGGTAACAAATCAATTTATTTAAAAGTAAACACGTCACAATTTTATTTTATTTACCGCAGTAATCGGCTTATGAAACAGCGGCCCGCGCGCAGTGGTTTGTGCTAATGGCTGAGTATGCAAAGCAGCCCCAGTCTCATTGATTTACGATTGGAACGCACGCTTACCCATCGTTGCGTTTACTGAAATGACGATAACTGGCTGGTTAGCGCTTTTTGTTGTGTCTCAAGGGTATTCAAAACTTCATCAATTTAGGGAATGGGTATCTATCTATATTTGTCCACTCTACTTACTCATAGATTATTATAATGTCGTTTAGATCTTGTTTCTAAAAGCATTAATCTGCATTATTTTTTTCTCATCTTAGTTGGGATCAGTTTCCAGTCTTACCGCATGCAGGTAAATACTGGTATTTCACATGGAGCGACTGCTTTTCCAACCCAATTAGTACTGGGTAAGACTAGCAAGACTAGTTGTCAGACGTTCGGACCACTTAACGACGGCCAAAGATATGGCAGCCGGTACCAGCGACTTATCGTGCTTTTCAAGTCACGAAAGAATCTCGGTATGTAACGGGTAACTGGTAACCCATCAACGGACATACTAGATATAAGCACGAGTTCCTCATTTACAGAAAGGTTATTATAATTTTGTTGCCGTCTGGGGGTCTAAAATAGCACTGGAATCGGACATTCAATCAACCACAGTGTAAACTCATATTCAGCTTAAAATAGCCGAAACTATTATAGGTACCACCTAAAACACACGATGAAAACTAAAGCGATAAAACTGACAGTCAAACTATTCACAGCTTAACGAAAATTAAATGTTCCATTTATGTCCATGTTTACGTCATAACTGACGATAAATCATAGTGTAAATGTAATATTATACAATAACAATGGGGATACACAATGTTCTTTTTGTCTGTCCTTGATTTTCATCTTTATTTTTATCCATGTAACATTTACTACCAATACCTATGTACTAATATTTCTCCTAGTTTTTCCCTGGATTTTAATCTCGCAGCGAAATTTCAAGGCTCTTTTGAGGTCGCAACGTCGCTCAAGTTCTTCTTTGTATGTAATTTAATCAGCGTATTCATGTTGAAAGGGGTTGTGACATAAATGAGGTAACTTTTCTTTGTTATTTGACCTTGTGTTCACATCCAATGCTTAAGAGTTCCTCTGTGTTTGTTCACTGTGGATTTTATCTTGTCTGTTGTAGGAAAATGTAATACGAAAATGTTTTCATTAAAATGATGTAGGTTAGGAGTCGTGAACAAAGATAATCTTCTTGTATACCAAAATGATCATTCTATTGTTTGTTTATAAGATACATTTTGATCCGATGACGCTTAAGTTGAAAATGTAAACAGTCGGTAGATACTTTGTGTTCATTCTAAGATGCAAATCGAATAAATATTGGGAAGCTTTCATCATTAATTTCCCCTTAATGAATTGAAACATTGCGTAGAGTAATCTTTCACTAGCAAATACCAGAAGCTAACTCTACAATGGCCACACATTTTATCTATACAAAATGAAGTAGAAAATCCAATTAGTAGTTCTCACTCTGTTTTGAATAGCGTGCTTGCAATGCAATACTGAATCGAGAGACCGACAGAAGCTTTACAACACGCGTTAAATCTCTGACGATAAAACTGTTATAAATTGATTCCGCCAGGTTAAAGAATTAAATGGATCGTAAAAATTAATAGGTCTCTGTCGCGAGTCGTGCGACGAATCGTCTGGTTGAACGAGGAATGGCACTTTTCCACTTTATGAATTACTTGGGGACTTTATGACGGCTTTGTCAGACTTGGCGTTTTTTCGGCGTCACGTGTTGTCGACGGATGCGAAATTGGATTTTTTACATAGAGAATGGGAGAAATATTGCGAGGGTAGATAGAAAGTGTTAACTCGTTTTGTTTGTTTAGGAGTTTTTGTTGCAATTTCCTCTTAACGATAGTTCGTTGTGAATTCATGTGAAGTTTCACATAACACGTGACATAGGGTATTTTAGGTTTGATTTTTAATTATATAGTAACTAATGCTATTTTAATATCCATTACGATATGAACACGAGATTAAATGTGTTCATAAATTGATATCACCTTTTGTAGGTAACATTCACTCATAAACGCAACACGCAATTTCCATCACACTTAGCTAATCACCACCCTACAATTATATTTTTCTCGCGCTTCTGAAAAATAAACTCTAGCCCGTAACATCAAGGTTTAAGTTTGAACGTCATGTATTAGTGACGTGGCCCAGTGCACCAGGTTCACATAAATAAAAGGAAAACACATCACGTTCGACCTTTGTAGTGCGCACTCAACCGAACTCCCGTAGAGTTGTGCACGCCCCGCGGAGCAACTACTGAAATGGCGAATGAAATGTTTTAATATGCACAACGCGAGAAATTTTCAAATAACTATTTACGGCAGAGTTTATTTCTACACGAACGAATGGAAAACAGAACGGTGAAATTTTTGATCAAACACACATTGATCAAAATCGGGTTTTCTCCAAAATATACAATAATAATATAATATTATAAAGAGGAAAGATTTGTTTGTTTGTTTGTAACGAATAGGCTCTAAAACTACTGAATCGATTTGAAAAATTCTTTCACCGTTGAGAAGCTACACTATCCCCGGGTGACATAGGCTACTTTTTATCCTTGTATTCCCACGGGAACGGGAACTACGCCGGTGAAACCGCGTGACGTCCGCTAATATTGTATATTTTGAATGCATCATTGGTTGCAAGCGTGACTGCTGTACTTGAGGTCTAGGGTTCGATTCCCAGGTGAGGCACAAATGTTGTTATCAGTGCTGTAACTATTCGTACCAAAGGGCGTCTGGATGATTAAAAACCACTGTAAAAGAGCGTTATTAAAGGAAAAGAAAATGAAAGACTAATAATAATATTTGCACCGTTCATCGTACCATTTCTGGTACAAACATCGATCGACGACCACACACACGTCACCGCTATCAGCACAGAAATCTTCGCTCTATAACAAGAAAGTGACGTTTTATATCAGTCCGTATGTAACCTTAATACCGAAAATGGTGTCCACGGAGGAAGGCGTGTATGTACAGGGGCATGGTGAGATGCCGCCGGCAGTACTATAAACTACTCGCGACATGGCCGCGATTTGTGCACAGCGAATGGCCAAGCGGTCACGATGTACACCTAGAGGCTCGTCCTACATTGGAAGCGAGGCGATTAATGGGGTGGTGTCTCGTAAATTTGTTTCTATCTGGCCAGTGCTTATTAATTCATTGGTTGTGTGGGAAGTTTTCTGTCTGTTTGTTAGGTTTTATAGTCTGTCGTACGTTGGTATTTGTTTTGGTTTTTCATCATCATCATCATAATCATCAGCCTTATACTGTTCCCACTGCAGGGACTCAGGCCTCCTTTCTAGGAGAGGGATGATCCACCACGCGGGCCCAGTGCGGATTGGTAGATGTCACATATCTTCGAATTTTTGGTTCTAAGATATGCCGATTTCCTCACGATGTTTTCCTTCACCGTTTTGAGAGCCGTTTTGGTTTTTAGTAAAATTTAAATACTACTACCCGAATTTGGGGGTAGGTTGGTTTTTATTAAAATTTTAATATTTCTCTACTCGAATGTGACGGTGATTAAATTTTTTGTGGTCCAATAGAGAATGTTGTTCGGTTTGGTGGCCAATTGCATACCAATCATGCCATTACAATTTCTGTTAGCAGCTGTTGTTGTGTGTGCTGTTGCAGTGTAAAGATAATGGAAGTGCATATTAATGCGAAAATTGGTTTAATTATTTGATATTTAGATTTTAAGATATGGAACTTTTTCATGATATTGCTGATTTAACTTTGTTAGTCAACACACTATGAAAAACAAACCCAGTTTTGCAGTCTTAGTCAATGACCTATGAATGAGCCTTAAGAATATTTTGGTTTTCCTTCAGCTCACTTGCTACGCTTGCAGTGGAATGCCGCCATACATGTTAGTCCATACATGGTACTGATCCCCATACGGTGTGCTCCGTTTGATAATGTTGCAACCTGAGGTGGCTATGAAACGGTATATTGGTAATAAAGTTTATCCACTATTTTGTAAATATTATAGTCAGCTATTTTCTAATACCATTACATATCATCACGCCTTAAATCGCCGAAGCTTAAGGCACAGGTATAGGTACCTAGTACACCCACATTTTGAAAGTTGTGTTTAAGTCCCGAGTAAATAAAAAAAGCAGTTAAAAAACTAAAAAACCCGACTGAAAAGACTGAAAAGCAAAAAAACAAGCACATTTTAAATTAAACAAAACTTGGAAGCAGGCGGGGTCCATTCTATTTTTTTTCATTTCATAATTTAATATTCAAATGATCACCCCGCCTGCTTGCCAGTTTTGTTTAATTTGGCCCCCAAAACCATTTAATTTTAATTTAGCCAGTGACACTCGCGCCATCAAGACGAATCTAACGACGTATATTTCATTCAAATCCCTTCATCCGTTTAGGAGTTATGAGGGAACAAAGAAACGGACATACATACATACATACACGCTAAAAACATAACCCTCCTTTTGGGCTTCGCCGCAGTCGGGTAAAAAGTGCGAGTCCATTGCTATCAACCGGGCTCAAATGCAGACTCTATGGCTGGAACTGAGAAATTCCTGAAGGGAATTTTAACAACAATTTACTCGACCGGCGAATCGTACCCAGGATCAAGCTCTGATGTCACAATAGGGGATCGGACAAAAAAAAACAAATTAGTCCGTCAGATAGATTTAGAAAAAATATTGGACACGTATTTTTTCTTTTTTCACATAAACAAAAAATGAAGACAAAACTAAAACGTCACATGTAAATACATTTTTTACCTACAAAAGACGTCACAACCCCCCACTCATGATCTTTGACGCATCTTAAATTCGTCAATTTTTATGAATTTGATAAAACAAAAAAACACGTATCCAATATCTTTCGATAATCTAACTGACGGACTAATTAGAATCATATTTTCTTGACTCAGTCCGATCCCCTAACAAAGCAGTCAAGTATGTTTATCACAAAGTCGTCCGACGTCCATTTTCTTGAATTTCTCTCCTAGTTACATAACACACAAACATATTAAAATAACGCTGATTTACTAGTACAAAGTGGACCTCACAATTGTCGACACATTATACATAATTCCTCTAATCAATTTCGCTATTTCTGGACACTGGCACTTTAATTGTATACTATTATTGACGTTTCGTATAATTACCGACGCCATTTTAACCCCGATGTGAGTTTACGACAGCTACAAGAATAGTTTTCAGTGATATTGTTGGTGAATATTTTGATTAAGGATTTAGATTGTTTTGATAATTATTTTCCATAATGACCATCATTCGAAACAGCGGTGGCCCAGTGGTGGCAGTCCTGAATTACGAACAGTAAGTCCGGGGTTCGAAATCAAGCAGGCACATTACTTTGTGTAATTTATTTTGGTGAAGGAAATGATCGTAAGGAAACCGGGCTATCTTAAAACCAAAAAATTCGAAGACATGTGGCATCTACCAATTTGCACTAGGCCCGCGTGGTAGATTATACCCTATCCCTCTCCTAGAGAGGAGGATAATCTCCTAGAGGGAATAACCACCATTCCGAGCAGGCGGTGGCCCAGTGATGTCGGCCCCGATTTACGAACAGTAGGTTCGAAACCAGGCAGGCGCATTACTTTGTGTAATTTATTTCATCGTGAGGAAACATGTCTTAGAATTAAAAAAATCGAAGACATGTGACATCTACCAACCTGCACTGGGCCCGCGTGGTGAATAATAGCCCATCCTTCTCCTAGAGAGGAGGCCTGAGTCCCTGCAGAGGGATCATTATAGGCTGATGATGATAATTAAATTATTATATATATAAACACCATTTGAAAAACCGTTTTTTTGTTGGGAATTAAACAGTAATGTTTATGTATGGTCTGTTTGAAGTTGTCATTCGTTCAAGTCAACTGAACGTCACTTACCTACCCATTCAACTCCTTCACTCACTTTTCTTTATTAGAAGATTTTATTAAATCTGATTTTAATAAAAAAAAACATTTTATCCAATTTGATTTAACCTTGTCCTAAAAATAACCATTTCAGACACTAATCTGCATAGCCTTCATGTGTGTCCCAAGATTAAGTCTGGACCTTAAACTTATTGTTAACCATTTTAAACCATTTTAAAAGATTAAAAGAGTAACCTTTGGAGTTTCTTGCCGGTTCTTCTCCTTAGGAATCGACCAATGCACCGAACCGTTCCCCTTTTTTTTATGTCGACGTTTTACAAGTGCCCATGTAGGCCTATGTGAAATAAAATATTTTGACTTTTGACTTTGACTTTAACCAACACAAAAAAGAGAGAAAAATGCAATTTGGTGCAGTCGTTCAAAAGTTCCATCCATTTATATATATATATAGCTAGCAAACACGTCAGCATTGTTTATAGATACCTTGTTGACTGTTATAATTAAGTAAAAAAAAGTCGCACTTTGAGGCCTAGTTAGGAGATCTTCTACCAAAAAATGAAAAAAGTTTGGAGCTGACATTATAACCAAGACAAAACTGATTGTCCGTCTTGTTGAAGAACTGTAAAAAACAAAACGTTTTTAATGTGATGGCCACTTCACTATTATAATACCCTCTCGTCATAATGCAAAAGAAAGTTTGCAAAAACTCAAAAATATATAGGTAAAAGGGGAAATTCCGAAAGTATCATTATATTATGAACTAAGTGGGTAAGTACAAATAAACACACTGTCAGCGTAATAAATACGAGTAGGTAACGAAATTAGAACAGCGAGTGATAAAGCTTTAAAGCATTTGGCATGCTCATGAAGTTCGCAACAATTCCAATCTCATTTCGAGTTAAAACTATGTTTCTTGGCTCATGCGGGTTAGAATTTGCAGTCGACAAATAGTATCTTTCAAAGCGAGAATTTAACAGTAAATGTGAAGTAAGAACTTAGAAGCTATAGAATAATTACTAGTGTTTTCGCCGTTTCTCCATATGAAAATATATATAATTATATATTTTACGAAAATAAAAACAAAGAATTGACCAAAAGTTACGCAGTTAAGTGGCCCAGTGACCATCCCATGGTTTATCAATTGGTTATTTTTTTGCCCTTTATTTTATACATTTCAAAATTTGCTAATTTCATTAGTTCCTCATGGACCCAAATAATATAATATGACGTCGGATGGGAAATAATTAAAAAAATATTTCCAAATTTTTATTGCGAGTGCGTTTTACATTCACCACAACAAAGACCGAACTCCCCGATACTGTCACTTAAAAATTCTCCGAGAACCTTGATTTGGGTCGTAATCAGCATTCAACAGTGACACCTTGTGGTTTAATTCTTGATCCGGGCTCTCTAAATAATTCCTTCGTTTATGTTTAAAGACGGGCTTACGGCGGTAAAAAAGTAAAATCAGCCAAGCGTCGTTTGATGAGCCGCGTTTGAATAATTTACACCTAAAGACATCGAGATCACATTTCATCTGCAACAACCATATAATCTACAACATCCATCTTTATTCTAAGAGCTCCAAGACTTACATTTCCTATATCGGTTAGATTGTTGACTGCAGATTTATCTTTGTATTTTGATATCTTGGAATCTCCGACTGTCACAGAGCGTCTTCTTTATTCGTATCCACATTTCGATGTCAGTTTTTGTTGCTTCTGTGTTATGCCGTTTCGATTTAAGAGCTTTTAATACGTGTCTTATTAGCTCGGCCTGGTTTCAGTCAAAAGAAATGGACCCTGCATTTAAAGGCTTGACTGGTGTAAATTATAATTTAACCATAGTGATTGACGATTGGATTACGGTTAAAGGTATCTGAGTTTCCTTTTAAAAATGGCGTGACTATATGACAAGCCTGTATAATTTTTGAGGGTTTTATTTTTGATCATTTTTACGACGGACCGCGTCATGTCTCATGGTCTGACTTAATGTCATAATCATAAAACTTGACTGGTTCAATCAAGATCTTATTATGATGATACGATTATTCAAATTAGATGATTGTTATTGTCATGTGAGGTCCAGAAATTCAAAGCAAGAAAAAGTACTTAATGAAAATCAAACTTTGTAAAAAGATCATACTTTATTGTGCAACAGAAAAAAACTAACATATCACACCAAGAAAATAAAACAAGGTGCCAACTAATTTTCTAAAACAACATTCCACAAACAGTATCAATAAAAAAAAGCTGGCATATAACCCGTCCAGTTTAACACGTAATTACCGAAGCAAATGCAATGATGCGGGCGTAAAATTTCATTACTGTCATACTTGACACCGTCCGTCAAACCACCATAAGATTGATGACATGTTGAAACTTGTTTAGCTCTAAATGCCTGTTTGTTAAACATTGGATTTTTTCCCTTGATTATATCTGAGTTGAGCTCATTATGTTTTGATTGGTTGTATTTTTTGTTGTTAGGGCTTGTTTTGTTGGTCAATAACATGGGAATAGAAGGTCGGTTTCATACATAATTATAACGAAAATGTACGTACATACAGGGTGTAAATTAACCCTTCACGTATATTCAACCAAACATTCTGTACATCAAGCTTTTATTTTTGTAAAACTCAATGTAGCACTCTTAAAACATTGTGCTAGTGGATGCTTTGAATAGTAAAAGGGTCATGGAGGTAATTTAAGTAAAGTTACAACTTGTAAAACTAGTATTTACAAAAACCGCTGTGCAAAATTTGGAACTTTGACCCCCAATATCTAAATTGGGGGGTTTTCGAAGTATGGTCTAGAACTCGAAAAAATATCGAAGTGGTGGGGAGAATAAGTGCCTTTCGTTTGCGTTAAGGGTACTTTTACACCCCCCTTTGTTTTGGCGTGTTGAAAGTCATCAAATAACCTCCCGCTCTTGGGCACAGCGAAAGGGAGTGTCAGACTTCTAATGACTAAAAACCACCCATGTTCCTTCTTAGCCCTATATATCAAGGCCGCGGTAACTTAACAACCCGCAGCCGCGATGGGCTACTTTTACACCCTTTGAGAGCTTTCGCGTTTGTCATTTATTTAGCATCGCTGTACTTATTGACCAAAATGACTTGAGACGCGGTGGAATTTGTAACTACGTCTAAATTATGTGCAGAATTTTACAGCTGGATGACGTTTTCTTCAGTGCCAATCCATTTGTCAAGTTATACTGGTAAATGATTGTTATCGTGTGTATACACCTGTTTCCGCTGGTTATACGAAGTTGGCCTTCTGCAATAATCTATTTAGTGTTTTGAGGATCATCGGTTGCACATGGAACGTTTTTGTTGTAAGGAATATTGAGTCTAGTGTTATTAGTTGTTTTTCTTGGTTGATTTATTTAATCAGCGGTCGTGAATTTGATTAAACCTTTTTTTTTTTGTAAATCATCATATCTTTGAGCAGGAAATTACCTCGTTACGGAGTCAAAATAAGTCTTTAATTGGTGCATGTTTGCAGATTTTTTCCAAGGTAAATAATTGCTTGGCATTTATACCATACAATTTAAATGTTAAAATGTGGATCGATGTGTTTCAATTACTACTTTGTACATTCCGTACTAAAAGAACTCACACTAAATTACACCAATAACACATGATTAGAGTACAGACGCCTGTACGTCAAGCTACTACAATCTATCAAGATCTTTTCAACTTTATCGATAAAACCATTAGGTTCAAAGTTGATTAGGAATTTCATAGTTTCGGGTTACTTGATGTACTGGCGTCGGTACCTGTAACGGTAGGTGAACCTGACCAAACAACCAATATTAATCTTAATACTTCTTCTTCCATAAATTTCCTCTTCAAAATGGCTGACATTTGAAACTTATATAATTAATATCCTACCCTTCTTATCCTTACCTATGACCTTAAATATATCTTAAGAACTAAAATCCGTTAAATTATCTTTGTACTGCTAAATTTACATACAAATGGGCCGTTACTTGAGTGGGTTAGTCTCTCCTAATGGCTGTTTGTATTATATACCGCAGTTCACTCGTAATCTGAATGTAACGAATTATAATAGGCTACATACCTACTAATTTAGTTGTAGTTTGTTTGTATTCAAGTTAATATACTTTAATCTCGGGATTTCACGAATTTGGTATTCAGGCTCTGTTTTGTAAAGCTCAACTCCACTATATATATAAAAATCGATGTCGGTCCGTTTGTTCGTACCCTATGGACTCTTTAAATACCAAACCGATTTAATAAAATTTAGCCCCGTTGTTGACAATACGCCAGTCGCCAGGAAAGTGCTTCTGCAAAAAGACAAAGCAAAACTAGTTGTTTTATAAAATATAGTGTTACTTTTAATTAGAGCTTCTGGCTAGATGATCTGTTATGTATCACTCATCAGTTTCAAGTACAAAACAAAAAGCCTATGGAAATGGTGGTTGTGACATCAATACCAAATTCAAACTAGCGTAAAAGTCACACCGGTCTAGGAAATGAGCGCTACTACCTACCCTTTTGAAAAGTCTTTACAAGCTTTTGCTTTTAAAATTACTAACAATTTTGCTCTCTCCCGAGTTCCTACACTCAATCCTATTTGATGCATTTTAAGTGTAGCAATACGCTTACTCTATAGCAAAAGAAGGCACAACCTCGTTCGTTTTTCATTTTAAAAATACCGTTTCTGAAGTATGGTCTCGTAATTTGCATGCCTGAGAACTTGTGAAGTTTAAAAACTGTCGAAATTGTGTCGCGCTCGTTTCTTGGGTTCTGTATATTTATATTTTACTTATTATCGCTATTTTAAAGCTGTACTAGCTGTTGAACCACACGGTAAAGTGAGGTGGTAACAAATAACCTGTCATTTATGTATAAAAAAGCCTTGTCTTACACCAATATTTTATCTTAAACCAAATTCTTGTCTTATACTAAATTAATTCGTAAAATTTTTACAAAATATAAATAGATAACATGTGATTCATTTTAAATACCACGATATGAATATCCCGGGAAAAACTCACACACAAACAAACATTTTAAGACCTTTTTTGCGTTGCTCTCATTTAGATTGATATGTTTTTATTCCCATATGAATCAACTTGTCAGGCTCATAATTTTGTGACTCACTAGCTGTTGCCAGCGGTTTCGCCTGCTATAACTTGAAAATTATCCCATGGAAAGATAAAATAGGAATAATATAAATAAAAAAAAAATCTAAGACATAATTTAAGTATAACATATTATTTGTGAACCCTGACTCCTGTGCTAATATGAAGCGTATTACAGGAGCCAGTGCCTTCACCTTAGAGGGGTTACACTGATTTAGCCAATAAAGCGAGTTAAACTAAAATAATAAATAAAAAATGCTAACGGTAGAAATTATACAAACTATCCTATGTGTTAATCCAGGTCATGTCTATCTGTGCATCAAATTTTATCCAAATCCGTTCAGTAGATTATGCGTAAAAGAGTAACGAACATACACACTCATAAACTTACGCCTTTATAATAATAGGGTGACGATGTGATTAATATTATTAAACTATTTTAGTTTTTCAGTTGAAGTAAAAAAAAATTGTCGCTGTAGGCAGTTCTTCCTAATTATTTTCTCCATTTTGTTTTACGGTTAACCTTGATGTAATATTCTGTAAGATTAGGTATTCTGTAATTTATTTCCTTTGCAAATTTTTGATAATAGCCTTATTCTTAATTCTTTACAATTTTATCCCAAAAATTGTATATAAGGAACCCCAAAAACAATCTGCAGTCCGTCTCACATTTTCAGGGATCAAATGTGCAGCACACATTCGTCTTGCTTTTCTGCGAGATTTGAACCGTTACTTGAGTGTTTCAACAAGTCTCTTTCATAAATCACGTATTTAGCGTTTGTAGGAAAAGTCTAGATAATTTTCAGTCAAGTATTTATTGCTTGATAAGGTGTGAGACTGCTTGGACACATGTGACTTTGAGAAATAATAGCTAAGTAGAAGTACTATTATGGTGGATGGTAAATAATTTAATATCCCTATGCATTGAGGAACGTTGACTCCTTTTAAAGAGGAGATACTAAAAGACCTCCGGTGAAAAACCTCTAGAGGTGTCTAGAGGTTTTTCACCTTCGAGGTTCGGATTCAAATAGGTGCAACGAAATATAGAAAGTCAAAAATTAGTTCTATTTATGTAACTAGATGACGTTGTTCATTTTCGTCATATTTCTGAATCGCGCTGTCAAGATTTTCCGGCGTTTAGCAGCGCATGTATTTTTTTTATTGAGTTTGAGCAAAGAGTTTGCAGTAAAGAAATCACGCCAAAAAGATCTATACATTTTTATACTATCAGGTAAACGGTCGTATATTTATCCGAGTTCCGCGAAGTATTGTTCAAGAGGAAGTGATGAACTAACAAAAGCGCAAAACTAGTTAGTCAGTTTCGGTCCGATATAATTTGGATTACCATCGACACACCAAGAAGAAGAGAATACTACTAATATTTAACAGGTTCAATCAGTCATGTTATAAATACCCAATCCTGGTGCCATACCACGATTTTTTAAAACCAGAGTCGGGCACTAGCTGCTCGGCAGTTTGCTGAACTGGACTTATTTGGCGCCCCCGTGAGACACACAATTTTATCTCTTCTTTTTTGTTCCCTGTTTAGTTTCTAATTTTTGTATTTTTTGTTGTGTGTACTTACTTATGGTGTGTGCCAAATAAATATGTTTTCTTTCTTTCTTTCATTTTGTTCGTATTCCGTGGATAAACGACGGAGCTGGACCAGCGCCATCTAATCAAGACCATATAATCATCTAATAAAAACAAGACTGCTTTAAGACCAAGGCGCCAGGATTTTGAAATAAAACTCTTAACAAGTTACAGGCGATTTAAGGTGGTTAAACATTAAATAAAATCATTAATTTAAGTAGATTTTCTGCAACGTCTTTATTGTCATCGTCTATTCCTTCGTCTATACTCCTAGCTTCATTTAAGAATGAACTTTCTTAGCAAAAAAATAAACTTATCTTTAAAACAAAAGATATTCAAAACATGCAACGCAAACCTGCATCATTAAATCCAGTCACTTCACCATCAAATTAAACTGTAATCCACCATCATATTTGTTCGTTCGCTAGTGCAGTGCTGACTAAAAATGCATGAGTGCGTTGTTTTGCAGTCAGCCCCTCGGGAACGGAATATTTAAACAGTGAAGGTTCGTTTAGGACCATGATTTATTTGTTCCGGATCAAATCAACGTGCGGTCCGTGCACGTTATATTCTGCTAGTTTGTTATGCAGTAAATGGTGTGGGAGTAATGTGGAGCTGTTTATTGCTTTCATAACTTTTGGAAGTTATACAGCGCTGCAACTGGATACACTGATGAGACATTGAAAATTTATTGAAGGATAGAAGTTACTTAGTTGCTTAGGTTAGGTTCAGTGGATTGTGCCTTGCAAAGCATGTAAAACCTGCCTAGTATCTGATCGCTCCTTGGTCATGATGAATTTTCGTTTTTTGGATGGTAGAGGAACACCTGTGGTCATGCACAGTTGTGCACTATGTCTCCTTTATTCTAGGTTAGTTTCCAGTAACGTTGGTCTCGGTGACCGAAATTCGGTCGGTATAGTTACTTGATCTACTCCACGCATATTTTTGATGTTATGCGAAAATTCTAACGCCTCATCCAAACTAATCAGCGTATCTATTCAATACAAAAATGTTTAACAGCCGATCAATCAATCCGTTCACTGAAAGATTTGTAATAGAAGCTTTTTGTACCATGTAGTACCTACTACTACAGCCGATCGGCAATCTATCAAATAATCCACGTTACAGCAGTTATGCGATTTTCTCATATCTCCAGCTGGTGATCGATATGCCTTCCTAAAAAGATACATAGTTGTCTCAAATTTGATATGAAACATTGTTCCGTATTCCATCACCAATTGGACAGCTAAAATGTTTGCTTCATTATAATACAGCAGGGCTGAAAAGCTCTTTAATTTTGGGATAGAAAAATAGATACTATTTTTTTCTGAAATGGAATGGTGATTATAGCTGTCAGAGATCAGATCAGGGAATGTTAGTCAGACTCGCACATAAAAGGTTCCGTAGTACAAAAAAAAAACATGTTATTAGCGCTCTTTCATAGGCATATTACAGCAAAACTAAGTCACTCACATTTTAGGCAGCGATTTACTAATGCGTGTGTGTCTATTTTACAGCCGAAAACCAAATGGCAGACAAATGAGCTTAACCTGAAGATACGCACAACGGATGTTAATAAGAGACGCCAAACTTCCCCGCCTCCTGTGGCTGCTGGACAGAGTTATCGCCGTGAAACCCGGATCCCATGGGCATAATAGAGTTGCCTAGATCCTGACGAAGAAAAGCATCATTACATATGTATATAACTAAATTTGCCATCTTCCCGTCGCATCAACATCATCTTGAAACCTTCACACTTCAACCCGGGAAAAATGTTCCAGACCATCATATCCTGTCAGCCAATGCTGAATTTTATCCAGACCAAAACAAAAAAAAACAAAACTTTATTTTTCGCTAACCTAAGCAAAATGTTTAGTATCCATCGTAAAAATCTTGATCCAGAATTTTACTTATTTCATATTTGACGTAGCTTTTCGGCAAAAAGCGCCATTTTAGCGCTGATACCCTGTCACGGCACGTCCATCAATAACGACTTGGCTCTTATATTGGACGGAAAATTCAATAAAATTTCGTCAGTCGATTCCATAGTTTGTACGACCAGAAGTCGACTTCATTTGTTGCAGCCTAGACTTTTGAATGGCTGTAGCACGTGCTCGTAATGTTGTTTTAAGTCAGCCTTTGTGTAATGGTCAGAAACAACGCGGTCCGATTTTAAACAACAAAAAAAAAAAGTTACGCTAAAAATATTAGGTAACTATTTAAGTTACCTAATATTTTTAGCGTAACTTTTGAGGAGTAATTCAGATCACCACTCATAAAATTAGAATCAAGACTTCGCTTAACAGGTAAGCTCGTTGATTTTCAATTAGAAGGCGTTGTAGGTACGTGCACGATGCGAAGAGAGTATGTAAGGATCGTAGTAGGTGGCGCGATATAGTTTCTGAGTACACCCGTGGGAAAAAGACTGGAGTTTATGTTTGTAGTTAACGGTCGGTGTGAAAAACAACATGTCATGCCACCGCTCGCGCTGTTTTGTGTAAAGCCAATGATTCATCTAGAATTTATAAACGTGTTTAACCCTATTTAGTGCACTCTGCATGACCCACCCCAAAAAAATACATACATTTGAATTTAAAATTCTGAAAAGGGACAATTTATTAACTTTCGTAACTAAATAAATCAACACGTATTCATAAAGCCTCCTCCATACATAAAAATCTGCGAGTTTAAAAGAAAATTTTCACGGCGTAGTAAAAATTCAATCGAGCGTACAAACCATAATTCAATGCCGCGAACTTCAAAAGTCACTCCAGCATCACAAAGAAATCTTCTGGCTAAAAATTCTGGAAAAGGAATGCAGCCCAACTCAACCGAGGGGTACATCTTACAAATAAGGAGGGGGACCCGTATTGTGCAGAACCTTCAAAACCAGACATCCTAATCGACCCTTTTGAAATATCCAACTAACGGGAAACTCGTATTTCCATAACAATAAAAATGTGATCCGAACATCTAGAAATGCCTGCGCGATATTCACGGATCATAAAATCGTGCTTGCTCTTTGAATACAACACGACTGATTTAATTTGACCCCTGTAATCTCACTGTCGGCGCTTTCCTTTCACCAATTAGGGTGAGGGAAGACGTGTCATTATATTTTGGTTTTCATATCCGAAAGTGGTCGTTGTCGCTTATGTTTGGACGATGCTATTTTATGAGCCTGACGGCAGCTGTATTCAATTTAGTGGAATCGTGTGTGAGAGTAGTGCCTGCTTAATCAATTTTTAATTCGTTCTTAGATCATTTTAATGTGTAGTTGAAATTGTGTGTATACGGAGCCTGGACATGAATCTGGGTCATGTGATGCTTGATTGGAACATGAGTAGAATCCATTTAGATTCCCATAGAAAGACAGAGTTTGATTCATTAAACCACAAAGAAAAATATAAAATATTTTCTGTTTTAACTCAGGGTTTTCACTCATTCAACAAAAAGAAACATTTAATTTTCAGACAAAGTCTAGAGACTGCTTACAAAAATAATTTCAAATTAAACGTCACTAAGTTCACCAGTAAACAGAACTATGAATAACAATACAAAGTCACCAAAGTAATCCCTGCGAAATTATATTACAAAATGTCTAAGAAAGGTTAAAAGTAGGTAGGTAGTAGGTAAATAATAAAAAGCATGAAAAAATTCTAATGAAAATTCAGCCATAACCAGTTGGACTCCACCAAGGGTTCCGTTCCACCATCCACCTAGTATTTACACAACAATGTTGGCGTTGACTCCCAGTCTAACCAGATGCAGCTGAATACCAGTATTTTTAAAGGACTGACTGGCTACCTGGCTATTACAACCCAGTTAGTACTGGGTAATACGATACCCCTTTTTTTTTGTTTTTGGCGGGTGGAAAATCATCGAATAGGTAACCCCTCCCGCTCTTGGGCAAAGCGAAAGGGAGTGTCAGACTTCTACTGACTAAAAACCACCCATGTTCCTTCTTAGCCCTCTATGTCGAGGCCACGATAACTAGTGTACAACCCGCGGCCCCGACGGGCGTCGGCCCTTTCGGGCCCCTCCCATGTTGCTGACATCTCTTTGAGGCGCGCGTGGAACACGAACGCGCCGTCGACACGGCCTGTTTTCGTCGTAGGACGGACGGACGGCGAGTTAGCCCATCACTCACCGTCCACAGGCCCGCGTCTACGGTGGCCGGAGGTCATCGCGAGACCCCCGACGCCCGGAGCTCCTCCCGCGGCGGCTGGGACGAGAGGTTCTCTCCCTCTCGCGTTCCGCCACAATACGATACCCCTTGGTTAGACTGGGTGTCAGACTTTCGGGCAACTGACTACCTGTAACGGCTGTGCAAGATCTACAATAGAGTAGTTTAAAGTAAAGTAAATTTTGACGTTCGAAAAGTGCTGATTATCAGCCTAGTTTGAATAAATGAGTTTCGATTTTGAGTTTACAAAAAAATAAAATTGACCCGCCAGATAGATTTTCTTTTTTCACGTTAACGAACAATGAAGACGATAAAGTGCTTTGAAAACTCGTGTGACGTAATATTCTATGGCAATTTTTTACCGGTCAGTGACGTCACAAATCTTTGACGTGTTTTAACTTCGTAAATGTTTACTGATTTGATAAAACAAAAAATACGCATCCAATATTTTTCGATCATCATACAGACGGACTAATAAGAATAACATTTTATCTAGTCAATAAACATTCCTATTGACCATCGGCTAAACGTGGTTTCCAAGGCACGGAGGAAACTCGTTACGTTGTGGGTGGTCACCCATCCACGGACCAACCTAGGGACTCTTTAGATACGGAACCCTAAAACGAAGTACTAAGAAAGTAAACATAACACTAATATTACAATTGTTTACCTTAAACAAAATACGAGTTATTCCTACATATTCGCAGGTTTATTTCATCCCTGCGGAGTCATCCACTATGACTATCGGGCCATTTGGGACCAATTAGTTTCCTAGTTATGAACTTTTCATCTGTCAGATTTATACACCCCCGGAATTGGGAATTGCTTGCTCAAATATTTACGACATTTAAAACTACCTGAGGCAGGTCACTGTCCTTTGATGGTGTTTAATTTTGAACTTTGTTTCCGTTTGGAAAAAGTTTACAAAATAACGGATAATTGAGGATTTACAGTTTTATCGACAATTTATTAGTGTTTGCACTTGTAGTAAATGCTCTTTAATAATAAAGGCTTTGTTAACAAGCATCACGCCTGTAACCCCATACTGGTAAGGCAGATTGGTAACTTACACCAATTTTAATTATTTATTGTTTGAATCCTTCGTAATAAGGGGTGAGCCTATTGCTAACAACTAGGCGTAAATTCGGCCTCCAGACTACTACTGAAATTCGGCCTACAGGCTACTACTAAAATTCCGCCTCCAGGCAACTACTGAAATTCGGCCTAAAGGCTACTACTAAAATTCGGCCTCCAGGCAACTACTGAAATTCCCGGTGAAAAAAGCCACAAATGTAAAACTCGTAATGATAGAAATTCTTTCCTCTACAAATGTATTGAGTTTGATACATAAAAGTAAATATGAAAAAGAAAATTCTCAAGAATTTTTCTCTCAAACGCCTGACACAAAGACAGGGTTCCAACACAATTTATAACGATTCGAAAATTGTGACAAGCCAACACGTAGAATAAAGTAATCCAGTACGCAACTGGGTCAGTATGGCATGAGATCCCTTGTCAAATTAACGCTTCCCTCTGTCTCGGAGTGACAAACGACATGGGCATAATAAAAACTTGCTCATGAATGCTCCGAGTTGAAAATAACGCTATATTCACTGACATTTACAGGGCTACAGGGACAGAATGAAAATTATAAGAGGAAATTAAAAATTATTTACACGGAAGCGAAACACAGTGGCTGTGAATTGCAGGAGTTGTCAAACGACTGTCACATTATTGTTTTTTGTTGTTTGTATTCGTTTTTTATGAGAGATTTATTCAGTTGAAAACGTGGAATAAAATGGTGTCTATTATTAGCCCAACTTTGTTTTGACTGATGACGTAGACAATACAGGTTGTAAAAATTAACCATTCATACACCCGTCAACCAAGCATTCTGTACATCAAACTAAGTACCCCTACGCAAAAATTGTTGCTGGGAAACAAATTTTTTTTGGGGTTTTTTTGGGAAAATCACATTTTTCGGTAAAACTCAATAAAGCACTCTTAAAATATTGTGCTAGTGGATGTTTTAAATAGTAAACGGGTCATGAAGGTAATTTAAGTAAAGTTATAACCTGAAAAACTAGTATTTACAAAAACAACTGTGAAAAATTTGGAACTTTGACACCCAATATCTCGGTAACTAGGGGTTCCCAGGTCTAGAGCAAAAAAAAAATCGCAGTGGTGGGGAAAACAAGTGCCTTTCGTTTACGTTAAGGGTACTTTTACACCCTTTAAAGCGATTTGATAAGAAAATGTTAGCATAGTAGGATATAGACTGAAGTTTAATATATTATTACTTACGCCTTTTGCTATAGAAGCCTATAAGTTACAACAAGTTTCCTCTGAACATGTTACAAGAAAACAAAAAAATTATGTTACTCAATTTTCTCAGAAACCAATTTGAGCTAAACCTCTTAGCAAAATAAACGGTATTAATCTCAGGCTCCTTATAAGTTGGGCGGTACACTACATCAAACTTAAGAGTATTAAATGTAAGAAGACCAGTAGTTTCCAATGTTGGCTTCGGGCCAGAAACTGAATCCTTGGACCAGAACACCATAAGAGCAATGAGGTAAATTCGATTTCTCCGTAATAAAGTTTGTGGCATAGGCAAAGTTCGTAGGCATCGGTTCTAGTAATGACACTTTTGTAACTTTCTACCTCCGAGAAGTTTGGTAAGATTTCTAATCATAGATGTTTTCATAGTTACAGTATATTTTTTGGAGTTCTTTTATGTAATTTTTTTTTAACCGACTTCCCAAAAGGAGGAGGTTCTCAATTCGATCGTTTTTAAAAAAAATATTGTATAAAAAATGAGTAAGTGGATCATAACATAACAAAACCAAACATCACGCCTGTACTCCCCGAAGGGTGAGGCAGAGATGTACCTAATAGTACACCCTCATTTCGCCAGCTATGTTTAAGTCCCATGTAAAAGGGGGCGAGCCTATTACCATCAACTGGGCACAAATCCAGACTCCGTGGCTGTTACTGATAAATTCCTGATGGATAAAGTCAACAATACATTGCGCGACCCGGGAGTCAAACTCAGGGCCTCATGCTCAGCAGTCGCGCTTACGACCACTAGACCAGTGAGGCAGTCGTCATCGGATTCGGCTTGCAGTCTAACTGATGCAGCTCAATACCAGTGATTCACATGGAGCGATCTTGCCTCCACAACCCAGTTACTACAAGGTATTAATTTATACTCCTTGGTAAGACTGGTTGTCTGCTGGCTTCAGAGGAATGAGGGTTGATAATGTAATTATATTTATGTTATTCCATACAGGTACATTTAGTGTCGCATTTCTTTCTAAAATCTTTAAACCTCTTCAAACAGCAACATTTCTAAAACACTTGATTTTCGTAAGTGCTAGCAAATTCTGTATTCAGCTTCCATCGCCTCGCGTCGGAGAATTTAAAAATATCCTTTAAGTTTTATCTGGTCCGCCTTAAAGAAATAGAAATTCTTTGCTGTTTGCAATTTTTGTCAGGAACATTTTAAAGGTATTAGGTTGTTTTATGAAACTAAGTAGCTATCTGCTAATGAAAGAGAAACTAATTTCATTAACTGCTTCGTATTCCTTGTTAGCTTAGCTATGAGTAATGGGTAATTTTATTACCCTTTGTAAAAAGAGTTTAACAGTCAGTTTAGATTTTGAATTTTTAACTCGAAATTTTAAGTTTGGGCTAGATTTTGGGGCAAAGAAAATAATGAATATTCGTTAGTCTAAAATTAACATAGCAAAATTAGAAAAAACAGAAAATAAATTGCCGATCAAAAATAATATTTTAAAACGATTTTGGCAATTTAGCGAATTATTTTTATGTCATCATGAATCCCACAAATTTTCATAGAATCTTTGTGTTCATAGTAATTTGTAATCAGATATTATTTATAATGAGCAATAAGTCTTGTAGGCGATGAAATTGAAGACCTCACTTAAAGGACCTTAAATATGCCTTCAGAATTAATTCTAATTATGTTTTTTTAAGTGAAATAAATCTTAATTTACAATACAGTAAGGTGAGCTAGGTCACACCGATACATTGTAAGGTATCTTACAAAAACACGGCAGAATAAGATTTCCCTCGTTACACAAAAGACGAATAAGTGATACCGTCCAAAGAAATCGCGAGTATCAAAAGGAGCAACAAAAAATAATGTCTCACCAAATTGAATCATTTGTAATACTTATTCATTCTTTTTTACTCTTGCTTCTGTGGACGCTTTATAAAAGTTACAACGATATATTTGGAATGGAAGCGTTACGAATATACAACGAATAGGTAGTTGTAAATGAGGTGTGATGTTGTAAATGTGGGGATGTCGATAGGTAGGTGTGATATGTGTTTGTGGTGTGGGGTGACGTGTGTAGTGCAGCTGGTGGTATATCATAATTATGTATGTTAGTCTGTAAGGTCTATCTGTCCGTCTTGGATACATGGGCCACCGCACAAAATAAATAAATGCTATGATATGTTATGTAAGCGGGGTACATCTTCGTGTATGGTCGTATCAAATTCTTTTCACGTGAAAAGATCTTTAGGTCCCTCATTACCGGCAACCTCTCGCGTCCGGCCCTAGTGCAAGCCATGGTCCGGGGCGAGACGTAATGGGACGCTGTCGCCTCCTTCTGCGAAGCAGTGATGCTAGCGAAGGAGGTGGCGGAACGTGAGAGGGAGAGAACCTCTCGTCCCAACCGCCGTGGGAGACCCTCCGGGCGTCGTCGGGGGCCTCGTGACGGCATCCGGCCACCGTAGACGCGGGCCTTTGGACGGTGAGTAATGGGTTAACTCGCCGTCCGTCCGTCTTATGACGACGACAGGCCGTGTCGACGGCGCGTTCGTGTTCCACGCGCGCCTCAAAGAGATGTCAGAAACACGGAAGGGGCGCTGCCCGTTGGGGCTGCTGGTTGTTCGAAAGAGATACCGCGGCCGTGATGATTCCCCACCCTCCAAAAAAAAAAGTTTCAGCAGCAGCCACGGAATCTGGATTTGTGCGCGGCTGATGGCAATAGGCGCCCCCTATTAAATGGCACTTAAAACATTGCTGGTGAAATGTGGGTGTAGGAACTATTAGTTACACCTCTATCCTGCCCCTTTGGTATATATAGGCGCGATTGTAAGTTTTTCCACTAAAGTTACTGTGAAATATTACTTCTGTTTAGCGCTAATTGGGCATGTCCCGTCCATGTCGCGTCACAAGACTGTTAGTGTAAATAGGTACCTAGAATGGGACAAGGACAGGAAGATCCCATCGGGGCTGCGGGATGTTGTAAGAGATACGGCAGCCTCGACATAAAGGGCTAAGAAGGAACATGGGTGGTTTTAGTCAGTAGAAGTCTGACACTCCCTTTCACTCTGCCCAAGAGCGGGACGAGTTAGTTGATGACATCCAGACCCAAAAAAAAAAAGCTGTTAGTACACTGATACTGCTTAAATAAAGGCGACAAACTGCGAACAAAGGAATTATAGTTGATGTTATCACTTCTAGTAAAAAAATAGTAGATCGGCATAAAACCAAGCGTTGCTCCTTTATGGGACTCGTTTCGATAATCAACTGTCTTCAGAAATCCGCAACGTCACATTGCTGAAAGAGCTGGGGAGAAATAATCCGTTTCTAAGTATCTTTTATTAATGTTTTAGTCTGATGTGCCTTTTGACAAAATTATATGAAACTTTCAATATTTTTAAAGTTCAATCGTTGAATGTAGGCATTCTTTTGGGGGAATGATCGGGTCTTAGAGAAAAGACCGCATATTGTCAATCATAGCGAGAGACACCCCCCAGTTCGGTGGCCCGGCAACCTGCTAAAGGTTGCATGGAGGATCTGGATGCGGTAGGGTAACAATAGGGTCCTATGCGACTCTATCATTTGAGAACCGATTACATGCCCAAAATGCAATAGACTAAGCTGGTTCGTATTTTACGAAGAAAATTGCTCATGGTCGTGTGATGGAAATGAAAGCTACGTTTAGTTTGAAAATGTTTCCGAAAGCATCAGAATACTGTTTCTCATAAAGCATCGAACACAGTTAAACAAAAAATAATCCAGTTTTAAAACTACTTCCAACATTTAAGTCCACTAAAAAGCCACGAACAAAATCTGATTTCTTGCTCTTGTCTCGACTTCGGGAGAAATAAAACTGTCGTTTCATAGTAAAACGGGGTCGGACATGTTACTGTACCCGCTGGTATGCGGGGTAACAGTTGACCTCCCCCTTTTGTGGGGAGAGGTTCCCCAAGCGACGTCACGCGCGATTCCGAGGCGCACAAATCACGCTAGACGTGCACGCGAGCCGTTCCGTACTGCGAACATTAAAAAAATCAATTAAAACCGTCGTATACTACACTGTGTTTTTTACATTGCTTGCTTCGCTTAAAGAATTGCTGTCTAAAATTGAAATAAACACTCAATGGATATGGAAATTCTCGATTTTGGCGCAACGATAAATTTACGCGTAAAGGTCAGACACAAAGCCCAGAGCGATATGTCAATAGCTCTGTTTATTTTCCAGTAAACGCCTCCTTTTTCTAATAAAAAAAAAATACCGTTGAAATAATAACTTAGCTGTTGCGGACACAATAGATGGCACGCCACATTCTTTGTCAGCCAGACAACACGAAACCGTATGCAAATGTAAAAATGTTATTTGTAGGGTTTTAAACTTTTTGTAACTTCGCTCCCACTTTAGTCGGCGATTGTACTTTTGATATTTTAACGACTACATTAGTTTTGGTAGTTGATTTTTAATGCTCTGTATATAATGCTCAATATTGCGTGACTAGTACAGATTACCGGATAAATATTATAGATTAAGGGCTGCTTTGGATTCTTGTTATTAATTGTGTCGTGTTATCTGAATGGGAACCTAGATTAGGCTTAGAATCGGGAGAATTATGGTTGACAATTGTCATCTGATTATCATAATGCTTTTACTGAACTTGAATTGGAACAGTTTATGATTCTAAGAAAGATTATTTAGTATTATTCTTATATAATTCTTCCGTGGCATAAAAATCTCTATAAAATGCATGGCATATTGAATCATTAGTCATACTGGATAACAATTAAAAAACCTCTCTGACAAAAAACAATAAAAAATGCTTTAATAAAAAAAAAACTTGATAACACCGCATTATTATGCGATAACAAAGTCACAAGTAACATTTAATTTTACAAAATGGTTCAGTACAAAAAGCCCTGTACGTAAGTAGGTTTTTTATTCATAATAATAGCAGAGTACCGCATTCCGCCCACTGTCACACTGAGGGCGGGTAGCAATTTAAAACAATAAGCACGCTTTCATTTCTAAGCGATACTTTATGCTTGGGGAACACGCAACCATGCTTATCACTAGGCTGAATGAACTGCCGATTAGGTGCTGGCCGCGAAGTTCTTTTCTAATAATATTATAAAATGTTTGCGAACTTTCCGCGTCCGACTGCTGAACCGGTATTCATTCTACCTGGGAAGTATTTTACCTCTGAGTCGGTTAATATCGTAGTCATGTTTGGCATTGAAATCGTTCTCACATATAATTTGTGTATATTACAAGGCTGAATGAACTGGCTATTAGGTGCTGTGAACGCGAAGTTCTTTTCTTTAGTATTATCAAATGTTTGCGAACTTTCCGCCTCCGACTGCAGCAGCAGCTACCTTTGAAGTATTTTACCCCTGAGTCAATTAATATCGTAGTCATTTATAGCATTGATACTTGAACATCGATCTCACATAACAATATAATGGGTGTTAGAGTATCATTAACGAAGCCCAACTGCTCTAGTTCTTCCCGTTATTGGGATATTTTTAATTATTGTTCTAGACCATACCTGGACCACACTATGTCACCGTAACTAGAAGGCTAGTTATGGAGACAATAAGGGCAAAATTCGAACTATAAGTGTTTTAATACGTTATCTTAATAAATAAATTTAAAAAAAACAGGTATTTTTCTTACGTATATTTCAAGTATCGTCGTCGCGAACGCAGTTTTATCCATTGAGTTGTGTGTGGTGATCTGATAGTTCATCATTTCGCTATCAAGTGTCCTCCTCACTCAAAGACATATTATTGGTAACGCATCGTCAAGCTTAGTTGTCAACAAAAACATTTTTATTGTTTTGGTTTCGCTTGTACAGTCCCCAAGAAAAATATTCACCCCTGAATTTTATTATAATATCCCGAATTTGTTCACCACTTATCTCGGCAGCCATCTTGTCATTACAAACCTTAATATGGAACATAAATTTCAGCAACAAAGTAGTACATAGTAACCATCACGGAAGTTTACGCGTTTCTCGTAAACTTAGGGCTATCATCGGCCCAAACTTTGGAGGGCTTTAAAGATTAAGGACATTAAATTTTTATGAAGACCCCTGTCAGTGAGGCGGCAATACGTACGATAAGGAACCCTGACTCAGTACTTTAGTTATACTTCCTTAGATACAACGCCAGTATCTGCACGAACTTCCGAAACTGAAATTTGTTAAAGAAAAGTGTTATTTATTATCTTCATGATAAGGTTTACGAGTTCGTGTACCTTTGTGAGCGCTGTAATGTCACCGTAAACGAAATTGCTTTTACGAAAAGTGAATTCAAAAGCCGGGGTCTGTTTCTTAAGGTTTATTCGTATTGGGTACTGTTTATATGGGGTAAACCGTGTCGTACGGTGCGATAAAGGTAAAACGCAATAAGTATTGGCTGTAAAATTTTACAACATGTAAAACCTATGTGTCCCTACTGATATTGAAGAGTATGGAAAACGTGGCATGTTTTAGTAGCTAATCATATTGCTGCGTAACATAATATCATAAGTACAGGTTTTTGGGGTTGCATGGTAAAAGAACACGAAATATTACCAGAACAACTTAATTGTCACTTTTACGAGAATCCAAGTTGGTTTAATTTTAATACCAACTTGGATTTTTGCATAACTGAATTAACCCCGTATCTGAATTAATTTTGCCCCGGCATTTTAAGAAAAGCAACAAGCACCGAGGAAATTCCGACTTTGCACTGTAAATAGGTACACAAAATCCTGCAAAGTACAGTTGTTTGTGACTGTACTTTAGTTTGAATACTTCCTAGATTTTCTTCGCAGCACTCAAATAAACTTTTCCACAAAATAATACGGGCATTTCGAAAGTGCTAGACAGAAAATAAAATTAATGCATTTGTATAGAGCTCGCAAATGACTATCTATTCTACAATTGCTTTAAAATTCTCGACGAGAGGACAGTCTATTCACAGTTTTCACAAAGCTTTCGGGTCGTCAGTAGAGAAAGCTTGAAATATACAAAGGGTGTTGGTAAAAGAATTATTCTTCTATTTTGGTGGGACCTCGTTACTGAAACCTGATTATGCGGGCGATCGACACAGTATGGTATTAAACATCTTTTGTAAGTAGTTTCCCGACAAAGGTCACTGGTTTTGCGCTGCCTTGCAACTTGGTAAGGAAAAAGTGAGCGAAAATAGGAGAAAATTAAACGTTTTATACAAAGTGACATTGGTAATAAGTTTTGTGATATTTCGATAACAAATATAATAATTATTATTCAGTAAATAAACAGTCGTTATTGCTGCGAAACCCATTTAATTTAACATACGACCGGGAAATTGCAAATAACGTAAGAAAATACGAATTTCGCGGGCTTCCTTGTCGTCTTCACCTTAATATGAAGCGGGTCATAGCTAACCACTACCTATCGGAAAATCTACACAGCGCAAACATGCCTCTTATATCAACACAGATAAATTTTAAGTTACTCTGACCAGGCAACCAATATTACCAAACTGCTTGCTCAATCATTTTCTTAGGCATACTAAATTGAATGGGTCCAGCCTAGGCAAACTTTTGGACTTTCATCAGCTAATGCAAGTTCAAAGCGGAAGGTCCGAACGGTGTTTCGTACCCCGAGTCCATGCGACAGATAAGTAAGTGTTTACAGTGTAACATCCTAATAGGTAACCACAGAAGATCTATATGCAGAAGGAACTTTGAACTTTGGTTTTTGGCCTTTATTTACGTATTTTTGACAGATGTATGTAGTAGCGAAATTATCAAACACTAGCGATCTAGCAGACATCGTCCTGCCTGGACAGCGCCACCTTCCGGGTCCAATTGTGAATCTAAACCATTCTCAAGTCCACTAAATCACACTCAAAAAAATTCAAACAAATCGGTCCAGCCGTTTATGAGGGTTCAGTGACGTACACTCGTACAGTATAATTTTATAATTAAAAAAAAAGATACGAAGTTAGGCTTACATGCTTCTACGGCTCTAACGGGAAGCTAGAACGAACCCTGCTTATTTTTCAGGAACCACAAAATATAGTGGGAGGCTTTCCAACGCAACGTCTTCCGGTTCACAGTGGCCACGGTTGCCACTTAAGAATGTTTTGGCCCAACCGGCAATCCGTTCTGCGAGCAATGTGGCAACGCTTGGGGAGTCCTATGACCAGCAGTGGACGTCTTTCGGCTGAATGATGATGATGATGATGATTCAATATAAATGGTGGATTAAACAATTTATTGTCTAAATAATCCACTGTAATGTGAAATACCTAAAGGTACAATGATCAAAACAAAACAATCACCAAGTTCAATTATAAAAGCTACTTCAGTAGTTTTCATCAAAATTTCAATTCGAAGTAGTTTTCATCAAAATTTCAAATGTATAATATTATTGTATTTTTTCACAAGTTGTGCTTGGTAAACCTACTGATCCTTATTGTTAGGGTATAAGCTAACAATACACTTGTCCGGAACGTTGGCCGGTGTGGAGACAGACTTCTTATTATAGTGCTCCTTTGAAGCAATCTCGGCTGTGTAGTTTGGAGAAAACCGTAATTTTCTTCGTGTTTTATTCCATTGTGGAATACTTTCTTATTTGTATGTGAGATATCGTTATATAATGTTTTTCGATGTTTTAATTACATATTTGGGTGATTATATTTTACGCTGTGTCTGGATATATCGTCATGCATTTATTTCTCGTAGGATTAAGCAGAGCTGTAGGTACATTTTGCTAGTTATTAAAAGTCCCTTGTAACGGGGTCTGAATCTGTATCTGTCACAGACTGTGGGTATAACTAAAAAAATCCTGCATAAATACTACGAATGTCGAGTTTGACTGATATTTGGGTAAATACGTTTTATTGTACACCAAAATTGAGATAGGTACACATAGTCTGTGGGACAACGGCATACACTATCAGTTCAGATTATCGCAATACTAGGCTTTTGTTAGTGCAGAATAAATGTTTTCTGATATTTTTACGTTGTAATGACAAAAATGAAATAAGTATCAGATAAACCCATTTCCTGTGTGATGTGCCTAAAATGTAGATATTAATGTATTTGTAAATAATACACGAAAGTGGTTGATTTTAATGAACTATACCCATATATTAATCAAACCGCAAAACTAAACTACAAGCCTCGAAACATATCCTAACTCTATTTTCATCTATTGGTTTATAATTCTATTTCAATAATATGGACTGAATTATAAAATGGATTTACATTATTTAGCTTCGACCTGTTTATTTGTGATACTGGATATGCGTAGGTAATTAGGGATATTTCCTGACTATACAAAATATAATTCTGTTTAGTCCGTCAGTTAGATTATCGAAAAGTATTGGATACGTTTTTTATGTTTTATCAAATTAATAAAAAAATAATAAGACACAACGCGTCAAAGTGGGGGCTTTTTGACGTCACTACGTGGTAAAAAAATGCAGTGCGATGTGACGTCACACGAGTTTTCGAAGCACTGTATCGTCTTCATTTTTTGTTTATGTGAAAAAATATGTGTCCAATATATTTTGGATATCTATCAGACTGACTAAACAAAATCATATTTTGTTAGTTTTTTTTTTGTCAACTACCCTATTATATCTTTCAGTCCATATTCACCGATAAACTGCCCCTTTGGGCTTGTGGTCAAAAAACATGACTGCTGAATATGAGGTCCTGGTGTTCGATTCTTAGATCGGGAAAAGTGTTATTCGATTCTTCTATCAGGAATTTCTTAGTCGCAGTCACGGAGCCTGTAATTTTGTTTCATAGAAATAAAGAAGAAAGAAAACATATTTATTTAGCACATTACCACAAAGTGCACACAATAAACAATAAAAAAAAAACTAAACTGAAAAAGACAGTGTGTGCATCTCACGGCTGCGCCAAATAGGACCAGTTCAGCAAAATGCCGAGCAGCTAGTGCCCGACGCTGGTTTTCAACTGGTTCTGAGATGGTGAAGTGACGAATGTGAAACAGTTTTAAAACTTTGTGTTTATATTCCGGGTTCGATCCCCGCACGGAACAAATATTTGTATGGCCTACAGATAGTGGTTCCGGGTTTGGGTATTTGTGTATGTGAGTTTAAATGTTTGTAAACGCACCCACGATACAGGAGAAATTCCTGGTGTGGGGCAACTATTAAAAAAAAAATTTGTATGAGTAAGTGCTACGTATGTGAAAATAGGTGTATAATAATACTAATAAGAATACTTAGCTTAGCAAAGATAACGACGATAATTGTAGAATAAAATAATAATATGGAGATTTTTCTCTAAGGCAACGTGCCAACTTGCTCGCATCTACGCACTAATCAAATGATATGAAAGTGTTTTAGTAACCTCATAGACCGTATATAATTTGACAGACATCAAATTCTTCATCGACTTGATTCAGATATTAGAGCTCTATGTTACTAAAGTTATTAGTTTTCTCACTGTGGAGAATACTAAACTAACGAGTATAGTGTCAATGTCTGGATAAACTAGATTCTGCGAACCCAGTCATCTGGTAAATGGAAATTTCTGCAAATGTGTATGATGTTGAGGAGAGGAGAATATAATTATGAAAACTGTAATTTAACTGAAACTTTAAATAAAAAAATAAATGATTAAGACTATGTTTATGCTACGTGTGACTGACGTTCTATTTTAGCTTTAATGTTTTATTTTTCAGTAATTTTTCAGTAAGCTCGGGGTCTGGATTTAATGCTTAACATAGCATTATTGACTATAATGTTACCACTGCTGCACTATTAAAGTAGCAATACTACGCTAGCTAGACTATCTTCCACGTAGATTCTAGTTCGTTTTTGGTAGATGTTACATGTCTTCAAATTTTAACCGGTGTGGGTAAGGACAAGCCGGTGTAGGGCTGCGGGTTGTTGTAAGAGATACCCCGGCCTCGACACAAGGGCTAAGAAGGAACATGTGTGGTTTTTAGTCAGTAGAAGTCTGGCACCCCCTTTCGCTCTGCCCAAGAGCGGGAGGGGTTATTTTATAATTTCCCACACCCCAAAAAACACCGTTTTTGAAAGCAGTAGTAATGCTACCCTGCATGAGTGCGAGAACCCACGACTTACAGGTTTGTGGTAAATGCGACTTAAACGTAGCTGGCGAAATGTGGATGAAGTTATCCCGACCAGACGAGAGTCGTGTCTCACAGGCTACTGAGCGACAGTTGTTGTCGAGTTCTTTTAGGAATATATTCACTTAAGTCACGGATTACTTTACTTACGCGATTCAGTTTTATGTTGTTAGTTCTTCATTTTTGTCATAGATGGCACTGTAGTCGTTTTTGTACTATGTTACTGTAGTACTCTTTTTGATGTGCCGCTATCATTTATGTAATGTCGTCAGTGTGGCATAATATAATATGTGTGACGTGTTCGCATTGCATTTTCTTTTATGTACAAAACATTTGAATATATCCTGATAGTCACTGCAATCAGCAATACCCTTTTAGAACAAATCCGCATTTCCTAAAATATCCAGTCAATATTTGTAATCGAATAGAATCTAGGTCGTTTTCAATCGGCTCGCTTTCAAATTTTGGACATGTTTTCATTCTGTCTACTAGCCCGTGTGCAGTATACAGTAGAACTATCAATTACTTTCATCATATATCGTATTGCACAATCGCCACTGGATGTATGGAGCGATTTTGTGAAATGCCTGAATCTGTCGCAGTTTAGAATATCGCTGTTCATCAAAGTTGAAAAATAACAGCGTGTGTGTGGTTTTTTTTTGTTTTGTTGAAAAAATGTTTGAACAAACGCTTCGAAATATTTTTGTTGGTATTTTTTGAGGAAAAAATATTTGTTTATGTTTTAGAATATGTAGATGTTAGAGCACGTGTGTTAGGTAGATAAAACGGGTTCGTTTTCTGAAATTCTGACCTAAAAGAGTAGGCTCTCTGGAGGCTACACACATCAAAAGTGTCTAGGGATCAACATATATTTTTGCAATAACTTTTCTCCTGATTGATATTAATTAAAATTTTCTTTAAGGATTCATCAAATAAAGTGTTTTCGTTTGTCACAGTAACGATAAACCAAGTCACCTATGCATTAATAAAGAAATTTGCCATTTTCCTAATAAAGGGATTTTTGACATTTGAACCACTAACATTAAAGTTCGAAAAAAAGACTGAAATAACAATTTTCTTTAAAATTTTATTGGGTAACTTAAACAATTAATAATCCGTGTTTCTACCGCGAACACTAACAACACAAGAACATCGGTTTGGCATACTCAAAATGAGTTCATCCAAATCACGCTGTGGAATGGCCGCCCATGTTCGTTGCAACAACAAAAAAAGGTCTTCTTGCGACTGGATACCCTCCATATTCGGCAGAGCTCTTCTCTGTAGCATATCCCATGCATGCTCAATCGGGTTCAAGTCTGGCGACTGAGCAGGCCAGGGCAGGACATTGATGTTAGCTGCGGCGAGAGTCTGTCTTACAACTCTTGCGGTGTACGGTCGTGCATTATCATGCATTAACTGAAATAAGGGACCGATTTGCACTTGTAGAGGAACGATGACGTCTGATACAATCGTCTCAGCATAAATTTGAGCGTTGAGGTTGCTTCTGATCCAAATCAACTCAGTTCTTCCGCCGATCCAAATACCCGCCCATACCATGATGGTTCCACCACTATAAGGATGGACTTCCTGGCAGGATTTTAATCGCTGTTGGCGTCCAGGGGTTCTCCAGTGTCGTATACGTCTTGTATCCGGTCTCATACCAAAACGAGACTCATCAGAAAAGCACACGAAACGCCATTGTTCTTCTGCCCAATTTCTGTGTTCAAGAGCCCATTGATATCGAATCCTACGATTGTGCATTGCTATAGGTGGTACCCGTAGCGGTCTTCGGGAATGAAGGTTCACTTCATGCAAGCGGTTTCTGACTGTTTGGTCGCTAATTAAGTTCCCTGAAGAGTGATGAAGCCTCACGGCTAACATCATGGCGGTTATTGTTGGAGCTCTTCGAGTTAAGATTTGAATGTATCGGTCTTGTCTCCGTGTGGTGCAGCGATACCGTCCTCCATGGCGCTCAGCCACGGTACCAGTGCTTCGGTAACGTGTCCAAAGTCGACTGATAACACTCTGACTTGTATTCAGAGCTAAAGCCACAGTACGTTGCCGGGAACCAGCTTCTATCATTCCCACGGCTCTGAGCATTTCTTCCCTGCTTAAATGACGTCGCCGCTCCATAATAACGTTGGTTTTAATCAGTAGTAGGGAAACAGTAGCACTAATAATGTCTTCAATGCGTTGTATGTTTTTATAAAAAAAAAAAAAAAAATATTGACATTGAAAATATTGACAGCTGATTTTCATCTTTTACTCGAATTTGATTCACAGTTCCTGATTCAAATTATGAAATGCACCAAAAAGGATCCATATAAATTTATAAAATCATAAATTTATTACAAAGCCACATCTCAATCTCAAGAAATCCGCATAAAAATGCTTGATCCCTAGACACTTTTGATGTGTGTATTTTCTTATAAATGCGATTTAGTCATCTAAGTATAATAATAGATTGGGGTGATTGGGATAGGGTGTGTTGCCAACATCAACACACCCTTCCCTTTTATCTGTGCCTGAATCCCTGCTTTTCATTTGTTTATGTATAGCTCAAGCCACCTTACTAAAGTTATAATATCCAAACCGTCAGTAATATTGAATCAGAGTAGGTACCCACAATAGCATGTCAATGATTTTGATTACATCTCCACCAAAGATTTACTCTCGAGAGCCAAATGATCGGCACCTACTATTAATATGCAAGGCCACGGTTCTCATCAGTGTAAATCGGCCTTATCGATAAGTTTAATAAGCGTGCGGTGGGCGACGTCAAAGACCCTGCGCCGGGAATAGCCGCTGATGTATGCCTGCCTTAATCAATGGACAGATAACGTCAGTAAGGAGATTGAAAAATTCAGGTTATTATAAGGCGGTTTGAAGCAATACGGTTAAATACTGCAATTGGTCCTTCGAGCCGCATTAATTTCGGTTTTATAAGCATAATTTTAGTACACAACAAATTACGGTTTTAATACTGTTACGGTTCTTAATGATGCATAATGCTCGTTTATAACGTGTCTTCTTGTGAAGGTGAGTTAAACGGTAGCAAATCGGGTGGGTCAATCAATTATGATGAATCTGCAGGTTTCGTTCTATTTCAAAATAATAAGGTATGGAGATAATGAAAGTGCAGTTAATTATTAACTTTCAATAGTTTCTAAGCAAACAATTTTATAACACCGCGCCTGGAATTCTTAAAGGGTTTCTGATAAAGGTGTTCCTAATAGAATACTCACATTTCGCCAGTATTGCAAAATAACTATGTAATAAAGGGCGAGCCTAGTGCCTTCAACCACGGAGTCTGAATCAAAATCTGAGTCTGGGTCAAAAATCACATTTTACAATAAAACTCAATGTAGCACTCTTAAAACGTTATGCTAGTGGATGCTTTGAATAGTAAACGGGTCATAGAGGTAATTTAAGTAAAGTTATAACCTGAAAAACTAGCATTTACAAAAACAGCTGTAAAAAATTTGGAACTTTGACCCCCAAGATCTCCGTAACTAGGGGGTTCCCAGGTATGGTCTAGAACAAAAAAAATATCGCAGTGGTGGGGAGAACAAGTGCCCTTCGTTTGCGTTAAGGGCACTTTTACACCCTTTATAGGTATAAACTCCGTGACTACCTACTACTGATTATTTACTTATAGAAAAACTCAATAACACTTTGCCTGACCTGGGAATTGAGTTCAGGACATCAGGGCTCGGGAACTGCGGGAGGCGCTCCGGGCGTCGGGGGCCACGTGATGGCTTCCGGCCACCGTAGACGCGGGTCTGTGGACGGTAAGTGATGGGCTAGCTCGCCGTTCGTCCGTCTTACGACGACGACAAGCCGTATCGACGCCGCGTTCGTGTTCCAGGCGTGCTTCAAAGAGATGTCAGCAACGTGTGAGGGGCCCGTTAGGGCCGACGCCCCTCTGGGCTGCGGAATGTTGTAAGAGATACCGTGGCCTCGACATAAAGGGCTAAGAAGGAACATCGGTGGGTTTTAAGACAGTAGAAGTCTGACACTCCCTTTCGCTCTGCCCAAGAGCGGGAGGGGTTATTCGATGATTTTCCACCCGCCAAAAAAAAAGGGATCGGGAATTCAGGCCAGGATTAAGGAGAATTCTACTAGATCAAAAAATAAAAAAAATAATAATAATATAAAATCAATAATAATCAATCATAATCGCTTCACATTCGATGTGATGATGTTTGTGTGTGTGATGTGTGAAGCCCCTGGGGGGGAGGCGAAATAAATCAACAAAACCCCTCCCGCTCTTGGGCAGAGCGAAAGGGAGTGCCCGACTTCTACTGACTAAAAACCATCCATGTTCTTTTTTAGCCCTATATGTTGAGGACGCGGTATCTCTTGCGAGCGAACAACCCGCAGCGTCAAATACAAGGCTTATTCGTATAAAAAGTAGTACCTATACAGAAAATATTTATCTAAACTCTAGCTGGCCTGGGCAATCTTATTCAAAGAAATTTCTTTCTTCAATGACTGGCAACCGGATTGACATAGACTTTTGCCAGTTACATACATTTTTGAGTCTTCCATTAACGTTATTTGCTTAGTTGTTTTACCTAAGCCCACAGATTAAGCTTTCGGTCTTAACTGTAATAGTTAAATAACAAAATAAGATGAGATAATAATATCATGGTTTGCTTATAAAATACTTAGGTACAGTCAGCAGCAGAAGTAAATGAACACTATTTAAAGTTTCAAAGCTGGTTTTAAACAAAAAAAAAGTTAAAATAACACATTACCAACAAATTATCGACGAGCTAAGAATATTTTATTGAATAAACTTCAGAAAAATTAAAAAATATAGCTGGAGTTCTGTACATACAATAATATAAAATACGAAATGTTAAGCTATTTCTGCTGTTGACTGTACCTATTTAACAGTCTAAATCAAAGCCAACAATCCTTCTTTAAGCAACTGGCTACATTAGCCCAATAAAACATTTTACAAAACAACATTACAAGCGGGTCATTAAAATATTCAAGAATTAATAGGTCAACAAATTATTCAACAAAATTCAAGACACTTACTTAATTAGAACGTTCCAAAAAACTCCGTTACATGCATTCGTACACGTACTGCGACCAACTTAATTGCTATGAATAACTCCCGCGTTTATCGATCTCAAACATTTCAATATTGATGTTTTAATTAAAACCTTGATGGTCGTTTCATTCGTGTCCTTTTTTTCGCAAACGACTTGTATAATAAATGTTCTTTTTATGAGGAGGACTGGAGTGAAAATTTATTTTTTTGTGTTCATTTACATTCGGAGGACATAGATTGCAGCAGTACAGTTTAGTGAAGAAATCTCTTTGCATCACACATGCTTCACTTTTTACCCGACTGCGGCGAAGCCAAAAAGAAGCGTAATGGATTTGAGAGTCTATGTGTGTATGTTTTTATGTTCCGCCATAGCACCAAACTACTGAACGGATTATAAAATGTTTTTGTAAAAGAAAACTGAGTTCAAAGACACAAAAAAGTAAAAAAAAAAACTGAAAAATAAATATCAGAAGAAAAATCTGATTTTAAAGTCGGTGGACATTTGTTTGTTTGATTTGTTTTTTCCCCTTTTTTGTTGTAATATCTCCTATACAAATATTTACTATGCATTTAACATTAAACCAAGAAACCTAACCCTTTCCTTTCCTTTCCCTTTTTAACTCCTAACCGTACCTTTCATAATCGGCTCACTTAGATAACCGGAAATTAGAGACATTTTATGAGAGTGTGTTGAAAAATAATGTTATGATTATTAAAATATCTGAAAACTGATGTTCATTACCAAAAAATGTGGAAAATTAATTTTTAGTTTACTAATATTTTGTGCCTGTACTAGGTGATCCTGTGTTTCAGGCGACATTAATATAACAAATAATCACATATAAAATAAAACTTATCTTTACACAGTTAACTAATTTTAGAAAACATACATAAAAATTACATCATGAAATTATTTGGGTACGGGATGGGTTTGATACATTGAGAAGATAGTTGGAGGTGTCTGATGAGTTAACCACTACACTTTGACTTGCGCCAACATCTAATGAGTTTTTTTTAATTTATTTATTCATATAGGTTCACCAACAGCTTCTGTGTAGAACATATCATAAGTACATAGGTTTTATAGTCTCAGACTTACACAGTCGCCAATAACTGGTGAACCAGCATTGACAAAAATAAGTAATAACATAACATAAAACATACATCAAAAATTAAAATAAAATATGGCTTACAGATAATAAAATTCAAAAAGAAAAACCGTATCGCAGTAAAATAAACTAATTACGACTAACATTAAAATAAAAATTATTAGTAATAAAACAAAAATAAAAATGAGATCAAAACTGAGATCGTAAAGCTATTATTAATAAAAAATAAGGAAGAAGTACTCAATCAAATAAATTAAAATAAGAAACTAGACTAACTTAGGTTGACTAAGTTGGGATAAGTGCAAGAGAAAGAGGACTGAGAATATTTTTGTAACACATAGATCCATAAACAGTAGATTTAGAGCACGCGTAGGTGCGGCAACACTGTCAATAGTTAGAAGTCCTTTGTACAAAAAATAGCTTGACAATCATTTGCTAGAAAAAAAAATATTTAAAAAAATAAGTCAATAGCAGAAATGAAGCCAAGCATTTACATAGCAGTTTTGTAAGTTACGATCCCCAGACATACTTATGAGTCCGCATAGACGTAACGCTTGAGCAAGTCGTTGAAGCGAGAGAACTTAATTAAAGACATCATATCCAGACGGTCGCAGACGGTACTGGACAACCTAGAGAGCTATGTCTGTGTTTCGCACTTGGCGTGTTACATGCTGCGTTTGAACGTTACTACCACTGGTAACGTGAATTGAACTTGATTAGGGCTTGGCACGCCTACATTCCGCGCCTTTAGGCATATATACAGCTACAGTTTGTTTATTATTTAACATAAACGCCTTCTTTTCTTTTATTAATTACAGTGACTATGACACAAATGGCAGTGGTGAGCAGCGGTGGCCCAGTGCTGGCGGCTCCGACTTACGAGCAGTAAGTCATGGGTTCGAAGCCAGGCCGGCATGCGGCAGGCCAGGCATTACTATGGGTTTGCCAAGGATAGCTCGTGTAGAAGGTACATACGGAGGAAGTAACTCTTTTGTGGATCCGCCAATTGCGGCTAAGAAATTCTAGGATTGCAGAAATTCAACGACAAGCGATCCAAGTTCAAAAATAACTTGATTTGGCACTATATTATATGGTTGTATGTTATTTGAATGCAGCATGAAATTCACTATGGGACTTATTCATAAGCGATGTTTGCGAATTGAGAGATATATTAACTTTTAAATAATATAATATGGTTAAGTAAACGTTAATTGCATAATAAAGTTATGCAATTAACGCTTGGTAGAGTTAAATGAATGAACCCCTATGTGTGATGACTGCTAAAGGTAAACGTACAGACTGCTTAAAGTATTATTTTTTATCGTTACGTTATACTAAGTTGGATTCTACTAAGCTTGTTTTTTTTTAGTTTGATTTTAACTGACAGATAGCTAATGTTATAATGACTAACTTAAAACACTTTATTTGGCTGTTTAGTCAACTGATACATTTAGATAAAAATAAATGTCATCGAATTTTTGAAAAGGAATTAGTGTTCCGTGACCGTTGAATATGACCCTTGAAATTATATTATATACTAGCAAAGGTTCGCAGTTATGTTACTCATCATCATCATCATCATCATTTCAGCCGAAAGACGTCCACTGCTGGACATAGGCCTCCCCTAAGTGTCGCCACATTGACCGGTCCCGTGCGTCTCGCATCCAGCGGATCCCCGCAACCTTCACCAGGTCATCGGTCCACCTAGTGGGAGGCCTTCCAACGCAACGTCTTCCAGTTCGCGGTCGCCACTCCAGAACTTTTCGACCCCATCGGCCATCCGTTCTGCGAGCAATGTGCCCTGCCCACTGCCACTTAAGTTTGGCAATTCTTCGGGCTATGTCGGTTATGTTACTATTTTTTTGTAAATTAAAATGCGAAATATTATTATTGGAAGCTACATTTATCCCACAAAGTGCGTACAGATATTATTCGTTTTATACCTATGTCTAAAGTTTACAAGTTCGAGAAGCCTTGGTAAGAATACTGTTACGAGCTGGGTATGGGATAAATAAAAGCACTATCAATTGAACACACGAAATAACTTTACTCACAAAACACTAATAGGTACACAATCTCAAAACACTACTGAACACTTTATCGCACTAGATTTCTCTTAGAACCTTCCGTTGTCTCGCTTCAAAGTAGACTGCTCGCTACGTCCTCTCTCGGTCCTTTTATACCACTAACAAACAAAAGATATTCGAGAAAATTCGCTACTATTTCATAAAGCATCCAGAAAAAACATTAACAAAAAAAAAAAACTTAAAGATAAATTAACCAACAAAGAAGAAGTTATTTTACGCCGTAGGCATACGGTCGAAATTAAAATGCAAGTATCGCGACGACGAGTGGCGCGCGGTTGCGGTAGTTATGCCTACAGAATGGAATTAGGTACCTACTAGAATTCACGCGTACTTCTCGGTCTACATGCACAACCTTAGGCGCACCTCGCGGACCCTTCTGTATTCGGTAGGTGACATCGTTGATCCTGGTCACAACTCGGTATGGTCCATCCCATTTTGATTGCAATTTCGGGGACTTTTCCTTGCTCCGCACAGGGTTATGCAACCACACCAGAGAACTTTCATCGAAACCCCTACTGTTTGCCTTCCGATCATTACGGGTCTTCATCTTCTCAGACATCTGTTGTCCGGATTGTCTGATATGCTCATACACATCATTTAACTTGTTACGCAGGTCATTTGCGTAATCCGTTACACTGCGTGGGACATCAGGGGGAGTTCCAGTGATTAAATCTGCAGGCAACCGTAGTTCCCTTCCAAAGTTCGCGAAAGTCGTACTTTCGTGAACTGCACTCCGATAGGACAGAAGAAACGGCTGTATGTGCTTGTCTCAATCCTTTTGCCTGCTTTCCACAACTTTTGCCAGATATCTCTCCAACGTCTGGTTGAATCGTTCCACCATTCCATCAGATTGTGGGTGGTAAGAGGTGGCTCTAGTTTTGTGTGTACCCATCAATCGACAAGTCTCTTGAAAAACTTGTGATTTAAAATTCCTCCCTTGATCGCTTTGAATTTCTAAGGGTACTCCAAAACGACAGAAGACTTCCTGAACCAATTTATCTGCAATTGGACTGTTGCGTTGCGTGTCGCGGGCAAGATCCCCGCACGGAACAAATATTTGTATGGCCTACAGATAGTTGTTTTGGGCCTGGGTGTCTGTGTATGTGAGTTTAACATAATTTTCCTATCCTAGTTTCTTTAATTCCGCAACTAAACTGCTAAAACATTCCATATTCTTTAAGTCCCAGAAAAGCGCAATAAGTTTCCTTTCGAAGCACTTCTTGCATTTTTGTTCTAATTTCTTTACTTCCTTGCCATGTTTGAACTGCGCTGTAAATTTTTCACCTCCGAACACAATATCAAAGAGGGCAAAGCAATCTCAGTGAGTAGTCTTACGACGGCATTCCCTTGTGAATGCAGTTGCAGAATCAAAGCGCCGATAGCAATATTTCACGGCAATTTTTCAATATCATCAAAATGAGCAACAACGGTACGGAAAAGTGCATTACTGGGGAACCAATGATGTAATACTTTAGTATGATTTTTCTTTCTTTCTTTGAAATATTGCTTGGGAACGCAATTTAATCTTAATATAAAAGTTGTTGTAGTGTGACTGAATTAATTTGCTATCTCAGTCATAGATGTGGGTTGATGTTAGGCTTAGGTGAACTGGACATTAATTTAATTTGACCTGTAAGAGAATTACTTTGAAAGGCATCTCATGGTACAGATATCATTTATCTAGTTTTCAATATTAATGTAAGTAAGATAATAAACATAATATTATGTTTAGAATAACACACACACACATAACATAACATCACGCCTGTAATCCTCGAAGGGTAGCTAATAGTACTCCCACATCCCGCCAGTTATGTTTAAGTCCCATTTAATAAGGGGCAAGCCTATCCCTATCAACTGGGCCCAAATCCAGACTCCGTAGCTATTACTGATAAATTCCTGGTGAAAAAAGCCAATAGCACTTTGCCCGACCCGGTAATTGAATCCAGGACCACATACTCAGCAGTCACTAGACCAACGACGAGCTTAGAATAAAGATACACTTAAATTCAAGTGAGAGTATGAGAGACTTTTTTGTTGGCGGGTGGAAAATCATAACCACCTCTAACTAACCCTTCACTGATGAACAAGACATGATGTTATTTAAAATATTTGGTCTTTTGATCCCATAAGACTCAACTTATGAGTGAACTAGAACTTGTGAGTGAGGCGAAATTCTTAGACGTGTACTTGGATGAATGTTTAAATTGGAAAAAAGAGCTAGCCACGATAGACGCAACTATATCATCAGCGTGTTATGCATTAAGAACCCTACGAGATGAAATTGACTTAAAACAATTAAAAATAGTATACCATGCGTTAGTTGAATCTAAATTAAGATAAAGCATACAATTTTGGGGAAACAGCTACAATTATAACTGCCAAAGAGCTTTTATTCTTCAAAAAAGAGCCATACGTACCATTGTGCGAATTTCACAGACAGATAGTTGTCGTCCACATTTTCGGGTCCTAAAAATTTTAACAGTACCCAGTCTCTACGTGCTAGTACTTCTTACTAACCTTAAGAAACATCTCCATGAATATGAGACATATGACGAAAGACAGGTTAGGGAGAGTACTCGCAGGAAGGATTTAAGCAGTATAATAAGTCCTTGTTTGAATATTGTTAAGCACAGTCCGCAATATCAAGCAGTGCAAATATTTAATAAATTACCAATATATCTAAAAAGCATAATCTATACATCTGCATTTAAGATAAAGCTTCAAGCCTACCTATTAGATAAGTGTCTCTACTCTCTTGACGAATGTTAATGTTTGACTGTGTGCATGTTGTGTCTTCTTATTGTTTTGTTTTAAAATGAATCTTGACATTTTAATTTGCTATGTCTGTCTTAATGCTTTTATTTAGTTAATCTTGATATTTTAATTGTATTGTCTTTAGATATGAATTTTTTGTTAATTTTGATATTTGAATTTGTATTATCTATTAATGATTCGTAATTTAAGTAATTATTAATATTATTAGTTGACTTTACTATATTTAATTTTCGAATATCCAATTAATTATTTTATAATAGATATTAATCTGTGATATGTTATTATTATATTTTTTTTTTCTTAACTGTTAAGCTTTGTTTGTTTGTTTTTTTTTTTCTCTGTATCTTTTTAAAGGAATATTTCACACACAATTTTATTGTTACTGAATAAATGAATAAAAATGAATAAATAAATACTTGACGATTCTATAACCTACAATAGCAGCCCATCCCAAACGTTCGTTCAAACATTTTCTCCAACAAATTGTCTCTGTTAACTCAACACATAAATAAGAGGACGGGTTATTGGAAACGAACCGTGAAACCCAAGGGGCCCCATACGATATGGCGACAGAAAGACCGTTTCCCATTTAATATTCTAACATTTCAGTAGAACAACTCGCGGAGGGGACGCCTGAAAAATTTAATAAGAGTTCAAGAAATGCTTACTTTTTATTGCACAGTCAACTGTGACAAGTTTTATAGCGCTACGATACTCTTTCGTAATTTATAAAAGTGTCGGAGTGTTTCGAACTTGTTCTAATATAATATGGTCGTTGATGGTTTTGAATTTATAGTTTGATGTTTCGATTTAAGAAGAGATAAACGTTTTATATTCCTTGTTTGTCAGGTATTTTTCCTAAATACCTGACACATACGATGAGTTAAGTACTTTCCTGTGTTTC
The DNA here is from genome assembly GCA_932274075.1 of Diarsia rubi. NCBI lineage: Eukaryota > Metazoa > Arthropoda > Insecta > Lepidoptera > Noctuidae > Diarsia > Diarsia rubi. The sequence continues at coordinate 15,151,879 of OW026424.1, read as the reverse complement.
AAATGTCGGTAATAATAGACTGCGCCGAAAAGAACCAACTTTGTTTGAAATAGATTTCAAATAACTGGCACATGCATTTATACTGACAATAGATTTTGTAACCAGCGGTCAACTTATTTCCAAATATTTATGTAATTACCGGATAATACCGAATCAGCTATTGTCTTGAAGTCATCTTTTTCATTTACTGACTTCAAAAAGAAGGATGTTCTTAATTGAACCTTTTTTTATTTGATCTTACTGGTCTGTCTCTTATTAATTATCATTTCTTTTTATTTTGTAATTGAATTTATTTTTATTCAATATTTTTTTTTAAATATTTGAAATTCACATTTAGGTAAAAAGTGCACCTGTACAGTTCAATCGCCTTAAAACGAAAATACAGCCATCATCATAGTTATATCGATAGGCATACGAAACTGCATAAAACCAGTTATTTATTATCACAGGCTTCAGATGTGACTGGATATGAGAGTCTTAATTAAAGCTGTGCCAGACGGCGTTCTTATAAATTTTAATACAGAACGCCACTACAAAGAAATTGCGTTTGTTTTAATATTTTAATAAACTAGTCGTGGGTGCGGGCTTTTATATTAGATTCTTCGAAGATACTTTGTTTACTACTTATTTATAGTTTGGCGAACCTACAGTAAATATAACAATCATTACAGCGACATACATTAGTTTCGACAAGAAAGACTAATCAGCTTATTACGTTTTCTTTACTGTACTGTGATTCAGGCTACCTCTCTATTTGGGAATGGATTGTAATACACTGTGTGTTTCTTGAAGAATCGCAAAAAAATCTAGATCAAGTCACACTTAGATAATGCTACAAATTTCATTTCCCATGATGTTGACAATTAACCGTTTAAGAGCAGTGGTATGTGGCGACACATAAGTAGGTTTGCAATCCAATCAATCAGTTATCTTACACGTGTTATGATACGAGGCAAGACAAAGGAAAGTATTCCATTTTAATCAAATCAATATCAAAATAAAGTTACCTCATGACAGGCAAAAGGGTCCTGATGAATCCGCGTAAAGGAAATTAATGTATTAGCGAAAATCTTGCCTTTCCATAATTTAATTATTTCAGCGATAATTACCCAAGTTTCGTAAGTTCAAAGAAAATTATAGCAAACCAATTAGGATATTGATTGGTAAGGATAACTTAATAGTGTTCCAAGTAAAGGGATATAAGATTATATTTCGTCTTGTTTACGAAACGTAATTATGTTATTTAAGGAAATACAGGCTGTGGGTCAAAATCCACGTGGAATATCCAACATGTCCTAAAAACAAAAATTGAAAATCGTCTGACATTGTATGAACCCGTAATGGACCCACACCCGACTACGGCAAAGCCAAAGGTGGGTTACGATTTTTACTGGCTATGTATGTAAGTGAGTACGTTCATCTGTTCCAACATGGCTCCTTATCTACTTATCGGAACTCGACATAATGAGGTATCATTAGAACCGTCTTAATTGTCTGGTGAACATAGCCTACGTGACGTGTCACAAGTCGATATGGCGCCCTCTAGCGGACAAAACGTAAAGTGTTAAAAATAAAAATGGAGCTAAATACGCCGTGTTAGGTATCATTTGAAAGGCGTTCACTTGTACATTTCCAAAATATTGCTCAAATTCAAAGTGGCGGCACTCTAGCGGACAAAAAGTCATGTGTTAAAAAATATTTACCACCAAAATAGTTTTAAAAAAAAAAAGATAAAAACAAAACCCGACAACGAAAAAAAGAAACGACGTTGAAAAAATATGAAACAAGAATTTCAGGATGCTGAAAAAAAAGCCGCAGTCTCACGTTTATAGGTACCAACCTCCTCCGGTACCGATCATTTGTTCTGTGTCTGGGTGTAATTTATCTATAACATGTATGTATTTAGAAATATATAAGTATGTTTATCAGTTGTCTAGTACCCATAACACAAGCTCTGCTTAGCTTGGGACTAGATGGCGTTGTGTGATAGTTGTGGAATATTATAAAAAAAAAAAAAAACCTAAACACTTTAATAACGTGTGACTACGGCTTTTCTTTTTCTAATCTTGTTTTATACTTTTTCAGCGTCGTTTATTTTTGTCATTGTCGGGTTTTAGTTTTTAACTTCTTTTTTTTAGTTTCACGTTTTCCAGCTGTGGGAATACTTTTATGAGTCTGTCTCAATACACCTATGTAGACTGTATTTTAAATTGTGTTTTGTTTTTGGCCGTGATGAGTCAGATTAGTAGCAAGTCTGGAAAGATCTAAGCAGTGTGTGGTTACGTAGATTACTAACTTGCATACCGAGTTTCCTCCGTGTATCAGAAATCACGTTAAGCTGGTTGGTCCCTCCCCGTAGAGGCTGCGGGTTGATCGCAAGAGATAACGCGTCCTCGACTTAAAGGTTCTTTAAGAAGGAACTTGGGTAGATTTTAGTCACTAGAAGTCTGACACTCCCTCTCACTCTGCCCGAGAGCGGGAGGGGTTATTTGATGATTTGCTATCTGCCAAACAAGAAAAAAGAAGATGGTTGGTCCCGGCTGTCATTTGCAGATCTTTGATAGCCCTAACAAGTAGTCAGTGATCCGAAAGTCTGATAACCGGACTAACCAAGGAGTATAATATTACCCAGTACTAACTGAGTTGTAAATAACTGGGTTAGATAGGCAGTGGCTCTATGTAAAATACTGGTATTCAGCTGAATCGACTTAGACTAAAAGCTGACCCCAACATAGTTGTGAAAAGGCCAGACTGATAATTCGGGTTTTTTTTTCAGGGCGTCTGCTCAGGAGGGCTGTTGCGTATCTTTCAAATGTCAGTGGCTATCATATTGTCCATGGATTAACTGTCAAATAGGTTTAGTACATATTGGAACCATTTGACAGTTAATTGATGGACACTTTAGGTTAGCCACTGTCATTTAAAAGACACGCAATAGCCCTGCTGGTAGATATAGGGTGTAACAGTACCCTTAACGCAAACGAAAGGCACTTGTTTTCCCGCCCACTGCGATTTTTTTTTGTTCTATACTATACCTGGGAATCCCCTAGTTACGGAGATATTGGGGGTCAAAGTTCCAAACTTTTTCATACCTGTTTTTGTAGATACTAGTTTTTCAGGTTGTAACTTTAATTAAATTACATCCATGACCCGTTTACTATTCAAAGCATCCACAAGCACAATGTTTTCAGATTGCTACATTGAGTTTTTACCAAAGAATGTGATTTTTGACCCTAAAAAAAGTCGTTTTCCAGCGTAAATTTTTTCGTAGGGGTATTTAGTTTAATGTACAGAATGCTTGGTTGATGGCAGTGTGATGGGTTGATATAGACCCTGTAGGTACACCATGTATACAAGTTTCAAGCAAAAGCAATATTATATATTAGGAAAACTTTGTAAACCCTTCGATAGTAATTAAGTTAAAGACAACATGTTCAATGTTTTGATACAAAACTGAAGGGTGAAACGTGTTAGTTGTTATTATCTTGATACCCTTGTTCGTGTAATGAGGTTACTTGTAAATTAATTAAGATAAGTTTACACTATGTAAGGAAAAGATCTTTGAAGCAACTGCTTGTCCTAAAATGGGTATAGAAAACCATGATCGTTGTAGTTAGTTAACAAATTATTTATTCGTTCGATCGATCGTTGTAATTAGTTATTTATTAGAAAAAAAAGGAACCAAATATCTAAACCTAGGACGTGGTTAATGAGTTTATGAATTTGTATGATCTGGCTTGCGGTCCGTCGGGGCTGTGGGTTGTTTGAAAGAGTTACAGCGTCCTCTACACAAAGGTAGTCTGTAGGGCTAAGAAGGAACATGGGTGGTTTTTAGTCAGTAGAAGTCTGACACTTCCTACCGCTCTGCCCAGAGCGGGAAGAGCAAAAAAAATGGTGACATACTTGAGTACCACCTGAAAAGATATTAAGTAGGGCTTTGTCCAGCAGTGGAGCAAGAACAGTTAAAGAAAAGTTGACAATGTGTGTCCGAACAGCAAAATACAAAATGCCAACAACAGCTTGCATTTCAAAGGAACTGAACTACTACTTCTAAATGTGGTTAACTATCAGGTACACCTCTGCCTAACCCACCGAGGATTACAGGCGAGATGTTATCTTATAGTTACAATATTTTGAAATAGTCCATTATTTTGTAGTATCACTAATTGAATAAAAATAATTAACTATTCATCGTGAAAGCAAAGCTACATTCTCAATAGTTCCATTCTCTTAAACGACAAACTTCAACCAGCACACAAAGTAAATTACCCACATAGTACGTTCGCCGATTAATCTCGGATCAGCCTTCCTTAGCCAACAAAACGGGATCAACTGCGAGCACACTTGAACAGTAATTGATGCAGAAGCATGCGAAAGGCTGGAGTAATGCGAACCATATAAATTGCGATACGCAAAGGGCGGGGCCGGTCGTCATTCAATGTCTACGCTTTTTTCCTTTAATTAACTTTTTGCATACGCATTTAGAAGACGTGAATATAAATTAACACTAGCTTGACGTACGCATTTGTTGAGTTACTTGATATTGTTGGTGTTCTGCATACAATATGGTTGCGGGTTTTTTATTGATGATTGTCATTTGTTTTGTGTTTCATCTTTTAATTACGAGTATTGTCGAGGTGACGATGTTGGTTGGTGCAGTGGTTTAGCGATTGGCTTCTGCGTTTGTGGGTTCGATTCCCTCACAAAAAAATGTTTATATTGCTTAAAGAATAGATTCAATATTTCTGCCTGCGACACAGTGTGATGGCTGCACTCTAGGGCTTCTCGTAAAAAAAATGGATGAAGAGACTGCGCGGTTAACCAATTAAAGTTACTTAAATAAAATCAATAGGCTTAGTTCTTTAATTTAATTTATTTGTCTTGCACAGTCAATAAATCTTAACCAAAATATTCTTTCAGTTGGATCGTTTGTAATGGCAATAGTTATAGTTCAAAAGAAAAAAAACTAGTTTGATGTAAATGTTAACAAATAATTCATGTAAATTATCTTTCAGAAAGCTTATGAGAGTAAAAAGCATTTTAATTTTTTTATTATTTTTCTAAAAGCTAGATTATTTATATTAGTTTCCATACGTCTTAGACACAAAAGATCAAAGACTATCTGCGTCTGTTGGAGTAAAACATTTCAGAGCAGAGCCGATTCACATACAGGAGGATGTTGTATAACGACTTTAAAAACTCAGGCAGTTCAGGCCCTCCAGAAACTAGGTGATGTATTAAAAAAGTTATATTAACGTTCGAAACTTAAATAAATTATTCACTCGTACTGGAAATTGGCTAAAAACGACAGCAACGTAGCCTGTCTGCGAACTTACATTACTTCAAACGTACTCCGGGAGGGATACAGAAAGTTTGCTCAGCCAATGGAACCAATTTCCTGAATTTGTGACATCGGTGTATACTGTATACCGTCTAGTTCCGAATTAATATACCCGATACATTGTGTGGGCTTTGTATTTATATAGTGAGGTTTGTTTACGTTTGCCCATGGCGATAATACGATTCTGAAGATTGGGTCGGGGTCAAGTTCGAATCCCCACAATCAACAACATTATAAACTATGTTTATCTGAATTATTAAACATTTGCTGATGCCTGCGGCTTCTTTCTCGTGGATGTCGGTCAAATTATACAATCAAACCTTCCTCGAGAACCACTCTATCCATTGGTGAAAACAGCGTGGAAATCGGTGCAGCAGTTTTTGAGTTTATCGGGAACAGACAAACAGACAGACAGGCGCGACGGAGGACTTTGTTTTATAATATTACTAGCGGATCCAGCAGACGTTGTCCTGCCCGGACAGCAGCGCCATCTATCGGGTCCAATTGTGAATTTAAACCATTCTCAAATCCACTGAAACACTATAATAAGAGTTCAATGACAAACCGAGTATAGTAGAATTATATAAATAAAGATGTAGTCATGATGATTGGTTTTGACTGCCTGGTTGGTCACAAGTCATGCAGGCATGCAGTCTTACAGGTATGCTGTCGCGATTGTGACTACTAAGTCACAATCACGATTGCTGAACGGTCCTGAGTTCGAGCAAATTGTTATTGGGTTTTTCCATCACGAATTTCTTAGTTACAGCCACGAAGTCTGGATTTACGCCCGGTTGATAGCAATAGTCTCAATCAGGGTCAGGGGTACACCACTGCCTAACTGATTGGGATTGCAGGCGTGATGTTATGTGATGTATTTATAGGGTTTCGAACTGGGCGTTTGACTAGCGTGGGCGTTGATGTAGCGTGGACGTCTGTCATCAAAGCGACGCCAACGCTTACACTTGATGAACACTTAATGAGAACGAACTAAATAGGGATAATAATATATGTTCAGTGCCAAAAATTGACCGCCATTTTGGAGTATTTTTGGAAACTTAAAAATAATACATGTCACTAATTGAGAACGCCAACGCTAATAAGTTAATTATTGTTTGTTTGTTGCTGGAAGCCAACTCTAATAAGTTTCAATATAAAATATAGTGTGTCACCCTAAAAGAGTTTATTTTGTTTTTGACAATAAAAGCTCTCAATTTAAAAACAAATATACCTTTTAATCGTCTCAAGTGTTTTAGCACCGAGCTACCATGTTGATATGAGCATTTTGACATCGCACAGCATTAATTTTAGATTACTATTTGTCTAATTTTCAAACTTTTATACGTTACCACTGTATATTCATATTTTCTTTCTTTCTTCCATATACTAACAGCTGATCTTTGTGCATTGAAAACAGCCCCACGTTAACCGTTCAGCGAAACCGTCTACGTGCAAAAGTCGTACTAGGGGTAACTGAGCGCACCCAAGGTGCGTCGCTAGTGTAGACATTACCTACCTACCTACACAGGTATGTGTAGTAAGTCCATTGCTTATAAGTACCGTAATAACCCTCTCCCCTCCGTTGACTTTTGCCTCTGTAGCGGGTTGATAAGCACCCTCACATAAGGTGTGCTGTGATTTTCTACGGAAAATAGTTGCGGGGAAATTTTGATTACCTTTGGCAGAACTTGTGTTTTGCCTTGTTTTTTTCGAAAATATGTACCCTGAATGAAATAAGCATAGCCTGCAGCGTATTACTAAAAACGGATCAGAGCATCATTCTCGAACCTTCTCCTAGTACTTAAATCATGAGTAGATAATTTTGAAAAAAATTGTGGCGACCTACAAAAGTACAACACCTGAATGATCAAAATGTATGGCAAAGCAGTTTTTATTCAGATTTTTGGAAATCGGAATAAAACCTGTTTTATAATGGAAAAACAGAAGTGACCGTAACTTCCTGTTTTTCTAATACAATAACACACCATCAAGAGAATAAGCGAACAGGAAATGCAGTGCTCTGTCGTACAGACAGATCACTACATTTCCTACCACGAGGTTATTTATATGACTACGATCGGAGTAGAATTTTTTCCTGTAAATGTTAATAATATCTTTCGGATGAAAAGGAACTCAATAATTTATATTGGAGCGGGTATCAGATTTTGGAAAATGTACAGGTCCATTGAGTTTGGGATTATCTTAGTACAATGTTAGTTCATCATTCTTTGCAACAAAGTCAAGTTGCAGTTGCTATTTTTACAGTTTGGTACAAGAAACAATTCTTTCAAATCACTAGATTTTAAAGAATTGTTTCTTGTACCAAACTGTAAAAATAGCTTAATCTTGATTACCAACTGAGTATCAAAAAACCTATTCTTCTTACATTTCACAATATGTTCACTTTCCCCCCAAACAATCAGATCAAATATCAGTTTACAAGTTTAAAAATATAATAAATGCCCTATCAGATGCTACATTCAAAATCGGCCGTCATCGTTGTAATGTATACCAAAAATTAATTACTTAAAACCGAATCTAGATAAAGCTAAAAAGGCGAATGATCGTAAAAATGCTCACAAACGTAGATACTTAATCAAAGTCATAAATTATGGTCATTTAATGGTCCATTGAGTCATTCATGTGATTCATTGGATGTTGAAGATATTTACGCAAGTTTGAGATTTACCGACGTTGTTATATGATAGTGTAAGATCCGTTTCAGATTAGGGGAACGCGAATCGTTGCGTTTGTTTTGTCATCTTACTAACAGTAAGATGTGAGTTCGAACTACTTCGAACTTAGTTATGCGCATTACTTTGACTGTGAATGTCATCATCACTGCTGTCAAAACGACGAGGAAAAAAGAAGAACCGGCATGTTATAGAGCCAAAATTTGAAGACTTGTTACACATACCAAAACGCGCTGGGGCCACATGGTGTATTATAGCTCATTCCTTTCCATAAAGAGGAGGTTTGTCAACAATGTCCCACTGGTGAGACCACCAGTGGGACATTGTAGCCTAATTTTAAAAAACTGTGTATTTATCAAATTCTCCTCACTCTCATACTTGCGACCAGTTATCCTGTTACAATTTTATTGCTTTCTTGTTCTAATTATTTACTTAATCCGATTACCCAAATAAAAAAACTTGTAAATAGTCGTATCTTGATCTTACAAGAGCATTGGCCACAACTGAATGTCCAACTTTAACGTGTATGTGGAGGTCTGATAACTGCTTTATTGTAGCATTGTTAACTTAACACTTCACCGATTTTCCCTAAAGAAATATTAAAGAGTACTGAAGTACCGCTATACTAATGTTTGAGAAAAGAACCGTTTAGTCAAGCAATAAGGTGGATATTTGTGTGCCGTTTTGCAACTGCAAATCCTGCGGTCGACCATTGCGAACGCCAAATAAATTCGGAAACGAAATGCTCCCGGGTTCATAATAAATTTACAAATATATCAACGACCGCACAGAATTTAAAATTTACGACTCCGCCATAAATCCCATAAATTTTATTGACAACGATTTTTCTGAGATACACGCTACTTTCAGTGACTTATGTCCTGCAGTGACTAATTCTGTAAACACTTTACCTTTCCATTTAACTTTAAGTTTTAACGTTTTGCGGTTGTCATAAATCTTAGTTTTATAGTGATACAAGTTAACAAGGATAAAGTCATGAGTACGTTTTAATTGGTTTTCTAGAGGACTTTTAAAAACTGTGACACTTTTATCACTATCAAAATTTATGGAGAGGGAAATTTTATTTCAAAGAATTAGCACTTACTCTGAGATGTTTCATCTTTTGTTAGAGATTTAATTAAAAACAAAAAGTGTGTTTGCGATTATTTTACCCTTTGTTTATTCATCTCGCCGTGCAAGCCGTAGAGTTAAATAGGGGACTTTCCATTCTGAACTTTACCTGCTTGGAGCCACCAAAGTTAGATGGAGGTATAGTCGAAGTTGCTTGCACATGTATAATTGAAATTTTACCTAAACTCATTTAAAGTCAATAACTTTATATGCGTCTTAACAATCTGAAAAATTAATAGTTTTTAAGTTGACACAACTCGTTAATTTGCAATTGTAAAATTTAGTCGCTTATGGTAGCAGTAATTTTATGTAGGTAGTTTTATTGCTTGCAAGTTAATTTTTCTCTTTTCATCAATATTAACACGAATTGGTAGCATGGCTTTTAATGCCCAAAAAACATTAGTAATCGAATAATTTCCGACGTAACGATTAATTTATATAAAACCACAGACACGGATTCACCGTAACGATTTATCACTGGCAATCGTATATTAATCGATTTCATTAACGCTTTCACTCGCAGAGGTCGAGCAAACAGCGGGGCGCGCGCACAATGGTCAGTTTTTCCAGCAAAACGTACGGAATTTGTACCAAGACCAAGATCATGCTATGATTGGAATAGAGTTTTCTTTTACTATTGTATGGTAAGATCAAATGTAGGTAAAAGAAAAGCAAACTTGTCTGTCGTCATGATATCGTTTGCATGTTAAAGTTGAAACATACTGTATTGTGTTCATAATGTATTGGTTGCATTTTTGGTCCCCCAAGATACAAGGACCACCGATCAAACAATCTGGTTTCAAATTATTATATAGGCTGCTTTCCTTGAAATCGCTGACCTAGTGCCAGCCTACTTTGTAAACATGTACAATCTAATTTGTAAATGTTTTTGAAGAATTCAATCGTTCATGAGCTATCAGAAGAGTATCAGTTTAACATTCTAAACGTCGTAGATTTGTCACAACCAGCAGTTTATGGAAAAATTCTAAATACCTTTAAAAGTTCGATATTTCAAAAACAACCAAGTTTGAACTCCAAGTCAAAATTGTTGCAGATGAGGATGATTGTTGCTAGTGTCACCCATTTCAAGGAAGGCACTCCGTATATTAACTTGAGCTCTATTACAATGAAAACAAATGTACTTTTATGTTTGTCTTACAGGAACGTTGTTTAGCTGCTTCCCAGCAGGAGAACAGGATAAAAGATTTGGTTTTAAAATTCTTCAGAAGTTAAATGCGGGTAAAAGAGTAGTCCGATATAGGCACCTGCGTCTATTGTTTGAAACTCAGCCGTAGTCTTTAGATTTATTGGGTCGTATCGTGTATCGTTGCAGTAAACTATGTGGGATAAACATGTAGTAAACTCCTTTATAGTCCATCGAGATAAGGTACTGCAGCAAAACGGTTCATGATGCTGGAATCTGAACGATTTCACAGCCAACATCAATTCTTTAGATTCAATTTTACTTGACTATTCATTATGGTTTTTGGTACATAACCTGACATCTGTGACCCGCCAGGAACAAGTGATTGTTTGAATTTTTATTCTGCCTACACAAAGTTTAATTGTCTGTTAAATTGGTCTGCTTTTGGTCTCGATCACAGCAGATGGATGAGGTCTATGATGGAACGAGCGACCTTAAAAGATGTTCACTCTTGGTTTCAAGGCAGCTCGGAGTCAGGGTGTTGATTCATGTTATATTTGGATTTTAAAATGCAATTGATTACAATTTTATCACGAACACGCGTAGGTTTTGGGGGACTGTCTCTTGAAAAGTTCGACGTTGAAAAAGTATTGGTAAGCCTAACTAGAATAAATGACTTTTTACTTCTTGCATCAAAAACAGAAATAAAATCTCCTATTCTACACTCTCATATTCTACAATCCAAATATAGAATAGTTGGGTTTTCGGCCAGGTTTCCGGTAATGAACAGGCGAGGGAAGTAATGGTGAGGCCGTGAGGGGCGATTTCGGTGCCGGCCGCAGTTAGTGGTTGCCGGTCGACCGGTGCACTGAAAAACCTATTTATAGCTACGTAGGGAGGTTGGTACTGATGTCGTTGTTAATGACATTTATTGCACGTGATTTAAACGGTGTTTATGGATTTTGTGAAGGGATTGCTGGATGAAAGGGTGTGATACTGAGTGTACATTTATTTTTATGCGGTGACTGTTACATACCTACTTTTAATAGGTAAAAAAGTTGTTTCAATTCCTAATAGATTGAAATAACCTTCTCCCTGAAGCTTGACCCGACGTCAAGCGTAATAGAAGAAGACGCTGAAGATTTCAGAAAATTAGCTTACATTCATACAATTTTTTATTCTTATAAATAGAGCAAGTAAAATTAATGGCAGATGGGTTAAATAAATAGTAAAAACTGCTTTATTTCAGAGTCGCGAAACCCTCAAATATTTTTAATACCCATAGAAACTACAATAATGGTTTGTGTGAACTTGTGTTCACACAAACCGTCCGTCTGTCCGTTCTGGTCTTGTGACCAGATTCAATGTACCGCATAAATTGTTTTCCCGCAGCATTCTCGTTCACATTTGCTCGTTCGCAGCACTCTTAAAGGCGGACAACTCAATCATTGAGTTCCTATATCCCGCGCGTTCCGGAAAATTGGAATTTTGTCACCCTTTTTTCCGACTGATCTTTCTCAGCTTCCTACAATTTGGCAACCATCTTTGATTGGAGTGCGTAACCGGATATCCGGCCGAGGTTATCGTTTTCTCCGTCTATTGAGTGAATGAATCCCTTTATCGTATTTCAGGTAGGCTTTGATGTTCTGATTTATTTCTATGCCCACGTTGTTTGAAAAGATTTTGGCCGGAGATAATTTTTGATCACAGGTCGTTTAGCGTGGGCTTTTTGGTTAGCCTTCTATGTAGGTAGATGAGTACATACTGGGTTTTAAAAGGTTTCTTTATGTTATTGCCCTTTTCGATCGTAATAATTTTCAGATACATAGGTAGGTACGTTAGATCTTCATAAAATACATGGATCGTGGATAAGATTCTTAGTAAGCAATAACTTTCTGTTTTATAGATCATTAATTAGTTTCTTAGTTTCATAAGAACAACATTATTTTACCTTTGAATAACGATGGAAACAAAACTTAATCTTTGTCCATCTTTTGTTTTTAAATATACTCTCGAGTTGTGTACTGGTCAAGCAGTTGGAAATACATGGATGTTGCATTGAATTACGCTATTAAATAATAGCCTAACATATAGTTTAATTATAGCTTCAATATGATAACAACATGAAATTACAGCCAATCATAGCATTAGTCATAATTTGGTCCTTACAGCGACATAAATGGCACCCAACTAGCCAATGGCGGCTATTATTTTATTGCACGAACTGTAACAGAATTGCTACGAAGCTATTTTAATAGTTTTTAAACACTGTGGTTCACGTAAGCTTTCCCATAATGAATAGTTCAGCGACATTCAATTTGTATAATTGTTGTGAACAAAGTTGTGGTACTCTGATTTTATTGTTTAATCGCTTTCGTAGGGAATAGTTTTATGTTCGCAGTATTGGATTGAATGTTCCATTTGTTCTGGGTTTGTAATTTAATTTGTTAGTGTTTATTTATCTATAGTATGTATGTATTTAGAAATATATAAGTATGTTTATCAGTTGTCTAGTACCCATAACACAAGCTCTGCTTAGCTTGGGACTAGATGGCGTTGTGTGATAGTTGTGGAATATTATTATTATTATTTATTTAAAGATGTGGTTGTGTTGAGATTGAATGGTTTCTTAGAGTATTCTTTCCAGTTAAAACACTAGGAAGTGTCGAAGGGTGGGCGTTTTGGGGGACTGTCTCTTGTAAATAAGTAAAGTAAAGTAAAGTAAATTTTGACGTTCGAAATGAGTGAATTAATTGATTTGATTTGATTGTGTGGCGAAGTTGTTGAATTATTAGCAAAAACATTACATAACATCACGCCTACAATCCCCGAAGGGTTAAGCAGAGGTGTATCTAATAGTACACTCTCATTTCGCGAGTTATGTTGAAGTCTCATTTAATTTAGGGAGTGATTCTATTGCCATATATGGGGTACAAATTCAGTCTATGCTCTTCTGAGAAATTCCTGATGGAAAACCAAATAACACTTTGTCCGACCTTTTATTTTTTTGGCGGGTGGTAAATCATCAAATAACCCCTCCCGCTCTTGGGCAGAGCGAAAGGGAGTGTCATACTTCTACTGACTAAAAACCACCCATGTTCCTTCTTAGCCCTATATGTCGAGGCCGCGGTATCGCTTACAACATCCCGCAGCCCCGACGGGCGTCAGCCCTTCCATGTTGCTGACAACTTTCCAGGCGCGCGTGTTACACGAACGCGCCGTCGACACAGCCTGTCGTTGTCATATTCGGACGGACGGCAAGCTAGCCCATTACTTACCGTCCACAGGCCCGCGACTACGGTCACGTGGCCCTCGACGCCCGGAGCCTCTCCCGCGGCGGCCGGCACGAGAGGTTCTCTTCCTCTCACGTTCAGCCACCTCCTTCGTTTGCATCACTGTTTCGCAGAAGGAGGCGACGGCCTCCTATTCCATCTCGCGCCCTGGACCATGGCTTGCACCAGGGCCGGACGCGTGAGGTCGTCGCCGCCGATCGCCGCTATGAGAACACGGCGAAGCTCAGCCCAAGCGGGACAGACCTCCACGGTGAGCTCCACCGTGTCCTCCGGCCAATCCTCACAGTGGTGGTTAATGCAACTACTAACCCCCGCTTTCGGAACAAAATATTTTAGTACTTATAGATTTCCTGGAAAGACCTAACATATTTATAATCTTCCTTATTCGTTACCAGTTCCATGTTATATATCGATGTCCTGAAAATACACACATCAACACACATTTTTAATATTAAACTTTCAAAGGGTAGGTAATTGTTTTCTCTCTCAAAAATTGGTATGAAAAGTCACATTTTTATATTGCAAACACCAGTGAACAATGGGGCACCATTGTTCACTGGCGTTAACGTGTTCGTATTGGATGCCATTTTAAAATATTAAGCAGGATTAGCTTTTGTGTATCTTTATTAATAGAATTAAAAAACTTTTCGCTTAAGTTTTCAGTTCGTTAATGGTATCTGTATTTTGAAATCAATTTTGTAGACACGTAATTAAAGTTAATTATAGTTGAGTTAATACATGTTATTACTAAAAAACGATTTCATGATAAATCTACGCAACCATAATAATTTAAAAAAAATTAACAAAATCGATAAACAATAAAATAACAATACAACGGTCTCCAGAAAAAAAAAACTGTATTGAACGAACCAACATTACCGCTAGCACCGCTACCCCGACACAGTGCCGGGGTGCGTCAGGCAAGTGACATGTATGGCACTGATTGGTTATTGTGAAATAATAGCCAGCCCATAAACCCATGCACCATATGGACTATTTTCAAAGGACAATGCCATCGATGTTGCAATCACTAGGCTATTTTTATTTTTTCGATAAATTGGGAAGACTTTTGCCACGCGTTACCTAGCCTCGTTAAAAATAATGAGATCGGTTTTTGGCGATAAATAATAGGTTCTGCGGTTTCTTTTCTCGTTAGAATTTAGTTGGACCCTTTGTTCCTATTGTGGACTGTTTGCTGTATACTAAATTGAGCGTAAATATGGGATTTTTATGAGGTGTCGACTTTTTCCGTGAAAATCGGGATCGGAATTGAGGTCGACAAAATATTGTATTGAATCAATGGGATGGTGTTGTTTTATGCGATAAATATTGTTTTGCAGCTTCATAATTTCAAAACATAAGTTTTGAAATTATGAAGCTGCAAAACACTACATATTATGCATACTATAAGGAATGATAGTACAATTTATTTTAAATAAGTCTTAAAGAAAGTTAGAATAATAGTCTTGCAACCACCTAAAAACTAGTTGCAAAGAAAAGTAACATTTAAAAGTAAAGGTCGGTAGAAACGGATCGAAGTCGGTCAAATCGGCGATTCCTAAACATGGCACAACCTTGTTACTAATTAAAACAAAAAATAAGAAAGCTAAAATCTTAGTTTTTGTTCGTTGTTCTGTTCGTTCTTTTGTAGGATATTCGCGATAAGAATATATTTATCAAACACATAATTATAAAGGTTCCATGACATACAAACAAAGGAACTGAACATTTATTATTTTCTCAGAAGCATTATAAATGCTCTATGTCTATTTTCACACTTATTGGTATCGATTGAAGTCGCTAGCAAGCGCCAATAAATCACGGTAAAGGGCCGTAACAAATAAACGGTAGGGATTTTCAAATAATTTGCCGATGCCTTAGACCAATTTACCGACACGCGATGCAATTTCGAAGCTGAAGCATTGCATGTTGCTTTTTGCCCTTTGCGAGGGTTGGAGGAAGAACTACGGGACATTTAACGGTCAAATACCAAGTATTATTACTATTAAAGGAATTGGGGCCATTTTTCTTCTGTTTTGACGGAAATGAAAATAAGGGTGGATTATAGTGCGTTCTTATAAAAGTGTAGCTATTATATTGATATTAAAGTTAGTAAAAGGGTGACTTGTGCCTATTTGTTTGTTTTATCGATAATGTTGCAGGTAGTGATCGATAGTCTTTATTTACTACAAAATTTGAAAGAGAAATTTTGGCGTGATGATAAAGTGTTCGTTTAAAAAGAACAATGGCAGAATTTCAACTTACGTCTGTGCTTTAAAATATTTAGTAAACAAACAAAAAACTTTTTTTTTACAAATTTTTATGTTTGTTCTAACACTTGTGTTATCTCTGGAACTACCAGTAGGATTT
Source organism: Diarsia rubi (assembly GCA_932274075.1). Lineage (NCBI taxonomy): Eukaryota > Metazoa > Arthropoda > Insecta > Lepidoptera > Noctuidae > Diarsia > Diarsia rubi. Next base: position 15,135,907 of record OW026424.1, on the reverse strand, counting down.
GTTTTTTTTTAAACGGTTTTATTTAGCTCACCCCGTTTTTTATGTATTATATCACCCAATTCTTGAGCGCCGACGAGCTGCGCGGGAGAAGACTTTTTACCAACAAAAATAACTATCACTTCCTAAAACCCACAATTACCTGTCTATTTCCATAAAAGTAACAATTTATGTAGACCAGTTCAATACAACTACTAACCCCCGCTTTCGGAACAAGCTTGCAAACTTTCCGAATCGAATCGGCAAATTGTTTACTCGTCGAAACTCGATCGTTACTCGTATAAACTGTGTTACAGAAGGGCGAAAGCTTAATAATAAGCGACGATTATAAAGGGGGCTCAACAGATACGGTACATTTTAGCTGTTGCAAATATAGGGGTTGAAAAGTTGAGATGGCACGCTACGATTGTTCGTGACGTGTGTTGATTGTTGGATATTTGATAGCTTTGAAACGGAAACTAAATGGTGTTTAAAATAAAATGGTCATTGATCCCACTGAATAACTTACAAGTTCCGCATTATTTCATTACAAAGTAATATTTTTTTTTACTAGGCGATTGTCGTCTAATGTTTGGTAAATTTGCTTTTTTATTTTTTTTGCTCTAGGTGGTTCACTAAATTTAGTTCGTCTTAATCGCAATAGTTTCCTTACCCAAATGGATTAGCTGTCTACAGTTACCGTCCCGTATGTTTCTCCCCTACACTTGATATTCAGTTTGCAATATCTTTGTTTAAACTTGAGACAGCCTCCGGATTAGGTTAGATTAATTTTGATGGACTGTACAGAATTGTTTAGTTGACAGGCGGCTTAAAGGGCGAAATTATTTCATAATTTTCCAGTTATAATTTTGAATTGTTTTAATTAAAGTTTTGAATTAATAACGGGGGTGAGGGAAAAGCGTTTCGTTGACAAGGGATTTGGAAGATTGATGGCCATTAGTGAATTATCTCAAAACACTTAGGTAAATAATTAATTTTCAATGAGTAGGATAGGATATTCTGAATTTAACTAGAGACAGTAATGGCTTTGTGTGATAGTGCCATCTTGCGGCGAGTAGCGAAAACGCTGATAGTTTAATGTTTCGTTAGAAGATGGCGTTAGCTGTCTCGTGCGCGGGCGCATGGTAAAGGTAAAATCAAACAGAGGCATGTGACAATTACATTGACATTTGGAAAGTTATTCAATTATATTATAATTGAATAACTTCCCAAATGTCTTGGATACATTTAAGCTAAAAATACTCAGACAAACTAGTTTCCAAGACGGCTATAGATTATATACCTAAGTATCTGTCTACAAAAGTTAAGGGTCTATTAAATATTAATTCAATATTTCCAAGACCAACCACGCGACGTTAAAAGAAAATCTTTATAAATAGAAACAATGATAGCAAGTTATTTATTCAACGAACTGTTTTTGTCTTGAACTTTATAAACTTTCTTTTGTACTAAGGAATTTCTAAATAATAAAACAATAAGAGCTCTCTATTAAGGTAAGTAACAACTTTATCCCGCTATCCCAATTCAGGTATTCAATTAGCTAGTGGTTTTTGGTTTGAGAAATAACCTCCATTTTCAACTTACTTAATATTAAAAACGCACGTTAGCCAAAAGCCGTAAAAACTATGTTACGTAAGTATGTACTCGAACTATAATGTCCGCTGGTAAAAACTATCCACACCCATCATGTCCCAGGATAAGGTGGCGAGACGATCAAGACGCATACCGCGAGGGCAGGTTCGAGGAGGTATGGGAAGCTCATGGAAGAATTTGGGGGTGACCTTTGCACAGCGGAGGTACAACGTAGGCTAAAAGAACAAAAAAGAAGAACTTTATAAACAAGTGATTACTCGGAAACGTCAGTGTAGTCCTGGCTCTTGTACAAAGACTTACTATATCACAAGATCCAGAAATACCAAAAATACGTTGGTATTTTAACTTCTTCGCATCATTAAATTCATTCAGCATCGCGTTCGCACTATCTCAAACAAAGTTGACGCCCATAAACGGAATCCACTCCGTTTTTAAAACCCAATTGTCATGTTTGTTTTTTTTCCGTTAATTTTCGAGTTCCGCCGTATGTAATTGGAGCCGTGCCGTGCAGCTCCGTGAAATCACTAATCCGACTAATTCTGACAGCCATATGTCACTGTTTAACGACTACGCTGCCGAGAATCTTGGGATATGTCTTGGGCTCATACACTGTCATGGCCAAGAATATTATTTGGGTGAAATATTTTTGATTTTTTTTTCCTTTATTTTTTTTTTTGGTATTCGTTGTTTGTAATTTAATGACTCATGCGCACGAGAACCTGGGTTCGATTCACAGTACGGGCTAAGTGTTATCTGGTTTTACCACCAGGAATTTCTCCAAAAAGAAACACGTTGTCCTAAATTTGTGCCCTGTTGGTGACAACAGGCAGACATGGAACGTAAGCAATGATCTACCTTATGTTCTGGTGATTACTGATGTGTTGCTAAGTCAACTGCAAATTAGTTGAAGTTCACAAATGAAGTGTGTTGTTTTACTTAAATAGATCAAGAGAAAAAAACTGTAAAATTAAAAGAGACAATTATAAGCCCACTGCAAGACAGCAGCTTTTTAAACTTGTCGCATTAAACCCATTTTTGGAATCAAATTTAGCTCTACGTATATTTTACCGTGTCATACATAGTGAGTGGACGCATCTATATTGTCTACATTTTCAGAATATGAAAAATAATACCAATATCAAAAGTCATCTACTATTGGCACATGCATGATTCAGAGCAGATGGGATGCCGGTCGTTGTGTGGCCAACCTTAGGTTTATACATTTCGAGATGCAAGAATTCTTACACACGCTTCCTCGAAACAAAGGTAAAGGTTCTTATTTGAAATGGATATCTCGCGTTCAACTTGAATGACAGCCGTGAAAATGCTAATGTGATACGGCATAAACATCTTAAATGAGAGGTTAGTATGAGATCAAAAAAAGTTATCCGTAATAAGCCACTTCGCGCCAATTCCTACAAAAACAGATTTTGCATAAAAAAGAAATCAAATCAGATTATTTATTTGATCAACTAATAGATGATGTTACCTATTCCACGTTTTGGATTAAAGTTTTAAATTACAAATTGAGTTTCGTTTTCGAGGTAGGTAGTGAGTTCGTAAATTAGAAATATTAAGTTAGAACGTTGAAAGAAGGAGGTTCTAGTTATTCAGAAATGGTAATTTTGTTAAGTTTTAGAACTGAATTACTTTACTTTAGCCCCATTTAAATCGTCTAAAGTGGAGCAGACGACAAGTCTATTTCATCTAGGTACTAAAGATGTGTTACTTCATAACATAACATAACATCACGCATGTCAACCCGAAGGGTTAGGCGGAGGTGTACCTATGAATATACCCACATTCAGTCAGTTATGATTAAGTTCCATTTAATATATCCTATTGCGCAAATCCAGACATCGTGACTGCTGCTGAGCAATTCCTAATGGAAAACCCAATAACACTTCCCATCCTGGGAATTGAGCCCACGGCCTTATGTTCAACAGTCGCGACCTACGACTCAATGACTTCCTTCGTGAAAAATGTCACAATTTCAAGGGATATTTAATTTAATTTCCTTTCCTTCTTACCGCCAACTAACTCAACCACTTACAACAAAAAACTAAGCAAAAAAATAAAGCATGGTTCGTCGCCAGTTCGACTTACGAGCTCTAAACTTTTAACATATGTCTGAGTCGGTAGCATATTTCAAAACTGCACTAAAAGGGAGTGATATATCGAGAAGACAGATGCAGTATTACCAAGGATTATCCTAAATAGGACCACCTGTTTTCAGACGCGACATTTCGTGCCCTTTTAGGAACGGAAACATTTATTTTGATATTATAGAGAGGATTGTTTGCGATTTATGGCAAAATGTGTCACAGGGATTTTGTTGGTGACTATCTTAAATTACAAGTGTTTTTCGTTTCTTTTTGTAGTTTATTGGTTGAGATTTCGGAGGCTATGTTTGTGAAGAGTTCTGGTTGATTTTTATGATGGAAGATGTTTGTTGTAGAGTTTCTGGGATCAGAAAACACTATTAATCACCTGAAAAGCAGTCTAGTGGTGTGACAGTCGGACTGCCAAGTCATAGGGCTCGAGTTCGAACCCAAGATAGAACTCTGAGTTTTCGGAATCCTGTACGAATTCTATAATAGGGTATTTCACCAAAAAATCTAATCAGTCCGTCAGATTGATTTCCAAAAAATAATGGACACGTATTTTTTCCTTTTTCACGTAAACAAAAGATGAAGATGATACAGTGCTTCGAAAGGCCTGTCAAGCCGTGTGACGTCACAAGGTTAGTACTTTTTATCCACAAAGCGACGTCAAAAGCCCCCACTCATAATATTTGACACGTCGATTTTTATTAATTTGATAAAACAAAAAACACGTATCCAGTATTTTTTTATAATCTAACAAACGGACTAATTACATTTTTTTGGTGAGATACCGTACTATAATATTAGTTGCTTTGGTGAAGGAAAACATAGCGAGGAAACAGCATACCGCAGATATTTATTTGGACAAAGGAAACTTAGAGGCCCATGAGTAGCAGAAAAAATCCGATACCAGGTTAGACATTAACCCTACGATAAAGTAGAAGATCGTTGGAATAGGGATGTGTCCTGATTAAAATATAATTCTCAGTTGGATTATCGAAAAATATTAAATACGACGTATTTTTTGTTTTATCAAATGAAAACTGACGACGATAAAACGCGTCAAAGATCATCAGGGTTTTTGCTGTTGACGTCACTACGTGGTATAAAATAAAGTGCGATGTGACGTCACACGAGTTTTCGAAGCACTGTATCGTCTTCACTTTTGGTGTCCGTGCAAAAAGAAAAAATAAGTGTGTAATATTTTTTGAAAATCTATCTATTTAGATTTTTTTATTCAATTACCCTATTGTTGAACAATTCTTTAAAGCTTTTTGAATCATACCTTTTCCCAATTTATTTTGAGTTGAGGGCAGCATATCTTTTTCTTTTATGATGACATCTTTTAGGTCCCTTTCTAACCATATCATGTTTTCACGCATTCAATCAATTATTGTTCTGCTTCCTCTACTCTTATAGCGACTCACATTCATATCCTTATTTTAATAATTATAAAATATTGTAGTGATAATTATAATTAAGTTAACGTATAGTTTTAAATTTTCGTACGTATGAGTAGAATCGAATTTAACAACATCTCTAATTTACTGAGATTCAAATTAGCTTAATACAAAGCAAGCATATTTGAACATGGTTTGATAAACACTAGACTACGCGAAATGTTCGCGTTGAGAAAACAGAAATACGAGAATTATCTAATTAGTTATTTACTTTAGGAATTCTAGAATTTCTGTAGTCTAATACGAAAATTCACAGCAAACTTTGAAACGAATTTGAACTATGTTCAGTGTTTGTATTAATAACCATAATATCTTCAAAAAGGATTGTTTACGTTGTAATAATTAAATTTAGCTTTAATGTCAGTTACGTTCCTACCCACTGATATGCTAAGACAACTACATTTGGGCTAAAGTCGACATTTATAAATATAATTTAGCCAAATTACGTGCACTTTGGTTAAGAGGGAACAGGGGCTGCGATTCTCATAATTATGTTTTTCCATTTCTTTTTCCTGAATAATCTAAGGCAAGTCGTTTTCTTTATTTGCAGCAACTCATAACATAAATAGTCGGGTCAGTTTTTGAAAAAAAAGGGAATATGGGACCTCGATCTCGTCAATTTTTTTGTGATATCGGTCTCAGCTACAGCAGTCCCTATCGCAGTCTACACAGGGGCAGGCTTGACGCAGCGAAGTACCGTAGAAGATTATAATATTAGACGTTATCATAAAATTGCAACAACTTCAGGGGTACCACCAGTTAAGGCTTCCAATAACTCTCGATTTTCTCACCAATAAAACCAATTTAAAAACAGCCATAATAACACAGGACCAAAACGCCATAACAGCCATCAACTTATAATCACCCTTACGTAACTTAAAACACGTCATAAGCTACATCCTCCTCTCATTATCGTCTATCATAGTTAGGCTCGTCCTAATGAAGCTACTTCCATTACCAGCAAGGGAGGAAACAGGGGAGATTAGATAAACTTGCACCCGCTGCCGTAATCTTGTTAGAACGAGTTTTTATTGCGTATGAAATGGTTTGGGATACTGTTTAGGGATATTTTCGAAAGTAAGCTAGGTAGTTTGATTTATCGATAAGCTAGGTTTTTTTGTTGTGTTTTCGTTACTCTGAACGAAAATTTCAAGAATGCGTCATAATTATTATAATAATGACGTACGTCAATTGCTTGCAGTATATTTGCATGCAATCCCTTGCATGTATGTAAATAATACCAAGTAGTTCATTCTATATTATCATATTTACTGGAAAAGTTACTACTTCATTGACACCAATTTGGTACAAGCTCACATTCAAGTGAATATGAAATTGCTTTATCAGGATTTTATTGCTTGCTTTATGAAAACGGTTAGCATTGATGTCTGGTCCACCGTTGTTCCTAACAAAGTTGTCCAACAATATTATTTTGTTTAAACTAAGTTGAACGAATTAGCTATGAGAAGTGACCGCTCCTTCTGTACATCCAGCTTCGAAAATTACCACTGAGCTCATATTTTGAACAAACAAGAATGTGTTGTTAATTTTCACACGAGATTTTTTATTACTCCCCGGGGCGGTTGCTATGATTGAATACAACCCGTGAGCCGCGGATGTGTCGGCATTTCAACTTTAACTGGATTTTTTACAAAAAAAAAATATGTGCTATCAGTGTTTTAGCAATGTAAAAACACCTTTTAAAAGTACTTAGCGATGATGAGGCGAGGGTAGATAGTTTTTTGTTTCCACTGAACCCCATTTTAATGTAAAGACGGGGTGATACAGCTGCGGTTTGCGGCGGAATACCGCTAAAGTTGATTAATGCATTTTAATCTATGCACTTATTACTTAGCTGTGGAAACGGATACGAGTACACCACCCGAGTAGGTATTTTTTTCAAAATGGTTTTTTTTATCAATACAAAACTTTTCATGCTTGTGTGGATGGTAACGGCACAAATTCATGACCTTTATTCGTATGAATACAAAACGATTCTAAAGAAGATTCTTTTGTAAGGAGTATTTGAGGATTGTAGCAGAGGGGTATGAGGAAAGGGCATGAGTTTATCTATGTATGATGTATGTATAAACCATCTAAAATACAGAAAATCATCCAAAACGAACAAATGAAACGGGAAATCTATTCCCTTTCCACATAGTCCCCGAGCTTTTCAAAAAGCCCATCCAGTATTCATATCGAAGCTCTGATTTAGTACTAATTAACCCTCCTGCTGCAGCATATTTTTTTGCTACACGAGTGTCCATTGTTTAAAGGCAAGAGGATGCTATAAAAACGTTGCTTCATGTCCCACTTAAAAGCGGCACTTGAAACCTATTATACTTTTATAGCCTGGTACATATTAGGCGTATTTTTTCAGCCCTCTCCTTACCCAACCTTTTATTGGAATTAATTAATTGTAAACAAATTAGCGAGCTTGTTTTGATTCGACCTTGTAAAGGGTAAATGTGGAAATCGGGTACCGGAATTTATTGTAATGCGAAAAAGATAACAGTGCCCGGGATTTCATTTTATACTGGCCGTTATTGTAGAATTGTTACTGTTAAAATGTTAATTTTATTTTAACAGCAATTGTAGGAGCTATTGTAGTGCAAACTTAATAAGGGTAACCAGAATTTAAGAGCTGTAAAAAGTTTAATTTTCGTGAGTTTTATTTTGTAAGAGAATAATGTTATTTTCGGTTATGTTATTCGGTCTTGTTTATTTTTGCTTCTTTATTATAAAGGCTTACATTTTGATTCTTGCGTGTTGCTTCAGAGTCGAGAGTTAGTTAAAAGATTTTATTTTAAAAAATGTATCGAAAACCCAACAATGCTTGGTTTTTAAGTAGTCAAAAAAGTGGTTTGAATCACCCTGCAATTGTTTCCTCATCAATCATTATTTTACAGTGTATTTTTCGCAAAACACACAATCCAACATTGGGCCGTGCAAACTAAACGTGTCGTCGGTATCAGTTTTAATTTAAAATCGCCATTCGCCGCCAACTGGATGCATAACTCAATCAACATCAATCCGAATCGGATTCGACATGGATTTAACAAGTAACGTCACTGTTCGTACTCGTTCGGTGTTTGCGTATACTCCCGTAACGTAACGTAATTCGTAAAGCGAGTCGTGTGGTCCGGCCCTACCCGAACAAGCTTGTCACTGCAATGAATGTGCCCCACAAATCACCGGTTTGGTTGTTCGGGAATTTTTTGTCGTTTCGTTCATTTCGCAGTGAAATTGAGTTTGGTCTACGGCCGAAAAATTTTCGGCTGGTAAAAGGCGTTTGTAAACAAAGATATTCCACGCTATTTATCAAGGACGGAAAGATGAGATCCCGGTTTCCGGGACTCGTGTCCATCTTTGCCATGTGTTTTAGAGGGTTAAACAAAAAATGGTCGACTTTAAATGATTGACGTTCCCAAATTCGAAATGGTTCCTTTTAAAAATTGACGTGGAGATGTATTAAAGTTTACAAGGGACTTTATGGTTGCGTGAATGAAAAACCCAAATTATATCGGTATTACAACAAAATGCATTTTATTAGTTCACCGAAAACACATAAAAGAAGGTAGCATATATAATCCGTATTGGTAATTCGTCTTGAGGAATGCATAACTCAAATACTGGTTCAGTCACTCACCAATTAAGGAGAAAACATCAAATAATAATAAGGTTTCAGGTACTCAAAGGTTCTTTCTTTAAAGGATGAACTTATAAAAATGAATTTATGACATTTGGTCAGTAATTTTAACTGAAGTGTTATTATATTTCAAAAGTTTTCGGTCGTAAATCTTTACGCATTTGATTTTTATGAGACGCCTCATACTTTTTGTGTCTCAAAAACTGTTTTAACATGAACCAGTCGTAACCTTTCGAGTGTATGTTCTGTTCCAATTTTAAATATTCAGTTTGGGCAAGGCGTTTTACAACCAAAAAAGTAATTGTGTGCTGCCCAAACATACACTTTTAATTTTTTGGTTGTAAATCTGCTTGAGTATGAGTATAAACAGGCATGTCGTTGGTCACATTTAAAAAAAGAAAAGTCGTTTAAATATAAAAAGTGAACAAGAGGACAGTTATCGATGTAGCTGAACAGTCACATGTCCCACCCCATTCGGACTAATAATAGATGTAACCAATTTTATATTTAGGAATCATCGATATTTCCAACAAGAAAATAGGATTCAACAACGTCAAATAAAAAATAAATAGGTTGGAAAAAACACAAGGTCGTCTCGTCTGGTTAAAAAAATTTAAAATCTCATCCATTATCCTTTTAGAAGTTAAGTTTCAGACACTAATGACTTATGACCTCATCTCGTCTGAAGGTAAAGTTCATTAACGAAAAGAAATATCCTACGAAATCTGTGCATAAATTAAAATGAGGTTCAAAGCTCATATCTCAAAACCTAACAATAAATCATAGCCAGTAAAACTCATAATTAAACAAAAACTAATTTACATTAACGTCATTTTGTATCCTAAAACGGTTAAAACTAAAAGGTGATTGATGGTACTTTCCAAGAAGAATAGGCAATTTAGTTAGGTTTAAAGAATAAGCATATAATCTGCATTTTGTGTCCACTAGTTTTTTAATTGCATATGCCAAGGTGTTTGCCTGATAATAAGGTTCCTCATTTACTGAGTTTGTACCAGTACAGAAAGATTGGGTGGTGTTTGTTTGCTCGTGTGAATATGTACGTAAATGAATTGTACGGACGGGGATCACTGCTGGCTTCTACGTTTCCCGATCATTATATTCTGGATCTCTCGAAAGTTGAAATGAATCGGTTTCTTTTAAGCAAGCGTGCCTAGTTACAGCCAAACGCAAGTGTGTTTACTGATTCTTTTAGCCCGCTGCTAGGCCAACGTAGACCACTGGTCGCTAGTCTTATCCAGCTCGTCCCACTCTAAATTTAAAGAATAAAAACAACAAAACTAGTGGTGGTTGTGCACATGGCCAAAATTCTATTAGGCTAGATGTATTCGCTAGCCTGTAGACGGTGAGTAATGGGGTAGCTCGCCGTCCGTCCGTCTTATGACGACGACAGGCCATTTCGACGGCGCGTTCGTGTTCCAAGCGCGCCTCAAAGATATGTCAGCAACATGAAAGGCAAGGGCCGACGCTTGTCGGGGCTACGGGATGTTGTAACATGGGTGGTTTTTAGTTAGTAGAAGTCTGACACTCCCTTTCGCTCTGCCAAAGAGATGATTTGATGATTTTCCACCTGACAAAAAAAAGGCTAGGTATATTGTTCAGTGGAGCCTGTGAATCCGTAAAGGTAAGATTGGACACCTTCAGACTACGACCATGGGACGTTGATATTTGCAGGGCGGTTGTTAGCAGCTAACTGAATGGTGCGGGATTAGAGAAGCCTAAAAAGCCCAGCAAAAGGCTGAAGTAGACCAATGATGACACAAAAGACAGGTTTGAAATTTGAAAATTATTTTCATATTTCAAACCATCAACGGAAGTCACCATACGATTTCTGTAAGCTAGCCGACAACTAGTGGCACTAATTTGTAGCGGTACACAGAGCCCCTACCAATACTAGTTAGTTTGAGTGATGTCATTTATAACGATTAATCCTTTGACGGAAGGTATATGCAGTCATACTGTTCAAGGCTTTATCCGATTCGGGCCCGCGGGTAGTCCACTGGTTATCGCGGCCTCGACATAGAGGGCGAAGAAGGAACATGGGTGGTTTTTGGTCAGTAGAAGTCTGACACTCCCTTTCGCTCTGCCCAAGAGAGGGAGGGGTTATTCGATGATTTTACACCCACCAAAAAAAAAAAAAAAAAGGCTGTATCCGATAAATCCAAATCGAATTTTTTCTTCAACACAAAAAAATACATCGAAATCAAAACCTATAACACTGTTTTCTACTCTAAGATAATGATGTCTAAACCTTTTTCAACTCAATTAAATATCCATTCACTTGCCGCATTCAGACGCCGGCGGTCCGTCAAACAATATGTTTGCCAGCAAATTAGCAGGCCCACAAACTCTGAACGCATCTGAGTCAATTTAGGTAGTCCTTATTGAATTACAGACCGACACGTTACCGCGGCTGGTTTTCGTGTAACCACCTTTAGAGCTAACACATTTGAAACTCAACCCTGAACATCACTGATACGGCACACTATTCAATGATCCCTAACAAGCTATTAAGGTTATCGTGACACTCTGAAGTTAACCTTACTCGCTGCGTCGTAGGGTTGAAATTAAGAACGGTGGTCGAAGGTGTAATAGTGCAAAGGGCACGGTACATATAAGAGCAAAAGGGCGATGAGTGATGTGACGTACGTAGCCTCTGACTCTCGGCATCGTGCGATCGACTGTACCAGTCCGCTCCGATGATAGTTATTCATAGTCCTGGTTAAAAATATTTTTTCTAATTAACATTAATCAGTTTGTAATGAGATTTATATTGAAGTAATAAGTTTTTGTCTTTTACGGCTGGTTTGTATGAGGAATGGTAGCTCAACTAAATCATGAAGAAAATGAATCCTTTTAATAGTTTCTTTAATATTTTTGTAATTTAAAAACGAATGGAGAAATGCAAGTGTGAACCACAGCTGTTGAGCTGCTGCTGCATCTTACAGTTTATAATAGTACATTATGATATAAGTGCGGTAAGTTGAAAATTACTGCCGAGGCGATATTGCTTGCCTGAGCCGTAGGCGAGGGTTAAAAGAAAGCAGAGGCTGTAATTATCAAAGCGCACGTATGTCATACGACGTTTTATAACATATTTGCGAGGAAATAATTAAACTCGGACTTTCTTAAACGAATAAATCTTTAATTAAAGCAGTTATGAAAATTTGAGCAATTAGTAAAATTGATTATTATTTCTGAACAAATAAGCGATGCGATTTTTTTTCAGGCATAGGCACAAAACAGCCACTATTATTAATAAAAGTAAATTAATATTTTTGTTTTTGCTACAGATATTAATGGTTGTAATTTACTGTCGAAATTAATAAAATTAAAGAATTAAATGTTTATTTATTATATTTTATCTCCCAAAGTTAATTTTATTCATAAAATGTTGACCACTTTTCTGAAATAAAAACTCTTTGCTAAGATTTAAAAAAGTAGGTACCGTTCGTTTTGACGGAGCATCTTTCTAAACCGTGCGATTTACATTACATTACCGCACAAGTACGTAATGAGATACATTACGATATTGAAATTGGTGAAATAAGAAACCCTTTACGAGCAAATGTGTTATAAAAGTATATTATGACGTTTCGTCCACTTCCATTTTCTTTTTAAACGACCGTCCAAAAAGAAAGTGTTATGTTTTTATCTTTTACAAATATATTACCTCCATTTTTTAAATTACGGCTACGTCACAAAATATATTTTATATTTTCGAATGTTTGGTTGTAGGACATTTTCACTCGATATTTAACTTCATATTTTTGAGACAACTGGTGATGATATTGGTCTTTACCTTTGAAATTGCCGTTCTGCAGCACTGGCCATTTCAAATCAAAATAATTTTTGTTTGGCTAAGAATTCTAATTTCAAATTAATTTTATTTTAAAATCATGTTTTTTTTTTTCCAAAAGTAGTCATTTGTTTATTGATTAGTGTTACATTTTCATCGCATTTCAATCTTTTTCGTCATCATGGATACGTTAAAAATTCGAGTAATTATGGAATATGAGTACCGTCGTGGCAGCAACGCGGCACAAGCGGCACGCAACATCAACGACGTTTACGGAGCTAACACTACAAACCAACGCACCACCTGTTATTGGTTTGCTCGCTTCCGTTCTGGAAATTTCGGCCTGAAAAATGAACCTCGCGGTCGTCCGAAGAATTTGGTCGACAATTACGAATTAAAGGCGATTGTGGAAGCTGATGATACACAATCTACGGTTGAATTAGCAGCAGCTTTCGACGTTAGCGTCAAAACAATATTGGTCCATTTGCGTCAAATTGGCAAGGTAAAAAAGCTTGACAAATGGGTGCCCCACGAACTCAATGATCGCCAGCGCGAAGTACGTGTCGAGACGTGCCTTGCACTGCTCAACAGACAAACAAATGAAGGAATTTTGAACCGCATTGTTACCTGCGATGAAAAATGGATTCTGTTTGATAACCGCAAGCGCTCAGCAAGTTGGTTGGATCCTGGTTCAGCACCTAAACAATGCCCTAAACGAAAACTTACCCCTAGAAAAGTGATGGTCACTGTTTGGTGGTCTAGCGCCGGTGTGATTCATCACAGCTTCTTACCAAACGGGGAGAGCATTACTGCAGATGTGTACTGTGAAGAACTGAACACAATGATGGAGAAGCTGGCACATCTCCAACCAGCATTTGTCAATCGCTCGTCTCCGCTGCTCCTGCACGACAACGCGCGACCTCATACTGCACAGCAGACGGTCTCCAAGTTGCAAGAACTGGGGTTGGAAGCTCTCCGTCATCCGCCCTACTCACCAGACCTTGCGCCTACAGACTACTACTTTTTCCAGAATTTGGATAACTTCTTGGCGGGAAAAAAATTCAATACCCGAGAGGCAGTACAAAATACCTTTGAAGAATTTGTTGCATCCCGACCAGCTGATTTCTTTAAGAAGGGCATCAATAAACTGCCACTGCGTTGGCAAAGATGCATTGATTGCATGGGTGAATACTTCGATTAATACAAATAAAAAATACCTACATGAAAAAAAATCGTTTAAATTTTTTCATACAAAACGGCAATTTCATAGGTAAAGACCTATTATAAATAACAAGACACAGTGCCTGACTACATCGTTAAACAATGTTCACGACTATGGATAGTGTATCGGTGCATCAAACGTGAGACGCGGGTGAGATGCGCCACTATTGTTTACTAGCTCGCGAATATTGTGCCACTCACTCACGTGCCCATTGTCATTTACGACACGTCAACGTTGGCACGTCAAACATTGTTTGTATTACACAACTTCTACAAACAAAGTTTCTTGGTATTTTTCATGAGATCTCGTTTGTTAACGTGTTCATTTCGCGTGCATAACTTGGATTCCTGGAGTGGCTGAGACAACTTTTAGTTTGGATTTTGTAATTTGTATAAAGTTTAGTTTTTGACTATTTTATGTCATCATTATCATCATTTCAGCCAAAAGACGTCCACTGCTGGACATAGGCCTCCCCCAGGTGTCGCCACATTGACCGGTCCCGTGCGTCTTGCATCCAGAGGAACCCCGCAATCTTCACTAGATCATCGGTCCACCTAATGGAAGCCTTCCAACGCAACTTCTTCCGGTTTGCAGTCACCACTCAAGACCTTTTCGGCCCCATCGGCTATCCGTGCGCCCTGCCCGCTTTCATTTAGGTTTCGCAATTTTTCGGTCAATTTTATGTGCATAATAAGAACCATAAAAGTTTGGTCGTTGCGCTAAGTAATCCATCACTGTTTTCCCCGAAGGCTCACGCATTTACGTCTCTCGCGTTTAAGTACTACACATTGCAATTGCTGGCACTGAGAAAACTACTGCATGAGATAGTTACCAGTAAGTCAAGCTAAAATACATAATTATGTTAAAACCCTGAAAGTGATTCAGCATGGTATTCTTATGGCTATACAATTACGATCGGACGGTACAGTTAAAACTGCACAATTTTCGTAAAAATCGGATTAACTGTACAGTTTTTCTCATACACACACGTAGATTTATCGTTGCAGTTTGTTTGTTTAATTATTTAATTCGATTACAGTACCTACTTTTTTATTAAATTAAATGATGGTATTCTTTTTCCTCTTTTTTGAGGATTGGACGGTACAGTTCAAACTGCAACGATAAATCTACATGTGTGTATGAGAAAATCTGTACAGTTTGTCCGATTTTAGCTACGCTACACACTACACTACACCTCACTACGAAAACTGTGCAGTTAAAAGTGTACCGTCCGATCGTTATGGGTTTTCGTAACGTGTGTAGCAGCCATAAAATTATTATTTTTACCGGACGCTACAAAACAATGGACAAACGCATCCATCTCCCAAGATATTATACTCGTTCCTGTAACAAGGTTGAAGCGCTGATTATAATGACGTGTGGGATTTATTAAACACCTAATGGTGGTGACTTTTGCGAGATGTATAGGATATCTATAACATAAGACTACGTAGAACATAAATATATGCTTGTTATAGGAAAAGGTTATATCGATTTCCAGTCTGACCAGATGGAGCCAAATGCCAGTATTTTACATGGATGCGACTACGTATCCGACCTAAACAACGCAGTTAAAACTAGGTAATACTCCTTGGTAAGACTGACTAAAAGACTATTCAGTGGGTGGATGAACATATCCTAAGACAAACCAAAACAAACGAGGTGAAACCTGAATATTATAATAAGTGCTGTAAATATCTGTCTGGAAGCTCCTTATTACTCAAAAATATCTTTCATAGTATTTCTTCACATCGAATGTGCTCCTAGGACCTTATTCCAGCCTTTCTCTGAGGTCGATCGTGTATTTCACTTAACTATTATGACAGGCGAACCCTGCATTGTTGGTGATGTAAATTATGAAAGGTTAAGTGATAACAACGTCCATTACACCTTGCACAATGCTTTGCAGACATCGTGACGTTGGAAAGGCGTTAAGGAATTTCAAAGGATCAATCGGGATTGTATTAAGATGAATGGGTAGACAATTTATAATATAAAGAGAGAAGAAATGGAGGAGATGGGGCGATATTTATGTGAAATGTCAATAAAAAATCAGAGCCCATATAAGAGAGTAAGAAAAGAGTATTTCACCAAAAAAAAATAATTAGTCCGTCAGATAGGTTTCAAAAAAATAATGAACACGTATTTTTTCTTTTTTCACTTAAACAAAAGATGAAGACGATACCGTGCTTCGAAAAGTCGAGTCAAGTCGTGTGACGTCACAAGGTTACTACTATTTTACCAAAGCCCCAACTCATGATCTTTGACACGTTTTATTTCGTATTTTTTTATTAATTTGAAAAAACAAAAAACACGTATCCAATATATTTTTTCGATAATCTAACAGAAGGACTAATTAGATTTTTTGGTGAAATACCCTATTTGTTTGGCTGTCGGACATTTAAAATGGGCGGGATTTAAACAAAGTAAATTCGTCAAAACTTGTATGTGCTAAAAAAATATTCTAAAGTTATCATTACATAATATTATGAAGCCTGTAATCTCCGAAGGGTTATTCAGAGGTGTTCCCATTAGTTTACCCACAATTTACCAGTTATTTTTAAGTTCCATGTAATAAGGGGCGAGCCTATTGCCAACAACCAGCCACAAATCTAGACTCCGTGGCTCCTACTGAGAAATTCCTGGTGGAAACCAGGCTCGGCCTGGGAATTGAATCCAAGATCTCATGCACAGGTGTCGGCGATTCACCGAGGCAGTCAAATAATTCAGAATATTGGATTTTAAAAAAAGTTAAAAACTCATCTATAATTAAATCCGCTGAAAAATTACCCGAATTTACTGAAAATCATCCGAATCAGTAAATAATTGTTTCTCCCATTTTAATTTATAGTCTACCATATTCCGACATCTGGCTCAACCTGTCCCAGCTTAATACTAGTTTAAAATTTATTATTTACGTATGTGTATGTGTCACCGTTTAAATTGAAAAACATTTAAAGTGCATACATATGTTTTAAAAACTCATTTCAATGTAAGGGTTGAATAACGATTATCGATTCTGTCCAGCACCCTTTATAAGCTATTATCGGTTCCAGAAAATCGTTAAATAAAAGTATGGTAGGCATAACAACAAAGGTCTTCAAAGATATTCGAGTCAGACATGACCAGAATTAATAAATTTATGGTCATTTAATTGCCATACGTCTTCCTGTATTCAGACACATTACCTTTCCAATTTTATATTGTCACATTTTAAATCAATGTTTTATTGTTCCAATTCATATTTCACAATGAATAATAGAGCTATTTGTTAGCTATCATACGTTAATGGACGACAAAGCTATTAAGTAAGTTTTTAATCTTGTCGGAATCAAATCTAAAAAACTTATTGTAAATTAAACATAACTATCTATTCGAGAAAACAATTCAGTTGAAATGGTCGTAATTTTGAATTTATGCTAATAAGTCGCGGACCCACACGCCTACGACAAACTGTCTAATTTGTGAGTCGGTTGGAACAGACTGGCGTTTTTAATCGGATTCCTTATTATAGGGTCTCAATATTCAATGTTTCCTAAAATGTACAAAAAAATATATGCCTTAATAATCCAAGGGTAGTGTCGCAAAGTCGCAAATCCGATTATGAAATATGGCGTGCGTGTTTTTGACACGGCATGTTATTTTTTTTGGGAGAAATGGCATGTGTTTCACCTCTCACCCTTGTTAAGCCCTAAAACATCATTATTAACAAAATGTGACAGACGTTCGTATTTTGGTTCATTGTAGTAATGCAGTACTGCATTAATCACAGTGTGGACTAGTTATTTTATCCGTTATCTTTTACGTCTTCAAGAAATAAAACTATTGCGAATTCGGACAGAATTCAAAATCAAAAGTCTTTATTTAAATTAGGCTAACAATACTTTTTAGACATCAAACAATAACATGATGAGACAGTCCCGAACAACGCCCACTCTTTGCCACTTCTTAATATAAAGTGATAGCACGAACTCCATATAAACGTGATTCTATAGATTATAGACCTATAACTTAATCATATGCAAAAAGTAGGTACTTGTTAAAAAAACGAACCGCAGCCGCTCGTCTGTACCACTCACAATCACAACGAAAAAACCAAGACATTAACCAATAGACGCTTGTTAATTTCTAACCCAATCTTACGCGATCACACTAATAACACAAAAAACAAATTAAGACATTTTTTGTTATATTTAACGATCTGTGTTCGTCTTTAAATCATAACTTAATTGGATTTTTAATTCATTTAAACAGTTTTTGATACATTTGGTGTGAGACGTTATGATTTTGATGTACCGTTGCTTTTCTAATAAGGATATTTTATATTTAAATTGAATATTAAGTTTTATCTTTGAACAACTCAGCGCTTTCAAATCAATCACACTAATCCTCATCCGAGTAATTACATTCTTCGAAATGCTCTTACGTTGACATTACAAATCCTTAAAGTGCTGATACACAAAAATCTAAGCATTGCTGACAGAGGGAACTCTCCCCTAGTTTTATAAATTTAATTTTGCCGGCGCCATCGGTGCATGTTTCTAACACAAAATACAAATAAAGCTCACTTCCTTTCATTCCTTAATTATATTTGCACGTTTGTTTTCTGCGTGGGGTTAAGTATAGCTCCTAGCGTTACTCCTAAATATTTACAAAACGTGGTCGTGGAATAGGACCGATAACATAAACATGATCTTCAGCATTTAACTAGCAAACACTCTAAATAATCATGTTATTCGGTTCGTTTCTAAATGATAAGCTGTTATGTTGCACAGGCAGCAATGTGTTGTTGGTTTAAGGTGCATAAAAGCCTCAGAGTAAACCATTTCTAAATATTTTTGTATAAGAGACTGAACCGTATCTTCAAGTCTTCCGTTTAATTTTACATAAGCCGTACAGTTGCGTACATTTCAACAGTAAACCTTAAGTTTGTCGGTGTTGATCTCAGTAGTAATCCAATCAGAAACTCATCAGGAGCGCGTTGAGTCGTGAACGCGCATTTCAAATCGAGATAAAGGCCCGGACACATCGGCGCACGTGGCTAGCGCGTGCTTCACCAATATGCTTCCAAATGGGTGCAAAAACATCCCGGCCCCTTGAGTTGGGGTGACCGTCACACCGGCACCGCCTTGATTGGTTCCAGATTGGCGTGTTATTGATTTAGCTGGTTAAAACCAAATTACGTAATAAAAATAGAGTATGGGATGCGTTGTAAAAACAGATGAAAATAATGAAACTCTTGTATACATCGATGAGAGAAGGACACACATAGTAAGGTATTTTATAGTGTTTAACCATGAGTAATAATTTTATTAAACACCGTTATGTAATAGATATAAGAAGGCAATTAAGTATAATTTATATTTAAAAAATTCTCAGTATTACATCCCAAAAAGCACAAAATGCACTTAACCATTACAGCCCATAACCAAGTTACACTCCGGTGTAACAGCAAAAAAATAATATGACAACCCCAAACGCGTGCCCAAAAATAAAACTAAAAATAAACCCTCCATTAACTAGTTAATGCGCTAACAATGTTCGTTGAAAAAGGACAGAGCGGCTGTACATTTGTATGAGTGGAACCGTCCAATCAAGGCTCTTCAGTATCCGAGTCCGATATTGTCCTGTAGGGTACTCGTACCGACTACCGTGGTTTTACTTTTTTCGAGTACAGGTGAAAATTGCTGGCAGCTCGCCGCTGCGGCCGTATTCATTTGCGGATTTCAGTCATGTGGACACGCGGCTTTACGATTAATTGGATTACGGGAACTTGAGTAAATTATTTTGGTGGAGTATTTGTTGTTTAAAAGGGAAACTGATTCATGCTTGCTAATGTAATGAGTAGTTTTGGGATGAAAAAATAATGGACAGATACGAAGGCTTCATTTAAGGATAAACATCGTTACTATTCACCCCCTTATTTTATGAGTTTTCAACCATTTTAGAGTTTGACGTTAATTATTTTGAATTATTCCAATAGAACACTCTAGTTATTTTAGTTCCAACATGACCTGAGAGTGATGTTTGCAAAGTCACTCATGTAATTAACTCTTTAATTCCTTGTTTATAACGAAAAGCATTCTCATCAATAAACATATCAGTTTAGAGGGAGCTCTGCTGTAAAATTCAACAATTTTTGCAACGGAAATACGCAAAAACAGGTTTAAAATTTAACAGAATTTCCACGCGAAAATGTGCGAATATGAGTTGCAAACTGCCACTAATGAAAGCCGCAATTACACTGGCATACGTCAAGAGGATGAGCTCCGGGACTGGCAATAAACGTTTAATTAAAAATAAAAAAGTGCTTCGACTCCCGTTTCACAGATAGTTTCTCATTAAACTTGGTTTGGAGCAAGGTCTCGTGTTTCAAAGCGCCCAAGTCGCTCACCCCGGTGTGAATTAGGCCGAAGTTATACCTTAGCGGTGTCATATCATACCGTTTGATCATTTCGAGAATGTCTTCAAGGCGTTCCACTGTGACATTCTCCAGATTAAATTTAAGTGGAAGATAAAAGATTCACGGCTTCAAATATAAATTATGTTTTGGTCCTATCCATTTCAAATTAAGGAGGTTAAGTTTGGTATTATTTTACAGTCTTAATAAAGTTGTAAATTACTTTGGTGAAAATAATATTTGGGCCTTTTTGTAACAAAATTTGATTCGAGCTCTGGTTGTGGAAACTTCTAGCAAAATAGAAGTTTATTAATAAATCTGCTTATGCTGCTGATTTGAGTTACTATGTGATGCTTTGTCTCAGGGCGGTCCGCTAGTTTTGAAAACAGCAAAATATCCTGAGCTAGTCTTAAGAATAAATAATTTCTTAAAAGGTTGATCCATTAATTAATCAAAACTTTACTAAAAATATACTCACATTATTTCTCGACGAAAATAGGCTGTTCTATTTCCATTACTACAAATTAACCTTGTTTACTTACTTATTACCAACACAGGACAAAGAATTCGAACGTATCATTTGCCGTAACAAAACAGTTTTCAACAAAGATAGAACGGTCTGATTGTTCACAAAATTACTTCTAAAACGTCCCTAACAGACAACGGAATCAATCACACACAGATAACGATCTTCTACCATTTGTTCTCGTAACTGCTACCTATTCGGTGTCATTGAGTTTACTCGATGTACACACATTGTCTTCGGAAGGGTTAGCTAATGGAAACTAGGACGGAAGAAGTCAGTTTTTTTGTTACGTATGTCATTGTCGTAGTGGTCATTATAAAGGTATGGGTTATTTGTATCCACGATGGTAGATTTCATGGTCTAATGAGGCTTGATCAAGATGTGATGATGTGGGTGACAAAAGGTGTCCTTGTGGGCGCTGTCATTCGGAGCGGTAGTAGCTTGAATCAAAATGAAATGGAGTTGAGGCGACGATGGCTTAAAAACCGGAACATTTTGGCGCCATATAACTTATTTCTCAAAATGTACAAACAAATGCCTTGTTCAGCACGTGCAAATTTAGCTCACTTGAAACAACCAAATATATAAATGACCGTGTGAGAAATGTGACGTACACAAATGAAATCGCATTTATAATATTAGTAGGATGTTGCATTGTTTTCGTTTTCAAAAGAAAATATTTCATTGATTTAAATATCAAAAGCTCCTCTGCAACGGTTTTTTTATGGGTCATATGCAAATAAAACACGGGTACGACACAAGAACATGATCATTGGAATCGTGCGCGCGCACAACCAACTGCGAAATTCGTAACCCTCAAATCTCTATTTTTAAAGTTCCGCTTTAGGGTCGCCACACACCGAAATAATACAGACTTTTATGTTCAGCCATAATCACATCCTTTCGTGTTAAAATGTCTCAATTAGGTACGGGAGGATGTGTGGACGCGCTTGGATTTAACGACTTTTGAATATGACGCTTTTGATGGTCGCGCCCGATTGGTGACTGCGATGAGAGTGTTATCGTTTTGTTCGCACGTTTATTTGTTGCCAATGCGTGGCCAATGTTTGGGGTGTTGAGTTGTTAATGAGTTTGCCACCAGTGTTGGTCAAGATATAACGTGGAAAGTAATTATTTCATAGCGACATGTGAAGTAATCAGTATCGTATTCGCGTGGTGTTATCGTAATGTAAATACCACATTTCATGAATTCTTTTTGAAATCACAATTATTCTATTGAATTTTAGTTAAATTGTTTACAACTAGCACAACCAGTATTATCCATACATATGGATTAAATCTAGAATTAAAAATTGTTATCTATATATATAAAAGAGAAGTCCACTCACTGACTGACCACTCATCACGAAATCTCGGAAACTACTGGGCCGTGAGGTCTAAAATTTGGCACAAGCACTCTCTATGGGGTGCAGGCGCGTACTAAGAAAGGATTTTTTAAAATTCGCACCCCAAGGGGTTGAAAAGGGGTGTCAAAGTTTGTATGAAAGTCCTACGTTTTTAAAGTTATAGACATGAATGTGGGCCTGAATGTTCCTTTCGGCCTCTAGGTGCTCACTAAGAAAAGGTTTTACGAAATTCGGCCCTTAAGGGTATAAATAAGGGTGTTTAATGTTAGTATGAAAAAAGTTAAAGATCCAAATTGAATCTTACGGCAACGCGTTATTGCATACTTTACATTGAAATTAGAATTCGGAAGCCAATAAAGATCCAAATTGAATTTTACGACAATGTGTTAATGCATATTTTACATTGAAATAAGAAATTTCTTGAGTTCCTTTATCTTCAGTTTATAGGCAAATTTCTAAGTGGCCAGTATGTTTCATTATTATGCAGGCGTCTGCTGAAAGGTAATGAAATGAGGTTCCGTTCTAAAGTTTTTATGCCAATTTCTATGTGGCCAGTATTTTTCAGTATGCCGCCTGCACCTATACCGAGAGCCTTGGGCAGAAGAATTTTCAGAATTATTACTAGATATTGGTGATGGCAATATTTTTGAAGAAGATGAGCGAATAACCATTCCGAGCACCCTTTGTGATGTTGTGGAGGATCTGGACAGTCTCACTAACAGAATATATTCCAACATTAATCAGGCTAATGTAACTTTTTTAAGAGAAAGAGCCATTCTCACTCCAAGAAACGATTCTGCTAACAACATTAACAACTATTTGTTGAAGAAACTTGTAACTGAAGAAGTATCATATAAATCTGTGGATGAGGTACTGGAGGTTGAAGATGGTGTTCACTACCCTGTGGAGTTCTTAAATAGTCTCGACCCACCAGGATTACCACCACATGTACTCCACCTAAAAGTTGGTGCACCAATCATGTTACTGCGTAATCTGCTACCGCCCAAACTATGCAACGGGACAAGGCTGCAGGTCCGCCAACTTCAAAAGAACGTGATTGAAGCAACTATTTTTACAGGCGTTAATCAAGGAGAAACAGTTTTTATCCCCCGAATTCCACTTATCCCTTCAGATTATCATTTTGAATTCAAAAGACTACAATTTCCAGTGAAAGTTTGCTACGCAATGACTATCAACAAAGCACAGGGCCAAACATTAAAAGTAGCTGGGCTGGACCTGAGAAAGGATTGTTTCTCACATGGGCAGTTATATGTGGCGTGTTCTAGAGTCAGTTCACCTGAAAACCTCATAATACTGCAACCAACAAATAAAACACGAAATGTAGTTTACAAGGAGGTCTTGCAGACTTATAATAACCGGATGTAAAAACGAGCCCAAGTTTAGGGTTGCAGATTTATAATACAATAATTTATTGGTATATAGCCGATCGATTCCTTTTCTGTAATCATTCCTTGCTTCTCTTAAAGCGATCACTAAATCTGTTCAATAGTCTGTTTTTTATTTTTCCGTATACAAAGGCTCCAAATTGAGACCTGTTGCTTTCGCTCCTTTCGCTCATAGACGTCGGTCCCTCTGTCACATTATACTCTAGCGGCTAAACCTTTGAAGGAAGCTACAGCCTTCATATTTATACTGAGTGTAAAATGTATGTGGAATAGTTTTTTAGAGCTCATTATCGCTTCTTAGGACGTTTCCAAACCTTGCCTCGAAGATTACGTATACCAATTTTCGAATTAATTTGAAAAAACAAGCCACGCTGTAAAATTGAAGGCCCGTTTCCACCCCGTTTAATAAACTCTGATTTTCGAAAAACCCTGATACACATTATTCTTTATTTTATTCTTTATATTAACGTTTACCAAAAAATAATAAAATTTTAGAAAATTTGAAACACATTGAGAATTTTCTCATTTTTATATTACAACAAACTTCATTTTGAGTATGGATTAACTAAGCCTATAGGTACAATTTATAACTTCTGCATTTGGTACGATTTAGGGTTCTAAATGCAAGATTTCCGAAGTGCGCTTGGTCTGTATTCTTGGAACATTAACTTTCAAACTAAATCTCATAAACACCAACGTATGAAACAAGCGAGTGAAACCGCGCGGGTACAGCTAGTTATACATAAGACTTTTAATAAATTTTAAAGTCGTCATATTATTACGTTTCATTTACACCGCACGTTCTTGTTTCAGTTCGTTAATTTAAGAAGCGTAATTTTGTGAGTTGCGAATAACCTACAAATTATTCAAATACAAACATACAAGTGTCCCACATCGAACACAAACAAAAACTCCAAATAGTACACTCGCACGCAGTTCATTTACCCGTAATACACTGCAACAATGAAGTTATTTCGCCCCCGCATTGATCTGTATCAAATCTATCGACACCTACGTGCATTGTACATCTAATGAATGTATAATGAAAACCGATATGAATATAAATAACCTAAAATGATTATTGTCATGAAGATTCTGTGTTTGATTGTACCTCAGGTATTTGTAATTTTCGATCGAGTGTAGTTTATTGAACTTTTAGGATATTCATGAATTTATTCAAAACGGAATTAGATTATTCATAATGTTATTATCATTGAAGTTTGGTTCGTGAGAGCGGCGTAAGATGTTTACCGGACTTAAGACTCCCAACGTGATAAGTTTGTAACTTATTTAAGAAATTTTATATGAATTTGTACTGAATGTCGTAAATATGGGTATAATAAATGTATTATGGTCATTATTTTTTTGAAACTCATTTAATGTGGGATAAAAAACTGAAATTACTTGATATTGAAGATCTTAGTAATTAAAACATCTAGTCTTACCAAGATGTTATTAATATCTAAATCAAAATATTTTACGACTAGCGGACGTCACGCGGTTTCAACCGCGTAGTTCCCGTTTCCGTGGGAATACAGGGATAAAAAGCCTATGTCACCCGGGGATATTGTAGCTTCCCAACGGTGAAATAATTTTTCAAATCGGTCCAGTAGTTTCGGAGCCTATTCGTTACAAACAATCAAATCTTTCCTCTTTCTAATATTATTAGTGTAGATTATTATATTATTATGGTGTATTATTACATTGTCCTACATTGGCACTTATATGATGTCGAGAAAAGATGGATGGGACAGTTCGGGTTGGTTGTTTCCTATGGAAAAGGACTGGCAAGAAACTCTACTATTACTCTTTTAAAATAATGTATTATCGTATCAAATAACTGGGTTGTGTAAAATAAAAATACTAGTGTAAAATACTAGTATTCAGCTTGTTGATAAAAGGCTAGACAATGACCATAATATTTCTCAAAAAGTTACTTGGAAAGAACGACACAATCAAAATTATTAAAAAAACATTACAACAAACGCGAATCGGAGTAATAAATCTGTGAATAAATAAAAGTGAGGCCCCTCGGTCTCCGCCCTCCCACGTAGGGTCAAAATAAAGGGCCTAATGAGGCCGCTCATGGCCTCAGTAAGTTATTCGTGTTACTTATTTAGTACTCTTATTATTGGAGCCTTTGCGGATTGAGCCTCATTTGTTTCTGGTCTTCATTTTATTGTGGACGATGATTTTGTTTTACGAGGTCAAGATATTAATTTGGATATTTTTGATAAATAATAGTTGTTCTTGATTAAAAGTTATTATTATTTTTTAGTTTTGAGTTTTTAAATTGTAATTCAATAGGGTACTTAACAAAGATAATGTAATTAGTCCGTCAGATAGATTTCCAAAACGTAAACAAACAATGAAGACGATACAGTACTTTGAAAACTCGTGTAACGTCATTTTCTAAGACTGTAAGTATGACATTCTTTACCAGTGAATGACGTCACAACCCCCCACTCAAATCTTTGACGCGTTGTATCTTCGTCAATTTTTATGAATTGGATAAAACAAAAAAATACGTATCCAATATTTTTCGATAATATAAAAGACGGACTAATTAGAATCCAATTATTTAAGTCAGTAAATATCCCTATTATTCTAGCATTAGTACTTGTGAATGTGATTATTGCTATATTATAGAAGAGCGGAGTCTCCTAACACATGCATTATTTGCTTAAAAAGAGGCTCCAAACACTAAACACACAATGTAAACTGAAGCATTAATAAACTTAATTATTATTATTTTAGTAGTAAGTACCTACTTGAACATATTTATACTACTGCCTCGTTGGTCTAGTAGACTCAAGCGGGATTGCAGAGTATGAGAGTTCCTAGGTTCAATTCCCGGATCGGGAAGTGGGTTTTGGTTAGGTTGGGTTGGTATGAGAAATTTCGCAGTACCAGCCACTGAGTCTGGATTTGTGCCCAGTTGTTGGAAATAGGCTCACTTCAGGCTCAAACAGATCTGGTAAAATGTGGGTGTAGGTTTTAAGTACACCTCTGCCTAACATATAGGGAAAGACATGCGTGATGTTATGTTATGTTATACTCGTATTTAATAGAGGATTGCTAGCTTCACTTATTTACAGATTCTTTAAGAATGACAGTACGAAGATATTGTTTATTATTTTTAGAAGTAAACGAACTTTTTTCCTGCAACAACACAAAATCCAAACAAAGATCAGCTATCAAATATCTCAAAAACTCATTACAAGAAACAATATTTGCCGAAACGTGGAATCCCTAATAAGTAAACAGATATCATCGTCTCGATTTTAATAAATAATCTCACTCGGTGTAAAGCTGGCTGAAAAACAAAGCGAAAGAAAAATCCGGGTGCGCTTTCCGCACGAAGTAACCGTGTAGTGTAAGGGGGACTAAGTTTTAACACGAGACGACCTACAGCTCTAGTGCTCTGGCGACTCATTAGGGACCCCGCTTGCGAGGAAGGGGCCTGAGGGGACTCAGCCCAAGCATAAGGGGTTATTCAGCTCTTGAGAGCCATCCGTGTGCGCGTGTAACTACTACGTCACTATACGTCGCAGTCTAACAATTGTTGCTCCACGAAATTGATGCTCTGGATTATTCAACCAATTTTTCTTACAGCTATTTCATTCTGTTACATAAAGAATGGAGATGTGAGTGTACTGTGCAATAATAGTACCTGTCCTCAAGGCAGTTAGGTCGCGAGTTTCTCGCAATACCAGAACGTTGTGTGGCTACAATTCTCCGCTCACATATTTCAGACTTTGCAGTCTCTGTTAATTTGAAATTGTCTTAATTTGTTTTGTCTGAGAGGCACATTTGTTTCTTGGCCTCTAGGGTGTTTGTATTTCCAACGGAACGTGACCTCTGCTGTCTTAATGTACAGTTTAAGTTATGCTTTAATTTAAATGAATACAGTTCCTAACATTGTACATTAAAATCTAAATTCTTCGTCTATATGCCTAAAATTCCTAGGACTTTAAATGCTAAGTTCACGTTAAAAACATTTATCTAGACATAAAAACTTACCGAAACGACATCCAAATACACTCAACCTAATAATTGTTCTTGTTTTACCCCAAAGTAACAAGTCTAAGACATGAGTCGTCGATGTAATCACACTAGCAGCTTAGTTCTCTCTCTTTGTAGTATAATTTATTCAATACGAACACCAACACAATCAAAGAAAATGACAATAAACTCAACAGATTACAAGTACCACTACTGATTCCCCGATCGACCTCGTAAAGTTTTATATAAGCCATTTCTATACGGTCTCGTTAGCTTGCTTCTTGTATTTTAACCGGGGCTTTGGCGCAGACTCTAATATATTGTAGGACATTGTCACATAAATTGTCACTTTAAATGCCCGTAAGATTCTAACACGGAATGCTCATAAAGAAATGTGTAAGAGACCTTTGTGGTGTAAAGTGTAATGCAGACAATCTGGTCCGAGTAGGAAGTGTTACCAATCGCAGTACATTGTTTATGCATCGACTGTCTGTAAACGGCTTATGTTTGTTCGCGAATCGAGACATTAAGATAGGTAAAGTCTATAATAATATGAAACTGTTTTGTGGAGTTTCTGTGGAAGATTCGTTTTTGATAATGTTTATTTGAACACTGTCTTCTTATTGAAATTAGAAGACAAGTCTCAAGATTGTATGACAAAATCTGAAATAAAATACTGTATCTGTTCCATAAATTTTCCGTTTATCACTTATAATAAAATTATAACAAAATATGATAAAAAGAAGAAAAATATAGGATAGACCACGGCCTTGACCGTGGTATTAGTGCGAGGAATGAATTACGACAATTCCGCTTACGGTAGGGAGACGGACAGGATGAATATTAATTTTACTGATAATAAATTACTTTCGTAGTGAGTGACTCATGAATGCAAAGTATAAATTATAAAAGACTCATAAATACGAGAGAAAATTGCAAGGACTTTGATATCTGCCTAGCAATTTATCTACTATGTTGGGGTCGACTTCCAAACGTATAGGACGAAACAGAATACTAGTATTTCACAATTCAAGGATCTTAACACCACTCAGTACAGGAAAATACGATACCCCTTAATAAGATTGACATAACACAGAGCATACACTTCATTATTGATTTATTGCTGTTAAATATTACTTATGGCTCGGTGGAGGAGCTCGTGTCTTAATAATAACTGCCACTCGGGTCGATCTTTAGGTTAAGTCGCGCTTGCCAAGGTTGGTCTGTGGATGGGTGATCACCCGGTACATACCGAGTTTCCTCCGTGCCTCGGAAAGCTCGTTAAGCTGTTGGTCCCGGCTGCCATCTATATATGGCATCTTTAGCAGTCGTTACAGGTAGTCAGTGACCTGAAAGTCTCACAACCAGTCTTACCAAAAGGTATTACCCAGTGTTAACTGGGTTGAGGAGGTCAGGTAGGCAGTCGCTCCATGTTAAATACTGGTATTTAGCTGCATCCGGTTAGACTGGAAGCCGACCCCAACATAGATGGGAAAACGCTAAGCAGATGATGATGAAGTATTACCAATAGCCTTATAGTAATCTCTCTTCCATTTTCAACACGAACATTACATCAAACTCCACGACACATCCACGCTAGACATAGAGTAACGACATGAAGACATCCCAAACACCAACACATTAGATGCAGACAACATTGATCGAGTAGGTACTGTATAGAGTAAATATTCAGTTTCGGCACCCTTCGACTTCCCTACAGACCATCTATCGTTAAAGGCTAAACCTCAGACAAATCTACACTCGGTCCGAGTCCCATCACTCTTAATAATGAAGGATCATGATGTAGATTGATAAGCGAACCCTTGGGCCGAAATGTAGAGGGCTTAATTCCGTAGATGTGCCCGATAGAAATGATTTAAGGGCTTTTTTGGCAGGTAAAGGAAATGGTATTATCTGTTTGTTTACTAGAGATAGTGGTTCTGGTCAAATGTAAGTAAACAAGATCCTTTAAACATAAAATAAAGATTCTATCAATACCAATAATTAAGATTTAGGACCTAATATGAAATTAATTGGAGACCACTTACAAAAAGAAACAGTTGAACAAGAACGTCTAAGACAGGCTATCAAAAACTAAACATACATAAATTTACCTAGCGCAACCAAAAAGCTCATGTGTATTTTGACAACTAACTGTTAGCAACGGGACAGGAAAGAGGAAAAGAGAATGAAAACCGAATAAATAACATAAACATAGTATCTTATACGTCTGTCACGAAAGTAGGACAAGAAAGAATTAATGGAATGCAAGGTTGTTATAGGAAGCCATAGAAAGGCGACGATGCCGAAAATATCGAGTTACTAGTGTCACTAATATCAATAGTCTCAAGTCTTTGTGGTTTATTTTTGTTTGTAAGATGTTTTGTGGGAAGATTTGATAGCATTATCAGAGAAATATCATTGTACTCATCTTCATTTCTGTGTTTTATTTTACTAACATAAATACTAGAATTAAATACAACAATTCTGTTTCACATCTTGACTTTCCCTTTTCCGGCAAGTGTACTAAGTAATTGATAAATATTTCTGTCTATACTTTTGAAACTGTCAAATCTTAACGATAATTATGATTTTCAAGTAATTTTATTCCGAGGAAATTTAATTTCTT
The DNA here is from genome assembly GCA_932274075.1 of Diarsia rubi. Lineage (NCBI taxonomy): Eukaryota > Metazoa > Arthropoda > Insecta > Lepidoptera > Noctuidae > Diarsia > Diarsia rubi. The sequence goes on along the minus strand of OW026424.1, from coordinate 15,105,731 downwards.
TTAATACTTCCCATTTTTTCAAGACCACGGTCGATCTCTCTGGTCGGTCCCTCATGTCTGAGGATCGTGGTCAGTATGTAGGTTGCATCTGGAGCGGATGATCTCCCTCCACTGGTTAGGGACCACGTTAATCCCAGCCAAATTACAAAAGTATCCCTGAATTCCTCTTTTAAACTATCTAAAATTTCATCGCTCTACGTCCTGTACCTTCTCATTACTTAAAAGGATTACAGTTTTATCCTATGCGAGGTCCGGACTATCGGCTGCGTTACTTGATCTCCTCTCCTTTAGGCCCTATGTAATGATTGATGCGTTGCGGATTTACTTTAATGTAATTAATGAGCACATTTGACATGGGTACTCTTTTTTCCTTATTTCATTAAGTCTTTTGCATTTTTTATTCGGTGTAAGAAAAACTTGGTCAAGGGTTTTCAGTGTTTTCGGTTGTTTTTTTTCTGTAACATGAAAGTAATTTGGCTTTAATGAGCATTTTTTGATTTCTTAGTCACTCATAATTTTCCATAATTATCAATTTCATTTTGCTTCCTCTTCATAAAATTACCAGGTGCAAAAATATTTCAGAACATAAAACACATAAAAATCATCGCTTCTCCAATCACGTGGTCGGAAATTGCTTTAAAAATATTCAATATTTAGTACAAAGTTCGCTTCCACACCGTTTTATTATATCGTCGGACAGTAATCATCTTTAAACATACTTTGTTTCAAGATTACCGAGAAGCCTTGTACACGCGACTCGTGGAGTATCTAAAGACATTTTAATTTGATAAATTGTAAAGAAAATGCTAGTTCCTACATCGTTAGAGACACGTGTCCCTTAAAAAACAGGAAAAGGTGGTCGTTAAAATTTCTGCATGGGTCAACGCGAAGGTTAGGCATACGAGGGGACAAATTCGGCGATCCATGTCCATTATCGTTTCTACAGTGTACCGTATTTAGATGATATTGTATACTCAACAATACGCTACATAGGACAGAATAGAAAATAAAAAAAGAAATATTCCACATACCAGTTTATCGCTGAGATTCAGAATTCAATATTTTTTGTTGTCTCCTGTGAATTGTGAACAAGTGACAGATTTATTTGATACTAAAATGAAGGCTCGATATATTTATTTGGTATTCTGTGGATCCTTTTGAGAATTCAGTGGAAATCAAATAGGTTTTTTCGTTTATCAATATTCACAATACCTTCTTGAATAATGTATAGGTACTTGTCTCAAATAAACATTCTGATTATGGAAATAGTGTTGTCGTAGTAAGAGAAAATTATACATACATACTACTTACTTTAGAATATATTATATGGAAATAGTATCACATAGTAACATGATATGATATCACTCCAGTAATCCCCGAAGGGATCAAGAGAGGGGTGCCTAATTGTATACCTACATATCGCTAGTTAAGTTAAATTACCTTGTAATAGAAGAGCAAGCCCTTTACCATCAACCCGGCACAAATACTAAGGATTTCTCAGTAGCAGATTCCGCGTCTGCTACTAAGAAATTCTTAGTATTTTACGCCTACCTATCAAACTCAATATCAATCCGCACTGAGCACACGTGGTGGATTATAGCCCATCCCTCTCCTACAGAGGAGGCCGGAGTCCCTGCTGTGGGAATATTATAGTCTGATGATGATGATGATGATCAAACTCAAACTCAACTCGTACTATAAATCAGTTGTATTTTCAATATTTTCGATCTTTTCTAACCATTTTTACGTGACAATATTGCTTCGGTATTCATCGGTAACAACCACGGCTCAAAACAATCATTAAATTTAAAGCTTTAAAAGACGAAAAGGAAAATAATAAACTAAACAATGATGAAAATAAACGATATTAATAGAACCAAGGAAACCCTTACTTACGACACGATTTACTAAACGATGGAACGTTAAAAACTGTGATCAAGTAAATGATCCAAAACGTTCATCGATTTGGCCGGAAAGCGGTTATTTCGATGCCCATTTCTTCATGGCCGGGAAAAAATACTCATTTGGGACACCAACCAGGTATGTGGAGCGAAATACTATCATTATACCCAAAGGTCTTCGTGAACCGTCCAAAATATATAAGTTAATGCCGTTTAATTATTTTTATTACAGAATATTTCGGGTCTTGAGAAGATCCTTTATAACTTTACGGTCTAAGATTAGGTAGGTAAGCTTAATTTAATCTTGTTACGTTCTTTTGTTTTGGATTACTCACAATTAGAGGGTAATTTTGCTTTAAAATAATGTTGCCTTCTACGAGGAATTAACGGTCTGCTAGGTCTTTACCTGACACCTACCCTTTGGTGTTAAATTCTACTTAGCGAAATATACTAAAACAAAATGTTTGTTTTCGCCTTGTAAACAGCTGTAAAAAATAAATAAAAAAAATTAAACGCTCAACATTATCAAATCAAAAAATTAATAATATTTAATCATTTCTTGGATCATTCAAACATTTATTGACTCAGTATCCTTAACGTCTTTTAAAATGAAAAACTTTCCTGATTGTTATTTAATAGGCGACCGTTTGCGTCGTGCGGACACCTTGGCCTCCACGATAATTTGATCTAATAAAAAATTAAAAGCATTTCGAAAACATCATAATGGTAACAACAGCATAATTGCTTAATGGCAACACTAAATTGTGATTCCATATTATTTATTCATGAGCCGAACATCGCCGATCTTCACATGCGATCGAGCGTTTGCACCGAGCCCCGAAATTACCTATCCCATTATGTCATCAACCGTTTTATGAATCTAAATTCTTTATGATACGAATTAAGTATCTTTTTATAATGGACCTTGGTTGCTTACACCCTCGATTAACTGTAATAACCGTTTAACAATCCGTACAACTGAGTATGTAGTTTATTCTTAGTCATACTTTATCAAGTTTAGGTCAAAATGGTGGAGGTCGATTCCTTGAATGAGCATCACCTAAGCGCGTTTTGATTATGGTCATCATTTTGAAGGATGTATTTAGCAAAATAATTTTGTCTTATTATTTTAATGCGCGATTTCAGGAATTGATATGAATCACAACGTGGCCATGATTATGCTAATTAGGATCATTTACTCGGGCAAATTTTTATAATTAGGGTATAGAATTCGGGGAGTCACAAAAGACAAAAACCTAATTGTTGGTAGTCACGAGGATAAAATCAGTTGATTTATTAATGTCTGTTTAGTTGAGGTGCACAGTAGATAGGTAGGTATCATTAAGATGTATAGTAAGGTATGGAAGCTAAAACTGTTTGTTTTTCTAATAAAAAGTAGTTTTAATAAATTGCGATTCATGATTAAATATTATTATGATTTAATCCCAAAATGTATTATGCACTTAAAATAAATACTGAATATCGTAAACATACGAACAATGTGATAAATTGCATCACTTTGCAACATTTTCAAGAAAATTGTTTTTTTACCCTTTTAATCTTGCACTAATATATTTTTAATGGTAACAGCTAACTACACTTAACATTGGCTCATAGAGCAATTTGTATTCTTTGTGTTACAAATAAAAGGTCTTCTTTCAATAAAATAATGTAAATGTAATTTAATGATTGCGAAACTTCAAACTAGAGTTTAATAACAGTCTTATTGGATCAAATTCTCACCGTTTCGTCGTTAAGCAACGTTTTCAATTAAAAAGCAATTTTGTAAAAAATACAACGTCACGGTATAAAAGGGTAAGAATATACACTCGAAATTGTTTGTAAACTTAACGGTGAAACAAAAGATAGTAATTTTAAAGTCAAGCGTTTGGGAACCCATCAGGTTCGACAGCGATCGTTGGCCCGTAAAATTAAATGCTAATACAAAATTAAATGATTATATTCAAACTACAATGTGCCTAACAACATTATAATAAGATACCCCGGGAAATGAGATCGCTCGTAGCGATGACTAATTTGAGTAATTCGTGAATAGATCTCGATATTTTTTTTGCTCATTGTACCCAATTTTGTACACGGAACTCGCAACGTATGTAATTTAGAAACGTACAGTCGGTAAATAAACCGCCTTTTTGATGTTTTGTTTTAATTACGGAGATATTGAAGGCTTGATTATCACACCGTGAAAATATTAATAATTATCATGGCGGCCTTTTGTGTTGTTTATTTTGTATCGCGGGTGCTGATGTCTTGTTATTTATACGGATAATTGTTTCAAGTTGAACAGAACATAATTTGGGTGTTGGCTGTTTTCTGTTGCTTTGTTATTTTGGCTCGTTATTGTGATCTTTAGTAAATGATAACATTTATGCTCACTTCGGGAGACCAATTTGCAGAAGTATAATGTTGAATAGGAATCTAACACGACAAAAATCAATTTATTTGACAAAACAAAGTATTAAAGTAAGTGTTAGTGTAGTAGATTTCAGAGTGACGCTTGTATAAACACATTCTGAATTCTTTACGGAACATCGCTCTGGATCTGTCTACTTACCCCTATTTATATTGCCGGGAAGATATCGCTTTCAGTGATAAGACCGCTATTGTAACCACAAAATTAACAGTTTTGATTTAGGAACATAACAATTTTGGTGTCAGTACAATCAGATTTATTCTATCTATTTATTTTATTATTGTAATTGAATTCAATTACACTAACTTGTTGAAGTAAACACTGGCAATAAAGACTTAATAAAACTCGTTTAGAACACTTTACTCGATTTTGAAGAATCTTCGTAAACCTAATGAAGAACTAAGTAGTATTAAATACCTAGATATGCTATACTACAGAAATTCTTAACGAAGAGAAAACGTGTTTATCGTAAAGGGGAAAGTTTTAATGAATACTTAGCTCGAGGTAATTCATTGTGTGCGACAGACGTTTTCACTAATTAGGTATAGTTTTCAACTAATTATGTTTAGTTGGATAAGTATAAGAAGTTCACACACTTTTATTCACTCTTTTCAGGCTTTTTACTTTTGAAATCAAGAAAAACTAAAAGTCTGTGTTCATTCTAGTCCTAAAACAACAAAAAAATGCACAAATATCGCATAGTCCGAAATGTTAAGATAGACGCTGGTCAGTAATGTACGTCATCAGATTCTGTTTTCAAAATAAAAAAAAACATCACCACCAGCCTGCAATAGTCCACTGCTAGACATAGGCCTTGTCATTCACACGTCACTTAGCTTAATTCTCGGTAACTCTCATCTAGTTACTAACTCATTAAACATACTTAAATAAATTTACAAAGCATAGAAAATTATTATTAATAGTATTAGTACTTTTTTTCTCTCACAGAAAAAGATATGCTATTAAACTAAACGGAGAACCGATACGCCACTTGAAGCCTCATGCCCGCTAAGTACCCATACTTGTACTGTGTAAAGGCAATATCAGGCTCTGAGTAGAACAACTTGTTAGCCCACCGCCTGTAAGTGCTATAGAACTCCATTTTCCCCAGTTAGCTTGAGAGTAGCATCAATTTAATGTACTAGGTCCGTCCATGTGCTTGTACAAACCAGCTTGAAACCACACTATACATAGACATGTGGTTTCTCAAGCTGTGTTGCTATAGTAAATAGGAGAGGGTAGTTTGTGTAGCTGAAATATTATTGTTAAGGTAGAATTCACAACATTTCAAAACTGACACAACCTTCAAATAAAATACCATTTCTTTATTTTCGTATCCTGAGTTCATACATGTATTTTTTTTATTTCTGAGAAAAAAAATTAAAACCAAAAAACATGTGATGACGTCACATATACGGCAGAATGATGTAGTTATCTTTGCCTAAGCATTCAATATTTTTTTTTATGAAAACATTAATGTCAAACAAGACGTCAATTTGTCAATGTTGAATGTCACTGAAGTTTACATGTTTCTTATAATTGAAGTAGTAGTATTATCAAGTAGTAGTCAGTCAACTATCTTGGCCGAACTGATGTGGATGTGACTCCAACCTCTTAATGAGAATGATAAAATAACAGCAGCGGATATGAAGCTTTGACTTATTATCTATTCACTTCAGAATCTCATAGTTAATTCCTATTAAAATTGGGACTTACTGACGAATTATTTATAGACGAATATTCTTTACTGTACAAAAAAATATGTTTCGTATGAAACAACATTGCCGTTTTGTCCATGAGATTTTTCCGTATTTGGATTCCGTACATTCAAGAATCGAGTCCTAAAATTTTACGCAACCCTTTCAACCCTATGCCAGATACACTTATTAACCCCTGATGCCTTACCACATCAAATCTGCGAATAAAGATTGATCTGAAAACCGTAAGAAGCTCTTCAATATTTACATATTCTGAGGACAGTGTAATGTTATGTGGCTGTAAGGTTATATGCTTACCAATATGTGGCCGGAGTCTGTCATAACATACAGCAATCCAATATCGAAGATACACAAGATCGAGCGAAGTGGAGGAGGCTTAGGTTGTAGAACGATCTCTGACACGACGCAAGATGGTTAGAGATGTGCTATTGTGCCTATATTGATTTAGATCGAGTGTTGACTAGTCTGAATTGAGGTAAGACGAGGTGTTAAAGTGGAAGGTTCAGATGCTTCCAACGTTAATCATGTGTGACGTTTCTGAAGGTTTAGAGTCTCTGTTCGAAACAGAGCCAATTGTTTGGTGCAAAGTGGTGAAGACTGATAAACCAAGAGATACATAAAGCTGCGAAGATTGACATTAACAAATTCCAGACGAAGATTGGCGTATCAAAGAAAACAACCTAAAGCAAATGAAAGAACAAAGCATAAAGAAATGATTTACAACATCACACGAACAACTTTGAGCCTATAACTTAACGACTACTAATCAGGACATGACATAATAAAAGTGAAAAAAGAAATCCCTAGCATAAATATTCGAACACGGCACCTTTCAGATGACGTCGTAGGAGCATAAATATTCTCTGACTTGAATGAAAGCGGAGACGCTGGACTGTAGGTAGTGGTTGGATTGAATGGTTTTTTTTAAAGCTTACTTTTCTCCTGTTCTATGGGAGACAGGAAATTTTTGTTGGCACGTGGCATGATTTGGCGGTTGTTAAGAAACGAACAAAAACGCATGTCAATTGTTGGTTAGGCCAATAGTCTCGAATAAACTGCTGGATCTGGACGAGGTACTTGTGCATGCTCAACCTTCGAGCATTGGTTGGTAGTCAGGACACCAAATACAAATAAGCCCGCCTGTTAAAGGGATCTGGGTAAAATCGATTGTTAAAAAGAAATAAATTGCCAACTTAATTGCATTTTGTACCCATTTTTGTCTCCATCTCCCACATATTAGTATCGCTATGAAAGCCTATGAAGCTATTTACGTGGAAAGTCTGTTATTTGAGCTTAAAGTATTAGTATGTACTTTAAATTAAAAGTTGAGTTTATTTAAAACTCTACATAAAGTTTATTATTTGATATGAATCGTCAGAAGCAAACATACCAACAGCATCTAAATTAAAGTTATAATAATTTGATTTAAAGTGTAACCTACCACACCGCACCTTGCAGCATTTAAAAGCAAAGCCTTAAGTGCTAACTGCCGATTATCCAGATTATATGACCATTGTAAATCATCTGATACTTAGGCTTTCCTCTGGACTTCGATATGGGCCCGTATGAACTATGAACTATAAAATTGAAGTATTGCCTTGATCATACAAAAGGGCTCCATATCTCGTTATATAGGTCCAACAATGGCGGTTCTGCCGTAAAAATTGCAAATAAGCCGGTTTTTATTATGGATGGGCCCCAGTAATGAGATGGACCGACGCAATTTATTGTACCTACTAAAAATGAGTAATATCAAAATTCTATATTTAGGCTTTAGAATTGCGTTTGATGGCAAAAAAGTGGTATTCAGGGTGACTAAGATGGGAATTAATTTTGAGATTTGATTTTTTCGAAAGTTGAACTTTAATTTCTGTTCTACAATTTCTCAAAATTCGAATAACCTTTTTTAAAGTTTTGTTATACGACCACAGTTTTTTGTGCTGAAATTCGCCAAAAGTTCATTTTGTATACTTAACTATTTTGTATGTATACATGGTGTAAACCAACCCTTCACACATACGTCAACCAAGCATTCTGTAAGTAACTAAGTACCCCTACGCAAAAATTTTCGCTGGGAAACGACTTTTTTTTTGGGGTCAAAAATTTCATTTTACGGTAAAACTCAATGTAGCACTCTTAAAACATTGTGCTAGTGGATGCTTTGAATGGTAAAAGGGTCATAAAGGTAATTTTAGTAAAGTTACAACCTGAAAAACTAGTATTTACAAAAACAGCTGTGCTAAATTTGGAACTTTGACCCCCAATATCTCCGTAACTAGGGGGTTCCCAGGTATGGTCTAGAACAAAAAAATATCGCAGTGGTGAGGAGAACAAGTGCCCTTCGTTTGCGTCAAGGGTACTTTTACACCCTTTATTCATAGGATCAGAAGTTACGAACGAATGTTGCGATGGAGATAGTTCAATTAGTGACTACAGAGAAAACACCTTATCATTGGCCTTTGTCAATCTGAAATAATAGACTAAAGTCTGGCTTGAAATAGCGAGACAAATAAATATAAAAGGGAGATAAGAACATCATGATTAGTTTGGTAAATTGGAAAAACATTTACACACTCACTCATCTTGCTTGCTCGGAGTAAACATCGCAGGTATGTTTGAAAATAAATTGGAAATTGTCTTTAGTGTTTTGATGTGAACTTTATTTTAGAATCATAGAATAATCTATTTTAGAAGGTAGCTAGACGGGGTCGCTGTAGACCGAGGAGAAGATGGTGGGGCGCATTTTTTTTTTTGGGGCTGGAAAATCATCAAATAAGAGGACTAACCCCTCCCGCTCTTGGGCAGAGCGAAAGGGAGTGTCAGACTTCTACTGACTAAAAACCACTCATGTTCCTTCTAAGCCCTATATGTCGAGACCGCGGTGAGTAGTGTACAACCCGCAGCCTCGACGGGATAACGCCTTGGATGACTTTCTCGTTAATTGAAGACATGGAGAAAAGTGTAAAATCGGGGATGTGTTTTCCAAGCAGTGGGACAGTTGAACTATAACTCCTCGCGCGCCTCACAAACACCATCTGTACATAAAAAATGGCTTTTTAATTGTGTGTATAATAAGTAAAAAAAAACCAAATAAAATAGATAAATCAATATCGCGTTCGCTTAGCATCAATTTTGTATAATAATCGCTTACGCTATTTGTTCTTTACAGCTGGGTGACTGTTTTATCTAGTTTCCTCGTTGAAAAAAATATTATTAGTCTAATTTTTAATAAGTATTGCCACCAATGCACAAATTCTGCCTACAGTCTACTGCAGCAAAACCTAGTAACAAGTACCTTTATAAAAATATTACACTTTGAACAACTATAACGTCTGCCGAACATCCTCAAGTGTCTCCTGTGCCCGGACAGCCAGACATTTGTCGACGAAGTCTAGACAATGGAGCGTTAGATGCCAATAAGGACACTTGTACGGCACATCGAGTAACGCGTAACCGAACAATGTTTGATGAGAAAATTCACTCGAAGCTATTGAAAACTGTTGAAGTTGCTCTAGAAATTATGTTTCAAATTACAGAGTGAGCTGAACTCTAAAGTAGGTTTTTAAAATTATTTACGTTTTTAATGTTGTCTCAGATTGAGAGAAATAAACTGTTTTGTTTGCTAAATCAAAATCAAAATTGCACAGTTCAGTAAGTTAGTAATAAGCAGTAGGTTAATTTATACTTACAATTTTTTTGTTAAGTGTAGATACTTTTTTTTTTTTTTTGGCGGTTGTAAAATCATCGAATAACCCCTTCCGCTCTTGGGCAGAGCGAAAGGGAGTGTCAGACTTCTACTGACTAAAAACCACCCATGTTCCTTCTTCGCCCTCTATGTCGAGGCTGCGACAACCTGTGGACAACCCGCGGCCCATAAGTGTAGATACTTAATATTATGGTTGTTAACACTGTACTGATTCCCTCGGTTCCCCGTACTAGTTATAGACGGTATTACGGTGGAACCATTTTCCACGTTCTTTGTGTACTTGAATGTGCATACAGTTTAGGTGGAAAAGACCTATATTTTGTCAGGTATATTTACTCGTAAATCCCAAGAGCCTAGTGCTTTTACTAGTCCAAATATTAACGGCGAAGCCAAAAGTAAGGGTAATGATTTTGGCAGTCTATGTATGTATGTTTGTATGATACACCGAAGCGCCTAGACTTCTGAACGTATTTTAATAAATAAGGTGTCAATAGATTCGTAATAATAGCCCGGGTGACAAAGGCTATATAAAATTTAAATGTCAAATTGTAAGCTTGAAAAACTTTATTTTTATTGAGATAATCATAACATGTTTGGTATCAAATGCAAGGTCGACGTTGACGAGTAAATTACAAATATGTATATTATATTATAGTTCAAGTCAACATATGCGTTTAGATTGCGGTGGAACGTTCTCGCGGTCTAGTCTGTGTTATTTACTCGTCTTATGTAAATAACAAGCCAACATTAAGTACAATATTACATTATGAAAGTAACATATTATTACGTATTTATTGAATAACACACAAAAATAAAATTATAGAGAACAGACGTAGTCGCATGCCACCTTGCCAATGGCAACTGACTTCTGTGTCAATGAGAACGCCATGAAGAAGCTTCAGGTACCAGTGGCATGCGACTACGACTGTCCTCTATAATAATTATCAAATTATCTACTTACTAGATGACTTTTATTGTTTAATACTTTTAAGACCGCGGTTTTATTAGTCTGCGTTTTTATTCGTAGTCGGGTTATAGTTTTTAAACTTTTTTTTTTTTTTATGTCTGACGAGCAAGCGAGCGGCTATCAACTACCCTAATTTTGTCATAACTACGTAGTTTCTAACAGACATCGGAAATACTGCACATAAGCATGGTATGGCTGACGTAATAGTACATTACTGCCGCGGTCTATAATGACTACTTTGCTGGTCGCGCTGATGATGGCCGACAGCGCAGCGTAGCGCAGCTCCAGGCCGACACAGCGCGGTCAGCGTGCAGCACTTGATGGACGAGCTGAGATAAAGGCCGAGACCGTAGGCCGAGGCCTTTACAGCGAGGACAGCAAGGGCTGCAATGATGGCCAAGCTGAAAGGCCTAGAGCGTAGCTAGGCTAGCTCGAGGCAATCATAGCGTGACCAGCGAAGCAGTCATTGTGGGCCAAGGTTTGTATAGTGCTTTACCCAAAAATGCAAGTACCTAATCTAAATAAAACCAGCAAGTAATTTAAATAAAAAATATATTAATTAACTAGACTTTTAATTAAAATGACAATTATGAAAAGTACAGTTACTAAAATTCAACACCGACTTTCCCGGTTTGATATTACTGATAGTTTGCGATAATTCTAATGCGGTGTTTGACTGCTGGATTATTTCTTCATTTATTACTTCATTTAAATCTTTTTTTTTTTACCTTTAGACGTACAAACAGCTGTGTTTTAAATAAAATCTTTTTGGAATTGATTTTTTAAAACGTTGAAACGTCAAAATAGCGGCCGGCAAAACATTGCCGGCCTGTTAGAGCGGCCAGCAAAACTTTGCCGGCCGCTCCTTGAAACAGACCGGCAAGGTCGACTTTGCTCAAACAAGTTTGTCAAAATAATGACAACATTACATGCATTTTTGAGTAAAAGTCATTTAAACACCGAAACATTCCATGTCACTCCATGACTCAAAAAACCACTCACACTTTTTAAAACTTAAAACCGCATCCTCAAATCGAGCCGCGCTGCCAATAACGCAATGTTTCCAATTACCAGCAATGCGCAGTCAATCACAGCACTGGCAGGCAGTTCATTTGACGTCACATCTCACACAACTTCTCATACAGTTTACTGTGCGCCTTTAAGGCTATGGGTACGGTGATAAGCTTTCGCGAGTGGTAAGGCGGGGGCGAACTATAAAAGACAATAATTTTTAATGCGTATCTGTTTCTATGACAACCTTTGTTCAAATGAACCTAAGAGCGTAGTTATCGAATCTAATAGCATATTTACGTCCAACTTACCTTATTGTCTCAAGACGAAAGTCTATGACCAGTGTGTGTTGCCAGTGATTATATGCGGGACTGAAACGTGGTCGTTTTACAAAGGGCCTCATCAGAAGGAATAAAGAAATGAAGATTTTTTTTTTTTGGTGGTTGTAAAATCATCAATTAACCCTTCCCGTTCTTGGGCAGAGCGAAAGGGAGTGTCAGACTTCTACTGACGAAAAACCACCCATGTTCCTTCTTAGCCCTATATGTCGAGGCCGCGGTAACTTGTAAACAACCCGCATCCCCGACGGGAAGAAATGAAGACCTAACGTCTTCATTTAGTTATTTCCAGCGTTCTTCATTTCGAGACAACCAATTTTGAAATTGCCAAACTTAATTGGCAGTGGACAGGGCGAATCGGTCATAGAACGGATGGCTGATGAGGCCGAAAAATTCTTCCTAATTTTTCAGACTTCATTAGAATCTTCTAGATCTTTTTAACTGTAGGATCTTCCGACCTATCGGGGGTTATGTCCAGTGACCTACTTGCTCTACATTTATTATTTAATTTAATTTATTTAATTTAGTTTCGTTGTGTCATAGATGGCGCGGTTATACTTTTTATATTAAAGTTGCTGTAGTATTTTGGGACCTTGGATAGTCATCTACGGGATATATTTTATTTCTGCTTGCTACTCCTGATGCCACGCCTGCAACCGCCCAAGTTTACGCGCATCACTATGGACAAGACTGCTTACAAATTATAACCTTTTTGTTTCCACCGTAAGCGTTTTGTAACTTAAAATATTAGACGTTTTCTTAAAGAGTTTCGTGAAGTTTTAGGAACTACAAAATGTATCTTCTTCTTTCAAAACTTGAAGGATTTTGACAGGTTTCATTATGTGAAAAAGGTTTATGTGTCAACTGGTGACTGAATAGTAAAAGGTGCTCGGGTCAATCTTCAGGTTAAGCCGTGCTCGCCTAGGTTGGTCCGTGGATGTGTGACCAGCCATAACATTTTTATTTTACGACATTCCGAAAAAGCACCCATCCATTTCACCCGTTACATTTTTTGTTTTCGTTATTCCGAGTTTTAAATAAAATAAAATCCATTTATTTCAGTTTCCCCCTTAATAAAATGACAAGTTACGAGACATACATTTATTATAGACATATATAATTATTTGATCGTGCCTCAAACGTTAAGAACTTTGGCAGTTGTTTTAAGTAATCAGTGCCGAAAGTCTGACAACCAGTCTTATCATGTGGGGACATGTAAATAAAACTGGTATTCAGCTACACCCGCTAAGACTGGAAGCCGACCCAAACATACGTAAAGGCTATTATAGGCAGATAGCGAAATTGATGCATTAGTCGAGTATGAATGAATCACACTAATATTATAAAGGCGAAAGTTTGTGAGTACACACTCACAAACTTTCGCCTTTGTTTGTTACTTCTTCACGTAAAAACAACTGAACGGATTTGGATAAAATTTAGTACACAGATAGTTTATAACCTGGATTAACACACTGGATAGTTTTTATCCCGATTTTATCGTCCCGTGAGATAATTTTCGAGTTGTAGCGGGTGAAGCCGCTGGCAACAGCTAGTTCAAAATATAAGACATTATTTTATTACAAAAAGAAAGAAAGAAAGAAAAAGTATTTATTGTTTCACACAGGACAGAACAAATTGACAAAAAATAATAAAAATTAAAAGCTTAAAACATAAAGACAAACACTTAAAATTAGAACATTGTATGTTCTAATTTTTTAAATTAAAATTAGTCCCGTATGAAGCCAAAAGGCCACTATCTCAGCATGGTGCTGTAACATTGACAAATGTCACAGCGTATTACTTACCACCACTCACAGATTTACATTGTGGTAAGTTCATAACTCTTAAAAAGATAACATTCACTCAACGAAAACTTTCAACTATATTCGAGTTAGATAAGCATTGTCATTTAAGTTACTTCAGCTTAACAGAACTTCAGGCCAAAGAACTTCAAGATTTGCATAGGATAATATCATCTGTTATTTCAAGAGCCAAAAAATAGAAGAATAATACGTAAAATAATTGTGAATTTTAAAAGGCATCTACAGCTGTTCTACACCTTCATGTGAAATTGATCCCCTCCAATAATAAATCCCCAATAATATATAAATTAAATTAAATTAATTAATTTAATTAATTAAATTAATTATTTTATTATTATTATTTATATATATTTCCCTCCAATAATTGATCTCCTCTAATAATTGATTCCCTCTGAACAGATATAGGCTTATTTGGCAGTGAGACTGGCGCCGCGCGCCGGTTGTTTGCGCCGGTCGTGAGTTTTGTTTGATTACAATACTGGCATGATATCATTCACTGTTCGATACTACTACAGCTGTATACTGTGTGTGTGTACTGTTCGATATATGTATATCAAATAAAGAGGCATTCTATTCTGTTCTTTGGCCCGGTTTCCACCAAAGCGGAGAGGAGCAGAGACGAGAGGGAATTTGCGGAAATTGACCAATCACATTTGTTTAATTTTACAACTGGTCTTTCGCCCTTTCTGTGATTGGTCGAATTTGGTACATCTACCCTCCACTCTGCTCGTCTTCGCTTTGGTGGAAACCGGGCCTATAAGGCGTTTGCATCCGGCGCCGCTTACGCTCTCAAAAAGCCTTAGGGTTGTTAAAGTCTAAACTCGCTTAAAACTGTCCGTAATACATTTTTCTTTCTCGGTGGAAATGTCAACAAGACTGTCGACAAACAGTCAATTCAAAAGGGTTTACGCCTACAAACTTCCTACTGTCTACAGCTTCAAGTTTCTTAAGCCGAAGTTTATCATACCCAAATAAAAGCCTATTAACATCATAAAGACTTACCTGTACTATCGATGCATACATCATATTTCGACAAAAGAATTATAATACGTTTTTAAATTCTATATTATTAGACATTTATCGATAGAATAGACTGCATTAAAGAAGTTTCACATAATACTGAATTGTAATACACACAAATGTAAGTGGTTTTTCGACATAGTTGCATAAAATCACAATGTTTTATTCCGACGTTTTGAAAACTGTGGGTTTAATCCGTATTTCATAGTAATATTTTCGACAGAATGATGCCTGTTTAAACATGCATAACATATTAGTATAACGTCTCGCCTGTAATCGCCGAAGGGTTAGGCAAAGGCCTATTTGTACACTCTCATTACACCATTATATTTAAAGTCACATGTAATAGAGGGCCAGCCTATTCCCAACATCATCATCATCAACAGCCTATTAATATTCCCACTGCTGGGACACAGGCCTCCTCTATTTGTGAGGAGATGGGCTATAATCTACCACGCGGGCTCAGTGCGGATTGGTGGTGGATGCCACATCTCTTCGAATTTTTTGGTTCTAAGACATTTTACTCACGATGTTTTCCTTCACCGTTTTGAGAGCAGTGCTGATAAAATAAATTACAAAAAGTAATGTGCCTGCCTGCGTTCGAAACCCACAACCTACTGTTCGTAAGTCGGGGCCGCCACCACTCGACCTCCGATGCCCAACAACCGGTTGAAAATCCGGACTCCGAAGCAGCAGCTTATGAGGAGTTACCGGATAACACATGGCCCTACCTGAAAATTTAACTAAGGACCTCATGTTGCGGGTCGTTTGGGCTGCGGGTGGTTAGGCGGCGTGTTATTTGAAAGAGATACCGCGGCCTCGGACACAAAGGGCCAAGAAGGTACATGAGTGGTTTTTAGTCAGGAGAACTGACACTCCCTACCGCTCCGCCCAGAGCGGGAGGAGTCATGATTCCCAGCCACCAAAAAAACAAAAATCTCATGTAGTCATGCAATCTTGCCTGTGACCACTAGACCAATAAGTCAGTCAGCACATGAATATGAATAAGTTATAAAGCAAGGACTTGAAAACACCCTCATCAAGGTTACAGAATTTTAAGTGTTACATGTTGAATTGGTAACAGAATCAAATTTGTAACACTTTTAAATATGTAAACCCAGAACACTTACAAAAATGTAACCGTAACTTATCTGTAACAGATATGAAAGTGTTAACAGTGTTTAGAATTGTAACAGGTCTTACACTCTTACGGCCACGCGTTGTTGTCGTACTGTGTATCTTTAAGTTACCTTCATGCATGTTAAGTTGACACCTTATTGATGCATGGCTTCTTGGTGAGTAAGCATAGTCGGAGGTAAAGCTACCATCTTAATTTATCAAAACTTTTTCCTCACGTCACTTTAAAAATACACTTTCTTGACAATGTCGGTAAACCGCCAAAAGAAACATTCTGTACCTAAATATACTTTTAAAGTTATCTCTGAATTCTATAGCTTGTAAATCAAGATAAAACCTTTTATTTTCTCCACTAACGTCTGATATTTACATGTCAATCTTTAAAACACTAATGTCAAAATAATAGCATATCACAACTTATCCAACAAAATAATCTCAACCCTTCACTTACGCTTAAGCTCGATACAAAACACTTAATGCTTTCATTACAGACATAAAAAGCCTTTCACGTGACTAATTCGTTGTCAAGTACCATGAAAAAAATTACACGAATCCTCGACGACTAAATGTGTATATAAAAATACAGACCATATTCCAACTTACACAAATGTCAACTTTAATGACGTTTGAATTAAAGTTGATTTCTGAAAAACACACAGAGTCGTGAAGGTCGTATCTCAATTTCAGTATTAACAGAGCCTGAACAATCTGTCGTGACGTTAAGGTTTAATATCGCAGAGATGACAAGTCTTATTTTAAAGTAGCAAATTGTATTCTTATGTTTTACAAGTATCTATTTAAATATCTAGTTTCGCAGTACGCCGCGTACAATTATAATGATGAGGCCTAGACAATAATTGAATCGGATTACATACTGTTTTGACATTCGTCGAGGGGAATGAAAGAGTTCCATCGTATAATCAAATTGTTTTGAAATAGTACTTTGTATCAGCCGTGACATGTCTTGATATTTTATTGCTTTTTATATTGTTCTATAATAGATGCTTACGACTTGTTAAGATGTCAAAGGATAAAATTGAACTTGTTACGAATGAGTTAGTGTTTCTTTGTTATTTGAACTTACTTTATAAGCGAACGAGTTTTTTGTCCACATAATTATATAAAATCATGCATGGAATCCCCGAAGAGTTAGGCAGAGGTGTACTTTATAGTATACCCATATTTCGTTGGTTACGTTTAATTGCCATGTAAATATTAGGGGGTGAGTCTATGGAAGGGGCCCGCAAGGGCCGACGCCCGTCGGGGCTGCGGAACGCTGTAAGAGATACCGCGGCCTTGACATATAGGGCTAAGAAGGAACATGGGTGGTTTTTAGTCAGTAGAAGTCTGACACTCCCTTTCGCTCTGCCCAAGAGCGGGAGGGGTTATTTGATTTCCCACCCCCCAAAAAAAAGAAAAAAAAGTGGGTGAGTCTACTGCCATGAACTGGGTGCAAATCCAGATTTTGTAGATGCTAATCCAATATTATTGTATTGAATTAATTTAACAATTAATTACTGTATTAATTATGTATACTGTGGAAACTATATTTTCAAGCCGTTTGGGGTTGAAACTCTGGGGCCGTGGGGTCCTAGTGCCCACAGCCTTTTTAAGGATATTTCTAAACGCCTTGTTGACGCTTCCTCTGACCCAAGGGCTGGCTTTTTCTTTGGCCAGAGGCTAAGTGTTGCCATACAACGCGGCAACACTGCCAGTCTCTTGGGCACTTTACCTGCTGACAGCGTTGAGGAGGAGTTCTTCGATGCCCTTTTATAGTCAGTTTGTTTTTAGGTTAGTTTAGTTTATATATTTGGTATAGTCTTACTTTAATCAATAAAAAAAAAGATTACATTGAATTAAATTAAATTAAATAATAATATATTAAATTGAATAATAATTTAGTATAATAATATAATTTAATTTAATTTATTATTATATATTTAACGCTTAAATTTTGTTGCGTTTACGTATTGAATTTTACTAAATGTGGGTGTACTGTTATATTATACTTTCCTTACCCTTCGAAGATTACAGGTGTGTGTGTTATGTAATGCAACAATTTATACATCTTCATTAAAAAAGAGATTAAAACTAAATGAACTTCTCTTCACCCTTTGAATACAAAGTATCTAATACAACTTTAGCTTGAACCAGGAAAAAAATGTAAGTAGGATCTTTAAAATATTCCATACACATAACTTCAATTAAGCGCACAGAGCAAGAGAACTAACCTATATTTCTCAATTGTTGCGTGTTGAATGTTGAATCGTCAATTAAATACTACTTTAGAGCGTTTATTCGAACGACTATCTACTTCATTAATGCAATATTAATTGCTCCAGTAATACCTCTCACATGAAACGATGTTATACATTTGGAAATATTACATTGTTTGTTTTTCAACAAAATGAGTCTAAATATCAGTTTAAAAAGTCTACTATTCGAAGCACTGTTTTAAGCTTTCACGGTTTATAACTAAATGTACTATCTCACCTACGCGATATCTTCTGTGCAATGTCTATTGCCAGTCATCCCCATTGCACCTGCATTCATCATCATCATCAGCCTATTAATGTTCAAACAGCTGACACAGGCCTCCTCTCTTCGAGAGGGAAAGGGGTATGAAATAACACGCGGTCCAGTACGGATGGGGTATTTGTTACTAGTCTTCGATTTTTTGATTCTAGGTCAAGCCGCGGTCATACATGTAGGTGTTTCCTTGTTTTTTTTTAAAGCAGTGGTAATGAAATAAATTATAAAAAGTACGCACCGACGACTTATACTGTTCGCAAGTCGGGGCTGCCACCACTGGGCCACCGCTTGCATTAGGGTCGAAATATTGGGAGCTCATGCATAATAACATATTGAAGTTGAACTACAACTAATTAAATAATAGAATATTGTTGAAGAAAAAAAATGACTTTTCAGTCGTAAAAACAGATCTACAGAGAGAATCAAAATACATATTAAAAAAAAGTGGTGTGTTTTTTGATACTAATATTCTGTCAAATTTTGTTTGCCAATGTTATTTCTCATCATATAGATGATGTCGTAGCGGTCGAGAGGATAATAATATCAGTTTAATAATGCTAAGTCAAAGTAAAATATTAGTTGCTTGTACCGCGATAGATCAATAGGATTTTATTGCTTAATCTTGTACGTATTTACATAATCTTTATTAAGCTGAGCTTAAGGTTGATATACGCAAGTAATCTACAGGTTAACTTGTGAAGTGTGTGTTGTGTTTACTTGTCGTTTTTTGTAAACAAATACGGGGTTCTTACGTTTTAACTTTGATAAAAATTAAAATGATGTATTTTATTTTATTCGAAGCAGTGATCGTCATGATTGTCACAAGATGTGTGTCTGATAATAATAATAATAATAATAATATTCCACAACTATCACACAACGCCATCTAGTCCCAAGCTAAGCAGAGCTTGTGTTTTGGGTACTAGACAACTGATAAACATACTTATATATTTCTAAATACATACATATTATAGATAAATTACACCCAGACACAGAACAAATGATCGTGCTCATCACACAAACATTTGTCCTGGGTGGGAATCGAACCCACGACCTCCGGCATAGCAGTTAGGGTCACTAACCACTAGACCAACAGGCCAGTCAATAATAAAATATAATGTGGTGATCAAAGTGTTCTTACACCTATAGTGAAGTTAAAGGACGTTACAATTAACATAGGCACATACTGGTCTCAAGAAGTTTAATAAATAAATGACAAATAAATGAAGAGCCATCGATAAAACAACGAAGAAGAAAAAGGCCAAAATTACTAACTTTCATCTTGTAGCAAAGCCCGCTGGAAGAACAGGAGATATTTCGTCTTAATTCTTCATTATTGTTAAATTTCATGATATTAGGGAGGATTGGTCAAAACATGGCGCTCATACAAATAAGTTTTTACAAACACAAATATAAAAAAGTCATTATTCGAATTAGGCAGATAATCAGCTCTTTTTGTTAAAACGGAAGAACGTCAAAGTTTACAAAACAATCCCAGAAAACGCCCTTTGACTCTTCCTAGTATATTAGCTGAGAAGAAGAGCTGGAACACACATGTCTGTATGGTTAGAAGAAACAGACTCTTTACATTAGTGTATAAGATAACATTAACAAAAATCCATTCCATTAAATTATATTATTGTAACATGTCCCATAACATGTATGTCAAAATATGTAAGTAAAATACAAATCCAACAAACAAGTACTTACGAATAAGCATAACAAACACTAGCAAACCAAACTCCACCTCTAAATTAGACCTCTAACCACACTATAGATAAACTGGATTGCAACTAAAAGTTTCCTATTGAAAACTGCAAACCGCCCGACGCGGCGACGCTGCGTAGGACAACCTCTAATTAGGAACTACGGTGGAACTGTGACCGGGTCGCGCACTATGTTACTAGTCATTATTGTGTTGGGATTGGAGTTTTTTCAATTACCTTTCTTTTTTTTTTGGCACGTGGAAAATCATCAAATAACACATCCCGCTCTTGGGCAGAATTCTACTGACTAAAAACCACCCATGTTCCTTCTTAGCCCTATATGTCAAGGCCCTGGTATCTCCTACAACAACCCGTCAACAAGCCCCGACGGGCGTCGGGCCTTGCGGACCCTTTCCATGTAGCTGACACCTCTATGAGGTGCGCGTGGTCTTTTTCAATTACCTTCATGCCCATTTTAAAACGGGCCTAAGTTTCAGTGATGTTAATGATTATAATAGATAGCCCGGTGGCACCTTCGGACTGCTAAGTCTCAAGTTCAAACCTGATTTTTAGGGTTCCGTACCCCAAAAGGAAAAAACGGAACCCTTATAGGATCACTCGTGTGTCTGTCTGTCTGTCTGTCCGTCTGTCACAGCCAATTTGCTCCGAATCTAATGGACCGATTAAGTTGGAATTTGGTATACACATGGATTTTTGTGACCCAAACATATACGGCTAAAGTAAATAAATGAATTTTGAATATGGGGGTCGCTTTTACGGGGCAAATAAGAAAATTAAAAAAAAAGTTTTGCAAACTGTACCATGTGACACATCAAATGAAAAGGCTTGCTATGAGGGTCTCAAATATATTTTTTTAATAATTTTAAAATAAAAAGTTTTTAAGATATTTAAGAAAATTGACCGTTCCCCCCCCCCTTATCTCCGAAACTACTGAGCCTAAAATTTTGAAAAAAATACAGAAAATAGTTCTATACCTGTAGATTACAGGAAAACCTATAAGAAGTCCATGGTCTAAAAATTACATGGTGAATTTATATATATAAAATTCAAAGTCCTGACTGACTCAATGACTGATATGACTGAACGCACAGCCCTAACCGCTGGACCTAGAGACTTGAAATTTTGCACATATATACCTTATATAGTGTAAATACCCACTAAGGAAGATTGTTTGGAAATTCCATCCCTAGGGGGGTAAGATAGGGGATAAAAAAAATCATCGTACGGAACCCTCTTCACGCGAGTTCAACTCGCACTTGACCGGTTTTTTTTGGATTCATGTACGTTTTGTATATTTATTACTAGCACCGGTGACAGAAGATCACCCTGAGGAAACCAGCATGCCTGAGGGATATTTCTTGAAGACATGTAAAGCCAAGCCCGAGGTCCGTGGGTGGCATAAAAACTGTAGGTACTGGTAAATTAGGCCCTAACCAATTATGAGAAAGAAGGATGGCTATATCTTTATCGGTTTATAAAACAAGGTATAACTGAAGAATAAAATAAATTAAAAACCTCATTCTTAATTGAGCTCCTCGTAGCTCTACTAGCGCATCAAATTACAAAAAATTATTGCAATTTGTATGCAATCTTTTAATTTTGTATGCAATAAAGAATTCTAATATTAATTAACAGTTATTTTATGTAATAATAATTACTATTATTATTTACATTGGGTGTAGACACAGAACTATCGATTGTTTATCAAGTCTGTTTGATGTCTTTATGACAATATTTATTTTGGATCTCTCCTAATAACGTTTCAGAGCTTCAGAGCAGAAACATTGAAAATTGAAATGAAATCATAAATAATTAGAAAATCGCATGTGAGGTTTTCAGGAATTTACTTTGACCTCAAAAAATGTTTAACATATTTCCTCCAAACCCAGTCCCTACCCTCAACTTTTCACAAACGAAACAAAAAATAATAACCAGCCATCGGAATACTGAGCCAAAAAAATATAGAAACTCTTTGCTATAAGGTCCGTAATTAGAGGGTTTTTATTACACACTTGCGGGAACGACGACGTGGGATATTTGGCTGCAGACTTCGTTAGGAAAACGGGTCTAACCAGAGCCTGGAGTTTATTTCTCATTAAAAATAACGGCCACTCAACTCAGGGTGTGTTTAGGTTTCGTTTACGTACCTTTAGTAACCCAAGTGACGCTTCTTCTGGCTTTTAAAGACTGGGGTAAGTACCTAGTAAAAAATTGTCTAGACTATTTAAGTAGTCGTTAAACAACCAAAAGTGCTGTGTACATTATTTTTAGTAGTTTTTTAAGGTAACGCGTACTAAAGGCTGTAACAGTCGGTTATCTCGTCAGGGAAACTTAACATTCTGCCTAAAACTCTGTTTGTAGTTAAAAATAAGTTTTTAGAGCCCATTAATTGCGGACAATATTTTTTTAAAAAAAAGGGCATTTCACTAAAAAAATCTAATTAGTCCATTAGATAGATTTTCAAAAAATAATAGACACGTATTTTTTTTTATTTTCTTATTATTTTTCTTATTAATATGTTAAAACAAAAAACACGTATCCGATATTTTTCGATAATCTAACAGACGGACTAATTTTTTTTTTGGTGAAATACCCTATGACGCATCGCGCACATAACATCACGCCTGTAATCCCCGAAGTGTTAGGCAGAGGTGTACCTAATAGTTCAACCACATTCACACAGACACACAAGAGGGCAAGCCTATTGCCTATTTGGTGACGCAATTTTACTGAAATACAATTTTGCAATAACTTTTTAAAGAGACTGACACATTTAATCACCAACTTTCCATAAAATTCTCCACACATGATTCCATCAACATTTTCTAAATCCATTATAGAATGCTGCGTCACAGAACTCATTTTTCACATTACACCGTGGGAAACGCGTAATGTATGCAAAGTGCTGACAATTTCACGCTGCATCGATCTTCATACTATAATCTATCGGCGACTATCAACGTTAAGGAATAATAGGTCGCCGGTAGTTGTAAAGAAAGTTTGCAAGAAATGCTGGGTTTATTTTAAGTGATATTGATCGATACGATACTTACGAGTAGTTTGTTCTATTTATTCATTTGTGGACAGGAGTTTGTATCGAATAAGAAACCTATTGTGATCGTTTTCATAAAAGTACTATTTATGCTTTATTTATGACAATAAGATATTTCACCAAAAAAATCTAATTAGTCCGTCAGATAGATTTAAAAAAAATAATGGATACGTTTTTTACTTTTTTCACATAAACAAAAGATGAAGACGATATAGTGCTTCGAAATGTTAGGTTAGTCAGACAGTCAAGGTTAGTACGTTTTTACCCACAAAGTGACGTCAAAAGCCCCCACTCATGATCTTTGACACGTTTTATTTTCGTCAATATTTATTAATTTCATAAAACAAAAAAAAACGTATCCAATATTTTTCGATAATCTAACAGACGGACTAAAAAGATTTTTTTGTGTGAAATGCATCAGCCTTCTGTATTTCTCTGAAGAAGAGTGGGGGTACGAAATACGTTTCTTTGAGATCACATCTAAATATTATATTCATACGAGTTTTGTTAATGTTTGTAAGTCTTGGACAGTCGATAATGTAGTCAGTCAGACTGGAAAGTCTGACAACCAGATTTATCGAAGCCTGTCCTATTACCCATTACTAACTGAATTATGGAGGTCAAATCAGCAGACCCTCCATGTCAAATATAGGTATTCAGCTGCATTTGTTTAGACCAGAAATCGAACCCAACTTTGTTGGAAAGAAGCTAGGCAGATGATGGTTTTTTGTGCCAATCACACAAAGTCAATGTATTACTCCGATGTCGAACTAGACACCAAAGACAATGTCTTTAAGTTCACATCTTAATATTATATTCATTCAAGTCCCGTGCTTAATCTTAAACAGGTCAAGTAGTTTTGTTAATTAAGCCAATAAGGACTCATAATTGAGGCCAATTTGGAAATAGGTCCAGTCATTAACCAACTTTAAACTCGCTCGACATTTAAATAATCTAATTACAGCTTTCAGTCCATCAACTGCCATAGTTAGAAGTACCCCTTAACAATGTATCCAACTTTTACGATCAATATTCAAGTAAACAACGGAAATAATTACATAGTCTCAGATGCCAGTTTCACTGAGCAAACGACTACATCTCCCACATAAAGCTATCTTCAGTGAACTTTCTAAGAGGATCTACGAGTATGTTGTCAAGCACAAGTAACTAAACATGCCATAGGAAGCAAAACAAAGGAAAACCACCGTCCGAACTCCAGACAGTGGCAAGGTGAACGATTCAACACGCCGTCTGCCACCGCAGGTCAACCGGGCCCGTTCAAGAACTTTCTATTGCACTCAGCAAATAAGTCGGGGGGGACTAATTAGTACATTCGGTGAAACTGAACAGTACCCAACAAAAGGGCCAAGTTTGCGATTGCGACACTATAACGACCAATGCTTTGTGTTCTGTTCTATTCTATTTTGCACTGGGAAGCTCTGTGGCCTTTTGTTGGCAACGTTCAAACTTTTTATTAATTTGTATGCTACACAAGTTTCTCTAATTAGATCCGATAAAACTTAGTCGCACTTTTCCTCTGTTGTCACGTTTCCTTTTTTTAAATTGGTATTTATTAAAGTGTCCAAGTTGAGAAAGAATATTCTTTCTGAAAGAAAGAAAATCTCTTAATTAAAATGATGTTTGTTATCTTTTAATAACTTAGTTACCTACAACTTTGTTCTCACACTTTAGTTTTCCAACACAGATACAAACATGAAAGAATTCTTAAAAATAAAAAGAGTGAGTGACTCAATTTCACACCTGGTTTGCTCCCTCTGCGTCCAAAGTTTCCTATGGGAGCTAGAAACGTGTTTCGTGCGACGGTGTCGGGTGTCAGCTAATTAGTGCATGCGTTGACGTGGAATGAGTGGTGATGGAACGAATGCAAAGGTGCGGAGTGAAACGCTATGGTGACAGCGCGGATGGCTCGATTTTTTGGAAAAAAAAACTGGGTGAAATAACGTTGGTTCGAGTTGTACATAAATGTACGAATAGCTTGCGAAGGTATGTTAATTACTCTTTTGATGAAGCGAATTAGTTGTTGTATTTTAACACTTAAAACACAAATGATAAAGTTTACAATTATCAAATAAAACAACCTTACATTCATAACACAATCTAGATAACTTTACTAAACTCTCATAAAAGAGCTCCAATTGTATTTACTTCTACGAGGGATCAGCAAAAGGAGCCAATTTAAATGTAAATGTAATTTAATAACATTAAGTCCGTTAATACACGTGCGCGCTGAAACTAACGACGTATCATTAGCAGTGAGGGGTGCCCCACAGAATAAAGATACGCGAATCACTCTCAAAATGTCGCTAAAGCGTGATAATACGCAAACTCAGACCACATGTTTTGTTCACATCGAAGAATAATAATAAATTTTTGCCGGCTGCCGTTGTCGCTTTCTCTACCCTAGCGCCACAGACTAAAAATGGTCCAAACAAAATTTTGCACCAAACATCGGCACGTTAAGGCCTGTGTATGGGATTAATTGTACTAGGGCCACATAAAGGGGGTTGAGCACTCTATGAATTAGGGTAAAGGGTCAATAGTGGGCCAGATAAAGATGGGCTGCAACAAATTGTGTGCTCTCCGGCCTTTTGTTATCGGTCCCTGCTGTACTTAATTGTGCTTTTGTCCGTTGTTAGGGACCGTCCCGTGATTGGCCAACTTCCACCGAATTTGACCCGGGACCAAAATAATATACATGCTAAATGGTACGAAATTGATTTCGTCTCCGTTCCAATTTCATTCATATGGCTTCAGTAATTTTCTTATATTTGAATATTTTCATATTAAAGATCTGACATATTGGTTTCTGCTTTTATGAAAAAGCTCTCGGTACTTACTCTGTGTGCTTTATTTATTTATTTAGGGATAAACAAACAGTAGCACAATAAAAATTAAACATAATGTCTTAAATCTAACATTTTAAAACAATTATGCTACCCACTACGTTTTCCGCATATTGCAATTTTAAGAATATTAAGACTAGCTAGTAGCAATACAAATACAAAACCTATAACACAGTACAATTTTATGCAAAGGAATATTATCCTATCATAAACAACGGTCATTAACCTTGAACTAATATCCTGATTTACAAGTATAAAAGAAAAAACAAAGAAAAAAGTGAGTTTGTGTGCGTATTAAACATTAAGTCTATAGTATTTGAGGTACTTTGCTGGTCTTTTAGAATTGCTAAGATTTGCCTCTTGAATGCATTTTTACTTAAAAACAGAATGTCAAATAAATGGAACTCATTGTTGTATGTTTCAACCAAACGATGAAGTGGTGAACGCGAGCCAGCGTTGGATTTACAGAAGCTAGTAGCGAATAGACGTCGAGTGCGTATCTCACGAACATGAACTGTTCGAGGAACCAGGTAACACAGACTCCTAACTAAGTCCAGACAATCAAAATGATTACGGCACACATTGAAAAGAGTCATAACTTCCAGAAGTTTTCGTCTAGACTTTAAAAAAAAAAAAACAAAAAAAAAGAATAAAGAAAAAAATAAATAAAGAATTAAAAAGATCATATTTTTTAAGAAGTAGGTGGTATGACATTTTTTTTCCGATAACATCTATAATTCATTGAGCGAAGGTATTTACGTTGTACTAGTTCTAATCTTTCAACATATTTTATGTAAAAGGGGTTCCAAATAGGTACTGTAAACTCTAACTCTTATTGAGTATTGATTAGGTCTTTACATGACATTAGACAGTATATTTATCATTTATCGAAGTAAATGGGGTCACAAGCGAAATGCAATAAGACAAATGAATAGGGCACTTCCCGGGTGGGCGTGTTCTACAAGGAATGGCAATATTGTAAATTCGATAAGTAAAGGCGTAACGTTGAGGTAAGGCATTCATTGAAATAAAACAAATAAACGTTGGATTTAAATTGAACATCAGTTGCCTTGTCTTAAGATTCCAACTATACTACTTTCACAGTTTATAATTCACTACCTAGCTCATTTGGCGATCCTAAAGTTTAAACGATTATGTTAAATATATTTTTTGGAACACAAACTACAAACGTACATTAAATAAAATATGGCGAGGTACGTATGCTGTCAAAAATAATTACATCAATAAAATAGATTCGACTAGGGCCTAAGGCTTTAGAAACAGCAAACGATGAAATGTTTCACCCATTATGACATTGAGCTAATTCATTTCTATGAATACACATGGCCGTATCATCTGCAGATCTTTGCGTGCAAGTCGCAACTGTATCGAACATAGATAATTTAATAGTATCAATATTGCTACTGCGTGTTTAAACTATTACAGAAATATGGCACTGTTCGCCGTCTCCACCTTAAAGTTTAACCACATGTTCGAGATCTTTCAACACATGTTTAATATTAAATAATTGGTGTCCATCATTGTTGTTTCCTTTAACTTTTGCCGCCGACCTGCTTTCGTCATCATCCTACAAAATTATGCCTGTTACTCTTTTTTTGACGCATAACATTAAATTAAACTTTTTTGTCTTTTTTTGGTTATGTTTGTCTGTCATGTTAAATGTATGTGGAAGTTTGTATGTACGGATTTGCAGCTATTTTGAGCAAAAATGTTGTCTATTGAGCAGACTTCATGCTAAAAACAAAAACACTGTGGGGGTTATTGTGGTTAAATACTATCCTAAGTTAGGACACAAAACATGAATTTAAAATCAATGTAACTAAATCATCCTTAACCTTTTTTAATCCCGTATCTGTTTTCGTACATTATCTACGTACAAAGTGTTTCTAGAACAATCATCGCAACGAAGTATGTGCTAACATTTTGCCAAGTAATTAACTGTCAACCTATTTGAGACTAGTTTTTGCATAAGCCACGGTTCCATATTAGCATAAGCGTCCATACGAATTAGAGTAAAGCCTACACTCTAATAGCTGCTCTACGAGATGTTAACACCCACAAAAGGTCGAATGAAATTACTTCGTGCATACTGTCATTTGAAAATTGTGTGTAATCGCACCTGATATTTAGGTTGTGTAAGACACCTTTCAATAATAGCTAAACTAATAATGGTTCAATATGACTCGCTATACCAGGTGTATAGTCATATTAAATCATTATCATCATCTGCCAAGCCTTTTCCTAATTATGTTGGGGTCTGCCTGCCTATCTGACCTCCACAACCCAGTTAATACTGGGTAATACGATACCCCTTGGTAAGACTGGTTGTCAGACTTTCAGGTCACTGACTACCTGTTAACGACTGCCAAAGATCTATATATGGCAGCCGGGACCAACATCTTAACGTGCTAATCGAATCAAATTGAACCATTGTTCTTTAAATTTCTTTTACATCCCAACGTACATATTATGCTAAAAAAACATCACCTATGGAGGAGTACGATTCTATAATAATTTACCGTTCTCTATAAAAAAAATGTAAACTCTCTTAACGGTTTTAAATCTAAACTTTCAAATTACATTATAATTGAAAGCACTTACAAATACGAGTAAAGTTACTAACCTACTATTTGAGAATAAAATCGTTGAACGTGTATCCTAATTCTAAGACTACATAATATTGTATTGTATCTGTAACCGTTACTTAGAATTAGTTTATCACATTATTTTATCATAATAATATGTTGTTTTTTTAGAATAAAGTATTATTAAACTAAAACCTAACCTAAGTTTTGTTAAACAAAAACCTCTTCAGGCGTCATCACAATCCCGCGATGACCTCCGGCCACCGTAGACGCGGGCCTGTGGACGGTGAGTGATGGGCTAACTCGCCGTCCGTCCGTCTCACGACGAAAACAGGCCGTGTCGACGGCGCGTTCGTGTTCCACGCGCGCCTCAAAGAGATGTCAGCAACATGGGAGGGGCCCGAAAGGGCCGACGCCTGTCGGGGCCGCGGGTAGTCCAACGGTTATCGCGGCCTCGACATAGAGGGCGAAGAAGGAACATGGGTGGTTTTTAGTCAGTAGAAGTCTGACACTCCCTTTCGCTCTGCCCAAGAGCGGGAGGGGTTATTCGATGATTTTACACCCACCAAAAAAAAAAAAAAAAAGGCGTCATCACAATTAAAAACAATTTTATTATGAGACGTTTTTTGAAATCACATGATGCTACGTCCTGACGATGTGTACATTTCTAAATTAACTGCATTAAATCTGCTGTGCTGTGATTATTCCCCGTTATTCCTCAAATTAGATAGATAGATTACCTTTTAGTTGAATCTTCTCCACTTTGTAAAGTTACCGGTTTCTGTCCGAGTCTACCCTCCGGCCAAACAGTTCCTTGCATCAAATTTCTACTTCATCTTGTAGTTAGAGTGATTTAACATTCTCATTAGTTTCCATAAGATCCTTCATAAAATCAAACCAGCTTATTTCTACTTGAAATTATTTCATGTGAGCTAATTAAAATACAAAGGGGGCTAAATCTGATAAGAAGCTTAATAATTTACTTATTGTTAACTCTCAACAGACTTCAAACAGTGTTTAAAGTCTGTACCCAAAACAAAATTATGTGTAGTCAACGTTCTCATTTAAATGTATACCTTCGTTTTAAACCCTTTCTGTCGTTTTATCGGATTAATATCTCAATCGCCCCAGTCATTACCGCAATGACCACTTCTGAGTGCTATCAGCATATCATTCCGCTCTTCATGCCACTTCGTGGCTAACGGACGATCGCATTAGAGTACGCCTCAAAAACGGGCTTTCACCGCGAATCGCCATCCTAAATAAACAATAGCTGGAAGGGGGCACAGCTTTTAAACGATCTCCAGCGACTCAGCTGACAGATTAGCTCACCCTATTAGCAAATTTAAATCTGCTGCTCATAACGACAGATGAAACTCTTTACGTATATTGCATTTAGAGTCAGTTTTGTTTAAATTATGCAGCGCTTGTAAGAAGTTGGTGTTGTATGCAGATGGGTTTGTCTGATAGGTGGTTATAGAATTTTTGAGGCGACAGAGGGGTGTGATACAGCCACGTGCTAATGTGATTCATAAGTTTGATGCTTTTATTTTCATCCCATACTGATGTTACTTTGATTGGAATTTGTATTTAGGAGAGTTTATTTCACAAAATGAGCGAGGATTTTCTACAAGGATGGAATTTGTCTACTCAGAAACTTAGTTGATAGACAAGATCAAACGAACCAATTTATTTAAAAGACCTAAACGAAATACAAAGTATGTAGATGGTATGAATAAATGCTCTTTGAGTGTTGTAGCACTTACAAGAACCAAATTGAAAACAGCTTCTTAGCAGTATCTAGTAAGACAACATTGGTATCTGCTAATGTAAATTCATCTATTTGCATAGAAAATAACTTGACTTGAAATGAGAGAAACGTAAATAACATCGATTGAAATGATAATTACACACAAAGAGAGAGAGAGAAAGAGAGAGCAGAAACTAACGAAAACTACCAAAAAACAAAAGAACTGAAAATAATTTAAAATCCGATTGCATATTTCACACACGGACAACAACGCTACTCGTTAAGTTGGTAAGATCCTCGTGGGACGCGAAGCACATGCGTCTCGTTATAATTAGCGTACAATGTTTGGCTTTAGCAAATCCCTTTGGGGCGTAAATTAAGAGATTCTGCTCTCCGGACGGCTTATGGATACATTTGCGTTAAAGCTCGTGGAGGACACAAACATTCACGTTATTTGTTTCTATCTGTCCTGTATTTGCATGCCCCTGTTACGGGTATTAAGTCCAAAAAATATTTATTTCCATATTTTTGACGTGTTGTACATAAATTAGGGTTTTGATTTGGTTTAAAGTCAATGATCTCATCTTTGTTTTTGGTTTGGTCTGCTGGATTTTAATCCTTTAAGCTGTACTAGCAAGACAGCAGTACGATGACGCACAGTTTCGTTTAATGGTTTGATGAGTTCAAGAACCTATCTTGGTTAGTTCTTGTTACGTAGGTTCTTTAATTATACCTGCGTAGTTAGTAATTGGCCTGAATTGCAAATTATTTGCAATTGATTTCAATGATTTAGCGTCGTTTGACGATTGTCTTGTTTAATTTAAAACTTTGATACAAAAGCCAATTTTGGAACATTTTGATTTATATCTAGTGAACATTTAGGTGCAGAAGCTTTAATATTGCATTTTTGCAAAGGAATTTATTCAATATTATCATAAATGAGCATGCAATCAATTTTAATGTAGGTTAAAGTAATAACAGGCCTATAATAAATAATCCGTACCTTGCAGTTCACGTGCATCTGCGTAATGTCCTGGATTTTACGTTTGGCCGGCTATGAAATTTTTGTTTTTAATTTAAAACGACACATGAACTTTATACATTGGGGCATAAACAGGCGTGTCCAACATAATGCGATTACCGAAAATATTTTTTGACATTGAATTAATAATATAAAGTTCGGACAAATACTTATACGTTTGATTAAATCGTATCATGCGAAATTGGAACGTGTGGTATAAGTTTTTTAATGTCAATATGTTTGAGGATTGTAAATTGAATATCGTGTTCAGTAGGAACGTCTACCTAACACCTACATGTTAAGCCTCTAGCTAACAGAAGACAAGCTTAATAGACCAATTAATGTTCGTACTAAATATTAAAGTACCAACCTAATCTTAAAACACATCCTCCATAAATCAAATCTTAAAACAACCTAAATCATTATAAATCCTGAGTGCTTAAATTTCATAAAATCTCGGAGCCCTTTCCTAATATTTGCATTAGCCAGGGCTCCTCAGATTTATATGAACATCCACATTTCGTGTGCGAACGTTTACACACGTAATCTTGTTTGAATATCATCTTTGCTGGCCGCTGTTATTTGCATATTTCTATTATTGTCATTGAGGTCTATACGACCCTCGTTTGCTCCAAAATCAACACGTGGGGAACCGCCAGATAGGTTGTTGTGGAGCCATATTGTATAATGATATTGTTGCAATGCTGTGTGGCGTGAATTTGCCGAGGATTAAGGACATTTTTTTGCGGCTTTTTGGCCTGTTTCATATTTTTGTAATGTTTGTGTTTTTTTTGGCAGAGAATTTTAGCCATTTGCATCAAATATTCTCGTAGCTCTGGTGTTACCAAAGTTGTGTCGATATACTGCACCAGAATATAAAAAAGTACTTCAGTAAAAAATAAGCAATTTTCACATCATTTTAACCATGAAAAATCCAGCATGTAAGTGAATTTCTTGACAAACAGGTAATTGACGTAAAAAATCCAACAAAGACATCCCACCGCGACAGACGCCTGTCGAACTTTTTAATTAATGACACCTTTTTCCAAAATCTTTGCGGTGTGAACTAATAGAGGACAAGCAGACATGTTCATTAACATATTCAGGATTCCTTGGAGTCCATTAGTCGGATATTTTAATTGTTTGTTGGTCTCGTTGGAGACTTCGCAGCTGTTATCCGCCTACCGCGTCGAGCTATTTCCAGACAAATTGCTTTTAAGTTGCTCCACTGTTTCCCTAATATCCTAAATTTAAAATTTATTTGAAAAG
Organism: Diarsia rubi; assembly: GCA_932274075.1. Taxonomy (NCBI): domain Eukaryota; kingdom Metazoa; phylum Arthropoda; class Insecta; order Lepidoptera; family Noctuidae; genus Diarsia; species Diarsia rubi. Next base: position 15,072,855 of record OW026424.1, on the reverse strand, counting down.
TTTTAGTTTGCTGCTGTTTTATTGTCGTATGCTTTCAAAGATATATTTGTTTGGTAAATGTAAATTGGTGATATGGCGCCTATCAAGGCGTACTATTCGTCTATTCATAGTTCTGTAAGTATAAATAGAAGTAATTTCATGGTTATTATAGATTGAAAGAAACGTAGTTTTGAAATGATTGTGATACCGCACGTGTTGGTCGAGTTTGTTGAGGAAAATGCATTTTAAATAAGGGAACAATACTGTAACGCCTTTTGTTATTGGATGCTACTTTCAGCGTGTAGTTTGAGTAGCTACAAAAGCTTTCGCTGAAACTGACGTAATTTTGTTGCTTTATATGGGTCAAAACTTTTTATAAAGACTCTTTATGACATGACATATGTTGCTACTTTACAATTTGCAAAATAATGTCGGATGAAGCAATGTTTACATCAATTTAAATAAATTATATTGTTGCATATACTCCGGACTCATATTATTATTTATTTATGGGAATATTCAAACAAACAATCAAGCCAGCAAACATTCATTTTCTTCAACATCAAAAGCAATAATTCACTTTATCTAATCAAACGTTCCCCGAAACAATTTCAAAGCGATTGTCTGCACCCCGGATTTGAGTACCACCCCATATATCATATTCAAATGATAATTCAATACCGTTGTGATTTCTGACCCCGACTTTGGGGGCGGCCGATAAAAATACATAACATAATCCGAATGAGCATAAAATTGTTATAATGGATGGCTTATTTAACGTAAAATAATGTATACCGCTATAGATAAAGTTTATAAGCCAACCAGATTAACGATTAGAGAATCTAATAGAATATTAAATTAAAGTGTGGTTCCTTATCTTTACGTATAGTGTGAGAAGTCGCGTGGCTCGTTTTAATTATTTATTTGTATATTAACAATTCTCAATTCAGTTACTGCCTCTCGCCCTTTTCCCGTGGGGGTCCACGGGAAAAGGGCGTGGTTTATGTATGTATTAAGTTAACAATTTTAAACTAGTTTGAATTCATCAATAAGTTAATAATTCATTTGACACCGGTACCACAAGATTGTCTTGCGTCCCAGCAGCCGCCTCCCCTAGAGCTTGCATGCGTCTCATACAAGTAGGTAGTACAGGCCGTTCTAATAACTTCATCATCTCATCTACGACGCTGACTCCCTTTATTCCTTGTGTTGTCTTGGGCACCAGTCAGTTAAGTTCTTAGACCATTAGGTATGTTTTTATTATTTACTCCGAACCATATTGCAGAACCATCCAGATGAATGATTATAGAATCTAATAGAATATTAAATTAATGGGCGGTTCCTTATCGCTAATGTGAAAAGTCGCGTGCCTCATAGGGCACATCAACTATTTAAATTTGATTAGCGAATATTAGAGTCTAAAATAGAATTAAGGGTCTCTAAATTGTCACAGCGACATTTCCATAATATAATTTAGTGGTTTTAGTAATGAAAAATAAATTGGATTTAGAATACGCAAAGGGTTTTCAATAATCCTAAATTTAATTAATCTCAAATAAAGTTCTTAGTATTTTTATCACATTAAAGTTGTTTCGTGGAGTTTTTGTCCATTGAGGATTGAATAGCAAATTCAATAGTTTTTTCATAGTCTGGGTTTTAAAAGAAATTACTTTCTTAAATAATTAAGTTTTTTATTTCGGTTTGAACAGCTGACTGCGACCATAATACAGCCAGCAATTTAGTTTTATCCCACTTTTTAAATACAATTTTAACGAGTGATTATTTTAAAGAAATACAAATGGTTTCGTTCTTTGGTTTCAGAAATCTCAGAGTAATTTGTATTTTTTTTTTATTGAATAAAGCAAATGATTACGTACTGATTCACTTTTTATATAGAAGGCTTCGTTTTTATGCTTAGTACAGAAGATGTTTTTGTTAAATATTTATAACTGGTAGGTAATTGGTAAAACCTAAACCTTTTAAAAAACCCATTCTCACCACACAAAAATAATAATAAATAAGGAACCTATTTGCGGACGCTGAGTAAATAATAAAATGGAACGCAGAAGCTTCTGTCGAGAATATTCAGTTACACCAAACACAACATAACCCATCAGTTTAACTCGGTAACTCTCAGGTTACGGTTAAGTGACCGACCACCGACTACCATTAAATTGTTTTCTTTGCACACTATACGTCTTACACAACAAATAATAGCCTCTTAATGGTGGCTAAGATAAGAAGGACACGATATGTGGAGGTAAAGGTATATAAATAGATAGGTTGACAACGTTGTTAAGTTACCTTCAAGTTACACGCACTTCATTACCTTTAATTAGGTGTGTGTTAACAAGGATATAAATGATAAGCTGAAAATTGTTGGGTCCACGTGGGTAGTGAAGGTCTTTCTCGTTATAATTACTGGAAGCAAAAACAAGAGACTAGACAACGCAGGGTCTTACGGTTCGCGGTCGCCACTCCAGAACTTTTCGGCCCCATAGGCCATCCGTTCTACAAGCAATGTGCCCTACCCGTTGCCACTTAAGTCTAGCAAATCTTCGAGCTACTTCGGTAACCTTGATTCTCGTGTGGATGTTTTCATTTCTGTTTCAATCACACATGTGAACTCACCATTGCTTTTTGGGTGACTGTAAGCCATCTGATGAGGCCCATTGTGAACGCACACGTATGTAACCACTGGCAACACCCACTGGTCATAGAATTTCGTCTTAAGATATAGTAGGTACCATATAATTTTAAAAATGTAAGAAATTGCGGGGATTTTAGCAGGGGAAATTTTGTGTGACAAGTTTCCGATTCGCCACCTCAACAGAAGACACTTGACGTCACTGTGTACATATTTGACCTTCGACCATGCAGTCTTTAAGTAGTAGGTACTTATTGAAATTAACAACAATACGACTGATTCAGAAAGTAACAACACTAAACATATTAAGTTCAAAAAGACTCAACTCCAACCGAAGTAACGATTCGATTCTAAAAGAAGTTAAAAAAATGTTCAAAATTCGAACTGAATTTACTCTAGAGAATAATGATTGGATCTTCGCCATTCCGTCTCAGCAAAAATGGGGTAACGATTAAAATGGTCCTAATGAATATTATCAACATCATACAATTGTCGGTTGTAATAGAAATATAAATAGAGTTGAAAATGCTGTAAAATAATGTGATGTTGAAGAGTTATGGATTTATTTATTATAATACATGGTGTTGTTCTTGATGTGGTTCTCATAATAAAGTAAAAGCATGTTGGATTTATGTTATGTTTACTTTGCTTTTATGTAAATACATAATAATATTTTTGTTTTAGAATATAGGATATTCTTTGGTGTGGGATTTTGTCAACTTTTTGCGAAAGTTACATGATAATAAAAAGACTTTTAAAAAAATTATGTATTCCCGTTTGAGTACCTACCTATTTTTTGGGCACCTATGCATTGAGCACCAGAGGTATTCTCAAATGGTGGCACCTTTTGTGCTGAATGTATAGGTGCACAAACGGGAATACTTAAAAAAATACCCTATTAATATATTCTCACAATGTAAACATTTATAAGTATAATTGGTGTCTTAGAAAGAGCGAGGCCCCATTTGCGCACAAAGGTGTTCAATCAAAAATAATTTTGGAATACAATTTATTGAATCAAACTAAGTTAGTTATTGTGATTCTTCAATAACAAAAATTAACTTAGTTTGATACAAATTAATAATAATGTTAAAATATTATTTTTCATAAACTGAAAACTTTTAAACGCAATTAAGGAAAGAAACAAGTTTCAAAGTTGTATTAGAGAAAAACAATTCGATTTGAATATAATTTCAATAGAGTTGGATGTTATTTGTACAAATAATTTTGAAATTCAGATTATACTTCGAAATGCGACGAAAGCATCTTTGGGGTGGGCAGACCAGGGACTCTAAAATGGCCACTTTAGCAGATCATAATATAAATTGCGTTTAAAACCGTAAAATAGACCTATCATCATAACATGTCTGTCATTATCATCATATGTCTGTGAACATTTAGAAAAAATATATCATAATAGGAAACTAATATTAATTGTGTTTAAATTCGTAAAATGTTAACAGACGTAGTTACTATGATAAAAAGTCCATTTTACGATTTTTAACGCAATTCATATTATGATCTGCTAAAGTGGCCATTTTAGACCCCCAGTCCTTATCATCATTATTGCCTTTATCCCAATTCCAAACTCATTTAGGGTCAACGCAGCATATCTTCGTGTTCCAGAGTTCTCTATTACTACTCATCTCATAAGGCACCTATTTTCTTGCCATCATCATCAGAATATCATGTTCCCACTGCAGGGACTCAGGCGTCCTCTCTCGTAGAGGGATGGGCTATAATCCACCACGCGGGCCCAGTGCTGTTTAGTAGATGTCGCATGTCTTCGAGTATTTTGGTTCTAAGACATTAAGGTTTCCTCACGATGTTTTCCTTCACAGTTTTGAGAGCAGAAATATATTACTCGAAGTAGTGTTCGAACCCACAACTTACTGTTCGTAAGACGGGGCTGTCACCACTGGGCCACCGTAGCTCCTATCTGGCCATACCATATCACAAACTCAAAACTTTCCTCACAATCATTGTCCTCATTCCTCTGGATCACATGCCTATCATGAAACTACTACAACCGATGGATAGAACAGTTCTACCATCTGTGTGGCTGTATGCAAATCCTCCAATGAAAACATGAGAAAAAATTGTAAATCATCTACCTAAGTTAACTGACTAACTGCCGCACTCAGAGAGTTTTAATGATTTCTTAGGCCATCACTTAGTAATGGTTTTGACAGTCTTGTCATACAAAAATATGTCAAACCTTTACTACGTGACGGCTTAAGTAATCATTAAATATCTCTGAGTACGGCAGTAAGTTATCAAATAAATCATAATCGTTATCAGCCTATAGAAAACAACAAAATCGAGATAAAAGAATAATTGGGCACAATATTCTAAGCTTTGAATCGATCATAATACCTACCACAAACCTCAAGCTTCACGCGATTAATCATAATTAAGTAAATCATTTATCTATTAATCATTCAGTTCCACAATATTTATCAAATCTGACAGATGAAAGTGACAAAATTAATACTTCGTTTGGCACCAACTTTGTGGCGATATATAACTCTTTCTAATTAACTCTAATTTATTTTATCGTGACGGCGATCGAGAAACCAGATTCGTGAGATAAACTTTTCGTAGGAAATCGGTTCCGCTTGTTTCATTGAGAAAACTTAAATGTATGAAAATTTGTATTATTCAGGTTTCGCCAAAGATCATTTCACATTCCACCGCCTTTCTTTTCATATTTGATTTTAATGAGTTTAGTCAAAAGGCACAAGCAAATGCTTATCAAGTGAGGTGGAGATATGACTGCGGGTAGTTGTAAAAGATTCCGCGGCCTCGACATAAATGGCTCAGATGGAACATGGTTAGTTTTTAGTTAGTAGAAGTCTGGCACTCCCTTTCGCTTTGCCCAAGAGCGGAGGGGTTACCTATTTGATGATTACCCACCTCCCTAAAAAAAAAAAGACGGAGATACCAAAATTTCCCGAACTTCCACTATATTGAATCGATTTATAAGGTACCCAGTGACGAAATAAATAAGCGAGTGGTGATGAAATAAATTACACAAAATAATGCGCCTGCCTGGGTTCGAACCCACGACCGACTGTTCGTAAGTCGGGGCCGCCACCACTGGGCCACCATTGCTTACAAAACAATATACAATAACACCTTGTAAATATTATGGTGCAATAAAAAATTTGAATTTGAGTTTCGCTGAGGCCAGACATCGGGACGCGAGGGCCGGCGGACTGCATAATTATTTTGTCGCGCGGAGATTTTAACATTGCGATGTCTTCTAAGTTCTAACACATTTGTAACTATACAGGGTGTTTGGAAGGGAGCTGTACATACGCCTAGGGTAGAAACTAGGGATAGTCTGCTACCTACCCCCGCCCATTATATTGACCTTGGCCTCAAGGTTTTTTTTTAATTTATTATTATTTTTTATTTGACTTTTTTATGATTTTTTGACTAAAACTACCTGTAGCTCAAAATCTATCCATGGGACCGGTCGGCTAATGGTCTTGTTTTAATCGTTAGAGTCTTAGGGTCCTGCAAAAAATTATTTTACACCAGAAAATTGTGGAGAAGAAAAGTTATGGGGCCTGAAGTACCGTAGTAAGGTAAAGAAATAATTTTAAGGGCAACTTTCTATGGGGTTGGGCCAAGGTCAATATAATGGGCGGGGGTAGGTAGCAGACTATCCCTAGTTTCTACCCTAGGCGTATGTACAGCTCCCTACCAAACACCCTGTATAAAGTAAAAGTAAAAAATATTGTTTATTAAATTTCCGTTCTAACAAACACATTTATACATATAGATTACATATAGATTATTACATATAGATTAATACCATATGGGTTAACTAAGCTTCGCAAAAAATAATTCTATTTATCCTAACATTTCAATACTAAAAAATGGTTACAGTGAGTCAAACTTATATGCTGTTGCGGACTTTTTTGTAGAAACAGAAACATTTCTTTCATACATGATATTTACATACATAACTTAAACCATTTTCGCAGCGCACGCGACGGAAGCTCTCAATAAGGAATATCGTTTCCTGTTTTTGCAACATTTTTCATTTATGCTCCTCTCCTATTGGTCGTAGCGTGATGTTATACAGCCTAAAGCCTTCCTCAATAAATGGACTATCCAACACAAAAAGATTTTTTTTTGTTCCAACCAGTAGATCCTGAGTTTTCGTTGTTTTGTTTCGTTTTTAGGGTTCAAACAAACAAACAAACAAACAAACAAACTCTTGAGCTTTATAATATTAGTATAGATTAACCCATACATGTGAGTCCTATAGATGGACCTTATAGGGTGAGGCCAAACGAGCGTAATTTGTGAGTGTGTGTTTGTCGCAGAACTTCGGTCGCAGAATTTGTGTGTTGTGTTGAGACAACTTATTTTGCGTCGCCGTGTGAATCCAATAAGACTTTTGTATGAAACCTATTGCAGCAAAAATTCTGCGACTCACTACTCACAAAACTACGCTTGTTTGGCCTCACCCATAATTATCACTATAATGGGATATTGGCATAATCAAGCTTTGTAGATGGATTAGTAATTGATTAAGGCGTTTATGGTGACTGGTGTGGAGCTTTCGTCCATGCTTCATGCCATAATTTACTAATCTGGGTCTGAATCCCACATAAGTTCACACTTTCATTTGTAGCAGTATCTACGACATCAAATAATTAGGAACTTTCCACTATACCTATCACTTTATCCATCTGTAAATTAAAAACGAAACCAATTTGAACATCTCTACCAATCTTAAACTTAAGCAAGCTTACTAGCGAAATAAACTGAAACCCAATTGCGAATAGGCAAAAAAAAACCTAGACAAAGACCAAACACAGACACGAGACAAACAATAACGAAAACTAATTTTATCTCCCCAACAATCAGAAGCCGTTAGATCCAACAGATAAACATTTAGATGATCAACAATATTCATTATTAGTACTCGTTCCGTACAATTGGCTCGTTAACTTCGCCTGACGATCGCTAATTGTTGCAAATGGCCGCCTGTTACAATGACAATAGAAGACGGTTACTATCGCCGATACGAATGCACTTGTTGTATCTGGGACAACGTTATTTGCAATTGCTGCTGGTTTGTTTGACTGATGTTCTGTTTGGTTTGGTACTTCTATTTACTGATGTATTGTTGTTTGTGTGTACTTGTACGACGATCATATTTAAACTGTTGTATGTCAATGAAATCTTGGGGAACTTCGGCTTCTAAGATACAGGCTTCTTGCCTAGTTTAGGAGTCAGATGTTTCGACTTTAACTATGACACTGTTGTACAACTTAATCATAAGTCCCTTCTATATTCAACTATATATTTGGTTTTTGTGTACAAATAAACGTATTTATTATTTTTTTTTTTTTTTATAGTCATTAACTTGTTAATGCATCTCTGCATTACAAAAGTTATCATTGTTATTAAACCCTATGTATATATAAAACTAATATTGATAATGGCCGCCAGTTACAATGGCTATAGAAAACGGTCTATCGTCGATACGAATGCACAAGTTGTTGTATCTGGGACATCGTTATTTACAATTGCTGCTGAAATGTTTGGCTGTATTGTGTCGCACTGATGTTCAGTTTGGTTTAGGTATTTTTATATGTACTGATGAAGTGAAAGTATATCGTTTGTGTTCTTGGGTGGATATTCAAATGGACGGTCCATTTAAGGAGATTGCGAGTATAATGCAACTCGCCATCACTAAAGTTATATTAGAAAGAAAGAAAGAAAGAAAAAGAACATACATGCATACAGGAAATAAAACAATACCCAAAAAAAAAAAGTAAAATACAACAAGCAGGGAAATTAAAAAAGAAAAATATATATAATGCACGTCGTAACTGCGACAAGTAGGTTGCCACTCAGCATGGTGCTATGCTATGGTCACCCACAGCACAGCGCTGGTTTTCAGTGGTCACCCGTAAAAAACGTACGAGAGCCAAGAGCTTCCATATTAGGTATACATTAACGCATTGTGTGGCATCTTAATATTGTTGTTCAAATTATTTTGAGCCATCCACTCTTCCTATCTACCTAGTCTTTTCCCAATTGTGAAGGAGAGAGGATCTGTTCGAACATTGCATCTGAATTATCTATTTGAATATTACATAATTTTACTAGTAGCACTGTTAGCTATTTTTTATTTTTTTTTAATAAATTAGATTTTAAGATACGTAAATAATAAGTACTAATCTTCACATTTATATTTATTTTGCTGTGCGCGACAGGGTCCATGATTCTTACTTTAAAAAAATGTTTATTACCTAAGCCTACATTGTGGAATGCAATAAAGAATTGAGTATTGAATGAGTAATTTTCAAAGAGTGACTGCATATCTGGGCTCTACAAGATAAACATTGGTAAGACTGCTAACCATTTTAATAAATATTATTGTAATTCGATTTTGTTATAAAAACGGATTTTCCTTAAAAAAAAGATTCTTTATTTTAAGGAAAATCCGTTTAATACCTACTACCGATGACATTCATATTTCGTAACGTTATTTATTCTTCCTTTAGCAAATTGTTTTATTATCTCGATTCAACTCGTAATGGAAACATTAATGATTGAGGAAACATTATTTGTACCAAACATCTAAACTCCGAAATTATAATTAATAATAACTTTTCCTATCTATTAAGTTAAGCCGAAAACGCTTGAAACATTTTACTCCAAAATATTGTAGGGCCTTTAAGATTAAAGGAAAGTACCATTGAAGTTCCAAACAGCAATTAACTTGACAACATCAATATCAAACGCGAATTAATGTAAATACATAGTTTTAGAAGATTTATTACAAAATTATTACTTATTCAAAGATCAGGTTCTGGTTACATTTTAAGTACCTACCTCACTGTGCGATTCTTGGCCAATCATTTATATAAATCATGTTGAAATGTCTATTTACGTAGCTTCTCTTTGTTGAAATCTTTTAGCTTATCAGGATCATCAGACAACATTTTTTGTATCCCAAATGGGAACATACCAACTCCAACAAATATAAAAAAGAACATGTTCTAATTTTAATAAGCAGGCGAAATATATCAGATATACATCCTTTGAGCTTTTTTCCAGGAACATGTAACATTCTAGAAAAGCTTTATCAACTCTACAGAAATGATGTGACCATAAATATTTTTAATCGACTTTAAACTTTTAGTATGTATTTTGACATACAACTTTTTAAGTATTATTAAAAAAAGAGGTAGTATAATAATCCAGGGAGAAACACAAGCAAAATATTTATGCTTGAGTATTAATATCACTTTGCAATCTCCTACGACCTACATTACAAGTCATCACAATCATTCTACGGTTCCCACAAAAATATAGTCTCAAATCTAAAAAAGTAATTTTCAAAATTATCTTCGAACGAACTTACTCAGAAGAAATAAGAGGGAATATAATTCCATCTTATTACAGCTCTAGACCCGTTGCAAACAATTCAGAGGACATTTTTTCAATTACACTCAGCCACCGCGAATGCAATCAGATTTTCATTTATTTACCCGTAACTTATAATTTTGATGTTTTCTTTTCTTTTGCCTCGGTTAAACGTGTAGCGGTCCTACGAGGTTTAATTTCTTAAGCTTTTGGTCTCTTTGTGTCATTATGCGTAATATCATACAGGGAAAAATGCCTAGAGATCTCTATATTAATATTTATGTATACGTTTCAGATGATGATCTGTAATGTATAAAGGAAATTAACAACTTAGTCCATTTCAATAATACTACATTTTGTTTGCATGGAATATGAGTAAATAAATTACTTTGCTTGCCTGCCTCATTGGTCTTGTGGTAGACTGCTATGAATGAGGTACTGACATCGATTCCCGGGTCTGGCAATGTGTTTTATTAGGTTATTATTTCATCGTGACTTTCTTATTCATTTTCCACGAATCTGAATTTGTGCCCGTATGAGGACAATAAGCTCATCCCAAAATACAATGACATGTAGTTTAGACATAACTGTCTAACAAATAGCTATACACTTCTGCCTAACCCTTCGGGGTTTATAGGCGTGTTGGTATAAATTAAATTACTTGGTTTTGATGGTTTTATCGTTACCTCTACAGAGAAGATATTTTTATACGCTCCCGTAGCATCGATTTGTGACTTACACAATTACAATTTATATCGCGATAGTTAATGAACTTACTATATTAAACATTTTACCAACCCTTGCCGAGTAAAAATGTCGAGAGGAGTGCATCAGCGTTATTAAAAACTTATAAATATGATTAATTTTTAATACTATATTTGCACTACGATAGGAGATCGACTCGTGCGGCTTCTGTTATTTTGCCACGAGCTCCTCCATTATGTTGAATTCATCTTATCGTCTTTATAAATCTGAGAAATCAGAGGTAGGTACGTGTTTGGGTCCGGGCTCTCGGGACCCGGGATAGAAAAAAATACTGGACCGCGGTTCCGGCCTCGAAAGCCCCACGGACCCGTGGTTTGAGTTCGAATTTCAGACCTATAACTAAGCAGTCCGACGCTCACACCACAAGGCTATCTCTGCTTTCATAATGATTAACCCATACTAATTAACATTTCAAATAATACAAACCGCGTAAAATGCTGTAATAAACACTAAGCCTCATCCGTATAATTAAAATCAAATATTTGATAGATTTCATTCGATAGCATAATTAATTGCTAGTCATAATTCATTGGGCGGTACCTCATTAATGCAAAATTGATTTACAGAATCAGGTAATAGCTAAACATTGATTCATATGAACGCAATGAGGATTTGATAATAAAAGGGGAAAATAAGATTAAGGTAGTTAACAAAAAAAATCTAATTAGTCCAACATATACTCGTAGATTACCAAAATATATTGCACACGTATTTTTTCTTTTTTCCCTTAAACAAACAATGAAGACTATACAGTACCTAGAAAACTCGTGTGACGTCATACTCTAAGACATTTTTTAGCGGTCAATGACGTCACCAAACCCCACTCAAATCTTCGGCGCGTTTTATCTTTGTCAAATTTTATTGATTTGGTAAAACAAAAAATGCGTATCCAATATTTTTCAATAATGTAACAGACGGACTAATTAGAATCACATTTTTTTTAATTCAGTTAACATGAAAAATAAGAAAACGCAACAGAATCATCATTATTCTCTAGCCCTTATTCCAATTCATCTGGGGTTGGCGCAGCATGTCTTCGTCTTCCATACATCTCTATTACACGTCACCTCATCAGACACCTCCTGTAACTTACCACAAAAAATTCCGATTAGTCCGTCTGTAGATAATCGAAAAATATTGGATACGTGTTTTTTTATTTTAATTAATAAAATAGACGTAAATAAAGATCGTGAGTGGGGCTGGTGACGAAGCACTGTATCGTCTTTATTTATTGTTCTCATGAAAAAATAAAAAATACATGGCCAATATTTTTTGGAAATCTATCTGACGAATTAATTCGTTTTTTTTTGTCAACTACCCTATTATCATCCTTTACACAGTCCATCCATATTTTCTTTGGTCTTCCTTTACTCTAAAAAATGCAACAGAATATTTTCTATTATAGCTTAAGTCTATTTAAACTACTCTTACTTATACTTTTTCTTTATTTTGCAAGCAAAACTGCTTAACTTAAGGTCCTGGATTTGATTCTCAGGCCGAGCAAATTCCTGTCGGGGCCGCGGGTAGTCCTCTGGTTATCGCGGCCTCGACATAGAGGTCGAAGAAGGAACATGGGTGGTTTTTAGTCAGTAGAAGTCTGACACTCCCTTTCACTCTGCCCAAGAGCGGGAGGGGTTATTCGATGATTTTACACCCACCAAAAAAAAAAAAAGGCCGAGCAAATTGTAATGGACATGACTTACTCGGTAGTTACCAAGGAGTCTAAATTGTTGGTGCAGTTTAGGCAGCAGGCTCGCCTCCAGCTTCTTGGGACTTAATCATTTGCGAAATGTTGGTGTTCTTATTAGGCACACCTTTGCTAAACCCTTTGGAAATTACAAGCCGTGATATGATGATTAATATTACAGCGTAGGAAAGAAGCTGAGATAAATCAAAACACACTAAAAATGAAATCAACGACGAGAGTCACACATTTTCATACAACCAAATCAAATCAAATCAAAATCATTTATTTCAAGTAGGCCAATTACAGGCTCTTTTGAATAGTCGAACAAATATTACATTTAAATAAGCTAATAAACTAAGCTACAGTCTACTCACAAGGCATAATAACTGTCAGTGTACTGTAGTTGCCGATTCCAAAGCGTTGAGAAGACAACCGTGTTGATATACATCCGAAGATATCCAGCGTAAATCAAACATTAAAACCGAAACAACCGGTTCATGATTCGGGATTAATAGTCTATTAATCAAAGGAGGCGACACCTAGCTCGAAGGCGTTCGAAATTAGCGCTATTTATGTTTTATCGTACGGTAGGAGATTGTATGGATGTGCTGGTGAATCTTTTGATGCGTCGAATATTCGTCGTCGGTGGTGTTAGTGGGAATTCTGATGTACCTTAATGGTATTAAACTTAATTATGAAACAATGAGCTGTCGTCTGTGGATGTTTATGATCATAAATTGTCTTTTTTTAAAAAGGGAATGATGTGTTGTGGGAAACGAAACGCACCTGTCAAAGTCAAATGTCAATGTCATTGTCACATTAGCTGAGAAACGTCAGGCACCTTGCGCTGACACACATCTGCGCAGACCAAGTTGTGAGGTTATAAATTAGAATAAATTATTAATTTATCTGACTTCATAACCAATGATGAATTTCTAAAAAAATCTAATACCTAAGTATTCATTCTTAGTGAACCCAGAGCACTATTACCCAAGTTCACAACAAGAAGAGCTGCATCAAAGATCTACCGTGTAATCCATAAGGCACTATAACTTAGTCCGTATCGTGTCTTGTAACTATTCATAATTACCGATATCGACTTCTTTACACTCCTGCCATGCAAATGTATCGAAAATTTATTTGCAGTTGTGCTTTTTAGTGTGGTAGAACGTTTTCATAGTGGCTGTGCTTATGATAAGTCGCTTTGGTTTTGGGAAATAAGCTGACTGAAAATGTTTTAAAGTTTTCAATTGTTTATAATTATCCGTGGATGCCATTATCACTTAATTATGTCCTATAACTTTAAAGTCATTTTAAATTAACTTAAAAATAGCACACAAAATCGAGTATAGTTATCGCGCACACGATGTTTTTGTTTTTTCATTGAATTTCTGAGTTTTGCACGGGCCGACTAAAAACCTGTAAGCTTAGAATGTTTTTCCAATAAAACGATGTAGCATCGCAAATAATAAGTTAACCGGAATGAAATACTAAATAACCGTTATAAAATGCACGTTTATATCAGCTAGCTATATCACTGATTGGATTTTAAATGAATAGACGGTAGTTACCGTTAAACACGTGCTGTATTTATTTTTCAACGCGGTTAACAGCATGATCAAATAACAGGCTTTCAACTGCCAACATGCATTAAGTAAGTGTGTAATTTTTATGGAAATATAAATTTACGCCAGTTATTTTGATGTCTCATCTTAACTAAAAAGAGGTGAGCCGATTCTATTATTTACGAGAATTTATGCCTACCTTCCACTTAGTCTTGGAAAGCACGTTAAGCCGTTCAACGCCTTTGGGTTTCAATTGTAGATCTATGAAATTTTCGTTGCATTTGGTTTGTGGCCCGAAAATCTTGACTTACCTTACCTTACCTTACCTTGAAAATTTTGGCTTACCAAAGAGTATTACTTTACTCAGTTCTTACTGGTTCCATTTGTGGAGATAGGCAGTCGCTCTATGTAAAATACTGGTATTCAGCAGCATCCGTTTAGACTGAAGCCGAGCCCAATATGTATAGTTGGTATAAAAGGCAAGGCTGATGATGATGTATGTTCCATGAAATTACTACCTTCCTGTTCTATATTTTGGCATCAACTGCTATAGTATGCATCAAATTGCGTCATGCTCAGGAAGAAGCACACAATCATTACAAGACTCATATACAGTAAATCATCTCAAAAACACAAAAAAGCCGTGGCCATCATAATGACACAGTGTGTCTAATTTGATACATTTGGCACCGGTTCCTAAACACTGTGTCGCGCCGTGTTTGTTACGGGAAACATGCAGAGTGCCAGCGCACTCCATGTTTTACGATAACTTGTAATTAATGTCGCTGCATAGTGCTTTATTGTCCCGAAGTTTGTCGGCTGGCGAACATCGGTATAAATTATGAGCCGACTTCGTCGCGTGTGAGCTTATTCACATAAATTATTGAGAAAAATGTGTCAGCATTTATGTTATTAAATCCCTTCGGTGTTCACTTCAAAGATGTGAGAACTAGAAGAATAAATCTTTAGGACAAGTTGTAGTGTTTGCAAGCATGATTTATTTAGAATTGTTGTGTAAAATGACTATGTGGAATTAACTATGAATCGTCTAATGATTTGGTGGTAAATATAGCTTTGGAGTTAATTTGTATTTAAGTTGTAGCAGTAATAAACTCGTAAATATTTCGCTCTTAATCACGAATGAATTTAAAGTTATTCATTTATTCTGTATCGTAGATTTGGCTACATCAATCACTGAATTCTTGAGGAGCTACAATTAATGGATTGTTTATGGAGAGGCGTGATGAAGGAGACTGGGCATCAACCTCTACTTAATTCTCATTTATTAAATTAAAAAAAATTAACAGCACAGATTTTCGAGAGAGTAGAGAGTAGTCGATGAACTTAAAGTCAAGACCAGAACTGACGTGTGTGGACACAGTAAAAGGATTATGAAAGGATCGTGGCAAGTGGTGTTCTATAGTTTCTGCGAACCACCATGGAATGAAGATGACGCAGCGGTGCAAACGGAAGACGCAGCGTTGGTAGGCCTCCCACCAGGTGGACCGACGACATCGTGAGAGTCGTGGGCAACCGGTGGATGCAAACGGCAAGTGGCAGTTCGTTATGGCATTCTATGGGGGAGGCCTTTGTCCAACAGTGGACGTCTTATGGCTGATGATGATGATGACCATGTAATGGACTTTGTTTATCTCTGTAAGAGCTAATCTGCTGTTAAGTATAAATAAAGATACAAGCCACATAATATGATGACGACAATTTGATTACATAACCACCACATACGTAAGCTTTACTAAAGCTACGCAAAAATCTTGTCTGACATTGCGCAAAAATCTAAATAGGACATCCACTACCGTCCAATACCATGATAATATAAAAAAATCCATCAAACGAACAACAATAATCCATTGTTTCTCAGCTATCAAACCTAGAAACATTAACCTCATTACCACATTCAACTGATATCACTGTAAACGATTAAAACCATATTTTTACAAACAGACAACAGTTCTCATATTAACACGTGTATTGTCAAAGTGGGCCACAGTACAGCTGCCAAGCAGATGGTGCTAGGGTTATAATAGCAAAATATTAACCGCTAATGCCAAACATTGGAGTCGCATGAATGTCTTGGATAGCGCCCAAATGTACTGTTTTGAAACGTTTTTGGAACAAAATTGCAGCTATTCTATTCGTTTGTCAGGAATATTGAGTGCTGCTCATGTGTTAACCGTTTTTAATAAGGCCACAGACTTGATATTGCCAAAACAGTTTCATTTTACGTGCATTTTTGAAGAGGCTGACGGGTACGGTACGAGGTTGTAGAGCACACAAGCACGACTGATGTGTGAGGTGTTGCGTTCGATTCTTAGATCAGAAAAAGTGTTGTTATTTAAAGGATGGGGGATTGATGGCATTAAACTCGTTCCCTACTACATGGGACATAAACAAAATGTGAGTACTAATGTTATGTTAAAGAGATCGAAGTACTTAAGTTATATCGTTAACATATTATAATTATTATAGTCTTTGCAGCTCCAGAAAACAAAAACATAGTTTTAGATAGTCTATGTCTACGGCTGTTAAG
Source organism: Diarsia rubi (assembly GCA_932274075.1). Taxonomy (NCBI): domain Eukaryota; kingdom Metazoa; phylum Arthropoda; class Insecta; order Lepidoptera; family Noctuidae; genus Diarsia; species Diarsia rubi. The sequence goes on along the minus strand of OW026424.1, from coordinate 15,056,263 downwards.
TCTGGTCATCAAGTATTGATTTCCACGACGCGCGACGTAACCATTGCTTTAAAAATAGAATATCTTAATCAATACAAAGCGTTTATACGAGTACCAAGTCAGTTAGTTCATAAGTTAGTTCCGAACTGCTTGTGATTCACTTGACTGCTCTAGTACGTATACATAACATTTTTGTTTACCTAATAGTACGTCCATATTTTGCCAGTTGTGTTTAAGGACGCGTTTACTCATTCGCGCGGTTCAATTTTAATTCTTGAGTCTCACTGTTACAAATATTTTGTGTACGCAGAGCTATCATTTTCAACACGAGATTCAGCTAAAAAATGACACGTCTAGGGTCTACCTACGACGGCACAAATTATAGTAATAATAGTTTTTGTTTAATTTAGATAACAATGATCCATATTTTATTAGTAGGTATGCTTAAAGAATAATGTTAGTTAAAAAAAAAGAATAATCTTAAGAATCGAAGGCCAATACACAACACATAGTACCAAAAATGCATAATCATAAAACAAAGTTCATTTTAAAACTACAATCTAATAAAAATAGACTACTTGAGTCAAAAAATAAAAATAAAATGTTCATGTCAAAACGTAAAATGTCAAAATGTACATGAATGTACATTTCAAATTATTTCAAAGTCAAGCGCTTAAAGTTCACGCAATATCGATAACTTTGCCGAAAAATTGTGCTCATGCCCAGTTGCCGCAAATGTGACCACTAGACCAACGAGGCGGGTTTATTTTTGTAATCATTTACGCATTTCTTTGGATGTTGTCGAGAAATATTATGCTTAAACAAAAACTTGGCTTTATTAGTTTTAGAGCAATATTTTATCATTAGAAATTCACACAAAGAACGATTGTGTTGGGCGTTCCCCGGCCTTTGACATCTTAAGCATTCTTTATAGATAAAATAAATTAATACCGATATAAGTCCTATTAAGAATGTTTTATCTAGATCCAAAATATCTCAAACCAGTTTTATAAACATTTATTGACATAATCCCGCACACAGACACGCAAAAATATTGAAAATAGCGTTTTCACGGCAATTATTCGTGAATTATTAGTCTAAAACCAATTTATTTTATTTAAGCATTATTCCAAGCTTTATTCCGTGAAATTAAGTACGGTTGTTTCCGAGATAGACGACATAATTCGCACAGCAAACATTTAGTGTGGATTCGCTAGAGAGAAAACTAAAACTAGTCGTACATAATTGGCAATTTATATACGTTGAATGAACAATAAATTAGAAGAATTCAACGCATTTGTTCGCCTCACCTACGCGCGAGCCTTACGTGGCTCGCTAATGATAGTTAATAACTAAAGCTTTGTATGGACACTCCGTTCGATAGATCGTCTGCTCTCAAGACGAACAAGGACATTACACATATTGATGATTTGTAAATCGGCCGTTTTATATTTATTTTGCTACTTTATTTCGTTTATGTAAATTTTTATTTCGTCTTTTCTTTTTATATTTGTTAGGCATTTTGGTAGCAGGTTATTGTGTATTTTTAGCGGTTTTGTAAAGTATCATTTAATTATAAGTAGTGATTTATTTATTTATTTTGCTCGCTAAGCAGCCGTTAAAATATTATGTAGGCGTCTGTCTAGATAATGATTTAGAATGACATCTATTGGGTGTAAAAAAACAGTTGGTAAAAAGAAAAGAATAAATAACCTAGGTACCTAGGTACGAAAACCTTTTAGAAATTGAGATCTTTACACAATTCGTCTCCGTCACTCCTCTCGGAACCACATTTGACCCAAGAAGAAGACAATATACGTGTAACTAGGATGAATCCAAGTAGGTCTCCCAAACTGTCATAATAAACCCGTGCAATACCGGGTTGCTTATCACCTCACATAAGTTATGACTCAACTGTGGGAAACGGGTTAGTAAAACTGTTGTAGGCGGATCGTCTTATACCGTACGGAATTCTGCTCCATCCTAACAAGAAAAGACGAGTACACACAGTTCAACGACTGAAATTAATGCTAAGAATTTAGAATTAAAACGAAAAATTCTTTTCCCCACACCATTTTAATATTTAAATGTGGAATGTCTCGGAAGAGCGGATACGATTGCGTGTAGTGTGTACTTCGCTTTACAGGTACTCGACCGGTTGAAAAAGTCGGCAGCAAGACTTGTTTAGAAAATCGTTTACTTTGCTAATAGCACACAATTTATTACCATTTAGTCTTATTAGCTACGTATAGGCGTATACGCCCAAATCCTTACCGTTAATATTATGCTAAGAGGATTAATTGTTATTTATGGGGAGTAATGCTGCTTTTTTGTTACGATATAATGTCATAATTTTGTCCAGCGTGTAAAAAATATTTCGTTTCATTTTATTAACTGGCTCGCAAATAAGGATTTGTCACACTAGTTTTTACTAAGTGATTATGGGTATAACGTCGTTTTTTACTTTAATAGAGTCACTAAGTTGACAATCTAATTTCGGCTCGACTAAAGTTTGGACGGATTTGAATATTAAGTTTACTAATCCAGACTAGAGCAATCTGTTCGGAACATTATTTTGTTATTAAAGGCGGTATTATATTTCCAAAAATAAATGGTTTTTATTCTGTGCTATTCTTGACACACGAGCCAGCAAAAACCATTAAAAAGTCTTGGTACACAATGTTGCCTACAAGATGCTTGTTCGAAAAAAAATCTTTGAACACAGCATCATTCATCAACCCATCAATCATTATTCTTAAGATTAATTTTCTTACTATTTTTAAAGGCTAATGAAGCTACTAAAAAACAATGATTGTGCAAATATTTATAGAAATTAACGTCAGAATAAGTGTTAAAACTTGTCGACGTGATTAATGCGTACTCATTGTGAATTCTTTGGGACTGCTAACTTTATCATTCCATATCAAATAAATCTGTAAGGGTGGCAGGCACGGAGGAAATTTTAATGATTCCACACCGTCCATTGCTACGTTGAGAATTAAAAAGAATGGCTAGGAAGCGGTCCCCGCTTTGCTTTTTAATTTTCCGTTCGCCGCCGGCTGCCGGGACTTTAACAGTTTGCGGTTGATTCAATCTTGCGGCGACATGAACTCCTATTAGAAATATTAAACTAACATCGATTTCTTTTTTCAAACAACCTTTTCGAAAAATCGGTTAAGGCGTTTAAAAGTTATGATGGAATAAAGAAACTCACAGACAAACATACATACATACCTACTAACATACATACATGAACACTAAAAACATAACACTCTTTTTTGGGGCAGACGTGTAAAAAAAGAAAGCTATACAGAGCGTTAACACTGGCTGTTAATAACACTATTATTAACATAGTCTGGCAAGTCTAACTAGTTCTATTTTCAAATCAAAGACCCAGACTTTCCGTAAATAGTAATGACAAAATTTCACGTTCCTAGCTGATAATGTTTACCACTAGAAACTTGAAACAATCTGGAATCTCTGAAGATTCCTTTACCAAAGTTGGACGCAACATGGAAAGGCAGCTCCGAACTGTGGGACGAATGTTCAACTGTAATGAGATTCCTCTGATGTTATCTCGCTTGACAACGAATCCCCAATTTGTGGTCAGTCAATCTTCTCGAGGAGATTTTGTGGAATTCAATTTGCTTAGACAAAAGTAATGTCTTCCTCTAAAGCACCATTGAATTATTGCTTCTAACCAACATTTCGGAGCTGGAAGTTGCTAATGTTTCTGTGAGTTTTAGGAGTTTAATACTTAATTATTTGCCTTCGGGTACTACAGGTTTGTTTATTTTATTGTTGATAGTTTTTTTTTTATCATAGAGCTATCTTTGAACTTTTGCTGATGTTTGGTATTTGAATGAGCTACACCTTTTAAAAATTTTAAAAAATACAATAGGAAATCCTACATTCTTTTCTTTCTTCTTTTCTTTTTTAAAAACGTTGCCCCACACTAGGAAAATCTCCTGTACCGTGGGTGCGTTCACAAACATTTAAATTCACATACACAAATACCTAGACCCGGAACAACTATCTGTAGGTCATACAAATATTTGTTCCGTACGGGAATCGAACCCGCAGCACGCAGCGCAGCAGTCCATTGCTTGAGCCACTGCGCCAACCGTGCCGTCACATTATAATATAAATTCGAAAATTAGTGATGAATTACTGATGCATAGATGTCTAGATGTATGGATGTTTGTTTATCATTAACGCAAAAACTACTCAACGCATTCGAATGATATTGTTACGTCGATCATCGAGAAACCTCGCTAATAACTGAGAAGTACGCGTGAATTCTAGTAGTTACCTATTTCCATTCTGTAGGTAATTAATTAGTCCGCACCCGGCGTCGGCAGTACTTGCCATTTTAATTTCGACCGTATGCCTACGGCGTAAAGTAACTTCTTCTTTGTTGGTTATTTTATCTTTAATTTTTTTTTTGTTCATGTTTTTCTCGATTCTTTAAGGAATTATAGGGATTTTTCTCGAATATTATATCTTTTGTGTGTTTGTGGTATAAAAGGACCGAGAGAGGACGAAGCGGGGCAGTCTACTTTTAAGCGAGAAAACGAAAGGTTCGAAGAGATATCTAGTGCGATAAATTGTTTAGTAGTGCTTTGCGATTAAGTATTAAATGTGTTTTGTGAGTAATAAAGTTATTTCGTGTGTTCAATTGGTAGTGTTTTTATTTATCCCATACCCAGTTTGTAACATTATGATAGCACATAATATATATACATAAACAGTTAATAAATAATACTGGATTCTTTTTATCCCGGAAATATGATCCCGTACGATAATTATCGAAATACAAGCGATTGAAACCGCGGGCATACGCTAGTACAAATACAAACAGTTCACACTGACAATAACCGCCCTAATCTAGACAAAAGTCCTCATTCTCTTTCTGTAATACGCAGACCCCTCTAACATTACTTCTTTACTCGAAACAAACGGAACTGCTTGAAAAGCTTTTAAAAAACAAATTTAAATTCACATCGCATTTAGAGAAATAGCCCCCGGCCAACGTTAAAAATTTACACTCACCTAATTTTATGGTCCCTTCACGTACTTTAATCGTTCCTATCGGCCACACTTTGCTTCGGAGGTGTTGACGGATACTAATGTCCAATTAATATGCCGTTTTATTCGAAACCTCTTTAATTTATTGTGTTACAGGTCGGAATATATTCTCATTAACTTGACACTCACAGCCTATTATAAACTGACCGATCATTAGATGCCGCTGATAAATTTACCGATACGGATACCACCGAAACGAAATAGAGATATTCTGTCAATAAATTCTAAAAGCTACCGTTGTGATATGGCAACTTTTTTTCCTTTTATTTTTCGGTTGGCAAGTCCCTTATCAGATGTTTGAATGCAGTAAAGTTGTAACGTTTTAAGTGAGAGTGCTTTGGAATTAGTGGCGGCGGCGTTTCCTTTTTAATTGCAGGTCTTTTAGTATTAATGGATGGTGTGAAACAAAATGTTAATGGGTCATTAACGACTGTCGTCCTGTGTGACCGTGAACCGACGAAGACAATGGGCTTTTAAATTAGCCCTTAACAAAATGTTACGTTTTAAACTCGCGTTCGACACCGCACTTAAAACCTTTTAGCGCTGGTAACAATCAATAAAATATTTTTATATTTTGTAATCGAACATTTCTATTTTCACACTGAAGCTGTATGTGGTCCAATGGAACCTTGAACATTGTAATTTATTATTTAATGATGAGCTTGTAAGAAAATAAAGTAATCGATTTTTACGACCGAAGGACCAACGGGCGATTGAGTGCGTGTCCATTCCGAATGAGCATCCGCGGGGAGCGACTAGAAAAGTCTCAGAACAAGCAGACAAGGACCAATAAACAGAGCAAGAACAGTTTAATTCTTAAATTATTGACGTAATAAAAAAGAACTCGGCTGTAATGTATTCAAACTGACCGGAGAGATGTTCGGAACGCTATCGAATCGATGTTTATGTTAATACGTTGCTCAAACTCCTTATATTGAGATGTTGTGTTTGTTTATGTCGTATTCTCTTGACGTAAGCTCATTTAGAGTCTTAATTATTATGGTGTCTTAATTATATTGTTATTTCCTTCATTTGAAATAAAATCCTTATTTTATTATCTTTGTCAATATTTTGTTTGTTAAAAGAATTTAATGGCAATGTTTCTCATTCAAATTAGTCTTAACACACTCGTTTAAAGTTAAAATTATAAATGCTTGATTGAGGTTTATTTCACACAATATTTTTAAATGGATCATTTAATTTCAAAAGTATTATAACTATTAAATCAGCAAACAATGAGCTAATTCTAAATAGTCCACCAAATTATTAGAAATAACCTAATTGCTGAATGACAATACCACCATCAATCTTCAGTGACTTCAAACTGGACAATATGGACAAATGAATCGGTCGTCACGCGTCAATTTATGGGTCATTGGGGCAATAGACCCTTCAGAGTGAAGCCACCCAGGTAAAGGAGCGTGCCAAAAACGTCTCAATACGGTAACAATATAAAAGTTGCTACTGTTTTCGACAATAGAGCGACAAAATGTGGCACACTTCCAAATCTCAAAGGCGGTGTATTAAATGCAACTAGCAATTGTTTCACCCAGTGGGATCTCTTTCTACTTCTTGGAAGATAAAAAGACAAAAGTAACGCCCGTTTGTAGTATGTTACAATACGCTTTGACAGTGCACAGTGACGCAAATAGAGACAATTTTCACGCCAATTTTCGGTTGAATTTGTTGTGAATGTGCTTTACACGGTTGTATTGTTCCATTTTTGCTTCATCGTCGTTTATTTGTCGAGTAAACATTTTTTATTGGAAATTTTCTACGGATTATAGACAATTGTTTTATTAACTAAGGCTTTATTGCTTCCTGTGAAACATGTCCCCATAAATACAGCGTGTTTCTAAAAACATGGAAAAAATCGTTGACTGTAAAAATCTTTTAAAGCTTCTTTATCAAAATTCTTCATAAATATTTGACCTTTCCGTTGAAAAGGCAATGTAATCTATTGAGTCACATATCTAATATTCTATAAGTAATACATCTGAAAACCTTTTACTGCTTTCAATTGAAAAAAATATAATGTATTAAGTAATTACGATCAAATTAGTTGACCACTTTTATATAACTGCTCGTAACGACCGCCCTTCGAGAGCCCTTTTTTTAAGCCCATATTTTTAACTTCATATGTAAATTACAAGCAATGTCAAACAAATAAAGGCGATTAGTATAAGACGCATCATTTTAGACGTCTGTCTTAACCTACGTCATATGTCATAGTAATAGGATTAATGTGACGAGAACGCGTAGAATTCCAATTTCAGGTGCCAGTTTTTTTTGCCCACAAGAATTCGAATTTATTCCACTAGGTAACAATGGTAGCGCAGTAGATACGATCAATAAAAAATTAAAGCCCACACACTGTTATGCATTCCGACGAAATTTAGAAAATAAAATCGATTTGAAAATTGACGTGAGACACTACTTAACACTACCCTTGTGTTAAGTAGTGTGTTTCGTGTTTTCTGATTGCTGGTATGAAGTTGTTCAGGAGAGTTATTGAGGACTTGAGTTTACACGCATGGAGCATTTATTACGTCACATCGAACTGCAATATAGCGAGCGACGTTTATACACACGCAGAGTTACAGTACAGGAAGAGCCTGCAGCTATTGTTGATTAGGTAGCTCCTTTTGTTCAACTGCAACAACTGGCAAAATATGGTTGATGCATGATGATATTGCAAATGGTACTGCTGATACTTTTCAATGTCCTAATTAACTTAAAGCATACTTTTTTCGTGATTTCCAAACACCTTAACGCCCAAAATTTACTTATTATGTAACGAGTATTTAGCATGAAACGACATCTATAATTATGACAAAATGTTTTAATATATTAATTTGTTTGCACAATAGTACATTGTTATCCAAGGTGCGAAAATTACTTATTTAGTCCCGAGACGGGGTTTGGCGCCCGTAACGTAGTAAGGGCGCTATTAGTTCGAGGGACTAAATAAGTAAATTACACGCGGTAAACACTGAGCTTTTCATTACGAATACGAGGAAAATATGAACATAAATAATTAACTAAAGAAAAAAATAATGTTGATCGAATGTTGTCGCTTTCCCGCTTATTTTGTTTTTTTTTGTCCTCTGGTCAAAAAAAAAATACTGATGATGATTAACAAAAAAATACTGGCTGTATAGCTGTCCAGCTATACAGCCAGTATTTTTCATGTTAATCATCAAAAAAAATTGCAAGTTTTTGTCGAAATCTGTCATTTTCGGGACATAGTTAAATCTAAACTATAATAAAGTCATAATATAATTTTATTCTTATGAACTTTATGTTATTTTAATTTTAATCGCGCTGTAAATGAGTAGCTGTATAAAAAATTGGAACATGGTTCAATAAAAATGTGAAAATAGACCAAGTTTTTTTTTTAATAATTCGATAAGTAGCTGTCAGTTGAAAGCGATTCTCCCTAGGGCTGAAAAGTAGTACTTTCAACTCGCTCCGCAGGCATGTTATGACCTACTTTCAGAGTATGAGTAATGAAAAATATTTTAATTTATTTGAAAGATAATCTCATGATTTATTCTTAAAGATAATTATTTAATTAATTTTATGCGTGTGACTTAGTTATTGCATTAGGTTAAGGTCTATACCTGTAATGATAGTTTAAGGCATTTAAATAAATAAGTAAGACATAAAAATACATCTTACTTGACTTTTCTAGTCATGTTTAGACATCTGTAATGTTTGGTGCTTGCCACAATTTACCGACGCAATACTACGGTGGCTGAGTGCTTGTGATTAAACAATAAATCGTAGAAGGGAGCAGCGTGGCGAGCCGGGCCTTAAGAATATTCCGGCATATTAGCTTTGGGCAATGTTGCTGTAATATATTATATCGATGTATATACGCCAAGCCTGTCTTAAGTAGGTGAAGATTTGATTGTGACGAATAGAGTCGGAAAGTGATAAAAAAATGGAATGCAACGAATTAATATTGCCAAGTCCACACATTCTCGTTGTAAGTACTGAAAGTCTGATTCATAACGGTTGCTTTGAATATGAATTAACTAGTTATTTTAATAACATACAGGAGACAAACAGAAATCGAAGATTTTGTGAAGATTACTACTGCAGCAGCATGGATCAGACAAGCTATCAAGGCTCTGCACTCATCCTCGAACCAGACAATAATTCGTTATTATAATGTTAATAAAGGAATATGCTAAACTTTTATAAGGGATGATAAAATCAAAAGTGATCCTTCGGAATAGCACAGCTTTTGTATTTATTAACATGAAAGAATGATTAAGGAAACAAAGAATTCTATAAACAGAGCCGAATTGTGATGGACAACCGTGTAAAAATATAACAACACAACAAAAAGGGCATTAAACGCATCTCTTTGGAGCCAACAATAGTAGAATCGGGCCACAGTGCTAGAATACCGCCCGCTGATCAAATTCTCTGAACAAAAACGTTGTATTTTTGAAAAACTCAAAAGCGATTCATAATTAATTAATGTTCGCGATGCGTATCGGACGTTCGGGCCAAATGGGACGGATGCCCACATTCCATTGTCGTGTAACTTACGCACATCGTTCATCAAGTTGACAACCGTTAATCCAGTTTCCGGGATATTACTAGTGGTTTGGATGTCGAATTTGGATGGTTACGAATTTTTGGCATTGTTGATCGGATATCTGGAGTTGAAATTGTGCAATCGGGCTATATGTTTCTGAGTTATCTGCTAAGATTCTAAGCTCCTTATACATTTCTACTGGTTATTTATATATGTTAGGAGTGAATTAAAATCTTAAACAGATTTAAGATCGGATGGAGGAAATGAAATGTACTACGATATAAAACGAGACCACTTGATAATGGTTTTGTTGTCATAGTAGCTTAACTGTGATTATCAACAAAAACGCTGAGAACCAGTCGTAGGGCTCAGCTAAAATGTCCCGCCCCTCTACCCCCGAATCTCGATAACAAATCGTTGCGTAAATGATAGTGTTCGTTCGCTCGTACAGCCGTCGAGAGCAGTGTTTTTGTTGTTTGATATATGTCTGCGCTTTGTTGCATCCATGTTCTATTGTCCGGGATTAGGTTGCACAGTTTTTGTGTTGCTCCACTGCGCCGTCAGGTTACCGTTGTCACCGAGGTTTCCATTTTAAAAGTTAGTCCCCTCTTTGCGGTGAGTAGGGCTTCGAACGGTAACTTTGTGTTACTATTAGGTTTTCTAGCTCCGCTCAAAGCTTTCAAAGTGTCGCCATTAAGCTGTTAAATGTTAGTTGCTTATTATTGTCTAGAATGAGAACAGTTGGTGGTCCTGAATGTTTCTTCATTGCTAGATTACCACTTTATATAATTTGATTCATTCATAATTATGCTTGTTATAATATTATATGTAGTCTTTCCTTTGAGCCAGCTTGTATCATCCGATTTTATGGAACACTGAGCCTCAAAAGTCAAAATTCCAGTGTTTTAACCATGACCGTCCAATCAACTTATCTGATTATCTCAGAGTAATGGATCAACCACCATATACAGACTCATATTAAAATTTATTTGTCCAATTACCTTACATGAAACTCAATCACACACACAATTATAATTTCACTTACTACCGAAATACAATCGTTGGCTACTAACTATGAATTTAAACCCTTTCACACTACAATCAGATAAACAGCACCTGGACTACAGATTAAACTGTCGGGTGGGGCTGCATGTGGATGTCCGATGACATGGACTAAATTATAATAATTAATCATTATTTTATACTGGACCCTTCGAACAACCGGCGTAATGACGAGTGCCTGCGGGTGGGTTTTTCTATTACCATACGTTTCCTGTCTTGCGTTGAAAGTTTCATCTATTAATCAATAAACCACAATGAGAGGGTAACATGTTTTATGATGCTTTGAAGAAAGGATTGTTTTTTTATGCTCATCCTTTTATAGTAATAAAAGAGAAACTCGTATTGTATTCGAAATTAATATCGTTTGGATGTAAATTTGATTTTTGTCATGTTAGTGATCAAAATTCGAATTTACTTAGATATTTAATCAAAATTTCAGAACCTAGAGAAGATTTAAAAGCCGATCTGAACCTAAAACGTATACGAAGTAATAAGCAATCCTTCGAGGGATTTCAATAGTCAACACAAAGACGTTCTACAATTTGAAGTAAAAATAATCTCTTACAATTTTTAAGCTAAAAATTTGTTTTATCGAATCGATTTCTCGAGACAACGGCGACACTTGAACCTATCGAGTGCATAGAATAAAAAAGAATTAAAAAACCACCCTTGAGGGCGCTGTTCGTATTTCAATTACCAACCAACATATTCACAGGATCGTGTTTTGCTTTCATTCATTTCAACCGAAATAATCTCTACCACAAACAACGTTTGTACAGTCGACTTGTCAAATATAATGCTCCTTTTGTATACCCAAAAATCGATTATGGCCTTTTTGTTGTCAAAATTGAGGTTTGAAATTCTCGAGTTTCTATAGTTGCGATGCTTATCTTGCCAGGTGATGTTCTAAACGTATTTTAATTGAGTTTAACGGAAGATTATCTTGCGCAACTGCAAGGAATATGGACACTGAAAAGGTGTTATTTTTTGGCAATATTTGTTGTCGAGTACCCTTTTTCGTAAAAAAAATCTTAGAGCTAAGAAAATAAATCCTGAATTCACGTGTTATGTGTCCATAAAGTGTATTTTTAATCCTATTTGGACTGTGATTTTGTTCTATTCTTTATGTTTTCCAATACTTTGTACACAAGTAACAATCGTTTTAGAATTTGAGATCTTGTGATCTTCCCTTTTTTATGAGGTCGTCTGTTCGTCTAGGCAGGTTTATAACTGTATTTTATTCATCATAGATTCAAATATTTTATACCTACTCTACCACAAAAAACTTCTTTGAATTGTAAAACCATATGTCTGGTTACCACTCATACCCTAAACCGCCGAATTGTGGTATGTTGTGTCTAAAATTCTTTCAAGCAACTTATTGTTAGACCAAAATACATACAATTTTGTCCAAACCACGGATTAGTTGACGAAATGAGAAAGGTTCTCAAAGCTATTTTAGTTGACAACTTTGATGCGCTAAGCCGTTTAAAACTTGTGTAATCTGACCAAAATGTTTTAATGAAATTAATTCTGTTTCAACCATTCTTTTATGTTTTTTTGTACTTGCTATTTTAAGACTTATTTTTTTTATATTACTAACGAGATCTTTTTCTGCGGAAGTAATTATTTCTCTCTTTGTGACAATCTCTTTGGTTTTAATGGGGATATTGTCGCAACAAACTGATCTGTGTTTTCTGAATTAAATAACTTATCAAAAAAATAAAACTAGTTTTTTTTAACACCAAAATTACCAAGATTTAAATTCGGCCGTACCCGCTTCACTGCTCACAACCTCTGTAAAATATTAACAAAAAAAATATTACGAACCATATTTTCCTCTCCCCTTGATAAGATAATTTGGGTCTATTTGCGTACAAGAACTGGTATACATAGAAGTACAGACATAGCGTTAAACTAATTATCAGTGGAAGTGGACCAAACGAAACTGCCGCGGCCCGTGGCCGGTTCAGTGAAGGTCGTGCTATGGGGATGAGAGGAGCGAGTCATACTGGGTGTAAAAATACCCATATTGAAGCTGTAAGGGTCCTTGGTCTTATCCCGTCAGGGCTGCGGGTTGTTCACAAGTTACCGCGGCCTCGATGTATAGGGCTAAGAAGGAACATGGGTGGTTTTTAGTCAGTAGAAGTCTGGCACTCCCTTTCGCTCTGCCCAAGAGCGGGAACCCCTCCCGCTCTTGGGCAGAGCGAAATATATGTATTTGATGATTTTCAACCCGCCAAAAAAAGGGTCCTTGGTCTCTTCGTCAGTGCAAGTATTTTTTTCTTCAGGGGATCTTTTAGTTACATTATATTAGAGGTTTAAGCTCCAAATTTTACACCAGATCTTTTTAAATTAAAGTTTATTGTGGTATATTGTTTATTTACTCCATACCTCCATATCAACGCGTAATGCTTTACTTATCCAGTATAACATGGTCTCGTTTTGTGTAGATTTAGCATACAATGAGAGTTCCGCATAAACTCGTTTTGTATAGCCTGGTTGCTCGCTGTGCGTATGCAGCTGATGTTGAATTGAATTCATCATTATATCGGCTATTGGTAGAAACTAACAACTTTTTATAAATCTTACGGTAAAATCTCATGGCAAGAATTCACGTTCAAGGTTATCAATGGGTCTTATTGTTTCATTATATATTATAAAGGAAAGAATAAAGAAAGAGAAACAGTTACTTTTGTTTTGTTTCAAATAATAAGCCCTCCCAGGCAGTCGAGGAATCATTGAAAGCCTCACAGCACGTGCTCGTTCACTCAAAGGATTGAAAAGTAACAGTTATTTTAGTATTGACAGGTACTCGTAATTATAAGTTATTGTAGCAGGGTCACGCATATTTTCGAGAACTTTGCAATAAGCAACACGTACATACTCTTTTACATCCTTATATATTTTCGCTGAAATAATTGAGTTGCATTCGAAAACATTAGGCACAGAAAACGTGACGAATATACTTTTAACGTTACAACGTTAGTTAAATAGTTATGCAGTTGCAAAAATGAGTACTTAGAAGAACAAAACTGGTAACGATCCCTGTTACCAGTTTTGTTAAAAAATTAGATACTCCTACAATAAAAATCTCTTGACACGTTATAATTTACTAATAAATAACGCCTGTTATCAAGTAGCATCCTTAACACAATCCACTTTACGGCCATAATAGCAGCGATTGAACTCCGCTGCGTCCATCAATAAATCATCGGCCATATAAAGCCGGTTGCAGACAGACCCAGCCGACGACACGGCCGGCCTCCGGCCGACAAAGCAGCACCAATTTGCAGATTAGCTGATGCGTAAATTGTTGCATTAGCCATACGTTCAACAGTGAAGGTTCGACCAATTATGGTGGTAATTCGATACCACGCGCCAACGTAATCCGATGTTATGTACGCACCTTTATGTTGTTTGTAATGTTAATGTACCGTGAATTTGTATATTGTGTGCAGGGATTGTTTTTAGTTGTTATGGACACGGGAGTTTATTATTGTTAGCAAATAAAATAAATGTTTCGTGAAAAGAACTACACGTTTTTGAGGTAACATTATTTTATGCATGTATAAGGTAAAACAAGCTAGAAAGCTGCTTTCTTAATTTAGCTTATCTCCTCCCGCCTCAACATTCTCTTGCTCATTTATGCTAAGCAAATACCTCCCCCATGGCTTTCCAAATTAGTTTGCAATTTGCTATCTTCGACCAATCCGAAAATAAATGAGTCTAGATCGTCACGCTAGCGTTTTTTGGCTTGCCTCGGTTAAGAAGGCACCGAAGGGACTGTGTAACTATCATCGGCCATCTGTCGAATCGTGAGCCGCCCAGACTTAGAGACCATATTAAAGAGTTGCGTATTCGATCAGAGTCTAATATTGCGATACCCTAATTTATTTTGGATTTGCACTGGATGCCTTCCTCTTTCATATTTAGCTACTAGATGCCTCCTTTCGGACCACTTCATCTCTTACACAATCCATCCATCGTTTCTCTAGTCTTACCATACTATCCTTTGTTTTACATAGATTTATGCCAAGCCAACTCGACGCATAAGATTACTCGACTGACTTGATCCTTGCATATATGCCAAGAGGAACCAGCGGAAGATAACATTGACATAGACTTGAATAGTGTTATAAACAAACGAAATAAAATATGTGAGAAGCTCTAGCAAGTAAGCAAAATTGATACTGTCAAAAACACTGATTGATATTTAACCTAACTTGGTCTTAACGTCATTTGAAATGAAGTTCAAATTTCCTTGTCTGTATTAAGTATACCATGCTGTATTGAAAATGGTGATTCATTTTATTTTGTGTAAATGAACGAACTAATATTAAAGAACTTCAGGTCTGTAAGGTTTGAAAAATATAAAAATGAAATGAAAAAGTGGTTATTTGGAACTTAAGTCAAATTCATTACATTCTACTTCTGCCAAACTACAAAGCAGTTTGTTGGCTGACGTAGCTCCCACGATTATTATTATTTTATTATTATTTATTATTTAAGCCTTTTATTTCCCAAATATTTCAATTTAATTTATTACATAAATATCTAAATAAAATTAGAATCAAAATTAAAGATAAAGCACCAAAACCAAATCTTAATAAAAATTAACAGTTAAATTTGAATTAAGATTAAAATTAACAATCAAAATTAAGCCTGACAATCAAAATTAAAATCAACAATCAAAATTAAAAATAACATTCAAAATCAAAATTAACAAACAAAATTAAAAAATTAAAATATTCATTTGGTTCTTACAAACTAATAAATTCATTCGCTATAGTTTAACATGCATTTTAACAATAATCAACAATAAAATTATAACAAAAAAATAAATTTTCAACAAAATAGACTTGAATAGCTTCATCAAAATACAATAAATTAAATTTGCTACATAATCATTCATTCAATTACTATAGTTGGGTGCCCATTTAAGGGCGAAGGCCTCCTCCATCTTATGCCATTCCTCTCTGTCTTGGGCTATTCTAGTCCAGGTGGGGCCGGCCACGGCCACAATATCATCGCACCACCTACGCCTGGGTCTGCCTCGGGTGCGTGGTGCATCGCGAGGGTACCAATGGAGAACCCTCTCACTCCAGCGTCCATCTGTCGCTCTGGCTACGTGACCTGCCCATCGCCATTTCAACCTGCAAGCCAATTCCACAGCATCTATAATTTTGGTGCATAGCCGTATGTCTTTGCTTCTTTTGCGGTCTCGGAGTTTAATTCCCAACATACTCCTCTCCATTGCTCGTTGGAAGGCTTGCAGTTTGTATGTGACTGCTTTCGTAAGCGTCCAAGTTTGACAACCGTACAGTAGAGTGGGTAATATAACGGTGTCCATAGCTTTCTTTTTCAAGCGAATCGGGATGCGTGATCTAAAAACTTCTTTCAATGACCAATATCTTCTCCATGCACTGTTTATTCTACGATCTACTTCGTTCTCTGTCGGTCTGTTAAATGAAATGCATTGCCCAAGATAAACACAGCTGTCCACGTATGCGACTAATGTGTCTTGTATCATTGTAGGTACTCTTATGCTGTTGGTTAAGAGGCATGTTTTTTCAGCATTCATGTGTAGACCATATTTGCGGCTCTCCTCATCTAGAGACTTTAGCATGCGCTTAAGATCTGCATGTGTTTCGCTTAGCAGAATAATGTCATCTGCAAAGCGGAGATGGCTGAGAAACTCACCGTTTATTTTGATACCGACATTACACCAGTTGAGCTGTCTGAAGACATGCTCCAAAACGGCGTTAAATAAATTTGGTGAGATGGGATCACCCTGCCTGACTCCTTTTTGAATTTTAAATGGTTCTCCCTTTTTCTCCAGTCTTATTATCGCTTTGCTGTTCTTGTAAATCTCTTTCAAAATGTTGATGTATTTTATGTGGACTCCTTGTTCACAAAGAGAGCACCATAGAGATTCATGGGAGATAGAATCAAACGCCTTGGAGTAGTCTACAAAGGCCACGTATAGCTCTTTATTGTGTTCATTGTACTTTTCGACAATCTGTGTAATTGTGAAAATGTGGTCGTTTGTAGAGAAGCCCGATCTGAATCCTGCTTGTTCTCTAGTTTGGTTTTCGTCTAAGATCTTTGATATCCTTTTTAATATTAGGCTTGTGAATAATTTATAAAGTGACTGTAGCATACTGATTGGTCGGTAGTTATCCATTTGGCCTGGGTCGCCTTTTTTGTAAAGTAAGGTTATAACTGCCGTATTCCAGTCAGGTGGTATCGACTCTTGTTTCAAGATTTCATTGAAGATTGTGGTTATGATAGGTGTTATTGGCTCTCTGATGGCTTTTAATATGTCGTTTGTTATTCGATCTTCACCCGGGCTTCTCTTAGTTTTTAATTGTTCAATGGAGTGGCTAATTTCGTACTCCAGAAATTCTGGTACACTGTCTGAATCGAGTGACTCCATATTTTGGATTTGTTCTTCGTGAGAGGCAGTGTGTTCATACAGTCTAGCATAAAATTTTGTCGCCACTTTTAATATGTGATGTCTGTCCGTTATTTGGTGTCCGTATTTATTGAGTTGTGTAATCCACTTCTTGTTGGTATCTAGTCTTTTGTAGGCTCTTTTGACGGATGCAAATTTCTCTAATTCATATTCAATAATATTATATCTACGTTCCTTTGATTTCTGTTGTATTTGTTTTCTAATTAGTTTGTATAGTGCCGATAAATGTTTCTTTTCTATGCTAGTTTTGTTTTTCTTTTCTTTCAACAGAGCCCTTTCTTTTATTAGTCTTGCTAGGTTTTTTTGGATAACAGGTCCATCACACTTTTTTATGTTTTTTAGTTTATCTTTGCTGTTTTTAATCTTTGTGAGTAAGGTAGAGTAAGTGTGCTTTATGTTTGTAAATTCCATGTTTTTGGTTGCTTGTGAAAATTCTGCTTTCAAATACTCTTGTTCAGGAGGAGGAGCTCCCACGATACTCTCAATATTAACGTATGTGCGTTCACTTTTCCATTTACATAATAAAATAGATAACAAAAATAATCTGACCACAACCAAAATTACTGCAAGGATATTACAAATCAAACTGCTAGTTTTAAATTTGAAATAACAGACAAATTGTTTCACTAAAGTTGGACAAAAGCGACGATGTCAAGTGCTGCACGCGCTGTATCGATTGAAATCAGTCTCATGTATAATCTTAGAAGTAAATGCAAGTTAGCTGGTTATACTTATTAGCTCGTTCTATTCCTAATATTCTTTTCATTCCAATTAAGCATAATTACCATAACACTCAGTCACTTACCTGAAATAAACTTTGTTAATCGACATTTATCACAGGCTGTAGTTGTGTTTATGATCTAATTTTGAACCTAAAATAGGGCAGGTAATCTAGGCAGTGGAGCTAATTCTACGTTCACCCACGTCAGTCAATCTGTAGTCCAATTAGTATGAATTTCGCGTTCATTATGGGTGAAAATGACTATCTCTGGAACTGTGCAATCTGTGTCATTTATAGCTTACAGAATTGATTCAGTTTCTGAATACATTTGTTATGGTAATTATTCGTTTTGTGTGTTGTAACTTAAATAACCGGCGTGTTCTAGAACCAAAAAATTCGAAGACATGTGCCAAACCAAATTGGGTCCGCGTGTTGGATTATATATGTATAGCCCAGTCCTTCTAATATAGAAGAGTTCTGTGTCCTAGCAGTGGGGACATTAAGTATAGGCTGTTGATGATGATGATAAACCAATATAAATCAAGTAGTTTTGATTACGACAAACCTGGGGGGCATGAAAACTCTGACATCAGGTTAGGCACTAACCACACGAAAAAAAAAGAATCATAAATTTTGGCGTTATTTCTTGAACGATGTACGATCAATGCTGACATCGAGAGATTGTCGAAAGATTTAGAGAAAGATAGATAGATATACCAAGTTTTACAAAAAAGGGTCTAGGTACTGACTGATGGACAACTCAATCAAACAAAAACAAAGTTCATAAAAACTCATTGGTATACAAACGATATTAAAAAGATTGGAAACCAATCGTGTTATTAGAACCAGTGCTATTCCCACGTCTAGCATGGACCATGATGCCATGATGGCAATCACAGAAGAGGTTTATTGCACCACTAAAATAAAATTTACTGGCCACAAATAAGTTAAATGTTTATGATTGAAGGGATACATGGCTTGATTGAGCGTTTTGTTGGCTCTTAAATCGCTTTTGTATTTAATTTCGTTACGTTAATAGATGTAAGAAAAATAACAAATATTGGGTAACATTATGAGAAAATGTATTTTCGAATATAACTATTAACATGATACTTTAAATAAACTAGCTGTGCCCCGTGACCCTCGTTCGCGTAAATTTATTATAAAAATGTTACACAAAACCCCAATCTTTGTTTCGAAAATAAAAGTACTCTAAGTTACTTCTCATGCCTATCTTCCAGCAAGTCTCGTAAAAATCGGTCCAGCCCTAAAGAAGGTTAGCCGGAATAACCAGACAAATTACAAAATTAAAAAAAATATACATTTTGTTAAAAATATATGTACCGTAATACTTATAGTTTCATATGCATTCCGTAAAAAGCTTAAATTTTGAAATGACAAATATTCATTACAATATTATTTATTTGTATTGCTAACTGGTCATTTGATGGCAAAGGAAACAAACATTTTGATGACATACTTCCATTTCGAAAGAATGATGCTGAAGCTTACAATTAAACAAATGACGACGAAGCAACGAACATTGCTTGTGGTGGTTACCACAAGCAATGTTCGTAAAACTTATAAATTCTACCCTATCATTTGAATACTTAATCCACTTTTAATCGGTAAGAAACAACAAATATCCAGAACTTCGCTTCAACAGTTTCTCGAAACATTTTATATCCATGAATAAAAGATACCTTCATTAAATACAAATCCATTTCAAAGGTCTAAACGCTTGCATATTATTTTAATATCAAGTAATGGTGCACCGGCATTTCACGATTCATCAATATTGCTTGCCAGTGATATTTTATACATCAAAAGATTTCTATTTCTATTCGAATCCCGACTTCTCTTTGACTAACCCCAGTAAGACCAGCCACCGTAATTCCTCAGTAATTTCCTCTGGACTCTAATCTCGCCTATGGGTTTGCTCGGAAAATTCACGCCCTAATAAACAAGTACTCTTTTAGTTCCTGACTTTAATTTAATGAGGTTAAATTGTTAAAAAGATCGTAATAGAAATCTGCTAATCGACTTTAAAGAACGAACTTAAGACAAAAATATAAGGGCACCGGAAATCTGGAAATACGATTCAAATGAGAAGAAATCGAGCCAGAAAAGATAGATTACACGTACACACGGCCACAACAAACTATACATTTTCAGTATAACTTAGCCTCGTTTTAAATAGATTTCCTGAACAATGAGAGATCCGCATAAACTGTTCTTGTATAGCTACTAGTGCATAGCAAAAACTGAACATTTCCATATGAAAGTTGAACCACTTTAATTTGCGATAGAAAAGAAGCTTTCAAGGAAAATTGGTGGTTATTATTGGAACGACAAAGTGAAATATCGACGAACGTTTGTTTGGACAGCAGTAAATAAGTTTTGGGTATAAATCACAAGTTGAAGGATAAAAACGAAAGTGTGCGTTCGGGTAGAAAATTTATTTCTTTCTTCTACATTTCACTGGCTCTTGTAAAAGTTTTAATTATTTGCCGGATGCGGTCCGACGCCGCTCCGTTTGGGATCAATGTACTGTTGACGTTGACTCTTTAATTTTAATGCTTCATAGCAGATACAAATTAAGTGTAGTTTTTTACTTTTGTTCGTCTGTGATTGTTTGGATAAAAAGTTTTGTTTCATCAAAACAAAAGGTTGAGCCGTGTCTGCGGCTCCACGTTTTTTTTTGGGAAGTGAAAAGCTTTGAGACTACTTTTTTAGTTAATAATTCAATCAATGTATCTAAACCAGAATCCTGGTTTAGATACATTGGTAATTATAACGACCATTACTGTAATCGTCTAACTTTGCATCAATGTTAAAAATGACGCTTATTGATAGGACTCCATTCATATAAAGTGTAACTGAACCTCCAAAGTTCCAAAAAACTTTTATCAATAACTCTATAGTAAGAAAAGTAAGTAATTTTTGTATAAAACCACAATCACATTATATTTACCGGACAACTTTCTCCTAACTACTACAAGACGCAATTACGAAATATAGAAATACAAGACTCTTATAACAACAAATTGTGACCAAGTTTCCGAAGCACGTAGTTGTTACGTCTGCACAAGCAGACATCATCATGAACTGAATCTGAACAAATAATGTTATTTGTCATGTTTTTGAAAAACAATAGGGCACCTAATACCTCCTTGTACTAGACTGCCCTTAGGACTGCGTGGGATCGAAAAATATGGAATAATAGGCTTTGGGCTTTACCTGTCTGTATAACAAACCTCATTAATAAAGTTTATTATAATGTTAAGGTATTACCAAAGTCTTATTGCTATTTATTTTAGCTTAATCTCAGCGTGTAGCCAAGTAAATTATTGTGTTGGAGTAAGCCGTGTAATTATCTGAATTATTTTTGCAGGTTCTTTGCGAGGGTGACTTTTGATTACAAATTATGTGGTTTTTGTTTGTGTTTTATTTTCATTTGAGGTGTTTTGTTCTAGAAATTGTTTATGAGAGTTGTTGACTCATAGTTCTCGATGTAGATAACTTAGTCACTTCTATCTAGTTAAGGTCCCACGTAAGGTTCACACGTTCATTTCTGAAAAAAATCAGGGCGTTTTAGGGTCACTAGCGGTGATTGACGGTATCTACCGTACCCGCTTGTTTTGTTTGGTCGCTTTGTCGTCCCATCTGACTATGAGAGTAAAAGAACATAGACTGCACCTGTGGCTGCGCACACACTCGTACATTATAATATCTCCCGCGTCGACGACAAATCTCCGCTATGATTAGCCACTGTAACCAAAAACGGTCAGGACAATATTATAATAACTAAAAAACCAAGAAAATGTTTTAAAAACTCTGGCTGAAATTAACTCCAGCCAAGAAGAATTCCAAAGACACGCAACACAAAAACATTTTCGTTAAGATTAATGCCTTGATAATGTAACAAAACCTGCTAGAATGGGCATGTTCTAGCTGAACCAGATTGAAATGTAAATGTTTGAAACAATTTGTAACGCCATTAACAATCTTATCTTCGTACATTGCGACACTATTTTATACAAAATGCAGTTTCGGATAAGATGTTGAAAGCTGATTTCAGGTTTGAATCAGATTCAATAAATTGTTAAAAGTTATGCAAGAGCATGGTTTTGTATCGATTACTATGGATTTTAGTGTACTTGTCTGTGAACAAATAGTTTGAATATTATAATAACTTGTCATTCCGATCAAGATCATGAAAACCACAGCATTTCAACATCTGGTAGGTACCTACTTGTGTGCTGGAAAATTGTTTTTCTGTGCAAATCTTCACCAAAAAAAAACATATCAGCATCGCCATAGCATGAACGATGACTACTGGACATAAGTCACACACGACACGATGGTTGGAAAAGAAGTTGCGAAACGATCTGATTTTAGACGCGTACCGCAAGAAGGAATTGGGAGAAGCTTTTGCCCATCAGTGGGAAAGTAAAGACTATAAAAAAAGAGTCACTTTGTTTTATTTGGAATGTTCACAATTATGTATAAAACTTGTAGGACAATAATGTAACTACTTCTTACAATATAAAGCACTGCCTCACAAAAAGCACCGTACCTACCTACAACTTCAAACACATTCACTTACCTTCTAAGTAAATGAAAATTCGCCACGACGTTTATTACGCCATCCAATCTCTTCACCTGTACTTCAGAGGCTCCTAAATTAAAACTATAAAACTGAAATTTGGACGTCCTCCCGTTTATATCTCTCGCCTTCACTTTGAATTATGTCGTTAAGAGGAAGTAAAATAAAATTTTGTTTTGTTTCTAGGTAAGAATGTTGTTACTGCATACTTGGAAAAGGACATTTCCGTGCTTATCAAGACGTTAGTGTTTATGAGAGAGCAACAAAAATAATCAAGATGCAAGCACACTTAATAAGAAAAGGGCCTTAACAGTGAGCAAAGTAGTCATAGAATACACAATTTGATTAGGAAATATCTAAATGGTGGAACCTACGATGATAAAGTCCTTCAAAAAGCATGTCTGGCTCTCATTGCTAGATCTTTGACAGCCTTAACAGGTAGTCAGTGGCCTGGCAGTCTGTAAGCCAGTCTTACCATTGGGTATTATATTACTCAATACTAACTTGGTTGAAAAGGGGAATTGTGTGGCGGGTTTGTCACAAAAAAAACCCAGCCCTAACTGGTTAAATAGGCAGTTTCTCTATGTTAAAAACTGGTATTTAGTTGCATCTGGAAACCGACTCCGCCATATTATATATTATTATCATTGGCAAATAAAATATCCAAACCTGGACGCTGTATTTTTTTTTCAGTCTGTAAATTCTTCAAAAATCAAATGCTGAAAAGCTTCATGTAACTTTGAGAAGGTTAGGCTAAAGTCCCTATTCAATATTGAAGCATATCTCTGAAGCCAGTATCGTATAAGAAACTGTCCGAGATAATAGATAAAAGTGTAGCCGTGATTACGGCTATCCAGACGTCTCCATTGCCCTCTTATGCGTAGGCATTGGCTATCATTTGATAACGGCTATGTAAGGTCGCATACTGATTGGTATAATGTTGGCTGTGATTTTTATTCTTAATAAGTATGCGAAAAGTTAGGCGAAATACAAATGAAGACTAAGAAGACAT
This sequence comes from Diarsia rubi, assembly GCA_932274075.1. Lineage (NCBI taxonomy): Eukaryota > Metazoa > Arthropoda > Insecta > Lepidoptera > Noctuidae > Diarsia > Diarsia rubi. The sequence continues at coordinate 15,032,762 of OW026424.1, read as the reverse complement.
AATGGGGCTGTTTCGGTTGTCTTCATTCTATTAGCATGAGTGAATGTTCTGCCAGTTTGTGTCTTGCTCGCGAACACTGGGTTTGATTCCCGAAGTGCTATTGAGTTTTCCCATTTGACATTTTTCAGTCGTAGCCCGAAGTTAGGAAGTTGGCGGAATAAAAATATACAAAACGCAAACACACAGCAAATTTATCAATGCAAAATTAAAGCGATTTTTTTTATGATATACACTGTTGTTTTTGTTTAGTCTGAAGACAAGCCCTTATCTTGCACTTTGAAATACAACAGCTTGGTTCAAAGAAAATATATAAAACAATATTATCAGTCTGGCCAATGTCATACCATATTTCTTTTATTTTTGTGCTCGAAACCTTACCGAGCTAAAGCAACTTTCAAGATATTGCCAACATCACAGATTTTCACTAATACGAAACTTCAATTTTTAACACACGATATTAAGATGATAAATCTTAAAGTTGGCGTTATAAAGTGCTATAATATTAATATACCAAGGAATAATGTGGTTCCATTAGTTTTGAATAGCTTTTGTGAATTATTTATTGAGGGTTTCTGCAATATTAGTACCTACTTAGTCTAGGCAGGTACTTTAGGACCTTACTCAAAAAGGGCTTTTTGGTAAGTGGCCTTTAGAAATATATTTTCTTGCGTCTGAAATAAAAATATAAATAAAATATTTATTTATATTGAGATGGATGTCATAATCATCTGCCTAACCTTTTCTTCACTATTTTGGAAGCGGCTTCTAGTCTAACCGGATGAATGACCGAATACCAGTATTTTTTATGGAGTGACCGCCTATGACATGTGATCTCCGCTACCCAGTTAGTACAAGGTAATACGATACCCTTCATAGGGATGTTTACTGACATAAAAAAAATATAATTCTAATTAGTCCGTCTTTTAGATTATCGAAAAATATTGGCAACGTATTTTTTGTTTTATCAAATCAATAAAAATTGACGAAGATATAACGCGTCAAAGATTTGAGTGGGGGGTTGTGACGTCAGTCACTTGTAAAGAATGCCGTACTAATGTCTTAGAAAATGACGTCACACGAGTTTTCAAAGCACTGTATCGTCTTCATTGTTTGTTTACGTAAAAAAAGAAAAAATACGTGTCAAATATTTTTTGGAAATCTATATGACGGAATAATCGATTTTTTTTTGTTAACTACTCTATTGGCAAGACTGATTGTCAGACTTCCAGAATTCCTAAACAACAGTCAGCAATTTACAAATGAAGGCCAAGACCAACTTACGGTTATCCGAGACATGGAGCTCGCTATGTACTGGGTGATAACCCATCCAAGGCCCAATACTGGTTGTTGATTCTTCGATCGTATTACTTTGTTTGTAAAAAAATAACAATTAAAAATAAAAAAAATATCTATTAGTTTTTTCTTTGTTTTCGTGTTTTAACTGTGGAAACCTTTTATTGGCCTTCAAATGTTTATTGATCAAGTACATTGTCTGTATAAGCTGTAAGTTTCCCAAAGAGAATAAAATAAAATAAAAATTAGAAGCAAAGTCCAATGCATTGCTCTCAACCATTTCACAACTCAGTGATTTCCGGGGAACTCAAATCAAAACTGATTTTTCTTGTTACCTACTGTATCATTACTCTGATAAACTACTGCGCTCACACTGCTATAGTTATTAACTACATTTAAACATTAATCACGGTCAAATCGACCCATGACTCAAAACAAACCCAATCAAATAGCCCAACTAAGCAAGTTCCAACTTCCAAACATTGGTCAGCACTATCAAAACAAAGCCTCACTATTTCAAATGACTTTATAAGAAACAAACACGAAACTAGAAGTCGAAGGGCGGCGGTGTTTGTCTACATTATTAATATTATGAAGAGGTAAAGTTTGTATGTTTCGATGTGGGGGTTAAGCTTTGGAACTACTGACCAACAGGGCTATTGCGTATCTTTTAGATGACAGTGGCTATCATATAACGTCCATCAACTAACTGTCAAATGGTTCCATTTTGTACTAAACCATAACCAATTTGACAGTTAATCCATGGACATTATATTTATGATAGCCACTGACATTTAAAAGATACGCAATAGCCCTGCTGAAGGGCTATTGCGTATCTTTTACATGACAGTGGATTAACTGTCAAATTGGTTATGGTTTAGTACAAAAAGGAACCATTTGACAGTTAATCAAAGCACACAGAGCCAAAGTGATAATCAATAAATCTGTCAACAGCCCAACGCAATAGCCCTGCTGGTTTCGAAAATTATTTCATTAATGGTTAGCGACATTATAGATGCCTACTCGTGTGTAATAGAGTTCTTCTACTTTGTGATATCGATATTTTCCTTTGTTTTTAGCCACTGTTGTTTGTGGCTTTAGTTGACCCTAGGATAGGAGATGATCTCCGGTTGTAACAGTTTCCTCCGATTGAACAAGTTGCTCTTCAGTGTGACGATAGCTCAAGGAGATGTACTGTCAAACATCGTGCGGTGCTCCTGCTCAAGACTGAGAGGTAGGATAAGCATACTAATAATCAGCCTATAATGTCCCACTACTGGGAAGTAATGGCAACATTATAGGCTGATTAATAGTATGCTACAGGCCTCCTCTTACACACCATACAAATAATATTTACATAAAAAAGTCACAAATAGTGTAACACAACGGGTGCTTTTATCGCCAAAAGGTTAGCATTAAAAATGACCTTGTAGGATGACTTAATACTTTAACGCAAGCAAAGTCACGGTCAAACGCTAGTGACTTCATAAGAAACAAATATAAGCCCAGAAGTCGAAGGGAGGCGGTGTTTGTCCAATATAATGGCCCAAATGTTTGCCGTGGGTGATTGATGCCGACCCGGTTAATGGATCGATATCCGTCCAAGTTATCCTTCGTGGGTCCTTGGATGTTTCTGTGTGTTCTGGTTCACCCTGATCGGTGGCGTATGTGCTAACGAGGGCTAGTCATTGGTGATTGATTGTTGGTTCAAAATCCAGGACCTTGATGTGTTTATTTTCTTTAGAAATGTGCTTTTATTGACGTTGTTTTAAGGTTGAGTTTTGTTGGCATGTTGGTTCTGTTGCGCCAGACACGTCCAAGTCCCATGCAATTAAGGGCGAGCCTATTGCCATCAACCGGATACAAATCTAGACCCCGTGGCTGCTACTGAGAAATTTGTGATGGAAAAACCTAATAACACTTTGCCCGACCTGGCATCGAAATCAGCACCTCATGCAAAACAGTCTCGCTTGCTACCAGGAGACTATCGAGGCAGCGATAATTATGTAAGTAAGTGAGTAAATAAATCAACACTATACATTCGCTCAAATGCATAGAAAAAATTAAAAAAAACACTATTAAAACACTTTCAAATACCTTATCTGTTTGTTTACACAAAAAAATAATATTTGCCTAAAGGAACACTAAATGAACTCAAACTCAAAGCATTTATTTCAATTAAACCTTTATAGGCACTTAAGAATGTCAGAAGAACAATGTATAAAAATTAAACTACGAGTGCAATACGTCATTCCGGAAGCCACCACGCCGAACTACACGCCGCCGAATGCCAGCAATAACGAGCACCGCGAGCACGAAAGCACGCAGCGACGCACATCGCTACAACGAATGCACAAGACTCCGAATCACGAAACAACGCACGCACGCCGCAACGCGCAACCAGCGCCCCGCGACCCGGAGCACTGCGCACCCGCCACCACGCCACGTGCAGCCGCGCGCCCCCGCACCCGCAGCACTCGCCGCCGCAAACATCCGGCGCCGCGCAACTCGAAGCAGTAACCCCCGGAACGACGCATTGCACTCTAAAGCTACAGTCACAGACACAAGGCATAATAACTTGTGAAAGTACTGTAGTTGCCCATTCTCTAGCGTAGATCTCAATGGAGAAGAAAGGGCAAGAAACTCCATGGACACTCTTTTCAATCAGAATATTGTTACAAAATCTTGGTATATTACTTTTTGTACAATGCTTCCAGAGAAATTCCATTCACTGTAGCGGAATATTATCGATCAAAGCAAAATGAACATCTACATTTTAAACTTCGTTGAATCAGCATTGATTTGTTTCTTTACTAAATTGCTTTTACTCTTATTCGAGTTGCAGAGAAGTCGATACAACATTGAATCAATTCTCAACTCGATTCATTAAAATTCGCTAACTCATTTAATTGGACAAAATGGTTTTCATGTAGAGAAGCAATTTAAATGATGGTCGTTAAAGTGCTGAGATAATTGACAGATGTAAGTTTATATTGATTTATAATTGTGCCTATTTTTATTTAATAAGCGAGTAGGGTTCGTGACAATTGAAATTGAACACTGACACTGCACTTACATCAATACAATTTTCTTCACGTTTTGATGTTCTTTGTGACTTTTAAAGGTTTTTAATGACATTAAGGAGTATTTATATTTGTTTAAACTTTCTTATTGTGTCCATAACATCATTCCTTTGCTTACCATATCGACTGTTACTTATTTTATTCGTTTATAATTTTATTTACCATACGTATTTCGGGTTTCATTTATCTGCTAAAGCTCAATTCACTTAAAATATTGGCTTAAGATTTAGAACAGGTAATCTGGCTATTGTATTCTTTTGCTGACAGTTTCAATAAAAACACTACCAATTTCTCACTAAGTAAAGGCAAGAACACAAAACATGTTCACAATAGCCGATCCTTAACATATGCTAAATCCATTTAAGGGGCTGTTTATCCCACAAATGAAAAATAAAGTGACACTGTTTTTATTCACACACTTGTCAAAATAAAAGTGCATTTTGCAGAGAATTAGAGAAATAACAAGCCCTTCTGTCAATCAAACGACTCGTTACTTTTATTTAGAGACTTAAGCTATATTTTGAATTCAAGTTTTTATTCAAAAGGATGCGAATATATCATGAGCTGTATTTTTATGTAGACTTTGCATATAAAATAAAATATGACTACCTTTTTGCGTTGAGTCTCTTTGACTACTTTAAAAGTCATTTTTTCTTTGAGAATTTTGATTTGTTTTTAGAAGTGTGTCTTAAAGAATGGCCGAGGAGCGTGTGAAATGTGTGAATCATATCATCTGTATTTTTATCTATCGTCAAAGGTGTGAATTAATGGATGATGATGGAAGGGAACATTGTACGAATCAGCAGCGATATTAATGGATTTGTGTAATCTTATAAATCTTGCTTCTTCATTTCCCGTACCTATGTGTATAAGCTTCGAGACTGCTTTCACAATGTATGTTTATTGTACTTCAATTAACTCTGGGCAAGGGTCTAGACCCTTGACGGAGACAAGTACACGTGCTTATTGTTTAAAAAAATATGTTTGTTTTTCAGTACTTTAAGCTTGTCGATAGCTTTTTTAATTAAATACGTTTTATATGGTTTAATCTTTGTCAGCTGATAAAATGTTACTACATCAGTATGCTCATACTTTTGGTTTAAATTGTACTTTTTCTATGCTTTTTTACTCCAAAACAGAGTATAAAGTTATTATCTTTTAAAACCTTATAACTTGCGCTTCACCGACTACATCGTAACATGGAAATCAAGCAACTTATTTAGCAACTTAACATAGAATAATAAAGGGTTGTGCAATAAATAACAATATTATGTTAATACAAGTTTATATTCCGCTTTAACAAGATTCGAACGAGCGATCCAACTTCAACTATACTCGTTAACGTGGAATCAAAATATTTATTATGAATCAATTTACATAAGTAGTAAGAAATATGCATGTTTGAGGTATAATAGCAACTGTTGATAGTTAGTTCTTGCCGACTGTTTTAATGATGTTATTATTACAGCTTATAGTTGTTCACGCTTACTATGTGTTTAAAAGAAATGTTTACGTATGTTTTCATTAGTGAAAAAGAAAATATTTCTTTAAATTTTTTTGCTAATGAGTTTGAGTAAGTACGTAATTAAGATGAAGAAACAATTAAGAAATTATGAAGAAACTGATTATGTCTAACTCATAATTACTTTACTTTTCACAACAAAATAAATCGATGGTTTTGAATATGCCTTCAAAACACCGTACGATGATCAAGTTTGTTTGTTGTTTATATTATTGTCCCATCCTTATCTCAATTTATTTAACTTCAGGGAAGCATATCATCCTCTTCCATACTTCTCTATTACACTAGTTTCTTGCACATACGGAGTAAAATAGAGTACTATAAAACAAAGAACACATTGCCACATCGACGAGCCCTTCACAAGTTGCATGACGAATACACACATTTATACATTATGTAGATTCCTGACACAGATTCCAACTCATACCAGACATTAACAGTCACATATAAACGTTTGTTTCCTTCTCATCGGAAGCTTTTGTTTCTGTCCGTAATACATTGTAATGTTTTGCCAAACCCACATTGAGCTGTCAAAGACTCGTCAGATAAGCAGTAAGCGTGTAATTATTTCTCCGAATGTACCATTTAAGTAAGTAGAAAGTATTAAATTACATGCTTTGGGCACTACGAAGATAGAAGCTTTGGAACGATTTTTCACACGATAACTGCTTTTTTTTAATGACTAACGTCTTTATTGTTTTGGTTAGAAAAGTTTTGGTGAAGACATTATTTTTTTTGGAATGGAATTGTTTTAGTTTTAGTCACGGGACGGTTCTTTTTGATGTTTGAATATCGTTATAAATAGAAAAGCTGGCTGAATATAAGTCTATGCTAATATGTGCAATAATAAAACCGTTTAAAAACAACTCCTACCTACTTTATCATAGATATCGTATCGGTCATGCGGCGTCAGACTGCCAATAAAGTAATAAGGGTGCCTTTCCACCAGAGATGTGCTACGTTGCTATGAATTGCGTTGATATCCACCAATCATATTCATTGGTGCACATAGTTTAGCACTGATGGAAACGGATTTAACTAAGATATGTTTTTTTATATAGAAGGATGCGTGCTATGGATATGTGCGTTAGATGCGTGCTACGGATGCCTGCTATGCAGAGTACCTTCAGCGCAGCTACTCTGCGGCGCATCTTCAAAGCACATCTTACTCGCACCGCTACATAGCTTAGTATCAGTGGACGGTCATACAGTTTCACAGCTTAGCTATTACATCCTCGCAGCATAGCTGCATAGCACATCTCTGATGTTATAGTAGCCTTTTTTTTTTGGCGGGTGGAATATCATCAAATAACCCCTCCCACTCTTGGGCAGAGCGAAAGGTAGTGTCCGACTTCTACCGACTAAAAACCACCCATGTTCCTTCTTAGCTGCGGGTTGTACACAAGTTACCGCGGCCTCGACATAAAGGGCTAAGAAATAACGTGGGTGGTTTTTAGTCAGTAGAAGTCTGACACTCCCTATAGCTGTGCCCAAGAGCGGAACGGGTTATTTACCGGTTTACGGTTTTACGGGTTTGAGTACCACACGAAGAAAGATTATTCATAATACAGGTATCAAACCTGATGACTCCATTTACTTTTTTTAGAGCAGTTTTAAAATACAAAACAAAATAAAAACATTAGCGCCAATATTGTTCTAGTCTTATTTTATTCATTAAAAAACTAACTGTGGTACTCGATTGTTTTGAGAGCCAACATCGTGCGGAGTTGGTTTATTTTTTCGGGGACAGTGAATATTGAAGTAATGTATAATGTTATTTGAGAGAGACAAAAGTAAAAACGTTTACGTTTCTCTCTGCCTTTAGATTTTTTGCGTTTTTTTATTGCGTTTATAGAAATAATATGACTGAAATTGCGAGAGATGTGGGTTTGATATTTGCTTTTATGCGGGTTTAGATGTTATCTTGCTATTCATTTGATTTTTTTTAGTTCTGTCAAAGCCAACCTACTTTTTTTTTTTTTAAACTCGGAAAAGTTTGATAGTATTTTAATAAAATTGGTATTTTGTTAAAAAAAAACCTACTTATCACCGAACAATAACAAATAGTATAAACAATATTAATAAAAATGATAGTCACTAGGTGTGGCTATTGGACTACCAACTCATAGGCCACAAGTTCGAACCAACTAGAAATACCAGGTTATTTACAAACCACACTATATAAAAAGACCATACAACAAAAACAAAATTTTAGTAGACAGTTATCATTTCAGAATAAACCAACATTTCTTAATAAGAAACAACTCCAAACTTAAGTCATCAAAGTAAAACCTGTAATAAAAACCAATATTGGCCGACGATAAGAACAAACCTGGGAAAAAATGGGGCATATCACAGAACGAGATGAGGCCTTTATTTGTCCATTGTCAACCATATTGTTTGAGACTTTCACTACCTGGAAATAAGGAAGATGGTAATAAATTATGAGGTGTGGACAAGTCGACGGTGTTTATACGATTATTTTAGGACGTCCCCACACAGCGAGACATTGACGATGCTATGAATTAGATGACAGGTAGGGTCATAGTGGTAGCGGAGCGCGATCTACATAAACTACTGCTATTTTAAAAATTATACAAAAAGTAATTATGTTTTTATTTTCAGTACACACGGCGTCGGGTCTATTTATTTATACATAACCTGACCTCACTTTATATGAGCTTCCCGTACAATGAGAGATTGGTCGTAGTGCGTACCTTGCGTATGTCTCTCATTCTATACCTACTTCATCACAAGACTTTGCTTAGATCTAACTGCGGAACTCAGAGATATTTAATGATTACTTAAGCCGTTACTTAGTACAGATTTGATATAGTTTTGTGGGACGAATCTGTCAAAACCTTTACTAAGTGATGACCTAAGTAATCATTAAAGCTTTCTGAGTGCGTCAGTTAATGTAGTAAAAGCTTTAAGGCTCCTTTGCACTACAAAGGATACACCACAAATCGTTATAATACTCTGAACAAGTTTAAAACATTGTTGTGTTCAGATAATCAGAGTGATAATAATAATTATAATTGGTTTAGGTTCAGTTTGTTTACCTAATGTCTAGTTTTTTTCCGCGACTTTGATTGTGGAAATTATACCACGGGAATAATACCGGGGATAATGTAGCTCTAGTTCAAAGCAAAATTTTGTTTGAATGAAATCCAAATTGCAACAATTTCTACCCGTCTATAATATCTAGTATAGACTTGTTGGGTAAATAGATTCTAAAGCTAGGTATGCTCCTTAAATATCTTCCTAGTAGTGTTGTTATGATACCTGCCATGTGCCATGACAATTCCTGCAAATCCACCTTTGCTTTCGTAAATGTACCAGGAACACATAATCGTATAGAGAGTTATAAGTAGTCGTTTGTGTGCCTTCACCTTTGTGATATCATTCAACACACCTGTTAAAGAAATGTTTGCTCTGTCATAATGAATGGAATGACGATGAACATGTTAATGAGATGAGATGGAAAGTCAAATATATTGAGGCACGTCTGGACCCTTATCATATTTGCATAATTTTTTTATGTATTGTCTTCATTGAGGGACACGACCATGGTGGGAAATTCTGAATGGTGGAAAAAAAAGGCTTCCACCTTTTTTTTTGGTTTGTGGGATATCATCAAATAGCTCCTCCCGCTCTTGGGCAGAGCGAAAGGGAGTCTCAGACTTCTACTGACTAAAAACAACCCATAGTATTACTTACAACATATCGCAGCCCCAACGGGCCCGCAGCCCAGACGGGCAAGTAGAGAGGCCTTATCCTATGTATGGTCATTATAATGTTTGTCTTTATGCTTCTCTCTGTGATTGTGTGTCGGTGGAAATCTAATACGAGGCGACGTAAAACTTGACTACGAGTAAGGCGCATGCAGTAACGTCCGTCAGTTCCTGCAATGAGCAAACAACAGGACGCGATATTAAATGCGCCATCATCACCATCGTGATTCTCTTGCCCTTATCGCAATTAATTTGTAGTCAGTGTAGTATGTCTTCTTCTTCCCTAGTTCTCTGTTACTCTCCATTTCATCAGACAGCTTCTTTCTTACCATTATCATCTTTTACACATTTTCTGATGCCCTTTTACAAACGTTGGATGGACTCAACGTTTGTAAAACAGCATCAGAAAATGTGTTTATTTTTGCTAGCTTTCCGTTTTTGCTGGAAGAAAATACAAATAATAGGGATGTTTACTGACTTAAAAAAACATGATTCTAATTGGTCCGTCTGTTAGATTATCGAAAAATATTGAATACGTATTTTTTGTTTTCTCAAATCAATAAAAATTGACAAAGATTAAACACGTCAAAGATTTATTTGAGTCACTAACCGCTAAAAAATTTCATACTAATGTCTTAAAATATGACGTCACACGAGTTTTCAAAGCACTGTATCGTCTCATTGTTTGCTTACGTGAAAAAGAAAAAATACGTGTCCAATATTGACTAATTAGATGTTTTGTTAACTACCCTATATTCTCAAAATTATGTTGAGTCTACAAAAGATTATCACGGTGTTTAAGGTAAATAATGTGGTTTGTTAATACAGAACGCTCCTAGGTAATTTAAACTGTACTGTGGTAACATAAGTCATCTATTTAACCTTTAAAGTTCAAGGGAACAGAACAAATTATATTAATGCTCATTGAATGTCAAACGTTTTAATTTGGATCACCACGGTTCATTTGTTTGAAAGAAAAAAAATCATTCATTTTTTGCGTGGTGTAGTAAAAGTAGTTACTACACCACGCAAAAAATGAATGATTTTACAATTTATAGGCAATTTTACGTACCTATGCAAAAAGCTTAAAGGATGCACCTCACCTAGCACCACGGAATCCTTTTCTTTGATTCCGTGCTGCTGTATAAAGCGCAACCATAACAATATCGTTTTTTTTTTTCAAAAATATCGGTGATTTTTTAACTTTAATTAAATAATTGATCTTCTAAAGATGTTATTTCTCACACAAAAGGGGACAAACAAAATTTCAATTTTTATTTTTAAATCAAACGCGTTCAGGGGATGATCTGAAATGGAATCGACGTATTTCCCCAGTAAATCTCCCGGACTCAGCTGTAAAATCTCGAACGAGGGCGAATTTATAACGCAATGAATAAAAGCCGCGAAAGCATAAATCACGAATTTAATGAACAGTTTTATTTGGTTAATAGCACGACGTCTTTTGGTTGCAAACTCTAGTATTTATTTAATGACATTGTTGTACCAAAAACATTGTTCGACGACAAAATTTTCTGGTAGTTTGCTCTTAATTACTATAATATCATTCTGGGTGCTTTTGCTCGGGAGCTACTATTATTTTCGTTCACGGTTTGTTGAACACCTTAAATGGGTACATTATTTCACCATCTAATTTTCATTTGTGCGAAATTTCATTTGTCTGGTTGTGATACGGCGTGCGTGGCTCCCTTTCTTGCCACATATTAGCCGTTTTCGAGTATTCAGAGGCTGTTGCAAACAAAATGACGCGCTGTACTTACTAATGAATGCTTGTGTCGTACCAATGGAAAACTTGAACATTTCCTTTAATTAGAATCGAATTTTCGAAGTGTTCATGTTTGTTTTGTTCAATTAGTCGCTGCTCGGAGATGTATATTTTATTTTGGGGCGATTTAGTATGTAGGTAACCTTTACCTTTATGCCTTCAGGTGCTGGAGTTTAGCTGGAATATTAGTGTGATTATAGTATAGTATGAAGTATGATTAGTGTGGCCGCGGGTTGTACACTAGTTATCGAGGCCTCGACATACAGGGCGAAGAAGGAACATGGGTGGTTTTTAGTCAGTAGAAGTCTGACACTCCCTTTCGCTCTGCCCAAGAGCGGGAGGTGATGATTTTCCACCCGCCAAAAAAAGTTTTCTCAAACTAGATCAGTATTTACTTTCACAGGAGCGTAACAATAGTTTTAGATATTCAGAAACACGATATCTTTAACTATTTTTACATAACATACCATCAAGTCTGAAATCCTTGAAGGATTAAGCGAATAAGTACACCCACATTTTTCTTGTTAAGTCACTGTTAAGTTACTATTCGATGTACCTACTGTATTAAACAATAGGATATTTCACTAAAAAAATCGAATTAGTCCGTCTGTTAGATTATCAAAAAAACATTAGATACGTGTATTTTTTGTTTTATCAAATTAATACAAATTGACGAAATTAAAACGTGTTAAAGATCATGAGTGGGGGCTTGTGACGTCACTTTGTGAGTAAAAACGTACTAACCTTGTGACGTCACACGACTTAACACTTTTCGAAGCACTATATCGTCTTCAACTTTTGTTTACGTGAAAAAAGAAAATCCATTATTTTTTGGAAATCTAACTGACGGACTAATTAGATTTTTTTCGTAAAATACCCTATAAGTAGCATCAAATAAAACCGTTCTGGAGTTTCTGCCTACCTCCAAAGCAAAAAGGCGTGACATCATGCATAATTATACTGTGTGTATAACTGCATCAAGAAACTTAATCAAACAATATCGTATCACATTGCAAATTATCGCCCACCCTCAAAGCACACCTTTACATCTGACATTATAAATCTATATTCAGACGCCCAACGGAAGACATTTAATTTAATATAACAGATGTTCCCATCTCAAGTGGACACGCTCGGCAGCAAATCCTTTGAGTTTGTCACGGGCAGGCTCAAAAGAACCATCAACAAAGGATTGTTATTCCAAGTGTGTTCCAAGTTGTATAAACAAGTTTGACAATTGAGCGTACGCTCTGCTTCGACGAGAACTGCTTTGAAAATGTTATCAGAAGAAAAAGGAGGATTGAGAATAATAGCGACGATGAATGGGTTTTGGACAGAGGATTTGACGGTTGACCAATTTTAGCGAGTATGAAAAATTTTATAAAATTTTCAATCAATGTTTGTTGACAGCATCTGAGGAGCTCGTGGCTATCGGATTCATCTTCAGGTTAAGCTGCGCTTGCTTAGGTTGATATGTGGATGGAAGATCACTCATTTCATACAGAAGAGTCCTCCGTGCCTCAGAAAGCACCTTAAACCGTTGGTCTCGGTCATAGATATTATAATAAACAAAGTCCCGACTTTCATTTGTAAATCTTTCACGGTTGTTACAGGAAGTTGTCAGAAGTGGCCAGAAGTCTGACAACCAGTCTTATCAAGGGGCTCGGGCAGTCATCATCATCATCATCATAATTTTAGCCAAAAACGTCCACTGCTGGACATAGGCCTCCCTCAACTGTCGCCACATTGATCGGTCCCGTGCGACTCACATCCAACGGATCCCCGCAACCTTCACCCGGCCATCGGTTCACTAGGCGGAGGCCTTCCAATGCAACGTCTACCGGTTCGCAGTCGCCGCTTCAGAACTTTTCAGCCCCATTGGTATTGCCCAGCCCATTGCCATTTATTAATTGGTAGTAGCTTAAGTAAAAATACTGGTATTCAGCTGCATACAGATAAGTTAGACTGGAAGCCGGCCTAACATAGATGAGAAAAGACTAGTCAGATGATGATGACGTTCATCGTGGCCTACAATAGTCTTATATCTAAACAACCGTCCTTTAATGGATTACAAAACGATACAAAATAAAGCAACAAAGAATTATCTCCGGTCGAATAAAACCCTTCTGAAAATATGCGCTCTTTCCGGTAACACATTCAGAGCTCCGATGTTTGTTTCGTTTTGCGTTCAGCAAACAAATGGTTGAGGTGGATAATTGAAATCCGAACTAGGGCAGGCTTCCCGGTGGCCGTCCGTAGTGAATACCGATGGAGTCCTCTTTAAAACTATTTTCTATCTCTCCACATACCCCCTTTTGCGGCTACTGCCAGCGAGCCTGTGGCACTGCCGACAACTATGTAGAAGTCCCATGACCCATTTGTTAGTAAACGAGGCGAAATTATTAAAGGAATTTTAATAAAAACACGATGCGGTGTTTACGACTAATACTGCTTGGTACTGGTAGGTATGTTTTAGGTTAGAATGGGCTTTGTGAGTCGATTATGGAAATTGTGGAGCGGCGAGTGACGTCATGGGGAAGAAAAATACGGTGCCGTTGTGTTTACGTGCGCTTCTATGTGCTGTAATATCTACAGCTATACAAGTTACGTTTATGACTGTTTGTATGTTTTCTTGACAGCTTTTAATGGTTTAGTTCGTGATTATTTCGCCTGGACGTTCCATGGTTTTGGGTTGGTGTTGGGTTTAAGAAAATTCAAAACTTGCCAATTTTGTTCAATTATCAAGTATTTTTAAATACTTTTCATCGTCGTCATCATTTCAGACAAAAGACGTCCACTGCTGGACATAGGCCTCCCCTAAGTGTCGCCATATTGACCGGTCCCGTGCGTCTCGCATCCAGCGGCAGCGCTACCTTCACCAAGTTATCGGTCTACCTAGTGGAAGGCCTTCCAACGCAACGTCTTCCAGTTCGCAGTTGCCACTCCAGAACTTGATTAAAACTGATTCGATCACTGCTGCTCTTATGATCACAATATTTACTATAATACTGCCTTGTTGGTTTAGTAATAGCACGTACGTCTACTAAGCATGAGATTCTAGGTTTAATTCACAGATCGGGTTCTTTTTTATCCGGGTATTTTTCAGTAGCAGCCACGGAGTCTGGATTTGTGCCCGGTTCATGCCAATAGACTCACACTATGTTACAATAGAGTTAAAAAACTATGCGTGATAAACTATGTTAAAGTACTATGCGTGTACAGTACAACGATGCTTACCGCATTTTTTTTTTTTTTGGGGATGATTTTGTATACGACTTTAATATAGCTTTTGTATAAACGTTTATTTTTATAATTTATAGGATAATCGTTTTTTTTTTTTAATTTTATTGGATATTATTTTAATGTGAATAATGTATTAATGGACTGATTGATGATCCTAATGTAATGTAATGTGTGTGTATATACTGTCTGTGTGTGTGTGTAATATTGTATTGTTAATTGTTGTATATTGTTGTGTTTTTTATTTTATTTTTTGTATAATTTGGGATTTTATGCCTGTGTAAATAAATATATATATATTATATATATATAATATATATATTATATATATATTATATATATATTATATATATATATATATATATATATATATTATATTATATATATATTATCTATAAAATATTATTATTATAAACATATCTGGCGAAATGTAGGTGCACTATTCAGTACACCTATGGATTCTTCAGGGATTACAGTCGTGATGTTATGTTTATATATACCTACACGGCCCATTCAAGCAATACTTTAGTAATCTATAATAGTTCACTAACTAAAAAAAATATAATTCTGTTTATCGAATTATATCTATCTATTTAATATAATAGAAAAATATTGGATAAGTACCTACGTGTTTTTTGTTTTATCAAATGAATAAAATTTACGAAAATAAAACGTGTCAAAGATCGCTCTCTCGGCTGGTTTCTGGTAAAAAAATTACCAAACAGTGACGTCAAGCGACTTTTCAAAGCACTCTGTAACGTTTTCATTTATTGTAAACGTGAAAAATAAAATAAGTGTCCAATATTTTTTTTAAATCTACCCTTTTCTATACCAAAATGAAACAAAAACAAACTTTACACGTTTTACATGAAATGACTACAATTACCTAATACTATAATGGAACACTCGAAACACAATGAAACCATAGAAGCCTCAAAAATACTATCCAATTCAAACGAACGTGTCTTCAAAAGTCAATAACTCACATTGATGTCAAAAGTCAGTAGAAACGCTATTACGTCATACGTTAGAGATTATTACGAAAAGAACCAGCGTGAGTGACAATTTAATGAAGTGTTGGCCCATTGTGTAATTAAAATCAACGTCATTAAAGTTCAACTTACAACTAATATATTATGATGCGTGATAGGGATGCGTGGTGCTATACGATACTTGCATTTTTATCGATTGAAAATATCGATACAAATGTAGGTTTATCGTATCGTACATAGGGAGACAAATCAAACTATACATTTCCAGTAGTAACATGCTTTGTATGGGTTCCCCGTACAATGAGAGATCCGCATAAATTGGTTCTATATAGCTTGATTAGTCGCCCTGCATATTTAATAATTCTACTTAAGACTCTAGGCCGCATTCAAGAAATTATTTCTAATTCTTGTGTTCTCTTTTGATTTTCAGAGTAAAACAAATTAGTCAGTTATTTTCTAAGCCATAAGTATGACATTCTTTACCGATGATTGACGTCACAACCCCCCACTCAAATCTTTGACGCGTTTTGTCTTCGTCAATTTTTATTGATTTGATAAAACAAAAAATAGGTATCCAATATTTTTCGATAATCTAACATACGGACTAATTAAAATCATATTTTTTTAAGTCAGTAAACATCCCTATTGTTTTATTCCGATACCAGTTCTTTTGTAACGATCCAAAATATCGGAGTATCGCTTCATGTTGTATCGATACCATAAAGTATAAAATGGTATCGTACGTTACTACTGCATGATGAACTGATAATGGTAAATCAGATAGGAATTTCGTAAGCAAAAATGAAGATATTGAAGTGGTCGATATTGTGTTTGAGCGGTTGCAGCAGTACTTCATTGTGGGATTTGTGAGGGAGTGATTGTCATTAAAATGTACGGAAGTACCATATTTACGTAATGTTCAGTAGGTATATCGCAAATGAAAGTGGGTTACGCAATCTCAATTACAAAACAATTTGATTAATATTAGTGTAATCTTTTTCTTGAGCTTATCTCATCTTCCGCCTGCGATGGATTATCCAATGAATTTACCTTGAAGTTAATCTTTCTAATCGTTTTAAAAGGAGCTTACTAATATAAATATTACTAACTATTACTTCGCTTTTGGCCGTTATAGTGACTCTAATCTCTTTCTGGTTTACTAACATACACTACATTACGCCTCTTATCCCTGAAGGAGTAGGCAGAGGTGTATCCATTAGCACGCCCACCGTTGGCCTGTTATGTTTAAATTACTTACAACAGGAGGCGAGTTTTTTAGATTTAAACTGGCCACAAATCTGGACTTCGTGACTGCAACTGAGAAATTCTTAATGAAAAAACCCAATAACACTTTATTCAACCTGGAAACCGAACTCAAACGCTTGCGACCACTAGACCAAGGAGGCTGACGGAGGCTTATTTCACTAATTACTAACATTGTACAAACGCCATTACATCCCATATGAACGCTACACTTGTACTCTACAATAGAACTATACAAACACACTAAGCTCCTCTTACACAGACCATAACGTAATAATTCAACCTAGTTAACAATTCAACCTAAAGACACAAATTATCATCAGCAAACAAGGATGCCTAGTCAAATTCCTATCCGAATGCATTACCGAAACACGAATTCATGTTATGATTACAACGTCTCTCAGACGTGAAATTAATGCCGCGAACACAGAGATCTCTGTTTGTGCGCCAATTACCAACAGATCGTCGTAACGTTTAGTCGGATTGTTAATTCTGAAATATTCATTAACTAAGTGTTATCAATCAGTTTGAACATAATGTTCTATTGTGATGTAATTGTCGAATTACAAACGTCCTTCAATGTCTTTGCCACAATTATTTGATTAATTTGAGATATTATTCGGTTTGAAGTTTGTGTGTTTAAAGTTCAGCTGTAGTTGCTAAATCGTTTGTGATAGTTTTGTTAGTGTCTAGAATTAATGTTTAGTGGTGGACTAGTGGTAAATCGCAGTTATAATATCGTGTTTTTTTCTATATCTGTAATTGTAGGTACTTATGTCTATAATAAGTACACTGGCCGACCCGCACCAGCTTCACAGTGATGAATTCTCACACAAACTTTCAACAAAACTTTCTACCTTTAGAAGTCGGTAATAATAAGAGACAGATATCCTTTAGCTGAAAAAGTTATTAACAGACTTCAAATACTTATATGAGACACTACCACAATCGCTCTATAATGTACCACAGCCACAAGTTTCCCGTGCCACATCTATTCTGTTTCCATCATCCATATCTATTTGCGCAGACTGTAATCTGGCGTAGGAATGATATAATTGAAGCAGGCACGTTATTCGCATATAATCAAACACCCATAAAGGTAATTATTTCGACATAGCACGATGATATCATAGAGACATCGTTAGCGGTTACATTGTACGTTTAAATGCGGATTAAGTTTGTCTTGATTGATTACAGTGTAATGCGAAATTGTATCTTAAGTTAATGTAACTATAAAGGTCAGGATGTTTTGCGGATTGATTACAAATAATGTGGTCATTAAGTACATTGTTTATAGCACCTGATACGGATGAGCTATAAAATGTGATGTCAAGCTAGTTGATAGTTTATGAGGCTGATGTTAAATCGATTGATGTTGTGGTGCGTAGGAAGGTACGATTTAATGGGCATCATACATGTCTGGTTGAACCCGTAACTAACGACGACAGGCACTAACTTCACATTTATTACACTCGTACACAATCATGAGACTGGCGAAACTAATTGTTTAAAAGAAAGAAAAAAGATCTTGTAAGTAATGACATATTGTATTGACGATAGGGATGAAAAGCTGCCAAGCTGAAATTGGACTGTCGTACTGATTACAAAAGTGTAAGTACGTACTGAACTGCACGTCGAATGTAAGACCATCGCTGAGCAAATTTAAAAACAAAATTTAATGTTGTGGTGCCAAAGGAGAGAACTTGGGATCAGCAAAGATGGAGAGATGATTTATACCACTTTAATGTAGACTGAACTACAGTTTCGGGCAGCCAAGAATGGAAGGAGACTTACCCAGCTGTGGAATACCATAGCTGATATAATGGTAATCAAATATTTGTTTACTGTATAAATTCTAATTTAGAAAGTTGTACTTCTTCACACTGCGCTCATTGTTAGGAAGTTCCATTATCTAGAGCTTGGATTCTGTCCCCGGCTAATGTGAGTTACTGTTTTCTGTTTTTAGTTATTACATTCAAGTAATTAAAAATAGAATTCTGTATCAAAATAAACAAACGGAATATTGATAGAAACAAATCCAACGATTCATGTAATTTCGTTCATCTCCTTTACTAAAATGCCCCTTTTGCCAATTTCTTCTACGTTTGGAACATGACATTGCTCATAAAAAGACAAAGGTTTTAGTTAAGTAACATAACGAAACTATCCAGCAATAAAAACCCGCTGACAGCAATATCAAGCAGACAAGAAAAGCTTTTTAAGAATGTCAATCAACATGAGCCCATTGTTAAAAACAAAGAGGATAATAAAAACTAAGAATAAGACAAAGTAAACATTTTGCGTGATATTTATGGGACAAAAAATATAACAAAAGTTACAGAGACATACTTAGGAGAATTTATGTCATGGTTCTAAGACCGTTTTATTACGACTACCGTATTTATGTCAATAGGGAGTCAACAATGAGTCATAACCTTTCCATGTGTTTTATGGGCATTTGGAAACTTTTTTTACTTTTATGCCTTTTGGGAATGTTGCTACTGTGAATGTTGCAGACAATGGTATTAGACATCCGTTCTGTTGACATTTTGTGCTAGTTGATTCTGCTGAGCACAATCGAAAAAAAAAACTAATAAAAAATCTTAACAAAATCTTTAACTTCGTAAAGTAAAGTGAATTTTCGATAGAAAATAGAGTACTTTTACTGATTGTAATAATTCTAGACTAAATAAGGTACTAAAAGCCTTTTACTGTCTAATTTAGTCTAGAAGAAATAAAAAAAGGCAATAAAGGGGGATATTTCAGGATAAACTAAAATTGTTATTATGTAAATTTTATATTCTTTAAAAGAACATACTGGATAGTTACGCAATATTAGTAGTACAAGACTAGAAAAATAGTAACAGTTAAAAAAATTAAAATAATTCTTAAAACATGACACATCATGCGCCCAATTACAACACTGACACAACAAAACAAAATATGAAACCAAAAGAATAAAGATAAAATAAATGATATTAAGCAATTATTCGCTTAAGGGGTCGAGAGATAAACAATACGTTAATAACTATCAGTCTCCGTGGGTGTGATACTCTAATTGATGAAATAAGTGAAGGAGTGGGTGTTAATGGCTAGTATCATTGTATGACAAATGTCACATAAAATTGTACAGCTTTCGACAAGTCTCCCACAGTAATTGTTAATGTCGACGTCCGCAATGTGCTTCGGAGTGGAAATAGGGCACAATAGCACTTGTGTAAGGTGGATGACTAAGCATTTGAATATAAATCCGACGTTGAGATAATTATATTCGTTATTAATGGCATTGACCTGAATGTGGGAGCAAAGCAAAGATGTTTCGCTTATAATGCTTTAGTTAAAGTTTTATTTATTAAAACTCGAAGGCATGCCCACTGGCGAAAAACCCTCACCACTCCACCACCACTGGGCACATACTGGCGAAATACGGGTGTTGGTACTATCAGGTACACCTCTTCCGAACCATTCGGGATTTTAGGCGTGATGATGTTGTTATAAAGTTTTAATTTGATAGTACCTGTAGATATTTGAAATTCTTCGTATCAATGGCTTTTACAGATTTTACCAGAATTTTATTGATAAGACCCAATACTAAAAATACCAATGCCTAGTATCAAAATTCGACTACTACAACTTATGACGCATCGATCGAAGTGAGTAACGATACTTGAAGCCCTGAATCATTTAAGCAAACATCTGTTGTTGCTTCACGTGTTATCGTTATCAATAACTGATATTTCCTTACCAACTATGAAATTTGAATCACCTTATAATTTCACATTAATTGCTAGATGTTACGGGTCTTGTGAGAACTAGATCGTGGCGGAGTTTTTATGGTACTCGTCACATGTGTGTCACCTATGGCCTGTTTGATGTGAGTCACTTTCGCTGGTGACTAAATAATTTAGGTTGTCGTTTGACTAATGATTTTCGACCAAAAACAATAATACAATAATAAGCAATTTTTTTACCTTCATATAAACGGGACTCGGTAAGTGTTCACACTTACCGAGTCCCGTCCGTGTTAAAACGCGGTCCGGCCGATTCTCACTCCATAGCCACGCGTTCACATACACACAATGTAATACTACCTAGTTGCTTTAATAGGGGTGACTGAGGTTCATGGGTCGTATACCTATCAAATCAGCTTCGTAGTCTAGATTTGTATGGGACTTTCCATAATGCCATCCTTATTAGCGACACTATCGTATCATTGGATTCTTAGACATCCAACAGGAAGTGAACTTGTTGATTTTGGAAAAAAACACACACTATTATTATTGTTGTAATAATAATAGTGTTTTTTTTTGGTTTTACGAGAATCAAATGATACGATTTTAGTTTTTATTAAAATTGGGCTCTAGACCTCTTTGAGTATTTTTCGCTTTCCCGCAAAGATTTTGTTTTGGCCATCCAAGCCCACTCGAAAAATACAAAATCTCTTTTTTTTTTTGGCGGGTGGAAAATCTTCGAATAACCCTTCCCGCTCTTGGGCAGAGCGAAAGGGAGTGTCAGACTTCTACTGACTAAAAACCACCCATGTTCCTTCTTAGCCCTCTTTGTCGAGGCCGCGATAACTAGTGTACAACCGCCAACTCTTAATGCCACGTACATTATGATAGTGATATACATGTGTGTATAACACACGACTATGAAGACCAGATTAACAAGTCCAGAGTATCTAGACCTCCCAGGTTAATTCCTTAGATTCAATTGTCTGCCCCCATAATATGATCTCCTGGCAGGACTGAGTTCAATTAAGTCCATTTGTGTTAATCCTACGGTACCGGATGAATGTCAGCGTGAGATAATAACTACTGTTTAAGATAATGAATCATAGTATCATACCATTTTCATAGACACTTTGGTTGTGATGACAGAAAATATTGAGTAAAATTGAAAACTTCCTATCCAAAATAATTTCTTATTTGTGTTTGTTTTCTATCTCTTATTAAAGAGTAGAGCCTAAGTAGTCGCTCAGGAAGGAAGACTTTAGGAATTTATTATTCAGGAATCTTAGAAAATCTTTCCGTTGTCTTTCTTTTTTGTTTTGCGGATTACGTACGGTATTTTTTGACAAAATTCTTCCAAATTTTAGTTCTTTCGTATTTATTATACTTTTCGCATTCTTAGATTTGGTTTTGACAATACTTTACTTTGAATTGTTAAAAATGTCATTCGTTTCTCCGCTGCAAACTGTATTGTTCGATCCTTATGCATTTTTAAATCTATCCCAGTTTTCATTTTGGCATCTAGACCAAGTAAAACTCGATCGCAAACAGATCGATAAAGACACCCGACCGACCTAGGAATCGAACCTTTCGAATGAAAAATGTATACTCGGAAATTATTGACACTTAATTATGCAGTATTTTGAGTAGGACGTCTTAATGATGTCGTCATGAGCAGTTGCAACTTCTACGAGTTTCTAGGTTATTTCATAATTATCTCTAACCTAGAAACAGTAGAAGGATTGCTTCATTAATCTGAAAATGATATGACGCGTAACTTTTACAGTGACAACAATATTAATTCATTTCTACGTACTTCATATATATCCTTGTTGACTGGCCTGTTGGTCTAGTGGTTAGTGACCCTAACTGCTATGCCGGAGGTCGTGGGTTCGATTCCCACCCAGGACAAATGTTTGTGTGATGAGCACGATCATTTGTTCTGTGTCTGGGTGTAATTTATCTATAATATGTATGTATTTAGAAATATATAAGTATGTTTATCAGTTGTCTAGTACCCATAACACAAGCTCTGCTTAGCTTGGGACTAGATGGCGTTGTGTGATAGTTGTGGAATATTATTATTATTATTTCCTTTATTCACTTTCTAACATATTTAATACATTTTTAAATATTTATTACAAAAAAGCATATAAAAAACATTTAAAAATATAAAAAAAATATAAAAAATAGTAGCCCACCGGCATTGGGAACAGGGTCCGAGCTACCGGTAGTCAGGGCTCTTGAGAGAGGAACCTCCTGACAATACGCGCCGTGTCCAGAAGTACTGCCTTCTGAATCAAGCCCTTGATCCAGCTACCAAGCGAGAGCCTCCTTAGATGTTCGTCGAGGCTCTTGGCTATTAGACCATTGGCAGACACGACTATCGGCACAATGACTGCTGTATTCACGTGCCACATGTCGACAACCTCGCGAGCCAGATCTAGATACTTGTGTTGTTTATCTTTCTCTGCTTTCACGAGGTTCTCGTCATGCGGAACCGTGATATCAACAATCATTGCGCGACGCTCCGATCGATCCATCACCACAATGTCAGGCTTATTGGCAACAATGGGCCTGTCAGTGATGATAGGTCGATCCCAATACAACGAAATATTACCATTTTCGAGAACTGGGTCGGGCGCATACTTATAGTATGGCACTTCTGTTTCCACAAGGTTGTATTTCAAAGCAAGTTGCTGGTGGATAATCCTGGCAACGAGGTTGTGTCTATGCAAGTATTCTCCATTAGCCAGACGAGAACACCCAGAAATAATGTGTCGGATCGATTCTCCAGGACGGTGGCATGCCCGACATATGTCAACCGTGCCATCCTTCACAATGTATTTCCGGTAGTTATTCGTCATCATAACTTCGTCCATTATTGCACAGACAAAACCTTCGGTTTCCCCGAAAAGGTCACCGAAACGCAGCCAGGATACAGACGTTAAGAAGTCTACATCGGGCCCATGTAGGGCCCGGTAAAAGCGTCCGTGTAGCTCCTTGCTCTGCCATACCTCCTTGCGGTCATTAGTGTCTAATACTTTAGGTTTGCGCCAGTTCTCGTTAGCCAAGGAGAGCGGGGTAAGGCCCTTGTCCACTGAGACCACATCTCGGTGCATCCCCACGTCGGCTTCTAGGAAGTATTCCCTGAGTCTGCATACCTCACGGTTGTGTAGGGTCTTAGCATTTAAGAAACCACGACCCCCACACTTCCGTGGGATATACAATCTCATCACCGACGAACGTGGGTGATGCATCCGATTTGCAGTCAATAGCGAGCGGACCCTCCTAACTAGGGCATCAAGTTCTGTCTGAGTCCATTTGAGTATGCCGAAAGAATGCATCAAAACCGGCATGACCCAACTGTTGAAGGCGCGCACCTTGTTTCCACCTGACAAAAGACTGCTCAGCACCTTGTTCAGGCGGCCAAAGAAACGTTCCTTCAACGATTGTTTCATGTCGGCAATATTGATACCTAATGCTTCCGACATACCCAAATACTTGTAAGTTTCTGTTGACGAGAGTGATCTAAGTTGTAGGGAATCCGAGAGTTGAGTTCCCACGGATTCCATAATCTCCCCTCGCTTCACATGCATGACTGCACATTTGTCCATTCCAAATTCCATTCTGATGCCACTACTGAAAGTTTCTGTTACCTTCAGTAGCTTCATCAGTTGCAAATTGTTGGGGGCAAAGAGTTTCAGATCATCCATGTAAAGAAGGTGAGATATAACCTGACCACCTCTCCTCAACCGATAGCCTAGACCTGAACCCTCCAGCAGTGTGCTAAGAGGGTTCAAGGCTAGGCAAAACCACAATGGACTCAGACTATCACCCTGGAATATACCACGCTCAATCCTTATCGGTTCACTGTTCCCTCCGATCTGTCGACATCCTGGATAGCGAAGGACTGTTCTCCAGTTTCCCATACATGACATCAGGAAGGTACGCAGAGTTGCATCTACTTTGTACAATTCCAGCACCCTCATGAGCCATGTATGAGGCACAGAGTCATAGGCCTTCTTATAATCTATCCAACATGTAGACAGATCCTTTCGGGAGCGGCGAACCTGTTGGCTAATGGTCATATCAATGAGGAGCAGCTCCTTAGTACCACGGGACCCGTTCCTACATCCATTCTGAGAGGCAGACATGATAGAGTTAGTTTCGATGTGTTGGTTGATTTTCACTCTCAAAATGGACGTAAAAACTTTATAGACGGTTGGTAAACAAGTAATTGGTCTATAATTTTTGGGTTCCGCAGTACTACCTGATTTATGGAGCAGGTGGGTAATTCCTGTCGTCAAGAACTGGGGTAGCGACCCTGACTCTAAGGCTGATTGAAACTGGGACGCCAAGCGAGCGTGCGACCTTTGGAACCACTTTATCCAAAAGTTGTGCAGTCCGTCCGGCCCTGGAGATTTCCAGTTAGGTAACAGACGGACTGCACGAGCTACGTCTTGGGGACTGATGATGATTGCCCCCATTTCTGTTATAGGATCACACGCTTGTTTAACCTCCCGGGTCCAATCACCCTCAGTGTGACTGACAGGCACCGACCAGATGTTGCGCCAGAATGTCGTCATGGCATCATCATCCGGCAGACGCGTGTCAATCACACCTTGGTCTGGTCGGTCCCAAGCTCTATATACCCACCTTTCATCACTTCGGAAAGTGCGATTCTGTGTGTACCGCTCCACTCGTCGCTTGTACCGACGAATACGGCTTGCCCATGCACAGATTTTCTGCTTTAGGAAGTCGATGCGTTCTGTGACGCAGGACAAATAATCAGGAAAACTAATATCTGTTCCCGAGAACGCCCGCCTCACAAAGCGCATCACTCTAGGGCGAGTATTGCCCTCCCTGAAGCAGATCAACTTGCCGATGAGTGCTCTAGCCTCACCGATACGCCGCTCAATTCTGCACTGCCAGGCTGGAACAGCTAAATTTGGTCGTGCAGCTCTGTCGTTGTTAGGAAATTTAACGTGAGCTACACGACATGCCGCTACAGCTGCACAATACAAAATTGAGTGAGTATCAGCGAGGTCTTTGCTGCTGTCAAAGCAATTTGACAGTTGCGAATCTAGAGCACACATCAGCGCCCTGTTTTTCTTGTGCATGGGTAAACGGGGTAAACGTGGTCTAAGGTCAGGTGGTGTGGAACGGTACTCCCGAAATGCACCCTCCAAAGCGCTCCTCAATTGAACGTTGCACTGGGTACTCACGGAAATAACTTCATCATCATCCTCTTCACCACCGCGTTCGGATCGTGGCAGAGCACTGGAAACATTTTCCAACTGCACCGCGATCATTGGTGAAGCTGGCTTGACTTGGTTACTCCGTGATTCAGAGCGTAGTCGATCAAGTACGGAATCATCCAACATATGGTTATGCTGGATGACCCGCACCTGATCCGACAATCGTTGCGCCGACACGCTGATAGCTGGCTCAAGCACCTGGAACAGAGAGAGCATCCGACCACGGTACGCAGTCAAGTTACTTCCCCCCTCAGTAGCCCCATAATATGCGCGCATGACACTCTCGTTTATGGACCGAGTCCATCTCATGCGCGGCACATTTCCACCAGCAGCGGGGACCCTGTTCGGGGCCGGTTGGCCTCGAGGTCCTAAGCCCGCTGGTGGCCGTCCTCTTCCTCGTCGTTCGCGTCGCGGTGGTGTTGGCAGCGGTGATATTGGTGGCGTTGACGACGGGGAGAAAAACTCGTCGCTAGAACTCGACGCAGCTACAGCCATCGGAGACACGGCGCTCACGGGTGTGGCGCGTCCCGGCGGTTGCGAGGCGGAGTTCAGCGACGAGCCCGGAGATGGTGGGTGTGCTTGTTGTCTTTCTATTTTAGCCCGGCTTCTGGTCAGCATTGTTGTTTCTTTGACGTATTGACATTTACTTCGTTCTGCATTTTTCTATGATTAATCGTTATGATTGGTCCAAATTATTATGAATTATGATTCCAAATATTTTTTCTTGAGTTTTGATTGTATAAAACATATTTATTTCGTTAAAATTGGTCAAAAAAGCAAATAAAATTATTGATTGGCAGAAAAAATGTTCCGTCACATTGACAACCCGGGCCATAGATTATTATTATTATTATTATCCTCAATAGATACGAGTTATAATAAATTATTGTCTGCATATCGCCCATTTAATTGAAATTGGAACTGTAATATAATTGTTATTGCATTAATGTCTATTGTATTGGTTTCAATTAATTTATATTCTATTCTATGTTATTCACTTGATTATGAATTGTAAATTCATCTGAAATGTATTGAATTTAATAGTGAATGTACCTATTTCAAATTCATAATTCATTTATGTGGTTAAGATTACAATCATTGGTTTAATGTACCTTTGTATATTTTGTACATTTTTCATTGTTCTATCATTGTTATTGTTCAGATTTCATATTGTGATGAGTTTTTATAAAATATAAAATAAAAGTAGGTAGATAAAATATACAAATTACTTCATTTATTTTACTACACCTAGAATGTTCCAAGGTGAAGTAAAATCAATGAAGTAAAAGTAAACACGTTTTATTTAACTAATATTCCTTTTATTTTGTCTCCAATCCTAACTAATTTGACACATGTTTCCATACGCAGACTTTTTCTTTTTATGTCCACTCTACTATCAACAATCACAAATCCAATAGCCAATCATCTGATTGCTTGATAAAATAGCAATTACCAAACAAAATAGACCACTCGCTTCTATGGGTAAAATCAATTTGTCATGCTAATTTACTTACTAAGACCACACACCATTATCACCATGACAATCTTCCCAGCCAATAAAATTTAATGGATCTAAATAGGCTAATGTACTAGGGGCAGATGACCAACAGGCACTACTTAAAGCGTTGCATATAAATAAAATTGGCCTTGACCGACTAGCCCCCAACGTCTTGGCAAAACGGAAATTATGTACCAGGAGCCCAGACATTTACGGGAGCATGTGAATTAGGATATAAGGGACTTGGACGGGAAAAGAGTTATGAAGTTAATTCGGCCACGGATGTCGGACAGGTCAAAGGAGGTTTGTTTGTTTAGTTCAGCTATAAAGTCGTTGCAGGTTGGGATGTGTCTATTGTTTTAATTTTTTATGGTATGATGGGAAAGATAAACGTTTATAAAATGATGGTCTATTGTTCGAACGGTGTAAGCTGTACGGAAAGGGTTATTTGTTTGTTTTTGTACTGATGGATGCAGAACTGAGATTTAGGGTGAAAGCTTTCTTATTAATTAAATTCGATATATGGGGTCCGTACTATACTATAAAAGTTTTTGAATCTCAAAACCAACAATATCCCCACTTTTCTTTCATCTGGATCAAAAAGACACCTTTATTTTTTTTAAGTAACATCCAAAAAGAAAAAGGCATAATTAATCGGTCTTGTTCAAGCTCCTTTTGGGGTTATACAAGGAAGGTTCGGATTTTAAAATTCTGTGGACGAGTCCCTACGATTATGATATGGAAAAGATGACCGCCTTATTCTGGTCACGTTTGCCAAGCTTTGTCAGATTTGGCTGCAGGTAGCTTTCCTGTGCCTCTAACTCCATTGTTTTTTTTTAAATTTTGTGAGATTTAATGCAAACATTTTGGGAGCTTATCTTTTTTCTTTTAATATTGTGTTAGATAAGGTTGAATGTATTGGCTAGTTCTTGAAAAGTTACGAAATTAGAAACGTGTCAAGTTTTTTAATGACACTTGTGTAAATGTTTGTTGTGTTCTATCAAAATATTTTACAATAGTAGGTTATACCACCTGAGTTTGGAGGTTTATTATACAGACTGTAAAAAGACCCTTAACAAAGCCGAAACACATTTTCTCTTCGTTATTGCGACATTGAAACTTTATAGTTAAAGAAATATTGGCGTTCAAAAATCAAACTATTTCTCCAGTTTCTATTAATATGCTATTTAAGGTTATAAACTTTTAATACCTCCTTGATTCGTTTCATAATCAATGCATCCAACCAATGCATGAGTATAATATGGAATGCAATGAAGAATTGAGTATTGAGTTTTACCGTAAAACGTGATTTTTCATCTCCAAAAAAAGCATTTAATTTTTGCGTAGGGTTACTTAGTTTTATGTATTGAATGCTTCGTGAAGGGGTCCATGTATACCTGGTATGCAGATATGATGCATTAAAGACAATGTAAATTGTACTTATTAATAATTTATATTGTACATTCTGTGCCGCAGTAAACGCCCTAGTACATGAAAAAGTTGCATTCCTTTGGTAAAAAACCTTCAAACCTGCACGAAACCTTTCCGTGTCTAATAAGGTTACACTAGTGCGTGAGCTACAAAAGTTTGTACACAAAATAGTGCGAAGTCTAATCCAAATTAACACGCACTTTTGTTTGTACTTCTGTACGGAATGTGAGCTGAAGGCTTCATATTATAAGCTTTTGTTTTATTTTAAGTAAGTGTCATAGGTTTTTCCTTCAGGAATTTCTCCACGGAGTTTAAATTGATGTGCCCGTGGTGGCCCAATGGTAGCGGTCCCCACTTACAAACAGTGCGTCGTGGGTTCGAACCCAGACAGGCGCATTACTTTGTGTTATTTATTTCATCACCACTGCTCTCAAACGGTGAAGGAAAACATCGTGAGGAAATATCTTTGAACCAAAATTTCGAAGATATGTGACATCTACCAAACCGCACTGGGCCCGCGTGGTGGATTATAGCCCATCCCTCTCCTAAAGGAGGAGATAGAGGAGGCCTGAGTCCCTGCAGTGGGAACATTATAGGCTGTGATGAGGCCCGGTTGTTGGCAATAGGCTCGCACTTTACATGGGACTTAAATTTAACTGGCAAAATAATTAATCTGCCTAACCCTTCGAAAATTACACGCGCAATGTTATGTTGTTTTATTTTACTTGGTAGTGTGGATGAATTATTTTAAGTAACTTTTCCTAATCTTTTAATTAGTGATTAATTTGAAGCTTTCTAAACTTTGTCTATTTGGATGATAATACATTTGTTTGGTAAAGAAAACCAATCTAAATTAAACCTTAATCGCTAACAATTGTCTTTCCCCATGAACTCTATGAGGTACAGGTACTAAATATTTTCATTCGTTTTCAAGGGCAATAAGCAACACCTGAATATTATTCCACTGGTGGAATTTCAACCTTCGGTACCGACTCAAGTGATAAACATCCAACTTGGCTTTATTGTCTAGGGAATTACATAAGAATCACGTCCACATAGCTTATCCATTTTCACTAATACTAGGTTAGTGAAAACGGATAAATATAAAACATGTATATTTTTCAACAACGCTTAAATAACTTTTTCAATCAAAATATCGCTGGCACTAGTTATACTTACCAAAACTTATACATTGCCATTATATCTGCTTACACAATCCCCCTTCTTTGGCGTGATTATAAACGTTGTTTACATTTCTTTGTTAACATACACGCGATAATGTGTGAAAGTCGTACATTTGCTGCAAGTGTAGAAGTTTGTATTATGTGTTCGTGATGTTAACTTCATAGTTAGGGAGCCAAAATGCAGATTTCACCGTTTGAAGAAACAAAGTGATTGTGATTTGAGGGTCCTAGTAGCCTGTCGGGGCCGCGGGTAGTCCACCGGTTATCGCGGCCTCGATATAGAGGGCGAAGAAGGAACATGGGCTGTTTTTAGTCAGTAGAAGTCTGACACTCCCTTTCGCTCTGCCCAAGAGCGGGAGGGGTTATTCGATGATTTTACACCCACCAAAAAAAAAAAGGGTCCTAGTAGTAGTAGTTTTTAGTCAGTTGAAGTCTGACACTCCCTTTCGCTCTGCCCAAGAGGCGAAGGGGTTATTTGATGATTTACCACACCCCCCCAAAAAAATGGGTCCTAATAGCACCCTGCCGGGGCTGCGGGTTGTTCAAAACAAACACCACGCCCCCGGACACATAAGGCTAAGAAGGAACATGACGGCACGGTTGGCGCAGTTGCTCAAGCAATGGACTGCTGCGCTGCGTGTCGCGGGTTCGATTCCCGCACGGAACAAATATTTGTATGACCTACAGATAATTGTTTCGGGTCTGGGTGTTTGTTTATATGAGTTTTAATGTTTGTGAACGCACCCACGATACAGGAGAAATTCCTAGAGTGTGTGTGTTGCTATAGTGCGTTTAATTGCCATGTTAATATTAGGGGGTGAGTCTATGGAAGGGGCCCGCCAGGGACAACGCCCGTCGGGGCTGCGGAACGCTGTAAGAGATACCGCGGCCTTGACATATAGGGCTAAGAAGGAACATGGGTGGTTTTTAGTCAGTAGAAGTCTGACACTACCTTCCGCTCCGCCCAGAGTGGGAGGAGTCACGCACTTAAAAAAAACACAACGGGCCCTAGCACGTAAACGTTACGTAAAAACATCAATTTCAAAATTAAAAATACTAATTTAACATTTAATTATTATTATAATTTTTAGAAAAACTAGCAAAACAAGAAAAACTGCTGGCGAAATGATAGTGTACTATAAGGTTCACCTCTGCATACCCCTTCAGATAATACAGGCGTGATGTTGTGTGTGCATGTACTTTTAAGAATTTATTCACTCATATGGATGACAGTGCTTGTTGCAAACCATTTAAGTGAAATTATAATTGTATTTTCGATGCAAAAATCGACGTATTTACTTTACGTTCACACTGCGTTTCATTTAAACTGGGTTTAAAAACTGTCAAGTGTCATCATTAATAATTAATGGCTTATATTATTGATTGCGAACTATTTAGATGTGCTGATTAACTACAATTTCATTTGTGAAATTCGCTCTTAGAAAATTGTAAACTAAATTTTGTGGTGTTGTGTAAACTGTATGTGTAAACCTATGCTCGTTGTGTTTTTATTGACACTACATGACGAGTGAGAGAATTTTATTAATTGTTATGAGTATTTTTAAATGCTTTTTAAGAAAGCTTTAAAATCATTATGTTTGCAAATTACTCTCAGAAGATAATGGTAACTTTGTGTTCTTGTAAAGGTTTAAAATAAAAAAAAAGATTATAGCAAAAATTATCACAATGGCTTTATTAAAATACATAAATAGTATACTCGTGACTTATATGGACATTATTTACAATCTATATACAAATTCACATAATATTTCTACAGCAGTCTTATAGAATGTATTTACACCAACATTATGAAACGCCCTTTGTAACGGCGAGAAATTACAAAAATAGATTAAAATCTTAATTATTTGGTAAAGCGCGCGTTGCGATTAATACAAATATTCACAATGAAGCTTTGACTAAATGATTTTACATGAGTTTATTAAAAGCGTAGACTAGACAAGGTAGGCCTGACCTGAGGACTGAGTGTCGATTAATGGCGGCGGAGGTGGCCAATGCCTAAACTCTCGTCTTCTATTAGGATTGTTTGCACCTAGCTCTAACGATGAATAATCGGAATCTATAGAAGAATATATATGATCTGAAGGCGGTCTACCGTCGGGCCCATATGAACCCGTCTGAACTTGCTGCGGACGATTTTCTACAAATTCCGGTGTTGTACTCACACCGTCCGCCGACCCTCTCATTTTCTCCGTGAAGGAAAACGACCTCATCGTACCGTTCTGCATACCACTCCTCATTGTATAAGAATTGATATTGTTTCTGTAAGCAGTCGATTTAGATTTATATTTCTGATCCGGCATCGCGTAACGCAACTTTTCCCAAAATTTGTTTTGGCCCCATCTTATCCTTGAACTCGTTTTCAAATATGGCCTCAAATCGGGATCGCATTCGGCTTCGGGCAAAACGGAGCTTTCCTCTATTATTACTAAGGTATAAATTCGAGGCTTTAGTATTTCGTACAATGCTTGGCGAAATTCGAAACGCGACCATTCTGTTTCAATGAAGTTTCTTGTGAGGACGATTATAATGCGTTTAGATGCTTCCGCAGCCTCAGGGAGTGGTAACGTGCATTGCATGTAAGCTACATTGTGTTGTGGTATATCTCTGTAGTGTAAACAAAGATGATACGAGGGACTTCCATTTTCCAACTCAGCAGCCAACGTTTGAATAACAAAATCATCATCTTTAGGGCTGTAGCAAACATAAGCATCGTATAATTTATCAGTGTCGTCGTACGCTCCAGTGAATGGGAACAATCTTATGCCGCAGCTTGTATAAAGCCATATGCGAATTGTGTCTCTGAATAAGAAAATCACAAGGATGACTAGCATTATCAACATGAATCCAGAGAGCGTCGTCACCATCATAGGCATGTAATTTGAGACCAACATGTTATCTATAACAGAATCTCCGGCGTAATAGTCGCTACAAATTGTGCCATTCAAATTCAGCTCCTTCTTTTGTGTGGATTTCGGGTCAGTGTTCCAACACCAAACATCGGTTATATCAACTATTTTAGGGACGTTCTCAGAAATGTACGATGTGAACTTTTGTAAATATCTACATTTGCACGACCACATGTTGTTACCTAATGTAAGAGCGTTCAAGTTTCTGTTAATATTCAAACTCCATACGTTAAAATCTACTAGTCTGTTCCCATCTATTCTTAAGATTTTCAATGAATTCAAAGTTAGGAACGTTGAGTTCGCTATATGGCTGATAAAATTGTCTTGTAAGTAAAGCTCGTTAAGCTGCGTCAGATGTTCGAACTCGTAGCCGTTTAAATGCTTTAGTTTATTGTTACCAAGATGCAGCGTAATGAGGGAGGATAAACCAGCGAACGTTCTATTTTGTATGTTTTCAACTTCGCTTGAATTAACATACAGAGATCTCATATTTTTGCGACCAATGAATGCATAATTTTGTAGTTCTTTAAAGTCGTTGCCGTCTAAGTATACCTCTGTTGCGTCCATTGGAATTTTCTCAGGTATTTCGATTGCACGTTGGCTAGAACAATCCACCACGTTTTTATTCCAAGTCGGATCGTGATAACAGGAACAATTATTCGGGCACGTCATTTGGCAATCGCATGCTACGTAATCGCAGCAGCGACATAGAGTGAAACAATGAGTTTCGTATGTACACAAGAAATCTGTTGACTTTAAGTTGCTTAATGGAACGTGTGTAACGCCTCTAGTGTGTGTCATTTTGCACATTATATTCTCAAGATCCATTATTCTTGGGTGCTGCCTCATCGCAGTCATATTGTTTATCAAAGGCAGCCATTCCATGGAGCAATCACAGTTAAACGGATTTCCTCCGATGTAGAACTCAGGCAACGACTTGTTCAAGGGGACCGGAGACAACCGGAGGCTGTTGATATCTAAATGAGATATCGCATTTGCGTAAATATCAACTCGGGTGAGATTACGCTTCTCCATAAACGTGTTCACTTGAATACTGTTTATGTTGTTATTGTTGATGAACAGTAACTCCACGCTGTTAGGAATCGCCATGGGCGAAATATCTACTATACGGTTATGGCTTACGTCTAATGTTTTTATGTGAATTTCATCTTGTAGTTTGTAATAATTTCCTAAATGCTCAATAAAGTTACCGTGCACGTCGAGCCATTTTAGATTAATCGGTATAAAAGCGTAGTCAAACCAAACTAAATGATTCTCCGATAGATTGAGCCAAAGTAAACTCAGTAAGGTCGAAAAAACTCCGTTGATATCTGATACGAAATTGCCGTCTAATCGGATCGCCTCTAACTGTTTGTTATTAACAAAAGTGCCTCTTTCTACGGCTTGGACTTTATTCTTAGCTAAATTGAGCACTTGTAGGCTTGGCAAATCAGAAAACATACCGACTGTAAGGTTTCCGATTTGATTGTCGATTAATCTTAAACCGGTTAATTGGTCTAAGTTTTTGAAGGAGCCGTTTTTGATATCTAATATTTGATTCTCGCCGAGATCCAAAGTTTTTAACAGCGATAACTCCCAAATGGCTGACGGGACGTCGGTTAACTGGTTTGAACTTAAATCTAATTCTTTAAGGTCGGAACAGTTCTTAAACGCCTTCAGATCAATATTGATTAGTAAGTTATTGTTCAAGTTTAATTTGCTAAGTACAAACAATCCGTTAAATAGGAACTCGTCTATCGTATGTAAGCGGTTTTCGGCTAAATTCAATGTATGCAAATTATACAAAGGTAGGAAAGTATTCTCTTCAATATAACCTATAGAATTATTTCTTAAATCTAATATTTGCAGAAAGAACAAGTCCTTGAAAGTCTTGCCATCTATCCTCGTCAACGCGTTGTTAGATAAGTTCAGAATGACTAAGCGTATAAGGCCAATAAATGTGCCACCGTCTATGTGAGCGCTCGAGAGCTGATTATTCGATAAATCTAAGACAAGCAACTGTTCTAATCGGTGGAACACGCCTCTGGCTAGTTCAAATAACAAGTTATTATTCAAATATACCTCTCGCAACTCCTTCGTGCTCGCGAACGTACCCTCCGGTATAAACTGAAGGTTATTGTAAGAAATATTTAGTATTCGTAGCGAAATAAGCCCATTGAATGTTTCACCTAAAATATCTGTGATATTATTGTGTTGGAGTCTTAACTCCTGAAGCCGCTTTAATCCTG
Source organism: Diarsia rubi (assembly GCA_932274075.1). Taxonomy (NCBI): domain Eukaryota; kingdom Metazoa; phylum Arthropoda; class Insecta; order Lepidoptera; family Noctuidae; genus Diarsia; species Diarsia rubi. Next base: position 14,997,571 of record OW026424.1, on the reverse strand, counting down.
TAATTTCCGATTCCTCGGAGAGCGTCTTGAGTTCATTGTGGCTTAAATCTAGGCTTCGTAGACCGGAACCACAGCTTTTCCCAAAGCCGAGTCGATCCACACTTTTAATCCTATTGTGAGTTACGTTTAGCACTTGTAAATTGTCCAACGGGCAGAAGACATCCTGTGGTATCGCCTTCAAGTTGTTTTCACCCAGATCGAGTGTTTGCAATTCCCGCAAACCGTTGAAAGTTCCGAGTGAGAGTTCCAAGTTTTTATTCGGGCTCCAATCGTAGTTTTTAGATCGAACCGACAACTTTTTCAGTTCTCGTAATCCTTCGAACGCGTTGCCGGGTATTCTCAAAAGTTTGCAGTTCTCAAGTGATAGTTCAGCAAGCGTTGAAAATCTTTGGAAATAGTTCGCTTCCAGATAACTTTCGAAGAGTAGCAGCTGGTTGCATTCTACCGAGAGTCGCTTCGTGTTCTCGGAAGATGCAGATGTTAAACTGGATCCATCGGCGTTTAAGGTTCGCACCCGGCACAGCGTGCCCGCGTCACCTTTTGACAGGCGACTGCAGTTATCCACACCTCTTGGAGCATAAGCCGCATTAACACCCAAAGTCACTAACAAAAGAGTCAGCAATTGAAACATTTTCTAAACACATTTGTTTATACTGATTTGATAAAAACGGTAACTGGAAACGGTCACTGAGTTTGAGTCAATATATTATAGAGACATTATTAATGTGTCACTTCACAGGTTAATGTTTACGTCGCGGCGCACGTACGTTCGTTGTCGGAGGCGACGCGAACGCGTGCCGTCCTCATCGTGGTTCGTGTGCGACTGGCGACGCGATCGGTTCGTCAGTTCGGCGAGAGTGGTGGCGTTCTTGCCGCCCCTCTGTGAACCCCCCCGCACCCTCGCCACCCCCACATAGTTACACGTTCCCTCGCATGGCGCCACTTGCGCGCCCGACAGCTCTCGCACAATTATGTAATGTTTTCTTAATCGAGCCACCGCATCGGGTTAAAAAAGGAAACCTGCGCACCGTCTGAGAAATTATGGTAATAGATGCATGGTCGTGTCTTTCTTTGAATGACCAATGAGTTATTGAATAGTTTATGAAAGAAATCTACCGACTTCGTTCCTGTGCATAATGTGCTTTTTATTATGTGAATATATTCGAGTAATGACCTAATTAAATGTAGCTTCTGAATGAAATTAATGAAAGTTTTGGAACAGCGACGAAATTTAATATCAAAGTGACAATTGGACCCAAACTGCAGGTTACGTTATCGGTAACCCTTAATTCGTTTCACTGTCACTTATTGAATTCCCAACTCGCATACTTTGGCGAAGATACCCAATAAAGCTTGTTTGGCGTCGGGTGCCCCTACACATATTTTTGTCTAAAGAAACGTACAGAATTTTCAAATAGTGAAGGGCGACCGTTTTCGGGCAACAAATTCCGGTATCTCGTACGGACTGGAAGAGGTGCGAAGTTGGTAGGAGTTGATAATTTGATTTCCTTGTTCGACACGTAAAGTCGTTTACGGGTCTAACTGGAAGTTAGTTACGTACAGAATACGGCCCGAGTTTGGAGGCAGGCGCCGGGAATAAAGATACCGAAGTTGTTTGTTCTCGATATATTAGCTTTGATACTATTATGAAGTTACAAGTTACAACCTCCGCGTGAGAATGGTAAATCTTGGGGTAGTTTAATGGAGAAAGTTTTACAAATACCAGTTCTGAATATTAAAAAGCAGAGCCATGACAGAACACTAAAAGCATTTAAAGAACAAGAATTCCAGATGCATAAAAGAAAAACTACAAGCTCCTTTATCTAGGTCGCGGTTGACACGACGGGGCCACGAGCAAAAACCCCGTGACGTTAAGAGGAAAGTTTTCGAGCTTAAGTGATAAAACACGTTAAAGACATCCTAAAAACACTCCGAGTACTACGATATCCTTATTATTAATGTCTAGCGCCAGCGTATCCTGTATCAAAAGTTCTCCCTGTCGAGAGTTCTTAGCGCTAGCTTGATAAATGACTTCGCCCACTTTTGTGAAAGTTGTTCGTGTATTATTTTTTTCTGTATATCTGGAGGCTGTGTCACAGGCTGGTGTAGAACGTGCTATGACTGCCGATGACGTTTCACTAACGCGACCCGCGTATTATCTCGTCCTGTTATTTGGATCGGTGTCGTTTTAAAAACTTTTCTTTTGTTTTCTTTCTCGCGGAATATGTTGAGTTCTTGCTGAAGATTTGTTTTGATGTTCGCGCGATTTGGATTGTTTGACAAAACTTCTTGATACAATAAGAAGTCGAGACCTTCTTATTGTATCAAGAAGTTTTGTGTATTCTTTTGAATTTCAAAGTCTATTATTGTAATGTTGTTTGGGTGCATTACTTGAACAACCTGAGACAAGTGTAACAAATCTTCACAGTTCACGAACAAAAATCATGCCATCTAAAACCTCAGTTGTATCCTGAACTACAATGACACTAAGAACTCACTGAACGCGATCAATTAAATAAAGCTCAACAACTTTACTCTGCTATCTTCATCTCAGACGCACAATAGCGAAGTAATCGTTTAGGATTTTATCCGAACCATTAAGAGTAACGACTGCTCCTTGCATAATTCAGAAGCAAGAAAATGTAATTAAAATGCACATTATTCGAAGCTTAAGAAAGTTGTTTCTTTTGTTCTTGGGTCGCCTTGCGAAATATGTTTGAAAATCTTGTTATCAAGGAGGAAGTTTGATTTTACGTGTTTTTCATAATATTATGCCTGTATACTACAAAGGGTTAGGCAGAGGTGTACCTAATAATACACCCACATAACGCCTGTTATGTTTAAGTCCCATTTAATGAGGCGACCCCATTGCCATCAACCGGACACAAATTCAGACTGCGTTGCTGCTACTGAAGAATGGATAAAACTTTTTTTTTTTATTTAACCCTTTCAATGATTTTCAATATCTAAATTATGCCTAATAAAACTTGTTTTGTAAAAAGAACATTGTTATCCGAGGGGCGAAAGTTACTTATTAAGTCCCAAGACGGGGTTTAGCGCCCGTAACGTACTGAGGGCGCTAATAGTTCGAGGTGTAGCGCGTAGGCAAATTACCTATACATCTAAAGAGGGACTAATGAAGTAATTTACCCGAGGTAAACACTGTGCTTGTCATTACGGATACGAGGAAAGTAAAAATAAGAACAGAAATTATTAGCTAAAGAAAAAATAAGTGTTGATCGGATTGTCGCTTTCCCGCTTTTATTGTATTTTTTGGTCCTCTGGTCGTCCAGTCAGCCAGCATTTTATATACAGCCAGAATTTTTCATGTTCATCATAAAAATAAATGACAAAGATTTTGCTGAAATCTATGATAATTTAGAGAAACACATAGTTAAAACTAAATTATATTAAAGTCATAATATCAATACATTCTTAGTTACCTTTATGTTATTTTAATTGTAAATCGCGCTGTAATTTAGTGGCTGTATAAAAAGTTGGAACATGGTTTAGTGAAAATGTGAAAATAGACCTACTTTTTTTTAAATAATTTGATAGATGTCAGTTGATAGCGATTTTCCCTAGGGCTGAAAAGTAGTACTTTCAACCCGCTCCGCAGGCATGTCATGATCTACTTTCAGAGTATGAGTAATGAAAAATACCTTAAATTAAAATCAAAAACTAAATTAAAATCAACATGAAAGTAAACTAGCTACACCAAAAAACCGTATTAAATCCTAAACAATATTCTAGTCGGCATTTAGATCAATCGCGCAGCCCCATAACTAAAGTATTCCGAAATACGACATAATGTCGAAACACAAGTGTCTACTCTAAACCCGATACCTATTACATTACGTTACATAATAATCTAGAGCATGTTGTTTACAAAGTTACGGGTACCTATCTGAGATCGACTTTACGTACAAAGAATAGATAAGCACAGAATGTCAACTACGTAGAACGAGTGGAAACAGGCGCACGCATTTTTAGACCTATGCGTAAACCGTTTTTTAAATTAACACTTTTAGAAAATGTATAGTACCTATACAATTCGAGGGTTGTCCTCGATTTCTCTGGGAACCCATCATCAGATCCTGACTTGGTGATAGTGGGACCACCTCTGTTTAAACCTCTGTTTTAACAAAAACAATATACATAGGTACACATGAATAGACCCTCCTCCTTTTTGGAAGTCGGTTCAAAAAACCGTGACAAAACACTTCCAGTCGCTGTACGTGAAGCAAGCGTGAGCTCATGGCTAAGTACTAACAGCCGCTCCGATCAAATTTCAAGCTAAGCTGCGTTACCTATGCTAGTTTGTGGAAGAGTGACCACCCATTACATCTTGAGATCCCTCTGTGCCTCGAAAAGTACGTTAAGCCGTCGGTCCCGGCTGTCAAACATAGATTTGCCCCACACTAGGAATTTCTCCTGTATCGTAGGTGCGTTCACAAACATTTAAACTTACATACACAAATACCCAGACGAGGAACAACTATCTGTAGGGTCCGTGCGGGGATCGAACCCGCGACACGCAGCGCAGCAGTCCATGGATTGAGCCACTGCGCCAACCGTGCCGTTATTATAGTTAGTCAGTGGCCGAAAGTCTGACAGCCAGTCTTACCAAAGGGTATCATATTTCCCGGTACAGATAGGCAGATATAAAATACAGATATTCAGCTGCATTAGGTTAAACTGGAAGACGACACCAACATAACTCAAAGCATTTATTTCAATTAAGCCATTACAGGCACTTGACACACACAATTAAGACATTACAGAATGTCAGAAGAACAATTCATAAAACAAAACTACGAATGCAATACATCATTCCGAAAGCCACAACGCCGAACCACACGCCGCCGAATGCCTGCAACAACGAATACTGAGAGCACGAAAGCACGCAGCGACGCATACCGCAACAACGAATGCACGAGACTCCGAATCACGGAACAACGAATGCACGCCGCAACGCGCAACTACCGTCCCGCGACCCGGAGCCCCACGCACCCGCATTGTTGGGATGATGCTAGGCAAATGATGATATGGACCAGATCTTCTGTATGTACCTATATTATTTTAGACTACCGAACAACTGAGTCGTTTCCGATTAAAATCCGTTTGCAATAATATATAGCGACAATCTAATTTTCTCTAGACATGTCGAAACATCTAGGGCTCTATTGAAATTCAAAATATAAATAATAATTATGGAAATTCTCATTAAACTGTGAAAGAAAAGTGTCAAATGCGTCAAAAGATTATGGCCTACGGAAGTTTTCACACATAATATTACACTTACATCTCTAACATATTCATTAAGATTGGAATTATTGTCGTAGAACTATTTGATTATGACAACGGTGGGAGCTTAATAATATGTTTTTTTTTTCTCTCTCTTTATCTGCCATCGGCTCGTCAGCCATAATCAGATAAGTTCTGGTAGGAGGAGATTTAGGAGCACTTTCATTGAGTTGCCCTAATAACTGTTGATGAACTTCTTAGTTCCTCTGGTCAAGCGAGAGGATGTCCCATCTCTGAAGGCGTTTTATTGTGCTTTTGGTCATTCTATTCTAATAATATGGTGGCTTAATAATAACTACCACTCGGTTCGATCTTTAGGTTGTGCCATGCTTGCATAGGGTGGTCCGTGATTATAGGTGACCATCTATTACTTATAGAGTTTCCTACGTACAAGCCACGTTAAACCGTGCCACATTCGTTACAGGTGGCCAAAAAGTTTAACAGCCAGTCTTACCAAAGGGCATCATACTAACTGGATTGAGGTCAGATAGGCAAAATACTGGTATTCAGCTGAATCCGGTTCGACTAGAAGTCTGTGACCGTCGGACTGCCAATGCTTATATGTAATCCAACCCTAGAACTCTGACTTTTCAGACTCATGTATAATTATCACATAGGTACTTCGGTGAAGGATATCATCGTGAGGAGACCAGCGTGCCTGAGAAATATTTCTCGACGCCCTGTAAAATCAAGTTTGGGGCCCATGTGTGACATAAAACTCTGACCCCAGGGTAGGCACGAACCATAGGATAATAAACCTATACCGTAAAACCAATACATATTTCTTTTCCTCTAACTTCCTACCTTTTAAGGAGCAGTGGTGAACTTGCTAGCAGTTGGTCGTGGGTTCGAATCCATGCAAGCGCATTACTTTGTGTAATTTATTTCATCACCACTGCTCTTAAAACGGTGAAAGAAAACATCGTGAGGAATCCGCCATATCTTAGAACCAAAAATTCTAAGATATGTGACATCTTCCAATCCGCACTGGGACCGCGTTGTGGATTATAGCCCATCCTTCTCCTAGAGAGGAGGCCTGAGTCCCTGCAGTGGGAACAACATAGGCTGATGATCATGATGAACTTCCTACCAAACAATAAGGTCATCGTGCTCCAAGATACATAGCTTCTTACAGCAATCCAACACAATCCGAAGTTAAATAGTATTGTAGACTTGTGTGTGGAGTTGCGTGTCCCTATCTATTTCGAGATCTACTCTAATCGCCACCTGAGGCCTATTGGCGATACTATCCTATTCGGTGCCGTGACAACGGCCGATACCGTGTTCTATTCAAATCGGCCAACCGGCTTTGTACGAGGACTGTAGTCAGTTTATTCAATAAACTGTTTTGGTAGTTAAATGGTGTCGATAAAGTAGATATGGAAAAAATTGAACTGCTTTTATGTTCTAAGTAGATTCTGATAAGTACTGAAATGGTTATTGGTAGAAAATCTTATTGAAGTTTTTACGTAATTGAAAAGAAAATGGAAAGTGTAGTGAGAAAAATGTTGAGTATGAATAAAGATGGCTATAAGCATCGATCATTAGTGATCGATGGCTACAAGAGTAGAGGAAGACCAGAGAAAAGATGGATGGACTGTGTGAAGAATGATATGGCTAGAAAGGAGGTGGCTACTGACATGACGAGAAATAAAGTTCTCACTGCGGTCTCTCTATAGATTCAAGCATTTTCTCCCATCTAGCACGAAACTCACTTTGGTTCAGTCCCTTGTGCTCCCCATTATTGACTATGCTGATGTTTGTTATTCTGATATTTCCCAAGAACTTCTAAATAAACTGGATCGACTTCTCAATAATTGTATTCGTTTTGTTTTTGGCCTTCGTAAATACGATCATATTTCTTCCTTCCGTTCTCAGCTTAAATGGCTGCCTATCCGACTCAGGAGGTCCCTCAGATCTCTCTGCATGCTTTTCTCGATTATGAACGATCCACGAGCTCCCGATTATTTAAAAAGTTATTTCAAAGTGTTGGGCAGTTGTCATAGTCGTAATCTTCGAGCTTCCAAAAATCTTATTCTCCAAATTCCTTCACACCACACCTGTTTTTTGTCCAATTCTTACACTATCTCATCTATTAAACTCTGGAACACGCTACCCCTGGGAATTAAAAAAGCTGAAAGCAAATTCACTTTTAAAAGGAAAGTACGTTCCCACTATTTAAATCAGACCAAATAGCTATTTTACAAGTTAGTCATGGTAAATACCAGTTATGTTTTATTTTGGTATTTGTTGCAATATTTATTAGTTTATGTTATTTTTATATGTGTATTAGTATTAATATAAGTAATATATTTTAATTGATATTGTTTTTTTTTTTTTTTCTAGTTAATTTGTAGCCTACCACAATATTGTCTTGTTTGACCCTAAGGTTGACTGGTAGAGAATGCCTTGTGGCATTAAGTCCGCCTATGTATCACTATTGTGCATAAAGTTTAAATAAATAAATAAAGAAGTATGGAAGATGAAGACATGCTGCACCGATACCAAATGAATTGGGATAAGGGCAGACGAATGATGATGACGATGATACAGTTTTTACCCGACTGCGGCGAAGTCCAAAAGGAGGGTTATTACCCGACTGCGGTAAAGTCCAAAAGGATTATGTTTGGCGTGTATGTATGTCCTTCTCTTTGTTCCCTCATAGCTCCTAAACGGATGAAAGGAATTGAATAAAATATACGTCGTTAGATTCGTCTTGATGGAGCGAGTGTCACGGGTTACACTGAAATTATACGAAATACGAAATATACGAAATTAAAAAAAAAACAAAGAAATATGCAGGTTTTGGGGGCCTTAACGCGGATTTCAAAAAACAAAAAAAAACCATTACCTTCGAGTAGGATATCAAAATGAAGGGTTTTAAAAGGAGATTATAAAAATATATGACACTTATATGTTTAAAAGAAATTCAAAAGCGGCCTTCGCCATGGGTAGACTCCACTCCATGCTGCAGGCAAAGAGCAAAGTGTCGCTTAACGGCAAGATGCGCCTTTATACTGCAGTGATCCGACCTATTATGACATATTTATTTATTTATTTATTAAAACTTTATGCACAAGTAATGAAACCGTACAAAGGCGGACTTAATGCCTTGGGCATTTTCTACCAGTCTACCTTAGGGTGATGCAGAGACATTACACAGTAGGTGCTTAACAGAAACAAAAGTTAGAAAATATATATACCTAACTTATAAAAATAAATACATACATACATAAAATATTTAAAATTTTGAAAGATAACAAGAAAAACTTTAACAACTTAGTTGTGAGACGAAGCTGCCAACTTCTTGCGAATGTGCTCGCGAGCTTTCATTTTGAAAGTGAACTGACCGTTTACTGTCCTGATCTCATGAGAGAGTTCATTCCAGAGGAAGACCGCCTGGACAAAGAAGGACGATTTTATAAAGCCAGAGCGATGAGAAGGACAACGTAGAAGACGATTATTAGCGGAGCGAAGAGTCTTGCTGTGAGCAGTGCATAAATATTGGCAAAGGGAAGTGAGGTAAGAAGGGGAAGTGGGCTTGTGAAGAATAGCAAACAGGGTTGTCAAAGCCCTCAAAGCTCTGCGCTCTCGGATAGGTAACCACTTTAATAGCGATCGCTGTTCAGACACATGATCGTACTTGCGAAGATTGAAGACGAATCGAATGCAGTTATTTAGAAGTCGGTCAAGTTTATTGAGGAGATCTGCATTCAGGTCATAGTAGCACATATCACCATAGTCAATAATGGGGAAGATTAGGGACTGTACAAGCATTGCCTTGATGTGAGCTGGGAGTACATTTTTCAACCGGTAGAGAGACCGCAACGTTCCGGTGACTTTCTTGCTCACAATCGCGACCTGTTTACGCCAGTCAAGACAGGTGTCAACATGCAAACCCAGATCCTTGACATCAGAGCTATACGGGATCACCGCGCCGTCAAAGGTAACCGGTGGCACCGTTAAGCCATTTAGCCTCCTTAAGCTATGGGGGCTCCCAACAATGATGGCCTGACATTTGGCAGGGTTAACCGCCACTCCGAAACGATCAGACCAGCCCTTGACGGCACGCAAATCCCGGTTCAGCTCCTCAATCGCACCAGATAAGCCATCAACACCCGCCCGACAGTAAAGCTGTAAGTCGTCAGCGTAAAGATGATACGCACACTGAAACTCGGCAGTTATAAGATCTATAAAGATAGAAAACAAAAGTGGGGATAAAATGCCGCCTTGAGGGACGCCAGTTTCTAGATCACACCAGCTGGAGCTGGAGTCTCCAGCAAGAACTGATTGTTGACGCCCCCGAAGATAGGAAGAAAACCATGCCAGGGCCTCGGGAGAGACCATGCGATAGGAGAGGATGGATAACAGGACATCGTGACTGACGGTATTAAAAGCATTTGAGAAATCGATCAACACCAAAACCGTAACTTTGGTGTCTTCCATTCCCCGCCTTATATCGTCAGTCACTTTAAGGAGAGCTGAAACTGTACTATGCCCGGGCCTAAACCCGGATTGAAATGGACTGATGAGGGAGTTTTTGTGGATGAAATTGGAGAACTGTTTATGTACACAAGCCTCAAGTACTTTGGATAGAAAGGGAAGGATGGAAATTGGACGAAAGTGGCTGAGAAGAGTGGGATTAGGAACTTTAGGTAGTGGTCGAACATGGGCTTTCCGCCACACGGAAGGGAAAACACCGGAGTAAAGGGAAAAGTTAACAATATGGGAAATCGCAGGAAGGAGCTGATCAACCACTGTCACGATCATGTGTCGACTGATGTTATCGCAACCAACAGCTTTGGATTTAATGGAAAGGATAATCTTTTTGATCTCTCCCGGGTCGACTGGGGTGAAGGCAAAATGAGCAATATTAGGTCGCGTCAGACCACGAAGGTAGTCAACGGTTTGACATTTGGTTGAACTATCAAGTGTGGGAACAGTGGAGAAATGACGATTTAGATCGTCCAACCCAAATGTCTTAGGAAGGTCTGAATGCCGCGATTTGCCGATACCTAGAGTTCCAAGGAATTTCCAGATATCAGCAGGAGAAGAAGAAGTGATATTATCAAGAATGTGGCGGCGTTTAGCGTTGCGTATCATCTGATTACAACGATTGCGAGCAGATTTGAAGAGGGTCCAGCTATCATCCGAGCGATCCTTTTTAAACTTCCGAAACGCGCGATCCCTTCGCCGCATTGCCGTCTTAACCTCCCGATTCATCCATGGCGCAGGCGGTCGCTTCAGCTTGACTTTCCTAATAGGAGCGTGGGTGTCGTACAAGTTGACTACAACTGAGTTAAAAATATCAACTTTGTCATCAACTGAGGTGGCTTCCTCAAGGGGTGTCCAGTCAATATTAGAAGCATCCTGTTTAAGTTCCTCAGCATTCATCCGCGCAAAGGCACGCCTGTACTGGAATATAGGCTTGGGTTTCGGCGGTTTAAGGATATAGGACAGGAAGATAAGGTCGTGATGGGAGAAGCCAGGAGCAACATGTTGGCCATGTAAGGAGACTAAGGAAGGATCAGAAACAAGGATTAGGTCGAGCCAAGTATCATCACCAACAGTGTTATGATGCGTTGGTTGGAGAGGCAATACGTGTAAACTAGCTGACTCAACCAGATGGAGGAGTTTACAGGACCGAGATGAGCTGTGGGCAAGGAGGTTGGTGTTGAAATCCCCCATGATAATGTGATGTGCATACTCTGTACCCAACGATTCTAAGACCGATTCGAATTCGGTGAAGTAATCAAGGGTAGGGGGACAATACACAACTCCAATGACGGCTTTAGCTCGTTTGACGCGAACCTCGAGAAAGAGAAACTCAGCCGAACATATGCGTGTGTCGTATTTGCACAATCCCATCCCCGCCACATCCACACGATGCAGACCTTACAGAATCGTCTACTCCGTAAGATCACCGGAGCTCCCTGGTTTGTCCGCAATAACAGCCTACATATAGACCTCAAAATACCTACCATTCGACAATTCATGAAGCGCCTTTCCAAGCGCTTCTTTGACATCGCCGTCAAACATAGGAATCCTCTGATCGCATCGGCCGCCCGATACGAGCCATCGCGTATAAGTATGGTCCGCCGTCCGCGGCATACTCTCATCACTCCCGACGACCCTATCACCATCCTTCAGGAAAGCAGTAGGGAAACCAGTACACTTAGAAAAAACAAACACAGATATCCGTCATTCCGACCCCGCCGCCGCGGTCCGTCGTCGCGAAATCCCGTTTCAAGCCCCCCCCGACCCTTGCTAGAGCCAGCCCGCGATGCTGAGCCAGTGGAGGCCTTAAACTCAAGGCATCCACAGGGATTGTCCGGTTAAGCAGAAGCCAGTCTCATAGACTGAACGGCGAGGTGCCACTACCAAAAAAAAAAAAAAAAATTCTAGTCACAAATACTATAAACCGAAGAATTTTACGCGACCAACGAAAGAACAAACACAAAAGAACTAACGGTTGGAAATAAAAATAAGTTCAAAATCTTAAAAAACCGACTGAAAAAACTGATAAACAAAAAACAAGCACACTTTAAATTAAACAAAACTTGGAAGCAGGCGTGGTTCATTTGAATATTAAATTATGAAATGAAAATAGAATGGACCCCGCCTGCTTCGAAGTTTTGTTTAATTTTTTAACCACTTTTTTTTTTGAAGATTCGATATACGCGTACGTTTCACTATAGAATATGGTCTTAAAGCGATCCCGGCTTCGTATGGATGGACTTTTTACCCAGATTTTTTGAACTTGTTACCCAGGGATAATGTAGCATTGTAATGGTAAAATAATTTTTGGAATTGGTCCAGTAGTTTTTGAGTTTATTCGTTACAAACATACAAAAATGCAAAGCTATTTTCTTATATTAATGTAGAAATTAATAATAAAATTTGAGGGAGGTTTGTCATCATTTGAGATACAAAAACATTTTCTGCTATACAAAATAAAGCTTCCTACCCAGATTACTTTCTTATTTATGTTTGGATTCTATCTCTTATTAAGGAATTGTAGCCTAAGTAGTCGCCAGGAAGGAAGACTTTAGGAATTTATTATTCATGAATTTTAGAAAATCTTTCCGTTGTCTTTATTTTTATTTTGTTGATTACGTATATTATTTTGAGGAAATTCTTGCAAAGTTTAGTTTATTTTTATTTCAGGTTTTTAACTGAGGTTGGAATCATATTTACAAGATGTATTATTTATTATCTAGATTTGGTTACAACTATAATATATTATTTCACTTGTTACTTATATTGCCTTTATTTAGTGGTAGCAGGTGCGACTGCTAAATATGAGGTCCTGAGTTCGATTGTCTGGTCAAGCACAGTGTTATTGGGTTTTTCCATTAGGAAGCTATCAATACCAGCCGCAGAGCCCAGATATGTGCTCAGTTGATGCCAACAGGCCTGCCCTGCTTTACATGAGATTTAAAAGATTACCGATGAAATATGGGTATACACGCCTAACTTAAATTATACGCTTTAAGTTTTACTTTATAATGTTGAAAATTTCATTCAAATTCACTCTAACTATTTCATAGTTTGTCTCTCATACGTTTGTAAACTCGTCCCAGTTTTCACAACAATCCGAAAATCAAAGAGACTATTGAAATCTGGAGCACAATTTTTTTTTTAGAAAAACGTTGCCCCACTCTAGGAATTTCTCCTTTATCGTAGGTGCGTTCGCAAACATTTAAACTCACATACACAAATACCCAGACCCGGAACAACTATCTGTAGGTCATATAAATATTTGTTCCGTGCGGGAATTGAACCCGCGACACGCAGCGCAGCAGTCCATTGCTTGAGCAACTGCGCCAACCGTGCCGTCTCTGTGTATCTAGTGATCAGTAAAATCTTCGTTTTTAGACGTTGATATAGAATCCTTCGTAGGAATATCACATTATGCAATTAAATCACACCATCACACTAATATTATACAGGCGAAAGTTTGTGAGTGTGTGAGTGTTTATGTTTGTTACTTCTTCACACAAAAACTACTGAACGGATTTCGATAAAATTTGGTATACAGATAGTTTATAATCTGGATTAACACGTAGGATAAGTTTTATCCCGATTTTATCTTCTCGTGGGATAATTTTCGAGTTGTAGCGGGTAAAGCCGCTGGCAACAGCTAGTTGACAATATAAGGAGATGTTTTTCTGTGTCATAATTAGATCACCACATATTATAAAACAAAGTCCTCCGCAACGTCCGTCTGTCTTTCTGGTCGCAATTAACTCAAAAATTACTGCACCGATGATGATTTCATGATGTTTTCACCTTTGGATAGAGTGGCGCTCGATGAAGGTTTAAGTATATAATTTGTCCGACAATCAAGCGAGCAAAGCCGCGGCATCAGCTTGTTCTTAATAAAACTATCTACAAAACTAGAGAGATAAAACCCTAAAAGCAAAACATGTTCGCTAAATAAACACTTACATTAAATTTCCAAAATACTCACGCAAAAAATAAAAACTGAAACCCAGTCATATAAACCCAATTTCGCCCAAGGCAACACAATACCACATAGATATGGAGCTCGCCACTAAAACAGACAAAGCAGTGAAATTTAGAACCAAATCTATTCGAATGTAGATCTCACAGATAACTATAAATGTTCTATTGTTAATAGGTTTCAGACTAGACGTAGATACGATAGTTGTAGATACTAATGCTTTGTGTGGACTCGCTTTTATTTTTTGTGGCACAAATAATGTTTACACGACCGAGGTGTTTTAACAATAGCCACTTGTAGAGTGAATCTGAAAAAGTATTGCTTTCGATTATTTATTTTTCTGTTTATTTGTGAGAACAGGTGAGCATTTCAGATTATTTTGTTGGATCTAATTTTACTATCAAAGCGGCAAAGATAAAAATTATGAGTAAAATAGAATGTCTCAGAATGTTTCTTCTCTCCTTTTGTCGTATTTATGATACGATTTGTAAGACTTTTTGAAACCATTAAGTGACCGCGCCAATCATAATGTTTGAATACCTTACACAGAATGATAACAGATTAGACCACGTGTGATATGGACCAATTTGTACTCAGCCAACGTCGTGGAGTACAACTGGCTGACTTTCAGCTTTAGGTACCATATAAGATTATTATACTTACACAAAAACATAAACTATAAATACCTTTTGGCCTGGGGGTAAGCAGAAACCACGGTTCACTTTCATCATAATTATCTGCTCATGGTTAAGCTCGTGACTTAAAGGATGAGGCCAAACGAGCGTAATTTTGTAAGTCGTGAGTCGCAGAATTTCTGTAGCAAAAATTCTGCCGCAATCGGTTCCATAAAAAAGTCCGATTCGATTCACACGGCGACGCAAAATGAGTTGTCTCAACACAACACACACAATTTCTATGACTCACGACTCACAAAGGGCTCACCCTAATACGTTTAAAATACTATGATTATGATTTAAATTTACTATAAGTGAGCTAAGATCCATTTCTACTGCACTGTGCACCACAAGATTATTTTCCCCACCTCACTTTATTCTCACCACGTACCGTACTCGAGATTACCACACGAGATAGCATCAACAACAAATAGTAACATGCATTGTTAAACCAGTAAGCTGCGAACAGCCTTACATGAGGAAATTAAAGCCACTGCCGTATTGTAATTGAGTTCTCGCGAAGGATATTAGTTGAAGATTGCTCGTCAACCGGGGTTCTCGCTTCAATCACTTCGAATAGTTCGAATAGTTCCAATCCGGGGCGTTGATTAAACAGAATCGGTTCAGTGGGACAGCTTGGTGTGTCAATCGATATAGCTTTACGTACTTACCTGTACGAATTTGTTCAGTTAAACTTGGTACTTTTAATTAGAGATGGTCTGATGACGGATTTTCATTTCAACTGGGTGTTTTGTGCGCTATATTTGTATGGCAGTTTTAGTTTAGATTGACGGTTTTTTGTGTTGAATGTTTGTATGGTCGTTTTAGTTTAGATTTAGAGAAGATACAATTTTAAGGAAGCGTGTAAGAACGAATAACAATTATGTTAAACATTGATTACCTTTATAATATAATCATCATTTTGATAATGACGGTCACGATGATGATGATGATGATGACGGTCACCGATATTTCGGTCACCGGCAACATGGAGCGACTGCCTATCTGGCTCCACAAAAAAAGTAAGTAATATTGTCATAATTTTTTCTTGTCTGCCTCGTTGGTCTAGTGGTCGTAAGCGCGACTGCTGAGTATGAGGTCCTCGGTTCGATTCCCGAGTCGGGCAAAGTACTATTGGCTTTTTCCATCAGAAATTTATCAGCTCAGCTCAGGCTCGCCCCCTATTACATGGGACTTAAACATAACTGGCGAAATGTGGGTTTACTATTAGGTATACCTCTGCCTTACCCTTCGGGTATTCCAGGCGTGATGTTATGTTATATTTTTTCTTATATATCGTGTGGTTAGGTTAGGTTAGTATTTAGGGTAGTCTCACCTGTTGTCAGAGTTTTTATGCTACCCATGGAACTCTGACTAGCAGTACCAAAAACTTGACAGATTATATTTATATATTATTTAAACCTTTTTAAAGAACCACTCTATTTACACTCGGTAAAAACAGCATGAATATCGATGCAGTAGTTGTTGAGCTTATCGCGAACATACAGACAAAGAGACGAGACGGAGGACTCTATTTTATAGTATGTAGTGTTTTTTTTGTTATGATTAGGGATGTTTACTGAAAAAAAAATGTGATTTTAATTAGTCCGTCTGTTAGATTATCGAAAAATATTGCAAACGTATTTTTTGTTTTATCACATCAATAAAAATTGATAAAGATAAAACGCGTCAAAGATTTGAGTTGGGGTTTGTGACGTCACTGACCGGTAAAAAATGCCATACTAATGTGTTTAAATATGACGCTCTACACGACGATACAGTGCTTTAAAAACTCGTGTGAAATTTAAATATCACACGAGTTTTTAAAGCACTGTATCGTCTTCATTGTTTTTAAACGTACGTGTCCCATATTTTTTTGGAAACATATCTGACGGTTAATTCGATTTTTTTTGTTAACTACCCTATTCTTTCAAGCACTGCCAGTACCTAAGGTATTATGAAACTCGGTAAAACGATGAAACTATACCTACTTGTGACGGTTTAATAACAGACTACGCTAAAAGTTATTTGACTAAATAACACAAACAAATATGTCATTAAATACTTCCTTTTCAGCAAAGTTCGGAGTTCTGACATAAATAAATCGACATTAAATGTTTACACTGAGGTTACTTAACTCATTCGAGATGAAACATCATTAAAACTTTGTAAGTAACATTAACTTACCTTCGACGGTATCAAATGTGTTGCCGTTGCATCACATTTATTTGCTGAAGGAATTATTCCATCATTTAGATCATAAGCCACTAAAATGCTGCCAAATTTATATGATAATTACTCGTTTAAAAAAAACGCAGTTGCACTTACAGAAAAACACTTAATATTAGTTCTAGGTAGTTATAAGAATATAGTTATAAGAATAGTGAAAAGTGTTAAACCATAATTAAGCACTGGAAGCAAGTCAGTCAAGGACAACTTAATAAAAATAATACGTATGTGACATTGCATATATGGGAAATATATTTCCCCTTAGTAAATTAACCCTGCAGTCGGTATTCATAGCTAGAAACTGGAAATTCTAATTAAGACTAGTGAGTACATGAAAATGGCATTAGGGAGCGAGATGAACAAATATCTGCCTTATTTTTCCTAACTTTACGAAGAGGAGAGATATTTCAATTATTATTTTAATCACACAATTTAATTCAAATAAAATATTTTTGTAGACTGACAGAAAATGTTAAAAGTATCGATGTAGGGAATGTTATATCGATGGTAATGTGATGAATTTAATTAATATCTTGTTAAAGGTAGTTCGACATTTTTCTTATAAATTTCAATAAAATAATATTTTTTTTTGGTTAAAATCATTTTTGCAAATTTTAGACTTTCGTTAAAAAGTGTGTCATTTTAATAATTTATTTTCAATTAAACAGTGCCCAAAAAAAACTTACTTGCAAAAACTTTAAAAGCACCATTTTACAGGCCTCACTGATTCAAGTTTCCCTGAAGCAGACGACACACCTATCTTATACATATTATTTGCTTACAATTTTCACCGATACCCCAAATGTTTGACTTGTCACCGCTACAGCGTAGTGTTTGGAGTTAATTATGGTAATGGACTGAAACGCAAACAGGTCTAGGAACGGTCTACCCAACCCTACCGTGGTCTCGGTATTTGAGTTTTGGCGTTTATCGAATGCAGCGTTTTAGTATTGCGAATTTAAACTGACTGTTGAATGTCGACGGAGGTTGACGGTAAGTTGGTTAGGTATTTGCATGAGTTTAAAGTGAATTTTGCTGGGGCGTCTTAACGTAATAAATTAATGTTAGAGCGAATGCGTAATAATGTGTAACTGGGAGACTCCAGAACAAGAAAAAGATATACTGCCGTGACCCCAAATGAATTTTATTGGAATAAGGGCAAGTGAATTATGATGATGGTGGATGACACCATTATTGGACATTTGCATTAATTTGAAGAAAAATGTACCTATTATGTTTCCTTTGTGTGGTTCAATTATCAATCCTTAATCCTCTCTAACAATACCTACCTACAAACCGACTTACAGTTTAGCACAATCATAATTCTTCTGCCCATATCCAAACAACCCAATATATTTGGGGTATTTGGTATGCAGCATGCCATACCAAATCTTTACATAAGTCATCATAATCAACATTATCATAAACTTCAACCCACTAACAAGAATTAAACCTTAAATTAAATTGAACTCGGCTTCAAACACTGGATTACCATGAGACGGAAAACCTAATTAAAGAAAAATACCACTCGAGATGACAAATAGTTAGGTAGGCAAACCAAGTCACGCTACCTACAAGGGAATCTAGTCATTACTAAGGCCCCTAGCACGGGTTGTTCACAAGTTACCGCGGCCTCGACATATATGGCTTAGATGGAACATGGGTGGTTTTTAGTCAGTAGAAGTCTGACACTCCCTTTCGCTCTGCCCAAGAGATTATTTGATGATTTTCCACCCGTCAAAAACGAAACAAATAAAAAAGTCTAGCATGTATTTAATCGAACGCGCGTCGTCGGCGCCGTAGATACCAACTTTTACGTTTTTATAGATTTATATGCGCGAGTAAAGCGCATACAAAACTCGTTAAAAGCGCGTACAAAGGCCCCGTACGATCGCCCTGTGTGCTTAGGTTACAAGGTTGCGTTCATATCTCGTTTGTAGCGCGTACCTATACACGCGTCATCAGCGCGTCGTCTGCGCATTTAAAATACGCCGTAAGCTAGGGGCCTTAAATCTTTCATTAATCTCATTCGAAAATAATTTGATGACGTTTTAAGTAAGTAAGTATATTTATTTGCTCAAACATGTGTATACATACAGAACGGTGATATCATGCATGCAAAATTTTATTATAAATTATGTTCGACATGTTTGTCACATACGCGACGTGCAAATATATATTATGTTGCTTTTTTATTACTTTTTAATACTCTAATACTATAACCATTTTCAGTTGGTAAATAAATCAGAAATTTACATAGACTCATCAGAAAAAAATCAAATTAAAGAAATAATAACAATAATAAAAAAAATAAAAAAATTTCACATAAAAATTTAAAAATGTCAATAGAATAAAATAAGAATACTATTTCAATGTCAAACTTTACATACTTTTTGATAAATTGTCTAAATTACAATAGCATTATGTCAATTTAATAAGTTAACAAATACATAACCAAATTCTAACTTGCTGCAAATGTCTCAGCCATAAATTCATTAATTTTATAATAAGCTTTGGTCGTCAAAAATAGTTTTAATTTCGTCTTCAAGTCTATGTTAGTAAGCTCCCTCCAACTTTTTGGTAATTTATAATAGATAGTTGGAGCCATGCAAAGAATAATCTTGCGCATAAATGCTGTCCGACTTGGATGAAGGCAGATCTGACTTTGATCACGGCGATTTCTAGGAAATTGATCTGACATGCGGGGAAATAACTCTGGATTGTTTCTAATAAATACAACAGTCTCTAAGATGTAAAGAGATGGTAATGTCAATATTTTATGTTGTTTGAAAAAGGGTTTACAACTGTCCGTGGTTTTTAAATTAAACATGGCTCTGATGCATCTCTTTTGAGCTTTAAACGCTATCTTCTTGTTTGTTGAATTACCCCAAAATATAACGCCGTATCGGAGTATAGATTCCGTCATACCATAGTAGGACGTTAATAACGCCTCAGTATTAACAGTTCGCGCCAAAATATTCAAAGCATACGCGATATTAATTAATCCGAAAAAACAAAACACACCACAGTTAAAACAATGTAGCTAGCTAACAAAGTACTATCAATTCTCATACCTAACAAAGTAAGCTCCCAATTCTAGGGCCTATATTAACAACTTGGTCCAAACCCAAACATTAGCAGGATCAAAAAGTTCAATTGTACGAAGAACTGGGTACCCAGATAATGGCCAATCGTGCGTAGATTATTCCAGTAATTCACAGACACGGGTTCAGCTTCAGAGTACCAGCGATATCAGGGTATTTGGGTTAACTTGTAAATTCGTGCGAATGTAGAGGTTTAAGCTCAATTTTGGGGGATTTAAGTATATTTGTCGGTAACAGTTAGATAGTACTGTAAGTCGTGCAAATGAGTTTGGTGTTATTTGCCTGTTATGAGGGCATACTAGCTAGATAAGACAAGACATAGTTTAGGTTGGGTCTAGATATAATGTTGTTTTAGTGCCACTTACCGGTCTGCAATAGAGCTACGTAAATATCATAGATCAGATCGAACTAGAGGTCAAAACTCTCCATCATCTGCATAGCCTTTCCTAGCTATATTAGAGTCGGCTTCAAGTCTTACTGGATGCAGTAAGACTTGATGTGCTTTAATTACTGGATGTGCTGCGGGTTGTACACTAGTCACCACGGCCTCGAAATATAGGGCTAAGAAGGAACATGGGTGGTTTTTTGTCAGTAGAAGTCTGACACTCCCTTTCGCTCTGCCCAAGAGCGGGAGGGGTTATTTGATGATTCCCAACCCCCCCAAAAAAAAAGTCTTACTGGATGCAGCAGTATTTTACATGAAGCGACTGCCTATATGACCTTCACAACCCAGTTAGTACCGGGTATTACAATACCCCTTAGTAAGACTGGTTGTCAGACTTTCTGGCCACCAGCTGTTTGAAACGGCTCATAAAGATCTACAAATGACAGTCCAACCGATTGACAGGACCAATGGCTTAGCTCACGTATCATAATTGTATGTAAAGTATGTTTTCGCAACAATGCCAAATGTGAACGTAGTACATAACAATTTGTCTTAAAATAAGTTTAAAATAAATTAGTGGAACACTGTTCTGTAAATGTCCTATTTTGATAATATCACAGTATAAAATTAGTTTATCAGTTTAGTTAAGTGCATCTGAAATGAACCTACTAAACTAGGTTTATTTATGAACGTACAAAAACTTCTATATTAAATTGTGATAAGAACGAATTGATATTTGCAATTAGTAAATCGGTATCTAATATTCCCGGTGCGTTATGTTAAATTAGAAGAACTAATGTACTGAACAGTAATATATGGAAATGCAAAGTTATTTTGAGTATCATAATGAATCGATTGACCAATTTATTGTGTTGTATTTGATTATTATTGCATCTGATTATGTAATACTACCTTTTGTTGTTTGTTTATTGAGTGAGTAAATTATAGTATATTACTGAATTGTTTGTCTAGTGGAGTGCTAAGCATTTCGATTTCAGGTCGGAAAAAGGAAAGAAAGAAAGAAAATTGTGGTTCTTAGGCAAAAAAAAAACCTTAAAAAAAAACATGACAATTTAAAAATGATTGAAACTAATAATGCCAAAAGGGCTCCAGCTCAGCATAATGCCAGATGGCAACACAAAGTGCACCACCTGACGCTGATTTTCAGCTGCTGGCCACGAGTGCCATACGCTCGAATATAAACACATTAATCAAAAGTGTCTTTCGGTTTTTCTTTCAGGATTTTTTCAGCTGCAAAGTGTTCGCACGACTAATGAATTGTCAGTGGTCACTCCATTGTCTAACTTTCGGACTTCAGATATCAATCAATCAAATCAAATCAAAATCATTTATTTCAAGTTGGCCAGTTACAGGCTCTTTTGAATAGTCGAACAAATACTAAATTTTAATAAGCTAATAAACTAAGCTACAGTCCCACTCACAAGGCATAATAACTGTCAGTGTACTGTAGTTGCCGATTCCAAAGCGTTGGTCTCATGAGAAGAATGGCAAGAAACTTCATGGATACTCTTTTAAATCATATTGTTACAAAACTTTGGTTACATCATTCATATCGAGATTGGTATATTATCATGTGAGAACGATGTAGCAAGTTGTGCACGATAAGTGTCGACATAGTAAAGCTTTTGGCTTTACTATGTCGACGATTTAAAAATAATATAATAATTCAAACAAGCCGTGGCAACTAAGAGGTGACCAGTCACAACTGACAGCACCCGTTCACGAGCATGACGCATGGATCAGCCACCATTCCACTCAACCATTTTAAAGGGAACGAAATGACCCGACACACCCGCCACCATCAGCGAGACATTTAAGTGAGCATGACACACTCTCAATCGCCAGGGCATATCCAAGTCAAATAAAAATAGAAAAACAAATGTAGGTTTCCAGAGAATGACAGCTTTCTAGTACATAGTACTCACACAATATGTGCTATGCGACTATATAATACTAAAGAGGTTGAATTTATACATTGCAAAGATAGTTGTACAATCTTCTTCTTCTTCTTTCTTCTTCCTATTAAATGCTATTCATTTAAGCGTCCTGTCCTTGTGGAGCAGGACCGGCATTGAGCCAAGCATTTTTATCAGCGATATAATCGTCTAACTTGTAATATGCTTGCTTGCATAGTGTGCGTTTGATGTATGTTTTAAATTTCGTCTCATTCAGTTCAAGAATGCTTTGTGGAATTTTGTTATAGCATCTCAAACAGTACCCCATGAAAGATGAGTCTACCTTAGCGAGTCTGAAGCCTGGCTGCACTAACTGGTCCCTATTCCTAGTAATATAATTGTGTCTGTCACCTCTTTTACTAAAAAGATGCAGATTTTTTCTGACATACATTATGTTTTCGTAGATGTACTGACAATGCACCGTCATAATGTTAATGTTCTTAAATAGTTCTCTCAGAGAATCGCGCCTACGAATACCATATATTGCTCTGATGGCTCGTTTTTGCAGAATAAAAATAGATTCAATGTCTGCAGCTCGTCCCCATAACAAAATGCCATAAGACATTAGGCTATGAAAGTAACTAAAATAGACGAGCCTAGCGGTATCTACATCAGTAAACTGACGAATTTTTCTAATGGCATATGCTGCTGAACTTAGCCGCCCTGCAAGAGATGTTAAATGAGCACCCCATTGTAGCCGTGAATCAAGCGTAATCCCCAAGAAAACCGTTTCATCTACGAATTCTAGTTTCTCGTTATTTAATAGAATATCACAATCACTACTTTTAACATTTGGTAAAGCAAATCTTATGCATTTTGTCTTTTTTTCATTTAATACTAAATTGTTTGCTGTGAACCAATTATGAATCTGAAGTAGGGCTTTATTCACGTCATCTAGCTTTTGAGCCCGTCTATTTATCTTAAAAATTAGGGAAGTGTCATCAGCAAATAACACCATATATAACCACATAGACACATAGATAACCACAGTTATACACGCCTGTCCGTACGTAATCGTACTTATGAAAAAATCTTCACAAAAATCTGCATTTATTATCACTAACCGTAACCGCAACAATGTTTCAAATATTTAGATATCTCAATATACCAAGAAAGCATCCTCTTCAAGCTTTTAACACGAAACATACAAAACTGTACAAAACGTTAACGTTCCCTCATATCGGCGAGACCGAACAACGTTTTGATTTATATATTAACGCTTTATAAACGCTATTCCGCTCTAGCAGTTTGGTGTTAAATATATTCACTATTTATACGTTCACACGTACGTTATAGGAAACCTTTGGAGATTCACTGGCGTTTTTGAAACGTAACCTTTGGTAATATCGAAGTTTTTGGCATATTACGATTTATTTTGTTAAGTGTGTCTCTATGAATTTGTTATTCTGTTTGTTGTAATATATTATTATGTGTAGTCGACAAGTGGTTAGTTACATTATTGTAACAAATTGTTTCAAGGTTTCTACCGCTGTCAAACACGATTGGTTGTTATTATTGTTTGTATTTTTTATGAATTTTATTGGAATTGTGTTTAAATTGCTGAGCAACTGTACCTTGATTTAGAGCAATAAATTGCATGGTACATAGAAGCAAGTACGTCATGGAAATGAGGTCTGTATTGAGATATAAACTTACAGTCAACAGAAATAATAAGTTTTTCTTTACCGTAATAATAATATTCTTTTGCATGCAATGATGGCGTACAAACTTAACATTACCACAGAAAGCAAAGAACTTATTTTAATAGGGGATTTATTTCTTAGAGGGCCAAAAATTTGAAATAAAACACCTTTTTAAAAAAAATATCAAATTGGTTGTATTTGACTAATCTTATACCATTCATGTTTGAATATTGTATCGGGTATAATGACCACAGGGCTTGACAGAATCTGAACCAACATACCAAACCATTTAGAAAAACTTTCGCATAACATTCGCTGAAAAAATGTGCCATGTGTGGATGACATAAAAAAATGTAATCAAAACTGTCCCCATTCCTTTCTGTATCCATGTTTGGCAGAGCGCTGACGTTAGGTGGTGACCGGCTTTCTGTGACGATGAAATATTGATCGAGAACTAAACAAATCTACACAACTCTCCCTTTAACAGACTATCCCGTAACTTTTTATTTAATTTCATTTCAAGCTTTTTTAGTGCTCAAAATTCAACGACAACTTTCGGAACATCGAAAAAATGTTCGATTTAAAATGTTGTTTAAAAAACTCGAACGAATAATTGTTAAAAAGGCCGATGGAATGTAACGTAACTTTTGCGTCTCTGCTGCTTTTTGTGACTTCCACCAAACATGGACGAATAAAGTATACAGGTAAGTACAGAGCTACACAGTAAAAATAACAATAAAAATTATGCGCATTGTTTCATTTCGTTTACAAACAAAGATTCGTGAAACAGCAACCACCCAAAAAACCAGCATCGATATAACCGTGTCATAATATATCTCAGTTACCGTGGCTCGCGGTAAAGTGTGAAATATACTGTTGTTCAATATTTATAGGATTTTTATTTGTGTTATTTATTCACAAGGCACGTTTGTCGTTGAGACAAAAGGCGACTGTGCCTCCGTATCTTATTTTTCGTTAGTATATCTGCATTCGTTTTGGTCGTCTTAGGGCGTATAAATAATGCATTATCACGCGTTGGGTCTCGCCAAGGGACCGGTCAGCGGGAATAAAATTATTTGTTGTGGCTTAGCACTTATACAACAAAACAATTCGCCGTCGCACGTTGTATAAAATTATTTTATTGAGCTTTGAAAAATAAATTGTTAAGCTGCTCCGGAGGTGGGTCTTAGGTAATCTCTTCTGAGGAGAAAATCTTAAAGAATATCAATTTTGATCTAGATTTTGCGAGGAAAATTTAGATAAGCAAACAGCATTTATAACTATAATTCTACCCTTTAATATAAAACCGAACGAAAAGCTACGGTATTTTTTTTAATTATCGACCATTTCTATAATGCGCTTTAGCGTGATCATCATCAGCCTATCTATTTCCCAACTAATACTACTTACTACTTACTTTTTTACTTTCAAATGCCCATTTAATAGAATAAAATTATTTATTTACTACTTACTACCCTCATCCGTGTGTCACTGCGGGGGGCCTACTGAAAACCAGCGCTGAGTGTTTTACACCCAGCATATGCTGAGTTGGTTACCCTTTCGTTATGGGCATGCTCAGCGCAGTTGAGCTGTTTAATTAATTGTTAAGCTGTTTGTTGTTATTTGTTTATGTATGTGCTGCTCTTTTGTGTTGCTGCTGTCCACTAACGAATAAATACATATTCTATTCTATTCTAACTATGTTGGGGTTGCGGTCCAGTCTAAACGTATGCAGCTGAATAACATTATTTTTTTGCTTTAACACAGTGTAATTTCACATAGAAGAAACGTAACTATACTAGTTTACAGATCATTGCTATTCATCATGTTATAGTCACACACTAACACATTTCTTAAACAACAATGACAATGACTTGTGAAGCTATGATGTATGTCGTAGCTCTAAGGACGGTTTTCGTAGTGTGAGTGTTACCACACATATGCGACTGACTGTGAGTATACCAACAATACTTACAAACACTCATCGAAGTCCTTATACAATACTAAAGTCGATTCTCACGACACCTTCCTACGTCGGGAATCCACAAAGCTTCATAGCATATTGTGGCAACATCGCTTTCAATTCAGTATCGTCTAATGGCGACGCTTCGTGAAGAGCGTCGTTACCTTCTTATTGGTTGTTATTTTTGTCAAGTTCATGTACTCTTGTGGCTTTGTGTTCCTGGTAGAATGTTGGAGGATACTCTGTGAGGTAGCTCGATCTTTTGATGTGGTTATGGTAGATCTAGAGAACGACCTTGAAAACGAATCCTGAGTACAAGGAATTTCAAAGTCAGGTGCGTTGTAAGCATCAAGTCTGCAAGCATGACCAAAAATGTCTGAACGTAGTTATACGAAGCAAAAGCTAGATAGTGCAAGGTTCAATCAAACCCATCACGCATTCTGTTTATCAAACTAACTGCCGTACTCATAGATATTTAATAATTACATAAGCCATCACTTAGTAAAGATTTGACAGTTTATGGAAGGTTTTTGTTTTGTATAACAAATCATTAATAAGGTAAACATTAAATATCTCATAAGGTAGTAAGTAACTTTACGCAAAAGTAAAAAAAAAAACGGGTCTTATTTCCTAATTAACTATTGAATAGCTTTATATATCCGCGTAAAAAACTTACCTTACTAAGGTTTATGCTGACCTTTTTTACTAAAGAACCAAAAAATCTTACCAAAAATATTTTTTTTTACAATTTAATTTAGGCAAGCTTAAACTATGCCCGTTAAAGCTAAAGTAGCTCCACCAGCCTTCAGACTATACACAAACTTTAGGTAAACAAACTGAAGTACTTACAAGAAGCAGCGAGTATTTACAAAATAAGCCAATACCGGGTGTCTTGTTTTAATTAGAATGCAAATTTAATAGCCTAGAGGAATTTACATGTCAATGGTTGCCTAAATAACGTAATCTAGAGTACAAAGGATTCGACTGCCGTTGTACGGCAGCTTACCGGCTTCAGAATATTGATCTACAGTTTATGAGACTCGAAGCGCTTATGAATGCCAATAAGTGTTATAGGGACTGACTACCTTGAATACTAAGAAATGAGGTAATACGAGAAATTTGCGGTATAAAAAAAGATGTACTTAGTGACAAAAAAATTAAAGAGTATACTGAGATGGTTTTGGTCATGTCGAGAGGATATGTGAAAGTCGATTAACAAAAGCTAATTACAAGGCAGATGTGAGTGTCAATGCCGGGAGGGACGCCTTAGAATGGCATGCATTGTGATCTTATTGGTGTAGTTCTTCAGAAAGGACAGAGTGCGTGATATTCGCAACCGGCATGAAATGAAAATCAAAATCATTTATTTCAAGTTTGCCAGTTACAGGCTCTTTTGAATAGTCAAACAAATACTACATTTTAATAAGCTAATAAACTAAGCTACAGTCCCACTCAAAAGGCATAATAACTGTCAGTGTACTGTAGTTGCCGATTCCAAAGCGTTGGTCTCATGAGAAGAATGGCAAGAAACTTCATGGATACTCTTTTAAATCATAATATTGTTACAAAACTTTGGTTACATCATTCATATCGAGATTGGTATATTATCATGTGAGAACGATGTACCAAGTTGTGCACGATAAGTGTCGACAGTAAAGCCAAAACGACGATTTAAAAATAATATAATAATGCGTGTATGACCAGATGTATGAATGTGAACGAGACAAAAGGAGTAGGTATGTAAGGATCATAATTAGTGGCGTTCTCTGGTTTCTGCCTACCCTCATGGGGAAAGGGCGTGAGTTTATGTATACAGAGTGTAAATTAACCCTTCACACATACGTCAACCATGCATTATGTACATCAAACTAAGTACCCCCCCTACGCAAAAATTTTTGCTGGGAAACGATTTTTTTTTTGGGGTCAAAAATCACATTTTAGGGTAAAACTATAGCACAGCAATGTAGCACTCTTAAAACATTGTGCTGATCCGTTTACTATTCAAAGCATCCCTTTGCTTTGAATAGTAAACGGATCATGGAGGTAATTTAAGTAAAGTTATAACCGGAAAAACTAGTATTTACAAAAACAGCTGTGCAAAATTCCGAACTTTGACACCCAATATCTCCGTAACTAAGGGGTTCCCAGGTATGGTATAAAACAAAAAAATGATCGCAGTGGTGGGGAGAACAAGTGCCCTTCGTTTGCGTTAAGGGTACTCTTACATCCTTTATAAAGTCTTAACTCTTATACCTGGGAACCCCCTAGTTACGGAGTTATTGGGGTTCAAATTTCTAAATTTTTCACAGGTGTTTTTGTAAATACTAGTTTTTTAGGTTATAACTTTCCTTAAATTACTTCCATGACCCGTTTACTATTCAAAGCATCCATTAACACAATATTTTAGGAGTGCTACATTAAGTTATACCGTAAAATGTGATTTTTGACACCAAAAAAGAGTCGTTTCCCAGCCAACAATTTTGCTTAGGGGTACTTAGTTACATGTACAGAATGCTTGGTTGACGGCTATGTGAAGGGGTAATTTACACCCTGTATGTATGTATAACCTTGAATAAATTTATTCAAGTTTCATCAGCTACCGCCGCCGATGCTTGCTAATATGTCTGATTGAATGCGTGTCGTTGAATACGACGCACTGAAAAGATTCAACATTTTATGGCAATACTTTACGATGTACATCAAATAGGCTATGCGTAATTCAGTCTGAGATTGATATTTGATGTTTCGCGGGATCGTTTACATAGGAAGGCACATAAATATTTATTAGAATTATAGTTTTTCTATTGTGTTCACACGTCCGCGTCTCTTCAAAAGAGTATTAATAAGAAGAAATAAAAATTTTATGATTATTGGTTTGCAGTGCTTACTAATGGTCTAACTGATTCTGAGAGCAACCATTACGATCAGATATACTTAGGGCTACTACTGATAGAAGTGGTTTCCTAATAGAAATTCTTTACTCTGTTAGAAGCAATTTGATTAGGACATAAAATAACGACAGTAGCGCTATGTTTATGACTGTCTACATAAAATGTCGGTCTACCCGTATAAATTAATATGGTACTCTCCATAGTATAGGATTTGTTCATAATTATTATAGACTAGCAGACGTCACGCGGTGTCACCCGCGTAGTTCCAGTTCCCGTAGAAATACAGGTATAAAAGTAGCCTATGTCACCCGGGGATAGTGTAGCTTCCCAACGGTGAAAGAATTTTTCAAATCGGTCCAGTAGTTTCGGAGCCTATTTGTTACAAACAAACAAACAAATCTTTCCTCTTTATAATATTAGTGTAGATTTAATAAATTTAGTCAAGAAGAATGTTAAGGAATATTATTAAAATCGTTTTATTTTTTTTATCAATTTGATTCCTTAGTTTAGTCTATGATAAACAAGATAAGCATAATTGAAACAAAAACACTTAATTTTAAGAATATGCTAAAGAATATAAGAATATGAAATGTAAGAAACACGAAACAATTATCTAACTCGTGTAACGTTTAAACTGAACTTATAAACGAAGTCAAAAATAGGCAATACTGACGTCATTCACGTCAAACACGTGTGTGTACTTGAGTATACGTCAGCATTTGTCGCCACTTGTTGTGTCCTGTGATAACCGGGGTGATAGCACCATTTAGTCTAGTTCACCGGCTCACCAGATCATCTAAGTCCTCAGTCCCGGGTGGCTTACAACAACTCACAACACACTTCCCCGTTCGTGATGGCTGTCAGTTGTCCCCATGTGACAGCTTCCTGACTCTTGTATCTGTGAGACGGTGTTGCTATATCTAATAGATAGATACACCTTTTTTTTTGCGTGTGGGAAATCATCAAATTAGAAATCATTAAAGAGAGCGTCAGACTTCTACTAACTAAAAACCACTCATGTTCCTTTTTAGCCCTGTAAGTCGAAGCCGCGGTATCTTTTGTGAATAACCCGCATCCCCGACGGAAAATAGACACACTTCAGATACACTACACTAATCATACACTATGTTGACAAGAAGCAATCGTTCAACATTTAACATGACAACTGTAATCCTCGAATTGTTAGGCAGAGCTATACCTATTATTATACTCACATTTAACCAGTTATGTTTTAAGTCCCATGTCATCATCTGCCTAGGCTTTTCCCAACTATTTTGGAGTCGGCCTCCAGTCTAACCCGATACAGCTAAGTACCAGTATTTTACATGGAGCGACTGCCTATCTGACCTTCACGACCCAGTTAATACTAAATAATATGAGACCCTTTGATAAGACTGGTTGTCAGACTTTCAGGTCACTGACTACTTGTAACGACTGCCAAAGATCTATATATGGCAGCCGGGACCAACAGCTTAACGTGCTTTCCAAGGCACGGAGGAAACTCGGTATGTAATGAGCGGTCACCCGTACACAGACCAACCTAGGCAACTGCGGCTTATCATATAGGTCGACCCGAGTAGCAGTTATTATTAAACCATGAGCTCTAAGCTTCGGGCTTAAGTCCCTTAACCGGCCACAAATCCAGACTCTGCGTCTGCTACTGAGAAATTTCCTGATGCTACTTGCACTTTACCCGAATAGGTAATCGAACGCAAGCAAACAGCAACACCGTTGTTCGAAAGGGATACCGGGGCCCAGGACACAAAGGGCCAAGTAGGAACATGACGGCACGGTTGGCGCAGTGGCTGAGCGATTGGACTGTTGCGGAGAGTGTCGCGAGTTGGATTTCCGCACGGTACAAATATTTGTGTGGCCTACAGATATTTCTTTTGGGTCTGGGTGTATTTGTGTATGCGAAGTTTAAATATTTGTAAATGCACTCGCGATACAGGAGAAATTCCTAGTGTGGAGCAACGTTATAAATAAAAAAACATGGGCTGTTTTTAGTCAGTAGAAGTCTGGCACTCTCTTCCATAATGATGATCTTCCGTCCTTCATTTGATGTTTTCTCACCCTCCACAATAAAAAAAAGCCCTCGTGACCGTCAGTTGCGTTTGCGTTTTCAAAAAAAAACTACTTGGAGTTATTACTCCAACAAATAGTAAAGCAAAACTTTTTACTGCACATTAAAATTAAAACAATGCACCGCTCCTTAATAAATAACGAGTTTACGAGAAGCTATATAATAAAGACATGCGAATGCCATTAGTGTTATTACACTTTTATAGCAGCTTATAGCAGGTGTATCAAATGCAGGGATAACAGTGGCGACAGAAAATCTCATTACTGTTTAGGCGTAAGTTATAAGAGGAGCGATTTGCGATAGCTGTACCGATGACCCACTTGACCTGTACCTTGACTCTTATTACATATTATACAGAGAAAACCCCTTTTATAATAACACTAGCTGACCCACGCAACTTCGTCTGCGTCATAATAATACATATATAACTTACAACCTTCCTCGATGGATCGACTATTCATAGTTATATTTTTTCAGTTAGTTTTCTAATGCTGAAACAATTTTCAAAGTCGTCTGAGTAATTTTTGAGTTAAATCGTCACAAACAAAAATCTAATATTTCCTTTCTATAATATAAGATAGAACCTTAGATTTTACACTATTAAAGTGAGAATTACTATAAGTACCTACCTATCTCTTACTGTTAAATATACACTCATCATCATCATCATCAGCCTATATTGTTCCCACTGCAGGGACTCAGGCCTCCTCTCTAGTAGTGGGATGGGCTGTAATCCACCACGCGGGCCCAGTGCGGATTGGTAGATGTCACATATCTTCGATTTTTTTGTTCTAAGATATGCCGGTTTTCTTACGATGTTTTCCTTCACCGTTTTGAGAACAGTGGTAATTAAATAAATTACAAAATGTTCTGCGCCTGCCTGGGTTCGAACCCACCACCAACTGTTCGTAAGTCGGGACCGCCACCACTGGGCCACCACTACTCACAAAACAATATACAAAAACACCTTGTAAATATTATGGTGCAGAAAATAACTTGAATTTGAATTTCCCGGAGGCCGGACCGCGTAATTATTTTAGTCGCGCGTATATTTTAACATTTTGATATCTTCTAAGGTATTTGTTTAAACTAAATAGAGTAAAAGGAACAAATATTCTATATTAAATTTCCTTTCTAACAAACATATTTATTTAGATATAGATTAATACCATATGGGTTAAATAAGCTTCGCAAAAAATAATTCTATTTAACCTAACATTTCGATACTAAAAAATGGTTAAAGTAAGTCAATCTTAGTAGATAGATCATATATTATGCTGTCGCGGACTTTTTCGTAGAACTTTTAAAGAAGAACATTTCTTTAGTACACAATATTTGCATAACTTAAACCATTTTCGCAGCGCACGCAACGGAAGCTCTCAATAAGGAATATCGTTTCCCGTTTTTGCAACATTTTTCATTTATGCTCCGTTCCTATTAGTCGTAGCGTGATGTTATATAACCTAAAGCCTTCCTCGATAAATATTTTTTCAAGTCCAACCAGTAGATCCTGAGATCTTAGCGTTCAAACAAACAAACAAACTCTTCAGCTTTATAATATTAGTATAGATATGACAATGACGCGGGCACTCCGCACTCTTAACCTTGTGATGTGGATTTATTTCATAGTCAAAAAGTGCAATGTTTGTGATTAGTTACAAAATTTTATTTAAATTATTATTGTGTACACTTACACTATATGTGTGCATTATGGTATACCCTGTAAAGATAGTCGTAAGATGGAGAATAAAAAAAAACAAATAAAGTAAATAAAAAAAAAACAAATTACCTATAACAAAAAAATAATAATAATAGGAGTAGAAGCAATTGCTATCAAGAAAGGATTTGATCAAAACAAACAGGATATTATGTAATATCATCATGAAAGAAATGCGGATTTTTCAAGTGTTTTTTGAAGTGCTAACTTTTTGGGATAGGTAAAAATTTTTAAAATCGTGTCATAACACGTATCCATTAGGTCACGTTTCCAAAAATTTCAAGAGTTCAAAAGTTGTTAAAGGTTCCGGACTTTTTTTTTTTAAACTTTTGTTCTATAGTCCAAGCATTCTTCAATTTTATTTATTCGTATAGATTACCCAGTTCTTTTGACTTGAGCCGATCACTAAGCTCACTAGTGTCTGTGAGTGTCAGAAATTCGTTTTGTGAGCGATACTTGATTATATGGGAGGAAATGATTCAGTGAAAATTAAGCACAATTAGGCTCCCTTCGGCAGACATCAGCAAGTTATGTCCGATAAATTATATGCCTTGATGTTATGTCTTGATAAGTTTTTATCACTTCTGATGAGACGAAATTTTAATTATTTTTAGTGTCTTATTTTGGTTTCGATGTTTTTGGGGAATTTAGTTTCTAATTATTTGATGTAGTGGGTAACTTGGTGGTTTGATTTTAGTGAGATTGAAATGGTGTTGTTTGTTCTTTGATTGATCAATAAACACATAAGTTAGAAAGTTGAAACGCATTTTAATTATACCCCTGCTCCAAGTATAAACCTACCTAATACGACATATATATTTATATCTTATCTCATAACATATATATATATACCATGACATTATCGAAACCAATTAGATACGTATTTTTTGTTTTATCAAATTAATAAAAAATTACGAAAATAAAACGTGTCAATGATCATGAGTGGGGATTTTTGACGTCACTTTGTGGGTAAAAACGTACTTACCTTGTGACGTCAAACGACTTGGCACGACTTTTCGAAGCACTGTATCTTTTATTTACGTGAAAAAATAAAAAAATACGTGAAAAAATCTACCTGACGGACTAATTAGATATTTTTGGTGAAATATGCGATTATTTTTGCTAGTTGGTAGGTAGACAGTCTTAGCAAACTATTAACCAAGTGTTCACTACTGAACGACATTATAACAGTGCACAAGCCGAGTTTCTGAGATGCGAAAGGTTCTAGACGTAAAAACGACACGCTTAGGCACCAAATAAGGGTATTATTTGTCCCCACACTCACTATGCGGGTTAGTGACCGCAGACTTAGCCTGCTCATACAGCTGACCACCAAGTCAACTGATGTCTTTTCAAGCAGATACTTGAAAGTTGCTTACAATACCTACCGCGCCTGTAATGCTCGTAGGCTGAGGCAGAGTAGTGTCTTTAATCCCCCTCAATTTGGCTAGTTGTGTCTGTACCATGTAATAGGAGCTTACCCTATCAATCGGTCCTGTCTCCGGTCTGCTAATGAAAAAAAAACCTTATGTGTTTTTAGTTCGTTGTGTTGTGTTTTTTTTATTAATATAATTTGACACAAACACAAGACAAATAAACACTGTGTAATCCTTTCATTTGATTCTACGGAACCACGGTCGGCTGTAATCAGAGGTGTACTTAATTGCTCATGGCTTCACTGTAATTCATCATTAAAAAATTGGCCACATGCAAGTCGGACTTGCACATTAAGAGTTCCGTACCACTGTATATTCAGAGATTTTCCATGTCATTTAAACACCGTAGACTTCTTATAGGTTTGCCTGTAATCTAAAAGTGTCGAAATAATTTCTGTATTTTTTTAAAAATTATAGCATTTATTAAGGGGGGGGGGGGCAGAAAGATGGAACATTCAAAATAAAAATAATTAAGAGCAGGCGCATGAAAAATATTTGTACGAAATAATATTGACTGACCTATAAGGTGCCTAAACTGATTTATTTAACAATATTCTCGTTCTTTTAATTTCATTATCATGTAGTCTGTCAACGGGGGCCAGTCTAATCCATCAATCGAATGGCTCCCCTCTGTTTTTCTGTCTTGTTTGTTGTTTTTTTTATATATTTCGGACTCAGCATGGGATTTTACATGGGGAGTGTAATGGAAAAAAGAGGTACGGTCTTTACATTCGTTAAAAGCTGCTGTAAGACTACCTTCACAACAGTTTGAATTCATTAGAAGTTACCTACTTTCATTTTACTACTATTTTAAGGACAAGTTTTTGAATCAAATTATGATATTTAAGTGTGACCAGTAGGCTTCATTTTTAGCACAATGTCTTTTAGAAATGTAACCTGTAAAAACAAAAAAAAAAGACATCCTTTAAGCGACAATGCTCCCCTTACCCAATCCTCTCCCGAATTTTCATTAAAAAAGCAAATAATAAAATTCCTTCAGAATTGCTGATACTCTTAATTTCCTGAATTCAGTATTACTCCAGTTCTAAGCTTTCTCAACTCGACGGCCTCCGTACACCGATTCGATTAAAGACAACGATCGCGTTTCCTATTAGGTTCTGTTGCAACGGCTCGTGACGTCACGCTCTTCCCTCGGCGCTACCGAGTTTTTTAGGGTTCCGTGTCGAAAAGGAGGAAAATGTGATACTATGGGCTACTAAGGATGCTCTTCAACGTTCTATATAAGTGTAAATTAAATCAATTTCCAACCCATTATTTTTAACATGCATGCATAAATTCACAACTTTTTCGAACCACATAATGCCTTTTCTTATACTCCTTTGACCACATCCACGTCCATACGTGCACGCGACGCATCTAGCATACACGTAACTAGTGGCGAGTAATACAAACTTGTCTTTTCATAACCCTTAAATGTTAAAAAACCGTATTTTTTTTCTTTATTTGACTTTTCAGATGCCACAGACGCCCAGGGCTGAATCTTTACAAATGTGGTACCCACCCATTTAAACTTTTCACACCTTACATGTATGTAACTATGCCCGCTGTTATCAAATGGTTATAAATATAAACCTTTCTTCAACCAGTTTTTCAGTAACGTGTATATGGAACCCGTAAGCAAGTTAAGTTTCCACGTGGCCAGCTTTTTTTGCAATATTCTTTCCAGACCACTCGAATGCTATAGCCTTAATTGGAGTAGTGAATATTGTTCCGCTGAAGTTTTATGAGTTTGAATACCGAAATTGCCTACTCTTTTGGCCAGTGAATGCACTTTTTCCGAATTGGTTGCAATACTTTTTGAATGAAATTTCGGGGCTGAATTTGGTGTTTGTTCCTTGATAATTGGGTCAAAAAGTGGCTATAGATTTTTCTTGATGTTTTAAAAATATTTTTTAAATTAAAATAAATATCAAAATATAGTCTATAGCCTAGACAGTTCAATAACCTTAGTTTAGATATCACTAAAGCATGGGTTTTCAGTAATGTAGGACAATAAACTCAGTAATATTTGCAATTATAGCTTAATTAGTGTATGTTTTGCTAAACCCGAAACGCAAATAAAGGTGCTTTTATGAATTAATTTGAATACGACACGCTACTCAAAATTCTAATTATTTATTAACAACCAAGTACATTTTATCTAGTGTGTATTTAAATGGTGATACCTACCCAAACTAGACGTTAGTCTGTATCTTGGGGATCATCATCATCATCTTCATCATCATCAACAGCCTATTAATGATCCCACTGCTGGGACACAGGCCTCCTCTCTCTTTGAGAGGGAAATGTATCTTGGGGATCAGAGTAATAATAATATGTAGGTACTATAACTACAATTACCTACTACTATTTTATTATTTAATTAGTAATGTAATAATTATTTAGGTATTTATCAAACTTTGGTCAGAAACGCGTGTGTATTCAAACTAAATTCAAAGTTTGTTCTCAGAAACAAGAAATTGCAAAAAAATACACTACCATAAAAAATACGCCGAAAAACAATCAGAACATCGCATAAGCTATCCATAGACAAAATAAAGGAGCAAATTAAAATAAAACAGATCTAGGTAACCGCGGGTGTGCCTCAGATAAGCCGGAGCAAAAAGAGATCTCATATTATACGTCCCCATATCGTGTTATTACAAGTGCTGAGTGCTCATCGCGTTTGTAGTGGACTAGAACTCCGTATGTGGCATAAATATATTGTGAAAGACATGATAGCCATTAAGTTATAGTTATTCTTCATTTATAGCTTTTTACATTCTTCATTTATTTTTACAACATAGAACCCTTTTAAGAAACGTTTTTACAGATTTGTTAACTATTTATTGAATTGTTGCACGTAACTAATCGTATCAAACAGTTACTAAAATGCAGTGTTAATAAAACTATGAACTCTGAAGCTGTGTTAACTCAATATTTTTTCAGTTAGATAAATCTTTGCTGGGAACGGACCGTACAAATAGAATCCGAAAAAATATTTGATTTGAAAAACTATGCGACTTTATACAAACCAATCAAAAGGTTTTTACGATCCAGTCGGTGATTTCTGCGAAATCATAATTTTATGAACAAAGTTGTTTTATTAATGAAGTTTTTACTTTCAAGCGTTGAACCCGTCGATTTTTGTCTATCATTTTTTTGCCACTCCCATTAAAATTCGTGTCGTTAAAAATTTTACTAAATTAACGCCATTAAAAAGTTTTCACTTTGCGAGGCAGTAACTGTTGAACGTAAAAAGTGTCTTCGTTTACGTTGCCGTCACCGAGATAAAATATAGAAAGATGTCTATTAGTGTAAATATTTAACTTGAAAACAAAAAATGCCGAAATGTGGCTGTACAGAAATGTACTTTCACAATTAGTTTTTAACCAAACCGCTATATGAGCAGTATGAAAATCAAAAATTATGCTTTATGCAAAATATGGCCCGAAGTGTCCAAAATAGTTTTTCCGTAAACAAATTTGACCTATTTCAGGAGGTCAGACGTGTATACAAAATCAAAAAATCAAAATATTTTTATTTCACATAGGCCTACATGGGCACTTATAAAACGTCGGTAAAAAGGGGCACGGTACGGTGCTTTGGTCGATTCCTAAGGAGAAGAACCGGCAAGAAACTCCAAAGGTTACTCTTTTAATCTTTTAAAATCTTTTGGGTTAACAATAAGGTATATATACACACATGAAGACCATGCAGATTATTGTCTGAGATGGTCTTTTGAAGAAAGCACCACACAGATTTGAGTGGACCCGTCCAGTGAGTGCAAGCATTTGTCAGTTATCGTGGAGCTCGACTTATAACTCAAGGAGCTCAACGTCACGACGAACAATACCAAAGAAAGGACATTTGGGTGGGTCACTTAAAGTACTCAAACTGCCAGACAATCACAACAATTAAAATTAAAGAAAGACCCACATGGTCCTCACATTCACAATATATTTTTTTATATATTAATTACAATAATACGAGTACCATGAACATACTACTCACATCCACAGTTCCACACTCAATAAATACCTATATGGACTAGTCTCTTCAATGTCAATTAATGTCAATTAGGTTCAAGAGTATCGTGAAACAGAATTCTTTGAAAAATCGCTGAGGACCCTCAGTAACATCATGAATGACTATGTACTATGTAAGAAACAAAGATCCGAAATCTCAAGTAATGTTGAACTTTAACTCAATAATATAAGTAAGTTTATACTGATCTTGTTCTTTGTACCTACATATTTTATTACTATTTGTAAACTTTAGACTACAAATAGATACTCATAAAGTAAACATTTTGTTTATTCAAAAAAATAATGAATCACATATTGTAATCAATATGATACGTGTTGTTATTGTACGGAAACGGAATAAAAACCAAATTTCTGATTCCTATATTTTTTTTAACATCACAGTTTTTTCGACTAGGGCCATTTTGATAAGGATAAGGGAGAATATCCAAAACTAAATGCCACAAACAAGATTACAAAACAAAACAACCAACCAAAAATAGTCAATCCAAAAACAGAAAATCAATTAGTAATGTCAATTAGAACACCACGTACCGCGTTCTTACTGACAGCAGCCGCCGAGACGACGGGCTTACCTCGCGCCAACGCGAAGGTTTATCCAAGACAGTAATGAATATTAATTCAGAACTACAAACCTATCTATGTGTGCTATTGAATTAACTATTGGATACCCCGGAGGTCTATTTTAAAGTCGAGAAATCGGAATAGTAAAGTCAGACTTTTATAGATGGATGGTTGGTGCAGACCGTTTAGACCTAATGCAAAAATTATGAGCAACTTTGTTCTACCTATTTTTGTCATGATCATGACACACCATCGAACAAATCTTTAATCTAAGAGACACAACCACTCATTGTCATTAATAAATAAAAAAACGACCGATTTTAGGGTCTCTTGTTTTGAAATATTTGTATTTGTGTAAAAGCAAATATTATGTACATTGTACAATGATTTCATTTCAATATTCCTTACCGGATAACAAATTATGTATTATGGATATCAAACTCTATGGTCAAACTTATACCTTTAGAGTAAATTAATATATCTGATACTATTTTACATAAAGGTCTTTACTACGGATAAAATAGGTACAAATTCCATTTTTAAAACCTCTCATCTACAACTACTTAATTTCAAAGAACAGACTGTATCTCTCAGGATCTCTAGTTCCAGTCCAGTATCTACATTTATCACCATGGATCATTACAAATCCTTCTGTGGTTACTGATGAGAAACTGTAGTTAGCAAACTAGTCGTCTGGGATGGATGTCGTCAATACAACGCGCTCAAAGCAACCTGTACATATTAAGAGGTCCCGCAGTTTTGAATAACAAGATTCACGTTTGTGTTTTTAGAAATTCTGTAGAAAGTGATCGGAAATTGTCCTTTAACTAAACTGTGTTTACCCAAAGTAACTCTCAAAAGTTTTTTATTGAGTTTTCCTACTAAACTAACAGCGTTTTCTTGGAAAACTCTAGGTAACTCTTGTGATGAAAATTTTCATGAATCGATGAAACTTGCTATCGAATATTTTTCATATTTAACATACTCGCTGTTGTTATCAAGTTATTTTCAGAATAAATTCTCTTATTGTGGTGTGATAATAGCTCTTACAGGAGCAGTTTAGTTAACAAAAAAAATCTAATTAGTCCGTCAGATAGATTTCCAAAAACTATTGGACACGTATTTTTTCGTTTTTCACGTAAACAAACAAAGAAGACGAAACAGTGCTTATAAAACTCGTGTGACGTCATATTGTAAGACATTAGTATGTAATTTTTTAACGGTGAGTGACGTCACAAACCCATACTCAAATCTTTGCCGCGTTTTATTTTCGTAATTTTTTATTGATTTGATAAAACAAAAAATACGTATCCAATGTTTTTCGATAATCTAACAGACGGGCTAATTAGAATCATATTTTTTTTAAGTCAGTAAACATACCTTTTATTTGACAGAAACTTCTAAAGCAGCAGATTTACAAAAAGTAGTGATCTCCATTCAAGTAATCTCGGTATCTCCAACACATTGCAGTGCAACTGGATGACCTTTTTTTTGGCGGGTTTAAAATCATCAAATAAGCTCTTGGCGAGAGCAAAAGGGAGTGTGTCAGACTTCTACTGACTAAAAACCACCCATGTTCCTTCTTAGCCCTATACGTCGAGGCCGCGGTAACTTCTGAACAACCCGCAGACCAACTTGATGGCCTCTTTCGATCTTTGTATAAGCCTATTATTGGTATCAAAACTTTATAAACTTATAATACTCTCCCAATTCATATGGGATCAGCGCAGCATATTTTATTCTCCCATTATTCTCTATAATTCGTCGTCTCATCAAACACCATATTATCATCCTTGACACAGTCCATCAGTCGTTTCTATAGTTTTTCTAATCCCATTCACATTAATACTCAAAACTTTCCTTACAACATTTCCTCATTTCCCCGTATCACATAACACGACAACCAATTACCACACAACTTTTCAGTCAGACTTCATCATATCACTATGATTAAAATGTCACCGTCAAAATAATCAAGTCAGGTACTATAAACCCTTCTCACATCATCGTCGTCTGACGAGTTTGCGACAACACCGTCTATTTGTCTGAAACCAGCTCCCTAGAGATGCAACGTAATGAATATTAACATCCAAACGTATCTACCAGATGGTTGCGTACCTCTGGATGCCATTCCCCTCTATTTGAAGTTATGTCTATTGATACCTCGACAACTGGGAAAGGTCTTGCTTACCTCTGGTGCGGACAGAGTCGGACGACTTATCAAGTAACTAGTCGGATGCTATGAACAGTCAAAGGCAAGAAATCCTTCGTTCTGGGACTGTCAAAGAGATTTTACTGAAAAGAGTTTTGATAAAAGCTAAAAGGTGGCTGTGTAATGGTATGAAGTTGAAAAGGGTTTTAATGTATCGATTCGCAGAATGAAAGTTCGAGTTGATTTTTTATTTATTTAATGTAGTGTTTTAAACCTGAAAAGGTTATTGCACGTGATCGGTTAGTACCCGATTTTATTTTTAATATTCGTAGAAACACCTTTGTTGAAGAAACATTTAAAATTCCTTATGAAATACCCAATGTTTTTAAGGATCTAAAGCTGCATTAAATGAAACCCAGTTTAAATTCCTAACCACGTTTCCAAAACGCACTGTAAAATCGCAGCACGATTAACGGGTAACGCTTGTTTGCATAGCGTGCAGCAGCCGTCGCATTAAAAGAAAATTAACGGAATTTGATGCACGGATTATGCAAATCGAAGCATATCTGCCAACGTTCTTTGTTATCACGTACACAAAATGAGTTTTGATGGTAATGTCCTAGACAATTTGTGTTTCTTGCACTACTTTTGTCTGTGCGATAATTAATTTTAGAGCGCGTTTTCAGGATTTGCGGAGTTTACTCTTCTTGGAATCATTACGCTGTTAGTGCATTAACGCGCTTACCAACTTGCGATTTTCGCGCTCAACGAAATACTTTTTTATATGTTTTGTTCATTAGTTGTCGCAACGTTTTTGCATACATTCTTACTGAAATAAAGAATTTTATAGGAAAGCAGGGAAACAGAAAATAATCCTGTTTGGGTAGAGGATTTAAAAAAATGCAAATCGGCGAACTGAAAATTTTCGTTTTATTTATTTATTTGGATAACCAGCAATTGTTTGCACAATAAAATTATAAAACTACGTTTATAAGTGCAACAATTAATAAAATAGGTTAACAACACGTGCACTAATAATAATTGTAATCCTGAGCTAAATTTGCCCACCATATTTGTACGCCTCCTGGCATAACATAGCGCTCTGTTAGTCAAACATTAAGATCTGTACTTGTTTTTACCTATGTTAACAAATAAAAGATGATTTGATTTGACTGTTCGTAGTTTTATAAATTATTTAACAATAATGCGTTATTAACGCTTTTTATAATTTACAAAACTGAGTTTACAACAACACATACCATAACACATTACAATATACAAAAGAAAAAAAAAGTTAAAAAATAGATTATTAAACGAAATTAATAAAAATCAATAAATTTACAATATGTACAACCAAATCAACCTTTGATACCAAATACATTTAATTACAACTAAATTGAATTGAATTAAATATGTAAATCACAGCACATAATTAACTGAGTTCAACAATAAATAGGAATATATTTCCACTACACATTACAATATCCATCAGAAGCATTAAATATAATTATTATTAAATTTGTCGAATTAACTACGCATCTTTTATGATTACAAAAGCAATTTAACATAGTTTTCATTAAAATTCTTAAATACTTAAATTGTTTTTTTATTTTATTTAGATAATTGTCGGCGTCTGAAGGTTTTGAATGTGGTTTAATGAGGTAGTTTTTTATTTCAGTCAGTCAACTAAGATGAGTCCAAATCAATGTTTTAGAAGCACCTCTTGACTTCAATGATCAAGTCATCCATCCATATTCCATACCAGTCCATGAATGTCTCACAGCAAAGCAAAGGCCTCTTCCCAAACAGAGAAGGCCTTTGATAGCCAGAAATTGCAATGTCTAAACTAGTCCTAGATCAGATAATACCAAGGCATTGAAAACAGTTCAAGCTTTGAATTCGCATGAATCAGCTGAATTGAGACTTGATTTGCTGCTGCATCAAGTAAACATTTGAATAACAAACAGAGGGCTACCAAACCACCATCTCCTGCCCAATATAAATGAAAACAAATTTATGAACAGGCTTCCCTGAAAAACCAATTCAGTCCCCTCAAAATTACGGTATCGTAAAACAATGATTGAAAATCTCGATATCGGTCTTATATTTCCATTATGTTAGGGGAGTGAGTAGTCATGCAACTGTTATCAAGGCAGGTATCTATAGCTTGATTTGATAATAATAACTTGCAGCCGGGAAATGTGGAAATCGGGGGGCGAACCCGACTGGGGCGTGAAAATGTTTATACACTTTCATAATTTTGAGGGGATGATATCGGATACAGTACAAAGAGGGGTCGGACAAGGAAAGGGCTTTCAACAAAATACTTAATACGGAAAATACGAGGTAGAAAACCTGGTTATTTCTAGCCGATGCTATTATTTGGGCGTTGATGTTATGCGAGGATTTGTCTGGAGTATTGCATTAACATATTTTGGTGGCGTTCGTTCCCTTGATGTATTTTTGTTTGCTTGTATATTGTGAGGACGTGCTGCTTAGTGATCGTGTTTGTGAGTTTTATGAGATGAATCCTATTAGAATTGGATCTGAATTCATGTTTTAGATCGTCAGATCTATGTGTAAGTTATAAGTGTTAGTATTGTGATGCTATAAATTATGATCTATATGGATGGATTGAACGTAATCTAGCAACTAAATGGTGATGAATAATACTTACGAGCAATATCTGAAAATTAAAATAAACTGTTTTGAAATAACCCTTGTCTATTTAAACATTACCAATTTGTCACTACAGAAATCAGTGCAACTTACTATTCAGTGTAATTAGCACTGATAATCGCATAATTTTCAATATCGTTCGTTATCGTTATCTCTTTATGCCAAAGCACCGTCAATGTTAATGTAGACAGAGCCTTATCTCAAATGATTACCAAATTCTTTTTTTAATTAAAAGGCCGTTGAACGAAATTGGATCGGCACTCTTTGTTCTACGGCTCTAAGGGTATTTATTCTTGTATTTTTTGCACAAATTATTCAAGCTTATTGAACATTGGACGTCAGAGAGGGCGATCTATCACAAGGATAGGAGGAATACGAAACCCTGTAAAGAAAACTCGACCCGAATAAGTG
Source organism: Diarsia rubi (assembly GCA_932274075.1). NCBI lineage: Eukaryota > Metazoa > Arthropoda > Insecta > Lepidoptera > Noctuidae > Diarsia > Diarsia rubi. Next base: position 14,953,844 of record OW026424.1, on the reverse strand, counting down.
GGTCACAAATCCTTTAGAAGTTGGACCTTTAAAAATTGGTTTTATTCGTTCGTATGTTTTTGGATTACGTAAGGTTGATATAACTTATGAGGTAAAAGGAAATCTGAAAGGGCTTGTGAGTAACGAATGGACGTTAAAAGTGAGTCTAAAGGAAATTGAGAAAAAAAATTCAGGTTGAGAAAAAAGATTTAAATCGTTAAATATGTCATTACCTCAGTTAGCTGGCGATGGATGGTATTTAGAATGATAAGGTATGAAATAAGGTGTTTCATAAAATGATTTGGGATAAGAGCAAGAGAATGATGATGATCATACCTCAGTTCACTGGCGTCAAAAAGTAATTATTCTGAAAATAATAGGCTTGCAGATCCCGCGTAAAACAATAGATATGACTAGCTTATGCCTGCAACTTCGCCCCGTAACTGTCCCACGGGATCGTACTGCCAGGATAAAAAAACAACGGGTGCCGGTAGAAGTGAAAACTTGAACATTAACGTTGTGCATTTTTGAATATTTTGGAATGGTTAGGGAATAATGTCGCCCGAATTGCTTTATTTATCAGAATAAATACTATCATTTATGTGGTTAAATACAAAATTCATTTATTGCGCTCTCGTTCACAAACATGTCAATTTATATCTACACTAATATTATAAAGAAGAAAGATTTGTTTGTTTGTTTGTAACGAATAGGCTCCGAAACTACTGGACCGATATGAAAAATTCTTTTACCGTTGGGAAGCTACACTATTCCCAGGTAACATAGGCTACTTTTTATCAATGTATTCCCACGGGAACGGGAACTACGCGAGTGAAACCGCGTGACGTCCGGTAGTTAAATATAAAAAAAATAACACTTCAGAACTTCAGAACACGCAAGCGCCCTGCGACGTTTTACGAATTTGCGTCAGGACACGTGACCTGACGTGAGTTTAATATTTTTTATAACACATTTGCTCGTAAAGGGTTTATTACATACTTGTGCGGTAATGTAATGTAAATCGCACGGTTTAGAAAGATGCTCCGTCAAAACGAACGGTACCTACTTTTTTAAATCTTAGCAAAGAGTTTTTATTTCAGAAAAGTGGTCAACATTTTATGAATAAAATTAACTTTGGGAGATAAAATATAATAAATAAACATTTAATTCTTTAATTTTATTAATTTCGACAATAAATTACAACCATTAATATCTGTAGCAAAAACAAAAATATTAATTTACTTTTATTAATAATACTGGCTGTTTTGTGCCTATGCCTGAAAAAAAATCGCATCGCTTATTTGTTAAGAAATAATAATCAATTTTACTAATTGCTCAAATTTTCATAACTGCTTTAATTAAAGATTTATTCGTTTAAGAAAGTCCGAGTTTTATTTATTTCCTCGCAAATATGTTATAAAACGTCGTATGACATACGTGCGCTTTGATAATTACAGCCTCTGCTTTCTTTTAGCCCTCGCCTACGGCTCGGGTAAGCAATATCGCCTCGGCTGTAATTTTCAACTTACCGCACTTATATCATAATGTACTATTACCTATTCCAAAATAAGTGCCGCTAAAGAAATTTTTCCTTCAAAAATCGGTCCTATGTGTTGTGTGTCACTGTGTGCTAAGTTTCATCCACATCTGTTGAAACTGTTCATTCGTTTTTGTGTAAAAGATTAATAAACACTCATACATGACATACATACCCACTCAAAAACTTACGTATTTTTAATAATAATAACATTTTAAATATAATAATTATGTAAATGAGGCGACACAGAGGTGGACATTTTTTTTCATGGGGTAAGATAATCTAACGATTTAAATCTTTGTTTGAAAATACCAAGGAACAGCTTGTAAATGGATCTCAAAGCAAAGCATTCATAACAATTTTATGTTGAGTCTCTATAAAATGCTGAATTACTTTACATTTTAAATTTACATTTTAAAATCTTGCTTTGCTTTAAGTAATGTAATAAGAGCAGCGTAAAACTAGAAATCTTAGTATTTCACTAAAGCAGAACTGCATTACAAAAAAGTACATGAAGCGTACAGTTTTTAAGAAGATGCATTTTATGTTTAATCCGTCTCAACTACAGGAAAGGAAAATCTTTTTGTAACATTCTTTAACTTTTTAAGAATTTTATAAATCATTATAAAAAACGCTTTCTGCTGAATTAGGTACAAAATAGTATATTAGGATGAAACTAACACTAACAACTAATGGTCAATATTAGTAGGATTTAAGTCATTAATAAAATACTTACCACTGCCAAAGTCTAAAAATATATGAACGATACTTCAAGTCTAACTCCATAAAAAATCCCAACCGCCGCCGTCCACAATTTTGAAAGTAAGAATCAATCTCCATTACGTGGTAGTGGTGTCATTCGGGAAAGCAATCCGCGGACATAGGAGATTACCTTCTACGGTGTAGTGGTTACATATCAGGGCTACGCAGGCTTCCATCGACCCTCATTCCCTTCGGATATCCTGGGCAATTTTATTGCCCCTGTAAAACATGGAACGACCGGCCAAGTAAGGATTTCGTAGCAGGTAAACGTTTTCGTAACGCTAGAGTAGAGTGGAGAAGTTTTAATTTTTTTAAGTGTTTTATTTTTGGAACATTTGACCAGTATTGGGTCAATGTTTTTGTAAGTGTCTTTGATTTAAAAATGACAACATTTTCTGTAAGCGTTTTATAAAGTATGAAATTTGGTAATCTTTTTAAGAAGATTGCTGGCTGAGTCTAGTTCGTTGAACGTAACGAGAATATCAGACTTTGAATAATTAGAAATATTATGTATTACGCTGCCGCAGACGACGCCCGTTCTAAACAATCCTAATATAATAGCGGAAACCATTACTTCAGAAACCCACCAGAAATATTGCAGTCAATTTTAAATACTCTTGTTGTTTGCAACTGTAGTCGCGTCTTTACTTTCAATACTGTATCCTATCTAGCTTGAGGTCAAAGGCGGATGGCGGCCGGCCTGGGTCGCCGGACATCTAATAAGAGAATTGCTGGAAACAATTTTTCCAATCTCTTTGTGCGGGCAGCGGAGGCTCGACGATAAATTTTATGACAAATTGAAACCCTTCGACTGTGTCAGATTACGACTTTAGTTAAGTTAGAAGCGGTTGCAGAGAAGTGGCGTGTAAAAAGTAAAAAGCGTGGCTGGCAAACTAGGGGTTTTATACTCCCTGAAGTTATAGCGATGACTTTGTGAAGATTGCGGCGAACCGCTGGCTGGATGAGACCGAACAATGTAGCGACACTTAGCCCAGGCCTTTTTTTTAGAGCGTGTGAAATCATCAAGTGACTCCTCCTGCTCTGGACAGAGCGGTAGGGAGCGTCAAACTTCTAATGACTAAAACCACCCATGTTCCTTCTTAGCCCTTTGTGCGGAGGCCGCGATATCTCTTTCGAACAACCCGCAGCCCCGCCGGGACTTAGCAGAGGCCTATATCCAGCAGAGGATGTCTTTCCGTTGAAGTGATGATGACGGGGATGACATACTGTCTAGAGAAGTAGCTAGAATAGAAAATAAGCAGAGTTTAAATAGGTTTTTGCAACGATTGTTGACAATGAACAATTCATTTTTCTTACCGCTTATGACTTGGGCTCAACTAACACTAGCACCCGTGCGTGTTTCTAAAACATGTTTTTCATCCGTTAAACGAAAATAATATATTTTATTTATTCGTTGCTTGAACGATTCCATTTGAAAGGTTTTCTTTCACTGTCCGTCGATAATATTTTCAGAAATAATATTAAACACGTTTCGTTTTGTACGTGTAAGAACATTTCTCTGTCGGAATTGTTGCATAAGCAAGTTATTATTATGACTAAAGCCGTTGACTATGATTAGAAATAAAAGACTTTTAAAGATTAATAATGTCTCAAAAAAAATTTATTAAGTTGAGTAAACTTGAGTATGAAGCGAGTGTTTCTTCTTAGTGCAAATATTCTGCTATGACTATTTTTAAAATCAAAACTAACGATGTAATAAAATCTTAAGCCCTGGTCTTCGGCGACTTTAGTACTGGTCGCAATATAGAGTTGGAGAACTTATTGTGAGCTATGATTTCAAAAATATTTAAATTCCTTTGACGTATTATGATGACGATCATTTTACCGCGGCCTCGACATATAGGGCTAAGAAGGAACATGGGTGGTTTTTAGTCAGAATAAGTCACTTCCTTTTTGCTCTGCCCAAGAGCGGGAAGGGTTATTTGATGATTTTCCACAAAAAAAAAACAATGACGATCCTTTAAACGTGGGATTTCAATGAATCCTAAAATAATTGAATACTAGAAACATTTAGGTATTTAATGAATGATAATTTGAATTCTGATACTGCCTGGAGACATAGGCTTAATGCCCCAGGTCTTAGTCAATCTTTATTAAACTTATAAAGGTTGTAAAACGAACTACTTACTTGGAACAAAATGGCAGACATAGCTGTTTCGTCGCAGCGTGTATTTATAGTTTAGTGAACTAATTTGTTGGCGTTAAATAATGTAACTGGAATATAATTTTGCTTGTATATATTACGACAATTTCCTAAGTATTATCTTTATATATATTTCTTATGTACGTGTTTGTAACTGAACTCCTCCGAAACAGCAGGACCGATTTTAATAAAACATTCTTATGAATTCGAGAATGGTTTAGATTTACAATTGGACTCGGTAGGTGGTCCGCTAGTTTGATATATGATTTTCATTTGGTACGACTACGTGTAACTAAGAAATTAGGTTATATTCCTACATATTAATGCTAACAAAAAAATGTCGTAGCATAAATATAAAACGTTTGGTATCTTAATATAGGTTACAATTTATGTACAACGTCAATAGAAATAAATAAGTAAAAAGTCAATCGTCCAAAAACTAAACACAAACTGGGAACTTAATTGCTTTTAATTTTATGGTGACGGTAACAGACTCCAATAACCTTTAACTTTGTTATTGATATAGATCAAAATAACGTAATATTTTATCCAAAATTCATAATAAACACCAGCCAAACCGACAGCGTAGAATTTTAATAGAAGTATAATCAATTTTTATTAGGAAAGCGTATTAAAATTACCTACCAATTTTAAAAACAAAAACACGAAACTCCATTAAGGACACCAAGGCGTCGAAGAAAATAATATAAAAAATAGAATTAGCATAAATGAAATACATTAGAGTGGGACCCACAGGGATAAGGAAACAAGAGAGATTTAAATTTTGGTACACGGGACTGCACCAAATTCTTTAGGTAGGGTGCAATTTTTAGAATGCTTTTGTTATAATAATAAATATATTCTGTTTTTTTTTTTTCTAGTTAGTTTGTAGCCTACCACAATGTTGTCTTGTTTGACCCTAAGGTTGACTGGTAGAGAATGCCTTGTGGCATTAAGTCCGCCTATGTATCACTATTGTGCATAAAGTTTAAATAAATAAATAAATAAATAAATAATACTCTAGTAGACTGGATTTAGCCTTAATGGAAAACGGAGAGTGAATTTTATTTCACTAATATTTATTGTACCTAACACTTACTTTATTAGCAATTGAAAAGCAATAATTTTCAATTTGTAGAGAAACTAACAAAACATTTTGCAGGAAATTGTTTCACTCGAAAATTATAACAAAACATTTTGCATGAAATGTTTCGCTTGAAAATAGATGCGGTAGTAAAATAGATCTACGCTTCAAAATAATATTTGACTAAAGCAAATATGCCAAAAAAAAACTTTCTGCAACACCATTTTCGTATGCGTGTCTAAACAAACACGTTAAAGTAAACAGTAACCCGCACGGAATGTTTACGCATGCCATAAGAATATGAAGCGAGAAAAAGCTTGCTGCACTCAAGCTAAAAAAAGGTATTCACAGAAGGTTTGTTACATGCGACAAGCTAAACGCACGCACACATAGATACGGTTTTTTGGTTCCGTGCCTTTGGTATTAGCGATTTTTCAAGTATGAACTGTAGCTATTGTGGTCGGGCACAATGTTATTGGGTTTTGTACATCAACACGAAGTCTTTTGCAAATGGTTGATGGTAACAAGAACAACCCAATTACATGGCAATTAATTCACGAAATATCAGTGATCTGTAAGTAAACCTCTACATAGCCGAAGGAAGAAACATGAACGAATTTTTGGAATAAAATGAAATATTGTTAGAAATATGTGTGCGACCACCGGTTCCCTACCATTCCATAAAGTAGACCTTCTGTTTCCATCTCTCTGCGACTCAAGTAACAGTTTTCTTTGCGCCTTCCCCGTCTCGGACGCTCTTAATGCAAATTTTATTTATTCATGTAAATTAATATCTATTCTCTGGGACACCCAGTGAGGCGAGAAATTGAGTACGTGCAAAAATAATGCTGGCTAGCACCCTCCCGGCTTATGCAAACGCCGTCGCGTCGATGGTTACCAATTAGATTGTGTTGTGTCGTTGTGTGTTTGTTGTTAGTGCAACAGAAGACACTGTGTCGACACGGTGCAACACTTGTAAGCTGTTTTGTGCGTCGTAGTGTGTGATTGAATTCTGTTAGGCTGTGTCTGGTGGCCATCAGTTGCCACCGTGGATTCATTCTGTATGAGGTTGGAACAGGACTGACTGTCTCGTTGATCTTGTGGTTGCGATCATGATTGAGGTTATAGGTTTGACTCCCGGGTCGGTCAAATTTTTAATGGGTTTTTCAATCAGGAATTTCTCAGTAGCAGCCACGGTGTCTGGATTTATGCCCAGTTGATGGCAATAGGCAAGCTTCGTATCACATGAGACTTGGAAGGAACATGAAAGTGGATGTTAACATACCGAAAGGCCTATATTGACGGTGTAGTCGGGTTGTGAATGATGACGATGTCCAAAATCGAGGGCACAGTAAGTTGGCGCTCAAGCAGTTGACTGCTGTGCTACGTGTTGCGGGTTCGATCCCCGAACAAATATTTGTATGGCCTACAAATAGTTGTTTCGGATCTGGGTATTTGTGTGTGTGAGTTTAAATGTTTGTAAACGAACAGGTACGTACGATACAGGAGAAATTCCTAGTGTGGGGCAACGTTTTATATAAAAAAAACAGAGGTTAATATCTAGAAGAGCAGCATCAAAGGCGTCTGCGTCATCAAATAAAAAAAATACAATAACTTCTCGGGAACTTTCTTCAATCTACCAAAAATAAAGTAATACATCATCACACACACAAAAGACGCAAGGAAAGTCGAAGCTCCAAAATAACTTAACATCTAATACAACAGTTTCATATCCAAAATACCTACTGAGGGAATAACACACCGATATGATAAACTCATAGCCCGATGACTTAAGAAGTTTTTCCACGCACCATTTACCGTAAAAGGGAATATGAAAAGGGTTGGGAATTAATTGTGATGTCGTGACGTCAGATGCCTGGGTAAGCATTCTGGGACGCGAATTTGGGTCTCTTTCTAGTTCCATTATTGTTAGGACATTTTTTTCTTGTAAGTGAGTTACGGGAAATATTTTTTTGAGTAGGTACCTGATGTATGTAAATGTCGTCGTTATCTTTTCTAGGTTTTTATAGGGATCTTTTTTGAGTGTTCCAAGAATAATCTTACATGGGTTAGACAGGTTTCGTGAGAATCTATTTTGGGAATTGTTTTTCTCGGAAAAGTAAAGAAGTTTTCTCGGATAAAGGTAAATCACAAAAACATACTATATTACAGTACAGTACTTTGCAACTTGACAAGGTGCTTTCAGTTATTTTGAATCGTATTCCATCAGAATTTTTCTCCGGATTTTTTGTGTGATTTTTTTATAAAAATAGGGTAATTAACAAAAAAAAAACTAATTAGTCCGTCAGATAGATTTCCAAAAAAATCTGGGGGCACGGCAGTGCCCCCGCCAAGTCGAGCAATAAAGCGGCACGGCCGTACTATCCTTTTCTCGAACCAGTTCAGGCCATTTTCGACCTCCTATAACTTCGTTATGGATAAAACTAGAAGCCTGAATTTTGAATAACCAATTAGGCATTGTATAAACACGGTATATTTAAAATTTCATTAAATTTTAACCAGTAGTTTAAGAATTATAACTAATCAAAGTTCCTTAGTTTTGTCACTCACTGACTGACTGGCTGATTGACCGATCATCAAAAGTCTAAGGCACTTCTAGTGCCTTAGAAGCCATAGAAGCTTCAAATTTAGAATACAATTAGTGTTTAGTGTACAAACCATGGAAAAACTAAAAAAGTATACAATTTCAGTCTAGTTTTCTAGATATACTAAGTGCATAAATAACTTTGTAATCCCATATAATTGTATAGGATTACAAAGTTAAAGTAACATTTTCAGTGAATGAATTTTACGAGTTATTAAATTAAACATAGTACGTCCTAGTTTCTGATTGATCTGAAATTTTGCACGTATATGTATATCGCCTATCAATGCAATATTATGATGATATGGAACTGATCTGATGATGGAGCTGGAAGTTGGCCATAGGAACTCCATTTTAGAATATCATAGCCTCATCGAGTTTGGACTCGTTTGATTCGTCTTGTCGAGTAGTTTGTCTTAAGATGGTGTCCAGGGTCTGTTGATAGAGCTGGAAGGTGACCATAGGAATTCCGTTATAAAACGACATAACCCTATCGAGTTTGGACTCATTTAATTTGTCTTGTCGAGTAGTTTATCTTTAGATGATGTTCAGGGTTCTAAATAGTTCTGATGATGGAGCTGGAAGGTGGCCATAGGAATTCCGTTATAAAACTACATAACCCCATCGAGTTTGAGCTCATTTGATTTGTCTTGATGAGTACTCTTTCTTTAGTTTAGTTGGTAACCAGGATCTGATGATAGAGCTGGAAGGTGGCCATAGGAACTCCGTTATAGAACGACATAACCCATCGAGTTTAGGCTCGTTTGATTCGTTTTGACGAGTACTTTGTCTTTGGATGGTCTCCAAGATCTGTTGATGGAGCTTGAAGGTGGCCATAGAAATTCCGTTATAAACGACTACGGAACTTTAGCAGTACTTCAAATCGATGAATAAGACTGCTCCAAATTCGAATAAACCTATTTATTGTTGATTAATTAAACGAAATAGATAGAATGAGAGACGCTACAAAAAGAAATGAGATCCCACCAAAAACAAAACTTGTAAAAAAAGCCAAGCCGTGCAACTCACTTTTACCGTAAAAAGTAGTGAGATCTATGTAATACCAAGTCAGTAAATATATTTAATCCCTACTTAAAAACCTTTGATGTTTTAAATAAAAAATTTACTTGGCCATTGCATCACATTGGCCAATGCGATGGCGATTAGCTATTACAATGGCCTGTTTAACATTGGCGAATGCGATGCGATGGCCAAGGCAATCTTTTATTTAAAACATCAAAGGTTTTTAAGTGCCAATAATACCCCTAACCAAATAACACTGTCACTCTGAATACCAATTTCATAACCAAAATTATGACAAATCTAATTTGCTTCCTCTATCGAACACCGACCTCCCTAATCAAGCCTAAACCACGGATCAACTGCATTTCGGAGCAAATACTGCAAACAGCCTAATAGCTCTCCAACACCTAACTGATAATTTTGATACATACCACAAAAATATACCTTAAGCCATCGTAATAAGGCCTTGAGCGATCCAAATAAATAAGCAGATGAAATGGTGGGTACTAATGGAAGTGTGAAATACGATAGCATTGAGCGAATACATTATTCAAATTCAGTAACACGGTTTTTTATTATGTTTTTCATTTTTGGTGCGGTAAGAATGTTTGGAAGGTTTTGCGCGTGTTTTTTTCTGAGAGTTAAAAAGTAGTAAAATAATAATGTATTATACCCCCTGTGTACAAATATAATTTGGAACTGTGAGAAGAAATTATTAGATATAATTACTCGTACTATTGTCATTGTTTGTCCTGGGTTTAATCACAGGACGATCGGCTCGTGAAAGAACAATGTTTCAACAACGTTTCAACGATTTTTTGTAAATTCTCTAAGATCTAAAGTTTCCTCAGTAAGCCAAGGCCAAGGTGTCTGAATGTGTGCTCGGTTGATGGCAATAGGTCCATCCCTATTACATTAGACTTCAAAATGACAGCCGAAATGTGGGTGTACCTACTACTAAGTATACCTCTTCCTCACCCTTAGACGATTACAGGACTTATGATATGTTAATAATACTCGTACAATCTACTAAAACATAAAGAGTGAGTAAATGTAAGTCTAATTTGAAGGAAAAATCGAAAACATGCATCTGAAAGCATACTAAAGAAGCAAGAAAAGCAAAGTAACGCAATAGTACATTGTTACCCAAGGGGCGAAAATTACTTATTTAGTCCCGAGACGGGGTTTGGCGCCCGTAACGTAGTGAGGGCGCTAATAGTTCGAGGGACTAAATAAGTAATTTACCCGAGGTAAACACTGTGCTTTTCATTACGAATACGAGGAAAATAAGACATAAATTATTTACTAAAGAAAAAAATAGTGCGATCGGATGATGTCGCTTCCCGCTTATTTTTTTTTGTCCTCAGGTCGTCCAGTTATACAGCCAGTATTTTTCATGTTCGTCATTAAAAAAAATGGCAAAGATTTTGTCGGAATCTATGTATTTTATTTTAAAGAAATAGTTAAAACTAAATATATTAAAGTCATAATATAATTAAATTCTAAAGTTAACTTTGTTATTTTAATTTTAAATCGTGCTGTAATTTAGTGACTGTATAAAAAGTTGGAACATGGTTCAATAAAAATGTGATAATAGAAATAGTTTTTTTTTTATAATTTGACAGCTGTCAGTTGAAAGCGGTTCTCCCTAGGGCTGAAAAGTAATACTTATGTCGAGACCGCGGTATCTTTTACAACATCCCGCAGCCCCGACGGGGTTGCTTACTGCCTTACTCAGAGATTTTTAATGATCATGATTTTGATGTTTTTTATGATTATTATGATGATGATTTAATGGCACGGTTGGCGCAGTGGCTCACGCAATGGACTGCGTGTCGCGGGTTCGATCCCCGTACGGATCAAATATTTGTATGACCTACAGATAGTTGTTCCGGGTCTGGGTATTTGTGTATGTGAGTTTAAATGTTTGTTAACGCACCCACGATACAGGAGAAATTCCTAGTGTGGTGCGACGTTTTTTTTTTAAAAAAGAAAGAAAAGAAGAAAAAGATAACTTAAGCCGTCACTTAGTAAAGATTTGACATACTTTTGTATGACAAAACTGTCAAAACCTTTACTAAGAGATGGCCTAAGTAATCATCAAAGCTCTCTGAGCACGGCAGTTAGAGTCATAAAACGTAACGGTAAGTCTACATTATGCCTTCGTTACTCAATTTACGACTTTTAGCTAGTCTAGCTCCAACGGTCGATTTAATCACTTGAGTACTTTAGAGCTAAAAGCGATCTCAACAAAGTATGAGCCATCCTTTACTTTCTACTTACCTTTTTACTAATTGACTGAGTTTTTAATGTCTATAAAACTTGTAGCTTTATATGCAGACAGATGCCAATGCATGCATACTTTGTAGAGACTGAGTGAGCCCTACATAGAAGCCACATGGACCCAACGCTGACACCACGTGGACCTATCGTAGATCATGCTGCGCCGCTTCATAGATCTCAGGTGAATATCGTGCCTGTTGTAGCTGAAAAAATAATGTGTTTAGATAATTAGACAATCAACAGTTCAGCGAAACCAACGCCAAATGCAGACGCAGTTACAATTATAAGGATGAAATCTCTCTAACAAACGTGATAAATTAAATGAAAGGAAAACCAGGAAATCTGAAGTTACAAATTCAATGTCAAGTCAAGTTAAAGCTCTTTAACTAACATCCATCTTTTGTAATGCAGACTTCTTTGCGACATACTCGTAGCTATAAAAGAATAGCAATAAAAGTAATAAAAGTACAGGGTATATTTTTTTCAGATTTTAGCCGGTTCGATTTCCGGGTGTGGGAGAAGAGAATTTTCGAAAATCTTTGAATGCAGTTTGCTTTCTATGCAAAAGTAAGGAATGTTTCCTTTGAGTAAAATTTTCTATCTGCAGTATCAAGAGTACTTTCCCTCCAGGTGGCATTACAAAATTCCACTCTGTATATTACTAGTGGACCTGGCAGATGTCGTCCTGCCTCAACGGCAGCGCCACCTAACGGCTAAAATTGTGAATCTAAACCATTCTCGAATCCACTTGAATACATACGATTTTTTTATCAAAATCAGTTTAGTCGTCTAGGAGGAGTTCAGTGACAAACACACGTACAGTAGAAAAATATTATATAAAGACAGCTAGCCTATGTTGTCCCGCTGCTGAGCAAAGCCTCCCTCCGTTCCTTCCAATCGTCACGATTCTGTGTAACGTCTGTCTAATTTGCTACTTGACTACTGTTAAAAATTCAAGAAAATGTTATGTTATTTCAAAGAACTAACAAAAATAACACGATGTGTGAAAAAAGTAATAAAATCGATCAGAAAATGGCTCAGTTTTAACTGGTTTTAAATGACGTGTTAGACAAAGACAGCGCTATGGGAACGTGACGTCATATTTCAAACCGCCACAGTAACGTCACGGTTACGTATTATATTACAAATGGCCGTTTCGCGCGACAACGATAGAAAGTGCCCCCACCAAAAGCTTCTAAAGCATAATTACTACTACATTTTTTGATCGAATGATTTTATTACTTTTTCACATTTTCGTGATTTTTTAACAGTAGTCAAATAGATTGACTATTTGACTCTCAAGGAAGCCATTTTGAAATTGTTATACAGCTATGGCATGAGAAAACCGTCTATGTTACAATGTCAGCACATGTTTTTCCGTCATCTAACTTTTTCCCACGTCTACAATTGTTTGGCCCAAACATAAGTGTCTGATATCCCTTTTGTTTGATAACAAACACAGTTTCCGCGGATATTCTTCGTGTTTCGTACGTTTCGTATTTTTTCATATTCACAATGCCTTAGTTGATTTCATTTTCAACCGACTTCCAAAAAGGAGTTGGTTCTTAACACGACTGCATGTTTTTTAGTATGTTTGTTACGTCATAACTCCGTCATAGAACCGGTTTCAAAAAATATTTTTATGCGAAAGAGTATACAACCGAGGTGGTCCCATTGTTACCATGGGCTAATGCTGCAGCTTCTGAAGTCGGTGGCTTTTGTTTGCTTCGTTTCGTTTATTTTGCCACTGACTTCTGATGCTGATTCTTCTTCTAAAGTTTATTTTTCACGTTTTTTTTTTTGTGTTTTTAAAGTCAGTTTTATTTATTGTTCCTGGTCATATGCCCTTAGCCTTTTTTTGGGGGGGGGGGGGTGGGAAATCATCAAATAACCCCTCCCGCTCTTAGGCAGAGCGAAAGGGAGTGTTAGACTTCTACTGACTAAAAACCACCCATGTTCCTTCTTAGCCCTATATGTCGAGGCCGCGGTGACTAGTGTACAACCCGCAGACCCGACGGGCGTAATGGCCTTAGCCCTAACCTTTTAAGAAGCCTGCGTTCTCGCTATGCGGACATTATAGATCAAGATAAAATAAGAAGATAGGTAGGTACAGTAAGCCATAGCTCTTTGAACTTGAGCTAGCCTTATTTGGTACGGAGTTTCATCAAAATAAGAGACCAGCTTATACTGGTTTGTAGCGATTGCCATGCGGCATATCAAATCTTGTGCTTCTATTAAGAATGTTTAAGGTATAACCTTTAGATTGTTTTCTTTAATTACGGAAAGTTTATCGTATTTATTAAGGAAGCTGTTGATGTTATTAAATAGGTCCTTGTCGCGTCGCAATGGGAAATATTATTAGATTATGTTTTATATTTTATTTTTGAAAATTTTAATACTTTAAGGCAATTCAAGAAAATACCGTTTTTAAACAATAATATGGAAACGTCTTTTAGAGAGTGGCCAAAATTAGAACTATCATCAAAATGTTTTTTCTCCGTACTCGTTGAGTTTATTTTTTAATATCGCAACCTAGTTAACACAGCATGTGTTAACTAGTGTCAAAAAAACAACAATTAATTAATGTTTTTAGTCCCTAGAACAGAAAAAGGAAATAGAAGGGTTATTTAAACCCCCAAACATGCCAAGGCAATGTTCACCGTTTAGCTTTGTAACACAAATAACTACATTTGCAATTCGGTCGCCATATTTATTCCGTTTTCTAGCGTTTCCCCGGAGGAATTATCTCATTAATGGGAACAACACGTGTGTGCATTGCCGAATGTATTTGTAACTTGGTAAGCTAAAACACAATTGAATTAAGACCTTATTTTTTAGACAATAGAGTACCTAAGTTTTGTATTTTTTGGAAACTGGAGGTTAGGGCGATGTTTGCTGTGGTGGACTAATAACTTAATACACACAGTCACGCAATCTGGCGTACATTTATATAAATAGTGCAAAGTATACATGGTTAAATAAATTGATGTTTTCAACATACGTGTTAAGAAAATTACACACCGTCTCTATTAGGCCTATTTCTTTTAAACCTAGTATAGCGGTATCATCTTATAGCAAATGGTATAATTTTCACAAAATGTATATTAATTATGAGTGTCTTTGTTGTCTTCTTGATTGCTCTTATCGGATTTGAACAAAATCAAAGACATTCAATAATGGTAGCACCACTGGGTATTTAACAATGTCTTTGGGCTAACATTCGATTGATGAGTAGCCTGTGAACAGGTTTAATAATGAATTTGAGTTTTCAAATTAAATCATTGTCATTATAATTAATTCAAAATCAATTTCATCAATCATCATCAACAGCCTATTAATGTTCCCACTGCTGGGACACAGGCCTCCTCTCTCTTTGAGAAGGAATGGGCTATAATCTACCACCCGGGCCCAGTGCGGATTGGTAGATGTCACATGTCTTCGAATATTTGGTTCTAAGCCATACCGGTTTCCTCACGATGTTTTCCTTCACCGTTGTGAGAGCAGCGGTGATGAAATAAAATTACACAAAGTAATGTGCCTGCCTGGGTTCGAACCCACGACCTACTGTTCGTAAGTCGGGGCCGCGCCGCCACCACTGGGCCACCGCTACTCTCAAAAATCAATTTAATTCAAAGAAAGCAATAAAAATGTAATGTACGTAGGTTATGTTGAGTGTGTGTAAATGTAATGTTAAAATTATGTTTTTGTTACAAATTACGATGAATCAAAGGTATTTTTTTTCTATTTTTATTTTACCACTGAACAAAAATGTTGTTTCCAACACGTTGCTCTTCTCAAACAACACTGTGTTCCATAAAATAATTTAGTTTGTCATACAGGAACTTATTCCCCCCAGTAAACATGCATGGGTAAGTGTTAATGGTCTGTCATTATAAGTGTTTATTTTAGCCAGCGACGAATGTGGATATTGTTGTGTTTTGTTTGGTTCCAGCTCCCTGTATTGATCCACAGTTTTTTGTGTTACAAAAAATACGAAATTGACACTCGTAATAAGGGTTCTGTTTGGTTAAAGTATAGGCTAGTACGAATCGAAAGTCTTCGTCGAATAATGTTAAGTGGTCTAAAAGAAAACAGTAGCTGTACTATATTCTGCCCGGTTATTGTTACTATTTTTATTACAAACTGACTGTCTTGATGGTCCAGTAATCGCTAGCGCGACTGCTGAATCCCATTAAATATACCTCTGCCTAACCCTTCAAGTAACAAATATAACAGCTCACAACTTAGGACCCAGTAATATTACTGACAATAATATCCGAGGTGATAGGCAACTGGGCTTATCCCAGTTGTATACGTCCCTGTGTGCCTGTTGGCCTTGTTCTGTTCTCTCTCCTGATGATATGGAGGGAAGTGAAAATTATGTTTTTCCTACTCCTTCGCTATTCTTTTCTGATTAATTGCGTTGCGGGATCCAAGACAGTTAAATCGTTTCTCTGGGACTTCATTGTCTCGGCGCTTTTCTTGTGGTCGCCACTGTTGATTCTGGCTCACAGGAGTTACAGCGGTTTGGGAATAGTGTGGTGGGCTTGTCTTTAACGCTTCGGGTATGACATTTCAGGTGTTATGTTGTGTTGTTTTATTACAAACACCAATTCTACTACAAATACAACTAAAACCCGTCACAAAAGGTTCGAATTTCGAACATCTAAATGATTTTTCCACATGAGTTATACCTACAATATTAAACGCTGATGGAAAAGAAAACGATGAGACTAAATCACAATGATTGATTACATAGATTACTTACAAAAATGAAGAATCGGGGTGTGAAAATCCAAATGAAAAGCATTATTATACAATTGTAATGTGGGACCCAAATACGCACCCAAGATGACTATCAAAAAATTAAAACGATCTTGTGATACCAGAATCCGCATAATTGTATGCAAAATACTTAGAGCAAACAAAAAAAGCAATATTCAATATTATCACGCAACAAAATCGTATGTAAACAATAGTAAATTTCGCAATAGTTTCTTACGAGTAACATCGTGCAATATCAATGCGGTGCACGCCATGAATCCGATTAGATGGTTCGATAAAGCAACATTTTGCACTAAGTTTCACACGGCACGATCCAGTGTGTGTTTAGTTCATTGTTTTTTATGCTTACTTCCACCCTTTTGTAATGCTTTGTTGCATAATTTTGGTGCACATACAGCCTAGAGCCTGAGAAAGGATAGCTATACTTTTCAATACAAAAATGGGATTGAAAGGGAGCCGTGTCAACGGCGCGTTCGTGTACCACGCGCGCCTCAAAGAGATGTCAACAGCATTGCAGGGGAGCGCAAAAGCCGACGCCTGTTGGGGCTGCGGGTTGTACGAAAGAGATACCGCGGCCTCGGACACCAAGGGCTAAAAAAGAACATGGGTGGTTTTTAGTTAGTAGAAATCTGACACTCCCCTACCGCTCTGCTCTCGGGATGAGTCATTTCATGATTTTCCACAATCCAAAAAAAGGGGTTGAAAGGGGGGATTAAATTACTTTTGGTCGCAATAACCGACATCCATGTGAGCCAAACCGCGGGCATTAGCTAGTATAGTGATAAGTGGTAGCAGTGAAATTAGATGTGATGTGTATCTGTTTCGAATTAGTTTCGTCTGTTCCGTGTAATGTGAGTTTTTTTGTGGCACGTGCTTTTTGTGTAGAACCTATTACAGTGCGTGGTAAAAAGTTGAGAACACGCACAATGAGTGGGTTGTGCAACGTGTTTGACACAGAGTATGCACGACGAGCAATCAAATTATTCAAAACCAAATTAAGCTGATATGTTTTTGTACCGAAAGCTCATACAAAGAGAAGTCAGGTAATATGTATACTTGATGTGTCGCTGTGTGTACTGTCTAGCAAATTTACTTTTATTTCTAATGCCAATTATTTCCTCAATAATTTTTTTTTTCCGGAAAAACCTGGATAGCCATGCCATACCACCGTCAAAAGAGGAGAGATTTGAAAGCGACCTACACTCAGTAGTGTGTGGCCCAATATTAAAGAAGTAAAGACAAGAGAGACAATTGATTGTTGTTGTTACCTTACTTTCTGCTATTTGTTTATACACTTACGGAACGGAGAACTTAAAAGTAAAAGTACTCATTTTTGCCTTTTGTCTAGCATGTTCTAGTGCCATCAAATAATTGCAAAAAAACCCTAGAACATAAGACACCGAAGTCATTAAAAAACTTTTCACAAAACACCTTCTCCCACCATCACAATTAAAACATAATATCAAAACGAATAAAAATTTTATGATCCAAGCACCTAATTTATCAAGACGGTAAGCGTCCATAAACCCGATTTAAACTCGCAAACTCATTTCAACATTTTCGCGCGACTGAACACTAATCTGCAAAAGGAGCCATTCTCTGGCTCGTGACGGTAACATCAAAAATAATGTCAATAACAGTTACGTACTTGGTTCTCATTCGCTCTCTCTTTCTACTCATCACAATAAACGCGACATTAGGGCCTAAATTAAGTGCCATTAGTTCGCTTTTCTGTTCTGTTAAAAATTTCACTTCACCCGGTTACGAAATCACGAAAAGTATACCAACGTTATTTATTGCATCGTTTGTCGTTTCACATTCAACCTCCATAAATTCAAAGTTTCGTTTTGTTTTTTTTTTCTCTGTTCTAATTTGTTTCCTTTTGCATAATGTTTTGTGTTAGCTGCCTGTGTTAAGTCCTGGGCATATGAAATAAGGGAGGTGTAATCAGTTTAAGTGGAGAACGTTTTCTTGAACATAGACTGAAACTGTATGATTACTTTGTTGATAAATGTGCGCAAGTAGGTACCTACATGAGTTTCTCTCCAGTGCCAGTATTTCTTTAAGAATCAAAATAATTATATATATTTATTTTTACAAGGGGTTTAATAACTACATACATTCTGGAATATAACTGGGAACCTTTTAGTCACGGAGATAATAAAGGTCAAAGTTTCAATATTTTCACACTCTTTACACACTAAAATGTTCACTTACACCTTGTGTTGAGAACAGGATATTTTTTTTAAAGTAATGAAACCACAAGTTCAGCTTCTCATATATTGTAGCACATATTTTTCACAGACTGACTTTATTCTTAAAACAAAACATAAATTGACACGCAAAAATAAAGAAATATAAATTATCAAAAAGTTTGGTAACTGGTCGCCAACATGGCCCCCGACGGTGTGAGGCACCAATTTACTGGCCGGCGACCAGCAATACCACCTTTCGAGTGGGTCGTCGCAGCACGCCGCCCTTCGTAGTGACGTCCACAACTCTGACGATGCCGTCTTTCCCCGGGTGCACTGCCGCGATTCGCCCTCGGGGCCATTGGTTCCTGGGTAGCGTGCCATCTGCAATGAGGACTAGATCACCCACCCTTAACGGACGAGTCTCCTGCAACCGCCTTCTAGGTGTGAGCGTGGGTAGGTATTCGAGCACGAAGCGCTGCCAGAAGTGGTCTGCCAGCCTCTGCGCTTTCCTCCAGTTAGCACGTCGAAGCAAGTCGGCGTCGTCAAAAACATTAATGTCTGGCTCGCTGCTTGGGCTTCCGATCAAAAAAGTGAATGGAGTCAGGGCGTACTCTGCGTCTGCATCCACAGAGACGTGCGTCAGTGGTCTTGAGTTGATAGTGCACTCGGCCTCTAAGAGCAGGGTGTTTAACACATCTTCCTTTGGAGTCCGCTGCTTCAATGTGACTGCGATAGCATTTTTCACCGAGCGGACTAGCCGCTCCCAACAGCCCCCCATAAAGGGCGCGGATGGGGGTATGAATCGCCATTCGATTCTTTTATTGGCGCAGAAGTTGAACAGCTCTGGCAGCATTTTTGCTGCGCCAGTGAATGACGTTCCGTTGTCAGAGTATATCCTAGTCGGGCAACCCCTTCTCGCAATAAACCGCCTGAGTGCCATCAGGGCGGAGTCCGACGATAATGTCTCCACAATCTCTAAATGCAGAGCTCGCACTGTCAAACATGTAAAAAGGGCAATCCATCTCTTGGCGGTGCGTCTGCCAATAGCAACGTTCAGAGGGCCAAAATAATCCAGCCCTACGTATGTGAAGGGGCGCTGGTGATGTGCTAATCTGGCTTTTGGCAAGTCTCCCTCTGGTGGTGATTCCGGCTTAGCCTTCCGGTTGCGGCAAAACTGGCATCTTTGTGAAGTTCCTCTGACGGCTGGTCTGAGGCTTAGAACGTAGAACCTCTGGCGCAGTTCATTAACCACTAGCTCGTTATGTTCGTGGGCGTATCTGGCGTGATAGGAGTGTATCAGTAGCTTGACGATAGGATGTCGGCCATCCAGGACAATCGGGCGTGACTCTACATACTCTGCGACGGCAGTGCGGCCAGAAAGACGTAGGAGCCCGTCTTCACCGAACAAAAGCGACAGGTTCCGAAGCCTACTATCACTCGAAACGGGACGTGCTGTTAAAACGTGCATCAAAGCTTCGGGAAAAGAATCTATTTGGACTTTACGAAATAAGTGAACCTCCGCATCGTTGAGGTCTTTAACGGAAAGGGCAAAAAGGTTACGAGCATCTCGAAGTGCTTTTTGAGTGAATTTGGAATTTGGGCGCAAAATTGATCGAAACTTGTCAATACACTGATGGGTTCGCGCTGTGGCACGAAGTAACCGGGTCCAACTGCTAAAGCGTTGGTGATCCGCTACTACCGGTGAAGGTAGTTGTCGCGGTGAGGCAACTATCAGTCCCACCGATTCCGAAGCTCGTTTAAGTTCTTCGGTTACCGGAGGGATGGCACACGTCGGTTCACATGGCCAGTCAGAGGGTGGAGACAAGAGAAATGCGGGTCCTGTGAACCAACGTGAAGAAGTCGTGAAATTGTGAATGTCTCGCGTAGCGTCGTCTGCGACATTTAAAGCCGTGGGGACGTATCTCCAACTGTGGATGTTTGTTGTTTCAGCTATCTCTCCCAATCGGAACGAAACAAAGGCCTTAAACGTGCAAACGTCGCTACGAAGCCACTTTAGAACGGTTAGAGAATCCGTCCAAAAATAAACTTCATTTGGTGGTCGTCTGTGAGCTTCAGTGACGTACGCACTGAAACGCGAAGCGATCAGGGCAGCCTGGAGCTCCAATCTTGGGATTGAAACGGGTTTCAGTGGCGCCAGCCTACCCTTTCCCCCTACCAGGGATAAGCTTACGTTGTCAGCTTCGTCTGTGAAGCGCCAGTAGACCACACAGGCGTAAGCGCGTTCACTAGCGTCGGCAAAAACATGAAGTTGCGCATTCTTAATGCGCCCGGTGTCGCGAAAGTAGCATCGAGGAACAGAACTGTTGCTTAATTTTTGAATTTCGAGCAACCATCTTTTCCAGTCTTCAATCAGATCAACCGGCAGTGAATGATCCCAGTCGATGCCCAACTTCCAGGATTTCTGGAATAGTGCGCGGCCTTTCATAATAACGGGAGTTAAAAAAACTAAGGGATCGTAGACAGACATCAATAGGGACAATGCTGAACGTTTTGTATACTTAGTAGGGGCCTTTGGAGGGTTCTTAACGAAACAAAGATTGTCCTCACTGGTGTTCCACGTAAGACCTAATACCCGAATTTGTGAGGGAGACGTCGGACCTAAGTTCACCTCAGTAGAAGCGTCTGTTGCATGTAAGTCTGCAGGGATTATCGCTAGTGCTTCCTTACAATTCGAAACCCAAGAACGCATCTCGAAGCAAGCCGCTTTATGTATGGACCATATTTCAAATGCTCGCTGAGCCGCCTCACTGATGCTGTCAAAACTCCCTAAGAAGTCGTCCATGTAATGGTCCTCGACGATAGACCGCACGGCGTCCGGGTATCGTGACTGGAATTGACTAGCATTTTTATTTTTCACCCAAAGCGCGGTACACGGGCTAGATGCTGCGCCGAATATCATCGAGGACATACGGAATTCCTGAAGCGGCAAACCGGGGCTATCTCTCCATAAAAAACGTTGGGCGTCCCTATCCTCCGGTCTAATTTTAATTTGCGGGAACATCTCTCTGATATCTCCCGACAAGGCAACCGGGCCTTCCCTAAACCTCATCACGATGCTAAGAAGCGGCTGCAATAGGTCCGGTCCAGTCAGCAGAAGCGAATTGAGGCTGACACCTGCACACTTTGCTGCTGCATCGTGGACAACGCGCAGCTTCTTCTTATGTGGGTGGGTAACTCCAAAATGTGGAAGATACCACGGGACCTGGCCGGACGGTGGACCCGAACATAATTCAGCGTACCCTTTGCTTATCATTTCTTGAATATTTTGCTTGTAAGCATCGGCATAAGCACTATCCTTAGCCATTTTACGCTCGAGGCTAACAAATCTAGATAAGGCTAGGTCGCGGCTTTTAGGGACGGTAGAGATATTATCGCGCCATAATAGGCCCGCTTCGTACCTACCAGAATTTAAGCGCTTGGTAGTCTCCTCTAAAATGTTTAACGCACGTTGTTCGCTAGCGCTACGATGGTCTGCCTTCGTTATCCCTATAGAGTCCAGTCGAAAGTATTTCTTGATGAGGTTGTCCAGTGAGTCATTGTCGATGGCGACTGAAATATGATTAACGGAAGTGGCGGCGTAAGATCTACTAGAAATATAACCGTAGAGGACCCAACCAAGCGCGGTGCGAGCGGCTGCAGGTTGTTCACGAGTGCCGTGACGAACCTCTGAAGGAAGCGATGTGCCAATTGTCCGCACCTATCAACAACATGGGCTTCGCATCATCATAACAGACGACGTCCACTAGATCAGATAAGTAATCGTACCTGGCTACATCGTCTATGCGTGCTGTCTGCCTTTTGATGCCCAAGTTGGGAATGGTGCGTGCTCTGATGTCAAAACTGTCCGTACCATATCGACCCTTTACTAGGATATTAACATATCTCACGTCGGCCTGCGTACTCAATCCACCAATGCAGTCAATATTCAGCCTACACATAGGGCCCTCAGCTCCCACTGACTCCGCCACAGATTGATCCAATAAAGACACGGAGCTCCCGTCGTCAAGAAGGGCATATGTATTAACGCTTCCAAGGGGTCCAGAAATAGTGACTGCTACAACCTTTAAGAGTGGCTTAAGGCAGGATGAGTTCAGTGGAGAAGAGTTGTGGGCCACGGTGACCGATCGCTGCTCTTCCTTCGACGTGCTTGGTTTGTTGAGGCCGAGGATTTCCGCGGCTGAGTGTATCTCGACATGGGCTGTCGTCACAGGTTGGGGTCTATGCAAGAGGGTGTGGTGCCGCCTCTCAGCCGGGCAGCCTTCGAACTCACACTTCTTCTTGCAGTGGCGATATTGGTGCGAACCCTTTTTAAGACATCTACGGCAGACCTTGTTCTCCATCACCCATTGCCACCGATCGTCCAGAGGCAGAGACTTAAAACCTTCACAATCGCTAACCTCGTGCTTACCGTCATGGCAGTAATGGCATGAATAAAAACTTTTCGACTTTGACGTGACGTTTGACACTGTCGCAATTGCGTAAGTTTTGTCTCTTGTGGTTTTGATGGGATGACATTGACTTTTGACAGGATTCGGCTCTGACACTATGACATCAAATTTAATTTGTAATTTTGCCTCGATTTCGAGAAAATCGGCCAAAATTTCCAATTTAAACTTACCGGAGCCAACTCTCGACGATGCAAAATCTCTCCATTTAGATCTAAGGAGTGGGGTCAACTTACCTAAGATGATGTTGAGAAGATCCGGTGAAGCAAGGTGCTCGGGCAGATCCAGCAAGCGGATGATTTCGACACAATTACGGACGCGACAGGCAAAGATGTTCAGCTCTCTCGCAGACTCGTACATACCTATTTTAGAGAGGGTTTTGACTTCAGAGATCTGGTAGAGTACGATGACTTCCGGTTGAGCGAACCTGGTCTCGAGCGCTTCAACAATCTGCTCCGGGTCATCAGCTGCTATTAATCTGATGGAAACTGCATCTTTCGCAGCACCGTGCAGCGCCGCGCCAAGTCGTGTGATGTTGTCGCTAGGAGAAAAGTGCGCCTTGGATTGTTCATACGACTTCTTGAAGTGAAACCAGTCCGAAACGTGACCATCAAACTTAGTTATATCACAAACCTTTGTTGTCTTCTTCCCTGTGCCTCTAATTGCGTCGACCAGCTGATTAAATGATGTACTTAGATCTTGGCAATGATTTTTATTTTTGTAGCAACAATTTTCATCATTAGTAAGTGTGCCTAAACCTAGTGCATGTTGTGTATGTTCAGCTGGCTCAACTGATGAGTACGCGCCCACAGGGAGCGTACAGACACAGGGAAACGGGTGCGTCAACGTGCCGACTGGGGCCGGATGCGATGGCGGGTGAGCGGGAGCCTGACGAGGTGGCGCGCAGGTGAGGACAGGGCGTGTCTCGTGGGTACGGTCCAGTACATCAAGGGGAGGATGTGTCACTGTCACTGGACCATCTCCGTAGGCTGTGGCGGGCGTCGAACGCGGACGGTCCTGCGGTACAACGTTAGAAAACTTCCGCTTGTCTGTCCTGTCAACAAATGAATGCGCTTTGTTATCTTGCTTGGGGAACATAGAAAGTGATTTAGCTAACCAGTCTTCGACTCTGTGATGTGGTCTCGTGTAGTGGGACTTGTCGGAATGGCGGGATCCTGCACTTATAGAGTTGGCCTGGATAACGGCCAGCTTCGCCTGCAATTCCAACTCCGCAACGGCGGTTTCACGTTCCGCTTGGCTGCGGTCACGTTCCGCTTGGCTGCGGTCACGTTCCGCTTGGCTGCGGTCACGTGCCGCTTGGAGGTTCGCGAGCCGACGAGCGTGCTCCGCCTTTGCAGTCAGGATTTGTGCTTTTAATGTGCTGCTAGAATGGCCTGACCGTGCACTCTGAGGCACGATGCTTGACGAGGTCCTGCTGGCGGGTGGTAAGGTCTCGTTAGGGTTGGTACAGGGCGGCGCCGGCGCGATGGCACCGAATGTGGAAGCACCACCCACTTGAAGAGCACCTGTTGGAACGATACCTGCTGTACCAGTCTCCGCCATTGCTGCCTTTGTCTGCGATCTTGTGGTGGGCATTTAACCGTTCACTTCTGACACCAATGTTGAGAACAGGATATTTTTTTTAAAGTAATGAAACCACAAGTTCAGCTTCTCATATATTGTAGCACATATTTTTCACAGACTGACTTTATTCTTAAAACAAAACATAAATTGACACGCAAAAATAAAGAAATATAAATTATCAAAAAGTTTGGTAACTGGTCGCCAACACCTTGTATAGATAATTATTTGATAAAACTTTTAATTGTAACTGACTTGTAATAAATCCAAACAGTTTTGAAATATCAAGCAAAGCTTGTTTTCAAAAAAGGAATTATACTCAACAACTTATTTCAAACATAACCCAAATACCAAAAAGTGCAATTATTTTTAATGTTTGCAGAAAGTCTCTACTTTAGAGTAGAATCTTTAGAAATTATTAATTCGAGACCCATTTCTAGTGAGTCATTATACAAAGAGCAGAATACCGACTCATAATTTAATTTCTTGGACGCCAGAGGGCGGTCTTTTTCTTCTTCTTTGCCTTACAACATTCGTCCATAGTCCGACGATGTATTTACGACTATTGTAATGGATGATTTCGCTCGTTAATACAACTGTGATTCTCTTAAATCGCACTAATTGTACAAAATAAATCATTGGTCGGGTCTTTTTTTATCGCTGAATGTATTTATTGTGAGACGTTTTGAAACACTTGATTTGTGGGGACGTTGACAGCGTTAGATGTAGGACTCGGATTTGGTAAGAGAGCATTGGGACAGAATCTTTGGACATTCTCTTTTTGATTGAGTGTGTGGTCTTACCTATGAATAGTTTCTGCTCAAAGGCCGAAAGTGGAAGATACAAAATTTTTTTTTTACAAGTAAAATATTTTTAGTAGGTACTCTGGGTAGTGGTTTAATCCCTCATATTAACACAGAAGTAACAAGCTTTGAGGGAGTAGAGTGCGCATTTTCGACCGAGACACCATTGTCTTCAATCTGCCTTAGCACTGTGCCACTATCAAATCTTCGAATAGTAGATATAGATTGTGGTGCAAAGATAGTATCATGCACCGCAACTTTCGCACATTTTTATTTTATTTGAAAGAGTACTTAGGAAGGCTAAAGTAGATCGAAGTAGAAGAATCTGAAGTTGTGGAAATTCTCAATTGTTATGTTTTTTTTTTTTGGACCACGCACGTGTTGAAACATTACAAAGACCGGTTGATTAAAATGAACGGTTCTTCGAACTTCAGTTATCAAAGTTTAATCTCAATAGAATCTTTCATATCTCGAAGCTACCGGTTTTCTCCTAATTTACTTACTCCTACAATATTTCTTCCTCCACCCACCGCTCAAAATAAAGTTGTATCAAGACATAAACTCCCAAACAACTGTAGAAATATTCAAATCCGGAGTGGTGCCGCCTATTACACCGAAAAATATAGAGCTCAAATCTTTAAAATCGATTTTGAAACTCATCCCGCACCAATACAACATAAAATGTAATCGTAACTTAAAATAAAACACAGCAGAATTCACTTTGTCGGTCATTTCCGAGTCATTAGAGGCCTTTGGGTAAGAATTGGCTTCTTAAGTCCCGCTTGATAAAGCACGCCACATGGGACTTTTTACGACGTGGCTGTAAAAGTATATGTCGTCTTAAATGAGACATAAACACTGGGACGTGTAAACGAATGTCGCACATTTATTTTATTAGCGTCATTAATTCCTACGCTTTCGTCGCGTCCGAACTGTTGGTGGACGCAACATTGATACCAAGCTTTGTTTTTGATTATAGCCAAGTATTATTTGTAAAAAAAAAAGTTTAGTTTTTTTCTATGAAACACTTAGGACATAATTATTATGTTAGTTATAAACAATATTTATATATAAGAGAAAATTAGGACTATAACATAATTATCCGGGAACATGCCCCGAAGACTTGCAGCATTACCACGTGTTGAATGGCAATCTTTGACCAAAGAAAGAGTCAGCCCTTTAGTCCCGCGAAGTATCGAAGAGAGATTAGCGTTATATTTATTTATTTATTTAAACTTTATGCACAATAGTGATACATAGGCGGACTTAATGCCACAAGGCATTCTCTACCAGTCAACCTTAGGGTCAAACAAGACAACATTGTGGTAGGCTACAAACTAACTAGAAAAAAAAAAAAAATACAGTATCAATTAAAATATATATATATACTTATATTAATACTAATACACATATAAAAATAACATAAACTAATAAATATTGCAAGAAATACCAAAATAAAACATATCTGGTAATTACCATGACTAACTTGTAAAATACCTATTTGGTCTGATTTAAATAGTGGGAACGTACTTTCCTTTTAAAAGTGAATTTGCTTTCAGCTTTTTTAATTCCCAGGGGTAGCGCGTTCCAGAGTTTAATAGATGAGATAGTGTAAGAATTTGACAAAAAACAGGTGCGGTGTGAAGGAATTTGGAGAATAAGATTTTTGGAAGCTCGAAGATTACGACTATGACAACTGCCCAACACTTTGAAATAACTTTTTAAATAATCGGGAGTTCGTGGATCGTTCATAATCGAGAAGAGCATGCAGAGAGATCTGAGGGACCTCCTGAGTCGGATAGGCAGCCATTTAAGCTGAGAACGGAAGGAAGAAATATGATCGTATTTACGAAGGCCAAAAACAAAACGAATACAATTATTGAGAAGTCGATCCAATTTATTTAGAAGTTCTTGGGAAATATCAGAATAACAAACATCAGCATAGTCAATAATGGGGAGCACAAGGGACTGAACCAAAGTGAGTTTCGTGCTGGATGGGAGAAAATGCTTGAATCTATAGAGAGACCGCAGTGAGAACGTGACTTTCTGACTTACCTGAGCGACGTGTTTATCCCAACTCAAACTGCTGTCAATGTACAGACCCAAGTCCTTTACGTGGGGCGAAAGAGAAATGACGGAGTTCTCGTACATCAGTGGCACAAGTTGGCTAGTGCTCACATTCCTCAAATAGTACGAGCTACCAATGAGGATGGCCTGGCATTTTTCGACGTTAACAGACACCCCAAATTTGTCAGACCATTCCTTGATAGTGCGAAGATCAGCATTGAGTGTTGTAATGCAATTATCAAGGTTGGCAATGTCTGATTGAGCGTACAGTTGCAAGTCATCAGCGTACAGATGGTAAGAGCATTTGAGGATAGCAGTAAGAGAGTTTATAAATAAAGAAAATAAGAGAGGAGAGAGTATACCGCCTTGTGGTACACCAGCTACCAGGTCGCACCAATCAGAGCAATTCTGATCAGCACGTACTGCCTGCTGGCGACCACGAAGATAAGTTGAAAACCAATCCCGTGACAACGATGAGACCCCAATTTGCGACAGAATGGCCAGAAGAATGTCGTGATCAACGGTATTAAAAGCATTGGAGAAGTCTATTAAAACCAACACCGTTAACCTCGAATTCTCCAAACCATCTCTAATATCTTCAGTGACTTTAAGTAGAGCTGTGGCTGTGCTGTGACCAGGCCGAAACCCGGATTGGAAATTGGACAATAGGTTATTTTTAAAAACGTAGGAGGATATTTGATTAAGGGCAACTGCTTCTAGGATTTTGGAAAGGAAAGGGAGAATGGAGATTGGCCTGAAGTGATTGGCTAAAGTAGGACTGGAAATTTTAGGAAGAGGAATAATGTAAGCCTTACGCCAAATTGCAGGAAATACACCAGTCTCTAGAGATGAATTGACGATGTGGGTAATAATTGGAATCAAGTTCTCAATCATATACGATAACATGGTACGACCGACACCATCACAACCCACCGCTTTAGATTTAATTGAATTAAAATATTTAAGGATCTCAGCGTTAGTCACGGAGGAGAATGAAAAAGAGTCGGGAGGAAACGTTGGCTTGGAAGTAATATCAAGGATAGTTGTATTCTTAACGCCAACCGCAAGTGTAGATGATGTTGAAAAGTGTTTATTAAGATCATTTAAAGGCAGATTAAGAGATACAACACTGGAGGGAGATTTCGCTATACCAAGTGACTTGAGAAACTTCCAAATATCGGCCGGAGAAGAATTGAGGACATTTTCACAAATGTATCGGCGTTTAGATGCTCTTACCATCTGGTTGCAGCGGTTTCTGTTCAACCTATACAGGTCCCAGTTCTCCCCACTGCGGTCCCGCCTATATTTTCTAAAAGCCCGGTCACGTCGCCTCATCGCCATACGAACCCCAGGGGTTATCCATGGGGCAGGGGGGCGCTTGACACGAACAGCCTTCAGTGGCGCGTGCGTGTCAATGAGTTGGAGCACATATCTATTAAAAATATCCACTTTCTGATCTACCGAAGACGACTGGGCGATATTAACCCAATCAAGGGCTTGTGCATCACTATTGAGTAGATCTTTGTCTAATCTTGCGAAATTACGGAGAAAAATAATGGCAGGCCGCTGCTTAGGGGGTTTAATTTTGTAAGATAAATAGATCAGATCGTGTCTGGATAAACCAGGCGCAGCGATCTGACCATGGTTGACAACGAGATCCGCAGAAGAAGCAAGCATAAGGTCGAGCCAGGAATCGCTTGAGCCAACATTATGATGAGTTGGACTAAGTTTAAGGAGTGACAGACTCAACGACTCCAGGATCGCACTCAGCCTACGTGATCTAGGGTTATCCTTCAAAAGGTCTGTGTTAAAATCACCCATGACTATGAGATGTTTGTGTTCTGAGGAAATAGATTCGAAGAGAGATTCCAAAGTGGAGAAGTAATCTATAGTAGGAGGGCAGTAAACTACTCCTAGAACGGCTTTAACCCCTGCAACAACGATTTCCAGAAATAAATACTCAGGGTTGCCATTATACATTGGAGACGAGGAATGTAAAATTTTGTAGGAGATCTCACTTCGCAGATAAATGGCAACACCCCCGGCTCTTTTCCCAATACGATCGTTTCGAATTAAAGTAAAACCAGGTAGCTCGTAAAAATGTGAGAGAAGCTCGGGTTTTAACCAACTTTCAGACACCAAAACAGCATGTAAAGAGACGTCAGAAAATAAATCCAATATCTCAGAGTGGTGCTGAGGAATGCTCTGGGCATTGACATGGCATACATTAAAACATTTGTTAAATCGCTGGAACTCATTATTAAGAAAACTATTCACCGACAAAGGATCATCAAGACTTGAAAAAGACGTGGAAGAACAAGAATAAAAAGAGTCATCGTCAGACATAATTATTACCAAATTAAGTAAATAAATATAATATAAATATAGTAAAATATAATAAATAATATATTAAATGGATTAGAAATAAAATTCACGTAAGAATTAATTGCATAACCTGCCGGCAGACTGTTCACAAAAAAGATCTAAAACAAAATAAAAAAGCGTTTCCGAACGAAACTGATACACGCCGTTGACAGTGACATGAGACATAAATCGTGATAATTTTGACAGTACGTAAAAATACGTGCAAATACACATTATAATTTATCAAAGAAAATATAAAAAAGTAAATAAAGCGTCGGTACTCAAGTAAAGTGTCTGTGACGTGTTCGTATCAATGTTGAATGAACAGAAAACTAGCACTAAAGATGTTAAACATACAAAAAGGAAACAGGATTGTGAGAGCAGACAAAACAAACCAAGTTACTTCTTCTTTGTTTGCCGCCTTGACCGAGTATGAGGCGTCTGAGCCTGCGTCGGCGCCGGGCTAGCGTTATTCGAGGCAAGGTTGGAGTCAGGAGGAACTACTGGATCCAGCGACTTGCCATTCTCCGCTCCCAGCGCGATGACTTCGTCAGCGGTGAAGATCCGGCGAAGTTTACCGTTAGGAAGCTTGACGTTGATGTTTCCGTCCATAGTCCACACATTGGTCACACCGAACAATTTGCGAGCAGTTGTAAAAGCCGATTGCCGCTGACGAGTGAGGAACTCCGATACCACATAACAGGATCCCTTCAGTTTGGCCTTGGTTTTCCAGATCTGATCCCGTATGGTAGACTCCATGAAACGAAGCAGGATTGGTCTAGTGTGAGCTTCTGAAGCCTTGCCCAGCCTGTGGCATACCGATAGGGAAGAAGGTGCCAAATCAGTAATACCCAGCTTATTTTGGACAATGGATACCACACTTTCTGAGAGATTTTCATCTGGTCTCTCAGGCACTCCACCTAGCAGCAAGAACTTCTTCCTGTGACGCATCTCAATAACATCAACACTCTTGCTCACCTCAGCAATCTGCAGCTGCAACGCACTGAGGACACACCACACATGCTCCTTGAAGGCAGAAAACAAATTGTTCACCCGGATCCGGGCGTACAGCCATGTGAAAGGAATCTGTTAATACCGTTTACGAATACGACGATATCGCCCGATTACGAAAATTCCTAGTAAAAGGTATTTTTGGACACACACACAGACACAGATATATACCTAATAGGTCACCCACATTTCGCCAATTATGTTTAAATCCCATGTAATAGGGGGCGAGCCTATTGCCATCACCCGAGCACATATTCAGACTCCGTGGCTACTACTAAGAAATTCCTGATGGAAAAACCGAATAAACTTTTGCACGATCTGAGAATCGAACCCAGGACCTCATACTCATCAGTTAGACTTGCAACCACTAGACCTACGCGATAGTATTTCTGGAGTAAAAATTTCTGTCATTCTGCGATTTTGTCATTTTCAGATCTTGTAATTTTGCGACATCTGGCATTATGCGTTTCTGACATTTTGCTAATCTGTATTTTTGCGTTTCTGACGTTCTTCGCCCAAACCGTTATTTATATCGCTGTCTGTCAAATACATATTGACACAACAACTCGTTTTGGGCAACCGTCATTTATTTCTCATCACGTATGTTTTACGCTCATGACCTATTTCATGTTTTCACTTATCTACGGTACGGTATTAAAATAAAGTATCAACATACACGTGGATCGTAAAAGCTAATAATGTCGAACAAACTCACACAGAGGTAACTTAGGCTATATGTAACAGGACCCGTTCTTGTTTCAATCCAACCTTTAGCCTCTAATCGTATATTTTATGTAGTTGTTTCTTTCAGACTAAACTTGGCAGTTTTCAAGTGTCCTTTAAGACAGCAAGTAGCGAAATCCGCAAAATCGCGTTACATCTGTGTCTGTATTCTGTTTGCGAGATAGTTGAGTTTTTGTTTCAACTAACACTTTTGGGATTTAACAGATAGATAACCAAGAAGTCATGTCTTTATGATCTTCTTTTGTCAACATTTATATTAAACTAGCTTCAAAAATGGTAGCTATTCATACGAAGTAGAATTTTGTAGTTTGTTTCAGTAAAATATTACTTTGACTAATACTAATAAAGCTACTAATAATATTTCTGTATTGTTATTTTTTTGTTTTTAGTTGTCTTTACTGTCCCAATTTTGGGCTAAGGGCTCGGGACTGAGGGTTGTTCGCAAGGGATACTGCGGCTTCAATATAAAGGGCTAAGAAGGAATATAGGTGGTTTTTAGTCAGTAGAAGTCTTATTTTTTTTGTCATTACTGTCCCAATTTTGGGCTAAGGGCTCGGGACTGAGGGTTGTTTGCAAGGGATACTGCGGCTTCAATATAAAGGGCTAAGAAGGAATATAGGTGGTTTTTAGTCAGTAGAAGTCTTATTTTTTTTGTCATTACTGTCCCAATTTTGGGCTAAGGGCTCGGGACTGAGGGTTGTTCGCAAGGGATACTGCGGCTTCAATATAAAGGGCTAAGAAGGAATATAGGTGGTTTTTAGTCATTAGAAGTCTTTTTTTTTTTGGCGGGTGGAAAATCATCAAATAACCCCTCCCGCTCTTGGGCAGAGCAAGGAGTGTTCTACTGACTAAAAACCACGCATTTTTCTTCTTAGCCCTATATGTCGAGGCCGCGGTAACTTGTGAACAACCCGCAAAAAGTTTCGCGATGTAACAGAATTCTAGAAACGTTTTACCAGAATACAGCCCCTGGATCACTTATCTGGTCTGAGTGAAGATTGAAACAACGAGAACAAATGCTGATAATGCACCTAACTCGTGAGTGCACTTCTTCACAAAGCTTTTTTATTTACTTTTACTACAAAGTTGTGATTTTATATTATTATTGGAGTGGATAAAGTAATAAAATAGCGTTGTTAAGAATAACAATAAGAAAGGGTTTCGTTAGTTCTAAGAGAAATTGTATTTGAATTTAGTGAGCAGACAATGATACATTGCACCCGTATTAGTTTCACAAGTAGTTTATTTTCAGTGTGACATTGTGTACATTAAAATTTGAGTTAAAAACATTTTTTTTTCAAGTAAAATTGTATTTATGATAAGTAAACTATCGTAGACAAAGTCGAATTATTGCTTCATTTTTTTCTAGCTTTAATCAATCAGGTTTCATTGTTATCTTTATTTATTCTGAAAATGTTGCTGCTGTTATGCAAAAATTGTGAGTTTTATTCCAGTTCATTTCATTATAATCATTATCACCAGTAATTGGTTTCAACAATTATTATATCATATAGGTACCCAACCTACCCCTCATGATTCCCACAGCAAGCACTAAATACCAAACTAGCAAAAACGCCCACTCTGCTTCATAATTGGTGATAAACATCTCACATGGACATAATCTCTAACAGATTTATATTAACAGATGAATCCTCTAACGAAGTACAATCGCGTGCAAGAGCTTTATTCCACAGAAAAAAAAAATAAACAGAAGGTAAACTCTGTACAAAGAGAGGTAAGTACACTCGTACACTAGTACAGTCGTGCTCCACACAAAACAAGTGCAATATTTTGTACGATTCAAATGGTAACGTCAAAAATGTTATGTGAAAGTATATGAAGTATCCATCAAAATTAATGCGATGATAAGATCTAAAAGTAATCAACGCAAGGTTTTATCTATGCATCGCATGGCTGTATCCGCAACCAAAGTTGCCTTAGGGGAGAGATTGAGTGAGCTGATATTTACAATCAACGTTCTCATCACTCAAATTTTAAAACGCAACAGCATGCTCAATGTCTCTTGTGCCATTTCTAATTTCCAATATGTGTGTAACACACTTTTCATTCGTGTATTTATTTCCATTGCGAGCATAAAGCACAGAGGCGAACTTAATGCCATTGGTACTTTTTCCCAGGCAACCTTGCAATGCTTGCCTGCTTGCTAGGCTTGCTCATTCTATGTACCTTCTGTATCTTTCTGTTGTTTGTACAAGGTGTGTGCAAACGCTCGTGAGTTCCATATCGGAATTGGGCTTAAAATACAAAATATTTACTGCTGTATATAAACATTGATACGTGCCCCAACGGTGTTTAAAGCATTCATAATTTTTGTACGCAGTTCAGTAAGGTAAAATTTTATAGTTGGTGATTGAATCTGTCACTTCAGTGATGGAAATTGCCGGATTCACGTGGCTTAAGTGTCATTAAAGTTTTAAATTAATTGGGTTTTTTCGCATAGTACCAATATATTGTCATAGTCATTTTTGTAGGGAACAGTACATAAAGTAAGGGGTTTAAAATGATGACAAAATAATTAACCATATTTAAAGAGCCTTTTTATTTATTTAAAAGCCCGTTGACGTTTTTTATGTATGTGACCAAAAGCACCTCCTTTAAAATAGTTTCCTGTGTCATCATAATAACTCTCCCGCATTTATCCCGATTTATTTTGGGTTCGACTATGTCTTTTTCTATAACTTCTCTATTAACCGTCATCACAACAGTCACCTCTTTTCTAGCCAAATGATCCGCCACACAGTCTATCCGTCATTTGTTTGGTCTTCCTCTACTCTTATAGCCTACATTCTTACTCAAACTCAAACTCACTCACATTTTTCACCCTATTTCTCTCATTCCTCCGGATCACATGTGATGTCCTAACCACTATAAACGATATACACCTATTGCTGTAGTACTACTGTAGCGTAATATAATGGAGCGTAGCATAATAGGTGTTAGGCGAACAGCAGGTCTATTGCGTATCTTTTAAATGACAGTGGCTATTATATAGTGTCCATAAATTAACTGTCAAATGGTTCCATTTTCTACTAAACCATAACCAATTTGACAGTTAATCCATGGACAATATGATAGCCACTGACATTTAAAAGTTACGCAATAGCCCTGCTGATTGCGTTAGAAACACCACCCTGCTCTCTATCACTCAAACAGCTGATGTCGGAGAAAAAAGGTTGAAGTGGGAGTGGGCATGCCACGTAGCACGGATGCACCCGGAGACATGGCCAAAAACCGTCACACACTGGACGCCTGAGGCAGGACAGCGCCGTCGAGGTCGACCGCGGTGAAGGTGGCGTGACAATCTGATCATGTTTGCGGGGCTACCATGGCCAGAGATCGCACGTGATAGAAAGGTTTGGAGGAAAGGGAAGGCCTTTGCTCAGCAGTGGGACAAGGTAGGCTAGCAAAAACAAATACTACTGTAGAAATAATGGTGTCTACTTACGAACTTTTCACGCTTTTCCCCTCATTTCACACTATGCACCAAATTGATGTTTCAATAAATCAGCTCTCTATGCATCTTCAGCACTTTCAACTTCCTTTCAGCGATAATCCAAAAACAACTCATACAAAATAAAAAGTCACCGTTACTTTTACGTTCCATACTGTAATAACGTCAAAAATATGACGTACGATATATCAGTACGGCACCCCACTATATTAACCCATGTAACGCTTGCATCGGCTAAGCCTGGCTTATTTTTCAACGTCATTAGCCCCGTCAGAATGTGAAAGGATAGCGCATTATTTGCCGTAACGTGATTATATGCGTTACGTATGATGTATAGGTATGATGGAAAACGGCCGACGCGTTTAGAGGGTTGATTTTAAAAGGAAAACTGAGCTGTTTTTGTTGAAGTATTTTGTTTGTCATGGTGATGAGAAAGTCTGAGGAAATGTGGAAGTGTGAATGTGCTAAGTGAAGGAGAATACCTACAAAACTGATTCAATAGGGAATCGTACTGAGTCAAAAAAAAAATATGATTCTAATTAGTCCGTCAGTTAGATTATCTAAAAATATTGGATACGTGTTTTTTGTTTTATCAAATTAATAAAAAATTACGAAGATAAAACGCGTCGAAGAATGATCTTCGACGCGTTTTATCTTCGTCTTAATTGACGGACGTTCTAACTGACGGACTAATTAGAATCATATTTTTTACAAGACAAGGGTAAAAAATGTACTGACATGTGACACTTGTACACTTTGTACCTACATCGCACACATAATTCAAAACCCAAACTTCCTTACATTATTAGTTGCGAAACTCAAAATACTTAATCAAAGGGCAAGTAAAGTTGGCATCGCGTGTTAGCATCCACAATAACACTAAGTAATGTGAATATAACATTCATAAACCACCACGATTCTGTGCAGGCTCAATAATGTCCCTTGATCATGCGAGTGCATAGTTATTTGTAACGAGGTGACAAAATTTATAGGATCGAGTTCAACGACTGACATTTTTTTTTGTAACGTCACTAGTGTATCAAAATATTCGGTAGCGTTTGCTGGGTAAGGGTAGTTATCACGCGATTTTCCGACATTGATCAGTTTGTTTGCCGGATCGGATGCATGTAAAAATCAAATGGATTTAGTTGTATGGGTTTTTAAGGTAATAAATGTATCGTGCGGTGTAACTTTTAGGCTAAAAACGGTGTTTTATTGATAGTCTACCAATATTTTGTATTTATTCGGTAGGTACTCGTGTTTTTTTAATAGTAAAACACATTGCGGGAAAACAAACAAAAAAGCTATAAAACTCAAGCCACCCGTCGCCCGTCGTCCGACGCCCGCCGTCGCCTCCTTCTGCGAAGCAGTGATGAAGTGAAGGAGGTGGCGGAGCGTGAGAAGGAGAGAACCTCTCGTCCCAGACACCGCGAAAGACGCTCCGAGCATTCAGGGCTACGTGATGGCTTCCGGCTACCGTAAGCGCGGGCCTGTGGTCGGTGAGTAATGGGCTAGCTTGCCGTCCGTCCGTCTTATGACGACGATGGGCTGTGTCGACGGCGCGTTCGTGTTCCACGCGCGCCTGAATGAGATGTCAGCAATATGGAAAATACAAGAGCCGACGCCCAGACGCCCCGACGTCGGGACTGCGGATTGTTCGAAAGAGATACCGCGGCCTCGGCACAAGGGCTAAGAAGGAATATGGGTGGTTTTTACTCAGTGGAAGTCTGACACTCCCTAACAGTGCGGGAGAAGTCGTTTGATAATTTCCTATCACCAAAAAAAAAACAAGATATGACGTCAAGCTAATATCTTCAAACGCTGTGTTTATTAGTATAAGATATTTCGTATAATTACTCAATTAATAATTATTTTACAAAAATTATTCACGAATAATAGAACCCAAAATCCACAACACAAAATCTAAACACCACTAATTACCATAGATACAACAAAATCGGTAAACAACCAAAAATACAGTCAGCAACAAAATTTTAACAGGCGTTAATTAAGGCTATTTTAAAGGCCCTGTAAAAAGCTAAAATATATCATCTGTAAACGGCGCATTTACCAGTTAAGTCCTTGTTTACGTTTCCTTTTGACCGGGCTCTGCCGTTATTCTTCCTCAACCTAATCTGGATTACAAAAAACATGTCTTGACGGTTGTAGTACTGTGTAGACGGGCGTTTAAGACGCTTTCAAATCGGAAAATACGTTTTGTTACGCCAAAACGTATTCTCTTAAAATTTACTTCTGAAGGGGTTGTCACCTGGTGTTGTGGAAAACAGACTTTTCCATTGGGCCCCGTCTCCCACAGTATGATAGCACCGTGTATTGTTGTGTACTTGTTTATTTAAGTAGGTCCATGCTACACTTACAGTTTGCCCGAACGCGTGCAGCAGGTCAATATCACACACTAAATTAAAATCGTATGCAATAATTAATCACAGCTTTATTGCTACTCATAAACAGATCTAGATCTCTTCTTATGTCCTTCTTAGAGTGTAAATAGGTACGAGTATATGCTATACTAATGCAGTCATAAGATCGTAAAGTGCGCAAGTCTCAGAACATGCAGTGCAAGGTGGAAGGTGGAACAATTTATTATACACAGGGTGTAAATTAACCCTTCACACATACGTCAACCAAGCATTCTGTACATCAAACTAAGTACCCCTACGCAAAAATTTTTGCTAGGAAACAACTTTTTTTTAGGGTCATAAATCACATGTTACGGTAAAACTCAATGTAGCACTCCTAAAACATTGCGCTAGTGGATACTTTGAATAGTAAACGGGTCATGGAGGTAATTTAAGTAAAGTTATAATCTGAGAAACTAGTATTTACAAAAACAGCTGTGCATAATTTGGAACTTTGACCCCCAATATTTCCGTAACTAGAGGGTTCCCAGGTATGGTCTAGAACCAAAAAATTATCGCAGTGTTGGGGAGAACAAGTGCCTTTCGTTTGCGTTAAGGGTATTTTTACACCCTTTATAATTTGGTGATACATTTTTCCACATGTTTGGTTTGTTTTTGTGTAGTTTTAGTTTTAAAGCTGTATTTTCTTTTTCATTTTTCACTCCCTCGATAGTAACCTAGTCTATGTCATATTTTATGACCAGAAAATGGAACCCACGGTTATACGGAAGCCCGTAATATGTTCATCGAACAACGCACTCACAATGCTGGGAAAATGCTAGGCCGAGGATATAATGCAGGTAATGACAATTTTAAAATATACCCACATACGATAATTGCTGGATAATCATATCCTAGTGAAGTTCTCACGTAACGAAGTAAATAAACTGATGGGTTAGCTACCTATCTGATCTACTGCCATTCTCAGAACACCCAGTAATTATAAAGGTTTATATATCTTTTATGGGTGTAAAGTGATGGCAAAATTGCGTTTGCTGTTGTAGTTAAAGTAATAGTACACTTAATATCAAATTATGGCGGTTGCCTTTCGTCAGGATTTACCTTGTTTGGTTGGTAAAGCATTCTGATTACTTTGGTGTTTTTAAATGCTTTGATGTTCATATACAGACGAAACTTTATAAAATATTCTAATACAGAATGAAATATTTAGAAACGGTCTCGGAAACCCAACGGTTGACTGGTAGAGAATGCCTTGTGGCATTAAGTTCGCCTATGTACCACTCTTGTACATGAAGTTTAAATAAATAAGTACTATTCCTAAAAATATACTGATAGGTTTTGTGTTTCACGTTGTGTTTTGTTAATAAGACTCGATACTTATTTATTTATAAGAACCACATCAAGAGAACAATCACTTATGTAACTTAAATGAAACACACATACACCACACACACACACACACACACATATCGCCATCATATCATGTATCACAGTCATTTGAAAAGTTTCATGATCTGGGGGCACGGCAGTGCCCCCGCCAAGTCGAGCAATAAAGCGGCACGGCCGTACTATCCTTTTCTCGAACCAGTTCTGGCCATTTTCGACCTCCTATAACTTCGTTGTGGATAAAACTAGAAGCATGAATTTTTAGTAACCAATTAGGCATTGTATAAACACGCTATATTTAAAATTTCATTAAATTTTAACCAGTAGTTTAAGAATTATAACTAATCAAAGTTCCTTAGTTTTGTCACTCACTGACTGACTGATTGATACTAGGTAATAAGGTAACTTTACTACCAAAAGCTACAAAAATCGCCCGTCTACAAAACAGTAGTCATTCTAGCAGCAGAATTCTCCGCTACACTCGCTCGTATTCCACAGTTTAGGTCACCACCATACTAAAAGTACTGAGGTAAATGCTGATAAAAAAAATACATAACTGCGTTAAATACATTCATTAACATGCAAGCGTCGTTAAAACATACGAATAAAAAAATAAAAATATGATTGCAGTACAACACGACTGTTTATGGGATTCCTTCGTTTTTGAAATATTTCTTTTGCTTTTAATTTCTCAATTGTTTTTCTTTGTCTGACGTTGTTGTTTTCAATGCAGTTTTCTTTGCGTTTTTAAATGCAGAAAAGAAGTATATATTCTACGAGTATGAGTAGAGGAAGACTAAGAAAACGATGAATGGACTGTGTAAAGGAAGAAGTATAGAAGACAAAGACAAAACATGTCTTTTTACTGCTAACTGCAAATGAATTGGGTTAAGAGCAAGAGAAGAATGATAATATCTTTTTTTTATTTTTTTTAATAGCCTGTACTGTCCCACTGCTGGGCAAAGGCCTCCCCCAACTCCCTCCAAGTGCTCTTTTCCTGAGCCACCTCGAACCAGCTCTCGTGTTGCGCATCTAGATCGTCTCGCCACCTCTTTCTAGGCCGTCCTCGGCAGCGCCGTCCGTCTTCCGGCAACCATCGTGTTGAGGCTTTTGCCCAGCGGTTATGATGCATGCGGCTGACGTGACCCACCTAATCCCATTTTAGCCTAGCAGCGTTCTTGCCAACGTCCACTTAGTCCGTTTCGGAGCCTGGTGTTTGTCGTTCTGTTGTACCAATATAAAAAAAAAAAATATGTCAGTACTGTGTCGGTAAACAGCAGTTTCTATTGGCCTTACATACGTTGCCAAAAAAAGTTTTACTATACGACTGTACCTAAAGAAGGCGGATTTTAAGAATACATTTTAATGTTACGATACTGAGCAATTAATCTCTGCACCCTAGTAAGTAAGACTAAGACAATTTATCTCTTTTTTACAGGAAATTAGCCTAACGATGCATACAAAAACTAATTGAAAAACTCCATAAATCAGGGATGCATACTTCAAAAAAGAATACCCCTCTTTTAACTTAATCATACTGCTCTAAAATACCCCGCTAATTTAAGCTCTGTGCAAATTTATTTTTCGTAAAAGGTTAATATTATAAATGAAGTAAAAATTCATAGTCGTTTATAATACAAGAGATAGGTATTATATAAACGAATTATCGTTATTTCAAAGAGGGCGATGGAAAGAAGGCTCTATAATGGTATTGCAGGGGTGCGTCAAGTGACTGTCTTGATGCCATCCATTATAACAGTGTCCCTATTCTGTGACAGACTGCGTACTTAGAGTACCTACTTACGTATTTCAAGGTAAAGATGTTGTCACATTATTATATAAGAATAAAATATTTTGTGAACAAACGTAATTTGAGTACTGAGAAAATCTTTTACGAAACATGTTTTCAGTTTAGTGTTCCAAGGTAAATAATTATTGTGATGTTGTTTTACCGTATCAAATAAGACTTATATATGTGGTTTTCTTACAACAATTATTTTTGTTAAAGTAGATCTTGCGGCCGTCGAAAACGAATATTTTCTTGGAATTTAATGTGATGTTAGAAATAAAAATAAAATACCATTACTGAAATCTCTTTTTTAAAAAATAATCTTAGCTTTTTTGAATAGAACAAGAAATTCTCCTGCAAAAAATCGTCTACAGACTCAGACCAACACGTGTCGAAGTTTCACAGTGTTGAAAATACTCATTCTTGACGGACTCGAAACAGGAGACAAATGTGAAACAAAATTAGAAAGCCTTATAATAATAACTAATAAATTAAGAAGCTTAATTAAGAAGCCTTTACCCAGCAGTGGGAAAGAGTCGGTTGATACATTTTTGTTATGATTTTATTAATAATCATAACAAAAATGATTATTAAGATATTTAATAAATTTCAATTCCAAAAAACTAAGATCGCAGTATCCAGAATAAGGACACAGAAGACGTTGCGTACACATTGCCAGGAGCTGCATTCATTAACTAATGTATAGACTTTCAAAATATTTGCTCATAAATTTTGCTTAAGGGAAGGGAAAATTTGGCAGAGAATGTCGAGTGTATAAAGGATGGTTATTTCGGGTTTATTTTTACATTATTTTTTTGCATCCATTTTAACTTAAAGTCTTTTTGGATTGTTTTAATGGCCCATAAGGTATTTTTTTTAATAACTGTCAAAATATGGGCGTACTGTTAGGTACACCTCTGACTATACCTTCTGATATTACAAGCGTGATGTTATATTGTGTAAAATTTTAGAGAAAACATTGAGTTAAGTTTTTTAGAAACGAACAAGAAAAAAGTAGATTTAATATCCACTATCAAGAATTCAAGATCATCATCATCATCAATAGCCTATGAATGTTCCCAGGGACACAGGCCTCCTCGTTTTGAGAGGAAATGGGCTATAATCTACCACGCGGGCCCAGTGCGGATTTTAAGATGTCACATGTCTTCGAATTGTTTGGTTCTAAGATATGCCAGTTTCCTCACGATGTTTTCTTTCACCGTTTTGAGAGCAGTGGTGATGAAATAAATTACACAAAGTAATTTGCCTGCCTGGGTTCAAACCCACAACCTACTGTTCGTAAGTCGGGGCCGCCACCACTGGGCCACCGCTGCACATAATGCAAGAAATTCAAGATAGAAATATAAAATAGTTCCCGATATTTCCGCACTGTTAATAATGAAATAACGAAATATCGGGAACTATTTTAATAGAAATTTAAAACAGTTCCCGATATTTTGGCACTGTTACATGCACCATGTACGTGTAACAGTGCCATGATATCGGGAACTATTTAGACTTAACAAATAGTAAACTTGGTATATCCTGTTATAAGGTTCATGCTCTTGCAATACTTGAACAACCAGCAAGTTAATTATTAAAAACTACTTGTATTATGTACGACATTTTAACATACTATGCAAGAAATTCAAACGCAGTTTACCGAGAGTTACAAAAACACATTATAAAGGAGAAAGAGCAAAATGGTCTATGAGCGGCCAACAACGAAATAGGTATTAAATGAAAGTACTATTACTAAGGACTAACTTTTACTATGAACGTAACATTGCAACTCATTTAGAAAAAAAAATACATATAGGTAAAATACTTAGATAATAAGTGCAAGAAAATGTGCAAACCCATTTTATAAAATACTTATTAACATTAGTTTATGTCTTCAAAAGTATTTCAAAACGTTGTCAGCATACCGTTTACAAGACTCAGCTCAACAATGGGTTTACTACATGGACTACCTGAGTTCGAACGGCCCAATCAGCTTCGAGTGCAAACAAAAGAGCCGAGGTGTGGGGTGCGTGTGCGTCACTCGGCGCAGTCCTTCGCTTACCCTTGTGACGTTGTGTACTGTGC
The DNA here is from genome assembly GCA_932274075.1 of Diarsia rubi. Classification (NCBI taxonomy): domain Eukaryota; kingdom Metazoa; phylum Arthropoda; class Insecta; order Lepidoptera; family Noctuidae; genus Diarsia; species Diarsia rubi. The sequence continues at coordinate 14,911,275 of OW026424.1, read as the reverse complement.
GCTCATCTACGGATTCTTTTTCAAACGTTTTGACCCTGGCTACCCTCTGGACTGTGTTTCTTCCTAACCTGATAACCTGGCTATTAACTCTGAACTTCTGTACGTTTGTGCTTGTGTATTTGGACTCTGGACTTGTGTACGCCAACGGAACATTATTGAAAAATGGCAGAAAATCGACCTATATGTGTTTTGTGCAATCGATCAGTGGTTAATAGAAGAAGGTTAGAAATAACCCATGCTCTTTTTGAGGAAAATGCTGCCAATGCTCAATATATTATTGAAGCTATAGCTCCACAGCAAGTAAGTATTTTTAGACTATTTTTTGGTTGTTTTTACCCGTATGTACGCACCCTATAGCGGTGATGGCCTCATAATATTGTGTCACGATGTGCATATGCGACACATCGTTGGGTGAAGTGTGGGCTCTTTATTGAAAGTCCACGTTACAGTTTTGATTGTATTTTTATGTACGTCCTTTTAGTGAATTATGTTATTTCCTTAAGCGTATGGTTCTTTTCTAACAATACTTAAGTTATAGTCAAAACAGATCTTCTCTCTCTTTTACACACATGGTGCATATGGAAACAGAGCCAACGTTATCTAGCTTCGAAATATAATAGAGGCCAACCACTCATTAACAATGCGTATGAGCATGACTCATTCGTCACGTTGAAAAAGAGCTCGGCATGTTCTACTATACAACACATGATTTAACTGAAACTGCTGTGAGTTTTAAATACTATGTTATAAACTATTTTCCTTTTCAGGTTGAATACAACGGCCGAGAATACGTTTGTCGACCCTGTTGGCAACGAGCTCAACGGGCTGTGCAGCCAAACAATAACGCACGAATGTGTTCTTCAAGTGGAAGAATATTCACGAGTGCCTAGCACCTCGGCAAACTGTATGTTTGACAGATGCCGTAGTGTTTCACGTCGTCGAATGCCTGAGAATGTAAGGATTACTCTTATGTTACATTCTAACTTATTCATACCAGACAGTGCCAGAATATGTGATGCAAATTTAACATCAAATGATTGGGAAGAGCTCATTGATAGTCCAAATCTCAGACATGATTTTAACAGCTCTCATTTTGTGCAAATACTAGAGCTTTTTAAAAAAGCTGTTTTAAATAAAAATATTCTGGACTTTGAAGATATTGCAAATATGGATCCTAATGAGATTCATATTCGATTGGGCGTTAGCAGAGATCAATTCAATACAATCTTGGAACAAACGCCTTCTTTGTCTGAGTCAAACGCCAAAACAAAACTAGCCATTTATTTAATGAAGTTGCGAACTGGTGATAGCAACGAGAGATTAGCCACGCTCTTTAACATAAGTAGAAGGACTCTAGAAAGGCATTTAAAAACCGCGCGTGATGCTATATCTCTGGATTTTAAGCCACGACACCTGGAACTCGACCATTTAAATAGAAGAATGGTCGCTGACCGTAATCTTATTGTACCAAACGCGTTATTTGGAAATCCCGAGTCTTCTCCAGAAGAAAGGAAGGCAGTAACAATCATGGATGGAACATATATTTATATACAGAAGAGCTCCAACTTTTCGTTCCAGCGACAGACCTACAGTCTACACAAATACGAAAATCTATTAAAACCGTTCTTAATGGTGTGTTCCGATGGGCATATAATTGATGTTTGCGGGCCCTATGCTGCTACCGACTCAGATGCCAGTATTTTGGAAAGAATTATAAATGACGAAGAAGGCACATTTCACTGGTTTTGCCGGGCTGGCGACATATTCATTTTAGATCGTGGGTTTAGAGACGTCTGTGGCGATTTGGAGCGATGCAACTACAGTGCCTATATGCCAGAAACCAAAGACCGCGGTGCAGACCAGCTTACTACTGAACAGGCCAATAGAACTAGGCTGGTAACTCTATGCCGCTGGGTAGTGGAAGTTATAAATGGCAGGTTCAAGCGAGATTTCAAATTGTTTAGGCAAGAATATTTTAATCGCGCCTTAAGTCACATGTTTGAGGACTTTCAAAACGCAGCGGCACTCATCAATGCGTTCCAAACACCAATACAAGATAGTATTCATGCATCATCGTTCGTAAATATAATTAATGAACGTTTTGAAATACCGAACCTCTTAGCGGACTATGTTATCCGTCATAACATAAATAGACAGAGGGCATCATTTGAAAGACTCAGCAGCGACCAACCTATTTTTGAAGACTTTCCGGTTTTTTCTGAAGAAGACCTAATTCTGTTTGCACTTGGCACATACCAAATCAAGTTGGCTCGCAGCTACTACGCTGAACACTTAATTGAAGGCTTATACAATATCGAAGTATACCGGGAGCGACAAATAAGTCAGCTCAGAGATTTTATTGAAGAAGAAGATATTTGGTTATTACGTGTGCGAATACAATCTAGACATGTAAGGTCCAGAATATATTATTCTTATATTGTAATTAACCGACAAAGACAAAATAGAGAAGCAATTGCTCATTATTATTGCAGTTGTTTGAGTGGAAGGCGCACAATCGGTTGTTGCGCACACGTTATGTGTGTAGTGTGGTATCTGGCATGGGCTAGACATCAAGACGAGGATATTTTATTACCGGCATCAGAACTCAGTGCTATTATTGTACATTAAATGTATGAATGTGGACGAGGCAAAAGGAGTATGTAAGGATCGTAGCAAGTGGCGTTCTGTGGTTTCTGCCTACCCCCATGGGAAAAGGGCGTGAGTTTATGTATGTAAATGTATGTAAAATAAATGTATTGAAGTAAACAAGTCATTTTATTTTATTTCCTTATTTTTAAGACTAAATCTTAGTAATTAATACGCTAAATCACAGGCTTACATATCTAAAATAAAAATGTATTTAGTTCCATTAATAATGACACTACAGATATAAAACTTCTTGAACCCGTTGATGTAGGGTGATATTAAACCAAAAAAAAATAAAATGTTCCTGGCCGCTGATAGACCAAGTGCCGTACGATTTTGCCCATTCTCCTTTAAAGTAGACGCTAAAAGTTCTTCTAGTAATGGTAGGTACTATTTCCTTAAATTTCAAGTTAAATCTTAAGCAACTATAAGTTTTGATGGTTTATTTGTTGGTACATTCAGGAGTATAATTTGAAGAGTTTGATAACTTTGATTTGAAGTCGCTTTTGGACAAATTTATTAAAGGTTTCATCAAATCGGTTTAGATAGATTTCAGAACGACTGTTGTCATCAGACACTGAGATATACACATAATAAAGTCCATTATCAGCCTAATGTTCACACTGCAGGGACTCAGGCCTTCTCTCTAGGAGAGGGATGGCTATAACTCACCACGCGGGCCCAGTGCGCGGCGGGTTGATATTCTTCGAATTTTTTGGTTCTAAGACATGCCGATCACGATGTTTTCCTTCACCATATTGAGAGCAGCGGTGCTGAAACACAAAGCAATGCTCCTGCCTGAGTTTGAACCCACGACTTACTGTTCGTAAGTATTTTAGTAGGCTTAAGTTATTTTGTCATGCCTGTAATCCCCAAAGGCCTAATACATTGTATAGTCACGAGCAATAATATTATGTATACACTTGGTCATGTTCTACCATGAAATAACGAATGAATCTTTGAAATATGATCTACTTTATAATTTAATGGATTCCAAAATATTAGTTTCGATAAGTATCACGAAATTGAAATCATTACATTAGGCGAAAATTAATAATAAAATAATAAGTTTATAAATGCCTTTGTTTTTACATAATTGATTTTAGTGTTTGGAGCCTCCTTTTAAGCAAATAATGCCTGTTTTAGAAGACTCTGCTCTTCCATAACATAGCAATAATTACACGTAATATTGGTTGGTTTGAAGTGGCTCAGGCAAAGTACAGTTGGGAGGATTTGGGGGAGGCCTTTGCCCAGCAGTAGGACAGTACAGAGAAAAAAAATACTGCTGCTATTTAAATTGTAATTCAATTCTAGAATTGAATTATTATTATGGATTGTAGTGCGAGTGGGTGTGTGTGTGTGTGCTAAAATTGCTTCTAAAGTTTGCTAAGTGTATTCATATTGGTGCTGTGCTGACTGTACACCAACATTTCACCAGTAATGTTTGCGACCACTGGCAGATTTTATTTAGGAGTAAGAGTTATTATGACATCAGTTTCATAAATTAGGACTAGGTACGGAGTAATGCCATATTATCTTGCATGAATAATCTTAACACGAACTAGCATGACCAAAATTAAAGTGTATTTTTTAAAATTACAATTTCAATGAGTAATTGCATCGTTTAAATTTTTCACATAATTGCATACTTAAAGCTTAATATTAAAGCTTTTCTTTACCTACTTAAAATCAAACTTTTTACTAACTTTAGTGATGCCTTAATAATATTATTTTAATGACCAGTGCGATAAGTTCCCCCAAACTAGAGCTTAAACAGAACTGGTGACACAACTCTGCCTAACCCTTGTGGGAAATTACTGGCGTGATGTAATGTCCATAAAAAACTATGAACTAAACAAAACAACTACACTGTAAACAAATATAAATCATAAAGTCTATCAACAAAACTCTTGGGCCAACTCATGGCACATACAAGTCAAATTTTTTATCCCAATCTTTTAATTCTTCTTGAATTGAGTTAAATGGGTCCGTCAGAGGCACAAAGACAAGCTTTAACCACAGTTTTAACTTAGATAAAGTCATTTGGAGTGCACATTTTAAAACTACATTAATAACCTGCTAGAAGGAGACGGGAAACAATCTCGAACTCAAAAGTTTTAACTCGGATGCTTAGACGGACTAGATGTGTGTAAAAACTAATAAAATCAAATAATATGAAATAAAACTAAACTAATAACTAAATTAATTGAATGAAGTAATTCAATTAATTTAGTTATTAGTTTAGTTTTATTTCATATTATTTGATTTTATTAGTTTTTAAGTGATATGAACACTAACAGTATTTTTAACACTGAAAATAGTCCAAATAATTGGTATTTATTTAACACGTGTATTTTCTTTCGAGTTCCCGATATTTCGGTGCTATACTGTAGAGCAGCATGATTACGGAAGAAATTAAAAGTTATAAGTATCCCGATTTCAGTGTTATTTTTTGTATAAGTATGACTTGGTTGGTCCGTCTGTGGGAATTCAATTTGAACTTATACATGTAATATATATTATGATTTCGTTTAAGCCCAATTTGTTTAACTACCTACCTTCTCTAAATTCTTTAGATTATGTCTATGTACAAAATTAGGTTCAAAATGAAATAAGACATTATTTTTTGTGTAAAAAGCAACTTCACTCAAAACACAGAGATATACATTGTAACTTTTGACTGGCCTGTTAGTCTAGTGGTCAGTGACCCTAACTGCTATCCCGGAGGTCGTGGGTTCGATTCCCACCCAGGACAAATGTTTGTGTGATGAGCACGATCATTTGTTCTGTGTCTGGGTGTAATTATATCTATAATATGTATGTATTTAGAAATATATAAGTATGTTTATCAGTTGTTTAGTACCTATAACACAAGCTCTGCTTAGCTTGGGACTAGATGGCGTTGTGTGATAGTTGTGGAATATTATTATATTATTATTAACTTTAAATAATGAAATTAATGCCTAATGACTCAAAGCAATGAAATAGCAATGTTGCAAAATTTCAAAATGCACCTAATTAGGTATGTAATAAATATATCAATAGTTTACAAAAATCTTATGCATAGTTACATTTAAACATTTAACAACAATAGGGCGACACTCCGACAAATAATTCTTTGGCCTTTTATTCAAAATCCAAACAAATTATTATTTATTTCAAAGTCCAAGGTCTATTGGGTTAGTAAATAGTACTTACGAACCATGTTACTAGTATGTTACTTTGTTACTCTACAGTTGACACAATATCCCACCAGTCACCACCAAATCCCAGACTAAATTAGTCGTCATTTCCAGCCCCCTAACTCAATGTTTACAAGCAACTGCGCAGAGACAGTGCAAGTCTAATATCTCAGGGCGTCGAGACAGCGCGGTGCAATCACGCCGCGTCCCTGACGTGTCAGGCCGAGTTGCTTTGTTGCCTGACATTTACTTGTTAACAGCACTTCGCTTACTGCGCCTTCCAGTTATGCTTTACATCTATTTTGTCAGTTGTGTTTTGTAATTGGTGTTAAAGTAAATGTAGTTGTCCTAAATGTAGTGTAAATATAATTATAATTGTATTTTCTTCCAGTTGATGACAATTTGGATGCCCCTATTAAAATGATGATGGGATATTATGGAATACAATAATTTTTAATTTAAATATGGGCACATATTTGATTCTTATGATATCACTTGTGACTTGATTAGGTAAATAACAATTATGCAAATAAAAGTGAATTGGATTTAAAATGTAAAGTCTTACAATATAACTTAAACTGAAATTAAGTGAGAAGGTCACTTAATGTATTGAGTGCTGAGGGATATTTCATAATAGTTTTCAAGAAATCAACTTGTTTGTTGAATTGAACTGTTTACTTCAATCATTATCGTCTGAAAACAAAACAACAACAGAAACTTCCAAACAAGTCCTTAGGGCATCAAACACATACAATATAAAAATACAAGCCTCAGCTTGTTATTTAACAGAGTCTTACTACCTCATTTTCTATCATAAAACCGCGGCCCGGTTAATAACGTGTTGTGATATCGTAATACGGCATTTCCCGTGTCAGCCATGTCAATTAGAGTGACGTTAAAACGTGCACAATGACGTCACAACATTACAAATCCCTCGTTATTTGCCGAATTACGTTCTCCATATGAAATAAGCTTAATTTATTATTGAATATCATTCACCCTTACTCCAAAAGTTTACGTCATATCATGAGATTTGTTATGAAAGCTTACTTGTGTAGAAATCTAAACATCATGTAAAAAGTTTTTTCATCATGTATCATGTCAGGCTTTCAGAAATTATCTGTCATATTCGTTTGTTACTCATCTCTCTACGTACAAAACTGATTGAAATCATCGTACTAAATAAATCCTGAATACGCTCTAACAAACCCGTTGAAAATCCAGCTCAGCGAAATATTCTAATAGAGAAACATTTCAATTCACCATAAAAAGCTTTATCTTTTCTCACTCGAATAACCCTTAAATGCGGATGCGGTCGCTTCTACCCGCCGCACGCCGCTTGAATGAATGCCGGTGGCAGGCCAGTCAGGGCGGTAGCATTGTCCGTCACTCCGCGGGAATACGAACGGCGCGGTCTCGGACGTCGTCTGAGGCGCCGCACCGACGTCCACAGACGTTATTTAGGGCTTCATTGTGCCATTGGCCATTCAGACCGACAGTCGCGATTTGACTGTTGATAAGCGCGGATTGTTTCGACTGATGGACTGTCACATTATCTCTTTAAAAAGCTTATTCAAATAACGAACGAAAAAAAAAACAATTTACGATCCGTTTAAGCGTTTACGAGACATCATTTAGCTGTCCTCATCGAATATATTTAGTGTCAAATTAAGCGGCAAAACACATCATCACTAGTGAATTGATTTTACAGGCTCATTCATCAATCTTTTCGACTTATTGATTGATGATTGCACGTCCTATTGACGGAAAGTAATTAAAAAAAACTTCGTGCACAGCATATCTTCATGTGATGGTTTATTTTTATGGCTGGTTTAAAATGACCTGGGGCAGCGCTTTAGGGTTTTGTTTGGTGTACGTCTAATGTTAAGATTTTGGGAGAGTGAGAGGTCAATTATAACTGGTGATGCATACGTCTCTGGGAGTCAAATTATTTTACTATCAAGTGTACAATCGAATAACTTGAATGTTGTCTGTGCCATTTTGCGATGACAGGTTATTTATTTTGAACGGAACACACAATGCGATTTCGGTTAAGGCCGAGTGAAATTGCGAAGGAGGCTTCCTCTTCACTAATGACTTGTTACGACATATACTATTTTATAGAAATCGATTATGTTTTTGGAGTGTTATTCGGTATTACGCCAACACTATTCAGCACCGCTTTGGTGTTTAGAAATACAGTGCGCCTGTTTTATTCGCTACCCGGTAGAAGGTAGTGTAACCGGTCAAACTTAGGTGTTGCCGCGAGAATGCTTGTATCCGTATTGTGGAATATTAAATTAATATTGCCAATAGCATTATATTTGAGCAATTTGTAAATGGAAATTGTGGGTCCCAGCTTTACCCGTTTATATCAATTTATATTTATTGTTTTTTGTGTATATTTCTTATTTAGGAAATGGCGAATTTATAATCAGTGTACAATAACAAAAAAATATTTGTCTGTTACAACTTACATTAGCTATTTAGATAGAAGAACCAAACCAACGGTACAGGAGTAAAGAAGATTTTCTTAAATCTAATTTAATTGATGATCGATTTGCATGTAAAAAATATTCAGAAGTATCTACGTAAGTTATTTGTTTTAAAATAATTATGTATAAAAATATCCTTAAAATTTACTTGACGTCAAACTTTTCAGACTTAATTTGAACTAACTTTAAAAGATTTTTTTAATAGACAAGCGACAGTCTAAGTTAAATTATATTTTTATGACAGGTGTTAAAAGTTTTGAACTTCATCATTTGTTGAAGTAGGTGTGTTTGTGTGTGCGTGTGAAATAGAAATAGTTTTTGACTTCTTGTCAATAAGAATAAAAGATTATTGAAGTTATGTTGACTTATAACATTATGATAACACTTAGCTCTAACTTTAGATTAGTTTATGCCAAACTCTTTCAACATTCATCATCAGGCAGATTTTCTCATGTTTTTGTATTAGATCAGAAATCCGTTTAAGTTCATATAGTTAAAACATTGATTTCTGCTTACCCCCATGGGAAAAGGGCGTGAGTTTATGTATGTAGTTAAAACATACTGTACATAAGGTAATAAACGGACCTTATATAAAGAAAAACCTTATTACATATTGGTATGACTAGCCGTTGTCGGTCTGTCTGTCATTCTGTCTGTTTAAATCCAGCTAATAGCGGCTTTTACCAGCAGATAGCTGATGTTATAAGGACTAATTTGGCATACTTTTGTTTGAGAGAAAAGATTAGATTCATCATCAGCTTATATCGAATGCTTTCACTGCAGGGACTCAGTCGTCCTCTCTAGGAGAAGGATAAGCTAATCCACCACGCGGCCTCCCGTCCGGGTTAGAACTGTATTATGGTATGTCTTCGATTTTTGTGGTTCTAAGACATGCCAGTTTCCTCTCGATGTTTCCCTTCAACATATTGAGATTAGATTTATTTAACAAAATTCGATTCCAATATTAAAGTAACATTTTCATAATAATTACACGCAAACGAATATCGCAGGACAGCTTATAAAATTACAAATCAACAGCATTATCCTAATCCCCGCGATATCAACTATCGCTAAATCTATTCACTGCTATACAATCAGTAATCTACAAACACACAAGGCTCTATTAACCTAATACGTGTTCCTATTTATTACGTAGCGAAACGGCTTACTCCTTATAAAAGGTTGTTTCGATAACAACCAGTAGAACTATAGACTCGTATTCGACTGCTCGGTTTACGGTGGAGCTTTGGAACGAGCGATTTTGAGTAGAAAACAATTAAGGGGTATGGTGTACGCAGTTTTAATCACACTAATATTATAAAGGCGAAAGTTTGTGAGTGTGTATGTTTGTTACTTTTTCACACAAAAACTACTGAACGGATTTAGATAAAATTTGATACACAGATAGTTTATAACCTGGATTAACACATAATATAGTTTTTATCCCGATTTTATCTTCCCGTGGGATAAAATCAAAATCAAAATCAAAATCAAAATCATTTATTTCAAGTTGGCCAGTTACAGGCTCTTTTGAATAGTCGAACAAATACTAAATTTTAATAAGCTAATAAACTAAGCTACAGTCCCACTCACAAGGCATAATAACTGTCAGTGTACTGTAGTTGCCGATTCCAAAGCGTTGGTCTCATGAGAAGAATGGCAAGAAACTTCATGGATACTCTTTTAAATCATAATATTGTTACAAAACTTTGGTTACCTCATTCATATCGAGATTGGTATATTATCATGTGAGAACGATGTAGCAAGTTATGCACGATAAGTGTCGACAGTAAAGCCAAAACGACGATTTAAAAATAATATAATAATTCAGATAATTTTCGAATTGTAGCGGGTGAAGCCGCTGGCAACAGCTAGTTATTTACAGTAATTAGGCTGATTCAACATAACATAACGCCCATATACCTCAAAAGATTAGGTGTAGCTTATTAGCTACACAACCACATTTTTTTTTAAATGTTTTTTTAATTTCCATTTAATAGCCTATTGCTAACCACCGGTCGGACCGGCCAGGGATGTCTAGACTCCGTGGCTCCTACTGAATAATTCCTGACCGTAAAACAGAACTAAATAACAATTAAAACGACCTGATTGTGACTACTATACTAACAAGGCAAGCAGTGCAGACTTAAAATTAATTCATATTTTTGGCTCCCAAATCACCCGATTAACTCGAGCCAAATTAAGTAAGACCTCACCCGAAAACGGTATCCAACCGCGTACCCAGTCTCCTACTTTTTACCATTCCTTATAGCCCGCTGTTTCCATTACCCCACACTACACCGGTCAAACGCCCGGGCCGTGTTCAATTAAACCAGTGGCGAGATATCCACCGTCACGTACCGAACCACTGTCGATTGTATCTTGTCACATCTGTACGTACTGTATGACCTCCAGTTTTAATTAGTGCGCATTTCCGTCCCCTCATGTAGTAGCAAGAGTAAGGACTAGTGGCCAATCTGTTAAGGTAATGAATTAATGATGGTTCGTGACGTGAATTTTTAAGTGATCGATTTTTGTAGGGATGGGTCGTTTGGTTTGGATTTAACTGGTGCTTTTAGAGTATCTGACTGTTGATTTGAGAGTTAAAGGTTAAGTTTGAATTGACGCGGATGGCTTGATTCATACCGTATGATCAATTTTACCGGTGATTCCCGGTATCCAAATGAACTGTTTGGTTAACATGTTTTTGTTGGATGACAATGCATGCAATGTAAGATTTAAATCCAATTTGGTGGACTCTGAAAAATGGCGGACTAGTATTTTTCTATGCATTGCCATGATAATCATGAGTATTAATTTAATTAATGAAAAAAATTGCAGAGATTAATACGAGAATTAAAATAACATCACTCTAAAGTGTGTGTTTTAGTTTTATTTAACTAAAGGTTATTTTATTCTCCTATCCTTCCTATGAATAAACTTACTTATATCGCTTTACACCATGTTGAAGTAGTTACAGAAACTATGAGATGAATGGACTAGCTAGATTATACAATAACATCAATAGTGCTAACTGCCGCACTCAGAGAGCTTTAATGATTACTGAGATCATCAGTTATTAAAGGCTTTGACAGTTTTGTACAAAATTATGTCATATCTTTACAAATGACGCCTTAAGTAATCATTAAATATCGCTGATTACCTCAGTTGGTCTTTAACTTTTAATTACTATACGTGGTCCTATTAGGAGTTTCCGTTCATCGATGTGCGACAACTTTTTGAATTGTTATATGAATTTATGTCGAATAAAATATTATGTTAGTTTTTTTGAGCCCTTTCTTTTGACTTCGCCGCAGTCGGGTAAAAATATAGGTACGTTTTGAAGAAATTTGACAGATTGAGCTATATAATTATAATTCTGGCGACAAAACCAAGCCATTGGTGATTCTAGATCTAATAGGCTTCTAGTATTTTTCTGGTACACTTTGATTTAAACTCCTATTAACAACGCAACAAGTTATCCCATTTTCTTGCAATTTACTTTTTAAACAAAATAGCAGTTGCGATTAACTTAGTTACCGAAAATTTCGCTACTAAAGTCCAATCTTTTAATAAAACTCTAAGCAATTCCAAAATTGTTTTTCTAAAATAGACAAGAAGGTCCCAATTATTATCGAATCCAATAGATTGCTTATTAACCCTAACAATTCTGATTGGTCGTTATCGGTTAGTTTGCAAGCAAATTGCGTATTTAATTTTATATAAGGTTACTGTACGACTTGGATCGATTTAAAAAGCCCGTGATTATACTGTTTGAATCTTGTTTTCGAATTATAAATGGCCAGTGGTAAAAAAGGCGTTGTGTTAGTTTGTATTGCTGATAGAGAAGAAATGATAGGTGATGTTTTTGCAGCTTATTTTAAAACCAACTGCAAAAGCTCAAAGGAATTTTAAAGACGAATCGCAGGTCTTAAATAGAAAAAAAAACATGTTGATCGAGCTGTGGATCTATAAAGACAGACCCACAGCTCGTTCAGCATGCGACAGACATGTCCTGCCCAGTTCCATTTAAATTGGGCAGTTTTGTGAATCATGTCAACGATTTGCGTTTTATAGCAACACACAAACACATAAAAGAAACTTGTATTGTCTACATATTTCGCTGCATGTCACATAAAAAGTCTTGAAGCTTATCAAACTATAGCATGATACAAGTAGTTTCAAACAACTTACCATACAAATAGAGCTGTAAAACATTTTTTTTTTCAACTGAAAAAATAGAATCAACAGCTTTGAAAGGACAACTCTATAGTAGACATTTTTATAGGCTCTTTCACCTCAAGTCAGTAGCTAGATTTTATAGCACTTTTGCTAGCGGTTTCGTCTGCGTATATTTCAATTTCAGCTTTTACTACTTCTGTTTTCTTTGGCTATAAAACACTTTTCATTCTGTTTATTTCTTGGAGCAAATGTGTAGTGAACACAACAATCATACTTTGCTTTACACGAAGTTTGTTGAGGAAATATAATGTGATGCCATAGACTTGTACGCATTTGCACATTTGAGACAGCAGAAACGAAGCCGGTCTAAAGCAATATTAGTAATTTTTGGTTCGATCGCTAAAGTCTTGCAACCAGTCTTATCGTTGTGGAGGTCTGATGGGCAGTGTCTCCATATGTAATACTAGAATTTAGTTGCATTCTGTTAGGCTGTAAAGCGACCAAACCTAGTTGGAAAAAGGCAGATGATGGTGGCTTATGCAGAATCGCTGAATTAGGTTTCTGCCGGCTCGGCCCCATCTGATCAAAGTCGAGCGACTTTTTATGATATTTCTCGATACACCTACTTTATATTGATTTATATTGACCCGGGTAAAACTGAATTAGGACGACCCAAACCTGTGAGCAGCATCCCAAATGACTTGATCATGTAACTCTGCCTCTGAGAGTAGTGTCTAACATACAGTTTCAATAATAACATTGTCCCTCGTTCAATAAAATCTCTTTATTGTAGCTTGATCTAAAATCACATTCTAACTGCCGCTCTCAGATAGCTTTAAGGATTACTTAGGCCATCATTTAGTAATGGTTTTGACAATTTCGTCTTACAAAAATATGTCAAACCTTTACTAAGTGATGGCTTAAGTAATTATTAAATATCTTTAAGTATGGCGGTAATACTGTTAGACTGCATTTTCCTAATGCTCCGCGCAAAGGGTTCTTCCCAAGACTTTCAGTTGTTTTGATACGAACCACTGGTCGCTACTCTTGTCCAGGTGTATGAGGTTTGCCGCAACGCGTTCAATGTGTGTAGGTCTCAAATCTCATACATTATTAAATGAGGATAATTTTATGTTTTACGAAATGAATGTGGTTTAAAGTTTTCGTGCCCATTCCCAATGTCCAATGAACATCTACGAGTTTTCTTTTTGTTACGTCAGGCTCGTGTCGTCAAAGTGTTTTATCAATTTTACCAGACTCTAAGGAAGTGTTACGAACGTGTGTAAAAGTGCATACCTAATTATGGACACTATTCTTAGCATTAACATAATTTATAACGTAGCATAATAAGTTAGATTTAAATTGTTTATTAGTCTTCTTAGGCTAGATTGCAATTAACTAGTAAGAACTTGGTTCTTACTAACAAGGAAAAAAAAAAAAAAAAAACGTCAGGCTCGTACAAAAATATTACTTTTGCTACAAAACCGTTCACACGAGAATGTGGCATACCGTAAAAATCATATTTGAAATAGCAGGCTATGAAATGGTTATTCAGCAAAAAAGAAGCCTATAGAGCTTTGAGGCATTTTATTTTTGTTTTATGTGACGTATTTTTATTCTGGCTGGATTCAAATAACTATGATATAAAACATTATAGACCTTAGCCTCGATGTTGCTCGCGTTCCTACGAGCGAAAACATTAAAAATATGGAAATTATTTTTAGCAGACAATTCACTCATGCGAAATTATGCGGCAGGCTCAGGAGATGTTGACTATCAAGTCAACTATTTTTTTTATTGGTGACCAGAGTCAAGGATAGATTGATGAATCTGGAAAGCGGGAAGGAAGGCTTTTGTCCAGCAATTGGACACAGAAGGCATTTGCAAAGGCCCTTTCCAGTCCAAGTCTCCCAGTGTTTAGCCTTTTCCGGTCTATCAGTAAGAATCGGATCCAAATCGTCAGGCCAGCGTATCTTGGGCATACCACGGTGACGAGCGGTGACCGTCTTTAAGTGCCGACTATGTGTCGATTTTGGCCCATTTATCCCGACCAATCCTGGAAGTGTGACCTACTGAAAGAATAATTTAAAAATAATAATTTGATCAGAGATTGACCCACCCTTAGGCAAAATGATTAAGGAATGGAAATGGAAGACCATTTCTCTCGTTGTTGCGCTTCAACATATTCATCTGACAATATTTTATTCCTATCCCTTTTATTGCCAAGATCAACCATAGATTAGGCTATCAAACAAAAGTATATGAGGGAAACTGATATGGGGAAAGTAAATAAAACATACATAGGTTTGTGGCATTAAAACGCTCATAAAATTCAAGCGCGTTTTTGTAAGCGGCCCACGTTAGACGATATCTTGGAGATGGCGCTTTTATAGTTCGCCGTATGGTTATGGTGGAAATATACTTTTGTATTTACTTCAGATATGAGGACGAAAAAATATTTTGAGGACATTGTAGGGGGACTGTTTGGCTGCGGGTTGTACGCAAGTTACCGCGGCCTCGACATATAGGGCTAAGAAGGAACATGGGTGGTTTTTAGTCAGTAGAAGTCAGACACTCCCTTTCGCTCTGTCCAAGAGCGGGAGGGGTTATTTGACGATCTTCCAGTTGCCAAAAAAAAACAAAAAACGGGGACTGTTGACATTTTTGAACATAGAGTCTTAATATTTAGATTCTTAGATATTTCTCTCTTTCATTGTTAATTAAATCTCTTTTTCTGTTTACAGGTATTACATAAGATGTCGATTATAACTTACTAGCTTACGCCCATGAGTTTGCCCGGAAAAACTTCGGTAATTGACCAGTGTAAAGCGGAATGACGTGGGCTTATAGTATCATAAGTATGTCTGTTTGTCCAAATACGTAGTAGTTTTGCGTAAAAGAGTGACTATCATCCAGACATCTACACATAGAACACATCCTCGCAAACTTTCGCATTTATAATTTAAGTAGGATGAAGGGAAACTCACACTGCAGACATACATTTGGCAGCGCACATCTTGTGTGGTTTTTTTAGAAGACCTTTTTAGTGAAGAAGTTGTACTTGAAGAAGTTTTAGATTACTTCTTAACGGAATAAGACCTTCAAGTTGTGGCTATTAGGACATCGCGAGATAAGCCCCTTAGTAAGAAAATTAATGTAAAGTTGACAGGTAATTCATTAATAACTACTGGTTTGACAAACTAATTACTACGTACTACCTAACCATCATAATAATGTTTTCCTTTAAACCCCCAATATTTCTTCAACCAAAAAACCAAGTGAAGTGCTTGTTAGTTCAGTGTTCTTTTATAAATATGCATGTGCTTGTATCATATTAGAAGCATACCACGAAAAGGGGTGGTTCTACGGTGAGTTATAGGAAGGGGCACTAACCCCTTGCAACTTATGGGAAAACTTTCATGAAACATGTTGTGACAGTTACGTGTATATCTACGTGCTTTGTATATGGTTTATTTGAAATTGTATATGGATGATGTATGGGTAAATAATATAAGTTGTGTTTGATTTTTCTTGAAGTTATTTTGTGCCTTTTCGTATTAGTGTAGGGTGCATTATGTGTAATCAAACCTTCGAAATAGTAATGAAGACTTTTAATGTTGATAAAGTTATAATGAGTACCCATACAAATTAAAAGCACACATTAGTTACAGTGGTAGGTACTTGTCAGAATATTTTTTCCAAATGTAACATAACATGGTGTACTCGTAACTGATGAGGACCAAACGCAAAACACTTGAACTAAGTTGTGTTCAAAATAATACTTTATATTGTATCATCACCCCCTTTTGGGAGGGGGGGGGGGATAATCATCAAATAAATGAACCCGAACTTGGGCAGAGCGAAAGGGAGTGTCAGACTTCTACTGAATAAAAACCACCCATGTTCCTTCTTACCCCTGTATGTCAAGGCCGCGGTATTTCTTACAACTGTATCATCACCCTGTGGTGATATTAATTCTACCACTGCGTCAATACGTCTCGCTTTTCTTATGCCAATCTCCATGTTCCTGTAGCAGCTTCTTCCAGATTTTTCCAATGATAACAAATAGGGTTGTGTCTTGAGTAAAAAAAATATGATTCCGTTTAGTCTGTCAGTTAGATTATCGAAAAATATTGGATACTTGTTTTTTGTTTTATCAAATAAATAAAAATTTACAAAGATAAAACGCGTCAAAGATCGTGAGTGGGGGCTTATAACGTCACTACGTGGTAACAAATGTAGTGCGATGTGACGTCACACGAGTTTTCGAAGCACTGTATCATCTTCCTTTTTGGTTAACGTGCAAAAAGAAAAAATAATAATAACTAATATAATAATTTATTTAAAACTCAGACAACAATGATCCAAAATTTTGTTAGTAAGTATACCTACTTAAAAATAATGTTAGTAACCAAAATAAATAATCAATAATCAAAGGGCAATAGGTACACGTAAAACACTATTATTAGATTTAAAAATTAACAACAAAATAAAATTCGATTAATAAAATATCTACACATGAAATGACATATATCACAAAATATGTGTCCAATATTTTTTGGAAATCTATCTAACGGACTAGTTAGTTGTTTTTTGACAACTACTCTATAACCTTGCGGCCAGAAACAAAAAAAAAAGAATTGAAAGACGACCCACATTACATCAGCCAGTTATTTGATACCATTTGGTGACAGACTTAGTCCACCTGTCATTTTACATTGATTAAAAATGTATGTTTATTTATTGTATTCAAAATCTTACACAAATGGTATTATTTACAGCCACTTAAAGGAAAAAATTTGTACACAGTATAGAAACTTTATTTGAAGGTTCATGACACAAAAACACTAAATAAAGAGTAGGTACTCGATCACCAAACAAAAATTCGATAGCCATCATTAATCCGAAAACACACCCTCAATTACTGTCTCGTACCCCCAAACAAACTGGAGTTATTAAACCAAAGTACAACATTTTGCAGGCCATATCCATTTCAGTAGCATGCTTCACCCAGACAACATCCATCACCCAACGTACAGTCTGACGTCAGAATTACAAATTCAAATATTATTTCAGGCGAAAACTTTCACAAATCCACTTTGCATGAAAGCGTTCTTTATGACGCGACACGCCACCACCCCAAGGGTATTTCACCCTTAGTTTTCAATATAAACATAGATGTAGGCATCTTATTATTTGCCGCGGTTAGCACAGAAATTGCTTTTCGTTGTATTTTCTTAACTTGACGGAGTCTATGTTCTATGATAATAATTTTACTGAAATTTCAGTACTTCAAATTAAAATGTTTCGGTTCGTGAGATAGTAATGTTGTTATTAGAATTTGAGAAAGATTGACTTGATTATAAATAATTTAGATTTGTTAGAGTCAGTAAAATATTAAATATAATATTTTTCATATTTGATTTAGTAATTACGTGGTTGTTTTATGAGAAAGTTAATATTTAAAATGTATCGATATAAATATTAAATCAGTATCATCTGCCTAGCGTTTTGCCAGATTTATTGTGGTCGACATTCAGTCTTACCTGATGCAGCTTAATACCAGTATTTTACATGGAGCGACTGCCTATCAGACATCCACAACCCCGCTAGCACTGTACACTAAAGAAGACCTAGCGTTGGAAGACCCCCCACAGGGTAGACCGATGACCTGGTAAAGGTTGCTGGGATCCACTGGATTGCGAGATGCACAGGACTGGTCAATGTGATGACACTAAGGGGAACCCCATGTGTGGGGGGGGTTCTTTCGGCTGAAAAAAAAAAAGATGATGATCTTTTGACTCTTGCATCAATTCTGTTTCAGCCATATTCTTCCAGTATTCGTTCGATTTTTCATTGATAATAATGAAAAAGATCCGACCAAACAAAAAGTATAACTAAGATCTATGTATAAACACACAATTCTATACACTAACACAAATGTCACAATTTTCGTTGACATTACTCTAAAAGTTTCAATTCCTTTCAGCCTACCCTTTTCTTTTGTCAGACATCCGCCATGTTTCTGTTAGACCAAACTCCAAAAGGTTTTCTGAACAAAACAATCTTTTTACTTGAGTTGTCACTAAACTTATGCTTTATGTTCACTAAAATATTGCAACTACACACGAATGTGGAATGCATGCGAGTACTTAGAACATTTTGTTTTGTTTGCAGATATTTTGATGTGGTATTACAGTTTTGTTAATGTGGGTGTACCTCTGCCTAAGCCTTCGGGGAATACAGGCGTTATGTTATGTATGCATGTATATTTTTTCAGGGATCGCTTAGTCAGTACTAAACGTAACGAATACGTTTTTATAATTATAATGTGTGGGTGTTCCCATCTGAAATTTCAGACAACATGGGACTTAAACTTAAGTAGCAAAATGTGGGTGTAATATTAAGTACACCACCGCCCAACCCTTCGGGGATAGCAGGCGTGATGTTATTTGTCTGTTAAGTATGTTATAATTTCGCTGAAAGGAAAGAATTCAATTTATCATTCATATCATGGTGTAAAAATTATGCAAACATAACGTAAAATCACGACTGTAATCCTTGAAGAGTTAAAAGAGGGCTAAAAGTAAATAAAAAACATTCAACTAGAAGTAAAGTATACATTAAATATTTAAAAACGTAAATGAGCTTTTACATACAGAAAATTGACATTACATCTATGCCTTATCTAGATCAATGAATTATTAATGTAAAGACGTAGACAAATCTCCCGTGAATCTTTAAAAAAATATAATAACCTACCTTATAATTCACTACCTATGTTTCCTATTCCCAACTCCGATGAAGTGTACCTACGGGTTGAATCTAGTAAATAAATAAATAGTTTCAAACATTAAACCTTTGACTGCAATTCTCTTTACTGCGGTGAATATCACCGGCTTCCTTTTGGAGTTTCATGGCTTCAGGAGTTTGGATAGAATATTATCAAAATATAATATGAAATACGATATAGCTCCACTTATATATTTTGTGTTAATGAGAATAACAGCTTTGATTTAAATTGATTCTCTATGGACTTGTCTGTGGTTTGTTAAAGAAAAATAAAAATAACGTTCAGTCTTGTCGCTACAGCTATCGTGTTTTAATAGGTTATGGGCCCAGTCCCGTTTTATTCAAATCATTACAAAAGATTATCAAGTTTTTTCGTTAAAGATGTCGTCTGGATATATTGTTAATGTTCCGAAATTGAAAGGGCGAGAAAACTACGATGATTGGGCGTTCGCGGTGAAAAACTTTATGGTGCTAGAAGGCATTGATTTGGACAATATTTCATCGGATTTAAGTGACAGTGAGCAAGCAAAAGCCAAAGCCAAGCTAGTTATGACCATCGAACCAGCATTATTCGTACATATCAAAACTGAGACAACGGTTGACGCGTTGTGGAAGAAATTGAAGAAACTTTTTGATGACACCGGATTTACTAGAAGAATCAGTTTACTTCGGAAATTAATTACCATCCGTTTAGAAACCAGTGAATCAATGACTAGTTACGTGTCTCAAATAGTAGAAACAGCGCAGAGATTGAAGGGAACGGGCTTTGAAATTAGTGAAGAATGGATTGCATCATTACTTTTAGCCGGTCTACCCGAAAAGTTCGAGCCAATGATCATGGCGATTGAACACTCTGGTTTAGCGGTAAACGCTGACGTCATAAAAACGAAACTTCTAGATATGTCCTCTGATGTTGGCAGCAGTGGACAAGAAACAGCGTTTTGGATAAGTCGTCGAACAAAAGCTGGCAACACTAAGCACTCCAAGCAAAGACAAACGTCAAAATCAAATCAGAATACGAATACGTCAACGTCATCGGAAAGTAAACAAATAAAATGTTATAGATGCAAAAAAATCGGACATTATAAAAACCAATGTCCTGAATTAAAGGTTAAAGAAGCAGGTGCCTTCAGTGTGGCCTTTCTTCACGGAGAATTCAGTACAGAAGATTGGTATATCGACTCTGGTGCAAGTGCCCATATGACGGCGAACAAGGAAAGTTTATCGAAAATACGAAAACACACGATACGTGAAATAGTTGTGGCGAATAAAACATCTATGCCAGTTATGTGTGCCGGCGATACACAAATAACAACATGTGTAAATAAACATCAGTTTGACATTCCTGTAAGAAATGTATTGTGCATACCTAACCTCACGACTAATCTGTTGTCTGTTAGCCAGCTAATAGCTAATGGAAATACAGTGTCGTTTGAGAAGAATTGTTGCAATATCCGTAATAGACACAATAAACTTATTGGAGTAGCAAGTTTAAATAATGGAGTGTACAAACTAAATACAGTAAAGTCAGAGGGATTCGCAGCTTCGGCAGTACACACATCAGATGCAAGACTGTGGCATAGGCGACTTGGCCATATCAATAGTGTTGACTTAAAAAAAATGAAGAATGGTGCAGTGGAGGGTGTATCCTACAAAGATAAAGCAAACATCCAGAAATCCAACTGCGAAGTATGTTGCGAAGGAAAGCAGACTCGCTTACCTTTTCCATCAGGTAATCAAAGAAGTGAAACACTGTTAGAGATTGTTCACTCAGATTTGTGTGGGCCTATGGAGATCAAATCTATTGGTCAGGCAAAATACTTTCTTCTTTTCGTGGATGAAGCCAGTCGAATGTCAAGTGTATATTTCTTGAAAGAGAAGAATCAAGCATTGCAGTACTTTAAGGAGTATAAAAGGTTGGTCGAAAATCAAACTGGAAACAAAATCAAAGTACTGAGAACAGATAATGGAGGTGAATTTTGTTCTAAGGAGATGGAGAATTATCTGAAGTCTGAAGGGATAGTTCATCAAAAGACTAATCCCTACACCCCGGAACAAAATGGCCTTTCTGAGCGCCTCAACAGAACACTGGTTGAACGTGCTAAATGCTTACTCTTTGAGGCTAAATTAGGCAAACAGTTTTGGGCAGAAGCTATAAATACAGCAGCGTATCTAAGAAATAGGTCGCCCGCCTCAGGACTAGGAAATATGACACCGTTTGAAAAGTGGACAGGCAGAAAGCCTGACCTGAGCCAAATTAGAGTGTTTGGTAGTTCAGTCATGGTGCATGTGCCCAAGGAAAAAAGACAAAAGTGGGATAAAAAGGCAGTCAAATATATCTTAGTTGGTTATCCAGATAACATTAAAGGATACAGATTATACAACTTAGAAACAAGGCAAATTACTATGAGCAGAGATGTGACTATTCTGGAAAAAGAAGACATCTCAGATAATACTCAGATAGTAGTGCAGGAAATGACTGATGCACAGGAAGATTCACCATCAGTGGAGGAAGAATCAATAGATGACAGGACACTTTTAGACCCGAACGACCATACCTATGTTCCTGACACCTCTAATTCGAGCTCAACGTCAGAAGACTCATACCATACCCTATGTGATGAAGATGATGAATCAAGGGCAGTTGAAGTTCCTGAATTACCAAGTAAACGCTTAAGAAAACCAGTAGAGAGGTATGGAGTTTCAAATCTCAGCATTACTGACAAGCAGAAGTCTTGGGATAATGAAATAACATATGAGGAGGCGATAAAGGGGCCCGATAAAGAGATGTGGGAACAGGCCATGGAGCAGGAGCTCCAGGCATTTGAAGAAAACCAGGCTTGGGAACCAGTTGATGAAAGGGAAGCAGACAGAGTGGTTCAGTGCAAGTGGGTTTTTAAAAAGAAATTAGAAAGTGATAACAAAGTAAGATATAGGGCTCGCTTAGTGGCAAAGGGTTTTACCCAGAAAGAGGGAGTGGACTTTAACGAAATATATTCTCCTGTTCTAAGATACTCTACTTTGAGATTGTTGTTTGCATTAAGTGTTAAATTGAATTTTAAAGTCACCCATCTCGATGTAACAACTGCGTTTCTAAATGGTTGTCTCAATGAAAATGTTTATATGCAGGTTCCACCTAACTTAAATTGTAAAAGCAATACTGTTCTTAAATTGAAACGTGCTATTTATGGATTAAAGCAATCAGCCAGAGCCTGGAACCAAAGACTTAATGATTGTTTACTAGCATTAGGATATGTAAAGTCAAAATTAGAACCATGCTTGTGCAGTAAAAGGGAAAATAAGGATCAAATTTTTGTCACAGTGTTTGTTGATGATTTTTTTATTTTCTCAAATAGTAGTGCTATGACAGATAGATTAAAGAAAGATTTAATGTCAAATTTCAAGTTAAAAGATCTAGGGCAAGTAAGAAACTGTTTGGGCATGAGGGTTAGGACATATACAGACGGTAGTATATCATTGGATCAGGAACAGTTTGTTAATGATATTTTAATGAAATTCAACATGTCAGATTGCAATGGTATTGATACACCAATAGAAAGTAACTTAAAATTGGATAAGTCTAATAATGTTGAGAAACAGTTCCCTTATCAGCAGCTCTTGGGAAGTCTGATGTATTTGTCAGTTTTAACACGCCCAGATATCAGTTTTAGTATCAGTTATTTAAGCCAATTCAATAATTGTTTTACAGCAGTCCATTGGAGACATGCAAAGCGTGTATTAAAATACTTAAAGAAAACCAAGTCTTATGGATTGATGTATACCAAAGATGATAATAATTTGATAGGCTTTGTAGATGCTGACTGGGGCTCTAATAATATTGATAGGAAATCCTATACAGGTTTCTGTTTTGTATTGTCAGGAGCTGTAGTATCATATGAGTGTAAAAAACAGCAAACAGTAGCATTGTCAAGCACAGAAAGTGAGTATATGGCAATATCGGAGGCCTGTAAGGAAGCAATCTACTTAAGAAATTTGTTGTCAGAAATTATTAGCTGTAATTATACTATAATTCTGTACAATGATAATCAGGGTGCTCAGAAATTGACAGAGAATCCTTTGTTCCACAGGAGAACAAAACATATTGACATCCGTCATCATTTTGTGAGAGAGACTGTTGCCAATAATATTGTCAAAATTGTATATCTGTCAACTTCTGAAATGCCAGCTGATCTTTTAACAAAAGGTTTAACTAGTAACAAGCACAATATTTTTGTTAAAAATTTAGGTCTTAAAAGCATTGCTTAGTTATGTAATTTTGTTAAGAGTCAAGTGTTAATGTTAAAGAGGTTTTATTTAGTTTGTTTACTTTGTTGGTATTATTTTGATAAGTGGAGGTGTTAGAATATTATCAAAATATAATATGAAATACGATATAGCTCCACTTATATATTTTGTGTTAATGAGAATAACAGCTTTGATTTAAA
This sequence comes from Diarsia rubi, assembly GCA_932274075.1. Classification (NCBI taxonomy): domain Eukaryota; kingdom Metazoa; phylum Arthropoda; class Insecta; order Lepidoptera; family Noctuidae; genus Diarsia; species Diarsia rubi. The sequence continues at coordinate 14,887,533 of OW026424.1, read as the reverse complement.
TTGATTCTCTATGGACTTGTCTGTGGTTTGTTAAAAAAATAAAAATAACGTTCAGTCTTGTCGCTACAGCTATCGTGTTTTAATAGATTGTTCGTGTAATGTATCGTTTTATACGAGCTTAGAATACATCAAGTGTATTTGTCGGGTTCTCGAGCAAATATGTTGGAAATGTGGTTTTGATTCATGCAATGGATTTTAACTCGCTCACACAGAATAAATCTCTTGCGTACCAAATAATTCGAAAAGTGATTCTTACTTAAGTAACACGAGTTGTGAGAAATTTCAAATTATTAATATGGTTTTGACACAGAAAGTCACTTTCGTAAAATGACATCGTGAAAAATTTGATCACTTTCGCATAATGTCATTTTCGCACAACGTCATTTTGTTAAAATGTCATTTTCGCATGATGACTTTAGCTTTCATCTTTTATTTATCAAGCTAATTGGAGTAGTCTATGTCCAGCAGTGAACTGCAGGCTAATAATGTTGATTAGGATTTTCTTGACTAATTTTAAAGTTTTTACTGAATTTAAATAAAATAACCGGATTATGTCGAATTTATTAGTTTAACTAAATATTATTAGAACTCAAAATATATAAAAAAAACAACAAAATAACTTCAGTAACAGCACGGAATCGCGAAAAAACCAACCAATAAAAAACAAAATAAATAGGTGGGCACGTGAGAACCAATCGAAAGTTCGAGGTGCAAACCGTAGGAGGCGTCGAGTGTCAACTTTAATTGGTACTGTATTTCAAGCCAAGCAACAGTTCGTGCCAGCGCATCCAGGGTAGGGTACGGCCGTATTGCAGCGGGCTTTCTTCATACAAAACACTGAAATAGAACGCATTCATAGGGATTTAAGGTGGAAGTGGACCTAGAAAAGTATCCAGGTAAGTAAATGTAAATTTTAGAGGGAACAAAGCTCTTCTCGGGTTTGCGTAAAAAATGATGCAAGATCGACTTGTTCCTTCTTTTTTTAGTATTCGCGCTGCCCTAATGCTGCGCAAACCAACAATCCCTTTCTTATCCTGTGCGTCCTTGAATCTGACCTGACGCTTCGGGTCCAGATAATTATTTATTTATTTAAACTTCATGCACAAACGTGGTACATAGGCGGACTTAATGCCACAAGGCATTCTCTAACCTTGGTCAAATAGACATCAGATCATCTCGCCACCTCTTTTTGGACGGACTTTGGTGGCGCCGCCTATCTTATCTTCGCGCAATTTTATCGTGTGGATGCAACGGGCTCTTGTTTTAAACATAACCCTCCTTCTGTCGCAGCATTATACAATTTTTTTTTTTAGAAAAACATTGCCCCTGCTCTAGGAATTTCTCCTGTGTCGTGGGTGCGTTCACAATCATTTAAACTCACATACACAAATACCCAGACCCGAAACAACTGTCTGTAGGCCATACAAATATTTGTTCCGTGCGGGGAACGAACCCGCAACACGCAGCGCAGCAGTCCATTGCCTGAGCCACTGCGCCAACCGTGTCGTCAAAAAAATGGTTACTAAAAAAGAAGATTATAAAAGTATTATTGTACAACTAAGTGTTGTAAACTCTTGCACCGAGACCACACCTCATGAATTTTTTAACGTGCGATATCGAGGGTCCTATTGTACGTTTTTTGAGTTTCACTCGAAAGTGCGTCTAATTGGATGGCCGAAGGCTGAAAAGGCAGGATTTCCATTCCTCTTTTAATTCCTTTTTTTATCAAAACAATGCCTCAAAATTGAGAGAGAAACTTTATTGTGGTGATTTTCCTGAAGTTGTGGTAGCAGTGAGTTGGGTTGAATATGCTTTAAATGAGTGATTTTTGATTGAATTATTTGGAGTTTTGGATGCCTTGTTGGTATTGTGGTAGCAAGCACGACTGTTGAGCATAAGGTTCTAGGTACAATTACCAGGTTGGGAAAAAGGTTTTTCTATCAAGAATGTCACGGAGTTTGAATGTGTGCCCAGTTGATAGCGATAGGCCTTTTTTCATGGAACTTAAACACAACTGATGAAATATGGATATACTAAAAGGAACACCTCTACCTAGGGTTTAAAGGAATGATGTCAAATATCAAAATAAACTACAATTTACAGAAATAAGCCTATAATAAAATTTATACAAGTATCAGAAAGGGAAGAATTACAGGGCGTTAAAAAAAATCGTCCACACCGCTGTCAACAGGAAAAGTGCCCAGAAGGCTGGCAGCATTGGGCCGCGGGTAGTCCAACGGTTATCGCGGCCTCGACATAGAGGGCGAAGAAGGAACATGGGTGGTTTTTAGTCAGTAGAAGTCTGACACTCCCTTTCGCTCTGCCCAAGAGCGGGAGAGGTTATTCGATGATTTTGCAATGCCGATTCTTTGGCCAAAGAATATCAAAATAAATAATTTATTATTTTTAAAACTGTTTATAACTGTCAAATTTTGCCAAAAATCTAAGTGAAAACCGTTGCAGAAACCTGAATCCCTTTTAAAGTATTTGGTACAACAACGACCTATCAAACTATACGTGTTTAGTATAAAATGGCCTCGCTTTACACAGATTTCCTGTGCAATGAGAGATCTACATAAACTGAATATCTATAGGTTGATTGGATGACGTGCGTACTTGTTAAAGCTTTCCAGGTTTGGTTTATTCAAGTGATTGAGCAATAAAGCTCATCCCAAAAAATACCAGTCAGTGGTTTGTGTAGGGGGATTCCAAAAACATATTTTGTGGGATCATTATTGCCTAGTTCCCAACTATGTTTAGGTCAGCTTCTAGTCTAAATTAATACCAGTATTTTACATGGAGCGATTGTCTGTCTGACCCCCACAACCCAGTAAGACGGAAAGAGTGTATGTCAGACTTTTGGCTTGTAACTTCTCGTAACGACTGTTCAAGATCTACACTTTACAGCCGGGACCAACAGCTTAACGTGCTTTCCGAAGCACCAAGAAAACTCTTTATATCATAGGTTCGTGGTCACCCATCCACGAAATCGGCAAGCGCAGCTTAACCTGAAGTTTGGCTCTAGCTGCTGTTATTATGTATTAGCTACGAGCTTCTCTTCATCAGTAATATATTTTGTGTTCTGTTTGTAAACATACAGTCAGTTTATTTGAATAATTGGTGTATCATAAACATAAAAAAAAAATGTATGTCCTGACCGCAGCTCAAAATGTATTATTGTGTTTCTATTTCAAAATCTATTATTGCTCTCGGCTTTGCTCATGCTACGTACGGAAATAAATACACCAGAACGTTGTAAATGTAGATTAATCACTTATGGATAATGTAGCTACCCATTATTGAAAGAATTTTCGAAATCGGAGCAGCAGTTCCGAGGATTAAGTACCCTTTTACTTCTTATAATATTATTACGTGTTCAATTTGTTTAGTTACCATTTAGTTTTGCTAAACAGGCAAAACAACTTGTTAAAATTGATAAACTACACTTTCGATGTCGTAAGTATTTTTTACAGTTTTGAAAAATGCTTTATGTCGTATAATAAGGTAAAAATTATGCACACCGATGTCCACAGATATTGAAATTTTATGTTCTTTTAATAGTTACCACTTAACTTAAAATAAATAAAAGGTTAGATGGCCGATAAATTCTTATTTCAATATTACAAAATTCTCGGTAAAAGTAAAGTGAGGCACTGTTCAAAGAACAGGCTTTCACTATAAAAATCGTTTGCACTTTATTACATAAAAAGGCATCAAAAGTTTGATTAAACTGGCAGGTCAGTGAGTGTCGTAATGCTCCCTTAATTTTCGTTCGAAACGCGTCCAAAAAATCGTGGATCCGATAACTCTCTGTTCGCAGGCTTATTCTATATTGGCTTAAGAATTTTCGACTTTTCTATCGAGAAAAACCCAATACAAATTCAACCCTGGACCACATTTCATAAAGTCCAAAATAACCCGTGTTGTGTAAAAGGATAAAATACAAAGAGATCAGTAAGCATGTTTGCAGGCTAAAGCTTTAGCTGTGAAAAAGGTTACCGAGCCGCGATGGTGGGAATATTGATTCGTCTTATCAATATTGGCATAATGTTTCCTGTACAATGTTTACCGACGAAAATTTTAAAGGGAGAAGACAGATTTAATACGACAATGTGTGGGATGTGTCTCATATGTCAAGTTCTTTTGTACAAAGTTGATTGATTAGCTTATCTTTAAAAAAATGTTGTTAAGCCATGTTATACAAACTGATCTTGTTGGGCATTTGTTTCGTGAATTCACGTAGAAGGTGAGGTAAAAATATTTTTTATATCATCAATCTCATAACATAATCAGCTGATAATGTGGCCGCTGTTGAGGTACAGGTCTCCTCTCTATGAAAGGAAATAGGCAGTCTACCAGGCTATGCCTCAGTGCGGTCGGTACATGTCACATGTCGCCTTGGCTTTGTGTTGAGGAACTGTCGCGACTTTCACAACCCCCAGGTTATCAAGCTTGTTTTTGGGGCATTGGGCATTAGTTCGTAGCAAGCTAGAGACTAGTGCGTGCGTTTGGAATCCCTTTGAGAAGCACTAAGATATTTTTACAAGCACTTGTACGAGTTTTATCCTTTTTTATATCCAACTAAATTCCTGTTAGGTTGCTTGGGTTTCAATTCGCTAGAAGTGAGACGGTCGCGCGACCAGATGACTATAGTCCTTAAAGTTCTTAGGGGGATTATAGATGTTCCTGATCTGTACAATGAAATCAGAAAACTATTTGGCCCTGATAATTACTGTCGTGGCAGAAAACACCGCTTACTGGCTGTTCCAACTTGCCGTACTGTTGCGCGCTACAAGTCACCCATTCCTTCGACATTATCCGCTATTAACGCTCTCCTGGACTCAAACAAAGAACTTGATATACAGGGTGTCCAAGAACCTGGCGTCCAACTGGATTCCCACGATGCCCCAAGTTCTAACAGTACTCAGAAAAATATTTTAAAAAAATCCACCCCATGTACTTACAGAATTATACTGATTTCAAAAAAAAAGGGGAAATGAGCACCCTGTGACATACTTTTGAATGCTGTGACTGCTAATGCTGATAATTTCGATATTTCTTGGAGGTTTTGTAATCTAGGGTATTGCTGTGTCTAAATAGAATGTAAAAATAAAGTACTTATTGTACCATTTTAAAATAAAATATTATTTTAACTAAAGGTGATATGGAAAACTATTGAATTTCGCAACTTTGACCGACTGTAGTGTAAAAAAAATGTACCAAAATAGTATGGCAAGTGACGTCAAATTTTGACGCGTTTATTCCTCTTTTTAAAAAGGTATAATACTTACACATTAATTTGAAAAAAAAAATTTTTGATAATATTTTTACTCAACAACCCAATTTTTACGATGTCTTACAGAATTCTTAGAAAGAAAAATTTACGACGAATTGAATCTAACCTCTAAAGAATTACTATTGTATGCTCATAAAAATAACAACAGGCCTCTCAAAAAACAGGTTAGACCGTAAGGGACGGTATGTGCATGCATCTCACCATAGTGATTCGTTATTACAACAGGAGGGAGCAAGACAGAAACTATCTTTGCGATTTGCTGGTTCTTCTTTATGGTACCCCATTATTCAGGTAAGAGTGAGGGAGAAAAAGGTTAGAGGTGCGAGTGAGATAGATAGTGACGCTATCTGGGATCGTGCTATTTAGGATAACAGTACGGTCAGTACGCGTCACTGCCTCCTGCCGTTACTACGCACCTCTCTCTTATTGTTACCATTGATCACGTACTACGATTTAAAGCTTTGTTTATTGGACTCGATTACTCTTTGTGCTCTGGACTTTGAAACGAACTCTTTACGACGACCTTTGCCTGTGTTTGGACAGTTTGTGTTTTGTGTGTGCTACCATGGCGACCTACACTCCGCAAGAATACGCAAATATGCACTACATTTATGGAGAATGTAGAGGTAATGGACGAGCTGCAGCGAGACTTTACAGAGAAAGGTATCCGAGGGCTACGCGATATCCCGACCATCGAGTTTTCATTAATGTGCACAGATCACTATGTGACGGGCGGTTCCCCAATCAAGTAGCTGGTGAAGGACGACCCGTAAATGACTTCATACGCGATGAAGTTTTAGAGGCGGTGTCGGCAAATCCAAGCATCTCTGTGCGAGGAATAGAAGCTGATACGGGGATACCGAAGAGCACAGCACACAGTATTCTCCAAAAAGAAGAATATCATCCGTACCACGTACAGCGAGTGCAAAGTCTTTTACCTCGAGACTATCCGAGCCGAGTCGCGTTTTGTGAAACAATCCTGCAAAAACATCGAGAAGACGAAAACTTTATCGACAAAATTTTGTGGTCAGATGAATCAACATTTAAGAAGGATGGCTACATGAACCTACACAACTTGCACGAGTGGCATGTGGAAAATCCGCACTTGATGCGAGAAGATAGATCCCAGTACCGGTTCAAAGTGAACATGTGGACCGGTATTCTCTGTGGGAATATTATTGGTCCATTTGAGATGCCCGAGAATTTGACTGGCGAATCATATTTAAATTTTCTTCAAAATGATTTGCCAAACTTACTAGAAGAGACCCCACCAGATATGTGGTTCCAACACGACGGCTGTCCAGCACATTTTCGCGTATCCGTTAGAGAGTTTTTGGACGAGCAATACCCGAACAGGTGGATTGGGCGATCAGGAACAATCCCGTGGCCAGCCCGCTCACCTGACTTAAATCCGCTGGATTTTTTTTTCTGGGGAACTATGAAGGAGCTCGTTTATGCGAAGCCCATTAATGACATCGCTGACCTTCGTGAGAAGATAACACAAGCAGTGCAGGTGATACGTCAAAAAAGTTACTCGCGAAACATAAAGCGGTCCTTTTTAAGGAGAGTGAGAGCTTGTATTGCCGCGGGTGGTCAACATTTTGAACATTTATTGTAATAAAATATCTTTAAACTAACATTCTTTGCTTTTATTCTACTGGGAACCCATCTACCTGTGTGTATTTCCTTCTTGCTCACTCTTGGAACCGAAGTAAATAATAGTAGTAACATAACAGTTTCTAAGATAAGAAAGGGTCCGACAGTTACCGTTAGTAGGTAGGCACTTCGTAAAAATTGGGTTGTTGAGTAAAAATATTATCAAAAATTTTTTTTTTCAAATTAATGTGTAAGTATTATACCTTTTTAAAAAGAGGAATAAACGCGTCAAAATTTGACGTCACTTGCCATACTATTTTGGTACATTTTTTTTACACTACAGTCGGTCAAAGTTGCGAAATTCAATAGTTTTCCATATCACCTTTAGTTAAAATAATATTTTATTTTAAAATGGTACAATAAGTACTTTATTTTTACATTCTATTTAGACACAGCAATACCCTAGATTACAAAACCTCCAAGAAATATCGAAATTATCAGCATTAGCAGTCACAGCATTCAAAAGTATGTCACAGGGTGCTCATTTCCCCTTTTTTTTTGAAATCAGTATAATTCTGTAAGTACATGGGGTGGATTTTTTAAAATATTTTTCTGAGTACTGTTAGAACTTGGGGCATCGTGGGAATCCAGTTGGACGCCAGGTTCTTGGACACCCTGTATTTGCAGATGAATGGAAGATGATACTGTCAGAATGTTTGAATTTTTGTGAGAAGATTGCATGACTTAGTTGAATAAATTATAGTTTAAATTTAATAGTGTAATTGGCTTTGGCCGTTCTATATTAATTAATAAATAAATGTCTGAGGTTTTTTGGTTCCAGAACATACCGGTTTATTTTACCTAACTTTACTCAATCTTACAAAGTTATGCGCCTGCCTGGTTTTGAAACCACGATTTCATGCTCGTAAGTCTGGGTTCCGATTTCCTATTTCACTCGGTGAAACTAAAATGGAAATGAGCAGGAAATCTAGACAGAATAAAGGACGCTCGATGGACTAGTCGCGTCGTAGTATGGAAAGGTTCCAAGGGTAAAAGAAAAAGAGGGAGGCCATCCAGAAGATGGATCGACGATATCAAAGAAATAGCAGGCGACGACTGGCAAACAAAGGCGAGAGATAGAGAACAGTGAATAAAAATGGAGGAGGCCTTTACCCTGCAGAGGGGTTTATTTATTAAGAAGTAAATGATTTTAAAATAGAATTTCATAAAATAATTAAAATGATAGTCAATTAAATTAAGAATTATAACTATAAATTGAAATGTATAAAATTTTTTAATAATAGTAAATTATTAAATCAAGAATCATTTAAATATAAAAATTAAAATAAAAATTAAATTAATTTAAGAATTATATCTGTGATGTATAAAAATTGTTATTAATATTGTTGCATGGAAATAATTGTAAACGGCATGTTATTGAGAAATAATAAAAGGCTTTTTTTTATTTTACTTATTTATTTAAGTCTGGGTCGCTAACACCAGGGCTACCGATGCTTCTGTCCTTACTCCATTTAATTTGGGGTCGGCACAGCATTTCTGCGTCATCCATATTTATTTATTCCTCGTCATTGAAGCAGTCCCATCTTTTCTAGCCACAGTCATCATCATTCACATAGTTCATCTAACTGCTAATATGCATCTTTATTCACTACACCTTAGGATGTACTGTTTTGACAGCTGTCGTAATTATACACCATTTAGACGCTCCGGAACGGACACATCCGCTTGTGATCACTGGTCATCGCGCAGCGCGTACGTGTGTTTCCTGTTATTATTAAAAGTAGGCACTCATTTGCCTCGTGTCAGTGGCGAGCATATGGGCCAAAACTACAGCAAGTCCATAAAGTAAGCTCACTGTCCAGAAACCAAATTACCATAAAGATTAGTACGCGAGCGAGAGCTGCGGTGGCCCAGTGGTGGCGGGCCCGACTTACGAACAGTAAGTCGTGGTTTCCAACCCAGGCAGGTGCATTATACTTTGTGTAATTTATTTCATCGCCACTGCTCTCAAAACGGTGAAGGAAAACATTGTGAGGAAACCGGCATGTCCTAGAACTAAAAATTCGAAGACATGTGACATCTATATCGGACTGGTAGCAGTCCGCACTGGGCCCGCGTGGTGGATCATAGCCCTTTCCTCTCCTAGAGAGGAGGCTTCAGTCCCTGCTGTGGGAATATTATAGGCTGATGATGAAGATGACATCATCATTCCACATCGACTGACACAAAGTATGTCTATTCAAATCTTTTCCTTTCGAAATACTCTACTACGGAACCCTAATGCCTATGCAGTGATTTACCTAAACTTAACTTGAGTTTTTATTAGCGAATAGAACAGTTATGTACACTTTTCAACATTTAGAAGCAATTTACACCTATTGTATTGATTTCATTCCCATGTTACGCAACGAAACTAATATTTTTAAAATCATATCATTAAATAATAGGTCATATTTAAAGTTGCAATCGTTTTTTCACGAGGAATTTGCGATTGAACATTGCCAACGTGCCGTTCCTATACCAGCAAGTCCCTTCAGCCATGATATTGCGTGTTTGTGGTTACTTCCGGAAATGATTGACGTTGAACAGATCGACCGACCGCCAAATGGCAAACGGAAACCTGGTCGGATATATGCCACCTGGAGATTAACTGGCCTAACGAGCGGTTTGTTCAGTAACCTTGAAAGGTGAGCTACCGGTGCCGGTGTGAGCTCATTGTGAATTATATATGATTTGAGGTGTACAATGTGGAATAACTAATATTATTTCCTTTTTTGTACAAAAATCCAAACCCAATAAATGGTTCCTATTTCTACAAAAAAATAAGAAAGTGTCTGTTTGTAGGCTGCGGGTTGTTCGAAATAGATACCTTGCCCTCGGCACAAAGGGCTAAGAAGGAACATGGGTAGTTTTTAGTCAGTAGAAGTCTGACACCAAGAGCGGGAGGAGTCATTTGTAGTAGTCATCTCAGTCTGTTAATTTTGTTCCTCATCTTAGAACTGGCAGTTCCGATTTGGACGGAACTTTGGGTACATTTGGTGATAGTTGATGTCATAAGGAGTAATTTATCAGAACTAGCTTTTGCCCGCGGCTTCGCCCGTGTGTATGTTGGAAAATATAAATATCCCACGGGAACGTACTACCGTGATTAAAAGTACCCCATTTGTTAATATATATGTGTATATGTGTTTGTTTATATTTGTTAAGAGTAGAGGAAGACCAAAGAAACGATGGATGGACTGTGTGAAGGATGATATGGCTAGGAAAGAGGTGACTACTGACATGACGAGAAATAGAGAGGTATGGAAGAAAAAGACATGTTGCGCCGACCCCAAATAAATTGGGATAAGGGCAGGAGAATGATGATGAATGGGAAAATACTCTTTATTCTCTATCCTGTGAGAATTAGAAAAAAATAGTTACGTAAATAATCCCAGTTAACCCCCTCCTACCCTATGGTGTATAAATACTGAGTTTCGAGTTAATCGAACCGCTCGTTAAAATTCTTCCATACAAACTTTGACACCCCCCAATCCTCCCTTAGGGGGTAGTTTAGGAAAATCAAAAGTGGCAAACTTTATAAATTTATTTGTGCCAAAATTCGAGTATTTTAACTCAAGGAATAAGATTTTTCATACAAAGTTTCATCCCCTATTTAAGTCCCTTAACGTACTATAAGTTAAATTCAGGTCAGTCGTAGTCGCATTGGCCACCTTGCTAATTTCAACTAGCAGCTGACTTCTTTATCAGTGAGAACGCCATGAAGGAGCATCAGGTATCAGTGGCATGCGACTACGGCTGTCCTCTATAATAATTTCCTCTACAATAATTTAACTAATAAAACGTTAAATTTAACTATACAAATAATCTACTAACTAGAGGATTTTTTTTGTTTTCTACTTTTAAGACTCTAGTCAGAAACTTATTTTTTTTATTTGACAATCTTTTTTTCCGCAGTTCTTTGTGCCAGCTTTTCTTTATCTCGTACCAAGTGGTCCAAACGGTACTAATAAACAATATCCAAACCACTACAACATAAACTAAACCCCACGACACCGCAATAAATTTCAATTTTAAATCTAAAGATGCATAAAAGCTTTGTACCTAACGGTGCTGTGAGGTGTTACCGAATAAGGCGCAAAGTATACGGGAGAGTCGTAAATACTACGTCTGTCTGACATTAGTGTAGAAGCGTGAGACTGACGTTAGCCGCAAAAGCGAAGCGTGCGCAGATTTTTATTACATTTTGTTGTGTAATGGCGTAATGTATTGAATGGCGATAAATATTGTGTTTAAGTATGGTGTTAGTGTTGTGTGGGGTTGCGTTTTGTTCGGTCGTTAGGGAACGGTAGAATAATTTGTTTCTGTCAAGCTTCTTCTTTGAGTTGATATGCATTTTTAGCTTGTAATTTATCATTATCTTTTTCCCTGTTTTAAATCATCATCAATTTCAGCGTTTAACTGCCCACTGTAAGATTGCCGATCCGATTCTGCTTCTATTAACAACCGCTCAAAGATCATTTATTCACCTTGCCAGGCAAAATGAAGTGATACTCTTTGAGGGGTGACCCTTTGTGATGAACGTCAAACACCACTGCACGAATCACCAATAGCACTCTTAGTATTTCAACCTAATTGTGACTTTTTTTTTAATTCTTATTATATCTTTTGTGATATAACATTCTACTTAACCCCTTACAAAAACTCAACATCAATGCTAAACCCGTGCAATATATCAAATACCAAAGACTTTCAATAAGCCACGCCTGATTTAGCTGACTTCCACCAATAAATCGAAGGCTGGATGTAAAATGGCAAACGTGCAGAGATACGACTAACTCGTGAGCAAAATTTACGTGTTAAAAACAATGTGAATTCTTTTGATTATTATGAATAAGTTAATCTTTACCGCACGCTTTCCCCGAGGGTTGATACTGAGACCTAAAGTTTACGAGTAGTCATAAGCAGTTTGCGAACCTAATTTATTGTATACCCTCTTTGTACTAACTGCAGTGAAGTGATTTTCTTGTTTATGTATGACCGTTTATGGTTCTAACGCTTTGTTGGTGGTAATTGATTTAAACTTTTAACTATCTTGTTTTTTAAACGACTGTTAAATAATAATAATAATAATAATAAATAACTTTATTTCACAATAGCAGATTTAACATGTTTTATATACACACAGTTTACATGAGCCTTGGTAGTAACACAATGGAGCACAATCTAAGAACTGAAATCTGCACACAATTTGAAAAACCCTGCCTCTCAAACTAGGTAACCTGTATCTTGAGAGACAGTGATTCAGCTTACATAGTGATGCTAAAAGTTCAGTAGTAGACTGTGTCGATCTACCTAAGCGGTTACGAATATAAAGCTAATTTAAGTAAAAGTAAATATTTAAACGTGATGTGTGTGTGTGATTGCGTGGGTGTGTATGCATGTATGTGTGTGTGTGTGTGTGAGTGTGTTGTGTGTGATTCGGGATATAAAGGTAGTTAGAAGACGTACTTAAGTAAGGATTCTGTTTGTATGTAGTTCTGTTCCAGTAGCCATTTCGTTAATTTAGATTTTATTTCATGTTTATTTAGATCGACGATGTTTAGGTTTTTGTGAATTTGTTTATATATGTATGTACTTAATGTGTAGTATTGGTGTTGAGCGAAGGCGGTTTTGTGAGGAGTACTTAAGGGTAGTTTTTTCCTTTTTTTAGGGTCAGATGGGGGAACGCTGGCGTGTTTTCTAAGAGTAGACTGCAATACAAAAAGCTGGCGCACTGAAAGTACTTTTGAATCAGCGTATAGTTGCGTAGTGGGATAGCGATAGGGTTTGCGTAACATCACCTTCAGTACGGCTCTCTGTGCTCTTTCAACCCTCAGCAGACTGGTTTTTTTAGCGCCACCCCAGACTGTGATGCAATAACCAATGACGGATTGGCATAATGCATAGTACAGATCAAGTAGTAATAGATCAAGCAAGCGAAAGCTAGAAGCGGAAGACGGGTGTTCTGAATATCAACAGTCATTATTACTCTAATAGGGTATTTACCAAAATTAAAAATTACTCCGTCTGTTAGAGTATCGAAAAATATTGGATAGGGACGTGTTTTTTGTTTTATCAAATTAATAAAAATTTACGAAAATAAAACGTGTCAAAGATCATGAGTGGGGGCTTTTGACGTCACTTTGTGGCTAAAAAAGTACTAACCTTGTGACGTCACACGACTTGACACGACTTGTCGAGGCATTGTCTTCATCTTTTGTTTACGTGAATAAATAAAAATATGTGTCCATTGTTTTTGTAAATCTATCTGGCGGACTAGTTAGATCTCTTGGTGATCTATTAGGCTTAAAATGTGTATCACTTCCTGGACGTTAAACTTATGTTTGTATTTGTTGTATGATATACATTCTAAGCCTAATTCGAATAATAATGACTTATGATTTTATTGCACATTAAGTGCAGCTGCTATAAAGCCCAAACGAACAACGGGTTGTTTACTAATTTTACAAAATTAAATTAATGAATGAGTTATCAAACGTTATACTGGCGTCACGTGGGTGTACTATTCTGTACACCCCTGTCTAACCTTTCGAGTATACACAGGAGTGATGTGATGTTATGTTATACAACGAAAAATGGTTAATTTTCAAATTTCGTTTCTTATTGTAACGAATCTTGTTTTCTTAGAGATGTTATTTAATATAAAATTTGAAAGTAACTCACAATTTAATGGACTCCAGTATGACAATCATAAGTTGCACGTGCCGGAATCTATCACCACTTTCGATCTTCTGCAGACAATTCAATTTGCCATACCCGCACGTATTCTACTACATCGCACAATACCCCTAGTTATTCTTATATAACTGGAAAATTACACGTATCATTGATAATCAACGATTTGCCGTCAGCGCCATACAATGGGTGAATGAATTGAATTTATAAAATTATCATCGGCCAGTATCACATTGCCAGACGTAGTGCGACGTTCAATGATAGCCATAATCGAGTAGAAAAGTATCGATTAATTGAAAAGATTTGAAGAAAAATACAGTAATTTAGTCGAATTCATGAGCGAGTAATCACTGGTTTGCTAGCGACTTTCTTCTGATATAATTAGGTTTTTTGAAGTGGGCTGCGACGACATTTAAAGTGAAGTAGACATTCTTTGGCAGAGTGACTGGTAAGAGTTGTTCTTTGTACGTAACTACTAAGATGTTGATGAGAATAAAATGATCTTGGAGATGTTACGCTAAGGTCGCGTAAGGTGAATATGGAGATATGGACCCGTCGGGGCTGCGGGTTGTTCGCAAGTTATAGGGCTAAGAAGGAACATGGGTGGTTTTTAGTCATTAGAAGTCTGACACCCCCTTTCGCTCTGCCCAAGAGCGGGGGGGGGTATTTGATAATATTCTTCCCGCAAAACAAAAGGTGAAGACATAGAAGTATAACTAACTCGTGAAATTTGTGACAGTGTAAAGAAATAGTGATGGATCATAACAAAAAAATGAAAGAAATATTTTTCAAAAATGAAATATGTTGCCTCGTAAAAGTTGAGTATTGCCTCGTTTGTCTAGTGGTCGCAAGCTTGACTGCTGAGCATGAGGGCCTTAGTTCGATTACCGTAAGGAACAAGTGGGTTTAACAATAAGGACAATCTTGGTAGCAACCACGGAGTTTTAATCTATTCCCAGTTGATACCAATAGGCTTATCCCCTGTTACATAACACTTAAACATAGCTGACGATTTATGTGGATGTAGTATTAGGTACCTACACCACTGCCTAACATTTCGGGGATTCCAGAAGTGATGTTATGTAAAAAGAAACACGTTCCAATTGTTCCAAGTCTCATTACTGATACAATCTAAAATATTCACTTTCTCAAATTTAAAGCCAAATTCACCAACAAACAGTTCCAACATCGTTACGGTACGTACGAATTTGATACCCAATTTCGTAACGATTACCAAATCATAACATGGATCTATTATTTCGACAGCTGTTCTATTGTTTCTGTTACAATTTCGTAACATTTTCTATGTCTTGGTGTAAGTTAAGATTACAAGTTGTCGCTTATTATCATTGTGGTTACAAACAGTATTTTCAAGGACTGTTCTAGGTAGTTATTTAGCTTTTGGGTCAATGAGAAAACGATAATAATAGTAGTTTTATTTTAATGAAGGGTTTTACGCACCTGTGTCGTGTTTCTGCTTTCTATAACGTGTTTTAGTGTTTAAATTGGTCGTTAAACTCTGTGGTTCACTGTTTCTACAAATAACTACCTACCTAGTTGTTTCGTGTCATGGTTGTTATTTAGTGTAATGAACTTTCAGTGAATTACTACCAACATGATAAAAATATTGGACATAACATAACATGACACTCACATATTATTAAAAATGACATTAATTTGTATCGATACATCTTCCAATCTCATCGTGCTGTGCGGGCGCAGCCTCTGAGGATGTGTGGAGCCTGAGTGGCCACAGCCTTTTTTAAGGAAATTTCGAAACACCTCGTTGACATTTCATGTGACCCAAGGGCTGGCTTTAATCTTAGCCGGAGGCTAAGTAAAGCCATACGACGTAAAGACATTTGATGTTCCAGAATTACATTATTGGGAGACATATCTGAAGTATTTGCACTATAGTAAATAGTCGTTGATCATTTCATACCAGCTGATGTTGCACCTTACCACATAACCGAGAAAACCATTCGCCAACAAGCATTAATTACATATAAACCTACGTACAACATCGTAAATAACGCGCTTGCTTATAAATGCACATCCAATTCCATAATAAAAGGTAATAAGCTATTTAAAACGCTAGAAGCAGAAAAAAGAACAAAGATTTAAGTACCTTTTTTCGTAAAGCCTGAGTATAGGGAGGTTGTAACTGCAGGCACTCTAGAAATTACATACATTGACATCATTCGAGCCATCTGTAGCTTGAGCACTTAAGTTAGGGTACCAACTGGTAAATAAGGTATTTTTAAAGACTGGATGTTAACTTATTGCCTAAGAGCATAACCTAGTTAATACTCTTTGTTGAGGAACCAGCAGATGGTGTGACATCTGTTTTTAAAAGGTTGTGGCCGAAAATAAGATTTTATTTTGACAATTTATGAATTTTACCGTTTTGAGAGTTCCTGGTGAATTTTTAAGGACACAAACTTGAACAGGATAAGACAATGAAATTAACCGTCTCATCTGATTATTTTACACGACGTAATTGTTCATACAGTTGATAAATGTTGTAACTTTGATCACTTTTTTCTTTATCGTGTTTTCGTTGAAATATCTCTGCGGCATACTGATTTTGTTAAGATATTTTCCTTCACCGAAGTGAAAATTATACAATACGCAATTCGTCAATCCCAAAAAACAGAGGTGCATATCTTAGGTTGAAAGTTGAGACCTATGACTTGGCAGTCCGACGGTCACACCACGAGGCTATCACTGCTCTCATCACCTTGATTTAATTGTTAATGTTCATTATCAGGCATAAGACGTCCACGTGCATAACAAAGGTTTCCCCCATATTGTGAATGTGAGGACCATGTGAGTCTTTCTTTAATTTTAACAATGGTCTGGCAGTTTGAGTACTATAAGTGACCCACCCAAATGTCCTTTCTTTGGTATTGTTCGTCGTGACGTTGAGCCTTGAGTTATAAGTCGAGCTCCACGATAACTGACAAATGCTTGCACTAACTGGACGGGTCCACTCAAATCTGTGTGGTGCTTTCTTCAAAAGACCATCTCAGACATTAATCTGCATAGTCTTCATGTGTGTATTGTACCAAGATTATGTCTGAAACTTATTGTGAACCCAAACGATTCTATAAGATTAAAAGAGTAACCTCTGGAGTTTCTTGCCGGTTCTTCTCCTTAGAAATCGACCAATGCACTGAACCGTGCACCTTTTTGTCGACGTTTTATAAGTGGCCATTTAGGCCTATGTGAAATAAAGATATTTTGATTTTTTGATTTAGAACGCCATAACGAACGGCCCACAGTAAAATGAATAATCTTCTAAACATAATATAGTTTGCTTTCTGTGAAGAAATACAGGCATTATACAAGAAGTGGCAAGAAGAGTAATGAAGTGTAACATATTATCAAAACCAAAACAGACTTACACATTCAATTTCAACAAATGAATGACGTTCGTTAAAGAGAGCCCGAAAACAATTACCAGAACTAATTAGCTCACAAAATATTTAAATATTTTTGAACCCGCTTTAAAAGTGACAAACAAATAAACTTCATTTTCGGATGGCACGACACAGAATGGAAGTTACATCGACGAGTTTTTAAATATCGTCAGGTGTTTCCGGTCATCTGTGCGCGTAAATGACGGACCTACGTTTAAATATGAATATGTGTTGCTCGAATATAATGAGTGGATGACTTTATTTCTGTAGGTAATGCTGTTTTTGTTAACTTTTGCTTTTATTCGTGCTTAATGGATCAAGATTTCACTTAAGGTATGCGAATGCATGTGACACACCTTAATTAATGACCAAAAAGGAACAGCAAGTGGGCGTAAGTTATCATAAAATAAAGAATTGAATGATTACTTATTCAAACAGATGGCGAATAAAAAAAATGAAGAATGAGGTGGCGAGATGATCTAGACGCGCATCATAAAGGCTGGTTTGAGGAAACGCACAAAATAAGTACCTACTTGGAAGGCTGTAGGAGTGCCCAGCAGTGGTACAAGGCTATTAAAAAAGTTAACAGAAAACCAAATCAATGAGATCTCCAAGAATATTGACAATAAAAGTCCCTGTTCCACAGATTCCTGGAGATGACTATACATAGCGTCTACCATGATGGTAGACCGTGTTCTAAACAAAAGAAGTATTGCCAAATTTATTTAAAAATGATAATTTGTACCTTAGAGACATCTTTACTTTGATGACAGAAACTTCCCAGATTCGTCTTTCGCTATCTCCCTGCAATATCTAAACTACGTCCGACATTCATGCTTTACTTTTGATTTAACAATAGTAATTAGGTCGGTGGCACTCGGCCTCAGGCTGGTGACTATTTCTTAACATAAAAGATATATCACCTGCCTGGCCCAGATCGGCTTCCAGCCTAACCGGATGCAGCTGAACAGCAAGGCTGACTGCCCATCTGACCTTCACAACCCAGTAATATAATACGATACCATTTGGTAAGACTGGTAGTTAGACTTTCAGGTCACAGACTACCTGTAACGACTGCTAAAGATCTATAAATGGCAGCCGGGACCAACAGCTAAACTTGCTTTCCGAGGCAACTCTATATGTTATGGGTAGTCTATAGAAATATTGTCAAGTATGTGTAAAAATGATAATTATCTAAGATTTCTTTGAAGCCAAAAAGTTTCTAGTCACTCCATATCTCCCTGCAATATCTAAACCACGTCTGTCGTCCATGCTTGACTGTTGATTTAACAATAGCAATTACGTCGGCTGCACTCGGCCTCAGGCTGGTGACTATTCTTTAACATGACAGATGCCAGAGTGAATAATTGCCGCCATTTATAACATGAGGGGAAGTATTCGTGAATTAGTCTTGTAAGTAAACTCTGGAAGTTATCGCGCTATCTGGGTAGCGATCTTCTTGGTGAGTCTAAGATTAATTAGTGCAAAGATTGTGAAGTTTTGTTGGGAGTAATTGAATTATTTAAATGTATGTGTTTTTGTTTCTTTATTTAATTCATCAGATTATATA
Source organism: Diarsia rubi (assembly GCA_932274075.1). Taxonomy (NCBI): domain Eukaryota; kingdom Metazoa; phylum Arthropoda; class Insecta; order Lepidoptera; family Noctuidae; genus Diarsia; species Diarsia rubi. The sequence goes on along the minus strand of OW026424.1, from coordinate 14,868,890 downwards.
TTCATAGTGTTATTATAATCTTGACTTATTGTTAGAAATTCCCAAAGGAACAAAAAAAATGCCCACATGCAAATGATGGCCTGTGCGTAAATATTTACCTGATAAATGGCTCATCACTTTTCTCCACCAGTGAGTGTAGCTAGAATATTCTTAGGGCTAATTATTACTTATTGTAAATGTTGAGAATTGATTTCAGATCAAAAGTACTGTTTTAGGTTTGCTATTCGCTTCTCTGCATAACTTTTAGTTAGGGTGTTGCCCGTTAATGCTCTTAGTAAGAATTAATTACTATGTGTTCTTTATTTACTGATTCTTTTGTTTCAAGAAAACCATCAACCATTGCAATTTAAACACATTGATCATAACAATGTGTTTGACTTTCCAAAGTAAATAACAATTTATTAAAAGAACTTTGTTCACAAACACACCGATTTAAATAACACATTTTGCATCCAATTAAGTTCAAAACTAAAACAAACAAACAATACTAACTTGTAACATAGCAATAAAAATCGGACAAACATTTGGACAGCCTGAATAAATATCAAGTTAATCTAATACACACACATCAACATTATATGCTGAAAATACAAACTTAAATAAGGAGTTATCGCTAATGCTGAAAACTGCATATTTACTACGTTTAGTAATCATGGATCATTAGATCACCATCGCAAACACCATGATATCTAATGATCCGTGATCACGGTGCTTGCAAAAAACAAACAATTTAATGATTATGCACAAATCAGTGACATCCTGAGGTTCCTCAACATTTCAGCTCACCCACTGCTATATACGAGTGTATATGCCTTTCCTTTCTTCTGAAACTCTTCTTTGTTCAGTGTTTCCCTAATTCATTCGTTTTCCGCCCTCCTGACAATATCGTCCCTCGACTCGACCCTAGTTGCTTAGGCCCAACCTAGGCCACCCTTCTTTTAGAACCTTACTCCATCGGGAGCTCGTGGCATAATAATAACTGACACTCGGGTCAATATTTAGGTTAAGCCACGCTTACCTAGGTTGGTCTGTGGATGGGTGACAGCCCATTGCATACCGAGTTTCCTGCGTGCCTCGGATAGCACGTTAAGCTGTTGGTACCGGCTGCCATATATATATAACTTCGGCAGTCGTTACAGGTAGTCAGTGACCTGAAAGTCTGACAACCAGTCTTCTTACCAAAGGGTATCGTATTACCTAGTATTAACTGGGTTGTGGGGGTCAGATAGGCAGTCGCTCCATGTAAAAAACAGGCATTTAGCTGCATCCGGTTAGACTGGAAGCCGACCTCAACATAGTTGGAAAAAGGCCAGGCAGATGATGAGATGATGACTCCATTGGCCATTTCCGCGTTTACCCAGATGGCTAAGTTGCCAAAAATCTAAAGAAACACCTGCTTTAACGCCAAGTAAACATTTGTGTCTACAGCTCAGTGTGTAATTTTAAAACTATTTTTACTTTAATAATTGCACAGTGTAATACATTACATTCCTACTACAATACATCACTAGAGCTGCCATAACCACAGCAATATTTTAAAATATTATAACAATTTACTGCGGATATGAAAAATTCCACGAATGGGTGCGGAATATAAATTTTCCCGTGACCCATAACTGGGGGGTGTGTTCACTCATAATTCCTTTTTCATTGAGACAAATATCCATATAAACGTGATATTAGATGTGCGTGCGTTCCTCGCATGTGACTCGCACAGACTTAGTGATAATATTGAATTAAATTATGGAGATTTTCGCAGATGAATGTCTTTATTTATTCCTGTTTAGAGCTATGAATATGAAGTAGATAAGGGCGCTGATGATGGACTATTTTATTCGGCTGCGGTTTTTTATTGCATAGAAAATACATAGTTCTTTAGGAGTACTTACACTTTTAGGTATTATTTAACATTTTTTTAAATGTTAAGTTCTTCCTTATCTACATTTCTATGAGCACTAAAGCTGTTTCGGGGTAGACGAATATCATTTTTTTTGAAAAGGTCAAAGGTGAATTTGAAACTGCTAAATTACTAAGATGAGCAGATGACATTGTTGCCATTGCGGACTCATCCTGACTAAGGTTGATACAAGAGCGTGGATCTTGGTATAAGCAAAGAGGGGCCGATATCTAACAGCGGGTGAACTCAGGCTGTAGATGATGATGATGAAACAACAAAAGCTTCAAAATCGCACCTAATATATATATAAATATAATTAATTTTATACAACCAAGACATAATTTTATTAATAAGCTTATAACATAACCATATAATAAAACTAATTGCTCAATCTTACGAAATTCAATGTTTTAATATGAAGAGATGAAAACGATACTTTAATGCTATGTTCATTTCGCGTTACTCGATTCCAGAGAACGACTCGACGCCTCCTATGAAAACGTGACGTGTATGAATTAAGGAGCTACCGTGAATAAAACTACAAAGATTTTAGTCTTATGGAAGAGGTATGGAAACAGAAAACTTCGAGTTTTATTTCAGTTTAAGTTGGTGCTGATTGTGAATTAATGTGATTTTTCTCGCGGCTTCGCTTCCTTTATGTCCGGAATCAACCGGCGGAATTCTTTTAAATTTAGCCTTAAACACTTTAGGATAATATAGCTTTACGTTAGTGAAAGAATTTGCAAAATCGGATCAGTAGTTCCGAACTTATAAACAAAATTCACCTCTTTAAAGGTAGTTTGAGTACATAAATATCTAGAAACTGTCATTTTCTCATGTATTCTAATAACGAAAAAAAAATACGCGTCGTTTCAAAAACCTCCTCCTTTTTGGAGTCGGTTAAAAATTATCGGCCCTTTAGAGTTGTTGACATTGTTGTACCATAAACATAGATGTCACTGACGGAAGAGCGTGGGGGCTTGGGCATCGGCACAAGTAGCTCACAGTTTTTGAGGTGATTGGAATGTAGATGATGATGAAGAGCTTCCGACACTGTGTAAAATATTGCACAAAAAAAGTTAGTATTATAAATGTAATAAATACTTTGCGTAATTGAAAGCACTATATTAAATGAGGTGTGTTTTTCACGACATAAACCTTCACTCACACCTAGCCACTTCCAGATTCAAAGCCTCCGAACATACGGCCCGTATATTGCGGGGAGGTGTATCCTCATTTTGGAGTCATTACACGAAATAGTATCACCGTATAAAGTCCCAAGGGGGGAGGGAGTGACTTTGTGGCCCATGTTTGTTTATACACTCCCATATATATTTTGGTTAATTAAGTTTTTGTGCGGTCGCGGATTAGTGGGTAGGTAGGGGAGAATTGGCAAGACTAATCGTGATGTAGTGTGGTGGAATGGCCGCTGTACCGCGAATTTCGTGGTGGAAAATTAGGTGGATTTTCCTGACAAATATTATGTGTCATTAGTAGGTGCACCCTTGTTACGTTATTGCTGTAGGTGAGTATATTTTTGTTTGATCTTGTAAATTACATGTCAGACACATAAAATAGACACCAAAACAAAAGTTATAACGAGTATTAAATATTAATATGATGGATGGATAAAGAAAGTTCAGCCGCATACGCCGTCAGAAAAGTAAGACAATTCACTGACGTTGATACAGCACGGTTAGTCTACTTCAGTTATTTTCACAGCGTTATGTCATACGGTATTCTGCTGTGGGGCAAAGCTGCTGATATTCAAAATATATTTGTTCTGCAGAAGCGAGCGGTTCGTGCAATTTATCAGCTGGGTGCCGGAGTTTCTCTTAGAGATTTTTTTAAGGAGATTGGTATCCTCACTGTTGCTTCTCAGTTCATCTTTGCCAACATTTTATATATTAAACAAAATATCCACCTGTACACTAAAAACAGTGATATTCACAACTTTAACACTAGAAATAAGCATAAACTACGCGCTCCTTTTCACCGGCTTCACAAAGTTCATAATTCATTCGTCGGGCTTGGTATAACATTTTATAACAAACTGCCATCTTCTTTTCTAGACTTGCCATTTAATGCGTTTAAAGCCAAAGTAAAATCTAATCTTTGTTTAAAAGCGTACTATTCCATTAACGACTACTTAAATGATAAGAACAGTTGGTCGCTGAGTTGAACACAAGACAATGTTTGTTATTTATTTATGTTCTTTCTCCAAGATTAGTTTACTGATATGTTATGTCTTTTTTTATTATTATTATATACTTTTTTATACTTGCCTTACTATTGTATCGAGTCTGGTTCTTCTAACCAACCTAACAGACAGATGTGTGCTGGGGAGTTTGTTCCGCCACTTCTTCTTTCCAGCAAAAACACTAGGAAGTGTCGAAGGGGGGGCGTTTTGGGGGACTGTCTCTTGTAAATAAGTAAAGTAAAGTAAATTTTGACGTTCGAAAAGTGCTGATTATCAGCCTAGTTTGAATAAATGAGTTTTGATTTGATTTGATTTGATTTGAAAAAAAGGAAGACCATTAAAATATGCATAGATAAAGAATGATATTGTGGCGACAGCGACATCTATCGCAACATATGCAAACTAATGGCAAATCCTGCATCGCATAGTCGGAGGATCCTCCGTTTTCTATGGGAGATGAGGAATTTTAGACCCTGCTCCTCATACCCCCCAAAATATGAAGGAAAAAGTAAGTACATATAACATGAGAGAAGGACAGGAAGAAAATGAAATGCTTTTCAGAAAACCTCGATCACATTAACTAACTTTTTCTTCGTTTACTGTACACGTTTTTGTAGCTTTAATTTATGAAGTCATCTCCTTCAAGATAACACGTCACTTCAAAACTCCAACTCTTCCAAAAGACTAATATTTTAAGGACTAATCACCCTCTCATTCCGCAAGATGCGTACGTAAATAAGCAAAAATTTTCCATTTACTTACCGTAGTACGCAATTACCGAGTTTCCCGTAAGAGATTGAACATCAAAGGGTCTTTAATTAAGCCTTAGAAGGGCCATAAATAGCGTCCAAAGTAACACTGAAATATTTACTTAGTCCTGTTAACGTTTTAATTGAGAATAACAAAATTTCTTATGGGCGCTTTGAACTCAACATTTTGACGAAAAGCGTTACTGTAAAGCTGTGTTTACATGAGCAATTATTGTCACGAAATTTGTCACAATTGGTCGATTGGTGGAACAATATAGAGCAATATTCTTCAAAATTGCTCGAATCCAAAATTTACAGCATTTTCAGCAGGTTAAAAGATACCAACAATATCATATTGAGCAATGATCAAGCTACTTAATCATTAAGTTAGTCATATTGCTCCCCTAGAAATTACCTTAAATCCATGTAAGCGTAGCTTTATCTGTAGGTAGATCAATAAATAAAGAATATCAATTTAGCATATTCCGAATTACACGATTCGCTTATTAATGCTCGCTTGACGTGTTATTGTTTGTCGAATTTCAGCTTGAATTTTACTAATTAATACGGGTTTAATTTCTAGAGATTGGTTATTTTGATAGAGTTAAATAGTAATTAAAATTAAATTTTCGTAGCGTATATTAACGATCGCGATGTTCAAAACGTACATGTAGAGTGATTAAGTCTTTGAATATGAAAATTATTAACATGTTCTAGTTTACGAAATCTAAATAATATCGAATACTAAGTATATATTATAATTTACTTTAATAATTTTCAGACAAACTTATTACATTTTTAAATATTCTTTAGAATAAGACAATAAAAAAATATATTAAATTGTAGCCCACCGGTATTAGGAACAGGGTTCAAGCTACCAGCGGTCAGGGCTCCAGAGAAAGGAACCTCGTAACAATACGAGCCGTGTCTAGGAGCACCAGTTTCTACATCAAGCCAGCACAGCTGCCTAACAAGAGCCTCCTCAGATGTTGGTCGAGGCTCTTGGCAATTAAGCCTTTGACTTTTTTTTTTTAAATTTTGAATTCACACTACTATTACACACACACATCACACATTATTATTATTTTTTTTTCACTAGGAATTTCTCCTGTATCGTGGGTGCGTTCACAAACATTTAAACTCACATACACAAATACCCAGACCGGGAACAACTATTTGTAGGTCATACAAATATTTGTTCGGTGCGGGAATCGAACTCGCGACACGCAGCGCAGCAGTCCATTGCTTGAGCCACTGCGCCAACCGTGCCGTCGATCGCTGAGTCCACATTAATATTAGAATAAGTAATGTATCATAAATATTATCAGCAGTAAAAAAGCGTTTACGTTTTTTTAATACAATTATTACGTTCTGGCATAAAACATTTTTATTGTTGCGTAATAGTGTGACAGTGCATACATAGGGCATATTTTAATATAAAGACAGTATTAGCATTGATCACAATGCCTACTAAATTTAACTTACTGGCTTCAGACACCTCACGATGTTCTTCTTAACTGATGTCAATGAAAATATAATACTTGTTTCAAACTATATTTTCAAATTTTGTCTCCCTCTTTGTTCGACCGTCGACCAACCTACTGGGTTCGATGTACGGGGCGGGCAAAGTGTTATTGGGTTTTTCCATCTGGAATTTCTTAGAAGTAGCCACAGAGTCTGAATTCACACCTCTTTCTAATACTTGTATTACAGGCGTGATGTTATGGTACGATATTTACAAACTTAGAAAAACCATTACAATTTATTTATTTATTTATTAGGCTTCTCAACAATGATTACACTGCTACAATTATAATTCGTACATTGCAAACTTAAGACTAAGCGCCTCATTACTTACAGAGAAGCACAGCATGCACTAACTTATGCGCATAGAATATATATTTTGTAGGTAAAAAAAAAAAATTATGTACAAGAGTTTTCCACGGAAATCTCTCCACATCGTTAAGTACATAAATGGTGAGGGAATGAGAGCCAGAAATAGAAAGGCATTTAATTTTTTATCTCACGATTTGTCCAAGAACAGACGAATACATTAATAATGAGAGGAACAACCTTTATCACAATTGAACTTGCTGTTTTTTTAACAAACTTGTCTACATTTCATTATGTGTCGTTGACCTTTGTAACACGATTCAAATTAGATTGTTACCCGTTCTTAGAAAAGCAGCACATACAAGCACAAACGATTTGAATGTAATATGTTTTTAAGTAGATTTAGTATACGTACGCACGATGACCAATCAAACTATGGAAATCCAAATTAAGCTGATCTCCCATCGTTGGCGAAAGTCATACAAAGCGAGGACCGGTTATACTGGTTAGTATAGATTGATGTATCGCCGTGTTAGATATTAAAAGCAATTATTGGAATTTTAGTTATGGTTGACTGCCTTGTTGGTCTTATAGCTGGAATCGCGTCAGGACGTCTTGGGTTCGATTCCAAGGGGTGGTAAATCCCCGCTTGGGCGGAGCCCCGCCGTGTTCTCGTAGGGGCGATTGGCAGCGGCCTCTCGCGTCCGGCACTGGTACAAGCCATGGTCCGGGGCGAGGAGGAATGTGACGCCGCCGCCTCCTTCTGCGAAGCAGTGATGCTAGCGAAGAAGGCGGCGGAACGCGAGAGGGAGAGAACCTCTCGTCCCAGCCGCCGCGGGAGGCGCTCTGGGCGTCGGGGGCCAAGTGATGACCTCCGGCCACCGTAGACGCGGGCCTGTGGACGGTGAGTGATGGGCTATCTCACCGTCCGTCCGTCTTATGACGACAACAGGCCGTGTCGACGGCGCGTTCGTGTCCCACGCGCGCCTCAAAGAGATGTCAGCAACATAGGAGGGGCCGCGGTTTGTACACTAGTCACCGCGGCCTCGACATTTAGGGCTAAGAAGGAACATGGGTGGTTTTTAGTCAGTAGAAGTCTGACACTCCCTTTCGCTCTGCCCAAGAGCGGGAGGGGTTATTTGATGATTTCCCACCCAAAAAAAAAAAGAAAAAAAGGGGATTCCATTAGCAGTTGCTTAGATAAGTAGCGGCCATGGAGTCTGTATTTGACTCCAATGAGTGGCAATAAGCTCGCCTCCTATTACGTGAGATTTTAACAAAACTGGTATTAGTTAGGACTCGGCCTATCAGTTCGGTGAGATGTTACCTGAAGTTATTTTTGATTCTCGAATCCCAGAAGTTTGATTTAGATATACCTACCTTATAAAATTAATAAGAACACATAATGTAAGAAGCTAAACTTGCGCAAAACAAGACAAAATGTCTCCTTTTTCATTCGCCAGTGAAGAGGAAAATAATCTGTAATTTTCCAGTTCAGTTCCACGTAATCTGTAAATAGTTTTACCTCTCCGTTTTCTATTTTGAGAATAATAGAGAGCTGTTCACAAAATTTATCACAAGAATTCATGAAATCTCAGAATCGCCAGACTCGTCTGTAGTTAAAATCCATGTTGTTTAGGTTCATATTCCAATAATTCATTCAATAAACTTACTGAACCGCAAATGTCGCAAAATGACGGTATCAGTTTTATTTGATCGAATACTGAACAATCGCGGATATCGCTGAACTCGAAGATTGAAGTCCCTCAAAGTCATCCGTTCAACCACGGATACAGATGTAGATATAACTAGATAACGCAAAGTATCACGTTTTTAGGACGTTTCAACCAAACTATTTTTTTTATGAACCGTCCGGGTAATTTTATGGGCAATGTTCAGAAATTTGCGAGACAAACTGTAGAGTTATACTTATTGAACTATACTTATTGAAAGAATTTCAGTAAAAATGACGACTATGACGTCATCAGCACTATTTAGTTACTATACAAACCAGTTACAATACAACATAGACCACGTTTTTGTTCGTTAAATGTGAAGGATTAAGTTCTTGAGTTGTAACGGTGCACGGTGGTGTGACTATTCAGATACCTACTATACAAACAAGTTACAATACAAAAAAATAGACTACGTTTCTGTTTATTAAATATTTAGAATTAAACAAATTAGCTTTAAACAGTCTTAAACAAATTTAATTTAGCTTTAAAATACTTAAGCCGGACGCCCGTACTGGCACGGGAAGTAGGTGAACTTGCACTATCTAGTTTTATTTATATCTGTGCATTCAACCAAAAGATTCTCTCAGCTAAGTTGCCATTTTTATAACTAGAAGATGTAACATATAAGTGTATCTAACTGCCCGAGGCATTCGGAATTTTATTAAAACTTCTCCCCTTGAGATAACTTTTGTTTGATAGAAGCCAGAAGGAAGGAGGTTGGGGACAAACGCCCTATCTCCTCAGCCCAACAATTAATGCCACCATTTACGAAAATTTTATTTCATTTGCGAATGCGAACTCCCGTTATTTGATTATTAATAAAATGAGTTTTATTTTGTTGCCCATTTGCATAATTGTTTCATTTTCGCTTCTCGTCTGTCGTATTCGATGAAGTTCGCTAGCCAGAAATCTTTTAAAAAGAAATTAAAGTCGAGTTTGCTGGGGCCTCCGAGATTTTTAGTGTTTTCTGGGCTGAAATTTAATTTTTCGTCTCTGGCCGGAAATTGTATTGGCACTCATTTTGGAAAATTAGCCTCCCTTAATATTTTTATCTAAGGATCGTGACTGAAAGTAGGGCTTATTACAACCGCGATTGGGTATCTTTCTATTAATGTGGGTTCAGAGTTCAGTATGAACTTTAATAAGAACAGACATCTCACTTCCTGGTGGGATTGGAAAATGAATAAAATACGGTACAATTATTAATTTAGCTTTTGGTCCATTCTAATCCATGTACTTCTGTCTTTCAAAAACCATCCCAGACACTAATGTGCATGGTTCTTTTTATATGACTTGACCTATGTCTGGAGTTCTGGACTTTAAAAAACCATCCCAGACACTAATGTGCATGGTTCTTTTCGTATGACTTGACTTTAAAAGTGACCTCTAAGTTTATATTATATGATGAACTATAAACGTAATACCGGCTTCATGTAGTTTTAAAATTAACATGATATTGTGACGATTAAAATTGTTTTGAAAAACCAATACAGAAATTAATATGAAAAATAATTGAGTTTGTAGAACTGAGCCTGAGTTGATAAACAACAGGCTTTACTATTAAACATTATTTCTTGTAATCATAATTTCACTAGTCACCAATGGAAAACGTAAACATTTTGAAAAGGCTGTAGCTTAAAGATGGGTATATATCATTTTCGCTCTTATTTTCCTAGCGTGCTAAAAGTATGTCCTATTCCTCGGTAAAGGCCTCCCTCCCTCCACTCCTTCAATTTCTCGCAAACCCGCGCATCTTCGCGATCACCACTTCATCGTTTGGTTGAAACAGACAACAATGAGTTCCATTTAATCGACTTTCTGTATTTAAGTAAAAACGCATTTAAGAGGCAAATCCAAGCAACTCTAAAAGGACTAGCAAAGTACCTAAAATACTATAGATCTTATAATTACATAATGTTTAATACGCACACAAACTTACTCTTTCTTTGTTTTTTTTTCTTTTATACTTGTAAATCCGTATATTAGTTCCAGGTTAATGACCGTTGTATAGGATAATATAATATTCGTTTGCTTAGAAATGTATTGTGATAGAGGTTTTGTATTTGAATTGTTAGGTACTAGCTGGTTTTAAATTCTTAAAATTTTAATCCGTGGAAAACGTAGTGGGTTGAATAACTGTTTAAAAATGTTATATTTAAGATATTATGTTTAATTAGGGTTTAGCCAAATGGCAAAAAACGGAACCCTTATAGATTCGTCATGCCTGTCCGTCCTTCCGTATGTCACAGCTACTTTATTCGTAAACTATTAAGACTACACGGTTGAAACTTAGTACGTAAATCTATTCTGTGAACCGCTTTACGATTTTCATAGAAATAAAAAAATAGATTAAGGGGGTCTCCCCATACTTGGAACTGAAACTTAAAAAAAATTGTTTATCTAACCTATAGGTACGTGTGGGGTATCTATAGACAGGTCTGTTAAATTTACATTGAGGTTCTTAAAACCATTTTTCTCAAAGTCAATCGTTTGAAAGATATGTAACACTTCCAAAGTGGTAAAATGTGCCCTCCTCTAACTTTTAAACTAAGAAAGTGAAAAATCTAAAAAAAATATATGCTGTAGATCGCAAAGCAAACTTTTAACCAAAATTGGTTTGAACAATATACAGTTATTATTTTTTGAAATTTGCCATTGTCATTCATACAAACACTATGAAAAACAAACTGTGATTAGTTTGTTTTTCTGTTGCTGCTTTGACAAGAAATAATAAAAAATAAAGGGGTGTCCCTACACGATAGTGCGGAACCCTTCATGTGCAAGTCCGACTTGCCCTTGGCCAGATTTTTTTATTGTGCTACTTTAGGTTTTTCACAAAAAAAAAAAAAAACTTTCTGCCGGTTCTGGCGGAACCTGTCTAGTTCATTCCGCCATTTCCTTGACCTACCACGACTCCATCTCACTGTGTCAGAAATTGGCTTACAGTTTTTTCAGCTATGCGGCAGATATGTCCTGCTCTGTCCCTTTTGAGCCACGTCAGCAATTTTATGCTTTTCATTTGTTGTAAATTTGCACTTGCCGAACAATATGTAAATCGTAAATCGATATTTAGAACTTCGGAGTTCAGTAGTACAGTTATTATAGCTTATCAAATTCCTACTCCAAAGTAACGCACAATCGCTTTAAATGTATATCAAACAATGTTGTTTCGATATCTTTGCTCAATAAGTATCGGAATGTTGCACTGTAATTTGAATCGAACAAATGCAACCAACTTTGGAATGCGGCGCAAAACTTTCGTATTGCGTAACTAGGTAATTTTCGGCTGTGACTTTGTTAGTACAAATGTTGCTACTATAAGATTGTATACTTACATAATTTATAAGATTTTGAGCATACGAGTTACCAAAACTTAATTTAATATTTTATCCTTATGTTTTGCAAGTATACTCAACTTTCTTTGACGCCTGCACTGTACTTTAAATAACCTACTTATGGAACTGATTGTGATTTTACTTTACTTTTTTAAATGTATTGTTGACATTGTATAGATTTTTAATGTGTGCGCGCTTTTTGATGATGTTTAAATGATTATAAGTAACACTCGAAACTCCTTCAAATATAATTCGAATAAAAATCTATTAGAAGGCCAGATTTACACGTCTTAAAATATTCAATTAAAAAATGTTAGTAAAGCTTCATAACACTAAAGTCCGGATAACGATTAAGTTCTAAAACAATAACTAGATTACTGTTAATAACGCAGTTTGGACCGGTTCTAAAACAGCTGCTTTAGCTAAGAATTAGAAGGGGACAGGACATTTTGCAACTGCTCCACCTGAGACGATGGTGAATAATGCAGATCTTATCACTGGGCAGATTTGGTGCAGAAGATCCGGACAAAAAATAATGATATTCAGTGTCAGTCGAATCAAATAATTGTATTACAATAATTTAAATCGTGAATGATTGTTAGAGAGTAAAAATGCATTACTTAAATAATAATAAATATAAAGAGCTTTAAATTAAGTGATGACATATACTGGACGTTTCGGCTAATAACAAACATTATTACGCCTTTATAGATTGGATCGCCTTTTTTTTTTGGGGTGGGAAATCATCGAATAACCCCTCCCACTCTTGGGCAGAGCGAAAGGGAGTGTCAAACTTCTACTGACTAAAAACCACCCATGTTCCTTTTTAGCCCTATATTATGTCAAGGCCGCGGTATCTCTTACAACATCCCGCAGCACAAAATGGATCGCCTTCGTTACGTTTAAGCCCCATGTAGTAGGATGCGAGTCCGTTGCTATTAATCGAGTACAAATCCAGTTTCCGTGGCTACTACCGAAAAAATCCTGACAGAAAAACCAAATAACACTTGGCCTGATCTGAGAATCCAGCCTAGGACCTCGCGCTTGCGCCTGCTAGATCAATTACGCAGTCACAACTTTTGACAATGATTGATGATTGATACTGGCAGAAATTTCTTGAGAAATAAGCAGTACCTTTGTACTCAAATGTTATATTTTGTTATTTTCCTGTGTTGTCTACTGTGTGTACATAAATACACACATAGGGATCAACATATATTTTTGCAATAACTTTTCTCCTGATTGATATTAATTAAAATTTTCTTTAAGGATTCATCAAATAAAGTGTTTTCGTTTGTCACAGTAACGATAAACCAAGTCACCTTTGCATTAATAAAGAAATTTGCCATTTTCCTAATAAAGGGATTTTTGACATTTGAACCACTAACATTAAAGTTCGAAAAAAAGACTGAAATAACAGTTTTCCTTAAAATTTTATTGGGTAACTTAAACAATTAATAATCCGTGTTTCTACCGCGAACACTAACAACACAAGAACATCGGTTTGGCATACTCAAAATGAGTTCATCCAAATCACGCTGTGGAATGGCCGCCCATGTTCGTTGCAACAACAAAAAAAGGTCTTCTTGCGACTGGATACCCTCCATATTCGGCAGAGCTCTTCTCTGTAGCATATCCCATGCATGCTCAATCGGGTTCAAGTCTGGCGACTGAGCAGGCCAGGGCAGGACATTGATGTTAGCTGCGGCGAGAGTCTGTCTTACAACTCTTGCGGTGTGCGGTCGTGCATTATCATGCATTAACTGAAATAAGGGACCGATTTGCACTTGTAGAGGAACGATGACGTCTGATACAATCGTCTCAGCATAAATTTGAGCGTTGAGGTTGCCTCTGATCCAAATCAACTCAGTTCTTCCGCCGATCCAAATACCCGCCCATACCATGATGGTTCCACCACTATAAGGATGGACTTCCTGGCAGGATTTTAATCGCTGTTGGCGTCCAGGGGTTCTCCAGTGTCGTATACGTCTTGTATCCGGTCTCATACCAAAACGAGACTCATCAGAAAAGCACACGAAACGCCATTGTTCTTCTGCCCAATTTCTGTGTTCAAGAGCCCATTGATATCGAATCCTACGATTGTGCATTGCTATAGGTGGTACCCGTAGCGGTCTTCGGGAATGAAGGTTCACTTCATGCAAGCGGTTTCTGACTGTTTGGTCGCTAATTAAGTTCCCTGAAGAGTGATGAAGCCTCACGGCTAACATCATGGCGGTTATTGTTGGAGCTCTTCGAGTTAAGATTTGAATGTATCGGTCTTTTCTCCGTGTGGTGCAGCGATACCGTCCTCCATGGCGCTCAGCCACGGTACCAGTGCTTCGGTAACGTGTCCAAAGTCGACTGATAACACTCTGACTTGTATTCAGAGCTAAAGCCACAGTACGTTGCCGGGAACCAGCTTCTATCATTCCCACGGCTCTGAGCATTTCTTCCCTGCTTAAATGACGTCGCCGCTCCATAATAACGTTGGTTTTAATCAGTAGTAGGGAAACAGTAGCACTAATAATGTCTTCAATGCGTTGTATGTTTTTATAGGGAAAATATTGACAGCTGATTTTCATCTTTTACTCGAATTTGATTCACAGTTCCTGATTCAAATTATGAAATGCACCAAAAAGGATCCATATAAATTTATAAAATCATAAATTTATTACAAAGCCACATCTCAATTTCAAGAAATCCGCATAAAAATGCTTGATCCCTAGACACTTTTGATGTGTGTAGTAAAATAAATAAATAAATGATTGCTAAAGATAGGGAAACTTTAACAAAAGTGTCAATCACTAACTAAGAATATTACCGTTTTTCGGAAAGAAAATGTCTCTTTTCTTCAAGATTGCACGGTGCGAAACTTTTGTTGCTTTTCCTTTATACCAACAGACGTCTTAGCGCACGGTGCAAAATGTTATGCAAAACTTGTGATCATAATTTTGGAGCATAAACTGAAGTTGTCCCGTAAACAACATTATGTGTGCGTCAAGTCATTGTTAGTGCCAAGTGATTTAATAATTAAAGCTTTATATTTTTAGGCTTTGTCGAAAGCTTTCAGCTATTTTAATAGACTTTTAATAATATTACCCTCAAATAATATAAACCTTCCTACTACTACTTTTCTTCCTTTGGTTCTTCCTTCCTTCTTTTTTCTTTTTTTTTCTGAATATAAGCCTCCGTGGTCCTTTTATAATTATTTTTTTTTAACGTGCTGGGAGCCTACTACAACCTCCTATGAATGATAGATATTACGAGTATGTTTCTTTTATTTTAAAAGATACTCGTTCAAAGTAAGTCCGATAATAATACTCAATGCAAATGAAAGGCAAATGAAACAGCTTTGTCGACTCATCGTATGGGTGCATTCAGACAAGGGCTTTTCGTTTTTCTTCCCATCAGCCGAAATTACGGCACTTAGAAAGACTTTGCCAGATATACATTTTGGAAAAACAAATCCAATTTCTGAGTCTCCTCAGTCGAGGCGAGCTTTATCAGATAAAGACACAACAAACCTCAAACCCGACCCCGACCCGACCTCTAAAAACTCGAAAATCCAGTACCAACTAAATATCGATTTTTATAACCGTATACATCATGTTGTGACAATCAATTACTCACCGGGACCGACGTTACCAACTACATTAGTATCAATCAACGTCGCATTAATTAGATCAGATATGGCTACACCCACGATATTGTTATCTGTTTTGATGTCGGTATGAGACAGATTTACTTAATGTGTAGTAAGGTGGTTATCGATTTTGGGGTAAGCAGAGATGGTGGTTGAAGTTTTATGTGTGATTTCAGCGTGTGAACGTGTTTTCTTATAGAGATGTAGTGGCCAGCATTAGTCACATGCATGATCATTAAAGTATAACATGACATGACACGTGTTATCCTCAAGGAGTTAAGTAGAGGTGTACCTCATAGTACACATTTTGCCAGTATGTGTTTGATGATAGTAAGCTTACAACCTTTTGCTATTAACTGGATGGCTAAGGAGCTACAGAGTTACCTCACATTCAGTAGCCACACTCACGAACACTTGATCAGCAAGACAGTAATTAGTTTTTAGTGGACGGGTGACCACTGAAAACCAGCGCTGTGCCGTGGGTGACCATAACACAGCACCATGCTGAGTGGCAACCTACTTGTCGCATTCTTTTATTATAATCTCTGCTTGTTGTATTTTTTTTAATATCTGTTAAGCGTTGTATGTGTATTGTATTTTTTCCTGTGTGCTTGGTATGTTTCTGCGAGGATAAATATTTATTCTTTCTTTTTAATTAAAATACGTGTTAAATTCATTGCGTTTTCCTCTCCAGCGCTTGAGCATACCATCAGTCACCACGACAAGAGATACCAGGTCATGGCACTCTCACGAAGTTACGAGTAACTTCTGACGCACGCACACGATACGAAACGACCTCAGACGATACGAAATGTGACAGTGACACTTGGCACATTTCGTATCGTCTGAGGTCGTGATACTGATACTGTTACCTTGCGTTACCTTACTGCGGCAAAACCCTCTCTCCATGACTTACAGGGCGACAACGACCAGACCGACTTGAACGACCAGAATGCACATAATGCATACTGGTCGTTGAATTTGTCCACCTCGTCCCGCCATTTTCTATGAGTTTTGGCACGAAGCTTATTGACTATGTCAGGGCTTTATAAAGTGGCTATTTTGACTAACGGCTCATTGGACGATACGTTAAAGTTGGTAAAAAGGATTATTTTCAGGGATCATTTTGCTAGCGTAAGGCCCGGTTTCCACCAAAGCGGAGACGAGCAGAGTTGAGAGATGTGCTAAATTTGACCAATCACAGGAAGGGTGAAAGACCAGATGTTTAACTCACTTAGTTATTAGCATCGACGTGATTCCGATTCCGACCCGCACGTACGTTTGTACTTTCTTAGTATATTATTTTATATACCTCACAATTTGTTATAATAATGTGTGAACCATACAATTAACTATGTTTATATGTTATGTTAGTTTAAAGATAGTTCATAGGTGTTTCAACATCCGGACAAACCTATTGAGGTTTTTGTGATGTTCTTGTGTTTATATATTTTGTTTTCCTCTTTAATTAATAAACATTAAAAAAAACTAATGTGATTGGCCGATTTCCGCTTATCTTCAGGGCTAGAGCTTCTGCAGGGCTATTGCGTATCTTTTAAATGACACTGGCTATCATATTGTCTATGGATTAACTGTCAAATTGGTTATGGTTTAGTACAAAATGGAACCAATTGACAGTAATTGATAGCCACTATAGGTTAGCCACTGTCATTTAAAAGATACGCAATAGCCCTGCTGGTCTCCGCTTTGATGGAAACCGGGCCTAATCACAGGTGGCATCAAGTGTTATGCTGCTCGATTAGTTAAATGCTATATTATGTAGCAGTACTTACCTACATGTTACGCAGACGTGTGACATTCATCAGTCCTCCCTAGGGTATCGTAAGATGTAAGTACTCGTGGCGGGACTACAAATATTGCATGATAATACTCGTATTTATTACTTAAGAACTAATTCACATATCCAGGGAATCGCAGCTTAATAATACTAGCCGGATCTATGTTTAGGTTAAGCCGTCACTGCTTTTAGCTGGACTGGAAGTCGACCACAAAATAGTTGAGTAAAAGCCTGGCAGATGATGGCCCTGTTTAGAGAACTATGTCCCACAATAAAATTAACGTGACGTACTAGAGGCGACCCGGCCCTGAATAAATTATACGAGGGAATAGTCTAGGTTTAGAGCAGACACATTAGTGGGCCTAAGTATTCCCTTGTGGGAACTGTCAAATTAGTGTTTAATGTTTCCACATTCTGGTGGTGGAAAATGTGGAAATAGTTCTGTAATTTACGAATTATATTAACTTAAACAGAACATATCACGCTTGTTGTCCCCGGAGGGTTAGGATGAGGTACTTAATAGTACGTATACTTTTCACTGTTTATGTGAAAAGTCCCATGTAATAGGGGACGAGCCTATTGCTTTCAACGGGGCTCAAACCCAGACTCGGTACCGTCACCCATGAAAAAAAAAACCCATAAACACTTTTACTTAGACTGGGAATTGAACACGTAACCTTGCGCTCATTAGTTGCGCTTGCAACCACTAGACCAAACCTTTGTCCGATCCATAGGAATCGAACCCTTAACCTTATGCTTACCAGCTGTGCTTGCGACCACAAGACTAACGAAGCATGGCATTGTATCAAATTATTCTCGTTACACAAACAGGCATTACTAGTACTCATATTTTAGACTGAATCATCTCGCTGTCCAGTCTCGGTCCAGTTGGGTAGGTCTAACTTCGAGAAAGAGGTCAATCGTCGAATCCGACTCGGCTGAGCAGCGTTCGGGAAGTTGCGCGGTATTTTTTTATTTATTTATGTTATTTATTTTTATTTAAAAAAAAAAACGTTGCCCCACACTAGGAATTTCTCCTGTATCGTGGGTGCGTTCTCACATACACAAATACACCCAGACCCAAAACAACTATCTGTAGGCCATACAAATATTTGTTTCGTGCGGGGATCGAACCCGCGACACGCAGCGCAGCAGTCCAATCGCTTAGCCACTGCGCCAACCATGCCGTCAACTTACCACAGTGTCTCAAGACGAGTCTATGCCCAGTGTGTGTTGCCAGTGATTACATATGGAACCAAAATGTGGTCGCTCACAATGGGTCTCATTAGAAATCAAAGTCACCCAAAGGAGGAAGAGAATGGAGAGGGCTATGCTCGGAGTCTCCTTGCGGGATCGCATCAGAAATGAAAACATCTGCAAGAGAACCAAGGTTACCAACGTAGCCCGAAGAATTGCCAAACTTAAGTGGCAGTAGACCAGACACATTGCTCGCAGAACGGATGGCCGATGGGGCCGGAATGTTCTGGAGTGGCGACCGCGAACTGGAAGACGTTGTGTTGGAAGGCCTCCCACTAGGTGGATCGATGACCTGGTGTAGGTTACGGGCGCTGGATGCGAGACGCACGGGACCGGTCAATGTGGCGACACTATGGGCCTACCACACGCTCATGCTTCACCACAGTTACGGACTGCGCGAGCTTCTCGCACGAAAAACTGAATACGGACGGCGCTACCACACGCTCAGTTAATTACGCGTAGGCCTCATTTTTGTCGAAATCGTCGACGTGTAAACAATATTTCCCAGTGATACGTGCGTAGGTCTGCTATTTTTAAATGACGGACGACCACTACGACAAAACGTACCGCATCGGCCGACGACTAGCCTCGACTGCGGTTTAATCACTGGACGCCCAACCACACGCACAAACAAGTACGCGAAGGCGAAGTAGAATATTGCGCAGGCCGCGCTGTGGGGTTTGCGCGTGATTCAGTTTTTCTCAACCACATGCACGGTGTTCCTTGTTCAAGCCAGTTTGCGCAGACTTGCCTGCACAGGCCTCCCCTAATGCACCTACCACACGCTCATGCGTGTGGTAGGTGCATTAGGGGAGGCCTATGTCCAGCAGTGAACGTCTTTCAGCTGAGATGATGATGATGATGATATGTGACGATGTATGATAACTTAGAGTAAAAAGTGTTTGAACACTTAAAGGTTTTCTCAATACAGCAATACTCGTGTCTGCTATCCACTAAAAATAGCTAATTCTAAGCCTTTTAAGATGTCTATTAGTCGACTGGGCCCCAAACGTTTTATTTTTGGATAAGCTGGGTTTGGAGTCGACTGATAAATAAAGGTAAGAAGATTTCGTAAATATTTTACATTTTTATCCTGTATTTCAGTTAATAAGGTGTTTTCAGTAAACAATTTTTTTTATTTATATACACAATAATTGCATTTACCATTATACTTATTTTAGTTGAATTTTGCAAAAATGTATTTAAAAAAAATTAAATTCCAAATGATATTAAAAATTTAAATTTGACACAATTCAAACGTAATCTAAATATTTTTTTAATTAAAAAAATGCTATACCATTGACGAATTCCTTCTTGACAATTCAAAACTTGACTATCTAATTGTAATCTGTTTTTTTTTTGTGTATTTAATTAATTGTAATCTTAATCTATTTTTAAATTATTGGTTGTACACCAAATATTGAAACGATTGTTAACTTATGATTTTAAATTTCTTATTTGTTTAATTGTAAATGCCTTAGTGGGTTGTTTTTTGAGATACGTAACATAAGTAAGACCACACATGTTTAACCAAAAAACATACAAATAAATACTTTGACTTTGACTTTATTTACTGACAGCAGTGACTCTTTACTGCTGTTATACAAGATGATTTTTTAGTCACCGTCCAAATTCTGATACGAGTATTATGTTTGGCGAAAATACAAAAATATTGAGATATCACATCACAAAGTTTTAACGTTTCACGGAAAGCGGATATTTCTTTCGAGAAAAGATTTAATATTAAAATTTTACTTATCTATATATATATATATAATATTTTCAAAAATGGTATTAGTGAATGATACCTAATACCTAGAAAAAAATTGGTAGGTGACTAAAAAATCATCTTGGCTAATTATATTTTGTAAAGATAATCTTTAAAAATATAGGAACTGTGCATTCTGGCATTATTGGTCATATTCATTTTACCTTCGTCTGTAATGTCCTGTTCATGCCTCATTCTCAAGATTACATAAAACCTTTGACACTATGTAATAGCGACACTTCTAAGAATAATTAACTCTCAACGCCTTACAAAACGGAATGAGTCATCTAAAACTCAAAGCTTATTAAAACCTTGATTAATTTTACGAACCCAACCCGTAAATGACCAAGGAATAAATGAGGACAAAAGAAATCCCAATCAACGTTCATAAAATACTTTTGCAAATGCATTGTTCCCTTCTTCTCAATGCATTATATGAGATTTCTTAATTACCGAGCTCGCTGAGTAATCAATCGGGTTCATAAAGCCCCCTTAATATTTCACTTCGAACGACCAAAAATAACAAACAACAATGTGAAATTCAATAACAGGCTATCGAACCGTATCTTATATGTGCTTTATGTAATTGCGAAAGAAATTGTGGATAAGCCGTTCACTTAATATGGAATGTTCTAGAACTGCGTGCTTGCATAATCAGCCTTTAATTTTCCCACTGCTGGGACATCGGCCTTCTTTCTATGTTGGGCCTATTCCTTCTACACAATCAACCACGCGGGCACACAGCGGAATGTCGGATGTCACAAGTGTTTTAGAACTGGACACACTTTATCAATTATTGCCGAATATTTTGTGGCCGAAAGGCATAACATTCGTTGAACATTTGTATCATAATAATTCTCAAGTACAGTAATGGAGATCAACAGTTAGGTAACCACCAAATATAAAAAAGTATCTTGTTTTATTATACTAATATTATAAAGCTGATGAGTTTTTTTTGAACGCGATAAACTCTAGTTGAAATTGAAAAAATCTTTTTATCTTGGGTAGTTCATTTATCGAAGGTTTTAGGCTATATAACATTACGCTGCAACCAATAAGAGCGGAGCATAAATGAAAAATATCCGCGCGACAAAATAATTACGCGGTTTTTTACTGACTAAAAACCACACATGTTTTTTTTTTTTTTTTTGAAGGTGAGGGCGCCGTGGCGCCTCTTTAGCCACTCCTCAAAGAGTAGGGGACTTACCGCCACTATCGTGGCGTGCCCTACGCGCCTCAGGAAAATTCAAAATCAAAATATTTATTGCACCCTAATATTTACAAGGTGTTATTGTATATTTAGCAGTAAGAGATAGGTACCTATAGTAAGTCTCACTTTAATAATATAATCTAAGGTAATCTTAACTAATATCATAGAGAGGACAGATTAGATTTTTTGTTTGTTACGATTTAACTCAAAAATTACTCTGCTGACTTTGAAAATTCTTCAACATTAGGAAGCAATTAGAAAAAATACTATTATGTTCAATACTCGATCTATCCATGAAGGTTGTAAGCTATAATATATTGTGACGCACACGAAGTTGCTTGGCTCAGCTAGTATTCTTATAAATATCTTCAGAATGCTTTTTTTCACAAAATCATCAGCATCTTCCTGCCCTTGTGCCTCCTATTAGGGGTCGGCGCAGCTCGTTTTTTTATTCCAGTCTCCGGTGTCAGACGTCACGGCATCATTTACTCTCTATTTAATTTCATATTTTTTTTCATAAAATAATATGCAAAAATCAATATTACTTATTATTAAGAGCAACACCGAAATCGTTCCAACTTCAAAAAGTCAGCCGTAATCACGAGCCTTCTGTTTCTCCAAAGGTACGCAATTTTTATGACTCCGGGAACAATGGCACTGTTTTGAAGAATTAACTCGTGGATTAATTAACATATCCACAGACCGTATCTAATTACCGGGCCTTTTTAATTAAAACTTTAAACTTCTACGCTTTATTAGCTTCCCGTCCACTGAAGGGTTGCGATGCCAGTTTTAGACCTCGGCCTTTTTGCTGAAATAGGCCGAGGCTTGTTTGAAATGCTGGCTGAAAAATATGTTGAGGTTTTATTTTAGGGTTTAATGTTGGGCTTTACTTTCTTAACGTACTCTTTTTTATCCAGGCTTTGGAAAGAATAATTACAATTTCTTTGAAATAGAAGTGACGCAAGTTGCTTTGTGCACCTTCTATTTGAATCAACTTTAATTTTGGTTTGAACTCAGTAAATAGCCATGTTTGCTTATACGATTGTTTGACTCCTAAATGCAATACCAATTTCAAGTCTTAGCTATCATTAGAAAATCAGCTATCAACCAGTAAAAGTCTTGTCTAATTCGGTCCCGTTATTTTGGATAGAAAACCACTAGACACAGGCGTCAAAATTGCTTTGTGTTTTTGTTGCAAGTGCCGAAAATATTTTTTTTTTATGCATTTGCATGCAGTTAAAAGTTTTCATTACGACTAACAGACTCTTCAATTTTATTTCTTTATATAGATTATGATACCCACCTACACAGAGCTGGAACCAGTTCACCAGCCTTGCTTTACTAACCACCTTCCTTGAACACATAAATACCGTGGCACAAAACAGCTGATTTATATCGCTTTCTCTAATGAATAGGTAAACAAATGAACCATTTACTAAGCCAGTTTCTAGTCATAATAACACGTCAGCCGGTATACATTCTCTATTGAATATAAGGCATGAAAATAGCTGTAATTGCCATGTGTGTGCTTTCTCTTAAACAGCCACGGTTGTGTGGAATGCCACTAAATCTTGTGATATTGACGTTGATATGTATGCTACATTTTGATGTCAAAAGCTGTCTAAGATCTGGAGGTCTAAAATGGCCACTTTAGTAGATTATAATATGAATTGCGTTAAAAATCGAAAAATTTACTTTTTATATATAATAGTAACTGCGTCTGTGAACATTTTACGAATTGAAACGCAATTAATATTATTTTTCTACTATTATCTATTTTCCTAAATGTTCACAGACGCATTACTATTATGTTAGGTCTATTTTACGCTTTCTAACGCAATTCATATTATGATCTGCTAAAGTGGCCATTTTAGACCTGCTGGCTGAATCTCTAAAATTGGTCTAGTGGCAGCAGTAGGTACGGTTGGTAGTCCAGTTGACCGAACAAATTTCTCAGAAATAACCACAGTAAACCTTCAAAACTTATTTATTACGAGTATATTCTTACAAATTATGAATCAAAACTTATTTCAAATTTATCACGACGATACAACAATCTCTTCCCCCGCCCGCCACTAGCGTCACCCAGTGTGTCCAGCCAACATTATTCTTTTTAGTACGCAATTGTTGGTCGCGTGGTCGT
Source organism: Diarsia rubi (assembly GCA_932274075.1). Classification (NCBI taxonomy): domain Eukaryota; kingdom Metazoa; phylum Arthropoda; class Insecta; order Lepidoptera; family Noctuidae; genus Diarsia; species Diarsia rubi. Next base: position 14,845,318 of record OW026424.1, on the reverse strand, counting down.
CAGTGCGACTGCTGAATATATTAAGGTCCTGTGTTACATTCCCGGAAATAACAAGATGTTTTTGGGTTTTTCCATCAGAAATTTCTCAGTAGCTGCAGTCATGAAGTCTGGATTACGTTATTACCTAATCCTGCTAATATTATAAATACGAAAGTTTGTGAGTTTCTTTTTCATGAATGGATGTGTGTTTGTGACTCTTTCACGCAAAAACTACTGAACTGATTTGGATAAAATTTGGTACACAGATTGTTTATAACTTAGATTAACATATAGGGTAGTTTCTATCCCGATTTTATCTTCCCGTGGGATAATTTTCGAGTTATAGCGGACGAAGCCGCTGGCTACAACTAGTAAGGTATACCTCTGCCTTACCCTACACGGATGGCCAGGATGGTATGTTATGTTAAGTGAATCTCTAGAAGTTGGCTCAGATTTGATAGGATTGTGGGACAGATGTCTTGTTGGACATTATTTTTAGTTTGATAACGGCTACTACCTACAAGTTTTAAAAATAGCTTGTGTGATGAATTGATGATCTCAGTGGTTATTGGTACCACTCAAAAACATGTAAAAGCTCATCCAAAAATATCAAATATTTCGTTGTGAAAACCTTATCAAAATAGTGGCATTCATTTTTAAAAGATATTTTTAGTTTCATACTCTGTATGCACGGCTAACTGCATAAATACATTACTATAACCAAGGAAGGTTATAGTAATGTATTTATGCAGTTAGCCGTGCATACAATTCAAGTTTTACCCGCAAAGCCTCTAGTTATTCAAATCCCTCCTATACTTAGATAGATAGTTAGACAGATAGCAAGCCTTGCGATTACGTCAATTACCTCCCGTTGTGATAATAACATCAATGAGAGTGGCCTTTTGCCCAGCAGTGGGTCAATAATAGGCTGCATCCGCGCCTCTGTTGTTACGTGGAGGCTTGCGAATTAGTGTGTGTTTTGGCATGGTCTTGTTTATTTTAGGACTTGTTAGGTGTAAGAGCGATATGTTTAAGTTTGGTTATGCATGTGCCAAGTTGTTGGGGTTTGCGGCGCGCCGTCTATCTTTTTTTCATGGTCTGAGGTGCCAAGATTATTTGCTTTAAAATAAATGAATCTTTGACTATCAGACCTTGTTATTTATTAAAATATTCATATTTCAGACGACCAGTTTTTGTCATATCAATATTGAGTAACGATTTTGTACAGTTTTCAACAAAAAAAAACTGTTTCTGTACTCGATGACTTTTATTCGTTTGATTTCATTTTTTATTTGCTACCGACTTCAGAAACAGACATGGGATTTCAGCAATCCCAGTCTATTTGCTATCATTTATTGAGGAGCTCCGTTGCTTATCTCCGAAGTTCTTCATCAGATCTTCACCAAATTGAAGTGGGACCACTCCGACAAAGTACTCTTCCAAAAACTACTCAAATCATTTCAAGTGTGCCTATCAAATTTGAAGAGTTCTCTCTATTTCTCCAGGATCCCATCATCAGATCCTGATTTGGTGCCACCTGGGAAGTATACCCTTTCAAATAAAACAAAAAAATATAATTGGTCCAGCCATCTTCGAGAGTAATCGGGGAACTCACATAAAAAAAAGATCGCCGACGAATTGATAACCTCCTCCTTTTTGAAGTCGGTTAATAAAGCTTACAAACGATAAAATAAAGAAGGTAAGTTAACGCAATACTTTTTCTATGAAATGTAGTTGCTTTTATATTTTTACCCACGTTTTTTTATTTCAAACTAGCAGGATCAACTGCTGTATAGGCATAATTACGCAGTTACGTTCGTTCTTACTTATTTAGTTCCTTTCGACAGTGTTCATTTCATTTTAAATATACAGGGTGTAAATTAACCCTTCACACATACGTCAACCAAGCATTCTGTACATCAAACTAAGTACCCCTACGCAATTTTTTTTTGCTGGGAAATGACTTTTTTTGGGGTCAAAAATCACATTTTACGATAAAACTCAATGTATCACAATTAACATTGTGCTAGTGGATGCTTTGAATAGTAAAAGGGTAATGGAGGTAATTTAAGTAAAGTACTTGAAGACTAGCATTTACAAAAACAGCTGTGCAAAATTTGGAACTTTGACCTGGGAACAGGGGGTTCCCCGGTATGATCTAGAACCAACAAATGATCGCAGTGGTGGGGAGAACAAGTGCCTTTCGTTTGCGTTAAGGGTACTTTAACACCCTTTACTGAGGCCTGTATGGTTCAATAGACTGACTTATTAATCATAACGGTTAGGCCGAGGTGTAGTTACCTGATGGTACACCAAGTAGTACATTTTACTAGTGACTTATGTTTAATTCCCATCTAAAAAGGAGCGAGCCTATTTCTTTCAATCAGGCACAAATCCAGCCTCCGTGACTGTTACTGAAAAATTCTTGATGGAAAAATCCAAAAACGTTGACTCAAATTCAAACTCAAACTCAAACTCAAAGCATTTATTTCAATTAAACCTTTATAGGCACTTTTGAATGTCAGAAGAACAATTCATAAAAACAAATCTACGAGTGCAATACGTCATTCCGAAAGCCACCACGCCGATTCACACGCCGCCGAATGCCAGCAACAACGAGCACCGCGAGCACGAAAGCACGCAACGACGCACACCGCTACAACGAATGCACGAGACCCCGAATCACGGAACAACGAATGCAATGCGCAACCGTCGCCCCGCAACCCGGAGCCCCGCGCACCCGCCGCCACGGCACACGCCGCCGCACGCCCCCGCACCCGCAGCACTCGCCGCCGCAAACATCCGGCGCCGCGCAACTCGACGCAGTCGACCTGGGAATTGAGCCCTGGACTTTTAACACAGTAGTCGCGACCACTACACAAAACGAGACAATCTTTAACTATTTAGTCTCATTCTACAGGGTTTTTTTTTATTATAAATGGGCTTTAATCTTGCCCTAAGGGCAGAGATGAGGTACATGGAATTCGCCGCCGACGCCCGTCGGGGCTGCGGGATGTCGTAAAATACCGCGGCCTTGACATATAGGGCTAAGAAGGAACATGGGTGGTTTTTAGTCAGTAGAAGTCTGACACTCCCTTTCACTCTGCCCAAGAGCGGGAGGGGTTATTTGATGGTTTCCCACCAACTCAAAAAAAAAAGGGCTGAGACGAAGTCGACGATAGAACGCGCTTACCCAGAAGTAGCCTATTTAGTTTCACTATAAAAAATAATAAACAAAAAAATTGTTTTAAAAATATTAAGACCTGTGAGTGGTTTCACACGGACCCACGGACTCATAGTAGGAACCAACTAAAGTGTCACTGAGATTAAAACACAGATAACTTGATTGCGGATTTAAACAGGATTAAAGTGACATACTTCGTTTTATTTTCGTCGAAAAGACCTGCCATAAAAGATAATTCAACGAATTACAAATGACTCATTCTTAAAAACGAACATTTTATCATAACCGCAAAGATTTAACGTCTTACTTGATACATATAACTCATTTATGTTAGTCAACCTTATTTAATTAGTCTCAAAATTTATGGGCACAGGCCTTTCTACGAAACCCGTCTTGATGTGTAGGCGTGGACCGTGATTTATGACGTCATATGATATTTCTCCAATGGCGTACCTTCTCATTATAATATTAACACTTCTGTTCATAATTCAAATAAAGTTCCCAAGCGTGTGTGTTAATTTGAGATTGATAATCTCGGAAACTAGTAAACAATTTCCAGAGCTGGAATTTATTGTTTTTCATATTTTAGTCTAATGTTGCCTCTAGTTTAGTTAGTTAGGTAATTAATTAATTGTTACGAGAATATTAATCATCAGCTTCTGGATAGCCAAGATACAAAACCATCAAAAGTGGAGAGATTTGAAAAGATCGGACTTAACATTGGGTGGTAAATATATGAAAAAGAAGAATACATATTATTTGACTTTCCCATCATGGCTGTCGGTGAAAGATTTTTTCTTATTTAACCCTACACTTAATGGCACTTTTAACCTTCTGTTTTCAGCAATACATCAATACAAAAAGCTTTATAACGGTAGCAAATTGATTAAATCAAATTCTTAGAAGACTAGATCTTGAAGTTGTGAAACATTTTCCGGTCTTTAATTAGGAAATTTCCATTTGACCTTTTAAACTGTTAAAAGGAACGAACTTTCATAATTTAAAACTTATCATCTAAGTCTTATCTCTTTTAACGATTTAAATATAACTTGGTTTGAATAACACAGAGATTAGGTATAATATAACTAGGTTTTTATAAGAGTACTAGGATGTTAGAAAATGCTTGAATGTTATTATCACACTTCACTGTAATATTAAAAAGACGAAAGTTTGTGAGTGTGGATGTTTGTTACACTTTCACGAAAAAACTACTGAATGTATTTAGATAAAATTTGGTACGAAAATAGTTCATAACCTGGATTAACATATAGGATAGTTTTTATCCTGATTTTATCTCCCCGTGGGATAATTTTCGAGTTTTATCGGGCGAAGCCGCTGGAAGCAGCTAGTTAAATTAATGAGTATAAAAGGAATACCAAAGAACTATGTAAAGGATCTTCTTCGTATAGTTAGAGCCTAACCTGGTGTCAAAGTTTTTCTACCACCAATGGGGCCTTTGACTTGGCTTTGCATGCTGGTTTGGTTTCCTCAACGAAGCTAGTGATGATTACACAATACGCACATGCATCCTGATAAACGAGAAATCTTAGTCTTAAGTTCGAACTTGAGAGCCTTGGCAATACGACAATCACACCACTAAGTTTTCATTGCTGTGAAGGATGATAATTATGTCAAGAAAGGAGGTATCTGATGAAATGCGAAACAAACATAAACCAAAACAAAATTAACACCTTCAAAAACGACCGAGCAGTTTCCAAAGACATTAAGGACAAACAAACGAACAATTAAAGACAAACAACTGTGCAATGTAGAAGACATTAGGTAGCAGATAGAAAGATAGCGTGGTATCGAATATCAGATGTTAAGCGTGCTGGGACAGGGGAGCAGCATTCCGACCTGCGCGCTTAATGATGGAGATATCTATAGAGCTGCTGAATAGGTGTAATGTGTTTGTAAAGGTGTGATAGTAATATTTGTGGGTAGAAGTGAAAGTAGGATAATTTTGCAAGAAAGGAGGTGTCTGATTAGATGATGAGTAATAGAAATGTGAGAGAGATGTGTGTGTGTGTGTGTGTGTGAATGTGTGTGTGTGTGTGTGTGTGTGATGTGTTTTGTGAAAAAGACGGTAAGCCGACGCTAAACGAATTGGGATAAAGGCAGGAGAATGAGAGAGTGATGAGGTGGAAGTGGGAATTATGTTTTCCTACTAATTCGCTGTTCTTTTCTCATTAAGTTCGTTGTGGGATTCAAGATAATAGGGTAGATAACAAAAAAAAAAACTAATTAGTCCGTCAGATAGAATTCCAAAAAATATTGGACCCATATTTTTTCTTTTTTCACGTAAACAAACAATCAAGACGATACAGTGCATTGGAAACTCGTGTATCGTCATATTCTAAGACTAGTATGGCATTTTCTTTTGGTCTATGACGTCACAAACCCCCACTCAAATCTTTTGACGCGTTTTATCTTCGTAAATTTTTATACATTTGATAAAACAAAAACAATAAGTGTCCATTATTTTTCGATAATCTAACTGACGAAAAAAAGACTAATTAGAATCACATTTTTTTTTAGTCCGTAAACATCCCTATTAAATTGATTTGTTTGAACTTCGCCAGGACACTTCTGATTCTGGCTTTCAGAAGTTACTGTTGTTTAGGAGTAGTGTGGCGGGATTGACCCAATAAACAAGTGCGGATGTGATGATGTTAATGATCGGTTATTAGATTAGGAAGTTATGTCGTTTGAAAATAGATTTCAATCAATAAATAGAAAAATTATTATGTATTTTCCACTTTGACTATAGTAAACAATTACAGGAATTCAACACATACAATTCTTAAAACAAACTTGTATTTAGTTTGAAATAATTGTACGTTCCGCTCATGACTACGGAAACTTTGTACGTCTAATCGTTTTGATTCAGTATTTTTTTTTAATTTATATTACTGAATTGATGCCAAAGTTAGGATCATTTTCAAGGCACGTGTAAGAGTATTAAGAAAAACTTACTCATTAATTTTTAGTAATCATACTCGTAGCTCTATACAAATAAAAGGTATCTCTAAATACCTAGAGATTATTATACATAGAATTGGAGCGCAAAAGCAGTTTGCTGGCTATTAAACGTGAATGCGATTCAATACCACAGGCGTCTTACTGGTAACGGAGAGTGTGAGACGGCGCTATTAGTTTATTTTTAATGAAAAAAATGTATGGGTGACAGTTTATATGCTGTAATTTTGTTTAGAACAACGTATAGGCTCATATTTTAATTGGAAATAAGACCCATATTGTTGTAGATTGGGTTGATATTATGATAGCTTATCAAATGGTGTTCTAATTCTTTAATATAGTTTTTTGATATCATGTTTGATTCATTTTTATGCAAGAAGCGTTTTCGCTTACCATTATAATATCGCCATGTCCATCTGTCTGTCACTCCATCCGCACTATATCTCAAAGACTCTTAGTACTATAAAGCTGTAATTTGGCGTGAATATATAAATGAGTTACGCCGACAAAGTGCTAAACTAAATTATTGAAAAAAAAATTTTAGGTTATCTCCGGTACTCTATTCCTACACATGGAGGATGGTTTTTTTTCTCGAAAAGTCCGGGATGTTGTTGGATAGGTCTTTAACATTGTGAGTTTACTTAAACAGTTTTTCGGTTAAGGGATTCGTTTGTGAAATATTCAGCTTTAAAGTGCACATTTTTGTTACACTCAAGTGTGCCAACCTAAACCACCTTTTGTTGGGGCGTGTGAAAAAAAACATGGTAGTAGCATGTATAACGAAAATAAAAGGAAGAGAGGAAGAGGGAGAGGAGTTTACGAGTAATAGTCAACCAACTTACAAAATGTACTTGTATGCAATATTTTCCTATACATAATGTGTGGGAGCGCAGGTTTCAAAACTGCAAATGTATATTTGTTGTATCTTTACAATTAAAATCATCGTTCGGAGGCAGGTAAGCAGGGTCGTTAATCAGTTTAGTAAACTGTTCACATATTTAATAGGCAACTGCGGCACCCTACATTGGGCGTGGTCCGACATGCACTTGGCCGGTTTTTTTTTACTAAAGTGAAAGACAGGCTGAATTTTGTTGAAAAAAGTTTAATAAAATGAAACACGTATAAATCTACAGAATAATAATAAATAAAATCATCAATACTCGTTTAATCTCACTGAAGGACTATTTTATGTAAAACTCTTTCAATGGGATTATTAAATAATTGATTTTCACGGGCTACCCTGGCACATCCACCTTACCTGAATATTCTTTGAACAAAAAATACCTAGTAAAAGCACAACATTATTTTTTAAAACAACAACTCCATCCTAATCCGCCTTAAGCATTTTCTAGACTGCAAAACAAGCGTAAAGTCAATACTTCAAGGTACCGGCAACGGTGTACTATACATATAACGTGTATTCTGTCGGTAATTAAGTGGAGTTGGCTGGCTGATAATGTAATAAGACATGTGCCTTGATGGGTAATTAGCTTCGAGAGAGAATATAATACATGGCACACGTTTTCAATGGTGCTTAGATATAAAATATAGGTTTAGATGCATAAAGAGCTACAGCTGCGCACTCTTAAATATTGCAGATGTGAAAATAATAACCATGATTATTCAATATCTTGTTAATTATTCTTTAGTTGTTTTTAACTGGCAAAATATGTATGTACTATTAGGTACACTTCTGCCTGACCCTTCGGGGATTACAAGCGTGATGTTATGTTGCTGTTTTCGCAAATTCATAGCAACTGTTTTTGAAAACGTTCTTTTTTTCAGCTATGGCCTAGAGCAGTAATAAGTGGATTTGAATCCTGGCAGGAGCATTACTTTGTACAATTTATTTGATAACCACTGCTCTCATAACGGTAACGGAAAACATTTTTAGGAAACCAGAGAAGACATGTGACGCCTATCAACCCGCACTGCGTCCACGTGGTGTATTATAGCCCATTCCTTTTCATAGAAAAGATGCCCGTGTCCCAGCAGTGGGAACTTAATAGGGTAATCAGTATCTCATGTTATGCTGTGTTTCAGGTAACGTCAATGCCAACGATTTTTGAATCGAAAACATATCGGTTCTAGAGCAAATTGGCCGTTTTTGTGTTTGAATTTTTTTGTTGCTATACGGATCTGTTCTTACGTCGACCACGCCTGATGGAAAGCGATAGATGACGGGTGTGTCCCAAAGATACATGATCACTTTTGTTTATCGAGGATTTGGGAAAACTCACACTGTAGCAGTCAGAAACTTTCAAGATTTGTGCGCGGTTAATAGCAATTTCGCTCACAATGGGCCTCATCAGAAAGCTCAAAGTCACCCAAAGGGCAATGGAGAGGGCTATGCTCGGAGTTTCCTTGCGTGATCGAATCAGAAATGAGGACATCTACATGAGAACCAAGGTTACCGACATAGCCCGAAGAATTGCCAAACTTAAGTGGGATCCGTTCTGCGAGCAATGTGCCCTGCCCACGGGCACATTGCTCGTAGAACGGATGGCCGATGGGACTGGAAATTTCTGGAGTGGCGACCGCGAACCGAATGACGTTGCGTTGGAAGGCCTCCCACTAGGTGGAGCGATGACCTGGTGAAGGTTGCGGGGATCAGCTGGATGCGAGACGCACGGGACCGGTCAATGTGGCGACTCTTAGGGGAGGCCTATCCAGCAGTGGACGTCAATCGGCTGAAATGATGATGATGATGATGATGAATAGCAATTTGCTCGTCCCTATTACATGGGACATAAATGTAAGTATCTGGTGAAATGTGGGTGTACCATTGCCATTTTATTTTAACAGTTCAACCATTTCATCGTTAACTATCCTTGCTTTTATGGTCATGTTTTCATTTTACGATATTATTATTTTTAATGCTCTGCGCTAAAACGGTTTCTACATCTATATCCAGGTAGCCAGTGTCCAGTTCATCCTTTTATTGCTCAATAATCAACGTAACACCGAGCAACTAGCTATTATTCTGCAAGAAATTGTGTACTTCACGAAGTGTACAACATTCTAATTTGTGCCTTATTTACAACGATAGAAGAGTCTTATGACATGCGATTGTCTGCATTAAGTGTACTAAAATAAAACGTAAAATATTATTATTCTCTTTTACGTACATTGTCTATTGTATTTCAGTGCTGCAAGGCGCAATGAATTCTAATATATTATGATATTGCCTCCAAGTTGCAGCCGCTTCAAACCTTAGGTACTATTGTTTAAGAGGTTCTTGTAAGACAACGAACATATCGGTTTTAAACAAAAGGGGTATTAGGTATCCATGTCTGGGTGTAATGGCCATGCCCATTTGGTTTGTAACTTAGGACCTATATTTTATGTTTTCTATGAGGGACATTCTTAATTATTTCAACTTCCCTTAACAAGGTGCAATCTAAATCTTGGTAGGTAACGTTAAAAAAAACCCTTGAAATAGACATTTTCTAAGACATTAGTATGACATTTTTTACCGATGAGTGATGTCACAAACTCCTACTCAAATCTTTGAAGCGTTTTATCTTCGTAATTTTTTATTGATTTGATAAAACAAAAAATACGTATCCAACATTTTTCGATAATCTAAAAGACGGAAGACTAATTAGAATCATATTTTTTTAAGTCAGTAAACATCCCAATTGTTTACAAAATCTGTTTTAAAATATTTGTAATAATTTCACTTAGGGGAGGGTGGCAGGGTACAGATATTAGTACTTTAGCGATATCGGGGCCAAACCAACGAGTTACAATATAATTTATCTACACTAATAATAATATAATATATGTATAATAATATTATAAAGAGGAAAGATTTGTTTGTTTGTTTGTCTCCGAAACTACCGATTTGAAAAATTCTTTCACCGTTGGAAAGCTACACTATCCCCGGGTGACATAGACTACTTTAGATCCCTGTATTCCCACAGGAACGGGAACTACGCGGGTGAATCCGCTAGTCGTAAATACAAATGAAACTACTACAGAATACGTGGTCCTGTAACTAATACTCATTAAACACAACGTAATGATAGTTTTTTGTGTGATTTTAAGATCTTAGAAGTTTTTTTTAAAGAATGAAATACGTTATTATTAGTTCAACTTATATCATAAGTGTTTTCTGCAATCCGGCTCCCTAAGTAAAATCCAGTAACCAACACTCGCGTTTAATAAATGTAAATACAGTTTAGCACGCGACTGGTAAACCAATAAATTCCTATTCAATTAACTTGTAGGTAGTGGCATTATATTATTAGTATATTTGATTTCACTGGCGTAGGCTGCTGTAGTTATTAGAACATTAAACGTATATATAAATTGTATGAGACGGTTATTGCTAACGCTGAAACTGCTTTATGGCACAACCGCCTCATATTTCATGATTTCTCAGCAAATTATGTGAAAATGTAACTAAATGGTATGAGGTTACTGAAGTGCTTTCTTATATAATTATTGAATGTTTAGTGGGTGAAATGGTAAACGTAGCTTTTAACTATTTATACCCGTCGAACTACTAAGGCATAAGTTTCGGGTCGGGGCTGCGGGTTGTTCGATAGAGATACCGCAGACTCGACACAAAGGGCTAATAAGGACTACTGTCGGTTTTTAGTCAGTAGAAGTCTGACACTTCCTACCGCTCTACCCAAGAGGAGCCATTTGATGATGTCCCCACCCTTAAAAAAAAAAGACACGCACCAGGCGCATCTGATTTTCCGGATTTTTATGCGTATTGTCTAGTTATTTACTTCCCCAAAGGAAGGAAATTATGAGGAAACCAGTTATCTCAGAGATATTTCTCGTAGGTATGTAAAACCAAGTTACAGGCTCGTACGTGGCATAAAATCTCTGACACCAACAGGGCCAAGTATTGCGTATCTTTTTAAATGTCAGTGGCTATCATAGTGTCCATCGATTAACTGTCAAATGGTTATGGTTTGGTACAAAATGGAACCATTTGACAGTTATTTGATGGACACTATGATAGCGACTGAAATTTCAAAAGATGCGCAATAGCCTTGCAGCCTTTACTCACTAACCACATGATAAAATAAGACCTATTTATACTGTTTACACGCGGGTACAATCCCCGTTCGGAACAAATATTTTGATGGCCTAGAGATAGTTGTTCCGGGTCTGGCTGTTTGTTTATGCGAGTTTAATTGTTTGTAAACGCACCCAAGGTAAAAATAATATCATGGCATAATACCACGTAAAAAAAGCTTATTATAAATGACTAGCGGACATCACGCGGTTTCACCCGCGTAGGTTCCGTTCCCGTGGGAATACAGGGATAAAAAGTAGCCTATGTCACCAGGGGATAGTGTAGCTTCCCATCGGTGAAAGATTTTTCAAATCGGTCCTGTAGTTTTGGAGCCTATTCGTTACGAACAAACAAACAAATCCTCTTTATAATATTCGTGTAGATTAAGGTTAATCTAATTGTAATAAAGGTTTGAAATTCATAATGATACCCTGCAGAACAGATGTGTGCTATCACAAATAGTTCAGACACGCTAAGGACCGGACCACCCGTTGTAATGATTTGATTTACATATTCAGGAAAACCTAGCTCAAAAACAAATCGATTGCCACCAAACGCGATGTTATATTAGATTAGAAGACTGAAGAAAGTAGTTCTTGATATTAGATAAAAGAAATACCTGAAAAAGTTAATAATACCTACGCACTTGGCAAAAGTTTGCAGAATAGAGAACAACCAACCAACAACCAATATTATGATCACTATTAGTTTTTAAAATGCCACAAAACGTTTTAGGGCGTTAATTGTAAAATTAATATAATAAAATTCTAGCTTAATTCATGTCTACCGTACACAGTTACTAAAAGATAGTTCGGCCAAAATAAAGAGTACAGTGCTTCAAAAACTCATGTGACGTCACATTTTTTTTTATTTAAAGAAATAAAAAATGAGACGTCACATGAGTGGTGTTTGACGCGTTTTATCTTCGTCTAATTTTTAATGAATTTGATATAAAACAAGTATCCAATATTTCTCGACAATCTAACTGACGGACTAAACAGAATCATAGTTTTTTAGTTAGGAAAGTACCCGATTGAAATAAATGATTTCAGTTTGAGTCAAACTCAATATCAAAATCGTAAACATAATATTATGTTTCCTTCAAATCCTATCCTACTAATATTATAAATGTGAAAGTTTGTGAGAATGGATGTGTGGATGTTTGTTACTCTTTCACGCATAAACGGCTGGACCGATTTGGTTGAAATTTGGTATGTAGATAGGTTATACCCTGGATTAACATATAGGATAGTTTTTATCCCAATTTTATGATCCGTCGGATAATTTTCGAGTTGTAGCGGGTGAAGCCGCTGGCAACAGCTAGTAACTTAATATAAAACAAGCACTGCATATTACTACTGCATAGATGTCTGCTTTATGTCTAAGTATTCAAGACTAACTTAATAAAGCAAGTTCCTCGCAACTTAAACACAAAGCACTATAGTTTGGCTCTTAAAATACTTTTAAGTGTATGCTAAAGTTATTTCCAAGTGTTAAACTGTTTTCATAATGTAATAACGTCATATTATATTCTCTTGCAATGCCGTATTGCGAGACGTTTTAAAGAATTGTTTTACTAAATGGGAAGGACGATTTCGTGTTTCTTAAACTTGGCGAAAGCTTGAGGATTTTGAAGATTCGGGTTGATGTTGTCATTTTTAAAGATATTTTTTTAAAATATTATAATTATGTGGACGGCGCCGCCGAGACCGACCCAGAAAGAGGTGGCGAGACGATCTGCACGCGCACCACGAGGGTTGGTTTGAGGTGGCTCAAGAAAAGAGCACTTGGAAGGATTTGGGGGAGGCCTTTGCCCAGCAGTGGGACAGTACAGGCTATTAAAAAAAAAAAGTTTATAATTTTTTATGCATTTTATTATATATTTTTTATATTTGTCAGGCATGATTGTTTGTCATCAGTTTATATCTTATCAATTAAGAGACGTCTCATGCTCTTGAAAACTGATTTTCTTCGATCATGTCGGAGATCCGACTTTGCAGCAGTGATTAGAAACCACCATAATTATCTAACATAACTTAACATTTGCTAAACATCGTGAGAAATGGAAAGAAAATGGCACGAGATATTTCTAGAAGACATTTAAAGCTAAGTCAAAAGCTCATAGGTGGTATGAAAGTTTTTAAAACCAGGTTAAGTTGCTAAACACTCGTTTACGAAAGGAAGAACTACCCATTTGTTGAATCACAATGCTTGTGACTTTTTGTTCTGGTAAAATTTGAATGCGCCAAACAAATAGAAAAGTACCAAATCCGGCAATCACATACTCTCCCCACAATGCATAATCCAAACAATCTCCATGTCACACCTTATAATGATCAAACATGAGATCTTAACACAAAAGTACCACGTTCCGTCACGGCCAGCAAAAAAACCATTACTAAAGATAACAACGAATGTTTACTCGCTGATCGTCCACCAATTGAACACAAATATTATATTGACACCTCACTGTTTGCCGAACTGCAAGTGACTACTAATACTTGTGTAAACATGGGGTAATCTTAGCGTGATATCTTGTTTGGGCTTTTTATGTTCGGTGTTAGAATTGTTTGCTTCTTTATCTTTGTAATATGCTGTTAAAAGGTTTGATGTATCGGTTGTTGGTTCAGTATTATCATATTTTGCAGATATTTTGTCAGGAGGATAATTGTTGCTGTCTTTAACTTAATTGGCAGTTATGTGTTTGAGCCGTTTGGGGTTGGAACACTGGGGCCTTGGGGTCCGAGTGCTCACCTAATATTTGCGGAAATTTCCAAGCGGTTGGTCGACTCTTCATGTGACCAGAGAGCTGGCCTATTCTTTGGCCAAAGAATCAGCATTGCCATCCAACGTGAGAATGCTGCCAGCCTTCTGGGCATTTTTCCTGTTGGCAGCAATGTGGACGAATTTTAGGACGCCCTGTAATTCTTCTCTTTTTGATATTTGTATATAATTTAATATAATTTTAGTTCTGTAAATTGTAGTAAATAATGTATATTGTAAATAAATAAACCATGCTGTCTTTGATATGTTTCTTCTAATTTTTAATCGAAGAAAGAAGTTTGGGCAAGAGGAGTTTCTTGTCCATACTTCTACATAGAGTCCATAAAGATCTTCGAACGAACACTGTTCTATTTACTAGTAGAAGTTACCTCACAAAATGTATCATGAAAACTCGTTTAGCATGGCTTTTATTTACAGTAAAACGTAAACGTAAGTTGAAATTAATTGCTCTGTAATCAACCTATTTGTAAACTCCATAAAATGCGTCAACAAAGTATTCAAGTAGGTAGGTACCACATGCCAACATATTTTGTCGTCATTAATATTGGTTTCACATAATTACAACTTAACCGTTCCCTTGAACTGAATAACACCATATAATTGTGACAACTCATATACCTACGAGCATGTACAAATATGCCGTACTAGTCCCAACTGACCTATACCATAACATTAAAAAATATCGAAAAAAATTGAACAAAACAAAATTGTATATCATTATGAGTTCCCATCTCATATTTACTTGTACCAAGTTTAAGAGACCGCGAGTGACACAGCCGATTCATTGCGTAAACTGGAGCTTTGCCTTAGGCGGCATTCATTAGCCCACCAATTACGTTCTTCAAAATGTCGGATGATTACAGAGAGTCTTCGCCGGAGGCTGGACGTTCAACAGATGCCGTTCGCTCTTTGTTTCAACGGTCCTCTCTTGAAACTGAAATTTTGACAGGCTTTTGAAATACGAGCTTGAAACGGGGACACTGAGGACAGATGGTGTCCCGCTAAATAGAGCCTCACCAATTTTGGGCTCTTAAGATATAAATTGTAGTTGTTTTGTTCGTAATTCTGGTAAAGGGTTTTCCTTTGTAACTTTGACAAGATTAAACAAACTATTGAGTCAATCAAAATCATTACGAAATGAAGCTTTATTGCAAAATATAAAAGGATGCCTGTAATTCGATTTAATATACGGCTTTAGACACATTTCTCTTCACTATAAAATCTGTATAAATGTGTAATTGCTGTACATTTAATTAACTCATCCGTTATGCTATTCATAACGATTGCAAAAGCTATTTACCTACTGACAGATAATTTCAATATTTTTAGTTAATTAATCAAACTTTCATCCACCACAATTTATATTACATAACAGAAACCAAACTTTCAAACAAATTACAAATATTGCAACACAAGAACACATCAAACATAATTAAAACACCAACCAATTAATAATTTAAGACATTACTGTTGAAACGACAAGAGCAAATTAAGAAGCCCGAATGTTTACGAACATCATTGACCCAAAAAGAATTCCTGTCGAAAGGTTGCTCTAACAATTAATAAGAAAACATAATTAATTTTATAGATCCAAATCAGACATACCTTTGTAGTAGCATCGTAATCTTTTGTTCGGCGTCTTTGACAGGTACGCCATTATTTTATAAATCGTTGTAGGTAGGTACAGTCTTGTGCAAAAGTATTAAGCAAACAGTGTTTGCTCATCTATTTTCCAAGAATTCCTTTAATGCACTGTATCAGTTAATGTGACAAAATATGCTACAAGTAAAGAATCATCACCTATCATTATTTAGCAGGAAAAGTTTTACTGCTGGATTGGATATAGGTTCCGCACATTTAGGGCCCAACATTTTTGTAGATCATTGACAGTAGTAAGTGACCTGAAAGTCTGACAACCGGTCTTACTGGCCCTTTGTTTTTCTAGGCCTCTAGGTCTTAGGTTAGGTATTTTAATATTGACATTACAAAAGATTCGATTCTTTATTTCATGAAGTGTATTTCTGGAGATACTTTATGCTTTAGGTGTGTACTTCAATACTTGTATTGATATTCAAGTTGAACCTAATAGTTCAGCGGTAAAGTAGTAAATATTTTAAACGAATTTGGTAGATTGTAGTAGCGTTATGTGCTGTCGTCTGTACATTTTTTCACGTCACTGTACAAATGAACCGACCCAATAATTTTGTCATCATCAAGTTGCAATAGTCGGAACGAAATTATGCGTAATAGTTGTAGTTAAATTTAACCTATTACATAATGAAAGTAAAAGTTTGATACGCCATTGTGCAGTTACAGTTACTGTTATAAACTACTGAGCCATTAAATAACTCTACATGTAATTACGGATTCGTATGAAGCGACACGTGCTTGTGAGAGCTTTGTGTATTTATAATAAAAAAAATATTATTATATATATTATTATATTTATTTGTTACTCTAATTTGCATCCTTGGTGTGAATGGTTTAAATGTATGGATCGGAATGCTGGGCTCAGAAGAAGATGAATATCTAAACTTTTTTAGTTTGCATGTAGCGGAGACATGTGTGGTGTGACAAGAATGGATACAGTAAGGAACGAGTATAATTAGAGAAAGTTTAAAAGGTGCGCCAATTACAGAAAAGTTAAAAGGGAATCGACTAACGTGGTATGTGATGAAGAGGGATAAATCGTAAGAAAGTGATGAACATAAATGTGGGCGGATGGAGTGGGAGGGAAAGACCAAATAAAAGATGGATGGAGTGTGTGAGGAAGTGTGTGAAGATGGAAGGAAAAAGAAATACATGAGAGCGTGACGTCTGACAGGGCAGAATGGAATAAAAAAACGTACTGCACTGACCCGAAATAACATAAGATGAGAGCAGGAAGATATGTCTGTGTATAATCACAATCAATATCTCGATGAAAGTAAAAATCGCGCTAATTGTCTGTTTAACGACTTTCTTCATTGGAATCTGAATATTTTGTTAAACAACTCGACGTTTATAATATAACTATATTAGACAAACAATAACAAATAACTTACTCCAATATTCAGTCCAAAAATTTCCAACAACAGTTTGCCAACAAACAAGAACTCAAATCAAAATTGAATTAATTAAACTACGTTTAAATACATAAATATACTTTCGATTAGAATCTCAAACATAAATAAAGATAGCACTTTATTAAACTGTACTCGAACAAAGAACGGTTTTATTTCTGAATTATTTAAGAGAAATCACGAAGCTTTACGTCTTTAGATAATCCAACGTTGAAACTGTAATCTCTTGAGCGAGCAACCCGCAAATCTAAAACATCTTAGGTTTCCAGAAAGTGCAATTTCCTTACCCTTTAATAGGATATTTGATCCAAAACGAAACGTGAAACCGTGGGTGTTCCCATGTTCTATATCCAACGTACTATTCATTACTTTAATATATGACTTTTATAGCAACAAACAGCTATTGTACATAACCATGTAAAGGATTATTTAATTTAATAAAATGAGTTTGTATTGGACTGCCTCGTTTATCTAGTGGTCGGGTCCTTGGTTCGATTCCCAGTTAAGGCAAAGTGTTAGTGGTTTTTCCCATCAGAAATTTTTCAGTAGCAGTCACGGAGTCTGGATTTGTGGCCGGTTGATAGTAATAAGCTATAAAATGGGGCTTAAATATAACTGGGACTGAGACCTACTAAAATGAACAGTGATTACGTATTAATGAGGGGATCGGACAAAAAAAAACAAACTAGTCCGTCAGATAGATTTCCAAAAAATATTGAACACGTATTTTTTCTTTTTCGGTTTCCACACGATGTTTTCCTTCACCGTTTTGAGAGCAGTGGTGATGAAATAAATTACACAAAGTAATGCGCCACGACACACTGTTCGTAAGTCGGGGCCGCCACCACTGGGGCACCACACTACTCGCCATCAATATTTTTAGTGTACTAGAATTATAAAGATCTGTAACCTGTAAACGTATTAGCTTGTTTAACTGTACTATAAGTTACATAGTACCTACCAAAAGACAACATAATACTCTTACGCGTATCTTAATTCATTTGGGGGTCGGTGCAGAATTTCTACTTCTTCAATTCTTCTCTATTAGGTACTTGTCATCTCATCAGACACCTTCTCTCTTGCTGTATCATCCTTTACAATTCCATCTATCGTTTCTTTGGTTCCCTTCTAGTCTTAGAGCCATTCACATACATTCTCAAAACTTTTCATACGATTCACCATAAAAAGGGCGTTTGAAAATTTTATTTTGTGAGGAGCAAGTGACTGCATATAACTACTAGTTGCACAATCATACCCAATATTATCTAAAGTAATCATATATTCGTGAGGAACAGACAACAACAAACTCATCCAAAAATCTCTTTGTGCAATCAATATTTCAACCACAAGCTTCTTTATATTACTTAATCTGCATTAGTCATCTCTCAAACGTTATTAAATGTTCATCATAAATATCAGAAGCTTCCCCGAACTCATAATTCCCTATGACAATATACAAACCGCAAGCCGCTTATAAATCGTTCAATTTAAATTAACTATAGTGAAAGCTGGTAGTGTCACAAACCCAAGCAGCTTCAACTTTGTCATCCACACCAAGTGAATCAACATTCACTGAGTCAGGAAACTTAATTTTTGCAATAAAATTCATCATAATGACCCGTTGAAATGTAATTTTCCCACAATTTTATAAAACCTCATCATATTTGTGACAGTGGACGAGGTCTCATGGATATTTTCGGTCGTTATTACATGCCGCAACGTTACAAAGCTTAAGACGTTTGTGAGGACATAAAGGCACTACCAAATTGTTGTGGACGGCTTTAAAGTTTGGGCCAAGGTATGAGTTACGAGCGTAATGGGCTGCGTCTTGTTTGTTTGTGCTCTACGAGGGAGGAAGTTTCATTCATTCATTCCCACCTTCGAATTCAATTTTGATAAGGAATCTATTTTACAGGAAAACATGCTTCTCGACTCTTGATTTTCGACTGTGCATTATCTGTCATTAGTGAATAAATATAAATTAAGTTTTTATACCCTTTTGAGTTAACATTCACAATTGAAGTATTAAAATACACCCGTCGCGCGTCGGGGCTGCGGGTTGTTCACAAGTTACCGCGGCTTCGATATAAAGGGCTAAGAAGGAACATGGGTGGTTTGAATTAAGTAGAAGTCTGACACTCCCTTTTGCTCTGCCTAAGAGCGGGACCTCGTTATTTGATGATTTTCCAACCGCCAAAGAAAAAAGCCTTAAAATTAACATGAAAAAGATTTAATTCAAAATGATTTTACCATATTACAGACGTTGCTACATCAATTCAGGATTCCTAAGCGTTTCACTGTGCCGGTTCTGTCTTACTTGCCACGCTCGTTTAGCTCACCCGCTCATCTCTTACACCTTACTCCTAGACACAAGTGGCAATAAAGAGGTGGACAGCCTGCAGCTATTGTTAATCTCGGCCACGGAACAGGTTCGAAGAGAGAAGTATAAAGGCTTGAGATAAGAACACCATGTGAATGTTTTTTGATTGCAGCCGTTAACCACGGTGACTTTGTTTGTGTAGTCTTTACCTTAAAACTTTTGTTTTAGAGTGATGTTTCATTTTTGGATGTTGGTGACATAGCAGTTGTATTTGACACGCATGGTCACTCGTTCTCACTGGTTTTGGAATGAGTCAGTATGTTATATAGCTGTTTTAATCTCTATTTGAGGAAGTCCAAGTGGTTGCTACATAATACACAACAACACACGTGCATATACAAGTGGTTCCCTAAAAACCGGACAAGGCAGAGGTGTGCTATTAATGATAGCACTTCCACGTTTTGTGAGCTATGTTTGAATTCCATTTAATAGGCGGCGAGCCTATTGACACCAATCGGGCAAATACAGATTCCATTGCAGAGACTGAGAAATTCTTATTGAAAATACCCAATAACACTTTGCCTGACCAGGGAAAAACACCAGTTCTCATCCTCACCATTCCAATAAGGCAGAGTGTGTGTGTTCAAGTGTTTAGTACAAAACAACTCTGAGAGTAATTACTAACTACTGGAACCGTTTTTATGGCGGAATATGAAGAGGCATTATGTTAAGTTAGTGAAGTCTTAAAACCAAATCAAAATGAAAGACAGTCAGTAAACTAGAACAAAGTAAGTCTGTCACAAATAGTTTCAATTAATGTACACGGTTATAGATATAAATGAAAGTGTCCCACCAAGCTACATCGTCAACGGAGAACAAACCAGACTTATTTGCTTACAATTCATAACTCAGACTGCCTGACAAATTCATATAACCTCGTTTAAACTTAAAGCAAGCCCAACTTGGCTTAAGTAATCAATGAAAAGTTCCGCGTAATGGGCATCCAAGTTATGAACGATTTGCATAACATTTGCTTTTATTAGTTTTCTTAGTTCTTGTTTTGATTTTCTATTTAATTTAGTTATGATTAAATTTGTATTGAATGGAATTATTGCTGATTGTAAACATAAGATTATATTGCTTTGAGCTTCAGTATAAAGGATAGAAAATGTAAATAATATGGTTTCAACAAATGGTTTTCTTTTATGGCTAGCAATGCAGTAATTTCGAATCACTCAATTAAATTATAGATTTGTATCAGGTAAATACCTAGTAAGTTATTTGATTTGTTTTGAATGATAAAATGGCGATAACGAATATTGAGGTGTCAATTGAGTATTTTAGTCTGGTAAAGAGCATTTTAGCTAGGCAGTGCTGCTTTAACTGGGAAAGTGTAAGGACATCTGTAATATGTTAATTGTGTAAGTACAGTGAAATGTCATAATGCAACCATACATATATAATATTGTAGTTATTGTTTACTTGTCCTACATATAATGCCGCCCATGAAATAGGGGGGGAGGATAGCCCTTAACCACAAATCTGGACTCCGTGGCTGTTACTGATAAATTTATTGATGGAAAAACTTATGACAGCTCAGCAGTTCTGATTGCGCAACACAAAAAGTATTAACATACTACAGCGTCAACTAAGTCACCCCGACATAACACCTATCTGGTTGGAGGATCCTCACTCTTATATGGAGATGTAGAACTATACACCCAGTTCTTCATACGCCCCAAAGTTGGATCCACTGAAAGGTGATGCTGTTGTTAGTCAATTGCACCCTTACTAAACCTGAACGGGTTGCTAGTGTCCTATATTTTTCACAATCTTCATGCAAGTATTTAATTTCACTTGGAATTAACACAACTTAATTTGCTTCTAATCTGACACCCATAAAAACATTTAAGCTTTTTAAGCATGTTATTACAATAGACAAATCCAGTCAACACGATTGCCTTCGGAACCACATTTCAATACGTATGACTATTTATGCAAATGTGAGAGAGTGTGACAAAATGTCAACCGTAACGTAACATCTACCTTTGAAAGCATTTTATGTCGCAATTGTGCTCTACTAAAAATATATGTCCTACAGCCAATCATGATTTGCGCAACATTGAGGATCAGATATCGAAATTAGATCGCAATAGATAAAACTGAACTAATTACTGATAGAATTCTTGCTCTGATTGACAAGAGTATCAATTATCGTCGGTTTGTTAATATAGAGCACCTTATCGATGCAGCAAAAAGTTATGAAATGTTCTTGGACATAAATTCGGGTATCGATATGATCGAACAAGTTATAATTCTAAATGAAATATTAGAATCGGTCGAGGTTGTGGATGAAAACGATTGTATTACCACACAAACGTTTGATTTTATATTTAATGAAAGTATTATTGTGTTACACAACAAAGAAGTATTTTTAGTTGAACACGAGTAGCTGAAAGCTTCAAAATAAAACCAAGTTAAATGTAGACATTATTAAATAAAACCTAAAAACGGCTTTCCAAATTGGAGTTCAAAAAGCTTTGATCTACTAGTTACGCAAAGCCATCTTCAATGAATAAATAATTTCGGGTCAAAGTTACAAAATTTAGCGCAAGTCAAAATTCGCAATAACAAAAGGGCCATATTTATAGAACAACTTGTTGCTTCCTTTCATATTATGATGTTTTGCGTTGCCGGGGGTCTTCTAATCAGCTTCCGAATCTTTAAAGAGTTAGATTGAGTTACAACTTTGTCGAAGAATCGTCCGCTCCGGATTTGAGAGGAGTATCGGACTTTGTTTGTTTCGTGTTAAAAGGAACGTTTTAAAGTTTCCTGACTACGTTTGAAATGTAAAGATACGAAACATGTTTGTCAATAATTTTTCTCTTTTCTTTCTTTTTATTATACATTTCCTAGTTTCAGACTAATTCACGCTAGACCTTAGGAAATAAAACATTCTTTATGATTATGGATTTCTTGGCAAGAATTTCTAGTGTAACTAGCCAACCCGAGGATGTTCCGTGCATCCTTTTAAACCTTTTTTTACACACTTAGATGTTAAATTTTCGTAATCATTTTTTTTATCAGATGCCTACGTCATAATAGCCATCTTTATTCCAAGTTTTAACCCGAACGGTTCTGTGGTTTGAGCCTCTTCCGACAAACTTTGTTAATTGCAGTAAATTTTTCTCACCACACATTTCACACTATCATTGTTGATTGCATGTTCATCTGTATCAGAAAATGTTACGTGTTTTTAATGTAATCATTACCTCTCTATCTTCAGAATCAATATGAGCAAAAAGTCTAATTCACCAAATCACAATGGGTTCCCGCTACCTCGATGGAATGCATGTGAAGTATTACGGACTATTCTTCACACTTTTATTCCTACTATATACCATATACCATGTTTGATTCCACGCACTATTGTAACGGCACGCCTTGCACACGGTATTGCTCTTTCATTAATTAATTATAACTTTTAATTAATCACATCAAATAATACGTATACCTCAGTTGGGACCGGCAGGTAATAAATGAGCTTTTTATTTGATCATTGCTTCATTTCGAACGCGTATTTATTTATAAAATTTCTTTTGATGAATGCTAATTGAATTATGATATTAGTGAATTTATTTCGATCCACGCTCGTTACTTTAAAGCCTGCTGCTTGAATGTTGGTAAATTTTTAATGATGCCATTTCAGTAAACGGTGTGCAATTATAGCTGTTACCTTACAGCAGCTTGTTGCCTTTACAGCTGCAAATACCTTTAATATTCCGTGTGGAGGTAATCAGGTCACATATTGTCTAGTTTACAATAACACTAGCCTCCGATTTGAGGCATTCCTCCTTATTTGTTCTTGTTTCGTCATAAGTAAACGTTAGTTCCTTTTCATTTCAATATTGTACTTAAACATATTGACCGAGTGTAACACGAATGGCTAGTTTTACCCTAAGTTCCTTTCATAATTGTTACAAAGGTAGGGGTGTAGTGGAAATACAATACAAATCTGTTTCTTATGGGTATTCGGTATTCTTTTTTCATGCCTAATTTTCTCCGTGGTTCGGAAAGCACGTCAAGCCATTCGTAGATCTTTGGGAATTGTTACTGGCAGTCAGAGGCCCAAAAATCTGAAAACCAGTCTTTAGAAGGGTTGTCGTATTACCCAGCACTATCAAGGTTGTGAAGGTTCAATAGGTAATCGCTCCTTGTAAAATACTTTTCAGATGCATCAGGTCAGACAGGAGGCCGACCCCAAAATAGTTGGCTGGTTTTCAGTGGCCACCCGTGAAAAAACATACGAAAGCAAGACAGCTTTAATATTAGGTACATAAAATTAGAAAATAAAATGAACAGTGCCTGAAATATAAAAGTAAGACTGCAATTATTAGGAGGTAAGATAATCGTTACAAAAGTCACACTTCACACTAATATTATAAAAGCGAAAGTTTGTGAGTGTGTATGTTTGTTACTTTTTCACGCAAAAACTACTACGCGGATTTATATAAAATTTGGTACACAGATAGTTTATAACCAGGATTAACATATAAAATAGATTTTATTCCGATTTGATCGTCCCGTGAGATTATTTTACGAGTTGTAGCGAGTGAAGCCGCTGGCAACAGCATTTGCATGAACAGAACAAACATTTAAATAAAATACAATGATTGTGAACCGTGTGTATATTATTTTCATTTGTGTTGCCCAAAATATACCCCTACATAATTAGAAATTAAGAGCACCCCACTACTCCCACAATCAACCATAATATCTACTAAGTACTTCCTTTGTCTGACAATCGTGTTGTCCTGCAATTTATGGATTAGTGCCTTTGTTGGCTGTCCGTAATGTATTGACGTTCGATTGAAGATAGAGCGTGGTTGTAATGGATGGTCATCTGGCTCAGGTACTGTCAATAACAATTAATGCTTTAGCGTTTGCGTCTTTGATGTGTGTTTGGAGTACGGTATTGGCTTTGGAGGTTTCTGAAATGCGCCCGAATACGGCTTGAGACATTTTATGGATCAGTTAGATTGAAATACGCACTTTATTTCTTATCAACGTGAAAATTTAGACCGTGCAAAGTCAATTACAGGCAGTATTGAATCTTCAAGGAGTAGGTTAGTTCAATGCAAAAAGATGAAGTTAAGTGAAAAAGCGTAGATCTGTATGGAGAAGAACAGAACAGGCATGAGCTCTGTCGATGGGTCATTAAAATATTTTTGCCATTCTATAACGTTCCCACAGCTGGGACACAAGCCTCCTCTCTATGGTATAGGCCACCTCTATACACACTTACGTAGAGGAAAGTCACCAAATATGAAATAGTATCCTAATATGGAATACCTTCATTTCTCTAAGACTATAAGTATGAAACGCAACACTCGACCATCTTCTGTTCCATTCGGTCTACTAACACGTACGTGGTGCAATAGACCGAATGGAACAGAAGATGGTCGAGTGTTGCGTTTCATACTTATAGTCTTAGAGAAATGAAGGTATTCCATATTAGGATACTATTTCATATTTTGTGACTTTCCTCTATTAATAAGTTATAACCTAGTCGAGTAGCAGTTCCCAATTTAAATACCACCCATATAATAATGTTGATTGAAAATCGTTACACATATTATCTCCTCTGGCTGCTCGTAACATAAACATTTGTAACACAACAAATCTTTCACACCAAACAAATGAGAATGACCAAAAATCAATTTCCGTCCTATTTCTGTATCAAAATTATGCGCTGAACCGTTACCGTGTGACCATTACAAGAATGCTCATGGCATACGCCGACATCCCACACAACCGGGATTTACAAAGCATCTGATATTTTCAAAACTAAAATGTCTTCCGCTAGCGAGCCCTCGATTTATAGCATTGTTGGCCACGACTCGAATAAGAGCTTGTACGACAGTTATCGCGAAGCAATGCCTCGAACTGTGCTTAGCATTGTTAGCTTAACCTACTCAAATTTATGTGGTGTAGCCTTTAAATACTTGTATTACAATTTACAATACAGAAATGGCTTTGAATAGATTGGATTTAGGATTATTATATTGAAAGGGTCCGGTACTGGCTGTACTTACATTGAGGGGATACGTTTGAATTTTCTGATATGGTTTATACTTACACTAACTTAGATTTAGTGTTGTCACAAGATTGTAGGAAACTTCATGTAAAACGCAATAATACTGTTAGACTGAAATATTTGAACGATTGTCGAGCAAGCAAGCTATAACACCAAAACCGCCAAAAGTGAGATTCAGAAACTTTTACTCTGCTTTTGACTGCCGAATGGTTGAGGTAACAAAAAAGACATAATGCTTAAGACAGCTTAAGGAGTGAGTGACCAAAGTTTCCCTTCACCTGCTCTTTAGAGGACGTTAAATATTCCGCTGGCGTCACGATTACCGCGGCCACCTACTAGGGTCTTATGATTTGTCAGAACGTACCAAAGAAGCGACCACAGAGCAGCTGTCAAAAACTTTACCATTTTTCCCACATCACCCAGTTTAGTCATACTGCTTCATTGACAACCATCGGCCCGATCAAAGACCAAAAAATGCGATTAAAACTGTTTCAACACACATTTTATTATGAATCATCCACATCCTTCATAACTAGACCATCAAGTTTTTGCCTCAGCAGTAATAAGCCCGATGTTATGACTGTTCTAGGAAATATTATACATATTGTAATCACAAATCGCTCTGACTAATATTCAGATGTAGTTCTGAGATATAATTCGGAAATACCTCGTAACAGATGGAAGAGCACTTATATTAATTATCCGTAATGCAAGCAAATTACATCCGTTTGTTGGTTAGAGCATGTTGTGCAGGATTAGGAGCGGTCAACAATAAACTTTGTTGGCAGTGGCATTGGCTGTATCTTATCTGATACACAGTTATTTTTATAAAGTTTAACTACCTATTATAATAATCTTTGTTTACAAAATGATAATCATTTTGTAAACAAAGATTGTAATCCATTTATGGACAAGTTCGTATAGAAAAAAAATTATGACTAGTCTGATAGTGATTGAAGAGGAACCAGAAGTAAATAAAATAAGGTTATTACTTATTCTACAGTTATTGCAATTACTGTTAAACGTAAGGGAGTAACTACGTCCCGTCGTGGCTGCGGGTTGTTCGAAAGAAGTACCGCGGACTCGATAAAAAGGCTAAGAAGGAACATGGGTGGTTTTTAGTCAGTAGAAGTCTGACACTCCCTACCGCTCTGCCCGGGAGGAGTCATTTGATGATGTCCCAACCCAAAAAAAATAAAATAAAATAAAGGAGTTACTATGTAAGGTGGAGAACCTAATTAAAGCACGGGCGACATCCAAGAATTCACAACTGAATTTACAAAAAAAAAAACTTCATGACACATCAAATGGCTATCCACGTTTTTAAATTCCAAGACCCACACCTAAAAAACTCGAAGACCAACAACAATTTTGATGTTTAATTGTTTCCATTTTCTTTTCACACAGTTGGTGGACTAAGTAAAGATCCATAATTACGCAGTGCATCTACCAAATATGTAATTATTTCATCAGCCTACGACTCGAGGACGGTAAGTCGGACTATTATGTCAGTCCGTTTTATTTTGTAAGGTCGGTATTCGATTGCGACTGTCTTAAAAATGTAATTACAATATCTGTGACAGGTTTGCTTCGCCTAGAGGTGAAATGTAATAGTGTATGATTAAAATTCAAATTTAAGGCCTGCTGTCATAGTGGTGTGACAAATTGTTCTGGAATATAATACTCGGAACAAGTTGTGGAGTAAGTGCAAGCTGACATAAACACGTTGCTAAAGTGTCCGTTTCAAAGTAATTGTTTTGATGCTGGATACTGGTATTTTTATATGGGACTAGCTTTTAACCGTAGCTTCGTTTGCGTGGAAAATTTTAATATTATTAAAGATCTATAAATCGGAATTTGGAATCGGATAAGAACTTTCGTTGATTACATTCGTACAGTAATTTAGATTTTGCCTGCGGCTTCATCTGCTTGAAGTTTAGTAATTAGATGGAAGTGAATAAGGCTCTTCATATTTGACCAAATCAAACAGTAACGATTCACCGAAACAAAAAGTATGCTATGCCCAGAACCCAGGTCACAGACTACCTGGGTACGAACATACCATATACCACCAGTACCACAGGCCATAAATCTCGCAACGACTCTTGATAATGACCTATACATTACTGGAAGCTCATCGAATCCAATTAAAGCAAGATGTGTCAAACAGACAAAATAGACAGACTGAATGACTTTCTATTTATATTTTATATAAGGAATGTATGACGGTTTGTTGCTTGTTATGTGCAGGTCGTAAACGTTGCAATATTGTCTTTCACTGTCGCGGTATGCGAAATATGGCCGTGCCTGTCGCGTGTAAGATTTCTTTTGTGTCTTTATGGCAATGAAACGACAGAAAATATGAAGTTTTATGAGGCCGATCGTCTACGGTATTTATCCATTAAATCTAGATTAGCAAAGCATTCTCTTCCATATAAGTTGTCAGCTCTTGGTATTTATCACTAACTTGGGCTAAGCGATTTTCTTGCCACTGTCGAACCACAAGAGGACAAAACTGAAAAAAGAACACACAAAATATGTCTAAGCTGAAGCACGTGCCAAGTAATCGGATTTAGTCGAAGCTAAAAAGGTGCACATTAAGTCCTCCCTTGTCCAGTCAGTGTACCAGTCTGACCGTGGTCTCACTACACCTGGGCCCTATAAGAATAAAATAATGTAATATTAGTACCATACTTTGTGTCATAGTATGTGCATCATACTGAATTTGCCTTTTGGCCTCGTGTAGAACCTGTTTATCATTTTTTTTATCCTGTGTGAGACTAAATTAATACATTTTCGTTATTTATTTTCTAATAGATTATGTGACAAAAAGAAATGGTGTATTACGTCAACCCTATAGCAGAATTAGCAATTACATTATCTAGATTAAGTTTCCATAGAAATATGTTTTCCTGTTAAATTATATTCATTACTAACATAAACGTTGAAACCACGCGACTTATCCGCTACCTATCTTTCCACGAAAGTAGTTGACTTGATGAAGAAAAACAAGTTACTGGAGTACTGGGGGTCTAAAATGGCTACTTTAGCAGATCATAATATGAATTGCGTTTAAAAGCGTAAAATAGACCTTTCATAATAGTCTCTGCGTCTGTGACGATTTTACGAATTTTATCGTCTATGTATTAATTTATATTATTTTCCTAGTATTATCTATTTTCCTAAATGGTCACAGACGCAGTTACTAGTTACTAGTTTTTGGTTAATTTTCTGCTTTTTAACGCAATTCATATTATGATCTGCAAAAGTGGCCATTTTAGACCCCCTGGTACCTAGTAACTAGTTACCTGCCGTTACTTAAATATAAATTGGTACAATAATATACAACGAACCGCTTTAAAAGGACTTGGATACTATTTTGGTTAGTCTGTATAGTAAATCGTTCGTTTGTTGTTGTTTCGGAAACAATAGAATCTGTGGATTGATTCACGTTTGTGTTTATTCTGCAGTAAACTGAGATTGATTGAGTTGGTTGATTTTAGTGACCTCATAAAATTAAATTAGAAGCCGGAATATGAATTTATACTAATACTACTATAGTAAGTGCGAAAGTTAATCGGTCAGTTAGTTTATCTACCATTTTCGTGAGATTTCCT
Source organism: Diarsia rubi (assembly GCA_932274075.1). Taxonomy (NCBI): domain Eukaryota; kingdom Metazoa; phylum Arthropoda; class Insecta; order Lepidoptera; family Noctuidae; genus Diarsia; species Diarsia rubi. Next base: position 14,816,258 of record OW026424.1, on the reverse strand, counting down.
TTGACTGCCTCGTAGGTGTAGTAAGCACCTACGTGACTGAACTGCTATTGGGTTTATCCGTCAGGAATTACTCAGTAGCTGCCATGAAGTCTGGTTGATAGCAATAGGCTCACCCAAGACCCTACACAAAACTTCAACAAAACTAGCCAAATTTAGGTGTACTGTGTGTGTTCGTGCGTGTTTTCCCGAACTCCACGCGAATGACGCCGCGAGCAACAGCTGTAGGTAGTTAACCTTATTTCAAGTAGGTAAGTTATTAGACCTTTGAGGTTACTAGTACGACAGGTAACATTTACATTACGACAACAATATTGCAACTGTCAAGTGCGTTGACCTAGTTAAGATCCGGACGCATTGAATAGTAGACTATACAACTATGATATTGTAAACTTTTATTTCGACCCTGTTGCAAGTACCACGATCGAGGTTGATATCTCTAGATCATGGTGGTAATCCACCAGTTACAGTAAGAATATTAGATATCCGTAGAAGGCATCAGAACTGATGGCCTCGAGTCGTCACGTAGTGGGTGCCAGAAATTGGTAACGTCACTGAGAGGGGCTAAAAAAACGCTGGCAATACAACTTAGAGGCGTTTCTTAGAGATTGACAAAACAACACGAAGAGAAGAGTAGTAAGCTATGAAGCAGTTCTTTGTCCAGCAGAAGTGCTAGACATGAAGTTTCCATAAATTACAAAAAGAAATGCACACATTCAATTACCCTAACAACCAAAACCAAATGCTAATCCAAAACTTAATTGGAGCCAAACTTACATAACAACAATGGAATCCGTTGTGCAATGCAATCTTGATAGCAACAAACAAATAGACCGAATGAGATACGACAAAAGCCGAACCGAAGATTTTATCAACCACCCTCAAGTAGCGACCAGTAATTAGGAACAAAATTCAACATCTTTATCTTGACGATCGAATGCAAACCTTGGATATTATAGGCTCATTAAAATTATATCGGTTCTTAATAGAAAGCAAGGTCGTTGCTTTGTTGGTGCCAGTTCAATGATTGTGTAGAGCTTTTGAATTGGAGCAATGTCAATAAAATGAACTTTTAGTACGGATTATTGCAAATTACATCACTTTACTTTAGTATAATTATTATCGTCTCCAAATTTCATTGTATCATCAGGTAAAACAACTCTGACACCAGCAGGGCTATTGCGTATTTTTTAAATGACAGTGGCTAACCTATAGTGCCTATAAATTACTGTCAAATGATTCCATTTTGTACTAAACCATAACCAAATTGACAGGTAATCCATAGACAATATGATAGCCACTGTCATTTAAAAGATACGCAATAGCCCTGCAGGTTTGGCACTAATCATACGAAATAGAAGGAAGATCAGGTATTGATTGACTAACCTAACAAGTAAAAATAATATGGGGTAACAACAATAGATATTTTGACAAGTCAAATGCATCTATATAAAGGGTGTAAAAGTACCCTTAACGCAAACGAAAGGCACTTGTTCTCCCCACTAATGCGATTATTTTTTTGTTCTAGACCATACCTGGGAACCCCCTAGTTATGGAGATATTGGGGGTCAAAGTTCCAAATTTTGCACAGCTGTTTTTGTAAATACTAGTTTTTCGGGTTGTAACTTTACTTCAATTACCTCCTTGACCCTTTTACTATTCAAAACATCCACTAGCACAATGTTTTAAGAGTATTGAGTTTTACCGTTAAATGAAATTATTGACCCCAAAAAATAAGTCGTTTATCAGCATAAACTTTTGCGTAGGGGTACTTAGTTCGATGTACAGAATGCTTGGTTGATGTATGTGTGAAGGGTAATTTACACCCTGTATATTAAAATCGCTGCCACTTTTCGTTATAAGTTTATAACTCAAGAACGGGCTCACCTATCGAAACCAAATATTCAGGCTTTGTTCGGACTATTTAGTAGATGGTTTATGTGAAGTTTGCACAAAATCGGTCGAGCGGTTCTTCATTTATCACATTTTTGTAACAAATAAATTCATTAAATCGCGGATCGTTTTGTTAATTTTTCTGCATATGGGGATTTGGCTGTCTTGGACCCGGTAGGTGGTGCTGCTGTCCGGGCAGTACGACGTCTGACAGGTCTGCTAGTGAATCAATAAATCTCTGGCACAAATAATGGCGCACCTACTGGTAATCTCTGTCTATCTCTTTGTGGAATGTAGTCTTGTTGTCATAGAAACGGCTCCGAATTTATTTTTTCCGTTTGTACAGTCGAACAAGCTAATAAGTATACCGCCAGCTAATTTGCATTTACTTTTAAGATTATTTATATACAATAATATTATTTATACTGAAAATGGGATATTTACCATGTTAACTTATTGTTTCGAGTTACTAGTCTTAGTAACCATTTCAGTTTCAAATCTTATACAGATACATTTAGAGACTGATTTTAAATGAAACAGCGTTTGACATTAGTCAAAATGAAAATATAAATAAAAATATTTTTATTTCACATAGGCCTACATGGGCACTTTTAAAACGTCTACAAAAAGGTGCAGTCGGTTAATGCGAAACGCTTTATAAAACAAAATTAAAACGAATATTTTCAGTGTTCGAGTTATATAAAGACCTGTACTTATACATATTAGCTTGTTTGACTGTACCTATGACCAGACAACTTTAAAAAAAAGTAATTCCTGTGATTTGTTTTCATAAAGTAGAGTAACATCCAAATTCAACCGTCCCAAACTAACAATTTCTAGCACTACACGCAATCTAGTAGCACCTTGCAGAACTGGCGGATTGCAGCCAGACAAATGCGAGATACCGGCTTGTAGGCTTGTACCGGTAACCGCCCCAGTTCTCAGGCTTTGTCGTCGAGCTCCTTTGTGACTTGAGTCTATCTGGATCACGGCGGTACTGCCACTTATGCGTAACTTACGGGACGCAGCGGTTTTGTTAAGACGTGTTTTCTTGCGGATTTCGTAGAAAAATGTTTAGGACTTGAGATCTAGGTTGGTGAAATTTCTTAGTATAATTTAAGCCAGTTACTTTACTTCTAGAACTGAAAGTGCGATATACTGTAGTTGTGTCTGTGTTCACTTTCTATACCATGATAATTTACCTACTCTAAAGAGATACGAAATTAAACAGATTGTTGACGCATGCATGAGGATTACGTATATATTTTTACTTACACACATTGCAACGTAATTTCTAGATATAAAAATTAAAGCCTTAACCAAAAATTTAACTAACGTTTACTTTGGAATCACCATAAAAAAGTGGCTACGTTTCTAACCAGCTAACATCTTTATGGGTTTGTTTGTGACCTAAGTACCAACTGCGGTTTTCCACTCATCTTCATAAAACAGTCACTCCAAAGACACTTTTAAATTATTCTATTAACCCCAATATCTATCACCAGCATTGCAAATACACTAACATAATTTCAAAACGTCAAAGAAACAATGAATCTAATTAAGTTAGTCTAAGCCCTATTAATAAACTGGTTTAAGTGTAGGTAGCGGTTTTGTTTTAACTTATGAATAATTAGACAGATATTGCATAATAGCCTGGTTAAATGTATCAGTTGCTTAAACTTGAAACAAGGAACTAATGCTCGTTTTGGTGACGGATGTGTCTTTTATTTTGGTATCTTTTTAGAATCGAGTACTGTCACCTTATTTTGGTATCTTTTTAGAATCGAGTACTGTCACCTTATTTTGTACTAGCTGTTGCCAGCGGCTTCGCCCGCTACAACTCGAAAATTATCCCACGGGAAGATACAATCGGGATAAAAACTATCCTGTTAATCTAGGATGCCAGCTAACTCCATACCAAATTTTATTAAAATCGCTCCTACTGTTTAGACGTGAAGAAGTAACAAACATACACACTCACACACTCACAAACTTTCGCCTTTATAATATTAGTGTGATAACGATAGATTATGATGACAGTCAAAACTGTTAATCCACCAAAAATACTATTGACTGGTGCCAGCCAAAATTCTCATTAAGTTATAACGCGTTTTCTCCAATATAGGTTATCCAAAGGGACACGAAAAAAATCGAACAAAAATAAGTTTCCTTAATGACCTATAGGTTATTTTAATTTATCGATCTAATAATACAGAACCACCTAATCACCTAATCAGTCTTGACAGCGACATATACATAGAACCAAATCAGTATGAAACATTTTCGTATATTATTATACTTGAGTAAACATACACTTAACATTGTTACAGGTCTTACCAAGGGGTATCCCAATACTAATTAATTGTGAAGGTCAGATAGGCAGTCACTCTATGTACAATACTGGTATTTAGATGCATCCGGTTAGACTGGAATAGGTATGTTTACTGACTTTAAAAAATGTGGTTCTAATTAGTCCGTCTGTTACATTATCTGTAAATATTGGATACGTATTTTATCAAATCAATCAAAATTGACGAAGATAAAACACGTCAAAGATTAGGTGGGGATTGGTAACGTCACTCACCGCTAAAAAATGTCATACTTATTTCTTAGAGTATGACGTCACACGAGTTTTCAAAGCACTGTATCTTCATTGTTTGATTACGTGAAAAAAAAAATACGTTTCCAATATTTTTTGGTAATCTACGTGACGGACTAATAAGATTTTTTTTGTTAACAACCCCATTGATCTGGGTCGGCTTCATAGTTTGGAAAAGGCTCGGTAGACCCCATTAAATCATCATCAGCCTATTGTCATGTGAATTAAATCTTTAGCTTTTTTACTTTCATCCAACTGCTATCACTCAGCTTACTTCTAATTACCCATATCCTGTAGCTGTATAGTTTATGTTAAACAAGGTTAACATACAAAACATACCAGGCCCTTGCCCCTGAACCCAACATCAATGTAATAAGGCTCAAATTCACGGGTTGTTGCTCTTCAACACTGTAAATAGGCGTATGATCAGTTACTTTCTACATGACATAGCACTTTTTTCACGCTAATCGATCTTGGCTTACCTTCAAAGGGTCAAAGGACGCCAAAATAGAATATTTTCCATTAGTTACTTCGCACTAAGTACACTTCCCACGTAATCTCGTATTCTTATCAATTTAGGTGTTCCCCTTTTTATGTTGAGGAAAAATTTTCTAGGAGTAACTTTATTTATGAATATGATTTCAGATATTTTTAAGGTCAATTTTCTCCGGGTGAACTCTAACTGCGGTACTCTGAGATATTTAATGATTACTTAAGCCCTCACTTAGTAAAGGTTTGACATACTTGTCAAAACTGTCAAAACCTTTACTAAGTGATGGCCTAAGTAATCATGAAAGCTCTCTGAGTGCGGCAGTTTATTTATGAATATGATTTCAGATATTTTTAAGGTCAATTTTCTCCGGGTGAACTCTAACTGCGGTACTCTGAGATATTTAATGATTACTTAAGCCCTCACTTAGTAAAGATATGACATACTTGTCAAAACTGTCAAAACCTTTACTAAGTGATGGCCTAAGTAATCATTAAAGCTCTCTGAGTGCGGCAGTAAGCAAATTATGATTAGAGGCAAGCATCCTTTTTACATAAATAAGGATGCTATTATTACGATTATTTAAACAACAAATTGTTACGGTTATTGACTGCCGACTGCTGAACATGAGATCCTTAGTTTGATGCCCGGGTCAGGCAAAGTGTTATTGGGTTTTCCATTAGGTAGTTTTCCTTTGGGGATTTTGGTTCGGTAAATATCTTTGTAATATATCTGAGTAAAGATTGACATTGAATGGACTAACAACCTGACAAAAGCATCTGGAGTAAACCAGAAAGCTGAGCATCGTGAAGTTACCTGACTGCAAAACTACTGTCGGACTAGTATTAATAGACAGGGTTGATCGATTGATTGATATTGACACCAGCTATCAATATGACACAGACATAGGTACCATATTTAAATACAATACAAGGATGACTGCTGTAGGAGACATTATAAAATGCAATGCAGTTTGACGTGACATAAAATTACTGAGCAGAATGAATTCACAATGTAAAATAACAGGTATTTATTTATCTGGAGGTATTCCATTAAAAGAAAAACTGAATGAGAGTAAACAATCTATCATTCCATGAATATGATTATATTCGTTCAGCACTTCGGCAGGTACAACACTCGAGGCGTTAAATTTTATAAAATCTTTAACGGCAATATTGGAATTCGCGGTCCGATTTATGCGAAGCTTGCATGACGTGAATCGTAATGAAGTGTGCGCGTTAAAATGCACATTTTTCAATAATTCCATTATGAGGGCGCGAAGTGGTCGGAAATCATTGATTTATTGATACCAACACCTTTGGAATATTATTTTCTTTCACACAATTGACGCTCGCTGTTACCGCCATGTTAATTTGTTAAGTTGTCAAAATAAACCGTGTTGCAAGAGTGGAAGACATTAAATTAAGTGACTGGTTTAAAAACAAAAGTGTGTTGGGACATGTTGGCTGCTTTGCACTAGTGTTTAATGTTGTGTTTATGAACTGCCAATTTGTGTGTCGAATATTACGAAATAATTACATGTAATACAAATACAAAGTCAAAACATCAACGGTTGCAAGTGACTAATAGAACTATCCGCGGTTCTTTTGTTCTTGCACATAATTGTAGTAATTTTACTATGTAGTTGTAATTGCAGTGTCTCAAAAAACTGCTAGACAATTTTATATTTTGTGTAAATATTAAACCTGTTCTCAAATTCACACAAAACTACACATTAGGCGTTTTGAAACAATTATGTCGAAACATCTAAACAAAGACATTACGACTATAATTTTCAACATTAAACTTGGTCTCACGGTAAAGCCAATAAGTCAAAAAACTTGCAAATTTTAAATGAACTGATTACTTATCTACACGACTTCACAAATATGTGGCAACGCTGCAATCTACTGCAATTAAAACTTTACTAGAGTTTGTATATGAGTGCACCTTTCGCCCAAAATTTGCCAAGTTGGTCGAGTTTGACCAAGTTTGCTTGGCGTTTATCACAATAGAGCATGGAAGTTTGTCGCCCGGGGACGTCGCCGGAGCGACTCAATATTGTTTGAAACTACAAGAAATATTGTGTCATACGAGTAGGTATTACGTACGGCGCTGGGAACGATCAACTTTATGGGCCGTTGGAGAGAAATTAAAAAATGATACGGTAAACGATAGGTTTCTGTGAAATGAAATTTCATTTTAGAAGCATTTTTATATTTGCAACAAAATTTGGACATAATTATCAACTTCATAAAGTTACCATTCAATAATAAAGCTACTTGCAACCAACTTGCAAAACTTATTACCATATTTTCATCTAAGAAAACATCTTCAGTAACTATCTCTAAAGACCCTTCACAATATACCGTCTCCACAGAACAATAAATAATAACTGAATCCATACTTAAGAAACTAGTCCCGTTAGCTAAATTACTAAGCCAATTAATAGGGACTCGAAGTCCCAAAGTCCTTTAGTGTTAAAGTAGGGACTTAATTATGCACTTACAATAAACTACAAGACTACACTCTCCATTTGGCGAAGTTCTTCAAGGCTCTTGAGAGACCCAAAGAGTGCTTCAATATTGCTTTTAAACTTTATAAAATATTATCATCATATATTGTCTGGTCCTGCACCGCGTGCGTTCCTACGTTGAGAATTTATATCAGCTCGCGTATCCTGAATTATAAGAACAAGTATCTATTATTACATGTCGTAAATATTCATGGCGTTGCATATGGTGTAAGTTTCGAAATTAAATAAAAACTTTTAGGTTAACTTTTAAGTCGTCGTGATCAATGAGCTTAGTTGGAAGCTTTGATGAAAAGGTTGCTAGTTAGGAACAGGTGCGTTGGACATAGAATGATAATTATTAGTATAAGTAACACATAACATAACATAACGCCTGTAATCCCCGGAGGGTTAGGCAGAGGTGTACCTAATAGTACACCCACATTTTACCAGTTATGTTTTAGTCCTATGTAGTAGGGGGTGAGCCTATTGCCATCAACCGGGCATAAATCCAGACTCCGTGGTTCATCATCATCATCATCATCAGCCTATAATGTTCCCACTGCAGGGACTCAGGCCTATAATCTACCACGCGTGCCCAGTGCGGATTGGTAGATTCTAAAACATGCCGGTTTCCTCACGATGTTTTCCTTCACCGTTTTAAGCCACTGCTCTCTTTCGTGTGTTGAAATAAATTACACAAAGTAATGCGCCTGACTGGATTCGAACCCACAAATGCTGTGGTGGATTATAATAGCCCATCCCTCTCCCAGAGTGGAGAAGATGATAATGACTCAATATATTCCTAAATGACAATTCATTGAATCATACTATTTTGTAACAAGACTAATTTGTAATTTGACATAAATATTATACAAATTTAACCGTAATGTATTGCATGATAATTTGATGTATTGTATTTTAGCTAAGTACCGAACTAATAATAACAATAATTTAATAAAATAAGAGCGTAACATATATTTACTTGAAACTAAAATTAAACCAAAAAAGCAGGGTTTCTTACAGTTCTAGAAATCTTTGCATGAATAAAGCTTAAAGTAAAGAGAGAAAGTCGCATGGTTGGTGTAAAGTATTTTTATGTACATATTATATAACTTTTTGTTTGTTTTGTGTCTGTCTACTTTGTCCACTGTCTTTAATATTATTTTATGTATGGATGGAGCATGCAATGTAATCTATCTGAAATAAACGAATTGAATTGAATTAAATACTTTTATGTGGGATTTCCACAATCTACCGTAGACATAGGTCATGAATTTTGGTCACAAAATTTTTACTAATGCAACTAAAATAGGGGATCGGACAAAAAAAAACTAATTAGTCCGTCAGATAGATTTCCAAAAAATATTGGAGACGTATTTTTTTCTTTTTTCACATAAACAAAAAATGAAGTCAATACAGTGCTTCGAAAACTCGTGAACTCTTCGAAAACGTCAAACGATAGTACATTTTTTACCAATGTCATGTTTCAAATGACGTCACAACCACATCTTATCTTCGTCAATTTTGATTAATTTGATAAAACAAAAAACACGTATCCAATATTTTTCGATAATCTAACTGACGGACTAATTAGAATCATTGTTTTTTGACTCAGTCCGATCCCCTATTTACAGCAATTTATCAAAAGACATGAGAACCGTATCAGCTTACTACACACAATCATGCCCAAGTAATACACGAACCGATAACCTGAAGTCCAAGGCGAAACCCCTACAGCTAAACACATAGACTGTTCGCCGAAACTTCGACCAAACTCTAATCTCAGTTCGTAACTAGTTTGACATCCAATCAAATATACGGTCGTATTAAGCAATACGATTGTCAATGATAATGATTAACCTTTAGATCAGAATCTAGAGGTTTTCGAACAATTCCTTGAAAACGTTAAGATGTTTCGATAAAGTCGTCGTACAACACGGAGCGTGAATATCTGACATCTATTGAATTTACTATTGTCGTAAGTTTGTGGTGTGGAGAATGGCATAAGTCGGAAAATATGTAAATATTGCTGTAACCACTGAGGAGAACGGTACATTTCATTAAAGATTGCAAGTTTATCTTTACAGAGAACTCTGGCTATTATGATGAATATTCTCTGAAATGGTGCTTCAGAAAATGTTGCTGTCTATCGAATCTAGATAGTTTCGAAAAAACTTCAATATATTTTAGGAATTAATTGAGAACGCCTTTGCACGAATGTATTTAATTCTAAATCACTACATTAAGGTGGAAGCTCACATCTGGCCCGCGAAATTCTAATTTTCTTACGTTTTTGGCAATTTGCAGGCCAGTGCTTGGTTGTATGTTTATGAAAATTTGATTTGCGACTGTAAGACGTATGAAGTTACCGAATTATAACCATCAAAATTACTAACTACTAAAGAACGACGACTAAATTACTAAAGAATGACTTTTACATGCAAAAATCAATCTTGACATGAAAATGAACTTGGAGGGTTGTATTGATAATTTTGATGGTTATAATTCGGTAACTTCATACGTCTTACAGTCGCAAATCAAATTTTCATAAACATACAACCAAGCACTGGCCTGCAAATTGCCAAAAACGTAAGAAAATTAGAATTTCGCGGGCCAGATGTGAGCTTCCACCTTAAGCAACTAAACGTTATTGTTACGTGTTATTCGCTATACTCGTACTTGTTTTTGGGAACAGTCTCAATAAACCTCGTCTGCTAATTCTTATTCTAATATGATAAATGACTTTTAAGGTTGGTTGAAACAAGGAATACCAGTTCAGGTGGAGATTCATAGGTGATTCTGTCCTGAGTGTAAATGAAGGAATGGCCCACACTGTCGGGGCTGCGGGTTGTCCGAAAGAGATTCCGTGGCCTCGGCAAATGGGCTAAGATGGAACATGGGTGGTTTTTAGTCAGTAGAAGTCTGACACTCCCTACCGCTCTGCCCAGAACGGGAGGAGTTATTTGTTGATTCCCAAAACCCGCCCAAAAAAAATGGAATGGCCCACATACGATGGGGCACTAATGATATTATGGTGTCCTACCTGCCCTGTTGTTTGCAGATATTAATGCACGCTACTGACAGTGCCAGTCTTGTCGGAAAAATTTAGTCCAGTATTAACCGAAATATTGTTCTCTACACGCTTAAAAGAAGAATGATTTTTGATCTTGCATTTCACGGGTTGTACCATTGTGCCAAAAGGCCTGAACTTCGTCAACCCTATGAGTTTGTTCACAAATGCCAGCGGTGTCAAACGAGACGTGACAAATAAAATAGCGACCGTGCCATTGTACGGTCACCTCTCACTTTTGAATATTAGGAGCAACGCACAACTGTGCTTTCTTGTAATACGAACGATATGGTTAGTAGTCACATTGTAAAGCATTTCTTTTTTTTAATGGATGATATCCTTAGTCTACAAAATATTGTAGTTGGTGAAGAAAAATAGCGCGTTTATATAATTATTTAATATAATATCACGCCTGTAATATCCGAACGGTTAAGAAGTAGCAAAACTACATTTTGTCAAGTCCCGTGTAAAAGGGAGCCAGCCTATTGCCATCAACCGGGCATAATTCTGCACTTCTTAGCTGCTACTTAGACAATTCTGATGGAAAAACCCAAAAACACTTTTCCTGACCTGCAAATCGAATCCAACCCATAAGGATAAGGAATCTTTTTTACAGGAAAACATGCTTCTCGACTCTTGATTTTCGACTGTGCATTATCTGTTATTAGTGAATAAATATAAATTAAGTTTTTATACCCTTTTGAGATAACATTCACAATTTATTGAAGCATTAAAATACACCCGTCGCGCGTCGGGGCTGCGGGTTGTTCACAAGTTACCGCGGCCTCGACATATAGGACGAAGAAGGAACATGGTAGTCAGGAGAAGACTGACACCTTTCGCTCTGCCCAAGAGCGGGAGGGGTTATTTGACAATTTTCCACCCGCCAAAAAAAAAAAAAAGAACTCATGCCAAGCAGCCGCGCTTGCAACCACTAAACTCGACAAACGAGGCAGTTGAAGTACCGTGCCTTATCCATAGAATATCTCTCTGTACGGTTCTCCTTAAACACCATACTAAGCCCCACACTATTCAGATGTTGCATAACTCAAAATTTTCATAATAAATCGATCAGTTTTACTGTTAAGGTGCAACATAATAATTTATTGCTGAACAAAACGTGATTGCTTTTTGTAATATCAAGATAATTTGTCTTTACTTTGACATTGTTAATCTGTTCTGATAGTGTCCTGATTAAATGAGACACCAAATAAGTGCTTGTGATTTTAGTAACAAATTCATTCGTGATTTGACGTGAATAGAGATATCGGTAGATTTGTAGAGGTAGATTTAAAAAAAAATACGATTTCTCTATCGCTAAATCACTATTTAATACTGGCTGTCACATGAAATGTCAATGACAGTCGTTCTCGTTACGGATAAGATTTTTTGTTCACTCTATTGGTATTGGAGCAGGTATCTGTGACTAATAAATGTCAAGTAGAATATAAATAATAATAATATAATAATTTATTTGTACTAATTATTATTATTTTTTTAATATTCTTATTAGAATATTTTTTTATTATTTTTTTATTTATAGGTACTAAATAATTTTCATAATTTCAATATGAATCATATTAGCCAAGAAGGTAGGTAAAGTAACAGATAGGCTATAGAGGTAAACAACAACAATATTATGATTTAAAGAGTGTCCATGAAGTTTCTTGCCATTCTTCTCATGAGACCAACGCTTTGGAATCGGCAACTACAGTTCACTGACAGTTATTATGCCTTATGAGGGGGACTGTAGCTTAGTTTATTAGCTTATTAAAATTTAGTATTTGTTCGACTATTCAAAAGAGCCTTTAATTGGCCTACTTGAAATAAATGATTTTGATTGATTTGATTGATTTGAGGTCGGATAATATACTGGTATTAAGTTGCATGCACTGAAAGCAAAACAAGTGTAAAACGACACAGAATCGAATTATAATATCATACGTGTATTCGGTAAAATATAAACATATTTTTTTTGAAACAGAGAATTTAGAATCACTCAAAATTTCACCCAAAAGATTTAGTATATTTTTTCACAGAACGGTTCCCATGTTGCTTCAAACAAAATTCGCACTGTAATTCGTTGCATTCAGTTTTAAAAAAGCTCGCATTACATACTACGAAAGTGCGATAGAGTCAGTGAAGTGTAAACAAAATCAAAACATTCCACTTAGCATTTATTTGCCTATAGTGAAATGTTAACACACACGGCGATATGGCAAGCGATTCTGTTCCAGTATAACTCCAGTATAGTTCCATGATCTCGCTTTGTATGAATTTTCGATGAAATGAAAGCTCCGCAAAAACTGGTTTTGTATAACTTGATTGGTAGTTGTGCGTACTTTATGAAAGTTCCAGTAAAAAAAACTGGAATGACGACAAAACACTGAGTTGCAGTATGTCCAAATAGAACGAGTGTAGTCTAGGCAGCCGTAGAAGAGCTGAAAAATAAAAAAAAACAGTAATTTACAGTAATATTAACTACTGGACCGATTTGAAAAATTCTGTAACCGTTGGGTAGCAACACTATCCCCGAGTGACATAGGCTAGATTTATTCCTACACAGGCCTCCTGTGCAGGCCTGCCGGGCCTTTCCTGACATAGGCTAGATAAACCGCGTGACGTCCGCTAGTAATCTATAAAAAACTCGAAAATATTGGTTCAGGTGGAAGACTTCTAGCTACATATAAAGTAAGTAGAAAATTAATTTTCATTCGCAAAGTAAGGTGAAAGTCCCAAAACATTTTAATATCAGCACGTGTGATTTACGAATCGTATACGAAGGGCGCAGGTGTGAAGGATCCGTCCATTTGGTGGGCCGACAATTTGGCCAGTCACCACATTCAGCTGGTATAATTCACAAAATGCATTTACGGCTCGACTCGGCCATGGCCCGTACTGTGTGCTACTATTTAAATGTTGTTTTGAGTTTGAGAAAAAGTTTTTTTTTTTGAGTTCTTAAGGACAACTTTCCCCAAAAAACTATCATGTGAATTATCCTTTTTTTGGTATAGCGTAGGTGTTTAAAATAAATATTGGGATTACTAGACCCACAAAGTTGCTACTTCTCATTGGTCTAGTGGTCCGGGGTTTGATTCCCAGATCAGGCATAGAGCTAAATAAATAAATAAATAGAGCTTTTTAACACAATTCATATTATAGTCTGCTAAAGTGGCCATTTTAGACCCCTAGGAAAACATTAACCTGATGAAATAAGAGGTTCGAACCAAAACATTAATGTTAATAGTAGTGTGTCAGTTATCATAACTTTTCTCACTTTGAACTATAAACGTGTCAGTCACTCTAAAAAAACTTGACAAATAGCACTCAGACTTTCTGTTATTACCCGACTGCGTCAAAGAAGGTAATGTTTTTCATGTGTGTTTTCTCATACTTTTAGCGAACAGTTCAGCTTCGAGATACTTCCGAAAACTCTTAGTACGACTGTTGGGCAAAATTTATCGGAAAAGATTTGTGGGCGACGCCTATGCTGCAATTTGACTATCGGAAAATATATTTTATGACGTCCATGGCAGTTTGTGGGGCTTAATGGTGGTTTGTGACCGTTTTTTTAGACCTCGGACATGTTGACTACTAGATAGCTATGTATTTGGTCGCTGGGCAGTATTTTAGAACGTAGTTATTTTTTTACTTTTAAAAACTGCCACGTGAAAGTATTAAGTATCAGTAATAAGGTTAGCTCCATAAATCATCAAATGACTCCTCCCGCTCTGGAGCGGAAAGGAGTGTCAGACTTCTACGGACTAAAACCCACCCATGTTCCTTCTTAGCCCTTTGTGTCCGCAGCCCCGGGCAGACGTCGGCTCTTTCGGGCCTCTGCAATATTGCTGCATTTCTTTGAGGCGCACATAAAACACGAACGCGCCGTCTCGACTTAAAATACCAAAACAAGTCCATGTAAGAATGCCGTCGCTAAAAATTAGAAAAAAAACACAAAATGATAAAACACAGTTATTAATCACCAACAACAGAAAACTAATAGTCTCGTTCCAACGTCGAAAACATTGTTGCTCAATTATAAACTTTATTCCGAAAAGTAACGACTGGTTTTCAACTTGCAGAATGGTACTCGTTTATGTTCGAAGCAAGCAGATGCTGTGTACAACCTGTTAATTACGAACAACTTTTGAAATAGGTACTAGTTTTGCAATAATTGCTCAACAGGGCGCGCGACAGAAGCCAGTAAAAAGTGATACAAAAAAAATGTTGTTCGTCTCAATATAGAACTTGTTGATTGCATTGGTAAATACGTACAGATGCGACAAACTTTGCAGTTGGTAACTCTTTTATCAACTAATTATTGAGTATGGAGGAGTACAAGAGTAGACGAAGACCAGATAAACGGATGGATGGAAATATTATGGCAAGAAATGAGCTTTATGTTCATATTATTAATTGAGATGGCGAGTAATAGAAAAGTATTGAGGACAACCATACCATGTTGCGCTGACACCAAATGAATAGTGATGTTTCTTGAATAAAAAAACTATGATTCTGTTTAGTCCGTCAGTTAGATTATTGAAAAATATTGGATAGTTATGTGTTTTTTGTTTTATATATTTATTTATTTAAACTTTATGCACAATAGTGATACATAGGCGGACTTAATGCCACAAGGCATTCTCTACCAGTCAACCTTAGGGTCAAACAAGACAATATTGTGGTAGGCTACAGACTAACTAGAAAAAAAAAACAATATCAATTAAAATATATATATATATATTAATACTAATACACATATAAAAATTGATGTTTTATCAAATAAATAAAAATTTACAAAGATAACACGCGTGAAAGATCAGGAGTGGGGGCTTGTGACGTCCCTACGTGGTAAAAAATGTAGTGCGATGTGACGTCGGACGTGTTTTCGAAGCACTGTATTGTCTTCATTTTTTGTTTACGTGAAAACAAAAAAAAATTGTGTCCAATATTTGTTGAAAATAAAAAAATAATGAACTCTTTCACCAATTCTTCAGTTCAAGTTTTTTTTTTTTTTTTTTTTTTTTTTTTTTTTTGTTACAAAATTTTGTCGGCACCAAAACATACACTAGCGATAAGTATGTGTGTAGAAACAGAGGTAATTTTTACTCTGATAATTTCAAGTCAGAAGCTATAATCTTGAATATAAGCAGCTGTTTCAAAGATTTTAAAGGTGGAGCTACTAAAGCTGGGCCAAATAATAATCCTTAGGTTAGGTTAGGTTAGGTTAGGTTAGGTTAGGTTGGGGGACCACCCCACAGTGCTTGCGTCCACGTCGCGTCCCCTGGAAACGACCCAGTTCTGACCACCGTAACGGAGTGGCAGACTGGGTTGGCCAAAGTGCACTGTGCTTTTGTAGCTTACTTTATCCCTGCCTTGTTGAGCTACGAACCTGCGGAACTATGACGACACCTTCGCGGGACGCCTGCGGGCGGTTTTTAAAACAAGGCCCTTCTCAGGGCCAACCCAAAGGTCCTTCTCAGGGCCAACCCAAAGGCCCTTCTCAGGGCCAACCCAAAGGCCCTTCTCAGGGCCAACCCAAAGGCCCTTCTCAGGGCCAACCCAAAGGCCCTTCTAAGGGCCAACCCAAAGGCTCTTCTCAGGGCCACTCAAAAGGCCCTTCTCAGGGCCACTCCGACGCTCCGGCGTCAGATACTAGTCGCGCGCCGTCTGCAGCTAGTTTCTTTGGAGGGGTGGATGAGTCGTCTGACAACGACTCACTGATAAGTATGTCCGATGCGAACGACTCTCGGTCAAGGAAGCGGGTCCGCAAGAGCGGTGGGTCCGAGGGCTCCTCGGCCTCCAGGTCGACGAGATTGCCGAAGGCCAAAAAGCCGACGGTGGCCGCGGATACCCATGTCGTTGGGCTCGCGGACGCCCAACGCCAGTTAGATCTGGCCCGGCGGGCGCAGCTCCAGCAAGAGCTAGAAGAGCGGGTTGCTGCCAAGGAGAAACGGGCGCACGTCGCCCGGGCCAAGTCTGGATACGGTGCGTCCCGTGTTGTGTACGCGGACCATTCTCTGGCCGAGCTGGAGAGAATGGCGGAGGAGGACGAGGAGGAGATTTTGGAGGTCGCATCTAAGTCCTCCAATATGAAGGGGACCTTGCAGAAGGCCCTCAAATGTAGGGCCGCGAGCATGCGCGGTGTGGTCGCGGAACTGGTCCGGCGGAAGGCCACGGACGAGACGCGGCAACTGCAGGCGAGGATAGATCGCCTGCAGTCGGAGGTCAGTCAGCTTCATCAGAAGCTGGCTGAAGCCACGGCCCGGCCACAACAGGCCAACACGAGCCCTGCGGCAGAGGGCCCTACCTCCAACCTTGAGGATATCATCCGCAAGGTTGTAATGGAGGAGAGGGCCTTCACAAGAGCCTGCTTAGCAGGCATTGAGGACCGGCTCTTGCCGGAGAAACGCCTCCGACCACCGCTTGAGGCGGATAAGAGGCAGAGCGAGCCGGGGCCGTCCTCCTCAAATGTGGAAGATGCCCTTCTTCCATCGCAGACCCCGTCCAACGAGTGGACGGAGGTGGTCCGTAAGGGGAAGGGCAAAGCCAAGAAGTCGGCATCGTCCGTCCCTGCTGCCCCCGCCAACACCACTTCCAGCCAATCGCAGTCGACCGGCAAGGGTAAAGGGAAAGGGAGGGGAAAGGGGCAGCTAGTCCCCCCAAAAACCGCAGCTGTCGTGGTGACACTCACCGCGGAGGCTGCGGACCGAGGGGAGACGTACGCGTCCATATTGGTGCGGGCGCGTGCCGGTGCCGATCCTGCCCAACTGGGGATCGGCAGTGTGTCTTGCCGGCGGACCCAAGCCGGGGCTCGAATATTCGAGTTCCCGGGGGCAGAGGGGAGTGCCCATGCGGACCTCTTTGCAGCCAAGCTGCAGGAGGTCATCGCGGATTCGGCCAAGGTGGCCCGACCGGTCAAGTCGGCGGCCATAGAGGTGACGGACCTTGATGACTCCGTCACCAAGGAGGAGGTGGTGGCGGCGGTCGCAGCGATAGGGGGCTGTGGCGTCGCGGCGGTCCAAAGCCGGGAAATAAGGCCCGGCCGCGGTGGCATGGGCACCATTCGCCTCGAGTGCCCAATCGCAGCTGCCAAAGCCGTCCTTGCCAAGGGACGGCTCACAGTCGGGTTCAGCTCGGGTGCAGTCCGGGCGCTCGAGGACCAGCCTCTGCGGTGCTTCCGGTGCTTCGGCATCGGACACACCCGGCCCCTGTGTCCGTCCACGGTAGACAGGACGGACACATGCTTTCGCTGCGGCAAGGAGGGCCACAAAGCCGCCTCCTGCGAGGCCGCCACGCCACACTGCGCGGTGTGTGCCGCCAGTGGCTGCCCGGCGAAGCACGTCACGAAGGGGAGGAACTGCAATCCTCCCCCTAAGCGGGGCAAAGCGAAGGCGCCGACCGGGCCTGCTGTCGTTCCTGCGGCGGCTGCGGAGGGGGGTGCGATGTCCGACTGATGGATAGGGTCGAACATCGCATCCTTCAGGCTAACACCAACCACTGCAGAGCAGCCCAGGATCTGCTGATGCAGACCATGGCTGAGTGGTTGGTGGACTTGGCGGTGGTCGCCGAGCCTTACTCGGTCCCTGGCTGTTGGCTGGGCGACCGGGACGGCTTGGTGGCTTTGGTGTCGCGGTCTTCCACAGACTCCCCTCCCCTCTCGCTCTTAGAGAGGGGAACGGGATATGTGGCCGCCGCGTGGGGGAACATGGCCCTGGTCGGGGTCTATTTCTCCCCAAACCGCCCTCTCTCGGACTTTGAGGATTTCCTCGAGATCCTCACCGCAGTCGTAGGGAGGGCGGCGCCGCGCCAGGTCGTGGTGTTGGGTGACCTGAACGCCAAGTCGGTGGCCTGGGGCAACCCGGCTGCCGGTTGCAACGTCCGGGGACGCGCTGTCGAGTTCTGGGCGGCCTCATGCGGTGTGTCCCTCCTCAACAGGGGGGCGGTACACACGTGTGTGCGGCAACAAGGTGGGTCGGTGGTGGACGTCTCGTTTGCCACCCCCGCGCTAGCCGCCCGCGTCGTCAACTGGCGGGTAGAGATGGCGGAGACCTTGTCGGACCACCGATATGTGCGGTTCGACATCTCCACCCGGGAGGGGGGGATGGCCCGCGCTGGGCAATCTCCCTTCCCGCGGTGGGCACTCACTCGCCTGGACCGGGAGGCAGCTAAAGAGGCGGCCTTTCTCCAGGACTGGCTGTCGCCCCCTGTCGAGGTCCTGGACGTGGACGCCGCAGCGGTCCGACTCGGGAAGTCCCTGACAGAGGTGTGCAACTCCAGCATGCCTCGGTCTCGCCGTCCGCCCCCCCGTCGTGCCGTCTATTGGTGGACAGAAGAGCTGGCGGAGCTCCGAGCCGTCTGCGTTGCGGCCAGAAGGGCCTACACGCGAAGCCGACGGCGCAGCGCCCAAAACCGAGTCCGGGCAGAAGAGGACCTCCTATACGCCTCTTACCGAGAGGCGACGACGGTCTTCAAGTCTGCAATGGGCGCTGCAAAAGACTCGGCGAGGGCCGAGATGCTGGAAAGTCTCGACAGGAATCCTTATGGAAGACCGTACAAGGCGGCGCGGAACCAGCTACGCCCCTATGGTCCCCCACTGACGGAGACCCTCGAGCCAGCGTTGCTGGATGGAGTGGTCCGATCCCTGTTTCCGCGCAGGGCCGACTTCACCCCACCACCAATGGATCCCCCGCAAGGGGCGGCTTTGCCGGAGGAGGAGGTCCCCCCAGTGACGGCGGCGGAATTCTACGCGGGGGTTCTCAACCTTCGCGCGAAGAAGACGGCCCCCGGACCAGACGGCGTCCCCGCACGGGTAGTGGCGATCGCCGCCTCCCAAATGGAGGACAGGTTTCGGGACCTCTTCAGCGCGTGCTTTACGGCTGGGAGGTTCCCGAAACTGTGGAAGGAGGGGCAGTTATGCCTCCTCCGAAAGGAAGGACGCCCGGTGGACTCCCCCTCGGCATACCGGCCCATCGTTCTGCTCAATGAGGTCGGTAAATTGTTCGAGGGGATTGTCGCCTCCCGGCTTGATTGCCTTTTGCGAGGGGTTGGGCCGGACCTGTCGGACGCCCAATTCGGTTTCCGTCGAGGGCGTTCGACGATTGATGCGCTGGCCCTACTCAAGGGCCAGGTGAAGGAGGCAGTGGAGGCTGGGGACGGAGTGCTGGCGGTGTCATTCGACATTTCAAACGCCTTCAACTCCGTGCCCCACTCGACGATATTGGAGGCGCTCCGGTATCACGGAGTGCCCCAATACTTGCGGAACCTCCTGGCCAGCTACTTGGAGAGCCGAGAGGTCCTTCTCGTGGACAAGACGGCCACGGTGAGGCGGTACGGCGCAGAGTCCGGTGTTCCACAGGGGTCGGTGCTGGGGCCCCCGCTTTGGAACATCGGGTTCGACTGGCTTCTGCGGGGAGCCCTCCTCCAGGGCACGAGTGTCATCTGCTACGCGGATGACACTCTCCTCACTGCCCGGGGGAGGAACTTTAGGGACGCGGCCTGTCTGGCCTCGGCTGGCGGATCTTTGGTTGCAGAGAGGATCCGCGGCCTGGGATTGAAGGTGGCGCTGCACAAGACCGAGGCCGTGTTCTTTCGCGGGCCTCGGCAGCGCTGCCCTCCCGACGCTCACATTGTCGTAGAGGGCGTCAGGATAGGGGTCCAGCCCCAGATGAAGTATCTAGGTCTGGTGCTGGACGACAGGTGGCGCTTCGGCCCGCATTTCAGCGGGCTGTCGACGCGCCTGTTGAAAGCCGCGGACGCACTGTCGTGGCTCCTCCCGAACCTGGGGGGTCCCAAGGCGAAATGCCGGCGCCTCTATGCCGGCATCCTAAAGAGCATGGCCCTATACGGGGCCCCCATCTGGGCCGACTCCCTTCACAGGAGGGAGAATGCGACCGCCATCCGCAAACCCCAAAGGGCAATTGCACTGCGGGTGGCGAGGGCCTACCGCTCGGTGGGCTTCTCGGCGGCGTGCGCTCTGGCCGGCACCCCTCCTTGGGAGTTGGAGGCTTGGGTGCTTGCTAGAGTGTACGAGTGGACAGCGCGCCGGAAGGCGCTTGGGGAGCGCCCCGTTGCCGAAGAGCGGGAAGCCGTGCGGCGGGAGGCGAAGGACGCCATCATCCTCCACTGGACGGAGGACCTCGCTGTCGCCGCCTTTGGCCGCCGAACTTTAGACGCGCTCGGTCCGGTCCTGCGGAGCTGGCTCGAGAGGCCCCACGGTTTCCTCTCGTTCCGCCTGGTGCAGGTGTTGTCCGGCCATGGCTGTTTCGGATCGCACCTGCACCGGATCGGGAGGGAGGAGACCCCAGCGTGCCACGACTGCGGCGCGGCGGAGGACACGGCGCAGCACACCCTCGAGGTATGTCCGGCTTGGTCGGAGCTGCGCCGCGGTCTGACCGCGGTGGTTGGACAGGACCTCTCGCTTCCCGGCGTAGTCAACGCCATGCTGGGGAGCGAGGAGGCCTGGGCAGCGGTTGCCTCCTTCTGCGAGGATGTAATCTCGCAAAAGGAGGAGGCGGAGCGCGCGCGGGAGGATGACCCTCTAGCTGCGCCACTCCGCAGACGAAGAAGGGGTCGGAGAAGGCGCCAACCTCTCCCTCCTCATGGTGGCGATGGGCGGGTAGCCGGCGCGGGGGCGCCTGCGCCCGCATTGCACCCATCACCACTTTCGTCGGTCACTCCCGGGCCCGTCCCCCTCCCCACGGGGAGGGTGTGAGGGGTCCGCCCTGAGGGGAAATCGTCGGCGGAGGACTGGACGTCAAGGCTGTGCCAACCTCCCAGTCCCTCGCCACTCAGACGAAGCGGGAGTGCCGCTGGGTCGTTTTAGTGGGTATACCGGGTCAGACCGGGGAGTCCCACATAGCCCCCCCATCCCCCGATGGGAGGGTATGCGTAATGCATTTTTTCCCAGCGACAAAAAAAAAAAAAAAAAAAAAAGGTTAGGTTAGGTTAGGTTAGGTTCCGAGAGGCGACGACGGTCTTCAAGTCTGCAATGGGCGCTGCAAAAGACTCGGCGAGGGCCGAGATGCTGGAAAGTCTCGACAGGGATCCTTATGGAAGACCGTACAAGGCGGCGCGGAACCAGCTACGCCCCTATGGTCCCCCACTGACGGAGACCCTCGAGCCAGCGTTGCTGGATGGAGTGGTCCGATCCCTGTTTCCGCGCAGGGCCGACTTCACCCCACCACCAATGGATCCCCCGCAAGGTGCGGCTTCGCCGGAGGAGGAGGTCCCCCCGGTGACGGCGGCGGAATTCTACGCGGGAGTTCTCAACCTCCGCGCGAAGAAGACGGCCCCCGGACCAGACGGCGTCCCCGCACGGGTAGTGGCGATCGCCGCCTCCCAAATGGAGGACAGGTTTCGGGACCTCTTCAGCGCGTGCTTTACGGCTGGGAGGTTCCCGAAACTGTGGAAGGAGGGGCAGTTATGCCTCCTCCGAAAGGAAGGACGCCCGGTGGACTCCCCCTCGGCATACCGGCCCATCGTTCTGCTCAATGAGGTCGGTAAATTGTTCGAGGGGATTGTCGCCTCCCGGCTTGATTGCCTTTTGCGAGGGGTTGGGCCGGACCTGTCGGACGCCCAATTCGGTTTCCGTCGAGGGCGTTCGACGATTGATGCGCTGGCCCTACTCAAGGGCCAGGTGAAGGAGGCAGTGGAGGCTGGGGACGGAGTGCTGGCAGTGTCATTCGACATTTCAAACGCCTTCAACTCCGTGCCCCACTCGACGATATTGGAGGCGCTCCGGTATCACGGAGTGCCCCAATACTTGCGGAACCTCCTGGCCAGCTACTTGGAGAGCCGAGAGGTCCTTCTCGTGGACAAGACGGCCACGGTGAGGCGGTACGGCGCAGAGTCCGGTGTTCCACAGGGGTCGGTGCTGGGGCCCCCGCTTTGGAACATCGGGTTCGACTGGCTTCTGCGGGGAGCCCTCCTCCAGGGCACGAGTGTCATCTGCTACGCGGATGACACTCTCCTCACTGCCCGGGGGAGGAACTTTAGGGACGCGGCCTGTCTGGCCTCGGCTGGCGGATCTTTGGTTGCAGAGAGGATCCGCGGCCTGGGATTGAAGGTGGCGCTGCACAAGACCGAGGCCGTGTTCTTTCGCGGGCCTCGGCAGCGCTGCCCTCCCGACGCTCACATTGTCGTAGAGGGCGTCAGGATAGGGGTCCAGCCCCAGATGAAGTATCTGGGTCTGGTGCTGGACGACAGGTGGCGCTTCGGCCCGCATTTCAGCGGGCTGTCGACGCGCCTGTTGAAAGCCGCGGACGCACTGTCGTGGCTCCTCCCGAACCTGGGGGGTCCCAAGGCGAAATGCCGGCGCCTCTATGCCGGCATCCTAAAGAGCATGGCCCTATACGGGGCCCCCATCTGGGCCGACTCCCTTCACAGGAGGGAGAATGCGACCGCCATCCGCAAACCCCAAAGGGCCATTGCACTGCGGGTGGCGAGGGCCTACCGCTCGGTGGGCTTCTCGGCGGCGTGCGCTCTGGCCGGCACCCCTCCTTGGGAGTTGGAGGCTTGGGTGCTTGCTAGAGTGTACGAGTGGACAGCGCGCCGGAAGGCGCTTGGGGAGCGCCCCGTTGCCGAAGAGCGGGAAGCCGTGCGGCGGGAGGCGAAGGACGCCATCATCCTCCACTGGACGGAGGACCTCGCTGTCGCCGCCTTTGGCCGCCGAACTTTAGACGCGCTCGGTCCGGTCCTGCGGAGCTGGCTCGAGAGGCCCCACGGTTTCCTCTCGTTCCGCCTGGTGCAGGTGTTGTCCGGCCATGGCTGTTTCGGATCGCACCTGCACCGGATCGGGAGGGAGGAGACCCCAGCGTGCCACGACTGCGGCGCGGCGGAGGACACGGCGCAGCACACCCTCGAGGCATGTTCGGCTTGGTCGGAGCTGCGCCGCGGTCTGACCGCGGTGGTTGGACAGGACCTCTCGCTTCCCGGCGTAGTCAACGCCATGCTGGGGAGCGAGGAGGCCTGGGCAGCGGTTGCCTCCTTCTGCGAGGATGTAATCTCGCAAAAGGAGGAGGCGGAGCGCGCGCGGGAGGATGACCCTCTAGCTGCGCCACTCCGCAGACGAAGAAGGGGTCGGAGAAGGCGCCAACCTCTCCCTCCTCATGGTGGCGATGGGCGGGTAGTCGGCGCGGGGGCGCCTGCGCCCGCATTGCACCCATCACCACTTTCGTCGGTCACTCCCGGACCCGTCCCCCTCCCCACGGGGAGGGTGTGAGGGGTCCGCCCTGAGGGGAAATCGTCGGCGGAGGACTGGACGTCAAGGCTGTGCCAACCTCCCAGTCCCTCGCCACTCAGACGAAGCGGGAGTGCCGCTGGGTCGTTTTAGTGGGTATACCGGGTCAGACCGGGGAGTCCCACATAGCCCCCCATCCCCCGATGGGAGGGTATGCGTAATGCATTTTTTCCCAGCGACAAAAAAAAAAAAAAAAAAAAAAAAAAAAAAAAAAAAAAAAAAAAAAAAAAGGTTAGGTTAGGTTAGATAATAATCCTCAGGTTAAGCTGCACTTGCTTAAGTGGGTCTGCACGGTGAGCACGCTAAGCACAATGACACAGCCCGTACGACAGCCGTTGCAGGTAGTCAGTGACCAGTAAGTCTGAGCAGCAGTCTTACCAAGGGGTCTCTCGTATTAATCTATTCTAACTGGGCTGTGTAGGTCAGATAGGCAGTTGCTCCTTGTTAAGTACTGTTATTGAGCAGTGAAATAGGTCATATGGCTGTTTATGCTTGAGCCTTTTTTTATTGGGACAAGCCCGCCACACTATTCCCAAACCACTGTAACTTCTGTAAGCCAGAATCAACAGTGGTGACCACCAGAAAAGCGCCGATACAATGAAGCTCGACGAAGTTCCAGAGAAACGATTAACTGTCTTGGATCCTGCACCAAAATGTTTGAGCCCACGACAAGGAATTACAGTCAGAGCTGATATCACTGACCCACTGCAGCACTCTTGTTTCCTGATTCCTGTAATTACACCTCTGCCCACCCATTGCAGGAACAAAAACGTAATATGGCGTGTTTATCAAAGAATTTTAAAGATGGTTTCATATGGTATGTAGTAATGACATGGTACAACAAATGATCTAATTTTCTTATGCTTTTAGAACCTTTATCTGTTTGTTGCTCGAGGGCTGATGTCGTTTAAAGAATGTGTAACTCATTGCCATTTACTGATCTCATTAAATATTTGTTTTGATGTAGAAGGCATTAAGGAGGATATATTAAAAAAAAGAATGTGAAAATTGGTCAACATTTATTTCTAGAGATCATTGATTTCCGGTGATTGAAGTAAAAATTATAGATGAAATGAAATTACTGATGGAAAAACCCAATAACATTTTGCCTGACCCGGGAATCAAATCCAAAATCTCGGCAGCTTAGCTCCTGTACTATAAACCACCAGGCCAATGAGGATACTTGGCTTTCAATCTATATTCAGTAAGAATTACAAAGGTCATACATAAATATCAATCATAAACCACCTCTACTTCTTCCGTCTACTCTATGACAACTTTCAATGAACACACCACGACTCATCGTCCGTCAGCTGACATCAAGGATAGTAAATACTAAACAAAGTTGCCACCAACAATTATACGAACACACCATACTACCTAGACACTCGACTTTAAAACAAAAAGAAGAAAGCCTTTTTTTTTTTTTGGGGGGGTGAGAAATCATCTAATAACCCCTCCCGCTCTTGGGCAGAGTGAAAGGGAGTGTCAGACTTCTACTGACTAAAAACCACCCATGTTCCTTCTTAGCCCTATATGTCGAGGGTGCGGGATCTCTTACAACATTCCGCAGCCCTGACGGGCGTCGGCCCTTGCGGGCCCCTTCCATGTTGCTGACATCTCTTTGAGGCGCGCGTGGAACACGAACGCGCCGTCGACACGGCCTGTTGTCGTCATAAGACGGCCGGACAGCGAGCTAGCCCATCACTCACCGTCCACAGGCCCGCGTCTACGGTGGCCGGAAGTCATCACGTGGCCCCCGACGCCCGGAGCGCCTACCGCGGCGGCTGGGACGAGAGGTTCTCTCCCTCTCGCGTTCCGCCGCCTCCTTCGCTAGCATCACTGCTTCGCAGAAGGAGGCGACGGCGTCCCATTCCTCCTCGCACCGGACCATGGCTTGCACCAGGGCCGGGCGCGAGAGGTCGCCGCCGCCAATTGCCGCTACGAGAACACGGCGGGGCTCTGCCCAAGCGGGGCACACCTCAACGGTGTGCTCCACCGTGTCCTCCGGCCGATCTTCACAATGTGGCATCCGGGCGTTTCCTCCCGCCTGATTCGGTGCAGGTACCTCCCGAAACAGCCATGTCCGGTGAGGACCTGCGTCAGACGGAAGGTGAGGGCGCCGTGGCGTCTCTCTAGCCACTCCTCAAATGGCGATAAGTCCCCTCTTATCGCCACTATCGTGGCGTGCCCTGCACGAGGTTGCGACAGTCGCTGTCTCCATGTCACCATGAGATCGCACCGGAGGTCTGTCCGCTGCGCAGCAATTTGCCGTGGCAACGGAGTGACCCCCCGGTGTAGCGCCTCCGCGCGCCATTCATGCAGGCGCGCGAGGACTATCGCCTCCAGATCCCATGGCGGCAATCCGGCAAGGAGGTTCGCCGCATCGCGGGAGATCGTGCGGTACCCCCGTACCAGCCTTACGGCCATGGCCTTCTGGGGCACGTTCAGGTAGTGGGCGGCCCGCTTCCTCAAAGCAGGCGCCCACACCGGGGCCCCGTAAAGGGCCATGGACCGCACGATCCCCGCATAGAGCCTCCGGCAGGAGGCGTTTGGCCCCCCCAGATTGGGCAGAAGCCACCTGAAGGCAGCCGCGGCCCGCTCCAGTCTGGGAGCCAAACGTCGGAAATGCTCCACGAAGTTCCACCGGCTGTCGAGGACGAGTCCTAGGTACTTCAAAGTACACTCGACGCCGATGGGAACCCCTCCCACCATTAACTGGGATCCCGCCGGCAGCGCATTCCCACGTCCATGGAAGCCTATAGCCTCCGACTTGTGAAGCGCCACCTCGAGACCCAGCTGCCGGATCCTCTCCACGACTATCGCAACCCCGCGTGTCAAATTGTCGGCCGCCGCCTCGTACGACCCACCCTGAGCTAGCACCAGCGTATCGTCCGCGTAACAGACGACGCTGACGCCGCTAGGGAGGTCGGACCGCAGCACCCAGTCGTAACCGATGTTCCACAGGGGCGGCCCCAGAACCGACCCCTGTGGAACACCGCACGACATCTCTCGCCGGTTCCATTCTCCGTCTTGACCAGGGTAGATGACAGCCCTATCTGTCAAATAGTCCCCGACTACACGACGAAGGTACCCGGTGATACCGGAGTGCCTCCCTAATGCAGCTCCAGGGCATGGTGTTAAAGGCATTGGCGGTGTCGAGAGACACCGCCAAGACTACACCGCCCCGAGAGACCGCAACCCCCGTCGTGAGGGCTCTCACGCGCATGATGGCATCCACCGTCGAGCGCCTCTTGCGGAAACCGAACTGGTGTTCCGCAAGATCCGGACCCATTCCCTCAAGGTGCTCGGCGAGGCGGTTTGCAATTACTCTTTCAAAGAGCTTGCCCACCTCGTCGAGCAGCACAATGGGCCGGTATGCGGACGGCGAGTCCGCCGGGCGCATTTAAGGACCTAAAGAGGTCTTGTTTAACTGGTTCATCACTATAAAAGTAATTATTATAACAGTGCCATAAAAACAAGCAGGCTATGACGTCATTTTGCTAAATTACTCGTAGACTACAATAAAAAGGCAAACCCATATTTTTAGTGACATTTTATAACTCTGTTGCCGTAGTTTGACGTACAGTCGACAGCACAAAGCTTTAAAAACTGAAAATATAGACTTTACTTTACCACATATAATATGAAAGCTTTACGCAACAAAGTTAACTTAATTAGTAGTACAATGGCCTAATTTTAAACTTAACTGCGCTTGTTATTTAGTGTGTGAACTGGATATGGTACGGACATATTAATGATCTTCAGTTGTATGTGAACAAAAAACCTTGACAAATACTTCAGGAGTATGTGCACACTGGGTTCGAACACAGGCAGGCACATTACTTTGTGTAATTTATTTCAACACGATCATTTGTTTCAAAGTGAGAAACAAATGATCGTGAGGAAACCAGCAAGTTCTAGAATTAAAAACTCGAAGACAATCCGCACTGGGCCCGCGTGGTTGTTATAGCCCATTTCCTCTAAAAGAGAGGAGGCCTGTATCCCAGTAGTGGGAACATTAATAGGCTGATGATGATGATGTGGTCACATCCTGTACCCCTTTTCACAGAACATAGTTAACGAAGACCGACTGACAATATTCCTTATTACAATAATATTTCACTTGAACTTAATGCTGTCCAAAACTTACAAAATTTGGATTTCGATTCAAAATAATCAGGGGTGGTTTCGATCTAACAGATACCGAAATATTTTCGTTTAGTCAAGACTTGATAGTCGCTATGCATTTGCAACAATGCTAACCAAAAGACGATCACCTTGATTCACCCACCGCAAACAATGCAAGGAATGTCGTCAAACTATTAATAAAATTAAGCAGGCTCAGTAAAACGCATGCCTTTAAATCTAATTAAATACGCAAAAAAATGTAGTACATCAACAGATGCAATTGTAGTAGAGAAATCTGCTCCAACAAGCACCTGTCGTCGATCTAAATGGGCAAACGACATTACTGGCTCACCGATTAAAAGAGTCACTTTGAAAAGTTTTTATTAGGTGAACCTACAAGTCATTTTAACGAACTTGGCAAGAGTTTTATATAGGACGATATGAAAACTGGATGTTAAAAGACAAGTGTTTGTTTTATGTCTTCAATATTGTAGATAGGGTTTTTGCATATGACGTTTATGTGTATATTTAGGACTCATCATAACATTATATGGCATTTGCTTCTTCATCGTGTGGTTAGTACCTAACCTGGTGTCATTTTTATGCCACCCAAAGGGCTTCTGACTTGGCATATGGCATTTTATATAGGTCACTACTTATTTACTAGGGTGAAACTATGAAATAAAGTACGGCTCTATTTACTTTACTGAGGGTCCTGCGAAATGAAACACAAAATATGACATTTATAATAAACACCCACGCATTTAAAAGCGAAATGGTGAAAAGTAGATGTACTATTTAGGCACACCGTTGCTTAACCCTTCGGGGATTATAAGCGTGATGTTGTGTGTCTCTCAAAGTTACAACTGAACAGGCGACACCTGACACCGTTTACAATGATGCATTAAAGGGTTTTAATAACTTTATTCTTGAGTTCCGAACTTTAGCCAAAATGAATAAATGAAGGGGATACTGCAGATTACTGCAATATCACCAACAAGGCGTTTGCCAAGAGAAGAGATTAAAGGTGTTATTCCTCTGTAGAAAAGTGACTGGCTCATTGAGCCCCTTTCATCTGACACCATGACGTATCAGACTAATTTAAATGTCACTCAAAAAGGATTTTATCAAATAAAAACTTTTCGAACCCTTCTTGAGTTGCAAAAGAGAATTCGTGCGCATCGGAATAATAACCAGAAATTATGTCTTCTCAGTATTTTTTTAAAATTTTTCTACTGTCTGTGATGATGGCTCGAGGATACGATTTATTTATACCTCCATCTGATTTATACTTATATAGATAGTTTAAAATTTTGTAATTACTTACCTAGTTTTCATCTTCATAAATAGTTAAAAACTTGTATCGAATAGAAGGTGGCTCAGGCGAAGACGATAGGGAGAGGGAGAGAACCTCTCGTCCCAGCCGCCGCGGGAGGCGCTCCGGGCGTCGGGGTCACGTGATGGCTTCCGGCCACCGTAGACGCGGGCCTGTGGACGGTCAGTGATGGGCTAGCTCGCCGTCCGTCCGTCTTATGACGTCGACAGGCCGTGTCGACGGCAGGTTCGTGTTCCACTCGCGCCTCAAAGAGATTTCAGCAACATGGGAGGGGCTCGTAAGGGCTGACGCCCGTCGGGGCTGCCGGATGTTGTAAGAGATACCGTGGCCTTGACATAAAGGGCTAAGAAACTGCTGGGTGATTGCTGAGCTGGGTGGTTTTTAGTCAGTAGAAGTTTGACACTCCCTTTCGCTCTGCCCAAGAACGGAAGGGTTTATTTGATGATTTTCCACCCGAAAATAAAACAAAAAAAGGTAGGTACTTGTTTTTCAATGTTCTGCCAAGAAAGTTGTGTTAAGTCATTCTCAAAGTTATCGATTTCTTATGTCACAATTATATCAGTCCCAGAGTCGTCATCAATAAAAGTCGTCCCCACATCGTACACCCCGCGTCACCTACAAACACCCCTACTCTCGTCAATGTCACATAATCCTTGATGGCGTAGTCAAAGAATACCAGCTTGACAAGTTATCACTTGATGAGGACAGGTGCTGCTAAAAATAGCACTCTATTATGTAGAGCATAGTTGTTATTCTAAGGGCGCGCTTTAATTTCCATTGGCTTCAATTAGTCTGCAACCTGCCATATGTCATTATGAAAATATTTCATTCAGTCCCTGTGTTTAATGTCAACGTACTTTTAGTGATTGGGACTTGGTACTGTGACGTGGTGTTCTATGTTGGTAAAGGGCAGCTCTGAGTTAATTAATTATTTCTTCATTATAAATGAATACAATGTGTGTTGGGTCATTTATTTTTAGCAGAAGGCATTGTTAGGCTATTTATAGGACAATTCATACTGAAAAATTAAGAAACACAGTTATATACATGTAAGTACTAGGCACGAATTTCAACTAAACCAATCAACTAGTTGTTTTTCACTTGTTTCGCCTTTTCGTCACAGAGACGGGACCAGCCATGTGTCCCAGATGTAGTGGCTTTTATTTGAATTATGGATACTGCTTTAATGTCTATTGCGCATTTTGTGAGGATCTGTTCTTTGAAATCATCATCAGCTTAACAATTTAGTTGGCTACCTTCCCAAACGAATGCCACATATCTCGATCTAGTGGCTTATTCATCCAACGGCTACCTGCCACAGCACCAAGAAGGTATTTTTTACTGTGCAAGCTATCTCGTCAGCCCAGGTGATTGTATTTTGCCTAACCGGAATATACTGTACAGGCACCTGCCTTGATTGTACGGCTTCCAGGCAAAAGTTACACAAAGAAGATATCATCTTCATCTGCCTAGCCTTAGATGCAGCTGACCACCAGTATTTAAGATGGAGCGACTGCCTATCTGACCTCCGCATAAGAACTAGCTAATATGATACCTCTTGGAAAGTCTTTCGGGCTCCTGACTACACGCTACAATTGACAAAGATCTTCAAATGACAGCCGAGAACATCGGCTCAACGTGCTTCCCAAGACGTCGGAGGAAGCTATGCCATCCCTGGATATAAGCTGACCAAGCGCCTTCTGCGCCTGGACAGAGACCGCCTGCGTCTGGTTGCGGGGACCATGCTAGGACTGTCAGTGATACCTAGGTATCACTGACAGTCCCCTGAACAGAGCATGCATGGAGGCGGAGGAAACGGTGTCGCATGTGCTCCTTGAGTGCACAGGCATTACCAAGATTTGTGAGGAGACCCTTAGAACACAAAGACCCCTTGCGTATGCCCTGAGGAGACCGGGAAGTTTGATCTGGTTCTGGAGGGAGGTGGGCTGGTTGTAGTAATCGACCATTCGATCGAATCGAAATCGAATCGATCGGTCAGTGGACCATTGTGCGCGAGCCATGGTGGCCGATTACTACAACCAGCCCACCTCCCTCCAGAACCAGATCAAACCGCACTTAGGCCTAGAAGTGTCTAGGCCTAAGTGCGGAAACTTAAACCTCATAAAGCAAGAACCGTTGTGAGCAAGAAAGTCACCGGAACGTTGCGGTCTCTCTACCGGTTGAAAAATGTACTCCCAGCTCACATCAAGGCAATGCTTGTACAGTCCCTAATCTTCCCCATTATTGACTATGGTGATATGTGCTACTATGACCTGAATGCAGATCTCCTCAATAAACTTGACCGACTTCTAAATAACTGCATTCGATTCGTCTTCAATCTTCGCAAGTACGATCATGTGTCTGAACAGCGATCGCTATTAAAGTGGTTACCTATCCGAGAGCGCAGAGCTTTGAGGGCTTTGACAACCCTGTTTGCTATTCTTCACAAGCCCACTTCCCCTTCTTACCTCACTTCCCTTTGCCAATATTTATGCACTGCTCACAGCAAGACTCTTCGCTCCGCTAATAATCGTCTTCTACGTTGTCCTTCTCATCGCTCTGGCTTTATAAAATCGTCCTTCTTTGTCCAGGCGGTCTTCCTCTGGAATGAACTCCCTCATGAGATCAGGACAGTAAACGGTCAGTTCACTTTCAAAATGAAAGCTCGCGAGCACATTCGCAAGAAGTTGGCAGCTTCGTCTCACAACTAAGTTGTTAAAGTTTTTCTTGTTATCTTTCGAAATTTTAAATATTTTATGTATTTATGTATGTATGTATTTATTTTTATAAGTTAGATATATATATTTTCTAACTTTTGTTTCTGTTAAGCACCTACTGTGTAATGTCTCTGCATCACCCTAAGGTAGACTGGTAGAAAATGCCCAAGGCATTAAGTCCGCCTTTGTACGGTTTCATTACTTGTGCATAAAGTTTTAATAAATAAATAAATAAATAAAGAAGAAAAAGAAGACGTTGGAGGAAATTCGGTGGTCACCCATCAACAGATCAATTTAACAGGTTTAAGATTGATCCGAGAAGTTGTTATTTTCTAGTCACAAGCTCTCCTAAAGTCAAATTCCGTATTTATCTGTGAACCAACCCAATAAGCACAGCGACACATTATTAGGTGTTCACAAGTTAAACATATTTTATTCAATAGAATAAACAGCGACGTTTCCGTAGTGCCTGGGCCACAATCCGATATTTAGGTTACAGCCAAACCGAGTCTATTGTGCAAAGTGAAACGTTGCCGTTTAATGTGTGGGGCAAACGATAAGGGATGTGCGAAAGTTGGTAGTTAATGGAAAAACTTATAAAAGTTGTCATGACAGGGTCACTCACTAAAATGAATGTGTCTGTTCTTTTTTTGCTTAGCGTGTAGTAATGTAAATAGGATAGATAACAAAAAAAAATAAGTCTGTCTTATAGATAACCAAAAGATATTAAACACGTATTTTTTCTTTTTTTACGTAAACAAACAATGAAGACGATACAGTGCTTTGAAAACTCGTGTGACATCACACTCTAAGACATTAGTATGACATTTTTTAGCGGTCATTGACGTCATCAACCCCCACTCAAATCTTTGACGCGTTTTATCTTCGTCAATTTTTATTGATTTGATAAAACAAAAATTACGTATCCAATATTTTTCGATAATCTAACAGACGGACTAATTAGAATCACATTTTTTAAGTTAGTAAACATCCCTATTGTAGACTTCTACTGACTTAAAATAACCCATGATCCTTTTTAACCCTTTATGCCGAAGCCGCGGTATCTCTTACAACATCCTGCAGCCCCGACGGGCGTCGGCCCTTGCCCGAGGGGCCTATCCATGTTGCTGACATCTCTTTGAGGCACGCGTGGAACACGAACGCGCCGTCGACACGGCCTGTCGTCATAAGACGGACGGACGGCGAGCTAGCCAATTACTCACCGTAGCTCACTTTCCTTTACGCACAAAACTCTTCATCTCATCCCTCAAGCCTCATCTATGCGATGTTTTATTCAGACGCGCGACTCGTTAGCGTGGGGCATTGTGGTCGCTAAACAAACCGACAGACCACGGCCTCTCAATGCATGCTTGATTTTTCAACAATAATGTAATTCCGCCATCGCTGGCTCCAAGTCATGCCAAGTTTTGATGAGTTGACAGCTAGATGTAGTTGGTATAGTTTGTAAGACCTTTCTCTTGTGAAGACAGAAAGCTATGATCTTACGTTCGTGTCTTCAATCTCAGAAGTTGTTAAACTTTTTACGTATTTTTGGCCATACACCTCTTTATTTGTATTACCAAGGTACGATCAAACTGTGGATGTACCTTCCTCTAGTTTTGAACATCCTAAAAACCTTACAAGGTTTGCTATCGTGGTCTTCATCAGCCTACAACAATCCTCTGTGGACAAGACATAGGCCTCTTCTATCGCACGCCACCCTGCGAAGATCGTCGCTTCGCCTTACACTTATCCATTCGCGGTCTCCACTCAAGATCACGTCTACTCCGACGGTCATCGTATAAACATCTAAAATAGCCTTTTAAATTGTGAAATCATCAAATGGCTCCTCCCGCCAAGCGCGGAGCGGAAGGGAGTCACAGACTTCTACTGACTAATAACCACTGTTCCTACTTAACCCTCTGTGTCCGTGCCACGGTATCTCTTTCGAACAACCCGCAGCAGCTTAAATGGTCTGTCTTTGTTAGTAAATTACTAAAGATTCCTTTAACGAAAACATTAATCGAACAAAATCAGATGCTTCCGCTTTTGTTCCGAAGCATTTTTCGTCAATCAAGTCAGACAAAAATAAATACAGTCTAGCAGTTCCACAAACCGCCTCTCAAAGAACCTAAATTGGACGTAGTTACACGATAAGGATCCAATCCACAAAACTACCAAAATTGAGTTAACTATACCAAAGAGACCGTAAAGGTAGATATTTTCGGTCAGCAAAAAGATCCCAGTGAAATACGAACACATGACATTGTCATAAACACGAGGTACCAGTCCACATGTATGGCGGGTGTTTATTATGAATCTACTGAAAAAATCCAATCCTCATGGATCATTAGTGAGAAACAGTCCACATGTATGGCGGGCGTTTATTATGAATCTACTGAAAAAATCCAATCCTCATGGATCATTAGTGAGAAACAATATCTATTGGTAATAGTATAAAATAAGTAATCTTAAAAGAGATCCAATTCACTTGGATCCTTTCTGATAATTATTGTTACTTCAAAAACCGATACATAGTAAATCACGTAAACGATCCAAAAGATCTTTTTTTTTGATCAATATTTACTTGTTAAATATTTTATTTTATATATATACAGGGTGTCCCAAAACTCAACGTCAAGCCGAAACGGGGTGACAGGATTGATCATAACCATCACGAGAAAAATCTGAAAAAAAATCTATCCCATGCAGTTTGAAAATTTTAGGCATTTTAAGAAAACCCTAGAAATTTGATCAAACTGTACCATTTTTCGGTTATTGTGGTTATTCTTTTTTATTTTTGTTCATTTGAACTTTGGAAGCGTAATACTAAATAACATTTCTAGAATCCCAATAAAAAATAATGACACAATTGCCTCAAGTTTCCGAGAATTGAGACTATTTGTTAAACTACGAATTTAAAATTTTGAAGATTCGTCGACTTTGACAAAAATGTACTAAAGTGCCTTGGCAAGTGGCATTAAAAGTTGGCGCATTTAATCAGAATTCTAAAATGGTACAATACTTGTTAGTTCCATACAATAAAAAAGAGTAAAAAAATTAAAACCTCAAGTAACCCGATTTTTGCTATCTCAGTTAAAATATTTTTGATTCGCACAAGCTCTAGGTAGGTTCTTAATTTTAAGGCAAAATGATGAGAGAGAGGGATAGTGGGTATGTTTGCCATGAGTGAGCGAGACAGATAGTGACGCCACTTTTACCAAAGTGAAAAAAAAGTTAGTAAAATTAGTAAAATATTGAAAAATCTTGATCTATCTTGCCAAGGCACTTTAGTACATTTTTTTTAAAGGAGGGCCTGTCAAAGTCGATGAATCTTCAAAATTTTAAATTCGTAGTTTAACAAATAGTCTCAATTCTCGGAAACTCGAGGCAATTGTGTCATTATTTTTTATTGAGATTCTAGACATGTTATTTAGGATTACGCTTCCAAAGTTCAAATGAACAAAAATAAAAAAGAATAACCACAATAACCGAAAAATGGTACAGTTTGATCAAATTTCTAGGTTTTTCTTAAAATGCCTATAATTTTCAAACTGCATGGGATAGATTTTTTTCAGATTTTTCTCGTGATGGTTATGATCAATCCTGTCACCCCGTTTCGGCTTGACGTTGAGTTCTGGGACACCCTGTATATATATTTTGTGTGTGTGTTTTTTTTGACATTTAATAATGTAAAATGATTAATTAATATGATAAATATTTTAAAAATTGATTGTGAATGTAAGGACCATGTGGGTCTTTCTTAAATTTTAACGATTCTCTGGCAGTTTGAGTGCTTTAAGTGACCCACCCAAACGCCTTTCTTTGGTATTGTTCGTCGTGACGTCGAGCTCCACGATAACTGACAAATGCTTGAACTGACTGGACGGGTCCACTCAAATCTGTGTGGTGCTTTCTTCAAAAGACCATCTCAGACATTAATCTGCATGGTCTTCATGTGTGTATTATACCTTATTGTTAACCCAAACGATTTTAAAAGATTAAAAGAGTAACCTTTGGAGTTTCTTGCCGGTTCTTCACCTTAGGAATCGACCAATGCACCGAACCGTGCCCCTTTTTACCGACGTTTTAAAAGTGCCCATGTAGGCCTATGTGAAATAAAAATATTTTGATTTTTGATTTTGAAAGTATTGTGAACTTAATATACAAAAAAAATGAAAGGAACATCTTGTGATTTTTCTGAAAGGGGCTTTACCATTTTGTGGCCTATAGGCAAAAAAATTGCTCAACCTAAACTAGACGATCTGAGGTCAATGTTCCATTTAATTCCAAAAGATTGTTTAGACTTTTACAAGTCTCTACAGGGGGATGAAAATATAGAGGATGACCTCGAAGGATTCAGTGGTCAGCCTGATTTTCATATTGAATATGAAAGTCAGGAAGAATAAGCATATTAGAATAATGATTAAGCAATGAACCTAATTTTTTATCTTTTTTTATTATTGATAAGAAAAGATGTGTGCGGTTATATGAATAAAGCTTTTTTAGTAAATTATTAGTAGTTTTATTTATTTTTCAAGATTTAGTTAACAGTTCGTGACGTGGTTCCTAATTGCGAAACATCATTTTATGCTGGTTTTATTGAGAATACAATTTATCAAAAAGGATCCAAACCCATATTTTCTTGAATAATATTTGAAATATCAAATTAAACTTAGTAAATTTGATTTAAAGTTAAAATATAAATAGTTTTCCTTATAATTTCAATAAAACCAACAAATTTACAGCACTGCATCATAGAAGAATTCCGATGCAAACTTTAAAATTCAATATCTCAAAACTAGCTTAATGTGGATTGGATCCTTATCGTGTAACTACGTCCAATTGCACTTCGATCAAAGCGTAACAATCTTCTACTTTTTGTCATCGTATGTCATGTTAAGGGGGAGGTACCCTACGGTCCCTACGCATTCTACCTGCGTAGGTACCTCCCTCTCTCTTCGTAATCACACACATAAAATTGCGAATACGTTTAAATTTCTGTTCTCAAGACTATTAATATGTCATTTACAAAATCACCACTTGTCCCCCTCTGTAATCATGTACTTATTGTCATTGGACCTAGAATAAACACCTGATATAATCGAGCTAATAATAACACGTTTCCCCTACATGAGTTGTTTCTATTTTAAAATATAATTGCTTTTCACCCTACAAATCATTTGCACGCGGTTATTTTTTCCGAAGCCTAATTTGCGCAACCCTTTTAGTACTACAGGAACGGAAGTTTTAATTGCATAGTTTTGTATTTATGCACAAATTCGTAGCACTGATATGACATGTACAGTCGGTGAGGAAAAGTTTGGCATTTGTTTGTTTTATTTTAATACTCTTTTGCACAGTTATTTGGTTCCAAAAAAGCTTACCAGTAAAGTTTTTCGAGCTTTTTGGAAAAGGGGTAGTTTTATATAATGATTGATAAGTTATTAGACTTTTCAGATAAAACTACCAAATGACTGTACTACTTTTGTGCATTTATATTTAGAACCAGTGTTTACAAATAAGAGGTTTTTATCACGGTCTGGATAAAACACAAACAGAGTTCATTACATAAATAAAAAAACTTGAAGATAACAACACAAAGTTTTAATTAGCTATCTAATAGACTAATTTTAGTTGCGAAGACTGACTTCTATCTATTACTCTTGATGGAAAATAATGCGAAGCTAATTTATACTTGTTACAATTTTCAGATAACGTCATATAATATTCTTAATGATTCACATTTTATCACCAATATAATTTATTTCTATAATTTATCTAACATCTGATCCATCTACATCTCACTTAAGATAAAGATAATATAAATAATTGATGCTGGGACCGTGTGGTAAAACCAGTATGAGTTTCTTTAATAAGTTGAAAGAAAATCCGAACATAATATTCCAAAAGAGAAGATGCTACCTTTAAGTAAGCTAATATTGTTATTGTAAACTGTCACAACGGTAACATTATTTTATTTGTAAGCTGTGTCAACAGTTAAATAATTGTACCTATTTATTTTACCATTTATGTACATACAATAGTTCAACTATAATTATACAAGACAGAAATTACCTTTAAAGTATTTAAATACGATTGTTTATTAACCAGCAACTACTCACACAACAATATCCTGTCACAAATTCACGATCAATAAAAACTCAGGAAACTTGGTTTTCGTAAACATTATTGCACCGACAGTACTTGCCTACAGTTGGGTGATTCAAGAAATGTCCGGCTAATTACAGACTAGCGACCATTATAAAGGTAATTTGCTTATTCCGGTTTTGTACGCCAGTTCGACATCTGTACAATTGTGCAATAACAGCTATTATACGTCCCTCAGACGTATTACGTACGTTGTCCAAGTAATTGTTATAAAATCGGGATATATTCGGTCAATGTCCCGATAAATATGGACCTGGAATTATTGCTGCGGTTGTTTTGAGCAGATGGTGCATTTAGGCTTTGTTGCATCTGCTTTTATGAATTCTGCGGGAGATTTTTGAAGTATACGTACGAGGGTTTAATTGAACTTCTTTTAGTCACATAACTGCAAAAAATCCAATTGGGAAACACAATAAACAAACTTTTCCATCTGGTTTCTGTTGAAACACATGATTTAAATGTCCATAATTTGAATAGCAACAGTTTTCCCAAATTTAAAGCCTTACTGAATACAGCTTGATACCGGTAGTTCGCATTTACCATTTTAGAAAATGGGTTCATAATAATCCATTTCAAAATAAAATACCACAAAGTGATACAGAGACGTCATTACTACTAGCTATTTAGTGAAGTAGCTAGCTAAATTTTTAGTGAGGTATTTCTATAAATCTTCTAAACCAAACAATTGAGTTAAATTCAAAGCTCTAACTCATCATACATAATCACTTCACATAAATAATTCCATATTCTATCTGATTTCAATCAAATCACAATACATAATTAAAATCCATTATGAATCAGCTCAAATATTGAATATTTTACTTCGATGACAATGAAAATGCCAATCGGTTACATTATGGAGTATCTATTCGATGGAATATTACAACACCGGCGGACATTGAAACTCGATGTAATTATATATCCATAGTATTTATTACTTCGGCCTTGTCAAAGTATGAAACGGTAGCTCGAACACAATAAGCTAATCATACGCTTGCAAGAAAGTCTTGTAAATAAATAGTATGGCACTCACGGATGTGCTGTTCGGCAAGCACATTCCTTCCTTAATGAGTGTAATAAAATGTAATATGAGTTTTGAAAATTATTTAATTGTATAAAATATTTCAGCAATAGTTTACCATATTTATTAAACTGTTGGTATGTACTAAAAATCATTCTCAACCGACTTTCATAAAGGAGGAGATTCTCCATTTGTCTGTACCTAAGTGTTTTTTTGAGCAGTGGTGGCCCAGTGGTGGAGGCCCCGACTTACGAACAGTGAGTCACGGGTTCGAACCCAGTCAGGCGCATTACTTTGTGTTATTTCAACACCTCTGCTCTCAAAACGGTGAAGGAAAACATCGTTAGGAAACCGGCATGTCTTAGAACCAAAAATTCGAAGACATGATTGTGACATCTACCAATCCGCATTGGGTCCACGTGGTGGATTATAGTCCATCTCTCTCCAAGAGAGGAGGCCTGAGTCCCTGCAGTGGGAACATTATAGGCTGATGATGATGATGAAGTGTTTTTTAGTATGCTTTGTTTAATAATTCAACCCAAAAGAAACGTAGGTATACAAAAACTAACGTAACCTGAAAAATATGACTGTGTATTTTATTGTCCTACTACAGTATTTTCATTTTTTTTTTAAACGTTTAATAAACGTTGCACCTCATTATTAATTTCTCCTGTATCGAGGGAGCGTTCACAAACATTTAAACTCACATAAAAAAATACCCAGACCCGAAACAACTACCTGTATGCCATACAAATATTTGTTCCGTGCGGGGATCGAACCCGCGACACGCACCGCAGCAGTCCATTGCTTGAGCCATTGCGCCAACCTGCTCAGTACGATTCATATTATGTATTTGTAGTCGGCTGTATATTTTGTTTGTCCATGTATCACGTTAGAGCGATAGAACGATAGATGAATGGT
The DNA here is from genome assembly GCA_932274075.1 of Diarsia rubi. Lineage (NCBI taxonomy): Eukaryota > Metazoa > Arthropoda > Insecta > Lepidoptera > Noctuidae > Diarsia > Diarsia rubi. The sequence goes on along the minus strand of OW026424.1, from coordinate 14,776,157 downwards.
CGTTCTATTCACGTGCGGCATTTCAATATTATCGCGAACCTTGTCAGGTGAACAAAGGCTCGAAAGCTAAGAGATGAATAGTGGCGTCGTTAGTCGGAAAAACCTTACATATTCACATCACCCTTACTCCATTATAATAAGGGCTATTCTTGTGCGTAGAGGCATGGAGAAGATAATTATGTCAAGGATGTGTAACGGTCAGCTCATTTGACAAATGTCTAGGGCTTGGACTTTTGATGTGAACGTTTGATTAGGATGTGTTTCAATTAATTAAAGTCAGCTTTGTTTCTTCATAATTATTTGTGGTGATACAAAGATAAAGTTACATTTTATCTTCATCAGCGATAATGATAACGCAAAAGACAAAAATGTATTGAATTGAAATTTTAGTAAGATTTCTGAGAGAACCAAAGTTTGAGTTGTCATAGCTTTTTTTTTTTTTTTTTTTTTTTGGGGGTGGGAAATCATCTAATAACCCCTCCCGCTCTTGGGCAGAGTGAAAGGGAGTGTCAGACTTCTACTGACTAAAAACCACCCATGTTCCTTGTTAGCCCTATATGTCGAGGGTGCGGGATCTCTTACAACATTCCGCAGCCCTGACGGGCGTCGGCCCTTGCGGGCCCCTTCCATGTTGCTGACATCTCTTTGAGGCGCGCGTGGAACACGAACGCGCCGTCGACACGGCCTGTTGTCGTCATAAGACGGCCGGACAGCGAGCTAGCCCATCACTCACCGTCCACAGGCCCGCGTCTACGGTGGCCGGAAGTCATCACGTGGCCCCCGACGCCCGGAGCGCCTACCGCGGCGGCTGGGACGAGAGGTTCTCTCCCTCTCGCGTTCCGCCGCCTCCTTCGCTAGCATCACTGCTTCGCAGAAGGAGGCGACGGCGTCCCATTCATCCTCGCACCGGACCATGGCTTGCACCAGGGCCGGGCGCGAGAGGTCGCCGCCGCCAATTGCCGCTACGAGAACACGGCGGGGCTCTGCCCAAGCGGGGCACACCTCAACGGTGTGCTCCACCGTGTCCTCCGGCCGATCTTCACAATGGTGGCATCCGGGCGTTTCCTCCCGCCTGATTCGGTGCAGGTACCTCCCGAAACAGCCATGTCCGGTGAGGACCTGCGTCAGACGGAAGGTGAGGGCGCCGTGGCGTCTCTCTAACCACTCCTCAAATGGCGATAAGTCCCCTCTTATCGCCACTATCGTGGCGTGCCCTGCACGAGGTTGCGACAGTCGCTGTCTCCATGTCACCATGAGATCGCACCGGAGGTCCGCAGCAATTTGCCGTGGCAACGGAGTGACCCCCCGGTGTAGCGCCTCCGCGCGCCATTCATGCAGGCGCGCGAGGACTATCGCCTCCAGATCCCATGGCGGCAATCCGGCAAGGAGGTTCGCCGCATCGCGGGAGATCGTGCGGTACCCCCGTACCAGCCTTACGGCCATGGCCTTCTGGGGCACGTTCAGGTAGTGGGCGGCCCGCTTCCTCAAAGCAGGCGCCCACACCGGGGCCCCGTAAAGGGCCATGGACCGCACGATCCCCGCATAGAGCCTCCGGCAGGAGGCGTTTGGCCCCCCCAGATTGGGCAGAAGCCACCTGAAGGCAGCCGCGGCCCGCTCCAGTCTGGGAGCCAAACGTCGGAAATGCTCCACGAAGTTCCACCGGCTGTCGAGGACGAGTCCTAGGTACTTCAAAGTACACTCGACGCCGATGGGAACCCCTCCCACCATTAACTGGGATCCCGCCGGCAGCGCATTCCCACGTCCATGGAAGCCTATAGCCTCCGACTTGTGAAGCGCCACCTCGAGACCCAGCTGCCGGATCCTCTCATGTGCATAGCTCGCACAATGATTAAGCTGAAGTGACAATGGAAATACTAGCCGTAGAACCCATGACCATTGGGGTACAGGCCGCGAATTGGCAAGCGTAAGGTGAGACACCTGAGGATTGGTAGAACAACAATCTCCGCAGTGCGGCCGGTACCAAATGGCTGAGAGTTGCCCAAAATTGCATTATGTGGAGTGGGATTGAAGAGGCGAGAGCCAACAGTGGACCACTGCAGGCTAGTAATGAATCTCCCAAAAAAATTGTGTCAATTCTGTTGAAAATCGTAGTAAGGATGTGTGTTTTCAATTATCACAGGTCTTTTGGTCTAAGCGCTTCGGTCACAAAATAAACAATTTTTGATCATAAGAAAGATTAATTTGAAATGAAAAGATCCTTTTGAATTTAGCATTGAGCATGTACAATCAAGGCCCGTCGAGGCTGCAGGTTGTTCGAAAGAGATACCGCAGCCTCGACACAAAGGGCTAAGAAGGAACGTGGGTGGTTTTTCATCCGTAGAAGTCTGACCGCTCAGCTCAGATCGGGAAGAGTCATTTGACGATTTACCACCCTTTATTTATTATTTATTTATTATTATTTATTATTATTATGGCACTTCAACGAATGGTTCACAGAAACATTACAGATATTATCACAGTTATTAAAAGGTACAATGAACTTTTCACTTAAAGAAGTTCACAGCACTTACATAATGGTATTGCTTAACTAAAAAAAAAAAGTTACATAAAATTAAATTAATTAAACTATTGGTATTTAATAATATTAGCTTAAATTAATGTTAATAATTAATCATTTAAAACATAGAATTTGACTAAAAAGGATTGACTAAATGAAATAATAAAGTAAAAATGAATTGTAAATGTTGTAAAGAAACAATAAGTAAACAAAAATAAGGAATGAATCGTGAATTAATAATTGTATAATCGAATAAAACACAGTAAAATCATAAATACTGCTGGGAACAAAAGAAATGCTTACGAAATTGAGTCAGACTGTTGGAGAAGATGTCGATGTTATTGGTGCGAGAATGGCTATCATTGTACCTCCTCATCAATCGGTTTAAAGGTGCTGATCGTCCGAGGTTAGTTCGAGCCGTAAACGGTGCAAACACATCCAGCTTACGGTCAGGCCTGGGTTGACTACCACGAGGAACAGATATATGTATGCTATCCAGAAAGCCCTTCAAAAAAAAGCATGCGCAAGCATGTACAATTAAACGGTAATTAAGCTCATCGTTTATGTACCTACTACAAATTGCTAAAAGTTATAACAAAATTAGAACACTTCGAGGGTAGTAAACACCACAGCGTCTGCATCTGCAAAAAAACAAACAAGTCCAAAAGTAATAATTGATCTCCTTATTTACATCGCATTATTTTTCATGTTTTATAACAACTAAGAAACAGCTGCGGTTTTTGTACTACCATGTATTCATTAAAAATGGCCACATTTTTTGCTGCTTTGTTTAACTTACTTTGTAGTACACTTAAATTACTTGAGTATGACATAATTGTGTGAGTAATTGCTGTTGTGACAATGTGTTTACTTTGTTGCAATAATACTCACCACGCCAATTTAACAGAGTCATACAAACACTACCTTTCACCCACAATACTATTTCAGAGAACTATCAACGCGTTGAAGAGGAATCTTCTAGGCACGTTTTTCTATCGACTAACAATGTGTCTGGTTGGGATTTTTATTCACAATATTTCCCACCGAGTCACACTGTAAGTGTAACACGTCACAGTGTGACCCATCGGGAACATACGATAAAAAGTTGTCCAATCGAGTAACACATGATTGTGACTGGTTGGGATTTTTACTCACAATTTTCCCAACGAGTCACACTGTGACATGTTACAGTGTGACTCGTTGGGAACAATTCGTTCATTCCATCATAGACCTCATCTATCGCTTTCAATCAGACGTGTTCAAGGTCATGCGCAGGTCCATACCTATTGAAATTTTAGAAAGACATGGAAAATGGTCAATTTAAACAACGATAAGTAAATTATTATTAAGTGTCATCCTTATGTCCCATGTAATAGAGACTAGATGACGAGCCTATTGTTATCAATCGGGCGTAAAGACTCCGACTGAAAAACTCCTAATGGTAAAACCCAATATAATTTTGCCATCAAGGCAGTCAACTTTATTGGAACTTAAACATAACTGATGAACTGTGGTTCTACTAATGGATACATCTCTGCCCCCTCTCCTCTGCGCCCTTCGGGAACAGATGTGAATACGCAGGAAATTTAAAGTTGTTGTTTTTCGTCGTTGAAGTTAAGTCGTCGTTTCCCTGCATTTTCATCAATTTCAGAAACTCTTGTATATGCCACACTGGGAGACTATTCTTCGTTGTATTAACCGGTACCAAAGATTTTCAAAGGCGCAGTATCTTCCTTCATAAGGAACATAAGATAAGCTACATTCAATAGGTTAGCTTTTTAAGTCTATGTCCATAAAAGTCTGTTAAAGTCCAGCTGTCAAATATCGTATGACGACATAAAATCCAACTTTATAGCCACATCATATTAAAGGGCGTTTCATTATTTTTTAATTAGAACATTCGACTTTATACTTTTTAATTAAGCATTGTGGTGCTGTTAAGTTTTATTACTTTCTAACCACGGTTTCCAACGAAATTATGACAAAGTGTTGAATAAATAATATTGCGCATAACCCCTTAGGAACTAGCATTTTTATGTTGTTTTTATTAAATTGACTCCAGCAAATTTAGAAAGTTTCGGTAATTTGAAATATTTAAGTGTTGAACAGGTATAAAAATATTTGTAGTGTAAATTGAATTAGTCGAATAAAAAGGTTTTGACTAGTTCAGTGGTATTTTTATTATAAAAGTTTTATGTTGGGAAAATAAAAAGATGGTGAGATGAATAAAAAGCTGCTTGACATGCGCGGTCGTAAAATGAGCGTCAATAATCGAGGGCGAGTCAAAAGGGCAAAGGCGGTTATAAACATCAAAACACCGTAGGGGTGTCACTTATTTTTCTGTGTGGAATCTCGCAAGTGTACTTATAAGGCTGGTTCATGCTTAACTGAACTATCCTGTGGATACCTCCAGCTTCCTCGAGGCTGAAGGCATAAATACTTATAGACTAAGTAACAGTGCGCTAAGGCACCTCTTAAGGGGTACAAACCTCGACATTGGTCGTTACTGGGTAGGGCAGCAAAGGGACATGGTAGATATAATTTGGTACGAATAGTTACAGCACTGATATCAACATTTGTGCCTTACCTACATAACAAAAATTTGTTAATTGATATGTTATGTACTTTTTTATTTTTAAATTGTTTATAGTTATATAATTTTTTATTATTGATTTGTGTCTGTAGTAACTCTAAAATGAACTTACACCTTACTATCGTATCGAGTCTGGTTCTTCTAACCAACATAACAGACAGAATGTGTTGCTGGGGAGTTTGTTCCGTCACTTCTTCTTTCCAGCTAAACACTAGGAAGTGCCGAAGGGTGGGCGTTTTGGGGGACTGTCACTTGTAAATAAGTAGAGTAAAGTAAATTTTGACGTTCGAAAAGTGCTGATTATCAGCCTAATTTGAATAAATGACTTTTGATTTTGATTTTGAAATGAGAGTGTCACTTCTAAAACCATCGGTAGTCAGACAGACAGTTCCTGTTCTTTTTACCTCAAACTAATATAAGTTTATTCCAGCCATGCCATGCCCACATAGGCTGGAAAACCAATAAAACAAAGCACAAAACCATACTTGTTTCATAATACAAATGCTGGCTACAACACCAATTCCACGTGCTAATCCGGCGAAAATCCCTCTTATTCCCACTTAAATAAAGTTGTTAAAACCCCTCAACGCGTCCAGGCAATGAATAAATTTGGTAGAACGCTTGCAATAAATACCAAACATTAATATACATGATGTGCGATATTTTACGTCGGTAGATTAAACTGATGTTGTGTATGAGGCCTTAGGGAGGCGTTTAACTAACTTAGTGAGGACATAGAGTAGGGAGGAATAGTGTGGGAGATAGGCCGCTTAGTTTTGGTTAAGATGATATGAGTACCTACTTATTCTATTAGGGAAAAAAAGTTTTCACAATTTTTGAAGATACTAAAATTAAGTTCTACCTGAGCCCTTCTAATTATTCTTATAACAACTCTTATATAATTTAATTTTAAATGAACTTCTTTAAAAATCCAAACTACATGTTTTTTACTATAGCAGAAATGAGTATTTGAATTTGTAATTAATTATTCAAAGAATTGCAGAAATTCGATTAGTTTTTTTTGAGAAATAGTATCACACAACCCGATATCCATACATCCTCACAAATTATCGCGTTTATAATATGATTAGGATATAAAACAATACAGTTCAAAATAAAAATGACCAAAAAACTACATTCACATCAAAAATTTCACAAATTTCCCACCAAATAAAGTATCCCACCTAGATCTTAATCTTTGTCTCATTGCATCCCGTTGTAAAGCGAGGAAAGCATATAAAAGTGTCTAAAAAAAGTCTAGTATTGTCTGCAACGAGGACAATATGTTACGTACAGTTAGCGACTTGTAAATTATGCATCATTATGTAGTTTGAAAAACTTTCGCATTTATGAAAATTTATGTAAGAAAGCATGCAGATTAGTTGTGGAATGTGATGTTTTATTTAATATATTCTCTTTTATATCTGAGGGCATTATTTAAATTAGGTAAGCTATTTAGTTTATGGTTGTATGTTAAAAAATCTTAAAGCTGATTATATTTTAAAGTGTTTCACGTGAGAATCCATCATAAAATCTTTAAAATTGGTTAACTTTCTCTGTCAGCGCGCAAATCGTTTATAGCACTCGATACTGCGTTTGAAAATAAAAAATGCCGACGTAGCCGTAGGCCACTCATATGCCAGGCTCAAATGGTGGAACTGAGTTGGTTACATCTGTCGGGTACCAAACAGCAGCAGACGGTAACGGGACAGGCCCAAAAAATGGCCCAGGAAATACAAAATACAAAAAAATACAAAAACTTTTCCGTAAAACAATATTTCTTACATTGGTTGTTGATTGGAGTCTCCTTTTAAGCAAATAATGCCTGTAGTAGGAGACTACTCGAGAAATGTAAGAGAAATGGCGAGACCTACTCGATTTCTTCACTAGGTTTGGCGAAGAACAGCAATGGATAGAGATAATTGGAAGGAGGATAGTGAGGCCTTTGCCATCTAGTCAGATACAAATGGCTGATAATGAAAAAAAATATATAATGAAAAGGTATCCTTTAATATCTAAAAGCAGCACACATAGCATTTCTTTAGAAGGTCTTTACGAGTTCTTCGTATTTTTATTATTTATCTTAAATATGTAAGCTCGTGGTGCTTGTCGAGGAGCTCGTGGTTTAATAATAACTGCCACTCGGGTCGGTCTTTAGGTTAAGCAGCGCTTGCCTAGGTTGGTTTGTGGATGTGTGACCGCCCATTACATACCTAGTTTCCTCCGTGCTTCGGAAAGCACGTTAGGCTGTTGATCCCAACTGCCATATATAGATCTTTGGCACTTGTTACAGGTAGTCATTGACCTGAAAGTCTGACAACCAGTCTTACCACAGGGTATCGTATTACCCAGTATTTACTTGGTTGTGGAGGTCAGATAGGCAGTCGCTTCATGTAAAATACAGCTGCATTCGGTTAGACTGGACGCCGACCCCAATAGTTGGGAAAGAATAGGCAGATGATGATCTAAAATATGTAAGAATATTATATTTACTAGTTTATATAAAATAAACTCTCCTTTTAACGTTATTCACCTTACCAAATGAAGCCTTTACCATTATCCACGTTTTCCTTCCACGGACATACTTTTAATGCGGAACAGAATTTCCAACGTGTTTGTTTCATACATGGCATTTTGTTGTTCTAGGACCGCCGCCACCAAAACAGTTTGACCTCCCTCGGCCCCCGTAAGGTTCGAAAATCCAGGAGCAAAGTGGTACTTCAACAGGAGAGAAGGTTCAAGGAAAATTGGTTGCTTTATACGTGAGAGCATGCTTCATTTGTTCCTCGCTCCGGGCACTAGCAACCGAACCATTGTTTATGAGAACGGCCAATTATGTCTTTACAACACAATTTCTTTATACCTTATAATATTTTTAGTTCTTACCACTACTCATTAAAACCAGAGCTTATTGTTCCTAATACTCCTTTGTTTTACTTTTATGACGTAGGTATATAGTCAAGACTTGTAGATAAGTTACAAACTAGGAGCTTGGAAAATGAGCTGTGCTACAGATATTATGTTTCTAACAGAATGTGAATCTTGGAAATTCTTGAGATCCTTGTTGAAACTCATAGTTCGTAAATAGAAATTATTATGTTAGACTTGTTTTAAGTTCTAAAGTTCTTGAAAACAGTAGGATAGCATGTTTCTTAGAACTGAAGACTGGTAGATAACCTAGTAACTTAATCTAACCTTAATAAAACTGCAATAATTGAACTCAGAAAGAGGCGTTGGCTATAATTTGTAGGTTTAAAAAAACTTTTTGCAATCCGACAAAGGATAGCAACATTTACGTGAATAACCATAAAATTATTTCTCGCACTGAAAAAATTAAAACATTACACTGTACTTAAACAGTAAAATATGAGCCTAACGTTCTAAGCAGTAACTGTTTAAAACATTTTTTTTACTGTTTTAAACATTTTTTTTTTATGTTTTAAACTTTAAAATTTTAAAAAAATTATGTTTTAAACAGTTACATGTTTTTAACGACAGCTCATTAAAAGTTACTGCTTTGAACTCATATTTTACTGTTTAAGCAGTACAGTTTATAGTTTTATTTTTATCAGTGCAGACGGTACATTATCTGATAAACGATATTGGGTCTCACTACCTATTTGATATCCTATAAAGTTTAGTTGCAAATAAAATACTGCATACATTGTTACTTCTTCAACATTTCACATTACTATTCATAGCATACTATACGCAAGCTTCAAGAAAAGACTAGTCATTTCAAGAGGTGATAATATCCAAAGAATTTAATGTCATATAAAAATTTATAACTTCAGGACACACCTGTCGTGTTCCACTGTGGATCGTGGCAAAAATGGCAAGGGAATGGCAATGGCAACAGAGTAACAACAAAAGTGTATTCATGCATCTGGCACTGATGATGTGCACATTACCGTGTGTCTGTGTTCCAATTATGAAATTGATCTGAATCGCTATTTGTTAATTGAATTTGACGGTAGCTTGTCATTTGCTTCATTTGTTTTAGTAATGATTATGAAAAATATTTCATACACATAAAGGTCATTTCCGCAGACTCCTGTGTGTCTATGGAGAATAAAACTCTTAAGACACCAAAATCTTTTATGTTACTTGTTGCTGGATACTACCCGTGGATATTATAATGTACCTACATGGTATTTTATATAATCTTAATATTTATATAATGTTTGGACTATATCTGAAATAAATGAATTCGGTCTTAGAATTAAAGAAAGATGTGTATGAGATTGATTCAGGAAAGATATATACAATATAGTCCTCCTTACCGATTTCGGTAACGACGACCCCTAAAAGCTATTTCCTAGCGTGTGCTCTTATATGGCTGGCCAGGCCGAATTTGTTTTTAAATACCCGGTCACATTTAAAGCAGTAGAGTTGACCGGCAGAGTTGTAGGTATAGGTGTAGGAGGGTTTAGGTCTCTCCTTACGTATTTGGCGCTTTTGTATCAGAGTTTCGATTCACTGTTTTTCAAAAGATTTTGCCTTTTTGAAAATAGTAGAGCGCCAAGACGACCTATGCAGAGCGAGCCTCTCCCAACCAGTTGGATCAATAGCGCAAACGTTCTGATGCCTCTTGAGCACATCCTTATAGCGGAGATGTTGACCGCCATGCTTTCGTTTGCCCTCAGTCATGTCCGAGTAGAAGACCAATTTGGGAAAACGGTAATGCTTCATGCGGAGGACGTGCCCACACCATCTGAGTTGACGTTGCATCAGTAGAGCTTCTATGCCAAACATATCGGAACGTTGCAGAACCTCAGTATTAGGAACACGGTCCTGCCACTTAATGCCTAGGATGGATCTCGGACACCTTAGGTGAAATGTGTCTAGTTTTCTAATATCTGGTTTATACAAACACCATGTCTCTGCGCCATAAAGAAGGACAGGTATGATTAATGCCTTATAAACACTAATCTTCGTCTCTAGCTTCAGGTCATGTGATCTCCAGACACGGTCATTAAGACGTCCAAAGTTAGCAGCGGCATTTGCAATACGCGATGGTATTTCCAAAGCCAAGGTGTTATCATGCCTAATGTTACTTCCAAGATATTTAAAATGCGTGACTTCCTCTAGTGGTTTTCCATCTAGATTGAGTATGGCATCATCTGCTTGGCAGCCTCGTGGTGGTTGTTTGAGAACTTGCGTCTTGGAAGCACTGATCACTAGGCCGAGGAAAGAATACAAGGCCAATCAAATATCGTTTAATATACAATCTTTACAGCTTTGTTATTTAATGGCAGTCAAGCACAGTACTACATCAAACCGATACCTCATACAAATTTGTGTACACAGCAGAATCTTACACAATTATATCAAGTTCCATTCCATACAAACTTTTTAATAAACGACTTCTCATATTACTCTCAACCGGAATTATTAAATATCATTTACGAGCAGTATTTGGGTCGGTACAACCGCGTTCAGAGCCGCGAGGGCAAAAGTGATTTTTTCTAAATGCGTGCTTGGTTGTACCTCGCGGGGACAATTTACGCGGCCGGCATCGGCAGTCCAATGTGATTGTTAACTATGGTACAAAGATTACAAGTTATCTACCAAGAGCACGATGCTCCAATGAATAGCAGGTTGTGGTCCGTCTCAGTATTTTTACGGCTTATTACTACGTAGCCCGTTTACACTTTACGTCTGAGGAGTTATCGTTTGTTATAAAACTTTGTCCGAATCGATAAGCATAAAAAAGTAATAAGGAAACTATTGTGCCATTAGCTTCTTGAAACAAGATTATGTTTTATAGAACGACATTATAATAATAATAATAATAATAATATTCCACAACTATCACACAACGTCATCTATTCCCAAGCTAAGCAGAGCTTGTGTTATGGGTACTAGACAACTGATAAACATACTTATATATTTCTAAATACATACATATTATAGATAAAGATATAGTAGAAGAAGAGAGAGAGTTGTAGAAGTGTAGTGGTGGGTGTAGTAGTTGTAGTAGATATATTATTGTTATAGTTCTCTCTCTTGTCTGATTCATTTGGGGTCCACGCAGCGTGAATTCTTCTTCCATATTTGTCTATTACTCGCCATTTCATCAGATACCTCCTTAAAATCACAACGTAACAACAACTTAACGATTAAATTAAGTACCTAACCCTCGGACATGGTTATAAACGCTTAATTGGCAACACAATGAAAAACAAAACTCTTGAAATCATAATCAAAAAACGATTTTCAACGTGTATTTGAAATGCTTTTCATTGTTCGATTTTTTGAGTACAGGCCACGATGCGGTGGCACGTAACAAAATACGCGTCAAAAAGCTTACAAATACGACAAAAACGCCGCACTAATCCAACCCAATTTTGAACGCTATACGTCATAAGAATAACGACTATAGAGGGTTAACTTGGAATCTTAATACGAATCATTCAAAGATCCTGCTTAAGCATTTAATTTTGACGACCGTCGCCGCTTTCAGAATAAAATAGAGACAATTTTAATTTAACAAATCTTCAAAGATATTAACATTAAAATAAATTTTACAAAGAGCCGATTTTATTTCACTTATTAAAACGCACCTTTTAATTAGTTTATAATGAGCGATGTCCCATTTAATTAAAAAGTAGGTAATTAATAGCTTTGTCACATGGTAATAACATTTGTTTTAAAGATTCACAGACTTTTCTACATTCTTCAGTACTTACTGGTTCTATTTATGGTTTTTTCAAATAGGCTTGAGAAATACATAATTCAGCTCATACATTTTTCCGATCTCTACAGACATTTTTTTTCATAAATCTGGTCATACACGTCATACCTCTCCGTTCTGAAGAACCTCACCATATATGGTCAGTGTATATCTTTCTAAGGATTGTCTTTCTTGAGAAATATTCTTTCACAATATATAAAATTAAGAATTCTTACTATCCTCTTACATGTAATAAACCTTATAAATTTAATATATTTCAGCTGCACTCGCCACTAAAGAGCAACATCGGAAGATATCGTAAATTACTTTACGTCTTGTGAGCAAAATGCTGACAAATGACATGTGTTTGGTCCCAACATTTTATTTTTGGACGTCCCACACAGGGCCGTAATCAGAAACCGTAGTGGAGCTGAAATAAACGGGGTCTTCTGTCTTAATTTAAGAGGTGGACCGAATTATTGAACTCGAATAAAATAAAACTACCTTTTACATTTTTGCTAATACTTTTGCACTTACGCACACGCAAAAAAAAACACGTAAATCGGAAATTAAAAGAAACCGCATATTTTCATAGACGTAGGTAGAAAAGAGATATTTTCAATTACTTTGTTCGGAGATAACTCATTTTTTTGTCCCTTTCACCCAAATAAAAAACATTTTGTTTCACCCAAAACTATTAATACAAATTAGAGTTAAACGTTTAAGATTACGTAGGTAATTCAAATATAATAATCGTATGTAAAAGGTCTAATAAAGACATAATTTTTGTTAAAGAACATTGCATTTTTTGTGGGATCACTAATGAAAGACCATTAAATGAAGATCTCTGATACTGATAAAATCTTGAATGATCGTTTGAAAAGTACGTGTCTTAATATAATGGATTATGTGTGGTGTATGTTTAGTAGCTTGCGGCTATATCCCATGATTGTAGAACATCAGGAAACGGAGATTACTTTTATATAAGTTCAGTATTTATGTGAATACATAACTCTAAAGGTTGAACTAGTATTTAAAGTGTCTGTTTTCACACTATAAAAGTGTTTGAATGATCAACTAAATCTTAATCACACACAGCATGTTTTTGTTTCTATTATCTTTATAAAACATGTTTGAAAAAACATTTATGAGATTTTTTATGGTTATTTATGTAATTTAATACAAATACCTACCTAATGGTCACTCAAACGAAAATGTATCTATGATCGCATTAGTATTACACATTGACAATTACTTAAAGGTCAATAAATTGTAGTGCTTAGTTCAGTCAGTGTCCCGATATTTTGACAGTCAGTCTTACCAAGAGGTATCGTAGTACCCAGTACTAACTTGCGAAGGTCAGATAGGCAGTCTCCACAAGTAAACTATTGGTATACTTATAGCTGCACCCAGTTAAACTGGAAGCCAACTTAGACAACCCCACTATGGATGGGAAAAAGCTAGGCGAATGATAATAGTTAACTAAAAAAATCTAATCTAAAAAATCAGATAGATTTCCAAAAAATATTGGACACGTATTTTTTCTTTTTTCACGTAAGCAAACAATGATACAGTGCTTTGAAATCTCGTGTGACGTCATATTGTAAAACATTTTTTAGCGGTTAGTAACGTCACAAAAACCCAATCAAATTTTTGAAGCGTTTCATCTTCGTCAATTATTATTGATTTCACAAAAAAAAATACGTGTCCAATATTTTTCGATAATCTAAAAGACGGACTAATTAGAATCATATTTTTTTAAGTCAGTAAACATCCCATTGACGATATCAATAAGTGAGTCGCAAATGACCTTCTCTGACTAAGCCTTTAACGTCACTGTGCCTATATAGAAACGATGCGATTGTATGAAAAATAAATGCGTCATAATTATTGAAACAGTTTCTTATAGACACTTAAGTATTAACTTTTTTTCGAATAAATCAAAAGGTATTAAGTACAGATACTGTAGTACGTCGTTTGTCCGCTTTGACACGGTGATGCCAAAATAATTTGGTAATAAAATACTAATTGGTCAATGGGTTCGCGAAAGCACTAACAGTATTACCGCCAATTGGCGATACTTTAAGACGACACCTTAACTCACATAAACGAGTTGCACATTTGCAATTTAAATTGACGCCATCAATAAATTTTCGCATCCACCACCCGAAAACCAACCGAAATTGAAGCCTATGCTCCCTACACTTAAGATTTAAACTTCATCTTCAGCGGCACCCGGTGATTTTCAAAATTTTCAACACGAAATTATTTAAAGAGCCGATTACCATAACTGAAATACAAAATCTATGTGTAACTAATTTTAATAATGATTATGTTTTATGAATAAACGCACATTATGTGAGATGCTTCCTTTAATCGTTTTATAACAACGTCTTTTGAGCATACGTCGTAATACTTGCTTGTACCCCTGGGCAAGTCATGACAGTAAACTCTACAGCTCATTAAATTTTACATAACCCTTATCAGTAATCGAATAAAGTTTAAATTCCTGAAGCAAATGTTTAATCTACTGAATATAAAAAGTGGTATGTGTTGTAAATATTTTCACAAAATGGCGTTCTTAGAACGATTACGCTGAATTACAGAAGCTCTAGATTCTACCTTCATGTGTAAGGTAGCTGATACTTGATATTATTAGAGTTCCGTATTCAAAATGTATATGATGATGCGACAAAACATTTTGTTTTTCGAATGTATGCAAAACACATACAACATCTAAAACTGTTTATTCTCATCCACCTAAAAAAGGTTGTGGTGAGATCGTACCATTGATCATCGTCAGCCTATAACTTTCCCACTGCAGGGACTCAAGCTTTCTCTTTAGGAGTGGGATGGGCTCCACTACGCGAGCCCACTGCGGATTGCCAGATGTCACATGTCTTCAAGTTTTTTGGTTCTAAGACATGCCGGTTTCCTCACGATATTTTCCTACACCGTTTTGAGAGCAGCGGTGATGAATTAAATCACACAAAGTAACGGGACTGCTTGGCTTATGTCCGGAAAAGGACATGACGTGCGATGGGTGTATTGAATTATTATCACATGCTGTAGTGAGGGAAAACATCGTGAGAAAAACAGCATACCGGAGATATATTACTAGACGGCATGTAAAGCCAAGTCAGCGGCAACCACGTGATAAAAAAGAAGACTCCTGAAAGTCTGACAACAGCTAATTTTCTGAAGGTACTGTTACGAGCGGGGTATGGAATAAATAAAAACACTACCAATTGAACACACGAAATAACTTTATTACTCGCAAACACCTAGACACAATCGCAAATCACTACTGAACACTTTATCACACTAGATATCTCTTCGAACCTTTCGTTGTCTCGCTTAAAAGCAGACTGCCTCGCTTCGTCCTCTCTCGGTCCTTTTATACCACAAAAACACAAAAGAAATTCGAGAAATTTCCCTATTATTCCTTATAGCATCCAAAAAAACATTAACAAAAAAAAAACTTAAAATAACCAACAAAGAAGAAGTTACTTTACGCCGTAGGCATACGGTCGAAATTAAAATGGCGAGTACCACCGACGCCGGGCGCGGACTAACTACCTACAGAATGGAAATAGGTAACTACTAGAATTAACGCGTACTTCTCAGTTATTAGCGAGGTTTATCTCTTTATTCTTCTCTTTATTACCGACGTAACAGTACGATAGGCAGCCAGTCCATGTAAAATAATGGAATTCAACTGCAACTGGTTAAAGTGAAATTTGACCCCAACGTACTCGTAATCGAGATGTTTCCTGACTCAACAAAATATGATTCTGTTTAGTTCGTCAGTTAGATTATCGAAAAATATTGGAAACGTGTTTTTTGTTTTATCAAATAAATAAAAATTGAATAAGATAAAACGCGTCAAAGTGAGAGCCCTTCGTCACTACGTGGTAAAAAATGGAGTGCGATGTGACGTTACACGAGTTTTCGATGCACTGTATCGTCTTCATTTTTTGTTTATGTGAAAAAAGAAAAAATATGTGACCAATATTTTTTGGAAATCTATCTGACAGACTAATTAGATTTTTTTGTCAACACCCTACTAGGATTGGGGTAAGAAAATGATGAACTCTTTTACCAATTCTTCAGTTCAAGTTTTTGTTACAAAACATTGTCGGTACCAAAACATACACTAGAGATAAGCATGTGTGTAGAGGCAGAGGCAATTTTTACTCTGATAATTTCAAGTCAATCAGTCTGTTACGTTATCTGTAAGAGGGAGTCAGAAGCTATTATAAAAGATTAAAATTCAAAGATTTTAAGATATGATTCTCACATAAAAGGAGGAGCTATAGTGGGTAAATAATAAAAGCCGTTCGGATCAATCTTTAGGTTAAGCTGCACTTGCTAAAATAGGTCTGCAGGGTGAGCACGCTAGGCACAAAAAAATCTAATCAAGTTTTTTTTTTGTCAACTACCCTATTGGGAAAGGGAATTTGAATTTGAATTTGAATTTGAATTTGATTATGTTGACATTACCTAAAAATAACTTGCATAGTGGCCGCAAGCGGGACTGGCTGAGCTTAAGATCCTACCTTTTATTTAATCCTGGGTCGTGCAAAGTGTTATTGAGTTGTTTAATCAGGAAATTTTCAGTAGCAGACATGGAGTCTTGTGTTATGCCCAGTTGATGGCAATAAGCTCCCCCTATTACATGGGACTTAAAACATAACTGGCGAAATGTGGGTGTACTATTAGGTACACCTCTGCTTAACCCTTTGGAAATTACAGGCGTGATGTTATGTTTTATATAATATTACATGATTTTTTACCTGTGCAACTTATATAAAGTCTTTGAAGCTTAGACGTCCGCATTCGCAACTAGGAACTGCATGCTACTGCAATTCTCAGTGCTCTACTTTTAAATGTTCTCCTGGATTTTTCACCTTCCTTGATCGTGATCTTCCATTCATTCAAAAAGATAAAGTATTTTTCGTGTTTAAAATTAAATAATACAAAACTTCATTCTACTAAATAGCCTTTTTTAAACGTCTTAACCATTTTACTAACTAAATCTACAATTAAATATTATTTTCTTAATCTTACACAAATTATGAATATTTCTTAATGCTACAGAATTTACGCTTTTGTCGTCAAAATAATATTTACCCGATTTAAAAACGCTCATTACCCCTGTCTTACGTTTCTTGAAAAACCTTATAAATTATTAATTCGACGACGATTCGTACTCCTAAACGTTAAAACATGGAATTAATGTAATTTCCTATGCTGTTTCACAAATAAATTCTCCAAGTTAAATTCAAATGGAAAGGAATTATGATATTTAGATTTAGTTTGAATATTTTATGAGAGGCTCGGATGCTTCAATATAAATTACAGGGCTTTTAAGTCCTCTATGACAGGAATCTTTCGTTTTAATTTCTGAATATTTACTACAAATACCCTGACCCCAGCGATTGGCTGCGGGATGTTGTAAGAGATACCGCGGCCTTGACATACAAGGTGTAAATTAACAATTCACACATACGTCAACCAAGCATTCAGTACATTAAACTAAGTACTCCTACGCAAAATTTTTTGCTGGGAAACGACTTTTTTTTTGGGGTCAAAAATTACATTTTACGGTAAAACTCAATGTAGCACTCCTAAAACATTGTGCTAGTGGATGCTTTGAATAGTAAATGGGTCATGGAGGTAATCTAAGTAAAGCCTTAGCCAAAAACTAGTATTTACAAAAAAAGCTGTGCAAAATTTGGAACTTTGACCCCCAATAAATCTCCGTAACGGGGTTCCCAGGTACAGTCTAGAACCAAAAAATGATCACAGTGGTGGGGAGAACAAGTGGCCTTCGTTTGCGTTAAGGGTACTTTTACACCCTATACAGGGCTAAGAAGGAACATGGGTAATTTTTAGTCAGTAGAAGTCTGACAATCCCTTTCGCTCTGCCAAAGAACGGGAAATAACCCCTTTATTTGATGATTTCCAACTCCAAAAAAAAAAAACCATAGCGATTTACTCTGTCAATATTCTGGTCTTCAATCACTGATGGATGAACTGTGTTAAGAATGATATGGTATGAAAGGAGGTGTCTTATGAGATGATGAAAAACCGAGAGGTATGGAACAGGAGGACACAAGACACCACAAGATCCCAAATGATTTGGGATAACATGAGAACGATCAGATGATGACGTCATAATTTTATTAAATAAAAAAGCGATATGTCCGCGAAAATTATTTTAGTCTCATAAAATTAAAAACTTTTTAATTAAACGTTAATTTCTTTGAAAGGACGTCTAAAGAAAACACTTCGTTTTGTTATCCAAATCGATCAAGAATATTTATTTCCCTACGGAACTGCTGAATTAAATGAATCGTTTCCTTAATTTTAAATTAACTTACTTTATGTTTTAAGATTACAGAAATCAAATACTACATTCTGTCTAGATTGAGCGTGGCTAATCGTAAAACTGTGAGTAATTTGGTACCGGAGTTTAAACGTTTAATGAACCTTTACGTCATCAACTCGTGTCACCGATCACGTCTTGTTTTATAACGTACTATTATGGAATCATTTTATTACAGTTTCCGTTTTGATTGCAACACGATAAAAATCTCATTCATCTTTTTAACGCAGTGGTGAGTTTTTTATAAAGCCATACTAGCGATACTTGTTTTGTTCAAACATGCTGTATCAGTAAAGCTTTTGGTAAGCGTGTCATAAACTTAAGGAAACCAGCATCGCAGCAGTGGAAACGTTGGGTTGATTAATTTTAGTCCTCCTGACCGTTTTCCGGGACGGCGGCCAATCTAAGCGGAGATTAGCCATCGGCGCTGGTGATATTTTAGTGCACATGTGTGTGCGCAGGTTTGTTCCATTTTCTCTTATAGTCCGATTGGACGGCAAACCGACCACAACCAAAGAGAGGGCAGGCGCAAGACCAACGTCTTAACGTGCTTTCCGAGGCACGGGGGTATTATATCGCCAACTTCCAAACTCCGGCTTACTACTGGGAAATGTCTAATGAAAAACCCAATAACACTTTTTCCCGATCCGTGAATCGAACCCGCTCAGCAGTCACGCTTTGCGACAGGGACGGAGGAGCCGTGTAATCAACGGGGGTTGATAACACGGCTGTTATACGATCTTAGCAGTTGCAATCCTAGAGTAACTAACTTTGGTCTCACAGTATAAAGCGCAGTCTCTCAGTACACGCCATTCGGTGCCCTTGTTACAAACACGATCACATCTGTACCACCATTGAATACTTATTGTCAAACTGACTGACGTAGACGTAACAAACCCCCCTCTTACAAGAGAATGTAGTACCCTCTATCTCTGGCTTTAACAGCAGTATGCGTCACTCCAGTTCCACATGGATCGGGCTACAGCAGTCCAATAAGCTCCCTTTCACAAGAGCCCTAGGACATACAACGGTGCCATACTTTAGCCTCTTGTTACCAACATGTCCACTGCTTCAACATCGCATGAGAATTGCCACACTGCCGAACTCTCTATTACAATCATTTACACCGATATAAATGCCTCTTTTTAAACACATTGCAACCACGGCCGCTACGACTACAGGGCTCTACGATACCGCATCTGGTCTCACAATAATCAAGCTAGCAGTTCAATAGGGAATAACCCAAGCACACACAGGTTGGTGCCGTACTCCTGCCTCTCAATACAAACACGGTCACCGCACCACGGCTTGAACATTGTCTAACTGACCATACTGTGTAACGGACGCAGAACTATGACCCTCTTATAACGCATCACGCCGACATAAAAGCAAGGTCACACTGGGTCTCTATGACTGATGTTGACGCGAGCCGCCTTTGACTCCGAGTCGCTCAAACGTCGATCTAGCTCGAGGCACGCTCATATTTATAGTACGGCTGATTCTTGCACTGATTTTAAAAGAGTGCATTTTTTAATAAATTTTTATTTTTTATATTTTTGGTGATTTCATTTTATACGACAAAAAGATGAGTAAACACATTCGAAAAAAAATCAGGTTTGATGGTTTTAGCAATGATTTCACCGTTTAATTTTACTGCTTTTGCTTTGACAATCAAATGGCTGCTTTATTATGACATCACAGAGTCTCATGATCATTTCTTCGGAAAATGCAGGATCATATGAGTATTTTATTTTTGCTTTACATCAAAATAACCAAATATAAAGCTACCAAAGTGACAAATAAAATCGCAAACCCTAAAAAACCTTCGTCATACCATCACCCAAGAGACAGCGAAAACGTCACACGTCCGGTCACATCCCCACCTTTTTCGCAGCAAAAATAAAATATGAACAGTTAAAGGACCGACTATAAATCCCGCACGCATCACATCGGTCGACGCGCCGCTGGCCATAATGATTCATTAAGTGCCTCCCCGGGATTACCTTTTTGTAATTGAGCGATGATGCGAGAGCCATATCAGTGCTTCTCTTTTACTCGAGGCACGAGGTTTAAACGGCTAGTGCTTGTGGTTCTTTTTTGTGGGACACAATATGAGCGGGACAGTGTACACATAAGTTCTATTATAGTGAAAGAAGGCTGTAGCTTTTTATTTAGAGAATTTGAAACTGTGGGGGCAATTTCGATTCTACAGTTTAGCTTTTGAGTGTTAGGCAAAAGCGGTTCAAGTAGGTTAGATATTTTTATTGTAGATGTAAATGATTTTGTAAGTAAGATTCCACATCTGCCGCTAAAAGACAGCAATAATGGAAATTAATATCTAAGAGATAATGATTAGACGAAGATACAAAGAATAGGCGATCGCACTCAGTCAAAAATTATGATTCTAATTAGTCCGTCAGTCAGATTATCGAAAAATATTGGAAACGTATTTTTTGTTTTATCATCTAATATTATAGAGAGGAAAGATTGTTTTTTTTTGTTTGTTACGATTTAACTCAAAAATTACTCAGACGACTTTGAATATTCTTTAAACATTACAGACGAAGTTGCGTGGGTCAGCTAGTATTTGCAAATACTAGCTGACCCACGCAACTTCGTCTGCGTCACAATAATATAATAACTTACAACCTTCCTCGATAGATCGACTATCCAACATAGTAATATTTTTTCAATTAACTATATAGAGTAAAAGGAACAAATATTCTATATTAAATTGCCTTTTTAACAAACTAATTTATTTAGATATAGATTAATACCATAAAATATGGGTTAAATAAGCTTCGCAAAAAATAATTCTATTTAACCTAAAATTTCGATAGTAAAAAATGTTTACAGTGAGTCAATCTTAGTAGATAGATATATGCTGTTGCAGACTTATTTGTAGAACTTTTAAAAAGGAACATTTCTTTCATACATAATATTTGCATAACTTAAACCATAGTCGCAGCGCACGCAACGGAAGCTCACTATAAGGAATATCGTTTCCCGTTTTTGCAACATTTTTCATTTATGCTCCATTTCTATTAGTCGTAGCGTGATGTTATAAAGCCTTCCTCGATAAATGTACTATCCAATACAAAAAGATTTTTTAAATTCCAACCAGTATATCCTGAGATCATAGCGTTCAAACAAACAAACAAACTCTTATCAATATTAGTATAGATAATTTAATAAAAACTGACGAAGATAAAACGCGTCAAAGATCATGAGTGGGGGGGGTTGTGACGTCATTTGTAGATAAAAAATGTACTGAATTTTGTGACGTTTTTGAGGAGTTCACGAGTTTCCGGAGCACCGTATCGTCTTCATTTTTTGTTTATGTAAAAAGAAAAAATATGTGATAAACATTTTTTGGAAATCTATCTAACGGACTTTTTTTTTATTAGCCTGCTCTGTACGACTTCAGGGCAAAGGCCTCCCTCCAGTCTTTTCACTTCTAGCGAACTGGCGCGTCCTCCTTCTAGTTTTGATGGACCCGATCTCGTTCATCCCGCCATCTTCTAAGTGGCCGGCCACGACCCCGTCTCACTGTTCACACCAGTTAACCTGTGAACACCAGTTTCCTGCTATTATCTAAAGGACTAATAAGTTTTTTTTGTCCGATCCCCTATTGTATAATAACTCTCCTTTTGGGCTTCGCTGCAGTCGGGTAAACAGTGACAGTATTATTTCTCAATTTTATGTTTTCTATCAAAATGACTCACAAACTCGCAAAGTATTCCTTCTCGAATTAAAAAAAGCAACAATATTTCCACGAACAAGAAAACAAAACATTTAGTTAAAAGCAAAAAGTTTCAAATCCAAAACCGCTCACCGCTATTAACTTACAGCAAAAACTTTTTAAAGCATTAAACGTCTCCCATCGTACATTGACCATGACTGTCCATGACTTTGAGCTAAACATCCGTTCGCATATGTGAGAGGAATGTTGTACAACATATTTTGAGCCAATACTACTACTATTGACGGCACACGTCTAGTTTTTGTTAGCTCGTTAACTAATCATTAATCAATTAAATGAAATCTCTAGTCAATTAGCGCAGTAATTTTGACATAATTTTGTCATTGAGTAATGTGTTTTCAAATTATATTAGCAAAGAATTTTTTTATTACAAAGGCTTTAAAGCTCTGTTTTTATGCTCTTATTATTTATTTCAAGTCAAACCTGCTTTTAGGTTCGGTTACTCATAATATGCTTAATTAACATAATCCATCAACGCTTTAGAAGCAAAAATTAATGCATACTCACAACAAACCAAATTATTAACGAGAACACAAGAATACAATTTGCACATCAAAGTCAACCAAACTGACAAAAACTATTTTTTGCATTATCAATCACTTACTCACATTCTAACCAAGATAATACATCATACGTCATTAATGTCTACAAAATTACCTCAACTTGTACCAAAGTTAAACTTAGAACTTACAAAGTGGTTTCAACTATTAGTACCAAGTTATCTCTTCAGTAACTTGAAAGTTTTGCGTCTCTATGTTCTGAATGGACTATTAAGATCACATAATACGTATCATATCGGCGTGTAAACACTAGTCTTCAAGTGTTAGGTTAGGTTAGCAACAAGCGTTATTATACGAAAATAGCATCTGGTGCTGCTGAATTTAAAGTCGGTTATCAATTCTTAAAGTTGGTACCTATAGTATCTTCTGCCATTCTCTAGGGTCCGCTGGAAGAACAAGAGTACCTACCTATATCAGTCAGTTAAGTTCTTTTAATTGAAAACAAAACCCGCTAAAAACCACTTCAGTTATAAAAACATTAAATTCAGTCACATACAATATAACTCAACATCACGCCTGTGATCTCCGAAGGGTAAGGCAAAAGGTACAGTACATGGATTCAGCACAGCTGCATATTCTATTGATTTAATCTCTTAGTCACCCATAACACCCACAATGATACGCCATACCTTCAACATACGCCATGACTAGTCCATTAGCCTAATGTTGCTAATATAGAAAAGCGATTATGTATTTTATATGCATGAAAATTTCGTTGAATATTATAAGTAGTATTATTTATCGTAATTATAGCTTTGAGTTGCAGTGTAATGTAGCTTGACTGACCAAGGAGTGTGGGTAGATGGAAGTACTACCTCGTTTCTTGGTACACAAAGTTCTACGGAGTTTCAATTAGGTACACGACCTTTTCGTTGAAAGTGAAAGAATTATTGCTGCTTTTAAAATAGGAACAATCTTCTTTTGTTTAACTTTTATATTCTTTCTTTGCCAAATCGCAAAATCACAGAATGTATAAAATACGAAAATGAAAATGATTGGTAAACAAAATGCTATTAGATTATGGCTAATACATTTACTGACCAATTATTTAGAGCGCGATTGAATTTCAGTAAGACGATTTTTTTTTGTAAATTTAATTTATTTGACCGCAATATTGTTTTTTATGACTATGATATATGAAATATGATATATCGTCCTAAAAGAGGCGTTCTTCTATTGATGTAAAGCGGAATATGTAAGTACTTAACAATTCAAAGCAATAAGAACTTATTACACAGTACTCATTACACGCGGACACGAACCTTACATCCATACTTAAAAAAACAAAGTTCTCGTAAAGACATCAGAGAAATTTCTGTTCTTCATCTCGAACAATGCCAACAGTTTGAAGTAATAATTTTCATTTAACCCAATCCTCAAACGAAATAAATCCATTAAATGTACCGCGGCATATTATATTGAAACATCAAATACGTTTGTTAGGAACATCGAAATGCTCTTTATTTGAAAAAGCTTTCGTATCAGCATCAAAAGATGTTATGAGATATGATGCTGCCTCGTTGGTCTAGCTGGATTCCCGGGTCGGACAAAAAGTGCTATTGGGTTTTTCATTAGAAATTTCCCAGTTACTACTGGGAAATTTCGTAGTCTGGTGTTTGGAAGTTGGCGGTATAATACCTTGCCTCGGAAAGCACGTTAAGCCGTTGGTCCTGCGCCTGATTTCTCTCCGGTCGTGTCCGATTGCCCACCCATCGAACTATGAGAGAAAAATTAACAGAGAGTGCACGTGTGTCCCGCACACACTTGTGCACTATAATATCGCCCGCGCCGATGGCTAATCTCCACTAAGATTGGCCGCCGTGTCCGAAAAACGGTCAGGAGGACTATTATTATTCATATGAAGGCCTTAGAGGCCAGAGAACAGAGTAAAACATTTACAGTAAGTTGAGGTATGCTTGAGCTAAAGAGCTTACCCCTCATCAACGGATAACCCATATAAAAATGCTTTTTCTTTCTTTCTTTCTTTCCATAAAAACTAAACAAATTTCCAGCAATTATCAATGACACGCCAGAAATTATTATTTTATCGGCTTTCTCAAACAATATTAGCAGATAAAGGACATAAACAAAAAAGCAAATCAACTCCCACAGCATTGCGATTATATTGTCGGCCGACTCGCAACAGTCGCCAGCCACAACAAATAATGCAAAAACCCGACTTCATTAACCACAAAAAGGTAAAAACGAACCTTTAAATCCGCCTTAAGCAAAGAATCAATTTCTTTTTTATTGGCATCGCTTAAACTGTTACATTAAAATGTAAAAATATAAACTTATAATGAGCTCTTGCAAACCTACGCGAATAAACATTCTTGAATATTAATCTTATATTTAAAATATACACTAAACAGAGGGAATAATTACGCCGTAATGCAGTAAGAAGCATAAACGCAGTCGTAAAAATCGCATTTAAAAGTCAAGTGTGCACCATGCCTTACTAATTGAGATGTTTCGACTGCTCAGTTGCTCATCGAGTAATGTTGAAAAGGATTATAACTATGCAAATGTATTAAATTTAAAATTGTGCAGGTTTACTCAATGTTTATAGTGTTCATAAAATACAACTACTTAGAGCATGGACATACAACATTCACCTAACTACCTTCATACGTAAAGTCGCGCTTTTTTCCCAGGGAAGTAGGCCGAAATAACAGAAATTTGATCGTTTAAGAATTACCAAAAGTTGATCTTTAAGTTAGTAGTTAGACGATTATAATTAAAACTTTATAGTTTCACACGTCATGGTGTTACATTATTACATTACTTATATTTTTATAATTATTCACAATGTAATTTTATTCGACAGTTAGGTTCTGACCTATACAGGGAGAGTAAACTTATATTATTATCTGTATCTTCTACTCTCTTGGTTTAAAATACAAAATGAGACGCTCATAAATTCCTAAGAAAATAAGTAAACGTCTTCGGTGTGTCGCTTAAGAATTTGTCACGCGGCAACACGCTGCGTTACGTTCGTCGTGTGTGTAAACCTCTTTATATTAATGGTAAGTATTTTGTTTATTTTATATTAGAATGTGCGTACTTTATTCAGTTCTTCCTATTCTATTGCGTTTTTTACCGTATGAAAGTTAAAGTGATTATTAGGTATTAATAATCACTTTTACTTATAAATAAAATTATATTTATTTATGAATTTGTGTTTTCGAATGCCCAGGTTCATCTAGTAAACTTGGGTACCCGACATTTTCATTATCTGTCGACTATATTTGCGAAAGTCGGTTCGAGCCAGTGTCATTCGCGGAAACGTTTTTCGCAATGATGTCCTATCCTGTCACGCAGATCCTAATATAATAATTACATAACATAGAGAGAGAGAGTACTCAGAAATAAAATAATAATTGCATACTGGTTTAAAAAATATTGTTAATTACCTCGTACAAAAAGCATTCAAGCCTTAAACCATAAACGCAAGAAAATATATTATAAGTACATTATTAACGACAACATGACATATTACTCCTGCTATTAAAAGTTTACAATACTCATAAATATGTCGTATATAGGCTAACTACGTACAAAACAGCGAATCGATCAGACTTTACAAGCTTCTCAATGTGTACATCAAAATAACCAGGATTTTATGAGTGTTTAAATTTAATCACGTTTATTCATAATAGGACACCATACCCAAACCTTTCTTTGATTTTATCGACATCAATATTAAAATAAAATGTATCGTAAAATTTTATTATGCGACCACTTTCAATGGCAACATAGAAATATCTTTTTTTTTTTACTCAAACGTGTTTAGTATGAGTTTTGTGAGGATTAAGCTGATTGGCCAGACAAAGATGGTCAAGCCACTGTCCGTTGCACACTGTCAAAAACAACATTATATTTGCCGTAAACATTCTCAAATTCCCTCAAACATAAACCCTTTGTCAAAAGCAGTAAGACCCAAAATAAATACAGCATATTCTTTTACAGCGCTACAATAAAGTATGTCAACGAGTATTATAAAATTATACGACCCCGGTGTTTGAAAACATACGTCCGAATCGTAATAATATCTTTGTATGGACGTCCTGTTGTGGCTCACCGTATAATTTTAACGGCCTTATTAGCTTTAGCTTTCAAAACACGTAAACAGGAGTTAAATGGTTTATGGCCAACGTAAAATGTTTTTGCAATAACATCTCCGGTTCTGCTAGAGTTTCTATTGAAGCTGACAGATGGATTTATCGCACGAGTATGTATATAATAACTATCTAGCTGTTGCACGCGTGTACATCTGTGTGTATTTCATCATTTTGTCTTCTTATCATCTACCTAATCTTTACCCAACTTTATTGTTGAGTACCAGCGACAGACTCTCTGAGCTCCCATGACAATCCAGTCAGCACTGTGCAATAAGATACCACTTGGTAAGACCGGTTGTCAGACTTTTGGGACACTGGTTACTTGTAAGAACTGTCAAAGCTCTACAAATTACAGTCGGGACAAACGGCTTAACGTGCTATCCGAGGCATTTTGACTTACGCCATTTATAAGAATTAGGTCGACGATAATTTATAAAAAAGGGTGTAAAAGTACCCTTAACGTAAATGAAAGGCACTTGTTCTTCCTACCACTGCAATCATTTTTTGATTCTAGACTATACCAGGGAACCCCCTAGTTACGGAGATATTGGGGTCAAAGTTCCAAATTTTGCACTGTTTTTGTAAATGCTAGTTTTTTAGGTTATAACTTTACTTAAATTACCTCCATGACCCGTTTACTATTCAAAGCATTCACTAGCACAATGTTTTAAGAGTGTTACATTGAGTTATACCGTAAAATGTGATTTTTGACCCCAAAAAAAGTCATTACCCAGCAAAAATGATTGCGTAGGGGGCAGTTTTTGTACAGAGTGCTTGGTTGACGTATGTGTAAAGGAATAATTTACGCCCTGTATTTGTAATATCAGATAAGTAGAAATCATCAGCTGTTCCAATGGTAAATATTAACATACGATTAAATCAACATTACAGGACACTGATTATGTTGACATTGAAGTAGGCATTAATTTAACATGAAACTCAGTTTAGTTATAAGTAAACATGAGTTGATTATAACTGTGGAGGTTATGCGGAAACATTAAAGCAAAATGTATGAAAATGATATTCTCCTGCCGACATCCCAATTTATTTGGGGTCGGCTCAGCATGTCTTCTTCTTCCACACTTCTCTATTACAGCCTTCGTCTCACCAGTCACCCCCATTTTTAGGGGAGGGATATCATCAAATAACCCCTCCCGCTCTTGGGCAAAGCGGAAGGGCGTGTTAGACTTCTACTGACTAAAAACCACCCAGGTTCCTTCTTAGCCCTTTATGTCGAGGCCGCAGTATCTCTTGCGAACGACCCGCAGCCCCATAACACCTCGCAGCCCCCGAAATACCCGCAGCCGACGAAAAACCCGCAGCCACCGAAAAACCCGCAGCCCCCGAACAACCCGCAGCCCCCCAGCAGTCACCTCCTTTCTTCATCTTTAACACAGTCCATCCATCATTGAATCTTCTTTGTTCTTTCTGCACTCTTAAAATTTGCAGTCATTCTCAACATATATTCCTCATGTATTAAAATTAATTGATAGTTATAATTAAAACGTTATTGCTCGGACACTTACAAAGTATAATTCGTATGAACAGTTTTAATATAATTATGAAAATCATTCCCTTTAAATTGTTATCATTGTTCTTAAATTATTTAAAGGTTTGTAAAACGTGACAGAGCTTAATTGACAAGTCCATATGAAAGGATTACTTTGTGTAATCCACTTATTTTCATCCTGTCCTGATTACGCTCTGATTTCATACAAATTAATGTTGACATGATCAGGGCATAAAATTAAATTTAAGTAATTTGTGGTGATACTTTTTGTCGTACTTTGTAATCGACGCGGAAGAATGAAAGTACTGCACAATGTTAAATATATTTATTTTATGAACAGCACGCACACGTACACTTCTAAAACTAACTGAAGAAGACATCAAACGAGAAGACTTATAGTCAAAATCATAGTCAAATATCAAAAGACGATAGGAAAGCCTACACTTAAAGAAAAGGAGTCACCGTTTTTTTTTTGGCGTTTGGAAATCATCAAATAACTCCTCCCGCTCTTGGGCAGAGCGAAAGGACTATAAGACTTCTACTGACTAATAACCACCCATGTTCCGTCTTAGCCCTTTATGTTCAGGCCGCGGTAACTTGTGAACAACCCGCAGCCCCAACGGGTCACTTGGTACAATGCTGCTTATTGCCAGAAAGCTAATTAATAAAATACCACAACTTATCAGAATGATCCAAATCTTGAATCGAAGCCAAAACAGCTCAAAATCGGAAAACAACCTAAAACCCAGATAAAATCTATAAGGATGAATATTGAAAAGAATTTGTCTACTTAATCCCCAACGCTTAATCCCTTTATTTCGCGGACAATTAAACACAAGATTTATAGCAAATCGAAAAACGTCTCCAGAGAAGTTCGCAGGCGCTTGTAATATGCAGTAACTATTGATTTGCCATTATAGTTTTTTGTTCGTATAAAATATTCTAGGAGATAAAAACTAAATGCATATCTGTTTGGAAGGTATTTTTATGTCATACTTTGTACCTATTATTAAGAATCGGATCGTTGACCTGAGATTAAGAACGATGACATCAATATTTTGTTTCATGCATCTATAAACACAGTTTTGAAACAAATGAAATCTGACTGCTTTGTTGGTCACGTGGTTGCAAACACGACTGCTGAGTATAAGGTCATGGGTTTGATGCCCGGATCGGGCAAAGTGTTATTAGGTTTATCCATCAGAAATTTCTCAGTAGTAGCCACGGAGTCTGGATTGGTGACCGATTGATGACTTAAAAATAACTGGTGCAATGTGGGTGTACTAAAATAATTAAATGCAAATATCTCAATAGTGACAGTAATTAATGTAAAACCTGCATATGCGGAGTACTCAGTAATACTACGAAAAAAAAAGAGAATGATAAATGAGGCTCGAAGTAAATAATCTGCAAGATTAATGTTTTAACAAAATGTTACGTAAGTGCTCACTATTGTGTTGAAAGCATGAATAAGTTTAAATATTTTATCCTCGAACAGAGTAATCATAAAATATGTAGGATGATGAGAAGTCTTTTTCGATTTCCTTGTTGTCTTTTTCTATATTTTTATGACAGGTTTGCGATTCATTCTTCGGACAAATACTTACTTTTTTGTCAGTTAATATTTAAAATACAAAGATTTTCATTTTACATTCTGTTCGAGTAATTATTTCATGGCTCATCAATGAACTCCTAACTCAAAAACGACAATGTGATTGTAGGCCAGCAATAAACAGTTGCACTTTTCGTTCCAACACTTGCACTTACAAAGACCGAGAAAAATGCCACAGACACCGCCAATTAAGTGGTCACAGACCGGGTCAATACCAAAGAAGAAGAAGAAGTTTTAAATGTCAGGAAGAAAGTAAAAAGAAAGATCATAAAAGAATACGAAAAAAATACTTTTTTTCCATTCTTTTGAAATTTTAGAAGAAACCAAAAGAATGAAGAAAGGATGAACATATCAGCAAACAGAAACAATCGACATAAGTCACATGGTTCCCATGACAACCTTAATTTTCAAACAGTCAGACTCCTTACATTAATCATTCAATTCCACTCGCACTTACACAACAGTATTCACCAACTTTCTCCTATTACTTTGAACAAAATAAAACACTTCGATCGAGCCGGGAGTGTTCCCAAGGGACGATCAAATGGATACTAACTCCGGTATTGTTAAAGCCCGTTTTATACTGACTGACAGCATCAATTAGAACTTGACGTAGCGGTGTTGTGTTACAAAGAAACGATACATCGTAGAAGCTTACCAGTAATGGACCATCAATATTAAAAGGGATATTTTTAATAACGTTGGTGGAGGGGAAAATTATTTAAGCACCTGTTTTCGATGATGTACTGTCTTGTGGTGTCATGTTCGATATTAAGGTGACAAGGGATCGTTTAATGAGTCATTACTTGAGTGCCATTAAGAATTTTAATTGAAATTGAGAAGCTTGGTGGTACCAACGGTTCGCATTGTTATTGAGAGACAGAAAAGTGAAAAGTCAGCCAGTGTAAATCATATTTGCTTCTTTTGATTTGATATAGTGTGCTTGTTAGTCATGTCCCATGTCATTGGGGTCTGCGCAACACATGTTTTTATTCCATTTTCTCACTCCTTTGCCTTCATATCATTTCTCATACAATCCATTCTTATTTCCTTTATAAATATGAATGGATTTTATTATATCTCCATCTTCATCCATCACCATTTATATTCATCGTCCTTTTAGTCACATGTAATTGTATTCCTCCTCATCACTTAAAACGATAGTTGATTCCTTTTCAACTTCTACTTTTTCACCTGAATTTAGTGTACTTGTTAGTATTGTCCCGATATACAGGCTGTAGATTAACCCTTCACACAGCCCTACCCAAAAATTTTTGCTGGGCTTTTGTTTTGAGGTCAAAAATCATCACATTTTACGATAAAACTCAATGTAGCACTCTTAAAACATTGTACTAGTGGATGCTCTGAATAGTAAACGGGTCATGGAGGTAATATAAGTAAAGCTGTTACCTGAAAAACTAGTATTTACAAAAACAACTGTGAAAAATTTGAATCTTTGAACCCCAATATCTCCGTAACTTAGGGGTTGCCAGGTATAGTGTAGAAGAAAAAAAATATCGCAGTGACGGAGAGAACAAGTGCCTTTCGTTTGCGTTAAGGGTGCTTTTACACGGGCCGCGGGTTGTCCACAGGTTATCGCGGCCTCGACATAGAGGGCGAAGAAGGAACATGGGTGGTTTTTGTCAGTAGAAGTCTGACACTCTCTTTCGCTCTGCCCAAGAGCGGAAGGGGTTATTCGATGATTTTACACACGCGAAAAAAAAGAGGGTGCTTTTACACCCTTTATAATACATCGGAGTGATGTCCACAACTCCATAGCTATAAAGTATCGATGTGTTTCAATGACAGTTTTTAAAGATACTATGGTAATTCCCTTACAAAAACCTTCTCCACGCGTTATTTTAGAAGTATTTTGTTTTACTTCAATCGTCAATCTATTTAAAGGCTAGTACTTAAAGGAAATGACCAACTGCACATACATCTGTTGGAACCAACAAATGCAAAATCAAACTCTATTCATACATCAAAGTAATAAACGGCCAACGTCTCAGTTGATGAAAATAAGTGTTCAATAGGTCGAGACGTAAACACGGCTATTATGTGGTACCAGTTCGACAGACGAATAACGGATTGTTGGCAATAAAATACTGATTTAATACTAACAGCTGATTCACTATAAACAAGTTATAAAGTTAGAATAGGGTCATCACATTATTTATATGACAGACTTGAATGGTATAGGTACTTTTTTACGGCTCATATGAGTGGCGTGGAGAATTGATAGGGGCTTAAGATGTAGTATCGAGTGACAGTGGAATTATTTTCTTGATAGTCTTCTTGACCTTGAAATTTTTAGATATTTTGAACAATAGTTGCGAAATTTAGGCTGGTACCATACGCAAACTCAAAGCATTTATTTAAATAAGACCACTACAGGCACTTTTAAATGTCAGGAAAACAAAGAAGGCAAAGCTACAGTCACATACAAGGCGTAATAGCTTCGACAGAGATTCAAAGTATGAATCGCTATGAAGAAGAATGGACATGAAACTCCATGGAAACTCTTCACATCGATTTATTATTTTTTTCAATAACATTGAGGTACTGTTTTTACTGTTTTTTTCTGCTTTTATTTGATTTCATACTGCTTTTATGCTAATTTATTAGCGTTAGTCTTAGGATGTTTTCTTCTTTCCCACTGTTCTGTATTGCTGTCATCTAATGATTAAATCTTATTTATTTATTTAACTATTTATTCAATTTTCTCTTTTCTAGCTCTATCATTTTTCACACGGTCCATCCATCGTTTTTTTTCCCACAGATCACTTATTTTAAAGAAGATTTTGATTCGTTTTCTTCACAGGAAAATATGGAGTTCGCTTTTATTCTACCAGAATGAAAACATAATCGTAAAAAGAAAACAATGTGTTTTTCAATTTCGAATTATCGCTTCGCCGAATTTTTTCAACATGCAATCACAGCTCTAATTAGGTGACGTATTCACGAAACAAAAGCCCGGGGTTTCAACCTCGGAATAAATCAAAAATCGTGTGTCGCGTGTGGTTTGTCGTCACGCAATGGAACTAAAATAAAAGAATATTTCTAGCGTTGGAATTCTTGTAAATTCCTAAAATATGTGGGTACTTATAGCCACAGTTGCAGAGGTGAGCGGGTAACCGCGGCCGTCCAAATATTGCACGCTAAATTTGTTTGATGCAGACGGGCATTTTTTTCTCGTTTTAGGACATTCTTAGTAGCTGCTTGCTCAGCTTTACAAACCATCATGCGCAGTTGCGCACTTGTTATCCAAAATATAAAATAAATCTGGGTTTCTTTTTTTATTAGTGCTTTAAAACGTCTGCGTAGCTCTGGCTCTTGTACTAGAAATTTCTGTATCACAAGAGACAAATCTAGGACTAAAACTAAACAACCACTATTAGAGAAACTGGATACCCAGGATATTACACGTTACGTCTGTAATGAAAACAGTAGGTAGGATTCGCCCATTAAACTTGAAAATGAGGTCATACGATCCGATGGTTATGCAAAATGAGATAAAATAAATTCCGCGCCACGTGAAGCGTTTTAACGTCGATGTTGTATTGTTTAAACTGTCGAATTAATAGGGGATCGGACTGAGTCAAAAAATATGATTCTAATTAGTCCGTCAGTTAGATTTTTGAAAAATATTGGATACGTGTTCTTTGTTTTATCAAATTAATAAAAATTTACGAAGATAAGTCGCGTCAAAGATCATGAGTTGTGACGTCATTTGAAGGTAAAAAATGTACTAATATGTGACGTTTTCGAGGAGTTCACGAGTTTCCGAAGCACTGTATCGTCTTAATTTTTTGATTATGTGGAAAAAAAAATTGTGGCCAATACTTTTTGGAAATCTATCTGACGGACTAATTAGATTTTTTTTTACCGATCCCGTATTTTCATACGCGACATTATTGCTAAATAATATTTGCTTTCTCTGTCTGCAGGTTCATCATTTTCCTGCCCTTATCACATGTTATTTGGGGTCAGCGCAACACGTTTTCTTTGTTCCATTCTGCTCTATTATCATAGGTTAATGCTTAAAATGTATATTGATACATTTTGTAAAATCATCATTATTCATTTTCTCACCTTATCTTAGATGTGTAGTTTCGACAAAAAAACGCCCACGTCTGATTACAGTGCTTACCAAAATTCAAAATCAATAATGCTCAAATGATAATTATTATGGTCTTTTTAATTATTTTCTTTTATTAAAAGCTACTATTTTGGCCCAATAATCGACTATTAAAATAAAACTTAATTCAAATTAAACGTTTATACAAAGTTATATACAGACTTGTTTATCTTATTCATAACACTGTTTTGACATGAGCAAATAAAATACGCATTTAGCACGCGCAGAATTCTAGAGACGACAATACAAAATATTTTTATCGCATCAAAACAAAATCAACTTTCGCATTTATTGCAATATGGTGCAATAGTTTTATATCAAGAAGGAAGAGTTTGTCAGTTGTATCTGTTTAAGACCTACGCGTTTGCATAAAGTGTATCAATAACAGCCTTTTGCTGCTGTAGATAATTTTACGATTGTTCTTAAAACGATGTTTTCTTTAGTTTTATATTGAGGTAGCAAATATTGTGTATCATGGCTGTTTTCATGCTTATATGAAGTCTGGAAAGCCCTTTTGGTAGGTTAATGGCGCTGTAAGTGCCGAATATGAACACACATAAAAAAAAAACATTAAACTAGTTCATGTTCTATTAGATCATCATTGAAAACTTGTCTGTTTTTCCAGAAACATGATAATTATGAGTAAATGCATCATTTAAAATTTAATTTTTTTTATTGGTACTCACGTCAATATTATCAATGTACCCTATTTGGCAAAAGTGTATTGGTATGAAATGTGCTTTAATGCAACAAATAATGACAGGTTGCTGTGATCACCCACGCTAAAACGATTGCAGTGTGGGAAGTATTATTTAGTGACTCCCATTTCACAAGACTATGAAACTCACATGATTTACGCAGTACGAAAAGCACATAGTGTAATTTAATATTGACTGTAACTGTGCAATTAATTTGGAATAGTGTCAATATAGTACTATAGTAATAACAGAGATTGAGGTGAGCGAGTATCAATGATCGTGGCACACAACTTTAAGAAAATGTGAGTTAGCTCAGTGTGGGAGGATTATAGTATCCGAGCGTTTGGAACGCAGCGGTTGAAACGCCCGCATACGTAACCCATGACCGCAAGTGGGCCAAACTCTAGAACAGATTAAAACTTGTGATGAATCGCTATTTTCGTTTCCCCGCACTCAAACTTCTGGATACGAGGAATTTACTTTATGTGTGAAAATGTAAATACGTTGAGAACTTCGACGCTTGCCAAGGAAATCGCGTTCGTCGAGTGTTGACAGAGACTTGTCGGCTTTTCGTACTGGATTATTTGAAGGATTTACTTAATGCTATGTGTTTGCTTGTGTAAAGGATTAACGTACGCTGTTTGCGTTAGTGATTACTCTACACGCAGCAATCCATCGATGTTTTTGCAGCCTAATGGGAGTTTAGTTCGCTGGTAGCCTTTGGAATGATTAATGAACTGTGTTGGACGGCCAAATTGAATGTATAAATGTCAGGTCGCTTGTGAAAGGTCAGAGTTTGTAATCTTAAGGATCATTGATACTTTAATGAAGCTTGATGATCGGTCGGGAGTTTGCAAAAAGTTTTTCTACGTTCAAGTGCGTAAGTAATGTTCCGACCACACTGATGGTCATTTGTTTTATTAAGGGATTGTATCATTAACATAACTAGTTCTTTTAATCATTCCATATGCAGAAATAATGAAGCCAATAATAGCCACTGACTGAATTAAAGAAGTCATTATGCGGATCACCCAGAATGAGTAATCAACTCGCGCCTATCTTGATTTGTCATTAACGACCAAAGTCGGACCCTACACAACTTTTAAACCATAAACCCTGATTTACATAATATTTTGAATGTACGAAACAAATCAAAGTATCATTACACAGTAAACTAGACCTAAACCTAACCTCACAAGGGCCATTAAAACGAAACTCATTTATCTACGAGCATACAATCCAAGCCCATTATGCCTCGCAACTCATCCGTTGATACTCAAATTGACAGAAATAAACGGCGAACTATTTTGCTTACAATACCACATTCTTACCGGGGGCGTACACTGGCGGACATTAAAATAGTACAAAGGTACAATAACATGTAATTGCAAATGATGCAGTGTCTCATATAGGTACAGCATGTTCGTTGCACTACCATTTATGTCGACCCACGCTCGAGCGATCCCCGGTAAGAAAAGGCGCACGGTGGACTTATTATTGTTTTCTTTAGATTTTTAGGTTTGGTTATGGTTTTTAGTGTAGAAGCTGGGGTATCGGGCATTTGTGTTGGTGATTGAATTTCATTTTTTTTTTGTTATAATTTTTTACTTCAATACGTTTTTACTATCGATTAATTTTAGAGCTTTAACTAGAGATATAAATCCAGGTAATCTTATCTGACCATTTTTGCAGTCGGTAAAAAGTGCCTACTAACTGGCTTTAGTGATTAAAATGAACTTCTAACTTATATGTATTATCAGTTATGTTATATTTGGAATGGGAACTAAAACTGCTGTATTGGTAGTGAATAATTCAACTTAAACCAAGAAAAATATACTTACTACAGAAAAAAAAATTTGCGAGCGAGTGTGTTGTATGTCTGTGTTGACCTTCATGTTGGCGACTCCGTACTTACACACAGACTTACTTAGACTTAGTACATGCAAGTAACGCCACAGACATTGCCGAGTTGGCTAGTTTGCCAAAGTCATCTCTACTTTTAATGTCTTTTATTTTTCAATAATTTTAGCAACAATGAAAATTGTCACAAAA
Source organism: Diarsia rubi (assembly GCA_932274075.1). Classification (NCBI taxonomy): domain Eukaryota; kingdom Metazoa; phylum Arthropoda; class Insecta; order Lepidoptera; family Noctuidae; genus Diarsia; species Diarsia rubi. The sequence goes on along the minus strand of OW026424.1, from coordinate 14,739,522 downwards.
TAACTTCGACCTTTGGCAGACCAAAATAATAGAACTTGTACCAACTTCACCATTATTTGCGTTACAATCGTTCGTTAAAAAGTCGCAAGTTTATGTCTACAGTGCACGACCTATCTAACCCACGTTCCGTGTGTTACCGTAATCTCAATTCATATTTTGGTTTGTTTATAGCGTTCGAGGCGAGCATTTATCGACTTAGCATTTTATATTGTTTGAAGTACATTTTTTCGATATCTTTATTTTACTGTTGAGCTTTTGGTTTTATTGTTTGACCAAATTTTTGCTTGTACTGCTGTATACTGATAACCCTCAGGCCCTTGTTTGTGGATGTTTTTGGGTTAAAAGTGGTTTTAGTTTTTAATTTATTTTATTTTTTTTTGTATTTGTTTTTTATGCTTTTTTTTTTTGCCTTAACAGACCAGATAAAGCATAGCATATAAAATAAATTGTAATAGTTTTTATTAGTAAAAGGTGAAAAGCTCATCGAATATTTATTTTTAGTAAAGTTTTAATGATATGTGCGCAATTTTGTTATTATTTAATTAAGAAGTATTTATAAGCACGTTTTAATGAAACAAAAAAACTATGTACCTATTTATAGCACTGGCACAGCAGCTCAAGATAATAACTGTCAGAGAATCCCAAAAAAGCATACTGTCAAAAAGCTGTCATTCAAAAAATAAAAGCGTATAAATATTTATTTTTATCACCGTGTCCAAAAGAAACGGTGAAAGAAAATATTGTGTGAAAACCCACACATTAATAACTTAACAATATTAACGTCAGCTAATATTTCCTATTGTACTACAACCTGTCAAAACTTGTTATTTTATAACCTTTGTGTTTTCACTTGGCCGTCAAAAACACCTAAAGTTAACGGAATCGAAATTTTAAGTGTCTATTATTAAGTTTTTAAGGTCATTAATATACTTTATACTGAAAATGTCGTAAAGATAAAAGACTTAATGAAACCCTACAAACTTTGATAAAGTTTTTTTATTACTGTTTTATATTAAAAAAAAAGATAAATCTGTATTATACTAATCAGCCGCTAATAGGCACGTAAAATTTAAAATAGAAATGAAAAAGGAATATTGATAAATCCGTGAGCTTGTTTTAATAAAACGTTCAATTAAAATGACATAAAAATGATGATAAAACGTACCATTTTTATCCTTTTTTAAATACAGATTCTTGATTAAAACTGGAAAAATAAATAAAAATAATCTTTTCAACGACAGTATTTTAGAGGCTTTGCTAGTAGCAGGTTTTTCTTTATTTTTAACCGACTTATAGTAAAAGACGAGGTTATTTTATCAGTTATATCGTTATGTAGAGAATTATTATTCTTTCGGTTTTATCTACAAAATTATAAAACATCACGCCTGTTTTTCCTGAAGGGGTGGGTTACACATGGGTATACCTTATTTATTGTACACCCACATTTTGCTAGTTATTTTAAAGTCCCAGCAGTATGGAGCAGTGGTGGCTTAGTGGTGGCGGCCCCGACTTACCAACGAACTTACGTAGGTCGTGGGTTCGAACCCAGACAGGCACATTAGGTACTTGCTACTAAGAAATTAATTGCAATGGCAAAACCCAATTACAATTTGTCCGACCGAAGCATCCAACCCAGGACCCTATGCTCAGCAGTCGCGATTACACCTACTATTACTCCTAAGAACTTGCCTAGAACAATTATTATAACTTCCATGAAGATTCTTTCCTTACCAACAACCTCTACGCGAACCTTCTATGTACGAACCATGTACAGAAGTGAACCCCTTAGGCTACTTAATCCCAAAACAGTACCAAACAGATAGCTTAGTTAGAGCAAAACTGACCCTAATTACAATAAAACAAGACCTCCCAGGAACTTGGACTTTACAATACAACGAACAAAGGTCAAATAATACTCCGAGCCATGCATGGCCGAGATTGTATTCAATAGAATAGGTACCTGTCCTTCCCAATACTTCAGCTGGTACCAAATAAATAGTAGCGATTGTAATAACCGAAGGCTTTCCCATGGCCGCGCCAGTTAAGGCTTGCCCACACACATTGGGTTAAATACCTTATTTATAGCTCACTTGGACTGACCTTTAATGGTTTCGGCTTCGAGGCGAAATGTATAAGTTAGAAATCGACAAAAGTGTGAGAGTATAGGGGCAAAATATTGGAGGTTTTATAATCATGTCGGTTTTGGGGCACGGTAAGTAATAATAATAATAATAATATAATAATATTCCACAACTATCACACAACGCCATCTAGTCCCAAGCTAAGCAGAGCTTGTGTTATGGGTACTAGACAACTGATAAACATACTTATATATTTCGTAATACATACATATTATAGATAAATTACACCCAGACACAGAACAAATGATCGAAGTAAAAACAAAGATAAACGAAGCTTTGAAAAAATGGTGTTACTTTAAATGCTCTTAATCCTTATTCTGACATTTCAATGCAGGTCAACTAATTTTGATGATTATGATTTAACTTGGTTTGGTTGATTTTTGAACTCATCCTGAGTTGATGAAATATTCTGGTTATGTTGTCTCTTCCTAAGAAGGACTTAATTTTGATATTTTTTCCGAGAGTGACTCCTAAATAATTATGAAAAAATATTCAATCAAAGCAGCTGGAGCAATGGTGGTCCAGTAGTGGCGGCCCCGACTTACAAACTGTGAGTCGTGGTTTCGAAACCAGTCAGCCGCATTACTGTGTGTAATTTATTTCATCACCGCTTCTCTCAAAACGGTGAAAGAAAACATCGTAAGGAAACCGGCATGTCTTAGAATAACAAAATTCAAAGACATGTGACATATACCAACCCGATTATCGAGCCCCCTTTCCGAGATAGGAGGCCTGAGTATGTATACAGTGGGAACATTGTAGGCTGATGATGATGATGAATGTTCAAACGAAAATCTAACTTATCTATGCAGAGACATTATAATATTATTATCCATTTAAGGACACCTGTATACTGAACAGTAAGACGCCTACGAATACTATTCCTTAATACAAGAGAATAAAGTAAATAATCAAAAGCACCGTACCAAATAATGTTTTCATAACATGCTCCAACAATATTTCAATAACAAACAAAACATTGGACAAAATTTATTGTGCATAGTATGCACAGATTCTAATGATTTCCAACTTGGTCATTTCTCTCAACGCGTGGCTATTTCTAAATAAGGTCGGGTTTGAATGTATCGGTGCAAGGTTCGATATTTTCTTAGCTCTGACCATTCGGGTAACGGAAACCGGCGCCATATTGTAATCTACGGAAGTTGTTCTGTATGTCGTGTATAGTATAAATATTTCGGTAAAACGGAAACTTTTATTATAAATATTTGGGAAATTAAAGAAAGTATATTTTGTGTAATTACTTCCGTGTTTGGGGAAAATAAACTCTGTCTTGGAACTTGAGTTCTTTTGTTCGTTGAGAATGGAATAACGTTTGCTCTTATAATTTTTATCCTTCAGGTTTTTAATTTCGGACACTTTAGACAGTACAACATTAACAGCTATTCTTCGTTTCTTCTCCATTCTTTTCTAATTTGTAAACCTGATAAAATTCTTGTCTGATAAGTTATTGTCAAAACAAAATAAATAAAATATACACACTGTCCATCATTCCATTCAATAGATTATAACGTTCCATACATAAAATCTTTCAATGCGTCATACAAACTTTTATATTCAATATTTTGACTAAAACCGTCAAAGAATTTCGATGTCGTCCCACTCACTAAGTAACTTAAACTCTTTTTGAGACAGTTGTGATAGTAACGTTTTACGACTCATCCAAAACGAACTGTTACCTGCTATTTAAAAGTAATAAAACTGCTTTTTAAACCACTCACACACTGAATATTGGGTGCGTGAAAATATGTTCTTTTAATAGCTAAAATTTCTCCCAGAATAAGGCCGCGGGCGGCCGTACATCTAATAGTGTATTTGGCTTCAGATTTTTGTCCAAATTGCTTTATAAGAAGCGGCGTTATCTTTAGGTAATTTAAAAATGAACGTGAAATCCGTTTGTGAACGTCCCAATCAAATAATAGTTAACACACTTTTCATTGGGTTATGAAATACTAACTCTGATAATATTTCATAGCTAATCTTATTCAAAAACTATTTCTTAAAAGTAAAATAGCTGGTGGAGAAGCTCAACGTTACCAATAGGTAACATTGTTAACGTTGAGCTTCTGCACCAAATCTATTAACCAAAGACCCAAAACCATGCGATTATAGTCAGCTTTCCAAATAAACAGACGAAATATCAAAGCTATTTTATTGTACTATATTCCCTGAAATGGAAATGAGACGCCTAAAAATATAACCACCGAACATTTTACGATCATAGATATCCAAAGAGCGTAATAAACCAAGCCATTACGTCAACAGGCTACAAATTCTAGTCCTTGAAAACATGATAGCAAATAACTAAACTCGAAACTAATCAGACTAGGTTTGGTAAGTCATCCGACCGCAGACAGTAAACAATATAACGAAACAAAGGAATTCTTTAATCAAATCGACGTGAAAGATCAAAAACTATAGATAGCGGGAACGCGGAGCGTGTTCATGATATGAGTCTCCGTACACCTACTCATCGTGATGCAGCAATACCGATGCATTTAATTGTTGTGTGATAGCACACTAATGCACCTGTCAAGGAAACAAAGGCAACTCTAGATAAAACCAAAATTGAAGCACGATCCGTTTTTGTTGGCGGTTGGACGTCTCAAATGTAAATGTTTATACTTTCTCGTTTGTAACCGTTCGATTCACATCTTGCCTGATATGAGACGTGCCAGTCATTTGTACTATGTATAAGTATCGAAATAAAATCTTTCGATCATATGAATCCAAAGAGATCGAAAGATTTTATTTCGATACTTGTTGTTATGCCACTGTTTTGTGCATTTAAATAGTAACGACATGTACGTGGGTTTGTTTAAATCCATAATAAAGGCCTTTTACATATACTTGCTCAACGCCAAATATTTCACCAATAAAATACCTAAAGCCAGTACAATGTTATTTTTATTACGTTGTGAATTCGTACCCGTTTTTATACGTTTCGAAACTTTGTTTTTATTACAGTCGATCAAAACAAAATAGTTTTATATTTCACGTACAACTATGTCCGCAGAATTTAATTTCGATAAATATTCATGTGCTTGCTTGTCACATTCTTTATAGCAAATCCAGATAGTGTTTTCTATCTTAACTATCTACAACATTATGCCACGTTCGGGCAATTTGTATCAGAAAACAGTAACGAAATATTAACAGTGCGTGCACATATAAAATATGCGTTCTTTGCGTATCAGATATTGCGCCGTATAATATTATTAATAGCACCAATGCAGATAGGGTTTACGCTTAACGATTGGAAGCCCTGTACGTTTTACCGGGAGCTCGTAACGAAGTGGGACTTGTTCCTTACAATGCTATCTACCGAGACTGAAAACCAGTTATGATCCATTATCAGATCCTATGCCCGGGGTGGCATTAAAATGTCGGCTCGGCCCTGCTTTGTTTATTAAATTATGTCCACCGTCGCTATAAATATCGCTTGAGACGCGTTCATTTAGTGAAATACCGATCCGACCAACGATACTGCATGAGTTATGTCGCGTCCTTAAGAATAACGTATTAAAGCAGCATAAACAAGGTTGAGTAAAGAAAAATGAATAGTTATCTAGATCGTGCTGAAGGTTACGAGTGTAAACTTTGTATTGTAACCATTGTGTTAAAACTAAAGCTGATGAAATACTTATAAGCCGTATAACCAGTAGTAAGTACTTTTATAAGAAGATTGATAGAATTGAGAAGGAGAAATTAGAAAAAAAGGACAAATCAGGATTTTTCCGCACAAAATTTGAACGTTAAACTGTCGACCCCGACATCTCAAAAAAGATTAAGTACCAACAATATCCCAACGTTGCGATTCCTTTAGATTATGATCAGAGAGCATTAAAAGTAATTGAATCAAAAACAAACGAAAGTGGCGGTCGAAGAGAGAGAAATAAAGCCAGCAAAAAAGGGAAGAGTCGAGATGTAATGACGTAGATAACTTCAACCAATTACCGGGAACGCAGAAGTGCTGCATCTGCGGGATAAAAATGGACTCTCCGTTTGCAAATAATATGCAAGGATTGTTATTATTCCAAATACAGTGGGAAGGCTGAGGAAGAAACTTTCTTAGACGTCCTTATTAGTTTTGCTAAAGAAATAAAATCCCGCTTGGGTTCGACTAAGAGACATTCTTTGCAATGCAATTATATTTCTACGGGAATATTTCTAAAGAAGATTTTAGGGTTACGTATAATATTTTCCTGTTTTAAGAGACGAATCAGTAATATTAAATCACGCTGCACATATACTTAATCAACGTTTAGGTACCGTCGCGTCGAGCGCAAACAGCAAAAGGCCCAGCTCTACGGCCAGGACACGACGATTTTATCTCTCTAGAAGCCGACCCATTATTTCCACCGCTTCCACGGACTATCGCAACAATTACTCTCGGTGCTTATACGATTTGATTTAAAGGCATTTAGTTCTGTAGTTAATGAAATGGACATTTTGCTAGTTCACTGTTCTTTTTTTCTATGATTCTTGTTAACAAAAGCATGACTGTGATATAATTGCTGTGTAATCTTAGAGATAACATCATATCCGTCTGTCTACGGTTGAAAATATTGAAGGTCAGTATAGAAATGGTTTGGAGGAACAAAACATTACGTAACAATTTTTTTGTTCGTTGTGTAATAACGAAGCTTATCTATTGGTATTAATACAATTAGATCCTTGTTTATTCACCGCCGATAGAAGCACGAATGATAGCATCTGACATGGATAATTTACAATCATGCTAATGAAGACCTGGATTGGAGTTTACATAGAATATAGTCTAGTTATGTGACCGACTGACTTGCATTCGCGTAGGTACGTATTGTAAAAAAACACACTGTCTAGAAACCAACATGCCTGAGACATAAATCTCGACGGCATGTAAAGCCAAGTCGGAGACATACAGTCGATAGTCGGTGGCATAAAAAACTTTGGCACCAGGTTAAGCACTAACAACAATATAAAGAGAGAAGAAGAATTTTGTAATTCTGAGACTGACAACTGAATGTTTCAATGATTTAGGTGTTTAACAACAAAATATTCTCAACTGCACTTTCAACAACATCAAACGCTTCTACAAAATCACAAGCATGAGAAATTGACGATGTAAAACAATTTTTAAGTGTCCCAGTTTCCGAACCAAAATTACCAAATCGTACATCGATCAGTCCTATAGAAGTCACGATTCCTCTCTCACTCAGGCATTCGCACGGACCGAAATAGGATCCTTTATGATCTTGACATTTGTTACAAATTGTTTCAAAGACCGTGATTGAATTTGAATGGCGCCCTTCGCAGGCCTCGATATCGTGTCATTAGGTAACTCTTTCGGGCCATCCGATTGATCTTGAACTTTGCTCTGTAATGGTAACGGCGATATAGCAATTATAATAATAATAATAATAATAATATGTTTATTTTTCTCATCACAAACGCTACAGTGAACAATAATTATTAATCTAAACATAGGGTAACATTTGTGAGAGACTGGTGCCCGAAATAGGCATACAATACCTGTGTTACGGGTCACCAGGCCCCCAAGATTTTCAGGTATAAAACTAATTTAGATTACTAAACTTAATAACTAATGCATTATGATTTTACTTAAAAAAAAAATAGATACAGACAGTGTAGTTAATAAAATATAAATTACATAATAAAAGAAAAGAAAAAATTATAATTTCTCAAGTAGGGCCATACATGTGTGAGTTAGTGTGTGTACTAAAAAGAAGTTTAGCGAATTGGAATCAACAGATTTTCAGTTGCCTGATAATCGAGAGTTTTCAACCATTTACCGACGGTTAATTTACAGACTGGTCTCCGCAGTGGATAAATAGTATGTGTAGTGTTGATTTTATTATATAAATATCCTCCAAGAAAACAATAAAATCTTTGGGAGAGAATAGTGCGGAAAAAACTTGTAGGGCAGACATTACCCTTCCTACGTTTATCTTTATTAAGGTTGGGGTCATATACTATTTCTTTGTGTTTTTTGTACACGATGGAAAGAATGAAACTCTGCCTGACTGTAAGAACATCCCAACGTTTATAAAGCTCAGCAGTTGGGTAACGAAAAGGAAGTCCAGCTCCTACCTTGAGGACAGCTCTTTGTGCTCTTTCAACCTCCAGAAGGTGAACTTTGCCTGCTCCTCCCCAAGATGTTATGCAATAATTTGCTACTGACTGACAGAGTGCTAAGTAGACCATTTTGATAGTCTTAAGATCAGCAACATGTCTTAAGGTCTTAAAAATATAGATCAGCTTACGAATCCTAGTAACTAGAGTGTCTATGTGAGGCTTAAAAGTTAATGTTTGATCTATATACACTCCAAGATATCTAATGACGTCCGTATTTTGAAGGGGTGAACAAAGGCATGAGGAATTGGACAAAGAACAAGTGTGAGCCATGATGCTGAGACTTGCAGGTGGAAGAAGATTTTTCCTGGGTGCGAAGGCAACATATTTGGTTTTTGACACATTTAGTGTCAAGACATTGAGTTTAAGCCATTGACAAACCCCATTGAAACCTTGTTGAGCACTTTGGAAAACTTCTTCCCAGTTTTTACCGCTGAAAAATAGCGCAGTATCATCGGCAAAGATATTAGTTTTCCGTGATTAAGATGAAGTTGAAGCAAGTCATTAATATAAACAAGGAAAAGACTAGGACCCAAGACACTGCCCTGTGGAACGCCATAATGAACACAGAGTTCATCACTTATCCAGGTGTCTATTTTCACTCGTTGCTTTCTACAACTCAAATAATCCTTAAGCAGTTGCAATGGAAGACCTCTTACTCCTATTCTCTCCAGTTTTTGCAATAGCAATGGAATAGGAACCGTGTCGAAAGCCTTGGCTAAGTCGAGAAATACTGTTACACACTTCCTATTATTGTCAATATTAGTAACAATATGGTTAGTGAGTTCATGCACAGCGTCATCAGTTGACCTACCCGCTCGAAAACCAAATTGCAGAGGTGACAAGAGGGAATTTGTCTCCAGGAAGTTCATGAGGCGTTTATTAATTAGCCGTTCCAAGACTTTGGACATCGTAGGCAGGATAGAAATAGGTCTGTAATTAGAAATGCAGTCTTTGTCTCCTCCTTTATGGATAGGTTTAACAAGGGCTATCTTCAATGCCAGTGGAAAGGTACCAGTAGTAAAAGCCAGATTGCAGATATGAGTAAGAGGAAGTGTAAGCTGTTTAACGTAGCGTTTCAAAATTCTGCCCGATATCTGATCCACTCCCACTGCCGCACCCTCTCTTAAGTCCATTATGAGGTGTTCAACCTCATTTTCATCCGTAGGAAGTAAGACAAGAGAGTTTGGGGATATAGGAGTAGAGGCCCGGTAGCTATCCGATAGATGGGCGTTACCAATAATTTCTTCCGCCAACCTCTGTCCAACAGCTGTAAAATATTTATTAGCGTTATCAACACTACTTTCAGGATTATCAGCATCAATCAGGGCCGATGAATGGTCTGACTTTTTGTTTGTATTACACATAGATCTAATAACATCCCATAGTTTTTTACTATTGTTTTTGGACTTGTATATTTCCTGCCTCTCATAACTTCTCTTCACTTTTTTAAGAAGAGCGTTGCAAAAGTTTCGGTATCTTTTGTACGTCAGTTTAAGTACCTCATCATGGGGATTGATTTTTAGCTTTTTGTGCAGCTTGTCTCTATTACGCATGCATCGTAATAGACCAGTAGTAATCCAAGGTTTGATTATTATTTTCTTGTTAGAATTTTTTACCAGATGCGAGTTGTCTTGGATTGCCTTGTCTAGAAGGAAAATGAGATGTTCGGTAGCAACGTTGGCATCAGTGCAGTCAAGTATGGGTTTAAAATTGATATTTTGGATAGTGTTATCTAATTCAGAAAAATTGACACGTCGCCGCGAAAGAGAGGGAAGATTAAGTTTAGCATGGAGGTTGATAGCAATGCCAACACTTTCGTGATCAGTAACTGAAGATTCAGAAACAAAACAAGTGGCTTCCAATTTCGTTTTAATCATAATATGATCCAGACAAGTGAGGCCATGAGTAGGTATGGTATGTGCTGGAAGTAAACAGTGACTAGCCAAAACGTTGAGGTATTCAAAGGAGCGCTTATCATTAGTATTAGTAGTTATATCTATATTAATGTCTCCACAAATAATTATTGTTTTATAGTTAGATAATTTTCTAAGCACCGCATCCAATGAATTACAGAACGCAGTTGTATTACGCTGACCTGGAGGGCGGTAGATGCCAATAACGCATATATCAGAGCTCAATTTCAAAACAAGACAGTTAGCATCAATCATGTGCGGTTCCTCCACTAAAGCTTTATAGCCGCTTTTATGATAGATGACAACACCCTCATTTTGAGTTTTATTGGAAGTCGATGAGGTGCAGGTATAACCCTCCAATTCAGGAACAAATTGGGTAGATTTAAGCCAGCATTCCGTAAGAATTAATATGTCCCACTCAACATCTGTGCGAGTCAATAATGTATTAAAACTAGGCATATTACATTTGATGCTCCTAATATTTTGAGATAAAATTTTAAGCGAGTGGTTTGGTTCTGGAATAATGGACTTGATATTTTCGGCATCGCATGTCATAGAACTGGCCATAACTAAGGAATCGAGACTCTGGTGAATAGATTCAATACCAATGTTATCGAATTTTTAAACAGATGGTCCTTTTATATAACTTTAGGGGTATGAGGTGTACAAAAGATACACATGTTGTGATTATCGTGAATCGGTTCCAATGATTGCAACTAGTGTTATTATATGTGCGTACAAATAAAGTAGTAATTGGTAAGTATTCGTGTTTGATAAGAGTATGCCCAGGAGTAATTAAATTAAATATGAGAAAAAACATGCAAAAGAGTATTTTGTTTGAGGATACAGTATCCGTAAGTGCAATTTTATATTCATTGTTTACCATAACTATGTCATAATTATACAATATGCGAGCAAGTGCGACTGGAACTATTTCAACAGAAAGTTGTGTATATTTACAATGAGGACAATGCCTTGTACGGTGAACTGATTTTTTTAAGATAGTGATGACTTGATAGAGATTTGTTAAGACATGCCTAATATGTACCATGCACATACAACATAGCAATAATAAAGATAACAACAAAAGGTGGTTTAAAGTTAGTCACAGTACAATCTTAAGGATCTCACTTTCTTCTTGTATACGAATAGGTGCCGAACCCTCCTCCTTCTTCACGTAAACCTTGCCGTAGGCCGTCCACGTAGCTGCGAGTTTTTTGGTTTTAACATATCCCCGTGTTAAGTAGTACAAACGTTTAGCTTTGGTGGTAAGGCACTCGGAGATGAAAATAGGTTTGGCCGGTCCAGGCAGTTTCACAAGGGCTGAGTTTAGTTGAGGCTCCTTTGCTTCGCGCTGCGATTTATTGAACTTTTTCGCTGTAAAAACCATTGCTTCCTTCCTAGTTACTGTAGTGAAATCAACTACAATAGCTTCAGATTTAGATCGGTAAATATCTCTGATTTCCATGTCCTGGATATTAGATTCTAAACCAACAACAGAGCCAATATCTTTGATGATATTGGTCAAGTCCTTTTTGTGTTCCCTACTTTGTTTAGGGATATTTCTTATCTCCACGGTAGAAGAACGGATATTATTCTCAAAGTGATCTATCTTATTTTCCAATGTCTTAATACAGTCTTTGTAAACAGTGTTTTCTTGAACCAGGCAATTAATTTTAGACAATAACTCGTCATATTTGCCTGACATAAACTGTACTGATTTATGCATTTCTTCGTTTTGTTGTGTTAAATTAGTCATAGAAGTATTCAGAGATTCAAATTTGATATCTATTTGCTCTTTGAGTTCAGAGAACATCGATTTAATGGCATCATCTGAAGAGTTAGTCTGGACGCAAAACTCATTGAAGTTACGCTTATATCTCTTTGTTACGTTTTTTAGATTATCCAAGGGATCATCATTCGCAATTGTATTGATCGCAGAGTCTGATCCACAGTGCATCGTAGTCGGAGACTTAACTGGTAAAGTGGAGTCTTTCGGCGAGCGTTGAAGCGGCATAGTGATAATAAATATTATTATAGAATTTTAAAAATCCTAAAAGTAAATGTCGTCAAGCTGATTCGAACTCGAGACTCTTTGCGCTTCAGTCGGCGTCGTTCGTACACACGCTACCTCGGCGCTGAGATACTTGACGAATTTCTCACTTATAATGTAAAGTAAGTACACGGTAATTTGTCAACATAGGAATGATGACAAATTGTATTAGAGGGTAGATCACAGTACTCACAATATAAATTGTCACTCTTGTAGATTTGTTTTGATTTTGATATGCAAATAATGTTCACTTGTACTGATTATGTATGCGTAACTATACTGTAGTTCAATCGAGATTCGGTTATATTCACTTGGAAACAATAATACTGAGACAAACTCCAATAATAACACTTTTTACGAATTATTTTTTGTGGAGCTAACAAAAACACGACTGTTCGCTACTAAGTCAGCGGGGGGAATTGAGTATTTCATGGTGGATTATTTGTAATGGCTGCTGTTCAATTGGTAGGTGTTATTTTGTCCCATGTTTTCTTTTTTTGTCAAACGTAAGAATGAAAAATTAGATCCTGTTGATCATGTCGTGAAAATTTAATGTTATATGAGACTCCAAACATTATTTATGGATCTGAAATTATTTGTGTGGTTGGGAAAATGGTTATTGAGTTTTCTATCAGAAAATTCTCGATTGCAGCTACGAAGTGGGGATTTGAGACCTATTGATACCAATAGTCTTGGTCTGTAACATGGAATCTATAGATAGTATTAGGTATCCTTCGCTTAACCCTTTAAGGATTATAAGTGTGCGATCATTTTACGTTACGCCGAGTTTTCTGACAAAAAAACAAAAATAATAAATTTCTACGTTTTACTACTAAACATTATCATAAAAATAAGCTAAAACATAAACAAAGTAGGTATTAACAGAATAGGTCTCTCATCTCTTCCACACAATACCGCCAATACAATTTGAAATTAAAACCTGCTATATTTTTTACCAACGACAAAAGAACGCCGCCCGCCGCGCCCGCTCTGAACAAAGCACAAACGTTTTTATTAACAAATAAGTGACAATAAAAACAAATGAAATGGTACCAGCAATTAATTGACACGCGTGTAGGCATACAATCGCATAATTAAGATCGGCTAGCGTGGGCGACGTGATTCGTGCAAACCCGTGTCCCGAACATTGCGAACAAATCGATGTTTTTAATTTTTAATTCAGGCCACAGTGCAACAGGACCCCGCAGAATACACCAGTCAAAAGACCAGTTTACCCAAACTTTCCATACAGAATTAGATGCCGAGAAATTCATGGATTGGAAATTCCCTTCATGTAGGTGGCTTGAATTATGAATGCAGATAACCTAGGGTGGGGTTGCATTAATTAAATAATTATGACATATTGTGCGACCGTTTCTATGGGAGGGCGCGACTGATAAGGAATTGGTATGGAAACATTCATTACTAATTCTGAACACCTGTTTTGTGAGTTATGATTTGATATCTATAGAACTTTGAATAATTGTTTCGTTGGTACTATGGATTTTAAGGGGCGAAGCTTGAAAACCCTGTTGTAACCCTTTCAGTCAATAATATCGTATATAAAGTGATTGCTGTACAACATCTGTTTTTAAATGGAAATTATTTTCAGGGAACCTATAAAAAGTGAGGGTAGGTTAAGGCAAATAAATCTACCGTCAAGGTTTTTTTAATAAAAATAAAACGCGTTGATGGCCACGGTAGCTCTATAAAGGAACAAAATAAACTTGTAAAAAAGTGGTAGCAGACCATGTAAAATATTTTTATTTTTTCCAATACTTTAAATAATTTATCGTCTAAAGATGAGCCAGTAGGTCTTTTCAAAATTAAATGCACGTTAAATTAAGCCATAAATATTAAAATACGTCAAATTAATGGATAATTTCTAAGTTTATTATATGAAACATTTTTTATAGAAATCGCGTAAAGTATATTTTTTAGCTTTTCAAATGTCACACATCCATATCTTATCTAAACGATGGTGCAATTCACGGTAGCAAATTTTGATTGTATTTTCATTTATAAAGTGCCGTTTACACTGCACTGCACTTTGATTTGTTGGCCTAGGGGTCGCAAACGAGGTTGCAGAGCATGATCCGGGATTCGATTCTCGGATTGGACAAAGTGTTATTCCGTTTCAGAAAAATCTCAGTAGATTTGTGACATACCCTTTTACATGGAACTTATCATTACTACAGCAGTGGTGGCCCAGTAGTGATGGCCCCGACTTACGAACAGTGTGTCGTGGGTTCCAGTCAGGCGCATTAGTTTGTGTATTTTATTTTACCACTGCTCTCGAAACGGTGAAGGAAAACATTGTGAGGAAACCGGCATGTCTTAGATCCAAAAAAATCGAAGACATGTGACATCTACCAATCCGCTCTTGACACGCGTGGGGGATTATTTATAGCACATCCTTCTCCTAGAGAGTAGGCCAGAGTCCCTGCAGTGGGGACATTATAGGCTGATGATGATATCATTACTGATAAAATGTGGTTGCCGGTGTACTATTAGGTAGACATCTACCTAACCGTTCAGTGATTACAGGCGTGTTGATATGTCTTTTTATGTGATGTAGTTTAAACACAGTCGCCAATGGCATTCACAAAAAATCAGTTTGCGTTAACTAAATGCTTTTATAGCTAATAATAATAGTATTATTATTAGCTTAATCGTATTACGATTAATTTTAAACGCACAAGTCGTACTTAATAATATATAAATTATTTAAATTGCATTTTTTTATTTTTAATCATTATATTATTTTTTTTACACTACTCAATAAGTAAAAACAGTAGTAGGTAGTATTAGCTTAAGTTTGTTTATTATTAGTTTGGACTAACAAAATCACAATTATTATTTGTGATTTGTAGTAAATACTTTGTATAATTTTTACCGAAAAGATGGTGCTGAACGAAAATTAAGTATCAATTTTTGTTCAAGTAACACTACTAAAAAAACATTACCCTTTCTTTGCAGTCGGGTAACGTGCATATTTAAAAATAATAAAGTTTATGACAATAATGAAGGCAAATCCTTTTTAGGCGTTAAAGTAAAGCTAATTTAAAATTACACAGTTTTCATATGCTCCCTCTGTATGATTTCCACGAAAAGGTCAACCGAAAAACAACATTTCAAAAATAAATTATATAAATTACCAATTTGAAAAAGCCTTTATACACGCGTCTCTACCACATTTGTGATTTTTTTTTCACGTTACATTCTCGGGCGGTGTCCCAACCTTCTCATTTACATTTTAATTGTTCGACGGCCGCCGAATGACTTTGACGTTCCAGCCAGCATTATAGCACTAGTTCAAATAAATTCTTTTATATCTCATGTCTATATTATTGAACTGGATACCACTTATGTCTTATCTAACGCTGTAATAAATTGAGATTTAGGTTGTATTAATAGTCAGCTTTATGTGTTATGTCTAAATTCTAATTTGGTTATAGTTGACAGATAAGTTTTTTTTAACTTGTCTATTTCTCTTATTCTAATATTTTTGAAAACTACTTTTTTGAGAACCCACGTTTATTAAGATACTGATTTATTTAGAAATTATTAAAATCCGACTTAAAAATAACTTTAGAAATCCATTCAATGAGCTGTGGGCCAAAATAGTCACTCTCTGGAACCCTGACACAGCCAGAAGGCGTCGCGGTAGACCTCGTTGAAGATGGTGGGACAAACTGAACAAAACCAACGACCAGTGGTCCACACTAGCCCTGGATCGAAACAACTGGTACAAACCTTTGCCCAGCAGTGGGATGAAGCGAGTTAACAGTTTCAGTAACAGTCCATCCACTCAAATTGATTGTACTATACTAGAAACATACCCAAATAACATACGAGAATTTTTAAACAGTTTAACAGTAATTTCTTCAATAACACGCTGTCTTTTAAACTTTCATTAAAATACCAATCACAGGTAACGTATCCACATGACTAATTAAATAAATAAAAAGAAGGTGATAAACCAGCGGTACACAATAATCAAAACAACATAAAATATAAACAGAGAGTTTAAAAGCCTCATTATAATGTAGCACGTGTTGACTACGTCACTGCTTTTGACTGATCACTTCCTTAGGCGAGCTTTTACAAGTTATGTTTACACTCCAGATATTCTAACCTCACTCTTATTGAAACTACATAAAGGTTAGATCACATTTATTCGTTCGTAATTCAAAATTTAAACAGTTACGATTTTTTACCAAGTTATATTTACAGACCAAACATAGTTATCTAAGTCTTATGAGAAAGTAAATAAGAGTTACATTAGATTTATTGAGTTGTAATTAAAATAAAAGTGTTATGTGCAACACAAATCGCTGGCACTGTTCAATGTGTCGTGGTGTGAGTTCGCGGTAAGACTTTGCATAAACGCAGATTTGTGTTAAGAAAATGGAGCAATAGTGAAGGAAAGGTGTTGGAGGTAATTATTTTTTTAATTAAATATTGTAATTTATTTTCAACGTTCTAGCAGTTTGCACGTGAGGATTGTTCAAAGAAAATTTTGCATTTATTTTTCGCAATGCACCGCCCACGTTGCATAAGTTCCACGAATGGACGGTTCATCTTCAAAGTTCAGTTTGACAGATCAGGTCGAAAATATTAACCATTCTGTCAATTGTACGCACTGTCAAATTAAAAGGAATGACAAAAGCTTTTCTCATTTACCTACTGCCTAGTCAAGGAGAAGAAAACTTGAATGGATGAAATAAGTCATATCATTTTATATTACGTAAAGCGAAGTATAAAAGCACGTTAATGAATTAATCTGAATCATAAAACACAATACACAATAAAATTGAAAAGAAAATAAAGTTGACAATTTCAGGTCATTTATTATTGGCGCAGCGAAAACTGTGGAGTAGCTCGACATATATTAATTGCGCCGCGCGGTCGCGTTCGCAATTGTGGTGGCGATTATGGTCGCATGAATTTTTATGTGGAAAATATGTGTGACAACCAAGTTTGGTTGTTTATTTTTAGGGTTGTTTGTCGTTTGCGTGCCGAAACTGTAGAGTCGAAAAGATCAAAATTATAAATGCTTTCAGTTGGTAAATGATTTTGAGTTTCTACTCAACACGGTAATCAACAAGGTAATCAACTCCGTGTTGTAAAGACAAGTAGATTATAATTAATGAATGGCGCAAAAAAGGTTAAAGGTTAGGAAAATGTTTAATTAAAACTAAACGCTAATTTCTTAAAAGGTCTATCTTTTAAATCATAATGAATAAAACCTCAACTTTCCTGAAATTTCCAAAAATCCAGTAATCCTTAAATTTATTTATTAGAATTGAAACTAACCAGCTCAGCTTGTGGTTAACAAATCCTCTTAGCCCATTACATACTTGCGTAGACAGCTTTTATTTAAAATTCAATTATGTACTAGTTAGTACGTGACTGAGTTTTGAACAAAAAGGTGTATATAAACGTATAATGGTCGTTTATTTATTCAGAATGTGACTATTGGCGCGTGGCGGGACATAACGTAACTCTAATTCTTGGTAGTTAGTTGCTTAGATCACATACATTTATTTTAATGTTTCCTTGTTAATGTTGAGTGTGTTTATAGAAAAAAATGTGAAAAGATTGGTTAAAATAGCATTATGAAGTTTTAAATAGATTTTCAATCGGTATAACGATAGGTGTTTGAAGAAAGGCTGGAATTATAAGATTAGTTTTACTGTATTCTCTATTTCATTTGAACGCACATTGAACATTTAAAACAATAGGGTAGTTAACAAAAAAATCTAATTAGTCCGTCAGATATATTTCCAAAAAATATTGGACACGTATTTTTTTCTTTTTTCATGTAAACATACAATGAAGACGATATAGTGTTTTGAAAACCAGTGTGACCTCATTTTCCAAGACATTGGTATGACATTCTTTACCGGTGAGTGACGTCACAACCCGCCACTCAAATCTTTGACGCGTTCTATCTGCGTCAATTTTTATTAATTTGATAAAACAAAAAATATCTATCCAATATTTTTCGATAATCTAACAGACGGACTAATTAGAATCGTATTTTTTAAGCCTGTAAACATTCCTATTAGACCGAATGACAATGTTGATAAACATTCGTAATTAATTTATGTTAGAGGTGGCGAGACGAACTGGAGCTGGTGTACCGCGAGGCCGAGGACTTCGAGGTGGCACAGGAAAATAGCTCCTGGAAGAAATTTGAGATTGCAGGGATACGTGTATTTATTTATTGTGACAGGCACGGAAAACACGAAATGGCAACGTCATATCTGATATTGGCCGCGCACAAAACCATGCAGGAAAACTTGACTTTTTAACTAAAAAATTCTTAGAAACCCCAGAAACAGAATTGAGAGGTCTAGAACAGAAGGCAAGAACTAAAGTGGCCACTGTCAAACCCTTTTTTTTGTTGGGGGGTGGGAAATCATTAAATAACCCCTCCCGCTTTTGGGCAGAGCGAAAGTGAGTGTCAGACTTCTGACTAAACACCACCTACATTCCTTCTTAGCCATATATGTCAAGGCCGCGGTATCTCTTACAACATCCCGCAGCCCCGACGGGAACTATAGTAGGCTCTTGCAGTCTAGTTGGTTCTTAAAGCACAGGAAATAGGAAATTATCATACTTATAGAACTCGTTAGCACTGGCACTGTCAACCCCTAAAAATAAACATTGAATCTTTATAAGAGAAAACTTCAACTTTATATTTCACACTCATACTATCTGCTTAAAACTTCATTACGGATACATAAATCACATTAAAAAGGCTTTAGCAAAAATACTGTACGAAAACCTAAATGATTTACAGCATACTGATAGCAGCTATATTATACCGCAGTCTTTGTCGATAGCATATCGGTCGAAAAAGGACAAAAAATATCCCTTTGTTCTTTGTCGCCCTACTCATATGCAAATGTGGTCGGGCCCCAGACTGATTTAGGGCCTGCATTACCGATTCACGAAAACGGTTGAAAAGTGCAAACTTTTTGGATTGAAACTGTGTTAAATGATTTATATTTAAGTGATAGTTGGACGGCTTTTTGGGAAGTGGTGTCAGGTGTGCCGACTGTCAGTACGAGTATTTTTTTTTATTTAGTTAGTAAATGATTCATAATCATCATCTACTTAGCCTTTTCCCAGTATTTTCTGACCTCCAAATCCCAGTATGTACTGAGAAATACGATATACTTAAATAATAAAAATAAAAGAGTTATCATATGAATCTTTTGAACACTTAAAATATTTATCACATTTTGAATTATAAGGAAGTTCCATCTGCATTTTTCGTCTTGCATAAATCTTTCAACTCATATCGCAATGATGAAAATGCAGCCCCGTTCACACTCAACAACTTGCCAAAACATTCCTTTTTAAACTCCAACTCATATATCAGTCGAGAGTCGCCATATTTAACACTTACAGGGACTTATGGCATTTGATATCGTACGACTAATCGCTTGCCACTTTCTTTGGACACGACGTGACACCCCGATCATATTGTTTCACTTTATCGGCTCCATTCGGCTTCACTCGGCAACTTTCGTGTCGATTCAGGCACTGATTTACAACATGCCTTGTTTAGCTTCACATAATGACAGTTACTGGAAGATAGTGTCATTGTAATGTAAAGTTACGATGGTGAATGTTAAGTAACAAAGGGATTTGATAGTTAGATCGGCAGGATTGGCTGCCTTTCGTATTTTACTGGAAGTTTTGAAAGTATGCTCAAGTGGATTTGTGTATGAGTAAATTTTTTTTAAATAAAAAGGAAATAATGGACTACTCTCCCATATCATTTCATATAGTTACAATACCATTATTATTCGTACCTATATGGTATTTCTGAATTAGTGTAAATTCCTCCTGACTAATTTTGGACACGACAGCCAATCGTAGCGGATATTGGTGATTGGTGTGTGTGCAGACACAGGTGCACTCTGTTTCATAACCCTCGTAGTCCAATGGGACAGCAACCTAACACGAATTGAGAGAGATTAGGCACAAGACCAACGACTTAACGTGCTTTCCGAGACACGGGAATATCAAACCGCCAACTACCAAACTCCGCTGACTACTGGATTTCTTATGGAAAAAACCAATTGAACTTTGACTAATAGAAAACATACAATCCTCCTTGGTTAACAGTACATTTGCAATATTCAGCCAACACAATACCTCAATACTATTTTTGCACCCCCAGTCTCCAAACCAAACCAAGCCTTCCAGTCACCGTCATAAGAAAGATCCTATATTTCATTCGAAAACAAAAGCTAAAAACAGAAGACACCCAAATTTGATACTCACAAAAACCTATAAATCTACTTTGATCTATGAACAGCTATCCTATTCATCTATCTAGTTGAAGGCAAGATCATTACATCATCAACCTATAAACTTGGTAAGGACACTATGAAATATGGTCTGAAGAGACTTTCTGCCACGCTAAACATTTTCGAAGCAAAACAAACGATTTTCAATACAGACATCATTAATTTCATCCTAGTTTCAACATGCCAACATTAAACCTACGCAGACGTCATTGAATTTTGCACTTTATGTAGTAGAGTTAAGAGTTACGTGATGTAATTGAGTTTGCGAGTTTTGTGGAACAAATGGTCGTGTTCTGTTCACTTTTCATGCGTTTATTACATCTTGGCACGGTATGAGAGCACTATTGATTCCGTTTTATCGTGTTACTAAGTACTGTTGAGGTGTGTGCATACGGTGAAAGACGAAAATGAGGAAAATCTAGACTTGTTTTTTATATGGTTTCTGTCTCTGTACAAGGAGACATTTCCTTTGGCTAGAATTCTTGGCACACAGTTAAAGGATTGCGTTAGTTTCACAGACATTTAATTAGCTGTTTTAAGTAAAGGTGAAGTATGTCTAGCGAAGAAATCTCATGGGCTTTGGCGAAATTAATACCAAAAATGTTTCAAAAATTAATACAAAACAATAAACATAATAAATAAACATAAAATGTAATAATTAGACTTTCTTGATAACTATCTGTCTACTAATATAAAGATAAGTTGCTAATAACCATTTCAGTAAGAGTACCTGAAAGAAAACACTTTTAATATTCATCTCCAAAATAAAATAAAAAATGTATAATGTGCATTATACATTTTTTATAATTAATTTTTTATTATTAATTTTTTTAAATGTATAATGTGAAATTTGTATTTCACATTATACATTTTTATTACCTATTTTAATTTGTGCAAAACTAAAAGAGGCCATGATTTATTTCAACTACAGGCAATTTTTGTCATTCTTCATAATGTTCTACATAGTAGCACCGGTAGAAATAACTGCAAAAATCAAACATTTTGATTTATACGTCCTTTACACATGAAGTCAGACGAATAAAACACTGTGATCCCTGCCCAATGATACTTACAATTTGATTTATTATCATCTTGCCCTTACATACATGCAACTTTGAGCGATAAAAGATGAATCACACTAAGATTAATATTGTTTTCCCGAGTGCATTCTTATCTTGGAACATTATGTTGGCAAATGGTTGCAAGCTACTCAAGACAAATATCTCGCTGTTGTTGAATTTTAAAATCATTCATTTCTGTAGTAATATGTCTTGATGATGTATTGCAAGCGATGTATTATAGATTGATGATATAATATCTTGGACTGTAATATTTGTCTAACGTGGCTGGTATTAGATCTAAGATGTGGATACAATCTGAAAGGTTCTGTTCTCTATTTTTATTTGACGCACTTTGTTTATTATCGTATTGTTTCGATGTATTCAAGGACATTTCCCTAGGGCTGAAAAGTAGTACTTTCAACCCGCTCCGCAGGCATGTTATGACCTACTTTCAGAGTATAAGTAATGAACAATATTTTCTTCTTTCTTGTTTTTATTTTGCCTACTATGCACACTAGTTTCTGCAGTTCCTACACAGTAATGTAAGATTTGACATGAACTTTATGTCATCAAGAATAAAAATTAAAACACTTTAAAATCAGAGCTGAACTATCAATGTAAGGACAATATTATCTTACAAAATATTATGTAACTATCCCACAACCGTTTCTGCCACCAAATACAGAGTTCATAAGGTTTACTTATTATTATGCAGTCGTTATGTCAATTGTCGGGGCGAGCACGCATTTATTAGCATAAGGCAGCCGCAACTTCACCCGAACTGACAGTAATAACAAATTAGGGTAACTGCTCCAAACGTTGTCCAAACCGCTATTGTACTCTTGTTCCCCCGGCAGCTAATTGTGTTTTTGTTTGCTATTTTGCGGCCGAATGGCGCTTTATTATTGAGATTCTTGCGAGTTTGGTCCGTGTTTTCGGTAAAGTCTTAAATAATAAGGATTTTATCTCGATTAGCCTTGGATTGAAGTGTAATGGATCAGTTGCTTTTTACGCTAATTACAGAGTAAATAATTAAAATTATGCTTTTAATACTCATAAAGCTTCCACAGCAAATAAAAGTATGTATTGGAACAGTCACACTTTTTATTTGAATCTTAGATGACAAAATTCAATATTATTTATTGAAAATAGTTAATCGTAGAATTTTATAAATAACCAAGGCGTAATGCAAACGAGCTTAAACTCCATATTGGCAATTCCTACTAAACCGCTCTTGTCATGTCGCCCATATGGCAGAGCGTTAACAATGGAATTAGTCGTCATTCAAAGTACTGAGTCAAATTCACAACATATCTGGATAACGTGTAGCAAGTGCACTCGTCTGCCAGGGGTGACACTTTGAGCCCTTCCGATACTGACATTATGTGACAACACTGAGCTAGGGGCGTTCGCTTACACAATGGCCGATCATTGGTGCCTTCACCCTATTCATGTTCACATACACTTTTAGCACAGCTTTGAATATAAAATAGAATTGTGATTTTACGAACATGTGGTATCTAATTTTTGGGATAATAGATGGCTAAAATGACATCAAAGATATCTGCAATATCAGTACAATTGACCGTTTAATTAAAATTCTTCTTAAACACAATTGCCGCGTTGCGTTAAAAAAGAGGAAATTTAAATTGTTGATTCCTTTATTTCGTTTCAGAATTGGAGGAAGAAAATAAATTCACCCACAAGGCGCGGCTTGAAATATTCAATGAAGAGATTTTATGAAAGAAAAAAAAATCTCATTTGCATCTCAAAAGCGATGCGAGTTAATGGGACCATTCGGAATGCTCGGCACGTCACTCGATATATAAGTATATCCGCATTCGTCTCAACCCTTACACGACACTTGGAGTAGGGACAGCGGCACACGAACTAATTGGTGATAATGTATGGATATAATATCGATTATCGATATCTCGGATGAATGTATTAGTCGGTCAATCGGTCGATTTACGATTCTCGGAAACTGATGTCCGATCTAGTTGTTGACGGAGTATGCACTTACCGTTCGATGCTAGCTAACCAATATAGTTGGGTTGGGATTAATTTAGTAAACTAGGTTTGAACTGTTTCGAATTATTCATGTAACTAGATGTGATTTATATATAATACAGATCTGAAGTTTGATTTCGGAAACTCTGAGTTTTCGTTTTTAGAGGGCATGGACAAAATCCATTCTACAGTAATCATGATGAAGAAGTAAGAAAATACATGTTACTGTGGAATGAACACTTGAAAAGCAATTTCCATCTGTCTAAGCCATTGTTTTTAAACTTCCGTATTTAATCCGAACCGTAATATGAAACCATTAACGCAATACAACATAATAATACTAAAGAGTCTGTAATTAAAATTACCGAACGCTGTCACAAGCGTTCCCTCAAACAACGATTGCGTGTTTCATTAAGCGGCGTGCGACCAAACACATGTCGGAGGAAAATTAGCGGCAGCCAATGACGAACTCACGAAAATTGAGCAAATTAAGAGACACCCAACAGCCCTTTACTTTATTGATGTCTTTTTAATTACACCCGTTAAAACGATTAGGTTTGATCATGGAATTGCTTTGTCAATTACTCAATATGGTACCTATTTTAATTTATGTTTTTGGGTAATAATAAATGGAGAAGGAAGAGTTTGATTTATTTTTAGAATCAGGATTTCTTCTTTATCATAAAATAAACTGGTCTAAATAAAGATCTCATATTTTCAACAAACCATATGAAAAACTTGTTACTTTTTGGTGTGTCAAACCAGGAGCCTGTCCCTTATCTTACTAGAAATCTTTTTTCTAAGATACGGTGCATATTCCAGTAATTCAGGTTATAAACACAAACTTGATATGCCTGAATCTTCTCAAGTTTAAATAGCCGTACAAAGTAATGATAGGTAATAGAATCTCCTATTAAAGCCAACAGCTTAATAAGAGACTACACTATGTAACACAAATCCTATACCTACGCAATTACAACTTCAAGTTTTAAATACATCCACGACATTAAAACTTCTTCAGAGAATTTCAAACGAGAGCTTATAAAAATCAAGAAGCGATTCACTTAAAAGAATATTCAGTTAAACCGTTTAAAATCACCGATGCATGTAAAGAAGCTGACTATTCAAGTAATATTCTTAAGCGTAAAACTTTACGAATTAATATGGAGTCTCCACAAAAACACGACTGAATAATGCATGTGCAAAGTTTCGCCGAATGAATAAAGTAACCGTAAAACTACTCTGTAATTACGTAACATCGTCTGCCGATACGATCGGAGGCTTTATCGATAGGGAACCTATACATCGAGCGTGCGATCGAGATCCGATTCGAACGAGCGCGACCAATTTTATTCACGAAACATTTAGCTTTAGATAAAATCTCACGGCGCGCTCCATAATGGCCTCAGCTGATTTTAAAACAATAAAATGCAAAGCCTTTAGAATGAGTGCGATTGTTAGTGTGAATCAGATAAGTAGAATAGATATTGAATGTTATGGGATATTGTTAGGAAACACGGTTTACTTTAAAATTATACACTAGGTGAGGTGTTTACTGTTTATCTCGTAACGAGTACTGACTGCTACGATTCGGAATTTATTCCACGGTAAATATCGCAACCTTATACTGCCGCCTTTTATCGAAGTTCCATTCCACTTGAGTTGTTCAAACTATGTAAGAGCGATTAACCTCACTGACATAATTATAATTTCCCCGCAATCAGTACAGAATTCGCGGAACTGTGCGAGATATAATATCTACGAGAGTTAACAATCTTAATCGGCCCGTCAAAAATCTGAGGCGAGTTCCAATTATTAAAAAATCGTTGTCGATAAAATCGAGTTAATGAAGAACGGTACTCGATATCTCGATCCGCGGTGTGCACTAACTCTGAAATTGATTTCATTCCATCGACGCGCGTCGATCGAAGCTGCTGATATGATTTGCGGAAGTATAACGATTTTCAAATGTATATCCTTTGAAGATTTCATAATGAACTGCATTATGCGTTGGTTGTCTTAAATCATTCAATAAGTGATTCATTATTGATAAGTCAGTGTTCAGTTTAATAGAGTAATAGACATAATGTACATTATACATTACTTCTATCCGCTTCTCAAGTTAGCTAAAAGTGCCAGTGCAGTTTTTTTTTGCAGATTTGTAACTCGTTCTTCGAAATTTTGAGGTCAAATTTCTTAGGTTTGTTTGTCTCAATGGACTCAATTTCACAAATTTCTAAAAGTATATTATTCTTTCTTAGTAACAAAAATCGGATAAAAAAGTACAGTAATACAAATGCATAGAATATCTCGTGTGAACAGGTACCTAATTTATGTATTTTTACAAGCCGGTCTGAATTTCTGCAGTTGAATAATTTACAGGAATTCAGGCATTACTGAAACTGGTTCAGATATTATCTTGCTTGATTCCTCAGAGCGCTGGCTTTACGTTGAATATTTATACAGTCTTGTGGAAGGTATGGTATATACATATATTATTTGTTTTAGAGATTTTAAAAGATGTGTAACGTATGCTATCTATGACAAACATTTTAGATTTTTAGAGCACTTTTTTGTAAAGTAAACGTTTTATTGCTGGAGTAAAAGCAGATTTTTGTGGTTTCTCACGAATGCATATGAAAGTCAGTACGATAGTTTATAACGAAAATACAGTTTGTAAATTATTCTTTTGATCCAACTAGCCTCCAAAATTACTGGACTAATTTACTGGCAGATAGCTAATGTTCGAACAACATGCTACTTTTATGTTAGAAAAATAAAATTAGAGTTCCGTGCAAAACATTGAAACTCTTCAAAAATCAGAAATCAGAAATATTTATTTGTTAGAATGTAGTTTTACATGGTATGGTGTTAATCTTTCGTTAGGTCCTAAACATTCTACCACAACTTATGGTGTACAAATATTCAAATGTCACAACAACAATACAATTACTCTTACAATAAAATTATTAATACAATTAAATTAAATATGTCCAATACTTCATAACCAATGTCAAAATTGAGCAAGTAAGTTAGGTAATTCTTGGATTTTCACAATATTCCATGTATTCACCAACGTCATAAAAACAATTATCCAATAGCCACCTTGTCAAAATCCTATACAAATAGAGAAGTAATATATTTTTATAATAATGCCAAGTGAACGATCGGTCGATCGGTCGCAGGGCACATCTATTAATAATAAAGATGACCTAACATAAGGCATGCTACTATTGCTCTATTCTTAAAAGTTCATACAAAAAATATAACTACATCTACTATTGATTTCCCAATCACACATTAAATTTGAGTGTCCCCCGACAGTTG
The DNA here is from genome assembly GCA_932274075.1 of Diarsia rubi. Taxonomy (NCBI): domain Eukaryota; kingdom Metazoa; phylum Arthropoda; class Insecta; order Lepidoptera; family Noctuidae; genus Diarsia; species Diarsia rubi. Next base: position 14,712,528 of record OW026424.1, on the reverse strand, counting down.
GTATGTCAATAATAATTCAGAGTAACAGTATACTGTTGAATAAAATGATTAACCTCCGCTCGGGAATCGGTTGACCGGAGACTGACATACAGGGTGCTTGTATGCACGCCATACATTCATTTGTCAAAAATTACAAACGTATTGGAAAAGGGACGAAGAAGGTTTTTTTTTTCGGGTGAAGTTGTAATGAGGTATTATTGTTGCGTGTAGTAGTAGCTTATTATTTATAAAAAAAGGTTTTTTATAGGGTCATGCGTTATTTTAAAATTTCTGTAAATATAAATATTTTTATTAATGTTGAATGTTCCGAGGCTTAAAAATAAAACTAACAAATTAAAACTGTAAAGTCTGTGTTGGCAATCAAATAACTTCCCTAATGAAAATGAAGGTGAACACACATCCCGTCGGGGATGCGGGTTGTTCGCAAGAGATACCGCGGCCTCGGCACAAGGGCTCAGAAAGAACATGGGTGGTTTTTAGTTAGTAGAAGGCTGACACTCCCATTTGCTCTGCTTTTATTTGATGATAAACCACCCCACCTAAAAAAAAGGTGAACACACATTACTCTAAAGTTTTGCGAAACACTATTTCTCAATCACATAAATCAGAAACTGAATGAAACATCATTCTTTTATGACATTTAATTACTTATTGAAATATAAAAACAAAAAAATAATTAGCGTTTCGTAACGAATAAATTGGACGTGGGTGTATGCAAAGTTGCAACAATTAATAACGTGATGATGATCCTATTGATTGACCAATGTTAATTAACGAAAATACATCAAATCAGTAGGTATTCAATAAATAATACAAAATTTACGCGTTGATTACAATTTTGAAATGACTTTTGAATCTGACTTAAATACACTAAAGTAATATATTATATAAATTTAAATAATACAAAAAACACTGATACTGATACTGTAAGCCTGTATCATTCATTTCGATCTAAGGCCAATAAGGACGACTGGTCGCTGGTTTTGTCCAGATAAATAAAACCCTGCTCAATATAAAAAATATTCGTGTTATTTACATTTTATTGTTCCATAATGAATCGGTGACATTAAACAAAAAATGCTAATTGAGCGACCTTTATCCGACATTTGATTAGAACACAAAATATCATGAAACAATGAAACAGCCTGTATTGTTCAAGGGAAATGTCAACATTGAACTTGAATGTGTCGCGAACATTTTCGGAATATGACATAAATTATATCAACCCTTATTGGATGAACGGAATGGAATAAATACCATATGTATGCTGGCTCAAGTTACGTTGCTTGCCGCGTACTAATTCCCAAAGCTTGATGGAGTGAGTTATAAGCGACAGCGATTTGGTTGAATATTGTTTAGCACGATTTACGTAAGTTCTTATTTATTAGACTCTGCTGAAGTGCTATTGTTTATTTATTACGCTCTGTGCTTATTATCATTATCATTTCAGTCGAAAGACTGCTGTCTTCTGTCTACTGCTGGACTGAGTCTAGCTCCTCCCCCAAGTGTCGCCACATTGATCGTCCCGTGTCACGTGCGTCACGCATCTAGCCGCAACCTTCACCAGGTTGGTCCATATAATTCCTGTGCATATGATTTGCGGCAATATAGGTAATCATTTCACACACAAGTTTGCACTGATGAGCGATAGATATTATGCCCTACATTCACTGCAGGATTGACATGAGCCCTCTCTGATATTAAGGACTTGCCCTGATTATATCAAGTATACATACTTATTTGCAAACCTAATCGCAGCAAATATTTGTTTTAGGTACAAATTAAGAACAACACATTGACACTTAGTACTTAAATGAAGCCCGCAACAAAAAATGCAATTTCATTATTTTCAACCGCTATCACTCATGCTTCAGTCCGTTGCCCTAACTGTCATCTATTGGTGATGTCGCCCCACCGATTGTCATAGCCCGAATCGGTATGACATCTCATTGTGGCAGTAATTACGCTGTATTGTACATTTATGTTCACATATTGTTCATTTGGCGTGATCTTCTCGACTATTGTTTGCGCACTTGTTTGTCACTTGTTTTTATCACACAATTCGGCTTTTGTTTCGACAGGCTTTTGTTGCTTGAAATTAAATTGTAGGAACATGCTAGTATTCGGAATATTTGAAGAATTTGGTTTTTTTTTTGGTTCACGTATGTTCAAATCGTTTTCCACGGCTTTCATGAACGAGCATGTCAAAAATGGTTACAATCAAGAGGTTCCGTATTGTTGCCGTTCAAATATTTGGAGTTCGTTATTTCATAATTATCTTTCCCAGAGTTACAATACCTTTAGGCTTGAAATCTCTAATTGCACCAAAAACGGACTCACTAAAAATTGTTTCAAGGATAAACAATAATTAAACACACCGCAGTTATAAATTTAACCCACATCAAATTGTTCTAAAACACGCAGCCATTCTTTTAGTGAAATCTTTTCGAACCTGCTTTGACGGAGCTAAAGGCTAGCAAAAACGTGCATCGGAACATTTTTAAGTGGTTCGAGAACAAACAAAACGGGTAACGAAGTTTTAGTTACTTGTTTTTCTATAGTATTCAATTGTATACTATATCAAATTGCCGTTGAAAATCTATTACTGAAAATGAAGGTTATTTTTTATGTAGGCCTCAATCAAGATCGTTGCGGTCAATTATATGGATTTTTAGTAAGCAAACGCTTTGAAGCCGGTTCTCAATCAGAAATAGTGAATTGAATGTTGATAACATTGTAATTGTTTTATTGGTGGTTAATTATGAGTAACGAACATTCGTAATGATGTTATACGGTATTTAGAGAGGTAAATGTAGTGTAGATAAGATGGTACATGGAAGAATAGTCATTAAGTCCGAGTTTTGATGAGTATTAAAACGCTTTAAACAGTGACACTGGAGTCAGTGTCACTGTTTAAAGCGTTACAAGACAAATTGGTAGATATTCTTTTTCAAAACCAAAGAAAGGAATGTTTTATGAAGAAAGATGTCGATGACTGATATGAAATTGGAGTATAGAAATTTTATGATTTTGGAGAAAATTAGTCAGATTTTGGTCGAACTTTTCTTAGGACCGTTTTCACTAAGACAATGTTTTCCCGAAAGGTAGTGGGCGTAGATAGAGAACTTAGTTCATCTTCATTTCGCCACATACTCTTAAGTTCAATATAACAGAGGGCTGCGAGACTAACAATTAATTGAAGACAACATTAACAAGCTTAACAAACCAACTTCAACTTCAATTTAAATCGCGCAATGCAACAAATAACATCCGATGCCTTTTCATGCTGTGCATCATTCGTTAACATAAATCAAACTAACCAATATTACTATCGCAAAGTCATCGACAGAGACAAACGAACGCGAGAACCGCGACACAATTATATTAATCAGTGCACGTTTGTCAACTGCACTGTCGATGAATGGCGTGGATGTGCGGCTGATCGCAGCGGATTTGGAAAAGCGGTGAAATTATTTTAATAATGTTATAGTATAACAATTGGATTTCACAATCAGGAAGGCAGAGATGAAATAATATGAGTGGTCATTCAGTGGGAGTTTGAAGGATGACAAGATAGCATGTCTCTCTGGAGTTCAAAATAGACATGCTTAAGATCTGGATGCAGGAGGCGGGCCGTTAAGTCTCTCTTCCAACCTGGGTAAGCCCATAGTCTAAGCAAATAGGTCGGAGCTGACGTCGTGTGGTATTTCCGCGAGCCTCTTACATAGAATGACATGACTGGACGAAGAGCGACTCTCTCTCTACCCCTTTAACTAAGACGGGCTTTGTCGCAAGCGTCATTGCTAGGGTGATTGTGGAAAAAATATTTGTGTACCTACCTATACCCTAGTAAAAGTAACGAAAAGTAACACCAACTGGTTTTAGTAAGTAGAAGTCTGACAGACCCCTCTGGCCAACCCCACAGTAAACATAAAGAACCCAAGAGGCATTCCATTATTTTAATCATCAGACATTTAATTTTGGCAACTGAACTGTCAGTGCATCGGTTAGAGTTTGCGGTTGATCGCATCGGATTTAAGAAAATCCGTTCCTGACACAGAGTGATATACGAGTTTCAGATGCCATTTCAATTGATTAAAAAAGAATTTGCTTTCAATTGAACATGAACAGACCATCGTTATTGTTAAGAGGCATAAGTTAAATTCAGTACTCGGAATTATGTTGATTATGAAAATAGGTATAATGAAATTTTAAAAGCGTTAGGTACTGAAAAATCATTACCCTTCCTTTTGGTTTCGCCGTAGTCGGGTAAAAAAGCTTGTCAGAAATAATAACAGAAAAAGGTTGTGTTTTTCTTTCGTATTGAGACTTCCGGGGAAACCCATTGTATTTTACTTTTTGGTTGAAAAAGATTTTCCTGTTACAAGTTCTTTGTATAGTAGGAGGAGAACGTGGAGTAGGTACCGTCGTAGGTAGCACCTAACACATCCCAAAAAAATATACACTACTCAACTCAATAATTCAGTGTCAATATCATCTGCCTTTTCCAACCAGTTGTGGTTTGGGTTTCCAGTATCACCTAAAATCCGGATTCAGCTTCATATCAATAATTTACATGAAGTGACTGCCAATCTGACCTCCACAACCCAGTCAGTAATCGGTAATACGTACCCCTATGTAAGACTGATTGTCAGACTTTCGGGCCACTGCTAGTTATAAGTACTACTACCAACGACTGTCATACATTTGACAGCCAGGACCAATAGCTTTTTTTTGGTGTTTGGAAATCTTCAAATAACCCTTCCCGCTCTTGGGCAGAGCGAAAGAGATTGTCACACTTCTACTGACCCAAGTTCCTTCTTAGCTCTTGTGCCGAGGCCGCGTTATCATTTTCAAACAACCCGCAGCCCCGACGGGGTCATACATCTACAATTGTCAGCAATAGCTAAAAGTGCTTTCCGAGGCATCGAGGAAAATCCTGGATATAATGGGTGGTCGCCCATCCACGGCACAACCTAGGCAAGTGCGATTTAACCTGAAAATCAATTCGAGCATCAGTTATTAAGGAGCTTATTGAAGCACCTTAATTATGTTTGTGTTTGCCTTAAATGGGTGTTTTATAGGCACTGAATTGTCAGTGCCTATAAAACAACAATTAAAGCAAACACAAACGTTCATCTATGTAACTACATCGTTATGCATAAATGCTATTGTGAGAAACGTCAGCTGTTTTCACTCGCTAGCAGCCATTTAACAAACTGTAAGTGCGTTCGGGTATTAATTTGCAATACAAATGAGGATTGTGCATAACATTAATAAAACAATGTTGCCAGAAAACTGTTCAGCATGTTTATTGTGTCTCCCTAAAATCACAAAGGTCATATGGCTTTTAGTTTTCGGTTGGGCCATATGGCTTTTACCCGTAGGCTTTTGTGAAATAAATTTTACGGTAATTGACTATTATTTGTGTTTGTAATATTGGTAGGTACTTATATACAAAAATACGTGATAGACCTTTAAATTGGAACTGGAAGTGACAGTGATGGTTTGGAATTCTGAATCCTATATCGCAGTAGCCGTGTTAAATAGGAATGCTTTGTGTTTAAATAAAACATTTTGGTATTATAATATGATAACAATTTTGGTTGTATTTGTGAACACATCACTTACTGGAACAGACCGATGATCTGGTAAACGTTGTGGGGATTTGCTGGATGCGACAAGTTGCGCTGGTCAATATGGCGGCACTTGGGCGAGGCCTTTGTCCAGCAGTGGACGTCTTTTAGCTGAAATGATACGGAATCGTACTCATTCAGCTAATACTTGTCTTTTGATATATGACTGCTTTCCACTAATACTGTTTACAATACGAGTACGTGCTATACAACTGTCAAAAATACCTCATCATCAAGAAGAGTTTTTAATTTAAACGGTAATTGACTGCGATTTCTGTTCTATAAATAAGCACAGATGTTTAATGAGGACCTCTATACACGGACACATTGAACATGACAGGTAGTCCAGTTACAGTAGGCCATTAAAGTGTATAGGACATACAAAAATTAAACACTAAAAATATAACTTATGCATTGCTATGAACAAATTTAATTAACATGAATATCGACAGTAAAATTATAATGAACTTAATGTAGAACTCGATGTTTGGCATATAAATGTAGACATTACATTTATTGGTTATTACAATTCTTTTCTGTGTATATCTTTGGTAATCGGAGAGTATGAATGACAATCGCGCTTGCAATAAAATTAAATTGATTAAATTAATTTTAATTCGTTGCACGTGGGTGCATAATGGCAGGTCAGATATAGATTTACTCCATAAAAATGTAACTGCTGATACGGGTCTTATATTATGTATTTAAAAATATCAATAAGAACAAAACTTGGCGTAATTTTTGAGAAAACTCGTTTCCAAGAACATTTAAATCTCTAAAATAAATAAAGTAAGAGTGTTTAAGATAAACCCGCCCACGTTCCTTAAAATTTAATTACTTACATGAGATCATTATCTTTTTCCGAAGAATTCTGAATTTAATTTACAAGTCTACCCGTAGGTACAATCAAAAAGAACGTGAATTAACAGCTCCACTTTTAATTTTTTGCATTGTGTCCACGAAATAAGGACATCGTCGCCGCCGAGGTCGGCCCAGAAAGAGGTGGCAAGATGATTTGGACGCGCATTGCGATAGCTGATTGAAATCAGGGCACGAAACGACGTGAAAATATAATTGTCTGCTACTGTACAACTGAAGTACTGAAAAAATATCAAGAGCACAAGAAAAACTTAAAAAAAACATCTACCGCTAAAACATCCTACTAATATTATAAATGCAAAAGTTTGTGAGTGTGGATGATGATTGTAACTCTTTTACGCAAAAACTACTGAACGGATGTGGATAAAATTTAGAACACAGATAGTTTATAACCTGGATTAACACATAGGATACTTCTTATCCCGGTAGTATGGTCCCGTGAGACAATTATCGAACTCCACGCGGGCGTAGCCACTAGCACAAGCTAGTACATAATAAAGAGTGACTAATCCTACACGTGTCTACTACTACATTTAATCGTGCCATCATTTTAAATACCCATCCACATTTAAAATCCAAAAATAAAATATAAAACATATCACAAAAAAGATATTCTTATTCACTTTCACTAAGGATCGTATCCACCCAAAGGCTTATCCCAATAAGCTTCTTTACATATCCTCGCCCATATATACATACGTAACCAAATAAAGTAATATCAAAGAAAAGTTCCCGCTTTGAACAGGAACCAGCCGTTTTCCATCACGATTCGCATGATACATAATAATTTTATTACATTTTTTCATAAGAGTACCCCTAACTCAATGTTTATTGGGCTGGATATTAATTTTCAAAGTATTACTTGACATATATTTTATGGCCCGAGAAATTCTTCCAACCAGTCAATTAATTTTAAGAAGTTTAAGGATGGCCAACCTACGTAAAAGACAATTAGAAGATAAGTTTTATGAAGCCAATAAAACATGATAATTGGATCAATTTTTATAGTTACACAGACTCAAAAACGTATACAAATTAGTATAAAAATACAAGGTCACTCAACGCGCTACGGGGCAAGCTATAGTCAGTTCCTATTAAAGATAAGATCCGGTATGAGACCATCCGTAAATAACTAGAATTACTATGTACTTTGCAGAGTAAGCCAGTTGAAGTAACAGTGGGCTCGTTTGCAGGAGACCAATGTCCATTGGTCCACGATGGACCAACAAAGGCCTGGAGCCGGAGTGAACACCGCGTACCTTCAGTAAGCTTTTCTATCTTATCTTAATTCGATGCCATCTACTCTTCCATAATCAGTATACCATAGAAATGTAAAACCTCAGACCACTTCCAGCAATGACTTCCAGTTCTAAAATTAAATACTTACAACTTATTTTACAAGTACCTACATATTCATAAAAAAGTACTCTGACATATTAAAAACAAAATTGCATTTAATAAAACGGCAAACTATGTATGAAGGTCATTGATTTCTCGTGCCAATAGTTAACTAGAAAACATTACACAGTTCAAAGGAACCACGTTTCTCTCATAAATAATTATGATTTTCCCAGTAATTTCCAACTGTTGTGACCACCTTGGTGTTGTAGCTATTTCTTGGATGGAAAGCCCTCTCCCAGCATCAGTCTGTATTCTGGTTTTGTGCCCGACTCATGGTAGGTACATGTTGAAGGTCATCTTAGAATGCCAATCATTGTACTGTTTACCCTATTAGGCTCGCTGTTTTGCGGTTTAAAAAAAAATGTCGTGACAAAAAATTAAAACTAGAATGCTTAGACGGATTGGTCATGTGAAAACCGATTCAAATATGGTATTTACAATGCAGAGTCAGTGGCAACGCCGGGAAGGGATGCTCTAGAAGGGCATACGCTGTCCTTATAATGATGCTTTTCAGAAAGCTCTGGGCCCCGAGTCTGCTATTCAATAGTGTCAGAATGATCTATCTATATAATGATTTTGACTAGTTTGGTGTTGTCAAAATCAACAATTATGAGATCAATGATAGACCATTCTGACACTATTGAATAGCAGACTCGGGGCCCAGGTGAGTAGCACTTGCAACCGTTGTGCGTGGATGACCGAACGATGACTTTTGTGCATGGACGAAGCAAAAGGACCCACGGGAAAAAGGCATGAGTTCATGTATGTTACCCGGTTATACCTACGTGTATAGGTACCTGGGTAAATGTAAGTGCGATTACAATACTCTACCCAACTCCTTGAGGAATAAAAAGGTGATGTTATGTTTCACATGTTATAATATATTATGGACAATACGTTTATTTTGTTGGTCTGCAATTTCCTTATCACAAAAACTTTTTGGATGTCAGGAAATTGATTCTGTATGCTGACATTTTTCCCCAAAACCCTTTGCGATGGGTCGGTTGATCGTCTCGCGAGAGGTTCTATTATCACTTTCTCTTTTCACGTACTTTGCCATGTCTTATCGACTGTTATGGGGTTAGAAAACATGGTTTTCGCACACTCTTATGTTGATGGAAAATGCTGATATGAAGAGGGTAAAATATGGAATGGGTATGGTATATGTGTGGGGGAAATATGGATAACGAAGTCTATTTATTTATGCAGGTGGATTTTTGTTATATATTTCTACATTTACTTGGCTAGTGTAGGATATAAACAAGAATACATTCAAGAATGTTATTTTTAGGGTTCCGTACCTCAAAAGGTAAAAACGGAACCCTTATAGGATCACTTTGTTGTCCGTCTGTCTGTCTGTCTGTCTGTCTGTCAAGACCTTTTTTCTCAGGAACGCGTGGAGGTATCAAGCTGAAATTCATATCAAATACTCAAGTCTATGGTCTCTTGGAGCTGTGAAAAAATCAAACTTCTAAGTCAACGCGATCAAAAGATACTCCCGTTTATGCCGCAAATTTTCGACACTCGCAAGGGAATCAAAACCTACAGGGTACTTCCCGTGAACTCAGAATCTTGAAATTTGGTACGAAGCAACGTCTTATAACACAGATAAAGGAAAAATTGCGAAAAGCATAAATTTTTAGTTACATCATATAATAAAAATATTTTTAAGTTGAAATTTTCACTGAATGTGTCTCTCTGTTGCTGCTATAACAAAAAATAAAAAGCGACTCCCCTACTACGATGGTACGGAACCCTTCATGTCGGCCGGTTTTTTTACCAAAAGGAAGGGTAATGATTTTGGCAGTCTATGTATGTTTGTATGTTCCACCGTAGCGCCTAGACTACTGAACGTATTTTAGTAAATGAGGTGTCAATAGATTCGTAAGAATAGCGTGGGTGACATAGGCTATATAAACTTTAACAATTCTTTCTAAGACGCAATTTAAATGTCAAATTCTAAGCTCGAAAAAAATTAAATTGAGATAATCATAACATGTTTGGTATCAAATGAAAGGTCTTGGCGAGCACATTACAAATATGTATGTTATATTATAGTTTTAGTCAACATACATGTTTAGAATACGGTTAAAAAGTTCTCGCGGTCTAGTCTGCTATTTACTCGTATTATTTAAATACCAAACCAACATTCATTAGAATTTTACATTATGAAAGTAATATATTATAACGGATTTATTAAATAACATCAAAATAGAAGTCAAATAAAAAAATAAGTTTAAAAACTAAAACACGACTACAAATCGCTAGCTTAAAAGTAGAAAACAAGAAAATAATTATTGTGTGATTGTATATTTCTATTTAAACGTGAGTAAAATTATTATAGAGGACCGCTGTAGTCGCATTGTTTAAGTGAAAAAATAAAAAATACGTGTCCATTAGTTTTTAAAAATCTGTCTGACGGTCTAATTAGATTTTTTTGATGAAATACTCTATTGTCTACAGTCCTATATATATAATATCACCAAATCAATCGTTCCCAAATAAGCAATAAATTCTTGCACTATTCAGTTCTGAGCTCGAGTGAGAGTTAAGTCATTAATCTCGCGAGCACTGATGTGATAATCTATGATAGGTAATTGACTAATGGCTTTGAGCTAACACCGGTGGTTTATATACAAGCTTTACATTAACTAAACAACTAATTATATGGATTTGACTATTTACCCGACTGCGGCGAAGCCCAAAAGGAGGGTTTTGTGTTTGGCGCGTATGTATGTATGTATGTCCGTTTCTTTGTTCCCTCATAACTCCTAACCGGATGAAGGGATTTGAATAAGGCCGCGGGTTGTCCCCAGGTTATCGCGTCCTCGACATAGAGGGCGAAGAAGGAACATGGGTGGTTTTTAGTCAGTAGAAGTCTGACACTCCCTTTCGCTTTGCCCAAGAGCGGAACCCCTATTAGATGATTTTACACCCGCCAAAAAAAAAAAAAAGGGATTTGAATAAAACATACGTCGTTAGATTCGTCTTGATGGCGCGAGTGTTACATTATTAAAAAAAAAAAAAACAAATAAAAATTGCGGGTTTTGGGGGCCATATCGTAGATTTGAAAAAATAAAAAAAAACCATTACCATCGAGTGAAGAAAGCAGTGAATGAAGGGTTTTAAAAGGAGATTACAAAAATAAATTCAAAGTCACAAATTCTATAAACAAACACAAAAGTTAAATCATCTGCGAAGTATTGTATGCGACCAACGAAAGAACAAACACAAAAGAACTAAAAAGTTGGAAATAAAAAAAGTAGTTAAAAAACTAATAAAAAAACCCGACTGAAAAATCTGAAAAGCAAAAAACAAGCACAATATAAATTAAACAAAACTTGAAAGCAGGCGGGGTTCATTTGAATATTAAATTATAAAATTAAAATAGAATGGAAATTAACTACTTTTCTTTTTGTAGTGGAGTTATTTGAGTAAAAATCGTGTTAGTCAATACAGGCTGTTTTATTGAATTGTATTTTTAAACGGATATCCAAAACGAAGAAGATGTCCATATAAAATGCATTAACATACAACATAATATCATTACTGTTAGTCCAGTTAAATTCAACATAGATGTGACTTAGTATGACGAGTTATGTTTATGGCCTGAATAGACCCCATAGGGTTAGTGGCGAGGCCAATTACATAAAACAACAACCAAACCAGGCTCCGAGCTGTTCCTGGAAAACGCAATAATAGGTAGGTATTTCACCAAAAAAATCTAATTAGTCCGTCAATTACATTTCCAAAAAATAATGGACACGTATTTTTTCTTATTTTCCCTTAAACAAAAGATGAAGACGATACAGTGCTTCGAAGGGTCGCGTCAAGTCGTGTGACGTCACAAGGTAAGTACTTTTTTAATAATTTGATAAACCAAAAAACACGTTTCCAATATTTTTCGATAGTTGATCTAACAGACGGACTAATTAGGGTTTTTTTGGTGATACACCCCATTATGGCTTGTAAAACCCAACTACCCGTCATTATTATCTTGTCCTAATCCCAATTTATTTGGGGTCGGCACAGCATGTCTACCTCTGCCTAACTCGTCATTTCATCAGATACCTCCTTTCAAGCAATATCATCCTTTACACAGTCGACACCTACGTATAAAATAATTCTACATCTAACAGCTGGATATACGCCACTGACATTTTGCCCTCCCGCAACCGATGTATTGGGCGCCAGAGGGGTAGTAGCTACGCGATTTGCGAGTAGCGATTACGTAAAAAAGATACATATAAATAATTAAGAAAGTTATTGACAAAAATAAGCCAAAGGCTCGGCATGACTTCATATAATATATTGATGGCAATAAAAAGATCCTATGATTGATAGTTTAGGAGAAAAATGGCAGTTAGTTACAAAAACAGAGGCTACTATCCATATTTAAATTTAATTTTCAATGTTTTTGAAGTGAAGAGGACATGCTCTAGATTGTGTAGATTAGTATATATATTTTTTGCAAGAAAATCCGGTGATGGTTGCGGAAAAAAAAGTTTTAATGAATACTAAAAAATGCCAATTCATGTATATCCTCGCCTTAAATAAATATGAGATCTTGATATTTAATACTACAGCATTCAGAATTATTCATCATATACCGCGTCTTTGATGATATTGAAAGTTGGCGTATCATACAGTTCGCTTTCTTCCTATGGAAATACTGCATATACGCAAATATGCATATACTATATCTAATGGAAGTAAAGAAAACATGAACTAAAGCCAGACCATTTCAAAGCCATACAAAGATTGGTCTCTTAGCTCTCATCTTCAATTCCTTTGCAAACTTCAATATTCCATATCTCCGAGTATGATCAATACATGCATATAAATTGTTTTATTTTCCAAACATGTCTCCTCTACAGATATACTGCAAAATTTCCACGGTCCAGTAAATAGGTCAGCTGGTTCATCTTGTCATCGCTCGAATGGTCAAACGGAGCAGTAGGTAAGGCAAGATACGGTTCATGTTGTTGTATGTTAGGTAGAATATTATTTTGATACATATTGCAATACGAATCTACACTATTATAGTAAAATAGGTATCTCCTTTTTATAGGTAAATGAAAATAGAAAAGCCACGTCTATATTATAGCCACTTATTCAATAAATTGGTGTTGATACTCCTCGCATTAAAATTGCCATTAAATTGCGGTTGCAAATAAAGGAGTGTATTGTATGTAAAACAATCGGCTGCATTCGATTCGAATGTGTCAACACCGTTCTCAAAGTCTTCATTTATGTTGTACCATTTACGGCGCAAATACTTATCAAAATAATAATCAGTACGCCTCAAAAGCTTGTCCATTTACGAAATACTAGAGACCAAACACAAAATCAAGCCTGTAATCTACCTAGTGTGGGGCAAGAAAAAAAAAACTCTAACTGAAGAATTTATTTATTTTCAGGTAACAAAGACCCATTGATATATATAACCTAAATATACATACTAAAGACACAGCTTGCGTTAGTAAATAGAACCTTAAAACTATATTAGTATTAGGCAGAGGTCTATTCATAAGTACAATCCCATGTCACCAGTTCTGGCTAATTTGTAAAAGGGGGCGAGCCTATTAGCACAATATCAGCCTCTGTGGCCTATGTTTGAATGCAGAAACTCAATAACACTTTGCCTGACCTATAAATCGACCCCATAACCTCATGCACAGCAGTCGCTCTTGCGACCACTAAATCAATGAAGCAGACTAAAGAGACCAAAATAATGAGAAATTCGAAAATAACATCGGTTAATGAAGAGTCACACATTAACTGAAGCAATAAAGGTCGAGTGTAAACAAAACCCTAGAATCATGTAATTGGTACTGGTTTATAGCCAAAGCATCACTTCATAGAACAGACAACATTCAATGAACACACCGCCCAATTAATACACGAACTCCGACCGAACATTCCCCGCACGCATGCCAGTAAATAACGCATAATTACGTCAAATATTTCTCTATAATCTATAGCTACAAGCGCTTGATTTCCCACGACGAAGTCCCTCTGTTGTAGTTTAAAATGAAATATGCATGCGTGACATATACGCCGTGAAATAGCGTTAGACCGTGCTTTGCGAATTTGGGCCCTCTCATCACAATGTAAATATAAGCAGTAAACTAATTAGGCCCTTTTTAACATTAAAAGCGTTATCAATTAAACTTATTCATCACCATCATCATTTCAGCTGGAAGATGTCCAATGCTGGACATAGGACGCTTCCAAGTGTCGCGCACATGACCGGAACCGTGCGTCTCGCGTCCAGCGCATCTGATCAACCTTCACCAGGTCATCGGTCTACCTTTTTTTCGGACCAAAAGACATTTTGTTATGTTCCTAAATCATAGAAAAAAAATCGTGAAAAAGCTTTATATCACACTCATATTTGCGACCCAAAGATTTGTTCATAGTTGAAATACTGTACATTAATACTCATAATGTCTGCAGCTAGCCCCTTGCTTTTTTGAAGTGTCCGCTTTGACTGACTTTTCGATACGAGATTGGTGTGTTTTATTGTGTCACGGGTTGTTATGGTAAGTGATTTTGTTAAGAAGTATTGGGTGGCGGACTTTTGTAAAACAGAACTGCTCAACTTCCTGCAGTATGTTCAAAGTGTGTGTGTAAATGGAAAAATCATGTTTTTTTGGTATCGAATTGTCGAATTAAAAAGTATTTGAAAAAAAAACCACTTCAAAATTCTTTCAGCATTTTGATTTGCTGAATAAAAATAATAGGTATCACACATTCACATCAAAATTTTCCCTCTCCCAACCTTTGCATTTTCAATCTCACCAAGTTAAAAAAAATGCTTACCTTTTTGCAGCTTTAACACAGTTGGGTATTACGTAAAATAAATCGTTCTTTCAAACTTCAATCCAGATTTTTTAATTCCCAAAGGCACTTTCCAAGTAAATAAAATTGGATTCGCAAGATTCATTGATTTGTCATTAGCCGTCAGTCATTGGAACTGCTCATTCAGCTTTACATTTACGATAAAGTTCTGATATAATTTTTTGATATCGCCAGACTTTGACACCGCTGAGGCGTTTTCGATAAATTCCTATCAAAATCCAATATCGCTTTTATAAGCCCAGTCTAGTAAATTCTTTCTAGAGCGATTGCGATTGAAAATGCTCTTATGCTAATACCAATTCTACGGTCTCTGGAAGTAAGATAAGGAATAACATAATCCAGATTATTGAATCAGTAATATTCTTTCTCGTTTCTTACTATACCTATTTCAGTAAAACTGTCCCTATGTGAAGGTACCTCGATAAAGTACAGAACTTATTGGCAGAGCGAGCGAAAGTAGGTAAGGATAATTTCTTATGTAAAAGAATTCCCTTTGTGCTCGTATCATGTGTATTTCAATTTACTGAAACATCTTTATCTTGAATGTGTTTGATGTAATGTGGATTGAATTGTTCTTGGAACAGTTTTTTTACTCCTGCCTCGTTGGTCGAGTGGTAGCAAGCGCGACTGTTGAGCATGAGATCCTAAATTCGATTCACGGGTCGTGTATTCTTGGGTTTTCCATCAGGAATTTATAAATAGCAGCCAGGGAGTTTGGATGATGGTAATAAGCTCGCTCCCTAATACATTTGATTTAAAACATAACTGAGGAAATGCAGGTGTAATAAATACCTTTAGGAGCAGCGGTGGCCCAGTGGTGGCGGCCCCGACTTACGAACAGTGGGTCGTGGGTTCGAACCCAGGCAAGCACATTACTTTGTGTATTTCATCACCGCTGCTCTCAAAACAATGAAGGGAATCATCGTGAGGAAACCGGCAAGTTTTAGAGCCAAAAATTCGAAGACATGTGACATCTACCGATCCGCACTGGGCCCGCGTGGTAGATTATAGCCCATTCCCTCTCAAAAAGAGAGGAAGCCTGTGTCCCAGCAGTGGGAATATTAATAGGCTGTTGATGATGATGATATACCTTTGCGTAGCCGTTTGGGAATTACAATGGTTATGTGTGATGTTGAAGGTAGTAGATGATTTATTAGATATTTCAAAGCGTGTTTCGTGTTTTAAAACTGTCTACGTGGTTGAGTGGTTTAGGCATTTGCCTTATGACCCGGTGTTTGTGGGTTCGATTCTAACGGGAAGCAAGCTTTGTAAAGTTAGTTCCAGTTGGCTAGGACGTTGCAGTCTTGAATCACCTGATTGTCTCACAAATAGATAATTCCGTGCTTCGCAAGGCACGTACGTCGGTGCTCTTCTTAGTTAATTGAGTCGGCCCAAAATTTGGCCAAAATTTGGTCAAGTATGTTGGGGTCGGAAAGTTCTGGAGTGGCGACCGCGAACCGGAAGACGTTGCGTTGGAAGGCCTCCCACTAGGTGGACCGATGACCTGCTGAAGGTTGCGGGGATCCGCTGGATGCGAGACGAACGGGACCGGTCAATGTGGCGACACTTAGGGGAGGCCTATGTCCAGCAGTGGACGTCTTTCGGCTGAAATGATGATGATGATGATGATGATGACGCGCATACTTGAGGCGGTTTAGAAACTGACACTAGGGTGTGTGGGGTCGTTAAACCTTACAGCCCACACGATAAGAAAAAGAAGAAGGGTGTTACGGATTTGGTTTTGATATGTACAAGAACAGACCTCCCCTTGATGTGCTGCTTCGGGCTTATGACCCAAATGCATTTGAGAGACATGGTCACTCATTATAACTTGAACTTAGTGGTTTTATGAGCAACGAGCAACGAGTAATTTGTGTTTTGGAGTGCAGTGTGGAGTTGCATATTAATATTATGGACGGTTAGTTAGCCTAGGACCTAGTCATAATTGGGGCAATGTGAGTAAATTAGATATTAGAAGATCCATGCTTAACCTTTTGTTTCCGACAAAACTTAAAAAGAGGGTTATGTGTTTTTAAGTGTAGACATCACAGCTTCGCCAGCTTATAAGTAAAACAATGTCGTTAAAATGACTTCTTTAACAATTTCCTTAAACCGAGCCTATTGACGAAGCACACGCAATTAACAAAACATCTGTTAAAATAAGACTCATAAAATTTCCACACGTTCTTAACACAAACCTCTTTGATCTCAGTGCGAGTTGGTAAAATAAATTATGTAGCGAGTAAGTAAGCGGTGCGGCATATCTCGAGTACTATAAACCGGGATGTTACGGAGCTTCGTAACCGTAACTGAAAATATCGGATTTACGAAATAAAAAATATCCGTAGCCGTTTTAATCTTAAAGTTTTGGATAGTTTCGAGTATAGGCGGAGTCTATATTATTATTTATTATTTAAAATAAAAACAACGGTTTACACTCCCGGAGTGCCGGCAGAAGTGAATACTTGAACATTGACGTTGTGCAGTTTTAAATATTTTGGAATGGTTAGGGAGTAATTTCAAACGAATTGCTTTGTTTACGAGTACAATATTAATTTATTGCGCTACCGTACATGACAATTTATATTACATAAAAAATTTACACTTCAGAACTATTACAATTATTTAAAATGTAAAAGTTCATCTCAGAAAAATCAACTTGACATTTCATTCTTTTGACACACATGCATAGTTTTACGATCAGGTCTCGCGTCCTCCTGACGCAAGTTTAACAGTTTTTACCCATCTCAAAAAAGTGCACAACGCCGCTAAAGAAGTTATGGGATTTTCAAGGTTTTGACATGATTTTGAACTTGAGGATAAATATATCTGAGAGGTGGTAGGTGACACTGTGTTTGTTTTGTCCATCACATGTTAGTTGTCAGATTGTGTTGTAAGATTTTAATATCCGTAACTGGAACTTCCATTCTGTAAATTTCATATCCGTAACCGTACCCGAAATCGGTATAATATGATTTCTATATTAGTATTCGTATCCAGATCCGAAACACCATATCCATAACATCCCTGCTTTAAACAAAGTAAACTAGCGGAGGTGCGGTAATGAAATGCAAATATGCTTGCATAGTCTACGGAAACACTTCTCGTGCCTTGTGTAAATAATAGGTGACTTCTTGATAAACTTAGGTTAGGCGAAGGTCTGTCTGTGGGTGAATGATGATTTTCATTCATTAGTTCAGGCACCAGCGGTATGTATTTGTCTGCTATGTTCATATTTTTTACTGTTTTATCTAAAATCTAATATTAGTGTGGTATATTTTGAGGATATTTATTTGGGATGTCCTTATATGGAGCATGTCTGTGGTCAGTATATCGATACAGGTTTGAGCGATGCTATTTCTTATTTTTTTTTTTTATTTATTTAAAGTGTTTCAATGTTTTGTTTATTGAGAAGGAATCTTAGAATTTTAAAATAATGTTAAGAGTTAATAAATACTCTTCTCGAAAATGACAAATACAACAGTTGAATTGTATTACTTTTAGGATCAGCAGCAAGCAAGTACAATACAATATGATTCAGTAAGTAGGGCATTATATTCTACAAAGGCTATTTAACATTACAAATGGGTAGGTAATTGAATGATATTCTCCAAATACAGTAAAATATAATTGTTTACTTTGTAGGTATTAGTGCATATTTATTTTTCAAAATTCTCCAAGATGGATACATAATTTATGGAAATACCTTTGATGTTCGCAA
Organism: Diarsia rubi; assembly: GCA_932274075.1. Taxonomy (NCBI): domain Eukaryota; kingdom Metazoa; phylum Arthropoda; class Insecta; order Lepidoptera; family Noctuidae; genus Diarsia; species Diarsia rubi. The sequence goes on along the minus strand of OW026424.1, from coordinate 14,694,027 downwards.
AATCATGACTGTAACATCTAAATACTCCACTTTAGCCTATAAAGAAACTTCTGTTCAACAATCTTTCAAAGCCAAACCAGAACCACAAACTTAAAATTCTGACATTACTAGACAAGCCACACGCTACGTAATAATTAATTACCTAACCAAATTCCCATTCCCTGCTACGTTCTAACTAACTAACACATCCAGTGTTTGTGTGGTCTCTATCCTAGCAGTATTATTCAAGTCGAAGACAGATACTTTTCTGTTCGCATAAATTACCTTTCATTATGTAAGAAAATGTTTTATGGCACAGGATGTCGTGATGAAGGCATACACTTTACGGGACGGGTTATTTTTTTCAATAGGTCTTCTAATGTTTTAGTATGTTCAAAGTCTTCGTTAGTTTTCAGTGGATGTTTTGCTGTGTTCGCTTTTATTTGCGTTAGATTGGTTTTGCGTGTGTTTTCGAGGAAGTCAGGATTAGCAATTGTAAGGAATGCAAGGTTTTCTACCTTTTAAATGTTAAAAATTTGAATTATAAAATAGAGGCATACACTTTTTCTAACAATCTGCTTTACGTATCCACTGAATAGTCGATAACTAAAGAAAATCAGCATTTTAAGATAAGTAAAAATTTCACTGCTGGGCAAAAGCTACCCATAATTTATAATTTGTTCCATGTGCTCTTTTCCTGTGCAACCTTTCGAGATGTCTTCCGCAAACATAGTGTTGACACTTTTGCTCAGCGGTCATCATGTCTGCGGCTGTCGTGACCTACCCAATCCCATTTTAGCCTATTTTGATTTGATTCCTCTCCTGTCTCTGTGTTTGAGATTTTATTTCTTACTAGCGGACATCACGCGGTTTCAACCGTGTTGTTCCCGTTCCCGTGGGAACACAGGGATAAAAAGTAACCCATATCACCCGCGGATAGTGTAGCTTCCTAACGGTGAAAGAATTTTTCAAATCGGTCGAGAAGTTTCGGAGCCTATTCGTTACAAACAAACAAACAAATCTTTCCTCTTTATAATACATATTAGTGTAGATTTTGCATTTTTTTTTTGTTTTTTTTTAGAGCAGCGGTGGCCTAGTGGTTGCGGTCCCGACTTACGAACAGTAGGTCGTGGGTTCGAACCCAGGCAGGCACATTACTTTGTGTAATTTATTTCATCACCGCTGCTCTCAAAATGGTGAAGGAAAACATCGTGAGGAAACCGGCATGGCTTAGAACCAAACATTCGAAGACATGTGACATCTACCAATCCGCACTGGGCCCGCGTGGTAGATTATAGCCCATTCCCTCTCAAAGAGAGAGGAGGCTTGCGTCCCAGCAGTGGGAACATTAATAGGCTCTTGATGATGATGATGAGATTTTACAACCCAAACATCAAATCACTCTTTTGACACCTCGTTTATTTTTTTTTAAATTAATTTGTTTTAATGTTTCCATCCTCTAAAATTATCGTAGAGCAGAAGAATTAGCCCAGTTCGTTCACACGAGTTCAGGTGTTTCCAGATAATCCCTTTGAAATAAATACCTCTTCAATTAAGAACTTTTCCCAAAATTACTTCAATTTAATTTCAACTACAAAGTAAAGGATCGCTTGATAAACACGCTTGTTCCCCGATTGTAATTTAATACTCCTTTAAGAGATTCTCAGCCAAACACTTGGTGTAAGTAAATGTACCTGGCTAAAGTATCACAGATGTGAGATTGTTAACTTTACTAAGAAATCCTCCGGTTTCCTTCAAGCTCGTTATTTCGAACGCTCGGGTACCACGAGAACATTTTACCGTCAAAGGAACGGCGCGCGCGCAGTTGCCCGGTCACTTTACGCGGGCATTTGTTTTTAGTGCTATGTTCCACCGGCACATTTTTGTTCTCCACGTCAATATTTTTTTCGTAATAGTCTCCGTACAAATGTAGTTTAATTGTTACGGTACGAAAACATTGTTGGAAACGGTCCGAAGAGTACTTATGTGGACGTAACATTCTTGTTTATAACCAAAGTAGTTAAGTTAAGTACTCCACTTTTTGAATTAACTTTTTTATCCGTACAAGCAGCTGGTATCAAACACAAGCTACATATTTTGGCAAGATACAATATAATCAAGTTTCCTTCCCAACGTTCCAAATTTTTCCTTATTTCTACAGAAAAATGAGAATTTCTCGTCTTGAATAATACAGTTTGAACTTTAGCTTCTGCAGAACAGGAACTTATATATCTAATCCTATTAATAATAATAATAATAATAATATTTTTATTGCAAGTAAATAGGTACAATAAAACTCCTTAAAAATAAATTAGCTTATAGTTAATGTGCACTTAAGTGTCAAAGGAGTGCTTTGGCACTCGTACTAGGGTTACCCTGTATCACGAATGCCATCACCTTCCTCCGGACCAGCTAGGTATGTTGCTTTACACAATTAAGTTTTGGTTTTAATCTGCGCAAAAAGTAACTATAAATAAAAACTAACATATACAAACAAAAAATAGAAAAAAAATAAAAGAAAAGATAAAATAGTAACAAAGGCGTGCAAAATGTATTTTGTTTTGTTTATCGTGTGTGAGTAAGTGTGGATGTGTACGTGTTGTGTGTGTGTGTGTGTGTGTAGTGTATGTGTGTGTGAATGAATCGCGTGTTGTGTGTCCTGAGTTCTAAAGTAAGTTTTTGTTGCTAGAACAGAAAGTTAACCCACCAACTGTAAAAGTCTCTCAGACTCTTCGTAGGTGAGACCTTTTAGCCAATCACTTACAACAGTCTTGCATTTCGGCCGGGTGAGTAATGAAATGTTCAAAACAGCATTGACTTTTTCGTAAACCCGGGAACCCAGAATCCAATAAAGTCGCTGAGCTAGAGCGGATTTGTGTCTTTCTGTGCTACACAGTCTCGTTCTTTTGCGTTTCCCTGCACGCAGCTGTAAGGACTGAGGAATGGTGGCATGTTTACGCATTGTTATTTGAAGCACAAACAGTTGCCTAACCGTTAAAACTACACACTCTTTATAAAGAAGTGCAGTAGGATACCTGAATGGTTTCCTGCACATGACTTTAAGGACCGCTCTTTGTGCTCTCTCAATCCGTAACATACTGACTGCAAAGGTACCGCCCCAAACGGAGATACAGTAGCCTAGCAAAGATTGGACGAGCGCAAAGTATACTACTTTAAGGGTTTTACGATCTGCCACTGATCTGAGTTTCTTAAAAACAAAAATAAGTTTACGAATACGGGGGACGAGTTCATCAATGTGTTTTTTCCAGTTCAGTTAACAATCGACCTGAACTCCAAGGTATTTTACACTTGAGGCCCTCTTAACATGGAGGCAGTCACAATTAGTGTTAGCAACGTCACAGCAATGCGCCTGGATTGTATATGTCTCTGGTTGAGGTTGGCTTTTGTGCGAAAGGGAGAAAGTTACAAATGATGTTTTGTCCAGGTTAAGTGTCAACAAATTGCCGGATAACCAATTCATAACAATTCTAAACGTGTCTTCCGCGTAACCCTTAGCCTGCTCCCAGTTTAGGCCATCAATGAGCAGTGCTGTGTCGTCAGCATATGACAAGATCTTGGTGTGGGGCAGAGCTAATGTGCATAAGTTGTTAATGTAGATTAAGAATAATGTTGGACCCAGCACGCTGCCCTGGGGCACACCATAACTGACAAACTGCTCATTGCTGACGATAGAACCAATCTTAACAGACTGAGTACGTTTCGCTAAATAGCTACGAAAAATATCTGGAACAATACCTCTTATGCCTATGGATTCTAGCCTATCAACAAGAATGGGCACCGAGACAGTGTCAAAGGCCTTGGTCAAATCAAGAAATAAGCCGATACATTTATTGCCTTGATCTAGTGTTCTACTGATATGCTCTGTTAAGTCAATTATTGCATCTTCAGTCGAACAACCACGTCTAAATCCAAATTGATTGTGAGCCAGAATCTTGTTTGTGTTTAAGAAGTTAACCAGTCGAGTGTTTAGTGCTTTTTTCACCACTTTCGAAATGGTGGTCAGCACTGAAATTGTCTTGCCTTTGTCCCCACTCTTGAAGATAGGATGCACTAGCGCTCTCTTCAACACTCGTGGAAATTTGCCATTAGAAAAGCACAGGTTAATAACGTGGGTAAGGGACGGTAAAATAAATGAGCGTATTTCTTTTAAAAAGTTGGCTGAGATTCCATCCCATCCTACGGCACAATCATTGCGAAGTCCCATGATGATCGTCTCAATTTCTGCCTCATCAACATCTAGAAGAGCCATTGAGGTACCGGTCAAATTTGTAGCCAGGCTAGTATTAGTCTGGGGAAGGAAACTTTTTGTCGACTTTGATTTGGTTTTTCCATGATAGAAACAGCTATTCCGTTTTTGCCGATGCTATCTCCCATGTTTCAACTTGTTACATTGTATTCGAGAAACGCTGACGGTCTACGTCACACCGATCTGTTAGATAGCGCTAGATATTTGACGTGTGAAGATTGAAAAAAGTAGACGTGAGTAGGTTAGATGGACCAAGATACCATCAACGGGTTAATTATTAAGGTGTTGATAAAAAGAATAGTACGGTCGCACGCAAAAAGGTTGTTAGGAATTAAAAAGATACGGTGTTGATTGAGATAATTTTGTAAGAGGAACAATTGCATTAAATTGCAGATCTTTTAAGTATCTATTGTGTGGTTGTCTAGATGTTTATCGATAGTTTGTTTGAAGGTCGGTTTGTTTGATATAAAAATAAACTGAATATTAAGTCAGAATGTTCTCCATCTTTGTTTCAGGTAGTCAGTCGTTTGAAAGTCTAGGAACCAAGGGGTATCGTGTTCTTCGGGGACCACGTGATGACTTCCGGCCACCGTAGACGCGGGCCTGTGGACGGTGAGTGATGGGCTAGCTCGCCGTCCGTCCGTCTTACGACGACGACAGGCCGTGTAGACGGCGCGTTCGTGTTCCACGCGCGCCTCAAAGAGGGGCCCGCAAGTCGGGGCTGCGGGTTGTTCACAACTTACCACGGCCTCGACATATAGGGCTCAGAAGGAACATGGGTGATTTTTAGTCAGTAGAAATCTGATACTCCCTTTCGCTCTGCCCAAGAGCGGAAGGGGTTATTTGATAAAAAGGGTTATCGTGTTACCAAGTATTAACTGGGTTGTGGAGGTTCGATAGGCAGTCGCTCCATGTAAAATACTGGTATTTAGCTACATCCGATTAGACTGGAAGCCGACCACAGTATAGTTGAGAAAAGGCTAAACGGATGATGATGAATGTTCTCCATCTTTCAGCCCGTGAACGCTAATAACCCGTTCCGCTCTTGGGCAGAGCGATAGGGAGACTTCTACTGACTAAAAACTACCCTTGTTTCCAAAAGATGAGGTTCCCGATGACATTGACACTAAACGGCCATTAGACACACAGGTTTGAAGCTGCAATAAGAAGAGAAGTCAAAATTACAGCCTCACACAAGATAACCACGCAATTCAAGTCCTTTGTCCTATGCAATATTAAAGCTCATATTCACACCTACATCATTTACCGTCTACACCCAGACTGTCGTCTTAAATTCATAAATTACAAGCATATACACCCTTAGTATGTTCTCATAAACATCAGGGAGACTTGCGCAATATTAATTTGCAACTTGTTGATGATCAGACGGTGCTACGTTTATCGTCCGTCACGTCCCCCCCCCGCACATTAATCACGTGACCTCACCTCTGGTGCGGGCAAAGAACATGTTAGTGGTAGACCCGACATCTGTGTACCAAGACCAACTAGAGCAAGACTGTAGAATGTCTTGCTTGTTAATTTATTTATGTTATTTTGCGGGTACCTACTGACATTTTTGCTACTGCTGGCTCTCACTAAACAATGTTTTTTTTAGTATCATCTGCTGAATGGAAGATTGTTTTATCCATCTTTTAGACTTCCTGAAATGAATGATCATCATCATAGTCGGCAGACACATTAGCCTGCCATCCAGAACAATCGGATTAGTTATATTGTTGCACAGACCTCATGGCTAAATAACAACAGCCGCTCCATCTTCAGGTTGTTCCATGGATGAGTGACCACCCATCCCAATACATATCGAGTTTCCTCCGTGCCTTATATAAAACGTGAAGCCGTTGGTCCATACTGTAATTTTTTTTTTAAACGTTGCCCCACACTTGGAATTTCTCCTGTATTGTGGGTGCGTTTACAAGCATTTAAACTCACAAACACAAATACCCAGAACCGGAACAACTATCTGTGTAGGCCATACAAATATTTGTGCGGGGATCGAACCCGCGACACGCAGCGCAGCAGTCCAATCGCTCAGCCACTGCGCCAACCGTGCCGTCATTTTAAGATCGTTGACTGTTTTAGCTGTAAAAGGGGCAGTCGGTCAATGTTTTAAAATTCTGGTATTCAACTGAATCGGATGAATATAGTCGGCAGACACATTAGCCTGCCATCCAGAACAATCGGATTAGTTATATTGTTGCACAGACCTCATGGCTAAATAACAACAGCCGCTCCATCTTCAGGTTGTTCCATGGATGAGTGACCACCCATCCCAATACATATCGAGTTTCCTCCGTGCCTTATATAAAACGTGAAGCCGTTGGTCCAGACTGTAATTTTTTTTTTAAACGTTGCCCCACACTTGGAATTTCTCCTGTATTGTGGGTGCGTTTACAAGCATTTAAACTCACAAACACAAATACCCAGAACCGGAACAACTATCTGTGTAGGCCATACAAATATTTGTGCGGGGATCGAACCCGCGACACGCAGCGCAGCAGTCCAATCGCTCAGCCACTGCGCCAACCGTGCCGTCATTTTAAGATCGTTGACTGTTTTAGCTGTAAAAGGGGCAGTCGGTCAATGTTTTAAAATTCTGGTATTCAACTGAATCGGATGAATAAGAAGCCGACAATAACCCAACATTGTTTGTAAAAGGATTTTGCAACAGCTATGCCCAAAAACTGCCTTATGTATTTTTTCATCACTCATTCTTACTTCCCTACCAATTCAACATTTCATTTCTCAACCGCTCTGATCTTTGCCTAAAACGACATCGAGCTACCCTAAGGTGAGACGCGACAGCTTATTAGGGGAGCCTAGAACTTTAGGGTCGAATTCACCGCGTATGGGGAGACAAGGGAATATGTGCGTTCGTCCAGCCCCCGTACCACATTATCCAAGTCGAAACTACCTGGCTATAACTCGACAACCATCTTTATCGTTTCTTTGAAGTTAGAAAGGGACAGAACAGTGTCGGATTACAGGCATATGTTTACTGTTTCAAAAGGGGAATCACCATGAAACAGCCCGAGGCTCATGGGAAATATAAGTTGGCTCCATAAGCAGGGGCGAATTGTCAATCAGTACTAAAATTCGAAAGGGCTGCAGTATTGGAGCATTTTCAATTTGTTTAATGTTTGAGTGTTACCTGGGGCACAGTAAGCCGGGATCAGTTTAAAGGTTCCCAATCACATGATTAAAATTGGCCATGTGTGTTTAAAATATTGGAAATACGGGAGACGTACTAGTGAATATTAAAATGAAATATTTATTTTTGGTAGAGATCGATAGGGTAAAATTAAAGGTGGGAGGGGAAAGTGGTATCGTATTACCCAGTACTAATTGGGTTGTGGAAGTCAGATAGGTAGTCACTGCATGTAAAATATTGGTATCCAGCTGCAGCCGGTAAGACTGAAAGCCGACCCCAACATAGATGAGAAAAGGCCTGGCATGTGATGAGCATAGAGATAATTGTATGTTTTTATTTATTTATTTTATTTATTGAAACTTTTCGCAGAAGTAATAAAACCGTACAAAAGCCGATTTTCCTTGGGCATTTTCTACTAGTCTACCCTAAGGTAATGCAGAGACATTATACAGTAGGCATGTTGTAGAGTAAACTTTTACGTGGATGAAGTTACTCTTAAAACTAAGTCTCGTTTCGCATAAAACCTCTACCGTAAACTACACATCCTACGAACAATGATTGATGAGAGTAGACATCACAAGGCAACATACATATAATAATACCTTACTCTGCTCCCAAGATGATACGCCACAGGGCTTTCGTAGACACGCACCATTAGATCCGTAGCCAGACGTATTAATACCGGATCATTATTATTAATATATCGGCGATGAGAGATAATTTTGCCACAGTTGAGCCGAAGTTAATAAATCTACTATGTTTCGCAATGCTGCCTTGTAATATGTCTCGATATCTGACTAAATGGTTCTGGTTCCAGATCTCTTTTGTTTTGTTTTTAGTTTGATAAAGGGTTTATGAAGATAAGGAGCTGATAGTAGCTTTGCATATCAGAGGTATTAGCATATTACTAGGAACAGCTTAGCCAGTTTTAAACTCTGACCGAAGCGTGTATGAGATATGTCTGTAACATTATTAATAGCGAAATGAATAGCTACCGTTTCTACATTCAATACAATGATTTATAAATGTCAAATAGACGGAGTTCAATGATCTCTTAAATATGACAAATTATTATTTATTAGACAAACCGCTGACAAACATTTTAAAAGCCGATAATTATCCAAATCAAAAATGCAAATGTGTTCGAATTTGCGTTCTAAATTAGCGCCTAAACAAACTCCGCTCAAACTAAATCGCCTAAGTGTCCAATTATGAATAATTATTTAAGTCATTAGGGGGTTGTTTCTTTATTTTGCGTAACTCGTTTATGGAAAAAACTGTATGAATAGCTTGTTAGCGTTTTCCAGTTGGTGTCAAGAGTGCGGGCGTGAGGCTAAATCGTTAAGACTGTGTTTATGTTGGGGGTAATAGCGGTTGAGATAGCGGATTATGAAATCAGAAAGTTTTTTGTTTGTTTTTGTACTAAATGGGCTTGCGTTTCGCCATAACTAGCATAAAATGAAGCGATGATGCTGCCTAGGGTGGACGCCTAATTTAATCTAACTTTGAGTAGATCCAAATTATAATGATCAGGGAACAGAGAAGTCGGCAGTAAATTCCATAGACTTATCCGTCATCTACTTAGCCTTTTCTTATCTGCATTGTAGAGTACCTCTATTTAGAAGTATCCAAATTAACTGGTTTTGTGTAGTTTAATTTTATTGATCGTCTTGAGTACAACTGTTAAATAAATAGGAGCACAACCACCAATCTTCTAAAAGTATAAATCACATTAAAAATTACATAAACAATTCTATTCAAAAATATAATAGTCAGCCCATAAAACGTATAAAGCCAGACCTGTAACACAATATTTCCCTGACATCACCCTAAAAGGTCATAATTTTCGATCGTTGACTCAAAAGGGAACAGGGCGTGACTTGCAATTGCTCGCATGCAAGAAGACATATTTTTCGTAATGCCAAATAGGTGTGGGGATCGTAACGTGCCAATTTATTCGTTTATTCTTTTATGTTGCGTTAGTTAACTGTTTCATTTGTGTGTTCTTCGTAAATGAGTTGTATTGTGTAGGTGGCTGGTTTTATTATAGGCATTTTTTATGGTTTTTATAGAATTATCTGTGGGTGTGGCTTAGTGTGTTACCAACATTTTTATCTTGTGTTATTACGAAATGTTTATTTTCATTTATATTATACTAGCGACCTGCCCCTGCTTCGCACGGGTGCTATGTAAATTATATATTTTTAAAACTTCCTCTTAAACTACTCTATCTATTACTGAAAACTGCATTAAAATTCGTTGCACTGTTTGAAAGATATAAGCTTACAAACAGTTGGAGTGACTTTGCAGATTGTAGGTACTATGTAATGATAACCTCCAGAAGTGAGCTAGACTGAAAAAATGATCAAAGACTGTTCAACGAGGTTCTGATCAAAATGCCCTTTACTACTGGCATAAATGTTAATATCACCAAGGTTGAAGTCCTGGTACGGTTACCAACCCAACCCAAAGAAATCGCGTCTATTTTCACATACCACATAAAAGGATGCAAGAAAGGTACCTATTAAGCCGTAAACACTAACAAGTATTTTACAGCAAAACTGCTTAATACCTTCAAGAAAAGTCGGTACTTACTCAATTTACAAGCTCAGTACTTACAGCAATTTGAATGTTTGAGCTTATTTTGCCGACATCTTTATGACAACTCGGCTGTTTATACAGAGTTAAGTGAAGTTCCACGTATTTGGTAGATTTAAGACTCCATTATAAAAGTTAAAACGAGGGTTTGATTTACGTAATTAAGCGCCACATGCATAAAAGTGGTACTTTTCGAGCTAGTGTTCCATACAGAAAAATACAAAGCTCGTGGGTTAAAATTATTATAACAGGCACTCAGATTGAGCTTAAGTCGTGCTTTGCTCGGTTGATCTGCGGATGGGTCATTACGCACTTAGTTTCATCCGTGCCTCGGAAAGCACGTTAAGACGTTGATTCCGGCTTTTTTGGGATAAGCCCGCCACACTATTCCCGAACCACTTTAACTCCTGTTAACCAGAATCAACAGTGTCGACAGAATGAAAAGCAAGACAACGAAGCTCGACGAAGTCCCAGAGAAGCGATTTAACTGTCTTGGATCCCACAACGAAATTAATCAAAAAAGAATGGTTCCGGCTGTTTCTTGTACATCTTTGATAATCGCTACAGTTAATCGGTGGCCTGAAAGTCTGACGACCAGTCTTACCAAGGTGCATCATATTCCCGTCGGGGCTGTGGGTTGTTGTAAGACATAAAAGGCTAAGAAGGAACATGGGTGGTTTTTAGTCAGTAGAAGTCTGACACTCCCTTTCACTCTGCTCAAGAGCGGGAGGGGTCATTTGATGATTTCCCACCCCCAAAAAAAAGGGGTATCATATTATTCAGTACTAACTCGGTTGTTAAGGTCATATAGGCAGTCGCTCCATGTATAATACTGGTATTCAAATGTCTCCAGTTAGACTGGAAGCCGACCCCAACATAGTTGGGAAAAGGACATGATAAGTTTTCCATAAAGAATTTTGATTCACCATAAGTGGTTATGTCACTTTAGTGTGAATTAACTCTAACCATCTTTATGTGAATAAAAATATTTGTATTAAAATCTTTTTATATAATTGACCCTTTCTGTGTAGATTCGTTAATATACTTCATTAATTTAAAGCGTAAAAATTTAAATATTGTAAACTGCCACATAATTTTTGATGTTTATTATAAATTTTGTATAAACAAGCAACCGTGACGCTGGGTGTATTAATCCGAGCCGTTTGTTTATAATGAACTTGACTGATTGAATGTTATGGTTGTCATAACGACACCAGTCTAATCTGAACTTCCATACACTTAAAATCTTCGTTAGAACATTCGAAGTTATTCAGTGACTAGGGTTCTAAGTAAGTTGGTTAAGATTTTGTGTTGATTATTAAAGTTGGACGATTTGTATGGAGTAAAAGTAACGGGATATTTCACAACTGCACATAACTGTAAGTGATCTTTAAAATCTGTCTTTAGTTTCGCTACGGTAATTTGTTGAAAGAATTTTTGATAAAAGTTCAGAGAGATTTCTGCTACGGTATTTTATCAAACCAGTAATTTAAATGGAATTGAGGTAATTTTATATATTGTTGATTCTATTGTACCTAACCAAAGTTTTACATTATGAATGTTTCACGACTAAACAAAATATGATTCTGTTTAGTCCGCTAGTTAGATTATCGAAAAATATTGGATACGTGTTTTTGTTTTTATCAAATTACCTAAAATTGAATAATATAAAACGCGTCAAAGATCATGAGGCACTTTTTATTGACGTCACTACGTGTTAAAAAATGCAGTGCGATGAGACGTCACACGAGTTTTCGAAGCACAGTTTCGTCTTAATTTTTTTGTTTATGTAAAAAAAAAATATGTCTAATATTTTTTTGGAGATATATCTGACGGACTAATTGTTTTTTTTTGTCAACTGCCCTATTGTCTCTATTTACTACATATCATAACGCAGTCAAAACATATCATCACACCTGTAATCCCCGACGAGGTATTCAAAGGTGTGCCGACTACCACACTCAAATATCGCCACTTATGTTTAAGTCCTATGTAAAAGGGGGTTCTTGTAGAAACTAAGAAAGTCCTCATAGATAAACCCAATAACACTGTGCTCGACATTAAAATCGAATTTTAATCAAGCTCATGTGAACATAGCTGCTAGCAACAATCTCAACCCGGCTGTAAGGTGCAAGTATGGTGACAACCTCATCTTGTAACTGTTTGTGAAGAAAGCTCTTGTTCAATAATAGACGGTCGTGAGCGATAATGTATGAGGCTTAGCGGTTTTGTGTCTATAGAACAATATAGATACTTTTTTTTTTTGGCGGTTGGAAAATCATCAAATAACCCTTCCCGCTCTTGGGCAGAGCGAAAGGGAGTGTCAGACTTCTACTGACTAAAAACCACCCATGTTCCTTCTTAGCCCAATATGTCAAGGCCGCGGTATCTCTTACAGCATCCCGCAGCCTAAACATCCTCACGACCTCATCACAGCTTGCTGACGCTAGCGGCCACTAGACCAAAAAGTCATAGAGAGAGAGAGGTTAATTTTAACCAGTTTAGCTTTTATTGTACTCAAATTACACAATGTATCTATTCTCAATCAAGTTTATCAACACGCCATGAACACGACTGTTCCATGTAGAATATTGACCTTTACTGCACTTACTACAGGAAGCAATCAAATGGATTTTGGCGTGAACAGTACATTCGACACTGCATAATAGGCTACTCTATCAATCCAGGTAATAATAATTAGTCCACTACTAAACACGCAGGACGTTCTATTCATAGTCGAGACTGCAGTGTAGTTCTAAGTTCCTACTTACTAATGTATAGTCTAGTCTATACATCGATGGTTGCGGTTGCAGCAAACAATTACTGCGTATATTGAAATAATAGTCTACACAATATTACATCTATACATAGCACACACATGTTATGACTGTGTGCACAACACAACATAATATTTCATTTATTTATTGTACACTAGCGACCCGCTCCGGCTTCGCACGGGTGCAATGTACTACATATAAACCTTCCTCTTGGATTACTCTATATATTGCTGAAACCGTATTAAAATCCATTGCGTAGTTTATAAGATCGAAGCAGACCAAACAGCGGGAGTGGTTTTTTTTAAAACTATGTTAAGTATCAGTAATATCAAAGCAATTTTGACATAAAGAGTGTCAATAATGTCTCAAAATCATGCAATATATTCCCAAAAATATTCAAATAAAAACTGTAGAAACATAAAATATGATAATTTTATGAAAATCTCGCCATTATTAATGTAATACCGGTTGTAATGTACCAGGGCCACATAGATTGGGCAGCTGGTGTAAATGCAAGTAAAACAAACGTACCCCGCAGGTGTCGTTGGCGTGATGTCAAATCGGTCACATTCGGCGTCGACGTTGAGTGAATCGACTACTTTATTAGGGTTCCGTGATTGTTGTTATTATGTTTTGGTTCGGTTTTGGTCACTTGAATTATTTTTGGGGGCTCAATCACAGTCGTATTCTTTGCGTAATTTGTAGCCAAACCTTTTCTGAACTTCTTAATAGTAGTATTAAAGTAGTTACTAGTGTAGTGTATGGAAAATTTGGCGAATAGAAACGGCGCGGCGGTCCGGAATATTAATTCTTATATTATATTTTTCTCAACACTCGTATTATCCTTAAGGTTACAACTAGTATCAAACGATGAAGGATAAATCATGCTACCTGGGCGAGAAACTAAGAAAACGTTAACGAGCCAGTTAACGGGATCTAGGTCTAAGAACAAGTCTAGATTTTAGTTGCGAATTCGAGCGTGTACCGATCGGGAGGCCAAAAAACGTACTGACTCAATGACGATACTTTATTCCTTTATAACAAGTCATATGTTCTGAAGTAGGCCGAGCTTAGCCGAACACGCCCGAAGTTGCGTTCGGAAAGCGATAATGATCGGTACATTACAATGAATGCTTTTTATTTTGTTCAGTGTAAATATTTATTATTATTGCTAATTTTGTGAATAGATATTATGTGTGATATAAATATAGCAATTAATTAAATGTGTAGATAAATAAACTCTTGTTAATCTCTCTCTCTCTCTCTCTTAACTCTTGTTGTCTCTTGTGTCTCTTGTTTCTCTTGTTAGCTGTTGTTACTCTCGTTCACAGTCAATATCTATTTTGAATTATTTAGGTCTGGGTATTTGTGTGAGTTTAAATTTCTGTGAACGCACCCACGATACAGGAGAAATCACTAGTGTAGGGCAAAGAACAATTAAAAAAACCGGTAAGTAAATTTGTTTTAGGCACAAGCAAGTCAGTAGTAGAATGTAAAATAAAAAAAAAACAACAATAAAGGTGTTTAATTATTTATTTTAATAGTCACTATCGTTTATTAAGGTAACTGTCAATTTAATAAAACTATTTATTAAATAAATTTTGATAGGGTATGGGACAAGAGATCATCCTGAGATGATGATGATCCGTATGAGATCATCCGGACATCTTCCTGAGATGCTGATGTATTTAGTTATAACCACCCTCATACTTATTTACGTAAGCACTTTCATTCTCACTTAGTACGCTATTTAACAAAAACATTATCACCATCCTTATTAAATTAAACACACGGAACCCCACCCAGTAGTCTGACACCACGCTGTATAATATTTCTTCGTCTCCACGCGCCGCCACCTGCCGGGCGCCCATTAAGACCGGAACCGAATCCACGACTATCACTTCGAATAAATATAATTTTATTTTGATTACTCTTTCTAATGTCTGCGCGCCTGGTAGGCAGCATGTTATGTTAGAGATTTTATGTTGGGTGCAGGTGTTTTTGTTAGATGTTGTTACTATTTGAAGAATGGTGGGAGGTTGAAAAATCAAAACACTTGTAGAAATTGTTAAAGGTGACACCGAGTTATTGTCAGGTGAATCACGTGTTCTTTGAATACATTTGCTGGCCTTGCTCAAAGGATGATGTTTAGTTCAAACTCAAAACTAATAATTATGTGTATTTATAGAAATGTTAATGCATCGCAGTCCAAAAGTGCCCAGGAGGCTGACAGTATTTTATTTATGACCAAAATATAAAACTTTGATGTTGTTTTTTTACTCTACAATAATATGGCTTGCCTTTGACCGCAACTCCCCTGATGTGAGGCGATGATGCAGCCTGGGGTGGAGCGTCATCGTTGCCTTTACGAACATTAATGGGTTTAAAGAACTATTTTATTGTCCACTGTATAAACCATATTTTTCTGATAAAACTTAGCATAAATGTACACAGAAAAAAAAAATACTTTTATATCATTTCAAATTATCAGATAAAACATCCACGAAGAGATAGAAAACAAAACGCTACCTTTTCGGCATATCAAGGCAGACAATGAGTTTTTAATTAACATGCAGTCATGGTAACAAAGTATTTGGCATCGCGTTTGCAATAATACATAAATAATGACAGGTTTCAAACCCGTTATCTACAAGCAGAATTTAAAAACATATGTCTGTTTCCAGTAGTGTGGAAGCTTGATTGCGATACGGTACACCCCTTTTCCGGCCACTACTCATTTATTGATGGCCATCAGATCTGTGCCCAGTTCTTTTTTTTTTGTAGTTTATTTTGACAAGTTTATTATTCAGGTTTCAACAACGGAAGATAGTCATTAAGTCTCGTCCGTGATAGTGGTCTAAAAAGTTTTACTTTGACCACGCGTCGTCGGCTGTTTATGAGGAGTATTGAAAAAAGTTTTAAGTCTAGGAATGACTAATTTGCAAAATGACTACGGAGTCTCTAGTTTACCAATTCTTGGACTGTAAAATTCTATGATTGACTAATTCTACAAATTACCGATTTTAAAATTGACTGAGCATTAACAAATAAGAAGAATATTTTTTTAGTTCATTAACAGATAAATGAAGTTACACCAATAGTCAGGAACGAAAGACTTCTAGTCATATAGATTAGTAGGTTCTATGAGTTCTGTCAGTTACACAAGTCAGTAACTAAGTGATTTGAAAAATCCAAAATACTATCATGCTAGTAAACAATCTGAAGTATTTTAAAATCACTTTTTACGATTTGGCCGTAATAAATAATTCTCTGGATAGGATTTTTCAAATTTGATGTATTGTGATTTTAGAGTAAAAGAACTAGTTTCGGTGCTGTTAGCGCCTTAAAAGGGCAATTTTCATATTGAGTTTAGATGTTTTGTCCCTGCTACTCAAAACTGAAATTCTCCACGCAAAATCTTTAAATACTACATATAAATCATGTACTTACCTTCAGTATTTCACAGCTTCAAAATTTACGTGTATTTAAGTTACACCCCAATCTCACCTTGCTACCAACATCTTATTATCTACCGAGACGAAACACGATTCTCTTTCGTTATTAGCTTTAAAGTAATTTTCTTAATTAATTTAATTTCGACTCCTGCAGAGCGTGAGTTGATAGTCTGATACACTATCTGTGTGAGGGTGTCGAGTGACATAACTTGAGGAAGGACTGAAGGTTGCAAACGTGTCAAATAAAGTGTATGGAAAGTCGACCTTAGTGTCCTGAATTTAGCGTCTTTCTCATCGGATCAGCGCGTTTTCGTCTCGTTTCTATATCTTCAGATTTTTTACCGAGTTCAAATGTGTAATTAAATGAATTTCAGTACAGATTCCTTACCAAGCATATGTACACGCGTCTTTGTGCCGAGTACTACTGAACCATTCGACTCCCCATCCCGTCACTTCCTGCCAACCACACATTAGTCGACATATTGACGTGACGGCGTTACGAAAAATTACAAAACAGAAACAAACAGAGCCGCTCTTTAAGTCAATCTTCACATTTTTGGTTTCTCCATAATCGTTTTCATTGATAGAATATCTCGTTTTTGAGACCCTAAGGTCTTTTGTTGTTTAGGTGTTTGTTTTGCTAAGGTGTTTGTGGTGAGGCGTTTCGGGCGTCGGGGGCCACGTGACGGCTTCCGGCCACCGTAGACGCGGGCCTGTGGAAGATGAGTGATGGGCTAGCTCGCCGTCCGTCCGTCTTACAACGAAAACAGGCAGTATCGACGGCGCGTTCGTGTTTCACGCGCGCCTCAAAGAGATGTCAGCAACATGGGAGGGGCCCGAAAGGGCCGACGCCCGTCGGGGCCGCGGGTTGTACACTAGTTATCGCGGCCTCGACATAGAGGGCTAAGAAGGAACATGGGTGGTTTTTAGTCAGTAGAAGTCTGACACTCCTTTTCGCTCTGCCCAAGAGCGGGAGGGGTTATTTAATGATTTTCCACCCGCCAAAAAAAAAGTTCTTGTTACTGACACTAATAATAAGTACTTATACGGATTCAATCTGAACAAAGTTTCAAATAACTTGAAAGGATGAGTCGTCAAAAGGTAAAGTAATTACGCAACTTGAAGTCGTAATCGAGTTTATAGTTGTTAAGCTGTAAAAAACAAGTAAACAAATACTCCAGTACTTATTTGTTTCAATATGAAATTTTTGTAAAACACATCATAGTATAACAGGACGCCTGTAATATCCTAAGGGTCAGGCTGAGAATTACCTGATAGTGCACCCGCATTAAACCAAAATGTTTAAAATCTAGGGTATCTAAAATGGCCGCTTTAGCAGAATCGTAATATGAATCATGTTAAAAATTTAAAATTCTTTAATTGGACTTTATATTATAGACATTAAGTCCATTTTAAGAATTTGACATTTGAACGTGAATCATACTAAGATTCTACGTGGATTCTGATAAAGCGGCCATTTTAGACCCGCAGACTCCATGGCTGCTATTGAGATATCCAGGATGGAAAAACCATAACACTTTGTGCAACTCGGGAACCAAGCTTCTTGCTCGCGCTTGGGGCCGCTAGACCAACGACGCAGTGAAATTCGCATTATGTATTGGAAAACATAATATCACATACTTTTAAAGTTACACATATTAAACAAACTTACATTAAAATACAGTAGGTTTCTACGGCTATCTTTTATGGTGATTGCCAAGCCTGTGTACTTGTAAAGACATTAAATTTTGCATTTAAATAAAACACAACCAACTTAATCTAAAGGAACAAGAATAAATTGCTTCGCAACAAAATTAGATTCCATGTACTTGTCTAAAGTTATTACCGGTATAATAAAATTAATTTCAAACACTAATAACGCGCAACCACACTTCGCATTCGCAACCGCATAGAATTATGACAGTTGTAACACCCAACCCTGCAAATGATGACGGGGAATTTTATCCGGGCGAAGCGATTTACGCGGTCTTTTACACCTAGACGCGGCCGACTAGTAATTACGCCAGCCTGTACTTCTTTCACCGCCGCCTTATCTTGACAATTTATCTCGTATATCTTCGGTAGTACTGTTTGTATGCTAATGGCTGTGGTACAGTCGAGTTCGCCCTTTTTTCGTGTAATTAAGGGAAATAATTGAAGAAATAATCCGTTGACAGGCGTGGACTATTATTCATGAACAGTTATGTAGTTTTGTTGTTGTAATTGTAAAGTTGTTATTTTTATTAAAACTGTAGCTGCGTTTTAACGACAGTACCTGTTAAGTATTTTGTAGTATTACTTTTTATTTATTCTTTCTTCCGTAATGCACATTACGCTACAATGTAACTATCAGTAAGTAATTCGAATGTTAATAATAAATTACGTGATTACCCTTTGTATGTAAATGTAAACGGTAGTTCATTGTATTTTTTTAAAGTAACCTTTATGTGATAGCCTGTACACGGTGAACGCTTTCTAAGCGGATCTATTATGATTGCGGACATAAATGGACAATATAATGAGACATTATGGCATTAAGGAGAAATATCACGTTCATATTTAAATCCTTTCTCCTTTGTATACCTATGTAGGCTTATTTATAACTACACAAATCACTGTCTAATGTGTGCTACTTCTATTATTGTATTTTCACTTACCAAACCGATACTAATAAAGTCAGACTTTACAAAAAAAAATATGATGTCATACCTAATCAATATAAAAATCAGTGGTTCACTCGTCCTATTTTAATATTGTGTCACTCTTAAAACTGGTAATTGATACCCCAATCATGTTAATTTCTATTGTAACTTAACCCAAGAACTTTCACCTCTACTGCAAATATCAGATGTCCGTCATTTAACGAGCCAAAAATCCACTCACGACACACTCTCACCGATGCCATTATCTTATTTCGTGAGATTACTACCACGCAGCGGTCTATAATTTGACAAATAGAGAATGAGATGCATTAGTGCGCATTTCCACCGTAATGGGTTACTATGGACCCTTGGTGTATAATTTAGCGGTACGGTCGCGAAGATGGGTTGGTCGCCCGGCCGCAGAACGATAATAATATTTGATAAAAAGTTTGATGACTCTTTATTTTTAAGTTCTATATTTGTTTAGTCATTTAATTTGGTCTGCTGTTAGTGTGGTTCCTATTTAAAATGTCCTAGCTTTCGAATCAGTTGTATTTATTATTTTACCATGCATTCAAGCTTGTGACTTTTGAAATAGAGTTTATAATTGCTAAAACCAATTTATTGGTCCAGTAAATAAAGTTTGAAGTTGAACAATGCCCTACATTGTAGGCAAATACTGGTTGACACTCATAAAATCTTATCACACGAAAGTTCGTACTGCAATATCCACGTCGGACGCGGATAAACCACAAAGTTACAATACCAAACAAAATGATCAACGATAGTTTCCATAAACTTCGTACATTTATTCATGCTCATATATATCAACTGTCGTAAACGCTTCATTCCCTAATAAAACGCAATTTGTTAGCCGAGATACTGAACTTAAAACTATATCAGTTTATGGCGTGTCGTAAAAACGTCAGTCTATTTTACGCGGAACTTTGATGTGACTTTATATGTTTTCTTATTAGATATGGATTATTGTATAACTATATAACATCCTTGCTATTAAATTGTAATGATTGATGGTAAATAATTAATGGCCTTACCCGATATTGTTAGGAATATTGTACTTTGTTATCCTTTAAAAGGATGGTAAAAGATGTTAACAAAACTATAAATCTGAAGAGAACAGCCGAGGTAATGGCGGCGTGAACACTGTATAAAATCTATTTAATATTAATACAGTCATAAAATTTTACCGAACTGTCCCCAGCTTATAATATTATCTTTATCTTTGCTAATAAGATTTAATGAGATTGCACATTATCTCTTATTTATTTACGCTATAAATTAAGAACATACATTTGGAAATAAAATAAAGATCCGATCTCTATCCTTGGGAAGAACTTGATTTTACTATATGGCAATTAAACAAAAGCTCGAAAAGTATTGGGTAAAAGTAAAAACTACGAATAAATGGAATCGCTTGAACTGTCAATTACTGTCAGTTCGCATTGATAGGGTTATCCGGTTTCAAAGAGTTGAGACCTGCATTTTTCTCTACTTACTTTTTGGCAGAAAATCATTTCTTGTAATCAAGAAAAAAATTGGATTCAGTTCAGATTTTCTTTTAGTTTTCACATGAACACAGACGAAGTTGGCGCACGGCGACACGGTTGGGGCAGTGGCTCAGGCAATGGACTGCTGCGCTGCGTGTCGCGGGTTCGATCCCCGCACGGAACAAATATGTATATGACCTACAGATAGTTGTTCCGGGTCTGGGTATTTGTGTATGTGAGTTTAAATGATTGTGAACGCACCCACGATACAGGAGAAATTCCTTGTGTGGGGCAAAGTTTTTTATTTAAAAAAAAAAAGTGAGGGGATTGTGACTTCTTTGAGGATTGGCTTAAGAGGCACCACGGCGCCCTCACCTTCCGTCTGACTCCGGTTCTCACCGGACACAGTTGTTTCGGGAGGTACCTGCACCAAACCAGGCGGGAGGAAACGCCCGGATGTCACCATTGTGAGGATTGCTCCATGACAAATACTGGTATTCAGCTGCGTCCAATGACCGGAAGTCGACCTCTACATAGTTGGGGTAAGTCTAAGCAGATGATGATGTACATGGAAAATTTGGTCGTAAAGGTTATAACAGTTAATTATTTGATCACTCATCTGGCTATTACTTAAAAAATATGGATCGTCAGTTGGTAAGTAAAAGTGCCCTCAAGGCAACAACTGTTGCTATGTACCCAGAACTGCAGGGCTATTGTATATCGTATCTTTTAAATCACAGTGGCTATCACATTGTCTATGGGTTAACTGTCAAATTGGTTATGGTTTAGTACAAAATGGAACCATTTGACAGTAATTGAAAGGCACTATAGGTTAGCCACTGTCATTTAAAAGATACGCAATAGCCCTGCTGTAATTCTTAATCACAAAGGCTTCAAGCATCTCTTGAACTGCAAAGAAAGGACTTTTTATGAGATTTGTAAATTGCCCAGCAGTAATAAAAATGCTTACTTGCTTACTAATTAAAACTCCTTGTGGCATTTGCCACGTCTACCTAAATAACAATAAAAGAAACGCACATAAAAATAAATCCATAACCGAACACAATCTCTAAAAGTGTATACAAAACTCTTTCGTTTAGATGTGAACTGTAGATTTTGCAACACAACAATTTTTATCTACGCATGTTGAGGATGCAGATGTTTATTATAATGCTATCGATGGCGACGATCTTTGACATAATTAAAAATGAAAGCGTCATCGAAAATGTCGATCAGTACAAGAATAAAGTTCAATTAGAATTTTACCCTGATTCCCGAACCCTGCACATAATATTATCAGCAGCTGATACCTCGATCTCGAAACGCGATACCGTTAAAGGATTATCTTGAGTGACGCGGCCCGTAACACCCAATTAAACGCGCGATAAGTTGGACGCGCGCTGG
Source organism: Diarsia rubi (assembly GCA_932274075.1). Taxonomy (NCBI): domain Eukaryota; kingdom Metazoa; phylum Arthropoda; class Insecta; order Lepidoptera; family Noctuidae; genus Diarsia; species Diarsia rubi. Next base: position 14,672,228 of record OW026424.1, on the reverse strand, counting down.
ACACATGAATCACGCCCTATCGCGTGTTCGCGCGATGTTTGTGACGTATGAGCGCTACGTACGCGCAATTTAGTGTAAAATGTTGTTAATACCTGCTTTGGTGCAAGTTGTAAGATGTAGTGCGTTAGTGATTAAGGTTTAAATATTAATTTAAAGACATTTAACATCGACAAAGTAGCGAAGCTGGCAAAAATTTTAAATGTTGTGTTTTAAATGTTGTTTGTAGCTGAAAGCTAGTAATAAGGTGGTGGAGGTGTCACAGATCTTTCGTAGCAAGAATCTGTAATTTCCTACTAAGTACATCTATCCGTTACTAAATATTGTAATAATGATGTATAACGAACCACTCAAAATATGGATTTCCAGTATATGCAGAGTAAACAACGCTAAACAAACCTAACTGGCAAAAGGTTGCAGTGCTTAGGAACTCAGCACGATGTTTTGAGTGCGTTGCATTGAGTGCTAAGCATAATATTTCATCCTAAAAAAATTGTGTCCCGGCAAGCATGTTTGCATAGAGTTATTTAGATTGATGTACAGAATGCTTGAGATTCTACATGTAAGAAACTGTAATAAATATTTCAAAAACATTTAGCAGGCTGTCTAACAATCTTTCTCCAATTAAGATCAACTTTATAACACGAAACAGAAATGAAGATTATCTTGTATTCAACATAAGGATCGTTTCCTTCGATAAGTGTTAAAATCCAGATATAAAATTTGCGTCAGCTTCTTTGTCACGGTCGTTTAATGAGTACAACGTCCTTTAAATTGCTTTTAATTTTGTAAACACATTACAATTTTATTTGCAGAGGCTTTTATAGTGCTTTTATATTGGCTTGACAATTTGAGAAGCGTCGAATGGATATAGTTCTGCTAAGTATTTACGATTTCGTCAGATACGATGTTTATCCATGTGCCATTTAAAAATTGAATTTGGAAAACATTTAAAGGGGTAGTAAGAACCTATAGAGTCATCGTTACCAGGGACTTAAAACACCTTCATAAAGGTTACAGAAGAAGAAGAAGAAAGAAGTGAGTGAGTGTTCAGAAGTGTTACATGTTTTCAATGTGTTAACCCAAAACACTTAAAAAGTGTAACCGTAACATATCTGTAACAGATATACAAGTGTTTATAAGTGTAACAGGTCTTACACTCTTACGGCCACGCGTTGTTGCCGTACTGTGCAATTTCTAAAACTGATTATTTCAGTTACACACATTAGGACTTATTAACACATATAAAAGGTTGATTCGGTAACATTATTGTATCTGTTACATTTAAAAGTGTTTTTGTGTTAAAACACTTATTACGGTAACAGTTTGAGTCATTCCACAGAAAGTCCTGATTCAGGAAACTGTATCTCAGTACTTATGAGAGAAAGTGGGTGAGCTCAAACTCAGAGTCTCCCAGTCAGTTTAACACCAAATAATCAAATTAGTTGGAAATACACAGAAATGAAGTCAAACTGCGGACTGAAAGCCTTCCATCCTACGGATAGACTGGGAGACGTCCCTAGTTGCAGTGAAAAAGGGCCATAAGCCATCAACATAAGTTTCATTATTCATCTGTCATTGTTCTAATTTATTTCGTCTTCCCTACTTCACTTTAATTCTACTTTCCATCTTCATTCATACTCAAAATCTAACTATTTAACTAAGATTAATCCGACAAACAAACCCAAAAGATATATAAATCAAAATACGCTAATACCATTGTCAATCAATTAACATTAAAACGAGATTAATTAATTGCTATTAATTTATGTGAAATCGTTCGTTGACCAATTATAATCAATCAGTGAAAATGTAAAGCTTTTACGAACTGGTCTGATTATCCTCGTTCGATGGCAATGTCCGTTTATTACCGAAATTATCGATATTTTACGACATACGAGTAGTTATTGTAATAAAGTTGTTTAAATAATTCATTCTGTATCCGGGAGTCGAATTTCGTTTTAGAAACAACTAGGTTTCTGTTGACCTATTTTTCGAGTTATTAGATAATCATCTAAAAAAATATTATAAAATGTGAAGATGAGGTTTATTCGTCACACCTTCACGCTATAACCACTCAATGAATTTTGATGAAATTTGATGCATGAATAGACCTATAACCAGGCTTAGGAAAAAGTTTGTTCCTGTCGCATAGATTCCGATATTCACGTGAGCGAAGTCGTGAACAAAAGGTTATATAATAGAACGCCGAATTTATATAATACGTTATCGTATCTAAGGCAAAACAATAGGTTATTGTTAAAATAATATAGCATTAGAATCCTTCATAAATTTCCACCAATTTATTAAACAGCACAATACCATTAATTTCGGCGCTTAAGATCACAATCGCATTCCAATTCCACAAACACTATTTACCTGTCACCATTTCTCAATATAATTTCCAATAACCTATTCAGTAGGTACTAAGGAAATAGGTACACATATTGTCATGAGAATGCATAGTTATCTGCGTTCGTAAGTACACCCGATGACATACGAAACTGTTCATTTCCAGTATAACCTGACTTCGTATTGTTCGTAATGTTTGTACTGTGAGAGATCCGATTATACTGGCAGAATGAAGCTTGGTATCGAGTTTGTACGTACGATATGGGTACGACGAATGTGAGGTCTAAGCTTATTGGTCGTTCATTTCTATGGCACGAAACGAACGGAATTGACTACTGGAAATTGGATTCGAAACTATGAGTGTAGCTGGAATTGAACATTAGAGTGATAAGGTTACAGATGCGGATGGTTACGAATACTTTAACAGTAATAATGATGATGTTAAAACAGTGACTGTCAAAGATAGAAGATACAAAATGTGATAGAAGTTACAAGATTATGACATAAAATCACGCTTGTAATCCCTGAAGAGTTAATCAGAAGTGTACCCTGTAGTACACGCACTCGTCAGTAATGTTTAAGTCTCATGCCCGGATTGGTGACATGGCCTGTTGCCATAAACCGGGCATCAATCCAGATTTCGTGACTACTACTGAGCAATTCCTAATGAAAAAACTCAATAACACTTTGTCCGACCGGAAAATTTAACCCAAGACTTCATGCACAACAGACACGCTTACCACCACTAAAGCAACGAGACAGTGACTTACGACGAGCTTCAGTTGCGATTGATTTTGTCTCAGAAACTTTCTACAGTACAGAAGTTACCACAAACCAAATGTCCACACACAATATTCAGTCAATAATTTATTTACTACAATCATTTATGTTCGCTCTGTCACAAGCCTAACCCACATATTCTGCACCTTCTAGTAAACTGCATTCTTCAATGGGCATTGCTTCGCATGACTTTACCAAAGATGATTCGCACTTATGATCGGCCTACTTTACGGTTATATCTTCAGTCAAATGAGCATGGATAATGCCGTTCCCAACAAAACTTGTTGGGAACATAAGCTCAGAGAGATTATACTGATAAAGTGAAATTGCTAGGACCAGCACAAAGTCGTAGTGAAGTTTTGAATCGGTATGCGAATTAATAGTACTGTAGTTTGTTTTAATGTCTTTCTCTTCGTCTATTTAGACATTGTTGGTTGCTGTATGAAATCTTTTACTTAAAAGATTGATTACTTCAGCATTCAAATGAAAAATAACATTATCTTAATCAACTTCGTACTTTTCATTCAAAATAAACTAATTTGTCACCACGCTTTGTCCTGTTCTAATATCATTGTTTGTATCTACAAACAACGTTGGTTCAAATTAAAATTATTAAGTACAAACGGCATTGTGTTTTCTTTTATTGTTAGCTCACTTTAAAATGCTTATTTTGTATGTTAAATTAATTTAATGTCCACGTCGTTTTAAAAGCTGAAGCTTAAACTTCCCGGTATAGCTATAAAGGTTTTCAGTGCGAACATTTCTTTTTGTTTTTATTTGTGTTTTGAGAGAGATTTTTACTCCAGAGAGTCTATATGATTGAAAAAGTCTAAAAGGAACGACTTCAACTGCCGAAAAACTGTCTGTACAGTTTTTATTCCGCGAGCAGCGGTGGCCCAGTAGTGGCGGCCCCAACTTACGAACAGCAGATAGTGGGTTCGAACCATGGCAAGCACATTACTTTGTGTAATTAATATTATCACCGCTGCTCTCAAAACGGTAAAGGAAAAGATCGTTAGGAAACCGGCATGTCTTAGAACCAAAACATTCGAAGACATGTGACATCTACAAATCCGCACTGGGCCCGCGTGCTAGATTATAGTCCATTCCCTCACAAAGAGTCCTCTCTTTGTCCACTGCAGTGGGAACATTAATAGGCTGTTAATGATGTCGATGATGACTGTTTTTATTAATGTCAATCATGTTGAAAGTCTTCATCGTTGGTCTAGTGATTACAACTGCTAGGGATGAGATTCTGGGTGTGATTCCTAGAACGGGGTTTGGTGTTTATTTATTTATTTTGTTTACATAATCCACAGCTCTTTGAAATTTTATCTTAAGAATATAAACTAAACTTACAGCCGATAGGGTAGTTGACAAAAAATATGTGATAAGATAGATTTTCAAAAAATATTGGACACAATTTTTTTCTTTTTTCACATAAACAAACAATGAAGACGGTACAGTGCTTTGAAAACTCGTGTGACATCATATTCTAAGACATTAATATGACATTTCTTAGCGGTCAGTGACGTCACAAACCCCCACTCAAATCTTTGACACGTTTTATCTTCATAATTTTTTATTGTTTTGATAAAACAAAAAATACGTATCCAATATATTTCGATAATCTAACAGACGAACTAATTAGAATCATATTTTATTAGTCAGTAAACATCCCTATTACGGATTTGCAATTTAATAGCATTACAATACATTGCTAAGAGTACAGCGTGTGTGTGTGTGTGTTTGCGTGTGTAGGAGTTACAAATGATTAAAAATGATTGTATATATACCTGTTACCTATTGTTCAATTCTGAGATGTATTTGTCAGTTCATCACAAACCGACGATTGATTGGTTTTCCCCTCAGGAGTATATCAGAAGCAGTAACAGAGTCTAGATTTGTGCCAGGTTGAAGGCTCGCTTCCTATTCTATGGGACTCAAACATAACTGATGATTTTGATCTAAATTTTAATATTTTATTCATGTTTATATTGTGATTGACATTTGGCAATGGGTTTAATATTACCTTAATAAATGAATTTATAATATACATATATATATTTTATTTGTTCAAATACTTTTTATTATTGTTATTATGATTCCCTTTATTTTTTTTGTCACAAAATGAATGCATTTTTAAATATTCTTTACAAAAAAAAACATTAGAAAAGATATTAAAATGTAGCCCACCGGTATCGGGAACAGGGTTCAAGCTACCGGCGGTCAGGGCTCCAAAAAAAGGAACCTCCTAACAATACGAGTCGTATCCAAGAGTACCGCTTTCTGTATCAAGCCTATTATTATTATTATTAGAAATACTTCTACCTTAAACCTAACTATACTGAACCCTTCGGGGACTACAGGCATAGTTTTTTTTTTTTTCTTAGCTTATATTGTCCTACTGCTGGGCAAAAGCCTCCCCCATAGCCTTCCACTCTTTCCTCTGTGCGATTTTTTTCTGTGTTGTGTTATGCGATTTGCGTTGTGCTCTTCATTGTGTTATGTAAAAAAGTCGTTTTTAAAATATGAAACGCCAAATTGTAAGTGTCATTTTCCAACTGCGTCTCACACTCTTACATTATAAACCCAACATCATTCAATGTCCAATATAACGAAAAAAAACTCAGGTATTTATTGGATTAAAACCGCTTATTGCCTTTTTGTGACGAACCTTATTAATTAGGCGGATAGCTGTCCGTACATTGAATCAAACCGAGAGCAAATTGAGCACAATTTTGACAGTCCACCAGACGTGACAAGATTTTATCGGCTCATCTGCGGTTTTTCGTCTGTGTGAAACATTTTGGAAATAGCACTGGGGATTAATTTTATCAGTCATGGATCGTTAGAAGATGGATAAGATAATCTGATTATATTCTCTAAAGGTTCCAAAACATTTGTTACTCTGATCTTTCCCAAGAACTTTTAAACAAATTGGATCGTCTTCTCAATAATTGCATTAGGTTTATTTTTGGCCTCCGTAAATACGATCACATCTCTTCATACCGTTCTCAGCTTATATGGCTACTTATCCGTTACAGGAGGTCTCTTAGAACCCTTTGCACGCTCTTTACTATTTTAAAGGATCCATGTGCTCCTGATTACCTAAAAAAATATTTCAAAGTGTTGGGCAGTTCACACAGTCGTAACCTTCGAGCTTCTAACAACCTACTCCTTGAAATTCCCTCACACCGTACTGGTTTCATGTCATCTTCTTACGCTGTCTCAGCCATAAAACTCTAGAACGCGCTACCCCTTGGTATTAAAAAATCGGAAAGCAAAATGGCTTTCAAAAGAACTGTGCGGAAGCACTTTTTTAAATCGGACTGAGTTACTCATAAATACTCATAATGTGTGGTTGTCATAATAATTGTTGTTTGGTTTCTTGGTTTAATACATACACATAGCCCATTATTTGTATGTATTATAATATAGTATTTTAGTTTATTTAATGCCATATTTATATATCTATGTATTAGTATGTACCATTTATGTAGGTATATTAATTTCTGTTTACAAAATAGTATTCTCCTATTTTTTTTTTGTACTCTACCACAATGCTGTCCTATTTGACCAAGGTTGACTGGTAGAGAATGCCTTGTGGCATTAAGTCGGCCTATGTACCACGTTTGTGCATGAAGTATAAATAAATAAATAAAACATTTAAATTGTTTCTCTGGGACATCATCGAGCTTCATTGTCAGCGCTTTTCTGGTGGTCGCCACTGTTGTTTTTGGCTTTCAGGAGATACAGTGGATTGGGAGTGATGTTTATCCCAAGTAAAGACGAAAACATTTTGAAGGTATGTCTTGTCTCATCGAAAATACGGAATTATTTTTTAACTTATTAATTTGATTGTAGAAGCTTATTTCTACGTTCAAATTCGTTTCATAATTTTTAATAACTGTTGAATTGGTCACATCGATGATATTTCTACCTTTTGTTACATAACAACTGACTATTTCTCCGATGAAATTCTCCATGGGCAAAAATTAAGAACTTCCACATAAGTTTCCATTCCCGATTTATCCCTTATATCATGATATTTATTAAAATAAACTGTTTGTTCTGCTTCTCAGTTCAGCAGTTAGTGAATGAATGAATTTAAGATTTCAATTTAATTTTTCTTCTTAATTGTGTATTTAGTCCCTAGTAATGTTAGAGTTTTCTGTCGTTCATGGTCTTGGCTTTACATGCCGCTGAGCCATATCTCGCAGAAATATCGATTTCAATTAAATTTAAGATTAATCTGTTATCATGCAGGAATACAGGTGTGAAAAAAATTCCTACGGTGATTAAGTATATACACGTTTCGTAAGCAAATGACATGTCCACAGTACGATAATCCGAGTATTAAATGGGTTGTCAAAATTATTTTAATTATATACAGGTTTCGTTGCGGTCACCGATTCAGAAATGTCATCAACCATATTAGGCCAGTTGTCAACTCAAACTGTTTTTTTTTACTGGCTAATATTCTAACCACAAACTTGATACTCAAGTGTCACTAGATCAAAACAGTGTAACGCCTTTCGTAACTGGAAATCCGTAAGTGGATACTATGGAATATGATATTGACATTTATAGAATTTCGACGGTAGGAAATGGCTCGATATTAATATATTGTATAATACAATTTAATAGCGCCTGCTGGATTATACGTGGGACTACTGGTTTCACCATTAAGTTATTTATATTGAACGGATTTTCAGCCAATCAGTTCAAGAAAACTGGACCTTAGATATCTCTAATTATTTATGATAAATATGCTTTGGCGTAAAACTATTCTAAACAATCTTGTGAGCTTACAAATAACATACATTATTATGGTGTACAGATCCCAAATAAAATGGTAGAAGTTTTTAATGAACCACCACCACCATCATTTTCAAAAAAGCTAAGCCGTCTTGAACTGAACTTAGCTTCACAAGCAGATTTAACAACAAGTAGTCAGACGTTGAAACAAATATTAGAAGCTCCGATTCCTACACAATATCTTCAACGACATAGCATGGTACTTATGGCAGGTAAGTAACTACTAACAAAATCAAAGTAATTCCGTAGGCAGACATCCCGTTACATCTCTCTTTACTTTAATCGGATTACTAAGCAGAGCTGACGGAAATCAATTCATTTGTATACAGGCTGTATTGAACGTTGGACTAAATTCTATGAAAACATTATAACATAGGTACTCATGTTAATAACTTTATATTACTAAGAAAATAGAAAAAAATAGTAGCTCTTCTTTATGATTACGCGAGTAACGCGAACATAAATGATTGGAATTGCGCATTTCAGGAGTTTTCAGCTTTATTTTCTAAGTAAAAAGTTGTTTAATTTCATAGTTCCTTTGAATGTGTCCCATTTATTACCTGAAGATTATTCCTCGTTTAACCTAGCAATACAGTACTGTACTAACAGGGTTGTGTCCCGATAGGCAGTCGCTCTATGTATAATAATAGTTTTTTTAAATGATTCCTCCTGTTCTGGGCAGAGCGGTAGGGGGAGTGTCAGACTTTTACTGACCAAAAACCACCCATGTTCCGTATTAGCCCTTTGTCTTCCTTGGTGCTTCGGTATTTCTTTCAAACAAGCCACTGATGATGTTTAGCCTAACACCCTGTATAATTAGGTACCTACTTGCGTAAGCGCAAGACATCACTCGTGTGACGTGGACATCATACTAGCGTGGATTTATAGTTGAATAACATTTATAAGCCGCTTTTCATTCGGCCATGTTATTTGTAATGCTTAGAACGAATTTGTTGTGGATGGAATGGTTTTATTAAGCGGCGACTTTGTTGGTTTCTGAGATGGATATATGAATTATCATCACAAAACCTTAAGTTTTGTGATGATAATTAGCAGTGGTGGCCCAGTGGTGGCGGCCTCGATTTACGAACAGTTGGTAGTGGGTTCGAACCCAGGCAGGCGCATTACTTTGTGTAACTTTGTGTGTTTGTGACATCTACCAATCCGCACTGGAACCGCGTGGTAGATTATAGCCCATCCCATCATCAGAGAGAAGGCCTGAGTCCCTGCAGTGAGAACAATGTAGGCTGATGATGATGATAATAATTATCTTGATTTGAAATGCTTGTTTTTTTCATAACTACATTTATTATCGTCTTGACATTTCGTTCAGTCAGTTCTTGTTTCTTGACAGTCGTTACCTAAAGGTAGTCAGGTAGTGACCCTAAAGTCTGAGAACTAGAAAACCAGTCTTACCAAAGGGTACCGTATTACCCAGTAGTAACTGGGTTGTGCAGGTCAAAGAGGCAATTGCTCCATGTAAACTACTGGTATTCAGCTGCATTCGGTAAGACTGGAAGTTGACCCCCATAAAACTGGAAAAAGACTAGGCACGTGAAAATGACGACATAACCTTAATTTTCGGATGTTTGTTTCTTTTTATTTTTCAGTTCTATACAGGTATAAATTAACTCTTCACACATACGTCAACCAAGCATTCTGTTCATCAAACTAAGTACCCCTACGCAATTTTTTTTGCTGGGAAATGACTTTTTTTTTGGGGTCATAAATCTCATTTTACAGTAAAACTCAATGTAGCACTCTTAAAACATTGTGCTAGTGGATGCTTTGCATAGTAAAAGGGGCATGGAGGTAATTTAAGTAAAGTTATAACCTGAAAAACTAGTATTTATAAAAACAGCTGTGCAAAATTTGGAACTTTGACCCCCAATATCTCCGTAACTAGGGGGTTCCCAGGTATGGTCTAGAACAAAAAAATGATCACACTGGTGAGAAGGAGAAGTCTTAGTGCCCTTCGTTTGCATTAAGGGTACTTTTACACCCTTTATATAATTATATTATATGACCCCGACCGATTTCGGCCACAGCGACTTGGATCTGCCTATTAAGAGAATCGCTGGTATGTCCTTTGGTGACTGACAGTTTGACTGACTTTCAGTTCTAACGGAACACATGTCACTACAAAATAAACTTTGTTTGAATGTAGGTAAAAGTACTATGTATGTTAAATTATTTAAAAAACACTGGGAGTTAGGTCAATGTCGTCAAATACATTTATTTAATACTTGGTACGGTAATAAATAATTAAATAGTAACATACGTTTCAGAAAAGGCGAATCTCGATTCCAAGAAGAAGCTGAAAAGCTTTGTATCTACTTAAGCTAAGAAAACAAATGAATTCGTATAAAAGCTAACGACACTTGTCTACCAAAACTTCCATGAAGGCCATAAAGAGATGTTAAAGTTAATTGTATTGTCTAAAAGTAATTCTACTAATTTTGCTGGTAAGAAATTGCTCACTAAATAACTCTAGTCAGTTCTCCTGAAAATTTATAGACCATTTCTTTGGCTCTGCAATTAAGAACAAGATAGATTGAATAAATAAAATTTGGGTTAGAATCTCGGTCGTCGGAAAAGTCCTAAAATAAGATATCTTAAAAGTGATTTAAGATTTTTAAAGACGCATTTTTTCTGTCTTGCAATCCCAAGATAATTCAAGATTAGAAAATTATTTAACTACATAAAATACCAAAAATTTTTGCGTAGGGTTACTTAGTTTGATGTACAGAATGCTTAGTTTACTCTTGTGTGAAAGGTTAATTTACACTTTGTATAATAGAGGGCGAGCCTATTGCCATCAAAAAGGCACTATTCCAGATTCCGTAACTGGTACTGAAAAATTCGAAAGGGAAAGTCTATGTATTTTACTATGTTCTTAATAATTTACTTTTTTACTTCACGACTTTTCTTAGGCAATCTTCTTGAAGTCCAAAAACTATTCTAAGTAAGGTATTATCAAACGAATCTACACAAATATTATAAAGAGGAAAGAATTGTATTTTTGTGTGTATGTTTGTAATGAATAAACTCAAAAATAACTGAGCCGATTACAAAAATTCTTTCACCATTAGAAAGCAAACATAGGCTACTTTTTATCCCCGTATTCCCACGGGAACGGGAACTACGCGGTCGAAATGGCGTACGCTAGTTTACTTATAATCCAGCACGTACTCTTGAATGCAAGCTTAATTTAGTCTTTATAATCCCAGCGTTTTAAGTGACTTTTGATAGATCCCTTTTGCTTTTACCCGACTGCGGTTCATATATCAGTTACTTCATGGAAAACAGAATAAGTTCTGGTTTTATCTTGATCGAATGTAAATGAACTACTTTATACACTATTACTTGAATCTTAACAACAAACAAGGTTGAAGTATCAGTTCGTAATTTGACAATAACAGCTTTTCAGTCAATGCATGCGGTATTTATAACTGTTTTTTTACGCTTTTATCTGTCTGAGTAGTTTATGTCTGTTCCGGTAAATCTCTTAAGCGTCAAGAGACTGCACGCCGACTGCTCGCAGTCTGACTGGAATGAAAACTGTTATTTCGAACAGACAACCATCAATATAAAAGTCCAACTGTTACACCACACCCGAACACAAAAAACCGCCACATTTTCGACAGCCCTAACCGTCCTCTCCACCAAACAGTTCCACATAGGTGCACACAAAATTACTTAAAACCAAAAAGTAGTTGACGTACACTATCATTGATACTAATCATCACCCCGGCGTGTTTCAACGCGTCCGTTAATTTACGTAACGCGCCCTACGAAAGTCTCCAAAACCACTATGAAATTGAATACGTACAACTGCTACCCATTTGAGGCTCCGGACTTTGTTAAGGTTGGGTTTTACTGTGGGAGCGGGCGAGTAAACTTTCTGGCATGTTGTGTGTGGAAGACAGTTTGAAAGTTTTTTAATTAAATTGAATGCGAATGACACTGTTTCTTTTTTAATTTACTCGGATTTATATCGGTGTTGTAATAAGGCCGAAAGCCGAACATCGAGAGAAATGGAGACAGATTGTAAGATCTATGAAGGACTTTCATCAAGGACACGACCTTCAATAATTCTTTTATCAACCGGTTATATTACGCTGTACTAACTCATGAGTTGTAGAAGTTGGTTAGGAAGTCGTGCTGCTGAATCCGGTTACACTGGAAGTCAACCCCAACATTGTTGGGATAAAGCTACGCAGATTATGATAAGCAGTAAGGATTGACCTTTAACGTAATAGGTATTCACGTCCGTGGGACATAGAGATGTTTTCTTCGCCATGTTATTTGACAAACGTGAGTCCACTAGTGTTCTAGATTGCGTCGAGAACCACCTCTATCTTTAGCCCTTTCTGTTATAAAACTTATAGACCTACTCATCATCATAATCATCATAAATTCAAATACAAATATTTTTATTTTTAGAACATAGGTTAAAAGAAAGTACAGATGTCAATATTAATAATGAACGTTATGTCCTGCCGACAATAGCGTACAAATATTCTAATCATAATTATAATTGCATATTAATAATTGGTAAAAATTGACAAACATTCAAAATTGATAACTTAATTAAAAACTATTAAAAAAATAATAATAATGTCCAACTCATAATTAAAATAGCAACACACTCAGCCTATAATGTTCCCACTGCGGGGACTCAGGCCTACTCTCTATGAGAGGGATGAGCTATAATCCACCAAGCGGGCCCAGTGCGGGTTGGTGACCTCCAATACAAAAAAATCCGACTGTTGAGGTCTTTCATGTGTTTCTCGAGTTTATAACCAGAATTTCTCATTAGCCGCCACAGAGTCTGGATTTGTGCTCTATTTATGGCACTAGGCCTGTTCCTTTATAAAATTGGACTTGAACATAAGTGGCAAAATAAATGTGGGTGTACATGATAGGTACAGCTCGGACTAATCCTTAGGGAATCACAAACCGTGATGTTATTTGTTATATATAAAAAATTGGTTCTAAGTGGCAAAGGGACATAACCTAAGGGAGAACCCACACAAAATGTCAAATTGCGATCTTCACGCTCGTAGTTACAACGAAAACCGTAATTCCGTCTGCAAAGGTGAGTGTCTCTTAAAGGTTACTCAGGTACACAACCTAACCGAAATTCATCAATAATATCATGTCTAAAACATGTTCTATTAAATTATCACCATCCAACATTGAGACACAATAATGCTTATTTTCAATAAATAGTTAGCTTTACAAAATTGTTTTTTTATCCCTGTTTGTAGAATTACTGTCTCTTATGTAGCGTAATCACCGCCATTGTTCTGCTCTTATCCCAATTTATTGAAGGTCAGACCAACATGTCTTTTTTGTCAATACTTCTATAACTATCTTCTGTAGCTATATCATCCTACGCACAAGCCATCCATTGTATCTTATGTCTTTCTTTAATCCTATAGCCATTCAAATTCATACTCAAAATTCTGGGTCTGTCTGTCCATGTCTTTTGGAAATACTTCCTGTCAAAATAAAAACATTTAAATTCCAACATTTGGGCTAGTGGAACCGAGGTGTAACTTCAACACAAACGGGCCACCCAAATCACACGGCTGTCTACTTCTATTAACTGTACTAATACATGTATCTGTCGACCGTTCACTTGACAAGATTTCACAGTCTACTGGATAATTTTTAATCAAAGTGGTTACCCTAAAAACATTAGAGAAATTATAATTAGAAATAATTGAATACTAATTTGTGGGAACGTTCTTTTGAAGGAGTGTCGAACGCCCTTATCGAGCTAGTAATTCAAATGTTTAATTATTAGTTGTGTTCTTACACGTGTGTCTTTAATATAATTTTAGTGTTTTATTTGTGTTACAGATAAAGAACTCATAGAAGATGGCGGGAAGAGCTAGCAGAAAGCAACAATCAGTGGTCCAGATGAACCCTGAATCGAAAGAACTAGAACTGATGATGGGGATTTGCCGGACGATTTCATTAAAGTTGCCGGAAGGAACTGCGGATGGTCAAGACACAAAACCGCCAAAAGTGGAGAAATTTGGAAGAGACTTACCTACATTCAGCATTGGGAGGCCAAAAGTTGAAAAAGAAGAAAATGATGCAAACTGTCAGTACCTACCAAAAATAAACGAAAACGTAAAAAAGTGAAAAATCTATTCTTTGGTTTCTTCTACCAATCAAAAATAATAGGTACATTATAATAGTAATACATCAGAACCGGCTACTTTTTCAATTACTTGTTAAACAGTAAAGTTAGTGGCACACTGTGCCTATTGTGGTACATCGACCGTCACTAAGCAAATAAAGAAGATGACTGCAAAACTCACTGTGAAAAACTTCTTCATAACAGAGTGAGCAACCATAATTTTTCCTCTCCATGATCTAAGAAAAACGACCGTAAACAAATATTTTTAGTGGCACTGAAAGCTTCAGATACCCCATAAACTTCTCAACCATAAAACCAATTGTGTATAAAGTAGAAGTAAGACGATACATGAATTTTCTCGTCGATAAAAGGACCTACAATTTGTTTAAGACCCATAACAGCGTAATGCGGAGTACGCACTTGCCCGGAAAGCTATTGTCTGTCCACCCCTTAAAATAAAGCTGCGGACACACAACTTTATTGTTTGCCTGACATAATTTATGAACCTGCTTGTTTGGACTCCGGTATATTGTTCTGATAATTCAATAGTTTTGTTTGTGTGTGTTTGTTACCTATAATTAATAGTAGGCATAAAGTATGTATACGAACAAAATTAGTATATTATTTATTTTTAACTAACTATAGTATCGTCTATAGTTTTTAACTAACTATACTAGTAGTCCTACTATCAACGGATTTCCAATGATAGTTTATTTATTTCATTTGGGAAAACAAACAGTAGTATATTAAGTATATACACAAACTTAAAACTTCTTAAAATTAAAATAACAAATATACTACCCACAACATTTTCCACAGATTACTATTTTTTATAATAAAAAACAAACTGTTAACAAACGTAAACTGCAGCAGGGCTACCTTAAAGAAAAATAAAGATAAACAATATTTTATAAAAGATGAGACAAACTAAAAAAAAAACATAATTTTATACGTGATATTGTATTACACAGGTCCTTAAAAGTTAGGCTTTAGTTTCAGCAAAATTTTTGGCTGTTTTTTCACTTAACCTGGGACAAAGAATGTTGGTATACTGAAGGTCTACTCTACCTACTGCTCTAAAAGCTCGCTCCACGTAGGGTTACCTTCGAAGGTTGGGGGTGCCGTGTAACGGTGTCGAAAACTTTCAAACCATAAATTTCATAAAGCTAAGAACTGGATAAGTACAACATACTAACAAGAGACATTTCTGAAATCCCATACATATCAATTCTCAGTATTCTTCAATCAATCAATAGGGATGTTTACTGACTTGACAAAAATGTGATTCTAATTTGTCCGTCTGTTAGATTATCGAAACATATTGGATACGTACATATTTTTTGTTTTATCAAATCAATAAAAGTTGACGAAGATAAAACGCATCAAAAATTTTAGTGAGGGCTGGTGACGTCACTGACCGCTAAAAAAGTCATACTAATGTCTTAGAGTATGACGTCACACGAGTTTTCAAAGCGTATCGTCTTCATCAGTCCACGACTCAGTTAATACTAGATAATACGATACTCTTTGGTAAGACTGGATGTCAGAATTTCAGTTGTAGTAGCACTGACTACCTGTAACGACTGACTAAGATCTATATATGGCAGCCGGGACCAACAGCTTAACGTGCTTTCCGAGGCATGGGGAAAACTGGGTATGTCGGGCGGTCACCCATCCATAGACTGACCTAGGCCCGCACAGCTTTACATAAAGATCGAGCCGAGTGGCAACGAGCTCCTCTCCCCATCAATATGAACCATGAAATATCACCCCTACAATTCATAGAAAGAGCAGAACTATCCTTTAATTACTAGCCCGGTGATATATTCAGGTTAAGAGCTCGAGATAGCTAAATTAGAGACTCAGGAGCGACGACTTAATTGCAAGCCGACGTGACTGAACACCTTAACTGCGGATCTTGTTATACATAAAAACAATTCTAATTCCGTATAGTAAATTGTTAATGAGGTATTCGAGGGTGTTACGCTCTTATGGAGTTGAGTGGAATGAGGTTTATGTGGACAGGTGATAGGTGTCGTACGATATTGTCATAAACGAGACATAAATGGAGTTTATGGACTATGGAATCGTTGGTCGAGTGGTCGTAAGCACTATTGCTGAGGATGAGGGACTGAGTTCGTTCTCGTGCATTCTTTGTTGTTGTGTGCGTCGCGGCATGGTTTCGTGCTCGCAGTGTTCGTTGTTGCGGGTATTCGGCGGCGTGTGGTTCGGCGTGGTGTCTTTCGGAATGACGTATTGCACTCGTAGTTTTGTTTTATGAATTGTTCTTCTGACATTAAAAAGTGGCTTAATTGAAATAAATGCTTTGAGTTTGAGTTGAGTTTGATTCTCGGTTTGAGCAAAGTTCTATTAGGTTTAACCTTCAGGAATATCTCAGTATTAGGAATGAGGCCTGGGTTCGTGCTCGGTTGTTGACTTGAACATAACTGCTTTTACTTAACTACCTTTACTTAACTTAAAATAAATTATCTTCGACATTAATGACAGCGTAATACGATCTCTTGATAGTTTTAAATACATGTCTCACGAACAGAGCCATTAATCGCATCACAAATAATCACAATAAATGTGAAACGCAATAACGTGCCAAGAATTAAAAAAAACACTCTTTGCCCTTTGGATAAGGTTAAACTTTCAGTGGAAATATAGCTGTCATTGTCCCAAACGCTTACCCGTCTCATTCATCATCTGAGGTCGGCTTCCAATCTAATCGAATGCAGCTGAATACGAGTATTTTACATGAAGCGACTGCCTATCTAACCTCCAGAATACAGTTTGTACTGATTAATAGGAGGGAAATCATCAAATAACCACTCTCGCTTTTGGGCAGAGCGAAAGGGAGTGTCAGACTGCTACTGACTAAATACTACGTATATTCTTTCTTAGTCCTTGTGCCGAGGCCGCGGTATAATATATTATAAGTTTCAGAAGTGGAAATTTATTAAAAAAAAACAATTCACAACAAAAAAACCATTTTTACTTCACAAATATATTTGACTCAAATTACAATCAGCAAAATTTGCTTACAGTCCACTAAGACTTAAAATCCACTAAACAAAGCACAAACTCACTTTATCACCTTTGCAACTAACTAAATAGAAATGGCTTACGTAACCTTACGATTGGCTTATGAATCGCACGTCCGTCCAGTCCAAGCGTCGAGAAGCAAATTGACGTTCTACTGGCAGCGCCTTGTTTTTATAGGCGAGGCGAGGCGATGTGGGGTAGTTACTGACGTAACACGAGCATTCTCCTTACACGGCTTCTCCTGACGAGGTGTCGTCCTCGACACAAACTCTTGGAGTGGCCCCGCTAGGACCCGCGATGGGAGAGGTCGGCACTTCAACCTCCACTTCACCCGCTGGCAGAAGTGACGGGTCGACCGCAGTAGAGGACTCTGTTTGTTCAGAGTCGTCATCAGTATCTTCATCTGAAAACAAGATCTTGTTAGAAGCTACCCGAGCAATTTATGTAAAAGCATTCAGCCTCTCACAAAGTTCCATTCATCTCCAGCCAACTAATTCATTCATCATTCTCTCAAATAGTACATAAGTTTGAATAGACACACACATCCATCTTTCTCAAGCAATTATAAAAATAAAGCCAAGGCATTGTCCTGTATGTGTCCAGCGCGCAAGTGGCGGTTTCCTTGCTGCTGTCTTGTTGACGGTGACCGCAACCACGACCAGCGTACAGCTCTCGCCACCTGCAACATGGTCTGACAACCTGCAGACCCGCTTGACACGCAGACCGTATTCATACGTGCAAGCCGCTTAACACGCAGACCGTATTCATACGTGTAAGCCGACTCATACACTGACCGCAATCATGTATACGAGCCCACTCGGTGCGCAGACCGTATTCATACGCACGAGTTCTCTCAACACGCAGACCGTATTCATACGTGTGAGCCGCTTAACACGCAGACCGTATTCATACGTGTAAGCCGACTCATACACTGACCGCAATCATGTGTACGAGCTCACTCCATGCGCAGACCGTATTCATACGCACGGGTTCTCGACCGTATTCATACGTGTGAGAACACAAATTGACCACACATGGCCAAATTTATACGGCCACTAGAGTGACTAGCAACAAGTGCCAACACAACCGGCGACACACACGCGCCTGCTACCGGTGGCACTGCAGTACAGCACAACAGCCAAACCTCAAAGAACGGCGCACGTTTCTGGGCATCACTCGCCTCAGATCCACCTCTCACAACCTAAATGGTCAGGTTGATGATGAATATGGCATCATTACAACAAAATAAGTAGCAGTCGTCCTGCAGCGACGCGCTCGACCAAGCCAAGTCACGCCAGTAGCCGGTGCCATGCGCTCAACCAAGCCAGTAGGTCGCGCAGTCGGCCTGCAGCAACGCTCTCGACCATGCCAGGTCGCGCAGTCGGCCTGCAGCGATGCGCTCGACAAGGCCAGTAAGTTGGCGCTGACAGCCTGGAGCTACGCGCTTGGCAACGCCAATAAGGCACACCGGCAGCCTGCGGCCACGTGCGCGTTCGTGGCGTCACTGTAGCGCAGCCCTGACCATCACTGCTGCGAGGCCAGGCAGCAGCGTTGCGTTGCGTAACGCACACCATACGTCCTTGTGTAATGATTACTCTGCCAACAAACAAATCTACAACAGAATATTTTTCCACTCGGTCACTCCTTACCAAACTTTAGTTTCGTTGGTTCGGACTAAATTTAACTCTCCTTGGTCATGCAAATCCGCCTTGTAAACCTATTGCGACGAAAACTGCCGAAAAGTCCGACGAAAAGTTTCCAGAAATCATCGAGTAAAACCTTTTAACGCCGGCTCTCTGATCAGAGAATGGTATACAACGAATCACAACTTTACCCCACACTAAGAATTCCTCCTGTATCGTGGGTGTATACATAAACATTTAAACTCACATCCACAAATACCATCCACAATCCATCAGCCCCGAAACAACCATCTGTCCATTCAGAAATTTGTTTCGTGTGGGGATCGAACCCACGACAGCCCCCTTGACGATATTCAACCGCAACAACAACTTTCGGGCATAGCCTGCATACGTGGTAAATTTATTTGAATTCGTACTCGGACACGGTGACCAAAATTCGGGTTTAAAATTAGTCCACGTTCGGTTATTGGTCAGCCAATCGTTAGCCTCTCTAGTATGATTCACTTTGTTGCACCATGCCTCGATAATGTTAATTGTGACTTTGCTGGTTACATCGTTATTATTGCTTGCATCAAGGCATGAGCAAGAGTGGATGCCTCAGAGCCGGGGACACTGGACTCCGTAGACAGATGTCGTTCTGACGTTGGGATCGTTGGGTCCTTAGCTTTTGGCAAAACCTCACTACTCTTGTGGGTAGAACTCGTTTGAACCGGGAGCGAAGGAGTGCGTGTGCGTTTTCAATTCGCGTCATTGTCGCTACGCGAACGATCCCTACTACGCGAATCGCGCCTATCCATACTACGCAAATCGCGCCAAACCCTAGTACGCGATTGGTGTCTTCGGGACTATGAGAATCATGCCGATCTCTGATTACGCAAGCCATCTTGTGAAGTACGAACTACTAGTCGAATCGCGGTACGTTCTACCACTACTACGATCATATGACCCACGTGGTCGACGTCGTGCGCGACCGCGTGACTTATCCTGAGTACGTGACCGTTATCCGCGTGTATGCGGCTTTTCACGCCCCATTATCAAAGGAAAATCAGGATCAAATCAGACAAACAAATTAAACCAGTAAGACAATCAAATAAAAAGAAAAATAATAAAGTGGGTAGTTGCAGAAAAAAAAAAGGAAAACGGTTTTTCTGTTAACAGCAATTTTTAGCTACGAGACTTCGTCTAAGTGGGCCTGAAAAGTCCTTTATCCCACTTCTGATATAAGTTTCAGAAGTGGAAATTTATTAAAAAAAAACAATTCACAACAAAAAAACCATTTTTACTTCACAAATATATTTGACTCAAATTACAATCAGCAAAATTTGCTTACAGTCCACTAAGACTTAAAATCCACTAAACAAAGCACAAACTCACTTTATCACCTTTGCAACTAACTAAATAGAAATGGCTTACGTAACCTTACGATTGGCTTATGAATCGCACGTCCGTCCAGTCCAAGCGTCGAGAAGCAAATTGACGTTCTACTGGCAGCGCCTTGTTTTTATAGGCGAGGCGAGGCGATGTGGGGTAGTTACTGACGTAACACGAGCATTCTCCTTACAATATCATAACAACCCGCAGCCCCGACGGGAATGTGACACCCCTTGGTTTGATTGGATGACAGATCTTTGTACCACTGGCTAAGCACCTCTTAGGACTGTCAAACATCTACAAATGACAGCTAGGACTAACGGCTTAACGTACTTTCCGAGGCACGGATGAAACTCGGTCTGTAATGTGTTGTTACCACCCATCCACGGACCACCCTACGCAAGCGCGGCTTAGCTTGAAGGTTAACCTGAACGGCTGATATTATCTAGCGACGAGCTCCTCCTTATCCGTCTCATTTCCTGACCCTAAATCAACACATCAAACTTCAAATAAACAAAAAAACAATCCGTATACATTAACCCAGTAACGATGATTCAATTTCATTCAAATTGAATTTAATTAAGGTACCTTCTCGTTTGCACGACAAACATACATATAAGCGCCGCAAATCCAGCGTTCACGATTCGTTTTATCGTCTGAAACGCATCGGTGCACTCATTCAGTCAGTGTTTAATGTTCGACCAGTAATACTACACCGGTACACTGCTAATACGATGGCAAGACTATATGTTAAGGTCTGGTTCTTTGAGTGAGACTTAGTGGATGTTGTTTACTGAATTTCTGTCGGAATTTGTTTTATTCTATTACACACGGGAACACGGTGGTGCGATTAAGTGTGATGGACAAATGTGGTCCCCTGTTTTCTTCCTAATAGACCAATCATTTTTTGACATGCTCTTTCTTAAAGTTTGAATGTCAAATATTTGAATCGGTTGAGTTTTAGAGGAGAAAACAGCAAAAAGTCATAGTAGTAAAATGTTTGTGATGTAATCGGTCTGAGCTGCAGCTGTCACAACGTACCCTACTGAGGCTGGCTTGACGCAGCTTCAAATACCTATTATATTATTATTTTATTTTTAATCGAAACACAGTGTAAACATTTGTGAAAGCCTGGTGCCCGAAATAGCCATACAATACCTGTGTTACGGGTCACCAGAGCCCCAAGAATTTCAGGTATAAAACTAGCTTAGATTACTAAACTCAATAACTAATGCGTGATGATTTTACTTAAAAACTAGATACAGAATGTAGTTAATAAAATGTAAATAAAATAATGGAAAAGATAATAAACAATTAGATATAATTACTCAAGTAAGGCCATACATGTGTGCCTGTCGGGGCCGCGGGTAGTCCAACGGTTATCGCAGCCTCGACATAGAGGGCAAAGAAGGAACATGGGTGGTTTTTAGTCAGTAGAAGTCTGACACTCCCTTTCGCTCTGCCCAAGAGCGGGAGGGATTATTCGATGATTTTACAGCCACCAAAAAAAAAAAAAAGGCCATACATGTGTGAGTTATGTGTTTGAGATAGTGTGTGTACTAAATAGAAGTTTAGCAGATTGGAATCAATAGATTTTCAGCTGCCTGATAATCTAGAGTTTTCAACCATTTACAGACTGGTATTCGCAGTAGATTGCCTATATTTCTGACCTGTTTCCATTTAAAGATTTTTCAATTTGTATTTTGACGTTGTTTATCCAGAGCAGTTTAAGATGAGCCTCACAGTGTTCTTAGCAAGTAGGATCACATCTTTATGCACAGAACCATAGTTTGACAAGACAACTTACTTGTTTGCAAAAAGCATGACGGTAAAATAAATGAAACTCTTTCCTAACGCTTCACTTTTAAGACGTTAAATGTAGGTTTACCACTTTTTCCCCTAGGTCCTGTTCCTTACAACACTATCCAATGTTCAAGTCTTCACCATAAAAATATCTGTGACAGTCATAAAACGGAAATAACAAGTCGCCGCATCAGAACACAGCACTATTGCACACGTATGAGAGTACACTCTAAATCGCTGATAGAAAGATTCGTGACTGTGGAATCACAAACGGTAGCCGAAGTCGGAAATCAAATCCAATTTACTTCATTTGCTCGCCAGTAAAGTTCACATCTAACTCTTGAATTGAAAGGATTACGTTGTGAAATGAAGTTCCCAGTCGGACCAAACACGATCCAATGATAGATTTGTACACGTTTGCCGGTTTAACGTTTGATTTACTAGTAATCTTGATGCGAGCTAATGCTGAGGAATCGAGTGATTTAGACTCTTTGTACTGTGTTGATAAAGTTATCGCAATAGATTTTGTGGTTGTTATTTTTAGTTCTGCGTGGAATTGCTCTACTTGGAGATATTGACACAATTTTTAGGTACTATGTAATTTTTTTGAAACATTTCTTTGTTGCATTGCTTGTTGCTTTGTTTGTTGTTTTCTTTGTTGTTTCTTTGTTGGATCATTTTACAACATTAGAAAAATAAAAGCTTGTATAAATTGACAAAAGAGACCTTGCTACGAGTTTCATGGAACATGGGCTAATATCTAAATTACATAGACAAGTTTCATCAAAAATTGAAAATCTAAAGAATCTCAACATTATTCTTCGTAATTTCATATCAAATCGAATACAGTAAAACTTTGTGTCATTAAAACAGTTAATGTTTGAATAATTGATTGCTATTTTTAACTTTAAGTTCCAGTGAATCTAAATAGTCAAATGAACCACAAAGCTACATTTTTTCTCACAAAATAACAAAATATACTCGACGCGTGCCAATAAAATATGGTATTTTTCAAACAAATTAGTCTAACGAACATTTCAATTGATTCATTCATTCAATTTAGAAATTCGATATAACCGCACAGTTTACGGCAAAAGTGATCAACGATTGTCAAATTAAAGTGAAAATCGTTAAAACCGTTCCAAAAAGACACCGATTCACTGTAAATTAATTTCATATCAATCCAAAATAATAAAAACCAAAATTGATGCAATGAACGAAACGAGGGAAAAAGCAAAGCTGCGAATTTTATCAATTTCAAATAATATAAATTGAACTGATCTTTGCAACTTTATTCCAGTAAATTTATTTAGTTAGTGGCGTTTAGTTTGTTGATGTTCATTATAATATCTGGAATACTAAGTAATTATATTAGTTGTAGGCTGAGCTAAGTTTGGTTTTAATGAAATATTTTGATAACTACTGCAAAACTATCGATTTTCGAATGATTTGCTAGAATTTGCATTATCATTTTAGTTGCTAAAATAAGACATAACAGGACGCCCGTATTCTCATTAATGATGTACCATGGATGGTACCTCATACCCTAATTTATTTTAGGTTTACGATACGATTAAACATTAACCGATTAAAAATTTCAAAAGGTACTTTAATTAAAAAATAAACGAAACAATCGCAACTAGCATCTGAAAAAAACATCTTTGACGCATTAACTAATAATGAAAATGCGCCAAGAATAACTCAAATAACACAAAAGAAAACATTGATGTAACTAACTCTTTGCCCAGCTCTTCCATCGAGTTCCGCATCAGCGCAAAGGAGAAAGCTTAGTGAGCCAGATGAAAATTAAACACAAGTTTGATTTACATAGATTGAAACAGTAGTCTCATTGAATAGAAAAGTTTTATTGGAATTGAAAGTATCATGCCACTTATCGTTTCCACAGAAAGACGAGTTTTCTTTAGAAATATATTCAGTCTCAGATGTCGGTCTACTTTATACGATTGAGTTCAAAAAGGCTTCTAGGAACAGCTGTTTGTATCTCACTAAACTAAAAACATTCTACCATTTCTACTAAAAGCTTGCTTATTCGAATCATTTTTCTGAAATGGCAACCCTTTCTGTGTAATGTCAAAGAATACGGGGACAGTCCTTGTTTAGACGAAGTCAGGAAAGATCGGCATGGGTTCTAACGGGTCAATATCGTGATTCCCATTTGTGGTATTTCATCAGTGCATCCTGACAATTCTGTCACCCTGATGTGCTGTGTATGAAATAGCATTAAACGTTACATTTAGACAGAACCTTGTGACTAACAAGCAGACTGAGTTACATTGGAATTATTAAGTACATATTATAGAATCAACTTTGCATTCCAATCTTGGTATCATAACAAAACATTGCTTTCATACTCTAAAGCCTGGACTGCACCAGAGCGGAGAAAACAGTAGATGCGTAAGAGCTAGGGTGTATCCACTGAAGCTGTGCGGAGACAGTACGTCGCTTGTCGCACACAGCTCACCAGACGCCGCACTCAGCACACCGCTTACCGCACGCTGTCATACTGGACGCCACACGGTTTTCACCAAAGCGGAGACAAGCAGAGCGGAGAGAATATGTGTGTTAAATTCAACCAATCACAGGAGGGGCGAAAAACCAGATGTTAATTTAAACTAATGTGATTAGTCAATTTCAGCACGTCTTCTCTCCGGTGCGTTGGTCTCCGCTTTGTTGGAGTCCGGGTCTAAAACAATTACCAGACGTCATATTAATATTATCTCCTACCGTTTCCACTTAAGCTAAGCGGATACGAAAAGTGTAAATGACGAAATTCTCTTGGTGGTTTAAAACACATCTCTCCTACCCGCTTTAGTGGAATCCACCCCTTTCACAATTTTAAAACAATTTCATTTAAAATAGTCCTTAATACCGGCAACTGAGAAATAAAAATAATATTTAGTTTATTAAAAAGTTTGCAGGCTACCCGGCAAGTCTTTCCTAGTCTCAAGTGGGGCATAATCTCGATGGCTGGACTAACTTTTTTTATTTTTCCTTAGCGACTTATTTTAAAAAGAAAACGCTGACAGCATTTTGAGTTTGGAACTCAGTCAGGATATTTATGACGAAGAGTTGCAAATGTATTTGACTGGTAAGTTAACAACAAACAATCTGTATGTTTTTTGACCAAGTAAAATGCTATTATTGAAACTTTAGCACTTTATTAAAAATTGTATTTCAGTTTATTATAAAACAGACATAATGCTTGAAAAACTTAAATTTACTGAAAGTAAAATAGTAGACTAAGTTGTGAACTTGCTTTATGCTTAGAACATTTTTTTTTTCTTCCGCCTAACATTTTGTCTACAACAATTTCACACAACACTACCAAATAATGTATTATAATAAACTATACTAAATTAAGACAGCACTGTTTACATTTGGCTTAATTTTTATTGCGCATTTTATACATAACATTCTTTGTTGCAACTTTATGGGGCTTTTCATAAAGCAGAATGCGGACAACGCATTTTTCATACAGGAATGTAAAACTTTGTTCGTTGACCTAGATATTTTATAGGTACATTTTTATTTAGAATATTTTTATGGATAACCAGAAAAAATAGTATATTATTTTATTTATGTATAACGGAAGACTTAAGCCTGCTACACACGTTACGATAAATCGTTACGATTGGACGGTACAGTCCAAACTGAAACGATAAATCTACACGTGTGTACTAGAAAAATTGTACAGTTTTTCTCATAAACATTATATGTAGTTAACATTTATGTACAGTTTGAATTGTACCGTCCAATCGTAACGTGTGTAACTAAAAATCGCAAGTGTAATGTCAGCCAATTACGACAATGTGAGTGAGTTTTTCTAACAAGAGAAACAGATAACAACACGATAAATCTTAAAATTATAAAAATATGTAAGCCTTTTTATTTGATATATCACATAAATTGCAAAACATAAAAAATAAACTGGTAAACTCTCCAAAAGTGACCCCCATATTCAAAATACATATATTTACGTTATACGTCCGTGTTTGGGTCATAGAAATACATATTATGTGTACCAAATTACAACTTAATCGGTCCATTAATTTCGGAGGAAATTGGCTGTGGCAGATGGACAGACAGATACACGAATGATCCTATAAGAGCTTAGTTTTTTCCTTTTGGTGTACGGAAACCTAAAAACACACACAAATCGAGACTTCAAGACTACCTTCGCTCATGCTCAGCGGTCATGCTTACTAGACCACTGAGGCAGCCGAATAGAGAATGTGAATCATATTTATAGATCTCAGATGTTATTGAGAGCCCAGACTTAAAAAGGCACTTTGACAACAAACTGTTTCTTTTAACGTAAATTGAAGAGGGTTCTTCAATTCACGTTTCGTTTACCTGCCAATAAAGTTAAATTATTATCAGGGGTCGCTGCCTATGCTACTGGATTCCACATACTCCCAGTTCATTATAAAAGGTCACTTCTTGAAAGAAATCAATTAAGTTGTTAGTGGCTATGGTTAGTTAGTACAGTGGTGTGTCTGAGGTGCTTCGCCCACTGCGGCTCTTTGTAGCAAGCGATGCTACCGCGCGTGTTATAAATTGCGCTTCTGCATCATACCTATATCGCGTTGGTTTGACCTTAAGACTGCCAAGTAGTAGGTATAACACAAGACACACCTCTAATTTTTTGAATTCATGTGCGTTTTTGTCGATGTTTTCCTTAACCGACGCAAGAGCCTCAGTGAAGGAAAACTTCGTGTGGAAACCAGCATGTCTAAAAGATATTACTGGACGGTAATAAAGCCAAGTAAGAGGCCCATAGGCAGCATAAGAACTCTGGCACACATCAAAGAATTAGATCGCAATACTAGACATTAAGAACACGCGATAATGAGCAAAGGTAGCCATCGATATCACCACTACTGTATCGCAGCCACTTTGCGTTTGTATCGCTACAAAAAGTCGCAGTAGGTGCCCATCCTAACACTAAACAAAAAGTTGCACGCTAATTAATCACTACCACGTATTGGTGTCGCAAATCACTGTATTACAAAGCAATGAGTACGAATAAAATACTTATAAAAATCTTGCCTTGTTCTAAAAACAAATAACACGTAATTATGTGAATCTACCGGTGGTTAGATATACGGTTCGCTGGGCACGGACGGTTTTCTAATGAAGTTATAATACTGGCCGTAATATGTTTGCTAAATATGTTTGTGGTAAATTACTCTGCGGCTTTCTCTAACATATTATTGTAAGCACTTGACGGTAAACAATTGGCTGCAATTGGGACGGAAGTTGTGAGTAAAAGAGATGAAAATAACAGTGTTTCGCTGGAGGATGACGACGACGCGACGGTGGCCCAGTGGTGGCGGCTCCGCAAAACGAACAGTAGGTCGTAGGTTCGAAGCCAGGCAGGCACGAATACGATACCCTTTGGTAATACTGGTTATTAGTCGTTTGGGCCACAGTCATCAAAAAAATGACAGCCGCAACCAACGTCTTAACGTGCCTACCGATACACATACAACGGATGGTCACCCATCCACAGATCCACCTATGTAAGCGCGGCCTACCCTGAAGATCAACCCAAGCGGCTGTTCTTACTTAGCCACTGTCTCAATCTGTCTATCGATTACCTTAGCAGCTGAATGAACTTTGTTTTTTTTTACTATGACCTGAGAATACATAGGATATATGAATATATTTCGGTGGTATATTCTCGTCTGATCATTCCCGATCTCTGCGCGGGTGAAAACTTGATAAACTCAAAAACTTTAAATAAAATTATTAACATATTTCAGCCGTAAAACTGAAATAGATTATAACTGCATGTTTATAAAATATTTTCATATAAAACCTGATACTTACTAAGCTACGCACGACTAACATCCTACGAAACTAAAACATCCACAAAAGGAACAAGTAATTTCAATAAAACTAAATTATTGTAAACACAAGGACAAATTGTGAGGACCGTATCATGAGTTCAAAGTAAATCGTCAAAGGTATTATTAAATAAGCCGACGGATTCATTTTTAAATTTGTTGATGCTCGAGTCACGTTTCAAGGATTTCGGGAACTGCTTTAAAAACGCTATTAGGTTGATCGTTAAACTTTGAATGAGTGACATCTTTAACGAAACCAACTTAATTATACAGTCTAAAATCACCGCTTTGATAATAATCAACCTTAAAATCACCTTTCCAGGGTTTCGTTCTTTTGGCATGGTCAATATTTACGGTAGAAGCTGTGTTGGTATTTGTAAGTTGTCGACTACGCTGTCACAGTGTACTTTTTGGGTCATCACTCGTATTTGATGCGTTTTAAGAAACGTGAAGGATTAATTTTAGTTTTAATAGGAATTCAGACGCTTTTGAAGACGCGTCTACAAAGTTCAGGAACGGTTAAGCCCGATTTATAGGACTTTTATAGTGAAGATGTGATGACACTTAATTAATTGCTTTGGAGGGAATCGTTTCAAGATTCTTTTGTAGCCTTGGGTTTAAATCTTCTTGTTCTCTTTCTACTTTTGTTTTTATATTAATGAAACCTTTTAAGAAAACCTTTGCCATTGCGTATCATAACAAAACACGTTGCATTCCACTATCATTTTAGTGGCGTTAGGTGATGAAAAATTAAAACCACTCTCGATTAATACAAATAAAAAATTATTTGATCCCCTAAATCTGGATGTCAAAACAAAATTACATCTAAATTAAGCCACAGGTCTTGTTTACTTTTTTTATAATCTTGAAGGGTTTTATCTACTTTGTTTCCCAACCGTTTATTTATTGATATAGCGTGTAGAAGATTAAGCTATAAAGCCGGTATCGTATATGCTGGCGCGAAGCTGAGCTCTGCGGGAAGCGAACGGACAAGCATAACACATTTTACAGCTATTAGAGAAGGCATGTGGGTTTATAGCTGAGGTACAAAACGTGCACGACATGATACCAATAAGCAAGAATTCGAATGGTAATGCCAGTATAAAACTCGAGTTTTGAACAATGGCTATCAATAAAATTGGGATTTGATTGACATTCAATTTAAATGGCTGCTGAAGTGAAAGTTAAGCTAATGTGAAAAATTCTCAGGGATTAGTTTAAAATAATGTTCTGATAGTTTTTGACGAGCATTGATGGTTATGTCTCTTAGATCCATTTCAAGGAATTTAAAATTGTTTATTGAAAATGTGTGTGCTTTTAAGAAAAGATCCAGATCCAATCACTGTCATTATTGTGACTGGCTGAGATTAGAAATATACAAACCCTCCGCCAATATATTATATTGATTAACTTTACTGAAAAATATAATATCGTTGTGGATTGCTTATTCAAACCTCACAAAAAGACTTGTCAAAAAAATATTATACAGAAGCTTATGAAAGCACTCGACATAAGCTAGGGTTCTAGAAAGATAATTTAAAATAAAACTTGTAAGATTTTCAACAGCACTGAATCTCACTTTGT
This sequence comes from Diarsia rubi, assembly GCA_932274075.1. Taxonomy (NCBI): domain Eukaryota; kingdom Metazoa; phylum Arthropoda; class Insecta; order Lepidoptera; family Noctuidae; genus Diarsia; species Diarsia rubi. The sequence goes on along the minus strand of OW026424.1, from coordinate 14,642,802 downwards.
GTTATTATAATAAAACCTAACTCGGTATCTTCAGTCGTACTTTAGGGATTAGTTTGGAATAGGCAGTAAAGTTATACGACATGACTATCTACTACACATACTTACGTAAACGCAAGCCAACGAGCTAACTTAACGACTTTATCTTTTCGAATAATGCCTACTTAAGCACACATTTGAAGTCGCTGCATATTTAACGATATTGAATTTATGGCGGTAAGGAATCGGGCGACTAAAAATTATAAAGATTCCACAATTTATTGCTTTCCACGGACTGACCGAGAAGTAATCCGCTTAGCGTCGAACAACTTATTAAGTGTGGGACTAAATACTGATATATTTTTCTCGTTTGCTTCGTTTACGCCGCCCTCGGTAAGGACATGTGCGTTTGTGTCAATAAGAAATGTATTCTCGGCAAGCTTACGTCATAAACTTATGCTTTTGGAGGTACTTGCCTGTGACGTTAATTTCAAAATAATTTCTAAAATATTAAAATCTTTCAAGCATTTATTTGATCAATCCTTGCCTTGAGATTATATTTTCGTAAACCCTAAAATATATTCTTCAAATAATACGCTAAAATCAGGAAATAACTGCCTTTGAATGTCAGAATGTGAAACGATGATTTGTTAGCTGCTGTATTTCAAAAGCAATCATTCAGCGTACGTCAATACCGAAAGCAGTAAATGTTCACAGCTTATCTTCATAAGCTTTTTCTTTAGTATCCATTTCATCATAGTAAGCCAAGTAATTTAGCCAGGCAAGGATTTTAATGACTCTATCTAGAATAACTTTTAGTTCTTCCATAAGTCTCAAGTACTCAACATTAACACTATTACCCTGAAGATATAAAATAAGGTTCTAGAAAGCTGCATTAACTTTTATGTCTTTGCATTGAACTTTTTATTTTTGTGATCAACTTACTTAATTGCCTCTTTTATGCATTCGAATAATTACTGCAGCAAAATAGAGTTTATTGTTCTAGGCTGGGACTTTATGTCTTAATCACAATCAAATAAGATTTATCACAATGACTGAAAACTGAGATAATCTCAACGAAATGCAAACTATAGAGCACCAGATTACCATCGACGCCAAAGTCGAATTCATCTAAAGACAAAATGACAAATTATAAATATAATTTAGGAAGTAACCTTTTAATATCTTCCCGAAATATCTGACTGCTCATCGTTAGGAGATTAATATCTTCGCTCGATGATCGTATAAACAAATGATACAAACGACTGGTCAACGACCCGAGCTGTCAGATAGCTGTTCTTGTACTATCTAAAGTCCAACAATAGGAATCTATACGTTGAATAATAACTCATTGTCTTACTTTTTGTTAAACTAATCACTTTATTGTTTCACTCTTATAATCAATTATTCGATTAAGTTTCATATAAATGACGCCATCATTCCTATCATATATCCGATGTAATTCATTAGCTTCATATGCCAGAGGTATGTAAATTTATAATCAAATCATCGCTCCGTTTTGTTTTTTAGAAACTATTTTGTTGAGTTGTAACTAACTTTGTTAGTCATTAATTACATGATGATGTTATTGGCATGCATTTGTACATGGAATTTCTTCGATTATCAAAAGTTGTCTGATCCAATAAACGCTAAAAACCTTACGGTTTATCTTCGTTACTTCGATCGCCGAGTGATCGATTGCTTCGTCTGATTCTTTTAATTGACTCCACTATTGCCAGTTGTTTGCGGCCACGTTTTAGGGAACCGTCAATCCAAATTTTCGGTTTAGACTACCCACGTTGTTAATGCGTTTACAATCTTTACGCTCATTAACCGCCAATCCTGAGACGATTAAGTCGTAACATGTTTTATAAAACTTAGTTGTGTGCACCAATTAAAATTTATTTTCTATAAAGAGTCTCACGCCTAGCGTATAGATATGCATCTTTACGATAAGAAAAGAAATGTGTGCGTGTTTCATAATTGCTTTTAATACTATTTGGGATGGTACGAAAGATCTCCGAGGTGATAAGGCGCGTTGCATAAATTTTCCTATTATGTATTTTGTTGAAGTTCCGGAATGATTGATGATGGCTAAATCTCTTTTATAAACACAATAAATTCAGCTTAACTTTTAATAACCGATATTTTAGATTCGACATGACGTAGGCGTTCTTTGGTATAAATAGGAATACTTTTTGTTGCAACAAAATGTTGATAAAAGCAATGGTGTACAATTTTCTTGCTTCGCAGAAGCTCAATGCGACTTTTTAAACAAATTTATTTTTGCTTCCCTTTTTAATCAAGTAGCCTTTCCGTTTGCTACGTAAGGTTTGGACATAACTCTTTGAGGAGTGGCTTGAGAGGCGCCACGGCGCCCTCACCTTCCGTCTGACGCAGGTCCTCACCGGACACGGTTGTTTCGGGAGGTACCTGCACCGAATCAGGCGGGAGGAAACGCCCGGATGCCACCATTGCGAGGATCGGCCGGAGGACACGGTGGAGCACACAGTGGAGGTGTGCCCCGCTTGGGCGGAGCCCCGCCGTGTTCTCGTAGCGGCGATCGGCGGCGGCGACCTCTGGCGCCCGGCCCTGGTGCAAGCCATGGTCCGGGGCGAGGAGGAATGGGACGCCGTCGCCTCCTTCTGCGAAGCAGTGATGCTGGCGAAGGAGGTGGCGGAACGCGAGAGGGAGAGAACCTCTCGTCCCAGCCGCCGCGGGAGGCGCTCCGGGCGTCGGGGGTCCCGCGATGACCTCCGGCCACCGTAGACGCGGGCCTGTGGACGGTGAGTGATGGGCTAACTCGCCGTCCGTCCGTCTCACGACGAAAACAGGCCGTGTCGACGGCGCGTTCGTGTTCCACGCGCGCCTCAAAGAGATGTCAGCAACATGGGAGGGGCCCGAAAGGGCCGACGCCTGTCGGGGCTGCGGGTAGTCCTCTGGTTATCGCGGCCTCGACATAGAGGGCGAAGAAGGAACATGGGTGGTTTTTAGTCAGTAGAAGTCTGACACTCCCTTTCGCTCTGCCCAAGAGCGGGAGGGGTTATTCGATGATTTTACACCCACCAAAAAAAAAAAAAAAAAAAGGTTTGGACATAAGGGTGAAAAAAATATTTTGGTACATTTGGACAGCGGGTGAATAAAATTGGTGAGGGTTGAAAGGTTAAAAAAAATGTCAAATTGATCTGGCAGTACGGTCACGTTCGTTCTACCGCGCAGGGATCGGAAGTCTATTCCGTGTAACTAAACCAATCAGGAGTCCATTGTCTCAGATAATACCATGTATCGACTTACCTACATGCTTGTTACGTCGTGTCCGTATTATCAATTCGTTTTGCTTGTAATGTTCAGCTTAAGGTCTTTAAAAAGAGCTTTCGTTCGTTTAAACGTATAAAAGTTTGTGTATTTTTATTTTGTACTAGCAATCAAGCAGTTTGAATGGTTTTTAATTCCAAAAGTAAGTTTAACATGTGATTCGTTTGTTTTCAAATCTATTTTGTAACTTTTTTAGGACCAGTTTCTATTGTTTGGTTATTTGGTAGTCTAGTGTTGTGCCGTTAACTGGGGCCATTACTAGCGCAAACCAGTGTTGGCGCCAAATATTTTGCAAGCTCATAAAATATTTGATGTTGTTGTTTGAATGGCCAATTACTACGGGAGTGCGAATACAATATTTGTGGGTTGGGTAAACTAGTGTTATTATTTTCTTTGTGGAATCCAATTAATTATGTGGTCATATAGTAGCTAAGAGCATGATCAATTTAATAGAAATAAGAAATTTTAAACATATACCTACACACTTTCTTTTGGGTAGATAAAATAATAATTGAATGACATCAATAATTGAATGTAAAAAGTGAACATAATAATTATAATATACTTGTTAGTACAGTTTTAAAGACGTGGTACTGGGTTTATACTCGTCAATTTTTTTCTTCAATATGCATCGAATAATCTCATAATGAAATTATTTTGTGAAAATGTTTACCTTGGCTCTTCCAAATCTGCCTAACTATTCCTAACGATATTATTAGCTATTTTAATATCCAGTCTAAACAGACTCGTCTAAATACCCATATTCTAAACGAAGCGACTATCTATCAAAATGTTTACAAGACTCGTACAATACAATATCCCCAGTTAATTAGTCGACTTCATTACAATTTATTTCACCCCTGTTATTGGGTACTATCAATTTCGGTTCCCAAATAATATCACATGATACAAAGTTATTGTAATCAAAGGCATTGCTTCCACGGAACTTTTGGTACGGAACCCCTCTCTATTGTTTCCCGAAGGATTACCCTTTTCCGACCTCCATCATTCTTAACGCTAATAACATTTTGAGGTCAAATGCAATATATTTAACTTAGAGTTCATTATGAATATCTTCATTTGTTTTCGTGTTGGGTTCTGTGTTTTAAGTACTTTTGATTAAAAAAGATTTTTTAATTGTATTGGAAAAAAGTGCTGCCTGTTCATTATTTTTTTTATCTTTTATGGTGGTTACTGTGTTTTTGTCTTTTACTGTGGTTAGTAAGTGGAGTCTGACAACCGATCTTGGAAAGGGGTATTTATTGCTCCAATGACTGAATTATGAAGGTCAGGTAGACAACTCCATAATGATGATTATGGTATATAATCTTCGGGTTAATAAATAGACAACCTTTTCTCATCTGTGATGTGATCGGCTCCCAATCTAACCCGGTGCAGATTTTACATGGAGCGACAGGCTAGGACCTTCTTAACCCAGTAAGATTTGGGTAATACGATAGGCCCATGGCCAACTCTGGCTGACAGAATTTCTTACTTTGTTTATTATTGGAACAAAAAAGTACGCAAACAAAGAATTTTAAATACAAAACAATGCAGCCTGTCTACGTACACCTGGTGAAGGCAAACATTGCATAGTTTTATTAGTTTTATCAAGCAACGAACAAAAAAATGTGACCTATTTCCAACAGGGTTTTCCATCACATTCTTCTTATTAAAATCACTGAACCGCCAAACCGTCAATATTCAGAAATAGCAGATCTACCTACATCAGTTGTTTTATTATATTGTTTATGGGGGTGACTGCTGAGGTGACACAGAAGTATGGAAGAACAAGATATGATGCACTGACCCCAATAAATTAGTATAGGAGCAAGAAAATGATGACAATGTGATGGTTACTTTACTACTAAAAGAACAATTTTGTACAGACTAACTAAAATAGTGGTGTATACCATTATCAAGTGATAAGCTAAGTATAAAAAACCCAAAAATATTGTACAGAAAATTTATTTCCTGTTTTCAATCTGTAGCTACTACTAGTACTGTAATACATTATACATAACTAATATAGTACATACTTCAAAGATACAAGTTATAGTGATTTAAATCTCAAGAATGTCTGCACTAAACCAATCCACCTTACCAAACAATCGTTTCGAAACCCACACAAACAAATAATCGTAATACTCGTCAACCATTTGCGATAACAGTACCTATTCAAAGCAAAATTAATAATACTCAGGCTTCAAAAAGATAAATTCACCTAATTGATTATCATCTTATTTCAGTCGCCTATTATATTTTATGGTATCTTTGACAGCTCACAGCCCGTTTATCTGTCCTTTAATCGTTTAGTACTAAAACTATCAAGTATATCCAAGTGGACATAATAAACAAATCTATAAATTATCCCAATGATACCAGGACAATCGATGCTGGGATAAAACCCATTTTATGTACCATTTCTCATTTAAATTTGACACTAAATTTTGTATATGTCAACGTTGAACGAGTGTCGCAAAATGTAGTGGGTGTTGTGTCGTCAAAAGAGCATCCAGTTAATTTCATTACTAGGAACTTGAACTATTTTAAAGAAGAGTGTATTGTAGAATTGTACAATTTAAACGCAGTTAAAAAAGAATGAAAGACGACGTCGAACATAGTTAGGAAAAAGCTTGGTTTCGATTTGTCAATTGTTTTTAGACACGTAAATTCTTCATTTTCTTTCTATCATCAAAAAACTGTACGAGAAGTACCAATACAAACATAAACACTCAGGAAAATCCTCACATAAAAAGTACCCAGGAGATTTTTCGATTTAATTTTTTTCGAATCACTGCAAAAATAAACCGTAAAAGTTTAAAAAAACGCCGTAACTTTCGGATCTAGAGCGCAGGGGCCGCGGCGAAAATATCAATAAACAACTACCAACAAATAGTGCGATTTTCCTTCGGAGTTTACCTAAGTGCCGACCCGGACCTGGCTAGGGATGCATTCGATATAGCGGTGTTTAGAAGTTGCGATTTTTATATTGGAATTTGTAGCGCATCTTATTTTATTTTTTTGAAGTAGTTTTTAGTATGTGTAACTTTTTTAGATTTCGATAAAAGTGGCCTACTATTTTTATTTAAATATTTCCAAAGGTTTTTTGTAGTATAAAAAATATAGATAAACAAAATATTTAAAAATGTGTTGAAAAATAATTATAGGAAATTTAAAATTTATTTAGTCTCAGATTTCTGCTGATAATATCTTGACTTTTTACTAAATTTGAGTGTTTGAGTTTGTTCCTCAAAAATATTTCTTTATTACCTTACAGGGTAATGACACCACTGAAAAACTATTTTTTATCATAATTATAAACAATCTTTCTTTATCAAACATAAATCATTTATTTGCATAAAAACATGATATACAATGGTGTTAAATAAAATCAAAATGGTTCAAACATGTTTAGCTAAGATAGAACATAGCATGCAAAATTTTTGGGTTTGGCAAAGTGTTACAATGCATCAAAATCTATTGTCCCTAAAATATTTTAAACAATATAAATTGCATTCATGTCCACTTTTGCAATTTAATCTTTAATAATCTTGAATTAAATATTTTGAAGTGGCTTGGTATCTTGTTATAAATACGTACGCTAGTGTCAAATGCACACGTACCCCATCGCCACCTATTTGTCGATTCATCAAGTGATGTGTGAAGTGTGACACCTATATATTGCCCCAACTAGTGTTACACACCGTTACTTGTAACGTTATAAATTAAACGGATTTGTATAAATTTTATTAGTACCATAGATCTAATGGTTATGTTACGTTCATTAGTTGTTTTGGGGATTTAATTGGTTCGATGTTTATTCAGATTTAAAGCTGGAGTTTTGTATGGTTAATTTGGGAACTGTCTTATTTGAAGGTTTGTTGTGAATTGTTATTAAGAACATTAACATTATGACGGTGCAATGTATGTGAGAAAAAATCTGCATCTTTTTAGTAAAAGAGGTGACAGACACAATTATATTACTAGGAATAGGGGCCAGTTAGTGCCGCCAGGCTTCAGACTCGCTAAGGTAGACTCATCTTTCATGGGGTACTCTTTGAGATGCTATAACAAAATTCCACAAAGCATTCTTGAACTGAATGAGACGAAATTTAAAACATGTATCAAACGCACACTATGCAAGCAAGCATATTACAAGTTAGACGATTATATCGCTGATAAAAATGCTTGGCTCAATGCCGGTCCTGCTCCACAAGGACAGGACGCCTAAATGAATAGCATTTAATAGGAAGAAGAAAGAAGAAGAAGAAGATATATGTACTAGAAAGCTGTCATTCTCTGGAAACCTACATTTATTTTTCTATTTTTTATTTGACTTGGATATGCCCTGGCGATTATGAGTGTGTCATGCTCACTTAAATGTCACGCTGATGGTGGCGGGTGTGTCGGGTCATTTCGTTCCCTTTAAAATGGTTGAGTGGAATGGTGGCTGATCCATGCGTCATGCTCGTAAACGGGTGCTGTCAGTTGTGACTGGTCACCTCTTAGTTGCCACGGCTTGTTTGAATTATTATATTATTTTTAAATCGTCGTTTTGGCTTTACTGTCGACACTTATCGTGCACAACTTGCTACATCGTTCTCACATGATAATATACCAATCTCGAATGAATGATGTAACCAAAGTTTTGTAACAATATTATGATTTAAAAGAGTATCCATGAAGTTTCTTGCCATTCTTCTCATGAGACCAACGCTTTGGAATCGGCAACTACAGTACACTGACAGTTATTATGCCTTGTGAGTGGGACTGTAGCTTAGTTTATTAGCTTATTAAAATTTAGTATTTGTTCGACTATTCAAAAGAGCCTGTAACTGGCCAACTTGAAATAAATGATTTTGATTTGATTTGATTTGATTTGAATTATACTAGTAGCTAGTTTTAGATCAATAAACCAAATCAACAATCTCGGATTGTTCCATAACTCAAAAATATCGATATCCTCACTCGGTCGATATCACGACTAGTCGCTCAGCGCTTCTCCTGGACGTTTATTATGCGCACAGACAAAGTGTGGAAGAACTTTCTACCAGCACCTGTGTTCCCAGAACATTTAACCCGTCTGCCTTCAAAGTGAGAGTGAACAGACATCTTCTGAGCGTGGTCGTTCCATCATAGACTTAATCTATCACTTTCCATCAGGCGTGATCAAGAGCAGGCCAATTCACATTTTTTTTAAATAGTCACGTTGGTACCTACAGAAAGTTAAGTAGTGAACCACGTTCTGGAATGATCTATAACTCCATTTGTTGCTCATTTTTCCCTTTGCTTATGTAACATCGCAACAAAACTTTCTCCTCAAATCTCACAAACATCTCAGTCTTGAAGTGTAAAAGTCCTTTGAGTGCTCGCATTGAGTATGGCCACATATTAGCTAATATCGAGTAGCGGGCCGCTCGGCGCCTCTCGTCTAAATTTGTACCATTCCGAAATACGCTTACACCGACACATTATCCCGTTTTATGACCGATAAAAGTCAGGCGAAACGTACTACATTTGTGGCGCAGCCCTTATTTTCAGAACCTAATATACCGTTTTCTTTATTGGCCCCCTGTCCTTATATTTTATAGCGAGCATGCATAGATTTTTTTGGCGATTTGTGTATTTTTACCGTCAAGCAATAAAAGCGATGTTTGTATGCTTTTTATTATGGGCGCGTGACGATTTTTCTAATACGGAACTTTTGTTATAATTCATAAAAGATTTAGTGTCGCTAAAATGTGATAGAAAGCGGCTGGAAAGCTTTTATGCTTTTCGAAATTTATCGTCAATAAAACATCCTTAATCATGTGATCGAGTATTTGTGCAAACGTTTCCTTATGTCTTCGAATAATGGAGACTAAGGGGCATTCAGGTCAAAATATAATATATTATGATAATTGGATTTAAATTACCCTGACGATTGGACATAATTTTACAATAACACTCATAGTGGGAAGTTATTGACATACGAAAATAAGCAAGGAGTCATTTTTAAATCACAGCAAATAAAATTTAAAAAAATAGCTGTATCAATATCCTATTTGGCGCAACCGTGAGATACAAACTCGTTTTCGTGTTGGTTTTAGTTTTTTATTTTATTATTATTATTTAGTTTGTTATAAAATAAATATGTTTTCTTTCTTTCTTTTATTTTCTCTAATCTGTATTTTTAGCTCTTGACCCGACCACTAGTCTAAAATATATACAACCCTGAAGCACCTGCAGAAGAACCCTGCGGGAGCCTGAAATAACTGTGAGAGATAGGGACTTGACCTAGAGGTCAGACCGTCTCTAACTTACGTCATTTTCTGCCTTGCGCTGAAATAACCGAATCAAGTTACATAGATATATTGAATGCATTCAAATGACTGTTGATGGAATGGGAATGACTTAAACACCCGGATCATAAGAAAAAGAGATTTTAGATTTGAATATTTTGTGCCCTAAAAGTCAGTTGCCAGACTTCTACTGACTAAAAACCACCCATGTTCCTTCTTTGCCCTTTTTTCGTACTCCTCCGCTATTCTTTTCTGATTAATTTCGTTGCGGGATCCAAGACAGTTAAATCGTTTCCCTGGGACTTCGTTGAACTTCATTGTCTCGGCCACAGGTCTCGGCGCTTTTTTTGTAATCGCTACTTTTGATTCTGGCTTATAGGTAGTTTGGGAATAGTGTGGCGGGCTAGTCCCAATTATAATAAAAAAATAGGTTTAAAAACTAAAACCCGACTACAAACCGCGTTCTTAAAAGTAGAAAACAAGAATTCTTGTCTGATATTCATACTATAAAGAATTTGTATATTTCAATTTAAATATAAGTAAAATTAATATAGAGGACCACCGTAGTCGCATGCCACTGATACCTGATGCTCCTTTATGGCGTTTTCATTGATACAGAAATCAGCTGCTGTTGTCGTTAGCAATGTGGCACGCGACTACGACTGACCTCTATAATAATTTTACTTATATTTAAATAGAAATATATAAATTCAATATATGAATATCATGCAAGAATTATTTACTACTTTTAAGACCGCGGTTTGTAGTCGGGTTTTAGTTTTTAACTTATATTTTTATTTGAATTTTATTTTAGTGTTATTTAATAAATCCGTTATAATACGAGTATATTATTTTAATTAATGATGTAAAATTTTACTTAATGTTGGTTTGCTATTTAAATAGTACGAGTAATAAATAGCAGACTAAACCGCGAGAACTTTTTGACCGCATTCTAAACGTGTATGTTGACTAAAACTATAATATACATATTTGCAATGTGCTCGCCAAGACCTCTCATTTGATACCAAACATGTTATGATTATCTCAATTTAATTTTTTTCGAGCTTAGAATTTGACATTTAGATTCCGTCATAAAAAGAATTGTTAAAATGTATATGTATATGTAGCCTATGTCACCCGGGCTATTCTTATGAATCGATTGACACCTCATGTATTAAAATACGTTCAGTAGTCTAGGCGCTACGGTGGAACATACAAACACACATACATACATACATAGACTGCCAAAATCATAATATATCAAACCCTTCCTTTTGGCTTCGCCGTAGTCGGGTAAAAAATAGCCCTTTGTGTCCGAGGCCCAGGTATGTCTTTCGAACAACCCGCAGCCTCTTAATACATAGTTTGTACCCTTAAATAAACTAATTGATTATATCAGATTGGCTGCCCAGTTGGGCTAGTGGTGCAAGTGCGACTGCTTGCACAAGTGCGACTGCTGTGCACAAGTGCGACTGCTGTGCAAAAGGTGCTGTGTTCGATGCCCAGGACGGGCAAAGTGTTATTGGGTTTTTTATCAGGAATATCTCAGTAGTAGCCGGACTTGTACCCGGTTGATACCTTAATGGCAATAGGCTTGCACCTTGTGACATAGGAATTTAACATTACAGTCGAACTGTGGGTCTAGATATTCGGTACGGCCTAACCCTTCGCAGATGACATGCATGATGTTATGTTTTTCTTTTCGACTTACAATATCGAATCGAAATCGAATCGGACAAAAAAAAAACTAATTAGTCCGTCAGATAAATATCCAAAAAATATTGAACGCGTATTTTTTCCCTTTCATACAATTCCTTGAAAACACATGAATGACGTCACAACCCTCCACCATGATCTTTGATGCGTTTTATCTTCGACAATTTGATTAATTTGATAAAAGAATAAGGGGACTATATTTCTTGTCACCAAGTTGTATCACCTAATATATAGAAACGTCACCACTAAATATTTTCGTTCTCAGATAAACAAAAAGTGTTTCCAGAAATGAATTATCAAATTAATGTTAATATAATTATGTGTAAAATAAGAGCAACAAAAAGGTAGTGCATTAGATGAATATAAACTTCGTTCTTATAATAATAGTTTTATTACATAAACAATAGTTTTGTGCCCAGAATGGTAGATCTGTCACCAAATAATGCTGAAAGAAACCCTAACCCTAGAGGGTCGACGTCAAGGTCACCCCGAGGTTCGGTTAGTTAGGTTCCTTTAATCCCTGCAGACAGACCACTGAACTATTATAATACATACAAAAACATTTATTTGCTACTAGAGCCTATATCTCCATGATTTTAGGTGATTTATTGTGGAATTGATTTTATACTGTTTGGAGACTACGTTTTGATGACAAACCTACTATTTTGGGGACAAACCCTATTACTTAAGAAACACAATACTTATTAAATTGGCGATAGCTTAAATGATACCCAAAGAATAAACACGTATACTTTTCGATAATCTAATTGACCGACTAATTTGGATCATATTTTTTGACACAGTCCGATCCCCTATTCGGTTTGTTATGATTATTGCCTATTTACTTTACTGACGTATCTATTGATAAGATCTCAAAAAATTACATTGCCTATTTTCTTTGTTCCCTTGGCCAAAATACTTCAAACAAATCAAAAACAAAACCCAATTCAGACCTGTACGAAATAACCTAATAACAAAGTGTTACAGACTTCAGTCATCATAATTCATCTCTGGGTTCAAATTAAATAACACAGGTACTCAGAGACGACCGGATTTCAGTGTAATATAAAACAGAATTATTCACCTGTAGTAAATCACTTCGGGTAAGTAGGTATGCCATCTGTTTACATCTCTGTTCACTTTGTAATTTAATTACGAGTTTTTGTGATGAATTCCCGTTGAGCAAAAATCCTGTTAGGGAAGCTGGCTGATGACGTTTTTTGTTTGACGTTTTAGTGAAATAGTCTGGTATACAGGTGAGAAAGTTTTAACATTGTAGTAGGTAGTTTTTGTCATTTATCGTGGGAATTTGGTTTTTAATTTAATTTGTGATGGTTAAGATTTTGCCCTGCTGTGGAACAGAATATGGTAATAAACCCCTCTGGTCCTACATAATATATGATCTGAATTTGTTTAATTTTGTTTTGTAGCAGTAAAGCTGCCTATGCTTATAAGTTGCATGCACTTTCGGTGCACACTTACTGCAGCAAGTAGGTATCTGTTTTCGTAAAATAAAAAGTTCATTGCGATTTTTTTTTATAGTCTTATTAAATAATGAAACTTTCCACTTTGTAATTAATTAAAATACGAGTTTTTGTGATGAACTTCCGTTGAATGAAAATCCTGTTATGGAAGTTGGTTGATGACGTTTTAGTATTATGTCTGGTTTACTGGTGAGGAAGTTAGTTAGTTAACATTGATGCAAGATAGTTTTTGTAATTTATTGTGAGAATCCTGTTTTTGATTTAATTTTGCCCAGCAGTTGATCAGGATCAAGATCAGATCATATTAGTGTATGTACTAACTGAATTTGTTTACGAGTAGCAGTATAACTATGCTTTATAATTGCATGCAATTGTTTAGTTAATGATATTTTATAATGGCTTGCTGCACGCTTAGGTGTAAACTATTAGTGCATAGATTAGGTAAGTATCTGTTTTTACAAAATAAAAAGTTTTTTTACTCTTATTTTTTTTTACTTTTTCTAATCTTTAAATAGAATGGTAGGAGAAAACGTGTTGCACCACTACAAATAGAATGGGATAAGGGCAGGAAAATGGTAACGATGAATCCTACAATAAAAATCAGAGTTATTTATTTAACTGATCGGAATAAAACACAAACGTCCCAAAAACTCGTTAATTATATTTTACAAACGAAAAATTCTACCCATAACTCAAATTCCTCGCATTTCCTTATTTACCATAATGCACCAATGGAGCGTTCACAAAAAATCAGCGCCACGTCAATCTTAACCCTTCAATGGTCAGGCACCGTGGGAATGCAAAAAGCTCAACCCTAAACGATCTCGAGAGCCCAGCCGCTCCATTCACGAATTTCCTGCACGCAATGAAACCGCAAAAGCGCACTACCTGCTAGCACATAATTGTATGAGTATGTATTATGGGATATTTTTCCCAATGGCCTGCAGTAGAACTTGAGGGTTATCTAAACAACGGTGTCGGGTATCAAAATATTTTTGCGATGTGTGTAAGGTGTTTGTTTTGGCAAATAAACACATGTCATGTAGTTGAAATACACTGTTTTGTTCAAAATAATACAAACATACTTTCTAAAAGTAATATAATTATGTTGGGGTCGGCTTCCAATCTAATTAGATGCAGCTGAATGTTATACATGGAGCGATTGGCTATCTGACCTGAACCTAGGATGTACTAGATATTTACAACACCCATTTTTTTTTTGGCGGCTGGAAAAGCATCAAATAACCCCTCCCGCTCTTGGGCAGAGCGAAAGGGAGTGTCAGACTTCTACTGACTAAAAACCACCCATGTTCCTTCTTAGCCCTATATGTCGAGGCCGCGGTAACTTGTGAACAACCCGCAGCTTCGACGGGATTTACGATACTCCTTGGTAAGAGAAGTTGTCAGGGTTTATAACAATCATAAATGCAAAATGATACATCTGACTTCAAACCTTTTATCACCCATGGCTTATGAAAAAAAATATTTACAATGACTTTAAATAGCCGCTGAGTGATCACTAATTTTCTGCCATGTGTAGTTCTTTAAAGACTGAAGTAATATGGCCCTTATAGAAGCTGAATACACAGATTTTTGGGCTTATTAAGTGCCAAGATTTTCACATACATGACACATCTAATACCCATTCATAAACAAATACAATTCTTCGTATAAATAGAACGGATTCACACAGATTCGAAGTTCTATCCCACAGGGAGGCGGAAGTTTTGATATTGATATAGTTCCGTTTAGAGTTAGGTATCTAGAATTGATGAAAGTTTCACCTACCTTACTAGATGTGCATGAATGTAGGATATTAGTGACATCAGTTTTCTGAGTTTTTAATTATCAATGACGTAAATATAACACGCCACGTGTTCCTCGTTGGGTAAGGGCAGAGGTGTAACTAATCCCGTCAGGGCTGCGGGTAGTTCGAAAGAGATACCGTGGCTTCGGCACAAGGGCTAAGAAGGAACATGGGTGGTTTTTAGTCAGTAGAAGTTAGACACTATCTACGGCTCTGCCCAAGAGCGGGAGGGGTTATTTGATGATTTCCCACACCACAAAAAAAGAGGTGTTCCTAATAGTATACTAACATTTTGCCAGTTTTGTTTAAGTCCTATGTTATGAGCAGCAATTATATTGATATCAAATAGGCACGAATGCAGACGCCGTGGCTACACTGCGAAATTTCTTCTTTCTGATGGGAAAATCCAATAGCTCTTTAACTGACATGGTAATCGTACACGTGACTTCATGTTCAGTAATCGCACTTGCTACCACTCCACTAACGATGCAGTGGAATGAATCAATGAATATTCTGAAACAGTAATATAGCAGCCACACATAATAATAATGATATTGGTTGTACTGAATAAAAGTACTCACTATAATTTGACATTAACGTAGGTGTGCATAACTCTAATCAATATAAAGGGTGTAAACGTACCCTTAACGCAAACGAAAGGTACTACCTACTTGTTCTCTCCACCACTGCGATCATTTTTTGGTTCTAGACCATACCTGGGTACCCCCTAGTTACGGAGATATTGGGGGTCACAGTTCCAAATTTTGCACAGCTGTTTTTGTAAATACTAATTTTTCAAGTTTACTTAAATTACCTCCATTACCCTTTAACTATTCTAAGCATCCACTAGCACAATGTTTTAAGAGTGCTACAAAAAAAGTCGTTTCCCAGCAAAAATTTTTGCGTAGGGGTACTTAGTTTGATGTACAGAATGCTTGGTTGACGTATGTGAGAAGGGTTAATTTACACCCTGTATATAAATATCAATGCTACTTTTCGCTGTAATTTTATAACTCAAAAAAGGGCTCACCTATCCAAACCAAATATTTCGGCTTTGTTTGGACTATTTAGTAGATGGTTTATGCGAAGTTTGCACAAAATCGGTCGAGCGGTTCTTCATTTATCACATTTTTTGTAACAAATGAATTCAATAAATGGCGGATCGGATCCGCTGCTGTCCGGGCAGGACGACGTCTGCCAGGTCCACTAGTTTTAAATATTTTACGAAAACGATATCCTTTCTCTAAATATAAAATTTTAATGAAAAGTGACATCAGTTTGAAACAAATTATGGAAAGATACAACCCCGTGGTTAAGAAAATTAAATATTGTAACTCTTCGCAGGCTCCCCAATTTTAATGTTTCTTTGACATCGAGAATGGCAAATAAGTGCGACAACGAGGAAAGTGGGACGAATATATTAAGGAACCTAAATGTACCTAACTTATTTTTTGGAACTCTTCTTGAAGAAGAAGTTATAAAACTGTACTAAGGAAGCAAATACGTTAGTTTCACTACATTTGTGTGTATGTGCAGTTTTAATGTTTGTAAACGCACCCAAGATACAGGAGAAATTCCTAAAGTGGGGCAACGTTTTTTAAAAAAAAAATATATAAATCTAAGTCTTCCGCCGCGTCAGTCTGTCTGCTCGCGTTAAACTCAAGAACTGCTGAACTTATTTTCATGTTGTTTTCACCAAAGGATAGAGTGGTTTTTCAGGAAGGTTTGTGCATATAATTGACCGACATCCACGGGGTGAAGTCGCGGGCATCAGCTATTATACTATTATATACTAGAAGCGAAGCAGCGGAGCAGAGCGTACGTGGAGCATAGCAGGTGGCGTTTTGTGGTTTCCGCTTACCCCCAGGGGAGAGAAGAGTTAGTTGATCTATGTACTACTACAAGCCTTAGTAGAGATTGATCCTTTTAAAATCCTACATATCAGCCATGGAATGAAATTAAGTCTTACTGCTGTACTCAGAGATAATTAATGATTACTTAAGCATTCACTTAGTAAAGGTTTGACATATTTTTCTATGAAAAAACTGTCAAAACCATTACTAAGTGTTGCCCTAAGTAATCATTAAAGCTCTCTGAGTGCGGAAGTTAGACCAGCATAAAGGTGGGCCTACTCAATTCTTTCAATTTTCTGTCATCGTTTCAAATAACACCTTACTATACCTGACCAGGTTTCAGCGTGTTCCACCAACCGTAAAAACTTTTTTAGCCTACGTGAGTAAAACGATATCAATTTTGTCGTCTCCCTCATTACAAAGAAAAGCAAAGTGATTCAAAAATCTATTTACCTTGTTAAAAATAACAAAATATATTTCATTAAGAGATTGTTGTTTTCCCATTTAAATGCAAAACACTTATTCATTAACGCGTCAAGCCAAAACCTCCCCTAAAAGAATTAAAAAAAGCTTCCCTCAAGGGACGTATGAAATTAACGACACAGATTTACCATCTTGGAAGTAAATATCACAATTTCTAATGTTTCTTACAAATATTTTTAATGGATAATGTAGAGCTGAAGCTTTCCTGAGGTTTTCCCTGAAGATCTAGGAAAGGAAATTACTACTATTTTAGTATGATTTAAAGTAGCTAATTAGAGCTTTTCAATTACAAAGAGAATTCACTTACAGATCCAGTTTACGGTCGAAAAAAAAAAACTGTAGAAATTGCTGGTGATGCTGATGTACTTCTTAAAAAAAATAATTAAACTATTACAAAGAAATCCCATTCAAGACCAATTGCCCATAAAAATAGAAACCATTTTTCGTTTTCCCAGTAGTGGGAAAACGTAGGCTCACTCACACACACAAACGGGCTCAATCACCCACTAACGCCCTAACTCGGCCTGACGACTCTGGCCCATCAGTCCTCATGCATTCTACAGACATTCCATTACATACAGAAAAGTTGATTCCTTTTAATACCGCTTTGACCTCAGGCAGAAATTAATCGAGTAGGTAGCACTAGTAGCACTAGTAATTATGAAACAGTGTTGAAAAGAGTTCGCATCCTCATATTATACGAGTTTTTGCCAAATACTTGAACAAAGAATACGTGTGCCTTTGATGGTATTCCTTAATGCAAAACCGATGGTCTTTGATGTAGGTGTAATTATATGTAACTGTAATTATTGTTACAGTAACAGTTTTCACGTCGATGTGGATAAATACCATAAGAATGCTGTGTATGGATAACTGTTGAAAGCTTTCATTATTGTTGCATTGTCAAAGGAATCACGGAACTTCAAGCATTGGTGCTGTTTCTGCTATTATTTTCGTTTAATCGGTTACAGAAACTTCAACAAGAAGGATTTTATCGGAGTAGAGCACAAAGTTAGTCACAAATAACGACCTATAAAACGTTTTAAATTCGTAACAAAGGTAAGCTGATACTTAGTCAAAAAATTAAACAGTTACATTCATATAATTTAAATTTAAAATCGGGACGTCTGAGTAGAATTCTTTGTAGTTAATTTGCAAAGGGAGAGAGAAAAATCGGCTCGTGGGGCTTCAACAACGTTTAATTTGTTCCCATTATTAATGATGATGAGGACGTATTGCCCTCAGAGGCTACTAATTTGGTTTCCAGCGTTGGTATTATGGCACGAAAAATATTGCCGAAAATTTAATGTTTATTTTTCAAAAGAATACACAGGAATAAATCAAAGTACAAGTTTTTAATAACTGGTGGAATGTGAGTAAAATATTGGTGTTTACTACACCTCTGTCAAACCTTTTTGGGGATATTAGGTATTGTGTTATGGTAAGCTTTTTGGTCTCTACTTCATCAAAATAGCTGTTATTTATCAAATACAAAGGCTCAATAATTGAGGATATTGGGTCACCCGAGTTCGGAGAAAAACAAAATTAAACAAACAAAAACCTAGAAAACAACTGCTTTGTTAGTCTTTCCGAAAAACCGCAAACAAGCTACAATAGGCAGCACTTAATTAATTACCGCTGTGACCCAAAAATATTTAAGGACAAAAACAAACATCGACCTATTAGTTATTCAGCGACTGAATAACAACAGGGCCTTATCTACGCAAGCCATAATAAACTTTAAGCACACCACAGTGCTCCATTCCTCTGGAAATTGATAGACGTAGAGTTATCATTTGACAGTGTGCGTGCAGTATTATTTTGTCACGCAATACTTCGGCTGAGCCGTTCCCCAGTCGGCAAAGACTATGAAAAATATAGTATGATTTTTGTTTGTTTTGCTTTTGCTTTTAATAGGGACGTAATCAGCTTACTAGCTAAGCCCAATGACCTTTGTCTGCGTGAAATTATTATAAAATACTACCAAAGTTCCTATAATAAAAAACATTAATCATAATTTGAAAGTCACGTGGCGCCATCTATTATCATAAGAATGTTATTGTTGTTTATCTCGGTAACAATACTTTTTTTCGTTATGAAAAGTATCTCATGTCCGTGTCTGTGTACCTGTCAACTTATAAGGAAAGTTTCAGGATGTTCGGTTCAGTGGTTTAGGCATAAAAAGGTAAGAAATTAACAAACTTAAATTCACACATTTTTAATATTAATTTGACTTAGGTCTTCATCAGATTTCCTAGATTTTCTCCATAAATTTTAAAAAAATAAAATCATTTGACCAATATCTTTATTTTACAGCGTTGCCGTTTTCAAGCTCATCTTCAAGTGAAGCCATATTAAAGAGTCGCATTACTAAATAGATAAAACAAAACGGTGCTTCCTACGTCAGCGGTGTTTGCAGATCGATCATCATTGTCAATTCATAGGGTATCCAAGGCTAAAAGTTTATTGTGTTCACATAGCCTCTTTAAACACACGTTCGATTTAATAGCTGCTATCTAGAGCAGAAAGTGAATATTCAATTAGTATGTTTAAATCGCATTTATATTTACTCGTATTTGCCCTCGGCGTTCGCCATGTCAAATACGTATTCTATAAATAGGAACTAATTATTCGGTTTTGCCACTTTGAAATCTTATTTTTTCTTCATAGCATCTGATAGGTCAGCTTATTATGAGGCTGGCTTGCCAGAATATGTCTTAAGTGAACTGCCTCGACCAGATGAACTTCAGGTATACTTCTTCCTGTGAACTGAGTTATCCCAAAAGCGAGTTGTTTTTATCTGAGTCTTCGGATTGCTTCAAAAGATCTATATTTTCATAATTTTTTAAGACGTCTTTTTCTATGGCATCATCTTAACTCTCATCAATAGATGAAGGCACATTCTCAAAGACTTACGTTCGACCGTCTGTACATGTATGTATGTGCATTACTTATTCTATCGCATAACTTAGTTGGTACCTTGGAGGCTAGACTTTATCTCTTTCCTGATGCATTATTACTTACTCGCCAACTACCCCGACTTGTAGACTGTGTACATAAGTTCTATGTTTATGTACTTGAAGTTAAATGTTTATTTGGAAATAAATTATAATAGAGAGATGTAAAATTATTGTAACGATAAGTCGCTTTACGATCTCGCTGTCCTTCAATATCTCGCATTTGTAGTTGACCGTCGTCTTCATTTATTGTTTACGTAAAAAAAATAAAAAATACGTGTCCAATATAATTTGAAATTCGATCTGACGGACTAATTAGGTTTTTTTTGCCAACTACCCTATTTGTCAGCTTTGGGTAGCTACATGGGCTGGCACCGTACAAGCTTTTTTTCAGGAATTTTCGCTTACATAATAGTAGTTTTTTTTATTAGTAACTAGATATCCAAGCCTTAGTCAGCTAGCCTTCCTCGAGAACCACTCTATACATTGATGAGAACACCGTGAAAATCGGTGTAGTAGTTTTTGAGTTCATCGATAACAGGCAGACAGATGCGGCGGAAGACTTTGTTTAATAATAATATTAGAGATCATTTAGTGCGATTTATAAATACAGTACAATAATATTTTAGTTTCTACCATCATGCAATAAAGTGAACAGGAGTATAATTCCGTTTTACTGTCACTACGTCAACACAATACCACAGTAGTGCATACTTTCCGTAATGGCACATCTACAGTACCTCGTCTATTTTAAAACTTACTCTATGACATAAAACCGTAGAATTTTACTCCCTATTCGTCAACATGTCGTATGTAATAAAACTCGATGTGGCCGTCAACGGGGCAAGGACCCTAGTTTTATACGTTTTTTTTACTCACACCCCTTTTTACTAAAAAAAGCTTAAAAGATGTTATCGCATTCCAGTTAGAGCATTTTCAAAACTCGTATTTATGACCTTCTTATCAACTGTGCTTCCATTTTTTTAATCTTTGGGTACAATCGACTAATGTGCGTGATAATATTTCAAAAGACTGTCTGTTTTGGTAATAAAATCCTTATTTTGCCTTTGGAGTTTATAATCGTTGCCGCTGGCCGTGACTTTGAAAATAGAAATGGCAACGTCATGGTTGCCGAGTTGGGTGTAAGGTTTTACTTATCTCGTTTTTAAGCTTTTATAGTGAGCAGGTTTTAAGTAATATTATTAGAACCGCTAATGTATTTTTTTGGAATGTTTTGTTTTTTTTAGATAATTTGCACTAATTAAATCTTAACTCTCCACGAAATCATGAAAATTTAATATGATGTCTTCGGTTGTAGGACTAAAATAAAAATTATGTTCTAAAAAATGCGAGGTGTAGGTATGAATAAAAGTATATTATCTTTAGGGATAAAATAATCCAAAATAGATGATAAACATATTATTCATTCATTTTCAGGTAACTTTCGCATACATTAATACTTTCTAGACTAACCTACATTTGCGTGATATAATACAGCTTATGTTAGTAAATAGAACCTTAAACAATATTAGTATAACTTCACTTAAAAATTAATTATAAAATAATATTAATTACAGTATATTATTATAAATTTAACCAGCATTAACCTTGCATCGAATGATAGCCCCATTAGTAACTGCAAACGGCCTTCACGACGCGACCTAGTTTAAAATGCCACCTTTGCCCTACCAAGTTGCTACATAATGCCATCGAGTAACCCTAGTGGATTTCTAACAAGATTCTGTTGCTATTGTTGGAGTTTATTTGGAACAAAACATCGCGCCTGTAACCTGTAAAAGGTTAGGCAAAGATGTCCCGTCGGCAAGTCCAATATGTATAAACTTTGCAACGTTTAGATGCAATTTACGCTTAATTCCAGACTATGTGACTGTTACTAGAATTCCAAATGAAACAACCTAATGACACTTTGCCCGACTCGGGAGTCGAACCCAGGACCTTATGCTCAACAGTCGCGCTTGCGATCACTAAACCAACAAGGCAATTCGTTATTGTTGAAATTTAATCTGACTATCTGCCGTACTCAGAAATATTTAATGATTACTTAAGCCGTCACTTAGTAAAGATTTGACATACTTTTGTATGACAAAACTGTCAAAACCATAACTAAGTGATGGCCTAGGTAATCATTAAAGCTCTATGAGTACGGGAGTAAGTACCTAAGTCATTGTTTTCTAAGATGCATTTTGTCCTAATACTCATTAGAAAGAATGAAGAACATCGCAATGTTATTTCCTACATCGGTATGGATCTCTTGTTCTTGGTATTTAACATGACACCGTGTCTCTCTTTCACACAAGTGCTTGGCAGACACAGAAATAAACTCTCGCAAATTGTCCAGTGTAAGATGCGCTCCAACAAGGATCCGAGCAGCTACGGAGAAACTCCTGTTGGAAAACGGTAACCTGGACATAGAATCTTGGAACTATAGCATTTGCGGCCACTAAACCAATACAGGCGTTCACTATTTTTGCCGTTCAATTTCAACACATCACAACAACCTAACATTATACTAATTACTGATTATAGTATAAACTAACTCTTGGCAGCAGCTTCACCCGCTACAACTTGATCGGAATTATCCCACAGGAAGATAAAATCGGGATAAAATCTATCCTATGTGTTAATCCAGGTTATAAACTATCTGTGTAGGTACCAATTTTTATCCAAATCCGTTCAGTCGTTTTTACGTGAAGGAGTAACAAACATACACACAAACTTTTGCCTTTATAATATTAGTGTGATGTACTTAGATCTTTGCTCGTTTTAAAGGTTTACTTCCTACAAAGACCTTCAAAGAAAATACGATGGTCAACCTTAATTACCTAAATGACGTCATTATTCCGAGACAAAGCAAAGCAAATGCCAATAACAGTGAAGTGGGTGCCGCCAATTACTATATTTTACGTAATTAAGAATTCAAACTGTCACCACGGCCAGTCACGCTAGATGGCGTGCCTGTAAGTCACCAATTAGGTCGGTTTTCTTATAAAAATACCGGAGGTAGGCACACCGCCCGATCGTAAATATATTCTGGTTCAAAATGTCATAAGTATCACATTTCCGTATTATCATATTTTTATTTGTCAGGTCATCTTATTCTTTGGAACACATAAACAATGAGGACATTATTTTTTGTGGCAACATTTGAGACGCCAACGACTTATTTTAGAAAAATAAATAGACATGTTGAATATTTTAATATTTGAAATCCGAGACGTTTTTGAGTGGACCATATATTAATAATATGCTTTTGTAGTTGACGAGACAAATAAAAATTGACGTACAAAATTGATGAAAGTCGAACGTAATTTGTGTGCCTTCAGTGAAGCTTTATTTTTATATTCTCGAAATAACGATGCGTATGACCATACCACGATATGAAAACCAAACGAAAACGTCGCGTGTACATGCATACGTTCAATAAAATATCTCGAAAAAATACAATAATTGTTTTGCCGTAAAATAAACATTGCGAAAACAATGTTATTCCAATAAACAGTTTACACATCGCATGCTACCAAAAAGTATTACAGTAAGTTTTTTGCGCACGTTCGTAACAATGGTATACCGATACCAATACGATGTAAAACAGAACAGGAAATACAAATATCTAAAACATAAACGTTAAGCGACAGAGTGGCCGTATTATTTTTTCACCCACGCACTCTTTGGGAGATTTCGAGCGTTTCCTTATAACGCATTCTAAAAAGACCTCTATATAGGCGCAAATAAAAACACGAGTAACCCTTTAGAACGGCGCTCCTGTTGTTTCTATTATCATTGCTTGCTTTTTGGAGGGGCTTGAACTTTTTTCTCGTTTGAAAAAAATAAGCAAGCTCCGGATATGGTGGCCCGTTCCCCAGCTGTTTTATTAAAAACTGCGATATTGATCTCAATCGCAGTTTCGACGTTCGAATTCAGGCGTTTTAATTGAATGATTCGATTCGAATCAATGCAACCGCGATTGTTGAATGTTTGACTTTGTTCAATTTATAGTCGTCATAAGTAATGTGTTCACGCCTACCGTGCTGCTGTGAAGATTGGGTCTTCTTATCAGAACATCGTTTTTTGATCTGTATGCATCTTTTATCTTATTGGAATCTGCTTTTAAGCTGTCTTCTTCAAACTGCAATCGTGTTTCATTTTGTTGTTCGCATTTATTTCTCAGTCAATTATTTGGAAGATACCAATATACTGTTATTGGGTATATGGATATTTGTATTCTTCGTAAATCCATATTGACAAACTCATTATTTTGATCACATAATTTCTGAGGATTGTTTATAGACAAGATCACAATCAAGAACACTTTGGAATTTGAAAAAGCAATAAATGCCTATTAAAATATCGTTCATAGCTTTAAGATGTTTTAAAATAGGTATTTACATTTCAAGTCATTCTACTATATTTGGGAGCAGTTAATACGTCGTGTGACAGTAAAAAGACGCCGATAGGAATGTCAGAGGGCTTTTAGCTTTGATTGTTAGTCATAAAAATTGGGCAGCAATCAAAAAATGGAAAGACAAGGTTCACTGTCCTGACTCGAGCCGAGTAAAAAGTTAAAATATTAATAAGATCCAATGTGACTTTCCAGTCTTACATTTACTTCAATCGATATAAAAAACAAAGGGATATTTTTTACTAGCAAAAAATGTCACCGAAGCATATGTTTAATAAACAAAAAAGGTAGTACGGACAAAAATGAAGCTTATTTACAGCGAATTCAATCAATTACGCCGCCCATGGCTGGTCGCTACCGAAATATATGGGTACTTGACGATCGGAGATGAGTTCGGACGCAGCAAAAAATTTCGCCGTCGTCAATTGTCGTCCGGTAAAAACTTCGACAGACCCAATGGCCGTCCGCAGCAAAAACCGTAGATGCCCAACGACGAGAATCTGACGTAAAAAATTGGTACCTTTAATTGGATACGGTATTCCGCAACCTTACCAATTACCGGTAATTTTATACTATTGGAATTTTGTCGGTAGAGTAAATAGACGTCTCGAATTGTCCACCAATTACTAGCTATGTGAAATTGGTAGTGTTCCTTTGTTAAGTACAAATAAAAATAAAAGAAACGTGGACGTCTTCTGGGAAAAAGTAACATTATATCTACAAGTACGTTTGAAGACATCTTTTATTTTCGTTCAATATTGTACGGAAGCTCTGTCTAAGTAAACAAGAGTTATACATGCATGTTTGTTTTCCCGAACCACCATCTCAACACAAAAGAATTAATAAAAACATACAACCGTATTCGGGACGTCCCTTCCTTAACAACTGACAGATTTGTAATCGAAAGAAATTGAGGAAAAAGAAGCACTTAAATCGCTTTTTCGTACATCAAGAACATCACTAATGAAATCGTGTAGAAGACCAAACAAGCAGCGACCGCATCAAAAAGCGCTTACTGCGCTGACGTTTTTTTTACGTTTAACTGTAAGTTACTCGACGCAAGGGACTCGCCGTCTTATAGCTACTATTTGCTATGTAGGAATAAAAATTTGCTCGTCGTAGTACGTTGTTAGACGTTAGGAGGAACATTTTAATTAATTAGGTCTAGATTAGAGATTAGAGATAGAGTCGCGGGTTCGAACTCAGACAGGCGCATTATTTTGTGTAATTTATTTCATCACCACTGCTCCCAAACGGTGAAGGAAAACATCGTGAGGATACCGGCATGATGTCTTAGAACCAAATGTTCGAAGACATGTGACATCTACCAATCCGCACTAGGCCGGCGTGGTGGATTATAGTCCATTCCTCTCCTAGAGGCGTCTTCGCCCTGAGTCCCTGAATTGAGAACATTACAGGTTGATGATGAGGTCTAGATTAAGGTATGGGAATGAAAGAACTTGCTTTATACTCTCACTGGACGTATAAAGTCATGATCACGAGTTTTGTTAGCCTAAGCGATACACAGTTAAGTTTTTTACTTGTAACTGAATGAATAATTGTCTGTGTTGTTAACTGTAATCTAGCTCAAAGCAAGCGATTGTCATGTCAAGTGTGCTTTTGCCTTCCTTAAATCTTTAGGCCTTTATTTTATGCAAAAACATCTTAGCTATCATCAATCTCTTTTAGTAGCGCAAAAACGTGAACAGTTCGAAGCAGAGCAATACAGTTCTTAGAACTAACAAATAAACCATTTCTCGATAATCGAATGCAAAGAGAAAGACAATTTCATAGTACTCTATTGGTCCAAAACACTTGCCCTAGAACGGCACCGCAACCAAATCGTCACGTAAACGACACTTGACCACAAACAAAACTGACTTCCACTATCTGGAGCAGGTTTGTTTTTGCATAAGTGCACCTTAAAAATAGGGAACCTAAGTCATAACTGGGTCGACAACAAAACGAAGCTTGCTGTTATTAGACAGAACAAAGGCAGCTTGTTAAGGAATTGCACTATGTCACAAATAGTCACAATACGTTCTTCGCAGAAGGTCAAAGCAATGTCAACTGCCTTTCCCTTAATCAAGTTACACACACACAAGAAATATGTGTGTATACCTATGTGTGTGAATCTTTCGTCAATGACCAGTAGCAAGTGAACCATATCTACACATCTTTTCTCAAAGACACCGGATATTTTGAGTTCCCCGTTATCTGTTTTTGAAGGTTCACGCTTGACTGGCCCTTTGGCGATGGTAAAACTTTTTGTTTGACTCGCTATTTTTCTTAGTCCCGTGACGGAAATCTAAACAAAGAGACGGGAAATAAAAGAAAGCCAAATTGAATGTCTGCCGGTTACAAAACTTTGGTAATTTTCGGCGTTTTATTCGTTAAAGATGTATTGTTTAACATTCTTCGGAGCTTTCGGAACTAAACTTAATCAATGCTAATGCTAAAGACTTTCCATTTACTGTAGCTCTACCATGAGTTGTCATAGAAAACTTACTCGCTAACGTTGAACTCGCTAGCGTGCTAACGTGTATCAAATAGATTTCGATAATGCTTGCACCATGAGATTTACGGAGTCTTACGCAGGCGCTAAGGTAAGCTCGATAGATTGTGTCGTCTAGCTAACTTCACTCTACTCATGTTTTGTTTCTATCTTTCCCACTAATAAGAGGAGAGAACGATTTATACACAAATAAACCGACAAAATAGAAAAGTTGACGGTTATTAGACTACTTAGGTATAGTATTTAGTGGTTTATGAATTTTTATTCCTTATAATATGTCACTGTCGTGTATTCAATTTGTAAATTTGTTTGTTGACCTTGTGTCACAGAGCTGTGTTGAGTGGTTTAACAGTTTACATTAGTAGATTCAAACAGATTATTTAAAACAATGAGGACCCTGTGCCTCAGTTTCAATTGTTGGTAGAGTTCATAGAAAGGTATGTTCCAACTTTCTTCAAAATTATTGTGTTTTGTTTTGAGAGAACTGCATGGTACCTTTAGTTCTAATGAAACTCGTTGTGTTGACATCAAATCCGTAACATTATTCATACATATGAACAAACCTCTAAAGTATTCCTTAGATAGTCTATAAAGTTTATTAAACTTTTATTCATCTATATTTTGCAATTGGTGTTCTCTCATTTCGGAAAATCATTTCTCGAAATTCACGTTATTCACGTCGTTGGTCTCCAAATTCAGCGGCCTCTAACATTTATTTCATACCAAATAAGCTTTGCAGACATTATTTTGACTGCATTAGACTCAAAAACGTACATAATTTTGTTGTAAACATATGTTTCACACGCCAAAATGCTAGTGAGCTACGTAACCACTATAGTAAGCGAATTATTCGATAGGTTCAGTGAAATTAGTGACTCATGGTACCGTTTTGTATGGTGACAGCTGAAAAACGTTAGTAACTATAGAATAGATTACGTTAGGTTTTTAACCTATCGTCATCTATAGTGCTCATGTTACGGATTGTAATTCTTTCCGTGACCGCTAGAGGCGCTGTACGATATTTCATACAAATAATTTACGTAGACGCTTGCGAGATTTGGCTGTGTAAACTCATGGTAGAGGTACTGGTCTATAAAACTTTTACCTTAAATGACTTGTCGTAACATTAAGCGATACCTAATGAGTGCCTAAAGTCATTACACTGTTAGTATGACTTGTGTAAAGATTCCATACATTAAAGTGTGCCTATTTTAGTATAGAACTTACTGGTGCATTCCGAGCTAAAAATAAAAGATGCACAATACCGACTTCCTTTGTCTGGGATTCATTGAACCAAACATAATATTTACAAAAGCAGGGGCCAATTTCAGGAAATAGTGGTGAATTGAAAATATACGATACCAATGCACCGCCAAAGATTAAGATATAAATTTTCAGAGGGTCCGAGCGTATAGTATTAAAATTTAGTAGTTAAGCGTAAAATAAAGGAAGGGTATTATTGTACTTTTTCTCATTATCAAAAATGAATAACTTACATCTTAACGAATCGTTGTCAAAATACGACTATAAAATTTAAATTATTAGCCATAAGAAAACACATTTAGCAGAAACAACGTAAAACACGCAGACACAAATATTTACCCTATTAAAATATGCTAAACGCAACACTTACAAATGTCACACATTCGCACATTGCTACAATAGGCAGACAACAAGATTCGCGAACTATCAAAGTTCAGTGGGACCTTTATCCTTTCTAATCTATACTCTTTGGTTTACGCAAGGTCGAGCGACGCGTGCGCCCAATCGACCATTCCCGTCAATGATGCTGCAGTCATTGATATTGCGCGTTACGCCAAACGATTTAACACTACGGGCTATTTGCCTCCTACCGAGGTCCCGGAATCCCGGGAAAGCGGGATCCCCCTGATGTATGTGCGGGTTCTTACTGACTTTAGTTTTAGCTATTGTGAGTGTGCTCTATCGATATGCGTTTCATGGTAGGTTTGTTAAAAGATGTATGGTTGATAGAAATAAATGTTGTTTTTACTTCCGTTGGGGCAGTTGGGGGAATGTGCCGGAGTGATGGAGGTGTGTTTACTAAAAGGGTTTTTATTTTCGAGTTTAGTTTTGTGATGATAAAACTTGTCATAAAAAAAATCTGTGAATAAAATTAAGAATGATATACCTAGCAACGATTTGTATTTATTATAATCACCGTCTATTCTATCAAGTTTTAAAATCTAGTTGGCCATAGTTCACATAGTCATAACTCATTCCCAAAATCCGGTATTGCTGATTTATGCGTCTTTGTAACAAACTATGAAACATGAACAAGTTCCTAAATCTCCCAAAAAAAATCCAAGTTTACGTGGCATGACGACCATAATATCCACTTAATGAAGAGGTGCAAAGCTGTTAAACACAACAATTTATTGCTTAAAATGGCGCAGTTTATTGTTATCCATATTTGTTTGAGAACCAGTAGGGGTCGAGAGATACGATAACTCGAAAATTAATATTCTGTCAGCGAATGCGATTTTCGGCTGTGTATTTTATGATATCGATACGATTTGATCGAAACACTCGATGGATGATTCTGAGTGTTCAGCAAACAATTTATCTGCAAGTTTCTGTTTTGAGGGCGTGTTTGTTTTGGAGTCGAGATTTCGCTTCGGATTGTTCGGAAGATGAAACTTTTTCACGTCCAATATATTTTTTTGTTTGCTCGAAACTTCGTATGAAGTTACTTCTGATTTTATGATGAGGTAAATATTAAATCGATTTTACTTACCATTTTGCTACCCGATTCCATCAGTGTTTATTAGTCTTGTTTATTAAAGGCCTTACATATTAATATTTTTTTCTTAGAATCTCTCACAATTCAATAAATTATTAAACATTACATAGACACGAGTCAAATACTCCAATTTCCAAGAAAAAGTTTCAAGGAGACTTTCAATTAACCTTTCAGATAGACACCTATTTATAATTATAGATAATCAATACTCAGTAAGTAGGTAATGTGATCAGTAAGGGTAATGCCGATACAAAACATATAATTAGTATAATTGAAAGCGCTGATTACGTTAAAAACCTCTAAGGGTCGATTTCATAATAATATGAAATTGAACACGATCATCATAATTATTTTATTGTGCTCATAAGTCATTAATCCACAAAAATAATATCACTCTTGAACGATGATTTTGCTTGTTTTTTTTCGGAATGTTCTCTCGCAGTTCAATCTAAGTTGTCGACTGCTTGACCGGACTATCCTGTCTTGCCTTGGGTGTACAGCCTCTAGCTAGGACAAACAAAACTTAGGCTAAGGGCGTCCCGTCGGGGCTGCGGGGTATTGTAAGAGATACCTACCGCGGCCGCGACATAAAGGGCTAAAAAGCAACATGGGTGGTTTTCATTCTGTAGAAGTCTGACACTCCCTTTCGCTCTGCCCGTCCTTTTTCCTTCAAATAACCCCTTTTTTTTTGGAGGTGGGAAATCATCAAATAACCCCTCCCGCTCTTGGGCAGAGCGAAAGGGAGTGTCAGACTTCTACTGAATGAAAACCACCCATGTTGTGGCTAAGATAAACATGGGTGGTTTTTAGTCAGTACTAAAAACCACCCATGTTTATCTTAGCCCTATATGACAAGGCCGCGGTATCTCTTAAAACATCCCGCAGCCGCGTCCCTCAAATAAACCCTTATTTGATGATTCAAAAAAAGGCCATCCCCTGTGGGGATCCAGACTCGGCAAGGGCGTCGCTGGGCGACGGCAGTAAGGGAACAGGCTGGATTTAACGATGGTGATGTGCTGGTCTTGATGAGACCCCGAGCGAAAATCAGAAATCTAGATCTCGTCTTTCCTGTGATTGGTCGAATCTTGCACATCTTCTCTCCGGTCCGTTGATTGTTTTCCCTAACTTTTTATATTATTTTACAGTCCTACTCTTTAGAAGTTCACAACAATCATAACGTTTTATTTACCGATTTCCAGGCAAAGATTAAACTTACGTAACTTCTTACTATAAAAGCTATATTTTTACACGTGTTTACGATCGATACCTGAACTGCGTCGTCAACGAGGTCACTTTGCCTATAATTAATTTACTAACGTCGTACAATCTTGTTGTTCCTATTTCATTTCGTAGTAGCTTAATTCATATTATTATTGGAAATAGTTCATTACTATTATTTTAATATTAAAAAAAATACAATTGAATTACATTATAAACTGTACACTTCTGAGGTTATTATATTTTCCAGTATTCACACGTGTAATCACAGATCAGTTTTCTGTAAAATCTTTCTAGGAAAAAGTCCTTAGTAAATCTAAGATTTTCCTGGGCACGCGTCAGGTTCAAATATGAGTAGGTAGGTAGGTTGCCCTTTTTGCTCCCTTTCTTCAGAATTCGAATGTGGTTAAAATGAGGTGCATTAAATCCATCCCATAATAGCGTTTTTATCCGTCACTGGGTAAGTAGAGCAGCAAGTGGTAAAACCGCGAATCACGATGATGCCGTTTTTAACCACAAAATAGCTGTAATGTGGGTTTACTGAGTTTAAATGGCAATAGAAATCCTACATTTATAATGACAGGAAATTGTCGTGGGACAGTATACCATACAAAAAATGCCGACAGTTTTGACGACTTGCTTAATAGAAAATACTTGATGACTAACTCCGGCTCTCCACAAAATCTGCTTATAAAAATGGCATCTTATATTTGACGTGTTAAGCTCTTGAAAGAGATTCTTAAATAAGCATCATCATCTGCCTAGCCTGTTAACTTCTAACTATGGTGAGGTCGGCTTTTCCGTATTCTATAATACAAGTATCTAAATTAACGGCAAGTAAAGACTAGTTTGAAACTGTCACTGTTTTTCTGATGTTATTGAGTCAAGATCTGTTACTGAGAATCGATATATTCTGAGTTCCTACATTTTGTATTTGAATGACATAATTATAATCAATTATCTTATAATGTCTACTTACCGTCCAGTAGCGCCTGTATCCCGTGCTTTAGGATGTGACAGAACAGAATTAACTTCTAAATATTCATTTGCATGCCGAACATCCTGTGCCTTATTATTATGCATATTTATTATTTTAGCCATTGCGATGTTTCCGATACCACCCACAACATTATTACCAAAGTCAATATTGTCAAGTTTAATGCCATAGGAAATATTAATGGCGAACAGGTTTTTTAATGATTCGTTTCCTTTATCAAAATAATTAAGAGCTCATTTGAGATTTCGATCTTGGTATCTTTATCATGTGCACCAATTAAATAGCACTTATCATCACCTGTATTATAATGATGTTTGATTAATTTCCTGTATCCGGCATTTAAATTCTTGTTCTGCTATATTTTGCTTGCTAAATTATTATTTTTTTATCCACGTAACATAAATATTCGAACTTCGATTAAAATAATATGGTTAAAAAAACTTGGTAAAAGAATTTTAAAAATAAAATGGAGCCTTTATTAATAAAATTCTCAAAAAATGTGCATGGAATTACAAATTAAAAACATCTTTATTACCAGGCACCATACCCAATTCTATTCTGTATGCTACCCAATTGCATTCCTAACCTTATGAAGGACCACTAAATCAAGTGATATATCTTCGCGATTAAGCATCCCTTCTTCTTCATTCAAAACATAACCTCCATTTAAATGCCCCATCTTATCTCCGAACTATCCCAAAACTCTCACCCCTAAATTAATATTCACGTCATGGAGATTACCTTTCTCATAAACCTTGTTTGCAGCATTAATAAAACAAACAATCAGAGGAGATGAACCGATAACTTCGGAAACATTAATACTATGCAATACTGTTTCTTTTTCTTTATGAATTCGCGGTACGAGATTAAAAAATTCGGGACCGTCAGCTGCGACCTCAAATGTATGAAGATAAGAGATACAGCAAAAAGTTTTAATGCTAGCTTTCTCAGTAGTGCGGTCAAGATAAAAAATGGGCGTGAGAAAAACATGGTTTTCAAGAAAAATACAAATGTAATCCAATACCGGTATGCAGTTGCTAATTAATTCCGATCGAATCGGAATACTTAATTTCCTAATTTTAAACTCATTCTGAGCTGTTAAGTATACATTTTAGAGTCACATTATAACGGAGTATTTAGTGCATTTGTATAATTTTTATGTTGAAGCTGCGGGCGAAATATCTTTGTCTTGTTTGTTGACATTGCCACCTGAGTGGACTTGAATGGCTCACGTTGCTCTGTCCATGTTGTTGGCTGTTGATGCAAGTTCTATGTACTCTTCTCACTAGTATGATTACTGGTGATATTTATATTTTGTTAACCGAGTGATCCAACATCTATACAACTAAGTAGTTATTTTTATTAATGGAAATTATATTAACAATGGCAATTGTAAATGGAACATTATCATACTATGGTTACAATATTGAGAAAAGCACCTAGTTAACTAGATCAAGCTTACTAAAGGTCATGGCTAACCACCTATCACAGTACACTATGGCATTCTTACCGCCTTGACAACAAAAGGTTCTTAATAAATAAAATTTTACACTGATCTAGTTGAGAAACAAAGTTAGATTTTCGTAGAAAATAGTTGTTTCGAGTTCTGCTGAAACTTATTAGTACTTTAGGTACCATCCATTTCGTTTTATGGGTTCCGTACCTCAAAAGGAAAATAGCGGAACTCATATAGGATCACTCGTGTGTCTATCTGTCCGACCATTCCTCCCCCCCCCCCTTATCTCCGAAACTACTATCTCTATACTCCGAAACATTAATTTGAAAACAATACAGAAATCAGTTCAACACATATAGATTACAGGAAAACTTATAAGAAGTCTATGGTGTTAAAATAACATAGAAAATTTCGCAATATTTACTACAATGGTACGGAACCCTTCATGTGTAAGCCCGACTTGCCCTTGGCCAGACTTCTAATTACATTCCCATTGGTCTTGTTTCTTAGGATTTTCTTATGATTTTGACACTGCAAAGCAAAACATAGTACCTATATTTTTTTGTAGGTGTAACTTCCTTCTTGTATTTCAATTTGAAGAAGCTCCGTCCTGCATCTATAGAAACACCCGCTTAATATTCTTTTGCACAATATTTACTTTAAAAATTCACACTATCAAAAGCTAGCTCAGAACTCGAAGCCACATATGAGCATACAAAACAAGCAAAAAGAACAAGGCCATAAAATATACATTACAAATTCCGTATTGAAATACATACGGTAAGCTTACAACGAAGGAAGTAGGCGTCTTGCCTTCTCCGATCGCTATTCTGATAGTGCGAGGGCAATAATTAAAGACTCTGACACAGCTATAAAGCAGCCGCGAGACCCACTTTTGTTAGGTTTCTTTGATTTCCTAAATGGAAACCTTGGACTATGATAATTAACTATTACAACTATTTATGTGTTCTTGGCTTCCTGTTTTAGTGTTTAATTATAACCAAAAGAAATCAGATAATCGGCCGCCATCTGGGGAGTTATTTTCAAGACAGGACCAAAAGGAAAAATTGTGTGACTGTTGGTGTTAATACTATTTAATTTTGTAAAGTATATTTTGAATTCGAATCTCACTCAAGTGATTTTGACAATAAAACTTAGCTGATTCACAACCAAACACCGCAGATTCAAAGTTTTGTTGAAAGATAATCATGTTCTAAACTTTAGATATTGTTTTATAATGTGTATAAGCAGTGTGACTGCAGCAGCACTAAGATTTGTCGCTGGCATATTCAAAGTTATCTAAAACCAGCAAATATCACTTGATAGAAACAGTGCTTTGCATTTTTACTAAAAACATAGTTTGCGCCAGAGCACTTGACCTCACGTGGAACATTATAAATTGTCGATAAAGAACGGGTGTAGGTTTGCGAATAATAACAATCTTCGGCAATCTTCACACAAAACATGCGTGGGATCACGTTTGTTCAATATCAGAAAGATATTTCCAGGCATACATTTTGTCCTAAATACATAATAACAGTTTTCCAGATATATTTAAATTTAATATGCAAAGGGCGGCTATATATCTAACATTATCAGTAGCAGCCAAAAGCTTGTGAAAGTTATTACATAGACCTTTCCCTATCGCGGTGTTTGGAGGTTAATATTCTATTGTTTCCACCATATAAGGCATGTGTAAATCATTGGAACATTCTTTTTAGATCCGTATCTCTATCGATTTCAATAGCAGGTTCGCACTGTATCTTTAGATAATATGTTTTTTTTTTATAGAATGGATAACAGCATCCTGTTTTATGCTAATATCATCAAGCTGCTTACCAAAATCCTTAAGGCAGTATTTTATCTTCTTCTGAGTGTTGTCGATGATGTTATGTAGGTATTTGTTTTAGTTTCAACCAAAATCATCATCCTAATAAACAGCGTTGGTATCAGCCTCGCGTTATTACATTTAGAACACGATAATCAAACTCAATGGGGACACGTTGCAGATAGCCCGGCTTCTGCTGAACGATGGAGGAATATGTGCTACTAGAAGTAGGAAATAAATAGGTTGGTTATGAAGGAGAAATAGTTTAATATGCCACTTCAAAATCGCAGAGCGATTTGTAGCTCGTATACCCACACTTGACTCAGCTTCTGAATCTAGGCAATACATTTTATTGATGTACTCTGTATCTTCATTTTTTATTTGGTTGGTATTTGATAATTAATCGCAAACTATATTCAAAAAGAGAGATTGCAAAGGTGAACTGAAAAATACCTATGACGACAGTGAAAACATTTTCTTTAAAAACATTCTAAGTAAAAAGAAAATTCTTGTATTATGAATGACAAAATTTCTCTAGCGCGAGCTAATGAGTGCACGACAGCTTTAGCACTTCAATGGAAATTTTCCGCTCACATAATTCTGCATAAAATCTTTTAGTAACACCTCTTTGTTTATTACCTCAACCTTGGTTCGGCATAGCGCATATTTACAGCATTTTATCACACCTAAGCTAACCACCATCTAATTAAACTGTTGTACACAATACTTTTTATAAAACCTAAACCTTTTTTAACACCAAACTGGACTTCACACGTGTTTTTAGCTTTTTATCCGCCGCCACAAGATTTATACGCTTCTTTATAAATTACGGAATCTTCTTTCGGAATCGTGTTATATCTAAACAAAAGGATCTCGGGCCGTCCCTTTGAAAATACAGAAGGTATTCGACTCGTTTTATTAACGTGGTGAGATCTAATTTGTTATTAAATGAGGTATTATGCCCGTGTTTGTAGACAGAGGGTGGGTTTCGGAATCTAATGAATTTTAACTTCTGTCATTGGGAACATTTAAATGTTTTAAAGGGGGTCGTAATGCTTCCGTTGCTGTATAATGCGATATTTTATGTGCTGAGCCTGTTTTTGAGGTAACTTTTTTTTGTAATGTGACTATCGCTTTGGAACCGTTATATAAATAAAAAATGTAACAGGATATCGAACAAAACAGTTCGATGTCTGTCATTGTCACATAACAGTTGTTTTAAACAAATCCGATTTATTTTACACTAGCTGTTGCCAGCGGCTTTACCCGCTACAACTCGAAATTTATCCCACGGGAAGGGCCAGTAGTTTTTGCGTGAAGAAGTAACAAACATACACACTCACAAACTTTCGCCTTTATAATATTAGTGTGATGTGATAATTTTGAACTCTTTTTGGCGTAAGTTTTACTTTTGAAAGGAAATAGAAGAAATTGAAGAGCATAAACCGGTGAACTAAGTTGTTGACCGGAATAACTTAATAATAGTTAAAGTTTTTGTGGTAGCCAACTATCCAAAATGAATTCATGACGAACCTACAGATACTGTATGTCATCATCATCAATAGCCTATTTATGTTCCCACTGCTGGGAC
The DNA here is from genome assembly GCA_932274075.1 of Diarsia rubi. Taxonomy (NCBI): domain Eukaryota; kingdom Metazoa; phylum Arthropoda; class Insecta; order Lepidoptera; family Noctuidae; genus Diarsia; species Diarsia rubi. Next base: position 14,606,141 of record OW026424.1, on the reverse strand, counting down.
ACAGGCCTCCTCTCTTTGAGAGGGAATGGGCTGTAATCTACCACGCGGGGCCATTGCGGATTGGTAGATGTCACATGTCTTCGAGTTTTTTGGTTTCCTCACGATGTTTTCCTTCACTGTTTTGAGAGCAGCGGTGATTCAGAAATAAATTAAACAATGTAATGTGCCTGCCTGAGTTCGAAAATACAACCTACTGTTCGTAAGTTGGGGCCGCCACCACTGCGCCACCGCTGCATGTACTGTACCACTGTCACTGTATGTATAGTAAACTGGTTACATTATGTTCTGTCTTCGGGATTTGGTTTCCGCAGTTTATTCTTTAGAGTGCACCATTGTGCGTGAGCCATGGTGGCTATTAATCCAACCTGTCCACCGGGTTCAGAAGCAGATATACCTTCCCAGTCTTTGCAGGAAATCCATAAAGGAGCTTGGTGTTCCAAACTTCCTTGCGGATCCTGTGCACTCGAGGAGTACCTACATACGCTACCACTTTTTTTTTTGGGGTTTGGGAAATCATCAAATAACCCCTCCCGCTCTTGGGCAGAGCAAAAGGGAGTGTCAGACTTCTACTGACTAAAAACCACCCATGTTCCTTCTTAGCCCTATATGCCAAGGCCGCGGTATCTCTTACAGCATTTCGCAGCCACGACGGGCGTCGGCCCTTGCGGGCCCCTTCCATGTTGCTGACATCTCTTTGAGGCGCGCGTGGAACACGAACGCGCCGTCGACACGGCCTGTCGCCGTCATAAGACGGACGGACGGCGAGCTACCCCTTCCTCCGCCTCCATCTTATAAAAGTTTTGTTGAGGTTATCACCAAAGAAAAGTAAAGAAACATCGATCAAAACGACTACTGAAAAAAGACAAATACCACTGAACGCTGGGTTCCCATCAAACACCGCTGGGGGTCTTTCAATAGTAAAAAAGGTAGGTATAAATAAAAGACATTTCCCTTAAATAAACCTCTAAACGAAGTACCGTTCAGTAAATACACAATCATTTATCTGGATAATCATTCTTCGCATGAAAGTCTACAGTATCAATATTGTGCCCACAAAAACGTTTCTTTCTATCCAATGAGTAGCAATTATGGACAGTTGCGGCGTTAGGTAGAATAGTTGGTATCACTAAGCTATTGTTGGTGAAGGTGATGAGTACGTGTTTCATATGCAAACAGAGAAGTGAGAAAAATGGCGGTGTTGGTGAACTGATAAGTTATAACATGGATGGGTAACTAATACTCGTAATCTCTTCGATAATGGTTATTCTATACTTTATTTTTAAAACTGAGGTTAAACAGCTTTTTATTTACTAAACCCCCTGTCTCGAATCAAGTAATTGTATACACCAACCAACATTTGCTCAACTAAATAGATTTTTCGAATCATTAAGGCTTACACCCGTCTCAACAAAACCTAGGTTGTCAATCTTTAACGTTAACAGAATGCATTTTTGTCTAGTCAAAGAATTTGTAATAACAATTAATGACACCTATAGGCATAAAAGGCAGACATAAAGTGTGTTCTGTAGCTATCTAGTCTACGGTCAGTGCGCTCTAGAGTCGCCACACAAACGTTATCGCGACCGCATCGTAGGGAGATTAAGGCTGTGTGGTGGGAGGCGAATGCAACGTCATGCCCCTGTGTGTTTGGTGCAAGTTGTAAGCTGTTAGTGACCAGGTCAGACTAAAGCCAAGACCTATAAACGTTGCTTATCCCGTACATGCGTTACTCCTGTCGTACTCATAAAACTGACAAACTATGACTGCATACCTAAAATTCATTTGGGGTTTGAGACGCTTGTGATGCCAAAATAATTAAATTTGAATACAATGTAAGATGGATGACAGAAATCGTTTTGGTAAAGGCATTTGAGACATTATATCAAAATTAGTCGTAATTTTCAAACATTTTTACACGACATTAAGTCAAAAGAAGAATTATTATTCTAGATCTCAATGTGTCACACCATAAACTCTTGACTTTTTTAAAATTGATCTATTACAATTTTTAACAAATTAATTAACCTTTTGGAAACGTTGGTGATTGGATTTAAATCGCTATCCGCTTATCCTTTCAACAAAATTTGTAAGATGCTCTAAGCCTCAGGGAATAGACAAAATAAAAATGAACAGTCTCCTTGTTGGCTTATCGGAATAGATTACTTTTTCCAAATGTCCTCTAGGGGAGCAGGTTCGACCACAGGGGATATTTTTTATAAATCGTTAAACTTTGAGACAGATTTGTCAAGACTTTTTTTGGTTTTAGCGACTTTTCAGGGGGGAATACTTGAGTCAATGAAAGGTACGCTTCAGACTTTTTACGTGACAATATCCTAGTGAATTTCCCTCTTATTTTTTCTTTTTTTTCGAACACGTTTCTTGCGTGTGGGCGAGTTAAAACATAATAACCACCATTTCACAAATACTTGTGTCTCGTTGCCTACCGCACACAGTGAGATGCATGTTTTGAAGTATCGGCTTAAAATTTCTGGGATTATTTTTAATACCAATCGTGTTTCGTCCATTGTTTTCTTTGTGACATATTTACTTTTGGTGTACTATGTACGACTTATTTTCGTTGTCACGTATTGTTTTAAAAGTTTCTATACATTGTTGCGTCGAACAATTTTTAAACAGTTCATATTACACGAGAATTTAATCTTTAAGGTAACATATGCAGGCAATTGTGTTACTACTCGCCATTTTAAAATCCTTTTCTCATAAATCAATGAACAATGGCGAATATACAAAAATCACGCCTAAAAAGCGCAAATTAATAGCAGTAAAAAAGTCTTTTCACCTCAGCATACCCCACGCAAAAACTAATCATCTTTATTTGTATCACATATCAGCAAAAACACGACAATAGAACAACCTTAATTGTATAGCGAAAAAGTTTTTGTCAAACCACATGTTGATAGGAATATGATAGCTTCATTTGTTCTTCTTCATAATGTTTTATCTCATTATATTTCGCTACGGGACGCCGGCTCGGGTTTGCCTATTATACCTAACAAAAGGCCCACTAAATTGTTTTAATAGAGCTACAGAAACTGTAAGTCATTGTGTTTTGTTGTAAACAAAACGTATCATCCCCACACTCATAACACCTGGTTTTATTTAAGATGTTATCTTGGAGTGTTATAATTGTATTATTGCAATCGTATGTGGAGTATGTTCGTAGCGGTGCAGCGATTTAGAAAGCTTTACGAGTAATGCAAAAGTATTGTTAGTCAAAGCTTTTTGATATCTCCGTAGACAAGTAACAGGATAAATTGATGTCTTATTCTTATAAATGTCTTAATGAGAATGGGACCTCTACATAACCGAAATGTGGAAGTACATAATAGTAGACTAGTGTTAAATAAATCACCAAACATAATGACTGCGGTAACATTATCAAATTAAACATCAAATTCGATGATATTTAGCGGATAAGCCTGGCCTCCGTTCAATGACCTGAATCACGTCACCGTTTTTGTTTCACCTTTGTTTATTAATTTTACTTCTACTTATATTTTCTGATTGATTCGAAATATAATAATTACAGTAGCTATAAATCTGAGGTCACTTGTCTTGAAATCTACTGGTCAATTTTGTAATGATTACATTTTTAGCCCGGAATCACCCACTGTTGGGTTTAAGCGTAGCAGAAAAGAGTGAGAGTGGGTGAGAGTGAGAGTGAGTGCGAGTGAGAGTAAATGAGAGTAAGTGAGAGTGAGTGAAGGTGAGTGAGAGTGAATGAGAGTGAGTGAGAGTGAATGAGAGTGAGTGAGAGTGAATGAGAGTGAGTGAGAGTGAATGAGAGTGAGTGAGAGTGAATGACAGAATCAAGAATAATTCTGTGCGCCCCTTATCCATCCATTTCCCGCGATCCTGACGATATCGTCAACCCAACGCGCTGTTGAATGGCCCTGGTATCCTGTACTTTAAATACACGTATCTAAACTTATTACCAGCACTAAGAATCAAATTCCCGATCACTGTGTATTCAATAAACCCGGAAATCTCCCGAAATATTTATCCGAAAAACACAAGACAGAAACGTAAAGACACCGAAATCAAATAACCTTATATCAACAATCGTATTGGATCTTCGATGCCGTCACAGAGTTGAACATCAAAATCACTTAGCGGAGTAACCAAGCGATTTCATTTGTGATTTAAATGATGTTTGTGGAGGTGCACCGCACTGCGTCAGAGCGCATGAATGTGTGACTAGTTTGTGAAACATGAAGAGGTGGGTAGAATAGTAACGGTGTTTTAAGATAGTTTGTTTGACTTACTGAAAAAAATATAAACATATTTTTTTTAACTGGGCTAGCAATGAACGTGATAATATTTATTTGTGGTAAGACATGAGGCATAACGTCAGTAGCACACAAATATTAAAAGAGTGAAACGTTTATGCTTATACAACTCAAATAGGCATAACTTAACTTACATCCTGCAGTAATAGAACAAGATGTATAGAGATAAATGGTATAGGCTAAAAATCCAGCCTACTAATATTTCGATTTGTATACTCAAAACTGCATGTGCCATGACACAGGTAGGAAAAAACACAGCACTTAACAAACAATGACTATCAATAATTCATAATCACTATCCTAAAACCCAAAAACGTCTAGACCGAAATAAACAAACACTCCCAATAAGTGAACCTATACAAACACTACACAAGTAGCAAACGTATTACCAGCTTCTGAGGTCGCACGAAGACTTAGTACAGCTTACTAGGTCCCTTTACGAGAAACCAGTGGACGGTGAAATTACCCCAAGACAGGCAAAGGTAAGCCGCTTTCTTTGATAGGTACGTCAGACACGGAGAAATATCGAAGGAAACCGCCAATGTCAAGTGTAAAATTGAAGATAATTCTAGAGGAATTATTGGTCGGCAGAAACAAAGTTCTCGTGAAAGTTGGAACGATTAGAGCGAATATGGGGTGAATGGTTGTGTTGATATTGCTGCCGGCGGCTAACGTAAATCTGTACAGAGGTTTTGTCGTTCTGGGAATTTTGATTGGTTGCTTTATGTTTTAAAAGGGACGCCGGATTTGCTTTGAACGGGATTGAGAACTTAATTGCGATATTGTGGAGATCTTCTGACGAGTATGGAACAACCTATCTAAGTGAAGTGTCACAAAAAGATTTGAGGATCATGTTTCTTTACCTCTTATCGGTATATAGGAGTGAATAGGGGATCGGACAAAAAAATCTAATTAGACCGTCAGATAGATTTCCAAAAAATATTGAAAACGTATTTTTTCTTTTTTGACATCAACAAAAAATTACGACGATACAGTGCTTCGAAAACTCGTAAACTCCTCGAAAACGTCACATGTTAGTAATTTTTTTACCTACAAATGAAGTCACAACCCCCCCACTCATGATCTTGGACGCGTTTTATCTTCGTAATTTTGTATTAATTTGATAAATAAAAAACACGTAGGTATCCAATATTTTTCGTTAATCTAACTGACGGAATAATTAGAATCATATTTTTTTGACTCAGTCCGATCCCCTATTGTACTACACTCACATTTCGCCGTGTATGTTAACATCATTTGTGAACAAGTGGCTTGAAACAGGCATCAATATATTTAATTTTGACTGCTACTAAGATCTTTCTAAAACCTTATAACACATGATCTAACAACCCGGCTTTCGAGCCCAGGACCAATGAAGATGCGGAACCTGCAGTATTAGTTAGTGAATCTTCAGCTTAGATAAGATCTAAAGTTTAGCTAAAAGAGCTACTGTATGAATAAATTACTGCCAAAGGACGACAGGTTTTGGTAAAAAATCAATATGATTATTCTCTTGTAGCATCAAATATGTTAGAAGCGAAAGCACATGTATGTTTATCGTATGCCTCAAGTGTCGTTAAACTACCGTTAAAAGAACATAATATTCATGAAAAATGCTTCCTTAAAATACGTTAACGGTGTCATTCCAACAAAAAAGACAGCAAATATTTTTGAAACACGTGTAAATATGACACAATATTTCCGATGTATAGAGAACAAAATGTCATTTTGTATTCAAAAACAACACTTACACACTGTGCTACACAAGTGCAGGTGGACTTCGCCCACGTCACATTTTCCGGTTGCAACACGGAGTAGTGAGCAGGTGGAGTGACAATGTGCATTTGTGTAAGCAAGTAGCGTGGGCACCAGAAGATACATTCTCTGACTGTTTCTGCAATTTTAGAGGAAAAGCTATGTTGCCTGTAAGGAGTAGACAAAATAGATAACAGTTTATGTGAAAATATTTTGTTACAATGGATTTCAGTTAACTTTGAACGTGTAACTATTTGTTGCAAAATATTTTTCAAGAGTATTATTATCTGTTTCAGAATAAGCTAATGTATATTATGCAAAGAATTTTTGAGATACTTTTTCTACGTTATAAATACATAAGACATTTCTACAAGATTATTTACTCTTCTGTCACAAATTCAACGTATCTCTCCATTAAGAATAAAGAAAACGAACTCTCCATTTGCTGACTATTTCATCTGTGACACTGCCTGTTTACGGCTTCCCCGCTGATCTTACAACTTCATCTTGCCGTTTGCCCATCGTATATTTATTTATTACTACAGAACTGGAATTTATGTAAGCATAAAATTATGCCAAGAAAAAGTATTCATGACTACGTCACTATCGTTTAAGGCAATAGGAATTTATTGTACATTATTATTTTCATTAAAGTGTCATGTTACTTCCATGATGGAATAGGAACTGAATATAGAATAGACAATAGTGGATAGTTCTTAAGATTGAACAATATTTGCAACATAATTGACCAAAATTAGAATATTTCAGCTTTTTAAAGTAACCATTCTGAGGATTATGTATGCGATGGCTGCCTCGTTGGTCCAGTGTTCCTAAGCGTAACTACTGAGCATGAGGTCGATTCCCGTGTATTATAGCGTTTTTCCATCAGAAATTTCTCAGTAGCAGTGGATTCTAGACTTTCACCCGGTTGATAGCAATAGGCTCGCCCTATAACGTGGAACTTAAACATAACTTGTTAAATGTACCCGTGTACTATTAGGTACAAGTCTTGCCAACCTTTTTTTTGGTGGGTGGAAAGTCATCAAATTAATAGTCCCGCTCTTGGGCAGAGCGAAATTTCATTTCATTTTTTTATTCGCTAAACAATTTACATTGTATATGTATTTCACAAAATAATTAAGTACATCAAATCACACAAAAATAAACAAAGAAATATTATTATAATGTCACCAATCCAAAATCTTGTACACGTCAAAACACAAAAAGCACAAAAACAACCATTTCTACCTAATTCAGCTGAGAAAGGAAGTGTCAGAATTCTACTGACTAAATGTTGCTGCATGTTGCTTCTTAGCCCTATATGTCGAAGCCGCGATATCTCTTTTAACATCCCGCAGCCCAACTCTTGCCAACCTTTCTTGGGTTACAGGAGTGATTTTATGTTGCCAATGATAGTCAAATTCGTTAAAAAAAACTGTCAGAGGTCTCTACAATAGGCTCAACTTCCTTAATCCTACCGCTTATGCCTAATGAAATTCCTCCAATAATATCCAACCGTGTCGTTCTCACTATAATGGCCGCGTTCCATGTCCCTATTCCAATTTGGCTGGCTTTAATTCGCATCTCATTCGTGTAGGCGTTATTACTCTTAGCCTCTGAGCACCATCGATTTAATTAGCTAATCCTTAGAAGTTACGGTGCAAATACTTTAATTGTAATTTCCTTGGCTGTTTAATTTAAACTAATAGTTTGTGCCTTATTAAGAGTTGGAGCAATTTGGATTTTGCGCTGAATAGGGAGAGGGTATTAAGGTTAAGTGAATTGTGTATTGGTTTTAATCATAAGTGTCTGTGTGTTTCTGGCTTTATCTGCTTTCACATAGCATTATTTGTGTATTTTTGCATTCAAGCTTTATTCTCGTGGTTAGTTATGCTAAAGAAGCTCGATGTTCACTTTATGTGCGTAATGGGCCTTACTTTTTATGGAGGGTGCGAAATCATCAAATGACTCCTCCCGCTCTGGGTAGAGGAGTGTCAGATCTCTACTGACTAAAAACCACCCATGTTCCTTCGTAGCCCTTTGTGCCGAGGATACCATCTAACAGACGGATTAATTAGAATCATATATTTTTTTAGTCAGGAAACATGCCTATTGATTAATCATTGGCGAAAATATATCGTGATCATCTGCACGAAAAAATAATCTTCGTAAAGTAAATACTTCATTAATTTTAAATTTATTAATTTTTTTATATTTTTCTCACGCATATTTCCGAAGATTAATTTGGTCACAAATTAACTCTGTTGTGAATTTATCATTGTAATTTTTTACCAATACTTTTTACATAAATAATAATGTTTGGTAATTCCAAATATACAAATATGTGTCTTATCTAATCATAATCCCAATTACTTATCGTGTAAGCTTGTCATTAAAACGGATTAAAAAATCGAAAACGATTTAAGAAGAGGTGCCAAAAGTGTTGTAAGCGTATAATTTGTCAGAAACGTACAAATAAATACTATTTCATGTTCACACAAAAACTATAATATTATGCATATTGATGTAACGGTAAATGGTCTTGTAAGCATTAATTTACGTCTCAATACGTTTATTTATGTGAATATTAATTACGAAGAGATCAAATAGAAGGTCGTACTCAAATAGTATCTGTACGAATATAAATTTTAGATAGGAATATTTACGAACCGGCATGTCAACGCCTTCGTTGTGAACCTACTAATTAAAGTGTGCTCAATTATTAATTATGGCCACGAATGGGTCTATTAATAGTAGTTGAATAATCCAATGGCTTTTCGTACTCGTTATAAAATTTACAAAGTATTAATATTGACTTACCTAATTATATATTATGTTGTTAATAATATGATGAGTGTTCTAATTTATTAAGAATTATTCGTCTATTTTATTTGAAACATTACAAAGTATGTATAGGTAGTGAAGTGATGATTTTGTTGATAATAGTCGATACCAAAAACGTTTAACATTCCCCTTAGCATTATCATTTCAATTAATTAATTGCCTTCGTTCATCCATATTGAAGACCTCAACATTCTGACCAATTTACGACAGCAGGTCCATGAAAACTATGAGAACTAAAATATTATCGAAATTCCAATCAATGAAACATTACCCCTCAGTAATGAACACGAACCAAACTGCCTACTTCGCCACAAAAACTAGCTTCTCACTTCTGAATAGATACTGTAAGTGACGTTCTTTATTTCAGTTGACAGCTACAAATCTTGGAGGACCCTCCCACCATGTCGCCATGTGTCTAACACTCGCATGTTACGCAGTCACACGTACAATTATTTGTTTTGTACTAATATGGGGTTTAAGTAGTAGCTGGTAGCGGTCGAACTTAAATATATGAATGGAAAATGGTCAGGATTTGCATGAAATTTCTCAGGAAACTTATAGTTTCATGCTTTATAATTTTTTATACTACCTTTTAAAATTGTCATGTCATGTCTTGATATATTCGACGTATGTTTAGAAAATTCAAACTCGTTGTAGTATGACGCACTCTTATATAAATCCAAAGGATTAATCAAACCTGCATCTTGGTAAATGACACAGTTATGTGCGTCCGATATATATTTATGTTAGTTTGCTCAAGTCATTAAAATATAATGTTAGATGTAGTCATTTTAAATCTATATACAAATAACAGCTGCAATAAACTATAAATAATCACGACCCTTACAAAATGAGTTTAAAGATAGTGAAACATGAATTTAACTAGTGCTTTGCTAACGGACACGATACTGAATATTCATTGTAACTCTAATTACCGCTATCTTTCACACCTTGCGCCATAATCCATGTGTTGTTGTCCACCTATAAATAGGACCAATCGATGAGACAATACTATCCAATCCACTAACAACAATAGCATTCTATATCCATATGTATAGGGTCAAAGGACCCTAGTCTAGACGTCTTGTTTGCAGCTATATTGTCTTAAGATCGCTCGCTGATGAACTGATAACTTAATCGCAACGTCTGGGTGAAGTAAACTGTAAGCAGATTATTGGAAAATTTTTATTGAAAAGTTGCATGGAGATAAGAAGAATATTGTCTATTTACTATTATCTAAATATGGTACGGCAATGAAGTAAGTCTACAATAAGCAACGAGCATGAAATGGAAGGGCATCCCCTTCCATTTCATGCCCGTTTGCCCGTCGCCCGTCATGAAGGCTTTTGCCCAGCATTATTATGGACACAACAGGGTGTTTAACAAAAAAAAACTAATTAGTCCGTCTGATAGATTACAAAAAAAAATTGGGACACTTATATATTTTTTTCACGTTAACAAACAACGAAGACGATACAGTGCTTTGAAAACTCGTATGACGTCATATTCTAAGACATTAGTATGTCATTTTTTGTAATATCACTCAAATCTTTGACGCGTTTTATCTACGTCAATTTTTATTGATTTGCTAAAACAAAAAATACGTATCTAATATTTTTCGATAATCTAACAGACGGACTAATTAGAATCATATTTTTTTAATGAGGAAACATCCCTATTTCTGGAATCAATTTATTTTTTCTAGTCTATGCCTTGTGTCCCACTGCTGGGCAAAGGGCTTTTCCATAGCCTTCCACTCTTCACTCAGTGCAATATTCTCCGGTCAATTTGTCACATACGCTTCTAAGTTGTCACACCAGTGTTTTGCTATGCCAACCTCATCGATAACACCTATCTTCAGGCACCGACTGCGTGGCGAGGCTATTATCATTAAAAAGGAAACATTAGAAATAAAATCTTGCATGACAATAATGACATAAAGTGATATTTTGCCACAATACGTAAGTCTTCGGTAGTATAGTGGTAAGTATCCCCGCCTGTCACGCGGGAGACCGGGGTTCGATTCCCCGCCGGAGAGAATATTTTTGTAACGATATTTCTTTTTATTAAGTCCTTTTAGTTAAAGGCAAGTGTATAATAGCATGTTTTAATCTAAATTTGCATTCAAAGTTTGACACATTTCTTATGATTCCAAATATATAACTATTTCAAATGCTGTGGGCTTCTTAATTAGAGTAATAATCATTTGTTAACAAACCCCTTTTGATCTCCAGCTTTATTGATTGGTGTTAATTTTTTTAAATTTCTTGACCTATTTCTTTTTGTTAAGAAATTATTCATTCCTTGCTTAAAAATGCCTTATAAGCAGCTAAAACAGGATAATTGTCTTAAGGCGGAAACAATAGCGTCTTCAGACCTTCGACCCTCCCTTTTGTTAAACTTCAAAGATAATTATAATTTTAAACGATTTTATAAAAAAACGGTAGAAAAAAAGTTAAAAATACTCATGAATTTTCATTTGAGTTGTACTAAAATAGGGTTGTCAAACCCCCGTCATGTCAGGGCTGTCAAGTCTAAGTTTTTCTAACTTCTGTCGCCCCTCGTATGTCACTTTGATCTTTTTTAATGCTTATTCTATATTTCACATGGGAATGTTATGAATAATGAATGTGAAGACAAATTTTTAATTACGTGGTACGTTACTGGCCTTTGTTTCGAAAAAAAAGATTGTTAGTGTTTGTTAGCTTTATTGTACTATTATTACAATAAATGTATGTTAAGTAACGATTGTGCGTTATAAATTCAAGTTTAGTATCAATGACAAATCAATTTTATGTCACACATGCCAGTCATTCATAATTTTAATCGTCAGCTAGTTTATTTTATCTTTTTTTTGGGGGGGGGGGGGGGGGAAATCATGAAATAACCCCTTCCGCTCTTGGGCAGAACGAAAGGGAGTGTCAGACTTCTACTGACTATAAACCACCCATGTTCCTTCTTAGCCCTATATGTCAAGGCCGCGGTATATCTTACAACATCCCGCAGCCCCGACGGGCGTCGGCCCTTGCGGCCCTTCCATGTTGCTGACATCTCTTTGAGGCGCGCGTGGAACACGAACGCGCCGTCGACACGGCCTGTCGTCGTCATAAGACGTACAGACGGCGAGCTAGCCCATCACTCACCGTCCACAGGCCCTCGTCTAATCGTACGAAACTCCGCTCGATTCTTGGCAACTCTTATCCACTTGTTACCAGCCATCCTGTGAGAATCATCGCTCCACCATGCCGTAGGGTGTTTCCACCATGCGCCAGCTGATTCGCGATCTCCACTCAAGAGCACGTCTACCCCCAACAGCCATTGGTTTTGCCTAATATGGCCGGGCAACTGCCACTTCCGCTTACTTGTTCTGTGAGGATCACCTCGTTAAGGATGCGATCCTTCAGAGAGACTCAGGGCGTAGTCCGCTCCCTAGCTCACTGATCATGCACCAACTTTTCATAATTCCACGTTTCATAATTCAATAATAAGCATACATTCTGTTTAAGTCACCCTTTTTTTTTTTTTTTTTTGGTGGGTGTAAAATCATCGAATACCCCTCCCGCTCTTGGGCAGAGCGAAAGGGAGTGTCAGACTTCTACTGACTAAAAACCACCCATGTTCCTTCTTCGCCCTCTATGTCGAGGCCGCGATAACCGTTGGACTACCCGCGGCCCGTTTAAGTCACCCTGAATTTCTTATAACAGACGCACAAAAACCAATTATTGAAGTTATTAGCTCATCATCTACAAATGATGGTTAAAAAGCTTAATCACATAGTTCTGAAGCCACAACTCATCTAGAGCAAGTCGTGTCTTTCAAACGACAGCAATTATGTCTCACAACGACTCAGTTAAAACTTTGACATATACTTAAAGATTGATCTCTGAATAATTGATGAGAATTGCACGACGAGACTTTGAATTACGACTGGGAATGAATAGGACTGAAAACTAGGACCAGTTTAGTGACTAACTACTTGTGATGAAGTTCAGTTAAAAGAAGTGCAAGTTCTTTAGAAATGTTGTGAAAAGAGTTTAGGTTGAGGAATGGAGTTGGAATTTTTCTGTTTAGTCCTTAAATAGTCATGTTTCAGCAAATGCTTTGCTGTAAGGTTTTAATCGGCTTCTGACATATTCATGACCATGACAGAATATAGGTCAAATTCTTCTGATAAAACGATTTTCAGTAAAGAGGTAATTTATGTTTTATCAGAGGAAAACGCATTTTCGTTTTCAGAAAGCAAATATTTTCGTCATGTTAACGATATCACTAAAATTAAAGAAATGTCGACTGGTAGGGACCTCCCAGGTAGTTTACTTCTTCAAAAGTTATAAAACTGTGGTGGACATGGACATGTAAAGGTTTTTTTTTTAATCTTTATTTATTTACAGGGTTTTTTTCTTGTAAAGGTTGACGATGTAAATGAAACTAATGGGTATGGCATTACGTTGCTGCGCCTGCAAAATACGCTATGTATTTTATTTTGAAAATCGGTTCTTGATGCTATTTTATAGTACTTCTCAAGCCTCGTGCGCCAGTAAAATCCGTTTTCTAACAACTTATTTGGTCAAGAAGATAACAAAATTAACCATGTAATTTTGGTCTAACACGGACTTGAAAAACCCGTATGAAACACATAGCGTTATTTTTCCTTCCTCCTTTGGAATTGCGCTTCAGTAATACATAGCGGAAGTTTTAAGCCCAAATTCACTTAAAAATTCTAGCACTAATTTAGTAATAAAGATCAAAAATATAAATTTCTGGATGTCCCAACATAAAGTCTAATTTTCTGCATACAAAGTTTTAAAATGTTATTAACAGTCAAGAACAACAGCAGTTTTATGCTTCCCCAGAAAAGTTGAATTTCTCCATAGCAGATTTTGCAGGCACAAAGAAACTAGTTTTGAAATTGTAATAAAGAATTTTGATTATGAATGTCATTGTATGACATAAGCATTTAGGTGATCTAGATAAACTTGATTTAGATAGACTTCTTTCTCGTCTCCTCATCGAACTCTTTAACACTATTTTTAACAATTCTAATATAATAATCTATTTAATTTTATAATTTAGATAAACTAAAAGAAATGCATTATAGTATGATTCAAATAACAGTCTGAATTTTCCATTCAGTGAAGCTAAAGAGTAGCCTAAAGTTAGAAACAAAGTAAAAGATTGACGACAGAAAAGTGGATATTTCTTTGAGTATTAAATAAATAGACAAAATGTCATTTAATATTCGAACAGGGTAACTGTTCGAATATTAAAAGGTAACAAATAACAAGAATGTAAAGCTGAAGAGCATACTTATTCATACGGTTTGGTTTATAGTACACCCAGCAATAGGCTCGTAAAAACTGACGATGACAATAATCTTGAAATGACTATGGTTCTGGAAGAAAATGAAGTAAGGGAATTTAAAGACAGATAAATGGAAATTCCAAACAAATCTTCTAAAAATTCTATGCGCTAGATCTATTGAGCGTAATTTTTAGTACCTACTGATTTCAAAAGAGTAGGTGTAACTGAAAAAGCTATAACAGTGTATGTTACAACAATACATTTTAGAACCAACACTAAAACTTTTGAGATGGTATTAATATTTTCAATGTATTGTTCTCCATACCTTACTAACTAAATTTTAAGTTTTAGCGCTTTTGTTCAATGCATTACTGTAGTTGTCGGACCTAAATCTTTCAAAGTCACACTTAGTGCGGGTAAACTTCACAATTTCACGAGTTCAGCCAAGTTTTGAGTACGCTAAATAAATTTCTAGTGACTCGGGTCGAACTGTCAAACTGGCTCAGGAATAAATTGAGTATATAGTTTTATATTATATATATATTTTTTTTGTATAGTTTTCAGTGAAACGGAGTATGTTTCTGATATCAAGTTACTAGCTTCTATAATCGTTTGATAACTATTGATTGATTTGCAAACATATTTTGAAATAATTAACATGAAAATCATGGGTTAATTTGAAATTGAAGATTATATAAATAAAATGTCTTTTCTAAACTGACACGGTCACTAATAGTATCATTAACACTGAGAACGGGTTACAGGAAGGGATTTAGGTTTAAATTTGTCACTGATGATGGTGCTAACAACAGCGCCGACATCACACATTGTGTCTTATTTTTATTTTACGCTTTATCCTTTTATTTTAGCTTATCAGTCTTACACACGTGGCGTCACACTGGCACATGGCGTCTAAAAAACATTCGGCACAGAAACCAATTCGCATAATACACAACCATTGTTTCATCTCCGCTGTCCGTAAAATGTTATCAATAAGCATGATGCACATACAAAAGGCGGTACCTCCGTCTGATTGATTCAGGTGCACTTACTTAAGTATGTGGGAGGAATAATTTGTAACTTGTGTGCTCCTGGGACTAGGGACATTGCGATAGGCTAGTGTGGATGTTAATGTTTCATTGATTTTAATATTTAGTGAAACTTGCATCTTCGTTTTGGCTAGATGAATTTCAATCAGAGAATTAGAATGTTTGCCTTTGACTGTTTCTTTTCCTGCATTTATTTGTGCGAAACAGCTATTTTTAATATTTATGAATACCAGTAGGTGCAGTGCTGCTTATTTAGTGGAATATTGTAAACGATTCGTTCAGCTTTGTTTATGAATTTGTCAGCCTTGTGGAATTGATGTTATTTTACTAGTCTATTGTGGTCTTTAAAAACGTGTTCCAACTTTATTTGACTGACCGTTTTGAGTTTTAGTTTGTGTGCTTCTTTTGTCGTAGATGTATATTCCAACATTCCAGAGGCCTCTCAATATTTTTGGCGCCGTCAAAACACCGTATTAAAAGTGCTATCCTCTTTATTCAAGCACCACCACACTCAACTAGCCTATCAAGATTATCAAGGCATACAGCACACAACTCCGATTCAGTATTATGCCATGTCATCTCTTGAGCCTCCACAAGACAGGTTTACATTATTCAAATGCATTCGTTTCTATTCCCACATACACTTTCGGGAACCCCAAAATTCAACCCCATAGACTTTAGCGCTGTTGAAATAAAAGCCACAGTTGTTTGGTTTGAGTTTTTTATAGCGGAAGATTGCTTTGGTGGTCATAACCAGTGTTGGTAACAAAGCTAAGATATGTAGAAACACAAAGCATTAGCAAGGCAGTAATGCAACACTTATGTTAATATCCATCACATTTTTCAATCCATTGAGTTGTGTGTTAAATGTCCGTTGGGACAGTTATACCATTAAGTCGAAATGTATGTTTAGAATTAGCTTTTTCTTTTGGTTGAAAGTGCGATAAATATTTCTTGAAGATCATTAAATTAGATTTTAAATTGATGTCTGCATAAATTCTTCTGCAGATTCACATTGAGTGCCATTTGAAAGTTGATTGATCTCTGATAAATTAAGCCATATACTAAAAATTCAAAAAAAGGATCTCATCAAAATTCATTTAGCCATTCGGTAAATACATTTAATTAAAGTAATCGATTCTGACGGCACCGTTTAAAACACCTTAATTAACCACTTTATATAAAATCGGTATCCAAATTAATGAAACACTTAAATGCTTCGGATAAAATTCTTATACACAGACATAAACTAGATAAGCAGAGCTTAAAG
Source organism: Diarsia rubi (assembly GCA_932274075.1). Taxonomy (NCBI): domain Eukaryota; kingdom Metazoa; phylum Arthropoda; class Insecta; order Lepidoptera; family Noctuidae; genus Diarsia; species Diarsia rubi. Next base: position 14,589,612 of record OW026424.1, on the reverse strand, counting down.
AGAACATTTAGCTTCCAGCATAAGGCTGTCTTTCCATAAGCGATGTTCGAGATACTCATAGCTAAGCGGTGAGCGAGGTCAGAGCTAGGCGGTACATATTTTTCTACTAAAGCTGAGCTGATAGATGTGCTATGAAGGCAGGTGTTTTGTGCTTCTGGTACTGGTACCGTACAAGGAAGCTGCGCGGCGCGAGCTAAGCGATATACCGCTAGTCCTAATGTAGTTCGGCTCTGTATAGCTATACCACTTGCGCAATCTTAACTAATAACACGCATTTAAGGGAATATTTTGAACTCATACACTAGCTCTAACTATGCCGTTGGTCCAGACTGTCATTGCTTTTTGATCTTATACTAGTCAGTAATACGACGACAACCAGCCTTACCAAGAGATATCCTATAACTAAGTAGTTATTGGGTTGTGGAGGTCAGAAAAGCTAACCTAACATATTTAGGAAAAGGCTAGCTTTAACTAAAATAAGTTCAACTTGACTCTAGTGCATCCTTTCCCACCAGCACTAAGCCTAATCATGATCATCAAAATTACTCGCGTAGCAGCTTAAAATATTTTTGGTGGATGGAAAGCCTAATCGTTCAATAGGAAGATAGCCAGGCAACAAAATCCTGACCGGTTTCTAATAATATAACTGAGGCTTAAAAGCTTTAGACTTAATTATCCGATTGGTTTTGGACTGTATTCTTAGCGGAGTTTCTATACTCCGTCGAATTTGATTACAAGTAATTACTAAATGATACAAAGTTGGGATCGGGAGAAAGTAATTGATCTTTTAAAATAAAAACTTTCAAAGACAACTTTTAAAGTAAATTTTGACGTTCGAAAAGTGCTGATTATCAGCCTAGTTTGAATAAATGAGTTTTGATTTTGATTTTGATTTTTTGATGACAGTGTATTTTAACTTGTTCGTAAAATAGGGTATTTCACCAAAAAAATCGAATTAGTCCGTCTGTTAGATTATCGAAAAATATTGGATACGTGTTTTTTGTTTCATAAAATTAATAAAAAATAACGAATATAAAACGTGTCAAAGATGATGAGTGCGTTAGAGTGGGAGCTTTCGACGTCACTTTGTAGTTAAAAATGTACTAACCTTGTGACGTCACAAGACTTGACGCAACTTTTCGAAGCACTGTATCGTCTTCATCTTTTGTTTACGTGAAAAAAGAAAAAATACGTGTTCATTAATTTTTGGAAATTTTTCTGACGGACTAATTAGTTTTTTTTTTACCCTATTAAATAAAATGCTGTAGATTTAATTAATCTCATTGTTTTAGTTGTTCCGGGTCCGTGTCTGTTAAATTTTTGAAAACACACCCAAGATAAAAGATAAATTCCTAATAGGCGTTAGCATTTATAACAGCTCTATGAGTTAGTCAAACAAGATAATGAAGGCAGAATCACTATTCTAATAAGTTATCAATGCGGAAGAAATCTGCTTCTCCAAAACCCGTATCGACGTTCAATGAGAATACACCCGAAGGTCTAAAAGTAGTACCTATTGGTTTTATCTAGGCAAACTGCACAGTGCACATAAAAGTTGAGCAAACTAGAAAGTAACAGGATTACTTTGTGAGTTTCCGCAAAATCAGATTCTATTTGAATAGCAGGGAAATGCGCTGAACTAATGATTTCCAATTATTTCTTGAATAACTTCATAATATCATGTTTAGACGCTAACAAAGCCAGTATGATTGCCGTGGATCTTTGTAAGAAATCTTTTCTGTTTTATTACTTTAGTAAACAGTAAGAAAAAGTAAACAGTTATATTTCTTTAGTTAATGTATTAAACTTTACTTACAGGTAACCTATTCGTGCTTTGCATAGTTTTTAAGTCGTCAAAAGATTCATATTTTTTAATTACAAGTTAGTTTCATACTACTGTGATGAATAAATAGAACTTCTAGAATAAAGTCTTTAAATGCTGGTGAAAACCACAATAAATCCTTTGAGTAGCAAACGAAAACTATGGATAATAATTATGGATGAATATAAAAACTACACTTCAATATAAAATATTGAAACTAATTACGGACAACAAAAAAACCAAAACATTTGAAAGCCAACCTTTTTCCTCGGTCAGAAGAAACCGCAAATACGGTAAACAAAAGGTATCGGCACCTTTAAAAAAATATTAAATTCATATTGGAAACACGAGATTCGATAAACCGATGACAGAGCCGCCGCCACAGAATACTAATCGAGAGATTTGCGCGCGACCGCAAGCAAACACAGTAGACTGATCGCACGCACATGAGGTTCTGTACAACCAACCTGCCATAAAGTTATGAGGCCCTGGTACTTTTAGCTCCGAGTCGTTTTCATTTTTGGGGAGCTGAAAATAGAATTATACGACACTGCAAATTGGCGCATTAGAAATATTTACTTGGGTGTTGTTTCCGTAAGTAATAGACGCAGTACACTGATTCTACGCACACTAGATTTTGTTAAACCAACCTGCCATAAAGTAATGAGGCCCTGGTACTTTTGGCTTCGTGTCATTTACATTTTTGAGACTGAAAATAGAATTCTATGACACCGCAAATTGACGCATTAGGAACATTAGTTGGGTGTTTTTTTCGCAAGTAATAGACACAGTTTCAGTAGACTGATCGCACGCACTTTAGGTTCTGTCGAACAAACCTGCCATGAATTTATGAGGCCTTGGTATTATTATCTTCGTATTATTTGTATTACTAAGGAATTGAAATTAGAATTATGCGACACCGTACACATTATATTAGAAACATAACATTGATATGGTTTCCGCAAACTTAGTCTGGTCGCAGGCGCGTAGTTTAAACTTGCCATGAAGTTACGAGGGCCTTAGCAGTTATTTGCATTTTTTTATTGAATGAAAATATATTTTTGTGCAACACCGCAAATTGACGCATTAAAAACATGGCATTGACGTGGTTTCGTTTAACAAACCTTTGCGAAGTGATAATTTCTTTAAAATCTAAAAAGATGTGCACTATTAAGACCTGCAGTATTTAAAAAATACACACATTCAAAATAAAATATAAAATCAGACAACAATATTCAATGCTTCGATCCTAACACACTCCATTTACTTTGTGAAAAATGTAACATGGAACAATATTCTATTCCTATTTGTATTTCGACAATTGAGATAGGGTTTTCTCTACTTACAGTGTTTCTATGTTACCTAAGTAAACAGAGTGACACTTAATACTCTTCAAAGGGTTACAAGCCCAACCTTCTACAAAAAAAACCAAGACTTCAGGTCTCATTTGACTTCAAGTCACGTAGTCACAGTGTTACGATTGTCGGCGTTTCATCTCGATCTCGAGTTTCATGAGTTTGCTGTACCTTTCGTCTTACAAATCTTTCTAACTTTTTACAGCTGCCCCGAAGTGTGTCGACACCTTCTTCTTTCTGTAGAATGTAAACGGTTAAAAGGTACTCCTAGATATCAGGCTAAGCAAAAGGTCAGTGCCTGACTAAACAACAAGCTCAAATCAAAACACTCATCTATGAGATAATTGCGTGACAACCTACAAAAAGGAGAATGTCATAAAAGGGACTAATAAATCACTACTTAAAATATTACTATAGTAGACAGATATACAGGGTGTAAATTAACCCTTCACACATACGTCAACCAAGCATTCTGTACATCAAACTAAGTAAGTACCCCGCAAAATTTTTTGCTGGGAAACGACTTTTTTTTTGGGGTAAAAAATCACATTTTACGGTAAAACTCAATGAAGCACTATTAAAACATTGTGCTAGTGGGTGCTTTGGATAGTAAACGGGTCATGGAGGTCATTTAAGTAAAGATTTAACCTGAAAAACTTGTATTTACAAAAACAGCTGTGCAAAATTTGGAACTTTGACTTCCAATATCTCTGTAACTAGGGGGTTCCCAGGTATGGTCTAGAACCAAAAAAATATTCTTCGTTTGCGTTAAGGGTACTTTTACACCCTTTATAAGGAAATAACTTAAAATATATCAAAATTTCTAGTAGCAATACTAGTTGTAGTGATACCGTTTGTACTATGTATCAAATTTTTAATAATGCATGAGTTTGGCCCATTGCCCACGACGGCCTGACCTAATTCAATTGACGCTTCCAAAATGCGTGATAGGATACATATTACACGAGTATGACACGCAACGGATATTTGATCATGAATATTTCATTTTACAACGTTTGGTTCTACATCAATGTGTATATTCTTATCTCTGGTCAGAGTATTCATTTTGTGTCTGCGGTCTCCCCAATTTAATACCTCCTGTGGATATCCTTGTGCAGAGGCGTCAAGTTTATCTCTGTATCTACGTCGTGGTCTACCGCCAAGCTTATGTTTGACGTTACCTGTTAGGGACGCAACCCGCATCACTTTAAGCTGAAAACCCACTCCTGGGGGTCTAAAATAGTCACTTTACCAGATCATAATATGAATTGCGTTAAAATTCATGAGATGGTCATTGACTCAGTTAGTATTATGAAAGGTCCTTTTTACGTTTTTTAACGCAATTCATATTATTATTAGGATCTGCTAAACTGGCCATGTTAAGCCCCCTGTATCGCTTTATTAAATAGTGATGTTTGGATAACCGTGAACCGTAACCTGAATCGGACTCAATACGGCTAGACGGTTTCAGTATTAGCTTTGGCAGGAAAAACTGTAGAGTGGACAGAAAACTGGTCAGCGGAACCCTAAAGTAGAACCCTAAAGCTATCAAAATTCCTTCATCGCCATAAACAAACCACATAAAATCACACGACCGTTCGGCTTTCACTAAAATATTGTAACAAAGACTTTTCAATTCGGACGAATATTTTTTCGCGAGCAAAAAGCACAGTGCGCACACCATTCGACATTTTAGCTCTTTTTGTGGTTAAATGAAAGTTGTTAGTTTCTGTTTTCTTTCCTTATGTTGTTATTATTGAACAATGGAAATTGTGTTCAAATGTTTTTTTCATTTTAATTGGAACTCTATTTTTATTACGCTAAGACAATAATTATGGATGCAGCCTGCTACATATTCGGTTCGTAGGATTTGTGGGATTGTTATTGGATTTTTCCATCACGAATTATTCATCAGCAGCCACGGAGTATGATTATGTGCCCGGATGATGGCAAAAGGCTCGAAACTTAAACATAACTGACAAAACTTGAGTGTATTAATAGGTACACCTCTGCCTCACTCTTCGGAGATAGCAGTCGTAATGTTATGTTATGTAATATGGAGAAAGATTTCTTAAATAAATTTAAACCTTTTTTTCAATATCGTTGCCACACTAGGATTTTTTCCTATATCGTGGGTGCGCTTACAAACATTTAAACTCACAAACACACCCAGACCCGAAACAACTATCTGTAGGCCATGCAAATATTTGTCCCGTGCGGGATCGTACCCGCGACACGCAGCGCAGCAGTCCAGTTGCTCAGCCACTGCGCCAACCGTGCCGTCAACTCGCCGTGTCGTCGTTATAACCTATCTAATTTGTTCATCAATTTGTTTTGGTCGAACGCTTTAATACTTTGTCTCTCATTAAAAATATCTTGCACCTTATTGCTGCCTTATACAGTGAAGCCTTTCATTTATTCACAGAATGGAGCGCATTTGCCTTGAAGTAATAGTCGAGGAAATTAACACTCTATCAAAGTTCATGAAGTTTCCCTAGAAATACGTCGTTTCTCCGTAAATTACGAGCGTTTTGTGACCTTGACCAATATGCACAGCGAAGTGCACCAAGGTCAAGGTACAATCACGAACTATGAAATGTATATAAACACTTTAAAATTCAAAACCGATTTTCTCGTGAAAACAGTTTCAATTTTGAGATGAGTCCCATTCGGTAAAAGCATAGTCTCTAAAATATTATGTTCGTGAAAACTTAAAACGTTAATCAATACTTAAATTTTGTTAAGTGTACATTATGACTCGTACATGTTGGTTCTGAATATCGACTGAATCCATTTGGTTGTCAAACCCTAATTTTCGAACAATATAATACATACAGTACTAGGTGTTATATTTTTGTGAAATAAATACTTTATATTAAAATTATATTACTTTTTACTCGCGACTGTACCTACCTAGTGGCTTTATTCCCTGAGGCATTAGGCACGTGTATGTCTATACAGTACACCACGTGGTATTAGTAATAAATCCATTATAATCTGCCCTCGAATTTCATGAAACTTCGTTTTGCGCTAAAAGAAAATGTCCGTTATATCGCCATGCACAGGCAAAGTTCATGACTTAAGGCTGCTATTGCATTGTGCTCATAAAGAATATTCTACTCTATTGAAGAATTCCTAATTGAGAAAACTTCAATCCACCAACAATTATTTAGGAATCAAAGAGACCACAAAACTCACAAGATAGTTGTAGTTACAGAACTCAGATTAAGCCTATCACATTCACGCCCTTAGCTAAGACTCGTACCTTGCAAAAGGTAACGTTTTTTTAAAAAAAAGAGCAAAAAGAAAAAGAGAGAAGGTGTCCTTTGTGCGCTGTCACTTAGTCTATAAGTTTTACGCTCAAGGCATCTATAGAAGAGTCCGGTTAAGCAGAAACTAGCCTCGTAGACCTACGAGAAAGCCAAGCAGAATGGAAGTTACAGAGTCAACTTAATAGTTTTGACCAAAACCCATAAAGGCCACAATACTTCAAAACATCAAGACAAAAACACCCCTGTATACAAAGTTAAAATCCTAGAACCCACAATCTGCCCCATTACACAGAATACGGGAGACGATCAGATAAGTGCATCACAATGGCCCCGCGACATAAAGACATCATATCATTCTACGACAATAAATTCTCAAAAGGGCGGTTTATGGCACAAAAGATTGAGGTTTTGGGACAAAATTGTAGTTTTTTCAAGAAAAATTTAAGTTACACATCCCCTTTTGTACAATGCATGGGAACAAGAGGAGTGATCAAAACACATAAAGTTTCGCGTTACATAATTTATAGGTAGTTTTTACTTGGGCAACGCGGAGGCAGTAAGACTTGAGATGTTGACGTACTCTGGGACAATTTTATCGTCATTTGCCATTATACGTTTCTTTGGTATTACAGGAAATCTTGACAACTATAATAATGCGATAAATAGGATCGGAAATCGAGTTTTTTAGAATGATCTTAGATGTTTTATTATTTTTCGAGAATATTATGTTCATGTGAAGGAAATACTGTCAAATCATCATGTAAAATCATCATCATCATCAGCCTATAATGTTCCTACTGCAGGGACTCAGGCCTCCTCTCTAGGAGAGGGATGGGAAATTATCCACCACGCGGGCCCATTGCGGATTGGTAGATGTCACATATCTTCGAATTTTTGGTTCAAAGATATGCCGGTTTCCTCACGATGTTTTCCTTCACCGTTTGAGAGCGGTGGTGATTAAATAAATTACACGAAGTAATGCACCTGCCTGGGTTTGAACTCACTACCAACTGTTCGTATGTCGGGGCCGCAACCACTGGGCCACCACTGCTCTTTTTAAAAGTTTATTTTAAAATAATGTGCTTCAATAAATCTGTCACTTTATTATGACAGTTGACCATTTCATCCAAAACTCTACAATAAAGTAATCAGGGCTAATTTTTTCTTTAACAGCAAACGCCTGGTCATAGATTTTGATGACATTTCGGAAAAAAAACTAATACCCTGCCACAGATACAGCCGTTGATACTAAAATATTGTGACGGCTTCCCGCTGTGATGTATTTGCCAAAATGTGGGTAGCTTATCAAGATGTGGCATCGCATCTACGACCACTGCAGATGTTATTGTTCGCTCTCCAACGTGCACATTGCAGTCTCCTTCATTTACTATAACATTATCTTCTAAAATACCAACAATGTCTAGTAGTTAATCATTTTTATTGTTGGGGCTTTGCCATTATTTCTCTATTGTATTTGCACTATTAAATTTTTACTTCGCGGATTCAATTGTGTGTATTTAAAATATTGCTTTTTAGGAGTGCTGCAGTGTTTCGATTGAAAGTCAATTTATTATTTTTAAATCGTAATAATCTTCAATGGCGGGTTCGTGTGTAAAGTCTTATGTTTTGCCTTTTCATTAACAAAAACAAAATACTCCACGCCAAAGTCATCCAGCTGGAAGCACGAAGACATGAAATACGAATAAACAAATATTAAAGTCCACAAATTGATATAAAAGTATACTCCCTCGTTTAAACAAAGGCCACTTTACCTGAACTTATCATACAATCATATCAATTGCATGCGCTTCATAATTTAAAGGAACACATATCAAATAAGATTAAAAAGCGTTGATTCAGCGAACGAACGTGTAAGAATTTCTGCCTAGAGCCTCCGTGGTGTCGAGATAAAAAACATTATTTATTGCCGTTGTCCCCTGCACGCGATCTAGACAAATTAAACGAGTAACTTGATCAGACACGTCAGGAATTAGTTTTGGTAGGAACGTACATTATATTCTAAGAAATGAATTAAATACTGTGATATCGCCCATGATGCAACACGATATAACCAAGATAAAAATACTAAAATTAATTAAAACTCAAATCCTCAAAACAGTTGAAATGAAATATATCTTCAACACTTACATTGCGTAACGATCATAATTCCCCCAAAATTTTGATTGACTTGTTAATAATTTAATGTTTTCGCTAACAAACTGTCCGATATCAATCTCAATACAAATGAACAGAAAAAAAACAATTTATATGCACGAAACCGGTTTCAAATGTGTTTACTTAATTTGTATTTCCTAAAGTTAGCCAATTAGGATCGTAATTAATCGTCTATAACTCTGCTCGTCCCACTATCAATTTAGGTTGTTTCTATTTTAGGCTCGTAGCATCACTAATAGTGGCTACAAACGCTCTTGAGACCCCACTAAGCGTCAAGCAAAAACTGAATACAAGGCTCGAGTATACTTCAGTGACGAGAAAAAAGCACCAGGTGCCTACCGAAAGCTCATTGTTCCAGTGAACGAGAAAGATTAATAAATCTTTAGAGAGTTGAGTATCTGCGACCGATCTCGCGGGATGCGAGCTTCGGGCCAGGACGCGTTATTGCAAGCCCATTCAGATGCCACAGTTGAGGCCAAACAGCCCCTTTGTCATGACAAAGGTGTCGCGCAAAGAAAAAGGGTCCCTATCGACGATCTGCCTTATCAGATCCAGTTCCCTTCCGAGAGGTCTCAATAGGATAGTCTGAGTTTTGAATGCCACGGATCTAATTCCCTCGGTCACAATACGTACACGAATTCCAATTTAGTCGGACACAGAATGCAAGAGGAATAAAAAGAGTTCGAAGGATGTTATCAAACATCGGTTTGATAGGGCCTCGTATTGTGTTGGAATAGCGTTTCGTGATACTCCGTTGTTATTTTTATGTTGGTGCCATTAGACGTATTTTTGGGGTTTCGTAATAAAATTAAATAGAACTGCGTACTGCGGGCTTTCGTTTCATAAATATAAATATCACAGCAGTGTAGTATTTTGTGTTTCGTCAATTCTAACGGAAATTGTATATTTCCGTGCATACTGAACCCGACATATTTGAGTATGCATGTCATACATAATTGGTATCAACAATTTCAAATTTCGGGATCAATCAAATTAACCCGGAAAAAAATAAAGTTTACAAAATATTTTGTTTGAACAAAAAATGGCTGTCATTCAAGTCACGGTTGTGCGAGCGCAAAAAGCATTGACACAGAACTGACTTATGCCTCATTACGGACAATTTCCAATTGATCATCCACGCATTTAAAATCAGTGGATTAGCCGAAAATGAACTGACGGCCATAATGATTGATGTTTGTCCTCCAACCCCACATACTGTACACTTATTAAGCTTGATGTGCTCTTTTGGCTTTCTAAAAATCGACAGTAAACACAATAGCAACAATTGGTCCGATCAATCGGAATATTAAGTTCGCTTGTCATTTTAACCATCATCTCTAACATGGTCACTAAGTACCGTGATTGCCACAGCAAATTTTATACCTTCTGTGTCTAATTTTAAGGTGCCTTTTTCATCGGTGATTGTTCTGTCTAGGAAGCGTAGCTAAGAAAAGAGAATTGTCAGTCTCGTTTTATGGGTTATGATTTATGACCAATGACTCCCAACGGGTTTTAGTCTCTTGATAATCTTATTCAAACGCGCCTCTTGTGAGGTGCACAATGCTACCTAAATTAGCTATAGCCGTATCATAAGCTATTTTGATGTTTATAAGAGGTGCGTTCAGTTTACTGAAGCGTGTGTGGTATGCATACACAAACATGGTATGTTCTAAAGGAGCTGTCGGTTCATTTATGCTTGTTAAACTTTTTTGGATCACGACGTTCGCTTCCACACAATAAACAATGACATCGGCTCATGCTTCGTTCGTATTAATGATTATTTAATGAAGTAAAGTCTGGGTAAATTAGAATATCCCTTGAATATATCGGCTTTGGATAGATCCATTGTTAAAATCTTGTCTGTCTCATTGGTCGAGTGGATGCAAGCACGACAGCAGGTCTTGAGGTCTTTTTTTTTTTGGCGGGTAGAAAATCATCAAATAACCCCTCCCGCTCTTGGGCAGAGCAAAAGAGAGTGTCAGACTTCTACTGACTAAAAACCACCCATGTTGCTTCTTAGCCCTATATGTCGAGGCCGAGATAACTAGTGTACAACCCGCGGCCCCGACGGGAGGTCTTGAAGTCTTGGGTTCAATTCTCGTGTTGGGCAAAGTGATATTAGGTTTTGTAAATAAGAATGTCTCAATAGCAGCCACGAAGTCTGCATTTATACCCGGTTGATTGTAAGTAGGCGGCAATGTTTTGTTATGTGATATCTTAAATCACTTCTGGATCTTTAAAGAAACAAACTGTTGAACACAACGGTACTTAATGGGTATAAGCAAACACTATCAAGGGTATTTTACCAAAAAAAAAACGAATTAGTCCGTCAGATATGTTTAAAAAAAATAATGGACACGTATTTTATCTTTTTTCACTTAAACAAAAGATGAAGACGATACAGTGTTTCGAAAAGTCGCGTCAAGTCGTGTGACGTCACAAGGTTACTACTTTTTTACCCACAAAGTGACGTCGAAAGCAAACTCAAACTCATGATCTTTGACACGTTTTTTTTTTCGTATTTTTTTATTAATTTGATTAAATTAAAAACACGTATCCAATATTTTTCGATAATCTAACAGACGGACTAATTAGATTTTTTTAGTGAAATACTCTATTCTCCAAATAGTAGAACTGCCATGAAACTGTAGGCACGTGTCAGTGTTGCAGTTGCAAAAAATGCAAGAACTAGACAAGTAATGACGGATTGCCAGATTACAGCCGACGGGTATCATCAATCTTCTTCCCCCAGTTGACTCTTATAACTTGTATGGGGAGGCTTTTAGTGATGTACTTGATGTTTTTACAAGAATACTCGAATCTGTGGAGCGTGTAAACACTACAAAAGTATGAGGAAAAAGTCGGTGGAGACACACAGTTTTGCTTTTCGATGATAAATCTTTTTCGTAAGGAATTGACTGTTATACTTTAGGTATCCTAACGGTTGTATGATACTGTCGTCAGGTAGTTGGTGGCCTAAAAATTGACAACCAGTCTTAATAAGAGGTATCATATTACCCAGTACTAATTTGGTTGTTGAGGTCAGATTGGCAGTTGCTCCATGTTAAATGTTGGTATTCGGCTCCATCCGGTTAACCTGGAAACCGACCTTAATATCGTTGAGAAAAGGTTTAGCAGATAAGACACAAACAAATTTCACGAACAAAATACCGACCAAAGAAATGATGCAGAAAAATACCTGCATGAATTACAATAACTTCTTACTAATTATTCATTTATAACGGGAAACACTAAGCTCAGCCCTTAATTCATATTATACACGAATTAAAAAGCCACGGCCTATTTAAATATAAATTAAATTATAATAAAAACCAAACCCTAAATCATAAATAGAAATCTTTAATAATACGCCTGAGAACATTTCAACGTACTAACAATACTTTTTTACCCACAACACGACCAATCCGTCATAAGATGCATGTCCCCTCGAGGTTACAAGAAAAAAATTCGAAACCCCATCATTCAACCCTTCTATTGTCAAGGTAAGTACAGATTAGTTTCAAGGGAAGGGATACAATCTAAACGATGTGCCTGTGAGCAGACTATTCTTCATACGAAGATTTTTATTGATAAGAACATTGGAGTCATCTATAAAAGTTGCTTACCTTACTGGGAAGATGGGTAAGTGGTTGCTTTGATAGTCAGCGCGGTTTGAACAGCTGCCCTTTGCAATTTATTCGCGTTACGAAGATTCGAGATATGGAAAAAATATACAAAATTAATGTCAACATTAAACAAGTTGTAAACGGAACCTTCACGGAGACGGCTACCAGGCATTCTGTACATCCAACTTAGTGTTCTGTAAACACCAAGACGTGTCTATATCAAAAATCATTCAACTCAATAAACATTAACCAATAAAATATCAATCAGAATTATAAACTTAACTACTAATAACATAAACAAAAACACTTTAGCTTGCTGCGTTTTAATTACCACTATCAACGGATGTCCTAATACACCATAAAGTTTAATACTTTATTTTTTGTTTACATAGGCCGATATGGTTAATTAGGAGCGCGATTAAAAGCAAGTCCAAACATTGTCCCCTTTGGATGCAACAGCGCGGATCGAGGCCGGATTGAAATAAAAAAGTGTTAAACATCCTGTCTTAATTAAATTTTTAACTTTATTGAGGATTTCATTAAGAACCGTCGTCGACGAATATATTTTGTAAAGCCAGCACTCGGTGATATTTAATGAGAACAACAGTATTTGCTTGTTGTTGTGGTGATTCTAGTAATGAATCAAGAACGTAATACGTCGTTATACTATGTAGATGGTGCTACTCGTATCTAAGACAATAACCTTCCTTTTGGGCTTTGCCGCAATCGGGTAAAAAATTATACTACAAAAGTACTTTATCTTCAAGCAACAGCCATTTATGCGTCGGGACACGGGGAGATTGAGGTAACATATCACAATTTTTTATTTTTGCTGGGAAGTTTGTTCCGCCACTTCTTCTTTCCAGCAAAAACACTAGGAAGTGTCGAAGAGGGGGCGTTTTTGGGGATTGTCTCTTGTAAATAAGTAAAGTAAAGTAAATTTTGACGTTCGAAAAGTGCTGATTATCAGCCTAGTTTGAAAAAATGAGTTTTGATTTTGATTTTGAATAATTTTGAATGGTATTTCAAAGGATTCTACTGATATTAGACGGCATCATCCCACTGCTGGGCAAAGGTTCTCCCAGGGCTCTCCCCACGACTCCCAATCGTTTTGATCTAAAGCCAATGTAGACCACTGGTCGCGAATCTTGTCCAGATCGTTCCACTTTCGTTCCTTTTTTTATAATATATCTTAAGTAGTACGTTTATATCTTACATGTCTAACTGAAAACGATATTCATACAACCCTTTTTGACAGTCGCGTCAAAAATACGGGTATCATTTATGCTATCACCAATTTAATTAGTTTTGTGTTTCTTAAATAATAGGGTTTGTCCTAAAAATAGTAGATCTGTCACCAAAATGTAGTCACCAAACAATGCAAAATCAGTTCCACAATAAATCACCTAAAATCCTGAGATATAGGCTCTAGTAGCAAATAAATGTTTTTGTATGTATTATAATAGTTCAGTGGTCTGTCTGCAGGGATTAAAGGAACCTAACTAACCAAACCTCGGGGTGACCTTGACGTCGACCCTCTAGGGTTAGGGTTTCTTTCAGCATTATTTGGTGACAGATCTACCATTCTGGGCACAAAACTATTGTCTATGTAATAAAACTATTATTATAAGAACGAAGTTTATATTCATCTAATGCACTACCTTTTTGTTGCTCTTATTTTACACATAATTATATTAACATTAATTTGATAATTCATACCTGGGAACAATTTTTGTTTATCTGAGAACGAAAATATTTCGTGGCGATAGATCTATTTATTAGGTGATACAACTTGATGACAAATATAAATTTTGGTGATAGAAAATATAGTTCCCCAAAAATACTCCTAGAACTTTATTAGAAGCTAAAAATAATGTACTACTAAATTGTGGGATTCAACTGATTGTGGACAACTGATAGAAAGCTCTGTTCAATTACCTGAACAATTTCTATGTAATAATCCAATTATACCTATACGATGTCTTTAAGTTATCAAACAAAAATTATTATATCAAGTCCTTGGTATGAATAAAAGAATATGCTTTCAAAAGGATTGTTATCGACTAGTTTATTCACGACTTTTGTTAGTTCTTGAGTAATTTAGTTATTAGCGTTGTGTATGTTAGGATCATTATCGCATAATTATAAAATACTAGCAAACGTCACGCGGTTTCACCCGCGTAGTTCCCGTTCTCGTGGAAAAAAGTAGCCTATGTCACCCGGGGATAGTGTAGGTTCCCATCGGTGAAATAATTTTTCAAATCAGTCCAGTAGTTTTGGAGCCTATTCGTTACAAACAAACAAACAAATCTTTCTTCTTTATAATATTAGTGTAGATTGAAATCAAAATGACTACTTCGTTGGTCTACCGATCGCAAGCGCGACTACAGAGCATGAGGTCCTGGGTTCGATCCTAGGTGGAGTAATGTGTTATTGACTTTTCAATCAGGAATTTCCTAATAGCAGCCACGGAGTCTGGATTTGTGCTCGGTTGATGGCAATAGACCCGCCCCCTATCACTGGGTCTTGTCTGGCAAAATTTTGGGTGTACTATTAGGTACAAGTCTGTCTAACCCTTATGGGGATTACAGGCGTGATCAATATCATTCTCCTGCCCGTATCCCAATTTATTTGGGGTTGTCGCAATATGTCTTATTCTTCCATACTTCTCTATTTCTCGTCATGTCAGCAGTTACCTCCTTTCTAGCTATATCATCCTTACAGGCGTAATCTAATGTGAAATCAAAATCTGTGTTTGCCAAGGCTTCGCTATAGAATGCTTATAATAAAACAAACACTTACCTAAACAAACGCTATTTTACAGTGGTTTCATAATTTATTCAAATGCAACAATTACTCTTAAAGTTACATGGTACTCACACGTTAAAACAAATGCAACATTTGAATCCACCAACACATTTACAGCTGCACTAACAAGGATAGTTACAACTCGAGTTCAGAACAAGCTTAGTGTTCCCGGAATTAATTTAGAAATTGTTCTCGGCGAAAATTTAATTTAGCTTACTTCAAACGCAGGAACCACTGTTCCAAAACACATCCGGCCTGCTTGCAAGCAAACTACCAAAAATAAATTAATTTGAATGGGTCGCTCTAAATTAGTAGTTTCGTTCGTCCGAAGGCCAAATCAAATATAGATGTAGCTTCATATAATATCGTTGTTTCAAATGAAACTACGTTTCCGGACAAAAACTTTGGTGCTACTGTAATTGAGTTATATGAAATAGTAATGATAGGGTTAATTCATTCATTATGTACTGTTCGAACAGTAATTTGTGTTTTCGGTAAATGTAGAATTACTGTGGTACCGTTTGTTCTTCTTGTTTTAATGTGAGTACGAACAGCAATCGTGTAATTAAGATCTTGCTCTTAATTGTTTTAATTACTTCATTTGTTGTATGCAAAGTTGCCGAAAAAGCGTGAGTTTCACAAACATTTACAAAGCTTGTTTCCCATCTTAATTCTTCAATCAAAATAATGAGAGTTTTTATTCCATTCTGTATTCAAAACGAAGCGTAAATATCCGTCATATTCCAATCACTCTCTTTACAAGACTAACAATGACGAAAATGTATGAAGGATCTGATGGACTGTCCACAAATCAAGTATTTCCAACCGTTAATATAAGCACAGTCGTAACTTGAACATCATACATATATCATGGTGACTGACACTCGATTAAGTACCTATCTGTACAAGTGCCAAGGAAATAGCCATTACGCTATTTTACTATTCTATGGTAATCTAGTTGAAGGGAAATGGTATACACAAGGTGTTTTTATTGATATCCTGCAATTTGTGTTATTTAGAAATTCTTTAATAACATCAAGTCTATGAACAGCCTATCGTTATCATCATTGCTTACATCCTGAACAAGTTGCAATGAATGACTCATGTTGGTGTTTCTGAGTTTATTATTAATTCTCATAAACATAGGATCTTTTCTAAAAATATTTAGGGAAGATCTTGAGTTTAAAAAGATTTGTGGATTTTTGACAGTCGTCACAGTTAACCAGTGGCCCGAACCTGACAACCAGTGCTACCTAGAGGTGTCATCATCATCATCAGCCATAAGACGTCCACTGCTGGACCAAGGCCTCCTCCATAGAACGCCATACAGAACGGCAGCCTGCCGTTTGCATCCACCGGTTGCCCGCAAGTCTCACGATGTCGTCGGTCCACCTGGTGGGAGGCCTACCAACGCTGCGTCTTCCGGTTCGTGGTCGCCACTCGAGAACCTTTCTTTCCCATCGGTTGTCGGTTCTTCGAGCGATGTGGCCTGCCCATTGCCACTTCAACTTGCATACTCTGAGAGCTATGTCGGTGACCCTGGTTCTTCGGCGGGACCTAGAGGTGTACTTATTAACTTATACTAACTAAATTATGGAGGTCAGATAGGCAGTCGCTCCATGTAAAATACTAGTTTTCAGCTGCATCCAGGTAGACTGGAAGCCGACCTCATAGTAGTTGGAAAAAGTGATGATAAAATTTAAGAAGAGAAAGTCATAAGATCAATTTCTAGTTTTCATATAAGTAGCCACTTTGAATAAAAAGCAAAACCTGACGAAATCTGTATCTCAGTAATTTGTTTCTCACATGCAGAGGCGATGAAGTAACCATTAGGTAATCGGTGACAGTGTCCTATATCCGGAGACCACACAAGAAAGTTGAAGAGCTAACGATCCCACTGTACTTATGACTAATTAAGATTTGAAAACCCGACACAGTGCAACTGTTACACAAGTATTAATAGGAATACCATCTGGTGCACCGATCCGCATGGTCATGGGAGATATCGCTGTCGAAATATGCAGGCTTGGTATTGAGAATTTGACTGCGTTTTAATTGTGAACAAATTCTCTTTTTAAAAACCACTGTTGAGTGTTAGTTGAAATGGGTAGTAGAACAAATTAATACAATGTAGGAACGTGGACGAATCCAATACAAGGAAGGTAAGGTAAGGATCGTAGCCATGGCATTCTGAATAATAATTATAAAGGGTGTAAAAGTACCCTTAACGCAAACGAAAGGTACTTGTTCTCCCCACCACTGCAATATTTTTTTGGTTCTAGACCATACCTGGGAACCCCCTAGTTACGGAGATATTGGGGGTCAAAGTTCCAAAATATGCATTTTTTTTGTAAATGCCAGTTTTTCAGGTTATAACTTTACTTAAATTACTTTCATAGCCCCTTTACTATTCAAAGCACCCACTAGCACAATGTTTCAAGAGTGCAACATTGAGTTTTACCGTAAAATGTGATTTTTTACCCCAAAAAAAAAAGTCCTTTTCCAGCAAAAAATTTTGCGTAGGGGTACTTATTTTGATGTACAGAATGCTTGGTTGACGTATGTGTGAAGGGTTACTTTACACCCTGTATGCCTACATCCGTTGGATACAGTCGTAAGTTTTAATATATGTTCAAATGATAAAATTGGATCCAATCTAAGTTATTCTGGCTCCTATTTATCTAATAAAAGGAGAGCCAAAACCCTTTCTTGACAAATGAGTAGATTGCAAAATTGTTGTTTGTTTGAACAGAAAACTTAGATCTAGGACCCGATAATTACAACCCAGTTAGTACCGGATAATACAATACACTTTGTGAAGGCTGGTTGTCACTTTGTTCCACTAAGACCCCTCTCCCACTGCGACTTTTTGTAGCGATGCTGTATCGACTTCGCATCGATACAGTCGCGATGCGGTCGCTAGCTGTTTGTCCTCGCCTATACCACGATTCTAAGTCGCGATGTTGTTGCGCTTCTGTTGCGATTCAGTATTCGAATATTGAATTCAGGAAGGCGCAAATTCCATATCACAGGACGTTTTGGAATTGTCATAATATTGGTTTCTGAGTCGAACGACGACGAGACCATTTTGCGCACGTTATTGACACCAGCACTCTCGACCTGTCTGCGTTGCAGAGATGCTCGGTTCTCCACTCACGCACCATCCTTCCTTCGTTCTTCCCCATATCGTCCGACATGGTTGTGAGTTTGCATCGATACAGTCGCGATGCTGTAGCGTGTTGGCATCGCTTCTGTAGCGCGTTGCAAATGCATCGCTACAAAAATTTGACGTGGGCGAGGAGCCTTACTACATTTATTCTGACGACTGTCCAAAAATTACCACCGGCACAACATACCTTTCGAAATCACTGAATAAACGCAGTACATGTAATGGGTCCTCACTCATCCATAGACACAAGCTCCCCATCAACAACTACAACAACACTCGTGAAAACTTAAAAAAACCGTCAAAATTTGAGACAATTACACCCAATACCTCACGTAGAAGCAAACATTTTAACGCGTAATACAACAGCGCAAATGAAACCTTCCGACTAGTTTGTCGAAGCAAATTGACCGCGTAGGAGCGATCGTGTGTACCGGACTCGAGTTAAGCATAACTCCACTTATCTATGGCTACCGGTTTCTCTACTTTAGTGTAGTTATTACAGGCCTCAAGATAGGAGACTGTTATAGTACATTTTTGGTCGATTTTTGTTCCAGTCCTCGAAAAAAGACACGGTTGGACCTGACTCAAAAACATTAAAATTTTGAGTGAAATGGTATATCAAGAATCAAACTTGATATGTTTGGTATGCGCTAATCATTTTATGAGTAGGTGTAGCCAAATTAATTTGATTCTCTCACAAACCTGCTTTTCAAGTGTTGTAATAGATAGGAATGCCACTAAAGTTATCAAATAGATACTAATGTCTATTTTTAAATACGAAACAAAACCGTCTGACACGAATGACGAAAAACAGCTGTTCGAATCTGTGAACGATAATGAGGTCGAGTGCCCAACGAAAAATTACAATTATATCTGCTCATAATCGAAAATTTCGCAACCTTTCTCTTTAACGAATAAAGTTTTAATGCGTACAAAATTACCAGAATTGAATTTGTCGTCGCCGTTAAAAAGTAATGAACGTACGTATCTTCGTATTAATGTTCCTCAATACACCTTATTTGTACACCATTTCCAATTAATTTTTGCTTCCAATTAGAGAAACGCCAATAACGGTGACTTTCTTTTCAACATTTTTCTACGATATTAACTTGTGTAGCGGACTGTACTGCGCTAACAACATCTCGAGTTTCTACTTCGGATCGGGAGATGGGCATGAGATATTGACTTTTTATTTATTGACATTTTCTAATGTACCATCGCAGCCATTCATCATGCCGGCTTCGATACCACCGCTTCTGATAACACACCTCATTGTTTGCTGTACGCATAATGGATTATTGATAAAACACGTGGGTGTCCCTAATCTCAAGTCCGAGGGAAATCTACTCAGACGTCGATTCAACCAAAATATATTAAGGTAATGCTTTCCGTAATGAATGATTGTGGTCAGATATTAAGTGGACACGATTTATCGCCGTTCCGTCTTAATGTAGAAATTTCGATAGTGTGCCTGCTCAGTTAAATGTTGTAACAGTAATCTAACTCATAGGAACGTGTATGAACACATTAGTCAATGTAACGATGGAGGTATTTCCGAGATTAGCCACTGATGTTTAGGGCCGATCTGTAATTTTGTTTTTAGTGAGGAATTATAAAGTTCAAAGTTTGTAATTTATCTCCTAAAATGTAAGATACAGTATATCTTAAGAATGCGTGTAATGTAAAGAGAGAATAATTGCACGTAATAATTTTATTAGTTTTAACAAAAATGGTATTTTGCTATTGGTTCATGGGTATCCGTCATACATGTATCTTTAATGCTTTTTTATGGGACATGGTCTTCACAATCAATCTCAAATAATTATTATAAAAACATCGAGGAGAAATAAAATAACTTCAATGGTTGTTATGGCAGCTGTTTGGTAGGCACAACCTATCGCCTTTAGTTACATCAGACTGTTATCGTCGCAGAGGGTAACCTAGTGGTGTGACCGTCCGACTGTCAAGTCAAAGGTCTCAAGAACGAAACACCGAGACTTCCGAAGCAAGTGACAATCAAGAAAGTGTCAACGAAGGGAAAAAATCATGAGGAAACCAGCCTGCCTAAGAGTTGTTGCTCGACGACAAGAAAAGTCAAGAAAAAGGGCCATATGGGTGTCATAAAAACTTCGATTATTTTATGAGTTTAGCTCAATCTTTTCTCATAATTTTGTACAAGATTGTTACTACAATCTAAACTAGTTTCAACTGCAAACACAGTCTTTAATCAGCAACTCTTGAGTGGTGTTCAAAACTGAGTTTCACGAAACAGGCAACAAGTTTACCTGACACAAATTTTCGTATAGCTAAAGCCATAGTTACAAACTATGCTTTAGCAAATACTTAGTGTAATTGGATTGTTCCTATATTATTGTTTTATTAATTCATTAATTTGTATTGTACGCTAAGTTATGTTATGATGTTTCCTTAATTATGTTCTATGCTATGTGTACTACATAAATAATAAAGTAAACATTTAGTGACCTGCTGAACAAAATAATATTAAGAACCCTTATGTAGGAGGTTTAGGAGGGACCTACACTAGGCATGGGGTGGTCACACACGCCATGTCATTTTTTATTTTCGATTTCGTTAAAAGTCACATTATCACGAATTACATTGAATTACGACTTTGTTCTGTATTAACTCATCTCTACTTTTTATATGATACTCGTACTATCTGTGACCTGCATTGCATTGCACCTTTTTCTACCTACCCTACCATCTGGTGGGGTTAGAAGGATGATAAGTACTTTATAACCTATTCTCACACCTACTGAAATATACACACAAAATCGTTCAAGCCCTTTCCGAGGAGTATGGCAATTAACACACGAGAATTGTTAGTATATAATATAGTAGACATAGATTTTCTCTAGAAGTAAGTTTTTAACCAATAACATCTTAAACGAATAATATAAATAGACTTCGTGTACGTAACAGGACCTTTGCTTTCCCTCATCTATATGTATGGAAGAACGACGTGACTTGAAGAACGTTAAACGATAAAATGGGAAGATACACTGAAGGAAATGGATTCAGTATACATAATATTACAATGGAAAAAATATCAAGTGTATACACAGATTTATTTAGTATATCCTTATTAGGTGAGTAATTGTCCCAATGTGATCAACAAATATCTCAGTTGTGCCGATGGGGTTTTTTTTGGGGGGTGGGAAGTCATCAAATAGCCTTGGGCAGAGCGAAAGGGAGTGTAAGACTTCTACTGACTAAAAACTACCCATGTTCCTTCTTAGCCCTTGATGTCGAGGTCGCGGTATCTCTTACAACATCCCGCAGCCAGGATATCATCCAGTACCTCAGGATAACCTCGTTCAATTATTGCGAAAACCTTATGTTTATTAGAAGACTTTGACAGGCTAAATAGTTGATCATGACCACTGTTTTTAACTTCACTCGTGGCCATTTTAGCCATCGTACTGCAGGGCTATTGCGTATATTTTATATGACAGTGGTTATCATATAGTGTCCATCAATTAAATGTCAAATGGTTCCATTTTTACTAAACCATAACCAATTTGACAGCTAATCTACGGACAATATTACAGCCACTGACATTTAAAAGATAGGTACGCAATAGCCCTGCAGATCCAATTGATAAAATGAGTAGCTATTATAAAGTGAGTAGCAAACCAAGATTTGATTTACTTAAAATGATACTCTGAACTGTTAATTTAACCCTTGGAATATTAAATAATAACTCTAACCTAATAAAACTCAAATCGTTCTTAACAATCGCTCCAGAAAACTCAACGGCCGGATTGTATGATGAAAATTAAATATAAAGTCAAAACCAATCAGAGTCGATTAAACAAAAATGTTCGGAAACACAAACTGAACGAGAGCCAATATTGCGAAGTTGTATCTGGGGGTAAAGTTTTAAGTGAAGTCAGTTCAACTCGTCGTGGATTTCCCTAGAGCAATTATAGAAACAATAAACCTAAAATTGGTGCAGCGTACTGAAACAGGCCGCGGTCACCGATCCCGGTCTTTCCACCAATTACGCGACTTCCCTACAACGACCCACTTCGCAGAATGGAAATTCATTAAGAGCTATTCAAGTTATTACAATGTGACTATTACAGCCCTATTCAATTTTTAATTAATCACTAGGAGCGCTTCGGGGGAGGCAACGGTGGTGTGCAGCACCAGCGAGCTGGCGACGTTGAAAAAAAAACCAAGCGTTCGAGAGCAACTATGTTCAATAGTGGGTTCCCCGAACGAACTCTTTGATGTTTCCCTTTTATTGCTAGAATTGCAGAGTATTTATGTCTCATTTTATAGGAATTTATGTGCGAGCCGCGACGTAGCAAAGCTTGTTACGTAAATAATGGAGCCGAATGTCAAAACGGCTGTTAGAAATAATAAACGCGTGACCGATCGCTTTGCATATAATGAAAGGAAGAAGCCAGAATCGAATATTAAATCATAATATTTTGAATATGTACGCCTGAGTAAATACTGGATACGATGTTTTATTTATAGCTTCCATTATTTGATTGACAAGAGATTAATTAAATTATAATAACGAAAACAAAACCATTGACGTTGTCTTGACGCGTCAAAATCATAAACCACATAAAAAGTTGGTTTCATAAATATTGTGAGAAAAAAACTTTGTGTGGGTTTTTGTAGTATACAAAATAATTTAATTCGAAATTCCAATACGAAAAGAAAGTTTAAAAAAAGATACTTAATATATACCCTAGACAAAACTTCAGATTCAGACGTCGAAATAAACCTAAGACACAATCCAGCCTAAAATAAATACCAGAAACAAGCAACGGAAGGAAAAAGACAAACGGTGAATAAAGTTTTCAATTTCATTGTACGAGGTAACAATTTCAATCTAAAATTGGTAGCTCCAGATGTTCATGAGCAAATAACTTACGCCGACTAAAATGAACCCTAAATCTTCGCCGGGTGGATGGTACCGCGCCAAGAATTGAATTTGCCTCGCATTCTCTCACATGTATTAAGATGCCTATGGTGTGTTTTAAATTTAAAGTTCCCGGGTGAAACTGACATGAAGTTTATAGCTTGACTTGGTGGAATTAAGTTAAGTAATAAGTAGTTGGGTTTGTAATTATTGTCTGTGTCGTTATGTAAGTTCATGTGTTTCGTTTGTTCTTGCTGAATGTTGTCGTTCGATGGTGTAGTTATTAAAGGAAGTCTTATATCCAGAAGTAGAACCATTTCATTGTTATTACTAAAATTCTAGGATAATCTGGGATCATGTAGGTCACCGACATAGCTCTCAGAATAAGCAAGTTGAAATGGCAATAGGCAGACCACATCGCTCGAGGAACCTACAACCAATGGAGAAGGAAGGTTCTCGAGTGACGACCACGAACTGGAAGACGCAGTTTTGGTAGGCCTTCCACCAGGTGGACCGACGACATCGTAACGACGTGTCGCTGACAACCGGTGGATGCAAACGGCAGGTTGCCGTTCATTATAGCGTTCTATGGGGAAGGCTTTTGTCCAACAGTGGACATCTTATGGCTGATGATGATATAGGTTTATTGTGTGTGTAATATGTTGAATGTGTCAATCAAATTAATTCAATTTAATTTTACTGGCGTGTGTTTATTTTGACGAAACTAGCGTCACAAAACTTTTTAATAGCACCTTGATTTTATCATTACAAAAGTACAAAAAGTTGGTATTTAATTAATAATCTCCTTCATCACCAACTTCCACATTAAAAAACTTCACAGCGATCAGTGACCGAAAACCTCTTGAACTAATTTGAAATTAACGAACGAATTTATAATTTTTCCTCTTTTAAATTTCGAACCTGCGCTGAATTATTTTGGGTGGTACCACTGAGTCTCATGTAGAACGTCGACTAGCTTCGCTTGAATTAAGTACTCTTGCCTATTCACTAGAGTGGGTGTTAATGAAGCTTCTGAAAGCATTAGTAAAAAGCCCAAGTCTTTTGAATAAGCTTTCGTTGCAGTATGAAGTTGAGCCGTGTGTTTAAAATTGATGAAGCACGTTTATCATTGAAACTGTAGTCTTGCCGAGCTTTGGCGTTAAAGTTATATACGTGCTTTTGTGAATGAGATGGCGTCATGCGGAATTAAGTATCATTTTGTCTTGTATTGTAAAAGATTATGAGCTGATATTTCTTTGAAAGCGATGGCCCAGTGGTTGCGGTCCCGACTAGCGGTGGCCCAGTGGTGGCTTCTCCGACTTACGAACAGTAGGTCGTGGGTTCGAACCCAGGCAGGAGCATTACTTTGTGTAATTTATTTCATCACCGCTGCTCTCAAAATGGTGAAGGAAAACATCGTGAGGAAACCGGCATGGCTTAGAACCAAACATTCGAGGACATGTGACATCTACCAATCCGCACTGGGACCGCGTGGTCGATTATAGCCCATTTCTTCTCCAAGAGAGATGAGGTCTGTGTCCCAGCAGTGGGAACATTAATAGGCTGGTGATGATGATGATGATGATATTTCTTTAGTGTTTTTTCCTTAATAATCAATCTTAGACACTACTCTGCTTGGTTTTCATATTATAACTTGACTAAGTTTATGCCTGGAACTTGATCTATGAGTTCGTTTTGGGTGTTTTTGTCTTTACTCGACTTTTGTTTCCAGCCGTCTGTGTTATGTTGTCTATGACCTCATCTGGTATTTCAAAAAACAAATGAAAATGCACAGAATAAACATACTTATCACCATTAGCATTATTCTATTTGTGGAATCTTTGTGCCTGTTTATTTTAAATTGTCAAGTATTTTTCCAAGCATTTATTTGAAGCAAGTAAACTACACGCTGTATCTTTGTGAAGTATGTAGTTCTAGACTGGTATGTACTTCATCTCCTCCTTCCTTGTGTTGTCCCGGCCCGTTGCCAAGTTGTTTTCCGCCTAAATCTTGCCACTGCGTCTGAATAATATTATTTTTGTCTGAAACAAAACAAACAGAAACATTCAGATCCTTTCGAAATTAAATTACTTTACTTCTCAATAACGGAGCCTAGCAAATCAATATTAATTGCTTGACTCAACTAAATCTTAAATCAAACTCCTCAAAGATAATCCCATGTTAATTAATTTTATTGTTTTCACATAATCAAAATTGGCCGAAGCGAATTCTAGAAATCGGAAAGATAATCCGAAAGTTCTATAAGATAAATGAACGATACTTATTTAACTTTAAAATTTTGAACTAAAAGGAAAGTTCGAACTTCGAGCCGATCGGGGGTTCAATTATGATCCTAAAATAACAGTTCATTCGTTCGTTCATTTCGGATACAGATAAATTGGTTTCACTTGTGCTTAACGTAACTCGTTCATTAGCGTTTAAATAAATTCATTAATAAGCCTCGGTAGAGACAGCCAGTCAACGCAGAGATCTATAAATCAAATAGTGAGGGAGTGTCAAAGACAAAAGGACGACAGTGTGACGTATTATGAGACACACAGACTGTTGGGTTGAGGAACAAGATAAACAAGACGAACGAAAATAAATTTAAAATGTTATTTTTGTGCAAATTAGGAGGAGATTGTGGCTAAATAGTAATATCCGCTTGGGTCAGTATTTGGGTTAAACCGCACTCACGTAGGTAGGTCCGTGGATGGGTGACCACCCATTATATTCCAAATTTCCTCCATGCCTTGGACAGCACGTGTAGCTGTAATTTGTTGATCTTTGACAATCGTTACTGAAAACCAGTCTTACCAAGTTTTACATATCGTATTAACCAGGACTAACTAGGTTGTTGGAGGTCAGATAGGCAGTAGGTTCATGTTAAGTACTAGTATTAAGCTGCATCCGGTTACAGTATAAGCCAACCCCATCATAGTTGGGAAATGGCAAGGCAGGGCATGATTCATGAGCAAAATATTTTTTTTTTCTTTATGTCACTCCATCTCTCAGTTCAAACGTGTTAGGTCATAGGAAACACTTGTGAACATTAAAGTAACTAACTATAGTAGCCTTGCAGTCTGGTTGGTTCTTAAAGCACAGGAAATAGGAAATTATCATACTTATAGAACTCGTTAGCCACTCGTTATAAAGGACAAGACCAGTCTGGATGCTCATCAGTTAATATCAACAGTTTATTAATGTAAAAAATGCAGTGGTTTCAAGATTATAATACCGTGTTTTATTCAGTTTTTAGGACTTTATCAGGATAGAAAATCTGTCTACGGATTATGATTACGGATTACATTAAACACACTAGCAAATTTTTCGCTTTTATCATCTCCTTGGTCTTGTTATTAATTCTTCTGTAAACCTGTCTTTTCAAAATTAGTTTTGCATAGTTCTCCCGATGCGATTTTAATGTGCATATCAGAACATATATTTATTTAAAAACTGGTATTCAGCTGCACCCGGTAAGACTGGAAGCCGACCCCAACATTTTTTGCGAAAAGGCTAGTCAGATTATGATCTGTCTAAAAAAATAAAATTACTTTCCATTTTTTGTTCCATTATCGAATTTGTAACCGAGCTCATCCGAATTGTCTACTTGTACTACTGGTACTTAATTCGTCTTCTCCTTTTCAAATGTATTTTCACACAAAATCATCCATCATTCACACACACACACACACCACCACCACCATCATCACACGATTTATCTTCTCATGAGGTTTTTACCTACGTATGTAGGTATATAATTTCTCTCTTGACTCATCTTAAAAATCTAATAAACTCGTCAAACCACAGATTGTTTGCCGAACCACTCAACCAGTAGAGCCCACACTACTCCATTTCCAAACGCGGTTCCCACAATGATCTTTCTTCACATTCGATGTGGCACGCACATTAATCTAGGTAACGGACTTATAACAACGCAAAGCTACGCCCTCTCATGTAGTATGTCTATTGTTGCATCTTATATATCTAATGTGAGCTTGACAACTTTATAACTTACGGCTATCTGTTATTTATGCGTTTGGACTGTTTTTGTAGTGATGTAAGCGTTTGGATTTGTGTTAATTGATGTTCGGTGATGACGTAGGCAGTGTCTTAAGTTTGTTGACATTTTATGTATGTTATTCAGGTATTTGAAGTATCAAGAGGGAATAGTTTGGGATGTACAAGAGTTTCCGTCGAATGTATAATAACGCCAATAATAATGAAATTATTTAATTACTAGCGGACCTGGCAGAAGTCGTCCTGCCCGGACCGCAGCGCCATCTATCGGGTCCAATTGTAAAACTAAACCACTTTCGAATCCACTAGAACACACACAAAATGTCATCCAAATCGCTCCAGCCGTTAAGGAGGAGTTCAGTGACATACACACGTACACTAGAATTATATTTATATAAAGAAGATTAATACGATATCGTCAGAATTGCGGGTAACACCTGAATAAGGTACGCACAAAGCTGGCAAGTATGGCAGAAGAAAGGGAAGACTAAACCCAGCAGTGGTTGAGTCCGAGCTGATATGGTTATGATGATTGTGATGTCATTTTGCTAATTGTGGGATCACTTTTTCTTTTCCATGTATTTTTTTCTGCAAGCTCTTCAAGACAAAAAAAATAAAATTTCACAAAGTTAAACTATCTTTAATCTATTTGGTGATGTAGGATTCGTATTCTGGATGCAATGTTTCCCCGTATATCAAACAAGGCTTGATTTTGATCGCTGCTCTCCGGCTGCTAACGTAGTCATCAACGGGTCATTAATCATTTATGTCTGGTTAGGAATGTACTATAAACACTTATTTAACTACACTATAATATGCTTGCAAGCATGATAAATATGATATTTGGTATTAGATAGGTATTAACTGCGGTACTCAGAGATATTTAAAGATTACTTAAGCCGTCACTTAGTAAAGATTTGACATACTTTTGTAAAACAAAATTGTCAAAACCTTTACTAAGGAATGGCCTATGTAACCATTAAAGCTCTCTGAGTGCGGCAAGTTAAATGGGTAAGAAAGAGTATAAATGGTCTGCTGGCGCATATGACAGATACCTATGAGTTGGATTTTCATAAATAAGAATTTCTAAAAAGAAATAAATAAGTACAGTTTTTATAAACCTATTACAAATTGAAACCCAGTTAGTAACTTTTAAAGGTCAATTTCGTTTAAAATTTACTCACTGTACTTTTAATGTATTTTGCAATTATTTCATTTTGTCACACACCATAATATTAATGTACTAACTGCCGCACTCAGAGAGCTTTAATGATTAGTTTGGCCATCACTTAGTAATGGTTTTGACAGTTTTCTTAAACAAAGATATGTCAAATCTTTACTAAATGATTACTTAATCCGTCACGGCTTAAGTAATCATTAAATATTTCTGAGTACGGCAGTTAGACACTTTTTTGTAAGATTCATGCAACTGTTTAATTCATATTTTATTCATAACCGTTTCGCATGCAAGACTAATTGCTAAGCACAAAAAAAAGTGTAACACAAGAATACAAATCAATGGAGTCGCTCCATATCTCAACGTAACATTTTTCAATATCCTCCATCGAATATTCTTTAAGAAGAAATCGTATCATCGCACAACGTTTCAAACTTCCTTTGACACCGCATTACACCTACACACACACTCACAATACCGAAGAAAATCACCTTTAACCCTAAACTGATTCCGTAGCGAAGGTCGTTAAGGAAGGCAATGTAGCGAGGCACCTTCCGACCGATTTATCTGTGTTAGCGTTACAGCCACGCCATCTATCGCACGTTAAAAATGACAGCCCCATGTTTTTTTTCCACGACACATTGAATATCATGCTCGTTTACATAATTTTCAATTTAACTTGATCGGAAGACTGTGATGCTTATAAATACAGCTTTAAGGTAATTTTTGGATGGTGTGACTTCGGGCTTAGGTGTGAAGTTAAAATTCAGTGTAGGACAAGATGGATAAAGCTATTTGAGTTTTGAAGCTAAACCTACTTTTGAAAGGTTCAGTAATTTCCTGTTGCCAAAGTCAGAGATAAAAACTTTTGCTTGTGTATTTATGAATTGTTCAAAGGACAGAGATTGTTTTGACATGAGAAAAAAACGTTGAAGTTAGAGATACTTTACCACTGTAAGCAAGACAAATACTCTGTGAGCTCGGAACTAATCTTCAATTTGATAGACCCATACCGTATTAACAAATGACATAAATAAAAAATAAACAAACGAACAGTGAACAGTCATTGCCAACACAGACAGTTTTTTGTTTCCTTTGAACAGAAATTATCACCGTCAACAAACCAAATGCAATAAGAGAGCTCACGGTACCATATCTAACTCAATCTCGTCACGATCCTAACAAGGAAACCCTTAGAGTTCCTACAAAACACTTTTATATCGAATGACTTGACGTTTCACGATATTAGTTATGATATCTTTATGTAACTCTTTTCGTCTAACTGTAAATTCAACCCAAACAGAGCCAATACTATCGTCTTTTGTTGGCAGAACGTGATGTAGAAAGTGAATTTAAAGATTGAAAATCTATCTTTATGTGGATCTTTAAATTCGAGTTGCACAAAGAAAGCAATTTTAAACGAAACTTGATGAACGAAACCGAGAGTCAATGAGGCAGCGATTGGCGAGCGGTTGAGGTGAGGTTGCACAAGGAGCGAAGATAAATTGCTGACGGAAACGGAACAGACTATAACCTTTTACCACAAATAGATCTGTCGTTTAATACAAGGAAGTGGTCGCTTTTTGCTTGAGCAACGACTGTTCTTTTAAAAGTTTTGAAACTCCATTTAAAATCTGACATAGTTGCATGGTGAAATATATTTTAGTTAGGTTTCGCAAATAAGACATTAAATTCCTTAAAACAAGCCCTTACTAATACGCTGGGGTCATGTGGTGGGGCACTGCACTCCCAGAGGAGTCATCTTTCCCAGCAGTGGGAACAACATTTGTTTATATGCCGCACTCTGTTTTGGCAGGCTACAAAATAACAGAGATACATAGCTTAGCAATTCTCATCTCACGATGGAAAAGAACCTTAAAACCACAAATTGGCTTGCACCGTTTAGATCATAATAGACAATGATCACGTTCAAACGTCAAGTGAAAGTAGCAGCGATGTTCTATCCCTAAAAGGAATTTATTGTATCATGTCACCGTCTCATAAACACGTTGGAATTTAATAAATTGGAACATTTTGGAAATTTAACTTTTTTGTTACTATGGTCATTAATAATATACCTCTTTCTTTTCAATGTTTTGCCAGAATTCATGCCGATAATCTGTATCAACTAGATTTTTTTGAGGCGTTACTAATTTTATATCATGCCGTTTTTTTATTTTTTTTGTGTTGGTTTGTTTGCTAACCGTAAAGTTATACTTAAAGTTATTATGTAAGGTAAGTTAAATAAAATGTTACTGTAATTTCTGCATTTTTTTTTAGTTTTGGAAATCATTAAATAACCCCTCCCGCTATTGGGCAAAGCGAAAGGGAGTGTACAGACTACTACTGACTAAAAACCACCCATGTTACTTCTTAGCCGTTTATGTCGAGGCCGTGGTATCTCTTACAACATCCCGCAGCCCGGACAGGATTAATTTCTGCCTTGTTTATTCTTTCTTAACATTGTTATATTTTATTTCATGAACTTATCCGTATCACAATTCATATCCTATACTTCCAGTTTCAGTAAAAACATAAATCCAGTATCACACCGCAAGCATTGGAGACAACAAGACACTTTAAACTTACACAAGTTTATCATCATACATTTTGTATTTTTTATTACTTACACGATTTATGTAGACAGCCTTCGCAAAGACCCTATTGGTGGCACCCAGAGGTCTTCTTGCGCCTCTATGATTTATAATGTGAACTCAAAAGAGGTTCCGCCATTCCGTTTAATATCTCTGATTTACGATAGAAACTACGCGCATAAGTGCCAGTTCCCTCGATGATATGTGGCGCGCCTGTTACGATTCACTCCTTTTTTTGTTTCGAGAATAATGACATAGTATAGTCGTTTTAATAACCGGCCTCGAAGTCTCAACGGCCAGTGCCCAAGGCGCGAATTTTACAACGATTTATTTTAGAATGCATTTTTATTTAGCGACGTGTTCGAAAACACTAATGTTTGCTGGCGGTAAAAAAGCAGCAATTACATGTTAACTTTAATCGTCGGATGTTTTAAATACTTGGACGTGAAATATTTTCGGTTCGCTGATTTTTTACCTTGTTCATTCATTGGAGCGGTTTCGAGTTTTAAATGAAAACGTTTCTAATGGTAGCAGAAAATTCAAATGCCACATATTCAAGCACAGGTGTTCTTTCTAGTTTACATGATACATGAACACGAGCACTGCCGTGACTTGCAGACATGGACTTGTGTTTCAAGGGGATAACGCAATAACTCATCCGCGCCGAGATGGTCCGTAGAAAGTCACCAAGTTATTTCAAAGACAAATAGTTTTGATGTCACGACGAGAGGGAACCATCGATTGAAGTGCTTGCCATGTGCGCGCATGTTTGTAATCTCCTCCAAAGACAAACATAAGAAAAACATGGTTATTATTCTACATCGCGCGTCTAGGGGTCCTTAAATTGGATTTTACGCTATTTAGAGCTCTATGTTTGCGGGTAAAGAGGTGTTTGTTTAAGTTTTGAAAATATATTTAACGTTGCTGCTGCACTAAAGGGCCCTCTAAGTACATGACGGTTAGAATTTAAAGCGCTACGTTGTATTTTTTCTAAGTTATCGAGCAAACAGAAATAAGGAACAGAATCGCTTGAACGAATAAATTATGAACCCATTTAAGCACTTAAATCGAGTTTTACATTGAGAAATCTCTGCGCTGTATTTATTTTAGGGGCAAAAAATCATTTCGTAGACGACTGTAAGAAACTGTCAATCGAGACTTGACAAAGGGGAATTTGTAACGGGTTGAATGAGTTGTTTACATAAGTGCTATGTGCAAAAATCTTCCGCAAGATTGAGTAAGTCTAAAAAGTAAGAGATACAAAAGCTCGTGTTTATTCAGAAGTGGCGGGGTGCAGCTAAAAATACAAAATTAGTGAGAATGACAAACTTAAATCACGGATTCGAATTCTGGATAATCTTTGTTACGAAGGAGTAGAGTTCAAGATCCTACAAAAATGCTCGTTTACAATTATTGTTAAAAGTGAGATTGTAGAAAAACCTAATCCTTTTTGTCATTTCGTGATGCCTGTCAAAGTTACCAATTGTTTACGACTCTTTTCGGAATAAAGACTCCGTAAAGACAATCTTTTGTACTTCTTTTTGTTCGAGATAAACATCATAAATTTTTGAATGTCATACTTTTGTACGTTCTAATGCCACACAAATAGTATCTTCTATTGTGTTAAAACAATATGGATCATTGTAATGAGAAAATATTTTGCACGGATATATTAAATAGATGAGGAAATGTAGAAAATACAGAGCATTACCTCTGTAGCTTATTTTCTTTCAAATGTATTTTTTTATTTGTTGAACTTATCGATTCGTTCGCTTATTAAAAGAAAAGGGTTTCACAAGGTCCATACTTAGGCCCAACTATTTTTAAACGTATTACAGTAAGTATGATGAATGCTTATAATCCTTACAACAAACGTATAAATCTTAATACTAAAAAACAGAATATATAAGCTGTTCATCATATACCGTAAGTTATGACAGTTAATTACGGGCAATGAATTACTATCGCACTTATAGGTGATGAATAGGCGATCAATCAGAAAATTATTGAGGCATGTAAGATTTTTTTACTGAAACTCCTTGAGATTAACCTTAAAATCAAAAACGAGTAATAAAGGTGTGTTTTATAAAAAGTTTGGTCGTGAACAGAGATGAACATAACATTACGTCTGTAACTGGTTAGGCAGAAGTGTACCTATTTGTACATCCAAATTTCGCCAGTTTTGTTTAAGTAGGTACCATGTTATATGGGGGCGAGATAATTACTGTCAACCGGGCACTAATTGTGATGCGAAAAAAAGACCTGATGGAAAAACTCAATAACACATTGCCCGACTTGGGATCGAACCCAGGACCTAATACAACAGCAGTTCCGCTTGCAACCACTAGAGAAACGAGGCAGACTTGCATACTATTCATCTTATTATTTTATCTTGAGTCAAAAAATATTTCAAACTGAATTGAGAGCTTTTTGTTTTAAAGTGTTAACTTCATGAATTTGAACCAACTTCTAAATATCTCTTACATACTACGAAGCAATAACATACCTACTATAAAATGTCAAAACCAATGCAATATTTCTCGTTATCAAAAGATTATAGGGCACACAATGGAACTAAATAAATCATATACTGGGCAAGGGGATCATTTGAAGGTTTTCCACCCGCAAACTTTTTGGGAAAACGTATGGCAAACAATCATAGGGCGAGTAAACCTTTTTACTAGCGCATTTCGTTTTATACGCTTTTAGTGCCAATATAAAGAGTGGAACATGGTTCATGTAATCAATAAAAACCTTTGGGGACATTTGAGAAAAACGTATTGCGGTCCACTGAAGAAAGTTTGTTATTAATACACCTGAATTTGTTCTATATTGTACTGGTAGTAGATGAGAAATATTGATCTTATTGATGGTTAGAGGTGTCAGGGTTTATAGTATAAATATTAGTTATAGCTGTGATAGTGTGCGATTCATCGTTATCCTAACTTGTACTTGCTCTATTATTAGTATATCTGTAAACGTGTGCGATCAGATCACAATAATATATGTTTAAGCAACTCGGTGTAATTTTTTCTTTTACTAGTGGCTTTCTCATCGTTTTTCTCGTCGTTTATCAATTCGGTTCTCCATTCGAAATTGCCTGCATTAAAAAGGCTATTATTTGGAACTGCTCGCACCATTTCATCACCCAATTTAGTTGAGGCTAGCGTTAGTCATCTGTGTAAAACGACCTCATAATTAAAAACAGCCCTAATAGAAAAAAACGAAACCATAAGAATTTTCAATTTAAGCAGGTATTGTGCCCGTTAATGTATCAATGACCAAATTCTCATTCAGGATAGCATAAATAAGGGTCTGAGAGAAAAAAATGTACACATTTACATTCACCGTCTCTCTTCGATTCCAGCCTGAGGCACTCTAGACGGTAGGAATGAGTAATGACCGTAATCCGCTTGTGGTAAGCTTTAAGCGAAGGGTTAAGGCTTCTGCGAGCTATAACTTTTATATTTATTACGGCTAACTCGCGTCGACCCAGCAAATCCGCCAACTAAATGGAAAATAAAAGTCCTGAGATCTAAATGTAGGATTTGGATGTTGTTATGAGTTTTTCGAGGGCTCTTTTGGGTTCTATTTACATCTGGATTTGCTGAACCGGTATTGTGTACCTGGTAAAGCTTTCTTTTTTTTTTAATTAGTCTCTTCTGTGCCACTGCTGAAGAAGAACCTCCCCTATTTATTTCATGTTCTCCTGTAGTTTTGCCTTCTCTATCCAATCAGTCAAGTATAGGCCAAATCGTCACGCTAGCGTTCTCAGATCCTGCTTCGATAACGACAACCATCTTCAGGCACCCACTGTGTCGTTTCTAGCCTCCTTGCCCCATCAGAGTAAAACGAAAATTAGGGCTTGTTATGATGATTGATTAACGTCTGTACAAGCCATTACCACTCTCTTCGTCGCTCGTTGGTGTGACAATAAATAAATAAATAAAAGACGATTTTTAATATATTCGGAAGTGATGATTGTGAGTTTAATTTATAGAGTCAAGAAAATCTATGTAAAATATCTATCAAAGTGATGGTGGGACTAACTTCCCGTCGGGGCTGCGGGTTGTTCGAAAGAGATACCGTGGCCTCGACACAAAGGGCCAAGAAAGAACATGGCTGGTTTTTAGTCAGTAACTGTAGAAGTTTGACACTCCCTTTCGCTCTGCCCAGAACGGGAGGAGTTGTTTGATGATTTCCCACACGCAATAAGAAAAATGGTGGAACTAACTTGACTCTTTTCGCAAAGATTGGCGATTAACGGCACTAAAAAGAGGGAAAAGAGGCCTTTGCCCTGCAGTGGGGCACAAATGGCTTAAAATAATAAAATGTCTTCGTGTGTACAGTAGGTATTATTACCTAGTATTAACTGGGTTGTGGAGGTCAGATAGGCAGTCGCTCCATGTAAAATACTGGTATTCAGCTGCATCCGGTTAGACTGGAAGCCGACCCCAATATAGTTGGGAAAAGGCTAGGCAGATGATGTGTGTACAGTAGGTACTCATTTCAGTAGGAGACAATAACTAACATTACTTTAAATTCTATAATGATAAATAACGATGAATTCATTTTCTAGTATATTTGAATACACCTTTTAAAACAAATTGTATCGCTCAATAAATCTATAACGGTTGAAGTGATTTTATTGCTATCAAATATTTTATTTTTATTTTTAACGGTGTACTGAAAATTGCGCGTGCATCCAATATCGTTAATGTCTTTCGTAAAATATGCAAAAATGTATTCTCCTAAGTGCTTTTTAACTCTCCTAAGTTTAATATATAGAGGTATTTTAATAAAACTTTCAATACGATGACGAAATAAAAAGGCATTAGGTTAGGTTAGGTATACTAGTGCATTTACGTAAATGTACATAAAAGTGCCAGTCCATTAATTCATTTAATGCTCGGTTTGTTATGGGTCAAAAGGCTATATAAAAAAAAACATATTTTTTTTAAATTGCGTACTGCCGCACCAAGGCGTCATCTAAGTCTGTCTAATAATTTACTGCGTCAATAGTCTTGTCGTCGCACACAAAGTTTGAGCACAGTGCTATTAAATTTCTTCATTAAGATTGCCTGAAATTGTGCCCTATTGATAACAGGCGAAATGTTATGACTGTACAATTCTTCCTGACCCTTCAAGAATTATCGGCGTTGTGTTATGTTATGTTAAATAAATAAGTTCACTGACCGATTTAAGATGCAATATTAATATTTAATAGCAACGAAACTTTCAACAAAAGTCCACTCGTTTACTTCATAACTACAAAATTAGGATGTCTAGTTAGTAAACCACACGGACAAAACTTTGCTTATAAATTATTATACGTTCTTACCCATATCCGTTGCTAAGAAACTACGCACTATAGTCACAGTGAATATAATACAGAAACAACAGTAGAACAACCTCATACAAACGCCAGAATCGACGTACTTACTTTGACATCGGACATCGCTACATGATATGGAGATTTGGGAGTTACACAAAATACCGTAAATCTATTTTCGGCAAGCTTTATTAAGTGCCGTATTATGAACAAATAATGTACAGCTCTAACAATCAGCGTCGTTACCGTGGCCAAGACACAAAGGGCTAAGTAGGAACATGGGTGGTTTTTAGACAGTAGAACTCTGAGAGTACTCTAGAGTCTGACACTCCCTTTCGCTCTGCCCAGAGCGGGAGGGGTTATCTGATGATTTCCCACTCCCCAGAAAAAAAAAAGGTCTAACAATACCCAACAGATAATAAAATTTTCTAAGCTTAATAGCTTTTTCCAAACCATGTAACGTGGATCTGCCTACTTACAGTCTAACCAGATGCAGCTGAGTACCAGTATTTTAAATATAACGACTGCCTTCCTGACCATCACAACCTAATGGGTGCATTGTCAGACTTTCAGGTCGCCGCAGTACCTGTAATGACTGTCAAGATCTAATCCGAATGACAGCCGGTACCAACGGCTTAATGTATTATACTTACAGAGAACGAAGTCAAACTCCACAGACCGTCCTTGGCAAGCACGGTTAAGCCTGAAGATCGACCTGTACGGCTGTTATAATTAAGCCACGAGCGTCCTTATCCAAAAAAAGTTAAGCAAAGTACAGTCAGCATCAAACATAGATTAACACTACACAAACTTATTAAGCAGGTTTTTTAATGAAAACTTTTTAGAAACTATTCGTTACTAACAAGTCATAGGAGTAAGGAATATTTTAAAGAATAATCATCTGAACCATTAAAAATAATAGCTTGAATCCTGTACATCAAATAATAAAAGTTCCAGAATGTTAAGCTACTTCTGATGCTGACCGTACCTACTCATATCTAAAATAACCCAGTTGAAATACTGTTTTAAACCTCAACAGTGGTGCAGTTTTGAATACTGTACAAACAAGTATAATACGTAAACTGTTTTGTTTGGTATTACTTTGTTTTGCCCCAGACTAGTTGTTCGTATAACGATTTGAACTTATTTTAGACTGGCCCGTTGGGATTTTGTATACGTTGAAGTTTTGTTCTCTGGAACTATTTGAGTGTTACGTTATTTTGATAAGATTTGGTTAATAAAAAAATCTAACACAGGATATTCGAATGGCAACTACAATATTATTAGATTTATAGAATTAGTTAATATTAGAGGAAAGTCACCAAATATGAAATAGTATCTTAATATGGAATACCTTCATTTCTCTAAGACTATAAGTATGAAACGCAACACTCGACCATCTTCTGTTCCATTCGGTCTACTAACACGTACGTGGTGCAATAGACCGAATGGAACAGAAGATGGTCGAGTGTTGCGTTTCATACTTATAGTCTTAGAGAAATGAAGGTATTCCATATTAAGATACTATTTCATATTTGGTGACTTTCCTCTAATTATGGACAATGTTACTGCAGCAAATTATATGTAATATAGTAGTAATATTGAGTCAGATAGTTGCTCCATGTAAAATACTGATCTTCAGCTACATCTGGTAGACAGTAAGCTGACTCTAACATAGTTGTAAAATGCAAAGCAGATAATGACGGTACAGTACTGTTTTTTTTCATGGGAAACGACCAGCCAGAACCGTGAATGTAGCTTGTCTCGATGTTGTTTGCCTATGTAGGCCCATAAGAAATAACATATTTCTAAATGGAGTATATTGCACTGTCTGAATATTACTTGACAATAGGTTAGTTAACTAAAAAAAGGCTAGGTAATTAGTCCGTCAGACAGATTGCCAAAAAATATTGTACACATTTTTTTCTTTTTTACGTAAACAAACAATGAAGATGATACAGTGCTTTGAAAACTCGTGTGACGTTATATTCTAAGACATTAGTATGACATTTCTTAGTGGTGAGTGATGTCACTAGCCCCCTCTCAAAACTTTGACGCGTTTTATCTTCGTCAATTTTTACTTAATTGACAAAAAAAACGTATTCAACATTTTTTAATAATCTACAGACGGACTAATAAGAATTATATTTTTTTAAGTCAGTAAACATCCCTATTTTCTTTTTCTCTATTTATATTACAAAAAGAATAACAAATTGTTACGGTAGTATTCAATCAAATATCAAAGAATTATTTCACATTATTTATTTCACAAATTCATTAGCAAACAAAAATTAGGCATCTACTAACATTATCTAAACAAAAACCGATCTGTTTCACTCAAATCCAATCGTGAACGAAATAATTCCACGAGTTAACTTTAAATTAGAATTCTTACACATATTTAAAAACGATCTAAGATAAACAAGAATCTAAATCAAGGCGACGAAGTAAAACAAGTCAACCAAAGAATCACTCACATTCTTGGTAACCAAACTCTTAAAGCATTATAAACCAACAATTTGTTTGAAGGAGAAGTGATTAATAAGGCTTATGTGGATGGAGTTAATTTTACTATATTTACTTTAGGCGGTCACTATAAATAAGTTACTGCACACAACATTTATCATTTTGAAAGATTACTTTCTAAATCAGTAAGTTAACAGCTAGCTAAACGCTTTCAAGACTTTTTACTGCAATCTTCAACTCAAATCGTTTTAACAATACGAGTTCTATGCAATATTACTTTTAAAGTATGTGGGATATGGTGTAGAAATTCCAAGAGCGGTAATTGCTAGACTCTTGTATAGAAATCGGAATTCAGTCATAAAGTATATAGGATTTAGCTAATTACTTGTGAATTTTATGGGCTTTTCCGTTGTATTTTATGGCGGGCCGATAATTTGTTGTTATTTATGAAACATTGCAATCCTCTCACAAACGACTGAATTGTAGATTAACTTAGAACGGCATAATATACCCAGATGTACAGTGCAGTACTTGACAATAATCGAATGTATCTTTAAGTTCGATCAACCGTCTCTTCTTGTCTATAAAATAGGAGGTTGACTTAGTATTTTTCAGAGCCAACATTTTTTTTACTCGAAATGAAGTTGTTTGCTGCCCTTGAAAGATAAGTCTTTACCACGTAAGTAGGTAAAGTCTAACAAATTAAACAACAAATTAAATTTAAATAAAACGACAAAAATACTTTTTTATACAAAATAGGAAAACGTTTAACATACAAAAGTAAATAAAACTATAGAAAATAAAAACGATGGCAATTAGAACAAAGCGTCTGATATTAAAAAATAACACTTTTTATTTGTTTTATTATAGTTTCATGGTTCAGGTTTATCGATCAAATTAACTATTTACAAGCTGTTTTGGTAAGCGACGCTGTTGCTGGCAGGTTATTAGGCTAACGCCTTTCATTTTGCCATAACGTTTGGCTATAATAACTGGCTGAACCTACGAGCAATTTTCATGTTGGAGAGTTCCATAGAATTTGTTAGAACAAGTCGCATAGTTTGCAATTTCACATACTTTCCCTAAGTCGTAAAATAATTCAGTTTTACTTAAAAGTGGTCTTCAACACAGATTCATAATGCTATGTACTGAGCTTTATGTATTTATGAGCAATAAAATTCTCAAATACGGATCTACTAAGTACCTTCAACTACAAATCTCTCTTATCAAAAGCATGATTCTGACATCAGAATTTATACTGTCTGTTCAAATTTTATTATCAAACCACACTCAAAGCTTACTTGATTGTGTGTCTTATCTAATTTATGGGAAAATTACTAACACAATGCACTGAAGATATAGACTTAACTGATAACACCCGACGCAGATTAGATCTTTGTATTTAGACAATGCGGATACGATTGAGGCGCGCCCTAAATCACGGGCCCAATGACATCTATAAATTCCCAATCTAATTATTTTGGAACTATATGCTGACAAATAAAACAACATAGCTCCAAGCGTTTCAGAATGAGGCCCTTTTAACTTTATTTAAGCCGAAATTAGTTTCTCGGAGGCAACGACTTAATTTTAAACACTTTTTGTTTTTCAGTAAAATTTATTTCAACAAAATAATCAAAACTCGGGATGATAAGAGCATTGTTACCCGCAGACATGAGATAAATTAAAATTCGGATTATGATTTTAATGGAAAAAAATAAATACTCAAGAAGAAAAAGTTGAGTACAATTTATCCGGCAACGTTACGACTCAAAATGTTTAATTTGTACACCATTGTAACCGAGAGAGGAGACCGGCGAAATTAATTACCGTTTGCTTATTTTTTAATTAAAATTAGATTTTATGAAACGACCGCCTACGTAATCCTTAATATTTCATAAAAGATGGAAATTCTAGTGGCGCCATATTGTGAGAAAGGGCATCCATTTCGGCGATATTTTGCATCTTCTAGTGGATATATTTCACGGGTAATTTGACCCACTTTCTTGGATTACTCGTTTTCTTATTTAATTTTCTTGTGTTATCTTAACTTAGTTAATGCACTCTTTCATCAAATTGAGCTTATGAAATTGTTAATAAATAACCTTCATCCAATTTCACCTCATGGACCTTCATCTTTAAAATAATCTTATTTAAATCGAACTTAATCAAAATGAATATCTCAATCGAAATGAATCGAGTTTCTTTTTCTTTGGGCAATTTGTAAACATTGGACTGATCTCTGAGGCAGACGGAGTTCAAATTCAAAACACGCCGACGCATAGGGAACCCAATCACTTAGTAGGTCATATCGGTTCTCTCACAGCGACTAAATTAACATATTTTCCTTTATCGACAAATATGGAGGTCCGACCCGCGCTTATCAAGGATGTTTTAACCGAAAATATACAACAAGGGTGAGTATCTCACTATGGTTCGCTTCGTACAAATGCGTCTACGCCCACAGAGAAAAGATTACGCCATGTTTGAGAATAAATCTCACGAGACAGTTACGTACATTTTGTGGCTAGCTACAAATAAATGTCGCTGTCGGCGCTCCCCCAGCCTGGTTTGGCCAAACACACCCCAAGCCGTGGTTCGTCTTGTGCACAACCATTTATAAAGTCCTTGATTCCGGCTTGGTCATAAAAACATTGTGATAACGTTGAACATAAATTAAAATAATGCCACATTAAGATCGGGTTCTCATTATGACTTTCATAACACTAAAATCGTTTGAATTTCTACGAATCCAGTTCTAACTAGCACTTTATCGCCCGAACAGTCTACGACCTTTTCACGGCTTTTTGATTTATGTGTCTGTCGTTTGTTGAAGATTACTTATCTTTACACACGAATAAAGCTTATTTATCAAGGATATGGACGTCTAACGAAAACAAATCAATCTTTTATTACCATGACTGATGTTTATGTGATTAATATTATTATCACAGGAAACAGTTTTCTTTTAATTACCTGCCAGTGTATTTACGTGCGTATGAAACCAATGTTATGGCGACAAAGCGTTGATTTCATTTTGAGTTGAGTCGCGAATGAAATGAGAATAACTTCTGTGCGACATATATGTATGCGAAAAACAATGAAACAGAGAAACATCTAAAACAATAAAACCCTGACATTATTATATTATTCAACCCACAAACGTGTTACACAAAAACATGAAAGTAGATCACAAAAAAGTCAATGCAAATAAATCTTGTAGCCAACAAACCATATCAAAATACCCGAGGGGACACTTAGCTATAAACTGCGTCGCCACAATCAAAATTATTGCCTCACCCATTCTTCACCCGCAGACTTCGGAATGAAATTATCATTGAATAGTTACTATAACAATAATTTGGTTGTGGCCAATGCAATTACAGTTCCGTTTTACACACCCCAAAATCTCATCGGCGATGATTGCATCAATTGTGTGGCATGCGGGTGACGATGGCTTGTTGATCTCGATATAAATTGTGATGGAATTATGAAAATGTCATATTTATAAGGGTGATGTGATAATTCTTGCACCATCTGTGGTTACCATCTAAATTGATTTTCTATAGTGATTATTGCCAGGATCCTAAAAGAATATTACTAATATGTATCCCAGGAGACCAGAAGCTATGATAAAAGCTATGTCTGTACAAGCAATGACCTCATCTTATCCCATGGGTGACATTATAGCGCTCAAGCGAAAATGATCATATAATTAAAGACGATGTTTAGAAATATTTATACATTTGAGTTTATACCAAAGGATAGCATTGAGTCCCCACATTTTGCGAATCGACTTGAACAGAGAAAAAGACTGAATTGTTTGCAACAAACA
Organism: Diarsia rubi; assembly: GCA_932274075.1. Classification (NCBI taxonomy): domain Eukaryota; kingdom Metazoa; phylum Arthropoda; class Insecta; order Lepidoptera; family Noctuidae; genus Diarsia; species Diarsia rubi. The sequence goes on along the minus strand of OW026424.1, from coordinate 14,547,058 downwards.
CAATCAGCATCATCCCTAGTCATTAATAAACTCTTAAAATTAGGAAAATATACATTTGTGAAACGTATTTATATTGTAAAAATCGATGTACATATTTACGTTACCTACGTATTCATGCTGGGGCCTTTGATGGCAGGGATCGTAACGTATACCTACCCTACCGTACTCTACTAACGTTAACGGAAATCCTGAAGCAATATTTCAGATAACAAAAGACCCTATTGATATTCACCTTTAAACGGTTCCTGATAAGCGGATACTTGTTTACCAACGTAACATGGGACACCAGCATGCTATCCCTACATAAAGTTGACAATATGGGCCAAAATTCTGTGTATGTCAAATAATAATCATAAATATTAATACTGTGGAGCTTCCGTGATGAAACGTACCTCCGTATTAAGGGTACGGTTGATTAAATTATTCACTTTATATGTGACCTTATATTTTTGATAATACTCGGAAAGGTCAAATTGGAGCGCATGGCTTAATAAAAACAGCCGCGCTTGTCTAGGTTGGTCTGTGGATGAGAGGCCACCCATTACACACAGTGTTCCTTACGTGCCTCAAAAAGCACGTTAAATAGTTAGCCTTGACTATCATTTGTTCATCTTTGACAGTCGTGACAGACAGTCAGTGGCCTGAAAGTCTGACATACCTACAGTCTTATCAAGGGATATCGCATTATCCTAGGCAAAGGACGACTAGGGAAATGTTCAAGTTTAATAACATAATTTCTTCCCAACATTTTCTTGGTTTTCTGAACATAACTTGACCAAAATATGTAGCTAATATGAGTCAGACAACAAAAAAGTAATTTGAAAATAATTGAAATATTTCCATCTCCTAATGGATTAATGTTAAAATGTCTCATCGGCTTATCAAATGATGGGGGTCGTATTCTCGAAATGAAATGTCCCTTTCTTAATGCACGTTATAAGGATGCTGCTATTCTTTTCTTCCTCAGATAATTTAATGAGATAGAAAAGGATGGAAAATAATTTGTAGAAAAACATAATGCAGGGTTGGAAGCGGCGGGATTCGTGTCAACTAGCAGGTAGATCAATAAAATGGCTGTTTCATTAAATTTGTGTCTGACGGCACTTATAAAGACATTAAATGCCCAAAATTCGGAGAGTCCATTTGGACTGTTACATTTCACGATTCGTTTTTTCTTGACGCTTCCATTTTGTTTACGTTATCTTTTACACATCTTACATCAGAAAACGTGTAGCATCTCGAACTAAATTACTACTGATCACTCCGATATCCTCCGGAATTTCTCAGAGTTTTAATACACAGATATCTATTAGAAATAACAACCGAAGGCTACAGTACTTTCAATAGCAGGAAAAGAGAAAAGTAATGACATAACTAATGGTTACACTTAATGATCATCGAGAACCATCGAGTAGGCAATTCAGAACGTTATCAGAGAATTACTGAGTCTAGATTAGATACAAAGAGAGTGTAGTGCTCCGAATACATTCTCTAATGAGACACTACTGCGATATACAGCTCCGTTAAGTAATAGGACTGAACCGCGGTACAATAAATATGATCAAACAAAACGTGCAATGGAGGAAGCGGTACGTTGCATAGATAAACGGCTTGGAGCGTACTCATAAACATAGGAAGCCAGCAGTCGTTCTCGAAGCACGAAATTGACTCGAGTGTTCGCGTGTTCGAACCACGTTACCTTAGTAATTGGCATGCTGCTGTAACGCTACTCGGTCACTACTGGGGCCACGGCCTGAGGACCGTGGTAGAGGCAGTGAAACGGGCATGTTCATTGTCAGATTAGATCCGAAGTTCACTTAATATGCACGTGTGTGAGCTACATGTGCGATAATCAGTACTGATCAAGGTAAAGCTGAAAGATTGTGGAGAACTATGTATTTACATATGACTGACTTAAGGGACGATCATACTGGTATAGAGGAATTTAGGACAGTGGGTATGGACAACGATGCTATATGACCACTTACTTATACTTCAGTTTAGTATGAATCTGAATTGGTTGCTGGAAGTTGTGTACAGTACCGGTTAATCGACGTATTTACTTATTTATTTGAATATTAGTAAAAGTCAAAGACAACAATTGGGTCTTCATCATTTCTAAAGCCAGTTAACACAGTAGGTGCCCAATTTGAATACAAACCACCTCCAAGAACATTAATTAAGGAAGAACAAAACGAAATTCGCCAAAATACCACCAATTTTCGACGTAGCCTTGCGAAGCCAAGATCAAAATCCGTCGATCCGTTTTCAACACGACATTGGCCTTGTCGCTTGTTTTAAAGCTCTACGCTAAGCCTTGAACCGTTGTCTTTGTTTTGAGGCAATAAACCCGCTTTGTTGCTCAAGAGGAGTCTTCTGGCGAAGTCAAGAGTTGATGCTGACATTTTCTAGAATGATGGATGGTACAGACGTTGAGTATACTTAGTCTTGTATGTTCATAAGTCTTTTGTTTTGGAGTGTTTAAGAGGTTGAAGTTTTATACAGGTCAGATGGTTGTCAATTCCAGAATCAGTTCGAATTCTTTGTTGGAATAATACAATGAACTAAAAAAAATATTTTAGTATTACAGTGTTTCTAGTCAAGATTTATTGTCATGAGGGAATAGTATATTATGAATTGTCATCATAATTATTATTTTCGAATATTTTGTACACCGAAATAACTGCCATGCCCTTTTTAGGCTTACTATTATCGGAGTAACAGAATATATTTAGACAATCCTTGAAACAGTGTGTGAACAGTTTGAGTAAAGTGATATGGCCTTCCAACATGAAACAGAATTCGATATCAAATAACAACCTACATTTAAGTAAGTCATTTTCGGAGACAAATTATGGTCGACGCCAAGTTTGTTTTATATAAAATGGCACGAGGCATTAAAATTTTATACACCTCATTTTTGGCGATGAAATGCTAAACAAGAATATGATGAGGTTCTTGTAATACAAATGTAAACCAACGCAGATATTAAAGTTATCCGATAACATCTCTTCTTAGAAACTCTTAAGAATATTATATTTCTTTTAATGGCTTACAATAAATTTAATTGTAGAATAAATATTTGAATTAATTAAGTTAAAGGTTGAAGAATTCGCGACTAAAAATGCTATTAGTTTTAATTTCTGAGTTCTCCGAACCGTCTTCGTTATTTTTCATCCATTTGCTTACGATCGCGTTCTATAATAGAAAAATACTAAAACTCAAGATTCAAAAACATTCTAATATTATTTTTTAAGCGATAAAAAAGAAAAACTTATGCAAACCTTGACTAATTGCCAACATGCAATACAATCGTAATTCTTTTACGAAAACTTCAAATTATTTACGAAATCTTGGACTCAATCAAACTAGATTTTCAACGCAGATATGGTTTAGTGCTTACAAAATAAAAAGCTTCTCGTGGTCTTGATCTGATAAGGTCAAAACAAAAGGCATAAGTGGTTGAAAATACCTTAAAAGTGGCGTAATAAGATCTCATTAGTCTCTGATACTGATTTATTACTTTCAAAGTAAGACTTTTGCACGACTACTAAGAACAACGTAGTACGTAGGTCAAGTAGGTTATGAATCAGAAAGAGATTGAAACAATTAAGGAGATTGAAACGACCTTTCAGAAGGAAGAATACAATACAAAAGTAACTCATTATAGTGTGTGTCAACATAAAAATAACGACGCACAAACAATAATAGGTACTTACTACTAGTGACAAATCATGGAGATTCGATAACTATGCATATGAAGCAAAATAAAGAAAGATGAAAATACTCCAACAGGCACAAACACAATACCAAAACCAGCTAATTATCAATTACGTACCTAACAAAACAACTAAAACAAGTACAATTCGTATTAAAACCTAATTATTCACTCGTTGTGTTACCACAACAGAATGATTTACCAAAAAAGTACAAAAACAAATTTATGTCTCTTCGGGGACGGTCGGGCGGTGTCCATTACACGATATCCTTCTTGATTTATTAACGTGGATATCTCGACGCGAATAAGTATATAACGCTGTGAGGTCCAGTAATGAAATGTGGTAGAGGCTGATGTTAAAGATGGTCATATAAGACTTTATGGCACAGACAAAGGAATCTTAAGGTGTCTTTAATTAATTGATTTATTGCAGCCACCATAACAGTCGCACGAGAATTATCGTGACTATCCATAAGTCAGTACCCATATTAAATTTTGAGGCAAGAATGCAATTCAAGAATGACTAATAGTTTTTGATGAAATTATTATTCACCCAAAATAGCGTTCTAATGAATGATACATTACAGGTCGGATGAGATGACAAAATAATCCATCCTTAACAGTCACATTCTAGAAACAAGTTGTGACTAGATAGAAGAATAAAACATGTGTTATATTATCGTTTCGAAAGCTTTTGCAGAAATGCTTTGAAAGGTTTTAACCAGTCTAGGTCATTTCATTTGCCCTACCATCAATGTAAGTTGTATGTGAGGATAACAAAAAATGGAAGTAAATTACAACCCAAAGTCGATCTTCAGTAGTTGATTGAAAACGAAGACGGCGACGAAACAAAAACAATAAAACGATCTGAATAAGGAATGAATAGCTTTTAAAACTACATTGACAAATCCATCGTCATCATCCAACAATTCCAGATGAAAGGGCAAATCAAGCAACACATGTTGCCAACACAAGCTTAATTCGTATAATTTACTTAGCACTCAATTTCTATATAATAACACGGCTCGTTTGGATTATTTCGAGGTTGGGCCTAATATGCCATATGTTTAACGCCTCCGTGTCACCTACTAATACGACTTTGATAAATAGGTCGCGACATTAAAGGCTACCTTATACTGTGACCGTTACTAAGGATTTGTTTCTCACGTCTTCTTCTTCTTAAGTTTTTGTTTGTGGTTCATGTGATTGTAACTTTAATTTCAATAATGTGATGTATTTTATATTTATGAAATATTGCCCGTTTATTTACTCGGGTAAAGTCTGCTGTGTGGCGGTTAGTTTACATTAATTAAACTATTAGATCTACTACGTTCTAAGACAATAAAATAATATTTCATTTTAACAAAGTGTCCGTGTCAATTCCATCTTCAATCTTTCTTATCGCTAATCTAAAATTCAATCAGCTACAATACGTCTATGAGATTCTTAAAAATGAACAAATTTGATTAAACATTTGACAACAAGTGTGTGTTTCGTTCGACATATCCAGGTGACTTTCACATGAGCTCTATCACTCTGTTACCATTAGTAGAGGACTTCTTATAATGTGGTTATTCACGCCTGTAGCATATGGTTAATGTTAGAATTTCAATTGATTGACACCGCGTCTGGTTTCAGAGTCTTAAGTACCGACACATGTTTGTTTATTGCTCTATGAGTAATGCATTAGACCTAATAAAATTTAATAAGCACTTGTACAGATCGGTAAATGAGTGTATTGTGCCTGATGGGTTTATTGTTGCAAAAGTCTTGGACACTTCCTGTCCTATATCTTCTTACTATAACTGACCTAATTTTGCCTGTTAAATTGAATAAAATATAGTAGGATGACATTTTGGGTTGTTTAAGACCTTTTGCTGGTCACTTTACAAGTGCAGCCAATGGTCAGTTAAACGGCCAGTTATAGTTACGTGCGTACAACGATCTCCGAGCCCAGTATAATAACGCAGGCGCAAGTTACTCGTCAAAAATATTTATAGACAGACGATTTTGTGGGTTTCATACGCAAAATAAGCGCTTCCCTGCTTGCTCGTCTTCATGGCAGTACCAATTCGAGTGCAACGCTATGAGATTGGATGAAACTCCAGGCAGAATTAACCGTGTCTGTGTACTAACACTACTAATTAAGACTATTGATAATAACACTAAGACCGTAGGGATAAAATCAATCCGTCGGGGCTGCGGGTCCCATCGCCAGGGCGGCGGGTTGTTTGAAAGAGATACCGCGGCCTTGATACAAAGGGCTACGACGGAATTTGGGTGGTTTTTAGTGAGTAGAAGTCTGACACTCTCCACCGCTCTGCCCAGAGCGGGAGGAAAAAAAAATAGTATGACCTAGCAATAATGCTTGGAAAACTTTTAGTAACTACATGGTTTTAAAATCTTATAGGAATCAGTAAACCAATACGATTATATGACTATACCTACCGTTACTTATAGGTACTTATACGTAGATGTAAAACATCTACATGTATTGAGATGCGTACAACTTTTTCGGCGAGGAAGTAAGCTACCTTTATACGGACAACTGTATCAAGAGTCTTGCCTTCCTTTGAAACCACATCCATGACGAAAACTTCTTTTACCAATCATGGCAGCGGAAATCATTACACCAAGAGAGAAAAATACTTCGTTACTTTTACGGGTCCTATAAAGATACCTGTCTTAAGTTTCATTGTAATTAATTCTTGTTACTCAGTGTAGGAGTCTACTGTACTGGATACCGGTAGTTCACACTTAATGCAACAGGTGGCGCTGTTGGCTATATACGGCAGTTCTAAGGATTAGCGGGTGGACTTCCTATGGATGTTTTTTCTTTAGTGTTCGAATCAATGAGATATTACAAGTATAAAGGAACAGCCATGTAACGGATTACTTTTTTGTTTTGATCAATAAGTAAGTAGGTATTGGGTTGTGAAAAATTATTCCAAATGGTCACAACAACAAAACAACTACAAAATTTTCTTAAATAAAAAAAACAAAACTCATTTATTCAAACTAGGCTGATAATAAGCACTTTTCGAACGTCAAAATTTACTTTAGTTTATTTATTTACAAGAGACAGTCCCCCAAAACGTCCCAAGACAGTCCTCCGAAACTTCCTAGTGTTTTAGCTGGAAAAAAGAATTGGTGGAACAAACTCTCCATCAACATAAGAAACTCTTTACTGAACAGGCCTTCCATTCAAATCTCGGGTTAAATCTCACTAGCTATTGCAAGTAAAACAATGTCTCATTTAAGTACGTCCTTAATTCGCTTAACTTACGCATGATCTAAACAATAGACGTCTTGAACCTCACGATCAATATCAGAAACGCATCAACACGCATCAAAAACGTCAAACAAAATCACTCATTCACACTAATCTAATCACACAGCCGGCTTCCGTGGCACATTCCCACAGTTACACACTGTATTACATCAGGCAAAAGTCGAATACAATAGCTCCAAGTTGGTCCAAGACCATACAACACCGTGGGTGGTCGAACGTTGCACCTCACACAACGGTCCTCTCATCATCATAACTAAGCTCTTTATACCTCACGTAATGGCAATGAACACAGTGCTAATTTTACTTCATAACACTCTGTTGTCCCACTTATCTATAAAGAACTCCACTAAAATAAACCAGGCTTGTTGCTTATAAAAATAACCATGCGGATATCATTAGCTTATCAACCTACTTCGTATTTCAAACTAAGCTATGCTCTGTTTCAGTTTTACTAACGGGATCCGGTATGGTCTAGTGGCTAGGATACCTGGCTCTCACCCAGGAGGCTCGGGTTCGATTCCCGGTACCGGAAAAATCTTTTTACAGTTTTTATTTCATGTTTTGCTTTGAATTCCTCATTGTGATTGTTAGTCATGATAAAAACGCGCATTTTATACGCATGGAGGGAGATTACTAAACAGGCGTCATACTGGTAGTATCGCTCATCTTTCTAAGCGGTAAGCAAGAAAAATAGGAACAAGAACCAACCACTGATTATGGAGATAAAAAGTCAGAATTTGAAAAGGTTTTTGCCATAACTTTCTTGGGAATTATTTCTCTTTGTTTACGTCTATTGTTGTAAGCGTTGCGTATACAGATTAAAATGTATGGACTTTCTTTATCCGATCGCCCATCTAATCTGGGGTTTAACGAGACATGCTAAAATATTATCGTTGTAGGAAGTATTAGGCCTCCTTTATCCTTTGTCCAGGCTCTCATTAACACGTTCCACGAGGTCCGTCGATAACACTTGGGAGCTGCATAGTTTTTATGTTCCTTTTTTGGCGCCAGCTTTTTTGCTTTTATCTTAAACACGTCTGCCATGAATATTGTTAGACACCTAAATGCATTATACAACGCATCCTATTTCCTGTTAAAGTTCAGATCGTGTTGAATTCTCCGCATGACTAAAACGATTGTTTCGAATGCTTGATTTATTTTTTCCTCTAAAAATCTTTCTCGGAACGGTGATACCAAAAGCGCAAAATTTGCATGAGAAATTTATTGGATCCCGATTAGTGACGGAATTTTTCGCTCCTATGCCAGAATATAATTTAAATGTGTCCCAGTATTGTATATGGAGACATAATTTAGTAGGGATTCTAAGAATGTTCATCCATTCGAATGATTTATAGATATTAAAAATTATTCTAATACCGGTAGAATCCCAAATCCTTGATTAGTCATTAATAGGTTTTCGATTGTTAATCTTTACCCGTTTAAAATATGTTTCCTAAGGTTTATTATTGTTGTTATTTATTACTTTGGTTCCCCGAACTTATCTGAATGTTTCATCATGTTATTATTCATCATTAAATTCATTTGTTTTATTAATACTTACTTTTTACGTTTAGTCATTTGAGTTAGGTATGTCGTTATGCGTTATTTTAATGACGATGCTACTACCGTTTGGAAATTAATGTTCATCTCTAGTAATTCATGGGTACTTTAAATTTTACATCTTACCGCACAGTGTACATTAAATACACACACTATGATTTTCCTTTGCTGGCTAGACGAAGGAGTGTTTCGATTCGTAGGATGCGTTTGCGTTTAAGCTGTCAATAATGTGAAATTCGTAAATTTCACATTATCATTAAATCCAATACATAAGGTAAGTAGTGTGCTAGAGATAATAGCCATTTAAACCCTCATTAACTTGTAACATTCTCAGTTCCAATCACAATTTTGTTAGGAATTTAAATAGCAACATTGTTTTATATCTACATTTCCTGGAATGTTTTATCTAATTCTAGAATTCCAGTAAGCACAACTATACCTCAGCAAATATTGAGCGTAGAAACCAGATCGCGTTCCCCGGCGTCAGTATGTAAATCTTTATCATTTACTGCACGCATTTCCTCTCTCAGACCTGTTTCATTATAGCCGAGATCTTTCACCGCATCTGATGTTTACATTATGGCTCAACATCATACCCGTTGCGTTGATCTACCTATTTCTGCTACATACCAATCAAAATTATCGAAGTAATTTGCATATTCGTAGGTAAAGCTTACTCAATATGTATGTAATTGAAGTGACATGATTTGCCATTAGTGAGCTTTATGCAGATTCGTTTGAGTGTTTGTCTAAATGTTGGTAATGCAGGGTACATGACTATTCTAGTGTATATTTACCTGTAGGTATGATCATATAATCTGGTTGCGGCGATCCGCTGGATGCGAAACTCGCGGGACCGGTCAATATGGTGACACTTAGGGGTGGCTTATGTCCAGCAGTAGACGTCTTACGGCTGAAATTACGTTGATGATGATACTCCTAGTATGGCTACAAACGTTCAAAACGGTGCTAGACGACTTTAACCGTACGTTTCTATTTTGGCGATGATTCATTAAGTCTCAGCGTGAACAAGCATTATCTCCGTCTTTTGTGTTTAGTAAAATATCTTCACGTTCCAAAATCTCTCTGTCCAACTTATTTAACTAATGTGCGAGAAAAATCACGGTTCAATGTCTTGTCGTGCGCGCCACGCGATCTATTCATCACTCCAATACTTATTTTTTGGAAACAACAAAAGCTTGACGCTAAACACTTCCATTATTACGTCCTAAATAGACAAAGCAACTTTGTTCGAGACAAAAGGAACAAATAAAAGGTTGTCGCCATTAATTTATACACTTCTGACATTTGTAACGGTGCATCTTTTGTCGTGTATTGTAATGTTACAAAGTTACAACTTAACCCCGTGGAGGCGAAAAATTAGCGCTCTGCATGTTTGCCGTCGGTTCGGAATACACTAAACAAAATTGTACAAAAGAGTGCTCTTTTTCGTTTCTGCGTTTCGCTTTCGGTATGATTATGTGTTTTTTTTCAAATCGAATTCGAATTAGTGACGGTGCAGTGTCACCTGAGCCGAAAGACGGGACCTCACATCTAACAAAGACGCGTATTTTGGTCGCTCAAACGACCATTCACTACTTACAATAAAATATTGTGCGCTCTGATCGGGACTTCGGACCCCACGGGAATATGTGAGACCCTCCGACGTTACTTTTTATGTTCATACCACACACTATAATTGTGAGATATGATGTTTTTGTAATTATTTACGACCTTATATATCGAGGACATAATGCATGGCCGTGAAGCGATCATAAACCATACCTATGATCTGCCTACTCATCAAAATAACAGTTAAACATGTGAAAGCACTTGTTAAATGAACTAAATCACTTACAATATACACAATAAAAAAACATTGATAAGGCTTCGCTGAACTTATAAATTGGTGTTTAAAAAAAAGCACGATCCTTACATACACGTTTTGCCTAGACCACACTTATACATCAGGGTCATACACGCATGCCGGTTGCGAAAAAATACGTACAGAATAAAGTTTGAGAAATTGGAGTAGCTTTCGAATTTCAAACTAAATTCGCAGAACGTATCTTGAAGACTTAACAAGTTCTAGCAGTTTATGAGGTGCTAGGCACTGTTCCATACGACCTCCGGCATCGTGCGCTCGTAACCATCTAGGGTCGACCTGAATGAGCTCCCTGCACGAACGTCGCAAACTAAATCTTTTATACTCACAATTCACTTGCCAAACCGAATGTAAAAGAAGAAACCATAGAAAAATATTGGATGATGTTCAATGCCAGCTCATAAAGTAAGCCGAAAATAATCTTGAGCGCCCCCACGTAATGGATCCTACAGTTTACGACGTGCTAAACTCTCCTCGGTATGGATGAAGTAATGTTCATAACACTGAACTGTGTCAAGAATGAGTTTCCGAGTTCTTGACACGTTGGCGCTCTAACTCCGGATTTAGCTTCCTGACGCCACTGCAGTAAAACACGGTTGTGTTATTTCATGTAAATTCCGTTTGTTTGAAAATCGACTTATGATTGAATGCATTAGAATTTAAATTCAACCCTTCTGGGAGTAAAAACCAAAACGGAAAAATCATTGCGATTCCATGTTGCTTGATTTTTACACCCCGCTGGGTCGTTGTCGGTAGGCGTCGTCGTCTGTACAAGTGTACAAGACACACACAGCGCCAGCACAAAGCAAAGGAAACGCTTAACGCACACATTCTGGAGATCAAAGAACGCGCAATCTGTGTGAAAAAAATAACGTTTGGTCCCAAAAGGGCGGACCCGTTTACGCGACCCAATTCACGCGAGCGGTTTGGACGACGAAGAAATTGAATTGAAACCAGCCCGAACAACAAATTCAAACGCGTATCGAATTGTTTTACGTTTGACGAATTCGCATTTTCAAAATTTTAAATTCGTTACAATAGGCTATAATGATGCAGACCCGCTTCTTTGTCCGTATCAGTATGTTGTAGGGCACAAAGAATTCGCGGTATGGTCTTTAACGGCAAAGTTTAACTTTTTAAGTATGTGTTCGATATCGATCGTGTGGAGATAGCAAGAATAAAGTGGACCGCGTTTTTTGGAGGTTCGTGATGCCAAATTCTCTCTACGCTGTCGCCAGTAACGATGTTCGCATTCCGAAATTAATTCAACAGCATTCGTACAAGAAAATTATTTGAATTGCATTATTAAGCTTCATGTCTGTCTTTGGTATTTAAGGTTAAACCTGGTGTGTGTGATGTTGTTGCGAAGATTTACCTTCACTTTTCTAAGAACATTAATCATATCATAAAGAGAAAATTGCGTTCCGAGATCGTCGTACATTTTCTTACGATGTTATCAAGCTCCTTGCAGCTTCCATTTGTTAGAGTCTTGTTTAGAAAATCACATCTGCGAAACTTTATTAGCTTACCTTTTGACAAAAGCCAAGTTGATGGAGGCGCGTATCAAATCGCGCGATTCAACGCGCTCCTTAGCGCAGCTGGTTTGGGCGCAACGAATCTTTACTATTTATTGTTTGAATCTTTCTTGTGCGTTATTTATGAAAATCTATAGGGTTTTGACACGGTACCCTGGCGGACTGCTTTCAGGAAAGTGTGTCACCTTGCCTAGAATTAGTAACGCGTTTCCAGCTGATGCATGGTCTTCGATCTTGATTTAAAATAGTGTCGGTCTGACGACTTTTAGTGATTGATTGTATGACTTCTATTACGTCCTATCGCTAAAAGGTACCCGCAGTTTCTAGTTCTATTTCGTTTCACTTGCATGATTTATTATTATAACTTCTACTATGAGTGTATTTGGTTGCATATGTTTTGTTGCATCATATTTTGGTTGCTTGTATAATTTTTGTTTACTGGTGTAAGAAACACCCGTAAACAACGGATCAAAATTTTATTACAACAAAATTGAACAAATTAACTTGTCAGTAGAGAGTGAGAGTTTTGGCTGAGTTGAAAACAAAGGAAATGGTTTTAACTTTGAACAACTTCTGCGTAGAGTTAGAACTTTTTTTTTTTTAATGAAATAATTTCATGCTACATATTATGCTTGCATTAAGCATCGGGTGAAAGCCGGTGAGGTACGTGGAAACGATCTGCCAAGTTCTCATCGGCTACCTTATTACGTCGCGTCGGCCGCCGCTTCGCCCGTTACATCGACCGCGCACATCCCAGACCGAAGTTTTTTGCCGCTCGGTAGCTGCACCGATTTGATTGCTCCACTTTTTTCTCTCCTTTTCAAATAAACCGAAGTAATTGTTTGTTTTAAGTCCCGTAGATTGCGTCCGCTGTACGGATTTGTTACAGACATTTTCGGCGTTAGAAAATAGAGACTTCAAAACGGTTGAGCGAATCCAATGTTCCGTCGTAATCTTCTCGGTTGGGTTTGCAGCGTTTTATATGTAATTCCGCTTTAACTTACAAGAGCAATGCTTTGATTTCAAATGTGAAATTAATTCTAAATTACTGAGCGACGTCTGCTTTTTGCTCCAGAGCAGGTAACAGGAAACGGGTTGTCTGACGTTAATCCCACAGCGAGCGCGTGTGTGCGTGTTATGTTGTGTAATCAGAGCTTTGAATGCGTGCGTGTAGTGTGGACGTCGCCTGGTTTTTATGCAGTTGAGAATCGAACGCCGCGGGCCTATCAAGTATCGTTCGACTAATCACATTATCGCCCATCTCTCTTCGTCTAGTTCCCAAGCTTGAGAGAGAAGATCTGCAATCTTTGAGAAGCCGTCGTCTATGATATCACGATATGTTAACCCGGCAGTAGGTTGTTTAGACCACTCGTTCATCAGATCGCTGCAATGTTCAGAATGAATCTTTATGATTTAGTTCCCTGGAGGCGCGCAACTAGGAGTTTCTCAGGCTACTGGCAACTGGTTTGTTTCCGACATTACTAAATAAGGCGCTCATATTTGCACCTCATATTTTGCAGCGGACGAGTTATGAGAGGATTTTATAGGATCCATTTTGATTTAGATTGCGTAAACCAGTGAGTATCTGTAAAAAAATGATCGTATAACATGAAATATAATGTCAGGTTGAGAAAAACGATTGACGTGTGATTTCTGCCGTTTGCGGGATTTCCGTCTTGTCTGTCGATTACATGCAACGGTCGCGTAAAACGGTAAAACTCTTTCTGTGTTTATTGTTGTGGGACAGGTGGTTGACTGAAACAATTTTAATTAAATACATGTACCTAAATCAAAATGTGTCCCCTCCGTTTAGCAAACAATATAGGGTCCTCAATAATCCTCAAAAAGCGCAGGTGATTAAAGGTGGATTGGTAGCTTCATATCACTTTTCACATCAATGACTTGGTTAATCCAGTGTGAAGCAGGGTCGCCTTGACTGAAAGCTGTCTGGGGAAGATTATGAGAAGACCAGGGGAGAGTAATCCATGACCCTATCTCACTGTCCCTCGTGTTATCAATGACAATGTTTTCTTTTGTGTACTTTGATTTTAGAAGTTGAATGCGTTTATCTAGTCATGATTTGAGACCACCAAAAGCCGCTACTTCTACTTTCAATAATAATAATTATTAGCGACGGATAGGATGGTTCTCTTTTGTTTGCCTTTGTACTAAAGAAAGCGGAATTGTTTCCTGGAAGACAAATTCCAATGACTCGTCTATAATTTGCCAGATCATTGAATAAGAACCTTCTATCCCAAAAATTGCTATTCCCCAAAATTAGATTAGTCAAACTTGATCTTAATTATTGTTATAAAAAGCAATAGACTCAAACACAGGCCCGAGACTGTTTACTCTATAATTAAAATAATGGCCCTAATTTCGACCACTTCCAAAGATCCAATAAGGTCTCTTTTTACCTGCGTTGACTGATTGGCTAATGGGTTTTTGATTCTAAAAACCGTTTTTTTTTCAACCAATTTTGATATTCCAGCTTTGTTTTCTTTACGATTAAGAAGAGTTTAGTGTTTGTCTGAGAAACATGCAGATAAGGGTTGTTGTGACCCGACAAATTAATTTGCTTTTTACGCCGCTCTTTTTAGAACATGTGCTAAGGTTTACGGTGACAGGGAATGTGACAAAAAAAAGGCGTAGACCCGACGTCGTTATCAAAATGTTGGTGTTTCATTCACGGTTCAAACTTCCAAAATGAATTCGGGACAATGACGAGTGACGACATGTTTTGTGATGCAGAAAAATAGTAGATATTTAATAATAAACAAATTATACTTCAATACGGAAAAATATTGCTAAATTTCGACTATTAAAGGGTGAATCTTGAGAGGCTCAATTTATGATGTCCGGAGGTATAAAGTACCCGCAACATTGAAATATAGACCTAAAGTATTTTTTTTACGTCTTATCACTATAGTATCTAATTGATGCACAATAGTTACGCTTTTTAATTTGGGTGTAATTATCGAAAAAAAAAACGAAACGTCACAAAAATTGATAACCCTGGCGCGTCCTTTACACATTTTATAATGAAAACAACCCGAAGTCGCCAATTTATAATTGTAAAATGATCAATTTCTGTAGTTTTTCAATAACTAGATTAGTATGTGTTGAAAATAAAAATATACGGTTTTTATTTTATCCCATAGTTTTCCATAGAAATAGATTTAAAGTTTTGTCCAGAGCTAAACAGTGATTCCTGTGGCGCGCTACATAACTAGAAATAGCTCGCTAGTGGAGCGGTCGCGAAGCGCAGTTATTCGTTCTCGTTCTCGTGCTAGCGCTAGTCGTGCTTAAAACGCCGTGGTGGAAGGTCGCGTTTCACTTTGCCTGTGGACGAAATTACGAAGGAAAATATTTGATTCCCCTGGTTTTGTTTCACTAGGTCATTGATTACCCTGATGTCGTAAAAAATTGTATAAGTTTTTTCTCGTATATATCTTTACTAATCTTTTTTATTATTATTACTAATCTTGTTATTAATGATTTACTAATCTTATTATTATTGCTTAGAACTTTAAACTTTTTACGTAATCGATAAAAAATCAAACTTTTATTGATTATCTTGGTGTTGATTCCCTTGGCGTTTTTGCCAGGGTAATCAATATTTTCTAGTTCGTCTAGTACATTAATTTGTTCATTCCAAATTACACGATCTGCTCAGACAGTACGTGTTTTGTTTTGCCGGGTTATCTAAGTATTTATTCAAATAAGTTATAATCCGTTTGTATCGCATCTTTATGCGATTTATACCTATTGCATGCAGAGATTACCAAAAAGGACATACGTGTGCCGTGGTCCCAGATTTCCTGTTAATAAGAACATTTGACGACCTCACTCTGTGGTCTAGTGGTTCGAGTACCGGACTGCTGATCACGTATATATTTTTTAAATTGTGTCAACCAAAGTAAGGTTCCTAATTTTTGTTAAATTTTTTATTATGTTTAAAAAGAAAAGTTTTTTTTTCAATTTTTATTATTTAGTACTTATGTAATTTTTATTTTATCATTATTACATACTTGTGAATAAAGTGATTGATAATTAGGTGAAAAAGTGCCAATTACTGAGAACAAGAGACTGATTATTAAATATATAGTATGTTTTATTACTTCCCTTTGATTAAATTTTGATTCCCTTGTCATCGTATTTTGATTCGCCTGGCCCAAAAAATATGTTTATAAATATCTTTGTAATGCGTCGTTCAAAACTGACCCCTATTTGATAAATGTATTTATAATTCGGCTAAAAATCATACCAAACTATAGATTGTAAAAAATAATAATAATAAAAATGAGCCACGGGAATCAACTGAATATTCTCAATCTCAAGATTTACCCTAAATTGATGCGAAATCCACCCAAAAATACGGTGACTTTTTAATGAATCACAAGCTTCATCATCATCATCTGCCTTACCCTTTTTTTTTGGGGTTTGGAAATCATCAATTAACCCCTCTCGCTCTTGGGAAGAGCGAAAGGGAGTGTCAGACTTCTACTGACTAACAACCACCCATTGTTACTACATAGCCCTTTATGTCGAGGCCGCGGTATCTTTTAGGGTTAATTGATGATTTCCAAACCCCACGGAAACATCCCGCAGCCCCGACGGGCGTCGGCCCTTGCGGTCCCTTCCATGTTGCTGACATCTCTTTGAGGCGCGCGTGGAACACGAACGCGCCGTCGACACGGCCTGTCGTCGTCGTAAGACGGACGGAAGGCGAGCTAGCCCATCACTCACTGTCCACAGGCCCGCGTCTACGGTGGCCGGAAGCCGTCACGTGGCCCCCGATGCCCGGAGCGTCTCCCGCAGCGGCTGGGACGTGAGGCTCTTTCCCTCCCACGTTCCGCCACCTCCTTCGCTAGAATCACTGCTTTGCAGAAGGAGACGACAGCGTCCCATACCTCCTCGCCCCGGACTATGGCTTGCACCAGGGCCGGACGCGAGAGGATCTGCCCTACCCTTTTTTTTTTTTTTTTGGTGGGTGTAAAATCATCGAATAACCCCTCCCGCTCTTGGGCAGAGCGAAAGGGAGTGTCAGACTTCTACTGACTAAAAACCACCCATGTTCCTTCTTCGCCCTCTATGTCGAGGCCGCGATAACCAGAGGACTACCCGCAGCCCCGACAGGCGTCGGCCCTTTCGGGCCCCTCCCATGTTGCTGACATCTCTTTGAGGCGCGCGTGGAACACGAACGCGCCGTCGACACGGCCTGTTTTCGTCGTGAGACGGACGGACGGCGAGTTAGCCCATCACTCACCGTCCACAGGCCCGCGTCTACGGTGGCCGGAGGTCATCGCGGGACCCCCGACGCCCGGAGCGCCTCCCGCGGCGGCTGGGACGAGAGGTTCTCTCCCTCTCGCGTTCCGCCACCTCCTTCGCTAGAATCACTGCTTTGCAGAAGGAGACGACAGCGTCCCATACCTCCTCGCCCCGGACTATGGCTTGCACCAGGGCCGGACGCGAGAGGATCTGCCCTACCCTTGTCCCATGTTCCGGGGGGTCGGTGCAACACGTTTTCTTCCAATCTTCTCTTTCAACCGTCACGCTAATATTTACTTCTTTTTTTTTCATATCGTACAACACACATTCCATTCAACGTTACCTTGGTTTTCCTCTACCTCTCCATCCATCAACATTTATATTAATTACCTACTTTTTTAGCCAAATGCGATTCGTCCCTCCTCATTCATACCAACACGGTCGATTACCTTCCAACTTTTCTGAAACTGGTGCAACTCTTAAATTCCCGTTAAAATACTCATTCTTTCCCTTAATAATTCTTGCACGCAAGATATCCTCCTGAACATTATTTTTTTAGGCTGCATTTATCTAAAAATATCAAACGTTGCAAGCTCCGTCTAACATACCCATTTCGTTCAACTAACTTTTGCATATTGCGTGAAATGCCAAGCAGGTGTTTCTCCTTTACGACCAGTGGAAACAAACCTTTTGCTGTTGGTTGACGAATATGTGTCAACAAGGAGTATTTTACTATTTGCTTGCGAAATATGATAATAAGACCACTGAGAACTAACTAGACTTTTTATTGTTATGTTAAATACAAATACGTTTGTCTAAGCCTTCAGATTTTAATACAAATGTTTTGGCTATTATACTTGTAGCAAAAATAGGGCAGGATTAAGTATTGAATTATTGTTATCATAAATTATTTTAATATCAATGCCCTTGGGGTGAAAATTGTGAACTGGTTGTGACATAGGTGGGATTTGCAACAAAACAGTTTATTATTTCAAACAATTTATTCATAGTTAGAATGGATGTGTTTGACACAATGTTTACTGCGGTTTAAATAGGATTTTGTTGAAATAAAATAATGCATAAAATATTTGAATATTATTTGAAGCTTAATTGCATTGGTAACAGTTAGTAAGAGTATTTGATTTATGATACTAATTTTTATTTTGATACTTTATCATAATAATATTATTCGTTTAGTTTTCTCAAGAATGTACACAGCTCCTAAAACCTACTATTCTCGCACATCAGGCATGAAAGTCACAATAACTTAATTTCGCAAAGATAATTGTGTTAAAAAAAGAAACTTCATGTTAGCCTACGCGCGTAATCTATGAAAATAGATTTAATTCCAAAAAAATATCTTTTATACCCCACCTTACAAATTTTCAAATAAAACCGTCCAACTAATCCACATCGTGAACCACAAAAAGGTCGAGATATTAATCCGGCGAACGCCGAACAAATTCCTGACGTGTCCCCCAAAAACTTACGGTAACGACATAATGACAGCGACGCAACGTATAAAACGAGTCTCTATCCCAAATAGTCCTGGATTAATGTCGATTTAATTAAACCTGTATAATTTTGGTCCTTGAGCATGGCAACGATGGAGGTGGCATGTGGACCTCCAATGACGCCTTTTCAGTCTGAGCTCAGTTGGGCTATTGGGCATAGATGTGTTTTTTATCATGACTGAATATGTGTAGAGAAATTAAACTGAAATAAAATAACATTACACCTCTATACAAGATTCTAGCATGCTAAGATTTTGTTAGTTAGTAAAGGTCACAAGTAATACCGAGCGCACCTTACCATACCACCTACAATTTTGCTATTAATGAGAGTAAGGAAAATGTGAGAGGAGAACTCTAGTTCTATTTAATAAGACAATCAGAGTAGGTTCGTCATACTTAGGTACTATCAACGAACAAATTAAAGAAGCACGGTACCTATAAGCAATCTTCTGTAGAGTAAGTTACAGACTGAAAATGAAGCAAACAATCTTATTACACAACATCACGCCTGTAATCCCCGAAGGGATAGGTAGACCCATTGGTACACCCACTTTTTGACATTTGTGTTAAACAAAAAATCTTATCTATTATTATTTACATAACAGTCCAACTAACAAACCCAACATTGTATTCTAAAATTCTCACGCAAACTCAAACAAACACCCTTACCCAAAATGACGCATCCACAATTCCACAACCCAATATTCAAACATCCTGCAATAATCGAAGGTTGCGTGGGCTACCCCAAAGAAAGGGCCGTATTGTAGGCGGCCCAACTTTATCAAATTACAACCTGTGCTGTTTTGTGCCGACAAAGGCTGGCCCTAAAGCCCACCTTTGAAGCCCAGCAATTTGAGTGATGCAAGTCGTTCGATAGTTTTAACTTGGAAATGCGTGACTGTTCGCGTTTAAGTTTAAAATGTTCTTGGACATTGATTGTTTTGTGATTGAAGGCTGTCCTACCTACGGGTGGAGTGACTGATTGGAGGGTAATGCTGAGCTTGTGCTAGAAGTTTTTACTGAAGAGAATTTAACCATAAGAAGCACACAAGCACTTTCAGAGACAAAGACCGAAGGGTTAAATTTTACCTTGGCAAGAGGCTAATCGTGGCCATACAAGTGGCAACACCGCCAGTCTCTAGGGGACATAGGTAATCAGTTGACAGCATTGCGGAGCATTTTGACGACATTTTTAGATAAGTGTCAAGTTATTTGCTTTAGGTTAATTTTATTGATAAATGTAATAAAATACCAAACTATAATAAAAAAATATTTTTTTCTAACTTTTAGACACTTAATCATCAAATATTCATAAATCCACTATAAGTTGGCCTAACATAGGGCAACATTATTGAGTATGAGGCAAAAATTCCATTTAAAGTTTTAGACACAATTCAGTAATATCCATAATTCTCTTTCAACAAACATGTCTCAGCTTTTTACTCTAAAATAATATTTGCAAAACCCAACCTTTCCTTTCCATAAAAGAAAAGGATCGAGGAAGGACGGGACGCCGACAAAATAAGCTAATTTACTTTTAATAGCTCGTAGCCGCTCGTAGCCGCTCGTAAAATACTGCTAACACATGTTATTAGGGCTCATTTCCTTTGCACAAATCTTTTTTAAACTAATTAGCCTCAGCAAATACTTTTTTACTCCAAATCCCAACCTTAACAGCAATAATTTCACGAAGACCTCACAAAATTTTATATAAACAACTCAAAACCTATTAATAAACCCACAAGAAAAACGTTCACACCCAATTTGGACTGTTATTAAATTATAAATGATCCCAAAATTCGTTTTTAAAACAGAAAACTATAACAAAAAGTCTTTCATACCTGTGAAATTTTGCAACGCCCACTTCCACATTTCAAAATTGACTGTAACCTTTATGTCTTTAAGATAAAGATCAATATTCTCTGAAATGAATTTTCTAGTTAGCAAATAAACTTAATATTCTATGTTGACCTACGGCTCATGTCTTTCCTGGGAACAGTTCTTAAGGCTGCTTTTCCACTAAAGATAAGCTAAGCGGTGCGGCGCAACAACGAACAAAATCGTTTAATTTATTAACTTATCATGACATAGGTCTAGTGTAAAAGAATTCATAGAATCAACGTGCTATAATACGAAAAAAGTGCGTCTATATTCTAAATCTTACCCACCATCGCTATATCATTCTATAGCACTGGTAATAGTTTCATAACTTAGATTCGACGCTTACAGACCCAGTAGTTATACTCGGAGACACCAAGTAAGCTATACAAAACAAGTATAACCTCACCTCGCTTTGTGCATAAGCTTTCTAGACAATGAGAAATTAGCTTGATTTTTTAAAAAAGAATTGGCATTTTTTTAGATCAATCTTATCCTGAAGACAAAAATGAACTCGACGAGCCTAACTAACTAGTCTAGCTGATAGGTCATCATCTGTACACTTCATGTTACTAGAGGCGACTTAATGTAAAGTCCTCGCCACAACGCAAAGAGATTACAGCGCGATCAATTTGTTTTACGCAATCCATTCAAAATCAGTGACACGGAAATAATGGCTGTTCGCAGCGATTAGCATTGCTACGGAACAACCTAATTACTTACAATTAAATGTTCGAGCAAATGTTTTAGTAATCGCAATTGCGAAAAAGACTTGACAATCGTAAATCTGACGGTAAATATAATCAATTAAAGTATGGTACAATATTGTGAAATCATGTTGGTATTTGCTTTTAAATGAGTCGGATAACTTACAAAAGACTTTTCACACTAATATTATAAAGGCGAAAGTTTGTGAGTGTGTGAGTGTGTATGTTTGTTACTTCTTCATGTCTAAACGGCTAGTGTGATTTTGATAAAATTTGGTACGGAGTTAGCTGACACTCTGGATTAACAGATAGAATAGTTTTTATCCCGATTTTATCTTCCCGGGGGATAATTTTCGAGTTGTAGCGCGTGAAGCCGCTGGCAACAGCTAGTAATCGTAGAAACGTAAAGAAAACCATAATTATCCCTGTCCTTGTCCTATCTACGAGTAACTTGAGGTCGGCACATCACGTTCTTTTTTTCATTCTCCTCTATCAACCGTCACGCTATTTCTTTCTAGGTCTTACTCTCCTATCATTCATAATATTAGTTTTATCACTTTTTCAGTCACATGCGATTCGCCTCTCCTCTTAATATGACAAGACAGTCGATTCCCTTTCAACTTTTCTGTAACTGGTGCAACCTTTAAAATTCCTCACGTCACGAAAACCAAGCTCTGGAAATATTACTTAATGTGTGAGGAGAGCTATAAATGAGTTTATTACGAGTAAAATTTAAACAAAGATGAGATAATAAAATTCATTAATGAGGCAGTCTGTTTTTATAACAGATGCTCTTTTTAATTAAATAAACACTTAAGAGCATAAAGGTAACACTATTATTTTAAATATAACTTTACTGATCCATGCTTACAGTTGCGACGTACTATATTCTTCTGTTTTTAAACATAAAAAACTCCTCTTGGCTGTGTCAGAACTCAGAACACCTGAAAGTGGTTATTTTGACCCACGGCTAGAAAAAATTAATTCAATTTGATGGTTTATACCACACGCTCTAATATTACCACATGTTTCTGGTTTACACTGTATACTTACAC
Organism: Diarsia rubi; assembly: GCA_932274075.1. Lineage (NCBI taxonomy): Eukaryota > Metazoa > Arthropoda > Insecta > Lepidoptera > Noctuidae > Diarsia > Diarsia rubi. The sequence goes on along the minus strand of OW026424.1, from coordinate 14,524,643 downwards.
ACTTCATTCCAAACATTTGACTGGACCTGAACAATGACAAAAATGTTGCCGATTGCTCTGCACAAACGCTTCCGGTAACCAACTGTAACAAAATCCGACTATAGTATTATTTAGATGTTCCTTTTGATTGTAGAACTACCGATCTTTATTACAAATCTATTGGGCTTTAAAACTTTATTGATTGTGATCGGACTTTCAGATTTGGAGGTATTCAGTCGGCTTTGTTTCATCGTCTTTCGAATTGGGTATTAGTTCAACCTACATGAATTTCTTACTGTTGATTGTCAAGATTATTATCTAGAGAAGAATTTGCGGAGGTCATATAGCTATCGCTGCGACTACCGTTATCGGTATGTATGAAGCTATTACAAGAATAGGCAGTCGCAGTGTGTCTGAGTGCAGTCTGCTCTTTCAAGAATGTGGAAGTTTAAATTCTGCAAGCAGCTACCAATGTAGGCAGGAATTTATCATTGTAGCCTTTCTGTCCGTTGTCAAACGAGAATGCAATTTGATTATCTTATATTCTCGCAGTGTCTTAAGACGATGATGGTTAACCAATGTGTGTTGCCAGTGATGACTTATGACACAGAGCTCAGAGTCACGTAACGAGCCATGGAGAGAGCTATGCTCGGAGTTTCTTTGTGCGACAAAATCCGAAATGAGCAAATTTTCCGAAGAACCAGGGTCACCGACATAGCTCTCAAAATATGCATGTTGAAGTGGCAATAGGCAGGCCACATCGCTCGGAGATGGTTCTCCGAGCGATGTGGCCTGCCGATGACAACCGATGGGAAAGAAAAGTTCTCGAGTGGCGACCACGAACCGGAAGACGCAGCGTTGGTAGGCCTCCCAGGCGGACCGGTGTCATCGTGAGAGTCCCGGGCAACCGGTGGATGCAGTTCGTTATGGTGTTCTATCAGGGATGCCTTTGTCCAGCAGTGGACGTCTCATGGCTGATGTTGATTTTCTCGTATCAAAAATATCATATGAAAAGAGGATTATCATTTTCGCTCTGAACAACTGCCAATCATCTTTATTTGAGGATACTAAGTTAATAAATAATAGGGATGTTTACTGACTTAAAAAAATGTGATTCTAATTGGTCCGTCTGTTAGATTATCGAAAAATATTGAAAACGTATTTTTTGTTTCATCGAAACAATAAAAATTGACGAAGATAAAACACGTCAAAGATTTGAGTGGGGATGGGTGACGTCACTGATCGCTAAAAATTGTCATAAGTACTAATGTTTTAGAGAATGACGTCACACAAGTTTTAAAAGCACTGTATCGTCTTCATTGTTTGTTTACGTGAAAAAAGAAAAAATACGTGTCCAATATTTTTTGATAATCTATATGACGGACTAATTAGATTTTTTTTTGTGAACTACCCTATTGAAATGAACCCATGGATACTATAAGAGATACTGCAGACTGTTTCATAAAAAGGAGTCAGTCAACTGACTCCTGTTTATACAGTGTGATTCTTTATAATGTGCACATATCGAAATGGGGGAATCTATGCTTAATTTTATCGACGGAAAAATTAAAAAAAAATCTAAATATTTTTTAATATTTTTTATGGAATTTTTAAAAATTTTGTCTGCTACTGTGACCCCAGTGTAAACAAAACGGTGTAACTTTTAAACTAAATTATCTATCGCGATGAAACAAACTCCATAATTGTAAGTAATTTGATTAACCAAAAAACACGTAAGTATCTAATATGTTTCGATAATCTAACAGTCCGGACTAAACAAAATCATATGTTTTTTGATCAGGAAATATTCCTATTCCCGCTAAAGTACGTTAAAACTCAAGTACCTAGCATATTTGATACAGAGTTTGATGAAAAATGGTACAAAAGCTTTTCAAAACTGTGTCATACTGCCACCGCTTACAACAAAATTGGAAGCAATTAAGCTCGTCTGTGTATTTAAGTGTAAGAAACTGAGATTTTCGGGTCAATTGAATCGATACAGTGTGTTAAAACAGAACTTGTAGTACACTTTTTTGTATCAAAAAGCCGCGGGGGAGCCCAAAAGATTCAATATCGCTGGTTCACGTGAACAAAACGATTCGTCTGTTTCTGTAACATAAACTGGAATCGAACGACTTTGCAACGGTCAAACATGACATTAATTATTTCCCTATCAAGAGTAAACAATCTAAGGATTTGTTTAAACCAGTCGGTGTTAAACTAAAAATAAATATTAACAAACACCGTGTCCGTGGACATGTTTTTATTAGACCAATTTCATTCACCTCTGTTGAACATTAAGGAAGTTTACCCAAAGCGTTTTTAATATTTTTTAGAAAAAAAAAACGTTAAATTTCATTATGTTTTATCTGACAGCCCACATGATACGGTATTAATTAAACACGGCTCGGACTCATGAATTATCATGAGGTTAATAGTCACCAATGAGCTTGGAGTAATTATGTAGATGAAGCTCTTTGCGTCCGCGCAGTGGTGGGGGGATATGTGGCCTGTCTGCGTGGTGAGTCGCCAAAGATTATGATAAACGAAAGTATATAAAACTTAATTCGATATTATGGTATTTAGAAATCATACGGTATGTCTTTTTTTGTTTAACAAACCCCTTTTTGTTTATTTGTTACACTATTCTACCATTTCATTGTTTTACTACTACTTTAAAAGTAACAGTTCTAGGCCTTGGTGATAAGTGAATAACAAATTATGAGCTTTTATAAATTAAGGTATCTGACATTTTGCTCTCATCATTCTGCTAAGATAATTTATATCTTATTACTTTGTATTTTAGTTATTTTTCGGGGGCTACCGTAAATTACGATAATGATCTTGATCAGAAACTGGAGATGAGAATATAATTATAGAATAATATTTTATTGCTATAACATTACAGGTGTGTTTGATTTTTACGTAATCAAGACTGACGGCTACATCAAAGCATCCACATTAACTCACGCCTACCAAAAAACGGAACAATCATCTCTCATCTACTAATATTCATAATCTTTGACGCCCGCGCAGGAGGCGGGCCCAACTCGACGCTTCGCGCGCATCGTTCGCGTGCCGAGGCGCGCGCGCCACCCAAGCGCGGCTACCGGCCGTAATCTCAAAGATACACTACAAGACAAACATAACTTGAAACGCGGTGATATTTGAAACTACAGTTAGTGTATTGAATTTGACAGTTCGATGACGTTTTTCTTACCAAGCAGCGCCACCCTGCTGTCTCAAGTTAAGATGGCTTTTTAATACCCCACCGATGAGAGACGTCATCACAGTGTTTAGGCATTGATTTTTGTTTGAGGTTATCGGGAAGGCGGTGACTGATTAATGCCGATTAAAAGTAGGTTTTGTTAAGTAGCGTTGTGTCTGCGGAAGATAATCTACTGATGAATGATGTCACGGAATAATAAAACAGTTTCTTATTTCGAATAAGCTAAAGTTTTTGGTATTTTTTAAAGCAGATTGTTTATATCTAAACCTTATTACTAAACAAACACAAAGATTGTGAACTTAGCGCATATTTTTGTATCTTCTACATTACTTTAATGACTTGATATGTAAACGTTATAGTGATGTCATTAGAATATAAATTAAAAAATTATCATTCTCAGTAATCAAGGATCAACACAGAAAGACGCGGTCGGTAACTTATCTCCTCAAACGTATCAGCTCTTCAATACCGTGATGGCTTTATATTAAAGGTTCGACTTTTGGTAATGGACGGTGGATCTTTCAACCGCCTTCCATTACCGTTAAGTTATCAGATTTTAATGAATAAGTCTTTAAGATACCTTTATACCAAGTAAGTTTAAAATACAGATAATTATAATAGAACAAACATGAAGTTAAGTTATAATAATAGATTTTCGACTCTACGTACCAAACGAATACTTCATGCAATTATTGCAAGATGATAAATTTATCTTTCGTAATATAGATCATTACGAAGGGTAATGATCTTTTGACTTCGCCGTAGTCGGGTAAAAACTATGTTGTACTACGTCTTTTAGAAAACGAAATAGTAATTTCCTATAGTAAATATTATATCACGAAATTATGGTGATCTGCAAACAAATAGCAAAAGAAATGCGACAAAATTGAAAAAAAAGAACAGTCACGATCGTCAACTGTCACAATCTTGTTATATAACAGAATCATTTTATAAAGTTCAACACTTTCTTATACACTGTAAGCATTGGTTGCAATTCATGCATATTTTACGACTCACTTCATTTGCCTTGATAGTTTGTTACTTACCATACTGTTACTCAATTGACTCATTCATCATTGATTTACTTCCACTTTAATTTGTTCTTTATTTTCAATATTGTATGTACCTATAAGAAAGTAATATTTGTTATTTAAATCTCTGCGCAGAGCTAGAGTAGTGAAGCCTTATTGATAGTACTGAAGGCGCCGTACCAATAGCCAAATTCAGAGTCGATTCAATTTAGATTACCATTATCACCACCAAAGCAACTTTAAGTAGCATACTTCTTCTAATGTTTAGCACATTAGAAGAAGTATGCTACTTAAAGTTGGTTCCACTTTCGTTCAAAAACACTTAAGAAAAAAAAATAAAGACAAAATTTCACCATCCTGCAAATAAAAAAACGTCATCCAAACAAACTCTACAACTCACGCATACAAAGCCTACTTTAGTAGGTGCTATTACCAAGTAGTTTATTGCACAGGATCAGATAACAAAGGAACCCTAGCCGAACATACGGGACCACCAAGAATTGACGCAGGTGCCCGATGAAGGCATTACACTGAATCGACCATTATGATTAAACGGAATTGGCCGTAGTCTATGTTTGCAATCTACTAGAGTACTTGGGTTTAGGGTTGTCTCACCTAAAGGCTTTAGAAGACCTTGAAATGGTAACTTCTTGAGTAAAAGTGGCGAATAACTTGGGATAAGTCTGGTTACTAAAGCTGCGAGAGCTTGTGCCGAGACACCTAGTCCTATTTCAAGATTATTTGATATTGAACCTTAAATATCTTCGTTTTGCAAAGTCAAAGTCTCTTCTAAAAGTTTTATAGTTCGTGTTTTCGACAAACGAATATCTTATTCTTGTCCATAAAGGTGTAAATTGCATACCTTTTCCGCGTTAAAATTTCAACAGTAGTCTTCACTAGCAGCCCTATAAGAGCCCCCAGGGTTATTGATTAGTAGTTACTGTACTTAAATGATCACTTTGCCGAGATAAAGTCCAAGTTATAATTATAATGTAAACGTGCTTGAAGTTTGAGCGATAAGAATTGAAGGAGGTGGCTGGATTAGATCGACTGTAACTTAATTGAAGCCTGGAAAGCCTGTGAGAGATAGTCAAGGCCATTTATATGATAAGAACTGCATTACTTTTTATATGGCTGTGACGTATTTATTACTTTATCCACATTCACAGTGCTGGCGCCTAAGGCCAAGAAGAACTGTAACTTTCTAAGGAATTGTATTTTAAAACACGGGACGAAAAACATAGCAAATGTCGATAAACATAGCAAGCAGCTGTTAAATAAACCTGAAAAAAAATATTATAGCCAATAGGGATATACCATCACGCCACAGTAATCATCGGACGGTTACGCAGTCGTCTACCTCGTAGTACAGCCATATTTCACCAGTTGTATATTTATGATTATTTTAATACGGGGCGAGGCTATTGTCATCAACTGGGCATAAATCCAGACTTCATGGCTGCCACTAAAAAAGTCCTGATACCCATAAGATACGAAAAACAGTTGGCACCGACCGGGGAATCGAACCATCATTGGGCTAACGAGGCAGTCAATACAGTGTGCAGTGGTAATTAATTGCAGGTTTTGGACATACTAGGGTGCGAACACACGTGTCATGATCTGTTCGGCATGATACGACCTCGCTTCTTTACACCATCAAAATAGAATCATCATCAATTTAAAAAACAAATGAAAAAAAAGAAGAAAAAATAGAATAAAAAATAATTTAAAAAAAGAATATTTTAACGTAAATCACATAGAAACAGATACATGCCAAACCTTGCAAGTTTCATCAATAATAGGGATGTTTAATGACTAGAAAAAAGGAGATTCTAATTAGTCTCTCTGTTAGATTATTGAAAAATATTGGATACGTATTTTTTGTTTTATCAAATCAATAAAAATTGACGAAGATAAAATGCGTCAAAGATTTGAGTGGGGGTTTGTGACCTCACTGACCGGTAAAAAATGCCATACTAATGTCTTAGAATATGACGTCACGCGAGTTTTCAGAGCACTGTATCGTCTTCGTTGTTTGTTTACGTGAAAAAATAAAAGATGCGTGTTCAATCTTTTTTGAAAATCTATGTGACGGACTAATTATTTATTTTTCCGTTAACTACTCTACTCCAAACATTTAGTAACACATTACAACCAGGCTTACTTAACTTATATCTTAGAAGTAATAGGTATTCGATACTAACGTGTGGGGTCGGATTTACAATGTAAGCGATTAAATGGAAGTAGTAAGTCGACACCGTAGTATCGTTGCCAAATGTGATGGCATGCGATTGTATCTCACTTTAGCGATAAAATTCCAACTGTATTTTGTTTTCATAGTCATTTGACCACCCACATAGATTAATAATAGAATGCATCTTTATCTAGGTGACTAGGAGAACATAAATTAGGTCAATCAAGCGTTTGTGAACAGATGTGTAGGTCTGTGTTGTTTATTTTTGAAACTTTAATGTCCCCCCACTTATTTGTCACCCATTTATTTTTTTCTATTTTTGTTAGACCCAAAATTTAGCTACGCGAACTCCGCTTGCTAAAGAAGGTAGATTATGTAAAAAAGTTGTTTTTCATGATACTCGTACTAGCTATGAGATTGTAAGTCTTATTCATCTTCATGTAATAATTATGTGCTTGCACTAATATGTTCTTGAGGGCCTTTCTTTACACAATTTTTTTTATCAACCCTTACATTACACAAAAATAGAATGTATTGGGTGGTTTGGTAGTATATCATCATCATCGTTCGCTTGCTTTTATCCTCATTTATTCGGTGTCGGCGCATTATGTCTTCATCTCACATTAATCTACAAAAATACTCCATCAATCCTATTGAAAGTCGCTAAAGATAAAACAGCTTTCGAAACGATTGCCCCTTATCTTAGCCTCCAGGTCACACTAACTTATTAGACACTACATTTCAATGTATCGAACGACACAAGTCTTAATTTTACCATACACGGCTACTAAAATACAGCCACATTGTGTTCTTCATCTTCCTTATAAAGCAAATAGTGCCAAGCAAATGTTTTATTAGTAAATCCCTGTGAAATCCTATCTAATGTTACTTCACTGACACGAGTCGGTAATCCTTCAGTAACATAGTAACGCAAGGTAGTACTCGGAATAACCGTATTAGGACTTCGAAGAATGTTCCTTTAGCGTTAGAAATCAACAAATAAAAGCTACTGTTTGTAAGACCGATATTAATATACCGTTATGAACGCTTTACGCTCATTGCATTGTGCTATTATTGTAGCTTCCTGAAGGTGTGTCTAATATTTTATGGAGCAGTTATTTCATTAGCGTATACGCAAATTGATTGTACTGAAATGATTGTCATGTTTAGATAAGTAATTATAAAAAAGAAGTGTGTTCAACTAGTCACTAACAGCTCAGATGTTAAGTAAGTACGTATTTGGTTGTAAAGTCCAATTTACACCCATAGAGCTGGCAGAAGTTGTTTTTACAGTAGGTATACGTGTCAAATATAAACCATAAATGCACATACTATTTACCAACTTCAAGCCCATTAAATTCCATGTATCACTGAGGATAGTCGTACATGCAACCCGACAATAACAAAGACAGTAGACATTCGATTACGTACAATAAAATAAATTGGTATTGGATTTAGCGATGAAACGGTCCAATACGCTTGTTACAACTAAATTGGTTTGTAAAGCAGGCATTTCATTTTCGCGTTCTATCCACTGTCCACTGTTGTAGTTATGAAGAAAGGAGTATTAGCTCTAATAGCTTTGTGTTTGTAGGGGAGCGTACCGAGGATAATATATAAGTTTAGCTGGGATAAGATTGCAACCATCAGAAGCGGGATTTTAGATGTTTGGAATTCGTTTTTTTTTAAATAACCTGCTGAAGTGCAATTACTATAAAAAAACATCCCACCAGGTGAAACGATGAGCGGTTAAGGGCTTGGAAATTGCTAGTTTCGGGAAGTTCAAGGCCGGTCGATGTGGCGACAGCACTTGGGCGAGGTCTACTTACGATCAACGTCTTTTGGATAAATTCTGGGAGAATTATTGCATTTTTTTGTGAGGACTGTTCAATGTGATTAAATAATTGGCTTATAAAATAAGATTTCTACGTAATATTCAATCAAAAACCAGATTAAAAGAGTCCAATTTTGAACAAATTAAGTGAGTGTCTACTTGTTTCCATTGTTTGCGTTCTTGACATCAGTAGAACACTGCAAAGCAATTATTGCGTTTGTTTTACGTTTTTGACACCAAAAGAACTCGACAAAAAACTGCTCAACAGTATTAGTAAATACTCTGCAACCATAAAACATAACGTTTCCCATATAAACGGGATCTAAGGCGGATACGATACCCGTTAGTCGGAATGGACTCGTATGTAAAGCGTTCGCGCAAATTGCATAGGTCCACAAGTCGACTTCATAACGGCTTATGTCTACAATGAACGCGACAATCAGGAAGACTCGATTTGTATAGATTGTTATACTGTTCACCGGGTTTTACACTAGTACGTTTAAGTTTTAACGGAGACCGCGACTCCGCTTGGTAAAATAATCGAAGTTTTACTGGACATTTTGCTTACTTAACAGAACAGTACCTACCGGAATATAAGAGAGGTATAGGACGACCTCTAGTTAAGTGGTGGACTAGCATGACGAAGCTTCAATTGGATGAAGAACTGACCTACCTAACAACCCAGGATAGACTGACAGGCACCTACTCGTATTAGTATAGTTATATTTATATAAGTATTTCGATAATTTATAATAGGGTATTTCACCAAACAATCTAATTAATAAAAATAATAAATAATAAAATATGTTTATTGAAATTAGTCACACGACTTGAAACGACTTTTCGAAACACTGTATCGTCTTCATCTTTTGTTCATGTGAAAAAAAAATAATACGTGTCCATTATTTTTTGGAAATTACTAATTAGACTTTTTTTAGGTAAATACCCATTATTCAACACCAGTTGACGTCTTCAAATCAATAGCATTATACCTACTATGTATTTTTAATTCTACTATACTATACTTTACTAAGCGCAAATAACTCATCCATATTTTTCATTCTGTTTCCTAACAAAACTCCTTTATCTTTTCACCGTCGTCGTCATATAAGTTACAAACATACACACGAACTTACTAACCATAATAATATTAAGCTTAGTGTTATAGGAGCACCGTTGTGGTTATTTATAGTCGTGCGTGCAAACTTTAATTTATATGGTGGGTGTCGAAGTGATTTGTAAGTGGGCTTTGTTATAGATAGACGATGCTACGGTTGTATTAGAATTTCTATAGATATTGTCTGTACTTGCACATGTTCTACATACTAAGTGATGCATGGTCATGCATAGGATGTCGTGTTATTGCCGGTTGATGGTTATTTTCTTGTCCTTGTCAAATATAGTATTTTTTTATGATCGTTACGATATTAAGGCAAGTGAGCTAGGGAAAGGAGTTCGTGCCCAATTGATAACAGCCGATTTAATTAATCTTCTATCGCCTTGATCAAGCCGCGCTTGCCAAGAGTTGATCTGCGAATGAGTGACCAACTATCACATAGGTACCGAATTTCCTTCGTGCCTCAGAAGGCATGTTCAGCAGTTCATCCCGGCTTTCATTAGTAGATCTTTGGCAGTCAGTAAAGGTAGATAATACCGAAAATCTGATAACTGCTTCATTATTCTGAGCTCTATTGCGTTTGTACAGATACAAAGGTGTTTTAAGCAATTTTCTGATACCCTGAAGACGTCATCTCGTTGCCCATTTACATCACCATATCATTTGCGAATAGATTTCGACATTATCTTACATCATGAAGACTCCTATCTATAGCAGTAGACGTAAGCTGATACAATGATACTAAAACACTCCTGCTCTGGCATCTTAAATTTCACACAGCTTAAATCATTTTGTATCAGGATTAAATATTCCAGTGCATAATTAGTGACAGTTCACTATCTTATAGTCTTCGAGACTAACCTGTTTCTTTATACATGACTTATACAGTGCACTGAATATATCCAAACCTGATAAATTGCCTTGATTGCGCTTTATCCATGGTCTTGTAACGGCGGTTTGATGATACCTGTAGAAGGTTACATGGACTCTTAGGATGTTAGAAATTAATAAAGAATATTTTCTGTTCGAATACCTCGTAGCCAACGGGGTATTAAAACAGGAAATTTTCTGTTCAGCTGTAGCTCCCACTTGTTGCTGAGCACTGCTTACCACTGCTGAGCAATCTGAGCATTTGGTCATGGGTTCTTTACTAAGGTCAGACAAAGTGTACAGGGTTTTTCCATCAGAAATTCTCAGAATTCCTTTTGTTTTTGGAGGGTAGGAAATCATCAAATGACTCCTCCCGCTCTGGGCAGAGCGGTAGAGTGTCAGACTTCTACTGACTAAAAACCACCCATGTTCGCTCGTAGCCCTTTGTGCCGAAGCAGCGGTATCTCTTTCGAAAAACATGCAGGGAGTCTAAATGTGTGCCCGCTTGCCTTAGATACACAGTGAAGTTGCAGTTACAGTATTGATATTTTTTCTCTGTTCCAGATTACCAAAATCAAGATGAAGATAAAATGGAGGAGCTTATGAGACTACAAAAGAAAGGAAAGAAGTTTATTCCGCACAAATAAAAAATCCCACTAACAACAAAGCTGTAAAAAAGCCAAGTCGCACCACTCAGTTCTTTTACCGTAAAAAGTAGTGAGATCCTTTTAATACCAAGTCAGTTAATAAATTCAGTCCCAACTTAAAAATCATTGATGTTTTAAATAAATACATTGACTTGGCCATAGCATCGCATTCGCCAATGTCAAACAGGCCATTATAATAGCTAATCACCATCGCATTGGTAAATGTGATGCAGTGGCCAAGTCAATCTATTTATTTAAAACATCAAAGATTTTTAAGTTTTCGTTTTATAATTTAGGCTTCTAGTTCGTAGTAGTTAGTAGTATCTACAACGAAGTTATATAAGGTCAAAAATGGCCTGAACTGGTTCGAGAAAAGGATGGTACGGCCGTGCCGCTTTATTGCTCGACTTGGCGAAGGCACTGCCGTGCCCCCAGATAAGAAAAGTTATAGCAATATGAAAGCTATATAACTTAAATCACTGCAAATATTTGCAGGTATCAATTGCGATGTTCTAGTTTTAAAGTGTTGGTGAAACTATTGCCACATATGATATTTTCAACGGTATTTCTAGATGACTAGCAAAACCAATGACACGTAAAGACATCATAGTTAGACGTGACCGTTTGAGGTATTTATGTTGTGACAGATGGATATTACTGTTATAACAGCAGCTAAGGATGCTAGTTATTTTTTACATAGTCACTGGGTGGTGCTGATAATGGTTGGTGATACTGATAACTAACTCGAAGCTGACAAAAATAATACCTTAGGAGTTAAAAATTTCGAAATGCTCTGGTAAATTAAAACAAAAGAAAACTAGTGGGCACCAGTTATCTGTAACATAGTGAATTAGGGTTGGGCCAGGTTACGAAGGACATGGCGAAACAAACTGGCCTGCTCCGTCAGAACTGAAAGAAGAACGCGCAGATTCACGAGAAATGGAAGAAAATGAGGGAGGCCTTTGACTAGGAGTGGGACAGAGGTGCCTAGGAGTAAAAATGGTGACTCATGGGAAACTGAACCACAATTATTCTGTCATCGTGTTTGTCATGTCTCTATAATCCTATATCATTCGACTTCAAGTGAACAAATCACCAACAATTAAACCTTTTACTTCATGCCGTATGAGTCTCCGGAATTCCTTTTCAATCAGAAAAATGTTTAGTACGACTTTCAACCTTACGCATTCGGATAAGTAGCATTTAGTAGATGTAAAACGAGGTTCTTTCCGTTTATGTAAATTCAATACGCACTTACTGGTTTTTCATTTGTTTATAGACATTTTATCTTGGAAGGGAATCTAGGCTGGATTGGATGTGGTAGTCGGTATTTTAAGATCCTTGAATTTGTAATTATGTTGTCGCGATTATATTGAGGTGTTTTCATACGTTTTGCATGCTTCTTATAATTATGTTTTTGATTATTTACGATTTTCATTGGCTTAGTGTGTTTTGAGTTTGCGTGGATAATCAAATAAAATGCTTATTCATGCTTGAGCTGTGTTTCGATTTTAATGCCTCCTGAAACATTCCTTTTTGTCGTTTTCTAAATACGGCGGTTACTATTCTCTTTTAGATGAAATTTTATTTAAAACAATTTTCTTTTTAACCCATGAAAAAAGAAGGTGATTTTTAAAGAATTGTGTGGTCTATGAATCTGTTAAACTGCGAAAAAGATACAAAACAAAAAAAAAGCTTCTTATGTCGCAGATTCAATTTACTCCCGGACTATTTTTCAAAGACATTCGCATAGCCATAAACCAACTGCGATTCGTAAGCAATCGTGTTACAGATGCAAGCGGAGGTTAAACGACTGGTTGGTTGTAAACCGACGCTATAACGTGTCGCACGTATCCACGACACTTTGACATAAGAGCTAAAAGTGTTGTGGTAGCTCTTTTAAAACATTCCATGGACCTAGCACGAACGTGCGGAGTAAAGAATTACGTGCGATTTTAAAATTGAAATCAATACTCAATGCACGTGTTAGAATAGGGTATTTCACCAAAAAAATCTAATTAGTCCGTCAGATAGATTTCCAAGAACTATTGGACACGTATTTCTTCTTTTCAAAAGATTAAGACGATACTGTGCTTCGAAAAGTCTTATCAAGTCGTGTGACGCCAGAAGGTTAGTACTTTTTTACCCACAAAGTGACGTCTAAAGTCCCCACTCATGAACTTAACACGTTTTATTTTCGTAATTTTTCGTAAGTTTTTTTTTGATGAAATACCCTATTGCAGGGGTAAATCGCGTTTGACATCTGAATATAATAAATGTGCTTCCTACATAAATAATATAGGATAGTGTTTGAATCTGAATGAATCCGCACTGCGTTTAATTCATTACAGTTACAGCCCATAACTCTCATTCATACTAGGTTTATTTGATTACATGCTTAGCGTGTCTTTTATCTTCAGCCTACAGCAGTCCACTGCTGGACGTAGGCCACCTCAATCGTACGCCTCTCAACTCTATATTCTTCTTATTAGTCCGTCTGTCAGATTATCTAAAAATATTAGATACGTATTTTTTGTTTTATCAAATCAATGAAAATTGACGACGATAAAACGCGTCAAAGATTTGAGTTGGAAAAAGAAGGGGTTGTGACGTCACTAACCGCTAAGAAATGTCATTTTAATGACTTAGAACACGACGTCTAACGAGTTTTAAAAGCACTGTATCGTCTTCATTGTTTGTTAACGTGAAAAAAGAGAAAAGACGTGTATAATATTTTTTGGAAATCTATCTGACGGACTAATTATATTTTTTTTGTTAACTACAATAAAAAAAAAACACTCTTACTTAACCAAAAACCTATCCGTATTCCTTCTTGTTCCTTTTGCATTCTACGGCCGCGGTATCTCTTTTGAAAAAATTGCGCAACAGAGTATGCTTTTTTTTTGGGTTTTGGGAAATCATTAAATGACTCCTACCACTCTGGGCAGAGCAGTAGGTAGGGAGTGTAAGACTTCTACTGACTAAAACCACCAATGTTCCTTCTTAGCGTGTGTGTGCGTGTGTATGTGGTGTCTCTTTAAAAAAACAAACACCACATACACACACACACACACACAGACACACACACATACCCATATTGATATTGATTAATACTAAAACTAATATTAATATACATTTAAATAGTGGATCTTCACTTTCACTCTTGTAAAGCTCATTTTTATTAAATACCAATTTTGACCGATCACTGTCTCTTAAAATACAGGTCTCCTATTTTAAGAGGCAAGGTTCATTATTATTTTGTATACTAACGTCTGAATACTGTAACGCTACTCAATTTTAAGTTGGCCTTAAATCTCGTTCTGTCTCTGTTACTTCAGCATAGAGCGACCGAGACAGCACTAGATTTGAGGGTTGATTATAATTATTTGAGTGGCGTTTCAGTATTCGGCCGATAGACTATTATGGTAGAATTAAACAGTTTATGCCCAAAGCCATTCAAAGCTATATTATTATGCTCATTGAATTTCTGTCACTTTATTTTTAAACTGTGTCTGTGTGCATAATTGGGAGAAATAAACAATTATTATTATTAGCCCTTTGTGTCGAGGCCGCGGTAACACTTTCGTACAACCCGCCGCTCTGACGGGAGCGTATGCTTACATCGTGCATTTGTGCTGAGCCTCCAAAGTAACTTCTATATTTCGAGTTACGGATTGATAGTTTTGTTAGTATCCTATTACATTTTATGGGGTGGAATGTTAAAGTGTTGCTGCTGTTAGATCAGTAAGCGTAATTGAAAATGGTGTGTTAATGGTCCGGAATGTTACATCGACTGCGAATGTCTTGGTAGTATGTTTTATATGAGCCATTAGTTGTGTTTGATGCGGGAGGTGGAAAATCAAGTGTTGTGGATAGGTCTTTGTCCAGGTGTAACACAAAGTAAGAAGGAGACGCCCCGATGGACTCTTCTATTAGAGGACATATTGCACACACTATAAAGGGTGTAAAAGTACCTTTAACGCAAACGAAAGGCACTTGGTCTCCTCACCACTGCGATTTTTTTTTGTTTTAGAGAATATTTGGGAACCCCCTAGTTACAGAGGTATTGGGTGTCAAAGTTCCAAATTTTGCAACAGCTGTTTTTGTAAATACTAGTTTTTCAGTTTATAACTTTACTTAAGTTACCTCCATGACCCGTTTACTATTCAAAGCATCCAATAGCACAATGTTTTAATAGTGCTACATTGAGTTTTACCGTAAAATGTGATTTTTGACCCCAAAAAAAAACTTTTGCCAGCAAAAATTTTTGCGCAGGGGTACTTAGTTTGATATTCAGAATGCTTGGTTGACGTATGTGTGAAGGGTTCGTTTACACCCTGTATAACATGACATCTTGCCTGTGATCCCTGAAAAGTGAGGCAGACATGTTCTTAACCGTACACCCACTTTTAGCCAGTTATGTTTACATTCCATGTAATAAGGAGCGAGCCTATTGCTATCAAGCGAACACAAATTCAGAATCTGTGGGTGCAACTGAAAAATCCCTGATGGAAAAATACAATAACACTTTGCCAGATCAGACTTAAACTGGACTGCGGAGGTTATTTTATCTCGGCTGGGCAGCGTTCGCGATGTTGCGCGGTATCTTCTAGTCCAACTTACCACAGTGTCTATGACCGGACGAAAGTCTATGACCAGTGGGTTTTGGCAGTGATTACATACGGGTCGCTCACAATAGGCCTCATCAGAAAGCTCAAGTCACCCAAAGGGATTATGGAGAAGGCTATGCTCGGAGTTTCCTTGCGTGATCGAATCTGAAATGAGGACATCCGCATGAGAACCAAGGTTACCGACGTAGCCCGATGAATCGCCAGACTTAAGTGGCAGTGGGCAGGGCACAATGCTCGCAGAACGGATGGCCGATGGGGTCGAAAAGTTCTGGCGACCGCGAACTGGAAGACGTTGCGTTGCCTCCAACTAGGTGGACCGATGACCTGGTGAAGGTTGCACGGACCCGCTGGATGCGAGATGTACGGGACCGGTCAATGTGGCGACACCTGGGGAAGGCCTATGTCCAGCAGTGGACGTCTTTTGGCTGAAATAATAATGATGATGTGGAGGTCAGATAGGCAGTCGCTCCATGTAAAATGCTGGTATTTAGCGGCATCGTTAAGACTGTAAGCCGACCCCGAAATAATTAGAAAAAGCTAGGCGGATGATGATGATGATCTTAAATATCTACGTAACTTTCCTCAGCAGACGCCAAATCTTCTCCGCGCTTTGTGGTTTAAGTCAACACGTTATATTAATCATTCCACAAATCTTACCCATCACTTCACCAACCCCCATCACTTTGCTTTTCAGTTTAAACAAAGCTTCAGAACATCAAACACTGAAACCACGGTAAACAAGTCACGTTATAATTACCATATCAGCTAATACGTGAAAGCCTATAAGCCAACATAATACCTACTAGCTCAGCGTACTAGTAATCTCCTATGTACTGATCAAACATGTGAAACATTTGGAGGAAAAGCCAGAATATCGACTTATAACGACTTTTAAAATTATTTAATTGGAGAGTGTATATCTCAAAGTTGTTCTCATTTCAAATTAAAAAATAAATTCCATCTGTAAGGGGGAAAACAGTGGTTGATTGATTTTTATTTGTAACGGGAATGTCAAAATTAAGCGAAGTGCGTGTAACTTTTGAACGAACCCAGTTGCTGACATTAAGAGTTTGACACAAAATATTAAGGACAAAGACAGACGATTCACATTTTGATGCAGGTGTAAAGTTTGCGTCTGAGTACCTACTAATACTTTTTAATTATTGATTAATATTTGTGTCTGTACGCATTAACTTGCACCTCTTACTATTGTATCGAGTCTGGTTCTTCTAACCAACCTAACAGACAGATGTGTTGCTGGGGAGTTGGTTCCGCCACTTCTTCTTTCCAGCTAAAACACTAGTGAAGCGTCGAAGGGGGGGCGTTTCGGGGGACTGTCTCTTAAGTAAAGTAAAGTAAATTTTGACGTTTGAAAAGTGCTGATTATCAGCCTAGTTTGAATAAATCAGTTTTGATTTTGATTTTGTGAAGTTTTTTTCTATAATTGCATTCGGTGGTTGGTGATTACTTTTATTATTTATTCATTTACCACAAATTATAGCACCATTACATTTACTCAACCTAAGTTAAACAATTTAGCATTCTGAGTGTGGAATCACATCTCAGGAAGAATTTACCCCTTTTTTCTAGCATTTTAGCCATCAAAATCTACAACACTAACACAAAGATGTATACTAGTTAACTATTGATTATAACCAGTGTGATAATACAAAACCGTTGTATTTACACATAGCACGTGAGCGGTATTCCGGACTCGCAGTGGACAATGGTCCTCTCAGCCATGAACAGAAGCCGACAGTGGTATTACAGGCTCGGAGCGTGGCTAGAATTTGAAATGTATTCTATGCAAATAATATTACAATCTATAGTTGTGTGAATAATAATAATAATAACATAACCGTCTTCTGTTGTGTGTGAGTCATTGTCGGTATTGTTATAATGTTGGTCTGTAATTATTCAACGGAAGGGCTATTGCCTCTGTTCTTATAGTAATAAATAGAGCAGGGATCTAATCGAGGCGTCAGTCAACTGCAGTTTGCTCCATGATACTTTCTCCAATTTTTTTACTACTAGGTACTATTTTCAATTGATTTATCTTATTATACAAGATGATTTTTTAGTCACCACCCAATTATTTTCTAGGCATTAGGAATTCACTGACACCATTTTTGAAATTAGATACGTAAAATTTTCATATTAAATCATTTTCTCGAAAGAAATATTCGCTTTCCTTGAAACGTTAAAACTTTATGATGTGATATCTCAATATTCTTGTATTGAGTGAAACTAAAAGAACAAAACATGTATTCAATGATTTTCGCCAAAGATTTAGTATATCAGAATTTGGACGGTGACTAAAAAATCATCTTGTATTATAAACCAATAATATCTATATGAAGTTTCTTGTATAACATTAAAAGATTTTGACCAATAATTTTAATGGTAAAAGTAGCTTCACACACTAAAGATGCTGATGCCCGTCATCAGTCTGAGGCATATTTCTTGGCCAGTTGGATGAATTATATCATGCTGTTATCAACCGTTATGAGTGCGATCATCAATAAAATATAAAGCATGATGACATTCACCTCTAGAAATACTGTTTTTGCTTCTAGAACTGGAAAAAAGGCTGCAATCAACCACTAAATTGACCGCAAACAGGACGTTTTAAACTACATTTTAGATCAGTGTCATCATTTACATGTATGGTACACAAGCTTGTGCCAGCGGCTTCGCCCGCGTGGAGTTCGATAATGTTTCTAAGGGATCATACTACCGGGATAAGAAGTATCTTATGTGTTAACACAGGTTAGTAACTACCTGTGTTCAAAATTTCATCTACATCTGTTCAGTAGTTTTTGCGTGCAAGAGTAACAAACAAACATCCATCCATCCATCCATCTATCCATACATCTTCACAAACATTCGCATTTATAGTATTAGTAGGTGAAGTTCATAACAACATCACGCCTGTAATCGCCGAATGGTAAGGCAGAAGTGTAGGTACACCCATTTCGTTGATGACTTTTAAGTTCCATAATATAATAGAGGGTGAGCCTAATGCCAGCAACCGGACACAAATTCCTGCTACTGAGAAATTTCTGACTGAAAAACCTAATAACATTTTACCCGACCCGCTCAGCAGTTGCTTTTGCTTCCACTAGATAACTAGATCAATGAAGCAGTCCACTACATATAGAAAGAAAGAATATTCATATATTCACCTTTAGTTTAAACTAACACATGCAGATTTCTCGTGCTATTCATAATCTTAGTACAACTAACACATTTTAATTCAAGTTTATCGTCTTCTTCCCCACTAATACTCTTAATCATTTTAATTGGATGCAGCATCTTCTTATACGACATTGACATACAAGCTACCTATGACACAAACACACACATACACAAATTAACCATACAGGACTGGTTTCAAATCCCAACTCCCGTACCACTACCGTCATAAGCATCATGTTTGTTCGTAATTAACGATTCATGTTCTTATAAGAACATTGTTTTAATGTTCCACCCTCAGACGGGCCGATAAATAATCACCACTTGTGTGGTAAACGAGGTCTATGACGTCAGGTAAGTCGAGGAGCTACGGAGAACCGGACAATTGATTGTTGTCCTCGCGCAGAATTTAGGGTATTGTAATCTTAGTGTTTATCCCGCCATTGTGAAGTAGAATGTAGTGGATTACTGGAAGATTTAGTTGATATGCGTAATGTAGACATTTTCTCAGAACCTACATTAAACAGAATGCCAAATATTTTGGCCAAGTTAATAATCGAAGTGACTCGATCCTGCAGTTTAAGACCAAGGCGTAGTGTATGTTGTACGTGTGTGCGTGTATTGTGTATGTACACGGCGAGGCGTAGTTTGACCGGCCTCACTTTGCTGTTCGCAGAGTTCCGTCTTTACTTTTTATTTGATCTGAGCATGAACACAAAACTTTATAATATTCGTAGGTACATAAAGCAGGTTCAATTGTATTTCTCGTTAACCAAAACAAACAATATTATATCTCCACATTATTGATAAAACAACCACAGCTCACACCACCAATTTCATTATAACAACAACCAACAAACCCAAGAGCAAAACTTAAAACCGATCTACACTACACTAGAATAATTTCTTCGCAACATGGAATTTCCATTCTCAATAATTCCTAACATTATATAAAACCGTAAGTAGGTACAGACCTTGAGTATAATGAACTAGTATAAGAACGGGAACGTCTAGCGTGTAGTGTGGCAGAACAGGGTAATTCCTTGTCATTATAGTATTATTTATAACCGGAGCAGCTCAGGCCGACTCAGGCGCAAGTAGAAAGGCGAGGCATACGCTATAGCGCATAGATTAGCGATGCAGATGCGCGATAGCTTTCTGAATTGTGTTCATTAACATTTTACCTTGTTACTACACGATAAAATGTGTTTGTATAGAATTAAGTTGTAAAGAATATTTATTTGTTCAGATATTATCGGTTGAATAGAACGTAAATAACCTTCTGTATTTTACGCTGATAAAGGGTGTATTTTTATGGGCAATAGTTATCCAATTACTCCAAAACCTAAAATAAAATAAATACGTTTCGAAATTATTGTAATGTTTTTAGTAAATTGAACTAAAGCAGCTGTGCTATAATAATTCAATTACGGTTTCTTTTGCAAAACTTTAATAAAGTTGAAAGAAAACTTATGACTTATTTCTTAGTAACTTAAAAAGTTTGCACATTATTTTTATGCGTTTAAGTATGTAGAATTAAAAAAAACTTTTTTTACAAAAATTAATTAACTAATAACTTAGACTAATCTTAACTTTAACGAAGTATGTTTTTTTCTTTATTTTTGACCAATTTTAAAGTAACTTTAATTTCATCACGCATTCCAAACGTAAATATTCTATTTTTAATGTTGCTTGATTGCCAAAGCTTTTATTTGCTGGATATTATTACAAGGAGCCAACATTTACCCCATGTTCTAGTTTTACGATCTGTCCCATAAGGCTTCAATAAAACAATTCTAAAGAAGTTTTCATTTACTTACTCTATGCCCCTGTCCGTAACGCCAGAGGCGGCTCAACCTGTTCCCAGAGACCAGTCATACGTCATTGGACTGCCTCAAAAATTATTCCTGCATTATATAATAAATCATAGTAAACCGGTAATTAAGTCAGTCATAACCAGAACCTCTAAATAAAAAGAGTTCTATAATTTTTTCACATTAAATAACCATTTCGGTGGTACCGCTCGGCCTAAACGATCATCGATAAAGTTTTTTTTTTCAAGTTTGTTTCTTGTACCTACGTACATTATAAATGAATGGGAGTAAAATTCCGTAACAATATTGAACGGCTTTTGATTGTAACTGTACAAACTTTGACTGGTTTACTATTTATAATGTCTTTGAATTTTCCGCTATTTAACTTCTTGAATCACTACGAAGTTTATTTATTCTATTCTAATAACAAAAAGCGTTTGCCCTTAACTGTTTTTGACGTTAAAAAATTACTGCTTAACTCAACTGTAAATCAATCCAAAGTGAAAAAAAAAGACGCCAAACATTAACCACCAAAACAGTTGACTAACGAAATAAAAACAGCACATATTCTCGAAGCAATTACATCACACATCACTCGCTTAGCTCCACAAATCACCCCGACTCGCCCAAGAGCCGCCAAAGATCAGTCAAGCCAGCAAAAACTGAGATAGCCCATAATAAATCATAAGGCTAATCGGCTGCAATACAGAAGCCTTTCTAGACGCTTGAATCTGAGCATTTTGAACGCCCACAACACATCATGGTAACTTATTACACACCTTCAGAAATCCAGCATCGTTTCAATGGTAATTTGCCTTAATAACTTTAAAAACTCATTAGGTATGTTTTAAGCAATCCGTTGTGTTATTACTTTGGTATTTTCACGCCGCATCGACGTATTGAAAGTGGCGTTGAACAAGTGAAGATGCGTAGGTCAATATTGGTTCATCTTTGAAGGAAGTTTGGACGCTCTATGAGATTATCATTTTACTGCTTGTGCTCCACTCTTACAGAACATTCATTTCTCATACATTTATGATTGACGTTATAAATGATAAGTTTTACGTAGACTAATTTGCTCCTTATATAATTGGCAATAGACGAAACCGCGGCGGCGGCGGCGGTCACAAGCTAGTGCAATACACACTTTATAGGTCCTTTCTTTTTCAGTTTTTACATGATTGACATGAATAAATCAGCATCCCATGTTAGATTTATTGAACTTAACTTAACTTCGAACTAAATCTCCTTCTTTAACTTCCAAATGTAAATGACTAGCTTTATAACTCCGTCTCCACTAATGAATTCCTTACTCACGAATTACGATCGAGTTGTTTTACTGCTCTTTGCATACCTAATGTCAAAGTTGAATAGAGTCATTCCCATTGAGTACGCTTTATCTTTACGTTACGGTTATTAGAAAGTGTGACATAAAATTTTATTAGGACTCGTCTATCAATTGATAACAGAGTTTCCGAACTATTACGCAAGCCCTAATAGGTTTGGACATTTTCATTTGGTAAAGCCATTTGGTTGCTGATTAGGAGCGTGGTTTATTGAAAATATTTGGAATTGAATTTGACCATTTGGTGGGAAAATATTGGCTCTTAATTTCTCTTTCTGAAAGCTCTTCACACTTATGTAGCGTGGACGTATGTAAATTACTTGAAAACTGACCATGTTGGCCCGATATATTTTTTTAAATAATTGTCTGATACATTACAATTTTTACAATGTCGCTCTATTTTACAAAATCTCATCTAGCGCTACTGAACAGTTTTTGTGTGAAGTACCCGGTTTTATTGAGGGGGTGTTTGTATTGATAGTAAAGCTGTAAATATAAAACGTTTTAGAAAGTCCTAAAAAAGACAATTGTTTGACAAACAAATAAACAAACACAGAATTAAAAACTAAAACAATAAAAGCACAAACTTAAACGGAGCACCCATTTACTCCAATCCGATACATTTACACAGTGAAGAAAAAATAATCGTAAAACGTAAAAAGCGAAATGGGAGAATGGGACCTTTCGAAGTAGGCAAGTTCCAAGTTCCAAGGCTGATGGTTAAGGCTCCTGAATAAATTAGTTTTTGGAACGGCCAGAGCCAATAAAAGTTTTAAACAAAAGAATCATAAAACGAACAGCCAAACTTCGGTAGCACAAGCAACAGGAGTAGGTACCTACTAGAATGATTTACGACGAAAGCGGGACACAATTGGCTAGAACTTTTCAAATAAACTAACAATGAATGGAGATAAACATGTGTTTGTTGGTAACGATTTGCCGCTGTTCTATGAGTTTAATGAGGGATGTAATACAAATGTGACAACGAGGTGGGAATATGGTGAATTGGTTGATTTTTTTTGGCGCAAAGGTATTCTTAGATCTGGTAAAAAAAAAAACAAGTTAGTGCCTAATATTAAGTTAAAACTATCGTACCTACTCGAGAGACTTTTCTTTCTGAAAGACTATAATATCTAACAAAATGCAAAAGCAATAGGGATGTTCAAGGAATAAAAACAATATGATTCTAATTAGTCCGTCTGATAGATTATCAAAAAACATTAGGTACGTTTTTTTTGTTCTATCTAATCAATTAAAATTGACGAAGATAAAACGCGTCAAAGTTTTGAGTGGGGGTTTGTGACGTCACTCACCGGTAAAAAATGTCATATCTTAGAATATGACGACAAACGAGTTTAAAAGCACAGCGACTTTCTTGTTTGCTTACGTGAAAAAAGAAAAAAATACGTGTTCAATATTTTTTGGAAATCTATCTGACGGAGTAATTAGAATCATAATTCAATCAATTCAGGATAACATAAGGGCATTACCACTATCAACATCGTACCTATTCAGCAAACAAGATAAAATTAATCTCTAAGTTTTGTTCAAGCCCCTACTCAAACATTGTCACTGATTTTGTATGATTGAATTCATTTTGCATGTGGTATGCCTCTCATACTAAGATCCCATATCTATTAATAGCGACACCAGTTTCTATTACCTCTTGCATCTTCCATACTAATAAGTTTATAAGTTTTATTATTCATCATGAGCATAAAATCATGCCACCAAAACCAATACTCTTCACAAATTACAACCTCCAACCTCCACTTGTCCTCAAACACAAGAATTTTTTTAAAAAAGCAACCCTGCCAAACAATGGGCGAATTAAATTTTATTTGATGTGTACCAACAGCTACCGAATAGACCAAATAGTTCGAATAGGGTCGGGATACGTTCGAATCTGTTTGGCATAAACAGGACGTCACGGAATAGTCCCGATGTTCGCTTCTCTATACAATAAAAGTCGGTGGAGCTATAAAAGTGGCGGTAGCTTTAATGGGTAGAAGAGAGGTTACCTTTTTGGCCTTCCCTTTTGAAAAGGCGTAATTGCTCATTTATTTTCTGTCGTTTATGACTGTCATGTTTTCTTGAAAGTGTTCGACGTCGGGGACAGGGCAATACGCCTAAAGTGGAGATGGGCAGGACATTTGGCTAGATGTGGAGATGGCCGATGGGGTAAAATTTTGACCGAATGGTGGCCAAGGTTGGGCATGAGAAACCAGGGCCGTCCTAAAGCACGTTGGGTGGATGACATCGTCAGGAGCTCGGGATACGGATGGATGAGAAACGCACAGAACAGAGAGGAGTGGCGGAGTAAAGGGGAGGCCTATACCCAACAGTGGGTGATTACGGGCTGAAATGATGATGATGATGATGTTTTCTTTGGCCAGAAAAGCAATAAAATAATATATTTGCAACTGCTAACTGTAAATCATTAAATATTTATCATGCTTTAACTGGTTTAAGTACATCTGTTGTAGTTTTAGTAAAGTTTTCATTTTTCAATTCACTTTAAACTGTTTCAAAGTTTGCCTTCTTTCAATTATTTATTCTGTTCATCAAAATATTTACCCAAAAGCCTTATGTTATATGACGCAAACTGCGGCGATTTGATGACATCACACGACTGAATGTACAGATGCAAGCACATTAAGCTACTATAATCTATCAAACTTTAATAGATATTCAACTTTAGGGCTAAATCATTAGGTTTAAGTTTGATCGATTTTTTTTTGTCGCATACCTTGATGTGTCGTCTGTACCAACCGCTCTTTTCAAAGCCGCTGTCGGCCTGAAGCATGAACATCGGTTCTGGTCTGTCGGTTCCGCATGTGTAATGCCGACAGCAGTAAAAAAACCGATTAAACCACCCCTTACGACTTTTTTGTCGCATAATCTGTGGCGCTATCTTTTGAGTCTGGAGAATTAATACCTTTGTACGTTTAATAACTCTTCGGTGTAAAAGTTATGAAGTTAATAACGCAAAAAGTATAGTCGTTGTCATTTTAATTGTAACTGATTCAAATTCAGGACATGTTATTTTGCTACTATTTTTGGATATGATAGACGGAGGAAGAAGAAGGGATATAAAATTGGAAATTTAAATGCAAAACTGAACTGACTCCTAGTCTTAATCATCAAAACAGTGTGGAACGATAAAAAGAAAAGAAATGATAAAGAATTATGCAATTTACGGAACCCGCTTAACTTCGAAATGAAGTTCGTGTTTACAATATTATAATAAGACCTTTGTCAGCATCGTCAAAACAAAAGCGAAACGGCGAGCATCCCAAAATATCGTAAAGCTTTTGTCGCTCAGCTCCTCATTATAAAACAGAAGCTGAAATTACCATTGTTCCGCTGTCAAAACTCTCTGAATGGGAAAAAATGTTATGTGTAACAATGTCGCAATAAACTTAGAAACGCATTTTACAACATCCCAAATATTTGTGCGCCGGTAGCTCTACGACTTTTGTCTTTAGATACGACGGGGCAGCGTTTATGGCCCATTTCGCCTTATTCTTTCAAGGCGCGAGCTATTTTATTTTTTTGTCGTATCTCTTAAATAAGACATAATGTTCTTAGAAACGGGACATTAGAATGGACCCGGGTGAGGCTTTCTCTTTTTGTGAGGGACACGTACGGACAATTTTATGGTCAATTGTTTTACTTAGACGTTAACGTCGACGCGACGTGGCGAAAAGACTGGCTGCTTAAATGTATGACGCGCGTGTTGAACGTATTGGAAATGAAACGTGTTTCACGCTCAGATGAACCTTTTGTATCGATAATGTGACGAGTGGTAATCACTTTATTCGATGCTATAAAAGGTGCATTAAAATCACGCTTCAAAACATTTGGGCTGTCTCGTTTTTTTATTGTGTTGTATTTTTTTTACTTTTAGTGATGTGCGTGGAGTGCAATGATACGGGGGAAATGCTTGTGTTTTTTTTTAGATAAAAATAAACGCTTGTCCTGGATAAATCTGATCTTGGTAGCTAAATTCTTTATCAGGAATTTCATCACCCTATCATTTACCTTTAATAAGTTTTTTGTCCTCCAATATGCAGTGTTTCATCTACTATATTCATTCTTACATTACATGTTGCAAATATTTTGACCTAATCTTTTCAAAAACAACTTAGACAGAGACTTTAATCAATTGCAACAATTTCTTGCCAAAATCGATTAAACGCGTAAAGCCGATAAATTGCACAATACAATTATTTTAAGAGATTAAAGTAAAACAACTGGTTTATGAAACTAGGTGTTTGTAACACGGATCGTAATGTTAGTAGACCGTTGTAGGTATTATTTCATTCTAACAATCGACATGCGAAGTAGCTTTAGAGAAACTTTACGTTTTGAAATAGTGAATGCAAGTTTGTTTTTACACACCAAATAGGACATGTTAGACTTGCTAGTGTTTCACATAACATAACATAACGCCTGTAATCCACAAAGGGATAGGTATAGGTGCTCCCATTAATACTCCAAAATTTTGCTAGTTATGATTTAAGTCACACAAATCTAGACTCTCTGACTGTTATTAAGAAATTTCTGGTAGAAAAACGTTAACCCCAGTTTTCCTTAGAATATTTCTTGTATTAATAATAGTAATTTGAAGAATAACTTGAAACTAAAAGTCACAATTGGCTTTCCAATCTGTGAATCTGTCCGGTGTCGTACTGCACTTGCACGACGACACTTTCGCGCACAAAGTTCTCAAATGTACAACAGAATCAACAAAAAACTTTCAATTTATAAACTGACTCTGCATAAAGCCAAGCAGAGTCTTAAGCTATGGTTACTGTCGCTGAACTATGACGAAACTGAGAAAATTATTTTATCCATCTCGTAACATTAATGCCAGACTTTCACAGACTTTCAATTTCAAACCTCACTTGCATTAGCTGATAACCCTTCCTGATAAATCAATTCACACTCACACTCACTGTTACTACTAGTACACACACACATACACACACACATACCCACACACATACCCACACACATACATACACACACACGCAGACACTACCTAAAACACTCAAATTCAATACAGGCTTATTTAAAGGCTTATTAATGATTTAATTATTAATTATTTTATTTTTTTTGCTTTTGTTAGTATAGTTTTTATTTTTTTCATTAATCTTATTGCATAAGATTCTGTAACATCTCCTCTTGGGAGAGGGCATGACTTCTGTAACACAGGTCTATCACCTAGCACAGGAGTCATGGACTTCACAAAATGTTGTAACCATTTCTTGTGTAATAAAAATTATTATTATTATTATTAAATGTCTTCATTCGTCTGTATAAACAAAATTGCTTCAAAATTACGCTTCATTTCCTATCTTGACGAAACTTCCAATATTTAAATGAATGCGTGACATCTATTTAGTCACAGAGTGGACAAAAAATCCAAAAATTATGGAAAGTCCAGTAATGAGTGCCATTTTATTGAATAGAGAGAAAGTAACGACATAAAGAATGGTCCTACTGGAGCGTAACCGATTTAGTAACGTTTAAAATAACGTATGGTTTGAATTTCGAAAACCACAGAGTGAAAGTTTGGTCTAGATCAAAAGAGTGAATGTTTCTTCACGGCAGGTGCAAATGATGTGTGAATGATATTAGACCGAGTGAATGGTGCTGAGAAGTTTTTTAAGTGTGACGATTGAATGTAAAAGAACATTCGCACGCGTCTTGCTTGCCATTAATGTTTTTATTGTTTGCGGTTATGATTACCATTTAAAAAGGTTTAGTGTTATCATCGATGGGACGGATTGTTTTGTTTCCGTGTGTGGCAGTGATATGATTTATGATATATTGTGAAACTTCCGTACCACTACGTTTTTAACTAAAATTATGCTCTACATCAAAAATTTAAGTAAAATAATTTCAAACAAATTGGTCAACTACTTATAATACTAGTTTTAGTCTTGTTTCAGGAAAAATCGTTCCAGCAATATTGCTCGTTTGGAGCAAACTTTGGAAAACTAGAACAGGTCCAATCTTTTACAGAGTTAAAAATCGTGTACTACACGGAACTGAAAAACAGAACTATAATATATTTATACTGAGATTTTGGCTACGTTACGTTATTTGAAACGTGCCTTTTATGTGCGCAGAATAAACATATTTTCGTTTTTCCTAAGAAAGAAAAAACAATAAAAACACACATGTAAATATGTAACTCTTAACATACTAAAAAAATAAGAATATTGTAAGAAGAATGACCATAAAAGCAGGTTTAAACGACAGGGGAAATGACGCCAAGTTTCCACATAAAAGTCGCAGTAAGTTTCAGGTAAAAGCAGAGTTGACAAAAATTCTGCACCGGAGTGATGAATTTACTTTATGTGAACAGTTCAGTAGAAATTATTTTCGCCAGGTTTAATGGCATCATAAAAGTAATCATGTCTGTGTTTGTAAGTAAGTGAAAAGTTCTCGATGACTTTACTCTTCATATAGTAGTGAGTCACTGTGTTAAGACTTTGTGACTATTATGACTGTTTTCAGTACACTGTCACTCTTAGCATAACATTATACCATGTAAACTTCGAAGAGTAAGGGCAGAGGTGTACGAAATAGGTACATCCACATTTCGTCAATTGGGTATGTTTAAATCCCATGAAATAGGGGTAAGCGTATTGCCATCAACCGGGTACAGATTCAGACTCCGGAACTACTACTACTCTTCTAAGAAATTCATTTCATTGATGGAGAAACGCAATAACACTAAGCCTTTTTTGGGGAGATGGGAATTCATCAAATAACCACTCCCGCTTTTAAGCAGAGCGAATGGGTGTGTCAGACTTCTACTTACGTATCTCTTACGAATAACCCGCAGCCTCAACGGGCGTCAGCCCTTCTGTGTTGCTGACATCTCTTTGAGGCGCGCGTGGCACACAAACGCGCCGTCGACACAGCCTGTCGTCGTTATAAGACGGACCGACGGCGAGCTAGCCTATTTTCACCGTCCACAGGCCCGCGTCTACGGCGGCCGGAAGCCCCCGACGATCGGAGCGTCTCCCACGGTGGTTGGGAGGAGAGATTCTCTCCCTCTCACGTTCCGCCAGCTCCTTCGCTAGCATCACTGCTTCGCAGTAGGAGGAGACGGCGTCCCATTCCATCTCACCCGGACCATGTCACCGACTCCTCAAATAGGGGACTTACCGCCACTATCGTGGCGTGCTCTGCACGGGGTTACGACAGCCGCTCTCTTCATGTCACCATGAGATCACACCGGAGGTCTGTCCGCTGCGCAGCAATGCAGCAGGAGTGACTCCCGGTGTAGCGCTTCCGCACCCCATTCATGCAGGCGCGCTAGGACTATCGCTTCCAGATCCCATAGCGGTAATCTGGCAACGAAGTTCGCCGCGTCGCCGGAGATCGTGCGGTATCCCCGGACTGACCTTACGGCGAGCACCTTTTGAAGCTTGTTCAGGTAGTAGGCGGCTCGGTTTCATAGCACGCGCCCACACCGGGATAGCACTTAGCCTGACCCGGAAATCGAATTAAGGATCTCCTGCTCAGCAGTCCAGTTAGGCATTCAACCGCGTTGGTTGCAAGCAATGAAGCAAGAAAAATGTAGGCTGTACTGTTGGGTACGGGGATGATTTTATGGTATAGTCAGTAAACAGTTACAAGCTATCCACCGGTAAACATGAATACGACAATAAAACTCCTTAATAGGGATGTTTCTTGACTAAAAAAATATGATTCTAATAAGTCCGTCTGTTCGATTATCGAAAAATATTGAATACGTATTTATTGAACGCGTCCAAGATTTGAGTGGGGGTTTGTGACGTCACTCACCGGTAGAAAATGTCATAAGAATGTCTTAGAATATGACGTCACACGAGTTTTCAAAGCGCTGTATCGTCTTCATTGTTTGTTTATGTGAAAAAAGAAAAAATACGTGTTCAATATTTTTTGGAAATCTATCTGACGGACTAATTAGTTTTTTTTGTTAACAACCCTATTGCAACCACTAGATCAACGAGCCAGTAAACAAACATACACAAACTAACATAGTTATTTCAAAGAACCACCTATGAATTATGTTTAAACGCCCCTCCAGTTTTATACAGATACGACAATTCCTTAATTATCCTGAAAGCCAACAAAAGTCCAACAGCAATATGAAAAACAAATACAAACGTAGTAACCCACTGGTCAAACATTAGTGTTGTAAATTTATAGTAAACAGATGAAATTGCACTGTCATGGCGAAAATTAATGACTTGCTGAATCAACCTGCATTCGCTACACAAATTTTGTATTCATTAGTGGTGTTAATAGACTTGTTTTACGGATTTAAGGACGTTGTAAGTTAATTCTCTACCTCATGGGTCTTGTGGTCGCAAGCCCGTCTGCCGAGTATGAGTGCCTGGATTTGATTCCCGGCTTATCTCAGTAACTTAACCAGCAATGGAGGCTGGATTTGTTAACGGTTGAATGCCATAGACTCGCCCTCTT
This sequence comes from Diarsia rubi, assembly GCA_932274075.1. Taxonomy (NCBI): domain Eukaryota; kingdom Metazoa; phylum Arthropoda; class Insecta; order Lepidoptera; family Noctuidae; genus Diarsia; species Diarsia rubi. Next base: position 14,494,264 of record OW026424.1, on the reverse strand, counting down.
TTATATGAAACCTCTTTCATATGGGACCTCTTTCATCTGGCTAAATGTGGGTGTACTACAAGGTATATACCTTGCTTAACTCTTCAGAGATTACAGCCGTTATGTTTTGTCCATATAAGACGATATTTTTTCCTGGATGTTACTTCGTATAATTTTCTAATAATTAAAAAGTGAATTATCGCCCATTTTTAACGCAGAGATGAGGCCCGTATCCCAAAAGTGAGAACATTAGAGGCTCAATTTTAAATTCTCTTTCTGTTTTCTTTTTTCAAAGACTTTGCCCCACACTAGGAATTTCTACTGTGTCATGGGTGCGTTTACAAACATTTAAACTCACATATCACAAACCGCCCGAAACAACTGTCTGTAGGCCATACCTATAGATATTGGTTCAGTGCGAGGATCGAGCCCGCGACACGCAGCGCAGCAGTCCAATCGCTCCGCCACTGCGCCAAACGTGTCGTCAGAAAAATAAAACCATTCAATTCAAATTCAAACCATTAGACTCAAAGTTACGTCCGTCTAGTCTAAGACTGTTGACACCCTTAAGGTGGGGTACCAGATCAACCTATGAGGTACACCCTATTACCTTTAGTAACAGTTCTTTCATAACTAACGGATCATCATTGTTAGACGTGGCTGCGGCTAGGACTAACCAACTTAAGTTTGCTCCAATTTAACAAGCCGCACGTATTACTAATATTACATCGGTATCGGAAGACTTATTTGGGCAAAACTTGCCGAAATTTGTTCAAAGGGAGCAAATCATAATTAATAATAATAATAATAATATTCCACAACTATCACACAACGCCATCTAGTCCCAAGCTAAGCAGAGCTTGTGTTATGGGTACTAGACAACTGATAAACATACTTATATATTTCTAAATACCTACATACATATTATAGATAAATTACACCCAGACACAGAACAAATGATCGTGCTCATCACACAAACATTTGTCCTGGGTGAAAATCGAACCCACGACCTCCGGCATAGCAGTTAGGGTCACTAACCACTAGACCAACAGGCCAGTCAAAAAAATTGAAAAAATGGAGCACCTATAAACTATGTAATGTTAACGGATATGTTGTGTTTAGCTATAGTTTAATTTAATTTTACTGTTTTATATTGTCCCATGTTTTGAAAATCAAAATCAAATTATTTTTATTTCACATAGGCCTACATGGGCACTTATAAAACGTCGATAAAAAGGGGCACGGTTCGGTGCATTGGTCGATTCCTAAGGAGAAGAACCGGCAAGAAACTCCAAAGGTTACTCTTTTAATCTTTTAAAATCGTTTGGGTTAACAATAAGGTATAATACACACATGAAGACCATGCAGATTAATGATGGTCTTTTGAAGAATGCACCATACATATTTGAGTGGACCCGTCCAGTCAGTGCAAGTATTTGTGTCTTATAGCATCGATAATGATGTTATTACACAACATAACATCACGCCTGTAATCCCCCAAGGGTAAGTCAGAGGTGTACCTAATAGTACACCCACATTTCGCCAGTTATGTTTAATTCCAATGTAATAGGGGCCATAATACTAATATACTAATACTAATCACACTGATATTATAAAGCCGAAAGTTTGTGAGTGTGTATGTTTCTTACTTCTTCACGCAAAAACTACTGAACGGATTTGCATACAATTTGGTACACAGATAGTTTATAACCTGGATTAACACATAGGATAGTTTATATCCCGATTTTATCTACCCGTGGGATAAGTTACGAGTTGTAGCGGGCAAAGCCGCTGGTAACACCTAGTAAATAAATAAATAAAAAAGTCCCACGTTATCTGGGATAGGCGCAACACGTTTTTTTCTTCAGTTCTTTCTTGTCAATCGTCTCGCTTTCATTTATTCCCTTTTCCTTCTTATTCCTCACACAATCCATCCTTCTTTTCTTAAGTCTCCCTCTCTGTGTCCGTCCATCAACATTTACTTTTATCTCTTTTTTACCCGAATACGGCGAAGCCAAAAGGAAAGGTAATGATTTTGGCAGTCTAGTATGTATGTTCCACCATAGCGCCTAATCTACTGAATGGATTTTAATAAATGATGACAGCCGTAGTCGCATGCCACCTTGTTAATGGCAACTAGCAGCTGACTTCTGTATCAATGAGAACGCCCGCCATGAAGGAGCATCAAGTATCAGTGGCATGCGACTTCGGCTGTCCTCTATAATAATGTTACTTATTATTAAGTTATTTACTTAAATTAATGTAAGGTGTAATTTCTTGTTTTCTGATTTTCTATTAGTCTGTGATTTTTTGGGTAGTCGGGTTTTTCTTTTTAACTTATTTTGTTAGTCAGATGCGATTTGTGCCTGAATGTTGGTATTTAACTTTGTTATTATAATGAGAGTACCTTTGCAAAGGTCCACAGGTTCACACCATAAAAATAACGAGAACCATTAAAACCGATGCAAAATGCGAACTTACTAAATACCGACATTCTAATTCTCGGGAAATTCGTAACGGTATGCGAGCGATTAACAAATTACCAAGAAACGAAACAAGTCAAGTGAATTTTGTATTTGTTGTCATCAATTTCAATCAACGCGCTACTTTGAAGGTTTAAATTGGTTTGATTGGAATTATTTGAAAATTATTATTTTGTAAAGGAATTGCTATTGTGTCGAACTACGTGATTTGGTATGGCAATCAACAGTTATGAATTGTTTTGGTATTAATTGTTTGAACAAGGTTCCGAGGTGTTGTTCAATTTTATACAGTTGTTTTGTTTTTATTGTTCAATGTCGTGGCCTACATTTGATTAGTTTTATGACATAGGTGGCGCCTTCAAATTAACTTTAGTTACCGACCCGAAGTTTTTTTTAATCGTTTTTGTAAGTAACTTGACCATCGTTAAACTGCAGCTGTATTTGCTTTAATAGAAGGTTTATTAACATCACTAATTAACAGGAATGAGGAAGGCCTCGTTAAGACTGCCGCGTTGGCATGAGGCCCTGGGTTCGATTCCCAGCCCGGGCATAGTGTTGTTGGGGTTTTCTTTCAAGGATTTCTCAGTAGCAGCGACGGCTTTAAACATAACTCGTTAAACTGCATCTGCAATGGCTTTTATGGGCGGTTAATAACCATTACTAATTAAAAGGAATAAGGAATATTTTCTTAAAGTTGCATGAGAGGATACCTACTTTAATTAAGAAAGTTTTTGTAAGAATAATACCCTACAATCAACTTCTTTCATTACAAATCCAATGCAATAACCGGTAAAAATAATAAATATCCGAACGTTTAAATAACTCAAAACAAAAGCACAACATGATTCAAGTACATAACTTTTAATTATTTTATAAATCAAGTTCGATTGTAACACGTTCGGTTTCAAAAATATTGCTGTTACTTGCAAATGTTACTTCAATCTTAGTGCTCAAAAAATAAGGTTGAAATTCCACCAGGCTGTTCTGAGTGCTTTAGTAACCATGTGTCCAGTTGTATATAAACAACATCTACGTAACGGCCAGTGGTAGTGTGTATTTTATAACACTGCCAATTGCAAAGTATCTTTGAACACGAGAAGTGATAAAATATTATTTGTACATTATTTTTTATTGTTACTACTGATAGAGACTTTCGATCAGTCTGAAATGGCGTCATATTTCAAATTTAGAGTATTATTCGATAGTAGCGGTCTCTTTTTGAATTACAATTCTAGAATGCTAAGTTCGAAATAGGTTTTTGAACTTCAGCCAGTGTTTTAATAACAGTTAAATTCCATATTATTCCAATTGCCAAAAACCGTTTCTGTAGCAGATTTAAAAAGTCAAATCAATATTCGACCGATATCAGATCAAAGAAACGAACTCAGATAACCATAAACTAAAAACATACCTAGTTATTTTAATCTAGTTCTATCCAGGTTTTAATTACAAAAAGTGTCGTTGAGAGGTCGTAATTGAATCGCGGTGTCGGGCTCAGTTTCAGTTTTAAACCTAATTTAAATCTTCTAACAGGGTTTCGACATTAAATTCGCTTTATTAATGCCCTTAGAATGGAACATGACAGTAAAGTTAAGGGATCTGTTCGGAATGAAAAGTAGATTTTATTTTATACGGGTTTTAATTTGTGGAAATTGCTTTGTTTAAAAGGGAGGAAGATTAGTGGCAGATAATACTTAACTTATTTTGAGTTCTCAACTATTTCTACCCAACTACGGCGAAGCCAAAAAGAAGGGTAATGATTTTGGCTGTCTATGTATGTATGTATGTTTGTATGTTCCACCGTAGCGCCTAGACTACTGAAGGTATTTTAATAGATGAGGTGTCAATAGATTCGTAAGAATAGCCCGGGTGACATAGGCTATATAAATTTTAATAATTCTTTTTATGACTGAATTTAAATGTCAAATTCTAAACTCGAAAAAAATTAAATTGAGACAATCATAACATGTTTGATATCAAATGAAAGGTATTGGCAAGTTTGTTTGTTTGTTTTAAATAAAACGTTGCCCCACACTAGGAATTTCTCCAGTATCGTGGGTGCGTTTACAAACATTTAAACTTCACATACACAAATACACCCAGACCCGAAACAAATATCTGTAGGCCCTACAAATATTTGTTCCGTGCGGGAATCGAACCCGCGACACTCAGCGCAACAGTCTAATCGCTCAGTCGTAGTCGCATGCCACCTTGCTAATGGCAACGAGCAACTGACTTCTGGGCCAATGAGAACGCCATAAAGGAGTATCACGTATCAGTGGCATGCAACTACGACTGTCCTCTATAATTTATTAAAATATCTACTTACTAGACGATTTTTCTTGCTAAGAATATCCACTATAACCAGGCTATTCAGACACTGTTTGAAAGACAAACAAATAGTGCAATACACAAAAAGTAGTCTACATGGCGGTTGGTTTAGTTTTCCAAAGTGACTGCTAGGTTTATATCAGTGTGGTTTATCATCATCATCAGAACAAAGTCGGACAAAGCCCTTTCAAATTGCACACTATTCAATAGTGAATCGGACTGAGTCAAAAAACAATGATTTTAATTACTCCGTCAGTTAGATTATTGAAAAATATTGGATACGTGTTTTTTGTTTTATCAAATTAATCAAAATTGACGAAGATAAGATGTGGTTGTGTCGTCATTTTTAGGTAAAAATGTACTATCATATGACGTTTTCGAAGAGTTCACGAGTTTTCGAAGCACTGTATTGACTTCAGTTTTTGTTTATGTGAAAAAAGAAAAAATACGTCTCCAATATTTTTTGGAAATCTATCAGACGGACTAATTAGTTTTTTTTTTGTTCGATCCCCTATTCGATTCCCGGCAACTATAGTTATGTATTGTTTAAAAGCATTATGTATTAAAGCTTTAAAAAAAATATCAGCATTAAATACGAATGACACTAACCAAACATTGTTTCCGGATACAAAGCAGCTGATTTTCACACGGCTGCCTCACGTCCATCAGCCAAACAAATAGCTACCGTTCCAAAAATTAACAAAACTACTACCAGGACTTCATAAAACACCGGAGATTTACAACACCATATACACCAGGAACTGGCCATCAAAACACTTAAAACAATTGAAGAGCGGGATGTAATACACTAATTCATAGTCAATTCAGATGCGGTATGAGCTAATATGGCATTAAACATTCAAGCCCAGGAGTTTGTGTTAAGCCGACTGACAAAGGTTGACTCTGGTCACGATCCTCAACGGATGTGGCGTCCGGTGCCACGGGCTTATGGAAAAAAATAACACTTATAGTCGATGGATGATTGTGAAAGCAAGTTTAGGGATAAAGGTCTTTAAATGTGATTAATGGATGACCGTATAGTAGATGAAGTCATTAGGGGTGCTGGTTTTCCATTGAGTTGTTTCTAACGATGGTAACATTGTTATTGCCATTGAACTAGGAAATGGGGCACGCATTTGAGGAAGATGGTCACAAAGTAACAATTCTTAACACTAGCTGCGTCTTTGACCATTTAAATAATTTTAACGTGACTCATACTATTTGTCATATTATGCTAAAGAGGCCATTTTAGACCACGGTATGAAAGTATTGATAGCATAAAAAATAAATAAAGTTTTATTATAAATTCTGTCAAGAAAAACGAAGTTTTTTTGTTAATTTATAGAAGTTGTACACGGAAGCCAACGTTAAATAATTCAGTAAATCACATTATGAAACCAGAGTCTAAAATCAGGACGAAAATAAACAACAAATTACAGCAAATCTCCAGAACGAACTCAAGTATTTCAGTGTTAATTAGTCCAATTTGTTAATCCAAACATTCCTCTGTTATTGAGTACATCAGCTCAATGAGAGATAATTGGCGTAATCAACTGCGACAATATGACGACAGCTAGTCTTCTAAACTTAAGTTGGTTTTAATTTAAGTACTTTATGCATCACATTTTTCTTGCATGATACAAATATAATGTTGTTTTTAAGAGTTATATTGTCTTGATAAATGTTTAAATTAGATCAACGATAGCAAAAGCTCCTGATAGGTCCAATTTAAAATCAAATGGTTGATGTTTATTTTGGCAGAAAGGTGATGACTGTTGAGATAATAATAGGATATTTCACCAAAAAAGCAAAATATTCCGTCAGAAAGATTTCCAAAAAAAAATGGACACATTTTTTTTTCTTTTTTCACGTAAACAAAAGATGAAGACGATACAGTGCTTCAAAAAGTCGTGTCGAGTCGTGTGATGTCACAAGGTTAGTACTTTTTTACCCACAAAGTGACGTCAAAAGCTACTCACGATCTTTGACACGTTCTATTTTCGTATTTTTTTTTTAATTTGATGTAACAATAAACACGTATCTTATACTTTACGATAATCTAACAGACGGACTAACTAGTTTTTTTTGGTAAAATACCCTATTATGTAATGAGGAATTATGGAAGAAGAAGATAATTATGCTTCGCCGACCCCAAATAAAATGCGATAATTGCAAGAGTAGAATGATGATGACAAAATTTAAGTATATTAGTGAATGTCCAAACTCAAGGTTTGCCAACATGCTATGGAGCGCAGTATCTTAGGTGCAAAATTAACCGATCGGGTTCGAAACACTACAGTGCGCTCCAAAACGCAAATACTTGACGTGGCTCAAAAGCCTGCCATACTTAAATGTTACTGGACAGGACATGTCTGTCGCATGCCGAACGAGCTGTGAGCCCGTAAAGCTCAGGATTGGTGCCCTGAAACAGTGGCGCGAGGTCGTGGCAGACCACGAAGGAGATGGCGGGACAAACTGGATGTCTTCCTTGAGAATTGGAGAGACGTTACTCAGAATCGTGACCGGTGGAAGGAATGGAGGGAAGCCTTTGCTCAGTGGGACAACATAGGCTAGTTATAATAAAATAATAAGTATAAGTAAATCCATAGCAAACAAACATTAAAAAACATAATTTAATACAAGCTGCCACGGACTCGTTTCTCTAATATTTCTAGCCATTAGCTCGGCGTCCACAAAGCATTGTAGCGTCCGACACAATTATTCATTCGTAATGGAAACGACTCTTGTATCGCGTTATACGGGAAGTTTACTGGCCGTCAGCCAGACTGAATTACCGATTATAGTAGGTAATGTACTTATTTGTAGCTTATTTTGAGCTAACAGGGTATGATATAGGATGGATTAATCGGGACTCGAATCTTTATAAGCTGTTTAAGCTAATGCTATGGTTTTAGCAGGCAGGCAAAATTGATCAATAATTACTTGCCTTCAGGGAAAATAAGTTTCTAACAGGCAAACTTGGCGTTAAGACGAGGTGGAATGATCTGAAAATATCTGGAAAAGAAAATCCCATTACAAGCATTCTGGGAAACGACTTATTTTCGAGGTGAAAAATCACTTTTCCTTGACGTCCAATACCCCCGTAAGTATAGGGTTCCATGCATTGGTGGGGTGAACAATTGAGGGAATTGGGATTATTTAAAAGGTATTTTTACCTACTGAAAGCACTACCTAGATCCACTATTTAGATCTGACCATCGGTAATTCATAAATCAGAAAACTGTGTACCGCGATAGTAGCTGCATTGTATTGCTCGATCAACTGGCACAAAATATAATCCAGCTTTATTTTTCTTAAATTCTGGAAACCGAAAGAAAACACGAATCTTGTTCGTTCCACCAAAGTGATATAGGAAGCTTACTGGCCAAACGCCAAAGTGAATTTCCGATTATGGTAAATAATGTACCACTGACAATAAAATACGTCACTTTGCTTCGCTTTGTTCATATGTTATTTTGGTGTGTTGTGTGCCAAGATTTGAGACCATTGGGTTCAATTTTGATAGCTTTCTGTGTGTTCATTCAAATTTGCATGGAAATTGATTTGGAGTCGATGCGTTGTATGGATGTTGGCGCAGACAGAAGTAATGAAATAATTTATCCAGATGTTAAATTTGAATATTTAAGAAAAAGTTTATCAAATAGCTTTTTATTTCCAGGGGGCCTACATCAGATTAAAGAAAATAAAGAAGAAAAGGATATTGACATAACATATATTTCAGACATAATATAAACACAAACTCACGCTTTTTTCTCACGGGGTTAGGCAGGAACTACAGAAGCCCACCTGCTTCGATCGTTACAAACTCATTTTATTGGTAAATAGGCCTGCTCTTGACCTTAAAACGATGGATGGGGTCTGTGACGGACGAACGTGTCTAGAAGCTGCCTGTTTACTATTGCAATAAAGGGTTAAATGTAGTTAGCTCCTTTTGCATTGTCAACTTTTAAGTCAAAAACATCTTGAATGTCGTCGACAGATATTATAAGTAAGTACCTACACTAGTTATATATTTTCATATCTAAGCTTTATCAAGTAGGTTATAGAGTACGTGTCTATATAATTATTTACTTTATATACCATAGTATTGTTATATTTATTTTATGCGTGAAATTCCTCTACACTGCACACCCTAAACGTGACATTAATTCCACTCATTAAACTTTCAAAGGAACGAAATCAGTTGAGTAAATTTTATGGAATTTTCACCTTTTTGTCTTTATGTTTAAAGTTCAAATCAGATTGGAAATACATTATATTAGCTCTTTACATGTGCTGAATTAATTTAGGAATAATGTTATATACCTATACAGGCATTTTTTAGTATGTATTTAATTATGTAAAAAGTAAGTAATTACCTTTACAGTTAGGTAAACTGTCATACTGATACATAACTCGGCGTAGTGTCGTGGATAAAATGTAAAAACCCCCAAAAAATAATAAAGGAGACGGATATAATTTAGTCTTATCACTATCTACATAGTATAAAATAAAGTCGCTTTCTCTGTCCCTATATCCCTATGTATGCTTAAATCTTTAAAACTACGCAACGGCTTTTGATGCGGTTTTTTTTTAATAGATAGAGTGATTCAAGACGAAGGTTCTAGTATCTGTTTTGCACCCGTGCGAAGCCGGGGCGGGTCACTAGTAAAATAATAGTTTACCATGTTGTCTTGATAAAGGCATGTGGGTAGACCAAAGAAACGATGGATGAAACAGGTTCATCCATCGTTTCTTTGGTCTACCTGTACTCTTCTACCCATCCACATTCATAGTCAACACTTTCCTCTTTATATTTGAGTCATTCCTCCGCGTCACATGCCTTTATCAAGACAACATGGTAAACTATTTTTTATTTTATAAATTATTTCATTACTTCTGTCTGCGCCAACATCCATACAACGCATCGACTCCAAATCAATTTCCATGCAAATTTGAATGAACACACAGAAAGCTATCAAAATTGAACCCAATGGTCTCAAATCTTGGCACACAACACACCAAAATAACATATGAACAAAGCGAAGCAGTTAAAGGATGTGTCTTATGAGATGTCGAATAATCTAGAAATATGGAATAAGAAGACATGCTGCGCCAACCTCAAATGAATTAACGATATGATGAATTAGCGATGTCACTAAGAGAATGATGATAATGACTATTCATGATTTCGTTACTACTGTTACACACTTGAAAACAATTCAGGTTGCTTCTAGTTGTAGGTAAACCCTTGAAGAAACCAAAAGATGGACTACACACTCAATATTAATTATACAGGCTGTCTAAGCACTCATATCTGTCAAGTACCGAAACCTACGCAAGAAGAACCCTTCAAGAATAATGTATGTAAAAACATATTAGGTACACATTATAGACTGTCTCGTAAAAATTGATGGTAGCTACCACAAAATTTCTTCATTTGAATATGTGAGAAAAACATGAGTATCCACTCAAACCCATTTATATTATAAATTTTGTATTACAAACCTCATTTATAATATAAATTGAGTTGAAATGGGGCATTATGTATTTTCTCACACACGTTCACACTTAAGAATTTGAAGGGACATGTCAATTTGTATTATGCTGGAGTTTGTGAAATATGTATTCTATAATGTAACTATATATTTTCATTGAATTTATAATGATTTGAACGTCTAGTCTGTTATTGGGAAACTAATCATCTTAAGAATGTTAAAGAGACTTATTTTAAAATAAATGACCTTGACCTTCACTAATTTTGGAATCAACGACTGATATTATTACCTGTGCTGCTTGTCGCGGGTTCGATCCCCGTACGGAACAAATATTTCTATGGCCTACACTCGTACAGAGAGTTGTTCAGGGTCTGGGTCTTTGATTTGTGTATGTCAGTGAAAATGTTTGTAAACGCTCCCACGATGCAAAAGAGCAGTTAGTGTGGAGCAAAGTCAAAAAAGTATTTTAATAATTTCTAGAATCCTCTTGTGCAATTGTAAAATCAGCAATCATCAATACTGACAAGTTTGCTGATGATTATGGCAAAAGATGGATGAGATACACTTCTGCTTTACCCTTCGCGGAGTAACAGGCATGATGTTGTGTAATGTTGTGGCATGGCAACACTTTAATTTACAACATACAGTATGTTAGTTTAAACGAGGGACATATTGAAACCCCCAGTCATGCTTACATGATACTAAAAAAATATGAACAAAAACAAAAGATAAATAACAGACAGAACCATACCAAATATTTCGGAAAAGTGTGTTGCGTTTATCACAGAAAATATGCGTGGATCAATGACTTTTAGGTATAATCCATTGATCCTTCATATTTTAGGACTGGCGTAAGACCATGACGAAAAAAAAAACGTCTAATAAAGTGAGATCTGGAGAGCGTGCGGGGGCCATGGGACAATTACGTCACAAATGAAGGTTATAGTTTTTTTACATATCTGGGACGAAAATCGAATATGTCCCTAAATTCAATATGTTCCTCGTTTTACCTAACACACTGTATTTACTGGGGAAAAGTGCTCTCGGTCTGATCCTTCAGAAACTAATGGCAAAATGTCATGTCACATCAGCTGATTTTATTGAAAAACTCCGGGCTAAATAATGACAACAGTCTTACCATTCGTTCATGTAAAATACTGGTATTCAGTTGCATCCAGTTAGACTAGAAGCTGACCCTAATATAGTTGAGAAAACGCTTGGCAGATGATGACAACAACTGATTTCGTCTTAAGCAATCCAGTCTTCAAGTTCATGTGAACATAGCTGCTATAGCAACAATCTCAACCCGGCTGTCAAGTATGGTGACAACCTCATCTTGTAACTGTTTGTGAAGAAAGCTCTTGTTCAATAATAGACGGTCGTGAGCGATAATGTATGAAGCTTAGCGGTTTTGTGTCTATAGAACAATATAGATACTTTCATGTGACAGTTACCGCGTCTTGGTTTTAGTGGTCTCAAGTGCGAGTGCTGAGTATGTGGTCCTGGGTTTGATTCAAAGATTTCACAGATTTAGCCAATATTATCTGAATCTGTGCCCGGTTAATGGCAACCGGGTCAGTCTCTAACACATGGGACTTCAACATTTCTGACAAAATATGGGTGTACTTCAGGTACACCTCTAACAAACCCTTCGGGGATTACAAGCGTGAGATTATGATATGTTTAAAATAATAAGGAAAGCAGTAGGGATGTTAACAAAAAAATCTAGTTAGCTCGTCATATAGACGATACAGTGCATACTCTAAGATATTAGTATGACATTCTTGAGCGGTCAGTGACGTCAGCTACCCCCACTCAAATCTTTGACGCGTTTTATCTTCGTCAATTTTTATTGATTTGGTCAAACAAAAAATACGTATCCAATATTTTTCGATAATTTAACAGACGGACTAATTAGAATCACATTTTTTTAAGTCAGTCAACATCCCTATTATGAAGTGTCTGCATAAATTAATAGAGTACCAATATAGGGTAAATTGGACTGTGAAGTTTAACTTGTTGTGTGTTTAATAATGTAGAAAGAATAATACTCATGCGATATGACTGTAGTATTTTCATATCAAGTCAAAATATTTAAGGTCATATTTTTGTTTTGCTAGTCGTTGTGTACGATATTATGTTATTATACATTTCACCTGTAATGACCAAAGGGTTAGGCAGGGGTGTGCCTAATAGAGTAGTTGACACAAAAAATCTAATTAGTCCGTCAGATAAATTGACAAAAAAAGAGGACATTTTTTACCAGAATGTGACGTCACCAGCGGGGACACTCGATCTTAGACACATTTTATTTTCGTCAATTTTAATTAATTTGATAAAACAACAAAACACGAATTCAATATTTTTCGATAATCCAACAGACGGACTAAACAGAATCATATATTTTTTAGTCAGTCAATTACCCTATAGTACAACCATATTTCACCAGTTTAAATCCCATGAAATAAGAGGCGATTACACTTGCCATCAGCTGGACACTAATCCAGACTTTGTGGCTACTACTGAGTAATTTCAGAAAAAAAAAAATCTAAATATACTTTGCTCGACCAACCCGGGACCTTATGCTCACCAGTCGTACTTGCGATCACTCGACCAACGAGGCTGTCCACAAGTCTTATGTTCCTCATGTACCTACATTTGTGTTAATTAAAATTGTATAATTTAAAAAAATGTACATGAATATGTTTGTGTGGTGTATGTAATTGTGTAATGTTTACCATAATTTTAATGAAATGCAAACTTTAATTTTAATTTATTAAACACTTATCCAAAAATTACGTGTGCGTGAAATTAAATGAAAAAAAAACAATCACTTTAGAGCAATACACAGGAAAATGTCTATGAATTTAAATTTATTCACAATTTAATAATATTTATTGACACTGTCGTGACTGTGGTATTGTGAACGTGTTATATGAGTGCAATGATCGGATTTTCATAAATATGTAAATTCTGTATACATTTGCAGTATCATGATGGAAATAATATGTTGAGCTTATTGTTAAGTTAAAATTACTGGATTTCCATTTGTTTGGCCATTCACTTAATTAACTCTTAAAGTGTTTGTGTGTTGTGATTTTCTTTTGTTCTTTTTATGTTTACTCGTTCTCAAATATTCGTGCAGTTCATAAAACAAAATAAAATATTAAAGTGTGTTTTTTTTTCATTTTGTGTGTTTTGTAAATTATTGTATGTGCAAATAGAGTGCATTGATATGGGATTTGAAATAAAATATAAAATTATAAATCTTCATCATTTTCGATTTTTATTTGTATAAATAACCATATTACTGATAATAATATAGAATGATCACTTGTTTTCGCTATTTACAATCATATACTACAGCAGTCTTTAAAATTTTAATATCTATACACATGATAACGAACAGGCAATAATAGTTCACTTACATACATTTGGTATAGCACTTACAGACTAATAATTACAATATTTACAGCGCGCTACTAAAATCTACAATATTTACAATTCTGACTGGAAGGTGGGCTAGATAGCCCTTCTAGACTAGGTAAGCTTGCACGGCGTTGCCCGTGTCGACAAGAGGGGGCGGCGGGGGCCATTGCCGCATGTCTCGCCGCCTGCCCGGGGCCATACCGTGCTCCAGCGAAGAGTAATCAGAGTCTATTGAGGAGTAAATATGATCTGAGATCGGCCTGCCATCTGGCCCGTACGCCACCGCCTGTGTTTGCCTCACAGCTGACGGCGACTGTCGCACTTCACTGCTATACTCTGGTGGGGCACTAGCACCTTGACCTCCTCCCAACACAGGTGATCGTTCGGGAAAAGGCAATGTACGGTTCACACCGTTAGGCACAGACGAATCTAAAGTATAAGTATTCAAACTTTTTCTATAATTGTGACTCCGCGCCTTGTGATTCGGCTGCGATTCTGGCATCATGTACTTAAGGCGCTTCCAAAACCTCTTTTCACCCCATCGTAACCGCGACCCTGTTTTTAGGTAGGGACGCAAATCGGGGTCGCATATCGCATCCGCCACAACGGAGTATTCTTCTATTAGTACTAGTTTATAAATACACCCTTTCAACGCATCGTGCAGCCCTTGTCGGAATTCGTATCGAGACCATTCCGTTTGCATGAAATTTCTCGTTAGAACGATGATTATCCGTTTCGATGCTTCCGCGGTCTCGCCGACAGGCGGCGCGCATTGCATGTACTGAGCGCCGTGGTGTGGAATGTCTCTATAATGAAGGCAGAGCCGGTATGATGGATTTCCGTTTTCTAGTTCATTCGCCAACGACTGAACGACAGATTCTTCATCTTTCGGACTATAAAATACATAGGCGTCGTATAACTTTTGGCTCTCTTCAAATGCGCCCGAGAATGAGAACACTCTTATGCCACAATTCGTGTACAGCCACACTCTGAGTGAATCTCTAAAAAGAAATAGTATGACGAGAGCCAATAAAATTAACATAAAGCCGGTGAGTGTCGAGACCATCATGGGAACATAGTTGGACACAAGCATGTTTCCGATGACTGAATTATCAGCATAATAATCGCTGCAGGCTGTACCGTTTAAATTGAGCTCTTTTTTCTGTGGCGGCTTCGCGTCGCCGTTCCAACACCATACGTCGGTAATGTCGATGATTTTTTGCGCATTCTCAGCCAAATATGCAGTTAACTCTTGTAAGTAGCGACATTTGCAAGACCACAGGTTGTTACCGAGTGACAAAGCTTTCAAATTAGGATTGTTGTTAAAACTCCACACACCAAAATCGACGAGTCTGTTGCCGTCAAGGCGTAAAACTTCTAATGATTTCAGACCAAGAAAGGACATGTTAGCGATATGGCTAATGAGATTATTTTGTAAGAACAATTCTTTCAAACTACTCAATTGTAGAAATTCGTAGCCTTTCAGTTCTTTAAGCTTATTGTTGCCCAAGTGTAGTATTTGTAGAGCATTTAAGCCAGCAAAAGTTCTATTTTGTATGCTCTCGACGTTGCTGTTGTTCACGTACAGCGATCTCATTTTCTGCCGTCCAATAAAAACGTGGTCCTGTAGTTCTTTTATATTATTTCCATCTAAAAATACCTCAGTTGCATCCATAGGTATTTTGTGTGGTATTTCTATTGAAGATTGTCCGGAACAATCCACAACGTTTGTGTTCCACAATGGATCGTGGTAACAGGTACAGTTTTGAGGGCATGTCATTTCACAGTCACACGCATCATAGTCACAGCAATGACAGATTGCAAAACAATGAGTCTCATACTTACAGAGAAAGTCTGTTGTTTTTAAGTTTGTTAAGGGCACATGAGTTCCACTTCGAGTGTTCGTCATTTTACACAAAACGTTTTCTAAGTCCATCACACGCGGGTATTGTCTCATAGCGGTCATATTGTTTATGATCGGCAGCCACTCCATAGTACAGTCACATTGAAACGGGTTGCCGCCGACATAAAACTCAGGTAAACTTTTATTTCCCGGCACTGCAGCTAAACGCATACTATTTAGTTCTAAATGCACTAGTTCATTAGCATACATGTCCACTCGCGTCAAGTTCTTTTTATCGAAAAACGTATTCACATGAATATTGTTCAAAAAGTTATTATTTATAAACAAAAGTTCTACACTATTAGGTATCGACATAGGCGATATTTCCGCTATACGATTATGGCTAACGTCCAATGTCTTTATACGGATTTCATCTTGCAACTTGTAGTAGTTTCCCAAGTGTTCAATGAAATTGCCGTGAATGTCTAACCACTTTAGATTGCTAGGCACAAACGCGTAATCGAACCACACTAGATGATTTTCCGATAAATTGAGCCACAAAAGGCTCGCGAGCGTCGAGAAGACACCGTTGATGTCAGACAGGAAATTCCCGTCGAGCCGGATGGCCTCCAGTTGCATATTTCTGCTAAAAGTCCCTCTCTCGATTGACTGGATCTTGTTCTTAGCGATGTTAAGCACTTGTAAGCTTGGTAAGTCCCAAAACATTCCGACGGAAAGATTTCCAATTTGATTGTCAATCAGTCTCAGTCCCGTTAATTGATTTAGGTTTTTGAAGGAACCATTTTTGAAGTCGGATATTTGATTCTCTCCGAGGTCGAGTGTTTTGAGGAAAGAGAGTTCCCATAATGCGTCGGGAACCTCTAAAAGCTGATTGGAGCTCAAATCCAACTCTTTTAAGTCAGAACAATTCTTAAATGCTTTGCGGTCTATGTTTACTAGCAAATTATTGTTTAGAGTCAACTTGCTTAAAACGAATAAACCGTTAAATAAGTTCTCATCGATTGTATGAATTCGATTCTCCGCAAGATTGAGAGTATGTAGATTATACAGTGGTAAGAATGCATTATCTTCGATGTAACCAATAGAGTTGTTCTTGAGATTCAATATTTGAAGGAAGAATAAATCTTTGAATGTCTTTCCGTCGATTCTTGTCAGTGCATTGTTGGATAAATTCAAAACTATCAAGCGTATTAATCCCAAAAATGTTCCATCATCAATGTGACTACTTGTAAGTTGATTGCTTGACAAGTCTAAAACAATCAGCTGTTCCAAACGATGAAATATTCCTCGAGCCAATTCAAAAAGAGTATTATCATTTAGATAAATTTCTCTTAATTCTCTAGCATTAGCAAAGAGTCCTTCGGGCAGTGTATGTAGCTGGTTATGTGATATGTTTAGAACTCTCATTGATACAAGTCCATTAAAAGCTTCAGCTGATATGTCAGAGATATTGTTATGTTGCAGATATAAATGTTGCAAACTCCTTAATTTAAGTAATTCTGAGTCCTCTGGCAGTGACTTAATTTCATTATGACTCAAATCTAAGCCGTGCAAATTCGATCCACAGCCCTGTCCGAATCCAAGTTGCCCCACTGTTCTTATTCTATTGTGCGTCAAATTCAATGTGCTCAAGTTTTCCAGAGAGCAGAACACGCCGGAAGGAACAAATTTTATGTTATTCTGAGCGAGATCCAATGACTGTAGCTCCGACAATCCATTGAAAGCATTCAGAGATAATTCTAAGTTCTTAGTAGGACTCCACTCGAAATTCTTTGAACGAATCTTTAGCTTCTTTAATTTCTTTAGTTCATGAAAAGTATTATCTGGTAGTTGTGTCAATTTGCAGTTGTTTATTGACATTTCGGTGAGCGCCGAAACTGGGCTAAAGTAGTGTGCTCTTAGAGAGCTTTCGAAGAGTAGTAAATGGTTGCACTCAATAGCCAGCCGGCTGGTGTCTGAAGCCACTGAGATGATGCTGCTGCCGTCGCCGTCGAGAGTGCGTATCCTACAGAGTACGCTGCCGTCCGTGCCGCGGTCCGAGACTCGGACGCACTTGTCCGAGCCGTAGGGCAAGACCGTCGATCCAACGTGCACCAGCGCACAGAGTACAGCCGTAATAGCGTACATTATCACAGATTTTTCATTTCACCACAAAACGTCTCATAAACACACCCCGTGGGTCGATATCACCATTTCCGAAACAAAGTACGTGGTACACTTGAGCGCCGAAGAAAAACTTCCTAGCATTTCACTTCACTGTAGTCCGAAATGTACGTGGTCGAAATAGTCCTTGATAGTTGGAGTTGATTTAATTTTTCACTCATGAACAGTTGTTTATCTTTTGAGATCAGTTTGTGTATTAAATATTTATTGCGTGAACTATAGACCGGCGCGAGGTGTAGCACGACCTTTCCGCGGCGCGGTTGCGTTGCGACTGTCAAGCGGAGCGCTTGACTCGAGCAAGTAGCAGTGGGGCGCGCAACTTAGTCTCCCCCGTCCCCCGCGACCCCCATAAGCTCTTCGCTTGTTTTGTGAGAGCAAGTAGCGCTATCTAGTAGTGAGTAGCAACATTAAAAATAATGTTTTATCATCGTTTGCATTGGATTTCTGCGATTAATGTTTATTTATGTGGTATTACTGATAAAAGTCGTCAATTGTTATTTGGTTATAAATAAACATAATTCAGGAAATTAAAACCACTGTGAGTGAATGTATTCTTTTTTGTTTTATTTATTGAAGTTTTGTCAGTTATTAGTTAGTAGAAAATTACATAATGAAACGGTAAACGTGCGATTAAAATTAAGAGTAAAATTGGTAGTAAGAGTCATGCATGCAGTCAATTAACGGAAGTAGATTACACCAACATTCTAAGTCATTTTCGGATCCCATGTTTCAATGGTGTTCTCGATGACAAATCATAATATTTTTTCTTTTTCGACAGAGGTGTACCCATAAGTACGCCCACATTAAGTTATGTTTAAGTCGCATGTAATAGGGTAGTTAACAAAAAAAATCTAATTAGTCCGTCAGATAGATTTTCAAAAAATATTGGACACGTATTTTTTCTTTTTTCACGTAAAAAAACAATGAAGACGAACAAGGCTTTGAAAACTCGCGTGATATTCTAAGAAATTAGAACCTATGACATTTATAAGCGGTTAGCCCCACTCAAATCGTTGACGCGTTTTATTTTCGTAATTTTTTATTGATTTAAAAAAACAAAGAATACACGATCCAATCCAATATTTTTCGATAATCATATTTTTTTGAGTCAGTAAACATTTCTATTATGATTTGGTAAATAGCGATAAAAGTATTTCATGTCAGTCTAGGAGCGATTTGCATACTATCTATTTTATATTCCAATGCTCATTCTACCATTACATCGTCATAGAGTCAGCTGACAAAAAGGGGCGCATTGTCCGAAAAGAAATACAATGCAAAAGTTTCTATTGTTAATCGAAGTTTATCTGGTGCGTTGTGTTCAAGTGACCATCTTTAAGCTTGTACATATTATTGTACAATATGACAACTTAAAACCTTTGGAAGAATAAAATACTCCTACTTTAAAGCCAGAATCACCCTATAAGGTAAATATGTTTTTTTTAATTTATATTTATTGTTGAATAACTTTACAGCAAAAGTTAAGGTTCCAGCTTGCCGGAACTTTAACTCTTTAAAACTTTCAGTACCTATAACTCAATAATAAAGTTTTATATAAATGAGTTTCACTACGCAGGCCATCTCCTTAAAACAAAACAGAGCTTTTATCTTAGCACCTCTATTTACCGCTAGATGGAGCCACAGCCACAAAGATAAGTAACGCCGGCGTAAATCACAAAAACACCCAATCTACGTACATTTTAATAGACTTTAGAGTTTTCCCAACACAAATTCATTGGTGTAAATCACGTTTGCAAGCTCATAAAAACCATTATGGAGGCACTTTCAAATTTTTACCGACACTCGTAACAAAATTTGAAAATTCACGAAATGTTTTATCGTGTCCTAATGTTTTTATCACAGTTGTAGCAATGTCTGGCGGGATACGGTGGGAGAAAAATGGAAAAGTCTTGTTGAATGCGAGAGTATGTGCTGTATTCTGGTAAATAATTTACATAACACTTTTTATAGGTTTCCCAGCTAATGTATATTTTTATTATATGAGCTGGTTGTAAATTGGTG
Source organism: Diarsia rubi (assembly GCA_932274075.1). Taxonomy (NCBI): domain Eukaryota; kingdom Metazoa; phylum Arthropoda; class Insecta; order Lepidoptera; family Noctuidae; genus Diarsia; species Diarsia rubi. Next base: position 14,474,495 of record OW026424.1, on the reverse strand, counting down.
CTTAATGTGTTAATATGCCTGACATGGGAGACATTTGGATATTCGGTATTATTTTAAATGTACTTTCGTAGCTACTGTAGGTATGTGTTGTTAGCGTTAGTAAGCTTATTTATTTAGAGCTAAAATAAAATGTAAAGTGTCAAATTGTATCCTCTTGTTTACTGTCAATGGAACAGTACAAGTTAAAAAAAAACAGGTGGAAAAGTCTGGGCCAAAGTCTCCCCAATTTCCCTTCATGAGCTTATTTCCTGTGACTTCTCGAACCAGCTCTCGTGGTTCGCATCCAGATCGTCTCCCCATTTTCTCCAGGGCGAGCACTTCCTCTTCTCACCCATCGCGTTGACACTTTTGCTCAGCATTTATCATGCATGCGTCTGACCTGACCTACCAAATTCCATTTTAGCCTAGCAGCCTTCTTGCTACATCCACTATATCTGTTTTGTAGTTACCAGGACTGAGCACCGTAGGTTAAGATGTAATTTACTTTAACATCGCATTAATGAGTGAACTGATGACCTCTAAAGAGTTCACTTACTATGTTATTAATGCGATGTACAGACGATAGCACTTCAAGCTTCTACAATAGGTTATTTCACCAAAAAAAATTAATTCGTCCGTCTGTTAGATTATCGAAAAATATTGGATAGACATGTTTTTTTGTTTTATCAAATTAATAAAAATGGTCAAAAATAAAACGTCTCAAAGATCATGAGTGGGGCTTTTGACGTCACTTTGTGGCTAAAAAGAACTATTAACCTTGTCACATCACACGAGTTGACGCGACTTTTCGAAGCTCTGTATCTTTTGTATAAGTGAGAAAAGAAAAAAATCCGTGTCCATTATTTTTTGAGAATCTATCTGACGCACTAATTTGATTTTTTTGGTGAAACCCTATTTGACTATCGATTTTCAATTTTAACGTATTAGGTTCAAGGATAATTAGCCGGATAGTTTTATGTACTAGCTGTAGGTACCTACATAAAACAAACACTAAAACTAACACCTGCCATCACGTAATGAACCTTAATCACTGTTTACAACAGAACAAATCCATAAAATTAATCCCCATTCCTTAATGTGTCACAACGTGACGTCATAATGGCGCCCATTAAACAAAATGGGTCAAAAATGGGACTTTATATGACCACAACCACGTGGGCGGTCTGTACCACAAAGCGACCACAAATGAATTCCTTTTAAAATACTACGAACATTGTTACCACGAATGAAATTATTTGTGGTTTACTGTTTTTTTTTACTTCTGTTTTAAGACAAAGTTGATGGCAAAGAGTTGGATTGTGGTCAAATATTTTATAGGTACTGTGGCGACCCGTCAGAAGGATCGAATAAATAGTAGGTAATAGGTACACACCTAACATCACGCTTTAAATCCCCGAAGGATTTGACAGAGGTGCAACTAATAGTACACCCACATTACCATCAACCGGGCACGAACCCAAACTTCATGGCTACCGGTCAGAAATTTCTGATGGAGAAACCTAATAACATTTTACCCGGGTGCGACTGAGCATAAGGTCCTGGGTAGAGTTCCGACGTCAGGCAAAGTCTTATTGGGTTTCTCCAGGAATCTATCAGTAACAGCCACGGAGTCTGGATTTGTGCCCAGTTGATGGAAATAGGCTCATCCCTTATGGAACTTAAACATAACTGGCGAAATGTGGGTGTACTATTAGGTACGCCTCTGCTTAACCCTTCGGGGATTCCAGGCGTGATGTTATGTTGTGTGTTACCCGGGAATTGATTCCAGGACAGCAAATGCAATTAATGTCAGTGCGAAGTATGAACTCTGACAGTCCCTGACCTTGGGCTGAGAGGTTTTCTCAGCCCAAGGTCAGGGACTGTCAGAGTTCAGTTCAGAGTCAGTCATAAATTTTAGGTTCCAGGGTGTGTAAACCACTGCAATCAGTCAATTTTTTTTAAATAGATTTCAACTTACCGCTAAAGCATTAGGTTCAAGATAGGTTAGAAAAAAAAATACAGTTTCGGGGGCTTGATGGGCTTTACATTATAATAGCCACTAAACCTATGCGGCCTTATTTACTTATCTTGCATGCCGTCTCACTTGCATCTCTCTCGTCTCGCATGCTCACTTTTCGAAAGTGAGCATGCGAGATAAACAAAGTCTAAGTTAAACCCAGGTTTAACCACTTTTGTAATAAGGCCGTAATAGTCTTAGTTCCTTCACCACCTCACACACATACATGACAAAATTACCCTCCAAAATTAATTCAATTCCCACCCAATGTTAAACGCAAACACGATAATGTACGTACATTAACAAACCAGTAACGTTACGTCTCCGACCACATAATGCGGGCAGTCTTCTCGTCTCGTACAACCAGCAAGAGAAGTAACTTAGCATTTTGGAATTTTATTTATCTGATATACTTCCTGCACGGCTATTACGTATCTTTTAAATGACAGTGGCTATCATATTGTCTATGGATTAACTGTCAAGTTGGTTATGGTTTAGTACAAAATGCAACCATTTGACAGTAATTGATAGGCACTATAGGTTAAAGATACGCAATAGCCCTGCTGGTCTGAATGGCCACTTTAGCAGATCATTTTACGGTTTTTTTCGTAATTTATATTATTTTCCTATTAAGATCTATTTTCCTAAATGGTCACAGACGTAGTTACTATTATTAAAGGTACATTTTAATATTTTTAAAGCATATTATGACCTGTTAAAGTGGCCATTTCAGACGCACATGACTCAAGCTATTATTTTAATGTTCTGAAGATTATTCTTTACAAAAGCTGTATTTTTTGGAGGGTGCGAAAATCATCATAGGACTCCTCCCGCTCTGGGCAGAGCGATAGGGGGAGTGTCAGACTTCTACTGACTAAACACCACACATATTCCTTCTTAGCCCTTTGTGTCGAGGTCGCGGTATCTCTTTCGAACAACCCGCAGCCCGGGTTAAAATAGCACTTACTTTTCAAAAATATGTAAGTTACGCTAAATTTAAAAAACTTTCAGTAATGCTTATCTATTTCTGGTGCTGACTGTACGACCACGGACGGTTTGCTAGAGAAGCTCATTCGAAAGTTTTGCCGCAACGTTGGCGAATGTTGGATGCAATTATTTCAATTGATCTAATTCCGCGGATGTGTTAAATTGGATGTTGATGTCAACGTTTACAATTAGATCGTCAGAGAAAACTGGGTGATTGGGTCACCTTTTTTTGGTTTTTTGGATGGCGGGAAATCATCAAATGACTCCTGGGAGCTCTGAGCAGAGTGGTGGGGAGTTTCAGACTTCTACTGACTAAAAACCACCCATGTTCTTCTTAGCCCTTTGTGTCAAGGCCACGGTATCTCTTTCGAACAACCCTCAGCCCCGACAGAAAGTAACTTAGTCCTGCCTTGGCCGTTCTTGGTTCGGACAAAGTTTAATTGAGATTTATCTTCAGAAATTTCTCAATAATAGCTTTAAAATCTAAATTTGTCCCCCGTTGATAGGTTAAAGGCTCGCCCCCTATTACATATCGCTTAAAAAATATGTAATAGGTAAGTTTACATTTTCGTGTTCAAATTATTTGACAGCCAGGTGGACAAAGCAGCAGGCGAAACCTTGTAAGAGATATTTGCTGTATAGATACGACCTCTTTTATGTTCTATTATTGCACAAAACTTTTTGTGCTGCACAAGGCACACTTCGACCGATAAGACTTTAAAAAACACACTCTTCACTCTTTTTTAACTTTTGCAGAAATATTTAAATAGTTACGTTCTCACACTTCCTAATTACTCCATTTCCTAAAACACTATCACATCTATTGTTTTTTTTACACCCATTCTTAAAAACCGCATAATATTCTAATATTTATCAGTATCAGCCCTACTGATAATGGTTCATTTTAACCCTCTATTAATGACATCCGGAGTTACGCCACTTCAGGTAGAAGGCTTATCTAACCCTGCATTAGCACTTCTTTGAACGTCTATTGTTTAATAGAATATTTTGTGAAAATATTTACTACTTTCTGGTGACTCAGCCCCTGGGAATATTACAAATGTCTAATCCTTTTTTCATTATCTTTGGGTTTTATGAGTGTTACGTAGTCCTAAGAAAGGGTTTGTGTGGAGTCAACGCAATGTTGCTATGTAATGCGCTTTCAGTAACTTTCGTTAGCTTTGAATTATTTTCGATTCTTGAAATTAATGATGTCTCTGATAAACCTATGGGAAAATTATGAAGTACTAGCTGTTGCCAGCGGCTTCGCCCGCTACAAATTGCAAAATTATCCCACAGATAGATAAAATCGGGATAAAAACTGTGATAACCGTTAAATAACAGTTGTAATTAATCCTATGTGTTAATCCAGGTTATAAACTAACTGTGTAGCAAATTTTATCCAACTCCGTTCAGTAGTTTTTGCGTGAAGAAGTAACAAACATACACACTCCCACACTCACAAACTATCGCCTTTATAATATTAGTCAATTAGTGTGATTAGTAATAAGAAAAATCACCAGTAATAATAACATGTGAGTGATAATGACTGAGCTAACAGTATCATAAACCTATGTGTTGCTCGTCCAGCGGCGAGATGGGCAGATGACATTGTTGCCATTGCGGGAATATCCTGAATGAGGCTGGCACATGACCTTTATTAGCCAGCAATGGTTGCAGTCGGGCTGTGGATGATATTTATGATCATCAAAGGAGCTCGTGGCTTAATAAGGACTGCCACTCGGGTCGATCTTTAGGTTAAGCTGCGCTTGCCTAGGTCGATCGGTGGATGGGTGACCGCCCATTACATACCGAGTTTCCTCCGTGCCTCGGAAAGCACGTTAAGCTGTTGGTCCCGGGTGCCATATATAGATCTTTGGCAGTCGTTACGGGTAGTCAGTGACCTGAAAGTCTGACATCCAGTCTTACCAAAAGGTATCGTATTACTCGTACCTAGTATTAACTGGGTTGTGGAGGTCAGATAGGCAGTCGCTCCATGTAAAATACTGGTGTTCAGCTGCATCCGGTTAGACTGGAAGCCGACCCCAATATAGTTGGGAAAAGGCTAGGCAGATGAAATACGTATTCAATGTTTTTATTAGCATATTGAGCAAAAAATACCATATTATAATGTATATTGAACTACAACAGAACCCTTTTTATATTTTTTGTTTTATTTCTATCTTTGTAGCTCCATGATAGGTGAACGAATTTTCTCTGGAATTTCCATTCACCTTATTTCTTCATTCGCCTTGTCACAAACGACATCGTTATTGTCTAGTTTCCATAGTAGTCTATAAATAGTGCTCAGAAGAGCACCGAAATGCTATACATAAATGCATAAGAGGGAAATTCTGCGTAAAGTGAGTATTTGAAAAGTTCAGTTTATATCAGTAAGCCTATACGAAAAATTGACGTACGTCAATTTGTTGCAGAAGCACATTTGTACATTATTAAAACTCGTAACATACTAAAAAGTGTGTATCAGTTTAGTCGGGAGATAGGCTTGGTTATATTTTTGAGTGACAATTTTATTTTCTAAAGTTACACCCACACTAGGAATTCCTTTTCTACCGTGGGTACGTTTACAAACACTCACATACAAGAACACACCCAGACCCGAAACAACTATCTGTAAGCCATACAAATATTTGATTAGCGCGAGGATCGAACCCGCGACACGCAGCGCAGCAGACCAATCGCTCAGCCACTGCGCCAATCGTGCCGTCAATTTAACCTAAAACCCTTTGATTGAGCTAAGGTTTCTTTTGTGGGCTAATAAGCGAAACGCTTTATTTTCCATGATAATATTTTCATAGTTTATGAAGAAATCTCACTTTTCTGGTTGTCTTTTTCATCATCACAACTTTATATTGTCTCCAACCAAAGAAAAGTATACAGAGACACGAAAAATATTTAACGTTAACCCTACATGGTTCCATCTACGTCCCCAAGACGTATCCAACGCTCTACGTCTACGCTACGTATACATTACGGGTCTATTGTATCGCTCCTCGGTACTCGGGACACGGCAGTAATGTGTTGACATCATTATACGGCCGCAATAAGAGCCACAATGCAGATAAGATCCGTGTTCGAATACATTCTGAGGGTTAAGTGAGGGTGGGCTTGGGGCACCTTCGTTTGTTAGTTTCAGTGTACATGTGTTTGGATTCTTGAATTTATGTTTCGAGATAAGGATGGATACAGATGAGAGATGTTTAGAATTAATTTTGGGAGGCTGGATTGGATTTAATTATAATTACCGGGATTCGTTTTTGTAATACCTTTCTAAAGTCTTTGTCGATAGAGTACATTTTTTTCTGTATATGACTTATCAGAAAATAGAATCACATCGTTTTCTCGATGTCTGCTTAAGCCTGGTTTAAATCCTTTACCTATCAAACCTACCAATATTATAAAAGCAAAAGTTTGTGAAGATGTATGGATGGCTGAATGTTTGTTACTTTTCACGTAAAACGTAAACCGGATTTGTATAAAATTTGGCAAACAGATTGTTTACAACCTGGATCAGTACACAGGATATTTTTATTTCGATACTTCGATCCCTACATATACATACTAGTAGTACTATATACACTGAGAAGATGCTGCAGGCATTAGCAAGTGTTAAATAAAAAGGCCCATATAAAACATCGAGTGTCTTTGTAGTGTAACTTTTATATTTCACTTTTTTTACTTTATTGTCAAAATCCAAGTACCTACAAGAAAAAGTGTTACAAGAAAATCAGGCAGTCGAATTCCATTTTGCCATATTCCGTATCACATAAGTACATCACATCAGTCTCCCTCGAATTTTCGACAAACACCCCACGATACGATTTCTACACAATGTACGTACTAACTTACTAAGTTGCTCAAGAAATTTATAGACCCTCAGCAACGGGAATAATACCAACATTTTCCTATTAACGACTGTGCTGAGTGCCGGATAAAATGTAATTTTATGTTCCCAGCTAGTGTTATGGTTGTTGACTGAGTCCTTGAATAGATACTCTTAGATTGGAGTGGCTTATATTGTGTTTTGTGGTATTGATAAGGGGTAGGCTTCGTGGTACAAGTACCGATGCGTTTGGTTTGTTGTCTTGGCTTTTCATGCAATGTGATCGCGTTGTCGCTTTGGTGTTTGTTAAAACAAGGTTCGCTCTTACTGAGTAGACTATCAAGTATGTGTGTAGTGGCTTATATTGTGTTTTGTGGTATTGATAAGGGGTAGGCTTCGTGGTACAAGTACCGATGCGTTTGGTTTGTTGTCTTGGCTTTTCATGCAATGTGATCGCGTTGTCGCTTTGGTGTTTGTTAAAACAAGGTTCGCTCTTACTGAGTAGACTATCAAGTAAGATTGGAGTGGCTTATATTGTGTTTTGTGGTATTGATAAGGGGTAGGCTTCGTGGTACAAGTACCGATGCGTTTGGTTTGTTGTCTTGGCTTTTCATGCAATGTGATCGCGTTGTCGCTTTGGTGTTTGTTAAAACAAGGTTCGCTCTTACTGAGTAGACTATCAAGTATGTGTGTATAAAAGCATGCATATGTGGTTTTGTATATCAAATTATACAGTGATAAAAAAGGTTCAACTTCATTTCAAACATGATAGAAATTATTATGATCAAATGCTGTTTGCAGGAGCAACTGGCATATAGATACCATTTCCGGTGACGCAAAACAACTATTATAGCAAGCTATAGCTATTTTAAGCTACTATATGTCTAGGTCTCAATGGATCACACACGTTCAAAGTTTCAGTATACATAAGCACACACCGTTCTCTCTTAAGAAGAAATATCTCTCACAGGTTCCCTTAAAGTTACGTTTGATGTTCAATCGCGTGAATAAGAAAAACAATTTAAATGCAAGAAGAAAAAGTTATAAACCAGCCTCTGCCAGTGGCTTCGCCCGCGAGTAGATCAGAAACTATTTTTTTTAAAGCGTACACATCAAACTATTTACCTCCAGTATATAGCGTCGCTTTGTTTATATTTCACATTGAGAGATCTGCATAAACTGCTGTGATAGGGTGATTGGTCGTCGTGCGTGCTACAACGGCAAAGAAGACTTTTCTGATAAACATCGAGATTAAAGAACAGACAGACACTTTTATTTTTATATTTATGATATTAATATGTTTTATGAAATTGTAGATATTTGTAATGAATAAGTAAAAAAGTCCTAAGAAAATATTTCTGGCTAATAAAAATATCGCGATCTGAAGGAAAATGGATGTCTGTGGGATAAACTTAGGTACTGAGACATCGATTGAGGTATGTTTATTGAAATAAGTTATTTTGTTTATGTAGTTAAATCTAGGTATATGTTACGATCAACAACTGAGCAGCATTTTTAAAACTGTCGCAATATTTATGGGGTTTTGTCATCAGGAAATTTCTCCTAAGCAACCAAAAAGCCTAGACTTGTGCCAAGTTGATAAAAATAGTCTCGTCCTCTAACCCCAGTTCCTGTTAGGTATATCTTTGCCTAACCTTTAGGTGATTACAGGTTTGGTGTTACTGTTTCCGTCCTAAACCATTGCACCTATTGTTACGAATCTTGAACTACCGAGGACTTAAATAAGCACATAGTATTTTTATCATTTTAGATGGCAGATGGAGCACAAGCAACAGCTTGTCTACACTGTTAATAATAATAATATAATAATAAGACTGTATATCTCGTGGAAGTGCGGGGGTCGAGGCTTTTTAAACGCGAAGACCTTCCACAACCGCGAGGTGTGCAGTCTCAGAGAATATTTTTTAAAAGCCGATGTGGGTATGCACCGAGATGTGGTCACAGTGGACAAGGGACTCACCCCGCTGTCCATGGCTAACGAGAACTGGCGCAAACCTGTGGTACTTACTGCTGATGACCGCAAGGTAGTATGGCAAAGCAAGGAGCTTCACGGGCGCTTCTACCAGGCTCTTCATGGGCCCGATGTAGATTTTCTAGCGTCCGTGTCCTGGCTACGTTTTGGCGACCTCTTTGGGGAAACTGAAGGTTTTGTCTGTGCGATTATGGACGAAGTTATGCTGACGAACAACTACCGAAAATATATTATGAAGGATGGGACGGTTGACGTGTGTCGGACATGCTATCGTCCGGGTGAGTCCATCAGACATATTATTTCTGGTTGTTCTCGTCTAGCTAACGGCGAGTACTTGCACAGGCACAATCAAGTAGCCAGGATTATTCACCAGCGACTTGCCTTGAAATATAAACTTGTGGAGTCGGAGGTACCGTACTACGAGTATGTGCCCGACCCAGTTCTCAAAAATGACCATGTAACGTTATATTGGGATCAGTCTATCATCACTGACAGGATTATTGTTCCCAATAAGCCTAATATAGTGGTGATGGACCGATCAGCGCGCCGCGCAATGATAATCGATGTTACCATTCCGCATGACGAGAACCTCGTGAAAGCTGAAAAAGAAAAACAAATAAAATATCTTGATTTAGCACACGAGGTTGTCGATATGTGGCATGTGGACTCGGCTATCATTGTGCCGATAGTCGTAACGGCCAATGGCCTTATAGCCAAGAGTCTGGACGACCACCTGTCCAAACTCTCGCTCGGCGGTTGGATCAAGAGCCTGATTCAGAAGGCAGTACTCCTCGATACGGCTCGCATTGTGAGGAGGTTCCTGTCTCTGGAGCCTTAACCACCGGTAGCTTGGACTGCTCCCGTCACCGGTGGACGACAATTTTTATATTTTTAAATGTTTTTTATGAGTTATTAGAAAAATTTAAAAATGTAAATTTTATGTGAATAAATAAATAAAGGAAATAATAATATTATAAAGAGGAAAGATTTGTCTGTTTGTTTGTAACGAATAGGCTCCGAAACTACTAGACCGATTTAAAAAAATCTTTCACCGTTGGGAAGCTACACTGTCTCCGGGTGACAAAGGATACTTTTTATCCCTGTATTCCCACGGGATGGGACCACGCGAGTGAAACAATAAATTAATCCGCTGCCAAGAGTTATATTCCAACCAAAGTTAATAAACCCAGTCATAATTAGAACCACAATTACTCTATATTTCTTAATAAAAGAACTCAACCTAAACATATTAAACGAAGCATATATGTTACGGCATTAATTCCTCAGTTTCACACGAAAAATTATTCACAGTTTCTTTGCGCTTTCGTATTCATGAAAAACATTATGTACTTGCCAAAACAGGAGGCTGAAGAAAATGTTTAAGACAAGACCGTAGCTTCTTACTTTTATATTAAATTAATCGTGTCCCAAAACCAAGCTTTCCACGGTATTATTTAGTATGAATAGGTTCGTTGATTCTTTAGTCCTGAATACACCCAACATTTATCTAGGGGTGAAAGCCAACAATTTTTTGGCCCAACCACTTACCTTCCCGCTTTTCTTGTGTGCCCTTTAATGAGATCGGGACCTTTTTGGATACTTTTTCTTCTGCTTTATTTGGGCCAAGTTGAAATGAACGATTTAGGTGCCCTTTGAACTAATTGCCTGTTGACGATCATTGTCAAATTAGGAAATCTGAATATTCCAGATTTACGAGTAACAGGCTTGGAACTTCCGACTTTTGGCTATTAAAGATTTTTCTCTTAATGAACAACTGGTGCCAGCAAAGTTTTAATAAATCAAGTAAATTCCCTACATTTTTTTTAAAATCTACTTGCTTTTATTTTCTAAAATTACTCATTTTTGTTTACGTTGGGGTTTGGCCTTGTGTCATCCATTTTTGCCATTGGTATCTTCTGTTAATTTTTTTTATTGTTTTTTATTTTGATGGAATGCGTTTCGCGGCTATTGTAATCAAATTAAACAAACTAACACCGACACCATGTTTATTTAAATTAAACCCAATGACGTCCCCTTTGAAAAACATTAATTAATCAAGATTAATAGCTTACACTTTAACACTAGGGCCCTAAGGAATAACAATTAAGTTAGCAAAGAAAGACGGACACAATCCGTACTTTTTCCTGGGCGAAATATGTAGAGGAAAACAAAGAAACTCGATTTGGAACCCTTCAGGGGTCGTGGGGAGCGTATTAAATTTGCATTAGACGAAATTGAAATACGCCCTCCGATGACTCGTTACGAGGGAAGACTAATAATGTCGTCAATTCACATCGGGAAGATCTTCAAAGTCACGCCGTGACTATTTGATTAATTGAATCATTTTTTGCCTTTTCCCCTTATAAGAGGGATGGTGGAGAAATTTGTCAATACGCTGCGTTCTACCCTGAAGTATCCATTGTATTGAACAGGTCATTAAGTCGTCGTCTGACGAAACTTTTGAGGATAAGGGTTGTTTCAAAAATGAACGAGACTCCCGTTTGAAGACACCTTCGCTTCGCCATCTTGAGATTTAAATAAAAATAACTTCAAACGAAGACGTCATCGAGAAGGGAATTTAGATCATGAACTTATAATATAGATACAGAGAATTTGAATGATTTATTTGTTTCACATTACGTTTAGGTGTCTAGACGGGTTAAATTGACCTATCTATAATTTTATATAGATGTCCAAGCTGCGATCGACTTTTCTACGTGATACAATGTTCTTTGTGACAATGATTTAGATTTATCTTCGATTTCAAGTAGATATATCCTATTCAAGCGTATGCTGAGTTGCCGAGAATCGAGTTAAGTGGCGTGTGATTGATGAGACCTATGACCAGAAGTGATGTATGAGTGCTGTTGTAGGTCGACAATCAAATGATGAGAGTGACATCCTAATTTTCCATTCTACTTCAATTCTTTATTTTTATTTGATAGGCTTTCTATCGCTTTCGCAACTGGGTTAAATCGTTTCTCTGGGACTTCATCGGGCTTTTCTTGTAGTCGCCACTGTTGATTCTGGCTTACAGGAATTACAGTTTGGGAATAGATTGGCGGGCATGTCCCAAAAAAAAGGTTTTCTATGATTAAAGAAGTCACAAGCTTTTCTAATTATGTAAGGTTGAACATAATGCACGCTTGAAGAAAATTGACCTAATTACTCGAGACCACCAACGAGGCAACGAGGAGGTAGTAGACCTATACTTGACTGCTCCGCAGGAGTTTCTAGGTTTGAGTTCCAAGTTGAGAAAAGTGTTATTGGGTTTTACCATCAGAAACTAATCAGCAGCAGCCAATAAGTCTGGATTGGTGCCCGGCTGATTGCAATAAGATTGCCCTCTATTTCAAAGGACTTAGACATAACTGCTGAAATGTGGGTGCATTATTACACCTCTGCCAAACCCTTCAGGTATTACAAGCTTAATGTTATGTTATACTAGGTGTTGCCAGCGGCTTCGCCCGCTACAACTCGAAAATTATCCCACGGGAAGATAAAATCGGTGTTTAAACTATCCTATTTGTTAATCCAGGTTAAAACCTATCTGTGTAGTAAATTTTATCCAAATCCGTTCTTGCGTGAAAGAGTAACAAACATCTATCCATACATACAAACTTTCGCGTTTTTAATATTAATAAGTAGGATTGTTTTAAAAAAAGACTCACCCAGCTTAACGTTAACAAATAACTGCCTGCTAGTCATACGCTATGATCATAGTCACGTTCAAATACAGTCCCTATCGCACACCCATCTGTTTCGACCTCCGTGAGTCCCTGTTGACATTTGTAACTAATTGAATTTTTGTGACATAACCGTAGCGTGTGTACTGTTAACTCTTTATAACATACCAGTGGCCCGTCCTGGTTTTACACGGGTAGACATTTATTTTTTAAATATAACCTACCCATAATATAGGTAGGTTACATTTAAAAAACACAGGGACAACGACAAACGTAGCATTCTAAGGGTGAAAGAGTTTTTAAAATCGGTTCAGTAGTTTTGAGTTTATTCTCTAAAAGCAAAAAGAAATACAAAATATATTTCCTCTTTAAAGATAATTATTAGTGTAAACTAGTATTTACCCGCGACAACAACCGGGTGGAAGTCTGGCTATAAGTTAGTGTATAATATTCCAATCTGGCTCAAGGGTTTTCTGTATACCAATTTACAGGCTAACAATTTACAGGCTAACATAAAAACAGACAGAGTAACGTTCACCTGTTATCCCGAAGGATTACGCGTAGTTGTATCTAATAGTGCACTCACAATTAGCCAGTTATGTTTAGGACTCTTTTACTGAGAAATTCCTGATGGTAAATCAAATACCACTTTGCTCTACTCGGTGATCGATCCCAAGACCTGACACACAGAAGTCGTGCTTGCAATCAGTAGACCAACGAGACAGCAATATTAGTGCGGAGTTTATTTAAGCCTTCAAGTGCAAAAGGGTAGTTAACAAAAAAAATCTAATTAGTCCGTCAGAGATAAATTTTCAAAGAATTAGGACACGTATTTTTTTTTTCACGTAAACATTAAATGGAGACTATACAGTGTACAGTGACGTCACCAGCCCCCACTCATAATCTTTGACAAGTTTTATTTTTGTCTATTTTTATTAAATTGATAAAATAAAAAACACGTATCCAATACTTTTCGATAATCTAACAGACGGACTAAATATAATCATATTTTTTTAGTCAGTCAACTACCCTATTACGTTAGAGCTATTCGCAATAAAGTGGTAGTTAGTACTATAAGTTGAACTGTTAAGGTGTAATTTTTTCTCAAGTTCATTGCCCTCCAAATTGTTCCACAGTTCCAAAAAGTGATTCGTGTCGTAGATCGAAAAATCTGCATTCATTAGAAACTGTATGGAGGTTTTAAACCAATTTTGTTTTAATCTATTTCTTTGCATATTGTAAGACCACGAGCTGCTTCTAACGGTATTTAAGCTAAACGAAGCTAAGTTGGGAAAACGTGATCAAGTAATCTTAAATTTCAATGAAACTGAAGATACCATGATAGGCATCTTCAGTTCCATTGAATTTTATAGTGAAAAATATAAAGTAAGAATTTAAAAAAGGACCTACAAATTGAATGTTCTCTACAGACCACAATGATTGTTTTGGTCTGTTTGTGTTAGAAACATTTCTGTAGACAGTCATTTAAGGCATAATCATGAAAGGAACGATTGTATTTACCCGTCTGCCTCCGTCATCTCTTACGAAGTTAGAAAGAGTGATTATCTTATTTCCTGCCAGATAAGTTCTTTTTTTTTAACATTGCCCCTCACATAATATATAGAAACACTAAGATCTGGAATAGTTATCTGTAGGCCATAAACATATTCGTTACGTGCGGGGATCGAACCCGCGACACACAGAGCAGCAGTCAATCGCTCAGCTACTGCGCCAACCGTGCCATCCAAGTTCAGCCTCAACAAAATTTCTTGAAATAACTTACGGATGGTATGGTATGCTATCTATGAGCATAGAAAGAAATCTATCAGTATTTTCAAGTCAAACTACCTTTTCCACCTAATGACGTCACAGAATCTCCAGCTCATTCCAGCTTATCAGTTGTTACGCTGGCGTACAGTCACGGACATCGGCGTCACGTTCGCAGCACGTGCTGTAATCACGTCCGTGGAGTCACGTAACGTGTAGTCGGCCTAATTTGTTGATCGCGGACTGCACTCGACTGTACCCGGGCGCGGAGGATTGTAGTAAATGTAATGGTTTTACGTTTTGTGCTGTGTTGTGTGGGTTCTGGAATGTGTTGTTGTTATGCGCTTGAAAAAATTATTAAAATGGCAATAGAGAAATAATGAGAGACGAAATTATAAAAAAAAAACGATTTAATATGTAGGTAGTCATAGAACCTTTCGTTCAGGAAACTATTGATGACGAACGAAGTAGACCTGAGAAATAAAATATTTTTATAGTTGTCCGGAGATCCGATAAATCCAAAACGCTCGGGGACGCTCAATGCGTGGACACAATGGGTGGACACTTACGGGAGTCCTATTTCAGTACTGGACGTTTTTCGGCTGAAATGATAATGATGGTGATGATGAAAAAAATCTAGGCAAGACTGGCGATATTCTACGGGACTGCCAATACTGTGTATTTGATTGTCACAAGCTTATAGAGGAGAGAGAAGAGCAGATTATAGCTTGCTACATAGAAT
This sequence comes from Diarsia rubi, assembly GCA_932274075.1. Lineage (NCBI taxonomy): Eukaryota > Metazoa > Arthropoda > Insecta > Lepidoptera > Noctuidae > Diarsia > Diarsia rubi. The sequence continues at coordinate 14,459,480 of OW026424.1, read as the reverse complement.
GGTAATAACTAGCTTCTTTTATACATGCTCCCCTGGTACTAATGGTATAACGTTGTTGAATATATGCGGAATATTTTCGTATGAAGAGCTTTTCATTAAAAGAATGTATTTAAATCCTTTGATTCATTAACAAACTCTAGGACAAACCATGTCTGTTATATTAAAGAAAATCTTACGCTTCTCTAATCTCACCTAACATTTTCAGCATTAAAGATTTCGTAACAAAGCGCTCACCTGAACCGCCATTAATACCGTTGTAAGCAAAATAAATCGTCCTCAGTGTTGATGTCGCACTAATGAACATTTTATATTTTTATACGCACCAAAAAAGCAGCGTTGAAAGACAGCACAGAGTGACAAGCATCGCTGTAGGTAAGTTGAAGGGCGTCTCTTAATGACATTCTCAGCATAATTTCTGAGGATAGGGCTGTCAGTATTTCGTAGAAACAGTATGCCTATAATACTAACCTATTACCATCAACCTATAAGCACCTTCCAACAGCGATTGTAAAAAATCAAAGAAAAAAGTTTTTAATTCTTATATTTTTTTGGATGTTTTCATCCTCAAAGGTAAGACTTTACTAATTCTGAACTAAACTACACATAGGTACAATATAAATTAAGAAAACAGAGAACGAATTTGATTATGTAGTGGCAAGTGGGAAAAAAGTACAACATGCAACATAATACAAAGAGTACTACAAAAAAATCAATGACATAAATAAAGAACAAACACCACCATTCTAATTATTATTATTATTATTAGACTGAATAGAAAACTCGACAACAATATCGGGTAGAAACCAACCAGACCTTCTTCGAACGAATCTCCCTTTTCTATGGAGAATTAAGAACTTTACCTTTGATTCCCATGAAAAGTTTTGACAATGCCACTACAAGTAGTGGATACCGAGATATTTCCGTGCTCTGTGGTCTTTAGTTGGACATATTTGGCCTGACTTGTGGCATGTTTGTCTGGTGTAAGGCTAAAAATAAGCGTGTGGTCTGGCCGGAATCTGAGCTGTTTTGTGCTGTTTATAGCACCTGGGTGAGACTTTCTGATTTTAACAAGTTTGACGTGTGGTGAAAACTGTATCGTTTACAGTTTAAATTGTTTTAATTTTATCACTACTGTTAATTGTATTTTATATAATACATTTTATATAATACTAGCTGTTGCCAGCGGCGTCACCCGCTACAATACAACCCACGGCAATATAAAATCGGGATCAAAACCCAGGTTATAAACTATCTGTTTCAAAATTTCATCCAAATCCAATATTCGAATTTTTTGTACGTAACCGTAATGTTTTTGTAAAATCAAATATTAAGTTACGCTTCAAAATCGATCCTGCCGTATCGCTGAAAAAAAAACAATGTGTTTATAAATTTTATGTCATAGGTATATACTTTCATAATGCACTCAGGTGAAAGCTGCTATTTGATATTACAATTTAATAAACAGACATTTCAATTATATTTATTTGTATAGAAGATAGCTCTCAATTGCCAAAGTTTTGAAGACAAACTACTTAAAAGATCTTTTCACCATATTTTGATAAGTTAAATCTAGCAACCCTACCTAGATAAGGCTAAACGGCTGTAGTACTGGGTTTCCTGTTTTATGATTAATGTTTCCGTCCTTTCGACACTATAGAAAGTACGAATCAATTTGTATATTAAGTGTGGCTGGAAGTTGTAAATATATTATTAGTTAAGGTTCTTCATATTTATTAGAGTATATTTCACCTTGAATTTCGTTCCGGTCAATTATATTTATAGAAACAGAAGTCGAAATGGTGTTTAAAACTGTTTTCTATTATGAAAGGTTGGTTTTGTAACAGTTTATATTTAAAATGCACGTCTACTGTTCACTGTATTGCCGCGTTGGACTTGTGGTCGCGCTTGCTAAGCATGATGTACACACGGCTTCTCATTAAGCTATACATTTCTAACATAAGCTGGTCTCGCATTGTATAGGATTTTCGTACAGTGCGAGATCAGCGTAAACTGGAAATTTATACCTTGATGTGTAGCCGTGCGTACTAGATTCGATTCCAAGGTCGGGCAGAAGGGTTTTGGTCCAAGAATTTCTAAGTAGAAGCCACGTAATCTAGGATCCTCCCCGATTGTCGGTACTAAGCTCTCCCCCTATGGATTTTAAAAATAACTAGCGAATAGAGTAGTTTGCCAAAAAAATCTAATTAGTCCGTCAGATAGATTTCCAAAACAAATTGCATACATATTATTGAACACATAAACAAAAAATGAAGACGATACAGTACTTCGAAAACTCGTGTGGCGTCACATCGCACTGCATTTTTAACCACGTAGTGACGTCAAACGACCGCACCCATGATCTTAGACGCGTTTTATCTTATTCAATTTTTATTAATATGATAAAACAAAAAACACGTATCCAATATTTTTCGATAATCTAAGTGACGAACTAAACAGAATCATATTTTGTTTAGTCAGGAAGCAACCCTATTGTAGGTGTCGTTGCCAACATTATTGTTTGTTATATCGTAAGGCACATCAAACATAGGGCACGCCACGATAGTGGCGGTAAGTCCCCTCTTTGAGGAGTGGCTTGAGAGGCGCCACGGCGCCCTCACCTTCCGTCTGACGCAGGTCCTCACCGGACACGGTTGTTTCGGGAGGTACCTGCACCGAATCAGGCGGGAGGAAACGCCCGGATGCCACCATTGCGAGGATCGGCCGGAGGACACGGTGGAGCACACAGTGGAGGTGTGCCCCGCTTGGGCGGAGCCCCGCCGTGTTCTCGTAGCGGCGATCGGCGGCGGCGACCTCTCGCGCCCGGCCCTGGTGCAAGCCATGGTCCGGGGCGAGGAGGAATGGGACGCCGTCGCCTCCTTCTGCGAAGCAGTGATGCTGGCGAAGGAGGTGGCGGAACGCGAGAGGGAGAGAACCTCTCGTCCCAGCCGCCGCGGGAGGCGCTCCGGGCGTCGGGGGTCCCGCGATGACCTCCGGCCACCGTAGACGCGGGCCTGTGGACGGTGAGTGATGGGCTAACTCGCCGTCCGTCCGTCTCACGACGAAAACAGGCCGTGTCGACGGCGCGTTCGTGTTCCACGCGCGCCTCAAAGAGATGTCAGCAACATGGGAGGGGCCCGAAAGGGCCGACGCCTGTCGGGGCCGCGGGTAGTCCAACGGTTATCGCGGCCTCGACATAGAGGGCGAAGAAGGAACATGGGTGGTTTTTAGTCAGTAGAAGTCTGACACTCCCTTTCGCTCTGCCCAAGAGCGGGAGGGGTTATTCGATGATTTTACACCCACCAAAAAAAAAAAAAAAAAAAAAAGGCACATCAAACATAGTTTGCAATTAAGCTTTTCTTCTTATTTTTGATCATTGAAATGGTTGTGAAAGTCAGTCTTCTGAATGTCTTCATACTCCAAAATTATGATAAATTCGACATTCGGATATATAAACCGAAAAGGCCACGATTTGTATATCAGAAAATTGTCCGAAAAAAATTGTATCAAGCGTGGTTGTACTCGTATGCACTTTTCCATTCCAAATAATTAAATAGTTTTCACGCCTGTTGAAGGCTTTTCACTAAAATAAACTTTCTTTGTTTACAATCAACTATATCAATTTTTATTACATTCTTTTTTACGTTTGCTATCCATTTTAAACGCTTATGTTACGGCTTTTCTATTTGTTCAACCATTTTTTGTTCAATTAGCGATACAACTATATTTTGTATTTCCGATTCATTTGTTACGCACGAAATACATGGAAATACACTTTAGCGCACTTCGTGAAACAAATTGTCGCTACGTGAAGTGTTGTTTAAGTACAACGTGTTAAAATTATACTTACACGGCGGTTGTAGGGTTAAAAGGGAATAATTTTCATGGGCTTGTATTGCTTTTCGTGTTTGAAAAGTAGGGGTTTTTGTCTTTATTTTTGGAGTCTGTTAGTTTTAGATTATGTTGTATTTCAAATAGGTATTCACTCCTTTTATTGTATATATTATATAACTGGCAAAATATGGGTGTACTAATGAGTAAACCTATGCCAAAAAACCCTTAGGGGATACAGGTACAAGTTTTAACGTTAATGATTGACAATCCAATGTTTGCTTTTAGATTTAGAGTCACTAAATGCAAAAATTAAATTGTCAAGCATTGACTTTTAAGACAATTTGACGTCATAGAGCGAAACTGCGATCTCAATGTTTTTCAAAGGTAAGAAGAAGAAAGTAACCTACGGTTGAAGTTTCATATTTTTAATTAGCCTTGTCGTGGTAAAACTTACCCACCAAAAGCTACAAAAACCAAGTTTTGAAAAATAAACATTTAAAAACAGTTACTTTAGACTTCTTTTAATTTGTTTATCATGTGAACGTACAAGAAGTTTTACGAGCGATTTGAAACCATCCAATTAGGAAGGTTCCAGACGGAATGTTATAATTATGAACACTTTTAAAGGACTCTTCCGCCGGTGGTTTGTTTACAACCATATAACTTTATTAGCTTTAAATATGTGTCCGTAATTACTGTTAAAGATACTTTTACATTCATTCATTTAGAACTATTTAGTCAAGTAAAATTATGTGTCAATCAATGTTATGCTCCTAAACAATATTCACTATTATAGTAAAGTAAGTAAGACTGGAGTGATCGTCGGACTGCCAAGCCATAGGTGTCCAGTTCGAATCCTCTATTTTTTGGATTTATGTGCATATTATAAAATTATCCCATAGGAAGATAAAATCGGGATAAAAACTATCCTATATGTTGATCCAGATTATAAACTATTTGTGTACCAAACTTTATTTAAATCCGTTTAGTAGTTTTTGCGTAAAGAAGAAACAAACATACACACTCAAAAACTTTCGCCTTTATAATATTAGTGTGATGGTGTGATTATCACTTGCTTCGGTGGAGGAAAACATTGTGAGAAAACTAGTACACTCGACTACGTAAATAACACATGGAACATTGTTGTACTACCTCCTGGACTCAAGACGAAAGCTTAAGGTGTATGTGAAAACGTTGAGTGGAAAACATGCACCGACAGGGGCTACCCATTTACAAATAATATTAAAGTTGTGTTCCAATTCCAATTACGGAAACATGGCAATACTGCCGTGGGAATTTCTAAATTAGAACATCACGCCAGTTGCATATTTTTCCATGCAACTCAGGGGTAGAAGTTCTCGAGGGTGATGTAGTGAAGTGGGTAAAGATATAAATAGTTACAATTATTACAAACCCATATTGATGATTGGCTTATATTATGAAGGGATTCGTAACTCGTAACTGTTTCCAGGTTTATAGTTTGAAGTCCAAAATTGATGAATTTGCTTTACTATGAGCGGTGGCCCAGTGGTTGCGGCCCCGACTTACGAACAGTGGTCGTGGGTCCCAGGCAGGCACATTACTTTGTGTAATTTATTTCATCACCGCTGCTCTCAAAATGGTGAAGGAAAACATCGTGAGAAAACTTAGAACTTCTTAGAACCAAAACTTCGAAGACATGTGACGTCTACCAATCCGCACTGGGCCCGCGTGGTAGATTTTAGCCCATTCCCTCTCAAAGAGAGAAGACCTGTAACCCAGCAGTGGGAACATTAATAGGCTGTTGATGATGCACTTAAATTGAAAAGACTTACTGGGAGCTAGCGTCGCCAGTTCCATTTTCAAAGTGTTTACCAACAGCGTCTTGCCAGTATAGTTCGAATGCTCAAAGATTTTTAGAGCACTTTAACTAAGATTTTTGGTACTATCATGAATGTTTAAAAACAGCATATTGTAGTTATTAAGCTTCATCAACATATTCAACCTATACCCCCGACCCTGTTTTGCTTGAGCCATCCCGCGTGACTGAACAGTTTTAAACCAGTCTCGAAATAACGATACCACTCGGATCTAGCATGCCCCCTTGCTGTCCTCCTCCGGCAATGCCCTAAGCCAAGGCTTGAACCTCACAAAGGGTGACCTCAGCCTGTATATGTTTGACCTGGAGGCCTTACACTCAAGGCTCCTACAGAATAGGATCTAGGTTGTACTGCGAGTCACAAAAAAGTCAATTTATCAGTACATAGGTGATCGTTGCCACACACCAAGCTTCAATACGTAAGTATTACACAATAAACAACATTGAGGCGACGTTAAACGCATATTTTTCTTTCAACCAAATAATGTACAAGCTTCTCAAGAAAGAAATAAGAATCGAGTTGCAGCATCAATAAACCATAAAAAAAACATCGGAGAACCAGTTTAGAAAGCATTTTGTAAACAAATTCTATTGCATGTCATGCTCTTATTACCACTAAATAATAATATCAATGGCTGCGTATGTATTCATCGCCATATTTTGTGATATAGAATTTTATGGCTATTATAAATAATTCAGGCGTTTGACTTTGTTTGTAAATCGTTGTGTTTATGTTTATAATTCTGTTACAATATTATACTGTTGAGACCGCTATCATGATTTTAAATCATAGCTTGTCCTTGTAGCATTTTCTAACTACATATATTTAGATATCAATAATTCTTTAGTGTTTTAAAGAATGAGGTCATTTAGAAAGTTTTATCCACATGCAAATTACCTAATGTATAGATGAAGAAATAATTGGATAACTCTTAAAAAAAAATATAGTAACCTTTATAACTGACCACATTTAAAAACCATAATGCTGAGAGAAAACTCCAGATGAAAATCAATCGAGTAGTACAAAAATTTAAAATTTAATATTCATCTCACAGTTAGCGAAAAAACGGTGTCGACATTTTTCTATTCGCTCACATATTATTGGCAACATTGAGGTCAGGCGCCTTATCTAGACTTACCAACCATCTACCAAATTAAAATAAAAAAGATTTTAAGTGTTCAAATTTAGAACGCAGACACAGAAAAAGAAACATGAAAATTCTAGAACGTCCATTTTGAAAAATAAAAGAACGTCGATTTCAATGTTCAAGAATTTTATAGCAACCGCAAAGACATACAGTTCTATGTGAAGGAAAACTAAAATTTACAACTATGAGAGAAGATAAAGTCGATTGTATGAATCCCTCGAGTGGTTCGAGCTTCGAGTTCCACTTACTGAAATGAATGTTGCATTGAGCCAACAGCTGAAATTAGAATGAATCGATGGCTTCCACCATCTTTTGTCGCTGAAAACCCATTTTATTTTAGTAGATCGTATGTTAGACTGGAACGATAGATATCGGGATGTTATTATGATCAGAAGCACGTATGTAATTCCTATTTTAGATGGAACGATTATCTTCGGTAGTTTTCACCACGTCTACCTGAATAGATTGAAAGCTTCATAATATATCTCCTTCAGAGCATAAAATGATTGATCAATAAAACGGGTTTGGAATTAATAATCTGAAATTACGAAAAGTAATGAAACGGGAAAATTTACATCTTATAATAGGGATGTTTACTGACTTAAAAAAATATGATTCTCATTAGTCCGTCTGTAAGATTGTCGAAAAATATTAGATACGTATTTTTTGTTTTAACAAATCAATAAAAAACACTGTACCTTTCGTCTTCATTGTTTGTTTACGTGAAAAATAAAAAATAAGTGTCCAATATATTTTGAAAATCTATCTTACAGACTAATTAGTTTTTTTTTGTTAACTACCCTATTGTTTGGGCACTGTTTCTTCTAGACTGAGAACATTTAGAACACACAAATAAACCAAATTTGGCATTCTTTATGATTAAATTCCTAGAAAAAAGCTAATACGTAAAAGAGATCCAAGTTAACCATTTTCCTGCAAAGTAATTAGCATTTAAAATTAATTCCCTTATATAAACACCTCTCATAATCCAATAACAATACATAATCAAAACAAATCCAATAAAACTAAGCTCCAACGAACATTGAGAGTACTAGGATAACATACTCATTTAGACAATAGGAGACTTCAGTCCTGAGCCGTGGCAATAGATGGTCCAATTTGCCTCTCCGTAATCGAGCGTTGAATGGACCATGCGCCATGAAATTAGATCATCGTGCCGCTTTATTTAAAATGTAATGTTTTTGTATTACCTGTGTGTGTCGCGTGGAATAAGGTGGAGGGATATTAAGAGTAACATCTCCTTCGTCGTAATGGTGGCCTGGTAGTATGCTTTTCTGAATGATACGTTCTGCGAGGTTTTGAATTTTATTTCAAAGACTTCTCCATTACAAGTAAAGAATATTGAATCGCTTTTTGTGACCATTGACAAAAATGTGTGCGTCATCCAAAAAACTTAATGTAAAATCATTCGATGCGCAGAATTGAGCATTTGAATCGAAAGGTAGAAAAGCGAAAGTTTTATTCTACCTTCGGGTATAATCCCTCCTTTTTATGCACGCCCCGATAATAGCCCAGCATAAATAATCACACTTTTTGACTTGCTAATTTATATCGTACACAAATATTCGCTTATAACAGAATTCAATACTTTGAATTGTAAAACTTACAAAAGTCCAATTGGACACGTCAACACGTTTCAATAATTCTATGAACGAAAAATAATTACTAATAATAAAAAAAAATCTTTCTTTACTTTACTTGTGTACGTCCTTCAGAAGTATTTTGTAAAGGTCAGGCTGGTCAGGTCGTATAAAAATTTAAATGAAGAAGGTAAACTTTATTAGAATTCCAGACTCAATATAATATTCGCTGCCTATCGCTAGACAGACTTATTAGGGTACTGTTTCATCAATAATTCAGTTTGTTACACCTCAATTAAGACAGACAACGTTAATGTCTATTAATTAGTAATTTAGTATTTGTTTGAAGAATTAGAAGGTTATATTTATTTTGAAGAAGAAGGTTTGATGCCTAATCATAAAAAAAATATAAATATGTATTGTTTTACTACAATTTGGCCAAAGTTATAATCCAAATAAAAACACAAAATACTTTTTGTTTGAAAAATAAAATATAAAAGGATTTTTTTTACCAAAAATGCTCGTTATTAGTTTCAAAGCTGATCAAATATTTGCGCACTCATGACTGGACAACAATCAAACAATACCTCAATAGGGGTACCGTAAATAATATTGATTAAATACTTTCCCACAAAAATTCACCACGTGAACAAAAACTATTTTATTAAATTCCGTGACCCCACATAAATAAGGCGGGGCAATCACATTTCGCATCGCAACAAGAGCAAAACAACTGGCCCAATTAAAATTGACACAGACAGCTCCCAGAAGGTGTCGTCGTTCGCATCACTCGCACGCGATCTCAGCAACGACGCCTGCTAATCGATACCATTAATTTTATTCTGTCGGATGTTGTTTGCTCAGAAAATATTCACCGGCATTTTAATGAACTGCCGAGAACGAACGAACGAATGATCAAAATACAAGTCACTTTCAAGTTTCGAGCACACTTGACTGCCCCACATTTTAACAAACATATAATTTAAATAAACTGTTCAACCCTAATTAAAGAGTCCAAATATTTTTAGAAAATGTTTTCGAAACAAATTGTCCAAGTAATAGCGTTTAAAATGTAAATTCTAAAAGGGGTAGATAAGTTTTGTGTGGGGTGCGTAATTAAAAGAGACGCGTCGTGCGACAGTCGTGAGGTGCATGGTGTCTTATCGGCTGGCTTTTAATTTGAGGCTGGCATGAGACACGCGAGCCGATCACGCGACAGAACGCATCGACCCGGCTACAACACTACGCGCGCTTTTTAAAATTATTTATTTTATATCATTATCGAATGCTCCAACTGCTAGCTTTGTGCGACCGTATCGATTTAAAAATAATTATTTCGAATATTCGAATTTCGATCCCGCGGTGCAGGCCGTTGACACTTTGAGTTTAAATAAAAAAGCATGTAACGATTGAGTAAGCATAGTTTATCAATCAGTGTAAAGAACACACAGGGGAACCCTTTTGTTTTTTTTTTTTGGAACCGGGACAAAGCAAACTTAGGAAATGAGATTTCACGTAACAGTTTTTTGGAACAAAGTGCTGGTTGCGTGTCGGATTGTAAATAATTATCTCATTCAGCCGCACCTATAGCGTCGCCGCCATTGTTTGTTTTTTGACCCAAGACATATTGGAAAAAATACGTCTTCCTTCAAAAGATGAGTTATCGCTCATCTTTTGAATAAAAAAGTTGAAATTGTTAAAAACTTCCGATATTTGGGAAATCAAATAACAGAAATTATGTCGAAAGTTTTGCCAGGGACAGAATTGGTTTGATAAATCTGAAATATTTACAAAATATTTCTTTTATTTGGTTATTCTTAACTTCAAATTCAAAACGTTTAATTGGTATGTTAAGTTTTTATTACCCGACTGCGGTGAAACCCTAAAGGAGGTTTATGTATTTAATTTAAATGATTAGCTTCTCTACATAGTTATTAAGCAAAACTCAACCTTAATACAACACTCACTCATTCCAGAAACCTTTGTTGCTAGAAATTCACAATCACTACGAAAAACTATTATGAACCTATTAGTTGATTTCAAAATTAAACTTAGCACAGGTTTATTGCCAGGAATTTCGTGCAATTTTTAGGGACTCAAATGTTTCTCGTGGGTAGGTTGATAGGTGAACAAAATTGGTAATACTTATGTAGGTATTTTAATAACTATTTATTATCCCATTATTATAATTGTGAAAATAACTATACATACTATACGTACATACAAAACTTATCAATTCTAATTGTAAATATGTTTTTGAAGTGAAACTTCTTTATAGACGGGGGGATATTTGGATTTTTTTGTCACGATGTGTGACAATAGTGTCACGGGCGTGTCACACAAAAGCGTTACGGCCACTTGGGAGGGGGATATCTCAGGAACTATTGGTTGGAATTTTTAAACAGTGTAGGTATATAGGCATGGATTTACATCTGTAGCCCATGGTAGGCATCAAGTATACAACGCCACCTGCTGCGATCCTGACATATTCTTTCTGATTTGTCCATGTTCATAGGTTGTCAATAATCGTCTCAGTTTTTCCGTAAAGGGTCTAACGGAAAAACTAAAAAATCATCATCGTCATTCTCTGGCTCTTATCCCAATTCATATGGGGTCGGCACAGCATGTCTTCCTAAAAAAAAAAAACAAAAAATATGATCTTGAAAAGCAAACCATTCATCAATCAATCAATTAATTCTGGGCCGACACAATTTAGATTGCCATCGACACGCTAATGAGAAGAAGCAAACACTAAAGATATCGGAGACACACTACATATAAAGGCTAACACATCTTTGAGAGTTTATTTATTAAACTCTCAACAAACAGGGAATCAAATAAAGAAGCAAATAGCATTTCAATCATCAAAATTTAATTTAAACGAAAAGAGTGGCGCTTCCTCAAGGGGATTAAAACAAAGAATTCGTAGCTATATTTGATGCAAGTTCGAGTCGGCTGTAAAGAAAATGAATTGTTTAATAACGTTCGTAGACAGCACAGACAGTCTTTTTTTTCGTCCTGGCGTATTTTTCGCTTATTGCCAGGACACTTTGCTTTTCTGATTCCGTGCTTATTACTTATCATTACTGCTGACGTTTTACCTCAAGTGATCTCAAAGTTCTTGTAATAAATCATTAATTTTGTAAATAAGATATGTTTGTCTTTATTTTCATATTTATGTTTAAGTCAGCTCTTAGTCTGGCTGGATGCAAAGTTAAAATCAAAGTCAAAGATTTATTTGCAAATAAATATCGTCAAACCAACTTAGCTATACATCTACAGAGGAGTCTTTGTTAATTTTCATATTATTATCTGGAATCAGGCAAAACTTGAGTAGACTCTTTGTGTTGATTCTTACTATTAATATAATACTGTTTTCTGTTGTGTTTTGTCTATCGCTCCAACTGAATCCCGTAATCTATTATGAGCTCCAAAAAATTCAATTAAATCACCCTTCGTCACAATATCAGATTGTTACCAGCAGTAGCATATTTGTCACGACCTATTGTTTATTAATATACAGTCATGAACGTCTAGGGGTGGGGTTATTAGTTTACAAGTGTATCAGACGCCCCCTTTGTTTATTATTGACTCAGTACTCGCGGGAGCACAATATTACTTCCCAACTCTTTCGGAAGTTTGCTCTTATTGTTGACATCTCCTACATCTGCTACCTACAGGAAACGTACCAACGTTTCATAAACTTCATCGCGTATTAATTCCCTTTGTCATTTATATCGTTCATCGATTGCTGAGAATTTAATTTTGTGTTTGTTTAGGACAGTGTTTATTTGGTCGGTATTTGCTTCGACAGGGTCCGGTATGTTTGTAAAGGATTTTGTTACTTCAGTAGTTGGGGTAAAGTTTAAATTCAATTTATGGGTTTGATATTTTGTCGGTGTAGCTGAAATGAGACAAAAAAATTGCAGTACCTTTAGATGGTTAAAATCCTTTTACTGTGACTTTTTTTATGCAGAATAAAAAAAATGTGAAAAAAGCCTTGGTTATTCTATTCCATACATTTGTTTGAAAATACATTTTATAGAAATTAAACTGAATATTCACTGAATATTCAATGTGCAACTGACTCATAATCAAATCTAAAATATTCCTCAACCCAAACAAAACAGAGACAGTCATTGATAAAAAACAACGAAACTAAATTCCGATTATACCATCCAGCAGCTTTACGAGACTTAAAGCTAGCATAAAATATATAAACAGCGCAAAACAAGTAACAAACATACCTTTACGAGCCGTTGAGATCATAACAGTAAGTCACATTACCGTGATATATGTCACTTTGCCACCGTCCAACGTCGCCGCTCATTATGACCGTCCTATAAAGGCTGAAGCACAAACGAGGTAAAATATTTGTCACTTTATGGAAAATTTATTCAATGCTGTTCGTTTTGTCTTGCAAAATACTTCTATACTTTTCACATACATTCTTAGATTTGTATAGCCTAGGTTATGATTATTTTGTTTCAGATAAAAGTTTTCCTCCTTTACCTTTCTTTTCCAGGTGGACCGACGACATCGTGAGAATTGCGGGCAACCGGTGGATGCAAACGTCAGGCTGCCGTTCTGTATGGCGTTCTATGGGGGCCTTTGTCCAGCAGTGGACGTCTTATGGCTGATGATGAAACTTTTCCTCTGCAGCTGACTGCCTCGATGGTCTAATGGTTGCAATCGCTGGATTCAACTTTCAGGTTGGACAAATTGTTACTGGGATTTTCCACCTAGATTTTCTCAGTAGCAGCATCGGAGTCTGGATTCAAAGTTAAAGTCAAAGTCAAAATATTTTATTTCACATAGGCCTACATGGGCACTTGTAAAACGTCGACATAAAAAAGGGGGCACGGTTCGGTGCATTGGTCGATTCCAGATTTGTACCCAGTTGACGGCAATATTCTAGACAGATAGACAGACTGACAGACTGACAGACTGACAGACTGACAGACTGACAGACTGACAGACTGATAGACTGACAGACTGACAGACTGACAGACTGACAGACTGACAGACTGACAGACTGACAGACTGACAGACTGACACACTGACAGACCGACAGCCCGGCAGTCTGACAGACTGTCAGTCTGTCAGACTGACACACTGACAGACTGACACTGACAGACTGACAGACTGACAGACTGACAGGCAGACTGACAGACTGACTGATAGACAGACAGACAGACAGACTGACTGATAGACAGACAGACAGACAGACTGACAGACTTAAAGTTTTAAAATAAAGCAACTGTTAGTTCATAATAATAAAATATGATGTAAAACTGGAACGGTGCAGACAAGACAAGACAAACAAAACAAGAGGTCGCTGAATGACGCTGCCTTTTCTTTTCATACATATTTTGCTCAATTTTTAGATCAACATTTACAGATGACAGATCATGTGAGCTCATCCTTAGCGCGGTCCGTTCACTAATCTCGACCATATTGGCTTGTTAGCACCATGCATTCGATCGCTGACTTTATTGGTGTTTATGGAAACCTTTCCTAAGGGATAAACAGGATAGTTTATTATGCTACATGGCCATTTTACTTGATAAAACGCAATTGCATTTCATTTGAAGTGGTAATGGTTTAGATAGAGATTAGCATATTCAGATGTAAGTTACTAATCATATTACATTGCAGGCCAATACTAAATAAGTAATAGTTTCTTATTTTTTACGATATTTCTAATTTAAATGATCTCACAGACCTTTCAAAAGACTCATAAAGTACCTTCAAATATAAAGTGTAATCCGTCAATAAATTCATTGAATGTTTTTAAGTAATCCTAAGCCTATAAACTGCGTTCACTAAATCACCGTAAAGTAAAAACTACAGTGCAGTTCATATAACTTTAGCCAATAAAGAAGAAGATTCGTAAAAAATATTCTCGAAAATTGCAAAGCTTCGAATTTATGGTTCAAAAGTGAAAAAGACGAAAATGTTCGCCCTAGATTCAATAATGTTCGGTTGTGGGGCATTTATACTGGATGGCCGATTTATCGGTCTTGTGGACCTGATGAAGTGCATGTGGTACCTAACAATTTCTAACAATATTTAGTTATTTGTATGACTGCCATGACCTGCCCGTAACCATGTTTAAATTAAAGAGAGCAAAACCGTCAGACTGCTAAAGCATAGGTCTCAAGTTTGAACCCAAGACACGCAAATCCGATTTTTTGAATTCATAATCGTCGATGAATAAAAACATCATGAGGAAACTTACATGTGTAAAAGATATATCTCAAAAGCGTCCATGGGCAGTATATCACCAAGTCGAGCAATAAAGCGGCACGGCGGTACCATCCTTTTCTTTCGAACCAATTCAGGCCATTTTTGACCTCCTATAACTTCGTTGTGGATAAAACTTGAAGCCTGAAATTTTAGTAACCAATTAGGCATTGTATAAACATGGTATATTATTATTTAATAAAAGATTGACTTGGCCACTGCATCACATTGGCCAATGCGATGGCGATTAGCTATTACAATGGCCTGTTTAACGTTGGCGAATGCGATGCGATGGCCAAGTCAATCTTTTATTTAAAACATCAAAGGTTTTTAAGTCGGGATTAAATACATTAACTGACTTGGTATTACATGGATTTCACTACTTTTTACGGTTAAAGAACTGAGTTCAGCGGCTTGGCTTTTTTACAAGTTTTGTGTTTGGTGGAATAAACTCTGACACTAGGTTAGGCAGTGGCTGGCAGTGGCAGGCTGAGCAGTAGTGGCCCAGTGGTAGCGGCCCCGACTTACGAACAGTGAGTCGTGTTCAAACTCCGTCAGGCGTATTAATTTGTGTAATTTATTTCACCACCACTGCTCTAAAACGGTGAAGGAAAACATCGTGAGGAAACCGGCAGGCATGTCTTGAACCAAAAAAGTCGAAGACATGTGACATTTAGCAATCCGCACTGTGCCAGCGTGGTAGAATAAAGCCATAGCCTGAGCCCCTGCAGTGGAAACATTATAGGCTGATGATGATGATGATAAGGTTAGGCAGTAGGCACTAACCACACGACGAGAAAGAAAAAGCGCTTTAACTTTTAAACTTTAATGTTCAAGATGTACCTAATTTAAATGTCATGACGAACTTGACCCAAGCGAAACAGAGTAGACGCCACCTATTATCTCACTAAGGGGTAGATAAAAACCCACCTCAATTAAATCGCCCTAAATTTTTATCAAAGCAACTCTCCCTCTATCTATCCATAAAACGCACCCTGCGGAACCAAGCCTAGTTCAGCACTATTAACACAACATCATAAAGGGAATTTACTCTAACCTATCTTGGACCCCCGAGCGAAACCCTTAAAATATAATTAAATCCTTTTTACGGTTGTAATAAAATCTTATGGGGAACTAACCACCATTTCCGTTATCATGTGTCGCAGGTTCGTTCATAATTAATTAAGGGATTTAGTAGGTAGGTGCAGGTGTAATTTGTGTAAGCAGATGCGGATCGCACACCTTAGGGCTAGGGTAATAATATATGTACAATTTGAGAGGACATTTCGAGTGTTCACTGTAATTATTTAGAGTGGCATAATTTGGAGAAGTCATCATCATCATCAACAACAGCCTATTAATGTTACCACCGCTGTGATACAGGCCTTCTCTCTGTGAGAGAGAGAGAGAGAGAGGTAATGGGCTACAATCTGACAAGCGGGCCTAGTGCGGATTGGTAGATGTCACATGTCTTCGAATTTTTGGTTCTAAGACGTGCCGGTTTCCTCACGATGTTTTCTTTCACCGTTTTGAGAGCAGCGGTGATGAAATAAATTACATAAAGTCATTACTTTGTGTAATTTATTTCATCACCGCAACTGTAGGTCGTGGGTTCGAACCCACGACCTACTGTTCGTAAGTCGGGCTCGCCACCACTGGGCCACCGCTGCTCCTCTATTGCTATTGCTGATATATTTGGAGAAGGAAGAAAAAAACATGCAGTGCTGTCTTCAAATAAATTTTGATAAGTAGACGTGGGCCTTTGGACGGTGAGTGATGTGCTAGCTCGCCGTTCATGCGTATTTTGACGGCAGGCAAGGGCCGACGCCCGTCGGGGCTGCGGGATGTTGTAATACCTTGCCTTGACATATAGGGTTAAGAAGGAGAATTATGAATGATGATTAACTTGTTTCTCTTTTTCAATATCAAGCAGACATACGACAATAGAATTTTGGGGTTTATTCAAAACTTACAAAAATAATTTATTTTAAAACTACTACACCAAAAGTGAAACTTAAAAGTACAGGCAGAATGAATCTTGTCTAATAACACGATGATAGGTCTGTCAAAAATAGTGAAATGTTCATTGCCAAAATAAAGTAAGGCATAGCCATAAGTAAATTCTAGCGTAATTACGGTATTTTGGTAAACGGTGTGCCCTTTTGCCAAATCCCGTACCGTGTAGGGTTTCACGAACTTCACAGCTTTATTCGGAAATCTCTTTAATATTAAATAATAATTCGTCCCTAATCCGAAAAAAAGGTGTAAACAAATCCAAATTATTTACAATGTAGCTTATCCCTTTCTAAATTGACCGTATTCAAAAACCTGCCTTCAGGTTTTTTTCGCAGGATTTGATACTGGAACTCGATTAGGTTGACCTTGTGACTTTTTGACCAGACAGTCCATTCGGGTAACGATCCTCAACGTTGCGGGATTAGATTGAGGTATCCTAAAAAGACATGACCTTTTGGAAGGTCAAGGTCAGGTATACAGATAATTTTATCATCTAATATAAAAATATTCTGCTTTTTGTTAGGATAGATATAAGATCGGCAAGCCTCCTCTTGTTGCAAATACTATTAAATGCCAGCCATTGATACACATGTCATCAAGAACGTAGAACTAGTCACTATAATAAAAGAAAAAAATACCTCCTTGCAAGTTCATAACCTGATCATCCCTTTCTTAATTGATTCTGCCGTGTCCACTTTTTTCACTTTTTGTCTAGACCACCTAAGTTCTTCCGTAGTAAGACCAAAAAAGCGTGAAAAAGGGTACCACAAGGTAACGCTCCATCCGGTGATGCAGGTGCATAAGCCAAGACAGCTACCACCAGGTGTCTCAAAAAGTTACAAAAAAAAACTAATAAAGAGGTTGGTTCTATTTTGACAGTTGAATATCGATTCAGTCTTTTATTACCACACCTTTTTGGAACCGCGACCGAAATTGATTATGGGTTCGAATTACGAATGCGAGTAACAACAGTCGATAGGCAAATATTTTTATGAATGGTTTACAATCATGCTATAATCGTTATTCCGTGGAATATTACTGAAGGTTGCCTTATATGCAGTAGAGATAGAATTTTTTCAATGCACTTCCTCTTAAAATAAAAAAAAATGCACTACGATTAGGTTCGATATGCAATGCGCGCGCACGCGTGTGTTTTTCTTATTTTTCCGCAACCAAGGGAAAAACACCGTTTGATACACTTGGGAGTTTGTTATTGCACTTTGCGACCCCATGAACACGAGGAGGAGTGAACACCCGAACCGTATGGAGAGGCCCATACTGTTCGGGTGTTCATTTCGCCTCGAATGCAATAACAATCGTTCCGCACTTGTATTAAAATGTACTATTTTAACGGATGTGGGTGCGATGGTTGATTTTAAATTTCAATAAATGGTTTGAAATATTGTAGTCATGCTACTACCGATCATTTTAATAATAGTTTTTTATTTATTATGGCATTTTTTTGGGCTACACTCATAGTGCTATGAACAATGATCTTAATAACTGGTGTTAGTAGACGTCCATGTTTCATTTCGTGCGAAGTTTCATGCAATGTCGCAAAATTGGAGAATCCCATCAATCTGCGTTCAAACGAAAAATAGTGTTGGAACTGCCACGAAGCAAAGAAGCGCTTTTTTACGTATGATGGTTGCAAAATCATCAATATACCATTTCGAAGACATTACTAACGCGCTACATTGCCAGCCTCAACAGTATCGTGAGTGAGTTAAAGTAGTATTGTCTCCAATACATGCACATCCTAGAAACGTGTCTTGTTTTAAGATAACAACAAAAGTCCATCTAGTAGGCCTCTATCCAACTTATTATCAACCCGAACTAATACCAATTACACAGAAAGTTGAACAACTTCCTATAATTACCGAGTTCCGAAATCAGTATAGAAACACGAAGGAAATACGACCAAAATTTGATCCTACTTTATAATTATCGTACGAAACATCGCCCTCTATATGTAGGTACAAGCCACGCCGCCTTAACCCACGTTAGTTAAACGTGCAACTTTAATGAAACAGTTAATTCTTGCTGTTAATGCTTGTACATGACCCGTCCTACGCTGTTATACTCATATCACGCTTCAATGCGTTGTAATGGTTCGTCGTATGGTCGTATGCCACCAATATTGTGTTGTCAAGTGTCCCGTAAAACAGCAGGGTAAGGCGAGACGTTCGTAATGACACGGGCCATGTTCTTGTTATCGTGGCAAAAATTGGGTGTTTGAGCAGCTGTTTTCTTGAAATGGGCACTTTGGTTATAATTTCGTCTAATAAACTTTTGTCGCCAATTTTATGATGCAACTTTAGAGTGAGGCTACTCTCACGTGTCACCTATACTCGTACGATTGGTTTCGAGGGGGATGTGTACAACGGACGTATCCATTACTATCCATAGCATTTTTAACATAAATGTCTCCTACTTTTAAACTTATATCATCAGACTGAATTATTCAATGGTTGTAATGAAGCAATATCCTGGATGTGTTGGTGGCTGAAGTTGGTCTGTGTATGATGATAATGAATCAAAAGTACTGCATATTATTTATTTGTGGGTTTATTGGCTATTATACTACCAAGTACATTATCTCCTAATAAATTTTGTATCTTATCTAGGTAGCATGCTCAGTTTCCACAATACATTTACAATTCAAAATCAAAGCATTTATTTGAAGTAGATCAGTTACAGGCACTTTTGGATTGTCGAAATAAATTGACGTGGTGAATATACAATGACGCGTCTCTACCAGCATTGACGTTAACGCCGTCACTGAATTGTGTTGTTTGATTGATGCATAATTTCCACCTGCAATATCAAAACATAAGCTGGCACAAACCTCCAACCACAATCCAGCATGTCTTAATCAAAACTGTGGTCTCTGCACCAAATGCTTAAAAATTAGGGCATCCTAAATTTCCGCAAAACTTCGTTGCTTTAGTAAATGGGTACGGAATTAAAACGTTTCCGATGCAAAAACTAATTGATGCAGAAAGGTTCATCGTTGCAGGAAAGCGATTGCTTACAGAGTGCAGTGTAATCGCTGGTAACCGCACCACGCGCGAACCCGTTCTTTGACACTTGAAGTGTTCGCGAATTTCACCTGACATTAGGGATTTGCGGAGGTCTTATCGATAAAGTTTACTTTACTGCACTTAATTTGATAATGATAGGATAAAGGCATCGAATTTAAGTAAACTTGACTTGTAAGTACAACCATACGTTTTAAGTGCGTTGCCAAAGT
Organism: Diarsia rubi; assembly: GCA_932274075.1. Taxonomy (NCBI): domain Eukaryota; kingdom Metazoa; phylum Arthropoda; class Insecta; order Lepidoptera; family Noctuidae; genus Diarsia; species Diarsia rubi. The sequence goes on along the minus strand of OW026424.1, from coordinate 14,439,527 downwards.
AGACAATTAACTTTCATTTAGAATATTTGTCGACCCACTGTTTCGCCGACCCCATGTACTCCTATTCTGAAACAATATCATTTAAGTGGGAACGGAAACAAAATACCACCTAGGTGCATGACCCGAAAGATTGTAAAGGACCTCCTAAGATGATAATTTCATTCCTTTAAAATGCTATATCCATTTCTAATTAAGAAATCCCTACACAGCTCATCCCATCCCTACGCAGCCAGATTGACGCGTTGTTTGAACCGTTGCCAGCTAAGACGTAATTACTTCGCGAACAGTTTGTCAGCCAATTAAACACCTTTGCTTTATTAAGAAGCCGCATCGAGTGCTTTACCGCCCCGTTCTCTGGTAAATAGCGAATCAAAAGGCTTCCATGCAACTCTGAATACTTAAAAGGATGTTTCTTGCGACGATGCCTGCGGTTTTTGTTACTTAATTTAGATTTACGAGTAATTTGAGAAAGACGTTGTAGATATAATTAGAACCAAACTCCTTCGTTTTTGAATTTGTTTGATTGTAGACAAATTCAGGGATTAATAACAAATTATCACACGTGTTATATCAGAATTGTTGGAGTCAATTGAACACGAATTAAGACTATGAAACTGCTACTGAGAAATTCTTGATAGAAAAACCCAGCAACATCGAGGCATTAATCGAAATTTTTCGATTTTTTTTGAAGTAACAATATATAGGTAGTTATTATACAGGACAATGGAGACGAATGATTAATTATTGGTAAAAATGCAGTCTCGCCAACCGTCATTACAAAGGAGCGCAAAGTTGATCCAGGCGGGATCAACCGAAATAATCCTGCACGCAAAATATTTGAGCTCAAATATGACGAAAAACGTATTCGGAAACAATGTATTATTACTTAAAAAATATGAGTTATTCACTTCATTTTAAACCTTGGCTCGTCCTACAAAATTATACACCTCGACTGTTTTTAAAAGTCCAAAAATTTGGCCTCCATAAATCAAATAATAAACAAGAAAGAACATAAAATCATACGAGGATCATCGTAAATGCTTCTTTGTTTTTGCTGACCGCAATAAAAATATAAGTAATACTTTTGTTAGGTTCTGAGCTAATGAGAGTGAACGACTAAAACTGTATCTCACATGGCTTTAAACTTGGTTTAATGGTGATACAAAGTATTACAAAAGGTATAAAGATGGTTGTAAAGATCATCCCACACAGATTTTTTTCGTCATTCACAGATATGAAGACATCGCCTATCCCATTCAGAGTGGTGAAATAAAGGACTGTAGAAATGAAAAGGATTATTGTTTTAGTTTTATCTTAATCTAACGATATGAGCCTCGGTGTGGGATGACGCAGACTAGGGAAGCTGTGGAGTCGTCTTATGCTTATAATGTGACGTGATACGATAATAATTTTTGTGTTTTTTTAGTGGCCGAATAAGGCGTTATTAATAAATAACATTCTTAATCGGACCACTATTTTTTTGAAATAAGAACATAAAGCGTATTTTGGTGAGCGTTGATTGATGACACGTGGATTCCAATTTGAAAAACAGAAATCGCGAGTCAAAAACAAAACAATTTGTCAGTATTGTCATTGCTACCGTCGCGTCGGGTGAAATACCTGGATGAAACTGGCACAGGTAAGTAATATTTGCTCATATAAATAGAGACTTGAAAGTACCCAACAGTTGGGAATAAAAGCTATGCATGATGATGTTGATGATGAAACGTTTTTATCTGTTAGAATTAACCTGCAATGTGATATGATTAATGAGGAAAATTTCGTGTGGAAAGGTTTGAGTATGAATGTAGGCAGCTATACGAGTAAAGCAAACCAAAGAAATGATGCATGTACGGTGTTAGGGATGATGTGGCAAGAAAAGATGAAAGAAGGTGTGTCTGATGAAATAACGACTAATACACACATAAAGTACACAACAACAAGTCACAACAAGTTCACGACAAGTTTGGAAGAAAAAGACATGTTGCGCCTACCCTAAATAAATTGTGACACACCTTGTCACAATTTAATGATCAATAATTTAGTTGTCAAGTTCAACAATAGATGGCGTTACTAGGCTCGCCACAATAGTAATAATTAGTTATTTTTTTGTCAATTTACAAATGAGGGTTACGGCACACTGTCGGGGCCGCGGGTAGTCCAACGGTTATCGCGGCCTCGACATAGAGGGCGAAGAAGGAACATGGGTGGTTTTTAGTCAGTAGAAGTCTGACACTCCCTTTCGCTCTGCCCAAGAGCGGGAGGGGTTATTCGATGATTTTACACCCACCAAAAAAAAAAAAAAAAAAAAAAAAAAAAAAAAAAAAAAAAAAAGTGTTACGGCACAAGATTGGGACCGGAGAGTCGTCGATGGAAGACAGAACCAAAACGGTCTTTACATTTCTTAAAATTATACTTGGTATCATCACAAAGGGTAAGAAAATGATCATAAATAATTCACTTGCTAAGAATTTCGTTCATTTCCAACACCACCGCCAAGAAACCACGATAGACCACAACCACTCAATGTTAACGCAAACAATGCTGCACCACACCTCTCAGTTCATCTCTCTATCCAGCATAACGCAAGACAGCGACATTTCGTGGTCTCAGTCATTAATTATACCGAGCTCTTTGTCCCTCAGGCACTGGAGTTCATTGTGACAATATTCGGGTCGCGCTTTCAAACTGGCTCACAATGGGATTTACATAGACAGATCATCGCAGCGATGGGAAAGGTTGCAGGTAACACTTAATAAGATTACATTAATTTCGTGGCTTATTTTTTTGTGTTTTTGGTATTGTCTTTAGAGGAATATTATGGGATAAATGGAGCAAGCATGTTGGGATGGCTAGGAGGTTAAGGAGCTTCTCAAAGACGAAGTAGTGGGTTTGTTCTTTATTTACAAACTGCAATGTACAGAAGTAAAATGTATACAAGTATCAAAAAGGGAAGAATTACAGGGCGTCAAAAAATTCGTCCACACCGCTGTCAACAGGAAAAGTGCCCAGTGTTTGTTCTTTTCAATTTAATATACTTTCCGAAATTATCTTGTAAGATATCAGAAGGTGTAGAGAAATATTTAGCAGTAGATAAGCAAGCGTGGTGATGTTTTAGTGGTTAAAGTAATCGTTCTATCTTTTTAAGTCCTGTAAGTGTTTTACACAATTGAAAATATTTGTGACAGTTAATTGTTTTAAAATATGTTGTAAATGAGTCTCTATTCAATGTTATTCAAATTCATTACTAGGAAACATCTCGGAAATGAATAGAAACCACTAATTGAAAGAAAAACATTGTTTGGGAAAGTGAAAAATAGATGCAAAGTTTCGGATAAAATCAATGTAATATAATGCCTGCCTGTGATATCGGGTATCAGAATCAATGGGGGAGATTACCCCAATCACCTTTGAGTTAAACAGTTAGAAGTGATTACGGTGAAACCAATCATAACTTTTCTAATAACAGAATAAATCGCAAGTTAACTTTTCCACATAACTTCCTATACCATGAGGTTATTGAACTCTGATTCGACAGTATTAAGACAGATTACAGGAAAATGGGATCTGAATCAATATTTATTCGTTTTTCTCAGTGCGGGGCAGTGGTCCAACTGCTCTGTCCAACTAGTTGGACCATGGGTCTTTACTAGGGGCAGTTGTCCAACTTTAAAAATAGTTGGACCACAGCACCTTTTGAGAGCTCCGTGTTCCAATTCATTTAAAAAATAATTTGCCAACTCTAAAAACCTCAACTGCAGCTTTGTTGTATGGAACCTACGGGTTTACGGTTATATTGAACCTCTTTGCAGTAAATAGGTAGGTACTGTCTGGTTGTTATCAATTATAATATAATGCATTTGTCATAATTGTACAGAAAATTATCTAATAATTACAAATATAATATTTAAAAGATAATGGATGAAAAGGTTGCGTGTGTTTATGTGGAAAGAAAAGGTGGAACGGTGATGCTATGGAATTGTCGTCAATACTATAAAGTTCGTGTTTACAAAAGTGGAAATGCATATTGGAGATGCGCAAATAAAAGGAAAATGAGTTGCAAAGGATCGGTGACCGTTAATGTAGGTATTAATAGTATATAGTACGTATTATAGGTAATTCTATGTATCCTTGAATTTCTATTTACAGTCCAATCCTACAGTTATTACGGAAACGCGGTTAATAATAATTAATGGAAGATTTTCTTTAATTTTAGGTAAAGGAAGAAGTTGTAAACACGACGTCACATTGTGATAATTGTGTTCCAGATGAAGTACAAAATGAAATATCGCTATCAATAGACAACTTGAAAACACAAGTAAAGGTTTCCGATGAACCTATTCCAAAACTGTATAACGATACTTTAACTAAATACAAAAATACAACTTATGATACTATAACTACATTTCCATCATATTCAAATTTGAAACATAGCCTTTATAATGCTAGAAACCAATCATTGGGTGTTTCAAAAACGGTATTTTCTAATACGGAAGTAATAGAAGTACCACTAAAATTTAAAGATTTTCTATTTACTGACTATTATTACGAAGAAACGCGTATAATAGTTTTTTGTTCATTAAAAGCAAGAGAGTTGATGAAAAAGTTAAATGAGTATTTTGCGGACGGAACCTTTAAATGTTGCCCCAGACCGTTCGTACAATTATTTACTATATTTGGCGATACGGGAAGCACAAATGAGTCTACTAATGTTGCGCCTTTGGTTTTTGCTTTTCTAAGTGATAAAAAGCAATCCACTTATTTTGCGTTATTTGAAATGCTAAGATCACAGTTAAATTGGAATCCAAAAATATTACATTGTGACTTTGAAATGTCTATTCTGAACAGCATTAAAGAATTTTGTCCGACAGTTAAAATTGTAGGCTGTTATTATCATTGGTCACAATGTATTTGGAGAAAAGCAAAAAAATTAGGTATCTCAAAAAGTAAATCAAAAAGAGTCAAAAGAACTATTTCATTATGCTCAGTTTTTCCACTATTGCATAGTGATAAATTTGTAGAAGGCTGGGATTACAAAAAAAAAGAAAGTGGTACTGAAGCGAACAAACTGATTCAATATATAGAGCGTTATTGGATTAAAGGAAATTTTGATGAATTCTCTCAGGTTATAAGCGTATTTAGCGAGAGACATAGGACTAATAACATTTTAGAAAGCTCACATGCAAAACTAAGTCGGCGCATTAATGCAAAAAATGTTACAATGTTACGTCTCTTAAATGTTTTAGAAAATTTTACAACTTTATCAAGCGAAATCGCACACAAAAGACGTAAGGTCCAAATTGAGAATGATGATTATATAAGAGAAATTCAGCTACAACTGATTTCAGGCGATATTACTGTAGGTCATGCTTTAGATAAATTTCGTTGAATGTTGTAATACATTGTAAAAAAATAAAGTTTAAAAATTAGTCACCCGCCTTTAATTTTGCTATTTTACTGCAAAGAGGTTCAATATAACCGTAAACCAGTAGGTACCATACACACATAAAGATGCAGTTGAGGTTTTTAGAGTTGGCAAGTTATTTTTTAAATGAATTGAATCACGGAACTCTCAAAAGGTGCTGTGGTCCAACTATTTTTAAAGTTGGACAACTGCCCCTAGTAAAGACCCATGGTCCAACTAGTTGTACAGAGCAGTTGGACCACTGCCCCGCACTGGTTTTTCTTGCTTATCAAATAGTTTATAGGTGTAATTTCTGGGAAATTGTACAGTCGTATGAAATAAACTCGACAGGATTAATAAAATAAAAGGTTTAAGTAAATTTAGAATTGCAAGTATCTATTACCCATACATAAGTAATTGATAAAATGATTAAAAATATATGCTTGTTGCATACATTTTTAAACATCAACAACCACATAGATTGGTATCAAAGTTTAGAATTTTCGACAACATGTAAGAACAGTTCTCCAGCATTATGCAAAAAAAAACTAAATCTGTGCAATACAGTTCATGTCTTCTTGTAAACTTGATGTTTTGCCCATAATACGTCATGGTCGTTTAATGGAGGACTGACAAAAAACGTAATAATACACTATTATAACACCACCATTCACCCTTCAAATAATTACTGTAATTCATGCAATCTACACAATTACCCGAAAACCCTTTCATCACTTTAAAAATTAAACGAAACTACAAATCACCCTAATCATTTCCATTCCCTTCGAACTCGTTCAATTCAATTGGAAATGCAACGCCATCATTCAATTATCAATTATATTGATTCCAATAAATTAAACCAAACAGTCGATAGTCCTGTGCTACGTAAACTAATCAAATCGAACGTGTCATTGCACATCACTATGGTTGTGTTTGTTCGTATTATAACGGTTTGCTTTTGTATCAGCAGATAGTTATACGGTTTGTAAAATTGGAACTAGAAATTATAATAATTACTGTTGTTTTTACCCGACTGCCGCGAAACCCAAAAGGAGTATTATGTGTAGAACCGGTAGTCGATCTGGCACCTTTGGAGAGTAGCTAACTAAAAGACTAGAAATAAAAATGTAGTTAAAAAACAAAATAACCCGACGTAAATACTGAAAAGCAAAAAACAAGCGTATTTTAAATTTAACAAAACTTGGAACCAGGGTTCCATTCTATATTTTCAGTTTTATATTCAAACTAGCTTATGCCCGCGACTTCGTTCCCGGTAAATTTCAAGGGTGACTAAATAAATGTTTGGGGTAGACCACCCTTACCACTTAGGGGTATGAAAAATAGATAGTAGCCAATTCTCAGACCTACCGACTATGCATTTAAAATTTCATAAAAATCGGTCAATCCGTTGAACAATCCGCTAACATTGTGACATAATGTATAATATATAGAGATGACCCCGCCTGCTTCCAAGTAACTATGGAATTGTGGAGGAAGTTGAGACAAGGTGAGGTCAATGACGATTTGCATGCTTTTAAAGGGATCTTGGCAAACTTACGTAGGCCAGAGAGCACTTCATACTGATGTATAAAGTGCTCTCTGGCCTACCCTCTGTGGGATAGAAGAAGCCACGTGTGGAAGAGACTCTGATGAGTATCTTGTGATTGGTGATTCAGGACAAATTTCAACAAAAAATTCAATACGATTTGAAATAAAATAAGAATTACAAGCTAAGAGTTCTGTACCTATGTGTGTAGTTTTTGCTTTTTTATTTGTGCCACCATGTCACAAATTAAAAGGGAAATCTTCAATTATTTATGTTTTTTCCTGTTTTTTCATTAAACATCACCCAAAATGCACATAAACTTCCTATGTACAACAACTATCACGAGTATTATTAGCGATTGACCAGTATAATGCAACGGCTACCCCTGCCCCCGCATCGCCACAAACACGGAAATCAAAGGGTATGTACGCCGCAGTTGAATGTTCCAACCAATTCTGGTCTGGTTGGTACTCCTGCCACGTATGACAATTAATTCGAGTTGCAACTGGCCGGTTCATTAGAGAGTACAATTGCTGTGTGCCATTCAGTAAGTTAATTAATTGTCAACGTGCATCACGTATACAGTCATAATATTAGAGATCAATATTCAGTATGAGGTGCCTTCATTGTTTGTGCTGATGTATGTCAGCGGCCAGTGCGTTTATGTTTAAAACTGGAATTTGATGTTCAAAGGTACATGTCATTGTCATTTGTGAAGGTTTGTGTTTGTAAGCTTTGGCAATGCTTTTTAAGCGTTATTTGATTGCACTGATATTATCATGATTTTAAAACTTATCACACACGGTTGCATACTATATTTACAGAAAAAATAAAAGAAATCTCTCTTTTTACCCGACTGCGGCGAAGTCCAAAAGGAGGGTTATGTGTTTAACGTGTATTTATGGACATGTATTGAGGACGCATGTGACTAAAATAGTGATGGCTATTAATGCTGATGCATGGAGAGGGCGAGGAAGACCAAAGAAAAGATGTAGGTATGGATAATGTGAGGCCACCGTAGGCGCGGGCATGTAGACCGTGAGTAATAGGTTAGCTCGCCGTCCGCCCGTCTTATGACGACGACAGGCCGCCTCGACGCGCGACGGCGCGTTCATGTTGTGGGGTCTCAGGGGTGCAAGGGTCGACACTCGTGGGAGCTGTGGGCTGTTTGGAAGAGATATCGCGGCATCGACACAAAGAAGGAACATGGGTGGTTTTTAGTCAGTAGAAGTCAGACAGGGAGTGTCTGACTTCTACTGACTAAAAACCACCCATGTGCACCCCACCGCTCAGAGTGGGAGGAGTCTTATGATGATTTCCTACCCCCAAAAAAAGAAGGTCTAGCAGGAGAGAACGGAAGACGTAATCGGTAGTAGAATGGAACAAAAACAGGAAGATAAACAAAAACAAAAAAACCCACTAGTTCTATCGTAGGACTGTGCAGTAGAACAAGTGAGAATGATCCGTTTGCATACCTCTTATCCTGCTATTTGTGTAACTTCAGCTTCACTTTGAGAGATAAATTTTGAAACACGATGAAATTGATGAGAACAGGACCTAAAAGGAGGACTAAATTCTTTTCAATCAGATATCTCTTTATTCATCTAACTCTATTATATTAATCTAATTTACAATTTAAATCCATAATATGTATACCCTTCAGAAACGCGGTAGTAGCCATAGTAATTAAAATACGGTCACTGCCGCCTTCAAATCTGGGTCAAACCATACCGTATAAGGAACCATAAAACAAGTTTTTATTTGAGACTCATTAAAAAAACATCGTAAACGTTATTTCAGTTATAAACAAATACGTTTATGAAAGATTCCGTTTTAATTTTTCAATACGATTGTGGTTAATACCAAGTAATAATTTAGCTTTTATATTTGAACCGTAAATACGGAATAATACCCAGTTTTTTCCCCATAGTAATTTTAAGTTTTCACTAAAGTCGTTAAGGGTGGTTTTGTAATGCGTTTTTTTATTGTTTTAAAGCATGCCTTGTTAAATGGCGACTCATGGAGTGAATAGAATAAATGTTTATTTGTTTCGTCGCGTGAAACATAAATAAATTAAAAGATAACACTACTGGACCGATGCCGCGTTGACCGCAACATGCAGTCTGTCTATGTGCACCTTTAAAGGGATATTAGGGTGAGTCTACCCCTTACTGCTACTTGTATTTTCAGGAAAGCTATAGGCTAGATTGGCCTCTTTGGATAGACTAAGGCGCGTTTGCACTACAAATTGCTGAACGAGGTGTGGTGAACAAAACTAACACTGGGTGTAATTCTCGTAAAATGATAGATGCTCCTTAACTAGACTGACGACACGGTTGGCGCAGTGACTCAGGCAATGGACTGCTGCGCTACGTGTCGCGGGCTCGATCCCCGTACGGAACAAATATTTGAATGGCCTACAGATAGTTTTTTTCAGGTCTGGGTATTTGTGTATGTGAGTTTAAATGTTTGTGAACGCACCGACGATACAGGAGAAATTCCTAGTGTGGGGCAACGTTTAAAAAAAAAAAACTTTTAAATCGCATTTTAATACGTGGTATATACGTAAACAAATAAACAGATAGTTTTATTGATTGCAATTGTTGTGTTGTCATATTACAATACAACATCCTCATTGTACTTTCAACCTAATATTACCTCGAATTAAGCTTCACTTTCAAAATCATAGTTATCACCGTAATAAGGTTGCTAGGAGAGTTTCTACTTGAATCTTCTCTTCTCATCTTCTTCTTTTCTTCTTTGTTTATCTTCAATCTAGTGTAAATGTATGAACTAGTCCAGCTATATAATGTTGAAAGCCACTACTTTTTCCGTGAATAATTTTCTTACAGTAGTACGAAAAGCTATTTAGGGAAGTTAAAAATACACAACATAATATTATATCCTAATAATAGCAGTCTACCGGGATTATATCCATCGCGTCACGCAAACTGCACATACCAACATTGTAAGCTGTAAACAAAAGTAAACATAAAAACCGAATAACTGTTTAATTACGGTATGATAAGGCTTTGTTTACAGAGGCCATTCATAGGTGAATTTTCCGTAATTCGAGGTATTACTTCGTGAGTGAGACTGTCGAGGGCAGTTATATGCAACGACTATGTTAAATCATCCCATGTTTATCCTTTTGCTTTCACTACTCTCACGCTAAAAAAAATTATCAAACACCAACTATCGTACTCAGAGACATAAATAAATAAATAAATAAATAAATATCCTTGGACATTTCACACAACGCCATCTAGTCCCAAGCTAAGCAACCTAATGCTTGTGTTATGGTAACGAGATGGCTGATAAACTACTTATATACATTTTTTTTTTGTAAATACATACATATTATAGATAGAAAAACACCCAGACTCGGAACAAATACTTGTAGGTCGTACAAATATTTGTTCCGTGCGGGAATCGAACCCGCGACATGCTGCGCAGCAGTCAATCGCTTAACCACTGCGCCAACCGTGTCGTCATTTAATGATTACTTAAGCCGTCACTTAGTATATAAACGTTTGACATACTTTTGTATGACAAAACTGTCAAAACCTTTACTAAGTGATGGCCTAACTAATCATTAAAGCTCTCTGAGTGCGACAGTAAGCACTGGAATAAAGATTCAACATAACATAACATGACGCCTGCAATCACCGAAATGTTAAGCAGTGGTCTTCCTAATAGTATACCCAAACTTCTATAGGAAGGGTGTCAAGAAAACAGCAGCAATTTGAATTTAAATACGTTGACTTGATTATTATTCAAATTTAAAATTACTCACAAGGAAGGTAAGTAACTGCCTCCTAGCACAGTTTAGATAGATGTGAGCATGCGACTATTTTTTTTTTTCGTAAAGGCATCTCGTAGTTCAGTCTAGGAGACTGTCTTCTGATTAACCGGGCAAATCCCTGTGGATGCCTTGAGTTTAAGGCCTCCACACTAAGGTGACAAATCGCTTAGGGCACCCCCTGTGGTGTGCGGACCTCGGCTTAGGACGTCACTGGGGAAGGGCAGCAAGGGGACAGGCTGGATCTGAGTGATTACATGCGACTAAAGATAACCGTCCTTTTTATAAGAAACGTTTAGTGGCTGTGTTGCCAGTATAAATAAAATCAAAGATTATTTTTTGCATAATGAAATCGACTAAATCTCAACAACTTCGCCAGTTAAGTTTAAGTCCCGTGTAATCATCATCATCTAACCTCACCCACTGCTGGGTGTAGGCCTCTCTATTCTCGTGCTAATCTCCACGGTTCTGTGCAAGCCTCATCCAGGTTTCGCCTCCGACTGCAACTATGTCGTCAGCCCATCTCGCCGCTGGACAACCCACACTACTTTTGCCAGTTCTTGGACGCCATTCGGTGACAGCCTTAATCTACCTGTCATCACTGCGCCTTGCTAGCTGTCCTACCCAACTCCATTTGAGTTCCGTAACGCGATTCCCATTATCGAAAACTTTTGTACGTCTTCGGATTTCGACGTTAGGAACTCGATTTATTAGTTTTATGCCGAGCATGAACGCTCCATGGCTCTCTGTGCCACTCTCAATCTGTACACAGCCTCCTGCTACTGAGGAACAGCTGATAGAAAAAACCTAATTAACGGGAAGTTAAAAGGGAATTGAACCTCAGAACCTCACGGACAGCAGTCGTGCTCGCGAGCACTAGACCAAAGAGGCAGTTAGCGACAACAAACTTAATAATACAGAGGTTTATTAAACCGAATATCCCAAGCCATTGCACTAAACTAACATGATCAAGTTTCGCAACACAGTTTTGCAATATTGTCACTACAGTTTTACATCAGTGCAGTTTAATTGATTTTTACACGCTCCTAATGAGAACAATCACCAAGCCGTTAAGTCCAGCAAAAGATCGGCCAGTGAACTGTGACAAATCAGTCAATATTGAAGTTATGTAAGTTTTTGCTGAAATTAGAGGTGGTACGAAAAAAACATTAGTTCTAGATCTGTTTGTGAACCGTCAGTATCTAGGTTCAAAGGTCAAACTAAAATGAAATATAATTTCTCAGTAACTCACCTTGCTACACACAGAATTGTTCTTTCTCAGTTATGTCTTAATAGCGTATTTTCGTGCGGAAAGCCCGCCACACTATTCCCAATTCACTGCAAGTCCTAAAAACCAGAATAAAAGGGACGACCACCAGAAAAGCGCCGAGACAATGAAGCTCGACGAAGTCCCAGAAAAACAATTTAACTGTCTTAAGATCTCGCAACCAAATCAATCAGAAATGAATGGCGGACGAGTAGGAAAAACGTAATTCGGTACTTAATAGTTTTTGTAACCTAAGTTAAAATTGCATAAATATAACATTTTCTCTGTCCACTCAAAAAACCTCCTGAACATTCCCTTTCTTTACTCATGTCTTACAACCTCATTCCAAGCAGGTAACCAAACCGATTTGTAGAAATTTGTCAAAGGAATCTTCGCAAACTAAGAATAAATTCATTACGCAAACATCTGTTGGTTTTCAAGGGTTCTGTTGGACTGGCGGTCGGGACCCAAAGCTTTCATTCTACGATTAATCCGTATGATAAGAGCCCGCAAGGACTTACAATGTGTGCCTTACAGATTCCAGATTGAAAGCCGATAAACACATTTGAGGTAGAAAAATGTTTTTTTTAGTTACTTATCAAGTTATCAACGATCTGTGGTGTTTGTCGGGAGCACGTGTTTTGACTGGGTATTATATTTTTGCAGACAAGCGGCCGTCGTCAATTGTTTGCTACATTTTTGTAGCGATCTTATCGCTGTGTCATCTGAGGTTAAGTACATCACTATGTGGTCACAGTTACATACCATTTTGTAACTAAGTACTCTTGGGAGTATAGCAATAAGCAATCAGATAAGAGTGATGTGCAAAGGGGCGAATGCTAAGGATATCAGATAGGTTTGTTTTTTGCTAGAAGTCTATTTAAACGGAATGGCTACTTGAAGACATTGGTTGCATTTTTGATTCGATGTTGGCTGAATTTTTGCCTCGTTTGGTCTAGTGGTGGTGAGGTCCAGGGTGCCATTCCCGGGCAATGCTATTGAGTTTTTCCATCACAAATTTCTTAATAGCAGCCTTTAAGTCTGGATTTGCCGGGTTGATGGCAAAAGGAAGAATTGCCAGACTTAAGTGGCAATGGGCAGGTCACATTGCACGCAGAATGGATGGCCGATGGGGCCGAAAAGTTATCGAGTGCCGACCGCGAACCGGACGACGTTGCTTTGGAAGGTCTCCCACTAAGTAGACCAGTGGGCCAGTAGACCGATGACCAGGTGAAGGCTGCGGGGATCCGCTGGATGCGAGGCGCACGGGACCGGTCAATGTGGCGACACTTAGGGGAGGCCTACGTCCAGCAGTGGGCGTCTTTTAGCTGAAATGATGATGATAATGGCAAAAGCCCCCCTATAACGTGGGACTTAAAAAAGATAAATAAACATAAAATTATGGATATAATGTCTCTATCAAAGCGATGCCATCAGATTCACCGTTTTTTATCAAACGTGGAATAATAATAATAAAACCATATTTCAGACGCGTGATACGAAATTCTCACATCTACGAGCTGGGTGCGTTCCATGTTCTCCGAACGATGCATAAACACAATAACATTACGGCCACGTAGATGCTCAGATTAATTGCTAACAAGGACGCAGGCGTCGTGTGTGGCTGCCCTTTGACGCATCACTGATCAAAATCACGATAATGACCCAAAACCTAGCGAGCGTTATAAAATTCCTTGAGGTTACGTCACGATGTCATTACATGCCAGTTCTTTTTGTTGTCCCACTAAGGCCCTTGATTATCTAAATGCCTTTGATACAGTGAGGGATTAGAGTACTTTTGACTTGGCCTTAATTGTTCATTGTGAGATTTAGATGCTCGTTTTTCTCTCCTTTCTTACGTCAGAGATCAAGGATTTCAAGTATTTGGCCCTGTTGGTCTAATAGAGGGCGCGCGGCTGAACATTAGGCCAATTCCCGGGTCGGGCAAATATAGGGTAATTAACAAAAAAAGTCTGATAGATTTCCAGAAAATATTGAACACGTATTTTTTCTTTTTTCACTTAAACAAACAATGAAGACGATACAGTCCTTTGAAAACTCGTGTGACGTCATATCATTTTTTATCGGTCAGTGACGTCACAAACCCCCACTCATATCTTTGACGCGTTTTATCTTCGTCAATTTTTATTGATTTGCAAAAAACAAAAAATATGTTTTCAATATTTTTCGATAATCTAAAAAACGGACGGAATTAGAATCATTTTTTTTAATCAGTAAACATCACTATTGGAGTTTTCTTAGGAACTTGTCAGTAGCAACCAAGGAGTTACGATTTGTGCTCGGTTGAAGACCCTATTATTTGCGCATAAAACTAGCGTAAACTGGTTGTTACTAATGGGCACACCTCTGTCTTACCCTTTGGGGCTTACAGGCATGGTGTTATGTATCCCTTCCATTTCATACGTCAAAGATCATGAATTTCAAGTATTTATACAGCTAAAAGAGGTTTTACGATAGACAGTCACATTTTGGACGGGATACAAATATTCTCCAAGGTTTCTAAGAACGCGAATTCATAAATTATGTTATTTTAGCAACATCAGTTCTCCACAAAAAGGAATGTTATCAGAGTAAATAATTAATGATTCGTTTAGACATGACGTCTTCTTTCTATGCGTTGTTTAGGTCCTTATTGTGTTCGAAAATACAATTTTTGGTCAAAAGGAGACGCTGAACTGTTATTGTTCGAATACTGCGGTTGACAGAGTATTTATATAAACAGTTCTGCCCGGGGCCTATTGTAGTTGGCATTATAGACCGTCCTTTAATCTGCCGAAAACAATTTCGCACGAATTGTTAAGCTGTTATTGTGAATATTGTTTGTCTTTTGCTCAATCGGCTGGTCGATTTTGGAAGGCTGTCTGATATCTTTGCATTGCGGATTATTTGGGGCTATGACACGTGTTTCATTCTGTACTAAAACTATTTACTAAGAAGCAACTTTTATTTAAATCTGAAGCTAACCATTTGTTTTGAGGACATGTAACTGTAAATTGGAATTGGTCTACGACATGATACAGCTGTAGTCCTCTTACCTCACGCCACTGAGGGTAGAAACAGAACAAATTATGAGCCACTGACAAAAACACTATCAAACCAACCTTTTTTCCACAGCAAACAAACTCTTTTATCATCGAATTCTATATCAGAGCGATGGCTTTTGTCTCTGCGTGCAAAATTTTGATAAAACCGAATTGAAATTCGAACATACAGATTCCAAACAATATCGTGTAAAGTGGGCGTGTTTTATTTATAGTCTGTTGTGATCATTGCACAATTGTGTGAAAAAAATGTTTTTGTGAAGCCTCTGACGGGGAAATAATGGGCGTTTATTGTAGGGTTATTTTTTGCAGCGTTTAGCGAAGCAGTGGTCGAATAGAAGCAATTGTGTGATATAAACGGTATGAAGCTCATGGTATCGGTTTGATAGCATGAAACTGGGTAAAGATCTTCTAACAAACTCTGAAACTTGATCAAAAAAATTACTAAAATTGCACGATTATACACAATTGTGAGTATTTTCCACTAGACAGTTTTTGGCAGTATTTTATCCATTTAAAGTCTACATTTCCGGCAGTGGAGCGATTTACAGTGTGACTTCCGAGCTTAAAAGCCCAAAAATGTTTAACTGAAGTTGAAACTATGCACTCTTACCATTCATGCTGGCTTGCCTTATAGTACATGACAAATGTCCAGCACGAGCAAATATCCAAAGGCATTCCCGATTGCATCAACTCCTACAGTCTTTTATAACAGTATGCGTCACCTAACGGTCCTCAAAGACACCGCTTTAGAAGTTCTTGATTAAAAGGACGCAAAGCTACATACTCTAATCTGTACCATAATTATATGCCTCACGTCTTCTATAGATGTCCTTGCATTGCTCAAGAGTTTCTAAGAAAGTTGTAGCAGCGCAACCCTGCTAACAATATCGATACGAGACTTAAATAATCGCCTCGTCCGGGTTCCAAGGTATTAATAGAGTGGGCCCTTGCAACGATAATAATGGCTATTTGCCGAGCTATTGTCCACGTGGTTTGTGAATGGAAGGCGGAGGTAGGCACGTCATTATTCTGTCAGACGAATGTACTGGGGTTGATAGGGATTGGTAAGCAATTTGTATCGATAGTTTGTTATTGTATTTTTGTGTGGAGAATGATTGTAGGTTACGACGAAATGCTAAACATTTATTAATTGTTTCAGGTTACCGAAAGGGTGATTTCTACGTAATTTACCAAAAACTATTTTATTTTTATTTTGTGACCTACAAAGTGTAAAACTACACAACTTCAAGAGCGGGTATAATATTATACTAATCAAATGAATGCGCTGTGTAAAGTAAGAATAACATACACTACTGCATGAAAACCATCCGAGTTTGACCCTGGACTAATGGTATTTCTCTGAAAACGAATCTGGCAATTATGTAGGTGTGTAAAGTGCTGGCTTAACGAAAAGCAGTTGCACCCTCTTCAAAAATAATAACTCCACGCCGATGATCTGGTGAAGGTTGCGGGGATCTGCTAGATACGAGATACAAGGCAGCGGCCAATGTGGCAACACTTGGAGAAGTTACCTGTAAGTAAATAAATGTAATGAAATGAAGGCTTATGTCGAACAGTGGATGTCTTCGGTTCAAATGACGATGATGATGACTCTACTTTGATATTTAGGTTATTCCTCCAAGATAAGTTTACTGATATGTTATGTCTTTTTATTTTTTTTTTATTATTAAGCATTATACTCATTCTCATTTTTTTTTCATTATAATCTAACCTAACCTAACAGACAGATGTGTTGCTGGAATGTTTGTTCCGCCACTTCTTCTTTACAGCTAAAACACTAGAAAGTGTCGAAGGGTGGGCGTTTTGGGGGACTGTCTCTTGTATATAAGTAAAGTTAATTAAATTTTGACGTTCGAAAAGTGCTGATATCAGCCTAGTTTGAATAAATGAGTTTTGATTTTCTACGCAGAAACTTTGTTTTATCGATACAAAATGCCCATCCCTAAATCGCAACATTATAGTTCCCACATTTTTTGCACAAGCCCACAAGGATTACCAAACAATGTGCGTAGACGCAGGCCACACATCATAGCAACGAGCGAACTTTTTGTCGTCACATTTAATGGGATTCCCAACTTTATTGTAAGGTTCTTAAAGAAATATTATTGTAAGTTTAATTTCATACACCAGGTGAAAAATTATATAAAAATAGATTTAAAAGGCCTTGGGTGTTTGCCCGATTTGAAGATTGGGCAAGTCACTTGGCCGTTACTGTATTATGTTTTGCAAACACGCTTAATTTTTTATTAGTGCTAAGCTTTATTTTGCCCAAATCTTACTAAGAGTATCTGAATAAATAAAATCATTCACTAACAGCTAACTCGAAGTGAGAATTTTTGGTTTTACTGCACGACCTTTTTACACTAGAATTGCTTATGATCCGAAACATAATAAATATACTGACTACGAAGTAATGAAAATACTTAACATTTTTGTTTTGGGTGTTGGGAAATAATCAAATAAGCAATGGGCAGAGCGGAAGGTAGTGTCACACTTCTACTGACTAAGAACACCCATCCGTCGGGGCTGTGGGTTGTTCGCAAGAGATACCGCGGCCTCGACTTAAAGGGCTAAGAGGGTGGTTTTTAGTCAGAAGAAGTCTGACACTCCCTTTCGCTCTGCCCAAGAGCGGGAGGGGTTATTTTGTAATTACCACCCCCCCAAAAAAACAAGAAAGGGTGATGAATGTTAAATAGTTACTTATTGTTTAGCAAATCGGGTTCATGTTCGGGATTTGACTCATCCCGAAGAAAGAAAAATCTGTAAATTCATTGATGTTAATAATCAGTAAATTCACGTCAAAATAATTCATAACTAAATCCATCTGCTTCTTATTCATGTTACCGTGTTTTAATTTCAAGATTCTAAAGGACAAAAAAAAATATAATCATGGCATTTAATCGCCACTAATTATATTGCTTGGCACGTGGATTGGTGATTATAGTTTGTTTTTTACCTGTTATTGCGATTTACATCCGCTAGACCGATGCTGCTGCCCTCTTTATATTATATTACATAGTTGTAAACACACCCAGCCCTGGAGTAATAAATATTACTGTCGTTATTTTTTTAAATTACAAGAAAACGCTTTGTTTATAAAACATAACTGTATAGAAAACAAAATATTATGCGATTTCAACAAGCGCCTGTGTTTTTTCTCTGCACCAAACTATTGATTTCCACGCTTATGTAGTTTCAGTTCGGCAACATTTTGCTACAATGTAGGCTTTCGCGGTTAGAGCTTCCGTGAGGCTAACATAGATGGCGCTGTATCATGTTTTAATGATGCAAAGAAAATATAAATAGAGTTTCTTCATAATATTATCCTCATGCACTGAGTTCTGACTTCTCATTACATTTTTGCTTTATCTGGCAAGATGAATGTAAAATTGTCATGCAATTTTGAGATGTTTATTAATGTTTTAGCATGATAATTGTGATTCATATTTTGAAAATATAATTTTTAAGTAATTGTTTATTTTTTCCCGGTCTTTTAATTAATGGAACAATAAAAATATTATAAAGTCCCTTGTTATGACGTTAAATAAGTTAAAAATGTTATACACTTCTCATCAAAAAAATCGAAACACCTCGCAGTTTATGATTTGATAAGGATTATCAGAAAAATGTGTATATTTAGGAATAAATGTAAAATGTCATTTAATAGTGAGTAGTATGAGGTTTTTAAATCCTAATGTTAATGTTCTAAATTCAAATGAAGTCTTCATAGGTTTCGTATTTTGTATAATGAGTAATTTTTACCCTGTATGGAATATGAAGGAAATGGGTAAAACAACACGCGTAAATGAAAAAAAAATGTAAGAAACGTTTATTTAATAACTTGTATTCCCTCCGCGAGCTCTTATTACTGCTTCCATACGGTTCTTCATCGATCGGATGAGAGTCACGATCACATGTTGTGGTATATTATCCCATTCCTCTTGGATTGCATTTTGCAGCTGGCTAAGTGTTTCTGGGGCTGGATCTCTTGCTCGAATTCGTCTCTTTAATTCATCCCATAGATGTTCAATGGGATTCATGTCCGGGCTTCTTGCTGGCCATACCATAATGGAGATACCGACTTCGGTAAGATAATCTCGTACGACGCCCGCGGTGTGAGCTCTAGCAATGTCGTGCATGAATATGAAGTCGTTGCCAATAAAATGTGCATAGGGCATCACATGAGGTTCAAGACACTGTTCGATGTACCGATGAGAGTTTAGTGCAGGCAGCCGTGGCCCAGACACAAAGGCAAGTTCTGTCTTACCGTCGGCGCTGATTCCTCCCCAAACCGTCCACGAACCGCCACCATAGCTGACCTTTTCTTCAATGCAGCATTGTGCAAAGCGTTCTCCATCTCTTCTGTAGACCTTGTTCCTTCCGTCGTTACCATACAGCATAATTTTACACTCATCAGAAAACAGTACTTTGCTCCACTGAAGGTATGACCAAGTTAGGTGCTCGCGTGCAAAGTTAAGGCGCGCTCTTCGATGGTCTGTAGTTAATTTCGGCCCATTCGCTGGCTTATGCGGTGCCAATCCGCGTTCCTTCAACCTTCTTCTTATTGTAGAGTCACTTACAGCTACTCTTCGTACAACGCGAAGCTGCTGCTGCAGTTGAAAAGCGATATGGCGTCGATTTCGTAAAGAAGTTGTTACAATAAATCGATCATCTCGCTCAGAAGTGACCCGATTCCTGCCAGATCCTGAACGGCGCCTGAACGAACCAGTCTACCGATAGCGTTTGTAGACTCTATGAACAGATGATAAGCTTAGATGCAATCTTGCAGCCACAACACGCTGACTAAGTCCAGAATCCAGCAATGCCACCACTTGGGCGGCTTCTGCGGGCGAAGTATCCATATGTTTTAGAAAAAAAAGTTTTTTCAGTCGTCCCAAAGTCACAGTAAATGAAATAAGAAACAAAAAGTTTAAAGACAAGCGCTAATTTTTAGTTTTTAAACGAGAAACGTACTCCAACCCTAAATACACATTTGTCTCAAAACAGTGATTAATTTCATTTATAGGATAAACAAATGAAATTCTAATTTCGAGTTTTGATTTTTTTCTTCTTACTGTAATGACCAAACTGCCAGCTACACAATAATGTTTTTTTTTTCATGGAATTAATTCTCTTTTGTAAAAAATTAGGACAAAAACAATAAAAACGAAAGTGTTTCGATTTTTTTGATGAGAAGTGTATATACTCGCATCAGTCAACCTCTGTATGTGCATAATCTTTATTTTATATTACGAAAATAAGATCTTGAGATGATATTAAAACAAAAAATCCCAGGTTCCAGGTTCTGTCAATTCCCAGGTTGGATAGCTCATTTGCTCAGCGCACGGCATTCCTGTGTCAGCTACAGAGTCTTGATTTGTGCTCGTCCCCAACACGGGACTACCGGGTACAGTCAGCAGCGCCAATATATATACACTTAGAAACGTTTAGAAGCTATTTTCGCCTACTGTTTTGATTTAATTTTCATGTTACGTAACAAAGTTAATTCTTTAGAACTATTATTATGAAATAGGTCATATTATCTCAAAGTTGTAATCGTTATTTTACGAGATATTTGCGATTCAACTTTGCCAAGTGTAAAAATATGATTGCTCGTGACTGTACACATCTGCCTTACTTTTCGAGGAGTTCAAGCGTGTTGTTATGTTATGTTATAATAAATCCTAGAGTAGTAAACAATTAAGCATAACATAACCATTTTAGTTACAATCATCTTGTTCATAAATTTTTTGGCCGTTATTTTAACATAAGGAAAATAAAAATAAAAAAAGAAGTAGTTTTGTAAAATAGATTGTTTTCGACTTTTAAATGCCAGACGAAACCATATTAAACCGTTCATAGAAGATAATCATAAAGCTAACAGCGCAAATGGAGCGCATTAACATGGTAACAGGAAAGCCATAGAGAGGAAATTTCAGTATTGTCATTTTATTTACCGAAATTTTATTTTACATATTTTTAAAATAGCAGCTCGTTATAAAACCTGTCTTAATCAATAGCTGATATACAAATAATCAGGTTGTGAATGAGGCAAAATCTTTTATAGCATCATGTTTTTGAAAGCTATCAAGGCAAAGATTGTAACTTTGATAGCTTATATTGAATTTGCCAGCCAGGCTTTATACATTTTTTTTTAACTCATATCCAATGAAACAATATTTTGGCCAGCTACTAGTTTTTAGAAAAAAGAAGAAGGAGCCAATATCGTCTAGAAGCCTCTTTTTGTCGATAACAACACTGGTGTGGATGGACAGTAGTCAATCAGATTCGATTTGACTAAAAATAATAATTAATAAGCACAAGTCGTATCCATTCCCTCTTCTGTTCCCAGGCATCTTTGCAGCCAAGTTACCGCGGATTCGTGCAGCGTAAAGGCGGGATTATTTGACGCCTCGTTGGCTACGATGGCTAAGCAATCCAGCCGGATTATGACTTGGTATACGATGGTTATGTTAGAACATTTCCTTCAGGTGAATTTCTCGTTCATAGGATAGAAAACTATTATGATATAGCAGGGGCGTGCGCCCTATATAGGCTCTTAGGCTTAGCCTACCTTACCAACTGAGCATTTCTTATAACTAATAATAATTAACGATGCAATAAAATAACACTATGTACAAATTAATCATAAAAAAGTTCAAACTCCTGTTAAAATACTTATAGCAATTTTTCGCGTCCCACTAAAACTCATTGACAAGGATTACGATTAGTACGAATCTTATAGACAAACACTCGACTTGTCTAAAACCCATTCATAATTGTATGCACACAGCGTCACATCGGTACGTATGGCCGTGTCTATGAACCGCACACATATATAGATTTTCGCAATTTTAACGCAGCAGCTCCTGCGACTGTAGCTGAGTGGGCTGTGATTGGCTGCAACAACACAACCAATCTATAACCCGCGAAGTTCAAAATTTGCATTTTTTTGCAATTTGTAGGCCAGTGCTAGGTTGTATGTTGAATAAAATATGACTACATACGTCTTAAAACCGGGAATCTTATTTTAATGAACATACAACCTAGCACTGGCCTGTAAATTGCATAAACGTAAGGAAATTTTAATTTCGCGGTTCGCGAACTTCGGGCTTCCGTGCATAGAGCGCAGCACCTGTTTAGTTCGATGTTCGCAATGTTGTCAACTTGTCACCTCATTCATTGGATTTCGTATAATCCTGCAAAAAATGTTGACCGCTGTTGTGAACAAACTCGATATGAAAATGATGCAATTTTATTTGCTAGTATTTTTCTATCGACAATAATAACCTAGAAATTATTTTTTACGTAAGATGAAGACATTACTGTTTCATTGTTGTGACAAGCAATATATAATGCGATTTTGTTTTGAAACCGAAAACGTACAGTTAACGTTATTAACAGTAGTGTAAATATTAATTTTGTTGTGTATTACTTGTTTATTCACGTAACAAATAACAATGGTATTTACTTGTGAAGTTTGTGCTCATAATGTGTGTTTATTACATGTTAAAGGTAATAAGTGTTCTCAATTATCGGTCAGTGGGTCGTCTTAGGGGCGGATCGTATAATGATAAGATTCAAGTTGTATCTAAAGGTAGACATGTACCCGAATTACGAAAATTTATCCAAAATCTTGCAAGTTACGTGTTCTGTAACTATCACCCACTCACTTGGATGAGATATTTGACGTGGCCGAATCTTTCTTCTGTTTGCATCGTCATTAGAAAATCGTGAGTTAAACCTTGAATAATGTGGTGAGTTTTTGAATTGTATTTAAAAGTTTTGTTTTTACAGGCTTACTTTTATTTTATTTTTTGCTGTCATTTATTCGTAGCTTACCCATCGTGGGGGACCACTGCACGCCACTGTGATAAAGATTGTCATTTTTAGTCTTATTTGTATTTTATTTGAATCACATGGAGACAAAATTGATAGAATCACCATCTGCTTAACCTTTTCGACCTGGTCGACTAACTATCTGACCTCCACATCCCAGTTAGACTTTCCGGCCGCGGACTACCTGTTATGACTGTCAAAGATCTATATATATATGGCAGCCGAGACCGACGGCTTAACGTGACTTTTGGGGGGGGGGGGGGGGAATCTTCAAATAACCCCTCCCGCTCTTGGGCAGAGCGAAAGGGAGTGTCAGACTTCTACTGAATAAAAACCATCCATGTTCCTTCTTAGCCCTATATGTCAAGGCCGCGGTATCTTTTACAACATCCTACAGCCCCGACGGGCGTCAGCCCTTGTGGGCCCCTTCCATGTTGCTGACATCTCTTTGAGGCGCGCGTGGAACACGAACGCGCCGTCGACACGGCCTGTCGTCGTCATAAGACGGATGGACGGCGAGCTAGCGCATCACTCACCGTCCACAGGCCCGCATCTACGGTGGCCGGAAGCCGTCACGTGGCCCACGACGCCCGGAGTGCTTAATGTGACACAGGATGCAATTTAATGGTCACCGGATTGGTGCAGACCACCCTATAGGCAAGCGTTGCTTAACCTGAAGGTTGATCCAAGTGGCTGTTGTTATCTAGCCACGAGTTCATAACTGAACATAATTGAAAGAATATGGGTATACTGTTAGGTACACCTCTACCTAGTATAATCTCCTTTATTTAACTGAAGTAGAAAAGTTCTTTCGTTGCAGCACAAATAAAAGTCGGTTCCAAGTTATCTTCGTGAAGCTATGATTAAATCCTAAACAAAAACTGAAGAACACAAAATTCTAGAGATTTTACACAAACAAAGATACCGTCTTTATCTGCATATTAAAACACCTCTAATGAAATCTTTAATCACGGAAAGCAACGTGTGAACGTCAAGGGTTAATCCCTCATTCTAATTTAATTAAAAGCTCTACATAAAGAGAAAAGTTTCACCAAAAAGATACCCTATATCCATGAAACAGATTCTGCCTGAATCTGATAAAACTCAGACTCGATTTGTTTGAAAACTTTCCTTTTATCTGGCCACAGGGATGGACCGTTACGCCCAAAATTTGTATACGTTTATCGTTGAATGGAAACTTTGCTAAATTCTATTTTATATTCAATCTTTCAAGTCTGTGCTTGTTTAGAAAAGTTTCTAAACACAAATAATTATCTGTAGTTTTTATATGGCAAACTTTTAACCATGTGAACGATGAACAATGTACTTATAAAAAAAATTCATTCTAACTTCCTTCACTCTCTTGCATTCTATCTGCCTTACTGCAAAGACGTGTTGTTCCTAAAAATAATAAAATACAGTCCAATTTAAAATATTCCTCGCCTTTTATTCAACATAGGCGAAGTGTGGTCCTTCAAGTATTACTGTGCATTGTGCGGGACGCTTGTTTTTAAGCAAGTATCGAGTTAACGGACTTCTCGGAGCCATCGTTCGAGTGCCGGCCGTGGCAGTTTTTATTGAGAATTAAACAACTTCTCACTAACAAAACGGAAAAAAACGGCTCAAAGGTTCCTGCTTACGCACAGAAAATCAAAAGAAAAGAAGAAATTTGCTGTGAAAAGTGGATTTTGCAAGCTATGATTGCATATTTTTCTGATACCGGCATTTTTTTTATAATTCAGAAAGGGAATCCATTTTGATAGTTTGGTTGGCAAGATCGGCGAAGCGACTTCATACCTCAGTTGCTCGTTCATCAAATCGTTCGAAGAGTTTCAGAGCTGTCATTGGAAAGTCAACTGTCAACGTCACTGTAAACGTCAACTTGCAGTCAATCAATTCCGCGGACGAAGTATTGGAAGTATCAACATAAGTCTGAATCTGAATCAGTCTCCTTTCAGTCAACAAAAACAATATCAAAGCATCAGCAAACGTCGGTTCGCGTTCTGATCCTAGGTTCCAGTCACAGTTCAGTGACATCAAACAAACAGGAGTTTGTTTACAACTCTAACGGCGGGGCGGCGGCGTCGGCGCAGCAATTGCTACGGTATTTCCCTAAACGTATTGCGCAAAAGTGATCATTTTAGTGCAGTGAAGTGCTTGCGGTCTAAAATAAGTGTTGTGCGTAAACATGGAAGATGCCAAATTAAAGAAACTTCGACTCGCTCGCGGGCATTTAAAAGGTACTGTGACTCGCATTGAAAACTTTATAAGTGATCCGATAAACATAGCATCCTCTAGCACTGAAATGCTAGAGGCACGTAAAGAAAAATTGATTACAACATTTAAGGAATACGAAGTTGTACAGCTAGATATTTTATCTCTTGATGAAAATGATTCTGAGGATGTAGCTTTGCTTGAAAATAAGTATTTTGCAGTGGTTTCAAAATTAAATGCTGCTCTAAAGAGCTTGAACACTAATGAAGTACGATTGTGTAGCAGTGTTTCTACTTCTAAACTGCCCCACCTGGATATTCCGATATTTAGTGGCAAGGACTACACAAAATATACTTCATTTATGGACTTGTTCACTGCAGTAATCAACAATAATGCTACACTCTCAGATGTGCAGAAGCTTTTTTATCTGAGAAAGTTTTTGACAGAGGATGCTCTAGCCGTTATCGTGAATTTACCTCTGGTCAATCAATCATATAAGGAAGCTCTGTTATTATTAAAGAAGCGTTTTGACAATAAAGCAAGGTTAATTACGAATCATATAAATGTTATTCTGGAACTGCCGTCCATGCAAAAGGGTACTGCCACTGCTATAAGGGCATTTATATCGCAGGTGCAACAGCAGTTGCACGCGTTAAAGAACTTGGAGCAACCTATCCAAAATTGGGATATGCTTTTAATCACTCTTTTAACTAAAAAGTTAGATCAATATACATGTAGGGCTTATCAGCTCGACAGAAATTTAGATGTGCTTCCTACTATGGAAGATTTCATGGCGTTTTTAGAAAAGCGTGCCATGGCGCTTGAGGATAGTTCCGAACCTAAAAAGTTATTAGTTTCAAACAAAGTGAGCAATGTTGTCACTAAAAATAAAAGTAGTTACAAATGTTTGTACTGCGATGGGACAGACCATGCTATCCATGTTTGCCCCCGCTTTAAAACGGCTCCTATAGAAGACCGTACCATATTTGTTAAGAGCAAAAACTTGTGCACAATGTGCTTAAAAAACCACACCGGCAAGTGTAGGTTTAATTTTACTTGCAAAGTCTGTAAAGCAGGGCACAATACTCTCCTGCATAAAGACAGCATTCCAGCTGCTGAACGATCAGTTAGCTTGCACTCACATGATGCGTCAGTGAATGTTTTATTGCCTACTATACGGGTAAAACTTATTGATAGACATGGGTCTGATATCTTTGTCAGAGGGCTTCTTGATTCCGCAAGCCAAGTTTCTTTTGTGACAACAGAGCTTGTGGAAAAGTTAGGTCTAAAAACCAAATTCCAAACTAGCAATGTAGTTGGAATTGGAAATAAAAATCAAAAAATAAATCATAGTGTTGATTTAACCATACACTCTCCAGTGAATGATGTAAAATTAAATGTTAGATGCAATGTTGTAGATTCCATCACATCCCACCTGCCTCAGCATTCCTTTGATATATCAAAGCTAAAGATACCTACAAACATCTGTTTAGCAGATGGTAAATTCAATGTAACTGATGTCATATCAATACTTCTAAGTGCTGAAATATATTTCAATATTTTGCTGAATGGGCAGGTCAAACTTCAAAATGGTCCTGTATTGCAAAATACTCTATTTGGGTACACGGTTGCTGGTAACATTCCTAAAAGCTCGGCAAATAGTGGTGAATGTGATATTGGGGTTGTCAATCTTGCCATCTTCAATAGCAATAAATTAGAGGAGGTGATGGAACAGTTTTGGCTATCTGAGGCTATTCCTCAACCTGCATCTAAGCTAAAATCCCTAGAATTTGAAAAAGCTGAAAGATGTTTCAATGAAAATGTGCAGCTTCAAGATAAAAGGTTTGTTGTCAAAATGCCATTAATGACCAAGAAGCTTGAGTTGCAGCTTGGGGACTCTTTCTCAGTGGCCCTCCAAAGATTCTTGACACTGGAGAGAAAATTTAAAAAGAATATTATCTATCTAGAAAGATATAAAAGGTTCATTGATGAATATTTAGAGTTGGGACATGCTAAAATTGTTGACATTGGAAACTATAATGTTCAAGATGGGTCAAATTACTTCTTGGCTCATCATGCAGTTTTTAATGAGGAAAGCTTAACTACTAAGTTGCGGGTGGTCTTTGATGGTAGTATGAAATCTAGATCAGGGGTTTCACTGAATGATGTCATGTTAAATGGTCCGGTGGTCCAAAGTGAACTTCTTGATATACTCATCCTATGGAGAACGTTTATCTACACACTAATTTGTGACATTCGGAAAATGTTTAGATCTGTGAACATAGATTCTACCCAAACTAGCCTCCAAAATATACTCTGGCGTGATAATCCTCAAGAACCCATTAGCTGTTTACAATTGCAGACTGTTACGTATGGCTTAAAAGCTTCAACCTTCTTAGCAACACGGTGCCTAATTGAATTGGCCAATAGATATGGTGCTTCATACCCTCTTGCAGCCGAAGCCATGCGCACAAGCACATATGTTGACGATGTGATAGTTGGATCTGATAGTCTGGAGCAGCTTCAGCAGCTTAAAACGCAGTTAATTGAACTAATGGAAAAGGGTAGTTTTGTTCTTCACAAATGGTGTTCCAACAGTCCCCAACTTCTTGATGACCTTCCAAAGGAAGTCAAATATTTTGAAAAACTTGATTTAAATAAAAATAATATTGTTAAAACACTAGGTCTGAAATGTGATATTTTGCAAGATCAGTTCAGTTTTACAGCCCCATTAGTTGAGAAAAATGATGTTAATACCAAAAGAAAGGTGTTAAGTTTTATAGGAAAAATGTTTGATCCCTTAGGATTGATAGGTCCAATTATAGTCACAGCAAAGCTATTCATGCAAAAATTGTGGTCAATAAAAATTGACTGGGACTCTATAATGCCCCATGAACAGCTTTACATTTGGGAAAAATTCTTAGAAAGTTTAAAATCAA
This sequence comes from Diarsia rubi, assembly GCA_932274075.1. Lineage (NCBI taxonomy): Eukaryota > Metazoa > Arthropoda > Insecta > Lepidoptera > Noctuidae > Diarsia > Diarsia rubi. The sequence continues at coordinate 14,411,430 of OW026424.1, read as the reverse complement.
TGGGTACCATCAATATTCCAAGATGTGTCAATTCTACTGGCAAAATTAATGTAGAGCTAGTGGGATATGCTGATGCATCATTCAAAGCATTAGGCTGTTGCATATATCTAAGAGTATTTAATGCTGATGGAACGGTCTTTGTAAACCTTTTGTGTTCCAAATCACGGGTTGCTCCATTGAACAAATCTATCACCATCCCAAAACTTGAATTGAATAGTGCACTGCTTCTTTCAGAGCTTTTATGTAGAGTCAGTAAAGTTTTAAAAAATAGACTTCCACTGAAATCATTTTTGTATAGTGATTCACAAATTGTATTAGCTTGGATAGGATCAAATAACATAAAGTCAAATCCTTATGTCATGAAGCGTGTCAAACAAATCAGAGAGCTGACTAAAGGTGTCAGTTGGCATTATGTCAGAACAGCGGAAAACCCAGCTGACCTGTTATCTAGAGGATGCGATCCACAGAAGTTGCAGTCAAATGAGCTTTGGTGGTATGGTCCAAGGGATCTCTCTAATGTGGACTACAAACACTCTCTTACAGAGTCCAAGTTACCCATTCCCCTTGATGATGATGTTGATCATGCTGGTCCTGTTGTAAACTGTAATGTAAATGATTCTTTGCCAACTGGTCACAAAAATTCATTTTCAAATAACTTTTTTGAAAGGTTTTCTGACATCAATAGGTTGCAAAGAGTAGTAGCCTATATTTTGCGTTTTCGCAGCAATTCTGATATAAAAAATGAAAAGTTAGTTGGTGTCCTAGCTCCAAAAGAACTCCATAATGCACTTTTAGTGATCATGCGCTGTACTCAAGAATATCATTTTTCAAATGAGATTACCTTGCTCAAAAATAACTCTCCTATAAAGTCAGGCCTGTCTAGCTTACACCCTTTTATTGATGGTAATGGTTTGGTTCGCCTAGGTGGTCGACTTCAGAATGCTTCTGATATTCCATATGAAAAGAAGCACCCTGTTATTTTGCCAAAAAACTGTCATATCACAGATATTATAATACACAAAGAGCACTTGCGATTATTACATGCTGGTGCAAAACTTGTCATAGGCTCTCTTTCTCAAAGGTTTTGGATCATTAGCGCCATTCGTGAGGTTAAGAAGATTGTCAACCGCTGCATTAAATGCGCAAGACTGAAGGCTACAGCTGCTGTACAGCTCATGGGTTCTCTGCCTGAGGAAAGATTGACTGCTGTGAGACCATTTCATATAGTAGGAGTAGACTTCTGTGGACCTTTTAATTTAAAGGTATCCAGAATGAGGAAACCTCTCATAACAAAAAGCTATATTGCCTTGTTTGTATGCTTTGCAACAAAGGCCATCCATGTGGAATTGGTTAGTGACCTCACCACAGAGGCATTTTTGGCATGTCTCAAACGATTTATCGCCCGGCGTGGAATGCCTGTCAATATCTTTTGTGACAACGCCAAGACCTTTAAAGGTGCTGAAAATGAACTAAATAAATTATATGAATTGTTTAACTCTATAAAACATGTGGATGAAATTCAAAATTATTGTGTATCTAAATACATACAATTCAAATTTATACCTAGCTACTCCCCTGGGTTTGGTGGGCTATGGGAAGCAGGTGTAAAGAGTCTAAAGTTTCATTTTAAAAGAATAGTAGGTAATATTGCTCTGACATTTGAGGCTCTTTACACTATCATTGTAGAAATTGAAGCAGTTTTAAACTCAAGGCCTCTCTTGCCATTGAGTTCAGATGTGTCTAACTTTCAATATCTTACACCTGGACATTTTATAATAGGTACAGCCATGACTACCTTTCCAGAGGTAGATCACTCAAATGTTCCAATGAACAGACTTAGATTTTGGAATATGTTAACAAAAATAAAACAAGACTTTTGGTCTGTCTGGTCGAGGGACTATCTCACTCAATTACAGAGCAGGCCCAAATGGAAACAGGTCCTCCCCAATCTAAAAGAAGGTGACCTTGTTATTGTACGCAGTGACAACACTGCACCCCTATCTTGGCCAATGGCGAGAATAGACAAGATAGTCCCTGGACCAGATGGTCAGGTCAGAGTGGCCCATATTAAAATGGCCAACAATAAATTGTATACAAGATCTCTTAGAAAACTGTGTCCATTACCACTTAATTAAATTTTGTGTTTCCTAAGATCTTGCCTTGGTATAAGTAATCTCTTATGTTAATATTTAAGCCTTAAAACAAATTCAATATATACTAAACTATGTAATTGTTATAGGTTTAGAATAAAAGTAAGCTTGTAGTTAAAATATGTTTATTGTTTAAGAAAGGTTGGTGTAAAAAATATTATTTTAACTACTTAATTTATTATTGTAAGTTGTATTATGTTGTTCACTGCCCCCGGCCCAACTATGTTTAGAAAAGTTTCTAAACACAAATAATTATCTGTAGTTTTTATATGGCAAACTTTTAACCATGTGAACGATGAACAATGTACTTATAAAAAAAATTCATTCTAACTTCCTTCACTCTCTTGCATTCTATCTGCCTTACTGCAAAGACGTGTTGTTCCTAAAAATAATAAAATACAGTCCAATTTAAAATATTCCTCGCCTTTTATTCAACAGTGCTCATTGATGATAAGAAGGGGCGCTCTTCTTCTGTTTTTATCTAAGGAAATTAGGTTTACTTTTTACTTGAGAAGTGGGAGTCTTGGGAAGTATCTAATTATACTGTTTGCTGAGGATAATGTATTAAGTACTTGATATTAATTTGGATATTGCTTGTTTGAGATTTGGGAATCTGATATTGGGTTTTTCTTCGTATCTACGCTTTATAGGTAGATAATGCTTGATTCTTTACATAATTATGTCCCAGTCTTGACAGCAAACTAATCACTTTGCAATATAATGATTGATTAAATCTTTATTACATTATTTTGCAGTCCCTTGCTTTCGTGAATTATTTTTATTAAAACTGCAGTAAAACATAGTGGGAATGATTATTAATTGTTAGATATAATTATTAAGGAAAACATGTAATTTGTTTAATAAAAATGCATTTATTTATTTAAAATTTGGGGGAAAACATTATCTATCTAAAACTAAACTTTTAAATTAAATCCGATTTTATACGATAAATTCATTTCTGTAAAGATAATTAACCGAAAAACTCATTAATTTTTTTTTGGCATCCATATTATTATTGTGTGAATTTTTCTCACACTCAAAATGTATGATGATATAAAAAACAAGAATTACGCATTCACAGAAACAAAGCCCCTATATTAAACTTGTTTGAATTTAGTAAATAAGTAGTTGTTCGTGCCATTTTCTGTTACAATGTTGTATAAAATATTATTTTTATTTAGTTTATACTGTGCTTCGATCACTGTTATAAGTGCAAGTAAGTAGATAGTATCCTTCATGGATTGCCTATGAATTTCAATAAAATAATCATGGTATTTGAAAACTTGATAGTTTTTCAATGATCTCGTTTTATTTTCGGATTATTTCCAATCTTGAAAAAAGTAAATCAAAACAAAAAAAATTGCCTTTGCAAAATAAATGTAATAAAAGTAACACATAAAATTTAAGAAATAGTGTAACACCACAAACGTTTGTATTGAAAAAAAAAGTTGAGACCAATCAAAATACCCAAACATGTTTTTGTAATTCTCTAGATGAAAATCTTTTGGTCAATTTATTATGTAAATCAAAACGGGTTTCCAAATAACTAGTTCTAAAGTTTGAGTCAAATTAACCAACATGACACCTTTTTGCAGATCTAAAAAAAGTGCTATGTAGCTATGATGATGAGAAATGTCTTACTGATTCAACGAATGCAATATATTCAATTATTGTGGCTGGGAGACCTGGGGAAGTGGAAGCCTCAGATCCTTTGTTATTGGATGAAATTGCCATAGTAAAGCCGAATTTCAAATTTATTTTTTCGAAGGTATACCTGAAAGGATTATCGGGTTGTACGGTCAAGGATTTGCTGTAAGTTAAAATAACAAGATAATTCCTGCTCATTGGTAGATTAAAAATCTTGTTTAATTTTATTCCCGAATTAGAGAAATGATAGAATATATATATATATATAGTTGAATGTGATATTGTACAATAATAGAACAACAAAAAAAATGTGTTGCATCCGTTGTCGTGGATGACTATGTGATGCATAGGAATGAGGCAAATCTCGTGAGGAAAGTTTTTTTATGTGTTTGTTATATGTTATAAAATTACGTGGATGGGTAATAGGTTATATTAAAAACATGAATATGGACTGTGTAAAAATAATATGGTAAGAAAAAAGGATCTAAGAGAGATTTTTATAAATAAAATGGAAAAGAACAGAAGTACAAAAGTATAATTAAGGGATATTTTTGATTGCATATCTGTATAATGTTTCAGCACACTAGGTAACTTCACAAATTAACTGCTTGCATACCAGAAAAATGAATGCTGTAAAACCGCACAAAACGATATGCCCTTTTTATCGAATTCACACGAAAAAAGTTGTTCGTACATCGGAAAAATACGAATTGTTTATCAAAAATACTAACTTGCACTCTAAATCGTTCAGGTTTTTTTTTCTGTTCAGTCCATCAGTTAAGCAAATACCATTTAATAGTTATTGAATTTGATTTATTTAGTGTGCATAATTTGTGTGCAAGTCAGTATTTTTGGTTTAAGGTGGAAGCTCACATCTGGCCCGCGAAATTCTAATTTTCTTACGTTTTTGGCAATTTGCAGGCCAGTGCTTGGTTGTATGTTTATGAAAATTTGATTTGCGACTGTAAGACGTATGAAGTTACCGAATTATAACCATCAAAATTACTAACTACTAAAGAACGACGACTAAATTACTAAAGAATGACTTTTACATGCAAAAATCAATCTTGACATGAAAATGAACTTGGAGGGTTGTATTGATAATTTTGATGGTTATAATTCGGTAACTTCATACGTCTTACAGTCGCAAATCAAATTTTCATAAACATACAACCAAGCACTGGCCTGCAAATTGCCAAAAACGTAAGAAAATTAGAATTTCGCGGGCCAGATGTGAGCTTCCACCTTAACTTTGTAATATTTTGTTTGAAAGTTATGTAAATGTGGGTACAAAAAAAAACACGATTCATTTTGATATTAATTAATTAAGATTCTAAATATAAATGTTAATATTTAGTATCAAGTGTTACCAATGTAAATATTTGTAAACCGCGTCTAGCGGCGGATATGTCGTGACCAATACCATTCTTCTGTAACAACTTTGTGCCTACCATACCTATCCTACGAATTAAATAATGTCTATGTCTTGGTCTTTGAAAAAATGGTAAATTCAGATATCGATTTAAATACATGCCTTTTGAGCAAAAATTTAAAAGAAGCAAGTTGTTCATGATAGTGATGATGATTAAAGAATTTTATTAATTACAGGGTAACCGTAGAAAAGAAATACTTTGTATACCAGATTTGGTGTCCAAGTATCACATATGGGGCAACTTTTGAAGCAAATGGAGACTTTAATGGAACGCCTTTTGAAGGAATGGGCACAGCTGCAATTACGTCGAGTGAGTACAATAATTTACGACTCCTAGGTCTTGTAAAGAATGGTGCAGCGATTGGTAATAGCTAGATGAATATTTTTAGAACCAAACGAACTAAGAAAGGAAGATAGTAAACATTAGGATGATATCAAGAGCTGTAGTATATTTTTTGTATATTCTCTCCATACCCGTCTCAAACCACCAGAAAAGTGTGGCAACCACCAAAAAATCTGCCGAAACAATGAAGTTTGACATAGTCCCATAGTAACAATTAACTTTCTTAAAAACAAGTAATGTATGTTTCACCATAATTTCAAATGTATGTTGCCTAGCGATGAGCAAAGGGGTTTGAACTTTTTATGTATGGAAGCTGGCATATCGCCCCACCGCCATTTTGATTTTTTATAGAAATCACGGCCCACTATGTAATTGTTATGTATGGGTAGAAGACACTTAGACGAACAAAAAATGTCATGTAACATGGTACCCCAAAGTGTCACGTTAACTAGAATTTTGAAGGTAAAGATCGATATATGCCACATAATAAATAGACCTTTTACGTGTCTATAAGCGTTGTTTATTATTATTACTGTTTATTGAAAGAGAGTATGTACGGGCAGGTTAATATGCCACATCGGTTCTAACGCCTTTGGTCCGTCAATCTACTTATGTAGACTACGACCCCTAGGTCTATTGCCATCGACCTTCCGGTAACTATCAGCTATTCTAGGTTAAATTTTCTTACGATGTGACCGTAAAATTGTCATGTTTCTTCTTCTTCTTTCTTCTCTTTGAAGAATAATAGCGTCGTTGGTACGGAATGCAGTCGAAGGTAATTTATCTCAAAGGAATCGTTGTGATCACGGTCAGTTTTATTTGAGTCCATGCTTCTGATCCATACATCATTAAGGACTTGCAATTGTACACGACTAAGAAAAGTGATAAATAGATCCTTATACTTTTTTAATAAACATCCAAAATTACTTTCACCTTGAATCATTATTCTCTAATTCGTTATTTGTTTATATTTTAGATAACTACGACATCTGGCTAAAGGGCTACTATGACAAATATAACGACGAAGCAGGAGACCTACATGCTCAAATCAACAATTTTGTTCTTGAACTAAGTCCTAAAGAAGTTGTACGAAATGTAACTGGAATGTGTTTTGCAGGACAGAAGAGTAAGTATTTTGAAAGAACGATTGAAACGTCGACGCTCAGAATGGGCTTTATCAGAAAGCTAGAAGGCAATAGAGAGGGCTATACTCGGAGTTTCCTTGCGTTATCGAATCAGAAGTGAATCCGCATGAGAACCAAGGCTACCGACGTAACCCGAAGAATTGCCAGACTTAAGTGGCAATGGGCAGCATCCTATGGCAGGACACAATGCTTGCAGAACGGATGGCCGATGGAACCGAAATTTTATGGAGTGGCGACCGCAAACCGGAAGACATTGCGTTGGAAGGCCTTCCACTCAGTAGACTGGTGACCTGGTAAAGGTTGCGGGGATCCGCTGGATGCGAGACGCACGGGACAAGTCAATGTGGAAATACTTGGGCGAGGCCTAAGTCCAGCAGTAAACGTCTTTCGACTGCAATGATGATTGAGTACCTATCTGTTCTCTATTTCACTGCATTCTAGAGGCTGGATTGCTATACCCCAGTTTAAAGACCAGATAATGACATTTCCTATATAGCCGAAATAACTATTAAATGTACCAAACTCTTGTGACAGTATGTAATAGGGGCGGGCTTATTTACATAAACCAGGCACAACTCCAGACTCCGTGGTGACTGAATTTTTTCTGATGAAAAGCCCAATAACACTATTCCCAACGTGGGAATCGAACTTAGGACCTTATGCACAGCAGTCGCGCTTGCGAAGCTAGACCAACGAAGCAGTAAATTTTTGTGAGTGGATAATACGTATAAAATACTAACTTGTGAAAACACTAAAGTTATTATAATTCCCATTTCCAGGTACAGATGTTGCGGTTTTAGACAAAGCAGAAAAAATGGAAATGCACGTTCGACAACCCGTCATGTACAAATTTATAGAAAAATACACCAAAAATATTAATTCGTTTTTGAAAATAGTCCCCATAAAGGATATTTTTTATCAAATGGTGGCGAAATAATTGCAAAGTTAAAAAACAATTGAAAAAGTTGCAGATTAAACAGCGGCTTTTTTTTAACTTGTATTACCTGGCAGTAAAAAAGTGTTAAAGTCAAAGTCAAAATATTTTATTTCACATAGGCCTGTTACTCACTGTTACATGGGCACTGTTAGAATCGGTTTTGCACGTTTTTTGTTAACAAACCTGTTTATTAAAAATGACGACTTCAAAAAAAAGAAAAGTGAAAAATAAACTTCAGAAAAAAAATCAGTTTCTGAGGTCATTTCTTTGTTTGATATCGTTTTTTTTTGCCCCCGACTTCAGATGCTGATTTTTTCTGAAGTTTATTTTTTTCGCTTTTTGTTTTGTGAAGTCGGTTTTATTTTTGCAAAAAGCTTTTTTTTCATTTTTAGTTGTAATATCCTATACAAATATTTACTACGCATTTAACATTCAATCAAGATTCCCTTATTAATGCTTTACGTTGAGGTGTAGTAGCTTCCATAATCAGCTATTCAGCTCAACCTGAATTGAATTGAATTGAAATTGTAATCTTTAATAAATCATACGCATATTATATGCATCCCTGAAATATTTTATTAAGTAATTATCCTCCAACTCTTAACCATCATGGAGTTATACTTTCCATCATCAGCTCACTAATATGAAGTGAAGACATAATACCCTGAAAGAATACAATCATCGTTCCAAAAGTACGTAAAATTTTGAAATAATTTTCTTTCAACTCCTTACTGCTGAGAAGTTGTACCTTCCATCATCATCAGTAAATCCACATGACATTATGATGATCAGACGCAAATTTTATACTTGAAGAGCTTTAGAAAACAAATGGATAACGACATAAGTGCCTATAAAATTTGAGGGTTGCCTCGATTTTCCTGGGGTCCTGTCATCAAATCTTGACTTGGTGACAATGGGACCACCCCGGGAGTGTAGCCTTCCAAACACAGAAAAAAATATTGACCGTTCACAATTGACGGAGATATTGCGGAGTCATTTATTTATTTTTAAATAAAATAAATAAAAAACATACATTAAAAAAATACAAACACACGAATAGAGAACCTCCTCCTTTTTGAAAGTCGGTTAAAAAAAAATACCATTAGGTACGGGTTCTACTATTTTTCTATCTGTCATTTTCAGATTGTCATAAGCGCCGGTAGATCAGCAGGGCTATTGCGTATCTTTTAAATGACAGTGGCTAACCTATAGTGCCTTTCAATTACTGTCAAATGGTTCCATTTTGTACTAAACCATAACCAATTTGACAGTTAATTCATAGACAATATGATAGCCACTGTGATTTAAAAAATACGCAATAGCCCTGCAGAACTGCTAGCTTGCTCTTTTCGAGTAGATGCCCTTTAAATTGAGTTTAATGACAATTTATGACTTAAATTGACTTCTTCGGAATAAAATTTAATTGCCGAGGTCTACAAATGGTCATCTTTGTAGCCATCCTTAATTTTTGTGCGATTGTATCCAGGTGTGGATGTTGTGTCTTCCGATTGAGATGGTGTTCTTAACTTACTGCCGCATTCAGAAATTTAATGATTACCATGACTTAGTAAAGGTTTTGACAGTTTTGTCATATAAAAGTACCTATACCAAATCGGCTAAGTGACGGCTTAAGTAATCATTAAATTTCTGAGTACCACAGTCAATGTTGTTAATAATTATGTAGATTAACAAATTTTGTACAAAAAACTGTTGCTGTCGGTATTCTGTTTCATAGATGCAAAAAGCTATAAACTTGCCTTGATTGTACTTACGCAGGTGTTTGTGCACTGTAACATAATTACATTTTGTTTTACTCCTATGGCTACTGGATCTAAAAACCATTAACTAATACCGCAATATGGAGGATAAACATTTTAGATTTGTTTTTAAAGATCAGAAATAAACTCAAAAAAAATAAAGGTCATCGCACACACTGCATCAGGTCATCATTGCGTCTATCAAACGTTAACACATTTGTCGGTTGAGCAGGTTTATCTGATGGAGCTGGAGAGGGTAAAGTTGAAAACGAGCAGAGGCACCCTGCAAGAAATCGCAAGGTATTTGAATGAATATGGAGAAGTTCAATGAATATGGTGACGACCACCCGTGAACTCGCCAACACGCCACCACCACTGCAGCGACGCCAAACGACGTGATCTTGAGTCTCGACGATGCCTTCATTGATGATGTGAGCGTGTGTTCATATCGGGCCGCGGGTTGTCCACAGGTTATCGCGGCCTCGACATAGAGGGCGAAGAAGGAACATGGGTGGTTTTTAGTCAGTAGAAGTCTGACACTCCCTTTCGCTCTGCCCAAGAGCGGAAGGGGTTATTCGATGATTTTACACCCGCCAAAAAAAAAAAAGCGTGTGTTCATATGATGCACTAAAGAAGTTCATTCAAAGAATGCATGGCACTATCAACTTCTAATGTTTCCACTGTTGGCACACACAGAGATCTCCTCTCCAAGAGATGGAAAGGGTAATAAGAGAAAACGGTTCCAGTCACATGTTCGAATGGAGACCACTGGGGTGGTTTTAGTGCAGTATAATTCCCACACTCCCAGGTCTTATCCTAAAAGGCCGGTCGCCTTTTGAAGGTTCACCCCGTGAACAACAAGAAGAAAAGGAGTCACATGTCTTAAGAACTTATACGTGCGTGTTGACCTTAGAAATAGGTCAATTTGCATAATTTATTAATCGACATATTTTTGATGTTTAGTTTATTTAATTGGTTCTAGCTTTTTAGTCTTGGAGATTATTGGATCCAGGGTAAAGATAAACATCAGTATTTCCATCTTGAATAATGATGGTTTCGGATACTTTTTTTTTATTTTATGTTATTTCTTAAACTTTATCTGCTCCATAACATATTATATTATCAATCCTGTAAATTCCGAAGGTGATTGCTGGTGATGCAGAAGTGTATCTGTTCCATGTTAGTTAATATTACTGTTTCCTTAAAACTGCATCAGCAGATAAAAATCACAATCAGTAATGACTTGCAAGATCCTTGCAAGTGATAAAACCTTCATGACTTAATTTCCGAGCGCATCAATGCCATCGACATTTTAATCAGTTATTAACTTTTAATTTTAGTTTTTGCTGCACTAATAATCAAATAAGTTTAAAATTGTTACAACTTTTTTAGGTGGTTTAGAGCTATAAATTGGTATCAAGTTTTGACAAACTAGCATTACACAATCAGTGCTTATCGAAAATGTTTGCAACAAAATCATTTTTAATTCTTGGTTTATTCTGCGTGAGCAGTGCAATAAGTAAGTGTGTTTATTTTAATAACATTTTGATTGATATTATAAAGATATATTATTTTGTTTAATGTTCGTCTTGTGTCAGACGTTTTCCGGCCTTGATCAAGTAGCATATAAAATCAAATCATCTTTTATTTGTTAACATAGGTAAAATAAGTACAGGGTGTCTAAAATGGCCGCTTTAGCAGAATCGTAATATGAATCATGTTAAAAATTTAAAATTCTTAAAATGGGCTTTATAGTTATAGACATTAAGTCCATTTTAAGAATTTGAAATTTTAACGTGATTCATACTAAGATTCTGCGTGGATTCTGATAAAGCGGTCATTTTAGACCCGCAGATCTTAATGTTTGATTAACAGAGTTCTACGTTATGCCAGGAGGCGTACAAATATGGTAGGGAAAGACATCAGTATGATATTAAATTAGAAAATAAATGCTAAATTACATAACTGCATCATGTGGCCATAATACAGACTGCCATAGGTAGTGAATTGCCTTAAATTTTGACTGCCAGTCTTATTAAAGGGTATCGTATTATCTGGTACTAACTGGGTTGTGGAGGTGAGATAGGCAATCGCTCATACTGGTATTAAGCTGCATCCGGTTAGACTGGAAGTCACTGCCAACATAGTTGGGAAATGGCCAGGCAGATGATGATAGACTACCTCAGCCTTCAGCAATAGGGTAGTTAACTACAAAAAAAGAAATCTATCTGACGGACTAATTAGATAATTAGTCCGTCAGATAGATTTCCAAAAAATATTAGACACGTATTTTTTCTTTTTTCACGTAAGCAAACAATGAAGACTATACAGTGCTTTGAAAACTCGTCATATTCTAAGACATATGACAAGAATAAGATGATGATAGATAAGATGTATGACATTTTTTTGCGGTTAGTGACGTCACAAACCCCCACTCTCAAATCTTTGACGCGTTTTTCGTTCGCCAATTTTTATTGATTTGATAACACAAAAAATACGTATCCAATACTTTTCGATAATCTAACAGACGGACTAAATAGAATCATATTTTTTTAAGTCAGTAAACATCCCTATTCATGGACATGGCGCTTGTTGTCTTCACATGTGTGTCTCGCGGTAACTTGACTGTGGCAGGCTTAATTACTACTTCGAATTGTTATCGCAAGATGCGTGTTAATTCAAAACGCTATAACTAAGCCGAACCCGTAATGTCGACTTGTACCAAAAACTCGCGATTAAATACGATATTTGTGAAAATGTCGCTAAATTTTATATCGCACGCGTATTATAAGACACAGGTCTGGGATTATGATACTCGTAAGTAAGTACATATCGCTTACAATTGTGAGTTTTTGGATAAAGTTCACATTCAATTGTTTCATACTGCACTAGCACTAACTCATAGCCGAGAGGTATTCCGCTCTCCTTAAACGAATTGAACTTGTAATCTTGCCTACTTGATTTTTCCATGACCTAAACAACATCATACATTAGGTCTACGCACCTTCTTACTACCAAAAAAAGAGTCTAAATACCAAAATAACTCTGTTTCAGGTGAAAGGGTAGTATGTGACTTCGAAGACAGCAAATGTCTCACTGAGACAGCTGGACTGACTTTCGAGCAGTTCATAGATGGAATACCAGGTGTCCAGACTTCGGAGCCTTTATACCAGAAACTTATTGACGTTAAGCTCCCAAACCTGGATTATAAGTTAATTGACGGCAAACTCATTGGAATGAGGAAGTGCAAAGTGGAGCTTGTTGAGTAAGTTTCTTTTTCTCCTAAAATCCTGAACATTACGCCCTTAATGTTCAGGATTTTTGAAGGAGCAGCTGGTGTCGGCCCCGACCTACGAACAGTAGATCATGGGTTTGAACCCAGGCAGGCGCATTACTTTGTGTAATTTATTTCATCACAGTTGCTCTCAAAACGGAAAACATCGTGAGGAAACCGGCATGTCTTAGAACCAAAAAATTCGAAGATATGTGACATCTACCAATCCGCACTGGGCCCACGTGGTGGATTATAGCAAATCCCACTCCTAGAGAGGAGGTCTCAATCCCTGCAGTGGGAGCATTATAGGCTGATGATGATGATGATGATGATGATGACGCCTGTAATACCCGAAGGGTAGAGGTCTACCTAACTAGACCAATACCCATATTTGGCCATATTGTATTTAAGTACCATATAATCAATTGCGGGCCTATTGCCAACCACCGGACACAAGTCTAGTCTACGTGGCGGCTACTGATGAATTTCTGTTCAAATCACCCAGAAAGCCTTTACCCGACGGTGGAATTAAATCTAGGAGAGTGTGCGCAGAAGCTCCACGAGCTCGACTCGCTCGCGAGACTAGACTTACAGGTTAGTATACGTCTAGTCTCTCGATGCATAGTCTTGAGAGGAAACCGGCATGTCTTAGAACCAAAAAATTTGAAGACATGTGACATCTACCAATCCGCACTGGGCACGCGTGGTAGATTATAGCCCATTCCCTCTCAAAAAAAGGAGGCCTGTGTCTTAGCAGTGGGAACATTAATAGGCTGTTGATGATGATGATGATGACGCCATGAATTCATCACTTTATTGTTTTATTTCAGGATCTCTGCAAAGGACCTTAAATACGACTACCACGTTGGTTGCCCTCATCTAACCATCAAGGCTGGATACGAAATCAACGGTGAATTAGGCCCACAGCACGTTGAAGGAAAGGGAGACTGCGATATTGATTTTTGTAAGTCAATTCACTATTTTAAATCGTAGTCTTCAACCTTGAAAAGCAGGTTCTGGAAATGACAATCGTGCAGTCTTACTAAGGGCTGTAATTATCATGTTACGCAGTAGGTAAGTGAGTCAGGTAAGCAAGCGTTTTATGTAAAGTTCTGGCATCTGGTTAGATTGGAAGCCGACCTGAACAGAGAAAGGCTAGACAGATGATGATGAGGTTATCCTCGACATCAATTGTTAGCGCTGCAGATTCCATAACCTAGTTTTGATTCATTGGTAGGTATCATTTATTTTTCATTCGAACATTCTCAGAACGTTAAGACGTTAAAGTTCGCCCTCTGTTAAGTGGTTCAAGAAACACATAAGAAGGAGTTCAATAGGAGATTTACTCTTTTAAAAAGTAAATCTTTAGATTTTTCGTTTTTTTTTCATTTACCCTCCCCCTCTTCTCACAAAAAAAACAGACAGACAGTCACAAAAAAGAGATAAATAGGAGTCATCCTATTTATGACACTTTTTGTGAATGACTGTCACGTAGGTAGAGTAATTGCAAGTGCGTCTGCTGAAGATGAAGACACGGGTACGACTCCCGGATCGAGCAAAGTGTTATTGGTATTTTCCATCAGAAATTTTCTCAGAAGTAGCCACGGTTGATGACAATAAGCTTACCCTCCCCCTCGCCTAACCATTTCGTTTGGGGGCTCCTTAGGTTAATCTTCGCCAGACGTGTCCGCTATAGGCCATCGAGACATCGAGGCTGGTTCCATATTCGTAAACACTCTTTTTAGAGTTCCGTAGCCGAATGTCAAAAAACCAAACCATTATAAGTTCGTCATGTCTGTCTCTCTGTCCATCCGTATGTCGAAACTATTAATTCTACACAGTTAAAACTTGGTAGGTAGATGTACTTTGTAATCCGCTTTACGATTTTAAAACAAAAAAAAAGTTTAAGGGTGGTCTCCCAAAAGTAGGTACATGGAACTGCAGCTAAAAAAAACTTTTTCATTAAGGCGCGGTAAGCAGCAAGTCTTTAGGTATTTCCGGAGGTGAAGCAGGGACGCGGCGCGCAGCTCGTAGCTCCGCCCACTACAGCCCAGCTGATTGACGCTAGTATCGGCAGGCAGCATATGGCCTTATTCCGGCGCGGTGCCGCGGCATCCGTATTCTGAATCTCGGGATATTCAAAATAAATTTTGCTTTTGATTAAAAAACCCACGATTCCGGGATCGATAAATTTAATATTCTGTTAAATAAAATCATAATATTTACCTAGAATTATATTCATATTTTATAAAAATTTACCTACTTAGTTTTAGAACACGATAAAAAACTGTTGTTTCTCTTATTGTGAGGAGAAGATTCTTATGGAAAAGAAAATTAGGACTACCCTTAGGGTAGAGTAAGATAGAGTAGGGTAGAGTAGGGCAGAGTAGAAAAGGATAGAGTAAGGTATAGTAGGGTGGAGTAGGATAGAGCGGGAGTGAAGCCGCGGGCAAAATCTAGTCAATAATATAAAAATGAATCGCTAAATGTATTCATAAGCGCAAATCTCGAGAACAGCTGAACCGATTTTGCTAATTCTTTTTTTGTTGTGTTTGTTATTGTGAGAAGGTTCTTATGAAAAAAAATGAGAATTGTGGTAGTGTAGGGTAGAGTAAGGTAGTGTAGTTTAGAGTAGGGTAGAATAGGGTATAGTAATAAAATCAAGAAAACAATTTATAATGATTTTACTATTTAAACTTCACATAGGTAGGTAAACGTTACAAGAGGGAATAACATAAGGTGCGTTGAGGTAAGATCGTCATAGGGTTACCCCTATGATGATAATATGAACGTATAAATATAAATTATACCACTTATTTAGCTTTATTTTTAATGCTAGTCATAATGCGTGCCGTCATTATGTTCCACCTTGCCCGGTAATGTGGCTGGAATTAAAAATAAAGCTAAATAAGTAGTATAATTTATATTTATACGTTCTTACCCCTATCCCGATCTTACCCCAACGCACTTTACACATACAGTCAGGTTGTACGAGTATTTAACGTCCGTGTACAGCGGCAGTTCCGAACATTAATACCCTAATAATTATAATTTTCACTGTCACAATAACTTTGCCGGTCTCACGTACTTATTTGTTACATTTCATCAAAACTTAGCTGTTTGCTACAACACGGCATGTTTACTTCATTGGAACCAATTGCAGTAGAAAGGATTGTCGACGACCCTTCAAAAGTTAGGCGTCTCTTACGACACAGATAATTTTCTTTATTATCGTCACTTGAAGAAGAAAGAACTTCTGGTGATCCCTCAAAAGTCAGTCTTCTCTTACGACACGGATTGTTTTCTTGAGGATCAAGCTTGGGCGATTCTTTTTCTCTAAGTGGCATTCCTCGAGCATGACGAGAATCTACTATTTCAGGCAAGAGCCAGTCCATATAAAATGACAATAATTTTGCCTTCATCTTCGTCTCCCAGAACACATCATCTTTATCTATCATTTCTGTTTTGATATTATGGGTTTCACCACTCCACACAGCAAACAAGCATTTTTTTTTACGTGTCACATGAAGCTGCCCCTGAACTTGATAATACCAATTGCTGTTTTTATTCAGTATGATCAGATCACTTTTTTTGTTGTATCTCCAAATCTGTATCTTGTTTTCCTTTATAGCATTTTCCAGACCATTTTTGAAAGCCAATAGAGGACATTTGATTTCCACTATTGTATCTTGGCCTATCAAACCGTCTGGCGTGGCGCCAATAAACGGGTATTCGTGGTCAACGAACAACCCACATGGATGAATTGTCACATTTTCTTGAATAGCAAGTTGCTGCAAAGCAAGTTGTTCATTATCCACGCCATGTGCAATTGCCGTTACATTGCTGAGGTTGGATTTATATAAAATATTTTGCACTAATTTGGCTTTACTACTGCTTTCTCTTCTTTTCACCACCACTCCAAAATTAGACGCAGTTAACATATTCTTTCTAAGATCTAACCAGTCACTGCTTTCTCTCTGATCTATAGTGGATTGCTGTATGTTATCTTTGTCAAAAGTAATTTTTTTTAAATTTTCAAGAAATAGTTCTTTGGCTCTAACTAATTCATCTGATACCATATCAGGAGTAGTACTTTGAGTGCCATAATCATGTTGAACGACCATATTTTGTTTATTTCGTGTTCTATTCTTCCTATGAGGTTTTGCTTTGTTTGTTCTTCTTTTCTTCAATCGTCGTTCTTCGAACTTTTACAACATACTTTTGGGGCTTTGTCCTAAAATTTTCTTATGAAGTGTATGTCTTGGATGAGGGTTATTGAATGACAAAACTGCAGCAGAACATCGTGCACGATAACCTCTTCGAAGTGAGAAATTTATCCTTTTGCCCCCCACAATCTTTGCCACTACACTATTAAAGCACTCAACTGCATTCGTATCTACATCCTCAAGCATACTTCTTGATTTAGATAAAACTGATTGAATAATCATCTTTATTCTAAACCAGAACATAGTGTTCTCTATTTCAATGTTGCTCTGTAAAGTTTTGTCTTTCAAACAGTAATAGTCTTTACATTTTTCATGATTACCGAAAGCATGGTAAATGGAATTTTGTACTTCGTTCCTAAAACTAGTTATTGTTTCTGGTTTCTCCTTCTCCGATTTGTATTTTAGTATTGAGGCAATCACAACTTTACGAATAGTCATAATCTTGACTTCTGATAATAATTTTCTGTATGCTAATGGATATTTAGCTTCTTTGGTGACAGCTCTCAATTTGTTGCACATATTGCGTAGCAAGTGGTTTCTGCATTCTATCTTTTGAACGGTATGGTTTGGGTAAGGATTACGTGCTAAAATTTTCGCGTATGTAGCAGAGTCTCCGTCTGCAATTAACCTGCCATAAATAATGTTATACATCCCTATAGATGTCTCAAATCCTTGACAAATAATTTCCGCCTCCATGCCACTAGAAGATCCTGTATAATTTTTAAAACAATTATGTTCTGGAGTAGAAATGTGTTTTTTCTCTGCTCGAGCACATACGAGGCAGTATTTGTTTCTAATACCTATAAATAAGACTTCACCAAATCTGCGACCCACAATTGCTGCGGCACCTGATAATGCCTTATAGTTATTGCCGTAGGAACGCGACGACCAAACGCCATCGGCATATACGTCAACTATAGGAATACCATCGTTGCTCAATTTCCCTTCAGCTATAGCTGCATCACGCTCACGCATGGCGGCTATTTCCATAGATTCATCTGCTGTTGCCTCCCATTTTTCATAAACGAAGTCTTGAATTTTTAAATAAGTAAATTCTGTAAAAATAGGTAAATCCATGCACGCTGTGATTTCTTGAAACTGTGAATAGCCGATACCCGCAGAAGTGATTCCAGTAACCGCAGCCAAATTAGCGTCAATATTTTGTTCGCTAGCTGGCTCTTCATTCGTGATTATAAAATCTTTTTTACACATAATACATCTAAATTTATATTTAGAAATCAAACCATTTCTGCTTTCTCCTATCAGGGACATATCTTTCAAACTACAATCAAATAAGGAACTATGACTGGATATTTTTTGAAGTTGCTGAATGAAGTACATCATATTTACAACTCTTCGACCTTGTATTGGTAGGTATGATTTTTCTTGAGAATTGGTTTCAACAAGGTACGGCTCGTCTTCGGTTGCTTCTCTAAAAAAAAAAACGATAAATGGATTATCTTAGTAATATGCAAAGGTAAATATTTGTTAGTTCGTAAAAGGCTAAACTGATGGTACGTAGGTAAACCATGTCATTCTATGATACATACCCATAATTTCGTTCTTGTGTAGTTCCGGTATCTGTTGAGGTTGGATTAACTGCAGTAAGAGGTGTGAATAATGTTGCAGAGTTACTCTTAGAGTCCCTGGGTTCTCTGTAATATAACAAAAAGAATGTTACTCCATCGAAACAGACAGAATATTCTAAGAAATTATTTCTATATACCTTTTCCCGAAAATACCGAAAGAACCGGGATATGGTATTGAACATCCCGGTTCCTAAAACGACGCAAAATTCCGGGATTTCCCGGTACTCTTGGTTACGGGATTTGCCTGGACTATTCTTTAGTTTCTATAGATATAAACAAGAAACACATATTTTCTCAACTCGTACATAAGTTTAGAGTATTCGTTGACCCCAAACAACATTATCAAATATATTTTTTTAGATATCAATACATCGTCATCATTACATCTGCAGAGTTCCGCTATCTAAATTACCTATATTCTATTAGATTATCATTATTATGTACCCCTATGGAAAAAAAATTGAGTTTATGTAGGTGTGTGTACGTACAGGTATCACACACGAAGAGATTGGATAATCTGAAAAAATATTACGGTATCACGGGACTGGATAATCGATCAAATGCATAGTTAGCTACAAACAAATTCTTGGATCAGCTGAACGGTAGACTCAGTTCATGATTCAGGTCAGTTTTTCAAATCACAAAATACAATACCTATTTGTTCATCTTCCATACAAATACACGCTTTCGGACCGGTACTACAAAATAGATAGGAACAGAAGTCATTCTACATACAAAGCGCGCTCGAGCAACGCACACACAGACAGATGTTACATAGGTACTATCTTTATCGGTCGCCGCGCTCCGGCGCCGCCGCCGCCTCCGCCGCCGCCGGCGGCCGGTAGCAGCCGTAGCGGCAAGCGAACATTGTGATACTAATCTTATTATTATTGTGTTTACCTATGTCCCTACTTACTACATTCAATCGAGAGATAAACGTTTCAGATTTTGCGAAAATATGACCACATAGCACCATGATAATAATTTGGAATTCATAAAGTACTAGGTAGGTAGGTAGGTAGTAGGACTTGTGTAGTACTTACACAAGTCGACACATTCCAGTATAAGCTAATCTCGCGTTGTTTATGCTTGTCGTACAATCAGAGGTCAGCTTATACTGGGAATGTCTAGTTTGATAGTGTATTTTTGTGTACAGAACTAAATATAATAGTAATTCAATTTTTTTATACTTACTCAGATGCAGTATTGTTTTTGCGTCGATTTCTCCGTTTTCTTGTACAAATACGTCGTAGCACTTTATTTCTCTTATTTCCCATTATTTTGTTCTTTATTGTTGTTATCACACAAACACAGAATCACGGGTCCCAAATACACTTAGACAAAACAAAGTATCCAACAAAAAAACCTTATAAAAGTAAAAACCTAAAAAGTGTCAATTTTCACCAAATAATTTATTTTCATAAACGAATTTACGTAATACTGGAGCGCCGCATGCGTAACGTGACCTATCTCTGTGAGAGCTAGCTGCAGACTGGGCGTGTCACTACCAAGCGCGCGACAGTAGTGCATCGCGGTAAACAAATACGGTTGAAAATGGCTATGCGTTTGATTTTAGTTGAATCTCGTGTCCGCTAGTATGAAGGATATTTCGCAGTTTTATAATATTTAAAAAAAAAATACAACGTTATGTTAAAATATTTTTACATATGTCTTAAGTTGATTAAATTTCCATTTTAATAGTTACAAAAAAAATAATAGTTATCACTCAAAATGTTGAGCATTTCGAGACGAAAAAGTTTTTTCGTGTACTTTCTTGCAATTTTTTTTTTCAGAATTCTGAATGATTTTTAGAAAATGTTTTTGCATAAGTCTTTTATTTATACATTAGACTATACACTGTATTTTTTTTGGGCTCGTACTATGTAGCAATACGGCTAACTTTGCAACGAAAAAGAGGACGTTTTTACGGTGCCCCTGTATGGGTAGCGCCTTAAACCTATTCGTGTGGGGTGTCTATGGATAGGTCTTTTGAAATGACATTGAGGTTTGTAAATCTATTTCTTTCTCAAACTCAATCGTTTGAAAGATAAAATGTGTGTGGGCCTCTAACTATTAAACTAAAATAGTAAAAAATATATATGCTGTAGATTGCAGTAGAAACTTTCTACCAAAATTGGTTTGAACTATAATTATTTAGTAAATAGTTTTTAAGATAAAGCACATTTCAAAAACCGCAAATATAACTTTGTCGTTCATACAAACACTATGAAAAACCAACTTATCACAAAATATGTTTTTTCTGATGCCGTTTTAACTGAACAAATTGAAGGAGGATTCTCCACTACGATGATACATAACCCTTTATGTGCAAGTCTGACTTACACTTGGCCAGATTTTTTGGTATTACAAAAGTAAGCGAGATGGACATACGACTTTCCGAATCGAAGCATTTGTGAATACGTTTCTTCAACATTATGTTGAAAATGGTCTTTCTTGATGGTGAGGTGAGCTGCGCGTTTTTGTACCAGTATTCACATTCTGCCATATTTTTATTGTGAAATTTGTTCTTTGATATCATTTATAAAAAAAACTTGTTTCAGATGACTATCACTTCCTTTTCCATGGTGATTACATCACTAAACAAGGCAAGGAAGGAAAGACTCACATCTATTTGAAAACTCACACACTGGCACTTCGGGCTGACGGAAAGGTCGTCTATGACTTGAGGAATCTCTTCAATGGTGATAAGGAAAAATGTAAGGGTTCTGAAATCTTGATATACATCGTTTGACACATTTATTTTTATCTGGCTTTCTACTCCAAGTTTCAGAAATGTGTAGTCATATACCTGCAACACTCTTAAGTACTCCAGGGTATGGTTAGTCCCTTTGAGGCTGCGGGTTGTTATAAGAGATACCGCGGCCAAAACATAAAGGGCTAAGAAGGAACATGGGTGGTTCGCTGCCCTTACGATTAAAATAACACTGCTTTATGAGGAAATGGTAGTCTCTTTTCTGGTCTTTTTTCTTTTCTCTGTCTCTTTTCTTTTTGCTCTCTTCTTCTCTTCTCTTCCCTTTTCTCATTCTTTAGCTCTCTCTCTGTTTCCGTTATAAAAATTATTTTTAAAATTTTCAGCTGAATCTGCGCATAAGTGGGTCAATGACAACCATGTAACCGTACACAACGGAACTGCCCAACAAACCATGAATGCATTCATGGACAACTACTTAGGCAACGTCAACGATCACTTGAACATTGTGTCTGCTGATGTTCTGTTCTCTTATGAAAAGTAAACACTTGGAAGCAGAAATGAATGAGACAAAAAATCTTTCCGAATAAACATTTTGCAATTTTATGATTTGTTTTATTGGTTTTATGTTAAGTATCCTTCAAAATAATGAACAGAAAACATAAATAGTATCATTTATGGAACACATTTTATATTCCTATGAGCACATGAAAAGTCATTCTCTTCGTCGTCTTCGTCCATTCTTCTCTATTACTTGTCATTTCATTAATCGCCTCCATATCGACGCTTGAAAGGCAAAAATTGCCTACTTGACTACTGTTAAAAATTCACGAAAATGTTATGTTATTTTAAAGAACTACCAGATATAACACGATGTGTGAAAAAAGTAATGATATCGCTAAAAAAATGGAGTAGTTACATGCTTTAGAAGTTTGTGGTGGGGGCACTTTCCATCTGCCATCTGTATTACGTAACCCTGACGTTACGATGGCGGTATGAAATATGACGTCACGTTTAAATAGCGCTGTCTTCGTGTAACACGTGATTTAGAATCAGTGTGATCAATCGTGATTTAGACTAAGCCATTTTCTGATCAATTTTATTACTTTTTTCACACATCGTGTTACTTCTGCTAGTTATTTGAAATAACATAACATTTTCGTGAATTTTTACCAGTAGTCAAGTAGCCAATTACCAAGTGACATAGTGATGAGTGATGAATGTACAGTACATCGTACAGTCCATCTACCATTTCTTCATACATTAATCATAAATTAATTTGTGTTTTTTTACAAATGTTCTGTATTATAATGGCCTATTCGTTACAAACAAACAAATCTTTCCTCTTTATAATATTGTGTGTAGATTTATAGTAGGTACAAGTTAAATTGGAGATGATGTGAGATGTGATACAGTACAGTATTATCATCGAATTAATATGTTAGACGTGGTGTCCGTATGCCAGTAATTGTGTACGTATCTTTGGCCTATTCACCTTTCTTTTTTTTTTTGGTGGTGGGAAATCATCAAATAACCCCGGGCAGAGCAAAAGGGAGTGTCAGACTTCTACGGACTAAAAACCACCCATGTTCCTTCTTAGCCCTTTATGTCGAGGCCACGGTATATCTTACAACGTCCCGCAGCCTAGCCAATTCACCTTGTTTTGTTCTGTCTCCTGCTGATATGGAGCCAGAATTGAAGTGAAATTTATGTTTTGAAAGAAAGAAAGAATAAATATTTATTGGTCTCACACAGAACTAATTTTGTTTTTTTTTTCTACCGCTTCTCTTTTCTTATTAATTTGATTGTGATATGTAACGTTAAATAAGTCAGACGCATTCCAGTAGGTACTACAAAATACCAGACGACAGTTCTATTGTATCGCTAAAATATAACCCGACCAAGTGAAGTGGCTCGTTAGTTTCATATCACGCGTATGTTACTTGAGTTGATTAAAGGTATTATTATTTGTTGTTGATTGAGTTGTCGCTACGTAACTTAGTGTAAGTTCTTTTTTTTTACAAATTAAATCCTTTCGTAGCTATGAGTATAGTTTGAATTCATTTATATTGCGATATTATCCCACTCCTGGGTAAAGGCCTCCTCTTATGCCTACCACTTCTCACTATTTTGATTGTTATTATTGTTGTATAAATTTTATTATAATTAAGTATACGCTCATGGAAGAACGTTGTCTTTTGGTATACTGGTTTACAAGTACCAAGTGTGGGGGACAGGGTCAACAGCCTGAGAGTGTGCCACCTTCACAAGCGCCAAAGTCATTGCGAATGTATTAAGATTTAGTATAATTAATATTCTTATAGTTTTCCTTAGTAAACAAAAATATAATTAATTAAAAATGTCCACCAGCGAAACACCCGTTGACACAACTTATCACAAAATATGTTTTTTCTGATGCCGTTTTAACTGAACAAATTGAAGGAGGATTCCCCACTACGATGATACATAACCCTTTATGTGCAAGTCTGACTTACACTTAGCCAGATTTTTTGGTATTACAAAAGTAAGCGAGATGGACATACGACTTTCCGAATCGAAGCATTTGTGAATACGTTTCTTCAACATTTTGTTGAAAATGGTCTTCCTTGTTGGTGAGGTGAGCTGCGCGTTTTTGTACCAGTATTCACATTCTGCCATATTTTTATTGTGAAATTTGTTCTTTGATTTCATTTATAAAAAAAACTTGTTTCAGATGACTATCACTTCCTTTTCCATGGTGATTACATCACTAAACAAGGCAAGGAAGGAAAGACTCACATCTATTTGAAAACTCACACACTGGCACTTCGGGCTGACGGAAAGGTCGTCTATGACTTGAGGAATCTCTTCAATGGTGATAAGGAAAAATGTAAGGGTTCTGAAATCTTGATATACATCGTTTGACACATTAATTTTTATCTGGCTTTCTACTCCAAGTTTCAGAAATGTGTAGTCATATACCTGCAACACTCTTAAGTACTCCAGGGTATGGTTAGTCCCTTTAAGGCTGCGGGTTGTTATAAGAGATACCGCGGCCAAAACATAAAGGGCTAAGAAGGAACATGGGTGGTTCGCTGCCCTTACGATTAAAATAACACTGCTTTATGAGGAAATGGTAGTCTCTTTTCTGGTCTTTTTTCTTTTCTCTGTCTCTTTTCTTTTTGCTCTCTTCTTCTCTTCTCTTCCCTTTTCTCATTCTTTAGCTCTCTCTCTGTTTCCGTTATAAAAATTATTTTTAAAATTTTCAGCTGAATCTGCGCATAAGTGGGTCAATGACAACCATGTAACCGTACACAACGGAACTGCCCAACAAACCATGAATGCATTCATGGACAACTACTTAGGCAACGTCAACGATCACTTGAACATTGTGTCTGCTGATGTTCTGTTCTCTTATGAAAAGTAAACACTTGGAAGCAGAAATGAATGAGACAAAAAATCTTTCCGAATAAACATTTTGCAATTTTATGATTTGTTTTATTGGTTTTATGTTAAGTATCCTTCAAAATAATGAACAGAAAACATAAATAGTATCATTTATGGAACACATTTTATATTCCTATGAGCACATGAAAAGTCATTCTCTTCGTCGTCTTCGTCCATTCTTCTCTATTACTTGTCATTTCATTAATCGCCTCCATATCGACGCTTGAAAGGCAAAAATTGCCTACTTGACTACTGTTAAAAATTCACGAAAATGTTATGTTATTTTAAAGAACTACCAGATATAACACGATGTGTGAAAAAAGTAATGATATCGCTAAAAAAATGGAGTAGTTACATGCTTTAGAAGTTTGTGGTGGGGGCACTTTCCATCTGCCATCTGTATTACGTAACCCTGACGTTACGATGGCGGTATGAAATATGACGTCACGTTTAAATAGCGCTGTCTTCGTGTAACACGTGATTTAGAATCAGTGTGATCAATCGTGATTTAGACTAAGCCATTTTCTGATCAATTTTATTACTTTTTTCACACATCGTGTTACTTCTGCTAGTTATTTGAAATAACATAACATTTTCGTGAATTTTTACCAGTAGTCAAGTAGCCAATTACCAAGTGACATAGTGATGAGTGATGAATGTACAGTACATCGTACAGTCCATCTACCATTTCTTCATACATTAATCATAAATTAATTTGTGTTTTTTTACAAATGTTCTGTATTATAATGGCCTATTCGTTACAAACAAACAAATCTTTCCTCTTTATAATATTGTGTGTAGATTTATAGTAGGTACAAGTTAAATTGGAGATGATGTGAGATGTGATACAGTACAGTATTATCATCGAATTAATATTTATTATGGTATTAGATAGTTAGACGTGGTGTCCGTATGCCAGTAATTGTGTACGTATCTTTGGCCTATTCACCTTTCTTTTTTTTTTGGTGGTGGGAAATCATCAAATAACCCCGGGCAGAGCAAAAGGGAGTGTCAGACTTCTACGGACTAAAAACCACCCATGTTCCTTCTTAGCCCTTTATGTCGAGGCCACGGTATATCTTACAACGTCCCGCAGCCTAGCCAATTCACCTTGTTTTGTTCTGTCTCCTGCTGATATGGAGCCAGAATTGAAGTGAAATTTATGTTTTGAAAGAAAGAAAGAATAAATATTTATTGGTCTCACACAGAACTAATTTTGTTTTTTTTTTCTACCGCTTCTCTTTTCTTATTAATTTGATTGTGATATGTAACGTTAAATAAGTCAGACGCATTCCAGTAGGTACTACAAAATACCAGACGACAGTTCTATTGTATCGCTAAAATATAACCCGACCAAGTGAAGTGGCTCGTTAGTTTCATATCACGCGTATGTTACTTGAGTTGATTAAAGGTATTATTATTTGTTGTTGATTGAGTTGTCGCTACGTAACTTAGTGTAAGTTCTTTTTTTTACAAATTAAATCCTTTCGTAGCTATGAGTATAGTTTGAATTCATTTATATTGCGATATTATCCCACTCCTGGGTAAAGGCCTCCTCTTATGCCTACCACTTCTCACTATTTTGATTGTTATTATTGTTGTATAAATTTTATTATAATTAAGTATACGCTCATGGAAGAACGTTGTCTTTTGGTATACTGGTTTACAAGTACCAAGTGTGGGGGACAGGGTCAACAGCCTGAGAGTGTGCCACCTTCACAAGCGCCAAAGTCATTGCGAATGTATTAAGATTTAGTATAATTAATATTCTTATAGTTTTCCTTAGTAAACAAAAATATAATTAATTAAAAATGTCCACCAGCGAAACACCCGTTGGTTCATTGACCCCTTTTCCTTGATAGCTTCGTCTCGAACTATAAATTCGATTGAAGTTAATACAGACGAGCATTACATAATCAGCTGTTAACGAAGATGTTTGCAACAGGATCTTTGTGGATTATTGGAATATTCTGCGTTGGCAGTGGTTTAGGTAAGTGTTTGTTGATTTTTGTAAAATAATTTTAATCTTGTTCACCCATTCCACTAACAGTGGGGCACTCAACATAATGCCCTGCATGTCTTGTTATATCATAATTCTCTTTATGTATTTTAATGTGACGCTACTAACAAGGTACTTGATAAAAAAATCTAATTAGTCAAGCGGCGTAAATATAGTAAACTTTGTGGAAACTATATTTTCGAGCCGTTTGGGGTTGAAACTCTAGGGCCGTGGGGTCCTAGTGCCCACAGACTTTTTAAGGATATTTCCAAACGCCTTGTTGACGCTTCCTCTGACCCAAGGGCTGGCTTTTTCTTTGGCCAGAGACTAAGTGTTGCCATACCACGCGGCAACGCTGCCAGTCTCTTGGGCACTTTACCTGCTGACAGCGATGAGGAGGAGTTTTTCGATGCCCTTTTATAGTTAGTTTGTTTTTAGGTTAGTTTAGTTTATATATTTAGTATAGTCTTACTTATAAGTCAAAAAAAAATTAAATCAAACAAACAAAAGTCACTGACTGTTAAAAAAAAAATTAGTCCGTCAGATAGTTAATATTGGACACATATTTTTCTTTTTGTACGTAAACCAAAAATGAAGACGTGTGACGTCACATCGCACAAAATTTTTATTCATTTAATAAAACAAAAAAATTGTACTTATCCAATATTTTTCAATAATCCAACTGACCGACTAAACTGGCGCTGCGTGCCGCGGGTTCGATCCCCGCACGGAACAAATATTTGTATGGCCTACGATAGTTGTTTCGGGTCTGGGTATTTGTGTATGTGAGTTTAAATGTTTGTGAATGCACCCACGATACAGGAGACATTCCTAGTGTGGGTCAACGTTATTATATATAAAAAAAAAACATTATATTTTACTCAGGACGCATCCTTTTTGTGCACCAAATATTAAAAATAGAGTTTTAAAATTCAAAACTAGAGTTATAGCCGTATGTCTATTATTTTCAATGGAATCTGCGATTGAATCGATGTCTATAGCATCATGGCCATCCAAAGAAGTTAACATCATAGAGATTATAGAATCCAAAAAAATAACTAACAATATAATTTTATTCCAGGTGAAAAGGTAGTATGTGACTTGGAAGACAGTAAATGTCTGACAAAAACCGCTGGACTGACATTCGAGCAGTTCATAGATGGTAGACCAGGTGTGCAGACTTCGGAGCCTTTAACCCAGAAAGTTATTGAAGCTAAACTACCTAGACTGTATTATAAATTCACTGACGCCAAACTCTCTGGAATGAAAAAATGTAAAGTGGAACTTGTCAAGTAAGTATTTTTTGTATAATTTCTTGAAATTGCTTTAAGGTCATGTGAACTCAAATAGATACTTCGCTTAAACTTTTATCATCAATGGTCTCAAATCATCGTGATAATATTGTGAGCATACAATGGGTCCCAGAAGAGTCAAAGTTGCATAACATCTGCCACCTTTGCACTTATCGCACACCTCCTTCTCACAAACAGGCTTGTGTTTCAACAATGGAAACATTATAAACGAATGATTGTATTCTTTAAATAAATGCGGTGTCAATGCTAAACTCGGTAGACCACGACCACTTACTGCATTCAAAACGGTTGAGAGCATTTTGTGTCTAATTAACGTTTTTGTAGTGTATATTATTAGTTGGATAAATATTATCCAAATTTGTCTACTCCTATAAAACAGTAGACACACTGGTCACTGAAGAAGCGCTAAGGTAACCCGCGTAATTCAGCCAAAAAACACATTTTTGTTACAAGTATTTCATTGAATATACATATAATTTAAATCTGATAATTTGATATTACTACGTGCAACAGACACTTCAATCCGAATATATTGAAATATAAATATTCAATATTGATTAATTAAAAAAAAAATCATGTAAACCAGTCAACCTACGGGTCAAATAAGCCGGCATATATATTATATATTTATATATATTTCATATTTTTCAATTATTTTGTCTAAATATGAAATAATAATTATTTTGATTTTTTATTCCAGGATCTCTACGAAGGATCTCAAATACGACTACCACATCGGTTGCCCTCTTCTAACTCTCGAAGCAGGATATGAACTGAATGGTCATCTAGGTGAACAACATGTTGAAGGAAAGGGTGACTGCAAAATTGAATATAGTAAGTACACTCATAATATTGAATATTAACTCAAACAATAGTAAATCGAAACACCTTATACACGTTAGGCTGTTGACCCAGCCTGTCGCTTGCGGAATTTTTACAGTATCGTACATTATTTTACTATTTAAGCTAGTAGCTAAATAACAGCCGCACGTATCGACTTTCAAGGTTAATCCGAAAGTCTGACAACCAGTCTTCCCGAGACCCAGTTATTGAGGTCAAATATAATACTGGTACCCGGTTGTATCCAGTGAGACTAGAAGCTAGCCCTAACAGAGTTTGGGAAAACGCTAGGCAAATGATATGATAGGTATACTCATACAGTGCCATGATGCAGTTCAGTGTAGTCGGTACGGGTTAGCCGCCAGAAAGTTTGGAACCCAGTTGTTTAACTCCTCTACTCTTCTTCCCTGGGCTTGGATCTAAGCCCAGGGGTTGACTCGTCTTTGAGGAGTGGCTTGATAGGCGCCACGGTGCCCTCACCTTCCGTCTGACGTCAAACGCCCGCATGGTACCATTGTGAGGATCGGCCGGAGTACACGGTGGAGCACATCGTGGAGGTTTACCCCGCTGTGTTCTGGTATCGGTGATCGGCGGCAGCGACCTTTCGCGTCCAGCCCTGGTACAAGCCATGGTCCGGGGCGAGATGGAATGGGTCGCCATCGCCTCCTTCTGCGAAGCAGTGATGCTGCGATGCTGATGCGTCTTATTACGACGACAGGCCTTCGTGTTCCACGCGCGCTTCAAAGAGATGTGATGCAAGGGCCGACGCCCGTCAAGGCTACGGGTTGTTCGGAAGAGATACCGCGGCCTCGACACAAGAAGGAACATGAGTGGTTTTTAGTCGTTAAAAGTCTAATTCCTCCCCTCCGCTCTGCCCAAGAGCGAGAGGGGTTATTTGATGATTCCTCCCCCCCCCCCCCTAAAAGGAGGAGAACACTCATAGAAAACGAGGCAATCCCACATTTTTTTATGAGTGTTAATGAATGCCACATACTGTGATTGACTTGATTGTACATTTTCTTGTTTCAGATGACTACCATTTCTATTTCCGTGGTGATTACATCGTGAAGGAAGGCAAAGAAGGAAAGGGTCACCTCAATCTAAAAACTCACACACTGGAAGTACACACTAAAGGAAATGTCGTTTACGATTTTAAGAATCTCTTCGGCGGTGATAAGGAGAAATGTAAGGATTCTGATTACAACTTTAATCTTCTTCAAATCGCTCAGAACGGGCTAGACCAAGTTTGAAATTGTGACGATAGCTTTATTTAACGAGTGTACAGTGCGCAAGTGCTGAAAATTTTGTTTTGACGCCGCTGGTACCTATTTTCTTGAAATGTGAAAATTATATTAAGTAGCAGCGGTGGCCCAGTGGTGGCGGACCCGACATAAAAGAAATAGGTCGTAAGTTCGAAGCCAGGGGAGACGTATTATTTTGTGTAATTTAATTCATCACCATTGCTTTCAGAACGGTAAAGGAAAACATTGTGAGGAATCCAGCATGTTCTAAACCCAAAAATCCAGAGTCATGTGATGGATTATAGCCCATTCACACTCATAGAGAGGGGTCCGTGTCCCAGCAGTGGGACCATTATAGGCTGATTATGTTTATGCTAGAAAATTAAAAAAAATTAAATACTTTGCAGCCTTTTATCAATGTCATAGGACGCTTTTAATTGTAAATTTAGGATTAGGACATGACATTGACATAACATTTGTATAACAGTGGTGTGAAATTGTAATAAAAATACAAGATGGCGTCGTAGGATGAGACACTATTCTGTGGCTTGTGTTTCAACAATGGAAACATTATAAACGAATGATTGTATTCTTTAAATAAATGCGGTGTCAATGCTAAACTCGGTAGACCACGACCACTTACTGCATTCAAAACGGTTGAGAGCATTTTGTGTCTAATTAACGTTTTTGTAGTGTATATTATTAGTTGGATAAATATTATCCAAATTTGTCTACTCCTATAAAACAGTAGACACACTGGTCACTGAAGAAGCGCTAAGGTAACCCGCGTAATTCAGCCAAAAAACACATTTTTGTTACAAGTATTTCATTGAATATACATATAATTTAAATCTGATAATTTGATATTACTACGTGCAACAGACACTTCAATCCGAATATATTGAAATATAAATATTCAATATTGATTAATTAAAAAAAAAATCATGTAAACCAGTCAACCTACGGGTCAAATAAGCCGGCATATATATTATATATTTATATATATTTCATATTTTTCAATTATTTTGTCTAAATATGAAATAATAATTATTATAATAATTATTATTAACGAGTGTACAGTGCGCAAGTGCTGAAAATTTTGTTTTGACGCCGCTGGTACCTATTTTCTTGAAATGTGAAAATTATATTAAGTAGCAGCGGTGGCCCAGTGGTGGCGGACCCGACATAAAAGAAATAGGTCGTAAGTTCGAAGCCAGGGGAGACGTATTATTTTGTGTAATTTAATTCATCACCATTGCTTTCAGAACGGTAAAGGAAAACATTGTGAGGAATCCAGCATGTTCTAAACCCAAAAATCCAGAGTCATGTGATGGATTATAGCCCATTCACACTCATAGAGAGGGGTCCGTGTCCCAGCAGTGGGACCATTATAGGCTGATTATGTTTATGCTAGAAAATTAAAAAAAATTAAATACTTTGCAGCCTTTTATCAATGTCATAGGACGCTTTTAATTGTAAATTTAGGATTAGGACATGACATTGACATAACATTTGTATAACAGTGGTGTGAAATTGTAATAAAAATACAAGATGGCGTCGTAGGATGAGACACTATTCTGTTATACATACAATTTTAACCACATAAATAATATTTTCAGCTGACGCTGCACATAAATGGGCGAATGAAAACTCACACAGCGTAGAGAACGACTGGTCTGGCCAAGAAACCATGGATGCGTTTATGGGCAACTTCATAGACAACCTCAACGATTACTTGGACATCGTAGCTGTTCAAGACTTGTATTCTTATGAAAAGTAAAAATCTAGAAGCAAAAATAAATGAGGTAAATTATTTTACCAAATAAACATTAAGCAATATTTGTTTGTTTTATTAGTTCTATGATACGTGATGTAATCAAGTGTCACATGTCATGACCAGTTTTAAAAAGACACTGTCCTGGAGTGTAATATGGGTGCTGCCTCACAAACGATGAGACTCTTGATATCGGGTCCTGCCCGTCCTGGCATATCACAGGATCAGGTGGACGCTATTGAATCTGTGATAAAGGTAAAAAAAAATGATATCGACACGCTATTACGAACAAGACCACATAGTAAACGATTTGGGTTTAAACAACGGTTTTGTATAATAGAATGCTTATCAGGACATATTATTATTATAACTATCAAAGTAGGCAAAAATATGAAACAGTTAACAGAAAGTAAGGGAAACATGTGATGTTTTCTCATGAATTCTGTTTTAATATTAAATAAATACAATTAAGGTACACTTAGATACATACCAGAACTTTCAGAGATTAAGGCTCATTTTATCGTGAAAGTATCATCAGCAGCACATTACAAGATATACTTAAAATTTAAACCTAACTAAGGGAACAAGTTTTCAGTAATGTTTAGTCCCATTAATGGATGAAAATATATATTAGCCATTATTTTTATCAACGGAAAGACGCAATTGTATTATGCACAAACCTGAGGCATACAAACAATTTTATTATTTTTGTAGAAAACACTCTTTTTTTTAAATAAAGTTTAGGTTCATGGATAAACACTGCTCGTTGCGAAACAGGTTTAAACCTAGTTCAGGAGACAGGGTCAACTACATACGCTGCCGCCACAATCATTGCTAATGTACCTTCATATTTAGAGATACTCCAGCCCGGAGTATCCAAACCATACCGCCAACTTGGGTGCTGGGGTTTTAAGGCTATGATACCACCTTGCCTCGGAAAGATGTTAAGTCGTTTTTTCTGCGAGTAATCGCTCTGCGATCGTGTCGGATTGCCGTCCCATCGTACTATGAGAATATAGTCACAGTACTTTTCTGATTCTTTTCTGTCATAGTTCCTGAAATTATTGTAAAATAACGTCTACGTACACAATTATAGACTCGAATAGGGCTAATCCTACTGCTGGGCAAAGACCTCTCCCCATGGTTTACAAATCCTTCTATCCAGGGCCAATGTAGACAATTGTTTCTGTTCACCTCATCGCGACATCTCCTGCGCGGTAAGCATACAGTAAACGTTGCCAGCCCAATTCAGCTTAATGGCGTTTTGAGAAACGTCAGTAGTTTGTAATTTGAGCGCAGTGTGTTGTAGACAAACCTAGAGCTTTGAATTGTGAAACGAAGTCACGTAGCTTTAAAAAAACGTTATATTTATAATCAACTTTGAAAGTAATCTTGATTTCTTAATTTCTAGCTCATCAATGCCGATTACCGACTGACATTTATATTTTTTGCTGTACTACTAAAATAAAATTTTAGGATTCCGTCGGCTTGAAATGTTTGAAAAAAACCCTAACGTGTGACCGTTTTTGTTGCAGAACTAGAATCTGTATTTCGTTTATAGGTACAGAATCCTCTGTGCATGAGACCGACTCGTGGTTAGCTAATATAAGTAGTTAGTCTTGAGCTATAAATTCGCTTCAAGTATAGTCTCACTAGCATAAAATTATCAGTGCCTTTCGAATATGTTCGCAACACGATTATTGACAATTCGAGCGATATTATTTAGCAGTAGTGTTGTACGAGTAAGTAAGTAAACTATTTGTTTTATCTACTTTGTTGTTAGGGTTCCGTTGTACAAATATGATGGCAACGAGACCACTATTGCTAGCTTTCATCAAACCCTCGCCTTTACCAGGTTTTCCACTATTATCTGCCGCTTTCTTTGGTTTTCACTGGTTAATATTAGTTTGGTTAAACAAGTAGGTAGGTACTTCAAACCCCTATCAACATTATTATCATTCGATATTTTTTGTCTATCTTGATAAGAAAGGAGGTGTCTCATGAGATGACGAGAAACAGAAAAGTATGTAAAAAGAAGTCATGCTGCTACGCCGAACCCAAATTAATTGGGATAAGAGAATTGAATGATGATGATGACTTTATCACTGTCTTGAAATGTCACTTCGTCTGTGGTTTAGGCACCGTTATGGTTAGCACAGCAGTTAGTGGCTGCCAAAGCATACAAAATTAACCATTTCAAATTTCAGTGGCTATCATAGTGTCCGATTCGATTAACTGTTAAATGATAAATTTTGGATAAATATAAAGTATACAAAATTAACCATTTGACAGTTAATCGATGGACACTATGATAGCCACTGACATTTAAAAAGATACGCAATAGGTAATTTTATATGAGTGATTTAGTAACTGTTATCAACCAATTATTTTCTAATTTCAGCTGCAAAGAAAGCATGTGACTTCGAGGACAGCAATTGTTTGACAGCGGCTGCCAACCGTGTGTTTGTGCAGATCATATCTGGCATGCAAGGAGTAGAACCTTCTGATCCTTTACAAAATGATTTGATTGAAGTGAATCTACCCTCCGTAAACTATAAAGTTATTGATGGAATGCTCTCTGGAATGAGACAATGTAAAGTGGAACTGGTGAAGTAAGTTATTTCGCTGTAATTTTTTAATTAGCTCGTTGCCAAAAAAAATAATCTGTTGCCAAAAAAGTTTGAAGATTATTATAAAGCCAAGTCCTACGCCTGAACTCTCTCCGGCCATGTCAGATTGTCGTCCCATCTGACTATGAGAGTAAAAGTAACAGATACCGCAGCAGCGTCTGCACCCACATTTGTGCACTATAATATATCCCACGCTGATGGATTATCCCCGCTGAGATTGGTCGCCGTGGTCAAAAACGTGGTCAAGACTGCAAACACTAAAGACTCAATAATTATGGTATTAAAATATAAGATATATTTATTATATATGACTACAACATTGGATGCCCACATCTCATTCTAGAGTCAGGATACGAATTAAAGGCTGAAACCGGAACACAAAATATTTAAGCAAAGGAACATCAAGGATTGATTTATGTAAGATTTCATGCCTCTTAAGCTAATGGTCATCATAATCATTTTGCCCAACACACTGCAACTTCATTTCACGTCACCCAGACTATTCTTACGAATCCACTGACACCTCATTTACTTAAATCCGTTCAGTACTTTAGTTGCTATAGTGGAACATACATACACTGCCAAAATCGTGACCCTTTCTTTTGGCATCGCCGTATTTGTTTAAAAATAGAGAATAACTTTACGCTGGCATAGTCCGTAACTTCGGGTTAGTCCACTGAATCTTTGACATATATTTTCTTCTTTCAGATAGCTATCAACTCCTCTTCCATGGTGATTTCGTTTTAAACGAAGGCAAAGAAGAAAAAATGCACCTTAACCTTAAAACACATCAGCTAGAACTGAAACTTAACGGAAAAGTCCACTACAAATACAAGAACATTTTGATAGATGACCAAGAAAAATGTGAGTCACACTGCTTTCCATTTATTTCTTTGGGGGGGTGGGAAATCATCAAATAACCCCCACCTTTGGACACCCTTCCACTCTTGGACAGAGCGAAAGGGAGAGTCAGACTTCTACTGACTAAAAACCTTCTTCCTTCTTAGCCCTTTATTTTGAGGCTGCGGTATCTCTTATCCATGATCTTGATCCAGCAGGCTCGGCGGGCGTCGACCCCTGCCGGCCCCTCCCATGTTGCTGGCATCGCTTTGAGGCGCGCGTGGAACACAAACGCGCCGTCGATACGGCTTGTCGTCGTCATAAGACGGACGGATGGCGAGCTAGCCCATTACTCACAGTCCACAATCCTGCGTCTACGGTGGCTGGAAGCCGTTACGTGGGCCCCGATGCCCGGAGCGTCTTCCGCGGCGGCTGGGGCGAGAGGTTCTCTCCCTCTCGCGTTCCGCCACCTCCTTCGCTAGCATCACTGCTTCGTAGAAGAAGACGACGGCGTCCCATTCGTCTCGCCCCGGACCATAGCTTGCACCAGGGCCGGACGCTAGAGGTCGCTGCCGCCGATCACCGATACCAGAACACAGCGGGGCGTTTTCGTGGCGGAGGTCGTGTGGTTCTCTGATCATCGCACAAGATAGAGAAGATGCCGCGGGTTGTTCGTAAGACAACAGACAACAGGTTGTTCGACACAAAATGCTTAGAAGGACTCTCCCTACCAGACTGCCCAGAACGGGAGGAGTCATTTGATGATTACCCAAATTAAAAAAAAAGGTAGAGAATATTGGAAAGAGAGAGTAAAGGCCTTTGTTAAGGATTGAGACACTTTATAGGATAACTAAAATATATTTGGGATGATTTTCAGAGACTGGTACGGGCGAGATTTCAATGATCTGAGTTATTTCTGTAAAAATATAGACACTCGAACTTGTGGTCCACTGGATATTTTCATTAGAAAATATTAAGTCTCGAGTCAGAATCTTTTTGACTTTGTAGAAATACATGCCCAAGGCTTCGCCCGGTAGAGCGAAAGGGAAAAAACCACCCATGTTCCTTCTTCGCCCTCTATGTCGAGGCCGCGATAACCAGAGGACTACCAAGAGCGGGAGGGGTTATTAGATGATTTTACACCCACAAAAGGCTTCGCCCGGTGGATGTCAAAAACTTGACAAATGAAATATTGAAACCTTTCTCGAAAATAGCATGCAAATCGATGGAGTAGTTTTTGAGTTTATCGCGAACAGTCTGATAGATACGGTGGAGGACTTTGTTTTATAATAATGTGGTAATGTTATGTTGAATACTTAATAAATTAAAGTTTAAATTTTCAGATGACGCCCTTCAAAG
The DNA here is from genome assembly GCA_932274075.1 of Diarsia rubi. Classification (NCBI taxonomy): domain Eukaryota; kingdom Metazoa; phylum Arthropoda; class Insecta; order Lepidoptera; family Noctuidae; genus Diarsia; species Diarsia rubi. The sequence goes on along the minus strand of OW026424.1, from coordinate 14,374,798 downwards.
GTTTGCCAGTGAAAATTGGGAGTCTGTGGTCAAGCGGGCTTTACAACCAGCTATGGAGGCGTTCATGAACCAACATATCACGAACAAAAATGCTTACTTGGCTATTGTGCCTATTCAAGATATATTTTATTTAGAAAAATAAAAATTCTGATAATACATTATACTTACGCTAACTATTTTATTATTTTATAAAAGTAATTAATAAAAGTAAGACACATCGTCCATCAAAATGGACGATGTGTCTTCCCCTAAACTAATAATAATAATATTCCACAACTATCACACAACGCCATCTAGTCCCAAGCTAAGCAGAGCTTGTGTTATGGGTACTAGACAACTGATAAACATACCTACTTATATATTTCTAAATACATACATATTATAGATAAATTACACCCAAACACAGAACAAATGATCGTGCTCATCACACAAACATTTGTCCTGGGTGGGAATCGAACCCACGACCACCGGCATAGCAGTTAGGGTTACTAACCACTAGACCAATAGGCCAGTCAAACTGTTTTAGTTCAGATTCAGTAATAACTACACTACTATTCTGTTGGTGTTATTATTTTTGGTCAACCTGCTTCATTGGTCTCGCGGCTATAGACTACTCAGGGTAAGAAACCTGGGAACGATTGTAAAATGTAATTCGATAATTTTCATTTAGAATTTCTTATTAAATAACAGGAGTTTGAAAATTGGTGGTGTGACACCAACTTATTTCAGAAAGCGCGTAAAGGTAGGTCTTGTCCTGATTACTTCCACATCCCAATCTACGACTATGTAAACCAATGACGTATTATATATAGACACGTCACGTACTAACATCGCGGGGCTTAAAAACGGCGAAAATATTAGATGACTACTTATACGCGTAAAGAAAGGGAAAGAAAATATGACTCCGTACAGCGGGATGCCTGTTGCTAGAGAGAGATAAATATGTATATTTATCTCTTTCTCTTCAGTTACGTCACAGGGTAAGTAATAGTCTAATTACTTGCTCATTGGTCGAGCGCATGAGTGACGTAGCCAATCAGAGGCATATGGGGAAAAAAGGACATTCGATTTTCTTGAGTTAATAAAATAGTTGATTTATCGTATGACCTACTTTACGAATAAAGTAATAAAAATATTAATCTTTAAAATACGTGTCAGTATGTCTAGTATGATAGATGGCTTTCATGCCATCATGCGCAAGCGGCTCGCTTCTTTACTAAGCAGAGTCCGGGGTAGCACTAACAGCATCCTACAGGTCATTTAAATTTAAAATCTATGGACATGATCTGCAATAAAAAAATATTATTTTTATTCCCTTGAAATAACTAATAATTCCCTTATTCTATTAACAAAAAAAAAATACTAGTATAGAAGTGTCCCAACCTCCCCTATCGGCACGTGACTACTACTCGTAACTTCAAGCGCCGGCCGCCATTACACGGCGGCGTCGAACAAAATAAAATAAAAATAGGTAGTTTTGTGAACTTACGCATGAAATGACACATTCTTATCTATAACTTTTGGATTATAATTTGTACATCGTAAGAAAACACACGACGGCATGTTTTTATGTTTTGCACAGGTATACACACACGATTTATATTAAAAACAAACGTAGCGTCGCGCGAGAGGTGGGTGCGTAACTAAGCGCGATGTGGCCAATTGGCTTCATTTCATGTTGCCATTTTTGAGGGCGGATAACGTATCTATAGTTTTAATATATCATTGATGTAAACCGAGAAAATAAGAGCGACTCCATTTGAGCAGTCACTTTAGCACTATATTACCTGTATCCTGCATACTTGGGTATATAAAGGAATAGGAACGTTTACTGACTTTAAAAAAATATGATTCTAATTAGTCTGTCTGTTAGATTTCCGAAAAAAATTTGATACGCTTTTTTTTATCAAATCAATAAATATTGACGAAGATAAAACGCGACAAAGATTTGAGTGGGAGCTTCTGACGTCACTGACCGCTAAAAGTTGTCACACTAATGTCTAAGAATATGACGTCACATGAGTTTTCAAAGCACTGTATCGTCTTCATTGTTTGTTTACGTGAAGAAAGAAAATGATGTGTCTAATATTTTTTGGAAATCGACCCGACGGACTAATTAGATTTTTTTGTTAACTACCCTATTTTAAAGATTCAATTTCTACCTTACAACTTGTTATATATTATCCAACCCTTATCCCAACTTATTCTCAAATACTCGTCATCTGATCAGTTTTATACTACGTCAAACACTCCAACAATATCGTTTCTTTAGTCTTTTACTAATAAACTCATCCACTTAATTCTCAAAACTTTCCTCATTAGACTCGATCATAGTAGAAAACTGCTTTTGGTAAACTATAGTCACCAGAAATGAAATTAAAACCAAAAGACTTATTATTCATATTTAATTTAATGTTAATACTGAAAGTGGACGCATGTATGCTCCTTTAGACAAATCTTCAAGAGACACTTTTCTCAGGAACGCGTTTACGTTTTTGATGTATTTCTTCGTAAATGCTTCTATGGCTGGCTGACGAATCAGACGGTCTACATAGTGCCAATTTTCATTTGCAAACTTGTGGAAGGCGTCAGCTGAAAATATGTATATAAAAATTAAATGTTACTTCATCAGGAATAGCAGCTAATGTACAGTCAGCATCAGAAGTAGATTAACACTACACAAACTTTCTAAGAAGGTTTTTTAATAAAAACTTGCTAGATTTTAATTATTACTAACAAGGTATTGAAGAGTAAGAAAAAGTTTTAAGAATAATCTTATGAAACATTAAAAATAATAGCTGGGATCCTGTACATCAAATAATTAAAATTCCAAAATGTTAAGCTACTTCTGATGTTGACCGTACATAAAGGGTGTAAAAGTACCCTTAACGCAAACGAAGGACACTTGTTGTCCCCATCATTGCGATTACGTTTTTGTTCTAGATCATACCTGGGAACGGATATTGGGGGTCAAAGTTCCAAATTTTGCACAGCTGTTTTTGTAAATACTAGTTTTCCAGGTTATAACTTTACTTAAATTGCCTCCTTGACCCTTTTACTGTTTAAATCATCCATTAGCACAATGTTTTAAGAGTAGTTAGTAAGCACATTGAGTTTTGCCGTAAAATGAGATTTTTGATCCCAAAACAAAAGTCGATTCCCAGCAAAAAAAAAATCATAGGGGTACTTAGTTTGATGTACAGAATGCTTGGTTGACGTATGTGTGAAGGTTTAATTTACACCCTGTATATACTCCGCCCAAATAGATAGGTTGTTGTTGTTGTTGTTGTTGTTCAGGTCATAGGTCAGTTGTTCAGTTTTAACTAACATATCATTGAATCAGGGATAATAATTATGTATGTGTCTGGTTGATGGAAAACTGCTAGCCCCTATTACATTGAATATGAGCATAATAGGTAAGGTACACTTCGGCCTAACCTTTCAGAGATTTCAAGCGTTATATTATGGTATATTCATTTTCATTTTTTTCAAAGTGCACTCAGAATGACTTTGTCAAACGGGCATCGAATTCGATCATAAAACGTCATCTTCGATTTTTCCCTATTAACCGACAATAAATAAGCCGAAAATATATAGTTTTGACAATAAGCTGGAACCCCCTATTGCATGGGACTTAAAGATAACTGGCAAAATGTGGGTATACTATAAGGTACACCTTTTCAAACCCTTTGAGGATAACTGGCGTAATGTTTTCAACACAAATATCAATCTGTTGTGTTGTTGAGTTGTGAGCTGAAAACATTGAACTATCAATGTTTTCAGCTCACAACTTAGGACCCAGTTTTAATAATGACAACAATATCCGTGGTGCTAGGCAACTGGGCTTATTCCAGTTGTATACGTCCCTGTGTGCCTATTGGCCTTGTTCTGTTCTGTCTCCGGCTGATATGGAGGGAAGTGGAAATTTGTTTTTCCTACTTCTCCGCTATTCTTTTCTGATTAATTTCGTAGCGGGATCCAAGACAGTTAAATAATTTCTCTGGGACTTCGTCGAGCTTCATTGTCTCGGCGCTTTTCTTGTGGTCGCCACTGTTGATTCTGGCTTACAGGAGTTACAGGGGTTTGGGAATAGTGAGGCGGGCTTGTCCTATAGTTAGCGTAATGTTTTGTTATAATTACAGAATTCTTACATTTTGCCTTATTGCCATCGTAGAGACCTTCGAAGTCGTAGTGCACTTTTCCTCTAGCCTCTATTTCCAAATTGGTATTTTTCAACTGGATGTGCGTCTTATCATCGTTGCAATCTTTCCTTTCATAATCGCCATTGAAAAGGAAGTTATAGTCAACTGAAAACGAAAATTTCATCTGCATTAGTTTCCATCATAACTCACTATCCCTATGTGAAATTATTTATTTTGTCCCGTATGTAATCACTGGCAACATACACTGGTCATAGACGGTGGTAAGTTAGACGAGAAGATACCGCGCAACTTCCCGAACGCTGCCCAGCTGAGTCGGATTCAACAGTTGACCACTTTCTCGAAGTTAGACCTACCCAACTGGACCATTTGTCCCAGGTAGACATAATCGTGCATAGATATTTTATAGCCTAGATTAACACATACGATAGTTTTAATCCTGATTTTATCTTCCCGTGGGATAATTAAGGTTGTACTTACAATAAAACAATCTGCAGGTGCCATCTCCTTTTACGAACTCAGGTCCAACTTGACCCCTTGCTTCGTATCTTGATTCAAAAACAAGATACGGACATCCAACGTGATAGTAAAACTTTTTATATTGCTTAGATATTCTGGAAATGCATTAAATACAATTTTAATAAAAAAGTATTTTTTTTACTGTTGGTTTAGAAGTCGCAAGTGCCAGCTACTGATCATAAGGTCCTAGATTCGATTCCCGGGACGGGCAAAGTGTTATTGGGTTTTCCATTAAGAATCTCAGAGCAGTCATGGAATTTGAATTTGTGTCCAGTTGATGACTTAAACATTACTGGCAAAATGTGAGTGTACTATCAGTTACACTTATGCCTAACCCTTCGGGTATTACTGGCGTGATGTTATAGTATTTTACGCAATCAATAACTATCTCTAACTATCTCTAACAGGTAAGCCAAGATCTTTGGTATACCTATTCCAAAGTACGAGCGATGGTTTTATGAAAAATTTGCAAATAGATATAAAAATATGATTTGATAAAACTTACTGCACAAGTTCCACACGACAATCCTTCATTCCAGTTAATGTAGCGTTACTGAGTTTATACTTCAGTGTAGGAAGATTTCCTTCAAATACATCCAGGTGCAGAGGATCTGAAGGTTCTACTCCTGGCATGCCGGAAACAAATCGCTCAAAAGTCCGTGCAGCGCCCTCTGTCAGGCATTTGTTGTCGTCTATGTCACAGAGATACTTTTCACCTGGAAACAGAATAAAAATTGTTGGAGAGGATATACAGGGTGGAAATTAACCCTTCACACATACGTCAACCAAGCATTCTGAACATCAAACTTACCCCTACGCAAAAATTTTTGCTGGGAAACGACTTTTTTTTGGGGTACAAAATCACATTTTACGATAAAACTCAATATAGCACTCTTAAAACATTGTGCTAGTGGATGCTTTAACTAGTAAACGGGTCATGGAGGTAATTTAAGTTAAGTTATAACCTGAAAAATAGTATTTACAAACAAAATTTGGAACTTTGACCCCCAATATCTCCGTAACTAGGGGGTTCTCAGGTATGGCTAAAAAATTACCGCAGGGGTGGGGAGAACAAATGCCCTTCGTTTGCGTTAAGGGTAATTTTACACCCTTTATACAGTGAGACAGCTTTGTTACCCCTGATATTCGAGATCTTTTTTTTTTAGTTTGGGTTCCTAATCAGGAGAATTAACTGTTAGTCAAATCCCCTAATAGCCCACGAAGGGTGGACCCCAGGAAAATACCATACGAAAAGTATAAAAAGGGCTGTCTCACAATGGATGCCTGAAGAAGGGTGTCTTCACCAATCTTCAATCTTCTTCGTCTTCACCTTGAAACCAAGCCGTTTGCCTTCGTCCATAGGGCTGGACGACGGCGAACAGCTTGGTTTCAAGCAGTGGCCAATAAAGCAGGAAAGGGCAAGATGTCCAAGTCTTTGAAGGAAATCTTATGCTTAGCCTAAGATATAGCCTCAGTTTAAAAAAAAGACGTCACTCTGTTCCACCGTAATACAGCATATACTAGTACGGGGAACAGAGTGAATCAGTTCTGTGGTAACAACCATTGTAAGTACCGAAATTTAACAAAATTGTAACTACATTTACTGCTCATTAATTGATAGGTTACGAATTGTACTACCTATGTTGTTATTTTTTAATTTGCCAAATAAAAATTTTTTTTTTACTCACATACAACGCTGCATACGCCAAATAAAGCAAAAATAAAAATCCGAGTTGAGTACATTTTTGGCTTCCGTAAGCACATGTGCTTATCTAATGATAGTCTTTTCTAAGTTCAGGTGAATTTATATACTTTGAGCAATTATTTTGATAATAATTTTGTGGTTCCGTTAACTAAAATTATTCATACGATTTTGTTACTGTAACTGCTATGGCAATTTGTTGTGGTAACCGAGAAAGACAGAAAAAAGTATTCAAAACTTAAAATGGCGGAGGTATATCCTTATTAACATATAGGCACAACTTGGATCATCTACACTAATAATAATCCATATAAAAATATAAAATAAATATAAAATAATATAAAAATCAATGCCACTTCTCGTTGTAATTTTATTACTCAAGAACGGGCTCACCCATCCAAACCATATGTTTAGGCTTTGTTCGGACTATTTAGTAGATGGTTTATGTGAAGTTTGCACAAAATCGTTCTGCGGCAGTTTTTTGTAGCTATTTATTTTGGGGATTTTGCCGGCTTGGTCCCGGTAAGTGGCGCTGCTTTCCGGGCAGTACGACGTCTGCCAGGTCCGGTAGTAATATTATAAAGAGGAAAGATTTTTTTGTTTGTTTGATTGTAACGAATAGGCTTCGAAACTACTGGACTGATTTGAAAAAATCATTCACCGTTGGGAAGCTACACTATCCCCGGGTGACATAGGCTACTTTTTATCCCTGTATTCCTACGGGAACGGGAACTTTGCGTGAAACCGCGTGACATCCGCTAGTTAGCTATACATATGCAACTAATAAGGATGAAAACACAATGTATTCTCAAGGTTCTACAGTGGTAAGGGAATACCTTCAAAATGTGTAGCAAAATAAATTTCACATAAGTTAATCAATACTGCATAGTGGAGGCTGGGAGGTCTAACCTTTATCTTCAGACACTACCATCACCTAACATAGGCACTATGCTGGTTGACACCACGCTTCTAAGCACTACTAGCCAGTGTTTGTACGCTCTGTGCAGGAATTTACATAGCTTCCAATGTGGTGAAGCAGTCGACAGCTTTTTATATTCTTGGTGGGTGGGAAATCTTCAAAAGACTCCTCCTGCTCTGGGCGGAGCAGTTTTAAGTGTCAGACATCTACTGACCAAAAACAACCCATGTTCTTTCTTAGCCCTTTGTGTCCAAGACCGTGGTATCTCCTTCAAACAACCCGCAGCCCCGACAGGCGTCGGCCCTTGCAGTCGACAGCCTTGGAGCTTCCTGAAACGACCTCTCTGTCTCTACCCCGAACTTACCTAATCATCAATTTTAATTGTGGATTCCTAATTTCATGAAGGATCTCCAAAAAGTGATTAACTTAAGTCAACAAACTTAGGAAATTTTAAATGCGCGGTAACGGTATTTTAATAATAAAGTAGATTTGTAAGTTGTTCAATTCTTATAAATGCTTAGTACAGTTAACATAACAATTAGGAATAAGCAAATCAAGTATCTTGACTTGACTTGCGAGATTGCGGCATGTGAGATGTGAACTCAGCGATCATTGTGCCGATAGTCATTTCATTCAATGGCTTAATTGCCAAGAGCTTAGCCCAACACCTGAGGAAGATCAGCTGGACTACAGGTTTCATACAGAAAGCGATACTCCGGTAGGCAGGGCTCGTAGTGTTAGGTGGGCCCGCCGCGTCCTGTAGCTTTATTGGACCTTGTTCCCGATGCCTTTCTAAATTGTTTTATAATTTTAAATGTTTTGTTATTGCTTTTTTAATGAGTATTTAAAAATGTACAAAATGTGTTAATAAAATTAATAAAAGGATACAGTTATTGCTATTTAAAACATAAACTGATACAATAACCCGACCTCACTGTTTAGGTGATTAATAAAAAAACTGCTTCAAATACATGGTTTTCGGTTAATCGCATTCTAATGATAAAAAAATATTTATGTCCATCTACACAGATAAATAAGCAAAAAGTTTAAGTATCTATTTGTAATGTAAAAAATAACAGCTTTTTATTGAATGTAGGTAAAATATTTAAGGCAAAAACACATTTGTAATTTTTTTTCTGAGTCTATGTGTTTGTTCCTGCTTATCTCTAAAACGACTGGACCGATTTTGTCGGAATCATTATTAATAGAAAGCTGATGTCCTAAAAATTTTAAACTCTTGGAATTGGTAACAAAATCTAATTCAATAAGAGAATTTATTTTCATAATAATTAAAAAGACAAAATTACATTAATGAAAGGCGTAGTCATTAGCTAGTTAGCTCAATTTTTTTTCGCACTTTCTTGACGTCATTAGGTTAATAGGCTGATTGTTCAATTGTATCTTTTTACTAATATTACACGTTTATACTCGAAAAACATAAATTGCATGTGATATTTTTTTTTAATGGGACAAGCCCGCCTCACTATTCCCAAACCACTGTAACTTCAAGCCAGAATCAACAGTGGCGACCACAAGAAATGCGCCGAGTCAATGAAGCTCGACGAAGTCCCAGAGAAATGATTTGACTGTCTTGGATCCCGCAACGAAATTAATCAGAAAAGAATAGTGGAGGAGTAGGAAAAACAGAAACTTCCACTTCCCTCCATATCAGCAGGAGACAGAAAAGAACAAGGCCAATAGGCACACAGGGACGTATACAACTGGGATAAGCCCAGTTGCCTAGCACCACGGATATTGTTGTCATTAATATTACTGGGCCCTAAGTTGTGAGAAGATATTTGATTCCAATAATAGGTATGACAAAAATGCTTGAACGCACGGAAATTTGTTCTAGTTTCTCCAAGGTCCGTATAGTAAATAACTCCGGATGTAACCTGTACACTATCCAACATAATATTACGTTCATTCTGCCAAAGACTACACTCCCATAAAATGTGATGTGCAGATTGTTCATATTCGCAGTCAGATGTAGAACATTGACAAAAAGGACGCAACAAGCTTGAAGGAAAATACATAATTTACTCTTAATGTTACCATGACAAGTGAGAAATTGGGCAACACAGTGATCCTCACCTCCAGCGATGTCCTGGCCAGCCGCTCACGAACGGATGGAAAGAACTGGTGGAGGTGTCGGCCTTTGATGGAATTATTCCACCTACATTTCCATTCTGACAAAAGCTCATCCCAGACGTCAGTCTGTGGTTTAAGTAATCTAGCTATTTTAGTACGGTCACGTTGTGTTAAAAAGTCTGCGTGCATGTGATATGCATACGATTTTTTGCTAATGTGGGTTCAAAAAATAAGTATAATAATAATAATAATCATTAAATGTTTTTTTTTAATGTTTTTCTATAATATTTTATATGGGAATATTTAAAAATATAATTTATATGTAAAAAGTTAAATAAAGGAATAATAATCATTTTATTCATAAGACTACAAAAGAGGTCAACTGTATTAGTAACAATATAACTTAGCCTATGTTAGGACTTTATAACTAAAACAGATCGGGTGCGATTGGTTGGACACTTTACGCCTTGCGAATGATGTCCCATCACCCAAAAAACAGGTTGTCTAGCACTTCCCCCTTTTTTGCAGGAAATCATCAAATAACTCCTCCCGCTCTGGCCAGAGTGAAGGGGGGGGGGGGGTAATTTCTACTGGCTATAAACCATCCATGTTCTTTCTCAACCCTTCGTGTCGAGGCCGCAGTGTCTCTTTCGAACAACTCGCAGTCCGGACGGGCTGGCGTTTCCTTCGTATGTACCAAAGGACTTCATCGGAAGCGCTCGAGCATACGGATAAATTTGATTATTGCTTTTCAGTACCTATAGAGGATTTTTCGTTTAATTATTATTGACTTGGTGAAAACAGACCAGTAACGTTTTACCCAATACTTGAGGGTTAACGTACGAATAGGTTTGTAGGTAACAGAAATCGTAAATAAATTGTAATTTAAAAAAAAAAACAAAGATCCGACTGAAAAAACTTTTAACAACTTTTTCTTTTGTGTTTGTTATACAATACATATAAGTGTCATATATTTTTGTTATCTTATTTTAAAAGTCTTCATTTTGATACCCTACTCGATGGTACTGGAAAAAAAAAATTCCATCCGCAATGTCATGTCATGTCCGCATGTCCACTAAATCACTCATTATTCTTTGTTTTTAATTTTAATGTAGCCAATGACACTTGCGTCATCAAGACGAATCTAACGGCATATATTTTATACAAATCCCTCCATCCGTTTTGGAGTTATGAGGGAACAAAGAAACAGACATACATACATACACGCCAAACACATAATCCTCTTTTTGGGCTTCGCCGCAGTTGGGTAATAAAACAAATGAATTATGTTTTAGTTTATTGGTCGTAAAGCTAAACTTTTTAGCTGTCAGTTTAATTAATACGATGATCGTATCAATTTGTATACCATTGTTGTATTTTCAATTATCTGTTATTTATTAAAGAGTTTTTTTCTTCCCACGATGGTTTGCCAACCAAAAAGGTCCTGAATACCTATGCGTATAATTGATATTATTTATCTTGAGACGTTCTTAAACTCGGTGTAATTACAGCTTTATTTCTTCAAAATTATGGTTGGCTAGCCTCTTGATTTATGATTTTACGTCCGAGACATGAAGAAAAAAATTCAAATTAATAAATAACCAGGGATCAACTCAATTCGAACCAAATCAATCTTACAATTTTGCTTTAAGGTTGCCTCTTTTTTAATCAAATCATCAAATGACTCCGCCCGATACGAGCGAAGCAGAAGGGAGTGTCAGACTCCTACTGACTAAAACCCATCAGTGTTCCTTCTAAGAAAGAACATGGGTCCCTTTGCGTCCATTCCACGGCCGCGGTAACTCTTTCGATCAAATTCCGCAACAACCTAAGAGTTCCGAAAATGTTGTGGAGAGTTCCTACATCATCTGTAATTAATTCTACCAAAGACTACACTCCCATAAAATGTGATGTGCAGATTGTTCAAATTCGTAGTCAGATGTAGAACATTGACAAAAAGGCGACGCAACAAGCTTGAAGGAAAATAATTTACTCTTAAAGTTACCATGACCTATGAGAAATTGGGCAACACAGTGATCCACCCCCAGCCATGTCCTGGCCAGCCACTCACGAACGGATGGAAAGAACTGGTGGAGGTGTCGGCCTTTGATGGAATTATCCCACCTACATTGCCATTCTGACGAAAGATCCTCCCAGACGTCAGTCTGTGGTTTAAGTAATCTAGCTATTTTAACACGGTCACGTTGCACTAAAAAGTCTGCGTCCGCGGTCTCTCGTGCGCAGTAGTACATTGAAGCACGGCGCTGCACTTCAAGATCGACTGGAAGTACCCCTGCCAGTACCGGTAAGGCTTCAGTACTAACCGTCCTATACGCTTTACACAAGAAAATCAAGGCCAACCGCTGGCTATGAAGTAATTTACGTCGTGCCGCTTTTATGGTGGCCCTATCGGCCCAAACTGGTGCCCCGTAGCACATACACCCCAAGTAAGTAGCTCCATAGATCGTCTTTAGAGTTAAAAATGATAAACCCCACGTAGATTTAGATATTCTCGTTAAGGCATAAAAGTTCTTTTTAGCTTTTTCACCGACGGTTTTTATGTGTCCAATGAATGAAAAATTCCTCTCTAAGACAAACCCAAGGTAGCACACGGACTCCTTCTTTTTCACGGGAACGTTATAAAATTTTATACTAGGGCATCATTTAAGATTACCTTTTAAAAGAAGGTGATAAGTTTTATGTGGTGCAAAAGTCAGACGGTTACGATCACCCCAATAGGATATTAATTTTAGGCAAGTGTCAGCCAACTTTTCGAGTCCATCCCGAGTACTTGACTGAATGAGCAGCAGGCCGTCATCCGCGTAACCGGTTAATGAACAGCCGCATGGAAGTGGAATCGCGAGGAAGTCATCAAAGCCTACGTTCCACACATACGGACCCATAACCGAACCCTGAGGGCATCCCATGGTAAGGGACTTTGACATAGAATGATGTTTCGCGGAACCATTTAAGAAGTACGAGTAAACAAGATTGTATATGTTTTTAGGGTAACCATGAATTTTCAGTTTAAGGACTAGCATTGGCCACCATGCGTTATCAAAAGCCCCAGAAATATCTAATAAGATCCCAACTACGTACTTATGTTCAAATGGATTGACAATTTTCCTGACAGAAAGTGCCACGTCTACGGTAGATTTTCCCATGGTAAAACCAAATTGGTTGTTGTGAAATTTCGGTCGTCTGGTAGTAAACGTGGTACGATACGCTCTAGGAGTTTTCGCAATAGGGCATGCTTACATGATGCTGATAAAAATATGAACAAAAAAACATTGATAAATAACAGACAGAACCATGTCAAACATTTCGAAAAAGTCACCACCCCTTGCGTTTATCACAAAAAATGTGCGCGAATCAATGACTTTTAGGTTATAATCCATTTTCTTTTCATATTTTAAAACTAATGAGAACAATGACGAAACAGAAATGAGATAAAGTGAGATCTGGAGACCGTGCGGGGGCCATGGGACAATTATGTCACAAATTAAGGTTATAGTTTTTTTTACATATTTGGGATGAGAATCAAATACTGAATACCCTCCTTCAATATGTTCCTTGTTTAACCTAACATCCTGTACTGATCAGGTTATACATAGGACGCGTTTGTGTTACTAATGATCTAATCGGTTGGTTCTCTGTGGGGAGTGATATGAAAATACGAATGTCATTTTTGCGAACACGCTGATTCTAAAAATTGTTTGAATTATACGCTTGTATGAAAGTCATGGTATCGAAAACAAAAAAAAAAGATTTATTGGACTTTATTACTGCAGTTTTTATTTCTTTTCAATGTGATAGCCGTCTAATGTAAAATAAAGTAGTATTCAGAGCAGTCACAAAATTGGTCCAAATAGTTAAGATTAAATGAAATTAATTGTCAAGCTTTAGTGCTGCTGCTAATTACAATTCTAATTTTATGACACTTATCTAATACTATAATCGTTTTATTCATTTTTTATTTTTTGCCACGAGTTTTCGGTCATCAAAAACTAAATAGAAGAGTTTATTTGGCGGATCCGTGAGGCAGATAGTGTCACATTTATTTTAATTTGGTTTTTACTTGTGGCATGTTTCTTTATTTGTTTGTATTTTAGTTATTTTGTGTATTTTTATGTGGCAAGAGTAGAGAAGTAGTGAAACAAACTCCAAAATTATTTGACAGTGTGGTTAGAAGACCGTTCATCTTCAACTTTATATCGTTGACGTGACCATTCCGGCCTACGTCAAATGCAAACTGTGATAAAATACCTGTACCTCAGTACTACCATCTACCGCCTAGTTAGCATCTCTCTAAGGAAGCTTAAACCCCTGTCTAACCTTCAGTGAACCTAGAAGGACAAAGTGGAAAAATGTACCTAAGTTCTATCTTGTAAAGTGGGGCTAACAGCAACAGGTTGCGTATGTCGAGTTGTGTCGTAAAATTTGCTTCACCTTATTACTATCCTGCAAATTGAGCTCCAAAACATACATATAGCCTCATTTACGGAGACACGGGGCGTCGCGCGTCGCGTTGTTGTGTTTTAATTCAAGCACATGGCGATGTATTAAAACATTAACGATTTCAAACGACGATTTCACGAGAAGCGATTTTTTGCTCGTTAGTTTAAAATGCAGCGTTCGTTGCAATGGACCCACCCGCCTCTCATTAAATGAATAAAAAAGCACGCGACGAGCATTCTGCACGCGCCGCGCGACGCCCCGCGTCTCCGTAAACGAACCCTTAAGAGACCTCTGCGCTGCCACTGATGTCGCAGTGGAAGATGTAAGAAGCGTAATTAGAAAAACCGGATTTTAAATGGTAAATGACGCATTTAATATATTTAATAATTTTTTTCTGATTTTGCAATGAGTAGTCAAGGCCATAATGACGGCAATAGGTGTGTGTGTAACTAAAAATTATAAGGGAAACCAGACGGTCACTATACGTAGACGTTAGTACGTAATCAAATGTATTGTTGTGGTTCTTATGGTTAAATATATATATAATAATTATGTAAATTAGTTGTGTTGAAAATTTTTAGATTGTCTGATAAGACTTCGGTTATATATTTGCCTGAAGTTGTATGTTAACATTAAAGTACGTACATTAGGTCAGAGAAAATGTTTGGAACAGGGCTATTTGTGGTTTTATGTTGTATCTGCAGTGTTCTTAGTAAGTGCAGTTTGTGACGCTTTTATAATAATAAAGTTCTTTTAAAGCGTTATGAGTGTGAAAATAACGCAACGGTGAAATAGTGCTATAACAATATTTTGCCATGTAAATGATATTTACAGATAGGCAAATATCAGAGATAAGAGCCAGTAAAAGGCCCGCAACAAAGAGAGATAAACAAATGTATTTTCATTAGAAGTACCGAACACTTTTATATGAATTCGCTAAAAATACGTTATTTAAATATTTATATATTTATTTGTATGCACAGATAAAAAAGTGTGAAAATGTATTATCTAACAATTGAAATTCTAATTTCAGGTGAGAAAAAACTATGTAATCTAGACGACAACAAATGTCTAACAGACGCTACTAAACGGACGTTTAAAGAATTCATATCCGGCTTTCCTGGAGTGGAACCTTCGGATCCTTTAACCATGAATTTGATTGAAGGGAATCTTCCTACACTGAAGTATAGATTGATAAATGGTTCGCTTACTGGAATGCTGAACTGTAATGTAGATTTTGCCCAGTAAGTTCATGGAATAAACTTTTTTTTTTGTGTAGTAAAAGACAGTATTCGTTTATCTTGGAGATATGCAACGCATGTGACTAAAAAAATAATGGATATAAATATTGATAGATAGATTTCTTTGGCCTTCCACTACGGAAGGCCAAAGAAAAGATGCATGGATTGTGTGAGGACAGATATGAAAGATATAGGAGTAAATGCCACCTTGACGTCTAACAGGGAATAATGGAATAAGAAAACGTGTTGCACCGACCCCAAATAGAATGGAATAAGGGCAGGAAGATAATAAGCTTATAGACAGTATTCACCCAGAAAAGAAAAAGTGTGTGTTTTCCCGCTCTGGGCAGAGCAGAAAGGAGTGTCAGACTTCTACTGACTAAAAACCACCTTCCTTCTTAGTCCAAAGGACTCGTGTCGCGGCCGCGGTATCTTTTTCGAACAACCCGCAGCCATGACGAAGAAATTGTGGCCTACGGGTAAAGTACAGCCGCCAGCCCATAGATATAATAAATTACCCTTCCTTTTGGCTTCGCCGTAGTCGGGTAATAAGCAGCCCATGAAGCTACTAATACTGATCTTGTTAAACGGATTTACAACTTTATCGCTAAGGCATTAGGTTAATGGTTGATTGGGAAACATTGACAGTTGCGGATACCTTCATGTACTAGCGTATGTATTTCCCAACAGGCGTGAAGCCACGTTACTTTTTATTTAATCACCGCTGTCCTCGAAATAGTGACAGACAACTTCGTCGTCCTAGGACAATTTTTTTTATTGATTTAAATTGTTAAACCTTGAACTAATGATATTGTTTTTAAATTTTCAGAATCCTGGTAAAGGAATCCAAGTACAAATACCATATTTTATGTCCACATTTAATTTTGGAATCAGACTATAAAGTTAAGGGCAAATTAGGGTCTGAATTTGTTGAAGGAACGGGCACATGTAAATTAGATATTTGTGAGTTACACACTTTATTTTATTGAAAAGTTTAAAGGGAAATGTTTGTATGAGAAAGGGCATGTATAAAGGAGGGATCATCATAACATCATCACGCCTGTTATCCCCGATAGGAAATACAGAGGTTTACTTAATAGTAAAGTAACATTTCCCCAGTTATATACAAGTCCCATTTAAGTGGAGGTGAGCCCTATGCCATCAATGGGTTAAAAAATCCAAACTCCTTTTTTTTTGGGTGGTGGGAAATCATCAAATAACCCCTCTCGCTCTTGGGCAGACCAAAAGGGAGTGTCAGACTTCTACTGACTGAAAACCACCCATGTTCCTTCTTAGCCCTATATGTCAAGACGGTATCTCTTACAACATCCCGCAGCTCCGACGGGCGTCGGCCCTTGCGCGCGTGGAACACGAACGCGCCGTCGGCACGGCCTGTCGTCGTCATAAGTCGGACGGACGGTGAGCTAGCCCATTGCTCACCAACCAGACTCCTTGGCTGATGCCGAGAAATTCCTGATGAAAAACCCATCAACACTTTCCCCAACTGAAGAAATAAGAACCAAATTAAAACTTAAATCGGCTTTGTATATTGTCTCACAGACAATTAAATTATATTTTCTGTTCCAGATGACTATCATATACTGTTTAGTGGTGACTATGAAAAGTTTATCAGTACTAATGGAAAATTACACATTCAAATTAAAAACCATATTCTTGACTATGAAGTTAAATCAAAAGTGAACTATGACTGCAAAAATCTTTTTAATGGGGATAAAGAAAAATGTAAGACTATCCAAAACTATAACCAGTGGAAGTGACACGAATTATTTTTATCTGGATAATCCAAAGTTGAGCAGTGGTGGCCGAATGGTGTCGGCTCCGACTGACGAACAGTAGGTCGTGGGTTAGACCTAGGCAGGCATTACTTTGTGTAATTTATTTCATCACCGCTTCTCTCAAAACAGTGAAGGAAAACATCGTAAGGAAACCGGCATGATCGAAGACATGTGCCATCTACCAACCAGCACAGGGCCCGCGTGGTGGATTATAGCTCATCCCTCTCCTGGAGAGGAGGCCTGAGTCCCTGCAGTGGGAACATTATAGATTGATGATGAATCCAAAGTTGAAATACAAACTGGCAGTTGCCTAAACGAACACGTCAAAATTTATAGAAAAGTACTTTGTTAACCTGTTCGTATAACATCATGCAATATCCATTATGATTGTGTTATAATTAGTCATGATCATTCTTTCTATGTCATCATCATCATCAGCCTATAATATTTCCACTACATGTGTGCTGATTATAATAGGAATATTTTCTTACTAAACAAAATATGATTCTGTTTGGTCCGTCAGTTAGATTAACGAAAAATATTGGATACGTATTTTTGGTTTTATCAAATTAATAAAAAATGAATAAGATAAAACGCGTCAAAGATCATGATTGGGAGCTTTTGACGTCACTACGTGGTAAAAATTGCATTGCGATGTGACGTCTCACGAGTTTCCGAAGCACTGTATCTTCTTCATTCTTTGTTTATGTGAAAAAAGAAAAATTATGTACACAATATTTTTAGAAATTTATCTGACGGACTAATTAGATTTTTTTGGCAACTACCCTATTATATTTCATTTCAGCGGACATCTTGCACAAATATGCAAATGAAAATTGGCTGACTGTACACAAGCTGACTCGTCAACCGGCCATGGAAGCGTTTATGAATAAATACATCGACAACGTCAATGCTTACTTGAAAATTAGGGCCATAGAAGATATATTTTACAGAGAATAGACTGATATGAAACAAATAAACTTGTGAACTAAAAGTATTATAAATTAAAGGATACCGAATTTTTCATTTTATTGATCCTGTTATACTTAGTTTTGTTAAAACCTTTTCACTGGTGGGACACAAGCCCTTTGAGTAAGAGGACATTCAAGACATGAATCTGCCAAATAAAAGTTTTGAATTTGAACAGCTTATTAGTCCCAAGCCATTAAGTTCCTAAGTAGGTTTATCCCCGAGTGAACTGCACATATTAAAAATTAATAACACCATAAAAATATCAACAGCAGCTCACAATCTCACAGGCCCCAGTATTTTTGTGTGGATGGATGGAAACAGTCATGGCTCACAAAACTGAAACACAGGTTGATATAAGTACTAACCTGCGGCCCACTGCTTGTTAGAGGCCTCACACAAGCAAAAGGCATGGCGGCAAACCTCATCGAAGGTGGTAGGATGCGTAGGACAAAACCAAAGATAGCAAAGGTATGGTAAACTAGAAGTCATAGGGAAACATTTTGTACTTAATTCAAAAATCTAACGTAGTATCCGATCTTACACAGTATGTACTTGTAGTAACAAGACTGCAAGAAGCTAGTATGCTCTATCCATAATTATGATCAGCTGCAGCTGCAGCTAGTTCGCTATAAAAATAAGGTCTAAAAGGATTTTCCTAATGATCGAAAACAACTCGTAATTTTCCGATGCTCTTGAACCCAGGGCGCACGATGTATAAGAGCAGAACAATTTTCTTTATTGCATTATTAAATTCTGTACAGATCCAGAAACTATCTACATATTCTTGTTAGTAAAAATAGTGAGTACTCCCACTTACGGAGCATCTTCGCTGGGATCCTTCAAGGGAGGTATCTTTTTGCCAGTTTTGTTTCAAAATTTATATTTACATTTGATGGAGACCCTTATTGGTTAAATAAATGTTGCAAACTGCCACTACAGAGAATTAGCTCTTGGGTTTCAAATCAAAATAAAATATTTTATTTCACATAGGCCTACATGGGCACTTATAAAACGTCGACAAAAAGGTGCACAGGTGTGGTTCGATTCCTTAATTAGAAAAGTATTATTAGGTTTTAAAACCACGAATTTCCAGTGTTGGCATCAGGATTGTGCACGGTTGATGACAACAAAATAACTCCTCTTCTTTATGGGTTTGTGACATAATTGGCGAAATCTGGTTTACTATACCCCTCTTTAACCTATCCTTCGTGGATAGAGGCTTGATATTGTTTTGTTATGTACTTTCATTAATAGTGTAATCTAACAATGTAAAATAATCTAACTGTAAGTAAGAATAATTAGCAAAGATGCATATCTGAATCTTTTTATACGTTTATTGACATTACAGCAAAACTAAGCAACTAACGGTAAAATAAAGGCGCGTTTATACATTGTACCCAGATCTAAACAACTGATGTTAAACAACGGCCTTAAATCAATCAACCAAAGGTTTATTGCCATTGGCAACCACGAAACCAACCAAATTGGTAAAAATGCAACACAAGCATTAATTGCTAATGAACTATTATTTGCAACTGGCTATTTGACTAGGTACTGTTAAAAATTCACGAAAATGTTATGTACCTATTTTATTTCAAATAACAACTTAACAGAAATAACACGATGTGTGAAAAAAGTGTAATCGAGTGTATTGCCCAGTACTAACCGGGTTGTTGAGGTCTGATAGGCAGACGCTTCATGTAAAATACACGTCAGCTGCATCCAATTTGACTGGAACCCGACTACAACATACTTCGGAAAAAACTAGGCAGATGATGATATTTCTCTATAGAATTTTCCGTGTGCACTTTGCTTTATAATTCTCCGGTTCCGTTACCATACATTTAACTTTGTGATATAATATTATATTTTGCTGGATAGAACGCATTATTTTGAAGCATTTCAAGAAAGTATTTCCACAAAAATGTTTTCGTTGCAAATATTTATTATTGCTGCAATTGGCGTTCAGAATGTTCTATGTAAGTCACACTTTAAAATATGTTTACACGACAGCTGTTTTATTTTGTGAATATGTATCTAAGTTACAAAGACACTACACCAATTTTTTTGAGGTCGGCGCAGCCTGCGCCGACCTCAAAAAAATTGGGATAAGGGCAGGAGAATATCTAAGTTCTCAATTTCTTCAAACTCTTCAAGTTTCTGATGATGTCTTCCAACTCACTATTAATTTCTCATAAATGATAAGTGTGGTAGTTGACTGTAAGCGAAACCTGATTTTGGGAGAAGTCATATATTCTTGTTATGCATTACTCGTAATATCAGCAGTCACCTCCTTTCCTTGAAGATTGACCCATGCGGTTGTTATTATTAGGTCATCATCATCATCATCAGCCTACAATGTTCCCACTGCAGGGACTCAGGCCTGCTCCCTAGGAGAGGGATGAGCTATAATCCACCACGCGGGCCCTGTGCTGGTTGGTAGATGGCACATGTCTTCGATTTTTTTTTTTGGATTTAAGACATACCGGTTTCCTCACGATGTTTTGCTTCACCGTTTTGAAAGCAGCGGTGATGAAATACATTACAGAAAGTAATGTGCCTGACTGGGTTCGAACCCACGACCTACTGTTCGTAAGTCGGGGCCACCACCACTGCGCCACCGCTGCTCTCGCTGCTGATTATTAGATCACGAGCACTATAAACCTTAAGTTAAACGAACTTTATTATTCTTTCAGGTCTCAGAAAAGTATACTGTGAAATGGACGATGTGGAATGTTTATCTAATTCGGCTAAAGAAAGGGTCTTCCCAAAGTTATTGCCAGGAATACCCGGTGTAGACCCTTCGGAGCCTTTGCACCTTGCACGGCTGAACATAGAAATGCCAGACATGAAGTACTCGCTCCTTAACGCCACAATGACTGGGGTTAAAGACTGTGCGATTAATTTAAAGTAAGTTAAGTTTAGTTCTTTAATTCTGTTACGCCACTTTAATTTCTCTTTTCATAGTACAGAAGTCTTAATGCTCCTCTTGCGTTGACACCGTTAGTGCACCCAAGTTGATCTAACTACAGTATTTTTAACAGAGTTTTAACTTTATCGCTAAATCATTAGAATCACAGTTGATTGGAAACATTTTATAAGTTCGATTAGCTTGATGTGCTGGCGGCGTATATACATTAATACGCTTAGTAACATTAATCAGTTAAATCGTTTGAAGTCTCATTCTGTAGCACATCTCCATGAAAGAGAAATAATTCGGTCCTGCTACTGCAAAATATATTCTTATTATCCACGATTTCAGGAAAAATCCGTCAGATACAGCATTCGAATACCAACCATGTTGTCCTCGTCTGACATTGGAATCAGAATATGAAGTGGAAGGCAAAGTAGATGCAGTATCTGTTAAAGGAAAGGGGACATTCAAAATCACTTACGGTGAGTTTTTTTTTAAATATCTCTTTAACTGCTATTCTGTTGTTGATTTCAAACGAATTTAATATCAGTTCTAGTAAAGATTTTATTGTTTCACACCCCCAAAAAAAAAAGGGTTTCCAACATGGTTTGACGACCAAAATTTAGCGGCCGGGACCACCGGCTTATACATGCCTTCCGAAACACGGAATGTTTTTTTTTTTAGAAAATCAGGTGATTCAAGCCTAAATGCCCAAGCCAAGCTGGAAACAACTTTACAAAATATGCATCTCGTGGGAATCGAAACCCCACGACTACCAGGTCACTAGGCAAAGGCTTATATCACTCGACCACTGAAGGAAGCGATTTTTCCTACAGTAGTTTAATCACTGGCCACAATTTTTCTTTCTAATCTCTTTCATCGCTGTTCATTTGCAAAATGAACTTTTCTTACACTGGAAAATGGTGACTTTCATACTTCCCTTCACGACCATAAGCTAGGACTGTGACATACGCATATTCATCTAATCAAGCCTATAATCTCCCCAATGCTGGGACACAGGTCTCCTCTCTATGAGAGGGAATGGACTATAATCCACCACGCGGGCCCAGTGAGGGTTGGTAAATGTCACATGAATTCGATTTTTTTTGGTTCTAGGACACATTTTGACAGCAGTTGTGATAAAATAAATTACCTGAAGTAACCCATAACTTACTGTTCGTAAGTCAGACCGCTACCAGTTCGGCCAAGGCTGATCATCTAACATTATGGATTGTTTTATAATTATTTATGTTTAGGCTGTATCATTGCAGGTCAAAGGCCTCACTTTTTCCTTTCCGATCCTCTCTGCCCTGAGCTATTTTGTAATATAAAGCAACTAATATTTCTTTTACAGAGAACTTTTACGTAAATATTACTGGAAAGCAAATAAAAGTAGAATTTGGAGACTGCAAGCAACATATCCGAATTCTGAACTACACTACACATTCAGAATTAAGAGGAAAATCAACGTACGATTACAAAAACTTAATTTTTGGGGATTCAGGAAGGTGTAAATGTAAGAATGTTTTTTTTTTCGTTGTAAAATCCTGCCGGATGGCCACTTAACTCGATGGCTTCCACTCCTTTAGGAAAGTCCGCCTTCCTCTCGATTGGGAAAGTGGTTTTATCACTCGTGTTTTCAAAACCTGTCATCGTCTGATGAGTTTGTAACATCTAAATAATTATTTTTGCCTATTATGGGTGGTGCGTTTAGGTACCGTCAAACAAGCTAACAAGTATACAGCCAGCTAATTTGTATTTACTTCTAAAATACACATAAATTTAGAGATTGATGTCAAACGATACAAAGTTTGGCATCATTTTTTTAATGCGAAACACTTTATAAAACAAAATTGCTACCAATATTTTCAGTGTACTAGAATAATAAAGGTTTACTTATTAACTTGTTCGACTGTATAATAAGAAAACATAAATTCAGCAGTCAAAGTATTGAATGTCATCTAACAAGAACTATACAGAACACGGATCTTTTGGTACGTGTCCAAAATCAGAATCAATGGAACGTTTATTGTTTAATACTCGTCAGAAAACCATTCGAGCGAAAAATCATCCCTACAGCACTCTTACAACTACAACAATATTGTATTGGTTCATGGTACATTCTATTGTAGCATGGTACATTCTATTGGTTCATGGTGCATTATATTGGTTCATGATGCATTCTAATGGTTCATGGTGCATTCTAATGGTTCATGGTACATTCTATTGGTTCATGGTACATTCTTTTAATTTCACATTCAGGTAATGCCGCTTCGAGGAGCAGATATTATGACAGATTCGAGGAAATCACTCGCACACCCATCATGAATGCCTTTGTTGACAAGTTCATGGAAAATATCAGAGATTTTCATATTGCTGTTCCGGTTGAAGAGTTATATTATAAGTATGTTTGATGTTTGTACTTGCAAATATTGTAAATAAATAAAAATGTTAGTAAATATTGCTCGGTTTTTATTTTTGTTTAATAGTTGTTTATATTGTTGAGTGGAGAAGCTCGTCGTTTAATTATATATCGTGGGTGGGTGGTTAAGCCACGCTTGCCTAGGTTGGTCTGTGGATGGGTGACCTGGGAAAGCACGTTGGTCCCGGCTGCCATATATTTGGCCGTCGTTATAAGTAGTCAGTGACCTAAAAGTCTGACAACCAGTCTTACCAGAGGGTATCGTATTACCCAGTATTAACTGAGTTGTGGAGGTCTGATAGGCAGTCCGCTTCATATAAAATACTTGTATTCAGTTGCATCCACTTAGACTGGAAGCAGACCCCAACGTACTTGGGAAAAGGCTTGGCAGATGATGATAATATTATGATTAAATTAAAATATTAATTTTATTGCAAATTATAATATTATGCAGGTTTAACTGAAACTCAAAAGTAATTTAGCTAAAGTTAAGTGAAATAATAAAACAATAAGACAACTATTATGCTCTTTGGAACGAACACCTTTTCCTTGTGAATTATTTTAATTGCCATGTTTAATTATTCTAATAATATACAGGGTGTAAATTAACCCTTCACACATACGTCAACCAAGCATTCGTACATTAAACTAAGTAACCCTACGCAAAATTTTTTGCTGGGAAACGAATTTTTTTTGGGGGTCAAAAATCACATTTTACGGTAAAACTCAATGTAGCACTATTAAAATATTGTGCTAGTGGATGCTTTGAATAGTAAACGGGTCATGGAGGTAATTTAAGTTAAGTTATAACCTGAAAAACTAGTATTTACAAAAACAGCTGCGCAAAATTTGAAACTTTGACCCCCAATATTTCAGAAACTAGGGGGTTCCCAGGTATGGTCTAGCACCAAAAAAATATCGCAGTGGTGGGGAGAACAAGTGCCTTTCGTTTGAGTTAAGAGTACTTTTACACCCTTTATGTTTAACTTCGTGATTACAATACATGGGGCAGTTTTGCATCCTCGTCAAAATACAGGATATAGACATAAAATACCTAAATAACCAATATAAATTACGGTGACTGGTCTTTAATAATTAATCATCTGTTTTCTTAGTTATTAAAAGTTTAACAGTATTTCAGAATAGCCCACACGCCGTGGTTTAGGGTCTAAGCTGATGAGAGTCCAAGTGGCGGGTGTATAGCGAATTAAAGACCCTGCTGGTTTAAAATAATAATAAAACTGAGTAATTTATAATCAGTGATTTTTATATTTTTATAGTTTTCAAGGAGAACCTGCGCATCTCTACATCATATTTGGCCTTTTCGCAGAAATGCTGGGAACGTTTCATTTGAATTTCTAAAATATCATGGTATTTTATAAAAGTGCTCTTATATCTGATTACTAATTCGAAAAAAAATATTGAAATTGAAATATGTAAAGCAAAAATAAAGTTTAATAATTATAATTATCCGTGAAGCATGTAATACCCTAATGCACGTTAATGAGGTATGACATACCACACCTGGTACAATGAGGGTTAATTAAAAAATAAATAACTGTTACCAAAACTTCTTTATAAAACACTCAATCCATTGTCTTTGTTTAGTCGCAATTGATCCTTTACGATGATATGGACAGTCCAAATAGTGGTAGTATTGCTGTGTTTAGAAGATGTGTTTGGTAAGTTAACTGTTCTACTGTAGCATTTGCTTAACTCATCAATCAATATGGACATAAAACATTCTTAATGATTTAATTTGCCTTTTTTTTGGGTAGTGGTAAATTATCAATTGACTCCTCCCTCTCTGGGCAGAGCGGTAGAGAGTGTCAGTTTTGTACTGGCTAAAAACTACTAATGTTCCTTCTTTGTGTTGAACGTGGTATCTCTTTTGAACAACCCGCAGCCTGTTGTCTTTTAGTATCTTTTTATCTCATCAACATTGTATCACCCTTATCCCTAACCTATCCCAATTAATTTGGCGTCGGTGCAGCATGTTCTCTACTTCTAAACTTCTCTTTTGCTCGTCACCTCATCAGACACCTCCTTTCTTGCCATATCATTCTTTAAATCATTCATCCATCGTTCATTTGGTCTTTCTCTATTCTTGTATCCTTGACATTCCTATATTTCTTCTTAAATGTTTTGAAGTATTTTGTCATTACTATTTCCTTTTATTTTCAGCATTGAAAAAGAAATTTTGCATACCAACAGACAACGAATGTTTGACGATGGCAGTAAAAGAACATGTATATCAAAGAGTTATAAAGGGGTTACCCGGGGTAGCACCTTCAGACCCATTGTGTTCAGACAAAATTGTGGTTGATCTACCTCATTTAAAGTATGCACTCGACCATCCTACGCTTCTGGGTTTGAAGAATTGCGATTTTCACTTAAGGCAAGTCATGTTTAAATGTAGTAACTTTCCTACTAATAAATATATTACGGGATATTTGAATAAAAAAATTACCACTATTCAAACCTCATCATCTGCCTAGCCTTTTCCAACTATGTATGTTGGGGTCTACTTCAGTCTAATTTGATACCTCTCAATACCAGTATTTTATAATATAGAGTGTCATGCTTCCGGGCCACTGATAACCTACAACGGCTGTCAAAGATGTACACATGAGAACCAGGATCGACGTTTAACGTGTTTTCTGAGGCAAGGAGGAAACTCGGTACGTAATGGGTGGACACCCATCCCCAGACCAACCCAAGCAAACGCGGCTTAACCGAACATCAACTTGATCGACAGATATAATTTAGCC
Source organism: Diarsia rubi (assembly GCA_932274075.1). Taxonomy (NCBI): domain Eukaryota; kingdom Metazoa; phylum Arthropoda; class Insecta; order Lepidoptera; family Noctuidae; genus Diarsia; species Diarsia rubi. Next base: position 14,348,833 of record OW026424.1, on the reverse strand, counting down.
TCATGCGCCTAGCTATCAGGCACCTTACCTTATGTAAAATCTTATCTTTGTGCAGTATGAACTGTTCTATGTTTTAAAACTATTAAGATACGGATATGTGGAAAATGTAGACACCTACTTTTAAAATACAAATATTCCATCTTGACTTTCAGACTTACTCCAGAAACTAGTACAGTTGTCTATGAATATCTTTGTCCTTATCTGATCATAAAATCAGAATATGAAGTAAATGGAGAAATAGACAATGCGGTCATAGAAGGAAAGGGCCACTGTGAAATCAGATACGGTAAGTGTTTTACAAATTCCAAAAAACCACCAGGTTTGATTAACTTATTCCTTTTACAAATGTAGATGAATTCTGAAAAGAATAAGTAAAAAGTGATGACGTCCTCCTTTTATGAAATCCGTTAAAAAAAAAGAAAAAAACTTTATACATCTTACCTTTCAGATAACTACTTCATAAATGTTACCGGCCAATATGAAAGAATAAAGAGGGAAGATGGGAAACTGCACTTCCATCTTATTGACTACTTTGTACACCTTGACAACGATGCACAAGCCACACCGCAGTACCAAAATCTGTCTATATGTGGCGGTAGAGATTCTGATGGTAATTTTGTGTAAAAATTAAGTCATAATGCCTTAGACTACATACGCACTGACCAAAAGAGAGAAACACCACCTAGAGGTGCTAAGTAAGGAACCTAGTGACATGAAATCCAGTTTTAGGGTAGCAAAGTTGTCAATTATGCAGTGGCACTTAGGTACTGGCTATGACTCACCGAGCAAGGCACCTGACAGTGCATGTGTTGCATGTAATTAATATATGCCGCCACAATGATTACCTCAACAGTGTAGGAAGTAGTAAAAGTAGTATATGTAACGCTTTTTGATTTGAAAGAGGTCGTCATTGACCGCACGCATGTCCAGACTATGGACTGCTCCTGAGGAACCCTTGGAAAATCTTTTAAAAACCTCTTGCTTAGATGGAGCATCAAATTCATACCACTGAAAACTACAGTCACATGAACAGAATTAACAATATTTCTTTTTCAGTTGACCAATACGCAAAAAAATTGGAGGGGAAAACCCGACATATCGTTATGAAAACCATACTGAATAGATTCATCAATAATCTTAAAGACTTCCAAAAAATTGTGCCACTTGAAGAGTTGCACTTTAGATACGTTTGAATGTTAGTATTATCTGAAAATAAAAAAGCTGATTGTAATAACTATTTCTAAGGTTTATCTCTGCATCGCTCAAAAATTTACTGGTAGAGAAAATGCCTACGATATTAAGTCCACCTCTCTACTATGTGCTTGAAGTTTTGAATAAATAAGAAAATTATTTTTGACTGATTGTCTATCCTGAAAACTTCCCTGTATGGAAGCTGATTCCCAACTCAGAACGAACTGCCCGGTCCGTAACCACCTTGATAATAAATATAATAATAATAATACTAGTATAATAAAGGGTGTAAAAGTACCCTTAACGCAAACGAAGGGCACTTGTTCTCCCCATCACTGCGATATTTTCCTCGATATTTCCCTCCCGCTCTTGGGCAGAGCGAAAGGGAGTGTCAGACTTCTACTGACTAAAATCCACCCATGTTCCTTCTTAGCCCTCTATGTCGAGAATCATTACCCTTCCTTTGGCTTCGCCGTAGTCGGGTAAAAAGAAAAACATAGGGTCGTAGACAAGTAATTTGATAATTATTATAGAGGGCAGTCGTAGTCGCATGCCACCTTGATAATGGCAACTATCAGCTGACTTCTGTATCTATGAGAACGCCGTGAAGGAGCATAAGGTATCAGTGGCATGCGACTACGGCTGTCCTTTATAATTTATCAAATTATCTACTTACTAGACGATTTTTCTTGTTTAATACTTTTAAGACCACGGTTTTATTAGTCTGCGTTTTTATTCGTAGTCGGGTTTTAGTTTTGAAACTTATTTTTTTATTGATTATACGTTATTTTTCTAAGCAAATTAGCAATTTTGCGCACTTTTTTTAGGGTTCTAGACCCTCAAAAAATGCTCAAAATTGCTTATTTAGTTTTTTTATCAACAGAGGCCTATTGTACAAATTTGACAACTATTAAAGAAAAAAAGAAAAACATAGTGGCACAGAATCCATCCTTCTTTTTTTGTATCTAAAATATCTTATAAATTGGTACAATATTGGAGGAGGAAATAGGCGAGAGCCAAACCTAGAATTATGAGTTTTTTTACTCGGGTCTGCAGTTGCCCTTATCGCACGCCTAGCTCGCCTCGCTCTCGCAGAGCGACAGCGATAGTTTCAAATACCTAATTTTCAAAAGTCTCTCCGCCCGTACTTCCTCAACTTACCTTAACTTAACTTCCTCTTTAACTTGTTTAAAAAGGCTTATCTGAAATATAAATAAAAAACAAATAAGTTTGTTTATGACGTAAACTGACTTGATGGTACTAAAGGTGTTTCCCAGGATAAATCTTAATTATAATAGGTCATAAATCATTTCACATTATAATGTTAAAACAAAACGTAGTCGTATACGTAAACTCCGCGTAGTACATTATTTTGTTTTTATTACCCGACTGCGGCGAAGCCCAAAAGGAGGGCTATGTATTTGGCGTGTACGTACGTTTGTAAGTTATATGTATGTATGTGTGTCCGTTTCTTTGTTCCCTCATAACTCCTAAACGAATGAAAGGATTTGAATAAAATATACGTCGTTAGATTCGTCTTGATGGCGCGAGTGTCACTGACTACATAAAATTAAAAAAAAAAACAAAGATAATTGCTGGTTTTGGGGGCCTAATCGTGGATTTGAAAAAATAAAAAAAATCCATTACCATCGAGTAGGGTATCAAAATGAAGAGTTTTAAAAGGAGATTACAAAAATATATGACACCTATATGTTTAAAATAAATTCAAAGTCACAAATTCTATAAACAAACACAAAAATACCTACTGTGAACCTACTGTGTAATGTCTCTGCATCACCCTAAGGTAGACTGGTAGAAAATGCCCAAGGCATTAAGTCCGCCTTTGTACGGTTTTATTACTTGTGCATAAAGTTTTAATAAATAAATAAATAAAATAAAAGTTAAATCATCTGCGAAGTATTTTACGCGACCAACGAAAGAACAACCACTAACCGTACGCGTACGGAATACGCGCATGGACATGGTTTGAAATATAATGGGAAGAAAAGCCAATACATGGTTTTTCAGGCTATCGGTGTGTCGACCCCTGTGAACATTCCGAATGTTGGTCTCAATGGTGTTCCAATAGACCGAGTAGACCAATTTAAATACTTAGGACATCTGCTCACCGAGGGCCTTAAAGACCATGCTGACATGGACCGGGAGCGGAGGGCACTGTCGGTGAGAGCCAACATGATAGCCCGCAGGTTTTCGCGTTGTACTGTTGATGGGAAGGTCACGCTTTTTAAAGCGTACTGCACATCCCTATACACGTGTAGCCTGTGGGTTGACTATACTGAAAGGGCATACAGTGCCCTCCGTGTCCAGTACAACAACGCGTTCCGGGCAGTATTGGGGCTGCCCCGTTTCTGTAGCGCATCAGGGATGTTCGCGATGGCACGCACTGATTGTTTCCACGCTTCTATGCGTAAGCGGTGTGCGTCCCTGGTGCGCCGGGTGCGGGTCAGCCCCAATGCTATCCTGGCAATGATAGCTAACAGGCTGGACTGCCCTTATATCCGGCATTGTTGTGGCAGGCATGTTGCTGTTCCAGTGCCAGTTAGGAAATTATAATAAAATGATTATTGTGTTTATTTTATTTTTTATGTCTAATAATCACGAGTATTGTAATTTATTGTGTCTATTATGTGTATGCTAATTTAATTTGTGTTTGTATTTGATTTTGTTGTGTAACAATTACCTGAATAAATGAAATTATTATAATTATAATACTAAAGAACTAAAAAGTTAGAAATAAAAAAAGTAGTTAAAAAACTAAAAAACCCGACCGAAAATACTGAAAATAAAAAAAACAAGCACATTTTAAATTAAACAAAACTTGGAAGCAGGCGGGGTTCATTTGAATAATATATTATGAAATGAAAATAGAATGGACCCCGCCTGCTTCCAAGTTTTGTTTAATTTAAAATGTGCTTGTTTTTTGCTTTACAGTCTTTTTTACGTTTATTAATATTTCAGCAACAAAAAAGTGTCAACGGGTACCTACCTTATTGACTACGCAATATTATGCCCAATCTTACATTGCGAGCTCAATATAACTTGAACGGAATTATAGATTCTATACCAGTAGGTAGAAAGAAAGGAAAATGTCAAATTATTTGTGGTAAGTATTAATTAATTTGTACAGTACATACAAACAGCTTCGTTATGTTTTAATGTTATTAAGGTAAATAAAAAACTAACAAAAGCATTAAAAGTTTTCCACTTATTTAGTTTAATCTCTCGACATGGTGGAAAATAGGTAAATGGTTCTAGAACTAAAATTCTCAAGTCCATTATCAACCATCAAACGACACTGGATTTTGGGTAACCATTCATTGCCTCTTTGTCCTAGCATTTGGACAATACTAGTTGCGATTTGCACATTGCACGGATGGCCGATGGGGCCGGAAAGTTCTGGAGTGGCGACCGCAAACCGGAAGACGTTGCGTTAGAAGGCCTCCCACTAGGTGGACCGATGACCTGGTGAAGGTTGCGGGGATCCGCTGGATGCGAGACGCATGGGACCGGTCAATGTGGCGACACTTAGGGGAGGCCTATGTCCAGCAGTGGACGTCTTTCGGCTGAAGTGATGATCTTGATGGCGAATACCATTTTGATCACACTTAAAAAAAACTATTCCCAAACCACTTTAACTCCTGAAAGCCAGAATCAACAGTGGCGACCACAAGAAAAACACCGAGACAATTAAGCTCGACGAAGACCCAGAGAAACGATTTACCTGTCTTGGATCCCGCAACGAAATTAATCAGAAAAGAATAGCAGAGGAGTAAGAAAAACATAATTTTCACTTCCCTATAACTAGCAGGAGACCGAACAAGACAAGGCCAATAGGCACACAGGGACGTATACAACTGGGATAAGCCCAGTTGCCTAGCACCACGGATATTATTGACATTAATATTACTGGGTCCTAAGTTGTAAGCTGTTATATTTATTTGATTCCAATAATAAGTATGACAAAAATGCTTGAACGCACGGAAAATTTATTCTAGCTTCTACTAAGTCCGTATAGTAAATAACTCCGGATGTAACCTGTACACTATTTAACAAAATATTACGTTCATTCTGCCAAAGACTATACTCCCATAAAATGTCATGTGCAGATTGTTCAAATTTGCAGTCAGATGTAGAACAAGCAACTTTTTTTCTATTCCCAAAAACTAAGTCTGGTTTCATAGTCATAGCATTCTATTATTAACTATTCCCATGCATTAAAGTCAACATGTTGATAAGATTATCTTAATAGATAACATGCTAAATGCATAAAACAACTAAGCGAATAGCACAAAAAATAACTATACAATTCGAAAATATTAGTGTAAAGTGTTCCCATACGTTTTTAGTAGATGTAATTATAGATAATGTTCATGTAGGTAATGTTGAATTTTAAGCTGCCAAGTCGGTCTAGATGCGGCAAGTGTGGCTGCTGAGCGAGAAGTCGTGGGGTCTTTTCCCGAGTAGAGTAAACAATCTGTTATTGGATTTATCCGTCAGGAATGTCTCAGTTCCCGTCTGTAGTTACGATGCTGGCGACATGATACACCCATACCTTTTTTTTGCCGGGTGAAAAATCATCTAATAACCCCTCCTGCTCTTGGGCAGAGCAAAAGGGAGTGTCAGACTTCTACTGCCTAAAAACCACCCATGTTCCTTCTTACCCCCTATGTCGCGGCCGCGGTATCTCTTGAGAACAACCCGCAGCCCCGACGGGATACACCTATGCCTCGTAAATACTTTAGAAGCCTCTGAACTTTAGAAGTGGGGGTCTAAAATGGCCACTTTAGTAGATCAATTATGAATTGCGTTATAAGCGTAAAATTGACTTTTCTTATTAGAAAGAAAGAAAGAAAAAGTATTTATTGGTTTCACACAGGACAGAAAAAATTGACAAAAAAAAAAAAAAACAAAATGAATAACTTAAAACATAGAAGAAACACTTAAAATTAGGACTTACTTTAAATTAATAGTAACTGCGTCTGCCTAATTTCTCTTTAGTCGTGTCGTAAGTCGTATTGCCATAGTAAGTATTAGACTTTGAGAGTGGGACAATAGAGACAGCCTCTGATCTTGCACATACACTTGTGCAGTTTATTATTTTCGGGCTAGACTCATGGCTGTAGTGAGCTACCATTGCAAGACTTGTTTTGTCTTGATTTAACACACCTAAATACCGATCAAACGTTATAATTTATACATGAGATGCCTAAGACACAGGTTTGGCCTAGTTTGGGACCTTTTTTAATACTTTTGGCAATTAAGATTTTGTACATAATTATGTCAAATATTAATTTTCAGAACAGTACCATTATATCAATTAGTGGAAAATACGAGAAAGTCAAGGATCATAAAGGAAGGCAACACACACAACATATAATATGTTGTGTGTGTTGCATTGATGATAAACAATATTGAAAATTCATAAGTAGCTACAACAACTGCTTGGTCGCAGATTGAATGTATTGTTTTTATGTCAAGACAATATTATTAATGTCAAAATGAAATAAAAATCAAACAAAAATATGTACTGGAGCCAAACAGGTCTAAAACTAAGCACCCGTTTATAATTGGAAACAGCGACCTCTATGATTTGTACCAAAAACTAACAAGTGAAGGAGGTTGTATACCGCGAACGTAAACATATTCGACTGTGCCAAAAAAACCTTTTGGAATGAAACGTTCAGGTAAATAAAACGTTTATTACTGTAATGAAACTTTATAGTCACATATTGGTGAAGGTCCTTAAAGTATTAATTTATTTATTGTTGAAGTCTTATATACTTGTCTATTCTTGCAAATCACATTCGTTTCCTTTAATGTAAAAAACAATAAATAACAATGCATTTATTAATTATTTCCAGGTAACAATCGTGTGAGAATTATTATAGAAGAGATTACTCGCGATGTTGTGATGGATGTCTTCATGCAAAAGTACATTCAGGACCTGAATAATTTCCTCAATATAATACCCATAGAATACTTATCTGTATTTTTTATGAAATGAAATAAAATGAATGTATTTTTTTATTTAATGTTTTTTATTTTTGTGATAATTGTGTGTATTATTATGGGTTCATTGCCTGCAATAAATGTTTTTTTTTTTTTTAAGTATGTGCGTTAATTACCAAGCGTTTAGAAAAAGGTTGTTTTTATTCCCCGCCTGCGGCGAAGTCCAAAAGGAGGGTTATGTGTTTTTACCCGACTGCGGCGAAGCCCAAAAGGAGGGTTATGTGTTTGGCGTGTATGTATGTGTGTCCGTTTCTTTGTTCCCTCATAACTCCTAAACGGATGAAGGGATTTGAATAAAATATACGTCGTTAGATTCGTCTTGATGGCGCGAGTGTCACTGGCTACATTCAAATTAAAAAACAAATAAATTTGCTGATTTGGGGGCCATAACGCGGATATTTTTTTTGTCCATTACTATCGAGTAGGGTATCAAAATGAAGGGTTTTAAAAGGAGATTACAAAAATATATGACACTTATATGTTTAAAATAAATGCAAAGTCACAAATCTTATAAAAAAACACAAAAGTTAAATCATCTGCGAAGCATTTTACGCGACCAACAGAAGAACTAAAAAGTTGTAAATAAAAAAAAGTTGTTAAAAAACTAAAATAAGTACCCGACTGAATAAACTGAAAAGCAAAAAACAAGCACATTTTAAATTAAACAAAACTTGGAAGCAGGCGGGGTCCATTCTATTTTCATTTCATAATTTAATATTCAAATGAACCCCGCCTGCTTTTTTGCTTTTCAGTTTAAAAAAAAAAAACTTATAAAGAGATCAAAAAACTTTAGAATATTATAGAATTTTATTTGGTTTTGAAACTACGTACCTAAGACATACAGTAACCGAGACTCTTTTTTTACCCGTGGGTAGGGTAATGATTTTGGCAGTCTATGTATGTATGCCTACCTTTTTCTTTTTTTTTTTGGTGGGTGTAAAATCATCGAATAACCCCTCCCGCTCTTGGGCAGAGCGAAAGGGAGTGTCAGACTTCTACTGACTAAAAACCACCCATGTTCCTTCTTCGCCCTCTATGTCGAGGCCGCGATAACCAGAGGACTACCCGCAGCCCCGACAGGCGTCGGCCCTTTCGGGCCCCTCCCATGTTGCTGACATCTCTTTGAGGCGCGCGTGGAACACGAACGCGCCGTCGACACGGCCTGTTTTCGTCGTGAGACGGACGGACAGCGAGTTAGCCCATCACTCACCGTCCACAGGCCCGCGTCTACGGTGGCCGGAGGTCATCGCGGGACCCCCGACGCCCGGAGCGCCTCCCGCGGCGGCTGGGACGAGAGGTTCTCTCCCTCTCGCGTTCCGCCACCTCCTTCGCTAGCATCACTGCTTCGCAGAAGGAGGCGACGGCGTCCCATTCCTCCTCGCCCCGGACCATGGCTTGCACCAGGGCCGGGCGCGAGAGGTCGCCGCCGCCGATCGCCGCTACGAGAACACGGCGGGGCTCCGCCCAAGCGGGGCACACCTCCACTGTGTGCTCCACCGTGTCCTCCGGCCGATCCTCACAATCACGTTTCCTCCCGCCTGATTCGGTGCAGGTACCTCCCGAAACAACCGTGTCCGGTGAGGACCTGCGTCAGACGGAAGGTGAGGGCGCCGTGGCGCCTCTCAAGCCACTCCTCAAAGAGGGGGCTTACCGCCACTATCGTGGCGTGCCCTGCACGGGGTTGCGACAGTCGCTGTCTCCATGCCGCCATGAGATCGCACCGGAGGTCTGTCCGCCGCGCAGCAATTTGCCGCGGCAGCGGAGTGACCCCCCGGCGCAGCGCCTCCGCGCGCCATTGATGCAGGCGCGCGAGGACTATCGCCTCCAGATCCCACGGCGGCAATCCGGCAAGGAGGTTCGCCGCTTCGCGGGAGATCGTGCGGTACCCCCGTACCGTCCTTACGGCCATGACCTTTTGGGGCACGTTCAGGTAGTGGGCGGCCCGCTTCCTCAAAGCAGGCGCCCACACCGGCGCCCCGTAAAGGGCCATGGACCGCACGATCCCCGCGTAGAGCCTCCGGCAGGAGGCGTTTGGCCCCCCCAGATTGGGCAAGAGCCACCTAAAGGCAGCCCCGGCCCGTTCCCGTCTGGGAGCCAAACGTCGGAAGTGCTCCACGAAGTTCCACCGGCTGTCGAGGACGAGTCCTAGGTACTTCAAAGTACACTCGACGCCGATGGGACCCCTCCCACCATTAACTGGGATCCCGACGGCAGCGCATTCCCACGTCCATGGAAGCCCATGGCCTCCGACTTGTGAAGCGCCACCTCGAGACCCAGCTGCCGGATCCTCTCTACGACTATCGCAACCCCGCGTGTCAAGTTGTCGGCCGCCGCCTCGTACGACCCACCCTGAGCTAGCACCAGCGTATCGTCCGCGTAGCAGACTACGCTGACGCCGCTAGGGAGGTCGGCGCGCAGCACCCAGTCGTAACCGATGTTCCACAAGGGCGGCCCCAGAACCGATCCCTGTGGAACACCGCACGACATCTCTCGCCGGTTCCACTGTCCGTCTTGACCAGGGTAGATGACAGCCCTGTCTGTCAAATAGTCCCCGACCACACGACGAAGGTAGGTCGGCACCCGGTGATACCGGAGTGCCTCCCTAATGCAGCTCCAGGGCATAGTGTTGAAGGCGTTGGCGATGTCAAGACACCGCCAAGACCACACCGCCCCGAGAGACCGCAGCCTCCGTCGTGAGGGCTCTCACGCGCATGATGGCGTCCACCGTCGAGCGCCTCTTGCGGAAACCAAACTGGTGTTCCGCAAGATCCGGACCCATTCCTTCCAGGTGCACGGCGAGGCGGTTTGCAATTACTCTTTCAAAGAGCTTGCCCACCTCGTCGAGCAGCACAATGGGCCGGTATGCGGACGGCGAGTCTGCCGGGCGCCCCGGCTTCTGGATGAGGACCAGCTTCCCCGTCTTCCAACGAAGCGGGAACTGGCCTCTCTCCATGCATGCGCTAAAGAACCCCTCCAGTCGGGGCCCAAGAGCCTCTGAGGCCAGGACCCAGGCTTTGCCAGGCAAGCCATCGGGTCCCGGGGCGGTATTTTTGGCACTCAGCCTACGTACCGCCGCTCTCAGGTCTACCCCAGTCACCTCCGGAATGTCGTCATCGGTTCCTGAATAGTCCGCTTCCGGCATCGCGGATGGCGGAGCCATTGGCGGGGGAGATCTATTGATACCTCATTTATCAAAATACGTCCAGTAGTCTAGGCGCTACGGTGGAACATACAAACATGCATACACACATACAAACATAGACTGCCAAAATCATTACCCTTCCATTTGGCTTCGCCGTAGTCGGGTAATAAAACAGTGTGATCTTTAATTTAAAAAAATAATTAAATTTTAATTAAAACTAATTATTTTGTCTTCAAAATTTATTTTAATTGATATTCTCTTTTATTTTCGAGTCATAACTTATAAATGCCCTCACCTGGCAATGACATTCAAAATTGCAAAGCTGCACTTGATGATACAATTGGAAATAAAGGATGAATAAATTTGTTTATAAATCCTCCTCTAATAGTTCTTGTTGAATAACATCATGCCTGTTATCCCCGAAGGGATAGGCAGAGGTGTTCACCTACATTTTGCCAGATATTTTTTTAGTCCCATGTCGTCCTAGGGGGCGCCCCTTGACGTGTCGACGGCGTGTTCGTATCCTACGCACACCTCAAAGAGATGTCAGTAAGGGCTGGCACCCCTCGGGGCTGCGGGTTGTTCGAAAAGATATCGCGGCCTCGACACAATGGGCTAGAAAGGATCCTGGGTGGTTTTTAGTCAGTGGAAGTCTGACACTACCTACCGCTCTGCTGAGAGCGGGAGGAGTCATTTGATGATAACACACTCTCCAAAGAGCCGGCAATTCCAATTTTGGAATTGGAAGTTTGTATTGCGACAGCATATATTTTTTTTGGATTTTTCACTGTCTTAGTTTAAAAGTTAGAGAGGACACACACATTTTACCACTTTGGAAGTGTATGTCTTTCAAACGATTGACTTTTAGAAACCTCTATGTAATTTTTATAGACTTGTCTATAGACACCCCACACGTTTAAGTTTGATGAAAAAAGTTTGATTTTAGTTTCAGTTTCATGTATATACCCCCCTTAATCTTTTATTTCTTTATTTTTGCATGTAAATCGTAAAGAGGTTTACAGAATACATCTACTTACCAAGTTTCAACTGTGTAGTTTTAATAGTTTCCTAATAAAATAGCTGTGACATACGGACGGACAGACAGACATGACTAATCTACAAGAGTTCCGTTTTATGCCATTTCGCTACGGAACCCTAAAAAGGGGGTAGCCCTTTTGCAACCCACCGGGGACAACTCCTGACTCCATGGTTTCTATTGAAAAAATCTCGACAGAAAACCTAATAACACTTTGCCCAACCGGATCGAACCAAAGACGTACGTACAACAATAATAGGGATATTTACCGACTTTTAAAAATATGATTTTAATAAGTCCGTCTGTTAGATTATCAAAAAATATTGGATTGAATTGACGAAGATAAAAAGCGTCAAAGATTTGAGTGGGAAGTTGTGACGTCACTGACCGCTAAAGAATGTCATACTAAATGTCTCAGAAAATGACGTCACACGAGTTTTCAAAGCATTGTATCGTCTTCATTGTTTGTTTACGTGAAAAAGGAAAAATACGTGTCCAATATTTTTTGGAAATCTATCTGACGGACTAATCTTAGTTTTTTTTTGTTAAATACGTCAACAACGTTTTTATTACCTAGATAAAGGTGAAAGGAACTATGTACATTTATTAAACACTATAAAATAAACTAATTTTGCTGAAATCATAAAAAAAAGAAATTCATTGGTTCACCAACTGTTTGGTTACACAGGTTTTATGCAACAATCACTTAAAGGTAAATTCCGTATGCATAAAGAATTTGTAAAAATTATTATATTACCTAATGTAGTTGTAAGTCTAGTTTTAAATAATATTAACAAATTCTTGTTCAACATTAAAACTGGTAAAAAAAAATTATATATAAATCTTAGATATAATCCAGGTTCAACAAAGTTCTATGCCTGTAATAGAGTAAGCCAGGCGATATGGCTTTTAATATAACTATTTAGTAACCAGGGTGTCTAAAATGGCCGCTTTAGCAGAATCGTAATATGAATCATGTTAAAAATTTAAAATTCTTAAAATGGACTTTACAGTTCAAGACATTAAGTCCATTTTAAGAATTTGAAATTTTAACGTGATTCATACTTAGATTCTGCGTGGATTCTGATAAAGCGGCCATTTTAGACCCGCTGATTTCGTCCATCCAAGGAAAATTGTCGAATGCTTTATCCGCCTGGATAAGCCTTATTGAGTATCACTTAATAAAACAGTATGTCAAAATGTAACTTTGTTTTTAAAAGATAAATAGCTCCCAATTAACGGAGGTAAAAGGAAACGCGCAGCCTAAGATACCATTCATATTATGTTGACCCGTGACAGTGCACAGGCTGTAAACTGTACCATTGGATAGAACCATAGTAAATCTGGACACGTGACACAGTTAGGAAGTTTCCCAATATACGTTTTAGATCTACGTTAGCTAATTACGTGATAAATATATCTCTAATTAGTATCTGTAAAAAAATTACATCGCTTTAGTTTCGCATGGTCTTTAGCGTGACATTGCTTTCCTGAAAAGTAAAATTTGATTTCAGTCGGGAGACAGTTCGGTGCATCATCTCTTTACAGGTAAAATTGAAATTTTAGTTTTTAGTTTGTCATTATTTTCCGGATACAATTACGGGACCCTTGTTTACATTTCATAACTGAAATCGTTTGACTTGTTTTTTATTTCACTTTTTGACGTGGCAGGCGGGTTTTTTATTTTTTTAAATTATTTTTAGCCCTTTATGTCGAGGCCACGGTATCTCTTTCGAACAACACCCAGCCCCGACGGGCGTCGGCCCTTCGATGCTTGCTGATATCTCTTTGAGAACACAAACGGGCCGTCGAAACGACCTGTCGTCGTCATAAGACGGATGGACGGCGAGCTAGCCCATTTCTCACCATACACAGGCCCACGTCTACGATGACCAGAACCCATCACATGGCCCCCGACGCCCGGAGCTGGATGCAGCTGATATTTAACATTGAGTGACTGCCTATTGGAACCCACAACGCCTTTAGTACTGGGGAATAACGTATCCCTTGGTAAGACTGGTAGGTAGACTTAAGGGCAACTGACGCTTGTAACGACGTGCTTTCCAAGGCAAGGAGGAAACTCGGTATGTAATGATGGTTACTTATCCATAGGCTTAAACTGAAGAGAACCTAAATTATTCACGTTATAGCCACAAGCTTTTTTAAACAACATCATGTATTCAAACGAAATAAAGTTACAATAAAAAGGTAATGCTAATGACCTCAGTGTTTTTCTAGCAGTTCATTGGACATCAAGTGCATTTTAAGAAAAGAAAAATACAAATATGTACCTACGTAGAACCTGCATAGTCAGGGTTCCGTTTGTTATAAATTCTGAAACTGGTGCTCGTATTACCGATATTATTATGCTTCATTTATGACATAGTCTTCGATTTTGTTCAAACGTTTTTTTTCCATCAGTACTCAGAATGCTTAAATAATATTATGTTACAGTAACTTTCGAAGAGTCGGTTTTTGCAGTACTTTTCAACGGTAGCTTATGAAAGTCCCTTATATTCTATTCTTTTTATCATCGTGATCCAGGATCGTCACTGTTTGTAGAGTACCCTTGGGAGTATTTTCATGCAATACTTCTATTAATGTAATACTACAATTTGGACTTGTGTTCAATAAGGATGTACTTATCTCCATTTTTACAACTCACTTGTTAATATTTTTTCTCATGTTTTTTTTGGCATAGAATAGATTAGAATAGAATAATATTTATTTGCTATAAAACGGATTATACCATACCATTTCTTTTTTACAAGATTATCAGTTTCATTATAAGTCTCGATATCAATATTGTTTTTATAATTTCCCAAGGAAAATCACTACTTTCCTCTACTTTATAAAAATGTATTAAAAGTATAAATCCTTTTATTAACTGATTTCTACTTTTAAAGTAAAAATCCTTTACGATACGGAACACACACTTGAAACCATTTTGATTTTGGTTTTGTTTTTGAACCTTTAAAAACTCGTTTAGTACCTGGATAGATATAGTTTTATTTGTAGGTGTACTTATAAAAGCATTTAAAAGACGATGAAGGAAAAAACATCTATTTTCTCAGGAGAATCTTTGAGAGGGAGTCGTGATCATGACGGGAAGAATATTGTTATTATTTGTGGTTCTCATTGGAGTACAATCTAGTCCAGGTTAGTAATACAACTTTTAGGTATATCCTAATAATATATATGTTTTGGCTTCTATTGTTACTACTTACATTAACGGTAAAACCGGGTAAATGGGGATGCAGGGGTGAAGTCGGCCGCGGGTTGTACAATGGCCGCGGGTTGTATCTACACTGGCCGCGGGTTGTACACTAGTTATCGCGGCCTCGACATTGAGAGCTAAGAAGGAACATGGGTGGTTTTTAGTCAGTAGAAGTCTGACACTTCCTTTCGCTCTGCCCAAGAGTGGGTATTGGATGATTTCACACCCGCCAAAAAAAAAGGGGGTGAATCGGGACGAAACTTTAAAATGGATTTGAACTTTAAAATTATGTAGTTTGTTGCTAATAAGGACACTTAATCTATAATTAAAAAACAGTAAACACATTACAATCTTTTCTGGCAACAAACTATATTATTTCAACGTTAAAATCCAATTTCAAGTTTCGTCTCGATTCAACCCTGCAGCCCTATTTACCCCGTTTTACGGTATTGGTTCATTTTGTTATGTCGTAGCTAATTTCAAAGTTTTTGTTTTATATCATGAATCGTTTAGTTATTAAAACCATTTCTAAAAGTTTTCTCGGTATCTTATATTATGGAAAGCATGACATATCTGAGTAATATATACAAGAGAAAACTATAAGGATCACCATCGATAATAGGTCTCCCCTGGATTTCTGCAAAATATATGCTTTACTTCCATAATATTATGTATTTCAGCTCCAAAATTAACACGGTGTAAAGAAGACGACTCCGTCTGTCTGACAAAGAATGCTAATGTGATATTCAAGCTCACCATAGCAGGAAACCCGGAACTACACATTGAGAGCTTAGATCCTATGTACACAAAAGAGATAATTGGAGACCTTACTGGCTTAAAATATAAGCTTTCCAACAGTACGATTAAAGGATCTAAAAACTGTGATGTGGTTAATATGAAGTATGTATTCAAATTGTTTAATTTGTCAAATTAAAAGCGTCGACTGCTGAGTTAAAGCGTCGACTGCTGAGTATAAGGTTATAGGTTCGATTCCCAGGTCAGATTATATAAAAAATGAATTAGATGATGAATGATTATATTAGAAATGATTATAATTATAAAATGTAATTGGCTTCGAAATGAGGAATTTCGAGCAGCCACGGAGTCCGGATTTGTGTCCGGTCGATGGAATGAAAATAATTTTAATATTTTCGGTGATTTCATACCGATGAAGTTATTTAATGGATGTAGATGCTTAGAAAAACGAATTCGAATTTTAGCGCAATACTTACTTCTATTCTTTAACTGACTTCCAAAAAGGAGAAGGTTCTTTATTCATCTGTATGTTTTTATCGGATATCTCCGTGATTAATGAACCGATTTTTTTTTTTTTTTGTAAGTATTTGAAAGAGTATATTCCCGAGGTGGTCCCATTGTCACCAAGTCAGGATCTGATAATGGGATCTCAGGAAAATTGAGAGCAACTCTCAAACTTTATAGGCTTTTGTTACTGGTGTTTTAGGAGTCGGTTTTTTATTGCAAAAAAGTTTTTTTAGACACCACTAGGTGGACCGATAACCTGGTGAAGGTTGTGGGTCCGGATCCGCTGGCTGCACGAGAACGGTCAATGTTGTGACATTCGGGGGAGGCTTATTTCGAGCAGTGGACGTCTACGTCTGAATTAAAATGTGATGATACTTTGTGTTTCAGGCTAGACTTAGCGAAATCAAAGTTATATTTAGCTTTGACTTGCCCACTTCTGTCTATGAATGGTCTCTATGAGGTTAAGGGCCAGATACTGTCCATACCGATCGCAGGAAACGGAGAGTTTAAAGTTCAAACGAGTAAGTCAAAGTCAAGTTTTCTAACTTTGAAGTGCCTGGGAGAAGCAGATACTAGGAAATTAAGAGAGAGGTCCTACTCAGCGGTGTGTCTACAAAGTTGTGAATGTTCATGATATCTTTTTAGTATTATATAACAACATTAACATACTCGTATTTCAAGCGTTCACGGTTCTTAACTATACCTACACTGTCACTTACGAGAATTCTCCCGTGAATGAAGGGCCTGGGTACCGGGTATCAGGGTGTCGGGAAGATCAGAATAATTACTAAACACGGAAAACATTTGAATCGATAGTGACAGTTTAAGTTCAGTTGCCATTATCCATCTCTTAAATGCTTTGTACTAACAATGGGGATTTTTTATTACATGATAAAAAGGCAGAGCCCCAGAGCCACTTGTCCGCGCGGTTGAGTGGTGTCTTATCCATTGATAAAAATCCCCTGCCTGGAGTCCTTAAACTTAAGACACCAACAGGATAGGTCGGTTAAATAAAAATCAGACCTCATTGATTCTCTGTGAGACGCAATTAAAAACCATTAAGAACTACGGGTTGCACTCCGGGAGTGCCGGCAAGTGAAAACTTGAACATTAACGTTATGCATTTTTGAATATTTTGGAATGATAATTTAATAATTCCGCACAAATGTCTTTATTTATCAGTACAATAATAATTTATTGCGCTATCGTACACAAACATGACAATGTATATGACATTAAAATGTAACAATTCAGAACTATTACAATTATTTTAAATTAAAACGTTTAAACTGAATTATCAACTTGACATTTCATTTTTTGGACATATTTTGACACACACGCATATTCAACTTTTTTTTTGGCGGGTGGAAAATCATTGCATAACCCCTCCCGCTCTTGGGCAGAGCGAAAGGGAGTGTCAGACTTCTACTGACTAAAAACCACTCATGTTCCTCTATGTCGAGGCCGCGATTACTAGTATACAACCCTCGGCCCCGACGGGACGCATATTCACCTGACACGAGTTTAACAATCAAAAAGTTTTCACTTCCAAAAAATTATTAAATGTTAAATATATATTTATTTTTGTACAAATTACAGAAGACTACTATATTCAAATCGATACTGACATAAAGGTCAGTCAAAGGAAAGATGGAAAGAAATATATTTCGTTGAAGAGCTACAAAATTGACAGTGAGTTGAAAGGAGGGATGGTTTCTGACCTGACGAACTTGTTCAATGGAAAACAAAAGGAATTGGGTAAGACTAAAGACATTATAAAGATGTTTTATTATATACAGTTCCCGTCAAATAACTTTGCCCCTCTGAAGTTAGCCAATAGCATAGATCGCGCAGGTGCAGTTACGTAGAAAAGTGTTTAAACACAATAAATATATATTTTAAAAAGACAACGTAATTTTGAACTCAGGTGAATTGAAAGAAAGATGAAAATTATCAATTCCAGCTGTGCAACATTATGCACGTCTTCGTCTTTCTCCTTTTTCATATAATTCACCACATTGTAAATTATTTTTCTCGCCTGACGGCGTATTCCGTTTAGGCATTTTAGCCAAAAAACTAACACACATAACTAAGTAACAATGTTAACAAGAAATAACAAGATAACAAATCAAAAACGACTAAGTAATAACAAAAACAAATAACAACATGTACAATAACGCAACACTTGTGGCATCGAATGTCTATCGTACGGAGCAAGCGGGACGCAAGTATGCATCAAAAGTAAACGAGCGAGTGAGACATAAAATCGCGCCGCCATAATGCCCGCCCCCATGTCTCGCGCATGCGCAGATGCAGTTTTGTTCGTAATTTTGACTGCTGCGCAGCCACTCGTAGGCAACTTCAGAGGGGCACAGTTATTTGACACGAACTATACTTAATATTATAAAGAGGAAATATTTGTTTGTTTGTAACGAATGGTCTCCGAAACTACTAAACCGATTTGAATATTTCTTCACCGTTGGGAAGCTACACTATCCCCGGGTGAGATAGGCCATTTTTATCCTTGTATTCCCACGGGAACGCGACGCGACGCGCGACGGGAACTACGCGGGTGAAACCGCGTGACGTCCGCTAGTATTAAATATAGTGGCAAAAACAAAACCAGCTGACTTAATATAATTAAATTTAATTTTTACTTATTTTTTTTAAATTTAAACCGACTTTACACAGTTTTTTTACAAGGGATTCTCATTTCTGTTGTTTATTTTGTATGTTTGTTGTAATAAACTAATTAATTCTTAAATTGATTTAAAAAAAGAATAGTCTTTGATCACATCACTGTTCTTATTCCGTCTTCTATTCTATCCCTCACTTTCATTTATTTATCGCACCTCTTAAAGTAAACACCCCAACAAATACAACCCCCTACCTAATAATCTATCATTTGGTGATGAGCAAAGCATTTTGTTTCCCTTCATTAATCGCCACTCACATCACTTAAATTGAGCCCCTCGATATTATTCGGGTCAACGGTTTTTGCCTTCGGTAACTGGGTCAAGGCAAGATCCTGTGGTTTTCCTAAGTATAGACCTACTGGTAGGTTAGTTTCAATTTATTTATTAGATTCCGTGGAAAATGGAGAGTTGAGGAGAGGTGAGGAACCTTTCTTTGCTTTTAATAAAAATGAGGTATTATTGGACTTTGTTGACCAAGATTTGGATTCAATGTTCAACTCTAACAGGAATAAAATTGTGTTCATGGCAAATCTAAAGGGGATAACCCCTTTGCATTTATTTGCCATGAACACATTTTTTTTACTTTACATAGTCCGCACTTTTTAGTTCTTCGTTTGTGGCATAGATGGCGCTGTAGCACTTTTTGTGCTATGTTGCTGTAGTACCTTTTGTATTGTCTGCTATAAATATCTTTAATAACTTATTGATAATTTATAAATTATTTTCAACGTTTCTTACTTTAATTTAACTTTTTATTTTGTTTTACTGCAAAGCTGAGTTGTAGAAGTTGCACAAGTTGAGTTGAAATAAGAAGTTACCTTTTAATTTTTGGTATAGGTTATTTTGGTGATCACCATGAATTTAGTTCGTTGTATTTTACTTTAACGTTTGATCAAATATTCTAAAGCCAGTTAAATAAAAGAAAATCGACAAATCCATATTTTTTTCAAGTATAAAATTTTAGTACCTTTATTAAACTTCTAAAACTTTCTTACAACCTCTACTTTTTCAATTTCCTTACTTTTTGCTATAAATCTAAAGCACGGACTCACTGTCTCAGCATACATAAATAATTCTTTTGCTTAATGGACCTTAAGAATGTTTATGACTGAAGTTTTCCTGGCTTCGGTATCCGAGTGTAAAGTAAAGGCACTTGTTGTTATTGTGCCTACTCCTTCCTTTACATTATGGGAATATTGTTGCAATAATATTCAGTTGGAAAAACTAAAAAGAAAATACGAGTATGTACCAACTAATTTAAGTCAAGCCTCCTTTATTTATAAGATTTCGGTAGGGTCTTTTCCTTTGTGTTAGTTTAGGAGTTAACTCCGGTACATAGGAAAAAAAGGAAAACAAGCATTATGAATGAAATTACAAGAGTGCTGGTTGTCCCAATGAAACATAATCCCAGACAGGCTTATATATCGTGGTTTCAATAACCGTTTTCTTTGCAACGTTTGCAAGAGGTGTCTAGAGTAACATGACTTAACTAACTTATTAGAACCTCACTGCTAGTAGGTATAGGTACTGGCCTCCATAAGTGGCCATGTCATTTTCTAGGGTTCTAGGATATACAAGTTTCGTCACGATAACCATTTTTATTTTGATTTCCAGCCCAAAGTGTTCTTCAATTTATGAACCAGCACTGGCAACCTGTAGCAAAGGAACTGCAAGCACCAGTGTTCAACGTGAACGTTAAGGTAATCGTCATGAACTTACACAAATATCTGAAGAGTATTACGTTGGATCAAATGCTTGTGAATTATTAGTTCTGTAAGTCTTAATAAATACTAAAAAAAAAATGGTCCTCTTTTATTTTTTTTTCTGACCTGTTTAGTTACAGTACATTAATCTATGGACTGAAAAGCAATCTGCATTTAACTTACACACTTCTGCTCATTCAAAATTTAATTTAAAAATCATTTTCTGCTTCATGTATTATTTCGTTCTCAGGACCGTGGGTATTTTTAAATGAATTCTGGGCATAAGATGAACACAATAGAAAATATATCTCAAATATACATAATTAGTACTTTATGTCATTCTATAGAAAAAGAGGACAGAAAAAGAGCCACTATTATTCAAATTAATAACAGGGGAGCTAAATAAAAAAAGGACTTATAAAACGAGCGAAAAAAAAACTAAGCGACTGCTGATGAGATACTGTTTTAATAACTTGAGCGGTATGAATTGAAAAATTGGCTGCGCAAATAGGTACTAGGTACATCTTCAATAAACCCCATGACACATCAGTTCTCAGTATAGACTACAGAACAAGTATAGCAAAACTAACACCAAACCTATTACAAAGTGTTATTATCTTGCCTGTCCACTTAAACTAACACGTTATTTAATAACACGTTATTTTAATAAAGTGCCATTGTTTAAATAACACCATTTTAAAATAATTATAATTGTGACAACTAATCTCGTAAGGTACAGCACCACACTGGCCGGTGAAAGACCAATGACCATTTTTTTTTCAATCCTTCCTCCTCTTTAAGTCGTTTTTCTTCAATGCTGAGGGCGTGGCCTCTTAAGATCATGACCTCTTTCTCCCGGACTGCCTTGCGCCAGCTCATTCTGTCTTCGGCAGCGTGTAAGACATCGCAGACAGAGGTGCTTAGGGCAGAGCAACTGGTCTGACCATCCACTAACCCATACTAGGCTAGCTCTTCTGTAGTGTGTCCCAGTATGAAAATATTAATAAATATAATATAAATATAAATTAATATGATGGAAATATTTTAGGCATATTAGCCTATAGGCCCTTCTCCGTCTACCACTACAGGAGTTGCCGTGGTTTGGAAATAGTGTGAGGTGCGTGTCTAAAAAAATAAATTGATTTCAGAAATTTTCAGTACACTTCTGCCGTCTTGGGTTTCGGTCACAAAGATCATAATAGTAGCTCGTTTCTTGATTTGCTAAAACGAGAGAGTAATCTATGATGAAGGACCGGCTAAATGTGGATGAACTCTAGATAGTTACACCTCTGCTTAAACCCTCAAGGATGACAAGCGTGATTTGTTTTAAATGGCTGCAGATATATATATGTATTACGACACAACATTAGCACAGATTAGATCTACAAACAATTACCTAGTGCTAATTGTAGGGTGACATTTAAAATTAGGAGCTAATATGAGATAATTGCATGTTAATATAAAGAGTACTGTTATGAGTATTTATCTAACAGATGTTATTATTATTCAGCGTGGAATTTTGTAATGCCACCTGGAGGGAAAGTACTCTTAATAAATTTTTTTTGTGGGGATATGTAAATTTGATTTTTTACATATCCCCACAAAAAAAATCTAATGGGGTGAGATCTGGCGATCTCGCAGGCCATCTGATGTGCCGTTTGTACCAATCCAGGTATTAAAAAAAGTACAGGGTATAATTTTTTCAGATTTTAGCCGGTTCGATTCCCGGGTGTGGGAGAAGAGAATTTTCGAAATTCTTTGAATGCAGTTTGCTTTCTATTCAAAAATAAAGGAATGTTTCCTTTGAGTAAAATTTTCTATCTGCAGTATTAAGAGTACTTTCCCTCCAGGTGGCATTACAAAATTCCACCCTGTCTAAGTGGTAGGTATCTAAATCGTTAAAATTAAAAACAGAAATTTTCCTTCATAAATGATTCAAGAACAGCCAAGGCCCCGGCTATCCCCGTTGGGGTTGCAGGTTGTTGTAAGAGATACCAAGGGCTCGACATAAAGGGCTAAGAAGGAACATGAGTGGTTTTTAGTCAGTAGAAGTCTGACACTCCCTTTCACTCTGCCCAAGAGCGGGAGGGGTTATTTGATGATTTTCCACCCGCCAAAAAAAAAAGGCCCCGGCTATCCACATCTAGGTACATTGAGGTCTCGTAGGATCCTGGGTCCAATGACCAGGTCAGGCAAAAAGTGTTATTGGGTTTATATTATAAATTTCTTAATAGTAGCTCGGACTATTTTCAAATTTTAACGTTTTATTTTCTCCGCGTGCTCCAAAAAGCTTGTTATTTTCCAGGAAATCACTATTTTATTTTTAATTACCGATGAAAATTGTACATGTCGATGTGCAGTGGTCCAGAATAATGTACTGAATATGTGGTTTCAGAATTCCTTTCACCCCGGAGGTATTGATACAACATCTTAACCCTGGCTTTCGTTATTTTAGTACATCATTATCCCACTGCAGAGACTCAGGCCTCCTCTTTCGGAGAGGGATGGGCTATAATCCACCACGCAGGCATGTCTTCAAATATTTTGGTTCTAAGACATGCCGTGCAATAAATCGGTTCAGTAATTTTCGAGTAATCGGGGAACATAAAAAAACCCTGTCGGGTAAATTGCCTAGTGTTCGCAAGCACAACTGCTGAGCATGACATATTAGGTTCGATTTCTGGGTCGGACAAAGTGTAATTGGGAAAAAACCCAATTACATCCGGAATTTAGCAGTAACTGGTATGGAGCCTGTATTTGTGCCCGGCTGATGGCAAAAGGCTCGCATCCTGTATACTTAAACATATCTGGCGAAATGTGGGTATAAATTGTACTAGCGGACGTCACGCGGTTTTACTCGTAGTAGTTCCCGTTCCCGTAGGAATACAGAGATAAAAAAGTAGTTAAAAAACTAAAAAACCCGACTGAAATAACTGAAAAGCAAAAAACAAGCACATTTTAAATTAAACAAAACTTGGAAGCAGTTGGGGTCCATTCTATTTTCATTTCATAATTTAATATTCAAATGAAATTCGTCTTTTTATTAAAAACAAAGAAATTTGCGGACTTTGGGGACCATATCGCGAATTAAAAAAAAAACTACACCACCGAGTAGGGTATCAAAATGAAGGGTTTTAATAGGAGATTACAAAAATATACTACACTTATATGTTTCAAAGAAATTCAAAGTCACAGAACCTATAAACAAACACAAAAGTTAAATCATCTGCGAAGAATTTTACGCGACCAACGAAAGAGCAAACAGAAACAAAATAACTTAAAGAACTAAAAAGTTGGAAATAAAAAAAATAGTTCAAAAATTAAAAAAACCTGACTGAAAAAACTGAAAAGTAAAAAACAAGCATTTTTACAAACTTGGAAGCAGGCGGGATTCCAAGTTTGTAAATATGCTTGTTTTAAGCAAACAAAAAACAATAAAAATATTATTTACACCTGTGCTCAACCCTTCGGAGATTACTGGCGTGATGTTATGCCAGGTCAATGATTTATTACGACGCGACGACTGGTTTAGGGGCAAACTAGCCAGTAATAAATCAATATTTTATTAACATTTAAATATTACAATTTGTTGCATTTTACAAAGTCTGACGTCGATGTAACATTGAGATTTGAATTACAAAGTTCACACCATTTTCACCTTCACGGTATACAATACACGTGCAATACTCCTTATTTTTACTGACAAAAAACCACCCATGTTCCTTCTTAGGTGGAAACGCAATAACGCGGCCTCTCGACAAAGGATTGTCGAGGCCGCGGTATCTCTTTCGAACCACCTGCAGCCCCGACGCGAGGCTTGAAACACCTGATTGTCTGATATAAAGATGATACAGTGCTTCGGAAGGCAGGTTTGGAAACTCAAAAAGGTATGTGGAGTCGTTAGAGATCTTACTGCGACAATGACGTCAGTTCTTGAGATAAAATAATTGGTATTTTGATTGTTACATTCAATGACGTAGGTACACAACCAGCTTTACATATCCAGTATAACACGGAATAGCTGTATAGATTTGCCATACAATGAGCGATCCGTATAAACTGGTTATGTATATCTTGATTGGACGTCGCGCGTACTTGCCAAAAAAAAATGCGATAAAATCTTTTGTTCTAAACCCAAATGTATTCAAAACAAAACACAATTTATGCAATTCCGCATCACTGGCATCAAATTGTTGAGGAAATGTTTAAGACGGACTTCTTATTCTTATTATTGCGTTTCCTGATATAAACAGGTTGAAATCTTGAGATCCTGCATTCGACGACCAGTGGCGGATGTCTTCGGAAGTAAAATCCGTGCTAGCTATGTTTTCAGTTTTGCTGTTTTTGTTCTTTGCGACAGTCAATGTGCTGTCAAATCCAGGTGAGTGAGTTTTCTGGTTCTATGTCAACTTTTATTCATCATCAGCATTTCAGCCCGGAATCACCCACCTGTTGGCCGAAGGCTTTCCCTACCGTCTGATGTCTTCTGTTTATGCGTGTCTCTTATCCATTTTTTCTCCGTAATGATGACGATATCATCAACCAAAAAATATTAAAATATTTTTTACTTTATTACAATTCCTTGACTTTTAAAATTAAGTAATTAGTATTGTGATAATAATCATTTAGTCATATCATAACACTGAAAACTATGTGTTTTTAGTTCCCGATATTTTATTTCCCAATATTTATTAATTTGAGATGGGAATTTTTAAATCAGAACAATTATTAAACATGGTAAAAATGCCGTTTCCAGTGATTATGGTGTTTCACCAAGTTATAAAAAAATATTTACTCAGCTATTGCTTTTTAAAAATAAATAATTATTTATTTCCAGCGATAAGCTTGTATCAATGCAAGTCAAACGACGATGCGTGCGTCACTCGTGCAGTCAACGCTGCATTTCCATTGATTCTAGAAGCTAACCCAGAAATTGGTGCGGAAGCCTGTGATCCTATGTTCCAAACAGAAATAGAAGGAAAACTGTCAATACTGCATTTTAAACTATTCAATTCAACTATCACTGGATTCAAGTCATGTGTCATTGAGAGTGCAAAGTAGGTTATGTTATTTTGTTTTCTTATTTATCTATTCATTTCATAATTATTTATTAATTATCTCAAAGGTCTCTAAATTAACAGTTACATGTAGATTATGTGGGGTACAATAGATCTCGGTAAACTGAGTCGGGAATAACTTCATGAAACATTTTCTTTGTTTATTTCATATGAAAACAAAACGTAGTAACGTACAGATATTTAAGGCCGAGATTGAAATCGTTCAAAAATAATAATATTTTAAGAATTATTAGCGACCCTACTGACCTGATCTCTCAGGAGAAGTTCCTGATCTTTGGATTGCCTTATTGGTCAGTCAGAGTGAAAACTGATGAGAAACAGAGCTTAATCTATTTTTATTGCCTTTATTGGCTGCCTGGAAGGGAAACAAGAGCAAATATGCTCTAAAATAAAAATATTCCTGTGAGCTGTTCTTGACAGCACCTGAGAAATTGCCTTGGTATCCGTGGTACCTTACACTACCCAGGCACGTACTTACATCTAATCCTTTATCTGTGTTCAACATTTCAGACTTAACGAAGAAGAACAAACTCTGAAAGTGGATCTTCAATGCGGTGGCTTTACTTTAACAGGCTTATATGACATCAATGGCCGGCTTATCGTGCTCCCAGTCGAAGGAAATGGAGACTACAGCATTGTTACAAGTGAGTTAAGGACTATTTTTGTTCGGCAACGTTTAGCTAAAAAAACATTGTTTTTAAAAAGGCTAGATTGTAATGCCATGTAGAAAAAAACTCGTTTGTTCAAAAGATATTCTTACTTAAAAAAAATGCTAGAATTGATTTTATTAAATCAGGTATCGATGCCCTCGTTATTTTTTGTCTAAAATGTCAAGTTCAATGTTTGCTTCCGGTAATTAATTTAAGTAAGTTTCACATGATTCCACTCGTCATAAGTTATGACGAGTGGAATCATGTGAAACTTACTTTCAATTTAAATTGAGTATTTGTCAAAAGTGTAGTGGTAAGCTAGTTATTAGGTCGGTTATACTCTTATAAGACAGTAATTACAGAATACTAAATGTGATTTGGTATAATTATCCAAATATTAAATAATTCATTTTGAGTTTTCAGATAAATACCGCATCGCACTGGTCATGGAGTTGAAAACATACACCGGCAAAGACGGCAAAACTTACAGAAGTATCAAGAACTTCAAAGTTGAAGCAGAACCTTTGGAACCTGTTGTATTTGATTTTAAGAACTTGTTCAACGGGCAGAAAGAACTAGGTACAACGACCAATCAAACTATGAGAAAATCAAATTAACATCAGCTCATTTGATTTTCTCATAGGCGTTCAGACTTTTGCGGGTGCGACTCTAAAATCTAATATACACTACAAATATAACAGCTCACTACTTAGGACCCAGTAATATTAATGACAATAATATCCGTGGCGCCAATAGGCAACTGGGCTTATCTCAGTTGTATACGTCCCTGTGTGCCTATTAGCCTTGTTCTGTTCTGTCTCCTGCTGATATCGAGGGAAGAAAATGAGGAAAATTATGTTTTTCCTGCTCCTCCGCTATTCTTTTCTGATTAATTTCGTTGCGGGCTCCAATACAGTTAAATCGTTTCTCTGGGATTTCGTTGAGCTTCATTGTCTTGGCGCTTTTCTTGTGGTCGCCACTGTTGATTCTGAATTTCAGGAGATACAGTTGTTTGGGAACAGTGTGGCGGGCTTGCCCCAAATAAAAATACACAACAAAGCTTGCCCGTTAAGCGTTTGTGTCTATAAGATCGCGAACGCACGAGAATGGGAATATCTATACGCGCGCGCTCGATTTCTCTCATATCGAAGCTCTTTGTCTGATATTGCCAGTAGTAATATACTCGTCTCAAAGATTAAGTCATGCATGTCTCAGTGCAAGACGTATTAAGGCAATACCGCGAATTGCTCAATATACCAGTCAGGCTCTACGCCTTGAGAGTAACTTATTGGGTTGATATTCTGTAAACTAACTATCCTGGAGAGGTTTGCGATTAAGAGCAAGCTTTCACAATAAAGTTAGTAACACGTTTAAACACATCTTAACAGCATTCATGAGCTGTCAGAATGGCAATGGCTTAGAATATTGACAACGGTAGCTTTTGGATATCGCTTATATTTGCCGATAGTGTGCGTTTAGTTTCTTTGGTGGAATCCGAATAAAAAAAAAACAGCTAGCATTAGTCGCAGAAGTTGTCGACGGGGCGGATCATTACTAATCAGAACCCAGCTCAGTGACTCGGAAAGTATGTAAAACAGTTGGTGATGACTGTCATTCGTAGATTGTTACGGGTCATCAGAAGCCTGAAAATCTGAAACTAAGAGCCAGTGCTTTCCAGTAACAGGGGTATGAAGGTCAAATAGACGTTCTATTTAAAATGTAGGTACAGATGATTCGTTAATGAGAATAACTTTTGGAATTTCAGTCTTAATAGTAAAATTTTCATGTGAGAAAAGCAGTTAATTTTATTAAGAAATGTTTTGTGTTTGAACTTGAACATATCTGTTAGATTCCTTTGAAAAAGTCTATAATTTTCGTCTAGGACTATCGGCAAATAAAGGACTATTTTTGTAAAGTGAATCATCCTGGGAGACTACGACAATCATACAAATAAATGGTACTTTAAGTAGAATAGCATAGGGCAGATAAATATCAGTTGTCTGTCAATTGATTTTTATGACCTGTACCTACTTGCAGTTAATAAACATTTTCCCTCATTTCAGCTGACACAGTCATTACCTTCGCCAATAGCAACTGGCACGAAGTCGCCAATGAAGTTCAACTGCCAGTATTTACAGCGAATTTCAAGAAAGTCGTCAAAAACGCAAATAAATATCTTAAGACTGTATCGGTGGACGAATATATTATTCAGTAATATGGAATGTTGAGGGTTGTTCTTACATTGAATAGATCTGTTTTAAGTCTGATTTAATGAGGTTTAAATTAATTTGTACTGAAGATTTTACCATTTGTGTACCATGAGTGGTTTTGAAATTATGTATAAATTACTGTAAAAGAAATTACCAAAGGAGATTAATGTAATAGACATTATCTGGAAAGATGTTTAAATTTATTGTTGTTTTATTTTGTTAAGGAATGAAATAGGTGTATTGTTAACCAACTTTATTAAAAGAGGAAGTAATGTGTGAAATGAGCTTTTTAATTGATTTGTACTAAAGCTTTGAAACGGTGAAGGAAATAATCGTGAGGAAACCGGCATGTCTTAGAACAAAAAGAAATCGAAGATATGTGACATCTTCCAACCCGCACTGGGCCCACGTGTTGGATTATGGCCCATCCCTCTCCTAGAGAGGAGGCCTGAGTCCTTGCAGAGGGAACATTATAGGCTGATGATGTTGATGATGATGATGATGAAAGACTTTCAGACTTCCTCTTATGTACTCATTTCTTATTTTATCCATTCGCGTATCACCACACATCCCCCTAAGCATTCTCATCTCAGGAACATGTAAATGCCTTATATTCATCCCTTTTGTGGCCCAACATTCTGATCTATACAAGACAGCAGGTCTAACCATTTTTTTATAAATCTTCTTAAGTTTAAAGGGAATGCGGGAGCCACAGATTGCTCCCGTGACCTGGCGCCATTCCATCCATCCCATGTTATTTCTGTGCTTATCACTACGGTCTATTTTGCTATAGCTTTGCACGAGTGAACAGAGATACCTGAAGTCGGAGCAGACCGGAAGAAAAGCGCCACCCTGCGCTATGGTATTAATTCGGTTTTAGTTCTGCTGATTTTCAAGCCAACATTCTCCAGCTTCTGTTACCATTTCCTCAATCTGCTCTGAATCTCAGGTACATCATCACCGACATGGACAATGTCGTAGGTAAAAGGCATGCAACAGGGTGTCTCTTCCTGTATGTCCGACGTCAACCAAACGTCGTTTTTTCATTTCATAATTTAATATTCAAATGAACCCCGCCTGCTTCCAAGTTTTGTTTAATTTAATATGTGCTTGTTTCTTGCTTTTCAGTTTTTTTCAGTCGGGATTTCTAGTTTTTTAACAACTTTTTTTTTAAATCCAACTTTTAAGTTATTTTGTGTTTGTTCTTTCGTTGGTCGAACTTTTTTGTTTATTTATAGGATTTGTGACTTTGAATTTCTTTTAAACAGATAAGTGTCATATATTTTTGTAATCTCCCTTTATTTTGATACCCTACTCGATCAAGGATTTTTTTTTTGAAATTCGCGATGTGGCCCCCAAAATCCGGCATTTTTTTGTTTTTATTTTTATTATTTTAATGTAGCTAGTGACACTCGCGCCATCCAGACAAATCTAATGACACATATTTTATTCCAATCCCTTCATCCGTTTAGGAGTTATGAGGAAACAAAGAAACGGACATACCAAAATACACGCCAAACACATAGCCCTTCTTTTGGGCTTCGCCGCAGTCGGGTAAAAAGGGGCGCGGTTCGGTGCATTGGTCGATTCCTAAGGAGAAAAACCGGCAAGAAACTCCAACGGTTACTCTTTTAATCTTTTAAAATGGTTTGGGTTAACAATAAGTTTAAGGTCCATACATAATCTTGGTATAATACACACATGAAGACTATGCAGATTATTGTGTGAGATGGTCTTTTGAAGAAAGCAAAACACAGATTTGAGTGGACCCGTCCAGTGACTGCAAGCATTTATCAGTTATGGTCGAGCTCGACTTATAACTCAAGGAGCTCATCGTCACGACGAACAATACCAAGGAAAGGTCATTTGGGTAGGTCGCTTATAGTACTCAAACTGCCAGACAATCGTTAAATTTAAAGAAAGACCCACATTCACAATATAAAAATAACAAAATATTTATCAGATTACATATAAAGGGTGTAAAAGAACCCTTAACGCAAACGAAAGGCACTTGTTCTCCCCACCACTGCGATATTTTTTTTGTTCCAGTGGTCTGGAACAAAAAAAATATCGCAGTGGTGGGGAGAACAAGTGGGAACCCCCTAGTTACGGAGATATTGGGGGTCAAAGTTCCAAATTTTGCACCCCTTTTTTTGTAAATACTAGTTTTACACGTTGTAACTTTACTTAAATTAACTTCATGACCCTTTTACTATTCAAAGCATCCACTAGCACAATGTTTTAAGAGTGCTGCATTGAGTTTTACCTTAAAATGAAATTTATAACCCCAAAAAAAAAGTAGTTTCCCAGCAAAAAATTTTGCGTAGGGGTACTTAGTTTGATGTACAGAATACAAATACAAAATACAAAATACAAAATCTTTATTTTTGAACAAAAGGTTTTACATTAGTTGGTGATTGGAGCCTCCCTTTAAGCAAGTAATGCCTGTGTTAGGAGACTCCGCTCTTCCACAGCAATATAATAAATCAGAACCTTAGATATAAACAGTATATTTGTGTGTATATGTTTGGGTTTGTGTGTGTGGATGTGTGTTTGCGTGTTTGTATGCATGTATGTGCGTGTGTGTTGGTGTGTGTGTGGATGTGTGTTTGCGTGTTTGTATGCATGTATGTGCGTGTGTGTTGGTGTGTGTGTGGATGTTTGTGTGCATGTATGTGTTTCATTTAGTGTGTTGCAATAGCGCCTCAGTGTCTATGTAATTTAGTGACTTAATCCAATTAGTTATAACTTTTTTACACTCGTGTAATTGTTTATTGTGAACATATATTTTTTTATTTATCCTATTATAAAGTTGACATGATAGTTTAATGTACTGAATGGCAGCAAATTTCGTTTTTGTTTGTGGAACCTGTGCTATGAGATCTTTTCGTCTTCTTGTTATTGCAGTTAAATCATATGGCAGATTTTTATGCTTTTTGAGAACAGTACGTATGATATATAACTTTCGAACAGAAACCAGTCCACTATCCTGATAGAGACTCTCAGTAGGGTATGTGATCCTTTTGAAATACATAATTTTTATTAAAGCACGCTGGCTTCGTTCAACATGTATAAACTTTGATTTTCCTGCACCTCCCCATATTGTGATACAGTAGGCTATAACTGATTGGGCTAGAGAGATATATATTTCATTTAATAAATTTCTATCAGACCCTGATTTCTTTTTTATATTTATGGGCACAATATATCTGAGCGTTTTAAACATCCACACCAGTTTCTTAATCCTTCCAGAAACATGTTCAACATGAGAGTACCACGACAATCTCTGGTCAATAATTACACCTAAATATTTAGTTTCAGAAACTTTTTTAATTAAGGGGCAAGCGCAATTATTGTTATCGCATGTGTTGCTTGAGTGTACTTTAATGTTGAACACATCATTTGGTTGTGATTTTTTATAAATAGAGAAGCATATGTAATTGGTTTTCAAAGTGTTTAACGTGAGAAGGTTGCTATCGAGCCAAGTCGCAATTTGGAACATGCCTCTCTCTGTCTTCATTTTAACATCGGACCAACTGTGCCCATGGAAGACAACAGCAGTGTCATCAGCGTAGGAAAATATATTTGCGTTTTCCACTTTTAGGTTACAAAGATCGTTAATGTAAGCTAGAAATAGTGTGGGACCCAGGACACTACCCTGCGGTACCCCGAACAACACTTTACTGTCATCACTAATATATCCTCCAATCTTAACCTTCTGTTTCCTGTCTGTGAGATAGTCTACGAAGAATTTGAGAGGAGTTCCCCTTATTCCAAGTTTCTCCAGTTTGGTCACCAGGGTGGGAACGGAAAGAATGCTTGGTTAACGTATGTGTGAAGGGTTGGTTTACACCCTATATAACAGAGATATACAAATTATAATTACGGACTCATAATATTTTGGTACGTCAGATTTAATTGAGTTCTAGGTATTATAAAACGTAATTTTTCACCGAAAGAGTCCGTTTACACCTTGTATTTAAGACCCATCTAATAAACAGTTTACCTGTTACCATCAACTTGACTCCAATCTCAACTACGGGCTCCTACTGAAATTCTTTTGACGAAGAACTAAATCCAGATCCGGAATTAAAATACCAACGAGACAGTTTGATGAAAATCGTTGCAAAATAAATAAAACTGCAATATAAAAGAAGCAGAAACTAATAGGTACTCATCATCTTCAAACTTTTTTTTTTCGACATGATCTTCAACTATAATTTTATTTAAATTGTATCGTAAGTTCGAAAGAAAGGAATCGCAAGTAGGTCCAGCATCGGCGCACATTGCAGCAATAACAGTTAATACCACTTTCATCGTGACTTGGCGCTTCAGATCTTCACTTATAGTACAGAAAGGGCTTACAGCGATGTCAGATACCTCAAGCGTTGTTCAAGCGAAGACCTATTACCCGCACAACTATGACTGTAAAGCCAACTATGTTGGGGTTGGCTTCCAGTTCTAAATTCTGACCACTTCTATCGACTGTGAAAGATCTAGAATTGACAATCGGGACCATCGACTTTATCTACTTTCCGGGGCACGAAGGGAACTCGGTATCTAAAGATGGTCAGCCATCTACTGATCCTAGATCCTCGGCAATCACCGCTTAGCCTTTATGATCAACCTGGGCGGCTGTTATTATTAAGCCGCAAGCCCCTCTTAGCTACTACACCCGCTACCATAAAAAATGACATATAGAAAAAATGTAACTCCGTCAGGCCATATTATAGCCAAATTACATAATTGTTTCGACAGAAACCAGTTAATATGTTAATTGATAATAAAACTGAGAGCACCTCATCATTTGGTGTTGGCACAACATTTTTTCCGTTCAGTCGCAAAATGTACCTTCGCGAAATGCACCCCATACGCAAAACGTACCATTCTCAAAATGCACCTTTCTCGAAATGCACCTTTCGCATAATGCACCGTTCGCATAGTGCACCTTTCGCTTAACGTACCTTTTTACCCGACTACGGCAAAGCCAAAAGGAAGGGTAATGATTTTGGCAGTCTATGTATGTATGTATGTTTGTATGTTCCACCGTAGCTCCTAGACTATTGAACGTATTTCAATAAATGAGGTGTCAATAGATTCGTAAGAATAACCCGGGTGACATAGGCTATATAATTTTTATTTTCTTTTTCAATTTTTTTCTTCTTCTATATCATCATCATCTGCCTAGCCTTTTCCCAACTATATTGGAGTCGGCTTCCAGTCTAACCGGATGCAGCTGAATACCAGTATTTTACATGGAGCGACTGCCTATCTGACCTCCACAACCCAGTTAATACTAGGTAATACGATACCCTTTGGTAAGACTGGATGTCAGACTATCAGGTCACTGACTACCCGTAACGACTGCCAAAGATCTATAAATGGCACCCGGGACCAACAGCTTAACGTGCTTTCCGAGGCACGGAGGTAACTCGGTATGTAATGGGCGGTCACCCATCCACAGATCGACCTAGGCAAGCGCAGCTTAACCTAAAGATCGACCCGAGTGACAGTTCTTATTAAGCCACGAGCTCCTCTTCTTTCTTCTTCTATATCAACATGCAAATAAATTATTTATGTTTATTTTTAACAAGTACACTGTACAGTCGAACAAACTAGTAAGTATACATGTAGAGTTCTTGATAATTCTAGAACACTGAAAATATTGATTGCAATTCTGTTTCTTATAGTGTTTCGCATGAAGCGACTGATGTCAAACGCTGTATCGTTTTATATCAGTCTCTTAATCTCAAAAGTAAACAAGTTAGCTGGCTGTATACCTACTTATTAGCTGGTTCGACTGTACAGGTATTTATATTATTTTACAACCAGGTATAGGTAGTATAATATAACTATGATATTTCCAGGAAAACCTAATGAATAATTTATTATTTTATGTAACCTCACCTGTCCATCATCTTACTCAAAACATTTAAAACTAATTATTTCGGTTTTTTGCCTAAATCAGAGTCAGACTTTAGCAGTTTTTCAATAACATACCTTGTTCAAAAACTAGAATACGTGAGAATATGATCAGCAATTTAAAGTAGGCCATTAAATAACACCTCTATTTACTTAAATGGAATAGAATCAGGATTTTGTTTTGTTTAAATGCTTACATAACATTTCATTAATTTAATTTTGCAAGTCTTATTATTACGGCCATATCATTAGACCCGCAACTTTGAACTGTAGTGTATTATATACCTATAGGCTATTTTTGTCTACTCATTGCGGATGGAAGCTAAAGTGAAGAAAAACCTGTCATTAAATTATTAGGTAAAATCATTTATATAAAACGCTTCACTTATTTTAATGGTATAAAAAAGGTTTATAATAATGATGTGCCATGTGTTTTTATTTAATTACTTTGCGATAAATAATTATTAGTTGACAGCCCGTGTCTTATGACCCTACACGATATATTATGTAGGTTTTTTTTAAAGTACAATGACAAGCATTTATATGAATGTCAAATGGCAATAATTTCAAATAATAATGTAACTTTATACTTGACAGTCTTATAGAGTTAATTATTTTTTATTTATCAATTTTACAAAAATTGAACTCAAAAAAAAAATATGCTAAGACTCCTTGCATTACAATGCAAAAAAGTCAAGTCTCAAAGTCGTGTCGTCTTATTCTATGTAAAGACAGAACTGCCGGTCCCCACCACCACCTATTAGGGTGTTTTTTTTTTTTTTTTTGTTTTGGCAGGAGTGGGAAATCCCCACGGACACCTCGACTACCTCGCAGGCTGTGAGATAGTCGAGGTAGTGCCGGACTCGAACCGGCTAAAACCACACTCCTGCCCCACCAGTGTCCCTCTGACGTGGTCAGAGCCCTTAATGCTTATTTTGTGCCTTTTTCAGCAACTTTTAATATGATTGTTGTATCGAGGCCGAAGAGACCACGCTCTTTCGCAAAATTGTTTCAGGTGTGTTGAATGCAATATACTAAATGTTATATTATGTTTCAATGTTTTATAATTACGCTTCAAGTTATATTTTTCCTAAAATGTTTATTATAATTATCTTTTAACTATTTATAATTGATGAGTTCAATTCTATTTATACTAATTTTTGTTCTATTTATTTATACTAATTTACCTATCTGTAATAAAAATAAGTTTTACTCTGTAAAATTAATAGAAGAAAGGCAGAAATTATGTGCAAAGAGAGATTTACAGTACAGACTTAAAGATAAAGAAGTAAAACGTAGTATAAGAACAGATATTAGAAATTACAATAATAGACTGGTACAGGATGCTCTAGATAATAACTGCTCCCTGAAAATAGCAAAACAAGGCATTTCAAATCATAAATCATGGATCACACATTTAAAAGACGATAACGGTAACAAACAAATGAATAGATCAAAAATATTAGATATCTGTACGAATTTTTATAAATCCCTTTACTCCGACGACACTCGACCACCCTCAATACCCGACTATTGCTGTCCTGATAGTATACCACCCATAACTGGGTACGAAGTCCATGTAGCACTCACCAGGATGAAAAACAATAAATCATGCGGCGAAGACGGCATCAGCACAGAGTCTTTGAAAATAGGCGAACCTATCCTCCTCCGCTATATCACCAAACTCTTTAACAACATATTACAGTCTGGTAACTTTCCTAAAGATTTTTGTCACTCAAATATCATTTTACTCCACAAGAAGGGTGATAAGTCAGACATTAATAATTACAGGCCCATCAGTCTCATATCACACATTTATAAAACCTTCATAAAAATAATAGAAAATCGTATATCCGGTGAATTAGATAAACACCAACCTCCTGAACAGGCAGGTTTTCGCCCTGGCCTTTCTACAACAGATCATCTACATACAGTCAACCAAATCATAGAAAAACATGTAGAATATAAACTACCACTACACCTAGCTTTTGTAGACTACTCAAAAGCCTTCGACAGCATTTCACATTCAGCCATTTTTAACGCCTTGAGCAATCAAAACATTGACCCCACTTACATACATTTGCTACGCAACATATACAACAATAGTACAGCCGCAATAAAATTAGAAACTACAGGTCCAAAATTTAAAATAGAGAAAGGAGTTAAACAGGGTGACCCGCTATCTCCTAAACTGTTCACCAGTACTCTCGAAGAAATATTCAGGAAGTTGGCAGCCAATTGGAGGGAAAGAGGCATTGTTCTCGGCGAGACGAGATTATCAAATCTACGTTTCGCCGACGACATTGTTCTCTTTGCTTCTTCAGCCACAGAACTTCAGCTTATGCTTCAAGACCTAAGCGATACAAGCCTTGAGGTTGGACTGAAGATGAATATGTCGAAGACCAAAGTTATGTCCAACGGAACACCTAACATAATAAAAGCAGACGGGGAAACAATACAACATGTCCAGGAATACCTGTACTTGGGCCAAGTAGTCTCTTTCCAGGCTAGGCAAGACAAAGAAGTCGCAAGACGAACTGAAAACGCCTGGAAGAGCTACTGGTCCATGAAAGAGCTGTTTAAAGGTCAGTTGCCTATAACTCTGAAAAGGAAACTTATGGACATGTGTATTCTTCCCGTCTTAACCTATGGTGCACAGATTTGGTCTTTGACAAACATCCAGAAGTCCAAACTCAAGGTTTGCCAACGAGCAATGGAGCGCAGTATACTAGGTGTTAAATTAACGGATCGTGTTCAAAACACAGTGCTGCGTTCCAAAACAAAAATAGCTGACGTGGCCCAAAAGGCTGCTCAACTCAAATGGGACTGGGCAGGACATGTCTGCCGCATGCCGGAAAATCTGTGGGCCAAAATAGCAGGAAACTGGTGCCCTGACACAGTGAGACGGGGTCGTGGCAGGCCACGAAGGAGATGGCGGGATGAACTGGATCGGTTCCGTCAAAACTGGAAGGAGGACGCGCGGGTTCGAGAGAAGTGGAAAGAGTGGAGGGAGGCCTTTGCCCTGGAGTGGGACAGAGCAGGCTAATAAAAAAAAAAAAAAAAAAAAAAAAAAATTCGACACGTACGTAACTCCACTGTATTTATTATTTATTTATTTAGTTCTCTGTATGAAACATCGCCTTAATATCAAAAGTTTGGATTGTTTGGTTTATCGTTTATGATATCTCTACTATATACCAAATATATACTTAAATATCATATCTTTAACAGACTTCTGTGCGAACTTTTGAAATACTGCTTTAGTTGGTGGACGACAGATGTTTGCAACCACGACACAACTTAATGAGTCCATCGGAACTGGCCCATGGTCCAGCTTAACTTTAGTTATTTTATTATAAAATTCCCAACAGTTACCATTCTCCACAAGACCAGCCCCGGCCTATTAGGGTGTTAGAAAGCCGTAACAACACCCCAATACGTGAAATACTTATATTGCAGTAAAAATATCGTTGAAACAAGATGAGTATCTACAGGCTTGCTAACATTAAGTTACTACAGGCTTGGCTACAATAAGTAACTACTGGCTTGGTAATATTAAGTTACTATACAGGCTTTATAAAAGTAACTACAGGCTCGGTAACAATTAGTTACTATAAGTTTTGTAACAATTAGTAACTACTGGTTTTATAACCATGAGAAACTACAGGCTCGGTAATAATTAGTAACTGCAAGTTCGGTAACAATTAGTAAGTACAAGTTTGGTACAAAATAGTAACTATTGGTTTTTTTAACCGTAAGTAACTACAGGCTTGGTAAAAATTAGTAACTACAAGTTTAGTAACAATTAGTAACTACCGGTTTTTAAACCTTAAGTAACTACAGGCTCGGCAACAATTAGTAACTACAAGTTTGGTAACAATTGGTAACTACTGGTTTTATAACCATAAGCAACTACAGGCTCGGTAACAATTAGTAACTACAAGTTTGGTAACAATTAATAACTACTGGTTTTATAACCATAAGTAACTACAAGTTTGATAACTATTAGTAACTACTGGTTTTTAAACCGTAAGTAACTACAGGCTCGGTAATAATTTGTAACTACAAGTTTGATAACTATTAGTAACTACTGGTTTTTAAACCGTGAGTAACTACAGGCTCGGTAATAATTTGTAACTACAAGTTTGATAACTATTAGTAACTACTGGTTTTTAAACCGTGAGTAACTACAGGCTCGGTAATAATTTGTAACTACAAGTATGATAACTATTAGTAACTACTGGGTTTACAACCATAAGCAACTACAGGGTCGGCAACAATTAGTAACTACAAGTGTGGGAACAATAACTTGGTAACTTTTTTACACCTGCTATAAAATACAACGATGCACTTTTTATTATTCAGAAAATTCTTATTTGCACACTTAAAGAAGAGTTTACGGTATATTTTGTAATGAGTCAGATTTAATACTAGGTATTTATATACAGGGTTTTCCAATTGGAGGTGTTATTTTGAATAGATCCTCTATTTTGGTAGATGTCACTTTTAAAGCTGTAATTTTTGACATTTGACAAGTAGAAACTACGCCATTAATAACAACTGAATTAGATGGTATTGATCTGGACAACGTTTACTGTCAACAAGACGGCGCTACGAGTCACACTAGCAACGAAATCATTGATCTTTTACGGGAAAAGTTTCCGGACCGTGTTCTCTCGAAGAGGTGATCATAATTGGCCAAAGAGATCTTGTGATTTAACACCTGGCGACTTCTTCCTTTGGGGCCACGTGAACGAGAAGGTCTACGCCAACAGCCCAGCGTCGATTCAAGAT
This sequence comes from Diarsia rubi, assembly GCA_932274075.1. NCBI lineage: Eukaryota > Metazoa > Arthropoda > Insecta > Lepidoptera > Noctuidae > Diarsia > Diarsia rubi. The sequence continues at coordinate 14,309,901 of OW026424.1, read as the reverse complement.
CTCAAAGATGGAATTCGTGAGGCTATCGAGGACATAGGGCAGCCACTTTGCGATTTGGTTACGGAAAATTTCATGAAAATGATATGGTCCTGTAAGAGTGGTCGTGGTCCACGACCACGCTTACACCTCGCGCGGCATACCTTTCCCTTAAGTACAATATCTCAAATAGGGTAACAACTAAACAAGTTTTTTTGTTTCAAAAACATTATCAATCATGTTTTTTTTCTACCAGACTCTGCTATCGACTTCTCTATCTGCAAACTGGCATTTAAATAAAAGCAACACACATTTTGAAAGAAAAACCAGTACTCCCAGTTTTTTCTCTGACGACTTAAGCTTTATAATTATTATTTTAATTATTAGTTCAACCGTCGTCATTAAGTTAAAAGAGTTCCGTAACTCTGTAGAAAAACGCATAGGTAATAATATATGATTCACCAATTTGAACATAATTAAGTACATAATATATAAATAAAACATGGCGGAACTATTAGGGGTTCCTTGTTGACTACGGAAACATAAAAAAAATGTGTAAGGTACCCACATTTTTTTCTTGCCGTCTCTGTATGCTTTTTAAATACTAAAAGTACCTACATCAAATCTCAGTCAATACAAACTTAATACGAGTACGATAGCGTTGAGGAGCAGTTTTTTGACGCCTTCAATAGTTTTGTATTAGTTTATTTAATACTTTTTAATTAATGTACACAGTAATTAGTTAACTCTAATAAATGTCATATCATGTACTACGCATTCTGTTACTACGCATATCATGCATCATAAGCTATGGAAAGGCATCTTCTGGGCACGATCGTTCCATCATAAGCCTCATCCATTGCTTTTCATCAGGCGTGTTAAGAAAAGGCCCATTTTTCAATAGAAAAGGTAATTTTAACGAAGAAACGTAAATACCTATACGTCAGTTAATATTCGTTTAGTTTTATTTTATTAAGAATACAGAGAGTTAGGGGATAAGGAGCTAGTGGTCGGATGCGGGTTGTTCAAAAGCGATACCGTAGCCTCGACACAAAGGGCTTTTTTCGATAGGAACCACCCATGTCCCTTCTTTAGGACATGGGTGGTTCCTATCGAAAAAAAAAAACTGTGGGACCTAGATGGGATCTTAATATCTATGTTTTGTCGCAAAATTGTAATGCTTTTTTCATGTTTCACTTTTTGGTATTATTTTTGTTATTCATTGTTCTTTCTGTGTGTGTAAAATATAAATTGAAAAAAAAATATATTTGTTATTTGTTATACGGTGTAAATATACTTGTTATTTTTCTTAAATTTAAATTGACATGCTTGTATTGACATACTTAATATTGTAACCAGTGACACAATTTAATGCAATGTTATGACTTTTTAGTTTTTTTTTATTTCTTGTGTTTCAAATGTTTTGACATGTAATTTGTAATAATGGAATTCTATAATTTTCTAACACTATTGAATGATAAAAAAAAATTGATTATGTTTTGCATGCCCATGTGACGGCAGAACATGGAGAGCTAACTTAACAGACAACATCTATGTACCATTTTTCACCCATGTTTGCAAACTAATAAATGATTTGATTTAGTCAGTAATAGTCTGACACTACCTTCCGCTCCACCTAGAGCGGGAGGAGTCATTGTGATAGTTGGTGATATGTGGGTGTACTCTCAGGGATACTTCTGTCTAACCCTCTGGGGATTACAGGCGTAGTAACGTTTTTCTGTTATGGTGCCTTCTAATTTCAGTCAATAAAGCTCCATTTTGCATCCTGAATTATGTTTTTATATTTATAAACAAACAAAACAATTTTTCTTACTAGATATAAAAAAGTTACAACGAGATACAACGAGATTCGATCTAAACTTTTTTTGATGAACCATTTGTTTTTATTAAACTTCCTGTTCAGCGTCATGCAAAAAATGTAAATCATAATAATACTAATTAAGCAGAAAAAAAACTTTAATAAAAGCCGACTTCAACACAAGCGGAGCCGCAGTAAAATCTAGCATTCATGTACATAGACAACTATACATGTATAACTAGATACATTCCTAAGCTGTTGTACATTTCTATGAACCTGTATATAAAAGTGGACACTTCTTGATTCAGGAAACTATAGGCTGTTTATCCTTTTGCGCGCAGTCGTGTCTTCTAATACCGTCTGTTGATACATTTATTAGTTGAAATGAGCAATAAAGTTTTTATTTTAGTATTTTTAACGTACGTTTCTTTAGTGGCGTCTGGTTTGGGTAATGTTATTTTCTTTTTTGTTTTATTTTTTATAATTTAGGATTGTTTTTAAAATTCTTTTCTTATTCGATCGTGTGCTCTCACTAATTTTTAATGCAATTATCAATGTATGTTTAATCATTAGGATACTACATTATTAAACATAGACAATGCCATTGAATGAGGTTCGGTCAGCATGTAGGATAATGATGAAAAAAAATTAGGACTTTGTGTGCTTTTTACTTTCATCTGATTTGTATTTCAATCGCTTTAATATACATATATTTGAAGCTGACTTTACCTCCATATCGGACTTTTCTTATTCATAATGAACTATGTTTTTTTACCCCACTGCTGCGAAGCCCAAAAGGAGGGTTATTGTACTTAAAGTTTGTGATTCAATAAAATATTATAATATTATTAATTATTATAAGTAACTTAACATAACATTAAGCCTGTAATACGCGAACGTCGCCCACGTTGGTAGAATGTAGGTTTACTAATTAGGTACTTCTGCCTAACAAAGTACTAATTTTTGTATTTATATGTGGAGGCTTAAATATAGCGTTATGATTTTTAGTTTTTTTTTTTTCAAATAATTAGTTTTCTTACAATACATGCATTCATAAATTGTTTAACATTACTTATATTATATTTGCATACCCCATTTCATTAAACCTACATTAAATATTACATTTATATATTTCTTTTTAGCTATACATTTCATTTCTCTATTTTTTATTCGGTTTGTTTTTACTATTTCATAAAGCATTTATTTATCATTCATTTACTACAATTTTACACCCTTTCTAATTTCCCTTTATTTACTTTTTAACAACTTTTATATTCACAAAAACAACAAAACACATTTAAAATATAAAAATGTGTTATTATATCATAGACTAGTGACCCGCCCCGGCTTTGCACGGGTGCAAAAAAGATACTAAAACCTTCCTCTTGAATCATTCTATCTATTAAAAAAAAACTGCATCAAAATCCGTTGCGTAGATTTAAGCATACATAGGGATTTTAATGTTACAGAGAAAGCTACTTTGTTTTATACTATGTAGTGATATTGGTCTGTATTCTTTCCTAAAATATACAAATCAAATACTTTTCCGTACTGAAAACTAACAGAACTTAAGGCAAGTTATTTTTTAAAACGACAGCTAGAGAAATCTCCCATTTGTTTTATGTAATATACAAAATCGAAAATGGCGATCTACAAAGCAAACTAATTCAATTACACTTTCCATCTGTTTCTAGCGCCTTTCATCACGAAATGCAAATGGGACGACACAAAATGTCTCAAAGAGTCCTCGCAGAAGGCGATACCACTGTTCGCAGACGGTATTCCTGAGCTGAATGTAGAAACCCATGACCCTCTTAAGATTAAGCTAGTTGATGCCAGTACGCCGAACTTGAAACTCACTGTCACCGACATCACGGTTAAAGGACTCAAGGATTGTGAGGCTAAGAAGATTACGTAAGTGTATTTTTTTATGAGCCCTGTCTTTTTCACTGGTGGGCAATTTTCTTTAACACTGGTCTGAGTCCAGATCGTCACGTCAGCGTTTCTCCGGCCTGCCTCGTTTATGACTGATGTCTTCAGGTACCCAAAACTATCCTATCTTCCAAATTTTCACAGCCAGACCAATTCACAAAATTTCATTGAAATTGTTTTTGGTCGTGCACGCTAATCTCCGTAATTAGCGTGCACGAACATAGTGACACGGGGGTTCGATGACAAAATTTCGTATGGGAAGGTTTGCCAATAGTGCAAGTATTTTTGAAATTTAATCCGAAACAAGATATCACTTTTAATATAATGTGTAGTTCTTGATTAGGCCCACTGTTTTAGACAGCTTAAGCCAGATGCGGTCTGTATCGGATCCATTCTATACAAACTGGCCTCTTAAACATCAAGAGCACGTTAAACCGTCGGTCTTCACTGTCATTTGTTCATTCACGAGGTCAGAGTCGTAGTCGTACCATATTATACTAGAGGTATTTAACTGGATCCGGCGAGTTTAGAGGAGAAGCTTAATAGATTATAACCTAAATAGATGCAGTTTCCCTTGGGGTAAGTAGCAGCCTCACCAATGGTCTACCAAGGTCATGGTTAACCTGCTTTCGACGCGGTTGGTTCTAGAATTCTATATGTCAAGTAACAGTTGTTCCGTGTAGTCAAAAGTTCAAAAGTCTAAAAATAATAAGCAGTCTTACCAAGAGTTTGATGTTATCTAGTCAACCCGGGTTTTGGATGTCTTTTAGGCATTCGTTTCATATAAATTAACTCCAAGGTTACTATCCGGTTAGACTATAACCCGTCTTCAATATACTTGGAAAAGGATAACGAAAAAACTGGTAAAAAAATAAACGTAAATAATTAGTTCTTGTTGTCTCTCTATAAACTGGATCACATTGACAGATACAGATGAATTCTTCTCGAAGTAGATTAATTTATTATTCCACAAAAACCTGTTGTACAAGTTAAAGAGTTCAAGGTACATAAAAGATAATGAAAGAGCTGTTTGTTTGTATGTATGTGTAGTAATCAAAAACACAAAAGTTCGCTAAGGGTAGGTTCGACAACTGGGGGTTTGATTAGAAAAATTGTAGAGTCAATAAGAATCTATGAAATGGTATATTATCGAGTTACGTGCAAATGTATGAAGCAGTCGACTATTTTCTCGATTTCATGCTTGGTTCCGTAGTGAATATGTTTTATTATTTATTTTTTAAACCTTTCTCAGCTTTCTGATACTCTATAGGCTTGTTGCTTGCTTGTTTGTTTCATTTATGAGGGTTTAGAGACAAAATATGTTAAATATCAATAAAAAAAACACGTTGCTGTTTTCCTAGAAATAAGCAGAATCAGAGGGAAAACCAGTGGGGTTCAAAATGACATTACACTGAATATGCGGTACCTGTCTGAGTCTTTGTGTCCCTTTTGCCCTGTCTAATACCGACAAATTCACAAAGTAAGCAAAACCAGCTGATATTCCTGACTAATTTAATGCAAAAAAAAACCTACTACATCTAAAATAGTTTACCTACTTTTTGTTGAAGCCGATTCTAGGAAAACGACAAACAAGTTTTTAAATCACTAATAATGATATTATAATTACGAGACAACGAGAAAATATCCTTCAATTACCTTGATATCTTAGACCGGCCAATTAAATAGTTTGACATGTAGCTATTACAGACAATTGTGCGTGACAATTACATTATTACACTTAATGATTTTCCTCGTAACGTCATCGAATTAATATCAATTGAACCTCACTTGATCTTTGTTTAATCCTCGTTAAGTGGCACATGATCCCTTATTATAGAAGTTGGCCTTTTTACGGTTACATAGTAGCCAACCCTTTTGAACTAAGTTACAACATAGTGCGACCTCTTATTAGTTTTACAAAGTCTTTGTTTTACGGCGTGGATATACGCGAATTGGCTGTTTTTAGGATGCATTAGAACCATTTTAACCGCAACCATCACCGGTTTTTTTATCAGATAATAATAAATATTAATCTACTCAATCTAGAGCATGTCCTTTTTACTTAAAAATAAATAAAAATACAATTTAAACATCATAAATATATATGCAAAGTAGCCTCTGTTTTTGTAACTAATTACCATTTTTCTCCATAACTATCAATCATAGGATCTTTTTACTATTCAAAGTATCAATATATTATTAAAAGTCATGCCGAACCTTTGGCATATTTTTGCCGATAACTTTTTTAATTCTTTAAATGGATCTTTTTTACGTAATCGCTACTCGCAAATCGCGTAGGTACGGTCAGCAGCAGAAGTAGCTTAACATTTCGGAATTTTATTTATTTGATGTTCAGGACTCCAGTTATAATTTTTAATGTTTCAGAAGTTTATTCTTTAAAATGTTACTCTTCAATAACTTGTTAGTAACGAGTAATATCTAATAAGTTTTTATTAAAAAAAAAACCTGCTTTGTAAATTGGGTAGTGTTAATATACTTCCGATGCTGACCGTACTACCCCTCTGGCGCCCAATAAATCGGTTGCGGGAGGGTGAAATGTCAGTGGCGTATATCCAGCTCTTAATAGTTTGTTTTACAAAAATATATGCTGTTTTTCCAACTATTTTGGGGTCAGCTTCTAGTCTCACCCGATGCAGTATTTTGTATGGAGTGACTATCTATCTGACTATATCTATTATATCCTATCTATTCTACACTGAAATATAGGCTGATTATTAATACTGTTGCAGATTTATTAGACATGATATTTTGAGACAAAAACTACATATTTAAGTAACTAACTAGTCCAAGGTTCAAATTAATTCACAATGAAATTCTTCGCCAGTAACTCTTATTTAATTATTCGCTATTAGATATTCTAAACATTTTGCATAGTTTATATTGAAGGAACATGAGTATAAATTCAAGTAGGCCTATTGCAGTGCACTGCTGAACAGCCTCTACCAATCGACATAACCACTTGTTCTCCGACTACCCAAACTTTTTTTTTTAGTGTGTGGGAAAGAATCAAATAACTTCTCCCGCTCTTGGGCAGAACGAAAGGGAGTGTCAGACTTCTACTGACTAAAAACCACCCATGTTCCTTCTTAGCCTTATATGTCGAGGCCGCGGTGACAAGTATACAACCCGCAGCCCCGACGGGCGTCGGCCCTTTCGGGCCCCTCCTATGTTGCTGACATCTTTGACGGCTTTGAGGCGCGCGTGGAACACGAACGCGCCGTCGACACGGCCTGTTGTCGTCCACCCAACCTAACCTTAGATTAAAAAAAAACTTCACCTGTTTATTGTCCCACTGGCGTGCAAAGTCTATGTGGAGCCATAACCTTCCAATATTCTCTCCATGCAGATTTCTTTGGCCAATCATTCTGTGTGGTTTTCTCCGGCCAGTTTCTCACAAATGGCTCCCAGTCATCACTTCTAGACCTCGAAAACAAAAAAAAATGTGATACGTGAAGCGCTCGACCGATTTTGTGCAATCTTCACATAAACCATCTACAAAATACGAAATATAAGTATTTTTGTTTTGTTAACATAAGTTTTGCGTGAACTGTTTTGTTTTGTATTTCATATAGATAAACCTCGGTGTTTACTGTTCGGTCTGTTGGATAGCTTGAACGTCGTAATGTAAACCTACCTATTGTTAATTTAGTTAAGTTTCTCTTTAAGTGAACTGTAATTTGTTCTTTGAGAAATAAATGTCTTTAAACCGAAAATAGTCCGAACAAAGCCTAAACATTTGGTTTGGATAGGTGAGCCCGTTCTTTTGAGTTTAAAATTACAACGGAAAGTGGCATTGATTTTTATATATATAGATTAAGAATAAAAATGGGTCATGCTTTACGATGTCTAGGTCAAAACAACCTATGGACTAGACCTCAACACCCGTATAACCAGTTTATGCGTTTAAGCGTCATGCATTTATTGAATACTAGTTAAAGCCCGCGGCTTGACCCGCATGGATGTCGGTTATCGTGACCTATGTCGGTTATCGTGACCTATGTCGGTTATCGTGACCTATGTCGGTTATCGCGACCAAAAGTACAGTTCCCGTCAAATAACTTTGCCCATCTGAAGTTAGCTATTAGCATAGATCGCGCAGGTGCAGTTACGTAGAAAAGTGTTTCAACACAATAAATATATATTTTTAAAAGATAACGTAATTTTTATAGAAGAAAGAAAGAGGAAAAAACTAATACACAAAACTAAGTAACAATGTTAACAAGATAACAAATCAAAAACGACTAAGTAATAACAAAAAACAAATAACAACATGTACAATAACGCAACACTTGTGGCATCGAATGTCTATCGTACGGAGCAAGCGAGACGCAAGCATGCATCAAAAGTAAACGAGTGAGTGAGACATAAAATCGCGCCGCCATAATGCCCGCCCCCATGTCTCGCGCATGCGCAGTTGCAGTTTTGTTCGTAATTTTGACTGCTGCGCAGCCACTCGTAGGCAACTTCAGAGGGGCACAGTTATTTGACACGAACTATACTTAATCATTTCATCCCCGCCTTTCCGCATTAAAAGTAGCCTTTATCCTTTCTCAGGGTCCAGACTATCTGTGTACCAAGTTTGATTCCAATCAAATCTGTAGTTTTGGAGTGAATACGCGACAGGCTGACAGACAGATAGAATTACTTTCTTATTTATATTATTACTAGCTGTTGTCAGCGGCTTCGTCCACTACAACTCGAGAATTATCCCGCGGGAACATAAAATCGGGATAAAAATGTGTTAATCTAGGTTATAAACTATCTGTGTACAAAATTTTATCCAAATCAGTTAAGTAGTTTTTGCGTGAAGAAGTAACAAACATACCTACACACAAACTTTCGCCTTTATAATATTAACGTGATGATACAATTTCAGCTTGTGCTTTCTTAAGATGACATGAAACTATCAACTAACATAGGGAAGGAAAACAAACAAAACAAAGAAGCATGCAAAATATGTCTAGTTTCATAATGTTAGAACGAAAGCGTAAGAATACTTACGAGCAGCAAGTCGTGAGTTCGAATCTAGGCAGGCGCATTATTTTGTGTAACTTATTTCATCACCGCTGCTCTAAAAACGGTGAAGGAAAACACCGTGAAGAAACTGGCATGTCTAAGAAGAAAATCATTCGACTTGTGACATCTACTGGGCCCTGGGTGGTAGATCAATAGAGAGGAGGCCTAAGTCCCTGCAGTGGGCACATTATAGGCTGATGATAAACCGCACCCGTTATCCCCTAATCGTTTCTGTCTGCCTGCTGATACTAGAAGGGTAAGAAAAAAGGGTAGCAGTGATATCCTACGAATCCATCCCTTTGTTATATTATGTTGTTATAGCTAGCCCATATAATCACACTGCTAGACAAAGGTCTAGGGAGACCTTACCTGACCTTAAGAAGCACAGAATCGTGACCGTTGGAAGGAATGGCCCTCCATTCCTTCCAACGGTCACGATTCTGTGCTTCTTGTTTCCAATAGGGTACTTCACCAAAAAAGTTAGACAGTCTGTTAGATTGTCGAAAAATATTGTAAACGTGTTTTTTGTTTTAACAAATTAATAAAAATTGACGAAAAAAAAACGTGTCAACGATCGTGAGTGGGGGGCTTGTGACGTCACTTGGTGGGTAAAAAAGTACTAACCCTGTGACGTCACACGACTTGACAGTACTTTATGATGCACTGTATCGTCTTCATTGTTTGTTTACGTCAATAAAGAAAAATACACGTGTTGATTATTTTTTTTTAAATGTATCTGACGCAGTAATTAGAAATGCCCTATTCTCAACGCGCAGTTCGCCCCGCTCTTTCTGTCTCTCTCCGATCTTTTTTGTGCTCTGTCACGACTACGTGCCACTGCTCCAGGGCATTAATGCTCCCCGTCGGGGCTTGTTGGGTTGTTCGCAAGACATAGGAACATGAGTGGTTTTAAGTCAGTAGAAGTCTGACACTCCCTTTATCTTTATCTGACTGGCCTGTTGGTCTAGTGGTTAGTGACCCTAACTGCTATGCCGGAGGTCGTGGGTTCGATTCCCACCCAGGACAAATGTTTGTGTGATGAGCACGATCATTTGTTCTGTGTCTGGGTGTAATTTATCTATAATATGTATGTATTTAGAAATATATAAGTATGTTTATCAGTTGTCTAGTGCCCATAACACAAGCTCTGCTTAGCTTGGGACTAGATGGCGTTGTGTGATAGTTGTGGAATATTATATTATATTATATTATTATTATATTATCTCTGCCCAGAGCGGGAGGAGTCATTTGATGACTTCCTACTCTTTAAAAAAAAAAAGATCCATGGCACACTGGCAAACCTTGAGTTTTGACTTTTGAATGTGTTGTTACATTATACATTTAATTATACACAAAAAACTCCAAAAATGTACGTTCTGGTTTTTAGTTTTCTGCTTTAGTTCCGCAAATTCCAAAATTAGTATGAAAATAATATATTTCTTTTAATCGACAGCAATCCACGTTAGATTTAAAACATTTAACTGGTTGAAATTCGCAAACAGTGTTTATATGTATTAACATACATTATTGAAGTCCAATATTGAATAAATAGTTTGTAATAACAATGAAAAATAATATTATCAAATGATTTAGAAAAAACTTTGTACCCTAGATAAAGTAGAGCAAGTCATGTGATGTCTTCCATAATTTGTAACAAAAAGCCAGTATAGTAGAACTAGGCGGCCTTCACAAAACTCGTTGAACAACCAGACCGAACTTATTTACTTATACAAAAAATTATATAATATGTTTTAAGCTGTTTTACATTGCCTACTGTTTATGACCCAAAAGCTCTAACATACAGTAACAGAAGCGGAAATACAAATGATTTTTAAACGTAAATTTAAATAGCTTTCTATCTTTGCAAAATTTACAAACATTATCACTAACAGACTAGAATGTAACTTTAATACTATGACATTATGAGTGCAACCAGTGTTTTCAATTTAAAAGTCGTAGGTATGAATTAATGTTCTTTATTTCGCGAATTCCTTGTAGACTCACAGTTGTTTAAAAAAAAAAGAGATCGGTTAGAACGGCAACATTAAAAATAGATGCCTAGTTTTCCATGGTATTTTTGTTTTTATTTTAGTCTGCGCGTAGCCTATTTTGTAGGTACCATTCCTTGGCAAAAGCTGACACACCTTCCACTTTTCGCCTTATTAGTAGTTTTAATTTTAGTCTATTAAAATAATGTATTTTTTTTTGTCTTTACAGGAGAGACATCAACGCTTCAAAGCTGAGTGTCAAATTTCTATGTACAGTAGACTTTAAGGGACAGTATGTCATGAAAGGACAACTCTTTATTCTACCTATTGAAGGCAATGGAGACCTAACTGCTCATGTCCGTAAGTACTTATTTATTTGTGCGTTAGCCAGTTGCTTCGCCCGCGTGAACGTCGGAAATATTAGTATCACGGGATCGTAATCACACTAATATTTCAAAGGCGAAAGTTTGTGACTGTGTGAGTGTATGTTTGTTACTCTTTCACGCAAAGACTACTTAACGGATTTGGATAAAATTTGATACACCGATAATTTTTAACCTAGATTAACACATGGGATAGTTTTTATCCCGATTTTATCTCCCCGTGCGATAATTTTCGAGTTGTAGCGGGCGAAGCCGCTGGTAACACCTAGTAAAAGGTAGTTTGTTATCTTTCAAGATTAACTATTCAAATCATAAAAATAAATGAAGATGATGGCAGTGACAATATTAATCGACATCACAATTAAAAATTTTAGGGAGATTATATGTAATTCTAAATAATTTTATTATATAGAACAGATTGTATAAATACGAAGGTATTTTATACTCAACGTAATTATTATTCAATTACTTAAGTAGAACTTCTCCATGAGTTTTGATAATTATCTGGACTAAATCTGTTTGTAAGAAAGCAAAATTCATATCGGGATGGTCCTACGCAAAAACTCTTGAATGCAAAATTTATGAAGTCATAAAATCCTTATCTGGGGATGTATCGTGCGCGTGTCAAAAATACTAACATCCTAATTTAATACATGTTTGCAGGGAGCTCTTTGAATTCAGGTCATCTATGATGTAGTGATTTAGATTTCTGCATGAGATGAGTAGGTATCAAACAAGTAATGCTCGTCAGAACACAGAACATAATTATTATTATTAACCTTAAAGCTAACTGATGAAGTTAAAGAAAATTAAAGTATTTAGGTAAATAATAAATAAACAAGTTGCTTAAATTAACTAAGTAATAAAAAACGATATTACTAATACAATTCGCATTCATTTATTTATTTGTTTTTATGAAATATATACTTACAAGTTAAACAAAGTTCATAAATATTGTGAATAGTTGACTAATAGTATGATCAAAATATCTCCACGGCCAAGTTTCGAATTTTATTTTTATATAGTCAGGAACTAATACATTACTATGCACATGTTGCTTTTATTTTTTGTAAAAACATTTTCGCCTTGAACGCACTTCAACTTAAGAAGCTTCCGTAACAGTTATACTAAGGTCAAAATGTTAACCGACGATTCAACTTTAAATATATTAGTTTTTAAGGCAATATATAGTAGACCAGTTTCTGATGTCATTATTATGTTTATAAATGCATGATGATATTAAAACGTTTCGATGATAGGAACATTATAGGTATTTGTATTTTTTATGAAAAACAAAGCACAAAGAAAGTTCCTCATACCCTAGTGAAAAAAACAAAGGGGTGCACTCTGGGAGTGCTGACAGAAGTAAAAACTGAACTTAACGATGTGCATTTTTGAATATTTTGGAATAGTTAGGGAATAATTTTGCACAAATTGCTTATCAGCATAAAAACACTATCATTTATGTGGTTAAATACAATATTAATTTATAGAGCTATCGTTCACAAACATGACAATTTATATTTTGATATTTGACACACAAGCTCATTCGCTCAAGCGCCCTGCGTCTTACGAATACGAACTTTTTACCGACGTTTTATAAGTGCCCATGTAGGCCTATGTGAAATAAAAATATTTAGATTTTTTGATTTTTATCAATCTTAGACTTCGGCAATTGGCTACTTGACTTGTGTCAAAAATTCACGAAAGTATCATGTTTTTTTAAAGAACTAACAGATATAACAGGATGTGTGAAAAATATATCGATAAAAAATGGAGTAGTTAAATGCTTAAGAAGTTTTTGGTGGAGACACTTTCTATCCTTGTCGCGCAAAACAGCCATTTGTACTACGTAACCGTGACGTACAGTACGATCAAATTATCTTGGCAGGTCTGAACATAGGCTCTGCGAACTTTTGCGCATGTATACTCGCGAAGAAAACTGTTATTGCCAGATACATACGATCAGACATATACGATCAGAAAATACCTAATACAGTGAGAAAATACAAATGAAATAAATATCAAAACACTTTTAGATACCTAGTCTACATTTTTAACTCCATTTTCTTTTTCCCCTTTCATATATTGAGTTAAATCGTAAATATTTAATATTAAAAACAACAAACAAAAACACAACGAAAACTTTTCTAATCGAATGTGCTCAAGACAGAGATAGCAACACAAACACTAAACAAATGCTGTCGTGTGACTGAGATATAATACCTCGTACCGAATATTGCCGAACTTGCACGAAGGTCACGAAGTTAACAAAAAGAGATGTGCATGTGCATGTGCAATGGGTGTCGTTTAATCGATTATTCTCAGAATCGATTGAAATTAAGTAATAAAAAGATGTTTCTATTCAATTTTATATTGAGGTTTTAAATATTCGTAGGTAAACATTCGTTATTCAAGAAGTCTGTAATAGATTTCTAAAATATAAGGAAATCATGTCTTTTAACAGAGAAAACATAATGTTACTATACATTTTTTATGTAATAAAGACGAAAACTCAATTATTAATGATTAAATTCACTTTATTAGTTAATGTATTCACTTAAATATCTTCTAAACACTAATAATAACGTATTCCAAATAAAACTAATCGATTACGATATTTGATCGTAAAAAGGATTGATTGTGTTTATGTAAGGTGCATCTCTAGCCTAGACTACCGCCCCCCGAACTTCACCTCATGCCACCATTTGGTTCCTAATAAATGTTACTGCGCAGCGTTCTGCACGAAGTTCGGACCTGCCAAGATAATTTGTTCGAACTGTACTTAGTTTGTACAGAACGCTGGGTAGACGGCTGTGTGAAGGGTTAATTTACAGCCTGTATATTTGCTTCTTGTATTTTTGTTTTAAATAAGTACCTACTAGGTATCTAATTAAATGAAACATATTTTATAGATAGGTACAGTACGATCAAATTATCTTGGCAGGTCTGACTGAACATAGGCTCTGCGAACTTTGCGCATGTATACTCGCGAAGAAAACTGTTATTGCCAGATAAACACATATACGATCAGAAAATACCTAATACAGTCAGAAAATACAAATTAAATAAATATCAAAACACTTTTAGATACCTAGTCTACATTTTTAACTCCATTTTCTTTTTCCCCTTTCATATACTGAGTTAAATCGTAAATATCTATTTTCACGCCTGACGATTAAAAACACTACTATACTTTGGTGGCATATTTGACGAAATAAGTGCCCACTAACTTTTCCAACAAATAATAAAAAATAACAGTAATATTAAAAACAACAAACAAAAACACAACGAAAACTTTTCTAATCGAATGTGCTCAAGACAGAGATAGCAACACAAACACTAAACAAATGCTGTCGTGTGACTGAGATATAATACCTCGTACCGAATATTGCCGAACTTGCACGAAGGTCACGAAGTTAACAAAAAGAGATGTGCATGTGCATGTGCAATGGGTGTCGTTTAATCGATTATTCTCAGAATCGATTGAAATTAAGTAATAAAAAGATGTTTCTATTCAATTTTATATTGAGGTTTTAAATATTCGTAGGTAAACATTCGTTATTCAAGAAGTCTGTAATAGATTTCTAAAATATAAGGAAATCATGTCTTTTAACAGAGAAAACATAATGTTACTATACATTTTTTATGTAATAAAGACGAAAACTCAATTATTAATGATTAAATTCACTTTATTAGTTAATGTATTCACTTAAATATCTTCTAAACACTAATAATAACGTATTCCAAATAAAACTAATCGATTACGATATTTGATCGTATAAAGGATTGATTGTGTTTATGTAAGGTGCATCTCTAGCCTAGACTACCGCCCCCCGAACTTCACCTCATGTCACCATTTGGTTCCTAATAAATGTTACTGCGCAGCGTTCTGCACGAAGTTCGGACCTGCCAAGATAATTTGTTCGAACTGTAACTATGAATATGACATCGCGTTTCTATAGCGCTGTCTTTGTCTAACACATCATTTAAAATCAGTTAAATGTAAGCTGTTCTCTGATCGATTTTATTACTTTTACCTGACTACAGCGAAGCCAACAAACAAACATTAATAGAATATTACATTATGAAAGTAACATATTATTACGTATTTATTGAATAACACACAAATAGTCGTAGTCGCATGCCACCTTGCGACTACGACTGTCCTAATAATTATCAAATGATCTACTTACTAGACGACTTTTCTTTTTTAATACTTTTAAGACCGCGGTTTTATTAGTCTGCGTTTTTATTCGTAGTCGGGTTTGGTTTTTAACTTTTTTTTTTATTTTCACACATCGTGTTATTTCTGTTAGTAAAAAAAAAAAAAAAAAAAATTGTTATTTATTAATACGGCTGAATCGAATCTGCCATTTTGAATAATGTATGGCAGCCTTGACTTTTGTAGCTCTTGACTGTTTACTTAATACATTATGTCAAGGTTACGGTCATCTTTTGACGACACGGTTGGCGCAGTGGTTGAGCGATTGACTGCTGCGCAGCATGTCGCGGGTTCGATTCCCGCACGGAACAAATATTTGTACGACCTACAAGTATTTGTTCCGAGTCTGGGTGTTTTTCTATCTATAATATGTATGTATTTACAAAAAAAAATGTATTTAAGTAGTTTATCAGCCATCTCGTTACCATAACACAAGCATTAGGTTGCTTAGCTTGGGACTAGATGGCGTTGTGTGAAATGTCCAAGGATATTTATTTATTTATTTATTTATTTATTTATCTGTCGGGGCCGCGGGTAGTCCACCGGTTATCGCGGCCTCGACATAGAGGGCGAAGAAGGAACATGGGTGGTTTTTAGTCAGTAGAAGTCTGACACTCCCTTTCGCTCTGCCCAAGAGCGGAAGGGGTTATTCGATGATTTTACACGCACCAAAAAAAAAAAAAAAGGTTACGGTCATAAAACCGTGACTAATAATAATAGTTCGCTCTAAGAAAAATAGATGGCGCTCAAAATCATTATTTGTTATGTAATACTGATATGACAGCAGGTTGGCGCTGTGGCTCAAGCATTTGACTGCTGGGCTGTGTGTCGCCGGTTCGATGCCCGCACGGAACAAATATTTTTATAGCCTACAGCTAGCTGTTGTTTCGGGTCTGGGTATTTGTGTATGTGAGTTTAAATGTTTGTAAACGTACCCACGATACAAGAAAAGTTCCTAGAGCGGGTACCGTTTTTAAAAAAGAAGAAGTAAAGAGATCTAGCATAATCAGCCTCTAATGTTCCCACTAGTAGAACGCGGGGCTATGGGCTTTTTTATACCACATTGCTAACCCAGTGCAAATTGGTAGATGGTCACATTTCTTCGAATTTTAGACTCTAGACCCAAGACCATGCCGTTTTCCTAACGATGTTTTCTTTACCCGTTTTGAGAGCAGTGCTGATGAAATAAATTACACAAAGTAATGCCTTGTAAGTCGGGGTCACAGCTGCTCTTATGCTGATATAACAAACTTTCATCATCATCAGCTTATAATGTTCCCACTGCAGGGTCTCAGGCCTCCTCTCTAAGAGTGGGATGGGCTATGATCCACCACGCGGGCCCAGTGCGGATTGGTAGATGTCACATGTCATCGAATTTTTTGGTTCTAAGACACACCTTTCCTTTACCGTTTTGAGAGCAGTGCTGATGAAATAAATTAGACAAAGTAATGCCTGAATGGGATCGAATACACGACTCACTGTTCGTAAGTCGGGGCCGCTGCCACTGAGCCACCACTGCTATCCCACAAACAAACTTTAATGTAACAACAATTATTTAAATTTTCAGCAAAAATTTTGATCAACGCAGAAGTAGACATCGTGGACAAAACCGGCAAAGATGGAAAGAAGCACTGGGGTGTTAAATCATGGAGGCACAGTTTTGAATTAAAGGACAAATCGACCGTGAGATTCGAAAACTTATTCCCTGACAACGAATTTTTACGTAAGTATTTTTAAGCTTATGATTGGTTTAAAAGTTAAAAAAGTGCTTACATAACTATTTTTAACGTTCAAAGCAATTACTCTATTGAATTATAAACACTCTCGAGCCCAATTTTGATGACAACAAAAACTGCATTTTTGAAAAATCAATATTTCTGTTTGCTAACCTGCAGGGCTATTGCGTATCTTTTAAATTACAGTGGCTATCATTTAGTGTCTATCAAGTAACTGTCAAATGGTTCCATTTTGTACTAAACCATAACCAATTTGACAGTAAATCCATGGACAATATGATAGCCACTGACATTTAAAATATACGCAATAGCCCTGCAGGAATCGAAACCCGTTAATTTTGATAAAAAAAAACATCTTAATGTAATATAAACATCTTCATGGTCGTGATTATTCGATAACGTCGCTTTTCTAATTTTGGAAAGTACCTAATGACACAATAATATGAGGCATGAAAATATTTAAAATAATAATAGAAATACGTTAAATATGACACACTTCATTAATAATTATACGTCTTTAAATATTCATTAAAAGATTGAACAGAGGTATCTTCTGTAATAACACATTGTCCTCGTTTCGACAATTTTGTTCCAGTCCAATACTGAGGACAAATCTGGACTCTGAGCTGATACTAACAAAGCTCCTTATGGAAAAAACTCCATACTAAGAAAGATATGCAGTGCGATGTGATGTCACATGAGTTTTCGAAGCACTGTATCACGTCTTCATTTCTTGTTTCTGTAAAAAAAGAAAACATATGTGTCCAATATTTTTTAGAAATCTATCTGACAGACTAATTAGATTTTTTTTAACAACTACGCTATTCAAATTGAGCCGGCCCCAAATTTGGCAACGATTTTGGCACTTTCAGTAGCCTGAATCAGCTTCTGTGGTGTGTAACAGGATTTTCGTTTGCTGCTACTGAAAAATTATTTAATGTGTTACAAAATAATATGATCATTTTAACTATTACAGGCAAGTCAACAGAAGAACTGATTGCTAGCAATGGCAATGACGTCATCACAGAAATTGGACAGCCTATCATCAAAGCAACAGTCGCCAAGGTCATTGAAAATATCAAGAACTTCTTCACAACAGTACCAATTGAAGAACTAACTCTAGACTAAAGATTACTATAACAAACCAAAAATCTATCAATAAAAGTTTGGTGCTTTTCGTGATAAAAAGTGTTTGCAGTTTAAATTTATTGTTTTTTTTGGCTTTCTTGTATATTGCGTAACAGTCAAAACTATTAAACATTGACTTAGAACCTTATTAAACGGTTTCTGTTTTATGAGGTACATCGATAAATTAAAATAATCATTTTAGGAAACTTGTTAGGTTTTTTTGTTACTCTTTGGATAACATAATGTTACAAGCTGGGTATGGGATAAATAAAAGCACTACCAATTGAACACATGAAATAACTTTATTACTCGCAAAACACTTATACACAATCTCCTTTTTCAAAAAGTGTTGTTTAACTTTTAAATAACCACGAGAAAATAACCGATTTTCGCAACTTTTTTTTAGACTACTTAATTTTGTTTGACTTTTTTAAATTCGATTCTCTTTATGAATCGGATACAGCATTACTTACAGCAGTATTTTATATAGCGCGATTACAAAGGGGATAGAACGATGTGGCATGTCAACCTGCCCGCCATTTTGCTCCTTACCTTCAAATATCTAGATAACGTGACACTTTGGGGCTCAGTCGCAAAATATCTCTTTGGCAAAATTTCTACTGGTAGCAAAATGTATCCTTCTCATAATGTCGTTTTCGCAGAATGTTTCGCACTAGGACTCAGAAGAAAAGTTTGCAAGGTTTATAAAACAGGTTGTTCCGATTTCATATTGTGTGTCACAGTGTCACGAGGCGAATGTGTATGACCAGTTTGTGTTGTCAATGACAACATAGGAGACCGAAAATGGGCCATAATGGGCCTCGTCCGAAGGTTTTTTTTTAAACTTAAATCTCTTTGTTGGTTAGAGTTAACATTTAATAAGAAATCGGAAAAAAACAACTTTTTTTATAAACTTCGCAAATGTTTTTTCTAAGTCCTAGAGCGACATTTTGCAAAAGAAACATTCTGCGAAAACGACATGATGAGAAAGATACATTTTGCTATCAGTAGACATTTTGCGAAAGAGACATTTTGCGACTGAGCCACTTTAGGGTACCGCGTTTCTGGACATTTTTGTTTGTCTGTATGTCCTCTATCCATACATACCACTTTCATCGTGGGCCGCGATATCGAAAAAAAAAAATATAAAAATGGCGGTGGGTCAATATGCCAGCTCCCATACAAAAAAGTTCAAACCCCTTTGACTTTAATTCCCAGTTAGTAGGTACAGTTATAGGTAGGATGATGATGATAGGTACTGGGTAGTACGATAAACCTTGGTAAGATTAATTGTAAGACTTTCGGGCCACTGACTACTAACGGCTGTCCAAGATCCACAATAGGTTATTTAACCAAAAAAAAAAAATAAGTAGTCCGTCTGTTAGAAAAGAATACGTGTTTTATCAAATTAATAAATATTGACGAAAATAAAACGTGTCAAAGATCAGGAGTGGGAGCTTTTGACGTCACTTTGTGGGTAAAAAGTACTAACCTTGTGACGTCACAGAACTTGACACGAGTTTTTGAAGCACTGTATCGTCTTCATCTTTTATTTACGTGAACAAAATACGTGTCCATTATTTTTTGGAAATCTATCTCACGGACTAACTAGATTTTTTTGGTGAAAAACCCGATAGCGAGACATGGAAACTTTACATGTAATGGGTGAGCACCCATTCACGGACCAACCTAGGTAAGCGCGGTTTAACCAGAATATCGACATTGTTTAATAACGAAGTCCTAGTTGAAACCGGAAGAGGAAAGCCTTTTTAGTATATGATAAATAAAAATGACTTTCAACAAACACTTTTGCACGATAATTTTAGAAACTAGGATTGCAGAAGGATTGCAACCAAAAGGGACCAAGGAAGAGAACGTTTTTGTGACTGTTGACGTCGTTTAAGTTAACAATTACTATCATTAAGCACTAGCGGACCTAGCAGACATCGTCCTGCCCGGATAGCAGCGCCACCTACCGGGTCCAAATGCAAATAACAAAATCCCCATTAACAAAATGATCCGCCATTTATTGAATTAATTTGTTACAAAAAATGTGATAAATGAAAAACCGCTCGACCGATTTTGTGCAAACTTCACCTAGACCATCTACTAAACAGTCCAAACAAAGCCTAAACATTTTTGGTTTGGATAGGTGAGCCCGTTCTTGAGTTATAAAATTACAACGAAAAGTGGCATTATTTTTTATATATATTGATTGATTAAAGTTTACAATAATAAACTTAAGGTCTTTCTTTTTGCAATCGAGTTAAAATCGAATAGTGTATGTCTACACTATTCGATTTTAACTCGATTGCAAAAAGACACCACTTTATGAGTAAAATATACACGTGTTTTATTTTATGATGAGTACAAAATAATAACATCTAAGATAATATTTATTTATCACTTTAAAATTTATGACCACAATATTTGAGATATGATCAACTTGATTTAGAGATATACAGGATCTTCCACAAATACCTAAAGATTAATCGAATCGTTTATTACTTTTGATTGAACATATTATATAGCTACAAAACATCACAAGTATGTTCCACAGTGGAAATACCAAAATTTCTATGTATAAAGGGTGTAAAAGTACCCTTAACGCAAACGAAAAGTATTTGTTCTCCCCACCACTGCGATCATTTTTTTATTCTAGACCATACCAGGGAACCTCCTAGTTACGGAGATATTGGGGGTCAAAGTACCAAATTTTACACAGCTGTTTTTGTAAATACTAGTTTTTCAGGTTATAACGTTACTTAAATTACCTCCCTTTAACTAAGCAAAGCATCCACTAGCACAATGTTTTAAGAAGAGTGCTACATTGAGTTTTACCGTAAAATGAGATTTTTGACCCCAAAAAAAAGTCGTTTCCCAGCAAAAATTTTTGCGTAGGGGTACTTAGTTTGATGTACAGAATGCTTGGTTGACGTATGTCATCATCATCATCATCATCATTTCAGCCGAAAGACGTCCACTGCTGGACATAGGCCTCCCCTAAGTGTCGCCACATTGACCGGTCCCGTGCGTCTCGCATCCAGCGGGTCCCCGCAACCTTCACCAGGTCATCGGTCTACCTAGTAGGAGGCCTTCCAACGCAACGTCTTCCAGTTTGCGGTCGCCAGTCCAGAACTTTCCGGCCCCATCGGCCATCCGTTCTGCGAGCAATGTGCCCTGCCCACTGCCACTTAAGTTTGGCAATTCTTCGGGCTATGTCGGTAACCTTGGTTCTCATGCGGGTTTCCTCATTTCTGATTCGATCACGCAAGGAAACTCCGAGCATAGCTCTCTCCATTGCCCTTTGGGTGACTTTGAGCTTTCTGATGAGGCCCATAGTGAGCGACCACGTTTCGGTCCCGTATGTAATCACTGGCAACACACACTGGTCATAGACTTTCGTCTTGAGACACTGTGGTAAGTTGGACGAGAAGATATTACTCAGCTTCCCAAACGCTGCCCAGCCGAGTCGGATTCGACGATTGACCTCTTTCTCAAAGTTGGACCTACCTAACTGGACCGTTTGTCCCAGGTAGACATAATCGTCTACAACTTCGAGTGTAGTCTCCGGTCTTGATAGGAGTGGGTCTTACATGGGCATTCAACATGACCTTGGTTTTGTCCATGTTCATTTTTAGACCCACTCTTTCGGAAGCTCTACTGAGGTCATCGAGCAATGTACTGAGGTCCTCCATGGTCTCAGCTATGACCACTATATCGTACGTATGTGTGAAGGGTTAATTTACACCCTGTATACAAACCCCGTTGACGGTTATCAGGAGTTGCATTGTGGAACATTAATTGTACGAATCCTACCTGCTTTCCCCTACCCGTAAATACAGACGCAAAATGTAAATAATTCAAATTTAACATTTTACTTTTTTACCTTTGTAATTATTTTGATTTAATATAATAAAAAGACAAACAATGGGGAAAACATTAACACTGTGACGATAATGCTAGCTTTTTCCGAATTTACTCGAAAACTTCAATTTTAAAAGAATTGGTTTGGTTTGCCATTGCCATTTCTTGGGGAAACACAGAGAAATATTATATTTAAACAAGATAATTTTTTAGTCACCGTCCAAATTCTGATAAGATTATCATTATCATTCTGATCTTTGTCGAAAAAAAAAAATTAAATACGTGTTTTTCATTTTGGTTTTACCCAATAAAAAAATATTGAGATACCACAATACATCACAAAATTTTAACTTTTCACGGAGAGCGGATAATTCTTTCGAGAAAATGATTTAATATGAAAATTTTTTTTTTTTCAAAAATGGTGTCAGTATACCCAATGCCTAGAAAAAAATTGGACGGTGACTAAAAATCATCTTGTAGATATAGTCTACAAGGAACGTACTTCCCCAGGAAATCAGTATGGCAATTTTGTATAATAATTATGGGCAAAGAATGGTCGGTGAATGGAGTTAGTGCTGTGAGGAGGGCTTTTGTAGAACATAGTTTGCGCTGGCTCCTATTATGCTTGCCAGAAATTTACTGAGTGTGGAGCAAGGTAACTGGAATTAATAGGAGATACAAGAAAAGAAAGCAAAAGTGGGTAGCATCCTTTGTTTCCTACGCTTACGTGTGGACAACAAAAAAAATAGGTATGTTCACTGACTTAAAAAAAAAATCTAATTAGTCCGTTTGTAAGATTATCGAAAAATATTGGATACGTATTTTTTGTTTTATCAAATCAATAAAAATTGACGAAGACAAAACGCGTCAACCATTTGAGTGGGGGGTTGTGACGTCACTCACCGGTAAAGAATGCCATACTAATAACTTAGAAAATAACGTCACACGAGTTTTCAAAGCACTGTATCGTCTTCATTGTTTGTTAACGTGAAAAAAGAAATACATAATACGACCGCATCCAATATTTTTTGGAAATCTATCTGACGGTTCTTTTTTTTTTTTGTTAACTACCCTTTTAATTATCTCAGTAAATACTCATTCTGTTATCAACTTAGAAAGCATTGAGTTATACTAGTACGTAGTACATTATAACTCAATGTTCGAAAGTACGAAATTCCACCATTACTCGTTCGAGAACGCAATATTGTGCTCACCATGCAACAGGCAAAAATAATGTAGTTTACGCTGTGCAAGTTTTCTGCAAACTTCTTTTTTTCCAAAGATTTCGTAATAAGCGGTCAAGAGAATATACCAGCTGTTGCCAGTGGATCCGCCGCAACTCAAAAATTATCCCACGGGAAGATAAATCGGGATAAAAACTATCCTATGTGTTAATCCAGGTTATAAACTATCTGTGTACCCAATTCTATCCAAGTCCGTTCAGTAGTTTTTACGTGAAGAAGTAACAAACATACACACAAACTTTCACCGGATAATCTTCATAATACCATTATATATATAAAGCCATTTAAGCCATTAACAGAAACTCACAGAGTGGCTACTCCAACAAGATTATGATCACACCGAATCACTTTTAACTTACTTAACCTAGGATTTGCACGATCATGCACATACGCACACACATATACACACGCACTCACATACACACACACACACACGCAAGCATACACATCACACCCACAAGACTATCAACAATTTAACTATTTAATTTTATTCTTAGTTATCATTTTCTGATAATTGTTTAATTGTGGATGGATAGATCGACAGTGTCCTCACTTATTAAATATGTAATATAAGAACTTAGCCTTTTGGCCGTCAACTGTCTCTTAAGATACAGGTATACCCTAGTTTAAGAGACAGGGAAACGTATATTGTCAACAGATGTACCATGTACCTACTTCATTTTGTTCTATCATATAATATAGTTGTAAACTATCTTGCTGAGTTTAAGTTCTTTTTCGCACCATCTGTACCTTCTTGATCAATAAACAATTATTAATTATTATTATTTACAATTACAAAGTAATGAGTGTGTTTGCCCCTGGACATGGTTAGACACTCCAGATAACTCTCAGTTTGAGTTTGAGTTTATAATAATCTATGTATATCTCAATAGGCAATTGATTCTCAGGAAAAGCTAAGAGGCAGTGTGCTGACAAGAACTAATAAAAACTTTTGAAATATTTCCGAATCTTTGGCAGATCATTTGATTACCAATCTACAAGTCGTCTATAAAAATGATAATTTTCTTAGTGCAAATAATTATTAGACCAAATGATTTAGTCTTCCGACCTTTTGCTAGTTTGTCTGTTTGGCTTAATAAATGAAACTCAATTTCTAAGTAAGAAAATGCGTTCCCACCATTGCACAACATTACATTATAAAGTAGTGATGATGGCTGTTACTAATAATAAATAATAATTGCAGCAAATTGCTCAAAAAAATATCAAGGATAAAAAGCCAGTTTTTAAAGAGCAAGTATTTTATTAGTGATAAATAAGTAAGTAGTAAAAATGTTTTGAGGAAATATGTAGGTATAGACTGATATTCCATCTAAAAACACTTTTTACCTACAATCTACTGACCCAATCAAAATTAAAGGAGCCTGATCAAGAATTAACACGTTTTTGAACAAGTTGAATAGACTATAATACGTACAGTGTTTTCAGTTCAGTATGCTTCATGAAGCGTTTATATCCACAACAAACATACGAAGGAACTGTTAGTATTAAACAATGAAAAAAAAACAAATTGACAGTGGAAAGCCTCACACCAATAGATTAATGTCCGCACGTCGACCAATCAAGCTAATCAAAACCATATTAAGCTTATCTCTCATTGTACGGGAAGCTCATATAAAGCGAGGTCACGTTATACTAGATATGTATAGCTTGACATGTCGCCCAATGTACAACCAAAACTATGTCTATTCTACTATGACACGTGTAACGATAATTTATTCTTTCTTTTAGAAAGGGGCATCAAACAACGGATATATCAAGAAAATCCCAGTTAGAGTCTTTGCATTTAGCTAATATTAAAACTGGACGACATTCTAAAATCAGCCAAAATTCTACACAGCGTAAAGACCCGCCTTCATCATCAGTGTGTTTTGTCCACCATGCTATACGGGTGCTGAGACGTGGACGCTCACGTAGGTGCAGTAAACAGGGTCAGAAAGCCATGAAGCTTTGTGTGTAAAACTAATAGACCGAGATCAAAACGTCGATATGCGGAGACGTGCGAAGACCTTCTATCATAGAAATCGCTTTATGGAACTCAAATGAAGTTGGGCAAGACACCTAACAAGGCACAGTGATGGCAGGTAGAGTAAAGCTGTGACCGAGCGGCGTCCATGGAATGAGAAGAGAAGTGTTGGTCGTCCGGCGGCGAGATGGGCAGACGACATGGTTGCCACTGCGGTAATATCCTGGATAAAACAGGCACAAGAGCGTGAAGTTAGGCACAAGCAAAGAGAGGCCTCTAACCAACAGTAGGTGACGTTGGACTGAGGATGATGATGATGAAAACAAATTGAAAAATAAATTAAATGAAAGAAAAAATAAATTAAATCCACAATTAACAGGTATACCGAAATAATGCAAGTATTACTATCCGTATGACAAAAGCAAGCCATTTTTTACTACCTACTGTGACGTCATTCATAACCACACAAACAAGTTACTATACAAAATAAAATACGTTTTTGATTTTTGCGTTGGCGTTCATTTTTGTTTTTATTTAATTTTTTAATAACAAAATAGCTTCCTGCAACAGTAACCGTATTAACCATAAAATGCTTAAGACGGACACGCAAAGTGGTGTTCTTATTGCGTTATCGAGGTAAATCTACATCTGTAGAAAACATTATTCGTCATATTTTCCTTGAACGCCTTGTTCACCTTGACTTCTTAGGGTCACTATCATCTCAATTACCCTGTAACTACGAGTCTTTAGTCGATTGTACTCTCTTGAAATGTACCCGCGTGTCCAGTCGACCAGGTCACGGTTTGACTTGGTCGTCTGGACCCACTGCCTTATTCTCATTATTAGTACAGTCACGGAGTCAACCCAAATCTTTTAGTTTTATTTTTATGAATAATAATTATATTTACCAACATAAAATGTATTGGTATAACTAGCAGTATAGTTATTGGGATTTTATTTCACAAACTACCAGTAGCTCAGAATTATGCGTTAGGGACACAGTCGGCCCGTACAAAACTCAGAAATTCAATGAAAAAAAACAAAAACACATCGTGTGTGCGAGGGAGCTCCTCTTTGACACCTAGTCGTACGTAATTTTTTTGATATGATGATTGAGCTGCTTTTAATAAAAAAAAAATTTTAAATAAAGAAAATTTTAAATTCGACCGTTACAATTTATTTCGAGTAACCACCATACAATGACCAATGACTTCTGTTTAAGGATTGTTATAATGTATTAGTTTATTATTGTACAATATAGTTGTATGTAGTGGCTTAATAAGAACTGCCACTCGGGTCGATCTTTAGGTTAAGCTGCGCTTGCCTAGGTCGATCGGTGGATGGGTGACCGCCCATTTCATACCGAGTTTCCTCCGTGCCTCGGAAAGCACGTTAAGCTGTTGGTCCCGGGTGCCAAATATAGATCTTTGGCAGTCGTTACGGCGGGTAGTCAGTGACCTGAAAGTCTGACATCCAGTCTTACCAAAGGGTATCGTATTACCTAGTATTAACTGGGTTGTGGAGGTCAGATAGGCAGTCGCTCCATGTAAAATACTGGTATTCAGCTGCATCCGGTTAGACTGGAAGCCGACCCCAATATAGTTGGGAAAAGGCAAGGCAGATGATGATGAGTTGTAGGTATGTATTTTATCCATAGGTCTCAATAGCCTGGAATGAAATGTTTGATTGATTAATTGAATCGCTAAAAATATGGATACAAAAATTATGTAAATAAAAAATCAACAATATTTTCCCGGAATAAGGCAGCGCCAGATTCAATTTAATTATTTTCATGAATATAGAATGTTTAGTGCCTACAGGAGTGCATGATTGCGTTAATGAAAATACTGAAGACAATTCACAACATTTCAAAACTGACACCACCTTAAAATAAAAATACCATTTCTTTATTTTCGTATCCTGAGTTCATACATGTATTTTATTTATTTTTTGATTTCTTTATTTCTGAGAAAAAATATAAAAACCAAAAAACATGTGATGACGTCATATATACGGCAGAATGATGTAGTTATGTTTGCCTAAGCATTCAAAATTTTTTATGAAAACAATAATGTCAAACAAGACGTCAATTTGTCAATGTTGAATGTCACTGAAGTTTACATTTTTCATAAAATTGAACAATTTATTTTTCAAACTCGACACGCTTACTATTATCAACTTTTGATTGATATTTTCCCAATAAAATGGATCCCAAAGAAACATATACGGCCAATAAAGGAACCAAAATATTGTTTTGTACCAGCCTGCGCCAACGAGTATGACAAGCTGCCAAAGTGACAACGACAAGACAAGTGTGACACTTTTCAATTTTTTTTGTGGTGTCACAGTAAAGCAAAGGTTATATCGCCATTTCACCGTAAGAATGACGTCATTTGGCGCTTACATCTTTTTAGAACACGCCGAATTTGAAACTTAAAATTATGAATGAAAAGTACATAATTTCGAAAAACAAAATATATGGGTGTCCTAGTTTTGGATTTGCTTTTATATTACTTAATAATACTCACAAGTTAAAAATATGAAATGTTGTCAATTGGGCCTACCTACATATACCTTGGGGAACCCCAGATGGCATGTTTTTTTTTCCATTTTTTGGTCGCTGATAACGAAATGAAATGAAAAAAAATGATTTTCCTTCCCGATTTTAATAGTTTTCGTGGTTGATGATAACGAAAATGAGGTTAAAATAAAAACAAAGGCGCCATGAATCTTTTGGAATAGAAATGACACCGATAGTGAAAATTTTGCTACTTGTCGCAGCCGCCATCTTTGATTTTGACGCCATATTCGTTTAGAACTACCTTGATTACCACCAAAATCACATCCATGACGAAAAAATCGCTATCATGGTAGCGAATTCATCATGTTTGATTTTGTTATTACCCTCATTTATTTAGGATCCTCTGGATCTGTATGGAAATGACACACATGACGATTTCAATAGGTTTTGTAAGCGGTGCCTATGATTTTGGTTTCGTTTTGTTTGTTTGCATTAGTTTCTATCGTGCATGTGTAAAATAATCAAAAATCATCAGAAAAACAGGTAACCCTTTTTTGTTTTTTGCAGTCGGGTAAAATAACATGACCGATGAACATGATTGCGAACGTGGCTTATCACCCGCAAAACAAATGACGATCGGAAAAAAATACGATATTCCCATGTCTGTCTACCTCGACCGCTGCGCTGGGCGGCCAATGAGAAAATATAAACGTTTCTTTATATAAATTGTTATTTTGTGGGCGTTTTCATATACTTATAATTTAATATTAACACAAATCTTTCAACAGAAACTATGTAGGTACTTTTTGAGAGCAAAAGCGGAGAAACGTAAATGAGAAAACAAAAGTCTTGCAAAGAAAAGTAAAGAAAAGAAATTTAAGTCAAGGATCTAACGGATTTTTTTAATTCAATAAAATTTTAGTCTGGTGCCTCGCAAAGATTGCTGAAAGTGGACTCGGACTTACGTTGGGCGCAAGAGACCTCTTTTTAACGCCTGATTAACGCAAAAAGAGCGAGTTTTATGAACTTTAAAAAAACACGTAGTTATTCAGCATATAAACAATATTATGTAGCAATAAAAAAATTGCAATTTTTTAAAAACTTTAGTCATAACATCATTGTAAAACTGTGCGAATCTTTCGACGAACTCTCAATGTCACAATACTTAAGCCTTTTTTTTTTTTTTTGGTGGGTGTAAAATCATCGAATAACCCCTCCCGCTCTTGGGCAGAGCGAAAGGGAGTGTCAGACTTCTACTGACTAAAAACCACCCATGTTCCTTCTTCGCCCTCTATGTCGAGGCCGCGATAACCGTTGGACTACCCGCGGCCCCACAATACTTAAGCCTTAAGCATTAAAAACATAAACACCTTAAAAAGAAAATAAATAAACAAACATAAAAATACTTTAGCTCAGCATAATGCCAAATGGCAAAACACATTTTACCGATTATGTTTTAGTCACGTGTAATAGGGGTCGAGTCTATTACTATTAGCCGGGCACAATTCCAGGGTCTGTGACAAATTCCTGTGGAAAACCCAATAACACTTTAGCCGACTCAGTAATCAAACTCAAGCCCTCACAGTCACGATTGCAACCACAAGGGGATATCCACGATATCCCCATATTTTTTGTTCATTATTTAATTGTAGGTTTTTAATGCTTCATCTGTCATCATTTCATCTGAAATCAGGAGATACAGTAAAAAGTAATATAATTACATTACATTTCCTGTATTTGGAATCGGCCTTTATTTAAATAACCAACTCTCGGTCGGCCTACATAAGTTTTGGAATCCCTTGACATATTTTAAAGGTTACCCACTGCTAATTTTAAACTTAAACATGTTATTATTAAAACATGTAAAAGATAGACCTCAGATATAAATTAAACGTTTAGTTTATTAGTCGTCTCAGTACTGATCAGGTTGTTGTTGATTTGTCATCATTTTTTTAATAAAATGGTGGCTAGAATATTAATAATCGCAAGTGTTGCTTGTGCTTTTAATTTAGTGACCGGTTCAGGTAAGTCTATAAACGAGTCTAGGTGATAAATAAAACCAACCCTCTATAAATTCTATAATTATATTTATATCCTGTAGAAATAATGTTTATATAATTATGTAATATTTAAAGTCGTTTTTTGGGCCTGTCTGTGTGATCTTGATGTTTATCTTATTTACATCGTTGCGCTGAAAATAAAACATTAAACTGTACTGCTTTAAACAGTAAAATATGAGCCTAACATTTATATTTTTACTATAAAAAATTTAATGTTTGAAACATTAAAAAGCTTATTATTTTTATATTATACTGTATAAAGCAATACAGTTTAATGTTTAATTTTTTCAGCTCTTTAATTTATTATATTATTAAAGAGAAGCTCTTTAATTAATATAGGTAGGTATGTAAAAATAAATGCCACTTTTCGTTGTAATTTTATAACTCAAGAACGGGCTCTCCTATCCAAACCAAATGTTTAGGCTTTGTTCGGACTATTTAGTAGATGCTTTATGTGATGTTTGCACAAAATCGGTCGTGTGGTTCTTCATTTATCACTTTTATTGTTACAAATGAATACGATAAATGGCGGATCATTTTGATAATGGGTATTTTATTATTTGCAATTGGACTCGGTAGGTGGCGCTGCTGTCCGGGCAGATGGACGTCTACCAGGTCCGCTAGTTATATATAATTAAAGAGCGCGTGTGTTAGGGGTTCTTCCCATCAACCTTTAGATTCGGGCTAAAAATATATTTCAGAACCATCACTAAAATAATATGGGATATCTATGTAGTCCGAAGTTGTTTTTTTTATTTTCAAGATATTCTGATGTAGGTTTTAGTAAGCGGAGTTTGGACTGTTATTTACTTGTATTTTTCAAAGTCTCTATAGTTGAAATGTCTAGCACAACAAAATAACACCATTAAATTCTTACCACATAGCTCATACCCACGGCTTCGCCTGCGTAAATGTCGGAAATATACAAAGTGCAAGTGCAAGTCGGGCTTACACATGAAGGGTTCCGGACTATTGTAGTAGATATTGAAAGATTTCCCTTGTTATCATAGCATCATAGACTTATATGTTTTTTGTGTAATCTATAAATGTTGAACTAATTCCTGTATTTTTTCAAAATTTTAGTCTTGATATAAAGTAATGGTGGGGTAGACAGACACACTAGTGATTCTTTTATTGTTCCGTTTTTTCTTTTTGAGGTACGGAACCCTAAAAATGACGATTTTCTATACAAACTTTACACCGCCGTTTTACCCCCATCGGGTAGTGCACCTACTGTCGTGGCTGCGGGATGTTGTAAGAGATACCGTGGCCTCGACATATAGGGCTAAGAAGGAACATGGGTGGTTTTTAGTCAGTAGAAGTCTGACACTCCCTTTCGCTCTGCCCAGGAGCGGGAGGGGTTATTTGATGATTTCCCACCCCCCCCCAAAAAAAAGAAGAATCGTAGTGCTCCTAAGGGCTGACGCCCGTCGGGGCTGCGGGTTGTTCGAAAAAGGGCTAAGAAGGAACATAGGTGGTTTTTAGTCAGTAGAAGTCTGACAGTTCTTACCGCTCTACCCAGAGCGGGAGTCATTAAATTTGATGCTTTCCCAAACTTCAAAAACAAAAAAAGGTACTGCCCCTCCACGTTATAGAAGGAACCCCTGTGCAATTGAAGTTTCAAACAATGTCAGTCAGTCAGTCAGCTTCACCTGTTATATATTATACTAGCAGACGTCACGCGGTATCACCCGCGTAGTTCTCATACTCGTGAGAGTACAGGGATAAAAAGTAGCCTATGTTACTCCGGGTGAATGTCGTTCTCTAATGGTGAAAGAATTTTTTAAATCGGCGCAGCAGTTTTTGAGTTTGTTCATTACAAACATACACACAAAAATACAAATCTTTATAATATTAGTGTTGTAAATAGATTAAATTATAATTTTGTTAAAAAAATGCAAATGTGGTCAACATTATTTTAAAAATCTCGATCGTATTGGCCATGGCGGCAGCCTTGTTTGCACAAGCCAAGCAAAATGTCATTTGTAAAGTATGTATGTAAATATTTATAGAAGTATAGCCAGTCTTTAACTTAATGCTATCGCACGCGGCAGCATCGACGCGACAACGCGATTTGGACAACAGAAAAGTACCATTTCGTGCTACTAGATAAGATTTAATCTTGAAATATCCTATTTCAATCATATTTTACAAATAGTCATTTTTTCGTTCATTTATCATTTCTCATCATAAATGAACTTTATAATATATCTATAGCCTACTCCGTATCATTCTCCATTATTTTGAAAGATATGTTTACAATAACAAAAAACTTAAATTATGATAAAGAAATGCTGCCAACATTTGCTTTTTATTTCTCCTACAAGAGCTAGAAGTCATATACTTTTCAAATTGTCTATAAATCAGTAAGACTTCATGAGTTCGATAGCAGATTTTTAGAAGCAGCTGTCAGTTGAGCACTCTTTTCATTAACGATTATACCTGATGATAGTGAATCTTAAACAAAACAAAATGAAGGCACCCTTTTTTTTGTAAGTGGGAAATCGTCAAATAAAATCCGCTAAAATCACACTGGATCACAGACCCAGTTACTATAATGAAACGTCCATTTTACGCTTTTTAACGCCATTCGTAATATGATATGCTAAACTGGCCATTTTAGATGCCTTGGGCGGAGCGGAAGGGAGGGAAAGTGAGTGCTCTACTGACTAGAAACCACGGACTTTGAAGGAATCTAAGTCCTTTGTGTCCATTTCTGAGATTAAGATTATACATTTTATTTCAGACCCGTTTCCTGGTTTTAAGCCATGCTTAACCGCCGATGAAGATTGTATATTAGAAAATGCTAAACATGGAATTGTGCCCTTCGTTAATGGCATCGCAGAGCATGGGGTAACATCTATGGATCCTGAATTCTTTAAAAGAGTAGATGCCAGTTCCCCAAATCTGAAGTTCATCCTAAGTGACGTTACTTCAACAGGTTTAAAAACTTGTAAGGCCATTAAAGTGACGTAAGTATAATATAACTTTAAATTCCCTCAATTCTTTTTTAGTAAAAAAACTGAAAAAATGATAACAAATGATCAAACAAATCTGCGGTGTCAATACTTTTTAACCAGTTATATAGTATTTGTTTGATACAAACTGAAGAAAAAGTTTTCATTAACACTTACTGACGAAATTATAAAGTGTAAACAGACAAAGCATTCTTTGCATAGAAAGAAAGAAAGAAAAAGTACCTAATTATAAATTGGTTTCTCACAGGACAAAACAAATTGCCAAAAGTTTTAAAGGTAAACATAAGAGAATATTAATTATTGGACTTTTATCACTCTGCTTACACCGAAAATCCCATCTATCGCAATGCTGATATAAAGGTGTTACTATAAAACGGGCATGATAATGATACATAGAATTTTAATCGTACAAAAAAAGTGGTTACAGATGGGTTACAGTCAAAATACAAATTGATTTGAATTGATACAATATTACAAGGAGCAGTGTTGGCCCAGTGGTGGCAGAACTGTCTTACAAACAGTTAGTCGTGGGTTCGAACCCAGTCAGGTGCATAAAAATAAAATAAATTAATTTGCATCACCACTGCTCTTAAAACGGTGAAGGAAAATATCGTGAGGAAAACGGCATGTCTTAGAAACAAAAAATCGAACTCAAGTGACATCTACCAACCCGCTTTGGGCTCGCGTGGTGGATTATAGCCCATTCCTCTCCTAGAGAGGAGGCCTGAGTCCCTGCAGTGGGAACATTATAGGCTGATGATGAATATTGCAAGTCTTTGTGAGTTTATGTCAATCCAATCAAGACATTTTTGACTTCATCATGTTTAACTGACTTGTAAGTCAACGAAAAGCACATTGTCCTTTTATTGTGATTTTTAACACTTATTTTAGTGGAAGTATTTGTAGTGGAAGGTTTATTAACGTTGGCATAAGGTTCATGTACAAAGATATAAGGTAGCATCATTTTGTTACGTAATGCATGATCTTTTATTGGGCCTACTGTTTGGCACTTTTATTTATGAAAAAAATGTAAATAGTATTGAAAATAAAAGCTATACTGGTTTTTATTGAGAAATTTAAAGTTAAAGCCTTATAATGTAGACTTAGCAATGATACTTTTTGCGTAGTAAAAATTGAGGTGATTCTCAGACAACACAACAAGTGCCTTGCCATCGCATTGGCTTGTTTCAAAACCGCGTGTAAGTAGTCCTGTGAGAATCGGCTACAGCATCACTGTGAAAACCTTTCTTTTCTTTTTCCCGCTCTAGTCCGAATGGAAGGGAGTGTCAGACTTCTACTGACTAAAAACCACCCATGTTCCTTCTTAGGACTTTGTGTCCGGGGCGGCGGTATCTAAATAGAATAACCCGCAGCCCCGGCTAATGTGAAAACCTGCTGTCTCCCCTTTTTTTTTCATGCTTCCTGGGTTTTACCGTATCAAATATGTACTTTTTTATTATTTCAGGCGTGACGTAGTGAAATCCGAGCTCAAGTTAGTACTTCAATGTGATTTGAATCTTGACGGAGATTATGAACTGAATGGCAAAATCCTTATTATTGACATACAAGGAAAAGGCAAAATCCACGTTACTCTTCGTAAGTATAAATTTTAAGTGTTATATTCAACTGCTTTGCTGGGTTAGTCTTCACAAGCAGGACTGGAATCGGGCAAAAGATATTGGGGTTTTCCATCAGGAATTTATATAATCAGTAGCAGTAACAGAGTTTAGAGTTGAGAGTTGAGACCAGCGATGGCCGCTGCGTGTTGTTCGAAAGAGATACCGCGACCTCGACATAACGGAGAAGGAACATGGGTTTTTTTAGTCAGTAGAAATCTGACACTTACATCCTCTCTGCCCTGAGCGAGAGGAATCATTTGATGATAAACCACCCCCCAAAAAAAAAGACCAGCGATGGCCCAAAGAGAGCAATTATGGCCCAGTGGTCGCGGCCCCGACTTACGAGCAGTAAGTCGTGGGATCGAAGCGCATTACTTTATGTAATTTATTTCATCACCACTGCTCTCAAAAACGGTGAAGGAAAACATCGTGAGGAAACCAGCACGTCCTAGAACCAAAAAAATCCAAGACATGTGACATCTTCCAACCGCGCTGGGGCCGCGTGGTGGATTATAGCCCATCCCTCTCCGAGAGAGGAGGCCTGAGTCCCTGCAGTGGGAACATTAATAGACTGATGATGAGTAACAGATCCTCGTTGGTCCAGTGGCGGCAAGCGCTACAGTCGAGCATGAGGTGTGTTGTTCGATTCCCGGGTCGGGCAAAGTGCTATTGAGTTTTTCAAACAGGAATTTCTCAGTAGTAGCCACGGAGTCTGGATTTGTGTCCGTTTGATGGCAATAGGGTCGCCCCCTATTACTTGGAACTTAAACATAACTGGCGAGATGTGGGTGGATGAGGTGGACTATTAGGTACATCTCTGCCTAACCCTCCGGGGATTACAGGCGTGATGGTATGTTACTGCGGGTTGTTCACAAGTTACCGCGGCCTCGGCATACAGGGCTAAGAAGGAACATGGGTGGTTTTTAGTCAGTAGAAGTCTGACACTCCCTTTCGCTCTGCCCAAGAGCGGGAGAGGTTAGGTATTTGATGATTTACCACCCAACAAAAAATAAAAATAAATGGTATGATAAGTTCTGTAAATTAAACACTCATTATGTTTCAGCTGAAGTACTTAATACAGTTAAATGTAACTACTTCATTAAAGAAGGCAAAGACGGAAAGAAACATCTGCGTATCAAGAACTTCGTCCACGATTTCGAGCTTAAAAAGGAATCTACTGTTGTATTTGAAGGATTATTCCCAGACAATGAAGTATTAAGTAAGTATTATATATAATATGAATTCAAAACCGACAGGCAGAAGTATGACCGTGGCATACCTACCAAAAAAAAAAGTTGTTAAAAAACCCGACTGAAAAAACTGAAAAGCAAAAAACAGTCACATTTTAAATTAAACAAAACTTGGAAGCAGGCGCGGTTAATTCTATTTTCATTTCATAATTTAATATTCAAATGAACCCCACCTGTTTCCCAAAGATGAATCTAACGACGTATATTGTATTCAAAAAGTAAAAAATAAAGCACTTTCGCTGTCTAAACGGCGTTTATACGGTACAATGTTTTTTTTTGCAAGCGCTTACATAATAATTATGCTAGTATTACAATATTATTATTAATATTTTTGTTTCGTTGGTCCAGTGGTCGCAAGTGCGACTGATGTACATTAGGTTGGATGCATTCCCAGTTCAGGCAATGCGCTTTTGGGTTTTTCCATCAGGAGTGTGAATGTACTATCAAGGGACAGCAGGAGCTAAATGCGAGTTTTATAATGCATTAAAGCATACAATTCACTGCAATAAACAAAATCAGAAAAATATATGATATTTTTCAGGATATACGCTAGTGACATAGTGTGTTGGAAAACATAATACAGCTTATTTTACTTGACAGAAAAAAAAAACGCGAAGATACCTCTAAAAATGTTAACGAGTAAAAACCATACTAATATACATGTGATCGTTCTGATTTTTTGGCAAATGTCATAGCGTTTAATGTTTTTAGGTCAATCAATAGTTTTCTAAAAATGTTAACGAGTAAAAACCATACTAATATACACGTGATCGTTCTGATTTTTTGGCAAATGTCATAGCGTTTAATGTTTTTAGGTCAATCAATAGTTTTCTAAAAATGTTAACGAGTAAAAACCATACTAATATACATGTGATCGTTCTGATTTTTTGGCAAATGTCATAGCGTTTAATGTTTTTAGGTCAATCAATAGTTTTTTTTTAAATCGCATATTCTTGTTCCCGAACTCATTTTTTCATGGTAATTAATATAAAATCGCGCTGGACTGTTCTTACTATCTGAAACTAGTTACCCTACGAAATTATATACATGCATTACGGGGATGCGTTTCGCGGTCACGGGGAGTGACGCAAACTCCATCCACTCGCTCAAGGTCGCTGGCATGTATTGTCGCCTTAAGTACGCCTCTGCCTAACCCATCATTTATTACAGGTCTAAAGTAATATTACGTTTAGATTAGTCCCCAGATTTTTCAGATATCACAGCTAATATTGTTTTTTTTCCATTTACAGGAACGGCCACTTTGGAAGTCGTCAAGCACAATGGTAACGCAATTGTCGAGGAGATTGGAAAACCGATGTTCGTAGCCGCTATCACCAGGATCGTAGAAAAACTTAACAAATTCTTTGGAAGTATCGAATATAATAAAATATCGCTTGATTAAGTATGAAATAGTTTTTGGACATAATTATAAAATATCACAAATTATTTGTTTGGTTTGTTAATTAACGTTGTTTTATTAATGCGTCCCGTACATTTGTAGATTTTAGCAAGATACTATACTATTAATAGGCTCATCCTAGGCTTACCATGAGCCTTCAACATAACCAGTGAATTGTAGGTGGATTATTAGGTAGGTACACCTCTACGAGTACTTTACCCTACGGGGACTACAGGCATGATGGTATGTGGGGCTGCGGGTTGTTGTAAGAGATACCGCGGCCACGACATAAAGGGTGTAAAAGTACCCTTAACGCAAACGAAGGGCACTTGCTCTACCTAGGACTCGTCCTCGACAGCCGGTGGAACTTCGTGGAGCACTTCCGACGTTTGGCTCCCAGACTGGAGCGGGCCGGGGCTGCCTTTAGGTGGCTCTTGCCCAATCTGGGGGGGCCAAACGCCTCCTGCCGGAGGCTCTACGCGGGGATCGTGCGGTCCATGGCCCTTTACGGGGCACCGGTGTGGGCGCCTGCTCTGAGGAAGCGGGCCGCCCACTACCTGAACGTGCCCCAAAAGGTCATGGCCGTGAGGACGGTACGGGGGTACCGCACGATCTCCCGCGAAGCGGCGAACCTCCTTGCCGGATTGCCGCCGTGGGATCTGGAGGCGATAGTCCTCGCGCGCCTGCATCAATGGCGCGCGGAGGCGCTGCGCCGGGGGGTCACTCCGCTGCCGCGGCAAATTGCTGCGCGGCGGACAGACCTCCTGGGCGATCTCATGGCGGCATGGAGACAGCGACTGTCGCAACCCCGTGCAGGGCACGCCACGATAGTGGCGGTAAGTCCCCTCTTTGAGGAGTGGCTTGAGAGGCGCCACGGCGCCCTCACCTTCCGTCTGACGCAGGTCCTCACCGGACACGGTTGTTTCGGGAGGTACCTGCACCGAATCAGGCGGGAGGAAACGCCCGGATGCCACCATTGCGAGGATCGGCCGGAGGACACGGTGGAGCACACAGTGGAGGTGTGCCCCGCTTGGGCGGAGCCCCGCCGTGTTCTCGTAGCGGCGATCGGCGGCGGCGACCTCTCGCGCCCGGCCCTGGTGCAAGCCATGGTCCGGGGCGAGGAGGAATGGGACGCCGTCGCCTCCTTCTGCGAAGCAGTGATGCTGGCGAAGGAGGTGGCGGAACGCGAGAGGGAGAGAACCTCTCGTCCCAGCCGCCGCGGGAGGCGCTCCGGGCGTCGGGGGTCCCGCGATGACCTCCGGCCACCGTAGACGCGGGCCTGTGGACGGTGAGTGATGGGCTAACTCGCCGTCCGTCCGTCTCACGACGAAAACAGGCCGTGTCGACGGCGCGTTCGTGTTCCACGCGCGCCTCAAAGAGATGTCAGCAACATGGGAGGGGCCCGAAAGGGCCGACGCCTGTCGGGGCCGCGGGTAGTCCAACGGTTATCGCGGCCTCGACATAGAGGGCGAAGAAGGAACATGGGTGGTTTTTAGTCAGTAGAAGTCTGACACTCCCTTTCGCTCTGCCCAAGAGCGGGAGGGGTTATTCGATGATTTTACACCCACCAAAAAAAAAAAAAAAAAAAAAAAAAAAAAAGGGCACTTGCTCTCCGGGTCTAAATTGCAAATTTTTCACAGCTGTTCTTGTAAATACTAGTTTTTCAGGTTATAACTTTAGGTACTTAAATTACCTCCATGACCCGTTGACTATTCAAAGCATCAACTAGCACAATGTTTTAATAATAATAATTTATTTATTTGTCAGAAAACAATGTTCCATAATGGTTAGTAACAATTGAAAACTTATAAACTATGTTAGTAGGCACAAACAACACAAAATCAACATTACAAAAATAAATTAAATTTGAAAATTAACATTAAAATGATCTTTACTATAAAATTGGATTTAAGAATTAAAATAATACTGTAAATATTAGTCTGTAGATGCTTTATTGAGTTTTACCGTAAAATGTGATTTTTGAACCCTAAAAAAAAGTCGTTTCCCAGCATGCGTAGGTGTACTTAGTTTGATGTACATAATGCTTGGTTGACTGCTGTGTGAAGGGTTCATTTACACGCTGTATAGGGCTAAGAAGGAACATGGGTGGTTTTTAGTCAGTAGAAGTCTGGCACTCCCTTTCGCCCAAGAGCGGGAGGGGTTATTATGATTTCCCACCAACCAAAAAAAATAAATAAAAAAGATCATGATGTTATGTTGTGTTATGTAATTACTTCCCAGGTTGATTGTCCTGTAAGGATATGTAATGCGAAGGAATGAAGAAAATGTTGGTTTTGAATGTAGATGGCTATAAGAGTTGAGGAAGACTAAAGAAACGATGGAAGGACTGTGTGAAGGATGATATGGCTAGTAAGAAGGTGACTGCTGACATGACGAGAAATAGACAAGTACAGGAGAATACATTTTGCGCCGACCCCAAATAAAATTGGGATAAGGCCAGGAAAGTGATGATTTAATACTACTCAGGTTACAATATTAACCAATTTTTGTTAACTTATTCAAGAGAGTACAGTATGTGAATGAATCAAGTCAATAGACTATTCTAAATCAAAGTTTTATTTATTTTTAAACGGTTATGTTGAATGTACAGTTAGGTAATTTAAAATCAAATGAAATCTAACACAATTTTGTAAAAACTAATGCATTAGGAATGTTGGAGAGAAAGATCAAGGAAACGTTTGCACTGTCCTACTGGTAAACTGCAGCCTTTGCCATAAGCTCTTTCTGTGCCTATTCGAACCAGAGGGTCTAAATTGGTCACTTTAACAGAATCATAATAGAATAGGGTATTTCACCAAAAAAAACTAATTAGTCCGTCTGTTAGATTATTGAAAAATATTGGATACCTGATTTTTGTTTTATCAAATTAATAAAAATTTAAGAAAATAAAACGTGTCAAAGATCATGAGTGGGGGATTTTGACATCCGCATCACTTTGTGTGTAAAAAGGTAGTAACTTTGTGACGACACACGAATTGACGCAACTTTTCGAAGCACTGTATCGTCTTCATCTTTTGTTCAAGTGAAAAAAGAAAAAATAAATGTCCATAAGTTTTTCGATATCTATCTGATGGACAAATAAGATTTTTTCGGTGAAATATCCTATTTTAAAATAGTCACAAGCTGACAGTTCATAATAATAACTGCGTCTGTGATCATTTTACGAATTGTAACGCAATTCATATTATTATTCTATTATGATTCTGCTAAAGCAGCCATTTTAGGCCCCTAGACCTTGCGGTATGTATCCAGATCATTTAGCCACCTCTTTTTGTGCTGGCCTCGATGGCGCCGCGCTGTCCTTCTTCTGGTACACTTCGTGTGGAGACCTTTGCTCAGCGGTCATCGTGCATGTGGCTGACTTAACCCGCCTAATACAATTTTAGTCTGGCAGCCTACTTGGCAACGACCAATCCGCAGTCACTTTTTTTACCTATTTTAAGTTGCGATGCGATGAACGGGCCAGGTGAAGGCTGTGATGGGCGATCCTGTGCACGATTGTCGGCCAGCAGGCAGAGGTGACGGGTGCAGTTTGGTGCCCAACCTTCCAGAACATGATAACCACGACCGCTCTGGCTAGAGTAAATCGACTGAGAAGAAGAAGACGACGGCGCGGTGTAGAAATTATGTACTAAAACCTTCCTCGAGAACCACTCTATATCCATTGGTAGTGGTAAAACGTTAAGTTTATCCCAAAACAGACGCGATGGAGGACTTTGTTTAATAATATTAATAATAGTTATTAGATTTCATAACAGAAGATGGTATCTCGAATTCCGAGATTCTTACGTAATTTGGCTAAGTTGACTGGATTATTATAGTAGTCGATACCTAATTTGTTTTTTGTTTCTGTACGTGTTGTCTCACTCGAGAGCACAGCAAAGCAAAAAAAACATAATTTTAGATTTCACCACATAAACCTGTAGCGAACTGGTAACATATACAAAAAAGATCTATGACGCAAATAAAGACCCGAAACCTTTATCGCGACATAATGATTATCTGCGGGTTAATAAAGCCTTATTGCGTGGTAATAACAATAATTAAACGGTAAAGGAAAACATCGTGAGGA
Source organism: Diarsia rubi (assembly GCA_932274075.1). Taxonomy (NCBI): domain Eukaryota; kingdom Metazoa; phylum Arthropoda; class Insecta; order Lepidoptera; family Noctuidae; genus Diarsia; species Diarsia rubi. The sequence continues at coordinate 14,268,662 of OW026424.1, read as the reverse complement.
AACCGGCATGTCTTAGAACAAAACATTCGAAGACATGTGACATCTACTACGCAATGGGCCCGCGTGGTAGATTATAGCCCATCCCCTCTCCTTGGGGGAGGTCCTGAGTCCCTGCAGTGGAAACATTATAGGCTGATGATGAATAAAAATAGACAGATGATTAGCAAATTAGAACACAGGTTGCGTTGAGACATAGGCTTATTTCCGCAAACAACTTAAAGCCATGGGTATAAAGTTCATTTTGGTCACTGGATAATTTCGCTTTCCTCTTTCTAGATACAGACTTTAGGCTATACAAAACTTTAGATAGTAAAATCTGTTTTGCAGTAGAATCAAGTCAGGTGCAATCTGGAAATCCATTATAAGATTATAAAATTAAACTTCCCAAAAGTTTCTGTGGAATTAATTCAGGATCATTCTTTATCATTGTCTATTAAATTGGCTTCCATTACAATCTAATATGGTTTAATAGTGGTTCATAATATAGAGCTACCAGCTCTTGACTTCACAACCCAGTTTTCGAGTATACCGTAAACCATTTGCAAGACTGCATGGTGAGACTTCGGAATTTCTTATTACCCGTAAAGACATTAGAAGATCTGCAAATGACGCCGCGCCGTGGCAATCGAATTGACGCGGGCCTGTGGCTTGTGAGTTATGGACTAGCTCGCCGTCTATCCGTCTTATGACGACGACAGGCCGTGTCGATACGGCGCGTTCGCCTCCTACGCACGCTTAATTTTTGGACTGACCTGTTGGTCTAGTGGTTAGTGACCCTAACTGCTATGCCGGAGGTCGTGGGTCCACCCAGGACAAATGTTTGTGTGATGAGCACGATCATTTGTTCTGTGTCTGGGTGTAATTTATCTATAATATGTATGTATTCAGAAATATATAAGTATGTTTATCATTTGTCTAGTACCCATAACACAAGCTCTGCTTAGCTTGGGACTAGATGGCGTTGTGTGATAGTTGTGGAATATTATTTAAGAGATTTCAGTAACATGGAAGCCGTCGGGGCTGCGGGGTTGTTCAAAAGAGATAACGCGCCTCGGCAGGCGGCGACCTCCTATAACTTCGTTGTGTATAAAGCCTGAATTTTTGGTAACCAATTAGACATTGTATAAACACGGTATATTTCAAATTTCATTCTATTTTAACCAGTGGTTTAAGAATTGTAACTAATCAAAGTTCCTTAGTTTTGTTACTCACTCATTGACTAACTGACTGACTGACCGATCATCAAGTCTGTGGCGACAGCGCCATCTATCGCAACAGATGCGAACTAGCATTGGCAATCCTGCATCGCGCTATCAAAGTTATCCGCCACAGTAGCCTTTATAGAAAATCCAGACTTACGTATGTCGGGCAGTTAGCCCACCAGACACAACACCCGTCTGGTCAGAGAATCCTCCCTTTTCTATGGGAAATGAGGAACTTTACACCCTGGTCCTGACTCAACTGATGACCCCGACGTGATCGTCAGCGCAGCCTTCGTGCAACAACTTCAATATAATCACTTCCTCAAGCCTTCAAACTCAAACTCAAAGCGTTTATTTTAATTAAACCATTACTGGCACTTTTGAATATCGTAAGAACAATTCATAAAACAAAACTACGAAAAACTACGAGTGCAATACGTCATTCCAAAAGCCACCACGCCGAACCACACGCCGCTGAATGCCCGCAACGACGAACACTGCAAGCAAAAAAGCACGCAGCGACGCACACCGCAACAACGAATGCACGAGACCTCGAATCACGGAACAACGAATGCACGCCGCAACGCGCAACCGCCACCCCGCGACCCGGAGCCCCGTGCACCCGCCACCACGGCACGCGCCGCCGCGCGCCCCCGCACCCACAGCACTCGCCGCCGGTAACATCCGGCGCCGCGCAACCCGACGCAGCAACCCCCGAAACGACGTATTGCACTCCTAAGCTACAGTCACAAGGCATAATAACTTGTGAAAGTACTGTAGTTGCCAGTTATAGCGTAGATCTCTATGGAGAAGAACGGGCAAGAAACTCCAGGGACACTCTTGTAAATCAGAACATTGTTACAAAATCTTGGTACATTACATCATTCATGTTGAGATGGTATATTATGTGAGAACTATGTAGCAAGACGTGCAAGTTAAGAGCGTCCGGAGTAAATAGATATAATAAACAAATCAAAAAATTTATATATATTTATAAACCATGGCAACTAAGAGATGACCAGTCTCCACTGACAGCGCCCGTTCACGAACATGACGCATGGATCAGCACCATTCAACTCAACCATTTTGAAGGGAACTAAATGATCCGACACACACGCCACCATCAGCGAGACATTTGAGTGAGCATAACATTCTCTCAGCCTTAGCATTAAAAATAATATAACTAAATGTAAAAAGTTGCTTTATAGTACATAGTACTCACACATGTGCCATGCAATTATATAACAATAAGAAATAATTACAATCGAGATCGAAATCGTATCGAAATCGATAATTACTTCGAGCAGCGAGTCATACCGTCAGCCAGCAACTACGGCTTCATCGGGTATCCTGACCATCAGCATGAAGCGGTCATCACCCTCAGCCTCAGCAGCGACCTTGGCACAGCACACTGCACTTCGGCTGGTCAACAAGCAGAGACGCTCTTCTCTCCTGGTCGACGCAGCAGCCGGCCACTACGCAGCACTGCACCACTCCGACTCACTGGGGTATCACCGCAGACAGTTCCGACTCACCGTGAACTATGCGGCATTCGGTTCCGACTCACTGAAACCTTCCACTGGCCTGGCAAGCATCAAGACGCAGCCTGCTATCGACCTCTGGTATCGGAGGGGAGTGATGTGGCGACAGCGCCATCTAACTAACATTGGCAATCCTGCATCGCGCTATCAAAGTTTTCCGCCACATTAGCATATATAGCAGATACCGACTTACATATGTCGGGCGGTTGCCCGACATAATATGTAAGTCGGAATCTGCTGGGCTAACTAGCCTACCAGACACAACACCCGTCTGTCTGGTCGGAGGATCCTCCCTTTTCTATGGGGGATAAGGAACTTTACGCCCTGTTCCTCATGTCCCCCCAAATGTCTAAGGCACTTCTAGCAGACATAGAAGCTTCAAATTTAGAAAACTAAAAAAAAATGCAATTTCAGTCTAGTTTTCTAGATACACTAACTGCATAAATAACTTTGTAATCCCATATAATGATTATTTGGGATTACATTTATTCTCGTATAGGATTACAAAGTTAAAGTTACATTTTCAGTGAATGAATTTTACGAGTTAAATTTAACACACTTCCTAGTTTTCGATTGATCTGAAATGTTGCACGTATATGTATATCGCCTATCAATGCAATATTATGATGATATGGAACTGATCTGATGATGGAGCTGGAAGTTGGCTATAGGAACTTCATTTTAGAATGTCGTAACCCCATCGAGTTTGGACTCGTTTGATTCTACTTGTCGAGGAGTTTGTCTTAAGATGGTGTATGAGAGAGGTTAAATTACACTACGTATACGTGTTTAGTATTAATTCGACTCGCACCAAAAATGAGGTTTTTTTTTTTAAACAATCTAAATAGCTTACAAATCAGAGTATAACGCAATAACCCTTTATAAATAAATTTAACTGACCTTAGATACCTAGGTAACAAGTTGGCAACTTCGCGCGCGCGCGTCGCGTCACGGTCAAAGTGGCCGGGAGGCGCGCGGCGGTGCCGGTGGCGCGGGCGGCGGCGGCGGCGTCAGAGCGGCAACAACGCATCTCAGATTTATCGTTTTAAGGTGCATGACCTATGCGTATGACATAATCAGCTGTTAGGAAAGATACATCGTGTTCAAACGGGGCAAAACCTTAAAAAATCATTTGCGTTTAAACTACTGCTCCTTAATTAGTTTTTGGTGCAGAGCTTGAAAATGGTACCTATTTTATGCTGTTTAAAGGAAAGCCTCTCTGTCGTATCAACTCTGTATAATCAAAAAATAAAATGTTCATATCAAAATCAAAAATGTCAAATATAAAATTTAAATGTAAAAATGTCCACAATCAAATTAAAAATAAAATTAAAATAATTAAAGGAAAAATAAAATTATTTGAACTCCGCGATATGGCCTGCAAAATCCGCAATTTTCTGTGTTTAATGTAGCCAGTGATACTCGCGCCATCGAGACTATTCTAACGACGTATATTATATTCAAATCCCTTCATCTGTCGAGGAGTTATGAGGGAACAAAAAAAGACATACATACAAACATACACGTAAAACGCAAAAAAAAAACGCACGCACGTAAAATACATAACCCTCCTATTGAGCTTCGCCGCAGTCAGGTAAAAACTGCTATTTTGCAAACAAGTTTGGTTTTTCTTCTTAAATTCTTATGCTTTTATTGTTTGTTTTAAAATTCGAAACTATTATTAAATACAGTATCAACCTATCAACATTTTAACATTTTAGTAGCCAGTGTTTTTATTTTGATTCATTTTCCTCAAAGGCAACATGCCTTTGAGGAAAGACTAGACCCTAGACTATAAATACGAATGTTTGTTCTTACGTACGTTGTATGTAAATCTTTCACATGGAAAAGAGTGGCATGGAGTTACCCGTTCTAATATTCTTAGTTTAGCAACTACAGTACCTGCTTCTACAGTTATTATGCCTTATGACTGTAGCTTTATTACTCGATTGCTTTTATTGGGATTTTGTTTCAACAATTAAAAAGTTCTTGTAACTGGCATATTTTAAATAAATGTTTTGTTTCCTTTTAATTAGACGTAAAAACTACAGAATGGATTAAGGCAAATAGTTTAAAATTTGGATTAACACATGGACACTTTTTATCCTGATACCACGATCACATGAGACAATTACCAAACTCTCCGAAGCGAAACCGAGGAAATAAGCTATTAAGAACCCAAAAGAATGTTCTTTTTTATTATTCTTTATTTATTAAGCGTGAAAAACTTTATATTCACTTAATAGGTTTTATAAGAGTTCGTTTATGTTCTTATGCTTTGGGACGTTAGGTATAAGTTTCAAAATTCTTTGACATTCATTCCAAGGTGACCCACTGTTTAACAAAAAGATGTACAAATAAATTTAAATAAAAATTTAATGCCAAGAACTTAGATATAAATGAAGTTTTACTGCATTGTATTCTCTGTATTGTTTAGTGTGTTGTTGATAAGATTTTCACTAAAATGGTTGCTCAACTATTGGTAATTGCAAGTGTTGCTTGTGTTTTTAGTTTAGCGAACGGTTTCAAAGGTAAGTCAATCATAATGTAAACGGTGTTTTTTTTTTTATAAATAACATGTAAATATCGGTTTATTATACATTTTCTGAAAATACGAGTAATAGGTGAAATTATAAATGGTTTGTCAGTTCACAATTTATGTTTGTGACCTAGCAAGATTCACTGTATAAGTGCAGGGTAGAATATTAACGAACAAACGGTTAACACGTGTCTACACGGTTGGCGCAGTGGTTCAAGCAATAGGGGATAGGACCAAAAAAAACTAATTAGTCCGTCAGATAGATTTCCAAAAAACATTGGACACGTATTTTTTCTTTTTTCACATAAACAAAAAAAAAGACTATACAGTACTTCGAATAATCGTGAACTCCTCGAAAACGTCACATGTTAGTACATTTTTTACCTACAAATGACGTCGGAACCCCCCACTCATGATCTTTGACGCGTCTTATCTTCGTAAATTTGTATTAATTTGATAAAACAAAAAACACGTATTCAATATTTTTCGATAATCTAACTGACGGACTAATTAGAATCATATTTTTTGACTCAGTCCGATCTCCTATTGACTGCTGCGCTTCGCTCACGATACAGGAGAAATTCGTAGTGTGGGGCAACGTTTTTTTTAAAGAAACGTATTCAGTAGCTTATATATCATTAATTCTAAACGGACCGATTTAAAAATAATGCAACATTTTTATTCTAATGTATAAAGAGTGTAAAAGTACCCTTAACGCAAACGAAAGGCACTTGTTCTCCCCACTACTGCGATATTTTTTTTTCTAGACCATACCTGGGAACCCCCTAGTTACGGAGATATTGGGGGTCGTTCGAAATTTTTCACAGCTGTTTTTGTAAATACTAGTTTATCAGGTTATAACTTTACTTAAACGATTACTATTCAAAACATCCACTAGCACAATGTTTTAAGAGTGCTACATTGAGTTTGACCGTAAATTGTGATTTAATAAAAAATCTTAGGGGTACTTAGTTTGATGTACAGAATACTTGGTTGACGTTTGCGTGAAGGGTTCATTTACACCCTGACTCTGTTTTTGTTAACTACACGGTCTGACTTTTTTTAATTCCTGATGATAAAATATTTGGGGCCTGTTCAGAATTATGTCCTGAATAAGTAGTAACCGTTTCTGCGTCGGTGTTCCTTCCACCCTATATATTTATTTGCTTAATTAAACTTCATGCACAAAAGTGGTACATAGGCGGACTTAACACCAAAAGGCATTCTCTATAGGTACTAACAATGACCACAATCGTACGGTAACAGACAAAAAATATTATTATTTTAAGTTTATTTTCGTATGATTTTTTATATTGTGACTGGCCTGTTGGTCTAGTGGTTAGTGACCCTAACTGCTATGCCGGAGGTCGTGGGTTCGATTCCCACCCAGGACAAATGTTTGTGTGATGAGCACGATCATTTGTTCTGTGTCTGGGTGTAATTTATCTATAATATGTATGTATTTAGAAATATATAAGTATGTTTATCAGTTGTCTAGTACCCATAACACAAGCTCTGCTTAGCTTGGGACTAGATGGCGTTGTGTGATAGTTGTGGAATATTATTATTATTATTATTATATACCTTTGTTCTTCTAAATTACACTGTTACGTGCAACTGTAGGCCTTCTTGGATTTTTTATTGGGATCAAGGAGAGCATAATAAAATTATATGGCTAGCATTTCTATGAAGAGATTGTTATGAGCACTTGAGAGTTTAGCTTCTCCTAGTAATTAAGAACTGACTGATAATAGATTCAGTAACACACCACTTTTTTTTTGGCGGGTGGAAAATCATCAAATACCCCTCCCGCTCTTGGGCAGAGCGAAAGGGAGTGTCAGACTTCTACTGACTAAAAACCACCCATGTGCTTCTTAGCCCTATATGTCAAGGCTGCGGTATCTCTTACAGCATCTTACAGCCCAGTAACACACCCCTGGGTACATGTTTTGTGGCATACATAAGTAATGCTAGTAGTAATGACTTTTTATAACTACTAACTAATTTACACTTAAATCATATTTACACTTTCACTCTCGTAAACTTCAGTTTTTATTAAATTTAAATTTTGGCCGATCACTGTCTCTTAACATACAGGTTTCCTAGTTTAAGAGACAGGGTTCATTATTATTTTTGTATTCATAGACTTTTTGTAGATTTAAATCTTCCGTACACAAAAAAATATTTTAACGTTTTTTATTTCTGCCACTTTGTTTAAAACTGTGTCTGTGTGTATTATTTGGAATATATAATTTTATTTTTAATGTCTTTCCTAACATTACAGCCCCGTTTCCTGGTTTTAAACCGTGCAAATCCAGCGATGATCCTTGTATGTTACAAAATGCCAACGATGGCTTAAAGACCTTTGTTGGTGGCATATCAGAAATAGGTGTTAAGAGTTCGGACCCCGACCACCATGAAAAAATTGATGCCAGTACCTCAAGCCTGAAATTTATACTGACTAAGGTTACCTTAACAGGGTTGAAAAGTTGCAAAGTGGTCAAACTGAAGTAAGTATTTTTTTTCTCTGTCTCATTGGCGAGTCAAACATTGCCCGATATTGCAAGGGATATTTTTTTTAAAGAAAGCTTTAAAAAAAATATTGTACATGCTACAAGTACCTATGTCCAAGCAAAATTAAGAAACATAAGCTTAATAAAAAAAACAATATTGTTTTACCCACTAGTGCCTTTTTTTGGGAGGGATGGCAAATAATCAAATAACCCCTCCCGCTCTAGGCGGAGCAGAAAGAAGTCTCAGACTTCTACTGACTAAAAACTACCCATGTTCCTTCTTAGCCCTTTGTGCCCGGAGCCGCGGCATCGGGCTTTTCCGCAATATTACGTTTAACACGAACGCGCCATCGACACGGCCAGTCACTTGCTCACCCTCCGAGAGGGTGAGCAAGTCCGATCCCGTCGGGGCTGCGGTTTATACACTAGTCACCGCGGCCTCGACATATAGGGCTAAGAAGGAACATGGGTGGTTTTTAGTCAGTAGAAGTCTGACACTCCCTTTCGCTCTGCCCAAGAGCGGGAGGGGCTATTTGATGATTTCCCACCCCCCAAAAAAAAAGAAAGGGTGAGCAAGCCCAATACATACCGTCCACAGGCCCGTTCCTTTTTGTGGCCGGTAGTCATCACGTGACCCCCGACACCCGAAGCGTCACCCACGGCGTATGGGACGAGAGGTTCTCTCCCTCTCACGTTCCTCCACCTCCTTTGCTAGCATCACTGCTTCGCAAAAGGAGGCGATCGCGTCCCATTCCCTCTCCGATCATGGTTTAAACCGAAGCCGGACGCGACAGGTCGCCCCAACCATTAGTGCCTGACGCTGCTAATTTTCAACGCCGTTTGTTGAACTTATCGCTAAAATGTAACGTTATTAAACAACAACAATCATACCCGTCTTTATTTTTTTAAACTTCGAGTAGGTACAATTATAATGGTACATAGGCGGACTCAAAGTCACAACGCATTCTCTACCAATTTTACTGGTATATTTTAATCAAATATTTAACATCTTACTAACATAATAAAGCAAATAACTTAAAACTAATAATAATTGGTAACAAAAAAAATAAGTTTAGAACTAAAACCCGACTACGAATCAAAATAAAACCGCGGTCTTGATAGTAGAAAACAAGAAAAATAGTCTAGTAAGTAGATCATTATTTGATAATTATTATAGAGGACAGCCGTAGTCGCATGCCACTGATACCTGATGCTCCATCATGGCGTTCTCGTTGATACAAAAGTCAGCTGCTAGCTCCACCAGAATTCACTTCGCAAAAAGAATAGAGACTCATTGAAGCAAGACCAAATGAATATCTCACTTTAAATTCAAAAACTATAATATACATTTTCGCTCCTATAAAAGTCCACATTTACCAAATTCACGATTAATAGGTCACACAATAAAATTAAAAAAACGAATCGATACAAAAACCTCCAGCTTTATTTTTCATCGAATGTAAAATAAAAATAATAATTAATTACATCACAATAATATTATAAAGGCGAAAGTTTGTGAGTGTGTGAGTGTGTAATATGTTTGTTACTTCTTCACGTAAAAAATACTGAACGGATTTGGATAAAATTTGGTACACAGATAGTTTATAACCTGGATTAACACATTTTATAGTTCTTATCCCGATTTTATTTTCCCGTGGGATAATATTCGAGTTGTAGCGGGTTAATCCGCTAGCAACAGCTAGTCAAATCATAAGTACTTAAAAATTACTGTTTGAGAAAAAATGTTAACAAAATAATAATAAATAAGCTGGCAAAAAAAGTTAGTACTAGTAAGGTTACTTAGTGTTAAATTCAAACCAGAATCTAGAAGTAGCACTTGATAAACCTCTATACTTATTTCTTAATACGACAAAATCAAGGTCTACTATTATACAAAAACTGGCAACAGGGTTCCGTAACATCGCAGTAGGGAAACCCCTTAAATTTGTATAATTTTTCGTTTTAGCGACGACAGAAATGCTCATTTTGTGGTAAGTTTGTTTTTCATAGTGTTTGTATGAATTACAAAGTTATATTTGCGGTTTTCTTTAATGTGCTATATCTCAAAAACTACTTACTATTTCAAAGCAAATTTGTTGAAAGTGTTCATTGCGATCTACAGTATGTATTTTTTTTTAGATTTTTCACTCTCTAAGTTTAGAAGTAAAACAAAAACACTTCCAAAGTGGTAAAATGAGTGCCCCCTGGCACTCATTTTACCACTTTGGAAGTGTATATTTTTTCAAACGATTGAACTTGAGAAACAATGGTTTCAGGAACCTCAATGTCATTTTAAAGTGCTATCTTAAGACACCCCACACGAAAAGGTTTGATGACAAAAGTTTTTTTTTAGTTTCAGTTCCATGTATGCTAGGAGACCCCTAAATCTCTTATTTTTTTATTTTTGTACTTAAATCGTAAAGCGGTTTACAGAAAACATCTACATACTAAGTTTCAATTGTGTAGTCATAATAGTTTCCGAATACAGTGGCTGTGACATACGGACGGACAGACAGACGTATAGACAGACAGACATGACGAATCTATAGAGTTCCGTTTTTAGCCATTCGGCTACGGAACCCTAAAAATGCATGTACAGTCGAACAAGCTAATAAGTAAAGGTACAGCCAGCTAACTTGCACGTACTTTTATAAGATTAAGTATACAGATACATTTAGAGACTGATGTCAAACGTTACAGCATTTGATAACTTGAAGTTGCGAACAAAGAATAAAAAAGAATTATTCGCAACTAGTTGCGATCAAAGAAAAAAATTTTTGTTCGCAACTGGTTACGAAACGCAGTTGTGATCACGGCCGGAGGGTTTGACATCAGTAGGTTAATGCAATAATTAAAACAAAATTGCAATCAATATTTTCTGTGTAGTCGAATATAAATATTTCTGCCATTATAGTCGACGAGTAGGTCAATTGTAGTAATAGGGTAGTTCAAAAAAAAAATATGTCCGTCAGATAGATTTCCAAAAAATTTGGAAACGATTTTTTCTTTTTTCACGTAAACAAACAATGAAGACGATACAGTGCTTTAAAAACTCGTGTGACGTCATATTCTAAGTCATAAGTATTTAGTATACTACTTATTTTTTACTAGTGAGTGACGTCACAAACCCCCACTCAAATCACATGTTTTATCTTCGTTATTTTTAATTGATTTGATAAAATAAAAAATACGTATAAAATATTTTTCGATAATCTAACAAACGGACTAATTAGAACCATATTTTTTTTCTATCAGTAAACATCGTCATTGCTAGAAAGAGCAAAGGTAGGAACAAACGCACACATGTTGAAATACATTGCATGTCGAACCTAATCGTACTCTGTTAAGGGCCAGTTTTCGAGAAAGTGTATTGAAAAACTATTTCTTCGGGGCTAAGTCAAGCTTCTTTGTCTCGGCGCTTTTCTTTGGGTCTCAGTTTAGATTGCCATCTAAACGTTAAAAAAAAGATGTGAAATACTGCATAATATTTACATTTATTTCAATTACAACATTTGATGAAGATGGCTAATACGAACCAGTGGTAGTGTCTTTTTAATTGTACCATTGAATTGAAGTTTGCTTAGTAATCCTTATCAAATATACTTAGCAATGCTACTTTATAACACAGCTGATACTGTTAAGGCGTTATTACCATTTATTTTTTTGGTTGTTTGGAAATCGTCAAATAACCCCTCCCGCTCTTGGGCAGAACAAAAGGGAGTGTCAGACTTCTACTGACTAAAAGCGGCGATCGGCGGGGGCATGGGTGCATGCCCCCGCCGATCGCCGCTACGAGAACGCGGTGGGGCTCCACGCAAGCGCGGCAGACCTCCACGGTGTGATCCACCCTGCCCTCCAGCCGATCCTCACAATGGTGATATCTGGGCGTTTCCTCCCGCCTGATTCGGTGCAGGTACCTCCCGAAACAACCGTGTCCGTTGAGGACCTGCGTCATACGGAAGGTGAGGGCACCCGTGGCGCCTCTCAAGCCCCTCCTCAAAGAGGAGACTTACCGCCACAACCGTGGCGTGCCCTAGGCGTTATTACCTTATTCATATTTTTCAATGAAAAGTCTTTACTGCAGGCTACTGGCTCTCTCTTTTTTCTTTTTATCTCACCTTCCTACAAATATAGGCATGATTTTATAGTATTAAAAATGTGTACGTATTTCAATTTCTAGGCGTGATGAACCTAATTTGAAAATGACGCTAGTACTTGAATGCAGTATGAAACTTGATGGAGATTATTTGCTGGATGGAAAAATGCTTTCAATTAACATACAAGGAAATGACAAAATTCATGTTGTACTTCGTAAGTATACCCCCGTATGAAATTCAGTTATCTGAGTATCAGAGATCCGTATTAATGAAAGTTGTCACGATGTTTACTTTCACGGTAATCATCGTATCCGGCTTGTTCTAGAATAATAATAAATAATTTACAGACATATTATGTAACTATAATCGCGCACTTTGCCATCGTGGTGAATTATAGCCATTCCCTCTCATACAGAGAGGTGCCTGTGTCCCAGCAGTGGAAACATTATAAGCTGATTATGCTTATTTTAAGCATATTAATCCAAGCATAGTTCTTGTGTGAGCTTTCTTAAAAAAGATGAAAGGTTTGAATAAGCCCAAAAAAGTCTCTCAATATTGGACGTAGGAATATTCTGTTTGAGGAGCAAGTAAAGGAAATGTTTCAAAATGTATCCTATTGAATGTATCAATTAGCTGTCAAATAGTTCCATTTTGTACTAAACCATGACTAATTTGACAGGTAATTGATGGACACTATGATAGCCACTGACATTTAAAAAGATACGCAATAGCCCTGCAGGTCTATGTACAGCATACTGAAAAATGGAGAAAAACAATTACAACAGTTTTCAATCATCCAATTAGTTTAAATTGGCTTTGCTTTGTAGCAAAGTACAAGAATGTACACTTTTTTTTTTTTTTTGGTGGGTGTAAAATCATCGAATAACCCCTCCCGCTCTTGGGCAGAGCGAAAGGGAGTGTCAGACTTCTACTGACTAAAAACCACCCATGTTCCTTCTTCGCCCTCTATGTCGAGGCCGCGATAACCGTTGGACTACCCGCGGCCCCGACAGGCGTCGGCCCTTTCGGGCCCCTCCCATGTTGCTGACATCTCTTTGAGGCGCGCGTGGAACACGAACGCGCCGTCGACACGGCCTGTTTTCGTCGTGAGACGGACGGACGGCGAGTTAGCCCATCACTCACCGTCCACAGGCCCGCATCTACGGTGGCCGGAGGTCATCGCGGGACCCCCGACGCCCGGAGCGCCTCCCGCGGCGGCTGGGACGAGAGGTTCTCTCCCTCTCGCGTTCCGCCACCTCCTTCGCCAGCATCACTGCTTCGCAGAAGGAGGCGACGGCGTCCCATTCCTCCTCGCCCCGGACCATGGCTTGCACCAGGGCCGGGCGCGAGAGGTCGCCGCCGCCGATCGCCGCTACGAGAACACGGCGGGGCTCCGCCCAAGCGGGGCACACCTCCACTGTGTGCTCCACCGTGTCCTCCGGCCGATCCTCGCAATGGTGGCATCCGGGCGTTTCCTCCCGCCTGATTCGGTGCAGGTACCTCCCGAAACAACCGTGTCCGGTGAGGACCTGCGTCAGACGGAAGGTGAGGGCGCCGTGGCGCCTCTCAAGCCACTCCTCAAAGAGGGGACTTACCGCCACTATCGTGGCGTGCCCTGCACGGGGTTGCGACAGTCGCTGTCTCCATATCGCCATGAGATCGCACCGGAGGTCTGTCCGCCGCGCAGCAATTTGCCGCGGCAGCGGAGTGACCCCCCGGCGCAGCGCCTCCGCGCGCCATTGATGCAGGCGCGCGAGGACTATCGCCTCCAGATCCCACGGCGGCAATCCGGCAAGGAGGTTCGCCGCTTCGCGGGAGATCGTGCGGTACCCCCGTACCGTCCTTACGGCCATGACCTTTTGGGGCACGTTCAGGTAGTGGGCGGCCCGCTTCCTCAAAGCAGGCGCCCACACCGGCGCCCCGTAAAGGGCCATGGACCGCACGATCCCCGCGTAGAGCCTCCGGCAGGAGGCGTTTGGCCCCCCCAGATTGGGCAAGAGCCACCTAAAGGCAGCCCCGGCCCGCTCCAGTCTGGGAGCCAAACGTCGGAAGTGCTCCACGAAGTTCCACCGGCTGTCGAGGACGAGTCCTAGGTGACTTCAAAGTACACTCGACGCCGATGGGAACCCCTCCCACCATTAACTGGGATCCCGACGGCAGCGCATTCCCACGTCCATGGAAGCCACAAGAATGTACACTTGACATTGCAACACGTAACCAAAACCCGTCATGGGGTAAACTGTCATTATGGTGAAATATTGACGTTTGACATGTCTATTTCTGTCATTTTAAAGGAACTTATAACCTAGAAGGTGCATGTTCAACTCAAAAGCGTTCCGAGAGAGAATGCCTCGAAAGTAGATGTCATATCTTTCTGATTGGGTGTCCAATATTTTTGTTCTTCTATTTGGACCAGTTATTATTGTGTTTTATATAACTTCCTAGCATCCGCCCTACCACCGCGCTTTGCATTGGTAGCAATTTGGTAACTGTGCCAAATATAAGTACAAAAATATTGGTTGAGTTGCATGTGCTCATTCCAGTTAATAAATAAGTTCCTTGGTGATTGTCTACTGTCAGTGTTTTTTACGGTGCGGTTAAAAAACACTACATTGGCGAGAAGCCATACTGAAAGTCGTTATTAACCTAACCTTTTTTTTTGAAAAATTCCTTACGCATACCGCACCGTCCGGGGAAACGGCGCAGTTATGTGGGACTTGCACCCACTAAAAACACCGCCCTGATCCTCCTGTCGCCTTGTTGGATGGGCCACGAGAACTGCAACGTATGACATTCGCGACCCATCCAGTGCAGCCCGCCTCCGGGCTCCAAGCTCCTTTGGCGATGATGTCCGGGCTCACTTGAGACATTGCCACCACTCATGAGGGCCGTGCTATGTGACGACGATAGACTCCTCGATCTATCGCCCGCTGACACCTCCTAGGGCGGCATCAAGTCGCCATGGCGCCTCCTCCGCCGCCCTGTTCTCATGCGACGGATTGCGTCAGCGAGGGAGTCTTTTTTCTTGACGCGCTCCGCCGTCTCCTTCTGCGAGATGACCTCCTCGCAGAAGGATGCCACTGCCTCCCATGCCACCCTACTGTCGACCATGGCCTTGACCACGGCCGGCATTATTAATCTAACCTAACCTAACCTAAATAATTGATAAATATCAAATTCTCACATTTTTCTCGGATTCAGCGATTTTTTCTCGGTTTTTCGAGGTATTGACATAATATACCCGTTTTGCCCGTTTTGAAACACCTCCTTTCTAATAACATCAAATTTTTTTTTTGCTTTTATCTTTTTTTCGCTTCGTCGTTGTCAGGTAAAAATACTAAATTATAATATTTTAAAATTGAAGGCATTCGGCATTTCCTAACTCTAGCCCTAGCTGTAAAAGAACCACTGAAATAAATTCTGAGTTCACAGAGTCGTGTCTGAGATGGTCTTTTGATGTAAGATTCGCACATAAAGGGTGTAAAAGTACCCTTAACGCAAACGAAGGGCATTTGTTCTCCCCACCACAGCGATATTTTTTTTTTGTTCTAGGCTATACCTGGGAACCCCCTAGTTACGGGAATATTGGGGGTCAAAGTTCCAAATTGTTTACATCTATTTTTGTAAATACTAGTTTTTCAGGTTATAACTTTACCTCCATGACCCGTTTACTATTCAAAGCATCCACTAGCACAATGTTTTAAGAGTGCTACATTGATTTTTACCATAAAATGAGGTTTTACACCCCAAAAATAAAAGTCGTTACCCAGCAAAATTTTTTGCGTAGGGTTACTTAGTTTGATGTACAGAATGGTGGGTTGACAGTTGTGTGAAGGGTTAATTTACACTCTGTATTTAAGTCAGTGACCAGGCTGACTAAGACTTACTTCTAAGACTTTATAATTTAGTTTTAAACTTCTACAGCTGTGTTATGCACGTTTTTTTTTTGGAGAGTCTGAAATCATCAAGTGTCCCCTCATGCTCTGGGCGGAGCGGACCGAAAACGCGGTACCTCTTTCAAACAACCCGCAGTTCTGTGTAGATGCACTTCATTTGCTTAAATAAACAGTTAATTATACTCATTGTCTTTTTAGCAAAGATTATTTCTACGGTTAACTGTAACTACATCTATAAAAAAGGCAAAGACGGCAAGAAACATCTTCGCATCAAGAATTTCGAACACACTTACGAGCTGGCAGAAAAAGCCACTCTTGTATTTGAAGGTTTATTCAAGGATAATGAGGTTTTAAGTAAGTATTAACAGTTATAGGAGTTGTTACCCTTTTATCGATTAACTTAATCATTACTAACATTATTGTTACGAGTTGGGTATGGGATAAATAAAAACACTACCAATTAAACACAGCAAATAACTTTATTAATCATAAAACACTTTTACACAATCACTTCAATACTACTGAACACTTTGTCGCACTAGATATCTCTTCAAACCTTTCGTTGTCTGCCTTAAAAGTAGACTGACTCGCTCCGAACTCTGTCGGTCCTTTTATACCCCAAACACAAAAGATGTTCGAGAAAATTGCCTATTATTAACTAAAAATGAATAACGCATTCACGAAGAAAACAACTAATAAATAAACTTTAAGATAAAAGAAAGGTGATGTGTTGTATAATTTTTTGAAGTTCAAAAATGCTGATTCTTCAGCATAAGTTGAATAAACGAATATTAATTGTTATTTAAGTTTATGATGGTATGTAGGTAAACAAATTACAGAGTATAGATGAGTCTTTTTATTTTTCAAAGTCCACAAAGCTAATACTGCCTAATTTTCTAATTACAGGAAAAGCTACAAATGAAGTAGTCAAGAACAATCCTCACGAAATTATCAATGAAATCGGAATAGAAGTGTTTAATGCCGTGGTTAAAAGGGTAGTAGAAAATATTAATGATTTGTTTGATTATTATGAATATAATCAATTAGCACTAGATTGAGCATGAAATTTATTAAAACATGATTGTGCAATAAAAATGTTTGGTTTGTTCATTATCGTTGTTTTATTTAGAAAGGGGTTTGAGTTAAGTTGGAGTCGTTTTGAAACTTGGATACTTTGAAAGAGCAGATTAAAGCGATCAAAAGTTATGATACATTTATCTAAATCCATTTGGAACGGAAATATTTGGTTTTGTATTGCTCATTAAAATCTAAGAAGTTATAAAGGGAAAATAGTTGTAAAAGTAACCTTAACGCAAACGAAGGACACTTGTTCTTGTGGACGGTGAGTGATGGGCTAACTCGCCGTCCGTCCGTCTTACGACGAAAACAGGCCGTGTCGACGGCGCGTTCGTGTTCCACGCGCGCCTCAAAGAGATGTCAGCAACATGGGAGGGGCCCGAAAGGGCCGACGCCCGTCGGGGCCGCGGGTTGTCCACAGGTTATCGCGGCCTCGACATAGAGGGCGAAGAAGGAACATGGGTGGTTTTTAGTCAGTAGAAGTCTGACACTCCCTTTCACTCTGCCCAAGAGCGGAAGGGGATATTCGATGATTTTACACCCGCCAAAAAAAAAAAGTACACTTGTTCTCCTCAATACTGCGATTTTTTTTTTGTTCTAGACCGGAAACCTCCTAGTTACGGAGATATATTAGGGGTCAAATTTTCAATATTTTGACAGCTGTTTTAATAAATACTAGTTTTTAAGGTTAAAGCATTACTTAAATCACCTCCATGACCCGTTTACTATTCAAAGAATTCACAAGCACAAGGTTTAAGAGTGCTACATTGAAAATTATCGTAAAATGTGATTTTTGACTCATTTCAAATTCATTTCCCAGTAAACATTTTTGCGTAGGGGTACTTAGTTAGTACAGAATGCTTAGTAGACGGCTGTGTGAAGGGTGAATTAACACCATGTTTACTCCATTGTACTGTTTTAGGTTCCTGTCGTATTTTTTAGAGAATTCTAAATAAAATAAATTAAATACGTAGATTGCATGGTCCGATGTCTGTTTTATCTTAGGGCCGATGCATTACAACGACTTCTTATTTATCACCTAGCACAGGAGTCAGGGACTTCACTCAATATTGTAACCATTTCTTATGTAATAAAGATTTATTATTATTTCCTTTATTTATTTATTCACTTAAATATTTCATATAAAACTCATAAAAAAACATTTAAAAATATAAAAAATAGTCGTCCACCGGTGACGGGAGCAGGGTCCAAGCTACCGGTGGTTAGGGCTCTAGAGACAGGAACCTCCTCACAACGCGAGCCGTATCGAGGAGTACTGCCTTCTGAATCAGGCTCTTGATCCAACCGCCGAGCGAGAGTTTGGACAGGTGGTCGTCCAAACTCTTGGCTATAAGGCCATTGGCCGTTACGACTATCGGCACAATGATAGCCGAGTTATATTATTATTCCTTTATTCAACTTTTTACATATAAATTATATTTTTAAATATTATTATTATTATTAAAAGATTTATTATTATTATCGTGTTAAATAGAAGTAAAGCTCCTAAAATTTTTGCTAAAAGGGTTTTTAGCACATAAAAAATACTGCAACTGTCATTATGCGACCGCATACATGCGACTGTCATTAACAAAAAAAATAAAGGTATTTAGTTTTTTGTCAATAATTTTTAAATAATGATTTTAAAGATATTTTGAAAAAAGGGCCTGAAAGAGGAGGGTATATAATTAATAACCATAATAGCATTGATGAACCTGCCATCTCGTGTGACCACTGTACAATTATTGATTTAGATCGAGAGCCTGCTTTCGATCTATTGGCGGTACAGATGGTTTGTAATTAAATGGTCCACAACTTGAATAGTAATTTATTAAACCGGAGTCTTTAACTAGAACTTTAGTTATTATTAAGATAAGCTAATGTTTTATAAATATTTAGATTTTAATGATTGCACAATTGAAATTAGGTTGCTTAAGAGACGCCATTGCACAATACTGTGAAGATGGCGGCGAATACGATTTTAATGGTCAATAACTCAATTTATAATCTGAAACTACAACTAAATCAGTTTCTATAAGTTATTAGAAACTAAAAAGTTATAAGATCATTTTGTAGAGCAATTTATTAGTAGAAAACCCGTTTTCTGTATTAAATCCTTTAATAAGCCGGAAATGGTTAATTCACATTTTGTTGTAAAAAGTAATGAACCTGTCAATTACACATTAACTTAATAACGCATTTACATTAATATTGATATTGTTAAATTATTAATAGAATCAATTGTGAGGTATTTTAGTATTGTTTGTTAGTTTTAACTAACTAAGTAATAAATTACCATACTGAGTATGCAGTACTTCCGCTACATACACTAGACACGCGTGCGACCAAAACTTGCACGCTGTTTATCTCGCGTTTAGCGAATAATTGCAATATTAAATAAATGAAAGCGGTTTTTGATGTGATTAATATTAACTAGTGCAAATGAGACTTGTAACATGATTTCAAACAGTGTACAAGGAGTTTTTTTGCATATTCTTCTACTTAAAAGATCAACAATGCATGTGAATCAAACCGGAAAGTTTATAAATGACTATTGTAAATAAACGTTTAGTGTTTGAGTCAAGTATCGTGTGTGATTTCAACTACCCATTTACCCATCTGCCATGAAGAGGAATCTAAGGCGAAGACAATATGGCGTAGCCCATTGATATTTCGAAACGGCGTTCCTCCAGTGGTTTTCCCGCCGTAACATATATAATAGAGATATAGTTCCGGGGTTGGGACTTTTTTATAGGAAATTTTCTCTTCTTTAATGGTCTTTTTTCAAACTCATGAAAATTCGTTATTTTAAAAATGATACCTTTTTTTCTTATTTTAACAATCGCAATTTTGTATTTGCTAAAAAACCCTAAAAAAACAATTTTCAATTTTCATTTTTTGAATCGAATGAGCTATCGCACATATTTTTAGGAGATTTACTTCTATTTAACACGTTTTTGAACTTGTTGACTAGACTATAAATCATGTTGGCGGTATTCGTATTGGACGTTCATCTAGACTGACATATTACGAGTACATTCTCGTAGACAGAGCTGCACAAGGGCTGGATGCAATATTGAGCCACTATTTAATTGCTCATGTATTATTGGGAAACGCACCTTAGGCTGCTGTTTGCGTTTGTTTGTGTTAAGTCCCCTCTTTGAGGAGTCGCTAGAGAGGCGCCACGGCGCCCTCACCTTCCGTCTGACGCAGGTCCTCACCGGACACGGTTGTTTCGGGAGGTACCTGCACCGAATCAGGCGGGAGGAAACGCCCGGATGCCACCATTGTGAGGATCAGTCGGAGGACACGGTGGAGCACACAGTGATGGAGGTGTGCCCCGCTTGGGTGGAGCCCCACCGTGTTCTCGAAGCGGCGATCGGCGGCGGCGACCTCTCGCGCCCGGCCCTGGTGCAAGCCATGGTCCAGGGCGAGGAGGAATGGGACGCCGTCGCCTCCTTCTGCGAAGCAGTGATGCCTCAAAGAGATGTCAGCAACATGGGAGAGGCCCGAAAGGGCCGACGCCCGTCGGGGCCGCGGGTTGTCCACAGGTTATCGCGGCCTCGACATAGAGGGCGAAAAATAAACATGGGTGGTTTTTAGTCAGTAGAAGTCTGACACTCCCTTTCGCTCTGCCCAAGAGCAGAAGGGGTTATTCGATGATTTTCCACCCGCCAAAAAAAAAAAAATGGCTGCTGTTTGCATGTAATATCTATTATATGACTCGTTACCTGTAGTCCCAGTAGGTCAACCCATTAACGGGTCCAAGAATAACTTAAATTACCTTGGTTCCATGGCATTATGGATTGATACCGTACTTGTAACTTTATCGATAGAAAATGAAAACCATCAGACACATACAATATTGTTTACTCATTCATAATCATAATGGTACCTACATGGGATGGGGCAGATGTTAAAATAATGTGACTCCGCCGCCACAATTTTTAGATATCTACGATTATTCGACGGTGAGAATGAAATGGACGAAGATAGTTAAAACACATGTTTTTGTTTTTCATATAATAATTATTATTATTTCCCAAGACCTGAAGACCCACAATGCTAACGTCACATTTACAGGCGGTCGTAAAACAGTAAAGCCAGCTTTAATATCAACCTTATAAAAACATAACTAAGATTTATTTACGCAGAACAGTAATTGAAGACGGCCTTTTTTAAATTTATCACATGCAAATTTCTCATCTTCGAAATCACTTAGGAAAAAAATAATTGAACATATACATGTAGGTACTTATCACAGCACAACAAAGTAACGTGATAATTACTAGTCCATACAAAGTCCATACAAAGTTACTCAATTCCCTTTATAAACTCAATGCCCGTTAGTATTTTCATTAAATTGCTTATGGATTGTTTGGCTCATACATAACACAAGTTTACATGAGTTCCTGTCGGGGCCGCGGGTAGTCCAACGGTTATCGCGGCCTCGACATAGAGGGCGAAGAAGGAACATGGGTGGTTTTTAGTCAGTAGAAGTCTGACACTCCCTTTCGCTCTGCCCAAGAGCAGAAGGGGTTATTCGATGATTTTCCACCCGCCAAAAAAAAAAAAAAAGGCTGCTGTTTGCATGTAATATCTATTATATGACTCGTTACCTGTAGTCCCAGTAGGTCAACCCATTAACGGGTCCAAGAATAACTTAAATTACCTTGGTTCCATGGCATTATGGATTGATACCGTACTTGTAACTTTATCGATAGAAAATGAAAACCATCAGACACATACAATATTGTTTACTCATTCATAATCATAATGGTACCTACATGGGATGGGGCAGATGTTAAAATAATGTGACTCCGCCGCCACAATTTTTAGATATCTACGATTATTCGACGGTGAGAATGAAATGGACGAAGATAGTTAAAACACATGTTTTTGTTTTTCATATAATAATTATTATTATTTCCCAAGACCTGAAGACCCACAATGCTAACGTCACATTTACAGGCGGTCGTAAAACAGTAAAGCCAGCTTTAATATCAACCTTATAAAAACATAACTAAGATTTATTTACGCAGAACAGTAATTGAAGACGGCCTTTTTTAAATTTATCACATGCAAATTTCTCATCTTCGAAATCACTTAGGAAAAAAATAATTGAACATATACATGTAGGTACTTATCACAGCACAACAAAGTAACGTGATAATTACTAGTCCATACAAAGTCCATACAAAGTTACTCAATTCCCTAAACTCAATGCCCGTTAGTATTTTCATTAAATTGCTTATGGATTGTTTGGCTCATACATAACACAAGTTTACATGAGTTCCTGTCGGGGCCGCGGGTAGTCCTACGGTTATCGCGGCCTCGACATAGAGGGCGAAGAAGGAACATGGGTGGTTTTTAGTCAGTAGAAGTCTGACACTCCCTTTCGCTCTGCCCAAGAGCGGGAGGGGTTATTCGATGATTTTACACCCACCAAAAAAAAAAAAAAGTTTACATGAGTTTTGTTTATAAAATGGAATATGTACGGTTACGATACTTTGATTTGATTTTACATTATCTAGATGACTTTTGATAGAAGTACCTAACATTAAGACTTTTGAATGACACAGTTGTTTACAAAATAGAACGGTAAACTTATTGCGAGTAGATACAAAACAAAGACCTATATTATATCCCAGAAAAACGACGTAAAGAAGAAAAATAACAATTACCTACCATCTATTAATAGCCTATACAGATAGTCACGACGCGCACGGTTGGCGCAGTGGCTGAGTGATTGGACTGCTGCGCTGCGTGTCGCGGGTTCGATCCCCGCACGGAACAAATATTTGTATGGCCTGCAGATAGTTGTTTCGGGTCTGGGTATTTGTGAATGTGAGTTTTTATGTTTGTGAACGCACCCACGATACAGGAGAAATTCCTAGTGTGGGGCAACGTTTTAAATAAAAATTGTTGATCCGGGTCTAGGTATTTGTGTTTATGAGTTTAAATGTTTGTGAACGCTCCCACGATACAGGAGAAATTCCTAGTGTGTGTGGGGCAACGTTTTTGAAAAATAAATAAAATAATAATAACTATGTAAGGTATTTAAAACCCAAAGGACAAGTCAATAGACTCGTCAAAATTGAAATATTTATTTATAAAAGGTTATTCCAAAATTACAGTTAGGTATTTTTAAGACTGACAGAACAATGAACAATAGAATTAAAGATATTTTCTGGAAAAATGTATGAGTGAGAAATGTTTGGATTGACATTACTTAGTTACTATATATATATTTGACTGGCCTGTTGGTCTAGTGGTTAGTGACCCTAACCGCTATGCCGGAGGTCGTGGGTTCGATTCCCACCCAGGACAAATGTTTGTGTGATGAGCACGATCATTTGTTCTGTGTCTGGGTGTAATTTATCTATAACATGTATGTATTTAGAAATATATAAGTATGTTTATCAGTTGTCTAGTACCCATAACACAAGCTCTGCTTAGCTTGGGACTAGATGGCGTTGTGTGATAGTTGTGGAATATTATTATTATTATTATTATATACACATAAATAAACTAACGCCCTATTCCTATGGGGGTAGGCAGAAACCACATCCTTACATACTACTTTTGCCTTGTCCACGTTCAAATATCTTGCCATACACGCACGCCGCGCCGCCAGTTGCAAAAAGTACTACATACACACCTTTTCTTTATAGAAAACCTCACCACTAAGGTCGTTGCTACTCACATCAGCCTTGTAAATACTTAACTACTCTTGAACTACTAGTATGTATGTGAGAGCAGCGGTGGCCCAGTGGTGGCAGCTCCAACCTACGAACAGTAAGTCGTTGGTTCGAATGCAGTCCGGCCCATTACTCTGTTTAATTAATTCAATCACCACTGCTCTCAAAACGCTGAAGGAATAGGTATATCGTGAGAAAAATCGGCAAGTTTAAAACCAAAAAATTAAAAGTCATATGTCATCTACCAACCCGCACTGTGCCCGCATGGTGGATTGTAGCCCATCCCTCTTGTGTGTGCCGGTGCCTGTCTGTCGTTTGCGTGTGATAATTTTCAACTACTAAGCAGGCGAAGCCGCGGGCATAAGAACAAGTGATAAAAAAGTAGTATAAAAACTAAAAAACCCAACTGAAAAAACTGAAAAGCACAAACAAACAAGCATTTGACAAGCATTTTAAATTAAACAACTACTTTTTTTTATTTCCAACTTTTTAGTTATTTTGTGTTTGTTCTTTCGTTGGTCGCGTAAAATTCTTCACAGATGATTTAAATTTTGTGCTTGTTTATAGGTTTTATAACTTTGAATTTCTTTTAAACATAAGTGTCATATATTTTTGTAATCTCCTTTTAAAACCCTTCATTTTGATACCCTACTCGATGGTAATGGTATTTTTTTTTCTTTATGGCCCCCAAAATCCGCATTTTTTTTTTATGAATGTGCCAGTGACACTCGCGCCATCAAGACGAATCTAACGACATATTTATTAAAATCCCTTCATTCGTTTGAGATACTTATGAGGGAAAAAAGAAAAGGACATACATACATACACGCCAAACACATAACCCTCCTTTTGGACTTCGCCGCAGTCGGGTAAAAAGTATTAAAGATTATACTCGAGCTAGGCTTTGACGATATCGTCAAAGTCGCCAGGAACACGTGGATAAGGTACGAACAGAACCGAAAAGTGTGGAAGAAAAAAAAGGGAGGGCTATACATACATAGCAGTGGGTGATTCCGGGTTGATATGATGGTGATAATAATTTAAATTTAATATAAAACTTATAAACCATTCCAAAAATCAAGGTTTTCAAAACAAAAATAAACTGTTTTCTTACAAAAATAACTATGTTTATGTAGGTATGTATACCAAACCACCGTTACAGTCTTAAACACGTCCAAAGACTTCTTGCCGAACATTTTAGGGTTCGTATTAGCGTCAATGTGATAAATGGCTGAGACATAACCCCATTGTTCAGAAACTTTGTTTAACGGGTTATTGAACCTTATGCCACCGACCGTAGAGTATAATCCCAGTTTTTTTTTCAGATATTGAGGATTCGTAATACATACGATTGATACCTGACTTTGTTTGGTCCGTGGAAACGAATAATAAGTCATCATCTCTCCCAGCTGTGTTAGGGTCGGCTTCCAGTCTACCTAGCTGAACAAGTACTTTATATGGAGCGACTGTCATCTGCTCTTAACGACCCAGTTAGTACTGCGTAATACGATATCCCTTATAGGCCTGCCACCCGCTCATGCTTCACCACAGTCCCGGCCTACGCGAGCTTTTCGCACAAGCAGAAGTATTCTCCTAATTTATTTATTTTTGTACTCTACCACAATGCTGCCCTATTAGACCAAGGGTGACTGGCTGAAAATGCCTTGAGTTTAGTTTAAATAAATAAAAAACTAAACACGGACTTCGCTCCCACACGCTCAGTTGTGTACGCGCAGGCCTCATTTTTGTCGAAATCGTCGACGTGTAAACAATGTTTCTCAGTGAAGAACTATTTCTTTAATCCTTCGATTTATTTTTCAAAACTGCAGGCAGAGGTTTATGTAGTCTTCAAAATCAGTAAAAAAGTCGCAATCATACGTACGTAGATCTGCCATTTTTAAATTACGGTTGACCACTACGACAAAACGTACCTCATCGGCCGACTACTAGCCTCGGTTTTTTGGGCGGTGTGCTTTTCGGAGGAAGAAACCCTAATTTTTTTTTTGTGGGTGGGAAATCATGAAATAACCCCTTCTGCTCTTGGGCAGAGCGAAAGGGAGTGTCAGACTTCTACTGACTAAAAACCACCCATGTTTCTTCTTAGCCCTATATGTCAAGGCCGCGGAATCTCTTAAAACATTCCGCAGCCCGCCGTCGATTAGCCTCGACTGCGGTGTGAACACTGAACGCCTCACCACACGCACAGACAAGTAGGTACGCGCAGGCCGGGCTTGTGCAGGTAAAATTTCTACCAATCGAATAATGCGCAGGCCGCGTATCATTCATAAGCATTTTCCCAACCAGTCGCACGGTGTTCCGTGTTCAAGCCAGTTTGCGCAGGCAAGCCCGGGGTGAAGCATAAGCGTGTGGTGGGCGCATTAGTAAGACTAGTTGTCAGAATTTCGGCCTACTGGCTACCTATAACAACTGTGAAAGATCTACAAACGACAGCGGGGAGCAACGGCGAGGCACGAGAACTAGGCAAGTTCTGGGTGGTGGGTGACCACCCATAACTTACCGAGTTATCCACAGAGTAACCTAGGGAAGCGCGGCTTAACCTGAAGATTGGCCCTAGCGGCTGACACTTGGCCACGTGGTCCTCAGAACACAAATAATAAGTATACTCAATCAAACAGCAAATATTCTTTCCATCTCTTAAAGATTGCTAAAATCGTGTATGCACAGAAGTTTTCCTCAGAAGTATTCTTTAGATAGATTCAATACTTATTATTGCACATCAAATACAAACAAAAAACCGGCCAAGTGCGAGTCAAACTAGGACATGAACGGTTCAATACCATCGTACAAAATTTAATGTCATTTAGGTACTTTCAAATTTATTTTATTTTTTTGTTTTAATAGCTGCTACAGAAATACACATTCTGTGAAAATATCAACATACTGCCTTTTACGGATCATGAGATACAGGCCGCTGACATACAGACGGACGGACTGACAGACAGTGGAGCCTTAGTAACAGAGTCCGACCCTTCGGGTAAGGAACCGTAATAAAAAACAAAATTTGATACAAATGAGCTAGTCATAGAGTGGATAACTGCCCAAAAAAAAACAAAACACAAAAAACCCACAAAATGCCCGCTCCCTTTTATATGGAGAAGAGGATATGAAAGGGCATTTTATTTCTTCATATGAAAGGGCATTTTATTTTTATTACAGTTACACTCACGAGTTTGTGTTATGGGAATAGTTACGTTGATTTAAATTGCTATTAACTAATGTACTATCTAACTATCTCACTTTTTAGTCTTATGCCCTGAGTATTAAGGTTGAAAAGTGATTGTCCGTCAATGAACGGGTAATAATAATACATGCCTGAAGAAATATTCTTCAAATCAAACATTATTTACAGTATCTTCTAACAATAGATTCAGAATTGAAAATAGACCTAGTTTTTTTTAAATAATTTGACAGCTGTCAGTTGAAAGCGATTCTTCCTAGGGCTGAAAAGTAGTACTTTCTATTAAAGAGAATGCTATTTATATCCTTAACAGAAGTAAAATAATAGTTTAGGTAAGATAGTTTCAGAACTTTTTTTCTTTCGAAATTTTATATTATAGGATAGGATTATAGGATCACCAGATTTTGATAATGTTTTGAGCCGAAAGCCGATGATTGAAATTGATACGAGGTGATTTAATAATTTCAACGTTGACGTTGATAGGTATAATAGACCGGTTTCATATCCTTCCGCAGTTCTTATTTACGATTATTGCTTAAGAAATAAAACAAGTTAAATTATACATCATCATCACTAGCTTACAGCAGTCCACTACCGGGCATATATACTATATGACTGACCTATAGCCACGTCAGCTTACATATTCTGTGAGCTATTTCGAATAATTTGATTCCTTGTTAGATCACCTCAAAATTATTACAAATAAAAAACAACACAAAATATTCTGTATTTCTAAATGTTGCAGATATACAAATAACCAGATACCGGACACCGCGAATTAAACAGATGCATGCATCTGTTTAATCCGCTTCCTGAAATTTTGTCACCTTGCTGGACTTTAGATGTTTATTTTCACATAAAAACAAAATAATTGTGACAGACAAACATCTATGCTCATACATAATGAAAGGACCACAAAGAAAAATATACACATACAGATGCTGATCTAAGTGAACAAAAAACAAGAGGTAATGTCAACGTACTTTAAAACTTTATTTATTATAATCAATTTTTATTAAAGTCTTAATAAGTGGCTCCGTAAGGAAAGAAACTAGTTTGTCTACATCACTTACGTATATATAGATATGTTTTATCATCGTATATATGTATGTGGATCTTTTGTGCTCGGTATATACCGTGGAACTACTCGGAAACACACAGTTGTGTCCAAGTGAACAATTACATTTTCCGAAAATGTATTCACGATTTTCATTTTTGGTGCTAGTATTGAGCGTGGTTTATTCGGCAAATGCTGCTTACGGTAAGTTCTTACAAAATGTATTAATAAAAAAATAAATAAACAAAACAAAATGTTTTGAAAGTGATAGTATTCAAATAACAACATGATCATTACCGATACAAATTGCCTACCTGTCAGAAAAAAAATCACAAAGCATTCGGTTTTTCACAATATTCATCATTGTATCATAATAAATTGGAACAATTTTTTTATGGACATTGTGAATAACAAATGGCATTACCGCTACAAAAAAAAACTCGTAACTGTTGTATAAAAATATTTTTCAGCGCCTTTCATAAAACAATGCAAATGGGATGATTCAAAATGCCTAAAGGAGTCAACCCAAAGTGCGATCCCAATCCTTGCCAACGGCATACCAGAGCTTGGAGTACAAAAGCTTGACCCCTACAGTATGAAGAGTTTAGATGCCAGCACCCCATCACTCAAACTGGTTATCCGGGATATCACCGGTACTGGACTCAAAGATTGTGTGGCTAAGAAAATACAGTAAGTGCCATCTATATTATTTTTACCCTATATTGATTCAGATAATAACGACAAAAATTTTGATTCCACTATAATTACTATTCCTAAAAAAATTAGTTAACAAAAACTAAAAAACCCGACTGAATAAACTGAAAAGCAAAAAACAAGCACATTTTAAATTAAACAAAACCTGAAAGCAGGCGGGGTACATTTGAATATTAAATTCTGAAATAAAAATAGAATGGACCCCGCCTGTTTTTTATTTAAATCCCTTCATCTGTTTAGAAGTTATGAGGGAACAAAGAAATGGGCGTACATACATACACGACAAACACATAACCCTCCTTTTGAGCTTCGCCGCAGTCGGGTAAAAACGAGTACCTATCATCATCACAATTTGGTTTCCAATTTATCCAGATTCAGCTAAATGCTAATATTTACATGGAGTGACTGCCTATCTAACCTCCACCGCCCAGTATTTGCTGGGTAATTCCTACGTTATCCCTTGGTAAGACTGTCAGCATAACTCCACTTCCCAAACTTTTACTTTTACCCTTTCCAAGTGCAGATGTTTTAGTATTGAATCTAGGAAATTACAATATTACTGTTTATAACCGGTTTTACATGGGCTAATTTAGGAATTGTTGTTTCGTTGTTTTTAGAAGCAATTTAATCAAGGTTCAAGACGCCCGTCGTTATTTATATTTCAAAAAATATTGCAAGCAATTGCAGCAAAAAAACCCGACAGAGGAAGCATTATTTCTTCCGATATCATTTAAAGCGTAAACTTTTATCACTGCAGTAACAGCATTAATAGGGGATCGGACAAAAAAAAAACAATTAGTTCGTCGATTATATTTCCAAAAAATATTTAACAGTATTTTTTGTTTTTTCAAATGAACAAAAAATTAAGACGATACACTGCTTCGAAAACTCGTGAACTCCTCGAAAACGTCACATGTTAGTACATTTTTTAACTACAAATGACGTCACAACCCCCCACTCATGATCTTTGACGCATCTTATCTAAATTTTTATTAATTTGATAAAACAAAAAATACGTATCCAATGTTTTTCGATAATCTAACTGACGTACTAATAAGAATCACATTTTTTTGACTTACTCCGATCCCCTGTTGTAAAACTTCCGAAATCTCAAAGACATGAATTTTAAATTATTTATTTATTTTATTGTTTTGTATTCAGAAACAATCTGCATATAACATATCATCACGCTTGTAATCCCCGTAGAGTTAGGCAGAAGTTTACCCACCCACTTAATACACCAGTTATAAACTAGGCAAAAATCTAGACTCCATGACTCCTAATAAAAAAAGACGGAAGACCACTTTGCGTGACCTTTGAATCGAACCCAGGATCTTATGCCTATCTGTCGCGCTTGCCACCACTGCACCAAGAAGGCAGTATTCTTTGATGTTAAGAAATCATTCCAGCTAAGATATGTGGTTGAAACTTATTCATGAAACATTGTTTTTATTTTAGCCGTGATCTCCCTAAATCGAAAATTACCGCGAAGCTTCAGTGCAGCGTTGACTTTACAGGCAAATATGACATGAATGGACGTCTGCTATTCCTGCCTATCGAAGGAAGTGGTGACGCACACGTTGTTCTGAGTAAGTAGTAATGATGGTAGAACCTAAATAACCTAGGAAACCTAGAATCTGAGATGGAAAGGGTTGAAGATCGTAGAATCTATATTATATAACACCACACACACGTTGTTTTAAACCAGTATCTACTAATGATACAATTAAAAAACATTCACCTAAGAATGAAATGCAAAGCGTAAGGTATTACAGTATAGCATACGGTTCCTTACTAGCCATGTTTAAAAGTACCCTATGAAAATCACAGTCATGGTCGTAAGAATCTTAGCGTCCAGACAAAATGTAAAGCATGCTAAAGATGGTAAAACCGTAAGAAGCCAGAAGCCCTAGAAAGATGGGCTGCGGGTTGTTCACAAGTTACCGCGGCCTCGACATAGAGGGCTAAGAAGGAACATGGGTGGTTTTTAGTCAGTAGAAGTCTGACACTCCCTTTCGCTCTGCCCAAGAGCAGGAGGGGGTTATTTGATGATTTTTCAACCGCCAAAAAAAAAAACACCCTAGAAAGATATAATATTTATATATGTAATATATAGTTTTTTATTCACCATTTGAGGTTTTGACACTTAAAATACACTTCGAAAGTCAATAATTCAAAACAGAAGCTGATGAAGTAGTGCTATTGGTCTAGGCGCAATTTTTTTAAATTGTACTCGTAGACCTATAGTTGCAAACGTTGATTTAACCCCTCTTAAAAAAGGGCTTTTAAGTTTCAAGAAAATAAAGCTTAAAGTAATCATTACCAATTACAATTATGACACACCTTACTTGGCACATCATTTTAGAGTGGCATTAATTGACGTCGAATGGTAAAGTTGTCAAATAAAAATTCGATATTGACAGTTAAGGAGACAGAAAATGCAAAGGGTCGGAGAAGTCAAACACACATGAGTTCATTAACTAATTACAAATGTATGAAGAATTAGTAGATGAAATAAAATGTGCTTTATTATAAACAATCAACAAAACTGTAAACTACTCGGATTTTTAAGCTTCAAGTCCGGCTCGAATTGATTTTTGTTTGCAAGCAACAAGCAACAAAATTAAAAAAAACCAGCCAAGTGCATGTCGGACCACGCACAATGTAGGGTTCCGTAGTTGCCCATCAAAATATGCGAACCTACTAAGCTGATTAACCACCCTGCCTTCCTGCCCCCGAACGATGATTTTTATTGTAAAAATAAAACAAACTTAAATTTGCAGTTTTGAGACCTGCGCTCCCATACATTATGTATAGGAAAATATTTCATACAAGTAGGGACATTTTATAAGTTGGTCCACTATTACTCGTAAACTTGTAAAGCCTACTCATCAGCTGTGATAGTTTTCCTTGTATTTTCGTTATATATGCGGCTACCAAGAATTTTTCACACGCCCAAACACAACCCGTATAGGTTGGCTCACTTGAGTCTAACAAAAAATTGCACTTTAATGCTTAATATATTACAAACGAATCCTCTAATCGAAAAACTGTTGACACAATGGACTTTGCGAGAAAAATAATCCCCAGTTTAATGAGTCTGGAGATACCCTAAAAAATATATTTTCAGTATTTTACTTTAGCACTTTGTCGGCGTAACTCATTTTTATATTCATGCCAAATTACAGCTTTCTAGTACTAAGAGTATTTGAGATGTAGTGCGGACGGACGGATGGACAGACAGACAGACAGACAGACGGACTAAATAAATATTTGTGCATTTAGTGGCGTTGTCTTGCCATGATGTCCATTTCTAATTTTATGGGTTCTGTTGTAATAGGTATAATAAAAACTGAAACACAAGATGTCTTTCTGTAAACGAATCTTGTGTTTCAGTTTTAGGCAGCTGTTTTAAACTCAGGTCGCAACGCACGTATTTCAAATATCTTAGAAGTCGTTGATCATTTTCCTGTTGTTTACATTTTAAAAAACCCACGGGGTCTTCTCTTTAAGAAACGACCTTGGGGTCGATAAGTGCAAAGGTTTATATTTTGCTAAATAGTTTAGATAGTATTATAAAAAACGTAGACGTATAAATAATAAGTATCTTACTCTACATCATTTTTCCAGAAGATACAAAAAATTAAGACATCTATTAAATTATGAACAATCTTGAGACTGGTTGCAAAGATTTATGGTGGTCTACAATCTATAAATAATCAAACATATTTATAAAAACAGAAACATCGTATTGTATGCCAACATGTGTGTATATATTTCAGTCAAATTATCCGTATAAACACTAGTTTTATTTTTAAAACAATAGGTATTTTTATGTATTGGTGGAATTGTGTCTCATTAACTCAGATAAATTGTTAATTTTTATAGTTCATTAATTTGCGCGCGTTATAAGTATTTTAATCATTTCTAATTAGCTTTTAACCCAATGACGAAAACCTAAGCGGAAATGATTAAAATGTTTAGATCTTAACCGTACTACCGCTTTTTATATCATCATCGTCATCATCAGCCCATATTGTTCCCACTGCAGGGACTCAGGCCTCCTCTCTAGGAGAGGGATGGGCTATAATAATTCACCTCGCGGGCCCAGTGCGGATTGGCAGATGTCATATATCTTCGAATTTTTGGTTTTAAGATATGCCGTTTTCCTCACGATGTTTTCCGTCACCGTTTTCGCATTTTATACAACTCAGAAGAATTGCCTTTCGGCTTCGTTAATGGTCTTTATAATCCCATTATAGATACCAGTTATTTATCCACTCAAGTTAAACAAAAACGCATCTACAAAGAATGCAACTTATACCACGTTACATAGTTTTCAAGGCTAACTTCAGTTCATCCGATAAATCTAAACAGTATCAGAACCTCTCTGGCCGGTTATGGGTCCAAATGTCCAATATTTGTGTAAATTGTAATTTCCAATCAACACAAACACTTCAAATGTTGCAGTCCACAGAGGGAAATAGTTTTTTCATAAACTGCGCTACAGCTTCCTGTGCCTTCTAAATCCACCCTGTCGCAGCCACTTTCTTCTTAATCTTTTGGCATCTCAAATCTGAATGTTTCTTGCAAATCCCTCTATTTTGACGCTGTCATGGCAATCCAGCTTCTTCGGGTCTCTTTAATTAAGTCGTCTGCCACTTAGTCGGTTGCCTTCTTCCAGTACTTAGTACGAAGTCTAAAATCTAAGATTTATTTTGTTCATCGGTCATTTACGTGCCAAGCATCGGCCATTTACTAGGGCTCGTTACTTTTTCACTGTTACAGTATTCATTTGTCATGTCCCCCTATTTTTCTCAAGATTCCAGTTTGTCTAGTAGTAATAAATTACGATTTAACAACAGTATAAAAACAATCCAACGTATTTACTTTCTAGGGAAGATCGTTATTGCCGTTGATGTTGATATGGGTGACAATCTTGGTAAGGACGGAGAAAAACACTGGACCATTAAGAGCTGGAAGCACTCCTACGATGTAAAGGAGAAATCTACCATCGAATTGGAAAACCTCTTCAACGGAAATGAAGTTCTTGGTAAGTAAAATGACATGTTAAAATATATCAAAATAAACTTTGGCCCACACTAGGAATTACTCTTGAATTGTGGGTGCGTTTACAAACATTTAAAGTCTTATGACACGAACAGCCTGCAGATTTAGAACAACTACCTGTAGGCCATACAAATAATTATTTATTTCTAGCAGGAATCGAATCCGTAGCATGCCAATCGCCCAGCCATTAGCCTAACTAAGCAGTCTTTAGTACAATCAAGCAAAGAAAAAACTAATAAACATGCAAGTTAATAAAAAAATTGTCAGTCTACTGGCGCAAATTAAATCCTTGAAAATCTTTCCGGGCATTTCGAATAACATAATTATTTATTTATTACCTGCTTACTTTTTTGTCTTATTTGATCTAGCTGGTCTTAGTGCGCACCTTTCGATAAGTGACAAACAAGATTAACGGCCATTGGCCTTGAATTCTAATTAAAGACTAAACGATTTAACATAATCTTATTATTTATCTTATTATTCATTTCTATTGCACGGGAAGTCGTATTAGCTATGCAACAGTAGCAGGTTGGGATGGAAAATTTGTACTTTAAGTTTTGTAAGAAAGCTAGTCAGATGATGATTGTATTTTTTTAAGATAGCGTCAAAGGTTTCTATCTCTCTTCTTCAACCTTTGACTACCCAATGCTGGGTGTAGGATCTTCCAAATCTTTCCACTTTTGGCGGTTTTGTGTCTTGGCTGTCTAGTTTCAAGGTAGATTTTGGTATAAATTCTTCTGCTCTAAATTTATCCTTCTTCCACCAGGTCGTGCTGCCCGCGAGCTGATTGCATCCAGCAGCAACGAAATCGTCAAGGAGGTCGGTCCACCAATTGTCAAAGCCATCGTCGCCAAGATCATTGAAAATGTCGAAAACTTCTTCCAACACGTCCCGGCCAGCGAACTGTCTTCGGAGTAATATTAGTATTCCAGAATGTTCCTATAACTAGAATTACGACATGGAAATGTATGATAAAGATATCATAAAAGAAGTTGGGCCACTTAAGGATAATTAACTTATTATTACTTGTTGCTAAGTCTGATTTGAAAGTAAAAATATTTTATTAGTGGTATCAACAACAAAATATAATTTGATACAGAATCATTGTCATAATAAATTGGTGCTTTTTGAAAATCTGGATTTTATTACATTATATCCGTAAGCTGTCTTTTTTGATTGGCAGCTTTATATTACCACGGCGTGAAATAATAATGCGATGGATCAAGGTAGAAATATTTTATAAATTCAAGTAATAAGCTAAAAAGACACGTACCTACCTATAAGGAAAGCGATGGATCAGAAACGAACTGTAATTATTTCTATAAAACTCATGATACACACGCTTCACTACTGCACAGCTTAAAACTAGGAGCGCTATGAAAGGGGTTGGAAGATTTTTATAAGAAACCTGAATGGCCTAACACCCGCTATATTTTTAGGCTCATTTAATTATGGCATCTTCAGCACAGCTTTGATTTAATTAGCCGTGCATTTAACCTGTTTCAATCGATAGCTAGCATCAGCAGACCATTGTATTCAAACCTCTTTACAATGACACACCTTGTACAGAGTTTATTTTTTATATTTTTAATTAATTTAAGAAAAAAGCCAATTCCAACTCAGATACCACATTCAAACATTACCACCCTCACATCCAAAACAAAATATGAAACACAACTCATTTTAACAGCTCCAAATAAATAGTATTATTATGTCATCAAGCTGTCATCGGCACTAAACACTGCGTTGGTATCATAATAAACCATAAAAGCACAATTATTTTGGATCTTCACACGCAGCTAAGGAATATAAAAACGTCAACGGTGCAGTGAATGTAAGGAACACATGGTGGCAATGAATGTCTCCGGGTTATTTACAGACAAAAGGGAATGCCGCTGTTAAAATCTGTTTTTGTATAAAACAATAAGAGGATGTGGAACTTTGACATAAAACTGGCCCAAAGATCCAAGACATTTAAATCGTTTCTCTGGGACTTTGTTGAGCTTCATTGTCTCGGTGATAGTGGTCGTCACTGTTGATTCTAGCTTTCAGGAGTTACAGTGGTTTGGAAATGGTGTGGTGGCCCAAAAATATTTAAATATGGTTACTGATGAAAGACTTGGCAACGGAAACTTAATTTAATTCCGTGTCCTTGCAAGCGCCTAATGCCTGTCGGTACAAGTGCAACATGTGAAACTTGGAAATGGCCTAATTTAACTCAAATAGGTGACATGGAGTCTCTATCTTATCTAGGTCAATTACTGAATATCAAGTCCAAACTCAAGATTAGTCAGCGGGCAATGGACTACAGCTTATTAAGGTTTGTAGCGTATAGGTACGTATGAAAATCCCGAAAGTTCATAATACCTTTGATTAAAATACTGACGTCCAAAACACCGAAATTCAAAATAGCTAAAGTTTTAAATGCCGATTTCGTTATATCGAAACGCAAAATACCGATGTTCGAATGCCCGAAAGGACGAAATCTAGTCTAGGGTTAGCGTTTCCATTTGCAGTTCGACGAATTTCTGTCTGCAGGGTTTAAATGAACCTAACTAACCAAACCTCGGGGTGCCCCTGATGTCGACCGTCTAGGGTTAGGGTTTCTGTCTGGTATTTGGTATTTTAAATGTCGGTGTATAAAACTAAGGTGTAAAATATAACTGTTGATAAAAAAACTTAACTTCGGAATTTTAAACTTTCTGGCCAAAGAACTTTCGGGATTTTAAACTTTCGACAAAACAACCATTCATTCGGCGTTTCAATTTTCGGGATTTCGTCTGACGGTATTTTAAAATTCAGGATTTTGATACGTACCCGAAGCGTACAGATCGCGTTAGTGGCACCCTACGTTCCGTAACTCAAGTTGCAAAGGTCAGAGAAGGAACACCCAAGCTAAAGTGGGATTGGGCTAGCCACGGCTTAGCGTCCGGAGATCTAAAACGAGATTTAACCACATTGTTTCTTTCTGTCTTCATTTTTTACCCGACTATGGCGAAGCCAAAAGGAAGGGTAATATTTTTTAGCTATCATTAAGTTTTTTACAGTCTGCAAGCAGTTGCTATGCGTACGTCGCTAGAGTTATGTTCTTAGTATGACAATACAATCTGGGCAAGAAGTGCTCTGAAGAATTTGTCAACGGTGCATCTAATAATACACACATCAAAAGTGTCTAGGGATCAAGCATTTTTATGCGGATTTCTTGAGATTGAGATGTGGCTTTGTAATAAATTTATGATTTTATAAATTTATATGGATCCTTTTTGGTGCATTTCATAATTTGAATCAGGAACTGTGAATCAAATTCGAGTAAAAGATGAAAATCAGCTGTCAATATTTTCCCTATAAAAACATACAACGCATTGAAGACATTATTAGTGCTACTGTTTCCCTACTACTGATTAAAACCAACGTTATTATGGAGCGGCGACGTCATTTAAGCAGGGAAGAAATGCTCAGAGCCGTGGGAATGATAGAAGCTGGTTCCCGGCAACGTACTGTGGCTTTAGCTCTGAATACAAGTCAGAGTGTTATCAGTCGACTTTGGACACGTTACCGAAGCACTGGTACCGTGGCTGAGCGCCATGGAGGACGGTATCGCTGCACCACACGGAGACAAGACCGATACATTCAAATCTTAACTCGAAGAGCTCCAACAATAACCGCCATGATGTTAGCCGTGAGGCTTCATCACTCTTCAGGGAACTTAATTAGCGACCAAACAGTCAGAAACCGCTTGCATGAAGTGAACCTTCATTCCCGAAGACCGCTACGGGTACCACCTATAGCAATGCACAATCGTAGGATTCGATATCAATGGGCTCTTGAACACAGAAATTGGGCAGAAGAACAATGGCGTTTCGTGTGCTTTTCTGATGAGTCTCGTTTTGGTATGAGACCGGATACAAGACGTATACGACACTGGAGAACCCCTGGACGCCAACAGCGATTAAAATCCTGCCAGGAAGTCCATCCTTATAGTGGTGG
Source organism: Diarsia rubi (assembly GCA_932274075.1). NCBI lineage: Eukaryota > Metazoa > Arthropoda > Insecta > Lepidoptera > Noctuidae > Diarsia > Diarsia rubi. Next base: position 14,231,069 of record OW026424.1, on the reverse strand, counting down.
AACCATCATGGTATGGGCGGGTATTTGGATCGGCGGAAGAACTGAGTTGATTTGGATCAGAGGCAACCTCAACGCTCAAATTTATGCTGAGACGATTGTATCAGACGTCATCGTTCCTCTACAAGTGCAAATCGGTCCCTTATTTCAGTTAATGCATGATAATGCACGACCGCACACCGCAAGAGTTGTAAGACAGACTCTCGCCGCAGCTAACATCAATGTCCTGCCCTGGCCTGCTCAGTCGCCAGACTTGAACCCGATTGAGCATGCATGGGATATGCTACAGAGAAGAGCTCTGCCGAATATGGAGGGTATCCAGTCGCAAGAAGACCTTTTTTTGTTGTTGCAACGAACATGGGCGGCCATTCCACAGCGTGATTTGGATGAACTCATTTTGAGTATGCCAAACCGATGTTCTTGTGTTGTTAGTGTTCGCGGTAGAAACACGGATTATTAATTGTTTTTTTTTACCCAATAAAATTTTAAAGAAAACTGTTATTTCAGTCTTTTTTTCGAACTTTAATGTTAGTGGTTCAAATGTCAAAAATCCCTTTATTAGGAAAATGGCAAATTTCTTTATTAATGCAAAGGTGACTTGGTTTATCGTTACTGTGACAAACGAAAACACTTTATTTGATGAATCCATAAAGAAAATTTTAATTAATATCAATCAGGAGAAAAGTTATTGCAAAAATATATGTTGATCCCTAGACACTTTTGATGTGTGTACTTAAAAGGGTAGTTAACTAAAAAAATATAATTAGTCCGTCAGACAGATTTTCATAAAATATTAGACACGTATTTTTTTTTCTTTCACGTAAGCAAACAATGAAGACGATACAGTGCTTTGAAAGCTCGTGTGACGTCATATATTCTAAGACATTAGTAAGTCACAAAGCCCCCCTCAAATCTGTGACGCGTTTTAACTTCTTAAATTTTTATTGATTTAACAAAAAATACGTATCCAATATTTTTCGATATTCTAACAGAGGGACTAATTATAATATTTTTTTTTAAGTCAGTAAACATACCTATTAGTAAGCACACCCAGATATCGCCAGTTACAGTTACGTTCCGTGTAGTAGGGGACGAACCTATTGCTGTCAATCGGGCATAAAATCAAACTTCGTGGCTGCAATTTAAAAATCGTAATGAAAAACCCAACAATACTTTGCCCTGCCGGGAAATCAAACCAACGAACTTATGCTCATCGGTCGCAATTGCGACTACTAGACCTACAAAGCAGTCGCTACTATGCATGAAGACATATGGCCAATTAACTCTTTATTTATTATCATCCACTTAATGATCATGTGTGTTATAACATCATCAGTAATGGAATCTTTTAATGAATTATTGCATATTATTAGTGAATACTTAAACAAAGTATAATTGACCGTGTCTAAGATTCTAGGATAACCCCTTTAAAGCAATTACTGAGATACAATTAAAGAATGATTGTGCATTTAATTAAAGCAACAATGTTTTTACATAAAACATTTAATATTTATCATTTAGTTGCCATGGCACAACTTTCAATAAAAAATATATTATTAAATCAAACGTGAAGGACATTCGCAATGTTACATTTTCTGTCCGCTGAATGCTGCCAATGCGAATATACGAAGATAAAACGTATCAAAGATCATGTGTGGGGGCTTGTGACGTCACTTGTAGGTAAAACATGTACTGACATGTGACGTCACACGAGTTTTCGAAGCACTGTATAGTCTTAATTTTTCGTTCACATTAAATAAAATAAAAATAATGTGTTTGGAAATCTATCCGACGAATTTTTTTTGTCCGATCCACTATTGCAATCCCAAATGAGTCTAACCAACAATTTCGGACACACCAAAAATAATACAAAGTTACATAATATATATTGCTACGATCGTAATTCTTTCTTATATTTATCTTTTCTCGCTACGAGATTTAACTTAGGGAAAAGGTGTTGGTAAAAGATTTGTGTTCGAGGTCCGAGACCCAGTAACCTCTAAGGTGATCCTTGCACGGTTGTCGAAAAAAGCTGTAAAACCAACTTATGAATGCCTAGTTAATAGAGATAATGAAACAACTAAAACAACATAGGCATGCCACATCATTATTATTCAAACGGGATTCTATGATGAGTTATTATAACCTAGGTAGGTAGGTTATTTACTATACGGACCTTGTAGAAACTATAACAAATTTCCATGCGTTCAAGCATTTTTGTCATACCTATTATTGGAATCAAATATAACAGCTCACAACTTAGACCCAGTAATATTAATGACAACAATATCCATGGTGCTGCATGGTGCTGGTGGTGCTGCATAGTGCAACTGGGCTTATCCCAGATGTATACGTCCCTGTGTGCCAAAAATTTCCACTTCCCTCCATATCAGCATGGAGGGAAGTGGAAATTTTTGTTTTTCCTACTCCTCCGCTATACTTTTCTGATAATTTTCGTTGCCGGATCCAAGACAGTCAAATCATTTCTCTGGGACTTCGTCGAGCTTCATTGTCTCGGTCGCCACTGTTGATTCTGGCTTACAGGAGTTACAGTGGTTTGGGAATAGTGAGGCGGGCTTGTCCCAAAAAACCTAGATCCTATCATAAAATGACATCATTTGCCTCGCATTTTCCTAACTAACATAGTTGGAGTCATACAGTCTAACTGGATGCAGCTGCATCCTAGTATTTTACATGGAGCTACTCTGCCTATTTGACTTCCACAACCCAAATAGCATTTTCTTTTTTTTTTTTTTTATTTGAAATAGGCTTACTCTTGACCTCAATCTTGCCCTAAGGGCAGAGGTAAGGTTCGGGGCTGCGGCCGCGGGTCCTCTGGTTATCACGGCCTCGACATAGAGGGCGAAGAAGGAACATGGGTGGTTTTTAGTCAGTAGAAGTCTGACACTCCCTTTCGCTCTGCCCAAGAGCGGGTGGGGTTATTCGATGATTTTACACCCACCAAAAAAAAAAAAAAAAAGGGCAGAGGAACGACGATGACGATGATCGACGATGGAACGAGCTTACCCAGAAAGCCTATTTACTCGCGACTTATAGATTGGGATGATATGAACTCGGGAAAACCGACGCAGGCAGGGAGTTCCACTCCTTGAATGTGCGCATAATAAAATAATTAGCAAAGCGCTTAGTTCGAATGTGTGGAACATCGACAAGGTATCGGTAATATCCAACAGTACGTCTAGTCTCCCGATGGAAGAAGCATTGGGTTGATATAATACCCCTTGGTAAGAGACCAGTCTTAGCAAGTCTGGTTCCTATACAATAATGTAAGACAGTGTTTTTCGAATGGTTTGTTTTTATTTTGATATACATTTCATACCAAGTGCAAAATATGTCGCGCTATTCATATTTTTTAATAATAACAATTTCTTAAAAATATGATTAATGCAAAAAAATACTGTTTAAAAATAAACAAACGCTTACATTTAATAGTTACTTCGTAAAAGTATTTTTACATGGATGAGTAATACCTACTTATGAAAAAGTACGAATGTATAAAAATAGACATTATTATATTTTACTATAGAAGTAGAAGTAGGTAATACAGCTTTTCAAAAACAAAACGGTTGTTCAATATCACAAAAACACACCTACATACCTAAATTGCATATTTTGATAAACAAATGATTTCCTCCTGATATTAATACGTAATTTATAAGCCTTATAATATGGCCATGACTCGGAGATGTTTATTTGCCCCTTAAGATCTTCTTCCAATGTAAGTAATAAATATCCAATATTTATTTTCCACTCAGTCAGGTTTATGTATTTAGTGTTTACATTAGTGCAGTCTTAGATTTGATTCCAAGGCCAGCCAGTGTTGTCGACATAACCCGTCTGGAAATTCTCAGAAGCAATCCAGATTTTAAGTTTAGCCCGGTTGATAGCAACAGACTGGCGGAGAATCTACTATATAAAATGATTTCTTAGACACCGTCCAAATAGGGTAGTTCACAAAAAAATCTAATTAGTCCGTCAGATAGATTACTAAAAAATATTGGACACGTATTTTTTCTTTTTTCACGTAAGGAAACAATGAAGGATGATACAGTGCTTTGAAAACTCGCGTGACGTCATTTTCTGAGACATTAGTCCCTCCACTCAAATCTTTGACGCGCTTTATCTTCGTCAATTTTCATTGATTTGATAAAACAAAAAAAACCGGTCAAGTGCGAGTTGAACTCGCGTGAAGAGGGTTCCGTACGATGAATATAATATATCTACCATGTTTTTTTAAATCTGACCCAAATTTGTTTGTGGTAACTAAAAAAGGTCCAGCGGTTAGGGCTGTGCGTTCAGTCATATCAGTCATTGAGTCAGTCAGGACTTTGAATTTTATATATATAAATTCACCATGTAATTTTTAGACCATGGACTTCTTATAGGTTTTCCTGTAATCTACAGGTATAGAACTATTTTCTGTATTTTTTTCAAAATTTTAGGCTCAGTAGTTTCGGAGATAAGGGGGGGGGGGAACGGTCAATTTTCGTCTATTTTCTTAAATAACTTTAAAACTATTTATTTTAAAATTATTAAAAAAATATATTTGAGACCCTCATAGTAAGCCCTTTCATTTGATGTGTCACATGGTACAGTTAGCAAAACTTTTTTTTAAATTTTATTTATTTTATTTTTATTTAACTATTTTATGTACACACAGTAGACAACACAGGAAAATTATAAAATATAACATTAGAGATTAGATTAATTTTCTTATTTGCCCCGTAAAAGCGACCCCCATATTCAAAATTCATTTATTTACTTTAGCCGTACATGTTTGGGTCACAAAAATCCATATGTATACCAAATTCCAACTTAATCGGTCCATTAGATTCGGAGCAAATTGGCTGTGACAGACGGACAGACAGACAGACAGACACACGAGTGATCCTATAAGGGTTCCGTTTTTTCCTTTTGAGGTACGGAACCCTAAAAATAAAGTATCCAATGTTTTTCGATAATCTAACAGACGGACTAATTAGAATAATATTTTTTTAAGTCAGTAAACATCCCTATTCTGATATTTTAATCTTTGGCGAAAATCATTGAATATGTGTTTTGTCTTTTAGTATCACTCAATACAAAAATATTGAGCTATCATCACAAAGTTTTAACGTGTCACGAAGAGCGATTTTGTTTTCGAAACATTGTGCTAGAGGATGCTTTGAATAATAAAAGGGTCGTGGAGGTCATTTAGTAAAATTACAACCTGAAAAACTAGTATTTGCAACAGCTGTGCAAAATTTAGAACTTTGACCCCCAATATTTCCGTAACTAGGGGGTTCCCAGGTATGGTCTAGAACAAAAAAATGATTGCAGTAGTAGGGAGAACAAGTGCCCTTCGTTTGCGTTAAGAGTACTTTTACACCCTTTATTACAAGGGTACGAAAATAATATCAATAATACTATCGTTACCTTATTTACATTATACATGCATCACGCCTGTAATCCCTGTGGGGTAAAGCATATTTAAATCCCCTGAAATAGAGGAAAGCCTATTGCTATATATATTGTATATATAAACCAAGTACACCACACGCAAAATAATTATTATGTTTTTTTTTTTTTTTTTTAAAAACGTTGCCCCACACTAGGAATTTCTCCTGTATCGTGGGTGCGTTCACAAACATTTAAACTCACATACATATACAAATACCCAGACCCGGAACAACTATCTGTAGGTCATACAAATATTTGTACCGTGCGGGAATCGAACACGCAGCGAAGCATATTAGAAATGAGACAAGACTCTAAAATAAGCCATTATTTTTAATGCATCATTGTTTTTTATTGATGATGCGAAATCCAAGTACATTGTAGACAACAACAATAATTTTCCGAAACCCCGCAAAACCTACCTCTTAGAAATTTAACAAGATAATATAGGCTTTTTTATGTTTGTGCGTCAACATAATATGTCGTGCGAATTACGTGTTTTGCAGGTAGCGGCAATAAAGCATAGTAAAAAAATAAAAACTTGTTTGATTTTGCCAGACAAATAATAAATTTATACACATATCTATGTGACATTAAACAAAAATATGGAAGCATAGAAGCTCATCACTACATATTATTATTATAAAACCAAATCCTCCGCCGCGTCTGTCTGTCTGTATGTGTATTCACGATAAATTCAAAAACTGCTACACCGATTTTCATACCGTTTTCACCGATGGAAAGAGTGGTTCTCGAGGAAAGGTTTTAGGAAAGTATATAATTTGATCAACATCCAAGCGAGCGAAGCTGCGGGTATAAGCTAGTTTAATATATACAGAGAACAAGAGAATTACGTCCAGTAAGTCGTGGATTCGAACCCTGTCACACGCATTACTTTATGAAAGTACTTTATTTCATCACCACTGCTCTCACAAACGGTTAAGGAAAACATCATGAGGAAACCGGCATGTCCTTTAATCAACATTCGATGATACGTGACATCTACCAACCCGCACTGAGCCCACGTGGTAGATTAAAACCTATTCCCTTTTATACAGAGGAGGCCTGTGTCCTAGCAGCGAGAACATAGGCTGCTGATGATGAGTATACCACTTGACCGAAGTATTTAAAGTAAATTAGTGTGTAGGATAGGTAAATAATTTATTGGAGAGGATTGTAAATTGTTTCTCTCTGACCATCACACCCCTAAGTTATCACTGTTTCCTGCCAGAGTTGCAAAAGTTCGAGAGGTAGGTACCACGGCCCTGGAACGCAAAGGCATTAGAGGGAACACAGAAGAGCCTTTTTAGGGTTCCGTAGCCGAATGGCAGAAAACGGAACCCTTATAGATTCGTCATGTCTGTCTGTATGTCCATATGTCACAGCAACTTTATTTGGAAACCATTAATATTATACTACACAGTTGAAACTTAGAACGTAGATGTATTCTGTAAACCGCTTTACGATTTATATATAAAAATATAAAATATTAAGGGGGGTCTCCCCACACATGGAACTGAAAGTGAAAAATACTTTTTTCATCAAACCTATACGTGTGGGGAGTCTAAAGACAGGTCTTAAAATTAAATTGAGGTTCCTCATACCATTTTTTCCTAAAGTCAATTGTTTGAAAGATATTCACTTCCGAAGTGGTAAAATGTGTAAAAAACTTTTAAACTAAGAGAATAAAAATTCTAAAAAAAAAAATGCTGTAGACCGCAACAGAAATTTTCAACCGAAATTGGTTAGAACATTAGATAGTAAAAAGTTTTTGAGATATAGCACATTTAAAAACCGCAAATATAACTTTGTCATTCATACAAACACTAAAAACAAACTTATCACAAAATGTGTTTTTCTGTTGCTGCCCTACTACGATAGTACGGAACCCTTCATGTGCAAGTCCGACTTGCACTTGGCCAGTTTTTTTTTATGAAGTTTTGAATTCATCAAATGACTCCTGAGCTCAGGGCGGAGCGAACTATATCAGACTTCTACTGACTAAAAACCACCTATGTTCCTTCGTATCCCTTAGTGTCCGGACGCTGGCCCTTTCGAACAACCTGCAGCCACAGAAGAGTCTGATACTGCCCTCGGCTCCACCCAGAGCGGGAAGAATCTTTTGATGATATCCTATCCTTAAAGAAAGGAAGGCTGTCACTGATGACACCTCTTAGTAATTGCAAGCTCACCTCAGTAGAAACTAGGCATCGCAGTCATCATCAGCCTATAATGTTCCCAATGCAGGGACTCAAGCTTCCTCTCTAGGACAGGAATGGGCGATAATCCACTACGCGTGACCAGTGCGGATTGGTAATATAATTATCAAATGTCTTCGAATAAAAAAATTGGTTCTAATACATGCCGGTTTCCTCACGATATTTTGATTCACCGTTTTGAGAGCAGTGGTGATGAAATAAATTACAGAAAGTAGTGCGACTGACTGGGTTCGGACCCACGCATCGGCATCAAAATGAGAGATAGTAAATACATACTAATAAAATCTTTGGTAACCGTTACCAAGCTTCAGTTATATAAATAACCCTTACCTATATTATGACTCACAGAAGATATTCGGAATGAATACTAATTAATATTTCCATTATGAATTTCCGCAAATGAACCGTAGGTAGGAGCTTTGAATGCGAAATTATATTTTCATGGTTCCGTACCCGAAGGGTAATCAACAGAACCCTATTACTAAACCTTTGGTGCCCGTCTTTCTGTCAGCAGACTGTATACAAAATGTAAACAGTTGAAACTTTCACAGACTGTGTAATCTGACGCCACAAAAATAAAAAATAAAAACATAAATTAAAGAGGGGGGCTGCCCTACTACAAAGGTACAAAACCTGTCCTACGCGAGTCTGTCTCTCACTTCGCCGGTTTTTTAAATAAGATTTTCATACTTTTAACATGAGGTTATTATCTAGCCAAAACAAATAAAAAACATTAGAATATTTGCCATAAACATGGCGCTACTGTTTGAGGTATGTTTTTAATAATGATGTAGAGAAAGACAAAGGATTAATCTCATAAAATAAATAAAAGACTGGCATCTACTGATTTTGTTAATTTACACAAATATGTCAATAGTTACTCGTGATCTCAGAAAAACAGAACATTATTAGACTCAAATTACTAAGTTATTTATTTATCAGACTACAGATCATCTGGCTAGCAGCGGAGATGGTTGATGGAGTCAGGTTTTGACCGAGTGGTGGTCAAGGTAAGGCCAAAGAAACAAAGGTCGTCCTAAATTTCGTCGAATTGACGATATCGTCGAAATCGCATCAAACACAGAACCGGGAAGTGTCTCCGAAATTACATAAGGGTATTGTATTACCCAATGCTACCTGGTTGTTGGAGGTCACATATGCAGTCGTTCCATGTAAAATACTGGTAATCGGCTGCATCAGGATAGACTGGATGCTGACCCCAGCATAGGTGGAAAAAAGCTAGGCAAATGCAGATCTCCCATCAGAAACTCTCAAGTTTTGAAAAGTAGATAATTTTTTAATTAGGCTCACCAATAGTCAAACTTAATAGCCATAAGGTACATAAGGTACCTACTACCGTTATGTTTGCTGATAAAAGGTCAACAATAATTTTCTGAGGTAAACTCGTTTAAAACCGGTAATATAAAATGCCTACGTCAACAAGAAGTCATAAAACCAGTAGTAAGTTTAAACAAGTATAGTTTAAACAAAATCGTCGTTTCCTATTCACGTTGATATCACTTCAACAATTAGGTACCTACTTAAGATTTATGTAAATTAAGTTGACTTTTGCATGTCCAAGAATATTGACAAAGTAAAAAATGTCGCTGCTCTCTACAGTACTGTAGAGAGCAGCGGTGGCCCAGTGGTGGCGGCCCCGACTTACGAGCAGTAGGTCGTGAGTTCGAACCCAGGCAGGCACATTACTTTGTGTAATTTATTTCAGCACCGCTGCTCTCAAAACGGTGAAGGAAAACATCGTGAGGAAACCGGCATGTCTTAGAACCAAAAAATTGAAAGACATGTGACATCTACCAATCCGCACTGGGCCCGTGTGGTAGATTATAGCCCATTCCCTCTCATAGAGAGGAGGCCTGTGACCCAGCAGTGGGAACATTAATAGGCTGTTGATGATGATGATGAAAAAATGTGTTTGAAGTCGTAGCGCAAAAGTAGTGTTTATGTGTTGGGGCTTATAATTTTTTTTTTGTTTTTTTTTTTGTACATATGTTTCGTAGCTTATAAAGCTGCAAGACTAAAATATGTTATGTTATATTTTATTCTACAGGGTCTGCTACAATGCTAAAAGATTTTTTCTTTTTCAGTGTATATATTGCAATTAAAAACTCTTACTTACTGCGTTACTAACTACCAATCAATATAGCGACGTTATGTTATTTATATATTTGGAAACTAAATTACGAACAAAGCATAAAGCAAACTTTCGTCCGGTTTATCAACAGGACGCAAACACCACTGGGTTATCGTCGAATCTCTGCGATAACCTTCTAGCTATAAATCAATGGAGACTCAGCACCAAAGATTAGGCATTCATAATTTATGAGTATAATCAATAAGCTCCCTGGATTTCCTGTTAGATTAATAGTCAAATGCCACCCAGTGTCCCATGAACACTAGAGTTAAAATAAATCTTAATTTTTTATGTTATTATATTTTGAACTCTGCGGTTCTTTGACAGTTGAATGTATGTAAACATTGGAATGTTGCAGTGTTTTTATTGTTAAATTAGTTATATGTTTTGATTTGTGCAAAATGTAACGTACTACGTTACAATAAGATTCTTATTTCTTATCTGAAAATATAACATAATATCATGCCTGTAAGTCCCATGTTATTAATTGTCATAAACCGGGCATTACTATTTGGAAACTCCTGATGGAAAACCCAAGAACACTATTTCTGACCCGGGAATTGAACTCAGGAGGGACCTCCTCCTCAGCAATCACGCTCACAACCATAAGACCTATGAGACAAAATTTAACAATGCTCCAAGGGTATTTCTCCAAAAAAATCCAATTAGTCCGTTATATAATATTATCGATAAATATTGGATACGTGTTTTTTGTTTTATCAAAGTGACGTCACGCGACTTGACACGACTTTTCGAAGCACTGTATCGTCTTCATCTTTTGTTTACGTGAAAAAAAAATACGTGTCCATTATTTTTTGAAAATCTATCTGTCGGATTTTTTTTTTTTGTGAAATACCCTAATACGACGGGGATTACTCGGGCAATGACGGCACGGTTGGCGCAGTGGCCAACCGTGCCGTCATCAATGCCGTTCAACCGGCAGTGGAGCGATTGGACTGCTGCGGTGCGTGTCGCGGGTACGATCCCCGCACCGAACAAATATTTGTATGGCCTACAGATAGCAAAAAATAAACTGCTTATACATACTAAAATTGCTTCTATAGGCTTTATTTAGTATATAGTGCTTTCCATAATAATATGGCGACTATTTTAACTGATGGTAATTTAATTCCATTTGTTTTTAAATGCGAACTCAGGCACGTGGCTTCCGAAGGTGGTTTCTTGGGGTAATTATTACTTCTACAAGACACCCGATTCAGTGTAATAAATTTTTGGGTATCTTGCGGGTAGTGTGGGCTATAGGACAAGTTTTGTAAAAAAAAACAACCTACTATTTTATATTAATAATATTTATTTTGTTAAAACCAAGTTTTATGACATCACACGTTTTACCTCAAATATATTTTTCTTTAAAACATCTAGTAAAGTATGCGATTCTCGGAAAAAGTTGCCATATAAAATTATTAGGTAGGTAGGTACCAGCTATTCTACTGATCATTATTATAAAAACCGCCCAAGTGCGAATCGAATGAAGGGTTCCGTATCATCGTGGTATGAGAAATATTTTTATAATTTTCTGTATAGCGCCAACAGAAACACACACTCTGTGAAAATCAACCGTCTACCTATTACGGATCATGAGATACAGCCCGCTGACAAACAGACGGACGGAAGGACGGATGGATGAACAGTGTCCGGATCCCTAAAAACGTTCTTTGATAAATATTCATATAATATGTATTGACGCGCTTTTGATTCTAAACATCAAGATTTATTCAGACTTCGCAGAAACAAAACCACAATTGAACAAGGAAATAATAATCAGGTACTAGTTAATTATGGATACATTTACATAAGAACTTAACGTTTATTGTTTATTATTAGAAAAAATATTGTTATGCTAATAAGCTCTCAGATTGACGAGTGACGTAGATTATTGCAGACAGCGCTATAATGTTACGCATTATAACATACTTTATAAAAGTAGAACATAACCTTTGACAGTTTTGTCAAGACGCCCATTTTTTTTTTTCTTTAATATGTCAATCTCGACTTAATACCATTTATTTCAGTCAGACATTTACAGCCACTTTTGAATGACAAAACACAAAAGAAAGAGAAGCTACAGTCACGGTAGTACTGCAGAGAACTACAGTACTTAGTACAGGCAACTTTGCCTATCGAGCATTAACAAAACATCCTTTCCATGCTTCAATGGAAGTTATAGAACATTCCACCTTGTTCTTTACACCTTGGAACTGTAAAAAGGATTAAACAAGGCACGGAGGACACTCGGTATGCAATGGTTCTGTGGATGAGAATACACAGAACAACCTATTCCAGCGAGGGTTTACCTGAAGATTGATACGAGTTACCTCCTAGACTTGCCTTCTATTATTTGGAACTTAAACATGACTGATGAAATACGGATTCACTGTTTGGCACACCTATTATACTGTGCCCCTCAATAAAGCCAAAATTTATAGCCCTATCATTTTACGGTGCATATTTCTGCAACAAAAAAATCGAACTAAAAACTCCCACATACATTATCATAATGTAACTTGAACCCCTAAATGGGGAAGAAACCGAATTAACCGGGGCGTTACTAACTGCCAATCAATAACAAACTGATTTATTCCCGTGGGGTGTTGATATCAATGAAAAAAATCTGTACTAACGTATTGGGTTTGGTCACACTGCGAGCGGGTGCTTCTGTTAGGTGTTCAAACATCGTAGGTAGTGTACTTGCAATGGGGTTTACTTATTAACCAAACATGTTTTCCAACGGCAACACTGTTTATAATGTAGGATATTTTAGAGTGACATATTATATTACATTCTGCATAGGAACTACAGAACTGGATAAGTCTCTTCTTATCAAAATAGTTAAAAAATTGTTAATTAACTACTTTTTTTAACTATTTAATTACTTAATAAATGACTATACTAAACACAACATCAAAATATATAAACAAAACGAAACTAAAAACAGACTAACTATAAAAGAGCATCGAAAAACTCCTCAACGCTGTCAGCAGGTAAAGTAAACAAGAGATTTTTTTTAAACTAATGTTTTTAAACTAACTGTGTTTGTCAATAAAACATTTCATTATCATACATAATTAGCGGTACGTATTGAGAAACAAACTCTTTACTTACTGGATACGACAACTCATTTCTACTTTTTTTGTTAAACCTCAATTAACACCCGAAACCCCTGAATTTCCATATTCTACGTTCAGTAGGTAAGTACTTATATCAATCAACTTATTAAGCCGCCAACGAACTTTCGTTTAATATAAGAGTGACCATGGATTTTCTTGCCACTTAGGAATTAGCAACTACTGAACTTTCAGTTATTATGCCTTGTGAATAGGGCTGTAGCTTCATTTATTGTTGTCTTTGTTTGCTTTTAAAAAATATTTTGATTTTGATTTCGTAACAAAACCTTACTTACCCGCTTACACAGGGACCTCAGCCTAACCGCCAGTATCATGTAAACAGCGAACATTTTACCGCTATCGTCGGAGGGAGGTTGACACGTGCCGAAACCATTCGCGTGACGTATCGAGATGTGCTCTTGTAAAACGACTAACGAATGAGTTTGAGGTTTTGTTCCCATTCCGAGGGGAAATGGCTTTACGAGCTACTGGTATCTGATTAGATGTGAAGGGAAGAAATTGAAGGTCGTAGGTAGAAATAGTGTAGAATATATACGCTTGTAACTTGGATTTTGATAGTTCTGATTAATTTATCTCTTCATTTTGAAACATTAGTTTTACTAACAGCATTATTTTCGCCTACAACAATTATTTATTACAAAATTACAGACAATACACCAGGCTACCCGAGGCTGACAGATTTTTAATTTTGAACCGAATGCATCAGCGATATAGTTGGACTCTTTAAAGAAAGTTTATAGATTGTTGAAGTGTGATTGTTGAGTGTTGAGTGCTGGCGAAGTTTTGTACAGACAAAACCTTTACAAACGCCGGGACTTGACCAAAGCCAAAAATCTATAAATTATTTCCATTAGGCCAGTCAAACGCAGTATTGATTCTAGTTGCTTATTCACAAAGCAAAGCTAACATTAACCAATAAGATATAAAACTATATAAACAAACCTACTACACCTTAAACACGAATGTAAATAATTGCTCATTCATTTCAAGCCAGCAACGCCATCTGCCAGCTGTTAGAGAAGTTATAATCTCTCACAGTAATAGACAGAGGTCGCTAACTGATTTAAAACTCCTTTTCAACAAAAATTTTCTCACAAACCAAGTCCCACGAATTCAATCATACCATAGAATATTTAAAAATCGAATCTGCTTTTTTTTAACCTCTCAACGGCCAAGTATGACTCGTCACTTTTTTTGCTCCCTATAATGTAATTTGGAGGGTTCGTATGTTCGGTAACTGACTTATCCGATGATAGATAAGGCTAATTGTAGCTAAGTGACGGGGAAAAAATAAGAGACGGAATTTAGACGATTCGTTGACTATATTATTAAGGCGCCACTAAACGCTTTTCATGATTTTAGACTTGATAAATTAAGAGAATTACTGATTAAAGATGAAAGTGGGCACTCTTGGCGGTTATAAGTAATAGGGTAGTAACTAAAAAATCTAATTAGTCCGTCAGATAGATTTCCAAAAAATATTGGACACGTAATTGTTCTCTTTTCACTTAAGCAAACAATGAAGACGATACAGTGCTTTGAAAACTCGTGTGACGTCATATTCTAAGACATTACGTTTTCGCGGTTATTGACGTCACAAACCCCTACTCAAATCTTTGACGCGTTTTATCTTCGTAATTTTTTATTGATTTGATAAAACAAAAAATACGTATTCAATATTTTTCGATAATCTAACAGACGGACTAATTAGAAACATATTTTTTTAAGTCAGTAAACATCCCTTTTCTCTTAATTTATTAAGTCTAGCGCCTTACGGTCGCAAACAGTCAAGGAAAATTGTATTAAATAGTTGTTAGTATAATAATGATTGTTTTATTTTTGAATAGTAGACTGCCTCGTTAGTCTAGTTGTCGCAAGCGTGACTGTTGAGGTTGAGTTCCTAGATTCGATTCGGGATAAGTGTTATGGGGTTTTTTCATCAAGAGTTTTTCAGTTGCTGCCACGGAGTCTACATGTACCCTATGGCTGGCAATAAGTACGTAACTCTTTAAAAGGGCCTTCAAGGTAACTGGCGATATGGAAGGGCCGACGCCCGTCGGGACTGCGGGATGTTGTAAGAAATACCGCGGCCTCGACATAAAGGGCTAAAAAGGAACATGTGTGGTTTTTAGTCAGTAGAAGTCTGACATTCCCTTTCGCTCTGCCCATGAGCGGGAGGGGTTCTTAGATGATTTCCCACCTTCCAGAAAAAAAAAGAAAACTGGCACATATGGTACAGTCGAACAAGGTCCAGCTAACTTATATTTCTCATATTGTCAGTGTACTACAATTATAGACATTTATGTGTGTATGCCAAATAGCTTGTTCGACCGTACACCACGCCTCACCCTCCAGGGATTACAGGCGTGATGTTATGTTATGATTTTAGTTTCTGAAGTCGTTTCCATTTATGATTATTTTATTTTTGATAGTGACAACGAATCTTCTACTTCTTTCAAATTCTGGAAACGTAAACATTTTTTTTTGTTTGAAACAATACCAGAAAATAAAATAAATAAACACGAAAAGATCATTCCTAATTTTCGGTATTTTTAAAAAGGCTCGCCCCCTGTCACATTATTTCCTTATCCTAACATAAAGCAGAAATACCTTTTAACTACTTACACATATTTTATTTTTAATTCCGGTGTAGCCACAAACGAATAATCACAGGGTTAATTCCACTTCCGTTTTGCATACGCGTGTCACTAATTAACATTATTTAAAGTTTAATTTGTTCCTAATTAAATATTTCTTTTCACAACGAACCATATTTGTGGTAAACACGAATGCATGAAATGACTAACTTACATTTTCCTGCGAAACAGATCTTATTGTAAAATACACAAGGTTTGAAATTGTGTGAATTGACCGCATTGATGAGTTGTGGTGCTGTGATTAGTGGTTGTCACACTTTGCAGTTGACATGCATTGACTGGGGCTTTGAAAACAGCGATTAACTTGAAATTGGACCTTTTCAGGTGTAATTGTAAATTGCTCTTAACGAAAATTGTTGGGGACCCGCAATATGCAATGAATTGAGAACATAATTCACTGGAGTTATTAGAGCTATTAGGTCTTTACCTAATGGAAATTCAGCGCCCTCGACAGGAGGCGGTCAAAATCTGAAATACGGGCAAAGGGGAAATGCACGAGTACGTATTTATCTTTGAGGTGACGAGTATTTGAGAATATGGATAAAGAAATCATGCTGCGCCAATTCCAAATAAATTGAGATAAGAGCTGGAGAATGAGGATGCTGATGACTTGGTCTTAAGCTTTGTCTTTGGCTTGAACCCTCTCTACTGTACTTTTACCAGTACGTATAAATATATATAGGACCACATAGATCCATATAAACTTACTTCTTTCTTCATCTTAAAAAAAGATGGTTCATCTTCACCCGCCGCTTTTAAGGACTTAAAAATAAATGTATACTGTGAGTACAAGTTTTAACAATGAAATATTGTAAAAATAATTTCCAAGCCAAACGCTAGTATTTTCAAGGAATACGTCTTTTACGGTAACAAACGGGCGACAGAGATCGCAGTCAACTTGTTTTGTACTAATTACAGTAATTTTAATTTCTGTAATGTTTTATATAAATTGAATGTGTCCTGTAAACAATGGCACGAATACTTGAAGGCCTTGTTAGGGTTCGATTACTGGATCGACCAAATTATTATACGGTTTTTCCATTTAGAAATTTTCAGTAGCAGTCAGGGAATATGGTTTTGTGCCTAGTTGATGGCAAAAGAGCAGATTGATACAGAAGAAAGAAGAGATTGATACAGAAGTCAGCTGCTAGTTGCCATTAGCAAGATGGCATGCGACTACGACTGTCCTCTATAATAATTATCAAATTATCTACTTACTAGACGATTTTTCTTGTTTAATACTTTTAAGACCGCAGTTTTATTAGTCTGCGTTTTTATTCGTAGTCGGGTTTTAGTTTTTAAACTTATTTTTTATATATTATCATGTATATTAGAATATTTCTCTTCATTTAATACTCTTAACCCTTTTTATTCAATAAAGCCCAAATACTACTCACACAACACAATCAATACGTACACCTCTGCCTTACCCTTCGAAGATAGCAGGCGTGATGTTATGTTTTGATGGGTTACAAACAACAACAAAAAAATGGAGTAATTCAACTACCGCATAAAACCGCGTCATACATCTCGTTTGGAACACAGATAATGGGAAATACTTGACTCATATGGAGTTCATAAGTCATCGTAATCTATAGACTTGACATTGATTGAAAACAGTTTCTAAAGACGTGTTCACAGTTACGTTTAAATAAATGGTAACGTAAGAATTTTGGCTTGATTCATATTATTTTTTATCCTACTAGCTGATGACCGCGGTTTCGCCCGCGTGGATGTCGGAACTTGACAAATGATTTACCAAAACTAAAATGGTTTTAACTTAGACTTGGTTAATCTCACATGCCATCCCTTTCTTTTGAATATTATCGAAGTGAGACGATGCGAGATAAACATAGTCTAAGTTAATCCACTTTTGTAATAAGGCCGTAAGTTTATCGCGAATAGACAGACAGATATAGAGACGTGGTGGAGGACTTTGTTTTATAATATGTTGTGATTTGGATATTGCTGAAACGGCAATAGGGTAGTTAACAAAAATATCTAATTAGTCCGTCAGATAGATTTCCAAAAATATCTAATTAGTCCGTCAGATAGATTTCCAAAAATATCTAATTAGTCCGTCAGATAGATTTCCAAAAATATCTAATTAGTCCGTCAGATAGATTTCCAAAAATTTTTTTCATCCGTGCAGCATCAATATTATACACTTAGCAACGTTTAGAAGCAATTTTCTCCTACTGTGTTGATTTTATTTTCATTATACGTAACGAAATAAATATTGGAACCCATGTTATCAAATAGAATATTAAAATTGGTATTAATATTTAGATTTTATGGAAATAGAACATGGAGAATATTCACAAGAAAGTAGGTCTATCTCAAAGTTGCAATCATTATTTCACGAGATATTCGCGTTTTAACTTTGCCAAGTGTATACATAATTATGTGCTCGTGACTATACATGGATGACTTCAAGTCGTCCATGTACCGTATCGTCCTATTCAGACTGACGAGATTCGGAGATATATAAAAATATTATGTTACGTCTGTAAATAGTAGCTACTGAAGTAATAATTAATTTAACATTAATATTTTTTATTAACATAATTTAACTAATAAGTAAATAAGTCCGGAAAATGTTTCTTTGAGCTCATTTGGGCCGCGTTACAAATGATGATGATAAGAATAATGTTCCTGCATTATTCTGCCTTTTGCATAACAAGTAAGTAAAGCTTTTCATGTCACCGTAAGAATGCATAAATTCTACTTCTAATTAAATTAATGACTACCCCTATCTACTCCATAAACCAAAATATCTAGACAATGATCTTGAAATAATAAGTAACGAGCGCACATGATTAAAATTCCGTAATTTATGTCATTATTTCACGCAAACGTTAACCCTTTGTATACTAAGGAAAACCTGTTTGACATGCATGTGTGACGACGTTTCACCAATATTGGATCAAATATTTGCTCATTATTTGTAAGACAACACTTATGTCCTTTTTGCTAACGTCAAAAAAGCAACGTCTAGTTCGTTTATGTCAAATACAACCAGAAGCCCTACCTATACCAAACGTAACGTAAGAAAGTCGGTTTTAATATTTTTTTTTTTTCATGGACTATACCAACAGAATTACTTCAGAAAAACTTACAAAAAAAATATGATTCGGTTTAGTCCGTCCGTTAAATCATCGAAAAATATTGGATACGTGTTTTTTGTTTTATCAAATTAATAAAAATGGACGAACATAAAACGCGTCAAAGATAGATAAAAAAGTACTAAAATGTGACGACACACGAGTTTTTGAAGCACTGCGTCTTAATTTTTTGTTTACGCGAAAAAAGAAAAATATGTCCAATATTTTTTGTAAATCTATCTGACGGACTAATTAGATTATTTTTATAGTCTACCCTACATTTAACAAAATTTTCGATCCAATCTATACCATTTAGCGTTTAGAGTCCAATGTTGGCTCCAATGTGTGACGTCAACATAGTTGGTTCGTTCACTTGTCTAGAATCCTGGGGCCAACCTTCCCCTCTCAATAATTCATTGCCACCGCAAATCACGATAAGTAAACAGTGACAGGTCGCGTGCTGTAAGCAACGATGAGTCATACTGAGAACGGTAATATGTACTTCCTATGTAAATAAATAAATATTATATATTACTAAAATATTCCAAGGCAATTGAGGCTTTAAGTAAATTGGTTTCTTTGTACGTGCAGAAAAAAATATGATTCACTAGTTTCAGAAGGCATTCAGAGGTGTTTATTTGTCTTTTTTTCTTTAAGTGAGAAAAAAATACTACTACTGGTATTTTACTACTTATCATGTGTGTTTAATATAACATGTATTTTTTTTTTTGATTGATGACAAACGATTTTAAAAAGAACGAACGTCTACTTTCATACTTCTTTACGGCCAAGCTTTAAAAAACGTAAGCAAAGCTTATCATAACCCAAAAAATCACCAGTAGAAACACATCCTTACCCATTGAACTTGACCCTTCCCACCAAATCGCCTCCGTTCACCACGACGACCATACATCACCCAAACATATCTCTGATCTCGGGTCAATGACCGCGTAAGCTTTCACCCAGCTGATTGCTATGCATTGTTTATATTAGCGCCTATTATAGCATTCGATTATTTGAGGATTGATTGTCTTTGTATTTAGATGTAAATTAGGTGGAGTTATGTTATTCGGTAATAATGTCTAGTACATTATCCTGTGTAATGATTACCTCGTCGGTCTAGTGGTCGCAAACTCTAAGCATGAGATCCTGGGTTTTCTTCTCAGGACAAAAAATATTTGAGTAGCTGCCACAGAATTTATATTTGTGCCCGATTGACTGCAATAGCCTCTCTCCCTATAAACGGGCGTAATATGTGTCTATTAGGTACACCTTTGCATATTACAGGCGTGATGTAAAGTGCAGTAGTGGAATCAGCTTTATGCACTATTAGGACACAGGCTTCCAATTTGCGACGGGTGGGTACACATAGCTTCAAATTTTGGGTCTAAGACGTGCCGATTTCCGGGGACTGCTCATCGGACTAACGTGTCAATACTCAAAGATCTCAATACAACAAGGGCTGTCGTCGTTTGCGGAAACTAAATTCTCAGATTCGTTGGATCATCCATAGAACGTTTGGTGATTCAGGGTACAGTCGAAGCAAGAGCCGATGAACATACTCCATCAAATCTGTCACCAAGATCCCAGTGGCAGAATGTGCTCGCAATGCACCCAATACAGATGAATGGAAATAGATCGTGAAAGCAGAAACCACAGTTTTGGATGATCCCCCATGACCTCGTCCACTCTACCAAGAGTGAACGACTAAAAAGAGAGGGTAGACGTGGACTGTACCAAACAAATAAATATCAGAAAGCATTAGATGTGATAATACAACTATCGGTAAGAGCTGGTAAGAGCACCCTGAAAATGTCAGCAAAGTACTAAGAGGTCTCAAATTCCCAAAGACAGTTATTCAGCTGTCTATCCGCATCCACAAAAAAATAATAATCGCGATATCTCATTTGCAGACAGAGATAAGACAATCGAAGGTATTTAATCGACTGTCACTTGCGAACAATCGTGGTAAGAAATTGTTATCATAGAGAATCTATGAATCTATTCGTGTCATGTTACGGTAGTTCAAGTGATACTCGCAGATATCACTGGCAGTTCACTAGGCTAAACGAATGTATCTCCAAAACAATGAGCATTCGGAAGATAGAAATGAGAAAAAAGGGATTTCACCAAATAATCGAATTAGTCCGTCTTTTAGATTAGCAAAAAAATTGGATTTTTTTCTTTTATCAAATGAAGAAAAATTGACTTGTCATTGGTTGTCAAAGAGTGGGGGCTTTTGACGTCACTTTGTAGGTAAAAAAGTACTAACCTTGTGACGTCACACGACTTGACACGACTTATCGAAGCACTGTATCGTCTTCATCTTTTGTTTACGTGAAAAAAGAAAAAATACGTGTCTATTATTTTTTGGAAATCTATCTGACGGACTAATGGTAGTGGAATAACGTGGTAGTCGTTGTGGTTGTCATAGCAACTACGTATTCTAAAAAGGAATGTTGAGAGTGTTGATCACTTGCGCAAATATAAAACGTGAAGCTATTTCCGTTTTTAAATCATCATAGTTACAGGCAAAACACTCTGCTACAACAAATACAGTAAGTACTTCAATCTTTTGTATAATCCATTCAAACTAAAACAAAATACAATGGCATAATCGTCAAAATATTCGCTTTCTGTAATACATTTTTAACTTGATCGGAGTAGCATTAGGTTCAAAGCTGATTGAGAAAATTGGTGGTTCCGAGAAACCTGATGTCCTGGCGTCTGTACCTACACCCGAAAGTAGTTATTAAGTAGTTATAAGTAGTATTTCGATTATTGATTTCCTACATGACACGTAACTCCTCTAAAACCATGATAAAATCAAGAACCTCTTAAACGTAGTCCCCAAAACTAATCAGGTACCACCACATTTCAACCACGCCCCAATCTGCGAAGCCCTACATCAATCAACCGATACTTCATGTATTTGATGTACCTACCGTCACATACATCTGTGTACAAATAACCTACTTAAAAGCACCCATCGAACCGCCATTAGCTTAGTTATCTCACACCGTCCCCGGAAGGATGCATCGTTATAACGTACGCAACTAAGAGAAGTGGAGAACACAATTGATGGAACAATATGCCTTTTTTTTGTTTGATGGTGGGAAATCATCAAATGACTCCTCCTGCTCTCAGCAGAGCGGTAGGGAGTGTGAGACTTCTACTGATTAAAAACCACCCATGTTCCTTCTTAGCCCTTTGTGTCGGTATCTCTTTCAAACAACCCGCAGCCCCTACGGGATGGAACAATATGCTTAAATTAGGCATAGCCATGCAGTACTAGGGAAAGTGATAATTCAGGGTGTGATTCATGGCTGCAGGTTGTACACTAGTCACCGTGGCCTCGACATATAGGGCTAAGAAGGAACATGGGTGGTCTTTAGTCAGTATAAGTCTGACACTCCCTTTCGCATTGCCCAAGAGCGGGAGGGGTTATTTGATGATTTCCCACACCCCAAAAAAAAAAAAAGGTTGTGATTCACCAAATTGAACAATTTTCTTTAATGGACTATGATCGGAATTGAGAAAAACAACAGCTTCGTTTGTTTAATTTATAATGTTTTCTTTTATGTGACGTTTATCTTAATTTTCTTAATTTTTTTTGTAGGTTTGGCAACGCATGTTGCCAAAATACTTATTTTGGAATGCATTCTAAAATCATATTTAAGCACATCTGTCTTACTTCTTTGATCTTTGTTACGCACGTTGATCGCTTTTGCCATGAATAATCTGTTTTGACAGCAGTCATTACCGTCTAACCTGCTAGTATCATTAGCTTTTATGTCTTTTATATCTTGGGATATTACGCCATCGGCAGAATGTTAGACTTGATATTATAGGTGCCTCAAGGGATGTAATTAGGTACCTAGATGTCTAGGCTAAAGAGCACAAGAAATGCGAACCTTATTAAATTCACGACTCTTCGTATTACCTACCTTTCTAATGGAATTTAAGGTGAAATTGCGTATCATATTTAGAAATTTTGGTTGTTTTCTAAGTTGATTACTAAAAAGTCTGGAATGCAAGAACGAGTACTTTTCTGTAAGCTGATTGTCTCCTATTACATTGTGTGTATTAGCCAACCAAAGAAACTCTTCTACTTCAATCAAATAACAAACATTAATTATCTTCAAATTACAAACATTAAATCAGGAAATCTACCTCCATCGACTACGGATCAAAGTTGCTATCGCCACTTGCTGAAATTTGTTTGAGGACGTAGATTCTTTTACTTGGTCGGACTTTTGTTTTGGTGACCGGCCTCTTTTGCCTTCCGTATTGCCAGCAATTACCAGCTTTTAAAGGTTGCTATCTCCCCTTCGCATTATGAAGCCGAAGTAGGTCAAAATACAGTGTAGGCAAAATGTAGACCTCTTGGTCTAGATATGAAGTTGAAAAAGGACAGTCACTATAAAATAAGTCTATAAATATATCAATACTTTTCTAACCTCAAACTGCTACGTACGTGTAGGAACTCCAATATCTATTAATTCACAACGATCTAATTTAAATAACATAGCGTTAAATCCTACCTTTATAGGCCCATCTCAGAACAATAGGCGCTTACACGCAAACTAATCTACCATTTATTGTTTTAGATCGACAATGTCTGATCCTTATAACTATTCGATAGCTTCGATTGCTCTATAGCGATTTAATTGGCGCATTTCCCATACAACCTTGTACTGTTAGACCGAGATACAAATCAAATAGCGGTATAGAAATCAACATTAATTGTTCAACATGATTGTACTGCTCAATGAGTTTGCTCAGACGTGAATTATGTACACGCTATAACGAGCATTATTTCAATTGAATCAAGAACTGTTATGGTGTGTGGGATGTTGAGGTTTGTATCTTCGTGTGGAGCGTTGTACAGGCCTCATCAACGCCTTTAATTCTCCTGTAATTGAACTAAATAAAAAATGGTCAAGTGTGTGTTCGTTCGATGCAACACTGAGTTTTGTTCAGTGAGACTCTATGGCCATCTTTGTACATACTGTTTTAATATTGTGATTTATATGTAAACCTCCGTTCAGACATGCTACCTAAAGTTATCAAGTTCTCCCTTTTCGTATATACCGTAAATGGCTCTTATATCTAGCAGTCGATTACTATCAAATGCATGAGCAATCCACCTGTACTGTGATACCATCTAACTGAGATTAACTATCCATCTGTCAGGAGGGGTGATTATGGGATTATCAGCCCTTGATCGTTCGTTAGCGAAAGAACATGGGGAGACGGCCGCGTTGTTTAATTTATTTTCGATGTATTTTTGGGAAGATAAATCTTTAGTAAACCTTCTGAATTAATCTTCAGAAAGAGTTCACCTAAAATTAATTCCAATAAGAAGCAGAATATTGAAGCAATAAAATCAGATCGCCAAAAATTGCGTTTGGAGATGCTGGGATTTGAACCCAGGACTTTCAGCATGCGAAGCAGACACTCTACCACTGAGTTACATCCCCGACGAAAAACCGGTCGAAATAGTGGAGTACAACCTTCACATGTAGCAGTACAATGAACTACATCTAAACAGATAATGATGAACTGAGCATGATAATGTTCCCGTCGGGGCTGCGGGTTGTACACTAATCACCGTGGCCTCGACATATAGGGCTAAGAAGGAACATGGGTGGTTTTTAGTCAGTAGAAGTCTGACACTCCCTTTCGCTCTGATGCGATGATTTTTCCTGCTCTTGGGCGATATTTGATGATTTTTCACCCCCAAAAAAAAAACCACTCTCTCACCGTCAAAAAAGATACTACCATAATATAATATCTTAGTGAAAAATTGGAGCTAATCTCGTGACATATTTTGATTGGCCTGTTGGTCTAGTGGTTAGTGACCCTAACTGCTATGCCGGAGGTCGTGGGTTCGATTCCCACCCAGGACAAATGTTTGTGTGATGAGCACGATCATTTGTTCTGTGTCTGGGTGTAATTTATCTATAATATGTATGTATTTAGAAATATATAAGTATGTTTATCAGTTGTCTAGTACCCATAACACAAGCTCTGCTTAGCTTGGGACTAGATGGCGTTGTGTGATAGTTGTGGAATATTATTATTATTATTATTATATTCATCCACTAGGAAAACTTTATCCAAACTTTGTTGAAGACGGCTTCCAACCTTCCCTCTTGATCCAGCCGAATACCAGTAATTCTGAAATTTGCCTGAAATTGATAAGGTTAGGTTAGGTTATCAGATAAAACAGCTTGTTTTAAACATTCAAATAAAAAGCGAAGGTTTAGAGTATAAATTTCATTTAAAAAAATCGTAACAATATAAGCAAATCGATTAAATGCCTGTTAGTTTATTGATTCATCATTGTCGTCGAGATACGTTTAAAATAGGATTCCGTACCTGACAAGCGATACATAAAATTCTTACAGACTCCGTCTGTCTGTCTGCATTTCAAGTATTTTTTTTTTAAAGGATTTAAAATATCAAGCCCATAATCTGTTTGAACTCACTTTCTAAGTAAACACAGTAAAACCGGCCAAGTGCATGTCGGACATGTAACGTTCCGTAGTAGCCCATTAAAATAATTATGTGAACTTACTAAACGCATTAACCACCCTGCCTACCTCCCTCCAAACGATGATTTTTATTGTAAAAATAAAACAAACTTACATTTGCAGTTTTGAGACCTGCGCTGCCATACATTATGTATAGGAAAATATTTTATACAAGTACATTTTATGAGTTGGCCGACTATTACCTACTCGTAAACTTGTAAAGCCTACTTAGCTATGATAGTTTTCCTTTTGTTCGTTATATATATGCTACTACCACGATTTTACTCACACGCCCATACACAACTCGTATGCCCCACTCTTGGAATTTCTCCTGTATCGTACTATCTGTAGGCCATACAAATATTTGTTCCGTGCGGAGATCGTACCCGCGACACGTAACGCAGCAGTCAACTGCTTGAGCCACTCCGCCAACTGTACCGTCAAACTTTTAACTTATATTTCACAACCGTATCTCCTAATCAAAAAAGCGTTTAAGCAAACTCGCAATACTTTATAAAGACCTTTCCAACGACACATGCGATGGGTTAATGTGTACTGGATATACCCTAAAAAAAAAAATATAATTCAATAACTCATTTGTATCTTCATAAAAAAATACAGCTTTCTTGTTCTAAGTACTTTTGTACTTTGATATAAAGTACGGGCGAACGCACGGAGACACAGACGGACGGACATGGCGAAACTATAATAGTTCCATGTTGACTACGAAACCCTAAAAATGTAGGTAGGTTTACATCATATGGTATTTGCAGGAGAACTGACCTTCATGTCGGTGTATGGGATAACTGCAAATGTAAGTTTGTTCTTCGTACAAAAAAAATAACGAAACATGACAACGGAACCCTTCGCTATACGTGACCCGAATCCCACTTGGCCGGTTTTTTCTACTCAAATATTTATACTAGTTACATTAATTGATTTGATACGCTAGTAAAAAGTTGGTTCAAATACCTCTTCTTATTTTTTTTCTCACAAATAGTTTAAATATATAGTAATTGATAAAATAACTTATAACGAAGCGCGCATAAAAACGAATTGGTAGGTAAGACGGTCTTATTCGCCACTTATCATTTATCCATCAAAAGAAATACCTTTCAAGGGTATGTGACGTTCTGTGGGCTATTTCAATATCGCAATAAATCAAGAAGTTTAAAATATAGTTTTGACCGAATATAATATTAACACGTTGTGGGTATGCTGCCATCTCTGAAATATCCGGAACGATTCTGGGACAAGAACATGGAGCTTGTCACAAGCAAAGAGAGAGCAGCAGTGGCCCAGTGGTGGTGGCCCCGACTTACGTTCGTAAGTAAGTCGTGGTTTCGAACCCAGACAGGCGCATTACTTTGTGTAATTTATTTCGAATTCGACTTTCGAAGACATGTGATAGCTACCAATACGCACTGGGCCCGCGTGGTAGATTAGAGCCCATCTTTCTCCTAGAGATGAGGCCTAAGTCCCTGCAGTGGGAACATTATAGGCTGACGGTGACGATGATAATAAGAAAGTAAGGACACAACGTATTCTGTAGGCAGTCAGCCATCTGCTCCTTGTTTTAAAACGTACCTTATAGCTATTCAAGAAATGAAGTGCTATCCCCAACTACATAAGCACTCACAGTCTGATACAAGACAGCGATATTCATATCGCCCACAAACTAAACAACAAATGAAGGGCCATTACAAACGTGTTCGTGCAACATGCAATCAGTTACAGCAACATAAGTGATTGCTGCAAACTTGCAAAGTGCCGTGCTTTGTGCAACACCAACACACGTTGCATAACGACTCATTAGTTTTCTATTTGCTTTAAATATTGCTTGAGTTCGTGTATTGAAATATGAGATTTTGTTTTCAACGCTAAGTTGTAACAGCTGGTGTCCTATATATCAATATTTATTTTTGGTGTATTTCGATTTTGTTGTGTGTTCTCAGGTTGTGACGTTTGTTTTAGAGACGAAAATGTCCAAACATGTGAGACTAATCACAGGATATGACTTATCGTTGTTTATATGTGATATTTTAAAACTTCCTTACCTTAGTTAATAAGTTCTAAATTCATTTATTCCCTGAAAGGGATCAGGCAGCCTAAAACTGATAGGTCTAGAAATTTTATACTTCTAATATGTACTTATTCAAAGTTGGTTTGGCAATATTGTCAGTTTTTCCCAAGGGAAATTCAATCGGGCACACGGCTTGTACATTTCATGCCATAGATAAGTAGCGACATCTATTGCGTAAAATTAGAACTAAAGCTGCACGTAGTAGTCATGCACCACTCGATATATATACGGAGGTACCTCCTATTCAATACCGAAATGAAGAGAATATTTTCTGTTATGAAAAAGTGTGTTTCAAAGCCTTTATAATTCTCTTATTAGTTCTTATTATTCTTATTCTTTATTTCAGCATTACGAAGCACATGTCAAATTCCTTGTCTTATTCAAGAAATAGCTGAAAAGAGCCAGACAACAGAAATACACCTAAAATATAATATTTCACACAAAATACGCTGTAATATTAACTTCCACATTTTCGTACCATTTTATTCACCCCAAAAAGAAATAAAGAGTTGAAACATGTACCTAACTAAAACTTCCTTCAGCATACATACGAAATGGAATATTTTAAACGATGAAGAGGTAAGTAGGAAAGTAGGTACTATCTTTACAGCCAATAAAGGTGGAAAGCACGTGATATAATAAAAGTGATCGTAAAATATTCATTGTGGTCATACCTATTCAGTAGTAACGAATAGCGATATGAGAAAATTTCTTGTCGATTATTAAATTTTCTTCATTTTTAGGGTCGGCTACCTCAATATTATAAAAACGGAAGCTATGTTACGACGGTGTGCTAAATTTTAGTGAATAGTTTAGAAACAATTTGGCCACGCTGTTGTTACGGTCACGAATAAATTTCAAATTGCTATGACGTCGTAATAGCAGTTTTGATAGTATGCCGTTGATTTAAAATAACTTAGCAGCTTTGGATTTGTTTGATGGCAATAACTTCCCCGCCCCCCTGCCCCCATAACATTGGAGTTTTTTAAACATAACTCGAAATATCACGATACTAATGGGTACACGTCTGCATAAGCCTTCGGACTTCACAGGCATGATGTTATGTTGAAAATATCTTCACATAACTTAATATTCTACAGTGTTATAGATCGCACATAGTATTAGTATGTAAGAAGCTTCACTAAAAGTATCAAGTGATATTCAGCTACATCAGCGTAGAGGAAAAAAAAAGCTGGACATACCTGAATTCAAAACACTGCACGTCCCATCAGTTAGTTTATACCGAGACCTCCAATTCCATATTTATTCACCGAACGGTGTCATTCATCAATAATAACAAACTGTACAACGATGTCCACATAAGTATCCCCAAGGACATCTAACGGTTCCGGTCATGCATTCAACGGCTAACCGACCTTTACCAGGTCGCCCGTCCACACAATAGCATTCATAGGCACATCGCAATACCCAGTGGCGAACCCAATGCATTGATTTTTCATCGTTTGACCCAGTTTTTGCTAGTGGCTATTTGATTAGAATCAATGCGAATATTGCATCGATGCTCCTTTACCGTGAAATCGCAATACATGGAATTGGAATGCAAAGCGATATTGTTGCGGAACTCTACTGTTTATTGAGGTATTGTTATTTTTTGTATAGCATAAAATAATTATAACTGACGAAAAGTTGGAAGCAGTTGCTGGTAGTAATATGTTGGAGAAACAAAAATATCGTGGGGAATGCTAATTTTGTTTTATTCAATGCGAAAAATTTACATTCAAGTAAACATTAACACATTAACAAAAAAACTGTCAATACCACAAGTATAACTGCTAAAGAAGAATCGTGGGTGAGGTCCTGGGTACGATTCCCAGGATGGGCAAAGTGTTAATAGGTTTTTGCATCTGGAATTTCTCAGTAGCAGCCACGGAATCTGGATTTGTGCCCGATTAATGACAATATGATCGCTCCCTATTACATGAGTCTTAAACATAACTAACGACATGGAGCCCCTCTGCCCATTCCTTTGGGAATTACACGTGTGGTGTTAATAATCTTGATCAAACCATCGCTTTGTTTCTCTTTGTTAAACGGTAATTGGAATTATGTGTATTCATACCTACCGCAATGTCAATTGGTTCCGAACAGTCTATTCTTTCTTCACTTACATTCTATTCCAGGAAAACAGCAGTCTCAGACATTAAAAAACAAAAGTCAACCACAATCCACTACTAAATTCGAAAGCCACAATTATAAATTGTGATCCTTGCTCGGAACTTATTACACATGACTAATGTCTTTCCACGTCCACCGTCCTTTAGTCCACATATATTTATTTCGCCGATACATCACACACGCTGGAAACGCATTAAAATACTTGTATGCCACGATAATTCATAAACCGTTCTCCGAAAGGTATAAGCGGCTTTGGGAGTCTTGGCACGATATTGACTAATAAATTGAATTAATTACTTGAGTTTGCGGTTTTATTTGGCAAAGGATAATTTTGGTGGGATTTGCTGCTGGTGTCTCGTTTGAATTGCTTTTGTGGGCATTTGGAACAGGTGTGGCTGGAATTATGACGTGTTTTGAGCATCAAGAATTATCGTTAGTGGCTGGTTTATGTGTTAATTTTCATTCCATGTACATGCTTTATCTAAATCTGAAAGCAGACTACAAATAAACCTCAACGCCTTTGAAACAAGAAGGTGAAATATCTCAATTTCCTACGTTCCGTCTTACACCAAGCTTGGCTCACATTCAACCATAATATTCCCTTCAAATGACTGGCAGCATATTCTTATTACAGAATGCACTAAGCCTACAAGCTGGTGAATCATTACGATCCCTCTCACAGAATTAACCCCCGGAATAAACCCTGCGGAACCCCACTCGAAACGTCATTGCATGATACTCGGTTATAAATGACAAGGGAAGATAAGACCGGGGGATTTGAGGTGTACTGCAGGGACCAATAATAGGTCCACCTTAATATTAGTGAAGTACGAGGTATTCAGCTGTCGAAATGCCGATACGTCTTGTGCGAGGTTTTGCCTGTTACACAGGGTGTAAATAAACCCATCACACATACGTCAACTAAGCATTCTGTACATCAAACTAAGTACCACTACGCAAAAAGTTTTGCTGGGCTACGACTTTTTTTTTGGGGTCAAAAATCACATTTTACGGTAAAACTCAATATAGCAGTCCTCAAACATTGTGCTAGTGGATGCTTTGAATAGTAAACGGGTCATGGAGGTAATTTAAGTAAAGAACTAGTATTACAAAAACAGCTGTGCAAAATTTGGAACTTTGTCCCCCAATATAATAACTTGGGGGTTCCCAGGTATGGTCTAGAACCAAAATATTATCGCAGTGGTGGGGAAAACAAGTGCCCTTCGTTTGCGTTAAGGCTACTTTTACAACCTTTAGAGTGAAATAGACGAAATGCAGTTTCGAATAATCAATCGCATTAGACACTAGTTTGACCTATCATTGCGTTTATTTTAACAACACTCTCGATATGTAATGAATATTTCGTTGGTTTAGTGGTTGCAAGCGTTACTGCTGAGCATGGGGTTTTGGGTTCGAATCCCGGGTCAGGCAGTGATATTAAGATTTTCCATTAGTAATTTCTCAAGAGTCTGGATTTGTGCCCGGTTGATGGCAATAGGCTCACCTCCTATTTTATGGGACATTAATATAACTGGGGGAAATGCGGGTGTATTACACCTCTACCTGACGCCTTCGGGGATTACTGGCATCATATCATATTACTATCACTCATCCCCAGACCGACCCTTTTTTTTTTTTTGGTGGGTGTAAAATCATCGAATAACGGGGTCCCGCTCTTGGGCAGAGCGAAAGGGAGTGTCAGACTTCTACTGACTAAAAACCACCCATGTTCCTTCTTCGCCCTCTATGTCGAGGCCGCGATAACCGGTGGACTACCCGCGGCCCCAACGGGCGTCGGCCCTTTCGGGCCCCTCCCATGTTGCTGACATCTCTTTGAGGCGCGCGTGGAACACGAACGCGCCGTCGACACGGCCTGTTTTCGTCGTGAGACGGACGGACGGCGAGTTAGCCCATCACTCACCGTCCACAGGCCCGCATCTACGGTGGCCGGAGGTCATCGCGGGACCCCCGACGCCCGGAGTGCCTCCCGCGGCGGCTGGGACGAGAGATTCTCTCCCTCTCGCGTTCCGCCACCTCCTTCGCTAGCATCACTGCTTCGCAGAAGGAGGCGACGGTGTCCCATTCCTCCTCGCCCCGGACCATGGCATGCACCAGGGCCGGGCGCGAGAGGTCGCCGCCGCCGATCGCCGCTACGAGAATCCCCAGACCGACCCTTTTTTTTTTTTTTTTTTTTTTTTTGGTGGGTGTAAAATCATCGAATAACCCCTCCCGCTCTTGGGCAGAGCGAAAGGGAGTGTCAGACTTCTACTGACTAAAAACCACCCATGTTCCTTCTTCGCCCTCTATGTCGAGGCCGCGATAACCAGAGGACTACCCGCGGCCCCGACAGGCGTCGGCCCTTTCGGGCCCCTCCCATGTTGCTGACATCTCTTTGAGGCGCGCGTGGAACACGAACGCGCCGTCGACACGGCCTGTTTTCGTCGTGAGACGGACGGACGGCGAGTTAGCCCATCACTCACCGTCCACAGGCCCGCGTCTACGGTGGCCGGAGGTCATCGCGGGACCCCCGACGCCCGGAGCGCCTCCCGCGGCGGCTGGGACGAGAGGTTCTCTCCCTCTCGCGTTCCGCCACCTCCTTCGCCAGCATCACTGCTTCGCAGAAGGAGGCGACGGCGTCCCATTCCTCCTCGCCCCGGACCATGGCTTGCACCAGGGCCGGGCGCGAGAGGTCGCCGCCGCCGATCGCCGCTACGAGAACACGGCGGGGCTCCGCCCAAGCGGGGCACACCTCCACTGTGTGCTCCACCGTGTCCTCCGGCCGATCCTCGCAATGGTGGCATCCGGGCGTTTCCTCCCGCCTGATTCGGTGCAGGTACCTCCCGAAACAACCGTGTCCGGTGAGGACCTGCGTCAGACGGAAGGTGAGGGCGCCGTGGCGCCTCTCAAGCCACTCCTCAAAGAGGGGACTTACCGCCACTATCGTGGCGTGCCCTGCACGGGGTTGCGACAGTCGCTGTCTCCATGCCGCCATGAGATCGCACCGGAGGTCTGTCCGCCGCGCAGCAATTTGCCGCGGCAGCGGAGTGACCCCCCGGCGCAGCGCCTCCGCGCGCCATTGATGTAGGCGCGCGAGGACTATCGCCTCCAGATCCCACGGCGGCAATCCGGCAAGGAGGTTCGCCGCTTCGCGGGAGATCGTGCGGTACCCCCGTACCGTCCTCACGGCCATGACCCTTTGGGGCACGTTCAGGTAGTGGGCGGCCCGCTTCCTCAAAGCAGGCGCCCACACCGGCGCCCCGTAAAGGGCCATGGACCGCACGATCCCCGCGTAGAGCCTCCGGCAGGAGGCCCAGACCGACCCTCAAATTATGTTTTTTCCTACTCCTCCGCTATTCTCTTCTGATTCATTTCGTTGCGGGATCCAAGACAGTTAAATCGTTTCTCTGGGTCTTCGCCGAGCTTCATTGTCTCGGCGATTTTCTTGTGGTCGCCACTGTTGATTCTGACTTTCAGGAGTTACAGTAGTTTGGGAATAGTGTGGCGGGCTTGTCCCCAAAAAAAAAGACCGACCTTGGCAAGCACAGCTTAAACTGGTTGTTATCATTTTTTTACTTTTCTATTTCTATAAATCCTCTTCTCAGCCACACAATCAGTTCCATCTCAGCAATATAAGCCATCGGACGCGTCTGAAATGGTGTCACGGCCACAATCGGCTTTGTGTGCATCGCCCCAGCAATTCAAGCATTAACTGGATGCTTTACGAGCGGTCCGTGTTGACAATCCCCGGGTAAAGCACCTCGAGTTTGCAGGCAAACCTGTGCATTGCGCTTATCGGGAGTATTCTCGTTGAGAGTTTGGAAATTTTCTTTGGAAAATTCTGTAATATTTTTCAAGCTAAAAATATATGTTTAAATCCAACGTAACATATTGGTTAAAAGCATATACCTATCATATATGATGTAGCATATATGAGATCTGTTCAGTTCGAGAAGCAAAATAAGTAAGAAAGAAAAAAAGAGAGAAAATAATTTATTTTAAATAATTTTATTTTTGTCGCAGATACATGTCGTGGATATCAAATTACAAATATCAATCAACACAAGTAAACATACAACGCAAAACACACATTTATAAATGCAACAATCCTTAGTGGATTGTAGCACGTGGCCTCCAGGGTGTCTAAAATGGCCGCTTTCGCGGAATCGTAATATTAATCATGTTAAAAATTTAAAATTCTTAAAATGGACTTTATAATTAGAGACATAAAGTCCATTTGAAGAATTTGAAATTTTTAACGTGATTCATACTAAGATTCTGCGTAAATTCTGATAAAGCGGCCATTTTAGACCCGCTGTAGTTTTGATATACCCTCTTGGGATAACCCTTTTACATTTTAAGGGTGATAATAAGATAGCTGATTTTTACGATGATAGAAAAAAAAATCTGTTTACAAATAATTTTAGGCACCAGATATTTTAAAGCCAATAAAAGTTACTTAGTATAGCTTAAAAATAAATAAGCTAAGATGAGTTTAATGTAGAAATATTCACTAATAACCCGAGCACAATCTTTAAATTATTCAGAAACTTACTTAAAAAGCTCGATAGCCGGCGTTTTCCCAGTTTGCTTAGGTATTTTCTTGTAGAATTTCAAGAAACCTTTCAACTCTAGCGAAAAGCACATAGATAGTGTAATAGCCTCTTTGAATGACCTGAATGACTATTTAATGCTCAAAATATTTAGCTTTTCTAGAGAAAATATACAACAACATACACTATACATAGTATTACATAGAAATATAAAAAAAAAATTACTCAACTTTGTAATTAGTATGTAAGCTTTATGTAAAATAAAGTAAATAAATAAATATCATTTTCTTTACATGTTTGAGGTGTAACGATGGGGTTGCAGGTTGTTCGAAAGAGATATCGCGGCTTCGACACAAAGGGCTAAGAAGGAACATGGGTGGTTTTGTGCCCAGAGCGGGAGGAGTCATTCGATGACTTCCCATCCTACAAAAAAAAAATGTGTGACCATAGTTAATCATTAGGAAAATGTTTTGATATTTTATAAACAATAGAATCCTTATTTTATAGGAATTTTTATATTTGAAATGTAGATAAGAAAGTTAAAGGAATTCAAAACACTAATATTGGATTCTCAGTAAAGTAAAAGACGTATCTCAAAATTCTTCCAAAGCCTACTTGGTCCACCACTTTCATTCTAAGGCAAGACAGACGCCATATTTCCTTGGAAGTTTAATTCTGTGTCCGCTTCCCACCTGACGGTGTAATATTGAGGAAGTAAATCATCTTGGCCTCCTGACCTTTGTGCAAAAAATGCTTACAGCGTGGCCACGAGTTAGGCAGGCCGCACACTGGAGCAATATACAGGGTGTAAATTAACCCTTCACACAGCCGTCAACGAAGCATTCTGTACATCAAACTAAGTACCCGTACGTAAATTTTGTTGTCGGGAAACGACTTTTTTTTGGTAAAACTCAATGTAGCACTCTTAAAACATTGTGCTAGTAGATGTTTTGAATAGTAAACGGGTCATGGAGGTAATTTAAGTAAAGTAATAAACTGAAAAACTAGTATTTACAAAAACAGCTGTAAAACATTTGGAACTTTGACCCCCAATATCTCCGTAACTAGGGGGTTCGCAGGTATGGTCTAGAACAAAAAAGGATCGCAGTGGTGGGGAGAGCAAGTGTCTTTCGTTTGCGATTAGGGTACTTTTACACCCTTTATACATGGTGTAACAAAAAACGTAACGCACATCAGACTTTTCGGATTCATGTGCGTATATTTTTATACCCTACGTACATGAATCCGAAATGCTTCGGTGAAGATAACATCGTGAGGAAACCAGCATACCTGAGAGATATCTCGCTACGGCTTGTAAAGCCAAGTCAGAGGCCTATGGGAGCCCGTCGGGCTGCGGGTTCCATCGGGGCTGTGGGTCCCGTCAGTGCTGCGGGTTGTTCGCAAGAGAAACCTCGGCCTCGACATAAAGGGCTAACCCCCAAAAAAAAAGGGGGCCATGGACGCCCGTCGGGGCTTCGGGTGCCATCGGGGCTGCGGGTCCCATCGGGGCTGCAGGTCCCGTCGGGGCTACGGGTTGTTCGCAAGAGATACCTCGGCCTCGACATAATGGGCTATGAAGGAACATGGGTGGTTTTGAGTCAGTAGAAGTCTGACACTCCCTTTCACTCTGCCTAGAGCGGGAGGGGTTATTCGATGATATTCCAACCGCCAAAAAAAAAGCAGCCCATGGGCGTTATAAACTCTCACATCAGGTTCGGCACTAACCACAAGATAAAGTAAGAATAACATAATAAACAGTAAATCCCGTGTGGTCTCTTGGACAATAAAACTCAAAAACTTTGACTTACAAGGTCTTAAAATGACTCGTCCAGCTGATCTACATGTGTTGTAAAACTAAAAAAAGTCATAGAACAAAAGTTGTTTGATGGTTTGCGATACTATACGACAGGTCCTGTGTTTATCATGTTACACCAAGTATGGAATACTTCAGCAAATGTTTTAAAAAAACAAATCGTATTACCTACAATACAAAAATAAAAATGTATGGGCGCATTATAATTGTTCGACATGATTGTCGTTTTCGTGGTTTTCAAGAGCGTTTAATACGAACATATTGTAGTCAAAGTATGTTCTGCTATGCCGCCTGTCCTATATTCTTTAGCAACAGGCGCGTTGAAAGAAGTATTCCCGTTTGAGTACCTATGAAAATACAAGCGAAACCAATATATAGTTAAGGCATGCCACGAGTCACCACGACACGTCTGGCAACATGAAAGATACAAGCAACGCAAACGCGTGTCGCAATACGCATGCGGCTTCGTCCGAGGTCGTGACCGGAACATGTAAGTGCTCCTGGACGCTGCAATGTTTAAGGCGCTCTTTTGTAGGGTGCAATGTAGGTCAATGGGTTTTTGTATGGAGTATTTTTTGATGAAATGTAAATTGTGTACACGAGGTGTGGGTCAAACCTAAATTAATAAACGGGAAACAAAAGCCAGCGCTGTGACTTTTTTTAATTTAACTGCATCATTCTGAGATAAAGGCCTTTTGGCCTTGTGGAGGACCAATTTTGTTTGTGTTATTTTTTTTTTTTCTTATGTTTACTTTTTTATATCACTTTGTTTATTGTTATTTTAAACATATTTTGTTATGTCCTGTGCGGGACTAATAAACACTTTTTTTTCTTTATTCCAAAAATTTGCATATTTTTTATTTACATTAAAATAAACCACTGCAAGTAGGTATATTAGTTAAAACCTGCTCCTGGGGAAATCACCAACTAGACTTTTACTTCCTTCTTGTAATGATTTAATACCAAAATTCATAATCATTCATCATTTCAGCCGAAAGACGTCCACTGCTGGAGCTAGGCCTCCCCTAAGTGTCGCCACATTTACCAGTCCCGTATATAAATAATCATTATAGACCTTGAATTACTAATTAATAAGATACGTGGCGACACATCATGCTTTTCAAACATCCAGTATAATCTAACCTCTCTTTGTATGAGTTTACCCCACAATCAGAGATTAGCTTAATTCTGTTTAGTATCGTTTGAATGGTGGTCGTGCGTACCATTCCTCTTAAAATTACTTTTCTTAGCCGAATCTAAAAGACTCTCCCATACCCCATTAGACGTAAAAATGTATAGTGCCCTTACTTATCACGTTAGCATAAAACAAAATCACATAAACAATATCACATGCAAAGTCCTCATAATAACTCAGCACATTATAAACCATAAACAATGTAAACATACCTAAACTTGCCAGCTTAAAATATATAAGTGACGTCACGTCGCACCAACTTAAAAATGTTAACGGAAAAAAAGCGGAGCGGAACGGAAAAAGCGAAACAATTCCGCTTTATGGCTTCCGCCCCTCGCATTATGAAAATGAAGTTTTTATGTTCAAAAGAGGTACAACACCGGATTCCTTGGATTTTGCTCGAGATTAACACCAGTCTGCGTTCGTGATATCAGGTTTTTAAGAAAGGATCTATTGGAGCCTTGTTTTTTAAATTTTGTAGGTTTTTAAGTAATGCTGGCCGAAGATATTTAGTCTTCTTTGGCCATTGTTATGACAGTTTAGATACTGCATGGGTCTTTTTGAGCTTGATAACAGTGCCAGAGTACCGCTGTTGGTAAAAAATTGTGAAATCGTCTGTGAAAAAGACATTGGGAACTTTACCATGGAAAAAAACCCCACGGCAGACATAGATGAAAAGTATGTTATTTGAAAGCTTCAGAC
Organism: Diarsia rubi; assembly: GCA_932274075.1. Classification (NCBI taxonomy): domain Eukaryota; kingdom Metazoa; phylum Arthropoda; class Insecta; order Lepidoptera; family Noctuidae; genus Diarsia; species Diarsia rubi. The sequence goes on along the minus strand of OW026424.1, from coordinate 14,193,319 downwards.
AGGCAGGTATGTTTACTTAAAGCGCTATGTTGTGACATATGGGAATTCTGAGATATGATGAGTCTAAGTTGGAAATATTTTTGTTTAAAGTCATTTGATGTTTTTTTTTTACATTTTATGTTGTTTTGCATCGCAGAATAGTTTGAGCAGCGCTGCGTGCCGTTTAGTAAACGCGCGCTGTCATGACATCGCCATGCCAACTTCCGACACGGCATATGAGTCGGTTTTACTGTCTAGGTACGCATATTGATGTTTTACATCAAAGAGGAAATTCTGAGTAGCAGCCAGAGTCTAAATTTGTACTCTTTGGACGGTAATAGACTCGCTGTCTAATAATGGGACTTGAAACTGGCGCGAGGAAAGTCTTCAATGTAAGTAGTAAGTTTCAGCACTATCCGCAAATATTTCTGTAAAAGAATAAAATTCAACCATAACGTTGTCAGTAGAACGGTAGCAAAGTAATGTATATTCTACTAGCGGACCTAGTAGATGTCGTCCTGCCCGGACAGCAGCGCCACCTGCCGGATCCGATTGTGGTTCTAAACCATTCTAGAATCCACTGAAACACACACAAAAAATTTCATCCAAATCGGTCCAAACGTTTAGGAGGAGTTCAGTGACAAACACTCGTACAGTAGAATTATTATATTGAAGATAATCAGCACTTGGCAAGTAACTCCTCCTTGATAGAGCCATCACCAGTTTTAATCTTAAACTACATTTAAATTGAAAAGCAAAAGCATACTAAAAAACATACACCTAGAACTCCATTAAAACACGAAACAAAAACAGACGTTAAATAAAAATATCACTTTTAATTTGCAAAAGCAACTGCAAGAATCATAATTTCACAAAAACTACATGCAATTCAACCACCGTGTGTGCGGATGTAAAAACATTCCGCGATCAAAAAACTCTCATTACGCCTCTATGAAAACGCAAACTATCACTAAAATGTAGCCAGTATAAAAATAGCTTCACGACCGAAGAACTCGGGAATTAAAGTTACTACAAAACTGGATATGACAAGAACAGTTTGTCGCATTAATGTTCTATCTAGTAAACATGGCTTCAAAATTCAGTTAGTCGGTTGTTTTAAACTTGTTAGGCTAGTTTGTTATTAACTTGTTTGTTTACATAATCGTGTTCTTTTAGGAGGCTGATATTAGTAGAAGATTTGAAAGAAGAAGAAAGAAAGAAAATTAATTTATTTGTCGCAGAAACATACCGAGCATACAGGAAAAAAACATTACACAAACAACGCAGATATAAAAAAAATACAACAAGCAGGGATTACAAAAAAGAAAATGTTGCCGTTGCCAAATGATTTGACGTTTTAAAGACACTTAAAGCATCTAGCATTCAATTCCACGGTTTCAAACAGTCTATTTTTTAGCACTTGGCAATGATAGCCTGGGCACTGGGCCTTGACAGAGCAGAAAGCAATATGGGAGGAACAGACTAGGCTTATAGGGTTGACTGGTGAAGTAATATAACAACCCTATTGTAACCAGGGGGTCTAAAATGACCACTTTAGCAGATCACAATATGAATTGCGTTAAACATACCATTTAGGAAATTAGATCATCTAGGAAAATAATATGAATTGCGTTAAAGTTCGTAAAATACTCACAGACCCAGTTATTATTATGAAAGGTCCATTTTACGCTTTTTAACGCAATTCATATCATGATCTGCTAAAGTGGCCATTTTAAACCCCCAGGCATGTAATTCATAATCATCGTTTCAGCCGAAAAACGTTCACTGCGTAACATAGGCCTCACCAAAACTGGACTTAGGCCTCCCACAAGTGGGATGTTATTAGGTAGGTAATCAACTTTAGTACAAGTTAGTTTGCAGAGAGACGAGAAATAATGCTCAGTTACTATAATACATTATCGCAGTAAAAAGTAAACAATTTAATTTTCAAAAACGCAACCCAACACAGAAGTTGCAAATTGAACCCGACGGAAAGTCTCGCGCGCGATGAATGAGAAACAACACATGGCCGTAACGTTAAACAGCAGAAATGCCAACTCAAGCATCGTAGCAAAATAATTTTCATGTGAAAATACAGAACAGTTTACTTAAACGATGTTGAAATAACTCTCCCACACGCTGACGCTTAGGAATTCTCTAATTGCAAGGAGACAAACCGAGGTACGAGTAATTGCTGTCGAGACTCACGCGATGCAGCGTCAAGTGACATCGTGCATTAAACTGGGACCTAGGAAATTACTTCAGCGGAACTCTTTAGCGCGGTTAGCGAGAAAGTAATAGCCATATTTTGTACTAACAGGTGTTTGAGTTTCTGAGCTTAACGAACGTGTAGCTGTAAAGGTGTGGGTTGATGGACTGATTATGGTGGTAGTTCGCAAAGATGCGAGTGTTGATTGCTTAGGTTAGGTAACTTTATATACATAAATATAAACTCGCACCACAGAACGCCATCTGCTACCATCCTAACATACTCGAATTCCTTTTGCCTCGTCCACGTTAATATATGTTATGTATATATGTTCTTTCTCCAAGATTAGTTTACTGATATGTTGTCTTTTTTTATTATTATTATATACTTTTTTATACTTGCCTTACTATTGTATCGAGTCTGGTTCTTCTAACCAACCTAACAGACAGATGTGTGCTGGGGAGTTTGTTCCGCCACTTCTTCTTTCCAGCAAAAACACTAGGAAGTGTCGAAGGGGGGGCGTTTTGGGGGACTGTCTCTTGTAAATAAGTAAAGTAAATTTTGACGTTCGAAAAGTGCTGATTATCAGCCTAGTTTGAATAAATGAGTTTTGATTTTGATTTTGATTTTTATAAATAAATCTGGACTACTCACTGCTACTGCTACAGAACTGACCATTTTGAACAACATCACCAACAAGGCCAGGGCCATCCATCTAGGGCGTCCTTTCCGGCTGGCTCACATCTGTTTAGTGACCATCATGAGTCAACTTTGCGACCAAAACTTTTTACAAAAATATTATAAAACTGTCCTTCTTCAGACCACTTAGCTTGTTCAAGGCGGGTTCACGATTTGACTTGATTGTTCGTTATGTACTGAAATTAACCCACGGGCACGTTTTAAATGTATGCCTATGACACTCGGCGATAACATAGCTCTTGCGTTAGTAAACGAATTTTCGAAAATTAATTCTCTTCCAAAGATTACCTTCTAATTTTACTTCTTTATAATAGGTATTACATTAAAATAGAAAAGCCTTTTCATTTATATTTGTTTATTTAGATTAGCTGTAAAATTGTTAACTCGTTACATTTCATTTAAAAGTATACAGTATACATTTATGAGTGCAACAATTATAAAGTCGTTTGAGTGGCGACGAGCCGCTTCGGAGCGACGTATTTACAATCTAACACCACCATGCACAATTTTATTTATACCATACATTATTTATAAGTGCAATAAGTTCTTCTCGCTTTTGTACCAATAAATAGGAGATGCTATAATAGAGAAACTAATCGAAAAAAGTAGGTTTGTCAATTACTTGATTTAGGTTCCCATACTTGATCAGTACTACTTTGTCATTCAAGGCGCCAATTCCAAGCTCGATCATGAAGGACATTCCACCAAAGTATCTACGTCAGACCACAAGGGAATGAACCCTTGGAAGACTTACGTCCCTACGTATTTCTGTGTCCCTGGTACCTACAAACAAATACCCCTTTAGAGAATTAAGCCCTTAGCGTAATGGAACCATTACATTACCGTTATTTTTAGAGGTGCTAAAACACAGGGATCGTTTAGAAATATTTATTACATGTAAAATTTGTGCCCTAGGCTGTGCCCACGTTCCCGGCAGAAATCATTCCATGGGAACTGACCCAGATCATGGACTAGCTGTGTGCTAACTTAATTATGTCGAAATCCGTTCAGCCGATAACACATGCAAAATAATATTTTCACTCCTCTTGCTCAAAAATACCGTCATAATAGCGTACCAGAGCGGGCGTAAAATTGCATTTATTGCCTGAAAAAGTAAATCTCGTCGTGCTCTCCCCCGTCTGCCGCGACCTGCGCAGTGCGTGATGCATTTAGCTTCAAGTATAAAACAAATTGGTATCACCCAGCGTATCACAGAACGCATCAATGTTCTCCCAACTAGGCCACAACCATCGACATCAAAGGATGAGTCAACTCAGCTGATTGTGTATTCAGAAAATTCGAACGAGGGACCCTCAAACCTTGAACAACGTTTTGTATCTCCTACGTTTACCCCACAGATTACACAATGTTCGTCTTCACAGAGGACTGAAATTAAGTTGCCGGGAAAAAACATATCATTTTTGAACAACTGTACAAATTGTACATTTAATTTTTAATAAAAAATAAACTTTCATATTGAACATGGTTATTTTATTTTCTCGCAATCGTAGTGAAAAGTACGGTGTAACACACGGCGCTAAAATCCCATTACAACTCGGTTCCTATTTACTACCTCGCTAAAGCTCGGTAGTAAAACTACCTCGTATATAATGGGTCATTTTAGGCCCTTGTATTACAATGTACTATTAGGCAGAGTCAGTCTCGTTTATTAAAAAAAAACTATTTATAGTTTCTAACGCATTCAGTTTTTCATGTTTAACGAAAGATCATGTTTAATTTTTTGGCTCCCTGTTTGTGTGTTTGTTTGCTCCAGCACCAATCTTCAAAACAGCTAGACCGAGTTTGACAGGGCTTTTAGTGGCAGATAGCTGATACAAATATGAATATTTTAACTTACTTTAATTTTTAGAAAATGGATTAGGGTTCCTTACAAAGAAATGAAAACACATGAAATTGTAAACAAATTCGATCCTAATAAGGAAGTTGCCTGGACGGGTCGCGGCAACAGCTAGAATATAATTTATACTTAAATATGATAATTTAATGGACAATAAATTTTCATATTTGCTTTCTAATTTAGAAAATACCGTTTCTTTTTCAGTGTTGTTAGAATACCGCTAACCGCAGACGGTAGGTATATCATCAAGCAATGCCAGTGTCGTCGACAGACAAAGTAATAAATATATATTCTGCTGTCACGATGTCTGGGAAACCTTCTGTTACACTAGTGGTTCATAAATCTTTATTTTGTACTTCTACTATTTTCTCTGATTTAATTTTCGTTACAATGAGTATAAAAACAGTAGCTTTAAGTATAGACCTTTTGACTCGCACGACCTCTAAGGATCGATTTTTTAAAATTAGCCTATTCTGTCACACTGCTAGGCAAAAGTCTGACTAATCTGGCCGATCTACATAAATGTCAAAAGAACCGTCATAAGTTCATAATATAAAAATATTTATGTGTAGAATAATACCCCACTCGACTTCAGATATATTATCTTGCTAAATAATTGAAAAAAAACCCATAAGAGTACTGCGAATATAAGTCACCGAGTGGCACAAGCAAAAGTTTTTATACGGTAAGCTTCATTAAGGGGGAAGGAAGGTCTATAGTAACGCCCGTCGAGGCTGTGGGATGTTGTAAGAAATACCGCGACCTCGACATAAAGAGCTAAGAAGGAACATGGGTGGTTTTTAGTCAGTAGAAGTCTGACACTCCCTTTCGCTTTGCCCAAGAGCGGGAGGGGTTATTCGATGATTTTACACCCACCAAAAAAAAAAAAAAGGGGGGATTAAAATGATCTAAGAGGGTTTTATTGATGATGATTTTATAACTCTGTAAACCCCTCCCGCTCTTGGGCAGAGCGAAAGGGAGTGTTAGACTTCTACTGACTAAAAACCACCCATGTTCCTTCTTCGCCCTCTATGTCGAGGCCGCAATAACCGGTGGACTACCCGCGGCCCCGACAGGCGTCGGCCCTTTCGGGCCCCTCCCATGTTGCTGACATCTCTTTGAGGCGCGCGTGGAACACGAACGCGCCGTCGACACGGCCTGTTTTCGTCGTGAGACGGACGGACGGCGAGTTAGCCTATCACTCACCGTCCACAGGCCCGCGTCTACGGTGGCCGGAGGTCATCGCGGGACCCCCGACGCCCGGAGCGCCTCCCGCGGTGGCTGGGACGAGAGGTTCTCTCCCTCTCGCGTTCCGCCACCTCCTTCGCCAGCATCACTGCTTCGCAGAAGGAGGCGACGGCGTCCCATTCCTCCTCGCCCCGGACCATGGCTTGCACCAGGGCCGGGCGCGAGATGTCGCCGCCGCCGATCGCCGCTACGAGAACACGGCGGGGCTCCACCCAAGCGGGGCACACCTCCACTGTGTGCTCCACCGTGTCCTCCGGCCGATCCTCACAATGGTGGCATCCGGGCGTTTCCTCCCGCCTGATTCGGTGCAGGTACCTCCCGAAACAACCGTATCCGGCGAGGACCTGCGTCAGACGGAAGGTAAGGGCGCCGTGGCGCCTCTCTAGCCACTCCTCAAAGAGGGGACTTACCGCATTTTAATCCCCCCTTGGGCGACTTTTCATGAAATTGTTTCACTTTAAGAACACAAAAATCTTTAACATACAGATATCTCAACTGCTGTGTCATGCTAATGAATGTCGATTTTTTAGGTGTGCGATGTGTGTTTGTCAATAAGTGGGGCATACATTTTGACCGCAAGGAGAAACAATATGAAATGCAACTGTGTACCAATTATTTACAAAATATCGTTAAACAATAGTAAGCAATTTAAAAGTAAGTATAACGATCCTACGTTCATTAATGAGCTTAACGCCAAAAAATTATAGTTATTATTACATTAAATATTTTTAATATTAATAACGCAATAATACGACATAAACTACACCTATAAAGGTTCCAAAAATGCAATAAAAGTTATTTCATAACTTCAAAGGCTGACTAAACATTCGTTACCCCTTTTTTAATACAGTTGTTTTATGTCTACAATAAATACATGTGGATATCAACAGGAATCATTTGATACGTAATCAAATCCGGCAGATGATGGTTAGTCATATATTATCTTACTAAATTTGGTATTACACACTAAAATGATGTGGAAAGGCAGTTAAAAGATACTTGGGTAACTTTTAACGATGTAAACGAACGAATTCTTCACATATTATGTATTTCTTTCGTAGTTGTAAATAAATTTAGTTAGGCATAGTTAAGGACGTATTTGACTCCTCGACGGATCGAATTTGATGTGCCAAGTTTGGGCTCATTTTGTTAATAATTAACAATAATAATAATTTATACTATATTACTATATTTATACTACAGGTATGTGCCCGACCCAGTTCTCGAAAATGGCAGTATCACATTGTACTGGGATCAATCTATCATCACTGACAGGATTATTGTAGCCAATAAGCCTGATATAGTGATGGTGGATCGATCAGAGCGGCGCGCAATGATTGTTGACATAACGGTCCCGCATGACGAGAACCTCGTGAAAGCTGAGAACGATAAACAAATCTAATATAAAAAAATAGTAATAAAAAAATAATAATAATAAAAATAATAAATAGTATTCTCCTAATTTATTTATTTTTGTACTCGACCACAACGCTGTCCTATTTGACCAAGGTTGAATGGTAGAGAATGCCTTGTGGCCTTTAGTCCGAATATGTACCATGTTTGTGCATAAAGTTTAAATAAATAAATATCTTGACTTGACTCGCGAGGTTGTCGTCGTCGACCAACATCTGAGGAGGCTCGCGATAGGCAGCTGACTCAGGGGCTTGATACAGAGAGCGCCACTCCTGGACCCGGCATTGTTAGGAGGTTCCTTTCTCTGGAGCCCTGACTGCCGGTAGCTTGGACCCTGTTCCCGATACCGGTGGGCTACTATTTTTTATATTTTTAAATGTTTTTTTTTAATATTATTTTGTTGAATTTTTGTTGAATATTTAAAAATATAATTTATATGTATAAAGTTAAATAACGGAATAATAATTAATAATAATTTTTCCACATTTTAATAATAATGATTTTTAATTTTTTTTCTTACATTTAAAATAGACTATATTTGCCTACTTACAGTATTTAAGAAAAAATCCTAAAATATGTTATTAGTAGAACAAAAAATGTACCTAAACACAACACGGTATCGAAAACATGGCAACGGTAGATCGTTTTTACAGTATCAAAAACTATTATTCTCAAGAAAAACGTGTCTTGCATTTGAAGATAAAGAATCTATCAATTTTTTGTTAGATATAAGTTTTATTTGATTTGGTTCAGTTTAGTTATAAAATGTACTGAAAAACTGAAAAATATAATCTCAACTGGTTAAGTACATGTGAAAACCTTGAAGAAGAATTACACTCTTGGTAGCTGTTTTTTCACCAGGATGTGGTAATTCCCTAAAGCCCTATTGCCTCCAACCCAAGACTTTCACGACTCAGCATAAAAATCAAAAACAATTTAAGAAATGTTTGTTAATTTTATTACTATCTAATATAATACTAACGGACGTGGAGCTCCCCACGTCCGTATGAAATTATTATAAAATAAAAATACTGCAAAAGTTTCCATAATAATTTAATCATGATTCGAAAGACACGTGGCGCCATCTATTATCCTATGGACGTTACTTTTGTTTTCCTCGAGAATTGTACGTTTTTGTCGGGATTAAAGATTATTTATGTCCGTTTCTGTCGTGCATCGGACAACGTATATACCTATGCAGAATTACATTTTGAACGTTTCAGTGATTTTGGTGTGAATACCTTTTCACACAAACAAACTTACTTTTGCATTTATAATTTTAGTTAGGAAAATAGGATTGTGACTTTACTATTTTTATTTAAATTTATTTTCGATGCTCATAAAAAGATTAAGCTTTTATAAAAGAATCTAAAAGTAAACCAATTTTACTTTTATTTTATAACTTCAATCACTCTTCAGTTTTATAAATCCTAGTAGACAGCGCCATAATAAAGCAGTAGCTTATTTTACAGTATAATCAATTCTGTTACAATGTAACCAAGATTTATAATAGCGTAAACTAGGTGCTATGTTTCACAGATCGTTAGAGGAAATTGCTGAATTCACGTTTGTGATATTCATAATTAGATTACAGGTACAAAGTAAGGTTATAGAGGTGTTATTGGTCATAACAACAGTGTTATTATGTTGGTAATGCTATAAATAGCTCAGATTATGTGCAACTAGTTATCACAGCTTGAACAGACAACATAAAATTCAGCTGGATCAGACAGGGTAGTAGTTAACTGAATTTTTAAATACAACTTGGAAACGCGAGGGAGGAATAGCCTAGTATAGTGGAATGAGCATCGGACTGCCAAGTCATAGGTGTCGAGTTTGAACCCAAGACTGATTTTGCGGATTTCATGTGCGTATTGTATAAAAATCACTTGCTTCAGTGAATTAAAACATCATGAGAAAACCATAAGGGCGTGTTTGAGAGACATATCTCGACGGCATGTTAAGCCAAGTCATTGACTCAGCTGGATGCGAGACGCACGAGACCGGTCAATGTGGCGACACTAAGGGGAGGCCTATGTCCAGCAGTGGACGTCTTTCGGCTGAAATGATGATGATGATGATTTTCTCAGCTCCTTGACATAGGACAAAAACTTCAAGGGTTCAAAAACATCTACGGCTGTTAAATCTTTATGGGAACTAAACAACAAAGTCTTGAACTGGGCGTGGGTTTAGACAAAGTACTGGCGATGAAAAACAAGCCCTAAAAGTTTACTACTAACTGTCATAGTAAAACAATCAGGAAAATCGATCAGTTTGACCTCTAGTATGAACTAGACATAGCTATTGAACTTCCAATTTGTTTTAAACACAAAGAAATAAAAAAAACCAACTGAAAAAACACTGACTCGTTGGACCAGTGGTCTGACTGACTGCTTTACATGGGACACCCCCCCCCCCCCCTTTATATCACAGGCGTGATGCTAAGATAAGTAAACACGAGGCATTTCAATATTGTCTCTGAGAAGTTGCGAAAAGGCCCGTTTTGTAATAAAAAAGGCATGCATGATGTTCTTAAAGATGGCGAAGATCATTTACGGACCGTCGGCTTCTGTGCCATTCAATAACATAAAAATACCTTATAATTAGGAGATGTCCAGTTGATAGCAAATTCCATACACTTAGATGTAATTCAAGTTTCACACTGCAAAACTTTTTTGCTTATCAAGAACGACTAAACTTTGAATGTCACATAATTTAGTCTAAAAAATACATTATTACCTTCGATTTAAATGCTGTCTCGGGAAGACACAGGAGTAGGTCCAAATTCTTACCAATAAAACCACGGGATAGCTGTCATCAGTCGTCATAACGAGGTTTGACTCCAGAATTCTGTCGGAAACATGAAGAACCCTACCTGTGCCTACGCCATTAGCACGTTTCAATTACGTGCTTATACGACTTTACAATAATGCATTTTCAATTAAATTGTACCACAAGTTTCTTCCCCTCCTGCATTCCTTAGCTTAAGTTATTCAGGTTCGACGCAGCATTCTACCAAAACCTTTACTATCAACATATACAAAATTGCCAATAGCCAACAAACTAATTAGTCCGTCAGATAGATTTTCAAAAAATAATGGACACATACTTTTTTATTTCACGTAAACAAAAGATGAAGACGTTACAATGCTTCGAAAAGTCGTGTGACGTCACAAGGTTAGTGCTTTTTTATCATGATCTTTGACACGTTATATATTTGTCAATTATTATTAATTTGATACAATAAAAAACCCGTATTCAATATTTTTCGATAATCTAACAGACGGACAAAATAGTTTTTTTTTTGTGAAATACCTTATTAAAGTAGTAGTGATTTAAAGAACTCCCAAATTTCACCAATAATAATTTTTATCTCCCTTGTAGTTAGACAAGTTTAGTAAACGGCTCAAACTCAGACTCCAGAGTGCTACTTACAAAACTTAATAACGTTTAGATTTTTCCGGTAATCGCATCTACGACCAGGTATACAAAAATACAACTAAGAAAACAAAATCACGATTTTAATCTTCCACACATTTCACTAACTGCAATGTAACAAATCATCTAATAAGGCTCCGTGTAAAGTAACACTTAGAACAGTCCTTAATTAATAATTAGTACGTCCATTAACGTGAAGCGAGATAATCTTTATGGTTTCTCCGAAGGATAGCGCCATTTTAAATCACGGCTGATGTTATCACCTTCACGGGTAGAACCTTAATGTCGTCTTTTAGTCAAAATATCACGTATCCAAAGGATAAGTATGATATACGGCGAAGTTTATGTGAATTTTAAATTTAGGAGAAAGGGGTGGTTTTGTGGGGAAGTTTTGTATCTAGTTAGGTGAAAAAAAAACTGTTAACTGTTAAAACGTTTTCGTAGAAGACGTTGTTGAGAAAATTATGTGTTTTTTTTTTGCGAATCCAGTCATAATAAATGAACCCACAGAAAATTCATAGTCTAAACCATAGGTATAAGATAATTATAGATCATAAGATCAAAGGTACTAAGGTTCCGAAGGTAATCGAAGTTTTCGGAGGCGAGTCCCTTATATGGAAAGATTTTGAAAATCCCCTGGAAGGTTTAAGGGGATGTATGTCTGTACGAAAGTCAGTCAGGTTTTATTTAAACACAGAATACACATACACATATACCTACTAAGACTTATGATAACTTATGACACTAAAATTATGCTTTGAGAAAATTACCACACGAATCCTAATAAAACTATCACTTAGCACCTGCGAAATTCTCGATAAAAGCTAGCGGCAACAACCAAAAAAAACAAAAAGAACACGAAACGTCACTTTCCGACAAAATCGCACCGTATTCTTATCTGCGATTATCTAAGCGGCCGACACAAAAGAAAGGCCAACATTAGCCTCCAATTAACACCACAGTCAAAAGCCTCACGTTATCTTTTATGAAAGATAACGATTTTGTTTTGTTACGCTTCTACCGTGCGATAAGTAGTAGTCGAAAAACAGTCGCGGCATTTTGTCGCATCGGCCCGACGCAGGTGCCAAGTTTTCCGTGGTACACGACCACAGAATAAGTATTGAGTTCTAACAGACAGAGCAATAATAATTCATTTCATTTATGACTTGCCTGGTGGACGCGATTTGATTTTTGAACAAGGAATTTAATATAAAGTATATAATTATGAATATTGTTTTAGTCCTATACATGCCGTTCACACAACCAGTTTAAAAGACGATTTTATAAAATTACTCTGGAACTTAGATTTAGTTTACAAAAAGAATTTTTGTAGGAGTTAATAAATATTATAAAAACAAAGTTTAATGGTGACACAGTTTGGGCCGCGGGTAGTCCAACGGTTATCGCGGCCTCGACATAAAGGGCGAAGAAGGAACATGGGTGGTTTTTAGTCAGTAGAAATCTGACACTCCTTTTCGCTCTGCCCAAGAGCGGGGGTTATTCGATGATTTTACACCCACAAAAAAAAAAAATGGTGACACAGTTTGGTACGGGATTTCATATATCCATAAACATGATCCTTTCATATCACTAGTCAAACCATAATAAAATCGAGTTTTACAACTTCCCTAAGAACAACCACATACATAGGCATAAACCCCAACAATACAACCAATCACATAATCTATGCCGCCAGCAGCTTGTCCAATCATACCACAGATTGAACAGTATCAATATCGGCGTCATGCTAAATACCTTCATACCTTAATTCATTTATTGTTTTTATCCCACATCCATTGACATACACCTTGTTCCCTTTTTTGGTTCTTTAGTCCGCAATAATAAATCAATATATGTTCTGGTTACGCCTCATTAGATTCGGGTATGGCATTGTTTGGGAAAGGTTTAACCCGTCTTCGAATGAATTATAAATGAAATTTATGTTGTCATTAAATCATGACAACATAGTGAATGAATTGCTTTACAGCGGTGTAAACATGTCACACAAAATAGCTATTAGAATATTTAAAGAAATTCTGAATAGATAGCCTATTGAAATTTACCTCGTTTCAAACATAAAAGAACTATAAATATTTTATTTTAAACAATCATAGAAAGGATCAAACCCCCCGAAAAGCTATATCAACAATTAAAATTCACTTATAAACTTTAGTATCGTCATAACACTTAATATAAAGCTGTAAACACATCAATTATTTTGATTTAAAACCTCTCATATTGCACAAACATCACGTTTCTGTTAATCACAATGCATCGAAGAATGCCATGTACGTCTGCCATCATTTTTTAACACTTAAAGAACCAGTAACAAAAGAACCGTGCCTACAACTTGAGATCCCTTCGCTTCTGATAAAAAGAAGAGGATTTGCGAGTAATGAAAGCTCTCTCCGACTGGTTTCTTAAGTCTGGGAATTCAATATCAAGATTCTAAGCAGGTGTGTTTTAAGACAAGGCGCCTTTATAAGCGTGATACACTGCTCTGAAGAACGGTTAACACTTTTGAAATCCTTTCTGTTAATCAAAAGTAAAAATGGAGAGCAGCGGTGGCCCAATGGTGGCGGCCCCGACTTACGAACAGTAGGTCGTGGGTTCTAACCCAGGCAGGCACATTACTTTGTGTAATTTATTTCATCACCGCTGCTCTCAAAACGGTGAAGGAAAACATCGTGAGGAAACCGGCGTGTCTTAGAACCGAAAATTCGAAGACATGTGACATCTAACAGTCCGCACTGGGCCCGCGTGGTAGATTATAGCCCATTCCCTCTAAAAGAGAGGAGGCCTGTGTCCCAGCAGTGGGAATATTATTAGGCTGTTGATGATGATGATGAATCAAAAGTTAAAAAGAGAGAAGGTATTATGTGAATAACTGGACAAACTAAACATCATCAGCATTCCAGCTGTCGCTACCAAAAGGAAGATGCTAAACGGAAATTAAATTTTGTAATTTTTATGTGGTAGCTATCAAGTCTGAACTATGGGTTTGAAATATCACAATCAACCCAAACAAACTCCACAGTCCTGACACTACAAAAAAAGTACCGACACTAAAAAAATTGAACGCTATAGAAATCCTCACCCCATTCAAAGCCTATCAGACATGAAAGCCTTCAATCACAGCAGTACTCCTAGCTTACTAAACATACCATCCGTATGTCTCATTGCCGAGCGGCATCGTGCAAGAAAAAACGTCCGGTTGGCATGAACGGCGCGCCGTGCGTCTCCCGTTGTCGTCTGCCAAGCTTTGTCGGCACTTTTTCCACCCGTGACTGTTTTAGTAATCGGATAGCGATCCGTTTGAATCACCGAACGACTATGATCAGGTAGCGATGAAGTAATAAATAGTGATGGGGTTACTATAACTTTGACCGACTAGTCTACGACTAGGCCAAGCCGTTCATTGTTTTCGGTGAAGTTCAGGGGGCATTGGCAATGTCAAAAAATGTATGTAATGTTCAGCAAATTGGAGTTTCATGTGAAACTGAGTCACGTAACATTGTGCTGATGGAATTCAGGCAAAGACAGACTAATTAGAATCATAATTTCTTTAAGTCAGTAAACATCCATATGGTTGATTAGTAAAGTTACAACATTAAATCACGTATTGAAAATAAAATTGTGAAAGTGTTGGAACTTTGACCGCAATCAGGAGGTTGCCAGGTATGACCCAGAACAAAACTAAATATTGCAGTGACAGGAAGAATAAGACAGTGCTATTCGGTTTCGTTGAGGGCGTTTTATCAAAGACAGGGTTCCGATTACTAGATTATTTAACAAAATAGTAAGTTGATATTAAAATTAAAATATTTGCTATTAGGAGGCTAGTCGCCGACTATTGGCCTACAACAAAAACGGCCGAAAAGTCAACTCTCCCGACAAGTTGGTACATCACTAGTATTAAAATATGAATGAAATAAAAACAGAAGGTAATGAAATTTCATTTCATAACGCGATCTCTTCTGCTTTATTGCATGTTTAAGTTAAAAGTTGATTGCGTAGGATGCGTATTAAGTAACCTGTTGGACTTTTTATGACTCTGTTGTATTAATAGGACACGTAAATGAGTATTGATCAAACCGCAACGTAGGCTTTATTTTTTAATCAATATCGGTTAAGTTTTTGATGTGTGCTCCAATGTCTAGCACTTGAATGACATTAGATTATTTTCATTGATATAATAGTAATGTAAGTATTTAGCCGTTGATTTGAAATTCCGATATCCAGTCTTACCAAGGGAGGTCAGATAGGTCGCTTCATGTAAAATACTGGTAATCAGCTGCACCCGGTGAGACTGGAAGACTCAACATGGCTGGAAAAAGGCTAAGCAGATGATACTAATGACAAAGACATTATGAGATCTTTTTTTTTTGTTTTTGATGCTAGCGGACGTCACGCGTTTACACCCGCGTAGTTCCCGTTCTCGTGAGAATACAGGGATAAAAAGTAGCCTATGTTACTCAGGGTGAATGTAGCTTTTCAATAGTGAAAGATTTTTTAAATCAGCGCAGCAGTTTTTGAGTTGATTCGTTACAAACATACTAACATACACACACAAATACAAATCTTTATAATATTAGTGTAGATGTAGATATGAATAGTCCTTTACTTTGTAAACCGAGTAGGTACATAGTTTATCTAATTAGGATGCATAGTTAATAAGCTAGTAGGAACTAGAAAGGAAGTACTTGTCGCTTCCAGTCATATCTGATCGCTATCTGGTATTGACACAGCTTTCTATTGACAGATGATTCTAATTAGTCCGTCAGTTAGATTATCGAAAAATATTGGATACGTGTTTTTTGTTTCATCAAATTAATAAAAATTGACGAAGATAAGATGCGTCAAAGATCATGTCCCCGTGTTGTGATGTCACTTGTAGGTGAAAAATGTACTACGAGTGACGTTTTTGAGGAATTCACGTGTTTTCGACTTCATTTTTTGTTTGTGTGAAAAAAGAAAAAATATATGTCAAATATTTATTGGAAACCTATCTGACGGACTAATAATTATTTTTTTGTCCGATCCCCTATTGGAGATAAGATATAAAAAACCAAGTCATTCATTAAAACAAATGTCAAAACAAATTGATGAAAATAAATCTCCAATTGAAACGAATTCCGTGAAATCTGACACTCAGTTTAATTTATTATATCTCTTTGTTTTACTTTATAAGGCTGCACTTGAATTTATAAGTTTCGTAGAAACGATTTCATCATACAGCTAGCGCCATCTGTTGTGGAGTAGAGAGAAACTTTGTACGATGGACGATGCATTACGGCTGGTTTTGCGCGTTTGTATATTTGTATAAGTTGTGACTATTTTTTATTTTACAATTCCGTACATTAAAACAACGTTGCGCAGGAGTAGAATAAAACGGAACAAAGAAGTTGTCACGGTTGTAGATAAATATCTACAAAAAATTCTTTTGGTATGGTTTTTTAATTTCTGTTTTTGTGCTATTTGTTGTTTGTAAAATTAAAAGATCTTATTTAAACACCAAAAAAGTTTTTTTTTATTTATATAACCCGTATTATAGCACTCTTGAGCAAAGGCCTTCCCCCCTGTAGGGCACGCCACGATAGTGGCGGCAAGTCCCTCTTTGAGGAGTAGCTTGAGAGGCGCCACGGCGCCCTCACCTTCCGTCTGACGTAGGTCCTCACCGGACACGGTTGTTTCGGGAGGTACCTGCACTGAATTAGGCGGGAGGAAACGCTCGGATGTTACCATTGCGAGGATCAGCCGGAGGACATGGTGGTGCACACCGTGGAGGTCTGCCCCGCTTGGGCGGAGCCCCGCCGACTACTCGTAGCGGCGATTGGCGGCGGCGACCTCTCGCGTCCGGTCCTGGTGCAACCCATGGTCCGGGGCAAGACGTAATGGGACGCCGTCGCCTCCTTCTGCGTAGCAGTGATGCTAGGATGCGAGGTGGCGGAAAGTGTGAGGGAGAGAACCTCTCGTCCCGGCCGCCGCTGGAGACGCTCCGGGCGTCGGGGGCCACGTGACGGCTTCCGGCCTCCGTAGGCGCGGCCCTGTGGACGGTGAGTAATAGGCTAGCTCGCCGTCCGTCCGTCTTGTGACGACGAGAGGCCGTGTCGGCGGCGCGTTCGTGTTTCACGCGTCTCAAAGATATGTCAGCAACATGAAAGGGACCCGCAAAGGCTGACGCCCGTCGGGGCTGCGGGTTGTTCGAAAGAGATACCGCGGCCTCGACACAAGGGCTAAGAAGGAACATGGGTGGTTTTTAGTCAGTAGAAGTCTGACACTCCCTTTTGTTCTGCCCAAGAGCGGGAGGGGTTAGTTGAAGACTTCCCAACCCGCAAAAAAAAGGCCTCACCCCAAACCTTCTAGTTCTTACGATGTCGTGCTTCTTCTCGCCAGTTGGTGAGAAAGTCATTCAAGGCGTCCCACCTGGATCTGGATAACTAATAGGTTACTATGAACATGATATACAGACAACAAGTAGAACCAAAATAATAATCAAAAATAATATTGTTTTAGGTTAAAATAAAACAATTTCAAAAGAAGTGAGAGAGCTCCCAAAAATATTAGAAATACATATAAAATTATTAGCAATTATTCTGTAATAATAAAACTCATACGTAAATAGCAAGCCCATATTAACAAAGAAAACAATACTTTTAGATCTCATTTTGCTACACATCCCAGAACCCGCCTAAAGCTACTACTCAGACACGATTCCTTGAATAAACATAAAGCCTTAGAATTTCCACATCATTGTAATTTGTGAAACAAGATTTCCACCTCATTACAAAGTTAACATGTCCCTTTGTCAATGAAACCACTCGAATTATGTATATAAAACTTACTAAAGTCCTATCATAATTATTATACCTGCGACTTACATCTCTGTCAAAGTCATATTGATATTTATTCTTCGAACAATAAGGTTGCTGTTACGCTGCTGTCTGTGATATGTTTATCAAATTATAGTGATCTTTATTGTCGTAACTAATGAGCCTGTTGTTTGATTGCAGCGGAGATAGAGTAAATAACTAAGAAAGGACTGTGTACAGTTTCATTGTCGGCTACTTAAGAACAAACATACCTCGACGTTTTCTAACGTCAAAACTTGTTTTTTGCTGAACTAGTTGAGTTTTCTGTGAGACTATTTTCGTTCATATCCCGTTATTGCTAAAGAGTTTTGAGAATAAATATGGATGGTTATGAGAAAGGACACGATGGATGAATTTGAAACCAAGCGACCTGGGCCCCGAGTCTGCTATTCAATAGTGTCAGAATGATCTAACTTTATAATGATTTTGACAAGTTTGGTGTTGTCAAAATCAACAATTATGAGATCAATGATAGACCATTCTGACACTATTGAATAGCAGACTCGGTGCCCTGAGATGTAGACTAAATAACTATGACAGAAGAAGCTATAAGTACTGCTCTCACCCCAAATAAATTGATATAGGTGAAAGACCGGAATTATGATGATCATGATGTTTAAGACTAAATAATCTGTTTTTAACTAATGTAAGGATTTATAAATCCTATACACTAGTATGATTCCAAAATAACTGATATTCACGAATACAAAACGTGTTTGTCGATAGATATAAGCAAATAATAATTGGTATAAGCTCTTGAAATTTCATTAATTTTTCTTTATTCATTCGCTTTTGCAACTCTTGAAAATGCTTCACTCACATTAACAAAGGTTAAAAAATCGTTTAACTCTTAAGAAAATCATCACTTGACTAACCCACCAAAAAAACATGAAAATCCGTTATTTATTTATGCAAAACAGCACAAATTCCTGCGCTTACAGAACCGTCTCCAGCCATTGTATATTTGGCGCTCATCAATATTCCCAAATGACATTTATTATAATCTTCAAACAGACCTCCCACTCGCTTTTCAATACGTTTTTACGAGTGAAAATAAAAGGAAAGTTTGTATAAACAAGATAAAGGAGAGGATAGGGAAAGAAAGTTGGATATTAACAGGTTTTCAATCAATGTGAAAACGGCTGACTTACTGGAACGAAGTGAACGGGAATATTTTATTGTGAACTGAGCAGATGGATTGGGTAAAGATTCTAACGCTTTCGTCCTTTATAAAGTTGGTCGTAGGGACTGTAGGGACGCCAAGAATTTTATAAAAGAACAAGATGGGTTTATGAATAATGAATTACTGTCTTGTTTTGACTCTTTTTAAGAGGTTTTCGATGGCATTCAAAGAAAACAGGTAGGTACAAATAAATTGAATAAGCATTCCGTTTTGAAAAAATAATGATAGGAACAAGCAGGCAATGCTGGTATTTAACTGCATATGCTTAGACTGGAAGACTCTAACATCGTCATGATCATCTGCCAAGCCTTTTCCCAACGATGTAGCAGTTGGCTTCCAGTCTAACCGCATGCCGCTTAATACCAATATTTTACATGGAGCGATGTATATCTAAGCTCACAACCCAGTTAGGACTGGTACTGGTACTGGTAGGTATTAAGATACCTACTGGGTGACAGTAGAAGATCATGATTTATAGAACACCATCGAGAAGACTGAGATCTCTAAAAAACGCTATCGTTGTTTCATTTGACCTCTACACTATCACATCTGCTGCGGTTAACGAAGGTCTTGAACTGTGGTTACCTTTTATGCAAGCAAACCTGGCCTATCTACAATACAATAAGTCCCAAATTTGCCCAACATATGGGTACTCCTAACAGTCAATATTGTATAGGTAGCTTCCAGATGGGCCGTTCAAATTCAATGTCCCACCAGGCAACTACCGATGTTTGCATTATATCCACGAAATTACTTATTCAAATCTGGATCCCAAGCTAACTTTACACCTTATCATCTTAACCTTTAGATTTACTTGTTTACTTTTATTATTAAATGTTTTGTCTACTTAGGATAATTTAATTTGGCTGTCGATGATTTTCTTAGAGGATTTGTTGTTGTTTATTATATGGTTTATTTTCTTGTCATTCAAAACAGATTATCAGGATTTCTTTATTAACATCAAGCCTAGAATTCCCGGAAGGTTAGGCAAGAGCGTACCTAATAGCACCACCAACATTTCAGTAGTCACATTGACAGACAATACACACAATACAAATCAATACAACTAAATCAATACACACACACACAATCACAATATCAATATAGACTTCCAATCAAAAATTTTTTAAAGAAATAATCATTTTAATAAAAAAAAAATTTAATTGTTTTATTATATTAATTTCTAATCCATCTGCCATCTGCCTAGCCTTTTCCCAACTATATTGGGGTCGGCTTCCAGTCTAACCGGATGCAGCTGAATACCAGTATTTTACATGGAGCGACTGCCTATCTGACCTCCACAACCCAGTTAATACTAGGTAATACGATACCCTTTGGTAAGACTGGATGTCAGACTTTCAGGTCGACTGCCAAAGATCTATATATGGCACCCGGGACCAACAGCTTAACGTGCTTTCCGAGGCACGGAGGAAACTCGGTATGTAATGGGCGGTCACCCATCCACCGATCGACCTAGGCAAGCGCAGCTTAACCTAAAGATCGACCCGAGTGGCAGTTCTTATTAAGCCACGAGCTCCTCTATATTTTATTTTATATTAATTTCTAATATTTTCATATTATTATCTATTATTTTATCAAAAAGAACCTTTTATATAAAAATCAATGCCACTTTTCGTTGTAATTTTATTACTCAAGAACGGTCTCACCTATCCAAACCAAATTTTTAGGCTTTGTTTGAACTATTTATTAGATAGTTTATGCGAAGTTTGCACAAAATCGGTCATTCTTACATTTTTTGTAACAAATTAATTCAATAAATGGTGGATCAATATGTTAATCGGAATTTTGCTGTCTTGGACCCGGTAGGTGGCGCTGCTGTCCGGGCAGTAAGACGTCTGCCAGGTCCGCTTGTAAATAAATAAAATAAAATAATTAAAAAAATATGTCATTTTAAGGTTGTATATTATAAAAAACCCTTTCAAGATATAATTTTGAGTAAATTAAATTTAACATCTATTCTCTTGCCCTTATCCCAATTTACTTAGATTCGGTCCAACAAATCCTCTATTAGTTGTCATCTCAATAGCTTAACGATGCTTCTAATTTAAAATATATTCTACACTCCACCACCTTATAAAAATAGTATATAAAAGCTCCAATTTCGTTTCATAATATAGAATAATAAAGTTTTTAAATGCAGAACGCGTATCGCACACAAATTTAATTGACTATTATGCCTTATTTAAATGCAAAGCCCGGAGAAAAGAGTAATTAAAACAAAGAAAGTGCACTAAAATATACTAATTAGCTCCACTTTGTTATTTTTACTCGGATTCTGTGAGAGTATTTTTATAATTGACGATTTTATTATATGTATAGATTATGTGGGGCCTTTTTCAAAGGACTAGTTAACCCATTTCGAAATGTGGCTCATGAAAACTTATGAACCTGGTTTGAAAGCCAAAAAGTAAAGGTAGTTTTATGCAAGTTAAGTAATAATAAAATTGTTAGAAATTACTAAATTAACTTACTATAGCCGATAATGAGACAGTATGTGTCCGAGCAGACAGTATGTGCTGAATAAAGACCGCAATTGTTTTTTTTAATAAATGTTGCCCCACTCTAGGAATTTCTCCTGTATCGTGAGTGCGTTTAGAAACATTAAAACTTCACATACACATATGTAGGCCATAGAAATATTTGTTCCGTGCGGGAATCAGCGCAATAGTCCAATCGCTCAGCCACTGCGCCAACCGTGCCGTCGAATCTTATATCAGCCCTAAATCCCCCACTACTGGGTATAGACCTCCCCTTCTTCTGCCAGACTTCCTGATTGTATGCGTTCGTCTTCCATGGGTTTCGATTCGATCCGATGTGCTTAAGGATAGCCCTGATTTCTTGGCCACCACTCGCTCAAAGCCTGGCTCCATCGGTCACTTGAGGTATGTAAAAGTTTCATGAAGGACTATCCCTTTATGAAAATTTTATAAAAAGTAATAGTGGCTTTACTGTATTGTAACTTTTCTGCTGTTATCCCAATTTATATGAATCTTCTGGTTTTGACCTTGAACTTCTCTTTTACTCATACTTCAACACACCTCAATAAAACATAAAACTTGAAGTTCATAACCACTAAATATTTTAAATGCAAAACATTTTAAAGCTTATAAGAAAATCACAGTAGCCACTACACTCACTATGATAGCTGCTGTCACTATCATAGCTTACATTCGATTACAGGTTTTTGCTTACCCTGCAAGGGACACTGCATCACTTTCGCAATAAAAAAGGCTGAGTATACACTTTCCAATTATAGTCTTTCTCGACTTATACCATGGCTTGACTGACGAAACGTCAGTCTGCCTTTTTTTATCGCGTTGCTATTCTTGTAGCAGAAAAAAAATAGTTTATTGGCTAATAATATTGCCTATTCTCACTTACCACACTATTCTATCTTTGTGAATCTGTAATCCTGAACCCTGAAACGGCTGGACGTCGTCGTCGTCATCATCATCATCATTTCAGCCGAAAGACGTCCACTGCTGGACATAGGCCTCCCCCAAGTGTCGCCGGTTCGCAACATTATAAATATTATTAGATAACAACACATAGGTTGCTTAAATATTATAACACTAACGAGAGTGAAGTGGAGTGATTTTGACGAGTCAAAATTTTTTTTTGTCAGCTCAATGAATTTCTGGGGTACTTTTTATCCTGGTCGTACATTCCGAAAGGGGTATCACCCACCCAAGAAAGCCCGGACAAAAATTAGTATTCAAGATTGTGCACATGTACTGTAGGCGTGATAGCACCAACAATAAAGAGAATCAGTCTTCCATATCGGACCCATCTTTAGTTACGATTCTAAAGTCTTCAGATAAATTGCTGCAAACTTGCACATCGCTAACGATATTTCTAACAATTTCTATTCAATTTGAATTATCAGATTTTCTTGCGATGCCCCGATATACGGAGCAATAAATCGAATGTGTATGGCTTGCCTAAGACAAGTTGCATTTTATGAACCAGATATGCGGGCGTCATTTATTTTTGTTTTATTTTCAAAATGGCCGAAGGCGATATATCTGGTTGATAGAACGCTTTCCTGCTAGCGACACAGTACACATTAATTAACACGGAATATTTATAGGCGTCTACAGGCTGGCTGGTAATGTATGAAAGGTTTCATGGAAGGCTATTGCTTCCGTTTTCAACGATTTTACTTGCTTTTTGGTTTAGTGTTATTGTTGGTTATGTTGTTTAATATAATATATTTGTTTTAGAAGGCCTTGTCAAGTTGTGATAAATTGCTTTCAAGATGATTAACAGTAGTCGTTCGGTAGGTACTTTATCGGCCGAATACTGAAACGCCACTCAAATATAAGTAACGCTCAAATCTAGTGTTGTCTAGTCGCTCTATGCTGAAGTATCAGAGATAGAACGAGATTTAAGGGCATCTTAAAATTGAGTAGCGTTTCAGTATTCGGCCGTAAGTCGATCAAACACATTTCACTCTTTCAAAGCCTCTAGGAAATTGATTTGAAAATGTTATTATTTTTCTATTCTGTGTAAATAGGTACACAGAATAGCAAGTTATTGCTAGTGCTGTGGATATCAGTCACTCATACCAACTTTCATCATTGCCTAGCCTTTTCCCATCTTCCTGGTCAGCTTCCAGTCTAACTGCAGTCAACACAAACACAAACTACAAAGTCAAAGTTAAAATGCGATATGCGTAAAAAGAACATACCTGAAATTATAACTGTGTAGAAACGCCAGCCAATCCCAATTTTCTATCGATATATTCAAAAGTCAAGTAAACAATCCCTAATGGGATAGAACGCGTAATTAAAATTACACATGGACCTGGTAATTTTAATTACCCGTGTTGACCCACCGACATCATGGGTCGTTGCCCAAATAACTCATCTAAGTGAAAAATCTCATCTAGGTACGGAAGGACTCAATGTAACGCACTCAAAGTATTGAAAATGTCGGAACTTTGTCTCTCAATTAATATATCCGTTACTTGAAGATTCCCTGGTATGGTCTAGACTAAAAAAATTCGCACTGACGCGGAGAAAAAGTGCCTTTCTGCTTCGTTAAGGGTATTTTTACAGCCATTTTAAAGCACCTCTAAAGTCTTCATAAAATATGCAGAATCTCTCCATACTAGCGAGCTTGCCTCCGGGCCTCTTAATACCGCCTGTACAGAGTCAAGGCTTTAGTATAATATTAAGTTGTTCAACAGTGTGCTAATTGAAGGCTAGAGCGCTATTAAAATATTGCTACTTAGTATGCACATATTTTTTAACTTGATATGTTCAGGCATTTTGCAAAAATGTTGGGTTTAATGTAACACATAATTATGTAGGACTAAGACACCAATAGATTAGGTTTGATCGCTATAGTCTAAAAATTAAATAGGATTGAAATTAATTTATTACGCTTTAATGAAAACAAATAACAAAAGATCACGCCTGGTTGTCGTCGAAGGTATAGGCAGAGGTGTACAGTCAGCACCAAAAGTCGATGAACAGAATCAACATAACAAAACACCTGTTCACAATAAAATGCCATAAGTTATAGTCGCAACTAGGAAACAAAATAGCCTGTACACCAGAAATTTACAAAAGTCGTTAAACACGACTATTTCAAAAGTATCTGTGCACTAGTATTCTTAAAGTCGCCGTACACCATCAATCCAAATGTCGCTGAACTCCTAATTCTGCAGCAATTTCTGATACATTGTATCCTTGTTCTTTCAAGAAAACAATTCTGTGACGTCCATGCTCCGTAATATGCACATTATACGGCATTATTGTGATATTTATCGATTGATGTATCTCAATAATATAAATAAACAATTATGCACTTACACAACGTTTCAATTACTTCAGACTACGACAGTCGACAATCATACGCTAGACTAAAATTATCACAAGTCATGTGAATAGAAATAATAAATTAAAAATTAAAGGAAGGTAGGTTTTGTAAGATTCGCGCAAAGTAAATTACAAGTACCGTCACAATAATCGCTTCGTAGATCATTAGAGTTATGTTTATGTTATTTCATATTATAGATTAGTATGGTTACTGACAATAAAATATAATTGCTTTGTAAATAAGTATTGAAATAGATACTAACGTGTTAACATACATTGCAAGCAAGCACTGTCCCAAAAGTAGCTGAACAACATAAGCGTCAAAAGTATATTAACATACGGCAACATTAAAAATATACTTTGTTAACCTAATTTTGTCTTTACTGCTGTTTGGTGACTTTTGATACAATGATGTTCAGCGACATTTGGATTGATGGTGTACAGCGACTTTAGGAATACTAGTGCACAGATACTTTTGAAATAGTCGTGTTTAACGACTTTTGTAAATTTCTGGTGTACAGGCTATTTTGTTTCCTAGTTGCGACTATAACTTATGGCATTTTATTGTGAACAGGTGTTTTGTTATGTTGATTCTGTTCATCGACTTTTGGTGCTGACTGTACCTAATACGACCACATGCCAATAGTTATGTTAAAATCCCATGTAATAGACGGTGACCTTATTGCCATCTACCGGGCACAAATCCAGACTTTGTGGCTGCTACTTGAGATATTGCGGGTGGAAAACACTTAAAACAAAAATGACAACAACAACAACAATAACAACAAACAATAATGACAACAAACACAAAAATGATAACAATAATGTTAAAGAATAGATTTCTGCTATAGATTAAAATTCTGCCTAAATTGATCAATCAATCTCCCAGTAATAAAAGCACAAGTTGCAAAAGAAAAACTACACGAACTCTAAATCCACTGTGATCTATTCACCTTAAAAAGTTACAAGTTAGTGCATTTCCGTTCACGCTAGATGGCGCCACTGTTAACGCGCCTGCAAACAGGATAAGTGGACGGCAATTCAACAAATGGGAAGCAATGCCGTTTCCTCTCCTAGTTTCATTGCATCGAAAGCAAGAGCAATCGTCTCGAATAGGTCGATCGGCACCGACAATGCAATTGAGCTTGGCAAACAATTGAACTTGTATTGCATACACGCGGGACTCGTAAGACCTAAGTTTAAAGTGGTGCTAGGACGTAACGGGTATCTGAATCTGGTGATAATTTATGAATAAAAGAGTCTGGTTACTACACCGTAACATAGTATGATCTTGCTATGAAATAAAAAACTGGCCAAGTGCGAGTCGGACTCGCGCACGAAGGGATCCGTACCACCACACTGATCACACTGATCACACTAATCACACTAATCATTTTTATAAAGGCGAAAGTTTGTGAGTGTGTATGTTTGTTACTCTTTCACACAAAAACTACAGAACGGATTTGGATAAAATTTGGTACGCAGATAGTTTATAACTTGGATTAACACATAGGATAGTTTCTATCCCGATTTTATTTTCCCGTGGGATAGTTTGCGAGTTGTAGCGGGCAAAACTGCTAACAACAGCTAGTTATCTATCATAATCGCGTATGGGAGCCCCCCTTAAATATCAAGTTTATTTTGGTTTTGGATACTGTTGTTATAGTGGCAACAAAAATACATAATTTTCTAGTGTCGCGGTTCTTGAGATACAGCCTGGTGATAGACGGACGGACAGACAGCGATGTCTTAGTAATAGGGTCCCGTTTTTACCCTTTGGGTATGGAACCCTAAATACAAGACACGGACTACTATGCTCACTCAAACCTATCAAATGTCACACACAAAACAATAAAAATAAAATAATCTCTTCGATATACATATAATTTATTGTAAATATTTTTTTATCGTAATTGACAAAAAAAATCTAATTAGACCGTCAGATAGATTTTCAAAAAATATCGGACACATGTTTTTTTCTTTTTACACATAAACAAAAAATTAAGACGATACAGTGCGTCAAAAACTCGTATGACGTCAAATCGCACTGCATTTTTTACCGCGTAGTGACGTCAAAAGCCCCCACTCATGATCTTTGACGCGTTTTATCTTATTTAATTTTGATTAATTTGTTATAACAATAAACACGTATCCAATATTTTTCGATAATCTAACTGACGGACTAAACAGAATCATATTTTGTTTAGTCGGGAAACATTCCTATTGTTGAAGCACCGTGCATGGCACGTGACGCTGTAGTTCGGTGGTGGAACGGACTAATAGTGGGCATAATCTCATAATTTTCAATACATTTTCCTAGTACGGCCATCGTTGGTACGGTGTAGTAGGCAGAGTCCTTTAAGAGCATGTTTGAAGCATTATCTTTGGTGGTAAATGGTAATAGGTTATCTAGCGTTGCATGGCGTTTCAACAGAGTATAGAAGTAAGTTCTGTTAAAAGTAGGTACTGTTTATACTTTCATGGGCATTCAAAACTGTTTTTTGTTATAATCCAATAACAAACAAACAGTTCAATTCTACATATTTATTTGTATAAAATATATAAAACAAATACAGATGTATTTATTGATTGAAAGCAAAACCAAACAAAATACATATGCGACATCAATTCAAATATAAGCATTATACATCTACAATTATTTTGATTTCAACATTACAAAACCAACATTTGTTCATTCAAATTATTTTAACATACCCGTACAGCTCTTTATAGAATTCTGTTTGTGACAGGCCTTTCACATCGAGTTACATATTTACAAAAGTTTTTAAAATAAAATTGGATTCGTGACACCAATCCGTGAAGAGTAAAATTGTTTGGTGTGGGTAAATTGAAAGTCACTTAATGAAAAACAGTCTCGTTGATCTTGTGATCGTAATCGTGAGGGCGGGTTCGATTCCTAGGCCTAGTTCCTTTTTGGGTTTTACAATCAGGATTTTTTCACTATCAGCCACGGAATATGGATTTTTGCCCGATTGATGGCAATAGGCCCTTATCACACTAATATTATAAAGGCGAAAGTTTGTGAGTGTGTGAGTGTGTATGTTTGTTACTTCTACACGTATAAACGGCGGGAGCGATTCCAATAAAATTTGGTATGGAGTGAGCTGACAACCTGGATTAACACATAGGGTAGTTTTTATCCGGATTTTATCT
Organism: Diarsia rubi; assembly: GCA_932274075.1. Lineage (NCBI taxonomy): Eukaryota > Metazoa > Arthropoda > Insecta > Lepidoptera > Noctuidae > Diarsia > Diarsia rubi. The sequence continues at coordinate 14,165,400 of OW026424.1, read as the reverse complement.
TCCCGTGGGATAATTTTCGTGATGTAGCGGGTGAAGCCGCTGGCAACAGCTAGTACTACATAAAAATATTGTAGGACAAGCCCAAACAAAACGGAAATAAAAGCTTGGATTTGAACAGATATAAGCATGATTCATTAAATGGGTTCAGAACATCAAAATAAGCATAGAATAAATAGCTACAGTATCATTTACAAGTTTATTATAAAAAAATCACTGTACTTACAAAAAAAAAAAAGTTCAGAAAATAATGTTCTCCTAAAATGGCGTCTTGGACCTTTTAAAACCTCTATAATAGACTGAATAGACTGCACTAGTCAACTGTCATTCCAATACCCGTTGGCGCCATTTTGGAATTTCAACTAAATCAAATAACTTACCTATTTTTTCAAAACAATTTTCCAATTTTTAAAAAATACTGTAAATATTTCAAAACTAGTTACCTATATTTAAATAGTTAACAATATTTATTATTATTATTAGTAAGAGAATTCATACGTGGCAGAGTTTCGAGAGTAAGTTGGAAATGCTGATCCGAATTGGAACATCTAAAGTTACCAAATAGATAATTTACTAAGTAGAAAATAATCAAGTTTTTAATTTCAATATGTAGGTTTCACTTAGGTTGACATATGTAGGTATGTTTAGGTATATACCTACCTAAATACGACCGAATAGATTACAATGTGAACGAAGCTTAGTTGCTAGCCAAATATTAATGTGTTCTTGTTACGTAATATTACTTCATTAATAATGCCTGTGTAATTGTTGCGTTACTAGTAATTACGGCGCAGATGATATGTTGAATTAATTAATTATTAAAACAGCTTAGTTGCGATAACTATTCATAAGTGTATAGGGCTGTGGGTTGTTCGAAAGAGATACCGCGGCCCCGGAGACAAAGGGCTAAAAAGGAACATGGGTGGGTTTTAGTCAGTAGAAGTCTGACACTCCCTTCCGCTACGCCCAGAGCGGGAGGAGTCATTTGATGATATCCCACCATCCAAATTAAAAAAAAAATCTGTACTTCTGAAATACTGCCTCGCAGGTCTAATGGTCTACAGATCATGACGTCCTGGTTTTGAAAACCCAAACCGGGCAAACTATTATTGGTCTCTGTAACAGCTACTGAGTCTGGATTTGTGCTGGGTTTGTGACAATAAGCACTCCCTATTTACATGAAACTTAAACACAACTCAAATCCAGACTTCGTGGCTGTTACTGCGAAACTGATGGAAAACCCAATAACAGTTTACTCAACACGTCACCCAAACCCAGGACCTCATGCTCAGCAGGAAAGCTCAGCAGACCAACGACACAGTCCTTAAATAAAAAACATTAATTGCAATAACAACAACCACCCGTCGCTTCAACTTAACCCCCCCAACTATGAATAAATCAGTTAATCGAAACAAAACACACTCGACTCTAGATTAGACCTCTCAACTCACTGTTAATAAATATTATTAGACCCCGACTGCGCTCTCTGAACTTTGGTTTAGACCACAGAGGGTCGATAAAAGAGTTTGACACAGTTTTATTTTTAACGAAAGTTAGAGCATAGTTACTGTTGACGTTTTTTGTTCTTTGATCTGTCCAGATTTGTACACTACATTAAAATTTGTATACAACTCAATAATAATAACTGGCACTCGAGACGATCTTTAGGTAACGCTGCGCTTGCCTATGTTGGTCTGTGGATGGGTGACCGAAAATTATCATACCGAGTTTCCTACGTGCTTAGGTAAACACAACCTGCCTGCCATATATAGATCATTGGCAGTCTTTACAGGTAGTCAGTGACCTAAAAGTCTGACAACCAGTCTTACCAGAAGGGCGTATTACCCAGTATTTATTTATTTATTTAGGATCTCCAACAACGAATATAACTATAAAGTCCATTTTAAGAATTTTTAATTTTTAACATGATTCTTCACGATTCTTCTAAAGCGGCCATTTTAAACCCGCTGGGTTGTGAAGCTCAGATAGGCAGTCCCATATAAAATATTGGTATTCAGCTGCATTCGTTTGACTGGAAGCAGACCCCAACATAGATTGATTGATTTCTATGTACCTACAACATGTTCAAAAATATAAATTCTGCCCGTCAGAAAGTCATATTGATATTTTACCTGAAATTTTCAGTCGCAGGCGAGAAGTTTACAGTTTTGCGTAGCAGATGACAATACGCTCACCCCTATTAGATACATGTAAATCTAAATATATTGGTTACATATGGGTGTAATAGAAGATATACATCTGCCTAACCTTTCTGTTAGTACGGGCATTATGTTATGTATGACAGTATCAAGCCCACCACATTCCACCACTATTCCCAAAACTCCTGTAAGCCAGAATCAACAGTGGCGACCACAAGAAAAGCGCCGAGACAATGAAGCTCGACGAAGTCCCAGAGAAACGATTTAACTGTCTTGGATCCCGCAACGAAATTAATCAGAAAAGAATAGCGGAGGAGTAGGAAAATAGTATATTTCATTACAAGTGCGGAAAGGTTGTCATTGCAAAGAGTTCCGACAAATGTCTACCCGAGCCGAGGCGCAGCTGAAAGCGAGGGTTGACATTTGTCGGAACAAGTTGCAATGACGGTTTCGCACGTGTACTGAACGACTATTTTTAATACAGTTGCGAAAAAATTTGGCAATTTAATAAAATAATAAAAACACAATAAACTCAACTAACTTATCATTTATTTCTTATAAAAGTTATAATTCACATAAACATTGAAATTGGTACAGTTTTTTATACTAACTGGGGAAGTTTTAGGATGCATATTTACTGTTTGAGACAAACTATTGTTACTCGTAATTTCGTATGATTGTTCATGTTTATTTGTCATACAATGGCGTTTCGGCACTTATATCCACGTTGTTCCTTATTTTCAGCATACTTTTTATCATCGAAAACCTCGACCATATCGTAGAAGATTTTAATTTTGCTGAGAGTTCGGAGAAGTATGCAAACATAACATTTTTTGAAAAAAGAACTACGGTCGAAATTACTCATTTTGTGCAACAAACAACTAAAACTCGCAAAGAAAATTTCTGAAAAATGGCGCCAATCGTAGAATATAAGCAGAGTTTTTTTTTTTCTTCACCCATTCTGGTAGGCAAAGGGAACTATGCCCATACAGCCAAGTCTTCAGTAGTTTTTTTTTATTGATGTGAAATGAAAATGAAATTTAATGAGATGAAATTATTTTTTTTTTTTTGTTTTAAATAAATATCCTTGGACATTTCACACAACGCCATCTAGTCCCAAGCTAAGCAACCTAATGCTTGTGTTATGGTAACGAGATGGCTGATAAACTACTTATATACATTTTTTTTTGTAAATACATACATATTATAGATAGAAAAACACCCAGACTCGGAACAAATACTTGTAGGTCGTACAAATATTTGTTCCGTGCGGGAATCGAACCTGCGACATGCTGCGCAGCAGTCAATCGCTCAACCACTGCGCCAACCGTGTCGTCAAATTAAACCGAACCTACTTCATTCAATCAAATCATTCAATCTGATATTGAAATAAATTAGTAGCTTCTTTTTAGAAATATACGTATTTGCATGAATCATAAAAACTTCTATGATTTCTTTTAGTAAAAACTTCATGGTTGGTTTTTCTTTTTAATAAAGATTATTTTGACAGTTGGGAAAGAGAACGCACGAGTTCGGGAACGGTAAAAAAAAAGGACGAGTATGTAATAGCCCACATCCCGAACGCTATACGTCCCTGCAGTACGCCACTTTTTAAGCAACTGTATTAAAAACATAATTTCAATGACCAAACAACAACAATGACAGTATCAGTAAGTTCGAACCTTACAGTTGAATAAAACATCATGGTTTTTTCATCATCAAGGAGGTACTTGGTTTTTTTGGAGTTTGGGATTAACCATAATGACTCCGTCCGCTCTGCAGGGCGTATCTTTTGAATGACAGTTATATTGTCTATGGATTAACTGTCAAATTGGTTATGGTTTAGTACAAATTGGAACCATGTAATAATAGCCCTGTTGGTCCGAGCCGAGTGAGTTTTGAAAGAGATACTGCGGTCTCGGCACAAAGGGCTAAGCAGGAACATGAGTGGTTTTTAGTCAGTAGAAGTCTGACACCGCTCTGCTCAGAGCATGAGGAGTCATTTGATGATTCCCACCGTCCAAAAACTATTGACGCTTATGCAATTCTATTGGGATTGCAAAAGATCTGCTCTCTGTTCCAGTGTGCAATCATGTTGATTAATATTTCTCCGTTTTTCTGCTCCGCAGCCTTGCTCCGATTCAGTCGATAGGCAGCCTTAAACTTCTACTGACAAAAACCACCCATGTTCCTTCTCAGCCCTTTGTGTCCGGTGCGGCGGTATCTCTTTCAAAGGATAGAGGATCATCATGCACTTATTTACACAAAACTTTAGTCTATGCATAAGTGTGTGTAAATAGGGCATCGTGACGAGTGTGTAGTGAGAGTCTATTTTCAATTTGATTGAAAAATCGCACAAACAATTAATAACAGCAAACAGACGAGGCAACAATTAATTTTCACGAATTTATTGTATGAAAAGTTTTCGTTTATAGTTTCATTTTCAATTTTGAATGTATTTCGTTTTATTAAAGCTTGAACATTCGCAACGATAAATTAATAACATTCGTTTAATTATTCAAATATTTTCTGAATTAAAACTATCATTATTATTGAAAACTCAACCGCACACCACCACCACACACACACACACATATACCCATGTAGCTAATAGTACACACATTTATATTCAAGTCTCCTAATAAAAAAAAATATCCCAATACTTTTTTTTAATGGGACAAGCCCGCCACACTATTCCCAAACCACTGTAACTCCTGTAAGCCAGAACCAACAGTCATAATAGGGATAGGTACTCCTATTGCCATCAGCCGGGTACACTTCCACACTTTTTGGCTGTTACTAAGAAACTGAATGAAAAACCCAATAACACTTTTACCTACCTAAGAATTGAACCCGTTACCTCGTCCTAAGTAGTATTTTCGACCACTAGACCAACTGGGCAGTCATTCTTCATGATATTTTTTTCAAAATAAAGATCATCAGTTTTGAATATCCAAGGACAGTCCCCTAAAATGCTCACCTTTACCACTTCCCAGTGTTAGCTATAAGAATCATCATCATCATCATCAGCCTATAATGGTCCCAATACAGGAATTCAGGCCTCCTCTCTAGAATAGGGATGGGCTATAATCCACCAAGCGGGCCTAGTGCGGATTGGTAGATACCGGATTCCTCACGATGTTTTCCTTTACCGTTTTGAGAGCAGTGGTGATAAAAAAACTTGAGAGGTGTGGACACCCGGATGGAACGAAGTTAAAGTCTATCGCAAACAGCACAAGAATGACCAAAAGAATTAATAATAATAAAAAATAAAAAAATATATATACCTATGTATATATTTATATTAATTATATTATTTTAAATATTATTTTATATGTCGGAGTTGGTTGTCAATTACAATGTGGGTAATTCAATTTTTTCTTGCCAGTTTATTTTGCAATTATTAGTTCAAGTGTCTTTTTTACTATCAATTATTGTCTAATAAATCAAATAATCAAGTTTTTAATTTCAATATGTAGGTTTCACTTAGGTTGACATATGTAGGTATGTTTAGGTATATACCTACCTAAATACGACCGAATAGATTCCAATGTGAACGAAGCTTAGTTGCTAGCCAAATATTAATGTGTTCTTGTTACGTAATATTACTTCATTAATAATGTCTGTGTAATTGTTGCGTTACTAGTAATTACGGCGCAGATGATATGTTGAATTAATTAATTATTAAAACAACTTAGTTGCGATAACTATTCATAAGTCTATAGGGCTGTGGGTTGTTCGAAAGAGATACCGCGGCCCCGGAGACAAAGGGCTAAAAAGGAACATGGGTGGGTTTTAGTCAGTAGAAGTCTGACACTCCCTTCCGCTACGCCCAGAGCGGGAGGAGTCATTTGATGATATCCCACCATCCAAATTAAAAAAAAAAATCTGTACTTCTGAAATACTGCCTCGCAGGTCTAATGGTCTACAGATCATGACGTCCTGGTTTTGAAAACCCAAACCGGGCAAACTATTATTGGTCTCTGTAACAGCTACTGAGTCTGGATTTGTGCTGGGTTTGTGACAATAAGCACTCCCTATTTACATGAAACTTAAACACAACTCAAATCCAGACTTCGTGGCTGTTACTGCGAAACTGATGGAAAACCCAATAACAGTTTACTCAACACGTCACCCAAACCCAGGACCTCATGCTCAGCAGGAAAGCTCAGCAGACCAACGACACAGTCCTTAAATAAAAAACATTAATTGCAATAACAACAACCACCCGTCGCTTCAACTTAACCCCCCCAACTATGAATAAATCAGTTAATCGAAACAAAACACACTCGACTCTAGATTAGACCTCTCAACTCACTGTTAATAAATATTATTAGACCCCGACTGCGCTCTCTGAACTTTGGTTTAGACCACAGAGGGTCGATAAAAGAGTTTGACACAGTTTTATTTTTAACGAAAGTTAGAGCATAGTTACTGTGGCGACCACAAGAAAAGCGCCGAGACAATGAAGCTCGACGAAGTCCCAGAGAAACGATTTAACTGTCTTGGATCCCGCAACGAAATTAATCAGAAAAGAATAGCGGAGGAGTAGGAAAATAGTATATTTCATTACAAGTGCGGAAAGGTTGTCATTGCAAAGAGTTCCGACAAATGTCTACCCGAGCCGAGGCGCAGCTGAAAGCGAGGGTTGACATTTGTCGGAACAAGTTGCAATGACGGTTTCGCACGTGTACTGAACGACTATTTTTAATACAGTTGCGAAAAAATTTGGCAATTTAATAAAATAATAAAAACACAATAAACTCAACTAACTTATCATTTATTTCTTATAAAAGTTATAATTCACATAAACATTGAAATTGGTACAGTTTTTTATACTAACTGGGGAAGTTTTAGGATGCATATTTACTGTTTGAGACAAACTATTGTTACTCGTAATTTCGTATGATTGTTCATGTTTATTTGTCATACAATGGCGTTTCGGCACTTATATCCACGTTGTTCCTTATTTTCAGCATACTTTTTATCATCGAAAACCTCGACCATATCGTAGAAGATTTTAATTTTGCTGAGAGTTCGGAGAAGTATGCAAACATAACATTTTTTGAAAAAAGAACTACGGTCGAAATTACTCATTTTGTGCAACAAACAACTAAAACTCGCAAAGAAAATTTCTGAAAAATGGCGCCAATCGTAGAATATAAGCAGAGTTTTTTTTTTTCTTCACCCATTCTGGTAGGCAAAGGGAACTATGCCCATACAGCCAAGTCTTCAGTAGTTTTTTTTTATTGATGTGAAATGAAAATGAAATTTAATGAGATGAAATTATTTTTTTTTTTTTGTTTTAAATAAATATCCTTGGACATTTCACACAACGCCATCTAGTCCCAAGCTAAGCAACCTAATGCTTGTGTTATGGTAACGAGGTGGCTGATAAACTACTTATATACATTTTTTTTTGTAAATACATACATATTATAGATAGAAAAACACCCAGACTCGGAACAAATACTTGTAGGTCGTACAAATATTTGTTCCGTGCGGGAATCGAACCTGCGACATGCTGCGCAGCAGTCAATCGCTCAACCACTGCGCCAACCGTGTCGTCAAATTAAACCGAACCTACTTCATTCAATCAAATCATTCAATCTGATATTGAAATAAATTAGTAGCTTCTTTTTAGAAATATACGTATTTGCATGAATCATAAAAACTTCTATGATTTCTTTTAGTAAAAACTTCATGGTTGGTTTTTCTTTTTAATAAAGATTATTTTGACAGTTGGGAAAGAGAACGCACGAGTTCGGGAACGGTAAAAAAAAAGGACGAGTATGTAATAGCCCACATCCCGAACGCTATACGTCCCTGCAGTACGCCACTTTTTAAGCAACTGTATTAAAAACATAATTTCAATGACCAAACAACAACAATGACAGTATCAGTAAGTTCGAACCTTACAGTTGAATAAAACATCATGGTTTTTTCATCATCAAGGAGGTACTTGGTTTTTTTGGAGTTTGGGATTAACCATAATGACTCCGTCCGCTCTGCAGGGCGTATCTTTTGAATGACAGTTATATTGTCTATGGATTAACTGTCAAATTGGTTATGGTTTAGTACAAATTGGAACCATGTAATAATAGCCCTGTTGGTCCGAGCCGAGTGAGTTTTGAAAGAGATACTGCGGTCTCGGCACAAAGGGCTAAGCAGGAACATGAGTGGTTTTTAGTCAGTAGAAGTCTGACACCGCTCTGCTCAGAGCATGAGGAGTCATTTGATGATTCCCACCGTCCAAAAACTATTGACGCTTATGCAATTCTATTGGGATTGCAAAAGATCTGCTCTCTGTTCCAGTGTGCAATCATGTTGATTAATATTTCTCCGTTTTTCTGCTCCGCAGCCTTGCTCCGATTCAGTCGATAGGCAGCCTTAAACTTCTACTGACAAAAACCACCCATGTTCCTTCTCAGCCCTTTGTGTCCGGTGCGGCGGTATCTCTTTCAAAGGATAGAGGATCATCATGCACTTATTTACACAAAACTTTAGTCTATGCATAAGTGTGTGTAAATAGGGCATCGTGACGAGTGTGTAGTGAGAGTCTATTTTCAATTTGATTGAAAAATCGCACAAACAATTAATAACAGCAAACAGACGAGGCAACAATTAATTTTCACGAATTTATTGTATGAAAAGTTTTCGTTTATAGTTTCATTTTCAATTTTGAATGTATTTCGTTTTATTAAAGCTTGAACATTCGCAACGATAAATTAATAACATTCGTTTAATTATTCAAATATTTTCTGAATTAAAACTATCATTATTATTGAAAACTCAACCGCACACCACCACCACACACACACACACATATACCCATGTAGCTAATAGTACACACATTTATATTCAAGTCTCCTAATAAAAAAAAATATCCCAATACTTTTTTTTAATGGGACAAGCCCGCCACACTATTCCCAAACCACTGTAACTCCTGTAAGCCAGAACCAACAGTCATAATAGGGATAGGTACTCCTATTGCCATCAGCCGGGTACACTTCCACACTTTTTGGCTGTTACTAAGAAACTGAATGAAAAACCCAATAACACTTTTACCTACCTAAGAATTGAACCCGTTACCTCGTCCTAAGTAGTATTTTCGACCACTAGACCAACTGGGCAGTCATTCTTCATGATATTTTTTTCAAAATAAAGATCATCAGTTTTGAATATCCAAGGACAGTCCCCTAAAATGCTCACCTTTACCACTTCCCAGTGTTAGCTATAAGAATCATCATCATCATCATCAGCCTATAATGGTCCCAATACAGGAATTCAGGCCTCCTCTCTAGAATAGGGATGGGCTATAATCCACCAAGCGGGCCTAGTGCGGATTGGTAGATACCGGATTCCTCACGATGTTTTCCTTTACCGTTTTGAGAGCAGTGGTGATAAAAAAACTTGAGAGGTGTGGACACCCGGATGGAACGAAGTTAAAGTCTATCGCAAACAGCACAAGAATGACCAAAAGAATTAATAATAATAAAAAATAAAAAAATATATATACCTATGTATATATTTATATTAATTATATTATTTTAAATATTATTTTATATGTCGGAGTTGGTTGTCAATTACAATGTGGGTAATTCAATTTTTTCTTGCCAGTTTATTTTGCAATTATTAGTTCAAGTGTCTTTTTTACTATCAATTATTGTCTAATAAATCATAACATAATTTATTAAGTACCTAGTGTACACACTATTTGATTTTTGGCAACTTATTTCGATAAGTGTGACTAATAGTTTTGTTCAAAACAAATGTTGACCTTGCTTTTATTTTAAAATGATTTACTTTGTTAATTCAGCGTTTTTTATTATCAACAATTATTCTTGTATTATTTGATTATTCAATAACGAATAATCTTATTTGATTTAGCACATTTTGTGTAACTTGTAAACACGTGACGTACTTCCGTGCGTCAGTGGACAGAGTTGTTGTGGCGGGAACTTATTAGAAAGCGAGCGGCGTCGTCCTATAAAAGGGCGAGCGCTCGGTAAGCTAGTCAGTCTCCACTGTAGGTGCGTCGTAAGTCGGCACCTCTGTCGCTGGTCGTCCTCCGCTGGGCCTCCTCCGGGAAACCGGGGGTCTCACCTGGTGGGGATGGACCGCCGGGGTGCTGTGAAGCAAGCAGTGCCGTACAAGCGGCGCTGTGGCGCGCCTGCAGAAACTCTCACAGCAACCACCCACATGGGCACGTATTGCTGTTGCGTGCCCACAAGGCCCAGCCAATATGGCAAAATAATGACGGGCCCGTATTTACGGGCCGAGGTATGGCATCCGCGGCCAGGGGGCGAAGCCCCGGGACCGCCTGCCGCGTCCCCTTGCGGGGACGCAGCGCAAATCATCTCTCGTAGCTAGTCAGTCGGTCCTCGGATTCGACTCAGTAAAGAGCTCCCTGCTCCCGACAAAACTGTCGGTTTACTTACCTGCACTGTGCGTTTGGGTGGCTAGACCACTGTACGAACTTTGACCTTAAAAAGTCTGTTCGCCTTATTCATTTTATTTTCTATTGTGTTCTATTGTGTGTTAAAGTGTCATTTAATTATTGTGTTGTGTGCCCACTGAATAAATTCTGTGATTCTGATACAGTGTTGTTTTTCCCAAAATGGGAACTCCAAACCCTGACGATATACCGCTCGGCAATCCTGATCCTACATCAGAAGTGGGATTAGGTTTAGCCCGGGAATCGGAAGGTGTTGGTGATCCATGGCGAGCTATGCTAGAGCTTCAGAATCAAAATATGACTCAATTAATTGAAGCAATTAAGACGCAGTCCTCTTCGTCTGCTGTCATTGCTCTGCCCGATTTTGACCCAGACCTACCCGATTCCGATGCTCAAGCTTGGAGTACAACGGCAGATATATGCCTGTCGGAAAAACCTCTTCAAGGTGGCACTCTTATTATCGCCCTCACTAAAGCCTTAAAGGGCAGTGCTAATGTATGGCTCTCCCAAGTTTCATACGCAGGGATGACCTGGACAGACTTTAAAAGTCTCTTCCTCTCTCGCTATGCCATTTCGGAAACTGTAGCTGCTACCCTCGTCAATCTTCATAGTAGTCAACCAAAGGAAGGAGAATCTTTAGCCGCATATGCCAGTCGGCAGGTCACTTCACTGACATCTAAATGGAATAGCCTGAATGTCGAACACATTGCTGTTTCTACTGTACTGGCCCATGTCTCCAAATTTGATTCTCGTGCTTATCGACTAGCATTTACTACCGAAGTACCTACAAGGCATAAACTTCAACAAGAATTGAGTGTCTTGTCCCACCTTAAGAGAAAGTCTCAGTCTTCCTCTGACCAGCAAGATTCTTCTCAATCTAAGAAGGTCAAACCAGATGCAATAGTTTGTCACTTTTGTGGTATAGTGGGACATAAATCTACAAACTGTCGTAAGAAGGCCGAGAAATCAAACAAGCCTTCTGGACCAACCAGCTCTTCTCATAAGGCGACGTCTAAGAAGATAGTCTGTTACCGCTGTGGGGAGGCGGGACATGTTGCTCCTCGTTGCCCAAAAGCGACTGGAAGGCAGCCGGGAGGTTCGAGTGAAGACACCGGGAGTCGGCCTACGAGCAGCCAACCAGCCGTGAAGCGAGTTGAAGCTTGTGATGTACGACCTACTACTGGTGTGCTACAGCAATCTGGTGAGTCGTTTGCATTTTGTTATGACTCTGGTGCTGAATGTTCTCTTATTACTGAAACATGTGCTGAAAAGTTGTGTGACAAACGTATTTCTTGTATGGTCAATATAATGGGAATAGGAAATTCTAGCATAATAATATGTACCGAGCAAATTCTGAGTGAAGTAGAAATAGATGGTGGGCCTTTCTACAAGCCTATGATTTTGATATTATGTATAGAGAAGGCAGATTTATGAACCACGTAGACTTTCTTTCTAGAAACCCCCTTTCAGAATCAATTAACAAAATTGAACAAAAACGTGTTGATATTACAACTCTGTCTAATAATTGACTTTTAGCTGAACAACAGCGTGATTCTGAAATTTTAGCAATCGTTTCTAATCTGAAAAATAACTCTCTAGCTTCTGATATTGCCCAAAGTTATGAATTGCGATCAGGAACTCTGTACCGTAAAATACAACGCAATGGTCAAACTCGTTGTTTACCTATTGTCCCAAGAGCTTTTAGATGGTCTGTTATAAACCACATCCATGAAACAATCATGCATTTAGGTTGGGATAAAACACTTGAAAAGGTCTATGAGCATTACTGGTTTGATAAAATGGTTAGGTATGTTAGAAAATTCGTAGATAACTGTATCACGTGTAAAGTCTCTCAATCTAACTCGGGTAAAATTCAAGCAGAATTACACCCTATACCTAAAGTCAGTATACCTTGGCACACGGTGCATATAGATGTTACGGGGAAACTAAGTGGTAAGAGTGATCTCAAGGAGTATATCATTGTTTTAATTGATTCTTTTACAAAGTATGTTTTACTGTACCATACCAACCAGATTGACGCAGCAAATTGCATTAAAACCCTTAAGTCTAGTGTCTCTTTATTTGGAGCACCTTCTCGGGTTATAGCTGACCAAGGTCGTTGTTTTGCTAGCAAACACTTCAAAGATTTTTGCGATTCCCATAATGTTGCTTTGCATTTAATAGCTACCGGTGCAAGTAGGGCTAATGGGCAGGTTGAACGCATAATGAAAACATTAAAGAGTATGCTTACCGCCGTTGAGACCAGTGAGCGCTCATGGCAAGATGCCATTGAAGACGTTCAAATTGCTCTTAATTGCACAGTTAATCGGGTTACTAAATCTAGTCCTTTAGAATTATTGATTGGTCGAGTTGCTAGACCTTTAGGTTTGATGACTGTTGACAGTGATGAGATGACAGTAAATCTGTCCCGTGTAAGAGAACAAGCAGCCCTGGGTATAACTAAAAATGCAGAATACGATAAAGTCCGTTATGATAAGTCTAAAGCTATTTTGAAAAAGTTTCAAGTTGGAGACTTTGTTCTTATTGCTAATGAGGAACGAAACCAAACTAAATTAGATCCTAAATTTAAAGGTCCCTATAGAATTTTGGAACTATTAGATGGTGACAGATATTTGTTAAAAGCTTTGAATAGCAATAGAATTTACAAATATGCCCATGATCGTGTACGAAAAATGCCTGAATGTCCTGTTACTGTTAGTGATGATGTCAATACTGACACTGATGATGATTCATCTGCTGCTGACATAGTATAGCTGAATTTACAAGATGTTCTATGTTGACTCTTGTTCGGATGTCTATGTTGACTCCTGGATTTGGATGTAGAACTTGACGCTTATGCGGGTTGTCTATGTTGACGCCTATGCGGGTTGTCTATTCTACTCCAGATTACTTGTCGAATCCCATGGTGTGATTTCGGCTGGGAGACTATGTCTCTTCTTTAGTTGAGCTATGTATTGTCAGTAACAGTTTGATGATTTTAATAGTTGCGATGCAACTGCTTTGGATATCAATTTGATTAGACCAACTCAGGATTTTTCCTTTTGATCATCCATTTTGTTAAGTTTTTTTTCTGTTGTCAGAAAGGCCGATCGATATTCACATGAGGTTTTCTTTTTCAGGATCACACGAGGTCGTGTAGAACGTCAGTTCTGGCCGTGTCGGAGTTGGTTGTCAATTACAATGTGGGTAATTCAATTTTTTCTTGCCAGTTTATTTTGCAATTATTAGTTCAAGTGTCTTTTTTACTATCAATTATTGTCTAATAAATCATAACATAATTGATGATTAAACGAACTTACCTGTAAGTGAAGTTCTATCATAATTATACGAAACGCCTCGTCCGAAGAGATTAGTAGTTACATGTAGTATCGCATAGAGGTCGCCACTTCAGCACTAGTTGAGAATATACCCACTTTTTTTTTTTTTTTTTTTTTGATGTGGGTAGGTACTGATATTACTCGGTGCCCGCTATTACGCTTGTTCCTCATTTAGTTTAGAGTAAGATCCATAAATCATTGATGTATGTTTTCCAAAGAGATTAGTAACGGGATGCAAAGGGCGGGCGGGCAGTTACTAATCTCTTCGGACGAGGCGTTTCGTATAATTATGATAGAACTTCACTTACAGGTAAGTTCGTTTAATCATCAATTATACTTCACGCCTCGTCCTCAAGATTAGTAGTTACATGTAGAATTTGAGAGTACGTGAGGGAAATATCATCAATGATACAACCTTTTAGATGAAAATAAAAACGAATGTTTATTTCTCAGAAAATATGTAACCTTTGTTCTAATTTTACAAAGTAATAATCACTTGAACATAATAAAAATTAAATAAATTTATTCCGTCTTACATAACATGAATACAATTATTCTTTTAATAATTGTACCAGTTACAAAATAGTAATGTAAATAGTTTCTCCTACAAAATAAAGAAATATCTTTAGCTATTGATAACCGAGTGAGCCAATAATGTACAATCATTGTTCAAAATTGTTCTATTGTAGAACCTTGCAAATACAGTTGAGTTGCCGCTCCAGCCGGCTGTGTTGCGGATAGCATCGACGCTTACACCGAGTGAGTGCGCGCGCGACGTGCTGGCGTGCCTCGTGCTGTGCGCAGAGAACACGGACGTGTCGATCCCGCACTCACTTAATGTCGTTTTTACCCAGCGGCTGAGGGTTTGGGTGCCGACTGCTTTGTGGGGCTTTTTTATACCTACGAACAACAGATCAGATTTTCTAAAGGGCGTCGATTTATTTGTATAGCAAATCAATGTGGCAGCGGGACAAATTGCAGATTTTTGATTAAAGAATGGAATATAAAGTATTGGTTGTTTGGAACCTGCTTTAGAAGTTTTAATGATATCTGGGATCCTAATACTGATGTGGTCTGATGTAACAATAATGTTCTTGATATTTATTTTGGATAAGGTTTGTAATCTATGGGCGGTTGTAAGTGCTAGTAATGTAATTGTTTTTCTAGCTAATTTATCAAATGACAGCTCTTCATTTGGATACCATTGATTTAGGTGGTCAAGTACGCAATTAGTGTCCCATGTGTAGCTATACTTTGGTAAAGATGGTCGGAGACGAAACACACCTTTGAAAAATCTCTGTATTCTGTCGTCTTTAGATATGGCAGATCCTAATAAAATTGCGAGAGCCGATCTACAAGAATTGAGGGTACCATATTGCGCACCC
The DNA here is from genome assembly GCA_932274075.1 of Diarsia rubi. Taxonomy (NCBI): domain Eukaryota; kingdom Metazoa; phylum Arthropoda; class Insecta; order Lepidoptera; family Noctuidae; genus Diarsia; species Diarsia rubi. The sequence continues at coordinate 14,150,063 of OW026424.1, read as the reverse complement.
TGGTGAAATTGTGTAGTCAAAAAATGAATGACAGTAGGAATAGACGCAATAAACACATTGGTGTGAGTGTGTTTACAGTAGTTCCACCATTTCCTTAGGCAAGTGTCGTATTGCTTGAGGGAGTTGGCTGATAATGACGCCATCATTATTTCCAGTGAAGATGGTGGTACGCTTCTTATTGATAGTGCCTCCCGGATAAGACTGCAGCCTCCAGGGTAATCGACTGGTGTATCCGACTGGAGCTGGAATGCGAGATTAAAGCTCGTTTGTGAGGTGGAAATGATAAAACTTTAGATACTGTAAGGGCTTGAAATACTGGGTACCACGGCTGGGTGGGCCATGATGGAACAACTACAATACCTTTAGATTTTTCGACTATTATTTTCCTGAGAACTTTCAAAATAATCGAGAAAGGGGGAAACGCATAAAAATGCTTGTTTGCCCATGATATTGTAAAGGCGTCGATAGCAATTGCATCTGGATCCCTATGCCATGAGATATAAGATTCACATTTTTTGTTTATGCGGCTTGCGAATAGATCAATCTCGGGTGAGCCAAAACAACGAGTTATGTGATTGAATGCCCTATCATCTAGCTCCCACTCAATGTCTGGGTGGTTTCGCCGTGACTCTGCATCTGCTACGACATTATCAGTAGACTTTATATAAGATGCATAAATGTACAATCCTCGATCTTCGCACCATTCCCAAATTTCTCTAGTGATTTGTGTTAGGTGTGGGTACTGAACACCACCCATCCGGTTGATATAGGCAACTGCAGTTGAGTTGTCTACGCGCAAAAGTATCTGGCAATCGGACAAGTCTTTTGCAAAGATTTTTAGAGCAATAAAAGCAGCCAACAATTCAAGATAGTTGATGTGCTTTTTGCACTCAGTGTTTGACCAACTACCACTAGCTGTATTGCCCGTACAGGCTGCGCCCCACCCCGTCGTTGAGGCGTCAGAGAATATTTCGGTGTGATAGTCGTCACTTCTTATGTGACGTACTGAAATCAAAATGCGATTAAGCCACCATTGAATATCTATCTGCAGTGAGTCGGGGATGTTTATGACTTTTTCATAATCATCATCGTTTTTCAGGTTAAGAAATTTGCAGCGCTCCAGCTCTTTGGTATGGAGAAGCCCGTATTCTATTCCAGGGCAGGCTGACACAAGTAGACCCGTTAATTGAGCTAATTTCCTGACTGAACAGCGACGCAACTTCTGAAAGGCTTGTAATTCAGAACTGATGCGTGCCCTTTTTTCTTGGGGCAAGCTTAGGGTAAGATCATGGGAGTTGATGATCATACCTAAATATTTACATTTCATGGAAGGTATAAAAATGCTCTTTTCTTCATTGATGATGAAGCCGAGTGAAACTAGTAATTTTTTGGTAAAGTCGAGGTTTTGTACACAATCTGAATAGGTACGTCCCAAAAGGAGCCAATCGTCTAAATAAAGAGTAGAGAGCAAACCAGCGGTTCGAAGTAATTTTACTATTGGTTTGGTTATTTTCGTGAATACGAATGGGGCTGTATTAAGCCCGAATGGAAGGACGTTAAACTGATATAGTTTTTGATCATAATTAAAACGAAGATATTTTTTAGAGTTCTCATGAATTTTTACCAATAGGTAAGCGTCCTTTAGGTCGAGGGTAGTCATCCAACAATCTTGTGTGACAAGTTTAATAGCTGTACGGAGGTCCTCCATCTTAAAATGATCAATCTTTATAAAACGATTAAGATTTTTGAGATTTAAAATAAATCTATATCTTCCATTAGGCTTGGGGGTAAGAAAAATGCTAGATATAAACTGGCCCTCGCATGGTTCACATAGGGATACCGCACCGATACGTAATAAATCACCTATTGCCTCATTGATCTGCCTTTTTTCTTCAGTGGACTGTGTAGGGGTGGACGGAACACAGTTTTGAGTTGGTGGACTAGAAAAGGGAATTTTATAACCGTCAATCCAAGAGAGGACTGTGCGGTCCTCTGTTATAAGTGACCATTGAGTTTTAAAAAGATGTAAGCGACCGGCATACTCAACTGTATTTACAGGCGGCGTCGAGTTTGAGCAGGGGGCGGCGGCGGCTGCTGGCGCGGCCACGGTCTCGATGAGTGCGCGGGCGGAGGCGGGGCTGCGCGCGCTCTCGCTGCAGGCTCGCGGCTCCTCTGTGGAGGGCCCGACTGCCTGTAAGCCGGACCGGGAGCCCTCCTGTTTAAATTCCTCTGGTTAGGGAATTTTGATCGCTTCGCTGAGTTAGATTGGTCAGCCTTAAGCTCGACCCCAGATTTATTTATTGACTTCGCTGCCTTAAGCGTGTCAGCTAACGTTTCCCCAAATAGGAAAGCGTCAATCTTTGTACTGGAAAGATGTTCCGACATGTCCTTTTTCAGTGAAAACAATATAAAGTTTCTTCTTGTCACTGAGTCAGCGTGCTGAACGTCACACATTAATCTGCCAAGATCCATCAATTTTTGAAGTAACTCCTTGTCCTTGTTTTCAGAGTTTAACTGTGTTGTGATTATATCACCCAGGCATGATATTGCACTTGCCACCTGCTTTTGTTTGGCTTCAATGCCTTTATCGCGTTTTATGAAGCTTTCTTGCATAGCGGCTTTGACTTCCGGATTTATTTTGGGGGAGTCAATTCGAAGACAATTTCCAGGAAGCAGGTACTTTAACATTAGCTCTTTTCTGGTGTCTTTGTTTAACCCCTCTGAGGCTATATGTCCAAATCGAGATGCTACTTCTTCATGGATATCTTTTCCACGTTTTTCCGATAGTGAAGGGTCTTCACCGAGAATTTCCAGAACTTCAGTGTCTAAACATGTGTTAGACTGCGCAGTGACTGTGACCTCCTCTTGTACTGGTGGCATGGGTGTGCCAGGAGTGGCAGGCTGTTCTTGAGGAGCCAGACTGTCGTTTTGGATATCATTAGTTGGTAATGATTGCTCAATGACATTGGTGTCCATGAATTCGAACGTTTCCGGTTCGTGATCATCGCTCAGCCAATCAGATGGCGCTATCGCATCAGGTGGGTCTAGAAAAAAACACGAATATCGGTTATGATAATCGGTTTTATTATAAAACTAAGTGTGCGGTGAAGTAGCCCCAATGGCTATTCAGGTTACACACTTATTATCATCGCAACGTAAATACGTCGAGTTTATAAGGGTAGGTAGGTTTTTGCATTGAAAAAATGGATTAAATAACACTACAGAATTGCACATTATTGATAACAAACGTTATCTTGTTCAGGTTAGGTAACAATCCCCAATGAATTGAACGCCAACCGTCACATTTAAATTGCAACGAAAAAAGCCCCAATGGCTGATTCTGGTTTGCATTACGTACCCATAACAACACGTTTAGAAGTTATCACTTTCACAAATAAGTATTAGCAGGTACATACCTGTTTCAACGCCGTAGGCGGTTCCCGGTAATTCCTCAGTTGGTTTGGTTTGAATTTTCTTTTCTAGCTTTCGCAATTTGCGCATTAAATTATCAAGCTCTTCTTCACACGTCCTAGATATTTTACGTTTCGGCATAATGCGCACGAAATAATGGTACTTGAATTATTTAGGACGATAGTGTCTTTAGTGGCCGAGCACTAAACTGCGAATGAGGAACAAGCGTAATAGCGGGCACCGAGTAATATCAGTACCTACCCACATCAAAAAAAAAAAAAAAAAAAAAGTGGGTATATTCTCAACTAGTGCTGAAGTGGCGACCTCTATGCGATACTACATGTAACTACTAATCTTGAGGACGAGGCGTGAAGTATAATTTATTAAGTACCTAGTGTACACACTATTTGATTTTTGGCAACTTATTTCGATAAGTGTGACTAATAGTTTTGTTCAAAACAAATGTTGACCTTGCTTTTATTTTAAAATGATTTACTTTGTTAATTCAGCGTTTTTTATTATCAACAATTATTCTTGTATTATTTGATTATTCAATAACGAATAATCTTATTTGATTTAGCACATTTTGTGTAACTTGTAAACACGTGACGTACTTCCGTGCGTCAGTGGACAGAGTTGTTGTGGCGGGAACTTATTAGAAAGCGAGCGGCGTCGTCCTATAAAAGGGCGAGCGCTCGGTAAGCTAGTCAGTCGGTCCTCGGATTCGACTCAGTAAAGAGCTCCCTGCTCCCGACAAAACTGTCGGTTTACTTACCTGCACTGTGCGTTTGGGTGGCTAGACCACTGTACGAACTTTGACCTTAAAAAGTCTGTTCGCCTTATTCATTTTATTTTCTATTGTGTTCTATTGTGTGTTAAAGTGTCATTTAATTATTGTGTTGTGTGCCCACTGAATAAATTCTGTGATTCTGATACAGTGTTGTTTTTCCCAAAATGGGAACTCCAAACCCTGACGATATACCGCTCGGCAATCCTGATCCTACATATATATAAATTTAAAATGTAAAATATCTGGCTTGCTTTCTATAAGAGAGAGAGAAACAGACAGAGAAACATGCGACGCCGCACAGCTTACAATAGCTTACTATAGCAAAAAGTGTCGTGACAACTTTTCGTAAGAATTTTTTCCGTCTAGCCCCCTTTCACAACGCGCGATAAGGAACTTCGTTCCAATAAATTACACAAAGTAATAGTTTAACAACAGTTTTACACTGTCACTTATGGGATATCTTCCGTATTTATACATTATTATGACTAATTACACCCTCTGGTACCCCCGATATGATACCCTGTAATTGACAGTATACTCATACGTTTAGTCATCATCAACAGTTTCATCATCATCATCTGCCAATCCAATTTAACAAAACAAATTAATGCATCGATTGACTATCTGATCTCCACAACCCAGTTAGTACTGGGTAAGTCGATACCCTTTGGTAAGACTGGTTGTCAGACTTTCAAACCACTGACTGTAATGACTCACAAAGATGTACAAATGACAGTCAAGTCCAACGGCTTATCGTACCTCCCAAGGCAAGGAGGATACTCAGCATGTAAATTTTAATGGGTCACCAATCCACGGAATAACATGAAGTTGGACATTTTACTGAACTAGGACCTCATTCAGAACCCAGCTGCGAAAATAAGATGGTCTTCAATAGAGCACAAAATCTTGTGTTGTTTTGTAGATCATCTTTCTAAACCTAAGACTATGATTTACTTAAATCAAACCATTAACCTAAGAAAGGTTTACCACCAACTAAGAAATACAAAAGGTAAAAATCTTAAAACCTTTTATTAAGTAAAGAGTTTTAGGTTCACAAGTTTTTATAGCATACGGGAAAAGGATTACAGAAGTTTTACTCAGTGGAAAGGTGATTCAAGATAAAAGAGGTCCAATTATTAAGAAGACTAAAATATTATGAGCCTAGGTTTGAAAACTTTTGCGGTAAAATATTGAACAAAAAATATGCAAGGTGAATAAAAACTTGACATAATTTTATAATTTATAGCAATAAAACACTTGTTTTATCTCACAACCGTGTCGTTCTAAATTATAACTCCAGTATAAATTATTAAAATGAGATTATTATACAAAACAAAACAAAAAAAATAGTAAGTACTTCTAAATTAAGAATACCAATGTACATTGTCCAGGCAACTTCACAGATAATTGTGTCGACCAATGATAAAGATCAGGCCAAGCTGGTTATAATAAATAAGGCCGGAACTCGCAATTATACACGTTACACTTCATGACTTTGACAAAAAACAGCAGCTGCTTGTAATTACATACTTGTAGGTACTCGAATGATACCTACATCACACCATGTGCTCAGGTAGAACGTTCATAATTATCACAAAATTAACAAAAAAACTTTGTGTTATGTCAAATTTTGCAAGGAAAATGAACACAATCAGCAGAATAACTGCGTTCAAGAGCTGTCAGTGACATTATTACTGTAGAATAGAATCATTTATTTCAAACAACAAAGGATTATATAATTCAACACTGTCATTTCATGTTGGATTATATGAACAACTTAACCTACAAGTCGAGTACTTGTAACAGTAAACTGCCATGAACTGCTAGACTATGAACATTTACTGATAGTCTTCAATTTCATTAGTAAAATCCGTTCCTATAGTTATAAACAACGACTAAAACCGTAAAGAAGAAAAAGAGGCGCCACGTAATAAAACCATCGTAATAAATTGATCCAAACAACAAACGTACAGAGAAAATCCGCATGAAAAACAAACAAAAAAGACCGATCAATTTAAAAGGATAAAGAAACGTTACGATTGCAGGTAAAGCAATAAAACAGTACAAACAAACAATGCTAAAACCAAATGTATGCGAGCAAGAACATACGGATTACGAGCATATAAATTCAAATGACTTTAATTATTACGAGCCAACAAAAGATTGAATTAGTTCAAGGCGATTTGCATAATACCCGAAAACAGTAGGAATTATGGGCCAATTTACTTAACGCAGCCTATTAATACGATTATATTTGCTATGCTCCATAAAATTTTAATAGGAATTTGTGTGTTGATTCATGAATTTGTTGTATGTTCTGTAGAGATCTACTATGCGTTGACGTTCTGGAGATATTTTTGAGAGAATTGTGACCAAATTCTGAACTAGAGTCCAGCGCGATGGTTTTCGGTTCTGCGCTTGTCAAAATAGAACTCATTAAGTTTACAAGTATTAAAAATTCATCGTCATCTCCATCAGCGGTGGCTCCATCAGATGGCGTATCGAAATGGACTCCTTGACGAAATTATTGGGCCCAAACAGTCCAATACGGACGTAATTGAAAAGAGGGAAGAGAGGCCTTTACCCTGGAGTGGGACATATCAGGCTCATAATTATAATGAAATAATAATGAGTAAATAATAACGTGACGACAGACAGAGGAAAATGCAAGAAAAATCGGTTGTGACCTTCTCAAGTAACATAGAACAACGGTAGGAAGACGATGGACCAGTTTATCCTATCCTCTTCTTCTCCTGGTAGTTTGTGGGACCTTACCATGGACCGCCCGAAAGAAATGGTTAATCTCCTATTAACTTATGATACCCTAGTACTTCATACACTAGAAACCATTCTTTAATTATATTTTGCATTTCGGACCCTGGCTTCCTGTAATAACTATATAACTTAGTTTGCTATCACTACTTCGTGCAAAAATTATGTACCTATGAAGACTTGTGACGAATTTACACATATTTTTTATGCATGTGACGAATTAACTTTCAATGTATGGATTTTAAAAAATGTGACTAATTAACTTTGTGGCAAATCTACAATAACCCCATCAGACGTGACTGTGATTGCAGCGTGTAGGCGGAGTGAGAACAGGTACCGTACCCTTAAAAAGAAACGAGGAAACGCCCGGATGTCACCACTGTGAGGATCGGCTGGGGGACACCGTGGTGGTCTGGGACGGAGATGGAATGGGACGCCGTTGCCTCCTTCTGCAAAGCAGTGATGCTAGCGAAGGAGGTGTCGGAATGTGAGAGGGAGAGAACCTCTCGTCCCGGCCGCCGCGTAGACGTTCCGGGCGTCCGGGGCCACGTGACGGCTTCCGGCCACCGTAGACGCGGGCCTGTGAACGGTAAGTAATGGGTTAGCTCGCCGTCCGTCCACCATATGACAGGCCGTGTCGACGGCGCGTTCGTGTTCTACGCGCGCCTAAAAAGTTTTCAGCAACAAGGACGGGGCCCGCAAGAGCCGACGCCCGTCGGGGCTGCGGGATGTTGTAAGAGATACCGCGGCCTCGACATATAGGGCTAGGAAGGAACATGGGTAGTTTTTAGTCAGTAGAAGTCTGACACTCCCTTTTGCTCTGCCCAAGAGCGGAAGGGGTTATTTGAAGATTTCCCATCCCCCAAAAAAAAAGCTATGACGTATTTAGTTTTATTTCACAAAAAAAAATCACAGGTAGAAAGATTGATGATACATTTATGACACAGAGAGGCATACAATTTCATAGTATACACTAGCAATTTTAATATATGTACAAGTAAATAACTCTTTATGGATTCTGGCAAGTAGCCTGATTGGGAAAATTGTGTTCAGACCCACTTAACCGATATGACTTTGTTAAAATATTTGACTCCATTACTTTTATAGCAATAAAAATATATGCCTAACATAAAGATAAAGCCATTAGTTATACTTACACAATATCTCTTACATTAAACAGAAGTATTAAACTGCCGGAAAAGAACGACATTTATATCTCAAAGATATTTCTTATTAGTTTTGTATTCAAACTGAATTTGGTGCAATCAAAATGTGAATTGAATTTATAGAAAAATTGTTTATATACGGAACTTTGAGAATAAACTAGCATGTTACACATGACTAGAAGGCTCATCAGCATTGCTACCCAATGTGACGATGCTACCAGCCGTCTGGGCAATTTTCCTATTGACGGCGATATGGACGATTTTTCCAGACCCCCTGTAATTATTTTCCCCTTTTGATACTTCCACATACTTCTTAGGCGTTATTCATTAGTTTTAAAAGCCATGACACTTTCAAAATATCTAACACAAAAGAATTACAAACGGTATTTTTTTTATGGGACAAGCCCGCCACACTATTCCCAAACCACTGTAACTCGTGTTAATCAGAATCAACAGTGGCGACCACAAGAAAAGCGCCGACAAACGGTTAGCTTGCTATGCTCACTTTTAACGAGCAATTTATTTATTTACTCTCTGCAAATCCGTTTAACTCAGACACCTAAAAAGGGCACAACCAAATTCTAGAGACACGTACTACGTATTGAATAAAGACACTGCACCCCTTGAATGCATAATGAAATTCCCATTCACGTCAAATTCCCCGCAAAACAAAACTGTATAATAAGTATTCAGTGTACGTTCTTAAATCCATTATCTTGTGACAAGCTCACAAGCCCAGCTGATCCTTTACCAATAGTACAGACCAACAAGGTATTAAGTATACAATCGGCTAACTTGCATCTAATTTTCAGTAAATGCAAGTCTTACAGTTGCACTAAGCAAGTGATTAACATGCAAATGACATTAATAAGACTTGTATTCATTTCATTTGTATCAAAGTATCAACATACAATATCATTTTTATATTGTATGTTGACGCTAAATTTAGTTATAATTTAGTATTTTAAGTGTATATTTGTCTGTATGTGTCCTTTATTTATTAAATGTTTAATAACATTTAAATGTAATTTTACTAATAAAGTTATCGATCTCTATTTTTTGAATCAAAAATAAATGAATTGAATTGATACAGCGTTTTACATCTTTATAAAACAAAGTTGCAATCAATATTGTCAGTGTACCTACTAGAATTATATATATTTCTGGGTCTATACCAAATATTTGTTCGACAGTACTGCACACAAATTAGATTCGTATTTCGTTGGTGTAATCAAGGCAGACACTTGCTTGCACATCTGTGTCCTACAGGACCTCACAAATATGTGTAGATAAATAAATGTCGACTCTATGTGATAGTAATAGAACGCAAAACTATGTGTTTATTAATTTTCGCAACGGCGTTAAAAGGATTACAACTGCGACTGCGTGAAGATGCTCTATAATGTACTCAGAGTATGGGATGTACAAGTTTGCAGATGCGACAGTCAAGTCAAATTATGTTTGTTGTTTTGTTTTTTGTTTGAACAATATATAAGACTAACTTCCAAATGTAGTAGTAAGCGATTAATTATTATTGGCACAAATGTCATGTCGTTTATCGTAATACCTGAATACTTAGTGCTGTTCATTTAGTCATCTGCAACCAATCATACAGCCATGGAAGTGAAATCCTTCATATTAAACAACTCTCCCAAAGAAACTTATATCAGATTTGTGAAAAAAAAAAACAATTTTCCACACTTAAGTAGACAGATTGTTTCGACACGTACATAGAGATTTTTCATGTTTTTTGTTTGGGAAAGTTATTTAATATGACGGGCAGACTCACTTGAAAGATGATTCATGTTTAACTTCAAATGTGACAGTACCTAATAGGCAGAATACAGCGCTCCTAATCTTTCTATATGCTGACTTGCTCTTTGGCACCGCATTAGAAAACCAAGTCCGAACTTAATCCCTCTGATTGGTTCTAATGTAAGTATTAAATGTCTTTATAAAGGGGTGAGCTCACCATTTGAAGGGCCCGTGACAAATGGGCTTATGGAATTTTGTGACACTTTAATATTACAACAATGTGAGTAATTGGAGTCTTGTCCCGAGGCACGCTCTTAGTTACTTTAGATGATAAAACTATGTTTTTTTTTAACATTTAGAATTTTATCATTGAGCAATATACTAAAAGTATTTACATAAATATTTAAAAATAATGCACAACGATGATGACCTTAAAGTAAATTAAGTATAACGATTTAAAAAAGTATCTAGAGAAAATCAAATAACTTATAAGGAGCGGTAATAAATTATGGATTCTAAAAACCATAACTGTTTTTAATCAATCAATCTGTACAGTTTATGTACAGACTGCGATTACATGAACACAACATAACATCACGCGTTGTAATCCCCGAAGGGTTAGGCAGAGATACCTAACACCTAAGAGTGAACGCACATTTCAACGGTTAGGTAAGTTTAAGCCCCATGTAATAAGCGAGAATGGAGCGAGATTTTACGTATTTATTTAGCCTGCGATTACATACCCACATTAATAAATATATTTATAAAAATACGCCTTTTTCTCATGAAGGTAGGCTAAACATACAGACCACCACCTACTACGATCTACATTCAAAATCCAATCTAAATAATAGTTATTTAAATCATATCTTAATAATAATACCTCACAAAACAACTTTTAATAGATATTAATAGTACCTACATACATAATAATAACCTAAAACAAATTAAACTAAACTAAACGAAATTAAGTGAAAATGTAATTTAGACATCGGTCACAAAATAAATTAATTCCAAGAAGTTTCAAAAGTAATTTATTTAGTACAATATATTTGTTTTTATTTAGATTTAAGTTGTTTGACTCAAATGACTTTCAGCCTAGGCTAAGTTAGATATAAATCTCACTTTAAGTTGACAACATCGGGGTCTTAATAAAGGAAAAGTAATTCATTTAAATTCATTGTGATTAATTAAGTATTTGCGTAGGTATTCAAAACTATATTTAATCATATTATATTGTTTAAACTTTTTTTATTTGTAGCAGGTGTTCATAAACTAGTACCTACCCAAATCTGTCTGGCTTATCTTTACGCTACGATAAATTATGGAAGCCAGCATTCAGCCCAAACACTACGTGCTAGTGAATATCAGAATTTTATTCCAAGCGTCCTTATTGAAACCTTGAAAACCTTATTGATCTCCGCAACCCAATTTATAGGCAGTGCCAATACCAGAGCAATAGTGAACCTAGTAGTGGTAATGATTGCATGTCTTGGCTTGTTAGGTCTCATGTCCAACTGCCCTATGGCCTAGACTCTACCAAAGCGGTGACGAGTGGAGCGGTATAGACCGATGACGAGCAGTGCGGAGCGGTGCAGGGCTGTGTGGGGCGGTGCGGGGTGGTGCGGTAAGCGATAATTTCAGCAAATATGTCAAAAGGTCTATGCTCTCCGCTCCAATCATCTTCGCTTTTATGGAGTCTGGGCCCAAAAATATGGTTTGCAAAAATTACCGAAATACATGAAACAAAACCAAAAAAAAAAAAACTTTATTTGACCTCCACCAACCAAACCGCATTGGGCCCTCTCTCACACACGAAAACCTAGCCTTTGCTTCAACAGTGAGACCCATATAGATTGATTTAGTTGCCAACATAATAAAGTAATTCGACAGCATTTTCAAATGTTGACAACAAGTAAGGACTGGTAAGGTCAAGACAAGCTATATATAACATTACCCAAAATAGTCACCCATCTGAAATTCAATCGCAACAATACAACCCAACCTCGTACCACGATCAATCATTTAACAATTGAGCTCTAACATCGTTAGCTTCGAAATAAATTCTCTTAGTAAATAAATAAAGGTATTTACGTCCGATTTATAATAACCCGGATCAGTGGGTCATTTGATTGGATCGGCGCTAAGTTAGCGTGAAAAACAATGATATTTCAATTTGCTACTACTTTGTGTACTGGGTTTTGTGGTATACGGGTAAACCGTAATGTTTGGTATTTTGTTTCGGTAATTAATCAGTTTGGTTTGTGAATTATAATTAACTAGCGGATGTTACGCGGTTTTACTCGCGTAGTTCCCGTTCCCGTGGGAACACAGGGATAAAAAGCCTATGTGTAGCCTAAGTCACCCGGGGATAGTGTAGCTTCCCAACGGTAAAAGAATTTTTCGAATCGGTCTAGTAGTTTTTAAGTTTATTCATTACAAACATACACACAAAAATACAAATCTTTCCGCTTTATAATATTAGTGTATTAGCCTGACATCCAGTCTTATCACGAGGTATCGTATCGGGCTGTTACCCAGTACTGACAGGGCTATTGAGGTCAATAGGCAGTGGCGCCATATAATAACACTGGTATTCATCTGCATCTGTTTACACTGTAATCCAACCCGAACCCCCGTAAAATTATGTTAATGTTATTGCTCCACAACAACACGGATTTGTTAAAAGAAGATCTACGGTAACAAATCTCTTAGCATACGCAGAATATATTTCAGTTTATACCGATTTCCCAAAGGCATTTGATAAGGTTGATCACGAGCTGCTATTGCGCAAAATTGCGTTTAACGGCATAAGTGGGAACCTGTTAAGGTGGTTTTCGTCGTACGTTTCCAATAGGACGCAACGAGTTGTAATTAATGGATTTTAATCATCTTCTATAGCTGTGATCGGGAGTTCCGCAAAGATCAATTCTAGGGCCCCTTTTATTTATTTTATTTATTAACGACATAGGCGAACGTTTTAAAAATTCTAAATTACTTCTAAACGCAGATGACTTAAAAATATTTAGCCCATTAGAAAAGCTAGTGATTGTCTTGCTTTGCAAGGTGACTTAAATAGACTGTCTGAATACTGCATGTGTAACAAACTTAAACTTGGCGTGCCAAAATGTTGTTACTTGAGCATCACCAAAAATAAAAACATCCATAGATTCCAGCACTCTCTAAATGATGTCACTTTAAATATAGTTACTATGGTTCGTGATCTGGGTGCCATTTTTAATCACAAGCTACATCTTGATGTACACATTAACACAGTTGTTAACAGGGCTTGGCGCATGTACGATTTGTTATGAGATCATCCACTGAATTCGTGCGTCCTCAAACCTACCTCTATCTATACAAGACGTTGATTAGATCTCAATTAGAGTATGCGGTTGCGGTGTGGAATCCCCTATACATTAAATACTCTTACTATCTGGAAATGGTTCAAAATAAATTTTTACGATCTATGACTTACAGGTGCTTTCACTCTTCTGCGTCTTATGTCGATTTACTAGGGAAGTATAATCTGCTTAGTCTTACCGGTCGGCGTATGTTTCTGGAGACAGTGCTTCTGTACGATTTCTGCAGAAATTCGTACGACTGTACCGAAATTTGCAACAGAATATGTTATTTAGTTCCCAGAAAGACACAGTGCGCAAGCAACCGTTGTTTGCGGTGAGGGCATGTCGAACGAACGCTGGTGTTCAAGCACCGTTGCGACGTCTTGTTGACAATTATAATAAACACTTTCTCGACACTGATTTATTCTGTGCAACAAGGGCAAGATTTCGAAACTTGACTTATAATGCAGTCAAGGAATTAGATATCATATCCTTCTCTTACATTTATCGTAGATCAATGTGTCTCATAATCGATGCACTTACTACTTAAAAAAAAAAAAAAAGTTTTTTTTTGCTATTAATATTTTTGGTACTTACTTTTAACTTCTCTTTGAAACGTGTTATTAATATTTTGCTATATGTATACTGTGAATAACGCTGTTGATTACGTAATTGTTAATTTTAAGTTTTGTGTCTGTATGCCTTATTAATTAATTGTTTGTTGTTCCAAATAAAATAAAATAAAAAAATAAAACATAGTTGGGAAAAGGCTGGACAGAATATGATGACGAAGTGATCATGAATCCTTTATAGAGGTAACCCTTTTTTGGGAGGGTGGGAAATCATCAAATAACCCCTCCCACTCTGGGCAGAGCGGAAGGGAGTGTCAGACTTCTATTGACTAAAAACCAGTCATGTTCCTTTTTAGCCCTTGTGCCGAGGCCGCGGCGTCTCTTTCGAACAACCCGCCGCCCTGACGGGTACAGAGGTAACCCTAACAGAGGTCAATATTCGGTAGTTAATAAAATAGAACTAACATTATAATTAAATACATATGCTTCAGTAGATACTGAAATCAGTCAGATCACAGAATGTGTCAGCAAGTGACAGCGACTTACGCATTAGTTAAGCGATGCTCTAAATTATCATTTCCTCAGTTGCCAAGTAACAAAGACTTACAAGAGTCATCCTCCTAAGGAAGTGGATCGTTTAGCCGTTTGTGAATGATAAATGTCGTGTAGTGTCTAATTTTAGATCAGTCATGAACTTACCCGACTTCCCGTGAAGAGGATGCATTGTTCATACGTTTATTAATTCAGACAAAACTTGATCTTCTATTCTTGAAGATCTTCACTGTGATAGTTTAAAGAAAGAAGGATCCTTAAGCTGTTGTGATGAAACTTTAACATTAATCAATTTTTCATTACTCATGCTCTGAAAGTAGGTCATAACATGCCTCCGGAGCGTGTTGAAAGTACTACTTTTCAGCCCTTAGGGAGAATCGCTTTCAACTGACAGCTGTCAAATCATAAAAAACTAGGTCTATTTTCACATTTTTATTGAACCATGTACCAACTTTTTATACAGCCAAAAATTACAGCGCGATTTGATATTAAAATAACAGAAAGTTAACTTACTTTATTATAGATTAGCTTTAACTACTTTTCTAAAATAACATAGGTTTTGGCAAAATCTTTGCCATTTTTTTTAATGATGAACATGAAAAATATTGTCTGAAAAGCTGGACGATCAGGGAACAAAAAATAACAAAATAAGCGGGAAAGCGACAATCCGATCAACACTCATATTTTCTTTAGCTAATAATTTACGTTCTTATTTTTTCTTTCCTCGTATTCGTAATGAAGCACAGTGTTTACCTCGGGTAAATTACTAATTTAGTCCCTCGAAATATCGTGCCCTCACAAGCCGCAGCCTCGACGCAAAGGGCTAAGAAGAACCATGAGTAGTTTTTAGTCAGTAGAATTCTGACACTCCCTACCGCTCTGCCAAGAGTCAGAGGAGGAGGAGTCATTTGATGATTTCCTAACCTCCAAAAAAAACGGGCACATTGCTGCCAGAACGGATGGCAGATGAATGGTGACCGCGAACCGTATGACGTTGTGTTGGAATGCCTCCCAGGTGCACGAGACCAGTCAATGTGGCAATACTTGGAGCCTATTTCCAGCAGTGGACGTCTTTCAAATGAAATCATCATGGTGAAGCTGTGCCATAACACTCTGACCTCGCCTTCCAAAGCCAGTCTACCCAGACAGCTTTTTTTTTGAGATGAGTGGTCCGTCCAGCTGTTTATTTTCGAAATGAACACTAAAAATAATAAACCAAAGACCCAACGCTACAAATACAGTAGCAACAAAACACTATACATGACATATTTTGACTTCTATACATATTTATATTCCGCTATAACAGCAAATAAAACTCGTACGTACAAATCGAAATCATCAATCAAACATTCAAAACATCATTCCGGTACACCAAATTTTTCGTTCAAAACTACGCTAACTTTTTTACAACGCCGAGATCTTTACCAGATACAAGAGAATTATCTGCCTCATCCATCTCGAACAAATAAAACAGGGGAAGCCTTTAAACGCTACTACTTTCAACAAGATATTTCATAGTACTCCTTTGATCTGTAGACCTTTTTGCTGACCGCAATAAATGCCTCGCTTAAGGAGATAAAAGTTAGAATCCTTTGTGTTGGAACTCGGTCAAGTGACTCTAGATGTAATGAAAATCTTTACAGAGATACTAGAATGTTTTGGTGCTCGAATGACGTTTGCAAGATGGCACTGTTGGTAAACATGAAATGAAATTGGCCTGTGAAATGTATTAACATAGCATCATTGATTTCCCTTTCCAACTAACTACATTTATCTGGTTTATTTCGACGGCATGGTTGACACAGTGGCTGAGCCAATGGGTGTCGCGGGTTCGATCCTTGCACGGAACAAATATTAGTATAGCCTGCATATAATATGTGTATGTGAGTTTAAATGTCTGTAAACGCACCCACGATACAGGAGAAATTTCTAGTGCGGGGTAAAGTTTTTTTTTTTATTTTAGGAGTCAGTTAGGCAGTCGCTCCATGAATAAAATAGTGGTATTCAGATTCATCTGGTTAGACTGGAAGCCGACCCCGACATAGTTGGGAAAAGGCTAAGCAGCGATGGAGAAAACAATATAGGAAAAGTACTTCCGACTTTAGCCCCGCAAAAAATCCTTGCCCAGTTCTACATGCGCTAGGGCTTTGTACTTATTGTGTTGTTGCTGATCCTTTAATCTTTGTAGTATACACGGTTGTTTGATTGTTTCACTGTAAATCTTTTTGTTTACAGTCTCAATTTTGCAGTGTTTACGCTGGTCCGTGGTGAAGTTATCGATGAAATTGAATTATAATATTAGCCGGGTCGAACATGCCCCGAATAGCATAACTTTATTAAACATGAATATTAATAAAAATATTTAGCAGATTAATTTTCGATTTCAGGAAGTCTTAGTAGCAAAATACAAAAACTGTGATTGGTTGAATCCAATTATAACACTTGACGAGTTGCGTTTAATTTTGCCTGTGTTTTAGTACAGTAGCAGTTTTTTTTAACGTTGCACGACTTTTACACTAGGTATTTGTCCTGTATCGTGGTTGTGTTTAAAAGCGCATACACACACAGTCAGATCCGTAACAATTATATATAGGTCATCGGATCACAAGTATTTGTTCCCGCACACGGAACAAATATTTGTCGATCGAACCCATGACACACAGAGCAGCAGCCAATCACACAGCTACTGCACCAACCGTACCCTCAAAGCCATAATTTCACCGTTCACTCTACCACCAAAAAGGAAGCAGCCCACCCCATTGCCAGCTCAGCCCGACTGACGAACAGTAAGTCGTAGGTTCGAATCCAGGTGCATTACTTCGTGTAATATAATAAATTTCATCATCACAGCTCTCAAAACTATGAAGGAAAAATGTTATAATAAGACATGTGACATCTACAAAGTAGCACTGGGCCCGCATGGTGAATATAACCCACTCCCTCTCATAGAGAAGAGGTCAGTGTTCCAGCAGTGGAAACATTAAAGGCTGATTATGCATATGCAACCACCAAAATATTCAGTCTGGTAGAACATATTATTCTGCAAGCACAGACCACCGGCCCTATTACACATTCCCATAACGGCTTACGTCTGCATTTACTATATGGGTCAGTTAAAGTTTTGCTGTCCTGGAGAGAAGGACGTGACGATACATAAATTAATATAATTATCAAAGGAACGGGTCATTCGCTGTCAACGTTGAGCTTGCATTCTGATACTTATGCGTTGTGCAGACTTTAATCCGTTTTTTTGTGAATCTACATGAATAATTTTGTTTTTCGGATCGTTTTGTTCGAAATAAAAATTATGTTCGAGATGAATTTAATTAGCCACCCAAGAAGATGGAGGGCCAAATGTGTTAAAAGTTGGTTTTCTGATCCTTGTTCTACAATAGGGATGTTTACTGACTTAAAAAAATGTGATTCTAATTAGTCAGACTGTTAAATTACCGAAAAATATTGGATACATACACACATCAAAAGTGTCTAGGGATCAACATATATTTTTGCAATAACTTTTCTCCTGATTGATATTAATTAAAATTTTCTTTAAGGATTCATCAAATAAAGTGTTTTCGTTTGTCACAGTAACGATAAACCAAGTCACCTTTGCATTAATAAAGAAATTTGCCATTTTCCTACTATAGGGATTTTTGACATTTGAACCACTAACATTAAAGTTCGAAAAAAATACTGAAATAACAGTTTTCTTTAAAATTTTATTAGGTAACTTAAACAATTAATAATCCGTGTTTCTACCGCGAACACTAACAACACAAGAACATCGGTTTGGCATACTCAAAATGAGTTTATCCAAATCACGCTGTGGAATGGCCGCCCATGTTCGTTGCAACAACAAAAAAAGGTCTTCTTGCGACTGGATACCCTCCATATTCGGCAGAGCTCTTCTCTGTAGCATATCCCATGCATGCTCAATCGGGTTCAAGTCTGGCGACTGAGCAGGCCAGGGCAGGACATTGATGTTAGCTGCGGCGAGAGTCTGTCTTACAACTCTTGCGGTGTGCGGTCGTGCATTATCATGCATTAACTGAAATAAGGGACCGATTTGCACTTGTAGAGGAACGATGACGTCTGATACAATCGTCTCAGCATAAATTTGAGCGTTGAGGTTGCCTCTGATCCAAATCAACTCAGTTCTTCCGCCGATCCAAATACCCGCCCATACCATGATGGTTCCACCACTATAAGGATGGACTTCCTGGCAGGATTTTAATCGCTGTTGGCGTCCAGGGGTTCTCCAGTGTCGTATACGTCTTGTATCCGGTCTCATACCAAAACGAGACTCATCAGAAAAGCACACGAAACGCCATTGTTCTTCTGCCCAATTTCTGTGTTTAAGAGCCCATTGATATCGAATCCTACGATTGTGCATTGCTATAGGTGGTACCCGTAGCGGTCTTCGGGAATGAAGGTTCACTTCATGCAAGCGGTTTCTGACTGTTTGGTCGCTAATTAAGTTCCCTGAAGAGTGATGAAGCCTCACGGCTAACATCATGGCGGTTATTGTTGGAGCTCTTCGAGTTAAGATTTGAATGTATCGGTCTTGTCTCCGTGTGGTGCAGCGATACCGTCCTCCATGGCGCTCAGCCACGGTACTAGTGCTTCGGTAACGTGTCCAAAGTCGACTGATAACACTCTGACTTGTATTCAGAGCTAAAGCCACAGTACGTTGCCGGGAACCAGCTTCTATCATTCCCACGGCTCTGAGCATTTCTTCCCTGCTTAAATGACGTCGCCGCTCCATAATAACGTTGGTTTTAATCAGTAGTAGGGAAACAGTAGCACTAATAATGTCTTCAATGCGTTGTATGTTTTTATAGGGAAAATATTGACAGCTGATTTTCATCTTTTACTCGAATTTGATTCACAGTTCCTGATTCAAATTATGAAATGCACCAAAAAGGATCCATATAAATTTATAAAATCATAAATTTATTACAAAGCCACATCTCAATCTCAAGAAATCCGCATAAAAATGCTTGATCCCTAGACACTTTTGATGTGTGTATTTTTTGTTTTATCATATCAATGAAAATTGACGAAGATAAAACGCGTCTTAACTAATGTCTTACATTATGACGTCACGCGAATTTTCAAAGCCTTTATTGTTTGTTTACCTGAAAAAAGAAAAAAATCGTGTCACATAGTTTTTGGTAATCTATATGACGGATTAATATCGACTTATATCGACGGCACGGTTGGCGCAGTTGCTCAAGCAATGGACTGCTGCGCTGCGTGTCGCGGGTTCGATTCCCGCACGGAACAAATATATGTATGACCTACAGATAGTTGTTCTGGGTCTGGGTATTTGTGTATGTGAGTTTAAATGTTTGTGAACGCACCCACGATACAGGAGAAATTCCTAGTGTGGGGCAACGTTTTTAAAAAAAAAAAAAATAGATTTTTTTTGTTAAATACCCTATTGTATTATTTTCTCAAAATCTTTTGGTTCATTCAGTTTATCTCATAGACCTTGCGGAAGCGTGTTTATTTAGCCATTGAAAGGATATGGGTGAGCACGCCATTTCATGGAACATCCATTTTACAGAATGGTATTTCGATCGATAAGCTATTTCATCGAAAAGCCATTTAATATATTTTCGAGCGTACTACATACTTCCTGGCCGCACCACAGTCGCATTTTGAATCGTGGTTAATGCAAATAAATATTCGTATTATGTTCGTTATTGTTCCTAATATTTAAAAAAAAAGAACTATACAGGCTCTCGAGATATTTAACAAAATCGGTGGCGCGGTCAGAAAGCATAAATCATTGTACGTCTATTGTTTATTCTATTGATGACGAGAAATACTGCAAAATGTGTGTTTGTTCTGATTTGGAGTTGTGACTCTGTTGTAAACACCAAAGGTCACTAGACGGTCATTATGGTCTCAAATTCAGTTTACTTCTTTTAATGGCCTGATATTGTGTGCTCACAACGGTCAAGTATAACATAGTAAGGAACCAGCATGTCCTTGTACCAACAATTCGAACATATGTATATCCTCCAGTCAACGACCTACCGTTTTTTTTTTTTTTGGCGGGTGTAAAATCATCGAATAACCCCTTCCGCTCTTGGGCAGAGCAAAAGGGTGTGTCAGACTTCTACTGACTAAAAACCACCCATGTTCCTTCTTCGCCCTCTATGTCGAGGCCGCGATAACCTGTGGACAACCCGCGGCCCCGACGGGGGTCAACGTACTCCCTTAGAGAGGATTACTGTGTCCCAGGGAACATCCAGTCTAACCATATGCAGCTGGATACCAGTATTTTACTTGGAGCGACTGCTTATCTGACCTCCATTACTGGATAATACGATACCCCGTGGTAAGATTGGTTGCCAGCAATTATTATAAATATTTATCATTTTTATCCTTTCTATCCCAACCAAATAATGAAATAAAAAACCAAAATCTAAGTAGTTATTAAACAAAAAAACCCTAGCACACAACCAAATCGTATAACGTCTTACAATGTACGAACATCTACCAATTTAGGTTGTAGAAGCTGCACAATTCGATACAAGGATCGTCAAACAAATTGGTTTTCGGCGATATGTATTCCGATAGCACTTCGGTCATGCATTATAAGTAGGTGCTGACCTGAAGATGGGAACTAGGCCGAATCGACCTGATGGTCAAAGGGCACGTATTGTATATGAGTACTTCTAGTATAGCGTGAATATGATATGAGTTTGGGTATATGGTACTGAATGGATGGTTATGAATTTTTAGTTTGATAACTTGATGTCGTTTTCAATAGGGGGTATTCTTAGTGAGATCAATAGAAGTTAGGTCACATGTAATATCTGTCTAGAGGCTAGGTAAGTTAGTAGATTACCTCACTTTTTTTCTTCAGTTACCTTTTATGAAGTTTTATCTCTCTCCACCGTTATGTGAAAACGATGGATGTATAAAGGGTGATGGCAAGAAAGGGGGACTCGGGTGAGATCACGAGTAATAGAGACGTATGAAGGAAGATGATATTATGATGCGCCGACCCCAAATGAATTGGAATAAGTTCAAGAGCATGATGATTTTCTCCACCGGCAGTTCGTTTTTTTTGCATTCGGGTAAATATTTGACTAGCAACACTAACCACTAAATGAAGTAATTAGTTTATCATACAAAGAAAAAATTACAATTAAATATACCTACCAGACAAATTACCACTTCAAAAACAGCCACCACCTACATACAAATAAAACAAAACCAACCCAAAATTCAAACCTAAACAAAACACGACACACATCTCATAATACAGACAATTGCCGGCCACAGACATCATGACGACCACAATAACGTGGTCAGTACAAAGTGCCAAGATCCCGCGGTACCACACAAAATATTAGACTGACCCGGATTAGAGAAACCGGGTCAAAAGTGCTTCGGAACTTTGCCGAGAATTTTTGGTGAACCTAATTCCGCGGGATAGGATTTGCGGAAAGTGGAATGCAAAATAATAATTTGCTCTTGTTTGTTGTTGGAACTTGGGTATTAGGGATATATGTATGAGAGACTTGTGGCTTTTAAATAGGCTGGGTATGTGGTCTGCTTGGGTCCCTAAGATATACGATGTTTCAATGAACCCTTCACGAATCCGTCATCGGCAATCTGCACAACAAACTAAGTTTTTTGTGGTGAAAACTTACGTTATCTGGTACGACTCAATGTAACGCAACGCACTCAAAACAATGTGCTAATGAATGCTTTGATTAATACAGGGGATAGGGTGAGGCCAAACGAGCGTAATTTTGTGAGTCGTAAGTCGCAGAATTTCGGTTACAGAAATTGTGTGTGTTGTGTGAGTCGGGAGACAACTCATTTTTCGTCGCCGTGTGAATCAAATAGGACTTTTGTATGAAACCTATTGGCAGCAGAATTTGTGCGACAGAAATTCTGCGACTCACGACTCACAAAATGACGCTCGTTTGGCCTCACTCTTAGGGTCATGGAGGTACAGAAAGTAATGGACGGATGGATGGTAATTAATTTATGCATACTTGTGAAAAACTAATATCTCTTTAACTAGAAGGTCCAGAACAAAACAAAAATATCGCAATAACGGAGAGATCAAAAACCTGGGTATTTTTACACCCATTATATAAATAACCCCGAGTGAGAAACCGTTTGTAAATTTCTGTGGTTTATAATTAATTTTTTTTCGGCATTCGATATAAAATTTACAAATTGTACCTATGCAAATATAAAATCAGAACGCTGTCAATGGCCAATTTTCCGATCATTCTTTATTAAACAATATTTTACGAAATCGTGATTGTTATTGAGAACACTCAGTTATCGAAACTAGTGTAAACTGAGCGTTTTCCAATTACCCTTCGGCGATATTTTCAATAAAATTGACTGTGAATTTTTAATTTGGATTGTAATTTCATCGTACAAAAGTCAAAAGATAACATTAAATCAAGAGAAAGGAATACCTTTATCACAGAATTACTTATCTATGTTGATTTTATCGCCAGATAGAATTTCATTACCACGAATTAAATTTCGCTTATCTTTAATAAACTGTCTTCTGTGCAAACTTCTTTTAGAGTTATATTCACGTATTGAAACTGACATGAACACTAACATATTTTTTTAATCTGACATGGTTACTAACAGTATTATTAACACTTGTCAGCAGACCATTGGCCTACCATTTTTCTAAACCAATTAGTTTTCAAGGTTAATTATGTTAGGTATATTTTGCTTCATCAAAATAATTTTACTAAAAACCAAAGCACCTTTTACCATACACAGTACCTTCACATTACAACCACGTTTGATGTAACAGTGCGTGTCACTCAACCCTCTCGTCGAATGGCATTGTTGTGTTCAGCAAAACCTGTCACTCCAGAAACGGGATGTTATTCAATGAATGGTATTCAAACAAACAAATAAGACAACACAGAAGTGGTATATTCAGAGCAAATTATTAGAACTACCAACTTGTGAAAAGGTTTGTTGAGGAAAGGATTTAAAACTACGCATTAAGCCAACAAACATTTAACAATTTAGATTCAAAAACCTTATTTAGAGCAGAGGCTCGTCGTATATCTTTTTTTTTATTTACTTACACACACAGTCTTAACACAGTTTTACATTAATTTAAACCATTAAACCATAGATGGTTTGTATTGGTACATTCGCTATAAAAACACAAAATAAAAGACAATCACTAAAAATAAATCTATGTAGGTACATTGATAGTATTTTGCACGCAACTACCCGTAAATCTAAGGGCACTAAACCATAATGTTGATATTAAATTAGTTTATAATTATTTAAGGGTAGTTATGATTTTATTTTGACTCGTGTGAATTCATTGGCTTAATAGTTGTATTTGAAGGTAGTAAGTTTTTGTATTTGACATGTTTGGTTTTACTGAACTAATGTTCGCAGTTCCGTCTATTTTAAAAGTAATTGTAATTTCCGTTTGTTACAAAAATAAGGATTTATGTTGTCACACCTGTTTGATATTTGTAAAATATTGTTACCTATATCTGTTTTTTTGACGACACGGTTGGCGCAGTGGTTAAGCGATTGACTGCTGCGCAGCATGTCGCGGGTTCGATTCCCGCACGGAACAAATATTTGTACGACCTACAAGTATTTGTTCCGAGTCTGGGTGTTTTTCTATCTATAATATGTATGTATTTACAAAAAAAAAAAAAATGTATATAAGTAGTTTATCAGCCATCTCGTTACCATAACACAAGCATTAGGTTGCTTAGCTTGGGACTAGATGGCGTTGTGTGAAATGTCCAAGATATTTATTTATTTTTATTTATTTTTTATTTTAATAATAGGAATTATTTTGATATGACCACTGGAATAATGATTATTAAGTATTTGTTTTGATCTCTCCCGCCTTGCAAAGCGAAATATTGTTATGTGAAGCCAGCCATTTCTGTGTCTAAAAGACATTGTATTTTGAAAGAAAGGTAATTCTTGATTATTCGTGAAATAAACACCCTAATCAGAAGTAAGTTCTTTTCTTTAAACTTGTGCTAATACTTCCAACTGTATTCTAATTACTGTGTAATTATGTGAGTGTGTAATATATTGGTGTAAGCCAATATATTGTGAGACTCTGACGACCACGGCGATGACGCGCCGATATACATACAAGGTGCAAGCGTATGTATCACCGTATAAATAAATCTATACGGTGATACATACGCTTGCAACTTTTATGTTTACATATTTGTTTCAAACTATACAGCATGTAAGCGAACCCTTCATGCAGCCGTCAAAAAAGTATTCTGTACATCAAACAATATACCCCTACGCAAAAAATATTGCTTTGTCAAAAATCACATTTTACGGTAAAACTCTTAAAACATTGTGCTAGTGGATGCTTTGCAAAATGAAAAGGACATGGAGGTAATTTAAATAAAGTTTTGACCTGAAAAAATAATATTTCCAACCAAACACATAACCCTCCTTTTGGGCTTCGCCGCAGTCGGGTTAAAACAGCAACCCCCAATATTACTGAGATTTATCAAAGTTCCAAATTTTTCACACTCTAGGGGGTTCCAGGTATGGTCAGGATTGGTCATTAGATAAAGTATTAGGTAATATATTTCTAGAACCGTCCTTCTTCTTTTCGCCACCTCATAGATATCATCATCTTCCTCAGCCCGAATTCACCCCCCCCCCCCCCCTCTATTTTCTTGTGCCAATCTCTACTGTCCTCTGCCAGCCTTATCCAGGTTTTGCGTCTGATGGCACCTATGTCATCTGCTTTTTTTAATTTGTAACAAGCCCGCCACACTATTCCCAAACCACTGTAACTGTTGAAAGCCAGAATCAACAGAGGCGACCACAAGAAAAGCGCCGAGACAATGGAGCTCGACGAAGTCCCAGAGATTTAACTGTCTTGGATCCCGCAACGAAATTAATCATAAAAGAATAGCGGGCGAATAAGAAAAACATAATTTCCACTTCCCTCTACATAAGCAGGAGACAGAACAGAACAAGGCCAATAGGCACACAGGGACGTATACAGCTGGGATAAGCCCATTTGCCTGCCTATGACCCACATTACTTTTGCCAGATCTTGGACGCCATTCGGTGACAGCCTTAGTCCACCTGTCATCACTGCGCCTTGCTAGCTGTCCTACCCAACTCCATTTGAGTTCCGTAACGCGATTCCCATTATCGAAATATGCAGAGATGTGCAGTTGCCACAGAAATATGCAGTTACATATACACCTGAAGCCCAGATAGTGATGTAGAAAATATAACAAGAATTATGATTCATCATCAGCCTATAATGTTCCCACTGCAGGGACTCAGGCCTCCTCTCTTGGAGAGGGATGGGCTATAATCCACCACGCGTGCCCAGTGCGGATTGGTAGATGTCACATGTCTTCGATTTTTTTTATTCTAAGACATGCCGGTTTCCTCACGATGTTTTCCTTCACCGTTTTGAGAGCAGCGGTAATGAAATAAATTACACAAAGTAATGCGCCTGCCTGGATTCGAACCCACGACCTACTGTTCGTAAGTCGGGGTCGACACCACTGGGCCACCGCTGCTCTCGAATTCAAAAAAAAAGGATACCCCTTTATAAAGCTGGTTAGTTATCCATTTTAGTATAGAAAGAAATTTATTACGAACAGTCTTAACTTTTTTTTTTTTGGCGGATGGAAAATCATCGAATAACCCCTCCCGCTCTTGGGCAGAGCGAAAGGGAGTGTCAGACTTCTACTGACTAAAAACCACCCATGTTCCTTCTTAGCCCTCTATGTCGAGGCCGCGATAACTAGTGTACAACCCGCGGCCCAACAGTCTTAACTTCATAATCTCTTCAGAACACGAGCAAACAAATTATCTAGCAATAACGAATCATAAACCATCTCCTCCTTAATTTGTTTAAAATTACATTCCGTCTAATTAAACATCGTAAACGGGAAATATAAATACTCTTTTTATACTCTCCGTAATAAAATTACGTTGTTCTAGAACAATTTTCGCTAATGCAATTAAGTTTGCAATTAAAAGCGAGGGTATCCGGGGAATGTCGGCTGGTTGGAATTTGTCAGCAACCAGCTATTGTGGGCCGACCCTAACAGACTGACCTCACCTTAAGTTTCAATTAATGGAACAATTTCATTTGTAGGTTCACACGGCTGTCGGTTGTTGAATCGGAGTTTACGTCGAACATCACAAACGTAATCGGTTCCTGGGACAACCTCATTATGGTTGAAAAATATGGTTCTGAGATATGTTTTAAGTAGGTTTCACTTTGCATCGTACGGTACCTTGTACGATAGCATGGAACTATAGAGATAATGCATCAACTACTTAGAAGGCCTGTAATACATTCTAAACAAAAGCTTATGTTGTAAATTCAAATAAAATCTAACAGTCCATCTTTTAGTGAAACACAAAGGAGTTGTTGAAATGTTCTACGCAAGAATATAGAAATCTATTATTCCGAGAATCGCTGCTGATCCAAAAATAGTGTTATAAGAATATTCTCCCTTAATAGCCCGATTTACGAAAGCGATTTTTTTTTGTTTGCTTGAGGGTCTAGATCAAGGAAAAAAATGCTAAAAACATCACAATATTTATTTTACATATTTATTAAGAAACAAAAACCCGCACAGGGCCCGCGTAGTAGATTTTAGCCTATTCCCTCTCAAAAGAGAGGAGGCCTGTGTCCCAGCAGTGGCAACATTAATAGGCTGTTGTTGATGATGATGAATGAATGTATAAATATTTGTTACTCTGTCCCGCAGTAACTACCGAACGGATTTCGATGACACACATGCTTATTCATAATTTTTGTTTTCTTATTCATCGTGTGGTTAGTGCATAATCTGAAGAAGAAGACTTATACATAGTTTATATCCTGGAGATATTTTTTTATTGCATGGAATACCTTTTATCCCGTTGGCAACTACCTAACTACTTGCAGGCAAAACCGTGAGCATAAGCTGGTATAAAGTTATATTTTTGGAAACAGGGAGACAGAAAACCAGCTAAAGATGCGGGCCCCATCCACACTATCTTTGTCTAGTTTGTAATTCAAACTAAGACAAAAAATGTCCAAACTAAGAATTTATCCTGACTCGGAATGGAGAGGTGATGACAACCTCTTGTTCCAAATCAGGATAAATTCTTACTAGTTCCTGTAACTTTTTTGGCTTCCACGCAATTTACGCCTCGCCGAACAGTGTTTTCACAGCCTTTAAAGTTTATAATCATATTCTACATCCCTGTTCTATCTTTCTTGTAAACAGTTTCGTTTATTCATACCAAGTTGGCTTCCATCTTCATAATAGTTACTTACGTTTCTTGGTGTAAGAAACTTCTGACACTTAAATATGAAGTTATTCACTTGTTTTGCTTCGGCTGCTTAGAGATTTGGTTCCGTCTGAAGTATCACAACCCCTACTATGAAAAATGTTAGGTGATTCTTTCACCACACCGCTCATCCACGCATTTAGGTGGAGGTGGTGAAGATTTTGTTTAAACATCTATGGATTACGTAAAGTCCCCCGGGTCGATCGCCAGGTTAAATCGCGCTTGCTTAGATTGATCCTTGGGTAGGTAACCACCAATTACATACCAAGTCCTCATGTCTCAGAAATCACGTTAAGTCATGTGTCCCGTCATCAGTATCATTCTGTTGTCCTTATCACAATTTACTAGAGGTCGGTGCAGCATGACCATGTCTTTTACTTCTATACATTCTTAGTATTCATAATTATCGGAAACAATAGGGGATCAGACTGAGTCAAAAAAATATGATTCTATTTAGTCGGTCAGTTAGACTATCGAAAAATATCGGATACGTGTTTTTTGTTTTATCAAATTAATAAAAATTTACGAAGATAAAAAGCGACAAAGATCATGAGTGAGTGGTTGTGACATCATTTGTAGGTAAAAATGTACTGATATGTGACGTTTTCGAGGAGTTCACGAGTTTTCGAAGCACTGTATCGTCTTCATTTTTTGTTTAAATGAAAAAAGAAAAAATATGTGTTCAATATTTTTTGGAAATCTATATGACAGACTAATTAGTTTTTTTTGTCCAATCCCCTAATTCCTCACATTTCATAACAAAATTTAGATCCTGCCAATAAATAAGTCGTTTCAGCAAGAGCTTTGATTTATGTTCAAAGAACTCGCTAAAAGTAAAGAAAAGAACCTAAAATCCTTTGTTTTACACTTTTCCAATAAATCCTCACTTTTCAATAGCATCAATAAATAGTCGGAGGCCATTTCATTATCTTAATTAAAGCTCTTAAGATTTTATAAAAGGTCTACATTAAAGAGGATTTTTGTTGAGATTAATTACTTTAATATTGAATAGCTTTTTCTATTCTTTAGAGTTAAGAAGGATTTTCATTTCATTGTTATTTTAGCTATAATTGATCGTCCACAGTTCTAATAACAATAAAAATCATATTCTTCAAAGTCGTATACCGAAGCAGTGATGCCACTGCAACCAACAAAACTACACACTGCACTGTAGAGACAAAAGATGCTACTTTTCATTCTTCGCAACGTTCGAGTTTCCAATTCATAGTAAATCTCGAATGCGCTACTTGCAAGTCACACAATTACACCCGCATCGCCAGAATGCGCAACCATCAAAGACGGTTCCCGCTTCGTGAGAAAATAACTCGACTGTACAAACACCAACCAATGCGGCTTTAAGCGGGCACATCATAAAAGTGCCATTCCTCGTCTCTCTACGAATGCACTACATTTATTTATAAGAAAAAACATGAAAAAATTGCAGTTTTAGCTCCGCTTAGCAAATGGGCAATGTTCTACGTTCTCAACTGTGATTCGCTAGGATAACTGTTTTATCTTTGTGTTTGACGTCAGATGTAATTTCGTTTTCAGTCCAGTCGCTTCACTACCCGTTAGTCTTTTTGAAATAAAACTGAGCAGACACTTTTTATGTCCCTTCGCAATGGACAAATGAAAAACTGAGGGAGTTTTATTCGTTTTCTTTCTTGCGCGCGAACTTGCAACACTAGGATTCTTTTCTAGCGGATTTACAGAGACAAATCACTACCAACACAAATCTATTTTAGATATTTCTAGTGAGATAATATTGAGCCACCGGATCAACCATCGTTATCATTAATTCCTAACAAAACACATTTCGTAATAATTTTCAATAAACAACACCAATCATTAGCCTTAATTGTTCAAGGCAATTTGAAAGTGCCATACGACTTTCGTTAAGATCATTGAAGACACCTACGCCTCGCCCACGGTGTCATCAAGGCGCCTCATAAACTCTGCTTGAATGTCGAGGCACAAGAATCGACTAATAAGCCACTGCCTTAAATATTAATTAGTTACAAACAAGGATCAGAACTCGCTGATTCACACAAGTGCTCAATTAAACTGAAGGAGCAGGTGGTGATTAAGTAAAAGTTTGTGTCTGTTGGTGACTGTTGCAAATTGCGTGGAGTAGCAAGTAAATGAAGGAATATCTGAACAGCCGCGGCCGGTGCGACACGAAATGGCCCTACTGATGACCCAACGTTTAACGCCATAGAGAATTAGAACTTTAGTATTCACTTGTTCAACACAAAAAAACTTTACGAGACACAAGACAGGCTATAGTCGTTTAAAAACGACTCTTTTCTATCATCAAACTACACCACTATATACCTAATTGTCATGACAGAGTAAGCGATAAGTATTAGGACATAATAGGGGATCGGACTGAGTAAAAAAAAATTGATTGTAATTAGTCCGTCAGTTAGATAATGGAAAAATATTGGATACGTGTTTTTGTCTTATCAAATTAATAAAAAATTAGGAAGATATGACGCGTCAAAAATGTAAGAAAGTGAGTGGGGGTTGTGACGTAATTTGTATGTAAAAAATTTACTAACATGTGACGTTTTCGAGGAGTTCACGAGTTTTCGAAGCACTGTATCGTCTTCATTTTTTGATTATGTGAAAAAAAAAATACGTGTCCAATATTTTTTGAAAATCTATCTGACGGACTAATTAGTTTTTTTTGGCCGATCCACTATTCGGCAGAAAACGTCATCAACATCTTCCTGTCCTTGTCTCATGTTACGGGCGGCGCAAATTGTTTTCTTCTTCCATAATTCTTCTCGGTTCATTTACTCTTCTTTCTTTCAAATCTATCCTCACACAACTTTGGGGAACTGGGCGAAATAATCCACAACGAAAGGACTGATCGCCTGTCTGGTGTCTGCCGGCGTCCCCGAAGATAAATAGAATCCTCACACAATCACAAATCTCTCCATCCATCAACATTTATACCATGATGCAGTTTTTTATAGCAGATGACGACAACTGGCTAAAATTACGGTCACATCAGCTGCCATCCAGCAAGGAACAATTTCAGAAAAAGAATTGCATCGCAGTGCACTCCATTCCCTCACTAATTCATGGCAAGTGCATGTAATTAAATGGAGACTCAACTTCAACGAAGTCGGATACTACGACATGAATATTCCATTGCTGAGTGGAACTGTAACTTTGAGCTGATATCAGTGTCATGTAGCTATTCATAGATGTGCTGCGCTATCGTCATTCATATTTTAACTAGCTCGGAGTTAGGAAATGGTGGGGTCTCGTCACGTCGCGAACTTGGGTTAAGATTCTGAAATGTTATGCTGTCCGTGTTCTTGGAGGGTAGTTAGTAAACATTGACTTAGAGTTACTTCGCTGACACACTTTAATAATGACCAAAATAGGTTTGATGGAAATCATATTTATAACATAACAACCCAGACGTAAACTCCAAAGGATAAATCCTTTGGAGTTTACGTCCGGGTTGTTATGTTATGTATAGAGAGATTTTTTAATGTATTGTGTGCAATGACGTATTATATATAGACACGTCATGAACTAACATGGTGGCGCTTGAAAACGGCGAAAATATTATACAGGGTTATTTCTAAAACACCGATAACCTTGCAAGACTGTATTACTTTCATCATATACAACAACTTTTGCTCTATGACTTTTTACAAAACATAATACATTTACCAAAAACAAAAATTCAAGATTTCGTTGTCCTATCTAACACATTTCAACTCTGTATTTTGCTGTACCTACCTACGCCTGTCGCGCACTGTCGTAACTCGCTACGCTACGATTACCCCGCCGCCCTTACCCCGCTCCCCTTGCTATTGTACTATCGTTTTCTTTTGCTTCGCAGACTTGGTAACATTTAGAGCGTACAATTTAAATATTTTCATTTTTGCAAGTAAATCTGATGAACTAAAATATGATGAATTTTTAAAAGTCATAGAACAAAAGTTGTTGATTATGATGTTAGCAACATAGTCCTGAGAGGTTAACGGTGTTTTACAAATAACCCTGTATAACTACTTTTACGCGTAAAGAAAGGGAAAGAAAATATGACACCGTACAGCGGGATGCCTGTTGTCTTTATGTTTCGCGCAGGTTTACACACACGATTTAAATTAAGAACAAACGTAGCATCGCGCGAGAGGTTGGTGCGTAACTAAGCGCGATGAGGCCAATTGGCTTCATTTCATGTTGTCATTTTTGAGGGCGGACAACGTATCTATAGTTTTAATATATCATTGATTGAGTGAGTTTATTTCGACAGACTCCTTGGCAAAGAAAGATTCCCACTTTGCCTTCACATCTACGTTAGTTTGTGCCATCTGATATTGATGAAATCAAAGTCTAGTCAAGGGCCTTTTTCTCATGGTGTAATTAAAGATGAAATCCTTACAAGTGCGTGGGGTGTCGGTAGCGGTCGAAGAGGCACGTACTATACGATGACATACGATTTAATTGCGACAAACTACATAACGAGCGATTTGCTAGTCCTTAAAATAAATGCATTGTGATCATTTGGACAACGGTTAGCTATTATGGCGATAAAGTTTGTTAGACGAATCATGAAAATGAGAACTTCATAATTTTGGAAACAGAAGTGTACATTTTTAGCAAAATGTTTCATGGCTCATGTAATACTTACCTATCCAAGTAAAGAGTATGCTAAATCTTGAACAGGGATCGTATTGTTTAATGCGATTAATATTTAATTTTCCCCCTGGGTAAGACAGTGACTAGTCCAAATTAGACTCATATTTCGTCAGTGTAGGCGAGCCCTGTCTGCCATCGTTTAGTCACAAATCTAGACAGACTGCTTTAGATATTCAAACTCCGTAACAAAGAACAGCTGCATGCAAACATACAAGGAATCTATTAAATGACCATGTAATTACGTAAATTGTTTACTTATTTGGTATATCATGACGTAAGCGACTATGCCTGTTGTTCTGATTACGAAAGGTTCCAGTGCAATATGGCTATAAATGGTAAGCCTATACAAATCTCTAATTTGAATTTATTGTTGTTTTGACTTTACTCTAACAATTTATACAAAATAAAGGCATTGGGTTAAAGGCAAACAAAATTTTATTACCTATTTAACGAGATGTGAATGAAGTTTGTATGAACTTTAGAGATTAATTATTAATTATTTAAGAGTAGCTTCCGTCATGTTACCTTGATTTTCCTCACAACAAAACTTTCGAATTTATTATTTTTACGAATAATGTTTGCCGCCGCCAAAGACGAATTTCCACATAAACCTTGTTTAACCCCTTTAGGGATTGAGTTTTCAAAAATCCTTTCTTAAGACCCACTTTTGTGAAGGATCTCTTCTACAAAATGTAATGCTTCTTCTGACCCATCGTTACATGACAAAATTGAAGTGGTCTGGCAGTATCAAGTAGATTTTCTCAGCTGCTAGGCATAACTGAGTATTTGTTATGAGTTGTAAGTTTTTGTCATTTTGTATACACGCCTTAATTATGTACCTGACTGCCGCACTCAGAGAGCTTTAATCTTCTTCTTAGCGTGTCGATGACAATCTAAATTGTGTCAGCCCAAAATTGGGCTACTAGTTTGGCGCTTTCGGTAGCGTCCATCAGTTCCTGCAGTGAACATTTAGCAGGACAGGCAGGACACGATATTAAGTGCCCCATTGTTTGAGGGACAGCACCACATTTACACTCCAGTGCAGAGTCACTTATGTGTCTCCACCTCAGCAGGATTTCTTTGCTGCGACCGACCTGGGTCCGGAGTCTGTTTAAAGATTTCCAGGTCAGCCACGGCAACTCTTGTCCAGGTGGGAGATGTTCAGCAGGTGGAACAAACGGGTAAGGTAAGGATGCACTATCCTGCCATAGCTTTAATCTTTCCGTAGACCGCTCGCCAGTGAGTGGGGTGACACATTTCATAAAGCTGTTTCGGCTTTTCAGCCTTTGCGATACAAGGCTGTTTAGGTGTAATGGGTGTCGTGTGTCTGAAGCCATTTTGGCTCTTTCGCTGGAACTTGCCACTGTTCTGCGAACTTCAGGTGGCGCTATCCCTGCCAGTGGGTACAGCATCTGTACCGGGGTCGGTTTAAGGCAACCAGTGATGATCCGGCACGTTTCGTTTAGAGCTGTATCCACTGACTTTGCATGGGCTGAGCGGCTCCACACGGGGCACGCAAACTCGCCAGCTGAAAACGATAGCGCCAGCGCTGTAGTCCGCAAAACATGAGGCGAAGCACCCCACTTTGAAGAAACCAGTCGCCGTAAGAGACTGTTGCGGGTGTGCACCTTCTGCTTGATGTTGCTGCAGTTTTTGCTGAAAGTCAGTGATCTGTCCAGAGAAACCCCAAGATATTTCGGAAAGTCACTGTGCTCAATAGACACTCCACCCCAGACGATGTTAAGTCTGCGCCCAGCCTCTCTGTTTCGAAGGTGAAAAACGCAAGACTGTGTTTTGCTCGGATTCGGTTTAAGTGAATTAGCGAGGTAGTACGCACCTAATTCATCAAGAGCACCTGATAAGTGGACCTCTAGCTCCTCGAAGGTGGTGGCTTGGGATGTGAGGGCAAGGTCATCTGCATAGAGGAAGCGGGACGTGTTCGGGCTGGATGGTTGGTCGTTGGTATAAATGTTAAATAGAAGTGGTGCCAATACACTACCTTGGGGCAGGCCGTTCTTCTGTGCCCTCCAGCGACTTTTATCTGAAAGAAGGTGGACCTGAAAACGGCGATTGTGGAGAAGTTCCCGGAGTATTCGAACAAAACTCTGATCGCTTGTTAAGGTCTCCACCTTCCACAGCAGCCGTTTGAGGTTGACTGTATCGTAAGCCGCTGAAAGGTCCACAAACACAGCACCTGTGACCTTCCCCGCCTCAAATCCATCTTCAAGGTGTTGTACAAGCTTAAGGGTCTGATTACTGCAAGACTTGACGGGTCTGAAACCAGCTTGCTCTGGGATTAATTTTGGGTCAATAACGACCGTCAGGCGGTTCAACAGCAGTTTCTCGAAAAGCTTGTATGAATGGCACAGTAGAGAGATTGGACGGAAGTTTCTGGGGTCGTCTGCTGTTTTACCTGGCTTGGGTATTGCTATGACCTTGGATTTTCTCCAGAGACGAGGTATAGAAGCTGATTTCAGACAATTGTTGAAAAGTTGCAGTAACCACGACACCGCGACAGGACCAAGTTGTTTTATTTGCTCAACTGAAACGTCGTCCATTCCGGAAGCTTTACCGCACTTCAGATCTCTAATCGCCTCGACGACATCAGTAAGGTTAAATGGTTTACTAATGTCGTCGCAAGCGCTATCGGGGTGTGACCTCGGAACCTTACTGGGACGGCGTGCTGGTTTGCCATTTGCAAGCAGTTGATGGGCTACCTGGTTGGCGGTAACTTGGCTTGGTGGAGAGGGTTTAGGGGACTCACTAGTGAGCTTTCTAAAAGTGCTCCAAGCTTTTTTACTATTATGAGTCATGTCGATATTGGTTACAGTGTTAATCCACCTCTCCTGCCTGTTTTCCCCTAATTTTGATAGCAGCATTTCTCCAGCAAGCGTAGTTTCCTCCGAGAAAGGGTCAGTTTGAAACAAAGACTCATATCGACTCAGTAGTTCACGAGAGTCTGTTGGTAGCCCAGGAATATGGGAAGTCCTGCAACCCCTTGGGATGTGTCTTCGAGAAGTGGTGGACACGATATCAACGAATTTGTCGTAATTTTGTAGAGCTTTAATAGTTACTTAGGCCATCACTTAGAAATGGTTTTGACAGTTTTCTCATATGTCTGTCCGTCCGTCCATCCGTCCGCACTATATAGTGGGGATGATTTTTTTTGGGGTTTTTTGGATAGGTGTTTAAAAAACAATGCGAGTTTGAAACAGTTTTTTCAAACAGTTATTCGATTAAGGGATTTGTTTGTGAAATATTAAGCATTAAAGTGAACATTTTTGTTAGACTCAAGTGTGCCAACCTTAGCCACATCTACGGGTCGTGTTTGGGCGTGTGAAAAAATTCATGGTAGTAGCATAATTATGTAACGAAAATAAAAGGAAAACTATCACAGCTAAGTAGGCTTTACAAGTTCACGATTATTATAGTCGACCAACTTATAAAATGCACTTGTATGAAATATTTTCCTATACATTATGTATGTATGGGAGCGCTAGATCTCAAAACTGCTAATGTAGGTTTGTTTTATTTTTACAAAAAACAATCGTTCGGAGGCAGGTAGGCAGGGTGGTTAATCAGTTCAGTAAGTTTTCATTTTCGGCTTCACTTAAATGCGTTGTCAAAACAAAATCCGTATTTTTGTAACTTTTGTTTTTAGTTTTACATTTGCCTTTCTAATCAAACTCCTTTCCTATTAAAGAAAAAAATATAAACCCACCAGCTTTCTCCCAAAGCACCCACTTACATCAACTCAGATATTTACCAGACTATATTAAACGTCTGAAAGTAAGTAGGCACAGTTATATGTAGTTCACAAAAGATCTCTTTGATAGGGGCCCCTACAGTGTCTCTCCGTATACTAATGTTTAGTAGAAAACTTTCCGAATAATTATAATGCGTTGCAGTGAGGGATCGACGTGCGAAGTGTTCTTCAGAATAATGATGCTTGAAGGGAGCGCGGATGTCGAGAAAGAGGAATACGCTGGATGGAATAAAATGAGGTTTTATTATTTTGGTATGGTAGGAAAGAAAAAGTAAGGAATGGCTATATTAAAAGCAGTTTAAAAGTGGCGCCTGGTACAGAAAATTTAAAGGAAGTCATCTATCTTGGGATGGACATGTCATGAGGAGAGATGAAGTGCATGTGACTAAAAAAGTGATGGATATAAATGTTTATGGATGAAAAGAGGCCAAAGAAAAGATGGGTGAATTGTGTGAATAATGATATGTATGAGAAAGGATACTAGACTATACTATACTAGACTATACTAGACTATACTAGACTATACTAGACTATACTAGACTATACTAGACTATACTAGACTATACTAGACTATACTAGACTATACTAGACTATACTAGACTATACTAGACTATACTAGACTATACTAGACTATACTAGACTATACTAGACTATACTATACTAGACTATACTAGACTATACTAGACTATACTAGACTATACTAGACTATACTAGACTATACTAGACTATACTAGACTATACTAGACTATACTAGACTATACTAGACTATACTAGACTATACTAGACTAGACTAGGCTAGACTAGACTAGACTAGACTAGACTAGGCTAGACTAGACTAGACTAGACTAAACTACTACTAGTGGTTAGTGTTTTAACTGGTGGCAGAGTTTTTATGCCGTCCATGGACCCTCTGACTTCACATACAGATGAGCAATATGAGGGATTTTGGTTTCCTCAAGATGTTTAAGCAGGTGATAATTATAAATAAAATATGCCCATGAGTCCGAAAAATGAGAGGACTTGGTTTCGAATTTGGGACTTATGGCTTGGAAGTCCGACGGTCACACCACGAGGCAATCACTGCTATATCTAACTAAGTGTATACATGTGACAAACGATTAGGCAAATGATTAAGACAGTGTGTATTTTTTTGTTTATATTCACAATTGATAGAATACGGTAAAATAAAGAAGAAAAGTGCCATTTTAAAAAAGAAGTACTAAAACAAAACTTCGTGACCTCATAATTCGTCAAAGCATTTCTGCACACTTGACAGACTTCTGCCAAAGTACACACACACACGACCACCCAGAAAAAAAAACAATAACCTTTAATTTCCAACAGCCGGTCGCACCCCAAAGAAAGCCAAACTTTTTCCACTAATACTACAGTCAAAATAAGGCACCAACAATGTCCGCGTTCCGCCACACTAATCTGTGTTTATCGCATTTATCTAATGCAGAACGGGACACGTCTAGCATAAAGATTTTATTCCACGGCCGTGACCGGAATTTGTTGAAGAGTATGAAGGGAAGCGCCAAGACACATTGTGTTTAGCAACCCTCGCGATGTGAAATGAATCGATAGATGTTCTGGAGAATTTTATATTCTGTAAGAGTGGTCGAGTCTACCCCTACAACTTTTAGATGAATGTAAAATTGTGTGCAGTAATTACTGTGCTTAAAGGTAGTTTGTTTTAATCAGACTTATAAAAATGGAGGAGGTTATGTATTTCACTAGCAACTTTTTTATGCCTTTTATGTACAACGATTACTTACTCCGTGATTACTAAGCCGATTTACGTGATCCATTTTTTATTTGGTCAGTTTATGAGTTAGCTCACTTTAATCATTGTAAAATATAAAAAAAAATTTCTTCGTTACAATAAAAAAAACTATCTAAAATATTTTTTTTTAAATCAATAGTATTTTTTTGTAGCCTACAAAAAATACTATTGATTACAAATAAATATTTCAAACACAAACTTGCTGGTAGCAACTACTTAGACGTGACTTGCCGAGAATCGAGCTGACTGATGTGCGATTGAATAAGCCTAAGTAGATATCTAGCAGTGGGTAGCTGTAGGCTGATCTAGGCTTCTTCTTAGCGTGTCGTAAATAAATTAAATAAATTTTACCTAATGTTCAGCTATGCGAACTCCGCTAGCTGATGCAGTCGTAAGATCGTCAAGTGTGCAGGTGTTAGGGCATTCAGCGCAAGATGGCAGGTGGGCCATTGTCTATGGAGGTATGCCGCATAGACACTAGAGATCTGAACACTCCCTGAACCCCTATCTGAAGAGCTTGCCTTTGCTACGGCCGACTTTGGGTTCGGAGTCTATTTAGAGATTTCCAAGTCGGCCACGGCAAAGCATGTCCAGGTGGAAAGCTTTCAGACAGCTCGAAGAAGCCGTCAGGGGGATTAAACATGAGTGATGGGCTAACTCGCCGTCCGTCCGTCTCACGACGAAAACCGGCCGTGTCGACGGCGCGTTCGTGTTCCACGCGCGCCTCAAAGAGATGTCAGCAACATGGGAGGGGCCCGAAAGGGCCGACGCCTGTCGGGGCCGCGGGTAGTCCACCGGTTATCGCGGCCTCGACATAGTGGGCGAAGAAGGAACATGGGTGGTTTTTAGTCAGTAGAAGTCTGACACTCCTTTTCGCTCTGCCCAAGAGCGAGAGGGGTTATTCGATGATTTTACACCCACCAAAAAAAAAAAAAAAAGGGGGATTAAACAGCGCCCGCCAGTCACGTCACGTCTTGCAGTAGAGGCGTTGCTAATAGCTGGACTAGTTTTGGCACCCTATATTACTAAGGATGATAAACACAAAGTAGAATAAATAAATAATTAAAAGAAATGCCATGATATAAATAAATCGCAACAAACGAACCGTTACGTCAATGTTATTAAATTACGTTTACCAAAATTATGCAAATTATTGTAAGGTAGACCTGTCATCCCAAAAATAAACCATTAATTATGCAATTATTAAATTAAATACTTTAATTAAACCATCATTCAATTTTCGCGCGTGTATTCCCACGTGCTGATTAATTATTATAATTTATTTTCGACTAGCTATTTCCCACGATCTCTGTTCGCGAGAAATTATCATGAAGCCAAAATATTTTCGTTTTTGAATCAGATAATTATGGTTACCTAAAAAACACTTTAAATTAACAGTTAAATTTTTATTTGCACGGAACTTTAATTATATTTATAAATAAAAGCCTTATTACATCAGCTTTCTTCCAGTAAAAGTACCGTCAAAATCGATCCAGCCGTTTCAAATATTAGCCGGAACAAACAGACGGACAAATAAAAAAAACTGAAGAAAATATTTTCATATTCATTCAGTAAAATGTAAAATTGAAATTTCAGTTTTGTAATATTTTGATATTACAAACTGACATTTCAATTTTATTTATTTGAATATACCTACATTTAAAAATATTGTTATTTTAGTTGAAACATTTACAACAACAAGTTTTCTGTAAAATTATAATACTGTTTTGATAATAAAACTCTTCTTGTTTTTTTTTAACATCCTCCATAATAAACAAAAATATAGCTATCTATGTTTGACCTTCACTTTTTGTGTTACGCGTGCTAAACTTGGCATTACATAACATATTACGGGTGGAGGGGACATTGATGCACAAAGGATTAATATGTGTAGTAATACAATAATATGTAGTAGCTACTGTTACATGGAGAAACTTAAGCTACTTTTATTTTAGGAAAAAACTGGCCAAGTGCGAGTCGGACTCGCACATGAAGGGTTCCGTACCAAAACGGCAAAAGAATCGCGTTCGTTATATGGGAGCCCGCCTTAAATATTTATTTTATTTTGTTTTTAGTATTTGTTGTAGTGGTAACAGAAATACATAAATAGTGCATAGTTTGTTTTTACTATTTATTGTAGCGGCATCAGAAATACATAATTAGTGCAAATTTCAACTGTCACTGTGGTGACATACAGACAGACGGACAAACAGCGAAGTCTTAGTACTAGGGTCCCATTTTTAACCTTTGGGTACGGAACCCTTAAAAGATTATCATGGTGTGGTTTCTAGTTTTCTACCCACCCCCACTGGAAAAGGGTGTGAGTTTATGTATGTAATAGGGCTAAATCCAAATCCAATAATCCAGCATCATCAAGCTAAAGTGAATAAGGCTAAATTCAAATTGGGAAGTAAAATCTTGCTAATAATTTTACGAAAGAGGCAACCTTTATTTGTATAATAATAATAAGCCAACTTAAATACTACAAATTCAATTTTACGCCAACAATTAAACTTAAACCTGAACAAAAACTCTCATTAGACTGAAACAAAACTGCACTTATCGAAATTTTATCACCAACAGTTATTATTTTTTCAACTGAACTTTTTAGCCGGTGCAACGAGTGCAAAAGTTAACTCCAGAATGTAGGGACCATAACACTTAAGATACGGGTACGTAACTTTTATACAAAGATAACTGCTTTTAGGTATCTTTTATACAAAAATAAATGGTTTTCGAATGAGTTCGGGGGCCATAACCGGCTGATAGTGTTATTAAAATTCTACTGTCAAAGTCGCTTTTTGTCTTTTTGTCTTTCGTACTTAAGAGGGCACATGGGCTGCGCATATGCTCACAATAAGGTAGTTGACAAAAGAAAGCTAATTACTCCCTCAGATAGATTTTCAAATAATATTGGACACATTTTATTTTTTCTCGTAAACAAAAAATGGAGAAATAGTGCTTCATAAAGTCGTGTGACATCACAATTTCGCACATTTTTTACCAGAAAGTCACGTCACAAGCGTGATCATTGTCACGTCTTATCTTCGTAAATTTTTATTAATTTGGTAAAGATATTGAATAAAAATGTTGGATACGTAAAATCACGGACTTAACAGAATCATATTTTTTTTTGTTGGGAAACATCCCTTTTGTAATAATGCCTACAGCAACCGATTGTTTTCTCATAAAATCGACGTTTACTGTAGCACGTTATAATTTCCTATTTTTGCAACTACTTAATAGGAAAAGAAAATGTCCGAAAATTACAAAAATGCCCCATTTTTACGGCCGTGGTTAGACTACCAGACAAATTCGGGAAATTTTTAACACAAAAGATGTCGATAGAAACCTAGGAATACTCTTTTTTTTAAAAATTAGTTTAGTTTTTGGAGTAGAAAAAAATCAAAATAGAGCTGGGACACATAGTAGTAGTGAAACTTCAACTGAAAAGTGGAAAAACGAATCGCAACAAAATGCGGGCAGATTGTTAATGTACTTTCTTGTCAAATTTGAAAACCTGCCCGTAAAACTTTAAAGTTAAAACTTTGTTTGTTTTGTTTTTCTAAGATATTTGTTTAAACTATACAGTGTGATTCTTTATAATGTGCACATATCGAAATGGGGGAATCTATGCTTAATTTTATCGACGGAAAAATTATTAAAAAAAATCTAAATATTTTTTAATATTTTATATGGAATTTTAAAAAAAAAATTCTGCTACTGTGACCCCAGTGTAAACAAAACGGTGTAACTTTTAAACTAAATTATCTATCGCGATGAAACAAACTCCATAATGATTGGAAGCAATTAGGCGTCCTCGTAAAATGAAAATTGTGGAAAAAAACTACCCTCAATTGAAAATAAACACGTTTTTTGATCAAAAAAACTTTTTTTTTTCATAACTTTTTACATTAAATTGTTTCATCGCGATAGATAATTTAGTTTAAAAGTTACACCGTTTTGTTTACATTGGGGTCACAACAGCGGACAACATTTTTGAAAATTCCATAAAAATATTAAAAAATATTTAGATTTTTTTAAATATTTTTTCCATCGATAAAATTAAGCATAGATTCCCTCATTTCGATATGTGCACATTATAAAGAATCACATTGTATAGAGTAAATGCATAGTAAATGACACAAATATTCTATATTAAATTTCTATTCTAACCAACACATTTATTAATATATACATTAATACCAAATGGGTTAAATAATCTTCGCAAAAATTCATTATTAGTAATCTAAAATTTTAAAAGTAAAAGCAGTTATTGTGAGGTAGCTGACAGACATATGTCGTCGCAGACTTTTTTGTAGAACTTTAATAGAGGAGAAATTCCATCATAAATGATGTTTGTGTAATTTAAAACATTTACGCAGCGCACGCAAAGGAACCTCAGAAAATCACGGAACATTTTTTTCCATTTTTCCATCATTTTTCATGTTTACCCCGATCCTACTGATTGTTGCTTGATTTTATATAATTTTTAACCTTCCTCGATAAATGGAAACACAAAAAGTATTCTTCAATTCCAACTAGTACTTCCTGGTATATCTCCCCTCCAAGCGGCCGTAACGCATTTCGTGACATAAAATCCTAATCTATAAAGAAGTTTCACTTCAAAAGGGAATTTAAAACGTCGATGTCGTCAAAATTTTGTGGTATATTCGGTCTGAGCTGAAGCTGTCTTTACTCTAACACACTCTACGGGGACAGGCATTTAACGTAACGCGATATCAATGATTTCATCAAATACCGACTTCGCCCTGTTCCCTCTTAAGGTGGTAAAATATTTAATTGTGGCAATAACAGTTAAAAGTTTAAGGTATAAATTGTTATCATTGTTTTACTGTTGGATTGTGCTTTTCGCTTGATTGATGGACACTTGAATTTTAATCACTGTAGTAATGTAAAAATAAATGAGAAACCTCAACTAAAAACTCCCCCGACTAAATCAAGCTCAATGTATTTAATCTTTATTTTAGAGGAAAAATCACTTTTTATACAAAATTCTGACTTTGCTATGAAACCAAACAAGTAACTTTTCAGAAAAGAAGTACCTGTTTTAATTTTTATACTAATGTGTGGGTACTGTATAAATGCATTAACGAACAGATTCATAAGTATTATTAGTCTTTGTAGAATGTCAAAAAAATGACAATTATAGATGCTAAGATAACTTATTTATACGATCCAAAAATTGTGTAGGTACTATTTTTAGGATTTCAAGAATGAATTGACGGAAAAAAAAACTTTAGTAGTCACTACATTGTTCATTGTAAAGCAAACATCATAACATGGTATGTGCATGCATGGTAATACATATTTAAGACAACT
This sequence comes from Diarsia rubi, assembly GCA_932274075.1. Classification (NCBI taxonomy): domain Eukaryota; kingdom Metazoa; phylum Arthropoda; class Insecta; order Lepidoptera; family Noctuidae; genus Diarsia; species Diarsia rubi. The sequence goes on along the minus strand of OW026424.1, from coordinate 14,106,797 downwards.
TAAGAAAAAATATTGCGAAGACTCATCACTAGTAACTAACACGGACTTACCCCAGGGTTACGAAAATGTCATTCCAGTTATTCAGCAGTCAATAGAAAAACGAATGGACATATATTTTTTCTTTTTTCACATAAACAAAAGATAAAGACGATACAGTGCTTCGAAAAGTCGCGTCAACTCGTGTGACGGTTAGTACTTTTTTACCCACAAAGTGACGTCAAAACCCCTACCTCATGATTTAGTAGACGTTGTATTTTTACCCGACTGCGGCGAAGCCCAAAAGGAGGGTTATGTGTTTGGAGTGTATGTATGGATGTATGTATGTCCGCTTCTTTGTTCCCTCATAACTCCTAAACGGATGAAGGGATTTGAATAAAAGATACGTCGTTAGATTCGTCTTGATGGCGCGAGTGTCACTGGCTACATTAAAATACACATACAAAAAAGAAAAGAAATTTGCGGATTTTGGGGGCCATAATTATAGCGTATTTCAAAAATAACCATTACCATCGAGTATGGTATCAAAATGAAGGGTTTTAAAAGGAGATTAAAAAAATATATGCCACTTATATGTTTAAAATAAATTCAAAGGCACAAATCATATAAACAAACACAAAAGTTAAATCATCTGCGAAGATTTTTACGCGACCAACGAAAGAACAGACACAAAAGAACTAAAAAGTTGGAAATAAAAAAAATAGTTTAAAAACTAAAAAACCCGACTGAAAAAACAAGCAACTGCAAGCTCAACTGCAACTGTAACAACAAAAACGAAACGTTCCCAGAGACACAGGTGAGTTAGGAAACAATCCAAAATGTGAACAGACCCTGGCCGAAAATTTTCGTTAAAGAAGCGCCCTTTATTACCTTCTGTTAAAACCTTTTAAATTTTTCGCCAGCCATAGTTTGCTAAACCCACATATACGACCTGCATACGAGTAGGTATCTTTTCCACGTGCATGAAAGGAGGTGCTGTGTAATGCTTTCTGAAACGAGCTAAACATCCTTTCAGGAAAAACTAGAACCGTGTAGAGCGGTTAAAGTTGAAAAATTGTTTTCTAAAGATTCGGGTATGAAGTCTACGCCAGTACGGAGTATTAGATCTTCTTTAAGATAACGTCAGTACCAAAATGTTTATGTAGTAGGTACATACTAAATGAAAAAAAAACAATTTCCTTTGAAAGAAAATCAATTTAGATAAACACATAGAATAAGCGTTGATTTTTCGTATGGCATTTGAATACAGTAAAATCAGTTTAGTGACTTATAGGGCTTTTTCATTATTCTTACTTTGGACCAGCAATGCAGAAGACACGCTGAGCTAGCTCCAATAGGGGATCGGATTGGGTCAAAAAAATATTATTCTAATTAGTTCGTCAGTTAGATTATCGAAAAATATTGTAAACGTGTTTACAATATTTTAAATATTGAAAAAAGATAAAATATGTAAAAATATCTGACGGACTAATTAGTTTTTTTTTGTCCGATCCCCTATTCATTTGGAATTAAGTCAGGAGAATGTTTTGAGTATTACCGTGGTAGCTATAAGAGTAGGAAGACAAAAGAAACTGTAGATGAACTGTTCGAAGAATGGTATGGCTAGAAAAAATGTGACTGCTCAGGTGACGAGTAATTGAGAAGTAAGAAAGAATAAGACATGCTGCACCGACCCCAAATAAATTGGCATCAGGTCAGGCAAATTATGACTTTGAACCAGTCAAAAAACATCATGCTACAATTTGTATTCGTACTCACTTCATCATCATCATCATTTCAGCCAAACGACGTCCACTGCTAGACATAGGCCTCCCCCAGGTGTGGCCGATACCATGCGTCTCGCATCCAGAGTATCCCCGCACCCTTCACCAAGCGTATTCACTTAATGCAAGAAAATCCCACTTTATTTTTCTACACTATTGTTTTACTCCAAACTTTCTTACCTTAGAACCTTAGTAGTATTTTCCAATAACAAACCTTTTCTTACCTCCACGTCTCGGTGATCTATGTCACGACACGTAAGTGGGGCGTTTCAAGCCGTGCGATTACCGTGCGGCGCACGTGGCATGTCCTGTCCATTTGCATGCTAATACGAGCCGGCCGGAACCAAGCCGTCCTGCCGCAGCATTGTATTGTAAACACTGCGTGATTCACGTCATCACACACGACGAGATCTGTTGTGATTAGAATTGTTTAGCTTAGTCGTTTGGGTTTGACACTTTCGTTTTTGTTTGGGTGGGATTAAGAAGAACGGTTTTTGGTACGTTTTTTAATTTGTTTAATGTTATGTTACCGTTTTGTGGTCATTCCCCAACAAATTAAGCAAAAAAAAATACTAACGCATTTTTCTATAATTTTATTGTGTTATGACTGCAATATAATGATTCAGCGTCATAAGTTTGAAATGGAAATTTCCGATGCCTAGTTTGAAACATTGAAATATATTTACAATGTTTACTGTTTTCGTTTTGTCCCAACATATGAATAAGTCATCACAATTGGACTTTTTTAGAAACGAACATACCAGTGAGCTAGTTTTTCGCTTCTAGATTATTGCGTCACCCGACAAATTGCGTCTACATTCCCTCGAATCCGACATCTAAAAACAACTCTAAATAGTCGATGTCGGTTCAAGGTGCACAGTCAATCGTGAAGTAAACTTGGACCGTAGTCCCCAATGCTTTGAGGGATGTCGATGAATTTTGTATGAAATAGCTAATGCGACCTCCGCTAGATAGATGATATTTCCTCTCCTAGACTTCTTAGCACATCATCAAATATGTACGTCGTATTTTCACATTTCGATTTTAAACTAGTAAATGTCAAACTGCTGAATCGATAAAAATAGTAAACCTGGTTAGTTTCGTGATAATATTTGAAAAACGTTAGGTAATTTAATTTTAGGTTATGTTGACACTGCAGAAAAATATTTGACTGGTTTCTACCAAAGCGGAGACGAGCAGAGCGGAGAGGAGATGTGCCTTTATGTTATGGTGCGTGTTATTACTGTGTCATGAAATTTTAATGCATGCCTACTAACCAGTATTGTACATGTTAGCAAATAAATAAAATTCGACCAAGTAACGGCATAAAACCAGATGTAAATATTAAGTAATGTGATTGGTCGATTTCGGCACGTCTCCGTTCCGCTCCGCTAGATCGTCTCCGCTGTGGTGGAAACCGGGCCTAAGGCTACGGTTCCACTGAGGCGGAGCAGAGCAGAGCGGAGACGAGCTGTGCCGCAATTTACCAATCACATGGCTTGAATACAATACACCTATCTGCTAAAAGAGATTTCGAGAATCGCGGCACAGCTCGTCTCCGCTCTGCTCTGCTCCGCCGATGGCTTACATGGGAAGCCTTGTCGGTCGAACTGTCGTATGGGCGACCGCCGAGCATAAAATCCTAGGTTCGATTGCCAGTTTGTTATTAGATTTATCCATCAGAAATCTCTCAAAAATAGTCACGGAGCCTGAATTAGTGCCCAGTTGATGGCAATAGGCTCTCCCCCTATTGCATGGGCAATCATGACTGCCGAAATATGGGTGTACTTGTTAGGTATATCTCTGTCTAACCCTTAGGGGATTACAAGCGTGAAATAGGTATAATAAAATGAAAACATGTGAAGTTTATTGTGTATGTATTTATGTACCTACATGCATTTTGTGTGAACATAAATGAATAAATTAATGACTTCAGAAATATCCTTTGCATTTTGTCTTCGGAAATATGCCTTTGTAAATTATGAGCTTTAGCTTAAAAGACTGCTAATTTAATCAGTGCGATATGGCGAGTCTGTAAGTAAAACTACAGTTGTTGTTAATATTAGATATCGAGAATGAAGCTTGAGAGTAATAATTGAATATCACCATTCTTGTCAACTGAATATGAGTAGATATTTCCTGTAATTCAACCAGACTACAAAGGTACCTTTGTAGACCAATAGGCCTTTTTTTTGGCGGGTGGAAAATCATCAAATAACCCCTTCCGCTCTTGGGCAGAGCGAAAGGGAGTGTCCGACTTCTACTGACTAAAAACCACCCATGTTCCTTCTGAGCCCTATACGTCGAGGCCGTGGTAACTTGTGAACAACCCGCAGCACCGACGGGCGTCGGCCCTTGCGCCTCCCATGTCGCTGACATCTTTTGAGGCGCGCGTGGAACACGAACGCGCCGTCGACACGGCCTGTCGTCGTCGTAAGACGGACGGACGGCGAGCTAGCCCATCACTCACCGTCCACAAGCCCGCGTCTACGGTGGCCGGAAGCCATCACGTGGCCCCCGACGCCCGGAGCGCCTCCCGCGGCGGCTGGGACGAGAGTTTCTCTCCCTCTCGCGTTCCGCCACCTCCTTCGCTAGCATCACTGCTTCGCAGAAGGAGGCGACGGCGTCCCATTCCTCCTCGCCCTAGACCAATAGGCCTCAAGGTTGATTGCATTTGACGTACTGTTAAGACTGGCTAAAGCCACTGAAAGCCTTTGAAATCCTTTGAAAGCCTTTGAAATTGCCTGTGTACTCGTAATGTGGTTCATGTAACCACCATGGACCTCCATTACATTAAGGTTCTGTGGCGGTGTTGTGTCTTCGTCCTTATAAAAGGTTCTCAGCTCCAAGTGACCAGTTCAGGATTGGAGTTTCAATGAATGTAACAACCGTTTGGGTCGATCTTCAGGATAAGTCGCGCTTTAGTGGGTTAGTCCTTGGATAGGTGACCACCCATTTCATACCGGATTTCTTTCGTGCTTTGGAAAGCTCGCTGAACCGTTGGTTCCGGCTGTCATTCGTAGATTATTGATAATAGATACAGATAGTAAGTGGCCCGCAACGCCCGAAGCATAACCCGCGGCGGCTTGGACGAGAGGTTCTCTCCCTCTCACGTTCCGCCACCTTCTTCGCTAGCATCACTGCTTCACAGAAGGAGGCGACGGCGTCCCATTCCTCCTCGCCCCGGACCATGGCTTTCACCAGGGCCGGACGCGAGAGATCGCCACCGCCGAGTAGTAAGGAAGGTATATTACCCAGTAACTCATCGCTCAACGAAGAACGTTGTAGACAACTGCTCAATATACTTACAAACAGATTCAGCGGAATTTTCAGAAAATGTTTTCTTTATTTTGAGTTAATACATGATTGAGCAATTACAAACATTAATAAAATAATAATTCAACAAATAAATCAGAAACTACAATTCACATGACGAATGCAAATTCAGAAATTAATACAATAACTACCATATTGATTTATCCGAACTCATTCAACCGTGCTGAATGCCGCTGTCAAATAAATAGATACTGTCCATTGTCCGTATATTAATTTAACGTTTAATTAATATTAATTAATTAATGGTGAATTAGCGACCGGCAGGAACCAGTTAAATCAATGGCAAGCATCACAGTGAGGTTCCTGTCATTTACACTGGAGTATACATGATTGATGGAAAACTTTAACATCACGCCTATTTTGGAATCAAATATAACAGCTCACAACTTAGGACCCAGTAATATTAATGACAACAATATCTGTGGTTCCCTGTGTGCCTATTGGCCTTGTTCTGTTCTGTCTCCTACTGATATGGAGGAAAGTGGAAATTTTTGTTTTTGCAAATCCTCCGCTATTTTTTTCTGATTAATTTCGTTGCGGGATCCAAGGCAGTTAAATCATTTCTCTGGGACTTCGTCGAGCTTCATTGTCTCGGCGCTTTTCTTGTGGTCGCCACTGTTGGTTCTGGCTTATAGGAGTTACAGTGGTTTGCAAACAGTGAGGCGGGCTTGTCCCAATTTAAAAAAAAAAAAACACTCCTATAATCTCTGAAGGACTAGGAAGAGATACAGCTAATATTTCACCCACATTTCGCCACAGTTATTTTTAAGGCCCATATAAAGGGGGCAAACCTATTGCCATCAACCGGGCACAAATCAATACTCCGTAGCTCGTAATGAGAAGTTCCTGGTGGAAAAAGGACCGTCCTGTCGCGGTCGCCACATGAACGGGACTGCAATAGGGGATCGGACTGAGTCAAAAAACAATGATTGTAATTATTCCGTCAGTTAGATTATCGAAAAATATTGGATACGTGTTTTTTGTTTTATCAAATTAATCAAAATTTACGAAGATACTCGTAACATGTGGTTTTGACGGTATTTTGTAGGTAAAAAATGTACTATCATATTATGACGTTTTCGAAGAGTTCACGAGTTTTTAAAAGCACTGTATTGACTTCATTTTTTGTTTATGTGAAAAAAGAAAAAATACGTGTCCAATATTTTTTGGAAATCTATCTGACGGACTAATTAGTTTTTTTTGTCCGATCCCCTCAACTTTTATGACTTGCATTTACAAGGTATTTATTTTAGACGGACGCTTGCGCCGATTTTCTCGGATATTATCTTGTCTCTGACGGGCGGCGCGCAGTGTTGCCTGGTGAGTCGCCCCGCAGGTAGTGATGCGCCGCGTCGTTCGTTATAGTAATTTAGGCGGGTGCACACTGGCGTGCACATACTCCGCGGCGTTGAAGCATTCAACATTAATGGTGTCGTGGGCAATAGGCACATTTTGTGGACAGCCCGTTTCAATCGGCGCTAGCGTCCGTCCATAAAAACTTATAAATACCTTGTAAATGCAAGTAATAAAATTCATGCACAGAAGAAGCTTTAATTGCAGTCCGACTCAGGAACCGTACCCAGGACAGGACCTCGCGCTGAGTAGACACGATTACGATCACTACACCATCCAAGTCATTTTAGTCAGTAACTTTTACGGTTGATTTTTTACCGGAGGTGTTACAAACATAATGACAAATCGTTTAATTATAACTAGTCATAAGTCAGTACATATTTTATAACTACACGGAGTATTCTGGAAACTAGTTTCAAAAGAGGCGTAAAATAAAATCAAGGTTATTCCTTCGTTCAGATTTAACTCTTAATTTAAACTAATGTAATATAAGACACAGTATCAGAATTAATTAGATTCTAAACTTAATTACGGAAGCCAGGTAATGCCAGCCAGGTAATTATAATTCAATACTTACTAGAATTGACTTGAAGCTTGAAGCCATTAGATGTAATGTTTTAATTGGTGAGATAATTTCTACTTGGAAATCTATCACTTTCCGTCACCTTGACCTTTAATTATTATTAATCAATTGACTTTGACTAGAACAGTGGTGGCCCAGTGGTGGCATCCTTCGACTTACACGGAGTAATTCATGGGTTCAAAACTAGGCAGCCGCATTACTTTGTATAATTAATTTCATCATCAGAACTCTCAAAACGGTGGATACCATCGTGGTGTAATCGGCTTGTCTTATATCAAAAAATTACAGACATGTGACATCTACGAACCCGCACTGCATGGTGGACTATAGCTCATTGTCTTTCATAGAGAGGATGCCTGTGTCCCAGCAGTGGGAAAATCAATTCAAGACTGATTATGTATCAATTGACTTTATATTTAAGATTAAGAGTTTCTGTCATACTATTTATTCATTAGTATTGTTTTTGTTGTACCTTTTTTGTCACTAAGATGCAACTCTAACCCTGGTATTCCAACATACACACAAAAAATCCACAACATCATTTAACGTCACTCAATAAGTCAATATGATAACTCTCAGAATTCCCCAAGATCGAGGTTCGACGGCTGTCTTTAAGACATTGAGAGGAAACGACTGTAATCACCTGAATTCTAAGTAAGTCTGAAGGGTAAAGGAGGGGCTGCGGGATGTTGTAAGAGATACCGTGGCCTCAACATAAAGGGCTAAGAAGGAACATGGGTGGTTTTTAGTCAGTAGAAGTCTGAGACTCCCTTTCGCTCTGCCCAAGAGCGGGAGGGGTTATTTGATGATTTTCCAACCACCAAAAAAAAGGGTAAAGAAAGGCCTTCTTTACTTCTTTTGACTTGCTCATTTACTAGTATTATATCTGAAGATATGTTATATACTAGTTCGTACCAAAATCATCTTTGGGAGCTATTTATACCTCTTTTGTATCTGTTTTGAACTTCTGTCTATAACAGTTCTCAATTGGTTTGTTTTATCCTCAAGTTACATGTTAGTACCTACACAATTACCCGAACAAACAATTAATTGTTTTCCTTTCCCGAATTGCTTGAGAGTCAACTTTATAATCCCACAAAACGTTTTCGTCTTAAAAACATTACGTCTTACTAACACGATTCTATATTCACTTTTATTCGTTTATGTCATAATCGTCTTTTGTTTTAACTACTCTGTTTTTACAAAAATTCGTCGACCATAAACATTAAACAAATATTTAAAAAAGTTTTACTACTTATTTAACTAATCTTAACTTTAGTAAATTATCATATTTCACAGTCAATGACTCGCAATCAATTACAATAATATTTACATTTAATACGTTTCACTAGTAAACATTCAACATGCTGCGTGCATGCGTGCTTTTTTACTTGCAGTGTTCGTCGTTGCGGGCATTCGGCGGCGTGTGGTTCGGCGTGGTGGCTTTCGGAATGACGTATTGCACTCGTAGTTTTGTTTTATGAATTGTTCTTATGACATTCAAAAGTGCCAGTAATGGTTTAATTGAAATAAATGCTTTGAGTTTGAGTTTTCATGTAGCTCCATTCTGCGGAAAAAACAATACACAGTTAAAGATTTCTCTAACGTAGGCCTACCGACACATTGATACATGGTATTTTCCCAGCCATTGAAAACAAAGCAAAATATTTAGGTAAATTCATTCATTAATCTTGTAAAAATACTAGCCGTACAGGCATGCGTTAAATAAAACACTTTACGACCAATTCTCATACCTACCAAATATGCTAACTGACGCACTCAGAGAGCTTTAATGATTACTTAGGCCATCACTTAGTAATGGTTTTGACAGTTTTGTCATACAAAAATGTGTCATTAAATATCTCTGAGTACGGCAGTTAAAAATATGAAAATCGGTGATGCTGATTTGGAGGAGTGTGACCGACTCCTCCGAAACGACTTGACCGATTTTATGTTCACGGCAAACACCGTTTTTTTTTTTTTTTTTTTTTTTTGGTGGGTGTAAAATCATCGAATAACCCCTCCCGCTCTTGGGCAGAGCGAAAGGGAGTGTCAGACTTCTACTGACTAAAAACCACCCATGTTCCTTCTTCGCCCTCTATGTCGAGGCCGCGATAACCAGAGGACTACCCGCAGCCCCGACAGGACGGCAAACACCGTGCCACGAGATATTTATATATTACTAGCTGTCGCCAGCGGCTTTACCCGCTACAACCCACGGGAATATAAAATCGGGATAAAAACTATCCTATTTGTTAATCCAGGTTATAAAGTATCTGTGTATCGAATTTCATCCAAATCCGTGTAGTAGTTTTTGGGTGAAGAAGTAACAAACATACACACTCACACACTCACAAACTTTCGCCTTTATAATATTAGTGTGAAGTGTGATTATACATTTTGATTTTTAAAGAGTGCCTATGGAGTTTCTTGTCCATTCTTCTCCATAGATACCCAGGCTTTGGGATACGCACTACAGTATAAGTCATTCTGCCTTGTGACAGTGACTGTAAATTATTCCTTTTATTTTTGGCTTTCATAAGTGCTTGTAGTGGTCTAAATAAAATAATGCTTACTACCAATTATTAATGTAATACCCATAGACACTCCATATTGTACACTAGGCTTGTATCATATAAAACAGTGTAACAGTTGCGGATATGCCAATAAATAAATAAAATTACCCCTTTAAATTTTCTTTTTACTCGACTGGGGGGAAACCCAAAAGTAGGGTTATTTATTGTTTTAAATCGTCAGTCCATCTACTTCATATTTTCTAAACACCATTACGTCACATCCTTTAAGCTCCCCATAGTCTGGTGTCACAAATTACACTCGTAATCCATGGGAGCCGGCAATGGCTTCTATCAGACACAACCTAAGCCTCCCCTGAGACCGCAGTCGCACGGTATGGTCTTATGTAGTTCACAGTAATAAATGACAATGATATTTACCGTCAGTTGGCATCAGGTCAGGCAAATTATGACTTTGAACCAGTCAAAAAACATCATGCTACAATTTGTATTCGTACTCACTTCATCATCATCATCATTTCAGCCAAACGACGTCCACTGCTAGACATAGGCCTCCCCCAGGTGTGGCCGATACCATGCGTCTCGCATCCAGAGTATCCCCGCACCCTTCACCAAGCGTATTCACTTAATGCAAGAAAATCCCACTTTATTTTTCTACACTATTGTTTTACTCCAAACTTTCTTACCTTAGAACCTTAGTAGTATTTTCCAATAACAAACCTTTTCTTACCTCCACGTCTCGGTGATCTATGTCACGACACGTAAGTGGGGCGTTTCAAGCCGTGCGATTACCGTGCGGCGCACGTGGCATGTCCTGTCCATTTGCATGCTAATACGAGCCGGCCGGAACCAAGCCGTCCTGCCGCAGCATTGTATTGTAAACACTGCGTGATTCACGTCATCACACACGACGAGATCTGTTGTGATTAGAATTGTTTAGCTTAGTCGTTTGGGTTTGACACTTTCGTTTTTGTTTGGGTGGGATTAAGAAGAACGGTTTTTGGTACGTTTTTTAATTTGTTTAATGTTATGTTACCGTTTTGTGGTCATTCCCCAACAAATTAAGCAAAAAAAAATACTAACGCATTTTTCTATAATTTTATTGTGTTATGACTGCAATATAATGATTCAGCGTCATAAGTTTGAAATGGAAATTTCCGATGCCTAGTTTGAAACATTGAAATATATTTACAATGTTTACTGTTTTCGTTTTGTCCCAACATATGAATAAGTCATCACAATTGGACTTTTTTAGAAACGAACATACCAGTGAGCTAGTTTTTCGCTTCTAGATTATTGCGTCACCCGACAAATTGCGTCTACATTCCCTCGAATCCGACATCTAAAAACAACTCTAAATAGTCGATGTCGGTTCAAGGTGCACAGTCAATCGTGAAGTAAACTTGGACCGTAGTCCCCAATGCTTTGAGGGATGTCGATGAATTTTGTATGAAATAGCTAATGCGACCTCCGCTAGATAGATGATATTTCCTCTCCTAGACTTCTTAGCACATCATCAAATATGTACGTCGTATTTTCACATTTCGATTTTAAACTAGTAAATGTCAAACTGCTGAATCGATAAAAATAGTAAACCTGGTTAGTTTCGTGATAATATTTGAAAAACGTTAGGTAATTTAATTTTAGGTTATGTTGACACTGCAGAAAAATATTTGACTGGTTTCTACCAAAGCGGAGACGAGCAGAGCGGAGAGGAGATGTGCCTTTATGTTATGGTGCGTGTTATTACTGTGTCATGAAATTTTAATGCATGCCTACTAACCAGTATTGTACATGTTAGCAAATAAATAAAATTCGACCAAGTAACGGCATAAAACCAGATGTAAATATTAAGTAATGTGATTGGTCGATTTCGGCACGTCTCCGTTCCGCTCCGCTAGATCGTCTCCGCTGTGGTGGAAACCGGGCCTAAGGCTACGGTTCCACTGAGGCGGAGCAGAGCAGAGCGGAGACGAGCTGTGCCGCAATTTACCAATCACATGGCTTGAATACAATACACCTATCTGCTAAAAGAGATTTCGAGAATCGCGGCACAGCTCGTCTCCGCTCTGCTCTGCTCCGCCGATGGCTTACATGGGAAGCCTTGTCGGTCGAACTGTCGTATGGGCGACCGCCGAGCATAAAATCCTAGGTTCGATTGCCAGTTTGTTATTAGATTTATCCATCAGAAATCTCTCAAAAATAGTCACGGAGCCTGAATTAGTGCCCAGTTGATGGCAATAGGCTCTCCCCCTATTGCATGGGCAATCATGACTGCCGAAATATGGGTGTACTTGTTAGGTATATCTCTGTCTAACCCTTAGGGGATTACAAGCGTGAAATAGGTATAATAAAATGAAAACATGTGAAGTTTATTGTGTATGTATTTATGTACCTACATGCATTTTGTGTGAACATAAATGAATAAATTAATGACTTCAGAAATATCCTTTGCATTTTGTCTTCGGAAATATGCCTTTGTAAATTATGAGCTTTAGCTTAAAAGACTGCTAATTTAATCAGTGCGATATGGCGAGTCTGTAAGTAAAACTACAGTTGTTGTTAATATTAGATATCGAGAATGAAGCTTGAGAGTAATAATTGAATATCACCATTCTTGTCAACTGAATATGAGTAGATATTTCCTGTAATTCAACCAGACTACAAAGGTACCTTTGTAGACCAATAGGCCTTTTTTTTGGCGGGTGGAAAATCATCAAATAACCCCTTCCGCTCTTGGGCAGAGCGAAAGGGAGTGTCCGACTTCTACTGACTAAAAACCACCCATGTTCCTTCTGAGCCCTATACGTCGAGGCCGTGGTAACTTGTGAACAACCCGCAGCACCGACGGGCGTCGGCCCTTGCGCCTCCCATGTCGCTGACATCTTTTGAGGCGCGCGTGGAACACGAACGCGCCGTCGACACGGCCTGTCGTCGTCGTAAGACGGACGGACGGCGAGCTAGCCCATCACTCACCGTCCACAAGCCCGCGTCTACGGTGGCCGGAAGCCATCACGTGGCCCCCGACGCCCGGAGCGCCTCCCGCGGCGGCTGGGACGAGAGTTTCTCTCCCTCTCGCGTTCCGCCACCTCCTTCGCTAGCATCACTGCTTCGCAGAAGGAGGCGACGGCGTCCCATTCCTCCTCGCCCTAGACCAATAGGCCTCAAGGTTGATTGCATTTGACGTACTGTTAAGACTGGCTAAAGCCACTGAAAGCCTTTGAAATCCTTTGAAAGCCTTTGAAATTGCCTGTGTACTCGTAATGTGGTTCATGTAACCACCATGGACCTCCATTACATTAAGGTTCTGTGGCGGTGTTGTGTCTTCGTCCTTATAAAAGGTTCTCAGCTCCAAGTGACCAGTTCAGGATTGGAGTTTCAATGAATGTAACAAACGTTTGGGTCGATCTTCAGGATAAGTCGCGCTTTAGTGGGTTAGTCCTTGGATAGGTGACCACCCATTTCATACCGGATTTCTTTCGTGCTTTGGAAAGCTCGCTGAACCGTTGGTTCCGGCTGTCATTCGTAGATTATTGATAATAGATACAGATAGTAAGTGGCCCGCAACGCCCGAAGCATAACCCGCGGCGGCTTGGACGAGAGGTTCTCTCCCTCTCACGTTCCGCCACCTTCTTCGCTAGCATCACTGCTTCACAGAAGGAGGCGACGGCGTCCCATTCCTCCTCGCCCCGGACCATGGCTTTCACCAGGGCCGGACGCGAGAGATCGCCACCGCCGAGTAGTAAGGAAGGTATATTACCCAGTAACTCATCGCTCAACGAAGAACGTTGTAGACAACTGCTCAATATACTTACAAACAGATTCAGCGGAATTTTCAGAAAATGTTTTCTTTATTTTGAGTTAATACATGATTGAGCAATTACAAACATTAATAAAATAATAATTCAACAAATAAATCAGAAACTACAATTCACATGACGAATGCAAATTCAGAAATTAATACAATAACTACCATATTGATTTATCCGAACTCATTCAACCGTGCTGAATGCCGCTGTCAAATAAATAGATACTGTCCATTGTCCGTATATTAATTTAACGTTTAATTAATATTAATTAATTAATGGTGAATTAGCGACCGGCAGGAACCAGTTAAATCAATGGCAAGCATCACAGTGAGGTTCCTGTCATTTACACTGGAGTATACATGATTGATGGAAAACTTTAACATCACGCCTATTTTGGAATCAAATATAACAGCTCACAACTTAGGACCCAGTAATATTAATGACAACAATATCTGTGGTTCCCTGTGTGCCTATTGGCCTTGTTCTGTTCTGTCTCCTACTGATATGGAGGAAAGTGGAAATTTTTGTTTTTGCAAATCCTCCGCTATTTTTTTCTGATTAATTTCGTTGCGGGATCCAAGGCAGTTAAATCATTTCTCTGGGACTTCGTCGAGCTTCATTGTCTCGGCGCTTTTCTTGTGGTCGCCACTGTTGGTTCTGGCTTATAGGAGTTACAGTGGTTTGCAAACAGTGAGGCGGGCTTGTCCCAATTTAAAAAAAAAAAAACACTCCTATAATCTCTGAAGGACTAGGAAGAGATACAGCTAATATTTCACCCACATTTCGCCACAGTTATTTTTAAGGCCCATATAAAGGGGGCAAACCTATTGCCATCAACCGGGCACAAATCAATACTCCGTAGCTCGTAATGAGAAGTTCCTGGTGGAAAAAGGACCGTCCTGTCGCGGTCGCCACATGAACGGGACTGCAATAGGGGATCGGACTGAGTCAAAAAACAATGATTGTAATTATTCCGTCAGTTAGATTATCGAAAAATATTGGATACGTGTTTTTTGTTTTATCAAATTAATCAAAATTTACGAAGATACTCGTAACATGTGGTTTTGACGGTATTTTGTAGGTAAAAAATGTACTATCATATTATGACGTTTTCGAAGAGTTCACGAGTTTTTAAAAGCACTGTATTGACTTCATTTTTTGTTTATGTGAAAAAAGAAAAAATACGTGTCCAATATTTTTTGGAAATCTATCTGACGGACTAATTAGTTTTTTTTGTCCGATCCCCTCAACTTTTATGACTTGCATTTACAAGGTATTTATTTTAGACGGACGCTTGCGCCGATTTTCTCGGATATTATCTTGTCTCTGACGGGCGGCGCGCAGTGTTGCCTGGTGAGTCGCCCCGCAGGTAGTGATGCGCCGCGTCGTTCGTTATAGTAATTTAGGCGGGTGCACACTGGCGTGCACATACTCCGCGGCGTTGAAGCATTCAACATTAATGGTGTCGTGGGCAATAGGCACATTTTGTGGACAGCCCGTTTCAATCGGCGCTAGCGTCCGTCCATAAAAACTTATAAATACCTTGTAAATGCAAGTAATAAAATTCATGCACAGAAGAAGCTTTAATTGCAGTCCGACTCAGGAACCGTACCCAGGACAGGACCTCGCGCTGAGTAGACACGATTACGATCACTACACCATCCAAGTCATTTTAGTCAGTAACTTTTACGGTTGATTTTTTACCGGAGGTGTTACAAACATAATGACAAATCGTTTAATTATAACTAGTCATAAGTCAGTACATATTTTATAACTACACGGAGTATTCTGGAAACTAGTTTCAAAAGAGGCGTAAAATAAAATCAAGGTTATTCCTTCGTTCAGATTTAACTCTTAATTTAAACTAATGTAATATAAGACACAGTATCAGAATTAATTAGATTCTAAACTTAATTACGGAAGCCAGGTAATGCCAGCCAGGTAATTATAATTCAATACTTACTAGAATTGACTTGAAGCTTGAAGCCATTAGATGTAATGTTTTAATTGGTGAGATAATTTCTACTTGGAAATCTATCACTTTCCGTCACCTTGACCTTTAATTATTATTAATCAATTGACTTTGACTAGAACAGTGGTGGCCCAGTGGTGGCATCCTTCGACTTACACGGAGTAATTCATGGGTTCAAAACTAGGCAGCCGCATTACTTTGTATAATTAATTTCATCATCAGAACTCTCAAAACGGTGGATACCATCGTGGTGTAATCGGCTTGTCTTATATCAAAAAATTACAGACATGTGACATCTACGAACCCGCACTGCATGGTGGACTATAGCTCATTGTCTTTCATAGAGAGGATGCCTGTGTCCCAGCAGTGGGAAAATCAATTCAAGACTGATTATGTATCAATTGACTTTATATTTAAGATTAAGAGTTTCTGTCATACTATTTATTCATTAGTATTGTTTTTGTTGTACCTTTTTTGTCACTAAGATGCAACTCTAACCCTGGTATTCCAACATACACACAAAAAATCCACAACATCATTTAACGTCACTCAATAAGTCAATATGATAACTCTCAGAATTCCCCAAGATCGAGGTTCGACGGCTGTCTTTAAGACATTGAGAGGAAACGACTGTAATCACCTGAATTCTAAGTAAGTCTGAAGGGTAAAGGAGGGGCTGCGGGATGTTGTAAGAGATACCGTGGCCTCAACATAAAGGGCTAAGAAGGAACATGGGTGGTTTTTAGTCAGTAGAAGTCTGAGACTCCCTTTCGCTCTGCCCAAGAGCGGGAGGGGTTATTTGATGATTTTCCAACCACCAAAAAAAAGGGTAAAGAAAGGCCTTCTTTACTTCTTTTGACTTGCTCATTTACTAGTATTATATCTGAAGATATGTTATATACTAGTTCGTACCAAAATCATCTTTGGGAGCTATTTATACCTCTTTTGTATCTGTTTTGAACTTCTGTCTATAACAGTTCTCAATTGGTTTGTTTTATCCTCAAGTTACATGTTAGTACCTACACAATTACCCGAACAAACAATTAATTGTTTTCCTTTCCCGAATTGCTTGAGAGTCAACTTTATAATCCCACAAAACGTTTTCGTCTTAAAAACATTACGTCTTACTAACACGATTCTATATTCACTTTTATTCGTTTATGTCATAATCGTCTTTTGTTTTAACTACTCTGTTTTTACAAAAATTCGTCGACCATAAACATTAAACAAATATTTAAAAAAGTTTTACTACTTATTTAACTAATCTTAACTTTAGTAAATTATCATATTTCACAGTCAATGACTCGCAATCAATTACAATAATATTTACATTTAATACGTTTCACTAGTAAACATTCAACATGCTGCGTGCATGCGTGCTTTTTTACTTGCAGTGTTCGTCGTTGCGGGCATTCGGCGGCGTGTGGTTCGGCGTGGTGGCTTTCGGAATGACGTATTGCACTCGTAGTTTTGTTTTATGAATTGTTCTTATGACATTCAAAAGTGCCAGTAATGGTTTAATTGAAATAAATGCTTTGAGTTTGAGTTTTCATGTAGCTCCATTCTGCGGAAAAAACAATACACAGTTAAAGATTTCTCTAACGTAGGCCTACCGACACATTGATACATGGTATTTTCCCAGCCATTGAAAACAAAGCAAAATATTTAGGTAAATTCATTCATTAATCTTGTAAAAATACTAGCCGTACAGGCATGCGTTAAATAAAACACTTTACGACCAATTCTCATACCTACCAAATATGCTAACTGACGCACTCAGAGAGCTTTAATGATTACTTAGGCCATCACTTAGTAATGGTTTTGACAGTTTTGTCATACAAAAATGTGTCATTAAATATCTCTGAGTACGGCAGTTAAAAATATGAAAATCGGTGATGCTGATTTGGAGGAGTGTGACCGACTCCTCCGAAACGACTTGACCGATTTTATGTTCACGGCAAACACCGTTTTTTTTTTTTTTTTTTTTTTTTTTTTGGTGGGTGTAAAATCATCGAATAACCCCTCCCGCTCTTGGGCAGAGCGAAAGGGAGTGTCAGACTTCTACTGACTAAAAACCACCCATGTTCCTTCTTCGCCCTCTATGTCGAGGCCGCGATAACCAGAGGACTACCCGCAGCCCCGACAGGACGGCAAACACCGTGCCACGAGATATTTATATATTACTAGCTGTCGCCAGCGGCTTTACCCGCTACAACCCACGGGAATATAAAATCGGGATAAAAACTATCCTATTTGTTAATCCAGGTTATAAAGTATCTGTGTATCGAATTTCATCCAAATCCGTGTAGTAGTTTTTGGGTGAAGAAGTAACAAACATACACACTCACACACTCACAAACTTTCGCCTTTATAATATTAGTGTGAAGTGTGATTATACATTTTGATTTTTAAAGAGTGCCTATGGAGTTTCTTGTCCATTCTTCTCCATAGATACCCAGGCTTTGGGATACGCACTACAGTATAAGTCATTCTGCCTTGTGACAGTGACTGTAAATTATTCCTTTTATTTTTGGCTTTCATAAGTGCTTGTAGTGGTCTAAATAAAATAATGCTTACTACCAATTATTAATGTAATACCCATAGACACTCCATATTGTACACTAGGCTTGTATCATATAAAACAGTGTAACAGTTGCGGATATGCCAATAAATAAATAAAATTACCCCTTTAAATTTTCTTTTTACTCGACTGGGGGGAAACCCAAAAGTAGGGTTATTTATTGTTTTAAATCGTCAGTCCATCTACTTCATATTTTCTAAACACCATTACGTCACATCCTTTAAGCTCCCCATAGTCTGGTGTCACAAATTACACTCGTAATCCATGGGAGCCGGCAATGGCTTCTATCAGACACAACCTAAGCCTCCCCTGAGACCGCAGTCGCACGGTATGGTCTTATGTAGTTCACAGTAATAAATGACAATGATATTTACCGTCATTATTACGCTTAAATGGTGTGGCGGTTTGTTTATTTTGGCATTTGTATTAGACAAGCTTTTGCCCGCGACATTAGTCAGCGTGACAGTATTATTAAATACTAGTTGTTGCCAGTGGCTTCGCCCGCTACAACTCTACTACTACTAACTCAAAACTATCCTATGTGTTAATCTAAGGTGTCAGCTAACTCCATGCCAAATTTTATTAAAATCGCTATAGCCGTTTAGACATGAAGAAGTAACAAACATACACACTCACACACAAACTTTCGCCTTTATAATATAAGTGTGATTAAGTGTGTTATTAGTGTGATAAGTAGGATTACTTCCCTAATCGAATTGGATTTTGTTAACAATTTCAAGGGTTTTAATTTTTTTGCATGGACCCTAACTCTTCCTCTAAAATAAAAGTCTCGACCAATTCAGTGACATTAAATGTTTGACCGTAATTAATGAAATAAGTAACCAAAAAAAGTATAATAAAGTTCTAGATTAGTTACTTATATCCACCATTTTAAGGGTTCTGTTGTTCTTATAGATTCATCCTGTCCGTCTGTCTGTATGTATGTTTGTTACGAACGTATGGCACAGCGTCAGCGATTTTACTCCGAGACTATTGGCACCATACTATTTTACTGTTGAGTGTCACATGGCCCATATTAGTATAAAATTATTGCTTCATATTGTTTGGCCCTGCGGAACCTTTACGCCCGGGTCCGACTCGCCTTTAGCTGGTTTTTATTATTTCGTGAAACCACCAATAAAAATCAGGTAAACCATTTAGAACTTTACTGCTACTTTTCCACATAAACAGCTTTCTCGCTCCTAAACCTGCCAAAAACTAAACGCTAGGCATTTCCAGTTCAATCCTGAAATGTATCGGCCGGCTAGGCATAAAGTGTCTTGCATACATGTCGATTTCGGCCGTTACGGTCGTCACTCGGCTCCATAGCGCCACACATAGGCCGGCTAGATCGTATTTTGAACATTTACGGCTTGCACAGCTCGTGTACGGCGTACGAACGGCCGGTATGACTCAGTCCCGTTGCTAGTTAGACTAAAATCGGGACTTGTAGGAGCATTACGTCACTCTTGAATATTTACTGCTTGTCCGAAACTACGAGCTTATTGTGAAAGGTTCTCTTGTTAGGTAGAATGTGCGAGTCTCGGAACTGCACACGATTTACTTTTGTTACATTAGGTGAACGTGGTAATTAATTTTTTCTTCTTTTTTTAAAACTTTGCCCCACACTATTAATTTCTCCTGTATCGTGGGTGCGTTCACAAACATTTAAACTCACATACACAATACCCAGACCCGAAACAACTATCTGTAGGTCATACAAATATTTGTTCCGTGCGGGAATCGAACACGCGACACGCAGCGCAGCAGTCCATTGCTTGAGCAACTGCGCCAACCGTGCCGTCAAAAATTGGGATATAGTTTATTGAGATACAAGTAAGACTATACTAAATATATATATAAAACTAATTAAACTAACGTGGTAATTTAGGTCAACTTCGGCTAAAATATAGTTATGCCTATCACACAAATTTAATAATCTGTAAGGAGGTCGCATAATAGCCAATCAAATTGAACAAAAAATCTATGACTGTTGCAGTAGGTAGTTCAAACTCAAGACACGCTGCTCTAGGGCACGTCACAATAGTAGCGAGAAGTCCCCTTTTCGAGGAGTGGCTGGAGAGGCGCCACTGCACCCTCATCTTCCGCCTGACGCAGTACCTCACCGGACATGGCTGTTTCTGGTGGTACCGGCACCGAATCAAGCGGGAGGAAACGACCGGATGCTTTCACTGCGAGGATCGGTCGGATGACACAATGGAGCACACCGTGGAGGTCTGCTGCGCATGGGTGGAGCCCAGCCGTGTTCTAGTATCGGCGATTGGCGGCGGCGACCTCTCGCGTCCGGCCCTGGTTCAAGCCATGGTCCATGGGAGAGGTCGATTTCTTCTGCAAAGGAGTGGTGCCAACGAAGAAGGTGGCGGAACGTGAAAAAGAGAGAACCTATCATCCCATCCACCGCGGGAGACGCTCCGGGCATCAGCGCGGGCCTGTGAACGGTGAGTAATGGGCTAGCTCACCATTTTTTTTTTTTTTTTTGGTGTGTGTAAAATCATCGAATAACCCCTCCCGCTCTTGGGCAGAGCGAAAGGGAGTGTCAGACTTCTACTGACTAAAAACCACCCATGTTCCTTCTTCGCCCTCTATGTCGAGGCCGCGATAACCGGTGGACTACCCGCGGCCCCGACAGGGTGGGCTAGCTCACCATCAATCCGTCTTATGACGCCGACAGGCCTTGTCGACAGCGCGTTCGTGTTCCACGCGCGCCTCTAAGAGATATCAACAATATTGCAGAGGCCTGCAAAGGCCGACGCCTGCCTGAGCTGTACGGGTTCTTCGAAAGAGATACCGCGGCCCCGGACACAAAGGACTAAAAAAGGAACATGGGTAGTTTTTAGTCAGTAGAAGGCTGAAACTCCCTACCGCTCCGCCTAGAGGAGTCACTTGATATTTTCCCACGCTCCAATATGACCACATTTTGCTAATAGACGCTATATTCTCAAATTCTATACTTTTTGTTGACATCAGTCTACCCCTAAGCTCTATCAAAACACAAAAAGAAAAAAAAAACAAAGAACCTAATTTCGGGCCAGTAAATTGAGAAGTCACAAATGTTAGTGAAGTAATTAATTGTTTAGATAAAGTAAATAACAGGTGCAATCTAGTTCAGCGGTGGCACCAAGCCAAACGCGGAGGCTTTGCGAACAAATAGAATTCCACAAGTTTTAATGTTGAGTACATACCAGAGAACATTGTTAGACAAACTAGATTTTGCACAGTAGCTTACCTAAGAATGTCTACACTATGTTGCATTTCCAAACTTGCAACGTCTTTTCTCTCCGGGAGCAGCGGTGGCCCAGTGGTGGCGGCCCCGACTTACGAACAGTAGGTCGTGGGTTCGAACCCAGGCAGGCACATTACTATCTGCAATTTATTTCATCACCGCTGCTCTCAAAACGGTGAAGGAAAACATCGTGAGAAAACCGGCATGGCTTAGAACCAAACATTCGAAGACATGTGACATCTACCAATCCGCACTAAGCCCGCGTGGTGGATTATAGCCCATTTCCTCTCAAAGAGAGAGAAGGCCTGTGTCCCAGCAGTGGGAACATTAATAGGCTGTTGATGATGATGATCATCTTCTGCCTAAAGGTCGGTTTCCAGTCTAACCGGATACAACTGAATATCAGTAATTTACTTGGAACAATTGCCTATGTGACCTCCACTACTCAGTAATGGGTAACACGATACCAATAGGGGATCGGACTGAGTCAAAAAAGATGATTCTAATTAGTCCATCAGTTAGATTATCGAAAAATATTGGATACGTGTTTTTTGTTTTATCAAATTAATCAAAATTGACGAAGATAAGATGTGGTTGTGACGTCATTTGTAGGTAAAAAATGTACTATCATATGACGTTTTCGAAGAGTTCACGAGTTTTCGAAGCACTGTATTGTCTTCATTTTTTGTTTATGTTAAAAAAGAAAAAATAAAATTTTGGAAATCTATCAGACGGACTAATTAGTTTTTTTTTGTCCGATCCCCTATTGCTAACTGGTTATCATATTTCCGGGCCAGAGACTAATCATCAGCAGCCTTACATTGTTCCCACTGCAGGGACTCAGGCCTCCTCTCTAGGAGACGGATGGGCTATAATCCACCAAGCGGGCTCAGTGCGGATTGGTAGATGTCACATATCTATATAATTATTAGTTCTAAGATATGCGTTTCCTCACGATGTTTTCCTTCACCGTTTTGAGAGCAGTGGTGATGAAATAAATTACACAAATTAATGCGCCAGCGTGGGTTCGAACCCAAGACCAACTGTTCGTAAGTCGAGGCCGCAACCACCTGTAATATATCAAAGTCGAGCTCCACGATATCTGACAAATGCTTGCACTGACTGGACGGGTCCACTCAAATCTGTGTGGTGCTTTCTTCAAAAGACCATCTCAGACATTAATCTGCATGGTCTTCATGTGTGTATTATACCTTATTGTTAACCCAAACGATTTTAAAAGATTAAAAGAGTAACCTTTGGAGTTTCTTGCCGGTTCATCTCCTTAGGAATCGACCAATGCACCGAACCGTGCCCCTTTTTACCGACGTTTTATAAGTGCCCATGTAGGCCTATGTGAAATAAAAAATATTTTGATTTTGATTTTGATTTTTTTTTTTTTTAAAGATCTAAAATTGGTGACAGCTGTCATTACCTCCTCCTCTCCTCTGCATGTAAAGGGTTGTTACTCGTCACATAGGTATGTAATGATAATTTTGGTACTCATGTTCAACAAATAACTCTTGAACATGAGTTGGCACCAACGCGGCAACGGTTTGTTTTGGTCGTTGTCTGGTCTAGTTTGTTATACTTTACTACAAAGTGAAAAGAGGTTCAAAATTCATGAAAACGCAAGCAGTTAAACAAACACAAGAAGTGACTTCAATTTTACAGTTTTTGTCTTATTCTACGGTAATAATTGTTTATGACATAATAAAACCACATATTCAAGACCTTAATTAAATTAATTGGTCGAAAACAACAATTTAGGTTTAGTTTCCGTAAATTAACACATGATTATTTACATAACAACAAAAAAGACACAATGGGGAAAAAGTAAATACATAAACTGAAGAATTTAACAAGCAAGGTCAGGAGCTCTTACAGAAAAAAAATTCTACGCCACCCGTACAGCCGGCAACACAATATATATTGAGGTGCTTCTTGAAAATCATCATCAGTGTAATCTTACACAATAGAAGGAGCTAGTGTAACTATTACACAATAGAAACAATAATAGTTAATAGTAACTATCAAAATGTTGAAGACACAGTGTATGTTCTTGTGTTTGTGCTACTTCGCCATTAGCAGTTACGGCGCCAGTTTGGGTAAGATACAACTTTTTATTTTATTTTTCCTAGATTAGCTTGAAATGAAAATATCTGACTACCTTACTGGGTGTAGTTGTCGCAAGTGCTGCTATTTACGACCACGTGGGCCTGGGGTTGATTCCAAGATCTGGTAGAGTTATAAAAAACTAGAGGACGTCATGCGGTTTCAGCCACGTTGTTCCCGTTGCCGTGGAAATACAGGGATAAAAAGTAGCCCATGTCAACCAGAGATAGTGTAGCTTCCCAACGATGAAAGAATTTTGTAAATCGGTTCAGTAGATTTTAAGGTTATTTGTTATATACGAAAACACACTTACCTTTTTAAAATATTATTGTTATAGTACAGATTTAGTAGGAGACTAGAGTCAGGATTTTTGCCTTGTCCGTGACAATATTTCTCAATTTCCCAACTATGGGCACACCCACATAATTGGCAAAATAAGGGTGCACTATAGGCTCATTTTTAAGCTAGGCAATGGTCTTCGGAGATTACAGGAGATAATGTTAAAAGAAAAAACAAAAACTTGAATGTTTCCTTAATTCCTTAAACACCTTAGTTTCATGCTTTAAATACTTTAATCAACCTTTTAATTGCTTTGATTACCTAATTCAGCGGTGATACAGTCCCACTAGGCCAGAACCCTAGACTAGACCCGCTTACAACACAAATAATTAAAATGTATTTATGCTCTTAAATTAAGTCAATGCATGAAACTAGCCCAAAAGTTAGAATCATCAAATAACCCCTCCCACTCTTGGGTAGAGCGAAAGGGAGTGTCACACTTCTACTGACTAAAAACCACCCATGTTCCTTCTTAGCCCTATATGTCAAGGCCGCGGTATCTCTTACAACATCCCGCAGCCCTACAACATCCCGCAGCCCAACAACATCCCGCAGCCCAAGTTAAATACCCTTAAAATAATCTCTTACAAAACTTTTTTAACACTTTATTTTTTATATTACAGCCCCCTTTATAAACAAGTGCCTATGGAGTGACAAGGCCTGTTTGGTAGCTTCCACCACAAAGGCCATACCGTTCTTCGCGAAAGGCATACCCGAACTAGGAATAGCACCCATGGATCCTCTGAAAATGTCCAAAGTCACTTTGGTAGAGGGTGACTTGCAAGTTGAGTTTACGACTATGGATGTGACTGGTACCAGCAAAGCCAAAGTGCTTAATGTCGAGTAAGTATCGGTTTAAAGAATCATTATTTAAGTCTGTTTGAAGAATACTGACTACTACTTGAAAAGCATGAAAGCTTGAGGACATTTTTTTGTGGATGGGAAATTATCAAATGACCCCTCAGTTGGTAAGTAAGTGTCAGACTTGAACTGACTATAACCCGCCCTTATTCCTTCTTAGCCTTTCATGTTCTGGGGTTGCGATATCTCCTTCAAACAGTCCCGCAGCCCTGGAGGGACGAATAAGTCCTGGAGTGGAGTCAGTAAACGACTAGACCGCTGACTTCAAAATAGTGTCTGAGAAAGACTGGATGACTGACAAATGCCTGGCTGTAGCAGCACAATTTGTGAGAGGTCTTTAGCCAACAGAAAATGATTGATTAAGTTATACCAAATATTTAATAGTATGTTTTTAAATTAGCGCATAACTAAAACTCAAACCATATTCTTCTAAACTAGGTGTTGCCAGCGGCTTCGCCTGCTGAAGACACAATCGGGATAAAAACCATCCTATGTGTTAATCCAGGTTATAAACTATCTGTTTACCAAAATTTTATCCAAATCCGTTCAGTAGTTTTTGCGTGAATGAGTAACAAACATCCAACCATACATACAAACACACTTACAAACTTTCGCGTTTATAATATTAGTAGGATAGATTTATAATGTTATTTTATATCTACACTCTACAGGCGTGACATAAAGAACAATATGTTAAAAGTCGTGGCTGAGAGTCCCATTGACGTCGTCGGTCACTACGATGCCAAGGGAAAACTGTTCTTTGTACCAATCGAAGGAAATGGCCCATTCCACGTGAACTGCAGTAAGTAGCTTTATTGTACATGCATTGACAATTCTAAAGTCACAAATTAGAACCAACCTCGATGTTCGTGGTCTGATAAAAATATATCTTATAAATACCAAAAAGCATCATTTGTCATTCTCTTCCCCACAATTGATTTGATGTTGGCGCAACATAATTATTATCTTCTTCTTCCATCACCATCATCAACAGCCTATAAATGTTCCCACTGCTGGGACACAGGCCTCCTCTCTTTTTTTTGAGAGGGATTGGGCTATAATCTAACACGCGGCCCCAGTGCGGATTGGTAGATGTTACATGTCTTCGATTTTTTTGGTTTTAAGACATACCGGTTCCCTCACGATGTTTTCCTTCACCGTTTCGAGAGCAGCGGTGATGAAATAAATTACACAAAGTATTGTGCCTGTCTGGGTTCGAGCCCACGACCTACTGTTCGTAAGTCGGGGCCACCACCACTGGGCCACCGCTACTCTTCTGCTTCTTGTTCCATACTTCTCTACTACTTGACATGTATGATATGACAAGAAAGAAGGTTTCTTGCCGTAAGAATATACTTTACACAGAAAATAAATATGGAAAATATAAACAAAACTAAATTTGTTTGTTTAAAGATATTTCACAAGGTAACAACAACGTAAATAATGAGCAAAGTTTTTTAAATACCAATATCTAAAGAATGTTTTAAAAATTACAGAAAATATCCACATTGAAGTTGACGTCCAGGTAATTGAAACGGTTGGCGCTGATGGTGTGAAGTACTGGAAGATTGGCAAAGCTACGCATAATTACGAAGTTGAAGAGAAAGCTACCATCCATTTTGAGAATTTGTTCAATGGAGACCAGTCTAAGGGTAAGGTTTTGAATAAAATTATAGTATTTAATGACATGGTTTATGACGCTAGGCTCTCGTGAGTAAATAATGACAGTCAAACTTGTGAATATTTAACCCTAAAAATTGCTTGAACGCGCTTCTGAAAGCACGTTAAACTTTTGGTCCCGGCAATCATTTGTAGATATTAGACAATCGTGACGGGTAGTTAAAACCTCTAAATTCTGACAACCAGTCTTACCAAGGGGTATCGTATTACCCCCCTTGATAATATTGTCTAAGGCCTTGGTAAAGCTTCGTAGCGGCGATCGGCGGCGGCTACCTCTCGCGCCCGGCCCTGGTGCAAGCCATGGTCCGGGGCGAGAAGGAATGGGACGCCGTCGCCACCTTCTGCGAAGCAGTGAAACTAGCGAAGGAGGTGGCGGAACGCGAGAGGGAGAGAACCTCTCGTCCCAGTGGCCCCCGACGCCCGCGGGCGTCGGGGGCCACGTGATGGCTTCCGGCCACCGTAAAAGCCGGCCTGTGGACGGTGAGTTATGGGCTAGTTCGCCGTCCGTCCGTCTTACGACGACGACGACAGGCCGTGTCGACGGCGCGTTCGTGTTCCACGCGCGCCTCAAAGAGATGTCAGCAACATGGGGGGGCACGCATGGGCCGACGCCCGTCGGGGCTGCGGGCTGTTCACAAGTTACCGCGGCCTCGACATATAGGGCTAAGAAGGGACATGGGTGGTTTTAGTCAGTAGAAGTCTGACACTCCCTTTCACTCTGCCCAAGAGCGGGAGGGTTTATTTGATGATTTTTCAAGCGCCAAAAAAAACAAGGCTTTAATAAAGCTGTCTTGGAAAACTGGGTTTAACTATTTTGTCATTGTAATTTAACAACATTTTGGTCTTGTGTAAAAATTAACAAATTATTTATTTTTTCTAGCTCAACCCATCTTGTCGATTCTCAACGAGAACTGGAAAGAAATTATGCACTCGATTGCCAGACCCATTGTAGACCAGATACTCGATAAAATTATCGAAGACATCCAAATCTTTGCCTCTAAGGTGCCCGCTGATCAACTTGAACTTTAGAAAAGCACATGAATATATTTTATTCTAACTCACTTAAATCTAGAACAAAAATAATAGTTAAAAAATAAGATTAAGTACCACGACCATAAGACACTTACGCGTCAAAAGTTCTCCTGCACATCGCTGTCAGCCAGGAAAGTGCCCAGAAGACTGACAGCATTGCCACGTTGAATGGCAATTCTTTAACTTAAGAAGGAGCCAGCGTTCTGGTCGCGCGAAATGTCGACAAGAACTGTGTACATCTTTGAAAATGGTTGGCTTTGCTCTGCTTTATAGTTTAAAAATATTACCCTATGATTCTTTGTGTATAAAGATACATTAATCTATCCTTTTTATCCACCATCTTTATAATAGCCTAGATATGCTGTTTAATTTGTATAAGTTTCTTGTTTTGAATAAAACATGATATTTTTTTATTTTCTTGTTTTTTTTATAGTACTCTTTTTTTGTTATCAGACGCTCGGGGTCGATCTTAGGGTTAAGCTGCACCTACCTAGGGTAATACGTGTATGGGTGACCATGATCATTACATACCTTGTTTCTCCATGCATCGGAATGCACGTTAAGCCGTTGGTCCCAACTGATAGATAGGTAGTGCGTGGACCGAGAATCTGAAAACCTTAGTCTTACCAAGGGGTGTCTTATATATATTACCCTGCACTGACTGGATTGTGGAGGTCAGATAGACAGTTGCTCCATGTAAAATACTAGTATTCAGCTTAATTTGGTAAGACTAGAAGCCGACCCCAACATACTTAGTTGGAAAAGTATAATCAAAAATGATACACTGAAAAAAAAAAACTAATAGCCAGCTACAATTTACAGAACTAAAATTATATTAAATTATATACAAATATCAAAAAGAGAAGAAATTACAGGGCGTCAAAAAATTCGTCCACATCGCTGTCAACAGGAAAAGTGCCCAGAAGGCTGGCAGCATTCCCACGTTGAATGGCAATGCTGATTCTTTGGCCAAAGAATAGGCAAAGCAACATGGCCAGCTTATTTGTCTTTAAAAATTTATTTACAAAGGTTTAAACACAAAAACTTATATCCATATCCCACAGAATGTCTTTGTCTTCATTCTAAACAGACACAACTAAAACCAAATTATTTAACTACCAAAAAACATTCATTATTACCGGACATTTAAAACAGCATCACGTATTTATTAATTAAGAATTTAATGTATAATAAAACGGACAACTAAACGAGCTGGGCGTATTAATTAAACAATTCTATAAGTAGCCAGTTATAAAATATAATATTTATTTATATGGTAAACACGGTAGGCGGTGGGGTGGCCATCAATTACATCATTAATATTTTTATCGTTAATTTATTTACGGTTTTTTAATTGAGCCGTTAATATGTGTAAAAGTAATTATAATTAACCAGCTTATAATTCAAGCGCATGCCTGCTTGTGTTGTTTAACTTTAGTTTAATAAGCAGTAACTTAATACAACTTAGGTTAACATTTTATAACGTGCTTGTGTTAATTTCTAGATTCTGCTAACTGTTTGTTTTGAGCCTATGTTATATTATAATGGTGCTTATTGACTGTATGCATTCGCAAATTGGCGTTTGTAGTGCTAAAACCAGCGTATTTTAACCGCTCCTCGCTCGTCTGGGAAGAGGGCTTTTGTTTTGGCCGCAGGGAGTAGTGTTCCGTCGTTTTAACGGGCTAGTGTCACATGAGATCACAATGGCATATTTCACAAGTGAAGTGAGTATAGTACACTCACATTTCCTTTTGCCTGTTATAATAAGTCCCTAGTGACTTTAGCGAGTCATTAACCGGTCACGAATTCAGACTCCGTGGCTGCTACTACGAAATTCCCAAAAGAAAATCCCAATAACACTTTGCCTGATCCGGAAATCGCACCTAGGACCTCATGGTTAGCAGTCGCACTTGTGACCACAAGACAAACGAGGCAGTTTCACTGAATCATTACAATAAATTCGATTCTGCCGACAAAATCCCATAATAATTTCACCAAGCTTCGTATAATCGCATCACCAACGAATCATTCCGACAGATGACGAACCAAATTCAAATCCCATATTCGGTTCTACGTCAATATTCAGGGTTGTCAGCGGGCTGGACTAATTAGAGTCGTGCCAGTGACGGGGAACCGTGACTGGACAAATGACGCTTGAAATAATGGAGGGGGTACAGTCGTACACTTCTTGAATATTAAGTGACACCCCTGTGCAGTTTTCAAGAAAGAAGTCTGGTTGTAGGATAGCGTGTATCATAAAGTTTATAAACAAGAAAATTCCTCCTAAATATATCTTAAATGCAATGTTATTATATAGCATTAACTGCCGCACTCTGAAAGTTTTAATGATTACTTAGGTGATCACTAAGTAAAGGTTTTGACAGTTTTGTCATACAAAAGTATGTCAAATCTTTACGTGACGGCTTAAGTAATCATTAAATGTCTCTGAGTACCGCAGTTAGAGGCTGTTTCCATACATATTTATTATCTGAAAACTTCAGTCTATTATTATGCGCCAGTTGTAACTTCGCTCAGTGTAGTAACGGCTAAAAAAACATAAAAAAAAGCAGATGCCTTTCAAACTGGAATCCAAATTGAAGATGATTTGATTACTACAAAATAGCTGTACTAACTTGGTCATAAACGTTATGCTTTAACTAAAAGTGGTTACTCCTTTGGTTTAGTAATACATATATAGCACAGATAAGTAAGAGACAGAAGACCAACTATTTATTTTACAAGATCGTAGCTTGTGTACAAGTCTATGGACATGTCATATGAATTAAGCTTGTAAGAGCACACACGCAGCCTTTGCAGCCCAATGCTGGCCAGTAACACATAATTATTCCAAGTTGCGCTGTCATACCCAATTCTCCCCTCTCATTTTTCTGTATCCATTCTGCCCCAGTTGCCACTTCTCTGTTCGCTGTTTCGACGATTTTTATAATTATAGGCTAATGAGAAGAGTGATGGGAACCCAGATGTCCAACAACTCCATTTAACTACAGTCGTCACATGCTACGGTTGTTCATTGCACGACATTTAGTCTCTTATAATCGGACAAAAAAAACTAATTAGTCCGTCAGATAGATTTCCAAAAAATATTGGACACGTATTTTTTCTTTTTTAACATAAACAAAAAATTAACACAATACAGTGCTTGGAAAACTCGTGAACTCTTCGAAAACGTCATATGATAGTACATTTTTTACCTACAAATGACGTCACAACCACATCTTATCTTCGTCAATTTTGATTAATTTGATAAAACAAAAAACACGTATCCAATATTTTTCGATAATCTAACTGACGGACTAATTAGAATCATATATTTTTGACTCAGTCCGATCCCCTATTACCTACTCTCGGACCTCGAACCTTCTGTACCCAACTGTTCCCATGTAGACCGTCAGTTGTTCTCCATTATATTTTATAAGCAAACTGAGGGTACAAACTCGTAAACTAACAGCTATAAGCTAACAAATTTTTGAGTTGTTCAGCGTGGCGGACCGCAGAATATTATTAACAACTTTTATTAGGCAATGCGTCTCGTAAAATGTTTTATTTTCTGTTTTTCATAAACAGTATCGCGCCTGTTTGTTACTTTATGATTGGTGTTACAGTTATCTGTGTGCGTTCTATAATCAAGTTGTTTTGACTAACTTTAGATTATCTTTTATTTATTTCCTATTGTTTATTATTGCTTTGATTATTCTTAAATAAATAGAGCCCTTGGCTTTATAATAAGAGCCAATTGTTTCGATTTTTTGGTTTTCCTGAATTTTCTCCATGAGACGGAAAGCACGTTAAGCGTTTGGTCCCGGCCGCCATTTCTAGATCTCTGACGTATCGTAACAGGCATTCAGTATCCTAAAACTCAGACAACCAGGCTTAAGGGAAGGAAGGGATATCACATTACCCCATATAAACTGGAGTGTGACCAGATATACCGTCGTTCCAGGTTAAGAACAGTTAGATTGGAAGCCAACCCCAACTTAGTTGGGAAAATGCAAAGGCAAATGATGAATAACTGAATAAATATAATCATAGAGGTTTAAGGGACTTTCGACTTTCAAGTGATTTTACTTCATATATAGTGATGATTGTTCTCATGCACATAAGATTGTTGTTTAGTTGTAGTCAAAGTGAAAGAACTATATTATCACAGTTTAATTTAGGATACCGTTTAACGTTATGGGACTTTTTAACACTTTTCAAAAATACATTTTTAGTAAAGTATTAGTCATTTCAATCCATCAAATTGATTTCAAGAGCTACATTTCATTTGCCATACTGGACAAAATCGGCAAATTTTAAGGTACATTCTGAAAACCACGCTCTTTCCAATACCACTTAAAACCTCTAGCTAACCCAACCTATCTATCTATCTATCTAGATATAGAAAGTACAACCTATTGAGTTGTACCAAGTTCAGTCGTAAAGCTTCAACTGTGAATTCACAGATGCGACGAATACAGTTTAAGTGAAAAGTTTGACGTTCGACTCGTATCAAGTTACTTGTAAGATAAAACGTACAACAGAGGTATTTTTTTCAAGGAGGTGGAATAATAAAATGGAGTTTGAAGACGTCTTTCCTTATATACAATGAAAAAATTAATTTCAGACAAATTGATTCATACAGGTCCATATTAGGTTAGTTGGTAGATACATAAAGCAATGCTGATACATTTTAAAATAATGGGTCAAAATAAAATAAGAATCGCAAGGGAAATTACGTCATTCTTCATCAACCTAGCAGCGAACCATTTTGATAAATAATTTGCCTTGTTATTATTCATATAATTTTACTTTTAGGACAAAAATAACAATACATCTGACTGTATTGTAAAAAAGCCCAATTAAATGTTTTCTTCTTCCAATTAAATGTTCACAAATTTTTAGACAATAGGTCTATTTTTAACATTAGACCTCCATTCACGTACTACTCGATAGTTGTTCTTTCTTCACTGTAGTGCAGTTTTCACTGACGAACTTAACTTGTGTTTTATGTTAAGTCTTTTGTTACGAAGATTTATTGCTTTCTTTGAAGTTACGGACTGTGATCCTGGACAAGCATTATCTACTTTCTGTTGGTTGTGGTTTGAAATGTGTAGACTTAAAGTAGTTGCTGTAGTTGACTGTCTCATTGGTCTAGTGTAGTGATGTGCCATTCCGCTCTAAATAATTAACATGTTATACACTATTGAATATATTTTTATAACATGTTATTTTATACGTTATCATTATAACGAGTTGTAACAAAACGCTGCAGCCACCTGAACGCGGAGACGTTATTATTTCATTCGGCAACACGCAGGGGGGGGTATCATCAATTAATGACTCCTCCTACTCTGAAAAGAGCGGTAGGGAGTGTCTTCTACTGACTAAAAACCACCCATGTTCCTCCTTAGCCCTTTGTGTCAAGGCAAACAAACGCGCCCTCGACACGGCCTGTCGTCGTCATAGCCCATTACTCACCGTCCACAGGCCCGCGCCTACGGTGGCCGGAGGCCATTACGTGGCCCCCGACGCCCGGAGCGTCTCCCGCGGCTCTCGCATTCTCTCCCTCTCACGTTCTGCCACCTCCTTCGCTAGCATAGCTAGCTAGCTCCCGAAACCACCGTGTCCGGCGAAGACCTGCGTCCGAGGGAAGGTGAGCTCCTCAAAGACCCCTCTTTGAGGAGCTCACCCACTAACCGCCACTGGATTACGTCAGTCGCTCTCTCCATGTCGCCATAAGATCACACCAGAGGTCTGTCCGCTGAGCGGCAATTTAAACTGACCTGAATAAGTGCCTTTTAAGAAATTGCTGCTTTCTTCCCACGCGAATTCCATTTTTTGATGGACCTTCTTCAATATTAAAATCATTTTGTATGCCATTCATATTCCGCACCTACGTAATACTCTACTTAGCACTCCATTCTTTAATAACTTACCCACAATATTGTTCATCAAATATCACGAATATTTCATATCATACACACGTCTGATGCTGAAATAACTGTGGCAGCCGTAATGAAGTCGCGGCTTCAGGCAGCTTTCACGAAATTCAGTTATATGTAAATATCCTTCGCTTTCATTTTCTGTTTAATTTATGATATGCATTATTTAGCTCTACGCTCACACTATGCGAGTTTAATAAACAGCATATTGTTTACCTTATTTTAATTAAATTCTAATTTGGAGTTGTTTAAAATACAAAAATAGCTCTACTTTGGGTGAAATGTTGTAATTGTAAAATGTTTTCCCCAGAACTCACATTTTATAGTTGCTTTAGAGTTAGACGAAAATTAATGAATATGTTCGAGCAAGGAAAAGAGACTTTCTGTTAATTACGTCGTGAGAACGTAAAACGTTTAATGAATAATTTTATTAGTTAAGATTTTCCAATACGGTTATTAAACGTGGTCTATTAATAACAACTTTTTTACAGTCTCCAAACATCATAAAATGGAATACTCAACCCTCCAAGTAGCGTAGTAAATACTTATTTCTTAACCAAGGACCATGCATGAATTAACATCAATAACAAAAGAAAACCAAAAAAAAAAAAAACGTTTTTTTTTTAATGACAAACAGTATGAATAAATTATATGAAATATGACGAATTTACTGCCTTGGATAAGGTATACACCGTAACCAAGTAACTATGTACATTATTCCATCTCCTTGTGTTAAGTTAAGATCGAGAGAACACATTGACGTTTCGTATTCCCCTTTTTTCTTGTCGAAAACTGAGCTGGTTTAATTATTATTATTTTAAGATTTTTTTTTTCTTTTAAAAGTCTGGAAGTCTCTATACACGGCCGTAGAAATAAAAAAAAATTGTGGAGTTGTATGTTTGGAAGTTCATTTTTGGAGGTTTATGTTTTCCATACGGTGTAAGTACTTATTAGTGGCTGAAAAAAAAATAACAGAGAAATAATTAGAATACCTTGATGTTTTGACAAAATATAAATTTATCTTAAAGCATTTTTCAGGAAGAAGGACGATGAAACATTTGTATGGAGAATCGCAGCCCCTGTTCCCTCTTAGATGTATTAGCTTACCTCACGTCGTAAAACGCAAACTGGGTTGAACATGAGACCGCAAATCTCTTAGA
The DNA here is from genome assembly GCA_932274075.1 of Diarsia rubi. Lineage (NCBI taxonomy): Eukaryota > Metazoa > Arthropoda > Insecta > Lepidoptera > Noctuidae > Diarsia > Diarsia rubi. The sequence continues at coordinate 14,072,499 of OW026424.1, read as the reverse complement.
GAGGATGGACTCGCAATCTCTTAGTACTAGTGTCCGATTGACATACATTATTAAAACTGTTTGTCAGAGTTACGGTCGGATAGAGAACGGATTTTTGTCTTGGTAAGGGTGAGACGCTTGTCTAGCGGTCACAAAAGCGACTCCTGAGCATGAGATCCTATGTAGGATGCTCAGGTCAAAGTGTCATTGGGTTTCTCCATCGGGAATTTCGCAGTAGGTTAGTATGGTTATAGGCTCTGCTATTGCATGGGATAATGCACTTTAAGAAAACTCTTGAAATGTACCTATGTACATCATTAGGTACACACCTGCCTAACCTTTTTTTATGATTACAGGCGTGATGTTATGTTAAGAAGCAGAATCAATGGTTGTCAATAGGGTTGCTGTGAGTTGTACACTAGTTACCTCGGCCTCGACATATAGGGCAAAGAAGGAACATGGGTGGTTTTTAGTCAGTAGAAGTCTGACACTCCCTTTCGCTCTGCCCAAGAGCGGGAGGGGTTATTTGATGATATTCCACCCGCCAAAAAAAAATGGTTGTCAATAGGGTAGTTATCAAAAAAAATCTAATTAGGTTATCAGAAAGATTTTCGAAAAATATTAGACACGTATTTTTTTTTCACGTAAACAAACAGTGAAGACGATGCAGTGCTTTGAAAAATCGTGTGACGTCATATTCTAAGACATTAGTATGACAATTTTTACCTGTGAGTGACGTCACAAACTCCCACTCAAATCTTTGACGTGTTTTATGTTAGTCAATTATTATTGATTTGATAAAACAAAAAAAAACGTTTCAATATTTTCCGATAATCTAACAAACGGACTAATTAGAATCATATTTTTTTAGTCGGAAAACATCCCTTTTACTACCACTATTTCACTTACAGGCTTACAATCTTTCAACGGACATAATCTTCGACAATCACTTGCATTTATAATGCGATAATGTGAACAGATTGCTGGCGTACATGATTAACATATTCCTACTTCCAATCAGTCATAGAAGCTTCTAGATATTTTCCCATAATGTACTTAATAAATAATTGATTGAGTTAAACAAGAAAGGTTACCGCTTATTCTTCAGAAATGTGATTATTAATTTATTTACATCCAGTAATGTCTCAGAAAAGCTTTTTACTTTTTCTGATTTATTGAATTATTACGTCACTCTTAGAGAAACCGTCCTAAAAACAAAATTAAGCCATTTGACATCCACCAACCCAGAGTGGGCTGCGTTGTAGGTAAGGACCCAGTCCCTCTCAACATAGTTACAATGAGTGTAGAATGTGGTTTTATTTGATAAGTATACACCTCTGCCTAACCTAATTTATTTAAGTTGCTAGTAAATACGCTTCTTCTGGATTTGTTCGTTCCATCGTCGACCTCATCTCTGCTCTTGAGAACTCTAGAACTACTTATTATGCTCAATTTTGTTCTTAGCGTGTAGATGGCAACCTAAAGTTTGAGGAACAGCACCACATTCACACTCCAGTGCAGAATCTATATATCTCCACCTTTTCTACTGACTAAAACCACACATGTTCCTCCTTAGCCCTATATGTCGAGGCCGCGGTAACTTGTGAACAACCCGCAGCCCCGACGGGATGTATCTCCACCTCAGCCGGTTTTCTTTGCTGCAACCAACCTGGTTCCGATTAATGCTCAATAGAACTTAGGTAATTCATTGATGTCTTACAACACATCTGTCTTTAAACAGTTGTCCTTAACAGGTAGCTTTTAGGACCACAATCTCATGTTTCTTCCATTTCTAGACCACAATGAATAGGATAGAATGAATAGGATAGAATGAATAGAATAGAATGAATAGGATAGAATGAATAGGATAGAATGAATTCATTTATCAATTCCCTCTAATTCATTTCCATTCCACATAGCGCCTTGTGGCATACGTAATGCAATTACTATAAACTACAATCGTACTGTAAAAGAGATATGAGGTATAATGAATCCCCTCGGGGCTGCGGGTTTTTCGAAAGAGTTACCGCGTCCTCGACACAAAGGGCTAAGAAGGAACCTAGGTGGTTTTCAGTCAGTAGAAGTCTGACACCCTCTACCGCTCTGCTCAGTGCGAGGTAGGTAAGGTATAAATGAATGATATGAGTAATTGGTTGGTGATGGGTCTTCCGTTTCTCCTTTATGTATGCTTTGTTTTATGTATGTCAATAAATATTTTTCGTAGTTTAACAATAATTATACGTATTAGATAATATTATATTTGAGTGGTTTATTGTATTTAGGATAAAAATAATACATCATGGATTTATTAATGTAAAACATAATTACGTGAAATATGACAACGTCACATTTGAGTGATTGGCTTGAATGAAAATGAATTACTAGTATCAATTTATTAATAAAAACTTTTTCTAATACGATTAATATGTTTACATATGGAATATTACCATTTTGTTATGAAATATCTAAAAAAAACACGCTATGTGTGGATAAATATGCCCAACTAAACTAAATAAATCATATTTATTTTAAGAAATTAAAATAATAAATGTGTGCAGCCTAACCAAATAAAACGAGGATTCTGAGTAAACTTGAATTATATATCAATTTATTATCCAACAAATTCTATTCTCTATAATTTTATTACGAGACGAAAAATCTCAGACATACAACACACTTAGTTGTTTTTATTTTTCTTAATAAAAATAATAACTATGTCATAAACCATTTATTTTTCTTAAAGGAACGTAAAAGCCACTCAAAATGAAACAAATTTTATTTATTTTTGTAACATCTATACAAAAGTAAACAGCAGAAAAGGTATCTTAGAAAAGTCAAGGTAAAAAAGCCAAGCCAGCACTCAAGTAATGAAGTAATTGTTCTTTAATTCCGTACAAAGCTGCGTTTTGTGGGGAAAATACTGAAAAGGTTGCTTTTCCGACTTTTTTTTGTTTCTTAATCTGGAACGAAAGAATTGCCAGGTTAGAAAAGTCCTTTCAGAGGGAAATATAAATTATCATCTAATTTCAAATTCAAATTCAAATTCTTTATTTCAGACGTGAGTCCATAGTGTTAGTATCAACAAAATAACTTAATGACTAGGGTTAGTAATCAGAAAAAGGAAAAAAATATGAAAGTCAGATGGTATGGATCTTTACCCAATGGCGCAGCAGAGGGGAGTCCCAACGATCTGAAAACACGCTCAGGAGACCGTTCGTGGCAGTGCGTAGCCGACCGACCATGGAGGCGGTCCTTTTTCTAATGATTGCGTAAAAATCATCTGTGCGCGCCTCCGCAAACATCGTGGAAGCACTACAACGCCACGACAGCCCAAACAGTATCCTAAACGCGTTATTATATTGGACACGCAGGTCGCTGTATGTCCTCTGCGTAAAACTGGTCCAAAGACTGCACGTGTAGAATGACTGGCAGAAAGCTTTGAAAAGAGTCACTTTAACTTGATTTGTACAACGTGCAAACCTTCGAACCAGCATGTTACATCGAACAGCCAACGACCTGCGCTCCCTCGCAATATCCATATTGTCCCTTAGGTCATCAGTGACCCAATGACCCAAGTACTTAAACTTAGTCACCCACGCTAAAGGAGTGCCACAGAGCGAGATACCCGGAACATCCGAGTAGTTTATGGCACTAGCCTTAAAGATCATAAGTTCGCTCTTCTTGCCATTGTACTTGAGCCCATGGGACACTGCATAGGACTCACAAATAGCCACCAGCTTCCTCAGAGCGCCTATCGATGGGCTTAGCAGCACCATGTCATCTGCATAACTAATATTATTCAAGCATACGCCGTCAATATGACATCCAACTTTGGTGCTGCTAAGCTCACCGACTAGCCGGTTGACGTACAAATTGAAAAGGCGTGGTGAACTTAACCCCCCCTGCCTCACCCCACATTCCATCTCGTACATCTCCGACTGAGCCCCCGCCCATCTAACACTATTCGTCTGGTGATAGTACCAGTATTGAAACAAGGATGTAATTTCATTCGGTACTGTTGTATCACTCCGCAACTTATCCCATAGTACCTCGTACGAGACTAGGTCGAACGCCTTTGACAATGTAATGTTGGTCTTATTTCTAAACATGAATTGGAAAGGAAAGCTTAGATTTTTATGATGCGAAAATAGCTTTAGAGGTGTCTGCCATAAGTGTAAAATAAACATGTGATACATAAGGAGAGCAGTGGTGGCCCAATGACTTACGAGCACTTGGTCGTGGGTACGAACGGGCAGGTGCATTACTTTGTGTAATTTATTTCATCACCACTGCTCTCAAAACGGTGAAGGAAAACATCGTGAGAAAACGGCATATCTTAGAACCAAAAATTCGAAGATATGTGACATCTACCAATCCGCACTGGGCCCGCGTGGTGGATCATAGCCCAACCCTCTCTTATAAGAGAGGAGGCCTGAGTCCCTGCAGTGGAAACAATATAGGCTGATGATGATGACATAAGGATTCGAGACTTCTTTTTGAAAACGCAAATATTCAGTTTAAAAAAAATCATTTAGAAAACAAATTATTTCCAGTCAACCTTATTATTTCAAACATAATATAAACATCACGCCTCTAATCCCCGAAGGGTTAGGTAAGGGTACACCTTTATTTAGGTACACCTATACATAATTATACATTATGTTTTTAAGTCCCTTGTAATACGGGACGCTAATATTGCCATCAACCACAAAGTCACAAATCCAGATTTAGTGGCTAATGCAGAAAAAATACTGATGAAAAACCCCAAAAACATTTTCCTGACCCGGGAGTTGAACCCATTACTACTAACTACTACTACCTATCGAACTAGATCAACGGGTAACGACCAATCAACGGTTATTCCAAAATAAGTGAAAAATCAGTCAACTATAACCAGACAAAACATTTTACAAATGCAACGGCAGCATGAAATCTCCTGTCAACCTATGACACCGTCAAAACATCCCACAATGAAATTGGACATGACACGACTGCAGGCTCAAACCAAACAGTCTAAGCTATAACTCGCAAGGAAGCCAGCCACTGTCATCAATGTGTTACTAGGAGCGTTGGCAGCTTAGTAATTAAACCGGACGATATGGACAGACTTCGTCCCGGATGTACGATACAAGGGAACTGGGAAATTAGCTGGGAATTTGTACAAACAGAACGTGAAGTGGGAAATTAACTGGGAATTTGTTCAGCTGCGTTGCGTTTGTGAAATGACAGTTGCGCGGGTAAAGTGAAGTTGTTGTAATTATCGTTGAGTCTGTTGCTGATGTTAGTTTATTGCAGTGTTGGTTTCTCGTCTCGGATTCTTAGTGAGAAGTCTAGAACATTGTTGGTATCTGAAGAAACTTTTAGCCGTTTAGCGTGTTTGTTAAGATATCAAGATTATGATATCATAATCTTGATATCTTATAATAGAACGAGCCCAAAATAAGATGCCTGTTCACCCTTGCTTTAAAGGCAGACGGGTTTAATGTTAGGGAGGGAGCTTCCGAAAGAGTGGGTCTTAAAATGAACATAGACAAAACCAAGGTTATGTTTAATGTTCACGACGTAACACCCACTCCTATCAAGATCGGGGACTCTATACTCGAAGTTCTGGACAATTATGTCTACCTGGGACTAACGGTCCAGTTGGGTAGGTCTAACTTCGAGAAAGAGGTCAATCGTCGAATCCGACTCGGCTGGGCAGCGTTCGGGAAGTTGCGAGGTATCTTCTCGTCTAACTTACCACAGTGTCTCATGACGAAAGTCATACCAGTGTGTGTTGCCAGTGATTACAAACGAGACCGAAACGTGTTCGCTCACAATGGGCCTCATCAGAAAGCTCAAAGTCACACAAAGGGAGAGGGCTATGCTCGGAGTTTCCTTGCGTGGTCGAATCAGTAATGAGATTTGGTTTTGATTTTGGCGCATGAGAACCAAGGTTACCGTCGTAGCCCGAAGAATCGCCAGACTTAAGTGGCAATGGGCAGGGCACATTGCTAGCAGAACGGATGTCCGATGGGGCCAAAAAGTTCTGGAGCAGCGACCGCGAACCGGAAGACATTGCGTTGGAAGGCCTCCCACTAGGTGGACCGATGACCTGGTGAAGGTTGCGGGGACCCGCTGGATGCGAGACGCACGGGACCGGTCAATGTGGTGACACCTGGGGTAGGCCTATGTCCTTTTGGCTGAAATGATGATGATGATGATGATGAGTATAGAAAACAACCAAGATTACTTCGACCCAGTCACGCTGTAAATAACCTTTTTATCAGAAGAAGATATTACGATTACGAGTTCTCGAGCCATAAAATCCTTCTGATAAAAATAAATCACAAACGTAATTTCCAAATGCATCCAAGCTTCGCCTGAAGCGACAGGTTACAAAGGGGGAACACATACATTGGCAGCAATATCAAGTCCCCTCCTAGCCATAATACATAATACCACATACATATGTGTAAGAACAGTAGAAAGAAAAAAACATCATTTCCTCAACTTATGTTTGTTTTTTACACATGACTGATGAGAATCCGAGACTTATGATATTTGTTGTTTACTTTTGTGTGCTTCTGTTTTGTGTTGGTGTATTTAATAGCTAGATTAAGTGTCTTTTTGTTTTATTTATATGGAGTAGAGATGTTTTATTTCTTACCGACTTCCAAAAAGGAGAAGGTTCTTTGTTCTTGTGTTTGTATTCCTTTTTTTATATAGGTAGAGGAAGAAAGGTAATAAAATACAAAATTGATGATTTGGCACTGCGCTAGTACCTAAGCGTTAATGTAGAGAGACTAGGGCGAGTTAACCACTTCTTCGTTGTACACCCAACATGCTGCGTCCCAAAACATTTCCTGCGCTTTTTGATTTTGATACAAGATGAAGAAACAGAGAAGTCTAACTTTGCTAACCACCCTGGGAGTGGCCTGAGGAATAAATATTAAATCAAAATTGACAGCGGCAAATAGCTACATCTCTTTATACCCGGTACTGGGAGTCACAAATGGCCACTTTAGCAGATCATAATATGAATTGCATTAAAAAGCGTTAAATGGACCGTTTATAATAATAACTGCGTCTGTAGCCATTTTACGAATTTTAGCGCAATGCATATTATTTAAATATTATTATGATCTATTTTCCTAAATGGTCACAGACGCAGTTACTATTGAAAGGTCCAATTTACGGTTTTTAACGCAATTATTTTTATGATCTGCTAAAGTGGCTATTTTAGATCCCAGGTTTCGCTACATCCAGATTATTTTAGAAGTTTAAAATACTATCTACCAGTACTATCTGCACAAAATTATTGCTTTGTTCGCCAAAAAAAAAGAAAATATTGAGATGAACACGCACTAAGAATTAGGCCGTAACTCCTACAACAATTTAACCGAACAGTGTTGTGTTCCCCAGTATCTAGGTTGTGGCGGTTCCAGCAGCATCCTAGTAAAGTGAACGCTGATGTTATTTACTGAACTTTGTTTTCTCGCACAGCTGAAAAGGACCCTACTACTGCGGGAGAGTATCTAATCAATGTTTTAGTACTCACCTCTTTTCTAACCATATCATAATTTGACACAAATAGCCATGTCTTTGAGTAGACTCCGTACACGGGTTGACCGAAGGAAGGAAAACTTGTTCAGTTGGAGATTCATGATGATGATGCGTCGTCTCATTTTGGGCTGACTTAATTTAAATTGTCATCACACGCTAAATAGAAGATCATTCTCACAGTCCGTCTATCGTGTCCTCAGTGTAACTGCATTCACCAATGAACTTAACCAATATCTCGAGCAACAAACGCATCCATCACATAGTACATTAGCGTCTGGAACCCATAAATATTCATCCTCTGAACTCAACAGACTGGCGCAAGTGGAAATTGAAGGCATTCCACGCTGTCCGTTCGATATATCTGTGGATATATCTACAGATACATCTGCGAATATATCGCATGCCGAATGATATCGACCATCGTTCAATCTGGCACCTTTATCTGTATTGTAACTGTTGGTTATTGGATTTAGGAAGATTTTTTGCATAGTCACGAGGTTGATGTTGTCGACTTGAGGCCAGATGCTCGAAACACACACTACAAAACATCAAAGGTGCTAATATTATCATCTATCTACAGAGTACTATGGAACTTCTAGGTATATTCTTGGCACAAAGCGGCTCAGTCAAACTGCCATCTTGTTTATGTGTTTCGAAGAATTGTGTTCGACAAGTATGTTACCACGTGCACAGCTCTAACATTCGTTTCAATTAAATCCTGAATGGTGCAAATGGTCGTGCAGGATATGTTTAATAGTACTCAAAGTCAATCAAAGTCTGGAATGACACTACATAACGTAAGTGAAAGATTTTTTGGTTTTTCAAGTAGTATGATTATGCTATTATTGTTCTAGATTAGTTCAAGACCCATAAGATCATCAGTAAATCGATAGTGAAAAAAATCAAGTTTAGTTGCAAACGAAACAAAACGCGAAATTCTAGTAGCCATTGAAACAGCAGCACAACCAACTAGTGTTCGTCCCCTCAAATAGTGTAAATCGAAAGACCCAACGTTGACCGTAATAATCAATAGATTATCCGCAGACGTTCCGAATCCTCTCCACCATGATTCAATCTGACACCTTTATCTCCTCGCCGGGTATTGTTGCCGATGCCACCGTGATGCCATTGAATTTGAAAGGATTCTATTATTATACAAACAGGAGAAGTTTTTCATTCAATTGAATCATATTGCGTTCTGCAAAGGTCGTCGATTTTTTATTATTTTATCATAGATTTTCAACGGAATGGTTTTGTAAAAATATTTTAATTTTTATAATGTTATGTGTAGTTTAGTGCGACTGCTGACCATGAAGTCCTAGGTTTCCCGGGTCGGAAAACCGGGTACTATTAGATACACCTCTGCCTAACCCTTTGGAATTACGAGGCGTGATGTTGTCTCATCATCATCATCAACAGCCTATTAATGTTTCCACTGCTGGGACAAAGGCCTCCTCTCTCTTTGAGAGGGAATGGGCTATAATCTACCACGCGGGCCCAGTGCGGATTGGTAGATGTCACATGTCTTCGAACGTTTGGTTCTAAGCCATGCCGGTTTCCTCACGACGTTTTCCTTTACCGTTTTCAGAGCAGCGGTGATGAAATAAATTACACAAAGTAATGTCCCTGCCTTGGTTCGAACCCACGACCTACTGTTCGTAATTCGGGGCCGCCACCACTTGGCCACCGTTGCTCTCGTTGATGTTGTCTGGCTCGAGATAAATAGTTTTAGGCAAAATCACTAGACTTTTTTTTAAGTACATAGTTAAACTCACAATGAAAATACTGCGTTCGATAACTATCAGTTTTGTTTACAAACTTCTTATTAATTTAAACAAACAAATCCCCGATCGTTAAGATAAAACAAGTATCTCTTCACCATAAATTCACGAAATCTGTATCCTCAAAATTTCCCTGCATTTTTTTCGCTGCGTAAATGTTAACAAAATATTTGGGCAGCTTTGATACTGACGCACCCTTCGTATTAATCTCCTACTGAGATAAGAAGCATTTCTATCTCGACAAGAAACAGTGACTTTTTTCACGGAAAGAGGGAAAAACTGAAGTATCGATTGGGAAGACATGATTCGACACGCCACTCGAGAGCTCTCGTCTCCAAATGGTTCGAGGAAACGACTTAAAACAGATTTTTATATCCCTTTGTGTTTTATGTTTAATATCATAGCTTTTACGTTACAAAAGATATCGGAAACGGTTCACTTGATTTCCTTTGAGGAATTAATACTGATGTCTAGATATTGCGCTGTTTATTGTTTACAAGGACCAGTCGTATCCGTATTATATATAGACACGTCAAGAACTAACATCGCGGCGCTTAAAAACGGCGAAAATATTAGATAGGTAACAACTTATACGCGTAAAGAAAGGGATAGAAAATATGTCAGCATACAGCGGGATGCCTGTTGATGCCTTTTTCTTTATGTTTTGCACAGGTTTACACACACGATTTAAATTAAAAATAAACGTAGCGTCGCGCGAGAGGTTGGTGCGTAACTAAGTGCGATGTGGCCAATTTGCTTCATTTCATGTTGTCATTTTTGAGGGCGGACAACGTATCTATAGTTTTTATATATCATTGGTCGTATCACAAAAAGTGTCATGTTATGCAAGCTACTTCAACTCTTGATTACGAACGCACATCCAATTTCGACCCTGGCGAAACCCGAGAAAAAGCCAACATAATGAATTCTCGGAGCTCACAATTGTTTTTTCGAGGAATCTGCTCCGTCCATTAGTGGAACAATGATGACTTGACATGTCACTAAAAGTCCTTCAATTTCGCCGGTACTTTCTACCGTTTTTTTGTGGATCTAAATACAGGCAGAGAAATACAAAAGTTACGTTTCTATATGAATCCTTTAATACTTGGTCGTGGACTACGATACGGTTGTTTACATACACCCTACACCCGAGACACGACAAAACGAGCCACAAAGCCTTCCGTGTAACACGAAATGAAATAAACTCAATACCGTATCATCATTGTCTATCCACATTTGGTATTTATGTAATATCGGGTTCAATAATCCGGGAATGAAGGCGGGCTGCAAGCGACACGGCCGCGGGCTCGTGTCAAGGGTGTTTTAGGGGAAGAAACCCCGCTTTATAAATTGCCCCGCTATCTAAATCTGAGAGATAAGTGCCTCTGAACTTTCCAATTTCGCTACACATCAATAACACTGACAACCTCGGTGGGATAACAAATCAAAAATCCAACTCTTATGGGTGTGGGTGACGAATGGTATACGTGACAGATACAACGATATTTGCTCGCGACTACGGTAAATGGAATAGAACGTTTATGTATGTGTTTATTATACGAGTCTTGGAAGCAAGGAATATATTCTTTGGTGAAGTATGGTATCAGTTTATCATACATAGCAATGCAAATTGGGAATCTAAACTTTGTTTCCTTAACGCGTTTTTTTTTTGGGGTCAGGGTAATCATTAAATACCGCTCTTGGGCATAGCGAAAGGGAGTGTCAGACTTCTACTGACTAAAAACCACCCATGTTCATTCTTAGCCCTTTATGTCCGAGGTCGCGGTATTTTTTCGAACAACCCGCAGCCCCGAAGTAGACCTGGTCTGGTATACCTACTATAAGTCTGTTTTTTATCACACCTATGTATGACAAGGGACCCTCCTATAGTGAGATTATTGAAATTCCTCTCCTCTTTATTTTTCAAATCGGTCTAGTAGTTTCGGAGTCTATTCGTTACAAACAAACCAACAAAAAATTTCCTCTTTATAATACCTATTAGTGTAGATGTCACTGTCACAGCGCTGGTATTCTGATCACATACTGCTCCACACTGCTTAATCAATCCTATGCAAGTTTTTATTCAATGACATCCTGGTAAATCTTCCTAAAACCATCACGATTGTCCAGTATTTAAGCTAATCTACAAGCCATGCTGCCTATAGTGAGGCTCATAGCGCGCAGGTGAACAAGCTACAAACTGTCATTGGTTAGGTTAGCCTGTCGGAGAAGCGATAACATAATGGCGTTTACGGCGATGAACCGACGGCTTATCAAGGGTACGGTAATAAACTACCACTATGTTTGATGACGAAGTGTGTAGTGTCAAGTAGTAAGTGAAGAATAATTTAATTATTTTTAGGTCTTCAAACCCATCTTTAAAACAAATAATTTTTAGGCATGCTTGTACAAATTTATTATTAAAAATGCGTTTAGAGCTTAAAGTATTATGTCATTCGTTTTCGTTGATAGATTAAATGATTAGAAGTGCAAGAAAGTTACGAGTTATGTGTAGGAAAACACTTTCCTTTTTTGGAGGGTTGAAAATCATCAAATAACTCCTCCCGTTCTTGGCGGAGCGGTGGGAGTGTCAGACTTCTACTGACTAAAAACCACCTATGTTCCTTCTTAGCCCTTTGTGTACGATGCCGCGGAATTTTTTAGAACAACCCGCAGCCCCGAAGTAGACCTGGTCTGATATACTAAGTCTGTTGTTTATCACGCCTATGTATGACGAGGGTCCCTTGTCATACCTATAGTGAGATTATTGAAATTCCTCTCCACTATGACTCCAAAACAAGTTTTAATTAAACAAACATTAATAATTGGAACGTTGCGCGTTGTCCGTACGTCAACTCACGCAGGCGAATGGAACCGTAATGAAATTAATTTAGGCAGTATCTGATCCGTAAATAGCAGGTGTCAAATGTCCGAAATGACGAGGGTAGATATACACTTCCATGTGCCTAGGAAATATCCGTAATCCCCGTGAAACGTAGCGTTGGCAATTAAAAGGGGTGATTTGGAATTGATGTCAAGTATGATTTTTTATTATTTTTATAGCCGAATAAAGAACATTTATTGGGTCTTTTCAAAAGGGGAATTATAAAACGAGCGAATTAAAAAAAACTTAGCGTGATGATGAGATACTGTTTTAATAACTTGAGTGGTATGAATTTGAGTAAGCGAAAAAATAAACTAAACTAATATTAACTTATCAACAATACTATTCCAGAACTATCAATATCTTAAAAAGCGTAGATGTGGGTATTTTGGACTTTAACCACTGTAACTATTATTGAGCAAATAAATCAGACTATTGGGTTAATTCTCAGCAAACATTTATATTAAACAAAACTTTCAACAATCGAATACAACTGATTAGTTAAATAAAATAAATAATAATAATCTGTCTCCAAAAATAATTGAGCTAAAGAAGGTTGTTCCGTCGCACGGTCCGCAAGCGAAGTGCCCGGGCGCCCAGCCTGCACCGCCCGCCTGTCTCCTCCCCACCACGCTCCGTGGTGGTTCGATGCCAACGTCACGGCATGCTAGGCGGCGAGCGGCTTCGCTCCACGAAGTTGCCAACACGGCCATTCTGCAAGGCGCATGTCCCAGGCGCCCCACGATGCTAGGTAAAACACTGAAACAAAATCAACATCAGAACTAGTTTTCGTAATCTACAAGTATGAATCACAAGCCATTGGCTTAGCTTTTGAACCATCAGCAAATGCCTACACTATTGCCGCTAGGTCAACCGTTCTTAAAGGGACTATGCCACACTTAAGAGTCTTGGTTTTCCTAGAGCTTACCACTTGGAGTCACTTGCATTTAAAGAGCATTGCGCTACACTTAAACGTACCAAGTTGTTTTCCAAGCTTTATTCACATTTGCTGGTGTTTCTCTCCTGGCAATAATTAAGGTACAAGTGTTTTATCTAGCCTCGCGAGTAAAATATAAGCAATAGCAATACTGTATGTGAGACTGTAACCACTGTGTGTAATTCATTTGCTATAAAATTACAAAGCAGTGTATTTATTAATTATTTACAGCAGACAAGAAAGTGCAGTACGTACCTTTAAAACTATGAGTTGCCAACACGGACCATAATGTTAATAGCTTATTCCAATTTCCAGTCATCTATTTGTATCCAATACTTCATATGTTCAGCAGCTGCAACGCCATTGTACGGTTTACTGCTCCTTTCAGAACCCCTTAAGTCTGTTACCTCGTATCTGTCATTACCCAGAACCTTTTTTACTCGAAATGGTCCTTTGAAGCTAGGCAGGAGTTTCCTGCTTCGACCATCGTTGCTCTGGCTTTGTATTCTAATCAATACTAAATCTCCTTCTTCGTAAATATTGGCTTTTGACCGAGTTTTATCAAACCTTTGTTTTTGTGATATTGCACTGGCTTTAATATTTTTATCTACCTTTGCTCGCAACTCCGTTACGTCCACTAGCGTTTCATCATCAAGCTCTGGATCTACATTGTCATTATCAACGCGCAAACGGTATCCGAATAAAACCTCACTAGGCACGGCATTAATAGTTTTGTGAATTGTGCTGTTTAAACCTTGCTGTATTATTTTAACATATTGATCCCACCTATCTTCAGTAGTATCTGCCCCAATAGTTTTTAATGATTCTAGAATTGTCTTATTAAATCTCTCTACCTGTCCATTTGAGCGAGGCATACCCGTTGCCACAATATGCGCGCGAATATTTTTGCTCTTACAGTATTATTTATACATGTTGGAAGTAAAACATGACCCTGAATCGGAAATAATTCGTTTTGGATTACCGAAAATTTTAGTTATATTATCTAATTCATATATGAGGTCGGATGTTTTTGTAGACTTTACTGCACAGATAAACACAAACTTAGTGAATGCGTCTACTAAAACTAGTAAGTAAATATTGCCGTTTTGTGTTTTAACGAACGGACCTAAATGGTCCGCGTGCAAAGTGTGAAAGGGCTGCGCGTATTTTGGTAACGGGTATAACTCTCCTTCCTTAGCACCACCCTTATTTTTATAATAAATACAATTCAAACAGTTTTTTATGTATTTTTTTATTATGTGACGCATACGAGAAAACCAATATTTGTGCCCTATTCTCTCAAACGTTTTCCCGACAGAAAAATGGCCCAGGTCATCATGGTTGTATCTTATTATTTGCCATATACAACTTTTTGGTACGACCCATCGTCGCCCTTGGGCTGTTCTTCTGTACACTTTTCCACCTAACAGTTCATAAGTGTCAAAAATGTTTTTATTTTCATCTATTTCACCCGATTCTAATACAGTTTTAATTTTGACAATGTCAGGGTCTTGCATTTGTACAGAAAGTAACCAGTCTCCTTCGGTTATTGATAATATTATTTCCCTTTCCGACCTCTCACCTGAGGGAACAGGATTTCGACTCAAGGCGTCCACATGTTGCATACGTGTACCTTCTCTATGTTTTATTTCGTACATGAACTCTTGAGTCGAAAGAACCCATCGTGCGATGCGGGGAATAATATTTTTTTTTGTCAACGCATACCTGACCGCGTTACAATCTGTGATAACGGTGAAAGGTGAACCAATTAAATAAAGACGAAATTTTTGGAGTGAACTTACGATTGCTAGCAGTTCCAACTCAAATGAGTGGTATTTCTTTTCGTCCTCAGTTGTCTGACGGCTATAATAATACACAGGTTTTTCACCCTCATCAGCAACTTGAACAAGAATACCCGCAACGCCATCTCGACTAGCGTCCGTATATAAAACGGTTTCTTTATTTGGATCAAAAATAGATAATACACTATCTGATGTTAGTTTTGTTTTTAATATTTGGAACGCTTGATAATGCACGGAATCCCAATACCAAGGAGCATCTTTTTTTAATAATTTAGTAAGTGGGGCAGAAATTACGGCGCAGTTTTTAATAAATTTGCGAAAATAATTTATTAGTCCCAGAAACTGTCGCAACTGATGGACAGTTTTCGGTACTGGAAATTTCTTAACGGCTTCCACTTTAGTTTCATTTGGCATTACGCAGTTTTGTTTTATTCTATATCCGAGAAACTCTATTTCAGTTTTTAGGAAATGACATTTTTTTATATTTAAAGTTAAACCATTATTTCTAAATATTTGTAAAATGTTTTCCAAGAGCTTTAAATTTTCCTCAATAGTTTGTGTCATAAGATAAACGTCATCTAAATATACAATGACGTTCTCAAACCTTAAGTTACCTAATACCTTATTCATCATTTGTTGAAAACAAGATGGTGCATTAGCCAAACCAAATGGGAGCCGAAGAAATTCATAATGGCCGTCTTCGGTAATGAATGCCGTTTTCTCTACGGACTGTGAGTTCATAATAATTTGGTAGTACCCACTTTTTAGATCAAGACTTGTGAAATATTTATAACCCTGTAGTCTATCTATAAGATCCTCTATTCGGGGCATTGGGTACTTGTCCTTTATTGTTATTTTATTTAATGCGCGGTAATCAATACAGAGTCTTTTCTCGCCATTCTTTTTGTTCACAAGCAGAGCGGGACTCGCGTAAGGGGATTTACTTTCTTGAATTATTTTGTTATCGACTAGTTCCTGCACCATATCTCGAATAATCTTTCTATCTGCATGAGAGGCTCGAAAAGGTCTGCACTGCACCGGTCGTGCGTCTGTCAGTGTAATAACCATCTCGTGGTTATTCACTTTCCCTAGCTCTTTTATATCTGACGCGATACACTGTTTATATTGTCTAAATAAATAAATCAATTCCTTTAAGTGAGTGTCAGTATCGATCTTAGTCTCATGTATAGCGTCACAAAATTCACTAAGTGATTGCGCATAGTCAAACTTGAATGAATTACCTACACGTGAGTATATCAAATCATTTCGCTCCGTTATGTTCCGGCCAATTAGTATATCACAACCTACTAATTCATCAATGACGTAAAAGTCCACACTAGTTAAAGACACGCAGTCAATTTTTATATTTAGAGTGACTTTTCGAGTGACCGGTTTAGAATTATGCCTAGAAAACCCTTGTAATAAAACTGGCGAGGGTAGAACACTGGTTTGAAGCAAATATTTTTCCACCACCAATTCAGAAATTAGGGAACAACTGCTTCCCGTATCAATAAATGCCTCGTGGGAAAAATGATCAATGTTTACCATTTTTACAAATTTATTTCGCGGATCAGAGGTGTGGATCAATTTGGTTTCCTCAGTTTCTGGTTTGATTAATCCTGTACTCTTCTTACTACGGCACACAGCCTCAACATGGCCTTTTTTTTTACAGAAATTACATTTAATGAGATCACACTGATTCCTTTTATGATTTCCACCGCAAGTGTAACATTTAATATTATAAGGTTTTTGAATATGTGTTGAACCGGTCTGATTACTTTCATGTGTACTACGAGAATTGGCAAAATTATTTGAAGAGGTAACGTTCGTGGACGGCTGGCTAGAGTTATTCGTTTGATCCACTGTTTTATGTTGGTTTTCGCGTGTACTACCCGAACTGGTTTGTTTTGGGTTTTTACCTTTGTAGGTACGACCATGAAGGTAACTAGCTAAATCATGGCAAGATTTAAAATTACTCGCCTCAATCGATGCTCCAATATTGCTGTCGCCTATGCTCCCGACAATTATAGATATAATATCTTGCTCAGTAAAGTTTAAAGATAATCGATCAACTTTACATTTAATATCAAAATAAAATTCGTATAGTGACTGGTTTTCTACTGGTTTTTTATTAACGATTTCTTTTAATAATTCAAACATATTACGACGGGTTTGAAAACTATTAGCTAGACGCTGATTCCAATCACTCCATTTCCATTTAGGCCACTGATTATCAGTACGCAACAACGAGTCATACCAGACTTTGCCAGAGCCTTTCAACTTATTAAGAGCTTGATAACGTATCGTTTCGTCGGCCCAATCAAACGTTGTCGCATAGGATTGTATAATATTAAGCCATGCATTTATATCATCATGTAAAGGGTCAAACTCCGGTATAATATTGTTTAAGGTACTCACAGCTTTGGCATCTTTATGACGCGATACCTTTGACTTCCTTCTGGGTGGAGGTGACGGCGTTCTGGAGCTTGTACTCGTTGTGCTACTGCTACTTGACGATTGTGCTCGCCTGCGATAGCGCCTGCGTTTGCCCATGACGCGTGGGTGCCACTTCTGATATTAACTTATCAACAATACTATTCCAGAACTATCAATATCTTAAAAAGCGTAGATGTGGGTATTTTGGACTTTAACCACTGTAACTATTATTGAGCAAATAAATCAGACTATTGGGTTAATTCTCAGCAAACATTTATATTAAACAAAACTTTCAACAATCGAATACAACTGATTAGTTAAATAAAATAAATAATAATAATCTGTCTCCAAAAATAATTGAGCTAAAGAAGGTTGTTCCGTCGCACGGTCCGCAAGCGAAGTGCCCGGGCGCCCAGCCTGCACCGCCCGCCTGTCTCCTCCCCACCACGCTCCGTGGTGGTTCGATGCCAACGTCACGGCATGCTAGGCGGCGAGCGGCTTCGCTCCACGAAGTTGCCAACACTAACGACGAATATTTATCAATAATAAAATCCAGAACGAGCTCACAAAAAGTGGGTTGTGATTAATCCATTTCAGACATTAGAATTCTAGCCGGACGACTAAATTACTAAGTGAGCCACTAGAAATACAGAAAGGGTGACTTAAATAATAAGATAGAGACGATTGAGGTTTTACACATAGGAAAACTCGGATGCAAGAGCGAGCGAAGCGAGCTCGGAACTTTGGGCACCCCCGCCTCGAACAGGTTCGGTTAAAAGGATTTCATAATTTCCTTTAAGATAAAATTCCGCTCAGTATAAATAAATCATTTATTAATCAGCAGAACGTAACGTTGACTCTCAAACAACTATTAGGACGCTCAAATATTATGAAGTTACTCATTTTGTATTTTAAACTCAAATTAATGTTTGTAAGTTGCTGTTCTGTTGATTTCTCGTCCCTCGCAGTCAGTCGCTCACTTAGTAATACTATAACCTAAATTAATTATTTTTTATCACTTAAAACTTGAATTTACAGTCACTGGTTTAAATACTACCCTTTTCAAAATAAATCACTTTTCGATATAGTATGACAGAAAACTTGATTGGTCTAGTAGTCGCAAACGCAAATACTAAGCATTAGGTCCTGGGGTCGGGTCCCAGGTCTAGCGACGTGTTATTGGGTTTTTACATCAGGAATTGCTCTATATCAGCCACGAAATCGGAATTTATGACCAGTTTACGCCAAGAGACTTACCCCTCATTAAACGCGATTTCAAAATATCTGGCCAAATGTGGGATGTAGGTATAATAACTTTATTAGGTATACTTTTGCCTAATCTTTCAAGGTTTACAAGCTTGATGTTATTTTCTACATTTAGCAACATCATCACTATTCCGGTAGGAAAACGTCCTTTGCTGAAGTTAAGCCACATCATTGATTGGGTAGGCACCAGGTAATCATAAGTACTATCACGTGTTTAAGTATCGTTCACTAATTAACATTGTCCTAATATTTAAAAACAGCTGATGCCCGCGGCTTCGCCCTCGTGGATGTTGGTCAAATTATGTGCTTTTCTCGAGAACCACTTTATGCATTGGTGAAAACGGCATAAAAATCGGAGCGGTAGTTTATCGCGAACAGACAGACAGACAGACAGACGTGGCAGAGGACTTGTTTATTAATAATATGTAGTGATGGAAGCGGTACCAGCGGCCCACTAAATTAAAATTTTGTGCTTTTTGAAGTTTTAATAGGAGATCGGACTGAGTCAAAAAACAATTATTCTAATTAGTCCGTCAGTTAGATTATCGAAAAATATTGGATACGTGTTCTTTGTTTTATCAAATTAATCAAAATTGACGAAGATAAGATGTGGTTGTGACGTCATTTGAAGGTAAAAAATGTACTATCGTATGACGTTTTCGAAGAGTTCACGAGTTTCGAAGCACTGTATTGACTTCATTTTTTGTTTATGTGAAAAAAGAAAAAATACGTCTCCAATATTTTTTGGAAATCTATCTGACGGACTTATTAGTTTTTTTTTGTCCGATCCCCTATTGCGATTCCCCCTTAAGTTAATTTCATAGAATTTATTATTTGTAATTCTAATGGTGTTTACAAATACTATTTATTGTAAACAACTATAAACACGGTTCCTTGTTATGGCAACTGACAAGTTGTTTTTCATAGAAATATTTTCGCTTTCTCATAAACATCAACACAATTTTCGTCCTTTCCCAGAACCAATAAATTTCGATAATAATCACTAAGGGGAAAACATTTATTAGCCAATAATAATTGCGCGAAATAAAGTTTATTACGTTAATGACTAGTCCTCTAAGAAAGGCGGAAGCCTAACTAAATAAATTCTTCATAAATAACTCGATGCTAGATAATAACGCAACCATTAGTCGTAAGTGATGCGATATAAATGCGCCGTCGATGCTCATGCAAACTACAGAATAGATTGGGACAGAAGGTCAGGCAGGAAGCATAGACAAAGTGAAAAGTTAAAATGTTTGTCTATTGAAATGACGACAACGGGCTTTTTACATATTCTAAATGTTTGTTTGATTAACATGAATTAAGCTACTGAAAAGAAAGGTTAAGTCAGTTCTGTCGAAAGTCATCGTTGATTTTTCTCTTCCACCAGAGGTCTTTCTGCGAAAGGCGACATACTATAAACAGCTTCAAAAAAATTTAAATTAATAAGAATTTCCACCCCCAAAAGAATATTGCGTTGTGATCTCTTGCAATCAGTTGGGTCGATCATTTGTTTGTCAAGATATGTCATTTAATGACATATTTACATATTATATTTGAGATCTCCTTACAGAGGCATCTATAAGTGTATGCGTCTTTTCGGTAGTTGAATGAAACTGACCTTCTGTACTATCTAGTTCATGCTCAAGCATCGTATTCAAGCAACCAAATGATGCGCGACGTATTATATTAATATCATCCTTAAATGCATCGTTGCCGGCAATAGCATTTGTGTGAATCGACGACTATTTACATCTTAATGGTTTCGGGACATATTTTATTTTATTTCGTGGTGATCTTCAAATAATTATTGTTTACATAGGTAGTAATTCCCCTACGACGTATTAACACCGCGATTTTTAGATAAAAAAATTAAAAAATATTTTTAAAATATTGCAACATTTGCATCGTCCTTTCCCGTTTGACACACGAAACGTCACTTTTCTTTTTCGCGCGTTATTGACACCGCAAGAAAAAAGTTCTTTCTCGTCCAATTATTCGTTTTAATTATGATTACTCTAGAATTCTATCGAAATAACAAAATACACTCAGTATTTTGTTGACAGGAAGTGTATTAAGCGCATCGTTAGTGAAAATCGTAACCTGAGACGCAGAAATCTGAGCAAATACCTACGGACGACGCTCACGCAGCCGACCACAGCAGTGAACTTGTAACCCTTGTAGCCCTACCATTAGGCGTAAGAATGCCTGGCTCTAACTGACCCCAGGATAAGTGACGTCTACAGTGCTTATTCAAGCGTTACGAGGGCCATTAACACTGTAAACCACATGTGTGCTGTAAGCTTCTTAAAGTATTTTCCAGTGGGTGCGCGACACCCCAGTAACATATATTTCCTATGTACTAGCTGGAACTTGAACGATCAGTGCGTGACACGAGATGTCCTTAGCAAAGTCATTGGACAATGCTAACACTGTAAATGGTACCTATACTCAGCATAGCAGGTAAGTTCCATGCCCATGTATATTTAAAACATAAGTACCCTATGTTACTTGCTGTAAAGCAAACTATCAGTGCGTGACACGAGATGTCCTTAGCAAAGTCATTGGACAATGCTAACACTGAAAATATTTTTATTTATTTATTTATTTATTCAAATCTCCCTTACAACTATCATTACAGGAATGTTCCTAATGCGATAGCTCGGTCTCAAAATTAAATTTACTATTTACAATATAAAAACTATGGTAAAAAACTAAAAAGAAAAAGAATTAGCACTAGTTACAAATCTTAACATCTAAGTAATAATATATAATCATAGCTTCTGTACATCGCAACCTAACTAAAAAAACACTATATTTAAACAATAAAACAACAACATTTAGTCTACATTATAACATAAAATAAACAAGAGTATTTTAGCGAATTCACTCAAATAACATGTAAATACATCGATCTTGACGTGAAGATCGTTAATAACCCTAATTGCGCGGGTCAACGGTGTTTTAGCGAGGAGGTTGGTCCTGGCAACCGGCACGGCCAGCAGCGGCGGGCGACGCCGCCTCCACACATAGCGGTCCGGTACACATAAACTCAGGCGCTGCAGCACTCCTGGGTTATGTATAATCGGCATAGCGGGGGAGTTTCATTTCTATGTAAATTTAAAACATGTATTCTATGCTAGTAGCTGCATTGCAAACTATCAGTGTGTGACACGAGATGTCCTTAGCAAAGTCATTGGACAATGCTAACACTGAAAATATCTTTAATCGGCATAGCAGGTGAGTCCATGTGAATTTAAAACATGTATCCTATGTTAGTAGCTGCATTGCAAACTATCAGTGTGTGACAAGAGATGTTCTTAGCAGTCATTGGACAATGCTAACACTGAAAATATCTATAATCGGCATAGCGGGTGAGTTCCATTTCCATGTAAATTTAAAACATGTATCCTATGTTAGTAGCTGCATAGCAAAATATCAGTGTGTGGCACGAGATGTCCTTAGCAAAGTCATTGGACAATGCTAACACTAAAAATACCCATAATAGACCTCACAGTCGAACCCTAAATCCTGACCCTGGTCAGATAAATATATAAACATGTTTTTAATCTATGAGCACAATGGTTGCGAGACAACCTTGCATATCAAATGTGCATTTATAGTCTTGCTAATGTATATAATATTGCAGTGAATGCGAGACCATACTTTGCCACCTGAAATCTTATCAGCGAATACAAGTTACTCGACAGCCCTATTTGCATTCTGCTGGCTGACACAGAGTTATCATGATTGCACATGCTCTATTATGAGATTCTCTCAGCATGTCATGGCCACAATTAGTGAAATCTCTTTCACAGCTTCTTCATTAAGTATGATATTATGGAAGCATCATTGGTTATAAATTAAAGTTACCTAAGCACATAACCAACCAAATGCAAACAATATTAAATGTATAACCATTTATTTTCTGGATAAATTAAATGAAACATGGTTGAAAATACTATGCAGTGTAATGTCCCAATACTCAAAACAATTAGTATTGAGAGGGAAAAGGTTTATAGACTGACAGAATTTCGAGGTCTTAACAGCCTGTCAATGACTATCAACCAAACCTTTTTTAGTTCCTGTTCAAATTATTTTAACTCTGAAACCCCACCCCCTTTTAGGAGAAGATAATACATATTACCATTATATTGTATAGGCCCAATCTAAAATAACATCCCCAATAGTAACTTGTTGCTTTACCTAGCAATCTATTGGTACAATATTAAATTAACCATGTTGTAATTTAAAATACTATTAAAATTTAACTATGCCTTAAAGTATTTTCAGGGAAAATCACTTAGACCCTACCTAATAATAACAGACAGGTAACTTGTTGTGTCTGATTAATACATCATAGACATGCAAACCACTCATTTATATGTAGTAAGCATGTAACCTCATTTATATGGGCAAACATAAAATATCAAGGATTCACACAGACTAAAGAAGAATTTTAACTTTTCATCTGGGCATTTGTTTTCTTTACTACTTTTACTCTATGATAGTATGAGTAAGTACTAAAGTGAAACAATATAGAAAACAAAGGGGGGGGGGGGGGAGTGTACACGAGTGCTGACATGAAGGATTGTGGTTAGAACATTGAGATATTAGGTGCCACATATTTCAAGTAACAAATCTGGAGCTTTGATTAATAAGGATGTGTCATGGAGAACTCAAATAGACAATTATTTAGGAAACTTTGTAAGTTTTCCTATGTTCTTTACCCATATGCTGAGTAAAATTATAAATAAGACCGTACTGCTGGTGGCTTACCACCGTTAGGTTGTTTTTACCTTGCAGTATACACTTATATTTTGAGGTAATACCTTCATGGGTAACATTTTGAAAATATACAAGTACCTTTACACTGTATATTTATGAATCATGTATTTTTGACAAAAACAATAATAATATTATTGTCGAAAGCCTGCATTGCTCAGGTAAACTACACTGAAACAGAGTTTATGTACACTAAAGTGTGTATTTTGCAATCGCCCAGATTGTACACTAAAATATCTAAACAAATGAAAGAGTAAAAGCCTCAATGAATTTAAAAACAGACCTTCACAATTATTGATATACAAAGTAGTGAAAACTGATATAATAATGACCAATGTCATTTTATTTGCATTGTTGGTCTGCTGCCTCGTTGACCTACTGGCTGCAGGCGCCGCTGGGAATGGAGTCCTGGGTTCGATTCCTGAATCATGCATAGCAGAGCACCAGTATTGGTGCGCGGAGCATTTTTTCCATTAAGAATTTCTCAGTATCGGGCATAGAGTCTGGATTTGTGAGAAATGTGCCCCAGAACGGGCAATAATGAAACTTGTAAATATTGTCCTGGAAATGGGTCATTATTGTTGGTGTATTTAAACTGCAAAAATGAACGTGAATATAACATAACATCTCGCCTGACATCCCTGAAGGGTTAGGCAGTGGTGCACCCATGTAATAGGGCTGTAAAAAGAAATAAATAAATGACATTTGACATAATCTTAACAATTTCAATCAAATCAATTTTATTTGCTCTATATTTTGTAGGACATTTAATAACTATTGTTTTAGTGTTGATGGATCGCCATGGTATTCAATACTTGACAAAAAAATTTGCAGTCAACATTTTCATAGAAAAACATTTCAATTTGACGCTCAAGCAAGTCCGAGTTTTGTTTCCAGTTTACAACGGTACACCCTAAAGTAAATTGAAAGGAGAATGTTTACGAGTCAGATGCTCTAGCAAGATATTAGAAATACATGCTTAACCAAACTAAGAACCACAAAAAGCTTGAAAATACCACAGAAGTCTTGGATACCACAACAAATAAAATAATAATGGAAGAAGGAAATTAATAACATCAATCTCAATCTCGTCTGGTCAATCAACTACCTATTATTTTCAAAACTTTTATTTATACTAATCACTGTGATGACGAAACATAAATATCTTAAAAGTACCTCCATTTGAAAAATTTACAATGAACAAATAGAATAATGCTGGGATTTCCCCATTGTTGTTCACAGCTTGTTTTTGAATGATTAGCTATATTGCAACATGTTAGCATTTGCCGCTCGGGTCATAAATGCAGCTGCATTTTACTCCAGTGACAACCTGAGAATTATTTATCTGTAATAAATTAAAAGATGCACTTTATCTACAGTACAATACTAAAATGTACGTTTGATATAAGCTAGCAGAAAAGTTACGTTTAAACTCGTTTTATAGGGTGTTAAGGTCACCAATGTTCGACGAATGATGTTGGCTCGTATTAGATAACGATTGCCATTAGTTCTTAGCTCTTCAACATTCCTTACGTGATCAGATAAAATCAATTTATCTTTTTTCAGCATAGTTTGCGACTGGAAACTTATTTCGTGTTTTACACTCTCAAAACCAGTTTTTATAAAACCGTAACGTCCATTTTCCGTGTACTGTTTTTAACAGATGCCTCAAAAAACACTAATTATTGTCTTTCTAAACCATTTTTATTCACTTTATTTTATACAAAACGTGGGGCTAGACTGTGACCTAACAGTTTTCTGGCTCCTACCAGGAAAAAGTTACATTACAGTCTAAATAATAAGCAAATGCCATGCACTATTTGACATAATAATATGGCCCTTGTAGGTAGTTCGTTTGCGAAATGGTGCTGTTGTCGTGCACGCTCCCAATATGTGTGCACCTGTCTAGTTACCTAAACAATAACGTTTTTTACTTACATCGTCAAAACTTTGACATTTTGATGCATGTAATTTTAATACCTATCAAATGAACCAGATTCTATTGTTATGCTTTTATTTTACCTTTCTAAAGCAATTCAATTTTATGTAAGTAGGTACCTAATTGGAGAGACATTTTGTATGTATACCTACCTACTTTTTACTTATACAAATCACAAAATAAATTAATTTGATTCCGATAAAATCTATTAAAATCTCATTTCAGGGTCATAAACTGATAATATAGGTACTTAGAACAAAATTTAAAACAAAGATATTTGTTGTTCTGCAAGCTCTTTATTTTAACCCATTGGAGTAATTAAGCAGTTGTTAGGAATATCAACCCCTATTATTTCAAAATTTGTTATATTAAATTGAAGTGAAACTGATTTTTTTTTAACTCCATGTCTAACTTCTCACAGTACAACACAAACAGCAGATCAAATCAGAGCTGGCATCAATTGAATCAGATATTGTTGATTTTTTATTTGCGCGGCGGCGGGGAAGCCGGCCGAAGTAACCAATTTACTGAGGCTATAATATTCCATAAGTAAGGAAGTCACAAGTAATGTTCACAAATTGACATCCAGAATTATTTGTATTTTATTCAATTACTTAATAATTATTGCAGCCAACTCTAAACATCTACCTATGTAAACAATAATTATTTGAAGATCACCACGAAATAAAATTGGGAATCAAACGAGCTTACCTGTTAAGCGAAGTCTTGATTCAAATTTTATGAGTGGTGATCTGAAAAATAATTATTACCCACCCACCACTAGCTAACAACCCCAAAGCTGCAATAATTAGTATACCTAATTAAATGTTAACCTTTCAGGAAAACTAAGTTAATGTAGGCATTTGGAACTACTCTGTATGGGAAACAGAGATCGTTCCTAACGCTATGATCTCTAAAATAAGTGACGTTTCGTGTGTCAAACGGGAAAGGACGATGCAAATGTTGCAATATTTTAAAAATATTTTTTAATTTTTTTATCTAAAAATCGCGGTGTTAATACGTCGTAAGGGAATTACTACCTATATAAACAATAATTATTTTTCAGATCACCACTCATAAAATTTGAATCAAGACTTCGCTTAACAGGTAAGCTCGTTTGATTCCCAATTATTGATTAATCTTCGGCAATGACAATATTGAAGTTTTATTGGAAGGTAGCGGTGATAAATTGCGAAGAAAACATTTTAGACAGACGGAGGACAAAAGGGGGGGGGGGGTCATCAGGAGTAAAATGTCGTGAGGCAAGTTTTGAGTATGAATGTGGCTGGGTGTAAGAGTAGAGGAATACCAAAGAATAGGGAGGGATATTTACTGACCAAAAAAGTGATTCTAATTAGTCTGTCTGTTAGATTATCGAAAAATATTGAACACGTATTTTTTTTTTATCAAATCAATAAAAATTGACCAAGATAAAATGCGTAAAAGATTTGAGTGGGGGTTTGTGAAGTCACTGACCGGTAAAAATGCCATTCTCATGTCTTAGAATATGACGTCACACAAATTTTCATACCACTGTATCGTCTTCATTGTTGGTTTACGTGAAAAAAAAAAATACGTGTCCGATATTTTTTTTAAATCTGTCTGACGGAGTAATTAGATTTTTTAACTACCCTTTTGAGGGATGGACTACATGGGAAAGGACGATATGGGAAGAAAGTGGAAGAAGAAGACACGCAGGGCTGACCATAATTGAATTGGGACAGGGGGAAAGAAAATGTTGGGTTATTCCGTTCGTCTTCTTCGGATGAGTTAAGTAGGCATATAACAAAACATTATATAAATTCTAAAGAGTTAGGCAAAGGTGCATCATGTATATGTATACCGGGTGTAAATTAACCCTTCACACATACGTCAACCAAGCATTCTGTACATCAAACTAAGTACCCCCACGCAAAACTTTTTGTTGGGAAACGCCTTTTTTTTTTGGAGTCAAAACTCACATTTTACGGTAAAGCTCAATGTAGCACTCTTATAACATTGTGCTATTGGTTGCTTTAAATAGTAAACGGGTCATGGAGGTAATTTAAGTAAAGTTATAACCTAAAAAACTAGTATTTTCCAAAACAGCTGTGCAAAATTTGGAACTTTGACCCCTAATATCTCCGTAACTAGGGGGTTCCCAGGTATGGTCTAGAACAAAAAAATGATCGCAGTGGTAGGGAAAACAAGTGCCCTTCGTTTGCGTTTAGGGTACTTTTACACCCTTTATGTTACACTTTGCCAGTGTTCGAGACCCATGTTGTTATGTTGGTGGATTCTGAATTTGTGGTCAATTGCACAAAATTGCTACTGCGAAATCCCAGATATAGAATCCCCTGAACAATTTGCAAGACCTTGATATTGAACCCCGAACCTGATGCTTAAAAATAGTCTCCGAGACCAACGATACAGTTACCAATCGGAGGAGAAGATGGGTAGTTAGGTACATATTGTGTTGAGTATTAGATCGAAGACCTCAGAGTTTGTCTAAAATATTGAACGCAACCCACAAAATGCTTCATCAAACTGTACACACACACGCACACAAAAAAAAACGAGTCCAAATCTAGACCTACCGATCCGAAACTAACAGAAAAAGCGTCCCCTCACTAAATTCAATATTCGAAATATTTGACAATGGCCAGTCGACCGCAAAGTGCTGACTGCTACATTACTCTCGTTACGATGCCTGGCCGTAACGCTCCACCAATCACGGTCAACGTTCACTGCTCTTGATAAATAAACGGACCAATCAATGCGTACTATCACTTGGTAATAG
The DNA here is from genome assembly GCA_932274075.1 of Diarsia rubi. Classification (NCBI taxonomy): domain Eukaryota; kingdom Metazoa; phylum Arthropoda; class Insecta; order Lepidoptera; family Noctuidae; genus Diarsia; species Diarsia rubi. The sequence goes on along the minus strand of OW026424.1, from coordinate 14,044,366 downwards.
AATAGACACGTGCCTTCGTTTGTAAAGGCTAATGTCAAGAACACAGAAAGGTTCTTGAGACGTTTTCAAGAAGCCGTTTGATTTTGCAAATTAATAAAGTTGTGTACGTTCCTTGTTCATGGATTTTTTCTTCAGTGGTACTGAAAACATATGTATTCCCAGGAGATACATAACATAATATTTTTCAAATAATTACGTAGGTAATATGGCATTTGGAATGTTTCCCCGAACGTTTAAGTGGTTGTGTATCGAGGAACAGTCAAGACAAAACCAACAAATAAGAATCCTTCTTTATAGGTTCTTTCTTCGAATGATTCTATTGACTTTTCATTGAAGTATATCATCATCAGCTAAGCCTTTTCCCCACTATGTTGGGGTCGGCTTCCTGTCTAACCCGATTGCAGTTGAATACCAGTAATTTTCATGGAGCAACTGCCTGTCTGCCCTTTACAGCCCAATTAGTGCTAGGTAATAAACATATCATATCGCAAAACCAATTCACTAATCGACTTTGTTTGGTTCACCACGTCTACTTTTAAGCTCATGCACGCACACATTTTCGTGCCCTTATCCCAAACTATTTGACGGCAGCACAATAGGGATGTTGGCTGATTTAAAAAAAAAATATTCTAATCAGTCCGTCTTTTAGATTATCGAAAAATATTGGATACGTGTTTTTTGTTTTAACAAATCAATTAAAATTGACGAAGATAAAACGCGTCAAAGATTCCAAGAAGAAGAAGAAGAAGTGAAGAGTGTTTACGTGTAATAAGAAGAAATACGTGTCAAATATTTTTCTAAATCTATCTGACGGACTATTATATTAAGGCATAAATGAGTTTGTGACATTATTAGTTTTCGATTTTGTTTTTATTTTATGTGATTGTGTTTGTGTTATTTTGTATTAATGAATTTGTAACATTATTATTTACGAATCTGTTTTTATGTTATGTGAGTATTACTGTATAAATGAATTTGTGACATTATTATTTCTATTTTATATTCCGCGTACTTTACATAATTTTATATTTTATGAAAAATCTTTTCCAATGTAAGCATGATTTTATTATTTTGATTACTGTGATAGTACTTACTTTTAAATCTCTTTTATAACAAACCATGTATATTTTGTATGTCTTTTGGCGGGACTGAGCTTAGGTTTAATTTATTATAACATCTTCTTTACCCTGTGTTCACAAAATAAATGAATTTGAATTTGACTAATTATGTTAACTACCCTATTATGACTTCTTCTTCAATACTTCTCGTCACCACATTTCTAGCCATCACATCCTTCACACGAGCGTTTTTTTCATTTACATCTACTTATAAAGGCACTCTTAAAATTTTTCTAGGGAACAGTGGGGCTGGTTGCATAAAAATAGAAAACAATTTTTAACCGCACGGTGACTTGTTGGCTTTTAAAAGACATTATTACATTAATTGGTTTGTCCCATAAGTCTCCGAGCAAATTAAACCACACAAACATGTCTACACGCGAACAACGTCCGACCACTAACGACATGATATAAATATGGCAATATATTTTTGTACCGTAACAAATACACATATTACAGCGGGGGCGTTGCGGTTGTATGATAAACACATATACATATTTCTTTTTGCCAAAAAAACGCTGAAGAAAACCGCAAGCCATGAAACTACGTGTTTGCTTTAATTTACCAAGAAAATGTTTAGGTTTCACCCGAAACGCAAAATATTAATGAATGCAGATCCACGTAAGTAGTCTAAACTTTTGCTCATTAGTAGAAGATCTATCAACGGTCCGCTTTTGTGTTTCCAAGAATGCAATAACCATGGTCCATTTATTGCATTCACTGAACTCAGCCGAATCTGCAATTAATGTAACAAGCCGACATTTATGGTCAAAAATGTTGGCAGTAATTGGCTGTCAAAACAAACAAGCAAAAAAGAAATTTTACACTCGTCCGTCCCAATCAATTGTTAACACGTCTCGTTATAGCAAATAGAAACAACTAAAACATAATTATAATTTTAAAATACAAACGATTCTCGATTGAAAAGGTCCAGAACAATCGAGTCGACAGAGCACTATCAAATGAGCGTTTTTATTTTATTTTCGCTGCTCTCATTTACAAACAATGCGAAGCCGTCGGCGGAGATCTCATCAGCGATTATCTCTCGCTGTGTGGCGAACCTTTTTATTTTTATATTTTTTCTATCGTGAACAAGGACCGTTGTCGGTTGGTAAAACAAAGAGGGCATAATGATTGAATTGACGATTTAAGTCGAATCACACTCCGGAATGCAGAAATCGAAAGTAAGTTTAACAGATTGCCTAAGGTTGATGCGACAAGGTAGCCTGCCTTTTTCATCAAATAGTTACTCGGAGAGATTTGTATAAACTGAGATGGTTGTTTTGGTGATTTTAATCATTATTACTCAGTAAATCTACATTTGTTATGCCGCGAATCCGATTTTATTTAATTCGAATTTCGCCTAACTATTGAAATGTTTCCTTAAGATGATTGTGAGGATCGGCCGGAGGACACGGTGAAGCACACCGTGGAGGCGTGCCCCGCTTGGGCGGAGCCCCGCCGTGTTCTCGTAGCGGCGATCGGCGACGGCTACCTCTCGCGTCCGGCCCTGGTGCAAGCCATGGTCCGGAGCGAGGAGGAATGGGACGCCGTCGCCTCTTTGTTACGAAGCAGTGATGCTAGCGAAGGAAGTGGCGGAACGCGAGACAGAGAGAACGGGCGTGGGCCTGTGGGCGGTGAGTGATGGGCTAACTCGCCGTCCGTCCGTCTTATGACGATGACAGGCCGTGTCGACGGCGCGTACGTGTACCACTCGCGCCTCAAAGTGATGTCAGCAACATGGGAGGGGCCCGTAAAGTCCGACGCGTGTTGGGGCTGCGGGATGTCGTAAGAGTTACCGCGGCCTCGACATAAAGGTCTAAGAAGGAACATGGGTGGTTCTTAGTCAGTAGAAGTCTGACACTCCGTTTTGCTCTGCCCAAGAGCGGAAGGGGTTATTCGATGATTTTGCACCCGCCAAAAAAAAAAGGCGAAGGCGACGAGGTAGTCAGCGAAATTCGAATTTCCTTACATTTTTTGCAACTTACCGGTCAGTGTCAAGTCGTATGTTAAATAAAATTGGATTCGCGACAGTAACAATTGTCTATTTACTGAGTAATAATGATTAAAACCACCAAAACAACCGTCGCAGTTCATATAAATGTCAAGGATGCCTTTTTCATCAATTAATCACTTTTTTTGGGAAGGTGGGATATCATCAAATGACTCCTCCCGCTCTGGCCGCTGGGCAGAGCGGTAGGGAATGTCAGACTTCTACAGACTAAAAACCACCCATGTTACTTCTTAGCCCTTTTTGTCGAGGCCGCAGTATCTCTTTCGGGTGTCGGCCCTTGCGGGCTACTTCCGTGTCGCTGACATCTCTTTGAGGCGCGCGTGGAACACGAACGCGCCGTCGACACGGCCTGGCGTTATCATAAGACGGCCGAACGGCGAGCTCGGCCATTACTCACCGTCTACAGGCCTGCGTCTACGAGCCTTATACCTCCGTGGCTGCTACTGAGAAATTCCTGACGGAAAAACTCAGCCACTGACCACAATCTCTACATCCGTCACGCTGGTGCCCATTAGGCCTCATTTACGGAGACGCGGGGCGTCGCGCGGAGTGTTCTGCGTTTTTAATACAAGCACATGGCGATGTATGAAAACGGTAACGATTTCAAACGACGATTTTACGATAAGTGATAAGTGTAAGATAAGTTAGTTTAAAATGCAGCGTCTGTTGCGATGGACCCGCCTCTCAGTAAATGAATAAAATAGCACGCGACTAGCCTTAGCGTCTCCGTAAACGAGCCTTTAGACCAACGAGGCCCGTCGTTTTTATAAACTCCTTATACATGCATAAAGCGTTTGCTTAATTTCGTCTGCTCGACATACACAAAGCAAAAGCCACATAATCACCAAATCGTCTAGGCATAAGTGTTTTCACGTTGCAAGTCATTTGCAGAAGTCAACTTACGCAATCAAATTTCTGATTTCACACCTTTCTTTAAATACTATTTTCCCATAAAAATCCGGGTACCATTGTTCCGCTATTTGTGAATTCACCTTAACTTCAGTGAAAGCGTTTCCGATGACAGATAACAGAGGCCACTGGGCAAAACAAAGGCTAATTTGAGAAGTGTGATATCAATCAAGCACGAGATACTTACACTCATATTTATAGTGCCGACTCAAGCCCATTTTTAAACTCGGATCGACTATCGTTGTCATGAAAACAGGGAGACATCACCCACCAAATCAATCCTAGAATTTCTTGGCCGCAATCGGCGGATCTTTGAATAAGGTACTTTCTCCGTATATTTGCATTGCTTCCTACACCAGCCATCCTTGTCAAGCCCATGGTTACATTCTGCTTTAAAAAAATGTTGGCATATATCAATGTATTCAATTGGAAAGATGTCATCCTATATTTAATAGTGGACGTGTTAAACGGCCCATTAGAAAAAACTGTAGCTGTCAATGTCTTATGGGGCAGAATGTAGGTGTGTCAAGTCCGACTCAAGTTCAGTCCCCGACTAACGATACCAGTGTTAATCTATTCTCATTCGGTCCTACCGTGTTCATGACTGCGGTAATTAATGAAGAAAATGAGCGAAAACACGTTGTCGTAGCAGCTGCGTAGTCTGGATTTGTGTTTGATGGCAATAGGCTCGCCCCAATTTACCCCCTAAACATAATAGGCGAACTTTGCCTGACCCTTCGGGGATTGCAGGCGTGATGTAATGTTTCAAAGGAAACCGCGAGCCACAATGGCAAATCCGCCCAATTGCTATGACAGACCGAAGCAACGCGACTGTCTCTATAGGGAAACGCATCCGTAAATGATAACACTGTAGTGAAAATGTCATCATTGTCGCTGTGACATTTGTCAATGTTGCAGCACTATGCTGAGATAGTGGCCGTATGCGTATAATCTATGTTTAAATAGTTTTAATATTTTTTTATTTCTATTTTTATGTTTGTTTCAGTCCCGTACTAACCCGACAAGAACCACGTGGTGTCGAAAAATTTAATTTGCGATCGTGATTAATTAACATTACATTCATATTTTTATTTTTTTACTCTGCACACTTGTTTTTCCAATTCACTGGACATTGGCAGAATAGTCGACATCGGCTTTAATTGCCATTAAACAAAAATAGAATAGAATAGAGATAGTGGCCTTTTGGCTTCATACGGGACTAATTTTAAGTTAAACTAAGTCGGCCTTATTACAAAAGTGGTTAAACCTGGGTTTAACTTAGACTTGGTTTATCTCGCTTCGATAATATTCAAAAGAAAGTGACGCCATGCGAGATAAACCAAGTCTAAGTTTTATTTAAAATAAGTCACTTTTGTAATAAGGCCCATAATGTCCTAATTTTAAGTGTTTTAAGCTTTTAATTTTTTATTTTTTTGTCAATTTGTTCTGTCCTGTGTGAAACCAATAAATACTTTTTCTTTCTTTACACACATGCGTAAAAGAAGGCAGGGCGGGCTGGAGGGCAGTGGCCCCCTTTATGACTTGGGGTTGATATTAAATCATAGAAATTTGTATCTAGATAAGTTTGCATTTACGCTGAGAAAATATAAATGCCCTGCCATGACGCCCGGTGTATGCTAGCCTTTATTATGGCAGACTTCCCTTTGACTTTTCTTAGACACCGAATCGGTAACCTTGTTAAAACTTTCTGCCAAACTTAGACACATTTTATCATAAGTACAAGTTAAAGCTGTGCTTTCACCATCTTCGCTTTCAGCGCTGGCTATAACCGTTCAGCCCAAGATAAATATCTTTTAGCTGGGCTGTATGCCAGAAACACTTTACATCCCTCGTTCAAAATGCTATGGAGCCCATATCTTTGGTGATTGGCTAAAAGTTTTCCAGTCTAAGATTAGTAATATATGAAATACAGTTATCATTAGATAATAACTGCCGCTCGGATTAAGCTTCAGGTTTAACCAACCAGTCTGTAGATAGTTGAAAATTGATTGATTGTTTACGATTGTTGATTGATTGATGATTGTTGTTTGATTGTTGTTGTTGTTGAATTGTTTGTTGTTGTTGATTGTTTGTTGTTTTGTTGATTGCTGGAAATTTCCTAGCTGTCATTTGTAAATTTTTGACAATCGTAACAGGCAGTCAGAGGCCCGATAGTCCGACAACCAGTCTTACCAAGGGTTATCTTATTACCCAGTAGAAACTGGGTTGTGAAGGTCAAATACGCAGTCGCTCCATGTAAAATACTGGTATTCAGCTGCACTCGGTTAGACTATAGGAGTCGACACCGACAGTTTAGAAAGTCTATGCAGATGGTGATCCATAGATACTCTTGACATTATATCGATGGATAAAGTTTGTACATTTTGATAAACAGATGCAGAAATTGGGCAGGAAAAATCTGTGTATAGTGGCGCCACTTAGTCCATCTTTGTCCAGCAGTGTGCTATAAATTAAATTGATTGAATATGGTATTTAGTAAATGAATTAATGAAGAATTTAATTCATTACAAACCTAGTAAAACAAATTAAATTCAAACCAACATTTTCCTACAGTCACAACGTCCCATCACTAATGAAACCTACAACTTTTTGCTTTGTGCCCCACTCTGACAAACGGCACTTTATACACCAATACACTTGCACCCACATTCATCAGCACAACAAACAGCGGGCTCTTCGCCCACTAGGTAATAAGTTCCTTAATTAATTGTTATTGCCGACTGAGTATTTCTAGCGCTATTGGATTTCCAGTTAAAGGACTGGATTATGTGTGGAATCAATTGTCGCACTCATGTTTTGTCCTATTTGTGGGAATCACATCTAGTAACTTATGCTTCGCCACGCTTGCGACTAACCAGACATTCAATAGAGTATTATAATACAGTTCGTTCAAAAGGACAACTACTGTTATATTTGCGCAAAGAAGAAACATTCTTCGAAGCGATGCCTGGGTGTTCATAACAAGGCATGGTTGCTATTATCGAGAACATAAGATTTTCTTTCTCGCTAATATTGCAGATATCACTTTGACAACTTATTCAGAGGTTCAGTTCACACAACCTTTGCAAACATCATTTTGTATGCAGCTCCCCAAAACCATCTTAATGTATGACCAAACTTCGTTAAACTCGATTGCGTTTATTTAGTAGAATAATCAAGACGACCATTAGTTTACCTTTCCAGTCTACACGAGTATCAGGTTTGCCTCAGTCAGAATTCATAATGACCCCAGAAATTCCCAAGACGTAACAGCTACGTATAAAGTCCAAAGGAAGCTTGTACAAATTCCTTAGTTCGAATAAATATAGCACTGAGATAGTTGTATATAATTAATGTCCAATAAGATGGCAATGGTACGTAAAATTGCAGATTTAATCGTGGAACTGTAACCGCTAAGCTGTTCTGAATTCCTTTAAAGTTAGTTTATTACGATACGAACTATGTATGAAGTTTGATTAGAATCCATTCTCCCACGCGAACTTTTCTTAGTATCACGTAATATTAAAGGCAGACATCTGTTATCCCTGAGCAAACATAATAGGGCGGGAAAGTAGCTTGCTGGAATAAAAGTTATAAACCAAAAGAGAAAAAAGTTTCTGAAACTGTGAAAACAAAAGCAAAAATTGCTTCCAAAAATTTCGTGGAAATTAAAATTCATTCTTACGCGGGATGACCCAATCGGCTCCTTTTATCAAAAACACTTCCTGCAATTTAAAAAAGATTGAGATTTAACCAACTGACAAACGAAAAATCTTTCCAAACGAAGTGATTATGACAACAAATATTCCCCCCACGTAGATTTTTCAATAACCACCATAATGAACCACCATGATCATATAGAACTCAACTTCGATAACGTGGTAACTAATGGCCTATCATGGACCATTAAACGAGCCATTTCCTCAACTCTTTAATAATAATAAAAGCATCCATCGAGGCAATCGCGTTATTTTTCACTTACGAGAATCCGAGCATAAAATATGAGCGTTCATGGCACGCAAGCGTTTCTGTGAGTTATATGTTTTCAGTATTAGCTTATAGGTACCGTTAACAATATGAGTGTTTGTATATTCTATACTGAATAGGGGATCAGACAAAAAAAAACTAATTAGTCCGTCAGATAGATCTCCAAAAAATATTGGAGACGTATTTTTTTTCTTTTTTCACATAAACAGAAATTGAAGTCAATACAGTGCTTCGAAAACTCGTTAACTCTTCGAAAACGTTATATGATAGTACATTTCTTAACTACAAATGACGTCACAACCACATCTTATCTTCGTCAATTTTGATTAATTTGATAAAACAAAAAACACGTATCCAATATTTTTCGATAACCTAACTGACGGACTAATTAGAATCATTGTTTTTTGACTCAGTCCGATCCCCTATTGTTCTACTATCAGATATCACATACTATATCAATGTGTCCCCAGTCGTCCGGTCTGGCCAACTTACTCAAGTGAAACAAAAGGGTTTCTATACTACAAACGTTTTCAAAGTCCTTCGTTTTATTAGCACAACTGCCTACCTGATTTGAACTTTTCGGTAGCTTATGTCCATTCAATAACATTTTTGACATTTCCATTTACCATAACATCGAAATATATAAAATACTAGCGACAGACGTCGTAATGCCACGGACAGCAGCGCCACCTACCGGGTCCAAAAAGTTTCAATTTGACAGCAAAATTCCCATTAACAAAATTATCCGCCATTTATTGAATTCATTTGTTACAAAAAATGTGATAAATGAAGAACCGCTCAACCAATTTTGTGCAAACTTCACATAAACTATCTACTAAATAGTCCGAACAAAACTAAACATTTGGATTGGTTAAGTGAGCCCGTTCTTGAGTTATATTATATTGATTAAGATATCACTTTGTCCAGCCATTGTTCTAGTGAAACGCGACTGCTGAACGTGGGGTCCCTGTATTCTATTCTGAATGATCAGCCATTACTTATCGAGTTTCCTCCGTGCCTCGGCAAGCACGTAAAGGCATTGGTTCCGGCTGTCAGCAGATATTTGACAGTGGTAGTCAGTGCCCTAAAAGTCTGATAACCAGATTTACCGATTGGTATCCTAAAACCCAGTACCAACTGGGTTTTGTAGGTCAGATAGGCAGTCGCTCGGTGTAAAATATTGTTGTTTGACTGTCTTCGATGCCAAACCCAACATATTAGGGATGTTACCTGACTAAAAAATATATCATTCTGTTTAGCCCGTCAGTTAGATTATCAAAAAATTTTGGATACGTGTTTTTTGTTTTATCAAATTAATGAAAATTGACGAAGATAAAACGCGTCAAACGGCGTAGTAGGGGCTTTTGACGTCATTACGGTAAAAAATGTAGAGCGATGTGACGTCACATGAGTTTTCAAAGCACTGTATCGTCTTCAATTTTTGTTTACGTGAAAAAAGGAAAAATACGTGTCCAATATTTTTTGTAAATCTTATCTGACGGACTAATTAATTTTTTTTTTCAACTACCCTACCCTACCCCCCTTACCCTATAAGGAAAAAACTAGGCAGATGATGGAGCTTAGAGCAAAATCGTAGAATTAATTCAAGGTTCAATATTCAAGTATCAGGTTGATTCTGAAAATACCGGTGTCGCAGATCTCTGCGAATTGTACGCATTGTGTGGATTCGTTTTAAAGCTAAATACTACTGTATCCAGGCTTTGTTTTGTTTTTTTTCGATACCAAGAAGAATCACAGGTTTTAGTCTTACTTAATAAATAATCGGAACTGTTAAAATCTGTAATATGTTAGGTTAGGTTAGGTTAGTGTGTGTTTTGTTTTTTTTTTTACCGTCAGATTTTTCTCAGTTACAGCATGAGCCCTATTGATACCAATAGGCTCGCCCCCTATTACATAGGTATTTTTGTTGGAGGGTGGGAAATCATCAAATTACTTCGTTTTCGCTCTGGGCGGAGCGGTAGGGAGTGTCAGACTTTTACTGACAAAAAACAACACCCATGTTCCTTCTTAGTCCATTGTGTCCGAGGCCGCGGTATCACTTTCAAACAACCCGCAGTCCTGACAGGATTGGACTTAAACATAAGTGGCGTACTCTACACCTCTGTCTAAATCTTCGATTACTGGCGTGATGTTATGTTAAGTTAGCATATTACGTAATAATCAAGTGACCAGTGAAAATAATCCTCCTAAGTTCTACAGTATTATTTCGTAGGATAACCGTACAAAAAAAACAGTACCTACCTATCCTACGAAATGCTACTTCATGAAAGCTCCTTATGAAAACTACACATTCAACATTAACAGAAATGACAGAATACGCGCTCATATTCCGCATTAAGCGAATAAAATGTGAGTTACCCGTGTTATTCAGTCTAGTGTGCTTTAAGTAATCAGCTTCCATCACAATGAGATAAAGAGGTCGCGCTAGTGTTTGTATTACTTCACTAGGTTTGGATTAATTTCACTTACAGCCTCATCATCACTTGCCTAACCTTACCTTTCCCATTAGGATAAATAACAAAAAAAATCTTAATAGTTCGTCTGATAGATTGCCAAAAAATATTGGACATGTATTATTTCTTTTTTCACGTAAACAAACAATGAAAACGATACAGCGCTTTGAACACTCGTGTGACGTCATACTCTAAGACATTAGTATGACATTTCTTAGCGGTCAGCGACGTCACCAAAGATTTGAGTGAGGAACTCAAATCTTTGACGCGTTTTTTATCTTCGTAAATTTTTATTGATTTTATAAAACAAAAAATGCGTATCCAATACTTTTCGATAATCTAACAGACGGACTAATTAGAATCATATTTTTTTAAGTCAGAAAACATTCCTATTGTTATAGTTGAGAGACGGTTCGCCGTTCACACCGTTTTGAGGTATTCCTCGAAGCGCTCCCGTTTTGAAACGCTCCCATCTAAGCGCTCCCGTTTTATTCCTCCAAGCGCTCCCAAAAGGAGCGCTTCGAGGAACGATTAAAAATATTAAAATTTATTTCCTCGAAGCGCTCCCACGTTTAAAAATAGGAAAAAGCATGAAGTAAACGTAATGAATTATATCGATAATTTTTAAAAACTCATGTGTGCATCATCAACATCGAAGTTGCTTAACCAAATTACGAAATTGAGAGAATAATATCTTTTTGCTTTCGGCACTCTTCACATAAGAGTGCAATATACAAGGACCAATGTTATTGTGTATTCAAAGAGGATGTTATAAATAAAACGCATAGATAAACTTAATATAAATTATATACGTATAATAATCACATTGCAGTAGGACCTACATAATAATTACAAGAGTACTTTGTGTGTACTACTGGCGACTAGCTCCACGCCACGGTACCATCTGTGCTAGAGCATAGATTAATGTGACTCTAAAGGGCAAGGCATCAAATAAAATATACATATTTTTATATTAATTACTTACTTGCACATCTGTTAGACATTTCCCAAACAAACGCATAACTCCAAAACTTTTATTTCTTTTATTATAAAGTCCAGTTTTTATATTTTCAAATTTTGGTATTTGGTGTGTCAAATTAATTCCCTGGTCTAATAAACAATTAAGTTTTCTATTATAAACCTCAGGGAGAGGGTCTAAGGTGGACATGGCTTCTTGGTGAATATCCTCCACTACTTCTCGCACAAATTGTGATGCCTCATTACGCCGACAAGAATGTTCGTTCTATATCGCATTTTTATAAAACAGCTTCGTAAACAACAACTTTGGAATACCAAGAAGAGAAAATAGATCTTAAGAGATAAAAGTGGAAAAGATGTCTCAATAAATCACTTAGAGTAAAACTTTCTTACAACGTTTTGAATAGTTACATCACTCAGATGGATAATATGGCTGTATAAGTATATTTAAAGAATATCCTAAATGGCACGTGTAAGAATTACATAGGGGGAAGTGTGGAGGCTTAAGGTAAGTGACGTCACTACGGTATTTATTTACCTTCTATTTGTATTTATAAATCTGGGTCGTGCGAGTGTCTTCACTTTGTGGGTCTATGTGACCAAAAGGTAAAGGTTTCGAAAACACCTTGGTTTTTTTTTGTTTTTTTCTGTTCTTAGTTTTTTACATTGGTCTAATTTGTCTCAAGCGCTACAGATGAGAATGTGGCCCCATTTCCAGTATCATTGTTCTAAATAATAATCCGTATTTCTCACACTGAAAGTGCTTAACAATATCAATCCAATCTCAAACAACGGAATAATACATCACATCACACTAAATACGCAACAAGAGTCTCATAACCAATTCATCCAACGAAACACGCATTCTACCGTGAAAACGGAAAGCCATTTTCTCGTCGAATGTACACAGCATAAAGTAGTACATTCGGGCACATAAATCTACGAATCTATAGTGTTACACGTCTATATTGTGACTGTCACCGGTGATTGATCGCTTCCGTTTGCCTGTTGTCTAAATTGGACTAATGTGTGTTTGGTAACATGAACTGGGACAATAGGACAGTATAGTTAGTGTGCTATGGAGATTATGCGTCGGTGCTATGGAGCGGCTTAAGCTTTGGAGTTTCTTTGAAGGATAATGAAAATATCCTGTTTGAAATTATCCGGAAAAGATGATGTAATATCCTGTTTGAAATTATCCGGAAAAGATGGGCGATGGAGTAAGCAGTGTATACAGGGTGTAAATCAACCCTTCACACATACGTCAACCAAGCATTCTGTACATCAAACTATACTTAGCTTAAAATAAGTTGAAAATTTTTACCCCAAAAAAAATGACGTTTCCCAGCAAACATTTTTGCCATGGGGTCAATTTTTTTATTTTACGGTAAAACTCAATGTAGCACTCTAAAAACTTTGTGCTAGTGGATGCTTTGAATAGTAAAAGGATCATGGAGGTAATTTAAGTAAAGTTATAACCAGAAAAACTAGTACTTACAAAAACAGCTGTGCAAAATTTGGAACTTTGACCCCCAAAACCTCCGTAACTAGGGGGTTCCCAGGTATGATCTAGAACAAAAAAATGATCGTAGTGGTGGGGAGAACAAGTGCCCTTCGTTTGCGTTAAGAGTACTTTTACACCCTCTATATAGAAAGAATTGTTGCAATGTTTAAGCCTTATATAATGAAGGGCATGTATCTTACTATCAATTGAGTATAAATCCAGTCTCCAGGATGCTACTGAACCGTCGGGGCTGCGGGTTGTTTGAAAGAGATAACGCGACCTCGACACAAAGGGCTAGGAAGGAATATAACTATATAATATATATAACTTAACAGCCAATTCTGGGTTTCTATGCAATAAAAGGTTATCAAAACAGGCAGGACGCACTGGTTGAAGAATGAAGAACTTATTAGTCTTTCAACAAGCACCCTGGTTCACAACTAAGTAAAATCCAAGTCTAACTGCCGTACTCAGAGAGCTCTAATGATTACTTAAGCCATCACTTAGTAATGGTTTTGACAGTTTTGTCATACAAAAATATGTCAAACCTTTACTAAGTGACGGCTTAAGTAATCATTAAATATCTCTGAGTACGGCAGTTAGTTCTAAATTAAAGAGCAAACTACTAATGATCTTACCAGACGCTCTTACTCCTAAAATAATTCCCTTCCAACATTTACAAGGACAGTAGAAAGCATAAACTTCGCCAACACCTAACATACGGTATGTAAACATTTATTCCGTATCGGAGTATTCGAGAGTGTTATCAGAGGAACATTTTACGCCAACGGAACGGGTGTAAACCAACGTCGCTATAGACAAACGGCCTATTTCCCTTCGCACCATTTCTCTAAGGGCCAGTATACATGAGCGTTTTGCCGCTTCGCTGCGTTTTTGCCCCCGGGTTCTGGTCGCTGACAGGGATGTAATGGAAATGTTATAATAGGAAAGTATACTGACTTAAAAAAATGTGATTCTTATTAGTCCGTCTGTTAGATTATCGAAAAATATTGGATAAGTATTTTTTGTTTTATCAAATCAATAAAAATTGACGAATATAAAACGCGTCAAAGATTTGAGTTGGGGTTGGTGACGTCACTGACCGCTAATAAATGTCATACTAATGTCTTAGTGTATGACGCCACACGAGTTTTCAAAGCACTGTATCGTCTTCATTGTTTGGTTACGTGAAAAAAGAAAAAAATACGTGTCCAATATTTTTTGGTAATCTATATGACGGATAGATTTTTTTGTGATTTCTGGTCTAATAAATAATGTTTTTGGTTGTTATATGAATTTTGTTGGTAATTTATTCCGTATCGAGAGCGTTATCAGAGGAATATATTACGCCGACGGAACGGGTGTAAACCAACGTCGCTACAGACACACGGCCTATTTCCCTTCGCACCATATCTCTAAGGGCTACATAAGCTTTTTGCCGCTTCACTGCATTTTTGCCGCTGACAAAGCTTTAATGGAACTATTGTAATTGTGATTTTTCGTTGTTGTATTCATTTTATTAGTGACATGACATGGTGAAGCAAGAGGGTAATAAACTAACTTAGAACAATGAATTATAAAATTACACGTTCAACCGATTCATTAATTATTGTTTTATTATGTTAATCCCTTCTATTTTTCACTTTATTCATTATTCCTTCCATTATATCCCTCTCCTAGAGGAGGCCTGAGTCCCTGCAGTGGGAACATTATAGGCTGATGATGATTACTGAAATAATCTAGTTAGGTACTTTTCATTATTGAATAAACTTATTTGGTAACTAGATTAAGTATGAAAATCGCTTCAAGTAAAATACTGGAATTCAGCTGTACCGGTAAGAATAAAGAAATATGAAATTACTCGGTAAATCGATTACTTAGGACTTAATTATGTTAATCTCTTATATTTCCGTATATTAGTCATTTCCACTTCCTTAGACATTAACCTACCTAAAACTTGACGTATTTTAAATAAGTTGAAATAATACACAACACAAACACTGAATAAAAACAACGTGTAATTTATTTTTAATTTTGGACAAGCCCGCCACACTATTCCCAAACCACTGTAACTCCTGAAAGCCAGAATCAACAGTGGCGACCGCAAGAAAAGCGCCGAGACAATGAAGCTCGACGAAGTCCCAGAGAAATGATTTAACTGTCTTGGATCCCGCAACGAAATTTAACAGAAAAGAATAGCGGAGGAGTAGGAAAAACAACGTGTAATATAATCACCTTGAATTCGACAAAAAAAACATAAAGTTAACTGTTTGCTCATGGACCTACTCCATAAATAATTTTGTAGTCATAACCAACCACTTCCTTTGGAATATGAAAGGAAAACGCAGGAAAATCCATACCTATCACCAATATTATAAAAGTCATAGTTATTAGTGTCTGTCTTTTTTTCACTTTTCCTCCTTTTTACGCCTTAATGACAGGATTTCTATATTTGGCACACAGGTAAACCTGGGTTAGGATAAAATAATTTGTTTTCTTAGCAACAACTTCCCGCTTTGAGGAAGTATATCTAGCAATAACTCGTGTTTTTTGTGTGGTGAGGTCTCTGCCCAGCTGTGGGACAGTAATAGGCTGGTGTTATTTATTTATTTAGTACACCAATCAAACTACACACATCAAAAGTGTCTAGGGATCAAGCATTTTTATGCGGATTTCTTGAGATTGAGATGTGGCTTTGTAATAAATTTATGATTTTATAAATTTATATGGATCCTTTTTGGTGCATTTCATAATTTGAATCAGGAACTGTGAATCAAATTCGAGTAAAAGATGAAAATCAGCTGTCAATATTTTCCCTATAAAAACATACAACGCATTGAAGACATTATTAGTGCTACTGTTTCCCTACTACTGATTAAAACCAACGTTATTATGGAGCGGCGACGTCATTTAAGCAGGGAAGAAATGCTCAGAGCCGTGGGAATGATAGAAGCTGGTTCCCGGCAACGTACTGTGGCTTTAGCTCTGAATACAAGTCAGAGTGTTATCAGTCGATTTTGGACACGTTACCGAAGCACTGGTACCGTGGCTGAGCGCCATGGAGGACGGTATCGCTGCACCACACGGAGACAAGACCGATACATTCAAATCTTAACTCGAAGAGCTCCAACAATAACCGCCATGATGTTAGCCGTGAGGCTTCATCACTCTTCAGGGAACTTAATTAGCGACCAAACAGTCAGAAACCGCTTGCATGAAGTGAACCTTCATTCCCGAAGACCGCTACGGGTACCACCTATAGCAATGCACAATCGTAGGATTCGATATCAATGGGCTCTTGAACACAGAAATTGGGCAGAAGAACAATGGCGTTTCGTGTGCTTTTCTGATGAGTCTCGTTTTGGTATGAGACCGGATACAAGACGTATACGACACTGGAGAACCCCTGGACGCCAACAGCGATTAAAATCCTACCAGGAAGTCCATCCTTATAGTAGTGGAACCATCATAGTATGGGCGGGTATTTGGATCGGCGGAAGAACTGAGTTGATTTGGATCAGAGGCAACCTCAACGCTCAAATTTATGCTGAGACGATTGTATCAGACGTCATCGTTCCTCTACAAGTGCAAATCGGTCCCTTATTTCAGTTAATGCATGATAATGCACGACCGCACACCGCAAGAGTTGTAAGACAGACTCTCGCCGCAGCTAACATCAATGTCCTGCCCTGGCCTGCTCAGTCGCCAGACTTGAACCCGATTGAGCATGCATGGGATATGCTACAGAGAAGAGCTCTGCCGAATATGGAGGGTATCCAGTCGCAAGAAGACCTTTTTTTGTTGTTGCAACGAACATGGGCGGCCATTCCACAGCGTGATTTGGATGAACTCATTTTGAGTATGCCAAACCGATGTTCTTGTGTTGTTTTTGTTCGCGGTAGAAACACGGATTATTAATTGTTTAAGTTACCCAATAAAATTTTAAAGAAAACTGTTATTTCAGTCTTTTTTTCGAACTTTAATGTTAGTGGTTCAAATGTCAAAAATCCCTTTATTAGGAAAATGGCAAATTTCTTTATTAATGCAAAGGTGACTTGGTTTATCGTTACTGTGACAAACGAAAACACTTTATTTGATCAATCCTTAAAGAAAATTTTAATTAATATCAATCAGGAGAAAAGTTATTGCAAAAATATATGTTGATCCCTAGACACTTTTGATGTGTGTATACAAAACCAAGTTAAGCTGATTTCTCATGGTACGGGAAGCTCATACAAAACGCAGTCAGATTATACTGGCTGGATAGGTTAATGTGCCGCCGTTTGTGCGTTTCCGTCGAATAATGTCCTCCCACCAGGCAGGACAAGCCAAAGTCGTTTAGTAAAGTAACCCTGCCAACCAGCAGCTTTAGCAAGCCCCTATACTTACCGTAAGTCACTTTTAATTCCCCAGACCACCTCATACGAAAAAAACGCCAACAAAAACAAAAAAAAAACAAAATCCATTCGACCCCTTACATCGGACACCCGCACAGAAACATTTGCGCAACAAAACAAAATAGAGCGAAACAGATATACAGTATCTGTAAACAAAGCCATGCGTGCATTAATTCCTGTAATTTATAATCAAGTTTGAACAGCCCGTATTTGATATACCTACAGCATGTATCAACAATGTAAAGTCATAATTTAAGTATAGAGAAAAGTATAAGTATTTTAATAAATGAGGTGTCAGTGGATTCGTAAGAATAGCGCGGGTGACATAGGCGATATAAATTTTAATAATTATTTTAATGACGGAATTTAAATGTCAAATTCTAAACTCGATAAAAAAAAATTGAGATAATCATAACATGTTTGGTATCAAATGAAAGGTTTTGGTGAGTACATCACAAGCTTGTATATTATAGTCCAAGTCAACATATACGTTTAGATTGCGGTCAAACAGTTCTCGTGGTCTAGTCTGTGTTATTTAAGTATTTTTATGTAAGTATTTGTTCCGAGTCTGGGTGTTTTTCTATCTATAATATGTATGTATTTACAAAAAAAAATGTATATAAGTAGTTTATCAGCCATCTCGTTACCATAACACAAGCATTAGGTTGCTTAGCTTGGGACTAGATGGCGTTGTGTGAAATGTCCAAGGATATTTATTTTATTTATTTTTATTTATTTACTCGTATTATGTAAATAACAAACCAACATTAAGTAGAATATTACATTATGAAAGTAACATATCATGTGCGTCTACTGCTGGACATAGGCCTCCCCAAAGTGTCGCCACATTGACCGATCCCGCGCGTCACGCACCCAGCGGATCCCCGCCACCTTCACCAGGTTATCGATCCACCTAGTGGGAGGCCTTCCAACGTAACGTCCTCCGGTTCGCGGTCGCCACTCCAGTCAATAGTACACCCAAATTCCGCCATTCATGTTTATGTCTCATGTAATAGGGTGGGGGGCCTATAGCCATCAACCGGGCTGTTACTGAGATATTTCTGATGAATAAACTCAAAAACACTTTGCCCGACCCGGGATTCGAACACAGGACCTCATGTCACTAGACCAACGAGACAGTCGATAGCTGAATGTTAAGACCACGTATTTCTAATACACGCTGTACAATATACAGGCTGGATTAAAGATATAAAAATTCACTTAGGTACGTGAGAAAAATTCTCAAGTAACGGTTTGTTTGTGAAATTCTTCGAGTAACATAAAAAGTTGGTAGAATGTGAAACGTTGTTAAAGTAATTTGTGGAAGTTCGGGAATTTTCTTTTGAATGCTACAAGAAGTTGTCGGTGGTCTTAGTTTATTTAGTTATTTAATGTGTGAAGAAACTTACTGATATAATCTGGACATGTAGAGATTACTCAAAGCAGGATTTTATCTATGTCTTGTCAAAGCTCAATACAAATGCTGAAGCTTACGTACTCAATAAAATCTAAAAATTTGGGACCAAGTATTCATATGAAGTGGGCGCATAACACCAGGATCATCATTCAAACACATAAATTCAACATGAATAATCCCTCCTGTATATCGAAGAATGGAACGCAGAAGCTAAACCATGGAACCAAAACAGTATAAGCGACAATATCACCAATATCCCTTACGCTCTTTAAGACCTTTTAGGGCTATGTCCAGCGGTTCCCATACGTCAATACCCACCTACGCATTATGCAAACGTTACAAGTGCACCTTTTATTTGTCCTGCTGTCCGTACTTCGGTACGGTCAGTAAAATAACAATATTACTGGGCACAGGTGTCGGCTTACGGCTTACGAGAAATATGGCAGAAGGTCACCTACTCTTGATGTTGATTAAGTTGGTACTTTCTATGTAGAAAGTGTTCGGGTGTG
Source organism: Diarsia rubi (assembly GCA_932274075.1). Classification (NCBI taxonomy): domain Eukaryota; kingdom Metazoa; phylum Arthropoda; class Insecta; order Lepidoptera; family Noctuidae; genus Diarsia; species Diarsia rubi. The sequence goes on along the minus strand of OW026424.1, from coordinate 14,025,059 downwards.
ACGATACTTGATGAGACTTGCTTTTGGCGCACCCTGTGCTAAAAACCTGGCTGTTTGGATCACAGAGTACAGAATCGCTGCGACAGCTATGTCTGGGAACCCGCAAATAAAATTCGTGACGCACAACGTACATAATTTCTGACACGGAATTCGTCCAAAGCCGTCTGTTTCTATTTACATCATCTTTTGCGTTCTTCATGCTAGATTTCTCACAAAGTTTTCTTTCACTGAAGTTAGTGATAATAGGGTATTTTGCCAAAAAGAAAATCTAATTAGTCCGTCTGTTAGATTATCGTGTTTTTGTTTTATCAAATTAATGAAAATTGACGAAAATAAAACGTGTCAAAGATCATGAGTCACACGACTTGACGCGACTTTTCGAAGCACTGTATCGTCTTCATCTTTTGTTAAAGTGAAAAGAGGAAAAAAACGTGTCGATTATTTTTGAAAATCTATCTGACGGACTAATTACATTTTTTTTTAAATACCCTATCATACAATACGCACTATGAATCCGAAAAATCAGAGGTGCGTGTTTCGATTTCAAACTCAAAATCTATGAATAAGACTGGTCGCACGAGTGGAAACCACGAAAATGGTACCACCACAAAAGAAAACAAGTGCTAGTGTACTAAAAAATAATAAAAACACAATATGCAACCACGATACAAAAACACGCAAAGATAAATAAAGGAATTGTTACACTACGCCATTTTGTGTTCGGAAATAGGAAGAAAAAGTCTTTGACGAGTTAGATTGATTGGTTTGCGAATATACTTCAAATGTGTCTATGTGCCAAGCCAATCAAATTCAGTAGAGAGTGTAGTGGCTGTTCGATCCTTCGTAGATTTTATTTTTTCTACAAAAGCTTTCTAGCTTTGTTTTAGGGTTTAATCACGTAGAACTTTGTAAATGGCTCGGCTGTTGGAACTAATTTCATGAAGTTGATCAGTTTTTTTTTCAATCTATGTTTATAAAAAAGCTTTAAAAATTTAGGTACATTGCAATTGTTTGAAACTGATGAACCAGCTTATTTTAGTTTTGTTATTTTAAGCTAGTGGGTAAGCAAAAATATATTTATTTTAACTCTCATAATATTTAACAAAACAACGAGAGCGTTTTCTGTTGCCCTATCCATACTGGGGCCAAAGATTAGATGCTTAAATGCAGAGCGCACTAAAATGCTAAAGCGGTACAAAAAATAGGTACCTACGTGTAATTTTCCAATTGAAAAAAAAACTTTCGGATTACCAATTCTTGCGAAGGCTCCGTATACAGTACATCAAATGTTACAAAAACAGCACACAGATGACTTCTTTGCGATAACTCATAAAAGATCTGCGTCGCTGCTGCGTCGGTTGCGGGGTAGCGACAGCAGTCTTCTAGGCATTCTTGCTAGTAAGACTGAAGGCGACCTAATGGCGCACCTGTCCAGGTATCGCCAGTAGGTAGCCGAATTAGGAATTAGGAATATGTCTTTTTCTTTTAAAAAAAAAACGTTGCCCCACATTAGGAATTTCTCCTGTATCGTGGGTGCGTTCACAAACATTTAAACTCACATACACAAATACCCAGACCCGGAACAACTATCTGTAGGTCATACAAATATTTGTTCCGTGCGGGGATCGAACCCGCGACACGCAGCGCAGAAGTCCATTGCTTGAGCCACTGCGCCAACCGTGCCGTCATTGTTCAACACAAGTGTTGTGTGTTTGTCGTTATTATTTATTGTGAATTTTACTAACATAGGTTAAGGAATACTAACAAATTATGGGATAAAACCTGATTTAAATGAAATAAATAAATAAATAAAAAGTCTAATGTCAGTAAATAATTCCACCGTAAATAGTCACGAGATTTTATGAGTGGCAATAACACATGAAAAAGTATCAAGATACATATCAAAGTAATAGTCAACAAAAGTAAGAAACACAACTGAAGCGCGAGTTATTTACGAATCATGTTTGTTTGCTGATTTCGCGATCATAAAAATTATATAGCCCTGCTTTATGACAATGTTTTTATTACAAAAACAAATACATTGGGATATTAATCTGATCACAACGCCTTTAGCTGTACCTACACAAAGTTACGATGATATTTTAAGTAAATTTAACAAAAAAAAAACAGTACCTCGTTTTATATATTTAACGTCGTAATTACTATAGATGCAAAGTTTTATTGTAGCAGGTTCTTTAGTTTCTGTCCCCCTTGAGAAAACCGAGTGAGTTTATGTTTACCAAAGTCCAATGTATGAGTCAGGTAGGTAATGTAATCAGTTTAATGAAAATTAAAAGTCGGCAAAGACTAACCTTTTTTTTGGGTGGGAAATCATCAAATCCGAGCTCTTGGGCAGAGTGAAAGGGAGTGTGAGACTTCTACTGACTAAAAACCACCCATGTTCCTTCTTAGACCAGTCGAGGCCGCGGTATCTCTTACGAACAACCCGCAGCCCCGACGATCGCATAGACGACCCTAAACTTCAAATTAATTTATGCATTGTGTGATATTATTTATGTATAGTGTAAAAACTTACAAATGTTTTATAAATCGTATTATGGATACTATGTTCCGCCAGAAGTCATTTATTACAATTCAACCCTTCAATTCTTTAAATTGTGAAGGATTTTAAGAGTCCGGTTCTCTTACTAACTATCTGGCCGACTCTTTTATTTAACTTATGTACTCGTATACGAAACTCTTTCATCCTTTATCCTTTAATTGTTTAATCAAAGTGTAAAGAGAGCTAGTGAAACGTCAAATGCGAGCGGACGTATAAATCCTCTATTCGACAGAAACAATTGACTGCAAGTTGTAAAGACGAAAAGTCCTTCTGTACTTCTTTGATCATCCGAGTTAGAACTTTGAAATTGTGCAGGTGTCACTACAAAGTTGGAAGAACTGGACGTTATGTTCCTAACCTATTTAAAAAATTGAGTTAAGAAGGAACACGGTTGTGCGATTCTCCTTACAAATGTATTCATCTTTTTGAATATTTTTTCATAAAATTAAAGTGTAGACACGTCCCTGTTTTTTTTTTATTTAGCAACTAATAGGTAAAGAAACATGACCCTCGAAAACTTACAAAAAAATCCTTTACTCTTACGGCCCTGATAAGAACCAGACAAATTAAAAAGTTTTTAACACAAAAGTATCTGATAGGTGGTCTTAGGTATGGTCTAGTATGTCGTGCGGTGTTCCACAGGGGTCGGGTGCTGCGGTCCGACCTCCCTAGCGGCGTCAGCGTCGTCTGTTACGCGGACGATACGCTGGTGCTAGCTCAGGGTGGGTCGTACGAGGCGGCGGCCGACAATTTGACACGCGGGGTTGCGATAGTCGTGGAGAGGATCCGGAGCTGGAGCTGGGTCTCGAGGTGGCGCTTCACAAGTCGGAGGCTATAGGCTTCCATGGACGTGGGAATGCGCTGCCGGCGGGATCCCAGTTAATGGTGGGAGGGGTTCCCATCGGCGTCGAGTGTACTTTGAAGTACCTAGGACTCGTCCTCGACAGCCGGTGGAACTTCGTGGAGCATTTCCGACGTTTGGCTCCCAGACTGGAGCGGGCCGCGGCTGCCTTCAGGTGGCTTCTGCCCAATCTGGGGGGGCCAAACGCCTCCTGCCGGAGGCTCTATGCGGGGATCGTGCGGTCCATGGCCCTTTACGGGGCCCCGGTGTAGGCGCCTGCTTTGAGGAAGCGGGCCGCCCACTACCTGAACGTGCCCCAGAAGGCCATGGCCGTAAGGCTGGTACGGGGGTACCGCACGATCTCCCGCGATGCGGCGAACCTCCTTGCCGGATTGCCGCCATGGGATCTGGAGGCGATAGTCCTCGCGCGCCTGCATGAATGGCGCGCGGAGGCGCTACACCGGGGGGTCACTCCGTTGCCACGGCAAATTGCTGCGCAGCGGACAGACCTCCGGTGCGATCTCATGGTGACATGGAGACAGCGACTGTCGCAACCTCGTGCAGGGCACGCCACGATAGTGGCGATAAGTCCCCTCTTTGAGGAGTGGTTAGAGAGACGCCACGGCGCCCTCACCTTCCGTCTGACGCAGGTCCTCACCGGACATGGCTGTTTCGGGAGGTACCTGCACCGAATCAGGCGGGAGGAAACGCCCGGATGCCACCATTGTGAAGATCGGCCGGAGGACACGGTGGAGCACACCGTTGAGGTGTGCCCCGCTTGGGCAGAGCCCCGCCGTGTTCTCGTAGCGGCAATTGGCGGCGGCGACCTCTCGCGCCCGGCCCTGGTGCAAGCCATGGTCCGGTGCGAGGAGGAATGGGACGCCGTCGCCTCCTTCTGCGAAGCAGTGATGCTAGCGAAGGAGGCGGCGGAACGCGAGAGGGAGAGAACCTCTCGTCCCAGCCGCCGCGGTAGGCGCTCCGGGCGTCGGGGGCCACGTGATGACTTCCGGCCACCGTAGAAGCGGGCCTGTGGACGGTGAGTGATGGGCTAGCTCGCTGTCCGGCCGTCTTATGACGACAACAGGCCGTGTCGACGGCGCGTTCGTGTTCCACGCGCGCCTCAAAGAGATGTCAGCAACATGGAAGGGGCCCGCAAGGGCCGACGCCCGTCAGGGCTGCGGAATGTTGTAAGAGATCCCGCACCCTCGACATATAGGGCTAAGAAGGAACATGGGTGGTTTTTAGTCAGTAGAAGTCTGACACTCCCTTTCACTCTGCTCAAGAGCGGGAGGGGTTATTAGATGATTTCCCACCCCCCAAAAAAAAAAAAAAAGGTATGGTCTAGTAAAAACTACGATCGTAACTGCGGGAAGAACCAGTTTATATCTCTTCTTCATAAAGAGTGTTATATGTTATTATTACATTACACCTTTTATGTCCGCACTCAGTACCAATCTGTCCGAACCGATTAAACCAAAGTTTTACAGCCATCAAATTATTTAGTTTCCAGTTGAACCAGTTATTGTAAAATTAATGGAACATTAAATTATAGTTTGCAATTAATTTGTGCATGCTTCGCAGTTTAAATATTCAAATGGGTAAATGAAAATTTATTTGATCGCAATGCGACATTAGGCTAAAAGTGTATACTGCCTCGGGGTTTCGAAACTAACTTTCGACATGGGGATAGCCTCGTTAAAGTTCAGACTATTTCAGCGTAGAATCGTAAATTCTGTCTAGAATTTCTCGATACACATTTACCAGCCGATACTTTATCCAGCAAAAGGTATAAATAATAATATAAGACATAAAAAACCCAAAGGAAGTAATACATAAGTCTGCCAAACGGATTTGTGCCAGTTCCAAACCATGCGGCTTTGGACCGTTCTCAGAATGTCCAAGAGATAAAAATATGAGCCCTAAGATCCGGGACCAAACGTTCCTAAAACGGTTTCATATAAAGTAAAAACTTTTTTTTAAGTTTTAAACGGTGGATCGCACTTTACTGCAGTCCATGGACTAAAGAACTTTTTATTGTTCTTCGCGAAGTAAAAAGTTTAATTAGAACAGGGCAGATAAAAGGCATCTCCGTGTAGGTACCGAGTTTCTTGATATAGCTTTTGAACTAGAACATTTTAAAGTAAAATAAAAGAGACGACTTGATTGCAGTGTCTGAGCATTTAGCGGTTTTGCTGTGGATTACTGAATCAGCTTTATGCACGAAGGAAATGTGTATCTGAGATGGTTGTTTTGTTACCGTTAAGACTAAAAGTGGGATATTTACCATGATCACGGACACAAAAAGTAAATATAGTAAATATCCGGTTTTCAGTGTTAATGATAATTTTAGTGACCATGCTTTTTGTCTCGCATTTTGTTAAAAATACTTAAGTATAGTCGCTAAAAGGAAGCATCCAACCTTAATAAAACCTCTGAAACTCTCACAAAATCACAGCATACGTCACAAAAATTAACAATATTTCAGCAAACTCCGTAATGTAACATGTTCGCCACACCCTTGTTTTATATTCGTCATTATTTCATGACAGCACCGACTGACGGTTGCGTTTTGACATTTTAATGTGCCATTTTGTACCGTTGTCATTTAATGCCAAAAGCTTTTGTTGCCAGTGTGCCAGTGTCTGGCGATTTATGTTGCCAGGAACATAATTTAGTAGCTATTTTCACTGACTACCTGGAATGTGCTTGGTATGAACGAATGTTGATAAATGGTGTGATAACTTCGGTATTCATGTTCCAATATTAGGGGAATGTTGTTGTTTTCCCTATTCTTTTCGAAGTTTTCTTTCAGGTAGGGGAGAGTTATCATTCTGATTTATTTTGTTCAGATATACCTATGCATGCAATAGTTTGGCGTAATAAGTCTAAATCAGAACTCGTTTTATTTACCAATTATCAGTGATTAAGGAGATAATTATCGTTGAAAATAATGAAAATCATTATCAAAGCCACTTCACGTTTATCCGATAATTATTAAAAAGATCAATCTTAAAAAACTTAAAACCCAATAATAAATGTAGGTATATAGTATACTAGGTTAGTTTTGTTTAAATTATAAAGGAGATCAGTAATTTTGAACGATTTTTTTTTTATTTCTGTCAGTTTGTTCTGATTTTCAGAAATAGTAATTGGGCTTTTCCATTATGAATCTCTCAGCAGCAGTCACGGAGTCTCATAGAGATTCATGCCAGCTTGATGGCAATAGGCCCACCCCATATTACATGGAACACAAACATAATTGGCGAAATGTGGATGTCCCAACAATATTGCCATACGCATATTAAAATTTCATGTCACCTGCACGATTACAGTATTGGTGGTATTTAAACCTAGCCAGAACTACCACATAAAACACTTAAGATAATCCATCACAAATCTCCACAAAGTCTAGAAATCTAGATTAAGAGCCGCGAGCCGGGAGCCGGGAGCTCCGCAATCTTCTCTGTTGCGGTTCTGCAATAGCTGTATAATTAGCACGGGGTATCGAACGTGTAATGAGCGGAGCCGACGTTAATTGCAGCTGCGATTTAAATATACCCGCTTTAGTGCATCGACCGCGATCAGGATGCGGTTCACACGTTTAATATTAGTCTGCGGAGGACAATAGGGAATTAGGGAGATTGGTTTATTGGATTAAGGACATGTGTCAGTGTGGATAGGGTCTAAAATGGAACGGAAATTGGTTGATATGATTTTGTGAGGTTATTTAAAGGTCGCGAATGTAATTAAGGAAAACCATGTCCATGTAACATGTGAATGTTACATGCCATTCAATGTCAAGTTTTATTATAAGTAAGTTCTATGTTTATTTACTAACATTTTGACTGAATTTTGTGAGCGTGGTGGATGTCTTGCGAGAAAAACTTTCGTAATTGTTTAGAAAATAAATAGATTTAGGTATTTGTTGCTTTAAAGAGCTCTCTGAAAAATAAATAAATCTATGTTTATCTATTTACTGTCCTTTATAGACTTTCTAACTAAAAAAGGCCCTAAAATCCAAAAATTATACACATGTTCTTACGCAAACGATTTGTGTTGAATGTAAATTCAACCGTGTTTGTTAAGAAAAATCCGAATGGTGTAATAATCTTCTCTCTTACGAAATGGTGTCGTTTGCAAAATCAATTATGCACGAACGACCGACGCGACTCGCGACGCCAACGTTAGGGATTTTTTGGTGAAAATGCTCATATGAGACACATAGAATAGAAAATACACTGATCGCTTGTAATTATACTTCCTTTTACCCACGACTTTGCCCACGTCAATGTCGGTAATGAATGATTGTATGATCGATAAATTCAATTGGAGAATAAGTATACTATGACCTTACCCTTAAAACTTTCATATAATCAAGTAACTTGTTTTGTTTTGTCTCCGAAAGAACTCTAATGAGCAGAAACTCTGTCTGTCTCTCTGTCGCACTTTCACGCTAAAACTACAGAACCGATTGAAATAAAATTTGATACTCAGATAGTCTAGAGCCTGAGAAAGGACATAGGCTACTTTTCAGTGCGAAAAAAGGGTTGTAAGAGGTTGAAATGGGGGGATGAAGAGATTACTTTTGGTCGCGATAACCGACATCGGTCTCGACAACCGATATTCACGTGGACGAAGCCGCGGGCACCAGCTAGTTTACCAAATAAACCTAAATCATCATCATCATCATCATCATCCACAGCCCGATCTCACTTACTGCAGGATTCTCATTTTTTGGTCCTCTGCCAGCCTCATCCAGGTTTTGACCCCGATGGCAACTATCTCGTCTGCCTATCTCGCCACCGGATGGCCCACACTTCTATCGCCATCTTAAAATTATGTACATGGATGTAAATCAGAAAAGAATCAAAGGGCGTCATTAAACTCACTTTTATAATATTTGTCATTATTATAAACTAAAGCCGACTGAAGACGGACTTAAAGACGGACTAATTAGAATCATATTTTTTGAAGTCAGTAAACATTGACTTAAAAAAATATGATTCTAATTAGTCCGTCTTTTAGATTATCGAAAAATATTGAATACGTATATTTTGTTTTATCAAATCAATAAAAAAATACGAAGATAAAACTCGTCAAAGATTTGAGTGGGGGGTTGTGACGTAACTCACCGGTAAAGAATGTCATACTAATGTCTTAGAAAGTGACGTCACACGAGTTTTCAAAGCACTGTATCGTCTTCATTGTTTGTTTACGTGAAAAAAGAAAACAATACTTGTCCAATATTTTTGGGAAATCTATCTGACGGACTAATTAGATTTTTTCCGTTAACTACCCTATTGGAATGATCTAAAAACTCAGCCACATCTTTATAGTCTACATTTTAGTGGAGCTTCTTAATTTAACTACAAATACAAATGACAATGATGAAATATAAAGAGCAATTAGTTTGAAAGTGGCCTCTCTTCACCGTGTCATCTTTAATCTTAATTGGCTCTGCCCGCCACAAATGGCTTTCTGAAAACAACAACCTCCTTTAAAGTTGCCAGTGTTGCCACTGCAAACATCACTAAAGTATACCTAAAAAATAAATCATATAGCAATATATTTCGGCTGCTATCGTTAGCTCGGTCCAGTTGACCTAGAAAGCTATGAAATATGAACATCGTTCATATCCCAATAGTTCCGCAGAAAAAACCACTCCGCCGACCCACGCGGCCACGGTCCGTTCAAAAAGCCACCAGTTTTGGTAGTAATTGGAAATAGTATTTATAGAAGCTCTATTATTAGATTCTGGAAAGGTTGCCCAGGTTCAACCTTTTTCATTAACACCAGAGTATCCGCTTACAATTGTTCGTTAGAAGGCCTGGTTCTCAATGTCCGGATATAATATTTCTACTGCAAGTTATAAATAGAACAGAATTGGTGTTCTCCATATGGAATATAAAACCTGGAAGATATCCAAAACAAACTATACCAAATTACAAATAAACACATAAAATTAGAAACAGTTAATTTATTAAAGCGGGTTACATTAACTTGTACTGCAATAATAAAATAAATTATAACACGAACATTTCGCGTGGCAAGACACGATTAATTACAAGATAAAAAACACAACAAGAATAACATTATCGATGTAAAAATCGATACCGTTTTTGCCGACAGCACAAAGTGGAAGAAAGTACTGAATTTAAATGAGGCAATATACAGAAGGCAATATAATTAATGATTGTAAACAAAAAACTATAGTATGCCGCCCGGGACGGCTTCTTAATGAGACAGTTTAAACAATTACTCCAGCGTCGGACGGTTCGACAATGAACCATTGTTTTTCATACGTCACCTTGCCCCAAGGGATACAATTATCACTGATTACAGTAATTATGGAAGTATTTTTTTGTATGCAACGTGATAAGATCGCCCATGTTGGACCACACACACAAATATTTGATGAAACACGTCACCAACATTTAATTAATTCGCACTATGAAGTCGGGAGGCACAATTACATGAAACACTAAAATGTTCAGTGTTACATTCTTGGCCCCTCGCTGTGAAAGTTTGTTTATTTCATTTTATAAGTGCCAACAAATATTTCAGTTTAATTAACGTTTGAATCGAGGACGACAACATTGTAGATACTTCTCAACTTCCTGATAAGGACAGTATTTCAAAATTTATTTATGTTCAACTATCTATAATTGAATCATCGTTATTATAGAAAATATAAAAGACACGGTCTATTAACTTGAGCCGGTCGAATGGACGTGAGGTAAATTACGGGACACATGGAATAAATCGTAAGTGATGGAGACGAAAAACCCATTATCGAACACTTAAGTAATTTGAATAACCCTTACGATTAAAAATTCAATGATAATGACAAAAGATAAATGGTGCGTACGACCTTCGCTTCGTCGTGCCCTAACCTTCATTTTAGCCTTTTGTTCACCCCAGACGGGCGCTGTGGACTATAAAGTATAAGGGCCCTTGTACATATTGCGATGTGTATCGGCTGTACAGTATAAGTACATGCACAATATACATGCAATATGACAATATCGATAAAATCTCGACGCATGTTCGCCACGAAAACAAGGGCAGAGCTACAAAGTGGTATCTTGGCGATGGTTTCGTTTGGACTTTGTAATAAAATATTTTATGTGAACGCTAAATAAATATGGGCGCTTGTGTTTTATTGGCGTTTAAGGGGGAACAGGGGCTGTGATTTTCCATACAAATGTATTACCCTTTTCTTCTTGAATAAGACCCTCAATCTTTTTTTCTCTAAAATAAAAGTAAATAAGATATGACCCTCCAAAAACGACAAAAAATTTACCATTGTAAAAATACCGTGGCGTGATTAGAGGACTACCAGACTAATTCGAAAAGTTTTTAACATAAAACTAATTGACAGGGACCTAGATAAACTCTTTCTCTCTTCCTCTTAAGGGTTGAGTCGATATTTCACTATCCGCGCGTCTAAACATCACCGTCCTCGTCTCATACTAAAATTTTATACAGGGCAAAATAGTTGTAATACGTGAGTTATGTCGTTTTGTTTTACCAACAAAACAAGCAAAATGAGGTCTGTGCTATTAGGTACACTTTTGCCTAACCTTTGTGATTGGTGATTATACGCGAAATGTTATGTTATATATCTCCAAAGCGAAGATAATTTAAATTACTCAAATTAAATGAGTCATTCATACCTCTACATTATCTGCTTTAGCAAACGTAATCTGAAATCAGTGAGCTTGCAAGACACACGGTTTTTAATTGTCATTCCAAAGTAATCATGTTTTTTTTTGGAATTGCAACACAATTTGCTCATTCAATTATTACTTGATACAATTAAAATAAAATTATCTTCACAATTAAAACTGCACATCAACCGATTACGTAGTAATCTTGCTAACAAGCAACCACCTGTGTATTTATTATTTAATGCATACGTTTTAATTTTATACTATTGCGCTTGAGGCATTGGTCTCAAACATGCGAGCCTTAAAGTTCCCTGACAAAACTTTACATGTACTAAATAAACATACAAATAACGTTACTTATCAAAACAACTATCTTTTGATTGACGATTTTCCGATTACGGAGGTGCATAAATATAACATTTGTTTAGCATACAAGGGGTTCTGAACACGTATTGGGTCTGAAGCTTTGTGTTTACGTACACACATTAAGAGTCAATACGCTTTGCATTGCCACAGCGTAGAAAAATTGTAATATCAACTTTTCTGTTCAGCCAGTATGATATTCTCTCTTGGAGGGTTATTGTAGTCTATGACAGGCAAAATGTGTTAAGTACCATGGAACGTACGCGCATTAATAGCTTTATGCATTGAAGCCATTCAGTTCCATTGATTTACTGCTCGACTTTGAGTGGGCGGTGATATGTGCCCATGCAGCTATTTTCCTCTTAAGCGGAGCATGTTAGCTCTAATTTATTAAGTACCAGCCACCCGGAGGCCTAACGAGAATAATGTAAGAGCCGTTCTATGAATTAATGAATTTAATCCTATTGGCATTTACACCTACGATTGGTTCGCCGATAAGAAATGTGGCCACACGAAAATACTAACAACTTTGAAACTTATTGGACATACATTTAAATGTCAGTGCTTATGTAAATAAGCCGTACCTACATTGGTGTTATTTACATGCTTTACTAAGTTCATAATTCCACACAATGTGGAGTAAACGGCACTTAACGTTAATTTGAAATACTAGAGAATTATGTAAATGTGGTGAATTCAGCCGCACTAGTCATTATTTTAATTACTTATTTTGCCACACATTTAATGGATACATAAACATAGTCTAATTTATAATTGCAGTGCTGGTATCATTGAAGTTTCGTAAATGCAGCTATTGTTTTTAAACGGTTTTATTTAGCTCACCCCGTTTGTTTTATTTATTATTCTTGGGTCAAATTTAGTAATTCAAATTTCACCCTCTTCCTGTCAACCGATTAATCTGAAATTTTGTGTACACTTTGGATTTTGGTGACAATACAATTATGTTTATTCATTATCATTATAAATTCAAGATGGCCGCCGCTACAAAATGGCGGATAATTTATGTTTTATTAATCCCATCAATATGGGTATCAAATGAAAGGGCTCAACAAGCAAAATACAATATACTATAAAAAATTTAAATCCAAGATGGCAGCCGCTACAAAATGGCGGATAACGTAGGTTTTATCAATCCCATCAATATGGGTATCAAATGAAAGGGCTCAACAAGCAGAATACAATATACTATAAAAAATTGAAATACAAGATGGCGGCCGCTACAAAATGGCGGAAATAGAAAATTATAATTATTTTTTTTAACTACGTATAGAGGAGTTGGACTGCAATAAACTAACGGGCAAGAAACCTTGCAATAATGAAGCACTAAATGAATTAAACAGAATGCGAAATAAAAACTAAAAACTAGAAAATAAAAATAGGTAAAAAAACTTTTTAAGTTAAACGGTTTTATGTTAAACATACATTGCAATGTTTAAGATAAATGTACTAAAAACCAAAAAATAATAAAATAGATACAGTCGTGGGAATTATAAACATATGCATAGACTAGACTAAAATAAAACCGTGGGGCACGTCAATTGTCTACAAATTATCGACTTAATGTGCGATAGAAGAATCGTTTAATTCGTCGTTAAAATAGGCAGTTGGCCCGCAGACGGTGAGGAAATTACTTACTATTTTCTTGCTCATGGAAATTCCAATAGTTATACACTCCATGTAAATAAAAGAGACGTGCCCCACGGTTTTATTTTAGTCTAGTCTATGCATATGTTTATAATTCCCACGACTGTATCTATTTTATTATATTTTGGTTTTTAGTACATTTATCTTAAACATTGCAATGTATGTTTAACATAAAACCGTTTAACTTAAAAAGTTTTTTTACCTATTTTTTTGTTTAACTGTATTCGGAAGGAAGGAATATGAATAAATTATTATGTTTTACCTGTTTAATGTTTTCTTTTTACTTAATAAAAACTGTTCAGTACTGTACAACAAAACAAGAAAAGAATCAAAGGATGGAAAATAAAAAAAAAGAAGAAGAAGTGTTAAAGAAAGGAATCATCTTAATATTTTCTAGAAAGATATCTAAATCTGTCAATATTGGCTTCAAAACACAACAGTATGTACGTAATATTGTAATATTCCCGTAGGAGCTGCGGGATGTTGTAAGAGATACCGGCCATAAAGGGCTAAGAAGAAACATGGGTGGTTTTTAGTCAGTAGAAGTCTGACACTCCCTTTCGCTCTGCCCAAGAGTGGGAGGGGTTATTTGATGATTTCCAATCCACCAAAAACAAAAAAAGGTAATATTGCAACTTATGAAGTTTCTATTATTTTTAACCACACTACCTACACATGCTCATCTGCCAGAGAAGTTCGTAAATATGTTTCCATTACATTTAAGTTCAACCGATTTGCCTCAGACATGCTAACAATAAATAACAACACAGATAAAATAACAATCTCACCAATACTGTCTATATTTCGTGCTGTCAATATTTCAGAGTGCCCTAACTTTTGTCTACAATTCCCAAGTCACCTTCGCTAGGTCGCCTCGCTTTCAACCTCAAATCTAGATATTGTAAAATATTTTATCAAGAGAAATGTGTACGCTCGTTCAGAATTCAGAAACAAAAAAGTTTTATAAAAATATTCGAAATGTTTCTCAAGAATTTATGGTACGAATACCTTTTCTTCAGTGCAAGCCTTTTAAAAGTCAAATGAATTTGCGTTATAACACTTTTCTGATGTAAATGTATGAACTCAGGCGAAAAATGAAAGAATTTTAGTATGGAAGGTATGCTTAGCGTCCTATTAAACAGGGCATGTAGACATTATTATAGCATTTGATGAAAAATGCACTGGAAAAGACAAGATTATTAATTTGACTGAAAAAGACCATTCAGATTGACAGGTTTCTCTAGTAGTGAACGTCGCTGTCGCACGTGAGTCTCGCTGACTTGAACCTCTCTTGAGGTCTGTTGTCCGATTCGCAGGTCTGGGTAAGATTTATTGAATTTTTCATCATGGACTTCTTAGCAGTACCCAAGAGTCTGTATTTGTTCCCGGTTGAGAGCAATAGGGTCACCTTTGAGGGAAAGGGTAGGTACTTAACTATGGGTACGTACAGTAAAGCCCATCCCTACACAGATTCATCATCATCATCATCATCATCATCATCAAATATCAAATACCCTGGACCAACAGCTTAACGTGCTGTCCGAGGCACGGAGGAAACTCGGTATGTAATGGGCGGTCACCCATCCACAGATCCACCTAGGCAAGCGCAGCTTAACCTAAAGATGGACCCCGAGTGTTCTTATTAGGCCACGAGCTCCTCGTCTCCCCCACAGATTACGAGTGTGATTTTACGAGTATGTTAAAAAAATTGCAGCAATAAAATACCCGTCCGTGTTGTCCAAAGGTCAAACCTAAGTAATTGCTTGTTCCAATTTCAAAAAGTGTTTCATTAATGTAAAATTGCCAACAATTATTTTTGAATCCACTCGTATTTGACAAACCAACAAAGTTCCTATAATAAGTAATTTCCGCTCATCGTAAACAACGTTATAAAAAAAGAATCTCTATTCAATCATTCATTCATTCATTTTAATGTCAATATAACTGCATTTGTTTTTGTTTACTGTTGTAATTATGACAGTATGTCACTGCTGATGCTGTGTTTAAATGATAACGATACAGTCCTGTGATGCACTGGTGTAACAATAGAACTCATGTTTTAAACCTGGCGCAAACGCGGAGTTGGCTCTAATCATAGATATGCTGAAATAGTCACCACACTTTGACATGATTGATCTTAAAACAAGCATTTCTACATTCATAATGAGATTAGAGTCTCAGAGTATGCAAATTGAAGTGGCAATGGGCAGGCCACATCGCTCGAAGAACCGACAACCGATGGGGAAGAAAGGTTCTCGAGTGGCGACCACGAACCGAAAGACGCAGCGTTGGTAGGCCTCCCACCAGGTGGACCGACGACATCGTGAGAGTTGCGTTCAACCGGTGGATGCAAACGGCAGGCTGCCGTTCTGTATGGCGTTCTATGGGGGAGGCCTTTGTCCAGCAGTGGACGTCTTATGGCTGATGATGATAATGATGATGAATGAAATTGTTTGCCACGTTGGTCTAGTGGTCGCAAGTGCGACTGCTGTACATGAAGGTCTAAGTTCGATTCCCAAGTCCGGCAAAGTGTTATTGAGTTTTTCCATAAGAAATTTCTCAGTAGCGGCCATGGAGTCTGTATTTATGCCCGGTTGATGGCAATAGGCTCGCCTCCTATTACATGGGACTTAAACAGAACTGGCGAAATATAGGTACACCTCTGTCTAACTCTTCGAGAATTACAGGTGTGATGTTATGTGTAATGAGATTGTATCAGACTTCACACACGCATGCTGTTCCATTTAAACCAAATGATTGCATAACAAAACCTAGATACTTACCAAACATCATTAACAAAAGGCACTAACCGACATTGACACAATTATCACAATATGCAGCGTCACATCCATCCATCCATCTAAAGGATGTTTTAACACCGGATATAATCAAGGCTGTGGACGTAAAAACCTTTGTTTCAAACCATCATGGCGGCTCTGAACCGTTGTAACACCATTGCAGTTATAGGGTTCACACGAGTGTTCATTTTATGTGTTGTGTAACTTGTAAGGAGGTTTATATGTTGGACGAGGCTTTAATGTTGGAACATGTGGTGGCGGCCCCGACTTACGAACAGTCGGTCGTGGGTTCGAACCCAGGCAGGCACATTACTTTGTGTCATTTATTTAATCACCGCTGCTCTCAAAACGGTGAAGGAAAACATCGTGAGGAAACCGGCATGTCTTAGAACCAAAATTCGAAGACATGTGAAATTTACCAATCCGCACTGGGCCCGCGTGATAGATTATAGCCCTTTCCCTCTCAAAGAGAGGAGGCCTGAGTCCCAGTAGTGGGAACTTCAATACGTTGTTGATGATGATGTAGAAGCAGAGAGATCAGGAATGTTTGTTTGGGGAATGTTCTGAAAAAGGATTCAGATAGGCAGTCGGTCTGAGTACAATTTTAGTCCATTTTAGTTACAAAAAAGGCTAAATAGAGATAAAGAAATAAAACATATTTATTTCCTTTTTTCTTTTTTTTTTTCTTTTTTTTTTTGATGAGTTCTGTAAAGTATTAGAAATAAGGAACAAGAAAAGTGTCAAATCATGGATAATTCGCACGTTTAGAACAGGTACATACTTTAATTATATTTAATATCTCTTTATTCATTTAATTAAACAGTAGAGATGTCAAACGAACATCAAACACAGTTAGGAGCTTTTCTAGGATAGCTTTCTTGGTTAGACGCTCTTTATTATATTTACTACCCGCGTCTACTACTAACAGAAATAAGATTGAATTATCTTTTCCCCGAACTGTATTATATTTCACTTAAGCAGCTGTAGAAAAAGGAATTATTCAGACTTGCCATCGTAATGAGAAAGAAATATCTTTATACCGAGATATTCTCACCGCGCTGTCTTTGAAACGACACATTTTACTGTTTTTCCGAGAATTATATGCCATGAAAGCCCTATGTCGAACAATGATTTACTGCAACATGCATATTTCATTATTACATACATATTGTCGTTCGCACTCACGGTAATGCAACAATACTGTTTTTATATCCTTTGTGTGAGAGCGGAGACTTTATTGCATAATCTCATCCAACATTACTTTACGATAAAACATGAAATGAATAAAATATTTGAATGTATCGCTCGGGGCTTTGTTTTTTACGGCAACGATAACCAATCACAAATATTTATTGCTGGTAAACCTTGCATAGCTTTTGAATTGTCCGAAAATAATAGGAAACAATAAAGAATATACAGTTTTTCGGGGAAACGTAACGTAAACATTTCATGTGTGTGTTGAACAAGTCAACAACGAACAAAAAGAAAATTTGTTGGGAAAATGTGTAGTACCAACCAACCAACAGCTGCATATTGTATAACTCTGCTCAGTCGATCTACGGACTTGAAATCATCAAACCACCTGTTCAGTTTCTTACTATTTCAGTATTTTTATTCACCCATTATGGATACTTTCCTTCACTGTTGATCGATGGTATATTAATAAATTAACTGCCTGTCAGTCTACTCGGTGAACGACGACGTAAAAGATCATCATCTTTTTTTTTTTTTTTTGGTGGGTGTAAAATCATCGAATAACCCCTCCCGCTCTTGGGCAGAGCGAAAGGGAGTGTCAGACTTCTACTGACTAAAAACCACCCATGTTCCTTCTTCGCCCTCTATGTCGAGGCCGCGATAACCAGAGGACTACCCGCAGCCCCGACAGGAAAGATCATCTGCCTAGCCTTTCCCAACTATATTGGGGTCGGCTTCCAGTCTAACCGGATGCAGCTGAATACCAGTATTTTACATGGAGCGACTGCCTATCTGACCTCCACAACCCAGTTAATACTAGGAAAAAAAAAAACCCGAAAAAAAAAATCTTGTCCTAAAAACTGCGGCATTACTGTGTTATTTCTTTTTAAAACTATGTAAAACCGAGAAGAAACGCCCCTCGCTATGTTCACACATAAAAAGTGTTTTTCGTCTTTCTATCAAGATAGGCATACATTTCGCGTAACAACATTTTTTTCTCAGTTTTTGCCCCATTTATGTAGTACTTACTTTTTCGTCGGCGCGTGTAAAAAATTTAGAGAAAAGCGAAACTGAAACGAGCTTTGAAACAAAGTAGGATTTGCTCAAACGTTTCATTAGCGAAGTCTGTAAAGATGTAGCGGGTTGGGTTATTTATTCTGTGTGAAATGTCGGTCGGTCGGTCGGTTGGTCGGCTAATTTCTATGCAAATGCTTCAGATGGGTGCCCGGTTTGTTACGGGCAAGAGACGGCAGTGCCCTGTGCCTTGCTCTATTCGAATTCAGATTATGCAGCATGTGGGCCAACGGTCCACGTCGATACATGTTCCATACAACATATCCGGCTCTTGTAAGAGGTTAATTAATGCCTAGTATAGAAATACACCGATGATATAGGTTACTTGCGGCATAATCATTATGCGTGCGTGCTATTAGCCCGTAGATGTTTATTAATGATTTATAATTAGGGCGGCCATCAGTCACGCGTTATCTTGCTTTACGCTTGTTCACTCGGTGTGTGTAATTACATTTTCCGAAATTAATGTCCGGTGAAATGACGCGAATTAAATGTGCATACCGAAGCTTAACATTGTATAAGATATGTTGTAACAGAATAATTGATTATTTTGATTGAATACCAAATGAATGAAGGTAGAAAATCTGCTCTCTGATGTAAACTATCTGTAAAGTTTTCGTGCCAGTGTGAAATTTTCAAATAACAGCTTGAATTCAATTGTTTTTTCTATCTATACGACTGCTGGATTGAAGTGGGATTGGGCAGGCCGTGTCTGTAGAATACATCAGGACCGATGGGCCAGAGTCGTCTATTATAAACTGCTCCATGTAAAATACCAGTACCTTTACAGCTGCATCTGGTTTGACTAAAGCCGAACCAAACATATAGGGGAATAAGCTAGGCAGCTGATGATGGTAGGGCAGAACTAGCACAATCAAAATCCTATTTTTAACCGACTTCCAAAAAGGATGAGTTCTCTATAATAATAATAAAATAATAATAATAATAAAATCGAAATATCACATCTTCATAAAAGACAAGTACTAAACCTAAAGCAATTTTTCATGCGGAAGAAAAACAGTAGTCAATTACACAAAGCAGTTACAGAAATAGACAAACAATACACACCTCTAAATCTTAGCGATAATAGTAATATTGAGACAATAGATAAAGCGAGTCATATAGAAGAGCTACATACAAAGTGGAGGCAGAAAGAATTGCATGGAAGACATCCCAACGACCTACACCAAACATATATAGATAAAGAAGCTTCGAACAAATGGTTGGAGTTAAGGTGGAAGCTCACATCTGGCCCGCGAAATTCTAATTTTCTTACGTTTTTGGCAATTTGCAGGCCAGTGCTTGGTTGTATGTTTATGAAAATTTGATTTGCGACTGTAAGACGTATGAAGTTACCGAATTATAACCATCAAAATTATCAATACAACCCTCCAAGTTAATTTTCATGTCAAGATTGATTTTTGCATGTAAAAGTCATTCTTTAGTAATTTAGTCGTCGTTCTTTAGTAGTTAGTAATTTTGATGGTTATAATTCGGTAACTTCATACGTCTTACAGTCGCAAATCAAATTTTCATAAACATACAACCAAGCACTGGCCTGCAAATTGCCAAAAACGTAAGAAAATTAGAATTTCGCGGGCCGGATGTGAGCTTCCACCTTAAGTAGGCTATTTCCGGAAACAGAAGGGTTTATGTTGGCCATCCAAGACCAAGTCATTAACACAAAAAATTATAGAAAATATATAATTAAAGATAGTACAGTAAAAAATGATCTATGCAGAAAATGCCACAGCAAGCCTGAAACAATACAACACATCACAGGCGCTTGTATCACATTAACTCAAAATGACTATACACACCGACATAATCAGCTAGTTAATATATTACACCAAAAACTTGCAACTAAACTTAATCTCATGAAGGATCTATACACACCATATTACAAATATTCACCTAGAGATACTTTAGAAAACCAATTTTATAAAATATATTATGACCGTGCTATAGTTACAGATCACACTATATATAATAACAGACCCGACATAACCCTTGTAGACAAAGAAAACAAACACACATACATAATTGATATTGCAGTCCCTAATACTAATAACATACAAAAAACAATCTCAGAGAAAATCAGGAAATATACAGAGTTACAAGAGGAAATTAGGCGAGTTTGGAAAATGAATAGAGTCACTATAGTTCCAATTGTTATATCAACCACAGATGTTATCCCAAAACAAATATTTAACAGTTTTAGCGTACTCAATCTATCTAAATACACATATCTAACACTACAAAAAGCCGCCATACTGAACACTTGCCGAATAGTCAGAAATTTTTTACAATTAGACTTAGATAATAATTTTGCTGATATACAGAATAATTTGAATGCACAGACAAATAACTAGAATCTCGCCCTGGTTCACGCCCGTGAGATTCTTAAAATACCAGGTTTAACCTGAGAAAACGAAAGTTTAAAACCATAATAATAATAATAACTTTATTTCCAAAAAATTGCAATTTACATAGAATTGTTTTGGTTATTACAAATCAGATTATGACAGTTTAAATTGCATAAGTCTCCAATTGTACCACTGACACCCAAACTAAGATTAAACTTGTGTTTTGGGTGCCAGGGCTCTCTCTATTCCCGCGATGACCTCCGGCCACGGTAGACGCGGGCCTGTGGACGGTGAGTGATGGGCTAACTCGCCGTCCGTCCGTCTCACGACGAAAACAGGCCGTGTCGACGGCGCGTTCGTGTTCCACGCGCGCCTCAAAGAGATGTCAGCAACATGGGAGGGGCCCGAAAGGGCCGACGCCTGTCGGGGCCGCGGGTAGTCCAACGGTTATCGCGGCCTCGACATAGAGGGCGAAGAAGGAACATGGGTGGTTTTTAGTCAGTAGAAGTCTGACACTCCCTGTCGCTCTGCCCAAGAGCGGGAGGGGTTATTCGATGATTTTACACCCACCAGAAAAAAAAAAAAAAAAAAAAAAAAAGGGATCTCTCTATTAATCTATTTTTCACGTTACACAAACTTGTACGGAGTTACATTTGGATAGTATGCATTGTTGAGCATAAACAAAACAAAGTTAAAATACATCAGAAAAACAAAAACAGTTAAAATAAACTTTAACTATAAGATAAATAAAAGATATAAGAAAAAAAACAGTATAGCCTCTCAGCAGTATATGTTGGTTCGTAGTTGGTAATTAAATGTGATTTGTGTATGTGATGTGTGTAAGTGTCGTGTGTATGTAGTGTGTGTAAGTTTGTGTTTGGTGTTGTGTAAATGTGTCGTTATTGCGTCGTTTGTTTATATGCGAGTGGGTTAATAGTCAGTAATAGTTAGAAAAACTTTCCCAGTAACTTTTCTATTTCCTCATATGCACGAGCAGCAAGCCACTGACTAATTTTCTTTTTGCAATCGAACATATTTAAACCATAAATATCGCATTGTATGTTAATTGTGTTATAAATTCGACTACCTAATACCCGAAAATGTCTTTCTGCCAGTTTAGTTCTGTAACTCACTGTGGGACAAACATATTTACATCTCCTCTTTGCCAGATGACCAGTACTGTACTCCAGTGAACCATGCCTGCGCAAGGTGGTGTTTAGCACAAAGAGCTGTCTCACAGTCATGACTTTGCAGTCTTGATACAATGCTATGGTGCTGTACCGGAAATGTTTAAAAGTCATGTTTGGTTTTTGCCCAACCTTTTTGAATAAAATTTGCTGGCGGCTTGTGAACCTAAGAAAGTAGAAGTAGAGTATTTGTGGGTGGAAATCGTTCGTTCCTACTATCTCCAAGAAGGCAATTGAACACCACCTACCTTGTCTTAACTCCCAGGTCAGCAGAAGAGCTGCAGCATGCACGGCACGTCACAGATATGCAGTGTAGATGTTTTCTGGGTTCAAAAGTCTTGAAGATTGCACACCACACGGTAGTGAGTCCACAAACACTGTAGATGCTAGAACGTCTAGCTTGGAGACACGATCACAAAAAGCGAGGAAGAAACGTTCATCCAGCTCAGAGCGTAAATCGTACTGCTAGCCACGGTTATATATGGCCGCGACGTAGGTCGAGAGCAAGTTCGGTGATGATTTACCAACTACCCTCAATTCGATAATAAGAATCGAACAAGTCATAACTTTGAGGACAGCCCGCTGCGCCCTTTCCAGCCTGATAAAATAAGTTTTTGGAGCACCCCCCCAAGACGTAATACCAAAAGTGAGTACTGACTGACAGAGTGAGAAGTAGACCATCCGAAGTGTACCTAAGTCTGCACTATGGCGCAGACTTTTGAAAATCGCTATGAGTTTTCTCACTCTGCCAGACGTTCTATCAATTTGCTCCTTCCAGGACATCAAGTTATCTATTATGATATCAAGGTACCTGATCTGTGTTGTCCTGACTAGAGGAGGGCAGTGGCATTGATCAACTTGCTCATTGCAAGTGTGGGCCCTAATAATAAATGCATTATCTGGCTGGGTACGGGATTTTATTGAAAACGGAATGTATTTCGTTTTATCAATATTAAGAGAAAGAATATTGGCTCCTAACCAAGACATCACGATACTCATTGCGAACTCCGCTATCTCTTGAACTTCTCTCCAGTTCAGTCCATGTACGAGCAAAGCGGTATCGTCTGCGTAGGTATATATATTAGTGTATGGGATAGATATATTACATAGGCTGTTTACATATATAAGAAAAAGGGTAGGCCCCAAAATTTAGCCTTGGGGGACTCCGAAAGATAGTGATTGTTCGTCACTGACGTATGAGCCTATCTTTACACGCTGTGTCCTCTCTGATAGGTAGCTCTCAAAGATAGCCAGTGCTGGACCCCTCACTCCTATCCTCTCTAATTTAGACAACAGGATAGGGACAGAGACAGTGTCAAATGCCTTGGATAAGTCTAAGAAAATACCCAGACACTTGGACCTTCCGTCAAGAACATTAACAGCACTATCAACAACGGCAGCAACAGCGTCCTCGCAAGATTTCTTTCTACGAAAACCCTATTGGTTATTTGACAAAATGCTATGTGCATCCATAAAATTAACGAGACGACTGTTTAAAACCTTTTCCAAAATTTTTGAAAGCGCTGGAAGGACAGATATAGGTCTGTAATTATTTACACTGTCTCTGTCTCCACCCTTGTGAATAGGATGCACTATAGCTTTCTTTAAGGACCTTGGAAATACTCCATTGGAGATACATAAGTCACAAATGTGTGCGATAGCCGGTACGAGGAATTGGCGATTTGCTTTGATAATTCTAGTTGGAATTCCGTCCCTCTATTCATGAGTACTTATGTATTTTTTTGTTGGCGCATATCTCCGTTAATTGTGGACCGATTTTAAAATAAATTTCTTTTTGCGTTTCAAAGGGTATTCTCCCGAGGTGGTCCCATCGTCATCAAGTTAGGAGCTAATGATGGCATCCCAGAGAAATCGAGGGCAACCCTTAAATTTTATAAGCACGTATTACGTATTTCGTGCTTTTTTTTAAGTTTTTCAAGTATTATGTTCGCATCGAACAGTCTTCACTACATGTTGATGAGCTGATGATGGAAGGGATAACTCGTCAGCGGTTAGGAGTTGGATGATAATTCTTTAATGAAATTTTAAATAGGCGTATCGATAATTGTCCTCTTTCAGGTTTTCTAGATGAGCTGATTATGGAAGGTACTACTCCTCAACGGTTAGGAGTTGAAAGCAATAATAAGGGAACCTTAAAGGTTAACGGTTAGTTTCTTAGTTGAATGCGTAGTAAATATTTGTATACGATTATTACAACTATAGAAAGAAAAATAAAAAAACTTTTTTGCAAAAAAACCGACTTAAATACTTAAACATGCCTTCACTGGAACCGACGAACTTTAGCTTTAAAACCGACGACAAAAACACAAAAGAGTAAAAAATAAACTTCAGAAGAAAAATCAGCTTCCGAAGTCAGTGGCAAAACGAAATCAAACAGAAGCTGTTTTTGCTTCTGAAGTTTATTTTTCACTTTTTGTTTTTTTTTCACTTTTTTGTGTTTTTGACGTCGGTTTTAAAGCTAAAGTTCGTCGGTTCCAGTGAAGGCATGTTGTAAGTATTTCGTAAAAAAGAACCGGCAGGGCTCTAATCTTAATTCTTTGAATACATGGTGTTATGTTTTAATGATTAAAATGTTAATTGGCTAATTATACTTTCTTTACTATAAAAAGAGATTTGCCAATTAGCAAGTTTCGTGCCAAAGCTAACAGCCCAGGGTGCCAAACCTAAGAATCACTCGCGAACACTTTTATAACCCAAAATTGGCTAATTAGTTAACAAAACATTGTAAGCACGGTATAAATATTTAGATTGAGTTTTAATCTGATTTTTATTACAAACTGACTTTGTATTTCTATTTCTTCTAATAGACTCGTTGCGTGACTTTTGAGCACGAGGACCTGTAACCTAACATTACGTTAATACATTACCCGTCGGGGCCGCGGGTTGTACACTAGTTATCGCGGCCTCGACATAGAGGGCGAAGGAACATGGGTGGTTTTTAGTCAGTAGAAGTCTGACACTCCCTTTTGCTCTGCCCAAGAGCGGGAGGGGTTATTCGATGATTTTCCACCCGCCAAAAAAAAAAAAAAGAAAGGTTAATACATCAGGAATTTCTCAATAGCTTCTACGAAGTCTAGATTTGTGATAGGTGATGATGATTTGTGATTTTGATAGCAAAAGGATCGTCCCTTATTACGTGTGACTTAAGGCCCTCCTAATCCGACTTTGACTGGCCTGTTGGTCTAGTGGTTAGTGACCCTAACTGCTATGCCGGAGGTCGTGGGTTCGATTCCCACCCAGGACAAATGTTTGTGTGATGAGCACGATCATTTGTTCTGTGTCTGGGTGTAATTTATCTATAATATGTATGTATTTAGAAATATATAAGTATGTTTATCAGTTGTCTAGTACCCATAACACAAGCTCTGCTTAGCTTGGGACTAGATGGCGTTGTGTGATAGTAAAAAAAAAAAAAAAACTATTTGTGATGGTTCAAACAAATAGTACAAAATGAGTGGTTTTTTTAACCGGCGTGCGTGTATGACCATGTTCGAATGTGGACGAGGTAAAAGGAGTATGTAAGGATCATAGCAAGTCGCGTTCTGTTCTGCCTACCCCTATGGGAAAAGGGCTTGAGTTTTTGTATGTATGTAATATACTTTACTCAAAAATGCATGTAATGTTGTCATTATTTTGACAACCTTGTTTGAGCAAAGTCGACCTTGCCGTTCTGTTTCAAGGAGCGGCCGGCAAAGTTTTGCTGGCCGCTCTAACAGGCCGGCAATGTTTTGCCGACCGCTATTTTGACGTTTCAACGTTTTAAAAAATCAATTCCATAAAGATTTTATTTAAAACACAGCTGTTTGTACGTCTAAAGGTAAAAAAAAAAAAAAAGATTTAAATGAAGAAATAATCCAGCAGTCAAACACCGCATTAGAATTATCGCAAACTATCAGTAATATTAAACCGGGAAAGTCAGTGTTGAATTTTAGTAACTGTACTTTTCATAATTGTCATTTTAATTAAAATTCTAGTTAATTAATATATTTTTTATTTAAATTACTTGCTGGTTTTATTTAGATTAGGTACTTGCATTTTTGAGTAAAGCACTATACAAACCTTGGCCCACAATGACT
The DNA here is from genome assembly GCA_932274075.1 of Diarsia rubi. Lineage (NCBI taxonomy): Eukaryota > Metazoa > Arthropoda > Insecta > Lepidoptera > Noctuidae > Diarsia > Diarsia rubi. The sequence goes on along the minus strand of OW026424.1, from coordinate 13,999,241 downwards.
GCTTCGCTGGTCACGCTATGATTGCCTCGAGCTAGCCTAGCTACGCTCTAGGCCTTTCAGCTTGGCCATCATTGCAGCCCTTGCTGTCCGCGCTGTGTCGGCCTGGAGCTGCGCTACGCTTCGCTACGCTGCGCTGTCGGCCATCATCAGCGCGACCAGCAAAGTAGTCATTATAGACCGCGGCAGGAATGTACTATTAAATACTTCATCATGCCAACACGTTGTCGTCTTTAAATTAACTGTGTTGTTATGATAAGCGCTCATAATAATGTTCTAGAGCTGAACTCTGAACAAACTTACTTATACTAACGTTTCACTACGTACATAGTTATGAATATAAATTATGTTCTGCACAATATATTCTCCTCTCTATTGTAATGTAGTGCTTAGTACTAAAAACACGTAGGTAACTAGTACTCAAACATTCTAGTTTTAGTGTGTTATTCAGGTCAGTAGTTTAGTTTAGGAATTAGTTGATCACGCTGCAGTTGTCAGTTAAACTGTAATCTAAGAAACCAGCATTCTGAGAGATATCGACGCTATGTAAAGCCACACGACAAATGATGATGAGTTTTTGTTTTGGTAAGTTTCGTAAATAATACAACTAGGTGTTGCCAGCGGCTTACCCTGCTACTACTCGAAAGTTATCCCACGGTAAGATAAAATTGGGATAAAAACTATCCTATGTGTTAATCCAGGTTATAAACTATCTGTGTACCAAATTTTATAGAAATCCGTTCAGTAGTTTTTGCGTGAAAGAGTAACAAACATCCATCCATACATACAAACTTACAAACTTTCGCCTTTATAAAATTAAGTAGGATATTCACTATAAAGACCTAACACCCAATAAAAAATAGGTTTGTGTAACTAAAACAGAAAAAATACAAAAGGGCGTCAGAGAAATTCGTCCACATCGCTATCAACGCGGAAAATTCACATTAAGCTGGCAGCATCGTCAGGATTTATTTTCAATTGGATTAATAGAATACATGGTTAATCTAGATGCCGAACCCAACTAGTACCTAAGTAGTATCCAGTACGAGTAAAAAATATGAATCTTATGTTTATTACTCTTACTAAATTAACCTTAAGAAAATATATCTTTCAAGGCATCAATTTCTAATTTTTCGAGAAATGTTATAGATAAACAAATTATACGAGTACTTGCTCAAGATCTATTAACCATAATTGGCAACCAGAGTCAAATAAAAGTCCTGTCATAAAAGCAGACTGAGAGAAAGAAAATTGTTATTCATTACATTAATCCTCATAAAATTCAAAACAGACGTAGCCTCTAATTTGAGGATTACAAGCCCTAATTGCCTAGGTATTAAGGACGACGAACCATTCGTTCACAAAATCCAGACAGAGCGAAAAATAATACTTCTATTTGCTGTCGTCTTTTCCAATTCTCAGCTGTAGAAAGTACAACATCTCATTACGAGTCTTATCAACAACAATCGTATCTTCATTTCTTACGACACAGACAGGCCATCCAGTCGATTCTGAATCAATATAAGGCTCGCTACGCACAGGCCGACATCAGCACAACATTACGGAGCGAGGGGCGTTCATCAATTCTCTTTATGGCCACTTTCTTTCGCCATTGTCACTATCGGCGGGTGTCTGATGTCACGTTAAATTTTACGACACAGACTCATTTGTGCCGCGTTGTCAGTCATTTTTGGGAGTTCAATAATCGAGCTCGGCTCGTCCCGAGTTCATTTTCCCAAAACATTGGACCAGTCGCGCCGAATTTGTGTAAGATATTGCGATGTTTCTCTTGAGTATGAAATATCGAGTTACGGAGATTCCAACGTGAGAGTAAAAGCTTTTTAAGAACAAAAAATTATGCAATTTGTTAGCGATGTAATTTTATGGTATTGTGGTTGTTTTGAAGAACGGGTTTAAAGAATAATGCCATTATCTTGTACTTATTACGTTCTTTCTAACGAGGTCGTTATTTTGTAAATTAAGTACCGTAAATCATCAACCGTAGTAAATTTGAACGAAAAAAACTTTCTAATTTCAACATCTAGGTAGGTATTTCGCAAATCATTAGGTGACATATCTCATTAAAATAATCTCATCAGGCACGTACACTAACATTTCTTACGTTTTATGTGCTATCTGTGTTATTAAAAGTGGAATTCCTCAAGCATTTTATCTTTAATCTCGAACACAACCGCAATCAGACAAAAGTAGGTCGAGCCGCGGGAAGGATTAGGTAAAATTTAAGTACCGGAATGATTAAAGGGCTGAGGCGCCACACGGCACGGGTAGGGTTGGCCCTACTACCTTAATTAGAGAGATATCTATTCTATATATTTAAGGAAATATATTTAAAATAATACCTAACTACGGAGATGAAAGCTAAAAGAGATGTGTGAAGTGAAGGTTTAAAATCTGTGTATAATGGTCAGTTAGAGGTAGAATATTTTCGCCTGTGTGTGTGTGTGTTGTAGCCTGAAGAATCGTCAGACTTAAGTGGCAATGGGCAGGGCACATTGCACGCAGAACGGATGGGCGATGGGGCCGAAAAGTTCTGGAGTGGCGACCGCGAACCGGAGAACGTTGCGTTGGAAGGCCTAGTTGGGAGGCCTTCCAACGCAACGTCTACCGGTCATCACCTGGTGAGGGTTGCGGGGACCCGCTGGATGCGAGACGCACGGGACCGGTCAATATGGCGACACCTGGGGGAGGCCTATGTCCAGCACTGGACGTCTTTTGGCTGAAATGATGATGATGTGGATGATGATGAATATGGCTAGAAAGGCGGTGACTTCTGAGATGACAAGTAAGAGAGAATATGGAGGAAGAAGACGACTAACACCAAATCATATTATGGAATAAGAGTATGGTAAAGATGATGATACTGGAGATTCGTGATGAAAAAATACAATAAAACCGATCAATTTAGAGAAGCTCACAATCAACAGCTGCTGTATGTACCTGCAGTTGCTGTGAGACGAAGCATTCAAGTCTCCTAGTCTATTTTATATTTAGATGAAGCAGCCTTAAATTATTCGCTTAAAAAAAAAACTTAAAAAACAGCATTCAAAGTGTACAATTAATTGTAAATTTTATTACAATGAATTGTAGACTTTGCCTCTGTTACTGGGACATTCAACCATATTGAATCAATTTGGTTAATCTGTGTAAAACAGCCATTTACTGATGGTATTTGTGACACACCTTAACCAAAGTACAACTTATCAATTATGCTAATGTAACTTTTTGGTGATAACGACGTATTTGTACACAAACTAGGGGAATTGATATGATTCACCTTTTCATAGAGTTATACGTTATGTTGACTCAACTTAGGGCGAAAATGTTTGTATTTTAGATAAATAAGTGGAATCGAAAGCTTGACTCATGACAAAAGCATTAGTGTTACAGGTTGAGTCAAAAACGGATAAGGTATCTTAGTAATGGGGCCGCGGGTAGTCCAACGGTTATCGCGGCCTCGACATAGAACGATAGGCGGCTGCCCCGCTACTGTAGTGCGTCGCGTATGTTTGCAGAGGCGCGTATCGATTGCTTCTACGCTACTCTGCGCAAGCGGTGCGCGTCAATGCTGAGCAGAGTGCGGGCTAGTCGCAACAGCATTTTAAGTATGATAGCCAATAGACTTGACTGTCTGTACATGAATCGATGTATTAATGTTCACGTGAGTATTGATACATCGATTCATGGGTCAGGCAGGGGGCGAGTAAGTTAAGCTTGTTTTACTAACACTAGTTATAAGTTATTGTACTACTAACAAATTGTATTACGTTAATTTTACTTGTTTGAGTATGTCATTGTGATATTTGTGCCTACTAACATAGTTTATAAGTTCCAATTGTTACTAACTATTATGGATCTTTGTTATCCGAAAATAAATAAATTATTATTATTATTATTATAGAGGGCGAAGAAGGAACATGGGTGGTTTTTAGTCAGTAGAAGTCTGACACTCCCTTTCGCTCTGCCCAAGAGCGGGAGGGGTTATTCGATGATTTTACACCCACCAAAAAAAAAAAAAAAAAAAAAGGTATCTTAGTAATAACTACCTGTTGCCTGTGACCTTTTTATGAAATATAGCTTCGTATTTGAAAGAAAGAAATTAGAAGGTATTTATTGGTCTCACACAGGACAACACAATTTGATTAAAGAAAACAATAACAGAAAACATAGTTAACAGTAAACATTAAAACTTAACAAATTAAACCAAACTAAGTCCTACACGAGGCCAAAAGGCCACTATCCCAGCATAGTATTGTAACATTTATGACAAATGTCAATGTCACAGAGCTGGTATTCTGATAGCACCCAAAGTGACACCACAATCGGTCTTTATTAAAACCGATTATTTACCGTTTTTTTTTTTAATGTTTATGGGTTATTTTAACATCATCCAGTAAGTCCAATTAAAACCAGTCCAGCTGTTTCGGAAATTAGCCGGAAGAAACAGACAGATATTATGTTTATAAAAAAAGACAACTGGTGTGCAACTGTGTTAGTAAAAAACAATTTTTTGAAAGTGTAAACAGACGCTAAAAGTAAGTACGCCTAAATCTTAAAAGGGCTTTTTCCAAACTTTATTATATCAAGCAGAACTTTCATGCAATGAAAGAGATAGAAAGAAGATATCTGAATAATTTCTGAAATAATTAATTATTTTACATTAGCTACATAAGACTTAAACTGTAATCTAAGGTCCTAGAAACAATGTAACCATCTTTATTGTTTCAAACACCCAAGCATATTTAGCGAGATCCCTTTAACTTCGCCAACCCTAGTACCCGCAAAGTTTTATCTGACCCACAGCACAGCTAAGTGTAATCCTAATTAATTGTCAGGCAGAATGTGGCCCAGATATTACACGAACATACACTGGGACACGCATCCCTACAATAAACATGTAAAGTAAGCTTTAGCTGTTTGTGAAAGGCGACATTTTTATTTTATTTTTGACCTGACCTTTAAAAATAAAAAATGATATTTTTTCGCAGTTGGAAATATTAAACAGAGCTTGTTGATTTGGTTTTGAAGTGTTTTTTAGGAAATGATAAGCTGTAATAAATGTATGACGCAAGAGCGAATGCTGTCAGCACGAGGTCCAGGTTTCCAGCCCTAACCACCGGTAGCTTGGACCCTGCCGCCGTCACCCGTGAACGAGACTATTTTTTTATATTTTTAATTGTTTTGTTTTAGGTTTTGTTTGAAATATTTAAAAATATAAACTATATGTATGAAAATGAATAAAGGACATAATAATCATTTTATTACAGGTTCTAAGACCCATAGGTAAAATACACAAATAATATAAAACAATAACAACAAACTAATCCAAATAAAAACCTTACAAACTATAACTACACACGTAAATCCAATTTGGAACATTAATTCATAATAGCAACATGTGCCCGCCTGAGTAGTTCTCGAGAGCACGTGTTCGTTTGCCAATTCATAGCTTCGCTATTCATAAACTACTATATAAGTACACATACAGCAAACATATTATTGCAAAACTTCCGATTGCTTTTTTCATTTCGTTTACGGTTGATCACTTCAGGCAAACTAGGTGTTAGAGGGCCAAATTATAATAGCCACTTGGATCAATCGTCAGGTTAAACCGCGTTTGTCGAGGTGGGTTCATGGATGGGTGACCACCCTTACCGTACCGAGTTTCCTCCGTGCCTCGAATTGTTGATCTTTGCTAATCGGTTCAAGTAGTCGGTGGCCTGAAAGTCTGACAACCAGTTTTTCCAAGGGGCCGTATTTCGCAGTGCTAAGGGTTGCAGAGGTCAGATAGGCAGTCGCTCCATGTAAAATACTGGTGTTCAGTTGCATCCGGTTAGAGTGGAAGCTGGCCCCAATACAGTTGGGTAAAGCCAGATGACGGTGGTCCCGTTTGAAGTGTTTATGACAGTGTTATGCGGATGCCACACTAAGCTCCTCGCGCTGCTCATCGCTATGCTCCTCGCGCTGCCGCTATTTGCCGCGATGTTGCCCGCTCTGCCCACACTGCTCTACTCTCGCAATTAATCACGACGCTCCTAAAACAAAAACCGCATACATAGGGGGCGATGGGCAGGACGAGGAGCATGACGTGCGGCATGACGAGTAAAGTGGCCACACTATGTCTCTGCCTCCTTTCCTCGCTACTTCCCATGCCACTCGTCGAGTGTGTGGCGGCCGCATTAGACTATTTATATTATAGGGTGCAGCAATAATGTATTTTAAAAGCAACCCTACATGTAGATAAAACCCTAAAAAAAGATCAGACTACGAAAATATTTCTTATATATTTTCAAATATCACTTTAATGTTTGTCCGTAGATAATAAGTACCTATTAATTTAGAGTTAACGCAACTCTGGTCACCAAGATACAGGCACAGCCTAGTTTAGGGGTTCTCTGTTTTGTAACCATGTTCAAATATAACTTGTTACGTTAATTAGTTTTAACGTTAAGTTAGATTAAGGATTATTATTGTAACAACAATTTAATAAAAAAATTACCTTACTTTTCTTCTTTTTTGTATCGTGATTGCTAAGGCCTCATTTACGGAGACGCGGCGCGTTGTGCTTTTTTAATTCAAGCACATGGCGATTTTACAAGAAGCGATTTTTAGCTCGGTTGTTAGATTGCAACGTTCGTTGCGGTGGACCCGCCTCTCAGTAAATGATAAAATAACACGCGACGAGCCTTCTGCACGGGGCGCGCGACGCCCCGCGTCTCCGTAATCGAGCCCTAATGGTGTTTGCAACAAAATAAACATGTATCTTTTATCCGCGGTTTTGTCGTCGTTTTGTCTTTTGTTTTGTACTACTGAGATTAAAATGTCGTGATCTACCTTTCATCATTCTCCTGCCCTTATCCAAATAGGGCAGTTAACAAAAAAAAAATTAAGTTAGTCCGTCAAATAGATTTCCAAAAAATTTTTTTTTTCTTTTTTCACGTAAACAAACAATGAAGACGATACAGTGCTTTGAAAACTCGTGTGACGTCATTTTCTTAGACATTGGTATGACATCTTTTGGTGGCTAGCGACGTCACAAGCCCCCACTTAAATATTTGACGCGTTTTATCTTCGTCAATTTTTATTGATTTGATAAAACAAAAAATACGTATTCAATATTTTTCGATAATCTAACAGACAGATTAATTAGAATTATATTTTTTTTTGCTCAGTAAATATCCCTATTCATTTGTTGTCGGCGCATGCTGCCCTTCGTCTTCTGCTTCCATATTCCTATATTACTTGTCATGACAGCTGACCCCCTTTCTTACCATATCATCTTTCACAGAGTCTATCCATCGTTTTTTTCCATTTCTTTCCCATCAGCAGGGCTATTGCTTATCTTTTAAATGACAGTGACTATCATATAGTGCCCATCAATTAACTGTCATATGTTCCCATTTTGAACTAAACCATAACCAATTTGACAGTTAATCCATGAACAATATGCAACATGCCACTGACATTTAAAAGATACGCAATAGCCCTGCTGGATCGTACTACTAAGATACACCCATGATATGTCATGAGTTAGGGCTCATGAACCAAAAGTCATGGTCTCCGTTAGTAGTAGTAGTCCGTTTAGACGCTAAGATGTTAGGTGCAGAACTACTGAAACTTGCGAACAACAGTCTATTATAGACGTCAATAAACATAAATGCATGTAATCACTACTACGATTGCGGTCAATAAAATTGACCTAGGCTGGCCTAGGGAATCCAGACTAACAGTATCGTTTCTATCTATGGGAACCGCATTCAATAGTCACCCAAAAGTCGTCTGGTAAACGTAATTTTTTTTTTAAATCGTAACATCACGCCTGCAATCCCAGGTTAGGTAAACACACAATAAAATAAAATAAAATAATACCTCATTTAAGTAAATTCATATAGAGAAAGAACAAGTAAGAAACTTCACAATATATGGCACGTGTCCGTAACTTACATAGTTACTTACTGAAACTGTTATCGAATGTTCTAACAGAACTCCTCTATGAACTAACATTAGTATTCTAAACGTTTACATTTCAACTTAGTTATCTTTGTAACTTTTCTTTCTGTTATGTAGAGTCGGCAAATTAACTTCATGAGACATTGTATGTTGTAATAGAATTTAGAAACGAATGGTTGCATTAAAAAGTTTTTGAAGTCACAGTTAGGCAGGTTCATCATCATCATCATCAGCCTATAATGTTCCCACTGCAGGGACTAAAGCCTCCTCGCTAAGAGAGGGATGGGCTCTAATCCACTACGCGGGCCCAGTGCGGGTTGGTAGATGTCACATGGCTTCGATTTTTTTTGAGTCTTAGACAGTTTCCACAAGATGTTTTCCTTCACCGTTTTGAGAGCAGCGGCGTGGAAATAAATTGCACAAAGTAATGCGCATGCCATTTGTAAGTCGGGGCCAACACCGCTGGGCCACCGCTAGTCTACAATCGTGAGGCAGGTTGACATACTACAAATACACAACATCACCTCGCCTGTAATCCCCAAGTGTTTAGTAGTACTCTGTACAACAACATTTCACCAAAATAATGGTCAAGCCTATTGCCATCGACCGGCCACAAAGCCTTGACTCCTTGGCTGCTACTAACAAATAAATTCCTGATGGAAAAGCCCAATAATATTTTGCCAGACCTGGGAATTTAATCCAGGACAGCATGCACAGCGGTCACTTGCGACCAGTAGACCGACGACGGGGTAGTAGACAAAGTAAGTTATAATAGAAGGGCTTCATAAGACCCCGTCGGGGCTGCGGGTTGTTGTAAGAGATACCGCGGCCTCGTCATAAAGGGCTAAGAAGGAACATGGGTGGTTTATAGTAAGTAGAAGTCTGACACTCCTCCTCGCTCTGCCCAAGAGCGGGAGGGATTATTTGATGATTTGCCAACTCCAAGAAAAGTTTAGAATTCAGAAACGAATGCTTGCATAATATGCTTTTGGAGTCACAGTCAGTCGGGTTGAAATGCTGTAAATAAATATGATGTGCAAATGCATTTCTTAAATCACTTTTGAAATTGTACTTAGCTCTAATAGCAGAAGTACTTTCAAACTTTGTTTGTTTTTGGTGTCTTACTAACCGTACTCAGTAGAATATCATTTGCAGCGCTTCGCTAGTATTCTAGCTGACTCTGAACTACAATTCTGCATATAATCAGGTTTTAACAAAATTTGTACCTAACTGAATAGTTCTTTGCTACTTTAGAACGTTCTTCAACATGTCTGACCGAGGCGGGCAACTCATCTGCCTAGACTTTCCCCAACGATATTAGGGTCGCCTTCCAATCCAACCGCATGCATCTAACTCGTGGCTAAATATTAACAGCCACTGGGGTCGATCTTCACATAAAGCCGCGCTTACCTAGGTTAGTCCGAAGATGGGTGGCCACCCACTACCAGTATAAGATATATTTAGAAATAATACCAACTTAATAATAAAAGAATCAAACCGCTCTTCCTCTCTCTACTTATATAAACATTTGCTGTGCCCGACAGGGTCCATAATGTGTATAGAATAGGCATGATTACTGGCTTAAAAAAATAAGATTCTAATTATTCCGTCTGTTAGATTATCGAAAAATATTGGATACGTATTTTTTGTTTTATCAAATCAATAAAACTTTACGAAGATAAAACGCGTCAAAGATTTGAGTGGGGGGTTGTGACGTCACTGACCGCTAAAGAATGTCATACTAATGTCTCAGAAAATGACGTCACACGAGTTTTCAAAGCACTGTGTCGTCTTCATTGTTTGTTTACGTGTAAAAAGAAAAAATACGTGTCCAATATTTTTTGGAAATCTATCTGACGGACTATTTTTTTTTTGTTAACTACCCTATTGTTTTACCTATTACCTGAAAATTTACATTATGGATTGCAATGAACGATTTGAATATACATACAGAGTTTGCTCCGTATCTCACCCGCCTGACATTTGTACATCTTTGACAGTCATACTACTTACAACTAGTCTTACCAAGGGGTATCGTATTACCCAGTAGTCACTAACAGGTTGTGGGGTCAGATGAGCAGTCGCTCCATGTTAAATTTTAGGAATTCTGGTATTCGGCTGCATCTGGTTAGGTTAGCTGATAGCCGATACCAACCTAGATGTGAAAAAAGCTAGGCAGATGACGATGTCAGGCCGAAGTCTAAGGCCTCATTTACGGAGACGCGGGGCGTCGCGCGTTTTTAATTCAAGCACATGGCGATGTATGAAAACGGTTACGATTTCAAACGACGATTTTACTCTAAAATGCAGCGTTTGTTGCGGTGGACCCGCCTCTCAGTAAATGAATAAAATAGCACGCGACTAGCCTTCTGCAAGCGCCGCGCGACGCCCCGCGTCTCCGTAAACAAGCCCTAATTCGGTTGCACAATTTCTAACCTTATGTAATTGTGTGATTCAATGCTAACCTCCGTTTAACAATACATTTGTATTAAATCTAAATTGTATTGTGGAATTGAATCAAGGCTCTTACATTTGAATGCCATTCAAACTGAATTATTTATCACTTGTTGTATTAGTTTACATTCATTGTCAAACAGATGAAGTTGTTTATCAAATAATATTTAGTTACTTACCAACAGTTGCGGTGTTGTTCTTTTAGCTATCTTTAGATGTGAACAACAACTAATACAGGGATTTTTTTAAGAAACTGGTAAACAAAAATTACAGATGTGTTCGATTTCCAAATTGGGTAATAGGATTGGGTTTTTCTACAGGAATTTTCCAAAAGTACCGAGCCCTCTGACAAATAACTCCGTGGAGTCGGTGAGTGGCATTCTCTGCCAAATTCTTTGGGAATTACAGGCGTGATTTCATGTTATGTGTTGGATAAGCGTTCATAGATATTTGATCATCATCATAATCTTCTTACGTTTGATCATCAACAGCCTAAAATGTTCCCACTGCAACGACTCAGGCCTTCTCTCTAGGAGAGGGATGGGCTATAATAGACCACGCGGGCCCTGTGCGGGTTGGTAGATGTCACATGTCTTCGATTTTTTTGGTTCTAAGACATGCCGGTTTCCTCACGATGTTTTCCTTCACCGTTTTGAGAGCAATGGTGATGAAATAAATTACACAAAGTAATGCGCCTGACGGGGTTCGAACCCACGACTCAGTGTTAGTAAGTCGGGTCGGCCACCACTGAGCCACCACTGCTCTCTCACGTTACGTTTGATACTTGGGTTTTATTTTATTTATTCGGGAAAATTAACAGTTATACTTTAAAATCTTACTCTAAGTTATAAATAATAAGCCGTCGGGGCTGCAGGATGTTGTAAGAGATACCGCGGCCTTGACATAAAAGGCTAAAAAGGAACATGGGTGGTTTTTAGTCAGTCAAAGTCTGACACTCCCTTTCGCTCTGCCCAAGAGCGGGTCAAAATTCCAACTTTTTCACAAGTTTTTTTCTTATTTGATGATTTTCCATCCACCAAAAAAAAACGTTATAAATACACAAGGTTTATAAATGTATAACCTACGACATTTTCCACAACAAATTAAAAGTAATATCTAAAAGTGCACTATTCTACGCTTTAAAAACAGACAAAAGTAGTTAAAAGTGAACTTAAATATAAACATGCAAACAACAGAAAAAGAGTGAAAGAATTAGCAATTAACTAACGGAACTAATTATTGTATTCTAAAATTATTTTGTTAGTAAGAGATCTACATTTTTGAGCAGAGACGAAGAAGTCGATATCTTCAAAGATCTCATTGTATTGATTTCGGCATCATTGGGTTCGGAGCAATATGGTTTCTCTTTTATCAGACGTCACGACAAGTATCATTAACTCCTTTCTCTTTTAATAGGACTGAGACCGACTGGACCGACTGGGACTGTGACTGGGATCGGACTGAATAAAAAAAAATTGATTCTTATTTAGAATCAAATTTTAGTCCGTCTGTTAGATTATCGAGATATGTGTTTTTTCTTTTATCAAATTAATAAAAATTGACTAAGATAAAACTCGTCAAAGATCATGAGTCGGTTGTGACGTCATCTGTAAAAATTGTACTGACATGTGACGTTTTTGAGGAGTTCACAAGTTTTCGAAGCATTGTATCGTCTTCATTTTTTGTTTAATTGAAAAAAGGAAAAAATACGTGTTCAATATTTTTTGGAAATCTATCTGACGGACTAATTAGTTTATTTTTGTCCGATCTCCTATAAATTCCTCACTAAATCCATCCATCTTTTATTTTGGCCTTTCTCTCATTCTCCATTAATTAACATTCGATCGATATTGATGATCATAAAAATATATTTTTACACTTTGGTCGACCCGGGAATCTTAACCAGGCCGTCATGCTTAGCAGTTGTGTAACAAGACAGTCATAATTTGTGTTGCTCATCATTTGTGTCATATCTATAAACCTACAAATTTCATTATGAGCCATTTCCGAAATCTTAAAACCCAAGATTCCGGTCGTATTTGACCTCGAATCGATAATTCTATCATGATATCATCTAATTCTGAAAGCCGTCTCTCGTGCCTATTTCATAGGTACAGAATATTTGAAATTCAATAAATTGGGAGGTAAATCAAACCTTAAAAGGAACTTGTCGTCCCGGAAAATTAAATATTACAGCCTCACGGAAACAGACTGGTACATCAACTTTCTTTGAGATTTAAGTATATTTAACATAATTATTTTTTATGACGTTCTTTGACGAAAGCTAATGGTACAATTTTCAGATTTAACGTATTAAGGCGGAGTGCTGCAGGTTATTCGAAAGAGATACCGCGGCCGCAGCGCACAAAGGGCTAAGAAGGAACATGGGTGGTTTTTAGTCAGCAGTTCCGCTCCGCCCAAAGCGGAGCAGTCTTTTGATGATATTCCAACACACAAAAAAATGGCGTAGTTCCATTGCTGCTTGCGGATACACACGTGTAGGTGCTTAGTTGCGCTTTGTATGAAATTGTAGGCATGGTCTTGCATTCCGGCCCACGCACGGCCATAGTAAGTACGAATATGGAGGGAAAACAAATGTGTGTAACCTTGCCATGCATTGGCTACGCGGTAGTGAAATTTTCTCCCCTCTATATCTGGTCCTGGACCTCTCGCATCCATCTGGACATCATCATGGAGTGACTACCTATCTGTCATCCACAACCCAGAAAATACTAGGTAATATTATGGGCCTTGGTAACGCTGGTGGTCAGACTTCACATCCATCTGTTGTCTACCACTCTGACCAGGTCAGCGGTACACCTGTCATAGCCTACCTACGCCCCCATTACCAGTTCTGGGTCTCTTCTTCATCGCCCCAATCGCATCTTATCCATCCAAACATAAAACAATAGAGATGTTTACTGACTTTAAAATATGTGATTCTAATTAGCTTGTCTGTTAGATTATCGAAAAATATTGAATACGTATTTTTTGTTTTATCAAATCAATAAAAATTGACGAACATAAAACGCGTCAAAGATTTGAGTAGTGGTTGGTTACGTCACTGACCGGTAAAAAATATCATACTTATGTCTTAGAGTATGACGGCACACGAGTGAAAAAAGAAAAAATACGTGTCCAATATTTTTTTTTAATCTATACGACGACGGACTGATTAGATTTTTTTTGTTAGCTACCCTATTGTGGCTTAACTATTCAGATAATCAAAACAAAAAATGCATAAAACTACTAACATCATCATCGATCAATATTTATCTTCTCTCTAAACGTACCTATCACATTTGCATTCAAGCACCAACAAGCACCATTGATTACTAAACGTGTGATCGTAGGCGTCAAAACCAATAGCGTTGGTCTTAAAGACGGCGAACATAATTAAGCCATTTCTAAACGTAGGGAAAGACGTTTTTAAGACATTCTTTAGTTTGTTTAATACTCTCTGTATAAATAATCAAGTTGTTGGTCTAATGGTCGCGGCTGTTTTAATGTATTCTTGAGTTAATCATAACAGTTCTTCTAAGTAAATTGACCGTGAAAGTTTTGCTTATAGGCGGAGAGTTAGTGACTTATTTTGGTAAAGTATCGTTTTTTCAAAGAAGTGAAAGCCTTACTATTTTAATCATAAATGCGAACTTTGCTATCCTACTTCTCGGAAAATCACCATTATCATTCTTTTATATCTACGCTTGCATCCTGCCAGACCTAGAAAAAGAAAATGGTTCGGTAAAACCTTTTATTTGATAGTAGCGCAAATGTTAACCAATCTCTATTTTGCAGTAGGTACCTCGCAGGTACCGTCAGGGAAATTGACTATTTATCAAATTGACATTACATGTATTTCCCGTGTCTATGTCATATCCAAGTCATCTAAACGTCATAGAAGAACAGTTGCAATTTGTATATTAAGGTGGAAGCTCACATCTGGCCCGCGAAATTCTAATTTTCTTACGTTTTTGGCAATTTGCAGGCCAGTGCTTGGTTGTATGTTTATGAAAATTTGATTTGCGACTGTAAGACGTATGAAGTTACCGAATTATAACCATCAAAATTATCAATACAACCCTCCAAGTTCATTTTCATGTCAAGATTGATTTTTGCATGTAAAAGTCATTCTTTAGTAATTTAGTCGTCGTTCTTTAGTAGTTAGTAATTTTGAAGGTTATAATTCGGTAACTTCATACGTCTTACAGTCGCAAATCAAATTTTCATAAACATACAACCAAGCACTGGCCTGCAAATTGCCAAAAACGTAAGAAAATTAGAATTTCGCGGGCCAGATGTGAGCTTCCACCTTAATAACAAATATGTAGGCAAATTCCTAAGCAATAAGTCTGAATTTATTTACCAACATTTCCAAAATAATTCACCAGCTCTTGTTTGGAAGATGTAGAGACCTAAAATTAACAATATTGTAAAAAAAGCTGCAATACAAGTTTTGATAAACAAGAAATGTATTGCCTATCTATCTCTTGTACTACTACTCAATAGCCCACGATAGCGGCGCGATTTATGCAGAGCCTTATTAGTATAGGAGATATTATTGGAACATTGTTGCCAGTGTTACGGGTTACCCGTTCTATGTAGTACCTCGTAAATATTAATGAGGTTTACAAGGTTTTCTTAGAGGTATTTGTAATTAATTTTTATATACTGCACACAATGAACCTTGCATTGTGTGTTTGTCTTCAAAGGATATAAAATGTTTTGAGACTCCAGCAGTACGGCGTAAAATAAATTAAAAGTAAAAATCCCTAAATAATAATATTATAATAAACCTTAGATTACCTTAGATTTTGATTTGACTTTTCGATAGGCACAATTAGTTGTGTCTTTAGATGTTAATTAAATAAAAGCATGGGAGTTTAGCGTACGAGTATTTTCATTTTAAGATACTTCGAATTCACGTTCACTGTGTTCGTGAAAGTACTTACGCTTTGCTATAAAACAACAAAAACAAATGCTGACATCCAAAAACGAATAAGGGATGTCTTCACGTAGAATGTTCGCTATAGCTACAAAAGGGACACAAGCCATTCTTTTAAAACGTGCACCTTGGGAAACATTCCCGTAAAATGTCCCTCTTTAGAGTTTCCTCAGGTTATTTCCCAAATACGGCTTTCTCTCAATACCCTGGCAACACAATATCAAAGATACCTTTCCGGGGTCGTCGAACTTGGTCCACCCACGCATATTAAGCCGGACTGTGTCAACATGCTGCAGTTTGCCTTTCTCCGTTCAAAAACTCTAACCTAGTACCAACCATGACTCATTTTATAGATCCACTTAACGCAATGACTCATTACCTTAATAATGATAGCGATACAACCCTAGAGACCCAATTTTAAACATCATATTTTGAACTTTATTTCTGTAACAATAAAGGTGATGTTAACAGCATTGATTAACAGGAAACAATCCTCTAGGGATGCATGTTCTTTAGTAGAACGTCACGCGATCAACGGCGCCAGTCCCTGTTTTAACCTAATGATAATCAAATGAATTTCGCCGCTACATTTCGTTTGTTGTCCTCGTCTTTTATAGTTGTGTGGACAGAGAGGGGAATAGTGTTCGTGTTTACATTTTGGCGAGTCTCTTGTTTTTTTGATTCTCATGTAAACAGCCGGCGAGAAACATTGGCTTCGGGATATAAAGACTGACGTGGAACAGCTATGTACACATATGTACCGAGGTGGTTCTAAAAGCGTAACTTTGTTGCGGGATATTGTACGAAAATACCGTCTAGCTTACATCAGCGTACATTTTCTTTAATTAAAACTCAGGTGCGGTTTCGTACGAATATTAGGCATGCGGCATTCTGTCTAGAAAAACCTACTCTAAAACATTGTAGACTTTATTAAAGTCAAACATGGTATGAAAAGAAAATGAAATTTGTTGCACAATAAGTACGGAAAATGCTAGGAGCTGTTTGAATACGGAATAGCACAATAGCTCCCGTCACTGTTGCTATTTCTTGGAAACAGCTCTACTATTCAAGTTTCATTTATTTGCGAAAAAAACAGAAACTGAAAAATAAGTTTGTAACCCCTCTGTAGAAAATGTATTTCACAATTCAGGTCTTTAAATTCTAACGTATAATAACATAACATCACGTCTGTAATACTTAAAGGGGTAGGCAGAAGTGTATCCATTAGTTTTGTTATTTTATGAGAAAATTTCTCAGCAACACCCACTTAGTCTAGATTTGTGAATTCTTCGGGGATTACAGCCGTGATGTTATGATGTTATTTTTAAACAATAATTTTATTCCCATAAATATTTTTTAACCGACTTATAAAAAAAGAAGGAGGTTCTCAATTCGGATGTTTATATAAATTTATTTTTTACCCTTTTTTTTATCTCTCTGAATAATCAAACCATTGTTTAATAGCAGTACCTACTACCTTATCCACAACTTTGGCCGTGTAGAGTTCGGAAATTATCCCACTGGATCGTAGTATTGGGATAAAAATTATCCACTGTTTAATCCGTCGTAATAAACTTCCGCTGTGCCATAAACCAAATCCATTCAGTAGCGTTGGGGTGAAGGGTAAATAATACCAACTTTGCACTTATAATAAGTAAGCAAGAAGTAAAATTAAAAAGCTACAAAATATAACCTTATTTCCTTGCAATTAAAGCAAGTGCTCAAACCAACAAGTTCTCTTACCGTCTGATCCCAACTCTTTCGACAATGTCGACATCGCCGTCAACTCGACAGCTCCACTTGAGTTGAATCCACTCGACTGTTCTCAGTAACAGAATAATCTTTACTTCTATAAGAAGGAAGTACTTAGGTACTGGTACTGTTGGACATTTTGTTTTGCTACCAACTTAGATTTTGATAAACTAAATGTAGCCGGCGACCTGCGTCCGTGTGATTTTTTTATAAAAATTTGACTTTCGTCTTTCAATCGAATTTTGTTGACAATTTCAAGGGTGTTTTTTTTGCACGGAATCCGAATTCTTTTTCTAAAAAAGAACCCAAAAAATAAAGCCTAATTTAATTCTTTTAAAGTCAGTTATCTGCCTGGAAAAATCACGTATAAACGTTTAGCCGTTTTGAAGATTAGCCGGATCAAACAGACATATATTTCCATATGCTTTAACTTTGCTTTAACTTACTTTAATTTTATTTAGTTTTATAGACTTCAGCTGGATCACGGAATGGACAGAAATGAATAAAAGTTTTATTTATTTGCAAGCTCTCGAGATATAATAAAAATTGTATCCTGATGAAAATAAGAATGTCAGCTGTGCTCGCCATAGTATAATTAATTTACACTTTTATCATTTTATCATTCAAGAAAACTAATCTATGACTTCACGCAACAAGCTAAGAATTCAGTTAATGTTTTGCATGAATGAATTCAGATAATGCCTTCAATAAATTTCAGATAATCATCATTGCATGAACCTTATAGTTGCACCTTGATAATGAACAAGCCTTTACAACATTAAACTCATCCATCACCAAAGAAAACATGCATGAATTAGCAGTTACATAAAATGCGCAAATCCTCGTAAAATCTAAATCAATTCATTCATAATACCTCTTCGTGTAGATGCACCTAGGGTTACCATCCGTTCAGATTTGCATGGACTCACTTTCTGGCCGTCGCGTCATGTCGCGTCCATTTCAGTCTTTGTCCAGCCTCGACGTCATCTGGGGTTCTTTTAAGAAATGTAAACAACCTTATATACCAAAAACGTGACCTCATGCATTCTCTTATTCCAATTTAATTGGGGCTGGTGCAGCATGTCTTCTGCTTTCATACTTCTCAATTACTCGATATCTCGTTTCTTGCCATATCTTACTTTACACAGTCCATTCATCGTTTTTTTTTTGGTTTTCCTCTACTCTGAAACCTAACAACATTCATTCTCAAAACTTTCTCACGACATTTTCCATTCTCATTCCTGAAGAAAAGATAATATGACTACAGTAAAAATATAAGGCCCAGCGGTGGCGGCCCCGACTTAGGAACAGTAGGTCGTGAGTTCGAACCCAGGCAGGCACATTACTTTCTGTAATTTATTTCATCACCGCTGCTTTCAAAACAGTGAAGGAAAACATCGTGAGGAAACCATCATGTCTTAGAACCAAAAACATCGAAGACATGTGACATCTACCAATCTGCACTGGGCCCGCGTGGTAGATTATAGCCCATTCCCTCTCAAAAAGAGAGGCCTGTGTCCCAGCAGTGGGAACATTAATAGGCTGTTGATGATGATGATGATGATGAAAAATATTAAATTAAAAGTTTAGAACCGTCAAAAGTTAGAATTCTTAGTATACCTAACGACAGTGGTAAAAAATAAACAGGAACTGATTTAAGTATAATTTTATTCGGGCAGAGTTTCCACTTACAACTTTAACAATCTAGTGCGACAAGACCGCGAAACTAAGCTTGCTGGGCATTATATAGCATTTTCTTTTTTTTCTTTTTTTTTTTTTATTGCGTCTGGTAGTTATGGCGGTGGCTTGGCTTGGCTGTGATTTCTTGCTAGAAGTTGCTAGAGTGGCTTGGCTATGGTTGCCTGCCATTGACTGGCCAGAGTGGCTTGGCTTTGGTTGGCTAGATTGGCTTGGCTATGGCTCGCTAGAGTGGCTTGGCTATGGTTGGCTGGCCAGTGTGGCGCGCTGTGAGCAGGCTGTTGTAACATTAGTTTTGCTTTCATTGACAGTTTTCACTTAGTTTAAATGTTTGTATACGAATTATTAAAAAATATTGGCAAATAGGATAATTACTTAAACTCAAGTGATTTCTCTAACTTGACTATGCTGGTGATAGTACTTTTAATTTGTAAAAAAAAGCTTTTGTCTTGCTTTCTGCCAGGTTATTTCAAATTTCTGCATGTTAACCCTAGATGCAACTGAATGGACCACATGGCGCAACTCTAAGCTGTAACAGACAGCTGCACCAGCTTTATTTATGCACTTAGCAGCTTCTGCGAGTTTACGATCAATGTTACATATAAATCGGACATTGCTTTGGGAAGATATGTTTGCATACTGTTTAGTGGGAGAGGTCTTGAGAATAAATTTTGTTGAACTGGATCAGTTTTAGGGCTAGCAGAAATATTCTATTAAAACAGTTTGTAGTTTGTAGTCTTCCAGGATCACGTGATAATAGATCTTCTTGTTCGCGTCGAGACTTCCCGTTGTTATATAATTTAATTTGTTTTGGCCAGAACTCAGCCACATTCTGGCTTCAGACAGGTCCCTTAAAGTGCACGTGGATTTGCACAAAGAGAAGTTCAGGACGTGGGCCATGATTTGGTAAGAGCATCCGCAGTTGCACTCAGTTTTATCGCAATACCCTTACCGGAACAAGTTGTAATAGGTAAACTTCCAGTGGTGAAAATATCTCAGAGGGATCACCACTAAACTACTTACTTTAAAAGGCATTTTGGGAACAAGTCACACCACCACTAGTCCCCACAACTAATAATAACAAAGCCCGTCATATCTTTCATCAAACTTTTAACGACACAATTCATAATAACCACCAATTTATATTTTTTATCGTTGTTGTCATCAAAATGTTAACTGCTATCGTAACAAACGAACTATCATAATTTAATAATGTCCGCGCCATTAGCACAGATAATAAATAACATTTCGTGACCGACCTTCTGGCTGTAAGCCAAAATACTGTCGCCTAAACATTGGTGAAAAAAGAAAAAAATATGCATTTATTTACGGCGCTATTTGGTTATTGCATAGACTAAAGAAACGTTTTCTTCCGTGCCAATCGACCGTTGAAACCAAAACGCTGCAAATCGAGACATAAACTGTAAACTGTTGCAATTTGCCGATACTGCTGAATACAGGGTGTATTTGAAACTAAGCTGGAAGTTAGAACAAAGGTTCGTTCATCTGATCGGAAACTAAAACAATAAACAGAATGGTTCAATCGAGCTTCTTGACATTACCAGGAAGTATTTTATGAGTCATTGTTTGGTCTCGAATACGAGCTGTTATCGTCATGTTTGTTTGTCACACCATATAATAATCATCATCATCTAGTCTGTAGAACATGTATTATATCGCCTATACCTTTCCGTTGCTAGGCACTCATTCCATTTCTCACAGCTGTTTGCCGGTCTAAACTGACTGGAATTAAGAGTTTGTAATACGCCCCCTGGTCTCCGATGATGCCGTCATCTTCACCTGGTTGCAATAGCGTCGCGTTCTTTTCTTATTTTTTATTAATCTGTCGCACTTCCCATTTGTGGTCTCACAACCGGTCTTTATAAGAAAATGCTCATAAAATCAGGAGAGAAAGGTAAAATCCCCTGTTTACAGACTTGACAGACTTAAACGAGTGATTTTTGTTATTCAGAAACTTAACAACCACAAAATTATGTCAACTAATCTTTTCAAAGCTCACCCTTCGACCTTTACAAGACATAACCATGCATAAGGTCTAAAATACGAAAAAAGACCATAAACTCTTACTATACTTTCTTTCCCCGCGGCTGTAAGCGAGCCAGCACGAGCCAGTGATTTGAGAAGCAAGTACACGGGTATTTTAGTAAGCCATTTGCTATAGGCCCAGTGAGAGTGACCTACCTTAGAGTAGTTACCTTGTTCTTGTCTGATTCTTATAATTTGGTTGAGAGCGCTATGATGGATAGGTATACTTTACTATAAAGGGTGTAAAAGTGACTGTGTGTTCTCCGAAGTTCGAAATACGATGTACGGTATACAGAAAGTTTGTGAGTCCGAATTACGTGAGTCAGAATGTACGCTTTGACGAAGTACGTCATTCAGAATGTTCGTTACCCCGATTTACGTTACTCCGAAAGTTTGTTACTACGAAGTACTGTATTCAGAACGTTCGTCACTCCGAAAGTTTGCTACTATGACGTACTGTATTCAGAATGTTCATTATCGCGAAATACGGAACTCCGAAAGTTTGCTATGACCAATTATTAAAAGAACAAAAAAAATACGATTTTGGTAATAGAAAGAATAACGGCAAATGTTACAATGTTGTTGTCCGAATTACGTGAGTCAGAGTACCCTTAACGAAGCCGAAAGGTACTTGTTCTCCCAATCATAGCGATATTTTTTTTGTTCTAGACCATATCTGGGAACGGAGACCGCCTAGTTACGGAGATATTTTTCACAGCTGTTTTATTAATATTACTTTTTCGGATTAAGTATAACTTTACTTAAATTACCTCTATGACTCGTTTACTATTCAGTGCATCCAGCACAATGTTATCAGATCAATATCAATCATCAACAATATCAATTGCTTCATTGCGTTTTACACTAAAATGTGATGTTTACCGAAAACAAAAAAATAATCGTTTCCCAGTAATAATTTTTGCGTAGGTTACTTAGTTTGATGTACATAATGCTTGGTTGACGGCTATGTGAAGGGTTCGTTTACACCCTGTAGTAAGAGGCAGAAAAGTAGGAAAAGGATTGGAATGAATTTCCTAGATTTGATAGTAATTACTTAAAAATCTCCACAAAACGCTAGGTAGAAACCTACCTCACTTTATTGTTGATTTTAGACAAAGTTCAAAAGCTGGAACTCACCTGTTACCCACGTAAGTAATCAAGCTTCGTTCATAAGTAGGTCAACGTGAATTTCTTGGAAATTCAATAATATCCATGTATATTATTCAAATACATGTGGGTGTATGTGTAACCTAGTTTATTTAACCTAGAATCACAAAATACCTGTTTACGTAAAGATACTCAAAGAAAATTATTTAAAAAAACATGACAAAAGAGATGTCGCCGAATATCATGAAATTGAAGCTAACATATACCGTATAAATCAAAGAACGCAAATAAGTCGAATAAATGCCAATTACCCACACAGAATACTTGTAACATCGAAGATATTAATGATAGTAATTCTTCAAACTCCTACACAAAACAAGTGCGACATAAAAGAGAACATGTACGGACAATAATAATAGGCGTTACTGACCTTATTAACGATGTAGGTGGCTTCGACCACAAGACAAGTGGCTGGAGACTCACATTACAAAAACGAAGAAAACCAGCGTCCTTTAATTAGCGAATGACATTCTTTACTGAACACACACGATTTAACATTATTGTGTCTAAATCGTATGGTGTAAAGTATCTGGTATCGCAGATATTGTGACAGGAGGAGCTGGTGGCTCAATAATAGCAGGCGCTCGGCTCGATCTTTAGGTTAAGCCGTGCTTGTCTATGTTGGTCCCCTACATAGTTGAGAAAAGGCTAGTCAGATGATCAAGGTGGAGATAAGGTAGGCAGGGATTTTGGAGACAAACTATGAAGAAATCATAAGAGAATAAAATAACCTATTCGGTAAATGTAACAATAACCCTCACCCGCTTAATATAACAGAGAATAATAAAACAAGAACAATCATGGATAAAGGAAGCTGACAAAACAATATGAGCCTCTCCATGTTTAAAAATCCAACACGTCTCCCAGCTCACGCATCTGAAACGAGGCAAGAATACCGTTTGAAGCTCATATTACCTTTCTGCTCACCCAATAAAGAAAAGGAGCGTGACGTATACAAACGGTACGAGGCGAGACGAACCGCGTTACGAGTGAACAATTTGTCAATGGGACACACTGGGAGTTATAAAGACGAGGAATACGTCACAGTCACAAATTAACGCTTGGAACTGCAACTTCGACAGAAACTAATGGAAATTTTAATAATAGTCTGAGCTCTCAAGTGGAACGCAACATACCGACACGGGTAAACGCCTTCAATACTAATATTTGTTCCGAAGCAAGACCTTTGCAAGTAAACCAGCCATAAAGACTGGTTGACTTTACGAACTGCGGTGCGCTCCACGGAATTTACTAGTGCACGTTAGAAAAAGACGAAGTATTTTTGCTCTTTTCTGAATAGAACGAAGAAAAATCTTGTACTTACTAACTTACAATTTTTAAAAGAAAAAATCTATATCAGTAACACTGAAAACGAGATATTTACCATGATTACTGTCTGTTTCGAGTTCCCGATATTTCGGCTCTGAATCATGGATAAACTATAAAAACATCGTCCGTCCCGTCTGACACTGATGTTAAACTGTTAATGATAATGTAAGTGACCGAGTCAGTCTAAAAAATATCTCAGATTTGTGTTAAGCATATTTTTGGTATCAGTCAAGACAACATTGATGCAAAACTGAAAGCCATCCTCACCCAAATGTACGTACCCATCAAAACCAGCATCGTTAATCAAATTCTTATCAAAACAACACAGTGTCTCATAGCTGGAAAACGGTGGATCAAGTAAAGCAAACTCACACAGACACAGTAAAAAATTAACGCCTTTATCCACGAGTTCCTTTTTTATCCTCTTATTCACTTACACGCGTGTCTTGAGTATTAAGTTGATGTTAATCTTCTTCATCATAACGCTAATTTAGTCTGTCACTGTTAATTTTAGCCTTTCATTATAATATATTACTACTTTTTTCTTTTTATTCCGTTCTCTTCATGAGTTTCGAAACGTGTGTGTATATCAATATTGTTTATGGGTCTATAATTTAGGTGCAGGCACGTCTATAATCTGCCAAATGTTGTTTAATAGATTCTCAACTTTATCGCTAAAACATTAGGTTCAAGACTGAATGGAAAAAAAATACAATTTCGGGTAGCTTGATATGCTGGCGTCTCTGTGTATTCATTTGTCATTTTCTACTTTTCTCTTCTAAACTTAGATCGTTTTAGGTGTTTATCAATTTCTGTTCTTAATTCGGTTTAGTGTCTAATGTTCACCTGGGTGAATTGTTCAGGTGAACATTAGATACTAAAGTAGTATCCTCAATTCACCTGGGTGAAACTATAATATCTCTCAGGTGAATTGAGGATACTAAACCAATGTTAAAACATATAGTGTCCTGTGTTCACGTGGGTTACATGACCCAGTATTTTTTTATTAGTTGGTTGTTATAGCGTCTGTGGTTATAGTCTGTCGAGATAAGCAACTGCTACGTGCTTTTAAATAAGCAAGGACAGGTAGGAGATGAAAAAAAGGATAGTAAAGTCCCACAAACTACCAGGAGAACAGAAGTAGGAAGGAGGTATTAAAGTTATTAAAAACTGGAACAAAAAATTAAAAATAAAAGGATAGAAAAGTCTCACAAACTATCAAGAGAACAGAAGTAGGAAAGAGGCGTTGAAAGGTATTGAAAACTGGAATGAATATTAAAGAAAAATATAAAGGGTAGGTAGTATCGTCCCATAAACTACCAGGATTAAAAGAGGTATTCCTCGTAGCGCTCCCGTTTTGAAACGCTCCCATCTAAGCGCTCCCGTTTTATTCCTCCAAGCGCTCCCAAAAGGAGCGCTTCGAGGAACGATTAAAAATATTAAAATTTATTTCCTCGAAGCGCTCCCACGTTTAAAAATAGGAAAAAGCATGAAGTAAACGTAATGAATTATATCGATAATTTTTAAAACAAACTTGCTTCGCGCAACTTGCGATAACAACAAAACGCAATTTTACGTAAACACAAGTTCGGGCAATGCTCGGCTGGGTTCATGTGAATTCGGTAAACGCGACTCTCTAGGATACAATGGGGAGGCGGGGTTACGGTTTGTATGTGTGTATGCAGGACTCACGCGCCGCGCGCGCCGCATCTTTAACTCTTATTAGTTATGAAGTTAGTATCGCTATTTTTGGCAAAAATTAATTATAAAATTGTTTTAACCATTTTATCAATCGCATAGGTAGCATCACCGTTGAGCGCAATACGTTACTGGGTCCCGGCTCAGAGCAGGTGATTTTAGTCAGTAGGTGGTTTTAATCAGTAAGAGTCTGACACTCTCTCGCCCCGCCTAGGACAAGGAAAGTCATTTCTACCATTGACGTAAACGATAGACACCTTTTTTTTTTTTTTTTTTTTGTTTTTTTTTGGTGGGTGTAAAATCATCGAATAACCCCTCCCGCTCTTGGGCAGAGCGAAAGGGAGTGTCAGACTTCTACTGACTAAAAACCACCCATGTTCCTTCTTCGCCCTCTATGTCGAGGCTGCGATAACCGTTGGACTACCCGCGGCCCCGACAGGCGTCGGCCCTTTCGGGCCCCTCCCATGTTGCTGACATCTCTTTGAGGCGCGCGTGGAACACGAACGCGCCGTCGACACGGCCTGTTTTCGTCGTGAGACGGACGGACGGCGAGTTAGCCCATCACTCACCGTCCACAGGCCCGCGTCTACGGTGGCCGGAGGGCATCGCGGGACCCCCGACGACGCCCGGAGCGCCTCCCGCGGTGGCTGGGACGAGAGGTTCTCTCCCTCTCGCGTTCCGCCACCTCCTTCGCCAGCATCACTGCTTCGCAGAAGGAGGCGACGGCGTCCCATTCCTCCTCGCCCCGGACCATGGCAACGATAGACACCTCATTGCCTTATTTCTACGAAAAACTTCCGGCAAAACATTGAGGTGTGCGGGGACGGGGGTAGGTAGTAATGGGAAACATAATGGAGAGAAATCATAAGCTTTCTAAACAATAAAAAAATATGAATAGGTACATATGTCGGCAGATTATATTCATCTATTTGGTGGACTAAAGGATTTACAATACAACAAAAAAAAAAAATTACCAAACCCTTGCGATGCCGGGACGGGCCGCTAGTTGTATATTATAACAATGTGTTCTACTTATTACCTAGTTATTATCGATAATTTCAGTTAGTATAGTCCCATCTCTATCCGAAAGTTAATCATGGGAGCGCTTCGAGGAAATAAATTTTAATATTTTTAATCGTTCCTCGAAACGCTCATTTTGGGAGCGCTTGGAGGAACAAAACGGGAGCGCTTAGATGGGAGCGTTTCAAAACGGGAGCGCTTCGAGGAATACCTCGAATAGAAGTAGGAAGAAGGTATTGAAAGGTATTGAAAAGTGGAATGAATATTAAAGAAAAATATAAAGGGTAGGTAGTATCGTCCCATAAACTACCAGGAGAATAGAAGTAGGAAGAAGGTATTGAAAGGTATTGAAAAGTGGAATTAATTCATATAAAAAAAGAAAGGATAGGTGGTATCGCCCCACAATTTACCAGGAGAACAGAAGTAGGAAGGAGATATTAGAACCTTTAAATCAAATCTATATTATGCCTTTCTAATACCATGCATTTTTTTAGGCAACAAAACCAAACCTAAACCTTTAATTCAACGTATGTTGCGAATGTTACAGTAATACATTCGCATTTATAATAACCGTTCGATTTGTACTACTATTATATCTGTCCGTTTGCGTAACTCTGTCTTTATGTGCGTAATTCTGTCACACCTAAACTGCTGATAGGATTTCAATGAAAATTTACTAAAACCTGGGTTAGGGACAGGGTACGTTATTGAATCTCAGTAGGAACTTGGAGCTTACATTTAGGCTCGCCTCTATAACAGGGCACCTAAACATAACTGGTAAAATATGTGTGTACTACGAACTAACACCTGCCTAACAATTTCGGAGAAAACAGGCATAATATCATTTAATAAATATAACAGAATAGTACATACCTGCCGTAATTAAACTTTCGGTGGAAATGCAAATTAATTTATCTTCGTTAGTCGCTTCATTAGACATCGTCGCTCTTGCTAATGCATCGCTTCATACAGCTACAAGGGTATTTAGTTCTCTTGGGAACGTTTTCTTATATTTAATGAAAATTTTGAATAAATAAGAAAAAAATATTTACTTTTTGATTCTACGGTACATAAGTTCATGCCTGTAATCCGCGTAGAGTTAGTCCACTCTTGGCCCCTCGGCCCCTAATAATTAAAGTGTTCACTCGGCCCCTAATTATAGTCCACACTCACCCCTGGGGGCCGAAAGTGGATTAGGTTTAGGGGTCGAATCGACACCAATGAACAAATCTTTTTTTAGGTGCCGAGGGGCCGAAAGTGGACTAAACGTTTAGGATGAGGTCTACCTAATAATAGATATGTACTTACAATTTCCCAGTTTTTTAACGTCCCATTGTATAAGAGGTGAACCTATTGCCATTAACCGGGCATAAATCCAGGCCGTGACTGCTACCCGGTTATTCCTGTGGGGGAAAATCGCGAAAACACTGAACGACCTGAGAATAAAATCCAGAACCTCATACACAGTAGTCGCGCTGGCGACCATTAGACCAACGAGACAGTTTAAACAAAAAACAAGTGTCTCAAAATCGCATGACAAAAATAATCATATTACAAATAGTGTCTCACAACAATGCAAACGCCTCAGCTTCCTCCTTCCACTTACCAAAAAAGATTACGTGACAATTATCACAAATACACTGGGTATAACTAACGAACATTACCAACTATACAACCCGAACCTCTTTAATTTCAAACTCGATATTATCATCCTCGCCGCAAGCCACAAGTAACAGGAGTACATAATAAACGGAATGAGGGTAACCTTCGCGCCTCGAGTGGCCTGACCTATTGGACTTATTAAAGGGAAGGTCCCTTCAAGATCTTATCTCCGTGTCTCAGGATTATTGCAACCCAGCCCCTCCTGATTAAGGACAAAGCCGGCCGTAACGTCTATCTTATTCCACTTATTTTTAAGGGTGTCGTAAAAAGTTTTATGTGTGAAATTAAAATCTAATTAGGTCGGCCCGTTATTAAAATAACATCTATTTGGGACAGGTATTACAAAGCTTTTAGATGTATTTACTCCGAGTTGAATAATGTTTTAATTTTTGTGAAAATATATATTCAATTATTTTTTAACTTACTTGCTTTCTATACAGGCTGTCGTTTTTACATAAGTACTCGTCATATACATGGAGGTTACTATGATCCTCGACCCGAAATACCCGAATCAATGACAAAATGGGTTTTTTTTCATAAATACGTAAATCGGTGAGTGTAAACCGACCGTACTAAAACGCGGCCTGTCTGGTTATCGCCCATGTTTAAGGTATTTCACATGCGAAAATATATCTTCAATAGTATGTAGTGATGCCAACAGAAGTGACCCAAAGAACCTCCTGGAACAAAAGGCCCAACAAACGACAGATGCCAATAATTGTGATAAGTTATAGCAAATTACGGAGGAAACACTTTCTAGTCGAAGACAATTTGTGCTTAAGTATTTTTAACAAACAAAGTTAGTCATTAAAATTCGGTTATAATTATGCGTGCGCCAGTTGGAAACGTAATAACGTGTCATTATTTAACTCTTAATTCTTTTTCTGAAATAAAGGGCAACCCGCGTGTTAGAAATATGGTCGTACTTTTGATGACTGTGTAATAAATAAAATTTGAATTTCGAGTTCCAAGTGTAGTTTTTAAAGCAGCCAGTGTTACGCAACAGGAATTTGTGAATTTATTACGTCTTTCTTTAGAAGGAAAGCCCAGATGTGGACTACTATTAAGCTTGGTGAATAAATGTGGGAAAATATTGATTCAAGTGTTTCATACTCACATTCCAATTTGCCGCCAGTTTTGTAATGGGTGCTATTTAACCCAAGGGATCTTTTAGAACGATGACATTTAAACCGAAGCAGTAGTGAGATTGCCAAGTGACATGAATTAAATATTTCCACGAACACTAAACCGTATGAATAAAATGGTCGCATTTCAATTAGCACCAACAAATTGATGACTTCATAATCCTCCTCCAGTTTGATTAAACCAATGGCTATATAAAGCGTGTCATGAAAGGTTATCAAAGGTCAACAAAGAGTTCACAAAATCCGAGTGTTAATTAACCCTGCCATGATATCCGAATGAAAAACGAAAAGTCGAGCGTTTTGCAAAATAATCGCGAATTCGGAGCACAAAATAGCAATCGCAACGTTCCGCTCGAACGATCGGTATAATTATTCAAAATTCTTAATTGCGACACTATTGATTTGGACGAAGTTTGGAAATGAAACCCTTTTTGATTCCATATCGGCTCGGCGACTGTCGACTTTAATTTATCCTTTAACAGGGTCTTAATTATGATCATATCCAATTTACAAAAATACCTGTGACATTTCCCGTAGGCTCGGTGTGAAATATTTGATGTAGGTACCTAAAGTGGAGTGTTCCAATAATTACACCGAACCTATTAAAACACTTTGATTGGATACACGATCCGTAATTCCGATTGGAACAAAAAATCGGTTTCTTATTAGTTGCACAGGTGATGAAGGTAGTCGTTGTTACCTCATCGACATACGCTGCTCCCTCACGTACGAGGATATCGATTCTCTGAATAGTTCTCGTCCACTCGATGGTGACTCGCAGCTTTTTAGCCACAACACTATTGTGATGCAATTCAACAGCATCAACCATGGACCTCCGGCGAGACGTAATTTGATCTAACATCAGATAACTAATTGGTAACGGCGACGCTTACTGAACAAAAAATATTGTAAACATGACCCTCAGTAACCACTCTATGTCATAACGTGATGAGGGATCAGATATTTCTCATCACACATTTCTCATATGTAAAACGAGATTCATTCTAGAACCATGACTCATTCGAGCGAATAACTTTAACACTTCGAGGTATTGAGTAATATAATTTACTGTCGAAGTCTTGACATTCAATTTTCTGACTGATAAATTCTCAAAGCTATCGAGCCCGAATGTATGTTTCGATAACTTGAGAACGAATGCCAGCCATTACTTGAAGCCGTAGTGTGCAATAAAGAAGTCCCCACAATGGGATCTTAAATCTTGTGCCGGGTCAGACGGGCAACGCTCCCATAGATTCCGCTTAGTCAGTCGGTCTAATTACACGTTGCAGAGATCGTACACAGATTATATCAGAGCCAGCTTTACCATTTGTCAAAACACCGTTCCACGCTCACAAAGCTCAAATAGTAACAGTATTTTGCATAATGTTTACAAAAGATCGAGTAGATGACTCGTTGATTCCCAACACTGTATAATCACGGTTGGTTAACTGGATAACCGCTGACAGCGGTAGATAAAATATGGTTAAAGATTATAGCAATCATAGGCGTTTTGCGCATCGTTATTTATGAGTTGTAACTGTACCCACTAAATAATACGATAGTAATACCCCCGATTGACATCGCACGTTTTTCTTACCCGTATACTAAATAAAACGACAAGGTGAAGCGCAAAACCTGCCTTTGATTATTGCCTAGAGTGGGAAGAAACAGCCACAATAACACCTATACATACTCGATACACTAACGATGACACACGTGTATAAGAAAACCGTCGCATTATCCGAAGCAAATTACACGTAGACAGTCGTTTGTGGGCGATTGCATCGTCTAATACATAGTTCTTAGAAAACTCCCTAGACCGATAGAATAGAGCTTTCCGAAGCGGTTACTATAAGTATAAGTGTTATCCGTAAAAGTCGCGTGTGGCAACAGATCGATAACCATTCCTGCTTATTTACGTCTAGGTAAGTGGTCGATGGAAACAAACAACGCGATCTATTATCCAATTGAATAGCGCCCACGCTGAATAATAAATCCGAATTTGTCTCGTCTAATTGGTGTGCTCTTGGAGGCTTGCTCAAGGGCCGAATGCGGGCTGCAGGCAAATTGCACTACTCTCATAGAGCGATGGCCCTCGACTCCAGTAGGAGCTCGCTCCGTGCCAAATTGGCTGGGACCTTTATTATTAAATTGAACAACATAATGCTTTGTCTAGGTGCTCGCTAAACTATGTCTCACTAAGCGAGCATCGCCGAGGAAGTTGTATTTTTTCATTTAAGCCACATATATTCTTGCAACGTCGCGGGCGAGCAATGAAAGGAGAGACTAGTCTTGTAATATGTCTTTCACGATGTGGTTTGAGAATGTTTCACGTTTCTTAATGTACCGACGAGTATGTAAGTAGTACACAATCGTAACTGTGCCTTAATCTCCATTTTTGTAACTAGATTTTTCACGTTTGTTTTTCTAAATGCCAGGTTTGATTTCGTGTAATATGTTCTGAAAATAAAATGGTAGGTAACGTAAAAGGCGATGTATGCCGCCACATGGATAGGTATTCATCACTCTCTGTGAATTCGACAGCGCTATAGTTATGCTTTGTTTTACAAATGGAAGTTTTGTCTGTCCATAGTGACGTCACAAACATTGAAAATATTCCTACTGAAATACTTTATCGACGCAATAAACGAATGTTATAATGCTGCCGAAATTGAGACCGAGTTTTACGTACGTACAAAATATGAATATTCACATTTACTAACATCTTCATTTATTATAATGTAAGAACGCTGAAAGATTCATGGCTATGTTCATTACATTGTATCTTACCTACATAACGTATTCAAAAGTTTTGCAAGATATTATGTTGAAAGCTTGTTGAATGATACCTACTTCATAAACCCAAGTTGGCCAAGCTTCAAATGTTTTGGAGAATTTCCGAGTCACAATAGGTACGAATTCAGTTGTAACAATTTGATACGATTTTGACTTGGGTTCAAAGCTTGGTAGTTATCATGATGAAACAATACACTTCACGTGTATTCGAAAGTCCCGGAGACGATTTTCCACGCGTAAAAATTGGTAAAGCTAACGGGTACTACACTTTGGCTAGGTTGGAAAACCTCGTAATTTTAATGTAACCAGTGACACTCGCGCCCCAAATCTTATTCAAATCGGTTCATCCGTTTAGGAGTTACGAAAGAAATAAGTAAGAGACACACATTTCACACTTGACCGCAGTCGGGGAAAAAAGAAGATCGATTAACCATTTATCCTCCCTACATGAAACCGTACTTACTCAGCAATATTTTATAATACACCTTCACTTCAAGCCCTACCTAGGATATTGCAAATATCGACATAACATAAATCCTATAAAAATGAAACACAGCCATCTTGCGTACGGACGTTATGGAGGGTCCTCATAAATAACGGTTAGGCCGCACCTGTCTAGGAGAAACGTTCGTATTGAAAGAATATTACCCTTTTATCTGTTTACTTACGACTAAGGAGTTTTAGGACAAATATCGTATAAATATGTGCTGTTCAAAACTCGCCCTTGTTTTTGATGGAGTAGGAGCTATGTCCTTTGAACTTTGATGTGACGTCTTGAATGTAACATACACAGGAAATATAAACAGTCGAGGAATTTATCATCATTACAGCAATTTTTCTTGTGGGTCAAAAAGAGGAGACGAGGGAAAGGTTTAATTAAATTGCTGAATTTTATTGCTTAAAACATCTTCAACGACTTTTAATATCAGTAACACAATTAGACAAAGAATAAATATTGACTAAGATACATCATAAATTCATAACATGGGCTATGCAGAGGAATACCTAATAGTACACGGTACACTTACATTTCGCCAATGTAATAACGAGCGAGCCTATTGGCCTCAACCAGGCCCAGCTCCAGACTCCGTGGCTGCTACTTAGAAGTTCTTGATGGCAAAACCCAACAACACTTTACCCAATAACACCGACCCGGGAACCAAACCCAGTAGATACAACTGAATATCAATTGTTAAAAGCGTTTGATCGTCTCTTAACTATATCTCTAATCTCAGCCTATTGTAAAAGCAAGTACACACTTAAAGCGTGACAGAATTACTTGTTGTCTTCGGAGTACTGAATAAAAAACGAATCCCGTCTACCACAGACTTCAAGGATGTCTATACCTACATTTTTCATTTCTTCAAATGTCAGCGCAGAACAATTCAAAGCTTAAACGTAACTCACAATTGGTCCACTTTCGTCACTAGACAATTGGTGTTCCAGTCTAAAATTAAACATTGTCTTATGAAATATCGTCCTAACTATAAGTCAGTGGCTACAACACTGAGCCCGTCGTTTGTGACCATCATTAAGTACCCCATTCCTTACAGCTGGCTCTTTGAATTGACGCTCTAGAGATATGAAATAGAATAAATATATACAGAAGGTTTGCCCCGAATACAACTAACAATGCGACAAGCGCGTTTATGACCTGTTTCGCGAACACTTCGCTCCGCATCTTGCATCGCGGTTCGTGGTGATGACTCCATGCCGCTGTCGCAAAACGCGTATTACTTGGGAGTTCAGCACATGGCCAAGGGCTCTTGACCAAAATCGCACTCATAATTATTTAGACCAGTGACTCTGCATAGCGAGTAAGTGCAATCGATCGACGACTGAACCCAAGTAGGCCTCTATAATTTGTCGAAATGGGGTATTATAGACCACACTGACTTCAAAAGCGGTCTGCTGCTAACCAACCTCT
This sequence comes from Diarsia rubi, assembly GCA_932274075.1. Classification (NCBI taxonomy): domain Eukaryota; kingdom Metazoa; phylum Arthropoda; class Insecta; order Lepidoptera; family Noctuidae; genus Diarsia; species Diarsia rubi. The sequence goes on along the minus strand of OW026424.1, from coordinate 13,965,637 downwards.
GTCCCATTTATGTGCGTTTGCGACACTGTGTAAAGTACTTAAGAGGGGCTCTTCTGAGGACCTCACAAACGACACTGATGTCGAGATTAGCGTATCCTCCTGTTGTGCCTGACTTACACACTTACACTTAATAAAATAAAAGAATCGAAATAAAAAGACTATGATGCACACATAGTTTTTTTTTTCACCCGTTTTCACCCTTTGTATAAAGCTGCCCTTCTGGTTGTGCCTATCTTTGTTGTGACAGAGATAAACCACGCTGTTTTTGTTTCAAGGTCGTTGAGGAGTTATGTAAGGAGCAAGGAACTCGGGCTGGGGTTGTCATTCTCTGACGCAAATTGCGATTGCCGATTGAGAAAATTCTTGGAATAGAGGTTCTTAGATTTATCCTGTTACTTAATGGAACGTATTTGAAGACTACGAAAACCATTAAATATTTTTCTATTGTACAATGAATGATGATGACATACTAATAAACAACTAAACTGTTTTGTAATCACTTCCTGCGACAGTTGACCTCGTCTGTATCGTGTTTCATTGATATTCGACAGCTGTCTGCGAATTTATTGTCTTTGTAAATAATTGAATCAGTCTCGCTCTCAGGTACTGAAAAAAATAAAGTAGTTAAAAAACTAAAAAACCCGACTGAAAACACTGAAAAGTAAAAAACAAGCTCATTTTAAATTAAACAAAACTTGGAAGCAGGCGCGCTCCATTCTATTTTCATTTCATAATTTAATATTCAAATGAACCCCGCCTGCTTCCATGTGCTTGTTTTTTATTTACTTTTCAGTGTTTTCAGTCGGGTTTTTTAGTTTTTTAACTACTTTATTTCATTTCCAACTTTTTAGTTCTTTTGTGTCTGTTCGTTCGTTGGTCGCGAAAAATTTTCGCCGATGATTTAACTTTTGTGTTTGTGTATATGATTTGTGACTTTGAATTTATTTTAAACATATAAGTGTCATATATTTTTGTAATCTCCTTTTAAAACCTTTCATTTTGATACCCTACTCGATAGTAAAGGCATTTTTTTATTTTTCGAAATACGCTATATGACCCCCAAAATCCGCAAATTGTTTTTCTTTTTTAATGTTAATGTAGCCAGTGACACTCGCGCCATCCAGACGCATCTAACGACGTATATTTTATTCAAATCCCTTCATCCGTTTAGGAGTTATGAGGGAACAAAGAAACGGATATACATACACGCCAAACACATAACCCACCTTTTGGGCTTCGCCGCAGTCGTATAAAAAGAGCCAGGAATCAAAACCATACAAAACTGAAGGGCTTAAAGATCCTATAGATCTAAACATGTGACTGTTCCTAAATTACCCTTGTATGATTAAAATATGTTTTTCCTAAATCATGTTAATATTAGTGTTACGGTCGGTTTCCTTCCATTGTCTCTTTAAGCCCTTCAGTTTTGTATTCTTGAATTCAGAATATCTAAAAGCAACCTTGCATCAATTTTCGCCAGTTTTATTTAATGTCAACAAAAGCAAGCACACTAGACTACCTGTCATTAGTGATACACACCATGTTCATAAGATTTTTAAACACCATTTCCACTCAATGGTGCCACCGAAATTGACAAAGTTATAACTATTCCCATGACGTAACATTACGGGGAATATGACCAGGACCGCAGAGCCCCATGACGTCACTCGTACCCGGAATGTGCCACGGTAGTCATTGACGATTCTCGGCTATGAAACCACGCTAGCAACCCGAGCGAGAAATGTGTCGGAACAAATTTGCAATTTGCTGAGTATGTATGGAATCCTGGTATTTAGATTTTCCGTTCTACCTGGATAGGAAATGTTTCTTGTTTTGATATTAGAGGTCTTGTCTTATTTCGACTTAGGGAAGGTTGTACAAACTTCTGTACCTACCTACAAAATTAACATTGAGTTTAACAACAAAGTTTAAAAATGTCTGAAATATTTGATTTCCAGCTTGCGCTGCACGTCATCTTCACATTCAAATGCGCGTAGTTCCCATAACCAAATATATTTAAGGAGAATTTGCCATCGACACGCTAAAAAGAATATTGTTCATGATGCGATAACTTCAAATCTTTACACATTCTAAGTAAAAAAAAACATGAGAAGAATAGCAACAAAGACATTCAATTCACGAGGGTTTTTTTTTTTTTTTAAGATTAATTAGAGCATAATAACTTGCTTAGTTCATGTTTCTTCCTTCCTAACTTAATATTTGTTTATTAAAGAAGCTCTCAAGAACTTCTTAGTTCAATTAAGAATAAAAATTATACATATATCTAGCGGGTACAAAAAGTCCGTGAAGCAATTCGTTCTCAGTATCATACATTTCAGTGAAGAATGCCGGGCGTGTGTGTGGAAGCTTCGAAACAATTGGGTGCCCAGAATTGTTTTAGACTTTATGCGGACGACATCCTGGGAGGGTTTACACATTCCTTTATTTTTAAATATTTCTGCATCGTTGTGTATGCCATAAAATCGTCCTGTTATTTCTTGAAGCCTTCCGTTTTATTTGGGGACATTAAATAAACTTAGGTAGGTACGAGTACGTTTCGTTTCGTTTCTTAACGAAGAAGGACACTTTCTTCCTCCTTTATTTTTTGCTCCTCGTCACTGCGATATTTTCTTTATTCTAGACCATATAATACCTGGGAACCTTCTTGTTACGGAGGGATATCAGGACTCAAAGAATTCACAAGTTTTTTTTAAATGCAATTTGGAAATGTCATCTCAAAACTTTAAATACCTCTCCAATGCACCCATCAGGATAATGTTTTGACGGTGTAACATAGAGTCCTACTGCAGAACGTGACATTTTTGTCGATGTATAGAATATTTCGTTGCCGTCTTCGTAGAAGGTCCGTTTACACCCCGTCGGGGCTGAGGGTTGTTCGAAAGAGATACCGCGGCCTCGACACAAAGGGCTAAGAAGGAACATGGGTGGTTTTTAGTCAGTAGAAGGCTGACAAGGGAGTGTCACTCTCTAAATAATAAATAAAAAAAGGTCCGTACACACTTTGTATACTGTGAAACGTGTACAGGAATAACATGAAAATACAGATTCTTAGTAATGAGGTCGCACAAACATACTTTAACGAGAAAAGGAAAATAAATATTACTTACCAGTACATGTAGTACTTAAAGGTCATGGTCATATTCAACGTACGGTAGAACACCCTCGGGTTAGGTGGAGCGACGATCTTAAGAGAGTGGCTGCCAGCAACTAAATTAGAGTTTACGACAATCGAGTGGAATCGTATGCCATTGGAGGCGCCTATGTCGAGCAAAGTCTACAAGCTGAAGATGCAGATTTATTTAAACTCCATGCATAATAATAGGTTATTTCACCAAAAAAAACTAATTAGTCCGTCAGATAGATTTCCAAAAAAAATGGACACGTATTACCTATTTCACGTAAACAAAAGATGAAGACGATACAGTGCTTCGAAAAGTCGTGTTAAGTCGTGCGACGTCACAAGGTTAGTATTTTTTTACCCACAAAGTGACGTCAAAAGCCCCCACTCATGATCTTTGACACGTTTTATTTTCGTCACTTTTTATAAATTTGATAAAAAAACGTATCCAATTTTTTTTTCGATAATCTAACAGACGGACTAATTCCATTTTTTTTTTGTGAAATACCCTATTACAGCCGTTGGTGTAGTGGCAGCAATCGCGGCTGCTGAGCGTTAGGACCTGGATTCAAATTGGGGCAAGTTGTTATTGGGTTTATCCATCAAATAAAAATATTTTTTTTCAGCAGCAGCAGCAACGAAGTCCGGATTTGTGCCCGGTTCTTGGTAATAAGCTTGCCCCCTATCACATCACCATCTGCTTAACCTTTTCCCAAATATGTTGGGGTCGGCTTCCAGTCTGACCCTATGCAGCTAAAGCATATATAAGCATTTTACATGGAGCGACTGCGTACCTGACCTCCACAACCCAGTTAATACTAGGTATTACGATACTCTTTGGTAAGACTGGATGTCAGAATTTCAGGTCACTGACTACCTGTATCGACTGTCAAAGATCTATATATGGCAGCTGGGACCAACGGCTTAACGTGCTTTCCGAGGCACGTAGGAAACTCGGTATGTCGGGCGGTCACCCATCCGCTGACCGGTAAGCTCAGCTTTACCTAAAGATCGACCCGAGTGACAGTTTTTATTAAGCCACGAGCTTCCGCCTCCCCTCAGACTTAAAATAACTGGTGAAATGTGGGTGTACTATTATATTACACACACCCCTGTCCAATGCCTAACCATTTATTCTATGCTTAATGCTTATGACAAAGAAAACTCAGCCTAAATCATCTTAAGCTGGTTCGTTATATATCCCGTTGTGGGAGCAAATGCGCCTTAGCGGATAAGCACAGAATGTGCAACTTGAATGAGTCGGCAAGGGAGGGTCCCCCTCCCTTGCCGACTCATTCAAGTTCGAAGGGCATCTATTCAACCATCAATTTCCCTCAACATTTGCGTCAAAAGCAGAGAATCAGTAGCTGTAGTAATAGTTATCAATAACATTAACATAAATAATTAACAATGTATTCCGTCGGCCGCAGACGTGGGCGGAGCAGGAAGCAACGCCCCGTGCGGAGCCCTACACAAGTACAAGTAGCTAGTGTAAATGTAACAAGAAGGTACAGAAAGACCATTTGTTGAGGGTTATTGTACATTCGTCACAAAGTTAATTTGCCACGAAAAAACGTATGTGTTAACTCGCCACAGCTCTATTTTCATGAAGAAAAATCCGGTATACTGGATATTGGGCATGTTGTTTATTGCCGTACAGACAACAGAAGAATCAAACAATAAGTAGAATAAAACCGAAAGGACCCAGTATTTTTTTAGATTATTTTTAATGGGCAAGGACAAGTAGGAAGAAAAATGGATAGTAAAGTCCCACAAAGTACCAAGAGAGTAGAAGTAGGCAGGAGGTATTGAAAACCGATGGAGTTCAGCTGTCAGATCTATCAAACGATGTCGTTCCAATAAAATGTAAAAAAAAAACGAGGAGAAATATGAATAAAGAGGTGTACTCTATTATTAAATATCAACTATGCATGCAATTAGCATATAATTAGGAGAATTTTCTAAACATTTTCTAATTTTAGGATCGCCAGCAACCTGTATAGTTAGCAGAACTTATTTTTTCTGATAACACAATACACAGCTTGGGAAAGGCCTTTGCCCATACGTGGACAGCGTTAGACATAGTTAATACAAACACAATACGTCTCTGCCCATAACAGATAACTCCAAAACCCGGAAGTTAATACTATTATGCTGAAAAATATTTTACTTGCTTACTTGACTATGGCCTTAAAACTTCGTTCAAAGTGAACCTCCTGCTTATACCTTCTTTGTTTTAGTTCAAGTGTGTACCAGTACAGTTGCAACTAACTTGTTAACATTACGTATGATAAATATGCTTCTATTTCTGTTAGCGGTACTAATATTCCTCTATAGACGTATGGTCACGAAACGGTAACACCTACAGGAAGACATGTTGCCTTTTGGAAGTGTTCTTTAAGTAGCTTTAAGTATTTGACCACCTACGTTTGACCTGGTAATCTGATTCTGTCGGATTAGATTTATTTATTCAGATCGTGTTTTGTTTTCCGCAGGAGCATACAGAACAGGTATCGCCGATGTGGGCAATTAGTCTGCTGGATTGAAGTGGAAAGTCTGAACGACCACAGGAACGGATGGACCAGAGTGAGTGCCAGAAGACACAGCAGCAAAATAAAAGTTAAAAAATGTAAAGAAACAAACGCTATTTTTTATCGGTTTATAGTAGAAGTTCATTTCTTGAGGACGAAATGCAGTACTTATGATAGGGAAGCCAAGATTTAAAATGCAAATGTTGAATATAGCAAGATTCTACTACATTTACTACTTTAAGTAAGTGAAAAGAAAGATCCGACGTTGATTTACTTTCCGTAATTGCACTATTCTCAAAAGAAGAAAAAACAATACTTTATCAGAAGCAAACCTTTAACTCTACGCATAAATGTATCACTGTACGGAATATTAGTATCAAGATTAGCTTAACCGAAAGGAATTCGTTCTGCAATACATCTGATACTGCAGCATCTGTGTAGTTTCACTTAAACGCTTCTATATCTGCACCTTCCGGCTTATCCAGATCCCCTATACAACTAGATATGTTCACTTCACTTAATCCGTCCAACTTTGATATAGTATTTACTGCATCATAATCTTAATCGATTATCTGTTATGCTTGGAGCTTTATTGTTCTCGATACTGATGATATCGATGCTGAATTCTCTGAAGCAATACGTAATGGTTGGCATCGGAAATCGCAATAGATCGGGAACTTGAATGCTTGCATGATGTAGGGTGTTTACGAGCGGTTGAATCGATATAAGCTTGATGCAAACAATATGGGAAGTCTTAAGTGGTTTGTTTCGCTGTGGACGGTAAGCTGATTCGGTCGATAAATTGAAGTTTCAGGAGAATGTTTGTTTGTGTGACTCTTCATGCTTCGGCAATACTATAAGAGTAGAGGAAGGCCAAAGAAATGATGGATGGACTGTGTGAAAGATGATATGGAAAGAAAGGAGGTGACTGCTGACATGACGAGAAATAGAAATGTATGGAAGAAGAAGATATTTGTTGCACGGACCCCAAACAAATTGGGTTAAAGTTAGGAGAATGATGCAAGTTTATTGGGGTACGATAAGCACCCGTCGGGGCTACGGGTTGTTGTAAGAGATACCGCGGCCTCGACATAAAAGGCTAAAAAGGAACATTAAAAAAAATGGTACGTTAAGCAGACGCTGCATCAGCTGCATCTGATTACTTTGGAAGCCGACCGAAACATAGTTAGTAAAACGCTAGGCACATGATAACCAGACATTTTCCGTCTCTTCGCAGCCAAGTTTCACTAATCTTGGTCAGTAAGAAGTAAAAGGCATTCACAACTGGTATGGTAATAAAACTTTGAACGAACAGTGACTGCCGCCCTAGTTAGGACTTAAGTCAATATTATGCAGGTGCTGGCCTGACCTGTCGACTGGTCATGGCCGTTTATAAGAACTTACTACACGTAGCATTAGTAGGTATCTTTTAATTCCGTTATTATAAAAGTAGAGCAATAATAATGCCTGGGTTACGGATTTTGTACGAAAGAGTTACCGCGGCACTGGAACGAAGGGCATAAGAAGGAACACAGATGGGTTTTAGTCAGTACCCAAGAGTCTGACGTTCCCTCCTGCTCCGCTCAGAGCGGGAGGAGTCATTTGATGATTACCCATCGTTAAAAAGAAAGAGCAATAATTAGCCAACCGGGCAGATAGCCCGCTAGTGTGGGCGCTAACCAATCGCACCCGATCTGTTTTAGTTATTAAATACTAACATAGGCTAAGTTATATTGTTACTAACACAGCGGACCTTTTTTGTAGTCTGATGAATAAAATGATTATTATTATTATTATGTCACGTCGGTTGTCTGTTATCAGAAACGCGAAAGTCAGACAATCAGTCTTGCAAATGGGTACATTATCCCAGTAACTGGCTTTTAGAGATCTGTCGCTTCATGTCATCATAATCAACCTACAGCAGTCCACCGCTGGGCATAGGTCTTCTCAATCGTACGCCACTCAACTCGATGCTCATCCAGATCAATATTTTCATCAGTTCAGTATTTCGTCGGTTGTTAAAAAAAATCTATGGAACAGCAGATTTTTTGCATAATATAATCAAGATCTAGAATTTTGTTTTTGCTGAATACTATGGAGAAGTTTACCGTTTTCAGCATATTTCGTACACAATACAACAAACCCGCAGACCTATTTCCATTTATGACCGTATACCGACCCAATCTCATGCCGTTTCTACTCGGTTCGACTACTAACAACATCAGACGAATTCATATCACATTGCAAATCGATTATTATGATCGAAGTACTGGTACAATCGACGCTAGCGATCGTTGGCACGCCCGGTGGCCTAACAAAAACTCTTCGAGCGAATAATCATTCACTATGGTAAGAGCACGTGCCAAAATACTTCACCACGCGACTGTACTTTCCAATCACTAATGCAGAACCTGTAAAGCTTCGTTAATAAGGTTGAATTTTCAATGGCATTTGTTTCAGCATCTACAGTGTGTTGTATTGAACTACCTATATGCCGTATTTACAATTTGTACGTATGATTTTTATTTCAATGGATTAACTGGGACGTTGTTTATTTTAGCTGTTAACTACAATTTCGTGTAAAACTAGGATTGCTTTTTGTGTAAAACGTAAAACTGTTAATTAAAATCTGGAATGGTATTCGATGTATTTAAAAGGATTTGAAAGCCGTACCTACTAACAGCGTATTAAGTTCTCCGTGTATTGCAGTATCATCATTTCCGTTTAAAAATATAGTTTTCTGTGTGTTATTTACTTTTTAGTCACAAACTACTGCTGAGCACAATTTTTAGGGTTCCGTAGCCGTATGGCAAAAAACGGAACCCTTTTTTTTGGCGGGTTGAAAATCATCAAATAACCCCTCCCACTCTTGGGCAGAGCGAAAGGGAGTGTCAGACATCTACTGACTAAAAACCACTCATGTTCCTTCTTAGCCCTATATGTCAAGGCCGCGGTGACTTGTGAACAACCCACAGCCCCGACGGGAAAAAAAAACGGAACCCTTATAGATTCGTCTGTTCGTCTGTCTGTTCGTCTGTCTGTCCGTCCGTATGTCGCAGTCGCTTTATTCGGAAACTATTAAGACTACACAGTTGAAACTTGGTAGGTCGTGTATTCTATGAACCGCTTTACAATTTAACACAATAAAAAATGGAGGTCTGCCCATTCATGGAACTGAAACTAAATAAAACTTTTTCATCCTCCCATCTCCTATCTCCTATCTCCCATCTTCCATCACTTATATGCGTGGGGTGTCTACAGACAGGTCTTTCTAAATGACATTGAGGTTCAAAATGCCATTTTTTTTAATTTGCAATCGTATGGAAGTTACACATTCCCAAAGTGGTAAAATGTGTGTGTGTGTCCCTCTAACTTCTAAGCTACGAGAGCGAAAAATCTAAAAAAAAATATAGTGTAGATCGCAACGTAAACTTTGCATCAAAATGTGTTTAAACAATATGTAGTGAATAGTTTTTGAGATATAGCATATTTAAAAAACCACAAAAATAACTTTATCATTCATACATATGAAAAACAAAACTTATCACAAAACAGAAGTCTACTACGATGATACGGAACCCTTCATGTGCAAGTCCGGCTTGCACTTGGCCAGTTTTTCATGTTACTTTATGTAAAGCACCATATATTTTCAAATCAAATAAATTCTGTCAATGTGTTATTTACTTAATTTAAATGCCTACACACACGAAATATAATCCTGTCAAGGCAGGCTATAATTTTAAGTAAGCAAAATAAAAAAGAAGAATAAAAACCTGTGCCGATTACACTTTCAAAGTAAAAATATGCCAGTTAGTGCTAGACAAACGTTTTATAAAAAAGAAAGAAAATAAACTAGGTCAAACACAGACATAATTTACGAGTCTACAAATGTGCTGAAACACGACACTTATCTACTAACACCAACAATTTGTGTACTATGTGCCTTACAAAGAATTTTTTTTATTGCGGAGTTAAGTATGCATTAAAATAAATACTACTTTCTTGCAGTTTTAAAAATCATATACACCCACCCACAACATCACGCCTCGTAATTCCGAAGGGTTAGGCAGAGGTGTACCTAATAGTACACCCACATTTCGCCTGTTATGTTTTGAGTCCCATGTAATAGAGGGCGAGCCTATTGCCATCAACTGGGCACAAGTCCAGTCTCCGTGGCTAGTACAAGGTATTGGAGGTCGTATATTTATGTATATACTGGCCTGCTAGAAATAATCATATGTAACACATTGCTGTCACTGATTTTAAATAAGCTTAGTTACGGGTTGTTTATGTTCTGTTAGATTTTGTAACTTGCTTGTAAAATATTAACCACGAATGAATATACTCTACTATCCCACTGCTGATCTTATCATTATTTCAATTCAAGGTACTACTGAGACATCATAAATATTTTCATCATTTACCGAAAAACACAAACCAGCAGGGCTATAACGTATCTTTTACATGACAGTGGCTATCATATAGTGTCCATCAATTAAATGTAAAATGGTTCCATTTTGTACTAAACCATAACCAATTTGACAGTTAATCCATGGACAATATGATAGCCGCTGACATTTAAAAGATACGCAATTGCCCTACATAACGTGTAAATCTAAGTGCTATGTGAGTAGAGTGAGATGGAGATAGAATACACTTTATAATGTACAGTTTCGAGCCGTTAATGTATACACGAGGTAAAATTCAAAACCCTATTTTCTCGTGAAATAACAGATTTTAGTTTAAGTTAATACCCATTTCGCTAACAAAATAACAATCAATATAGTAGGAGAAAAAACAATATTCAAAGTTACTGCGTGAACAAGTGTAGTTCTCCTGTACACCATATACAATTACAGTATGACTAAAACATGGCAGTGAATATTTTATTCACCAGGCAAGTTCCTACATTATGCTGTATCTTAATTCCAACCCATAATATCGACCGGCAGATTAAAAAAGAAACGCAATAAAATAACAGGAAAACTCCAATACTCTGCATAAATACCCACTCACCGCGAAGGGTAGCTAAACCCTGGAGGGTGCTCTACCTTTGAACAAAACTATTTTTAGAACAACCTGTACACGAAGTGCCTAATACTCCTAAATTCTAGTCAGCCATTTTTTTACCCTCATGCGAATATGTAACACGCGTTACGTATTATAAGCACGAATGTGTTCTAGCTTTGATTATTGTGACACAACACAACACAATGGAGAGCAATCAATTTCCCGTTGGGGCTGCGGGTTATAAGAGATACCGCGGCCTCGACATAAAGGGCTAAGAAGGAACATGGGTGGTTTTAGTCAGTAGAAGTCTGACACTCCGTTTCGCTCCGCCCAAGAACGGGAGGGGTTATTAGATGATTTCATATCCCACAAAAAAAGGGCAAGCAATTTCATATTTTATTTTAAAATATTTTTTATTATTTCTCTAAATTATAGCTCGTGGCTAAACAAAAGCAGCCACACGGGTCGATCTTCAGATGAAACCACGCTTGCGAAAATTGCTCGTGGGTCGGTGACCATCACCACATACATACCGAGTTTCTTTCGGTGCCTCGAACAGCAGAAAATATTTATATAATAGCTGTTGGTCCCGGCTGCCAATGCTGTCATTGTAGATATTTGACTGTCGTACATTACAGGTACCCATTGGCCCGAAAGTTTGATAACCAGTCTTACCAAAGGTTATCGTATTACTCAGTACCTCCTATCCTAGGTTGTAGAGATCAGATGGGCAGCTATTCCATTCTAAATACGCTTACTGCGGTACTCATAGATATTTAATGATTACTTAAGCCGCTACTTAGTAAAGGTTTGACATATTTTTGTATGACAAAACTGTCAAAAAGTGATAGCCTAAGTAACTATTAAAGCTCTCTGAGTGCGGCAGTTAGACTGGAATTCTATCTTAACGCATTGGGAAAAGACTCGTTCGTCGAGTTCTTATACATATAATATCAATATCTGATATATGTATAAGAACTCGACCTAAGTTCTTCCTCCATACTTTCTTATAAACAACAACCTATAATAACAGACAATAAAACTGACAATAATTGTCAGTTAAACTCGTAATAATAAGGAGTCGTTTACCACAACATAGTTTTTCTCCGTGGGTGGGGGGTAGAAACTAGGTTAGCACCATCCAGGGGGGCTAGACAAGTTTGCTGCACCTGCGGTGACGAAGACGATCGTTTTCAAAGCATTTTGTATTTTATTCGCTTTATCTAGAAATATGTAAGAAAATTTTAGAAGTTAAATTTGACCCACTTCCCCGTTTCCGAATGAGCTGAAATTTTGCATAGGTACATGTTGAGTTTGGATGACAATGCAAGGTAAGCTAATTGACAAGATTTTAAATCCAAAATGGCGGACTTCCAATGATGACGCATTCTCATTGATATGGGTATCCGTATCAAAGGGTAAGAACACGAGAAATTATACGACGTCACTATAAAGCGTGTTTTTCTGTTTTTGGAACGGCTATCAAGTCAACAATCTTCTAATAAGCTAATAGCAATAATTAAAAATATATTTTTGTCTTTTACAAAACTCGCAAACAAAATTGTAATTTGTTTAGGCTCTCTTAGTTTTTATAAAACCACCGTACAGATGGCGTACTTAGATTTTAAAGATACGTGGTTCCTCTGATTTTTAAAGCTCTCTAGAATATTATATGTACCCATAAAAAAAATCTTGATGAAATATGCAAAATAATATGCAGGAAACAATCCTGCCCTGCGGCCAGAATTTGAAAAAGAACAAGTTTAAACCCTATACATACAGTATGAATTTTATTCAAATGAGCAGAAACCAACCATAATTTCCAAGAACGACCGGCTATAGTTTTGTATTCGATAAGGATAAAATGGAAGAAGGATTGTTGGCTCGCGTCGACCACGTGACCTGCTCAATATGCAAACCGTATTGAAAACAATAGCCAAATATGTGATTTACCGAAATGCCCCGCCAATTTGAATAAACGCTTGTGTTCAATTTTAATATACGGGGTGGTGATAAGAATCTTTGATTATTGGAAGTGTGTGTTAGATGTCTAATTCCTTTGTAGTGAATCATTAGATTTGGCAACCGTTAGGCTAGTTTAAGTCATTCATGAATAAGAAATGACGCAGGCTGAAGTAGGAGAATTCAATAGTTTTATTAGGACTAATAGTTTCAATATACCTACTCAGTAGACGTTAACTGGCTCATATGACAAATGACACGTCTTCTTATTGTTGAGATCCCATGACCATATGCTCTTTATTGCTAATCAGCAACATCTTACATTGACCTGTCTTCGAAATAGCAGGCAATAAAAATCATTGTAATCATAATCACACAGTTATGTCACTGGTGATAAACCACCCTAGTCGGGACTGTATCATTTATTATTAGAGTAATACTTAGTCACTATCACTACATATTTTAAAACAAAGTCCTCCGCCGCGTCTGTCTGTCTGTCTGTTTGTCTTTTCGCGATAAAGTCAAAATCTACTGCACCGATTATCATGTTGTTTTCACCAATGGATAGAGTTTTTCCCGAGGAAAGTTTTAATGTAAATTATAGATTTCTCAAGTTGCGACATCCTCGCGGGCAGAGCCGCGTGCATCAGCTAGTAAATAATACAATAATCTCACAAAGACAGTTGAGAGGTGCAATAGCTACTTAGACAGGATTGCAAGCAGTACCTAATAGGAAAACCAAGACCACAGTTTATCAGTTATTATATTAATTTATGTTTTTTTATCTTATTTCAATGGCAAGATATTTGAAAGGCTTTTACAACATAACCCGTAGCTTCGCCAGCGTCGTTTTAAAACATTTATATATTTGATTAAACTATCATCAAAATTCGTTGTGAAACTGTGAATGTGAAGGTGAACATTCATAACAGTGGTACCTACTACAATTAATATTTTTCCATGCCAAAATGGTGGCACACAAATAAATTAAGTCGACCACGTTTACCATCATAAGCCATTGTGTAAAGAGGCTTGCGAGCAATATGTGTGGGCACCCGTGTGTAACGGGAAGAAACGTGCAAATGAAAAGAAATGAGCGATGACAGGCCGAGCTCCTTTGTTCCTTGTTCAGCGGGTGTAAGCGAGATTTCATTTATTATATTATATACGTTTCTTGTAAACAAAGTCATTCATAGTGTTCCGTACTCGAAGGGGAACCAACGGAACCCTATTACTAAGCTTCTGATGTCCGTCCGTCCGTCTGTCAGCGGGCAGAGTCTCATGATCAGTGATATGTAGACAGTAAACCTTTGACAGGTGTATTTCTGTTGCTGGAAAAAAATAAAAATTAAAGGAAGCTCCACCACGACCGACGATGGTACGGATCCCTTCCAGCACGAGTCCGACTCGCACTTGATCAGTTTTTGTTCTTAAATTTAACCAATATCATATAGGAATATTATATTATATATATATATTATATTATTATTAAACGAGACTCACTTGTGTAGGGACACAAGTGAGTCTCATTTTCCATTGCATGGCCAGAGATAATTAAAATAGAGAGGTTTCGGAGAAGAATAGGGGATACCTCCCCTATTCTTCTCCGAAACCTCTCTATTTTAATTATCTCTGGCCATGATTGGCCCACAAACAAGATCAGATAGCCACACCACCTTCGCCGCGGTCTTACTCGACAGCAATGTCTTCAATCAGGCGTCCAAAGTTTGACAATACTGCCCTTCAAACACTTTTCATATATCTAAATGGTATGAAAAGCGTTTTTTTATAACAAATCTTACAATTAAATCTTCTAATTTATTTTTAGTACAGTTGTCTTTACAAGATGCCACTAGTTTTAGTGGCATCTTGTTTCTTACGTTCAGAGAAAACTTAAATATTGTCCTAAACGACAACATGCACCCCAAAAATATTATTCATCCATGGCACCATACCTTCTTTCATCCCTTTAGTGATCGTAAAAACAGAAACACACCCCACTGCTTTATTACGCATTACATATGGCTAATAAAAAGTGTACATAGCTAGTTGTTTTATGTGTATTTATCGTTTATTCCGCCGTTCTTATTACTGTGACTATAAAGTTACTTTTCACATGCGTTTTACAAAGGAGCACACCCGCGGCGTCATAACGTAAACTAGTTAAGTTAACACAATAAAACGTAACTCTAAATTAGCTGCTCGTTTTACAAGCAATAAATTTAATAGACCCCTGCGAGGGGGTAAGTCACGCTTAAAATTTCAACTCGGCGACAATTCGTTTATAGACCCGCGAACTTGACATGAGATTAAAAGTTACATCGAGTTACGCTTTGTAATCTACTTCGAGGTTTACTGTTGAAGTAGGTATATATATAGTAGAGGTAGGTAATATATTATTTACTCAAGGACATACATAAATAAATTTGTAGGTTGCCTTCTTAATAATATTGTAAACTAGCTATTGCCCGCGACCTTCGTCCGTGTACAAGGATTATGAAAATATTACTTGCCTATTTGAATAGGATTTTGTAAACAACTTCAAGGGCTCTAATTTGCTTTGCACGGAACTCTCATTAATTTTCTCTAAGTTACGATTATGTCAGTAAAAGTCTCGTCAAAATGAGTCCAGCCGTTTCGGAGGATAGCCGGAACAAACCGACTGACAGACAAACATTTTCAAAATGTTTTTTTCTTTTTTAAGTACCGTATACAGGGTGTTTGGAAGGGAGCTGTACATACGCCTAGGGTAGAAACTAGGGATAGTCTGCTACCTACCCCCGCCCATTATATTGACCTTGGCCTCAAGGTTTTTTTTTAATTTATTATTATTTTTTATTTGACTTTTTGACTAAAACTACCTGTAGCTCAAAATCTATCCATGGGACCGGTCGGCTAATGGTCTTGTTTTAATCGTTAGAGTCTTAGGGTCCTGCAAAAATTATTTTACACCAGAAAATTGTGGAGAAGAAAAGTTATGGGGCCTGAAGTACCGTAGTAAGGTAAAAAAATAATTTTAAATTAAAAAAAAACCTTGAGGCCAAGGTCAATATAATGGGCGGGGGTAGGTAGCAGACTATCCCTAGTTTCTACCCTAGGCGTATGTACAGCTCCCTTCCAAACACCCTGTATACATGCATTCACTGTTACTTTGAAATTACAAACAGACAATTTTTTATTTATTGTATAAAATTAAAGATCCTGTCGAAAAAGTTTTTATTATTAAAAAAAATAAATGTTGTCTCTATACATTGCTTCGAAACAAATCCCTGTACCTACGAAAGAAGTACGTATGGGTATATCACGCATTGCACCTGCCCCACACTGCGGTGGAATCCTTTATTTAAATAAACACTGAATGGCATATTTCGCACAAGTGACGTCACCGCACGAGCCGCTCATTACCAATGCCTGAAGCGTTCATGTCATCCAGACATCTAACGGATTGAAAGCTATGGAGCTGACAGAGCTAGATTACCTTTGACGTAAACCTTATAGCACCTAGAATAAAGGTCAGATTACTGTAAACTTAGAGGTGAAGTAACAATAAATGCAGTTTATAGCACTTTGTATGCGTATGATCAAAGCCTGTTATGTCATTCGGCTAGTCTTTTGATTTGTAGTTGAAAGACCTCTAACAATCGGAATCAATATGCAGTTCTATTTTTAGGTTTTTTTGCTAGACTGGCGGACACCTGTAAGACTTGAACTTGACAAGAACTCTTCGTATTTTTATTTCTAAACTTTTTGGGTTTGATACTTAGAAGTATGAGAAAGCAAGAATTCTATTTTTGTATTCTACATTTTTAATCGCCTAGTTTCTCTCATGACTTAAAGTTATACTAGACGACTTAGACCTTTTAGTAAATAGAACATATTTGTTTCGTTACGGAACATGAAGATTAAATCAAAATAGTAGGTGACTTTTTTTTCTAATCTAACCATTGCTAAGTGTCTACACATTGGTCTAACTGACTGTACAAACAAAAAAATATTAAATTTGCTGATGTAATTCCTTGAACACATAGGGGCGAGAACTAGTCAAAAATCATGTCGAATAATCAACTTTTACTGCATATATTGGCTTATAGCCCGAGGGATGAGGGTTTCACGTCGCAGGGGGCCACTTGGCTATGAGTGGCTCAATTTGTATTGATGGATGAAGATTAAAGTGCAGACTTCCCTGCTGTAAACAGAACTGTGTCAACACTAGGATGTCATATTCATTGATAGACGATTGTAAGCATGTGTCTGATGGCTGCTGTGTTTACGTAGGATGGTGTTTGTTGATAATGGATGTGGAATATGGAGAAGATTTTGTCTTCGAGGTTGGTTGATTAATATAGTTATCATTACTATCAATTTATAAGTTTCCACTGCTATATTACTGGCCAGATATATCACTTCATTTCTGGATGGTGAAATATTACTTATGCCCGTGGCATTGCTCACGTGGAGTTTCCTAACTATCCCGAGGGATCACACTACCGTGAAATAAAGTATTAGGTGTGTCAATCCTTGTTATAAAATATTTTTATGTAAGTTTCATTCAAATCCGTTCAGTAGTTTTTACGTGAAAGAGTAACAAACATCCAGACATCTCAACATCCTAATATCCAGCCATCTTCAAAAAAAATCGCATTTATAATGTACTAGCGGACGTCACCCGTTCCCGTGGGAATACAGGGATAAAAAGTAGCCTATGTCACCCGGGGATAGTGTAGCTTCCCAACGGTGAAAGAATTTTTCAAATCGGTCCAGTAGTTTCGGACCCTATTCGTTACAAACAAACAAACAAATATTTCCCCTTTATAATATTAGTGTAGATAAGCAGACCCGTAGAATAGACAAGACACGAAGCTTAATAGTGACCGCCGTTTCCTCGAATCACCTAAAAATCATCGTCAACAATTTATAAGAACTTTAGCAAGAACAGTGAAATAAGTAGTACTTGTAGAATAGGGGATCGGACAAAAAAAACTAATTAGTCCGTCAGATAGATTTCCAAAAAATATTGGAGACGTATTTTTTCTTTTTTCACATAAACAAAAAATGAAGTCAATACAGTGCATCGAAAACTCGTGAACTCTTCGAAAACGTCATATGATAGTACATTTTTTACCTACAAATGACGTCACAACCACATCTTATCTTCGTCAATTTTGATTAATTTGATAAGAACAAAGAACACGTATCCAATTTTTTTCGAAAATCTAACTGACGGACTAATTAGAATCATTGTTTTTTGACTCAGTCCGATTCCCTATTCATAGTTATCAACATGCTAAGAAGAACAATCATAGATAGATTGTTGGTAAAATCTACAGTCTACGGCCTTTATTGCTATTAATTCTTTTGAAGTTTAGCGCTGTGTCATAAAAACTTAAATAGGTTTTCTATTGGCATGAAGGTAATAATATAGATCAATAAGGAAACATATTTTCTTCGAAAGGTCGTAAATATAAGATACAATGTCGTTGGTACGTTATTTCTAATCAACGCATTTAATTAATTTTATTTAGTTTTGTATCTTTTAATTCTTGGTTCCATAGGTACTTTTGAAAGCAGGAAGTAGAACCATTTTATTATTTGCTTATGTTTTATTGTATCTTCCCCGGCACCAACGTACCAGCGCCTCATCAACTACCCAACACCTAATACAAGCTACATATTCTTAGATTTTTTTAACTACTCAGTAGAAGTGTTTATAGAGAGTTTTAATTTTTCTAAGGCATTGAAAATATGAAAATCTAATTTAGGTAAACCTGGACCTGAATGGTTCTTGTCGATGTTCATAATTATGTAAAAACGACTTATCATTTATCACTACCTATTTAATTACTTTTTAGCTCTTGAGCTAAAAAGTCTATTTAAAAAAACCAACAAGGCAATCAAGCAGGACTACTTAGACTACAGAAAACAGATCATAGAAAACAACCTCAAACAATACAGGAGCACAAAAAGAGCACGTAAACAGCTGACTACACATAAAAATTGGATACAAAACCTAAAAACAACTACAGGAACAAACACGAGGAAAGACATTATAAATAGTGCTACGGAGTATTACAAGGAACTATACAACAACGCTGGAACTTCCAACAGTGAAAATAATAACAAATACTCTATCAACTATAGCGAAACCGAAGAAGAACCCGTAGAGGTGGATGCTGTGGAGGTAGCAGAGCATATCAAGAAACTTAAACCAGAAAAAAGTCCAGGACCAGACGGTATACCAAATGAGGCATTAAAACTTGGAATTGCTCTGCTAGTACATCCACTGTCCCACCTAATCAACATGGTCATAAAAACAGGACAAGCACCTGAACAATGGAAAAAATCGGATATAATCTTGCTGTTTACGCCAAAGCATTTGATACAATATCACATAATGCAATATGGGAGGCACTAAACAGATGTCGCGTCCACGAAAAGTATTACAACATCCTGAAAAATATATACGAAAATAGTACTAGCTGTGTGAAACTAGAGAAACGAGGACCGGAAATACTCTATCCTCTATCCCCCAACATTTTTATAGCAGTGCTTCAAAACATCTTCGAGGACCTGCAATGGAAAAATGAAGGCATTCAAAATGTTAAATCAATTAAATAAACTGAGCGCGAGAGTTGGTCTTTTGATGAATAGAGATAAAACCAAATTAATGACCAACAGCTATCCGACTGCAGTAAAACTCGAAGGAGAGACCCTGGAATATGTAAACAAAAAACATATACCTAGGAAAAGAAATATCTTTCCAAGACAGAAACGAAGAAGAAGATGTAGAACGCCGAATAAATATGAGCTGGAAAAAATACTGGTCCCTAAAAGAAATTATGAAAGGTGACTATCCGCTCCACCTTAAAAAAGTTGTTATGGATACGTGCGTTCTGCCAACTCTCTCATATGGATGCCAGACGAGAACCTACAACGCTCAAATAAAAACAAAATTAGTTAGTTGTCAGAAAGCGATGGAAAGAAGCCTTTTAAAAATAAGGAAAATTCAAAAAATAAGAAGCGAGTATATAAGAAAGAAGACAAAAATAACAGACGTCCTGCAGGGCTATTGCGTATCTTTTAAATGACAGTGGCTATCATATTGTCTATGGATTAACTGTCAAATTGGTTATGGTTTAGTACAAATTGGAACCATTTGACAGTAATTGATAGGCACTATGGGTTAGCCACTGTCATTTAAAAGATACGCAATAGCCCTACTGCACTACTGTCTTTGTTTAAAGTGGCGATGGGCTGGCCATACTGCACGTTACAGCGATAAGCGATGGACAACAGAAGTAACGACATGGAAAGGGCCGAACGGAAAAAGACGGAAAGGAAGACCGATCAAGCGATGGAGCGACGACATCATAGCTACAGCCGGCAAGGAGTGGATTAAGCAAGCAAAAGACAGGGAAAACTGGAATAAACTGGAGGAGGCCTATACCCAAACAGGGGTTCCTATCCAAGAATAAATGCAGAGATACTATAAAACAATAGATAAGTGAATAGTCATAGATGAAATTTGTAAATGTACTTATATGTAATACTTAGGTGATGGGAAATAAAAAAGCTTTTTATTATTATTATTATCATTATTTAATGACTTTACAGAACAAAGTCTAATTGTCTTAGAATTTACACAGTTTTCCACCATCAACCTACGTCCTCCAACATAATACAGTCTCGTATGAAACTAATTTATTCACCTTATTACCCATTCCTGAACCCCTCTCCATAATATTTCCAATAAGTATCGGATTCCTCTCAACCGTTTCACAAGGGGCCTTTATCCCGAAGCTTCAAGTACTTACCTCCATCGCGACAATAACTATCGGAAAGACATTGTTGTTCAAAGGTTTTCTAATAACGTTACCAAAAACTTTGCCGTGTAAACTACGGCAAACGGTATAAAACTGAGCACATGTATGTAGGTATCAAACTGGGCCAACAAAAGGTATAGCTTCAAAGAAAACCAATTAGAAACTACAATATAGAATTTTTCGAAAGCAGTCCAAAGTCTTATTAATGGCACCAATAGGGGATCGGATAAAAAAATCTAATTAGTCCGTCAGATAGATTTCCTTTTTTCACATAAACAAAAAATGAAGACGATACTGTGCTTAGAAAACTCGTGAACTACTCGAAAACGTCGCATTTTAGTACATTTTTTACCTGCAAAATGACATCACAACCCACCACTCATGGTCTTTGAAGCGTGTTATCTTCGTAATTTTTTATTAATTTGATGAAACAAAAAACACGTATCCAGTATTTTTCGATAATCTAACTGACGGACTAGTTAGAATCATATTTTTCGACTCAGTCCGATCCCTTAGTACCCTTTCCAATAACATATGACTTGAACTGACTGCCTTGATCTGATCTAGTTGTAGCAATCGCGACTGGTAAGCAAGGGGTCCAGCGATTCCCGGGGCGGGCAAAGTGTTATTGGAGTTTTCTATCAGGTATTTCTCAGGAGCAACCACAGAGTCTGGTTTATGGGCGATTCAGCCGGTGGTTAGCTTGCCCCCTGCTACTATAACTAAATATCGGTGTTGGTACTAATAATTAGGTAAAAATAATTAGTAAATAATTAGGTAGGTACCTACCTATAGCTCTGCCTAATCCTTTAATTATTACATGCGTGATGATAAGTAGATCTTTAACAAGTAAAGATAAATAATTATAGTCGTCAATTCATGTAATCATGAATGAAAAGTGACTTCGCGCAGCATTAACATAGATTTAAAGAAACTTTGTAAGTATAACTAACACTTTCACGTGTAAACGTACAAAAGAATGAATGAAAATGTAGAACGGACCATCTGTTCTCTTTTGTTTCAAGTTGTAAACGTCAAGCTAACGCAACAAGTTCAAGTTATTTTTGTATTCATTCACAAAAGTTAACTTTTGTTACTATTTTTAACTTTAACAACGCGAATTTCCGCAGTCAATAATTGCTTACTGGAAAATAGCTGGCAACTTGACCTTGGCTTTTTACAAGATTGTCAGATTCGTGTTCAAAAGCTTAAATAGCTTCTAAAAGAGGAAAAAAAATAGTGCACAATTTTCTGAAACGAAATAACAAGCTCCTTGGCTAACAAGACAACAGATAAACTACCTTGACACGATAATCACCAAACATATTATTATATTATAATACAAATGTTTTCCCTCAGAACCCGACAATGAGTTAGTCTCGCCCATAATAGAGATGTAATTTAGGGAAACGGCCCCAACATCCGGGCTCTTTAATTCAATATAAGTACATGCAAATAAAAAACGAGTATTTATAGTAAATGTACTATAATGGATTGTCAGCGGACCGTGAATAGAATGGTTGTGGTTGAAAATCATTGAGTTATAGGCCATGGGAAGTGCTATGTCAACTGTGTGAATATTGCTGCCGTGGAAATGGTTGCTAAGTTAATCTAAGATCAGTGACTTCGCATAGAGAAAAACGTTTGTGAAATCAAGACGTCTTCATCCGCCGAAAATCGAACGGCTAATAGATTTGGTGTGTTTGTTGTTTTGATCCGTTTTACGAATAAAGCTTTTTTGTTCATTTGTTTTACTACCCAAGGCCACTGAAATTAATTAGGTATGCTTCGAACATAATTATACTAAAATACTTTTACCGTTTCATTTTGTTTACTTGTAGATCGCACTGAAATTTTGTCAGATTAGCCACCTACACGGACAGGCAAGTACCTACTACACAATCGTCATACGCTTTTGTGACAAACCTTGAAACATGCAGACAAGTCTTTGTCTACTTATACGTTGATCTGTTATATAAAAAATCAATACAATAACGAGCATACAGAACATTAATGGAGATGTCCTAAACCCTGTGACTACCAAGCAGCATCGAATAATTCAGCACTTGTGCTATAACAAAACTATTTAAGAGGGAAAATGTATAAAATATGCAAGTATATACTTACGTATGTAAGATTTAAGGCTTAAAAAGTTGTAGAGGCGTTAAGCTTTCACATATCTGGGACCTTCGACCCGGCTGTACCAAGACCCACCAAGATGTGAGGTTCCGATAATACTGTCACCATTTCAATTCCGTTATTCCACACCATAAGCTCGGTACAGTATCACGCTGTTGCCCTTAAGGGTTGAGTAGATATTATGTAAAGCCAGGTACACCATTATGTACCTAAATGTAATGAATGAAGGTGTCTTATGAGATAACCAGAAATAGAGAAGTATGGAATTTTGATAAAGGCAAGACAATTATAATGTAGTCAATTAAGAGCGGAGACACTTTTGAAAATAAGAAAAATTGATAAAATAAAAAAAATTAGAAAAATAATGTATCATCAAAAAGAAAAACATAAAGGCGTACAAGTAGTTAATATTTATTATTCTGTAAAAAAATATAGCTTTATAGTCCGTAACAAGAAAGGAAATATGCGAGAGCGTTTTTATGGAGAAAAGACCTCCCATTTCCTCTTAAGGTGAGTAGTAAAACTACGGACATATTTTCTTCGTTAGCGAAAACGTAATAGAAGACTGTTTTCAGATCCTCACTGCTACTAAACTCTTAAAATTTTTATACTAAATTAAAAACGCTGGGCGTACATTTTCGTACACTTAATTTCACGGTAATCAAAGAGGCCTTTTATATTCTGTTCATAGCCTAAACACGAACATAAATGTACGACACATAGCTGGAATGCCTTTTTTTTTTTTTTTTTTTGGTGGGTGTAAAATCATCGAATAACCCCTCCCGCTCTTGGGCAGAGCGAAAGGGAGTGTCAGACTTCTACTGACTAAAAACCACCCATGTTCCTTCTTCGCCCTCTATGTCGAGGCCGCGATAACCAGAGGACTACCCGCGGCCCCGACAGGCGTCGGCCCTTTCGGGCCCCTCCCATGTTGCTGACATCTCTTTGAGGCGCGCGTGGAACACGAACGCGCCGTCGACACGGCCTGTTTTCGTCGTGAGACGGACGGACGGCGAGTTAGCCCATCACTCACCGTCCACAGGCCCGCGTCTACGGTGGCCGGAGGTCATCGCGGGACCCCCGACGCCCGGAGCGCCTCCCGCGGCGGCTGGGACGAGAGGTTCTCTCCCTCTCGCGTTCCGCCACCTCCTTCGCCAGCATCACTGCTTCGCAGAAGGAGGCGACGGCGTCCCATTCCTCCTCGCCCCGGACCATGGCTTGCACCAGGGCCGGGCGCGAGAGGTCGCCGCCGCCGATCGCCGCTACGAGAACACGGCGGGGCTCCGCCCAAGCGGGGCACACCTCCACTGTGTGCTCCACCGTGTCCTCCGGCCGATCCTCGCAATGGTGGCATCCGGGCGTTTCCTCCCGCCCGATTCGGTGCAGGTACCTCCCGAAACAACCGTGTCCGGTGAGGACCTGCGTCAGACGGAAGGTGAGGGCGCCGTGGCGCCTCTCAAGCCACTCCTCAAAGAGGGGACTTACCGCCACTATCGTGGCGTGCCCTTAGCTGGGATGCCTTAAATCAAGTTTTGGACACTAACAACCTATATAGCCTAACAAGTCAATCAGGTCAGGTTTAATTACTTACCGTTATTCGGACATCCTTCTACACTTCTGCCCACGGCTTTGCTCACTGAGAATTCGGAAACCGTACTGCCGGAACATCCTGCTGGCGTAAAAACTGCCACATTTCCTAAACCTGGTCATTGTCTATCTGTATGATGATCAGCCAGCCGAGCCTTTTCCCAATATGTTAGGGTCGGCTTCCAGTCCTTCCAGATACACCTGAATTCCAGTAATTTACATGGAGTGTCTACCTACAACTATGACTTCTTTAGGACAACCCAGTTAGTACCGCAAATCGGTAATATGATATCCCTTGGTAAGACTGATTATAATTATCAGAATTTAAGGCCACTGACTAAATGTAACGACTGTCCAAGTTCTACAAATGACAGCCGGGACCTACGACAGCACGGAGGAAACTGGGTATGTTATGTTTGGTCACCCATCCACAAACCAACTGGAGCGGCTGTTATTATCTGACCACGAGTTCTCAGAGCTGTCGATCTGTATGACATTCATCTAAATTCGTTTAGCGGTTTGGCGTGCAAACGTGACAAACAAACCAACTTTCACATTTATAATACTATATAAGTATAGTTACGACACAGCTAGAGCTATTAATTGACTTACATCTGCAAACATAATTGAAAATAGAACTGCGTAGCATCTGAAATTAGTTTGGAAGGCGGGTAACAGACATCTGCCATAAAATCATAGGAACAAAAACACAAGATTATCAAGTTCTAGTTTAGAGTAAATTACTGTTTTAAGCTTTCACGGTTTATAATTAAACTTACAATTTATCTATTAATTTCATTCATTTATCAATTATTCTGAGCTCTCGATATTTTGACGCGGGTTGTCTCTCGAAACCCATGATCGCGGCATGACTCAAAATCCATCATCAATCCATCCATATCATGAATAATATGAAGATGATCTTTATGACACAGCAGGTGATGATTTGACTACCTACCATGTAATGTGATGCAAGTGCCATGAAAACCCCACAAACTTTGCACAAGAACACATCTTCATCTGCTTAGCCTTTTCCCATCCATTTGGGGTCGGCTTCTAATATAACCGGGTACAGCTGAATACCAGTATTTTACATAGAACGACTGCCTGTCTGACCTCCACAATCCTGTTAATACGGGGTAATACGATACTCTTTAGAGACATTGCAGGTTGTCCGACTATCAGGTCACTGACACCCTGTAACGACTGCCAACGATTTATATATAGCAGCCGGGACCAACAACTTAACGTGCACACAACAACACACATCACTCCTAATTCGTGGTACGTTAAAATTCATCTTCATATAACCACTGGAATTCAGTAGAATCTGTTAACTGACTAGGAGCCATCCACAATTAAGACTAGACTAGGTTGATGAATGACATCATGGTTTGAAACGGTTCGAACATAAAATAGGTCACCAGTGTGCGACGAGAATGCCATTGACCTAATGGTATGTTATGATAACACTGAAAACAAGACTTCGTTCTTATTTCCGTGTGTCGAAGCTATACGTGTAGGATATATTCGAGGAGTAAAAATAAAAATCTTGTCATCAGGCTGGTTCACTTCAGCCAACTTATCTGTACAGGTGGGAAAACACAGAACTAAAATAATGAACCAAGTTTAAGAAATCGACGCATTTTACTTGATAAAAAAAAAAAAGGTGGTGATGCACCACCTTTTTTTTTTTTTGGCGGGTGTAAAGGGAGTGTCAGACTTCTACTGACTTAAAACCACCCATGTTCCTTCTTAGCCCTATATGTCAAGGCCACGGTAGCTATTACAACATCCCGCAGCCCCGACGGGCAATTCAAACCCGTTTAGGGCTCGTATGCATCACCACCTTGAACTACACACATAAAGTGGTCATTCTGTAGCACAAACGGACCAACGGGTCTTAATGTCGGCACATACAGGGCCCCCAATGAACTTATTCTTCGATAAACCCTCAAAGGAGTCGCAGCTTTATACAATGTTGCTTCAAGCTATGCAATCTTCTGCAGTGTGAACTATTTTGTGCATGCAAGTAGCAACCAACATCCTTGGTCTCTTCGTATCTTGCAGTTGGTTTGCGTCGAGCGCGTTCACCTTCCAACCGGTTCGGAATGAAAACTGTCGTGTACAAAAACCAATTAAACAGACTTTTAAATTGCCACCAGAATTTCAATAGCGCAGGCCAGGTTTAACCTAATTAGCGATGATATACTAATGGAAGTAGCCAATACATTATCAACACACAACGCGACAATGATTAGTGATCTAACAGGCATGACACGTGTCAAATTATATCGGGCTCTATCAAATTATAAAGTGTAGTCTGTTTTAGATTGACATATTTATATTGACCACAAATTAGGTCATGTTCTGATAAAATCGGGCAATTTATTTTAGTGACACGCTTGTAAATAGTACTAGAACATTGAATGGCCATGTCGTATTTACTGTATTTAATCAGTGACGAGAAGGTACAGAATCTACTAAGACCTTGCAATGTGCATGCTTCTGCAAATCGACACGGCTGCAACAAATGTGGAATTGCTTTTCAGGTATAAATACGTGCTTTTCCGGAGTTACTACGTGCTCAGGAGAGCTCTAAACTTTTTCAGCAGCATTACTACATTCAGGTCAATGATAGGTTTATAAATGAGTAAGTTTAAAACATTATTTTTTTAATTACAACAATCGGCTATGTGTCTTCTTCCTGCAAGCCACCTATATAGTCATGACCGGCAAGCCTATCACCTCTTTTCCATGCTGGATATCGAACGACCATTCTCCTGACTCCTGCCCTTTATTTGGGGTCAGAACAGCGTGTCTTTTTCTTCCATACTTCTCTATTACTCGTAATCTCAGCATTCAAGTGACTGCTGCCTTCATTTCCTTCTTCCTTTTTTCTTGCTGATGCTGCGCCCTTTCTAGTCATATCATCCTGTGACAGAATCCATCCATGGTGTGTTTGTTCTTCCTCTACTGTTATAGCCCTTTCATACTTACAATATGTTTCCTATTCCTCTTCATCACATGTCCATACCTGTTTCAGACTTTCTCATATTATGTACTCATTCCTTATTTTTTCGATTAGCGTTACACCACACAACCCGCTTAACATTCTCGTCTTAACCAAATGCAAATCATTCCCATTTCAAATATCGAATTTCAGAACTTTGAATGACTATACAAAAAGTCCATAAAGTTAGGTAATCTGGTAATAGCAGCCGACCTCAGTTGAACTGCCTGAACTAAAATAGCCGCGTCGTAACACAATAGCCAAAAACATTCCCAGATCCTCCTTAATTCCAAACAACAATATTGACAATAGCAATTTGTCTATCAAAGCGACCAACAGCCTCGATTCACAAAAACCCGTAAAGTAAACAGACGCTTTTAGTACAATCACTTCCAACCTTTGGGTGAAACAATAGATCGCGACCGAACGAGGCATCACGGCTCAGTAAGCGAACGGAATAATCAACTTCTATTTTCGTACGGTCGGCAAAATAGATAGGCACACTGTACACAACTTTCGTATTTCCCTGTTGGCGTAAGAGGAGGAAAGATGAATGAAACCAATCACTGGAAATATTGATAAAAAAAAATCCGGATTGATGTGTTCCCGGAAAAGTTTTTTGAGAATTTGTTGAGCTTTTGATCATGCGAATGGGGGTCATTAAACTTGTACTTGTAAGTATTTATTGACTTATTTTTAGAATGATGACAAGTTTGTCGAATCTTCTTCTTTCTGATACATCTCTTGTAGGCAGTATGTAGCCCCCAGACTTTTAAATGCCTCGTTTAAGGATATTACAAAAATCTATACCAAGGTACTTGCCTTGTTTGTGATTTGTACTTGCATACATTTCTTTTCTATGGTGCATATTGAATTTCCACACAACCTTCTTCTCAAAAACTCCAAGATTTACATAATAGATAGAGACTGTAGTGTTACCTTGATCAACACCCACCGAGATTAACACCCACCCACCAACAAATCTAACTTGACCTACTCAAATAGAGTACGAGGAAAACACTTGCTTGTAAATCAAAATCTTCCTACGCTTGAGCTTCGCTGATTTTCCTTATCAAAATCCTCTTTACATTATTCTGTTCTCGCCTTATCCCTAAGACTATTCCGCTATAATCTTATTGATAACGCGAGACGAGAAAGATATTTTAATGCTAATTTAGATAGGGTTATCTCTTTGGGTTTGTGAGGTCCATTGAGGAAGCATTGACAGTTATTTGTGTATAGGTGTTGAACTTGAAACTTTTCTTGTTGAATACCTAAACTAAAAGGGTCTTGTTTCTGGAGTTGTTTCATCTCTATGGTTATTATAGCGAGTATCTATCGAACTAATATTACACTCCCAGAAGTAACAAAAAGAGTTCATTATGTTAATAAAGACTTGTAGATTTTGACATCAGCGTTATTTAAATTGAATTCCTGTTACTGTCTTGGAACTTTCAGTCTGAACGTGGAATCGAAGTGAGAAAGTTCGAAAATCGTTACAAATCACCTATTTCTAGATCCTATCTTGCCTCTCGCTAGAACATTACAATCTCTATTGCCACCTTGAAGAAATCAATAAATACTCCTTACGTAAAATCCGCTTCTAAACTGCAACGGACGACTAACATTCTGCCCCACAGATATCACACTTCACGCAAAAACTACTGAACGGATTTGGATAAAATTCGGTACACAGATAGTTTATAACCTGGATTAACACATAGGATAGTTTTTATCCCGACTTTTTCTTGCCGTGGGATATTTTTCGAGTTGTAGCCGGCGATGCCGCTGGCAACAGCTACTTAGTACTTTTTAAAAAGTTCAAAAACACTTCGACCTCATACTCCAGTCATTAAGTTAACGCCCTTCCTGATTAACGTTAATTAATGGCTTTAAAACTCGTTACGAGCCCTCCATGTGCATCCTTTGCGCCATATTTTGTGTGTCCGTCTTTCTACCGCAAATTAATAACATTGTTACAAAACACATTTGGGAATTTGGGAATTGGAAATAAGAAAAATAATAAAACGAAAAGTAATCTATTAACTGGGCACAGATAAGTCTCATTGTCTCATTGTAGCTACCGAAGTGAGCCAAATTCAATCATGTTACCTACGTCATCCTATACTTTTGTACTCTGCTCACGACGCTTCATACCTGCCTTCATAAACTTGTTATGTAACTGTACACAAACGCTACGAACCGTTGGTGACTGCAAAAAATACAAATCGATATAGTTTTTGCTGTCGCTGTCTCATCGAGATGTGCTGTTATATATTGACCACCAGATTACGCACATTATACAACGCGGTTTTCTTGTTCAACATATTTCCAAAGTTTATTTATTGTCCGACTTTTTATGTGGTTGATGTATTCTTGAATTTTATTTGCTTTTTGTAATAAACTGTTATGTTTTATAGCATGAATCTAGGACAACACATTTTAGGAATCAATGCGGACAATCTCATCTAAAGACTTAAAATGACAAGTATTCAAATTGAGACAAATTGTTAGCACGTCGCCTACAGATTTTCCATTGTTCATATTTATGACAGGCGTGAAGAAAAGCTGCTTCAACACAATGGTATTCAGGTTAATTTAAAGAATAAAGTGATAATGGGAGCTATGATAATAGTTTTAAAAGTCATCATCGTTTAAATGTTCAAAAAGTCGTGATTATGAAAAACTACTTTCTTTTTAACAGTCGTTTTGTGCTTAATGGTTACAGTCGTCGGCTACATTTCCGTGTTCACCTCGCACACCGGCAGAAAATTGAGAAAAACTTTTAATGGAAATGAGTATTTCAAAGCGAGTGCAAGCAAGTGGGGCTTATTATATAGCTGCCTATTGAAGGCATAGAAGTCGGCCATGTTTGCGTCTCATTTTTATTCTGTTTACATGGACCAGCTGCTCCATTTCTGGCTCGGCTCGTAAAAACTGAATTGGAAACAGAATAAAACATGTATTTTTAATGTCAGTACTCGCGCAATTTTACTACATCTTCATATAATGGCAACATTAATAAAGTTAAGGAGTGCATTAAAATCATCAAATTCGTTTATAAACTTCTTTAATTACATATCTATACAAACATCAGCCAATTGAATTAGAACTACACAATAATTTACAGTCTTTCCGAGTAATACTTAAACATTTTTTTCATTTAAAAAAGTAATAAATATGAAGAAGCAAACCTTTTCAAATGCGAAAATTTGGTATCGTTATTGTACAAAAGTTACACATATGCTATTAAAGATACTCGTAGATTACAAAGTTCTATAAATATTTACAACTTGGGACGATTTTCGTCTATAACAAAACAAGTTCTTTAGCGTTCGCCTAAGGCTAAAACTAAGGTCTACAGATCAATTATTTAAGAGATCGTTTGGGTTAATGTTTACTGAGGTCCTTCATACCAGGTACGTTTGAACAGTGTGCTGAAATACCACGGACTGTGGTTGGTGGTGGCGACCTTGGAAGTCGGTGGAGGAGTAGTCCGAATCTATCGTTGAATAGATGTGCTCGGACAGCGGCCGGTCGCAAGGCGAGCGTTCCGCTGAGTTAGCAGACTTGCCACAAAGCGTCTGACAGGTACTGTTCAACACAGACGCGTCCATAGTATAAGTATTAGAATTTCTTCCATAATTTAGTCTTTTTAATTTCTGTCCGTGTCGCTTAGATGACGGCATGGCATAACGTAACCTCTCCCAAAACCGTTTCTCTTTCCACGTTATCTCCAAACCCGTTTTGAAATATGACTTCAACTCCGGATCTCGTGGGATGATCCCTACGCTCACTATTATTAATTTATGTGGATTCTTTTGTAACGCTTTCTGTAAAGCTTGTCGGAACTCTATCTGTGACCATTCTGTTAAGATAAAATTCTTTGTTAAAACTACTATGATACGCCTCGACGCCTCGGTGGCCTCGACCACCAAGTCGGGGAACTGAGCGTACGTCGCTTCGAACTGCGGAACGTCTCTGTAGTGTAGGCAGAGATGGTACGACGGATAACCGGTCTCTAATTCACGAGCGAGCGATTCTACGACAAACTCCTCGTCTTTAGGGCTATAACAAATATATGCGTCGTAAAGCTTATCAGCATCCTTAAAAGCGCCCGCTAGAGGGGAGAGCTTAATTCCGCAATTCGAATACAACCACATCCTACAAGCGTATCTAAATGTGAATACTAAAGCTAATATTAATAAAATAAGCATGAACCCAGTCAAAGCCGAGGCCAATAATGGCAAATTGTGGGAGACGAAGAACGCGCTTATCATTGAGCTATCGCTTATTTCACTGCAAACCGTCACATTTAAATTCAATGGCTTCTTTGCCGGGTTCATGTTCTCATTCACACACCACAGGTTTGGAATGTCGATCATTTTCTCGACGTTCTGAGATACATAAGTTAAAAAACCTTGCAAATATTTACAATCACAGGACCAGTTGTTACTGCCAATGTACAATGTTTGTAATTTTTTGTTGTTGTCTAAATGCCACAGTCCATAATTCACGAGTCTGTTTCCATCCAGGCGCAAAACTTCTAGAGCTCCCAAAAGGGAAAAAGTTTCATTAGAAATGTACTCAATTAAATTACTTTGAAGATACAGTTCTTTTAAGTTGCTTAGCTTTGAGAACTCGAGACCCAGTAATTGTTTCAGTTTGTTGTTGTCCAAGTGTAGGATTCTGAGATCTCTTAGTTCGCTGAGTGTATTGTTATGTATGTTTATTATATTACTTGAGTTAAGATATAAAACCAAGGCCTTACGCATAGAATCGAAAACAGATTCGTTAAGTTCGCTATAAATATTACCATCTAAATATATATGAGTTGCATCAACAGGAAAATTCTGAGGTATAGCTTTTAATTGTTTAACAGAACAATCAACAACGCTGGTACTTTTCTCTGAATCGTGATAACACGAACAATTAATTGGGCACAGTGTTTTGCAGCTACAGTTATTGAAATCGCAACAATGACAGCCATCAGGGCAGTAACTGTCGTATTTACACAAAAAGTCTTTGATATGGAGAGAACTGACCGGGAGGTATTTGACGCCGCGTACGTAGGATTCCTTGCAGATTACATTCTCCAAGTCCATCACGCGCGGGTATTCGCGAGACGTAATGGAATTGATGAGTAAGAGCCATTTCATTGTGCAATCGCATCGAAAGGCATTGCCACTAATGTAAAACTCGGGCAATACTCGTTCATCTGACACTCTCGAAATACGTAAACTATTTATGTCCAAACTTTCAATCTCATTGGCATACATGTCGACTCGAGTTAAATTTTTCTTCTCAAGGAATGTATCCGTCTCTATACTTGTAATGAAATTGTTGTTGATAAATAGAAGTTCGACGCTGTTGGGAATAGACATCGGCGACAGGGTCACCAAACGGTTATGACTCGCGTCTAATGTTTTGACGTGAAGCTCATTCTGAATTTTATAGTAATTACCGAGAATCTCAATGAAATTCGCATGGATGTCGAGCCATTTCAAGCTACCCGGAATGAACGCGTAATCAAACCATACCAAATGGTTCTCGGATAAATTAAGCCATAACAGTTTTGTAAGCGCCACAAACACCCCGTTAATATCAGAAATGAAGTTCCCGTCCAAACGCACAGCTTCCAATTGGGTGTTCTTTTGAAAGGTTTCTGTCTCGATTGACTGTATTTTATTTTTAGCCAAATTGAGTACTTGCAGGCTTGGCATGCCCCAGAACATGCCCGCGGTAAGGTTTCCGATTTGATTGTCGATTAAACGCAACCCGGTCAATTGCGATAGATTCTGGAATGAATTATTTGCTATCTCTGTTAGTAAATTTTCACCTAAGTCTAACGATTTCAAGAACGGTAATTGCATTAATGCGTCAGGGACTTTCGCAATCTTATTCGAACTTAGATCCAATTCTTTTAAGTCTGAACAATTTCCAAATGCATTCTCACTGATATAAGATAGCATGTTATTATTTAAGTTTAGCTTGTTTAATATAAATAATCCATTAAATATATGGTCTTCAACAGCCTGTAACT
The DNA here is from genome assembly GCA_932274075.1 of Diarsia rubi. Taxonomy (NCBI): domain Eukaryota; kingdom Metazoa; phylum Arthropoda; class Insecta; order Lepidoptera; family Noctuidae; genus Diarsia; species Diarsia rubi. The sequence continues at coordinate 13,932,393 of OW026424.1, read as the reverse complement.
TATTCTGACCTAAGTTCAAAGTGTGTAGATTAAAAAGCGGTGAAAATGCATTATCCTCTATGAACGCTATGGAATTGTTGTACAAATTCAAAATTTGTAAAAAGAACAAGTCTTTGAACATGTTGCGTGTGATCCGGGCGACCGTGTTATGGGACAGGTCGAGCACGATTAATCTTATTAGACCACCGAACGTTTCATCTTCTATGTGGTCGCTCCTCAATTTATTCGCCGAAAGATCTAAAACGAGCAATTGTTCCAACCGATTGAATATTCTCTTAGGCAAAGTTTCCAGTTCATTATTTTGTATATAAATTTCACGAATTTCTCTAGTATTATAAAATAAACCGTCCGGTAAATAACTAATAGCATTATCCGAAAGGTTTACAACTTTTAACGACAGTAAGTCACTAAAAACTTCGCCTGGAAGCTCGTTAATTTTATTATTTTGAAGGAACAACTGTGTCAACCGGCGCAAATGTAAAATTTCGGAGTCAGCTGGCAGCGACATGATGTCGTTATAACTTAAATCTATAGTCTGCAACGTGGACCCGCATTTATGACCGAAACCCAGTTCATCGACAAACTTGATTTTGTTGTGCGTTAAATTAAGTGAAATTATGTTTTCCAGCGCGCAAAACAGGTCCGAAGGTATCTTTCTTATGTTGTTGTGGCCCAAATCCAACGTGTGCAGCTCCCGTAGTCCGTTGAAAGCTCCCAGAGATAGTTCCAATTCTTTTTTTTCGCTCCATTGGTTGTTCATAGAGCGAATCTTCAAAGTCTTCAGCCCTCGCAGCCCCTCGAACGCGTTACCAGGCAGTCGTAGTATTTTGCAGTTATCTATGGTAATCTCTGCCAAACCTTGCATTCTTCCGAAGTGATGATCTCGCAGCGAGCTCTCCAGTAGCAGCGGGCTGCAGCGGATCGCAAGCCGCTCCGCGCCGTCCGAGTGCATCGAACCGGCGACGTCCCTGTCCGACGACAGTGTCCGTACGTTGCACTCCACCACACCATTCTCACCGGACACACGGAAACAAACATCTGCATCGTCAGGCGCTTCCGTAAGCGCCGCGCCCATCACTAAACAAAAGAATATCGCGTTAATTATCATTTTAAACGGCACTGTGTCCATATCATTTTCGTCACTTGTCAAAATAGAGTTTTGATGAATGAAACTTGAGTTCGTAAGTCGCGCACGGTCATGTTCAGCTGTTGTGTACGCGTGTACTCCACGGAAACATTTCGATAACGACGATTATGAGCGGTGTAGTAAATAGAGCAGTGTGCGTGCGGCACAGCATGGCAACGCAACAACGCAAGCACGCGATCCCCCCGCGGTGGCGAGGCCGCGACTGCCGCGTACAATGAAATGCCATGAATGCGCGGCGGCTTGGAGGGAACGGACCGCACCAACATTTTCTATTGCCGCATAATAAGTAACCCTCGTAGTTTTGGCTTTTGTATAAAACGGAAACCGTTACGTGACTCTGTTTCCATAAATTTTATTTGGGAATAACCCTTTAAAAATTCTAATTTAAATGAACAAAAACGAATGCTCTAGCTCTACTATGAGTAGAGTTGTCGACATTTTTAAAAGTTTTTTGTTGGACTTTTGTTTGTTATTTTTTGGGTTAAACAGTGTTTCGTTAATTTATGTTGTAAACTGGGAAAGTTTGATTAACTTCTCAAATGTTTTTCATTCAAGCTTTATATTCAACTTTCAGAACTTTTTTTCGATAAGTACTTTTTAGTGAATCAGATCCAATTCCGATTGTATTGTATTGTACTAAATATTATCACCAATTTCTTTCTTTTTTAATTTAATATTGAAAATGTATTTATAAGATTCAAGTTTGCAATAAATGATGAGGTGATTTATAAAAAAAAAAAAACAAATAATTAAAAAAATTCAAAAACACGCCACCATGACAAAAACTAAACTAAAAAAATTAACTAAAAACTAAAAAAACAAGTCAACCAAAATTTATATTTTTTGGTTGACTTGTTTTTAAATTATTTGTTTTTATTTTCAAACTTTTTTGTGTAATTAGTATGTAAACGAATTATTTATACAATAATAAAATTGATGAACGAAAATTGAGTATTTTTACCAAGTTTCAAGTAGGTAAATTGCATCACACATTTTTTATACAAACTTCAAAACATTTTAATTGCCATCCTGCCTATATTTGGGAGTTGTAACCTAGCCAGTTTTATTTGTTTAATCACAAGGAATCAATTGATATGTAGCTTATTCGTTTCGAATCCCGGGTTTAAAATGTCACCATATCATTTGTTCTGTGTCTGGGTGTAATTTATCTATAATATGTATGTATTTAGAAATATACATATAAGTATGTTTATCAGTTGTCTAGTACCCATAACACAAGCTCTGCTTAGCTTGGGACTAGATGGCGTTGTGTGATAGTTGTGGAATATTATTATTATTTCCTTTATTCACTTTCTAACATATTCAATACATTTTTAAATATTTATTACAAAAAAGCATATAAAAAAACATTTAAAAATATAAAAAATAGTAGCCCACCGGCATTGGGAACAGGGTCCGAGCTACCGGTGGTCAGGGCTCTTGAGAGAGGAACCTCCTGACAATACGCGCCGTGTCCAGAAGTACTGCCTTCTGAATCAAGCCCTTGATCCAGCTACCAAGCGAGAGCCTCCTTAGATGTTCGTCGAGGCTCTTGGCTATTAGACCATTGGCAGACACGACTATCGGCACAATGACTGCTGTATTCACGTGCCACATGTCGACAACCTCGCGAGCCAGATCTAGATACTTGTATTGTTTATCTTTCTCTGCTTTCACGAGGTTCTCGTCATGCGGAACCGTGATATCAACAATCATTGCGCGACGCTCCGATCGATCCATCACCACAATGTCAGGCTTATTGGCAACAATGGGCCTGTCAGTGATGATAGGTCGATCCCAATACAACGAAATATTACCATTTTCGAGAACTGGGTCGGGCGCATACTTATAGTATGGCACTTCTGTTATTATTATTATTATTATTATTATTATTACTAGTAAGCCATATATGTATATTGAATACTACTGTGGTATATTTTTGTAATCTACTTAACAAGTTCTAGACGATGATCATATTTTTCAATGAAATCTCAATAAAAACAAATTAAAAGTTATTTTTATTTCTAAACCATGGCCACCCTATTATGTTTTTTGTTGCTAGCCTATGTCACCCGGGATAATGCAAAGAATCTAACGATACCACATACATCATAATCGGTTCAGGCTTTTAGAAGTTATGGTGGAATAAAGAAACTCACAAACATACATACCTACATACATGAACGCTAAAAACATAACACTCTTTTTTGGGGCAGTTGTGTAAAATAATCGCAAATGATTTTTGTAAGGTTCTTTTAATACGGTCCAAAAGGTCATACGGCGAACTATAAGGTCGAAATTCGTCGTATCGTACTTTACCTTTAGTCATACTTACCAAAGCTATGGCCATTGTGCTTTTTATAACGTTGACTTTGAAATTTAATAAAATCTGCTCGTTGATTCCCATATTTCCTACATAATAAAAATATTGTAATTAAATTACCTGGTATCTACGCAAATCATACAGAAATCTGCGGGTGTCCCCTGGTTCACCTTTATCAAAACATCCCGTATAGGTTGGTTGTACAGGTAGCCGCGAGGCACGGGACACATTGTGTTACCGATTGCAGCTGGTGGGTTATTGACAAAACCGGCGTAGAAACAACTTAAGGTACAGGGCTCTCACGAAATTCGAACTCTCCTACGTTTTTTGCAATTTGCCGGTCAGGCTATATATATATGGTCAGGGATTCTGATATCTGAAATAAAGAAATATTATTATTATTATTATTATAGGATGTTAAATAAAATAGGATTCGTGACAGTAACAAAATAATGTGAATTTACTGCGTAATAATGATTAAAATCACCAATACAACCCTCTCAGTTCATATAACTTCCTTGAATACCTTTTTTACCAGACCGCAAGGAAAGGGTTATGTTTTACTTCAAATAAGTAGTCACTCAATGGAATTAAATCAACTCAAGAAGATTGTATTCATGATTTTAATGATTATATCTCTACATATAAATACATAATTATTATGCATAACGTGCGCGGATCATATTTTAATCAACATAAAACATGACACTGACCTACAAATTGCATCAACCTTAAGGCAGGGACAAATCTGCGGGAATATCTCCCGTCTTAACTTACTTACAACCTAGGATTAAAGTATGCTAATATTATTGCAATGTTGGAGTTTCAACTGCTAATGAAATGGGCAATTAAAATCTTTTATTTAGGCATTATTCTTATGTATGTAGTACTACTGAATTCTGACTGTTTTCGGTCACGGTGGCCAATCTTAGCGGAGATTAGACATCGGCGTGGGAGATATTATATACCTAGTGCACCACAAGACTAAAGCTTTTTTTTACCCGACTGCGGCGAAGCCCAAAAGGAGGGTTATGTTATGTGTTTGGCGTGTATGTATGTCCGTTTCTTTGTTCCCTCATAACTCCTAAACGGATAAAGGGATTTGAAATATACGTCGTTAGATTCGTCTTGATGGCGCGAGTGTCACTGGCTACATTAAAATTAAAAAAAAACAAAGATAATTGCTGGTTTTGTGGCCAAATTTAATCGTGGATTTGAAAAAATATAAAAAATCGATTACCATCGAGTAGGGTATCAAAATGAAGGGTTTTAAAAGGAGATTACAAAAATATATGACACCTATATGTTTAAAATAAATTCAAAGTCACAAATTCTATAAACGAACACAAAAGTTAAATCATCTGCGAAGTATTTTACGCGACCAACGAAAGAACAAACACTAAAGAACTAAAAAGTTAGAAGTAAAAAAGTAGTTAAAAAACTAAAAAACCCGACTGAAAAGACTGAAAAGCAAAAAACAAGCACATCACTACATAGTATAAAACAAAGTCGCCTTCTCTGTCCCTATATCCCTATGTGCGCTTAAATCTTTAAAACTACGCAACGGATTTTGATGCGGTTTTTTCCAATAGATAGAGTGATTCAAGAGGAAGGTTTATATGTATAATACATGCATCATATACTAAGGCAACATTGCTAATTTTAGAGGTTTCTAACGTGATGTCGTAAATTAACCTATTTTTTTGGGCTTATTTAGCAATTTAGCAAAAACGCTGCCTAAACCCTACGAGTTAGATCAAATTAATGTACTACAGTATTGTACACCATAAAAAGGTCTACAAAAAAGTCCGCGATGGTATATGTTTATATTTTAGGGATAACCCACATTAACCATTTTTATTGTTTACTTTTTACGTGAAAAAATGGCTTATTTACGAAGCTATTTTAAGCAATACGGCATTAATCCTTATCGAATTTAGTACCTTAAATACAGTGTGCAATTAATATAGATCAATATAGTTCCTTACAGCATGTAAATTAAACAAATATTTTCGGAGATATTACAAATTTAAAATTTAAGCATCCACGCGGTGTTCAAGTGTTGCACAACCAATTGATAGAGATTTAATTAGATCTCTGCAAGATATGTTACATTCTCATAATTACTATATACAGTCTTTCAAAACTGCGATTGAGAGTATTCCAGCAGATACTCCTGACTCATTAATAAATCGCAAGGTCAAACCTTCAACGTTGCAGGCTTAGATTTGAGCGTTGACTGTTTTTCACATGGCCAACAGGTATGTCGCTCCTTCAAGAGTAACCTCAAGAGAAAACATGTTTGTATTGTCTAATGACAAGAAAGCTGTGAACGTTGTGTATAAAGACATCCTGTAATATATTAATTGTTGTAAAAATAAAATAAATACCTAGGTAAAAATGTAAAAAGTAAATAAGTAAAAATGTGTAATGTAATAAAAATTGTATGAATTTAGATATTCCAAAGATAGCAGGAAATCTTCATAGTAAGTATAGGGAAAGAGGAATTGTTTTACTCCAAATTTAATGCGTGCAGGCCAAGGGCAGTTATGAGTGTCACTGACTCTGGCAGAGCCACCATCAGGGATTTTCATTTTGAAAACACAAAAAAATTGTCGCTAATTAGTCGAAATTTGTCGCCAAATATCAGAATTTGTCGGTCACTGGTTCAAAAGATATAAGGGTTTATAGGTGGCCGATCTGGAGAGAGTCTCCCCAGCAGGGCCACATTTATATCTCAAAAACTAGGGCACCTAGCAAATATCTCTTTTCTCCCATAATTTGTCGCCAATTAGTCGGAATCAGTCGCCAAATATCAGAGTTTGTCGGTCACTGGTTCAAAAGATACAAGGGTTTATAGGTGGCCGATCTGGAGAGAGTCTCCCCAGCAGGGCCACATTTATATCTCAAAAACTAGGACACCTAGCGAAGATGTGTTTTCTCCCATATTTTGTCGCCAATTAGTCGCAATTTGTCGCCAAGTCACAGATTTAATCGGATCTTAGTTTAGGAGATATAATGAGTTCAATTAGTAAGGTATAGTCCAAGAGCTAGGTCGAAGAGTTCACGAAAAATACCAAGAAAAAAATATTTCTATTAATATGTGTAATATACTTCTAGTTTTATCGGTCTAAAGTCTTTAGAAATGTCCGAGAGAGATAAATTCTCAATTTAATTCATGTTTTTATGTTTTAAATTACTAGGTTAGAGTGGCTTAAACTTCTTTGAAAACATTAAACCTTGCTCTTGGTCTATTTGGTGAAAGATGTACAGTCGCATGCAACTGTTTTACCACTTTACAATGTTAAGCTCTAATTAACTTTAGAATAATAAATAAATGTCGTACCTTTAGTAAAATGTTTAAAATACTTAAACGTTGAAAAAGTATTGTCAATTGTAATCAAATTTTATTATATAAAAATGAATTTCCATAAAGTTCGTTTGATGTGTGTTGTGTTGGTGTGTATTTTGAGGTGATTGCGAGTGTTGTGTTGTGGGTATGGACGGGTTGAGTTTTTATTTTATCTTAATTGAGGTTAGAATAATAAAACTTCTGTTGTCGAAACATAAAATGATTTATTAAAACGAAATTAATTTTATTTATATAAATAATTAATAAAATTAATTTTATTTTATTTTTATTTTTAATTTATTAACGCGAACGCCGACGCGCCGCACCCGTGACGTACAGCAGGTGACACCCTCGTTATATCTCGCTCGTTTCTCCGTTTTTGTATTTTCGGAATACCTAGAGATAACAACACTCGAGTTCGTAACTATTCATAATAAGTTCCACTTTAATTAAACTGGCTGACTTCAACTTACGTGACGGGCAACTCGTTCGAAGCAGCTCATCTGTACACGCGCATCTATCTCTTTCTTACTTACCGTAAATGAAACGGAGCGCAGCGATCTATCTGCCAGCGACTAAGTGGTAAGTGCACATTGTGTTAGATAAATAATTACATAATTATATGTATTGTAGATTTGTTTATAGGTAATGAATACAGCTTTCCTATGGTGGGTTGAAATTATAGAATAAGTTTACATTTATTTAATTCGAAACAAACATTCCTCCATAAGACGTCATAGATACTGTCTAGAAACTACATAAAGTATTTTGTACTCGCTTGTACCACTGTATGGGGAAATTGAATTCTTTAATATCTTTTTAATTACACACCGACTAAATCTGTAACTTTGCGACAAATTGCGACTAATTGGCGACAAAATATGGGAGAAAACACATCTTCGCTAGGTGTCCTAGTTTTTGAGATATAAATGTGGCCCTGCTGGGGAGACTCTCTCCAGATCGGCCACCTATAAACTCTTGTATCTTTTGAACCAGTGACCGACAAACTCTGATATTTGGCGACTGATTCCGACTAATTGGCGACAAATTATGGGAGAAAAGAGATATTTGCTAGGTGCCCTAGTTTTTGAGATATAAATGTGGCCCTGCTGGGGAGACTCTCTCCAGATCGGCCACCTATAAACCCTTATATCTTTTGAACCAGTGACCGACAAATTCTGATATTTGGCGACAAATTTCGACTAATTAGCGACAATTTTTTTGTGTTTTCAAAATGAAAATCCCTGATGGTGGCTCTGCCAGAGTCAGTGACACCAGTTATGAATGAATCAAAAATACTGGATCGATTTTAATCATGTTTTCATTGAGTGACATAGGCATATATATTTTATGCCCGTGCAAAGTCGGAGCGGGCCGTTTTTATATACAACGTTCATAGTTTTTCTGTAGTGTATTTAATTTAGTATCAGCATTGCACCCGTGCGAAGCCGGGGCGGGTCGCTAGTTTTAAATAAAACAAAACTTGGAAGCAGGCGGCCCATTTGAATATTTAATTATGAAATGAAAATAGAATGGACCCCGCCTGCTTCCAAGTTTTGTTTAATTTGCTTTTCAGTCTTTTCAGTCGGGTTTTTTAGTTTTTTAACTACTTTTTTTTTTCACTATTCCTTTTCTATCATATGCCGCCGATGTGACGGCAATCCGAGTATCCGACACGATCACACGACTGGAGAGATAAGGCGCGCGCCGCGGCCGCTTCGTTCTGGTGGTCGAGGATCGCGAATGCTAAGAATGAGGTCCTGAGTTCGATTCCCGGGTCGAGTAAATAGAAAAATTATTTACGCAATTCATATTATTTTCCTATTATGATCTGCTAAAGTGGCCATCTTAGACCAACTTAATATCGGTACGGTTAGTCAAAGTTTCGTGCACGAACCGTGCCGACAGGAAGCGTGAAGCAAAGCGACATTTTTATTTTATACTACGTTAAGTGTCGATTTGCCGATATAAACTTATTATGTCACCTATTTAATAAACGTCGTTAATTATTAAGCTGATTAGTCGTCAGCCAAATTTCAGCAATTTTACACTGGCTAGTACCTACGCGTACCTACGCATGTGGTGGCGGGTTTAATCCCGATTCCTGATCTGCAGGGCTATCGCGTATCTTTTAAGTGACAGTGGCTAACATAAAGTGCCTATCAAATACTGTCAAATGGTTCCATTTTGTACTAAACCATAACCAATTTCATAGTTAATCCATGGACAATATTATAGCCACTGACATTTAAAAGATACGCAATAGCCCTGCAGCTCTGCGCTACTATAATTGTGGTATTGACGTTAAGTCCATTGACGTAGCTAAACTTTGTTTGAAGTTGGAAGGGTGACAGGAATATTAGTGACTGTTGTTAGTAAACCAAAGTTAACCTGAGTTAACAGTTGCTTCTACATAAGAATAGGTCATGTCATGTGTTTAAAAAGAGTGTCTACAGAGTTTCTTGGCCATTCTTCTCCAAAGAAATCTACGCTTTGGCATTCCAAAGCAACTTCAGTATTTTACAAGTTCTTAGGTAGGTATGCCTCGTGATTGTGATTGTACCTTCGATTTCTTAAAAGTGCCTATTGGTGCACAAAATACCTACGCGTTCTACGTTTCGACGTGGAGTTGCAGACACCAGCCTTACAATACATAAGGTACAATGATCTATACTTATTATTAAAAAACTTTTTAGCAAAAAGTAAAACCGGACGGACTGCAAATCTTGGCTCAAATGGCTCAGTAGTTCACACACTTGCCTGGCATCCCAATTCCAGTCATCCTTAGAATCTGCGTCGCTACCGCAGTTCTTAACCACAGGCGTTAAGAACTGCGGTGGCTGCTCCATAAGTCAGGTAGTCCCGCGGAACCCAAAAATTATAGACCGATCACATGTTTGTCGACGGTAGTCTACAGACTTCTTAATTTTGAGAGCGAAAATTAATAAACATATTGAGAAAAACTGTATTATGTCTGCCTCTCAGAATGGATGTAGGAACAGGTCCCGCGGTACTAAGGAGCTACTCCTCATCGACATGGCGATTAGCCAACAGGTTCGTCGGGCCCGCAAGAATCTGTCGACATGCTGGATAGACTATAAGAAGGCTTACGACTCGGTGCCACATACATGGCTCAAGAGGGTGCTGGAGTTGTACAAGATAGATACAACTATACGCGCCTTCCATGAATCGTGTATGAGGCAATGGAAGACTGTCTTTCGATATCCACAGGATGTCATCAGATTCAGGGGAACGATAAACCTGTATGGATTAAGCGGTATATTCCAGGGCGACAGTCTGAGCCCGCTTTGCAGTATCAGAGTTTTTTTTTTTTAAACTGATGTGGGTATGCACCGAGATGTGGTCCCAGTGGACAAGGGACTCACCCCGCTGTCCATGGCTTACGAAAACTGGCGCAAACCTGTGGTACTTATTGCTGATGACCGCAAGGAAGTATGGCAAAGCAAGTAGCTTCACGGGCGCTTCTACCGGGCTCTTCATTCATGGGTCCGATGTAGATTTTCTAGCGTCCGTGTCCTGGCTACGTTTCGGCGACCTCTTTGGGGAAACTGAAGGTTTTGTCTGTGCGATTATGGACGAAGTTATGTTGACGAATAACTACCGGAAATATATTATGAAGGTCACACACGGTCCAACACGTCAACCGTCCCACGGTTGACGTGTGTCGGGCATGCCATCGTCCGGTTGAGTCTAACAGACATATTATTTCTGGTTGTTCTCGTCTGGCTAACGGCGAGTACTTGCACAGGCACAATCAAGTAGCCAGGATTATTCACCAGCAACTTGCCTTGAAATATAAACTTGTGGAGTCGGAAGTACCGTACTTACTACAAGTATGTGCCCGACCCAGTTTTCGAAAAAGACCATGTAACGTTGTACAGGGAACAGTCTACCATCACTGACAGGACTATTGTTGCCAATAAGCCTGATATAGTGGTGATAGACCGATCAGCGCGCCGCACAATATAATCGATGTTACCATTCCGCATGACGAGAACCTCGTAAAAGCTGGAAAATGGCTCTAAGGCCAATGGCCTTATAGCCAAGATCACCTGTCCAAACTCTCGCTTGGCGATTGGATCAAGAACCTGATTCAGATGGCAGTACTCCTCGATATGGCTCGCATTGTGAGGAGGTTCCTGTCTCTGGGACCCTAACCACCGTTAGCTTGGACCCTGCTCCCGTCACCGGTGGACGACTATTTTTTATTTTTTTTAATGCTTTTTTTAGTATTGCATGAAATATTTAAAAATATAAATTATATGGATGAAAATGAATAAAGGAGATAATACTAAAACCTTTTCAGATCCCGATTCTTGCCGGGACAACGCCATCTATTGAGGTTATTTATTACTTTTATTGCTTAGTGTTGTAGTGCTGCTTGCCGAATTCAGAGCCGGTGCAAACCTAATGCAGTGTGATACACGTACCAGTAGATGGGGGTGACAGTGCTCTTGGTACGTGTAAACACACCACCGAGTGCGCGGCTGAGTTAGTATGAGCGACGTCAAAATTTAAAACTTTGCTCACCATTTTGTTTTACAATTTGAACGCTCGAGTCTTCTAGTGGTCTCTTGTTGCGTTGATCAGCTGATGGTAACTGAGCACTAAGATCTCTGCGTCTTCTTTATGGGACAAGCCCGCCTCACTATTCCCAAACCACTGTAACTTCTGTAAGCTAGAATCAACAGTGGCGACCACAAGAAAAGCGCCGAGACAATGAAGCTCGACGAAGTCCCAGAGAAATGATTTGACTGTCTTGGATCCCGCAACGAAATTAATCAGAAAAGAATAGCGGAGGAGTAGGAAAAACAGAAATTTCCACTTCCCTCCATATCAGCAGGAGACAGAAAAGAACAAGGCCAATAGGCACACAGGAACGTATACCTACAACTGGGATAAGCCCAGTTGCCTAGCACCACGGATATTGTTGTCGTTAATATTACTGGGTCCTAAGTTGTGAGCTGTTATATTTGATTCAATAATAGGTATGACAAAAATGCTTGAACGCACGGAAATTTGTTCTAGTTTCTACAAGGTCCGTATAGTAAATAACTCCGGATGTAACCTGTACACTATCCAACATAATAAAAAAAAAAATTAAAAAAAATAAAAAAATATGTTTATTTCAGACTCATAATCCATATTTTTGTTAGTAGTGTTTTTGTTTGTTCCGTGTTTTTGTTTTTGTTTTTGTTTGTTTTTGTTTTGTTTTTGGTAAGTAGTAGTTTTTGTTTTTGTTTTTGGTAGTGTGTCGTTCATTCTGCCAAAGACTACACTCCCATAAAATGTGATGTGCAGATTGTTCATATTCGCAGTCAGATGTAGAACATTGACAAAAAGGCGACGCAACAAGCTTGAAGGAAAATAATTTACTCTTAAAGTTACCATGACCTGTGAGAAATTGGGCAACACAGTGATCCACCTCCAGCCATATCCTGGCCAGCCGCTCACGAACGGATGGAAAGAACTGGTGGAGGTGTCGGGCCTTTGATGGAATTATTCCACCTACATTGCCATTCTGACAAAAGATACTCCCAGACGTCAGTCTGTGGTTTAAGTAATCTAGCTATTTTAGTACGGTCACGTTGTGTTAAAAAGTCTGCGTCCGCGGTCTCTCGTGCGCAGTAGTACATTGAAGCACGGCGCTGCACTTCGAGATCGACTGGAAGTACCCCTGCCAGTACCGGTAAGGCTTCAGTACTAACCGTCCTATACGCTTTACACAAGAAAATCAAGGCCAACCGCTGGCTTTGAAGTAATTTACGTCGTGCCGCTCCTATGGTGGCCCTATCGGCCCAAACTGGTGCCCCGTAGCACATACACCCCAAGTAAGTAGCCCCATAGATCGTCTTCAGAGTTACAAATGATAAACCCCACGTAGATTTAGATATTCTCGTTAAGGCATAAAAGTTCTTTTTAGCTTTTTCACCGACGGTTTTTATATGTTCAATGAATGAAAAATTCCTCTCTAAGACAAACCCAAGGTAGCACACGGACTCCTTCTTTTTCACGGGAACGTTATTAAATTTTATACTGGGGCATGATTTAAGATTACCTTTTAAAAGAAGTTGATAAGTTTTATGTGGTGCAAAGGTCAGACGGTTACGATCACCCCACTGGGATATTAATTTTAGGCAAGTGTCAGCCAAATTTTCGAGTCCAGCCCGAGTACTTGACTGAATGAGCAGCAGGCCGTCGTCCGCGTAACCGGTTAATGAACAGCCGCATGGAAGTGGAATCGCGAGGAAGTCATCAAAGCCTACGTTCCATACATACGGACCCATAACCGAACCCTGAGGGCATCCCATGGTGAGGGACTTTGACATAGAATGATGTCCGAGTTTGAGTTTCGCGGAACCATTTAAGAAGTACGAGTATACAAGATTGTATATGTTTTTAGGGCAACCACGAATTTTCAGTTTAATTAAGTAGCACCGGCCACCATGCGTTATCAAAAGCCACAGAAATATCTAGAAAGATCCCAACTACGTACTTATGTTCGGATGTATTGACAATTTTCCGGACAGAAAGTGCCGCGTCTACGGTAGATTTTCCCACGGTAAAACCGAATTGGTTGTTGTGAAATTTCGGTCCGTCTGGTAGTAAACGTGGAACGATAAGACGCTCCAGGAGTTTCCCCAAAGATGGTAGTAGTGTTATAGGGCGGTAAGACTTAGGGTCGTCCGGTGGCTTGTCGCCACTTTTCGGAATTATTCGTATAAAGCCGCGTCGCCATATACGAGGAAAAACGCCTTCTGCAATGCAACGGTTGTAAACACTTAAAATTGCGTCGGCCGCTGTTTTACATGCTTCTATTATCATCCGATTAGATATTTTATCTTCACCTGACGATTTGTTAAGTGGGAGTTTCTTGACAACTTTAATTAATTCGTCAATGGTTGGAAGGACTGACGCTGGTGATTCAGGTGGCACAGCCGCCCACGCCCTGATCTGCTTGTGGTAATCATTGTCATTATCAGGCAAATCATCAGGTATCAAAGTATTTAATAGAGCTTCGGTTGTCTCCTCAATACCGGTGGTGTGTTTGTTGTTTACTTTAATGTTTTCGACGAACGCAAGATCCACTGATCGATTTGCTTTGAACTCGTGATACAATGAAGACCACGGACCTTCTTTATCTAACTTTTCTACTATTTTCCGCAGTAAATTACCTTTAGATTTTTCTACCGATGCTCTGTAGCGGGACTTGGCAACTCTAAACGCATTTAAAGCAGAGATAAGAGGGTCTTCGGTGACCTTTCGTTTTTTAAGCTTGTTTAAATGTCTACGCGCTCGGCGATAACTTTTACGTTGTTCAATTAAGTAGTCACACCACCAATCACATCTACGAATATTGGTCATAGATCCGCGACCAATGGCGATGTCAGCACAGTAAGTGAAGGTGTCTGACATAATTTCAGCACTTTCTTCAGCTGACAGCCCGTCTCGAGTGAAGTCTTTGGTGTGAGACGCAAAAAGCAAGCTAAAGAATTCCCAATTCGCGCCTTTACTTTTATACCTAAAGTTACCAATGATATGTGACGGACCTTGAGTAAACATCGGAACAAATTCGTACACGATAAGCCGATGATCGCTACATGACGCATCCGGAAGGACACGCCACCTATCCAAACGAACGTCTGCACTAGAAAGTGTGACGTCAATACAAGATTCGCCCATTTGGCTGCAAAAAGTAGGTGGTGCATCGTAGGTGGGGTATTATGAATCGATAGGTTCATTTCAGCAATGAAATCTTTAACAGCGGAACGTCTCGGTCGGAATCCGTACACCGAACCTTGCCATACCACAGAGACGAGGACGCGTTAACATCCGCGCCAACGATAACTTTACAGCCAGCGAGTGACCGCGAGACATGACGGAGGTTATGTATGTGAGGACCAACAGGGTCTGAATATTGAAAGTAACAGCTCACAACGTAAACTTTATAGGAAACCGAAGAGACTTCCGCAACGGCACAGTGCGGCGTCATGAGGTTACGCAAAGACGTTACTGTAAAGTTAGAAGAACGCGCTACGTAAATTCCGGCTCGTGACTTTGAATCCAGCTGAACTACTCTATGTCGTAAGTGTGAGTTTTGATATTGCTCTTGAACAAGCACTATGTCCAAGCTGTAATCGATAATTAATTTGTCCAGTTCAGAAGTCGCTACCCTGTCGTTGTGGAGATTTAATTGTCCTATATTTAAACTATCCATTATTTTAGTAGTTTGTGTTGAGGATTAACTGTTCGAGCTTAAGTTTGTAGGTTGTACACTCTGATGACCCGCAACGATGGTCAAACGGTTTTTTAAAACGTTTACACGCCACGCAAGTTGGTATAAAATTTAAATTGTCCTTACGCGGGCAGTCGTTGGTTTCATGTGCTTCGGAGCAATTTGCACAGGTAGGTGACTTGTTAACGCAGTATTTCTTAACGTGACCGAACTGTTGACAATGTAGACAACGGACTATATCAACGTCGTCATTGAACCGGCAAGTCGCCCAGTCAATAAATATTTTTTCCTTAGTGGACACTAAATGTTTACGCACGTTGGACTCGATTTCAATGCCTATCCACATGCGACCGTTATCTAAGGAACGCCGACGGTAGATTTTAGTTGATTTAATAAAATCATCCTCTCGTATTGGCAGTTCATCTTGAATATTTTGACAGTACAACGCGTGCAAAAAAGCATTGTCTTCCATTGCGGATGGCACGTCCCTAACTAATATACGAGGCTTTCGGCCTTTTGGTTTTTCAAGTCGCAGGCCGGCGGACCTAATAGCGTCGACCGATTGCAATTTTTTAATTTGGCTATCATTAGCGACACGTAATACTACGCCAGATTTAGCGGTTTTTCGAACGCCTACAATTTGAAACCCGTCATCACTGGGCTTGATCGCCTTCATGAGTGCTTGTTTAGTAGCAGAGGAGGATGTGTAATCAGCTAATCGCTCAGCGGTGGGGTAAGCCACGACACAAGGTTTGGGTGCGCGCGAGTCGACAACCGGTGCAAGTTTGGTTTTAGGTAGTCGAAGTTTTAGGGAATCCGCATACGAAAGTTTGTTACAGTTACTTGTATTGACATTGGTATTTGATTTAATTTTATCCAATTCGCGTTCCGTATTGGCCAATTTCGTTTCATTAGAGGATGACTTTATGGCTAGCAAAGAAACAATGGACGTTATGCGCTGAGTCATGTCCATGATGGCAGATTTATTCGCAACATTAATGCGGGAACCTTGGTCATTAACAAGTTCATTAATTTTAGACAAATATGCAGACGCCTGAGAAACTAAATCGTAATAATCGTCATGGCTCGCACTTGGACTGGCACTTAATAACGGCGAAGACTTTTCAAGTGAATTGGATGTTTGAAGCCGTTTTGATCTATCGTCGGGCGAAATGTGCGAAATGAGACATTTCGCTAAACAAACGCTTAGAATTACCGGAGGTGGGTGTTTTATCATTCCGGCGCATTATTTCTCTCCCGCGATCCGGAGGTTCGTCGTTTGTAGTCGACATATTATAGATTATTAAATTGAACCTAAAACGTAATAAGATCGTAAACAGTTTAAGAAAAAAAAAAAAAAACAAAAACTAAAAAACAAGCGACAAGTTTATAACGAGGTACCCACACACCCAAAAAAATAAATGTACTCACCGATCTCTGCGTCTGTAAACGTCGAGCAGTTGGACATTGAACTCATATTCTTGTATCACATTGGAATCCTGCAAATAGTAATATTAGTTCAGAACGCAACCGGGCACGGCGGCCAGTCTTAACGAAGAGAAGCCATCGCTGTAGGTGATATTATAGTGCACAAATGTGTGAGCGGGCACAATTGCATTCTCTCTTTACTTGTTTCTAGTCCTCAGGACTGGCAATCTGACACGTCCGGAAGAAAGATCAGGCGCAGGTCCAACGGATTAACGTGCTTTCCGAAGCGCGAGGGTATCATACTGTCAACTTCCACTTCGGGCTGCTAGTGAGAAATTCCTGCTGGAAAAAAAGCGATAAACACTTTTTGCTTGACACGGGATTCGAGCCTAGAACTCCTCGCTCAGAATTGGCACTCACGACCGCAAGACCAACGAACGAATAACTTAACATATTAAGAAAACTGTGAGGCAGGCACACACTGACCCAATCCATCGGAAGCGAATTCTGGATTCCTGTAAATAGCGAACGCGATCCAGACACTTTTCTAGGCTTTTCCTACGGTCTCTAGACACAAAACATATTGAAGTGTATGTCAGTGTTCGGTGTCCGCAATCTGTCCGTAGCGGTTTGATCGAACCATCGGGGGAAATCAAATGGGCATACCATACCCGTATTGTATCAAGTCTAGAATGATGATGTTCTCAGTATGCTAGAGATAAAAGTATGCAAGAACCGTCATTGGCACATCATTCGCGAATCCAGGTTTTGAAAATCGATGATGATGGAATTAATTATTGGGAACGAAAAAGAAAAATAAAACGACAATATATTTTTCTTTTTATTCCATCATATTCTAGGCTTAATTAATATTTACAACAAATCAGCAGACAATGACAAAACAATTGGATAAGTCACATTTATAGCCCTAAAAGCTTACACTACCGTATGCTCATTTATTGCGAGAAGACAAGATTATAGCCCGTTATTTAACGAAGAAATTCATGAGCAATAAATAAATAAATAGCTGAGTTTATACACACCTCACTATAGTATTTCCTCACTCTCCCTAACTTTTCCAATCACTTTAGACATTAAGATTAAATAGTACAATTTTGAAGGCTAAAACACCTTAAGTAGAATCAAAAACTACTTCATAATATTGGAATAGTTATAATTACATAGAAACTTGAATAAATGTAATACAAAAACAATCATTCAACACAAAATACATTTCATGCAAATTACAAAGTCAGATTACAAAAAAAATAACATGTTCCAAAATAAAGAAAAAAAAATACAATAAAGAACTTTATTGAAACTAATTTATGCGTGTTCACTGCAAATCTGGGTCTAAAGCTTTACAATCGCTGGGTAAAAGTTGTCTAAAACTATATTCGTCAAGCATGGCCATTTTATAATAGTAATGTTGGTATCACATATGATTACTTAAAATAACACGAATCTCTTAAAACACTACAGACGAGTCGCCAACGGCTTGCAGCGACAATAACTATAATTTATTGAACTAATTTATTAACTGTCTGCACTGTTAGTGTTCCGGAAATTCAGTCTTACATAGGCTTTAGTATTAATACACATGGCCTCTTATGTTTGATATAACACTCAGACATAGTGTTCCATTCTTCACAGTACAGTTTAAATAACAATTAATTATTACTCATAACTTTGGCAAATGCAATAAAAACACAATATTTTCAAGGCCTCATTAAAAATTACTATGTTACGTCAACTTCCTTATCTAGTATAAGATGTAGCAAATTGTCGTCTATTTATTGATATGAATTGTTTTCAGTTTGAAGAACTTCATCCTAGTTTTGTATTTTACTTTTATACAATAAAAGAGTTTGAATTTGAAGTATTCCTGTATTAAAATGTACTAAATAATTTGATGTATAGAACATTGAATTTGATAACAAGCTATCCAACAACTGCAAATCAACTAATAAGCAACATAACTATATTTATATCTTACACCTGTAAACATATTATCAACTCTGTATTATTTTACAGTTATCAACGGCCTTTTATAACTACACTTTACATAATAGTATTGCTCAAGATTTATTTAGTGTTCACACAATACAGCTTGAACTTAATAAGTATTGCAATCGTAAGATTATAGCGAGGAACCTTTTAGCGCACAACTACACATAGGAAGATATCGAGACACACGGAAACTAGCGAGCATACATGTCATCATTTCATGTTTAAAATACCTGAGAGCCTGTTTGTATTTTACCTTTAGTTAAACATTACCAGCAGGGCTATTGCGTATCTCTGTTGACAGATTTATTGATTATCATTTTGGCTCTGTGTGCTTTGATTAGCTGTCAAATGGTTCCTTTTTGTACTAAACCATAACCAATTTGACAGTTAATCCATGGACAATATGATAGCCACTGTCATGTAAAAGATACGCAATAGCCCTGCTGGTCATATTCAACTGTATCACTGACACATCAATCGCCCTACGAAACTGTCATATCAAATCCACAAAGGATATTTTAGATACCGACTTAGTTTTAAACCAACCAAATTATATAACACAGAATCTGATCGGTCACCTTACGGGCGATGGAGAACAGATCAATGTCTATAGAGTACAATTTCATTAACGTACGACTACATTGATTAGGTTGATCGACACCGGCTGACAATCGGAACTAAACAGAGCTTCCAGCTCATACAATTAATATCACACACAGTCCGCACTCGGCTCTATCGTCACTCATGAACTGGGACGATAACTTGAAACCGTTCCAACTTTCACTTACTGGTTCACTATCACTTAGCACCATCGGCGTTTCTTAGATGTCCCGTCATTGTTTTTGCCGGTGCCAACCGCAGTCTATTTGTCCGCCTTTATATGATCCGGACGGTCTCCGCGCGCATACCTTTGCCACATCTTATTGTACAACAATTCTAAGCCGGTGGCGTACGCTTTGCAGTCGAAGAGCGGACTGTCGGTGCGCGCTGCCCAAACCTTAGCGCGGATGCCTTTTAAACTGTAAAGAAAGGAGGGATACGTTATTTGACTATCCATATTATGAATACCATTTCGGTCGAATGCATGGCAGATGATATGTCATCGCTGGCTAAACGTATGAGTGAATTCTCCAGCTGCTTTATTAAAACTCTTTTTGAGTAACAGGTGGATAGGATTTTTTGTTATAAAATGGATTACTTACTATTCTCTATCTGTTCCTAGTCTTACAGCTATGTCTTGATATTCTATCCTCGTTCTCGCGATCAATTCGGGACATCCGAGCGTATTCAACTGAGATGCTGCCACTCTGTAACAAAACCAAAAATTATTTTTAAAACATTAAATGATGAGGCTATCTTGAAGTTAAAATTATGTACTTCCTACTCCTCCACTATTCTCTTCTGATTAATTTTGTTGTTTGGGATCCAAGACAGTGAAATCGTTCCTTTGGGACTAAGTCGACCTTCATTGTCTCGGCGCTTTTCTGATGGTCGCCATTGTCGATTCTGGCTTGCAGGAGTTACAAATCATGTGGCGGGCTTGACCTAATGAAAAAGGCTATCGTGATACCGCCCTAGCCCCATTAGCAAAAATCGAAGTGCGACTTTAACTTCCGATGACTTTGCTTTTACTTGTTCCTGACTTTTAACATCAGCTAACCTTACTAAGCGAGTGGACATGCATTCTGTGGTACAACTTAGTAAGTCATTGTTTGACTAGGTTCAGAGCACAGCGATAGTTAGGCCCTAGATAGAATGGTGGAACTACCTTTGTAAGATTCCACGCTTTGCTCTTTAATTGTTTCGTTACTCTGCACCACCAAACAAATTAAGTTATATTGCTATCTCAGTTTACCTGGAAGCTAGCGTCTCTCCAGGTAGCGTGACAACCGGCGTGCCAGTCCACAAAATGTCCATGCTGGTTGTGTGTCCATTACACAATGGCGTGTCGAGACAAACGTCCGCCAACTGTCCACGTCGCACATGTTCCTCTTTTGCGGCGACGTTTGAGAAGATTATGCGGCCGGGTGGTAAACCTGGGTAAGAAAAAATAATGATTGATTAATAACAGTTATTTCGAAGCCACAAGTACCTTCAATGGCCTAGCCTCTTCCCAACTATGTTGGAGTTGGCTTCCAGTCTAACCGGATGCAGCTGAATGTCAGTACGTGGAGCGACTGCCTATCTGACCTCTCTAGTTAATACTAGATAATACGATACCCTTTGGTAAGAAGTCAAGTACCTTAAGAGAGGAATATTCCTCTGGCAGAAAATAAAACCAACCCCAAGTAACATCGGGCAGAAAGACTGTGAGTCGCAATAGCGTCTTCTTCTTAGCGTATCGATGGCAACATACTATTAAAGAGTCGGCCCAGAATTTAGCAACTTTGGCACAAAAAACTTTGGCACTATCACTAATGTCAATCCAATCCCTGTAGTGTGCAAGAATCAGGGAACAAGGTATCTCAATCAAAACCCTTCGGAAACCTGACTCAGTTATTCAAATGATCTAATAATTGTTTTATAAACCTCTTAGTAGCTATTGTGAATAGAAGTATGATTTTTTTTGTAGTAGACAATGCTCTGTCGTGGTCAAGTTGTTATATCAAGTGAGGTCAACCGACTGACTGAACAGTTACAAATGCGACGAATATATCGACAACACATAAGCCTCTTTTTAAAAGCACCTTGCTCAATGCAAATTGTAGAGAATAAAACAAAAAAAAAACCGAAGTTTTCTTACCTAGTTGTTGAGCCGTATTTTGTAAATTAGGCTCCCCAACAGCCGGGAACCTTAGCAGCCACAACACACTGTTGGGCACATTCTTCAATATGTACACCCACATGTGTAATGTCAATGGGTCAATTTTATAAAGCTGGTTGAAATTACAGTAGACCACTGCGTCATCTGGTAGTCCGTATTGCTGGCGAGTTGTAATTACAATAGATTGTGGCACTTCCTCGCCCGTCGCAGCTTTGTTGTTTGTCTGTGTCGTCGCTAGTCCGTTTTGAAGAATGACTCCGTTTACTGAAGTCTGAAAGTTAAGAGAATATGTTAGCATCCCGATTCTTTAAGAAAAAAAAAATTAAGAAGTTATGTAGGTATAATATATTGATTTTACCTGTATTTGTCCTGAAGCAATCATGGTCTCAATGGGCGTGGTGGTTGGTAATTCAGCTACTTTCAAGGAAATCTCTAAAGGTCTAGCGGCTCTTACAATTTCTTTAATCTCTTTAATGTCTGTTGTCTCCACAAGTGGCGACAAGTCCGTAGCGTTAATGACTGCAACATTATCAGGTAAACTTCCTAAATTATTGTGAGCTTTAAGTTTATCACTGAGAATGAGACGCTCCTGCAAATGCGGGAACATTTGCTTATGATCGCCCACGAAGTATGTATGCGGCATGTAAGCCATTTTCTCGCTGTACTGACTCGCTAATTCTAGGGGAGACGTAACTGCATCCGTCACTAAATAGTCCATGTAGCTGGCACCGCTGGTTCCCGGATATCCGAGCCACATAACTTGCACGGGGGCCGGTCGCAACGCAAATATCTCGTTCCGCGCTCCTTTTGTGTAACCGTTCATATTGACGAGAATGTTAATACCGTCGCCGTAGATTTTATCGGCCGCTTTGCCGTTACATGGCATTTGAGATAAGTCAATAAAGTGTTCCGCCTCTCGGGCGATCTTGGAACGGAATGTGGTGCCGTCATCTGGGCTTAGAGCGTAGCAGAAGATCTCTACTTTAACTCTGTCGTGTAAACCTGGTACGGACTGCATTAAATGAGAGGTTGGGTGGTTCCCAAAATCGCTGCTCACGTAACCGATACGGAGACGTCCCTGTAGCTCACGTGGGAACTTGTATGTTGGCTTGTGCAGAACTTGCA
Organism: Diarsia rubi; assembly: GCA_932274075.1. Lineage (NCBI taxonomy): Eukaryota > Metazoa > Arthropoda > Insecta > Lepidoptera > Noctuidae > Diarsia > Diarsia rubi. The sequence continues at coordinate 13,909,987 of OW026424.1, read as the reverse complement.
CTTTTTCGAGACATAGGTTAGCATGGCGCGCGGCAATCGCCTTTCTATAATCGTGTGTAAGCGGGTATAACATCGAATGATGAGGATGAACTGACGGCAGTCTGTTCTTTTCTAGTTGCTCAGCCACAATGCTGACAAGCTTCTTCATTCGCGACTCATAATCGGTCCAGTCGCAAACAATTTGTAAGCAGTGAGCTAAGTTGCAGTACGCATCTGGGAAATCAGGTTTCAATTTCAAAGCCGTTCTGTACGACTGGATAGCTTCGGGAATGTTTCCAGAGTCTTTGTGGATGCTAGCAAGATTGCTGTGAGCATCAGCGAATGCTGGATTTATCTGTATAGCTCTAGTGTAGCATTGCAACGCGCCTGCTACATCTTGCATCTCTTTGAGCGTGTTGCCCATATTACTGTACGCATCAGCGAAAGTTGGCTGAATGCGTATCGCCTCTTTGTAATGCATGAGGGCTTCGGTTAGTTTGCCTTGCTGTTGTAGTACTGAGGCCAGATTGCTGTGAGCTGCAGCAAATTCAGGGAAAACTTCCAAAGCTTTCAAGTACAAACGAGTTGCTTCCTCGATGTATCCTTGTTCACGTTTGATGTTCGCTAAATTGTTAAGCGAGTCGGCGTGTGACGGGCATAATCTTAAAGCAGTGTTGTAACATTCCTCTGCGTCAGTGACTTGTCCTTTCTCTTTCAGTGCATTCGCTAAATTACAATATGCATCAGGGAAGTTTGGTTGTAACTCAATGGCTCGTCGGTACGTGTCAATTGCCAAGTCAATTAATCCTTGTTCGTAGTAAACACACGCCAAATTGCCGTGGACCACGGCATTGTTTGGCGACAGATTGAGCGCGCGAAGATACGCAGCCACAGCCCTATTGAACATGGAAAATTATTGTTAATTAACGTGCCGTCCCATATTAATGTGTGTTTACGATATTGAAATGGTAATGACAAAACATTAATATGCAATTTGCATACTTATACATGTGTCAATAAAATGTGCAATGAATATTAAGTTGTGATCGGTTGTTGTCTGTTTGGACAGTTTAATGAAATAAATTAAACTCACCTGTCAAAAATTCTGGCTTCTTTCAGAACATTTCCTAAATTAATGTAGGCGTCCAAGAAATTCGGATCTAGTGCAACGGCCTTCTCAAAGTGATGAATGGCCAGCCAGATTTCACTCTGTGCGTTAAACACGCATCCCAAGTTACTCCATGCCACTGCAAAGTCAGGCCTCGTTTCTATTGCCTTCAAGTAACAAGCCTACACACACGAAAAAATAGCATGTTAATAACCATAAGAAAACTATATTTTAATGTAATGATGTTCTGAAATGTAACGCCAATGTCAGTAATTACACTATCGCTACGAGTGATGCTGGGTGATCGACGTGTACACCAGAAGCTACGATCACCAAACATCAATCGCATACAGAAAACTTTACGCAAAACAGCGCCCTAGAGAAACGAGACTACGCCGACTGCCACACACATCAGTAGGAAATGCAAACGAAAAACCAGTGCAAACCAAGTGCAACCGCACATCCATACGTCTTGTATAAACAGAAAAATTAAATAATAAATAAATCATACGTCACGAAACAAACGAGCCAACAACAAGTGAAACGCTTCCACTTCCTAGCCGATGAGAGAGGATGGTCACGACAATGGATAAGTCAAGAGCACGAGTTGTATCCGAGTCCTGTTCTTACATTAGTTCTTGCAAACCTTTTCCACTTTACCTGCAGCAGGCACGGCGGCATCGCGGCGGGATAGCGAGTGTCGTACGAACCATAACCCAGCTAGATACAGCAGCGGTCACACCTACACTTGCCTTACCAGACAACACCTTGTGAAAATATAATAGAAAATTAGTTGATTTTGAGTCAATTTGTTTCACCCGATCATCTTCATAAACAAATTATATTGCAAATCAAATATTTATGATTTGAGAGGATCAATGTCCAGCTCACGCTGTCATCATGCAGACTTTGCGACAGGTGTGATGTGGATGACCAAATCATATAATACAAATAAACTCACTACGTCATACCACTAATGAAAAAATCACTACAGACTCCTCTGATCCTCCATTGTAATAAGAAATCACTACAAGCACAAGGATTATAATGTTAACTAGGTTTTGAAGAAAACAGGATTGAATGTTGTCTCAAACGTTTAGTATAGTGATGTGAATTAGTTTACTCTCCTTTACTGTTCAATACTCCACACAACATTGTTAAGAACAAGAAACAATATGCATTTTAGTACATAACATAACAAATAATTACATTCGTTGGACAAATGCTGTGTAGAGAATTGATATTTAAACGCAAAAACGCTGTCACAAAATATTACGCTCCCGTCTTTCCCCCGGAAAGTTTTTGTATTTTTGTATAAGACGTGTACTTTTTGTGTACATTATTTAAATTCAATATAATACCCATGTGTACGGCAAGCTTCAATAAAAAATGTACGTGTAAAAATACGCTACGCAGAAATGTCCTTGTATTGAGTCAATGTCAAACATTGTTATAGAGAGTGGATCCAACTTTATCAAACGTAATTTTATTATCAGATAACGATACACATAAGATGTTTAATATTTTGTGACTGTACTTGTGTGGTGCAACAAGGTTGGAAACGGAAGTTGTGTGGCCAAACAAAGCATTCGATTTCCCATCCTGTTTCACAAATTCAATAATAGTTTCAACTGACTAGGACTCTTCAATGGCGCATTTGAGGGTAAAACTTAGACAACAATGAGAACTAATAGTCGAAACCATTATAAGGGAAGCTGACGCAAGTTGCAAATTATTCTGATGTATATACGCAAGGGCTGTGTACGCTTACAGAGCAGAGAGTACGCTAATTTGATATTGTACAAAGGAAAGTTTTAGAGAATCCTGTTAACTTCGGAGCAAACCAGAAAGTCGTGGAAGAAATTATATTTACCTTTGCCTCGTCCAAACGACCAAGAGCTTTGAGCAAATTGCCCAAGTCACTCCTGACGCAGTAAAGGTCCTGTGAACAAAATAAATCGAGTTAAAATCATTGATGTATTAAAAGCGGATAGATTTATGAATCACAGGATTTATGAATTTCAGGGAATAAAATTGCGGCAGTGGTGGCAGATATATCAAATGGAAGATGTAAAATTAAACTGATGGGTTCTCGCGAAAAATCGTCCTAGGAATATTTATTCTGTTATTTCATCTTCGATTCGGGTGATCGTCACGGTTGGCAAAGCATCTTTTCTCTCTACAGGTGGTTGCGATGTCAATAATAATTATATTAGGTCTCTAAAAGACTTTATAAACAACACAACTAACACATCCTTTTGTCATATTATTCCTCTAGAAGCCTTGTAACATGGCATACACGCGACGGCTCACAGCCTTGCCAATGCCGGACATGGAGTTCACAAAAAAAAGATTACGTCTCGACAATCACCAACCAATATTGCCGGTACAACCGTTTCACGGATGGCATTTAGCATAGCATAGCAAGCATTATTATACTTCAATTACATGACAATTGCTCAGTGTAGTGTCAATCATTCTAGTTGGGAGTCGGGTTATTAGTGGTTTTCTATAATAATCATTAATTACTCGATATTAAGGTCTAGCAGAAGAAGGGATTTTTATCAGACTTTAACCACATTACAACCCATGTGAATATAATAGCGGCAAGTAATATTTATTAAAGGGATTTCATACAAGTCATATTGATTCTTACTATGCAAAATGTAAAAGAACAAAGGATTTTCCTCTCAAAACGACCATCGAAACGAAAGTAAATTAACATAAACCAACAAATACGCCAGACATACGAGACGTAAATTTCAAATATGTATATTCTCAATGACCCACGATACAGGAGAAATTCCTAGTGTGGGGCAACGACTTAAAAAAAAAAGATTTATTTTTTTTCTCTACTACATTATGTTATTTGCAGCTAATGATTATTATGTTATGTATCGTCGTGTATTGACAGACGTAACAGATCGTTGTCAACCCACAGACAGTAGTTGCTCAGTGTAAAATATTGATATTCAGCTTAGACTGGAAGCCAACCCCAACATAGGAAAATACTAAGAAGCTGATGATGGTCATTATGTTATTTATTTTAATACTTATTGCATTTGATTTCTATTTGACTACACTATATGATAAATTTACCTAACCAATACCTAATGCATAATTTCTATTTATATACGAAAAACAAACAAATATTGAATAAAAATATCATAATAAAAATATTTTTTTTAAAGCCACATATTATTATACAGTTCCTACAGCAATTAATAACGAACATTTTAATTCTGGGATCGCCGTTTAATCTTCTAGGTAATAAATTTGATTTACGGCCTCAGACAACGTTCACCGGCGCTTCAGCTAAACACATTATACAGGGTAAACTAGCAAATATTTTAAGATCAACAGAGAATATTGCCATCAGAAGTAAACTGGCATAAAAATAACGTTTTTCTAATTAGTGAGGTCATCCTCTAAATAATAAAGTGGGCCACTCTATCAGCTAGATGTAGTAAAGGAAAACATCGTGGAATATTACACCGTTTAGTTGAGTACCTAACTACCTACCACGTAAACGTAACAATAGGTAATTGCTAAGAACTGACATTTCTATAATTGAAACAGAAGGTCGCATACTATAAAAGTCGTCCTTATTCTTGGTCTTGACAAAGAGTGTTTTTAAGCAAACTGCAATATTTTTTAAGCTAGCTAGATTGTAATGATTGATAGGTTTATCTTCACAAACACTGAATATCCTTATTCAACCTGGTAGAAACAAACATTATCTAAGTTTTAAATGATTTTGCACAAACCAGATAGTTTTTTTAAGCTACGTTCCCCCGCACGATTTTATCTTCCCGTGGGATAATTTTCGAGTTGTAGCGGGCAAAGCCGCTGGCAACAGCTAGTTAAATATAATGTGATATGGAAGTGACTCATGCAAAGAAAAATACATGACCGTCGTAATGTAGAATGCGGTTGAAACCACGAGTAAACTATGTCAAAGTCTACAGAGCCATGTTAAAATCAATTGGATATTAACATAATTAAGAGCTTTCAAATAAACTGTTAACGATATAAACCATCACTATCAATAACTTACTTACATTTTTACTTTAATTTATGTACCAAGATCTGTAGATAGCCCTATTGGCTGACTTATTTTACCTACCTAGTCTAATAAATTATACAGTCGAATTCATTATCATTAGCTTGATAAACAAGTTATTAACTAAAACAAGAGAGGAATCAACAGTCTTCCGTATAACCTTGAGCTAGTACAAGTACACTTGCACTGCGAAAATCGTCCTTACTGCTAGGGTTTATAGGTGCTGTAAATGTCAATAAGTTACCATTTATGAAGGGATCAGTGTACATTTGAAGATGAAAAACAAATAGAGAAACTATATAAAGGAGTTTGTTTTTATTATTATCATGACCAAGATAGATTGAATACTGCTTAATCGTAATGCTTCCTAACTGCCGCACTCAGAGAGCTTTAATGATTCCTTAGACCACTTAGTAAAGGTTTTGCCAGTTTTGTCATACAATAGTGTGTCAAATCTTTACTAAGTGACGGCTTAAGTAATCATTAAATATGTCTGAGTACCGCAGTAAGACTGATATTTTTAGACTCGTCAACTTTTTACCAAGAATTGCGTCGTTGCAGACGTGTGACAGCGAGACCTTTTGTTTTTGTGTCCCGTTAGCCAGTGTTCACAATGAACAATGAAGAGAAATCTCTTTACTTAAACTTAAGGAAAATGCAAGTTGAAATACATAATTCCCACATCGTTTCAGTCTAGTGTACAGGTAAAAGTATCAAAACATTTGGCCCGCTAATGCCTCTATAATCCATTTACATTACGATACGCGTTTCATAAGTTAAATAGAATAATGACTAAGGCCAGTCTTGTTTGGAGAGTCATTCTATTACAGGAGCTGAATCTAGTTTATCTCGATATAGTCGTGAGAAAGTCTAGACAGCAGACACGCTATTAGGCCCCTTACACAGAGAATGTAGAGTTGTGAATAGCGTTAAATCGATGCATAGTCTATTCGTGTGCAAAGGTTAACTCCATCGCATTCGCGACCACTTCACCCGCATTGCGGCATTATCACTTACTGCAAAAATACCACATTTTTCACAGCCTAGAACTGTTGACTTCTTTCATACGATATCATTCTCAAATAACTCACGATATACAATTCCCTTTCTGAATATAGTTTTCTCAATTATTGCCGAAATGAAGTTTAGTAAAGGGACGTTAAGTGCTGCTAGGTCAGTGATTGGTTAATGCATTAATGATCTCGTGTTCACCATCTCTTATATTCTGAGTAGTCTCTGAACTGTTTTCTCTAACGTCCCTTGTCTCTCCCTAAACATCCTACGACACCGCCACGCCGGCTCATGACAAAAATGATCCACACAATACGGTATTATTTGTAATATGGTATGACAAATGGCGCAATTTCCCAACTTGTTAGTTCTAATTGTCTAGGCCGGTGAAGGGCAGCGGCATTGGTCCTATGTGCTATCGTACTACTTACGGTTACTAAATACGATACCTAGCGTGGCAATACCAGTTTTTCTGGCATACCTCCAACAATGTATTGAGATAGGCATCTAGTATTACCGCATTACGTTACGTATCACTACATAGTATAAAACAATGTCGCTATAACCCTATGTTGCTTAAATCTTTAAAACTTCGCAACGGATTTTGATGCGGTTTTTTTTAATAGATAGAGTGATTCAAGAGGAAGGTTTTAGTATCTTTTTTTGCACCCGTGCGAAGCCGGGGCGGGTCACTAGTTAAGACAAAAGTCAAAGTTATCTATCTTGGTATGGACATGTAATGAGAAGGGATGAAACTTATGTGACAAAAAAAGTGTTTATTAATGTTAATGGAGAGGGAGAGCAAGGCCAAATAAAAGATGGATGGACTGTGTGAGGAATGATATGAAAGAGAAAAGAGTAAATGATGCCGTGCGTGACGTCTGACAGACTGGAAGAAGGAAACGTGTTGCGCAAATCCCCAATAGAATGGGACAAGGGCAGGAAGATAATAACATATTATGACAAAAGATTGAGTGCCTTAAACTGATATGACTAAGGTCTGGTTTGCTATGTGGTGTGTGTACATAATTAGTACATCAATGATCGCCAGAATTGCTTTGTCTTTGCATAAATGCGGCAATATCACATAACTTGTCAGCGATAGCAACAAGTAGATTGATGACTCAGAAACAGAATCAACACGTTTCTAAAGCGCTTTATTAGCATAAAGGTGTGATAGATAAGCTTGTCAATATTATTATTAGATCAAAGCAAAATTTTGAATAATGCATAGAAATTTTCAATTTTATACGCCATGCAAAAATTGGAATACAAGTATAGAATTTAAATACGAGTATAATATGAACTTCACGAGCTAGCATTCGTCGATTTCGTTTACCACGATAGTAATGTTCGTCCAACTGCAGGCGGTTTCACCCTTCAAACATTTTAAATAGGGTGAGTGGATCCAACATAAAGAGAGCTCTCTGTTCGTTCTCAGTACCTTACTCATAAAACTAATGGAATTTTACGGGTGGACGTAAACACCCGGAATGAGTACTAGTATAAGTACTACTCAATCATGTTTCCGCGATGCGTATGCTAGAAAGTTCTTTGCAATTATTTAGTTGTTCTACGTCTATATAAAATATAGACTATTACTAATTAATTAATCGCCATTTTACTAATTAAACTATTCCTTAAGCCTGATTCACCGACTTATGTAAACTTACTAAGCCCCGATATGAAAGCGCTTTACTAAAATAAAATGCGAAACGGTACCTACCACACTACTCACGAAAGTGCTTATTCAAAGTTTTATTTTGTATTCCTTATTTTTTAATGGCATTGAGATTATTTTAACACGTATATTGCAAAAGAGCCTTTGAGAATGAGAGCTTAGCCAATTGAGAAGTTCTTTCTACAAAAGATATTGAATACTTACAGGATTATACTGTAGGGCGGTAACATAAGCCTGTACCGCCTGCTCCATGTCTCCAGCGGCCACGAGAGCCGCGGCGAGGTTAATGTAGCCATCGATGAAGTCGGGCTTTAGTCTCACGGCGTGCCTGTAGTTCTCCAACGCCTCTTGCAGCTGCCCCCTCTCTTTGTACACGTTACCTAGGTTGCTGGATGAAATAAGGAAGGTTAAAAGCGGCCTTTTTTAGGGTTCCGTACCTCAAAAGGTAAAAACGGAACCCATATAGGATCACTTTGTTGTCCGTCTGTCTGTCTGTCTGTCTGTCTGTCTGTCAAGACCTTTTTTCTCAGGAACGCGTGGAGGTATCAAGCTGAAATTCATATCAAATACTCAAGTCTATGGTCTCTTGGAGCTGTGAAAAAATCTAACTTCTAAGTCAACGCGATCAAAAGATACTCCCGTTTATGCCGCAAATTTTCGACACTCGCAAGGGAATCAAAACCTACAGGGTACTTCCCGTGAACTCAGAATCTTGAAATTTGGTACGAAGCAACGTCTTATAACACAGATAAAGGAAAAATTGCGAAAAGCATAAATTTTTAGTTACATCATATAATAAAAATATTTTTAATAATTTAAAAAAAAAAAAAAAAAACCGACTCCCCTACTACGATGGTACGGAACCCTTCATGTGCGAGTAGGACTCGCACTTGGCCGGTTTTTTTTAAGTATGGAACAAGAGTGCTTTGCCGACCTCAAACAAATTGGGATAATTGCAGAAGAACGAAGGGCTGTCTCTGCCATACGTTTCTGTACTGTCCTTATTTGTTTGGGCCAGTGTGTGAAAAATGAATGTGTAAATTCGAAAGAGTTTACTTGACTTTCGTGATATTCATTTTTTCAAAGATCAAGAAGAACTTTATGTAAATAAGAGCGTGTGGTTGATGCGATACTGAGTTTGTTTACAAATAAGACATACATGTGAGGAGAAATTTACATTATTGGTACAGCACATTTTACATTATATTACTAAAAACAAGTTTCTTCTATGCAAGCCACGAACGATGCTTTACGGGAAAAGGTTCATGTTATTCGAATTATGGAGCTCGTAAAAAACACCCCCGTAAAATTCACTTTTTACATTCGCACGACCCAATGCGCTCCCCTGACGTTTAAAAACCCCCAACGGCAAATGCTAGGTCAATGACTCATAATATTTCTCTACCTGAAGTACAGGTTACTATTACACCCCTGCTTACCAACGGTCGCAGATTACAAGCGTGACGGCTTTACTGGGCATGACAGAAACATCTTCTAGCGTATGGTAGGCCTTCATAGAGACGAACAATAAACGGTTTCTTTTTATGCAACGCGGCATTGGCTTAGCACTTGGCAGTAGGTACTATATTTCGTCGAGACAATGATATCTTGACGATCTCTGACCGTGATCAGAAGAATCGTTCTTCAATTCGTGTGATTGTTGGAATGAAACTTTATTGAGAATTAAAGTAGTTATAAGTAGGACAGTCAATTGTATAGACACCAGCAGCAGCACAAGCTACTAACAATCTTATAGATTTTCATCTTTATCGCTAAAGCATTAGGTTCAAGTTTGTTTGTGTTAAATTGTCAGTTTCGGGTAGCTAGATTCGCTGGCGACTGTACACACCGTATTATAGCGGGTGCGGGTTTAACTGGTTGGAAAGTAGAGCGCGCGTTTGAAATTAGGATCAGTTTGATCAAATGGTTTATGTTTAGACTTCGAGTGCAATAACATAGTTGTGTGCATTTACATTATAAAATCAGAAATAATACCCAATTATTTAAACATTATCTGATAATCTAACAATTGAAAGCGTGACTACTAAACCTACGTGACCTTTCCGATTCAAATTATGTTAATTTGTGGAACAATATGAGAATGTGTATTACATTGGGTTAAAAATTCGCGGCCCGCAATAAATCATCATAAATAATATCGAAATGTAAAATGAATTCAGTGAAGAATTTCCACTGTGTGTCATCAAATGCCCACATATTATGTAGGTGTCATATATGAATTAGCAGGCCAGATCTCTGGTATTTGCAGACTGATAAAATTATACTGCAAAAAGAAATCTATTTTTTCTGGATTAAAGTCATCAAGATAATAACTGAGGCCCCTTTAGTACCCGTCGGGGCTGCGGGTTGTTGTAAGAGATACTGCGGCCTCGACATAAAGGGCTAAGAAGAAACATGGGTGGTTTTAAGTCAGTAGAAGTCTGACACTCCCTTTCGCTCTGCCCAAGAGCGGGATGGGTTATTTGATGAATTCTGAACACCCAAAAAAAAACCGCCCCTTTAGTAAGGAAACTTACAGCCACGTCTTATAATATCACGCCTGTTATCCTCAAAATGTTAGGCAGAAGGGTACCTAATAGTACTAGGTACCACATTTCGCAGGTATAAAAAAAAAATTGTGTTTCATGTTGTGTGGTATGTTTAAGTAATAGGAGGCGAAGCTATTGCCATAAAACAGATACGAATGCACACTATGTGGCTGCTACTTCCTGATGGGAAAATGCCTGACCCTGGAATCGAACCCAGGACCAAAGAGAAGAAAAGAATCTTAGATGTTATTAACCCATCCACTGAATAACTATGAGAATAAGCGAAATTCTTCATGATAATTTAATAAATAAATCTCAAGTGCATAATATGATTTTATGCAAAATGGCACATCTAAATATACATCAGTTTCAAATGAGTGCAATACACTTCAAGAACTTCAAAATGGCCTAATTTTTAATGGGCTGTCTGGTGCCAAAATATTTTGTTAGTCACATCAAAATTATTTTAGGTGCAAGATCTTAAGGTACCCAAAGATGTGGCTAAAGCTTGTATCTTCTGAACTGAATTGAAATAAATTACTTTATTTTGTTTAAGCATGTTATGTTTTGTTTACATTAAATAACATCATGCCTATTATCTGGTTTGGTAATAGTACACCCATACTTTCACCAGTTATGTTATGCCCATAGCACTTATGCATAGGAATAGGACACACTTCACAGGAATAGGTTTGTTTACATTATTTGTATTTGAATTCTCAATCTATTTTCTAAATGGTTTCCTTTGATAGACTTTAATTATTTGTCTTCACAAGTTAAAACAAACATTTAATTTACAACATACATACCATGTTTTAGTAAACCTGTGTTTCATTTCAACATAATAAAATAACATGTGTACAGTCTACTTGTATAAATGTATGAATGCAAATCAAGGTCTGGAATTTGAACTATTCCTTTTGTTCAGAACAAGATATGTCATAAGCATTGTTGTACTAGCCAGCCTGAGTTGATTGTTCATGTATGTATCACATACATACTACCAAGGGGAAGAATATCATACAATCATACATAATAGGGTAGTTGACAAAAAAAATCTAACTAGTCCGTCAGATAGATTTCCAAAAAAATATTTGACACATTTTTTTTTTTTCATATAACCAAAAAATGAAGACGATACAGTGCTTCGAAAACTCGTGTGACATCACATCGCACTACATTTTTTTACCACGTAGTGACGTCAAAAGCCCCCACTCATGATGTTTGACGCATTGTATCTTCGTCAATTTTTATTCAAACACATAAAAAAAAAGAAAAAAACAACAAAACAAAAAATATGTACCTATCCAATAATTTTCGACAATCTAACTGACAGACTAAACGGAATCTTATTTTTTTTACTCAGGACACATGCCTCTTTATAATAGTGTAGTTTTCCTTCAATGAGATAGTTTATGAAATTGGATGAGTCATTTCAGACATTTCCTCCTTACATCCAAACTTGAAAATTTTACTTCTGTTTAATATAAGCATACTGATACTGTTAACCTGTATCATCCCACTGCAGGGCAAAGGCCTCTCCCCACTTCCTACAGTTATTTCGATCTAAACCAATGTGGACCACTGGTCGCAGGTCTTGGTCTAGATTGTCTTGCATATTAGTTTAGATTCAATATATTTAAATGCAATTTACCTGTATGCCTCAGCCAACAGCGGATTCTGTTTAATAGCTAAAGTGGAGAAGTGGGCAGATTTGTCCAACCTCCGACACTGGAAGTGAATGGAAGACAATAGGAGGAGTACTCCAGTGTTTGTGCCATCTTGTCTCCATAGCTGCATGCAGTGCAGCTCCGCACTCTCATAATCACCTGCTTGGTACTCTCGGTGGGCAAGTTCTAGTAGTCCTAATGACAAAGAAATTCTGGTTTATTTTTATGAATGTAAAGATTTCTAAACTAAGCCTTATAAAAAGCAATAAAATGAATGCCATTGTTAAATAAAAGCACACAATTTATAGTAATGTGCATTGTGGCAATCATTTATGATTTCATATGTCCTGTAGGTGAATACAGGCAAAATAAAGAATTAGTACAAGATAAATTCTTGACCATTTTTCTTTTAAATAGTTTTGATTTTATTAGATTAGTAACTCTGTAGTAGTCATAGTAGTATAGTAAAAAAAAAACATACAAAAAGACCTATAAAAATTGTTTATAACTGTCACTAATGTATTAAACAATCAATAATAGTCTGTGAAAACAAAAAGTATAATCAACTACAATATTTTAGTTAGAGGTTGCATTGTTGTTTCACCAGGCTACAGCTGCTGTACAAAAATTAAGACAGCTGCATAACCTAACAAAACTGAATACAAATAGAAGTCTCCCAAGGATATTATAAATGTACACACATCCAACATTCACACGTTATTAACCAACTTCGATTACGCAAAATGACAAAAGCTGATCATTACTAATGTTAGGCTAACGACGACACAAAGCTTCCTGCAGGCCTATTGATATTCTTAGGAAAATTCCAAGTTCATGGAAAGTTTCAGGTGACTATAAAATCTACATGTTCATAACAAAAACACCACGTCATACGTACCGACTGTAGATATCTGCTGAATATCTGACATTTTCAGTATCACCGCATTTGCAGGAACTCCTACTCCAACTATTTGCTGAGACTGTGGTTGCGTCGTGACAGATTGTGGCACGGAGACATTCGCTTGTGATTGCATTTTGGTTATCATCGTTGACATTAATCAAATCTTCGTAAACCACAAAAACACAGAAATCCATAAAAACAGTCGTCTTATTTTTGGTTTATCGTTGCCATTGAGAATTAATAAACCACCGCAACGCGTCTTACAAACTGCAATTTTCGCACACGACGCGACGGCTAACGGAAACAACTCAATTTTTTCAACAATATATCTTAATATGTTTAATAGACATTACATTGACTATAATTGTTGATGTGCGATAGTGGTCCTTACTGTAACGAGACACTGGGTATAATAGCCTGATTGATTGTGACGGATGTTCACAACAACGCTTGGTACAATGTTGTAATCCTCTGTCTATGGTAATTCTTTTAATAATTCACTGAACCATTCAGTAAAATACTGATAACTATAACAAATAATATTACGAATTTCTATTATTAAATTTGAGTATTAGACACTCCTTTTTCTATAAACTTCAGTCACAATGCTAATAACTTCTGAAAAGCAGATTTCCGGTGTAATTTGGCGGCAAGTTCAAATGCCAAGAGCGGAAAGTTCAAATCGAAATAGCGAAAATATAGCGGGAAACATGGGAAATGGAGTGAGCTGCTATTTTGTACTCCTGAATTCTAAAAATAAAACAATAGATACGGTATAAATAATGTTTATTACAATTTTCATCAATCAAAATAATATTTCTTATTATAAATTCGCATAATATTAGTATATTGGACGGGACGGAATACGTTTCTATAAATGCTAAAATACAGTCTGCTTAAATACTATACTTCTGTCTCAATACTTGTTTACTTATTCTAAATAAGATAGCAAATAAGCCACTTCAGTTAAATCTTGAGGTACGGATTCGTGATAGCATAAATATAATTCTCTGGCCTCTGGCTCACTGAACAATCGGCTGAAACAAAAACAAATCTTAGCTTGTGTTTTATTTTTTATTTAATTTTGGTATATCCATCGATTTCGTCCATAAACTTTTACCACGGATTCAGTAGGAACATGGTTCAGAAAATTATCAATATTGATTATAAATGCTGAACTTTGGTTTTTTTTCCTAGGGAGTGTCTAGCTAGATTCTGCATAGTTATAAGCAAGAGCCGTTTTGTATCCATTTTAAAATTATTTTTAATTATATATTTAGTTACTCGACGGATATTCAGTGCAATCAATAGTAGAACTTGTAGAAATACTCATTAAAGATAATTTATTGGCTACACAAAATTTTTCACTACAACTGTTTATGTACTAATCGAATCTGTGAATAGCATTTTGCAATCGTTTGATCCAAAAGTCTCATACTCGAAAATGTGTTAAGTTCGATTCCACTTCGATTCGATTGTTTGTGAATAGATAGCTAATAGCAATATTAGCTGGACCTATGCACATAATATTCTAGACTAGAATATTGTACTGAATCTATAGTAAACGCTTTTTTCTATTTACCCGACAACCCAAAACAAGTATGGTTCTGTATTCTTCTTACTGACGCCGCATTGGCTCAAGATATCAACAGGTGCCTGAAAAAGCATCCCATACTCTTTGACAGCCACCAGAATTTTGTTCAGAGGATTCGATGGAGCGTGGTTCTTCTTGAATCTGAAAATTAACAAATACAACCTCATTAGAGAAAATAAGAGCACTCACTTTTATAATCAACTAGTTCTATAGCAGTCCACTACTGGACACGCGTTTCTTCTAAGCTGGGACACAATACCCTGACCTCCGCGTTCAGCATTTGATCTCACCCAACCGTGCCACCAATGGTAGAACAGGGCAGGCATTTCAAATATTTTTACATAAGTACATTTTTTTTTATATCTGTTTTAGTAAACACGGCGATACATCAAGCTAATTATTTGCACCATAACATGGCTTCGCTTTGCGTAGGTCGTAAGTTGTTTCAGTGACTTGACAAAGCCTCCCCCATTTCTTTCCAGCTCTCCCGGTGTTGTAACTTCTCTGGCCAATCAGTCACGAACGAGTCGAAATCGTCACGCCAACGTTTTTTGGGTCTACCTCGGTGGCGACGACCGTCTTCAGGTACCCAGTGTGGGACGATTTCGGCCCATCATTTCTGACCTCTCCTTGAAATGTGACCCGCTCAGTCTCATTTTAACATCGCAGACTTATCGCCAACATCGGCAAGCCTGTCTTGGAGCGTATTATGGTGTTACGAATTCGATCGGTGAATTGCGTTAAAAAACTTCAAATGAACTTTTCATAATATTAACTGTGTCTGTGACCATTTACGTTTTTTAACGCAATTCATATTAGGATCTGCTAAAGTGGCCATTTTAGACCCCCTGGTGCGTTACGCCGCGGTGTACTTGGTCATCCTCTTGGACAAGCGCCTCGTTACCATCATCATCTGCCTAGCCTTTTCCCAACTATGTTACGATCAGCTTCCAGTCGTAACTAGATGCAGCTGAATACCAGTAATTTACATATAGTGACTTCCTATCTGACTTTCACAACCCAGTTAATATAGGGTATTACGATACCCCTTGGTAAGAGTGGTTGTCAGACTTTCGACCCGATCATAAAGAGAAAATATAATGGGATATTATTCTATGGTTTTACCGTATACTATGCTGCAACAGCTCATGTATGCGTTTACTAGCTGATCTGAATGTCTTCATAATGTAAGAATATAGTACATTGTTGGCTTGCATCTCTATATTCTTCACTGGCGAAATCAGTATGCCCTTTTCAGATTCCAGCTGTACAAAGTGGAATAAAACGTTTTCTTCTCCTGCTGTTATTCTGAAAAAAAATGTAAGGGACGTATTTGAAAACTGGTCGACTCGAAGCTTGACTGTCTCGTTGTGCTTAATGTATGCAACTACTGCCGCATTGCATGAGTTTCTGGGGGTCTTATAATAGGGGATCGGACAAAAAAAAAACTAATTAGTCCGTCAGATAAATTTTCAAAAAATATTGGACACGTATTTTTTCTTTTTACACATAAACAAAAAATGAAGACAGTACAGTGCTTCGAAAACTCTTGAACTCTTCGAAAACGTCATATGATAGTACATTTTTTACCTACAAATGACGTCACAACCACATCTTATCTTCGTCAATTTTGATTAATTTGATAAAACAAAAAACACGTATCCAATATTTTTCGATAATCTAACTGACGGGCTAATTAGAATTCTATTTTTTTGACTCAGTCCGATCCCCTATCCCCATAAAAAAACCCACTCTTTGTTCCTCACAAAGAGTGGGTTTTTTCATTTGGTCTGATAGCAATAAGCTCGCGACCTATTATTACATGGGACTCAAACGTAAAACTGTGTCCTTTATCATACCATAAGCGCTGTACTATTGGGCTTTTCACATCAAGATTTTGCGCACTAACGTTACATACTACCATGCATGCACCATGCACCGATAAAGCATCGATGTAATAAAACATCGTACAACTGAATTATCGGCACACCGGGTTCGATATTATAATTTTCAAAATAAAATAGGGAACCCGTACTATTGAATGCGTCTATCAGCACAATATTTTGGAGGTTTTACATGGAGTCTTTCCGCAAACCGTGATTTTTAACAAAAGGCCGTTTCTCAGCAATAGTTTTTTTGCGTAAAGTTACATAATTTGATGTTCCGAATGCTCGGTTGACAGCTTCGGCAAGCAGATAAGCTTGATATTAGATTTTGTTTCAAATATTTTAGAACAACGATGGGTAGTACTTTTCGTTTAGTAGATATTTATCTCACCTTTGCGCAGTTACGTGATTTATTTCATTCAGTAAAGATTTCCTGATATCAGACATGTCAATACTTCCACTGGCTCTGCTCCCATCCTGAAATAAAAAAGAGTATAATAATCTTTATTTATATAAAAACAGATTGTAGTACATTTAACATATTAATTAATAAATATTTAATTAATTAATTGCTATAATTAATTAATATTAAATAAATAAATAAATATTAACAGAGTGGGTACTTTAGTAATAAATATCTAGCAATCAAGTGGGTGACGTCCTGATCTCCTTGCTAGGCTATGAAAGAGCCTGTATTACGGAGTAACAGTACCGATTCCCTCTAATTGTGTTTCTGCAATTTAATTTTTACTTTAAATAAAACAAGATCAATAAGATATTAATTTCGGTCCTCATTCAGACTTTGTAGAAACAATTTAAGTAAATGCACATTTACGTTGTTTATTATAAGGAGGTTTGCATGGCGTAGAAAACTAGTGCTGTGAACTTACGAATGACAAGCCATGGGTCTCGAGTTCGAACCCAACACACGCACTTCAGAGAGCAGTGGTGGCGGCCCCACTTACGAACAGTTGGTCGTGGGTTTGAACCAAGGCAGGCGCATTACTTTGTGTAATTTATTTCTTCACCACTGCTCTCAAAACGGTGAAGGAAAACATCGTGAGGAAACCGGCATGTCTTAGAACCAAAATTCGAAGATATGTGACATCTACCAATCTGCACTGGGCCCGCGTGGTGGATTATAGCCCATCCCTCTCCTAGAGGGGAGGCCTGAGTCCCTGCAGTGGGAACAATATGGGCTGATGATGATGATGATGATGATGATACGCACTTCTGATTTTTCGAATTTAAGAGTATGTGCGCATTGTTCAATTATTCCTTGGTTCGGTGAAGGAAAACATCGTTAGGAAACCATCATGCTTGAGGAATAGTTCTCGACGGCATGTGAAGTCAGTATCAGTAACCAAACGATCAAGAATGACGTAGAAGTGTTAATAAATAAGGTAACATTTTTCTCACCAGCCTGTCCCAATCTGAGTCTGATCCAGAAGAGTCCCGACGATTCCTTTGTTCTCTGTCCGCTCTTCTGCCTTGTACGCGTTCCTCACTTACTTCACTGAAAATAGAACAAGGCTTATTATTTAATTAACATAGGTACTAGCGGACGTCACGCGGGTGTCTCCCGCGTAGTTCCCGTACAGGGATAAAAAATAGTCTATGTTACTCAGGGTTAATGTAGCTTTCCATTGGCGATAGAATTGTAGAAATCGGCGAAGTAGTTTTTGAGTTTATTCATTACTAACATACATACACACACACAAAAATACAAATCTTTCCTCTTTATAATATTTGTGTAGATAACATCACGCCTGTAATCCTCGGAGGGTTAGGCAGAGGTGCACCTAAATAGTACACCCACATTTACCAGGGTTTGTTCAAGTTCTATGTAATAGGGAGTGAACCTATAGCGCAAATTGAGACTCCGTAGCTGTTACTGAAAATATTCTGATGGAAAAACCCAAAACACTGTGCCCGACCTGGGAATTGCACCCAAGATCTAAGCTCAGCCATGTTTCCTCCTTTCTCTTTTTTCCTTTCACCCGTGTTTTACCTCTGATTTTACATCACTGTCCAAATCATACTGACCTTCATTCTCTTTTGAATAAGGTTGATGTTGGTTTGCTATAGCTGCTGTCAAAGGCAAAAACATAAG
Organism: Diarsia rubi; assembly: GCA_932274075.1. NCBI lineage: Eukaryota > Metazoa > Arthropoda > Insecta > Lepidoptera > Noctuidae > Diarsia > Diarsia rubi. The sequence goes on along the minus strand of OW026424.1, from coordinate 13,891,432 downwards.
GTGAATATCAAAATTTACACAGAAAATAATGCTGTTCAAATTGAGAACCTCATTATTTTTTTATCTGTTAATAAAGACAACAGAATGACAATGGGCACCTTACCTATTACTTTTCAAACTATTAGAATCCTCAGAATAGCCACTGACATCCAAGCTCGAGTGTCTATACTTCTGCGCAGTATTGAAAGTCTGAGCGAACAAACTATGATGGCTACCATAGTTAGTCAGAGAGTTCATAGAGTTCATGTCGCTGGTACTAGAACCCACGTTGATTTGTTCGGAGGAATTGTGGCGACGTTTGTCCGTTTGTAGTTTTGACAGCTTTAGAGTTGAGGTTTTGAGTGTCGAGTCTGGTTTTAGAGCTGGAAGAATACAATAAAAAACAATCACACACAATCTAAGAACGAGATCTAATCATATTGTGTCTTCGCATATCTATAAAAATATGAAAGAAAGTCGTGTTAGTTACACTATTTATAACCCAAGAATGGCTGATCCGATTTGGCTGAAAATTGGTGGGGAGGTAGCTTAGAACCAGGAGAGGACATTAGGATTTTTTTTTTTGTTTTTTTATTTGTGTAGGTTGTTATGTTGTAGGTAGGTAGTAGGTAGGTAGGTAGTTGTAAAAGATACTGCGGCCTCGACATAAAGGACTAAGAAGGAACATGGGTGATTTTTAGACAGCAGAAATCTGACACTCCCTTTCACTCTGCCCAAGAGTGGGAGGGGATGATCCCCCCCATAAAAAAGCGTTGTGAAAGATAGCCCTTCCTAGCGAATTTATTAAAAAACATTTCCTGACAGAAGCAGCAGTGATTAACGGTTTAAAAACACAACTCACTATTAACATCCCTTATTTTCCTTCCGTACTTCGTAAGGTATTCTGGCGAAGTTTCGACCTGTGGCTGTGAATTGGAACAGTACCAGGATGCGAGGTATTTGTTCAGTCCGACATCATACAGCAACTCCAAACAACTCTCGCATTCCTCCACGTAAAAGGGGGAAGGAGGTGTTATTCCGACAGCCTAGAAATTTACGAATAACAATAATTACATAACATCACGCCTGTACACCCCAAAAGTTATGGCATGTGGGGCAGAAGTGGGGCGAGCATTTTGCCACCAACCCAATAACACTTTGTTCTTCTGGGAAGTTGGTCATCCGACAATAGGGATGTTTACCGACTCTAAAAACAAGTGATTCTAATTAGTCCGTCTGTTAGATTATCAAAAAATATGGGTTACGTATTTTTTGTTTTAGCAAATTAATAAAAATTGACGAAGATAAAACGCGTCAAAGATTTGAGTGGGGGTTGGTGACGTCACAAACCGCAAAAAAAATCATACTTATGTCTTAGAGTATGACGTCACAGTGTCACACGAGTTTTCAAAGCACTGTGTCGTCTTCATTGTTTGTTTAAAAATCTAATTAGTCCGTCATATATTTAGATTACCAAAAAATATTGGACACATATATTTTCTTTTTTCACGTAAACAAAAAATTAAGACGATACAGTGCTTGGAAAACTCGTGTGACGTTATAGTTTGGTACATTTTTTACAAGAAAAAGACCGTCACAAGCCCCCCCACTCATGATTTTTAGTGTAATCTATAAGACGGACTAATTAGATTTTTTGTTAACATCACTATTATAGGGTAGTTAACAAAAAAAAACTAATTAGTCCGTGAGATAGATTTCCTGTTTGGAAATCTATCTCACGGACTAATTAGTTTTTTATATTGGCCACATATTTAAACGTAAACAAAAAATTAAGACGAAAAAGTGCTTGAAACTCGTGTGACGTTATAGTTTGGTACATTTTTTACAAGAAATAGACGTCACAAGCCCCCACTCATGATCTTTGAAGTGATTGAAAACTCTGTCTCAGTCTACCGAAAGTATACCTTGAACCCGTCGGGGCTGCGGGTTGTTCGAAAGAGATACCGCAGCCCCAACACAAAGGGCTAAGAAGGAACATGGGTGGTAGTTAGTCAGTAGAAGTCTGACACTCCCTACCGCTTTGAAGATTTAACAACCTCCAGAAAAAAAGTATACCTTGACAAAAGGTACTTACGTCTTCTGTGCAACCACCAGCTTCCATTAGTGTTGCCAATATGAAGTGCCCCTTACCAACAGTAAGGAGAAACCAACGTCCATCTGAAATTCTACAAATAAACTCAAACTCAAAGCATTTATTTCAATTAAACCTTTATAGGCACTTTTGAATGTCAGAAGAACAATTCATAAAAACAAATCTACGAGTGCAATACGTCTAATACAAGACAATGTTACTACCTCTCTCTAATTAATCATCACTATACATTATACATGGTTCTCTGATCTTGTTACATAATTATTATATAATAATTTGTATATGCTTTATGTGTGTTTGTATATTAAGTAATATGTTATTGTAATCCATCCAAAGGTAATCTTGAAAAAGGCATGATGTATTCTAAAGCTAACAACCGAATATTCTATCCCGTGTAATAGTAATTTGATTTGTCCTTCTACACCAACAATTGTTGTTTGTTTAATAATAGTATTTGAAATTGAAAGTATAAAGGCTAATATTGCATGTCTACCTGTATTCATTCCCATCATTCTTATTATGTTTTCTATGTTCATTAATAAACACTTCTCTCCACATTACAAGTTTCTCCAATTCCTTTTCTGTGCTGAATTTTAGAACACCATTTAAACGCAAATAAGCATTGATTTCTTTCAAGTCTTCATCTTGTAGGTGTGAACTTAATAAATGTCCCGAATAATATAAACAGGATCCAATTACTGTGTACAGTCTTTGAAAATTTTCTACATCATCAGTCTGAAAAATATAATTGTGAAGAATAATTATTATATCAATGTTAAAAGTAAGAGATATCTGTAGAGTTAAAGGGTGAATGTGTAGTTGATGTGCATATTCTTATAAGCACATAGACGCTATTGTACTTAGGTTGAGAGAAATTAAATATTCCTCAATGTGACTTATGTAGTTCTTTGACGGAGGCCCGAAAGCCTGACACGCAGTCATGCCATTTGCATGGGGCATGACATTTTTTTGTATTATATGAACCAGTACTAACTGGATTCTGGAGGTTAGATAGGCAAGCACTCCATGTGAAATACTGATATTCAGCCGCATACAGTTAGACTGGAAGCCGACCCCAACATAGTTGGGAAAAGGTTAGGCAGACGATTTGTGATCACTTCCACAGTCTCAAATGTTAAAGTTTACTTTAGAATTCGTTAGTATAAATAAAGTATTTACCCATTCACGATAATCAGCTGCTTCCAACTCTGTTATAGCATCATCAACTTGTACCTTTACCTCCAAGGGCAGTGTTACAGAATGAGCAGCTAACATATCCTCGAAATATAAACCAACATTCCTAGAACCCTCGTCTTTATTCCCCTTGTTATTAATGATCAAAGTAACAAACAGACGGGCAAACAAACCATCCAATTTGTCAACATTATTAGGTTTAGTAAAGCTAGATTTAAGTGAACCATACAAAAATTCTAACAACCTTACTATGTCAGCTATTACTTTTTTAGCTGCAAACAAATCTACTTCTGTATTAGGAAATGCTACCAACAGAAGATCATTGTAATGTGATGTGTAAGTTACGTTAATGAGAGTATTATTGTGTAGGACAGTTGAGCTTGTGGGTTCACTGGTCCCCAAAGACTTGGGAGCTAAATGATTCAAAGTGACATAAGCCCCTCTGGTGTTGTACAAAAAGTTCTGGTTGAAAGGTCTTGGATAGCAATAGAGAACTCCTTTGTCATCATTACTGTTGTACTCTATATCATTGCAGCATATGTATAGAACGGAACATAAGGACTCTTTCAACAAGTGAGTCAAAGAATTTTCCGGAGCATTTTTGGACTTCAATAACCTTTCCAAATCTATGTTAAGTCCTTCAGTTGGCACTTGAAATGTTAGTTTTGGACTGTTGTGGTCTTCTACTACTCTTTGCAGTATATTATTTATGTTATAAGAGTTTACATCAATCCCATTTATTTTTGATAAATAATATCCTTTTTTAATTTTGGGAGTGTATATAGCTCTGGCTTCTGTTAGAAAATCAGCAACTGTTAATGTCTTGCCATCTGAATGTGTCTCTAGGCTTAAGCCAAAAAGCTTTTCAATCTGGCAGTTTTTTTCGCTGCTGAATATCATGCTTTTGCTAACCTGAAATGAAAGAATGTTATTTTACGGGAATTAATAGAAATTAGTCAATTGTAATCTATTAAAATTCAGGAGCTTCACTAAATGATAGTAAAGTACATTATAGGGTGACCAGTAGCTGCAGTTATAGAATTAATTAAATTAAATTAAGTAGAATTTCAAGTCTCTTATTATGCATACCTGAACAATAATAAGTTTTTCATCCGTAGGCAGATTCCTATTAGCACTGGAAGACAAAATTCCAGCATTTTCTTTTCTTAGGCCACTGTCTGTATTTTTTGACTTATGTGCCCTTAAAACTTTGAATATTCTACCTAGAATAAGTAGAGATAAACAACATAAGAATATCAATCTGTTTAGATGGCCCAGACGGGCCATCTATTGCAGATGTAGGTGGTACCAAATGGCAGTCATTTATATTAATTTCTGTCATATTTAAAACTCTAAAACATTTCCATTACTTGTTTTAAACTTATTTATTTTTTTATACGTAAAGTAACAATCATTATAATTGATGAATGAAATTGCATAACACCTTTTTATTTTGAGTGGTACCCCCCTCCTTATGGATACCCTCCGCCTGGGGCGAGGGGGTTTATGTCGAACTCTAACTGACTAAAAACCCACTGTTCCCGCTTATACAAAGTGTCAGGGGCTCGGGAGATAAAAGTACATTCGCACATACATCACCAGGCACAAATTCAGACTCCATGGCTGCTAATGAGAAATTCCTGATTGAAAAACCCAATAACAATTTGCCCGCCCCAGGAATAGAACCCAAGACATCATCAGCAAGAAGCGATTGTGACTATTTATCCATCAAAGCAGTCAGTCAAGATATAAACATTTTAAAAGACAAGACAAGATACAAGAGACAAGTCAAATCATTATATGTTGCTACTTACATCATCATTCATCATATCAATCAAAAGACGTCCACTGCTGGACATAAGCCTCCCCCAGGTGTCACCGCATTGACCGCTCCCGTGCGTCTCGCATCTAACGGGTACCTACCGCAACCTACTACTACTGCTACTTACAGTTCCCCTATAATAGGTACTTTTAAAAAATAATTACTTTTTAACCTGTCTTAACTTCTCAAAAAAATACCAAAAAAAAATCGTAATAATACCTTTAGTAGACCGTCTTGTAGAAGATCTTTTAAAGTTGTTTCGGAGTTTAAATGTTTCACAGTTTTCAAGAAGAGGTGTTTTGATGTTAATAGCCTCACTATTGGTTTTTATTTTTATGAACACCAATTCTCCATCTTCACCTACATCAGAATCCCACTCTGGTACTGAGCTAAAATGTTGTGATCAAATAATAATATTGAAATAAATTCAACGTGAAAATAAAAATTTAATATTTTTTAATGTTACCTTTCTGAATCTGAATACTTCGAGTCATCTGAAGAGTTCGTCCAATCATTATCTGAATCGCAGGGGCTATCATAGCTTATTTTATTTTTATAATTATTCATAATCTGTTGAAGAAAATTATTTCACTACCGCTTTGTTTTATTTATATTTCCCACTGACGTCTTTCTTTAGCAATAGCATATAAAACGAAACGTCAATAATTCCCAATGAATTGACATTTATGACATTGACACACAATGACAGTATGAATGGCACAGAATCTATATTATTTGGCTACACACGGTTTCCAATACCCACCTATGCCACGGAATTACGGTTATCGAACTTACAGAACCTCTTGTCATATAATCTTGTCATGTGCTCTTGTTTCATTATTGATGTGACTCGTTGTAGGATTGAACACAATGCCGTAGAGCTGAAATAAAGCTAAAATATTCCCGGATAGTGTCTTATGAGTCCGAGTCATTTGAGTCTTCTGAGTCCTTTCGAGTCTTTATGTTCTTTGAGCTGGCATGAGTCATGAACTTGAGTTGGTGTATTATATATTATTATTATTATATTATATTCGAGATCGAGGTCAAGAGTGAGTTCATTCAAAATAAAAATAAAATAAAGAAAAATATAATAAGTTATACTGGGTGATTTTATATCGTCCTATATTTATTTATAGATCGAAAATAAATCGCACAATAATAATTTGTAACAATGAAAATGCAATAAACACAAATAACCTTTGAGTTTTTTTATGTAAGACTCAAGTTTTTTTTACAAAAGACTCCAAATAGTGAAGGACTTGAGCTTTGAAGTTTCAAAAGACTCGTGGCTTTAAAAATTGCTCAAGTTTTATTAAATAAGACTCCAAGACGAGAGTTTCTTACAATACTATTCCCGGAGCCTTAATAATCCGGAACAATGTTTGCGTTCTGATATTGAATGAAAACATTCATACATAAACTCACACCCTTATCCACGGTGGTAGGCAGAAACCCCAGAAGGCCACCTGCTAAGATCCTTAGATACCTACTCCTTTAACCTTCGTCACATTCACACGCACGCCGGGTGCCACGCTTGTCGCGAGTACGATACTATGTATCTGAAGAACCAATAAGGATATTAGAATATTTTATACAAAATCAGAACGCATCTATAAAAAGTACCTATTAATTCCATGTCCAAAAACTAAAAAGAAACGGTCCGTTGTCTATTCCTAGATTCCAACAAAAATAGCACATTAAAAAAATATCTCCTCATGGCTCCAAAATTCAAAAATGGCGAGAGTCGTAACATCTTGAGTGGGTAGCATTAACCGTTTATTTCAGCATGGAATTAAGATTTCATTTTTTTTTACAACTATAAACTTACATAGATGTAGTGTTTTTGCGGCTTTTTTGCACTCATTTTTATCTTTACCGAATGGATGACGGTTCCAAGCGTTGCAATAAACAAAAAGATGATAGAATCATTGATTCATCAAGCTATATAATTTGCTGTCGTGAGGAATTTAATAGAAGACATAAAAATCAAGTGAATCTGGTTAGACATCCATTAGGTGAAAATATCGATGCCAATGCCATAGAAGTGGAACAGGTGAATGAACTATCATACCTGATGTCGCTATCAAAGAAAAACGTTACGCCTCCGTCTGTAGAATATCAAACCACTGACACAAATTCGATGAGAGCCTACCTTCAACCTTACAGTAAAACACCTTACTATCAGGTTACAAAGGTAGGTTATAACCTTTATTTTTATCTATTAAATGGGACCGTTAGGTCAGTGGGTCGTCTTGGAGGCGGGTCCGCCATAGGTGTTAGTCGGCTCGTCCCCCAGGTTATGAGCTGGCTGCGTAAAATACAAAGGCCGCTGCAACACAGAGACTCGTAATGTGTGTGCTACATTAGAGAAAATGGGCAGGAAATTCCATGGACAAGTAGGTATCAACATATTGTTGCAAAATCTTGGTCACATCATTCGTGTTGAGATTCAGTAGCGAGAACGATTTAGAAAGACGTAGAAGTCAAGAGCGTCCAGATTAAAAACATCATCAATACTTTGTTATTAATTTATGTTATTTGGAATTAAGTATTTGTTGTGGATAGAGCTGTGCTACGTAACTTCAGTTCTTTATTTACAAAACGTATCTTATAGGTAGCTTCTTGCGGCTCGGGAGTTACACCTGTTGTCATCAATGAATACAATGACTGCAATAACTCTCATTTTACCGCGGGAATTCAAAGCCATTGGGCGAGAACAAGAAGTCGTAACTGATTAGTTGTTTACAAATTGAAGATTCCCTTACATTTCGTTTTCATTTCAGGATCCACAAGAAAAACTAAAAGGCAGCACGAAAAAATTGTTACATCTAATAGATACCCTTCAATCTAAAACCTATTCAAAAGGTCTGCCTCCTCCAAACATAAACGAAATTGAACCTATACCTCCAACAACAGAATTAACTGGTGTATGAAATTATTTTTGTTATTTTTTTTTCAATTTCTTTTAAATTATCTCTATAAGATAGATATCGATGGAAATTGGTAAGAATAATTGCAGCTGCTGCACTAATAGCCGAGTACAATAATTAAAAAATACTCAAAAGCTACGAAGTAAAGTGGTCGGATTCTCATGGAACTTTTTTTCATAGAGTTCCTATAGAGGTGTGTTATTTTCAATTCGACGAATTTATAATGTGTCCCACCTCAATTCACCTCATATTGTTACCTTTGTGCATCCATTAAGGTGGAAGCTCACATCTGGCCCGCGAAATTCTAATTTTCTTACGTTTTTGGCAATTTGCAGGCCAGTGCTTGGTTGTATGTTTATGAAAATTTGATTTGCGACTGTAAGACGTATGAAGTTATCGAATTATAACCATCAAAATTACTAACTACTAAAGAACGACGACTAAATTACTAAAGAATGACTTTTACATGCAAAAATCAATCTTGACATGAAAATGAACTTGGAGGGTTGTATTGATAATTTTGATGGTTATAATTCGGTAACTTCATACGTCTTACAGTCGCAAATCAAATTTTCATAAACATACAACCAAGCACTGGCCTGCAAATTGCCAAAAACGTAAGAAAATTAGAATTTCGCGGGCCAGATGTGAGCTTCCACCTTAAACGCCAATTATTATTTGTGGTCGCTAGCAACTGCTGCGTTCACGAGGTAATGGGTTCAATTTCCAGCTCGGGTAAAGTGTTATTGGGTTGTTCCATCTAAAGTGTCTCAGTACCTACTAGCCATGTAGTCTGGATTTGTGTCCGGTTGATGGCAATAGGCTCGCCCCCTATTACATGGGAAAAAAAAGAAAAACGTTATCGGCGAAATTTTTAAAATTTTCGGCACCTCTAGGCTAGGAAAAAGTCCGATTATAATCCAACCAGTATGATCTTCGTTCCAACTTTTTTTAATGGTACTTATTCAACATCAAACCTCCAAACAACGAACGCGCGATTTTGAAATCGATATTAAAATACCCAAGAACGCGTGTGACTATAAAAGTAATGATTTTAAATGTTAATTGGATGGAAAGGGAGAGAAGGACCAAAGAAAATATAGTCATGTATTGTATGAGGAATGATTTATAGGAAAAAGAAGTAAATAGATGCGTGACGATTGACAGAGAGAAAATGGAAGAAGACACATGTTGCGCCCACCACAAAAAACATGAGACAATGGCAGGAAGATGATGAAGTTTTAATCTTAATTTTGCCATTAGCGCAATTTTTGAAATATGTTTTTTTTTATTTTATTTATGAGATGATCATAACTTTCATAACAGTTGAATTCACTTTCCTAAGTTTTTAATTTTTTCGCTTTAGTTTAAAAGTTATATATAGCTAGCCTGTGTTGTCCGACTGCTGAGCAAAGGCCTCCCTCCAAAAGGCCTACCTCCTCTTAAAAGTTATATCAAATTGTAAATATTTTTTTGAATCCTGTACCGAAAACGTGCCGACGGTTCCCGAATAAACCCGAGCGCGTGTTAAATTATTCATATTATTAGCAAACAGGTGCTGCAGTGTATTGTTTTCGGATATTTTTAGTCAATGTACTAGCGTAAAAATGCTTTAACATTATGACGTCACAACCAATCGTGGCGAGTTTGAAGTCATGTGGTTCTTTTAACAAAATTAATTGGAGAACTATTCAGTGAAAATAAAATTTAGGAGATTTTCCTCTTAAATTTTAATTTCACAGAATAGTTCTCCAATAAATTTTGTTATTGTGGACCAATCGTGGCGTGGTTTTGGCATGGACTTTTTGCAAAGTGTTCAAGTTTTAAAATACTTTAAATAGTACTTACCTACACGTTCAAAAACGGTGAAGGAAAGCATCGTGAGGAAACCGGCACGTCCTAGAACCAAAAATTCGACTAGTGTCATTTAGGTACAAATCCGTACTGGGCCCGCGTGGTAGATTATAGCCCATACCCTCTCAATGAGAGGAGACCTGTGTCTCAGCAGTGAGAAAATTAATAGGCTGATGATGATGACGCTAAGCCTCTACAGCCCCTACGTCAATTACTTTGGTGATGGTTTGCTAAATAATACTTGTGGTGATATCTGATCTATGTTTCCAGATTAGGACCTCTTCAAGTAGTGACGGAACTGAGCAGGTACTGCAACAGTTAGAAGCCCAAACTAGTACATTAGATAATATCTACATACAGGTACTTTTAGTAATTTGCTAATAGATAATCTGAATAACGTTTGCTGCTTTACAAAGTATCATAAAAGTTACAATGATTTCCCACAGTGATTTCCAATAGGGTAGTTGACAAAAAAATGTAATTAGTCCGTCAGATAGACAGTGCTTCGAAAACTCGTGTGACATTTACCACGTAGTGACGTCAAAAGCCCCCACTCATTATCTTGAACGCGTTTTATCTTATTAAATTTTTAATAATTTACAATAATAGGGTATTTCACCAAAAAATATAATTAGTCGGTCTGTTAGATTATCGAAAAATATTGGATAAGTACATGTTTTTAGGGTTCCGTAGCCAAATGGCAAAAAACGGAACCCTTATAGATTCGTCATGTCTGTCTGTGTCTGTCTGTCTGTCCGTCTGTCCGTCCGTATGTCACAGCCATTTTATTCCGAGAGTATAAGGATTACACAGTTGAAATTTGGCAGGTAGATGTATTCTGTAAACCGCTTTTTGATTTTTATATAAAAAAAAAATATAAGATTAAGAGGGGGCTCTCCATACATGGAATTGAAACTAAAAAAACTTTTTTTCATCAAACCTACACATGAGGGTTATCTATGGATAGGTCTTCAAAAATGACATTGAGGTTCTTAAAATCATTTTTTCTCAAAGTCAATCGTTTCAAAGATAGACACATCCAAAGTGGTAAAAAGTGTGTGTCCCCCCCCCCTCTAACTTTTAAAGTAAGAGAGTGATAATTCAAAAAAAAATATATAATGTAGATCTCAACAAAAACTACCAACCAAAATTGGTTTGAACGAGATCTAGTAAGTATTTTTTTTTAATACGTCATAAATCGTAAATCGCAATTTACCGTTCATTCAATCAACTCAATTATAAAAATAATTAAAAAACATTTAATTTCATAAACTTAAACCTTTTGCATAAACCGTGAACCATTATTTTCTAATAATCTAATAATAAATCTGTAATAGGTGCCTGAGTAAATAATAATTATAATTCGCGCGGGGCGTGGCTTGATCGGGCGAGCGCGGGGGCAGGTTTCCGACTGCGCTAACCCGAACGGGCAGACACGTGAGTGCACGTGAGGGCAGGCGTCGTTGACACTCGTGCGCGCGGAGCAAATTTTTCGATACATTTGCGAACGCTTAATATTGTACGTTTACGATTTGATACTGTTTTCGTTGGATAAAATTAATTTTAATTACTTATATCGAAATTATTCTTTTAAAACTCATTCACTGCCTAGAAATAGGTAAACACTTACCTACTATAAAACGTCAACCTAATAAATAACTAACTTAATTTAAAAAATACGCTGTTATTAAAACATCGTCAAAGTTACAACGAACTACAATAACTTTTATATTATGTTACTTGCTGCTACGGAACCCTTTATGGGCGAGTCTGACTCGCACTTGGCCGGTTTTTTGTTTTATCAAATTAATATTTTTTATCGAAAATAAAACGTGTCACTTTGTGGGTAAAAAAGTACTAACCTTGTGACGTCACACGACTTGACGTGACTTTTCGAAGCACTGTATCGTCTTCATCTTTTGTCCTTCTGCAACTGAGGTGGGTTTCTCGTCAACATTCGACTGAGGTGTAGTCTGTCAGGCGTCACTATATACAGCATGATTTGTTTATAACTTTTAGAAATAATAGGGCTCTAGTTTTATTTTACTATTAATGGGCTTATGTATAATGAAATAAAAATGAATAAGCATGCTCAAAATAAAAAACGAGTTTATTGTGGAATCATTTATTGAGATCAGTATTTTCTTTATATTTACGTTTAAACTTACAAAACTATTAAAAAAAAACGAAATAATAAAACTTCTTTAAAACTGTTAATATTAATCTTTTAAACGTTATCATATAGCTCTAAAACAAAAATCACAACGTGATATCACGGTTCAATTAGGCACAAATCAGTCTCAAAGTTAACCCTAAATCTAAAGCTTAGGTTTACAGTCTTGACATAGTGGAGAAGAACATTGTAGACAAATTGGCTTTTTGCATGCGCAACAATGGTACCTTGTTTGCCTCTTCAATTTACTGGGACATATGCTGCATAGCTTCCTTCCAGCTGGACCTGGAAGCTGAACCACGGGTGGAGGGGGAGGTAAATCATTGCCTAAAGCTCGCGTTATAGTAAGACGGAGTTCTCTGGGCAGTCTGTCATTATAAACGCGTTCTTTTAAGCTAGAAAGAACCAATTCTCTTGCCAAAGATAGTAAAAAGTCCCCTCTTCGCAGCTTGGCACCTGGACAAGATTGGTATAAGACGAATGAATTAGTACCAGCTAAATCCAGAATTCTGTAAAATATCGTCATGGGCCAGCGGCGTGTTTTACGATTGCTTGAATAAATAGAGCATTTTTTATCAATTTCGTCGACTCCACCTTTAGAATGGTTATAGTCGGCGATCATAGTTGGTTTCATCGTTTTATCATCTAAGCTTCTAATGTGATGAGATGATAAAACCAATATTACTGCATTATTTTTCTTTGGTACGTGGGAAAGTAATGTAAAGTCTTTGGTAAACCCGTACAAGGAGCTCCCTGGTTCTCTTCTTTTCGCTGGCAAAAACTCTGGTGGAATTTCTCTTTTATTTTTCTTTAGAGTTCCCAGGTAAGTCAACTTCTTAGCTTTCAAAAGCTGCATTAGTTGAATGGAGCTGAACCAGTTATCGGCAGTTATATTTCTGTTGCTGTTTTCGATAGGTTTCGACAGTCTAAGAACGGATTGAGTTGGAACTCCTAGGTTTTTCTCTGCAGGTGACAGGCCTTCTCCATCAGAACCTTTACCGGTGTAAATATAAGCGTTGTATGTATAGTATGTTTGAGCATCAGATAATACAAGAACTTTAATCCCATACTTGGCGGGTTTGTTAGGCATATATATGAGGAACTTGCACCTACCTCTGAACGGAATAAGCATCTCGTCAATACATGTGTTTGGTCCAGGGATGTAGTTTTGTTGAGAGTTTGAAACAAATTTGTTAAATAACCATGATACTGCTGCTGATCGATCAGACTTCAAACGTTCTTGGCGATCGGTTCCATTGTCAAACCTCAAACAATTGAGTAATGTACAGAATCTGTATTTAGACATCACACAGCGGAAAATTTCGTGACCAGTGCCATCTGTAGCAAACAAGTAGTTAGCGTCTGCGCCGTTGCATTTGAATACTGAGCTATAGTACAAAAGGCCAAACAAACTTCGCATTTCAGTTTCATTTGTATCTTTGAGTTCCTGCCTGTTTGTGTTCCGAAAACGTTCTCGATACGTTTGTAATTTTTGGTTGGTGTGCAAAACAGTCTCTAGCATTTCGAGGTCGAAAATTTTAGACCAAAGTTCTTGATAACTTCTGAAAACAAGCTCTTCTCTTGGACGAGATACTTGAATAATATTATGTGCAGGAGTTCTGCTTGCCCTCGCTATTTCCATCTTAGACCATAAAAATCCGTTTTTTCCAATGTAGTTTGAACCATCTTGATCACCACAAACTAAAGAGCTAAGGGGCTCCTCGTCTTCAGAGTTAAAATCGCTCTCACTCGATTGGGCATTCTCTTCCACGAGGTCTTCATTTTCCTCTTGCTGTACATTTCCTTCCACACAATTAGGATCTTCTAACGAATTATCAAAATCGCTAAACTCGTTTTCTTCTTCTAATTCTTCAAGCCATTCCTCAATCTGCCCATCATCATTTGTATATCTTCCACTGCTGTCTCGTTTTGGTGGCCTAGTATCTGTACTTTGAGTCGTCATCTAAAAAAATATGAATATTATAAGTTAAGGCAATTAAATGTGAGGTTATATTTGAGAGACACTATGGTAGTATTAATATTTTACTGATGAAACGACTAACAGACACTATGAATCTAAAACGATATTGGTGAGGTGACGTCTATCAGAATCAACGTTTATTGCTGTACTTACGTCTGTGGGACACCAGCAGTCGAAAACTCCAAACGTGCACACCGCAGGGCCGCCCGCGCCTCACTGACCGTTAGCGCGAGCCGTTACAGGAAGGTACTGAGCGAGACAGAGCTACATCACGCCATGTTACGATCTGGCAACGTTTTTTGTGTTTGGTGGTGTCCGATAGACTACCACCTCAGTCGCAGAAGGTGTGAAAAAAAATAGAAAATACGTGTCCATTATTTTTTGAAAATCTATCTGACGGACTAATTAGATTTTTTGGTGAAATACCATAATGTAAATACTTATATCGATTCTGAAATATCTCTGAAAAGGCTGGTCTATTTCTGAGCATGAGGTTCTGGGTTCCCGTCTTGGACAAACTGTTTATTTTTTTTACACCAGGAATTTCTCAGTAGCAGCCGCGGAGTCTGCATTTGTCCCCGATTTATGGCAATAGCCTCGCCCCCGACTTAGCTGGCGAAATATGTAGGTATGTACTATTAGGTAGGTAGGTACACCTCTGCCTAGCCCTGCAGGGATTACAATGCGTGGTGTTCATGTTTTTTATTTTCTGCGTTTCAGAACGAAGATAATGATTGTTCAATATTCAAAAGGCTAACGAGAAAATGCACTTGTTTAAATCGGACGAACTACAATGATTTAATGATACATTTCAATGAAGACACCAAATACGTTACAACCCCTATTGGGGAAGTTATCAAAAATATACGCATTGTGAAGAAATTTTTGTACATGGGTGGCACTTATACGAAAAATGCATTGTTGTTTTTGAATGAGGTAGGTAATGACGCCGCACTGTGCCGTTGCGGAAGTCTCGTCGGCTTCCTATAAAGTTTACATTGTGAGCTGTTACTTTCAATATTCAGACCCAGTTGGTCCTCACATACACAACCTCCGTCATGTCTTGCGGTCACTCGCGGGCTGCAAAGTTATCGTTGGCGCGGATGTTAACGCGTCATCGTCTCTGTGGTATGGCAAGGTTCGGTCTACGGATTCCGACCGACGTTCCGCTGTCGAAGATTTCATTGCTGAAATGAACTTATCGATTCACAATACCCCTGATGCACCACCTACTTTTTGCAGCCAAATGGGCGAATCTTGTATTGACGTCACACTTTCTAGTGCAGACGTTCGTTTGGATAGGTGGCGTGTCCTACCAGACGCGTCATGTAGCGATCATCGGCTTATCGTGTACGAATTTGTTCCGATGTTTACTCAAGGTCCGTCACATGTCATTGGTAACTTTAGGTATAAATGTAAGGGCGCGAATTGGGAGTTCTTTAGTTTGCTTTTTGCATCTCACACCAAAGACTTCACTCGAGACGGGCTGTCAGCTGAAGAAAGTGCTGAAATTATGTCAGACACCTTCACTTACTGTGCTGACATTGCCATTGGTCGCGGATCTATGACCAACATACGGAGATGTGATTGGTGGTGTGACTACTTAATTGAACAACGTAAAAGTTATCGCCGAGCGCGTAGACATTTGAATAAGCTTAAAAAACAGACGGTCACCGGAGACCCACTTACCTCTGCTTTAAATGCGTTTAGAGTTGCCAAGTCCCGCTACAGAGCATCGGTAGAAAAATCTAAAGGTAATTTACTGCGGAAAATAGTAGAAAAATTGGATAAAGAAGGTCCGTGGTCTCCTTTGTATCACGAGTTCAAAGCAAATCGATCAGTGGATCTTGCGTTCGTAGAAAACATTAAAGTAAACAACAAACACACTACCGGTATTGAGGAGACAACCGAAGTTCTATTAAATACTTTGATACCTGATGATTCACCTGATAATGACAATGCCTACCACCAGCAGATCAGGGCGTGGGCGGCTGTGCCACCTGAATCACCAGCGTCAGACCTTCCATCCATTGACGAATTTATTAACGTTGTCAGGAAGCTTCCACTTAACAAATCGTCAGGTGATGATAAAATATCGAATCGGATGATAATAGAAGCATGTAAAACAGCGGCCGACGCAATTTTAAGGGTTTACAACAGTTGTATTGCAGAAGGCGTTTTTCCTCGTGTATGGCGTCGCGGCTTCATACGAATAATTCCGAAAAGCGGCGACAAGCCACCGGACGACCCTAAGTCTTATCGCCCTATAACACTACTACCATCCTTGGGGAAACTCCTGGAGCGCCTTATCGTTCCACGTTTACTACCAGACGGTCCAAAATTTCACAACAACCAATTCGGTTTTACCGTTGGAAAATCTACCGTAGACGCGGCTCTGTCTGTCAGGAAAATTGTCAATACATCTCAACACAAGTACGTAGTTGGGATCTTTCTTGATATTTCTGGGGCTTTTGATAACGCATGGTGGCCGATGCTACTCCTAAAACTGAAAACTCGTGGTTGCCCTAAAAACATATACAATCTTGTTTATTCGTACTTCTTGAATGGTTCCGCGAAACTCAAGCTCGGACATCATTCTATGTCAAAGTCCCTCACCATGGGATGCCCTCAGGGTTCGGTTATGGGTCCGTATGTATGGAACGTAGGCTTCGATGACTTCCTCGCGATTCCGCTTCCATGTGGCTGTTCATTAACCGGTTACGCGGATGACGGCCTGCTGCTCGTTCAGTCAAGTACTCGGGCTGGACTCGAAAATTTGGCTGACACTTGCCTAAAATTAATATCCCAGTGGGGCGCTCGTAACCGTTTGACCTTTGCACCACACAAAACGTTTCAACTTCTTTTAAAAGGTAATCTTAAATCATGTCCTAGTATTAAATTTAATAACGTTCCCGTGAAAAGGAAGCAGTCCGTGTGTTACCTTGGGTTTGTCTTAGAGAGGAATTTTTCATTCATTGAACACATAAAAACCGTCGGTGAAAAAGCTAAAAAGAACTTTTATGCCTTAACGAGAATATCTAAATCTACGTGGGGTTTATCATTTTTAACTCTAAAGACGATCTATGGGGCTACTTACTTGGGGTGTATGTGCTATGGGGCACCAGTTTGGGCCGATAGGGCCACCATAGGAGCGGCACGACGTAAATTACTTCAAAGCCAGCGGTTGGCTTTGATTTTCTTGTGTAAAGCGTATAGGACGGTTAGTACTGAAGCCTTACCGGTACTGGCAGGGGTACTTCCAGTCGATCTTGAAGTGCAGCGCCGTGCTTCAATGTACTACTGCGCACGAGAGACCGCGGACGCAGACTTTTTATTGCATCGTGACCGTGCTAAAGTAGCTAGATTACTTAAACCACAGACTGACGTCTGGGAGGAACTTTTGTCTGAATGGCAATGTAGGTGGGATAATTCCATCAAAGGCCGACACCTCCACCAGTTCTTTCCATCCGTTCGTGAGCGGCTGGCCAGGACATGGCTGGAGGTGGATCACTGTGTTGCCCAATTTCTCACAGGTCATGGTAACTTTAAGAGTAAATTATTTTCCTTCAAGCTTGTTGCCTCGCCTTTCTGTCAATGTTCTACATCTGACTGCGAATATGAACAATCTGCACATCACATCTTATGGGAGTGTAGTCTTTGGGAGAATGAACGTAATATTATGTTAAATAGTGTACAGGTTACTTCCGGAGTTATTTATTACACGGACCTTGTAGAAACTAGAACAAATTTCCGTGCGTTCAAGCATTTTTGTCATACCTATTATTGGAATCAAATATAACAGCTCACAACTTAGGACCCAGTAATATTAATGACAATAATATCCGTGGTGGTAGGCAACTGGGCTTATCCCAGTTGTATACGTCCCTGTGTGCCTATTGGCCTTGTTCAGTTCTGTCTCCTGCTGATATGGAGGGAAGTGAAAATTATGTTTTTCCTACTCCTCCGCTATTCTTTTCTGATTAATTTCGTTGCGGGATCCAAGACAGTTAAATCATTTCTCTGGGACTTCGTCGGGCTTCATTGTCTCGGCGCTTTTCTTGTGGTCGCCACTGTTGATTCTGGCTTACAGGAGTTACAGTGGTTTGGGAATAGTGCGGCGGGCTTGTCCCATTTAAAAAAAGGTAGGTAATGACCATTATTATGTGCAGGGGTCATATTTATTATC
This sequence comes from Diarsia rubi, assembly GCA_932274075.1. Taxonomy (NCBI): domain Eukaryota; kingdom Metazoa; phylum Arthropoda; class Insecta; order Lepidoptera; family Noctuidae; genus Diarsia; species Diarsia rubi. The sequence continues at coordinate 13,873,200 of OW026424.1, read as the reverse complement.
ATTTACGATTTGTTCCCCCTACGTCGAGCCGAGAACCTTGCCTCGATTCAATTCCCCCCACGTGAAGTCTACGATTTTTTTCCCGCATGTCCCGCTACGTCGAGTTTCTTTACCCCGCTTCTTTCCCTATAACTCGAGTTTAATAATATTGTATTTTGAAGTACAGTCAACGGCTTACTTCCTCATAATTCTGGCCTCCTGTAGTTTGTGAAATAAATCCCTATTTCAAAATTGGCAAGGTCAAAAATAGGAGATGAGCAAGAAGGATAGATTACCTACCTACATGAGCCACATAACTGACAGTCGACCACTTTCATCCTTATATCTTATGCTATAAGGTTGATCCCACCAAAAACAAAACTTGTATAAAAAGCCAAGCCGCGCAACTCAGTTCTTTTACCGTAAAAAGTAGTGAGATCCATGTAATACCAAGTCAGTTAATATATTTAATCCCTACTTAAAAACCTTTGATGTTTTAAATAAAAGATTGACTTGGCAATCGCATCGCATCCGCCAATGTTAAACAGGCCATTGTAATAGCTAATCGCCATCGCATTGGCCAATGTGATACAGCGGCCAAGTCAATCTTTTATTTAAAACATCAAATTCAGGCATCTAGTTTTATCCACAACGAAGTTATAGGAGGTCGAAAATGGCCTGAACTGGTTCGAGAAAAGGATGGTACGGCCGTGCCGCTTTATTGCTCGACTTGGCGGGGGCACTGCTGTGCCCCCAGATAAGTGGTCGACCGTTAGTGTCCACTGTATTTCATCTGATAATTTGCAGGCCTTCGATAAGTCAGCCCATGCGGAGAGAGTAGAAATTACGCTTGGATGTTCGCACGCCGACTTGTGTAATGTTTTTGAGAACCAGACCATGGTGACTGTCTGCATAGCTTGGCCTCAGAAGTACACAAACTTTGCAGATATCATCAATCAGGTATAATGTTTACCTGCCTTTAAATGTTGATGGCATTTGGTTTCACCCACCCTGGCTAGCTAACCCTCTGACTAGTTTCTTATACCTTCTAGTCAGTTCCAGTAATTTTAAGTTAAAGTCTACGTAACAACTAAGCTTTATAAATAAATCTTTACTCTAATACCTACTAGTAAATAAACTTGCCTGTTTTATTTCAAAATTCAGCATTTCACTGAATGCATACCTACTTATTTTATCGCGACCAAAAGTCTTTTCATCCCGTCTTTCAACCCTTTTTCGCATTAAAAAGTAGATTATGTACTTTCTGTGTAAATTTTATTTAAATCTATTCAGTAGTTTTGGCGTGAAAGCCATTCTAGCCATCTATGGTGAAAGCGCGACAGACAGACAGAGTTATTACCGCATTTATAATAATTATATCAGAAGGAAGTAAGGATTACATAATAAGGTACCTACTTATAGCAAAAAAATATTTTGTGTACGTTTATCTGTTTGTTCCGGCTAATGAAAGAGCTGGACCGATTTTGGTAGATTGCCAGAAATCTATCAAAATCGGCCCAGCCGTTCATCTAGCTGATGCTGTAAGGGGTAGCTTATGCACAATACTTATGGAGTTTATAACATTTCAGGAATTAGCAGCATCATTTTTACACAAATTTGCTAAGTTGGAAGAGGGGAGGCGTTACCTGAAATACACAACAAGAATAATCAATGACATTAAAAAAGTTTTACGGAAAAAAAGTTCGCAAATGGACGAAGATGTAGTAACAACATTAAAATCCGCATTAAACTTGCTTGGTCCTCCAACGCCACAAAATGTCAGTGTAGTATACTACTCCTGGCGCAATGATGAAGGTAAAGTAAGGAATATTTAATACTAGCTGCTGCGCCAGCGGCTTCGCTCGCTCAACTCAAAAAATATCCCACGGGAAGATAAAATCGAGATAAAAACTATCCTAATCCAGGTTATAAACTATCTTTGTACCAAATTTTATCCAAATCCGTTCATGAGTTTTTTCGTGAAGATGTAACAAACATACACACTCACAAACTTTCGCCTTTATAATATTAGTGTGATGTGATGAGACCAACTACTTCAAGTCTTCAACTTTACAAGTGAATACGTTTGGCTAGGGTAGACATTTTCTAATGCTTTTCTTTATCTACGTTTAGTACATAATATACCAAACAGACAAGAAGTAAACATTCATCTGTCTTCGGTTTGGGACTATCTAAATCAACGCCCAACCTGCACCCACTCCACCACGTAACGAACGATTTTGTATATTCGGACACATTACTATTGTTATAGCTAGCCCATACTGTCCCACTGCTGGGCAAAGACCTCCCTCCATTCCTTCCAGCGACCACGATTCCGTGCAATGATAAAGATATACACGTCATAATAAATGACATTAATTTTCAGGTAAGGTAAGGGAAAGTATAAATGGTCTTCACCAGTTTAGACAATATATGACCCTAAAAGAAGTTACTATTTATTTAGATTTACTAGCTCACTTCAGTCATGGTACGGCCAAAACAGATCTATCAAAATACCTACCAGATTTGTTGCATATATTCAAACAAATGCTAAGAGAGTATGACAACAGTGAAATTAATATTATGATCACAAATATTCTTAACAATATTCTTTCGAACTCGATAAATAATGTTTTTGATAAAGAAAATGAACCAGATGAAGTTTTACCAATGATAGTGGCAGACACCGGAACAGAGGTAGGTAATGTACTGGTACCTAACAACAGGACAGCCCTCCGCAACCTTACAGGGCTAATTCACCTCCTTATTTTGAAACCTAAACCACTGGATTTCTTCTCAGAGTTCTTTTAAAATGCTACGTAATATTACCTTCTCTGTAAGTAGCGCTCCATTTATGTGTATAATATCTACGGATACCTACAAACAGAAATCCCACAAAACAGTATTTTTTTGGGGGCTGGGAAATCATCAAATGACTCATCCCGCTCTCCGGGCAGAGCGCGGAGTGTCAGACTTCTACTGACTAAAAGCCACCCATTTTCCTTGTTAGCCTTTTGTGCCGAGACAGACCGCGGTATCTCTTTCGAACAACCCACAGCCCCGATGGGCGTCGTCCCTTCCATGTTGCTGACATCTCTTAAAGGCGCGTGGAACACGAACGCGCCTTGGATACGGCCTGTCGTCGTCATAAGACGGACGGATGGCGAGCTAGCCCATGACTCACTGTCCACAAGCCCGTGCCTACGGTAGCAGAAAGCCTTCAGGTGGCCCTCGACGCCCGGAGCGTCTTCCGCGGCGGCTGGGACGAGAGGTTCGCTCCCTCTCTCGATCTGTCACCTTCTTCGGTAGCATCACTGCTTCGCAGAAGGAGGCGATGGCGACGGGCGTCCCATTCCCTCTCGTCCTACCTGTACACGTCAGACAGAGTTCATCGAAGTTGTCGCCATGCTTACCGTTGCTGTCGGCGCCTCGCCTATGTGCGGCCAACCGCGGGGAAGGCGCGGGGCGCGGCGTACCGAGCGCGGGCCGCCGATTGCGGCTGCACGCGCTCCCCTCACTCAGCTTACCGACACAGGCCACTACGGGCATTTCTTTGTACCTAGCTATTGATAGTGTTACTTATGGTATTAAACCTATTTTATATACAGTCCACTACTCTTATCATTTAACGCCCACTCGAGTCTATACATTGGTCCTCCGATTGCGCAAAATTAATTACCGGTATAACCGTAATTAACGCCGTCAATATCACCGGTCGTCGTGTTCCACGTCGCGGACTTTGATCGCGCGCGAGCGCCACGCGGCACGACACGAACATTGAAGTAAAGGAGTCGTTCCCGAAGCAACCTGCATCGTCATCGTGGGAGCTGAAGTCATACAGGGACTATAATACTGTATTTGAGTGAGTCCGTTCCAATTAGTTATTTTTTCTTGCTTTCTTCACATGCCGAAAAATTATTGTTTTTACTTTCAGTGTTCATATAGTGCTTAAAAAAAACGTTATTTCCCATTAATATCAAAATCACTGCTTACAATCACGCATATTTCGCAAAAAAAACGCTAGGTAATCAGCTGATTTGCACGAAGTTTACACGTGTTGACCGATAGTGATTCACGATCCCTTTCACTAACGCACAGCTGTTTTGCTGTTTTTTATCTATTGAGCTCATTAGCATTGTGCGGCCAGGTGTTCTTTTTACGTAAACATGGCAGATAGTTTAAAGACATTAATTAAAAAACGTAGTTCAATTAAGTCGAAGCTTACTATTTACAGTAACTATTTAAAGGTGGTAAAAAGTAGTTCCACAGTATCTGAGCTGCAACGCTTAGACTTAGAGGAGCGTTTTAATAAATTCGAAACCTTACACACCGAATTTGACGCCTTTCAGACACAGATCGAGGTACTTTCCGATGACGACGAGTCTGCGTTGACTGAGCGTGAGGACTTTGACCGCCTGTTCTTTAACCTGGTGGCACTCACGCGCAGCCTGCTCGGTGTCTCGGCCAACGGTGCTGCGTCGGAGGCGGGCTTCAAAGATGCTGACTCAGGTGCACATGTTTCTTTTAGGAATTCTTTTGTTCGTTTGCCTAAGATAGATTTGCCTCACTTCGATGGGAACTACCAATGCTGGCTCGAGTTTAGGGATACATTTGGGTCATTAATTCACGACAACACTAGCATAAGTGACATCAACAAATTCCACTACCTGCGAGCTTCTCTCCAGGGAAACGCGGCTTTAATTATTAAAAACATAGACTTTAAAGCCGATCATTATTTACTTGCGTGGAATTTGTTGTGCGAACGTTACAATAACAACCGCCTATTAGTGAATAACCACTTTCAAGCTTTGTTTGATGTCGAATCCATAACAATTGAGTCAACTGTTTCCATCAGAAACCTTGTTAACAACATTAATAAAAATGTTAGGGCACTAACAAATTTACAAAAGCCCACTCAATATTGGGATGATATTATTATTTATTTCATGGTTAAAAGGTTAGATATGACAACAGGACGAGATTGGGAAGAACACAGAAATAGTAATTTTAAAGAAGATCCTACTTTAACACAATTTTGTTCATTTTTAAGCAGGAAAGCAGACTGGTTAGAATCAGTGGAGTCCAATCATGGCACTTCTGTTATGAATACTACTGTTGCCTTAAATAATAGCCATAATTCTAACAAAACTGAGACTAAACCTAACCAGACAAATAAAAAATCAGACTACCAAATTAATAAAAATAAAAACAGTAAATGTCCACTTTGCTCCCAAACACATACATTATTTAAATGTGAATCTTTTAGAAACTTGTCCATAGAACATCGCTTACAAAAGGCAATTGAGTTCAAAGTGTGTATTAATTGCTTACGCTTTGGACATAGTTCAAACAATTGTAGATTTTCACATTGTAAATATTGCACAACAAAACACAACACGCTTTTACATTTAGAAAGTAACGAACCAAAACTTGCTTCCAATCCATTGCCTTCTGCTATGCCTTCTTCTTTACCTTCTTCAAGTGTCGCGCTTTCAGCCAATTCCATGCAGCTTGCTACTTCTGCGCATGTTTTACTGTCCACAGCGATGGTGAACGTGACGGGCGTGACGGGTAAGAAGTACATGGCGCGCCTACTACTGGACAACGGCAGTACGGCGAACTTTATTACGCAAAGCTTGTCAGAGAAGCTGGGTTTGTTACGACGCGGTACGAGCACCAAGGTAACGGGTATTAATAATCACATATCCACCAGTACACAGTCTTGTCATCTCACAATAGAGTCTTTATGCTGTGCCTTTACTGTAGATATCGAGTGTCATGTTTTGCCTGAAATTACAAAGGTTCTACCGTCTTCATTCATACATATCGCACACGTCCCTATTCCTTCAGGTCTTCAGCTAGCAGACCCGAACTTTAATGTTCCGTCGGTCGTAGATATCCTGGTAGGGGCAGAAGTTTTCTGGAATGTCTTAGGTAGCAAAACAATAGACATAGGGAAAAACCTACCTAAACTATGCGAGACCAAGTTAGGATGGTTAGTTTCAGGTAGTATTTCGCAACAATCATGTTTTTCTGCTATTCATTTTTGCCATCATTCCAATGTCACTCCCGACCTCACTTATTTTTGGGAGCTTGACAACGTAGCTTCAAAACATTCACTCTCACTTGAAGAGAGAATGTGTGAGCAGTCTTTTGCTCAAACCACTGTTCGTAATGACAGTGGAGGATTCGTCGTCACTATGCCTTTAAAAGGGGATCCTAGTACATTAGGTCATTCTTTTACCAATGCTAGAAATCGTTTTCTTTCCCTTGAACGGCGATTTAAACGCGATCCGTTATTTCATAAAAAATATAATGAGTTCATGAGAGAATATGAGCGCCTAGGTCATATGACATTAGACTCAGACTGTACTCATTCACCAGAAAACTCTATGAATAAATATTATATCCCACATCATGGAGTTATTCGTAGTTCCAGCACCACTACACAACTACGCGTAGTATTCGACGCATCAGCTTCTACCAGTTCGGGAATGTCACTTAATGACATTCAGATGGTCGGACCCGTAGTTCAAGACGATCTGTTTTCCATTCTAACACGTTTTCGTCAGCATAGGTATGTGGTGTCAGGTGACGTAGAGAAGATGTACAGGGCCATTGAGATAAATCCAGTCCAAAGACCTCTTCAAAAAATAATTTTTAGGTTTGAACCTTCAGAACCTCTTAGGACTTATACTTTGAACACGGTAACCTATGGTACCGCTTCTGCACCCTATTTAGCCACTAAGTGTCTTGTAAGTCTGGCTGATAACATTGAGGATAGTCGTGCCCAATGTGCCATTCGACGTGACTTCTACGTTGATGACTTTCTTAGTGGAGGGGATACCATAGCTGAAACTGTTGAAATTTCTAAAAAGGTGCATTCAATCCTATCATCTGCAAAATTTAATTTACGTAAATGGCGGTCAAATAACTCTCAAATTCTCAAACAAATTACACATAACAGTGAGTTACATAACACTTTAGATTTTTCTGAGCAAGGTTTGAACTCATTTCAAACTAAAACTTTAGGTCTTAACTGGGTTTGTGACTCAGATTCACTCACTTATAATATAAATATCACCTCCACTACTAAAGTCACCAAACGTCATGTCCTTTCTGTCATCAGTATGATCTTTGACCCACTAGGCCTCGTAGGTCCGTGCGTCGTCGAAGCAAAGATGATAATGCAGCGTCTATGGCTAGATAAGTATGACTGGGATGACGAAGTATCACCCGAAATGAAAAACCTTTGGTCTACATTTGAAGGCACAATAACATCATTGAATGATTTTAAAATTCCTCGTTGGGTTTTGCTTGAAGACTCTATTACGCATGAAGTACACGTCTTTACCGATGCGTCCGAGAAGGCTTATGGCGCTTGCGTGTACATTCGGTCTTGTAATGGCAGTGGATCCATAGGCGTACAGCTTCTAGTCTCTAGAAATCGCGTAGCGCCCATCAAACCAACAACGATACCGAGGCTTGAACTTTGTGGAGCTTTGTTAGGTGCAAGGCTGTGTACTAAGGTTCAGGAATCACTTACCATGCCCATTCATAGATGTAGATTCTGGTGTGATTCTACCATAGTCCTGGGTTGGCTCTCTACTCCTTCAAACCAATTAAAGCCTTTTATCAGGCACAGAGTCAACGAAATACAGGAAAGTACATGTGGTCATACCTGGAGCTACGTACCGTCGAAGGACAACCCGGCGGATCTTGTTTCCCGTGGTCTGAGCGCTAACGTTCTCATGAACGACCCTCTGTGGTGGTCTGGACCCTCATTTTTACAGCGTAGTGAAAATGAGTGGCCCAGCATGCCAAACACCGGGAAAGATAGTCTGCCGGAAGTAGTGACTCATCTTATTAGTGGTGATAGCAACAGTCATTCATTAAGTAGTAATCATACAAACATTCCCATTCATTCATCAATCATTCATGATTTATTAGTAAAGTATTCTAGCTTAACAAAAATACAAAATATATTTACATTTGTACAACGCTTTAATTACAATGTAAAACATAAAAATAAATTGCAAGGTAATTTTACTATCACAGAACTTGAAAATTCATTAAATTTAATTATACATTATTCACAGCTTGAAATGTTTCCTGAAGAGTATAATTTGTTAAAGTCTGGACAAAAATTACCGCGCAAAAGTAGATTGCTTCCTCTGACACCGTTCATTGACGATCATAACCTCATCCGCGTGGGCGGGAGGCTCGATAACTCCCCCTACGATTTCAATGTAAAACATCCAATTGTTTTATGTAGTAAGCACGTACTTACTAAACTTATATTTCAAATGCAACATTTAAAGCTAGCGCACGCTGGTCCGCAGTTGTTACTGTCCTATATACGACAAACTTATTGGCCTCTAGGTGGCAGAAACTTGTCTAGGTTTGTCGTGAATAAATGTCTTAAATGTTTCAGACATAAGGCTCAGAACGTACAGCCTATAATGGGTCAACTACCCAGTTCAAGAACCAATCTTGAATTTCCATTTTTGAATAGTTACGTTGACTACGCTGGGCCAGTATTGATAGCCAATCGTAAAGGCCGAGGATGCAAACTTACTAAATCCTACATGTGCATCTTTGTTTGCTCGGCAGTAAAAGCCGTACATTTGGAGCTCGTCACCGACCTCACCAGTGAGGCCTACATGGCCGCTCTAAATCGTTTCGTGGCGCGTCGTGGCAAGCCTCGAAGCATCACGTCCGATAACGGGACTAATTTCGTAGGCGCATCAAATGAGATGTGTAGGTTCTTACAATCATCAAATGTTGCATCTGAAATGGCACAGGAGGGTATCGATTTTATTTTCACGCCAGCATACAGCCCTCACTTTAATTCATTAGCTGAAGCTGCTGTAAAATCGTGTAAGCATCATTTAAAACGCTTATTACATCATACCCATTTCACTTTTGAGGAGATGGCTACCTGTCTCACTCACATAGAGGCGGTGTTAAATTCTCGCCCTCTAACTCCTCTTTCTTCTGACCCTAACGATTTTTCGGCTCTCACTCCCTTTCACTTCCTAATTGGACGACCATTCTCATCGGTAATACATCCTCAGTTGACTGAAGCCAACATCACGCGGCTGGATCGTTGGAAGCGGATCCAGTTCATCAGGCAACATTTCTGGGGACGCTTTCATAATGAGTACACTTCTCTGCTGCAGGCAAAATCAAAATGGTCTCATTCCAGAGGTGAATTGAAGCCGGGGTCATTAGTCTTGATCAAGGACAAGACAACGCCACCTCTGCTCTGGTCCCTGGGTCGGGTCACAAAGACCTATCCCGGTGTAGACGGAGTCACGAGAGTGGCTGAGATGAAGACGAAGCGGGGCACCATTCGTCGTGCCTTCAACTGCATCTGCCCCCTACCAGTCGAAGATTGAAGACTTCTCTTCAACCCGGGGAATATGTCGGCGCCTCGCCTATGTGCGGCCAACCGCGGGGAAGGCGCGGGGCGCGGCGTACCGAGCGCGGGCCGCCGATTGCGGCTGCACGCGCTCCCCTCACTCAGCTTACCGACACAGGCCACTACGGGCATTTCTTTGTACCTAGCTATTGATAGTGTTACTTATGGTATTAAACCTATTTTATATACAGTCCACTACTCTTATCATTTAACGCCCACTCGAGTCTATACAGTTGCCGTTCGCTAAATGCGTTTTGCTTTTGCCACGGTAACGATACATTGCGCGTTATGAGAAAAGACAAAAAATAATTGGATTCCTATAACGTTCCGGAAATAATTTATTGTACGGGTCGTCTATGAAATTATACTTAATTTGACTCATCAGTCTGCGGAGGGCTGACCCTTACACCCTGTATTGAAAATCAATAATAGGGGATCGAACAAAAAAATAATAATTAGTCCGTCAGATAGATTTCTAAAAAATATTGGACACGTATTTTTTCTTTTTTCACATAAACAAAAATGAAGACGATACTGTGCTTCGAAACCTCGTGAATTCCTTGAAAACGTCACTAGTCAGTACATTTTTCACCTACAATGACGTCACAACCCCCCACTCATGATCTTTGATGCGTCTTATTTTCGTCAATTTTATTAATTTGTTATAACAAAAAAACACGTATCCAACATTTTTCGATAATCTAACTGACGGACTAATTAGAATCATATTTTTTGACTCAGTCCGATCCCCTATTTAAATGTATTATTAACCATAACACAATGCTTTACAAACCTCAGCCTATTGAGACGATGGATCAGCGAATTCAAGTGCCACAAATTCCATATAATGAAAAGAAGCCTTTCAACAAATTTCGTCAATTCTCGAACCGCAGAGGTTGGTATCCTTTGTATAAAAATACTAGCTGTTGCCCAGACCTTCGTCCGCGTGAAATTATTATAAAAAAAAGTAGTTAAAAAACTAAAAAACTCGACTGAAAAAACTGATTTTCATTTCATAATTTAATATTCAAATGAACCCCGCCTGCTTCCAAGTTTTGTTTAATTTAAAATGTGCTTGTTTTTTGCTTTTCAGTTTTTTCATTCGGGTTTTTTAGTTTTTTAACATTTTTTTTTTATTCCAGCGTTTTAGCTATTTTGTGTTATCTTTCGTTGGTTGCGTAAAATTCTTCGCAGATAATTTAACTTTTGTGTTTATTTATAGGTTTTGTGACTTGAATTTCTTTTAAACATATGTGTCATATTTTGATACCCTCTCGATGATCATGGTATTTTTATATCGTGGCAAATTTCTTTGTTTTTTAATTTTAATGTAGACAGTTGTCACTGTCTACATTAAAATTCTCTCTTGCCATCAAGACGAATCTAACGACGTATATTTTATTCAAATCTCTTTATCCGTTTAGGAGTTATGAGGGAACAAAGAAAGGACATACATACATACACGGCAAACACATAGCCCTCCTTTTGGGCTTCGCCGCAGTCGAGTAAAAAGATTACTTCCCTCAATCGGATTTTCTTAATAAATTCAAGGCTTTTTTGCATGCAACCCTAATTCTATTTCTAAAATAAAAATTATTGATTCCCTTTACGTCGAGTCCCTCTAAGTCGAGTCTGAGTCTATTTTTCTTGCAAAATCTTGCTATTTTACGCTTGCTGTTACCGGTACGTCGAGTTTTGTTACTAAGCAGTCAGGACAAAAAATTAAGGCCAGTAATTACTGCTTATAATATCAGCTATATGCCAGTAAAAGTGCCGTCAAAATCGGTCTAGTCATTTCGTCGGAGATTAAGATAAGATAAGATAAGATAAGATAATATTTATTTGCATAAACATGTGGTCATACATGCAAGAAAATGCATGCAAGATGATAATAATAGTATTAGGTCCAGACATGTTTGCCACATGATGTGACGTGCAAATATGTAGAGAAAAAAAAAAAAAAAAAAAACATAATTAATGGAAACAGTCCCTCATGCCATAATAACTATAAATTGAACAAATAAAGAATAAAAATAACACTGTCATAAATTAAAAATAACAAAAATCGAATACACATTAGCAGCATTAATACATTCTTAAGACTGTTATTTATACAAATCATGTCAACAATAAAATATAACATAAATAAAAAAGCATTCAAAATTAATCAATCAATTCCATTGTAAATTAAGAAACACAAATGTAAAAATAATAATCAAATCATAGAAATATTATAGTAAAAACACAAAAAATAATAATAATCAAAACAAACCAGCTACTCTGTCAATTCAAATCTTTCCTCTAGGAACTCGTTGATGTTATAGAATGCTTTCTTTACCAAATATGTATTAAGTTTTCTTTTCAGGTGTACATTATTAAGTTCCTTCCAACTTTTAGGCAACTTATTATAAACAGTTGGAGCCATATGAAAAACGCTTTTGCGCATAAGTGCAGTCCTACAGGGGGGTACGCAAAGTTGGGTTTGGTCACGCCTGTTCCTGGGAAATTGATCTTCTTTGCGCGGAAATAAGTTAGGATTGTTCCTGACAAACATAACGCATTCAAGTATATAAAGAGATGGCAAAGTTAAAATTTTATGCAATACAAAATAGGGTTTGCAGCTGTCCGTAGTTTTCAAATGAAACATTGCTCTAAGGCATCTCTTCTGTGCCTTAAATGCTACTTCTCTATTAGTCGAGTTACCCCAGAAGATAACACCATATCTGAGAACAGATTCAGCCAGACCATAGTAAGCGGTTAATAACGCCTCCCCATTGACATTTCTTGACAGCAAGTATAATGCATAGGCACAACTACTAATACGTCTACACAGAGCATCTATTTGGTCCTTCCAATTTAACTGTCGGTCAATAATTAGTCCCAGAAACTTAGTTGTATTAACTGTGTCAATTGTTATATTATTATATGTAATGTCAAGATTCGCAAATGTCAATAAACGCTGGCTAAAATGCATAATAACTGTCTTACTTAAATTAATTTTTAAATTATTATTTTCTAACCATTGTATAGTATTGATCAATGTATTAATAATGTCATTTTTATATAAGTCTTTATTTTTACAGGGTATAGTAATAGTACTGTCGTCCGCAAAAAGTGTTACAGGATAGTCAATTGACTTTGGAAAGTCATTTATGTAGAGTGTAAAAAGTGGAGGTCCTAGAACACTTCCTTGGGGAACTCCGTAAGTAACGGTTCGTTCCTCCGATAGAATGTTTTCTTCATGTTTGGTTTTAGCGTTTAATCTACTTATTTCGGTTATTTGTTTTCTGTCGTTCAAATATGATTTGATAAGTTCAAGAACATTCCCTCTAAAACCGTACGCATCAAGTTTTTTTAATAAAATATCATGTTGGACATAATCAAATGCCTGAGTCATGTCACAAAATATAGCACAGACTGGATTATTTTTATCCATATTTGACATAACCACGTGCAAAAAATCATAAACTGCCATATTTATCGTTTTCTTTTTTCTAAATCCTTTTTGTTCGGAACAGAGTATATTGTTCACTTCTAAATAAAAACTAAGTTGATTATAAATAAAGTATTCAATCACTTTTGAGAACATCGGTATTAATGCAATCGGCCTGTAACATTCCATTAGTTCTCTGTCTTGTTTTTTAAACAATGGCTTTATAACCGATTTTTTTAAAGCGTCAGGAAATATGCCTTCACTCACACACAAATTTATAATATGACTGAGCGGCTGACTTATTTCATCGGCTACTGTTTTTAGTATTTTTGTACTGATCCCGTCATAACCCACACTATTTGTATTGTTTAATGCTAGAATTATTTTCGATATGTCATTCGAAGAACTTGGGGCGATAAACATAGAATCCCTTCTGTTCAAAATATGTTTAGTAACTCTGTGCCCTGAATTTATCGAGGGTTGAATTTTGTCAATAAAATAATCGTTAAATAAATTAGTAATTTGGTTTGGATCCGAGACTATTTCATTATTAATTCTAATTTTGGGGATATTATTCTTTGGTATATTTAATTTTGATTCGTTTATAATTTGCCAGGTAGTTTTGGACTTATTAATTGATGTCTTTATTTTGTAATTATTTTGTGATTTCTGTGTTAAATTTATTATTCTTTTAAATAGTCTTGCGTAATTCTTAAATCGCGTTTTGTTCTCTTGAGTAGGTTTTTTTCGATACTGCCACAACAATTGACGTTTTTTCACACTACATTTTTTAATCCCGCGCGATACCCATTTTTGTTTATTGTGAACATTAACTGAAATACGATGTAAGGGGAAGCACTGATCGTATAATAGAATGAAAATATCTACGAAATTCTCATATGCTAAATTTGGGTCCTTGGCTGCATAGACATCTGAAAAAGTTAGGTTTTGCAGATAGCCTTTAAACTTATTTATGTTGTCTTTATTGTAGTCACGTCTTCTTTTAGTCCACCGTTTAAAAGTACAGACGTTACTAATTGGACACTTCAATAACTGTGCAGTATGGTCAGACAACGCCAACTCCAATATTGTGGCTTTCCAGGACTTTTTAAAATTATGCGCAAAATTGTCTATGCATGTCTGGCTCTTAAGGCGCGTCGGTTGATAAAGTGCTAGTTTTAAGTTAAAGCTTAATAATGTATTTTCGAAGTCTACAGATTGCCTGTTTCTCTTAAGAACATCTATATTAAAATCCCCTACTAAAACAATATTTTTACAATCATTTTTCACAATAGTCTGCAATATTATCTCTAATTTATTCATACATTCGTTGAAATTTTTAGCGTTAGGTACTCTATAAATACAAACACAAACAATCCTATGAGTAAAAAGTTCAATGGCACAGCATTCAAAGACACCCGTTGATGACATTTTTGCTATTTTTGGTAACTCTCTCCATTGAAGGCCTGTCTTTACCAGTATACATGCACCACCTCTCTTGCTTTCTTTTCTACTGAATGAGGCCGCCAAGCAGTAATTCTTTAAATTAAGGAGATTGTCGTAGCCCTCCATCATGAAATGCTCCGTTATGCACAGAACATCTACGTTTATGTTTCTATCTGACAATTCATTCAAGCTGACTGCAAGGGTGTCACATTTCGCCAGCAAGCCTGCTATGTTTTGGTGCAGTATATATAAATGATTAGTCACGAAAAAAACTGTCATCCGTTGTAGCTCCTTCGTTTTTGTCTATTTCATTTTGTTGTGTGTCAGCGTAATTGTGAGTAATGTCAGTAAATAATTTAAATAAATCATTTAATATTGTTCGTAGTCCAAGATTATTGATAGTCCCTGTGTATATATTAAACATGCTGTCGTCATACTTCAGATTGAGGTTGCTGTCTAAAAGGTATGCATGTCCATGCGTCATGATGTCCAGGTATAAGAGATTATTGAATGTCTCTACTCTACAGTTGAATAAAGTCGCGTCAAAGGGATGCTTATATGTAGGCAAACAAACAATTATATTGGTATTTCTAATATCTTGAACTATACTTCTCAAATGGAATATAATATCATAATAGTCGTTAGTTTTTTTGAAGTCTTCTTGCCCAAGGAGAATGATGCAGCAATCTTCCATAGTATAGTTTTTTAGTTTGGTACCCAGTCCATCCAGAAGCTGTTTTGTATTTCCATTTTCAAAATCAAAATCAAAATCAAAACTCATTTATTCAAACTAGGCTGATAATCAGCACTTTTCGAACGTCAAAATTTACTTTACTTTACTTATTTACAAGAGACAGTCCCCCAAAACGCCCCCCCTTCGACACTTCCTAGTGTTTTTGCTGGAAAGAAGAAGTGGCGGAACAAACTCCCCAGCACACATCTGTCTGTTAGGTTGGTTAGAAGAACCAGACTCGATACAATAGTAAGGCAAGTATAAAAAAGTATATAATAATAATAAAAAAAAGACATAACATATCAGTAAACTAATCTTGGAGAAAGAACATAAATAAATAACAAACATTGTCTTGTGTTCAACTCAGCGACCAACTGTTCTTATCATTTAAGTAGTCGTTAATGGAATAGTACGCTTTTAAACAAAGATTAGATTTTACTTTGGCTTTAAACGCATTAAATGGCAAGTCTAGAAAAGAAGATGGCAGTTTGTTATAAAATGTTATACCAAGCCCGACGAATGAATTATGAACTTTGTGAAGCCGGTGAAAAGGAGCGCGTAGTTTATGCTTATTTCTAGTGTTAAAGTTGTGAATATCACTGTTTTTAGTGAACAGGTGGATATTTTGTTTAATATATAAAATGTTGGCAAAGATGAACTGAGAAGCAACAGTGAGGATACCAATCTCCTTAAAAAAATCTCTAAGAGAAACTCGGGCACCCAGCTGATAAATTGCACGAACCGCTCGCTTCTGCAGAACAAATATATTTTGAATATCAGCAGCTTTGCCCCACAGCAGAATACCGTATGACATAACGCTGTGAAAATAACTGAAGTAGACTAACCGTGCTGTATCAACGTCAGTGAATTGTCTTACTTTTCTGACGGCGTATGCGGCTGAACTTAGCCTTCCCGCTAGGCTTGATATATGTAAACCCCATTGTAATTTTGGATCTACTGTAATGCCCAGAAATACAGCAGAGTCGGCAGTTTCCAGCTCCTGATTGGCGAGGATAATAATTTATTTTTTTTTTATTAATAATAAACATTTGATTTTAAATAATGCAATAGATTGCAGTTATTCTGAAATGCATTTTCAGCAGTTGACAATACATTATGTTTATTATTACTACTTATAATGCATATCTTTGGTCTAGGCCTATCCGTGTGACTATTCGTTTCTGATAAAGGTGTTAGAGTTGTTTTGAAGTTTGTGTTATTGTTTGAAGCCTGTTTTCCATTAACAGGCATATACCTTTTCCGGGAACTTATGTCTTGATCAGCCTTTTGTTGAGTTAATTTCTTTAACGGAGTTGATAACTTCCTTGACTTTAAGTTAGGAGAGCCCACGTCGGTTGTTAATATCTTAGCAGTTTTTTTTAAAAGCTCACATTTATTCGTGACTTCAAAAAGTGTTGATTTTAAATTACTGTTCTCAATGGATAGTGTGTTTATCTCTTCATGGGCTGATAATAGTTCCAATTTTAGTTTTTCTATTTGACTTTTTAAAGCATCTGTTTCATCACTTAAATCGTCGGATATGTTTGGCAAACTACTTGCGCTGCCATCTAGCGTCAAGTTATTTAAACTAGGTTCTTCGAACGTAGTCTCCGACAATGACTTTGTTCGCGTTCTTCGTAGCGTGATATTCTCGAAAAAATTCATCATGGAGACAATTTGGAATAAGAATTTGTTAAATAACAAAGGAAAAAGAATAATATTTAGCGGGGATCGAACTTGCGACCAACCGGTACATCTTTTCAAATGCCCACTGCGTTACACCGCAAGGCTAAGCGACCGTCTGTGACAACGTCGAAATTATTGACTACACCTTGGTCTTGTTTGGTTGGTGCGTCGAGTACCAGTCCAAAGGTCATTTCTTTGTTCTTTCGACGTGACAATGACGGTTGAAGAAAAAACAATATTTTACGTAATGTTTCTTTGTTAAATTCACTGTTTTAGCAATATTGCAATCATGGCAAACGTAATCATTTAGTTTGAGTTAACACAGGCACTATTGCAGAGAATTTAAACTTTCGTACGATTTTGATACACAGTTTTTTCTGTTTACTTTTATTTGATTGATTCTTCACAAATTGTCACAATAATCACTGGATAATAATGTCAGCTGTATATTGTTGTGTCCTTTCACTAATTTAGGCGTTTTTATTCACTTTATTATGACTCTAATATTTTTAAACAATTTTTAGTACGGAGCTGATGTTTACACTGGCGACAGCGCCATCTGCTTTCTTTTCTGATGCTTACGATTAGCTGGAACAATACTTTTTTTTATATAAGTACCTTATAATATTGCCCGTGCATTTTACAAACAGCTATTATTTTGCAATTACAAAACAGACAGACCCTTCAGTTTGGTATACCTATTTAACTAGATAAAAAAAAAAATATCTGGCACTTATCATTACAGTTCAAGAATTTTCAGAACCTGCTTTCCTAAATAGAACAAGTTAGTTAAAGAAAGAGGTAAGTGGAACCTAGTATCTTCCTTTCCTAGATACAGACGTACAGTGCATAAGTGCAGTGCACATTGGAAATCGTAAAAATAATTAATAGGTAACAATAGGTATACCATAGTTTTTAAGAAATAAAAAAAATATTAGTTAGTGAAACTTCTCTGTTAAATGCTGCCCAATATAGCCATTCCTTAACCTTACCATCTCAAGTAGAATTTTACTAAAAATATGAATAAGTGATGACTTTACAAGTGTTTTTTCTTTCTTACAGCTGGAGCATCTATGATAGTGGTACCGGTTAAAAAAAGACATGTTTAAAAGAAAAAGAGTGTATATTATGAACCAGCCCACATAAATCGTCAATAACAAGAGGACAACTTCCAAAAAACTGTGTAATAAATATTTGCTGACTTATGTAAAATGATACATATTTAATTATTTACACAAAACAGAAATAAATATTGAAATACTTAAATGCATTTGGAATGATTATTAGTTAAACACATTTTTTGGTACACCAGCAATGTTATTGCATTCTCAAAAAAAACTTTGTAGCAAGCAAGAGTTAGTAAATGATTAAATTAATAGCCATATAAATGAGATCTAAATAAACAATATTAAAACTTAAAAACTCCACCACAACATCATAATTATCCCTTTGTAGACTACACAGACCATAGAGTTAGATTTTTTTAAACAAAAATAAATAAAGCTGTCAATACATAAAAATGTACCAGATCACCATTTATGATCAGTCAAACTGACTATCATCAAATTGTTCGTTATCACTTCTGCGAGATCTATCATAAACCCCTACTGTTCTTTTGTTAGTTGGAACTGGAGCACTTTGTCTGAACAACATTGCCAATAAAATATAAAACCCTCCAACAATTTTACTAAAGAAATCTAATAATCCAAGGAACATTGGTGTGGAGTTTTTTACTAAAATAGAGATTTCTCTTAACAATGCCAATATGAAGTTTCCAAGAAAATTTACAAATGAAGTAGATCCTGTGAAGATTGCAATAACAAAAGCAAGCAAAAATGTTATAAATTCTTTCACATTGCTTATAGATAAAGCACTTTTGACAGTCTCAACAAAATCGGTATAGGTTTCATTGAGAGCAGCAACACTACTATCTAGTTTCTTGTCAGTGTTTTCAATAGGTTTAGCTTTCTTTGCTGTGCCAGTTAAAATTGGTTCTACTTCTAAAAATGCGTCAGAAATGTGTCTCAAACATTTCAATGTCACCATAACTTCATCATCCCTGAATTTCAAACTCTTAATTTGGAACCAAAAGGGTCCGAAGGGTTGGTTGTCTATCTCTGTCCACAAGCATACGCCGGTCGTATATCCCAAGGATTCTGTATCTGTGATACCTATCCAGTGCGTGTTAGGACAAATCGTAAGCAATTTATGCTGTACATCGAACAAGTCCTTCTTTAATGTCACTTCTGCGGGACTAATCACAACTACGTCACGGTACCCGGTACGTTTGTCCGCAAGTCTCCTTTCGACGTAACGTCCCAAAAAGATGCGTGATTTCAATCTTTCTTTGAGATAGTTCTTAATTTTTGTCGGGTCGGCGTCATCCTGGCTGTCGTATTGGGACGTCGCTACTGATGAGTTTAATGATAAATTCTGCCGCACAACACTCATTTTTGATTGTTAATATGAAATTGTATGAAATAGAAAACCAAAACAACAAAGGCCTTCTCAGAATGTCAATTTTGACAAGTTGTTATGACTGACTAAATAATTTTGTGACAATGACATGTACGGTCCTATTTTCACACAAAGTATAGCCGTGCATTTATACCATCAAAGATGTGCACTGTACTGTATATTTTAACATCACCACAAGAAGCAGTCGCACGCTGCACATTTTTAATTGAAATGTATTTAATATATATATATATATATAGGTAGGTTATTTGTATTTCGCTGTTTGTCTCTTTCGTAATATGAATGGAATGTCAATATATATTAGTCTATGTGGAATGATACATTTTGGTTTTAACTGGAATCAGGAATGGCATTGGTAAGGTAAGCGGACAGAGCTTGATTCGTTCGGAAATAATTCTACTATTTTGGTGTACCACAGAGGACAAATAAAATAAAAGACATATGCCGCACTCAGAGATGTTTAATTATTTATAGGCCGTCACAAAAGTAAAGATTTGACATACAAAACGTTTACTATGTGACGGCTTAACTAATCATTGAACGTCTCTGAGTGCGGCAGTTATTCCCTTGTATCCATGATTCCAGTACCGTAGAGGTACAGTCCTTTTAGATAGTTATTATAATCTTATTGCAATAATAACGATAGCAGGAGAAGCCTGATGGAGACTGTAATCTGACAGTGATCCAAAATCAGAGGTAAAATAACTATGTAAGTGTATTCATGCCACAGAACACAGAATCGCCATGATGTCACATCACTCACATCATTATAATCGACTAACACAAACCCAATCTCTAGGGTGTCCTCGTTTAGCCAACGAAGTTTTTGCATAGACAAACCTTGTAGATAGCCATTTTCTATCACCAACCTTGTGAATAATGTTGGTTAAATCTGTAGTCGTGCAAGCACGAGTTTTTGACACTAAGGGCCTAGTGACGAGCGCTCACCAAGAGGTACAAAACAGTAAACAGTAGGGGGCTGACACCGCCAACATAGTTTGCCAAGAGCGAGTCGTGAAAATACGAAACGCTTCGAAAACGATTGTCACATTTTTAGCCCTTTTGGGCATTGGTGGTCGGAGGCCGACAGTAACACGAACGCGCAGTGTGAATGTAACGTACATTCGTAAAATTATTATACAATTTTGAAAATAAAAAAAAATTACATGAACCGCGCGCTCGTACTAGAGACTCCGGTTCGCCTACGGCCTGCAAAAGTGTTGTTTCTCTCATAGTGCTTGGAGTCCGGATTTGATTTGGGAATAGGCTCGCAAAGGAGATTGTTTTCTCTTTTTGATATGATAATTTGTCTCTTTGATAGGCCTTGTGTGGTGCGACAAACAAGTACCTACTCAAGTACTTTATAATACATACATATTTTCTTTTATTTACCTTTTGTATGTTTCTTGTGCGACAAAATTGTCGATAGGTAGTAGTAGTCTTTACTCGTCGATGGTGGGTCAGGCGGTCAGCTATGCATGGCGACTAATCAAGATTTACAAAACCAATTTATGCGAATCTCTCATTTTATTCGTCCTTTATACGAAGAGACCTTAGGGAAAGGGTAGGTGCTTAATACAAATAAAACAAAACATAATTTTATAAAATTTGTACATTTTAATTAAATTTAAACGGACAAAAAAATTAAAAGAAGACATCTACCCGTTTAATAGGTATTAAAATATGTTCTGGCTTTGAGTATTTACAAAATGTCTCCTAGCTACAGGTATCCAGACAAACTATAAAATGTTTACTTATCAAAAGCCTCATTTCTTTAAACTTCGGCTCTGAGCGCCATGTGAAATAAATCATAATATTTTTTCAATAAGTCAAGGAATATTTTAATTTAAAATGTAACAAGCTTTTCGAATATTTTTTATTTAATATTCTTTGAATGAACGAACATAAACTTCTGTTCCATAGACTCAGGGCACTTAATTTTTTTTTATTTATTAAGGATATTATCTGTATTTATCTACATTAAGAAAATATGTATTTCATATATTTTCTATACCAATATAAATCGATAGGACACGCCAGAATTGTCAGTATTCTGTACAATAAATTACGCTCCATTACCTACATAAACAATCATATCCATTCGAGGAAAATAAAAAGTAACGTATTTCAATAAAAATATAAGGTACTAGCATCATATAAGCACAATCTTTTAATATTACTATCGAAATGTCGAAGCTTACTCTATTACAAAAATAAATTTTCGCTAGGTGGATTTTCATAATATTTATCAACAGATAAACAGGAACAAAAAATAATGTTCTATCATTATTGCGTCAGAAAACTAATAAATTATGTCATATAGCAATGTCGTCGGCTCAACAGCGGCAGCCACTTAAACTTTTAGGAGACATCAGATAGTTTAAACATATTATGACTATTATGACTAAACAATATTCACTGCCCTCGGGCTTGTTTACACACTTTTAGTTATTTACCTCATTTTTTAAACGAGTAATTAATGTATGATCTCTTGAATCCATTAATACGGCATAACTAAATATAGTTTACTATCAGATGGGACCTAAACAAAACTGTCGAAATGTGGGTGTACTAGTACTCCTCTGCTAACCCTTCTAGCATTACATTCATGATGTTATGTTATGAATGACTTTTCAAGGTGTAATTGTAATATACTACGAAAGTCTTCAGGTGCTTTCTGTCTCTGTCCATACATTTATGATATAGGGAACAGCTGATTTCTCTCCACGGTTAGAGGATTGGTCCATAAAAGTAGTTAATCATGATGAGAAAAATGCACCTTGTGAAGTTTTCAATTATTTCAATTACACTTTTAAGAGTTACAGCAAGAAACTCAATATTTAGTGGACCCTATAATGTGTGAACAAGCTCTAATGCCGGGTACAGTCACGAACACTAATATGTATGTATACACGTTACGCAGCAAAATTCAAGGCTGATTTTTCGTGGAACACCAGTTTTTACTTTTAGATACGACCTATTTCGTAATAGCATAAGTTCGAAAATGCTATGTCCGTAACGATATAAGATATCAATCAATACAGTAAGAGATCATCACTATAAAAGGTTGCAGCGTTAGTGGTGGTGACTGTACACTTTGGTGTAACATAATATGAAATGAAACTCAACAATAAGATGAAAAAATTGTTTTAGCGGGTTTCCTCAATGTGTACCCTAATGTTTCAAGCCCTACGATTTCAAAAACAGGTAGGCAAAAACACAAAAAGAAAAATACCACATCTTGCATTATATCTACGTACTTCGCAACATTATTTTCATGTATCTAAGTAATGAAGTTTTTAATCTAAAGGGCTATAAAAGTAAAAAAAAAAAATGTACTTTTACTGTTACCAAAAACTCAAATTGCAATCCTCATGACAATTTCATTGAAAATCGTAAGCATTAGTTAATACGACAAAATTTAATATTATCTACACTTTATAAGAATAAGTTGACAAGACAATATTTCGACTAATTTAATAAGACGGAGTAAAACCTGCAATACATACGTAGAAGTGCTGAGGACCATCCTCTTACTTAATAATGTAAACTCATTTCGGTTTACGAGTGCTTAGCTCGACAGAAATCACAATTTCTCTAACTAGCATTAAGTACCAAAAGTGTACTCTTCATTTTACTCCTAAGAAATATATAATACCACAGTACATATTCTGCATACATACATTCACAACCACATTTATAAAATCCGTACTAACTTCGTTGTGAACATAAAGCTAGCAGAAATAATAATATAAGCAATGAAACAATAAAATTAAAATATTTCATTTTTTAAATAAGATATCATAAGGGTCATACAGTCAATTAAAGTCACAGCACCCTGTGCAACATTAGGCCATAATAAATGTTTTCAAACAATATAAAATAAATATTGCATTACCTAATGGCACCTAAGAAAATGTCATACACAAACTATTCTAGACACAATAGTGTTTCATTACATTTGACACAGCCCAGGGAAGGACTTGAAAACAATAAACATAACTATTACATATATTTAAAACATTCGAGTCGCACCAATCGCGCTTGCACAACTAAACCGAAGACCACATATGCACCAATTTGGTTCACGTTCAGTACGTAACGATATTATAGAATCGTTTAAACCGCATTTCTGCGTCAAATCCTTGAGACAGGAATTGGAAAAAGGCTTTAATCGCCAGCAAAGCTATGATTTTTAATAAATTCCCAGTTAGTATACCGTGATAAAATTATTTGACGATAAGATATCCATGTACATTCGCTAGGAACTTGTCAAAGTTATCTTGGAATCGGAGCTTGTGGTTCCTCAGGCCGTCGAAGAGGACTCCGTTTGTGAGTACGCCGAACGCTTCTTCTAGTCGGGGTACGTTTGCGGGATCATTGACGGCGAACGCTTCAATGAGCTGTCTCGCTAGTCCTTCAAGTAAGGCCGGTTTCACGCAAGTGAGGGAATAAATGGCCGCTCCAGCAGCAGGAATGGAATCCGGTGGTATTTCCATTTTAATTATCAGCATGAGTAGTAATTCGGCGAGAGTGAGCAGGGAGAGTGCATAGGGATTATCGTCGCCTAGTGTCCTTACTTTGTTGGACAGTCCGACGATGGTGTCGCAGCAGAGAGTGGACACGTCACACGACACAGCGGTAAGACCCACGCGTAACGCTGTCACCACCATGTTGAAGTCGTTTATGGGCAGATTGGTAATCTACGTAAGAAAATAGAAGAGATATTATCAAGTGCATAGTTATTGTGTGAGTGTGTGTTGTTGTGTCTACTGGACAGAAATAAATTACATATATCCGAAATGGGTCTTTAAATGTTATAAAAGCCTTTTCTTGTTAGCTCTGTCTAAGTTAATTTTAGCGTAACATTATTTTATATAGCAATGACATTGCTTTTGGGCTGATTTTAGCACTCATTTAAGTAAATTTTAATTTACTTCGATTTCTCACCATTACTAGGAGTACATAGGTAGAATTTATTTTAATAATTTTTTTAACACCTGGCAGTAAAAAAATGACTTGTAGACAGAAGCGTGTGAGAACAGATACCTGTGATACCTGTACTCAAAGATTAGAAAAAAAATGAGAATCACCCTGGTAGCTTTTTTAATTAAAATACATGTGCAAGCAGACGCCCTTGGTGAAGACAGTATGCTTGGCGCATCAAAGAGATTCCGCGCCTAAGACTAGGCTAGCCAAGCCCAAGCCTGCCGGGGCTGAGGGACTTTTTTTTTTTTTTTTTTTTAATGGGACAAGCCCGCCGCACTATTCCCAAACCACTGTAACTCCTGTAAGCCAGAATCAACAGTGGCGACCACAAGAAAAGCGCCGAGACAATGAAGCCCGACGAAGTCCCAGAGAAATGATTTAACTGTCTTGGATCCCGCAACGAAATTAATCAGAAAAGAATAGCGGAGGAGTAGGAAAAACATAATTTTCACTTCCCTCCATATCAGCAGGAGACAGAACTGAACAAGGCCAATAGGCACACTGGGACGTATACAACTGGGATAAGCCCAGTTGCCTAGCACCACGGATATTATTGTCATTAATATTACTGGGTCCTAAGTTGTGAGCTGTTATATTTGATTCCAATAATAGGTATGACAAAAATGCTTGAACGCACGGAAATTTGTTCTAGTTTCTACAAGGTCCGTGTAATAAATAACTCCGGAAGTAACGTGTACACTATTTAACATAATATTACGTTCATTCTCCCAAAGACTACACTCCCATAAGATGTGATGTGCAGATTGTTCATATTCGCAGTCAGATGTAGAACATTGACAGAAAGGCGAGGCAACAAGCTTGAAGGAAAATAATTTACTCTTAAAGTTACCATGACCTGTGAGAAATTGGGCAACACAGTGATCCACCTCCAGCCATGTCCTGGCCAGCCGCTCACGAACGGATGGAAAGAACTGGTGGAGGTGTCGGCCTTTGATGGAATCATCCCACCTACATTGCCATTTAGACAAAAGTTCCTCCCAGACGTCAGTCTGTGGTTTAAGTAATCTAGCTACTTTAGCACGGTCACGATGCAATAAAAAGTCTGCGTCCGCGGTCTCTCGTGCGCAGTAGTACATTGAAGCACGGCGCTGCACTTCAAGATCGACTGGAAGTACCCCTGCCAGTACCGGTAAGGCTTCAGTACTAACCGTCCTATACGCTTTACACAAGAAAATCAAAGCCAACCGCTGGCTTTGAAGTAATTTACGTCGTGCCGCTCCTATGGTGGCCCTATTGGCCCAAACTGGTGCCCCATAGCACATACACCCCAAGTAAGTAGCCCCATAGATCGTCTTTAGAGTTAAAAATGATAAACCCCACGTAGATTTAGATATTCTCGTTAAGGCATAAAAGTTCTTTTTAGCTTTTTCACCGACGGTTTTTATGTGTTCAATGAACGAAAAATTCCTCTCTAAGACAAACCCAAGGTAACACACGGACTGCTTCCTTTTCACGGGAACGTTATTAAATTTAATACTAGGACATGATTTAAGATTACCTTTTAAAAGAAGTTGAAACGTTTTGTGTGGTGCAAAGGTCAAACGGTTACGAGCGCCCCACTGGGATATTAATTTTAGGCAAGTGTCAGCCAAATTTTCGAGTCCAGCCCGAGTACTTGACTGAACGAGCAGCAGGCCGTCATCCGCGTAACCGGTTAATGAACAGCCACATGGAAGCGGAATCGCGAGGAAGTCATCGAAGCCTACGTTCCATACATACGGACCCATAATCGAACCCTGAGGGCATCCCATGGTGAGGGACTTTGACATAGAATGATGTCCGAGCTTGAGTTTCGCGGAACCATTCAAGAAGTACGAATAAACAAGATTGTATATGTTTTTAGGGCAACCACGAGTTTTCAGTTTTAGGAGTAGCATCGGCCACCATGCGTTATCAAAAGCCCCAGAAATATCAAGAAAGATCCCAACTACGTACTTGTGTTGAGATGTATTGACAATTTTCCTGACAGACAGAGCCGCGTCTACGGTAGATTTTCCAACGGTAAAACCGAATTGGTTGTTGTGAAATTTTGGACCGTCTGGTAGTAAACGTGGAACGATAAGGCGCTCCAGGAGTTTCCCCAAGGATGGTAGTAGTGTTATAGGGCGATAAGACTTAGGGTCGTCCGGTGGCTTGTCGCCGCTTTTCGGAATTATTCGTATGAAGCCGCGACGCCATACACGAGGAAAAACGCCTTCTGCAATACAACTGTTGTAAACCCTTAAAATTGCGTCGGCCGCTGTTTTACATGCTTCTATTATCATCCGATTCGATATTTTATCTTCACCTGACGATTTGTTAAGTGGAAGCTTCCTGACAACGTTAATAAATTCGTCAATGGATGGAAGGTCTGACGCTGGTGATTCAGGTGGCACAGCCGCCCACGCCCTGATCTGCTGGTGGTAGTCATTGTCATTATCAGGTGAATCATCAGGTATCAAAGTATTTAATAGAACTTCGGTTGTCTCCTCAATACCGGTAGTGTGTTTGTTGTTTACTTTAATGTTTTCTACGAACGCAAGATCCACTGATCGATTTGCTTTGAACTCGTGATACAAAGGAGACCACGGACCCTCTTTATCCAATTTTTCTACTATTTTCCGCAGTAAATTACCTTTAGATTTTTCTACCGATGCTCTGTAGCGGGACTTGGCAACTCTAAACGCATTTAAAGCAGAGGTAAGTGGGTCTCCGGTGACCGTCTGTTTTTTAAGCTTATTCAAATGTCTACGCGCTCGGCGATAACTTTTACGTTGTTCAATTAAGTAGTCACACCACCAATCACATCTCCGTATGTTGGTCATAGATCCGCGACCAATGGCAATGTCAGCACAGTAAGTGAAGGTGTCTGACATAATTTCAGCACTTTCTTCAGCTGACAGCCCGTCTCGAGTGAAGTCTTTGGTGTGAGATGCAAAAAGCAAACTAAAGAACTCCCAATTCGCGCCCTTACATTTATACCTAAAGTTACCAATGACATGTGACGGACCTTGAGTAAACATCGGAACAAATTCGTACACGATAAGCCGATGATCGCTACATGACGCGTCTGGTAGGACACGCCACCTATCCAAACGAACGTCTGCACTAGAAAGTGTGACGTCAATACAAGATTCGCCCATTTGGCTGCAAAAAGTAGGTGGTGCATCAGGGGTATTGTGAATCGATAAGTTCATTTCAGCAATGAAATCTTCGACAGCGGAACGTCGGTCGGAATCCGTAGACCGAACCTTGCCATACCACAGAGACGATGACGCGTTAACATCCGCGCCAACGATAACTTTACAGCCCGCGAGTGACCGCAAGACATGACGGAGGTTGTGTATGTGAGGACCAACTGGGTCTGAATATTGAAAGTAACAGCTCACAATGTAAACTTTATAGGAAGCCGATGAGACTTCCGCAACGGCACAGTGCGGCGTCATGAGGTTACGCAAAGACGTTACTGTAAAGTTAGGAGAACGAGCCACGTAAATTCCGGCTCGTGACTTTGAATCCAGCTGAACTACTTTGTGACGTAAGTGTGCGCTTTGATATTGTTCTTGAACGAGTACTACATCTAAGCTGTAATCGATTATTAATTTATCTAATTCAGAAGTCGCTACCCTGTCGCTGTGGAGATTTAATTGTCCTATGTTTAAACTATCCATTATTTTAGTAATTTGTGTTGAGGATTAACTGTTCGAGCTTCAGTTTGTAGGTTTGACACTCGGGTGACCCGCAACGATGGTCAAATGGTTTTTTAAAACGCTTACACGCCACGCAAGTTGGTATAAAATTTAATTTGTCTTTATGCGGGCAGTCATTTGTTCCATGTGCTTCGGAACAATTAGCACAGGTAGGTGACTTGTTATCGCAGTACTTCTTAACGTGACCGAACTGTTGACAATTTAAACAACGAACTATATCGATATCATCAATAAACCGACAAGTCGCCCAATCAATAAATAACTTTTCCTTAGTGGACACTAAATGTTTACGTACGGTGGGCTCGATTTCAACGCCTATCCACTTGCGACCGTTGTCCAAAGAACGCTTACGATAAATTTTGGTTGTTTTAATAAAATTATCCTCATTTACTGGCAGCTCGTCTTTGATGTTTTGACAGTATAACGCGTGCAAAAAAGCATTGTCTTCCATTGAGGGTGGCACGTCTTTAACTAATATACGTGGCCGTCGGCCTTTCGGTTTTTCAAGTCGCAAGCCCGCGGACTTAATGGCATCGACCGATTGTAATTTTTTAATTTGGTTATCATTAGCGACACGTAGTACAACACCAGATTTCGCGGTTTTTTTAACGCCTACAATTTGAAACCCGTCGTCACTAGGTTTAATAACCTTCATAAGCGCATTTTTAGTAGCGGATGACGATGAGTACTCCGCCTCCCGCTCCGGGATAGGATACGCGACAACACACGGTAACGGAGCACGTGATTCTACAGCAGGCACAACCTTTGGTAGGCGAAGTTTTAATGAATCCGAATACGAACGTTTTTTACACTCACTGGGCTGAGGGACTGTTTGAAAGAGATACCGCGGCCCCGGAACACAAAGGGCTTACTAGGAATATGAGTGGGTTTTAGTCGGTAGAAGCCTGACACTCCCCCCGCTCCACCCAGAGCGGGAGGAGTCATTTGATGATTTCCCATCCACAAATAAAAAGGACAGTGTGCTTCTCGAGGTCATCGGTTCCTTAATTAAGATACATACTTGATCAGCATTATCCAGATCCTTCATCATTCTGTAGGCATGCTGGGCCAAGGTCGGCAAGGCCAGCAGCGGCGGAGTGATGAGCGGCAGTAGCAGTCGCAGTCCGCGCGCACACGTGTCGCCCACGCCGCGCTCGGCACCCGAGCGGGCGATACTGCAGATGACGTCCATCAGGGCGCAGATGTCCTGGAACATTGTAAAGTCGAAACTTGCAAACTGGATCTTATTGCACTTCGATTAGGTTCAATATGCAACGTATTCCACATGCGTGCGTTTTTAAAAGTCAAAAATTAAATCATAGTTTCCTAATAATTTATCAGTGACAAACATACTTTTCGTTTTTTAATTTTAATATTTCTACGCAAAGGTATTGAAAAACGTTGTCTGATACACGTCGGCATCTGTTATTACAGTTATCGGCTTCATAACAACGTCGCCGGTGGCTCCGGTGGAGGTTGTGAATTCCGCCTCGAATGCAATAACAACGGTTTCCCCATTTACATTGAAATGTACTAGAATCGTTCGATTCCAGCACGGAACAAATTTTTGTATGGTTTACAGGTAGTTTTCAGGCTATTAGTGAATGTAAAATGTCAGTATACGATAATTATGTTTATACCTACAGGAGAAATTCCTAGTGTGGAGCAGTGTTTAAAAAAACAGAATATTAAGAAGATATAATTTCTATAAAGTGCGATTATAAGATAAGAAACACGGCGTTACCCCATAAACTTCCTCTTCAGCATCTTGCGGAATACTTGATATTTTACCGGAGTTCCACCTCGAGTATACTTCAAACGTCGTGTTACATATTTCCAAGAATCTGTGAATGATAAATATATTATCATAAGCTTCAAATTCCGCCGGTTGAAAGTTGAAACATATAAGCGGAAAATAAATGTGATGAGAAGGGATGAAACAGAATAAAAACTAAAACAGTAGTGAATATAAATGTTGATGGATAAAAAAGATGGAATGAATTGCGTGGGAATGATATGCAAAACAAAGGAGTAAATTATGCCGTGACGTTTCGCAGGGAATAAGAAAACGTATTGTGATATGACTCCAAGTAGAATAGGACAACAGCGAGAAGATTATAATTAATTTATTTATTTCAACTTCATGTACAAAAGTGGTACATAGGCGGACTTAATGCCACAAGGCATTCTCTACCAGACAACCTTTGGGTCAAATAGGACAGTACTGTGGTAGAGTACAAAAAAAAATAAAAATAAGGATAATACCATTTTGTAAACATAATACATAAATTGATGCATTCTAATACATAAATATACAGATAGAATGATGAATGTGTAAAGAAATCACTACGTACTTGTGCACATTCTGGGGTTGCACCGAGTGTAACATCCTTTTAGCACTCCTAGCGAGTAGATTTAACGCTGGCAACACCACACCAGGATAATTGTGATATTTGAATAAGATCGCCGGTATCTTGTCTAAGGCACCAATCAGCATCATGAACTGTTCGTCCATTGTTCCGACCTGTGGAGTGAGAAAAAGGTTATTTGTTTACTATTTTAAGAAAACATAACAACCCTTAAACGTTTTACATTTGACGGCACGATTGTTGCAGTGGCTGAGCGATTGGACTGCTTGATAATAGTACCTAATAGTAGGTAATTAAACGTTACGGAATCGTAAGAACTACTTCGGAAAACGGGAAAAAAATGGATTGCTATCTCGTGTCATAACTGGATACATAACTATGACTGCTTTATCGCTAAGGTCGAATTTCAGTAATTAACTGAACGCGGTCTAAATGAGGTTTATGGCTTGCAGTTCGATGTGTAATGGAATATTGACATGAGCAGCTCTAAAAATACCCGAAGGCGCTAGTTCTCCCATTGCCCTTTCAACTTGCATATTCTGAGAGCATTTTATTCCTCATAACGGATTTTGTCGCACAAAGAAACTCCGAGCATAGTTCTCTCCATGGCTCGTTGCGTGACTCTGAGCTTCTCTAAGAGGCCAGCAGTTATTAAGGACCACGTGTCTGTGCCATAAGTCATCACTGGCAACACACACTGGTTTTACACCCTCGTTTTAAGACACTGCGGAATTTTGGACGAAAATTTGTCGCGTAGTTTCCCGAACGCCGCTTGTGCGAGTTAGATTCTTCGGGCGACCTCTTTGTTGAAGTTGGATCTGCCTAGTTTAATAGTTTGTCCAAGGTAGATATAACTATCGACAACTTCGAGAGCGTCGCTCCCAACAAATACCGCGTTGCGCGTTTAGTTACCTTGGTGAAATTAGTCGTAAGACGAAAAAACACCAAAATATAATTGAAAATCTTACCTCAAGTACGCCTTCAGTGACTCCAATAAAACAGTCGAGTGTATCGGCAAGCATGTTGCGAACGGGTTCTGTATCCGACTCCATGTTTATTAAGTTCATCAGCTTCTCTTGTAATGACACTGTACTTGATAGCAGACGGTTTCGTACGTCACCTAAGGGAATAGGACACAGCAATTACTAAAAGCGTTGACTAAAACAAGTGTGACTTCCTAAGAACTGGAAGAACATTATACAGAGTTGATATGAGAGAGGGTATTAAATTACACTACGTGTTTAGTATTAATTCGATACTGTACAAAAATAAAAAGAGGGTTTTTTTTTTCAAATAAACTATATAGCTTACAAATTAGAGTAAAACGCAAACACCCTTTATAAATAAATTTAACTGACCTTAGATACCTAGGTAACAACTTGGCAACGTCGCACGCGCGCGTCGCGTCAAAGCGGTACGAGCGGCGCAACACAGTGGACCTATTTCTATTTCTTTTACGCGCGGGATGTTTTGCTATGATTGTCACTGTCGTAGTGAAAGTGCACGTGTGTATATTTATTTTGTTTCCTTGTTTGTATGCCATCTTTTAGCGAAAAGATACATCGTGTTCAAACGGGGCAAAAACTTAAAAAATCATTTGCGACTAAACTACTGCTCCTATTTAATTGATTTTTGGTACAGAGCTTGAAAATGGTACCTAGTTTATGCTGCTTAAAGGAAAGCCCCTCCGTCGTATCAACTTTGTATTGTATAATAAGCTCACGGCTGTAATCCCCGAATGGTTATAGTACCTAATATGTATGTTGAGGTATCATGTAACAGGGGACGAGCCTGTTACCACCAACTGGGAACGAATACAGGCTCCGAAGCTTCTACTGAAAAAACCCTGAGGGAAAACCATTATAACACTTTGCCCGCTCCGGGAATCAAACCCAGGTCTATCTCTCTCAGCAGCAACGCTTGCAACCACTCAATCAATGAGGCAAAAACCGGAAGAAATGGGAGTATAACAGGAATAAGTTTCTTTTTAGTTATAGGAGAAATCGATGAATATGTAATTATTTGTCTTAAATATACAGTTCTAGGAACTGTATGCAATGCAAGTGGCATTGCATACAGTTCCTGGAACAAAAATCATCGACGCTTAAGACAAGAGTGATGTTATTGGCTGTTGATTTGTTATTCATTGAACCAATCACAGCGACTACTAGCTAGCTAATTGTTGTGTTTATGCTTGGTCAAGAAACTGGGTGTAGGTATTTCGAACCGTTAGAGTTTACAAACAACCCCAAACTGAATTTTGGAGAGATTAAAGTTCGCCTTAGCCGCTTCAAAGTATTTGAGAAACCCATTCAATGCAGCAACAAATTCATAAAATGGGCCAATCGATACCAGCGCCCTTTATACACACCTTCGGCATAAGTGGCAGCTATGGCGAAGGCCCTATGCAACTCCCTCCTGAGATCACCCGGCAGGTTACACCCGGCCGCTTCCCATTGTAGCAGTGCTAGGAACTCCTCACAACTCGCCAGGGGATTTTGCCTTTGGAAAATGTTTGGGAACATGATAAATAAAGGGTTTAATGTTTTTTAACTGCATCTGGTTGGGCTGTTAGCATAACTAAGGGTAGTCGGGGACCCGTCGGGGCTGCGGGACGTTGTAAGAGATACCGCGGCCTCGACATAAAGGGCTAAGAAGGATTAAAAAAAAAAAAAACATTTCCCCATACTAGGAATTTCTCCTGTATCGTGGGTGCGTTTACAAACATTTAAACTCACAAACACAAATACCCAGACCCGGAACAACTATCTGCAGGTCATGCAAATATTTGTTCCGTGCGGGAATCGAATCCGCGACACAGCGCAGCAGTCCATTGCTGGAGCCACTGCGCCAACCGTGCCGTCATGTTTAATTATGCAGTTATCTGGTAGTTTAGTAGAACGAACGCGCACGCTAGGATACTAACTTGTGCTGTGAGTGCGCGAGTGTAGTGAGCAGATGCGTGGCGTGCAAGGCGGCGGCGGGCTGCGCGGCCTGGTGGCGCAGGCAGGAGCCCGCGCGGCCCGCCAGCCGCGACACCACCCACGACACGCCGCGCGACCCGCGACCGAACGCGCACGCTAAGATCGGCGACATCTTGCAACAGATAACATCATAATTAGAAACTCGTCAGAAGATGTACTGAGTGAGTAAAGAAGTCCTTGCCTCGCAGTGGGACAGTAATAGACCAGTAATGAAACCGTAGAAGCGATGCTTGCGGTTATTTTTCAACGGCAACGGACAACGGTGCTAATTATTGCTTAAATGGTTTTTTATTATTATTTCATTTATTTTAGGTAGGCCCACTCGGAGTTTAAACTCGATAAGGTTGCAATACTGCTCAACTCATCCGGACTATGCTAATGGTTTCACATCGCCTTTCGAATTTTATGGACCTTCTCCTACTTAGCCTGAAGTTATTGGAACTCTTTTTCATTTTACGCTAATGCCCGTATAAACTACTAGCGGACGTCACGCGGTTTCACCCACGTAGTTCCCGTTCCCGTGGGAATACAGTGATAAAAAGTAGCCTATGTCACCCGGGGATAGTGTAGCTTCCCAACGGTGAGAGAATTTTTCAAATCGGTCCAGTAGTTTCGGAGCCTATTTGTTACAAACAAACAAATAAAATTTTCCTCTTTATAATATTAGTGTAGATAAGTAAATAAACAACTCCTAAATGAATATCTATGACAGCTAAAAGCGGTTTTTTTTGTTATTGAACAAAGTACTCAGTGTGCGAGGATTTTTCCGCTTGATAGAAACTAGCCTTTAGTAGACACGGATATAAACTTCCAAGCCCTACTTCATTCTAAATTACGTGTAACGTAATACAGTATCGCAGAAAGTGGTTTAGTAAGGATATGAATGAAGGCCACCTTCAACAATACTTAATGAAACCAGTTTGATAATAATACTACGCAACATCCATACAATGCAGTCCGTCACGATAGGACACGGATGGTAAACACGGTTGTAATTTTGTAATGCATTGTTAACGAAAAGAAGACGCATCCTAACCAGTTACGGAATTAATGCAAATTAAAAGAATATTTCGTGTGGAAACAGGCATGTCCTAGAACCAAAAAATCGAAAACTTGTGACGTCTACCAACGCACACTGAGCCCGCGTGGTGGAGTATAGCCCACCTCTGTCCCAGCAGAAGACTTTATAGGCTCATTATGCTTATGTTAAAATAATTCTTTAATGCTTTGGCCGCTAATTTGTTTACTACTGAAAAGGGGAGAGGAAGTGTGCAAAGCAGGTAATGATCAGTTGTCCTATTAAAATAGGTATGTTTCGTGCCTTAAAAAAAATATGATTCTGTTTAGTCCGTCTGTTAGGATATCGAAAAATATTGGAAACGTGTTTTTGTTATATTAAATTAATAAAAATTGGCGAAACTAAAACGTGTCAAGGGCTTGTGACGTCACTTTCTGCTAAAAAATGTACAGAGGCGTCTTTACCTATAATGCAGGGTGTGCGTTGCACCCAGGCGCAGCGGCCCTAGGGAGCGGCGATTGCCACTCGCTATGGCCCGCGTGGGGAATTATGATTTTATTTATTCCATGGTCCAAGGCGGCGCGTTTCAGGAGGCGGCAGAGAGCGGAGCCAAGCGGCAGCGTCAGGTCATGGTTATCAGATCACATCATTACTATTGTCATCGTGATTATGTTGTAAGAATAAGCATAACCAAGTAGTGTCGTATCTTCCTTACTACAAGCCGCTGCCCTGGGACGGTTTTGCCAACTTGCCTTACTATAATTATATTCTTCTAACCTATCTAAGTGGTGGGTTCAACTCAGAGGCGCGCGTCTCTAACGCCCGTGTGCAAATATAACCCTAGCGCTCCCTAGTACCTCTGAAAATGTACAAAACTGTGACGTCACACGACTTTTTTAAACACTGTATCGTCTTCATTTTTTGTTTAAGTTAAAAAGACAAAATACGTGTCGAATATTTTTTGGAAATATTTCTGTCGGACTAATTAGATTTTTTTTTTAGTCAACTACTCTATTGAACTCACCTCCGAATATACAGATGGTTGCGGCATCAGGTACGAATTCGCCCATATCTTGAGCAGCCAGGACATAGTGGCAGAAAGTTCTGGACTAAACACACTGCCCAGTCCGGCTTCCAAAGCCGCGCATTCGAATGCATTGATGCGGAGGATTTCACCAATCAACCTGAAGGAAGA
Organism: Diarsia rubi; assembly: GCA_932274075.1. NCBI lineage: Eukaryota > Metazoa > Arthropoda > Insecta > Lepidoptera > Noctuidae > Diarsia > Diarsia rubi. Next base: position 13,837,756 of record OW026424.1, on the reverse strand, counting down.
AAGCGATATTACAGGTAGTACTTATCCTAAGTTTCGCACAATTTATGTTTTTAGAAAAAAATACTTTAAAGTCTACATAATAAAACTTATTTTCATTGGCAATTTATACATTTTCATGACCTTTGCTAAAGTAATCATTCAGCAATAAACTTAGTGTTCGAGTTTTAATCGAACACTCAGCGAAAACGCATAATTGCATCGAATGCAAGTATGCGCGTTCGCTCGTTCACCTAAACGTGAGCCAGTTCGCGATTAGATCTCATTAGAGACACCTCGTACTCAACCATTACCATTTACCATTACTATCTACCATAACCATTTACCATTACTTTTACCAGTTGTGTTGTCTTATTTATAAGTCTTTTAGTGACTTAATATATAGCTATTTCGCATACAATACAAGACTTTAACTTCTACCATAAACCACGTACTACCAATACGGAAAAGGAGTGTCGGGTCACCATAGCGCCCACAGTACTTTTTACACTTAGTTTACCTACCCGACAAAGTTGATGTTTGCTAGATAAAGATTTGAAGAGAGTTTGCGCTATCTCGGAGTCAACCGAAATTCTGTGGGGGGTAGGTTAGCTTGGCACTGGATTTCTGCCTTCAGCGTATACGGTGATCAATTAATCAAAGCTAAATATTTTTTTAACATGATTTTCATGATTGATGAAATGATGACGGGTCGAGTAACACATAATATCACACCTGCAATCCCCGAAATGTTAAGCAGAGGTGTACTTAATACTTAATAGTACACCCACATTTCGCCAGTTATGTTAGGGTGCGAGCCTATTGCTATCATTGGGGCACAAATCCAGACTCTGAATGGACCCCGGACTTCCTTTGCAGATCGAGTAAAAAGTAAAATATTCGTAACTCATAGCACAAAATCAAAATAAAAATATTTTTATTTCACATAGGCCTACATGGGCACTTATAAAACGTCGGTAAAAGGGGCACGATTTGGTGCATTGGTCGATTCTTAAGGAGAAGAACCAGCAAGAAACTCCAAAGGTTACTCTTTTAATCTTTTAAAATCATTTGTTAACAATAAGGTATAATACACACACACACACAAAAAATATTTATAAAATAAAATATTTAACAAGTAAATATTGAACACAAAAAAAATTATCATACTTGAAAAGCAGGCAGTCCTAAATATGGAAAGTATTGATGTGTGCCTTATATCAGAGTCACATTTCACTAAAGAATCTCATATTCGAATTGAAGGATATAACGTATACCATGCATTGCATCCCAATAACACACCAAGAGGACGTGGTAGTGCTGTCATTATAAAAAAGAATATTTTTCACTATGAAGAACTCAAATATGAAAAAGAAGAAATACAAGCAGTGGCGGTCTGTGTCAAAACGAAACATTGTCTTGTCACCATTTCAGCCATATACTGTCCACCTAGGTATCCACTAAAAACAGATCAGTACATTAATTTTCTAAACCGTCTTGGAAACAGATTTATATTGGGAGGCGACTTTAATGCTAAAAATACATTTTGGGGATCTAGGCTGACAACAACCAAAGGAAGAGAGCTACTGTGCGCAATTGAAGAAACACAATGCAAAACATTATCAACAGGTAAGCCCACTTATTGGCCTACTGACACAAAAAAGATTCCTGATCTCATAGACTTTTTTATATATAAAAATGTATCACCTAATCTTCTCCGCATTAAAGAAGGTTATGATATGAGCTCAGACCACTCACCTATTTTACTTGTTCTAAGTGAGACTTTCTTGCTGAAAGAAACCTACCCCACATTGGTAAATAAGAACACTGATTGGGCAAGCTTTAAAATAGACTTGGACTCTGTAATAGATTTAAAAGTTCCACTAAAGAAACCAGAAGATCTGGATCGGGATATCACTCAGTTTTTTACACAAATACAACAATGCGCCTGGAATAACACTCCTACATTTAAAATAAAAAAACAGACTTACATACTATCTAGCAGAAATCACAAAACTCATAGCTGAAAAGAGGCGACAGAGAAGAATATGGCAACAAACAAGATTTCCACAAGATAAAAGGATTCTGAACAACCTTACAAAACAACTAAGTAGTGCAATTCAGAAATTAAAAAATGAATCAATGAGCAGTTATCTAAAACAACTAACTAGCTATCGCACGACAGATTACTCTCTCTGGAAATCTATAAAAAGTTTAAAAAAGCCAATTATGCATATTCCCCCTATCAAGGATAATAACGGGCGGTGGGCAATAAGCAACGAGCAAAAAGCTATTAGGTTTGCACAACCTCTGGAACTAATCTTTATGCCAAATAAAGAACACCAAGACAGCGCCTTGCTAGATGAAACATCAAATAATGATGAGCAAGAAATAAAACTCGTAACACCTAGAGAAGTATACAACGAAATTAAGCGTCTTAGACTAAAGAAATCACCTGGCTACGATCTTATTACTGGAGAAGTTCTTAAAAACCTCCCACGTAAAGCCATCGTAAAACTTACTACTCTTATCAATGCAACGTTCAGGCTTAAGTATGTACCTGACCTGAGGAAAGTTGCCGAAGTTATAATGATACCAAAGCCTGGTAAACCACCTCACGAAACGACATCATATAGGCCGATTTCGCTGCTACCGATCATGTCAAAATTATTTGAAAAGCTTCTCTTGAAACGGCTAAAACCCATCATAGAAGAAAGAATCTTGATCCCTGACTACCAAGTTGGATTTAGGGAAAAACATTCGACAATAGATCAAGTACACAGGATTACCAACATTATAGAAAAGGCTTTAGAGGAAAACAAAGTTTGCTCAACGGTCTTCCTAGATGTAGCGCAAGCATTCGATAAGGTATGGCACAAAGGGCTTATTAACAAACTAAGAAATATGCTCCCTAAACAGTTTGCTGACATCTTAGAGTCTTACCTATCACAGCGTATGTTTAGAGTAAGACAAGATGATGCACATTCGGAACTGAAGCCGATAAAAACTGGAGTACTGCAGGGAAGTGTCTTAGGTCCAGTCTTGTACTTATTGTACACTTGCGATATTCCTGAGTTAGAATATAATACCATTGCCACATTTGCAGACGACACAGCTATAATGGCCACAGGTGTCACTCAAGAAGAAGCAGTGAAAAAAGTTCAAACAGCCGTCAATGTCATCTTTGACTGGACAAAAAAATGGCGTGTGAAACTTAATGTAACAAAATCTGTTCACATAGACTTCACAAACAAAAAGCAAAATTTTCATCGGATAAACATAAACGGTCATGTCATACCATACGAAAATACAGCCAAATACTTAGGCATGACATTAGACGCAAAGCTTCGCTGGAAAGCTCATGTTAAAAAGAAACGCGACGAGCTAGAGCTTCGCTACAAGTCGATGTACTGGCTGATAGGAAAACATTCTTCGCTGTCAATACACAACAAAGTACTTTTGTACAAACAAGTCCTTATGCCTATATGGACTTATGGTATTCAGCTTTGGGGCTGTACCAAACAAAGTAACATCAAAGTTATACAGCGTTTTCAAAACAAAGTACTCAGAGGAATCGTTAATGCGCCCTGGTACATTCGAAATGACGACCTTCATCGGGACCTCAAAGTAGACCTCGTCATAGACATAATCAAAAAGAACGCTGAAGCTCATGAACGAAGGCTTCACCATCATGTGAACATCGAGGCTATCCAGCTCCTCGATAACACGGACATAGTGAGAAGGCTAAAAAGGACAAAACCTTTCGAGCTAATTTAGTGAAGTGTTAGTGTAATGTAGTGAAGTGAGTGCTACCCATAAGAAACACAAGAACAAAGTGTCTTCCCCTTAATAGAGACAATAACAAAAGTGTTAATGGACACATTCTTAGACGTAGTCTCCCTAGCAAATTAAGTCAAATTAGAATTACTCATTAGCTTTAGTATTAAGCTAGATTGTATTTCTTATGATGCAACCGTATCAGGACACATCATACAAAAAAAAAAAAAAATACTTGAAAAAGTAAACAATGTCAGTGTATAAAAAAAAAACATAAAATGTCAAATTGTAAAAAAATAAAATGAATACGTATAAAGTCAATTCAAATTGGAGCAGTTCAATCCCAAGCTTTTTTGTCCTCTATACAGGGTTATTTCTAAAACACCGATAACCTTGCAAGACTATTACTATCATCATACACAACAACTTTTGTTCTATGACTTTTTACAAAACATAATACATTTACCAAAAACAAAAGTACAAGATTTCGTTGTCCTATCTAACACATTTCAACTCTGTATTTTGCTGTACCTACCTACGCCTGTCGCGCACTGTCATAACTCGCTACGGTACGATTACCCCGCCGACCATACCCCGCTCCCCTCGCTATTCTACTATCGTTTTCTTTTGCTTCGCAGACTTGGTTAGAGCGTACAATTTAAATATTTTTATTTTTGTAAGTAAATCTGATGAACTAAAATATGATGAATTTTTAAAAGTCATAGAACAAAAGTTGTTGATTATGATGTTAGCAACTTAATCCTGAGAGGTTAACGGTGTTTTACAAATAACCCTGTATAATCTTTAACAGTATAAAATCCTTTCTGGCAAAGTTTACGTTTTATAAAGGATTTGAACTTATTAAGGTTTAAATTTTGAATGTGGCTTGGTAGTTTATTATAAAAGCGAATACATTGGCATCTGAATGATCTACGTATTTTCTTGAGCCTTGTTGTGGGTACAATATATTTATGACTATTTCTTGTATTTATATTGTGCATATCACTATATTTCTTAAACAGCTTTATATTTTTGTGAGCATACAAAAGATTTTCATAAATATACTGAAAGGGAACAGTCATTACATTAATTTCCTTAAATTTTTCTCTGAGAGAGGTCTCGGACTCAATTTATAAATAAATCTAACCACCCGTTTTTGCAAAACAAAAATGGTCTGAATATCAGCGGCATTCCCCCACAATAGAATGCCGTACGACATTACGCTATAAAAAAACTAAAGTACACTAAACGGGCTGTCTCTACATCGGTTAAATCACGAATTTTTCTAACTGCGTATGCTGCTGAGCTCAGCTTTTTCGACAATTTATCTATATGAGGCCCCCACTGAAGCTTAGCGTCTAAAGTTAAGCCCAAGCACACCGTGCTATCTTCAGGATTCAACTCTTCGCCCTTTACCAACACACGAGTTTTCACCTGCCTAACGTGAGGTAGTGTAAACCTAATGCATTTGGTTTTTTTTCATTAAGAAGCAAATTATTAGCGTTAAACCAATGCACATAAAGTTTACACACATTACATTCACACAGCAGGAGTCCAGTCAGATCCCGTCGGGGCTGCGGGAGATTGTAAGAGATACCGCGGCCTTGACATATAAGGCTAAAAAGGAACATGGGTGGTTTTTAGTCAGTAGAAGTCTGACACTCCCTTTCGCTCTGCCCAAAAGCGGGAGGGGTTATTTTATATTTCTCCAGAGTATATTTCTCCTATTTCTAGGAGTCCGGTCAGATCCGTATGCATGCTACATTAGCTGGTACAAATTCCACGCAAATATGAAATTTAACCACTCCTCCAACGCTTCAATTTTCATTAACACCTCGTAAAATACGCTCTGATGTTACGCAACGCGGGTCGCCAGTGTTAACCGTACTTAAGTTTCTCGTCTTCCTAACGATAAAAATGACTAGACGTTTAAAAGTTGAACCAGGTCATTATTAACATTTAAATAACTGCTCTGCTTAAAAAACAGGATAGAAAAATAGATCTTAGATGATATTTTATCACATCTATGTTCAGTTCTATTCAACATCAAAATAATATGACAGACACCAACAAAAGATTTTCCTTACATTATTGTAACAATAGTTTTACATGTGAAAAGAAAATATATAGATTATAAGGGGACAAAACATCACAACAGACAGGAAATGTGATAACATTGAACTTGCGCTCTACAGTGCGCATTTTATTATAGATAATGATACAATCTAATGGGTCTTTTATTTACCATGCCTGCATGCACTAATGACACGATAACACGTTCAGGATGGGGTTGCCACGCTTTTGTAGCGCATTAGGTATGTTTGTAGACGCTCAAATGGATGGTTTTCTGGCCTCAACAGTTTCCTGCAGCTCATTGTGGGTGAGATTGGATTTGGATTGCAGGCCTACTCTCTAGGAGAGGAATGGGCTATTATCCACGACGCTGGCCCAGTGCGGGTTGGTAGATGTCACATATCTTCGAATTTTTGGTTCTAACACATGCCGGTTTTCTCAAGATGTTTCCCTTCACCGTTTTGAGAGCAGTGGTGATGAAATAAATTACACAAAGTAATAAGCCTGTCTGGGTTCGAACCCACGGCTGACGTCTGTACAATGAAATAAATTCAAACTTACTTGAGTATAGGATCAACATTGTCAGTGTTAGTGCTCTCGCCGACCATGTAGCGTAGAGAGGCGTCAATATTAGCGTTCGCTTTCAAACTGAAGCTGATTATCTCTGGCGGAATCATCACAGTCTCGCCTTCGGTACAGTCCACGGCTAGGAAATGACCTGTTGGAATAATAAAAATGTTACGTCTCTAGGGTTTTTTCGATGACCCAGATATACTCGTATAAGGTGGAGTTTTGCATCCTCGTTAATGTGCGTGTGAACTGAGGGACCACACTCGGAATACGCGCAATGAGAATCCTAGGATTTAGTAGTAGACTTAAAACAATTGTAGAACGAATCTGGGAATTTGTAAGCAAATATATTAAAAAGTACGACCCATAAAGAGTGGTCCCTCATTTCTCACAGACGATTATCCAGATCTCAGAAAGTAGCATAAAAAAGATGGTTTTGTGAATACAGACATTTAGTAAAGAAATTGGAAAGATATTTCCTAAAAAACAGACCACAAAGCAATTAAGAGTAAAAAAATATAACGACTGAACTGTGGTCCCTCAGTCCACACAACAAAGATAAATATTTTAGTGAATATTACTGAATAATATTTATAAAAATGTTATAATTCTACATAAAGTTTTAGTAGAAGTCTTAAAACATTTTGTAATAAAAAATGGAGCTTAAACGTCAAAGCATTTTGGAGATAGCGATGATTAAAACTGGTCCCTCAATCCTCTCCTCAACTGATATATGTGCGTGTGCTACCTACTAGACGAGAAGAATATCAGAAAATCTAGTGTACTTAACTTTTAGTAGTAAGTTTCTTCTAAATAATAGGTATTTAAAATTGTGTATTTTTTACCTCTTATCTGAGATAATATTATTTTTTTATTCCTATGAACATAGATAGAGAAGTGTGACCACACAATAAAACAAAATGTAGACAGTACTATATTATATTTTCTTTTGCTATGATCATTATCTCAAAAATTTTTTTTGGGGCATCGGAAAGCATCAATCATCATCGAGCGGTAGGGCTGGAAAGCAGTGTCAGACTCCTACTGACTAAAAACCATCCATGTTCATTTTAGGCCTTGTGGCGAGGCCGCGGTATCTCTTCCGAACAACCCTGGCGGGACCCGTACAACCTTGTTTTCGTTTCGTCTAAAAAACGTTTTATGTTAAATAAAATATAATATAGTACTGTCTACATTTTGATTTATTGTGTGGTCACACTTTTCTATCTATTTTCGTAGGATGATAAAAATAATATTATCTCTGCTAAGAGGTTAGAAATACACAATTTTAGATACCTATTATTCAGAAGAAACTTACTACTAAAAGTTAAGTACATTAGACTTTCTGATATTCTTCTTGTCTAGTAGGTAGCACACGCACCTATGTCAGTTGAGGAGAGGATTGAGGGACCATTTTAATCATCGCTATCTTCAAAATGCTTTGATATTTAAGCTCCATTTTTTTTTACAAAATGTTTTTGAGACTTCTACTAAAACGTTATGTAGAATTATAACATTTTTATAAATATTATTCACTAATATTCACTAAAATATTTATCTTTGTTGTGTGGACTGAGGGACCACAGTTCAGTCGTTATATTTTTTTACTCTTTAATGCTTTGTTGTCTGTTTTTTAGGAAATATCTTTCCAATTTCTTTACTAAATGTCTGTATTCACAAAACCATCTTTTTTATGCTACTTTCCGAGATCTGGATAATCGTCTTTGAGAACTGAGGGACCACTCTTTATGGGTCGTACTTTTTAATATATTTGCTTACAAATTCCCAGATTCGTTCTACAATTGTTTTAAGTCTACTACTAAATCCTAGGATACTCATTGCGCGTATTCCGAGTGTGGTCCCTCAGTTCACACACACATCCTCGTTAAATTCAAGGAAGTATCTTTACCTATTAATGATTGTCGACCCAAATCAATAATTACACAGCAAGTAATTTTGTAAACGGAAATCTATAAGTGTGAATCACCCGTGTTAATCCGCGGCCTGTCTGATTCTTACCCTATAACTGCGCTTTCACACACACTAACAAACGCAAACAGCGTCTTAGGTATATCATACTTTTTATGACAATCCAAAAAAAAAACCTTTGAGTTTGCAGCATACGCAACGCAGATGCATAAGGCCTCATTAACGACGACGATTTTACGAGAAGCGATTATTCGCTCGTTAGTTTAAAATGCAGCGTTCGTTGAGGTGGACCCGCCTCTCAGTAAATGAATAAAAAGCACGCGACGAGCCTACTGCACGAGACGTCTCCGTAAACGAGCCCTTATTGCACTTTTAACTTTGTAGATAGCTTAGGGCCGAGCTCAGCAGACGCTTGCAATTATTAGACTTTGTCTCGTATTACGGAATGTCACTGATCACTCAAGCATTACTTAATAAATCTAGGTTCAAGCCATTTCACTGGTTAAAACTAATTTTAAGAAAGAATGTCTAGTCTAGGTATTTTCTATCGTGTTATTCAGTCGCATAATATTATGCACAAACAAGTAGACAATTTTTAGGTAAGTAAATATGCAATTTTTTTTGCTAATTTACAAATCGGACATAATTTCTTATTTCAATACTTATGGTTTATTATTCTACAAACTACAAATCAAAGTTGTTGTGCTCTTACCAGTGATCATGAGTATCCAGTGCAGGTCTTCAAAGAGGGTGACCAAGTGCCCTCCACCACTGATTGGCATCTTGCCCATGTGCATCAACTGCAGTTGACTCTCAAGCCTAGGATAAACATAACAAAAAGAAAGAAATTGATAAACCTACATTCTTACATTTTAATACAATTAACACACAAAATCGCAAAATATTATTCGCAATTAATATTTTAGCAATTCTTGTCGATCGTTCGCGTTGGGCCTAGAATTTTTATGTGAATATTTTTAAAACCGATTTTTTTTTGTTGTCGCCTGTAATGCCTGCAAAGGCCACTTCTCGTACAGAAAAGCAATGAGCTTTCTCATCATCAGCCTCCAATGTTGCCACTGCTGGGACACAGGCCTCCGCTCTATGAGAGAGAATGGGCTATTATCCACCACGCGGGCCCAGTGCAGGTTGGTAGATGTTACGTCTTCGAATTTTTGGTTATAGGACATGCCGGTTTCTTCACGATATTTTCCTTCACAGTTTTTAAAACCTCTTTAGCAGGGGTAAATAAAAAATCGCCGACACAACTTACTGTTTACTCCTATTCTGTAGTAAAGTAAAGAGCACATGACAGCAATGGGCGGGTGCCTTTCGTGCGACCGCTCCAATCGTCAGCAATACATTGCTGTGGAGCTTCCGTTCATCTTCTTCTACTTCATCCTTTATATCCTCGTCTGCGTTGTCTACCCTGTTAACATTTCGAAATACCCATAATCTTTACATAGTATAAAATAAAGTCGCTTCCGCTGTTTGTAGGCTTAGCGCAAATATTAATGTAGGTTTCAGAAATAGACTGATTCAAGAAGGTCAACTTTGCACCCATGCAAAGCCAGGATGGGTCGCTGTTCATAATACCTAAACAAATTGAATTGAATATGTAGCAAAATGCGTGACAAAAAATACCTACTTATGAACGGGATTCAAGTATGCATCGAAACTGAACATTTCTATTGACTAAACAATTGATTAGAAAAGGGGAACTCATTAATGATGCAGCGATAAGGGAAGTAAAGTCGTACTGTGTTATTAGTGCTGCATAAAATGAAGGCAATTTTGAATCCGGATTACATAATGCTATTATTTTGGCTTGGCTAGTCATCATCTGCCTAACGTTTTTCCAACTATTTTGGGGTCGGATTCCAGTGTAACCAGATGCGGCCGAAGACCCATTAAATGAAGCGACTGCCTATCGTAACCAATTTGGCTTATATTACAAATAACTCAATAGTATAATCAAATAACATTCAGCATTGTATAAGATTGCGAGTAATGTTCCCTTTATGCGAGTTCATCCTGACTGGACAGGTCACTCAAATCTGTGTGGTTATTTCTTCAGAAGACCTACATTAATCTGCATGGTCCTCATATGACTTGACCATTGATGAGATATTGTCCTCTGAACTTTCTTCTCACAGTATTAGGGTACGAAACACCGGCCCCATAACTTTAAAAAAATAACATGATGTGACGTGTAAATGTGTTTCGTAAAAGCAATTTACAGAAATAAATAAATGATTTATTAAAAGGCTGATAAATGTAATCTGTTCAGTTTAAAGTTTCTAAAACGCCCATATTATATAAGTTCTTACCTAGTTCCATCAGGGGGCGCCAATCTGCACTGTAGGTAAGTGTTAAATACCTCTATACACGGATTCAAAAGTATTTCATTGCTGTATCCGTCGGTCTCATGAGCTAGTGAACTCCAGCTATGAAGGAACTTATTTAATGACTCTCGCCATACTGTGTCATCGTTTATCTGGAATTAAACCGAAAATTTAATAAACAAGACTATACAACTTTTGTGACTTTTATTTAAGCTAGCGTTTCTACATTTTGGATAGTTTATAAATTGTAGAATAACGAATACCCGCAACGCAGGATATGACATACTTTTATCCTCAGGGCGCGCTATGCTTTATCAACTGATTGTTTTATTATTGCTTTATACTCACTCTTTCCTCCATAATCGATCCCCTGATACAATGACACGTCAGCGAAGTGAGGTTCTGCAGAAAAGCTGGTGGCAGCGCGGCTATCATAGCCGGCGAGAAGAACTGGATTAATCTGCGGTATATATCGGAGATACCTAGCATCTCCCTGTCGCCTGGCTGAATATACGCCATCATATTCAGGAAACTGTTCACGTAATTCTCCAAATACTGCTGCTTCAGGTTATTTGCGGATACAACCACACCGCTTAGACTAGCTAGTTGAACCAAACATGTGAGAGATGGACTTGCTAAGTCAGGATTGGACCTCACATACATGTGTATCTCGAAGAACAACGACAGAAGTTCAGCTTGCATTATTGTGTCCCGCCAGCTCAAACTTAATCGCAAAGCCGGGGCGCTATCGCTTTCGTAAATCGCTTCGAAAGCACCAATCAACCTTTTTGACAATAATGGAGATACATGGCTCCAACATAATACTGTCTCGATTATAGAAAGCAACTGCTTCGTCATTACAGCTTGTTCGCCTTCCGGTCGGTGTCCAGAACGCACTATCTGTTCCAGCACTCCTACAGTAAACCTAAATATTCTCTTCAAGTCTAGCGCTTCGAAGGATTTCTTCAGTCGAAAGTGGACCTCCCATATCAAGCCAACGTCCGCCGATTTGACTGTTATAGCAAATTCTTGCATAATAGCCAATATGAGCGAGCAGGCCAATTTTTGTTGACTTATTGTCGAGCTTAGAATTATTTTTTCTAATTCATTAAACAAATTTTTCCGTTCTCTTCCACCATCGTCGATGCTGCCTCTTTTGATAATTATAGCAATAGTCTGGAACAAAATAGTTTGTTTAGCCTTGATAACAAAAAAAAAAGAGTATTTGAATTAATTAATTAATATTTCTTACAGAAACATCTATCTTTTCAGCTGGAAATATGTTGAATTAGATTTAGCATTTCGACTGGTTAGAGACTTAGGCAGCCTCGCTCTTAGGTGGCTAGCCCTCTTATAATGAATGTTTCACAGCTTAAAGTAAAATTGCCAACCAAAAACATCTGGGATATAAAGAATTACCTGTAAAAGCTTCTCCCTCAAAAATGGTGGAGCCTCTTTTCTCAATAAATAATTGAGTAAGTATTCTCGGAGGGAGGAAATGTCGTTTTCAGATAATAAGCTCCATTCTCTGATAAGTGCCGCTTTCAATAAGCCGGCTGCTTCAAACAGTACGTAGTCCGATGTAGATTTCTCTAAAATTTCTCTACACAACTGGTAAGGGTTCTTGGTGCTTCGAAATTCTAGAAATACACTCTCAGCTTGGTGACGTTGCTCTGATGTCACCATTTGCGGTGGTGCCTATAAATTGATGAACAATAATAATAAAAGTAAGAGGTTTGTGCAATCATCATCAGCCTATAATGTTCCCACTGATGGGACACAGGCCTCCTCTTTATGAGAGTGAATGGGAAATCCACCACATGGGCCCAGAGCGGGTTGTTGTAGTTTATACATTATCTTTTTATTAAATACACCCAATAACCTGTTAACCTGTTTTTATTCTAAAGTGACTGCTACAACTAGATACTACACACATCAAAAGTGTCTAGGGATCAACATATATTTTTGCAATAACTTTTCTCCTGATTGATATTAATTAAAATTTTCTTTAAGGATTCATCAAATAAAGTGTTTTCGTTTGTCACAGTAACGATAAACCAAGTCACCTTTGCATTAATAAAGAAATTTGCCATTTTCCTAATAAAGGGATTTTTGACATTTGAACCACTAACATTAAAGTTCGAAAAAAAGACTGAAATAACAGTTTTCTTTAAAATTTTATTGGGTAACTTAAACAATTAATAATCCGTGTTTCTACCGCGAACACTAACAACACAAGAACATCGGTTTGGCATACTCAAAATGAGTTCATCCAAATCACGCTGTGGAATGGCCGCCCATGATCGTTGCAACAACAAAACAAGGTCTTCTTGCGACTGGATACCCTCCATATTCGGCAGAGCTCTTCTCTGTAGCATATCCCATGCATGCTCAATCGGGTTCAAGTCTGGCGACTGAGCAGGCCAGGGCAGGACATTGATGTTAGCTGCGGCGAGAGTCTGTCTTACAACTCTTGCGGTGTGCGGTCGTGCATTATCATGCATTAACTGAAATAAGGGACCGATTTGCACTTGTAGAGGAACGATGACGTCTGATACAATCGTCTCAGCATAAATTTGAGCGTTGAGGTTGCCTCTGATCCAAATCAACTCAGTTCTTCCGCCGATCCAAATACCCGCCCATACCATGATGGTTCCACCACTATAAGGATGGACTTCCTGGCAGGATTTTAATCGCTGTTGGCGTCCAGGGGTTCTCCAGTGTCGTATACGTCTTGTATCCGGTCTCATACCAAAACGAGACTCATCAGAAAAGCACACGAAACGCCATTGTTCTTCTGCCCAATTTCTGTGTTCAAGAGCCCATTGATATCGAATCCTACGATTGTGCATTGCTATAGGTGGTACCCGTAGCGGTCTTCGGGAATGAAGGTTCACTTCATGCAAGCGGTTTCTGACTGTTTGGTCGCTAATTAAGTTCCCTGAAGAGTGATGAAGCCTCACGGCTAACATCATGGCGGTTATTGTTGGAGCTCTTCGAGTTAAGATTTGAATGTATCGGTCTTGTCTCCGTGTGGTGCAGCGATACCGTCCTCCATGGCGCTCAGCCACGGTACCAGTGCTTCGGTAACGTGTCCAAAGTCGACTGATAACACTCTGACTTGTATTCAGAGCTAAAGCCACAGTACGTTGCCGGGAACCAGCTTCTATCATTCCCACGGCTCTGAGCATTTCTTCCCTGTCTTTCTTTCCTGCTGACGTCGCCGCTCCATACTAACGTTGGTTTTAATCAGTAGTAGGGAAACAGTAGCACTAATAATGTCTTCAATGCGTTGTATGTTTTTATAGGGAAAATATTGACAGCTGATTTTCATCTTTTACTCGAATTTGATTCACAGTTCCTGATTCAAATTATGAAATGCACCAAAAAGGATCCATATAAATTTATAAAATCATAAATTTATTACAAAGCCACATCTCAATCTCAAGAAATCCGCATAAAAATGCTTGATCCCTAGACACTTTTGATGTGTGTATTATAAAAATGTTACTTCCCTATTCGAATTGGATTTTCATAATCTGCCTAGCCTTTTCCCACCTATGTTGAGATTTGCTTCCAATCTAACCAAATGCAGCTGAATAAGATTATTTTACATGGAGCAACTACCTATCTGATCTCCACAACTCAGTTAGAACTGGGTTATCATCTGCCTAACCTTTTCCCAACTATGTTGGGGTCGGCTTCCAGTCTAACTGTATGCAGCTGAGAACCAGTATTTTACATGGAGCGACTGCCTATGTGACCTCCACAACCCAGTTAATACTAGGTAATATGGTACTGTTTGGTAAGACTGGATGTCAGAATTTCAGGTCACTGACTACCTGTAACGACTGCCAAAGATCTATATTTGGCAGCTGGGACCATCAGCTTAACGTGCTTTCCAAGGCACGGAGGAAACTCGGTAAATCAGGCGGTCACTCATCCACAAACCAATCTAGGCAAGCACAGCTTCACCTAAAGATCGACCCTAGTGGCAGTTCTTATTAAGCCACAAGCTCCCAGTTACTAGCTCGCAGCAGTCAGTTAGTTTAGTACTGGTTAATAGAAAGAAGAAAAGAGCTTGGTAAGACTGATTAACAAACAGAAAGTCAATTGAAGAGTCTTTTTGTTTAAATCATTAGTACTGTCAGCAGGAGTGCTAATCTAGTGGTGTGACCATCAGTACCAAGTCATAGGTTTTGAGTATGAGCCCAAGGCAAACCATCTTATTTTTTGGATTCATGTAAGTGTTTTGTAATTATCACTTGCTTAGGTAAAGCACAACACTGAGGTGAAACCAGTAAGCCTAAGAGATATTACTCTAAGGCATGTAAAGCCAAGTCAGAGTCCCAGGGGCTGCCTACAAATTCTGACATCAGGTTAGGCCATAACACCATGAAGTACCCCTATGCAAAAATTTTTGCTGGGAAACAACTTTTTTTTTGGGGTCGAAAATCACATTTTACAGTAAAACTCGATGTAGCACTATTAAAACATTGTGCTAGTGGATGCTTTAAATAGTAAACGGGTCGTGAAGGTAATTTAAGTAAAGTTGTAACCTGAAAAACTAGTATTTACAAAAACAGCTATCAAGCTGGCTAACAGCGGGGTCAGAAGTACAGCATGATGTGACTGGTTTGTTGTTGGTAAACTACCATCAGCTGACTAGGTATGTAAAACGTACACTATACCGTTCCTTTGAACTATTACTAGTAGACCCTGTATGTCATTCTTAAGTACAGTTCAGCTTTATTAATTATATTGAAAAAACCATGGCCTCCCTTGTGGTAATTTTGGCGTGATATATAAAAACTAGAATTTCAATACTGTAATTCATAATACAATAGGTACACAGTTTGCAATAACAAGCTTGTGAGACTTTCTAAACTGCATACATATTTTGAAATCTCCAATAAATAAGCGAAATTGTTATTGTGGTAACAAAATAAAAGAATTGTGTATGTGTTTATGTCACGACCTTTAGATACTTAGTCACCAGGTAAAGTATTTTTTTTTTCTATGACTTTTGTTTACATTCTTTACATAGAAAGTAATATATTATTTTCTTACCATCAGCATCTGAGCAGCCGCCTCCAGTGTTTGTATAGCCGAATTATCCATTGTAACACTTAATTTTTAGGATCAAATTATGAGAAAAGATGAATGAGAGACAATACCTAAAACACTTAGGAAATGTGCTATTAAGTAAATTGGCTGAAAAGTCACATAATTATTGAGAAAAACAGTCAAAATATTACGAATTTATTCGTAAATTTTATTACATGTCAATTGTCAACCATTACAATGACAACCACAGATTATGCACAGCAGCGATCTATCAACATTTTGGAAGAAAGTTTCCATGTAATTAGAGACTTATCCACCGGTGATAGGGACGGAATTCGTATGTAAAAAGTTAAAAAGTGACATCTGTAGTGACGTATTTGGTGTGGTTGGGGTTGCAAGAGACAACATTGCAAAAATAAACAACATTTATACTGTTTTGCGCTATAGAGGGCGCTGTTTAAGTAACGAATACCAGTTCGTAGTCTGTAAGTGTAGCGGAGTCTGACAGACACCCCACAATCACCAACCCAGTGTCCGGAATCACGTTTGTAATTTGTCCATACTGGTTTGGCTGGCGTCTAGAATAAATAGAATAGAACTGTTACTTATCAGTGTCTGTTCCCCTTGGTACGAGATTTTGACGACACGGTTGGCGCAGTTGCTCAAGCAATGGACTGCTGTCGTGCCGTGTCGCGGGTTCGATTCCCGCACGGAACAATTTTTTTTCTGACCTACAGATAGTTGTTCTGGGTCTGGGTATTTGTGTATGTGAGTTTAAATGTTTGTGAACGCACCCACGATACAGGAGAAATTCCTAGTGTGGGGCAACGTTTAAAAAAAAAACAATTTGGATAGTCTATCTGTACCACGCTCGCTTTTGTTATGTCATAATCTCATTTGTTTTATCATGTGCATTAATATGCACTTTAAAAAGACTTTAATAATGTTACGTCGATCATCTAGAATCATCGAGAAAACTCGCTAATAACTGAGAAGTACGCGTGAATTCTAGTAGGTACCTAATTCCATTCTGTAGGTAGTTAGTCCGCCGCCCGTCGTCGCGGTACTTGCATTTTAATTTCGACCGTATGCCTACGGCGTAAAGTAACTTCTTCTTAGTTGGATAATTTATCTTTAAGTTTATTTTTTTGTTAATGTTTTTTTTCTGGATGCTTTATGGAATAGTAGCGAATTTTCTCGAATATCTTTTGTGTGTTCGGGGTATAAAAGGACCGGGAGAGGACGAAGCGAGTCAGTCTACTTTTAAGCGAGACAACGAAAGGTTCGAAGAGATATCAAGTGCGCTAAAGTGTTCAGTTGTGATTTGCGATTGTTTACAAGTGTTTTGCGAGTAATAAAGTTATTTCGTGTGTTTAATTGGTAGTGCTTTTATTTATCCCATACCCAGCCCGTAACAATTTGGTGTCAGAAGTGAGGGATAAATAATGCCGATTCTACCCAAGGACGACACGGATAGTATCCGTACTAGGAGTCAGCGACAACAAGGTATGGACCAAAGGCGATTTGGTGACTCTCCGACACAGACACCGGGCGGTGTCCAGCCTACGTCAGAGCCAGTCGCTGGCCCATCCGGAGCTACCCCAGCATTAGCGGTGCCTGACTTATCTGCCTTAATGGCGCTGCTGGAAGACCAGGCTCGCCGTCAAGAGGAGCAGGCTCGCCGTCAGGAGGAGCAGGCTCGTCGTCAAGAGGAGCAGGCTCGTCAGTTGCAGGAACAGATGCAACGGGACAAGGAGGAACAGGCTCGTCGTCAAGAGGAGCAGGCTCGTCGTCAAGAGGAGCAGGCTCGTCGTCAAGAGGAGCAGGCTCGTCAGTTGCAGGAACAGATGCAACGGGACAAGGAAGAACAGGCTCGCCGTCAAGAGGAACAGGCCCGGCGCCAAGAGGAACAGATGCTCCTGATAAAGGATCTTCACGCATCAGTTGGCAAAGAGCTGAGCGTGATGAAGGAGCAGGTACAGCAGCACGACGATCGAATCTCAAAGGCCGAAATTCAGATTGCTGATGTGAAGAAGGCCTTGAGTGAAATTAAGGTTGGAGATGGGGTTGTGACGTCAGTGATTGCTGCACCTTCGGTGCGCGGGTTTAAAGTGCCGCCATTCGACGGAACATCTTCGTGGTCGGCCTATAAAATCCAATTTGAGGCTGTTATGAAGGCGAATGGGTGGACCAAAGCGCAAGCCATGACAGCGCTCACCTTGGGTCTCCGAGACCAGGCCCTTACCATTCTTGAGGCACTCGGCAAGGATGTGACCTACGAACAGCTGCTGGAGGCGTTAGAGTCTAGATACGGCGACGCGCACCTGGAGCACGTCTTTCGTGCCAAATTAAAGGATCGTGTTCAACGTAGTGCCGAGAACCTACAGCAGTGGGCCCTGGAAGTTGAAAAGCTGGTTCGCAAAGCATACCAGTCCGCCCCTGCACTTATTGATGGAAATCTGGTTCAGGCGTTTGTAGATGGAATACGCGACTTGGAAGTTAGAGCTGCTGTGAGACTTGGTCACCACGAGACGCTGAAAGACGCCTTGGCCCATGCTTTAGAAGTGGAGGCAGTGAGGCAGGACCACCGTACGCACCGCGTCAGGGAGGTTGTCGCGTCAACTGTACGCGACCGCCCGCAAGGATACAGCCCTAGGTGCTTCACTTGTGGAGAAAAGGGTCATCTTCGGTCAAGCTGCCCTAAGCGCAGCTCACAAAGGGAAGATCAGCCCCAACAGGGAAGGGTGGCTGAAGTGACAGCCCAGCCACAGCAGGGAAACGAGTAAATGCCAGGACTGGGGGGCGGGTGCTGGCTGGTTTTGAAAGAGCCCCGAGGATCTCGATCTCACAAGCACATGACGGGAACAGCTTGACCATCAACGGCGAAGTCAACGGAACTCCATGCAAACTGACGTTGGATACTGGAGCTTCTCACACGGTCGTCAATTCTCACCTGGCGAATCGGGTTCTTGGGGACTACTTCAATAACCACGACCGTATACAATTGTTAACAGCTACCGGTCAGCACATAACCGTCCAAGGCAAGAAGGAGGTGGAGTTAAAATTGGGTGATAGAATTTACCGGCACAATGTCATCGTGGCCGACATAGTGGACGATTGCATCTTGGGCTTGGACTTCATGCGGAAATATCGCTGTGAGATCGACATTGACCAAGGAGTGTTGAAATGTGGTTCCGAGGAAGTCTTCATGGAAGGTGCACCATCAGGGAAAGTGTACTGCTTGAAGGAAATTGTTCTTCCTCCCAGATCGGAAACGATCGTGCCAGTCAAGTTACCACCGAATTCTAGACACAAAGATCGGAGTGTTCTGATAGAAAGGGTGAACTATGACTTTCCATGGAAGATGGCACGAACTCTGGTAAAGGCCAACAACATCTCAGCTGTACGCATCCTGAATCCAAGTGACAAGGAGCAAGTGATTAAGAAGGGCACCTTGATCGGGACTTGCGAGGAAGTAGCTTGGATGCGTCAATTGCAAGATCTACCTACCGGAAATCAAAATCGTAGTGGAAAATTTGACGTGTCAACGCTTTTAGAAAACTGTCATTTGACTGAAGGAGAAATGGACAAGGCTAAGAAGATGTTACTTCAGTACGCCGGTATTTTCTCAACGAGTGATGCTGACATAGGAAGAACTGGACTGGTTCAGCACAGGATTAATACAGGCAACGAGTTACCTATCCGTCAGCGACCAAGAAGACTGCCAGTTGCACGAGAAAAAGAAGTGGAAACCATGATTGAGGGTATGGTGAAGGATGGTGTTATAGAGCCTTCATCCAGTCCATGGTGTTCTCCTGTGGTCCTGGTAAAGAAAAAGGACGGCAGTATGCGCTTCTGTGTGGACTATCGACGACTGAACAACGTCACGAAAAAGGACAGCTATCCACTGCCTAGGATCGATAACACACTGGATACGCTGACGGGAATGAAGTGGTTTACCACGCTAGACCTGAAAAGTGGTTACTGGCAGGTAGAAATAGACCCCAAGGATAAGGAGAAGACTGCATTCTCAACAGGAAAAGGGTTGTGGCAGTTTAAAGTTATGCCTTTCGGATTGTGTAATGCTCCTGCTACGTTTGAGAGGCTGATGGAGCAAGTACTTGCCGGGTTAATAGGAGACGCATGTCTTGTCTATCTAGACGACATAATCATCGTGGGCCGTACGTTTGAAGATCACCTTAAAAACCTCAACCGAGTGCTGTCGAAGATCCAAGCAGCAAACCTGAAGTTGAGCCCGAAGAAATGCTCATTTTTCAGAAAACAAGTGAACTTTTTAGGACACATAGTTTCGGGGGAAGGTGTTCAAACAGACCCAGAGAAAGTAGTCGCCGTCAAGGATTGGCCAGTTCCAAAAGACAAGACACAGGTCAGAGCATTTTTGGGTTTGTGCTCTTACTATCGCCGGTTTGTGAAGAATTTTGCCGACATTGCGAAACCTCTACACAAACTCACTGAGGAAAAGCAACAATTCTGTTGGGACGAGAACTGCGACGCCGCATTTAAGGACTTAAAAGAACGTCTGTGCAATACTCCTATTTTAGGATATCCTGACACTGAAAATGACTTTATAGTCGACACAGACGCAAGTAATACTGGAATTGGGGGCGTGTTATCTCAACGGAAAGGAGATCAGGAGGTTGTTATAGCTTACTTCAGCAAGTCTTTGTCTAAACCGGAAAGAAATTACTGCGTAACAAGACGGGAGCTGCTCGCCGTAGTGAAGACATTGCAGCACTTCAGTAAATATTTGTTGGGACGGAAATTCCAGTTACGAACCGACCATGCTGCATTGAAGTGGTTATTACAATTTAAGAATCCAGAGGGGCAAGTGGCGAGATGGATTGAACTACTGCAAGAGTTTGACTTCATAACCGAACATCGCAGTGGGAGAACTCACGGTAACGCAGATGCCTTGTCGAGAAGACCTTGTCCTGAAGACTGCAAGCATTGTGTCAGGCAAGAGACTAAGGAAGTAGTGCCCGTGAGGTTGCTTAGAACGGATCTCAGCGATGAATGGAAGGAGACCCTACAACAGGCACAACAAAATGACTCGGACATCAAGCCAATCTTCGAGTGGATCAAAGCTGGTGCTCCGAAGCCCAAGTGGAGTGATGTGGCTGCGATGAGTTCCATCACAAAGAGTTATTGGGCACAATGGAACAGCTTGGAGATCCAGGATGGAGTCTTGTGCCGTAAATGGGAAAACGCTCGAGGGGACAGCTGTCATCTACAAATGGTTGTTCCTAAAGCTAAGGTACCGGATGTTTTACGGCTGTACCATGATGGATGCTCAGGAGGACATATGGGGGTAAAAAGGACTCTCCTAAAGATCAGAGAGCGCTTTTACTGGATCCACTGTCGAGATGATGTGGAGGACTGGTGTCGCAAATGTACCAGCTGTGCGGCTGTGAAGGGACCTCACACACGAAGCAGAGGTGCGTTAAAAGTGTACAACGTTGGAGCCCCCTGGGAGCGGATAGCACTGGACGTTGCGGGACCATTTCCAGAAAGTGACAGCGGAAACAAGTACTTCATGGTTGTCATGGACTACTTCACAAAGTGGCCAGAAGTCTTCGCCATTCCCAACCAAGAAGCTACAACAGTCGCAGATAAATTGGTTCAAGAAGTCTTCTGTCGTTTTGGAGTACCCTTAGAAATTCACAGCGATCAAGGGAGGAATTTTGAATCACAAGTTTTTCAGGAGACTTGTCGATTGATGGGTACACACAAAACCAGAACCACTTCTTACCACCCACAATCTGATGGAATGGTGGAACGATTCAACCAAACGTTGGAGAGATATCTGGCAAAAGTTGTGGAAAGCAGGCAAAAGGATTGGGACAAGCACATACAGCCGTTTCTTCTGTCCTATCGGAGTGCAGTTCACGAAAGTACGACTGTAACTCCAGCCTTCGCGAACTTTGGAAGAGAATTACGGTTGCCTGCAGATTTAATCACCGGAACTCCCCCTGATGTCCCACGCAGTGTAACGGATTACGCAAATGACCTGCGTAACAAGTTAAATGATGTGTATGAGCATATCAGACAATCCGGACAACAGATGTCTGAGAAGATGAAGACCCGTTATGATCGGAAGGCAAACAGTAGGGGTTTCGATGAAAGTTCTCTGGTGTGGTTGCATAACCCAGTGCGGAGCAAGGGAAAGTCCCCGAAATTGCAAGCAAAATGGGATGGACCATACCGAGTTGTGACCAGGATCAACGATGTCACCTACCGAATACAGAAGGGTCCGCGAGGTGCGCCTAAAGTTGTGCATGTAGACCGATTAGCGCGATATCACGGGACTAATGATGCTCGGGACGAGCATGTCTAAGGAGGGGGCAGTGTTACGTCGATCATCTAGAATCATCGAGAAAACTCGCTAATAACTGAGAAGTACGCGTGAATTCTAGTAGGTACCTAATTCCATTCTGTAGGTAGTTAGTCCGCCGCCCGTCGTCGCGGTACTTGCATTTTAATTTCGACCGTATGCCTACGGCGTAAAGTAACTTCTTCTTAGTTGGATAATTTATCTTTAAGTTTATTTTTTTGTTAATGTTTTTTTTCTGGATGCTTTAAGGAATAGTAGCGAATTTTCTCGAATATCTTTTGTGTGTTCGGGGTATAAAAGGACCGGGAGAGGACGAAGCGAGTCAGTCTACTTTTAAGCGAGACAACGAAAGGTTCGAAGAGATATCAAGTGCGCTAAAGTGTTCAGTTGTGATTTGCGATTGTTTACAAGTGTTTTGCGAGTAATAAAGTTATTTCGTGTGTTTAATTGGTAGTGCTTTTATTTATCCCATACCCAGCCCGTAACAATAATATGATGGTATGGATGGCATGACTACCTAACCAGCGAGCTTAAGGAATAGGCTGAAGCTGCCTCTCCGTTTCTGTAACTTCTTTCTGCAACAATTCTGTTTCGCAGATAAGATATAACTTATCTTATAACTATCATGGGATGGTGAAGGTTTTGGGGACCCGCTGGATGCGAGACGCACGTGACCAGTCAATATAGCGACACCTATGTACAGCAGTGGATGTCTTTTGACTGATATGATAATGATGATATGGGATCAAACGCGAGGGCGCGAACCGGTTAGATATGATGCAACTAGATGCATAAAACCAATACTTCTTAAATGGATCAAAGCCTCGCTCATGGATTGTTACAAAGAGCTTCCATTGATAGGGAGGGGCATGATGGGTAGTCATGGACGGTATGATGCAGGCTGAAGGTAACAGAGAATAATCCACTCGGTCTGGTGGTTGCAAACGCAATTGAATTGCATGATACCCTTCTGGGGTACAAATTCTAGGTCCCCGGCGGCGCCCGTACGAGCTTCGTTGGGCTCCGTTTGGGCTTCTCTATGGGGAATGTCTCAGCTACCTAGGTATGTGTTGCTGCTCTGGTTATATGTGGTACTTTCGGGTAGGTAAAGACACACCCTCCTTTTACACATAGCAGGGTAATAATGTCCAGTTTGGTGTGCAAATCAAATCATTTATTCGCATAAAGTCTGAATAATTAGTATTATTAAGAAATTACTTCATTAAGGATGACCTAGTATTAACTGGGTTGTGGAGGTCAGATAGGCAGTCGCTCCATGTAAAATACTGGTATTCAACTGCATCCGATTAGACTGGAAGCCGACCCCAATATAGTTGGGAAAAGGCTAGGCAGATGATGACTTCATTAAGGATGATAACATTAATTAATTAGGTAAGTTATCAATTTCCTAAATGGGAATAACATTATTTTGAGTATGCAAAAATCACGTAAGTCAGCATTATCAAATTGTATCAGTCTACTGTAGAGCCTAGAGTAGATCAAAATCAAAATTATAATATAATTAAGATCATTGACCGTGCTGTGCTAATCGCACGCACAGGCGAATTTACTCATAGAAAGCATGGCTGTCTGTGGGTCTCTGGAATAAGAAATCGAAGTATTAATCAATAAAATAATGTTAATATAATACATTTTAATGATTTTTAATCACACATTATGGTAGGTATAGAGCAGGTAAGTGAAATTAAAACATAATATTGCAAAAATGTAAATAAAACTCCATCTAGATAAAGGACCGACTCAACAAAAATTGCCATCAAAAAAGAATATAACTCTGTTAACTCTTAAAGCTTTTTTTACTAAAAGCAATGCATTACCTTGTAGGTACAGACATAATCCCTAATAGGCACAGTGGATAATGTCACAAGATCCGAACATGACTAATCTACAATTTCTCAATCATCATGGTTGTTGCACCTCCACCACCGTTACAAACAGCGGCTACACCCTTTTCTCCTTTCTTAAGTGCATGGGCCAAGTGTCCTACAATTCTATTACCAGACGTGCCAATAGGATGACCAAGACTGACACCTCCTCCATGAATGTTGATCTTAGCAGGGTCAATTCCCAGAATTTTTATTGCACCAAGACCAACAACACTGAAAGGTTCATTAATCTCCCACATGGCAATATCTTCTTTCTTAACGCCAGTCTTTTCTAGAAGCTTCGGAATGGCAAGGGTTGGTGCAATTGGGAAGTCAACTGGGTCACACTCTGCATCAGCATAACCAAGAACACGTGCAAGGGGCTTCACATTCAATCTTTGAGCAGCTTCTGCAGTCATGAGGATCATAGCTGCAGCACCATCGTTCAATCCGGCGGCATTTCCAGCTGTGACAGTTCCATTCTCCTTTTGGAACACAGTTGGCAGTGTTCTTAATTTTTCGAAATCGACCTTTTTGTACTCCTCATCTTCGCAAAATATAACTGGTGGGGCTCCCTTCTTCTGAGGCACAGGAACTGGTACAAGTTCATCAGCAAAAGCTTTAATTTCATATGCTGCTGCACTTTTCTTGTAACTAGAAATAGCATAGTCATCCTGCTGTTCCCTAGAGAAGTTGAATGTTTTTGCTACATGCTCAGCACAGTCGCCCATGTGAAATTGGTTGTAAACATCAGTCAGACCATCATACAAAATGCCATCAAGTAACTGTGTACCTCCATATGGGGTATCACCTCTCTTCAAATAGAATGGGATATTTGACATGGACTCCATTCCTCCAGCTAATATTACATCTTGCGTACCAGTTTGTAAGCCTTGAACAGCCAGCAGAATGGTCTTCATACCAGATGAGCAAACTTTGTTTACATTTGTGCAAATAGTGCTTTTAGCCAGACCACCGAAAATTGCAGCTTGCCTCGCTGGAGACTGGCGCATAGCAGCTGAGCAGACATTTCCCATGTAGACCTGTAATAAAAAAGATAGGCATTTTTTTAAAACCAACAGTTGAAGTTGAGTGTCATTTGATTTATACGTTGGAAACCAGTGTCCTTAATGTTATCGACAGGGGGCTGCGGGTTGTTCACAAGTTACCGCGGCCTCGACATATAGGGCTAAGAAGGAACATGGGTGGTTTTTAGTCAGTATAATTCTGACACTCCCTCTTAGTCTCGGGAGGGCGTTATTTGATGATTTTCCATCCGCCAAAAAAATATTGAAACTATAAAGGGTGTAAAAGTACCCATAACGCAAACGAAGGGCACTTGTTCTTCCCGCCGCTGCGATATTTTTTTGGACCATACCTGGAACCCCCTAGTTACGGAGGTATATGAGGGGTAGTTTCAAATTTTACACAGCTGTTTATGTAAATACTAGTTTTTCAGGTTATAACTTTAGGTACTTAAATTATCTCCATGAATTTACTATTCAAAGCATCCACAAAATGTGATTTTTGACGCAAAAAAAAGTCGTCATAAATTTTTGCGTAGGGGTAAGTACTTAGTTTGATGTACAGAATGCTTGGTTGACGTGAGCGAAGGGTTAATTTAAACCCTGAAGGTACATATTTGAACCATTTGTACCTATGTCTTTTTTAGGATATTCCTCATTTTTTTTCTGATTGTGGTTGAATGAGACAGAAATTGGGAATGATAATATAGTAGAAATCTATTGTCATGTTTTAGGCAAAGAAATAAAACAGTTTTAGGTACCTACCTAATATTTTTTTGCCCCTTTCTTATTTTGTGAAATCTACCTAAAGAAAGACAACGATTCTTATTCAATAACTAGCTGTTGCCAGCGGCTTCGCGATCACCCGCTACAATTCGAAAATTATCCCACGGGATGATAAAATCGTGATAAAAACTATCCTATGTGTTAATCCAGGTTATAAACTATCTGTGTACCAAATTTGATCCAAATCCGTTCAGCAGTTTTTACGTAAAGAAGTAACAAACATACACACTCACACACTCACAAACTTTCGCCTTTATTATTAGTGTGATAGTGTGATGTGAATTGATACTCGAATCGTACGGAGGATATGGTTCAAGGTTGGTTGTTAAAGTAAAGTTCAGGGACTTATTCCACTGCTAACAGCGTCATGCGATAGGGTAATTTTAGAATTTAGATACGAATGAAATACCTACCTACACCCTTTTTTTTGAGATGGGAAATCATCAAATAACCTCGCCCGCTCTTATAGGCAGAGTGAAGGGAGTGTGAGGCTTTTACTGACTAAAACCACTAATGTTCCTTCTTAGCCCTTTATGTCGAGGCCGCGGTATCTCTTGCAACCCGCAGCCCCGACGGGTGTCGGCCTTTGCGGGCGGGCCCCTTCCAATGAAATACACTTATGGACCAAACAATTTCCGTCGGGGCTGCGGGTTGTCCGCAAGTAGGGTTGCCATTATCCGGGTTTCCCCGGATTTGTCCTAGTTTAGAGGGCGTCCCGGGAGCGTCCGGGTGGGGTTTCATACAAACAAATTAATTAGTAATTATTGTTAAATTTTTAAACCCGGACCGTGGGGTTTAAAAATTTAACAATAATTACTAATTAATTTGTAACAAATTGTAATCATTTTCTGTTTTGTTAGGTACATTTTTAAAATGATGATGAAATAAGACTAAATAAAAAGGTAATTTATGACATTTTCAACTGTTTTTAACTCTGACTTTGTTTAAAAAATTCTGGCCTCTAAAGCTCCTACTTGCCAACATTTTGAGATGGCACCCTTATTCGCAAGAGATCCCGCGGCCTCGACATAAAGAGCCATAAAGGGGTGGTTTTTGGAAGTAGAAGTCTGACACTCCGTACCGCTCTGCCCAGAGCGGGAGGAGTCATGCTGATTTCCCACACCCCAATAAAAAAGGACCAAACAATTCATTTTCATAACAGCAATTAACTATTTAATAGGTATTTGGTTGATAATTTTATTGAAAAAAAGTCAATGAAACTTTTGGAGGAGGTTTAAGGATATCTATATTTGGGTTTTACTTAGACAATGAAACACCGCACGGTTGCAAGATGGACGACGACTTTTTATTCTCATAATTCAGTAACACAACTTGCATTGACAGTGGCGCCACGGCGCATAGCGGCTAATAGTGAAAACATTTGTTGCACAGATAAATAAGTATCATAGATATGCATTCATTTTAATACCCCCCCTCAACAAATATTTTCTTTCAATCTTTACATTCTATGTTTTACACTGTACTTTAATATACTTCAATTACACAAACAAATCTTAACTTGGCTGGCTATGCATTAACAATTCAACTTGTTTGAGAACTAACTTAGCTTATTTACTTTATTTTCCTATGCATGAATGGCCAGCTGATATGAATAGTACCTAACCTAAAAGTTTACAATTCACACAATAGCTTAAATTCTAATACAGTAACTTGACAAACTTTTCAAACAAAGTTTTACCTAAAGGTTTAGTGAGAAGATCTGCCAAGTTATCTTCTGTTTTAATATACTGCAAAGACATACATTTTTCTTTTATTTTGTCAATGATGAAGTGATATCTGATATCCAAGTGTTTAAGCCTTTTATTATTTCCATTGTTGAAAACCAATTTTATAACTGACTGGTTATCTTCATAAATAATCACATCATTAATGACAATATTGAAATCACATAACAAATTCTTTAACCAACATGCTTCTGTTACAGCCATACTTAATGCAATGTATTCAGATTCAGTGGATGATAGTGATACACTGAGTTGTTTCTTACAACACCATACTACACTACAATTAAACACTTTAAAAATGTAACCCGTTGTAGACTTTCTGTCTTGGGTGTCACCAGCCCAATCTGCGTCTACAAAGCCTTGCATTCCTGTGCCCGTGCTGCTGTATACTAATGCAAAATCTAAGGTTCCCTTTATATACCGTAGAATACGTTTTAATGACTTATACAACATAACACTAGCACAGTGTTGATATCTACTAAGAAAATAAACTGACACACATAAATCTGGTCGAGTACCACATACTGCATACATTAGGCTGCCTATAAGTTGTCTACACTTTCTTTCTATTATTGGATTTTCAGATTTTTCCCTTTTCAACAAATCAAACTTGTAATTCTGGTCTAATGGAGTTGATATAGGTTTGCAATTTGACATATTAAAACGTTCCAAGACTTTAGTTAAATATGTCTTCTGACTGATTATTGTTCTGCATTTATCTTGTTTGATATCTATGCCTAAATAACTAGTTGCTAACCCCAAGTCCTTCATTTTAAAGTTATTATGCAACTCTGTTTTGAAATTTTCTAAAACCTTATTTTCAGAACAAAACATAAGTATATCGTCTACAAATAGTAAAACGTATAGTTCACATCCGTTTAGTTTCCTATAATATAAACAATAATCATTTTTTGATCTATTGAAATTTTCTTTAGTCATGAACTCATCGAACTTTCTATTCCAGCATTTAGGGGAACTTTTCAAACCGTATAGGGATTTATTCAGTTTACATATTTTACCATTTGGTAGCTTTAGGTATACTATTTCATCTATATCACCATGTAAGAAAGCGCCTACCACATCCATTTGATGGACTGGAAGTTGTAGTTTATTGGCTACAGCTATAAATACTCTAAATGTTGGTAATTTGGCTACCGGAGAGTATACTTCTAAATCAGTGTCTGATTGCTCAAAACCTCTAGCAACTAACCTAGCCTTGTATACTTTTTCTCCACCTATTTGTTTGACTTTGAAACACCATTTACTTGATATAACTTTATTTCCACTTGGAATACTATTAACTTCGGTCCATGTATTGTTTTCTTTCAGGGTGTCTAATTCAATATTCATAGCCTTTTCCCATTCTTCTTTTTCTTCTGAATTTAATGCATCTTCCAGAGTGATTGGTTCAGTGTCAATGGATAAGAGGTTTGTGTCATACTCTGATAACCATGATGGTTTCTTTGTTACCCTACCTTTTCTTGTTACCTCTTGTGGTTTTTCTTGTTCTATTGCTTTATCAACTGAATACTCTTCTTCTGAATCTTCTGCAGACATTATTCTTTCCTCTTCTGGACTTGATATTCCCTCCATGGGAATTTCTAGATTCTCTTCTAGCTCTGGTGTCTGTGATCTGTCTTCTTCTTCACAGAAACTATGATATTCTTCTACTTCTTTGTTATCATTTTCTATTTCTTGCTTATCATTTTCCATTTCCTCTGTTTCAGAGTCTGTGATAGTAACCGAGGGTTTACTGTTCTGATCCTGTCTATTTTTACAAACCTTTTGCACATTAATAAACGTACCTTTTATGAATGTTACCTCTCTTTTTACAAGAACATCATTTTTATGTGGGAAATAAATTCTAAAACCTTTTGTTGTTTCACTATAACCTACAAAATATCCTATTTCAGCTTTACTATCCCATTTCTTACGCCGTTGGTCAGGGATATGTACTCCTACCTTTGATCCAAATACTTTCAAATTATTTATGTTGTAGGCTTGCTTTTTATACCAAAGTTCATAAGGAGTAACACCGTTTAATCTACTTTTACCAGTTCTGTTTAAGACATAAACAGCTGTGTTGACCGCTTCAGCCCATAGGGACTTGTCCAAACCACTTGACAATAGTATAGTTCTAGCTGCTTCTGTAACTGTGCGCATTTCACGTTCTATACACCCGTTTTGCTGAGGTGTGTATGGAACACTAGTTTGGTGGATAATACCTAAACTATCTAATAGAGATTTCAATTCTTTATTTGTAAATTCTAAGCCACAGTCTGACCTTATTGTTGTAACTTTGTATTCAAGATTCTTAATGACATATTTTAAAAAAGTTTTTATTTTGTTGTTTGTTTCATACTTATTTTTCAGAAAATAAACCTGTTTGTACTTTGTGTAATCATCTTTTATTAATAAGTAATATTTGGCACCGCCTAATGATGTGGTTTCCATAATACCACATAAATCCATGTGTAAAATTTGACCAGGCTGTTCTGCCCTATTTAGACTTTGTGGAAATTGTTGTTTATGAGTTTTGCCAAGGAGACATGGCTCACATGTGAGTTCCTCATGTTTATCTGCACTAAAATCAATGTTACACTTATTTAACATTATTTTTACTTGCTGTATGTCTTGGTGGCACATTTTTTGATGCCATTCTGTTAGACTATCAAAAGATTTACCTACATAAGCTTTTTCATCTGTATTGTATCTGAATTTCATGATAAATACATTATTTTTACGATAAGCTACAGCACTAACCTTTTCTTCATTATTTTTCCTCAAATAGCAACACTCTTTTTCAATTGTCATATTATAACCTCTATCTGCAGCTGAACTTGCTGAAAATAGATTTATTTTTATAGCAGGGACATGTAGGACATTATTTAATGTTGAACTGATCCACTCTTTACCATTATACGCCTCTAATTGTATAATACCTGTACCTACAGCTTTTATGACTTTACCGTCACCGATTATGATTGGTCGAGGACATTCTAACTCTTTGTATTTAGTAAACATGCTAACACTGCTACACATGTGCTCTGAAGCTCCACTATCCATTATCCACAGGCTGCTGTCTGATGTACTATAAAATGCTGATGACAACACGGACACAGGGAATGCATTACCTTGCTCGCTAGGCTCATTTTTCTTTACACCTTTATTTTTACTATTTTTGAACCAACAATCAACAGACTTGTGATTTGACCTTTTACAATAAACACAAATATTACTTTTTACCTTGTTTTTACAGTTCCTTTTTATGTGTCCTGTCTTGCCGCATTGGAAACACTTTCTGCTGGATCTGGATGCTAGTGCTGCTGACTCGTTACTGTCTTGCATGCAGGTCGTGGCACGCTGTTCCTCGATAAGTAGTCTTGCAGTTAGCTCCTCCATCGTGCGCTTCTCTGCTGGCACCGACTCCCATGCTGACACGAAGTGCTGATACTGAGAGGGAAGAGATGACGTAATTTTGGTTATAGCCATGCTCGTACTGACTTCTGCTTTGACGTTTTTCAGCTTGCATAACAGGCTCTCGAATCTGCCTAAAAATTCCGTGACTGTTTCTTTTTCTTCAAATTTCATTGAGAAAAATTTCTGTTGAAGAATGTGAACCGACAATTCTCCCCGTTGCTCGAATACTGTGTGTAGCTTGTTCCAAATTTCCTTCGACGTTTGGCAGCTCACAATTTGCGCAAGTACTTTTTCAGAAATGCGTGTGACCAAAATACTTTGAGCTTTGGCGTCCTTGTTCATCCATTTTTCGTATTCTTCTGCCTTACCATCTGAAGGAGGCTGGACTGTACCGTCCACGATGCTTAGAAGATCTGCCGCCCTTAAGATTATCTTGATTTTGTATGACCACGTGCACCAGTTTTCGACGCCTTCCAGTAGTTGTTGCTGGCCGACAAAACCAACTGCTGGCGTGTTTCCCAAGGATTCCATTGTATTATTGCTATACCGCAATGCTTAATATTCGTTCCTTGTTGAGATTGGACCTTTACCGGTCCGTCCGACGCGACGTTTTCCCGCGTGGAATTTTCCACTCGTCGTTGTCGTTTTAGCTGCTGATACCGCAGCGACCCCAAAATAATTCCTCTTGGAGATCTGACTCCTGTGAGCGGGATCTGGGCCCATAACCTTTTGGAGGAGGTTTAAGGATATCTATATTTGGGTTTTACTTAGACAATGAAACACCGCACGGTTGCAAGATGGACGACGACTTTTTATTCTCATAATTCAGTAACACAACTTGCATTGACAGTGGCGCCACGGCGCATAGCGGCTAATCACAGAACACGGCTAATAGTGAAAACATTTGTTGCACAGATAAATAAGTATCATAGATATGCATTCATTTTAATAGAAACAAACTACCTAAGTCACCGTTTCGAAATAAAGTAAAGTTATTTTAGATTTTTTTCAGAAAAAATATACCTTGATTTATTTATAGGTCGTCATCATCATAAAAAATATATTTCTTACCCGAATAGGTATATTATTATTATTATTAGGTACACAAACAACGCCATCAAAATCTATACAGTGATGATCTTGTTTGTGTTTCACTCATCATACGATACTCCACTAATTATAATCTATAAAATCATGAAATAATAAAGTAGATAGGCATAGACTATACTATATAATACAGGTAGGTACCTCTTTAACTTCATCGGCGGGAATGCCAGCTCTTTCCACTGCTGCTCTGACGACAATAGCACCAAGTTCCGTAGCTGGAACAGTCGCCAGGCTGCCCCTGAAGGAGCCAATGGGAGTCCTCACCGCAGACGCGATAACCACTTCGTTGAGCGAAAGTTTTGAAGAATACGGTGCCATCGTTTTAAAATACTGTCCTTCAAATGGTCAAATCAATAAACACTTGCTAATAATACTCGTAATAATTACTAATGAAAATTAAAAATATTACTTAATGTTTTCAGAGACCAGTGACACGGCAGGCACACCGGCTACGACTGGTTCGAAAATAAACTACAAAGAGTTTTATTAGTCCGACACATTTTGATAAGCTGCAAGAAAAGGCTAGCTAACTGTATGGTGACATCACAATTTAAAGATTTCAGTACCCCACCTATAATAATATACATTAGGCACTAAGTACCACTGACTAACTTAAAATAACTTACTTAGGTACCTAATATGCTCGGAGCAATATAGATCATTTTGTGAAACCTCACAAATTGATCTTTATTGCAAGGACGTTAAATTAGATACAGGCAGATATGATAGGATAAGATAATAGGAAGATAGTCTATTAATAGAAGCAATAGATACCATTAGGATAATGCAGATTGACAGTAACAGTATCACTGTATCACAGAATAATCCATCGACTAAGAAGAATTACGATAATAATGTGCTGGATTGTCGGCATAAGACACGCCCCGGGCTGGCCTCTTTATTTCACGTGATAGTATAGGTACGTCTAGTCCAAAGTATGGTATGCAAAAAGGTCAATGGTCGTACTCATAGAAATATATACGGATTAATATCTTTTTTAGTAAATAAAAATTACGGATAAAATTGATTGATTAGAACTTGCAGACTTTTAGTTTGTGTAGGTATTTAGGCTCATTGATCAGAAACCAGGGAGGCTACGATAGGGGATTCGGAGCTGTAAATAGATGAGCGAAAGGCTCGCTTGCCGGATACCGCGGCCTTGACATAAAGGGTGTAAAAGTACCCTTAACGCAAACGAAGGGCACTTACCTCCATGACCCGTTCACTATTTAAAGCATCCACTAGCCCAATGTTTTAAAAATGCTACATTGAGTTTTACCGTAAAATGTGATTTTTGACCCCAAAAAAAAAGTCGTTTTCCAGTAAACATTTTGCGTAGGGGTACTTTGTTTGATGTACAGAATGCTGGTTGACGTATGTGTGAAGGGTTAATTTACACCCTGTATAGGGCTAAGAAGGAACATGGGTGGTTTTTAGTCAGCGAGAGGGGTTATTTGATGATTTTCCACCCACCAAAAAAAAAGGCAAAGGTGCTATGAGCAATTAGTAAGATAGAAAAAATTTCCAATAGCACCAAGGAGAGACCACTCATATCAGAAGTGAAGTTCTCAATATTTCTTTACTCTGATCAGGTAATAGGTACTGGTTAATCCGCTCAATCCAAACTGAATGCTAAAGATTTTGAGACTTTCGAGATCCTGGTGGTGACAGAAAATTTGCATGGCGCATACAAATATTTGAATGTCTTTGCAGTTCATTCTCAACCATTTAAAAGCTCAAGAACATCTATCAGTCTCGCAAGATATTATGGTACCGGGCGACGCGACGCGGGTCAGTTATGTCGTCCAGAGACAACTTAGAAAAACTCGTTGTGGTGAGGAAAGTGGTAGGATAACTTTTCCTTTCACTTTTCTCACTACCAGTCAAGTCTTTAGCCCACTCGTGCGCTCACTTACTCAGTCTCGTTGGTTATAAATGGTTAGACCCGATGAAGACGCGACGACTCACTGTTGTGTTGGCACGAACTTCAGTAATAAAGAACTTCTAAAAAGGAGAATCCTAGGATTCTAGGTATATAATACCTACTGAGTTTTTTATACGAACTCATATTTATCATCATCACTATCTATATCATCACTACATATCATAAAACAAAGTCCTCCGCGTCTGTCGGCCGTCTGTCTGTTCGCGATAAACTCAAAAACTACTGCACCGATTTTCATGCGGTTTTCACCAATGGACATAGTGATTCTCGAGGAAGGCAGGCATCAGCTGGTCCGTTATAGCTGCTTTGCTAAGGGGATAAGGAATTCGGTTGGTACTAAGGTACGCACAGAGACCAAACAATCTACTTATAAAACCAGTTTATGCCGATCTCTCATTGTATGGGAAATCTATACAAAGGTCATTATACTGAAAATGTATAGCTTGATGTGTCGCCATGTGAACGTATGAGAATTAAAAAAAAAACAATGGCTTCATCCTAGAATGTTTTTATGCTGTCTATCCTAGCCTCACATGCGCAAATGGTTGATTTAAACTTGGCCTTCACAACTCGTTGATGTTATTTTACAGTACATTGCTTGCTCTAAGTAATCGTATTCATGTCATGCATGACATAATATCTTTGCCACAATCAAGCAGAATCAGGTATTATTGAACAAATAGAGAAACTTGATTTTTTAGATTCATGGCCTTCGGTTTTTACACAAGCGGTTTTTCAAGTTAAAGAGTTTGTCTAGTAACTAGTTACTAAATGTTGTTGTTGGTTCGTAATAGCTACATACCTACCTACCTATTATGTTATAGATACTGTCAAAAATGTAAGAGTTATGTTTTAAAATTGGCTGGAAAGTACCTATTGGTTTAACATTATAAAACTCTTTTAAAATGTTAACCAATATTTTGTAACGTAGGTACCTACCTATATAGTTACATAGATCTATACCTAAATAAGTAGGTATCTAAATCTGTGCCTAAATTGTTTGTTGATCATCATCATCTGTCTAGCGTTTTTTTCAACTATGTTGGGGTCGTTGCCAGTCCAACCAGATGCTGCTGAACACCAGTATTTTACATGGAGCGAATGCCTATCTGAACTCAGAACCCCAGTTTTGTAGTTGGTAAACAACGGTTTTAACGTACTTTGAGATGGCATTTATTTATTTATTTATTTATTATTACATTTAGTACAGCAAAAGCCATTAACACTAAATTAATTAAGTAAACCTTTTACTCGGTCTTCTCGCAGAACCACAAGCATTATAACATTATCGTCTTCCATTCATCAGCAAACAAATCCAATCCAGGGTTGGTCTCCACGAGTGCGTTGAGCATAGTTAGCATACGTGGTATAGGAGAGGTGAACCGAGCTACAGTGCGACAAAATGGGACATTAAACAATTTATGTTTTCTGGAGCGATTATAATTATTTGGAACAAATAATTGACACAGCTCTCCGCATGTAAATCTGAGGCGTCGGTATGACCATGTATGATTTTATACGCTGTTGTTATTTGGTCAACAGCCCGCCTAACTTGAAGGGAATTAAAATTTAAACATCCTAAAAGGAATTTAGTAGGATACATATAAGGATAGTATCCAAACACATGTTTGTAGAGGTACCTGAGGAAAGCTTTTTGTACCTTTTCCAACATGAGCATATAGGTAACCTCGTGAGGATTCCACACACAAGCGCTGGTTTCAAGCTTGCACCGAACTAAAGCGTTGAACAAAAGCCTAATAACTGCCTGATTATTAAAACCTTGACAGTTACGTAAAACAAAACCTAAGCGTCGGAAAGATTCTTTAGCCAAACCTATAATGTGTGTATGGAACGTCAGTTTGCTATCAAACGTTACACCGAGGTCTTTGACTATGGACACTCTGGCTATAGACTCACTGTTCACTCCGTAGTCGTACTGTATAGGACTCCGCTTGCGGCCAAAGCTCATAATTTGACATTTAGATGTGTTAAATTCCATTTTGTTAGTGGCAGCCCATTCACTCAAGGCATCGATATCACGCTGGAGAGCTATACAATCAGACACAGAGTTAACAGTTGCATATATGTCATCACTGCATGTCATCACTTCATCAGAAAAAAAAAATTGCGAGTCGGTTCGTCGGTTGACCGCGGCCTGCGGGCACAGCCTAGTTCGCACGGTGCGTCACCAGAGATGTGCTATCTATGCAGCTAGCTGCGAGAATGTAATAGCTAAGCTGTGAAACTATGTACACTGATACACTGATAATAAGCTATGTAGCGGTGCGACCGATATGTGCTATTAAAGATGCGCCGCCGCAAAGTAGCGACAAACGCGGGTCTACTGTAGGTACTCTGGTCTGCACATCAGCTACACCCCTCGCGACAATCCATATAGCACGCATCCTTCCATTTAAAAAAACATAATTATCGTAGTTGAATAAATTTCACAGCCGTTCTCAGACATATAATATCTTTGTATGAGAAAACTGTCAAAACCATTACTAAGTGATGGCCTAAGTAATCATTAAAGCTCTCCGAGTGCGGCAGTCATCAGTGTGCTAAGCTATGTGCACCAATGAATACGTTACGATTGGTGGATATCAAACGCATTCATAGCTACGTAGCCTATCACTATCACATCTCTGGAAATCACTATTCCTTGTCACACGATGAGTTGCGTGTCATAGGTATTTACTCTATTTTTGAATGATGAACGAGGATTTCGTCGACTACAAAGTTTCGCCATTGACAAAGGAGGTGTCAAAGTTCGTACACAATTACACAATATTATTAAATTCACGCGGATGAAATTACGAAACGGGCGGGGCGTAGAGATAAGTTGGTGTGTAAAGAGTGATTATAATAAAATATATGTGTTTAAGTAGGTAATTCATTTCTAACTTAAGTTTTGTGGATACCTACCTCTCATAGGCGCCAGTTTCAAATTGAGCGATTGAACTGCTGCGCTGCGTGTCGCAGGTTCGATCCCCGCACGGAACAAATATTTGTATGGCCCGTACAGATAGTTGTTCCGGGTCTGTGTATTTGTGAGTATACACAGTACAAGTAAGTAGTAGTAATACAAGTTGTTTGTGAACGCAACCACGATACAGGATAAATGAATAGTGTGGGGTAAAATCCTTTAAAAAAATCAGCAAAATTATGTATACGGAGCTGTTTCCGCCATCCACCCTGCCTGTGTTAGTGCCTACTTTACATTTAATTCACTCTATTATTTTTATACACTGCTCTTCGAAAACGTGTGACATCTACCAAACCGCACTAGGCACACGCGTTTGATTATAGAGCCCATTCCCTCTCATAGACGGGAGGCCTGTGTCCCAGCAGTGGGAACAAAATAGGCTAGATAATTACGCTTATATTGGTCTGACTTCGTTTCACTAAGATAATCGGATTCGTCAGCATCGTTGTACTACCTACTTTAGTTCTGTACTAGAGGTAGTTCGCGGTACTACCAGGGTTGCGGAATTTGTTCGTAAGAGTTACCGCAGCTATGGAACGCAAAGGGCATAGGAAGAAACACGGATGGCTTTTAGTCAGTAAGAGTCTGACACTCCCACCTGCTCCGCCCAGAGCGGAAGGAGTCATTTGATGATTTCCCATCGTTATAAAAAAAAATTACGCTTCATTTCTCCTAGTCGAAGCCGCGGGCATAAGCTGTTGATTAGTACATAATTTTGTTTTATCCCATTGCTTGCTCTCTGTGATTTCACAAATAATGCATTGTTTCTGATTAGTTACATTAATAAAATTATTGTTAGTGTGCACACTATCACTTATGGTACCCAGTAATGATAGTCGTACACTGGAGAAAAAAAAACTATTTATATAGTCTGTCTGTAGGTACAATCTCAAATTCTTACCTATAATGTTGTCATTATACAGTCCATTACCAGTATTATAATCGTATTCATATATGCACATAACTACCTCCTACAAATCAGTACTTAAGTACTACATATTATTATAGTTAGCCCCGCCAATTATATTGATGACGTGCGGTTGACTATATAGGTACCATTGGATCAAATATAAAACAAAAATTCTCATAAATGTTAAAAGTTTTTCTACAGTTTTTTTCCATCCTCAATCAATTGAAGTCGTTTGTCTAGCAAATGTTTGTCCAAGTTATGCATGCACAAAAATTGACCATTTAGAAATAATACTGGAATATCCAGTCTGTATAATCTCAACCACCTTACATTTTCTTTTTCAGTAATATCTACTTTTCGGATGACTATTCTATTTTTGTAAGGCTCTAATTCTTCCATGACTACATCACATAGTCCACATGGATCTTTAGTGTAAAATGTCAAGACTGGTGGTCCATCTGAAGTGTGTTCTCTGGAATAGTAAAAGTAGTAATAAATTGAAAAAAGTCATTGAGAAAATATATTTTATTGATTTTAAATCACATAAGCCATAGATACCACCATTAACATTTTTCCATATTAAAGTTTATTTACAAGAGATATATGGATATAAAAGTTACATATTATTTCAACAATATAATAAAATCTATACTCTTAAAACTGTCTAGCAAACACACAAACCATTCATTAACAGCAAATAATTCCTAAAAGGCACATTAGATAATGAAATAAAATCGTCAGAATATGATGAAACTTACAATTTCTCGATCATGATAGATGATGCGCCACCACCACCATTACAGATAGCGGCTACACCCTTTTCTCCTTTCTTAAGTGCATGGCACAAGTGTACTACGATTCTATTTCCAGACATGCCAATAGGATGACCAAGACTCACACCTCCTCCATGAATGTTAAGCTTGGTAGGGTCAAGTTCCAGCAATTTTATGTTAGCAAGAGCAACAACACTGAAGGCTTCATTAATCTCCCACATGGCAATATCCTCTTTCTTAACACCAGTCTTTGCTAGAAGCTTGGGGATGGCAACGGCTGGTGCAATTGGAAAGTCAATTGGGTCACATTCGCCATCAGCGTAACCAACAACACGTGCAATGGGTTTAACATTTAATCTTTGAGCAGCTTCAGCAGTCATGAGGACCATGGCTGAAGCACCATCATTCAATGTGGAGGCATTTCCAGCTGTCACAGTTCCATTTTCCTTCTGGAACACGGTTCCCAGTTTGGTGAACTTATCAAAGTTGACTTTTTTGAACTCCTCATCTTCAGAGAAAATAATAGGTGCGGCCCCCCTCTTTTGAGGCACAGGAACTGGTATAAGTTCATCAGCAAAACTTTTATTTTGATATGCTTCTGCACTTCTTTTGTAACTAGAAATAGCATACTCATCCTGTTGTTGCCTAGATATGTTCAATTTCTTTGCTGTGTTTTCAGCACAGTTGCCCATGTGGAATTTGTTGTAAACATCAGTTAGACCGTCAAACACAATACCATCAAGTAACTGTGTACCTCCATATGGAGTGTCACCTCTCTTCAAATAGAAAGGCACATTAGACATAGATTCCATTCCTCCAGCTAATATAACATCTTGTGTACCAGTTTGTAAACCTTGAGTTGCCAGGACAATGGCCTTCATACCTGATGAACAAACTTTGTTTACCGTTGTACAAATAGTGCTTTTAGGTAGACCACCGAAAATTACAGCTTGTCTAGCGGGAGCCTGGCCCATACCAGCTGAACAGACATTTCCTATATAAACCTGGAATACAAAATTTTAAACTTAAATATTGGCACTTCTACAGTTCTAACAATTCTTCAAAAGTTATTATATTTGCACAAAAAAAAATTGAAAAAACAAAATAAATTTATAACATTTTGATTATTTATGAAACATTCTAGGTAAATAATCATCATCATTAGTTTACACAATGAAAAACGAAAAATTTAGGTACAGTGTTATGTTATCAATATATATCATTTGTGTTGCTATTGGTGATAAAAAACTCATCAGTTAGCACTAAATCTTGACAAATGACTTCTAAACATTATAAGATAACTCGTTTAACTGACGAATTGGCCACATATATGAAATTCCTTAGTTAATTAACTGTTCATAGTCAAATTATAACTGTAAATCGATGGAAAACATGAGAGAAAGTAGGGTGAATCAATTAACCTCTTTAATTTCCTCCTTAGGAATGCCGGCTCTTTCGACTGCTGCTTTGACGGCAACTGCACCAAGTTCTGCGGCTGAAAGGCTCGCCAGACTGCCCCTGAAGGAGCCTATGGGAGTCCTGACCGCAGACGCGATAACCACTTCGTTGAGGGAAACTTTTGAAGAATACGCTGCCATCGCTTTAAAAAGCTGTCGATCAAACAGTCAAATGAATAAACCTCAATAACACTCGTAACAATTTCAGAATTTTAAAATGTTAATATTTTCGGAGAGCAGTGACTAGGCAGACCAACCGACTACTACTGAGTCGAAAAACAAACTTCGTATGAAGGAAGACGAACCTTATTTGTTGGGCGCATTTTGATGGTAATAATTCTACTTCCTTTTAAAAACAACATGATTTATTCTATAAAAAACTATTGTAAGTATTCACCGAGAAAGGCTACTGACGCACTGATAGCAATTGATAATACTTATCGCCAGCAATTATAAAAAAATACATTTACATAAACTTATCTATTTGAGATACCCCACGAACTTTTTCAAATTTCAATTTATATGCTTATTCTTAAGAAAATAAGGTTTATTTTCGTTATACAACTGTGGTAAAAGATTTTGCGAGAATGATACTTTGAACCATAGATTGTTCATTTCATGCGTTCACAAGTACGTATGAAGACTCAATCAAAATTCCAAGCGCTTATAAGTATTTGAGAATGGTGAAGGCAGAAATGAAAATTAAAAGCGCGTAATAAATTAGACAATTAAAACGTACATTTTTACTTAAATTATGTGTTTTTTTTTCATTTTTAATGTTGAATTGATTAGTTCTTCTATAAAACGAACAAGCATGTCAGTTCGCACAAAGACATTCGATTTGATTCGATTAAAATTTGACAGTTAATGAACCAATCATTGAACAGTTGAGTTGCACCACAGAGGTAGAAAGGCTATTGCACACAGCTGTTTTTTTGGTCGAACTCTATTGTTCTGTCAAAAGACAAACAACGGGAAATAGTGTTATACCCGCCCAACCAATGATTTCTCGAATATTTTAGACGACTCACGGAACGTGTCTTGTACCCACATTACTTTGGAGCAAAGAGCTGAAGAATAAGGCTGTCTGTCCACTGAAGCGGAGAGAGGCTGCGGAGCAGAGAAATGGAGAAGTATTAACCAATAGGATTGCACGCTGGAACAGAGGGCACTTTTGATGCAATTTGGTAAATATTTGTCTATTTCCCCGCTCCGCAGCCTCGCGGCCTCGCTCCGCTTCAGTGGACAGGACAGGCAGCTCTAAACTATGGCAGCCTTGGAGTATAGGCGGTCACCGACTTACTAGCTCCACGCTCCGCACCTCATCGAGCGAAATAAATAAACACACGAACTTCCTCTTTTCATCATTATGATTGGTGGACGCCGCCGAATATAATAATAATAATAATAAAATTATAGACCAATCACTTGTTTACCAACGGTCTATAAAGTTCTTACATCCATTTTGAGAATTAAAATCAACCAACATGTCGAAAGTAACTCTATCATGTCTGCCTCTCAAAATGGAAATAGGAACGGGTCCCGTGGTACTAAGGAGCTGCTCCTCATTGATATGACCATTAGCCAACAGGTTCGCCGCTCCCGAAAGGATCTGTCTGCATGTTGGATAGATTATAAGAAGGCCTATGACTCGGTGCCTCATACATGGCTCACGAGGGTGCTGGAGTTATACAAAGTAGATGCAACTCTGCGTACCTTCCTGATGTCATGTATGGGGAACTGGAGAACGGTCCTTCGCTATCCAGGATGTCGACAGATCGGAGGAAACAGTGAACCGATAAGGATCGAGCGTGGTATATTCCAGGGTGACAGTCTGAGTCCATTGTGGTTTTGTCTAGCCTTGAACCCTCTTAGCACACTGCTGGAGGGTTCAGGTCTAGGCTATCGGTTAAGGAGAGGTGGTCAGGTTATATCTCACCTTCTTTACATGGATGATCTGAAACTCTTTGCCCCCAACAATTTGCAACTAATGAAGCTACTGAAGATAACAGAAATGTTCAGTAGTGGCATCAGAATGGAATTTGGTGTGGACAAATGTGCAGTCATGCATGTGAAGCGAGGGGAGATTATGGAATCCGTGGAAATGCAACTCTCGGATTCCATACAACTTAGATCACTCTCGTCAACAGAAACCTACAAGTATTTGGGTATGTCGGAAGCATTAGGAATCAATATTACCGACATGAAACAATCGTTGAAGGAGCGCTTCTTTGGCCGCCTGAACAAGGTGCTGAACAGTCTTTTGTCAGGTGGAAACAGGGTGCGCGCCTTCAACAGTTGGGTCATGCCGGTTTTGATGTATTCTTTCGGCATACTCAAATGGACTCAGACAGAACTTGATGCCCTTGATAGGAGGGTCCGCTCACTATTAACTGCAAATCGGATGCATCACCCACGGTCGTCGGTGATGAGACTGTATATCCCACGGAAGTGTGGGGGTCGTGGTTTTTTAAATGCTAAGACCCTACACAACCGTGAGGTATGCAGTCTCAGGGAATACTTCCTAGAAGCCGACGTGGGGATGCACCGAGATGTGGTCTCAGTGGACAAGAGCCTTACCCCGCTCTCCTTGGCTAACGAGAACTGGCGCATACCTAAAGTATTAGACACTAATGACCGCAAGGAGGTATGGCAAAGCAAGGAGCTACACGGACGCTTTTACCGGGCCTTACATGGAACCGATGTAGATTTCTTAGCGTCCGTATCCTGGCTACGTTTCGGTGACCTTTTCGGGGAAACCGAAGGTTTTGTCTGTGCAATAATGGACGAAGTTATGATGACGAACAACTACCGGAAATACATTGTGAAGGATGGCACGGTTGACATATGTCGGGCATGCCACCGTCCTGGAGAATCGATCCGTCACATTATTTCTGGGTGTTCTCGTCTGGCTAATGGAGAATATTTGCATAGACACAACCTCGTTGCCAGGATTATCCACCAGCAACTTGCTTTGAAATACAACCTTGTGGAAACAGAAGTGCCATACTATAGGTATGCGCCCGACCCAGTTCTCGATAATGGTAATATTTCGTTGTATTGGGATCGACCTATCGTCACTGACAGGACTATTGTTGCCAATAAGCCTGACATTGTGGTGATAGATCGATCGGAGCGTCGCGCAATGATTGTTGATATAACAGTCCCGCATGACGAGAACCTCGTGAAAGCAGAGAAAGCTAAGCAATTCAAGTATCTGGATCTGGCTCGCGAGGTTGTCGACATGTGGCACGTGAATACAGCAGTCATTGTGCCGATAGTCGTGTCTGCCAATGGCTTAATAGCCAAGAGCCTCGACGAACATCTAAGGAGGCTCTCGCTTGGTAGCTGGATCAAGGGCTTGATTCAGAAGGCAGTACTTCTGGACACGGCGCGCATTGTCAGGAGGTTCCTCTCTCAAGAGCCCTGACCACCGGTAGTTCGGACTCTGTTCCCAATACTAGTGGACCACTATTTTTTAAATGTTTTTTATATACCTTTTTGTAATTAATATTTAAAAATGTATTTAATATGTTATAAAATGAAGGAAAAATAATAATAATAATATTTTACGTAAAGTAAGAGATACATACTAACAAAAGTCGTGAAGAGAAAGCTTTACTTATATGCATAATAATGATGCTTATTTTAATTCCATATAAGAAATGAATGAAGAAGAGTGCTATATTGTTCACCTATAAAACATAAGAACAAAAAACCGTCGAAGTGCATGTCGGAGTCGGACCTCTCACAATGTAGGGTTCCGTAGTAGCCCATCATAATATGTAAACTTACTAAACTAATTAACCCTGCTCACCTGCCTCCGAATGTTAATTTTTATTGTAAAATTAAAAACCACATTTACGGTTTAAGACCTGCACTAGCTCCCATACATTACGTATAGGAAAATAATGTTAAAAAGTACATTTTATAAGTCGATGTCAAATGAGGCTCGCCTGGCTGTTCACAATGATGTGCTGATATTTCTACTCTTGTGGTGCTGGTGCTTACACCAGCGCTTCATGGTAGTGAATGTTGGGTGTGGGAAACGAAGCATGAAAGTAGGATTAATGCTGTGGAAATGTCTTCATTACGAAGCATATGTCGTGTAACGTGAACAGTGTTCGGGTTTTCGGGCGGTGTCCTTGTCGGAGGAAGAAACCCTACTTGCTGCACTCTGGTTTGCGTCTGCTCATCAGACGTGACTGTGAGGGCAGCGAGTAGGTGGGACAGACAGGGACCATACCCTTTAAAAGGAACGGGGAAACGCCCGGATGTCACCACTGTGAGGATCGGCCGGGGGACACGGTGGGGCACACTGACATTTCAAAGATAAGCTAATCCTGCTGATGTATCTATGTGGACGAGGAAAAAGGAGTATGTAAGGATCGTAGTAAGTGGCGTTCTTTGGTTTCTGCTTGCCCATGCGAAAAGGGCGTGAGTTTATGTAAGATTTTTATTTGCATAAACATGTCATAAATACAAGAAAAATAAATGCATGCATGCAAGATGTTAATAATATTATTGGGTACAGGCATGTT
The DNA here is from genome assembly GCA_932274075.1 of Diarsia rubi. Taxonomy (NCBI): domain Eukaryota; kingdom Metazoa; phylum Arthropoda; class Insecta; order Lepidoptera; family Noctuidae; genus Diarsia; species Diarsia rubi. Next base: position 13,793,086 of record OW026424.1, on the reverse strand, counting down.
TGCCACATTATGTGACTTAAAAAATCCCTCATAATTACCACAAATTAAACAATTGAAGAATAATAATACTACTGACAATCGAATAAACGTTAAAAACAATAAGTAATAAATTATTAAGACTACAAATCATGTCAACACTAATAAAAGCATTTTAAAATAATCAATCAATTCCATTGTAAATTATGATACACAAATAAAATTATAATCAAAAATTCAAGTATGTCTGTTTTATAAGTTGGTCGACTACTTATTACCTACTCGTAAACTTGTAAAGCCTACTTAGCCGTGATAGTTTTCCTTTTGTTTTCGTTATATGTTTAAGCTACTACCATGAATATTTTCTTACGCCCAAACATTCCGTTAAGGTGGTTATGGTAGCCACAGTTGAGTCAAAAACAAACGTCACAAACGAATCCCTTAACCTTAATCGAAGAAGTTTTTGAGCAAACTCGCAATATTTTATTAAAAGCCTATCCAACGACATCCCACACAATGGACTTCACGAAAAAAATAATAATAATGGACCTAAGTACTGGAGATACCCTAAAATATAATAAACGAAAATTTAAAATTAAAGCTTTCTATTGTTGAGTCTTTGAGATATAGTGTGGACATACAGACAGAAAGATGGACGGACATGGCGATACTACAAGGGTTCCATGGTGACTACTACTACCCTAAAAAATTGGGTTGATTCGGTACATAGGCCGCTACGTCAGTAAGTATACGTAAATATTGTTTTTTAGAATAAATGCAATATTTAGATTAGCAAAGAAAAATAATTTTTGAACAGTGATCAAAAATTGTGCATTTCGAATATATTGTTTGAACGTTATAAAAATCGACTTAACTAAAATCGACTTCTGTTTAATTGAAATGAGCGAACGCAAGCACGCCTCTAGTGCGTGTACCTGCCTGGTACGCGGTGCAAGCCAATAAATTAATAGCGCAATATTCTCATTTTGTACGAAATCATCACAATAATTATTTTTCAATTTAGTATTTAATTAGTAGCTAATTAAGAACAAGTTATTGAATCAACGGAGTGATATCTGACGATAATGTTTTCTTAGACAGCTGACAACTGATGGGCTGAAGTGTACAAAAAATCGGGAAATCAGGTTAGTGTTTTATATTTACTAAACGGTAATTTGTAATATTAATCTATTGCTTCTGTTTAGCCTACATCTCTAATCGATGTTATTAAAAGAATATACTTGCCTGATATTCAATTGGATGTGGTTGTTTTACCTTGCATTCATACAAAAGTACTGTTCGTTGGTTGCAAGTTCAGGTAGACTACAAATTCGATTTAGAGTTTCTCAATATCCTATGTCTAAATAATACAAGTAGTAACAGTAGTTTTCTTACTGGTTAAACTTGGTTTTATTACTCTAATTTACTTTAACTTGGAATGTCTTTTAATTGTGTATGTCTTTAACTAAATCATGAACTACCTACTCGAGATGTCCATGATGCACTTGAAATGCTGAAGTAGTTCATTAGTGTTACACATATTGTTGAAATACATCATAGGTATTTTCATTTATAATTCTATGATTGGAACAACATAAGATAAATGTAAGTAACTCTCGATCTATTCAGACCCCTTTTTATAGGTAATAAATTCAATACAGAGTTAAACCTGTCCGATTTGATCCTCCTTTGTTGTGTCCTTTATTTTGATTACAGTATTCTCAAATGTGGGCACACACACACCTTCACATAGGCAAAGCATTTGTCAGGTTTACTGCTTCAAAGTCACTAAACAGAGTATTCCTCATAATGTAAGTTTCTGGTGGTGCTATATAGCTCAAATGTAATTATCATCACTCCTGTAATCCCTGTCAGGTTGGTCAGAGATGTTTAAGTCCCATTTAATAGAGGGTAAGCCTATTATCATCAACTGGGTATAAATCCAGACACCATGGCTGCTACTGAGAAATTCCTGATAGAAAATCCCAATAAGACTGCCTATCAGGGAATCAAACCAGGATCCCGTGCTCAGCAGTTGCGCTAGCAACCACTGAACGAATGAATCCAATCAAATATTTAAGTAAATGATAATATAAATAATCAATGTTAATAATCATCATCTTTCTGCCCTGGTCCTATTCTATTAGGAGTTGGTGCAACTCGTTTTTTCTTGCATTCTCCCCTGTCAGTAGTCATGGCATCATTTACTCCTTAAATAATAATTAGTTAATAATATAGGATAAAACTTAATATAGTATAGTATAATAAATGTAATCAAATTGTATCAAATTATTTATTCACACAATATGGCTACGATAAGATGGTACATAATTGTTACATTACATCAATACAATCCTCATTCAATGAAATGCCACTGTATGATGTTCCCAACTTATCCAAGGATTCTTGATCAATGTTGAAGTAACCATGCAGTTTCTTGCCAATTTGTGTCTACAAGGCCCACCTATACACAACAAAATAATCACTATTCTCCAACTTTATTCTCAGTTTTGAACTGTGCATAATAATAGCCCACTATACCATACTAATTCTTAAACTCTCATGTAAGTATGTGAAAGCACAATATGAGAAATTTTTTGTATGTGAACAACCAACCAATTCAATTCTTTAAGAAGACCATTCATCTAATAGATAATTATGACATCATACATTGAATAATCGTAACTATGAGATCAGGTATTGTCTTACCTTATCTGTTTTCGTTGAGAAATAACATCTGTTACTTTATAATTTATCTATCTTATTATCTGTGCATTGTGAAACAACTGCAGTTCACTTAGCATGTGTTGTTTATCATCTTATCTAAGTATTTCTGAGAAGTGATACTTGCAACCGTATTGAAATACTGTTATATTAATTTGATAGTTGTTTTTGCTGTATGTTTTAATTGCTTAAGTGATTATTGTTTATTGGTCATTAGCCAGTTGAATGGAGAATGAAAAGTGATTAACTTGTGTAAAGCGTCATTCATTGCTTTCAGCATTGTTTCCATTAAACAGGTTTGAATGTACCATATACATAAAAATATTTTGTGGCTATTTGTCTTTCAAGTTTTGTCAGCATAACCTACCAAACCAAACCAAACCAAAACACCAAATACCCCAATATGAAAATGATGTGCATTCAGTTTCAAACACCATGTTAACCGTCAAGGTCTTGCACAACTACTGACATGTTTTAATTCTTACTGTAAGAAGTAGCATAATTGTGGTTAAATTTAAATGTTATGTCACCCTACAGTTTCCGTTTGCCAAATTCTAGTTTTGGCAACTGGAGAATAACACTGTTATCAATATGTAACTAGAAATAATCCCAAGTGATTCATACCTAAGTACCGTGTTGTAACTTCTTACCTGACACTCTTGGCATTACTGTGTTAACATTAAGCCACATTTGACGTGCTGCTACATACAATAATTAGGCTTATTAGCAAGTTTATTCATATGTAAATACAAACAACATTCTGCATTCACCAGCTAAACATGTACAAACTGTGGAAAATCATCACTACAAAATGTGCCTTTTTGTGTTAATTTAAATTATTTTTTTCATGTTCAGACCATGATAATTAGTGAAGTCCTTGTTGCAGGGTCAACAAAGCGCGCGGGCTATGACTTAGGCCATGCGATAAAAATGGAAGTAGTCAATATAGGCGAAGGTCGGTACGAACAAAGTGAAAATGTACCGGGAAGCAGTATTGACAGCGATGCCTCCAGCAGCGCGTTTGAGAGCAACGACAGTGATCAGTACAGCGAGGACCAGGACAAAACATCAGAAGATGGTGATTTGAAAGAGGATCTGCAAAAGACAATACCAGAATGTTACAAATCCGACTCAAACTTTTCATCACACACAGCAAGCATCACAAATGACGAAGAGTTTCAGGCGACGGCATTGTGCCAGTTTATGGATATATTGAATGATTTAGACGAAGTTTTAGATAAGTCTTTACTTGCATGTCTTGACGATGGAACGAAAAACTTCGATAGCGACGAAGAGGATCTCATTTGTAAAATTAAGGAAGTCATTGGCGAGGCTCAAGTAGAATCAGATCGTTCGGAAGCGCTAAGTTCTTTTGATGACAATACTCAAGTAATAACATGTTCCAATGTTCATGCGTCAGCGCCGCTTTTGGAGGATATGGACATCACAATCACACCAAGTATTTCTGAAAGGTCAAATCTTACAAGCCTTGGGCGTTCAAAAAGTTATTCAGAACTCACTGACAATGATCGGCAAGCTTTAGTTTCATCATTAGAGAGAGCAAGTACGACGAACGACACATTGCGAAACTCAATGAGGAGATTAGACCCTATTGTTCTACCGGCGATAACGGCGGAGTCGTCTTGCGAGCCTCTTACGTTGCCGGTGATACTTTTTTTGGAGCATAACATTAACATGCGCCCGACGAGCGCTCCGATACAGTTGCAAGTGACGGCGGCGAATCTCAGTACTGATGGTGCTTCGGGGCCTTTGATTGTGGGGCGGCGTGCTTTGCTCATGAATCGCACGCTTTCACTCCCGTCTCCGGGGGACAGTGACGTCACGGCTGGGGATTGGACTGGACGGAACACTGCGAGGAGTACCGCTAGGAGCACTAGTGCGTCCAGCTCATCCTCTGATTCTTTGGACGTTGCTCCCATCATCCAAAATGCTTCAAGTGCCACTGAAGAGAGGTAATTATACATATTCATTTAAACCTAAGTGTGCATTTGTGTTACACTTTGCAGTTAACTCAAACGTTAAGCAACCTTCGCGATTTCGGTAATACATTACTCACTTCATTCTTATAATGAGGTCAGAGGATGTGATTGGATGATTCACGAATTTATAGTCATGTTCTCCAAATTTTTGATGATTAAATGGAATGTTTTTTGCAGAAATGAAGAGACTGAAGAACCTCCTTTTGGAGTTTGGCCACATCGTATGAGTGCCATGCTGGCGTGCCTCAGTTGTACCGTGGGAATATTTAATATATCTAGATTTGCCATATTCAGTGTTCATTTTGGAGGTAATGAATGGACGATTACGTCATTAATTGGATTCACCTAATTTACTGGTATCTTTATAATGGATCTTTTTTTATTGTTGCAGCAAGCTTCATAATACAGTTTTTTATACTGTCGTTTCTAATTGGGATACCGCTATTTACTTTACATTTGTGTTTGGGCCAAGTGTTGGAGTCGGGCCCAGTGGACATGTGGCGTATATCGCCGATATTCCAAGGTGTAGGCGTCTCATTGCTCATTACTCAAGCCGTGATTGGCATGTACAGTATAATAGGCCTGTCTTGGATATTTGTTTACTTTAGAGACTCGTTTATAACGTCCAATGACAAATACAAATGGGCATTACCGCACGAATTCAATTTTGAAGGTGAGTTGACCATTACCTAATTAAATAAGGCTTTTTGTTTGGACAATGTCAACTTTGGTGATATCAATCAACAAATGAAGCAGGAAGTGCAGAATGAAGGTCGTCAATTTACACAATACTTTTTCCGTTAGTGGAACAAGGAAATGGGGTCAGACTGAGAAAGTTTTTTTATGTTACAGATGGCTTTGCGAAGAATGGTACTTATAAAATTCAGGAGACTTTGCCGCAGTATTTTCACGAGGAGGTGTTGCAAAGGAATTTAGGGGCCAATAACTCATATTTTGGCACTATAAAGTTTCAAGTAGCGTTTAACTTAGCGGTAGTGTGGATGATTGTGTTCGTCGCGCTCAGTAAAGGATTGAGGTCTTACGGCAAGGTGATAGGAATAACAGCCTACTGTCATTGTTACGTAGAGGTGATTTTCCCACGAAACTATAACACATAATAATTTCCATTGCAGGCTGTATACATGCTGATATTCCTGCCGATCTGTGGCACATTAGTGCTATGTACCAAATTGCTCACTTTAATACCGTACGACACCGTCGTAAATATTTTCTCCGAGACTGAATGGAGCGAATTCTTCATAAATAGTAATGTATGAATATTTTTATCACCTTAGAATAATTCAGAGATCTTATCTCATTTACGTACTTGCTCTTACTAACCTCTAATTACGTAAACAAAAGAATAACTCAACAATAAGTACACCTCTATTCTATCCATGGTCACAGACAGTTCTCATTTTAAAACCTGTATTTTTTTTCTGTCTGCCTTGTGTTTGCTTTCCTTTATGCTTCGTTGGTCTAGTGGCCGCTACCGGTACTGCTAAGTGTGAGGTCCTGGATTCGGTTCCGAAGTCGGACAAAGTGTTGTTGGGTTTTCCATCCATCAGGAATTTGTCGATACACAGAACAGTAAATACTTGCTCTCACATAACAGTAAATAACTGGCGAAATCTCCGTGTAAGGTACTATAGATACTGTCGGGGCCGCGGGTAGTCCACCGGTTATCGCGGCCTCGACATAGAGGGCGAAGAAGGAACATGGGTGGTTTTTAGTCAGTAGAAGTCTGACACTCCCTTTCGCTCTGCCCAAGAGCGGGAGGGGTTATTCGATGATTTTACACCCACAAAAAAAAAAAAAGGTACTATGGATACACTTCGGCCAAGCTCATTGGAGCAAAACAGGCTTGATACCATGTTTTTTTTTTCAGAGTTGGGCAGCGGCAGCTCAAGAAACGTTCCTCACATGGGGCCTCCTTGGTGCCTGTATAATGCAACTTACGTCACATAAAAACGCAAAGAACAAAACTAATAAGATACTACAGAAGGAGAGTGCGTGTATAGTGGCATTTACGTTCGCAGTTTTGCTACTGGGGTCGTTTTTGGCCAACACTTGCGTGCAAATACTGAAGAATTATGGCTACGTTTATATACCGGGCAGTTTTGGTGAGTTTGCATTATCTACACTAATATTTTATAAAGGAAAGATTTGTTTATTTGTTTGTAACGAATAGGCTCCGAAACTACTGGACCGATTTGAAAAATTCTTTCACCGTTGGGAAACTTTTTATCCCTGTATTCCCACGGGAACGGGAACTACGCGGGTGAAACCGCGTGACGTCCGCTAGTTTATTATAGATTGATTTTGATACACAACTACTACTAACTTAGTCTTGGGGCATGTTTCACCATCTACGAAATTAAGTTCTTGTTAATTTATGTAGATCTGCCAAGTTCATATACATTCTGTTCCATTTTGAATTTATTCTGTAAGTGGGGACTATTCGAACATCGTGAAATAGGTCGTTGTTATACAGTGTGATTCTTTTTATTGTGCACATATCGAAATGGGGGAATCTATGCTTAATTTTATCGACGGAAAAATTATTAAAAAAAATCTAAATATTTTTTAATAATTTTTAAAAATTTTGTCTGCTACTGTGCCCCCAGTGTAAACAAAACGGTGTAACTTTTAAACTAATTTATCTATCGCGATGAAACCAACTCCATAATGATTGGAAGCAATTAGGCGTCCTCATAAAATGAAAATTGTGGAAAAAAACTACCCTCAATTGAAAATAACATCTTTTTTATGAAAAATCTATATTTTTTTCATATTTTTTTACAATAATCGTAAAATGTCTCAATAAGACGCCCCATTACAATTTTTAAAAAAATTCCATATAAAATATTAAAAAATATTTAGTTTTTTTTTTTTTTTTTTTTAATAATTTTTCCGTCGATAAAATTAAGCATAGATTCCCCCATTTCGTTATGTGCACATTATAAAGAATCACACTGTATTAATGGGATATGAATGAAACAATCTCGTTTTCGGAAACCTTTTCTTATGTATTAATCTGGTGTCTTACCTTTCACATACCTAATATAATATGCATTTTTAATGATAAGTTAACATCAATTCGACGATTACGAGTAACGAACAAAATTGTAACATCTAGGTAATGCTTATTTGAAACTTACACCAGATTTTGATTTACGAATAAAGAACCTTTTTAGGGTTAAACCAAATACTAAGGTTTACTTTCCCCTACATCTGTGAAAAAATCATACTTCTAAGCTAGTGGTGGTTAATATATCATATAGCAAAATAAAACACCGTGATTAATACACTTATCATAAAGCAAATGCTATCGTGGCTCCAACAAGTTGCTATTTACTTATTGCTTTTACATCGCACTCTCTGTCTCTGTCGGTCGCGCGAAAAGCAAAAAGCAATGAATAAGCATTCAAACTCAAACTCAAAGCATTTATTTCAATTAAACCATTACTGGCACTTTTGAATGTCATAAGAACAATTCATAAAACAAAACTACGAGAAACTACGAGTGCAATACGTCATTATGCAGGGGCCGGGTAGTCGTCGCATGCTAGCGATTCCGGTCGGTTGTGTGCGTAATCGTTATAAGCACCGCGGACGATTTTGCGATCTCGGGCGGCTCACGTAAATAAATACGTAATATGGTTACTGTTTTGCTTCGTGCTTTTTTAAGTGTAAATACGCCTATAATTGCTTTAAATACTAACTTATTTTATTTCATGATAACATTTGTTCAATTATAGACAGTCCTAAGCCTGAAAAGTATGAAGGAAAGTTCATTGTATTTTTAACGGTTCTGTTTTATCGTAATTCATAAAGGCGATGTAATATTCTTTTATAACATGCTGCCACTCACCGCGCTTGCTTTAAGTCAAGTGACTTGACATCATGACATCACCATCGTGGCATCAAGATATGCCTACGCGTTTAAAAAAGCTTGCTTTAATAAAGCATATAAAAACACTGCATAAAATATAAATCATTAAGCATTAAGCAAGTGATTGCCTTAAAGCAACTTTGAACACCACTATTCTAAGCCAACGCAATCAAAAGATACAGCCGTTTATGCCTCTCGGCAAATTTTCGACACTTGCAAGGGAATCAAAACCTACAGGGTGAAACTTCCCGTGAACTCAGAATCTTGATATTTGGTATGAAGCAACGTCTAACAAATAAAGGAAAAATTGCGAAAAGCATACATTTTTAGTTAGATCATACAATAAAAATATTTTTAATAATTTTAAACTCTGTACGGAACCCTCTGTGCGCGAGTCCGAATCGCACTAGGCCAGTTTTATTTTTTTGTATGATCAGATCATAAACAAACTTGATCAGACTTTGGAACCGGTTTCATTACTCACTCCTTTTATACATATTTAGCCTCATTTCATGAAACCTACGCCATTTACTAATGATCTTGGAATATAGGCTTTCTTTACTAAGACTAATCTACACCTAAACAAAATCTTAAATATTTATGCTGTGTTAGAATTTCGACTCTCGGTGTTATACAAAGAGTTGAAAATTCAATCTAAAAATATTTAGTTATTCAGTTAGGTATCGCCAACTGGTATTGCACTAGAATTTGATTTGCAAGGTGCAATTTTACATCGTCGTCACAATTAAGGAGGTTGTCATAAAATACAAAATTAACCAACTTAAATTACGGTCTCTAGTCAATAATTTAATTAATATTCGCTGTTTTTTTAGGTTTTTAAAACCATAACAGTATTCCAGAATAACCTCGCGCTGTGGTTTAGGAAACTAGAAATTAATGAATAAACGTTTGCGTTTGTTTGTGTGTGTGTAAGGTTAAAAGCCGCGATTTAACACGGGTTGTTCACACCAACCGATTTACCTATCCTTTTTTATGGATTCGGGGCGAAAATTGTTAGTGCGCTGCGATCAGTATAGTAACCTGCTTAAATTTAACGATTATGCAAAACGACAGCCTGTATAAATAAACCATGCATAGGATTTTGCTTTGCGAAATCGTAATGTACATTTTAGGCTTACAGCCATCGTAAATTTAAGTGTGTGTAATATCAATTTCGAGGTCAATTCTCTACGCATCGTCTGTCGTACTAATATTTTAAAAATGAAAGTTTTTTTTTAATGTAGTATTTCTTTGGTTTTTATTTTTTAACTCTCCCTTTATTTAGACGTAGTATACCAGCAATATAGATGAGCATGTTAATTAATATAATTTACACATGTAAGCCAGATATTCTATTAAGTTTATCCTATTTTTTAAACTGGAACCAAACATTTTATCCACTTTTTTCGGTATCGGAATCGGTTGAGTAGCTTCGGAGATTAGCGTGTACATAGTAACACGTGATTTTTAACCCCCCCGACGCAAAAAGAGGGGTGTCATAAGTTTGACCGCTATGTATAGGTATATGTGTGACCTGAGTGTACGGTAGCTCTTAAAACGAGTGAACCGATTTGTTTTTTTTTATATTTCAAGATAATTAAAATTATATTCGTAATTATGTATTATTCTCTGTAATGCCCATACAAAACCACATGTTCACTAGATATTATTATAATAATTATGTAGTGCATCCAATTGACTGGAATTAATTTATTTACTGTGAAATTACTAACACAACTCGCGATGTGCTAATCAGTCTGACGATGACATAGTACAATGATTAGTATACCATTGTAATGTTTTGTTTTGGCTTTAGTTTCAACCACAACTGCTGAAATCGACACTGAAATATCTAACATAAATATCGACGTTAGTAATAAGTGTCGTAATGGAAATTGAGCTGATGTCGTATTTTCGACTTTCCGCGCTGAGCTGATCATTGCAAATCCTATAGCTGCTCAGTGTCTTTGAAGTTTTTCCATACTCGATATCAGGTCAGGGACTTCCGGGTAGGTAAAGTGCAGTTGGGGTCGTCGGGCTTTGGGTTCGAACCCGAGTCGGGTAACACGCGTAAATGACATTTTCATTACTCATACTCTGAAAGTACTACTTTTCAGCCCTAGGGAGAATCGCTTTCAATTGACAGCTGTCAAATTAATAAAAAAAAACTTTGTCTATTTTCACATTTTTATTGAACCATGTTCCAACTTTTTATACAGCCACTCAATTACAGCGCGATTTAAAATTAAAATAACATCAAGTTCATAAAAATAAAATTATATTATGACTAGAATATAGTTTCGTTTTAACTATTTCTTTAAAATGACATAGATTATGACGGAATAATTGCTATTTTTTTTAGTGATACGAGTAAGCATTAAAAATACTGGCTGTATAGCTAGACGACCAGCGGGGCGAGCACGGGCGTACCCAAGACGTTGGTGACAAGACGTTATAAATTATGTCATGTCTTAGAATTTGTCTTAAATGCTAGCACGGGTACCACATGTGATATAATTTAAGACGCGACTTGTTTTTCTTGTTGCTGACTTCATAGTGTGACCTAGTATATTAAAAAAATAAAAATGTCCATGACCATCTGAATAGGCGACCAAATAAAATAATACGTATAAAAGAGCACAGTTCATACAGTTAAACAACTTTTTAATTTTCTTGGGTACTAATTCATTTTTGACATAACACGTACGCGGCACGTCTTTCATTTTCATTTTTTATTTATTATTTGATAACTTGCTACTAACTAAAAGTTCTGTTTTTCTTTTAAAAGTTTGATGTGATTTGTTTTGAAATATATTTGTCAGGCGGAAAATCCGTTGGAACTCCCTGTCTGGCAACTCGAACGGATTAGAGGAGTCCCGAATGTTTCTTCGGAATATTTTCCTACTTTGGACCTCTTGCCTTCGGGCAAGAACATAATTATAATAATTTACTGCCATTTGATGCAGTAGTAAGCAGAAAAATATACTTATATTTTTAATTTACTTTTATCACCACCTCCGAACGAACGTGAAATAAACGAGCATATTCATCTGTCAAAATGTGACATTTGTTACAAAATGGGTGCGCCCATATTAGCAAATAAGACATAGGAGTCCCAACTAAACGTCAAGAAGTTATATCACATATCAAGAAATTATCTTACGCCGCCGTGCTAGCATTTAAGACAAAACGGTTTTATCGCCCAAACTGTGATAAAATGTGTGACTCATGCCATGTCACTGTAGGCCGTGCTCGCCGGGCAGAGGACAAAAAAAAAAACAAAATAAGCGGGAAAGCGACAACATTCGATCAACACTCATTTTTTCTTTAGTTAATAATGTATGTTCTTATTTTCCTTGAATTCGTAATGAAAAGCACAGTATTTACCTCGGGTAAATTACTTATTTAGTCCCTCGAACTACACACATCAAAAGTGTCTAGGGATCAACATATATTTTTGCAATAACTTTTCTCCTGATTGATATTAATTAAAATTTTCTTTAAGGATTAATCAAATAAAGTGTTTTCGTTTTTCACAGTAACGATAAACCAAGTCACCTTTGCATTAATAAAGAAATTTGCCATTTTCCTAATAAAGGGATTTTTGACATTTGAACCACTAACATTAAAGTTCGAAAAAAAGACTGAAATAACAGTTTTCTTTAAAATTTTATTGGGTAACTTAAACAATTAATAATCCGTGTTTCTACTGCGAACACTAACAACACAAGAACATCGGTTTGGCATACTCAAAATGAGTTCATCCAAATCACGCTGTGGAATGGCCGCCCATGTTCGTTGCAACAACAAAAAAAGGTCTTCTTGCGACTGGATACCCTCCATATTCGGCAGAGCTCTTCTCTGTAGCATATCCCATGCATGCTCAATCGGGTTCAAGTCTGGCGACTGAGCAGGCCAGGGCAGGACATTGATGTTAGCTGCGGCGAGAGTCTGTCTTACAACTCTTGCGGTGTGCGGTCGTGCATTATCATGCATTAACTGAAATAAGGGACCGATTTGCACTTGTAGAGGAACGATGACGTCTGATACAATCGTCTCAGCATAAATTTGAGCGTTGAGGTTGCCTCTGATCCAAATCAACTCAGTTCTTCCGCCGATCCAAATACCCGCCCATACCATGATGGTTCCACCACTATAAGGATAGACTTCCTGGCAGGATTTTAATCGCTGTTGGCGTCCAGGGGTTCTCCAGTGTCGTATACGTCTTGTATCCGGTCTCATACCAAAACGAGACTCATCAGAAAAGCACACGAAACGCCATTGTTCTTCTGCCCAATTTCTGTGTTCAAGAGCCCATTGATATCGAATCCTACGATTGTGCATTGCTATAGGTGGTACCCGTAGCGGTCTTCGGGAATGAAGGTTCACTTCATGCAAGCGGTTTCTGACTGTTTGGTCGCTAATTAAGTTCCCTGAAGAGTGATGAAGCCTCACGGCTAACATCATGGCGGTTATTGTTGGAGCTCTTCGAGTTAAGATTTGAATGTATCGGTCTTGTCTCCGTGTGGTGCAGCGATACCGTCCTCCATGGCGCTCAGCCACGGTACCAGTGCTTCGGTAACGTGTCCAAAGTCGACTGATAACACTCTGACTTGTATTCAGAGCTAAAGCCACAGTACGTTGCCGGGAACCAGCTTCTATCATTTCCACGGCTCTGAGCATTTCTTCCCTGTTTAAATGACGTCGCCGCTCCATAATAACGTTGATTTTAATCAGTAGTAGGGAAACAGTAGCACTAATAATGTCTTCAATGCGTTGTATGTTTTTATAGGGAAAATATTGACAGCTGATTTTCATCTTTTACTCGAATTTGATTCACAGTTCCTGATTCAAATTATGAAATGCACCAAAAAGGATCCATATAAATTTATAAAATCATAAATTTATTACAAAGCCACATCTCAATCTCAAGAAATCCGCATAAAAATGCTTGATCCCTAGACACTTTTGATGTGTGTATTAGCGCCCTCACTACGTTACGGGTGCCAAACCCCGTCTCGGGACTAAATAAGTATTTTTCGCCCCTTGGATAACAATGTACTATTTCCAAAGCCCATTAACACGTCGTTGGTCCTTCGCCAGATCCTTCGCCGGTCGTGTCGGATTGCTGTCCCATCAGAATATGAGAAAGGAACAGAAAGCGAACCTGTGTCTGCGCACTTGGTTGATCTCCGTTCAAATAGGCTACCTACGCCGAAATGCGGCTAGGAGCATTTTATTTATTTACATGCAAATTCTATTTAATACCTCCTCTTGATTCCAGAAACGGTAAAATCGACGCAATTCTTATGGCCTACTTCGGAGCCCATGCCAGGCAATGTGGTCTCCACGCCAGTCCGGTATATGGGCCACTATGGCAGCTTGGTAGGAGTTACGGTATGGAAGAGTGGCAACATCGCACGCACGCTCAGTGGCTGGCAACCCTTGCAGCTGGCAACTCAGATCGTGCCGGCTACTCTTGCTGTGTTGCCTGCTAATTTGGTAAGTTTAAAATAAAACATTAACGTTACATCGATAGCAACATAATTTTTATCGGTCAAAAATTATCTGTAACTGAATAATGTTATCTACTTAATCACGGCGTTAATAATACATGTTTTGATAATGATAATTATGCCATAAAGATACAACTTCACTGTGATTTTATTTAATCTTTACAGGGTGTAAACAAACCCTTCACAAAGCGGTCAACCAAGCATCATGTACATTAATTTAAATACCCCTAAGCAAAAAATGTTGCTGGGAAACGCCTTTTATTTGGGGTCAAAAATCTAATTTTACGGTAAAACTCAATGTGAATTCTCTCTTAAAACATTGTGGTAGTGGATGCTTTAAATAATAAACGGGTCGTGGAGGTAATTTAAGTAAAGTTATAATCTGAAAAGCTATATTAAAAAAAACTAGCTGTGAAATTTGGGGTTCCCAAGTATGGTCTAGCTCTATAACAAAAAAATGATCGCAGTCATGGGGAGAAACAAGTTCCTTTCAGCTTCGTTAAGGGTTCTTTTACACCCTTTATACTTTATTGTATGTTGTTGTAGCTGACCTGGCTTTGTTTAGGCTTTCCGTAAAAAAAGAAGACGACTAATACTGGAAATATATCATTATCTTTCGTACGAGAACTTATATAATTCATACACATAACAACATTTCTAAAATTTTCTCTTACTGTACCTATTATTTGCTGTTGCGACGTATTATTTTGGAAGCTAATCTAATCAATAATCTAAAGATCTTAGATAAGCCTACGCACTGCTATGTTGCGATTTACTTGTGGAATAGCATTTTTTATTTATTCCACGAGAAAATCGCTTATGAATGCTAGTTATTACAGTATGTAATAACAATTTCTCAACGACAAATCTTACACAACTTTTTTCATAATTCCATATTGATTCTTCAAACTGGTATGCATGAAAGAATTAACCAACAAATAAGCATAACAATGTTATCTAACTCGACAGTCCAATTATTTCCCACTAAACTTTGATAATAGTTAGCCCACCCGACAAAGTTATATCTTTTTATTGCCAAGACTTCGAAATATGGAATATGACCTTCATTCTTTTCGGCCTAGAATTTGTTTTACAACTGTTGGTTTGAAACTAGAGTGAAATGTAATTGTTTGTTGAACTAGCCTTGTTTTGGATAATCGCGGGATTGAGGATTTGATGTATGTCTAAGAATTAATTATGAATTCAGCTAGATAATTATGTCTTGCGATTCGTGAGATGGAGCGATCATAAATAATAGTCAATGGAATTTTAATTATGAATGAATATTAAATTCTGAATATTAAAGTCCTAAAAATATTTCCATCTAGACTTAGTGTAGGTCATAAAATCTCTCTCAGTATCTAGTAGTACTGTTATTATCACCTTGTTATAGTAGTACACGTGAGCTCTGGACCACAACATGGGTCTTAGTACCTGTGCTATGACCATGATCCTAGTTGCAACTGTGTGCCCATCTAAATCTATTCAGCTGTTTAGGCGTCAAATAGTACATTGTTACCCAAGGGGCGAAAATTACTTATTTAGTCCCAAGACCGGGTTTGGCGCCCGTAACGTAGTGAGTAAATAAGTAATTTACCCGAGGTAAACACTGCTTTTCATTACGAATACGAGGTAAATAAGAACATAATTTATTATTAACTAAAGAAAAAAAATGTGCTGATCAAATGTTGTCACTTTCCCGCTTTTTTTTTGTCCTCTGGTCGTCCAGCTATACAGCCAGTATTTTCATGTTCATCATTCAAAAAAATGGCAATTTTTTCGAAATCTATGTTATTTTAGAGAAAAAGTTAAAACTAAAACAGATAAAGTCATAATATAATTACATTTTTTATATTATTTTAATTTTAAATCGCGCTGTAATTGAGTGGCTGTATAAAAAGTTGGTTCAATAAAAATGTGATAATAGACCAAGTTTTTTTTTTAATAATTTGACAGTTGAAAGTGATTCTCCCTAGGGCTGAAAAGTAGTACTTTTAACCCGCTCCGCAGGCATGTTATGACCTACTTTCAGAGTATGAGTAATGAAAAGGCTATAAACAAGGCAGATTTACTTTACCATAATTTATAGTTTGAGTATTCATTCAACTGAAATAATGCTACTTATAGATTTATTAAGACATTTTTTTTAACAGATTGATTTATGTAAAACTAAATAAATAAAAAAAAAATCAGGTAAGCGTCTAAGCACTCCTTCACGCTATTATCTGGAAACGTGCCCAGAAGACTGGCAGCATTGCCATGTTGAATGACAAATGATCACAATTAATTATAATATTAGTATGGATATAACTGAAGACTTCATAATATCAACACTAGGTGTCGCAAGCCTCGCGGAAGTCAGTGTTGTCATCAATTTGATTGCATCAATTATAATGCAAATTATGTATGGAACAAGGAAACAGCCAAGATATCAACGTGTTAATGTGACGAAACAATCGCCGACTACATTATAAACCAACCCTAAAAATTACCATAATACGATACCTTGAGTATGATATCATACGAGAAAATTGTGACATTGAACTTTATCTCTCCATCTAAAGAAGAAAAAAAAGGAAAAACTATTTTGTGTACATGACGTGCATACAAAGTGACAAAAAAATCATATCATATATTACATTATATTAGTCTAGAGTTCTAGACTCTAGCTATGGTAACTTCAAGTCAAACTTATGTTTATTGACTGACCTGGACTAACATAAGGATAACTTACATGTAGATTGCATAACCGGCAATTTGACGGCACGATTGGCGCAGTGGCTCAAGCACTTGATTGCTGCGCTACGTGTCGCGGGTTCGATCCCCACTCGCATCAAACATTGGTATGGCCTTAAGATAATTGTTTCGGGTCTGAGTATTTGTGTATGTGAGTTTAAATGTCTGTGAACGCACCCACGATACAGGAGAAATTCCTAGTGTAAAAAAGTAAAAAAAAAACCTACATGGCTCTATGGTAATGAAAGCAGTGATAAAAAATCTTTAAAAAAATATGTTTTATTGATTTTCAATCATATATGGCATAGATTACCACCATTTACACTTTTCCTTATAAGGATACCTAAAAACAATCATAATATTCAACAATAAAGTAAACTCTATTAAAGTCAACTGTTAGAATATTATCAAACTATAATATAAAATACGATAAAGCTCCACTTATATATTTTGTGTTAATGAGAATAACAGCTTTGATTTAGATTGATTCTCTATGGACTTGTCTGTGGTTTGTAAATGAAAAATAAAAACGTTAAGTCGTATCGCTACAGCTATTGTGTTTTAATATCAACCACCATTACTTAATAGCCACCATTAATTCTTAGAAGGCACAAAATAAAACAATATGGACCGAAAATTACGAAATTTACAATTTCTCAATCATCATGGTTGTTGCACCTCCACCACCGTTACAAACAGCGGCTACACCCTTTTCTCCTTTCTTAAGTGCATGGGCCAAGTGTCCTACAATTCTATTACCAGACGTGCCAATAGGATGACCAAGACTGACACCTCCTCCATGAATGTTGATCTTAGCAGGGTCAATTCCCAGAATTTTTATTGCACCGAGACCAACAACACTGAAAGGTTCATTAATCTCCCACATGGCAATATCCTCTTTCTCAACGCCTGTCTTTTCTAGAAGCTTCGGAATGGCAAGGGTTGGTGCAATTGGGAAGTCAACTGGGTCACACTCTGCATCAGCATAACCAAGAACACGTGCAAGGGGCTTCACATTCAATCTTTGAGCAGCTTCTGCAGTCATGAGGATCATAGCTGCAGCACCATCGTTCAATCCGGCGGCATTTCCAGCTGTGACAGTTCCATTCTCCTTTTGGAACACAGTTGGCAGTTTTCTTAACTTTTCAAAGTCGACTTTTTTGTATTCCTCATCTTCGGAAAATATTACTGGTGGGGCTCCCTTCTTCTGAGGCACAGGAACTGGTACAAGTTCATCAGCAAAAGCTTTAATTTCATATGCTGCTGCACTTTTCTTGTAACTAGATATAGCATAGTCATCCTGCTGTTCCCTAGAAAAGTTGTATGTTTTCGCTACATGTTCGGCACAGTCGCCCATGTGGAATTGGTTGTAAACATCAGTCAGACCATCATACAAAATGCCATCAAGTAACTCTGTACCTCCAAATGGGGTATCACCTCTCTTCAAATAGAATGGGATATTTGACATGGACTCCATTCCTCCAGCTAATATTACATCTTGCGTACCAGTTTGTAAGCCTTGAACAGCCAGCAGAATGGTCTTCATACCAGATGAACAAACTTTGTTTACATTTGTGCAAATAGTGCTTTTAGCCAGACCACCGAAAATTGCAGCTTGCCTCGCTGGAGACTGGCGCATAGCGGCTGAGCAGACATTTCCCATGTAAACCTGGAATAAAATAAATAATTTAAAACTCAAACTAATCGAATTTGAAATTCTTTGTGGGGGCTCAGAATAATGTACTGAATATGTGGTAACCGGTTTAATGCCCCTTCCACCCTGTATTCAATTATAATAATAATCGTTTGTTGGTCCCAATTAAAATATAGCCCAATACAGATTTCATCATTGGGGATTCTACTCGTATATAAAAAAGGCTGCAGAAAAATATATGGACGCCCGACTTCCAAACTAGGTAAAGAACCTGTATCTTGGAAATCAGTTCACTTCCATGGACAAAATAAAATGGAGAAAGTGGTGGTTAATTAAAAAAGAATTACAAGTCCAACGCTGGTAGATTATTAGATTATATAACTGAATTACATATTAATGAACATTTAGAAAGACTCCTCAGGAATTAGGATGTTTAATTTTACTCTTATTTTTTTAAATCAATGTTCTCTAAATCAGATTAATATACAACTGTAACAATATATTGATTTAAAAGACTGTCCATGGAGTTTCTTGCCCATGCTTCTTCATAGAGATCCACACTTTGGAATGGACAACTACAGTACTTTTACAAGTTATATGCCTTGTGACTGCAGGTTCGCTTACTTTGTTTTTCTGACATTCAAAAGTGTGTAATGGTCTACGAGTTTTATTAGTCAGGGGTGTTTGCACTGCAATGCAACAAACGCCATCAAACTAAGTTCTTGGTAGAGGTTTTTTTTCACTTCTTATGACAAACGACACTCAACTATATTCTATTTATCTTCGGGGACGCCGGCAGACACCAGACGGGCGATCAGTCCTTTCGTTGTGGATTATTTCGCCCAGTTCCCCATTTTGGTGGATCCCCTTCATGGGTTACTGGTGGTCGGCATCGCGAATCTTCCTGTTGCCTTGCAGAAGCTCACCAGTTGTTCGGTGGAGATTTCTGCGAGCTTCTCTTCATTAATCTCATCTGTTCCTAGGATTTCCCATCTGAGTGGCCCATACATTGTGCATTCCGCCACAAGGTGGAAACTTGTTTCTTCTGCTTCTCCACATGCTGGGCAAATGGGATCTTCCTTTACTTTCATAATCGTCAGATGTCTATTGAGTCCACAGTGTCCTGTTGCGACCCCTACTACTAGTCTTATGTTTCCCCTGCTCATTCTGAGTAACTTGTGGGATTTCTTTTCATCATATGACTTTAAGAAGATTTTTGATTGTCGACAACCTTCTGTTGCGTTCCATCCTCTATTTGACTCTCTTGTAGTTATTCTATGGATGATTCCTTTTGTTATATTATGTGGGATCGGTAACCTGGGCTCTGGTCCCACAAAGGTTTCATCTGCTCCTTTTCTGGCTAATTCATCTGCTATCTCATTCCCTTCGTGTCCTTGATGACCAGGGACCCATGCGACTGTTACTTCTGCTTTTTCCGCTAGTTGGTTGAGTGCTTCCTTGCACTCTTTAACCAGTGCAGATGTGACTTCCACTTTGTTCAGTGCTTTGAGTGCTGCTTGACTATCACTGTATAATAATAATAATAATAATAATATTCCACAACTATCACACAACGCCATCTAGTCCCAAGCTAAGCAGAGCTTGTGTTATGGGTACTAGACAACTGATAAACATACTTATATATTTCTAAATACATACATGTTATAGATAAATTACACCCAGACACAGAACAAATGATCGTGCTCATCACACAAACATTTGTCCTGGGTGGGAATCGAACCCACGACCTCCGGCATAGCGGTTAGGGTCACTAACCACTAGACCAACAGGCCAGTCAAAGTATATAACTATTTTGGAAAGATCACCTGTAAGGGCGTTTCCAATTATTCTGGTACATTCCATAATGGCATGTATTTCTGTCTGGAACACACTTGCGCCTGTTCCTAGTGAGAATGATCTATTTATTTCCAGTCTTGGTATGTGTATCCCAGAGCCGGATAGCTTAGTTGATTCTTTCCTTGATCCATCTGTATAGCAGACCGCTATAGATGGATCACTCTCGATTGTCCATTCTTCTCTTGAGCCTATATGTATTCTATACTTTTTGTCGAAGATCTTCTCTTTTTTGATTAAGTCATTGTTGGCCATAATCATTGATAGATTGTCTTCGTACAGATTTGCTATCTCCGAGTGACCTTTGTCCATAAAATTGCCTTTCCAGAGGTTCAAGCTTTTCAGTTTGAACCACTGCTCTAAGGCTCTTTTCTTGACTTGTAGACTAAGCGGTATCATTCCTAGTATGACATCCAGGGCCGCTGAGGGAGTCGTCCTCATTGCCCCAGAGATCATTAACCCGGCCATTCTTTGAACTTTTAACTTACTCAACTATATTAGTCATGGTCAAATGATATAGAATATAAATCGATAGAAAACTTAAAAGAAAGTACCTCTTTAACTTCCTCGGCGGGAATTCCGGCTCTTTCCACTGCTGCTCTGACGACAATAGCACCAAGTTCTGTAGCTGGAACACTCGCCAAGCTGCCTCTGAAAGAGCCTATGGGAGTCCTCACCGCAGACGCGATAACCACTTCGTTTAGAGATAGTGGAGAATTCGCTGCCATCGTTTTGTCACGCTGTCGTTCAAATAGTCAAATTAATAAAAGTTTATGATAACACTCGTTAGAATTACAGAATATATTAATGTTTTCGGAGACTATAGTGACTAGGCAGGCACACCGACTACGACTGTATCCAAAAATAAACTTTATCGAATTTTATACGACAAGCGTATTTTGATAAACTACATGATAGCCTTATCAGACATGACCTCCCACTAGGCAGGCTCCAGGAAACGATATGGGCTTGTTGGGATGAAACGATCCTTTCAGTTTGCTCCTTTCAATCTTCAGGGTGTCTGAATGTTGTTGACCTACTTCAACACATCAAGCTCATCATTTTGTTGAGGTCAGCAGCATGCAGCTGAATATCAGTATTTTACATTGAGTGACTGCCTATCTGTACTTCTCGAAAAGCGATAACCGGGTCTATTTTTAGATTTTTGATAGTCATTACAGATAGCAAGTGGCCACAAAGCCTGATAACCAGTCTTACCAAGGAGTATCGTATTATTCAGTACTGATAGGCACTCGATACATGTTAAACTCTGGTAATCAAACTGCATCCTGTTGTACTGATAACAGGAAGCAGTATGAAATACCCAACTATGAAGCATTACAGTTGGGAAAAGGCTAGGCAGGTATACATACAAAAAGAAAAAAATCGGTCGAATTGAGGACCTCCTCTAAAGGATATGAAAACTAGGGCCCCACGATCCCGGGGTTAAAACGGTTAAAAGTAACAATAACAATCAAATAAAAGATTTTTTTTATTTCGGAAGGAAAATACTCACTTAGTAATGGTTTTGACAGTTTAGTCATACAAAATTATGTCAAACCTTTACTAAGTGGCGGCTTAGGTAATAATTAAAGCTCTCTGAGTGCGGCAGTAAATAAAGAAGATAGCATATTTTACTCAAAGGAAACATTCCTTTATATTTTAGAAATAAACAAGTCTGCATTGAAGCTTATACCTACACTTTACGCAACCGACCCGGCTAATATCCGAAAAATGTACACTGTATGTAATTATATCATCGATTGATAGTGCCAAGAATAAGGATCAAATCTCCCCAACAAACATACTAAACTGATTAACCCTGCCTACCTGCCTCCGAACGATGATTTTGTAAAAATAAAACAAACTTACATTAGCAGTTTTGAGACCTGCGCTCCCATACATTATGTATAGGAAAATATTTCATACAAGTTCATTTTACGAGTTGGTCGACTATTACTTGTAAACTTGTAAAGCCTACTTAGCTGTAATAGTTTTCCTTTTATTTTCTTTATTTATGCTACTACCATGAATTTTTCACATGCCCATACAGAACCCGTATAGGTAGTTTAGGTTGGCACACTTGAGTCGAACAAAAATGTGCAAGTTAATATTGTTAATATTTCAGAAACGAATCCCTTAATCGATAAACAGTTTGAGCCAACTCGCAATTTTTTTTAAAGACCTATCTAACGACATCCCCTACGATACACTTTGCCACTTTGTCGGCGTAGCTCATTTATATATTCATGCCAAATTAGGTCAGTATTAAGTGTCTTTGAGATATAGTGCGGACGGACGGACAGACAGACGGACAAGGCAAAACTATAAGGGTTCCATATTGACTACGGAACCCTAAAAACTGACATCCCACATACCACCATTTAATATTCTAATTTCTCTCCAGCTCTCCCCAGCATGGGCCGTGATATTCTACTTCATCATCATCATGTTCGGCATTGCACAACAGCTGGCCATATGGCATTGCGTTATAACTGGCATCATGGCTATCAACGCCGAGGCCCTCAAAGTGTGGGAGACTACTATCACGTTCCTGAGCTGCGTTTTTGGACTGGCTATGGGGTTGCTGCTTAGTACTGATGTGAGTATCATTCTCGTTTTTTTTTATTAACCCTTTTGGCTACTTATACACTGACTGCAACTAGCTACGACTAGCGAGTCGCCTCGATAATAATAGGGGATCAGCTAATTAGTCCGCAAGATAGATTTCCAAAAAATATTAGACACGTATTTTTCTTTTTTCACATAATCAAAAAATGAAGACGAAACAGTGCTTCGAAAACTAGTTAACTCCTCGAAAACGTCACATGTTAGTACATTTTTTACCTACAAATGACGTCACAACCCCCCACTCATGATCTTTGACGCGTCTTATCTTCGTCAATTTTTATTAATTCGATAAAACAAAAAACACGTATCCAATATTTTTCGATAATCTAACTGACGGACTAACTAGAATCATATTTTTTTTACTTAGTCCGATCCCCTATTGCAAAATGATACAAACATTCTAGAATTTTCACATCTAGGCACAATGCGCGCTTGGCTCCCCTCGAGTTGCTTCCCAGTTTGCGAGTGAGTGTAAAGAAAAAGGATCCTAGCATGTAATCAGATGTTAAGTCACTAGGCTTAAGCCTAAGCATGCTTAACGACGAACTAACTGAAACCAAGCGCTGAGACTAGGATCGAAAAACACAAAATTGGCTTTTTATCTAAGCGGCGTTATTTATTTGGGTGTCGCGGTCGTATTATGAAATCGATCACTATCAAAATAATCCTAAGTTCTACAACAAAAAAAATCCGATGTTAAAGTCAAATTGTCCCCGCTGCTTTACGGTCTTCTGTACTAATGGTGCTAACCTATGATGCAACGGATATACAAACATTCGACACACAATTTCATGAATTGTGTCAGAGGATAAAAATAAAAACGTATCATGGTTTGCAATGAGAACCTACCAAAATGTAGGATACGGGGACGACATTGATTACAAAACTTAGTACGAACTTAATAAGGTATTCCAAGTGTTAATTTTCTCATACCTATCGATCGATTAACCCAACCTTGTGTTGCGAAGGCCACGGGACCATGGACGAGTAAATATTAAGTAGTTGCTGTCTAGTCTAGTCACATGTTGTTTTTGGGTTTTTCCATCAGGAATCATGGTGGAGGGGGGAGGGGTGGTCATAGTTCTCGAGTTCGGATTCATAACACGCACCTCTGATTTTTCGGAATCATGAGTTTCGGATGTATGCCTGAGTGATATTTCTCAACGGCATAATGAAGACAAGTCAGAGGCCCATCATGGGCTGCATGAGGCTTAGACACTAACCACACAATGAAGAAGATCAGGAAATCTTAATAACGGCTCTAGAGTGTTAATTTGTGACCGGTTCACGGTAAAACCTTAGACATATGCTTAGATAATTTGGTACTAGCGAAGAGTGAGTTTACTATAAGTAAACCACCGCCATTCGCCATAGTGGTAAAATTTTAGACCAGCAATGTTTTTATTTAAGTATAAAAATTGCTATTACGGCCACTTGATGTGATATTGAATTCGTTCGCTTATTGATGTGTTACCTAAACTAGTTCTTTTGAAGTAGCTAAATTATTCCAGTATATTATATCCTAATGAGTTTTGTTCTTAACCTGAATTCTTGATTCTATGAAGTAATCGTAACAACTTGGAACGTATTTTTATATCTATACGTTCACGCCATTTTCCCATGGCGGTAGGCAGAAACCACAGAACGCTACCTGCTACAATCCTTACTCTTATTAACCTCGACCACGTTTCTGCATCTGGTCAACAGGCTCTATTTTAAATATGTTGCCATGCTTACTCTTCCGTCTTTTTATTTTCGAAATTGCTGCCACGCTTATAACCCAATAGCAATGAATCACGCACCGTTTAATGCGTGGCTGCTTATACTAATCTGAAAATAAAATGAAATGAAGGAAAGTGGACAGGCCAGGCGCCATAATGCCATAATTCAAACCCTTTTTAATTTAAACAAGTAAAGGTTATATTTGGTGCCGTATTAACTTAATAAAAATGCAATGACAAATACTGGGTTTTCCCAAAAGATAAATCTATCTTTCTGACCAAGAAATGAAAAGAAAGTATGCCCCAAAGATCAAGATTCCAAAAAAAAACTATTGCCGGGTTTAAAAACTCCGAGAAAATATGTAACTTACATGGGTGTAAGTGACTGCGTAAGTCTTATCTCGTGCTTAATTTAGTTACACTCGTAGGAAACTAGGAGTGTAAAGCTAAATCCAGCCAAACGTCGGGCGTCAGTAAATAATCGTATTATGTCGGATATCGTGATTGCGTGCGTAAATAAATTACAAGGTACGCGCTGGCAAATGAAATGGGAGTGACCGGACTATGTTATATGTACTAATAAAGCTACTACTGTCTACTACTACACATTTACTTAATGACCGGTTTCACTGCTACTTGATAAGTTGTCTATGTTTAACTTGAAAGTGGAAGAGAATTTTGATAGAATACAAACTTAAAGTTACTTGTTTTTTATTTAAATAGCTGTTGGAAAGTGGCTGGTTTCGGTACGATAGTAAAACCGGTCTTCCCGGTTTTTACAATGGGACCATTACCGGGTTTCGCAAGTCCTAGTAGTTTCCTAAAAACTGATCAGAACATAACAGCAACATGCCTTTAATCCCCGGAAGTTTAAACTGTGGCAGAGGTGTTCCTGATTGTACACCCATATTTCACAAATAATGAAAGAAAAAAAATTGTGAAATAGGCCTAAACCTTCATAAAAAAAATAAAAAAAAACCGCCTCTTTCAGTTTAGGCCTTATTAAATAGGGTAGTTAACAAAAAAAATCGAATTAGTCCGATTTCCTTATCCGATTAGTTATAGATTTCCAAAAAATATTGGACACGAATGTTTTCTTTTTTCACGTAAACAAACAATGAAGACGATACAGTGCTTTGAAAACTCGTGTGACGTCATTTTCTGCGACATTAGTATGACATTTTTCAGCGGTCAGTGACGTCACAACAACTTTTGGGGGGGGGGGGGGGGATTTCATCAATCTGTGACTGTCAGATTTCTACTGACTAAAAACCACCCATGTTCCTTCCTAGCCCTACATGTCAAGGCCGCGGTATCTCTTAAAACATCCCGCAGCCCCGACGGGCACGTCACAACCCCTCACTCAAATGTTCGACGCGTTTTATCTTCGTCAATTTTTATTCATTTGATAAAACAAAAAATACGTATCCAATATTTTTCGATAATCTAAAAGACGGACTAATTAGAGTCATATTTTTTTAAGTCAGTAAACATCCCTATATGGAAAATAAAACATTTTACCTGTTTAAATGGCTTAAATGTCTCTAAAATTGATCTCTTATAACGTTTCGTACGCTTATCGGTGAAGTTAGCACTATGTGTTCAAAATGAATGATATTTTATTTACTACAGCATAATGTGATGTTTCCTTGATTTTATACGTAATCGCAAAACTAATGTTTGGCTATGCTAATATTAGCTGCACGGCGTGTGTAGTATCGTGTTAAGTAGACGTTGTCATACTCGTTTTTGAACGTGGTTTGCATCGCAAAAATTATATAGAGATTTTTTATAGTAATAAATAATGCAACGAGTTTCTTCTCCATTCTTCTCCATGGAGATCTAGGCTTAGGAATGGGCAACTACAGAACTTTTTAAGAGTTATAATGCCATGTGACTGGGACTGTAGCTTCATCCTTTAGTTTTTGCCACTTAAAAGTGCCGCAATGGTCTAATCGAAACAGATGCTTTGATATTGAGTTTAAACTGGTTTTACAAAAAAAATATCTTTCACTCCGTTGCGATGGCCCCATGTTTATTTAAGCACATTAGGGCACACTTAAATTAAATGAATTAATTAATTTGACAGAAATATATAATAGTTTACCATTGAGCAGTCCGTACACACATACTACGGTTTTTTTTTATATACAATTTGCCACAAAAGCATCTAACAAAATGATAATAAACTGTAAACACAGGAAAATATTTCATAATATAAAAGCATATATTAACATTTTATCTATCTGCATATTATATAAGTTAAGTATGTATAAATATTTTTATGCAGAAAGTGTGCAGAATATTATCATACATATATGAAAACTGATGGGCGTCTAAAACAGGAAATTCGATCATCGTTATTATAAGTTGTTTTGACCACTTACTATGTATATTTTTGATGATGATGATGATGATGAACAAACTATGTTTGGCCTGGTTGGTCTAGTCACTAGTGGTTGCGAACGTTACTATTGAGAATGAGGTCTTTTTTTTTTCGGCGGGTGGAAAATCATCGAATAACCCCTTCCGCGCGTTGGGCAGAGCGAAAGGGAGTGCCAGACTTCTACTGACTAAAAACCACCCATGTTCCTTCTTAGCCCTTTACGCAGGTTCTATTCCCAGGTCAAGAAAAGTGTTATTGGGTTTTTCCATCTACTAATTACATTACATCACTTTATTTTATTCCCCAGGCTGGCATACGCATAGTCCACTTCATAGACTACGTGTGGGTAGGATCCTGGTGGCAATGCGTGATACAAGTGGCCCTCGCTTGCGGAGTGTTTGTGGTTCGAGGGCGACCATACTCGCCCGATGTCGTCGTCGCTGCACTTTACTCGTCAAGGAGTAGGCTATCGGCGACTTTGGCGGCGTTGCTCAGCTTTACCTGGACTGTCGTGTTGCCTGTGCTGTTGTGTGTAAGTAACTCACTACATATTATAAAACAAAGTCCTCCGCCGCGTCTGTCTGTCTGTTTGTTCGCGATAATTTCAAAAACTACTGATGTAATTTTTTTATGCTGTTTTCACCAATGAATTGACTGGTTCTCAAGGAAGGTTTTAGTTATATATAATTAGTCACGCAGGCGAAACCGCGGGCTTCAGTTAGTAAGTTATAAACCGACGATATGTGAATGTTATTGTTAAAAATATAAATCTGAAATTTTGTATTATTTTCAGGCAATTTGCGTCATGGATTTCAGAGTGGGACAACAGAAACAAATGTACAGTTGGAGAAAGCCAGCCGGGTATGTTTTAAGGTTCAATTTTCTTTAACTGTCACTGAAATCATCATCACCATTATCTGCATACGATGCCCTAGAAAAATTGCAAGAAATATATATTTTTTCAAGAAAAGGATGGTACGACCGTGCCGCTTTATTGCTCAACTTGGCGGGGGCACCGCGTGCCCACAGATAATCATCATCTGCCTAGCGTTTTGCCAACCATACTGGGGTCGGATTCCAGACTAACAGAAAACTAAATACTAGTATTGTACATGAAGCGCCTGCCTATCAGACCTCCTCAACCCAGTGCTGGGTAATGCAATAACTGTTAGTAAGACTGGTTGTGAGACTTTCGCGTAATTGATTACTTTTAACAACTGTTAACGATCTACATGTGACAACCAGGTCCAACGACTTTTCCGAGGTACGGAAGAAACTCTGTATGTAATGCGTTGTCACCCATCCACGAACCAGCCAAGGCAAGCACGGCTTAACCTGAAGATCGACACGAACGGCTATTATTATTTGTTTTATGTTTTACTAACATCAAACTTAACATCACGCCTGTAATCTCCATTACAACAAAAATTACAGGTTACATTGTTTTAAGTCCCTTGCAATTAGGGACGAGCCTATTGCAGTCAACCGCGCACAAATGCATACAACGTGGCTGCTACTGAGAATACAATAATACTTTGCCCGACGTAGTAATCGAACTTAGGATCTTGCTTGCGTCCACTAGACCTACAGTACATCTTCTATACAGGGTGTAAATTAACCCTTCACTACAAACTAAGTACCCCTACGCAAAAACTTTTGCTGGGAAACAACTTTTTTTTTTGGGGTCAAAAATCTCATTTTACGGTAAAACTCAATGTAGCACTCTTAAAACATTGTTCTAGTGGATGCTTTGAATAGTAAAAGGGTAATTTAAGTAAAGTTATAACCTGAAAAACTAGTATTTACAAAAACAGCTGTGCAAAATTTGGAACTTTGACCCCCAATATCTCTAGAACAAAAAAATGATCGCAGTGGTGGGGAGGAAAAGTACTCTTTATATATGAAAATCAATGCCACTTTTCGTTGTAAATTTTATAACTCAAGAACGGGCTCACTTATCCAAACCAAATGTTTAGGCTTTGTTCGGACTATTTACTACATGGTTTATGTGAAGTGTGCACAAAGTCGGTCGAGCGGTTCTTCATTTATCACATTTTTTGTAACGAATGAATTCAATAAATGGCGGATCATTTTGTTAGAGGGGATTTTGCTATGTTGGACCCAGTAGGTGGCGCTGCTGTCCGGGCAGTACGACGTCTGCCAGGTTCGCTAGTAACTAATAATTAAAGTTTGAATTTCAGTTACTGGCCAGTATGGTGTCGCCAAGTAGCAGTGTTTCTGCAACAAGGAGCGTTACTGTTAGTGCCTGTCGCTGCGTTCATACAAACGTGGCGCTACATGAACAAGGGACCACCTGATATCCTCGATGTAAGTACTCCTTCTTGCGAATAACAGATTTTTCTATGAGGTCTAGTTTTAAAAATAGAAATACGAGAACTTTTTGTCAACCAACTAACTAAGTAACTTATGGCATGCAGCAGAATGCCAGTATTTAACATGGAGCGATTGCCTATCTGCTGTCCACAACTCGATAGGGTAGTTAATTAAAAAAATCTAATTAGTCCTTCAGATAGATTTCCAAAGAATGTTGGACTCGTATTATTTCTTTTTTCACGTAAGCAAACAATGACGGCACAGTACAGTGCTTTGAAAACTTGTGTGACGTCATATTTTAAGACTTTAGTATGACATTTTTTAGCGGTCAGAAACCCTTGACGCGTTTTATTTTCGTAAATTTTTATTGATTTGATAGAACAAAACATAATTATCCAATATTTTTCGATAATGTAACAGACGGACTAATTAGAATCATATTTTTTAAAGTTGGTAAATATCCCTATTACTATTGGTTAATACGATACCCCATGTTAAGACTGGTCGTCAGATTTTCGGATCAACTACCTGTAATAACTGTCCAAGATCCACATATGACAGCGGGGACCAACGGTTTAAACTTGTTATGCAATGGGTGGTCACCTATTTACGGACTAACCTAAGCAAGGGCGGCTTAACCTGAAGATCGACCCGAGCGGCTGGTATTATGTAGCCATGAGCTCCGCGAAAAGTTTTCAATGTCAGTCTCATGAAAACACAAGTCATTAGCGACTCCATGCAATTAGATTAGATGCAAAGACTCGAGAATTAGCGTATTGTTTATATACAGAGCTGTTGACTAGTAAATAAGGTTTATATTACGTCTTAATGTTTATTCGTTACATAATGTTTTATGTTAACGCTACAAGGATTATGGAACCAACGATTGTATTGAAGAACTGGTAAGACAGTTTTTGTTTTTCTTATTTGTTTAGCACTGGTAGCAATAAAGTAGATTTACGTTAGGTAGGTGCTTTATGTGTTTGTGTATTTCATTTTATCACTACAGCTCATTTTGAGAGCTCAGTGTAGGATAATCGTGTGGAATTTAGTCGAGCTTCATTGTCTCAGCGTTTTGGTGGTCGCCATTGTTAATTCTGGCTTTCAGGAGTTATATTGTTTTGGGAGGTTTGTCCAGAAAAAAACTTAGAACTAAAGATTTGACAACAGTGCGTTCACGGACCGTTGTGGTGCATTACGGCTTGCTCCTTCTCATAATGTCTTCTTAACGTTTCCACAGCTGGGACTATAGGCCTCTGCCTATAGTCCCAGCTGTGGAAATGTTAAGGTACTACCGCCTAACTATTGGTCAACCACTTTTTACTCTATGTCCCTAGTAATAAGGTCAAAAAGTGGTTGACCGAAATAAAATAATCGGCCTACTTATTGTAATATTTTTGTAGGTACCTACTGCCCATTACTTTGATAGTTATTAATAGACATGTATTCAGATGTTTGCACTTCAGTTGATATAAGGCTCTGCAACTTTTTATTTTCATTATGAAATTGTTTGACGTTTCAGTGTTATCAGGCGTGCCTATTTTTATACGTTACTTGTTTTAAAAATATACTAATCGATAACCCTTAAACTCTAAAATAAAGATACATTTTATAAAAATAACTAGTAAGTATGCCCGGTGACCAAACATGCCACACAGAACCAGTTAATACGGATTTCTCATTATACAAGAAATCTTTGTAAAGGGAGGCCATTTTATACTGGAAATGCATAGCCTTCGCCCTGTGTGCGTTATTATTATAATTTTTCAGTTACCATTGTAGGTTATCATAATTGATGACACTGAAATGCCTTATTTATATTAGGCAATAAATTATGACATCCCAAACATTGTCGTCATCGTATTAATGTCCGCTTCGATGTTCAAGTTTATACAAGTTTTTTATTTATACAGGGTGTCCAAGAACCTGGCGTCCAACTGGATTCCCACGATGCCCCAAGTTCTAACAGTACTCAGAAAAATATTTTAAAAAATCCACCCCATGTACTTACAGAATTATACTGATTTCAAAAAAAAGGGGAAATGAGCACCCTGTGACATACTTTTGAATGCTGTGACTGCTAATGCTGATAATTTCGATATTTCTTGGAGGTTTTGTAATCTAGGGTATTGCTGTGTCTAAATAGAATGTAAAAATAAAGTACTTATTGTACCATTTTAAAATAAAATATTATTTTAACTAAAGGTGATATGGAAAACTATTGAATTTCGCAACTTTGACCGACTGTAGTGTAAAAAAAATGTACCAAAATAGTATGGCAAGTGACGTCAAATTTTGACGCGTTTATTCCTCTTTTTAAAAAGGTATAATACTTACACATTAATTTGAAAAAAAAAATTTTTGATAATATTTTTACTCAACAACCCAATTTTTACGAAGTGCCTACCTACTAACGGTAACTGTCGGACCCTTTCTTATCTTAGAAACTGTTATGTTACTACTATTATTTACTTCGGTTCCAAGAGTGAGCAAGAAGGAAATACACACAGGTAGATGGGTTCCCAGTAGAATAAAAGCAAAGAATGTTAGTTTAAAGATATTTTATTACAATAAATGTTCAAAATGTTGACCACCCGCGGCAATACAAGCTCTCACTCTCCTTAAAAAGGACCGCTTTATGTTTCGCGAGTAACTTTTTTGACGTATCACCTGCACTGCTTGTGTTATCTTCTCACGAAGGTCAGCGATGTCATTAATGGGCTTCGCATAAACGAGCTCCTTCATAGTTCCCCAGAAAAAAAAACTCTCTAACGGATACGCGAAAATGTGCTGGACAGCCGTCGTGTTGGAACCACATATCTGGTGGGGTCTCTTCTAGTAAGTTTGGCAAATCATTTTGAAGAAAATTTAAATATGATTCGCCAGTCAAATTCTCGGGCATCTCAAATGGACCAATAATATTCCCACAGAGAATACCGGTCCACATGTTCACTTTGAACCGGTACTGGGATCTATCTTCTCGCATCAAGTGCGGATTTTCCACATGCCACTCGTGCAAGTTGTGTAGGTTCATGTAGCCATCCTTCTTAAATGTTGATTCATCTGACCACAAAATTTTGTCGATAAAGTTTTCGTCTTCTCGATGTTTTTGCAGGATTGTTTCACAAAACGCGACTCGGCTCGGATAGTCTCGAGGTAAAAGACTTTGCACTCGCTGTACGTGGTACGGATGATATTCTTCTTTTTGGAGAATACTGTGTGCTGTGCTCTTCGGTATCCCCGTATCAGCTTCTATTCCTCGCACAGAGATGCTTGGATTTGCCGACACCGCCTCTAAAACTTCATCGCGTATGAAGTCATTTACGGGTCGTCCTTCACCAGCTACTTGATTGGGGAACCGCCCGTCACATAGTGATCTGTGCACATTAATGAAAACTCGATGGTCGGGATATCGCGTAGCCCTCGGATACCTTTCTCTGTAAAGTCTCGCTGCAGCTCGTCCATTACCTCTACATTCTCCATAAATGTAGTGCATATTTGCGTATTCTTGCGGAGTGTAGGTCGCCATGGTAGCACACACAAAACACAAACTGTCCAAACACAGGCAAAGGTCGTCGTAAAGAGTTCGTTTCAAAGTCCAGAGCACAAAGAGTAATCGAGTCCAATAAACAAAGCTTTAAATCGTAGTACGTGATCAATGGTAACAATAAGAGAGAGGTGCGTAGTAACGGCAGGAGGCAGTGACGCGTACTGACCGTACTGTTATCCTAAATAGCACGATCCCAGATAGCGTCACTATCTATCTCACTCGCACCTCTAACCTTTTTCTCCCTCACTCTTACCTGAATAATGGGGTACCATAAAGAAGAACCAGCAAATCGCAAAGATAGTTTCTGTCTTGCTCCCTCCTGTTGTAATAACGAATCACTATGGTGAGATGCATGCACATACCGTCCCTTACGGTCTAACCTGTTTTTTGAGAGGCCTGTTGTTATTTTTATGAGCATACAATAGTAATTCTTTAGAGGTTAGATTCAATTCGTCGTAAATTTTTCTTTCTAAGAATTCTGTAAGACATCGTAAAAATTGGGTTGTTGAGTAAAAATATTATCAAAATTTTTTTTTTTCAAATTAATGTGTAAGTATTATACCTTTTTAAAAAGAGGAATAAACGCGTCAAAATTTGACGTCACTTGCCATACTATTTTGGTACATTTTTTTTACACTACAGTCGGTCAAAGTTGCGAAATTCAATAGTTTTCCATATCACCTTTAGTTAAAATAATATTTTATTTTAAAATGGTACAATAAGTACATTATTTTTACATTCTATTTAGACACAGCAATACCCTAGATTACAAAACCTCCAAGAAATATCGAAATTATCAGCATTAGCAGTCACAGCATTCAAAAGTATGTCACAGGGTGCTCATTTCCCCTTTTTTTTTGAAATCAGTATAATTCTGTAAGTACATGGGGTGGATTTTTTAAAATATTTTTCTGAGTACTGTTAGAACTTGGGGCATCGTGGGAATCCAGTTGGACGCCAGGTTCTTGGACACCCTGTATATTATATAACTTTCCATTTCAGTCTTTTGTCAGGGTTATCACAACTCATAACACTGAAAAGGGACTGCAATGGATTATTTATATTCGAGAATATATACAGGGTGTAAATCAACCCATCACACAGCCGTCAACCAAGCATTCTGTACATCAAAATAGTACTCCTACGTAAAAATGTTTGATAGGAAACTTTTATTTAGGGATCTTAAATCACATTTTACGGTAAAACTCAATGTAGCACTCTTAAAACATTGTGCTACCGGATGCTTTGAATACTAAACGGGTAATGAAGGTAATTTAAATAAAGTTATAACCTGAAAAACTAGTCTTCAAAAACAGCTGTGAATAATTTGGAAATTAGGACTAGTGGTTTCCCAGGTATGGTCTACAACCAAAAAAATATCGCAGTGGTGGGGAGAACAAGTGCCTTTCGTTTGCGTTAAGGGTTTCACAAAGAAACTATTGCACTGTTTTATAGATGACTAGATATAGGAGAGCAGCGGTGGCCCAGTGGTGGCGGCCCGACTTACGAACAGTAGGTCGTGGGTTCGAACCCAGGCAGCCACATTACTTAGGCTGTTGATGATGAGATATGGGATGAGTAAATTACTGAGATAAAGTTAAACAGGAAGTATGGAAGAAGAAGACAATAATGTGCTGTCCCCCAATATTTTGGGATAAAAGGACAGGAGAATGATGAATGAATGATGATCACATGCACAGACGCCAGCAGATTCAGCTAACTGTCAAACTTTCCTTATCAACCTTGTTAGGTTCAAGGTTGATTGGGAAATTTTTCGCTTTAGCGATAAAGTTAAAAATGAATTAAATAAATACATATAACAGATTGTGGCAGCTTGTTGTGCTTAGTACAGTAGAACAAGCTAATAAGTATACAGCCAGCGAACTTGCATTTAATTTTAAGATTAAAAAGATACATTTAGATACTGATGTCAAACGATACAGCGTTTGATATCAGTCGCTTAATGCGTAACATAAATACACAATTTAGATTTACACTAGAAGTATAAAGATGCCTGCCTGTATACTTATTAGCTTGTATTACTGTACTTGCAACCGGCGTGCTCAGATGCGTCTCTAGCCCATGCAGCGCCCGTGTGCAAATATAACCCTAGCGCCCCCTAGTAACCACACGGTCAAAATGGAATGGGTACAAAGGACAAGTAACAGTACATCAAGTTACCACAAACTGTCAAACCCCAATCTGTGGCGTAGCGTGTAATTTTGGCACATCGGTTACTTATTAAAAGAATTTCTCACCCATCCATATTCATATTATGATCCATGTTATGATTCATATTATGTTCCATATTCTGATTCATATTATGATTCATTTTATGATCCATATACTGATTCATACTATGCTCCATATTTGTCTTTTTGCTTATTAAAAGAATTTCCAACCAATAATCAATAAAATATAAATGGATCAGAATATATTTATTGATCGGAATATTCATATTATGTTCCATATTATGATTTATATTATGATCCATATCAAAATCAAAGCTCATTTCTTTAAACTAGGCTGATAATCAGCACTTTTCGAACGTCAAAATTTACTTTACTTATTTACAAGAGACAGTCCCCTAAAACGCCCACCCTTCGACACTTCCTAGTGTTTTAGCTGGAAAGAAGAAGTGGCGGAACAAACTGCCCAGCAACACATCTGTCTGTTAGGTTGGTTAGAAAAACCAGATTCGATACATTCTATACTAATATTATAAAGCAGAGGAGTTTGTTTGTTTGAACGCTAAGATCTCAGGATCTTCTGGTTGGAATTTAAAAAATATTTTTGTGTTAGATAGTCCATTTATCGAGGAAGGCTTTAGGCTATATAACATCACGCTACAACCAATAGGAGTGGAGCACAAATGAAAAATGTTACAAAAACGAGAAACGATAATCCTTTTTGAGAGCTTCCGTTGCGTGCGCTGCGAAAATGGTTTAAGTTATGCAAATATTATGTACTAAAGAAATGTTTCTCTTTAAAAGTTCTACATAAAAGCCCGCGACAGCATATATCTATTTATTAAGATTACTCACTGTAAGCATTTTTTACTATTGAAATGTTAGGTTAAATAGAATTATTTTTTGCAAAGCTTATTTAACCCATATGGTATTAATCTATATCTAAATAAATGTGTTTGTTAGAACGAAAATCTAATATAGAATATTTTTTCCTTTTTTTTGTTTCCTATATAGTTTAAACAAATATCTTAGAAGATATTGCAATGTTAAAATGTCCGCGCGACAAAATAATTACGCGGTCCGCCGCCGCCGGCAATCACGTCCCGATGTAGATACGTGGAGATTCTGGCCTCCGAGAAATTCAAATTCAAATTCAAAATATTTATTGCACCATAATATTTACAAGGTGCTATTGTATATTGTTTTAAACATGGGTGGTTTTTAGTCAGTAGAAGTCTGACACTCCCTTTCACTCTGCCCAAGAGCGGGAGGGATTATTTGATGATTTTCCACCCACCAAATAAAAAAAAGGCGGTTCTGTGTTTTAAAATCGATTAGACAAACATATATCATTGGAACAACAGGGTATAGACAGCTAATCAACTCAACTGCTTGCCGTGCTTGATAATCACAAACAACAATATTATAGTTTCATATTCTAACAAATTGATGACCACCTCTTTAGATAAAACCTTGAGATGACCATACGTAGCAAACATAATAGTTGCTGAAATAAATCATACGAAATAACTAGCTACTTACTTAATACAGTCACGACCAAATAATACATATTATATACACTTGGCATACATCAAACACGAATTTCTCGCGAAATATCGATTGGAAATTTAAATTATGACCTACTTTATGATAATACTTGCTTTTGCCCGCGACGACTTCGTCCGCGTGGAATATAGCCTAAATCCTTCCCTGATAAATAGACTATCCAACATAAAAATATGTTTTCATTTTCAATTCAGTAGTTCCTGAGACTAGCACGTTCAACCGAAGAAAATTTTCAGCTTTATAATATTAGTATAGTTGGGTTTCGAAATACAAGTTTTTTACGTAACATGTAATATGTGTACCTCAATATGTATTTGTATTTTGGTGTATGCTTTGTGTCCTTTAATAAACACATAAACATGTTATAATTAAATCAATACAGAAAACGAAAATTGCTTCCAAACGTTCCTAAGTGTATTCATATTGGTACATTCGTAATTTTAGTGTGTCACTAGCAAATCTTTCGTTTTTTGTACGAGTAATGACATTGTAATAATGAAACGTGAACTCATACAAGGTCCTTCCGAATATTTGATTTAGTCTTAGTTCTGTTATTTAAGATAACAGTACGGTTTTTGATAATTGCTAAGTACGAGTAAATAAGTGTTAATGGGAATGTTTCTGCGTTTGTAAAATTAGCATTCAGTTTTATTTGTTTTTTAAATAGAAGTTGAATTAATGACCTTATCAGTGTTCTGTTTTGAAAGAATTTGACTGAAACAGTGATTTATATTCAAGTCAATTTTTTTTTTCTAATGTGGCATAAGTTTGATTTCCTCAGTGTTACCTGGAATTTTGGGATTTTAACAATGTCCATTTCAACAGTGGATTTTCACAGGGTAAAGATTTTTCTCTTCCATACTGTCAAACTTAATTCCACAATTTCATAACCAAATTCTTGTACTTTTAACTGTTTATTAGTGGTTTGTTTGGGTTTTATAACTATAAAAAGGCCACTAAGAGCCGTTTCTGCGTTTGGACAGTTAGGGGGCTAATCAAAATCAAAATATATCATAAAATCTTGATAGTTATCACATAAACACATCATTCAAACATCACGCCTGTTTTCCATGAACGCTTAGGCAGCGGTGTTACCCATAGTGCAACTTTGGCAATTATTTATACTCAATGTAATAGAAGGCGAGCAAAATCATCACACTTAATGCATTTTTATTTGATGTTAGATGTTTAATGTTTTTTTTATTAGTCTCGGCCCAAACCAGGATCTTATTAATATGTTGGTGTTGTTTCTTATTCTTTCTATTCTATAAATTCCAGCGCATCCAAAACCTGTACCGTCCCCGCATGGGCGTGGCCAACGAGCCCCTGCCGCCCCCGCCGGCCGCCCCGCCCGCGCCCCCCGACCCGCCCCCCAAGTACACCCCTCCCCCCTCGTACTCCACAGCGACGGGCGCCAGGTTGCTGAACACTATCAGAAGGAGCTTTAGGACGCTTAGAAGGTAAAGCTTGTATTTTTTGGTGGGTAATGACGGGGTTTGGATGACTTCCAAACAGCAAGAAACGGCAATACGGCAGGCTCCAAAATATTTTTTATTTTTTCACATAATCAAAAAATGAAGACAGTGCTTCGAAAACTCGTGTGACGTTACAGCGCGCTGCATTTTTTACCACATAGTAACGTAGCAAAAAATGAAGGGCAAACGAGCCCCCCCACTCATGATCTTTGTGGCGTTTTATTTTCGTCTTTAGATTTTTATTGATTTGATAAAATAAAAAAAACGTATCCAATATTTTCCGATAATCTAACAGACGGACTAATTAGAATCATATTTTTTTAAGTCAAATAAACGTCCCTACTACAGACTTAGTGACTACTACAGGGAAATTCCTGATCGAATACGAGGCAGACAGTTATGCTATCTGTACTACGCTTTAAATCTAAATTAGTTCTAATTATTTTATTTCATAAATGTAAAGCTTTTTTTATATATCTGTAATTTTGTCTAATTTTTATTACATTACAGAATCACAACAACGCGTCCCGAGCAATCCCCCGCCGAAGACACAACGCAGCTTCCAATAACAGTCAGCGAGACCGTAGAACGAGACGCCCTTGTCTCCTTGGAGTCACAGCCACCGGAATACAGCGGCGTTTTTGCCACACCCTCTATAACCATCACAGACGAAACCGACTCTAGAACAACACGACCTAGATCATCTACATCTAGGAATTCCCTATCCTTAACCAGAGACTATCTTCGAAGATCATTCGTTCGGAAAAGCGATTCGGCGAAAAGTATCCGCTCGAGTCTTCGAAGGAGTTTTAAATACGGCGGTGCCTTAACCAGTAGTCATGAACATTTGGTCAGAGGTGCTGAGCCTATGTCGAGTACTGTTGCCATGTCGACAGTCAGTACTTCTCAGGACACACATAGCCGCGCGTCCGTCATATGATTTATCTTAGTCCGCCTTACAATATGGCATCACGAATATTTTTAGAAAATGCCTCAACCCGTTACAATGTATTTTTAAGCGTAATGTATAGAGGAATTATTGTAGTCGTGCATTGATTGGATATCTCTGATTACAAGAATAGGGGTACGCAATTAACGCATTTGTTCGTAGCTACGTAATTAATAATGTTCCCATTCCTGAATAACCATATATGTAATGGACCCGTTTTTTTTTGAATTTTTTTTTCGCGACAGATTGTCGTCGTTTTGTTATTAATTCGTGTTTAGATGTTAAGCTTAGAAACTTAAAATTGTTAGTACTTAATCGAACCTAACATAATAATTAGTCATAATGAAGAGGAATCTCAGTTACTCCAATATTTTTTTAAACATTGTTAATCCATTATTTTGTGTAAGCACAATAAATGAGCCATTTAGTTAGATGTATAAGTATAGCATAAAGTGTACTTACATTGTATACTTAAATTGATAATAACCTCAGAGCTTAGAGAAAATGTGTTTAACATTTGGAAAATGTGAAGACAAATTGTTAAGTCATTTTTTAATAGAAATTGTGAACCAAACAGACTAGAAATGTGTTCTCGTTAAATTATTATGAGCGTGTTTTTCTAAATTATGAAAATGAGATGTTGGCAATGAATGCAGTTGAATGTTATTCGTTAGTGTGATACCTTGCAAAGAGTGATGCCTCTACCCTAGTAATGTTTAGACGTGTGAAAACCCCATTTTATTCTAGAATAGAATGTCTATTAAAAACTCGATACATAAATATCGATATAGGTTGCAATTTTTATAATCCATTTTATGGAAATAATTATCGTTACGTAAAAGTTAAAGTGTTCTATAATAAATAAAAAAAAACAGTGTTTAATGGTAACTGAGAACAACAATTGGCAGCAACCTCTTAAAAAATCGAGCTAGAATCGATATTGGCAGCTAAGATATCGATATAAATAAATCGAATCAAAGCAATACAACAAATCAGTGAATGAGTGTTGAATGCGTCAAGTACAATGAATTTAGTTCAGTAAGCGAACCGGTTGTTCGATAGTTATAGGTTAAAAATAACGGCTTCTTTAGTTCCTTTCTTGCATTTATGTTAAACCGGCTACTCACTATTAAAATTGATATTGTTCTATCATTTTATTTGGTATTTACTTCTTCCTAAATCATAACATTAACAATGGCGAAAACAGACGACAGAGAAATCTTGGCGCACTTTTTATACGACAATTCGAACGGCTCAGAATATGTATTAACAGAAATAACATAATAACATCACGCCTGTAATCCCCGAAGGGTTAGGGCAGAGATGTACCTAATACCCATAGACAGAAATGGCGCGCAAAATCTTCAAAAACGCACATCTATGCCGTCTGTTTAAGCCTTTTCTTACACTCTAGTAAGACAAACGTTGAGTCTTTAATTTTGTAGGTTAGTCATCTTTTTACCCGACTGCGGCGAAGCCCAAAAGGAGGGTTATTTCACGAATAGATACATCACCTTTCTTTGTGGAGATTAAAAGTTTGATCTCAAATGTGTTGTGAACCGAAGCTATTTAATCAGTATTAATTTGGTTGTACTTGCAATATAAGTAGTGCGTAGCTGGCTCAGTGCATTTTGTGTTCTTCAAAATTTTATGTTTTTAGTTCTAGTCACCAATGCTTCCACCTTGTAAGTTTTAAACCTTTTCGTAAAGCATCACATTTTACTAAAGCATTATATTTTATTATAGCACGTTTTTATTGCACTTCTTTTATGATTTACCCTTTTAATAAGTTAATTTTGCGCGTTCTTTTACATTCCACATTGTTGCAATGTTTATGAATTAGATAATAAACCATTTTTACACTACCATGAATAAGACGTTTTATTTTGAAAATGCTTATACTTCTACTTTTTTTTAACCGACAGCAAAAAAGATTCCCGAAATAGTCTGTATTTATCAAATTGTTATAAATTGGTGTCTAATAATTAACCGTGGGTGTGGGTTTATAAGGCTTGGAACCGTCCAGAACAAGGTGTGGCTCATACGTACCTACCGGATGATGACGATATTCGTTCTAGCGCAGTTTGGTTAGTGCCTATCAGTCACTCCGAGGTTGAATGAACTCGAGCGAGCCTGCGATACAATATCAGAAATGGCAATCACTATCAGCATGCTAGACGTTGAGCGCTACTTTGCTTATTGGAACTCTCCCAGGGTCGAACGGGCGGAACACAACTTTTGGATCAATTGGTTCCAAAGATCGCACGCTCACCTGTCGGCCCTGTTCCAGTCAGACGTAGAAAAAGTTTCCTATACAGCAGGGCTATTGCGTATCTTTTATATGACAGTGGCTATCATATTGTCTATGGATTAACTGTCAAATTGGTTATGGTTTAGTACAAAATGGAAACATTTGACAGTAATTGATAGGCACTATAGGTTAGCCACTGTCATTTAAAAGATACGCAATAGCCCTGCAGGACTTCCTCTGACTACATGGGGTAGTGCATGAAGCTCAAAAATTTTACCCTAAAATTACCAAACCCGTTGTCGGCTAAAAATATGGATGTAGGAACCGCGAGTATGCGCTAGACTGCGCTCACTCGACTCACCCGCGTCGTCATTCGTTTTCCAATTTTTTTCCCGTGCCGCGTGCGAGCGTCACTTTCCGGCGAGCTCGGCGCGGCGACACAAGCAGAGGAGCGCGCACACGAGTACTTTATATATAGGTAGCGCGCTACCTTTCGCTTGTAGTCGCTTCGATGCTCTTCAGGAATAAATTATTGTGTTGATTGATTTTGGATATTATTGCAATGAGCACAATGTCGATAATAGGTTGACAGTGAAAAATGCTCTGCGCTGTGCTCCGCCATATGTGCGCCGGCGCTTTGGGGAGGGCTTTACCTAGCAGTAGGACAGAACGGTATAAACGAAAGAAAAACAACAAATTCGTGGGAATGTAAATCTTTATTTTCTTACAGTGTAAAAATTACATAGGTACATAATATTGAAAACAACTTAACACATACTTAAAGTCTTACAAATAGTACAAGAATTAGTTATACAGTCCTTTAAAACAAGGAAGCCGAGGTGATGAAATGGTAATTATAGAATAGATGAAAGAAATTAGAAGATAAGTATTAGAAATTTCTAGAATTATAGAGAAAATAGTTAAAAGCCGCAACCGCATTTTACGACCTCAACTTCTCTTGATTTGTCAAAAACCAAAAACGATTAACAAAGTTCGATTCCTAATACCGCGACTCATCAAAAGTGTTATTCGTTCAAACATCGAGAATAAGTTCATTACAAAAGAATATTCAATACTTTTCGAGTCGAAGCATGCATAGCAAATTAATGCAAGTTTAAGTCAAAAAAATCACATGGATTCGAAAAGTATAAAAAAGTCAACATACAAGTAGTACAACACAGTTGTAATTAAATTAATTGTAAGATCACGATGTCAGTCAATCCAGTAAAATAGTTCGTACTCGTAAACTCGAGTTATCTCATCAATGAGTTCATATTGAGTAACGATTTAGCTGCTTTCGAGTCAGTTGGCTCTTTCTTCTTCGATGGGTCCAACATGAAGCATTTCCACAACCTGCAAATGAAAATTGATTTTAATATTCTAGCGACAATCTGTAATAAATTTTCGTTTCATAAGTGGCTCGTAAAATCGTAAGAAAAAAACAAAATTCACTCAGAAAAAATTATTTGAAACATTAACCAAAGAACAAAGAAAAATGGACGTTTACAATCGAATATCGCTAGATTTATAACGTCAAGGAGAGTGGTATTTCAGGCCCAGGAAAATGTAAGGCAACAATATATTATAAAGGCGAATGTTTGTGAGTGTGTGTTTGTTACTTCTTCACGTAAAAACTACTGTACGGATTTGGATAAACTTTGATACACAGATAGGTTATAACCTGGATTAACACACAGGATAGTTTTTATCCTGATTTTATCTTCCCATGGGATAATTTTCGAGTTGTAGCGGGTGAAGCCACTGGCAACAGCTAGTCTGCCATAAAATGATTTGTCGTAGAGTTTTTAGCTGTCTTGATTAATATAATTATGCTGTCCTCTAATTTTAAAGATGATGCAGACATTGAAAGTGAGCGGAGGTCTTTGTCTGTGAGGGCGAATAGGGCCTGCAGGTTTGCTTGTTGTACCGCTGAAGTGAAAACGACTTTAGTTGTCTTACTATCCTACAGGGGGTGCCGTTACACAGTTAGGGCGACCTTGGTTTTCTACTTAGCTTAGTTAACTCTTTTGCGACGGTTCGGGACTTAGTACTAAGGCATTCACAGGATTGCAATATACAACAAACAGCCTACCTGAGAGTCTCGTCAGCCCCAGCGGACAGTACAGTGGTCCCATCGGGCGACAGCGCGAGATGCAACACTCGCGCCATGTGCCCGTTGAGTTCAGCCACGCGCGTCATCACCGGGTACTTCCAGATTACTAGCTGGTTATTAGCGTAGCCGTGGCCCGAGATTAGCTCCTTGTAGTGGGTGCTCCAAGCTATTGAGCACACCTGGAAAATAGAATTAATGGTGTACATACATACATAACATTATGCCTGTAATCCCTGAAGGATTAGGCAGAGGAGTAACTAGTAGTACTATGCGAGCCAACTAGGAATAGCGCTGTCAAGACGCCATTTTGTTCAGCAATACTCGCGAACTTCATAACCAGAGCGG
This sequence comes from Diarsia rubi, assembly GCA_932274075.1. Lineage (NCBI taxonomy): Eukaryota > Metazoa > Arthropoda > Insecta > Lepidoptera > Noctuidae > Diarsia > Diarsia rubi. The sequence continues at coordinate 13,749,221 of OW026424.1, read as the reverse complement.
TGTGCAGAAAAATCAATGAAGAAATTATACTCTGTTTAATTATTTTATGTTCATTTTTAGGTATTTCTAATCAATTTTACGCTAAATTAGTTATACATGAGTAGGATATGAAAAAAAGCAGGTTACTGACTTAGTTCATTTCATTATTTTAGTAACAGATATAACACACACGCGCATATACACGAAAGCGTAGCTAACGGCACACTGTCACACTGATAGCTTCTCAGTTGCGTAGCAAAATGGTGACATATTAGGGTGACCAGTAACAGTAACCTTAACCAGTAGCATTAACTATATATTAGTTCTTTTTTTAATGAATAATGTTTCCACAAATTATTTATTTATGGAATTCAAGAAACAATATTTTATAAAACTGAACATAATTATAATAATTAAATCTATGAATAAAAAACATAACATTTCTTCGCATTTCTTTTTTTGCTGGCAGTACTTATCTGTCAAATGAGTTCTGCTTTCGTGTGAAGTTGGCAGCGAGCGCGATCCTATTCTTAGTTGGCTCGCATAGTACTTCCACATTTTGCTAGTTATGTAAAACGATTCAGACTCCGTGGCGACTACCGAGAAGTTTCTCATAGAAAATCTCAATAACACTGCACATCCAATCGAACCCAGGACTACTAGATTAACTGATATATTGTCGCATTGAAAACAAAATAACTGTTTTTTAATATGTCGTTAAAGAGATGCGACTTTCTATCCCGTCCAAAAGCGAAAATTTTTAAGCAAGATCTTGTCGAACCGTGATTAGAATTAAAATAGTAATTTAAAAAATCCTAATAAAACATTGATATCGGAAGAAGTTTCAATATTACTGGCAAACAAAATACCTGTGACTTAGTATCAACAGTATTAATATTGGCTCCAGTCTTGATGTTCCAGATGCGTATAGTTCTGTCGGCCGTACCGCCGCCACTGGCCAGTATGCCAGCGCTCCATGGGCACCAGGCAAGACCTTTCACTGCTGCTAAATGCTGACTGGAAGTGAGGAAAATTATGTTAGTTTGGGAAGAAATTGGCGAAGAAGTATAAAAAAGATTATGAACCTATAATAGCACATTTTTAAAATGTTATTTATCTATTTATATAAAAATGAATTGCTGTTCGTTAGTCTCGCTAAAACTCGAGAACGGCTGTACCGATTTGGCCCATTTTGGTTTTGAATTATTTGTGGTAGTCCGGGGAAGTTTTAAACGGTGAGAAATTAGTAGGAAGGTAGGCAGGGTAGTAGGTAGGGTAGTAGGTAAGGTAGTAGGTAGGGTAGTAGGTAGGGTAGAAGGTAGGGTAGTAGGTAGGGTAGTAGGTAGGGTAGTAGGTAGGGTAGAAGGTAGGGTAGTAGGTAGGGTAGTAGGTAGGGTAGTAGGTAGGGTAGTAGGTAGGGTAGTAGGTAGGGTAGTAGGTAGGGTAGTAGGTAGGGTAGTAGGTAGGGTAGTAGGTAGGGTAGTAGGTAGGGTAGTAGGTAGGGTAGTAGGTAGGGTAGTAGGTAGGGTAGTAGGTAGGGTAGTAGGTAGGGTAGTAGGTAGGGTAGTAGGTAGGGTAGTAGGTAGGGTAGTAGGTAGGGTAGTAGGTAGGGTAGTAGGTAGGGTAGTAGGTAGGGTAGTAGGTAGGGTAGTAGGTAGGGTAGTAGGTAGGGTAGTAGGTAGGGTAGTAGGTAGGGTAGTAGGTAGGGTAGTAGGTAGGGTAGTAGGTAGGGTAGTAGGTAGGGTAGTAGGTAGGGTAGTAGGTAGGGTAGTAGGTAGGGTAGTAGGTAGGGTAGTAGGCAGGTAGGTAAAAGGGCATTGCAACGCATGCCGACTACAGCTAGTTAGGGATAAAAAACAGTAACAAGCACTAACAAATTATCAGCTACACAAATAGGTAAACATAACCCACTCCATTGTCCACGGATAAACAATGAACAAGTAAGGAAGAGAGAATATTGGGCCGCGGGTAGTCCACCGGTTATCGCGGCCTCGACATAGAGGGCGAAGAAGGAACATGGGTGGTTTTTAGTCAGTAGAAGTCTGACACTCCCTTTCGCTCTGCCCAAGAGCGGGAGGGGTTATTCGATGATTTTACACCAACCAAAAAAAAAAAAAAAAGGAAGAGAGAATATTTCTATGTCGATGATGTGTGTGTGTGGCTTCCACAAGTTGACGAAGAGGCACTCGTGTCCCGACGTTAGTCCTGCATGAATCTACGTGGAACCGCGGGCACGCGCGTCGCCCGTCTGATAACTGTTTCAAGTTTAAGATATTAGGTTTTTAATAACTTACTTGAATGAATACAGGTACTGTGATTGCGAGTAGTGCTGTCCTTGTGCTAGTGGCCAGATATTCAGTAAATTGTCGTTGCCGCCCGAAGCAAGACATTTACCATCAGGGGACCATTTCAACCCGCAAATCTGTGTAAATAAAGAATAAGGGTTTAAAATGGGGAATAAGGGTTTGACAGCAAGGTTGGCGCAGTGGCTCAAGCAATGGACTGCTGCGCTGCGTGTCGCGGGTTCGATTCCCGCACGGAACAAATATATGTATGACCTACAGATAGTTGTTCCGGGTCTGGGTATTTGTGTATGTGAGTTTAAATGTTTGTGAACGCACCCACGATACAGGAGAAATTCCTAGTGTGGGGCAACGTTTTTTAAAAAACAAATAAATATATAAATTTACTCAGGAATAATTAGTTCATGAAAGTCATGCCAAAAATTAATCTCAAATCCTCTCAATCTGATCCCGAATGGTTTTAGATCTACCTACATAAATATAATTAACTGTCTATAGAATTTAAGAATATGATTCCTTCAGAATTTGTAATACAATCAAAATCTTACAACGACTAATCAGCATTGCTGCAACTTCTGATGCAGCGTAAAGTACAGAGCCTGCTTTCTAGTTTATGATCGCTATTAATGATCTGCAAATAACAACATACCTCCTGCGTATGCGCATGTATGGTAGCTACAGCGTGGTCTCTCTGGCGCACGTCGTGATGTATGATGTTACCGTCGCGAGCGCCGCTGCTCACTATGTACATGTTCCATGCGAGGGAGCCCACCCGGCCAGTGTGGCCGTCCATTACCTGCAAGTATATATTGATTGATAAGGAAAAGAACTAGTGCTGATGTGGATCATCATCAGCCAATTAATGTTCCCACTGCTGGGACGCAGGTCTCCTCTCTTTGAGAGAGAATGGGCTACAATCTACCAGTTACAATGCAGGCCAAGTGCGGGTTCGTAGATGTCACATGTCTTAGAATTTTTTGGGTGTAAGACATGCCGGTTTATATTAATATATCATTATCATAATCATTCTCTTACCAATATCCCAATTCATTCATTTGAAGTCGGCGCAGCAAGTCTTCTTCTTCCATACTTCTCTGTTTCTCGTATCTCGTGAGACACCTCCTTTCTTACCATATCATTGACTGGCCTGTTGGTCTAGTGGTTAGTGACCCTGACTGCTAGGCCGGAGGTCGTGGGTTCGATTCCCACCCAGGACAAATGTTTGTGTGATGAGCACGATCATTTGTTCTGTGTCTGGGTGTAATTTATCTATAATATGTATGTATTTAGAAATATATAAGTATGTTTATCAGTTGTCTAGTACCCATAACACAAGCTCTGCTTAGCTTGGGACTAGATGGCGTTGTGTGATAGTTGTGGAATATTATTATTATTATTCTTAACACAGTTCATCCATGATTTTTCGCAAATGTACAGTCGCCGACAGATATATTGTAGCAGACAAGGTGACCAAATATTTCTGAACAATTTTAAATGTCAATAAGTTCCATACACTACAAGTTACCATTAATATCTGAACATTCACTATTTCACTAATATCTGAGCAGATGCTTGTCTATAATTTATATACACACAACTAACCAAAAATATCTGAACACCCACTTATTTACTCTTTATACCTAGAACATTCATTAACTGGTGTTCAAAAAGGTTGACCGGGATTTTTTAAAATTGGGTTATTTATTAAGTCCGACGCCTTCTCTTCGAATTTTCACTTTGTCGCTCATTGTTTTATCTTTGCTGCTCGCACCATCACATTGGAAAAATGGCGCCTATTATCAGTTTTTTGATAATATATCCTTTCCAACTCAATATTGAAAATTTCCTTCGATATATGTTTTACTATGTGTATTAGGGGTGTAAATATGAAATTGCCGTTTTGTACTGAAAAATTCAAACATTTTTTTTTATGGTAAAATATATTTATTTTATCAAAGTAGTCACCCTCATTGTACGTATTAATTTCTGCCATCTCATGGGATGGTCATATGCCTTTGCGGTAGAACTCTGGGGCCAATGTGAAAATTCGAAGAGAGCACGTCGACCTCAATAAAATCACCAGTTTAAAAGCTTTCCAGATAAAACTGCCATATTGACGTCAAGTCGATAGTCGTTTTTGGTTCGTCATTTATATCACGCAGTAACGAATTAGGTAAGCTCAGTGTTTGCCTGCGTAGATACACTTCACGTTGTAAGTGTTCAGATATTTTTGATTAGTTGTTTGTGTAGAAATTATTGACAAGCATCTGCTCAGATATTAATGAAGTTATGAATGTTCTGATATTAATGGTAACTTGTAGTGTATGGAACTTATTGACATTTAAAATTGTTCAGAAGTATTTGATCACCTTGTCTGCTACAATATATCTGATGGCGACTGTACCTATATGGATTACAAATTTTCTACATACCCTCAACCTCTTAATTTTCTCACAATCCCAGAGTTCAACCGTCGCAGCCGAAGTCCCCACAGCGAGATGCGACCCGCCTCCCTGCACCCATTGCACAGAGCAGACGGTCTCTGAACCTTCCATACTGCACAGCTGCTCGATCTGACCCGAGCCGGCATTCCATAGGTACACGGAGTTTCCGAGGGCGACCGCTAAGATGTTTGAGGCGCTCCAGTCGACTAGGTTTAGGTCTGATTGAAAAAAAATTGTTAGAAAGTGAATATGGATACAAATAAACATAAGCGCTAGACGTTCCCGCTATACAACAGAAAAGACTGGACAACAAAACAAACTTTGATATAAGAAGTGATACTTATTGCAGAAATGGTACCTGTAGGATAGGTCAAAAGGACCACTATTGAGGTAATGACGATAGTCGCCTGCCTAACTCACATTTCATGCAATGTGATTTACGAAATAACAAAACTTTCCCGAATACCTTTACATATTATTATTGCAGTTTCATACAACTTACAGTCTTGTTATACCATAAATAACTTTGGCAAATAAAACAGGTGAGAAGAAATAGCTACGGTAAAACAGCGGTGGCCCAGTGGTGGCGGCCCTGACTTACGAACAGTAAGTCGTGGTTCGAACCCAGGCAGGCGCATTTCTTCGTGTAATTAATTTCATCACCACTGCTCTCAAAATGGTGAAGGAAAAATCGCAAACCAAAAATTCGAAGACATTGACATCTACCAACCCGCACTGCGCCCGCATGGTGGCTTTCACTCTCCTAGAGAGGAGGCCTGAGTTCTTGCAGTGGGAACATTATAAGCATCATTATCAGCCTATGCTTGATGATGATGAAGAAATAGAGCAGCGCTTTCGTTCAGGTGTGGTACAAATTATAGCTTATTTTCAACAATAATTTTCAATTGAGTGGAAGATTGGTTAATTTATTAGAAGTAAATAAATAACAAAAACTTACAGTAGTCATCCAAGATATCAGGTGCATCCAGTATTCTGTCAGGAGCTTGTGGTATGTATCTTGTCGTATTTTTTACCGAAGATGGAACTTTAGCCTGCAAGTATAATATTATAATTATGTTAGTAGTAGTTTGTGTTTTAGATTATTTCGTATTTTGCAAGGTAGGCCAAATATGTATAAGTATTGTTCTCCAAAGAATCAGCATTTTACGAAGTTGCAGCAGACAGCCCCATAAACTTATCCTACCTAAGTAAGAAATAATTTAAACACAACTTATAAATAATAATTATTCATTCACATTATTTTATACATAAATAAATATTAAAAAATGTACTTAATTGTGTTCAACTGTCTTAGAATAAATAATTTTTTTTTTTTTTTTTTTTTTTTTTAAATAATAAATGGAATAATAATTATTCATTTTTGGTACATAGCTTATTGTAGTTCCAATCTATACTAATATTATAAAGCTGAAGAGTTTGTTTGAACGCTAAGATCTCAGGATCTACTGGTTGGAATAGAAAAATTATTTTGTATTTTGTGTTGGATAGTCCATTTATCGGGGAAGGTTTTAGGCTATATAACATCACGCTATGACCAATAAGAGTGGAGCATAAATGAAAAATGTTGCATAAACGGGAAACGGTATTCATTTTTGGGAGCTTCCGTTGCGTGCGCTGCGAAAGTGGTTTAAGTTATGCAAATATGATGTATGAAAGAAACGTTTCTCTTTAAAAGTTCTACAAAAAATATATATATCAGCATATCTATATATTAAGATTAACTCACTGTAACCATTTTTACCATTTAAATGTTAGGTTCAATAGAGTTATTTTTTGCGAAGCTTATTTAACCCGGAAGTTTATTTAAGGTATTAATCTATATCTAAATAAATGTGTTTTAGAACGGAAATTTAATATAGAATATTTGTTTCTTTTAGTCTATATAGTTTAAACAAATATCTTAGTAGATATAGCAATGTTAAAATGTCCGCGCGACAAAATAATTACGCGGTGCGCCGGCAATCGCGTCCCGATGTAGATACGTGGAGATTCTGGCCCTCGGGAAATTCAAATTTTTATTGCACCATAATATTTACAAGGTGTTATTGTATATTGTTACGAACAGTTGGTTATTAATACTAACAGTTGGTTGTGGGTTCGAAACCAGGCAGGCGCATTACTTTATATAATTTATTTCATACCACTCCTAGAGAGGAGGCCTGAGTCCCTGCAGTGGGAACAATATAGGCTGATGATGATGATGATGATTGTGTATTTAACTTACGTAACGTAACGTAATTTTGTAAGAGATTGGTAGGTACCTACTTATAGTAATTTTCACTTTAATAATGTAATCTAAGGTTCTATCTAATATTATAGAGAGGAAAGATTGTTTTTTTTTGTTTGTTACGATTTAACTCAAAAATTACTCAGACGACTTTGAAAATTCTTTAAACATTAGAAAGCTGATTGAAAAAATACACTTCTGGACACATCTATTGGCCCACCTTAGAGTTTAGGTTTCGATGGCCCCTACCGAAATATGATTGCTAGATTGAACAAAAACTGTTGATGCAGTTTTAAACCTGATACATTTTACCATCTTTTTCGATCGTATTGTTTTAAATTTGAATTCAGAATACCATACGACATGGAGCTACGCCTAACAAGTCGGATATGCGCCTTGTTAAAGGCAATTGATTTTTGAATAAAAAACATGTTTTATCAAATAAAGGTTTAATTTAATAACGCGTGTTGCCTCCATGGGCATCTACCACAGCTCTCATACGATTAGGCATAGAGTTTATCAACCGCTCTATGAAATTTTGAGGGATCATCTCCCATTCCTCTTCTATGGCAGTTTTCAACTCCTGCATCGTCTGGGCAACTGGCTGACGAGCCCTAACACGTCTTTTTAGCTCGTCCCACATGTGCTCAATGGGGTTCATGTCTGGGCTTCTGGCTGGCCAGTCCATAACTGTGATGTTCACATCCCGAAGATATTCCCTGACGATGCCGGCCGCATGGGCTCTTGCATTATCATGCATAAAAAGGAAATTTGGGCCCACATAGTCCGCGTATGGTATCACGTGAGGTTCTAAGCACTCACGAATGTACCTTTCAGCATTTAATGTTGGCAGCCGTGGTCCTGTAACAACCTCAAGTTGAGTTTTGCCGCTCGCGGATATACCGCCCCAGACAGTCCATGAGCCACCGCCATAAGCAACCCTCTCTTCAAAGCAGCATTGTGCGAAACGCTCTCCCTTACGTCGGTAGACCTTCTTCCTTCCATCATTGCCATGTAACACAATTTTAGACTCATCAGAAAAGAGTACACGGCTCCAATCTTGCTGTGTCCAATTTAAATGACTGCGTGCGAAATGAAGGCGCGCTGTTCGGTGGGCTAGCGTTAGTTTGGGCCCATTAGCTGGCTTGTGTGGTACCATATCGCGTTCTTTTAACCTTCTCCGAACAGTTCGAGCGCTCACAGATACTCCGTGGAAGTCGCGAAGTTGGTTTTGTATCTCAATGGAGGTAAGGTGACGATTTCTCAAGCTGGTCGTCACGATGAATCGATCCTGCCTTTCAGTTGTGACCCGAGATCGTGGCCTTCCTTGGCGACGAACAAAGCCGCCAGTCTCTAGGTACCTCCGATAAACATTTCGGACCGCAGATCGACTTAAATTAAGTTGAGCACTCACGTTTCTTTGGCTGTGTCCGGCCTGAATAAGTGCCACAGCTTGGGCGGCGACTTAAGGTGAAGTATCCATAGATTATTGATAGAACCTCACCTTAATGTTAAGAATAAGTAATGTTTGTTGCAAAACCAAAGATATCAATCACTTTTTCAAGAATTAAATCCAAGTAAACTAATAAAACCAAGTTTTCTTAGTATTCGATTGTTTGATATCAACAAACAGGCTCCAAATTGTCTTTTGTTTCTTTAAATTCTGTGTTCGAAATTCAAAAAAAGACTATTGAATGAAATTGTGAATGTGCCAGGTTCAAAACTGCAAAAAAACTTTTTGCTCGACCTAATATAAAATTTTTGCTAGGACCAAACGAAACTGAAAATACAAGGTGGGCCAATAGATGTGTCCAGAAGTGTATTACTATGCCAACATACTCCCCCCCCCCCACTCTCTCTTCTGACTATCCAATAGTCGATCTATCGTGGAAGGTTGTAAGTTATATATTATTGTGACGCAGACGAAGTTGCGTGGGTCAGCTAGTTAAGAATAATTAGAAGCTGTGAGTAATTATTTACAAGCTTTAATGAGAATATAATCAAAACACTCCAAGATATCCTGTAAGCTCTCATTAATAAATAAAAGGTTCTTGAAAATTCTATGAAAAGGAATTTAAACTGTAGGTACTTAATTTTAAGTACACTAGCTTATGCCCGCGGCTTTGTCCGTGTCAAATTATATACTAAAACCTTCCCCAAGAACCACTCTATCAATTGATGAAAACCACATGAAAATTGGTGCAGTCGTTTTTGAGTTTATCGTGAACTGATACACAGACAGAAGCAGTAACGAACTTTTTTTTTATAATATGTAGTGATTGTGATACACTAGAGAAGTTAATTAATGAAAACGCATATTTATCGTCCATTTCACTTAGAAGATTAAAGACCATGACAAAGACTTGTTAGTGTACAGCATAGTGTAAGTGAAAGCAAGCAGATATACCTGTGAATACACAACTCTAAGTCTGTTCTGGTATCCTTCAGGAGCGGCCGGTGCTTTACAGGTGTACTGCAGCAGTCGTCCAGGTTCTGTGTCAGTGAGTGCTCGGCCGATAGCTTCACCTGCTGCTGTTTGAGCCACTACTTCTTCATTCTTGTCTTCATCACGGCTCAACTGTTTGTTTTAAAATAGGTATGAATGAACGGTTCATTATATTGTTGGATTTGTTTTTATTATGAAACAGAATAGGAACAATATTATGTAATTTGTTGTTATGTGAAATTAAGATGTAAAAACCTGATTGGGGCATTGAATAAATAAATTATTTGTATTATGTTGGAGGTAAGTCTTTTGAAAAGGGTAATCTACACAGATTACCCTTTTTAAAATTTAACTATTATTTGATGCAAGTTCCATACAGAATAATGTGTGAATTCCACAAATGTTACAATTCTAGTTAATTTACAAAGGGTTGTCTTACTTAACATCCATGAAAGGCTGAAAATAACAAAAGGTACACAAAATATTTCTACTTACACAAAGAGAATCTAATAGAGTATAAAAATATTACAAATCATCAAAAAAAACTTACCATATAATGGCACAAGTCATAGTTAGAATTACTTCTAGATGGAATGAATCTATCAGCTTTGTTTGGAGTCTTCGATGCTTTGTTAGGAGTCGGCGTTGTTGAGCGACCTGCAAGGTATAGACGGATAACTTTTTCTTCAAGATAGGATGCCTCAACTCTAAGGTATCATTTCAGGCATGACATAGCAAAGGGAGCTGTTTGAGACCAGACATGGGGTAGTAATAAAGCTTTTATATTGCTATAAGTATTTGGGAATTTTCTTCGACTATAAAAGCGAACACAAAGGGCATAAATGGCGCTATTGCCACCCGTAACACAAAAATTCTGCCTTTTTATCGCTTATTCAACCACTTTACCTGGAGATTTGTTTTTCGACGGAGTCTTCTTGCCCTTCTTATTATCATTGCGAGTCGGTGTCTTGTTACTAGAGAGCACGCTATTGTTACAACTCTGATTTGCCGACAGAGACAACTTCTGCATCGACTGGTTGCAAGCACTCAAGTTCACATTTGAATGGTTCTTGAAAGAAGTACTCAATGGATTTATATTCTCATTATTGGACTTCTTCGCCCAACGCTGAAGAGGACCTCGCGTTATCGGCCCATCCATTGTCGCCAAACTATTTATTTCATTTAAATAGTTGAACTGGGCCATACTTCCACTCAATCACTAAATAAGACTAGAAATCCTTAGAAATCAAATACTGTCAACTATAACATAAGTTTTATCATTCATAAATGCACGAGAAACACTCAATAGAGATAAATCAAATTATTCATCAAAAGAATAAAATCAAAACGTAATGACAGTCGTTTATAAAAATACGTTATTTTGAAGTGTTTGAAAGAAAATTTTAAATATTAAATGTTGCCAGCTTAATGAATTTACCACTCAAAAGTGGAATGAATATTGAATAGTAAATCCTGACGCTAGCATGTTCGAAGAAACAAACAAATGTACCTTAATCGTACTACAACATTAACGAGTCAAATAGAAATTAAGGCAGCAACAAAATAAAAAAGCTATTCCAACACGTAACACTGCAGTATAACTGCTCAAACCACAGTTAATTTAACTAGAACATTCATCATCATCATTTCAGCCCAGAATCACTCACTGTTGGGTATAGGCCTCCCCTTTTTTCTGTCACTACTTTTGATCCGTGCGTCCGCCCTCATCCATCTGCTTCCCGCGCTCCTGACAATTTATGGTCGACCCAACGCGCTTTTGGACGGCCCTGGTTTCTCTGGCCCTAATCATAATCTCGTTGCAACGATTATTCACCAGCAATTTGTTTTATAGTACAACCTTGTGAATTCAAAAGTGCCTTATTATAAGTATGCACCCGACACAGTTCTCGAGGCTAGTAGATTTTTTTTTTAAATAATATTTTATTGATGTAAAATTATAAAAGATATGTTTTATTTTAATTTTATTTTATACAGGGCTAAAACACCGTTAACCTTGCAAGACTGTATTACTATCATCATAAACAACAAATTTTGTTCTATGACTTTTTACAAAACATAATACATTTACCAAAAACAAAAGTTCAAGATCTCGTTGTCCTATCTAACACATTTCAACTCTGTATTATGCTGTACCTACCTACGCCTGTCGCGCACTGTCGTAACTCGCTACGCTACGATTACCCCGCCACCCTTACCCCGCTCCCCTCGCTTTTCTACTATCGTTTTCTTTTGCTTCGCAGACTTGGTAACATTTAGAGCGTACAATTTAAATATTTTTATTTTTGTAAGTAAATCTGATGAACTAAAATATGATGAATTTTTAAAAGTCATAGAACAAAAGTTGTTGATTATGATGTTAGCAACTTAGTCCTGAGAGGTTAACGATGTTTTACAAATAACCATGTATATTTAGGTAGCCAACAGCGATACATTAATAATAGATTATGCACCAAGGGGAGTAATCTGTACTTACCCTCGAGTGATATATACTGCTTTAAACAAATTAGCAAATAAAACATTTAGCATCTGCTATTATATCGGGTGGAGTTGTTGTTATTAAATTGCTATCATTGTCAGTGGAATCACTCATTTTAACTTGTGATTTACACCGCCAAACTTTGAATTTTTCCAAGAAAATTGTTTCTACAAAATACGTCAACCAACAATAAGTCTTTTTTTTTCTTTAAATTTTAGCGCGTCATACAGTTTTCACGCTAAAAGACGTTTTGCCGCGTCCCCACTAGAGCCGCGCGGCTCGGCCTCGCGTCCCGCGCGGCTCTAGTGGGGACGCGGCTTTAGAGAAGGTAAGAACGCTCCGTTTCGCAGTTTCCAAATTACGCGCGTGTTAAAGCGAGAGAGTGTTATAAGTCTCTCGCTCTATCGCATAGAGGTTTGAAGTTTGCCGGCCTTATCGGAATGTATGCTACCTGCTTTAAAAGTTCTAGTGGCCAGTACTTTTTATGGTAAAATTAAATCGTTTAATTGCCAACGTCATCAAGACTTTAAAAAAAAAAACATAACACGTTAGTAATGAACGTATTACTACCCTGATTTTCATGGCAGTAATGAAAGTCCATACAATATAACTGCCTAGATTTTTGAGAAGGTTTAATGAACAGCTTTCAAGCCTTTTAGTATTGGTACACTTACCAAGCAAGTGTAGTATAAAATATATTTCAAAGTATGCTTGTTACAGTTTCTATGGCCAATCAAAGCTTTCCCTGTCAAAAGCTTTCCCTGGAAAACGTCGCCGTTGTGGCCGGGACGTTCGAGTGGAGTGCAGAGGAACACGAAACATCGGCGTGTGACGAGTGCGCCGTAGGGGAGTGTTATCTATGCGACCAACTCACTCACAATCAAAGCGTCTATTGAGTATGTCATACAGCAAACACGTGTCCATCACTGTACCTGTGCCTTTCTGGTAGAAAGCAGACCATAGATTCGACAGCTATCTTCGTAAGACATATCGGCCTTATTACAAAAGTGGTTAAACCTGGGTTTAACTTAGACTTGGTTTATTTCGCATGCCGTCTCACTTCGATAATATTCAAAAGAAAGTGATGGCATGCGAGATAAACCAAGTCTAAGTTTAACCCAGGTTTAACCACTTTTGTAATAAGGCGCCGGAGGTTTAAAGAGGCGATAATTAAGATATTTTTTTATAATCCTTTATATTTGGGTCATAAAAGTTATTTATTGGGGAGACCATATTTGACACGCATATTCTAAAACGCTGCGCATATAAGCAAATTATATAGATTTAAGGGATCCAATATTTATATACCTGACATGAGTTAAAAACAAATCCTAGCTTTTATGCTCATCACATAGACCTCCTATGGAGAGCATTAATTTACCGTCAAACATATTTTCCAAATCCCTCACTATCTGTACTGTATTTATGATGTGTGTATAAAAAGCAATGAATGGAATAATTGGTTGTACTTATTTTTTCTTATGACATATTATTTAAACAAAACAGGGAGTTTCAAATTTTGCCACGCACACACCTTCCAGTGTTGCAATATAAATAAATTAAATTAAATTAAATCGATGGATACAAAAAACAAATCGTGAACCATTTTGTATTTCTTTCGCTAATGCCGTTAATTCCTATATAAATCCGTAACAATATTAAAGTTGCAATTTTGAAATCCAACAGCATAGCTATTGACAAACTATATCGATCTTGACACTTTTACGAGTATCAGATTTTCCAAAAACCTGATACCTACTCAAAAAAGTGTCACGATCGATTCGATTGTTTGTGAATAGTTAAGACAATAGCAAATAGCTGTCAGAAGGATTCTCGAATCACAATCGAATTCATTACACGGTTTCGGTTTTGTGAATAGCGATTTTCGATAGTAGGTACTATAATTTGATTGATCGATTGGATACGACAGACAATCGAGTGGTTGTTTGTGAAAAGCATCATAGCATGCGTTTCTCGAAACCAGCAGGCAGATCCACAGAGTACTATAATGGCAGATCGCACGGCACTATAGAGGCGTAGTGTTGTGTTCGTGGTTGTTTCGTCGAGATATTTGTTTTTGTCTGAACAACAAATTTTTGTTTAATCCTTTCCCCCCAGGGTAGTGATTTTTAACGAATATCCGCTTTTGAACTTTATTACCATAATAAGGTAGGTAAGTAATAGGAAACGCACAGATTTTTTTTTGATTTTTATTATCTAGAAGTAGGTAGGTACTATTTCCAAGACCTAGACTTTAAAGTACCGTCAGGAACTTCGTGTAATCACAAAGTTGCGATAAAAAGCTGTGATAAAAACTACAAAAGTAATGAGATCCAAATATTGACTTAGTAATAATTAAATTAATAGGTTTATAATCATCATAGCATGCGTTTCTCGAAACCAGCAGGCAGATCCACAGAGTACTATACTGGCAGATCGCACGGCACTATAGAGGCGTAGTGTTGTGTTCGTGGTTGTTTCGTCGAGATATTTGTTTTTGTCTGAACAACAAATTTTTGTTTAATCCTTTCCCCCCAGGGTAGTGATTTTTAACGAATATCCGCTTTTGAACTTTATTACCATAATAAGGTAGGTAAGTAATAGGAAACGCACAGATTTTTTTTTGATTTTTATTATCTAGAAGTAGGTAGGTACTATTTCCAAGACCTAGACTTTAAAGTACCGTCAGGAACTTCGTGTAATCACAAAGTTGCGATAAAAAGCTGTGATAAAAACTACAAAAGTAATGAGATCCAAATATTGACTTAGTAATAATTAAATTAATAGGTTTTTAATTACAAGTTAACCTCGTGGTATTCAACAAAACAATTTTTCATTAATTCATTTAAACACAAAACACGTTGTAATGCGAACATTTACTGTGAGGTTTCGACTGAATCTTCTTCAAACTACAAACCTCACACCTTCCCTTTTTCTCTAGGCACGTAGGCCAATGGATGCCTCTGTTACCCTAGCGTACGTCTTTTATAGTGGAATAGTCAGATTTGCGCCTTTTGGAAGGGCCGCCTGTCGCAGTATTATCATTAGAAGTCTTTTCTGACTAGCATCTTTCATTGTCATCAAGCCTTGAGTAACAGAGCGTCGAAAATCTTACGGTAGTCTGTTCCATTATAAGTTCATGAATGACATATAAATTGACAAACGCGATGCCCAGGTGACCCCAAAACTACCTGTACCACCATTTTGAAGATTTGCGATCTATACAGTAAAGGGCACCCAAACGATCACCGGTATTTAGGCCCTCAGCTGTTTCTCCAAGTCAGGCGACCATAAAAAAAAATCATACCTATAAATGTTAGGAGTTCCACCTTTTTAGGTTCAATACCTTGCCTTTCTGGATAGCATAATGGTTACTTCGGTATAAAATATCGCCAATAATGTCTCCAATCAATACTAAATAAATATATCAGTCAGTGTTGTACAGTGAGCAAAACAGTCTTCTACTTCAGTATCTGCAATGTATTCCGGTAAAATTGTGTATTGTCCCTCTTTTTCCATTTACGGTTTGGTTCGGGTAATCGCTGGTTAGTTCTGTGTGAAGACAGAGATCAAAGATCTAGGTCAGTACGAACACTAGATCCAGGTATTGGAGATGTGGGTACCTGATTTATAGGGCACTCCAATACAATACATGTTCATTTGACGACGACGATGGCGAAACTTCGTCAAAAACACTATCTAGACCTCTTTCAAGAACCTCATCGAAGCCTCTTGGTAAGGGAAGTTGAAGAATTTCTACTTCATCATCGGACACACCTGCATCAGACTCTTCGGCGCCGTCCGGAAGCTCTTCTAATAATATGGCTTCAATTAGAGCAGTATTGCTTGTAATATCCACCTCAATCGCCAAAACAATAAGAAAATAGGTCAGAACAATAATAAAATAAAAATAAATTCTTTTATGATAAAACAAATACCCACTTCATCAAGTATGTGTACTAGAAAAACCAATAATTTTTGAGACTAAAGTCACCTGACGGTACTTTTAGGTCCACATCGGTTTTTATCAAATATTCATGTAAAATGTAATGATAATACATTATAACATTTTTTAGAAACGTAGTCAGTGATATAAACAACGTAAATGTTAAAAAAAAATAGCACTTGCTTAGGATATTCTAATAAAAATATTTTTCAATTATACCGCACAGCGAAGTGACAAAATGTTCGATAGGTTGTAACTCGATGTTCGAATTCTTTGGCAACATCACGCGGTAATTCATAATATTCAAATAACGCTCTGTGATTGGGTTACGGAAACGGTTCTCTAAAGGATCGTCGCCGTCGGTTGTAGTTAACTTAAAGTGTTTTCGTACTTAAGTTATAAAGACGAAAATTGTGGAGGTACTTTTAAGTACCGTAAGGAGGGAAAGGGTTAAAAGAACAATGGAAAAAGCGCCCCAACCTTTTTTTTTGGGTGTGGGAAATGATCAAAACCCCTCCCCTTCCGTTCTTGGGCAAAGAGAGTGAGTGCGAAAGAGAGTGTCAGACTTCTACTGACTTAAAACCACCCATGTTCCTTCTTAGCCCTGTATGTAGAGGCCGCCGTATCTCTTACAACATCCCGCAGCCCCGACGGGCAGCGTCCCCACCCTTGTACAACTTTCTCCTATATTACCTATATATCAAACTAGCGGCTTCGCCTGGTGCAACTTGAAAATTATCCCACGGGAAGAATAAAAACTATCCTGTGTTAATCCAGGTTATAATCTATCTGTGTACCAAATTTTATCCAAATCCGTTCTGTAGTTCTTGCGTGAATAAGTAACAAACATACACACAAACTTTCGCCTTTATAATATTGGTGTGAATTGTGATAGTGTGATAATTTCCCCGCTTCGCGGAGTTCAAACTTCAGGGTGGTTTTAAAAAAAAAAACCACGAAGGAGATGACGGGGTCTATTCCCTCGCCCTTGACCCTGCGTCCCCGCCATCCCCTTCTAACCTAACCTGTTCGAGTCGGGGACTAGGGGTGCCCCAAGTCCCGAGCTCGCTCTTGCATCTAAATTTTTTCTGGTAGCGGATTCGCAGGGTATATGTCGGAATCTTAGTTCGCTCGCTTCCCTATTTTGTGTGAGTGAACATTTTGAATTGAAATTATGTAAATATCGTTACGAAAAACTATATTAATTGCCCTTTCTGTTTAAAACCCACTGTTTGTAAGCTCGTTCTGGATTTTATTATTAATCAATATTCATCGTTAGTTTAGTTAATTTTTCGCTTACTCAAATTCATACCGCTCAAGTTATTAAAACAGTATCTCATTAGCCGTCGCTAAGTTTTTTTTTATTCGCTCGATTTATAATTCCCCATAGTTTTCTCGTGCTCCTAGTAGTATGTAATGTACCTACTCTCTTATAATATTAACGCCTATGGACACGTAAAAGGACTATTTTTTTTGTGGTCATTGTAATTATATGTCGATCTTTTACCTTCGAATATTTCGATAACGTGACACGTTTGGGTACAATCTTATTTGACATTTTTGTTCGTCTAGGTGTCCTCTACCCATACATACCAATTTCACCATAGCCCGTGACTTAAAAAAAAAGAAAATGGCGGTAGGTCGATATGCCAGCTTCCATACAAAAAAGTTCAAACCTCTTTTACCATTGTTCTTAATTAAAATTTTACAAAGATAAATTGTTAACCCTGCAATGCAGACGCGCGCGCGGTCACCGCTTGACTTGAGTGCACCGCTAGTAGTAGCCCGCCCCCGCGCCGCTGTTTTGCGTAAATTCAAATGGGCGGCCATTTGATATTTGATTTTACGCATTAGATCATGCCGCTTTAGCAGGATTTTTTTCTAAAATTAGATATGTTCCAGAACGAACACGACTGTTTTCTTATGGATTGACGAACAACAGCACTGTTTAAGGATAAATGGAAGGCGGGTAGGGAGGACTAGGCTAATAATAATTATATTGTTACTAGAAATAAAATAAAGTATTATCAAAAAATATATTTAAAAAAATATTTTCCTTATTACAAAACCAATTACTATATTACTATAATAAAATATAAATTTCGTTGTTAGCTGAAATATTTGAGACAGTAAAAAATTTAAAATTGCATTGTCATTAAAATTATGCAGGGTTTGATTTATATTAATTAAAAATAACATACTATTTGTAAAATCACGAATTGAGCATTATAATGGTAAGGTTCCGTAGTCCAAAGGGGATTTATTTTTCAATATTGATTGCAAAGTGCTCAAGGCAACCCTATTTTTATTTAGGGGTTTTCTGAGCATATGATAGTCTTAGAAGTGGAGCATTTTTCAGATTATTAAGTAGGTATCATATTGATCCATATTCCTCTTTGGTTTTTAATCGATTTTGTATACTAGGCGGATATTGGATACATGACGATTGAGTTTTACGTATATCACATTAGTTACTACGGAACCCTACTTGTTGCGTTTACGACACGCAATTGGGCGGCAATTTTTAATTAACCTTTTTGTGCAGTGGTATAAAAATTAAGATAAAGCTATAATTTTTCTAAATAACGAAATTTTGAATCTAACCACTGCAGTAAAGGTTAAAGTCTCATGGAATAATTATTAATATTCTTTTCTGTAAAAAGAACATTTTACTGTATAAAATCCGACAACTATAATATAAAATTATTAACAATATGAATGTTCGTTACTTCAAGTGGGTTAGCAGAAATGCATGCTAGGATGTCGGGACGTCGCGGAATATGCGGACTCGACCACGACTTGTTGCAGGACCGGCCGCTATTTGAACAAACCTGGTCGAGCGCCCACTTTCTTGGTTTCGACCAAGTCACTTCTGCAGCCAAAAGTCGTGCTCGTTACCGCTAAGCGCACGTGGCCCCTTAATGCATCAACCACAAGTGAAAACTTTACAAGGTGGAAGGGACAGCCACGCGGACACGATTACCACAGGGAGCGTTCAAGCATTACGTAACGCAACTATGTAACGCACCGTAACGTTTTTCCGTACCCCCCCCAGTAAAACGTTACATAACCACAAAGTGACCACTTTTACCTAAAATTTGTTTTGAAATAAAAACAAACTTTTACAAATACGCGTGAGAGAATCTCTCTACGCAACCGTTTTGAAGGGTTAAAAAAACAATGTTATGTCCTCCCCCCCGTAACGCATCGTAACGTTTTACAAGACCGCTCCCCCAAATTCGATACAAATCAAGATGATGTACTGAATCCGTGGTAACCATTTTCGCGTCGGTGTCCGTTCTATTCTGTATTCTATATTCTTCAGATCTTCTCCTGTTCGTTTACACTAGAGCATCTAAACAGTATACGGCAATTAAAAAATAACTTTCAATACTATGTATTAGTATGGAAAACTTGTGCGTGATTTAGTCAAAAGTCTTGTATTTTGCCGTTTCTAGTTTATATGCTCTAAGTTTATTTCATCCCTTACCCTAACCTTAAAAGATTTCATAAGAAGTTTAGATTTTGTTCATAAAATTGAGATTATTCTCTATTTTATTTCTAACATTCAGAGTTGTCGGTAATATAAACGTTAACTACGTCTTATTATTTAAGCACCATTACATTATTTAGTTCATAATTAAAAAATATATTTACTTTTAACAGAGAGATCTGTGGACTTAAACATAATTACATATTTAAGAATTGCCTACAAATAATTTTGGAATTTATGCGACCACATTTCAGAAATTCCTATTTTTTTTACCACAGTGAGCATACAAGGAGTGATCATTATATAACGTTAGTATGTATGTACTCAGAATTCTTTGGAAGCATAATTAAGTATGTCTTGCTTCAAACATCTACATTTTCAGACGAAGCAAGAACTTAGTAAAGCCGAAAGATGGCACATATTTCAAACGTATTTGCTACTCACTTGAGAGACGTACCGAATTTAATTTACTTGACTAACGTTAGTCAATAATTCTCCACTATCATAATTATTGCAAATATTTTTTAAATACCGATAGGGTAAAATACATAAAACCCTCAGTATTATTAATAAAATAATTGATTATCTATAGAATAAAAAACATTCAAATTAAAGTACCTATTTTGATCGAGGTCACCCAAATCCAGTATTTGTTGAATTGCATCTACTTATCCAATGGATAAAAATAATTTAATTTCGACTAAATCAGGAGATAAGTTTACCCAAATCAAATAAAGCATACCTGTACTGGTGGGATCAACATTACAATAATCTCATACTTAAATGTAGTATTCTAACATAACAGTTTGTTCATGATTAATATAACAGGGTTGGGTGAAGCAATATCCATTTAAAAATAGGGTGTGGTTAGGAAAATGCACTGGACTAGCACAGAGAAATGAAAATCTCAAACAATATTCTAGTTTAGTTGTCATTTACGCTTCTGAGGCATTAAGATGGAAACCCACAGCTGCAGGTCTCCAATAGTATTCGAATGGCTTTGAAGTCATTATTTACTTAAGTCAGCACCAAAAAGTTCTAACTACAACCAACCTTAAAGAAAATAAAAGTTACGAGTAAAAGTTTATACTATTTAAAAATAAATGCATTCAAGGCAGTGTTTAGTCGTTAAGTATTTCATTGAGCAGTTCGTAATATAATAGTTTTAATCGTTGATATGGCATAATATTTATTACCCTTTGACCATCAACAACATTGTTTATTGCAAGTATTAGAATTGATTCACTTTCCTTTCTCGGCCTATCTCATTCGGTGCTTCCAAAAACAAAAACAAATGGCAACATTGTCTTTAAACCTAATAAGTAACAATAGCACCAAATTAATCGAATTACTAATAACAATGACGCAATAAACATGTCAGTAAAAGGGAATAGATATGGATATTGCTTCACTTAACCATAGAGAAATAATTCTTCGTATAGAAGCGAAATTAGGCGGCATTATACGGCAAGTCATAGACTAATATTAGCTGTTGACTGGTTGCCAAGGAACGCGATTTCAAATGCGTTCGAAACATGAATTTCGTTACTATAATGAAGCTTATTCCATTTTTAAATGACATAACATTAAATGGCAGTGGCGTTATGCTATGTGTTGTTCGTCCGCATTACGTTCATGATATGGATGTATCCAGGGTTATCGACTGTGACGAAACATGAGAACTTCTCGTCGTGACTCAGTCTCTTTGCGTTCATACCAGATAGTTTGATGCATGCTAGGATTTCTTTCCTTTTGGAGCCTTCTTTGTATCTGTGAATGAAAAAGAACGATAATATACAGATTGAAATTGAAAGCATATTAACGGAGAACGAGATTGACTACTTTATCGTTTTAAATTGCCACATTTGACATCACAAAAATTGTGAGAAAAAACAAATTAGTCAGCATGGTAGTGTAGACCCCATCTAGAGGAACGACCTTAAAAAAGATGGCACCCAGACTGTCCTACAAACTGGCAACGGAAGGCGGAGAGTAACTAAAGTTGGTGCAACTCAGGAAAGACCTATGTCGTGTACTGGACTGCAATAGATAAACTATTGATGATGGAAGGACACTATTTTACTATTAACGCCCCTTTTTTGTGTTTGTGGATAACTTAAAAAAAAATCCAGTAAAAAAGCTACACCTATCAACGCCGTCCGCCTTCTGGCAACCATCGTGCATCGTGTGAATGGTCCTCACGATGGTTGAAGACGGACGGTGCTACCGAGACCGGCCCAGGAGGTGGTGAGACGATCTGCAGGGCTATTGCGTATCTTTTACATGTCAGTGGCTATCATATCGTCCATGGATTAATTGTTAAATTGGCTATGGTTTAGTACAAAATGGAACCCTTTGACAGTTAATTGATGGACACTATATGATAGCCACTGACATTTACACTGTTTCGAGGAGGCACAGGAAAAGAGCTTTAGGAAAAAATTGGGGGAAGCCTTTATCCAGCAGTGGGATAGTACAGCCTAAGAAATAAAAAATAAGCTTATAACTCACGTTTTCCTATTCCAAATAACCTTCCAGCATTGCTGCGGTAGGTCATCGCCTCCAAAAAAGAAGTTGCAAGTCGGCGATGCAGCATTCGAGCTGTTGTTGGCATTTGGTGTGTCACATCTACTCTCTAACGGACTGCCGATCGGTGTCATCGCGTTGTAGGTTCTGTAAGTTTATAAGATAATCATATATTTGATTGCAGTAGTGAATGATATTTTTAAAGTCAATAGAGTAGTTAATGTAACTTAATAGAAGTCGAAGAGAATATGCATAACAATAAAGTGTTATTTCTCATACAATGATATACTTAGGACTGATAAGGAAACTGTAACTAAAATTATTAAACAGTCACAAATAATGATAATGTTGAATAAGGGAATCGGACAGAGTCAAAAAAATAAGATTCTAATTAGTCCGTCAGCTTGATAATCGAAAAATATTGGATACGTGTTTTTTGTTTTATGAAATTAATAAAAATTGACGAGGATAAGACGCGTCAACGATCAAGGGTGGGGGGTTGTGACGTCATTTGTAGGTAAAAATGTACTAACATGTGACGTTTTCGAGGAGTTTACGAGTTATCGAAGCACTGTATCGTCTTAATGTTTTGTTTATGTGAAAAGAGAAAAAATACGTGTCCAATAGTTTTTGGAAATCTATAGCTGACGGACAAAGTATTTTTTTTGTGCGATCCCCTATTCTAACGTTTGGTAGCGAACTGCGTGATCTAGTAAACCTGTGTTTCAGGGAATAGGGGATGTAAGCAAAATAGAGAGTCTAAGGTTACTAATATTTTTCAGAAACGTAGATTTTCGATAGGCGTCAACTCACAACTTAGGACCCAGTAATATTAATGACAATAATATCCGTGGTGCTAGGCAACTGGGCTTATCTCAGTTGTATACGTCCCTGTGTGCCTATTGGCCTTGTTCTGTTCTGTCTCCTGCGGATATGGAGTGAAGTGGACATTTTGTTATTCCTACGAACTAATCGAAACGAAATTAATCAGAAAAGAATAGCGGTGGAGACCGCTATTCTTTTCTGATTAATTTCGTTGCGGGATCCAAGACACTTAAATCGTTTCTCTGGGACTTCGTCGAGCTTCATTGTCTCGGCGCTTTTTTTGTGGTCGCCACTGTTGATTCTGGCTTACAGGAGTTACAGTGGTTTGGGAATAGTGTGGCGGGCTTGTCCCATTTTAATAATAAAATAATAAAGCGTCAATGAAAGATTAATTGACTAAATGGCAGAAAAAAAGAAATAAAGTTTTTTTTGTAAGGGATAGGCAATGAAACTAACCTGTTACAAAACACCCTGAAATATAAATAAAAAATGTAATAGAAAAACATAACTTACCTCTTTCCAATCTTATTTTTCTGTGTCTTCATAACCTGGGTGATATTCCACCAAACAATCTCCGTTGCCATGGTAACTAACACCAGCGGTGGTTGTTCAATATCTACGTCATCATCCTGTGGTGATGAGTAGTGATATGGCGATTGGACCGGATGCGGTGATGACGTCATGGAATTGCGGTTTGAACGGTTCGGCACGGGGGAGAATGAACACCAATGCACTTTGGTCTTGTGGTGTTTTAGTAAGCATAATTGACGTCGCCCTCGGACGTTCCACACCTGGAAAAGGAGACCCATGATATAAATAAGAGATATAAAGGGTGTAAAAGCAAACTAAGGGCACTTGTTCTCCCCACCACTGCGATAATTTATTTTTCTAGTTACGGAGATATTGGGGGTCAAATTTCCAAATTTTGCACAACTGTTTATATAATTACTAGTTTTCAGGTTGTAACTTTACTTAAATTACCTCCACAACCCTTTTACTATTCAAAGCATTCACTAGCACGAAGTTTCAAGAGTGCTACATTGAGTTTAACCATAAAATGAAATTTTTGACCCAAAAAAGAAAGTCGTTTACCAGCAAAAACTTTTGTGTAGGGGTACTTAGTTAGATGTACAGAATGCTTGGTTGACGTATGTGTGAAGGGTTAATTTACACCCTGTATAACACACTTTGTGTACTCTAATATAATTGATCGATCCCCAAACGATTTGTTTGCAAGCTGTTTAGCGACAATTAGTACTGCTTTGTCTAAAAGTTGCATTGTTTCGGATGATTTTTAATAGTGAGTAGTTTTAACACCACATTTACACTCCAGGGTAAAATTGACTATGAATCTCCACCTGAAGAGCTTGGCCCAGTCAATTCTTTCACTAATGTTAATCTACACTATTACCAAGTGGCATAGAATATGTTTTTTCGACTCGGTTGAAGTCGCGGGCAGAAACTAGACCTACAAAAAAGCACTCTCTAAAAACTTACCACGACGTTCCCCGAATCAAGTCCTAACGCAAGAACATTTCCGTCCGAAGTGAGATCACATGACACAATCACATTGTTCAGTCTGTACTCTTGAATAGTTTGTAGTTCTACTTCATCGCGTTTTAGCTCAAATGTCTGAAACAGAAAATTAAATGTTCTTACTAAGAACTCGTATCGGCGCTCGTGATCACGACGCATGCTCATCTATACTAATCTTATAAAGAAGTAGTTTGTAAGTTTATATATGGAGGGGTAATCTCCAGAACTAATGACCCAATTCTAAAACCTGTTCTAGGCCCTAAATTATATTTAATTTATATCATACACACATATTTAAAAAAGAAAAAAAAAATTGCCGAGCAATTTTGTTTTCCTTCCTTTCGGTCCTTTGAACATCAAGGAAATGCTGCAGAAAAATATTCCTTGAAATGCGACCGATATAGCATTAATTGTACGTAGTACAGCGAGACTTCAGGGTAAAATCCAAAGCCGTAGGAAATATTTGAATAAAGAAATTAGAAGCAAAACATACCTGAAATGCCTTGTTCTTCTTCTCACAAATAACCAGAATATTATTTTGCAGTGCCGCAGAACTGATGACCACATCGGATTGCCTTCCATTCAGTATCGTCAATAACTTCAGATTTCTGGCATTCCACAGTTTGATAGTCGCATTAAATTCTACTGTGATGATACCCAAGTCTTTTACGAAGAAACAGTCGACTAGACCACTGCCTTTGCAAAGGCTTTTGTGTTCTCCATTGGGGAATGCACGGTCTCTTGAGCTGATACTCGTTTCACTGCTCGAACTTGATAGCCTTTCTAAGTGGCCGTTCTTTTTCTTGATTCCTGGAAAGGAATGGGGATTTACAATTTTATGAACTTTTTGATCAACTGCTGCTATGAGAGCTTAGAATAATATTTTTGATAGCAGTTTATTCCCATAAAATGACAAGGAAGTGACACACATCGAGATAGTATGAGTGCGCATTTTCGACGGAGACACTATTAGCTTGTCGGCAGGGAATATTGTAAGCTCTGTGCCGCTAGCAAATATTCGCAACCACCGAAACATCCGCAGCGCCTGCACATTTTATTAAAGGAAGGTCTAAAATAAGTCGAAGTGATACGTTGGTAAATAGGCGTGGTAAACTGGTAAGTATTTAACGCCTTTCAAATACAAATTCGTTCGTCAATACGTTGTCAGTTTTCGAAACAAAGTTGTATCGAGCATAATTTTCACTAACCAGAAATTATTTATTTAGCTCTTACAAATAGATATAATTTTGAAAAACAAAACTAGTATAGTAAAACTCACCCTGAATATCATTCAGTATCTCTTGCGAACCAAGACTAGTGTTGCCCCTCTGCATCATCTCAGGTTTCCAATCACCATTAGCCATCAATCGATAAGCCATCAAACAAGTATTCTTTCCCGCAACAATCAACAAATTCGGGTTGACAAAGTTCAAGTATTGCACTGGGCTATATACATCCATAATAGCGGCACTTTCTTTCGTTCGTAGCATATATTTCTTTACAGCACCGGATTTGAGTCCGTAAATAATGTACTGGTTGCAAGGAGAGATTTTCACTCTAGTGATATATTCATCTGCTTTTTCTGCGATTTCTGTGAGTACTTTTCTGCCGCGCATTACCTGGAAGGCGGATAAAATTATGATTGTTAAAAAGCAAGTTATTGTATTCTTCAAAAAGTTAATCAAATGTTGTTTTTGTATGTCTGTTTGTTCCGGGTAATCTCCGAAACGACTGGACCGATATTTAGCTGATGTTATAAAGAGTAACTTAGGCTTTTATTTTAAAATTAGAATTAAGGTTCTGTACAAAAAAAAACCCTGATATTGGTGTAAAAATCCGATAAAAAAATGAGAGTACTCTTATTTTTATAATAATTTCACGGGCACGAAGGCAATTAGGCAATAGCTATTTGATAAAATATAACACATACCTGAATATTATTCTTATCATCAACCACGGCCAATAAAGGTTGTAAAACACCATCATTATTATTGCAAATCCCCTTCAAGTTGAGCGGTTTCAACGTACCCCTGTCCAAACTCATAGAGTTCTTGAGTGGTGCCTTTGTTACTGGTACTTCTCTAAGGTTAAATGATTGATGCCTCCTCGGCGTGGTGTTAGCACTTTCGGTACCACTGTTTGGTGATGTTGAGTTTGGTGTGTGCGATAGCGGGGTGATAAAGCTGACATCGAATTTTGTTGTTAGTCGTACTCGTCTGGAATTTGAAATTTTTGTGTTAGTGCATTGGTGTTAGATAAGGTATAGACGCCACACGAACGACGACGAAGCTACTACAATCTGGAGCAACTGCCTTTCTGCCTCCAAAGCCCAGTTAAAACTGGGTTGATACATTTTCAACCTTTTTCGCTATAGGACTAAATTCAAGGTTGATTGGGAACTCGTCGGGGCTGCGGGTTGTTCGAAAGAGATACCACGGCCTCGATAAAGGACTAAGAAGGAACTTGGGTGGCTTTTCGTCAGTAGAAGTCTGACACTCCCTACCGTTCTGAGCAGAGCGGGAGTCATTTGATGAATTCCCACTCCACAAAAAAAAAAGGTTGATTGGGAAAATTCTTTGGGTAGCTTGAATGTCTGTTCATCTGACTATCCCTTTCCCAAGTACGTTGGGGTCGATATTTTATTAAGCGAATACTACGATACCGGTACGGTGTTAGGCGGAGTTTTAATGTAATTTTCGACACACTTGCTCATAAAATGGGTCTAATTTCGTTGCAATTATAATGATGATACATAATGACACCTGTAATCAAACTGTGACTTTTTCATTGCTATTATTCACAAGTGAGTTATAGAGTTTTTTTTATTTGGTTGAATTGCTATGTTGAATTGAATAGATTATTTTAAGTAATAATAAATAAAACTTTGAAATCGCCATTTTGTACTTGGCTAAAACGCTATCCGCGAAAAGCCAAAAAAAAACCTCATTTTTGTAGTCTATGACCGTTCGCCATTGTTAGATGCGCGCTCATAGGAGAACTAATTATTTTTCACGCCAGTACGAAAAAAATTTCACAGCTCGTTTTTAATCTTGAAAATGATTTTTTTGTATTATTTTAAACGTCGTATGATACACGTGTGTATAGATGATTACCGTCCGCGGCTCTCTCAAGACCCTCACCTAACGGATCGGGTCTCAATGGCGCCTCGGCTGTTATCACCAACATTATACACTTGTACCATAATGTACTATTATGAGATTATTATTTTTATTTTTTTTTTCTTGTAATTCTAGTCAATCTCCAGTGTCATTCATAAGTTAATAGTTTTTTGTTGTCACCGACGTTTCTTAGAGAAAAATAGCTTGGTAATTTTTATTTTTGCGAAGTATTTTTCTTATAGCTCTCGACAAATGAATTCAAGGTTGTGGTGATGGCCGCGGGTTGTACACTAGTTATCGCGGCCTCGACAGATGGTGGTTTTTAGTCAGTAGAAGTCTGACACTCCCTTTCGCTCTGCCCAAGAGCGGGAGGGGTATTCGATGATTTTCAACCCCAAAAAAAAAAAAAAGGTTGTGGTGTTGTCGCGTTGAATATTTGTTACAATTGTTCTATTGTGTAAACTACTTTCAGCTTTGTCTCTAAACGAATATCAATATTTCCATTGCTAGCAGTGAGGCTTTATGGGCTGAACTATAATAGGGGATCGGACTGAGTCAAAAAAAATATGATTCTATTTAGTCCGTCAGTTAAATTATCGAAAAATATTGGATACGTGTTTTTCTTTTATCAAATTAATAAAAATTTACAGAAGATAAAACGCGTCAAAGATGTTCGTCATGAGTGGGGGGTTGTAACGTCATTTGTAGGCAAAATTGTACTGGTTTGTGACGTTTTCGAGGAGTTCACGAGTTTTCGAAACATTGTATCGTCTTAATTTTTTGTTTATGTGAAAAAGAAAAAAAAACATGTTCAATATTTTTTGGAAATTTATCTGACGGTTTAATTTGGTTTTTTTTGTCCGATCCCGTATTATAACATAACATTACTCCTGTAACTTCCGAACGGTTAGGCAGAGACCCACATATCGCCAGTTATGTGTAAGTCCCATGTAGTAGGGAGCCGACCCTATTTAAATCAACCGGGCACAAATCCAGACTCCGTGACTGTTACTGAGAAAACCCCAACAACATTTTGGACCTCTTGCTCAAGTCACGCTTATTGCCACTTTACGTACAAATAACTGATGTATAATTACTTACCCATTCCGCTGCGCCGTTTGTGAGACATAAGAAGCATCCAGGTACCATACTTTGGCTGAATCTTCGATACATCCCGTGCCTGTGAGTAGCACGTCAGAGCCGGGTTCGAACTCGTCCCACATCATCTCGCTAACCGCCATTGCTACTACGTTCCTGAAAATAGACCAAGTTTTATTTTTTATTACATTTCAGTCAAAGGAACATATAAAGGATTGTAAGTTTAATCCTTACACCCTAAGACCCAATGTAAACCGTATTTTAAACGCACAAATGAAGCGTAATACGCGCTTCAAACGAGATTTGAACGCGACCTTGAACAGTACTGTTGTTGTTGACTTGTACGGTCAGCAACAGAAGTAGCTTAATATTTCGGAATTTCAATTAGTTGATGTACAATGTTATGTAAGACTCCAGCTAATTTTTTTCTTTAAAATATGCCTTGCTCTTCAATAACTTGTTACTAACGAGTAATATTTAACAAGTTTTTATAAATAACCCTGCTTTGAAACTTTGAGTTGTGTTCATTTACTTCTGCTGGCTGACTGTACATGGGGCGATCGTGAAACTCGCATATACGCGCTTGCATCTGCAAACTACTTGCAACCTTTTGTACGCGCTTCAAACGAGTTTCGAACGCGCTTTACACGCGCGTTTGTATCTATGAAAACGCAAAAACCGGCATCTACGGAGACAATACGCTGTATGCTAGGGGGCCTTAGATATAATGAACTCGAAATAAAAAGTGTTCTAGATCTCAAAATAATATATCAAAACACAACAATTCAACTGACTGATTTTTTTATGTGGATCCACATAAAAAAAGTGATTTTTTTATGTGGATCCACATAAAAAAATCAGTCAGTCAGTTGAATTGTTTTGTCAAAAACTAAAAGATGAAGTTAGTAGTACAATCCAAAGCGTAAAATGATTTTAATGTATGTTTTTTTTTGAATACTGGTATTCAGCTGCATCTAGTTTGCCGACCCAAACATATTTGGGAAAAGGCTAGTCAGATGGTGTTTAAGATTTTTTGACTGAAAGTATAAGTGTTTTTTTGGTAATTCTAGGAACTCGTCCAGAGAAGGCTAAGATAAGACTTCTCGCTACAGCTGTTACTGAATAAATAAATAAACAACAGTAAAAACTCACCCTCTCCGATTATCCAAATCAAAGTTCTGCGTATAAGTCTTCAGATCAACGCACACAACTCTGCTATCATCTGTCGCCACAAACAGTAACGTGCCAGTCTTGTTCACCGCTGCGGTGATAAATGTTACGTTCTCCTTGATGTCTTCACTACCGATCACCCGACTTGGGTATGTGTTCGATTTAAGCGTGTGCTCCATCACTTCGTTGGGTTTTAAGGTGATGATTTTGTTGCTACCTGTAATAGAAAATTGTCAACAAGTCGTAGTGTGAAATTCATATTATTAGAAGCAATGCTTAGTAGTGTGTCCGTTGGACTATCAAGTCATTAGTTCGAACTCAAGACCATTTTTCGTATTCATGTGCGTATTGTATAATTGTTATAGTTTGCGCCACATAAAAAGAACGATGAGGGAAAATCAGGGGGAGGGGGTGTTCGCGCAGGGGTACACTCGCACACGAAAGTATTAGGCCTATTGTTTTATTTTCGAACTAGCTTTTTATTTGCGCTTTACGTATATTGCTTATTAGTAGGTTGATATTGAAAAATATATTAAATATAATATAATTAAAAATAATTCAAACATGTTTTGTGTGTGTTGTAAATGTGTTCAAATAAAAACACAATTCTTCTGAGTGTAGACTCAGAACATTTTTTAAAAACCACCCATGTTCCTTCTTAGCCCTTTATGTCGAGGCCTGGTTCAGTCATATTTAATAAGAAAATAATATTAATATTATAATGTCTAAAACAAGCACAGATTTAAATAGCAGGTTTTCAAATAGATGATACAAACAGAATTTTAAGGATATAATCAACATTTTTCCTTGATAACAACTGTTATTTTGATGACGCGATATGATACGAATTGACAACCAATTTAGCATTTTTTATTTTTATTTTACTATATTTCATATTTGATGCCGTCAGCTGTCACTACGACTGCGTAAATTTCAAGCGGAAATGACGTCAATCTATATTGATAAAAATAGGAACTACTCATCCGATTCCGAAAATTCTTTCAATATAGGAGCAATATTATTCATATTCTTTCAATATAGGAGCAATATTATTCATAAGTGTCATAAGGATTTAAATTACCGACCATAATGTGAGCGAAACCGCAGGCAAAAACCTGTACCTACTAAAGATACCATAATTGAGTAACCACAAGTTTTGTATAGACGAGGAAGAGGCTTGAGCCGATTCTAATTGTAAAACCATCCATAGGTACATACAATACTCATGGTTGTGAAAAGGAAAAAATGGGATGATAATAAGTACTTATTTGTCATAAATATATAAACCACAAACAAATTAATAGCCTACACTCAAATCTTCTACTGCGACGTAGAATTTCACACAGTAAGTTTTTTACGTGAATAAAGTCACGTTTGCATTATTTTATTTTTTATCGCAATACCACAGTTATAAACTTATTTTTCGTCCTACGTCAAGTATACATACTCGTACCTATTTTAGTTACATACGCGATGAACTTGTTTTTCTGAACTTTTTTCACGGAATTAATTTAGATGAAATTCGGCACACTAGCAGACCAGGGTCAGACATCATTTACAGCCTTTATGCGCGTGAATCCGCGTATGGAATATATTATTCGAATTATAGAGTCATTAGTCATTCCTTAGCGTAGTTGGCCACACAATTATTTTTGTTAAATAGTCTTGCACAACTATTTTTAACGGTACAACTTAAATGTCAAATCGTGTTTGTCAAATCGAAATAGCTCCTCAATGCATTCGTAGCAATAAGTTAATAATGACATGCACATATGATTTTAGTATAGTATGGACGTAGCCCGATCTACGGCCACACTAATATCAAATGTGTAAGAAACTGTATATGCCTGCTTCTCTGTCTATTTGGTATTTTTTTTATATCATGCTTTAGACCTAAACCAATGAACTGTTTCAACATGTGGCCTGTGGCGTGTGGCATGTACCTAACGTAATAGTACATTATGGTACACGTGTGCAATGTTGGTGATTACCGCTGAGGTGCCATTGAGACTCGAGCCGTTAGGTGAGGGTCTTAAGAGAGCAGAGGACGGTAATCATCACACACACGTGTATCATACGACGTTTTTCAACACGTGTGAAGAAAATAATACTAAAAAAACATTTTCACAGTGAAAACAAGTTGTGAATTTTTTTTCGTAATGGCGGGAAAAATTAATCAGTTTTTCTATGCGCACGCATCTAAAAATGGCGATCGACCATAAACAAAAAGAATGAAGTATATTTTTTTTGCTTTTCGAGGATAGCGTTTTAGCGACGTACAAAATGGGGAATTCAAAGTTTTCTGTATCACAGACAAAACAAAAGTTATGTTTGAGTGAAAGTTTTATTTATTAAAAATGTACAAATTGAAATTACTTATCTATTTAAATACGGAGTTGCATGAAATGAGCAAGCAATAGGTACCTACATTAATTAATTTGTACTATTGAACACGATCTTTTCTGTATCGAACTTTTTTAAGAACAAAGAAACTCAACAAATAAATTAAAAACAACCCATAACTCACTTGTGAATAATAGCAATGAAAAAGTCACAATTTGATTACAGGTGTCATTACGTGCCTAATTGCGGTGATATTAGAGCACGTGTGTTGAAAATATATTTTATATACATGCTACTTAAACGTCAAAAATGATATCGCGGGAAAACGCTAGAAATAAAAAAAGTAAAGTATTTAGTACTTACGAGGAATCGTAATCATATCTAGAACGATGTCAGACTCTTGAAACGAACTGACTCTTTCCTTAGTCTTCAAATCAATGACATCCACAATGCATTTATCGTCCTTTCCATTGCTAGCGACGATAACATTCTTATCATAATTACAAGGGATACAGCACAAGATCTCGCGGTCCCTTTCAAAGTCTTGAATGGTCTTGAAGATTTTGTTCTTTTCGTTTCTAGAGGGATTGTAGAAGACAATCTTTTTGTTTGTGTGCATGATTAGGAATTCCTCGTTGTTCGACCATCTGCAGTTTAGGTAGGAGCCTTGAATTAGTTCTGTGTCGGCGTATGTGTTGGCGTCTTCTGGTTCTGTGAAGAGTAAATTATAGTCCTGTTAATATATTCTCTAATTTTTCATAATCTTTTAGAGAACAATTGTGATTGTGTATGCTACATTTCTTGGTCACTCGGTCTTGCATAAAAATATTTAACCTAAAAGTCAAGAACACAATAAAACATTAACACTAAAAGCGGAATATTTACCATGTTAACTATTTCTTTTGTGTACCCGTAAAATGGCTATGATAAAAGTTCGCAAGCGGACACACATGAGTTCTGTGTGTCGGGAACAGAATTAAGTTGTGAGACTGTGGTAGCGGTGCCTAACCGGAAATTGGGTAGACTAATTTCATCATACTCTTAAATACCCCCATTTACAATAACTTAATCAAAAAACTTATAGTTTAGAAACTAAAACAGTGGCTTAGCTTCTTCAGCTCTGTGTTAAAGTTTTCTTCAAAGGTACGGCGTACGACATTCATTGACATTTTTGTTTGTATTATTTGTCCTCTGCTGTAGATAAAGATATTTGACTATACAGTAAAACCAAAATCACAATGGAGCGAACTATGCCAGTTTCCATATAATTGCAAAACACATTCGTTTCTAGTGTAGTTTTCTCTATCTCTCTCAGCATCCCAGTTAGAAACAAAAAAAACAACAAGTAAAAAATTTAAGAATACCTTCTTCAATAATATCATCAGTCTCTTCACTCTCCACGTCATCGACGTACCATAACTTAATGACGCCGTCATAGGCTAGCGCGGCTACGATTGGTGGGTTCTTAGCGAGCGACACACCGATCCATTTGATTGGTGAGCCTGTGCCGCGGAGCTCCTTCCTTAGTTTGTTTGTGAATATGTGGAAGAACTGGATAAACAAAAAAGTATTTTGTTAGTACTGGTATAAGACTTGTTTTGTTTTCGATGCAGAATAACCGATTGGTAGAATGTCAGGTTGTAATAAAAAGTTCAATGCGAAGAACGACCGATTCACAAACCATTGAGTTTTTCTTTATTTCATTTATTATTATTATTTATTTATTTATTTACCACAACTTATAGCAACATTACAGACAATACATCCAATACGATGCTATAAGACACAACATAAAATTTTCAATAACTATTTGTGCCCTTTGAATAAATTTCGCCAGGTTTTGACCAAATAAATCGTCCGATACCATTATAATATTAATAACACGCGCGGCTCGTGACATAGGAGCAATCTTAAGTAAGATAGTCCTCGTCGCTGGCACATCTAAGAAGGCGGGGCGGCGGCACGCACCCATCCGGCGCGCGCAGCCGCAACGCAGCCAATACCTCGGGGTGATACAGTAACCCTAGCAGTACACTCGCTACGTACTTAACTAACGCCACGTCCCTTCTTACTGCCAATTGTTTACTTAGAAATTAACTGAAAGCAACACGTTCATATTATTTAGTTTTTAATTACTTTATGTTTGATATAGAAAATGGAATTTTGACGGTTGAACCACTTTCATTCGTCGCGCGTCGTGAGTCGGCCATGCGGGACCGGTTTTCGGTTTTTTAGTAAAACGAGATTTTTCCCGGGCTTTACCGGGACCGAAACAGGTTTTCGCATAACATCGCAGACGTTTTACCAATCTATGAAGCGACGGATGTGGTGACACTTGGGGGAGGCCTATGTCCAGTAGTGGACGTCTTTTGGCTGAAATGATGGTGACGGGGATTGTGTCTAAAAGTGAAATAGAATCAAAGTATGCAGTTTAATTCCACACTATAACAAGACCACATACCTTAATAACACCGGAGTAAGTCCCAACAAGTACGTAGTCCCTTAGAAAGCATACTGAAGTGATCTTTTCCTTCACATCGATGGTCGAGGGTTTGATCTCATCGACATTTTGTTCATGCCTATAGATAATAAAAAAATTAACTTTAATTATTGTAGTATAAAGCTCTGTTCTTAAATTTTCGAATCATTATCTTGCATCATCATTTTCATGATCTTATACGAAATTAATTAGGGTTTGGCGCAGCATGTTTGTTTTCTTCCTCTTCAATACTTGACATCTAATCAGATACCTTCAAATAGAATTTCACCAAAAAAATCTAATTAGTCAGACAGATTACCAAACATTTATGGACACGTATTTTTCTTTTTTCACGTAAACAAAAGATGAAGACGATACAGTGCTTTGAAAAGTCGTGTCAAGTCGGGTGACGTCACAAGGCTAGTACTTTTTTACCCAAGTGACGTCACAAGCCCCCACTCATGATCTTTGACACGTTTTATTTTCGTCAACTTTTATTAATTTGATAAAACAAAAAACACGTATCCAATATTTTTCGATAATCTAGCAGACAGACTAATTAGATTTTTTTTGGTGAAATACCTTATTCTTGATATGCTTCTGATATGAAATCCTTATATAATAGGCCTACTAATCTTTTACTGATTTTTTATTGAGTTCATAATACTCCAACTCTAAGCCTCGACGCATAAAGGCCCTCGAGGTACAAGGAAAGGTTTGACAGAAATAGTAGGCGAAAACCGACCTTAACACTAATATCAACATGGTTTAGGATAAACGGAGATCAGCCTTATATATTACCGCCTAAAATAGGAACAGAATAATAATTGTGACTAAGAATTTATGAAACAAATCATTTATTACGCGTGAACATTGCTTTCAATAAACATCTAACTTAGTCAGTAAGGTCACCAATATTTAGCTAGTAATATTCAAAAATAGAAAAACGTGACACAAATTTGTTAGTATGTATTGGAACAAAAGGATTATTGTTATAGGTTCATTGTCCTAAGTGTTGGCAATTTGTTCCGCTATTTACAGAATTGTTTTACTTATGTATGCTAAACAAGTTTTAAAATGTTGTGTAATTTATAAACTTCTATTCCAGTTCCAGATGCAAGTAATGTAAAAAAAGGGTCAATTACGCAATATTAAAATGATGCTAGACATTATATGAAACGTTTGTGGGTTTTAATCATGGAACATTAGCATAAAAAAGTGTTTTCAAGTTGTGCAACACGTTTACCGCAACATTAAAACATGTTGCGCAACTTTGTTTCCGAAAACTGTAATGTACCATTTGAATGGGTTTTTAATATGCATTTTCTTCAAAGTTATCAAATAGAAATGGATTTGTATTATTGTTTAGTTAAAGTAGGTGCAGACGCCCGCACATCAAGCTACTACAATAGTAGTATCTCTCAAACTTATTTAATAGATTGTAAACCTAACTACTGAGGCGTAAGGTTCAAGGTTGATTAGGAAAATTTGAAAGTTTCATATAACTTGATGTGCTAGCGTTTGTACTTGAACGTCACTAGTGTGACATAGATGTCTGGTTTTGATACAATACAAATAGTAATTATTAGATCATTGATATCAGACCTCCAGAGATTTGTATGTACCGACTTTAATTTATGGGTATTACTCTCATTGTCTAGACGCTAGATAAAATAAACATGTTCATTTGTATAGTCAACATCGCAAGATAGTCAGACAATTGAAAGGTCACTAAGGTCGAAACTATGTAACTGACACATGGATTAATAGACCTAATCGTATTATGACGTGTGCAAGTGATATTGAACCTTAGGGTGTTGAAGCAACTTCGAGGTCGACTATACACAGTTTGAATGACAAGATCTTGTTTATAAGATTGTGCTTAACTTAATTAAAAAAACAATAAAAAGCAAAATAGAAAACACAAAAAGAGGAAAAAAAAACAAAAATACTTACAGAAAATCAAAGTACAGCTCATTAGTATTACAATTCTCTTGAGCGATTTGCGATGCTTTCGAATAGAGTATGCCTTTGGATTCGTTTTGAAGGATGCTTTGGATTATGTCAGTGCAGTTATAATGATATAGGTCATTTCCATGGGTGCTTAGGAATGCCTTGATGTTGTTAATTAGTTCCTTGTCTAACTCCTATGAAAATAAAGCATGATTAGACAAAAAATAAACTTACGGTGGATGAAGCAGTATTTGGCAAAGTCCAAGGTTATGGTGGTGCATACGCGCTGCAGTTACTTTTTATGGAATTTTGCAAGTTTTACCAAAAGTTATATGACGTTGTATGAGAAGAGGCTTTTGCCCCACAGTGGAACGTTTATGTTTTTTTTTTAATTTTATTATTCAATAGCTAGCTTAATTTGTCTGATTTTTGAGCATCGTTATAATAGGCGGAATGGAGAC
Organism: Diarsia rubi; assembly: GCA_932274075.1. Lineage (NCBI taxonomy): Eukaryota > Metazoa > Arthropoda > Insecta > Lepidoptera > Noctuidae > Diarsia > Diarsia rubi. The sequence goes on along the minus strand of OW026424.1, from coordinate 13,712,355 downwards.
GGTTGGCCACATCCCACAAATAGCAGCAACTGACCGCAAATGTCATAAAAGGGTTAATGTTTATTAAATAATTTAATATCAATCTGTTCTACAAAAGTTAATGCGGTGTGGATGCAGCTTTGCATGTTAATATTTAGTTTCTACTTATAGATTTGAAATACAGCCTACACCTATTAATAACGTAACATAAGACTTGAAAGAGGAATGGCTAGTCAGAACATTAAGTTACAATAACGACCTTATGTAATAAAAATAATCTGTAACGTGAAATATGAGGATAAAAATCAATAAGGTTTATTTTTTTGGCAAAACCTGTCTTATTGCTTCACGCTAATAAAGGTAATAGGAATGTCAAATATTGTTTCGTTGGTAACAAATATTGTTTACTGTTTTTTTGCGTTGTATTGTTTGTTGTTATAGCATAGTACTCATGTCACACACGAAGATAGAAATGGTTTCATGGCCTTCATTTTGTATTTTTACTTTTGCAGAGGCACTTTCCGTACACACAGTGTCATCAAGATATTATTTAATCTTATGCATTTTATTTAAATTCCCTAGATTTTACTTCAAATTGGTTCTGGAGGTCAGATAGGCAGTCGCTGCTTGTAAAATATGCGTAATCAGTTGCATCCGGTCAGACCGAATGCCGATTCCAAATTAGTAGGCAAAAGGCTAGGCAATGATTATTTTATTCAAGATCTTTGGATTGCGCGGACTTTCCTAAGGATTGCGATTCTTGCGATGGATGTGTGACGTCACGTACAGTTAAGACCAGGCACTCTAAAATAATTTCCACGCAAGCTCCGCCCCATTCACCCCGCCACTCCGCGCGATGTGCTAGACGCTAGCACATCAGTAATAAAGTCGAATACCGCGTGCGCTCTTTGATCGCGTTCGAGCACGAAACGAAATGTCGTAAGTCTCAATTCTTATTTCGTTTATAACTAACGCAACAACTATTAAATTGCACCCTACCCTCATCGCTCAAACTTTTGTGTTGTTTCTTGTGTGTAGCCTACCTTCTTTTATTTGATAATTTTATACTTGTTATGCTAAGTTAAAATATTATTGTAATGATAGTTTTAAGATACATATTTGTTTTTAAGTTACATATTTGTTCTTTGTTCTTATCTACGCTTACCGGCAGATAACATTGTAAACCTATTGTTTTTTCTCTGTAAATGAATTTGTAATTCTTTTGAGAAATAAATATCTTTAACCGTAACTAAAGTAGTAATTGATCTGGAGATAAAATATCTTGTGGCTGGATAGTAAACTATATTTTCTTACAGTGAACATTTATTTTAGACATAAAGGCGGAGCAATCTTGAGGAAAAATGTAATAACCGTTAAAAAAGACATGATTATCGAATAAAAAATGAATCGAGCGAATATGCTACAATTACGTAACTGTCTTGTACATGGAAAGAAAAAGATCCAATAAATCATATACTAAAGTTCCATTTTGATTGTATGTACGACTGTTTCAGAATATTAATGCAAATTAACATAAATTTAGGGAGCCTCCTCTTAACCACATACGTCAGCAGTGGCACTTGAACTAGGAAAAGCAGTCATGAATCTATGTAGATTAAGTATTTATTAGCTTTAGGCGTTTACTTTATGGGCTACCGATAGACACTTTTTAAAATAGTAGTGTAGAGGGGTGTCGATTATCCGTACTAATAGAGGAGTTGGGTGTTCAGAAAACCGTTATTTTCGGATAATCGAACTATCTATTATATATGTGTGTATATTGATACGTTTACGTTTAGGAATTTTAAAACGAATGTTTGCTTTCACGCAGCAATATGAGTTTATCGACTAGCAGCTACTTTGAAGTGACATAAGAGTACAATTAACAAGTCGCGACAAGTGGAGCATTACTGTTGCGAGGCGGGCGTAGTCGGTCGAATAAGCGGTCGTTCGGTTGATCAACGTTCGGATAATCGACGCTCCACTGTATCACTTACGTAATTCGTGAAGGTATATACACACATCAAAAGTGTCTAGGGATCAACATATAGTATTTTTGCAATAACTTTTCTCCTGATTGATATTAATTAAAATTTTCTTTAAGGATTCATCAAATAAAGTGTTTTCGTTTGTCACAGTAACGATAAACCAAGTCACCTTTGCATTAATAAAGAAATTTGCCATTTTCCTAATAAAGGGATTTTTGACATTTGAACCACTAACATTAAAGTTCGAAAAAAAGACTGAAATAACAGTTTTCTTTAAAATTTTATTGGGTAACTTAAACAATTAATAATCCGTGTTTCTACCGCGAACACTAACAACACAAGAACATCGGTTTGGCATACTCAAAATGAGTTCATCCAAATCACGCTGTGGAATGGCCGCCCATGTTCGTTGCAACAACAAAAAAAGGTCTTCTTGCGACTGGATACCCTCCATATTCGGCAGAGCTCTTCTCTGTAGCATATCCCATGCATGCTCAATCGGGTTCAAGTCTGGCGACTGAGCAGGCCAGGGCAGGACATTGATGTTAGCTGCGGCGAGAGTCTGTCTTACAACTCTTGCGGTGTGCGGTCGTGCATTATCATGCATTAACTGAAATAAGGGACCGATTTGCACTTGTAGAGGAACGATGACGTCTGATACAATCGTCTCAGCATAAATTTGAGCGTTGAGGTTGCCTCTGATCCAAATCAACTCAGTTCTTCCGCCGATCCAAATACCCGCCCATACCATGATGGTTCCACCACTATAAGGATGGACTTCCTGGCAGGATTTTAATCGCTGTTGGCGTCCAGGGGTTCTCCAGTGTCGTATACGTCTTGTATCCGGTCTCATACCAAAACGAGACTCATCAGAAAAGCACACGAAACGCCATTGTTCTTCTGCCCAATTTCTGTGTTCAAGAGCCCATTGATATCGAATCCTACGATTGTGCATTGCTATAGGTGGTACCCGTAGCGGTCTTCGGGAATGAAGGTTCACTTCATGCAAGCGGTTTCTGACTGTTTGGTCGCTAATTAAGTTCCCTGAAGAGTGATGAAGCCTCACGGCTAACATCATGGCGGTTATTGTTGGAGCTCTTCGAGTTAAGATTTGAATGTATCGGTCTTGTCTCCGTGTGGTGCAGCGATACCGTCCTCCATGGCGCTCAGCCACGGTACCAGTGCTTCGGTAACGTGTCCAAAGTCGACTGATAACACTCTGACTTGTATTCAGAGCTAAAGCCACAGTACGTTGCCGGGAACCAGCTTCTATCATTCCCACGGCTCTGAGCATTTCTTCCCTGCTTAAATGACGTCGCCGCTCCATAATAACGTTGGTTTTAATCAGTAGTAGGGAAACAGTAGCACTAATAATGTCTTCAATGCGTTGTATGTTTTTATAGGGAAAATATTGACAGCTGATTTTCATCTTTTACTCGAATTTGATTCACAGTTCCTGATTCAAATTATGAAATGCACCAAAAAGGATCCATATAAATTTATAAAATCATAAATTTATTACAAAGCCACATCTCAATCTCAAGAAATCCGCATAAAAATGCTTGATCCCTAGACACTTTTGATGTGTGTATATCCGTTTTGTTGGGACTTAGTCTTTGTCTAACAATAGGGGATCGAACAAAAAAAAATAATGGGTCCGTCAGATAGATTTTCAAAAAATATTGGACACGTATTTTTTCTTTTTTCACATAAACAAAAAATGAAGACGATACAATGCTTCGAAAACTCGTGAACTCCACGAAAACGTCACATGGTAGTACACTTTTCACCAACAAATGACGTCACTACCCCCCACTCATGATCTTTGACGCGTCTTATCTTCGTCAATTTTTATTAATTTGATAAAACACAAAACACGTATCCAATATTTTTCGATAATCTAACTGACGGACTAATTAGAATCATATTTTTTTGACCCAGTCCGATCCCTTATTGGGTCCAGACAAAACGTATAGTATATGCGAAATCGATACGAAAACGTATTTTCGTCTCGTTTACTCATAAGAGTGAAACCAAGAATTGTGTCTTTTCCAAATTATTATTTAGCGACTTGTCTATTACTCATTCTGCAAATACGCATTGTCAAATTGAAACCACCTACGTGTCTACCAATTCTATCTTTTTTATCACTCTATTTATAAATAAGTAACAAAATAGCAATACTTACATATTTGACAATATTATTCTCATAATTCTGTAGATCGGACATCACATCAGCTGGTCCCGTTAATCTCACTTTGTTGCCCAAAAACTTTAAATTCAGAAACAATTTGTTGAAAAGGCCCCATTTATCATTGAAATTATCAGTGTGTTTAATATGATAGCCAATATAAAACGCGATGTAGCCATCATCAATGATTTCAAGCGGTGGGGTAAGGCTATTATAGTTGTAATTGTTGAGGAATTCTGAATGTAGCTTCTTGCTATCATCCTCTCCTGTAGTTTTTAGATATTTCATTATCAGTTCATGTATTTCGTACATATAGTTCCTCTTTTCGCGGTCATAGAACTCGATGATGAGGGACTTGCTTCGGAGTTCTTTCATGATTGATTCGACCTGTGATGCTTCTTTGTTCCATAGTTTACTCAGAACGTTGGCTGATACTTTCACATTTTCAGGAAGGATTTTTAGTTTCTTGAATAATGGTAGTATTGATTCGTTTAGAGAGTTGATGCAGACTTCAATTGTTTTCATTGGATTGTAACTTTGATTTATTGAGATGCTGAAAGATTAAGAATGGTTAGTTTTGTAGTTTAGACGAATATTTTGTTCACAGTTAATAAGGGGAAAAACGTGAATATTGAACAAGATATTATTGTATCTATGTAGATTAAATAAATAGACTAAGCTATTATTTTGGTTGATTTACAAAAGCAATTTTGCTAATTGCGTCATATTGCAACTGATTGAACAGATAGTTCGATAACATTGTGCGATTTCCACCAAAAATATTTACCTATGACTCTTAAAGATGTCCTACAAAAGACGAATACAAATGAACAAACAAAACCACACTTACAAAGAAAAATGATTCTTATTCTTCAACTCCTTAACGTAGTAATTCCACCGTTTCGGATCATCAATCAGTCTTTCCCTGTTTTCTGCTAACTGCGCTCCAATCAGGCCGATATTGAACGGACTACCCTTACAAATCTCATGTATTTTCTTCGCTTGCCACGGCAACTTTGACGCAGGCACTTCTAGAGACAATGCAAAGATTTCCAAAGATTCTTTCTCTTCTAGGTTGTTTTCTATCTGTGGATTGTAACATAACATATTACGCTTTATAATCTCTGAACGGTTAGGTACAGGTGTACCTAATTTCTAATAGTACATCCACGTTTCGCCAGCTGTGTTTTGAATTCCCATGCGAGTTTATTGCCATAAACTGGAAACTAATCCATACTGTCGGTATTATGAGATTAGTAATTATAAATGCTACTGAGGGTAGAGAGGTAAGAAGGTGAAGGAAAGTAATAAATGATTCAGTCGTTAACCAGAGCTGGTGTTTTATTGACATACAAGTTTTACACATACTTCGTGACTACTAGGTGCTGACAAATTCCTCCTGATAGAAAAACCTAATAACACTTTGCTCGATCCGGGAATCGAGCCCAGTACCTCATGTTCAGTAGTCTCGCTTGCGACCACTAGACCAACGACAATATCACAATAAAAAAAAAATAGATAACCTGTCGTTTTTTTGCTGAATAATGTGTGGGAGCAATGCCCGTGCATGATGTAATGAATCAAATTGATTGAAATAATGTACGTACACACAACAACTACAACTGAGATTTGGAATTAGAAACCTTAGTTTCAAGTTCACTTGGTTCAAATTTCATTGCTACTACAATTATTTTCAATAGCCTTGTCATGAGGAAATTATCTTTGTCACAGTGTTTTTAAAGAAGACGTGATGTAATTTGCAATAATGAGTTTTTGAGACAAAAACATATTATTGACTTGGATGATACAGATTTTTGGTACAAACAGTTGAGCACTGTAATTAATTTAATTAATGTATGAAACTAATGAAATAATAATGTTATCGTTTTTCCCTGCTAATATAGACATGACAGCATATAAGCAATTTAGTGTTCACTTACATACGCATAATATGTATAAAAAAGGAACTAATACGTAATTGGGACTTACATAACATTTAGCAAATCATAACAAAACAAGAGAAAGTTTTTATTCCGTAATCCGAATAATTACTAAATAAGTATGGTTTACAACAGCTATTAAAGTGTGGTATATATCTATATTTCCCTTTTATGTGACACATAATAGGGAAATATAGATATAGTATATTATAATAATACGTAGTACAAATATGATGTCACAGAATATTGTTTTACATTACATAATAAACGCTTTGTACGTAGTAGACGAATGATAGTACATTAACCACAATGTTTAATGCTTAGTAAAATGGTCAAATCCACCGACTACAATCAGAATTTTACATGGAATGTTTAAGCTAAACTAACTCTAATTTTAAAGTTCACATGACCCGTTCATATTCAATAAGCCTCACATTCCAACAACAAAGTGCAAAGTGCGTCAAAAAACCTTGCTGTTGGATTTTCAACTCTGGGCGCTGGGCATTCCGTTGATAACACAGAGCACACTAAATCGGCGAATTTTTAGTTCACGATGTTTTCCTTTACCGTTTTGAGAGCAGTGATAGCTCCTGCCTGAGTTCGAACTCACGACATACTGCTCGTAAGCCGCGAGGTCTCCACCCAGTGGTGGAGCAGTATGTCGTACTCGTGGCCTAGTGTGGCCCAGTGGTCATGTTACTCTCTATATAACAAAAACAAAGCAACTTACTTTAATAATCTGCGGATGATAAGTAGCAACCACACCAACATCCCGCGTCGTGACCAGAATCTTGCAACCAATATCGAAAGCTTCCAGACACTTCTTATCATTTACTTCGTCCAACACTAGGAGGCATTCCTTCAGTGGTTGCTCTGAGAACTGTGCCTTTAGCTTGTCTTTGAGATCAATCATGGTCCACTCATAATTAGATGACGAGTGACTATCGCCATTGGAACCGATACTTGACATAGAAATTGAAGAGTTCATGTACGATATTTGCGTGTACATTGAGGAAGCTTTGCGTAGTAATCTGTGGAAGGAAGAGACAGTAAGGCATAGATTTATAAAGCGAAGTTAGACCTAACTCAAACTAAATGCAGCAGCGTGTCATAGAAAAATGAACGTTATTACAAATAAATAAAAATTAAAATGTTTGTTTGTTATTTTAAAATAACAGCTTTTACTGAATATATATACTACGTAGGTAGGTACTAATGACAAAAACAGTTTTTGTCTCTCTGTCTTTGCTCCGGCTAATATCTGCAACGGCTGGACTGTTGTTTTAGTGGAAGATAGCTGGCGTTGTAAAGTGTAACTTAGACTTCTATTATTTTAGAAAACGATTTAACGGAATTCTAATTTTTGTTTCTAAAAAAAAGTAGCTTAGCTCGGCAAATAAATTAGAACCTTTGAAATTGTTAACAAAATCCGATTCGTAGACAGAAGTAATGTTTATATAATAATTTCCAGCAGACGAAGGTCGCGAGCAACAGTTCATCATCATCATCATCATCATCATCATCATTTCAGCCGAAAGACGTAGACGTAGACGACTGCTTGGCTGACTTTCCTAAGTGTCGCCACATTGACCGGTCGTCCGCATGCGTCTCGCATCCAGCGGGTCCCCGCAACCTCCACCAGGTCATCGGTCCACCTAGTGGGAGGACTTCCAACGCAACGTCTTCCGGTTCGCGGTCGCCACTCCAGAACTTTCCGGCCCCATCGGCCATCCGTTCTGCGAGCAATGTGCCCCGCCCACTGCCACTTGAGCAACAGTTAGTTATTAATAAAGTTGCTTCGTCAACGTTTGCGTCAAGTGACGTCGATTTAAGAAAAATTTCAGCGTCGTCCGCAATTTCATAAGGAAAATGCCTGAATTTACTCTTGTACGACGACGCACTGCTTTAATATGTGTCGGCAATCAGCCAAGACCGTTTTGACATTTTCTAAAAAGAAAACAATTTAAACAATCCTCAATAATAAGGAAAATGTGATACTCACTTGCTTTGTTGAAAAATAATGTCATCATCAGTCTTACAGTTGCCGAAATTGACCCAGAACACTACACCATTAAAGTTGTTGGTCACCAGGCCAGGATTGTCTCTCAAAGCGCTGAGGACCACACAGGTCTTGCCTGAACCGGGCATGCCGTGGAGAGCGACGACTTTGTGCCGCGTCAGCTGCTTCAGGCTATCTGCTACATTTTGTTCCTACAAGTTGATATAGAATAAATTAGCTAAGAGAGGTTGACGTCAACGTCAGGATTCTAAGAATGGTTTGGAGTATTCAGGGCAAGGTTTGGATTGTTTCAATAACAAAAATATCAGAAATTGTACTAAGGTAACACGAGTTAAGAAGAGGTGCTACGTGTAGAAGATGTGCTGCACCGACTACAAATAAATTGGCATTAGGGGACCATCCATAAATTCAGTTAATGATTCAAATAGTTTATTAAATTAAATTTGTTTCGACCAGAACTGAGCCACATCGACGGCGTTGGTAGTGGCTTCGGACAGGTCCCTTCAAGTGCAGGTGGAGTTGCACAAAGAGCTGGCAAAGAGGTGGGACATGATTTAAGAAGAAACTCCGCAGTCGCACTCAGAGTTATCGGAATACCCCGCCGGAACAGGTTGTACCTGCAGTGGCCCACCCGGTGTCAAAGTCGGTTTAGAGTCTTCCATGTGGGAACTTTTCTGCAAGCTTAGTATAGTGAGCCAGATGGGGATGTCTAAAGAGTCACAGCTTCTCTAAGCTTCACCAACAATATTTTTGTTAATTGTTGGGGTGAATTGACCTAAAGGACGTGACCTACCCGACGGGGCCGCGGGTTGTACACTAGTTATCGCGGCCTCGACATAGAGGGCTAAGAAGGAACATGGGTTATTTTTAGTCAGTAGAAGTCTGACACTCCCTTTCGCTCTGCCCAAGAGCGGGAGGGGTTATTTGATGATTTCCCATCCGCCCAAAAAAAAGGTCTGTCTAGTATCGACATGATTTATAAAAAGATAGGCCATCAAACTATTAGACAGTCACCAAGTTACTAGGTTACTGTACAGGGCCGGACGGACATGCTGGACATACTTTAGGTATCGTCACAATTCGTCACTAAAGGTTATTTTAAAGTAACTGTTTACTTGAGTCCCCTTGTTATTGTGATGGATTCGTCACTCAATTGCAAGTGAATGAAGCTGTTTGTGGGTAATCCCATAATTATTTTTAGAAAATACGATGTTTTACTGCATGTCATATAATTGATGGGGAAAAATGTTATAAATTCATTCAGTGAACAGGATTAAACTCTTGCATTCTAAAAAATACTAATTGCGATTTTTTACTTGATATTACGATTACATCGTTTCAGAGGTGACTAAACATTAGTCATTATCAGTCGAGACAGTAGAAAGAAGATTCTGTTTGCCGCTGTAATAAAAAAATGGATGATCGACTTATTGGGCTTTTCATCAGTAATTTCTTAGTAATTGCCCTGAGTTTGGATCTGTGTCCGGTTGATCCCAGGCTGACACCGTATAACATGCAAACTACATAAACATGACTTGCGTAATCCGGGTGACAATTAATAGTTATCGATACCTCTGCCTAACCCTTATTATTAAAACCGCAGCTCATATATACATTATATTATAAACGGTTTTTTTTTTAATTTTCGTCTCTCGTTTTGTTTGTTTCGGCTATTGTTCGATAGGGCTGTACCAATTTTGACAGGACTTTTACTGGCAGATGGCTGATTTTATATGGACTACTTTAATTTGAAAAAGACCGATCCGTGCTAAAAATTAAAACCATTAGAATTGTTAATAAAATCCAATTCAAACAAGGAACAAATATTTTTATAATACTTTCACGCGGACGGAAGGTCGTGGACAACAGCTATTAAATTAATATTTCTAAGTATGTAGGTACATAACATCTTTCGCGAAAATTCTATGTGAACCAAATACGTTGTCCTTCAAGATGATCAAAAGTGATTGAATTGTCTTCGTAAATCGATCGTGTGCGGAGGTATGAGTCACGAATTAACATAGTTGAGATTGGATTGCTATGTCTTACATTACAGAACCCATACTAAATGGGTAGATAACAATAGAGTAAGATAGAATTAGTACTCTTTGTAAAGCTTTTCTTTTTTGGTTAATTAATTACTGCAGCACCTATTCTGTCGAAACAGTTAAGTAGCTATTACATAAATTACAGATCTACATCATGAAATTTTTCTTTTGATGAATTGTTAATCTCTTGCTGCTGCAAACTGCATGCTTTTCTACAGTAAGTAATTAAATTAAATTATTATAAAAGCATGCAGTTTTTCCAAATCGATTAATATCGAAAAGAGGTCAATCGATGTCTCAATGTCACATCCCCACGTGTGAATGCTACTACGCTACAGCCGTGCCCAGCCCGCTCCATTTGTGGTGGGGAGCGAAGAGGGGGAAGGGCGATCACGGTCGCAACTCCCGCGCGTCTACCGACCTGCGCCCGTCCCGTGCGCCGTGCCCGCACTCTCTGTGTGTTGCGCTTTACAGTGATGATTGGCGTCATTTGTTTTTGAAGGAGAAGATACCTACTTTGACATACCGCGCGGCCCGTTGTCTTCCCTTGGGCCTACCATCGGAAAAATAACGAAATTTAAAACAAACTTTCGTCCTCTATTTTTACCCCTATATGACGTGAAGTTGAGTAACATGAATTTTTGTTGTAAAAACAAATGCTTGTAAATAAAAACAGATAAGCATAAGTAGTGTCTGTCGGTCGATAAATGAATAAATTCATGATTTATATCAATTAAAACATTTCTTACCACTTTACTTCTTCTCACATGATGGTCAGGTAGTCTAGGCACATCGCCTTTACTAAGGCTGTCTTCAAAACTATCATTAGGCATCGGGTTATTATTCTCAATTGCCAACTTCTCCCAAAGCCACTTGTAGTCCTTTTGCAGGCAGTCTACAAATGCTTGATAGGACCCGTTGTTGCCATTACGAATCAACGAGTCCAGTAAGAATCGGGCTTGGTCGACGCGGGATGTCTGCAAAAAGTTATTTTAAATTCAATAACACATAGACATCTAAATGAGACGTTTTTTCGTTATTTCACGACACGCGACGTTGTTCAACAGAAGCTGTAGTTCAACTGACATCTCTTAGAATTATTATTTTACTGTTTAGTGTTTTTAAGCATTGCACATTCTCATTCATAATAATGTTATGCTTTCTTCCTACATGATTGTGTAAGTTGACATTTCTAAACATTTATATTTAAAGAAATAAGGCAAACTTTTGATAAATCGGAAATAAAACTTAACAGTTACGCTATACAAGAGTGATCCCTAAGAAAAATGGAGTAAATACATAATATCTCATATAGGTAGTTATATAAGCAATTAAATAGGTAACTACTTATTAAACTAATCTAACAAAACTATTACAAACTTGCCTATTTAACAAGGTAAACAGTAAATAATTAATTTTAGCTAAACGAACAATTTCACGTGTTTAATTTTCCTTAATGGTTAAACAAAAGTTTCAAATGGTGTAAAAACAGATTACCACCCACTCACTTACGATAATTTAAATATATTAATTTGATGTAAAGGACTCCTAATTAATAAAATCGCATGTTACAATGCTGATTAAGCACGCGTGGGTTTCCCAAGAAACGAATACATAAAAAAATATTGGTGTGTCATATAATAAACTCTTAAACAAAATACTTACAAGGCCGAGAATGTGATCAAACTCCTCTGCCGAAATAGCACGTTTCGTGAACAGGTCATCATAAATGTAAGTTACTTCTAGATCGTCGATAATCTCCTGCTGATGCTTTTGAAGCAGCAGCTTTTTGTTACTGTCCATTTTCCCGGCTCGCTTTTCATCTGAAACCACTCGGAAATCAGAAAGAAACTCACACAGAACACTCACTCCTGAAAATCAAAAACACAACACACCTTCACGGTAAAAAGAAAACAAATAAAGAAAAACGAATAAACGAAGATGATATCTTGAACTAATCTGAGACACAAGTACTCGAATGTAAATTAAGTTTCACACTGAGAATAGAATAGCCAATGACTTACGAACAAACATACGACCTTGTCGATAGCAGCCTCCTACATAACACGGTAGATAAATAACTAAACACATATTTTAAAATTCGTGATTTGAAGTCGTTGACCGCACTATGATTGAACGATGGTCAAGGCTGATTGCAGACTGAACCGAGACAGAGTCATCGTTATAATATAGCAATGCTACGGAAACACTAAAAGTAGGTACTAAACTAAATACATTATGTTCAATTTGAATTGCACTCCTGTCTGGTTCAGAGCTAACCGCAAAACGGATGACCGATGTCCCGATGGTGATATATTCCCCGCCTAATTAATTCAATGGTGACTCAAGCAAGCGCTTATCTCCAATATCGTTTAGCAATATTGTAACACAATACTTATGTTTATGATTGAATCATCTTTCAGAAGTGGCGAGAAGTCGACTATCAGTCTTATCAAGCGGAACTAGTGCCTATGGATCTCAGATGTCATCGTTGCCAAGGCAGCCAGTATTTGATGGTAGACTAGGTTTTTATTCTTCTTGTAGCTATTTGTATTAGTTCTACTAATACAACTTTTAAAGGTAATAATATGTCTGCACGAAACTTTCTCTTACTAAATGCACTTAAACAATGTTCTCACGGGTAAAACCCAATTCGTGTACGCAATGTGGTTTACAACAGGTAGAAAGATGTTATGTTATATCGAGCATGAAAACTGACCTGAAGCATTGGCCTGGCATCTGTGCGAAATAAATATTGAAGCAGTTATGGACAATTAGCAAACAGGATAGCTAGCAATTAAAGTAAACAAGTTTCTATAAATAATGACGAACCATTCGGGTACAAATGTCGTTGACCGATGATAAGCAGCTAACAAAATACGCATATGCCTAAATAGGTACTAAATAAAATATTATCAAATATCTGTCTGATCCACAACACGCAGTGAATTCTCATAGGTGGTGCAAACCAGTTTTTTTACAATTCCTGGTATCTGTTAACAACATCTTAGTCATCATCACCTAACGGGATTTTAGTGCAGCATTGCTCGTTAATGCTCAGTTTTCTATGCATTTTTTGTTTGAACTTCGAAAAAGTTTTTTCGTACAGGTACAAATTAAGTTATAGCAGTACATCACCTGGGGTCACATTGGGCAAATGGTATCTTTTTAGATTCAATGTCGTAGTCATCAGAATATAGCATCGCCCCTAGGCGGTAAGGAAGGACTTATTGTAGCCATATCCTAGCAGTGCGGCATAATTGGTCAAAGCACAGGTCATATCAAACACAGCATCTAACAGTCGATTGAATTTTGGACCATTTGTGTTTTAGCTTGCACTTTCGTTCACCTTGTGAATTTAGTCGTCGCATTCGGTCGCATCCTCTTAAATTACGTGTTTTGACGTAATCGATGAATGATACCGACCGATAGACTAGTTGTGTAAGTGGAAGAGATAAAACAAGACCTTGACTAAGATCTGCTTTTGGGGATCAACGCGGAGGCAGAAAATAGTAGCAGTGCGGCTTTTATGGTCATCAGTGAAATATTTGAATATAGATTAAACGTGATTTGCCTAAAGCACTTCGAGACAGCATCGCCAGCACATCAGATCTAGCTTGTCCCGCAACAGTGGCTCATATTCCGCCAGAAGATGACGACAAAGTCTTCAGCATATTCCAATGCATTATTTTCCTAATTCTGGACAACTGATAGAACGATCATTAGACCTTAGAATGCCTGACGGATATTCGATAATTCTATTCATTTAAGTCTGATGCTGGATTTCAGTTTTTACTTCAGCTTAACTTTCTTTCTATCGACACATGAGCTGTGCGAGTGAAAGAGATAACTAAGACCTGTTTCGGTTTGCGAATATAATGTTACTGGACACAAAATAATAGAGTGTTTAGGAGTTTGACAGCGAAAGATTTGGAGCAAGTATTATATTTATTAGTCGTCCGGAGGCGAGATAGGCAGACGACATTGTTGCCATCGCGGGATATCCTGGAAGATGCTGGCACAAGAATGTTGGCAAAAGCGAAGAGAGGCCTATACGTAGCACTGGGTGAAGTCGGCTGTTGATGATGAAATGATCATTATTGGACGAGATTTGCTTTACCGAAATAGTAATTTTGAAATAGCTAATTAGACGGGATATCCTGGAAGAGGCTGGCACAAGAATGTTAGCAAAAGCGAAGAGAGGTCTATAGGTACGTAGCATTGGGTGAAGTCGGCTGTTGATGATGAAATGATCATTATTGGCCGAGATTTGCTTTACCGAAATAGTAATTTTGAAATAGCAAATTAGACGGGATATCCTGGAAGAGGCTGGCACAAGAATGTTGGCAAAAGCGAAGAGAGGCCTATACGTAGCACTGGGTGAAGTCGGCTGTTGATGATGAAATGATCATTATTGGACGAGATTTGCTTTACCGAAATAGTAATTTTGAAATAGTAAATTAGACGTAGTCTCATCATCCAAGATCTAACCTCTACTAGGGCGACGAAATAGCCACCACGTAGCATATTTTTATTTCTTGGTATTTAAAGTTCTATTTAGGTCATGCAGTATCTCAATCCAGTCCAAGTTTATTTACCTACTACAGTCTGACGGAAGCAAATATTTAATTGATTCACGCATGAATCAATCGCTATTCATTTGAAAACGGTTGGATACAACGCTGCCGCGCTGACAAAAATAAGCACACGTATTTTCACAAGGGTTTTCTTCATAAAGGTATTTTTTTGTTTATTTTTTATTATTTACAGCACTTTTGATATTACAATTTTGGTTTTAGCGACACATCTTATCTGTGTGCAGGCGAGCCGTCGTTTAACTTTTATAAAATGTTACAACCACAATGATGAATTTATAGAACTTAAGTAGGTAGGTACTTAGATGCTTGTATATTTGAAAAACAACTTTATAAATGGCTGAATATAAGGGTCGGTTATCACTTATCAAGTTATCAGTCTTAATTTCTCATAATATGGCATTTTCTATCAATCCTTCTAAAATTCACATAATTTACACTAGCATAAAGTTTAAGCAGAATTAAAATCACTTGGAAACAAAGATTGAATGAGATATTGCTTACTCAAATGAATGTAGGTACCTTATTAGTTTTTGAACCTATGAGCTGCAATTACCAAACTTAAAAAAACACGTTTCTGAAAGACAGGTCAGTCATATTAATACTACCTTGAAACAGTGTTTGGCATAAAAATGGACAGAACAAAATTATGTTTCTATGCCAAGGTCACCTTATCTGGTACTCGTCAGCAGCAAATTAGTGTCATTTGAACGGAAACTGGTCAAGTAGACAGATAACAAACACATAGAACATCTGTTTGTGCAGTACCTACCAATCAATGATTCATTGTGTTTCCTGGTTCCTGACCATTATTGGACAGGTGGCAACAAGTTACATATATGATAAGTACTAAGTTGCCTATAAGATCTCAAATCATATCGCGTCTAATTTCTCCGAAGGCTCTCCGGTGAGCTATAGTACAGCCCTACAGTTACGTTAGGAATAAATAGCTGCTTTTAAGTCTGTAAAACGCTATTTGCTTGTTTTTCAAGGAAATGATGACTGCATTATTTCCTGTCACAGATTCATCTTTGTTTTAAGGCATTGGTAATTTAATCCATTGATTGGAAAACCAGAATTTTGGAAAGTCATTCGAAATGTTGACTAAATCATCAGGTAGGTATTAGTCTTCAAAATAATTCAAGGGCGTAAGAACGGGGTTTCCCCAGGCAAAAAAATAGCGGACGATTTGAAATAAAATCCGAAAATAAATTGTGCGCGAGATTATCTCGGAGTTTCGCCAGATATTCACTTCAACTGGGATTTTTAGTAGGTAATTTAAAGAAATCGGTTTTCTGACATTGTATTTCTTACAAAAAATATTTTGATTTCATATTTTTATTCATAAAAGAAAAAAAATATGCAATAGTAGGTAATACAATGCAATGCAATTACTTTCGATGCTGACATGAAAAAGGGTTATAAGTTCTATTAAGATCTACCGCAAATAAATACAAAAATATGTATAATAAATAAAACCATACCATTACGGGCGAATTGTTCACGGTGTTGCCGAGAAGGCAGACGTTTAATCAACTTCATGGGTCCAGGGAATTATCAAAACAGCTTATTAGGATGAATGTTTGCACAATACTAAGAGAAAAAACGAAGATAGCACAGGACTGATACTATTGATAGCACATACTGAAAATGTTGTGAAACTTCATGTTGAAGAAATATATCGGAAATATGACAACCAACCAAAATCACACAAAAGCATTGCAATAGTTGTGACGCTCAAGTTTTGCAGGTGTGTGTAGATAAAATATAATAATGAACAACTTCAAGTCTAATGAGTAATTCGGTAAGTAATTACTACCCTCACACGGGAGGCGATAAGGTGCATTTTTGAATGACGGACATTTTGAGTGTGCGTTTCGACCGCGCGGCCACGACGTTTTTTTTTTTAAAAAACTGTACCAAGTTTATGTAAAAGTTTGTAAAAGTTGATTCCCAAAACCATAAATTTGTCAAAGTTATGGTTACAAAGTTATAAGGGTTTGAACGTGGCCGCGCCATCGAAACGCGGAGAACCGCGCGGCCACGGAGATCTTTAAAACTAAGCGTTGCAGAGACCTGCAATTTAGGTAAATAACAGATTCCAGATGTAAAAAAATTGTAAAAATATAGAAAAAAACCCTAGGTTTATATTTTAGGAGCTGTAACACTAAAACCCCATGGCCGCGCCATTGAAACGGTGAAAACCACGTTATCGCCGATATCTCGCTGAAAAAGCATCGTAGTGGTCTGGAGTTTCTTGTGATTCATAGATTTGAATTTGTCAAATCATGTAAAAATACAAAAAAAAACCCTAGGTTTATATTTTAGGTGCTATAAGACTAAAACGCCATGGCCGCGCCATTGAAACGGTGAAAAATACGTTATCGCCGATATCTCGCTGAAAAAGCGTCGTAGAGGTCTGAATTTTCTTGTAAAACATAGATTTGAATTTGTCAAATCATGTAAAAATACAAAAAAACCATAGGTTAATATTTTAGGTGCTATAAGACTAAAACGCCATGGCCGCGCCATTGAAACGGTGAAAAATACGTTATCGCCGATATCTCGCTGAAAAAGCATCGTAGAGGTCTGAAGTTTCTTGTAAAACCTAGATTTAAATATGTCAAAACTTTTGGAAATACCCAAAAAGGACCTAGGTTTATATTTTAGGAGCTGTAAGACTAAAACCCCATGGCCGCGCCATTGAAACGGTTAAAACCACGTTATCGCCGATATCTCGCTGAAAAAGCATCGCAGAGGGCTGAAGTTGTTTGTAAAACAATGATTAGAATTTGTCAAAAATTGGAAAAATACACAATAAATTTCTAGGTTTATATTTTAGGAGCAGTAAGGCTAAAACCCCATGGCCGAAACGGTGAAAATCACGTTATCGCCGATATCTCGCTGAAAAAGCATCGTAGAGGTCTGAAGTTTCTTGTAAAACCAAGATTTGAATTTATCATTTTTTTTAAAAATACACAAAATAATCCTAGCTTTGTATATCAGGAGCTGTAGTACGATATCGTTTAGAACCTTTGTTGTTTCGATAGGGTGACCATGACTTTGTGTTTACAGAAAACTTTCCACCTATTGCATTTCCCTAGAAATTCCAAAACTAGGTTTACTAAAAAATGAAAAAGTATTACGACAGTAACTAGTATGTATTACTTACCTTGGTTAAGAAGCATTAATTTGAAATCCAATCGTAAGGCGTAACAAAGTCCCGCGATGACCTCCGGCCACCGTAGACGCGGGCCTGTGGACGGTGAGTGATGGGCTAACTCGCCGTCCGTCCGTCTCACGACGAAAACTGGCCGTGTCGACGGCGCGTTCGTGTTCCACGCGCGCCTCAAAGAGATGTCAGCAACATGGGAGGGGCCCGAAAGGGCCGACGCCTGTCGGGGCCGCGGGTAGTCCAACGGTTATCGCGGCCTCGACATAGAGGGCGAAGAAGGAACATGGGTGGTTTTTAGTCAGTAGAAGTCTGACACTCCCTTTCGCTCTGCCCAAGAGCGGGAGGGGTTATTCGATGATTTTACACCCACCAAAAAAAAAAAAAAAAGGCGTAACAAAGTGCACTCTAAAAGAGATATCCTGTAGTCGCGCAGTCTCCGCCAAAAGCCTTTTGTTGCAGTCGTCGTTTTACTTTCAGTTAATTCGTAGGGACTACTCGTTGGTGTTTGTTTGGTGTTTTTATATTTTGGCATTCCTACGGACTTTGATTTGAGCACTGTTTCGGACATTTTTTTATATCTTTGGAAAACTAAGTTCTGCTCTTACAATTTGGACTTTGTTACGCCTTACGATTGGATTTCAAATTAATGCTTCATAACCAAGGTAAGTAATACATACTAGTTACTGTCGTAATACTTTTTCATTTTTTAGTAAACCTAGTTTTGGAATTTCTAGGGAAATGCAATAGGTGGAAAGTTTTCTGTAAACACAAAGTCATGGTCACCCTATCGAAACAACAAAGGTTCTAAACGATATCGTACTAGAGCTCCTGATATACAAAGCTAGGATAATTTTTTGTATTTTTAAAAAATTTGATAAATTCAAATCTTGGTTTTACAAGAAACTTCAGACCTCTACGATGCTTTTTCAGCGAGATATCGGCGATAACGTGATTTTCACCGTTTCGGCCATGGGGTTTTAGCCTTACTGCTCCTAAAATATAAACCTAGAAATTTATTGTGTATTTTTCCAATTTTTGACAAATTCTAATCATTGTTTTACAAACAACTTCAGCCCTCTGCGATGCTTTTTCAGCGAGATATCGGCGATAACGTGGTTTTAACCGTTTCAATGGCGCGGCCATGGGGTTTTAGTCTTACAGCTCCTAAAATATAAACCTAGGTCCTTTTTGGGTATTTCCAAAAGTTTTGACATATTTAAATCTAGGTTTTACAAGAAACTTCAGACCTCTACGATGCTTTTTCAGCGAGATATCGGCGATAACGTATTTTTCACCGTTTCAATGGCGCGGCCATGGCGTTTTAGTCTTATAGCACCTAAAATATTAACCTATGGTTTTTTTGTATTTTTACATGATTTGACAAATTCAAATCTATGTTTTACAAGAAAATTCAGACCTCTACGACGCTTTTTCAGCGAGATATCGGCGATAACGTATTTTTCACCGTTTCAATGGCGCGGCCATGGCGTTTTAGTCTTATAGCACCTAAAATATAAACCTAGGGTTTTTTTTTTGTATTTTTACATGATTTGACAAATTCAAATCTATGAATCACAAGAAACTCCAGACCACTACGATGCTTTTTCAGCGAGATATCGGCGATAACGTGGTTTTCACCGTTTCAATGGCGCGGCCATGGGGTTTTAGTGTTACAGCTCCTAAAATATAAACCTAGGGTTTTTTTCTATATTTTTACAATTTTTTTACATCTGGAATCTGTTATTTACCTAAATTGCAGGTCTCTGCAACGCTTAGTTTTAAAGATCTCCGTGGCCGCGCGATTCTCCGCGTTTCGATGGCGCGGCCATGTTCAAACCCTTATAACTTTGTAACCATAACTTTGACAAATTTATGGTTTTGGGAATCAACTTTTACAAACTTTTACATAAACTTGGTACAGTTTTTTTTTTAAAAAAACGTCGTGGCCGCGCGGTCGAAACGCACACCATTTTGAAGATGATAAAAAGGCAGAATTTTTCAAGTAGGTAGCTTCAGAGGAATGCAGCTCTACATTGGCTATGAATTACGATATGATTCTTGTCTGTCTGGAAATTATAGAACTAAATATGTAATCAAAAATAATTATTTATAAGCACCAAGAATAAATATTTACCTAAACCTTATATGACAAGATAACATCATTAGGTCTACAAAAACTCAATCAAATATTAAATTCAAACACAAAAGTGTGAGAGTGAAAGCTGCTTGAAATTCTTATTTCTACCAATTCTACCTACCTCATGAACTCATGATTTTCATACTAAGCAATTTGTATGTATACATATGTGTAGCATCATTAAACTAACATTGGTATTCCCCTTAATTCGTTCTTGGTTTTTTTCATAATTATGGGCTTTCTCCTATGTATGTTGCATTGTTAGGTGGCAGCTCTTTTTAGAATTACTGAAAGATTAGTGTTGCTTTTATGTGCTCTGCTTTGCTTTTTTTTGCTCTGTTGTTTTTTTAAATTGGTCATTTACCATTGTGTGTTTTATTGTTAAGTGATAGTTCTTTTAAGAATTAGTATGAGTAATGTTTTTCTTTTAGTTGATACTTGATAGCTTTGTGAATAATTATTATCCACAGTTAAGTTAATGAAACTTAAACTTTTCCTTATAGGTAAGTACTTGTAAACAAACAAGTCTAGTTTATTCAAATGTTGTCTACTACAAATTCCATCTTGTTTTTTGTCTTGTATGCAGCTATTGAATAGTTTACAACCCTGACTTTGTTCACTTGGACTGATCGGAATTATGAATTATTTCTATCAGTTAAAAATTCTTTTGTAATACTGTACTATCTCATACATTTAAACTTACAAACCATGCCTCTTTTAACACTGTACACAGGCTGTTATTATCATAGTTTTTGTGCTAGCATTTTGCTTGCTTGCATGCTTTTCTATGCATAAGCTCTTAAATCTGGCAGCGAGATGAGCAGAAGATATTGTTGACACTGGTAAAACCTGGATGACTCTGGCACTAAAGCATAGAGACAGGCATAAACAAAGAAACAAATACCCAGCATTGGGTAAAGGTCTTGTAGTGGATGATACTGATGATGAAGTAACAATTTCCTTTTTAGGGTTCCATAGCCGAATGGCAAAAAACGGAAACGGAACCTAAACAGAACTTATAGATTCTGTCTGTCTGTACGTCCGTATGTCACAGCTTCTTTCAATTATTAAAACGACAGTTGAAACTTGGTAGGTAGATGTATCCTGTAAACAGCTTTACAATTTTTATACCAAATTATAAAAAAAAAGATTAAGGGATCCCCATACATGGAACTGAAACTAAATAAAAACCTTTTGAATTAAACCTATTTGTGTGGGGTATCTGTGGACAAGTCTTTAAAAATTACATCAAGGATTCCTAAAACTATTTTTGTCAGGGACAATCTTTTAAAAGATAGACACTTCAAAGATTTAACAAGAAATAATACAAAGCAAAGGAAGCCCCCTTTACTTTGTATTATTTCTTGTTAACTCTACTCCCTGCAACCATGGTACGGAACCCTTCATGTGCAAGTCCAACTTGCTCTTGGCCAGTTTTTTTAACTAACATTCTATATCAACAATTTGAATTAAATTTAAACCATCTGAAATTCTTGAGACTTGTTTACTAGTTTTAACTTTGCATTCAAGATTAATATCATTGAGAGGGCATGAAAATAGACCAAAAGTGAAGTCTAGACGTGAGTCTAATCACATAATAAAAGTATAGTACTGGATGATGTGAGTAATATGAATTAACTGGCATAGATAGATGATCTTTAGATGTTTACAAGGCACATATAAAAGTAAAGCACTAAAATTAAATTAAAGATTTTTGCTGTGAGAATTTCAGTTTAATTTGTTTGTGTGTGAGTATGGCTAAGCCTATAGACCAGGATCAGGCACTAATTCCCTGTTTCGATTTTTATGTGTGTGTTTTATATTATAAAGGCGAAAGCAAAAAACTACTGAACGTATTTGGATAAAATTTGGTAAACAGATAGTTTATAACATGGATTAGCACATAGGATCGTTTTTACCCCAATTTTATCTTCCCATGGCATAATTTTCGAGTTTTAGCTGGTGAAGCCGCTAAAATTCTCATTCTTTCTTGGAGATCAGGTGTTGTACAACAGATTGGGTGAGGCCTAGTTCTAGCAGTGAACTGCAATAGGTTCTATTTCTATTTTTTTATTGGTTTGATGAATCAAGCTCTTTGTTATTAGTAAATCAGTATTTTATTCCCATGTTTTCAAGATTTATACTGATATTATTTTCATTGGTAGATAAGAAAGTGAAAATTTCTAATAAATCATTAAATTCCAGAGAGGTCTGATACATTTTAAACTTTTACTACACATAATATTATGCAGCCATTTTCATGTAACAGTAGTTTAAGTTAAAAATCAAAATGATTTGGGAAACGTGAGTTACAATCTCACACATCAGAATTCACACTTCGTCATTAGCAGTCATGGATCCCTAGTCTTTGTGAGTCACAACCAGTTTTCACTCACAATCTTCTGAATCTTATCATTTGGTTGTCAGCCTGCCAACACTTTTTCTAGCATCTCTTGGTTAAGGCTTTACCTAACGCACAATGGCCCAATCGAGAGGCTAAATGCGGATGAAGCCCAGTTAAACAAAACTAAGGCTTTACCTAATAACTCTTTGCTTTGAAAAGCATCCTACCCACCACCATTTTAGAGCTGTTACTCATAATCCAACATTCTGAACATTGGTTCTATATTGGATTTCTGGATTACAGACTTTTATAGATAGACCTAACATGGCTCGCTTAATAGCCCTTTGTGCAACATGAATATTTATTGACAAATGGAATTAATGAGTAAATCATGGTTCATGCACACATTATTAAGATTTAGTATAATTAGTACCTAGACGAAAATGTTATTTGCTGCTGTACAATATTTGTATTTCTGTATTGAAAATTGCCAAATTGGAAATCTTTCTGAGCACTATGAATGATGAGTGTGAGAGATAACGCAATAATGTATTTGTGTGCGTTGAAATGCTGTTCTAATACTTCCTACTCAGATACCAGAAATAGCAAAAAATTTACATTGTGCAATTTTTTTGTGACACAACACTGTACAGGCAACAAGCAGTCATTTTCGTGGTTGATCACCTGTAGTTCCTAGTAATATGTCTGATGATGCAACTAATCATATTATTTGATAGAAGGAAATTGTTACAACAATGCCTTTCTAAAAAAAAAATTGCTGACATATATATTGGCTATAATGGCAAAATAAAATGAAAATTTACATTTCATAGTCTCATATTACCAGTACATATTGCACTGATGTGATGATTTCAGTTTGAATTGTTGTTATAGTCAGATCTAAAGCTTTTGCTTCGTTTAATTGAATTTCCATAGTTCCAGTGAGTTTGTGCATAATAACATTTACAAAAGCTGTAGATAGACTTCTATTGTTATCACACACAGTAGCTTTGATTATAATAAAATAGAATCTGTGTCCATAAGCTCGTCCTTCTTTCAATATAATATTGCATATCAAAATAACGTTCAAAAAGTTTAAATAAAAAGTTGTACTCACTCCTTTCCTCGTAAACTTGTATCCATATTTGAACGCAGGCTTAATTTTTCATATATTATGTTAGGATGATAGCACGGCACAGCTAAAACTTGTTGAGTTCTACCTGCGTTCAAAACAAAGCAAACAAAGTGAATGCAACTAACTGCAATGGATCACGATGTCGAGTCTGTCAAAATTTGAAGTTACAGATACATGACTGTAAACAATTACACATTTGTAGCATCGAAAAGTTGAGCTTGTACGAAAACCCATGATAGCAACAAAGAAGCCACTATACACGTAACGTATGCTCTGGATTGCTATTGAGATAACTGACATTTCATGACATTTGTCAAATGCATTTTTAATCGTTTGGGTTACTAGAGTATAAAATGGAGTTACTGATACAAAAAACATATTAAAAATTAATTTTTGCTCGAATTTAGTTACTCATTTAGATGGAATTTAATAAAAATATTTTACATTAAACAATTACGTTCAGTTGTCTTAGTGAAAAGATTGGCAATTTTTTAAACCGTTTGTCCTCGGAATCCCCAGTTTTAGAAGACTAATCTAAATGAATATTAGATAATATTTTTCACAAATGTTTTTCTTCTTAAACTAGACTTTCGTTCTATCGCTTACTTTGTCGAAAACTATGAAAAGTTAGGCGCAAAGGTGATGCTAGTAGCGCCATCTACCAGATTTAACATGAACTACAATCGAATCATGGTCTCTTGGGTTTAAACAAGTTCCCGGAATAAACGCATGGTGAGTCCCAATCCCAAAATCCCAACTAGTCTGTCTATTGTTGCCATCCCTCCAGTGAAACCCTTACACACACCCGTATCTACTTCACATTCTTCGATAGATAGGTACAGTTATAACGTGGTAAGGTTATAAGTGTACTGCCCCTTTATTATGGTTCTCGAGTCTACAGCCAAGGATTGTACGGTTGGGAGCTAAGCTCTCCATCTTTAGACATTTATTTAGGCACCTCAGTCGATCAAGGAATGTCCGGTTCAGCACTAAGCGCCTGAGCTCAGGGCTTCTAGGCTTAATTAGCAACATAGTACCTACTAAAAGAAACCTAGGTAGGTACCAAGTGACTTTAGCAATAGCAATATTGTTGGATCCAATCTCAGACCAAATATTTATTTGGTCTGAGCACCCAATGTGTTTCTTGTAAGTGTAGGTTTCGGCAATGCATGCGTAACCCGGTTTCGATTTTAC
The DNA here is from genome assembly GCA_932274075.1 of Diarsia rubi. Classification (NCBI taxonomy): domain Eukaryota; kingdom Metazoa; phylum Arthropoda; class Insecta; order Lepidoptera; family Noctuidae; genus Diarsia; species Diarsia rubi. The sequence goes on along the minus strand of OW026424.1, from coordinate 13,687,609 downwards.
TATTGGACCGAAACAGGAACGGTCAACCAGCCCTTCCGATAGCGTGAGTTTTGAGAGCGTAAGTTATGCACATCTATCTATATAGGTAGGTATATAAAAGAAAGTCATGCTAATTATACTATTTATAACTCAAGAACGGCTGCACCGATTTGGCTGAAAATTGGTGGGGAGGTAGCTTAGAACCAGGAGACGGAAGTACTTTTATAAAATACATAATTATTTAAAATTAAAAACATGATTTTTTTAATACTTATACAGTAGAAAATTACCAGTAAGAAAATAACCCACTACCGCGTTTTTTGCAGTCTGCGGTAATTTGCTCCATACATACTCTTCCTTGCAAAACCTGACACAAATAATTATATTCTTACTTTTCGTACCCTATCACGAGCCTTCAGGTAGGTAGAGCAGATGTACGCCGTGACAAAGGCTTTTAGCAATATCTGTAAACAAACCATTCTTTTGAGGTCGGATCAAGGCCGCCATGAATGGCGTTGTGGCGGGCCTAACTTTTAATAAGATTTATTGTAACCGATCTTGTTTTGACAATCACAATAGTGTGATTCTTGGCGGTAAACGGACATCTTTGTGTGGTCTTGAGGTTTATTGAAAAGGTTTTAGTAAAGTCAAAACTGAGTTTACACCTGGTGTAAAAAAAAAGTGAAATTAAGTATACCGATTTCTTGGGTGTTTTGCATGAACTTAAATATTTTAGAAGCACTTTTATCTAAATAAAAAGACAGTAAGACAGCCACGAAAAAGTTGAACTTAACTTTAGTTAAATTTGAAAAGTCGATAGTTAGTTAGTTTTTTTAGTTATTACGAACACTAGGTCTCCAGTTTGGCAGGTAGATACTTAAGATAAATACCTAGTAAATAAGTACTTACAAAGCAATATGATAAAAAATCAAATGTGTTTGAAATTCAACTAGGTACAAACTTATATTAAAATCTATTACCACTGCTTACAAACCAATTCTCGCGACCACCAGTCCACATCTCAATTTAAGAAGCTTCATTTCGAACGACTTTAAAACTCATGGGTTGTATAACAACTCACAAATGCTCCATAACAGCGATAGCGTTGAAACTCACCTGAGTTATGGTAATGGCTCCAAAGATACCACTATAGGCCCTTTACTCCCTACAGGCCGGTCTGCCGGACTCATTCGAAACGTAGGACCAGTTAATCTTAACGACATATAAACATAAAGATGTCTACTTCCACGTCACTAAAAGGCAATTGTTGTTAAATTTAATGACACATAAAATAAAATAGTCTGACTCACGATAATTATTGACGGATAAAGTAAAGTATTTGGTGTTAGGTCTCGTTAGTGTTGCATAGATTTATGATGTTCAAAATGTAAAAGCTGTTTTAGTCAGTAGTTGCCACCTGTAAATTAAACAAAACATATTTTAGACTCTTCTTTCCTGTTCCAGAATCATCAGGTATTTCGATAAGGTTTACGTTCCATCTGCAGGTGCATATGGAGACCTCCATCATTGGGCCTATGCCCATAGATTAATACAGCGCCTAGGCCGCTGGTAAATAAACAATAGACAAGACTTCCTCGATTTAATCTTACTGCACGGATTATGCCTGAAACGGGCACTTTGCAAATGCTCTAAATCACTCTATGAACATTATGCCTCATGTCAATGTTGTCCTGCACTAACAATCTCGACACAAATAAATTAAGTAGATGTTAATACGTTAATGAGCCAATTAACGTTAATTTCAAGAATGAGAGGTAATTACAGGAATCGTCTAATTATGTTTGAATTTATCGTTGACAGTATAATTTCCGCTATTCATAGTTTTTGTAATAACAGGATTAATCTGTGGTAATAGGTCGTTAAACTCTGTTTATAAAATGTTTGGAGGAAGTGATTAGATGTTCCTTCGGTAATCCAGAACTTAGTTTACACAGTTGGGTTTTAGAGATGATCTGAGCTGGTGAAAATCTTTTCGTTGTGGGAACGAACAGTTGTCCTAGTTACCGCTCTTCGCTTCTCATCATCAACATCGTCACCCTGTCGTTGTCTCATTCTACTTTATGGTCGACCCAACTTTAATTAACCCTTTTTTAATTAACCCTTCACACAAATACTAAGTAGTTTTTCAGGTTATAACTTTACTTAAATTACCTGCATGACCTGATTACTATTCAAAGCATCCACTAGCACAGTGTTTTAAGAGTGCTACATTGAGTTTTAAAGTAAAATGTGTTTTTTGACCCCAAATAACAAGTCGTTTACCCAGCAAAATTGCGTAGGGGTACTTATTTCGATGTACAAACTGCATGGTTGACGTATGTGCGAAGGGTTGATTTACACCCTGTATGTGAGTAAGAGTTCCATTATTTATGTGTTTAGGAAGGAATAAATGGTTAGTGTTACACTTAGCTTTCAGTGTATGTAGGCTAGCTAGTTATGATAACAATATTATTAGAAATTCTGAATCGACACTCTCATATGTTTAAAGGCTCCACCTACATACTGTTGAACCTTTTACCAGAGGGATAAGACCATTAGATAAGTACCAACATGCTTTTCCAACATCTAAAAGAAATCACATTAAACTAATGGACATAAAAATAGTCGATTTCGGAGCAAATGTAACTATCGTATCGAACTTCGGTGTTCATGAATGTTTACACCGAAATTCTTTTGCGAACAATCTTTTAGAAAAAAGCTTGGAAAGAAAACCATCCCGTATGAAGCGTCTTCGTTTTCTTGTTTATTTTGTAAGTGGTTTAACACAACAAGCATGAAATAACTAGAGCTAATTATGTCCTCTAATCACCAACCATAATTGTGATGATCATTGACTGTTGTTTGGCAGAAAAAAACATTAATTTGGAAAATAAACAGTAACCAACTATTAATTAAATTACTCTAAATGCACCATTGTTATTTAAGATCATTAATGATATTAAAGTTCATTTAGTCAATGAGATCTAAATCAAGATATTTAGGGTTTTATATAGTAACAAAAATTATATTGTTTAAGTATGTTAGTCAGAAAGGTTAAATGAATCCCAAAATTATTACCTAATGTGATTAATATGTTTGCGATCTAATTTTTCCTAACAATTATAATGATACGGTATTATTTGTTCAAGAATTCAACATTAGCCTTCTAAGGCGAGTCATTCAAAGGTAAGACCTATAAATTGGCTTCATAAATATTGCTAATATACTAACAAGTCGGTGTGACAACAATGGTATGGCTGAAGTAAACATGAACTTCCATAGTCCGCGCACGTCCGTGATTGGTCATTTCAGTATATCTCTGTTAGACGCAAAGCGAATCTCGAATGAATTACGGGAATTGTTTACAACGATACACGCCGATTTGGTCAAGATTTTCGATAAAAAGTTGAAGAATGAAGGGTGCGCCTGACGACGTTTTAATAGCAAATTCTCGTATCAGCTCTTTTGAAGCCGATTTAGAATTCGCGAAGCGTGGTCAAACGCGCCTCGAGAACAAGCAATTTTTATTTCATTGATCTTTCAATTCAAATAGCTAATAGGTAATATATTTAAGTAACATTGTTGTTTAGTCAAATTGTTATTGAGTTTTTTCATCACGAATTTCTCAGTAGAAGTTTTTGTGTGGTTTTTCTAACGTTCGATACATTCAGAAATGTAGGCTTACAAAACGGAAACTGCAAAGAAAGTTTCTAATAAACATACAGTCAAATCGACGAACATTTGTGGGTGTTCCAAACGTTATTTATGACGGACGCACTGTGGTTTTATTTCATGGCCGTAATTTATCATTACGCGTATTGATGTCATTGTACACCCGCCATTAACTGGGCTTAAACGATTTAATTTTAGACTTTCCCTCAAAACATTGATGGCACCTAATCACGGCGCCCACGGACAAGATAATCCTAAAATTTATTGGCCTTAACAAAAGACTGTCGTCAATCGAATAGATATTGTGGTCATACAGATTTATAAACAGTTTGGTGCTAATGAAATTATATTGAATTGCTATAAATTAGAGGCGAGGCGACAATGTCCGTTCTTGGGGTGACCACAATGATAGTCATTTACAATGCGTCGTATTTGGGTTAAATAGTGGTCACAAAATAAGACCACCCTAAATGTTTGGGTGCGTTGCGGTCCCCAGTCACAATAGTGTTGGGAGCAAGATGTTTGAGCTGCTTCAAGAAACGAATGATGTAATTTATAGGGCAGTTGGTCAATGAGTAAGTCGCGTCAAATAAAATAAACGCTAACAATGTGAGCTGTGAGAAGAGGTTGTGTGATATTTAAAATTGAAACACGTAAGAAGTTCAACTTACTGGCTTGTTATGGCTTTAGGCAGGCTTATACATAACTATATTTTGATTAGTTTACGTGACGACAAGAAAAAGGCGCTCCGTATGCTGAGCCAATCGAAAATGAATATACAAATAACTGGCATCCATCGCGGTATAATTAAATAATTATTTTATAGAATATCGCGGTTATTCTCACGAGCTTCCATTTGGTACATGACGTGTCTAAAATTCTTGTGGACAAAGGGCTGGGGCCGGTAGGGCAGCAGGAGCGTAGGTAGCATCGTCCGCGCGGCCTTCCGTCAATATCGTGGACAGCGGGGCACCATTGTCACTGAGCCCATTGTACCCGCTGACGCTGCGAAGCACAGACCAAAAATCATTAATTTTGTATCACAAAGCAAGAACCCACAAATCGAAGGCCTGAAAAAAATTAGGGCCCATTCAGGAGCGGTCACTGACACACGATGGGATGCACACTCGCGTAGCTACGTCGATATTTCGATTTGAGTTTTAATTATACTATTTTATACGACGATGCGGCCGACAAAGGTATGGTGAGGAGTCGTTCTGATATTGAAACCTGGTGTGGACTATGGATAATGATTACGTTTTTCGTCTTACATAACTCGAAATCTTAGTAAGCCAATAATATCGACAGAGGTTTGAAATGTCGTAAGAGACATCGCCCGTGCTGCTGGAATTAGGCACTTAACCAAACGCTGTCAAATTTCCATCGTCGATATTACTTCTAAACCACGTCTTTGTTCCTATTCAGTAAAATTGTATTTACAGCCACGTGTGGAGTACTTGTAAAACCAATAAAATATATAACGATACTATTGTTATGCTCAAATGTGAAGCATGTCACTAAACTCTAGTGTGAACTGTAAACGGATCCGTGTTCATGCATAGTTACATAAATCACGGGGTTTTTGTGATTAATGTCACAGTTAAACATAAAGATTCATAAATTAGTGCAGTCAGACTCGTACTAAAAGGCTCCGTGACAAACGTAACCGGATTAGCGGGCAGAACTATAAAATACGTTAAAAAATAAAACATTCCAGCTTACTGTTTACAGTTCACGTCTATAATTATTTATTAAAATCCCCCACATAAATTAAAATTTCCGTGTCACTGTGTAAAGAAGTTTTTAGAGTTCCGTAAGGGCAAAAGATGTAAAGTTAAAACCAGGTATTTATGTTTTTATTACACATAAATACAAAATAACAGAAATGTTGCTTACCAGTTTACTTATGGCGCAAATTGGTGCTGTAAGAGACATTAAAAAAAAAAGCTTTTCATGACCTACCCATTAGCAGTAGCTCAGCAGCTACTTCTAATTCAGCTGTTACACATAGTTCTAACTAGAACGCATCATGGTATAACAAGCTGCAACGCCTGCAACACCATACTATACACATACCACTGTTAAAATTTCACTAAAATCTGTCTCTACTGAACCCACTCAAGAATACCGCACAGCTGTGTATTCCTTGTATCCTATCACCAAAATATTTAAACAAACCATTCAACTATCAATAACGTGTGACGCAACAAATGCGATTAAAGCCGCTATACAGTCCCAGCCACCACAGATGTTTAGGGGGGAATTAAAAAGCATGTCAAAAAAACCTCTTTGTGACGACGAATTTCGCTTTATCCAGTAAACCGGAATCTGCGACCCTCCCAACAAAATAATGCTAATCATAATGGCATTACGTTCATTCGTCGGATTTTGTCAAGTATGTCGAGATAGGTCTCAAATTCTCATCATTTTTTTCTTTCTCCTTGTGCTTTTCTCATTATAAAACGTTAATATAAGCGGCGGCTGCGATTGTGGAGGCTAATCAGAAATGCGATTTGTTAATTGTGCTAAATACATCAAATGGAGCCTCTTTTATAAGTCCATTTTGGAAATTAATGAATTCAGAGCTCGGTAAGTCGGTTTTCTACAAGAGCCTGACCCAGTTCTAATAAAGTTGAATTAAAGTTAACTCGGCAAACGAGAGTTATGTATCGTGCTCTACATTTTTCATTGTGATAACTTTTGAGAGAAATAGGTACCATTGTATTAAAATACGACCTACATACCACACAGAATTCCCTATGGAAAACGGATTCTCATTTATCAACAAACATCCGCAGTTTCAAAGAAATATGATTTAGCCAAAATAACGCACATTTGGCCACAATATCTCCGTACAAAATAACAATATGACCTTAATGCCGACTTTACAAACCATTAGCCCAACTGATACAAAATATTTTGACAGTTACTACCACCAAATGTGTATGGCTCTTTGGGGATCGCCCATTAGATCCCTGGAAACACGGGAACAAAGTGAATGGCAGACAGCTAGGAAGATCGATTCGATTTATGCGTTTTTTGCCAAATATCACAAAAGGACCCTTGTTATTGACAGATAATAGAATCCAGAAACCATACACAGCAGTTGGCGGGAATCGATTCAACTTGTAATGTGGTTAGTTATGGTGATCAAAATCACATGTTGATTTCATTCGATGTCATTAAGTTAATGTAGTATATTTTTGGCTGCCAAACGTATAAATTATAGTGATGTACATCCTACACCCGTGTTCGTAGACAAGGCTTTTGTACCCATCGTTTTGTATTACCCACTTTAAGCCCACTTACGAAAGAGTTGTCACCGTTATTTTAATATTTATGGTCACGGTCTCACGGAAGAGAGATATTAGAAACAATTTTTCAGAATATCAAGGTCCATTGAATAATGATAGAAATTAATCATCGGTGGCAATCTGTGGTGCTGATTCATTAGGGATATGAACTATGACAAGCGAAGGTAACGACCTACTCTTTTTCTATACCATAGTGTCACGCAGGATGCATCTGTTATAAAAAGAAGATTTTATATTTTCAGCGGTTTGTCTAAATGTCGACCAAGTTATTAAGAACTGTGGTGATAGAAGAAAGTTTGAATCCGTCGGCTGTTTAGTAAGAATTAAGGGGGGTAGGGAATGTCAATGCAAGCTGGCTAGAAGGCCTGTTGAGGAGATTTACAACTTCCTGTAGTGAGTAACTGGCACGTTAGCACTGAACTTGATGTGACAGGGACACTTAAATCAGCCAAGTACATACATTTATTGCGCGTTTTTACCCATCCCTCATTAAGTAGTTACCTCCAAGAAAAAACTTGAAGATCGATGATCGCAATCAATGATCGTTATCGATGATCACTTTCGATAAGATCACAGTATTTTATTAAAACTAGTTTTGACTTGAGCTGGATAAATATTTAAATTTTAAATTATGACTTTACCTTTTTGTTTTATCGAATGTGGTCTCTATTAATTTACGCTTCGTTGTTAGGGTTCTGTAGTTAAATAAAAAAGCTTGGTCATATTGTTGTTTTAGTGGCAAAACGAAACGTATGTGCAGACACCAAGCACATCAATTTACCCGAAACGGTAAAAAATCCGATCGACCTTGAACCTATTTTTTAAGCAATAAAGTTGAAAATCTATTTTAAAAAATTACAAATTTTACTCTACTATAGCTTGATGTGCTAGCGTCTTTATCGAGTAATTAAAGTATTTGTGGAATTTTGACATATTTCTTCACATAAATAAATTGCTTCATGTAATGAAAAAATTAATTCCTTGTAAAAAAAACATGGACGGAATCCTAACATGAGCAGCTGACTTGTACTTTAAAGGTTTTATAAGAGGCGTGGCAATTTTTTTCTACTTTTAATTTATGTTCGATATTTCTTCGTTAATTTAAGATTCTTGCTTAAGGCCAGAATTCCTTTCTCCTCTTTGCTTCTTTAGTTTCGTTGTAACCATAACTGTTTCATTTTCATAATAAATTGACTTTGCAATGTCTGTTTAAATATTTAATAGTCTTAGCTTTCCATTATCAGTTCATATTTCGACGATGTCAATTTCTATTCAAAAGTTACCTTACGTCGAATGAATTTATGTTTACGTATGAGTTTTGTCCTTATGTTTTCATTTGCGGCAGCCACATAAAAAAAGATTGTCTTGTCACTCTGCCTTCAAACCGCCACTAAGAATTTATTACCCATTACATTTGCAGACTTTTATGAAGAGTAGGACACTAGAATTACAACAAAACATTTTGTATTATAGGACTTCATCACTACCTATGTGACCTCGTCTGTAACTGGGTAACCAAAAACCTCTTGAAAAGATCCACGTATGACAGCTGGCACCAATAGAGTAGCAGATTGCGTTGCCTATTCTTGAATATCGACCCGTGCTGCTGTTATTATTTATCCAGAATCAACACATTATCCATCTGCCTAACCTTTTCCCAAGTATGTTGTCATGTTGAGATTATTGGGTCGGCTTCCAGTCTAACCGGATGCTGTTGAATATCAGGGATGGAGCAGAATTTTAGATGGAGCGACTGCCAATCTGACCTCCACAACACATCCCTACTTTTTTTTCCTTTTTTTTTCGGGGCTGTGAAATCATCAAATAACCCCTCCCGCTCTTGGGCAGAGCGAAAGGGAGTGTCAGACGTCTACTGACTAAAAACCACCCATGTTCCTTCTTTGCCCTATATGTCAAGGCCGCGGTAACTCTTACAACATCCCGCAGCCCCGACGGGCGTCTACCCTTGCGGGGCTCCCTTCCATGTTGCTGACATCTCTTTGAGGCGCGCGTGGAACACGAACACGCCGTCGACACGGCCTGTCGTCGTCATAAGACGGACGGACGGTGAGCTAGCCCATCACTCACCGTCCACAAGCCCGCGTTTACGGTGGTCGGAAGCCACCCAACCATACCCTTTGGTAAGGCTTGCTGTCCGACTTTTAGACCACTGACTTCTTGTCACGATTGTCAACGATGTACAAATGACAGTCGGGACCAACGGCTTTACGTGCTTTCGAGGCGTGGAGGAAACTGGGCAAGCGCGACTTAACCTAAAGATCAAAATCAAAATATTTTTATTTCACATAGGCCTACACGGACACTTATTAAAAGTCGATAAAAAGGTGCACGTCTCGATGCATTGGTCGATTCCTAAGGAGAAGAACCGCCTCCAATGGTGACTCTTTTAATCTTTTAAAATCGTTTGGATTAACAATAAGGTATAATACACACATGAAGACCAGGCAGATTAATGTCTGAGATGTCTTTTGAAGAAAACACACAGATTCGAGTGGACCCGTCCAGTCAGTGCAAGCATTTGTCAGTGTGAAAGCGTTTGTGTTATTATCTATATCCATGCAGCTACGAGCTCCACTACCAATAATAATAAAATCAGATATCCATAAATCCACGTTATGCTACCATCGCGCGTCAGGTCGTTCGGAGTGCACTCGTTTAGATCTGTTAACTCTTTGCGGTACAATTTTTGTGTTTCTCCGCCGAGAATGCCAATAAAGCCCTTTTCATGTTCCCCGGCGCCTTTTGTTTGTCCCACTGAATTGCGTGTTCGCTTTTACATTTGATTCTGTGATAAAATACCAAAGAAACCAACGTATTGAACACTTTGCCGCACAGTAGTTCAGGTATTTTTCTCAACCTGGATGTGTGAATGTTATTCTTAAGCGGTATTTTTTAATTAGAGTTCAGTACAGTTCGTTTTGGTACATTTTTTGACTGCTTCAAATAGTTTTTGTGAAATTATGCGGATGTGATGGAAAAAGATTTTAATGTGACTCTACATTTTAGTTTAAACGTGTACAGGGTGGTGTCTAAATCTATTAATTAAATAAGATTTTTATTAAATAAAATTAGAAAAGTTTTAGTAGTAGCACCCTATATATGTAGTAACTTATTCAAATAAAATAGGTACCTAAACATTTCAATGCAGTGTTGGGAAATGGAAAAAAAGTATCCATTAGCATTGATAAAATACAAAACAGACTGTTAAAGTCAAGGAATCACTGATTACCTACTTCACACTTTTAATCCCTTACCCGATTGTCTATGGTCCAAAAGTTTCCAAAGAGGTTTTAAGGAAACGAGTTACAACTCGTTACTTATGATGACGTCATCATGAGTAAGTAGACAGGTGAGAGTGATAAGACGAGATATCGCAAAATGCGTCATAACATGACCCAGGTAGGTCTCGAATTAGAACAAAAGCGGATTGTCAGAAATGACAGTGTAATTGTACTGCATTATCGGCGATCATGTGAAAATATGCACGTTCTCAGCTGATAAGAGGCGATAAATATCGTAGGTAATCTGCCTATATCTCTTGGTATTGGGATTCCTTTAAGATTACGTACTTATTGTATTGTTATTTTGAGCTATCGGTGTGGATTATTTAAATAAGTAATTATTGAGCAATGTGCATTTTGTTATTTTTAAAGCCCGCATACATTATTTATTTTAATAAGCAGGCTACATTCGTCTCTTTTATTTAACTTGTAGGTAAATATCCTCTTATGGTAAAAAATAATCTTCGGTTAAGTAGTGGTGAGTTTCAATTTAAACTTCAATATAAACTATATTTATTAGTTCGCACGCTTTTCCGTCGGAACTCTATTGAAATTTTATGATTAGACAAAACAAACAAACTAAGCATCGCCATGTTTATAAAAGCTCGCAAAGCGCGCTTCTGTTCATGCCAATCTTGCGGCGAGCAACTTGTTGCCGTTGTGAACTTTTTAACAGACAGAGACACACGTATCGGGTTTCTCTGTCGGGGGAGGAGCAACCGTGCGCGGGGAGCGTGCCGCCACCGGCCGGTCGCTCAACTTGCCTTGCACTGCACTCAGTCGCTTCTCACGAGTCTTCGAGAGAGGCGCTTGCTGCTCCTCAGCTCGCGAACTCGTGCCGTTATGTGTCGCACTTCGAAACAAGTTTGACGGGAAATTCGTGAAGTTTTCCGAGCGCGTCCGGACTAACGTAGCGATGTGCGCGATAATATCAACTCAAACGGTGACAATTTAAATAAAGTGACAGTTTAAAGTGAGTTATTCGAGATGTTATCGATGGGATTATTGGCTGTGTGGTATGCCGCTTGGAGTTGGATGTACTTGGGTGCCGGCGCTGCTTCGCTGACGAGCCGCGTCGCGGAGGCGCCTCAGGAGTGCGAGTGGCAGCGAGTGTCGGGGGATGCCAGTGAGTCCACTCGCGTCCAGTTGGCGTGCTCGCTGCGCACGGCAGCCGGTGCCACAGACCTGCTGGCCGGCTTGAGCTCCTCGCAAGCTCAGCGCATCACGGTCCTAGACCTACATTGCACAGACGTTCTCTTCTTTGAGAGCTCTCTCGACTTTGGAAGAAGAAAAGAACAAGGAATACAGCTACTGTCCCGGTTCCATAACCTTAGAGAACTGAGGATAGAGTCTTGTAAGATTCGCTATGTTCCCTCTGCAGTGTTATCACCTCTTAGTGGATTGAGGAGCCTGACTCTTCGGACACACAACACGGATTGGTCAGCGATGTCAATGGAATTCCACAGAGACACATTTAGCGGCCTCACTGACTTACGAACTTTGGATTTGGGTGATAACAATATTTGGAACCTGCCTCCTGAGATATTCTGCGCTTTATACAATTTAAAAGAGCTGAATGTAACACAAAACAGATTGCAAGACATATCAAACCTTGGATTCTCCGACTGGGGTAATGGGCCAACTGCACCAGGTAAATCGTGCAACACAGTGCTAGAAACGTTAGACATGTCGTACAACGAAATAAGGACTCTACCTGACAATGGATTATCAAGTTTACGCGCACTTCAAAAGTTATTCTTACAAAACAATAGAATATCAGCTGTAGCGGATAGAGCTTTCGTGGGTTTGAGTGATTTGCAAATTCTCAATCTGTCAACAAATGCTTTGACTGCTTTACCACCTGAAATGTTCCAGTCGTCGAGAGATATTAAACAAATATATTTGAACAACAACTCGTTAAGTGTCCTAGCCCCTGGACTATTGGAAGGATTAGATCAATTGCAAATATTGGATTTATCGGTGAATGAATTGACAAGTGAATGGGTAAATAGAGACACATTTTCAGGACTAGTACGTTTGATTGTTCTCAATTTATCGCACAACAGAATAACAAAAATAGATGCACTACTATTTCAAGATTTGAACAACCTTCAGTTTTTAAGTTTGGAGCACAACAACGTAGCACGCGTAGCGGATGGTGCATTTTCTAATTTGAAAAACCTTCACTCGCTTTCTCTAGCACATAATAACATATTAGAAGTTGACAGCGGACATTTTTCAAATCTTTACGTACTGAACCAGTTGTTTCTCGACGGTAACAGAATAACGAAAGTTGATTTACGTTCCTTTGAGAATATCACAAAGCTTCATGACTTGGGACTAAGCGGGAACCAGTTATCAGAAGTGCCAGAAGCTATCAAAACGCTGAGATTTTTGACATCCTTGGACTTGGGCATGAACAGGATAACGAAAGTCACAACTGCTCAGTTCGAAGGATTGGATGATTTGTATGGCTTACGTCTCGTCGGAAATAAAATTGAGAAGATATCAAAGGATACATTTGCTGCATTACCGTCGATGCAAATATTGAACTTAGCTTCAAACAACATAGATCAAATAGACGACGGAGCTTTTGCTTCAAACCAACAGTTAAAAGCAATTGGACTGGACGGTAACAAACTGGTGGACTTGAAAGGCATATTTACTAACACCCAACCGCTTGTTTGGCTAAACGTGTCTAACAACGAGTTACTTTGGTTTGATTATAGCCATATTCCTACTAATTTGGAATGGCTGGATATGCATGAAAACAAAATTGAAAAGCTTGAAGACACATACGGACTAAAGGAATCTTGTTCAGTGAAAATGCTCGACATTAGCTACAATAAACTAAGAAGCATTGATGAGTTCTCTTTTCCAAGCAGTATAGAGACGGTCGTATTGAACAATAACAACATTGACAAAATAAGCCCAGGGACATTCCTGCAAAAGTATAATCTAAACAAAGTTATACTATATGCAAATAAAATAAGAACACTGGAGCTCGGCGCGTTCGCGATATCAGCTGTTCCTGATGACAAAGATTTACCCGAGTTTTATATTAGCGAAAATCCATTTGAGTGTGACTGTACAATGGAATGGCTGCAGACAATTAACCAATTAAGTGACCTCAGGCAGCGCCCGAGAGTAATGGATTTAGAAAGTGTAAGGTGCTCTTTAACCCATTCACGAACCAGATCGGATATGCTTTTGCTTGAAGTAAAATCTTCAGAATTTCTGTGCGAGTACGAGTCGCATTGTTTCGCGGTGTGCCATTGTTGTGACTTTGACGCCTGTGATTGTAAGATGACTTGCCCAGATAAATGCTCGTGTTATCATGATCAAACCTGGACCACCACTAACGTGGTCGATTGTTCGAGCGCTGGCTACGATCACGTGCCGGACAGAATTCCGATGGACGCGACCGAAATATACTTAGATGGAAATGACTTGAAAGAGTTAGGGAATCACGTTTTTATCGGCAAAAAAAAGTTACAAGTCTTGTATCTCAATAACAGCAATATCAATACAATACAAAATAGAACATTTAACGGTATTGAGTCATTGAGGATTCTTCATTTGGAGAACAATCATTTGGAGGTTTTGAGGAATACACAGTTTACAAGATTACCAAATCTGAATGAGCTTTATCTCGGTAACAATAAGATCAAGGTTATAGAAAACGACACATTTAATTATCTGCCTTCACTGGAGTACCTGGGCCTAGACAACAACGGGTACGTTGATTACATGCCATGGAGAGTCATTAACGACAACGATCCCCGCACTCGTGTCTCAGTAGATGGGAATAACTGGATTTGCGATTGTAAAGACGTCAACCAGTTGAATCAGTGGCTAATAAAAAAATCGAAAGATACTGAGAGTATGATGTGCTACTTTGCTCATGGTCTAGCAATGAACAAAACCATCGCAACAGTAGCAAAGGAATGTAAAACAGAGACAACAACTGAGGAGACCGGCACCGAGACACTGAAGCGATTATTCATTGAATCGCATGACGGTGTCGAAAATTACATTCCATATATCGCTGCGGTGCTGATAATAGCAATTATTCTCTTACTAATGTGTGCTCTGCTGTTCATGTTCCGAGAAGATTTTAAATTATGGATGCATTCGAGATACGGTGTAAGAGTATTCACTTCCACACCAAAAGATATGAACGACAATAAAAACAAACGGTTCGACGCTTTTTTTGTTTATAATCCAAGAGATGAAGACTTCGTGACTCGGGCCGTGAGCTCCGAACTGGAGAATATGGGTCATACGTTATGTTTACAACACAGGGACTTGCCCTTGGTGGAAAGACGTTCAGGTGACAGTTTAGTGAGTGCTTCTGAAAGTTCTAAAAGACTCGTTATAGTGTTATCAATAACATTCTTGCAACAAGAATGGTACGCGGCAGAATCGAATGCAGCTATCCAAAGTGCAATTAATTCAGTGAATGTTAGGCATAGACGTCAAAAGATAATATTCCTTGTGACGACGGACTTGAGTGCCATAAACATTGATCCAGACCTAAAAGTTTTACTTAAAACGTGTACAGTGATTGTGTGGGGTGAGAGGAACTGTTGGGAAAAGCTAAATTTTCGTTTACCGGATGTGGACGTGACTCTTCCAAATCGGACACTTCATAATGCGAATAATATGAAAAGTGCTAGTAACAGAGAGGCGTTTGGTCGTCATGGGAATTTGAGGTATACGGCGCCGCCGACGTCTCATGATCCTTGGTATAAGTACGGGATGAATCCACCTGGTTTGATGATGTCAAGCCCGATGCATTCGACCAGTGCTAGCGCAGAGGTGTCAGCGCGCAGCACAGAAGACGAAACGTGTTCGGTGGCTAGTAGCGAGGGTCGGCCTGATGACCGACTACCTCACCATCACAGTTACGTTTCCATAGACAATCACCAGTGCGAGGAACGACCTCTAAGGCCCGCCCAACAAATTCCCATGTCGAGCACAACGCATCCTCGAAAGACTTACTTTGTATAAGCGAACGATCATTGTGATTTAAACCGTTATCTGTAAATATCATTGTAAAGAAAATATTATGTATTAAAATAACTGGCATATGTACTGGACGCAATTTGTGTTTGTAAGCTTATCTTTGTTGGTGCTGTAATATTAAATTGTATTATGTAACAGTGATCGGTCTTGTATGCCAGACTTGAAAATTCTCTTTTATTGTACTGTAAGTACTATTGCTGACTGTAACTAATTCTGAACATATTTGTAGCATCTTTTGTACCTGTTTGAATAGCATTCATTGTCGACTTTCTTCCTTGTTTGTAGATAAATGAAGTTATGTAAACCCATACATTCCTTTTTGCATTATGTGCATGCATAGGTTGTAATATAAACGAGTACATACTTAACACTGGTACTTTAAGGTTCCTGATTAATTTTAAGACCTAACATGCTGAGTATTTGTGATAATGTTAGGTTACTTACACTGAATTTATCATGTCAAGTGAGAACTGTGTAAAATATGTACTGTAAATATAACTATGTAAGTAAAAGGTATCGCAGAACTGAAATGTACCCTAGTCAATTGTAAATAGCTTAATTATAAGAAGTATACGTTTAAGTAAATAATTTTGTGATGTAATTTTTAGCTAGGATATGAAATTTTTTCGTATTTATTACGCTTCCAAACGCAGAGTATGAATAAAATAATATTTTTATCTACTATTATTGCCTTTTAATGACTCAACTTGTTATACAACCTAAACTCACACTTCACACACATACACAAGACAAATTACAACAGATACAATCAACTGTTCATGGGAATTGTTCAAATATAAGTCATATTACTGGGTAGCAGTGAGACTAAATTAGTGTGTTCACTTTGAGGCACACAATAATAGTAAAAGCTCAAGCCAAGTCCGAGCGCAACCATCTGTCAAAGCTGTCAATGAAAAGTAAATATTATTTAAAGTAGTGTCCATATAAATAAAATGTTTAAGCTTACTCCATAAGTTTGTATCGGACAGGTGGAGGCTTTCAAAAGCCTCGGACGAATCTATTGAACTGTTTACCTTAGTCATAAACATTATCTAACAGGCTTGTCTCGTTTCCAAACATTTTCTCTCATGAGCTTTGCCCCTAAAAGTCCACATTTTAAAGTGACAGATATCGTTACAAAAAATGCTTGAATTTAAATCTAACTTAACAGGTCCTAACATTTTATAAATGCATATCTTAAATCGTTACAGGTGATAGAATAGGGGCAAACGTCGAGACGTCAAATAACTTTTTCATTGACATAATCAATTTACCGACCGCTTTGTTCGCCCATCCAGAGTCAAATGTATAAATATTTATTTTATCTAAATTGATCGAGCCGGATAAGATCACGCCCGAGCCCGTACGATTTTAATTTAAAAAGCGACCGCGACAGAGCGCGTGCGCCGATGGCCCGCTGCGAAATTATAAATCATCTGCCGACCGGGCCAATGATGAATAAACAGCATTTTAATTGACTTTTGATTACGACGATGTCTCTTCATTGTTAAGTAGCGGCGGTGTGAGCAAGTGGAGCAATCGATTACGCGTTAAGTGCGCAGACGCATATGTCAGGTCCCATTTGATATTTTAACTAATTGTGTTTCTTATTGAGGTGGAGTGATCGAATCTAATTCTTTTTGTAATACAGTTTAAAGATTTCAATAAATTAAACTTTTTGTAAATAAATTAGGCTAAATTGAATTTATTGCTTTACAGCCTTAACTAATAAGACTACGCTTTTTTGATCAACAAAACTTTGGAAGTCGTAGAAGTATTTTTTTTGTCTTGTGTTTATTTATTGATTTTAGATGCCTTTCAAAAGTTGACGACGAAAACGCAAGCAAATCAATTGCTAAATCGAATCACATAAGTCATGTTATTATAGATAAGATTTCAAACTTCGAATATCGTTAAGGATTTAAATGATGGTCATCAAGAGGTCCCATGTCTTTGACATACAGGCCATTCATTCAAGCCAAGACCTCGACATGGGCCACTCATCACCTTTTTTCCTCATGCAATACGATATCCTATCGTTTATTGTCCACGGCCGATTCTAAACCTGTTCTAAATGGATCTTACACATCTTAAACTAAGGTGGGAAATATCTAAACCCGAAGTGACAATTGATTATGTCCCCTGTAAAGACAAAAAGCGGAATCGTTCGATTAGTTATGTCGCCGGCGAGCGTAGGACGAGTTGAAACAATAGATTGGCTCTGCTTTATGATTCTATAAACATTTATGTCCCTATAAACGACCTTTTAGCTTTTGGTGGAGTTCAGATTGTGATGTTATCGGTGTACCGACAGGTTTATTACAAAAGTATTAATGGCACTTCTTATGAAAACGCTGCTATAAATTTCTGTTGACATTTTTAGGTCTTTTGCAAGCCCGTGAATAAAATGTAAATCATCACCGGTATCAACAGCATTTGAGTGCAGATCCGGACGGACCGTTCCATCTGATTTGTTTTTTATTATTTGCGTTACGATATTTTTGTCTGAAATCTAACCTCTCAATTTCAATATGCGTGGGTAGGTAAATGAAGGCTGTTTCTTATTAGCTACAAGTTAAATGTATCGTATCCTCATTAAATGATACTTCTATAGCCGTAAACGTGACCGCCCATAGCTATCCAAAATCGTATATATCCCAGGCCTAGCCAATGAAATGTTTCAAGAAATGTTCAACCAGCAAGATTCGCGTAGGATGTTCGAATGTCATAATAAAATATTTCCGTTATGGCTTTATAAAAACAAATAAAATACTTGACAGCTGAATTAAAATTTTAAATGGAATTATTGATATTGATTTTGTGGTGATGACCGATAATGTTGTTGTAATTACGGCTATATTATTTCCTAACGCGATTGACATCAAATTGTAGGTTGATGAAGTTAATTATCAGGCTTTATAATTACCTATTAAGACTAGTGGTTACTATTTTATTAAACGTTAAATATTTGTGTCTTTAATACCAGCTGGTAAATTTATAACAGTTTTCTATAGATGATTAACAATAACCCTAGTTGTCTATAGCATTGCTCAATGCTCAAGAGTCCATGTTGGTAATAATTAGGGTTGCAGCTGCTTCCGTCGGTGGGAGGAGTCACAGGTTTTTTAATAAATGTTTCGCTGTTATTGGTAGGAACGAAGGAAGGAATTACAAATTTAAATTCGCCAGGGAATAGCCCGTGACAGTGTTGAAAGCGGAGAATGTTACGCATATGCTGTTGTACTAAATTAGCTCTCTGTTTTTATTGTTTTCGACAAAAAGTAGGAACACATAGTCTATTTATAAATGGTACGATTTTTAATACAATAAAACCAGTCTCAAGTTATGTTAGAACATCGCCGAATTGAATCATTTACGACTTAACGACAGAGATAAAAATCAAATTTTAGTCGGCAGAATCAGATCGATAGAAATTAAACTTTAGCGTACATACATAACTTATTTAGGTTTCTTTTAATTATAATTTGCAAGCGTTAAGATATAGAAGCAATAAAACGAACGTTAGCGATAATCGCTGATAACAGCACCAAAAAGCTTTGCGTCATAAAAATGATATAAAATTTGAATGTGTTAATGAAACTAGCTCTTCATATTTCATTTATTTATTTATGTAAAACACCGTAGCGTTACTTGGGTGGCTTGCAAGATTCGGAAGAGATAAAAAAATAATTTTAATTATTATCATTGATCGAGGGCGAGCGTGTAACCCCTAATTTCTATTTTTGATATACGTCTACGTTTTGGGAACATCTGTAGGCTATTAGTCATATGAAGCTCCGGTATTAAGTTGAAAGTTTTTACTTCGGCGTAGTTAGAGGTATGCATGATTTTGTGGATAAGGGTAAATAGTACGGGACTAAGATTGCGGATAATTCCCCGGACGTGCCACAAACGGATGCTGGAAGCTAACGTGCTTTTATCTAAGTAAACACAGACATAATAAATGCTTCTGGGTCCAACATGAGTCACTTTAATAAGTAGCAAGAAAATAATTACCGAGCATAAGTAGGTATTTGCATAATCTTTGAAAATATTCTCAAGTATTGTAGAACGAGTTTCAGGCTTTTTTTTCTTGTTGGTTGTTCGCAGAGGAACTAATATTAATTTTTGTGTTTATTTCAATTGTGCTCTTGTACATTGTTGCTTTTGGTGAGCTTTAAAGGGTTCTTCAAAGCTTAAAATTATTTAAAAAAAATGGTTGGCATGACACTTAGATATTAGATTGTACTAGCTGTTGCCCGCTATAACTCGAAAATTATCCCACGGGAAGATAAAATCGGGATAAAACTATCATATGTGATAATCCAAGGTGTCAGCTAACTCCATACCTTAATTATTATATCTACATATTAGGTTGTGGAAAAAGTCTTTTCGCATTATAGTATGAACTTGTAATAAAATCTCTTTGGCTATACTATTTGTATCTGGCTGGTTTTGGTATCATTGAAAGTTTACATTTTAAAGAACATAATTCCAAATTCAAATTAGGAAAATGTGTGATTTTTATTTGTTTTTCGTACCGTCAAGATGAGTGAATCTAATGAAGAAATTCGATACATTTTAAAATTTTACTACAAAAAAGGTAAAAATGCAACGCAAGCCGCGAAAAAAAATTGTGGTGTTTATGGACCTAGTGCAGTGTCTGTGAGGGTAGCACAAATTTGGTTTAAGCGTTTTCAATCCGGAAATTTTGATGTCAAAGATACACGACGCTCTGGTCACCCTATTAGGGATAAAATGGATGTCATTTTTGAAAAAGTGGAGCAAGATCGGCATATCAGTTGTTACGACGTAGCTGGAGAACTAGGAATTGACCACAAAACAGTTTTGGCGCATTTGAAAAAACTGGGTACACAAAAAAGCTCGATATCTGGGTACCTCACGAGCTCACTGAAAGAAACCTAATGAACTGCGTACTCATTTGTGATTCTTTATTACGACGTAATGAAACCGAACCATTTTTGAAGAAGCTGATAACTGGTGATGAAAAGTGGATCACGTACGACAAGAACGTGCGAAAAAGGTGGTCAAAGGCCGGTCAGGCTTCACAGACTGGGGCGAAACCCGGTTTAACTCGCAACAAGGTGATGCTGTGTGTGTGGTGGGATTGGAAGGGCATTATTCATTATGAGCTGTTACCACGAGGCAGGACCATCGATTCTGAACTCTACTACGAACAACTGATGAGAATAAAGCAAGAAGATGAGATAAAGCAGCCGGAATTAATCAACAGAAGGGTGGTGTGGTTTTTCATCATGATAACGCTAGACCTCACACATCTTTAGTCAATCAGCAAAAATTAAGAGAGTTTGGCTGGGAGGTGTTAATGCATCCGCCGTGTAGTCCTGACCTTGCACCTTCAGATTTCCACCTATTTCGGTCTCTTCAGAATTCTTGAGGCAGTGTCAGGTTAACATCACGAGAGGACTGCCAAAACCACTTGTCGTGGTGTTTTGATCAGAAGTCGAAAATTTTCTATAGCAATAGGATCATGTCTCTACCTACAATATGGCAAAAAGTTATCGAACAAAATGGTACCTACATACTGTAGTTAAATGTAAATAAACTATATTAAAAAATGTGTTGAATTAATAATAAATTAAGAAAAAATGCGAAGAAACTTTTTCCCCAACCTATTATTAATATTAAAATCGCTCCAGCCGTTTAGACGTGAAGTAGTAACAAACATACACACTCACAAACTTTCGCCTTTATAATATTAGTGTGATAGTGAGATTATTAAAAAAAACAAACAGATGATTGTATTTTTATTTTCTTGGACCTGTGCAATAAGTACAGTGAAATATCCTATAATTAAATTAAAAACTTTTTAATATGGACAAACATTGATAAATATGCCTAAAAAAAACACAAACCATTATAATCTCATTAAGACTGAAAGATAACAAAACCATCGAACATTAATTTAAAATCACAAAATGTTAAGTATTGGTTAGCAAAAATCTGGCATATGCGAATAAACTGAGGGGGTGTGTCACAAAAAATAATAAGTGGATGAAATTGAATACATTGATTGGGAGACAGACTGCGGCATGCCCCGATACAATACGTGGTTCGTTAAAAACTACCCCCGAGTTACAAGTGTGGGGTTGAAAGAGGAATTCAAATGAGCCTTAGCTAATATTATTTGAAAAAGGAATACGAGTACGTTACAATTTTGTTTTTCTTGAAGATTTTCTTATAGTATGCTAATTCAAATAATTTATAAGGTTTACGACCACATTATTTTTCAGGAATTTATAAGAGGTATGTAGAGTAAGTAGTTAAACTTAAAAATGTAGTGTACTAAAAAAGTATCCACAGTTTCTAGTATTTTAACTTGAACTGTAAATCAGCGAAACTCTACGGCAGTTCAAAAGACAAAATTACCCCTTTGACTGCGACAATGACCAAGGGATTCGTCGCAGCTAATTCACTCTCCATCCTAGATCGTCCCAAAAAGAAACCAAAGACAACACTACTCAGCTCCACAGAATGTGACGTTCGTCCCGTCTCCCCGGATCCACATTCCCTTTGCGTTTGCCCGTGCCGCCACAACGCTCGACTTATTCTAGTTTTTTTTTTATTCCAGTCACGGTCCTTGGATTACGTAATTAGCAGCAGCTTATTGGAGCTTTGGGGACGTCCTGTCCCTACCAAATGTGATTAACTACTGCGACTGCCCTTAATAATTAAGTACCTACCTGCCGCCAATTAAATTAATTTAGTTTAAAGTTGTTGAGTTCGTTCGCAGGTCCTTTGTCGACGATACGCAAATGTCAATGTAATTCCATGCACTTGTTTGTTATTGTTAATAAAAAATTCAATTAGCGACAAGTGGTCACAAGTGCGACCTCTATCATTCATTTTATTGTGTATCCGACTGAAGTCTGTATTACCCCAATACATATCCTATTGTAATGGACCCCTATAAATAAAAATGCACATTTGGCGTACGACCTGATACAAAAGATTGAAAAGCGGGATCGCATAAAAAACATCAGTGGTTATCTATTAGTGTCTAGTTAGAGTTACTCGTACAGATGTTACTAAAATAATAATCCCTCGTTCGTGGCGTTTCGACACGAATGCGGGTATATCGTGCTTTGAAAAAAATATTATCTTTTACCTGAACGGTAAGTTAGTTAGCGATGGGTCCCGTTAAACAAATGTGTGCACACGAATAGACGAGGTGTTTTTTGAAGATTTGACAGGAATAAACTTCTACCAGTGTTCGTTTGAATAATTTAGCGTCACAACTTAGTCGCACGTTAAAGATAATCCTCAACATTCCAGAGTCTCTCTACTCAAGATTAAGAGAAGACAGTTCTAGTAATCTACATTAAACAAAACTATAAATTAGAGTAACTTCTTCAGTCCTAATGCATAAATTGCATAGATAGTTACACTTGTGCAACATAGTTTACGGTAGCTTTAAAATTCACAAAACACAAACGCAGCAGCAGATGGTGTTTATATGCGAAATTCAATACTCCCCGGTCCCCTACTGCAGCAAGCATGAATATAATGACTACGTATACAAGTAGTCATGTTTCAATGGAAGAAACTCCAAGATAAATACACGTGGTTTGTTAACAAAACGAACACAACGCAGACAGATCAGTCAGTGGCAACAAGTTCGAAATTATTTCCTGTTTCGAGACACACCCATCTGCAATTGCCAACAAATCGCTTAAGAAAATATCGCATTACAGTTTATACACCGAGCGCATTGAATGCGCGGATGTTGAAGCTTTGGGAGATTTCGGGGTGCCTTTTTGTGTTCTTTCGAGAGCATTACGAGATATTAAATGACTGCGGCTGAGGCCAATTAATGTGGATCGTACAATGGCACACGATGGGCGTGCAACCCAGTTCCGACCGGAAAGGTTCGATCGCAATTCGCGATACACAATCGAACGAAATACGATGCCGTGTGAGGTAGGAGCCACCTGTACTGAGTTCTCCTTAGTAGTTCGCAATGAAAGCGAACTTGCACGGATTGCATTGGAAGTTATCATTTTACGTTCGACTAAACCTGTTTAGTTGCCTTGTTGCCTTGCCTCGTTGGCCTTGCGAAGCTAGTATTTTGGGGAACGGACGTCAAGTTCAAAACTCAGCGGGGATGAATAATTTGTCGCGGTGTGTTTAGGACACAGTGGGAGGCGTCTATCTAATTAGTGAAACAGGTTAAGATTTATAAAATACGTAGGCAGTTGTTGGCATTAATGATCTTGACAGCGTTTGAAGGCAGCACGAAGCTATGATGTGAGAAAAAGGTGACAAATGGTGTAAATGATTAATATTAATGCTAGGACATTATATAACGTTATCGATATAACATATCCAACTCAGATACTACTCAGTTCGCGTCGGGGCTGCGGGTTGTTGTAAGACATAACGCCTCGACATAAAGGGCTAAGAAGGAACATGGGTGGTTTTTAGTCAGTAAAAATCTGACACTCCCTTTCGCTCTGCCCAAGAACGGGAGGGGGATATTTGATGACTTCCCATCGCCAAAAAAAAAAGATACTACTAAGTTGAACTTTCAAGGACATGGAACTGATGATGGTAACTATGTTATTAAAATAAAAAATCAAGAAATCAAGAAGCCTTTTAACTTTAATTTAGAAGCTAAAGACAGCTGTCAAGGAAACGTTGGAAGGAGAATGATACTGTTAAACTAAGCAGACTTCTATATAAAATACTAAAAAAATACATAAAATACACAACGTTATTTGTTAATTAGTATCACAACTGTAACATACTTCAAAGCGTCACCATACATTTGCAGATTCGTAGCGTTCAGACATCGGCCGTAGCTATGTGTAACTGTGCGTAGCGCTACTGAAAACAGTCCGTCAGTGCGAGTTTAAATACGAACCTTTCAGTTTTCAGCTGACCATTTCGTGTGGCGAGAAAACGCGAGAGGGCGCCACCTCATCGGACTTTTTGTAACATTTTCATTCCCTTTTTTAGAGTTCTTATAATTCTCTAGCCTTCATGCATGTTTAATTTGGTTTTATTAACTTTATTTTAAGTTTAAAGAATTAATTTATAGATGATATTATGAGGTTGAGTACGTGTGTGTACGGATGTGTGAAGGATGATATGGAATGTAGAAGAATATAGATTTAGAAAGAAGGTGACTGCTGACATGACAAGTAATAGAGAAGTTTAGAAGAAGAAGAAGACACGTTGCGCCGACAACAAATAGATTGAGATAAGGACAGGAGAATGACCTCTTTATCGTGTCGATAGAAAAATGAGTAAAAAATGTATGGTCCTAAATACAGTTAGGCAAACTCCGTGAGTATAATAGTCCGCCTGTATCTACACTAATATTATAAAGAGGAAATATTTGTATTTTTGTGTGTGTGGTGTGTTTGTAATGAATAAGCTTAATAAAAACTGCTGGACCTGTTTACCCGACTGCGGCGAAGCCCAAAAGGGTTATTGAAAAATTCTTTAACTCGTTGTGAAGCTACACTATCCCCGGGTGACATAGGCTACTTTTTATCCCTGTATTCGCACGAGAACGAGAACTACCTGGGTGAAACCGCGTGACGTCCGCTAGTAGTTAATAATGGTAAGTTACAGTGTGTTGGCTGAAAACAACACAAGTTCAAGCCATATTGGCAATATACCAACTAATGGAAAGGATATTGCAGGAACATAACAAATTATGCCAATTACTCCCAGGACTATATACGAAACTTACTATTAACTAGATGAAGCCGATTAAGTACCCAAGAAGGCAATTAGAAATTAATAAATCCAATTAAACGAGATACAAAATCACTTGTGCAGTAATCGTGCCAATACCTCGGTTTACAGACAGTTATTTATATGTGGGACGACATTTAATATCCAAGTGATAAATTTTAAATATAGTCTCTGCTATGAGGTGGTTGCCTGTGGGGGGTTAAGCGAATAATTGTGTGGCTATAGTCGGTCTCCCCAGCTATAATTCACTCTTTAATAGCTACCCTTAAATGAACATCTTTTTAATTGCCTAATCTTAATCCAGATGCTAGGAGGTCTATCTATGATATATTACTTGTAATTTCCGTTTCTATATACGAATCTGTTGTTGTTCGAAGTTAATTCGATGAATTGACTCGCCGTTCCGCAAAGGTTTATTAACACTTTTGTTTTTTTTAATCCTAAATTATTTTAATTTTATAATTCGAATTGCTTTCAATTTTATGGCTGTTTCGGCAGATTATGTAATAAAATTATATGCGGTCTATAATTAATAAATAACATAAAAAAGAATAAGATTAATACAAAGCTCGCATTATAAACTGTTACCAAACATACATAGAAGAAATTATACGAGTTGTAAAGGTGAATTTCATTAAAATTCACTCCGGGTGACTGAGACAAGTGGGTACACACCAATAATAAACAGGATTTGGTTGTCAAGTGACAGCATGATTATACTTTTGAAGATTTTTAGTTCCTTTAACATTAAAATTATACTTTTTAATTTATTCTAAGCCAATAAATATTTGGATACAGCATTGGTAGTAAAAGTCATCTTTGCCGGCTAGGTGTTACAAATACATTCGTATTATAATTTATATGTGTAACTATAAATTTTAAAGTCGACCGATTCGGAACATTGTCTAATTATAATATGGGTATAATTTACTAAAATAACGACATAAATAACCGCACCTATGTTTGGCCTGCTTTTCTAAAAAAATCTGTGAAGAAAATACTAAGAGATCCTGTGAAGTTCATAAGTCTGACTTGAATATTATAGAGTCACTATTCAATATCAAGTTACATTAAGACGATTATAATATTTAGCGTCATAAATAAAGCGGGTCACCCACTAAGATCGTGATAAATAACATGTAAAACGTTTATGGGGATATAAAGAGTTGTATCGAGCAACCGTTTTGTACCGGGGCGCTGCGCAGGCGCTTCGGCCAGATAACTCTGGCGCGAACGCGATAAAACGAAGCTTGCGACTTTCGCGCTGCGTCTTGATGGACCGAAACGGGCCGGGTGCGACTGTAGGTGCCGGTTACTTACTGCGAATGTTGAAGAATGTGTCTGGGTGTTTTTTTTTGGTGAGGAAACGGTAAAAGAATGATGAAGAAAGTGACTCACATTGTAAATATTTTTCATTTCACGACAGTGGAATAATCGACAATGTATAGAATTGACATAACCTACCGAAAATCTTCTGACAATTGTGCTTGTCTAGTAGAAACTCCGTATATTCGTTTATCTTTTTAAAAACAAAATAATAGAATACTTGTCTTGCCTGACTTTTATCTTCATGGACAGAGCTAGCTTGGTCTTCACTGGGACCCAACACAAAAGATGCAGGCACCGCTACATACCAAAGGCTAACAACGAAGCAAAAGTGTATTTAACGACACGACGCTTCATTAGGAGTTGTTCCAGTTTGGACAGCCCATACGAAGTCTTCAGGAAGCACAGTTGTTTCAGGAAGGTTAAGCCACTGAATTGCAGTTACTATGAAATGACTAATTGATAAGCATTGAGTATTCCAACATTCGTCAGAGCCAAACCGCACTCGTCAGTTCCCGCGCTATCGAGCTCAAAGCGGCCGCCATGTTTGCATTTCGATCCGCAAGGAACCTGTGTTTAAGTTGACTCGGGAATTATATCGCTGCGATTAGTGTAATAACTGGTTGGCTCGCGAAGCTTTTTCTTGTATCAGCGCATGCGCTTTCACTTCAACATCCCTTCGCATTGCATCGACGAATTCGATTGTTCGAATCGAGCGCATTGTTTTCTGCGCCATAAAATTTATCCGTTTATTTTATGATTGCCTTTATTCTGTCTTGTCGGCGCAATTAATTTCATGTTTTTCTATAAACACATTATAAACGCATTTAATTTGTTCCACATTTTATGAATTCGCTGAAAGCCCATTTGTTCGTGATATCGACGAGAAAACCGAAATGAGCGATTTCAAATGACTGAAATGATAATGCATCGCAATATCATTAACTTGGAAGATTGCAAGGTGGGTTATTTATGCACGGACACGAACTTTGCGGGCCGGCCAGTGTGCGCTCACCCTTACATAAATCGCTACGCTTGTAACGTGAACGAAATTTCGAGTCGGGAATTGATTGCCGGCTTCACAAACATGGCGTGTTCGTGGTCTGGAGCTGGCGCCGTAATGTACTCGTGTGTCCTGTATTGTCTCGTAAGGGAATAAATATTGATTGTACCGCAAAGAGGCGCTTGTAATTGCGTGTGCGGCCGAACGGAGCTTTTATAAAACTCGTTGGAAACCGCACGGAATGTAAACCAGAATGCTCCAGGACATTAATGTGTATTTATTGAGAGCGTCGAGTAATGTTTTTATCGGTTGCGTTTAAAGGTCTGAACGTGGCGATTCGCCCGGATATGCGTTAGTATCGATGTCCTTTTGTTATTTAAACGATACAGATATCGTTACTTAGCTGCGACATTTATATTTTTGTCCATCGTTTGAGTCGTCAATAAATATATAGATAACGATGGAGCAATAGATTTTGTAATAGCGTTGTTTCTTTTAATAAAAGTGTAACGACTAATATATTAAACAAAGCAGGTTGTTTATTTTGAGCGGATGTTAAGTTGGCACTTACTCTTTGTGGATTGATATGTGAGCAATTACGGCGCATAGCAGCTGTAAGAGGCACAGTGTACGACGATTAGTGCCTCGGGGGTATTAAAAAGCAACGAGAGGCCAGTGAATAAGTTGTTACACTGTCGTAGAATGTTTGTTATGAAGCGATTCAACAAGAAGAAATGCTAGCTTTTTTTGACGACTGACATTGACATTTAAAAATATCTTTTCAGTTGTGTTAGTCATTGGGATGCGTTGATAAAAGCTGTCTTTTGTTTTTCTTGCGTCATTCAAGAGTGCGCGCGCGCTGGTTTGTGTGTGAGCGCTATTTTCGGCGTCGCATATGCATGAATAACGTTGTGGTGACATAATCGCATAATTAGTTGCATATTTCTGTTGTTTGTGTCTGACTTGTAATAAAGGGTCGTTAGCATTTTCATATCTCGATTGCAGATTAGATAACCTACTAATATGCATCCGTGAATAACATCAGCTTACTGAAAGATTAATACTTTTTTGGAAAAGAGTTCGCTCGCATTTTTGTTTTTGACCCCATTAATTTTTTTCACTGTTTTTCTTGTTTATTTCTGGTTGATCGAGCAGAATCGAATATATGACGCTAACCTTTCGAACTCGTTGCTAAAAATGTAATTACTGACTGAGCAACTAACCAACGACCCGTTCTTCCGTTAGCCATTCATAAGCAACTATAAATCGGAGAGTGGCCGGCAAACCGCACTGGTCACTAGCCATCGATTGTTTCAATTTAATTCAATTAAATCAAGTGGCCACATCGGATGATGCCGCCTGTCCACAGTTGCTCGTCTTGCCATTGCCTCAGTATTTACAGCTTAGAGTATGAATAAAACAAGCTTCGATTCTATGATATTATAAAATGTATTCAGTACTGTATGACGGAACCGGGTGTCAGCGTAAATATCGCGTATTCCTACTTTCTCAGTACAGGAAAACCTGTTGCTTTTTTACTGGGGTTTTGGGCCTTTTTCACGGGTTTCGACTTGACCTAAGAACCTGTATCTTAATGCTAGCACCTTTACTTAGGTTTCTCTAAATCAAAAGCGACTTGTGATAGATATTCCCGGAATGTGAGAAGCTGGACTTATTTAAAGACTAGTCCTTTCAGCTTTAGGTGGAAAAAACTGGAGCAGGAGTTCTTATGGTATATAATTATATATGAACACCTTTGCTTGACAGTGGTTGTTTACAAAAAAAATAAGTAGGTACCTAATTACCTATAATTATTTAATAATAATGATGTACGGCTCTAAATGATGAGACAGGCAGTATTATTGAAGTAAAAATTAGGAAACCTTTTTTAACAGTGATTTGTTAACAGTTCGGACAAGTTACTGACAACAGTTTACACCTAACGGTGAGCTTTTAATATCTGGCGAACTCTCTGAACTGCTTTCTCGTCACAGTAGAGTCTTTCTCAAGCTGTGGCGAGAAAGTGTTTTCCTACCCAAACCATTTGTATCACTTGCTGAAAATCTCCCTATCCAAGGATATACTAACCCTAGTGTGTAAGTTGTTTACTAACAAAAATGGTTCCTATGTTGTCCCAAATAAAGAAAAATATTATTATTTCCTTTATTCATTTTATAACATATTAAATACATTTTTAAATATTAATTACAAAAAGGTATATAAAAAACATTTAAAAATATAAAAAATAGTGGTCCACTAGTATTGGGAACAGAGTCCGAACTACCGGTGGTCAGGGCTCTTGAGAGAGGAACCTCCTGACAATGCGCGCCGTGTCCAGAAGTACTGCCTTCTGAATCAAGCCCTTGATCCAGCTACCAAGCGAGATCCTCCTTAGATGTTCGTCGAGGCTCTTGGCTATTAAGCCATTGGCAGACACGACTATCGGCACAATGACTGCTGTATTCACGTGCCACATGTCGACAACCTCGCGAGCCAGATCCAGATACTTGAATTGCTTATCTTTCTCTCCTTTCACGAGGTTCTCGTCATGCGGGACTGTTATATCAACAATCATTGCGCGACGCTCCGATCGATCTGTCACCATTATTATTATTATTATATGAGTTGCTATGCCTAACCTGGAAGTCTTTAAAAAGACTCCGAACACAAACAAGGCGGAGGCTGATGGAAAACATGTTCAGGTGGAAATTCGTAGATGACTCTGCTCGGAGTAAATATGCTGTTGCCCCAACAACGATGAAACACTTGATATTATGCCAAATCTGTAATGTTGCTTCCAAATCACAGGTGCTAAAGGAGGCTACTGAAAGAACCAAACTCGTATATGCACTGACTCATTTTGAGTAGTTAGATAGTTAGTCGACACGCTAAGAAGAATAGATTGCACTATTCATTCTTTTCTTTGACGGCTTGTTCACATAAGTAAATGTACAGTAATCGTTGCAGATTCGATATGCAATTTACGTCTAATCGTTTCCATGGATATTTGTTTGCAATAGGTTATTGATAATTGGTGACGCAGTTTGTTGATGGCAAAACCGGTTTTGACGCCACCTTTGATGCTTTTGTGGCATTTCTTATTATGACGAAGAGATTCCGGTAAACAATTATAAGTATTACTTTATAAGGAAAATTCATTTGAAGATTTCATGGTTTTGCTAACATTTAATATTTACTGAGAAATTATTTTGTTATTAACAATTTACAGTATGATGAATCAGAGAGTTTAATGGTACCAGTCACAATTGTTTGATAATCTGCTAGAATCTGTTGCTTCTACCAGAATTCAGTCTTACTATAAAATAGTGTTCGGAAAAACTAAGTAAGTGAGATTTATTGAGAGTCGCCAATTTATCAATCTTGCGATCTCCTTCTATAGAATTTTCCAAAATCTGTATTAACATATTGCATATTTATTTGTGTTACTACAGGCATCTATAAGAAAAAAAATAACGAGAATGACTTTATTATTTCTAAGTGAAACCATCAGTATCAATATTTTAAACTAATTCCGAATTATTTAAGTTCTTGCAGGATGTCTTCTACTCCCATACCTACTTCTCTGTGAACTCAGAAGTCCATCCATCACTTTTTGAACTTTTCACTCCTCTTATAGCGAACCACAGTGCGCAACTAGTCCACTAGTCCGTTCAAACGAGCCTAGAGAATGACAATTGCCTTCTTCTAATTGATCTGATTGATCCCGAAAAAATCCCGGACACAATTGACTCTAGCCACCAATTGAATTAAAATCCATTAAGACTATGTACCCGTCAATTCATTTGATATACGTCGTTACGTCTTCAGTCAAGATAGCTAAATTAATTTGTTTTAAAATGTTGTTTCGCCTCGAGCGCGATACAAAAAAGCTTGGTATTTCTCAATCATAGTCGCTTAGGGACCATTAGCCAATTAATACTAAATATTTGATAATTCCCTGCATAAACTGGCGATTGGATGAGTCATAAAATTGGTATACATTCAGACTCCGTAATCTTCGCAGCGGTTATGTCGGTCTAATAGATCTGAATGACGGAGTGCTCATATTTTTTGTTTCCCTTAGTTTTTGGCAGACCACTGACAATAGGGAAAATCGTGACATGACCCAGGGTCAATATTGTGTAAACCGTTAAGAATTTTGTCTTTGTCATGAATTTCAACATTTGATCCTTTACAATTTTTGCCAATCTATTTGTGAAAAGAAACTTTCAGCATGTTGCTATGCTATTGGTTCTCAAAGTATCAATTTTTATGAAATAAAAATCACATTCTAAAGTTACCGCTGACTAAGTGTTCCGATTAAAATATTCATACGTTCCCGTGACATGCGTACAGCGTAAAACAATTAAGAACATAAAAACGTGTAGATTTTACGACGGATTCCTTCGCATTCTTGCTGGCTTTGTTTGTTCACTCGATGTCCGCATTCCCATCAAGGATTCCTCGGATTAAATGAATCGGACGAAGTTACAGTCAATAAAATGTTCGTATTTCCACTAGCCGCTCGGGCAAAACGCTTTAGAATAGCTATTAAGTCAACTTACAAGTATGATAAAAGTTTAAAGACAAATCGTTTTAAAGTACCCAGACAAGTTGTCGTAATGCCTGGCCACGTAATTGCGCAGGAAGTGATTATTTTGCTATTCAAAGGTGTCTCGGAGAGCAGTTTTAAATCCATTACCCCTTAGATGTCACACAGCAATTTTCCAGTAGCTGCTCTTTCGAATTTGCCCACACGCAGTCGGGTCACAATCAAAATGAGCTAATAACTATCATCTAAAATAGTTGAGCAGGCGTCAGTGAAAATTATGATTAATATCTGTTTAGGTAACGGTGTTCGAGATGCCGTACTGATGGGAATGTAGTGTTGGGAGCTCCGCCGTGCGGCTTCTAAACGAGCGTGCTTATTAAACAATGTCAGATAACGGTACAGGAGTTTTCGAAATAGAAGCTTACTTCCCTCTTCGTTGGTGGTTTAGTGTTAATTTGTGAACGCCGCAGTTTTCCTGTGTGAAATTGTTGTTGATTTTTCACGTAGTGTCTCCACCGTGACCGCTGTCTTCAAAGCTCTCCACAGTTTCACAAGCTCATTCATTGTCTGCGGTGTGCTGGCGTGCAGTAATTTCTATTGAATTCGAAAAATTTAAAGGGCGTCAACTAGTTGATGGCCGAACGAGCGGTTACTTAGCTGTTGATATCCGTAATAGTACTTTCTATCATTCACACGTTCTCGCAATTTCTTTGTTTCGTGAAATTCCAACTTTTTGTACAGCAATAAAACAGATTTGTAATGGGTTACCGGCGTTCATTGCTGATGGAGTCACGCTTTATCGACTCTATGAGTGTCCTTTTTAGTTGTTTCTAACACCCATTATCAGAAGGCTTCATTGTATCCGTGCAATAGTTTGTTCTAGTTAAAACGGTTAAAACGATCGGCATTGAATTTCTGTTGGTATAAACAACTCTCCATAGATATGATCGATTTGATTGGAATCTCATTGATTTACGTACATCGTAACAAGATTACCTATATCTTTTATCTTGTTTCTACAAATGGAACAGCGACATTCAGTTCATAAATCTAAAATATCTAGACTCTAGTGTTGACTAATGTTCACCGATTTCCTATGTAGTAATACATTTTGTACGAACGTTAATCAAGTGTTTAAAATACGAATGTTCCACTGTTCGATGTTGCCAGTCTTACAAGTTGGACATAACATCGCGGGATCGCGCTAGGAGGCGGCCTGCCGTTTCACTGACAGCCCCCTATTTAATAATAGTCCTCGCGTGGAAGATTATCTGTGGTCGCTAGTACTAGTCGGTGCGTCCGCCCAGAGCGCTAGCTAGCAGGCCTAGTAGCCCTGTCCGCCGTCATTATGCAATTGAAACTTAGTGAATTATTACGCACGATAATAATCTCCATAAATAAATAAATGGAGCGGTCGGCTCAGCGGCGGGAGATTATGTTGTGTTGTAGTCTCAAGACGCTTCCCTCTTCCGTGGCGCTACTTTGTGCTGCTGTGTTATGTTTGCTTTGCCTACTGTAAATTATCTTTTATAATTAAGGTATTATGTATCTTATGCACTACATGGGTATGTAATGATGACGTATGATTCGCATGTGATTAAAATAGCTATAAATGGAAAGGATGATCAAAACGATAGATTGGTAGTGACACCATATGCAAGAAAAAGTGGTAAAAAATAATAACATAGCAACAGGGTAGAATTGAAGAAAATATCGTCTTACCTACCTTAAGTAATCTGTGCCCTAAGTAACGTGGTACAAATGTAAGAAGATGGTGAGGTATCTACTGAACTTTTTTTTTAGCACGTGTTATAAGCATCCAATTTTTCATAACATAATAGCAATAAGCGTGATTGGCAAGTTTCTATTGATGGGCAATTACAAAAGCAATAAAGACGTAATACACGGAAGATATTTACGGAAGACATTAGAAACAAAATAATAAGTTTTGTGCACGAGTTCTTATAGGTAGCCTACTTCCTCTTCAGATGTTCTAGTTTTATTCCTGTAATAAAATAAAATAAAATGCAGACCTGCCATGAAATGCCTGCCATGTACATTTTTCCAGACTTCAAGCTCTATTTTTTTACACCAACCATGAACTATTACTATAAACCTTATCTTCTTTTACGACTTCAAATATTACTAGTGAATATAACTAAATCATTTGTAGAATTCTTTCCGTTCTGGTAGGTAATAAAACATCCGACGAGACGATTATTAATCCGCCTATGGTCGTCAAGTTCAAGTGATGCAACTCCATTTGGAGTGGCGGTGTACCTCAATCCCGTAGCTGATTCTGCAACAAAGTTATAATCTGCACTAAATATTTTATAGATACTCACGATATCTTAGAAGACGGAAATGAAACCTATTTCTCTTCTCAAACCTTCATTGGTTGTAGTCATAAAATTGAAATCCTTCAGGTTTAGCCTGGCGGAAGCTTCTTTGTCGGAAAATTTATCCTAACAATGCAGTTTGAAGAGCTTTTTTATGGCAATTCGAGAATTTCTGATACAAACGTGATTAGTTTTGTAGAATCGCTATCTTTGGTTTTCATGACAACCTTTTTACTACGAACGATTTTCCGCTTTGCTCGAATCCCATTAGATGCTTCATTAGGTCTTATCAGATTTTAAACATACGAGTA
This sequence comes from Diarsia rubi, assembly GCA_932274075.1. Classification (NCBI taxonomy): domain Eukaryota; kingdom Metazoa; phylum Arthropoda; class Insecta; order Lepidoptera; family Noctuidae; genus Diarsia; species Diarsia rubi. The sequence goes on along the minus strand of OW026424.1, from coordinate 13,653,036 downwards.
GCTTTGGGGCGTGGTCTGGATTCTGTATATGGAGAGTATTGTCAGTAAAGAAATTCTGCTGATCTTACATGATCTACACTAATAATTAATATTTTGTAGAGAAAAGATTTGTATTTTTGTGTATGTTTGTAATAATACATTTACCCTGAGTAACCTAGGCAACTTTTTATCCCCGTAGGTATTCCCGGGAACGGGAACAACGCGGGTGAAAACCGCGTGACGTCCGCTAGTTAATGATAAATGTATTTTGGACTCGGGTTCTATACCAGAATTAGTTTTACCAAATATGCGTAACGGTAGTCCACATGTATTCTTCGTCGTTTCCTTAATGTTAAGTATCGTGCTGCAGTATAGATCGAAGTACCTACAAGTTGCCTCCAACAGTCACATCTGATCATCATGTTAACACTCCCTGTAGGATATAGTTTTACAAGATCAAGATGCTTAGCTAGAGTAACTCTGACATCCTTCCGGCGACGTCACTCATTCCGAAGAAAAACCAAAGGAAATCCCAGTGCAATGCAACACGTCAATTGCATACGATATTACCATGTGCTATCAGCGAATCTGATTAATGCAATGCGTGTACTAGCGGCGCGTGCGATCCTGTAATGTTCAATCAAACGACTTGGTCAATACTGTGATCTTTAATTCTGTAACAGTATTATAGCAATAAAATTAAATATGTGTATTGAATTGTTTCAGTAATCTTTGATTGAATAGTACTTCCTGTCTTTCGTCAACAGTTATCCAAAGAAGTGACAAATAATAGCTTCAATTTTCAGACCAACTAACCCACTTGACAATGCAGAAGTGGTTGAAAATAGTTTCATTGAAATAAATCGTTTAAATTTAGTAGCAGCTCCTTATGTCGAAATACCCAAAGTTCGTCAATCATGCCAATATTCAGCTAGAACTGATCGTTATGAAGGTTTATGTGAGGACTAGTTCAACAATAGAATATTTACGACCTAATGTGATGATAGACTTACCCAACACTTTACAGCTTCCTCAATGTAAAACAGGTTATGATTCGATTTCAATAAACCATATCAACAAGCCACTACCAAGTCAGGCGAACTGGCGATGCCTCATAAACCTAATAATTTACTGCAAATAAATGTACTCATATCACGCGCAAGAGACAATAATTTCCGATATCAATTCCTAAAGGGTTTCCCGGGTTTCATCGTAGCCGATCAATTATTCCATATAGTTATGTCTGGAAAGGCAGTGGGAATTGTGGAACCGCCACCGAGGTTACTCTAATTGAATTTATGCAGGATTGCGACCGCCGTACGACGAAATGGTTTATTGCTAATTGATCGAATATTGAAACTGGGATATGTTATGTGTTCCGTGATATTGTTGACTATGAAATATGCATGGTTATGTGCGGCAATGGCTTCTTTTACAGTGTTTTGATTTCCTGTCGTTCTATTACGACTGGGAGAATATGGAGTGGGTGTTTTTGTTGAACTTGGTTGTTTATTGAGGATGTCAAAGATAAGGTAGGATGTAGAAGGTTGGATAACTGAAGTCCTGGAAAGTGCAGTTAGTTGTACACGAATGGCAAGACAGGAGGTGTGGCATATACTTTGTCCTGCACACTCGCATTGTATTCGAGATGGGTCGATTATACCCTATCTAGCCAAATTGGATCGGCAGCGGCCAACTTGAGCACGCAGTTTGTTCAAAGATATTCATTTTGTGCTCTATTTAAAAACAGTAAGTTGGTAAGGTAATTAAGTACAGTCATGCACAAACAAGAAGTTAGGCACTTTGCGGACGGCAAAGAAGTGTACTGAACGTCTGGTTCAGAAACTAATCCATATTTTCCATTTTCACAGCGGTGGATCTTGATTCTTTCAGCGCTATCCCATGACTAATGTATAAATGAACTGAACTACTTTCAAAGGATGCTTTGTGTTTAGTGGATTTTTCCACGGCCTTCTTGCAAAACATATCAGAATACCTTCTTGATTACAATGCATCGATGCATCACATAATTACAAACCTTGTACCAATTTTCCAATAATTTTGCGAAATTCATGTTAATGACGTTATCATTTATCTGTTATCAAACTTACTCATCCACCGTTGCTCAGGAAGTGATTAGGTTATCTGAACTGAAGTAGGTACTCGAAGTGTGTTATCAATGTTTGTATATAATGGTGCCTTTGTGTTTTGTTATGATTTCATCAGTGTGAGTCTAGGTTATAAGTAGGGTTTTCCCGTAAAATTCTATTACTTGGAAAGCTTCACAGTTTGATTCATAGTCGTGTCTCATCACTAGTCGGTTTGGATTTCTCTGAGTATTCTTTGAATATGTATAAGAAACGATGGATGGACTGTGTAAAGTACGGTATGGCAAGATAGGAGGTGTCTGATGAGAATACGAGTAATAGAAAAGGTGGAAAACATACTGCGCCGACTCCAAAGGAATTGCTATAACATACGCCTGCAATCCTCGAAGGTTTACGAAGAGTTTTGCCCTTTAACACGCCCATGTTTCGCCAGTTATGTTTCAGTCCCACCCCACCACTCACCCACTATCAACGGGGCACAAATCCAGACTCTGTGGCTGCTACTGAAAAATCCCTGATGGGTTTTTCCAATCAGGAATTTCCAATCAGAAATAAAAAACCAATCTTCAAGAAAACTTTGCCAGGGATAATATAATTAATGGAACCCAGGACTAAACTATCCTATGTGTTAATCCAGGTTATAAAGTATGTACCAAATTTTATCCAAATCCGTTCAGTAGTTTTTGCGTGAAGAATTATCAAACATACACACAAACTTTTGCCTTTATAATATTAGTGTGATGTGATGTGGCTCTTTTCCTTTTATAAGCGTCTAGCAATTAAATAATAAATATACATATATGTAGTTGCATAAAATCGTGAAATACCGGATATCGTTAGTATTATTAACTAAAACCTTTATAAAAAATACTCAAATGACTATATTGTCGCAGGAAGGTATCGCTCATCTTTCATACCACGAACGGTGTAATTTTATTTATACTACACCTGCTTGGAAAGTACCTTGATACTTTATCAAATTTACGGTAGAAAGTACGTCATTGCATATCGAACAAATATGCGGGGAGAAAACGCATCTAAGCGGGAGAGAAAAGTGTATGAAAATCCATTTCTTACGTGGTTTTTCTTTTTTAATTTTGGGTAAGACTATGCGCCGGTAACCTAAATATCAAAAGCCAAAAAGTTTTTACAGTGAGTTTTTATCTCCGAGTTCGCAAAATGGCACTGGCCACTAGCTGTGTGTTGGATGGGGTCGGGCTGGCAGTGCGACCCTGCGGCGTAAACAATTTGAAAAAAGAACATGTAAAAATTGCAGACGCCATTGGCGCCATTTTCAATTTGTGTGTTGTTTGAGGATTCAGTTTTCGTAGAAAGTAAAATAAAACTATCAAAATGATAAGTAGTGATAGTGATGATGAAGATTTTTCAACTCCGCCGCAGTTGAAGGAAACAGCAAAAATACTGATTGATAACCTTTTACCACAGAAATCAATTAAAACATATAATAAAACTTATAACGATTTTTTGCAATGGAAAAGTGAAAAAAATGCGGCATCTTTTTCTGAAACTGTTTTGCTAGCTTATTTCAGTGAAAAAGCGCAAAAATACAAACCAAGTACGTTATGGTCTATGTACTCAATGTTGAAAAGTACTTTATTGACAAGAAACGACATAAATATTCAAGAATACAAAAAACTTACAGCATTTCTGAAAAGAAAGTCGGAGGGATTCCGTAGTAAGAAATCAAAAGTGCTTACTACAAAGGATGTTTATTCCTTTTTGCAGAATGCTCCAGATGACAAATATTTGTTGATGAAGGTAAGTTTATGAACAAAATGCACTGGTTTATGATTTATTACGTACCTATTTATGAGTAGAAATCTAATAGGTTTTCATGTTTGATATTTTTGTTTACAGGTTATTTTGATTTTAGGAGTAAATGGGGCCTGTCGTTCGCAAGAACTTGTGGATATGACAACAGACGATATCGAAATCCTCGAAAATGGAATAATTGTCAATATTCCTAACACAAAAACCAAAATTCAGCGATCATTTGTTATATCAGGCTTATTTTATGAGATAATGAAGAAATATAACGAAATTCGCCCCAGTGACCCCGAAACCAATCGGGTTTTACTACAATATAAAAACAAAAAATGTACGAAACAAGTAATTGGGAAAAACAAAATAAGTACTGTGCCAAGAGAAATAGCTTCCTACCTTAATTTACTCAACCCACTAGAATACACTGGCCACTGCTTTCGCACAACTTCAGCGACTATTCTTGCCGATACTGGTGCTGATTTAACCACAATAAAACGCCACGGTGGTTGGAAATCGTCCGCTGTTGCAGAAGGTTACATAGAGAATTCCGTAGGAAACAAAACACGAATAAATAACCAAATATCGGGATCGATTAATGTGCATCAAGACTCATCTCCTCAACCATCAACGAGCGCGGCGATGCCAAATGCTCCTCAGCAGCCAGTTGCCCCTTTGGCACCACAGCCTTCTACGAGCGCAGTGCCAAAAGCACAGCCAGTTATTCCTCCTACATTGTCGCAAACATCTCAAACAATCATTAATGGAAAAAGTGTTACATTAAGCTTCACTAACTGCAACAATTTCAATATAAATTTCAATTAGGTAGTAAAGATTTAGTTTTTTATGTTCCTCGTCGGTGTAGTATAAAGCACTATGTATCACTCGAGAGAAAGCGCGATTCCCGATCTCGGGTGTTTTAAAGCCCTCGCCTACGGCTCGGGCTTCAAACGACACCCTCGACGGTAATCGGTCACTTTCTCCTCTCGGTGAACAATGTACTATACTTGAGTAGCAGAGCGTACTATAATTACGACAAAAACAAACAAAGCCTGCTTTAAATTAATACCCCGAGTACAAAATTGAGTTGCGCGCTATAAACAAAACAAAATCAGCATCAATAAGATCAATGCGGTCGTGCACGGGTTCTTATACTTCTTATAAAAAACTTAAAAGTTAATTACTAATCACTATAAAGCAAACATTCAATTTACAAGGCGGGTTAATTGCGTTGGCCCGTAAGATGCTTTGTAAAAAGTCAGCTAAAAACCGTATCTCAACTCATTTCTTAATTATAGACCAATTCGTGGCGGCGACGACGCAGGCTACGTGCCAGTACAGGCTTGACGGACGGTGGACCTCCACAACACACCTTCCACTCTTATCCGTTAACCACCAAGGTGCATTTTCCCTTGACCATTAACTTTTGTACTTAAACATTAGTAGTCTCGGCAAATGGTATCTCCAATAATTATACGGTTTGAATAAAGGTTATCAGCCTCTTAATGTCATGTATATATTCTTAATCTGCCAAGATCTGCACTAATTTATTATGGTTTTGTTGACTTTACTAAGGTGTACGTTACATAAGAGAAATGTTTATTCAAAGTGAGAGAATGTAAATTGAGGAAAAGATATAATATGGATAATGAAGAAATGAGGAAATAGATTGAGTTTGGTAGTCACGTGAATTAAATACCATGCTGTGACTGATCATTAGGTTAAGCCGTGTTTGCCTAGGTCATTCCGTGGATGGGTGCCCACCCATTATACTATGCCGGTCAGATAGGCAGTTGCTCCATGTAAAATACTGGTTTTCAGCTGCATCCGGTTAGACAGGAAACTGACCCCAATTCTGTTATGAAAAGGTATAGTACATTTTTGGCAAAAACAAACTTAAACTAAGAAAAACAAAATATAACCTTTTTAGTAATAAATGTAAATTACCTATATTACTTTCAAAGAAAAGAAGACTAAGTGCTGTACAAAAGTAGTCATACGCTCAACGCAATAAGTCAGCAACAAACATTTCTACGAAAGAAGATGGTGTTTAAGTTAGCCTGACTGCCTGAGTCTACTTAAGCCCACCTACCTAAAGGTAAAGTCCTATTGTTACGATAGCCTTGGGTTAGGCGACGAATGGAATGGGTGCTAGTCCTCAGACGGTATTAAGCCCAGAGCTCTAATTTGAAAAAGCCAGACATATAAATTTTACTCTAATCCTACAATTGTGTGCGAGAGGAAAATTGGACGCAATTTCGTACGCACTCGTTTGCCCTTTAGGTTGCAAATCGTCACTGTTTATTGCATAATGAGTGTAGGGTGACACGAAAAAGGCCATTCCGAATGCATAAATGTTTAGCGTAGACATTAATAGCTTCGGTAGCAATTGCCCTCCTACATGATTTCACTCGAACATCGCAATATTCTCGTTCCGAACATTATAATGATGAGCTCTTTGCAATTTGATACACTTTTACGTTCGCGGCTTAATTTTGACGAGCGAACGTGTTTTGTTCACTTTCGAATACATAAACAAAGTTGTCGAAATAATGATCATTAGCAATACACATGTTGATTGCAAGAACGAAAGTTTCCACCCACATGTTTTTTTCACCGACATTCATTAAAGTATCCACAATGAACTATTCTGCTGCCGTTCAAGATGAACAAACGTATAAGATGAAGTCGTACAGGCAGTCGTTTAGAAAATTGCCTTTATAACTAGCTCACTAAACTCTTATTAAGTTGAGGGTTGTTTTAATTTTATACGAGAGGCATTGTGCTGAGGCGTGTTTATCCTGGGTCTCCGAGGCCATTTGTCGCCGTGAAATCCGTCTGAGTGACAAACAATACGGGATGGGGGACATAATGTTGTGCCCCGACTCTGCCTCGACACGGGCTCTTGTGTTCCTCGTCTGGAGACTGCTACGCATTGCTCTGCGATCCGGTTAGCTGGTTAGCTCAGCCCTAAAAGGTCTCAGGCGAATATAATGGATTGTAATTGTGTTCTCATAAGCGGCGCACCATGTCGCTTGTTCGATTCCGCATGTGCCTACGATTGAGTCAGCGATACACGAGTAATGCTGTAATTGACGTTTACTATGTTCTTGCTCATTGTTGTCGGATGATATGTGTCAAGGCTTAGCTTGGGAACGGAGGCGGTGATCTCAGCGACTAGCTGCACGTAGATTAACCAGGCAAAATAATGTAAGGAATTCTGTAAAAGGAGAATATAATGCGTAATGTCTTTTTAAGTTAGAATTATGCAAATAAGAGCTTGGCTTCCTTTTGTGTTGGCAGACTTCCAAATCGTGCGTTATGAGGTCTCGGGAATGCAGCGAAGTAACTTATAAGGGCAAAGATTGCAGATTCAGAGGTAATGACAAGTTGCTTGTTAATATAATCCGTTGCCTTCAATCCTTAGCTCGTCCCGTTCTCTTTACTTGACCTGTATTCTTTGACTTGAATGGTAATGATAGCCTACTTTGTAAGTTTCTTGGTCAATTTACTTCATTGGGTTGAGGTGTGAGGCATATTTTTGTTTGTTTAGTGCAAATGTCCCCAAATTTTGGTGCTCTCCCTGATTGCTTTATTCATAGGTGTGATTAGAACTTCCAATCATAGAACGGCACCCACCTAGGATCTAAAACCCTACTCCTAAAACGTTTGTAAAATGCTCTAAATGACTCCAACACGACCATATTCATTGAAAAAACTCGTAGAATTCCAACATTTCCGTCGCATATCAACTATTTTTAACGCTACCGGAATACAAACTTCGAAAAAAGCCCCCAAGAACCTGATACAGTTACACATGCGAGCTGTTGCGTGTTTCGGATCGATTTACATACTTTTTTTTTGACAGCTTCTAATACAAGCTACTGTCTTGTTACTCGTGACGTTTTTTGTCGCTAACAAGGAGGCTCGTGATGAAATTCTTGACATTAGAAGCAATTTTGAGAATATGATAATTGTGGAAAATTGTTGGGTTCGGTTTCTTCCTGTCGTCGCTTATTATAAGTAAACCACTTTGGGTGTAATACATTGTTACTGTTTAGTATAGTTACTGTTGAATTGAAGGTATAATTAATTCAGTGTTGTTTGAATGTTAGATAATGCAAGAATGTGTCTTGTATACCGCGGCGTTCTGTGCTCTATGAATTGCACCTACTGTATAATTGACTTTTACAACTGTTGAGGTAGGTCCAATGATGAAAGGATCACGTACGGTTATATTAAGTATTCCGCACTACAGCTACAGATTAAATTTTATCCAGAGATGAGTGTAAAGCTATACCGAAGAAACGGGTTTTGTCGACGGAAATATCGACAAAATGACAGATTGTTGCAAGGTTTCATGTCAAATTGTATGAAAAATTTCTTTGTCTATTCTTGGAATAGAGATAGAATCACCATGCTACGGGCTGGCATTCAGCTGCTTCCGATTAGACTGGAAGCCGACCCCAACATAGTCGGAAAAAGACTAGGAAGATGATGTCTAACGACACACACAACGAAGGTGTTCCTAACCTTTGTGGACAACACAAGTCAGTGGATAAGTCCGTTGACTCGTGTGTTCCCCATTAAATATATTAGTTGAATGTACTCGTATCATCGATCATCAGCGTAATTTTCCCACTGCAGGGGCTTAGGCCTCGTCTCTAGCAGAGGGATGGGCTATAATCCACCACGCGAGCCCAGTGCGGGTAGGTAGATGTCACATGTCTTCGATTTTTTTAGTTCTTAGACATGGCCGGTTTCTTCACGATGTTTTCCTTTACCGTTTTGAGAGTACTCGTATAGCTGCTTGTAATACCCATGATGGGGATCTTTAGGCTGAGTTTCGCTTCAACCTTGGTTCTGTCACGAGCACCAATTTGTAAAACAACTCTTAAAAGAGATTTCTGCTAATGTGTTGATTAGCGATTTACGGTTTTATGAACAAAGCATTTTAAAAGTTACAGACAGTATCACGAAATTGGCATCGTCTCAAAGTGTAGTGTTATTTCACTAGAAAAAAGCTTTGAAATTTTGCTTAGTGTATACGTAAACAATAATATATTTTATATATTATAAAAGAACCATGCTGTTTCAGTTTTATGCGTTTAAACTAAATATTTGATACATTTAAAAAAACTATCTAACCAAGTCGTAAAAAACCCGTTACCTATAGGCATGTTAATAAGTAGTTATATGCTTCAGTTGTCTATAATACGGAACATGGTTCTAAGAATTTATAACGTGAAGTGTATGGGAAAATAGCGCAACCTTTATTGTTAATACAAGAGCGGTGTGTAATTCTATCTTTGTCATGTCACCTGGGTGTCTACGACGTTTGTATGGAAGAAATTGTAAGCCGATTTTTAATTGCATGATGTAGGAAGAAGTAGAACTAGGGTAAAGTTCTACTTTTTCTTTCATGATTGCCCAGTCACCAAGCAATCAGTACTGTACTTAAGCTTTATGTGGTTATGGTTCCTTATTATAGAGCCTGTTATCTCGTGAATTCACTGTCTAAAGGAAGGGAAAAATTATAGAGACTTACATAAGAAATAAGACCGAAATATTACATAATACTTTACCAGGCTGCCTGCTGATCAACCGAACCAAAGCATAAACGAAAATCATTATCGGTTTTTTGTTCTCATAAATCCGTTCGCATGGCAAGAGTGCATTGAAGCGTTAATTGAATTAAATCGATATTATTGTGGACGAAAAGCAGAACGATTAGAACGAGTGATGGCACGCAGCCATTTGTCACAGTTGAGGATCGTGGGGCCCCGTGGCTTACGTCCTACTTCGGCTACGCTCCTCGCACTTCCGCCGCCATTCACTAATCGATCGAGTATCGAATATCATCACCCATTCATCACGAAATCGATCGAAGAATCAAACATTCGAGATATCGATTTCACGGACACGTTCCCCACCATTTGTTAGGTTATCACCGTTAAGTTTAGTTTTGTTTAGCGGATGTATGTTTTTTACGGTATTCGATTATACTAGATCTGGTCAATACAAATATTTCTCGGTTCGGTTATATAATTGCTCACATTCGGTGACTCAAGAACCCGGTTGTCCAGTCGGCAGCAACAATATTTTTATATTCGTTTATTTATTTGTAGAAAAGAACTTGCTCCGTCTAAATGAATAAAATTGATTGCTTATACAAACTGTGCGCCCAAATACTCAGCCATCACATTAAATAAGGGCTTTTGAAGAAAGAAAAAAAGTATAAAAGTGGACTGGGACGGACGGCGCGGCGCGGCGGGTCGGGCGCGGGCAGACCAGCCCGACCTTGGCGCGCTCTGTAAGACAAGTCGATTTTGTTATTTGTTTATACACAACACTACCTGTTCCCGACACTGCCGCGCGCCGTACGCCGAGGTGTGGTGCTCGCACGCACACTGCCTGACTGCCTCGGCCGCGCTCGCGAGTCGCGCCGCCCGCGCATCCCTCGCATCGATGTCGAATCGCTCAGGTATTTTACGGCGATTTCTGTAATGAACATCGATTTATTGTAGCCACGGTATGCCGCTCAAAAACTGACTTTGTAGATAAAACATACGAGCGCGATTACGATCAATTTTATTGAAACGAGACACGCAGAGTATAAAAGGAGCGTACACTCTACTCCAATTAAAAATAAATCCGTAACGGAATTTATATTCGACATCGTTCAATTTAAAACAAATATTTATGGATCCTTAAACTGTAAAGCGGCTCGAGCTATCGCGATACGTCGCCAAGATGTTGTGAAATGTTGATGTAATGTTTCTATGAGATATGAGTCATAAAACGTCGTTATAGGGACATGTAACTAGATCCGCCGGACAGTTTGAAAGCCACGGAAGCCGCCTGCATCTAAACGCTATAAAAATATTTCACCGCGGGCATCGGCGCTACCTGATAAGGATACGCAGTCATTTGTAGTAGCCTCGTGATCCAGAGCGCGACTCGAACCCGAGACTCGGCTCAACACAATTTATGTGTAAAACACTGTCGGTATTATCTACTTAATGTGTTTTTAGACACGTCGCTTAGATACCAAACTTCGACGTCTAAAAGGACGCCGAGCTTTTTTTGTTTGATCCTTTTATTCGTGCATCCATCGGGCCATATTCGGATAAAGCCTTCATATATCGATCGATCGGGCCGAGACAAAAACAAACGGAGATGCTGTACAGAAATTTGGTGTGTGACGTGACAGTATATAATTGACAAAAAAGTGCTCCGTAATAAATGGCATCCAGAGGGGCCTACCTTTTTTGTCTTCATAAATATTGTCGAATAGGAGTGCTTCGTGACCTCTGTTTAAAATCACTGTTGCGATTACGTCCAGTGATTTAGATGGCCATTACTGGGTCGCCTCCACAGATGGGTGGTTGAATTACAGTCTTCCCGTTTGCTTTGTTGGTTTTGTACCGACGTTAGCTCGCCAGTAATTATGAGATCATGTTTCATAGTTATCTATTGATTTAGAACTGTTCGAAGTCTCAATTATGAATCATCGATTATCGTTCAAATCGAGAGTTATGTGCGATGGTCCTCTATCATAATAGTTTTCCTTGGTCTGAAGTTTGTTAACCTCGCATCAGTGGTGGAACTATAACTTTGTTTTATTAATGTTTTGTGTACTAACCTTTGCAATAAGTTTCGTGTTGTTCATTGATTGCTTAATGTTCTGTGTTTATCAGAGCTATGCCATGTTTGTAGCGGGTCGTAGGTCATCTATAAAACTTACCGCGCTGTGGTAAACGGGGCCAGGCTTCTATTTACTTTGGAGCTGCTTAGGAGCTTGATTAACTGCTCTGTTATAGAGGTTAATAATCATTTAGAAAGTATTACCAGGCTTTGTATTTTCCGCTGTCGATTTGTTGAATTTCGATTTGACGTTGTGGAGAGGAATTTGACACATTTCACTCGAAATTCTACCAAACCAATTTTTGGACTGGAGACAAATATTTAACAATAAGATTCTTTCTCTTTCTTTAGAAGTGCCAAGATTCAAAATGTTTAGCTATCTGACAGTAAATTTGGATGTCTAAAGAGATAAATTCACTTATTTTTAAATTTCTCAGATCATAAATCAACAGCCTTTGACGGATGCTTTTCCGACTTAAAATTCCATAAAAGCCTTCAATCTCCCCGAGGCTGAAATTCTTATTTCGCAAACAGTGCAGAGGAGTTGGAGTACTGGCAGTACAAGTGTAGCGTTCGCGTGACCGGTCCGACACGATGCGCCCGCGCCATCATACGCCTCGCAACGTTCTCACGACATATTTTGACATTTCACTGAACAAATATAGAAGCCATTTTTGATTGGAACTACAAACACGCAAAGAATGCGAATATATCGCTCCTACACGTTACGTGAGGTACTCCGTTTTGACAATAGCCATATGTGTGTGGAGTTAAAAGGTCGCATACCTATGGAGATTTTATAGAGATTGAGGTGAATATTTCTACTCTATATTGCCTATTTGCTGATGGACCAACATTGTTGCGGATCGATTACCATCATCAATAAGAATATACTATACGAGACGCTCGTAAAACTGACCGGAGTGAGACCGCATCCGATTTTAATATGGCTACCGGAGAACGCTCCGTGTGTTTTTCGAGTCTGATTCCGGACCTGTTAAAGTCCATACACCGAAAACTCAATCAGTGCCCATGAAATTTACAAGGCAGATAAAATTTAATTTAATGTTTTATCGATAGGTGTGCGGCCAGTGGCATGGGTGTGTGTGTGTGTCTGTACACAGTAATTATGCGGTGGATCGGGCGGCGCGGGCGCAGCGCTGGTGGTCCGGCCCCCCTCTCGCCGCCGCGCCATGCTATAGAAAAGCTCACTACATCTCGGCCGGACATTTAGTATGGTATTAGTATTGGCTTTCGACTCGGAAACTGTGAAGGATTGTTCATTGTTACACGGTGGACTTGTTTCAAGAGTGATTTAATGAAACTGGCATGTGCAGGATTAAAGTTTAAATTCGTTTGTAACTTCTTATTGGAGTAGAGAAAGTGTGAGACGCTCGGAGGATGTTTCCAGTGTGACTCAAGAGTTGTGAGCGACGTCCACGGTCCACGTCTTGTGCGCGCGATCGTCCCTTTGTCTACTTTTATTCGCCTGTCACTCACAGCGCCTCACTCGGACGTGCTTTAAGCGCATGACAATGTGCTTCATTGTGAGAGGCTTCAGCAACCTTTACAACAGTAAATTTCGTTGTCATGCATAAAGCCATGTGTTTATATGGAACACTGTAAGATAGGTTCATTTTGTTAGAAATTGTTTGGTTTGTGCGTGAAACAATTAGCGCTCGACGTTTTTACAATACTTTGAACGCTACTTTAAGGGGTGCCAGTCGGGGCTTCGGGTTGTTCACAAGTTACTTCGGCCTCGAATATAGGGCTAAGAAGGAACATGGGTGGTTTTTATTCAGTAGAAGTCTGACACTCCCTTTTGCTCTGCCCAAGAACGGAAGGTTTATTAGGATTATTTGATGATTTTCCACCCGCCAAAAAAAAAATGGTGTTGTAAAGCAAATAGATAAAATGAGAAATGACTTCATAAGAGGAAGTCTAAAAGAGGTGCTGGTGTTTGAAAAGCGGTGTGGTAATCGCTTGTCTTTATTTTTGTTTGGGCCACTCGCAGTGTATCTTTTTATATGGATGGTCTACTGCTGAACCGGACATAACCGGTTGTCGTGATATAGGTTTCTGATGCGGAGGAATAAGAGAAGTGTTGTGAGGAAAGTTTTGTCTATGAATCTGTATGGCTACAAGAGAGGAAGCAGAAGCGAAGGATGAGCTCGGTGAAGGATGATATGGCAAGAAAGTATAGTTATCTGATGAGGTGACGATGGAAAAAGAAGAAATGCTGTGCCAATACCCAGACCCGAAACAACTATCTGTAGGCCATACAAATATTTGTTCCGTGCGGGGATCGAACCCGCGACACGCAGCGCAGAGTCCAATCGCTCAGCCACTGCAGCAACCGTGCCTTCATTAGGATAAGTGCAGGAGAATGGTGATGTTTTTACAATATTTTGTCTTGAATATTCTCTCCCACAGAGAGTAGATCTGTTTGTCACCAGCAGGAACTTTATGTACTGCATTAATCATTTGGTTTTACACTATTCTAAACTTGCTTCTTAACTTTGCTTTCAAAATATTTCTCACGTGTGTTCGATTTTTTATTAGCAAACAATTCCAAATAATTCATTTCAGAAATTGATTATTCCGCATCGGTATGGTAATTGACTATGCACACGCCATAATAGCTTGTAAAAGGTTATAAAATATATTCAGTCCATCAAAGCGAATACATAAGGGAATAAAACAGATGTCGTAAAACCTGAAGTAGTGTGTTATTATTGGCTTTATGGCGACTGACTTGATGATGATTATATCAAATAAACACTAACGATCCTTTCGGTAGAAATTAATTGCGAAGCCGATGCAATTCAGTATGACTCTGCGTCCTTATTTCCATCTTGAGATAATACGTACAATTTAGCGATACTAAAATTGATATGCTCATGTACTAAAAAGTTATGATTGAATAACTGTTCCCGGGTATTTCCTACGGCATATTTATTGCACACTAATTTCGCTTCTTGTCTGCTAAATATTGTTGAGAACAATCAACAAGAATATCTACGTATTAAGCTCTTTGGCTCCCGTATGCCTGCAACGGAATTTTAATCCCTTTAGGCTGTAAACATTTCTTTGTATCACGACATTTGCCGACAGTCCGTTACACCCTTTGTCTTTAATTGGCGAAATCTCAAGTTTTAAAAGAATCTTGCAAACAAATTACTTTTTTCAATAAATAAGCCTTTTACCGGACTAACGGTACCTCGTGTCACACAACAAATGGGTTTGTTTGCGGATTCGAAAGTCTTTATTGTTTTATTTGCAACTCTTTTTGCAAACCCTTCAGTACCGTTGCTTTCTAGTTTTTTGTTAACGGTCTCCAATAAAAGTCGGCGCCTTTAACTCATAAAAATTGCATTGTGCAATGAAAGTAGTAAAAAGGGGGAAATCCAAAAAACAAATATTGGCAAATGGGATGTTTTAACGCCTGTGTGAATCACCTTTTTGTATTTGCCGACTATGGTGTAGAAAGTACACTAGGCCTACGCGATTACAGTAACGGGATTTTGTTTCAAAGTTGCGACATCCGTGCAATTTGTCTAAATTGACACTTTAGATGTTGTTAAACATTGTCATCCTGCATTACAGTCAGTGTGAGTAAACCATCGACTAACTGTTTTTGTGTGTCAACAATGATACAACTGTTATTTTAAGGTAAAACGACAGTTTGGTGTACTGTGCACATAACGTAACCACTAGCTTGGTCGATTGACTCTGTAAAAATGCCTATCAATCTGAATGCATGTACTTAGCTGGAATCCGAAATGAATCATAATAAATCTACTGAAGCTACATTTTCGCCTGCCAACGTACTTGTTAACGAAGACATCATCGAGAAAGAGTCCTCAGAAACTCAACCGCTTAATAATCCAGGACCAGAATAACAATAACATTTAAATCTGAAAGATAATAAAGGACTTAGTAATATTCAAATTGCGGTCTCTCAACCGCAGATTCCTATCTCCGGAGATCAGGTATGCGGCGTTTCAGATGTAGCTGATAAAGTGCGATGGGGTTCGACTCGAGGAGATTCATTGCGAATTGACAACGCAAGGAACAGAGGTGCTAACGTAAGTACGTAACTTACGCTGGAGGAAACATGCGCAGATGTGAAGATTAGATACAGAATGCTACAATTCCTGCTTAGAACAGGATCAGGTGATATTGTGATGTATGTTTACCCTTTATATGCCTATAACTTAATCTTGATACTGATTGTAATAGTGCATAGGAAGCAATCTATCCATTCTGTAGCATTAAAGCATCACTATATACTAATAACTAGGTGATGACCCTCATAAAAAAGTATAACCCTCGTTCAATTGTCTCAAATAACGTTCCTTTGTTATGAAGGAAGTGCTGCAAATCCTGTAACTGCAAACTGCCTCTAAATTGGACATACTTCTGGGGTCCCATACAAAAGTCTCAACGACAAACGTGGATATTTTCCCGAGTGCGTGACTGTTTCCAAGAACACATATCTTACAGTTAGCCTTACTTGATCCTATTTTTAAGTCCCTACGCTTTCAGCACGTAGTCAAACAGTATGGTTCGTAAGAAAAATAAAAGAGAGCCTAAGTCGTATTATCATAAAGATGTTTTCCAAATATTACCCAGGTTTACTTTCCTTGTTGACTTTCGACGCTTCATTAAGTTTATTCCAAACCTTTGTTTGTATATGAGAACGACAATGCTTCTGCATACATTCAGATTTCGTATATCGGTATAAGAGGTTCACATATTTGCATGTTAAACAACTGCATAATTACATTAGACGTGGCTTTCATTGATTTTGCTGAGTTCTGTAATGTTTGTAGAATTTATTAAAGTTACGTATAATGTTTTACATGAGTAATTTGTGTCCGCTTCGCATGCATTAGCATTTCAAGCTGGATACGCTAAGTGTTCCAGGTCGCGGGGTGCAATTACGCAAACAATATAATAGCATGGTGTCAGCCCAGTACTGATGTCCATGGCAGCTTATTTACTGCTACACATCGCCTCGAAGAAAAGAAATGTCAAGACATCCTCTTGTGTTGCGATTATCGTGTCGGAATCGCTTGGAGCTATGCTCGTCGAACCGGGCGCTCATACATAAACCCATAAAATATGCTTCGCTACGGGGAGAAGACAGTAAACAGCCATTATGCTTCATGTATCTTTTGAAGCGTCTAAGATAGCAGTTTCGTCGTGGTGGCAATGGTAAAACTAAGTGAATATAGTTTGAGGGCCACACGTCAAGAAGTAAGATTTAAGGGAACAAGCTTTGGGAATTCAAAAACCAGATTGAATAACGGCTTTTTTGTGAATGTCACCAGATTCTAAAATTATTCCCACTTTATTTTATACAGTGAATGACGGTCGGTGTCTATTGTTTTCGTAGCATTAGCAAGAAATGAATCATGTCGTGAATGACATCCACGGAGATGAATGACGTCCAGTCTAGTCACACCAAATTTATTTATTCTTAAGGCCATCTCCCAAACAGGTTTCGATTTTTATGAAACATTACCATTTCCAAGGAGGCCGACTGTGTATCCTCTTGTCAAGTGACTTTTTTCTAAATTTTAGCGTATCATGAAGACAAATCTCACCGCGGAGCTTAGAGCCCGCTCACACCGGCTCCTTTATCCTTTCCACAAAGGACGTAATAACCATATCAAACAGCGTGTCCCTCTGCTGTGTCGCATACATATCGCCGGGTACGAGCCAGCGACGCCTTTATCCTATATTAAAATAAGTAAAGAAATGCGTTTTGTTTCCGCTGCGGCGAGGCTTCCATACCTAATGCTTTACCCAACACGGTCTCTGAATACCTGACACGTACGCAGATAGACACGACTGCAGTTCGGTATGACTCCACCCTTATGTCTCCATAATTGGGACACCTCCGTCATTTATTTGTTTAGTTTATCTTTAACTTGTTTCCTTAGACTCGCTGAATTTCTTTATCGATATGATAATCTAATCTTAACATAAAAATAAGCATGTTTCCGTATTTAAGTCACATATTTTTAAAATTCTTTATCATTTTAGTATCAGGTCATAAAGCTAATGGGTTTCTATGAAAGGCTCATTATTTTGTGTTGATAATATTTATATGTGACGTGACGTGGGGGCAGGTAAGCGTCACCGAGCATGCTCCGGTTCGCCGTGCTTACGTGAGGGGCATGAGAACCATACAGACCGACCCCGCACATAATTTTAGTGGTCTCGTCCTTTGTACCCGGTCGTCATTGTTATTAAAGTAATCACGGCCGCCCTCCATCATGCAGTCATGCTCCAATCGAAACATTATTGGATATAAACAAAAGAAAGCAAGAGGAATTCAATGAAAAGCCATTATGTCGCCGTGGAGGGCACTCGACGAGCCTGTTGTCTCAATATTTTTCTTGGTGGATGGAGTTGACACGTCATTCTCTCGCGTTCGTTCAAAAACACCGCGTGGAATTTTGAAGGGCCCTCGATAATGGCCGATATTTACTACCTTTAGATAATGTTATTTAAGCGACGGACGATTGAATTATGGTAAATAAAACGTGAATAATTGTCACGTGGCTCTCCATATGGACTCTTTGTGTGATGCTTCATTCATTGATGGCTTTTGGGATTCGATGAGGCAGATTAAGGTTAAGTGTTTTAATATGATAATACACAATATTGCGTAAATATTTCAAGAAATATATCAGCCAGGCAATAAAAACACCTGTACAAAACTCCTTTTATCACCAAATAGTAATTCTATGCGTTTAGTCTAGTGACATCATGGTTTGGATTTCTTGGAAAAAGCTCATGGAAGAGACACTCTCGGGGATTTGGTTATGTGACACATTATTTTGATGGAGACGCGTGATCCGACAGACAACTAATGCGTTTATTGTCGGCACTTTTGAGTCGCCATTAGGAGCCCGCAACAATGTCGGATTAATCCTCCTCAAGGTACTTAAAGGATTTTGTGAAATATTGATAGTATTTCTATAAGGATTTGAAGATGAATAGCATATCGTTGAATGATCATATCTTTGATCATATGACAATTCTAAATTGACATTTCACATATTTACAAATAGATCAGATATTATGTAATTACAGTAAAATTAATTGACTGTCTTTAGTCAACGGACATTGCTGGAAATACGACATCCTTCATAGTTGACATATTTCATGTCTAAAGCTTGATCATGTTTCTATAGCTTTTATATTGGATGCGAAAGTAAGTTTTTCAGCATTTTATTTCGTAAACTGACGTAAATCTAGTCCTAGAGTTTCACCATAATATTTGCTACCGCCATCAGTACAAACCAAATTACTCATAACTTTGCCATTGTTTAATTAAAACCTGCGAATCACCCTATTAGACGAAGTTTTATGAACACAAGAAACAATTAAGTTTATCAAAATATCTTTAATGGCAGTAATACCTAATTTAGTGAGTCTGTTGATACTTATCTAGATTTTACGGCAGACTATTTTAAACATTCAAAATTATTCTAAATTCCGTCTATAAAGTATAATAGCGCAATAAAATCTTAAGTATATTCACAGACGAAACTCGGATTTAAATGGAATGGTCATGTTTAGAGACTCATAAGAATATTGTGCTCGACAAAAATGCCAACCGTTCCTTTGCGCGGAGAATGCTTTGAGGCAACTATACTCGTAAATTGGGAACGTAGCCATTCCAGATTGTATCGTTTGTAGGCAATTTAGGCTTTGAACGAATGTTTTATAGCTTTATGTGGAAAGCCGAAACTAAATTAATGGCCTAAAGCATGCCTTAAGCGCTTTAAGAGAACGACTTGAATTCAACGAGAGAAATAGAGAATTCAACAACAATCCAAAGGCTTGATATATTCAGATACATGTAAATATATGTACACTAGTTTGATACGTTATTTAACAGTAGCTGTAGCGACAGTCAATATTTAGATATCTCTCAAACTGTTCCACAGTTAATAGGTTACTGAGTCATCTGTCATTGCGAAAGCTCCCAAAGGGTTTGCGAGCAACAAAGTCTTTGTGCTAGTTTGTGAAAGATCTGCAAGTATTTATGTTATTGTTTACGAGGTTCGGGACAACCCTTTGTTTTGTGATGTGGAACAATGAAGTTTTAACTGGTAAATGTTTATTGCTGCTGGATTGCGAATTGCTGTCTCGAATGGGTTTGTCTCCATCAAAAGTATTGTCAAGTAATAGAGTGGTCCCGTTAGTTTTATGTGTTACAACGTGATTTATGATCCAGTTACTGAGATGTGAATATTATGGGTTTTTATTGGTGTCGTTTAAAGTATAAAAAATATGTCCAGTTAAGATGCCTTTAAATGGGATGACTCGTATAAAAAGGTAATCAGATACTGCTTAAAATTTTCCGCTTTGTAATTTGATTATGTGTGAAAAATTTGCAAAACTACGAGCTACCTAAACATAAATTATACTTTGTACATTAATTAATTTTGCCTATAATTAAGAAAACCTACTTAATTAGATCGTGTAATCTAAATTAAAACGGAGTATTTTAATTAATTAAAATTGTTGGTATTATTTTAATACAAATCGTTATTAATGGTCTCTTGAATTTTAATACGCATTTAAGTATAAGTAGTTATGATAATTTTAAATGACAGGTACTGTGTGTTTTGTATACCTAACCATTTACATTGTATTGATCACGAAATATTTTTGGAAAAAATTAAAGAACATTAGGAGGTTATCAATTCGTCGGGGATTTTGGCGGTTTTCTGTCTTGGATATCCAGTTTCTTCTAGCCAGTTTGATGCGAACATCAATACTACTTTTTAACATAACATAACATCACATCAAGCATGTAATCCCCGATGAGTAAGGCAGAGGTGTACCTAGGACTTCACCCAATAGTAATTCTACTACTTTTGGTTAAATTACTATACGATTGTTCAACATAACAGCATCATCATCATCATCATTTCAGCCAAAAGACGTCTACTGCTGGACATAGGCCTCCCCCAGGTGTCGCCACATTAACCGGTCTCGTGCGTTTCGTATCCAGCCGGTCCCCGCAACCTTCACCAGGTCATCGGTCCACCTAGTGGGAAGCCTTCCAACGCAACGTCTACCGGTTCGCGGTCGCCACTACAAAACTTTTCGGCACCATCGACCATCCGTTCTGCGAGCAATGTGCCCTGCCCTTAAGTCTGGCGATTCTTCGGGCTATGTCGGTAACCTGGGTTCTCATGCGGATGTCCTCATTTCTGGTCGATCACGCAAGGAAACTCCGGGCATAGCCCTCTCCATTGCAACATAACAGCATAACCATTCTTCTTTTTCTTTTTCTATTGTTTAACCGTTTTTCAAAATTGTGATCTAAAAGACAATGGCCGAAACTCGTACCAAGAATTCTCGAGTTTCAAGATCAAATCAAATCAAATCAAAAGTCATTTATTCAAATTAGGCTGATAATCAGCACTTTTCGAACGTCAAAATTTACTTTACTCTACTTATTTACAAGAGACAGTCCCCCAAAACGCCCACCCTTCGGCACTTCCTAGTGTTTAGCTGGAAAGAAGAAGTGACGGAACAAACTCCCCAGCAACACATTCTGTCTGTTATGTTGGTTAGAAGAACCAGACTCGATACAATAGTAAGGTGTACGTTCATTTTAGAGTTACTACAGACATAAATCAATAATAAAAAATTATATAATTACAAACAATGATTTAAGATCAAAATATTATAGTAATTATTTTCATATTTTTTTACGACATAATGCGGCTGGGATTTGATTCATGAAGAAGGAATTTAATTTAAAGTATAAAAGTATGAATATTGTTTTACTGCGTTGTTTTACATGGCGTTCACACAACCAGTTCAAACGTTGTTCTGTTAGATCTGTCAGTTGATTTTGACAGTGCGACTGACTTCGCATCGTAGAGGTTTCCCTACAATACCTACTTGCCGGGTTTTGAGGTTATTTTCGATTTTATAAAATGACTCCGAAACTCGGATTAAGTTTACAAAAAGAACTTTTGTAGGAGTTAATATGATAAATGTAGACAATAAAAAACAAAGTTTGATGTTGACACCAAACTGTGTCAACATCAAACTTTGTTTTTTATTGTATCGGGATGCCATATATCCATGAACAAGATCTTTTATCTTGTGTAATTTTTAATTTTTAGTGTTTTGCATTAGTCCGTTCGCATGTTTTATATTATATCCAGATATACAGGGAAACCTATAATTGGCCATAGAAACTGTAACACATATTTTGTAAATTATTTTAATGTATCGCTGTTGGTTTCCTAAATAAATAAATAACCAAACACATCTCATCGTTTTTATAACAGTCTTCGTTTGTTCATCTGTTAGTACATCATATGAATGCGATGTTCACATCTTGCGATATCGCAGGCTAGCTGTCTGATGTCTCAGCTATCTAACGCTTTAATCAAAACATGTCAAATAAATATTCAAGCCGCTGTTACGAACTAGACGGATGGAGCTCCCAAATGGTAATTGAAAATTTGGTTTTTTGTTTTGTTTTGGGTGTTAATTTACAGTTATTTGATTAAAGGAAAAATAATCAATAAAATGAACCCATTGCAGACATTGTAAGTACGCAAATAAAGAGGTTTTAATGTTTGGATCTACAAAACGTCTACGTTTTTCCATGGAATTTCACAACATAACATCACGGCTGTTATCAAAAAGGTGTACCCTTAGTATGCATGTCGCCAGTTACGTAAAGTCCCATGTAATAGAGACCAAGCCTAATGCCACTAACCGGGTTCAAATCCAGACTGCTTTTGAGAAATTCCTGATGCAAAAAAAAACCAATAAAGCTTTGCCCAATCCGGGAATTGAGCCCAGGACCTCATGCATAGTAGTCGCATGAAATAATTCTTCAGATCAAGGAATTTCGAATACGAAATTGCTAGGAATAAGCCGACATTATGTACTAATACTTCCACTAATGAAGATTACGCTCCTAAAAAAAACTATCTAAATTGAAAGAAGTAACTTGAATCAGTACTCTAATACCAATCAGCTCAACACAATCCGTCTAACTTTTTTAATCAATACTGAATGTATATAATCAGTAACTGCTGTTTAAAATACTCCATAATTTTGCGCATTTAGTAGATCATAACTAAACAATATTGACAAACCAACAGTAGTAGCTAATGGCAGTAATAGCTTTCTCACAAACTTCAAAGCAGAGCAAAACTACGGCATCAAATCGTAACCTGCTTATCCCCATGGGAATCATAATTGTGTTGTATTTACTACAACCCGCTTAGAAGCACAAAATAACCTGTTTCTCCCAACCCTCGTACTTCTTGGGAGGTATGATAACCGTCTGATACGTCTGTTTTACTTTTATTTCTAAATTAGCATGAGAACAAATTGAATTCGTAGCATCGTGATCCCGTACCCTTACAAATTGAGATGGAAGGTTTTAAAGAGCTTGTAGCTCTTGTTTTATAAGTCCTATCCGAATAATTATTATAGCAGGTTTAGTCGATGTAAAGTGTTTTATCAATAAATTAATGTAATAGACTCATAATGTATGTTAGCTGTTCAGTATCTCAACAAATTCTTTCGATCGCGTGCAAACCTCACATATACAAATTCTCAGCATAAAATCACGGTATGAAACGTAAATTATATCAAAGTAGATTTACATATTCATAATAAACAGGACCCAAGCGTAGTAAGCTCTACTTTTGTTTATTGCGTACTTACAAAACCTAGCATTAGTAGGCAGATATTCTCTCAGAGAATCCATTAGTGTACCCATCGCCGTACCGTAATCAAATAACCAGTTCTAGTATAAAGGAATAAGTAATTCATAAAAACGTCCCCTGAGTTAGGTCTTATATCAATATAATTATATCTTCAGAGTTTGCGTTATAGTTTATCTTGAAAGCACTGCAGGCGATGTATCCATTTTCTTATAAAGTTCTTTACAATGTAACCGCAGAATCGCCTTAAGCTAGTAAATGCTACTATAGACATAAAATATAATGTTTTTTGTGTCTTTACTATAGTTCGGTTTCCCGTTTCCAAAATCCGACCTTAACCTTTTTAGAACAAGGCTGAGATTGAACTGTTGTCGTTCAGCAGTACTACGTACAATTTGTTAGGGCGAGTTTACACAGGACCCGAAGTGCAACGTCGAGACAAACATGAAGCTTTGTGCTGCTCATGGAAAGGGTAAATATTGACCCTTCACTTCGGGGAAAAATGCGTTTAGACAACAGGCGAGCCGCTGTGTACTGTTTTAGTTATTGGTATTAGGTTGAGGTGCTTGTCGATGCCCACAGCCATTGTTACCGGCTATTATATTCAGTTCTTGATAGATGCCGCCGTCTACGCGTTGGCGGTCGATACAAACTGATCAAGCATTAATTATCGGAGTTATAAAATGAGTTTCAAGTTTGTTTTGTACAGTAGTCGCGAAGTTACTCTTAATGGTTTTGGGTCAGACACGGGAAGGGCGTATTATCATGGTCAGGTATTTCTTATCGTAGACATAAAAGTTGTTTGGTTAGTGAGTCGATGGTAATTTAACGGTAGTGCTTGTGAGTAACTTTTGGAGAGAGATAGAGGAGCTCGTGGTTATGTAATAACAGCCACTCTGACCGTTCTTTAGTTTAAACCACGCTAGCCTAGGTTGATGCGTGCATTGGTGAACACTCATTTCAGACCGAGTTTCCTACGTACTTCGGATAGCACGTGAACCGTTGGCTGCCGTTTGTAGGTAGATTTTTTTGACAGTCGTTAGATTAAGTAGTTAGTAAGCCCGAAAGTCTAATAACTAGTCTTACCCATTGGTATCCTATAAGCCAATACTAACTGGTGGAGTGGTGGATGGAGATTAGATAGGTAGTCGCTCCAAGTGAAATATGTACTGGTATTCAGGTGCATCAGTTAGACTGGAAGCCGGCCCATATATTTACATATTAAAGAAAAAGGCTAGGGAGATGCGTATGACTAATAATTAGGATAATACCTCAAAAATATACAGTCAATTTTGTGTGAAATCACACTAATCACGCTAATATTATAAAAGCGAAAGTTTGTGAGTGTGTGAGTGTGTATGTTTGTTACTTCTTCACGCAAAAACTACTAGACGAATTTAGATGAAATTTGGTACACAGATAGTTTATAACCTGGATTAACACAGTTTTTATCCCGATTTTATCTTTCCGTGGGATAATTTTCGAGTTGTAGCGGGTGTAGTCCCCGAAGAGTTAGGTAAAGGTGTACCTTATAGTACACCTACATTTAGCTAGAAATGTTTAATTCTCATGTAAAAGAGCGACCTTAAGAAAAATTTAATTTAAGTTCATAGTACATGACGTGTGTGTTGTTTGTATGTCGTGCGTGTAAACGTGTGAGTGTGTAATGTATGTGTATGAGTGAAATATTTGTCACGCCATTAAATGTTTAATATGAGTCATTAATAATCCTAGATATGTTTCTGATAAATTGGCAGTTGTTAAAAGAGTCCATATTTCGTTTGTAGATCTTATCTTCTGTATATTTTAGCTTAATGTGTATATAATTTCAAGAACCAGTTACAATATCTATAGCAAGAACATCTTTTATTCCTTAAGTTGTTCATAAAGATGACGACGTCCACCATTCACCTTCAAAAATAATTTGGGCCCCATGAGATGAGCCTCCCTCTCCTAGAGAGGAGGCCTGAGACCCTGCAGTGGGAACATTATAGGCTGATGATGAGATGAGCCTGTACGTGTGTCGTGATTCCGGATAGAAAATATCAGCAGACCGTCCGGAGTCAGGTTCAGTTTGTTGGACCACACTTTTGGAACGGAGTTCATTGTCGTTTTGATTTGTTTGCGGGCTGAAGGGCTAGATCTAAAAACGGCATCAGAAATTTACATCTTTTTGCAGTGGTTTTTGAGGCACTTCCCGACCACCTAGAAACATAAAACTATTACACTCGATTGACTTAAAGATATGACGGAACTCCGTTCAGACCTCTAATGTTACTACACAAACCGTTGGTCAGCTGTCATCAAATATTTTTTTTTATTTAAATAAAAATAAAGTGTAATAGTAAATATTCTCATCATCCCGCTAATCGCCATTTCTTTCCGTTACGCGGTTTACAATCCACCGGTCTATAAACGTTGTGTAGTCGTCCACGCTCCACCATTGTGTAGACAATGGTCAGGAGTGGGCATCTTTGGGGGCTGGCAACATTGTTGTGTTCGGCCTTTGCGTATGTATGCTAAATGGTTGAATTGTTTCCTACAGGTGGGTTACCAAACGTTGGGAGGGAATGTCGGATTATTCCGAACTTGACCCGAAGTCCCAAGCCGGTCGCGGGTTAGGTTAGGAACTTGAAAAAAGTTATAATATAAATATGTATATACACACATCAAAAGTGTCTAGGGATCAACATATATTTTTGCAATAACTTTTCTCCTGATTGATATTAATTAAAATTTTCTTTAAGGATTCATCAAATAAAGTGTTTTCGTTTGTCACAGTAACGATAAACCAAGTCACCTTTGCATTAATAAAGAAATTTGCCATTTTCCTAATAAAGGGATTTTTGACATTTGAACCACTAACATTAAAGTTCGAAAAAAAGACTGAAATAACAGTTTTCTTTAAAATTTTATTGGGTAACTTAAACAATTAATAATCCGTGTTTCTACCGCGAACACTAACAACACAAGAACATCGGTTTGGCATACTCAAAATGAGTTCATCCAAATCACGCTGTGGAATGGCCGCCCATGTTCGTTGCAACAACAAAAAAAGGTCTTCTTGCGACTGGATACCCTCCATATTCGGCAGAGCTCTTCTCTGTAGCATATCCCATGCATGCTCAATCGGGTTCAAGTCTGGCGACTGAGCAGGCCAGGGCAGGACATTGATGTTAGCTGCGGCGAGAGTCTGTCTTACAACTCTTGCGGTGTGCGGTCGTGCATTATCATGCATTAACTGAAATAAGGGACCGATTTGCACTTGTAGAGGAACGATGACGTCTGATACAATCGTCTCAGCATAAATTTGAGCGTTGAGGTTGCCTCTGATCCAAATCAACTCAGTTCTTCCGCCGATCCAAATACCCGCCCATACCATGATGGTTCCACCACTATAAGGATGGACTTCCTGGCAGGATTTTAATCGCTGTTGGCGTCCAGGGGTTCTCCAGTGTCGTATACGTCTTGTATCCGGTCTCATACCAAAACGAGACTCATCAGAAAAGCACACGAAACGCCATTGTTCTTCTGCCCAATTTCTGTGTTCAAGAGCCCATTGATATCGAATCCTACGATTGTGCATTGCTATAGGTGGTACCCGTAGCGGTCTTCGGGAATGAAGGTTCACTTCATGCAAGCGGTTTCTGACTGTTTGGTCGCTAATTAAGTTCCCTGAAGAGTGATGAAGCCTCACGGCTAACATCATGGCGGTTATTGTTGGAGCTCTTCGAGTTAAGATTTGAATGTATCGGTCTTGTCTCCGTGTGGTGCAGCGATACCGTCCTCCATGGCGCTCAGCCACGGTACCAGTGCTTCGGTAACGTGTCCAAAGTCGACTGATAACACTCTGACTTGTATTCAGAGCTAAAGCCACAGTACGTTGCCGGGAACCAGCTTCTATCATTCCCACGGCTCTGAGCATTTCTTGGTTTGGTTTAACGTTGGTTTTAATCAGTAGTAGGGAAACAGTAGCACTAATAATGTCTTCAATGCGTTGTATGTTTTTATAGGGAAAATATTGACAGCTGATTTTCATCTTTTACTCGAATTTGATTCACAGTTCCTGATTCAAATTATGAAATGCACCAAAAAGGATCCATATAAATTTATAAAATCATAAATTTATTACAAAGCCACATCTCAATCTCAAGAAATCCGCATAAAAATGCTTGATCCCTAGACACTTTTGATGTGTGTATATTTTTATTCCGATTTAGACTGTCAAGAATTCTGTAAATTATACTGTTTTGACGGCTTTGATTAAGAATATAAAGTGATAGCAGAACTTAAACGGAAACTATCTTCTAAAACATTTTATATTGATATGTTTAAAGCTGTAGAAGAATTCATAATATTGGTACCTGATTTTTTACCAGTTCTCCTCCACCATTACTTGTGACGCTCTTCTCCTAATTGACCGTGAAGTGGTTTATGATGAAATATTGCCATAATTACATTTCAAAAACAGTAGCAACCGTATATTTTATTAGAACACATTGTGTTACTACCCCTTTTCTTCAAAACAATGCGCTTCCAATTCACAACACCCAGAAGGAGGTCTTTAAAGAATCAGCAACCACACCATAAACAAAAGAGCTTCAATAATACAGTAGCCTTCAATATCCTTAGAAAATGGAGATCCTACAAACATAAGAAGTGCACCAGCTATACAGCTGCCATAAAGCCGGTCACCAGAACAATATAAAGCGACAATGTCCATTCACACTAGTGTCCTAAAATATTTATCGTGGTCCACCAATGATATGGCATTAGGAACTGTGAAGGGACATTGTGCTGCCTACGACATTGTTGTAAAATGTACTAATGGTAGCGGAGTAACACCTAAGAATAACATATAGCAAGCCTTTGATACGTAGGCATTATATGGGTATTCAATGTAAAGACACACTTTACTTTGTTTATATGAAAAAAAATCGGTGTACTCCTAAAACGATTTTTTAGCTTAGCAAAGTTTCAGAAGCCATTTTCGCCTTCTGTATTGATTTAACTTTAATGTTACGTAACAAAACTAATATTTTGGAACCAATCATGAAGTAGGTCATATTTCAAACTTGCAATCGCTGTTTCACGAGAAATTAGCGTTTGAACTATGCCAAGTGTTTACATAAATATTATGATGATGAGTGCTCGTCTACAATTTTACAAATATTTGTGAAATTGCGCATTACGTTCAAAGTAAAGATATTTTATTTGAATGAAAATTTGCATCCGACTAGTATTCAGTAATTTATGAATCGATGTGAAATGATAAGGATTTATAAATGAAATCAGATGGATCATAGTCATAATTAAAGATCTTTTTTTTTTTGGCGGGTGGAAAATCATCGAATAACCCCTCCCGCTCTTAGGCGGAGCGAAAGGGAGTGTCAGACTTCTACTGACTAAAAACCACCCATGTTCCTTCATAGCCCTCTAAGTCGAGGCCGCGATAACTAGTGTACAACTAAATCTTTATAACTAAAGATCTCAAATCAGAAATTGTTTCCCAGGTAATTGGAATATATTCCAATTAAGAGTACTTATCACAGCGGCAATAGTGAACATCCCATTTTGAAAGCTGTTTTTTTTTTATACTAGAGCTGCCGTCAGTTTTTCTACAGTCTCAAAAAACTGCAAGTGTTAGACTATCATCCTGTCTATAATTAGGATTTCCGTTACACATAACGACTTAATTATAAACAATGTAGTCTGACATATTAATACCACGCTTTTTATCGTTCATTCTGAGTACCATGAAATCGAGAACGCAGAATTCTCAATCGCGTATCTGATTTCATAAGGTGCTAAAGACCCGCTTAAAATAGTATCACATAATTTTTCCGTTGAATTTATTTCCTCAATTTGCATAACAAACAGGCCTTCTAAATTAAATTTATATAGAGATTTTAACTGATATGA
This sequence comes from Diarsia rubi, assembly GCA_932274075.1. NCBI lineage: Eukaryota > Metazoa > Arthropoda > Insecta > Lepidoptera > Noctuidae > Diarsia > Diarsia rubi. Next base: position 13,623,860 of record OW026424.1, on the reverse strand, counting down.
AATTGATAAGTATCATAAAATACCTAAGATACGCGTTAAAGCGTTGCTAAAGGAAACACATCATTAAACGTCTGAATAAAGTTATTAATATTTCATTGTAGATAAATTTTGTTTTGCCTAAAATCGTAAATAAGCCAGGTGGAGGTCGACTTGTCCATCGGTTTATTTGTAATATGATGTCGTGAGCCTATTAAGTTTTTGATGCCATTTATTATTTATTAGTTTAAATTTTCTTTAAGTTAATGAGATTAAGATGAGGAAAACTAATTAAAATAACTAATAAAATAACCAATAACTCATAAATATCAATATACATATAGTAATAGTAATATACATATGTGTGACAAAGAGACACATTTCGTACATATAAAATTATTAATGTTTCACAAACACAGATGTTCGAACGTTGAAATCTTTTCTTCAACGAACTTGTAAATAGGCGAGCGGCAAAATACTGAACGCCCCGTATGATAGCACCATCAGTATCCCGTATGGTCTAGTGGCTAGGATACCTGGCTTTCACCCAGGAGGCTCGGGTTCGATTCCCGGTACGGGAAAATCTTTTTGTATTTATTTAGTTAGTGATATTGAAATATTCACCGAATTTTTATTACATTTTAAATTCTCATTGCGGTTATACCGATTTTTTTATATGTAAAAGAAATTTTAAGGTATAGTAATGATAATTTATATATTACTTATACATATATTATAAGCCAGCGGCTTCGCCCGCTACAACGCGAAAGTTATCCCAGGAGAAGATAAAATTGGGACAAAAACTATCCTATGTGTTAATCCAAATTATAAACTATCTGTGTACCAAATTTTATCCAAATCCGTTCAGTAGTTTTTGGGAGAAAAGGTAACCAACATCCATTCATACATACTTACAAACTTTCGCGTTAATAATATTAGTAAGATTGCTAATGAAAGGAGGAAACTGTAGAGAGGAAAGTTTTGGGTACGAATCTGTGTTATTTATATGAGTAGAGAAAGATCAAAGATTTGTTGAAAGGAAGAATTATATGGCTAAAACGGAGGTGACTGTTGAAATAACTTGTAATAAAGAAGGTTTTAAGAAGACATGCTGCACTGGCACTTAATAAATTGGAATAAAGACAGGAGACTGACTGAAAGAAACTGTATATTTTGTTAACTCACAGTTATTACTTTTCTTGAATTTTATCTTGATTTCTACTCATCATCATCATCATCATCATCAGCCTTTTGAGCCCTATATATCAGAATACCAGCGCTGTGACATTTGTCAATGTTACCGCACCATGCTGAGATAGTTGGCCTTTTAGCTTCGTGCGGGACTAATTTTAATTTAAAATATGTATGTCCTAATTTTAAGTGTTTCTCGTAAGTTTTAAGCTGTTTAAATTTTTGTTTTTTGTCAATTTGTTTTGTCTTGTCCATCGAAACTAGTTACGTACAAGGACAAATCATTCCTTCATTGAAACCAGTTACGAAACTACGTTTTCGTAGACGGCCGAAACCAAACCAATAAATACTTTTTCTTTCCAATATTCCCACTGCAGGGACTCAGGCCTACTCTCTAAGAGAGGGGTGGGCTATAATCCACCACGCAAGTCCAGTGCGGATTTTTGGTTCTAAGTTTCCTGACGATGTTTTTCTTCACCGTTTTGAGAGCAGTGGTGATGAAATAAATTACACAAAGTAATGCGCCTGCCTGGGTTCGAGCCCACGACCAACGTTCGTAAGTCGGGGCCGCCACCAATGGGCCAACACTGCTCCCATGCTGCATTTCTACTATGTGCCGGAAAAGTCAACAAAGTGGGTAACTACGTCAGTTTGATAGACAGTAGAATCATTAGATATAATCATACTACGAGTGGTTTCTCTAACAGTTGTGATAGTTAGAAATCTAACGGTTTATACCAGAAATTCAAATCGAAAATAAGGAATGTAGTACTGCTTTTTGTTACAATTTAAAACGATACTTTGCTTTTTACTAGCCCACAGTGTGACACGATTGTCCCACTGCTGGGTAAGGGCATCCCCTTTCTCCTTCCATATCATTCTATCCGGTACGATCTTTGGGCATGTAAGCCCCATAAACATGATCAGGTCGTCACGTCACCTCCGCCGCGGTCGACCTCGATGACGTCGTCCTTCTTCAGGCGTCCAATGTGTGTCGATCTTTACTCATCCCGATGTATTTCAAATGCTTTAAAAAACACAGGCTTTAACTGATAAGCTATGAATGTTTTAGCAATTAAGTAAAATTGTAGACCGTATGTACTTATAGCTGATGCCCGGGGCTTTGCCCGTGTGGATTTCGGGACTTGACAAATTATATACGGTACTAAACCTATCTATTGGTGAAAACAGAGTTGAGTTGAGTGCTTGAGTTTATTGCGAACAAACAGACGCGGCGGAGGACTTAGTTTTATAATATTATATGTAGTGATGCTGATTACCGCTATTTTCTAATTTACTTACTTATCTATTAAACTTTAATATTTTTGTATACTATTACGGTGTTTTAGAAATAAGAAGCTTTTCCAGCAACTATACAATAACCTATGTCGAGGCTTTCTACTTAAGGCGTCATATGTATGGAGATATTAAACCTGGCGGTCTAACAGTACTATCTAGTTAATAGTATTGTTGGGCCATTATTTTACAATCCATGTTTTATTTGATAATTAATTTTATACCGATATTTACTTGTTACCTTCCCTTTACGAGACAAGTAAATCGCTTTACGTTAACGGCTGTCCGTGTCCGTGGTTTTGTTTACAAGAAGGTATAAAGTTCGTCGTTGTAGATAAATAAGAAACACAAGCTTATGCACATGGTTTCACGCGCGCAGAGGACGGTTATTGCGCCTCGCCTACTACCGAGATGAAACGTACCTTAGTATTTAAATCCAGGTCAGAGATAACATGTGTGCCAAATTTTACAAAATTCATACACAGAAACTTTTGTCGACCACCTTAGATTTCTTCTATAGAACAAGATTTACACAATCAAATCGTAGATTCTAGAACCTAGAGGATAGTAAAAATGTATGAACCTGATATAAAGTACCGAAAAATTTAAATCCTAGTTCTTCAGTTACTGATTATTCAGGAAGTTTAGACAGACCTTACAGACATTGGTAGCCATTTTTTCCAAGATGAAACATCCATTTTCAGTCAACACCCTGTTTTTACCTATGTGCATTTTGAGTTAGTTTATTTCTATTATAAAACAGAAGTAACAAATTAATTAAGATGAAAGCCACCACCCGTGAACAATAGAGACCTATTTAAAACAGAACATAAGACATTCATTTAAAAACGTTCTTATTTTAGTTGCGATACAAATAAACGATTCTGCGACGCTCAATTCGATCCGTCGAGCAATATGTTAGGGCCGGGGCTTACTTTGAAGATAAATTTACAAATGGTGGAGGCGCCTCGTGTTGACAGCGGCTTGCGCTGCGCGGACGCATTGTCGCAGCTGCGATTGGGTTGTTAGCGACTAAATATAATATGGATTATATCAAACGGTTCTATGGAAATTCGGGTAACAGTTTCATCTATCACGCTTTTCATTTCCCCTTTGATTCCGCCTGTTATGGCTTCAAAGACAGTGTGGCTATTGCGACATGGTTAGGGAAGATAGCTAAATCACTGCTAGACTTTTATATCTACTGTTTCTTGTATTCGTTTATGACTAAACTTGGACGTTTATTTTAGCACCATCAAGTGTTGTTGCGTTGTATATTTCAACAAGCTTTATCTTCAGAAGTTAAACAGCTGCATTACCGTTGTTGCCACCTTCACTTTGTCATCTACTTTCTCTATTCCACAAGTTTATTATTTCGCAACAAAATCTGGTTGTTGTCTTAACAGTATTCTTTAACATTTCTTGGTTTATGATAGTCCGGTTTCCCAATCTATGTTCTTTCTTGAATCCACAAACACATTCCAATTCCATCCAAGACCCTGTAATATAGTAAACTATTGTGATTTATATAGTTATTCAAAAATGCTTTATGCTTCCATAAGTACCTATATGAAAACCCATACCTGTCGACTCGTTCACAATGCTGACTGGATTTTTAAATGAGCCGTCGAGTCTCACCCCCTTGTCAACTCGCGTTTATGTCAATGCGTTTGGTTTTTCTAGATAAGTGACATTTTTAGAGAGATTCCGAGGGTATTATTTTTACTTGCATCATCGCACAATTTGATTTTGTCGAGCTCAGCTTCTCCTTGTGTTTCTCGTAACATACTGGAAAATAAATCAGTAGGTATAATATTAGACGTGACATCTTAATAAAGTTGATAAAGGTGTTCCAAAAATATCTGAAGCACACCTCGGAGATGTTCAGGAAACTACACTTACACATAAAGAACATGAAAAGGAAAACGCTTGTAAGGGAAACGACGTTTATAGCTTAGTTTCTATCTTTATAAAAATATGTATTTCTATTTATGGCAGCAGTTCTTTGCTCGCTCCACGGGTGTGTTACCTGTCGGATCGTGTCTAAACCGATATTCGTTACCAGACTGCCTCTCGTTTAGTGCTGACACATTGACTATTATTTCCATGAATAAAAAGTGACTTGACCGTTCCCGTTGACATTCGGGAGCTGGTATAATAAGTAGGAATTTACATTTCATCGGCTCATACGTCCCTCCGATGTTTCTTGTGTTTTAAATTTTAAATTCAGCTCTCGCTGCCCCGCATCGCCTTTATTATCTAGAAAACATTTTCCATGGCGAAGTTTAATTTAAAAAGTTGACGGGTTAAAATAATGGTAACGTAACCGTTAAAATTCGACATAATAACGAGTAAAGTGGCCGCGTTCTACGCTCATTAATTACATACTCATTTATGCATGTAGAGTTGAGCTTGAACACCCACCCGCGCTATCGTCGCGGCTCTTTAATGAATTTTTAACAAAAACTTAATTAAAAATCGTATCTCGCGTGTTCGAAGGAAATGAACTCATTCTTTGGACTCGCTGACTGACGGGCGAACTGACGGGCCCGTCATTATGAAGAGCGTCCACTGTATCTTGACCCGCGATGCCCCCTGTTGCATACACAAAATTGTGGCCCCCGGCAGAACCAACGTGCAGTCAAAGGTCAATCAGCACTGGTGCAGGTTGTATGTTTTGGAAATTTTGTAGTTGACGAGGTATGCGGTAAATGTTATTACGCACTTAATTATTAATGATATTGGTTCATGTAACGTTAGCTTCGGTTACTCGGTAATAAGCGTTTAATAATAAATGCGTGTTCGGGTTGGAAAATTATTTTATGCAAAATCAAGGTAACCATTTATAACAACAAAGTTATATTCAGTTCTGTAATATATTCAAGAGACTACAAGAATCGGAGAGCGAATAACCGCAGTACATTGTAGAACAATGTGCATCTTCCAAAACCAATACAACGAAGTAAATAGAAGCTCATACCGGTATACAGGTTTGATGGTAATTCAAATATTCTATTGTATTCGAATCATATCGCATACATCGGTAAGAAGGGCTTGTAAACATTTTTTCACGTCCACTCTAGGTGTATTGAAGTGGCAAAAAGTGTAAAAAGCCTCGCATGCAGGTATGAAGACGCTGGCTTCAACAAAACCAACACGGGGCGGCCACAAATTGGCGGTTCAGCGAGACGGGCACGTCGTGACTTCGCCGCCGCGCCGCGGGCGCATCCACTTACTGAGGACAAAACATAAGCGAAGCGATGAGCGGAGCGGGCAGTGGTAACCAACCTGAGAAAGGAACATTTTTTAAGTAGTAATAAGTCTGATGAAGAAGTAAGAGGTAAATAATAAAAGAAATTTAAAATCGGAAAACCTATTAATGATATTATGGCTTATGAAGAAGAAATGTACACCAGGAATTCGTTGATTGAAATCATTTGTAGCGATGTGGAATGAGGGATAACACTGTTAAGACCATGTGACATTTGTGTTTAATCTATCATAGATTTAACTACGAACACGGTATTAATTAATAAAGATCACCAAGCTGATGTATACAAAATATCTTAATAATAGGAAACAAATAGTATTAGACTTATACAGAGGGCAATGATGAGCCGATGATTCTGATTGCAGAAATTCAGTTCAATGCATTAGTTTGCCTAGGGTAGTAACTCAATGAGTGGCAAAGTCATGGATTTCAATTGCAATATTTATTGATAAAACGCATTTGAAGTTCGTTAGTCATGAAAAACGCATGATGTCAAATTAAAATATGTATTTCGAAAGTTTACGTGCGTAACATTTGAATAATGTAAAAATAGTAAGACCAAATAACGAGATAGAAACAAACAATATAAAATACTACTCGTTAGTTGAGCGTCCTAATAATTTAAAAAGTACAAAATTATTTATTACGCGCACATAAATTGTGTTAATAGACAGCGCAATAAGACCGCACCCTTACGGGTCCAGTACGATTATTTGCACAGTAATGGTAGAAATCCATTAAACAAGCTCCTTTTAGTGATTGAACAAGTACAAAGACTAGAATGCATTTTTGAATTGCATCCAGCCAATTTACAGGCACTAAATTGCATAGCATGGAAATGTGAATACTTTTTTAGGTTCGTTTTTATCTTATTGCGAAATTAATTTGAGTGGCGAATTAAAGTTAATTCACTCATGTTGATTATTGTGGGAATGTTTATTGAGTTATACTTTTCTGATATTATGGTGATTTATCGGAAAATTAGTGCTTTCAATTCAAGTTTGTTTTCTTTTTTAGTCATACTTCTAAAACTTGATACAAATTGACGTAGCAAAATTGCATTTCCAAAGACCGTCAGTCTTAGTAGTAAAATTTTCTATCACAAGATGCCTAGAAAGAAATGCATTGACATTTTTATTTTATTTACAAGAAGTTTTCTCAATTTATGCTGTAGAGGCAGTGATGAAGTGTAATGCTGTTGTCAACCCAACAACGGTATAATACTTTCAATGTCTTTCACATAAATCCTTTCCAGACGTACATTCTGACAGAGGCCATCATAGAAGAAGATAGTTATTTTTTAAGTGCTATTTTACAACCAAAAGCAATGCATTTTGACCCCTCACTGTCTAGTATCATAGTAAAATTTATTGTCGATGAAAAATATTATGGGAATTTAGTCACAGTCCTGAGCTTTATTTCGCAAGAAACGTCTCGATAATTTAGTGGGTAGTTAGAAAATATAGGTGATAAAATACTCATGTCTACTCACGGTTGTGTCACGGTAGTAGTTAAATAATATTTATGAATAGAGATGAGACTTTTTATTGTTCGGCTACAGAAATGAGAAGGCTTAATAACGATGACTGAGGACTAACAACTAGCTTTACGTTTCCGTCAACGTAAAGCTAGTTGAAATGTATGTAAGTATAATTGATTTTAATTTAAAAGATGTTAGAGAGCTAGCTGAGATTACAAAAGGCTAGTTATGAAACAAAGATTCCTAGAGGCTAAATATATATTATGTAGTTGCACTTCCGAGTTGAGATTTTTCTTGTCCATTTTTCAAAAGATTGAATAGGAATGAATACAATTCTAGAGAGCATTGTCTAGTACCGACTGCTTTCTGAGCGTCTTCTGTATCAACAGGATTGATATAGGGTTTCGGTAGATTATTAATTCTTTTTTGTATTTTTATTGCTAAATAAATGTCTCTTTGTCTAGATCCACAAATATGACGTCATCATTTTATCATACCGCGGTTCTCAATGCTAGCGATTGGTTCATTTGAAGGCTTATGACCCAAGTTCGATATCTAAAAGCAATAGGTAAGCACTATTCAGAAATCCGATCCAATAAGGTAAGATTTTCAGATCTCTTGGTCACACAAATTGCGTGCTACTAAGACTTTTCATTGAAATTAGTGCTTGTACTAGGTTAAAATGTAGGAATGTTGGAAAGATTCACTCAACAAACATTTTAATTATTTCCACATTTTCCTCATATAAAACGCCGTTAAAAACACACATGTTTCAAAAAGTCAGTACAAAAACTCCACGGAACACACAAAAACGTTCACATACATTGCGTAAACTGTTCCATTACAGTTTGATTACGGGCACGCAACGAGCAGTGTTTTGTTCAGCAAAAAAGCACGCCGTACGACCGTCACCGGACTTCATTTACATATAGCGAACATAAATTCTCGTTTGTAAGAACACACTGGCACTTTTATTGTGCAGTCTTTGGTGGAAGCAAAAAACTGACAGTTTTTTTTAACGAGATAGACCACCTCTTCATGGCGACCTTTGATCGCGTCTATACAAATATTAATTCTTTGCATGTTGAAGCAGTGAACTAATCGTTTTTTATTGGTCACGGCGCTTGTACGGTCGTGAGGTTTTTATGTGGGAGGTATTGATTCTATAGGCAATTTGACGAGTATGGATATGCATGGTACAAGTATTACTTGTGTATCTGATTTAATACCGGGCTCGCTTCAAAAAGACCGTAAGTGCCGGGGTGTGGGACTTTAATTCGGATTCCTGATTCAACCCGAAGCTAAATCATATTGAATCACACACTAAGTGTTAAGTGTGTAATAAAAATATGCGATAAGAATGTTTAATGCGATTTTAATGCAGTTATCACTTGTCACGGTTTCGAACAAATTGTTTGCTCAACATAAAAAGAAGATTGTGTTATTGAAACACATGTCCTCATATCTGAGTTGAATATAACCGTGTTATTTCTGGGATGTTGATAAAGAGCACTTTAGCGATCAAACCCTTTCTTGCCGTTTATTTGGGATCCACAAAATTATATACTCGTAAGGGACATGCGTACTGCGTAATGGAGCAAATATTGTTCGAAGCGTATGAGTTTCGGGTATTGTTTAAATATTTCGAGTATTTGTGTCAACAGTATAACTGGTGTACGTTTGTACACTGGGGGACTCGTAAACCGGCAATGTTCATCGGAAACAGTAAACATTATTTAATTTCATAAACACAAACGCGTACGATGCGAATCCTGGAATGGCCATTTTCACAATACTAGTCTACGAGAACAGACTCATATTTTACGTTTTGAACATCAAAAACGTTGTAAAATTGATTTACAACGACCTCAGAGTGATTGCACCGTCAATATTATGAACGGGAATGCTAAAATTGTATATGATATTCAATGAACGCTCATTCATTTGTTAATTTGTACGCCGCAGTAATATATTTAGTGGTTGTAAATATTGTGGCTATAAAACAGTCCAGAATGCTCTTAATATTTTAGCTCCCGTTATTTCAGTTGTCGGATTTTTATGTGTTTTTACATATATTATGGTAATCGGAAGTTATGACACACATTGGTGCTATATTGTTTATAAACAACGCATTTGTTTATAATGCTTATGACAAAATTAGAGATCAATATCTCTATAGATAGAATACTTTAAGTAACATATCTTTTTCAACAGATTTGTCTGCGAACCCGCCTCGGGTACTTCCATGACGGCGGTCTGACTGGGAACCCTATAATCAATGAAAGTTTTTTTGTCTGCTATAGGATTCTTTCGATTGTTATTCTAAAAGAAATCAATAGCACGTTTAGAAGATACGTTTCGTCTGTAGGATTCTGAATATGAAACAGATTTGTTTTATACGTGGTTCTGTGGTCAGCTAATTTAATTCTTGATATCTGATGCCTTTACTCCATCCGTGATATATTTTACATATCACCATCAACCGGGTACAAATTCAGAATTCGTGGCTCCTGTTAACCTGGAAATCGACCACTAGACCATTGAGGCGGTCCAATAGTGATGTTTACTAACTTAAAAAAATGTGATTCTAATTAGACCGTCTGTTAGATTATCGAAAAATATTAGATACGTATTTTTTATTTTATCAAATCAATAAAAATAGATAAAGATAAAACGCGATAAAGATTTGAGTGGGGGCTGGTGACGTCACTGACAGCAAAAAATTTCATACTAAATGTCATGTTAATGTCTTAGAGTATGACGATGACGTCACATGAGTTTTCAAAGCACTGTATCGTCTTCATTGTTTGTTTACGTGAAAAAAGACAAAATACGTGTCCAATATTTTTTGGTAATCTATATGACGCACTAATTAGATTTTTTTTTGTTAACTACCCTATTATATTATATATATCTAGCTTAATATTCTAAGGTTTGTAAATTCTGAAGTCTACTGGCTTAAAGAATCTACGCTGTTTTTGCGCCATATTGACATCAAGACTATCAAGAGATTAGAGGAACAAGGTTATAAGATCCTGAATTCCTAAATTCAGTGTGGGTAATAAAATAAAATTCAATGGGTGTAAAAGTACCCTTAACGAAGCAGAAAGGAACTTGTTGCTCCCGTCACTGAGATTTTTTTTTCCAGACCCATACCTGGGAAACCCCAAGTTCCAAATTTCAAACAGCGTTTTTTTTTTTTAAATACTAGATTTTCAGGTTATAACTATGCCTAAGTTACTTCCATGACCCGTTTTACTATTGTTAACATCCACTACCACAATATTTTGATATAGCAACTTTAAGTTTTACCGTAAAATGTGACCTTTCACTTCAAAAAAAAGTCAAGCAATAATTCTTGCGTAGAAGTACTTAGGTTGATGTACATAATGCTTGGTTGACGGCTTCGTGAAGGATTCGTTTACACCCTGTATACAGGGTGTAAATCAACCTTTTACACAAACATTAACCAAGCATTCTGTACATCAAACTAAGTACCCCTATGCAAAAATTTTTGCTGGGAAACGACTTTTTTTTTGGGGTCAAAAATTTCATTTTACGGTAAAACTCAATATAGCACTCTTAAAACATTGTGCTAGTGGCTGCTTTGAATAGTAAAAGGGTCATGGAGGTAATTTAAGTAAAGTTACAACCTGAAAAACCAGTATTTACAAAAACAGCTGTGCAAAATATCTCCGTAAGTAGAGGGTTCCCAGGTATAGTCTAAAACAAAAAAAATATCGCAGTGGTGGGGAGAACAAGTGCCCTTCGTTTGCGTTAAGGGTACTTTTACACCCTTTATAGCACCTCTACGGCTCTATCGTTGGCTTAGTTTAAAATCTCCACTGAAAAGGGAAGATCTTTCGACCAGACAGCTGTTGTGCTTGGTGGCAACTTATGGCTACTGCATAACGGTTTTTTGTGTATGGCATCCCGCCGGCCAACCTAGGAGGTTGTTGTCCTTGAGTATAAAGGCTTCAGCCACGGATCTACAAGAAAAGACTACACGCTCATGGTACCTTCAGAGCGTCAAGCTGAATCGGAACAACCGCAACGGCTATTATAGGTGTAATCCCCCGAAAGCCTCCATTATGAGAATCGAGTAAAGCCAAGTAAGGTGACGGGGATCCACTGGATGTGAGAGGCAGAGGACGTGTCAATGTGGCGACACTTGGCGGAGGCCTATGTCCACTAGTGGACCACTTTTGGCTGAAATCATAATGATGATAAGGTTCTATACAAACCATTGTATGTGGTGTTGAAGACAGCGCTTCAAACTCATATGAAAGTTACTTGAATTACACTACAATGCCAGTAAAAAGCTAATTCAAAACAAAACTTTTAAACCACATTTAACTCACATAATTTTATTGAAGCAAACGTCCACAAAAGTTTATATGAGAGGTTTTCTTTCAATAAACAAGGCTGAAAATCACGTTGTCGTTGTCTGGCAGTCACATCTGTTGTGTGATCGCTTGTTCGGATCGCGAACTGTTTTATGTGGGTATAAATACTGGCCGATCTGTCCCCTTAGTCGCGCTGCTCTGCGAAAGGTTGCCTTCATTATGGCTGGGGCGAATGAATATGGTGCGGGTGTTGAGTAAGATATGTTTAAGTTGAAATTGGTCACAAGGATCATCATCGTCATCTTTCTGTCCTTGACCCATATTACTTGGGGTTGGCGTTGGCACAACATTTTTTTTCTTTCTTTCTCCTCTGTCAACTATCACGCGATCATTTACTGCTTTCTGCCCTTATATCATTTCTTACACAATCCATTCATTTTTTCTTTGGTCTGCCTCTCCGGTTGACTGATGGATGGTGCCACCAATGAGCCGTCAAAATTAGCAGTCATCATATTGTACAATTGCAACTTCTGAGACACATAAATGTAAACTTTCGCGGCTGCTACAGTTATAATATTGACCATTAGCCAAAAAACCAAAAATAACCAAAAACCAAAAATTAACCAAAAATCAAATAAAAAACAAAAAAGAACTACCATAAATTCGAAGACATGTGACTTTTACCAAGCCGCATTGGGCCCGCGTGGTGGATTATCATCCCACGCGGGCCCATCCCTGTCCTAGCGAGGAGGCCTAAGTCCCTGCAGTGGGAACATTATAAGGCTGATGATGATGATGACCATTAGTCGTCAGGATATATACTCTAAGATTATCAAAAAACACTGTACATAGCAGAAGAAAAAATAAGATCACGTAGGAATGTCAGTGTCAATTTAATGCAATTGTTAAAATATCGAAGAGTTTACAGACAGATCTATCATGAGAGTAGTTATCAAACAACATACAACAAAACCCACGTTTAACATAAAATATCTGTAGTCTATATCATTCATGAAGCCGACTTCAGTTAGTTTTATGCGCTTTCCCGTCTTATCATTTCCAGCTGTCTTGGCTAGATCGTTAGCGCATCTGGTTGAGGGGCGTAGCACGCAACGTCTGCCGGAACTTCAGATCTACCGAAAAAAAAAAAAGTTTAAAGATTAAAAGAAATACGGAGTGGTTAATTTAAGTCAGAAATTAGAATCTGCAAATTAATTCAAGTCCATACACCGACAGAGATAGATAGAGAAGCTAGAAAGAGACATAAATAGAGCAAGAGTAAGATCTTGGTAATCAAATTAAAGCACACTTTTCTGAAATCATCAAAAGGCAAGCCGATCCTTACAATCTTTATGTTCAAACTCAGCAACATAACAACTGCAGTCAAATAATACGACAAAGTTCTTAATGACGTCACGAAGTTGCGCGCACTCTAATTAAACGTACGGGCTATAGAGAAAAGATTTTGTCGCGACGATTTCAGATTTAAGTGAAACTTGTCCCTTGTCTTCCTTTGCGTGTAGGTGTGTATTGTATTAAGATCCTTACGAACGTCTCTAATATTTTCAAGAGAAAAAAAAATATGCATGAGCAGTTTTGCGGGCTGGTGAGGATCTGCTGAATTTTGTCGTCGTTGTCGCATCGTGGGATTATATTGTCGTGTCTTTAAATGCACTAAACGAAATAGTTTTCTTCTTTTATGGTTCTGATCTTGAATGCAAAATATTGGCTTTATTCGTCTTATATTGTAATGGCCTAGTATGAGTACCTACACAGCTTGGAAAACTACGTTATACACAGTCCTGAATGACTCCACTCCTTTAGCCAATATTCTTTAACTTTTCGTGAGTTTTATAATATTTTACACTGCGACGTTACATAATCGTACGTGCCTAAGTTCCGATTTTGCAGTAGTTTTAGTTAGTCAACATTAGCTCAAATATTTATTTTACCACACCGAATTACAAGTTTACCTTTACCCAGATTTTGTGTAAACATTTATGAGAACAAACCATACAAATAGTTAAATTATTATGAACAAAAATGTCGTAACTGTAGGCGGGAAGTCAAATACAAAGCCGGTTGCCATAATAGGCAATAAAAAAAAAACAAGTTGCATTCGTGTTGCCAGCTCAAAATGCCGTTTACATAAGACGACCATCACTCATGTGATAATAGTGTATTCATGTAAATTGTTCTCATTAGCTGTCTTGATTCTATTTACCTTCATACAGAAGCACCGACTAAATAATTAGTTGTATATGAACGTATTTTTTTTCACACGCGTGTTATTTGATTAGCTTGAAACTTCGGCCGTCTTATGTCAATATATTTGAATTTTGAACACCTTGCTGGGTAAAAAGTCGTTTTGAATTTAGATTCACATTTTGGATTTTAATGTGAAGTTATATTGAAAATAAATGTGTTTTGATGTTGTGTTGTTGATTAAATATTTTGAGTGATTTTGACATTTGTGGGAAAAAATATTCAGTTTTCACACATTCAGAGAAATAATTATGTCCCTTTAAAGTTGTACTTGAATAACATTGTGAACCATTGTAAGGATTTATAGTCAAGTTTAATGAGCCTTAAGCACCCACCTAGTCACAATGATTTAATATATTTTTTACTTAAATGTTGAACATGTTCCCTCGTAAAGTCATTTGGTTCATAGAAAATTCGGGTCCATTTAGTTTACGATCAGGATAACGATTCGTGTTAAAAACTCAAAATAGGTTTTTAAGTATCCGTCGTCAATTAAAGGGAAAGCCAGTTAGAAAGAATATTTTACCGTAAATTCAGTTTATCTTATCCAAAACAAGGCTTGTAACGATGCACTTAAAGTATGAACACATGATTTTATGAATACAACCATAAAAGCACTAATGATATTATGGTGTTATTATACAAACAAGATTTTGGAGTAATAACCCCTATGAATGGGAGCCTACCTTACAAGACCAGATTTAATTGGCGGTTTTAGTGATAAAAGCCGCTTGTATTGTTATATATTACGACATTCGGTCGCATGCGGAGACTTGTGAAGTTCAAAAGCAAACAGAAAACCTGCTCCAAACAAGTTGAGTTGTTACTCATTAATTTATGAAGCTCAATAAAAGAATTCACTAATTCGCAAATAAAATATTCTCATTGGCGAATTCAATAATGAAGTTTATATGAGCTGTTTAAAAAAGGACATGAATTATATCCTTGTACCGGACATCATTAAATTAATATTAATAACAGCATTAATAAAGGAAGATGGTCTTGTATCTGAGTTCTTCGTATTAAAGCCTCATAGCGTTCCATCTCACGAAATTTGTTTGTGGTCGACGATTAAAATCTTTTTTTGGTTTAATGAAACACAGCCCTTACGTCAGTTGGAACATAATTTTGAATAATGAAACGCGTGTCGTTATACATCACTCTGTTGGACAATAACACGGGACTCGTACAAAGCGAGCGAAATTACATGCGGCTCATATTGACCGGCGCAAATAAATATTTTGAACTGACGTTTGGATAGGTTTTTTGTCGTTTTGTAACTAAAGACAAAGGCAATATCCGCCCACGATGCCGGACGAAGGGCACCGAAATTATTATGGACCGTGTTCACTTTCCGAGGCATTCCACAACTAATGATTTCGAGAGATACCCTCCCCTTGAATGTAAAACGACCCCGCCCCTCGAATGAATTGAAACACTGGCTGGAATTTTTTATTTATAATTTATTAATTGTTGTTTTTCGACGACTGGTGGCCGAACGGGGCAAAAACTCTTATTCTATTTTTGAAATCGTTTTATAGAATGAGAGTTTTAGATGAATTATAGCTTCGGGAACTTCGTGCCTCCCACGAGAATTCGATTATACGGTCAGAGACAAGTTTTATCTTTGTTATAATATATGGAATTAATTATATAGGTAACATAATTGCGATTTTTGTAGCAGAAGTCATATCACTTAATTTTTATGAGCAAGTCCGAGGTATAAAGTGATATCTTAATGGAGGTATTTGAATAGTGTATCAGTGGGCATGTTTTGACATTTGGAAGTGGAGTAACATCTAAATCTTGACTAAACTTGTCCGACTCCCACACGGTGCATGAACGTATTATGGCGGGCAATGTCTGGTGCTAAGTATAATTTATTGGCATTATATTTCAGTGTTATAGTAACGAAGTAGTAACAGGATTAGCATTGATGTGAACTAATTAATATTGATATTAATAAGGTAGCAGCTAATAAAGTGGATCAGTTGTTATTTATCACCAGTAAGCAGGAAGCCGAAATAATTAATTTAGTCATTCATAATGTCATAATCAAACATTAATAATTAAGATGAAACTATGTTAACTTAGTGGCTTGTAATTAATACCTCAATTTTAGTATTAAAACTCTGTCAGATTTAAAACTAATTTCATTTCATTTTGTAATGTTTAAAAGAAGAAAGAAATATAAAAAATATATTTGTTGTAGATACATAAAGTGTATACAAATTGACAAATAAAACAACTCATATGCAACGTGCTATGGGGTACCCAAAAGAGCGCTGATTTTCAGTGGTCACCCGTGAGAAAACGAACATGTATTTTTTTTTAAATAAACCTCATATTGTTTAATATCTGCTAAACACGCCCATATCAGTTCCTGACTTCTAAATATAACACCGGTAAGATATTAAAATTACTAAGAATATGCCTATCCATTAGGAAGGTGGCATAACTCTTCAAAACATCTAGTTACGCCAATTTCAGACGTTAATGAGCGGATCCTTGTACATTAAAGTTCCTGCTTTGATTATTACAACCAGACTGTGAACCGTGAAACTATGTGTACGCACTTTATTTGTGAAGAAACTGTCGGTGTTGCAATATTATTGACACATTTATTTATTTTTTGACTGCCTGGTTGGTTTGACAAGAGCGACTGCTGAGTGTAAGGTCCTGGGTTCGATTCGAGTCAAGCAAAATGTTATTGTGTCTATCCATCAGGAGTTTATATGTTAGCAGCCACGAAGTCTGAATATGTGCCCGGTTAATAGCAATAGAGTCGCCTCATATTACATGAAAATTCGAATTTTTACTAAAAAGTTCACACACATTTCAATAATTATTGAAATGTGTGTGAACTTTTTAGTACACTTCTGCCTAACTCTTCAGGGATTACAGGCGTGATAGGTTATGTTATTTTTGTTAATAACCAGGATATGCCTGGCTTCACTCTCGTGGATTTCGGTAATTCTCTAACAAGATCGTCTTACTGAGATCAAAATATGTATTCTATGTGTTAATCCAGGTTACAGACTATCTGTGTTCCAAATTTTATTTTAATTCATTCAGTAGTTTTTGCATGCATGAAAGATTAATAACATCCTCACAATTTCGCATTAACAAATTTTATAGCAATCTTGAACAAAACTATTTGTGATCTTTGTAAAAATTACACGCAACACTATATTATTATTAACGCTTAGGTATATTACAACAGTAGCTCAAGTCGTGATTGTATGTAATAGAGTAACTTCCGCCATGAAATCATACTGTAGGTGAATCACGTGATATTTACTATTTTATTTATTAAGTCACTAGTGGTATAATGTGAGGTGGAATGAAGAATATGAGCTGTTATAGGCTATTACATTTTTCCCACGACTTCGAATCGAAATGTTAGTGATGAAATAATTGCTGTTTAGAGTCGAATGTAATTATTAATATCGATCAGTGAGTTGATATAGGGAGCAGAGGTTTTTTACAAATATGAAAATTATGTGGCACCCATGTATGATTCTATTAACTACAGTCAGTCGAAAACTATTCACACATGAAAATCTTTTAGCTACTAACGACAGAGTCTAAAGGCGTTGAACATGTCAAATTATCATCATTTTTTCTACTTCATTAACAGAGTTTATGAGTTAAAAGAAATATTTATACTTTAGATACACGTTTTTGTGAACCGTTGACAAAATTTTATAAAATAAAGGAAATCCTAAATAGCGACGAACATTAATATTTTGTCGGGAAACCATCAATTTCAATTTATTTTACGTTGAATTTTAACAAAAATATTTTTACACGATAGGCATATTTTGCGAACTATCAGTAACTGTCATTTATTTTATAGTCAGTCATGACTCACGGCCTAGGTATCTTTATGATATTATATTAAGTATAAGCTATCAAAAATATTGAATATTAAAATAGGCAATAACGAGAAGTGACACGTATTCTAATAATAGCACATTAGATACATACAAAGTCTCGTTGACATACCACGAATTCATGGATGCAATAACATGGCTACATAATACGGGCCACTATAAAAATAAAAGTCAGAAAACTCACTGCATGCGATTGTGGCCTCAACTAACTTATTTCAATAGGCGGGAAAACACAGAACTAAAATATATGTAGATACCAAGTTTGACACACATCGATGAAAATTTTCTTAACAAGCAACTGCAGAGTTAAAGTGGTCATACTAAAATGATGTGTTTACAATGGACGACGTCATTTCTGGACTGACTGAGAGCCCCGGATGGTCACCGAAAACAAGAGAACCTGACTAAAGTCATTACTAATGTCTTAAACTAACAAATATAAAGGAACAGGTCATCATTACTAAACTGAGACTTACCTAGATTTCCATTTAAAGGGAATCAAGGGGAACACTCCAGAGAAGGGAAACAAGTAAGCTGCATTTGTGATCTAAGATCCTGTGCAGTTAACAGAAAACGATAGCTACGGAAGATGAACATACATAAACAGCGACGGTAGGCCGAAACTACAGAATGCCACTTGATACGATCCTTACATACTCTCCTTTTCCTCGTCTACATTCATACATCTAGTCATACAAGCACGCTGATTGGGTACCTTTCCTTTCTGAAGAACCTCACCAATACACTGACCTTCAGTGTCTTTTTGACATGTCTTTCTACGGCGCTACCTCATTACATTTTTCCAAGAAAAAAAATTGGAAAAATATTAAACATCACATTGTATCTTTGCGTTACGAAATGGGTCTTCTGTATTTGTCTATTTCGTTCCAAAGTGTGTGTGTCCATCGATACGGTCAAAGGTCGTCCCGCATTTGATTTTGACATTACACAATGAACGAATGAACGAAATTCACGCTTCGAACATGAAAGCTGATCGCGATGTTACTCAATCCCATCAAGTGACGACCTTTAGTGCACTTAACGTGAGAGGCTTGAGAATATCGTCGTATATATAAATATTTGTGTATGGGATTTTTATCACTAAAATATTTAGTGAGAAGAATGCAGATTCATCTTCATCTGCCTAGCTTTTTACCAACTTAGCCGAGGTTAACTTCTAGTCCAACTAATTCAAGTGTAGCTGAAAACTAGCATTTTACATGGAGCTTCTGTCCATCTAGTTTTCACAACCGAGTACTGGGTTACACAATACGCCGTGATAAGATTGGTTGTCAGATCTCTGACGTACCCATTTTTTTTTAGAGGGTTCGAAATCATCGAATGAGTCCTCCCGCTCTGGGCAGAGCGGTAGTGAGTGTCAGACTTCTACTGACTAAAAACCACCCATGTTCTTTCTTAGCCCTTTGTGTGGAGCCGCGGTATCTCTTTCGCACCAATACAACCCGCAGCCCCGACGGGACCTCTGACTACCCTTAAGAGAACGCAAATTCAATGGGCATCAAATGAAAGGGTTTGCTGAAAACTGCGCAGAATAAAAAATGACGTCACTCGAAATCAGTTTTTATGGACTTGGCAAGTCAGAGAGCTTACGAAAGAGAGCCTATGAAGTGCCATGTTATCGGCGGTAATAATAATGGGAAAGTCAAAAAAGTAATCCATTGACTTGCTACCGAAAGCCTTATTCAATTCGTAAGTCGTTGTGGAAATACGAAACGGATTGATAGCGATTGCCATATTCTACGCCCAATTTAGAAACTTCGTTTTAGTTATATTACATTTTATTAGTTTAATGTTCTCCATATTCCACCATTGCTTCGTCAATAGCTACTGAATACCCTGTATCATAAATAACATAAGTCGATTCAAAATATGTCGATTCCGCCATTCCCTGTCCTATCAAATGAAAGCTATTCATAATGATAATAATATTTAAGTACATAAAGATAGCTAACATTATCGAGTACAATGAACCCTCTCATAGTAACATTTTACTACCTAGTCGATGTGCATAATAATCTAATACACAGAGTTTTCATTCCCTCCAAAACTCTATGGAATTTAAATATCTAGTAAACCGTTATGTTTATTGCAAACCTTTGCCTTTTCTGCCTCGTTGTTGGTTTAAATATATTTTAAAAAATCTTTTATAAGTTTACTAACTATGAATATACGTACAATTTGGTGGAACCACACTGTCCACCGGGACACTGAGAATTAAATTTTGAAATGTTTTCGCTGACAAGTTAGGGATGGACACCGGGAGTCATCGTAGAGTTACTAAAGTGGTCCAATGCTGCAATGGTTCCAATATTGACAGTTTTATTAGGTTGCTACCGTGTGTGGGTTTTATGGGACAACTGAAGTAGTTAGACTTATAGGATTGTCTCAATTTTCATACTTTGTCTAGATCCTGTTTATTTAATATTTCATTCAAAGCCGACGAATTACGTTTGAATTTTCGTTGTCAAATAATAAGAGTATATTCTTTTCAAATTTTTAGTAGGTCGACAAGACGTACGTGATTCGATCGTAGATAAAAAAGGCTATTTAATTTACTGTCTATTTAGGTTACAGTAGAATTTAATGTAGACTAAAAGTTAAATATACAACAATGTAATCTTTTACCGACAAGTCTTTAGCGTTTGCCCTTTTCAAGAAAGGGTGGCAACTTCCAAACATCCCTTTGTATTGATAATAATCAATCAACATAGTGAGCATGTTCCCATAATTGACATGGGTATGACATACTGGACGTGATCTCTAGGCATCTTTTCCTGTTATAAAGGTCAGCATAATTGGCTGATATTACTAAAGTAACCGGCATGCGTAACGGTTCATATTATTTTCTGTACTTCGCTGTCGCTACTGTTGGCAAATAAAAACTATTATGAATGAAATATCGCAGTAGAACACGAATCGGCAAACGTAAGGTGAGACGTCCTCAGGTTTGGTGGAGCTTCGATCTTCGCAGGGTGGCTGGTAGCAAGTAACTGGATGAGGGTTGCTGAGAATCGAATAGAGTGGAGTTCGAATGAAGAGACCATGTTCAGCAGTGAATTGTTAAAGGCGGGCTTTTCCCAACGGCTTTTAATCTTAATGGATGCAGCTGAGTATCAGTTCCTAGTAACCCAAGAAAACGTGGTTTGCCGAGTGGTAGTTATTAATTAACCACTACGAAAGAGCTCGTAGCTCAATAATACAACACAGAATATATCAAAATCATTCTGCTTTTTGAAAGAATATTGGATGAGCCGTAATCAATATTGAAAGTTGATTACTCATGCAGAATCTATTAGGCAAATTGTTCTATTTGTATTTAAATCCATCTTCAAAGTTCTAGGAACACCCTCTAAAGAGAACGTTCTTAATACCACACTGCTTCAACATCGATAAATTGAAATGGGTTTCTCAATAATAGTTTCAGAGCAAACGGATTCAGACACAGCTGTATTGGCACTTGGAACTATTGTCTAAATGAATAATGAGAATGAAAGCACAGTTACTATGAGCTCAGTAATCTAATTGAGTAAGACAAGGTTCTAATTACAATAAACAACTGACGATCAGTAAACAGTAGGGGACTTCAAGATTATCAAGCTACGCTTGTGTGGTCCAACGGATGTATCGTACAGATGTGAGATAACTAAGGCTATGCGTAATATTAAACAATGCGAGTCGCAATATTCGTAATTATTTTGATTGGAGCTCACACTTGGTACAATTAATCATTCAGTTTCGTCCGCACTGTCTGCGTTTATTAATCGCATGTAATCGCAATGGCCGCACTGTAAATGTGTTAAACTGATTAATGGACACGAATCAAATTTGATTATCTGAAAGTGCTTTATGCGGCGATGTTTCACAATATACAAAATGTTGCAAAAACATTTCGAGTGTTCAGTAAGCCGTTCGTGTTGTTAATAATGTTGTTCTACAGACAGGATTTATTAACTTTTGACCGTAACGTTCATATCTTAAATTTATTTTGTTGTGATAATGAGTATTTCTGTATTAAAGGCTTTGACACCCACTCCTTTCAGTTCAGAAATTGTTCTAAAGATCGACCTCATGGCGTGAATAAAACTTTGAGTGGATAACAGAGTGTTCATCGCCATGGTTACTAAATTTGCATTTTTTTTTTGTATTGGCAATTACTTTTTAATTGTCTTTTATAGAAGTTTATTTAATGAAAGCTTACAAGTCAATAATGAATAGGAAAGTAAATAACCCTCCTTTTGCGCTTCGCCACAGTCGGGTAATAATACCCAATGATCATAAGTTTAATACTATGTAGGTACTAAGTTTTATTGAATAATGATTGAGAATCCTGAAAGGAAATCCTGGGTTGTACTGTAGCGAACAGAATTGTAGTTACCTACTGAAAACCCAATTATACTTTTTGTGTGTCTACAAGTTTTTCAAACAGGTTACAAAGAAATTAATGTGACACAAATAATGTTGGTTTTATTTAGATTGATTCCAGTCAAAATTGGCAATGTCATCCAACGTTTCAAAATTACTATACGATTATTTTTTGCAAGACAATGTTGCGCTTTGTTGATTTTATTTAAATTCTATTTGCTCTGTTTTTAACCCCCGACCGACGTAAAAACGACGGGGGGTTATAAGTTTGACGTGTCTGTATGTGTGTCTGTCTGTCATCGTAGCTCCCGAACGCATAAATCGATTATGATTTGGATTTAGTTTGAAAGCTGAGTTAGTCGGGAGTGTTCTTAGCTATGTTTGATCAAAATTGATTCAGTCGTTTAATAGTTATGGGGTAAAAAGGGGATAAGTAAACGATAGTAAGCGAATATATCCGAGTGGGGTACGAGTATTAAATGAAAGGATTTGATTTGTGTATTGAAACAAAAAATACCTCCTACCTAAAAACTTGAGAGCAGCGGTGGCCCAATAGTGGCGGCCCGGACTTACGAGCAGTTGGTCGTGGGTACGAACCCAGGCAGGCAAATTACTTTGTGTAATTTATTCCATCACCGCTGCTCTAAAAACGGTGAAGGAAAACATCGTGAGGAAACCCCGATGTCTTAGAACCAAAAAATTCGAAGACATTTGACATCTACCCATCCGTACTGGGCCCGCGTGGTAGATTATAGCCCATTCCCTCTCAAAGAGAGGAGGCCTGTGTCCCAGCAGTGGGAACTATGATGATTGATGATGACCTTAAAAGTTTAAAAAGCATCAAAAATACTTAAATAAAAAAAACCCCGAATTAAATACAGAAAAGTACAGTTACAGTACAGTTACTACAATATGTCTATTTGTAGATTATCTACTTTATACCTAAAACATTAGGTTCAAGGTTGATTGGGAAAAAAATATCATAGATATATAGGTATAATTTGTAGTAATATTAATAAGCACAAGTTTTATTGTAATGGGCAGTACTGAGTTACTATGAAATGAGTCAACCTTATCATTCAGCGTGAATTCCTGCAACATTTATAGAAAACTAAGTTTATATTGTATTTGCTGACGGATTGTTTATAAATAATACAACTGTGAGTTAAACTTGACATTTACCTTGTAATGTATGTAGTCACAGCTAGGAATAGATAGATTCACTGTAGGTACTATGAAAGTATAAACAACAATTGCACTTAATATTTTACGTTTTAATAGAGAAACAATCTGATAAACTTAATCGGACTTATTACAAACCTGGGTTTAAACTTAGACTTGGTTTATCTCGCATGCCGTCTCACTTCGATAATATTCAAAAGAAAGTGACGGCATGCGAGATAAACTAAGTAATTAGGCCGAATTAGTTCTCATAGTCATTATGAATAAACTTCTAGGGGTAAACTATAGTCACCACCTCCTTGTAGAATCAGGTCCTTCTTGTATGTAGTTAGTATACAATTAAAAGAAAAAAAGAAGTACCATTTGATTAAGTAGTATTTGGTGCACCCAGTGTCCCAGACAAGCTAAAGTTTTATATTTGATTGTCGTAATAGCTTTTATGGGCGCTCTGCTAGGCCCACCGATGACCTTACCTAATTCCTTCCAGGAGGAGGAGGCGTAGGGTACAATACCCTACGCCTCCTGGAACCTGGAATCAACACACGGACGGCACACATTCATTTTCTTAATGTACTAAATTAATTCCACTTATTATTGACTCTTTATGACAGACCACAAAATTTCCATAAACGTAAAAATCAAACGCAATTTAATGATTCTGCAAAAAATAAGTTTAAATAAAAGTTTCCAAAACCTCTAATTGAGCGTTCATCGGTTTTATGAGTGTGTTATCTTTATCTTGTGCATGACACCCGATATCGTTTTCATATAAAACTTTTATTTTATAGTCCATTCGTTCATTACGTTGATTTTTATTTCTCAGTTGTCATGTGGGATTGGAAAAAGACTTAAGAAGATCACAACTTGAGACAAGAAAAATATTTTCAGAAATAGTTTTTGACCGCGCCTTTGCCCTCGTTTCGTGTTAGGTAATCGTTCCACGGGATCATAGTATAAAGGGGAAAAAGTTGCCTATGTACTATTCCAGACTATAATGTGTGCCTTTCATAAAGATCCTTTCAGTCGTTATGCGTGATTGAGTAAAAATATTCATCCATCCATCCAAACTTTCGCAGTTATAATAGTAGTAAGATGGAATAGGCGCTTGCATTGTTTCAATTTCAAAACTAGTTAATACTTGCTTCAGTAAAAGTTTACAGTCAGTTTTTGCCATAAGTAATTGAGGACTGATTCTGTCCGACACAAGGAAAAAGTCTTTATAACTAAAACTGCGTCAATTGCAAAGAATATAGAGTCACCACCTCCAAAACTGACAATAAAACATGCTTGTGAATTTCTCATCGATGCATCTAAGCACTTAATTGAATAATTCAGAAAAACTCAAGCAGTAAGCACACAACATCCACTCTTCAGATAACATCCGGGAGAAACGAGAACGGACATTACTTATTATTTTATTAATAGAAATCAAAGCACACAAATATGATGAATCAATATCAGTCAGTTATACCATCAACAAAGTCGTCTTACCTTTATAGAGTAGCCAAGGTCACGGGCCGACAGCAAAAAAGTCGTAACGATTAAAAATCATTAATCAAGATATCCAATAGCCAATGATAAAAAGAAAAAAACTCGCCTTAACCATTCCGCGAAAGCGATAGCCAATCAAAATAAAGTTATTATTCTCTTGATTAATTTCTCGATCTATAAACATTATTAAACATCTTATTTGGTGATTACTTGTGCGTGTGTTTGATGCAGGGATGGTCAATGTTTTCTCTTCCGCTGAAAAATATTTGATTGACATTATAAATGGACCAATGACGATACATTTTTTTTTCAATTTCTAATGTAATTTTGTGTTTTGTCTTATTTTTAATTGAATGTACTATGCTATCATATTATGATCCACTTAGTGATTAAAATAAATAAATTATTATTATTATTGTTTGATTACTGTGTACGCTTTAATTTATAAAAAACTTTGCAATTTTAATTTTTGTATAAATATGAAAATTTTTGTTGTTTATTTGTTTTTGTTGTTTGTATTTTTAATTTGTGTTTAAAAATAAAAAGAACCTTTATTAATAGGCATCTGGAACAAAGGCCGCCGGTGGTCAGGGCTGCAGGTATGAATTATGTTTTTTTTTAGTATTAGGTAAGTAGTAAATACACACGGCCACACATCAAGCTATAAATTTCCTACCATTCGATGTCGCTTTGTAATTTTGTATAGATTTCCGTACAGTGACAAATCCGCACAAACTAGATTTGTATAGCTGGATTGGTCGTTCTGCGTACCTAATTATGTTTTCTGTACTGAGAATTGCAATAGTAAAATTTTCAAGAAATGGACTAGGTATGTTTGCTTTTTTTGAATGACTTTTAATGTAATTATTTTTTTAACATTGACTCGTGTTTTAAAAAAAACATTCTACGATAATGGCTGACCCTGTCTAGAAGTGACGAGTTGAGTCGCAATCGCGACTGTAGTTAATTTGGTCGGAAATGTCGGAAAAAGGTTAATAATTATATAGTAGGGAAATAATAACTGCTCATTATTATCATTTACTGTGGCGAGGTCGGTGTCCATGTCCAACCGGCCTGGACTAATGAGCACTGTGTTTGGACATAGTGAGGACAAGCCTCACTTGTTTACGTTGTTTATTGACCATGGAGGATTTATGTTTTTGGTAACTTTTTGGTTTTCGCATTTAAACTACCCATTATGCTGCTGTTTATTTATGTGTATGTATACTAGGTCACTCGGTTATTGAACTGGTCTTGAGATGTTAAACATGGACCAGTTTTATTTAGAGTCTGGAATATGGACAGCAAGAATATAGGATTTACATGGAGCAATAACCAATTTGGGTGCTAAAATGACTCTTGTAAATATGAGGTATTTATACATAATTATTATAGTAAGGAGTAGAGGATATGGTAAGTTGTGGGAAAAATAATTATTAAATTACAAGTTGAAGCGAAATTTACATGAAGATGAAATATAAGATTAATAATACCGATCGCGGTTTTCACAAACATCTCAAAAGCTCCTTACAAAAGCTAACAAACATGAAACGGAACTTATAGAATTCTGGTTTCCAAAAAAATGCCCCTATCTCTCAGTTCATTGCGTCTCACATGCAACAGGCCTAATGCTTATAATTGTAGCAAATCCGATTCAAGTAGCCAAGCGACGCAGAAACTCCTTTTCCGCCCGAGGGCACACGAAAAAATGGGCGCATCCACCAAATTGTAAACGTATTTCTAACGAGCCGGCCAAACAACTAATAACGAATAATTCACTCACCAAACACTACAGAAGACTACTAAACATTTTTTCTACTCATAGACAAAATAAAACAACATATGGATGACTATGGATGTCGTCATAATTCTTGTGCCTTATTATAATCGGCGTCAGGTATACATCCTCTATTGTTGCACGTTTTTTTTTTTCGGAAATACAAATAGTTATAAAATTCGATCGCTACCTGCACACGAGTGCGGATTTTCGGAATTCTGTTTTTGAAAAAAAAATTGATGCTCACCGCAAACATTGTTTTTGTAGCGGTTTAAATTTAAATTCGGGCGTAGCAGGGGTGTTCAACCTTTGCATTTAGAACTTGGTTACAAGTTAAACTATATTTTAAGAATCATTCCATAGGCTCTACCCAAATATTGAGAACGGCAGTAAGACCATTTCCGTAGGTGATCATTGAGCTCGTTCTTTGGAATCTGTTTTCGATTTTATGACCCTGTTATAGGCTTCATAATTCCACGCTCAAGCAATACACAAACATTATGAAGTAAATTACTAGAACCCAATATAGAAACGAAGGCCTAAATAAATAAATAATAAGGTCAATAAAACCCCAATCTGTACTCTAATGACAGTGAACGATCTTTAAATTATTCATAGCTGCTATTATTCGTGAATTGTTTTTAATTACAACGGGTTTTCTAATCGGCCCTATAAAAAATAGTTCGTGATCTCTGATCCCACGCCACAGGGTATTAGAAAAGTAACAAAAGTTAAATGTTGCAGATCTTCGCCGTATGGTGCAACTGTCAATAAAGGAATGTTTTATGCGTAATGCGCTACACTGCTGGTTCAAGCCTAAAATTCGTTAAATAATCGTTAGGATTCCCCGCAATGGACTTAGCTAATGTTTTTTATAGCGGATATAAATCTTGCAAAAGGGCGGGTGGTGATGCGACGTCATACTGCGGCGGTGGCACGAATTTATCTTTGTTTTATAAGATTGTTAAAAATGTAGTCGACTTTTTTGCATTGTTAACTTTGGCCGAAATCGACAGTAATTTATTTATTTAACGACGCGACAATGATGTAGATTCTTTTGCGGCGTGTTTTGTAATTTTTATTCGAAAATTCCTCTTTTAAACTTTCGAATTTACACAGATTCGAAATGACGATGTCAGAAATGTATATGGCCAGTAATTTAATTAGTTAATGTATTTATGCTTAACGACTGACATTGTTACCTAAATGTAAAAATTGTTAAATAATTTTGTTTACATCGAGAGACGTATGAAGACTGCGAATTAGCGTCTACATGACAGTATGAGATGGAATTTCACGTAATAATTGCAGTGGTACAAGTTAATGGAATAATTATAATTATATGAGAGGCAAAGGGGCCGGCCGGCCACCCGCTGTCCGCGCCAACTTCGCCGATTGTTATGCTCAAAAAAAGCAATTAAAAAATGAACCAGTAAGAAATTACATTGGATTGTGAAAGAAATAACTTAACTTTTTTTAATTCCCTATTCTGATAAGCCGAATTTTTTGTGGGCCGTTTCTTATGATTTGTAAATGACAATCACACAAAATAGTTACAATGTAAACGTGGTGGGAAATTGAAATAGTATTCGGCGGATGCGATTCGTAACGCAAAAAAAATCTATTACGTGCAATGCCAAAAAATACTGACGCGATATAATATTGATGGAGTTTCTGCTGAGATTAGATTAGGATAGAGTCGAGGGCGTTCCGATCGTCAAGTTTTTTATTCGCTGTGAACTGTGAAGTTGGATTTTAATAACAGTTTTGTTGGTTGTCGGTTTGAAGAATTGCTGTTTTCAATTTGTTTGACCGATCTTCTTGGTCGGTGAAAGTGATAACTAGTAAAAAGTGTGGACCGTACACTGAATATTGAATTGGATTGTAACTACACCGGCTCGGTCGTAAGGCCCAGCAAGATTTAATCGCCTATCTTATGTTTAATTGCTTATCTTAGAGGCCTACTTCAAAAGGAATAGGTAGGTAGATGGAAATATCTGTATTCTGAACATATTCAATAATAACAAATAAATTAAGTATACATATTTAGTGACTGCCAGGATGATGTGAATGTGAATCATTAAATACTTAATTTATTTTTTCTTACGTAGAAGGTTTTTGAATCGTATTCCTAACCTTAACCAAAAATTCAAAGGAGAATGACGAAAAGCAGTACCAAGAAGTTTCATGATTCAAGATCAAAATATTATACTAATTATTTTCATGTTTTTTTTTACGACATTATGCGTCGGGGATTTAATTTTTAAGTAGGAAATTTAATTTAAAGAATAGAAGTATGAATATTGTTTTACTACTCACATGGCAATCATGACATTCACACAACCCGTCATAGAGATGTAGAAAGAAATAGATACTTACCATTTTGTTGAATCAACTAAACAGTCATGACAATTTTAATTTTTTCCAATTGTTTATTTTGTATAATAAATAAGTATAACATATCCTTCATATTTTACGAAATATAATATGTATTACCTCTTGTTGAATAATAGTAACATTAAGTAATACTAGCACATCAAATTGCTTTGGTATTGCTAATTGCTGCGTGTCGCGGGTTCGCTCCACACACGGAAGTAATATTTGTATGGCCTACAGATACTTGTTTCGGGTCCGGGTGTTAGATTTGTGTATGTGAGTTTAAATGTTTGTAAACGCACCCATGATACAGAAGAAATTCCTAGAGTGGGGCAACGTTTAAAAAAATAAAAGATAAATGACACAATCGATTTGCTTAATAAAGATTTCGATTTATCGAACCAATCCCTAAATCTTAAATATTAGCTACTCGCCTGGTTTTGAGGTTATGATCGATTAAAAATATCATTAAAAATACTCCGCAACCAGGAAATGGTTTAAAAAAATAACTTGTGTAGGAGTTAATATGATAAGTGTAGACAATAAAAAACAAAGTTTGATTTTGAACCAGCATAGTACGGGAATATATAGAATCATACATAAAAAACATTGTCCTTTCAAGTTTTTTATGTCTTCCAGGAGGTTGTCATCTTAGCCGGGCAAGCCTTTACCAGGGCTTATTGGCATTAGGTCAATCTGTCACTTACACAATTGTCGTTACTGCAATTAAAAGCAGCCTTCTGCTTTTTATTAGAATAACGACAATGGCATACAGAAGCAGAAACAAAACATTACCAAAATATAAATTGTGCAATGTCACAAGAGCAATAGCGCCACTTATGCGACGTTGGGCAACCCGGAGACATGGAGTGCACTCACTACCACTCATTTGTACTCTCTGGTACTCACTACGATGACACTTCATTGAGAGTCTTTGCTCACTCTGCAGCTACAACTGTTGGTAGTTGTGACACTTTAGTCAATGAAGGAGTATACAGTTTGTACTACAGTGCGTGCTTTTAGATTGCCAGAAATGAGGCAAGACATAAGAGGAAAGATGAATTTCTAAAGAAAGCTCAGGTTTACAGAAAGCACAATGAGCAAAGCGAAGACAAATTTGAAATAGGAACAGACAAATACGAGGAAAACGTAGTGTGATGCAAGCAAGAAATAGTAAATCATTTAAAAAGTATTCCAAGGAATAGTGAAAGTGTAGAACATAACCACCAAAAAGAAATTATTCCAAAAACAAAAATTAAACATGGCCGTTTAGAACTGACAGGAACGATGCATCAGAAGACAATTAGTTAATTCCAAACTTAAAAATAAATACACGCAATTAGTAATCTTAATAGACAAAGATGAAAGTACCAATATCAGATATAATTGGCCGGCTATGGGAAGTGTGTGGTTCGTATTGCGAGTGAAATTGAGCTGTCAGCCGTGTGTACCCATATTAACAAATGGGTCTCTATGAATATTAATAAAGCTTGCTATACATTACGTTTCACTAGCTCGCCGCCTGACGCCGCCCGTCCAACTTACGTGATGTATTAGTCAGATTAGATAACCCACGTTACTCTGCCACTACTATTTCGAAGAACTTTTTTTAGAAATCTTTTAGATTAACATGTCGTTTGACTACATTTTTTAAATTATTTTCAAGTTATGCTCTCTTGTGTTTTTAGTGGGAATTATGTGAGCTATTAATACTTCTTGTTTGTGTTCATAAATCTGTTTAATTCTTTGATTTTTTACATCAAGTAAATAACATTTTTCTTTGTAGTTACAGACATTTTTACTTTGTTCAAGTATGTGGAATATGATACTAATGGTAGTTATGAACGGACATACAAGCAGTCCCGGTTCGTTGTCAATAGTTTATTAGGAAAATGGAATCAATGCTTGCGTTGCAAGTTGTTCAAATGATTAATAGTTAGATTTATGTGATGGTTATTCTCATAATAAAAACAAACAAACTAGATCATTGCTTAGATACTGCAGTTCGATCATCTTTAACTGTTTGATGACTTCCGTCCGTTTACCTTTACGGCTTGAACTAATTTCCTTGATATTAATTGATGTGAGACTTTTGTTTTACCATCGATTTTAAAAGGAATAAGTGGTCTACATTAAATATTTCCTCCGTTAACGGAAGTATTGTTACTGTCGTTGTCAGGGGTGAATGGAAGAACAAAAAAACAAGTTTGTGAAGTGCTGGCAGAAGTGAAAACTTCAACATTATGTAACGTTGTGCATTGTTGAATATTTTGGAATAGTTAGGGAATAGTTTCGCATGAATTGCTTTATTTATCAGCATAAAAGTACTATAATTGATGTGGTCAAATATAATATTCATTTATTGCGCTCTCTTATACAAACATGACAATTTATATTACATAAAAAAATTAACACTACAGAACTATTACAATTATTTTACATTAAAAAGTATATCAGAAAAATCAATCGACATTTATTTTTTTTGACATATTTGACACACGCACTTTCGCGCAAGCGCCTTGCGCTGTCTTTCAGTCAGGACACTCGACCTTCTGACGCGAGATTAACTTACCCATACCAAAAAAAGTGCACAATGCCGCTAAAGAAGTTTTCACTTAAAAAAGTATTATTCCGACCCCAAGTAACATCGCACCTTTGGTAGAACAAGGGCACAATTGCAGTTTTTGCTTTATGACAATTATGCCCTTGTTCTACCAAAGGTGCGACATGTGACAAGGAAAGCATGACAATGAGTACTGCTTTGGATTTTAAAAACTGCAAAAGATTTCTTCTTTAACTAAAGACATTTACCAAGTTGACCATGCAATCTGTCCCTTTTAACCCTTAAGTGAAACTCGCAGTACTAACATGGGGTCACACAGGGCACGTATAATATTTTCCGAAGCTGTTCCTAACATTGTATTGATGGGAATTAACCTCTAGCCTGTATTGTTTGCAGGGTTTTCATATTTGACGATGTTTGATAAAACATGAACTTCGAGTGTTGTTGGAGGAATTTTGTTTGATTGGTATGTTTGATGTTTGTTTAGTTTAGATATATGTGTTAAACTTTACAGTTCGGTGACTACGTTTCAATGCTTAAAATTGTTGTTTTATTTCAAGCATTTCAAGCAGATCAAATTAATGTTATTGTTGCTTTGGAGTTTCTTGCCGGTTCTTCTCCTTAGGAATCGACCAATGCACCGAACCGTGCCCCTTTTTACCCGACTGTGGCGAAGCCCAAGAGGAGGGTTATGTGTTTTTACCGACGTTTTCTAAGTGCCCATGTAGGTCTCTGTGACATAAAAATATTTTGATTTTGATTGATATCAGTGATAATTTTGCATGATAGGTAATTTCTGGCGTGGTTTTTCTTTATTAGTAAGTTGCACCCGTGCGCAGCCGGGGCAGGGGCACTAGCAGATCATAATATGAATTGCGTTATAAAATGGTCACAGACGCAGTTACGTCTTATAATTAAATGTTACCCTAGCAATAATGCTTAAAAAAAAATGATAAGAGATTTTAGCGATTCGAGTACAGTAAGTTTGTTGTCATGATTACAGAAAATAATAATAGGCTGTGTTACTTTGAGTAGGCTTATTTTGAACTGCACAAACACCGTGACCGTGTTTCACCGTTCAAGAATAATAAAAATATTCAACTTGATTTGAAAAGATTCAAGGTATCACGTAGTACAAGTTTTTCGTTCGGAACTATCAATGAATGAACTCATTCTTAATATTTTTTACGTTATAAAAGAAAATGAATATTGCGAGCACGTTCCGAGCTCATATAAACAGTCTCGTATTAAACTGTCATAGTAGTCATAGTACGGACTAAAGTAGGTCCAACTCCATTTAAGATGGTTTAACAGTTTCTTTGTTTTGTTTAGCGTAGGACCTGTATGATTCCTGTTCTAATAATGTTAAGGTCGTAGCCAAATTCTATGTATGGTCTCTATGGTTACCTATATAATTATAGTTTTTAAAGTACAACTAGCAGCGTTGCAATGCCACGTAAAAATATCGATTGTTTGAACCAGGAACAGTTCCTCCCTTTACACAAAAGAAGCCACAAACGTTCATCACAGTTTTGATCAATGGTTTAGGAAACCATAGAGGACAGACATAAACATAAGCATTATAAACAACCTATAGTGTATCCACTGCAGGGAATGGGCTATAATCCAACACGCGGACTCAGTGCGGGTTGGTCGATTTTATAGACCAGACAAACAAACATTCATTTCCTAAAACTGCAAATTGACCTCTCTCTAAGTATAGCCACATCCTACATCAAACGAAGACCATCGGAGCGAGTATTAGGTCAATAGTTACGGTCGGCACGTCAAAGAGCTGCTCATTGGCAGTTGACTGATGTCGGCAACTGTTTGCCACTTCACGCGTACGGCTCACGCACTTTGAACTAATTTATGTGTATGTCTAGCATAGACTTCTGAACAATGCCTATGTTGCAGAGTAACAAGGGTTCAGTATACACAGGGTACAGGGTTATATTAAATTAGCTAGTGAAACGTCCTTAATAATAATCGCGAGTGTGCAGTCTCAGGAAATATTTTATTTAAACCGAGGTGGGCGTCCACCGAGAAGTGGTCGCAGTGAACAAGGGACTCACCTCCATGACTAAAGAGCGCTGACGCATACTTATAGTACTTACTACCGATGACCGCAAGGAAGTATAGCAAGGCAAGGAGCTTTCAGGGCGTTTCAACCGGGCTTTAAACTGAAGGTTTTGTCTGTTTGATTTTAACTATCGACGAAGTTATGTTGATGACAACTACCGGAAACATATGGTGAGGGATAAGATATTTTTTAATAGATACAAATTTGTATAGTTCCAAAATAAATCTTCTACCATAACAAGCAACAACTTTAAATACAACTTTAGCACCGTTCCCTTATTTAAATGACGCAATCTCATTCAAAACTACATTTCCCAACAAAAAATATTTACAGTCCTACTTAGATAGTGTAGCTACTATAACGCTGTTAGCATTCTGCTCACGAGTGTAAGTAGATTTACATGTCCCTAGCACGTGAGTTTATTTTGAATTTTACTCAGATTGCTCTCCGGCCTTCTTGAGACAAACTTTTGGGAACGAGACGTGTTGGATGAAATAATGATTTATGCTCATAAAAAGTTCTTAAGTTGTTCTAGAGATTGGTGTCTCCCTTCCTGGAGGTCTGCTTACTCTCCAAAGGGGAAGCGTGAGAATATATCATCATTATTGGCATTAAGAGTTTGGCACCCCTTTTGGCTGTTGCATTGTGAAGCCTGAAGCTTCGGGTCTTGCCGTGTTCTGAGGATCTCTTTCTATTGTCAATACTGAAAGCCAGATTCGATTATTGTTACAGAAGAATTCTTCCGATCGGGGAACGGGACATCAAACCCAAGATCTATTAAGAATTTGTCAGTAGCAGTCACGGTGCCTGGATTAGAATCCAGTTGATGGCAATACGTTTGGCCTTATTACATAAGACTAAGAACGGAACTGCCGAAATGTGGGTGTATCTAATTAGGTACACCTCTAGTTAATCCTTCAAGGATTACAGGCATGATGTTATTTTATATTAAAATAGCTCTGGAAAAAAAAACAAATTAGTCCTTTAAATAGATTTTCACACATATTTTTTTTTTCACGTAAAAAAAGATGAAGATGATACAGTGCTTCGAAAAGTCGTGTGACGTCACAAGGTTAGTACTTTTTACCTACAAAGTGACGTCAAAAGCCCCCACCCATGATCTTTGACACGTTTTATTTTCGTAATTTTTTATTGATTTGATAAAACAAAAAATTCAATATTTTTCGGTAATCTAACAGACGGACTAATTCGATTTTTTTGATGAAATATCCTATTAAAAAGATCAAGAAACAAATGAAAATGGAAATGGCAAAAGAGTAGCAGACGAATACTATATATAATAATGTACCTTTATCAAATTGTTATCTTCGATCACATAACAAAATATTATAGCGTCAGCGATTTGAGTGAGACAAACACGTTTGTTCTAAGTAAATATGTTGTACTGTGTGTATCTATCCCATTTAGGGCTAAAGGTAAACAGTAAAGGCTATCTTTATTCTATCTTTGACTTGTGTTCCTTGTCTTTATATAGGGCCTGTAATAGTGTGTTTATTTTAAGAGGTAATATTTACAATGAAGTTTCCCACAAAGCTTTTGGATTTGTCCCTGCGTTATCGCGACGATAACTTTGTCACATTGTTTAAGTATTGGCACTAGTTACTTTCTTTCTTTTTTCTTGAAACATGTCCTTAAAATCAAGAGGTCTCTGGATCTACAATCAGTCCCTGAAAAGACATCATAATCATCATCCCGCCTGCCGTAATAACACTGCAGTACTAAGCCTCTCCTAGGCGTCGCTAAATCACATAGAATCCTTTTTATACAAGCTTTTATTAAACTTGCAATGTTTGTATATTTGTTCAGGGCAAATATTAGTTGTTGCAACTGAAATAACAGTAAGTGATTTGTTTTGCATACACGTTTGATAATACGATACGACGATGACAATGCATGGTTGGCTAAGAGACACCTTACTAAATCCACGGCGGAGTTGAGACGACGGACTTTTTTTAAGCACCTCGATGACGTTGTTGGTAGCTTCGGACAGGTCCCTTAAAAAGTAGGTGGAATGAGATAGGGCCGGACAGGAGGGGATCTATAGCTTTATGCTCATCATTGATCAATCACGTTCAGCAGATTCCTGCGGTCTTGACCAGAACATCAGAAGTAGACATTACAAAATGGTATCGTAAAACACAGGAACCCCACAAGAAATGAAGTAGGACATTAAAGGGTGTGAAGATTCTTACCTTATTTCATTCTTCGACCGCAATTTATCATAAAAAAACTGTTGTGGCCCAAGTTTATCAGTTTAATAGCATGAACTTCTACACAATATATTAAAGTGTTTGATGACCATTAAGGTTTTATCTGCCGCTGCAGATAAGTTCATGGCGTGTTTATGTCTCGGCAAGATCGATTGGAGGCCCTTTGCCGCAAGCCTGGTGATAAGATAAATATATTGATCGGATAATTATGTTCTTAAATAGTAAGTTTTATTTATTTTCGGGTAACAGGTTATTATGGGAGGAAACTGGAGTAGTGCCATAAAACTTCGAATAAAACTGGTAAGAAAGATTACTCTTACTTATCACTTTTTAATGTATCATCATTTCGTTTCTCATCATAGTTTTACAGGTACATGGTACATTTTTGAATTCATCAGCCTTATTTATGTCAGTGTAGCTCCAGGATTCGACTTCCGCGTCGAGCAAAGTGTTGAAGGGTTTTGCCATCAGGATTTTTTTCATCAGCAGCCACGGAGTCTGGATTTTTGCCCAGTTGATGGTGAATGCTAGCCCCTATCACATGGGAGTGAAAACATTACTGGTGAAATGTGGTTGTCTTCGGGGATTTCAGGTGTGATGTCAAGTTACAGGCTTAAAAGTATGCTGACGGGGCTGCCGATTGTTCAAAAGAAATACCGCAGTATCGACACAAAGGGCTAAGGAGGAACATGGGTGGGTTTTAATCAGTAGAAGTCTGACACTCTCTACCGCTTTGCCCAAAGCTGGAGGAGTTATTTGATGAATTCCTAACACCAAAAAAAAAGACTTAAAAGTACGAGTATACCCAATTGGGTTTAAAAATATCTATTGATTTAATAATAAAAGTTAAGCCACTGATACAGCAAAATACTGACGCTACTTGAATACTTACGGCACTATTATAAAACATAACTGTCTTTCCTATAATAATAATAACGCCATTTCTATACATCCTCGCGGGTTGCCCTTCCAAAGGCAAATGAAGAACTTATTTCAATTTGTTACTTCATAAAATGGCCCGAAAACTCGACATCGTATTGAAATTCACGTTTTTGCCTCTCGAACCTGAACGGCTTTTTTCCAACGCATATTGGTTACGTGACATTCGGCTTCTGAATGAATCAGAAATCTTTTACTTATTTGCGAGTGAAAGTAGGTAGTATCTTTCTTCAAATTATACAAGGTTCTACGGCATTTATTGGACGAAAATCATGTCTGACTCTAGTTGGAATTCAATAGAAAGCATGCTTATCCACTACTGTTCGTGTATATTTAATTGGTTTTCTTTAATAACTCATTTAAGGTTAGAATAACTTTATTAACCTTTGCGAGCCATCTGACAAATGGTGTATCGAAGCAGAGAGTGTATTCCGATAATGATTATGGCATCTCATGTGAACAGTGTTACGCCATTAAAACTTCTGCGTCCGTATCCGCTGAGGTACGGTAAAAAATACCGTAAACAATAATTAATTAGGCCTGGTTTTGCGTGCAAGCAAGCTCTTTATCTTCTTGCGTAGGTGGTGCTTTGATTATTGGGTTAATAGGTTGATGATGAGCTAACTAGTTATCGCTACCTACTTGTTTTAGGTTTACACCTTACTTAATTTTAGTGATAGTAGTTTCTATACGAGTTGTTTGCTTTGCTGTATGTTCTAAGTTTGGTTAAGTTGATAAGAAACTCGCCAGAGATCGTGGACTAGTACTTATGATTCTCGGTGCCAGTGTATGAAGCGAACACCGAGGTGGTTTTTAGTCAGTTAGGGTCTGACAGACCCCCTCCGCTCGCCTAGGGCCGGCGATAACAATGAGATTTTTCCATAAAAAAGTTGATAAAATCGTGATGATACTTCAGCAACTAATAGTCTTTTTAAACGAGGTTTGGTTCGACACCGGTTGTAAACTAGGTTTCATTAAAGATCCTCATTTTAAGTACCTATATCATAAATTATGATGGTACATAGTCAACATCAAAAAATATAACAAGCAAGCCTTCTCCTATTTTGTATGTCTCTTCAATAGTACATCATTAAACAGTTAAAGCATGAGTTATTCAACTTTAACAACTGCATAGTTTACCATATGTGTTAACGCATTGTCGTTAACTATACCGACTGAGTCGGTGAGAAGTTCAACTCAATAAAAGGGTTCAATACAATCGCAAACATTTGACATTGAAACGGTTGTGTCGATTTTGACAGTAAATCAATTTGGAATGCTTGAAATTACCACCATATCATGACAAGCATATTTTTTTCAGCAAAAGTTCTAAGAACTCTTTTCTCGAAGGCGTAAGATGCAGAATCGAATAGATCAATTTCTAAATCGATTTATAGAACAGCAAGAACTCGTTGGTCGATCCGAATGTAACAAATATCGATCGTCTAGCAGATAGCCGTAGTAGTTGTTGAATCGATATAGACATGGCGCTTTGATTACTCGATTCAATCGAACTCGTATAAGCACTCGGATCTCCGATGCCGCAAACCATGTTGTGGATTGTGGTAATGTCCGATACCTATCTTTGTCGGCTGGCTGTCGAATCGGCGATCATTCCAGTATAACACATTACGTATTCATGTTGGGCAATTGATATAACTTGTTACGGTATATACGACGTCCGCAACTTCACCATGTACAACTGTAAGTACATACGAGTACCTACTATAGTTTGGTCTAGATTCAGGTGCAGTTATATTTCAATTATTTCTTTCTTTATTTCTTCAATTCTATCGGCATATATCTCTACGCATGCATCGGGTAATGGGGAGCGTATCGCAGTGTAATCAGAACGCAGGCCATTTAAAAGGTCCTTAGCAGAAAATAAGAAAGGAACAACTGCAACTGGACAAGTGGGAGTTATTAGAGATATTTTTCAAGGAAATTGTGGATTGTAATCAAAGCTGTTCCATTTATATGGTAAAGTTACTTTAATTTGTGCAATAAGGCACATTGAACTTTATGCATAAAGCATTATGATTTTTATTTCGACCTAACAATAATGTCACATCAATACCTATCTTGTTAACGTAAATACATTGAATACATTCATGTCATCCATATATAAGTGATGATTCAAAACACATTTCATTGCATAATCTCATCACGCCCTGTCCAAGTTGACCCACCTCTGAAATACTTTAATAGACGGAACAATGTGCCCCGAATCGAACTTTACCAGCAATATACACTGACTGACTGTCCAAAATTTGTACGAGACAAAAGAATGTGTGAACTTCCATTGATACTTTTGTAAGTAGTGTAAGATATAGGAACCGTACTAAATGTTCAATGAATGCCATACAATTTGGGGGTCCAGAAAAGGTGTGTATCGAAAAGCAGACCGCGTGTAGTAGTATACGGTTGATTGTTTGGACGTTTTGACAGCTGACCATGCTCGTTACCACTGTCGTCGTGAAAGGCATCAGTAATCTAAATGCAAGGCTAATTGAATACAAAAGAAGCGATAACTATGGAATGCACTTTATGGGCCGCGTTGTGTAATAAAAATATAGGCTGAAGTTTGAGCAAGCACAGTTTATCATCGTTGCTGTTATCATATTTGCGCCTTCCATTCTTTTGTTTAGAAAGGTTATCCTAACTGCCCACGCGTCATGCCACACCTACGGACGTGGTGATTATGTTGATGAAAAATTTGAGGGTTTTTTTGACAATCTATAATGTAGGTAACACATAATGACGGCACGCTTGGCGCAGTGGCTCAAGCAGTTGACTGCTGCGTTCCGTGTCGCGGGTTCGATCCCTGCACGGAACAAATATTTGTAAGGCCTACAGATAGTGATTTCGGGTCTGGGTATATGTGTATGTCAGTTTAAATGTTTGTGAACGCACCCACGATACAGGAGAAATTCCTAGAGCTGGGCAACGTTTTTTTTTAAAAAAATGACATAAGTAATAGCTGCCTCATTGGTCTAGTGGTCTCGAAGAAAAGGAACTCATCATGAGGTCCAGGGTTCCATTTTCATTCTTCGGTCAAGGTCTTCCTAGGATTTTCCAATATAAGTTCCTCAGTACCAGATCGGAACATGACTTTGTGTGCGATTGATAGGAATACCTAAAAAGAGGAACCTACACATTTCTGGCGACCTATTCTTCGAAGATGTTATTAATCACCATTCTCTTGCTAATATTATCATCCTACACACAGTTCATCGACCGTTTCTTCTTCTTTCCTTCGGGGTATTACACTAGCAAAGAGTAAAAAATAAATCAATGTTAAAGTAACAATCGATACGAAGACAGCCAATACGATACGAATCGGTCACCAACAACCACAAATCATGTTTCATAAATAAAGATTTCATGCTCATACTTGGAGCTAATTCACCCAGCACAGTGACAAAGCGAGCGATGGGACGCCCGAGGCATGGTACAAGACTCCTGTCTCCTGCAGTTAATGACGTCATTAAATATGAACCGTGTACCCAGCCTTTTTGCAAAGGAGACACGTAAGCAGGTGTGGGACAGATCATATTCG
This sequence comes from Diarsia rubi, assembly GCA_932274075.1. Classification (NCBI taxonomy): domain Eukaryota; kingdom Metazoa; phylum Arthropoda; class Insecta; order Lepidoptera; family Noctuidae; genus Diarsia; species Diarsia rubi. The sequence goes on along the minus strand of OW026424.1, from coordinate 13,583,555 downwards.
CTTCGCCCCTAGCTGCAAAATCGAACAAGTGGGTCTTACCTTGATGGTTTTTCTTTGGTATGCTTTTTTTTCTTTGGAAGTAGTAAATCATTTGTGTTGTAGTTATGAACGGATGTCAGTGAAATATGTGAGTAACACACTCGTATATTGTGTACAATTTTTAAGTAAACTCTATAGGGTGTAAAAATAGTAGCTGATATGAGAATGCTGAGGTGGATGTGAGGTGTGACAAGAATGGATAAGGTAAGGATAATAATAATAATAATAATATTCCACAACTATCACACAACGCCATCTAGTCCCAAGCTAAGCAGAGCTTGTGTTATGGGTACTAGACAACTGATAAACATACTTATATATTTCTAAATACATACATATTATAGATAAATTACACCCAGACACAGAACAAAATATACAAAATATACAGGATATAAAAGAGATCCGCACAAAAAAAAAAATTCGCAATGACGCATCATTGCGATATTTTTTTTGTACTGGACCATACCTGTAAACTAGTTATGGATATATTAGAGGCCAAAGTTACCTATTTTTAACAAGTTTTTATTAATACTAGTTTTTAAGGTTATGACTTTAATTTGATTACCTACCTCTATAACTAGATTACTTACTATTTTTGTTTTTAATTTTACTGGATTTTTCGAAATCATCAAATGACTCCTCCCGCGGTGGAGCGGAAGGGAGTGTACGCCTTCTACTGACTGAAAACCACCGTTACTTCTTAGCCCTTTGTGTCTGGGGCCGCGGTATCTGTTTCGAACAACCCGCAGCTTTACTGTTCATTTTTCAGAGTATCAGCACAATGTGTTAATTCGTAATTCGAAGAATTGCCAGCACATTTTTTGCAGAAGCGACGGCTGATGAGGCCGAAAAGTTCTGGAGTGGCGAGCGCGCGAACCGGAAGACGTTGCATTGGAAGGCCGCCCACTAGGTAAACCGATGATTTGGTGAAGGGGAACCGATAGATGTGAGAAATACAGGGCCGGTCAATGTGGCGATACTTGAGGGAGGCCTAAATCCAACATTGGAGGTGTTTCGAATGAAATGATGATGATGATGAAAACAATCTTTATGGGCTTTTTACAAGTATTTACTTTAATTTTCTTTTCATCATTTTCATCTCAAGTGTCGAGTTGATGAATGACAGTTTAGTGTGTTGCTCCTAACCACTTCTAAATTGAAGACACTTTCATTACACTATGTAAACAATTGGCAGGCCACCTGTCACACGAACGTGATAAGTTTGTAACAAAGAACTCCGTTCATACTGTTTAGCGTACGTGTAACTGACACTTGTTTTAAAATTATGGTCTCTTCTAGTTTAACATTATATTTTTTAAAGTGCACATCAAGCTACTTGCGTGGCGTGTGGCCGGATTTTCATCAAGTAAATTGAAGCAAAAGCTTCTTAATTATAGAACTTTTTTTAGATAGAAAATATCGAGTAACACTTAGCCCGGGAATCAAAACCCAAGACCTCATGCTCAGGAGTCGCACTTGGGACCACTAAACCTTCGAAGCGTACACAGCACAGCGTTACATGTACTTATTTAGCAATTTCAACTAAATGATATTCTTCTGTCCTGTAATCCAGAACAAAACTCACCAATTTCATTTCCTCCTGCCGCTAAAAATACGTAAAATTAATAATGACTATTCCAGTGTTGTCAGTAGCTATTTAATAGACTTAATGACGCAGCAATTATGGGTACTAGCGTGCATGACCATGCATTCGTAATGAAGTCTAGGCGTATGCTCACTGCATACGCGTAGCATTTATTAACTGTTCCTCTCGATCATACTGAGAAGTAATGAATTGGAACAACTGATACTTGTATGCTAGAATCTGCATCTGGCAGTTTGGTACTGGGAAGTGGTAAACTGATGTCAAATAACTGTGAAAATATCACGAGAGTGGATAGAAACTGGGTTGACTCGGGTGAAATAAAATTTTAATGGTAACTCAGAAAGCAGCTAAAGATGCATTTGAAGAAGGCGTACAAAACGCTGTCATTTGCTATAGATACGATATAATACACTAATTGATCAGTTTCTTTGTTACTCTATGTCTGCAAATCATTATTTAAGTATCTATTGAATGCAATGCCCCACAAACTGCAAGTGCAAGTAAAGTAACAGTGAAAACAGAAAATACTTCAATCTGTGAGAACGACCTCAACTCGGAGAATACAGATGTGACGTCATTTGTGGGTAAGCTTTATCTTGTTTCGAACCGCATGCTGACGGAAACAAACACTTTACTATTGTACGAACATATGATAAGATATCCACTTTGTAACGCAACAATGATTCGTTTTGGGGTTCGGCGTACTTCGAGTCTTATCGTTTCCTCTTCGGGGCACTCGGCCCATTGTGGCCAGATTAGTTAATGATTCATTAGGTTTGTTACCTAAGTTTGGCTTCGGTTGGTCGCGTAGCCTAAAGTGATTTGACGGCATCTTTGGTTAGAATCAAGATTGGAATTCATATCGGTCCTAACTTAGCTAATCGAGACGTGGAGTTTGGTTTTCGAATAATATGTCGATCACTAGGTATTTTAGTGATGGCCCAGTGCTTGACGCCTTGTCTGTCATGCACGACGTTGTAGCTTGTAGACGTTGTAGAATAAATAATAGTACTAACGTAGATGTAGTGTACCAGTTTGACTTTTTAAATTCACATGTATTTTCAAAGTTTATCTTGGACATGACATTTTTGTAGTGAAATATTCTGATCCATCAAAGACAGCTGGTCTAATCATTGTTTTTTTTTCCTTAAGTCTAAGAGTATCAAGACAATTACTGATATACTGATACTGTTAGCCTGCATCACACAGCTGGGCAAAAGGATCCCCATGACTTCCAATCGTTTCGATCTAAATCCAATGTGATAAAGAAAATTATCAATGATATTATATTATCGTTTCCAACCCTTATCGGCACATCATCTCAGCATCGTTTAGCAATGCTTTCCTGTACTAATTATTTACAGAGTTGCAAGGTGTGTGCGAACAAAGCTATTGGTAGTGTGGAAGACAGGTGTAACAGTTACGAGTGTGATTTAAAAATAGCTTCTAAGTAACTGGTTTTTACTTGGCGGCCCGAACAAAAGACTCGAGATTTTTTAACAGTAGGCGATATCTAATTGAAGATTTTAATTAACGTGCTCTATTCTATTTTTAAACTCAGCTCGGCGTGCGGCGTCGAGAGATGAAATTTCAATAAATTCCATTTGTTTGAACACATAATATCACGCCTGAAATCATCGAACTTAATAGCACCTAATAGTTTAAGTCACAAATATAATAGGGGGCTAGTCTTTTGCCATTAACCTTTGCCCGACCTGGGATCGAATCCAGGAACTAATGTTCAGCAGTTCCGAATTAAGAGTGTCCATGAATCAGCTAAAATAACCGTCAATTGTGCAAAACCCGTCCAATTTGTTAGGGAGCATGAATTGAAAAATGTCAGCCTTAGGCCAAGAGACCTTTTGTATGTATAAACAATCATCAACCTTTGTATGGGATGTCAAACGTGTATGTAAAATAAAAAGGTGCCTCGTGAGGCGAGGGTCCCAAGTGTTCTCTCAGTAGGCATTACGAATTCGTCTGATTGACCCCGCCATACTGTCAATCACTCCTCACTTCAATAGCGGCTAATGATTTTTATTAAATTGACGTATTTTTTTCCATTCCATCCAAACAAAAAATTATAACAATAATTGATGATTCGTTGTTTATTAATTGATATCAGACATTTGTGAAGGGTGACGTCAATTTATATTAATAAAGATTATGAGATTAGATTACCTTGATTCGATGGGCTAAGACGTTGATGCAAAAAGTGCATTTTGTCCTGCGAGTAATTTTACTGTACATTTTGTTTATGCAATTATATTTAGACAAGTGATGGATGATTAAAGTGATAATATTTGCATCTGTGTTATATTAGCATTGTTTTTTTCAGATTAAAAAAAAAAAAGTTCATTTAATTCAGACAACTTAATCCTTGTACAATAAAATAATTAAATTAAAGTGAAGTCAGTATTAAAAAAATTAATAAATTAATACTGAACTCAAAACATTAAACATAAACAAAATAATTTAAAATTCTCATTCATACAAATTTAATTAAAATTACGCATACAAAACTTAAATAAGATAAAATTAAAACATTCAGATTAAAATAAAATAAAATATTTAGCTAAATTTTTAGATTTAGCTGCTTCCAGCTTTCAAACGATCACTTGAATAATCATACAAAACCTATCTGCTGCTCTTCGACTCTGAACAACGATTAGATGTTCCTCTCTCGTCATCATTATCATCTGTCTGGCCTTTTCCCAATTATGTTGCAGTCGACTTCCTGTCTAACCAGATGCAGCAGTATTTTGTATTACATGCAACGACTGCCTATCTGACCTCCACAACCCAGTAAGCACTGGGTAATATTATATCCCTCGGTTAGACTGGTTGTTACATATTTGGACCACTGGCTGACCTGTTACGATTATCTGTTTTTTTTTTAAATATATTTGTTTTGATCTACAAATGAATGTGGAAGGCAACGAGGTAGCCCGCGAAATTCAAATTTCCTTACGTTTTTTGAAATTTCCCGGTCAGTGTCAAATCGTATGTTGAATAAAGTGTTATTCGCGGCAGTAACAATAGGGTAGTTAACTAACAAAATATAATTAGTCCGTCAGATAGATTTCCAAAAAATATTGGACACGAATTTTTTATTTTTTCACGTAAACAAACAATGAAGACGATACAGTGCTTTGAAAACTCGTGTGACGTCATTTTCCAAGACATTTGTATGACATTATTTTATTTACCGGTGAGTGACGTCGAAACCCCCCACTCAAATCTTTGACGCGTTTTATCTTCGTAAATATTTATTGATTTGATAAAACAAAAAATACGCATCCAATATTTTTCGATGATCTAAAAGACGGACTAATTAGAATCATATTTTTTTAAGTTAGTAAACATCTCTATTGTCTTGTCTATTTACTGAGTAATAATGATTAAAACCACCAAAACAACCGTCTCAGTTCATACAAGTGGGTTGGTTCTCTTCCTACATTACAAATAGAACGCAAAAAGTGGTAGTTAATGGTTTCCATTCTAAATCCATCACTGTTTCATCAGGGGTACCCCAAGGCTCGATATTGGGCCCTTTATTGTTTATAATATTTATCAATGATATTGACATGTGCTTTCATAATTCTAAATTCCTACTTTACGCAGATGATCTTAAAGTTTTTAGACCCATCAAAACTATACTTGACTGTCAACTGCTTCAACAAGACCTCAATCGCCTGTCGGATTATTGCACTAAAAACAAACTCCAACTAAGTATTTCCAAATGTTGTTGTATTAGTTTCACTAAAAATAAAAATGTATTCAAATATCCCTATACAATACACAATGAAACTCTGGCAAGGAAGAGTTTGATCCGCGACTTGGGAATATTACTTGACGTTAAACTGCACTTAGATGCACACGTTAATAAAATTGTAAATAATGCCTATCGCATGTACGGTTTTGTGATGAGATCGTCCACGGAATTTAAACGCCCTAGTACATATTTATATCTCTATCGATCACTAGTTAGGTCTCAATTAGAATATGCAGTTCCTGTGTGGAACCCCTTCTACAATAAATATGTTGAGTGTATAGAAAGTATACAACGTAAATTTTTGAAGACTATGCATTATCGCTGCTTAAAAAGTTGTTATCTCTCTTATAATGAATTACTAAAAAAATATAACCTGCTTTCCTTGAGTTCAAGGCGTACTTTTCTTGAAGCAACATTTTTGTATGACTTATGCAATAACTCGTATGATTGTTTGGGAATTAGTAACAAGTTGTGTTATATAGTTCCCAGAACATGCCAGGGACGCGAGGTGCGCGCACGACCTGTATTTGCCACTACTTCCAGTCGTACAAATGCCGGCTTGCGAGCGCCTCTTCGTCGCATTGCTGTCAATTTTAATAAGAATTTCTGTAGTTTGGATCTATTTGCTTTACCACATAGAAAGTTTCGAGTCAGTTTACTCGACATTTTGAAAAATTAACGTGACACAGTATTTACTACTTTGTTTACTTGTTTGCTTTGTTGTTATATGTGGTTTATTTTTATGTTATGTTTCTCTTTTTATTGTTTACAACGCTAGTGTCATAATTTACCAGATTGTCTCTTTGAGTTTCTGTGGAAAACGTGGTTGATTTCACATTTGTATTATTTCTGTGTCCTATTTTTCTATTTAAGTCTTAATGTGTAATTGTTTGTTTTCCCAAATAAATAAAATATAAAATATAAAAATAAGTGTCAAGAATGCCTTTCTCATCAAATAATCACTCTTGACACTTGATACTGACCGGTAAATTGCAAAAAACGTAAGGAAATTCGAATTTCGCGAGCTCGTCTCGTCGCCTTCACCTTAACGTGCTTTCCGAGGCACGGAAGAAACTCGAAGCTCAGAAACTCAGCATGTAATGGGCGGTTACCCATCCACGTATACCCATAACCATAATGATTAGATGTACCTCCCTACCCATGTTTTAATTGTGACTATACATCTAGGTATACATACCTAACCTTTTTCATTATCACACTATCACACTAATATTATAAAGGCGAAAGTTTGTGAGTGTGAGAGTGTGTATGTTTTTTGTTACTTCTTCACGCAAAAACTTCTGAACGTATTGGGATAAAATTTGGTGCACATATAGTTTAGAAGCTGGATTAACACATAGGATAGTTTTTATCCCGATTTTATCTTCCCGTGGGATAATTTTCGAGTTGTAGCGGGTGAAGCCGCTGGCAACAGCTAGTACATTTATAAGAACAAGGGGCTTAAACTTAGCTCGCTAACAGAATACTATAGTAAACTTAGAATTAGTAAACGTATGTAAGACGGCAGATGTAAGCAAAATAATATCATTTTACATACATACCAGGGATGTTATGGATATAAAATTTCGGATATGGAGACGGATTCGGTTATAGGAATAATATTATTCCGGTTACGGATATGGTTACGTATATGTATTTTTTACGGATTATCCGCTAGTTTCGGATAATTTCGGTAACCGCTATTAGAATTTTGCTGTTAGAAAAACTGGTACTGGCAGCATAAAGGTGAAACAGGCTGGTATGCCAGAGACAAAAAATTAAATCGGTTTCGGTTACGGTTTCGGAGTTCTATAACATCCGTGATACATACGCAGCCAGTATTTATGATCTGGTTGCTTACCTACTTATATTAGCATCTTTTGTTTCTCCAGCAAATATACTTTATGATGCTGAGAATATCAAAACGATTGTTCGGTGTATTTCCATACAATCGGTTCAATAATGCAAGAGCTTCTATTAACAAGTTTCGTAATACCCGTTTATTGTTTGTTGTATGTCATGTGGCAAGTATTATAATAATATTATTATTACTACAGAAAACTTCGAACGTATAAAAATCAAGTTATAAAGCATACAAAATTGCCTCGCCACAAGGGCTAAGAAGGAACATGGGTGGGTTTTAGTCAGTAGAAGTCTGACACTCCCTTCCATTTGATGATTTCCCACCCACCAAAAAAAGAAAAAAAAGAAAGGGTAGTCCGTGAAATCGAATTTCGCTCGCGGACTACCCTTTCTTTTTATTTTCTTACGAATTTTGCAATTTGCCGGTTTGTGTCAGGTTTACTGAGTAATAATTATTAAAATCCCCCAATCCAAACCTCTCAGTTCAGTTAATAATATTATTTCCATGGGTGAATATTTATGAAATAGACTATCAAAATTACGAGGTATTCCCATCTGAGAATCGATTTTAGAGCACCAAAGCCATTCCTATCTGAGCACCTACGATTTGGTAGCTGCTAGTGATGGGGTGTATAATAAACGTAATCGATAATAATTTTAGTAAAGTTCCACAAACTACTAGTAGAACAGAAACATTAGGAGGTATTGGAAAATGGAATCTTAAAAACAAATCTATATGCCTTTCTATGGTGATAGCTTTGATGATAGATGTATAGCTTTGGCGCTCTAAAAATCGGTGCTCAGATAGGAATACCTCAAAATTACGATATGGGCAGACACTGCTAACTATCAAAAGTCTATGTGAAGTTTCTAATAAGAATAGAAGTTTAGGTCCTGAAATAAAAATTCTATACCATGTATTCCAGTTTTCATGGTCAATTGTCCACTTAAATTATTTTTAAATAGACTATATCAACCATTCTAACCATATACAAACCACTAACCAAATTGCTGTGAAATAATGAAAATGTGACCATGTAAACGGATGGAATTGTATAAGTCTTGTATTAATAGTGGTGGGATTGTGTTCTACATAATTGACATAACTTTGAGCATCAACTTGCAAGCCTTAGTCTAATCATCATAATTTCAGCCGAAAGACGTCCACTGCTGGACATAGGCCTCCCCAAGTGTCGCCACATTTACCGGTCCCGTGTGTCTCGTATTTAGTCTTAGTCTAATGAGAAATAGTATATTTTTGCTGCCATATAATAATATAATAATTGCACATTCAGTTAGACATGTGCATTTTTACAAAATATTTAATATGGCACATGAATCAAAACCTATTTTTGGGACGGTACGCTCGTCCCATAACCATAATGTACCGTTGTCCACTTGCCTCTTTTGTTTTCTGTACATAATGGCCCTTGTATTCGGTTGTAACACAAACTAATCACTATAACAAGATGCCAATACATCTGTGCGTTATCTAATCTCAATTTCAATGATGTATACGAACATGGTCGTATGTCGTGGGAATCTTCGGCCAATTATTCAATTTTCGTGTTGTTCCTATGTTTGGTTGAGGCTATTGGCAGGTGAGGTAAAAAGGCTTTGATATACCGTGAATCAATGGTTCTGGGAGTCTTTAAACTTATCAGAGGATGTGAAAAAATTAATATGACCCCAATAAGCATTTACCTACCAGCGACTGCCTGTTCTAACTATATTCTGTATCTACAAGAATAAATTCAATGGAAGTCTTCTTAATTCATTTTTCCGTCCACACACTGTAGGCAACGCCTCCTCATAAATAATCTAGGACGTTATAATTTGATACGTAAACTCAAAAGAGAATTTACTTTTGCAATTTATTAGCTTAGCCGGTCAGTATAACTCCTTAGGTTTCGACAGACATATTGGCTATCGCGGAGGCCAATTTTCGCGTTGCCCCATCTATCATCGCTAGCGCTTGCGATCCAAAGTTAGCTTCAAGTGTTTTAGATAATGACGCCGATCTAAAACACTTGAGCGAATCGCGTCAGTGGAAATTATGATTAATATCGGGCTAGTTAACGGTGCTAGAGAGGGGCACGACTCGTAACAGTTGAGGCCCGAAGGTGCCCGAAGCCACGGATGTCCGTGCGATGGGGCGGATACGTCATTTGTTTGCCCACAGACCGGTCCAAGTCGCTACTGCTTCAAATTCATGATTTTTCAATGAGCCTTTTTTTTCTACCGCTCCGTCTCGCTGACAACTGAGCTTATGGTTCTCCAGATAAGATCGCTTTGTGCGCCATTAGCCAAAGTGATTGACGTTGTTAGTTTGTTGTCAGTAATTTTGTTTGAAATTTAGAGCGGCGAGTGAGATTTTTTTGTTCTTAATGTGTAAAGAGAGTCGTGTTGACACGAGAGACTATTGCGATATGTCTGATAATGCGATTTCGAAACTGAATAACACAAATTGAATTGCAATACACGGGCTTAATAACACACTAATGATAATTTGATAGGTTTGTGCTATTTGTACGATTCAATGTCTCACGTTTCAACACATAAGCCACGATCGGAGGTTTGATGATGAATGATGACATAACCAAGGTCTCCATAGTTACCGAAGAAACATTAACGATCGCATGAATGATTCCTATCGTTAACTAGCCAGACCTCGATTTGCTTCATATCTTACTGGCAGGACATTAACATCGGTGACAGTTCAAAACCAATCAAAAAGCTATCCAACCATATCTGCCTTAACAGTAACTTGGTAATAAATAACAAAGCTGTCAGTGGAGCGTTTAACAATGAGTCAGAGTAATTATACGGACGACACTATTGCACAACGGTGAGCGGTTGGTATCTGTCGAATTGTGAAACAATGGGAACTTTTAGAATAATTTTGCTGGATGCGAGACGCGGGCGACACGATAATTATAATTATCCTCCCTACAGACCTGGAGACACTTCAAAGATGCTGGTTACGAACGTTATTAATTTCTTGTGTTATTAAGTAATAATCAAGTTGTTTGCACTACCAGCATTCTAATTAAAAACCATGTTTGCTCTTCATGGATGCTCAACAGCTGAGAGCTACCTTATCCAACCCGTTATGAGTTTATAAACCAAAGCATCTATCATGTGTTGCAAAGAAACATCTAATGAAATTTACTGATTTGAGTCAAGTAACTGTTCGAGGTTCTACTAATTCCAATATAAAACCAATCCGAGTCGTAACCAAATCGTACAGTACAAAACAATAAAAGCACCCAATGAGACAGACTGGACGATATCGTGACCAGACGAAATGTGGTACAAATTGTTGACGCCGCGTTTGTCCATGTTATTCGGGTCGCGATTGTCTCGCATTTGCAAAACACTGGGGTTCCCCAATGTGAGGTCGAGGTGCCTGTAATTAAAGAATCATAAGAGTGATAGTTGTATGAGCCGCAATAATCGAAACGTGAGCTACGATAAATGGTTTTTGGTCGACGAACGATGATTTTAATGGAGGTATGTTGTATCTGAAAGAGAGATTAAGGTTTGATGACGCAGTAGCTTATGTGGCGCTCGAAGCCTAAGTATAGTCAGACCAAAACTTTATCCTTGCTGTAACAGTAGCCTTCTCTGAGATACGCTTCTATCTATTGCTTTGTCCATGCTTACGGAAGTTACAAAACTATAACAGAGTGGATATAATTTTTAAAGCAAGGTGAATAAAATGTAGTCTTATTACATTATTATATCTAATAAGTATGAAAAATCAAACTTTTACGAATCACCACAGCTCCAAGAGAAATATCAAGTCATCCTAGGTTTTTCAGCAAAATGGTGTTGATTTTTGCGAACCCCCTCGGGCCGCGTTCCAAAGTTTGTGCTAACTGCAGGCAAGTGATAACACGCCATTGCTAATCCGAGAGACGACCGCGCTCCCAAATCTATTTGATACAAGCACAGAGATTTACTGAATGTGGCAGCCGTTGTGGCTACAGGAAAGTTTCTTTGATTTATATTGACTGAATTAAAATAGAAAATCACCGATAACGGAGGACTGACGAAAATGTTGAGTATGAATGTGAGTACCTATAAAAATAGGAATAGACCAAAGGCACGATGGATGACGGGTGATATGGCAAGAATGGAGGTGACTGCTGAGATGACCAGGAATAAATAAGCAGAAGTCATGCAGCAAGAACCCTAAATAAATGGGGATAAGGTCAGGAGAATGATGACCAACAATCCTAAAGTTTGTGGCTTATTATAAATAAAAATAAAAAAATATAATTTCTAAAGTTTTGAAGACAGAGTATTTCTTCAGATCATTAGGAACAAAAAAAAATATAAACGAGAGGAGGGTTTTAAAAATAACGTGTGCAATTAGATAAGATTAGATGCATCGGACTAATGTCCGCAACTTCACGCCTAAAGCGCGTATTTTGCGTACGAGTGGGAATCGGAGGCATCTTATTCGATCCACCCTAGCTCCCCGAGAAAAGCCATCAACCCCTTAGTGTTACCGGAAATCTCGCGGAGAGTACCTGGGCTACCGAAGGACTTGGCCCTGTATGGGGCAACCCTCGGACAGTGCAGGAGCACCTGGGCTGCTGTTTCTTCTTCCTCCATGCAGGCTCGACACAGAGGACTATCTGTGACACCTACAACAAAGAGGTGCTAGTTAAAAGTTCCGTGTCTAGTGATGGCGGCCGTCACTGTGCGTAGTTGCAGCTTAGTCAGCCGGAGCGCTTGTTTGGTGAGGCGGGCGTCGATGGCGGGAAGCGCCTCCTTGGCCTGCCTGCAACATATGCAATATTTATAAACCATTCTTATAACTAACCAACGACTAAGACGTCATTCTAGATGACTAAATAAAAATGAGATTTGTTAACACCCACATACCGCTACCTCCTTTGAATCTGATCAGCACTATTGTATTTGAGGCAACTTAATCATCATCATTAAGGAGTCAGTTAACGTTCAATACGATTCATTGACCTTGATTTCAACCTTCATGGACACCACACGGCGGTTAGCACAAGAAACAGTGTCGAATGTGATAATGACATTTTTGATTAAGAACACTAAAAGCTAGACTAGATGAATACAGGACCTTGTATTATCATAACATAAGTCCCCTTATGTTATGACAGGGCCCGTTCGGGTTCGCGGGTTGCCAGAGCGGGAGGAGTCATTTGATGATTTACCACACTCCAAAAAACAAAGGGAACACCTGAAGGGTTAGGTAGGGGTGTACCTATAACTACCCCTACATTTCACACGCGGCGGTTACTAAATAACTCAACAGCACTATGCCCTACACGGCAATATAACTCAGGACCTGATGCTCATTTCATTTTATGATTGGCATGATAACGTTTAGAAAAGCTTTTGAGGCTTTGAAAGCCTGTCTAGGCCCTCCGGGTGTTTCATTAATTAGTTTTTAGTTCTAATTCACTGAAAAGGTTCACAAAATAACAACTAAATATTTATATTCTGAATTCGTCTACCCTTTCTTTTCAGTCTGTGTTATTGAAATATGTGAAGGTACTCCTAGAGAGATAGGTAGGTATATATCTTTTGAGTTGGTAAGTATGCGTTACTTGCGTTGTCTAGACATCTAAATAAAATTTATGTGTCTGGGTTACTTTTAAGGATCTTGTACATTTTAGAATATTTTATTTTTGGCATCTTTATTGTCCTTTTATTTTCCCTTGAAGTCGATGTTACACAGTTCAAGAATATTGAGCGTTAAGCCGCCTTTTGACTATATTATGATATATAATTATATTACATCCCGCCTTTGAGATGTGTTATAGCACAGTGTGAACAGTCACGTACAAAATGTATGACGAGCGATAAAATATTACATCTCAAGATATATCCCATAGTCAAAAGCCGGTTATGACCACTTTTTGATACGCAAGTTATCATAGTCATATTTGTTTATAAATTATATTTGATAAGAAATACGTCTCATCTGGTTTTAAGAGCTGTGAGGGTCGATCTTCACTGGCTCTTAGACCAAAACATTTTAATGAGAATTTAAAAACAGCAGTCCCTTCCAGCAAATAATTTAAAACGACATAATCCGAGCAATCATTCACACCGCACAGGGTTGCATAATCCTCGTCAATGCGTTTGTCATCATTCACGCACGACTTCGGCTTTTAAAACGTAATCGACTTCGACTTTGGTTTTTTTCTGTTTGCCTGTCTGTCCCCTGCCTTTAGTTCCGAAACTTTATAAGATTAAACTTTTTTTTATTTTTTACGCAAGTTGATTGAATTCGTGATCTTTAACCTGTTTTAGTTAAATGTCCTAATCGGCCGTTTGGGACGGTAATAACTCAATCTAGTAAATTGCTCTCTCCTGGTAAATGTTGTAGTAATAGCACTTTATTCAAAATTTCGATTAAGGTTGATAACTTCCCGTCAGGGCTGCGGGTTGTTCAGAAGTTACCGCAGCCTCGACATATAGGGCTTAGAAGGAACATGGGTGGTTTTTAGTGAGTAGAAGTCTGACACTCCCTTTGGCTCTGCCCAAGAGCGGGAGAGGTTATTTGATGATTTTCCATCAGCCAAAAAAAACTACTGTATTTAGATCAAATGAAGTCTCTAGGTAAGTATCATGTGCGGAAGACAGTGACACTTTTCTCATAAGTAAGTACATATTTTACCGTAGTCAAGTTGCCGGCATTTATCTATACTTCACACATATTTTCTCATTAACTCGTCATCATCTTCCGTTGTCGTATTAGCCGCAAGTGTGTGAACAAGACCTTATCCCACATCGGATGTTGAATTAAATGAATTCGTATTGCGAATGTATTCGTTCCAATGTCAATAACCTGTTTGGTTAGCACCTTATTGGCTGGTGATTAATCATTTGTGTACTTTGTAGGTTGCTCCATCATTATACACGTAACTATTCGTCAATGATAGTTACGAACCTACTTAACTTGTCTTTTCTCCTATCAATTACATTTTTACCCGACTACGGCGAAGCCAAAAGGAAGGGTAATGATTTTGGCAGTCTATGTATGTAAGTATGTATGTATGTTTGTATGTTCCACCGTAGCACCTAGACTACTGAACGTATTTTAATAAATGAGGTGTCAATAGAATCGTAAAAATAGCGCGGGTTTAACAATTCTTTTTACGACGGATTTTAAATGTCAAATTCTAAGCTCGAAAAAAATTAAATTGAGATAATCATAACATGTTTGGTATCAAATGAGAGGTCTTGGCGAGCACATTACAAATATGTAAATTATATTATAGTTTTAGTCAACATACACGTTTAGAATGCGGTCAAAAAGTTCTCGCGGTCTAGTCTGCTATTTACTCGTACTATTTAAATAGCAAACCAACATTCAGTAGAATTCTTCATCATGAAAGTAATATATTATAACGGATTTATTAAATAACACAAATAAAATCCAAATAAAAAATAAGTTTAAAAACTAAAACCCGACTACAAACCGCGGTCTTAAAAGTAGAAAACAAGAATTCTTGTTTGATATTCATGTATTGAATTTGTATATTTCTATTTAAATATAAGTAAAATTATTATAGAGGTCAGTCGTAGTCGCGTGCCACCTTGCTAACGGCAACAGCAGCTGACTTCTGTATCAATGAAAACGCCATGAAGGAGCATCAGGGTGGCATGCGACTACGGCGGTCCTCTATAATAATTTTACTTATATTTAAATAGAAATATACAAATTCAATACATGAATATCAGACAAGAATTCTTGTTTTCTACTTTTAAGACCGCGGTTTGTAGTCGGGTTTTAGTTTGTAAACTTATTTTTTTATTGAATACTTTAAAAATAAACGTAAACAAAGTATTTAATTAGGAACATAATCCAGGCAGTCGGTGGTCCCCTGACCACCCAGCAGCTTGGATAAAGTATAGTGAGGAGGTTCCTCTCCCTAGAGAGGACTCCAGGGAGAAGAACCTTCGCACTATGTGCAGTGTCTTTCTGAAAGCTTGATTTAACCGCACAATGAGAGCCATCTAAGGTGTTAGCCGTAACGATATAATAAGGTAATTTTTAATTTTTTCACAGATTTAGCAGAGAAAGGAAAGGACAAAGGATAGGTGTGTAGTACTTGTAACCGGCGTGCGTGTATGACCAGATGTATGAATGTAGACGAGGCAAAAGGAGTTTTTAAAAGACCGTAGCAAGTGGCTTTCTGTAGTTTCTGCCAACCCCATGAGAAAAGGATGTGAGTTTATGTATGTTAGTAGCGTTAATTCGGCAACTATAAGGAATACCATGCAGATTGCTGTGAAACCCTACACGGATCGAAATTCGGGGACCACATGCCATTTGGATTTTAGGATCACTAATACCCTATTGGAATTCAAATTGCCCAGATTTATTGGAATAACGATCCTGTGGGAAAATGCATGCGAAGAACCATTAAGTACCTGAGTAATCACAGCCAAGAACCAGTATTCGATAGCTGTCATCACTCAACAATAATTATGAAAAAACAGATGTTTAAAACTTTATGAAAAACTATTTAAATGTCGGCAATTGCCAGCATAACGTTTGTTTTACGACTTTTAAAATTCGTTATAAAATTATAGAACCGTCTTTTCGTAATAAAATCTATTGCTAATTCATCATTCATTATGGCATGTTTTTACTTTGTTGTTCAAACAAAAAATAATACCAAATTAAACTAGTTTCGGGGGTCGATAATTTGTGAAGCGCGCGACACTCAGTTCGGGAAGTTGTTAGTTTTTTTGTCTATTCTCAAGAAACTGTGTATAGTCGTTATGTTGTTTATTTTGTTCCTCATATTAGGGACCCTAATTTACCACATGGTGTTCTCGTTCGACATAAAAAATTATATCTACATGATTTGACGTAATTTGTACCGTGTTATGACGAAAGGTTCGTGTGTTTAAGAGTAATTTCTCTTCGAGCAGTTATTAACCAGTAACCATCTTTTTTACTTTTGTCAGAAAAAGTTAACGAGTATTAGACATGAAGTAGGATGTTACATTTTTGTAGTTAAAAAACTAAAGGGATAAGAGGTAAAAATACGACTACGAAAATATTGGGAGTCTATTCCACGTTTATTATATTGAACATCGCAACATATTTTTTTTATATTCACTATTACAACATAGAAAAGTTTTATTGAAATGAATATTATGTTTATCATAAGCGACATAATATTTGATGTTCATACATTCAAAAAAAATACATTCTGAATGCGATGGCTATGTTTGGCTATAGCAGCATAAATCGGTATTAACAACATTTAGAATATAAAATTGTTAATCCGAATTAGGTTTCTAAAATATTTGCTTAAATTTTATTTATATTCAAACGAGAATATAGTTTATAGCTCGTATCTCAAATGGTATTTCTACAGTCGGCATTAATAAACGATCGAACACTAATCGATAGTGAATAGGAATTGCCTCAAGATGTAACATCGGACGGATGGATTAAGTGAATATAAATTTTGAAGTTTATATAGTTTCCTTTATAGTTGTGCTTAGCGAATGTTTTGAATATTGATTTGTATTACCAATTTTTCTTCATTAATGGCTACCGAGACGTCATAGAAGTTATGACTAGTTATTGGTAATAATTTATATAGTTGTGGAATGTTTGGGCGACGCGCGCTATGTACGAATATAAACAACCTTATTTTAAGTTGTCTATGGCATTCACAAGCACGGTAGCTACGTCTACCTCATTATGAAGAATTAAGATGATAATTAGGCGGTAAGGAGAGAGCTCAGATTCCGTCGACTCTATTTAATTTTTTACTTTTTCTCATTTGTTGGTATCAGCATTTTGTTTTAATTTGATATCAAGTTCTTTTTGTTGTGTTTCGATGCAAGTTCCTTTGACTAATTAAGTTTTTGAGACTTACGGAAATGTTGAAAAGCTTTGCTGTGACTGTGGGCTGTAAATCATAGGCTCAAAGTGTAAAACTACTAGTTCGACCAATATGTTTGCTGTAAAGCTTTTTCCTTTATATTTTAAACAAATATGTGAATCATTAACTTCAAAAGACAAAGTAGCTAGAGTTTCCACAGTGGAGTCGTAAATTTCAGTGTGTCAAACATAAACACACATGTTTACACGGCCATTGTGGGGTCAAAGTTAATTTATTTCTTTAAGTTACGTCTGGAAAGCCACTCGGTCTTGCTTTACTAACGAACAACAGTAGATAAATAAATAAAGAAGTTAAACTTAGGTGTGAAAAAACTTACTTAGGTATAGGACGAAAAGTAAAATATTATAGTTTTAAAAGCTCGCACAGTTTCCGATTGACAATGGTTTAATTTATAGATTTTGCATAGTAAGCTTGTACCGTAGTTTGAAAGTCCCAAAGGCAATGCAATTAAGGGCTACGTTATCGGTTTTTCCATCACGAACTTGTCAGAAGCTGCCATGTAGTCTGGATTTGTGTCCGGTTGGTCATAAATAACTTGCCACCTATTTTAAGGGACTGAAATATAACTAATTAAATGTGAATTTACAATAGGTACACCTCTGCTCAAACCTTCGAGGATTACAGTCGTGATGTTATTTTACTTTAGCGGCTGTCTATAATAGGGGATCGGACAAAAAAAAACTAATTAGTCCGTCAGATAGATTTCCAAAAAATATTGGACGCGTATTTTTGCTTTTTTCACATAAACAAAAAATGAAGACAGTGTTTCGAAAACTCGTGAACTCCTCGAAAACGTAACATGTTAGTACATTTTTTTAACTACAAATGACGTCACAACCGGGGACTCATGATCTTTGACTCGACTTGTCTTCGTCAATTTTCATTAATTTGATAAAACAAAAAACACGTATCCAATATTTTTCGATAATCTAACTAACGGACTAATTAGAATCATATTTTTATCCATATAGTCCGATCCCCTATAATGTGAGCTGTCACATACAAAGTTGTTCAAAGTGATCTTACTGCTCCTTATTTTTAGATGTCACCAATATTTTCGTGTCCGTTCATTTAGGCGCATTGTCACCTGTGTCCAGTCACTTGCACATAAACTCACTTGTTGTGCGTTAAACATTTTTGTAAGTTAACTTAACTTCACTTGAAATGGTGTTTGTGGTTAAGTTGAGAGAGCACGGGTTTCGCTTGTTAATTCAAAAGCACAGTATTTATGTTAGGGAGAATATGACAACTCATTATTTTTGCGACCATTGTAGGAATATTTTGTTGGGACCGCCAAAGTGGAAAGTGAAATTATTTTTATGACACTGAAAATTTAACTTTATTAGTAGTACCAAATTAAGTAATGATTTACATGCATTTCTGCGGATTTCGAACACACAGTCGTACTTCTGTATGATTCCCAGAGACTGGCTTCGTTTCCCGTGCCGTACAAAGATCTGTGGCTGTAACAATAAAATTTTCAATGGAGTATCCTGACATTAAAAAGGTAGTACTGGGAACACGATATTAGGTAGATATTACCAAATATTAAATGTACCTACAGCCTGCTGGGCGTCTAAAATGGCCACTTTAGCAGATCATAATATGAATTGCGCTAAATACGTAAAATGGACTTTTTATAGTAGTAACTGCCGTTTAAGAAAATAGATCATAATAACAAAATAATAATTATGAATTGGGTATAATCGGTCACAGAGGCTGTTACTTTTAGGACACGTCCATTTTACGCTTTTTAACGCAATTCATATTATGATCTGCTAAAGTGGCCATTGTAGACGCCCTGATAAACATTACATAGCATCACGTCTGTAATCCAATAAGGGTTAGGCTGAGGTTTAGCTTGTAATAGTAAAACCAATATGTTGCCAATTATGTTCAAGTCCCATGTTATAGCATAAACAAAAATAAAATAAAATAAAAATGTTTATTGCTTCATCTTAAATAACTTATGCTAGTTACAATTGGGAGAATCCTTTTAAGTAAATAGTATGCTTGTGTTAGGATGCTCCCCCCTTCCCCAGGTTTCGTGATTGATATAAAGTTTGAATTATACAAATATAAATTAAAAAACTAAAGAATGGAATGGTTTATTATGAAAATAAATGCAGGGAGCATAATCAGCCCTCGGTTCTTATTGCTGAGACTCCAGGCTTCCTCTCTATGAGAAGGAATAAATGATCCATGTAAAAGAGAGCGATCCTATTACCATCAATCGGGCACAAATCCAGACTACGTGGCTGCTACCAAAAAAATCCTGGCGGTAAAATAAAAAGAATCCATTAGACCAACGAGGCCTGCCTTTATTGAAAGGCAGTGTGGTTTAAGCAACAAAACGATACACGATATTCAGTAGGTACTTACCTCCATTTTACCCGAGTACGGCGAAGCTAAAAGGAAGGGTAATGATTTTGGCAGTCTATGTATGTATGCGACTACGGCTGTTCTCTATAATTTATCAAATTATCTACTTACTAGAGGATTTTTCTTGTTTAATACTTTTAAGACCGCGGTTTTATTAGTCTGTGTTTTTATTCGTAGTCGGGTTTTAGTTTTTAAACTTATTTTTTTATTTAACGTTCATCCTGTTGATATAATCTAGTATTATTCAAACATGCGACTCTAGATTATTCAGAATTGACATCGTAATCCCACAAAATAAAACTACAAAATTAAATTATGTCATAACATCACAAGCAGGGGCGTTGTACATTTCTTTGTTTATTGTTGAATAGTCATTATATGTAAATAGTGAAGTCGTGATGATGGGTAGTATGATAGTGACGAAGCATGTTTCGCAAGCACACGGCATGATAATTGTCTACGGAGACTCGGCACCCGTGGGTTGGGCGCACCTGCCTATCTCTCTTCTCAGTAGACGCAAGCTCGTAGAGATTCCCTTGGCAGATATGAGTAGATTTAATATTTCATAAACGTGATTTTTTGAACGTGCTCCCATGAATTTTTTAGTTTTATGGTTTGAGTTGTGAAAGGTTGGTACGGTATGGTAGTTAGTAACTGGGTAGAACTTAGGTGTTTGTTTAAGGTGCTTCTGAATTGCCTTCTCAAATGACTTATTACATGAAAGTGTAGGTATTAACGATAGTTCAGAGAGTATATACAACTTCATTCTATCAGTGTTTGCGATGTTAGCAATTAGGTACTGAATTGACATAAGCTAACGAAACCCTTATATCAGTACCTTTGAAAGTCATTGCAGTGTCACATAAAGTCAATGCTACTTGTTTAAACTACGGTTCATAGATATCAAGATAATAATTTTTGTTGGTAATTCTCAATGATTATTATCACTTCGAACCGTTCTATCTATTTCTGGATCGTTCGGTACATATTAGTGTGCTTTTGCGTCATCTTATTAACAGCGTCAGAGCGCTATTCTGCCTCTGTACTGATAAAATTAATACTTTAAAAACATTATCACACTTACACTTACTTATCATAAGATATGACACAACTTAGCACTAATCTAGACTAGCTGTTGCCAGCGGCTTCGCCCGCTACAATTTGAAAATTATCCCGCTGGAAGATGCAATCGGAATAAAAACGATCATAGGTGTTAATCCAGGTTATAAACTATCTGTGTACCAATTTTTATTCAAATACGTTCAACAGTTTTTGCGGGAAAGAGTAACAAACTTCCATCCATCCATACTTACAAACTTTCTCGTTTATAATATTACTAGGAAGTACGAAAACTGTACTAGCATTGACCTTACTACCGACATTTAAGTCCCGATGTCATAGTCTAGTACAAAATTTCATAGATTCTTTAAAAGTTCTTTAGTTCGCACCTGTATGAACGAATGTCGCACTAAAACTACTTTCAATGCTCTGAACTTGAACACTGTGTGAACTAAAACTGTACGGAGTTTGCACTGCGGTTGGCATTGACCTATAAACACACTTGTAATGTCCTGGTTGCACTGGGACTGCACTCTACTAGCACTGGTAATGCACTCGTTTTGTACTAGAATAGAACTGCTAAGTATGTAGTATGCGAACATACATAATATCGCGCGTGTCATCGTCAAAGGGCTTGGCAGACGTGTACCTATGTAGTGTAATATTAGTAATTGTATAGAATACGCTAGATTCTAGACTAGCTTATGCTTGCGGCTTCTACCAACTTTAAATAAATTTCTCTGGTTTTATTTAGTGTTGTGTCTCATGTGCAAACTACAAAATACACGTTTAGACGTCAATGTGTAAAATGGTTACACAGAGAGAGACAAAGTCATCATCAACAGCCTATTAATATTCCCACTGCTGGGACACAGGCCTCCTCTCTTTGAGAGGGAATGGGCTATAAACTACCACGCGGGCCAATTTGGGATGAATTTTTTGGTTCTAAGATATGGCGGTTTCCTCACGATGTTTTCCTTCACCGCAAAGTAATGTGCCTGCCTGGGTTCGAACCCACGAGCTACTGTTCGTAAGTCGGGGCCGCCACCACTGGGTCACCGTTGCTCTTACAGACAAAGTAAATATGGTAAATTTCACGTTACAAGTGTTTAAAATAATATTCATATGCACATTTATAATTTTAGTAAATAATGAAGAATTTGATAATAATAATACCATCTGATAACAAATCACTAGTCATACGACAGTAATAATCGATTTATCTGAACGCTATTAATATGTATCTAAACTATTGTGATGTGTTATCTATCGTATTGATTAGTCTGATGACGTCAGATTTGCGTAAATCGTTTAAAATTGTCTAGCCACCGTGGAATATCAAGGATGACAAGAATCCGATAGTTTTGTCTTACATTGAAGTTTTTAAGAGATCAATATTGATGATGATGACTCAGTGATCAGTAATTACCCGCCGGCGATAACGGTCACTGTAGTGTGTCACGATTATACTTTTTAATAATATATTATGTCTAGATACGGGTGTAGGCTGAATCGAAATGCACTAATAATGACATGCCGAAAGTGTAAGTTTAATCAAATCTGGTTCCCGATACCTAATAAGAAATTATCATAAACTAGGAGAGCCCGTTGAATAGGGAATTAAAAGTCAGTATTTTTTTAAACTTATTTAAGTAAGTATTAATAAGTCCCATTGCAGAAAATTTTCGTCGATTGTTGTCATTTTGTCAGTCCTGTTGTCTCTTGTTTTTCTTTTATAATTATGTAAAATACATGTTTATCTAAGCATTTATTTTTCTGACTCTACAACCAAAGCCAAACCAAATGTTAACTGTAGGAACTCTTGCAAAAAAAACTCTTTTTAAAACCTAACAAGCAAATATAGGGCATTCTAATTTAAAACTTGGCGCAGACTGATAGCCTATCAGGACTTGGCTGGCTCCCGGTGGCAGGTGCCTGTTTAGCTTTACTTGGCTCCTCATCACTGGCCATTTGGCTCCGAAAGTTGGAAAGGACAGCTCGCAATATAATGTTGGCAAGAACATCCTTTATGCTGCCTAATGGTTTGCCGTTGTTGTTATCTTGAATGTTTTTTCTGTACTTACGTGTAATAGAGGCCAGTGCCATTACCAACAATATTACGTGTTGTCCAGTTGTCGAGAGTTGCCCAACCATCCAATGGAACACTCTCGATATCACAATCCGAAAAGTTATAGAAAATTTCGTAGTCCATTTGTTCCATGGTTTAAATTTATTGATACTGGTCTTCCTATTTTACTCGTCTCAATTTATTATTATTGTTGTATTCCTGAAATAAAGCATAATTTATTTTTAATCATCATCATCATCAGCCATACGACGTCCACTGCTGGACAAAGGCCTCCCCCATAGAACGCCATACAGAACGGCAGCCTGCCGTTTGCATTCACCGGTCGCGACTTTCACGATGTCGTCGGTCCACCTGGTTGGGAGGCCTACCAACGCTGCGTCTTCGGGGTAATTTATTTGTATTACATTAAAAAAAATACATCTACTCGACGACGATGTAAATAATGCAAAAAACATTGTTTTTATTTCGAAATTAAGGGTAATAGCTTTCCAATTGTAAGTTTGTTACGCAATTAGGCTACTTCTCTGATAGCCTGTGTCTATGATAATTCGTTATACTTGTGAAATCTATTGATTACTTTCAGAATGCGTTTTGTTGAAAAACAATGAAGCGGTGTTCTGACAAGTGTATGAAAACCTTTCATGACGAGACGTTCGTTTTTATGACATTGTTTACTCAACACAAGCTAAAAAATTCTCCATGTTTTTTTTTATCTGACCTTTTTACAAATACATCATCTATTTAAAGAACCTCCACTAGTCAAAACAACGTCCAGCAAAAACCCTTTATTTCGCTTAGTAATTCAAGCCCCAACACAAACAAACGAGTTTAATTTTAACAAATAATTATCTTGATATAAATAGCGTCGTCATTATTCAGTTGTCGGCCAGTCTGTGACGTTGTCGGCCGATAATCTTGCTCTACATGTGCTAATTAAAGGACATTCTCTTACACAATGATCCCGGCTGTCGGCCAACAGAACATGAAGGGCACGCCATGCGAGCTAGTCTTTCTTACCAGTCAATGACTGACTACCAATACTACCACGTTGTAAAGTAAGCTTTTTAAGTCTTTTCAATGTACATTTTGTTTTACCGCATTCTTTACCAAACAATGCTTTCGAATGCGAAACATCCATTGCGATTTTTGTTTCCATTTACAAAACCCATTTCAAAATGCGCAGGAGATGGTATTTGCATTTCTCGATACGGACTCATGTTGCGGTTCGGATCTGTTACTCAGGGGCGATTCAGTGATCGTCTCGTGATAATCGCGATCACGGGGGACTGACATTTCTTTTATTTTATCGCAAACGGTCGCCGTAAGATAAAACGGCAATAAATAATGTAGGTAAGACATGGTGGCTACGTGTGCCCGGTTGCGCTTTTCATTTGTATTATGCGCGTAATTATGCCTTACACAACATACGGTGGGGTTTATTTATGGGAGCGATCGCAATGGTAAGGGTAATCGATTGTTAATGGCTAGTGATCTGTAGTGCGTTAATTTAAATAGTGTTCGATTGATAACGATGATCTGGATGCTAATAATTGTGATTCTTTTTTCTCGTCATTATTTAAGTACCTACTACATCTACATCAGACCTTTAGAAGTCGCTGACACTGCCACTGTTCGAAATAATGATGTCTCCTTTTGCTTTATGTTGTACAGCCGTTAGCACATCCCTTCTACAATAAATCAAATTCCTTGAATCCTTTTTCAACCTATATTACTTAGGTGTATCGCTAAACCTTTAAGGTTCAATTTTTCAAATTTGTCTTTTTTGGGAAGCTTGATATGCTTCGCCTCTGTACTATGCCCATTTTTTTTTGCGAATTTACTCATTCATCCTAAAAATATACATTGGTAACGATCACCATTGGTAAAACACAAACGAACCTACTCCCTCTTGTCTGCAACGAAAAAAGAACAAAGAAACTTAAATTGATAAATAGAGTTATGCAGTTTGTGTTATCTTTCAATCTCTAGGCGACAGATATAAAAATATTCTATATGTGTTCGCACAACATGTTTCAAGAAATCTTTTTGACGGAAAATATCGGTAACACAATAACTTTGTATACCAAACAAAATAGGACATTATGCGCGACGCATCTTCTTCGTCGCGTCTTATTCCTGTGAATCTTAAGCCGGGCCTCGCAATCGGAGGACATCAATACTGTTTTTTTTTGTAGAATTGCATCACGTACGCCGATTTCTTGTAAGTTTGTAAATCATTGATTTTGGTATTGATGTTGTCAATGCGTTTTCTTGTAGGTGTTGTATTAAACATTAGCTAAGTAATACTTTTCGATTTAAAATCTTCGACAGTCGTTACAGGCAGTCAGTGGTTCGAAATTCTAACAACCATTCTTACCAAGGGGTATCGCATTACCCAGTGTTAACTAGGTTGTAGAGGTCTGATAGGCAGTCGCTCCATGTAAAATGTTAGTATTCAGTTGCATCCGTTTTTTATTGTTTTATTTTTGCACTAATTTTCTTTGTAAATTATTGTTTTATTTTATTTTATTCTCTTTGGGATACTTACTGCTAATACAGACAATGTACTTAATCAATAAACATGCAACAGGTTTCCACAGTCAAAACACGAAAACAAAGAAAAAGCAAAAAAAAAACAAACAATATATATTTTTTAATTTGTTATACAAGAGTGCAAAGTTGCTTTTTAACTGCGTGCTCAATTTTGATGACCGAGCAAGCGAAGGATTCAAAAATTAGAATCCTGAGCGTTAGCGAGGGAATCTAAAGAGCACGAGGTGAAAAATCTTTGCACTCGAGTGCAACACGTAACTTTTGATCCCAACTCAGCGAGGAAATGACTAAATGCAAAAAAAACATTTACAATCACTATACTTTTTTAATTCACAAGGTAAAGACTGTTGTAAAGGGGTGGCAAGTTTTGCCATTCTACAAAAAAAAAACAGTATTGATGTCCTCCGATTGCGAGGCCCGGCTTAAGATTCACAGGAATAAGACGCGACGAAGAAGATGTACATTGTACATGTACAAAGACTATCTACGTCATTGCAACTCCCCTTCTCATATGTAATGACATTTCTCATATGTAATGGCGGGATTGAGGTCTGGTATATAGAATAGGTATGTACCTATTCAATGTACCAGACCTCAATCCCGCTATTCTAGAGGCCTTATCTAGTCCCAGTCCCTATTCCCGTCACGTGTTTCCTACAGGATGTGTTACTGATAGGCTCGCGATACACGAATTGAACGAGTTTGAGCCTCCGCGACTCCCCAACGCTCATCTAACTGTATTTACGCCAACAAATATGCATTATTTTATTTTTTACGTATCCTTATGGCTTTTTTGTATGCAGCCTATGTTCTAGCGTCATCTGTTCCTTCCCAACTTTTAAATTGTAGGGGAGACAAAGTGGTTTCGGGAAGTTATTGAGACTACATAGGGTGGGGTTTAAAGTATTGATATTGCATAGGCAGTGTGCATGTTAAGTTGGAGGTTTGTTTCATATTTACGGAGTTTTTAAATAATCGTTTCTTATATGATCATATTTAAACTATTTTCTTTGAGATTTTATTATTAATTGAGAGTATGAAAGCGTGATATTTTACCTAGAATTCATTTTATATTTCTGCTAGTAAAAATCTGAATAAAACGTCGAAACTATTTATTCTACATAAAGAATTTTATCGAACATCGCTAGCACGATAGGGATGACGTTATTCACTTTGCGTAAGTCAATCTTTTTCTTTGTATCTGCGGAACGCTAACTTTACTTTGTTTTCATTTTTCATAGAATAGCTATCGAAGGTTTCTCTGTTCTTTAAAACATGAGGTAAGTTACGAGTTAGTTCACTCATGAATTGGAATAGTTTATTGAATAATACTCAAGATGTCGGTAACAGACTCTATAGTATAAATTAGGAATATTTATACAGGAAAACTTTTTTTAATACTTATTTTCTGATTCACAGCTGTCATTTATCATATAGAGCTCGTGGCTTAATAAGAACTGCCACTCGGGTCGATCTTTAGGTTAACCTGCGCTTGCCTAGGTCGATCTGTGGATGGGTAACCGCCCATTACATACCGAGTTTCCTCCGTGCCTCGGAAAGCACGTTAAGCTGTTGGTCCCGGGTGCCATATATAGATCTTTGGCAGTCGTTACGGGTAGTCAGTGACCTGAAAGTCTGACATCCAGTCTTACCAAAGGGTATCGTAATACCTAGTATTAACTGGGTTGTGGAGGTCAGATAGGCAGTCGCTCCATGTAACATACTGTTATTCAGCTGCATCCGGTTAGACTGGAAGCCGACCCCAATATAGTTGGGAAAAGGCTAGGGAGATGATTTATCATATAATTATAATAGAATATTTTTGATAGTCGTTACCGGTGGTGAGTGGCTCAAAAGTCTGACAACCAGTCTTACCAAGCGGTACCGTATTACCCAGTACTGAGTGGGTTGTGGAGGTCAGATAGTCATTGGCAACATGTAAAATACTGATATGCATGTTAAGACTGGAATCCGACCCCAATAAGTTGGAAGTTGGGAAAAAGTGAAGCAGATGATGACGACTCAATTTCTGAGCGTTTTTCAAGAAGGTGGATAGTTATAAGAACCTATACTTACATAAAGGGTGTAAAAGTACCCTTAACGCAAACGAAGGACACTTGTTCTCCCCACCACTGCGATCATTTTATTGTTCTAGACCGGACCTGGGAACCCCCTCGAAACGAATGATTATTTCGTTTTAACAACGCAGTTCGCGATTGGCCTGCTCAGCAGATAATAATGTAGGTACTAACGATGTAAGAAGTTGTGATCGACTCGAGGAATATACAAAGGGTGTAAAAGTACCCTTAACAAAAACAAAGACCACTTATTCTCCCCACCACTGCGATATTTTTCGTGTTCTAGACCATACCTGGAAACCCCGTAGGTACGGAGATATTGGGGGTCAAAGTTCCAAAATTTTCATAGCTGTTTTTGTAAATACTAGTTTTTCAGGTTATTACTTTACTTAAATTACCTCCATGACCCGTTTACAAAGCAACATTAAGTTTTACCGTAAAAAGTGATTTTTAACCACAAAAAAAAAGTCGTTTCCCGGCAAAAAAAATCGTAGGGGTACTTACTTTGATGTTCAGAATGTTTGGTTGACGGCTGTGTGAAGGGATAATTTACACCCTGTATACAAATATCAATAATAAATACATACCTACAATTTAATAAAACCGTACATAAATAGTTTTTTTTCTCACGTCTTGTCACTTGACGTTAGCTTACAAAGTCGTCAAAGCCAACCGGCCAATCTAAATCAATTTTTTTGTTGCTCAATAATAATCAACATAATTATTGAACATAACTTTAATTGAACATTAATAATCACCGTCACGCTACTGAGATATGCATAACGAATAGCTTTACAGTCCGACGTCAAGACACGTCAAGCGACGTCAAGTCACGTCAATCAATATGGCCGATTTCGAATTGTCACTTGTAATCTGTACGGCGATCGCCTAATCCACCGGCGTTCTTTGACGTTCAATTACAATCTTCTTATAACTTGTACAATCGGATTAAAGTAAAAGGCTGTTATGTAGACACGGCCTAACGTGATTTCAGCGTCAATGTTGATCGAAGAAAGCTTAGCGTTCGAGAAATTATTTTAATTGCGTTTGTTGCTAGGTAACGATAATTATGATTCTTGTTATTCTAGGTGTAACAGATAAAATCCCTTGTCTTTTCCTTGATAAGAAACACAAAACAGTTGATCCATGCATTTTCGCTGTTTGGTTATGAACTTATGTATGAAACGACTGATTTTTGTGCTAAAATGATGTACTGAATTCATGGTAACTGTGGCAGTGAGGCTAATAGTGTGAGACTGTGGGACTGCCATTATAGGTCTCGAGTTCGAACCTAAGACACGCGCCTCTTATTTTTTAGTATCATGTGCGTATTGTATTATATTCACTAGCTTTGACGCCCTGTAATTCTTCTTTTTTTGATGTTGTATATATTTTATTATAAGTTTATTTCTGTAAATTGTAGTTTGTAAATATTGGAAATAAAAACATAAAGTGCTTCGGTAAAGGAAGATATTGTGAGAAAACCAGTAAGCCAGCATTTCTGAAATATATTTCTCGCCGTATGTAAAGCCGAGTTAGAGGCCCATGGGCTGCATAAAAAAACTAAACTAATTATAAAAAAGAAACACATTATTACCTAAAATAGTTCCTGTAACTATTTCATCACAGACGGAACAAAATCACTAAAATCTGAACTAAGTACTATTACTTCAATCTAACCGTCAAATTAAGCTCAATCTTTTTAATATCAGTTTGACAGATGAACTAATTAATATTTTCGAAGAGATAGAATAAAATTATTCGAAAATTCTAATTAAACACAAATTGATTAAGAAGTTTAAGAGACTACTCTTAATAAAGTAACAAACTTTACCTCTTTACTTATCACAAATTCTTTTTTGAAAAGTTATTAGAAAGATCATTTCCTTGTACAATCTATTCCAAAAGATGTTACATAAAATCTTGTTCGAGTTTTAGTAAAATAAACCCAGAGTTTTGTGCTCTTTAAAATTGAATTGAATTTTATTGTCATTGAGTTGTAAATTGATTGGGTGGTAAAAATACATCTCTCATCTCTTGTTTGCATTCGGTATATTTTTACTCGGCTGCGGGACACAAAGCATGTTTATTTAGCCTAGCTTATACTACTTTTGATAAGTATACGCCTTTTAAATTCATTGTGCTATCATTAGCTCCGTGTTGAAGCGAAATAAGCTCCACCTTAATAATGTTACGTTTATAATAATCTGTAAAAATAAACACAATAAATATTAAAGCAAGTACATTTTGAGTATTTATACAAAATACGCGTCACTATGACGAAGGTCTCGTTAACCTTTAAGCGGCTTTCGACGTCAAAATATTTTTCCGGGAAAATATATACAGGCTGTGTGCATTGGGCGCAATGCGTTCTTATCGCAAAGAGGCTTTGTGGGTTTTAATATGAGTAATAAACGAACCAAGTGCCTATAAAGGATATTTATTTATTTATACCTATAAAGGATATTTTGATAAGCAATTTCCGGACACCAACCTGTGTATAGCTACCTTCATAATTGTAGGTGGCTAGGAATCTACCGATATTAGTTACCAAGTAAGCCAAGGTTATCAGGATCAAACCCCTATCAGTATTACATTACAGAATATAAAATATCCCACGCAAGCACAATACGTTATTGTGAATTGTTACCAACGGATACATGAAAATTGATATCAAAACTCTTTGGTGAAAAACATGCGAGCTTTTTGCTTTTTATTAAAATCAAAAAGATTTTAAAGGAACTTCTGAATCAGGTTCTCTAATGGTTCTGTACCTCCTATATATTTTTGGGCTCCTGGTACTTTGTGAGACTTTACTGTCCTTGTTTCACATCTCCAAAAAAAAACTGCATGGTAGGTATTAGAAAGGCATTTAGATTTGATTTTAAGATTCCAATTTCCAATACCTCCTAATGTTTCTGTTCTCCTGGTAGTTTGTGGAACTTTTCTAAAATTATTATCGTTTACATAAACTACCCATATTTATATCGATTATTTACTTATTATACACACCCCATCACTAGCAGCTACCAAATCGTAGGTGCTCAGATGGGAATACCTCTTGTATTTTCGAGAACTGACCACTGACATCACTGAAATAAAAACAGTTGAACAACTAACTGCTTAGTTGTTCGTCTAAAAATTCCTGGACAAAATTCCCATTAGAAACAAGTAAGTTTCATCCCACCAAAAACAAAAGTTGTAAAAAAAGCCAAGCCGGGCAACTCACTTTTACCGTAAAAAGTAGTGAGATCCGTGTAATACCAAGTCAGTTAATATATTTAATCCCTACTTAAAAACCTTTGATGTTTTAAATACAAGATTGACTTG
The DNA here is from genome assembly GCA_932274075.1 of Diarsia rubi. Lineage (NCBI taxonomy): Eukaryota > Metazoa > Arthropoda > Insecta > Lepidoptera > Noctuidae > Diarsia > Diarsia rubi. The sequence continues at coordinate 13,552,852 of OW026424.1, read as the reverse complement.
GCCATCGCATCGCATTCGCCAATGTTAAACAGGCCATTGTAATAGCTAATCGCCATGGCATTGGCCAATGTGATGCAGTGGCCAAGTCAATCTTGTATTTAAAACATCAAAGATTTTTAAGTAGGGATTAAATATATTAACTGACTTGGTATTACATGGATCTCACTACTTTTTACGGTAAAAGTGAGTTGCCCGGCTTGGCTTTTTTTACAAGTTTTGTTTTTGGTGGGATCTCATTTCTTTTTATAGCGTCTCTCATTCTATCTATTTCGTTTAATGAATCTACAATACATTGGTTTATTCGAATTTGAAGCAGTCTTATTCATCGATTTGAAGTACTGCTAAAGTACCTACTCGACAAGCTGAATCAAACGAGTAAAAACTCGACAAGGTCAAGTCGTTTTATAACGGAATTCCTATGGCCACCTTCAAGCTCCATCAACAGATCTTGGAGACCATCCAAAGACAAAGTACTCGTCAAAACGAATCAAACGAGTCTTAACTCGATGGGTTATGTCGTTCTATAACGGAGTTCCTATGGCCACCTTCCAGCTCCATCTTCAGATCCTGGTTACCAACTAAAGACAGAGTACTCATCAAGACAAATCAAATGAGCTCAAACTCGATGGGGTTATGTGGTTTTATAACGGAATTCCTACGGCCACCTTCCAGCTCCATCATCAGAACTATTCCGAACTCTGAACATCATCTAAAGACAAACTACTCGACAAGACAAATCAAACGAGTCCAAACTCGATAGGGCTATGTCGTTTTATAACGGAATTCCTATGGCCACCTTCCAGCTCCACCAACAGACCCTGGACACCATCTTAAGACAAACTACTCGACAAGACGAATCAAACGAGTCCAAACTCGATGGGGTTATGATATTCTAAAATGGAGTTCCTATGGTCAACTTCCAGCTCCATCATTAGATCAGTTCCATATCATCATAATATTGCATTGATAGGCGATATACATATACGTGCAAAATTTCAAATCAATCAGAAACTAGGAAGTATGTTTAATTTAATAACTCGTAAAATTCATTCACTGAAAATGTAACTTTAACTTTGTAATCCTATATAACTATATGGGATTACAAAGTTATTTATGCAGTTAGTTTATCTAGAAAACTAGACTGAAATTGTATACTTTTTTAGTTTTTCCATGGTTTATACACTAACCACTAATTGTGTTCTAAATTTGAAGCTTCTATGTCTGCTAGAAGTGCCTTAGACTTTTGATGATCGGTCAATCAGTCAGTCAGTCAGTCAGTGAGTGACAAAACTAAGGAACTTTGATTAGTTATAATTCTTAAACTACTGGTTCAAATTGAATGAAATTTTATATATACCGTGTTTATACAATGCCTAATTGGTTAAATTCAGGCTTCTAGTTTTATCCACAACGAAGTTATAGGAGGTCGAAAATGGCCTGAACTGGTTCGAGAAAAGGATAGTACGGCCGTGCCGCTTTATTGCTCGACTTGGCGGGGGCACTGCCGTGCCCCCAGATTAGTGATTTAATACAAATACCCTGTATAAGTTCATCGGTCTATACCGACGACCGGCAAGAATTCCAGATGCTATCACAGTACCGGGAGCTTAGAGTTTTATGTGACATATGGTGTAATAAATAAAATACACCGTTACATGGACACCTACATACGTCATCGGAACTGCGTAATGATCACTATGAACTTTTATAAGATCTTTTGTCTATTAATGATGTTGAATTATACTTGGTAGATGTCCCTGATAGATATGTTATTCGCAAGTGGGCTGGGAGGACATTATTCTTTATTATAATGGCTCGTTTATATTAAGGGATAACAAACGACTTTGCGATGGCTCTGAGCCAGATAAACCAATGAGTTTGAGATTTGATGAGGTAGAATAGTTTCAGAAGGGTTACATCTTGTGATTTGTCGTGTCTTTTACCAATATAAAGCCGGCTAAAGATGATAGGCTGCAGCCTATATTGATGTAGGATCTAGGCCAAGTTCTTCTTCGTAACATAATTTCGCCAGTAATGTTAAGTTCTTCTTCGTTCATTATATTGGCTGAATCTTTGAAGATTAGGATGGGAATATTGATGTATTTTCTAAACTAAACACCTACAATTAAGAGATTGCAGTTTCCAATTTACAACAAAATAAAACTCCATTTTGAAATCTCAAAGTATCAAATACAAATGGTGCCTCCATTTGTAGGAATTTAATAGGTACGCCAAATGAATTATAGAAACAAGTGTAGTGTTGCGTAAAAGAGCTTAGTTGTGTTTTGTTTTTCCTAAAGCCTTTACATTCACTATATTTTCACTGTTTCCTAGTATTTCTTGAAGTCACAACAGCAATAAAATATAGGGTTTAACTATATCACAATAGTACAAACATGACAGGTTCTTAGTGGCCCGCCTACGAACGAACACAGATCGGTTTTCCGAGGCTTACATTTATAACTTAGGGTCTTATAGTTTAGCTATTGTTAGGGGCAGTTCAGGGTTTCTTATATATTTTGGCAGTGAAATATACATGAATTTCATAATTACGAAACCGACATTTTATTGAGAGTAAATTTAAAAAATATATGCCAGTAAAATACTGATTGTTTCACGAAAACAATATATAGTGTTCGTTATACATATAGAAATCAAAGATAATCCGATATTACTTCAATAAAAAGATTATTTTGTACATAATATTGGTTGGTAACATAAACACTCAACCTGATCGAAATAAAGGGCTTACTGCAAAAAAATAAATGAAGTCATGGAATAAAAATTCAATTTGCATTCTGAAAAATAATTGGACATTCGCATCTCTGTTGATATGATAATTTAACAAGAAGCGTTTTAATTCAAAAAACATTCATGGACCAAAGATGATACTCAAAGAGTAAGCGTGAAACCGAGAAGACAGTCCCATAGTCCCGAACGTTTAAAGTCGACAGATGAGATGTCAGCAGAAAATTGGATTTCGCAAAATAAATATGTCGCATTCACTTTGAATTAACTGCAGCTCCCACATTCTGAACCTTATCACCAACCACGCACGAAACATTTCCGATTGCTGAGCTCCACTTCAAAGATTTGACGAAACGTTAATTTTAAGTGTGACTTTTGTGCTCACAAAAGATTTTTGTCCACTATGGGCGAGTAATGCATTTTTTTTCCAAAACGTTATTTATTCTTCCTTTAAAGGCGCGAGGATTAATTTCGTGACAGCTGAGACCGTGAAATGTATACCTTGTTACATATTTGAATGACACTTTCCAGTTTTTAATTTAAACGTGGGATTGCCAAATTGAGAGGAGAGCTCTTAATCCTTTTGTTTCTCTTTGTTCGAACGTTAATCCTGTAAACCTGTGCCTTTGATGTGTCGTCGCCATTGTAACCGAGTTTCGTCGTTAATTGTTCCTAATTCCATGTCTTTATCAATCTCAGTCATCTAGTTACTTTTGCTTTTAGTTAATCTGTTTTCTTTACTTTCAATTGATGCTCTGATATTTTAATCTCCTCAAGATTTTATATCAAGGTCCCTTTCTTCGAATTCGTCGTTTACGTTTCTCTCACAATTGGTGGATTTAAAATTACCTCCGCAGCCTATTTTGATATTCGGTCCCAGTGTCCGACTCAAATTACAGTGGACGAAGTTAATTAAGTTTGTTTTACGACTATTAAGGTAATTAGGGAGAGGCAGGATAATATAATTATTTATGTAAATAACTATTACGGGTCACGGCCCATATAGTTTTGAATGTTCACGTCGTCTGTCGTACGCAGAGTATTTTACGAGGGTATAAAGTATACGCTAATAAGCTTCTCACATGTCGCTGTAAGCCGCTCGAGGTGTGGTCCGAATTTCGCACGACTTTGATGATGGGCCTTCGAAACGTTTTAGTGTCCCCAATCGGCTTTCGTAGATATCCGCTAAGTGAACGAAAGAATGCACACCGAGCTAATAAAACTGGATCTTACGAAACTCGAAGCTTTTAATACGGAAATAATGTCATGCGCCCACGCGCTCCGTCCTAAAATACGGATTCCGACTTGTAAACTTATGTAGCGTAACTCTTTAATATGAAAGCGATTAATATGTCTAATATTTTAGTTTTTGTCTATGATGATTTATAATTTCCTCACTTTTATGTTGTTCGTGTGCAATATTTGGTTTTTTGACTCTAATCCGTTGATTAACCGCGGTCAAAATAGTTTGTTTACGTTTGCAGCTTAAATCGATTACTTTGTTATCTTTTGCTAAAGAAAAGAAATAGTCTATCTATAATACAAATAAGGTCGAAGAATGTGTGCCATGCGTGTTCCTGCGGCAATTAAAAACAAAAGTAAATCACCAGTGTGGCCGATACAGTCCATACATCCTTAATCATTTCGAAATTCATTCGTTAACTTTGTGAAATTGTCTTTTTATTATGGTAGTGATTTATTCGACAGGCAATACAAGCCGAAGAGACCAATAAATGTATCGACTCAGTCCCGACCCTTGTTTTAAAAAGGTACACAGTCCATAAAATGAATATTAAAAGTATAAGAATTGACAGTTTACAGTACGAGAACTTAATATATTTCACTAACTTACGTATTTAATTTGGTTTTCGTTATCTTAAGAATATTTTTTTGGGTATTGTTATTGGCAGTATTTTACGTGTTAATATATTTTTGAGTGACACTACGGTGTATTAAGGGAGAGGTTTGAAAATATATGTGTATTGCAAAATAATGGCGGGGTATTTAATTTCCCAGCGGAAGTCTTAAAGGATTGCATAAGATCATGATCAGGGATACATTTCTAGAGATTTTATGAGATTGGTCGTAACGGGTGCCGACAAAGCTAATGATTTTAATTATTGGAATTAATTTTATGGCTTTCAGGTTAGCGTGTTGGTGCCTTAATTATAAATTCCAGTATATTCACCGCCAACGAGAAGTCATGGTGATAATATTCTAAATTAAAATAATAAGCTTTAATTAGCATTTTAGCAATACATTATGATGGATAGTTAGCCAAGGAACAATATTTTTAACTGGTGTTTGTAAGGTGTGGTAAGAAACATAATTTCGATTCATTCATATACTTATAAAACTGCTTTCTTAGACAATGCAGACATTCTTAGAATATGCAAAAAGACCTTTGTTTTTTACGATAAAGACGATGCTTATTTTTTCAACGACTGCCTTCCGTTGTGCAACGACGCATTATATTCCCAATCCACCTTTATGCAAGGATGTGGCCTCGTCATAAACATTCCATCATGTCACACAAACCGAAAATAGCTTTCCAAAACAAACACTGTGTCAACATCCTCGGTCTGTGTACGTTGATTAAGTTCTTTATGGCAGGCACTGAGGGGGCACAGGACTCGTCTGTGCCCTTTCTGTGTTTGAACTTAGACAAGCTTTCGTATAGTCACACGATGACACACTATGCAGAGTCTTTAGTCTTTTGGTTTGTAGTTTACTGGAGGTGGCCATGCATAACATAACTTGAATCGGAATTCATCGGGCGTTTGCCTCCACCAGTTTTAGGGTAACTCAAAGGAAAACTTCCTTATTTGTACCTACTTGTATCATATATTATTTAACAACAAAATTGTTTGAGAAAGTTAAAAAACTGAACGACAATATGGGTGGGTTTTTCAACAATCCTGAACCTTTTATTTAAAAAGTTATGAATTTGAATCTTTGTCGATGCGCAGGTTAGACTCGCACTCTTGTCGGATTTTTAGAACATAGAATTTAATTTTCAGTTATTTGTGTGTGTGAGTGATCCTATACCACAAATGTAGGCACATTAGTTCCTGTTAGGATGTATGGTGGTATCGTCGTATGTGAAACGGTATCGAACAAAACAAACGTTGTGCCGTCGCGGTCGCGTGTTTCCGTTTCCTTCCACTAACGCGCCGCAGAGTTCCGTCTATGGCATCGTGCGATGCATGCTGATGCGGCTTACCTGGCTATCTTGATGTAAATGTATTATTAACTTCATTGGCTGGATGGATTTGATTGCGGATCTGTGTGGAATATAGATGTTTAGTGACTTCAAAAAATGTGATTCTAATTAGTCCGTCCAATAATAATTGACGAAGATAAAACACATCAAAGGTTTGAGTGGGGGTTGGTAACGTCACTGACCGCTAGAAAATGTCATACTAATGTCTTAGAGTATGACGTCACACGAGTTTTCAAAGCACTGTATTGTCTTCATTGTTTGTTTACGTGAAAAAACAAAAAATACGTGTCTAATATTTTTTGATCATCTATATGACGGACTAATTAGATTTTTTTTGTTAACTTACCCTATTATCTTTGTTTGCGTAAGTGTTAGGTGTGGAATAATGGATTGCTTCATGTAGAGGTTGTGGTTTTTGGTGGTTCTCGTTGGAAAGATAAATGAGCATCAATCTGCCAATTTGCTCAAAGTTCGGTGTCGCATCTTCTTCGTACTGAGTGTCCTCCGTGTCTCGGAAAACACGTTAAAGCGTTGGTCCAAGCTGTCATTTGTGTATCTTTGACAGTCATTATAGGCAGTCAGTGGCCTGAAAGTCTGGCATCCATTTTTATCGTATTACCCAGTATTAAATAGACTGTGGAGGTGAGATGGGCAATCGCTCCAAGTAAAATACTAGTACCTGAATACCAGTATTGTACCAGCTGAACTGCATCCGTTTAAACTGCAAGCCCATTCCCAACATAGTTAAGAAAAAGCTGGGCAAATGATGATGACACGCATGTTCTCCAATCTATGATAAGCTTATCATCATCATCATCATCAGCCTATTGCAATCCACTGCTGGATATAGGCCTTTTTAATCTTGCGGCACTCAACTCGATTTTCGGCAACTCTCATTCATTTGTTACCAGCCACTCTGCGAAGATCATCGCTCCACCGAGCCTGAGGGCGTCTCACCTTACGCTTGCCGATTCGAGGTCTCCAAGAACACGTCTACTCCAACGGTCATCGGTTCTGCGGCTAATATGGCCGGCCCATTGCCACTTCAGCTTGCTTATTCTGTGAGCTATGTCGACAACTCTGATCCTCAGTCGGATCACTTCATTTCGGACGCAATCCCTGAGAGAAACTCCTAGCATAGCTCGCTAGCATGATAAACTTATAAATTCAGGATTTCCGTTGGTTACTTAGAGCTTACTTTTTCGGCGTTCGACTGTCGCAGGGAACAGACGTGTACACCGTATTTTAACTTACTCCTGATTTATACTATCTAAGGTACAAACAAAAGTGATACTAAGAACAATAAAACTTAAGTACATTATAGCGTGAACTAGAGTGACAGTGCTACAAGCGAATTGTTTAAACTCACAAATGTGCAGTGCGCGACAGTTGCCGTGACAGCTCTTCACCACCTCGAGTAAAGGAGACGAAACCATATCGCAGGCATTTTTTAACTCGCTCACTCACTGACCACGGACCCTGTAAGTGCGAGCTACGTCACTGCCATATAATAAAGATGAGTGGACAACAATCTTCGGCAGAAATAAATATGGACTTATGCAACAAAGGAAGTGGATCACTGACTGACCTACGTACGTTAGTAAAAGAAGATGGCAAAATTACGCTGCGAAAAAGGAAACAGAACTTTGAGGCCGAAGTCATGCAAGAAATGTAACTTACGATGTGAAATGAAGAACTATTTCCAAGCCTTCAGCGAAAAACTAAATGAAATCTCGAGCAATCTATGCCAAGAAATGGTTGAGGTTAAAAATGAAATAAAAAACATAAAAAATGCGACCACCATTCTTACATCTGAGCAGACTGATATTAAGGAGGAATTGAAACAGCTAAAAATCCAAAACTGTACTTTCCAAGAAGAGATAACTCTTCTCAAAACCGAATTATCTACTGATTATAAAACATCGTGCGACGGAAACAAAAATCAGCCACAGTTTGACTGTGAGTACATGGCCTTAGAAATCCAAGACCGCGCAAAGCGACAATATAATGTAATTATTGGAGGTATATGTGAAATAAGTGACAAAAACTCAACAACAAGGCGTGAATACGACACAAATCAAGTGCTTAGCATAATTCATACAATTTACAAGGAATGTCCCTCCCCTACGAGGTGCATGCGTCTTGGCAAGTATAACTCGGAAAAAACTAGATATCTTAAGGTTACCTTCCAACAACAAGACACAGTTATGCACATTCTGCGTAATAAATGGAATCTCAACAATGAGAACGTTCGCATATTACCGGATCAAACACCGATGCAAATAAAATATATGAAAGATCAACGTGCGGAATTGATACGACGAACGGAAAGTGGTGAAACAGATCTCACGATAAGGTACATAAACGGAATACCAAAAATAATAAAAAAATCAGCAAAAAACTACTCACTAAACAAATCACTCAACAATGCATCTACGACACTTCTGACTTAGATAACGTGACCTATCAATACGTAGATACCTACCAAAATATATGTACATCTCCAGCTGCATTAAGAATATTTTATGCTAATGTGCGTAGTTTGGTAAAACCAGGGAAGTTAGATGAGTTAAAATGTATCCTACGCGGCTTCAATCATACCATACACATTGTGTTGTTAACCGAAACATGGATCAAGTCTAAAATTGAGGCCGATATGCTGGATATACCCAACTACACACATATATTTAATTTAAGGAAAGATTGTATAGGTGGGGGTATTTCTATGTACATACACAAAAGTTTAAAATTTGATATAAAAGAGGAAAAATATGAAAGCGGTAACAATTTTTTATGGATAAACTTATTAAAACACTCTCTTGACATTGGTCTAATTTATAAACCCCCAAATACTAACCAGAGCGACTTTCTTAACATTTACACACAAATATTGGAAAAAAGCAATCGCATGACAATTATTTTTGGGGACTTTAATATCGACTTACTAAATAGTGAGCGCAAAACAACCGACTACACAGATGCTATACAAGAATCAGGGTACTATATCCTAAACAATATACACAAAAATTACTGTACGCGACAAACTAAGAACACAAAAACCATAGTAGACCATGCATGTACTAATATATGGAACGCTAAGGTACACATGGCAATAATTGAATCAACACTATCAGACCACAAACAAATCTACCTAGAACTCAAACAATACAAACAGACCCTAATACAAAAAGTCCAATATGATGCAATAGATTACAAAGCTCTGTATGAGAACATGCTAAAACACGACTCGACAGAAGAAAGAAACCACTATGTCATTCTTGAACAATATATAATAAGGAATATAAATGAATCGAAATTAATAAAATACAAAATGTTAAACCTACCACAAAAGGACTGGATTAATAAAACAGTAATTAACTATATTAATGAACGAAATCAATTATGACGTGGTTGTTTGATGGATCAAAAAAATTATCAATTACTATCTAGATATAAAACTGCTAAAAAAAGAGTAGAATGTAAAATAAAAGAAGATAAAAAGAATTACTTATGACGCTTTTTCAAAATGTAGTAAGAACCCCAAAAAAATGTGGAAATTGATAAACACCCTAGCTAAAAATAAGACAAACAATGTCTGTACTCTTCCTAAACTGACGGTTGACGGCAAAGACATAACAAACGGTGAAGAAATTTGTAACGCGTTTAATAACTATTTTGCTACTATTGGCTCTTTGTTGGCCCAGAATATAATACAAACTAATTCTAACCCACAAATTACATTAAATACGCCAGATATCGACCTTCAACTAACCACTTTAGAATATTGTACTGAGGATGAGATATCCAAAATTATTGATAATTTGGATAATGATACCAGCAGTGGAATTGATGGAATTACAACAAAATCTATAAAATGCATTAAGAACCTAATCTTAACCACTCAAGCGTCCAAGCCGCGCGGCGATTCTCGCCCCACCTGTCCGCGCATGAAATGTCACTTTCATTTTTACGACCGCGCGAGACCCTCATATCAAAAACTATTACTACTGAAAAACTGCTATAGCTATATTTGAATAAAAAATATCCACGGAAAGCTTAGAAAATCTAGAATTTAATTTGATTACAAGTAAATTACTCTAAGTAATAATAAAGGATGAAAATAAAGTTTAAAGTGGCGGAAATAAAAAAAAATATCGTATTTATTTTTTAATTCGAGTTTTACAAGAAAACCATAATAGTTACTAGCAATTATTATTTTTTATTATAATAGTACATGATATACCCTTTAAAATGACATCAATATCTTAATACAAATATTTAGTTTTCTGTCATGAAAAAATAAACAAAGCCATGGGGACTCCACTCACCAACGCTAAAATCATGAATATCGAGTTACATTTTAATCATTTCTAGGCCCCATCTCAATATATTTCGTTTATAAATGGCTATTAACGTGCTACTAATGAAGAATTATCTTATATTTAGCATTTATTTAACACAAACAACCAATTAGAATAAATTGTAAACAATAAAGAAACATCAAACGATGATCGCGAAGTGATCTTATAACTTTTCCAGCTAAATTATTCTATGTAACCGTTTTGAAATTGCCGTAGTATTGCATATTTCGTAAAGAAAATATCTTTACGTTTAATTTGATGTACAATAACAATAGAAATAAGGTATAAAAACAGAAAACTTACCACATTTTGCTTGGAGCTCCACACACACACACAGTTTGTTGACAAGAATGACGAACTGTCTCTTTCTTTTTTTTTTTCCAAACGTTTTGTTGCCATTGCACAGATTAATTTCACGCTCACGGATGACAAATTTCATATAGCGCCATCTAGTTATTTTCTACTGTACGAATATCACCTCACTTTAGCGCTGAACACGTATAAGCTGAACGACGTCGTTTGGTGACTGTACTCCCCATGAACAATTTAAGCAAGATTTTTTTTGGGGAATGTAGTAACCATGGACGTGTGAGTGGTTAACTGACCTAACTAATTGCATAAACATTTGCTTTGATAGTGGCGTGTTTCCGGACAGTCTTAAAATAGCCAAAGTTACCCCAATATACAAGTCGGGAACTAAAACTGACCCGGGAAACTACCGACCAATCTCAGTGTTGCCTGTTATTTCCAAAATATTTGAAAAAGTTTTACATACACGCCTATCTAAACATTTAATTGATATTAACTTTCTGTACACGCACCAATATGGCTTTCGTCCACACTCCAATACACTTTCGGCTACTGTAGATTTAATTACTAAAATAAAAGATAATATAGACAAGAAACAATTAGCTCTAGGTGTCTTAATTGATCTAAAGAAAGCATTCGATACTGTTAGCCACTTTATTCTCCTGAAAAAGCTAAAAATCATTGGAATTACTTCAACAGCCTACAAAATGTTTGAGTCTTATCTCACTAATCGACAACAGATCGTCAAACTGGACAAATTTACTAGTGACCCGGCCGATATACAGTGTGGAGTACCTCAGGGATCGGTCCTAGGGCCACTGCTTTTCCTCATATTTATAAATGACATTAGTACAGCTGGACTGACTAGACATGTGTCACTGTATGCAGACGACACTTGTCTTTTTTACTTTGGCGATTCCATCACTGATATCATTTCAGATGCACAGAAAGATCTTGATATTTTGAATATGTGGCTAAGTCAAAACTTCCTGACTATGAATGTTAGTAAAACTGCTTACATGATATTTTCAGCAAAGAATAAAAAAATACCATCATTTCCAAATCTTGTAATAAATAATCAACCGTTACGAAAATCAACGCATGAAAAGTATTTAGGCCTAATTATGGACAGTAAGTTGACATTCCGACCGCATATTGACTACATAAAATCTCGAATACTCCCACTAACCGGAGCCTTACGTAATATTGCAAAATGCGTACCCTACAAGCTAAGACATACTATTTACAACACGTTAGTCAAACCACATCTGGAATATCTGATCCAAGTATGGGGACAAGCTGCAAAAACAAATCAACAACACCTACAACGAACACAAAACAAAATCATCAAAGTCCTCTTCAATTATAACTACTCAACTCCTACAGAATTACTCTACAAAAAAACAAAATTATTTAACCTAGAACAATTATATACATACCATACATGCATGACTATCCGAAAGATCCTTAAGACCAACATACACACAAATATTTCATTCACACAAAAGACTCGTCGATATAATACCCGTAATCAAGATGACCTAGAAGTACCAAGAGTGAGAACCCTGTGTGGCAGAAAAACCATACAGTATGAGGGGGTTAAGTTATACAATAAATTACCCAAACAAATCCGAGAGTGTAGAAGCATACCAACATTTAAAAAAGGCCTAAGAAATTTTATATTAGACACATAAGTTAAGCTTTTTAAATCACACTAGCTATGCCTGGCATTACTACTTCCTCCCCACTACCTACATACTTACCTACCTATTACGTACCTAATTCTACCTACCTACCTACCTGCTTCTACTTACCTACTTACTTACTTACCTGCTACCTACCTACCTTCCTACTACCAAAAAAAAAAAAAACTTTTATTTCATTTTATAGAAACCGTTACCAAAACTAACGAACACAAGAAATAACGAATTAGAATAATTTTGTGATGCCATATTTTGTCACATCTAGCACTTTTAGTTTGTTTCCATGTTTGCTTGGTTGGTGATTGGCTTATTTGTTTTGTAAAATTGTGGTCGCTTACCCTCATAATTTGTTACTTTTTACTATGAACTTAGATTCCCGTACCTTAAGATATGTTATTATTTTTTTTTTTTTTTTTAAGTTTTCTCATAATGTGAATTATTCTTGATGAGGAATAAATTCTTTTACCATTTGTTATTTTATATACATAAATCTGTTCAGTTTCTTGAATATCAACATTTAAGCACGAAGAAATATAAGTATTTTTGTTTTGTTAACATAAGTTTTGCGTGAACTGTTTTGTTTTGTATTTCATATAGATAAACCTCGGTGTTTACTGTTCGGTCTGTTGGATGGCTTGAACGTCGTAATGTAAACCTACCTATTGTTAATTTAGTTAAGTTTCTCTTTAAGTGAACTGTAATTTGTTCTTTGAGAAATAAAAGTCTTTAAACCGAAGAGGTACTCGTGGTCATTTTTTAAAAGAGACAAGCCCTCCACACTATTCCCAAACCACTGTAACTCCTGTATGCCAGAATCAACAGTAGCGACCTCAAGAAAAGCGCCGAGACAATAAAGCTCGACGATGAGACGATTTAACTGTCTTGAACCCGCAACGAAATTAATCAGAAAAGAATAGCGGAGGAGTAGGAAAAACAAACATCAAATACTCTTGGTCAGTAAAATCAAGAATCCGAACACTCTTTTGTCTAGTAGTTCATTATATGAAACAACGCTCCGATGGATCTTCAAGGCACCTTCCTATCTAATACTTCCGACAAGGTTACATGCTCAATCAATGCAAATGTTCAACTGGAATTATCTTCCTTACGTCACTTATACCTATCATTCGATTAGAATCGTGCATTTGATCCCGACTCTAATTATAATCGAACAACAAAAACATGCAATAAAACATTCTGCATGCGTGCTTTATTAGGTTACTAGCTTGAGCCCATGGTTTTGCCCGTGAATTTGATTTTCTTTTTGTATTATTGTATAAAATATCTTTTAAGACACCACACAACGCAAACTTGTTGCTCATAAACCCAATCGCAGCGCCACCTATCCGGTACAATTGTGAGTCTTAACCATACAGTACTCAAATACAAGAAATTTCATAAAAGTCGGTGTAGGCGTTTAGGAGCTCAGAGACATACAAATGTACCTACAGACGAAATATAATTAATTTGTTTTGATGCTATTTTATTTATTATTATTTTTGTACACTTTCATAAAAATTCTTGCAGAAGTTTTTGCGTGAAAGAGTAACAAAAATCCATACATCTTCACACCTTTTTTTTTGTATTTTGATTATTCGAAAGTACAAATGCTATAGGCCTACTGCTGATGGATAGAACACTGTAATGAAATCGAAAATTACATCTACAACTCCATGGAATACTTTCGCCGACCTTGAGAGTAGTTATTGAAAGCTGTATCTAATTGTCGGTTGTGCAATCTTGATTGTAAACAATCTAAATTAGGGTTGCTCAATTTTATTAGCGGAGAAGGCGGCCATCCATTTGGATGATTTAGTGTATTTAATAACGTATTTTTTCAGTGTTGATTTGTGTGATTTCTTATTGCAATTAGATTAAATGCATTTAAAATAATTTACAAGGTGTAAAAGGTCATAAAACTTAGTAACTCTATGCAAAACAATATTAAAATGTTTTTTTTTATATGCATACACGATAATTTAAGATAGGATTAAAATAAGAGGATAAATTGATTCAATGGCTTGGGGCCCATAATCCTCATCATCCTGGCATTGACGAAAAATCGTCTAGAAGTAATAAATAAAACATTTGATTTCGATCCGAAGTTCGAAAGCGTTTAATGCTCTCAATAATTACTGGCATGTTTGCTAACTACTTTTAATTGTAGGTGGATTCGAATCATGATTTTATAATGAAGTAGTATTCGACCATCAGTCTAGTAAATGTTGATCTGTAGAAAAAAGTTGCTAAAGCCACAGCCTGTGCATATTTCGAGGACCGTCGACACCAGCGATTCTAAACCTTTTTTACACTTTAGGTATGATATCGCGGCCCGCCACATTTTACTTAAGGCTTTGTTAAAGTGGACATGAATTTAATTGATTTTTATTAAAAACTAAGTATGTTAGAAAAATATTTATCTGAATGATCTTTTCGACGCTTTTGTAATTTTTTGTCAAGGCTTAAGCTTAACTTATATATTTATGAGATTTCTGGAATAATAATTGTAAACACTATTTCAAAACTTTCATAAATATGGCCTTTATATGTTGATCGATGGAGAGTGAGAGGAAAGCCAAAAAAAGATAGATGGATTGTGTGAGCAATAATACTTAAGAGAAAGATGTAAATAATGTCATGACATCTGACAGGGCAGAATATAAGAAGAACCCGTGTTGCGCCGACCGCTAGTAGAATAGGACAAGAGCATCATCATCATCATCCGCCAAAAGACGTCTACTGCTGGACAAAGGCCTCCCCCAAGTGTCGCCACATTGACCGGTTCCGTGCGTCTCGCATCCAGCGGGTCACCTAGTGGGAGGCCTTCCAACGCAACGTCTTCCGGTTCGCGGAACTATATACTTATTACATTCTTTATATTTCATTCACGGAAATTACATACACAAATTGTATGTTTTTATTTTGCCTTTAAGCAGCACCACAAGGTAATAAACAAGTTTTTTTTAAAATTTATAAGTCACAAAAGCTCAACCAGCCGCATGTTGAGTATCGCTGGTCTAGACTTTTGATTTGATTATGACGATTGACGCTTAATTTAAATATCTGCGTTAATTTAAATAACCGTCGCATTGACTTAATAATTTTATCTGCTTTGCAGACACGTGGATGGTCGTGGTTTCAGTATAAACTTTGGGCTTGCAATGCCACTTTCACGGAGAAAAGGCCAGAAATGGGATTCGAAGTGACACCCTCTAATTTGTTGCGGGGTTGTGCTACGTAAAGTTTGTTGTGTCTGGTGAAAACTTTTCTAGGACTGTTTTAGTAAGATGACGAAACAATGTGTTTTTAAGAAACATTAAGAATAGGGTACTTTAAAAAAAAATATTGGACACATATTTTTTCTTTTTCACGTAGGAAAACAATGAAGACGATGTCAGTGCTTTGAAAACTCGTGTGATGTCATATTCTAAGACATAGGTATGACATTTTTAGCAGTGAGTGACATCCGAAGCCCCCACTCAAATATTTGACGCGTTTTGTCTTCGTTAATTTTTATTGATTTGATAAAACACAAAACACGTATTTAATATTTTTTGATAATTTATCTGACAGACTAATTAGAATCATATTTTTTGAGTCAAAAGGGAACCGTAATACTTTTATTACATTAATTTAAGCTACAATTTTAATAGTTCTTATGGGATTTTTATTAGCCCATGAGCATTCTAAGCTTTTCCACTTGAAATAAGAAATGCTCTTTAGCATAATCTTATAAGAGCCCCAACCCAACTAGACCTTGGAACCCCAGTAGGCTTCATATAGGTTAAGTACCCATGGGTATTTCAAGGTCCCATTATTTCAATTGTTGTGTTTCAATTCCCTTTAAGTGGAATGCAAAGATATAAATCGTGAACCATTAAAGCGCTTATATGGTTATATTTAAAAGTAAATAAGTAGGTAATACAAAATAATGATTATATTTTCAGTGCACGAAGAAGAAAAAGTGAAGGGCAAAGGTTTTGCAACATCACGAGTTCAAATATGGTTAATTCTGTATGGTAAGCTTTATAGCAACTTTTTCTTCATTACTAGTTTTAAGGTTTTAATATTGAATTACATATTATTATGAATACTTACACTTTCAGTTTGTTTTCACATTTTCCTAAAATAAACAGTAATTGAAATGTTCACAAAACCCCAAAAGTGCATTCAGTTTTAGATTGAAAATAACAAAGGGGGAGTTTTAGCTCCCTTCAAAGTTCAATATAGCACGAGTGACAGCCCACAAAATCGACATAATTAAGTGACTTCAAAGTGAGATAGTGTACACGGCCGAATGAACTGTCCAGGACAATTTGGCCGACGAGACAGAAATACACCGGGGCAAAGGAATCGTCGAAAGAGTGTAAAATACTGCAACTGGGAACAAACACGTTCAGGGTTGTCATTTTATTTTTGTGCCTCGGCGAAAAATATCGACTTGCGGGTTGTGGCTCTTTTGAATGTACTTTGGGACGTGCGAATTTGAAACCGCGTTGCTACGAGTTATATTTACGAGTAGGAAAAACTGTAGTTAGAATGAAGTTGTTTGACATTCAAATAAAAGAGGAGTCTTCTTGTTTGTCTTTTACGCTTTTGAACTAAGAGTGTTTAGTCTTCGATTTAATATATATCGACTGGTAATATTTCCTGTTCTTCTAAGGTTCATATTGCGTTAAAACATCGCTTATTCAACGTTATGAGCTTTATCAAATAGCGCTTCAATGTAGCGCTCGTGTACGTAATAGCAAATTCTAACAAAGCCGTTATAGTCACACAGAATAGCGCAAACAGTTTTCGGTCCTCTGCGTCTAATCCTGTTCAGCAAACCTGTTGTTTAGCCTGAAACGGAACTAAGCTCAACCGCAGCTTCAGCATTCATTATCAAACAGTAGCGTGGCTTTGCAATCCAAACAGTTGGCCTCTAAACCGACCACGTACGAAATAGGCTTACTTCTCGAGCTCTATGCCCCAAACAACAAGTGCATATAAAATATGCTGTCGTTGTCAAAGGGCTATTTGTCTCTTTCGGAATTGTAGCAACATTTCACGGCGATGTACTCACATTTTATCTTGCCTCTGTTTTTCTATTTTCCTCACTTGATGTATGGGACGCATTTCCGCACTTTCGAATAACACTCTTGTATTCCCTTTTATGTGCGCACAGCTTTAAAAATGTATTCGCAGTTAGGGGTGGGCTTTGGCGATACGAAGATGTGTAAAGGAATTATTCAAGAAGCCCTAGCATTTGGGCTACAGTTGGGGTGTAGGCTTTCGATGTTTCGATAGGAAAAGGAAAATTGATAAAACAGAATATTTTTGCGGACATAGTTTACGCTTGCACTAGGAATAGATTTCACCTTTTTTTTTCAATCATGCTGTAGAAATAGTTGCTACAACCAAAAACAAAAAAGAAATTAATATCCGAATAAACCAAACTTCCTGCTTCACGCATGGTGACTGGTCCTAATAAATTATAAAACGATGTCTTTATATCCACGTCTAAACGTAACATTAAATTGAAGTACCTAAATTGCTCAATGTTCACAACCGGTCAATTAACAAGGGGGCTAACACTACATGCGATAAGTTGTACGTTCAAATCAAACACACCACACGTCATATCAAGCGAACCTTATAAGAACTGTTATCAGTAAATAGAATCTCACGTCTGACCACACGCGGCGTTGTTTTTGCGCCAACAAATTCTAATCGCCCATAGTAATGACCTTAGTACAAACGTTTACAAAACAAGTATTAAATTACCACTGTAATATATTACAATTACCGTTCGTGAAGCGTATTTCAATAGCCGCGATATCGATCGCCTAGCATTTCATCAGGGCGACAGAGGCGGATGCATTATCTAACCGAACTAGGAAGAGATTGCAATTGTTGATCTATCTTCACTAGTATGCCAATTAGCCAATTAGAGAGCGCATACAACGCCGCCCATTTGAGATAAGCGTACGTTTTCGTGGCCTTAACTGAGGAGGACATTCCTTTTGTGCAGTTAAATCATTAATTCAACTGAGGCAGCGTTGCAATGTGTTTTTATTGGCGGCGCAAAGGTCGACGCAATTTGTTCGTGTAATGTTCGAAGCTAAGCTTAATTTTCGAATTAATATGCAGCTTATGAAGGTTCTCATTAGATGAACGCCGTCTGACAAAGTGTTACAAAGTGAAACGTTTATTTTGTTGACCATTTATGGAGACGTTGTCGTCGACGTGATTTTGTTTGGAGCTCTATTCTTTAAGCTCAGAGTAAAGTGCCGTCACTCGTTTACTAATTGAATATTAAATTAAATTATGAGAATACCTACTCATGAAAGTAGTAGTAACAAGCACAACTGCAATGGAAATCTTATTTATAGTGAACGAACATAGTTTGTTGACTGACTGGGTTAGATTGTCGGGTCGGGAAAAATGTCATTGATGAGTTTTTGTCCATCAGATTTTTTCAGTAGCAGTTACGGAATCAGAAATTGTGACCGATTGATGGCAATAGGCTCACCTCCTATTACATGGGACTTTAAACATAATGGGCACTAAGAGGCTAACTGGCTGGGTTAATGGCTAGTTTTCCCTAAAATGTTTCATTGATGTTTTTAAACTTTTTTTGGAAGTTTATTAACCTAAGCTAACACTGACATCTTGTAACTTTCGTCTATAATTGTCGGTTTTACTTGAAACAAACAAAACGTTTGTGCTATTATACATAATATAATATACATAAGTTAATAATACTACATAACCCAACCCAATGTAGTCATAGAAAACTCATCCTTATCACTACCCAAATTAACGACATTCAAAACAAAGTCGTATAATATAATTTAAATTCGAACAGTTTGAAGCATAGCCCGCCTTAAGGAAAGAAAGTTTCATAGCTGAGGCTTAATTTGGCGAGTAATTAGATGTCACAGAAAGATCGTGAGGAGTGAACCGAGGATCGTGTAGTGGAGTCGACGATTCGTGAACGAGCAACGTTGTGGTACTGAACAGGTGATCAAGAGTAGATCAAGTTCGTATGCTGTTGTGACGCAATATCAGGACCTTTACCTGTCAAATGAAACTTGAAAAAAAGTACGGATAACGGTAGGTAATAAAAACGATATGATTATAAATATTGTAAAAAATATTGCCTAAACGAAATGTTATTGCAACCCGTACTTTTCAAACGACAGTTGACCATAGATGTTATTGAAGTTCTTATTCTTATTTGAAACGTGTTGTGCAAAATATTAACACACACACGCACCTTTAGAGAAAAAAAAACATAAGTTTCACATTTTATTTTTAAAGTATGGACTTGTGCTTCTGGCTATTTCCCTGCATTCTATAAATAACCTGACTATTTTCGATCATCTCTCATAAGCTGTTGAATGAGATGTCAGTTTAATTTTGGAGTGATTTGTTTCGTTTGACAACTTTTTGGTGTCCATGGAATTAATCTCTCTTGGTTTAAGATCAAACTACTTTTGAATATCAAAATTACATACCTAAGCAATGTTAATCATTAGAAAATGTATTTAATTTTGACGCTTCGCTTGAACCTCGATGAGCTTTTAGTTTTTTTTTAATTAGTTCCTAACGGAGCAGGCTAAGGTGCCTAGTCATCAGTTAAGGAGTTTTAGTTTAAAATTCCTGTTTTTTTTTGTATTGTCCCAGTCCTGGGCAAAGGCCTCCCCCTATTCCTTCCCCTACGCATGATGGTGTGCTTCTTCTTACCAATTGCCCTTTTCTAAACCCCATAAACTGGAAATTGATACTAATTAATAGTTAAACAAGTTTCATGCAAAAAGTTCTGCGAACTACGGCCGCGGGATAACATTACCCAAAATAACTTGAGAGATGTAAAAAAAAAACTTCAAGAAATTGAGCTTTTTATAAAACAAAATTTTGTACAACCTAGATACTTTTTTTGACTCGCGTGCCATAAGTTAATAAAGTATCATCCAAAGTTATTTAATTTCATAAAAGAAAAACTATTTACGACTTTTTGCACATTAAATAAAACTATTAAGTAAAGCACTGATAATACAATTTCAACATTTACTTACATCAAGCTTAGTGAGCTTAATTTTTCCGGCTAATAAAAACGCTAATGGCGGCGGCATCTCCGGTTAGAAATTGTTTTTGTTTTATTATTATTATAAGGCTTTAGTATTGTGCCTTCGGTTACTCGTAATAAGTTAATTACACAAACATTTCCTGCAAATAGTTGTAAAATAATAGTTTCATATAGGAAATTAGTTTTGTTCTTAATTATGGGTATTAAATTTTCTTCGTATATTTTAAGTGATATTTCAAGTCCACTAGTTGTAGCTCGTGACTGGCCCACATAGAAAAGACAATGACCAAAACTCGTACCAAGAATTCTCACGTTTCTGTATCAAAATGTTATTTAAATTGTTTTTCTTAATTTTTTACGACAATATGCGGCTGGGATTTGATTTTTGAACAAGGAATTGAATTTAAAGTCTATAATTTAAATTCAATTAATATTCATACTGAATATTCATATGAGTTCATATTCATACTTCTTTAAGTATGAATATTGTTTTACTCCCTTTACATGACGTTCTCACAACGAGTTCAAAAGTCGATCTGTTACATCTGTCAGTTGATTTTGACAGTTCAGCTGACTTCACATCATGGAGGTTTCCTTAAAATACCTATTTGACTGGTTTTGAGGTTATTTTCTATTTTATAAAATTACTCCGAATCTCGGATTTAGTTTACAAAAAGAACTTTTGTAGGAGTTAATTTGATAAATGTAGACAATAAAAAACAAAGTTAGATGTTGATGCAGTTTGGTTTGGATTCCATATATCCATGAACATGATCCTTTAGTAGTGGATTTTTTATTTAGTTTTTCTAGACTGCTCGGTCCCATTCCTGGGCAAAGGCCTCCCTTCACTCCTTTAATTTCTCTCACGTCCTTGAACTTGTGATTTGGAGACAAACTGTAATAGCTTATAACCCAGGCTAGAAACTATCTCTGCGCTATAATTTCATTTGCAGTTCAGGCATCCTGGCAAGATTGAGAAACAAACGTTCATCCATGCAAATTTACGTATTAAAGTAATAGTAGTAAAAATTGCTATTTATTGCTATTTTTTCCTGTACAATATTTCTTTCCTGTGTTATAAAACAGCTTCCTTAGTGCTTGTCAATAAAGTAAAATATTCTTCAATAATGAACTTAGGCGGCCTTATTACAAAAGTGGTTAAAGCTGGTTTTAACTTAGACTTGGTTTATCTCGCATGCCGTCACTTTCTTTTGAATATTATCTAAGTGAGACAATATGCGAGATAAACCAAGTCTAAGTTAAACCCATGTTTAACCACTTTTGTAATAAGGCCGGGGAAATAAAAACTGTATGGCCTGTGTGTATATGATAAGGAATGGAGGTGGTATAAAGATGATAAATACGGTCTGTTGTTACTATAAAAATAATTCCTCTTTGACTTCGATATAGGGTCTATCTATCTAACATGTTAGATATCATACAATTGGTTACTAAAGGAATTAACTGCAGCTACTATATTAAATAACAAAATAAGGGATAAGGGTAGTACTTAACATAACATAATGCCTGTGATACCCGATGGATTAGGCAGAGGTGTAACTTATATACCTACCCACATTTTGCAAGTTTTGTTTAAGGTCCATTTAATAGGCTGCGAGATTATTCCAATCAACCCGGCAACCTGGCTACCATTAAGAAATTCTTGATAGGAAAACGCAATAGCACCTTGTCCGACATGGAAATAGAACTGAGGACCTCATACACGGGGCCGCGGGTAGTCCACCGGTTATCGCGGCCTCAACATAGAGGGCGAAGAAGGAACATGGGTGGTTTTTAGTCAGTAGAAGTCTGACACTCCCTTTCGGTTTTTCGATGATTTTACACCCACCAAAAAAAAAAAAAAAAAAGGTCCTCATACACCCCGTCGGGGCCGCGGGTTGTACACTAGTTATCGCGGCCTCGACATAGAGGGCAAAGAAGGAACATAGGTGAGAAACTTTCGCTCTGCCCAAGAGCGGGAGGGGTTATTCGATGATTTTCCACCCGCCAAAAAAAAAAAAAGACCTCATACACAGCAGGTACGCCTACGAAAGTTTGTGAGTGTGTATGTTTGTTACTTCTTCACGCAAAAACTACTGAACGGATTTACATAAAATTTGGTACACAGATATATTATAACCTTCCCGTGGGATGTTTTTCGAGTTGTAGCGGGTGAAGCCGCTGGCAACAGCTAGTAATTACATAAAACTCTCTTTTCTGAATACAATCAATATAATTATTTCTAAATCTGTTCAGCAGCTTTGTATTTATCCGGATAAGTAAACGTTTTTTCATCCTAATAATAAAACGCGATATGACTGGACATTTTCCCGGAAAAATCTTGATTCCCTCATTTTCGTATTTTCCAAACTACAGGGTAGGAGTGTATCAAAGAGCTAAATCCCGTGTTAACGAAGGTCCGCACTGTAATCCCGGTCCCGGACATACGGACACAATTAACAGTCTACAGTATTGTCTAACATGTATATTAGTAGGAATTAGTGAAAGAACGTACAATACGTACATTACGGGATTTGTTCCTAATGTAAAACAAATACGTGTGTAATTAAACTGTTGTGTTTGGAGACTAAAATAACACTGTCCGTGAATGTGCTCGGTTTATTTTATTTTAAAGAATAGGGGATCGGACTGAGTCAAAAAAATATATGATTCTAATTACTCCGTCAGTTAGATTATCAAAAAATTTTGGATACGTGTTTTTTCTTTTATCAAATAAATAAAAATTGACGATGATAACACGCGTCAAAGATCATGAGTGGGGGGGTTGTGACGTCATTTGTAGGCAAAAATTGTACTTACATGTGAAGTTTTCGAGGAGTTCACGAGTTTTCGAAGCATTGAATCGTCTTTTGTTGATGTAAAAAAAGAAAATATACGACCGTGTTTAATATTTTTTGGAAATCTATCTGACGGACTAATTAGTTTTATTTTGTCCCTACTTTATTTTCGGAGGAGCTCGTGGCTGGATAATACGAGTCCCTGGTATCAATTCTGGTCCCTGGCCTGGTCAGGCCGCGCTTGCCTAAATTGGTCTGTTTGTGGATGGGCTCACTATTTCATACTGAATTTCCTCCGTACCTCAGAAAGAACGCTAAGCCGATGGTGACAGCTATCATTTAATTTTGTAGATCATTGACGTCATTGACGAAGTCTTACCAAGAGTTACCATACTCGTATTATACAATACTAATTGGGTTGTGGAGGTTAGGCAGCAGTCACTCCATGTAAACATCATCATCACCATCGAGGCATTTCAGGAACTTATTTTAATCGGGATGTTTACTGACTTAAAAAAAATATGATTCTAATTAGTCCGTCTTTTAGATTATCGAAAAATATTGTATACGTATTTTTTGTTTTATCAAATCAATAAAAATTGAGGAAGATATAACGTGTCAAAGATTTGAGTGGGGGGTTGTAACGTCACTCACCGGTAAAGAATGTCATACTAATGTCTTGGAAAATGACGTCTTCATTTTTTGTTTACGTGAAAAAAGAAAATATACGTGTCCATTATTTTTTGGAAATCTATCTGACGGTCTAATTCGACTCTGTAAATAATTTAAGAGGTGAACTTGTGTCACACATTGGTTATGTTTTAAGTCTCTTATTAAAGTGAGCTGCTCAGCAATAGTACTTTGTAATTACCAATATCATTATCTAAAATGGTTTAAGTCACGAACTAAAAGGGTGGAAGCAGTATTAAATTCCCATAAACCTTCTAATAATCCTGACAACTAAATGACGTTCAATTGCATCGCCGCAACTTTTACAAGTCTGGCCAAACGACATACACTGCGGTGCATTGTTAGTATAAATTATCGAATATGTCCACAGCATGCACTAACGTGTATAAAACTTCATTTGAATAACTCACTCGCGGCCATGTTGTTCTATTGAAAGTCGGGTGCCTTCATTATGGAAAGAGAGCAATTGGTTGTTAGCAAAGCTGTTATGATTGTTCAGGCGGAAGCCTTGGCTAATGAACGAGGAAGGAATAGATATCGAGCCTCATTAGGTTACGTATTTCGAAAGGCTTTTGATAAAGATGACATTGTATGGCGAAGCTTGCAATGTATTTTGTAACTTTTTCTTGTGCAGTAAAATGTGTCTTCAAAAGAAAATGTGTTTGCTTTTTCTACTCTTTCTTTGCTTCGACGCATTGTGCAACAAAGTTCTACAGAGCCGATACACAAGCAGCCACTACCCGATGTCAACATACCGATACAACCACAATTATTGCAAGATGGTTGCATCTGAAACTTACAATATAAGGTCCCTTTGAGCGGCTACCTTTGTAATTTTTTATCCCATTGTATAGCCTTGTTAATGCAGATAGATAAATTGTATGACAAACATTTAATGAGGTGTTTCTTGCATATAAAGAGAGACAACGATCGTTTATTCTTTATGTTTTCATATTGATACACCCAGTAATGGTTTGTTGGGAATTGTTTATAAATTATGTTGATGTGAATAGGTTATTTGTAGCTTTTAAATGCCATCGCGGTTCCCTTTAACGTTTAGTTACAATGCATCCGGTCTTTCACTTTGAATAGTAATGAGTACGTGATCAACATATATTTAATGCTTTTTTGTAGTTTTTAGTCAAATTGTTCTTATGTGTTGTTTGAAGAAGTGTTACGAAATTAAACTTGCAAAGTCGAAGTAAATGAATGTTTTATAGTATTGGCTCTATACGAAAGGTTTTGGTAAGCTATTGTTTTATTTAATATTGTTTTTTTTTTTTTATTTCTTCTATAGGCGATTATAATACATTTAAAGGGCCCAAATCTTAGGCCCTCTATTATTTTTGTATTAATGATAAACAGAACCTCATAAATAGCAAACGTTTATCCCCGTCTTAATCAATATTAATAGGTTGTTATACTATCAGCTTATTCAAAATAGCGTAGTATTCCCATAGCATATCCTTATATTGTACCACAGCCACTTAATGCTCAAGTCAGGCCTCTGTAGTACCGACTTAAGAATTTCAAATTAGCCACAGATTATTAAGTATAGATTGTTCCGTTTACCGTTACAAGACTCGAAATTCGAATGTGGATTTTCTTTAATAAATCATGTTCTGGTTCGCAGAAGAGATTACATTGTGTTTGCGTAGTCGCTTGGCAGCCTTTACAGCTCATTGTTGCTTGATCATTGCAATATTTCATAAAGCGGTCTGTGAGGCTTAAGGCCTAGACTGCACTGTGAAAAATGAGTGATTTTTTAAATCGCCATTCTGTAATACTTATGGATCTCATATATCCCATACTTATCATGATTTAAAATCCTCATCAATTTGTATCGATTCGCAACTATTAAATATTTCTCACGCCAATATTTTTCCGTGTGAATTTTGAATAGTCGGTCTCACACACGGTGACACATCAAACTATACATTTACAATACAACTTGGTCTCACTATGATAGATCTGTTATTGTATGAACAATGATAATATAACCGCATAAAATAGTTTTCTATTTTTGTTGATTGGTTGTCGTGCGTACCTTCATGAAACACATAGCATGCCAAATCACTGACTTTTCCACACGCGAATTTGTGTGTAATAAGTACGAGTAGTGTGGAGTCAGCCTAAGACCAACTTATCTGTAGCAGTTGCCGCGAAAGCACAAAAAAAGAAACATTGCTTTTGAATTTTCAAAATTTGAATGTCGAATAAAGAATTCGGCGAATGATGACTAACTTGATGTTTTGTATTTTTGTGTTCAATGGTCTTTGTATTGATGCTGACATTGCAAATTGCAAGACTAAAAGATTAAATTAGGTTCTGATTTTTTGAATTTATTCTTGTGGAGTTTTTTCTTGTTATTTATATAATAATTTTATTTTAATAGTGGTAGTCGCTAAATATGAGGAGCTTGTGAATTAAAAATAACATAAAAAGCATATCGTTCAAAATAATGTTCGTTCGTGTCTGTTTCCCAAATAGGTTTACTATTAACCGTTGCACATGTCAAATTTTAAATGCACTTATACCACTTGTTGAAAAGGAAGCACTACCAATGTCAAAGGTCTTTTTAACAACTTCAAAGACATCCTCAAAGACGGGACATAGTAAAATGAAATGATTAGATATACATACAAAACACTAATTAGCATTAATGTATTCTGGACACGATGACAGCGACGCCGCGACGAGAACTCTCTTTAAAAATAAAAAAAAAGGTCTTATCCAAAACACTCTCCATAATAGTGGGCCTACATACTTTGAATATAAATTAGCAAGAACTCAAAACTACAGCATACTTCATGCCTAATAACGAAATAAGATGATAGACAACCGTGGCTAACAAGTAATTTATAGCCTTATTATCATTGTTTTCTATTACGGAACAATAAAACCCAATTTTGTCTCGGCAGATGAGTAATTGTTTGAATTAGTTACGATAGAACCTGCAGCGAACCACCAACTGTGATCCATAGAGGAATGAGGTATTCGAGGATAATGTCACGTCTTTAATTTATATTATACTTATTATACGACACACGACTGTTTGGACTGCCTTGTTGGTTGTTGGTCTAATGGTTGCTAGCACGACTAGTGAAAATGAGGTTTTGGTTCAATAGGGATGTTAACAAAAAAAATCTAATTAGTCCGTCGTACAGATTACCAAAAAATATTGCACACATATTTTTTATTTTTTCACGTAAGCAAACAATGAAGACGATACAGTGCTTTGAAAACTCGTGTGACTTCATACTCTAAGACATAAGTATGACATTTTTAGCGGTCAGTGACGTCTACCCCCTGCCTACCCCCACTCAAATCTTTGACGAGTTTTATCTTCGTAATTTTTTATTGATTTGATAAAACAAAAAATACGTATCCAATATTTTTCGATAATCTAACAGACGGACTAATTAAACTCCATTTTTTAAGTCAGTAAACATCCCTATTCCCGGGTTGGGCAAGTCTCGGAGCCGGATTTGTGCCCGCTTGTTGGAAACAGGCTCGCCCCCTATTGCCTGGGACTTAAAACATAGCTGAAACGTGTATGTACTATTAGGTAAACCCCTGTCTTATCCTTCGGGAATTACAAGCATGACTGCGTGATGTTATCTTCTATATGTATAAAAATTAATGCCACTTTTCGTTGTAATTTTATTATAACTCAAGAACGGGCTTACCTATCTAAACCAAAATATGTTTAGGCTTTGTTCGGACTATTTAGTAGATGGTTTATGTGAAGTAAAAATCGGTCAAGCGATTCTTCATTTATCACATTTTTTGTGACAAATGAATTCAATTAATGGCGGATCATTTTGTTGTTGGGGATTTTGTTGTCTTGGACCCTGTAGGTGGCTCTGCTGTCCGGGCAGTACAACGCCTGCCAGGTCCGCTAGTATGTTATATTTATAGGTCTCACAAGCTTCAGCATCAGTTGTGCTTCGGGTCACGTCAGTCGTGGATTCGATGTACAGGTCGAGTATTTGGGTTTTTCATCAGGAATCTAAGTAAAATTGGTGGTATGATCCCCTGGGCCTCATGGAGCACGACCATTGGTCTTACACCTGATCTCTCTCCGGTCATGTCGAGTAGGTATTTGGGTTTTCTATCAGGAATCTAAGTACCTAGTGCCCCGGAGTTTAAAAGTTGGTAGTATGATCCCCTGGGCCTCAGGGAGCACGGCCGTTGGTCTTATACCTGATCTCTCTCCGGTCATGTCGAATTGCCATCTCATCGGACTATGAGAATGAAGAAGAAGAAAGAGTGCTCCTATGTTTTCCCACATACTTGTCATCGACAGTATTACCTGCGTGATAGCGGCCGATCGAAATTGAGAAAATCCACTTAGATTGACCGCTATTGTCAAAAAGATCGATTATTACTGACAAGAAAATTGCTTTCAATTACAGTAAAGCAAAAATAGTGTTTAACAATGTAACCCACTAAAATTCCGATCTGGAACAGCGCGCGAAACTTTTATACGGTCCGTAATAATTAATACAAAATAAAAGAAAAAAGAATATGAGTGTCCATAAATTAAGCGAAGCGGAAAGGGTCCGACGCATATCGAGGGACCTTTTAAGAAACCTGTACACTCGAATTCCATTCCAAGAGCCATAGTTAAAATGCTCAAAGAATAGCTATTCATTAGCGGGTGCGAGAATGAGAATTCTTCAGGCACTCTGAATATTCCATTGGCCCAGAGGCTTGTATTGTCTTTTAGAAAAATGCCTGAGTCTTTGCCTGGGTGCTAAATTATGTCGGCGCGTTGTAGCCAACATCGCGCCTGACAAACACTAGAGGTGCCGACGCTGGAGCGCGAACATCCTACTTCATTATTTATACTCCATACATTTTATTTGCTAGCAACACCAAACAATAGCCATAGTTTATTGCTATTCCATTAATTATGGTAATTTTACCAGCACTACACATTCATGCAATAGCTTCCTTTATTAAATAGAGCGTACAGACCAAATATAATACCACTGATTGTAATTAAAACAATTTTAGCTTAATTTCGCCTTACCGTGTCAACGCAACACCGCAAGCCTGAATTAAAACGACACGAGAACCATTAAGAGCGTGTAAAATTATTCAGCCTCCTGTCGAAAGAGTCCCACAAAGTTTGCACTTTGCATATTTATACACTCGCCTTATCTGGCTCATCGCCGATTCAGTTCACAGATATTCTCAGGAGAAAAACGGAGCGAACTAAAGGGCAAGATTCTTATGGCCCGGTGCTCGCATTAGGACAAAATTAAGTGCGGTTATGTGTTCAGCTGTCACATTAAAATACCATCGGCTACTTCACACCTCTCGTGAAAAAATAAAGCTAAGAAAGCTATTGGCAGTACAATTATTCGATGAATACCTACTTCGCGTTTACTTTGTGTTCGAAATTATGGTCCCCTTGTTAATTTATCGACTGTCGAGTTTCATAAAGTGCTGTAGTAACTTTTGTTCTTTATTTTTTGTTTTGCATATTATCTTCTACGCCTATTTTTATAGCCGAGGTAAATAGTGTTTTTATGACGACTATATTTTTGGTTTTATCGTAGTTTAACGTGAATTAAATTTTATTAAAGCTCGTTGGCACCTTGGGTAAGTATTCAACCAAAACAATTGAGCAACCCATTTTTGGCTACGGTAGTGATTCAACCGTACAAGAAGTCATTTCCGTAGCGAGTCGATTAGTCTCGAGCATTGAGATCAATTAAATCGTAGGAACGGTCCAGTGATGGTGTGACTACGAGGAGGAATCCCGCGGGAAGGTCGTGCGACACTGAGCCACGGGTTTTATTTTTTTACGGGATAAAAAATCTGGGAAGTGACGCGTAAGTTATATCCCAAAAAGAGGACTCAGATGGTTATTTTTTCGTTGAATAGTTGATTGATGATGGTGCTGCTGGATAATAAAATAACTAAACCTAATAGATACGTTGATTGTATATTTTTCGTGAATGAAATATTTTGTGGTTTATTTAAATCTTATTTTAGAATTAAGAGTTTGGATAATACTCACAAACTTTGAACTTGAATTGATAAAAAACGATTTAAAAGTCGATTAAGTTGCTGATCGTATAAAAATAGCTTTAATTTACCAACGAATAAAGCCACAAACGAGTAAGCTTGCAAAGTTGAACCATAATTTATCAATTCTGATAAGCAAATTATATTATTAAACCATGTGTTTAAAATAATGAACATCGGTGTACATATACAACATAATTAAAGTCTAATTACCATACGAATGTTCTGATAGCCCTAATATCATCTTATCTCTATAGAGTAGTCGGGTGGGTTATTCAAGTAAAGATTACAAGCTACAGCTGACAGCCGATAGGTGGGATAGCGAGTTTACAAGGCAGAATAGACCTTCGTGCATTCTTGGCAAATAAGACTCGGTTATACTGAGCTATTTGATTACTGTTTCCATGTAAAGCTCTTACTTATTTCAAGAAAATTTTCAACGTGAGCTGAGGAGTGACTCTATAAAGCACTAAAACCACATTTTTTGCTTTATACATGCTTTAACAATTAAGGACAAAGAGTAAAGTAGAAAACAGTAAAAGTACCGCAGTTATTTGCTTTGATATTTTATGAAGCTCTAAAACGTTTGTAAAGAAGACGGTAGACGCAATCATCGTAAACCTACCAATAAAGCGAATTAATTCCGTAATCAACAAAATCTATTTATTACTTAATCATACTGATATTATGAGTGAAGAGAGAGCAATGATTAGTTTTCTATCATTCCGTTTTAATTTGGACTCTCTAACAAGGTTCTCGTGTCCGATTTCGTCACGCAAATAAGATTTCGCACGGCCAATCCAAGTTTCGGTACCAATTAAGTGATTGTTAGATCAAACTACACAATCCTGTTACGGTCGTTAACGTGGCCCATCTGAGCCAACCTTCGGCAATGTTCGCCAATCAACAATGCTGACTTGTTTGAAGAAGTTGATCAATGAAAGCCAAGCAAGATGATACTGCAATTAAAAATCAGACTGATGTTTTGGTTAAAAATTACGAAACCCTTCATGGTATTTAGGAAGATTTCACTTGAAACGAAATATTAAATACATCAATGGATGCTTCATCTTGTCTATAACCCAGTTTCAGCACAATCTTGATTGAAACATATTTTCCTTCTAATGCATACTCAACGCACGACAGTCACTTAATAAACATTGCTAGAGCTTGCAAGTCTATGCAAGATGATCAAACAACTAGCGGACGTGTAATACCACATGTTAAGTTTAATACAGAGGCGACAGCTACCGTTCCGCTTGCGAATTAATTATACTACCGTTAGCACTAGAGTAAATAAAACTAGTTTGGAGCCCTAAGGCTGATAATGATTTATGTGTCCACGGTGAGATTATGTGAGGTATAATCTAGAACTTAATTTTAGTGTCAACATTGACCAGTATCTTATAGAAAATGTAGGAAGATTAAAAGCTTTCGAAGAAAGCGCATCGATGTTAATTGCTTTAGCTGCAGGGGCCGTTGTTACAGTATTGAAAATAATAGGAGCACCTTTAATAGAACTATGATAAAGAATTTTCAATCTAGCGGTTATTTCTAAATAATCGCTCATAGCAAACTAAATAACTTGAGCAACCCACTATAAAACATCTACCCACTATAAATTATTGACAGCGTTATTATTCGCTTAAATCATAAGATTTTTTTTGCATACAAAATCATCAAGTAAATCTATTAGCTGTCTGCTAACAAATAACAAAACAAAATACACACTCAATCTACACATTCATCAAAATTGTTCCACTACAGGTTTTCGATCTTGAAAATTGATTGCAATTAATTTTCCAATATTTTGCTCACGCTAATACTCGACAGGCTCATATTATACACGTAAGGAACTAGTATCATCTGCATAAATACAGGTTTATGATATCTAGTAGCTCCATTACCTTTTTGTTAATCTGGCAAATAATATGGCCATGTGGATTATTGTAAATGGCAATTATGTCAGGGATTGACATTCAGTTTGTTACGGAAAAAAATCAATTTGTCAGTACCTACTCTACATTGTTTCTGTGAGTTCGCTTCAATAAATGTTACCTGTTTGAGCAGATTTCCAGCTAAATTGAACAGTTTTTTCGCCTGTGACAATTAATTATATTGTTCGCGTTCAAATTCCTTCTTCGAATTCCAATCAGAAGCTATTCGCCGTTTTGTTACTTGGAAATTAATGATTCGTTTTAGATGTGTTGTTTTGTCTCGCTATTCTACTGTCATGTTATCAAGCACGTACACTTCTTTAATAGTATCTGAACGAACACTTTGTTTCTGTTCGGCGTGATCGTCTATTTTTATCCGTACGTTTTTTATTCGACCGAGCTTTATTGATTTTTTGCTACCAGAATTCCTTCTCTTTAATATGCTTCATCTCACTGCATAAAAAGTGCCGTCTATTGTCTTTCGGTATTCTACATTGCCTCGTGTTCACATGTTTTGTTGTAAGAAATGCTGTGTCATCGTTCAATGTATAGTTGTTGATTAGGCTTCACGAACCAAAACTATATTGGTGGCGGTAACAGTTGCCAGAACCATTAAATCATTCTCATTATAATTTGAATCACCAATTTTCGTTTTACCTACAGCCGTGCATTAAGAAAAGTTCAATTTTACTATGTGGTTTACCGTTAGCTAAATAGTGGTATCAATCATAATCTTCGTTGGGATTCGCTCGGGTATTTTGATGATTGTTATTAGTAGTTTTGAGTTATGAACATCAGTAGTGAGCTCGATGAGTACCGCTTAATGGAATTTTAAGAGGCAATTTGATTAATTTCGTACGTGCAGAATTTGTGTTATGTATACGTTAATTGGGTGATTTTGTTTCCTGTGTGCTTTCCCGTTCAAATTCCAGTCCAATTAATCACTTTAATGTCGTAATTAATTCTCACGCAAGTGGTAGTGCAAAATTAATTACTGTTTTCGTTATTGAAAACAAAAACAATAATCTTTTTAAAATATATTCCGATGGTAAAATTTTCACAATACAACAAAATTACAAATTGCAAAATAATTTACAGGTTTCCCAACATTTACAAATAGGAATACAGAAATAGTATGAAGCATTGAATATTTACCGGTTCCAAGTGATTATATATGGCGTAAATAATAATGATATAAGGCCCAATAAATTGCCATTAATAAGGAAGCAATTTCTTTGCACTTCCAGATGAAATATTGGTTGAGGCGGGAGTAGCAATTATTTTTTAAAGCCCCCTGCCTGTGCTTACAGAGTTTAAAAATCGACAAGATATTTGTCTTGTGAAGCTTTAATGTCCATTTTCATATCGTTTACAATCAATAATGATCCGTAAAGTGCTGGCATGCCATCTTCTGCAAGTACCTCCGTATTATTTATGTTCATATAAATCGTGATTGGTCTGTGCTTGTTTTGTAGTTATTGGGGGTAAAATAATGCCCTTTCATTCTGCTCCGAAGTCTACTATGAAAGAAGTTCTATGAAAGAAAAAACATATTACATATTATGTAATTAGTGTTGCTACTTATGCTCTTGTGACTTCGGCAGTCCAACCATTTTCAATCAATGATGTCTACGAGACAACAAAAGCACAGAATCAAAATCTAAGCATTTACTTCCAGTAGGCCAGTTACAGACACTTTTGAAGTGTCGTAACAAAATTATTGAAATATAGTCACAGTCCTAGTAGCAAGGTAAAAAACTGTGAAAGTACTGAACTAGCCCATTCTAAAGCGTAGATCTCTATGGTGAAAAATAGCACAATTATCGTATTCGTTGCTTGTTATTACCACTTACTACACCTTCGTAGTCTTCTAATATTTTTACTGATATATAATATACTAGCAGACGTCACACGGTTTCACCAGCGTACGTAGTTCCCGTCCCCTTGGGAATACAGGGATAAAAAGTAGCCTATGTCACCCGAAGATAGTGTAGCTTCCCAACGGTGAAAGAATTTTTCAAATCGGTCCAGTAGCTTCGGAGCCTATTCGTTACAAACAAACAAACAAATCTCTCCTCTTTATATCAATAGTGTAGATAATTTTTAAGTAGTAATAGAGGGAGTCATAAATTGCTGGCAATTAAAATAGTCTTCAGTTTGTATTTACGACTCAACGTATGTAAATGCTTCGTCGTATGATTGAATTGCAGTAACTGTGATCTTAGCTGCTAGGCTAGCGCCAAGCTGTTAGTACTCATGTCTTATTGATGTTTTATGTCAAGAACTCGTTTTATTTATTATCTCAGTAACAGTGAGACTTGTAAGCGTATCTCGGATCTGTCCAACTGGTAAAAATAAATCAAAAGGTTGTAATGGAGCTCCTTATAAAAGGTTCTAGCGTCATTGTTGTATCCTACGAGAACAAGTAATGCTGTTTTGAAGTGTGATCTTTGTTTGAAATTGTTGTCATTTATCTTGGTTTATTCGTGTTTCAGGTGTCTGTCATCAGAATTTAGATTGGGTGGTCCTTGACAAAAAATCGCCATTATTCTTTTACCCTTGTTCTTATATATTTTGGGCCGGCACAACATGTCATCCGTACTTCGGTATTACTCGTCAATTAACACCTCTTTTCTAGTTATATCATCATCATTCACAAGATAAATTCTGGCCATTTTTTTTAAATAGCGATTCAGCATCTTTCGAATAGTTGTTTATGAAAGCTTTGTCAAGTAATAGACTCAAGTCGAGCCTTCGCAGACAAAACGCACACAACTCACGCATCAAAGGGATCAGACCGAGTTAGAATTTATACACCTTGTTGCACAACTAATCACGAAATAAATTACTCATCTAACTAAACGCTGCATGTCCGAGCTTCGGATACACATATACCTATAAAATTTGTCCGAGCCGTCAATTCGTATTTATGTTTCTAAGTGATATAAAGCGCAGCGACTATCGAATTAACTCGTCATTCCGTCGCGACGTTATCGTCGCACGACATCGGTAGCCGACAAGTCGGTTGATCTGTCGTGTCGCGTGCGTTTTATTTTACACACGGTGTGACGTGCGCCGGCTGTCACCCGGCTGCCTTTACGAATGTAATTTTGGTAGTTTGCGATAGGTACTCGATAAGAGTTGTCGGGTTTTCGAAATCCGGCAGTGGTTGGGGGTTCTAGGAATTCCTTATCGAAGTTTTTAAGTCAGAAATAAATTATTTATTATTGTAGAGTACTTATTTAATGTAATGAAATATTGGAACTTCTAGTAGTTATTGATAAAAACTTGAAAAGGGCCCGACAGTTATCGGTTATCTTGAAGTCATAGAAGTGACCTGCGTAGATATCTAAAATATTAGGCACCTACAATGTTATGTTATGAAGTAAAAATAAAACAGAGCGGTAGATAGTTAAACTTGTATAAGCTGACTACAGATAATTTAATTTGTTTTAAATTAATTTTATAATAAATGAAACATATCCCCTACGGCTTAGGCCTCGCGCTGGCTGTTTATAAAAGATATCACTTAATAACACGCTGCGATCTGCCTACCGACTGCGAATACTATTTTTATGAACGTGGGTGGCGTTGTATACGTTTGTATTAAAATATTTGTATAGCTTCGGGCTCTACGGCTATCTAATTAAGAGCGATCGACACTGAAAATGCCATTAAATTGTCAAACAACAAATAAATTCAGGCAATACAGTAAATTGATCGGGAACATGAGATGGTCGCTATTCAATGATGTTATCATTACCTCTAATATATATCCATCTCTAAATTAATATACAGACCGTAGCACACGATATACATTTCAATTTTTGAATCTTAATTAACGCTACTTTATACTGACAAAAAAACTAATTAAGAATGCGCAATATCTCCGTCCTGTCATTAGGAGGCAATAAAACATTGATTTGAGAATCTCCGCTTTTTGTTTAATCTACAAAGAAGTTTATATGCTTTTTTACATTCGAATTTTAAAAATTGGGTAACAATTTCTATTTCGAACGTAGAATGTGTCAGTATTTTAAACGACTTCTTTTGTGTCGATAAAAACGTCGCTCTGAGAATATGTAGATTGGTTGTAAAGTGTCAAATGGAGTATAACACATGAGCGCAGTGATAATCGCACCGATTCAGATGGAATCGATACACATAAGCCGAGCTTTTATTATTCTATTGCTTTTGATCGAAGGATACGTTGTCCGTTGTGACCGTTTGGAGTTCGATGCGTGTTTGTATTTTATGGGGGCATAAATATCAGTGGATGGCCGTCGAAACGGGCCGACCGCGTCGCGAGCGCAGCCCGCAGGCGAACAAACCGGTCGTAATTTTTATTCGCCGCTCAGTGAACAATTTCGGTAAATTTGTTTGCATGTACCGGGTTTTGTTTGAGCATTAGCAACAGCCGAGTTATGAATGCGATCTTAAATAACAATAATTGTGGACGTCCGAATGTATGAGAGTTGAGCACCAAGCTTTATGGAGCTGTATTTTTTTTATGACGCAACTTTGTTTGAGTTTTAATATTTATTTCTTTTGGGTTGGACATATATTTTGGTAAACTAACAAACTGAACCTATAATTATTCCTTAGGCATAAAGACATCAACATTTTATTTATTCACAGGCGCTCATTTATAGTTTTATAATTGTTTGTTTTATAGATGAATATTTTATTTCTTAAAGTTATAAGCTTACTTGTTTACCTGTTATAGAGGTTTAAGCAAAAAAGCTCTCGGTGCAATTTGTTCATTACACAATGATCGCTCTTTTGCTGCTTCTTCAGTAATCCTCAGCATAGGTAAACTTAAGGCACAGAGAAATGGTACCTCCATTCATTTTCAATGAACGGTTTCCTGGATATCTTCGTAAACGACATTAGCATTGCTACCGTATACCATAGTTGTTATAAATGGTGTAAAAGCACCCTTAACGCAAACGAAGGGCACTTGTTCTCCCCACCACTGCGATATTTTTTTCGTTCTAGACCATTCCTGGGAACCCCCTAGTTACGGAGATATTGGGGGTTACAGTTCAAAATTTTTCACAGCTGCTTTTGTAAATACCTACTAGTTTTTCAGGTTATAACTTTACTTAATTACCTCCATGACCCGTTTACTATTCAAAGCGTCCACTAGCACAATGACTTAAGAATGCTACATTGAGTTTTACCGTAAAATGTGATTTTTGACCCCAAAAAAAGTCTTTTCCCAGCAAAAAAAAATGCATAGGGGTACTTATTTTGATGTACAGAATGCTTGGTTTACGTTTGTGTGAAGGGTTAGTTTACACTCTGTTTACTGTCCCATCATCACCGTCATCATCATTCTCTTCATCATTTAACTTATTTTTCAGCTTGTTTGTTCTTCCGTACTTCTCATGTCATCAGAGACCTCCTTTCTTGCTATTCTGTCCTTCACACAGTCCATCCATCATTTCTTAGTCTTCCTCGGCTTTTGCACCCACCTCCATTCATACTCATAACGTTTTTCACGACATTTTCCTCGTTCCTCCGCATCACAAGGGCATGTGTTTGCTTGTTCTCATGCTCGAAGAATCGCCAGACAGAAATAAAATGGGATTAGCGGCAGTAACAAATGTCTATCTACTAAATAATAATGATTAAAATCATCAATACAACCGTCTCAGTTCATATAAGTCTCAAGAGTGACTGTTTGATGAAAAAGGCATTAACATACGACTTGACACTGACCGGGAAATTGCAAAAAACGTAAGAAAATTCAAATACTACCTAGGACTACCTTGTCGCATCAACCTTAAGGTGGAAGCTCACATCTGGCCCGCGAAATTCTAATTTTCTTACGTTTTTGGCAATTTGCAGGCCAGTGCTTGGTTGTATGTTTATGAAAATTTGATTTGCGACTGTAAGACGTATGAAGTTACCGAATTATAACCATCAAAATTACTAACTACTAAAGAACGACGACTAAATTACTAAAGAATGGCTTTTACATGCAAAAATCAATCTTGACATGAAAATGAACTTGGAGGGTTGTATTGATAATTTTGATGGTTATAATTCGGTAACTTCATACGTCTTACAGTCGCAAATCAAATTTTCATAAACATACAACCAAGCACTGGCCTGCAAATTGCCAAAAACGTAAGAAAATTAGAATTTCGCGGGCCAGATGTGAGCTTCCACCTTAATATTCCGACGGAGAACTCTTCACACACACACACACACACAAATACACAAACACATGTGACCAAACACATTTGTAGATTGACTGTTTAATATTGCAAATTAATTATAAATTATCTATGTTTCGTTAATTAATTAATTGGGATACTTTGTCTCGTCAGTGTTGAAGACTTAAACATTAAAATTAAAATTGAAGTATTGAGGTGGCGGATTGAAATACTGGTTCAAAACTGTATTAACTTTAAAATTTTAGTAGTAAAGTTAGAAATACGTGAAGGACGTTTGAATTTTACAATTTTTTTTTTGTTGTACCTTTGCATTCAAATTTTAAGTTGTCAAAACTTCATACGTCTTACAGTCGCAAATCAAATTTTCATAAACATACAACCAAGCACTGGCCTGCAAATTGCCAAAAACGTAAGAAAATTAGAATTTCGCGGGCCAGATGTGAGCTTCCACCTTAAGTGGTAATGGGTAGGGCACATTGTTCGCAGAACGGATGGCCGATGGGGCCGAAAAGTTCTGGAGTGGCGATCGCGAACCGGAAGACGTTGCGTTGGAAGGCCTCAAGGACCGATGAACTGGTGAAGGTTGCGGGAACCCACTGGATGCGAGACGCACGGGACCGGTCAATGTGGCGACACCTGGGGGAGGGCTATGTCCTGCAGAGGAAGTCTTTTGGCTGAAATGAAGATGATGTTGATTATGCTGCGCATTGCATCACTAGTCCCAAAACGTTAGTACTACAAATGGTATCGCTATTACTGATTCTTCCATATACCATCTAAAGGTCTCGTTCACTTCCTGATCTCTCCATCCTCCATCGCTTCAATGCCGATATGCGTAGGTATATAAAATGATGCATTGTGCTTCCAGTCCCACGCATCTTTACGACTAATATAA
The DNA here is from genome assembly GCA_932274075.1 of Diarsia rubi. Classification (NCBI taxonomy): domain Eukaryota; kingdom Metazoa; phylum Arthropoda; class Insecta; order Lepidoptera; family Noctuidae; genus Diarsia; species Diarsia rubi. The sequence continues at coordinate 13,513,887 of OW026424.1, read as the reverse complement.
TCAGATAGGGTTAAAGAATTAGCTATCAATCATTGACGATAATGATATTTGACGGGCTCTTATGATTGTGCTCTCGATAATTTTATAAATACCAGGTTTGATTGATACGATGCGATGCCAAATTTGTATGCGAAGTTGAGTAATCCGGGTTTTTTGTTTGGTTGACAAACAGAGTAGATACAGGTTGTTATTATAATAAGTACAGGCCATGGAATAGGCACTTCCTGTAGTTACTCAATATTTTTTTCTGAGAAGGTTGTTATCTAAGTATGACTCGTTGGTTTAAAGAAGTAAGTGTCAAAGATTATCATTAAATACAATGTATTTAAAGTCACAATGGTATGAAGAAGCGAGTGTGTAAAAAACGTTAGTCTTCATGTCGATTTTGATGAAAAGAAAATAATGAAAGTAAAGTACATTAAATTTGGTTTTTGCAGTCCAAGCCTTATGAGAATTTTATTTATTTTGGTGTGGTAGGCAGAAACCACAGAATTCCATCTGATATCTTTTGCCTCGTCAACGTTCAAATATCTAGTCATGGACGGACACTACGCACAAAAAGTTTCTGATGAACCTCTTAGGCTATTTAGGTATCACTGCAAGAAATGATTGAATCAGTTAGCTTTCTACTTAGTATTAAAAATCTCTCCATAATAACAGGATTCTTCAGAAAAATACGACAATTACCAGCTTTACTTCAGAAACTATAATCAACAACAGCATTCATCTTTTTTCCTTATAATTAAAACCTCAATAATCCATAAAATGGTACATTCAAGCCTTAGACAAGGGCCTATAAAAAGTTCACATTAATTATCACTATGGCAACAGGATGCCGAGATGAAGAAAAACCATGGGAAGTGTAGTGACTGGCGATCGAAGCCAGTTAATATCGATACCGGACAAACTATTAAAAACTGCATTTCTACAGATTTTATGCCGTTAAGCTTCACTTTTGCTTGGTGCATAGTTTTGTCAGTGAAATAATCGTGTTGGAATACAAAAATCTTTCAAAACAAAAATTACAATAAAATATATATACAAGTATCAAGAAGAGAAGGATTATAGGGCTCAAAGGCAAATTGATTTTCAAGAAGTTACAGGAGTAACTTCAACTAATATGAAAAAATATAAATACATCGTTCTTTTTCAGCTTTCTCAAAAATGTTGTTGGCCACGTTATAAATTAATGTTCAGTTCTTCAAGAAAATATTAAGCAAAGGTTACTTAAGAGTCAAAGGTTTCTAGTTTAAAATAAGTATAAAATTATTATCTAAGGTTATTATCTCACGTGTTTTTGACACAGTAACAACTGGATTAAAGATACTTAAAAGAATCTCTTTAATCTAGTTATTACTGTGTTATAATACAATAATTTATTTTAATCAAAAAAGGATCATTATATTCAACATTAATAACACAACTTAACATACAAGTGAATACTTACCTAATACTAAATATTACACTAATGAAATCATATGCAATTGTTTCACTTCTATACAGACAACACTCATGTAGAGAACTACAAAGGTGCAAGTTGATTTTTGGCGCGGAATTAACTTTTTCGGGAGTACTGTCGATGGTAAGCATTAATGAAACCGGCTATAAAAATGGTAACAAGTTATGGTCACACAAGGGTAAAACAAGGTGGCTATGTTAGATCAGATAATGGCCACGCGCCATAAAATCTATCAATATCATAGTCCTGCCTGTATGCCTTCCTCTTCCATACTTCACTGTTACGATCTTCTTATCAGACACCTTCTTTCTAACCATATCATCCTTCACTCAGTCTACCTATCGTTTCCTTGGTCTTCCTACTCATAGAGCCATCAACATTAATTGGAAACCCAGTGCGTCAGGCGAGTGTATACAGGATGTAAATTAACCCTTCACACATAGAATACGTGAACCAAGCATTCTGTACATCAAACTAAGTAACCCTACGCAAAAATGTTTGCTGGGAAACGACTTTTTTTTTTTGGAGTAAAAATTCACAGTTTACGGCAAAACTCAACACTCTTGAAACATTGTGCTAGTGGATGCTTTGAATAGTAAAGGGGCCATGGAAGTAATTTAAGTAAAGTTATAACCTGATAAACTGGTATTTACAAGAACAGCTGTAAAAAAAATTGAACTTTGACCCGCAATATCTCCGTAACTAAGGGGTTCCCAGGTATGGTCTAGAACACAAAAAATATCGCAGTGGTGGGGAGAATAAGTGGTCTTTGTTTTTATTAAGGGTACTTTTACACCCTTTATTGTATATTCCTCGAGTCGATCACAACTTCTTACATCGTTAGTACCTACATTATTATCTGCTGAGCAGGCCAATCGCGAACTGCGTTGTTAAAACGAAATAATCATTAGTTTCGATGCAATATCCATGAGAAAGTCATAATTTCTATTGTTAACCGATTTGGGATATTTATGGTAGTTTTAAGTACTTAAGAGAACGGCTATGATAATCACTAATTAAAAAAATTACAAGAGCCATGCAAGCCATTCCTTTTGCCAAGTTTGGTTAAAATATTTAAACCAACTGTCGTGGGTACTTTTACAGATGTTGAATAGGTGTAGGTACAACATCAGGTGTAATCTTTTGATATGACACCCGCAATAGTACCTATCAGTATATTGTTTGTATAAAGTTGCAAAAAAACTCATTTTAACAGTTTTCTGTTAGGTCATTTGATAAGTTTCATCAATAGATTATAGGTATTGCAGGTTTATAAATGGGTACGAGAACACCGAGCCTAATTTTCATACATATTTTATGTAAAATGAGTATTTTTAATGTTTTAATTGACGTATTTACGATACGCTAACACCGCGCGCTCTTGCTGGGTCCCCCTTCACCCCTGGTTGATTTTATTTAATATTTTTTTTTTTTTATAAAACGTTGCCCCACACTAGGAATTTCTCTGTATCGTGGGTGCGTTCACAAACATTTAAACTCACATACACAAATACACAGACCCGGAACAACTATCTGTAGGTCATACAAATATTTGTTCCGTGCGGGAATCGAACCCGCGACACGCAACGCAGCAGTCCATTGCTTGACCAACTGCGCCAACCGTGCCGTCTTTCTTCGTGCATTCAAATACATGTAACAGCAGACTGGATGGACAACACTTACAATTCCTAGAATACGAACAATTAACAACACTACGATATAGAAGAAGAATAAACCAGCAATAACAGCTGTAATGCTTTCTCAGAAAAAGAAATAAAAATAGAAAAACACCGACACTACAACTAATAATGAACCCTTGACTCTTGGCAGGAAACTAATCGAGACGGCCTATCAATAATTACACCCTTTCGCGAATTCAGCACTAAGCTAGCTATATTATTATTATAGATAGTGTCGAAGGTCTTGATATTAATACGAACCATCGCATGTCAACGGTCGCACGTGTAGCATACACTAATCACATGGTACGAGTATGTGTGTCGCCATTGAGTAGGAACGAGGGTAGTCGTGATCTTGGATTTGTACGGTCTACTTGTACAAATTACTTGCTGCAGTACCTACATGATATTAGGTTGTTATTCAAAATTGAGTTGTTGTATTGTGAAATAAAACCGTGGTATGTAGATCAAGTTTCAAGACCAAAAACTACAAATTACTCTCATAACTTTTATCTTATGATAGAGATATCAATAGGTGACAAAATGTGGCCTTTTTATTATGTGTTTGAGTTATTTTGCTACTAGATCCGAAAATATTTACGGTATTCGCTGGACCATGCGTCCTTCAAGATTACCGATTAAGTCGATATTCTTCATTAATTAGACATTATTATTGTCTCAGCAACCAGTTTATTATTGGGAATACAAGTATATAAAATAACCTGTAGATACTTAGTAATAATTTGTCAAGGGTGTGCGTTGGAATTAATGATTTGTGTCTATAACACACCAATGACCAGTGTGTCTTAAAACCAAGAGTAATCCAGCATCTTTTGAGCACACTCGTCCAATCAAGTCAAGATCAAGAGCAGGCTCATTTAGCAATAAAAAAACTGGTCAAGTGCACATTTTCGGACTTGTACATGAAAGGTTCCGTACCATTGTGGTAGATATTGAGAGATTGTCTACGAATTTTTGCACCATAGACTTCCATAGGTTTTCCTGTAATCTATAAGTGTTGAACTAATTTCAAAATTTTAGGCTTAGTAGTTTCGGAGGTCGGACAGACAGACACGAGTGATCCTATAAGGAGTTCCGTTTTTCCATTTGAAGTAAGGGACCCTAAAAATGGAATACTTGGTGGTCGTACTGGTGTCAAATCGATTCAGGAAGAGAGTAGATAATTTTGTCTACTTATAAACACCCATTCGAAGTAACTTCAGTGTATTCCTGATCATGTCATTTGCAACAGTGCCGAAATTCGGGAACTCAATAAAGACTTAACATGCAAAATTTTCCCTTTCAGGTTGTCTTTATTTATTAAGTAAGCTTCATCAACAATACTTGTAGCTTAAACCTACCCGAAACTGACAAATTTATCCAGTCAAGCTTGTGGCTTTGTGGTTCAGCTACACCCAAAAGGCCTACAATGCTCTGCGGATCCAGTACAACAACGCGTTTAGGGTGCTGTTGCGTCTGTCTCGGTTCTGTAGCGCGTCATCTATGTTCGCTGAGGCACGTATCGACTGCTTCAATGCGGTACGGCGTAAGAAAGTGGCCTCGCTGCTAAACAGAATCCGTGGCAGCCCTAACAGCATTCTGAGAGCTATAGTCGGGAGGCATGACAGCCCGTTGGTGAGGTCATTAGTCACCTGTACTCTGTCTTTGTTTTTAGTGAAGTACTAACATAGGTTAAGAATATTTTTACTAACCCAAGGATCTTTAGTTTAAGTACTAACATAGGTTTTAGGAATATTGTTACTAACCCAATGGATCTTAGTTGTCTAAATAAATAAATGATTATTATTATTAAACCTAATGCTTTAGGGATAAAGTAGTGATCTAGGAATTTGGCAGACTGTAGTAGCTTGATAGGCGAACTTAAAAACCTTATGTGGATAACTACTTCTAGCAGACTTCATCTTCTCTTCATTCGTCATCAAGCTCAGCACTACAAGGTCATCATCATCATCTGCCTAGACTTTTCCCAACCATGTTGGGGTTGGCTTCCAGTCTAACCAGATGCAGCTAAATACCAGTATTTTACATGGAGCGACTGCCTATCTGACCTCCACAACATAATGAATACTAGGTAATACGAGACCCTTTGGTAAGACTGGTTATCGTGCTTTCCGAGGCTCGGAGGAAACTCGGTATGTAATGGGTGGTCACCTATCCACAGACCAACCAAGGCAAACGCGGTTTAACCTAAAGATCGACCTGAGTGGCAGTTAGACTACGAGCTTCTCACGCACTAATGTGCAAGATATACATCCTAAATCTAGCAGGAAGCATGCCAAATTAACCCAAACTCACCGATCAATTTAACCCAGTCTTTCACACAACATTTACGCCATACAATCTACATGTAACGTAGCGACTAATTCAAGGCAACATGTGTATGTCCCGTGTGTGACAAGATCGGTACTCACATTGTGGAAGATAAGTTCGTGATCTAAGATTTGAATGCCCTACTTCCTTCACCGGAATGCAGTATCGTCGATGACCAACCTAACAGATCTAACCAACCTAACAGACAGATGTGTTGCTGGGGAGTTTGTTCCGCCACTTCTTCTTTCCAGCAAAAACCCTAGGAAGTGTCGAAAGGGAGGCGTTTTGGGGGACTGTCTCTTGTAAATAAGTAAAGTAAAGTAAAGTAAATTTTGACGTTCGAAAAGTGCTGATTATCAGCCTAGTTTGAATAAATGAGTTTTGATTTTGATGTTCTTAGTTTAATGGTTAGAGTTTTTCAGGTGGTTCTAGTGAGTTAAGGAATAGTGTCACTATGCATTTGTGTATAATTTTCAGATGAGTGGAATAGTATTAGTGTGAACGATTGACCCAGATATTTAACTATGACACATGAAAGAAGGTCTTCATTTTAATGATAATGCTGACATGTTTATGTTTCATTAGAATTAGCATTTATAAAAGAGCTGTGTTATACTTGTAATTTTCGTATGCAATAAAGACGATAATTAAGTAAGTAAAGATATCTAAGAAAGTAATTACAATAAAGATTAATCTGTTAGCTAGGAAGTGTCGATAATCAATACTTACCAAATGCAGTATTCGACCTTATTGTAATGAGATGTGCAGTATAGAGCAGCGGTGGCCCAGTAGTGGCGGCCCCGACTTAAGAACAGTAAGTCGTGGGTTCGAAGTTTCGAACCCAGGCAGGCGCATTACTTTATGTAATTTATTTCACCACTGCTCTCATAACGGTGAAGTAAAACATCGTCGCGTGGTGGATTATAGCCCATCACCCTGCAGGGGCTCTTTAGGAGAGGAAACCTGAGTGTCTGGGTAAAATCCAGTGGGAACATTACAGGCTGATGATGATAATGGTAATGGGTGTTAAAATAGTCTAAATGAAGATGGATGGAATTCAAATTTGTTCTCTAGTCATAGAAAGCTGAGAAAATGGAATTGAGTTCTATTGTATCATGGAATTTTTCACACAAATAAACGTTTCCCAGAAATATTTTTTGCTTAGAAATCCTTTGTTTGAAGTACCTATTGCTTGGTTGGACCGAAAATGACTTTATTGTTTTTTTTTTACTTCAGCTGGTAGCAGACTTCTCATTTCTCTTTTGGGCATACTGTCGATAGAATTTTCTCATACATTTAAGTCTCAAAACCGTAATAACCAAATAGTAGGCGTGAAATCGCTTCACCTTATACAGTGTATCGGTTATATTACTTGAAATTGTTACTTTGTTCCCGAGATAAACTGCAGCCTATGCAGATTCCCGTTATAGCAGTGATTAAGATTGTGCCTGATAAATGACTGTAGGCTCACTAACTCGCTATCATAGGTCGAGTTGTAGGTGTGCGACAGAATATCAGTTACTTTAACTTATGTGTTCAGATTACCGTATCATTTAAATTGTATCTGCCTCATTGGTCGCGTGGTATTAAGTTCACGAGTATGTAGTTTGATTCTCATGTTGGGAACTGTGATAATGGATTTTAATCATCATGGCTGTATTTATTCGAAAGGCTAGACAGATTTAAGTGTATGAATAGTAAATATAGTTACATTTTGCGGTCGTTAGTAATGGATCGCTAGCCGACTGATGAGCATGATTGTTGAGCATTGGTTTCTTACATCAGGAATTCATCAGTAGCAGCTACGGAGTCTAAGTTTGTGTCAGACTTCTACTGACAAAAAATCACCCACGTTCCTTCTTAGCCCTTGTGCCGAGGCCACGGTACTTGTCTTACAACAACCCGCAGCCTCGACGGGCGTCGGCCCTTGCCCCTTCCATGTTGCTGACATCTCTTTGAGGCGTGTTTGGAACACGAATGCGCCGTCGACACGGCCTATCGTCGTCATAAGACGGACGAACGGCGAGCTAGCCCATTACTCACCGTTCATTCTTAGTGGCCCTCGACGCCCGGAGCGTCTCGCTCGGCGGCTGAGACTATTGGAGGTCGTATATTTATGTATATACTGGCCTGCTAGAAATAATCATATGTAACACATTGCTGTCACTGATTTTAAATAAGCTTAGTTACGGGTTGTTTATGTTCTGTTAGATTTTGTAACTTGCTTGTAAAATATTAACCACGAATGAATATACTCTACTATCCCACTGCTGATCTCATCATTATTTCAATTGGTTATGGGCCCAGGTCCTGGAAGCACAAATGCTAGAGCATAATTTATAAGTTGAGTGGTTTGAATATTATTTGTGTGCTTGTGAAACTTACGTAATCTCAATCATGTCAGCTGAAGTTGGCATAAGTAGTATAAAGAAGCTGAAAAATTCGTCCGACTACCCAAACTGGAAATTCCTGGTGCGAAATTACTTGGAGAATAAAAATTGGTGGGGAGTAATTTCTACAGATGTAGTAAATGCTGACGTAGACAGGCAGGCACGAACGACAATATGCTTGTTGTTAGAACCAGAGTGCTTTACCCACGTCTACAATGCGAAGACTGCGAAAGAAGCCTGGAATAGCTTACGGAAAGCGTATGAAGACAAAGGTTGGGGAAGACGTATACATATTCAGCGAGAGCTTTTCAACTGTAAGTTTGAGAATTTTGATTCTATGGAAAGCTACATATCAAAAATAACGTTCCTGACACATCAATTATCAGATATTGATGCTCCAATCCCTGATGATTGGATTATATCGATTTTGCTGGGTGGATTGACCGCTGAGTACAGTCCTCTCATTATGGCTGTAGATAATAGTGGAAAAGAAATCACGTTAGAGCAAATCAAAATGAAATTGTTACAAGAAGGAAGTAGACAGAGTAAGTTGAACACAGAGTACGAAAAAGCCTTAGTTACACGTAAAGTACAGAACGATGCTAGATCAAACATTAAAACTAATGATCGTAAGCAGAAGTTCGTTTACAAGTGTTTTAAGTGCCACAAGCAAGGACACAAGGCGTCCGAATGCAAGGAGCGGATCAAAACCGCGAATATCTGCCTGAATACTAAGAGGGCGATAAACAAAGATAAGTGGTATTTAGACAGTGGGTGCTCAAACCACATGACCAATGATAAAAACAAATTGTTGTCTTACACACATGTAAACGGCAACATGAAGATTGCAGTAGCAAACGGAGAAAAGTTATTGGTGAAAGGACGAGGAAATGCTGAGCCACAAGTCAGCGAAAACGGAAAATTAATTTTAGAAAACGTTTTACATGTTCCTGATTTATCCATGAACCTAATTTCTGTAAGCGATTTGACCAAGAAGAATTATTGCATGAATTTTGACAAAGGAGGTTGCATGATTCAAAATAAAAATCAAATTATTGCAAGATGTCAAGAGGTCGGCGGAATTTATGAGTTGACAGAAAATCAAAATAACGTCGTGAATGTGACATTGTCAAAACAAAATGAAAATATTTCGAACATTTGGCATAAAAGATTAGCTCATTTATCGCGTAATTATATGAATAAAATGAAAGTTTTAGTAACCGGTATGGAATTTAAGAGTACCGATTTATGCGAACCGTGTATTCCATGTATCGAAGGAAAGACATGCAAAAGTCCCTTTAAAAAGCAAGGTACGAGAGCGAACGAGGTCTTACAATTGGTTTTTAGCGACGTTTGCGGACCAATCGAGGAGCCATCGTTCGGTGGTTCGAGGTATATTCTTCTATTTATCGACGATTATACTCGAAAGACTCATGTTTATTTTTTGAAGAACAAAAGTGAAACTTTCGATAAGTTCCGTGAATACAAGGCGGAAGTTGAGAATGAGACAAGTAAATTTATTAAATGTCTGAGATCTGACAACGGTGCTGAGTACTGTAATGGTAAATTTAAATCTTTTTTGAAGTCTGCAGGCATAAAACACCAGACGACTGTACCGTACACGCCGGAACATAATTCTGTCGCAGAAAGAGCGAATCGTACTATAATAGAGAAGGCAAGAACATTACTGTCAGAATCGAACTTGAGCAAGAAGTATTGGGCAGAGGCTGTAAATACTGTTGTTTACCTAAAGAACAGAAGCCCCACGAAAGCATTGAATAATTCGGTACCAGAAAAGCTTTGGAATGGAAAAGATGTAGATGTCAGTCATCTGAAAATCTTTGGTTGTTTGGCATATAGATTGATACCAAAACAAAAGAGACGGAAACTGGATATGAAGACGGAACCGATGATTTTTATTGGATATCCTGATAATCAGAAGGGTTATCGTCTGATGAATCCTAAGACAGGTGAAGTGACGACTGCGAGAGATGTGAAATTTCTGGAGAACGTCTTTCTTCAAAAAGAAAACGTAGAAAAGTCGGACGTAATCATAAACCTGAATAAAGACTCTGTTCTTTCCAGTTTACCGAACGAATCTACAAGCAGATCTGAACATTTGGAGGCTCACAATGATATGTATCGTGAAACTGTAGACGAGAATGCAGAAGTATCGGAGGAGATAGGACCTGTAGTACCAGAGCGAGTACCTGATAACGTATTGACTGAAGAAGAAGTGAGAATACATGAATCAGAAAGAAGGTATTCTGTAAGAGATCGCAGACAAGTCGATCGGTACGGATGCAATGTTATGTATGCCAAGGAGAGCAATTTTGATGGTGATCCATTGACTATTAAAGAAGCGTTGGCGAGACCTGATGGTGATTTATGGCAAAAAGCGATAGATAATGAACTTATGTCCCTAAAAGAGAACAAGACTTGGACTTTGGTGGATCTTCCAGCTGATAAGAAGCCTATCCAATGCAAATGGATATTCAAAATTAAGAAAGATAGCGATGGCAAGGTAACAAAGTACAAGGCTAGACTTGTAGCAAAAGGCTTCACACAGGTATGTGGTGTAGATTATACTGAGACTTATTCTCCTGTAGTAAGAAGCTCTACTTTAAGATTGTTGATTTCGCTAGCTGTTGAATATGGATGGTTTATTGATCAATGGGATGTCACGACTGCCTTTTTGTACGGAAAAATTGAAGAGGAAATTTACATGCTCCAACCAAAAGGAGCAGTAGTCAAAGGTCAAGAAACTAAGGTATGCAAACTGCAGCGTTCTTTGTACGGATTGAAACAAGCTTCAAATGCTTGGTTCAAGGAATTAGATAAAGAAATGTTGAATTTAGGCTTTGTACAATCTAAAATAGAACCATGTTTGTATCAAAAGCAGCTTAAAAGTAACAAGAAGTTGATTGTCGTGATTTACGTAGATGATCTTTTTATTTTTGGAAATTGTGAACAAGAAAAGCAAAAATTAAAAAACAATTTGCTTGAAAAGTTTAAAGTGAAAGACTTAGGGCCGGCTAGGCATGTTTTAGGCATGAGGCTGAGGAGAGACAAAGATGTTATTTGTCTAGATCAGCAACAGTTCATTTCGGATATTTTGAATGACTTTAACATGTCAGACGCTAAGCCAGTTTTGACCCCAATGGAAGTCGGTATGAAATTAGAAAGATCGACAAATTCCCATAGCGATCTGCCATATCAAAATTTAATAGGCTGTCTAAACTATTTGGCCTGTAATACGCGACCAGACATAGCACATGCGGTAAGTGTACTTTCACAATTCAATTCATGCTATGATGAAATACATTTTAAATGTGCGAAACGGGTCTTAAGGTATTTAAAAGGTACGTCTAACCTTTGTCTCACTTTAAGGAAGTCGGGAGATTTAGACTTACGAGGCTACGTTGATGCAGATTGGGGAGGGGCACTTGATAGAAAGTCTTTCACAGGATTCATTTTCAAAATAGGTAAAAATATAGTGTCATGGGAGAGTAGGAAGCAAGCGACTGTATCCTTGTCAAGCACAGAGGCAGAGTACGTAGGATTGAGTCAAGCTTCAAAGGAAGCTCTTTATTTACGTAGTTTACTAAACAGTTTGATAGCTGTGGATAGTAAAGCGGTAGTAATTTACAATGACAATCAGTCGGCACATAAAATTGCAGCTAACAAAATGATGCATAATAGGACAAAACATATAGACATCAAGTATCATTTTATTCGTGAGTGTGTACTGACAAACAAAGTTGAAATAAAGTACATGTCAACTGATAAAATGATAGCGGACATCTTAACTAAAAGTGTTCACAGCCCGAAGCTTAGAGAATTTATAAAGGATTTATCCTTGTCAAATTATACTATTAAGGGGGCGATGAGTAGTTAAATGTTTATATTTGTATTATGTTTTGGTAATAGCTAATTTTCTAAATGTAGTTTTGTTATGCATACTTTATTTTGTTAAATTTCTTCTGTTTTTTGTACTATATTTTTATATACAGCTAGTACAGTTGAACACAGAAGTGTTAATGATTGATTTAGTTTAATGTATCGAGTACTGGCAAGTACAGAAGTAATCATACGCATGGATGCATGGCAAGCATGTGTAATAGATTAAGGGGGCGTATTGGAGGTCGTATATTTATGTATATACTGGCCTGCTAGAAATAATCATATGTAACACATTGCTGTCACTGATTTTAAATAAGCTTAGTTACGGGTTGTTTATGTTCTGTTAGATTTTGTAACTTGCTTGTAAAATATTAACCACGAATGAATATACTCTACTATCCCACTGCTGATCTCATCATTATTTCAATTGAGACGAGAGGTTTTCTTATTCTCACGTTCCGACACATCTTTCGCTAGCATCACTGCTTCACAGAAGGAGGCAACGGCGTCCCATTCCATCTCGGACTTAAACATAACAGTAAATAGAGCACAAATTTCGCGGATGCTATTGAGAACTTCCCGATACAAAAACTCAACCCAGGAGGAACCCAATACTTATACTCAGCAGTACAATTAATGTATGCGATGTATATCATGTCAGTTGATAATGTTTATTCTGCAGAGAAAATACCATTGTTCGGAAATTGACCTGCAAAAATGACAATGACCTGATTGAACAGGATCTTACATCATTACGTTGGCAAATTGTAATAACAATACTACATATCTAGAGTACATTATGATTGCTTGTTATTATAACGGCAACCGAAATTTTACATTTTCTAATACACCATTGATGCACGCAGACGATAGAGAATATTTAGAGCAGCCATACCAATCTCTAGCGTGCCACAATTCCAAATTCGTGTGCCTTACACTAGAACCAATCTTTCTACGGTACGTACTCCATAACGCATTTGTCATGAGCAAACTTTGTAATTACTCATCTCGTTCGGCAAATTGATATTACAACCGGTAATATCATGATTAGAAAGTGGATCTCTTCTGTATTTTAAATGACCCACTACTTGATGGAAAACATTCACATGGAACGATACGAATCTATTATAAATATAATATGACAATGGTGTACTAACAATGAAGTAGATGAGACGGGGACCGGTGAACGATAAAGATCGGTACGGTTCATTCATCATTCAGTGTTACTGAACGGTGGGAGTAAAAATATTAGTATGATAAACAAACTCCTTGATAGTATCGATAATGTTTCAACTATTAATACTTTATGGCATCCAGGAGCTTGGCGATAGATCCCGGTAAGATCAAAGTTCGATGACTTGGAAATGGCTTCTGTCGAACCTCATAGAGTAACCGCTTCAGTATACGATACGACGACGTATTTTATTATTATTATTTGTCTTTAATGTATGATTATTCAAAACTTGACATGTAATTTTTATAATTATTGATAAAATTCTCGACATCGGAAGCATAAGGTCGGCTGTACAAATACAGAGAGTTTTGTACATGCGACCTTATGCTTCTGAGGTTGAGAAATAAACTTAACTAAACTAAACGATTTCGGAATAGTTCCAGTTGCTTCTGCTTTAAATCAACCTTAGTAAGATGTACTATGATAAATGATTCTACCTCTTCCACAATCTAGGTTATCCACTGTTGCTTAACTAGTAAATATACTTACTATCCTATCACCTCTAGCATCCATCTCTCCATACGTTAATTTTGTAATACCACTACTTTACCAGCGTACCAATATTTCTTGCCTTTATTGCGTTGCTGACTTGGCTTTAAAATATCTCTCAGACATGCTGGTTCCCTCACAAAGTTTTCATTCAACGAAGCAAGTGGTAATTATATAATGCGCACGTCATGAATGTGAAAAATTAGAGGTGCTCTTGGCTATCTAGGATTCGAAGTTCCGACTTATGACTGAGGCACGGATGACACTCCGTACGTTATGGGTGGTGAATAGACATTAATAAAAAAAAAACATTTCATTACATGAGGTCTTTTAAGCCATGTAGCAAGCAATTATACATTCACTAATAGTCCAAGAAACCACCGTGGAACGATGCAAGAGCACGATATTGAAGGAAATAAACACGTATCCATGCCAAAAAATAATATTTAAAAAGTAGAGTAGTTTCATCTTATTGACCACTAGCGGACGTCACGCGGTTTCACCCGCGTAGTTCCCGTTCCCGTGGGAACACAGGGATAAAAAGTAGTTCGTTACAAACAAACAAACAAACCTTTCCTCTTTATAATATTAGTGTTGACAAGCGGCGCTAGCACCTCTTACTGAAAATTGTCTATTACAGTCAATCAGCCAAAAACACATTTAAATTAATTTCTACGTACATTTTATAGTTTTAGGAAACCAGCGACCATTTCTCCGGCCATGAAAAAGAAAACAGTTTCTAAATAAAATAGGTCCCTAAGTACAATTTTCTGCTAACGTTATTCTTATTTATGTGTACATCGCATGCCTAGAACATAAATCAGTAAAGGTAAAAAAGTCTCTAAGTAAAAATGTTGCCTACCAGGAGACCATAAATTAGAGACGATAGTGAGAGAATTAGTCTGTTTTGGTTCCACTTTTTTTGTCTGTTTATTTGGTCATGGTTTACTTGGAAACTACACGTTTATGGGAACGCGATTATCAATGGTATTTGCATATTTAGTGTTTGTCCTTGGTTGGTTTTTTGGCTTTGTAGACTAGACTTAGAAGGTAATTCCCGTGACTGATTGGTTGATTATCTATTGAGAAGTCAATGATCTGAGATATTGGTATTTCCATTAGTGTTGCAAATCTTTAGCTAATAGTCTAAATAGTCACAATGTCTTCGAAAATAAATTGACACTGACTACGGACGACGTAAACTTGTCAAAATAACTTAAAAAAGAAAAATCGTTAACCCTTTGCCCATCCCAAAGCACTAAAACTTGTATAAAATAAAAAAAATGGACACCAAACCTCCCATTGTGTAATTCTATCGCTGTCGAGATTATCGAAGCTTGCCCTTAAGCAAACTATTCATTAAGGCCAAGTTGATTGATGTGGCCGATTATAAAGTTAAGTGCGTTCCAGACAGACGCGCGGTTTCGTTTCCACACCTTATTTGTCTGTATAAACGAAGTAATGAATTAAAACAATTTTTATGTTACGTACTTTTTGGGAAATGAACTCTTTTAAAATAATTTATTAATTGTTTTTTATCTTGTGACTAATTAATTAAGCAAAAATATGTTCTTTAATTAAACTAACTGCTACAAGTGGTCAAACTATGATTATAATGATGCTACATTAATCAGGTAGGTACATAAAATTATTCATAAATTATATACCTAGTGCCACACAATATTTCTTACGACTTAAAATTCAAACGAAAAATTCAAGTAAAACAATCCAGGAAGATTTCTTTTAAAAGCACAAAACGCAACTATTTCTTCCGTAGGGTGTAGTTACCTACTAATATACGCACCCTTCCTTTAAGGAATAAGCTCATGAAATACTAATAAGTTTCTATGATATACCAAATCTATAGAAAAACAAAAGAATACAGACATTTTGATTTGCAGGTGAATCACCCAGCTGCTCGTAAATTATAGCCGTTTGATACGAGTCCTTTGAGTTATATGAGATGGAACTACAAATTAGTTTTTTTTGTATTATGGTCCTTAATTACATGATTATTAGGCCACATGGATTGATAGAGGCATGTCCCTTATATTAAAGTCCTTGACAAAGTATATTTATCCTATTTGACAACAATCATGTCCCTCTTTAAAATATTGTAACCATGTTTTTGAAATGATTATGTTGTATTATGTTGTATTATAAATGATTATATAAAGGTTGGGGCTGCGGTATGTTGTAAGAGATACCGCGGCTTTGACATATAGGGCTAAGAAGGAACATGGGTGGTTTTCGGTCAGTAGAAGTCTGACACTCCCTTTCGATCTGACCAAGAGCGGGAGGGGTTATTTGATGATTTTCCACCCCCAAAAAAAAGCGTTATGTCAGTTTCTAACCGGCTAAATTCCCACTGTTCTTACCAATTTGTACATTCGCGTACAACCCCAACTGGCATCTATATTATTAATATTATAACCTAAAGTTAACAGGTAAATAAAGAAATTCTTTAGCCGCAACACAATGTAACATATAGAATCTTTATATTCATGTGAATTACTAAATATATAAGTTATGCCTTTCAGTTCAGATAGATCTATTAACTTAATAGCTGATGATGATCATGAAAAATTCCGACGAGGCCATTCTTAGCCACAGACGACCGTTGGGACTCACACTATCCAAAAGCTGTCATTACATTTTATACTACCTTTTTATACCAAATTAGTTTTAATGTTTCCCTAAAGATGTCTTATATAACATGCGTACCTATACATAAATTCCGTTGACGAGAAGCAATTAATATAAACCTTGCAACATTTTTACTTTCGGCGCCATCATCGTCACAGAAACAACAACTTTAAACTCCATATGAATCGTCATAAATATGATTTCGTGTACTGTTATGTCCATTGCTCGTTCGTCAATAACTTCCGACAAGGATTGTTGGGCAAGCTTTGTCCGATATATTTTAGTGTAGACATCCATTCATCTTTGAAAGGAATTTACAGAGTTGATTCGCGGGCGGCGTGGGAGCTGTGTCACTATAAAACATTCTTGTGGGACACAAACTGTACCGCCTGCGAACATGATTGAATTTTATTGTGCGCTTAGCGCTTACTGGGAATATTTACTAATATTTTATAGGCAGGATCAAAACGGTAGCGATGGTTTATTCGTGTTCTGTAAGAGGATATGAGTTGTATAAATGTTTATCGCAAAGCTGTCCCTTTGGATTGAGAACACGAAAACTTAGTTTACTTTTTTTCAGAAATATGGAATGCGATACTCCCTAAAACCTATTCATTTGAAAACTAATCCTTAATTTATTATCAACATCTACCCATTCTTTTTATCAACTATATTAGGATATGCTTCCAGTCTAACTGAATGTAGGTGAATATTTGTATTTTACCAGGAGCAACTGGCGATCTGGCCTCCACAACCCAATTAGTGCTGGGTAATTCGATACCCCTTGGTAAGACTGGTTTTCAGACTTTCAGGCCACTGACTACTTGTTAGGAATGTCAAAGATCTTCAAGTAACAGCTGGGACCAACGGCTTAAAGACAAGTGCTTTCCGGGGCACAGAGAAAACAAAGTTTGTAGTGGGTGGTCATCTACGGACCAATCTAGGTAACCACTGTTAACTGCTTTATACGTCCCTGCGTGCCTGTTGGCCTTGTTCTGATGTCTCCTGCTGATATGGATGGAAATTATGTTTTTCCTACTCCTCCGCTATTATTATCTGATTAATTTCGTTGCGGGATCCAAAACAGTTAAATCGCTTCTCTGGCACTTCGTCGAGCTTCATTGTCTCGGCGCTTTTCTTGTGGTTGCCACTGTTGATTCTGGCTTACAGGTGTTACAATCGTTTGGGAATAGTGTGGCGGGCTTGTGCCAAGCACTGCTAACCTAGAGATTAATCCGAGTGGTATTTATTATTGCTACTCAAAAATTGATCCCTAGTCAAAGTCAAAATCTATAAACGTACATTCTTGATGCCTCTGAAGAATTAAAGAGAGAGAATGACGAAACAGTTGCGGTCAACAAACGATATTGTTTTCCCGCCATGCCGCCATTGCTCCGTGCACGAGATGACCGCCTCAGATTTTACTGTTGACACTTCTTCCAATAAAAGAGACCCCATAAACGCTGCCCCGGGGACAAATAAACTGCAGCCCCGTCCGTATGATGATACTTTAATATGCATAGAGTCCATTTTATTTGTGGTTTACTACGAAAACTGCAGTAAATAGCCGTTACGGAGACCCCCACCTTGTATTGACAATTTGGGTGTGCTTTCCGATTTTACGTATCCATGAATAATATATCGCGTTTGGAGTACTGGGTAGGATTTATGAAGGGTGGGCAGGGTTTTAATCTTGTTGAACGACCATAACAAGACGTATGGGCAAATTACTGAATCCGTTATGAGGTAACTGAAGCGATTTAATGGCTACTTGAATTTTGGGAGAACCCTTTTAATATTTTAATTTAATAGATCAAAGCGGGATTAGAAGTCACGATTTATGCGTTTTGTGTTTTCATTTTCTTGATTACTTATTGCTTTGGCTTAATTAAACAAGGATTCCAATTTCAAGAGAAAACAAAATATATTCTGATATACTGTCTGGGATGCCTCTAAAGACCTAAAACATTAAAACTGGAAAAAAGTGAGTTTTAAAAGGCGTAGTAAATAAATAATTCACAACATTTTAATATCACCCCACAGTAGCTTTTATGATATCATAAAACTTAAATATTTTTAATCATATTGAAAAGTTTTAAGCTAAAATGTTCGTTAAACCATATTGAAACTGTAAAAATATTTTAGCACTTTGATATTCATCTCGCAAATATAAGATTAGGTGATAGACTCTTGACCCTGGAGGTTTTAAATCGACACGTTTTAGGATTATTCTAATTTTATTGCCAAAATGTACTAAAATAAATGTCTTCTAAGACTTTTTTGCCATCCATATGTTATTTACGATTGAATTTATGACAATAATCTCAGAAAATCGGCTCCTGCTTTAGTGATTTTGTGTTGTAAACGACAAAAGTAGGATTTCTCTTTATAGGTAGTCTCTGAGGTAATTCTAGTACTAAAGTATACATTGCTCAACGGCAGAATAAAATAGACCATAAAGGTTTGACGTCATTATAATGTGCCTTGTGACGTAAGCATTACGGTCGTAGATTCTTACTCTCGTAACCGTGGTTGCCAGTTTAAGAGCCTTATTTTATATGGTTTTATGGATTGTAAAAATTAGACCTACGTTAATTCCTGCTGTTGAGCAATGAGCTTAGTACTAGCTATTAGGCTTTATAAAATCATAATAGGTCTCTTTATTATTCAAACGATCGTCAATGATACAAGTTCTATGCAAGCGTTCCTAAGTCACTGGTAAACATAATATCACGCTTGTATTCCCCAAAGCGTTAGACACAGGTGATTTATATTGAAGCAGCAAAACTTTGCAGTTACTGGAGAATGAAGTTCAGATTTTTCGATTTGGTTAATTACATCGTATTCATACTTTAAGGGTTTTGTGTACTTGGGGCCGCGGGTTGTTCGAAAGAGATACCGCAGCCTCGCTGCAAAGGGCTAAAAAGGAACATGGGTGGTTTTAGTCAGTAGAAGTCTGACACTCCCTACTGCTCTGCCCAGCGGGAGAGAGGCATTTGATGATTTCCCACCCTTAATAAAAAAAAAGTGTATTGTGTATCTCAAGGGAGCCTAGATGTTAGTTTTACGTAGTGAATCCGCCAGGTGACCAGGTGTGACCAGGTAAACTACCGGTACCGACCGACCGGCCGACCGGTACCGGTACTAGGTATCGAAACTAAACAATCTTATTTCCACGAGAAGCAATGAACATGAACTTATGAACCTCCCAAGTTGAAAGTGTTTGCTGATGAGAAGGAGGCATATTTTGTTTGGGTGTTTTTTCATAATATTTGCTTGGTTGCATTTTATAGCGGGGAATAATCCATGAAATAAGGTACTAAAATTATAACCTAAATCACAAAACATGGCATATATCACTTTAAGGCTCAAAGTAATAATTATCTTGATAATAATAAAAATCATTATCGATAACATTATTTTCACGTGTAACCGTACGCAATTTGCCGCATCCACGCTTAGTGTTTACAGCATTGTTTGTTATGAACAAAGAGATTTTTTAATACGACTGTGTTCAGGTTTGTTTATTACTATTCCCCAAGGTGGGCTCAGTAGAGCGGTAGCTAAGAAAATGTCAAAAAATAAAGACCCTGTTTCAACTGAAAAAGCGGTATAGAAAAATAATTAAAGAAGTAGTGATGAATTACCATGATAATTATACAATAGTTTTTAAATTACGAGCAAAGAATCTCTAGTATGAATGTAGATGGGTATAAGAGTAGAGGAACACCGAAGAAACGATGGATGGACTGTGTGAAGGATGATATGGGTAGGAAGGAGGTGACTACTGACATGACGAGAAATAGAGAAGTATGGAAGAAAAAGACATATTGCGCCGACCCTAAATAAATTGGGATAAGGGCAGGAGAATGATGAGCAAAGAATCTCGGAGAAGAAAACGATGCTGCTGGGTAATCCCTAAAACAGTCATTCCTTCATCATAGATTATTATCTCTCGTCTCGTCAGTCCCAAAATACACCATTTTATAGTCAAACTAAAATATATATTCAAGCATAATGAATAAAACTAAGCCAGCACGTCTATCAAGATTAACGTCGTTCAAGTCAGATTTATATGAACACGCACAAAAACATATTTTTGTACCTGTTGGAGTATTAGTGGCGTTTAGAAATGTGGCTCTCTGTGGTTTTGTATGTCAAATATGCTAAGTTGGGCTGCTTTGAGGTTTTATGGAGTATTTCTACTTTCTAAGGTTCCGTAGATTAAGTGGAACCCTTATAGAATCACTTTGTTGTCCGTCTACCAGTGAAGCCTGCCAAGCAAGGCACTCGTAGAATTATCAATTTCATATCTACAAAATAATTGACTCTACGGTATCTTTCAGCTGTGCAAAAATTCAAACTTGTAAGCAGATTAACTGATGTGCTGCGTGTCGCGGGTTCTATCCCCGATGGTACAAAAGCTTTCATAACAATTATAGTTTTTCCGGGTTGCTTTTTTTACAAAGACATCTTTACTTCCCGTTGACCTAGAATTTTGAAGTTTGGCAAGTAGCAAATCTAATAATCTGGAAACCGTAAATATGTACTCGTACATAGTTTAATAATAATAAAATACCTACGAGTTTGTTCGGAACCCTCGGTGCGCGAGCACAACTTACACATGTCTCGGTCCCCTTGTTTGTCTAAAGGTTGTATGAGGTGTGCCCTTGGATTCGATTTCCAGGCTAGACAAAGTGTTATTAGAGATTTGTATGAGGCTACATTACAAATTAGGCTGCATTAAAAAAACTAGAATCAGAATTTGTGGCCCACTTCACAATAAGTAACAAATACCTTATTTTATACCATTTTGGGAAATGGACGGGTCATGTTAACCAAATTAATTTATTTACTAGGTATCAAAGTTTATGTTTGAAGGAAGCATTATTCAAATAAAATAAGCTTTGTTAGCACATTTTACTATTTGTTTGCATAGTGGTTCGAATGAAAAGAGAATTTATAGCCTTTTTCCTGCCGCTTGAACAGGGAAACAAGTTAACTCAACCAGGCGAGGAAACCACTCGTTTTCTAACGGACTAACTGCCATTATTACTGCTGCTCATGTTTTACTACGTTTAAATCAATACCACTTGTAAGTTTTATGATGTGTGAAGGATTAGTTACGTGTGTATATTACTTGCACCATATAGTTTAGCTTGTTGCACGTAACAGTTATAGATAAGCGTCAGGAAATAACAGTTGATTTTCGTCGGTTACCCTTACATGAATCTTTGTTTTACCTTTTAAAATCATTTTACGATCTGTAAAAATGTTAAAATTGCTATTCTAATACAACGTAAGTAGGTTAGGTTTAGTAGAACGTCTTGTACTTGACAAGACGTTCTGCTAAACCTTACCTACTATAGCTGGTTACGTCGGATGAAGATGTTTAGTTACTCTAGGTAGGTTTTAATTCAGACATAATGTGTGTAAAGAGGAACCACGTTCCACAATCTTACTCATCCAAGCTAGGTATCACAGTTAACCCCTCTTAATTAAAAAAGAAAACACAGACGTCCCGGGACTTTCCATCACGACTGTACATAATTAATTGCCACACCTATTACTCGGGGATGGTATGGTAGCAGCTAGTCAGCTAGTCGCGTCTTTGTGGCGTGTACTAATAGCTCTAATTTGCTTTCTCCACAAGTCATGACGGCAGCCGTGATCTCGCCCGGACTCATGACATTCATGACACGGTGATCCTGTGTCGTGCTCAGCTTAATTAGCCCGCAAACCGAGCTTCGTGACAATCAGGATCACATGTGCGAATTTGAATAATATGCCAAGAGTTTCGCGGTCTACTTTGAATTGTTAGGTGGGAAACGCTAATAGACTCCGTATCATTTTTAACTTACTGTATTTTATTTTACTGTCTATTTAAGGGAATGCTTAATGGCCAGTGTTGTATGGGATGCAGTGTATGCATAATTTGTGTTTGATAAAACAAACAGTTTCATAAAAAATATATGCATTGAAAACACGAATCTAAATTTAAAATTAGTTGCATACGGTAGCAGTCAGTTTGTGATAACCATCGAATATTAATATTCAATATGTAAAGATATCAGAGATATTATGAGTCGATACGACCATTTCGAATAGTAGGTAATCGAAAATAAAGTAATCAGAAATAGATGTTTGTCTAAACATAACAGCATCGTGTGCACCAATATGACAAATATTAAGAAACTTTCATTAGCCTGCCCATCATCGCTGTGGAATTTCTAAACTATAAAACACGTTTACAAGATAGCATCACTTGAGTATACTGTGTAAATACAAATATAAGAACATTATAATTACGATAAAATCTCGTAGCGTGGATGTTTGGGCTCTAATATCGGCGTGGTCTGTTAAACAATGTCCACCGACGCGCTGCCCACGCGCAAGTCACGCCCCTCACAGATCTCGCATTATTGTTTTTATACCTCGTGTATCGACAATATCTCACCATCGATGTGTATTGAAGAATGCCCAAATTGATAGGCATCGGACACTGCTAGACGTTATATTAGGACGATACGTGATGGATTTTACATTGTATGCGGTTGCAGCGTATTATTATGACCAATCGAGAAACACATTGTTCAAAATAAACAGTGTGGTCTTGAAAATAAAGAATGTGAATGAGGTCAAAGATCGCACTTACCATTTTTCCATTGACTGAACGTGAACATTTTAGTTTAGATAAGCAAGTGAACGTAAAAGATCTAAATCTCCCAGAATAACTTTTTTTTTGTTTCGTGATTCTTTCTCATCAAATTGGAGAAAATGAAACATAATAAGACCCACAGTTTCTTAAACTTTGATCGAATACGAACTAGCAAGAAATGTTAAAGGACATTTTACAAAAAACCGAATTAATATCGGGATCATTTCGTATTCGACTCGTGCGCAAAAAGGAGTTCCAATTATGCGTAAACGCAGCGTCCACTTAAGCCAAACATTCACTTCGTTCTTTATCGAAATAAATTGACTGCAAAAATTGCTAACCGACGCAAAAAATATATTTACAATGTAATGTGAAAAACTGTGGAAAGCGTATTGACGTTTTTACATGTTTGATATTTTTAAATTCCCGTCCCTAACGTCAAACAAAAGTTACTCCATATGTCATTGTGTCAAGCCGAGTCAATGCATAATGCATTGTTTCCATTACACTACGAATTTTAACATAAACTCGATGTTAAAGTTTCTTCGATGAATAAAGTACAGTTTTTTAGTTGTCAGGCGACTCTGACTCGGAGCTGAGGCACGCAGAACTGGAACAGAATCAGGACCGTGTTTGTTTCTAAAAGCTAAAGCTCTCGATAATAAAGTTCAATTTCATACATCTTGTTTCACGTGTGTTTTGATGAGCTGTGCGTAGTAAGCATGAGCTTTTTTTTTGTATGTGGATTGAATCGTAATTCAGTAAGCCTGCGTTAAGAATTCGGAAACATTCCGGAAAAGTCTAAACGCAACGTTCAAATATTTTATCAGCTGCAGATTCCTCTCGCTTCCGATATTTATCTTTATTTCACTTCGATTTCATTTTTCTTGGTTTATTTTAGTGCTTGCAGAGTAATCACAAATAACGTTGATTTTGTTAGCGACATTCCACTGTCATTGGCAGCTAACTGTATTGAACATTCACTGGTCTGTTTACAAATACAAACCTGCTTCAAAGTACGCATCTTAAACAAATACTCTGTGATTTGCTATTCCGTACCGTTGCTTGTTCGTGTCTAATATTTGTGTTTGTCGCCCAAGACAAACTGAGCGTGCCTCGTGTCTTGTTCTCGACCATATCCGTACCATAAAGCGAGTCATATTATTAACGTTAAAGACATAAACTTCATTACATAATGAGATACACTCAAACCATGCATTTTAATTCAAAATTTTCTGTGGGAGAGTTGGTACAACACTTTTATTTGGAGCATGCTCAACTTAAAGCTTGTTTACTTAAGTAATAGAAAGAAGAATCGAGTTCGTAAGCAAGTTGAGACCACCAGCGCTGATCTAGACATGCAGCGACATCATAATTATTAAGGGCCGCTTTACTCTGAACGTAACCGGCCAGCTTCCCACCGTATAATAAATTGTGGTGTGTCCCTTGATTATACCCTGCTGACGTTTCAATTTGATAGTTTCCCATTGGGTCTTATCACTTTCTAGGATTATTGATCGATTTACTGGGGCGTATCGTTGCGATCTCTGAACGTCGTATAAATTACTGGCTAGCATCGGCCGGTCGGCTGGTCTGGCTGCGTCTATTGTCAAAGGAAGTGCATCGGTTATTGTTGCCGTCGCTTTGCGTTTTATCTGCGCCGCGCGATTGCGATCAGAGCGCGCAGAGGACTGCAATTTATCTCACCCTCTATTTGATCGTATTATTTTCCTATTGGAAATTGTCTCGGGAAATTGACGCATCATTATCGGCTTTGGAAAATCGCATTAGCATTCTATGTCTCTCATTTGTATTTTGTTCGTAATCGACGATATAATTTTCTTTGTTTCACTTACGCATTTCGAGTGATAAATAACAGGTTGCTGGGTTGTTTGTTAAATTAATATCATGATTCACCGATTTCATGCAGCTTCATTCGTAAATTACCAATATCCTCATTTTGCTGCATTAACGTTTATTGAGATTCCACGAAGATTAAGCGCATTATCTCGAGATACGATCTTTGTCCAATGTCCCTAATTATTTTAACTTGCTAGAGGAAGTAAGCAGTCATTCTCATGACTCCGATTAAGAGCTTGATAAAATCGGAGCTTCGATATCTTATTCATGATTCCGTTGCAATCGATTGTATCGATGTCATAGTGAGTGACGCCCGCTCAGCATAATCGGTTTACAAGCTTCCTGTCTCAATTGTTATTGTAATACTCATTGTACTACCAGTTATTAATGTCCCATACGAGATGCAAACCGTCACGGTTAATTTATTTATACGACTCTAGCAAAATAATTAAGAATAGTGTGGTCTCGAGACGACGATTCGGGGTTTTAGTTAGAGCATTAATTAAGGTTTCCATTAAGATCCAAGACAGTTTGTAAGATGGTAAGTTTCGTGGGTTGTTTGTCTCCAGGCGCGTGAGTGGGAGCACACGTAGGTCAGAACACGTGAATTTACTCTGATGATGAACTTAAGAAATTATGTAAAGCGTTAGGGCAACCGTTCTTAGAAGCCAAAGTTTTGTGGTCGTTTACTCTTGGTACTTTCATTATGTGCGTTAATTACCTAAACGAAATTCGAGTTTTACACTGTTGTTATTTTTTTTAAATGTCCTCGTATAATAAAAACATCGTACGTGCTCTTTAAAATGGAAATATACAAATATCTTTATAGAATAAGGTTTTTTTGGAGTCAGGATTAGGCTGATCTTTTATAATGTTACGCCGGGCATCTAGAATCTTCAAGAAACCTCGCTTAATAACTGAGAAGTACGCGTGAATTCTAGTAGGTACCTAATTCTATTCTGTGGGTAGTTAGTCCGCCACCCGTCGTCGCGGTACTTGCATTTTAATTTCGACCGTATGCCTACGGCGTAAAGTAACTTCTTCTTTGTTGGTTAATTTATCTTTAAATTTATTTTTTTGTTAATGTATTTTTCTGGATGCTTTATGGAATAGTAGCCAATTTTCTCGAATATCTTTTGTTTATTAGTGGTATAAAAGGACCGAGAGAGGTCGCAGCGAGACAGTCTACTTTTAAGCGAGACAACGGAAGGTTCGAAGAGATTTCAAGTGCGCTAAAGTGTTCAGTACTGTTTTGCGATTGAGTATAAGTGTTTTACGAGTAATAAAGTTATTTCGTGTGTTCAATTGGTAGTGCTTTTATTTATCCCATACCCAGCTCGTAACAATAATATTAGACTGAAACCTAACTGGCGTAAGGTGAATGTACATTTGGCAAACCTCTGCCTAGTCCTTCAGTGGTTACAAGCATGATGTTATGTTATGTTAATAAGTTTTGCTACAACTAAGAGAAAAACCCATTAGAAGTTTAACATCCCACGGCAAGAAATCAAAGAGTAAACAAGTTAAAAGCACAAATTATGCATATTTACTTTCTCAAAAACATCACAACCATGTAAATATCCACTCAAATAATATATTTCCGCCTGGACCACACGTGATTTAAATAATTTGGCAATTTATCGATGCCAGATATGATTTGATGTTGACTTGCACCTACTTTAATGGTTACTGATAGCCATAATGTAACCAAACACGAGATTGTAGATATTAGTTTTTATTTGCGGTGGCGATGAAGAATTTTTATAATGATTAATGACGACCATTATAACTGTTGATTTGTTTTGATCGAAGCTCTTTAGTTTTATTGCACCAGTATTAAACCACGGTTAATTAAAAACTTTTTCCGTTTCATCATTTTCGATGCCGTGGGAGGGTTCTGGCATCTTCTAATGGTTCTCCAGGGACATCAGCTGTAACAACCCCTGCTTCACTTATGATTTATAGCACTTTCCGATCACCTATAGGTTGTAAAACCGATTTATAATCTCGGTGATTTATTGACACAGTAAAACATTTTACATCTTCAGAATATCTTGTTTGTGATCTTTTTATCGTTGGTCGCCGTGAAATTTTATCACAGATTTTCGAATCGTCGGCAAGTGGCTCGGAATAAACGGCGCGAAGCATGCGATACTCAATTGCAGATTCTGCAGATTGCTGTCATGGGGTCCCATTGAGAGCGCTGTTTAACCTGTGCAAGCTATTATTAACCGTTCATTGCTGGTGGATTTATACCGTCGTCGGCGTCACGGACTGTTCCCGTACGCAATTATCCGACTCGCAATCTCCCCATTGTTGTCGAAATTTAAAACAAATTTCCTGTACAAGGGGGGTCGCGTTTTTCTGCCCTGCCAAATTGGATAAGCACTGTAATTACTCGTTTAAGTTCCGAACGCTCGTCCGTTTGTGGGTATTGAGGCTCGGTATGTATACTTTGAAGGAGTTTATGAGGTGGAACGCATTCCTCGTCGGGAGTATGAATCTGAATACTAACAGCGTCTTAATTCAAGAAATGTACCGTTTACTCCTCTGCTGCGACATACAATGAGTAAGGATTTCTTTGATAACCAAATCAGATTGCCATTATTTCCAAAAGTGCTTGTGGTATAGTAGCCGGTGGTCTGATTTAAAGCGATAAGAGTACTGAAGTGGTGGAGTTATCGGGAAAATCGCAAGAGCAGCTCCAACTGCGTTCTGCCGACTGACATCGTATGACCGATGCGATTGCTTTTGCTGTGATTAATTGTTCAGCTATCTTCAGGACTTTACGGTTATCTAAATCTGCGTTGTAGATAGTTCTAGCAACTACTTGCTTATTGTTACTGAAGATGATTCATGGGCATTCATAGTCTATCAATATGATTCTGTTACTCATCTCTTATCTAGAGTAAGAGCATTATATCATCTATTATTCGTATTTAATATTTTGATTAACCCTGAGAATATCAGTAAATCAAATATCACGGTCTAACGTATAGTATTACCCAACACTTAGCATACCAACACAAAGCTTAGACACTTTTACAACACCCTTCGTTTACTTTTTGACAGATGAGATGTCAGCAGAAAATTGGATTTCACAAAATAAACATGTCTTCTTTGGGCTGCAGTCGTTTATTTATCGAAAATTAAACCCTATGGCTTATTCATAAAGTTGGTTTTAACAAGTTTTTAGGGATAAGTGAGTATTGCACAGGACTCTCGAACGGTGTTTCTTTTGTAAGTGTTCCGGTCAAAAGATTGGCTTTAAGACTAACAGCTGTTGGTCGGGGTGAGATATTTTATTTGCTTAAGGCAGATTGAAGCATCACATTCATATGCAAAGTGTTCCCAGATACGATCTTGATGGGGTTTTGATGAGTTTATTAAAATTGCAAAGAAATGAATTATAAACAGGGCCCGCAGAGATCCGTGCGATATTTATGCGTTGAAATGCGAAACTGATCGAATCATACATATTTATAAAATTAATTAGTTTGACCTATGGTGAGAATTGTTTCGTTAATGATAATAGTTTCATTATGAGGATTTCAAATATACATTTGTGTGTTTTAGAAAGATTTGGTTTTAAATTGGCTTATTTATGAAATTACTTATTCATTAGTCTACGCTTCAACGGACTAAAATATTTCTATCACATAATTATTATTTTCATTCTACGTCCATATTTTATAATTATTTTTATTTGTATAGCGTTTGAACAAGTCATTTTATATTTTACCAAACATTTTTGTAAATGTATACCAAAATATTGTATGTAGTGCGAAACTAAAAACTATATCTTGAACTTTTTTATAGCATCACTTGCAGTCTTCCTTCCTTCATTGACAAACAAACGTTAATATCCCATTATTGCGGCATTGGTTCAGTCACCAATGTTAAATAAAAAGGATTTAAGAAAATTTTACAAAAAAATATAGTTTCCGTAATCACAATTATCTTTCATATCGCACCTGCCCAACATAGATTGCCAACATGACGTCCGTCGGACTCGAAGTCAACCCTCACTCGCCAATGACGTGGAATCTGACATCTGACGTCTGACTGGCCACGTCACTCGGACTTGACGAGCGTCCGACAATCAGACAATGCACCTATGACGTTGCAGTACACGAAATTCTGACAGTTGAGGCGATTGTAAAATATTGATGTTGTGATCATTGCGTGTGAGAGTTCGGTGATCTGGGGATTTAAAATAGATTTTATTTCAATGTGGAAGAGGCTAACTTGTTTCCGTTAATAACACCACGTCAGTATTATCCCCGAAGGGTGTATTTAATAGTACTCCCACATTTTGCCATATATTATGTTTAATCCCCCATAGCCTATTGATGTCAACTGGGTACAAATTCAAGGTTTGTAGCTGCGGTCAATTATTGACGATGGAAAAACGTAGTAGGTAACACTTTACTCGACTCGAAAATCAAAGCCAAGAACTCTTGTGCAGCAGTCACGGTTGTCCCGAGCACTAGACCAAGTAGACAGTCATCCAGTTGTTTGGATGCATTTTCACACTTAACAAGCAGTGGCACCTTGAACTGCACAAAGTGTTTATATTTTCTGTCACACTCCTAATATCTCTAAAATAGTATAACTCATAGATATACCTGTATATATACTCTGATACCATCAGTAAACGATTTAGAAATTGTCATTAGCTCCGCAATGAAGCTGAAGCTATAGGTGTAGACACAGCAACATTTCAAAGTTTGCTTACCAAATCAGGGAAAAGTAATTAGAGACAAATAAAATTCAAATAAAAAATATTTTTATCATGTGAATTCGTATCAAAAATAGTCTCATCACTAAGTAAAAGCTCTTTTACGAGTGTTAGTTTCCAAAACAAATTATTAATTTAACAACTTATACGACCCTTTGAGAATATAGTTTCATTTTATGTCTCGGTTGTTAACTTTTGTAACGTATCCAGTATCTTTTTACGAAGTCACTGATACTTTTTGGGCGAAGGCACGACCTCAAGAGCCTTATTTTTGTCATAGTTACAAAGTCGTAAAACTAAAAATCGTACCTATCATTATCGACTATAAACATCGATAAATAGTTGAAGTGTTATATCGTCTATACGGCTATTTAGCCGGCTATATCAAATGTCTATAAAAAAATAATGCAATTTGAATTTGGATTAGATATCTCTATACAATACGTGGCTTTTATTATTGCCTATAAAAACTGCAACATTTTACTTCCCTCTTTCTAAAGTCCAATTTAATTGGTTCCCCAAATATCGGCAATAAGCGATAAATTAAATTTTTACGACCGATTCATGACGAGCAAATTCTTTAAAAGTCGCTTTTGGGGCGGAGTCTATAATTTGATGACACCAATTAACGGCGCCTATTTTTCGAAATATGACGTCACTGCCTGGCCACACCAACCACTAATAAAGCGATGGCCATCTATATAGGTGGCAGTGCCAAGCAATTTGTCTTGACTCCGCTATAAATTGATAGTGCGCGCAGCGTGGCGTCTATCTGATCAACTTGGTATTTATAAATGATTTTGATAATGCGGGCCTCACCTACATAGACGGGCGAGTCAAACATGATCATAATATTACTATAGCATCATAACAGTGAGTTACTTCTGTGTAGTCGTGTGGAACAGCTATTAAGAAAGCTGCATGTTTTATTGTGTACTCGAACTACTCTCACTGCGTATCATTACGTGTAATGATAGAGAGTATTTGTAATAGTGAAAGTGTGGCCTATTGGTAGTATGTTTTGATACCACAATCTTGAACCAGGATTCGTATTTATGGTTGTTATCTGGGTCAGTATTTTAAGTGGAATCTTCTTCTTACTAGATGGTTCATCGAGACCTTAATTCTATTCTGCACCATAAGAGAGTAAAGTAACATCACGCCTGTAGTCTCCGAAGGTCTAGATCTTCTATCTACCTAATAATACACCCAAATTTGGCTAGTTATGTTTAAAGTTCATGTGATCAAGAGCGAGCTTATGCCACTACCTTTGCACAAATCCAGACTTCGAGGCTGGTACTGAGAAATATCTAATGTAAAAACCCAATAACACGTCCACGCCCGACCTAGGACGATGCCAGGAGCTCAGCAGTTGCGCTTGCCATTGACCATTAGGCCAAGATAGTCAATAGACTAAAGACACTAACTGAACTTAATGACTGAAGTCCAGCTAAATAACACAAGAAACAAGTTAAGAATTTGCACAAATACGAAACTGAAGAGCAAAGAGTGGCGAGGGATAGTACTCGTAGGAAGGACTTACCCTAGCACGCAATTCAACAAAAGTGGTTCAACATAGTCCCAGTTACCAATCTGTGTGGTTATACAACAAGTTGCCAGTAGAATTTAAGAGCATGACAGAGATATTTATTGAGAAAGAGCTACTACAAAATAGAAGAGATCAGTATAGACAAATATTTACAAATGTACCTATCTAAGCAATAATTACTTATTTTCATCTTTTTAAATTTTTATTATTTTTCTTCTTAAAAGTTTCCACTATAATCTATTCTATTGTTTAAAATGAGTTTATTTTTAATTTAATATATTATATTTTTATGACTTTCTAATATAAGTTAATTTGTACACAATGTATTTTGTTATGTAATAAATGACTATGACTATGACACTGTCAGTAGCATGTGATATAATGCAAAACTCAAATCCAGATTCTAAAAAGCTACTGAAAAAGTCCTAGACCTAGTTCAGCAGTTAAAAGTGCGACCAATAGATCAATGACAAAGACTAAAATAAAACCTGCAATACTACAATCTTAGAAACTAGCAACCACAGCTTTTAGCTAACGATATTAGACGTCAATGTTACCTACCGATAGTGCAATACCTCAAGACCATCCATTGTGGCGGTCAATAAGGGAAATCTACGGTCGGTACTGGAGACATCCCGGTAAACTTAGTGCGCGATATATTACCTGAAAATGTAGCGTATGCACGTAATGCTGAATGGTACATTACTCTTGTTAGCGGTATGTCACTGGTATATTAGGCTGAAATTTTTATTAAAGCGTGGATACACGTGAATTGGCCTTTATTAGGATACATCAGAACCTTTTTTGAAAATCGTTTTCAACTGACAGCTGTAAAAAAAATTAAAAAAACATGGTCTATTTTCACATTTTTATTGAACCATGTTCCAACTTTTTATACAGCCACCCTATTACAGCGCAATTTAAAATTAAAATAACATAAAGTTAACTTAAGAATAAAATTATTATTATGACTTTAATATAATTTAGTTTTGACATACATTATTTTTGTTATTACATGAAAAATACTGGCTGTATAGATGGACGAACAGAGGACAAAAAAAATAATAAGCGGGAAAGCGACAACATCCGATCAACACTCATTTTTTCTTAAGTTAATAATTTATGTTCTTATTTTCAAAAAAGCACAGTGTTTACCTCGGGTACGCAACGTCTTCTGGTCCGCGGTCCCCACTCCAGAACTTTTCGACCCCATCGGCCATCCGTCCTGCGAGAAATGTGATCTGCCCATTGCCTGGCGATTCTTCGGGGTAAGTCGGTAACCTTGGTTCTCATGCGGATGTAATAATTTCTGATTCGATCACGCAAGGAAATTGCCCTTTTGGTGACTTTGAGCTTTCTGATGAGGCACATTGTGGCGACCACGTTTCGGTGCCGTATGTAATCATCACTGGTAACACACACCACGCATAGATGGACATGATTAAGGTCAATTTTTATTGCAAAACAGCCTGTATCCCGATGGGAATTTCAATGGACCAGAGCAATAAAAAAAGTTCGTAATGACGTGGAAAACAAGTGGTTTTTGACTTCATTAAGGCTATTTTTCCACTCTTTGTTATCGAAATTCAGATTTGTGTTTGTATGTTTGTCTGCTGAATGCATCATCAAAATATATTCAGAAATGATTAAACCTGTCCTTATCTTACTGTCAATACTTAAAGATATTTTAATTTACTTTAAGTATAAAGATCGCATTCTGCTATGTCCATCGATAATATTGAATTTTGTTTTCAATACGCTCTACGACTCGCTCAAAGTGCATTAACATATTTAATTACAAACAAAATCTACTTTAATCGAAAAGTTTTAATCAGTACTTATGTACGTTCTTAAATCGTATCTAAATTATAAAATATTCATGGAAGATAAATACATCGCAAGTTTATTGAAAATTTGCATAAAAATTCGATTTTAGAATTTCGAAAATCCGTTTCGAATAATACCGAATCGATCGATAAATCCTTTGGTACCGAATCGGGTTGTTTCAGTACCGTTTGTGGTTCTATGGCAATAACGCATTGGATTTAACGATCGGAATAGTGCACGTGTGTGTTTTAAACGTTTCTATTTTTAACTTTCCGCCGGAAAAAGTGGTCTCCCTGAATTGTACACAAAATAACAAGTAACCTCGTTTTCTGAGTTGTGAGGCAGAAATACGCGAATACTGGCAGGAATGAATTTAAATGGAGTTTTATTTGAGTTGATTTAAACTTAAGCGATACTGAATTAAATTGTTAATAACACATATTTATAATCAATAATACTTAGGGCCTGTTTCATCACCAACAATTAAGTTCCCGTTACTTTACTTGGCCGACACAAAAATTCTAATCCATTTTTGAATTAATTCAATAAGTAGTGGCTATTTGGACATCGTGTAATAGGCCTCTTAGACTGGTGCGTTGATTGAATGATTATAATATACATATAATGACGTTTCTTTATTCAAAACTGCAACTATCTGTGTTAGAAGGAAGAAAGGTCGATTTATTTCGATCGTCACTTTTTTTTACTTAAAATTATCGAATCCTGTTTTCTTTGCGATTCGCAACCATGCCACAAGACTAAGCTTCTAAACAGAACATCTAACCTATATTGAAACTCATTTACTAGATACACTTTGCACTAATAGAATAAGTTCTTTAAGTCAATTAAACAGAAACAATACGATATTATCTCGCCCAGCTTTTTGGTAAATTTCATTTGTTGTTTACCACACTCTAAAACGTAATTGCATTTCATTAAAATTCCTGTCACCCTTTCGTTTAGGGCCGTTCGATTCAATTAAAGTTGCTTATTTGTGTTTAAGAGAACAGTGGAGGGGCTATTCGTGTACAAATAATAGGGTACCGGTATCAGTATCGGTATGAAAGGGTATCGGCCAATTGGTGTAGTCTCGGTTTTATTCGTGTTTACGTCTATGATGTTATCTATTGACTATACGGGCGTTCCTCCCTTTTATTAAACTGCCACATTAAAGGATTGACAGGGAAAACTGTCGAGTTGTCTGCTGGTACATTATGGGGCGTTTGTTTCGAGTGATATATATTTTCAATTGCGAACATTCACCCTCTGTGATGGGCGAAATGTGGTTTCCGACAGTTTTGGCGTGTTCTATTGTGATGGTGAAAGTTTGCCATGTGGTAAATACTGCAGTATGCAGAATGCGGGTGTTTTAGAATTCAATATTATAATATCAAAGGCGAAAGGTGATGGTGCGCTCAAAAAGAGTACCTGAAAAGAAATGGGGGAGGCATTTGTCCAGCAGTGATACATTAACGGGTAATAAAAAAAACAATGCCTTAGAACAATCTTGATGTTGTACCTATAGGTAAAATGATACCTCTGCCTGACCCTTCGTAGAATATAAGCGTGAAGAAACGATTTCTCACGTTATGTTAAAAATTGCTTCTATTTAAAATAAAATGATACCCATCATGCTCATAATAAAAACTTACTAAAATAATGCTTTTGTTAAGAAAGAAATTCCATAAAATGACTAATATAAAATTAATATTACGATCCGATAGAATCTCATTGTTGCCCTTAAAGTTTATCAGTTTCGTCAGCTCAACAGTTTTCTCCATTCCATTAGCACGAAAGGGTGTGTGTTTAATGAAAACAGTACAAGAATCTGAATTTAATATGTATCTCGTGGTCGTCTCAGTATCGTTACTCGATAAGTTTATTAAAATGTCCGGGATAGGCGGGTATGAAATTCTATATACCCGATTTTTTGGGACAAAATAAAATAGGGGAAGATGTCCTTACGATAGTGGACTCATCTATTCATGTTAAAGTCTTGTTTTACATTGAAATGCTATTTTGTAAAGTAATAGATGAACTTTGCTTTCAAACTTTGTCTATTATTTTATGTAGTGACTTTGGGATGTGAGAAAAACATTAAGTACTCGTAACAGTTTATACATTACGCTACGCCAACAAAAGTTATAGTCTTTTCAAATTAAGTAACTAATAGGTGTAAGTGTAGTTATAGGGATGTTTCTTGACTAAAGAAACTATGAATCTGTTTAGTCCGTCAGTTCGATTATCAAAAAATATTGGATTCGTGCTTTTTTATTTTATCAATTTAATCAAAATTGACAAGATAAAACGCGTCAAAGATCAGGAGTGGGGGCTTGCGACTTCATTACGTGGTAAAATTCGTTTTCGAAGCACTGTATCGTCTTTATTTTTTGTTTATGTAAAAAAAAGAAAAAATATGTGTCCAATATTTTTTGGAAATCGATCTGATGGACTTACATTTTTTTTTGTCAACTATAATACCCTATTGAAACAGTTTTGTAAAGTTTTTTTTTTAAGGTAAAATGTATTTCAAAAATTCAAAGCGTCACAGCTTAATCAGTCAGTATTTAACAAAATTTTGCCCAACACTGCTCTTCAGTATGTATTACCCAACTGAACCCAAGCTTAAAAGAAGGGTAATGTTGTTTTAAAGGGTTACCCAGAATCCATTGTGCATCCTTTAATCCCTAGCACCCACGAACCCAAAAAACAGTGCACAACAAAACTTAACCTATAAAATAATTCAGACACCACAACCAGGTTGTAAAATTTTGTTGCAAGAAACCCCTTTGTGGTTTAAGCCAATGTCCCCATGGTTCCGTACCCGTAAAAGTTGATTAAACAAAAAGAACCCCATGTTAAATTTTACTACTTGGACGGAATATCCACAATAAAAACGAGAGTATCATGCTTTTAAGAAAAAGACTACAGTTTCATTCGGTCCAATTTTACGATTTGCAATGGGAAATAAAACTTTATGACGTAATTTTAGTTGCTCATATGGTTGAACTGTGTGAAGGATAATATGACAAGGACGGAGGTATCTGTTTAGATCACGAATTGAAAAGAAGTATGGAAGAAGAGAGC
Source organism: Diarsia rubi (assembly GCA_932274075.1). NCBI lineage: Eukaryota > Metazoa > Arthropoda > Insecta > Lepidoptera > Noctuidae > Diarsia > Diarsia rubi. The sequence continues at coordinate 13,478,034 of OW026424.1, read as the reverse complement.
CCAATTGGATTAGGCTAAGGGCAGAAGAATCATGAAAATGTGAGGTATGGGTTTATTTTTGAAAACTCTGCGCAAGACCGTGTCCAAACGTATAATATCTTCATTCATCATCATTATCATCAGCATTATATAGTTCCCACTGCAAAAGCGTCCTCTCTAGGAGAGGAATGGACTATAATCCACCAAGCGGGCCCAGTGCGGATTGGTAGATGTCACATTTTATCGAATTTTTGGATCTAAGATAAGCTGGTTTCCTAACGATGTTTTCCTTCACCGTTTTGAGAGCAGTGGTGATGAAATAAATTACACAATTCATTAGAGGAGGTATTTATAAAAAGTTCGAAATTAAATTGCGATTTACTTGACCGTGTGATATGCTACGAGGTGGACCATTTCTTCTCTTTATCATTGTCCTGCTCTTATCCCAATTTATTTGGGGTACGCCGTATATCTTCTGCTTTCATGTAATTAGATTTTGTTTTATAAAATACCCTATTCTTTATAAGATACCAGTCATATCGGAGACGTCGTTCTTTATTCCTTTTTGTGTATGTGTACACATTTTTGAACCAAATAATTATTTAAATCTTATTGCCTAATTTATTAATAGTTCACTCACTGTTAATTAAAAACAACTCAATCAAATTTTCAACAAGAAAACAAAAGGCAAACAGGTAGTTGAATTATCGTGGCGTTTTCCAGTCGTGAGGTCGATGACCTCCGAACCGTAATGGCCGACCACGTCACTCGGCCGTCACTGGCCGTCACTGCAAGAAGAGTTAATTTTCCCTTGCATTTAATTTACTTATTAAAAAAAAGAAGCAATTTAAGCGACCTGTGGGTTCCGTAAGTGTATTGAATATAAGTGGGTCATTAAAGATTTGTATTACCAATACAGTTTTTTTTTTATAATTTCCTTCTTACAGTTACTAAGACCTTATGTAGGAACACTCAATTGGCTTAAAACGTAATTTGCTCGCAAACTAGCCATTGCTCGTTCGTCCAGTTCTCGTCGCGTTGAGCTCGTTTTACTATGAAGACTCGCCGAGACAAAAGAGCACATTGTTATGATTTTGATTGAGTCTTTGTATATTACATCAGTCGTACTGTAAATACTCTCGCCAAGACACTCCGACACAAGAGAGTGCATATACGACAGCGCGTCTAGCTTCATACATTTCCAATATAACATGACTACGCTTTGTAAAGATTTTCTGTACTTTTGAGAGATCAGCATCAACTGGTTATGTATAGCTTGATTGCTCGCCGTGCCGTTACTCTCTAGCACTTGCCATGGCTCGGAGTGCCTCGGGATAAATAGTGTGTACAGTCACTATAAGGATTTTGTTATAATCTCTTTTAATTGTAGATGAGTAATGGGGAACTTAATATCGTGACGTGCGTGTCCTGTTGTTTGTTCACTACAGGAACTGATGGACGTTACCTTAAGCGCCAAACAGAATAGGGTATTTCACCAAAAAAATTTCATTAGTCCGTCTGTTAGATTGTCGAAAAATATTGGATACGTGTTTTTTGTTCTATCAAATTAATAAAAAATTACGAAAATAAAACGTGTCAAAGATCATAAGTGGGGGCTTTAAACGTCACTTTGTGGGTAAACAATTACTAACCTTGTGACGTCATACGACTTGACGCGACTTTTCAAAGCATTGTATCGTCTTCATCTTTTGTTTAAGTGAAAAAAGAAAAAATACGTGTCCATTAGTTTTTGAAAATCTATCTGACTGACTTATTAGATTTTTTTGGTGAAATACCTTAATCTGGACCGACACAATTTAGATTGCCATCGACAAGGTAAGAACAAGATGAATAATTGACTGTTAATGTTGCCATTGCTTTACTGCACTATTATCCAGTTGACACTAGTATATGTACATTTGTATACTATCATGTCTCGTGTATTATATTGTAAGTCAAGGCACGTTCACAAACAAGCCAACATTCATATCCCCCAGGCGGGAAACTAACACGACTCAGGCTCATGGCTCAGAAGGGTAAGTGAGAGTAAGTACCAAACAGAAAGTGCAAGAAGTTCTGTTGATCTGTTGAACTAGTTTTATTTGGATCCAGTAGAATTTGCCAAATAAGTGAATTAAAATGTGGGCTTTTAACAAGAAACCTTTCTTGTTTAAGCTGATAGAAAAAGGTTCATCAAAACTTTGAAGTCTTTTCGGCACCTACGAAGTCATAAAGGGGTCGAAATGATGACTGTCATTGATAATTGTGATAATAATTATATTGATAATTTTCATTGATAAATATTTATCTTGATAATTATCTTAACAGTAGTTACGAAAATACCGAAAATCAAAAAGATCATCAGTGATGAATCAACATGAAAAATTTTCTGTAAATGGTTATCAAATAATTTCTAAGATGATAATGATAATTTCAAGAACTGCCACGCAACTTTATACAAAGATTCAGTTTACCACTCCACTTTACTAATCAAAAAGAACCAGCTACAAAAGCTCGAAGGGACCCTAAACCCTAAAGCTCATACGCGCATCAAATGTTGTTTATCTTTAATTAGTTGAAAATTGCTGATTCATGTCGTGGCGATAACGTCCACCCACGTTCTAGTTGCTGTTCCGAACTCCATCTGCGTCTATCATAACATTGGTGACGGCCCTGATGAGATATAAGTGTTTTACATAACTATTGTTGCAGTCAATTGTGGATGTTTGTTTGTTTTATGGATTAGCGGGTAAATTGGGCGCTGGTTGGTCTTGGTGACTTCGATAATGATTATCATGGCAGCCTGTAATCATTTACTGTTGGGATTACCTTCGACCTCTTTCTTCTGTCATACTTTTTGGTTCTCGTACCCCTCAGCCAATTTCTCGCGACTGTGGCGATGTTGTCAAACAAACGCCATATTGGATGACAAAAATAAGGTAATGGACAAAATTCTGTTTCAGTGTTGAGATAGCAACAGTTGAAATGACGAAATTTGCAGTTACGAATAGAACGGAAGATTAAAATGTTGCGGACCTCTGAACAGGTGTTAAGAGAGATGTGTATGAAGATGTCGGTTATCCTTTAAATAGTGGCGTACAAGAACAAATTATTTTGGCGATCTATAGAGAAAGGCACTGTATAAAGGACACATTGAATACACATGACGAAACTGCTCGTGTAAGCACAATAACGACTGCCAATCTGAATATTTAACGTAAATAACGAGATGATAAAATGCGATCCGCTTTTGGAAACAAACCCACCGGAGACCCCAAAGCTACAGATTAAATGACATCTCAAATGAACAGTAAGAAGTTTAACATAACGTTTCGTTGAGCGAATCACATTCATATGTAAATATGCGCGGGAGACTGTACACAAGGCGCTTACGATGACTGCATTGTTAGTCCAGCATTCAAACGAGTCAAAATCACGAGTGCAGCATATTGTTGGTGACTTCTAGTCAATGAAACTGTTTTACTTATTAGTAACTGTCGCTGTTTCCGCTGGGGGAATGTTCTGAAGACTATCTGAATGTTATATGTATAGTGCGTGTGACTACGAATAATGTTAGGTGTTACCGTTATATCTCCGGGAAGGATAGAACACCCGGTTTAGTGTCGTAAACTGGTGTTTCTAATCAACCTAAATTCTTCATTGTGAATGGAAGTAAGCTCACGGTTCCTTCGCTGAAACTACTAAAAACCTTTAGAATTAATCACATTAATTATGAAGAAGCAAAATTTCATTAGTTATCATTCATTCATTCATTTTCATTTGATTTTATTCTACAGCACAAAAAGGGGTCAAATAATAGTGGAAGTCTTTACAAAAATATGAATCCAAAAAAAATGTGAACGAGTATTTAGTAAAGGGCAGAGATTATATCAAACCCCTTAATAATCAACCAAAACCAAAATGCATAATCTATAAGCTCATTCTCATATAAATATTAAACCCCCAATGCAGTGCACTCAAGTAAAGGTCCAAAAATCGATAACGTCAATCCTGCCCCCGTTTCAGAACAGGGTTGAATAACCGGATGAATTTTTAAAGCATTTTGTGTAGTGCAAACTGCGTCGCTATGAGGCAGATGAAGTCCGCACCTCCCGCTTGAGAATATTAAAATTCTTCGTGGACCCGTCCTAAGGCACAATGCACATTGTCAACGCATATAAACCTACACTGTTGCCTTTACTTGCCATTGTACTGCCCCCCTTGCACTTTCTTTGCTGTTTTCACGGCGTATTCTACTATTTTATTATTCATAACAACCGCCTTATGCGCATCTCCTATAATGTTAATAATTGAAGACATCCGTGACGTTGAAATGTTGGAGCGACTTGGAACAAGTCATGCCTGAAACTCCTTTATTTATGTGTTGTCTGTGTACTCATATTGAAAGTATGCATGAATGTGCCGTGTGGTGCGGTGCCTCGAGGCGTTAACTCCCTTTTTAGGGATAGGTCTATCTTCAGCAAACGGAAAGTACTACGAATGTGGAGTAAGTCAAAGAGGACGCGGCGTTTTAAGGTTTTCGCCTACTCCCAGAGCGAATGGCGTGAAATTATGTAAGCATGCACGATATTGGATGAATCGAATCAAATCGATATCGAAACTTTCGCTTTTGCGATTGCGAGTATTTTACCGAGTAATATTTTTACGGCACGACTAAAGCATTAAAAGGTATATGTTACGATTAAACTGTTATTTTAATCCAGTCGTGCGCGAAATGATTCGAGTAACTTTACTCCGAAGGTTTCCAGCCGCATATTATTGAAATAAAGAAAAAATCATTTCTTTGGCATGGGATAAAATTATGCGTTGATATGACTGCATGTTTATGGCTTATTGTTCTCTCTCGATATTATACTTAGCACCGTATTAAACATTTTATTGAGTAATGTTCACCCTGATAGAATTCAACACAAAGGTCAAGTGTATGTTAATATATTTTAAAGATACTCCGTGGGCGGCACGATTTATTATGCTTTGATACACATTAAACTATGCAAATAAATTTTAAAATATACATCGATAGGTGTGAACATAAAATGTTGCGGAGGCTTTGCACGAAATTTTTGACCCGAAAAGGTTATTTTTTCTTGAAATATTCACTTAAAAATATTTCATACTAATAAGGCACGGAAGCGATTAACTGCACTTGTACTCACGAATTACATAATATATATAATCATTTCTATTTTAAGAGAATTAAAGAAAAATAACGACTGTATTTAATTGTAGTATTGTTTTCTGCCTGAAACTACCGACACAAGAAAAAATCTTACTCATTTAATTAAAATCTTGTTTAAAGGGTTTCCGTTGGGTTTATAGGTGACACCCATTTTGATTTTTATACAGTCTTATATTCTTGAAATAGAACCTAAATAAGCATTTTCTGATCACACCTTTCCGCAACAGCCTTTTCGCAACTATTTTAGGGTCGGCTTCCAGCCTAACTGGGTACCAGTATTTTACATGGAGCGACTCACAGTCCTTCCATTGTATGTCACTAATCGTGTTGAAGTCATTTCATCAAGAGCGTTTTTACCTATAAAGGGTGTAAAAGTACCCCTAACGCAAAACGAAGGATACTTGTTCTCCCCACCACTGCGATCATTTTTTTGTTCTAGACCATACCTGGGAACCCCGTAGTTACGGAGATATTAGGGGTCAAAGTTCCAAATTTTGCACAGCTGTTTTTGTAAATACTAATATTTCAGATCATAACTTTACTTATATTACCTCCATGACCCTTTTACTATTCAAAGCATCTACTAGCACAATGTTTTAAGAGTGCTACATTGAGTTTTACCGTAAAATTAGATTTCTGACCCCAAAAAAAAAAGTCGTTTCCCAGTAAATTTTTTTGCGTAGGGGGACTTAGTTTGATGTGTGCTTTACACCCTGGGTGCTTTTACTACAATACCTTAATAATACTACGGTGTTAAAGACTGACATTCAGTTTCTTCCAATAAGACTGGCAGCCGACCCCATAAAACTTGGGAACAAGCAACAAATGATTATGATATTACGATAGATCCAGCTTAAAAAGCATCGATTATGAAGGAAGTACAGCCATGTATCGACGTTACCTTTTTTCCTAACTATTTCGCGGTCGACTACTAATAAAATTAAAAAAATACTGCATGGCATCAGCACTATACAAATTACAACTAATAAGGCGTTATGAAGTCAAATAAATATTTATCAAAGACATTCATCTTATTTAATTTAGTGTAGGTACTTAATTCATTTAATTTTTTGCCAAACAAAACTGGTTTGTTTGCAAAATAATAATTTCTATAAGATTTAAAACGCGACAAGGAATTTAGGTAGATAACGATCTATTGATTTAGATAGGCGGTTTTTTTAATTAATGCGAAGTCAAATTAAATATTGTTATTTGTCAGCTGCTTTTATATAAAGCGTGTTCGAAATTAAATTTGATTTTGTAAGAATGCGTTAATTTATTAATGAACTGTGTTATTTTGGAGAAGATGAAGCCGACTTTTGGATGATTTTAATCATGATATAAGAAATCAATAAAAAATTACGAAGATAAAACGCGTCAAAGATTTGAGTGGGGGTTTGTGACGTCACTCACTGGTAAAAAATGTCATACTATTGTCTTAGAATATGACGTCACACGATATTTCAAAGCACTATATCGTCTTCATTGTTTGTTTACGTGAAAAAAGAAAAAATACCTGTCCAATATTGTTTGGAAATCTATCTGATGGACTAATTAGTTTTTTTTGTTTACTACCTATTGCCAAACATATGTGGCTGTGGGCAAGGTTCCGGAGATCCACTGGATGCGAGACGCACGAGACCGGTCAATGTGGCTATAGCGTGGGGAGGCCTATGTCCAGCCATGGACGTCTCTCGGCTGAAACGATGATGATGATGATGGTTATCTACTATAAGAAGAAGCAGAGCAATAGAACTATACACATTATCAATAGCACAATAGCTGCAAGAATAGGGATGTTTACTGATTAAAAAAAATATGATTCTAATTAGTCCATCTGTTAGATTATCGAAAAATATTGGATACGTATTTTTTGCTTTATCAAATCAATAAAAATTGACGAAGATAAAACGCGTCAAAGATTTGAGTCCCGGGTTGTGACGTCACTGACCACTAAAAAATGTTATACTAATGTCTCAGAAAATGACGGCACACAAGTTTTCAAAGTAATGGCTCGTCTTCATTGTTTGTTTACGTGAAAAAAGAAAAAATACCTGTCCAATATTTTTAGGAAATCAATTTGATGGACTAATTAGATTTTTTTTGTTAACTACCCTATTCAATCATATGAATTACTTCCCATTGTTTGTCAAACTTCTCTTATTTTTGGCGATGACTGTACAATCAATACTGCTTTGGTAGTTTAATTAATTAATTCATATGTATTTCATATAAGTAGATTTTGAAAATAATGTTGGTAGCTATTTATTATCTTATCGAAATCTTGTCTAATCTCTGAACCCATAGGTCATCTTATTATTTATTAAATTGCTTAAGATTCCATCCTAACCTGAAATACTTAATACGGGTGACATTTAGGAAAAAAAACATTTAACAAAAAAAACGTTTAAATGTAACCACATTATTTATGGATGACGCAAGAACCAGACCAATTCCAATGAAGACCTTTTGGACGAAAAGGTGAACGATTTAGCTTCTGTAAAAATGGACTTGTCTTATTAATTTGACTAAAAGCTATTCAGACACCAAACGATAGATCTAATCATTATTTAAAATTCAAAACACATTAATCTATCATTAAGAATAGCAACTAAACTCCCAAAGCCGTTACGTATTAAGCGCCAAATTTCGCGTGACCGAAAATGGAGTAAAGCCATAACATTTTTCTTGGATAAGTGAATATAATAAAAGTTCAAAGTAAACAGGCGCAGTCGAGCGGCATATAAAATGCAAAGTAATGGAGCCGCGAAGTAGGGTATCGCCTCTTAACAGGTCTAGAAGTTTTCCTTTATCCGTTACACTTTTATTCCATTTTCACAGGGAAACCGCTGAAGTTTTTTCTCTTGAAGAAAAAGTTAATGCTATTGTGCCGTATTCATAATTAGACCACACGCGATCGCGTAAGGAGCCACAAGAATTTAAATTCCTGACGTTCGGGGAAAAAATTCATGCCATCCTCGTTGTTAATACTTTCTACGTTTCGTTTTTACAAAAAATATCTTTGAACTGTACGCTATGCGCTGGATGTGTTCGTGGAAGAGTTTAGGTTTGTGCAGAGCACGCGAGACAAACTATAGCAATTTACGACGTGTTACATAAAACTCACGTTCCTAAATTCATCTACTTGGGTGGCCCAGTTTGATAACCATTAGCTTTTTGTAATGGTTGATCTTAAACGAGAGTAATAGGTTCGTTCTTTCTTTGTTTTAGCAGTTGTGGAACACGAGGCAAGCCGCAGTAGAACGTGTTACAATTTAAGTGGTTCGATAACGGACTCTTTAGTTCCGAAGTGAACAATGGTTAGCCACTTTTTGATAGCACTGCCGAGACAAGAAAGGGTTTTTATTTACACGATGTCAGTTTTTTTGTTGGAAGTGTATTGCGATCGTTGTTCGTTTGTTGTTGTGAGTGTTAATGTGTTTGTTTGATTAATCGCTTTGAATAAAAACAGGTGTTTTTATGCTTTAAGTATACAACTTATTAAGTGGTAATATTTTTTACTTTAGCTGGTAAGAGCTCTATGTCAAACAAGTTGAAAATTTGGCATATGCGGATCCAGAAGCTTTTAAAATTTCCGAAACAGAACGCTATACAGTCAGTTTTAAAGCACACTCATAGTTTTCAACCGCTAACCCGACGACAAAGCTCTAAAACAATAGAAACGACTTTAAAACTTAAAATAACAACGACAGAGCGCGCAAAGAATGCAGTGGAGTCGCGTTACGCGTCAGTTCTGTCTAGAAGTGTCCCGAATGTCTGCAATTCAACCCGTGTATGTCTGGCAATGCATTCTTTGGTTTCAACATAGTTTCAACGACACATCGGTTTTAAAACCGCTCCCTGTGACAGATGTTGTTGTACGTGACTCCACTGTAAAACAACCGCGTTATGTAGTGGAATATAAAAATAGATCGAAGTGTTTTTGAGGTACGGTTTTTGTGGCCCGAAGTGCATTTACATTACCATATGGAGCTTTATTTGTAGTGTAGTTGTTTTACTATATTGCTGGTTTAGGAAGATCTAGGGGAAATATAAATGATATTATGTATTGCAAATTCAAAAGCGGATACGTATAGTATGGTCTGAAACCAACTATCTCCTTTGAAAGATATAATTCAAATACCTATGTACAGTCAGCCCCCCCAAATATGTATACACTTAGAAATGTTTAGAAGAAATTTACGCCTTTTGGATTGTTTCATTTTCATGCTATGTAACGAAACTAATATTTTGAAACCCATATCAAAATAAAGTAGACCATAACTCAGAGTTACAAGAGTTATTTCACAAGAAATTCGCGTTTAAACTTTGCCACATATGCTCGTGCACTTTGCTCGTGATTGTACTTTAGTATGTTTGATAAACCATCTGATGAATATTTTAGCCTATAATATTTCCTATGGAACTAAACCAAAATTAATTTCCTTTACAGCTAACAGTCTTAACCTGATACGAGGTCTTACACAAGGCGTATGGTTTTACTGAAAGACATTTCAATTTCAAACGTATTGAAATCGAACGTTTGACGAAGACTTACGTATGGCTATGGTATCTAAAGTATTGATTATCAGTAACTAACTGATGGCCGCGGCTTCGCCCGCGCGGATATTGGAACTTGACAAATTATATAGGTGCCTTCCTCGAGCAACACTCTATCCATTAGTGAAACAGCACAAAAATCAGTGCAGTAGTTTTTGAGTTACGATTAGACAGACAGTTTTTTAATATGTAGTGATGTAGTGACAAGTAATCCTGCCATTAGTATCGACTGTGAATACTTAGTCTACCCCATCAGGTCCCGTGGGTCTATCATTAAAAGGGCAAGGGGATTATATCGGGGAGGGCGAGTCGGATTATTTACTAATAACATTATGGTGTATTTCGTTGATCACCGCTTGCAACATGTAGTTTGCATGGAAATGCCTTTCAATTGCATGTTATAGTGGACAGTATTGGAAGACTTGCGTAAATGAGGATTATGAATATCACATCACACTAATATTATAAAGGCGAAAGTTTGTGAGTCCGTGAGTCCGTGAGTGTGTATGTTTGTTACTTCTTCACGCAAAAACTACAGAACGGATTAGGATAAAATTTGGTACACAGATAGTTTATAACCTGGATTAACACAAAGGTCAGTTTTATCCTGATTTTATCTTCCCGTGGGATAATTTTCGAGTTGTAAGGAGCGAAGCCGCTGGTAAAGTTATAAATTAGTTACTAGCTCGCGGTATCGCTGCTGTTATGTACCTATGGATTACGTTTTAAACATAACCTATATCAGTCAGGGCAGGGATAATGTGTAGCTTGCCGTTAGCAAGAAAGGACTTTTAGAATGAATCAGAAGTACCAAAGATTGCCCCTATACAGGGTGTTAGGTTAAACGAGGGACATATTAAAGGAGGAGTATTCAGTATTCACTTCTCGTTCCAAATATGTAAAAAAACTATAACCTTAATTTGTGACGTAATTGTCCCATGGCCCCCGCACGCTCTTCAGATCTCGGTTATTAGACGTTTCTTTTTCGCTTTTGTCCTACGCCAGTTTTAAAATATTTAGGGAAAATGGATTATACCTAAAAGTCATTGGTCCGCGCACATTTTCTGTGATAAGCGCAAATTATCAATTTAATAAAAAAATACTTACTTTGTGGGTAAAAAGGTACTAACGACACGACTCGACGTGACTTTTTGAAGCACTGTATCGTGTTCATCTTTTGTTTAAGTGAAGAAAGAAAAAATACGTGTCCATTATTTTTAGAAAATCTATCTGACGGACTAATTAGATTTTTTTGGTTAAGTACCCTATTGTAGTGGCAATTGCAACGGCTCCTTGAGCGTTATTGCTGATAGGCAGGATGAAAGCGCCATAGTTAGGCATCTTATTAAAAGCACCTTATCTGTAGTAGAATATAAGTACCTACATAGTTTTATAAGTAATATTGTTACTAATATTCTAGAATTGTAAGGATTTCTAGTGTTAATGTTATGTGAATCGTGTTTTTTTATTGTTATTAAGTACTAATAGAGGTAGGCTAAGTTATATTGATACTAACTGAATGGACCTCTGTAGTCTGTTTAATAAATAAATTATTGTTATTATTAAAAAACCTCCCTAAGAAAGATCAAATAACCCTCCTTTTGGGCTTCGCCGCAGTCGGGTAATTACAAAACAAAATAAAAATAGCATTACTCTGATTTATAAAAAATAAATAAAAATAAAATAAAAACTTTTTATTTCAGACTACAAAGAATCCATAGAATGTTAGTACTTACAGTAAAACTTATAAAACTAGTATTAGTAGTAAAAAGAAAAAGAAAAATATAATTATATAATGTGGGTGTTAACCCAGTGCTGGACGTACCGCGTGTCCAGCCTATCCGCAATAAGCCAGGAGTGAGTTAGAGAGCAGGTATGAGTTTTTAGTCCGACTGTCAGTAAGCTAGTTTTAGAACCCTCAAGTTTCAAATTATTAGACCGTTGAAAAGACAAAAAAATAAGCCATTCCATTTGAAGAAATTTAATTCAATTAAAACCTTTTATTTCACTTTGAATCAGAGCGCGATTAAATTGAAAAGTTTTCTAGGGCAGGAATTAATCGTGTTAAAACTAGTTATAAGTGCTTAATTTAACCTAGTTTACAGTTTCTGCAGACATTTAAACTGAGTCTTTTTTGTTGATTATTCTGACCTTCTTTTTAGGTTTCTATTACTTGGTCTATAATAGTTTTACATTTAGCATAATCTCTTAGTTTCAGGATGACTTCACTTATAAAATATAGATAACTGCGTTGGTCTAGCGATCGCAAACGCGAATTTTGATGCATGAGGTCTTGGATTCGAACTCCAAATTGGTTCTGGTATAACGTGTGCGTACCGGTACAGCACATTTTGGTGTAATTCTTACAGGCGTGATGTTATATTATGTACTCATTATATACTCATCAATCATCATCAACAGCCTATTCATGTTCCCACTGCTGGGACACAGGCCTCCTCTCTTTGAGAGATAATCTACCACGCGGGCCTAGTGCGGATTGGTAGATGTCACATGTCTTCGAATTTTTTGGTTCTAAGACATGCCGGTTTCCTCCTCCTTCACCGTTTTGAGAGCAGCGGTGATGAAATAAATAACACAAAGTAATGTGGCTGCCTGGATTCGAACCCACGACCTACCGTTCGTAAGTCGGGGCAGCCACCACTTGCCAACTGCTGCTCTCTGTATACTGTTTTACTTAAAACAATACTCGTAAAGACAAAGAAACCGAGATAGATCTCTTAGCTACATAACAATAATAACTAACAAACAATGACGAACTCTTCAACTGTAAAGAAACTCTTATCATAATAGAAGGCTCTCTACTATATTCTACGGCTTTACATTCCAGCTAAGTTTATTGCCTGATTTCAACTAACCCACTATTTGTAAGTAGTTTTATGTGAACATAAAAATTAAGTTTCTTTGTAAGTGCCGTGTTTAAGTACAGCTTTTAACGAAAAGCTTCATAGGAACATAGATACCTGTGTTTTTGGGATTAGACTTCTTATGGGGATAGAGGAATAAAATGTTAATACAAAAGTCCATAACATAACATCAAGCCTGTGGATTCCCAAAGGGTTTTTGGGGGGCATGAGGAACAGGGTGTAAAGTTCCTCATCCCCTATAGAAAAGGGAGGATCCTCCGACCAGACGGGTGTTGAGTCTGGTGGGCTAACTGCCCGACATCTGTAAGTCGGGATTTTCTATATACGCTAATGTGGCGGATAACTTTGATAGCGCGATGCAGAATTGCCAATGTTAGTTCGCATCTGTTGCGATAGATGGCGCTGTCGCCACATCACTCCCCTCCGAGACCGGAGGTCGATTGCAGGCTGAGTCTTGATGCTTGCCAGGCCAGTAGAGGGTTCCAGTGAGTCGGATCCGGATGCCGCATTGTTCACGGTGAGTCGGAACTGTCTGCGGTGATACCCCAGTGAGTCGGGGTGATGCTGCACGTATGCTCCAGTGAGTCGGAGTGTGCAGTGCTGCGTAGTGGCTGGCTGGCTGCTGCGTCGACCAGGAGAGAAGAGCGTCTCTGCTTGTTGACCGGCCGAAGTGCAGTGTGCTGTGCCAAGGTCGCTGATGAGGCTGAGGGTGATGACCAGGAATGCGCTTCCGCTGCATGCTGGTGGTCAGGATACCCGGTGAAGCCGTAGTTGCTGGCTGACGGTATGACTCGCTGCTCGAAGGCTCGAGGAAGTGATGATGAAGTAGTTGCACGAAGGCTGCGCTGACGTTCATGCTCGGGGTCACCAGTTTGGGGGGCATGAGGAACAGGGTGTAAAGTTCCTCATCCCCTATAGAAAAGGGAGGATCCTCCGACCAGACGGGTGTTGAGTCTGGTGGGCTAACTGCCCGACATCTGTAAGTCGGGATTTTCTATATACGCTAATGTGGCGGATAACTTTGATAGCGCGATGCAGAATTGCCAATGTTAGTTCGCATCTGTTATTCAATACCTAATAGTGCACCTACGTTTACATACGGGACCGAAACGTGGTCGCTCACAATGGGCCTCATCAGAAAGCTCTAAGTCACCCAAACGGCAATGGAGAGGGCTATGCTCGGAGTTTCAAATGAGGACATCCGCATGAGAACCAAGGTTACCGACGTAGCCCGAAGAATTGCCAAACTTAAGTGGCAGTGGGCAGGGCACATTGCTCGCAGAACGGATGGCCGATGGGGCCGGAAAGTTCTGGAGTGGCGATCGCGAACCGGAAGACGTTGCGTTGGAAGGCCGTCCACTAGGTGGACCGATAACCTGGTGAAGGTTGCCGGGATCCGCTGGATGCGAGACGCACGGGACCGCTCAATATGGCAACACTTAGGGGAATCCTATGCCCAGCAGTGGACCTCTTTCGGCTGAAATGATGACACCTACATTTCGCCAGTTATGTGTAAGTCCCATGTAATAGGGGGCGAGCCTATTGCCATCAACTGGGCACAAATCCAGACTTCGTGACTGCTACAGAGAAATTCCTGGTGGACAAACCCAATAGGGTAGTTAACAAAACAAAAATAGTCCGTCAAAAAAGATTAGACACGTATTTTTTCTTTTTTCACGTAAACAGACAATGAAGACGATACAGTGCTTTGAAAACTCGTGTGCCGTTATATTGTACTCAAAACTCACTCAGTACTCAAACCTTTGACGCGTTATATCTTCGACAATTTTTATTGATTTTATGAAACAAAAAATACGTATCCAATATTTTCGAAAATCTAACAGATGGACTATTTTTGCAACTAATGTTACTTCTTCACGTAAAAACTACTCAACGGATTTGAAAAAAATTTGGTACACAGATAGTTTATAGCCTGGATTAATACATACGATTTTATCTTCCCGTTGGATAATTTTCGAGTTGTAGCGGGTGAAGCCGCTGGCAACAGCTAGTTAAATATAATATTCAATATTTATTTAATCCAATTCAAGTGAGTGAGTAATACATTACATAACTAAAAACTATCCTAAATGTGCATAAACAAACAAAAGTTATTACTGGATAATCCGTTACCCCTTTTCTATTCCTGGTTGTCTGACAATTGGGTTTAATACTGGGCACAGCTATACGCTCACGAATACACGATAAAAACGCTCAAACACAAAGAATCCCTTAACTCCGTCCTTCACAAATTGCGGTAACAAAACCAAAAAATAGTCGCAAAAACAAAACAATGCTTAAGTTCCCGATGTTAACCGAAGCGCTCTCGTTAAATTTAAATTGTTTCACGAATAAAAACCGCAATAAAATAGTTCTATTGACAGCGGTACACGCAACTTCACTTACCTCGACTTGCCTGCGCAGGAGTGTCCGGCCAACAGAGGTTTCCGACGATCCAAATATGTAACCTCTAAGGTATTTATTGCCTTTTGTGATTAGTTTTAAACATACAAGGGTGAATAAATCCGTGATGACAAAATACAAGGGGTAGGGCATTTATTTATTAGCTGTGGAAACGAATTCTTTGCTGAAAAATTTAGAGTGGGATTGGGTTTTTTGGAGCTATGCAAGGATTGCGCGGGCTAATTGGCACACGCATTAGTTGATTATTATCTGAGTATATTTTAAGAATTATAATGAATAAAAAAATAATCGATACAAATAAATAAATTTTATATTCTGTTTGTAATTTCAAAACATCAGTTTTTTACTGAATGCACATATAAGTATATAAGTACGGTAATATCACAAATATACTTTTTTATATTTTTGTCAGTCTGTTTGTTCCGGCAAATCTCCGAAACGGCTTGACCGAACTTTGATTTTGACAAAATAGATTAGAATACGAGTAAAAAAATAAAACTCTTAAAATGCTTAACAAATTCCCAATACCTACGATTCACATAAGAATTATCATTATAATTTAACAATGTCGCTACTCGCGGGCAACAGTGAACACTAAGTATTCTTGGTGGCCCAGTGGTGGCGGCCCCGACTGACGACGTGGGTTGGAACCCAGGCAGGCGCATTACTTTGTGTAAGTAATTTATTTTATCAAAACGGTGTTTATTTTATCAAAACGGGGATTATTTCTCAAAACGGTGAAGGAAAACATTGCGAAGAAACCGAAATGTCTTAGAACCAAAAATTCGAAGATGTGACATCTACCATTCCGCACTGGGCCCGCGTGGTGGATTACAACCCTGCCGCAGCCTAGAGAGGAGGCCTGAGTCCCTGCAGTGGGAACAATGTAGGCTGATGATTATGATGATGATGATGATAAGTATTCTTATAGGTAAATAAAATATCGAACCTATATAAAGCAGCAGAAAAACTACAAATAAATAAAAGAGAGACCGAATATAGGAGCAGTAATCTCTCGAAATAAAAAGAAAATCGATTCAATCCCAGCTAGTAGGTACACATATCATTACTTGCAAGCATTTGTCGACACATAGTAATGGGATCGCTCAACAAATATACGGAAGTGCGTCCCCTAACCCAGTTTTTTTCTTCGGATACAGGAATAACTCTGTAAAAAGAGCAATCAATCACGTAAGAGTATTTCCCTGTATCAGACTCATAGAGCTGTGTACAGATGCAACTTTCCGAATCCTTAAAGATTTAGTGTTAGTACTTTTTACACCGTAGCGTATCATGAACGATTTTTGTTTTATTTTTTAGGATTTTGGCGTTCTTTCGGGAACTTTGCGTTAAGGTTCCCGAATAGAGGTGATGGCTATTGGTTTTACCATCATCACGCTTGTAATTCTTGCAAGGTTACGTAGAAGTGTAAATATCGCACCGTGGCTGCTACTCAAAAGTTCTTATTGGGAAACACATGGGAAACAAAAAAACGTTTTTCCCGAGCCAGTTGCCGAACCCAGGATCTCATGCTCAGGAGTCGTAATGGCGATCTTACGTTCGTCAAATTTCATCGCAGTTCGTTGAGCCTTTTGGGGGGGGGGGGGCGAAATCATCAAATAACCCCTCCCGCTCTTGGACAAAGCGAAAGGGACTGTCAGACTTCTACTGACTAAAAACCACCCATGTTCCTTCTTAGCCCTTGTGCCAAGGCCGCGGTATCTCTTTCGAAAAACCCGCAGCCCCGACGGGGGTTCGTTGAAAAAGCCTGAAAAAGTAATAAAGAAAAGTACTTTCGAATTATAATTAGTAGGTATTACTTTAAAATGGTGGATGAAAGATAATAGAAACCAACTAATGAAAATATAACCTATTCAAACAAGTATCCAGTAATTTTTGCTCATACAGCTTCTTCTTCGATGTTTGCAAGTTACTGAGCTTTCATGAAGTATACTTTATTCAGTGTATTACAACTCCGAGTATCTTCAAGCAGCACCTCAGTGAAGTTATCGACAATTACCTTGTAACTTGTGCATCCCTGAAACTTTACTAGAAAACAGATAACTAACTATGAATATATTTAAAAATCAATGCCACAAGAACGGGCTCACTTAGCCAAACCAAATATTTAGGCTTTGTTTGGACTATTTAGTAGATGGTTTATGTGAAGTTTGCACAAAATCGGTCGAGCGGTTCTTTATTTATCACTTTTTTTGTAACAAATGAATTCAATAAATGGCGGATCATTTTTGTTAATGGGGATTACAGCTGGACCGATTTTGATGAAAATTTTCGTATTAGTTCAACTGGATTCGAAAACGGTTTAGATTTACAATTGGACCCGGTAGATGGCACTGCTGTCCGGGCAGGACGACGTCTGCCAGGTCTGCTAGTTTAAACTCTATGTATTTTCCAGTAACGATGAAATTATTGCGTTTTGTACCATCAAACATTCGATTTTTCTCGTTGCCTGTTCCTATAATAAAGTACAGGTATTTAGTGACCCGAAAATCTGGCAACCAACCTTATTAAAGGGTATCGTATTACCCAGTAGATACTAATTTTGTTGTGGAGGTCAGATAGGTAGTCGCTCCGTGTAAAATACTGGTATTCAGCTACATCCGGTAAGACTGGAAGCCGAACCCAACATGTTCCCTAAAAAGTAAGAACATGATAGTTTATCTATTTTATTTTCGAGTTGTTATACCCGTCTTACGTTACACTGCGGTGCAAATACTCACATATCCACCATCCGGGCAATGCTAGCAAATCCGGATCCGAGAAGCATTTGGCAGAGTGCTGTGAGCTGACGACAGAATGCGACTCCCCGTCGTCGAACGCCATTTTGTCCCTTTCGATACAGCACTTTGCACTCCGTGATCCAACGGGCCAGTAGATTAGCTAAAAGAATAAAACTCATTAGCTTTTGAGAGCAAAGTCGAATCGAGGACGGGACTTAAAAGAGCTGTGTAAAATTACGGTTCAATTAATCAGTACCTACGTTACTTGATTTCATTTTTGTGCTGTTCTGTTACTGGGTTTTATAGTAGGTACATGACATAAAAACAAATAAAAAATTATCAAATCAAAACGTACCTACTTGGACGGTGGATTAACGATATCAAATTAAATATTTAAATTATTGTCATAAAAAAGTTGCAATCAAACGAGGCGTAGTTTTATAACGTCCTCAAAAACAATTGACACAACGACATCATGTCATGAAGTCTGTTGGTAGGAAACAACCAACAAGAAAACCTACCAACAGTTGGTTACCCATGCATGTATTTACCTCAAGATTCAATCGCTCTCCCGATAAAATAAATGCTAATTTAGGTAAACCGTTTGGCAGCAAATCCAACGTAATCTTTAACCTATAAAAACTGAGAACATCTTTAAAAATAAATCTAACTTTAAACACATTGAAAGCTAAAAAGATTAAGACTTGATGCTTCACAAGAATTATTGGCACATAAAAATAATCTTTACGCTTGCCACCAAAAACCATTTTCATTTAAATTGTTAAGATAGTGGACAAAGAATCCAGAGAAAATTCTCGTTTTGTGTGTGTGGGAAGGTAGCATAAACAAGACAAATTCTACTAGGTATTTAGATCAAACGGAAAAGGATAGCAAGGAATCGTTTACAAATTGATATAAATCGTTCGATCTCCATCCATCTTATTTAGGTCCATCGAGCGTACGTGGGTAATAGACGAATGACATCTATCTTTATCCGACGCCGAATAAATATTTAAATGAGATATGTTCCAAAAACATTTTAGGATCTCTAAGTTAGAAAAACACGACCGGTAGCTGGCTATTAATTTGAATTTAAAAGTGTTCTTAAAAATGAATGTGGTCCCATTTAAATTGGTTACGTGGCACCCGCATCTTGTGACTAATGTATATTTTATCGCAAAAGGTGTTCATTAATATTCTAATTATATTATTTATTTTTAGTTTTGGCTGGTTTGGGTCGTTTTATTGTCCCCTAAATTTTTTAGTCTTATCTTTACATGAAGCGTTAGATGTAAACATCCCATAATATTCAATTACATCATTTTTAAATTGTGGTCGTTATTGTACTTACTAGGCAGATGTCATAAACCTTTTTGGTGTTGTGGTTTATGCTAAATTAATGTTTGAACATTACGAGAGGTAATGGTCGAGTCTGAAATGCCTAATTCATCGCCTTTTGTGATGAATCAGTTTAAATTGACGTCGAGAAACCGAACAGAGGAAAAAAACGGAATCGTCACGAAGAACAGGACGTAATATAAGTAAAGATAAACACAAAGATAAAGAAAACTCTTCACTTTTAACAATTAATAATTTCTGAAATAAATCCTACCCAATTATGAATCACTGAGCTTAAACACGAAGAATCAATGATGTAGGTCAATCATCGATGGGGCAGCATTAATCAAAAATAACAAATACACACATTGTAAGCACATCACCGGTAATTCAATAACTTTGTGCAACAATCATATTGATGGCTCCGGACGATAAATGATTCGAGTCGAGATTCCAAAGATTTTGTCGAGATAAAGTCGAGTGAGTTTGCGATTGTGGTCTAGATTTATTTTTAACCGACTACCCAAAAAGGAGGAGGTTCTTTTTTATGTTTGTTCGCGGATATCTCCGTCAATTGTCAACCGATTTTCAAAATTTTTTTTTTATGTTTAAAACTTGGGAAGCTAAGTTGGTCTAGTGGACGTAATTGTGACTGCTGTACATGAGGACTGGGCTAGATTTCCGGGTCTAGTCTAGGTTTTACCTGCGTAGTTCCCGTTCCCGTAACAATACAGGGAAAAAAACTAGCCCATGTTACTCAAGGTGAATGTAGCTTTCCAATGGTGAAAGAATTTTTGAAATCGGCGCAGGAGTTTTTGAGTTTATTCATTACAAACATTCATACTCGCACACAAAAATACAAATCTTTCCTCTTTTATAATAAGTGTAGATTAGTGTAGATTAAAAGACTCAATAACACTTTTGTTATTGAGTTTCTCAATCAAGACTTTTCGGGTAGCAGCCACGGTTTCTAGATTTGTGCCCGGTTGCTGGCAATAGGGTCGCACTCTATACATAACTGGCTAAATGTGGGCGTACTTATGGGTACATCTCTGCTTAACCCTATGGGGATTACAGGCGTGACGTTATGTTATGTTAATTCGGGAAAAAGCTCATAGTATGTGTGTTCCTTGGTTCCTAAGCAGCAATCAAAAGGCCACTACTCGCAATTAATGGCGTAAGAAATCTCGTTGCCAACTCTATCTTCGTCTTCGTCGTCTGAAAAGGAAAAAAAAATCCTTTTCATAATTATTGTCTTCAGTACGTACTGAGCTTTGCTCGTTTTTTTAACAATTTAAAATAACAGGTATTTTTGACAACTAAGTTTTAGGTCCCGCCTGCCATATAAAGGGTGTAAAAGTACCCTTAACGCAAACGAAAGGCACTTGTTCTCCCCACCACTGCGATCATTATTTTCTTCTAGACCATGCCTGGGAACCCCTAGTTACGGAGATATTGGGGGTCAAAATTCCAAATTTTGCACAGCTGTTTTTGTAAATACTAGTTTTTCAGGTTACAACTTCACTTAA
This sequence comes from Diarsia rubi, assembly GCA_932274075.1. NCBI lineage: Eukaryota > Metazoa > Arthropoda > Insecta > Lepidoptera > Noctuidae > Diarsia > Diarsia rubi. The sequence goes on along the minus strand of OW026424.1, from coordinate 13,457,378 downwards.
ATTACCTCCATGACCCTTTTACTATTCAAAGCATCCACTAGAAAAATGTTTTAAGAGTGCTACATAGAGTTTTACCGTAAAATAAAATTTTAAACCCCAAAAAAAAAATGTCGTTTTCCGGCAAAAAAAATTGCGAAGGGGTAGTTTGATGTACAGAATGCTCGGTTGACGTTTAAGTGAAGGGTTAATTTACACCCTGTTTAGATCTTTGGCAGTCGTTACAGGTAGTCACTGACCTGAAATTCTGAGATCCAGTCTTACCAAAGAGTATCGTAATACCTAGTATTAACTGGGTTGTGGAGGTCAAATTGGCAGTCGCTCCATGTAAAATACTGGTCTTCAGCTGCATGCAGTTAGACTGGAAGCCGACCCCGAAATACAAAGTTGGGTAAAGGCTAGCCAGGTGATGAAGTATTTTTGACAACTCAAAATTTGAAATTTTAAAATGCAAAGGTTCAACAAAAAAAAAATTGTAAAATTCAAACGTCCTTCACGTATTTCTAACTTTACTACTAAAATTTTAAAGTTAATACAGTTTTGAACCAGTATTTCAATCCGCCACCTCAATACTACAATTTTAATTTTAATGTTTAAGTCTTCAACACTGACGAGACAAAGTATCCCAATTAATTAATTAACGAAACATAGATAATTTATAATTAATTTGCAATATTAAACAGCCAATCTACAAATGTGTTTGGTCACATGTGTTTGTGTATTTGTGTGTGTGTGTGCGTGTGTGAAGAGTTCTCCGTCGGAATATTAACTGAATAAGTCACACAGACCTTATCGATCTATAAAATATTTACCATAATTAATTTCGCGTATTAACTAGATCGTAAATGATTTAAATTATTGCATTTTTATCTTGTTTGACCGCCGCTTTAATTACTTGGTTTTAAAAGTCGGTTTTACGATCTTGTTACTGCAGCGTGTTGTTATTTTTGTTGTTTATTTTCATGATCGTTTCATTTTCATTTGATAGGGCCAATTGGTTTTTACTGTGAGTATCTTTAATCATACTGCGTATTGTGGTAGGTAGATTTTATGATTAAATGACTATAGTATCGTACGACTTTATAATTGTCCACCCTTTTTTTTTTGGGTGTGGGAACTCATCAAAACGCCTCCCGCTCTTGGGCGGAAGGAAAAAGAAAGGAAGTGTCAGACTTCTACTGACTAAAAACCACCCATGTTCCTTAGCCCTTGTGCCGAGGCCGCGGTATCTCTTTCGAACAACCCGCAGCCCCGACAATTGTCACTCTGACAATTAAAAAAAAAATATTATGTTTGTGCGGGATTGATCAGGTATAATTTCGGGAATAAAAAAGAATACGTTGCTTGATGAGTACGTGCAATTTAATTAGTGAATAAAATCACATATGTAGGTAGCCGGTAGACAAAAGTTAAAAAATAAAACGATTAGCAATAATCCACGTAGCTGTATGCAAGTTTTTGTAGGCGCTTGCGGGAACATACCCCCGGGCGTTGAAAGCCTGCCTTTCAACCACTAATAATCTTCGGACTCCGGATATACAGGCAACGGACAAATCTTGCTGAATGATCTGCGTAACAGACCATTAGAAGTCTTGACGTCTGCAACTCTAACTATGCCGTCTGTCCCTGGATACGTAGCAACGATCCGACCCATTTTCCACTTGAGTGGGGGGAGGTTGTCTTCCTTTAACAGGACCAAAGAATTCAGCTTCAAGGAGCCCTTACATGCTCGCCATTTCATACGAAGTTGGAGCTCCGAGATGTACTCTTTGCTCCATCTGCTCCAAAAATGCTGTCGGAGAAGCTCAATGCGCTCAAATCGAGTCAGAGAATTGATGGACTGGTCTCGGTAATCAGGTGACGGCAGCGATGTCATAGGACGTCCAATCAGAAAGTGTCCGGGTGTGAGTGGCGTCAGATCCTCGGGGTTTGATGATAACGGCCTCAGTGGTCTGGAGTTTAAAATGGCTTCAACCTGAACCATCATGGTGTATAGCTCTTCGTAGGTAAGGTTACAAAGGCCCAGCACTCTGACTAAGTGATGCTTGGTTGATTTGACACCAGCTTCCGCAAGGCCAGCAAAATGAGGAGAATATGCGGGAATAAAGTGAAAGGTAATTCCTTCCTGAGCCATTTCCTCGGACAGCGAATCGCAATTCGCCTGAAGAAACCTAGAAAGTTCATTAGATGCACCAACAAATGAGGTGCCATTATCCGAGTAGATATTTCTCGGCTTTCCTCTACGTGAGATGAACCTCTTTAACGCCATAATGAAAGTATTGCTTGTTAAATCACCGACTAGTTCAAGATGAATAGATTTCGTTGAAAAACAAACGAAAATAGCTATATAAACCTTCACTAATTTACAGCCACGACCTTGACGAACAGCTGACTGAATAGGACCTGCATAGTCCAAGCCTATATTTTCGAAAGGAACACCTGCTAGAAGTCGCTGCTGTGGTAAATCTCCCATAATAGGACTTACAGTTTCACCTCTAAATCGGCAACAACGAACACATTGCTTACAGCACATCCTAGCTAAATTGCGACCTCGAATTGGCCAGTACGTATCTCGTATCGACGCCAACAGTAACTGAGGTCCAGCATGAAACAATCTTTTATGCTCATAATTAAAAAGTAACTTTGAAAAATGATGACTAGATTGAATAAGAATCGGGTGCTTTTTATTATAAGGAAAATTTGAATGTTGTAATCTTCCTCGAATCCGCATTATATTATTCTCGTCTAGAAAAACGTTAAACTTATTTAATTCACTTTTCTTGGGTAACGATTTATTATTCAGAAGTAATTTATAGTCCTTAAAAGATTGTCGTTGAGATAAATGTATAATAAAGTGTAAAGCTCTTTCTAGTTCAGGCACAGAAAGAGGACCGCGAAAAGGTTGCTTTTTACAAGCATTAATAAAACGTAAAACATAGGCGACTGTTCGCTGAAGTCTTAAAAAGTTTGAGAACCGTGTAAAATCAATCAATTCATCTATTTCATTTTTATTGAGTAAAACATGCAAGGTGACATCCAATTTCATTTCAGGCAAAATTTCGTTATTAAAGTTCATTACTTTAGAAGGCCAATGAGACATTTGATTCATTAAAAAACTAGGACCGGACCACCAAATATCTAAACTAGGTAATACATTAATATCTAATCCACGAGACAAATGATCAGCAGGGTTTTGGTCAGTTGGAACATGTCTCCACTCACAGCCACTGGTCTTATCTAAAATCTCGGCAATTCTGTTGCGAACGAACGGCTGTAATTTATTTGGTAACATTTTTAACCACCCTAAAACTATAGTGGAGTCAGTCCAAAAGAAAGTGCGCCGCGCGCTGACTCGTAATGCTGCCACAACCTTTTCAAAGATTCGAACACCTACAAGAGCACCGCATAGCTCAAGTCTGGGTATGGTCATCGGTTTGAGTGGCGCAACTCTGCTCTTGGCTAACAATAAACGCACTAAAACTTGTCCCTGCTTATCAACGCTTCGTACATACAGACAAGCGCCGTAGGCACGTTCAGACGCATCAGTGAAAATGTGAAATTCTAAAAACTCATAACAATCAATTATAACTCGGCGTGGAATATGAATTTCATTTAATTTAGGTAAATTAATAATAATTTCATTCCAAAGCTTACTAATGTCCGGTGATAGCTGTTCATCCCAAGATAGTTTTTTCAACCATAACTTCTGAAGTAACATTTTCAGAACAATTACACACGGAGCCAATAATCCAAGCGGATCAAAAACTTGTGAAACAATCGAAAGCATGTCACGTTTTGTGTTATTAAAATTAACTGACTGACTAATTGGAAACCAAAGGTAATCTGACAGTGGCTGCCAACCTAGGCCTAAGGTTTTGGTTGACTCAAATCCACCAACATTCAAATCCAGTGAAGACTGGGGAAAGTCAGAACCAGTTACCAATTGTATGTCATTCGACTTCCACTTTCTTAGATTCATCTGCGCTGAAGCGAGAGTTGAAGTAACTTTATGACGCAACTCTTTGACCTCGTTCATGTCATCTCCTCCGGTGAGCAAGTCATCCACGTAAAAATCGTGGAGGATGACGTCACCAATCTCCTTATCAACACACTCTAGCCCTAACTGCCGAAGACAGCGAGTTGCTAGGTAAGGAGCGCTGGCCGTGCCGTAGGTCACGGTATTAAGTTGATAAGCGTGTAATGGAGTTGACGGATCATCACGCCAAATAATTTGTTGAAGATACCGATCGTTTGGATGAACAACTATCTGCCGGTACATTTTCTCAACATCAGCAGCTATAATGTACTTATGTTGCCTGAAACGCAACAGGATCGATAAAAGATCGTCCTGTACCACGGGTCCAACCATCTGGATATTATTAATAGAAGTGCCAGTATTGGTTACACTACTTGCATTAAAAACCACTCTTAACTTAGTGGTGGAGCTGCTTTCGCGCAGAACTCCGTGATGCGGAACGTAAAACGCTTGATGATCAATAGTTTTACATCTAGACATATGGCCTAAAGTTTCATATTCCATCATGAATTCTTTATACATATTACAAAATTTAGTTTTAGATTTAAATCTACGTTCCAGAGAAGCAAAACAATGTTTGGCTCGTGACAAAGATTCACCCAAAATGTCCGGGGAACATTTTAAAGGAATCCTGACACAAAATTGCCCATTTTCTAATCGAGTAGTGTTTTTCATAAAATGCTCCTCGCATAGCTTCTCCTCCGAGGAATACGGAGACGAACTACTCACTTCTTCAAGTTGCCAAAACTTTGTGAGTTGTTGATCAACATTACAATTTAATTCATCCTCACAGTCTGAACGCACCTTTATAAAATTACATTTTAAAACTTTGGAAGCAATACAACTGTTAATTGGGCCGGAGACCAACCAACCCAATTTAGTCTCACAAAGAATTGGTTGCCCATCACCTAACTTAATTCGTTGAGATTCCAATAAATCCCAAAAGATGTCAGCACCCAGCAACATGTCAACAGGCGCGGGTGAGTCAAAGTTCGGATCTGCGAGACAAACATCAGACGGAATTTTAATTTTTAACAAGTTAACATGTTTACTTGGAATCCTATCTGTGATGGATGGGAGAATAAAACAATTGATATCCATACTAAAGTTATTATTTAAAGATTTTATTAATACAGAACACATTTTATTGATAGAAGATGATGAGTTGTTGATCCCTATTATAGAATTGTTAACAGTCTTGGCAGTCAAACCTAGCTGGTGGTATAATGTCTCAGTCATGAGGCATGACGTGCTGCCACTGTCAAGCACAGCACGAGCAACATATTGCTGACCATTAATACTCATGACCTTGACGAGTGCAGTGGACAATAACACGTCACTGTGTTCAACACTCGCGGACAGCGACACACCGGTCCCTATACCTATAGTAGTGGGCTGAGTGGAGACAGTCGCACTGCCATTCGTGTCAACAACAACACTGCTAGCAGAAGTACCACTTGCGTCTGACTTCAAGGATTTATCAACGTGAACAATAGTGTTGTGTTTACGACGGCATATTTTACAACTTGGCTTTTTGCAGTTGTTTGCATAATGTCCCTGATTAAAACAGTTGTAACAAACTTTGTATTTAGGTAATAACTGCAAACGAGCTTCATTGCTCAACGATAAAAACTGAGGACAACTACATAACTTATGATCACCGTTACACATAACACAATTCTTAGGCTTATAAGAAACAGCATCATCCTGTTTGCTTGAACTTTCACCTGAATTATTTTTATTAGAATCCTGCACCAACATTGACCTAACCTTGTTTGAATTTTTACCTGTGTGTGAGTGTTTAGTATTCGTAGAAGCTTCCAATTCGAACGTTTCTAATATCTCAGCACGGTTTTTAATAAAAGTAATAAATAATTCAAACGTAACTTTAGTATTCTTGTCTAGGCGGCCCTTATACTCACCCCATTCACGATAAGTTTTGCTATCTAATTTGTGTGTGACAATATAAATGAGTAAAGTATCCCAATGATTAACAGGTTCATCTAAGGATTCTAGGGCACGTATGTTTTTGTTGACAACATCAAGTAAACCTTTTAAATTAACTGATGACTCCTTTTGAAGGGTGTCGATTTGAAATAATGCAGAAACATGATGTTGGATAAGCAGGTGTTTGTTATCAAACCGCTCGCACAGAAGTTTCCACGCTACCGAATAATTTGCAGAAGAAAACTGAATTGAGTTGATCACCACAGCAGCTGACCCTTCTAGAGATGACCTCAAATAATGAAATTTATTTATTTCATCCATATCATCGTTTGAATGAATGAGACTAATAAATGTGTCGTGAAACTCTAACCAGTTTGTATACGAACCACTGAATTTCGGCAACTGAATAGTCGGTAATTTAACAAACTTATGATTGCTAGCACGTGACATTGCATCACAGCTGCTATCATTATCTCCTTTCCTATTATCAACCAACATTTGTTGAGCTTTACATAGGGTTTTGTAATAAAGGGATTCAAACTCTGCGCGTTCCGACATCTGACCATCCAAGTCATCAGTAGTACACTCCAGCAATAATTGCACCTCATCATATTGGGCATACAATGCCTCGAGTCTAGTAAAACGTAGTTGCAACTCGCTTACCTCAGTAGGGCTCAAAGAAGAGGGATCCAAAGAATTTAAATAGTTTGAGAACATTGTCACCTTTCCCTTGTAACTCGCTCGTTTCCTAACGAGATCTTTATTGTCCTTACTCAATTCCTTGGTCTCTGGCATTGCGTAAGTTGGTGCAATCAACCTGGAATGTATATAAAAAAAAGTTATAGCAACGTTTTAAATACAATTACAATAAATGATGCAGCCTGAAATACATACACGATTAAAATACATACATACTTTAGAGTGAATTTACATAAAATGATAATTTAGAATGTATAATAAACTATACGTATTGACGGTTATATTGTACTTTTAATATTTCTATTGTCTATCTGTGCTAACTAACGTGATTACATAACTGTCTCAATAACTGTAAAATGATTACACCGTAAAGTAAAATAATGCAGTTACTACAAAGAACTACTCTTTATCAATGTGTAAATAACTAAATTAACAAAAATTACGGAATTAAATTATTTAACTTAATTATTTAAAATTACTGATCAGTTGATAATTGTATTACAATTTGTAACCACTCACAGAACAAAGAAAAATGACAATGGGTATTTCGTACTAACCTGGCTATTATCGGCTAACTTACACTAATTATACCTGTTAAATAGAGTGTTTGGGTACACAAATTTAATGATAATACGCCTTTTCTCAGCTATTAAGCATCCAGACCACGTAAATTCCAATAATCTTCTGAATGACGTAGCAGAATTCACCGGCCACACCGGGCGTCCAATATGATTTTTGATGTCCACCAATTCTCTTCAATCCTTTTTTAACAATTAGCTGATTGGAGTAAATATTCTTCAAATATCCACAATCCAGGCTCGTAGGACCATGTGCGGGATTGATCAGGTATAATTTCGGGAATAAAAAAGAATACGTTGCTTGATGAGTACGTGCAATTTAATTAGTGAATAAAATCACATATGTAGGTAGCCGGTAGACAAAAGTTAAAAAATAAAACGATTAGCAATAATCCACGTAGCTGTATGCAAGTTTTTGTAGGCGCTTGCGGGAACAATGTTCTATGCATTTAGACCGTGTATTGCACTTTTGAATTCAACAGCTTTTTTTCTTATTTGCTTGTTTTTTTGTTATTTTAATCTTTGTGACAAAGCGTTATCCTGTTTCATCTTGTGGAATATACAGATTTTATGTGTATTCGTAGAAAAAATATTAAAATATAATAATAGTTCAATAATTTCAGGGTTCATGTATAATTAATATTAGATATACAATACATACGAGTATATACTAGACCAATGAAGTACTTATGTATACGTAGAATATATGTAGATGTAGAGATATTCAGGTTTTATTTACTATCGTACTTACCTATTTGAATAAACCCTGAACAACAACAATTTATTAGGGCTTTTCATCGTCCACAAATAACTCCCATTAAAATGGTCTGCAGTTGGTATCAATAAAAATAATTTTAGTGCCACCGTCAGTCACGTGTCTCGACACGGTAATCTGCGAAACATAGTAATTTTGTATAACCTGAGACATTTAATTTGAAAGGCAATAACGTTAATAACAACCAATTATCGAAAATCGAAGATTTATAATTTAAGCGAAACCCAATGAATTCCAAAGCTGATACTTTCCTTAAGATGTGTCTAGATTTACTTGACTTGTTTTGCTTGTTATAAATTGTTGATGAAACACTGGCTTGTTCAAAAACAAGCCAGTGTTTCATCAACAATTTATACTGCAGGAGCCAAAGTTACAAAGTCAGAAAGAAGAGCAAATTTTGACTACTATGAAGTTCCACGTAAACGTAACTTTTTTGTGTTGTTGTTTTGGAAGTTTTTTTTGTTTAGACCCTTATTATAGTTCTGTACTTCTTAGGGTGAGGCAGCGGTGGCCCAGTGGTTGCGGCCCCGACTTACGAACAGTTAGTCGTGGGTTCGAACCAGGGCAGGCACATTACTTTGTGTAATTTATTTCATCACCACTGCTCTCAAAACGGTGAAGGAAAACATCGTGAGGAAACCGGCATATCTTAGAACCAAAAATTCGAAGATATGTGACATCTACCAACCCGCACTGGGCCCGCGTGGTGGATTATAGCCCATCTCTCTCCTAGAGAGGAGGCCTGAGTCCCTGCAGTGGGAACAATATAGGCTGATGATGACTTCTTAGGGTCAGTAGTGGCCCAGTGGTAGCGACCCCAACCAACGCGGCCCGAACAGTGAGTCGTGGGTTCGAACCCAGTCAGTCACATTACTTTGTGTAATTTATTTCATCACCACTGCTCTCAAAACCGTGAAGGAAAACATCGTGAGGAAACCGGCATGTCTTGGAACCAAAAAAATCGAAGACAGAGAGGAGGCCTGAGTCCCTGCAGTAGGAACATTATCGGCTGGTTATGATGACGATGATGATTGACGTCCAGCAAGCCACATTGTAAACATACACTCTACTTTCTATTTTGTGTGCTTAGTGCCTGATCGAATTCGAATATTCGCATTAAAATATGCAGATGAAACCTCACCTTAACCTGCCACGGATTAAAAAACTTACGGCTTAATATATAAAAATACTCTTACATAATATAAACTTCCCACTTAATCTTTTAAATATACATGTTCATTTAAACATCGTTATCAGGAACGTTTCTCAAGCTGTCGTTCACGTGTTGAAACAACGCATAATTAAATATTTGTGTTACTTTATTTAACTTGAACAAAATATAAGTTTGAAGTGTACTTCTTAATATGGGGATTATCTCTTTGTCAGTGAATGAACCTACAAAGTTCATTTGTGAGTTAATTTAAATGTAAAATGTTGCGTTATATTTACAGCTGTTTTATTTATTGCATCGGATGTGTTAGAATAAGTTATGTGAGGTTTTTAAAGGTGTGTTATAAATTATAGAAATGTTTTGTGACTGACGTTAACGGTAGGCGTGTCATTTTGGTTTGCATATTTTATATGACGTGTCTTTTGAACGTGACATCGATCGTCGATAGAATTATAATATGTCCTCGTGAAGACTCAATTATTTTTCCTGTAGTGAAATAAGACCACTGTAATTAAAATAGCTAGGTAATGAATGGCATTGTGTTTAATTAAAGACTCCCTTAGACCTATAGCTATCTAAATATAAAAGGTGGAACGGACATCGACACAAAAACGTTTACCATGTAATTAGTTTATCATTCAGAACGGCTACATCAAAAATTTGTACCGGTAATTTAAAAAAATATCATCTTAATCTGATCCATACATTTCGACCGCTGGCCTAGCTACCTATTCCAAATATGATTATGCTCGAATCTTCTCCACATGAGAAGAAGCTTTGGCACTACTTATATCTTAAACAACGACCCAATTCAGCATACCACAGTAATCCGTAAACAAAATGGCCAACATATCGCGATTATAATATCGACGCTAAAGAATTTCCTTTGAGCTGTTTACCGTACATTCTGCCCCCGTAAGCCAAAAGGTGGTAACTTGGCAAAACTATGTTTCGGGAGTAGGTACAAGGAATATTTGAAAAATAAAAAATGTACTTATTTATATAATTTTAGTACTCGGTAGTCAATGGTCAGTACCAAATTTTGGATTGAAATCCGGACAAGTACTAATGTGACGTTACAAATAATTATTTGTAATATTAGTTTATTATTTAATTTATGTTTGTGTATTATTTGTTCATTTCTATGTTTATATTGCCGGTCAATGACACAGAGGACAGAAAAACTTGTAAGGAATCTTCACTACATATTATAAAACAAAGTCCTCTGTCTGTTTGTTTGCGATAAACTCAAAAACTACTTCATCTATTTACATGTTGTTTACACCAATGGATAGAGTGGTTCTCGAGGAAGGTTTTAGTAAATAATTTGTCAACTTTTGCACATATTGGCTTAAAAATATTACTTTTGGTCGCGATAACCGACATACACGCGGGCGAAGCCGCGGGCATCAGCTGCTAGTGGGCTTATAAATTATATTAGTTTGGAAACTATAACCCGTTCTTCAGATCTTTGTGTGAAAAGAATCCTTTTCAGTATAGGCTAGTATTATTATTAGGGACATAAATATCAAAGCAGTTATGAAATTTTCTTCCCGCCATTATTTGATAGTAATGTAAACCAAACAGATTTTTTGAAGTCTTGGAGATCGTTATTTTTTGAGATACTTACTGCTTTTTAGTTTAAGAAAGCAGCATTGTTCGTTGCCCTTCGTACGGAAAATTGTTAAGTAAATAAGTAATTTAACTAATCAGATTTTAAGTGGCGAATCGGCATCATGAAGTAATCTCTGGCCTGATCAAATAAACGTATGCTCTCTACAGTTTATATGAGGGTAATGAGAAGTAATCAGTTACTAGGAGGGCCGTAGAGTTGGCATATAAATTAACATTCTTCGAAGATTAATACTTTGTAATTTGATTAGCATTTTAAAGTTTAAACGGCTCTGTCCTGTTTCCGTTCAATACTTTTTTTGTTAAGTAGCGTTTTTCATAATTTATGGACTGTTAAATGCTAATTTAATTTAAATTACCAATGATTTATTTATTTGCGATATTTTATTTCTTAATGCTTAACGAATATTGCTGTTCCTTGGTAGAAAAATATTTAGGATCTGATTAGGCGGGTCTTGTTAATAAAATTTTGCTCAATCTAGTAGTTTGCAGAGGTCAGGCCTTATCTTAATGTTAGTAATTAACAATTTAATTTATCCACAATCTTGTTTACCTAATGCTTGTTAGATATTGAACAATATTTAAACCAAACAAGAAATTAAGTTTACTTAGACAAGAATAACGACACTTTAACTATACGTTTGCATGGTTAAAGCTTGGTCGTAATAACTTTATGTCTATTTTATTACTAAGGTACGTCGCATATAGTACATAATTTGAGATAGTAAAAAAACATTACAACATAGTGCTTTGTCAGCGCTGCGATTTAACCCCAGCTCACAGTTGAATTAATAACCAAGTCATAAAAAGGCATTTTTTAGGTTGAGAAATCATCAAATTACTCCTCCGGCTCTTTTCGGAGCAGATAAGAGCATCATACTCTTACTGACTAAAATCCATTCGTGTTACTTTTCGGACTTTCAGAACCGCGGTGACTCTTTCGAACAAATTCCCCAGCCCTGGTAGGTACTAGCCCTGGCGGGCCAGCCAACTATGCTGACATCTCTAAATCATAACATGCCCAGAAGCACATTCCATCCCTTTAATAATTTTACAGCAAGTGTAACAAACAACGCCTCATCATACACCTCAGTGCAAATTAAATATGCACACAAACAGTAATAAAAATTTCACGGCTGTTGCCACCGCGCTCCAAGTTTGCCACCTTCACGTACGCGTGAAAGTTTACCCGCTGTCTGTACGTTAACGTAACGCGTGATTAAATTTTAAATTGCGCGGCCACACAGGTCGGTTTAAAACCGCCTATCGCTTCGTCACGAGTTTTTCAGGCTTCACCCTGAATAATCCAATGTGTGTTTTTAAAATATCCTGAAATGTGGGCGCAGGTTTAAATACGTTTTATTTTCAATATCTGCCTTGTTTGTCTATTTCTAGCCTAAATTGGATGATCAGATTTTCGCTTTTCGATAAATCTTCGGATGGAAACAAGACAAGACAAAAAAGTTGCTCGCCGCACCAAAAATACCTGGAAGAACTACTGGTCAATGAAACATTTAATGAAGGGACCGCTCCCTCTATTACTTAAACAAAAGCTCATGGACATGTGCATTCTCTCCACCCTCACCTTTAAAGCGCAAACACAGTCGCTTACAACTCGTCAGAAGTCCGCACTTGGGGTCTGCCAACGAGCTATGGAACGAAGTATACTGGGTGTCAAACTTACAGACCGCAGCAGAAACACGATACTTCGCTCCAAAACCCAAATAGTCGATGCTGGCAAAACCGCTGTTAGGTTGAAATGGAACTGGGCTGGTCACATTTTGAAATTACCACTCATTGGATACCAAAAAGCAGGAAACGGCATGCCTAGAAGATGGTGGGATGACCTGGACTCCTCCTCCTGGATTGGTCTATAATCGCACTGCGAAAAGTGGAAGGAGGGAAGGGAGGCCTGTTCCCTGCAGTGGGACAATACCGGCGTATAATAAATGATGCTTTTCGAAATTATACTTAAACAAACATCAGATGTGTACTTCCCGAAAGGTTATGCAAAGGTATACCTAATAGTGCACACACATTTAGCCAGTTATGTGAAGGTGAAGGCGACAAGGTAACCCGCGAAGTTCGAATTTTCTTACGTTTTTAGCAATTTCCCGCATCACCCTTAAGTCCCACGTAATAGGTGCGAGCTTATTGTCATTAACCGGTCACAAATCCATGCACCGTGGTTGCTACTGAGAAATTTCTGCTGGATAAATCTTAGAGTTACACTTTGCCTTGCGACTACTGAACCAACGATTCGAGGCAACGAGGTATTGGTTAATCACATATTTTATATATTTTTATTTTGAGCAATGGTGGCCCAGTAGAGCAGTCGTGGGTTTGAACCCAGGCCGGTGCATTATTTTATGTGATTTATTTCATCACCACTGCTCTCAAAAACGGTGAAGGAAAACATCGTGAGGAAAGCGGCACGTCCTAGAACCAACAATTCGAAGACTTGGTAGATGTCTCATCTACCAATCCGCGCTAGAGTTATAGCCCATTCTCTCTCAAAGAGTGGAGGCCTGTGTCCCAGCAGTGGGAACATTAATAGGCCGTTGATGATGATGATGATAATGATCTTTTTATATAAATAACTAGCGGACCTGGTAGAGGTCGTCATGCCCGGAAAGCAGCGCCACCTAACTGTAAATCTAAACCATTCTCGAATTCACTTGAACACATACAAAAATGTTCATCGAAATCGAATTCTACTGTACGTATGTATGTCACTGAATTCCTCATAAACGGCTGGAATGATTTTGTTTTTTTTTTGTGTGTATTTCAGTGGATTCGAGAATTGTTTTTTCTTTTCTTTTTATTTTTCTTTTTTAACAAACGTTGCCCCGCCCCACACTAGGAATTTCTCCTGTATCGTGTATCGTGTATCCTGTATCACATACAAATATTTGTTCCGTGCGGGGATCGAACCCGCAAAACGCAGCGCAGCAGTTCATTGCCTGAGCCACTGCGCCAACCGTGTCGTCATTTTAGATTCACAATTAGACCCGGTAGGTGGCGCTGCTGTCAGGTCCGCTGATTAGTTTATAAATTGTTATTACAACCAGAATGTATTATCGTGTACTGAGTAACTAATTGAGTATGAAATCTTTTTAGCTTCATAGTAAATAAGTACTAGTTCTCAATATTATTATTTTATTTGTAAGGTTGTTATTGTTTTTGCAAATAAAGACTTATGATTATGATTATGATGAATACATTAGAACTCAAAAACTAATAATATTATTATGGGTCTATCTACCAGCCATGTATGTTGGAGTTACTGATGACAGCGTGGCAGCGTCTCACACCACATTCCTAACTTGTAACCAGGGTTCACAATTGAGCGAAGTTCTCCAAGTACGATATTTATGACAGTTATTGTTGCTATTGCTTCAACATTGAAAGCGGGAACACTAAAGGAAAGAAAAAACGCAATACTTTCATTAACACCACAATATTTATACTTTTCTTTTATCCAATCAATAATAATAATATAATTAACACAAAGACAAATGTAAATCGATTACTTGTTTAACTTACACCATACCTCTTCTTATCGAGCAATTATTGAACCTCAGTAACAAATTGACATCAATTATATTCCAATTACTGCGGTTACTATACACAGTAATCATGCAAATTAGTTCTTTGATTGCACGCGAAACCAATTTCACACGTAAGTCCTATATAGGTAGGTAGATACCAGTTTGTTGTGAGAAATGTCACAATTAATTATTGAGACAATCCGTTTATCTGATCGTTTAGACGGAAACCAACTGGTAGGCGTTGTCCAAAGTAATTTCAATTTATATGGTTTTAGATTTGGAGGTTCAAACTGGCTTTAAATGGTCAGTGACCAGTTTTCGATGCAATTAAGTGTATAAAAATTTTGTATGTAAAATTGCCTATGAATATGCATGGGTTTATAAAGATGGCTTTAATACTATTATTTGAATGGCCAAGTTGAGTATATTAGAAACAAGTATGGCCATCTGGTTGATGTTCCATCGAATATAATTTGCATGAAAGAAACTTATCAGAATGGCAACTATGTAGTAACCAGTTGTTTCATTAGATGAGCGAGATGCAAGACGAGTATCATGATGTTATGAAAATAGAACAAGTTATGCATGTATGCGAAGTAGAAAGAGACAATGCGACTAGAGTGTATAATACAGTCAGGATTAACAAATATGGTACCATGAACAGGTGGCCATTGAATCATGGTAGAAAAGGGGACAATAAACACTATTTTAACGGTGAAAGAATTATTAATAAAATTGCTACCTATTACCAATATAAAGTACATTAACCGGTAGGGGAGTAAGTCGCGCCACCCACGTGCGACAGACGGCAGTCGACTGCGATTTGTCAGTTGTCGTCGTCGCAGGCACGCGTCTCTGACTAATTGGCGTTATAAATCGACACACGCGCCGTGTAATCAACGCTCCGATGCAAGTGTTGAATGGTCAGCGATGCGACTTTATGACGTGGCTTATTGTTGGTTTTGTCGCAGTTTGCATGTGACTGTTTGTTTTGTGTGTCTTTGGGTGGTAGTGATGGAAAATGTTTTCTTTAGGTGAGAGCTAACAATCCGGTCTAAAGTTATGTAGTGGACAAACATAACATAAACAAAAATTACAACTGCTGAACACAAAATCAGAGAGATTTTGTCAAATACTGCCAAGACCCGTAATGTGACTCATAATAAGCGAATAACATGAATTACCTTAATTGGGATTCTATAGAACATGAGAATTTCTAACCGTGAAAAAATACATGATAACCAACTCACAACGAGGGAGTTAAAGCTGCTGCATAATATCAGAAATACATTAGACGAAGTAGCTTAGCTTCCCATCTGCGTAATGCAACATCACACTGCGACCATCAATTTGACTGCCAACCGCGGTAATTATGGCATTACCCCTATCGTTCGCCTCGACCATCTACTAGGGTGGTCGATTATTTGTACTAGATATTTACCAGCCATTGAAGATGTTGCATCGCTGCAACGTTTTTCAATTACAGACAAAACAATTGCTGGTATCGACCACAGAGTTGGTTCCGCAGATAATTTATTGGTATTAAGGATAGCAATGTTGAGTTAGAAATAACAGACTGCTACTTATTGCCGATGGGCAAATAAGGTGCTCATTTTGTCTTAGTTAAATTTACTTTGTTTGTAGAAGAAGCATGAAAATAGTAGATGATGGAATATTTTGTAACAGTAACACTTAAGTAAGGCCTGAAATAATTTATGACTTTATGATTAGAGATCTCAGATATAGTGATGTTTGTCTTTGAGACGTTAATTTGAAGAGACTTCTAGGCAATCATATTAATGAACCTAATGTATATATATAATAATATAATGAAGAATTTTAGACAGAGTGAAATAACAAATTTATAAATTATTAATTTGGTAGCAACAAAGTCAAATAACTAAGCTAAACTAACTAACTTAACCTTAATAAGGTTGGATAATTCGGAATTAAAACTAGTAAATAGAAAAGGACTGGCAAAATAATAATTTAGAAGAATTTATAAATCACCGCTAACGATTTATACCTTGGAGCAAAACTCGACAGTATTGAAATATCAGACCGTAAAACATATGAAGCGATTGCAAAAATCGACACTGAAACAAATTGTGTCGCGTTAGTAACATACGGTGTTAATGTACGGAAAACGTTTACAAATGAGAACTGATTGCCGATGTTTTTACATCAATGTTAATACTCTACATTAAGTGACTAATAATTGGAAATGAAAATCCGACACAGAAACGGACAAGTTATTTATGTAGCTGTTTCTGGTCTATCGTTTGAAGGATAGGGAAGTGTTCGGAGTTGTGTTTTATTCATGAAAATATATACTACCAGAATAATCAGACTACCGACTTATAAAAAACGATTTTCAAATTGATACAGTACTATTGTGTCTCTTTCTCCCAGTACTAAGATGAAACAAAGACGATTTATGAGAATGGGCTTGATACAGAAATCTTTCCGATCTTCTTACATTCTCCAACTGTACCTGCCTATATTTCTTTTTCTTCTTCTTTCTTCTTATTTTTTTTGTTTTTTTGTGTTTCTATATTCGGTTCTCTAATTGTCGATCAAGTAACATTTCAAAAGACTCTCAAAACAGCATCGAAACATCTTACACCACAACCGAGTATGAGATAAATTCGTTTGATTTCAAATTTCAATAGTCTTGCGAGCGCATTGTCGAAAACGGTACTGCTCAGCGAAATCAATCCTTCAGCATGTATTGAATCTTACGCTGTATGGATATTCCTTTAGGCGGGTCACAAAGGATTTTGCCAATAGCCACACAAGGCTGTGTACTCATAAATGTCAGTCACAAACGGATTATTGCAAGCGCTCAGGCGGAGGAACGCTGAGCAATGATCGGCCGGGACAAAGGCATGCGAAATTAGTATTTGTCGTTCATTAATAAGCGTATATTGCAACATGCAATAAGGCTTTGAGGCAAAGATTATGATGCCTGTCGGGGCTGCGGGTAGTCCTCTGGTTATCGCGGCCTCGACATAGAGGGCGAAGAAGGAACATGGGTGGTTTTTAGTCAGTAGAAGTCTGACACTCCCTTTCGCTCTGCCCAAGAGCGGGAGGGGTTATTCGATGATTTTACACCCACCAAAAAAAAAAAAAAAAGGCAAAGATTATGATTTAAAGTGGTTTTTGCCTACCTTTGAGCAGTGTTCTTGAAGATGACTAATTAAAATTGCTTGACTCTTATAGATTCGTCGAATAATACTTATTATGTTTTTTTGTCAAAAACAACACTCGACCCTAAATAAGCTTCAATTTGTTTTTTGGTAATGAACTATACACACAGGGATTTTGTCCCAGCCGTTTTTAACTTTTAATTAAAAAAAAATATATTATTCACAAGCTAGGCCACAAATAAAATCACGACTAAAATAAATAACTGAATTTCATAATCTTTGACAAAATCCTGACGTGCGTGAGTAATTCAATCAACTTGTGATTACCTAACGCGAGGCAGACTCGTCTCGAAAAGGGGCCGCTTGCCTATATTGGTAACACTTCATCATATGAAATATATGTCATGGTTTGGTTCATTTAAATAATATATTTCATCTATACGAAGTAAATTAAAACCTATCTTTCACGAAGCCTAAAGGTAAACTACTTGGTCTCCCCCTGTCACTTTGTTTTTTTTTTGTTCTAGATCATACCTGAGAACCTTCTACTCTCAAACATTTGAGATTGAAGTTAAACTTTTTTCATTCAAGTTTTTAATGTAATACCTCAACATAAAATACCTCCATTCTCTATGCTATTCAATGCATTGGTCAACACCATGTACAGACATACCGTAATTCGTGAATGTTCCACTCCATAAAATGTCGTTAATTGAACTTAGCTGGATGTACAGAAATCTTGGTTGACGGCTTCGTCAAGGATCTGTTTAAGCCTTGCATACAGAAGCTGAATTCAAGTAAATTTAAAGCCACCGACACTTTTTGGGAGACTTGACATAGGTATTGCAGTTTGCGGTGCCTATCCAGAAGGCGTTTCCGATTGGGGTTTTCATTTTAAAAATGTAAGAGTATTATTCACTGCGTGGTGCCTGTGGCCGAGCAGGATTTTCTTTCATAAATACTCGTACACTACAATGATAACAATTCAAAATCAAAATCCTTCGCATTTTCATGGAATGGTAAACGAAATTCGGATAATTTATATTTTATTTTGTCTTCTCTAGAGGATAAAGATATTTTATCCAGCTCTGTACTTCATATCAATTAACAATTAAAAAACATGTTAATGGTTCACCTGAAAATACTTACTCAGTTTGAGCTGCTTTTGGCCATTAGCAAAGCCAGAAGTATTACAGTAACTTTATCATCCCAGAGAAACCCCCTGGGACGTTAAACTTGCTAATACACTCACCAAGACGTCTTAAGCAGTATTGTTTTAATGTCGATTAAGTGTGGGAAAGAGATACAGATAGATGGCGTCTGGTGTCATTTCTTTCCCTCTCTGGAATAAGATAACACAAAACTGCTTCAAGTCAGCTTTCACCTGCGTAGTTCTTCGAGGTCCCTCAAAACGCTGTCACACGGTCTTAATTCCTAACCTATTTAACTTTTTCGTATCTGTCGTGGCACAACTTTCGTGGTTATTTGACCGCGAAAGTCAGTTAGCGCACGAAAAAAATTATACATATATCGCCATCAAATAATAATTATAGATTTTTTGTGAGTCTCAAATGCTACTATTGGCGAAGCTCGAAATAAAGGTTTTATGTATTTATATAAGTTTTTATGACGGAATGACGTGAAAACTCACCCATCACTTAATCTTATATTTTTGTACAAAAACCGTAAAGTGGTTTACAGAATGCATCTACCTACCAAGTTTGAACTCGATAGTTATGATAAAGATAAGATAAGATAGTCTTGATAGTTACCGAATAAAGTGGATGTGACATACGAAAAGACCTGAGACAGACATACACGACGAATCTATAAGGGTTGCGTTTTTTGTCATTCGGCTACGGAAACCTAAAAATAAACTAAGCAATGATTATTTAAAATTCCTCGCCGGTGGTCTTTCAAAGTGGAATATCTCTGTAGTTTATGCACCGATTCACATATACATGTAATAAAAATTGTACTTATTTATTTTACAGCGTCTTAGATATGTGTCCATTAATTTAAAAAATATAAAAAAAAATGCCACAAAAGTAACGCGGAGAATACGTTTTGAAGAACTACCCAGCTAAAAGCTAAGACTATACGTCGTGCCATGCCATATTTGGAATAAATAGAAATTCAAAGAAAAGTGCGCCCACATTTACCTTCAAAAATGCCAAGATATCAAGGGATCCTTGACCATATTACATAGATTTCGTGGAACTTGACCTTTTCCAACTACATATTTCCTAGAAGTTTTAGATTACAACGTGCTTGAAACTGTTTTGGAAGTAGATGATTAATAGAGAGATTTCAAAGATTTTACTTCTGGTTATAAGAATACAATGTGTTGGCGGTTTCGTGTGATGTAACCAATGGATGTAACTGCATTACTTATATTTTCATCTTACGTGGAACTTACTGTTGAATACTATAAATTCTCAAAGAGTAGTGAAAAGGTAACAAAAAGTAATGTAATCAGGTTTACTTGGTTTTGTAGAATTATATGGCCATTTTAAAAACTTTTTTTCTCTCTCAAACGTTTACATTTATAAATGTGAATAAAATAGTCCCAGTAAGTAATAAATAGTACCCCCTGTGTTGGGGTTGTGTCGCTCCTTTGGTTAATTGATAGTTAAAGTTTCGGTTAGTTGAGATGAAATAAAAATTAATAACTGATTATTAATAACAAAGAGAAACCATTGTTTCTCTTACCTACAAAGAAATTAGCAGCTTTGTGTGGAATACAGCTCTATCTGTATGGAATAAACCAATCATCATCATCATTCATCATTCTCCTGCCCTTATCCCAATTTATTTGGGGTCGGCGCAACATGTCTTTTTCTTCCATACTTCTCTATTTCTCGTCATGTCAGTAGTCACCTCCTTCCTAGCCATATCATCCTTCACACAGTCCATCCATCGTTTCTTTGGTCTTCCTCTACTCTTAAACCCATCTTCATTCATACTCATCATTTTCCTCACAACACTATCTTCATTCCTTCGCATCACATGTCCATACCACGCCAATCGATTACCACACAACTTTTCATTCAACGGCGCCACTTTCAGACTTCCTCTTATGTACTCATTCCTTATTTTATCCATTCGCGTCACACCACACATTCCCCTTAGCATTCTCATCTCAGCCACATGCAATTGCCTTTCATTTATCCCTTTTGTGGCCCAACATTCTGATCCATACACGACAGCAGGTCTAACCATGGTTTTATAAATCTTCCCCTTGAGTTTAAGGGGAATGCGGGAGTCGCATATTGTTCCCGTGACCTGCCGCCATTTCATCCATCCAGTGCTAATTCTAAGCTTAACACTACGATCTATTTCGCCATCGCTTTGCACAAGTGAACCGAGATACCGAAAGTCGGAGCAAACTGGAAGAAGCACGCCATCTAGCGCAATGGCTCCAGAACTGGAGAGACCGCCGAAATCACAGAACATGTATTCAGTTTTGCTTCTGCTGATTTTCAGGCCAACATTCTCCAGCTTCTGTTGCCACTTCTCCAATCTGCTCTGGATCTCAGGTCCATCTTCACCGACAAGAACAATGTCGTCGGCAAACAGCATGCACCAGGGTGCCTCTTCTTGTATGTCCGACGTCAAAGCATCCATAATCAACAAGAAGAGGTAAGGGCTTAAAGCCAAGATAAATGGAATAAACCAATATGAAAGATAAATCAATCTCTCTATTACTAAAGCTGTGCGAAGACCTAGGAGTCATACGATTGTCTTTCGATAGTCTGTAGCTCTAAAAAAACAATCATGGCTGACACATTCAATAAAATACTGTTTTATTTCGGATACCGATCAACAAAACTGAAACACTTGACTCTAGTGTGCACATTCTCTAAATTCAAAAATGCCTGAACCTACAAAAATAAAACACAATCCCGATCAGAAACAAATGAAATGCAAACAAACTAATGGAAGTACAATGTACAAACATAAATAGATCCCAAAGCAGTTCGGTGTCCCCAGAGCTAACGAATGTCCATGCAAGAGGTTTCTTGTAAATAAGAAGAAATGAGGTAATGCAATCGGATGGTTGCGCATTTGTAGTACGGGAGTCAGTGAAACAACGAGTGTAATCATGTGGTTACCAAATGAAAGCGACGCCCCCAAGCAACAACTCGGTAATGTGCTATTATGGGGTTTATGCTGTTATGTCATATTCGGCACCTAAGGACTAGAATACACCAGTCATTTTTTTTCAGATTTTTTGGTATTATTTATTTTTATAAATTACTAGGTTTTGAATAAAAGGAATTTCATATTAATGACACAGTTGTATTTCGCAAAAAAATAGCTTTCATTTAATACATCAATTACTTAAATAGTCTCGTTGAAAAGATATTTGATAAAATCAATAAATCTTTTCTCCTGTAAAATTTTGATTTTTCGATTACCAAGTTACCTATTGCTTGGGGGCGTCGAAAGACATTTCTTTAAATTATCTATTATAACGAAGATACCGCATAAGTAGCATTGTAAAATTCGGTAAGGTTAGTGTTTATTTTTCTCACATGTTTTTTCGCTACGTCCATACATACATACACTCACGCCCTTTTCAAATCAGGTTAGGATACGCCACCTGCTAAGATCCTTACCTTCCTTCCTATCCTTTTACCTCTTCCACATTCATACATAATGATGTTGATTGCGAAAACTACGCTTTTCTGAAGAACTTCACCAATAGTTTTCATTAATTAATTTTAAATTGAAAGGGTAGTCCGCAATACAAGGAATAATATAGAATAAGATTGCACTTTTTGTGCTCTATTTCTCACTTGGCAATACGGTTTAATGAAATTAGACGACTGAAAATAGATAAGTAATTCCAACTATCTATTCTTTTCGCTACCACCAAAATACCTACTTTACATTTGAAATAAATGAGGCGAGATCGATGTTACACGAGCTCTTAGACTGTCTGGTTTGCTTCTGGTTGTGGTCCGTGGGCCCATCCGTGCGTAGCCCGCCACTTCGGTGCCAACTGGATGTTCCAGTGTCCCTCTTACAAGTAATTACTGGGAATAGACTGCGTATCCTGATTCGTTCAGATGATATCGGGAAGATAAGAAAAGTTTATAGAAATACAGAGAAAAGATAAGTAGTTTTAAAATAAGGTGCTAGTCTGCTAATTGGTCTTAATTGGTATCACTCAATGAGATATAAAAACACGAATCGAGTGGACATTGCGGGACTATTTTAAACCAAAATTTTTTTTTTTTTGGTACCGATGATTTTCGATTTTGATACACGCAGGTTACCTGACAAGCGAGTGTATGGCGCTAGATGACTAAACAGATCGACTTGTTAAGTTGTTACAAAGTAGTATCAAGTATTTGGTTACGATTTTTTTAATGTAATTTTAGTGTTACCAAAGAATGTCCTTGTAAACACTGAAATTTGACAGAATTTATGTTCACATAAATGGTATTTTTTCTGGATTGTAAATGTCCACGTTCTTTCCATACTATCCTGTTTATCTGTTATTCCGTCAATTCAACATCCGAAATTATTCTGTTACAGTTTTTTTTCTTATTATATCTAGAAGATTAAAATAATATTATTTTGTGTTCCTTTCTAATATGGTAGCTGTGTTGATTGCTTATTGAAAGACTTCAGTACAAGAAATGATTGCGTATCAATTACTAGCTTATTAATTCTGTAGATTGGATTTGTAATTGCAGTTCATTAAACACAGTAATTGCAGACATTAAAACGTGTCTGGCCGATGGCCTATAGGTCACCTCCAAAAATAGTTTATCGTTTATTTGGAGGAGAATTTATACGCATAGAGTAAATATAGTAATTTAGTGAAATTCAAATGTTCACAAAAAGTCACTTTATGTGGAGCAAGACTTTATTTCATCCGTTGCCGTTTTAGCCCTCAAACACTTATAAACGTAGCTCCATGAAAAGATTTTCTTTGTGAATTGACCACTACCTGCAGATTTTTCGATTTCCTGACTTAGAAGTATACATGTTATTGATAGCCGATTAAGCACAACTTAAACCACGAGAGAGGATATTGCGGTATTTCCTGTTGTAGAAAATACTCCCACAATCATAAAATCAGTTACTTAAGGACCGTTAAGTAGATCGTCACTCAGAATAGTGGTTTGTAGAAAGGGTTGTAAGAAGTTTTTATTTCGTGAAAAGTTGCATAAATGGACATTTGGAGATAAGCAAAGTGAGTTCGCGTGTACCGAGCGCGTGACGTCATTCCACTCGCCATTTGTGAATATAAAAGCTGTAATGTGTCACGTAGATTTTGTTGGTACTATTGTCCTAATTCTCATCTTTAAGCTTATATGTTGGAATGTTGAAGCTTTTGCTAAGTGCTTATAGGACGTGTTGGTTGGGTTTTAAACGTCTAATTATATTGTAGGGTAGTGCGTGATCCAGCAGTTATATTAGAAATTCTTGTTGAGCAGCTCCACCAAGAGGTAGATGGAAGTAAAAGAGGGTCGAGTAGAATATAGTAATTGAATATGTCTAAGTAAGTCCAGCAGTGGACCATCCGTCATCGTGGAGTGGTTCCATAGGGTGATGTTAATGACCCACAGCGAAAGAGAAACCCTGCTGTATTATTCTGGTGGCTGTATCTATATCTACCCGAAACTATGCAATACCCGAAACAATTATATGTAGGCACATATAGTTGTTCGGGTCTGGGTATTTGTGTATGTGAGTTTAAATGTCTGTGAACGCACCCACAATACAGGAGAATCAAAATGTGTGGAGCAACGCGTTAAAAAAAAAACTGTCAAATGTAAATACTTACTGGAAACTCCCATCAACCTAAAACCTAATGCTTAAGCGATACAGTTGAAAATCTATTCATATGAGGAGTGGATGTCAAATATTCAACATCAACATCAACCTGTAAAACAAACATAGGAAAAGCTTTGACTGTGGCAGATATACCTACACAGTTTGTAAAAACTAGTCTTCGTTTCCGACATTGAAAAAGAATAAAAAAACTTTTTACTAACGATTTTTAAACAACGCCACAGGTGTCTCAATATAAACGTTTTTGTCACTACTTCTTGTTACTACGCTATACAAACGTAAAAAACGTACAGCTTACAAATGTTTACCTACAGATACAATTGTGCCGAGCCTGGCCAGTAACTCATAATTCGTGGAATCGGCTTGAACACACCACAAAGTTAAAAATCAACATTTAACTTCGATTTTTTACGCCTTGCAGCCTATTGATTAGTCGAAAATAAAGCTCTCTATTAAGTATACAAAAAATGAAACGTGCATAGGTTTTTACATTTTTGAATCATAAAAAGTATAAGATTAAATTAATTGACATTCTAAAGATAGCTAATGTTTGTTACGATTTGTTAGATGATTTACTTTTAGGGAAGCGACGGAGTATTTCAAACAATAATTTTTAGGGTTCCGTAGTCAATATGGTATTATTTTCGTCATGTCCGTCCGCACTATATCTCAAAGACTCTTAGTCCAAGAAAGCTGTAATTTGGCATGAATATACAAATAAGTCGACAAAGTGCTAAAGTAAAATTTAAAAAAAAAACTGTATCTGCAGTAGGTACACATAAAAGTGAGGATTTTTTTTTTCTTGCTAAGTCCATTGTGTGGGATGTGGTTGGATAGGTCTTTAAAAAATATTGTGAATTTGCTGAAACAGTTTTTTGATTAAGGGATTCGTTTGTGAAATATTAACCAAATTATTGTTTATGTGAAATATTGCAAATTTTTGTCCGACTTAAGTGTGCCAACCTAAACCACCTATACGGGTTGTGTAAAAAAAAACATGGTATATATAACGAAAATAAAAGGAAAACTATCACAGCTAAGTAGGCTTTACAAGTTAACGAGTAATAGTCGACCAACTTATAAAATGTACTACATAGTATGAAATGTTTTCCTAATCATAATTTATGGGAGCGCAGGCCTCAAAACTGCAAATGTAAGTTTGTGCAACTACGGAACCCTACATTGTGCGTGATCCGACATGCACTTGGCCGGTTTTTAAATAACTACATCGTTGCTCTAATGGTCGCAGTGTGGTCCTGGGTTTAATAGGCTTATTTTTATTAGGGATTTTCCATCAGAAATTTCTTTGAACAAGCTACAGAGTCTGGATGGAATTGTTGGAGTTGATGGCAATAGGCCCACATTACATGGAACTGGCGAAATGTTGGTTAACTATCAGGTACATCTCCACCTCTGTCTGACTATTCTGGGATCAGAGGCGAGATGTCATGTGTGTAAATTTATTTTAAAATACTATACCTCTAGTACATTGTAGAAAATATTTTATTTCTCTTTATGAATCTTACAACCCAATATCAATAAACACTTACAACTGTAGCTACTAGCAAGCCTCCATTCAATTGAATACAATACCTAGTATTTATTACACTTTTACGAGAAGAAACCTATTTCTTATGTGAGTAAAATAAGTACCGAGTAAAGCAGACAAAGCCGCGGGCGCAGCTAGTTATCTAACAAATAACCGAACACATAGAGCTGTCGTATTTATAAGACTTGTGCCACAAACTCCGCGTTTACCTACGTTTTATTTCTTTGTTCGAGAATTTGAAAAGTGATAGAAGGTGAAATATTGGCACTTTCATCGTTTATATTATGTTAAGCTCACAATTTGTTGCTTATAACGTAAGTTTTGGGTGAAAAATGTTTTTATTGCGTCGAGGTGTGGTCTACCAACAAAAGGGCTTTATATGTCTATGCCCGTTCTCACCAACACTCCTGGCGCAACCAAAATTAATGCCTAAGTTCATTACTGGATTCAGTGTTTGTGCTTTTTTATGTCATGTTCTCTTTTTTGTGGCGTTAGTGCTAAACCTGGTGTCAGAGTTTTCTATGCTGCGAATGGGCCTCTGTCTTGACTTCACGTGCCGAGAAATATATCTCAGGCATGCTGGTTTCCTCACTATGTTTTCCTTTACCGAAGCGAGAAATAATTTGTACAAGATGCATATGAATCCGAAAATTCATCGTGACTTGGTAACTCGACGGTTACACCAATAGTTTAATCACTTTTTTGTGTATTGTTAATGCAACAGTGCTCTTTTATTTAGGCAAATGTTTAGGTATAAAAAGCTTGATTTTCTGCTTCCTAGAGTATAAACTGTGCCGAAGACCGTTAATCCCCAATTTGCATAAACGCTCACCAAATCACAAAAGCATACCAAAAAAAAGACGCTTTAAAAATAATCCCTTCACACTCGACACCAACCGATCAAAGTAGGAAACGCCGGTCACACAAAAATGTAAATCCGTGTTATCTTAAGACTGTCTTAAGAGCCCGCTCATCAGGGAAAATATTTACCAAACACGAAATCACGGGCACCGTGGAAGACATTCATCTAGATAAAGAAGAGATAAAGTCTAATTAACCAGAATTACATTAAGGCTTATTAAGGTGTTATTAAACTTAGAAAAAGGTGTTGGGACAATGTTTTGGTATCGCTGTGTTGGATCTTTGGAGCAGACTTTAGTGTTTCGTCGTTTGATGGCATTAATTGTAGAAGGTTTAGGTAATTAATAGATTAGGTATTGATCAGGGTTACACAGAGAGCGGAGCGAAACGCTTGTCACCATATTTCCCGCTACGCTCCGCTAACAATGAAACCTGTTTAGTATATGACCAACGCGGAAACTCTTGAAAAGTTATCACTGAACGGTTGGGCCAAAAGCCAGATACACAGTATGCAAATATAAGGAGGCTCCTTCGAAATGCATACCGCGTATCGGAGCACACAGGATCGCATCACGGCTAACTTGGGTTTTACCACCCCAGAGTGTGTGAAAAATATTTCTTGTAGGTACGCAGTCTTCAAAAAATACTCTCTTCTTTCTCCCGATTTATCTATTCTTCGTAATTAATTTGGGGTTAGCCCTTCTAGTGAGTACTAGAAGTACTTACTAGAAGACGCTATCATGACATTTTTAATTTATGCGGGCTACGCACAAATTAAAAATGGTTAAAAAAAAATCACTGCTAAACGCGAAAGACTAAACGCTCCACGCTTATTGCACAAATATATTCAAACTAGAGTAAGGTTTTCAAATTCTATCGATATCAATGCGATTAATGAATGTAGTCAGAGTATGCTTCGCTACACGTCTTTCACTTTACTCCGCTCGTCTGTACTCGTAGACACGACTAACAAGAAATATCTCTTGTCAGTGGAACAACGTCTTAAATAAATATCTCATTCCATATGAAACTTTACTGAGGTGATTATTGTGTTAATGTGAAATTAATTTTACTTATGGTCTCAATTAGTGAAGATTCCTACTATTGACATGATTGACACCTATTTAAAGAGTTCGTGTGTGGGTCAAGGTTGCTCTTTTAAAGATGACGCAAGCGTGAGCTTTTACGTATAGCCGCTTGGCTTTCATGTTTGTGTAACGGTGTTCTATGAAAATACTGAAAGGGAAAATTAAAAAGCGGGTTTTGAAAAAGTGCCTTTGTTCGAATAAAAGTACCACGTTGATTTAATTTACAGAGTTATGATTTTCTCAGTAGCAACCACGGAGTTTATGCTTCAATTGCGTCCGGGTGATGGAAATGAGAAGAGAATTGAAATGAGAATAGAGCAGTGGTAGCCCAGACTTTCGAACAGTAGGTCGCGGGTTCGACCCTAGGCTGGCGCATTACTTTGTGTAATTTATTTCTTCACCTTTGCTCTCAAAACGGTGAAGGCAAACATCGTGAGGAAACCGGCATATCTTAGAACCGCAAAATTCAAAGAAATGTGACATCTGCCAATCCGCACTGGGCTCGCGTGGTGGATTATAGCCCATCCCTCTCCTAGAGAGGAGGCCTGAGTCCCTGCAGTGGAAACAACATAAGGCTGATGATGATGGATAGGGTCGCCCTCTATTTCATGGAACTTAAACATAACTGGCGTGTTCATGATCTAGATTTAATATGTACGAATCAGATTTAGTATTCTGTTAATTCGTGTATATATTGCGATTTATCGTTAAATGGAAATATCTATCATTATACCGATATCATCGATGCAATTACCTAAATCGAATGATAGTATCAGTTATCAATTGGGTTAGAATCGCATATCGATGTTCGGTTCAGTAACATTAATTGACTAATTTGATAGGAATACGGATTAATTTGAACCCGAAAATTCTGTACACTATTTTGGAACATAAATAATTATTTCTGTTTGGTTACGTGATTGAGTTTTGCAGTAGTACCTTAGTTGCAATTATAACTGTTATTAAGTGCGTTATTCTATAAATAACAAGAGGGTTGTAGAGCTTTTCGGTTACACACATCAATCAAATGCAGTTTTGATGTTTCTATCATCGCTAATCGCTGCAAAAATATCACGGTTGCCATAGTTCTTTACTGATAAACGTTTGTCACAATTCTTAGCTGGTAAGTTGTAGGTACTGCACGGTTGGTGCAGTGTCTAAACGATTAGCTGCTTGTCGCGGGTTCGATCTCCACAATGAACAAATACTAGCTTGAATGTAACTCTTGTATGGTTTAATGGTTTTTCAACTCACCCATGATACAGAAGAAATAAAATAAAGTTGAAACCAGGAAGCCTCACGGTAGACCTTCAATAAGATGGTGGGACAAGCTGGACAAAACCAATGATCTTAAAGTCATAGGGGTCGCCGCTAAGCAGTGGAAAGACAGACAAATTGAAATCTGTTCCTCTTTACAAATATCAACCAATAGAGCTCACTTTGTTGGTGGCCGGCACATCGCGTGCAGGTAACATAAACGCATTCTGTTCGTGTATTAATTCATGACCGCTAGCGGCGCTGATGTTAGGAGAAAAGTAGGGTCTTGTACACTCTATGGCCTGGTCTACTGATAGTAAAGTCAGTTCACAGGAGTATTTCTGAGAAGAAGACTTATTTTTTGTCGGTAGAAAAGTTGTTTTTGTATGGAAGAAAAAGACATGTTACGCCGACCCCAAATAAATTGGGATAAGAGCAGGAGAATGATGATGATGAGTACCATGCGACGTGGTGTAATGTTAAGTTATGTGAGTTATCGTGTTTTGTTATCAGATTTAACAATGGCAAAAGCTCTAGAGGGACGTTTTACTATGATGCCCCGAAAATCACGCCTATAATCTCCGAGGGGTTAGGTAGAGGTGTACAGGTTCACCCATATTTCAACACTTATGTTCAAGTCCCATATAATACCCCTTAAGCAGAGTTTATTGCCATCAACCGGGCACCTATCCACCGTCGCTAATACTAAGAAATTTGTGATAGAAAACCCAATAACATATTACCCGATCCGGGAATTGAATCCAGGACCGTATGCTCACCAGTAACGCTTGCGACCACTAGACCAGAAAGGGTTTCTTTTCATCCAATCAAATATAGTGATCAAGTTTTTATACTAAGACCCATGATATCCCAGAGATGTTCTCTTAGGCAAGCAGCTTTATCATTCTACAAATTACAAGCAAAATTCCTAATGTTTACTGTATTTTTTGTAATTTTTGTGGCTGTATTGTGTTGTTCACACTCTTTCTTTGTAATCTGTTTTTAGAAGTGAGGACTTTTAATTGGCTGTCAGTCTCACATTCTATTTTTCAATCTGTTATTCTTAGCTGTAAGTCTTTCATAGTTAATAAATAAATACATCAAATTCAAGATAAAGGAGGTCCTTAGTAGCTTCAAAATTACTATGACCTTCAAAGCTCTATAGTGACAGTACTTAACCACGACATTTCCACGTCCCGTTACGCGCCCCCACAATAGAAAGCAACACGAACTTACCCATCACGTTACAAATAAATCAAAACGTCATCGTTGAAACGAGTGGGGCTTTCAACGCAATTACCTGTAGTGACGGACTGCACACAAACGGGCCAAAGAGCCACTTTATAACGTGCAAACTGCGAAGTACTGGAGAATAGTTGAGTGTTATTATTGAGTTGCTTGTTACTTTTGTATTTGTGTTGTTAGATGTTCAGGAAGTTAAGAAAAGAGATAAGATAATATTAATGATTAGCTGCTTAAGTGAATGCATTAAAATCAGCTGTTTCATTAAAGTAAAATAGATTTTGAACACTGTCAAATTATATGGAATAGATTAAAAGAAACAGCAGTTTTCTTTTTTAAACTGATGATAATTTCTACATTTGAATTTAGTACCACCATGTTCGCCATCTTGAATCATGTTGTACTTCATTCCTAACAGGTCACGTGGATATCTTACAGTCTTGCAATCAACTTACATTACCAATTAATGAATGTTGGTTGAAATTTTAAACATTTGTATCAAAAACTACATAGATACATACATAAACTCACACTTTTTCCCACGTGAATATTGTTTAAAGAAAATCGACCAATCAACTGCTGATGGTTGTTCGTAAGGATTGGAACAGTCCAGTCCGCAGGTATTGGCTAGAAGTTCACCGGAGTGATTACTTTACTAGTAGATATTTAATATTAGATTTGTTATTGCTGTGATATTTTGTGTTGATATGATACCTGCTTTTAATTAATTGTATAGTCGTTTTTTTTTGGATATTATTTTAATGTGAATAATGTATTAATGGACTGATTGATGATCCTAATGTAATGTAATATTGTAATGTAAATTTAAAATTGGGATCTGATGCCTGTGTAAATAAATAATTATAATAATTATTATAAACCACAGAACGTCACCTGCTACGCCCTTACATACTCCTATTTCTTCTTCCACGTTCATACATCTGGTCATACTTAAGTATATGCACACCGGTTGCGAGTACTACGCACCTAGGATAGTTTAAGAACCTCACCAATAAGGTCGATGTATATTACGATCAATATACAGTAAACATTTATGAAAGTGCAAACAATCGCAAAAAAGTAACAGAATTCCAAACAAGAGCATTGCCATTGAACTTAACAAGATTACTCTATACGACAGACCCACAATTTACCAATCCGATACAAATCAGAGCACCACAATATCACCACAACCCCTCATTTCCAACGACACTCAACCTCAGACTACTCTGAAATTGGAATTGACATTCAAAATATTAGCAGTCACGCGTAACACATTCTGATTTGATACTACAATCGCCTCCAAGCCATCAATGACGGAATAACCATCCAGCAAAGGAGGCAAGGGGCAATTTGCAAACGTCTGAAGCGTGTGTGCAGCAGTCGGCATGTAATCATGTAGACAACACTGCCTAGCATTAACTCCAATGGGTTTTGGAAAACCGTCAGCTGGCAGTTTGTCAATTGCGTATCGCTGATGCAGTTATGGAAGTTGTTGCGGAGGGTTGTTGTTAGATCTTTGCGTTACATGTATCGAAATATTGAAGGTAAGTTTAGTATCTTAAAAGAGTATCAAACATCAAGCAAAGGTTGAAAAAACTGAGAAAATTAAAAGTGAACCATCACAACTTCCAGGACTTACTCAGGACCCAGGACTTTGGACACCTTTCTGGAGGCTTAAGTCGGTCCCATACACTTTCGAGATATCATCGTTATCGCTTAAAGATTTTAGATTTTGTGCCTTTGGTCAAATTGTTTAAAAACAGGAGTCAAAGACATAAAGGATTATGTACGTTGTCCAAGTCAAAACAAAGCTACAATATAATACTTTCCATAACTCCGAACTTATCCGTTTCCATACAATCTTAATTAAATTCAAGCAAATTAGTTGGTACACAAACTCAGTTACAGAGATCACGGTGTAAATCCGAGCTCACGTACCGACGACTCTTTCAACAAAGCGAAACAATTCCCAGGAACAAACTAACGAAGCCAGTTAGCATAACAATATTCGTGTCTCGCTCGTATACACACGTATATACCGGATTGTTCTTAAATAACTACGTGGCTTTTATGTAAATAACCCCTTCCTGCCTCAGGGTGTGTACTGATATTAAAAAGCTTTTGTTGAGCTCTCTCAGCCGTCCGGCAACCTTGTCTCCGTGTACGGTTTCGTCAACATTTAATGTTGATGCGCATTTTTACTACAATTTTCGAGAAATTAAATGAAAATTCAAATCTCAAGACTTTATTACAACTATGCAATATCAGTAAAACAATCTGTTGCGATATTGCTCGTCTATAAGAAATTTGCATTAGAATTTGCATATTTAGAGCCAAGACCTCAGAATCGAATAAAGATGTTAGCAAAGACGATGAAGAAGGAATAAAAACATATTAAACCTTCCGTCTTCTCTGGTGATATTGTCCGCAAGAAACTCTATTACGTGCTAGAAAGAAAATTATTATCAACACCATTAAAATCTTTGACATCAAGCTTCATAAAACCGAAACTATATACTCTCGTGCAATATTAAAGGATATTGAGATATTAAACAAACAAAGCAAGAAAACAACATGCCGGGAGCTTAATTTACATTTTGTATATTTAGTAGACAGACTCCGTCATTTACTCAATGACTCGAGGAGACAATATTGACAAAAGACTTTTGCTCAGTAATGCAGAAAATATGCAAAACGAAATGCGGCGTGCTACCAATTTCGCCCTTGTGTGGTCCGGCTACTGGAACAAATATTTCCATATTGAATATGGGAAGCGGTTGAAAATGAAAAATTCGTTAATGAGGAGGAAGAAATCATTTTAAACAAGACGTTCTTACTTAATGGCTTTGTCGTTATAGTTCTGAATGAGGGGCGGGACTTAAAATTACCTATTAGCATCGGTCTGCCGGTAGACGAAAGCAAACTTTGCAGTATTTGTTTGCCGACGCTAATTTTAAAATTAACATCGTGAAATACAACAAACGTGCCTTGCACTCGGACCACCATGGTCGAGTCGCTTAACGCCAGTGCATGCGTACTGCGAAAACTATTCATTACAAACATAGCCAACTTATACCTGTGAACGGATGTTCTTGAATTTAGATCAAGTTTATTGTAAAGTATGACCATAACTGAGATTTATTTTATAGTGTTGTTTGTTGTATATTTTACATAGTATGAAATTTCAGTATGACAATCTTTGGTGCACTGTCGTATTGTTTATATCCAGGTGGTTGATCGTATGATAAACGATCGTATGGTCATTTTATAGACGGACTCATATATATCATGTCATTGGTTCCTAATTTAAGTGCAATTTCGAAGAAACGGTTACCTTTTAAATAATCCAGATCCTATAGAAACATTGTTTGTTGTTTTGATGTGACAGTTGATGGCATACAATACATCACGCTTATACTTAATTCCCAAGGGTTAGGTAGTAGAATGTCTACCCACAAGTACTCAATATTTCGCCAGTTATGTGTGACTCCCATGTAATAGGGACGAACCTTTTGCCATCCACCGGGCACAAATCTAGACTCCGTGGTTGCTAATACTTTGCCCGACCCGGGAATGATACCCAGTACTTCAATAACACTTGCGACCACACGACCAACGAGGTTAGTAAGCTGATGACATTCTTAAATAAATATTTTTTCAACACACTTCCTCATAAAATGGCTTTAATTTCACTGTAATTAGAAACATAATCACACCTGTAATCAAAACTGTGACTTTTTCATTTATTATTCACAAGTGAGTTATAGGCTTTTATTTTATTGGTTGAGTTGCTTTGTTCTTAAAAAAGTTTCGGTACAAAACAGATCGTGTTCAATGGTCTAAATACATTAATGTACCAATTTCTTGCTCATTTCATGCAACTCCGAATTTAAATAGATAATTTTAACTTGTAGGTACGTTTTTAATAAATAAAACCTACGCTCAAATATAACTTTTATTTCTTTGTAATAATAAATAAAACTTTAAAGTCGCCATTTTGTACGTGACTTAAACGCCATCCGTGAAACGCAATAAAAAAAAGAAACCTCATGCTTGTAGTCTATCTGCCGCACTCAGAGAGCATTAGTGACTACTTAGGCCATCACTAAGTAAAGGTTTTGACAGTTTTGTCATACAAAAGTATGTCAAATATTTACTAAGTGACGGCCTAAGTAATCATTAAAACTCTCTGAGTGCGACAGTAAGACCGTTCGCGATTATTAGCTGCGCGCGTTTTTTTTTTTTAGAAAACTGATTATTTTCCGCCATTACGTAAAAATGTTCACAACTCGTTTTCAATGTTGAAAATGGTTTTTTAGTATTATTTTCTTAACAAGTATGTTGAAAAACGTCGTATGATACACGTGTGTATTAATGATTACCGTCCTCGGCTCTCTTTAGACCCTCACCTGACGGCTCGGGTCTCGATGGCGCCTCAGCGGTAATCACCAACAGTACACACTTGTACCATAATGTAATAAATCACACCAGTTACTATTTTCACAACTGCACTATCTATTTGAATATTTTGTTTGCATGCTAATAAAAATACATCTCTTTTTTGATTTAGTTACTAACGACGTTTATGGAGAATAAAACTCGTTAATTCACATTTCCCAAGCATTTTTTGCAGCTTCATTATAAACATCAAAATATAATAACGTACTTTATTCTACGTTTATTCAAGTTATTCGTATTGATATCATCTCAGTCTAAGTTGGAATCTTAATGTTCAGCATATTTAACTCGGAGTCACGTTCTTTAGACATTTCTGCGTCTATTTTAATAATTTAAGTATTATGAGTGAAATATTTTGACTCGAACATTACTGAGATTTAAGATCTTCACATAACAATTAATGGTGTATTCTGTTCTGAGTTTCTTTAATGTGTTTGTGCATTAGCTGAATAATGACTGCTTTTGGAGAATTTATGAAATAATTATCAAGGGAATGAAAATGTCTTAGGGGATTCTTTCGTTGAGTGGATAATAGCCTAATTAGTAGGTACTGACACCAGCACATCGAGCTACGCGAAAATGTCAAATTTTCCCAATCAATCTTGAACTTATTGTTATCAGCCATTTTTGCCCACTGTGGGCAAAGGCCTCTCTTCCCTCTTTGCACTTATCAGGATCCAGTACTCCGGTTCGCCAATCCCTGCAAAAAGAATTCAGCTCATACCGCCATTTCCCTCTGGGCCTGCCGCGTTGTCGTTTGTTGCTGTTTGGGACCCATTGCGTGGTTGCTTTAGCTCAAGCTCTTCCGGCATGTGGCAGATGTGGTCAGCCCAGTTCCATTTGAGCTTGGAAAGCCCTGTGACCTTTTTTTTGGGGGGGTGGGAAATCATCAAATAACCCCTCCCCGCTCTAGGGCAGAGCGAAAGGGAGTGTCAGACTTCTCCTGACTAAAAACCACCCAAGTTCCTTGTTAGCTTTATATGTCAAGGCTGCGGGATCTCTTACAACATTCCGCAGCCCCAACGGGCGTCGGCCCTTGCCCCTTCCTGGGCCCCTTCCTTGTTGCTGACATCTCTTTGAGGTGCGCGTGGAACACGAACGCGCCGTCGACACGGCCTGTCGTCGTCATAAGACGGACGGACGGCGAGCTAGCCCATCACTCACCGTCCACAGGCCCGCGTCAACGGTGGCCGGAAGCTATCACGTGGCCCCCGGCAAGCCGGCCGGCGGTGGTCGGTGGCCATCGGCAATTTGAGTTTTGGAACGTAGTATGGAGTTTCATATGTGATCAGTGAGCTTAACTCTAAGTATACTAGGCTTTATTATTTGTATTGATGCTTGGTTAGTGAATATGTCTGTGCTCTACAGGTGAGGGCAGGAAAAATGCACATGTCCATGAGTTTTCTCTTCTGGGTGAGAGGAAGAGGTCCTTTCTAGCAAGTTCTTCCAGGCGTTCTCGGTGCGTCGAGCTACTTCTTTATCTTGTCTTGCCTTAAAGGAGATAATTTATAAAGTTAAACATCGAAATCGAAAACTAATAATTGGACAGAATGTAGTACCTTAATGTGCTGGCGTCTGTACAATGGATATAATTATAGTACAAAATAAAAGTCACATTGATACTGAAATTGAGAATGTTACTGTTTAGTTCGAGATTATCTGTACACATACAGCGATGATAATATTGTTCAAACGACGTAGATCAATGGATCCACTTCGTCTAATAGCTGTTCAACTACTCGAAGAGCATTTTCTCAATCGCAAGTTTTTTGAAAAAGTAAAGTCTTTTTCAGAAAAGTGCGTGCAAAGGGGAAATTGTTGTTTAAAAATAAAATCAAACTTCTAGCTGGTATAAATAAATAACCCAAGAAATCCAGAAGCAATATAGGTAGATGCTAAGCAAAACCAATAAAGTTTAACTGTATTTAAAATTACAGCCAATACAATATTCTCATATTATTTGATAGTATAATTATAGAATAATGATTCATCTGACGTCGGCATCATTACACAAAGTTGTTTAATTTCAGGAAGTGTTTGATTCCGTTGTTAATACAGGTTCGAATTTTAGAGTAATTTTGTTTCGATACTTTACGAACCTGATGTACGTTTACTTTGGTTACTCAAAGATAATTACTTTAATGAAGGCAATCTTTGGATTTTGTTGATTTATTGATTGCTACAGCATGTTACTTTGTAATGATTCTAGGGTTACGTAACCAAAAGGAAGAATTAGTTTTTTAGTTCCGTTATAACTGAACCGTTATAGATTTGGGTCGAGGGGCTTTCGGGTCCCGTATTTAATATAATAATTAATTTGGAGTAGTATTTCGGGATCACAAGCAAAAAAAAACTGATATAATATTGTGATAAACAATTTCATGATTCATCAGTATCGGTATCGGTGGCTACAAGAAATAAAAAAAAACATATTTTGGAAACTGATTAAGGTGTAGGTACAGAGGAGCGAGGTTAAGTATATTATTTATCGAAAATATTTTTTTTTTACTTTAATTTTTAAACGAAAAGAAGTAAAAGCCCGAGGCGGGTTCCATTCTATTTTAATTGAATAATTTAATATATAAATGAACCCCGCCTGCTTCAAAGTTTTGTTTAATTTAAAATGTGCTTGTTTTTTGCTTTTCAGTTTTTTCAGTCGGGTTTTTTAGTTTTTAACTACTTTTGTTATTTCCAACTTTTAGTTATTTTGTGTTTGTTCTTTCGTTGACCGCGTAAAATTCTTCGCAGATAATGTAACTTTTGTGTTTGTTTGTAGGTTTTGTGACTTTGAATTTCTTTTAAACATATGTATAAGTGTCATATATTTTAGTAATATCCTTTTTAAACCCTTTATTTTTTTTTAAATCCGCGATAGGTCCCCAAAATCCGCAAATTCCTTTGTTTTTCAATTTTAATGTAGCCAGTGACACTCGCGCCGTCAAGACAAATCTAACGACGTATATTTTATTCAAATCCCTTCATCCGTTTAGGAGTTATGAGGGAACAAAGAAAAGGACATACATACACGCCAAACACATAACCCTCCTTTTGGGCTTCGCCGCAGTCGGGTAAAAAGGATTAGTGTAGTAAAGTCTCACAAACTACCAGGAGGCCAGAAACATGAAAGAGGTATTGTATACTGTTAATATGAATCTCCTAATCAAATCTATATAAGTACCTACATTTCTAATAACATGCAATGATGATACTACTACTTTACCATTCTAGTCTTCTGGTAGTTTATAAGACTTTACTATAATACTTTACTATCCTTGTTTCTCATCTCGTTGCAAATAAAATACTGCATGGAGACTATTTTAAGACAGTTGTATATATTCTAATAATAATGTGTAATTGTGAGATCTACGGGATTATAAGAAAATTTAAATACTGATTAATTAAAATTTCATAATTATTTTTCTATGTTTTTTTTTGATCTTATTCTATTTTTGAAATAAAAAAAATATTTTATAGTCTTATAAAGATAGTTTTATTTGTTTAACTTCTAATGTTTTTGGTTGACCGTACTTTGAAAACGCATAAGTTTGTTTATTTTATTTATGGACCCGAAATACTACTGAAACATAATTATTATTATTCCTAACCTCTTTTTCTTAACGATCGATCGGGGTATTCACTTTTAATGCCGTAAAAAATATGTTACAAACAAACACACTCATTAAAGTATTTTATGTAGTTATTTTTGTGTAGAAAATTATCGCATGTTTTGTACAAACTGCAAACATAGCAACTATGCAACACGTTTAACTGGAAAACGATTAGTTGCACGAAAAGTCTGAAAGTTTTTCCAGCTAACTTTACGAGGTAAAGCTATTAATAGAACTTATTACTGTAAACCTTAACATTTCCGAGACCATTATAAAGTACATTACATAACATAACATCACGACTGTAATTCTCGATGGATTAGGCAGAGGTGTATCTACCTAATAGTTCATTCCCTATACATGTTTCCAGATATGTTTAAGTACTAAGTAATAGGGGGTGAGCCTATTCTCACCAACTGGGCACAAATCCAGACTCCGTAGCCGCTACTGACAATTTCTTCATTGAAAAACCCAATAACATTTTGCCCAACCCGTTATCAAACCCAAGATCTCATGCTCGACAGGGCCACTTGACAAACGAGGCAGTAACCTATACAGGGTGTAAATTAACCCTTCACACATACGTCAACCTAGCATTCTGTACATTAAACTAAGTACCCCTACGCAATATTTATTGCTGGTAAATGACATTTTTTTTAGGGTCAAAAATACATTTTACGGTTAAACTCAATATAGCACTATTAAAACATTGTACTAGTGGATGCTTTGAATAGTAAACGGGTCAAGTTATAACCTTCAGGTTATAACTTTACTTAAATTACCTCCATGACCCGTATTTACAAAAACAGTTGTGCAAAACTGTATTTACAAAAACAGTTGTGCAAAATTTGGAACTTTGACCCCCAATATCTCCATAACTAGGGGTTTCCCAGGTATGGGTTATAACCAAAAAAATATCGCAGTGGTGGGGAGAACAAATGCCCTTCGTTTGCGTTAAGGGTACTTTTACACCCTATATACAAACTAAATCTAATGTTCCTACTTAGTATGGTTAATATTCGCGATTTGCTCTTGTTTCAATCAGACTACAGACAGAGGCTGATTTATGCCTGAAATCTATTATTTCAAAACCTCACAAAGAGTGTACATTATCATCGATGATTTTACTCATGATGGTGTTATCCAATTGTCTCATGTCATGTCATTCAGATCATTTCATCTTCCAATATCATCTCAATTCTCAACACCAAGAATCGCTTCAAAAGATTACATTGTTGATGTCTAAAGCTCAATTTTCCGAGGCGTGCCGCTTAGCAGCACAGTGTACTAATCCTCCATTACTGAACCCGTCACAGACTGTATACGGAAGCTCAATTTAATTACACTCAACCGTTATAACGACGCACTAGTGGTCAGACTCTCATCGTCTGTATCGTATTAATCATTGACTCACTTGATTTATGTGATAATTCTATGGGATACTATCTTCTCTGAGGTTATTAAGATGCTACTTTCGCGACTCAATATACCATCTACAGTTTCAAAAGGCTTCGATAGAGGAATGAGTTATTGTGTTAGATAGACTACGATATAAAATCCATGTTTATTTGCTATCTTGATTAGGTACGAATGGATGTTTGTATTAAGATTTAACTGCTAATTTGATGGCTACCGTAAATGCTTGAGCGCCATTATTCTGGCGATTGACAATCAACGCCTGGATGGATAGATAAAATTTTAGTGTAATGGGTACACTATGTTCCTATCAGCAACTTGATTGGATGAAGGAGTTATAGAATTAATTTGTTGTTGGTCCAGCGGTCGCAAGCGCAACTGCGGAGCATATGATCCTTTCATTTCCGGGTCGAGCAAAATGTTATTGAGTTTTGCGTTTGATTTTTCTCAGTTGCAGCCATTCTACGGAGTCTAGATTTGTGCCTCTTTGCTGGCAATAGGCTTGCCTACTTGCTTACGTAGGACTTAAAAACAAAACTGGTGGTTGGATGTGGGTGTACTTCGGTCTCGCTTCGGGAATTATTGGCGTGATGATATGCATGTGTTTTATTTACTTTATTGTGATTAGATGAAAGTTAACAGTTTAATCTAAACAAATTAAACTCCGCACTTCATTTGCGATCTTGTTTGACAGTAAGCTGAATCATCAACGGCTTGAAAAATACAGATACCGAGTAAAATTCTTCGTGTGTCTATGAAAATCAATTTTTAGTCACCCATCTTTAAGACTATAAAGGGTGAAAAAGTAACGAAGAGTACTTATTTTCCCCGCTACTGTGATATTTTTTTTGTTCTAGACCATACCTGGGAACCCCCTAGTTACGGAGTAATTGAAGGTCAAAGTTCCAAATTTACAAGTTTTTCAGGTTATATTAAATTCCTTCTATGGCCCCTTTACTATTCAAAGCACCCACTTGCACAATGTTTCAAGAGTGCAACATTGAGTTTTACCGTAAAATGTGATTTTACATCCAAAAAAAAGGCGTTTCCCAGCAAAAATTTTTGCGTAAGATTACTTAGTTTGATGTACAGAACGCTTGGTTTACGGATGTGTGAAGGGTTACACCCTGTATACCATTCACTTAAAATACTGATCAACATGCGTGTACAATTTCCCATTCCCGTTGAGCTCCAGATCAATTAGCAATAAAGCATTTAGCGGCAATAGTAGGTTTTACTCGGATCCAATTAAAATTAACCGACGTACAACGCTCTAAAGGGTAACGTTATTTACTGCCTACCAATGAAGAATTATCACCATTGGTGAAATGTGATGCGATGCCTTTTATAGACCTTATTCAGTGCCGGGTCCATAAGCAAATTAAGCAATTGTTTAGGGCATCACGTCTAGGAAGGCAGAGGAGCGAGGTATTCCCTTCTATGCACCTACGATTTGGTAGCTGTTAGAGATGGGGTGTATAATAAAAGTAATCGATAATAATTTCGTTTTTTTTTGTAATGTTCCACATACTGCCAGGAGAACAGAGAGAGGTATTGGAAATTGAAATTTTAAAATCAAATCTATATGCCTTTCTAATACCATGCAGTTTTTTTTTATGGAGATGAGAAACAAGGACAGTAAAGTCTCACAAAGTACCAGGAGCCCAGAAATATATAGGAGGTACATAACCATTAGAGAACCTGATTAAATAATTCTTCTTAATTTCTTTTTTTTTATACCTCCTAATGTTTCTGTTCTCCTGGTAGTTTGTGGATTTTTACTAAAATTATTATCGATTATTTTTATTATACACCCCATCACTGGCAGCTACCAAATCTTAGGTGCTTAGATGGGAATAGCTTTGGTGCTCTAAAAATCGGTGCTCAGATGGGAATATCTCAGAGGAGCTCGTAGCTTAATAATATCTGCCACTCGAATTGATCTGTAGGTTAAGCCACGCTTGTGAAGGTTGGTCTGTGGATGGGTGACCACCTATTATATATTGAGTTTTTTCCGTGCCTCTGAAAGCACGTTAAGCTGTGTGATTTCAGCTGCTATATAAGATTTTCGACAGTCGTTATTGGTAGTCAGTGTTCTTGAAGTCTGACAACCAGTCTTACCAAAAGGGTCTCGTATTATCCAGTATTAGCTGTGTTATGGAGGTCAAATAGGCAGCGTAGCGCTCCATGAAAAAAACTGGTGTTCAGCTGCATCCGGTCAGACAGGAAGCCGACCCCAACATAGTTGGGAAAAGACTAGGCAGATGAAGTCTTGGGGGCACTATAAACAGCACCAAAACAAAAATTTGCTAGCACATGAAATGTAAGGTTGTTCAAAAATCCGCGCACATAATATTTCTTTTGTCTTTCATAAATATTCTAAGTTACGTAATGATCTATTTCGATGTAAGTATTATTTTTTAAATACCTATACTAAGTAACTCGGATGGGGTCACAGGCGTGGATTGCTTAGGGTATCAAGTACTCTCAATCCGGCACTGCTCTTATTCTATTAAATGAGGAGACAAATAGGACTCGAGGACAATATATTGGGACAGTATTGATGTATTTATTTGATAGATTTATGTTTTCTTCGTGGGTCTTACGAACTGGTGCTGTAATTGAGTGAATGTTATTGGGCCACTTGTCTTCTAAGGTTCTAGTTGCTTCATGATAATTATTGGAGTTAGTTAATGGATTGGATATGGGGATTGATTTATAAATTGTTGGAGTCCTACTAATATTATAAATGTGAAAGTTTGTGAGAATGGATGTGTGGATGTTTGTTACTCTTTCACGCATAAACGGCTGGACCGATTTGGTTGAAATTTGGTATGTAGATAGGTTATAAAATCGGGATAAAAACTATCCTATGTGTTAATCCAGGGGGATTAACACATAGGATAGTTTTTATCCCGATTTTATCTTCCCTTGGGATAATTTACGAGTTGTAGCGGGTGAAGCCGCTGGCAACAGCTAGTTGGTTATATTTTTTGGTGGTGATATTATCTAGTCAAGTTTAGATATAAACAGCACCAAAAGAAGAACAAAGAAGACATGGCTTGTTAAATGAGATTGAAAAAATGACGAGAAAATAATTAAATTGGCATATTGTCGGGGTCATGGTAGGTTTTATCTTGCTCACAGTAACAGCCGCCATCACTGGACACAGCTCTTTTAATAAACATAATAATATCTTTATCATAGGAGTCACAAACAGCCCATTGTGAACCCGAACCTGCATGGAGGAAGACGAGATACAAGAATACGTGCACTGTCCAGGGGTTGCCTCATTCTGGACAAAGTACTTCGGTATTCGAGATAGTATTTAAGCAATAAGGAGCTGCTGACCTGTCTCGAGGAGTGAGAGTGGATCGAATTATCCCACCCCTACGCAAAATACGCGCTTTAGACGTGGAATTGGGGACATTAGCCCAATAAACAATACCTGTAAAAGATTTCTAGGACGT
The DNA here is from genome assembly GCA_932274075.1 of Diarsia rubi. Taxonomy (NCBI): domain Eukaryota; kingdom Metazoa; phylum Arthropoda; class Insecta; order Lepidoptera; family Noctuidae; genus Diarsia; species Diarsia rubi. The sequence goes on along the minus strand of OW026424.1, from coordinate 13,414,078 downwards.
CTTCGTTTCAGATACTACTAATCTCAGAGCTTAAAATAAATAAATGAAAACGGTGTTAGAATAAAACTTATCGTTTCGTCTTGAATTGAAGTAGCCATTCAATTCAAAATGTAAAGAATTGTCTTATCCCCATACCGTTCGATCACAAACAAAACGACACAAGGTTTTTTATTTCACTGAAACAATTTTAATAGCCCTAATTAAAGTGAAGTGAATCAAGCTTAACTCGGTTTTATTATGTTTTACAAGGCTTTTTATTTATGCGAATTGTCTTAGCCAATGGTTTATGACTGGCCTTTATTTATAACATAAAAAAGGCTACCATCAACTTCACATTAAAATGATACCTCTATGGAGTGCCTTGTACCTATTGTTTGTTCATCCACAGAATTTTAGCCTTCAAACTTTTGAGCACATTTAATTTTATTGAAATCGAATTATTATTAATATGAAGATAAATATAATTATAAAAGGATACCTAAAGGTTGCTCTGTAGTCTCTTGAAACGCTTTGAAAGCTATAAAATATTATGTACAAGAAAATCAGGCTAAATAAAACCAACTTATTTATCTCATCATCATCATTTCAGCCCGGAATACTTTACTGTTGGGTATATGCCTCCCCTTTCTTCAACCATTTTTTTTCTATCTCCCTTACTGATCTGTTTCCAGCGATTTTGTAAAACTTATTTACCTACTCATATAGTTACAAATATTCCTGTTTGTCTTTTCTACACACTGTGTCTACATGGTCTAATCCAACTTTCCTCACGCAGGTCTGCTGGAAGAAATTTCCCTTTGTGCTTTTCTAAATTTTTTATGTTTTTATCCTTTTTTTTGTATTTTGTGTGTAAAAATAAAAACCTTCCGAAATAGCTGCAACCAATTCCGTGATCAAAAACTAGTTTCTCTTGCCAAAATTTTACCTGTGCCTGTAAATGAATTCGGATTTATAGGGAGTGCAATCTGATATTTTAAATGTTGGATTGTTGGCTATAACAGTTTATTGTTAATTAAAATGTTTTAAAATTTATTGTTTGGATAATGTTTTATGATGTGAAATTAACCCTTTTGTTACATTTGTGAGATTTAATTTACTTGGAAGAATTTTAACTCTGTAACTACCAGCTTCTGGGTTAAAGAAACAGAGGCCCTACCATAAGCTCGCAGTCTCGATGTTATTTTGATGTATCTTGTATTTTTTCGTTGACGGTGGGTTGGGCTGTAGCAGTCAGATAGGCAGCCACTCCATGTAAATATTGGTACCTATTCAACTGCATAGAGTTAGACTGCAAGTCGATCTCAATTTAGTTGGGTAAAGGTAAGAAGATGATGAATGGCTTATAATTCCCTCTAAAAATTTCCTTATATTTTTGTCATCGCTATCGATAATAAAATTCTGGAACTCTGGGTGCAGATTCAACGTCTGCGATTAGATTAGAAATATTACCCTATTACATATTTATTATCTTATTACACTATTATAGACAAGTGTTTGAGCAGGCACAGGGCGCATTTTCTGTTCCCTTACTCTTATAGTTTGATGGGACACAGTATTACCTAAGAACCTATTTTGTTTCATATATTAACATGTCTATTTAGTATTTAATTCCATACCAACAAACAATGTGTTACAAAGTCGAAGAACACGACTCGATCAAGATGCAACAGATTATTAAAAGCAATTAAAAAAAAAATGCAATCTTCATGAGTTTTGAACACCTGTCCTCATAATTATTTATGGAGATTATTATCGTGCGTAATAATTCACTAAGTTTCAATTGAGCGCTAAGCTCAGCCAAGTTATTATTGATGTTGATTTAATAATTTCATGCTACTTTCAACCGTATCATCCACAGCACAAAGCACGAAATGACTTTGAGTAATCGTAAGATTTGAGAACCAAAGTAATTGAAATCTGTAAGTCATGCAAAAAATCATTATAGAAGTCTTAAAGATCTAATAAGTTCGACCGACTCATATAATAAAAAGTCTTTAGATACAATCATAATTCTTGCTTTTAGATATTTTCAAACCATAAAAGCAGAATTAACTCAACTTATAATACCTAGGTATTGAGGTACATCCGTTTTATCATCTGCGATATTAATGAGGAATTATAGTTTATCCATAATTATTGATTCTACCATGTAGTTATCGCTAGTACAAAAGAGTGTTATGTTCTCTGGGTGGTCTAAGTGGCATCTAGAAGACTGTGAACATCACCTCTACCTGAATACCGCCAGGTTCGTCGTGCTGACAAACAGACGTATTCTAGTTGCTTTCATAATATATTATTTTGTTTTTGTAAACAAAGGGACCTAGTTGCTGAATGTAACAAATAAAAAATATGGCGGTGGACATCAGTACTAAAACTGTGTAAGATATAAAACATTGATTATTCTATCTTTTAAGAAAACTTATGTAGCATTCGTAGAACGGTGGTGGGTTAATGTGTACTTTAATTTAGCCTGAAGCTTCACATTGTTCCGAAACGAAAAGGCCGAAACGGCCGAATACTGAAACGCTCCTCAATTTTAAGTTGCCCTTAAATCTCGTTCCGTATCTGTTACTTCAGCATAGAGCGACCGAGACAGCACAATTTTTTTTTTTCCATATGGCATCTCGCAGATCAGTCTAGGAGACTGTCTTCTGCTTAACCGGGCAAATCCCTGTGGGTGCCTAGATTTTAAGGCCTCCAGGGCAAAGAGACAGCAATAGATTTGAGCGTTACTTATATTTGAGTGGCGTTTCTGTATTCGGCCGTAAATGTTGCCTAACTGATTTTTATTAACAACCCATAATACCTGGAAAATATAAATTGTTTACGATAACTGGATCTGACTGCAATTAAATTTCAATAAACGTACGCTGCCAACCTTAAAGCATTTTGCCGCCTTGCTAAATTAAACCCGTGTCTAGATTTACATTTTAATTAATACAAATAACATCTCCACTACTATAGACGGGTAAAAAATCCCTTCTGGGCGTCTCAGTCGTGACTAGTGATCTTTAAATATTTTATCGATAAAGGAATGATTTAATGGAAAATTGCGATACAATCATCAAAATTTTCTTGCCGTCATCCCAATAGATTTGAGGTTGGTGCAGCATACCCGTTATTTCATGAGACACCTCCATTTTTGCCAGATCATCCTTTAAAGACAGTCTGTAGTTTCTTTAGTCTTCCTTTACTTTTATATCTAATTGCGACTCAATCAATGGTGTCGTTATTGTATGAGTAAATTGTCATCTAAAACACTTCGGCATAGATACCGAATAGTTTTGTTTATGGCTAATGGATTATCTTAAAATTAATTTCACCCGAAATAGCACTGACTGGTGGTTTAGGTGATTGACATTCGTTTTGTAAAGCGCTGACACACTGTCACACTTCTATTAATGATTAATAGTATCAATTTTCCAATTGTAATATGCGATCATTAGTCAATATTTAGGAAATCAATTCGAATACGTTTCATATTATGTAAGTAGAATAGGATACCCACTGATGTATGGATTAAAACAATCGACAATAATTACACAATTTTTACAGTTTGTGTAATTATTGTCGATTGTTTTAATATCTATCATAATATATATCGACATTAAAGGCGCATCCCTCGCTACAGATACTACTCGGCCTCCTTGGAGGATCATTACTGTCCGGGTGTTTGTTTTGCAAGCCTTCGGAAACTGGCGATTAAGGAGAACGAAGATAACAGATGCAAGCGATCAACTGAGACATGCAAGTGCATTATACTTATTAGCGAAATGGCTCGATAAAGAATTAATGTAGGAAATATTCAAGGAGTAATTGTTGGTACGTAAACGGTATTTATTGTGCAATCAGTCGATGTATAATTTTATGCTTAAGGAACAGGTTGTTAAGGTGCTTCATGATGGGATGGGAATACTTTGGGTTATGGACAAATGGCCAGTAATCCAAATTCTTCGGGGAGTTAGCAGGAATAGTATTACGAGGTGTTTTACATAGAAGAATATGAATTGTAAAATTGTGTGAACGAATGCTGGGCAAAGGTTTCCCCTTCTTTTTCTAAAACTCTTTCATCATCATCATCAGCCCATAATTTTCCTACTGCAGGGACTCAGGCCTCCTCCCTAGGAGAGGGATGCCCACCCCTGGGACCCCTGGGTGGGATGGGATACCACGCGGGCCCAGTGCGGATTGGTAGATGTCACATGTCTTCGAATTTTTTGGTTTTCTAGCGATGTTTTTCATCACCGTTTTGAGAGCAGGGGTGATAAAATAAATTACACAAAGTTTTGCTCCTGACTGGGTTCGAACCCACGATTCAATGTTCTTAAGTCGGAGCCGCTACCATTGAGCCATCACTGCTCTCATAACCTCTTTATCCGCAATATCTAGCCATTTTGCCCCACAAAAAAGTTCAGATCGTCATACCACCATCGTCGCGGTCTAACTCGATGGCAATTTTTTCCGACAGGAGTCCAGTTAATGACGCACGTTGCCCACCTCTCAGGGCGCATTCGTGCTACGTGGTCAGCCAAGTCCCACTTTTGATGTTTTTTCTCCAACATCTGCAACTTGAGTAATGGAGAGCGCATGACATATCTTATACAGGTAGTCATTTAATTTGCATCAAGTATAAAGGGTGTAAAAGTACCCTTAAAGAAGCCGAACAGCACTTGTTCTTCCCGTCACTGCAATATTTTTTTTTGTTCTAGACCATTCACATCCACTATCACAATGTTTTAAGAGTGCTACATAGAGTTTTACTGTGAAATGTGATTTAACACCCAAAAAAACGTTTCCCAGCAATAATTTTTGCGTAGGGGAATTAAGTTTGATGTAAATAATGTTTGGTTGTCGGCTTCGTGAAGAGTTGAATTCGTTTACACCCTGTATCACAAAAGGCACTTTATTTAATAGTTTTACTATAAAATAAAGTGCCTTTTATAAATGTTAGACATACTGCCAATCAATACAAATTCGACAAGTAAGCAGGTTTACTTTATCCTACTAATATTATAAACGCGAAAGTTTGTAAGTATGTATGTGTGTATGGATGAATGTTTGTTACTCTTTCACGCAAAAACTACTGAACGGATACACACACACACATACATACACAATAGTTTATAATCCAGATAATAAACTATCTGTGTACCAAATTTTCCGATAGACCTGGAATAGTTTTTATCCCGACTTTATCTTCTCGTGGGATAACTTTCGAGTTGTAGCGGGCGAAACCGCTGTCTACACCTAGTATTAATATAAAATCTTTTTAAATGCGAACAAAGTACTGAGTATTTCTTTTCACACTTACTGTACAGTTATTTAATAAATCATTTTCTATGATAACTACATTCAAGTGCAATTGTATTCTCTTGTCTCTTTTGTTGGTTCTGAGATTTTAATTGGTATTAAGTGTCAATGATCTCTTTCTGTTGGTGCACATAGGTTAAGTGGTAGGGTTGTCACTTTGCTGATCAGCGTGTGTTAGTAATTTCTTCTGTGGTAACCTTGTATTTTATCAGAATTACTCAGAATTTTCTCACACGAAAAAGAAGATAAAACTGAATGTATGTAATCATTTTAAGTTTTTGATGTACTTTAAACACTACCTCTTAAACACACAATCTGCTCTCTCATTGTGGTATTCAAGTTCAAAGAACTAATTATACAAAACCTTTAAATTCCAAAAACATTTAAAATAATAAAGCCGTTTGCGCACGCAACCCTGTACAAAATCACTAACAAGAAAGCACAATTAAGATTACAACAAATTCGTTAAGCGACCATTCATCAAATTTGATTGGCAGTTCGTTCATGAGCCGAGAGGTTGCTACTGGCGAAATTGCATTACCTCTCAATTACAGTAGTTACGCGCCTTTTTGTTAAGAAAATAATCAATGTATGAGGTGCTTCTGAACGTGTCATTGTGTTTTGTAATCGAGGTCGGCGATTGAGTGAGCTCGTGAACTTTTGTACACTATAACCGCTCAAATAGTGGCGATGTACCCGTACGATGTGCATGTATATAATGAAAAAGAAAAGCTTATTTCAATAATTAACCTCTCAATTTGAAGCACCGATATAGTTTATCAGTATTACTTTTGAATGTACGTCTTTGACAGTATATTTGGAGGCACAAGCTTCGCGTTAGTTTTTAAAGCGCGTCACTGTTTAAGCGGATCAACTGTACTTTCGTTCGCATTTTTAATGTGCGTACGGCGTAATGGGGATATCTTGATTGAAATTAGTTGTAACTTGTGTGTTGGAATTCTGTGGATTAATTGGGCTTTGTTAAAGGGTTAACGGTACAAAGTATTGTTGGTTTGCATAAAGCGTTACTGTCATCGCTACGATAGCAAGCGATACGTTATTTGATGAGATTAGGCCTCTTTGTACCTTACAATAAACACATTTAAAATATAAAAGGAATCCAGCAATTTGCTTATTTTCTTACACAGTTTTCATATCAACCAACAGGCTCATTAAAATGTCCTATTCGAACATAAATCAAAAACATCGTTCATATAAAGTGATATATTAAAATGTCGCAACATTGTCATCAGCAACCTAGCCGGGTAGTACCTCGTAATGGCTGTCCTAAAAACATTATATTGGGCCCATTATGCTGGACAATTAATAATCACATGAATCAATACAGTAAAATTTATGGGCGTTCTTGTTACCACAAGAAATCACTTTATTATTATATCCGGGGGCTCTGTGAAATTCCTTCTAAGATGTCCATTTATGGGAGAGAAGGGAAGCCAAACATTTCATATAAAAATTCTTCGCTGACATAATATTTTTGTGGAAGTATTGAGTTCGAGATTAACTAGGGGGAATGTAGTTGACAGAAATGCGGATTTTTGTAATATGTAAGAGTTATTTTGTAGTTAGAAAATTCTGGGTGAATTTAAAAAGATCTAATGAAAGGTGCTATGAAACTAAAAATAACCTTTTTTTTGGGGGGAGGGTAATCATCAAATGACTCCTCCCGTTCTGGGCAGAGCAGAAAGGAGTCACACTTCTACTGACAAAAACCACCCATGTTCCTTCTTTGCCTTTTGTGGCCGGGCTCCGCCCAAGCGGGGCAGACCTCCACGGTGTGCTCCACCGTGTCCCACGTCCGATCCTCAGAATGGTAGCATCCGGGCGTTTCCTCCCGTCTGAGTCGGTACAGGTACCTCCCGAAACAACCGTGTCTGGTGAGGACCTCCGTCAGACGGAAGATGAGGGTGCCGTGGTGCCTCTCGATTAAAAATAACCTGGAAGAAATATTGAAAAGGTTACTTGAAAACTCAGAACATTTAAAGACCATTTTGCATTGTTGTGGCTAAGCATATTACAGTGTATATTTCTATTGTATTCTTCTTTTTAGCGAGTCGATTTCTGTTTTGTGTCAGCCTTGAAAGGATCTACTACTTTGATGCTTTCAGTAGATTTTAAAAGGTCATGCGTGACACGATATTAAGTGACCCATCGCTAGTGGAATAAAACCAGATTTTCCAGATCAGATTCATTAATGAATCTCCGTGAGCAAGTTTTCCTTGCTGCAGTCAACCTGGGTCCGGTCCTGGGTGCTTACTTTCGAATATAATTCCGAGAGATCGACATTGGTCAAACGTCAGTTGGTTGAGTTAAACGTCAGGGATTGGCTAGACTCGGTGAGTCCAGCCAATCCCTGACGTTTAACTGACAATTCCAAAGTCGATCTATCGGAATTATATTCGAGAGTAAGCGCCCTGTATTGTATTATGGATGCTATAATAAATATTAATAGGTACTCATACTCTGTAATTGTATAAAATCTAAATATCAAGCTAACTTTACCCAAAAAAGGCCAACCAAATTCGCTCCCATTTAGGTACTATAATTTTTAGCGTATTCCAGTAGTGATAAGAAGATTTGGTCCTCCCTACCGACCGTTGTTGTATAAATAGGCTTTTATCCTCTTTACATCGAACACTATCATAAAAGTGTCACAGGACTGCCGCAAACGAGAATTTACGGCAGCATCGTGCAAATGAACCGCCGATGAAATAAATCGACATCGAACCTGAGAGTGGACAAGATAACGCTGATAATTCACGATCTGTACTCGTTTAATTTTCTTTTCATTGTGTTACGATTGTCATAAATATTTGATACAAGCGTATGTAAATTGTAGGTACACTGTGGCAAGTCTTGCAATCGTGTATGTAGATTTTATGGCGAATATTTTCTGTTTTGAATTGTAACATGACATGTGTGCTTTGGTTCGTGCTGTGTGGTCTTAGCTACAAATAGAACCTATCTATTTACTGAGGTTTTGTTACTACGAGTAGGTACAGTACGAAACTAGCAGTTACATTCTTCGCTAAATGGTTGAACAAAGATGGGTGGGTGGATGGATAAGATGTGAACACACTGTTTGGTTTTGCAGTCTGAATTACCTACGTTGGTAAGTAAAGACACTAGACAGCCCATGTTTTGGGAAATAATAAAATGTAACTGCTTTCAGAAATAGGGTCGTTTATCGACTTAAAACAATATGATTCTAATTAGTCCGTCTGTTAGATTATCAAAAAATGTTGGATACGTATTTTTTGTTTTATCAAATCAATAAAAAATTACGAAGATAAAACACGTCAAGTATTTGAGTGGGGGGGGGGGGTATGTGACGTCACTAACCGAAAAAAAATCATACTTATGTCTTAGAATATGACGTCACACGAGTTTTCAAAGCACTGTATCGTCTTCATTGTTTGCTTACGTGCAAAAAGAAAAAATAAATGTCAAATATTTTTTGGTAATCTATCTGACGGACTTATTAGATTTTTTTAGTTAACTACCCTATTGAGAAAGAAAGAGAATATTTATGATGAAGAAGGATAATCTGTAACAGCCACGTTGTAGTAATAAAAAATCAGTAATAGTCTGGATTTGGGCCCGGTTGATGGCAATAGGCTCTGCCCCTATTACATCGGACTTAAACATAACTAGCGAAATGTGGGTGTAATATTAGTATTGTTTATGGTACACCTCTGCCTAACCCGTCGGGGATTACAGTCGTGATGTTATGTTATGTTATGAAGGAAGCTTATAATAATATAGACTTTTAACATCATTCATCATTTTACCCGGAAGATGTCCACTGCTGGACATAGGCCTCCCTCTAATGTCGCCTCCTGGACAGGTCCCGTGCGTCTCGCAGCCAGGATTCCATCTTGTAACAATAAAATATTTTTTGTTCCAAACATCCGCCATTTTGACTGATTATACCAATACAAATTAAGGTACAAGGTTCACTGTTTTACATAAGCTCGGTGACGTACCATTGGCCAAACAAAAGATCTTAAGCGATTGGACCACACACGGCAACACTACATTGTTTCACCCTTATATAAACTTTGGTACATAAACAGCTGTAATTTTAACAACCGTTTATTGCATTATTGCTCAGCAACTCGACATAGGTTGCATTAATTTAATAAATTACCCAATATATACCTTATATACTCTTCCGACAATTATAATATGCCCCATATTGTTTATAACAGCGAAATTGCCCACTGTAACATTTCGTAATGGCGTTTTAAAATTTATTGTGCGTTATTAAAAACTGTAAAAGTTTTCTTAATATGCATTATGACTCGTAAAGGCGGTAGACCATTTTCGATGATGGTCTGGGGGCAATATAGATTGATCTTGAGGACGCCTTGGAAAGGGTGGAAAGTTTAATGATAAAATAATTTAGAAAAAAATTAGTTAAAAAACTAAAAAACCTGACTGAAAAAACTGAAAAGCAAAAAACAAGAATATTTTAAATTCAACAAAACATTGGAAGCAGGCGGGGTTATATTTTAATTTCATAATTTTATATTTAAATGATCCCCGCCTGATTCCAAGTTTTGTTCAATTTTAAATGTGCTTGATTTTTGCTTTTCAGTTTTTTCAGTCGGGTTTTTTAGTTTTGAAACAACTTTCTTTATTTTCAACTTTTTAGTTCTTTTGTGTTTGTTCTTTCACTGGGCGCGTAAAATTCTTCGCATATGATTTAACTTTTGTGTTTGTTTATAGGATTTGTGACTTTGAAACGAGTAATTTCTAACAAGTTTTCATTAAAAAACTTTCTTAGTAAGTTTGTGTAGTGTTAATCTACTTCTGATGCTGACTGTACTTTTGTACCATGGTAGAAAAAGATAAAAAAAGACTTGCCTGAAGACTGTCTCGTTAGCCGAGTAGTCGTTTTTCATAGAGAATTTTCTCAGTAACAGCCACGGACTCTGCATATAATGCGGCCGGGTGATGGCATAAGGCTCGCCCTTTTTCACATAGGACTTAAGCACATACCTTCCTGCCTTGCCCCTTGGGGTTTACTGACGTGGTTTGACGTAAGTAGAAAAAATATAAATTATACAGGTTGGTTGCGGCCTTCTCCTCGTGTGTGTCCGATACCGTAGTAGGTACGTATTGTCATTAATCGTAGAGGTCCTTTCATACCCCTTTTGGGTGATCTGTTTTTATAGATACCTACGCATTAGCCTGTTTATTATTCTTTAAACTCGTCCCTTACCACAATATTACCATTATGGACCGCGAGCGCATTCCACGTACTACATTTAATTTGCATTCTCAGTACCGACTAATTACTATGTTTTTATCATGGAAGCCATTTGTATGGTAGGGTTAGCTATATGTGAGTACAGCGACCTTTAAAATCTTGTTTTATGCGATGGTATTATAATAATAACAAAACTTGCTTTAGAATTTGTTTTGGTTCTGTTTTTAAAAGACACAGATAAGAAAAAGTTCAGTGAACAATTCGAATGGACTAACAAAGCATTCACCATCATTTGCCTAGCAGTTTTTTTTATTTATTTTTTTATTAAACTTTTCCCCACACTAGGAATCCAACAACCAACCAACTTCAACTATATTAGGGTTCCAATGAGGATTTTCAAATATCTACAAATGACAGCCCGGACCAACGGCTTATCGTGCTTTCCAAGGCACGAAGGAAATCCGGTATGAATTAGGTGGTCACCATTCACAGATCAACCTGGACATGAGCAGGAGAATCTGAAAATTTATCCGAGCGTCTGTAACAATCTAGCCACGAGTTCCCAATCATAGATGAGAAAAATTTTCAGTGAACCATTCGCTACGACTCAATAGCATTATTTTCAATCAATCATCAACAGCCTATTAATGTTCCCACTGCTGGGGCACAGGCGTCCTCTCTTTGAGAGGGAATAGGCTATAATCTACCATGCGAGACCAGTACGGGTTGGTAGATGTCACATGACTTCGAATTTTTCGGTTCTAAGACATGCCGGTTTCCTCACTTCACCGTTTTGAGAGCAGCGGTGATGAAATAAATTACAAAAAGTAATGTGCCTGCCTGGGTTCGAACCCACGACCTAGTGTACGTAAGTCGGGGCCGCCACCATTGGGCCACCGCTGCTCTCAATATTTTACAAAAAAACACATGTTATTTTTCCATTAGTCCTGCCTACCATTCATCTTCAAAATATTATTACTTGAAGCTAGTAAACGCAACAAAAAATCTCCATTGAAGAATACAACCGTCTTGGGTCTCGAAGGCTTCGGGTCTCGCATACCCTTGTTAATTTAATTTGAACATACCATCTGTCGGTCGAGCGTCTGAAGGGCCTATCCAATTACAAGTGCCATACAGCCTAGCCAGTATATCCTGACAGGCCGCGAATTATGGAACTAAATTTAAATGTTCCAAGTTTGACATATTGTCGACATTTCTCTTTGCAAGCAACGCCGCTTTGACGTGTCAAGATTTATTGGACACCCTGTATGTAAAATGCCTTTGCATAACCCTTTTAAAATGCACTTGGGGTTTCAAAGACCGAAGTTTAAATGGTCCGGTGGAACTGGAATCTGATGAGCATTCTTAAACTTCAAATGTTTTGGGTGAGCTTTGATTCTGTGATTCCGTTTTCTCAATTGCCGGCTGTATCCGATTTTTGGGTGTGTGCCCAAATGTCTGAGTGTTCCACATTTGTCACTTAGTTCAGTTTATTTTTTTAATTCGAGCGTACAGTTTGTGTGAGCTCTTAAATACCTACACGAGCCACTGAAAAGCCAGTTCATGTTTCATTCTTAAAAAATAACCCTTCCTTGGCAGTTAGGTCAACAATTCTTGTTTTTTTGATCAATTCATCATTCAGCTGCATCATGTCGTATTTTCAATACATAAAAGATAATTCGCTGCTTGGATAACCTAGCTTTAAATGTCACTATAGACACTTTATAGCCACAAAAAGGCGACAAAAACTCCGCGGGCAATAAACCAATCAATAATTCAGAGTATCACTTAAGTGATTCCTAGACACAATTATTCTTTAAGCCTTTATTGGCACGAAATAATCAAGGACCACCTTAAAACCAACATTGAAAAATCAATTTTTCTTTGTCGAGGTATAGTAATTGCGCCTCCATCTTGCTGACACAAATTGCAGGCAATTGCACCTGGCCGGTTGGACGCATCGCGAGCTATTTACATTGCACACTAAAGGAATAAAAAAGAAAAATAAAGTCGTCCGCTATCCTCCACATTGCGTTGAGTTATTTAAAATCGCCTGAGAAATTAATCTTGCTTGAGGTTTACAGCTTATTTTGTAGACGATGAGTTGAGTTTTGATTTTGCTTTGTGAATTGAGTTTTAAAAATAGATCGGGAGCCATATGATACAAATGTTAACAATTATGTTTTTCATTCTTAAAATGGCCAGAATATCACAATTCATTATACCTATTAACTGCGTCCGTGACTATTTTATATAAGGTTATTTAATACTGCTATAATTCTGCTATGATTTAATAATATTTGCTGCGCGGCAGACTTCTTAGAAGATGGTTGGATTATCTGAACAGGATTAACGACCAGTGCTCCACATTGGCATTGAATCGGTACAACTAAAAGTCATGAGGGGCTTTTGCCTAGCATTGTGATAATGCAGGCTGATACTGTTAGTATGATTCTCTCACAGCTGCAATTTATTTATTTTTTATTTATTTTTTTTCTCTGCTTAGACAGTGTCTCTTTTTCCGGTAGATAAGTTTTCAATTCGTCTTGTTTTAAGTACAATCCATCACTTTGACTATTATTTTATCTGTTACTTATTTTAAGAAGTGAAATTGTGTGATACAAAGTTATCATCCGATCAAACAGCGACACGTATAATTCACGAATAAGATAGAGATGCGTCTTCTTCAACGGAAACATTAATGGCGTCTTCAGTTAAACGATCTCATAAATAAATATATTATACAAGCGGTGGTTAACATAAAGTATGTATTTACTAGTTTTCGTATATTAAAACAATTCCACATTTTCAAAACCTTGTGAATATTAGAATATTTATAAGCTAATCGTTTCACTCATAAAATCTTTGAACCACAAAATAATTTTATTAATACAAGAAAATAAATAAAATTTTCATTTTAGAAACTGTAAATATTTACATTGACATAAAAACTTGACTGTCGTTTACATGTCGTGAGAAAGTAAATTCGTTTATATCGTTACGAAAATATAATACACAATAAAATTTTATGTTATTATCTAGTCGTTTCATTAATAAAAATACCCCGCTGTTGGGTACTTTATGATAATATACAGGTCATAATATTGTGAACGACACGTTTCGTATGTGTTCTGTAGTAATTAGCATACTCACTACTCACTGAATTAAACTTAAGTTCGTGGACTCGTAGTGTTTGGGCAGAAAATCAACTATACAATTAACAGATGCGGATGCATTAACCTACTTTACCCTATAATTTAATCATACTAGCAGTATGAGTTGAGTCTGGCTTACGGGAATTACTGTGGTTTGGGAATAGTGTGGCGCGTGGCGGGCTTGATAAAAAAAAGACAACATCATCATTTTAGCCGAAAGACGCCAATGCTGGACACAGGCCTCCCCCAAGTCAAGTGTCGCCACATTGGCCAGACCCGTGCGTCCCGTATCCTGTGGATCCCCACAACCTTCCACCGCTCTACCTATTGGGAGGCCTTCAAACGCACCTGCTTTTCAAAGCATTGAAGAAAACACAGAGATTTATTGTTCACAGAATGACTAGGATTCCCTGTGACGGCGTGTCAGTTAAGTAAATACAAGATGATTTTCTAGTAACCGTACCCCTTTTTTTTCAGGCATTAGGTATCATTCACTTACACCATTTTTGAAAACAAAAAACGATACGTAAAATTTTCATTTTCTCGAAAGAATTATCCGCTCTTCGTGAAACGTTAGTACTTTGTGATGTGATATCTCAATATTTTTGTATTGAGTGATACTAAAAGATAAAACACGTATTGAATGATTTTCGCCAAATATTAATATATCAGAATTTGGACGGTGACTAAAAAATCATCTTGTATATAATCCACCTGACCGTTTTTGGTCACAGCGGCCAATCTTAGCGCAGCGCGATTAGCCAACTTTCACTCCGGGCTACTTCTGAGGTCGTTATGGAAAAAATCCAATACCACTTTTTGCCCGACCCGGGAATTGGACCCAGGACCCTAAGCTCAGCAGTCGCATATGCGACGACAAGACCAACGGGGCCATGAAGTAAAAATTGGAGTATACTCAATAGTATTTTATAAATAAAAAAGTAACGACAAAGTAAACGACTAAGATATCAAGATAACATACCTTACGATGTACCATTAAAGATTTTAAATGCGTGATTCAAAAGATAAATCCATAGATCGACTAGCCCATATCGTTTAAAACACCATAAAATATTTAACAGCCCTTCAGGTGATGTTAAAAATTTGTGAATTTTTATTACCTTACTTATAAGCGAAAAGTTAGTTTGAGAGTAAATAAAAACTTATGACAAACGGTAAAGTTGTCCTACTCAAGTAAAAGCTTCTCTGCGTTTAGCGTTACATTTTATTCAACAGCGTCGTAAAAAATAAGCTGGAAACTTTAATTTTCCAAGTAACTTCAAGGTAAACTAAAGATATAAAGTAAATGACAGAAATTGAGTAAGAAGTTGTTATTACTCCGATTTATTTGATAACAGATGAAGACAGAAATAATCAAATAACTTGATTTTGGAAAATCCGACTGTCTCGTTTGTCTAGTGAACTGCAGTGTGCATGATGTCCTAGGTTCGGGTTCCAGGTCTGACAAAGTGTTATTGGGTTTTTCCATCAAGAATTTCCCTGTAGCAGGGTTTGTTGATAATAATAGGCTCACCCCTCTTATCATGGGACTTATATGTCGCAGATTGCTTAATGGAATGTCAAGCGTTTCATAATTTTAATTTAATTTAATTTTTGGTCTGGCAATGCTAGGGTGTGTTTAGTCGAATAAAGTTATCGTTGGTCATTTTTCAAGTTAATAAAAAGACGGTAGACTTATGCAGTTGACACAGTCGAATTGAAATCGTGGTGACGAACGGTTGACTTGGCTAACCTCAATACATTCCATTTTAGAAAAATATTGGATACGTATTTTTTGTTTTATCAAATCAATAAAAATTGACGAAGATAAAACGCGTCGTAGGTTTGAGTGGTTGGTAACGTCACTGACCGCAAAAAATTGTCATACTAATGTCTTAGAGTATGACGTCACACGAGTTTTCAAAGCACTGTATCGTCTTCATTGTTTGTTTACGTGAAAAAAGAAAAAATACGTGTCCAATATTTTTTCGTAATCTGTATGTCTGACTAATTAGATATTGTATTCCTTGTAACTATGTTTGTAAACCTTTGTGCAGAGAGAAAATAAAGATATTGTATTGTATTACTCGTCAACACAGCAGTCAGCCCCTTTCTACTATATCATCGATCACACAGCCCACCTACCGTTTCTTTGGTCGTCTCTCTCTCTACAGTATGTTAACTAACAGAGGGCGTTCCCGTTAACCTGCAATAGTATAGAATCCATACATGCTAAAAAAAAAATTACCAACCTGGAAACCCCTTGGTTACGGAGATATTGAGGGTCAAAGTTCCAAATTTTTCACAGCTGTTTTCGTAAATTCTAGTTTTTCAGGCTATAACGTTACTTAAATTACCTCCATGACCCATTAATTATTTAAAGCATCCACTAGCACAATGTTTTAAGAGTGGTACTTTGAGTTTTACCGTAAAATGTGATTTTTGACACCAAAAAAAAAAGTTGTTTCCCAGCAAAAAAATTTGAGTAGGGGTACTTAGTTTGATGTACAGAATGCTTGGTTGACGGGAACGCCCTCTGTTAGTTAACATACTGTATATTCGTACTTAACCTATTCCTCATTTCCATTTCAACACATTTTTTCAGATTATTTATTACCCCAAAAATAAATACCTGTTAATATTAAGAGACCCCGACCTTCCACTTCTCATGTTACTTCTTCTCGCCAATTCGCGAGGGAACCTTCAAGGATAAAAGTGATGATGAAGAATCAGCCATTCCTGGAAAATAGAAGCTTGATGATAGACGTAAAACAGAAATTTCTAAAACACACGGAACCCTAAGATGACGTATGCAACTTAATAATTCAATTTACCTTTACAACGAAAAACAAAAAAAACCCAATAAATGAAATTGTAGCACAAAAATACTTCGGCCGCACATTCTTGATACGCCGCAATTATCAGTGCAATTTTGTCGACGGCCTATTTGTTTTAATGTCAGCAAATAATTAACCACACTGCAATTTCAACTTAATGCTTTATCCCCAACGAGGAATTAAGTTCCCTTTAATAATTATCTCAATTTTATATTTTCAATAACCGCGAAGGACTGTAATAATTCGTTTTGTGGGTAGAATGACATTTTGTAAACGGAAGCTTTAATGGTGGGTGACCACGAGACGCCTATCGGTGTTTGGGTAACAAATCCTGATGTTTATATTAAGTTTATTTTTGTAATGGTTTTAAAGGTAATTTAAAATCATTTATTTGTTGCGTCTTAATGACAGAGTTGATTACCAACAAAACAGAGATGTGTTTTTATTTGTGAACCTGGAAACCCTGAAACCTGAAATCACACTGTATAATATTGTTAAGGCGAAAGTTTGTGAGTGTGTGAGTGTGTATGTTTGTTACTTCTTCACGCAAAAACTACTGCACGTATTTGGATGAAATTTGGTACACAGATAGTTTATAACTTGGATTAACAAATAGGATAGTTTTTATCCCGATTTTATATTCCCGTGGGTTGTTGCGGGTGAAGCCGCTGGCAACAGCTAGTAATTCATATTTATTTTATGATACGTGAGTTATTATTTATTTTTAGCCGAATTTCCAAAAGGAGGAGGTTCCTTGTCAGTAAAAGCATCACTTATTAAATAGTAAGTATAGGAACTTCTTACTCGAACAATTTGTGGAATTGCTAAATAAGTTTAAAATCAAAATGGGCACCTTAATAAGGTAGTTCTGTGTTAGGCAAATAAATGCAACACAGATGCTAATAACCCATCATCGTCCAAGACCTGTCTTATTTAATCCTCTCCTTTAACGCAGCCTTAGAATTACTTCCATAATGTAAAGTCAAACTACAATGATTGCTCTCAGGTCGCACCTACCTACAGCTCGTTTGATCACGGGCCATCATCCAGACCACAAAACATTATATTGAAACCGCAGCCTCTCCGACATCTTGTTACTGGGGACAATTTGCTCTGAAGGTTTTTTTTTTGTTGTTTAGGCTGGTACTAAGTAGGGAGGACCTTTACGTGCGTAGTTTGATAGGAGTGAGTTTGTATGTGTTAGTGATAATAAGGCGGGCCGCGAGTTGTACACTAGTTATCGCGGCCTTGACATAGACGGCTAAGAAGGAACATGGGTGGTTTATAGTCAGTAGAAGTCCCTTTCGCTCTGCCCATGAGCGGGAGGGGTTATTCGATGATTTTCTACCCGGCAAAAAAATAAAAAATGGTAATAAGGTATTGTACCAGAAAAGCAACAAAATGGTCGCCCTAATTAATTCTGTAATCGCTTTTTTTTACAAATAAAATTGTTATAATGTCAAAGATTTACGCACAGTATGATTCCCTACTAAAGGGCATGAAAAATAATATAAATAACTTATTTTTGTGAGCCTCCTCTCCTCGCTTTAAATCTTTTTTCGTAACCTACTCAATCTCACTACTGAACAAAGGCATCCGTTCTCGTTCAGCTCTGATGGAACCTATATAGTTCATTCAGCCATTCCCTTCGCGGCTTGCCTAAATACTATTGATAAAATAATGTTAGGTAACTGTTATTTGTACCTTCAATATAAAAGATTCTGTTAATAATATTCTGACAAGAAAAGCAACAATTTAGAGAAAACCAATATGGCGGACGGAAAACGAAAAATGACGTAGTAAAAGTTCAGATTTTCATTCGTTTAGAGCCTTGAAATCCAAATACGTCAAGGTGGGATAGATCCACGTCGCAGAATGTAGTAATAAGACTCCTATAAATCACCAATTCCCGGCAATTGGATCGGAATTCCACCAAAATCACATCCGGAGGTGACAGATTTCCGCTACATTTTCTCTCTAAATAAAATAGGAACAGAGCAACCGCATACAAATGTAATCAGTGGGAACATATTCGTTGGGTTCGTTCGGATGGTCGCGTATTCTCGCGTATTCCCGCTACGCTGTCAGCGTAGTACACTCACGATATTCATAAGCAGAATCATCAAAGGACTTCCGACGCGTTGTTCCGTAGATTCGAGATCGTTGGATGGGAAAAGTTCTGTCTTCTGCACCGTTGTTATCCCCCAAAAGGTTTAGACTTGGTTATATAGGTTACAATTATTAAAATCTCCCTCTATGACAGTGACAGTTTAGTGGTGGACTGTTAAGTCGTACGTCTCAAGTATGAATACGAACCACACACCTTAGATTTTTTTGATTGATGTGCTTATTATCACTTACGTTGGTAATTTCTCGACGGTATGTTGAGCCAATTCAGAGGCCTATGTACTCATGTAAGCTCTGACACTAGCTTTAGCACTAACCTTACGAAAAATATAGAATATAATCGTTGTTAATCTTTTCAGATTCTTCAAAAAATAACTATAAACGGGTTTGTCGAAATTACAATAAAACTTTACCAATATGAACTAATGGATTCTCTATTGTTTATTCATCAAGACTAAAACGATGATCACTCAATTTTTTTTTGAGTTATAATAATACACTTTACCATAAATAAATATGTATACCCACCTACCTTTTTAATTCTAACAACCAATAAACTTACAATCAAGGAAACATCTACGACTATCCACAATTCTCCAATCTAAGTAAGACGAACACCCGATGCGTTAGCTGGCTGTGAAATATTGCCAGTTGAATCGACGCGACAGTCTGTCCGCTGCCTTATTTATAACGTGCGAACGATCCTTTTGATAGAACGAATTAAAATAGCGGTGTAAGAAGCCGTGACGTATAGACATATCGACTTATCTGTCAGGTGCGATTATTTTTTATACGTATAAATATATTTTCAGAGGAAACTTATCCGAGCGTGCGATATTTTATCCTGGTTAGCTTATAAATGGAGCACTCATGGAGCGCCGTTTTCGTTTAAACGCTATTAGGGTGATGGTTATAAACGTCACTTTGTGGTTAATTTAAAAAGAAGGATGGCTTAGGAGATCTGAAATAGTTGATAATCAAAAGTGAACTTTAAAAGGGATTAATTCGTAAACCATACCCTTCTTTTAATATTTTTTCACTAGGCTATATTTTAAAGTTTCAAGATTATTTTACGACGGGAAGTCCTAAATATTATGATACACTAGCGGACCTGGCAGACGTCGTACTGCCCGGACAGCAGCGCCACCTACCGGGTTCAAGACAGCAAAATCCCCATTAACTAAACGATCCGCCATTTATTAAATTCATTTGTTACAAAAAATGTGATAAATGAAGAACCGCTCTACCGATTTTGTGCAAACTTCACATACACCATCTACTAAATAGTCCGATCAAAGCCTAAACATTTAATTTGGATAGGTGAGCCCGTTCTTGAGTTATAAAATTACAACGAAAAGTGGCATTGACTTTTATATATATTATATTGATTTGAATAATAAATATTATGCTTTATGATCTTGCCTGTTGGAGTGGGTCAAAAGCGAAACATTGCGCAAGGTGGAAGAATCAGGTGAAGGAAATAGGCTAAGTAGTTTCGCCTAGGGCTTGCGCGGCTTTCTGTGGTGATTAATGTGCTATTGTGATCTTTGAATTAAATGTGAACGCTTTTGTTGTGGTATGCATGTATCATGCTGTGTTCTGTAAGTATATTTTACTCTCGATCTAGAAATAAAGTGGGGAGAAAATAACATAATATGCCGCCTGTAATCTCCGAAGCGGTAATCAGAGATGTACTTAACTCAAATTCAGTCTCTGTACTGAGTAATTCCTGATGGGAAAACTCAATAACACCCGGGTATCGAACCCAGGACCCAGCAGTTGCGCTTGCGATCACTAGATCAACGATCCAGGGAGAAAATGTGTGATGATAAGGCTAGATAATAATTAAATCTATCCTTATCCCAGGTTAGTTGATTTATTTAATATGATAAATATTTTATTATTTTTATATTGTAAATGTGAGGACCATGTGGGTCCCGTTTGGGCAGCGGGTTGTTCACAAGTTACCGCGGCCTCGATAAATAGGGCTAAGAAGGAACATGAGTGGTTTTTAGTCAGTAGAAGTCTGACACTACCTTTCGCTCTGCCCAAGAGCGGGAGGGGTTATTTGATGAGTTTCCACCCGACAAAAAAAATATGTCCAGGTCTTTCTTTAATTTTAACGATTGTCTGGCAGTTTGTGTACTATAACCCACAAAAACGTCCTTTCTTTGGTATTGTTCATCGTGACGTTGAGCTCCTTGATTCTCGAAACTGACGAATGCTTGCACTGACTGGACGGGTCCACTCAAATCAGTGTGGTCTTCTTCAAAAGACCATCTCAGACACTAATCTGCATAGTCTTCATGTGTGTATTATACCAAGATTATGTCAGGACCTTAAACTTATTGTTAACCCAAATCATTTTAAAAGATTAAAACAGTAAACCTTTGGAGTTTTTTGCCGGTTCTTCTCCTTATGAATCGACCAATGCACCGACCCGTGCACCTTTTTGTCGACGTTTTACAAGTGCCCTTGTAGGCTTATGTGAAATAAATATTTTGATTTGATTTGGTTTGGTGTTCGCACAGAATGTCTCCTTCTCCCATAACTTCTGAGCCAGTCAATCTATTACGCAGATTTATCATTTCCTTGGGCTTCCCTCACTGTACTGAAATTATTACTCTATTGACATTCACGTCTATTGTTCAGTCAGAACAGGAATATTATTGCTTCCCCTTCTATTTCATTCACAAATAGGTACCTACTTCAGAATACACCTCTAATTTGAAATAACCAAAGTACTTAGAAATGAAACAATCGTGCTTCGGAACGGATTTCCACCCATTAAATATTACACATTCTCGAAGAGCTACCAGAATTAAGTTAATTAATCAATCAATCGGGGTGGAGGGATTGTTCGACGTTTTTGTTCCTGATCACAAAGGACTTTACACAATGCTCCTTATACTCCAACAAAGGAGATGAACTTTCACCTTACACCCATCACACTCCTTTTGTATGCACTTTCTCTAAGAAAATTTAGTTGTAAAGAAGTTTTCGCATAACCATCCCAAACAAATGAGGGTGAAGAAATTAAAAGATGTGTAAAAGTGAAAATTGCGACGGTGGCGCCAAGTCTTGGACACAAAATGTGCTGGAACTTTACAGTCGCTGTGGTACTGTTTATTTGCTCAAGAAAGTATAACAAGGTACAGTTTACGATGAAAATTTTCACGTGTTCTTTATCTTAGTCTCTTCGCTGATTATAAGCAAGTGCTAAGAAAGTGAAACTTTCTTTGCTTTACTACCTATTACCTTCTTCGTAAAGTCGTAACTTCAGTGGCAGGTAATGAATGGCAATGTGGGAGTAAAATGCAGTAAAGTTAGAATATTTGAACATTATAAAGTCAATTCAATTCAATTCAATCATTTAAGTAGCCGTTGCCTGTGAAATTATATTTAATTATTAAATCAAATCATTTATTATTTGAATCGGACTATGTCTTTGCACGGAACCCAAATCTTTTTCTAAAAAAACGCAACCTTTGTTACTCCTTATAACATCAGCTATTTGTCTCGTATAAATTGGTTTCGGATATTAACCGGAACAAACTGAAACAAAAACCGTCCGTCAGATAGATTTCCAAAAAATATTGGACACGTATCTTTTCTTTTTTCACGTAAACAAACAATGAAGACGATGCAGTGCTTTGAAAACTCATGTGACATCATTTTCTGAGACATTAGTATGACATTCTTTAGCGGTCAGTGACGTCACCCCTCAGTCTAATCTTTGGCGCGTTTTATCTTCGCCAATTTTTATTGATTTGATTAAAAAAACAAAAAATACGCATCCAATATTTTTCGATAATCTAACAGACGGACTAATTAGAATCATATTGTTTTAAGTCAGTAAACATCCCTATTGTAAGAAATAAATCTATACTAATATTATAAAGAGGAAAGATTTATATTTTTCTGTGTATGTTTGTAATGAATAAACTCAAAAACTACTGCGCCAATTTCAAAAACTCTTTCACCATTAGAAAGCTACATTCACCCTGAGTAACACTCCTTCCCTGTAATTCCACGGGAACGGGACCTACGCGGGTGAAACCGCGTGACGTCCACTAGTATTTTATAATTTCGTACACATTAAAAAACTGTTATTTTAAAATGGGAAACAGACTCTTCAATTCAACAATATTAATTTTATTTATGTGTGTAAATTAAGAGAGTAATCACCAACTTTTGGGCTGAATCCATCTAGATTGCTATTAACACGCTAAGAAGAATTAATGTGCAAAAAGGAGAATTCAAGATAGGTAAAACAATGTAGTAGCAACCCTTCCTTACTACTCCCTACTTTAAAGGATACAACAAACCGAGCAACAACAATCAGATCTTAGTATAAATATAATTTATGTAAAGTGTTTTATGTATGGCACCTGTAATCTACAATAAGATTCCAAATAGCATCAAGGAGCAACCTTTGAGAATTTTTAAAATACAAACACGCCAAACACATAACCCTGCTTTTGAGCTTCGCCAGTCGGGTAAAAACAGCTGACATCATTTTTAACATTCAATGCAAATAAATAAATTCTATTCTATTCTATTCTAACAACAGTTATTGAAGGGACTATAATAATAATAATTTCATTTATTCAGGTAATTTACACCCATTGTTACACAACAAAATCAAATACAAACACAAATTAAATTAGCATACACATAATAGACACAATAAATTACAATACTCGTGATTATTAGACATAAAAAATAAAATAAACACAATAATCATTTTATTATAATTTCCTAACTGGCACTGGAACAGCAACATGCCTGCCACAACAATGCCGGATATAAGGGCAGTCCAGCCTGTTAGCTATCATTGCCAGGATAGCATTGGGGCTGACCCGCACCCGGCGCACCAGGGACGCACACCGCTTACGCATAGAAGCGTGGAAACAATCAGTGCGTGCCATCGCGAACATCCCTGATGCGCTACAGAAACGGGGCAGCCCCAATACTGCCCGGAACGCGTTGTTGTACTGGACACGGAGGGCACTGTATGCCCTTTCAGTATAGTCAACCCACAGGCTACACGTGTATAGGGATGTGCAGTACCTACGCTTTAAAAAGCGTGACCTTCACATCAACAGTACAACGCGAAAACCTGCGGGCTATCATGTTGGCTCTCACCGACAGTGCCCAGTGTGTGTACTATAAAGGGCTTAGACAAATGAGGTTCTAGTAACGCGAAAATACTGTTTTCCGCTCCAAAGAATGATTCTAATCTGTTTGCCACAGTCGAATGTCATCATATGCACGAGAATCATTTATAAATGTACTGTTAATTTAACTTTATTATCAGCTGAGGCAATCTGAAAAGGATGTGATTTTTACGTTTAAAAAAAACGTCAACTTCGATGTTTAAAAAAAATATTTACTTCGAACTAGCCACACGCCTGGCTTCGCATGGGTGTAAAGTATGTATTAAAACGTTGAATTTGAATCAACTTGAATCACTCTATCCATTGCTGAAATTGCATTAATGTTGTACTTGCGCAGTTGCATAGGTACAACAAACAACGCAGCGGAAGCGACTATGTGAAGATAAGTATGACTTACGTACATCTTTGTTAGACGTCCTTTCAGCATAGACATACTATTTACCATCTTTTTAGCTTTGCCATTTTTAATAAACTTCTTCCATTGACAGTGGCATGACTTTTTTAAATATCTCCGCTGTCCACTACTAGTGTTCAGATCCTCAACTTTAATTTTGATTCTTGACACTTCTACTGACTAAAAACCACTCATGTTCCATTCCTCAGCACATAAATAAATAAATAAATAAAAAAAATAAAAAAATACATGACACTAATATGGTAAGTTTTTTTGGAGAGTGGTTAATCATCAAGTGCCTCCCGCTCTAAGTGTAGCGGAAAGGCGTGTCAGACTTCTACTGCCTGAAACCAACCCACCGTGTTGTGTCCGGGGCCACGGTATCTCTTTCGACCAACCCGCAGTCCCGGAAGGCGTTGGCCGTAGCCTAGTCTGTCACTTAAATAAAAAATATCTTATAGCCGTTGCTATCAAATATTTACGCATTCCAATCAGGATACGTTTTAGTGGTATCTTTCATTTCCTGATCCTTCATTACAGAACATTAAAAATGCAATGAGAACGCTAATTCTACGTCAAAGTTCTCTGTTATTATTTTCATTGCTTATTTACATCAATAAAGTTTTATTTCTCCTTTGCAAATACAGTTAACGAACCGTGAAGGCGGCCGTTAGCATTCTCGTTCACCCTTAGTTTACATTTACATACCACACCTCTCATACATTGAATATACGTTTTTAACAGAAACGTACAATTAGGTAAATTATGTAATAGTACAGCTGTCAACTTTGGATTGAACGTTGGTCTCGTTTATGTTGGAAACGTATCGTATTATTGACTAATGATAGCTTTACCATTCATAACAACACGCCTGCAAGCCCAGTGGGTTAGGTAGATGTGTACTTCACAGTACACTCACATTTTGCCAGTAATTAAATGTTTAAGACCCACGCAAGAGGGGACGAGACTATTACTATCAACCACACTCTAATCCATACTCCGGGGTTGTTTCTGAGTATTTTCAGATGGAAATGAAGCTGCTACTGAAAAAATCCAGATAGAAAAACCCAATAACACTATGCCCGACCTGGAATTCGAACCAACGAAGAAATTGTTAATATTATTTTACCCATGAATGATTCTAATAATAACGCATTCACGCTTCAATATCCTATATTATTATCAGTCACACACGTCCAACAGCTGTCGATAACTTATAGGAATCCTACATGAATTCATTAACAGCATGGGAATTCGCGCAGATAGTTTCACCACTTAGCTCGTTTTCACGCTTGTTCCAACTTGTAATACTAATGCTAGTGTTCCAGGGATGTTATGGAGCTCCGTAACCGTAACCGAAACTGATATGAAAGTTTCGGATAAAGTCAGAGTCTAAATTATTGGACATTATTTTTACTAAATAGCTTTTTAGGGGTATTTTTATGTAATTGACGGGTTTTTTATTTTATTTAAAGGATTTTTTTATATTTGGTCACACTGTGTTTATTTTGGCTGAGCCGTCACTTGTAAAAATCAAAAGACATTTATTCAAATGAATCTGATAATCAACACTTTTCGAACGTCACATTTCACAAAAGACAGTCCACCAAAACGCCCATCCTTCGACACTTCCTTGTGTTGTAGCTGGGAAGAGGAAGTGGTGGAACAAACTCCCCAGCAAGTCAGTTGTCAAATTGTGTTCTAAGAGTCTAATATCCGTAACCGACAGTAGCAGACCATCCGAAATAATTTCATATCCGTAACCGTATCCAGATCCGAAACTTCATATCCATAACATCCCTGATACTAATATGCTAGTGTGTTCGTACACCTACTTATGTATTTAATGTCGTTTGGAGTCACGAAACGGTAGTGTACCTACATACCTATTTGTAGTGTAGGTACTTAGATTATGAATTGCATTTGTGTTTTATAAGTGGTTAGGAGCCGATGGCCTACATACATAGTACATTAAATCACGCATATCTTTCGGCCTAAGTATGCTTGCAATTAGTGCTAAAACATTATTCCTCTAAGTTAAGGTTAAAATATTATGGTCTTTTAGTAATGCAGGGCCATGTAAGGTTAATGGAATGTTATCTTGAGTGAAAAGGTAGTGAATATTCCAAAGCTGGGTATGTTTTCAGAAGGGGTCAGTTTTTTATCTAGTAGAGGAAAATAATGCTTGAAGCTTTTCATGGTTTTAAAACGACAATTAGGGTTGATTATGCAATTATCTTGTAGATCATCATCATTTTCATTCCTAATTTATTTTTTGTTGGTGGAGCAAGTCTTCTTTTTCCATACTTCTCTACTAGATCTCATCTGAAACCTCCGTTCTTGCCATATCATACCATACACAGTCCATTGTATCTTTAGTCTTCTTCTACATTCATAATCAAAATTGATCAAATTCTAGATGCAGAAACAAATAAGTAATTTTTTAATGCTTGTACTCAATTTAACTAATACATTTCATAAAATTAAATTTCAGTGACATGAATTAATTTGTATTGTAAAAGCTTTTAAGGGGGAAAAAGCTTCTAAAAACAAGCATAAAGAACAAATCAAACACGACATTTACCGTGTTTTCCTACGATAAATCGTAGTTGCACCAAGTGAGTGAACTCCCGCAAAATGGTCTGTCACAATTAATTACCTCATCCAACATGCATGACAATCTAATAGTGGTGATCTAGCTGCGACCCGCTTTCCGCTTTCTCTAGCACGAAGTCCTGACTGAGGCCGTCGTGAGGCCATGAGGAAAGCGCTTTAAGCCGCTTTGGGGTAAAAGCTACATTCCCACACTCGGCTTGACAAAAATCGTCAGTGATTTTTCAACAAATGCTGAAAGTACGAGTAAAACATGATCATGCAATTAATAGTGCATTCGAATCAAAATGAGAAACACAGATAATTTCAAGATTAAAAATTTTAAAGTTATTAGTAACAATATAAAATACGCAATTCTTATAAACCTGCATCGAAGATCGAAGATTATAGAATTACTTTGAATCAGACTATCATATGCTTTTACACGCATGCTACTTGAGTTAACTGAGCAAACAATTGTTTGATGTGTGTGAATGCACTTGCTGTATATTTTGATCGTGCTTATCCTCCATCTGGAAGCAAACTATAACACCTAATGCAATAGTTTTTTTTTAAAAAAAAACGTTGCCCCACTCTAGGAATTTCTCCTGTATCGTAGTTGCGTTTACAAACATTAAAACTCACACACACACAAACACACCCAGACCCGAAACAATTACCTGTAGGCCATACAAATATTTGTTCCGTGTGGGGATCGAACCCGCGACACGTAGCGCAGCAGTCCAATCGCTCAGCCACTGTGCTAACCGTGCCGTCGAATATTGCAATATGCTCTATCTATTTTGATACATAGCTTTGGGCCGTCAGTCCTTCCAACACCATTTTGATCCGTTTCATCATTAGCTGCCTAGTCTTTTCCCAAATGATGAATGAATCGAATGAATCTGAATACCCGTATTTTAAATGGAGCGATTGCCTATCTGACCTCCACCCAGTTGGTACTGAGTAATAAGATACCCTTGACAAGACTGGTTGTCTAACTTCCAGACCAATGACTACCTGTAACGATAGTCGAAGGTCTTCAAATGACCAGCGGCTTACCTAACGTGTTTTCCGAGGAACGAAGTAAACTCAGTATACAGGGTGTAAATTAACCCTTCACACATACGTCAACCAAGCATTCTGTACATCATACTAAGTACCCCTACGCAAAAATGTTTGCAGGGAAACGACTTTTTTTTTGGGGTCAAAAATCACATTTTACGGTATAACTCAATGTCGCACTCTTGAAACATTGTGCTACTGGATGCTTTGAATAGTAAACGGGTCATGGAAGTTATTTAAGTAAAGTTATAACCTAAAAAAATTGTATTTACAAAAACAGCTGTGCAAAATTTGGAAATTTGGCCCCCAATATCTCCGTAACTAGTTCCCAGGTATGGTCTAGAACAAAAAAAATATCGCAGTGGTGGGGAGAACAAGTGCGCTTCGTTTGTGTTAAGAGTACTTTTACACCCTTTATAATATAATGTGTGGTGACCCATAAACAGACAAACCTCGGCAAGGGCGTCTTAACTTGAAAATCAACTCGAGGAGCTGTTATTGTAACGTGACTGACAGAAACGTGAAACGTTACGTAACGTTGTTTTTTTTTAAACAGTAAACAAACAATTTAGTACTTTACACGGTGTAAGTCTGCAATTTTAACCATTTCAATTACACCATCCACGTGTCCGTTTCGCGTACGGTTTCGATCGCTCACTTCGTCGCCTCAATCCGAGGTCGTGAGTTGAACTTAATTGGACCCGGCCCGGGTGACACGGAAAGGAGATGCATCGCCCGGCTGTATAGAACGCATAAATTTTGACTTGAGAATTGGACCCCGTGGCCATTTTGTTTTATAATTTCGCGACTGTATATCATTGGGGATGGTTTTTATTAAAATAAATCATAAGTTTTATGTCGTTGTCGGACATATAAGTAAAACTGATTTTAGTAAAAGCAAAATAATAACACGTAATCGCAGGTGGAGTAAACAGAGAAATCAAAATCAAAAGACATTTAATCAAACTAGGGTGATAATCAGCACTTTTCGAACGTAAAAGTTTGCTTTACTTATTTACAAGAGACAGTTCCCCAAAACGCCCACCCTTTGACGCTTCTTAGTGTTTCAGCTAGAAAGAAGAAGTGGCGGAACAAACTCCCCAGCAACACAGCAGCCGGACGACCAACATTTCTCTAATTAACTACCGAAATAAAAATCGCTGGTTCTTGGTAGTGAAAACAAAAGTGTAATAAGTCAATCAGAAATACATAAACAATAAGTATCAAAAAATAGACAAAAGGTATAAAAAAGAGGCTTCAAAACATAAAGCCTAGGGCAGACTTGCACATTTTATGTTTGTTAGGTTAGAGAAATGTTGGTCGTCCGGCGCGCGGCGGCGGCGGCGGCGAGATTGGCGTATGGCATTTTTGGTTCTTGAGTGGGTGATGTCGGGGATTATGATGATGGCAAGACTAACAGTGTCTGGGATTGACTGCGATGTTAATAAAGTTCGCAAGCATTGACTTTCACTTTCTATACTTTTTGAATGCATAGCTTATCGCAACCCAGTGTTTAGGAAGTTATATTGTACCATATCGGTAATTAATAACAGATGACTGCAGAGAGCAAACGACTTTCTAGTAGACTACTAGAAAGTCGTTTGCTCTATTGCTCATAAACACTTCATGATTCTATTCAAACCTGTAGATGTGCACATTTCTCTCTTAAAACATAATTCTATTTATTCAAACACGAGTAGCAGATAAAACAAAAATAAGCGACGTTTAACCTTTCATAAAAAGTGCACAATAAGTCGAAAAAAGTCACAATAGACGGATAGTGCCTAGTAAACGAGAAAGAACGTGAGCTGTTGACACATTTGAAGATAATGTGCGCATACCCCTCTGACAGGGGCTCCGCGTGAGTCACAAGCAGGGAGCGATTCTTGCGGGAATATACGTTGCATTACGCAAAAACTTTGTTCTTCCATTTTTTAATAGGTATGACCTCAATCTTGTACCGAGGACAGAGATGAGGTCAACAGTGGACCTAACCCAGAAGAAGCCTATTTACACATGACTGATCGCCACGTAATAATAAACCTTAATGTACCTAGATAAGCAACAAAAAAATAATTATAATTAGAAGTTGTCACACCGAGTAGCAGAGGCGTGTCCATAATGAAAGCAGTCTGTTCAGAAACCCTAACATGGTGAACAGTAGTAGCTTATGGAGAAGGTCAAGTAAGTAAGCTATTATGAAAGTACCGCCTCTAAGCAGTATTTGACATACCGCTGTTAAGATATAAGCAATGAAGCAGGCATAAGGTGGTATAGAAAACTGAAATTTGTACTTTAAGATTTCAGTACATTAGCACAATTTTTATTTTCAGCTGGAAGTACCAAAGAAGATTATTTTTAATTTTGTATTTAGAGTCAAACACCTAAGCTCCGTAAAACGAATTAAGCGTCGCAACTCATTTGCATACCATTTCCCAACAACAATTACATCTACGAATAATCTTCAGTTCCCAAAATCGCTACCTCTCATCACATAGCTCCATTACACCGGACTCATGAATACGAAGCGCGCTGCGGCGCCGAGTAACGAGTGTGCATTTACATTTCATCTGCTACAAATGATTCGGTACATTGCACAGGTTGTATGAAGCCGCGGTCACAATACTTGACACTCTCCTGTAAACATGGAAATTGGTCTACCAAATCTTTTATGTTTGTGGAGACGGCAATGTAAATGGAGTGTTGATGAGGTTAGGAGGTAGCGTTGTAATGTGTATCTGTATATTTAATTTGAGGTTCTAAAGAAGTGCAGAGAAGACACCAAGAACTTACAGCGGTGCCATCTTATCGTCTTTTAGCGAATTCTAGTTTTTTTTAAACTCTTAGTAGGTACGTTCCCCCGAGTGTGCATTTAACATTCGTCTGCTACAAATGACTCTGTACATTGCACAGGTTATATGAAGCCGCTGTCACAATACTTGACACTCTTGCAGTACCTCCTGTAGACGTGGAAATTGGTCTACCAAATATTTCATGTTTGTGGAGATGGAAATGTAGAAGGATTGTTGATGAAGTTATAGAAATTTACTTCATAAACGTGATTTCAAACAAATCTAAGTAACTAACCCAAACAGAGCACTTACAATGTCTGTCTATCCTGCCCACACATTCCTAGTGCTCTATTTATCCCCATAAGTTAACCAACACTCAATACAGGCATATTTATGAGACTTCAAGTATGACAGCCATATTCTCACTTGATTCGAACTAGGCCACGTCTTGTTGGAAATATAGAGGAAGTAAACCAATACTGAGGTGTTAAGTAACTGTTTCTCAAGTAAATTACCACCAAGTCATTCATTTGCATTGACAAGCTGGCAGATCTACATATAGGCTTTGTAATGTTGGATTTATGCCTTGAGCCTCGCCTTGCCTCGTAACCACCTTGCATTGGAAAGTGAATATTTATGGTAGAAAGAGCAAGTCACCTATAATTCCGAGGAAAATCACGTAAGACAAAAACAGAATGTCCCAAGGCAGGGTAGTTAACAAAAAAAAAAAAATTAGCCCGTCAGATAGATTTCCAAAAAAATATTGGATACGATATTTTTATCTTTTTAAGTAAGCAAACAATGAAGACGATACAGTGCTTTGAAAACTCGTGTGACGTCATATTCTAAGACATTAGTATGGCATTTTTACCGGACAGTGACATCATAAACCCCCACTCAAATCTTTGACGCGTTTTAGCTTCGTAATTTTTTATTGATTTGATAAAACAAAAAATACGTATCCAATATTTTTCGATAATCTGACAGACGGACTAATTAGAAACACATTTTATTAAGCCAGTAAACATCCCTATTAAAATGAAAAAAATAACTCATACCTAGATTTTTTTTCAACAAAGTTGCGGTTGTTTTTCAGTTTTACCAGATGCAGCTGAATACCAGTATTTTACACGGAACGATTGCCTATTTGACATTTGTAACCTAGTAAGTTTATGATTACAAAAAATGCTAATGCGATACCTCTTGATAGAAAGGTTGTCAGGCTTTTGGATCACTAACCTGAAACGACTGTTAAAAGATCTGAAAATTACAACAGAGACCAACAACTTTACGTGCTTTCCGAGGCATGGAATTAAATGTATTCCACGTACACTGGTAAAGTTTATTTCATAAAGCTTTAATATCACGTTTGACCTCTTTAATATTCATGCCGAGGTAGAACTACTAAAAACATTATAATATTAACAGTTCAAACAGCAAAACCAAATATTATATTTTAACAGTAGTCATAAACTATTAATTATGAATATAATAAAGCTATTGTTAAACATTAAATAAGTATGATTTCATAATTACGTGCTTCCATTTCGCGGAACAGTAGTTTGACCAGACATTATATAATTTTACTGCTCTTAGTGGTCGCTGAGCATGAGGTCCTTTTGGGGGGGGGGGATCATCAAATAACCCCTCCCGCTCTTGGGCAGAGCGAAAGGGAGTGTCAGACTTCTACTGTCTAAAACCCACCCATGTCCCTTCTTAGCCGATATAAACACAGGGTCGATAAAAAAATTCTCAGTACCAGCCACAGAGTCTGGGTTTTTGGTGTCTGGAGTGTGCGAGTTGAACCTGGTCTAACCACATGGTGATTACAGGCGCGATGTTATGAAAATGATCATTCTTCTCTCCCACGTCTGGCTCAAGGCCTTCCTCCTTTCCTCCTTCCAAACAATAGTGATGATTAAAAATCTGTTTCAACAGTTGCTGAATGGTTTTCATCATAAAACGTCAAAGGGCTCTCTTTAAAGGGATTTTAATTGCCTTAGATTTTTATTGAATGTAAAAAAAGCCCTAAGATATTTTTTTACTGAGCTGATAAAAGTCTTAGCTTTAGGTACATTTGTATGACCTAAAGTATATTTTTGTATGAATGCCACTTTGTCTCTCATTCAAATTCTTGTGACCTGTAAGGTGGTTATTGGCGGTGTTTTCCTGCGTGGCGAAAAACCTAAAATATTGTTCAATAAACTTTACTCAATCTGCACGACGCCTTACATAGAACAATACACTGACACATGTGAACACACTGGCCACGAATCTAGCGGGCAAAAAAAGAAAAAAAATGTACTAAATGGGAACTGCATAAAGATATCCGTGTCGGTAACAAAGTGAGAGCGAGACTACTCTTAAATAAAATAAGGCAGTTATGTAAATGACCCACTCGGTCCGTCCCCAAGGTGCACTGGTTACAAAAAAGCTTTTGTTCCTGCGTTAGAGTACGGACATGGTGATGAAGAAAGGCGGGAATCTAAAGAAAAAACAGAATTCTAAGATTTACGTGATTAAAATAGTGCATTCGTGTCTTCTGTCCCTGGTGCAAGCGAGGTATGGTATGGTCTGGTACGATAGGGAATGCGAAGCCGTCGCCTCCTTTTGCGAAGCAGCGATGCTAGCGAAGGAGGTGGCGGAACGTGAGAGGGAGAGAACCTCTCGTCCCAGCCGCCGCGGGAGATGCTACGGGTGTCGGGAGCCACGTGATGGCTTCCGGCCACCGTAGGCGCGGGCCTGTGGACGGTAAGTAATGGGCTAGCATGGGTCCGTCCGTCTTATGACGACGACAGGCCGTGTTGGCGACGCTTTCGTATTCCACGTGCGCCTTAAAGAGATGTCAGCAACACGGAAGGGGCTCGTCGACCGTCGGATTTACGGGTTGTCCGAAAGAGATACCGCGGCCTCTGCACAAAGAGCTAAGAAGGGACCACCCACCACCCATCCAGTCTGATTACCCAGTAATAACTATAGGTTGTGAATATGTAATCAGTCGCGATACCTATGGAAAATTTCCGCATCCGTGAAGACGGCAGATGATGGAGTCTTCATGTCTGTTATCATTTGCAAGATATATGTTTCAATACGCAATGTTTACCTTTCGTCATACAACTTAATATGGAAACTTTAATACTTTTACTTTAATTGGACTTTAACGAAATGAAATTCCAAATACCCAATAAAGAACACATTAAATAAATTATCTATTTCTTAAATCTCTACCGTTCTAGTTATCTTCAAATTAATTAAAATGGTAGGTACTCATTATCGTATTTTTAATTCCACTGTCTTTACATACATAAATTCACGCCCTTTCCCCACGGAGTAAAGCAGAAACTACAGAACGCCGCG
Source organism: Diarsia rubi (assembly GCA_932274075.1). Taxonomy (NCBI): domain Eukaryota; kingdom Metazoa; phylum Arthropoda; class Insecta; order Lepidoptera; family Noctuidae; genus Diarsia; species Diarsia rubi. The sequence continues at coordinate 13,380,036 of OW026424.1, read as the reverse complement.
ATCCTTCCATACTCCTTTTGCTTCGTACACAAACATCTAGTCATATACACTAGATATGAGTACTACGTACTTGTCCTTTCTGAAGCACCTCACTAATAAGATGTCACTACTGCAGTTTTTTTTAATGTCATTTTCATTACCTATAAGAATACGCGTCTACCGGTACAGGCCGCTACCCAATCTAAGTGTGGAGTTACACAATCCGAGGCGCAGTGCCCGCGAACCTGATTACAATGCACGCTCCCCCGCCCTATGACAGTCTAATCACGGTGTGTCAAGGGACTTATTACTTTCCGCCTGCACGGACACCGTTTACGCCAGACTACCATATTTAAATGTTATAATTACCGGCTAGCGAATTGATATGATGGGACTTTCGTACTTGTTGCTTGGGGAAACTTCACAGTAAGTAGAAATGCGGGTGTTAAAATTAATGAGGTTTCTGAAGACTGGTCATTAGAAGGGACTTGTATTTATGCTGTAGTTAATATAAAGGGCGTTTGGTACAATGGAAAATTAAACCCCGTTCTCAGTCAATTCCCTAAATAAAAGGTTATAATTCCACAAACTTGGCAAAAATCCAGACTCTGTGGCTGTTACTGAGACTAATGGAAAAACCCAATAACACTTTGCCCGACCCGTGAATAGAACTCAGGAGCTCAGCAGTCGAACTTGCGACCACTACCAACGAGACAGTCAGATTTAAAACTGTTTTATTTATACTGAAGTCAACGTGCTTACCAGTAAAGGAGCTTAAGAAAAACCACTTTCGAATACAGAGGGCGAAAATAACAAGGAAAAACACGGCAGGATCGCAGCAATCGAACAAGGAACACATTAATCTATTGCGGGGGTAATGCAATTACATTGAATAGTTAATGAGTTAATTGTTAATGTTTATGTTGGTCTTAGTACAGAGACCGTAAACTAGGTAAACGACTTCGTTCACTATTACCTTCGTTCAATATTACCCTCTTAGAGAAATTGCTTGGTACTGATAGAGATGTTTGCATGTTGCAGTAAAGAAGTCGTTAAAACGTTGTTAAGTAGTGACGATAGTTTTATCTTTATCTTATCTTGGGATCAATGAATAATCAAGAACGCTTTCCGAAGGCTTTACTGGGCAATATTTATTGGCTGATCGTGTCATAAAATCTCAGAAGAGCGGATTTTTTTTTATTAATAAAATGTTTTTGTACACTATAAGTCCTCGTTTGGATTTAGTGAATTTAGAGTAACGTCGTCGTTAAATATATTTTTTATCTTCAAAGCGACAGCAAACGGAGGGCGAGAGAAAAAGCAAGGAAACTCTGGATGGATAGTGTGAGTGAATAATATATATATAAATGATAAGAAAGATAAAGGACTAATGTTAGCGTGACGGTTGAAAGAGGAAAATGAAAGAAGAAACTGGTTGCACCGATTCTAATTAACATTGGACAAGGCCAAGAAGATAATGACAGCGACATAAAATGAAGTAATCTATTATGATAAATATGTTATAATTTTTATATTGTGAATGTGAGGACCATGTGGGCCTTTTTTTTTACGCGGGTGGAAAATCATCAAATAACCCCTCTCGATCTTGGGCAGAGCGAAAGGGAGTGTCAGACTTCTACTGAATATAAACCACCCATATTCCTTCTTAGCCCTCTATGTCGAGGCCGTGATAACTAGTGTACAACCCGCGGCCGACGGGCGTGACCATGTGGGTCTTCCTTTAATTTTAACGATTTTCTGGCAGTTTGATTACTACCTATAAGCGACTCACCCAAAAGTCCTTTCTTCGGTATTATTCGTCGTGATGTTGAGCTCCTTGAGTTAATAAGTCGAGCTCCACGATAACTGACAAATGCTTGCACTGACTGCACGGGTCCACTCAAATCTGTGTGATGATTTATTCAAAAGACCATCTCAGACACTAATCTGCATAGTTTTCATGTATGTATTTTACCAAGTTTATGTCTGGAGCTTAATCTTATTGTTACCCCAATTAAACCATTTTAAAAGATTAAAAGGGTAACATTTGGAGTTTCTTGCCGGTTCTTCTCCCTAGGAATCGACCAACGCACCGAACCGTACACCTTTTTGTCGACGTTTTACAAGTGCCCTTGTAGGCCAAATAAAATACCTATTTTGATTTCGAATTTTTTAAGTAAGCAAATTATTTATTAATTAGCTATTAAGACTGCAGGAAGCATAAATCCCATGCTAACGCTTGTAAAAAACGGAGATAGGAACTAATAGTGTAGTCAGCAACCACTAAAGCAAGAAAGGCAATGTAATCGAATCCCAAATGAGTGCTAGAACCGCACATGTAATCAGATGCCAGTAACGAACTAATCCGAATCGCTTTCACACTAATTTACATGCACTTAAAGATGTATCCATAGGTTTGAGAGCTGGTGACGAAATTGGGATATCACATGTTGTCTCTCGAAATTATATTACCACTAAATACGATGACTTAACATAACATAACGCCAGTAAATCCCGAAGGGTTTGTCAGAGATGTATATTCACATTTCGCTAGGTATGTTTATGTCCCATTTAGGTATAGGGAGTGAGCTTATTACCATCAACTGGAAACGAATCCAGACTCTGTGGTGGCGGTATGTTACTTTTAAACGAAAATATTGTTAAACTATCTGTTGCCAGCGGCTTCGCCCGCTACAACTCGGAAATTATCACACCGGAAGGTAAAAGCGGGATAAAAATATCCTATGTGTTAATTATCCTGTTAATCCAGTTTATAAACTATCTGAGTACGAAATTTTATCCAAATCCGTTCAGTTTTTACGTGAAGAAGTAACAAACAAACACACTCACACACTCACAAACTTTCGCCTTTCGTCTTTTTGAGTATTAGAGTGATGACAGTCCAAAAAAAGATCAGTATTTTTGATTATTATGTTTGTGATATCTTCAAAACGGCTCTCAAAACGGTGAAGGAAAACATCGTAAGGACCTATGGGCATGTCTTAGAATCCAAAAATTCGAAGACATGACTGTGACATCTACCAACCGGCACTGGGCCCGCGTGGTGGATTATAGCATATCCCTCTCTTAGGGAGGAGGCCTGAGTCCCCGCAGTGGGAACATTATAGACTGATGATGATGATGATGATGATGATCTTCAAAAACTCAATTCATACCGAAACCCAATTGCAAAAGTAGTGAGCATGATTCTGTTATCACACTATCATCACATTGTGATGATAGTGTGCTGATACTTTTGCAATTGGGTTTCGGTATGAATTGAGTTTTTGAAGATCATCATCATCATCATCATCATCAGTCTATAATGTTCCCACTGCGGGGACTCAGGCCTCCTCCCTAAGAGAGGGATATGCTATAATCCACCACGCGGGCCCAGTGCCGGTTGGTAGATGTCACAGTCATGTCTTCGAATTTTTGGATTCTAAGACATGCCCATAGGTCCTTACGATGTTTTCCTTCACCGTTTTGAGAGCCGTTTTGAAGATATCACAAACATAATAATCAAAAATACTGATCTTTTTTTGGACTTTTTGTTTTTACAGCGATCAAATGGAGGTGAGGTTTTAATGCCCAATAAGCTCTGCTTCATTATTTTTTTACATTAATTAATACTTCTTGTTGTGTGTAATAAAAATATGAACAGAAAAAAAGTAGTAAATCACAAACAGCTATTGCAAATTCCTAATAAGGCTCAAAATCATTCCCCGGACGAATCAGACATTCACAGATCATTTATTTTTCACATAGGAACACGAGTCTAACCATACCGGCCGTGCAGAACACAACAAGCTCATTTCCAGAGGTACGAGATAGAGAGCTAATCCTAGTTAATTAGAGGGTAGGTAGTACTGTATCTGTAGCTACAGTTAGACATTCGGTGTAGCCGGACCTTGTCGGACATCCAGTGAGAGAATATTAGAGTGGGGACATCGCGTCTACCGGTAAATAGTTATTTGGCTGTATTAGGGATATGGTCTAAGTTCTGATTGTTTCATTTGTAGGTATGTGCTTTGTTTTGGGTAGGGAATGGGAGTCGAAAATTGCCCGTAATTATGTTAGTAGGTTTTTAGCAAATAAAGGAAGTTTAATTTAATTTAAGATACGATCCACACAAAAATCTAAACAATGAGAACTAGATTATAAGGCACAGTTAGTATGTTAGAGGCAAGTAGTAAATGATAGCGTGCCGTAGACGCGGGCCTGTGGACGGTGAGTGATTGGCTAGCTCGCCGTCCGTCCGTCTTACGACGACGACAGGCCGTGTCGACGGCGCGTTCGTGTTCCATGCGCGCCTCAAAGAGATGTCAGCAACATGGAAGGGGCCCGCAAGGGCCGACGCCCGTCGGGACTGCGGGATGTTGTAAGAGATACCGCGGCCTTGACATATAGGGCTAAGAAGGAACATGGATGGTTTTTAGTCAGTAAAAATCTGACATTTCCCTTCACTCTGTCCAAGAGCGGGATATTTGAGATCCCCCCCCTCCCAAACAACAAATGGTTTAATCACTTTTGTAATAAGGCCGCGAGAGTTAAAACTAACAGTTCCAATGCAAAACTTCCAAACTAAAAGTGAGCTAAGCCATGCACAATTAGAGCAATACGAGAGTCACCAGCTGACAAGCTTTCCGCCTGTAATCTGGATTCCATAGCTTTGGGTCTTTGTCCGGGGGCCTGTCAAATTAGCGGACACGTTCGGGACCGGACACTAGTGGCGTGCCCTTATATCCGAACTGAATTACGAGGATAAAACAGGCTTCCGAATGTCCGAATTATTTCGCCTGTTACTCGATGTTGGTGGGATGGTAATTGATTTTATTTATTTGGGCATTTGCACAGTATTTTGTAGATGATTTTTGAGTTGAGTTGGCTTCTAAAACTTGAAGTTCTTGTTTACACTTAATTGAATATGAACTGAAGAGATTTATAAAAATAAAAAATACTTTAGATTCAGTCACTGATAAATAAACTGCTGTTTTTAAACGTGTAATATCACACTAATATTATAAAGCCGAAAGTGTGTGTGAGTGTGTCCCGTCGGGGCTGTGGGTTGTTCACAAGTTACCGCGGCCTCGACATATAGGGCAAAGAAGGAACATGGGTGGTTTTTAGCCAGTAGAAGTCTGACACTCCCTTTCGCGCTGTCCAAGAGCGGGAGGGCGGGCTTATTTGATGATTTTCCACAAAACAAAAAAACAAAAAAATGTGTGAAAGCAAAAACAACTAAACGGATTTGGATAAAATTTGGTACACAGATAGTTTATTATCCCGATTTTATCTTCCCGTGGGATAATTTTCGTGTTTAAGCGGGTGAAGCCGGTGGCAACAGCTAGTACCCGATAATTGAATGGTTGCAAAATTTTCTTAGAAAACTTCGTCTCCTGCCTCGTCTTTTTCCAAATATGTTGGGGATGACTTCCAGTCAAACCGGTTGCAGCTGAATACTAGTATTTTACATGGAACGAGTGCATGAGTAATTTGATACCCTTTGGTAAGACTGGTAGTCAGACTTCCATAAGGTAGGCAGTCACAGCCGGAACCAACGGCCTAACGAGGCACAGAGGAAACTCGGTATGCAATGGCTAATCGACAGACCAACGAGGCACCCATCGATAGACCCACCTAGGCAAACGCAACTTAACCTGCAGTAATCCGAAAAAGAAAACCACTGCTTATTTAATTTAGTACCTATTCACTCACACCCAAGTTTAAATAAACAAGTTTTTAGGCAAAATATCCAAAGTGCCAAAATTATCAGCTTTCCTTACTCGAAAACATACACAACCAATCATTAGATATAATTAAGAAATCTCAGCACGTAGCACTAAATGAAATCGTCAACATAATGATATCATAACTTTTTACTTAGACCATTGTCAATTAGCGGGACGGTACTGCATTCTTGGGTCGTGTAGTCGCCAGTGCGGGTTCGATCCACCGACAAAACACTGTTGTTGGTAATACGATTGAATTGATAAATATTAATGTAGCGGCGGTGGCAGTTTCTTATCAGGATTTGTCGAATGGCGATTTGATAAAAAAGGGCTTTGAATTAAATGGATTTTCTTGTTTAGGAAGTAAGAAAATAAATATGGGACGTGTTTTTCTGCTTTTGGCTTAAAGAGTAAGTTTTTTGGATTAAGAGTTCCTCTGGATACAATGTAGGGACGTCTATATCGCTCGATGATCGATATCAATATGTGAACTGGAAAAAACCATAAAATAAATTAGCTTCATACATTCATCAAATTGTAATATTATAATAATTATAGCTCTATAGTTTTGAGATAAGAATATATACGCTATCGATTTAGAGTTATGAAAAAAAAATGCTGACGTTTCACCAAATAGTTAACCTGCGTTTGCAATCTAGTTTAAATTATATTGAACTTTCAGAAGTTCAATAGTGAGTGAAGGTGATAATAACATCAATCTGAACATGAAAATGGAATAATTTTGTTCTATTTTTATTTCCCGAGCAGCTTTTGTTAATTATATCTTGATATGTAAACTATTAAAGCTTTGTATTTGATCAAAGATTTTATCGTTAAAATTCCTGAAACTAAAAGCAAAGTAACTATACGCCACAAAGATCTAAGGTCAATTATTCAATAAACAATATATATGTCATATTCTCATGCTTCACACATTCAAATGGAAAAGAAGATACTATTGTTTTATTCTATTTTGAGCCCGATCGACACATTTACCTGTTATTTAAACGATTTGAGGCTGTAAAAGCTAACGGTTCAATATTATTTGTTCAAGTCATCACCACTAAAGTTATGAAGAGGTTATGTACTTTAATTATCCAAAGGCCTATTTTTATTGTTAAACATATTTTTTATTTATATTTTACCTAATTCAAATTTAAATAAAAAAAATTGTCCATTTTTTTTATTAGTCAACACTACCTTTTTTACCTCTCTCTTCAAATATTAGATTTCCTGGTGATTTTTGCCAAATAAGAACCTATTTCATTATTTAACTGAAACTTACTAACTACAACTACACCATAATGAAAATATTAACATAACCGTTCATGTTTATATTGAATAGTAACGGAAGACAAACTTGTGCGCAGGTCTCACTAGCGACATCTTGATGTCGCGAACTACATTAACTTAGTTGAATGTAGAGGTCACTAGATGGCAGCATGGGTGTTGTGGCATTTTTTTTACAGTAAGAAATATTCGACCGATTAATTATCAGTAGCTTTCTAGAATTACTTTGTAAATATAAATGTAGCAGTAATCTAATGTATTACCTAGAAAAATTAAGTTTTTTTTCTTATTCTATTCTTATACTTAGGACTACTTTTTTAACTTTACATACCAACGGACCTACCTACCTTATCTTTACTTAGGTACCTACTTTTGTTACTTGATGTCAAGAAAATTAGAAAATGTATCTAGTTATCTACATAATGTAACCAGCGTAAGTGTAGAGGAACCCTTAACTATCTCATAAGTCTCAATTAGAGGGAACCGTTACATACATATTAAAGCCACTACACTACGAGTACTATAATGAAGTTAGGATTAGATAATCTGTAGTGGTTAGTAATTAGAATTTGCAGCGGTGGAGAGGAACTTAGTACTTACTTACTTCAGTAGAAATGTTACTAACCCTTTCTGTCTATTATAGGGAAAATCTGCGGAGGTGGCCAAGTGGTGGCGGCCCGACTTACGAACAATAACTAGTGGGTTCAAACCCAGGCAGGCACATTACTTTGTATAATTTATTTCATCACCGCATGCTCTCAAAATGGTGAAGGAAAACATCGTGAGGAAACCGGCATGACGAGTTGTGAATGTGATGCGGGGTAGTGAGTAAAATGTGAAGTAAGTTTTGAGTATAAAAATGTGACCAGTTGCGTTTACAGGAGGAACAAAAACTCGATTTGTAGACAGTGTGAAGTATTATTATCAATGAATTAAAGATAAGTAAAGTGTAAGAATAAAATAGATGTAAAACCTACTGAGATGACGAGTAATAGAGAAGGGTGGGAGAAGCAAACTGCAGCGCCCCCAAATTCATCGGGCATTGTGCAGCGGAGTGATGGTTCTGCCTATTGTAGGTAGACAGGTGAACCTATTATCTTCAACCAGTCACACATAATGAGGAGCAGCGGTGGCCCAGTGGTGGCGGCCCCGACTTACGAACAGTAGGTCGTGGGTTCGAACCCAGGCAGGCACATTCTTTCTCTTCTTTCTTTTTTTATTAAAACGTTGCCCCACACTAGGATTTTCTCCTGTATCGCGTTTGCAAACATTAAAACTTCACATACACAAATACCCAGACCCGGAACAACTATCTGTAGTAGGTCATACAAATATTTGTTCCGTGCGGGAATCGAACCCGCGACGCGCAGCGCAGCAGTCCATTGCTTGAGCAACTGCGCCAACCGTGCGTGCGTTACTTTGTGTAATTTATTTCTGAATCACCGCTGGTCTCAAAACGGTGAAGCAAAACATCGTTAGGAAACCGGCATGTCTTAGAACCAAAAAATTCGAAGACATGTGACATCTGGGCCCGAGTGGTAAGAAAGAAAGAAAAAATGTTTATTTGTCACAGAAACATACATGCATACAGGAAATAAAACAATACACAAAAAAAAGTAAAATATACAACAAGCAGGGAAATTAAAAAAGAAAAATATATATAATGCACGTCGTAACTGCGACAAGTAGGTTGCCACTCAGCATGGTGCTGTGCTATGGTCACCCACAGCACAGCGCTGGTTTTCAGTGGTCACCCGTAAAAAACGTACGAAAGCCAAGAGCTTCAATATTAGGTACGTATATAAAATAAAATAAGCTTAATAATATTGCTTCACATGGCTCAAAACTAAAGACACAATTATTAAATAAAATTAAACTAATGTTGCAAAAGATAATAAAAAAAATAAAAAAAACTAGAACCAAAAGTATGACATGAAAGGTAGACAGAACAAACATTTGAGACACATGACAGATTACACATGGTATGTACATTATCACATGGTAGATTATAGTCTATTCCCTCTCAAAGAGAGGAGGCCTGTGTACCAGAAGTGGGAACATTAATAGGCTGTTGATGATGATTCCTATACTTAGCAATAAAACTGTAAGGCCCGGTTTCCACCAAAGCGGAGACGAGAGGAGATATGGGGAAATCGGCCAACCATATTCGTTAAAATGTACAGCTGGCAGTTCGCCCTTCCTGTGATTGGTCGGACTTAGCACATCTCCTCTCCGCTCAGCTCGTCTCCGCTTTGGTGGATACCGGGCCTTAGACTTGGGAATAGGGTATTTCACCAAAAAAATATAATTATCCGCCTGTTAGATTGTCGAAAAATATTGGATACGTGTTTTTTTGTTTTATCAAATTAATAAAAATTTACGAAAATAAAACGTGTCAAAGATTATGAGTGGGAGCTTTTGACGTCAAACCTTGTAAAAAAGTACTAACCTTGTGACGTCACACGACATGAAGCGACTTTTCGAAGCACTCTATCGTCTTTATCTTTTGTTTAAGTGAAAATCTATCTGACGGACTAATTCGATTTTTTTTGTGAAGTTCCCTATTAAATCTAGAATTTCGTGCTCAGTGGTCATACTTTCGTTTACTAGACCAACAAGGCAGTTTTAATTAAAATCAAAACATTCCACAAAACATCCTTAATTCCACCTGTATAAATCCTACATTTCCAACTCACATTAATCTTAAGGCTCGCTACCATGAATCATCATTTGGAGCTAACAAGAAAAGTCCTATCCAAAAACTATTTCAAAATAAGACTGTCCCTAACCGCAAATTGCTGAGCCTAGCACATAATAGGTGGTAAATCACTATTTACTGTCCTAGCTTACTTATCAAGTTGTTGGGTTGTAACTACGTCCCGTGGGTCTGTACAGTCAGCATTAGAAGTAGATTAGCACTACTCAAAGTTACAAAGCAGGTTTTTTAAATGAAAACTTGTTACAGTTGTTGCCAATAGGCATGTTTCCTGACTAAAAAAATATGATTCTAATTATTCCGCCTGTTAGAGATTGTCGAAAAATATTGGACACGTATTTTTAGGGTTCCGTACCTCAAAAGGTAAAAACGGAACCCTTATAGGATCACTTTGTTGTCCGTCTGTCTGTCTGTCTGTCTGTCTGTCTGTCTGTCAAGACCTTTTTTCTCAGGAACGCGTGGAGGTATCAAGCTGAAATTCATATCAAATACTCAAGTCTATGGTCTCTTGGAGCTGTGAAAAAATCAAACTTCTAAGTCAACGCGATCAAAAGATACTCCCGTTTATGCCGCAAATTTTCGACACTCGCAAGGGAATCAAAACCTACAGGGTACTTCCCGTGAACTCAGAATCTTGAAATTTGGTACGAAGCAACGTCTTATAACACAGATATGGGAAAAATTGCGAAAAGCATAAATTTTTAGTTACATCATATAATAAAAATATTTTTAATAATTTTAAAAAATAAAATAAAAAGCGACTCCCCTACTACGATGGTACGGAACCCTTCATGTGCGAGTAGGACTCGCACTTGGCCGGTTTTTTATTTTATCAAATCAATGAAAATTGACTAAGATAAAACGCGTCACAGTTTTGAGTGGGGGCTTGTGACGTTACTCACCGGTAAAAAATATCATACGAATTTCTTTGAGTATGACACACACGACACACGACGAGTATGTGTCACACGACTTTTCGAAGCCCTGTATCGTCTTCATTGTTTGCTTACATCAAAAAAATATGTGTCCAATATTTTATGGAAATCTATCTGACGGACTAATTAGATTTTTTTTGTTGAGTACCCTATTATGATCGTAATAGCGGTTATTGCCCTTTCCCTAATATTTCTTAGTACGAACTAAGACAAATGAACCATGTATCGTTCTTCATTAGAAATAATGTTGAAGATCACGATAGATGACGATTCAAGACATGAACAGGCTTATTTTTGGTTTTAAAAGTAACTCTATTATAATTATGTAGGTGGGTTAATGACCGCTACTGTGATCTTAACTGGCAGTAACTATAGATATTACTCGTTACTAACAAGTTATAGAAGAGTAAGAAATATTTTAAAGAATAATCTTCCGAAACATTAAAAATAATAAGTGGAGTCGTGTACATCAAATAGGTAATTACAATTCAGAGAGCTACTTATGTTGCTGACCGTACTAGGCTTTGCTTATGTACCGTTCAGTGTATTTAGGTAGTAATAAAGGCTGGTTAAAATAATTTATGTACGATTTTATGAGCTAATGCTCTCTTGTACTAACAAGAGAGCATTAGCGTACGTTAGCTTGCTTTAGCACTACTTTTATGGTAAAAATTAAATATTTGTTTAGCCTTGTAGGTTTAGTGATCGCAAGCGCGATGTCCTGGGTTTGATTACACGTCGGATTAAGTGTTATTGGGCTTTTCTATCGGGGATTCCTCAGAAGCAGCCACGGAGTGCAGCGTGTGCAGTTGATGGCAATAGGCTTGCCCCGTATTAGGTACATAGAACCTTAACATAAAAGGAAATATGTGAGTGTACTTTTTTTTTGTGGCGGGTGGAAAATCATCAAATAATCCCACCCGCTCTTGGGCAGAGCGAAAGGAAGTGTCAGACTTCTACTGACAAAAAACCACCCACGTTCCTTCTTAGTACTATATGTCAAGGCAGCCCCGACAGGCGTCGGCCTTTGCGGGCCCCTTCCATGTTGCTGACATCTCTTTGAGGCGCGCGTGGAACACGAACGCGCCGTCAACACGGCCTGTCGTCGTCGTAAGATGGACAGACGGCGAGCTAGCCCATCACTCACCGTCCACATGCCCGCGTCAACGGTGGCCGAAAGCCATCACGTGGCCCCCGACGCCCGGAGCGTCTATTGCGGCATGTGAGTGTACTTAAGGTACACATTTGCCTAACCGTAATAATATAATGTATTATAAAGAATAAATGGAGGTTGTGGATTCAATTTATTTTAATTTTAAATACTTTGTCATGCATCAGGAATTTTCGATTAATGTTCCGTGTGATCTTGGACATTTTAAAGCAAACCAGAAGCTAAAGCAATAAAGCCAATTTATTGACGTTATCCTTGCATATAATTGACATATAAAAACTCAACAGTAGTTAATAAAAAAAGTTGCTTGAATATTTGAAGAATACGTACTTACTAACTTTAGAACACGCTCAAACCTGACCATTTAAATTAACCAATCAGCGTCCATGACTTCAACATCACTCACTTGCCACAATGGGACATTCCTAATTTAAAACATCAGACGTTAACGGCCTTAAAAAGGGGGGGACATTAAAATAACTGTCAAATAGAAGACACTTCTAATATAACGAACTATTATAAATCGGGCAATTAACCATTTTAAAACCCTCTAACGTGGACTTATGTCTCGTTTCCTTGGCTTTTAAATAAGATGCCTGTGAAAGGAATTAAAAAGTGCCTAGAAGCATTTTAACAGCCACGATGGGTGTCGTTAGAATTAATTATCCTTAACTAAGTGAACGTGCGTACTTAACCGCGTTAGATAAGTAACATTGTTGATAAATAAAGATAACAATGTTTCTTTTTTCTCTTCCAATGTTTCTTTTTGAATTGCTGAATAAGTTATACACTCGTACATTGGAAAACGTTTATTGAATAAGTACATTTATAATAGTCCCATTGAATAACTATTTGAAAAAGTTATTCAATTACTTTTAATGAACATACAGGGTTTTATTTATGATTTTATTGATTATGAATTAGTGGATCTGTAAAGTCGCGAATTGTAGATTGTTCAACATTTAGCCTGACACTGACCTGCAAATTTCAACGTATTGATGAAACCAGAGTCAACAGAAAACAATCGTTTTCTGCAACATCTTTCAGCAAAACTTGGCTTTTGGGTGGCTTTGTGGCAATTCGATACTCTTTTTGTTCTTCCTATTATGGTTGATTCTGTCAACCTTGTCTGGGCCCTTTAGTTTTTGATAATAAATATTGGTTCATTGGTCCTGTGCCTTAGAGTTTCAAATAAAAAGCCTGAACTTGACGATAATCTATAATAATCTTTATAATCATCTTCTGAATCAGATTTCTCTACATATCAGCCTACATCTCTTAATAAGATATCATCTAATTTTATTATCACAGCTTCGACATTTTATATTACCAATGATGACATAACCTTCTCAAAATTGTGTGAAACTCATAAAATATATAGCAAAGGCGGAACACGTAATAATTCAGTAGATATCATCAGTAATAAAATTTGAGACAGTATAAATTGTATCAGTGCCTATGATTTTATTTGTTTGTACTTTTGTGGATTTATGTGGGTATCACTTTTGATTGTAAAGGCCGATGTATCTTTGTAGCTAAAGTTTATTGATGTAAATATTCACTACCGCAAATTTCACTAATATAATTACTTTTTTTCCTTTAAAAAATTTGTTCTTTTTTCACAAAGCATAATATGATGTATGTTGGACCTCGTGGCAGCAGCCGCTCTGGTCAATCATCTGCTAGTACGTGGATTCACGTATCATGCATGGGTATGACCATCACACTCTATGTGATCACGTATGGCTGCGTGACCACATAGAGTTTCATCCATGCCTCGTAAAGCACGATAAGCTGTTGATCCCGGCTGTGAACTGCATCTTTGGCATTTCTTACATGCGATACTATGGAGTATAGGCAGTCACTCCATACAAAAAAACAACAAAGTATAAAATGATGAAACTCACATGAGATGATAATATTCAAAGGCAGTTCTCATCGGATAGTCGTATTCTTTTGTTACAGAATAGAATACAGAAGGCAAATCAGAGGCCAATGAGTGGCTTTAAAACTCTGGCACCAGGTTAGGCTAGGCACTAACCTCCACGATAAAGAAGAAGACGTTACAGATAATCTCGCCGTGCGTTGAGCAAAGTGAGTCATCAGCCTAAAACTCAGACTATAAAATGAAATTGATCTATCTGCCTACATATGTCATCACCTCGATACTCAAAAGTTACTTTATCTCCCAAAATAAAAGCATTACAAATCGTTAGGTTTTTATGTTAGAGCAATGAAAATATTTTATATATTATGTTCCATAAAATAATTATCGTTTTGCTATAACTTGGTGAAAATGCGTTGTGAATCATTTCTATTGTTCAATTTTGTAATAAGTAGATGTAAACGCTGAAAGGTAACACAAATACTCGTAAATGTTTACTGGGACGCCTTTTTAGTAGCTTACCATAAAAATATTTTGGGATTTTTAAAGTTAAGGCTCAATATCCCACCAATTTGTTATACTCATCATCGATGTTTGGAACGATCAGTCGTGTCCATCAAGGCTAAGAAGCTTTTAAACGATGTCAAATCTCTACAGGTACAGGGCGTTAGTGTTCGTACAGCTCGAGATTAACATCCAGAGAATTTGCAATCTGCGAGGGAACTATCTTATACCAATTACGGTCAATTTCTTATGATCTCATGAAAGTTGCCGGAAGAAATTAGATAGCCAAGACACAAAACCGCTGAAAGTGGAGAGGTTTGGAAGAGACTTACAGTTAGAATTGGATGTTCAAAGGTTAAAAAAGGAAATGAAGTACGAGAAGAGAGTTTTTTAACAGAGTACAATTATATCCAGCTTTGATACATATAAATGATTTAATTATAATTTCAAGATTTTTGTACGTATGGTTTGTAAATTACTTACCATTAATCGAAATACAGTCAAGTTTACCAAGAAACATGAACCAAATTTTTACTCAATTACGTACTTTCACTAACCACTACACGACAATTTAAGTTTTAAGTAACCTCGGGATCATCTAAAGATATATTCTTAACAATATTATCTACCCCATAACATATTCTTAAGGAATCTATTTTAATCGGCAGATAATTTCCGCAGAACTCCGTGAAATTGCCTCGAGACCTTTAATTATTTAAAATCCTCGATATCGGGGTCTATTATATTCATACGGGAATAAAGAGCTTCCTGCAGATAGGATTACCTAGTTTCAATCTAGTTGATCCTAAAATCTTTTGCACTGTAATAATTCTGATCCCATGTCCGCCTAGGAACTTGGTGTTTGAAGATGATCTGATTAGTTGGAGCTACGTGATGTAGCCTATTTGTAAAAACGAAAGTCTAAACATAACCCTCCTTTTGGGCTTCGCCGCAGTCGGGTAAAAAGGTTAACTACCAAAAATTATTTACTCCATGAGCTGGGTTGACTTTTTAATTTTATTATTTCTGCTTACCTTTTTGGTGTTTAAAAAAAAAATCAAAATCATTTATTTGCGTAAATATATAAAATCACTCTCTTATTCTGCTGGCGTGCAAATGTAAAATTAACACATTTTTAATGTAGGTATTTAAATTAATTGAAGATCATAATCATGCAGTCATTAAGCATTAAAATTGTATTATTGTATAAATGTCAAAATAATCAAAAATGTCAATAATATTAATATCAATAATGGGAGTAATTCGCCACACAATAATGTAGGTAACAAAACTAATTTAAAATGAGTGCAATTTTCAAAACTTACAATAAATTAAACAGATAATCCCATTAAAATTGTATCTGTGTCAATAATGAAAAAACCAATAATAAGCATAAATGTTAATAATAACAATGCCAATAATAGAAATGTCAAGAATAACAATGTCAATAATGGGAGATTCGCCACACATTGATACCGAGCAATAAAACTTACAATTTATAATCCAAAAAATCATGCAGACTATAAAAGCATTTTTCAATTAAAACCGCAAAGCATTTTTTAATTAATATTAGTATGTGTTTAACATACTAATATTAACGACGAGGTTTCCTGTTCACATATGGTATCTGTGCAAAAGTTAATTCGTTGCCTGGCGACCTATAACACAGGTTTTTCCCAAAACCCTTCATCAAGCACCAGTCTCTCACAAAGATATACACATGAGACGATTTTTTGTGCTTTACTTTAATTCCATTTTGTGAAGAGAGATTATAATAATAGTTACGAAATTCTACGTAGTTCTTTTTAAATATTTGGCGAAATATGATCAAGTAAATATGCTTTATCATATTTCTGAATTTAGTAGCTCCAACAAAAATAGCAGCAACTGCATCAAGGCAAGCTATATTTAACCGCGAAATTTCAGCAATTATCACTTGACGACACAATTGGAACTGACAAATTAATAGCGAGGTTCGACACATCCCACCGCTAACTACTAATAGCCTCTTCAACTGTGAAATTTTGAACACATCCGAACGCTCCAAGTATTATTGGTGGTAATGCGGTCTGTTCGACTAGAGTTACTGCATGACGTGTTTAATTTAGCGGAATGTAATTGTACGTAGGTGTTATGTTATGTTGTGTTCCAAGCATTAATTAGTAATTAATAAAAAATATTATTATTAAGGCAGTACTTCTGAACACAGGACGAGGTTCCTCTCTCAACAAGAGCCCTGACCACCAGTAGTTCGGACCCTGTTCCCAATGCTGGTGGACCACTATTTTTTATATTTTTAATGTTTTTATATTTTTTGTGTATGTAAATGAATGAAAGAAAATAACTATTTACTGAAATACCGTTTTAAATTGTTGTGTTGAACTGGTTTACTGTGATAAGACGAGCAGAATGCAATAAAAAGCTCTTAACAAGCTCTTAATATGTGCGTTTCGCGCTTATTCGTAGGATACGACGATTTATTTGAAGTGACCGATAACCTGCCCCCAACATCCCAGTTTCTGGATGTCACGATATCTCTTTGTGGTATAGGTTATCTTTCGGAAGTCTTACAAGCAGACTAGTAAATAGGTTTTTCTGCCAGTGTAAATGTCTGGGAAATTGTAGTGAAAAAACCTTAAATTTCTGTTACATTCATTTAAATTGAGACTGGTTGCCAAAGATATTGCATTCATAGATACTACCTCAATCGCTGTTGATTCTACAGTCAAGATACCGGGATATTATAATCGGTCACTTTATTGCTAGTTCAATTTGCTAAGCTAATTCTTGAACTGATCTGCGTTCAATAGCTTCGTATTGATCTCCCGTAACTTTTGCATTGAAGCTTGCCGTGTACCTTATAATCTTACTGCACGTATCGTGTTAATTTTTAAATTACACATGTAGGTGCAAATGCTGCACTTTGATTGAATGTATACTTCTGACTTATACAATTTTAACTTCTTTATCGATCAGGATCTTTGAAGTTATTCTTTGTTTACCATTTTGACAAACTCGGTGCCCTCATTGGTCTAGTAGTCACAAAAGTGACTGTTGATCGTCAGGGCCTGGATTTGATTTCCGGGCCGGGCAAAGTGTTATTGGGTTTCTCTATATGGATTGTTTTGTAACAGACACAGAGTCTGGATTTGAGCCCGTTTGATGGCAATATAGGCTCTTATTGAACGGGACTTAAACATCAATGGCGGAATGTGAGTGTACTAATGAGTACACCTCCGCTTAACCGTTCGGGGATTACAGGCGTGATATTATGAAATTGTATGCTACACTGGCTAAAAGTAATGTCGTTAATACTTTGAAACCGGAACTTTTAATTTGGAGACCGTATATGCCACAAGCTTGAACAAATAATATTCTTATTGTTCATATTTCACCCTAGTACAAAAACATACTAATACCGCATTACTGGTTATTACCGCCTCAGGACAATAAAGCTTTGTTAAGTTATTTACCGGTAATAAGATAATAGAGTGAGCCTCATCGATTATTCCAAATAAGTGTCAGGGGACTAAAGATGGAGATTTACGTTCCTCCCCCTAACTTTGCACAGATTTTTGGCCAAATCTATTTCCAATTGATATTTGATTTGGTCCCATGATTGCGTTATATGTAGAAGAGGGTGGGCACTGGCCGTGTTCAATTTAATTTCTTTATGTAATAAGGGATTTGCTTGTTCTTCTGGGATTCCAAGCTTTGAATAAATTGTTTGGTTAACAGCTTTAGCTCTTTATGCAAGTTTTTCTTTGTTGTTTTCAACTTGTTGTTCTGTTTTGTCTTCTGTAGTATTATCGCCATTGTTTACAGGTTCTTCAGTAACGAAGATATTATTATGATGCAGATAGCACTACAAAAATATATCTTTGGTATGAAGCCTAGGAATTGATAATACAGACATATATAAACTCACGTCTTTTTTCCATAGGAGTAGGCAGAAACCACAGAACGCCATCTGCTACGTTACTTACATACCTACCTACTCCTTTTGCCTCCGCCATACCGGCTTGTTATACACGAACGAGTTGATTATATTCATATCATGTAACCGGTTCTACATGACTTAAAAGAGTAACGTGATTTCCATAAGTCCGAATATTGTACCACGAACCCCTAATTTTTTGGGAGAGCTCTGTAGGTGTTGACTTTTTTTCTCATATCAACGTGGATGGAATGCTAATTGCCATTGCACTTGAATCATGTTTAAATTCACCCAGCATTTGGAAGAACAAACAACTCGCTAGATTATCGTAATTACCTTGTCATCTTCTTCTTCGCGTGTCGATGGACTCAAACAATACCCGACCAATATGCACCTGCACTGCTCTTTTATTAGCTTCGTTTCCTGGAAGGTTCACACGGTTTAACAGTTGGGCAAGAAAGAAGGTGGGGTATATTCCTGCAGAGGTACTCTACTCTAGCATTTTATTTGAGGGGTCGAGCATGGGGTATCCTCAACCTATCCTAAATATGACCAGATTATTTTTACAGCGGTCAACAGCTGGGCCCAAAACCGAATAACTTAGTAATGATGATAATAATAATATAATAATAATATTCCACAACTATCACACAACGCCATCTAGTCCCAAGCTAAGCAGAGCTTGTGTTATGGGTACTAGACAACTGATAAACATACTTATATATTTCTAAATACATACATATTATAGATAAATTACACCCAGACACAGAACAAATGATCGTGCTCATCACACAAACATTTGTCCTGGGTGGGAATCGAACCCACGACCTCCGGCATAGCAGTTAGGGTCACTAACCACTAGACCAACAGGCCAGTCAAGTCAAGTCATGATCCTTCTTGCTAAACGTCCACAATTCATTCGTCCATTTGTATCTTCAAACATACCTATTCCACAAAATATTTTCCAAATATTTATCAAGCAGCTCTTCTATCTTCCATTATCCACGAATCTTCTCATGTAACATCGTTTACCACATATCTACAGAAGCTATATTCGCTTATTAATACGGGTCATGCGGCGTCAAGTGCCAACTTGGACTGTCTCCAAGTGGTCTCTCCATCGAATTTGGCAAGATTTCTGATAGTACCAGATGTCACATACATACACCTGCGAAAGTTTCTAACTCTTCTAGCTATTCTCAAAATGTTTGCTTTGCGGGAATTTTTGTTTGCACGACGAGTTTGTGTTTTAGTGGATTACTGATGCCATTAATGTTGCTGTTTTATCTTCTGTAGGTATAATTTATTTATTAACTATGGAAGACTTACAGATAACATAAACAGATTAATAAATAGTATGTGAGACTGACAGTAAATTAAAAGTCCTCACTTCTAAATACAGATTTTAAGGAAAGTGTGAACAACACAATACAGCTAAAACAAATACAGGATAACATTCAAGCTTAAAAAAACTAAATTCACATTTAAATTGTAACTTCTATCTGCCATGGCTTTTGTAGAATTAGATGGCATATTGAAAGTCGTTATGTTACTATTTCTACTCTTTTATCGTAACCAACGTAACTTAACATACCACAGATTTGTATCTATTAGTAAACGCATATTTTACTAGTAATGTTTACGTCTACTTAAATAGGGGGTCATCCATCGAGCAAAATTCGAAATAGAATAGATACTCCTGAAGGAAAAACCGGGAATCGATATCGGGACCTCACACTTAGCAGTCGCGATTGCGCCCACTGGACCAACGACGGCCACGAGGAAGTATTTTGTATCACCAAGCTAAATAAGCCAAATAAACTGCCCAACGAACCTAAACAACATTTCATAGCACCGTATCAAACCAAAACATCACCTCCTTTTATTTCAACGAAAAAAAGCCCCCATAATATATGTAACTACATAAATATTTACTCCTTAAGTAAAGTTTGCCATCTCATGTCGTAAAGAACATTATATAATTTGCATAAGAAGTTTGAATGGGCAGGGCTGAAAGCCTCTAGTCGCGTCTGGCATGTGAATTGCTTTTTTATATACGTTAATATTGACTCTCTTACTTATGGCTACCGTCGGCTTACATGAAGACCTTTGGCGTAGGTGCTCCCATTCTTTATTAAGTATTTTTATGTCTCATAGAGTTTGCTTGTATTGGGTTCATTGTTTTATTTTCATGCCACATTACTTTGTTTACTTACGTTATTCATATGGGGCGTTTTATTTTATGTTCGAAATGATCAATTCTATTTAAGTTTATCGTTGTAGAAATGAATTAGCTATCACTGAACTTGTTTAGGTAACACCGCAAAGTAAATAAAAAGAAAAGTAAACCCATCACGTTCATTCATTTGTAGAGTCATAAATATTGACAAGGTCTTTCTTAGAGCTTTTATCTATCATTTGTTTATGTAGATAGCTTGTTTCTGTAATCATGTAGTTTCTTTTTTTCTTAGAAAACTAATATTCCTTACCCATTATTTATGCTCATCAAACAGACGATTTGTATTCTGCAAGCGACGATCACTACTCTCAATGGTAGTTATATTTATGTTTACGATGAAAAAAAACAGTAAAATTTACCCCTTGAACAGGCCGGAACCAAATAATCAAAAGGCAAATAATATTAGGGGTTTATTTTTTGAAGTTTATGACGTCATCTGGTGGCGCCGCAGCTGCAATTTAACGCGTCATTCAACTGGCGATTCATGATCACGATCAACTATGTTTGGCGATGCTCAATGAGGCTTAGGAATTTCGAAATGGTTTCACTGCAATGACTAAGGGAATAATTTAACATAAACGACTGTTTAAGTATATATAAGGCATCACTACCGAAAGAAATTTACTAAAGACCCAAGAAGACGATTGACGAAAAAGTTGAAATTTCAAATGGACTTGACGACAAGGTTGGCTACCGCGCGTATTAAATACACGTATACTACATGTACTACTAATTATGTAGTTTTAAGTTAAATGTTTGTAGACGCACGCACGATATACGAGAAATTCTCAATATTTAAAAGATCTAACAACAGAGAGGATAACAATTATAATTTTCTGATTAAAATTGTCTGGGTCTGACACTAAACCAGACGATCGTTTTCTATGAAACACTTTACCCTCAATGAAGAAATAACTTTTCCCAAACACGCTGAACAATTGAGTAGTATAACACGATTATAATGTCAATGTCAGTCCAAAATTAATAATAGAATAATTGAGTAGAGACGAAATCCTGTTCTAACAGATTCAAGATAAGAATTCAATTTATACTTTACGACTAGGGAGTCGACGATGCCCGTTTCTGTTTTAAATCAAAAGCACCCCAAAAGAGTATTTGATTTCAAATATACTGATCAGTATCAATGGGCCCGCCCGCAGATATTATTGAGGGAAGTGATAAAAATCTATCAAAACAAATAAATTATTGCCATGTTATGGGAACTGATCAAATAGTGATTTATGGTAGAAGGATTTTTGCAGGCTTTGAAGTCGGGCTTATTTGCGTGGGAGTTGTGTTTCACTAAAAGGCTGAATGATTTTGGCTAAGTCCCAAAATTATTAGTAAAATACGGTTGTGTACCAAAACAGGTTTATTTGCATACCATAATATCAAATCGTAACAGGTAGTCAGTGAGCCAAAAGTCTGACAGTCAGTCTTACCAAGGGGTTGCATGTTACCCAGTACGTAATTCTAATCGAACTCGCTTAAGGTCAGATGGGCAGTCGCTTCATGTAAAATACTGTTATTCAGTTACGTCCTGTTAAACTGGGAGGTGACCCCAATATAGTTTGGAAAAGGCTATGTCTAATAAGATCATGATGAATATCAAATTAAGCATAAATGTAGAGACAAAATGTGTCAGAACCAGAAAGAAAACAGCTTAATCCAAAACAAACATCTCGCGATATAAGTGAACCGTTGCACACTTTCTTCGCATTACCGGTTAGTAAATCACTCTATTCAACATACCTACTTACCCAAACACCTAGGTTTCCTTAACAAATTCAAACGGCACTAACATAAATTAACACAAAAACGTTCGCTCTGAGCGATCTGATATCACCATTGTTTAGGCTAGCCTGCTTAGCATACCACCCGTGTTTAACAGCCTATGAATTTGTATTAGAAGTAAACCTTTTGGCTTTGTCAAGGAAGTGCTGTTTTGGGACGGCAAGTCGGGTAAAATAAAGCCCTAAAAACATCCAGCAGCATGGATATCTTTCGGTTTGCAATATATATTTTTCTTTTCGAACCGATGACTCAAATTATATTCGACCAGCACGTATAGTAGCAACTGTGACAGCTCTATAATTTTCCTCATTCAAGTCTTGGAGGATGCAGTTATTGGCGCACGACTCGCAGGAGAGAAGGTGTGGTGAATTGTGTCTGGGATCCACACTCGTATTGTGTTTCAGATGAGTCGATTTTAACCCATCTAGCCAGGTTACAGCTTGTAATTTATGATGCATAAGCACTTAAAGCATAATCTAATGAACGCAAAATGTTCCGAATAGCGACTGCCAGCTAGCCTCTTGTTTATGAGAGTGAGTAAGCCGTAATGCTTAATACAGGTCCAGTAAGTTTTGGTGGGCAAAACAAATTATGGCAATGTTGATTAAAAAATCAATCTATGGTCACTTGACTGTTTCAAATAGTTTCAGTAAAACAATCCCAAGTGGTGTTGTGACACACCAGTTTTAAATCCTTGTTTAAAACTGGTTGAATATTGATGCTTTTACGTTACTAATTATTACTATAACCTCAAGGATATGCTAAAAATTATGTAGCAACTTGCTACAGATTCATAGTATTATGTGGAGCTATAATTTTCGTGCAAACATTCTGTGAGCTGTTCAAGTTGGATTGGCCATACAAACTCCCACGTCTTAACTGACAGTTACTTTCAAAACAATTACGCTTCCAGTTCTTGGTATGGACACACTGCTATGAAGTTTGACGGATTTTTGGTAAGTGATACTGTATCGTCTAACTAACCTTGGTGAATGATTATTTGCTTGAGTGAGTTTCAGTCGAGGATTTTATTGTTTTGATTTTTAATACAGATTCATTTATGTTATTTCAGGTTTGCATTTCTTAGAATTAAGTACCTAAAGATAACAGGACTATAAGAGTGAGATACACAGTAGTCGGAAGAGGTAGTGACACAGTATCCAGAAATCACCTCAATTTTTAAAATATTGACAAACATGATTTCACACTACACTTGAACTACTACAGAATCTCCACTCTAACAAGCCTTCTGTATAAAATACCATCACCAACTCCAAGACTAATCATATTCTCACAACCTGTTCTAATTTATGATAGCATGCTTGCTGAATACTAAGCCACTGAGTCACATACGCAGTGAAACACGTTCAGTCTATCAAGACAGACATCATCACGATTCAGTAATTTGCATATAATGACTACTTTAAACGCAACTAACATGAATTGTATGGCTGTTAACTGAATGTGTATCGTCCAAGTTGTCAACGCTCAATCTTTGATCACTTTATTGCCTGGGGATGCGGCGAGAATTATAAACTTCATGAATTATTCGTAATCGGATTCCGTGTGTAGGTGGTCTTTAATACGAGAATAATTGCAGCCGCTTAAGGACTGAACTGGTCTGACTGAGACATTTGACATGAGAACTCTGGATCTAATAGTACTGGTCTTTAAATTGTATCAAAAAATGGAAACTATATTAAAGACGTAAATATATCTTAATGCCAGTTTTTCATTAGTCTGCTTAAAGATCTTCTTTTTAATGATTTCTATGTGTGTTCATATGGGTTACATAACATAACACAACATCACGTCTGTGATCTTCGAAGAGCAAGGTAGAAGTGTAAATAATAGTACACCCACATTTCGCCAGTCAAGTTTAAGTAATAGAGGGCGAGCCAAATGCCATCAGTTGGTAAAAAATCTAGACTATTACTGAGGTTTTTGATGGTGAAAACTAACAACACGTTGGTCGAGCCGGCAATCTAACCTAGACCTTAGGCTCAGTAGTCACATAGGTAATCATATAGTACCTGTTAGTAGAAAACATCGGCAATTTGGAAACATCTATCTTTAGCATCAAAACCCTAAAGCTTTGTACCACACCACAAAATTCACCAAACTACCTACCATATTCGCAATTTGTTTAACAAAAAGGCAACAACTCGTTTACATATGCATGCTGTTGATACCGTAAGTACACAACTCATTTCCTTTCCTCGATCCGTTTCGAAGTAAAGCGAAATGTACTGTGCCGGTCTATTTCGGTGTTCTGCACTACTTGGTACTAAGAATTTAGACTATCTTGTACGACCCAACTATCAGCTATTGTTTTATTTCTACGACTGTTATTTAGTAGTACTTATTTGTTAAACAATCTATCTTTTATAAATGACTAAGCTTCTACTTTTTATTTTTTTCAATGTGCAAAATGCTTACGCCTATAGTATTTTTGTTTGATAAATGATCGAAGAGCTCAGCAACTTTGAAGGTTTTGAACTTTCATGATTGATTTCAGTTTTTTCTTTTACATTTTATCATAAAATTATGTGATGAATCGTGCTATGATCTACCTCTATTAACCCCACGTACTTCATTCATATCACACACCTTTTAAATATTGTGATTTTGCAGATTGATCAACATTTATAGCTTCACAAATCAAACTACTGCACCAACATTGTTGAAATCGAGGTAGCACTTGACGCCAATCTATAATGCCCTTTAAACTACAGCCGGCCATTTCCCACTCAATATAGGTTCACAATGTAATCCGTTAGCAGTGAGACCTTTTGATCCTGTCATAGGCTTCAAAGACACGAATGCACTGCATTGTAGAGGATTTCAACTGTTTAGTACAGTTACGCTTGTAAGCCGGGATTAACCCGACGTGTCATGTAGCCACTAGACGTTGGTAACTAATTGGAGTGGTTCGACTAATGTACAAGTGGACTGTACTTGTATGTAGGTATCTCTATGTTATGGTTTTAGTTTGAATTTAAGGCAATTTATCATTTTACTTCTTTTCCGTGAGGTACATTTTTTATTCGAAGTCCGGTTTTGTGTTTGCTTCAATGACTATGTTTTGATAATTCTCTCGTTAAAGGGTGTAAAAGTATCCTTAACGTAAACGAAAGGTACTTGTTCTCCCCACCACTGCAAACATTTTTTGTTCTAGACCATACCTGGGAACTTCCTAGATGGAGATATTTGGGGTCAAAGTTTTTGTAAATACTAGTTTTTCAGGTTATAACTTTACTTAAATTACCTCCATGACCCATTTATTTTTTAAAGCATCCACTAGCACAATGTTTGAGTGCTACTTTGAGTTTTACCATAAATTGTGATTTTTGACCACAAAAAAAAAGTCGTTTCCCAGCAAAACTTTTTGCGTAGGGGTACTTAGTTTGATGTACAGAATGCTTGGTTGACGGCTGTGTGATGGGTTGATTTACACCCTGTAGATCGTTATTCTTTCCAGATTAATTTAGTAACTCCATAAAGAAGGTTCTTAATATACTCATTTCAACTATCTGAAATGGCATCATATGATATGAGGTATGTAAACTCGTTTATTAATGCTAGACATTTTGCAGAATGACTGAGCATCTATGACATCAACATAGCGTATGCTAGTCTCTGGGCAGATTGTGTGATTTTATCCACCTGCCATTCGAGAGCTTTCCGTAACTATTCCCATGTCAGATCACCTGTCCGTCTGTTTGCCTGCCGTTGTGTAAGTCGGTGGCTAACAGAAAAATAATAGACTTGTTTCGGACACGAAAAAATCTGAATGTAGGTTCCGTAAAGTCGGATTGATTTTGTAGCCATTAACCTGGATTTTCATGTCATTGTTATTATATATTTTTTAATAATTATAACATAACATCACGCCTGTAGTCCCGAAGAGATAGACAGAGGTGTACCTAATAATATACCCACATTGCGTCAGTAGTTTTACTGAAAATACGAGGTAACAGAAACAACTGACGACAACGACTTCCAAAGCAATGTTAACTTCCTCCACACTCATACGTTTTCTAATATCCGGCCCTACTACACCAAAACACGACAATCCCACCCAACATCGCAATCCCACTCATTACAACACATTCACAGCCCACGACACGAAAAGAGAAAAAAAAAACTTCAAACAAAAATGTCGCCAGTCGCAGTCTCGTCACTCATTCGATAGCAGGCGTCGGCGAATGTCGCGTGTGCCGACGATTTACAGCAGCAATTAGTTATATACCCGACGTACGACAAACGATGTAGGCTGACAAATGGTCGGCCAGGGTGCCTCGACTACCCGCAGACAATGGTCGCACTCGATTCGGTCAATCATTCCGTGGTGAATAAAATTATGAGTCAAGCTAAAGACTTGAATGTATTACCAGACTTTGTTTTGATTTAGGTTCGAGTTCCTGCTGCTTTCTAAGCTGACTGGGATGTAAGGTGTGTGGAAATAGAGAACGGGTAGTTGAATATTCAAGGTTTGTATCAATTTTGAAGAGTATTATTACGACGGTCATCTAGAATCTTCAAGAAACCTCGCCAATAACTGTGAAGTACCCACAAGAGTCCAGTACATTCTGTAGGTACGAGTATGTTCCATTGTATTGCCAAGGAGGTTTAATTGGTAGTGTTTTTATTTATTCCATACCCAGCTCGTTACAGTATGCTTTGTAAACTACAATAAAATTAAAAATATACTTGCCAGGATAATGAGAGTATTGTGGATGTCGCTAAGCGCTATAGGATGGATGTATTTTTGATTACGGGAGTAGCTCGACCTCGTTGTTCTTGTGGTCACAATGCGACTGCTGCGTATGACGTCATGGATTCGATTCTTCAGCGGGGCAATGTTATTAGGGTTTTTCTATTAGGAATTTCTCAGTAGCAGCCATAGAGTCTGGATTTGTGCCCAGTTGATGGCAATAAGCTCACCCCCAATTAAATTTTCTGGGTTTTAGAGACACTGTGTACCTTTTAAATGCAGGGATAACCTCAAAATTCTCTACTTTAATATTATAAATGCGAAAGCAACTCTGTCTGTCTGTCACGCATTCACACTAAAACTACTGAACCGATATAAATGTAATTTGGTACACAGATAGTCTAAAGCGTGACAAAGGACATTTGGCGTGGAAAGGGTTTTTTAACGCGAAAAGGGGTTATAAGGGGTTGAAAGGGCCCCGTCGGGGCTGCGGGTTGTTCGCAAGAGATACTGCGGCCTCGACATAGAGGTCTAAGAAAGAACATGGGTGGTTTTTAGTCAGTAGGTAGTCTGACACTCCCTTTCGCTCTGCTCAAGAGCGGTCGATTTCCCACCCCCCCAAAAAATAAAAAAAGGGATTGAAAGGGGGTATGAAGGGATTACTTATGGTCGAGATAACCGACATCCACGCGGACGAAGCCGCGGGCATCAGCAAGTAAAGTAAAGATTGTTGATGTTGAAACATTGCTGATATCAATTCATTGCAGTATTATTAAACGCTTACAAGATAAATGCTTGTATTTTAAGTTATGTGGCTTTTCAACACTATTTTGTATGTAAAGTTAAACTTTGCCATGAATCATTACAACGTTATTCAAATTCATACAAATAGCCTTTCAATACTTAGATGAAATATAGAGAATCGACGAGGTGTCATGTGCATTGACAAATGAGATCTATTAGCGGTAAGATACACATACATACATACATATCGCAATATATTGGCAGAGGCAGACGCGAATACAGAATGATATCAATGGTTCGTTCTGATCATTTATTATTAACACCGTTTGTCTGCGATCCCGTCTGAATTGATAATCTGTGCTGGCTGTTGAGAGATTATGAAGGATAATAATATTTGATAGGTTGGTGATTTATCGTAGTGGTGGAAGGTTCCGCGGAAACCTCATATTTTCTAAGAGAAATTGCGTCAAATACCTACCTATACATAGCTCCAGCTTTTGTCCTCCTTTTTTTTTTTTTTTTTTTGGTGGGTGTAAAATCATCGAATAACCCCTCCCGCTCTTGGGCAGAGCGAAAGGGAGTGTCAGACTTCTACTGACTAAAAACCACCCATGTTCCTTCTTCGCCCTCTATGTCGAGGCCGCGATAACCAGAGGACTACCCGCGGCCCCGACAGGCGTCGGCCCTTTCGGGCCCCTCCCATGTTGCTGACATCTCTTTGAGGCGCGCGTGGAACACGAACGCGCCGTCGACACGGCCTGTTTTCGTCGTGAGACGGACGGACGGCGAGTTAGCCCATCACTCACCGTCCACAGGCCCGCGTCTACGGTGGCCGGAGGTCATCGCGGGACCCCCGACGCCCGGAGCGCCTCCCGCGGCGGCTGGGACGAGAGGTTCTCTCCCTCTCGCGTTCCGCCACCTCCTTCGCCAGCATCACTGCTTCGCAGAAGGAGGCGACGGCGTCCCATTCCTCCTCGCCCCGGACCATGGCTTGCACCAGGGCCGGGCGCGAGAGGTCGCCGCCGCCGATCGCCGCTACGAGAACACGGCGGGGCTCCGCCCAAGCGGGGCACACCTCCACTGTGTGCTCCACCGTGTCCTCCGGCCGATCCTCGCAATGGTGGCATCCGGGCGTTTCCTCCCGCCTGATTCGGTGCAGATACCTCCCGAAACAACCGTGTCCGGTGAGGACCTGCGTCAGACGGAAGGTGAGGGCGCCGTGGCGCCTCTCAAGCCACTCCTCAAAGAGGGGACTTACCGCCACTATCGTGGCGTGCCCTAGCTTTTGTCCTCCTTGAGTCTAAAAAGCAACATACAGCAGCGTTTCGAAGATTGTGCGACGGTAACCCCACGTTCTAACCAAAGCGATCTTACGCATTCATTGAAAAAGGGAAGGCGCAGGTGTGCCGATCATTATGAACGTGACGTTCGCGTGCTTATGGGATCATCGCTTTGACGCAGCCTCATATAATTTAAAGTACCTACAGTTGCTAGTGTTGCTACGTACATGCGTTCACTGCTAGCATAATTTTCACAATTAGCCATTGCAATGGACGTTCAATGCAAGCTTAATCATTTGTAAATAATGGCCATGTAATGCTAATACAGAATTAAAATTTTTCATTGTATTTTCGATGTTTTAAAATAATAATGAGTTCTCTTTCAGTACGAAGTCCGATAATGTTGTTAATATTTTATCAGAGAGCAGTCACTTACGAACAGTAAGTCCAGGGTTCGAATCCAGGCAGGAGCATTACTTTGTGTAATTTATTTTATCACCACTGCTTTTAAAAACGGTGACGGAAAACATCGTGAAGACACCGGCTTGTCTTAGTACCATAAAGTTCGAAGACATGTGACATCTACCAACCCGCACTGGGCCGGCGTGGTGGATTATAGCCCATCCCTCTCCTAGAGAGGAGGAATGAATTCCTGCAGTGTGAACATTGTAGGCTGATGATGATGAATGTTACTGCAGAATTTAAATTTTTCATTGTATTTTCGATGTTTTAAAATAATAATGAGGTCTCTTTGAGTACGAAGTCAGATAATGTTGTTGTAAATATTTAATCCTCGCATACTTTTCCTACTTAAAATTTACACAAAACCCATTCGTTTCTCGTGCTGTAAATCTTCCACCTGGATAAGAAGATTTGCCTTAGTTAACCTGGAAGTATTCAAGCAGGCTTCGAACATGTTGGTTGAAGCAGGGTAATCTTGCACATGTATACAAAAGAGAAGACAGGTTATGAAAACAGTACCCATTACCTACATACATGCATATCACACGTATTCTTCGATGGTCCCATAACATCATATACCCGGCCTTTTCCCAATTATGTAGGGAAAGGCTTCCAGTCCAATCGAATGTAATTCTATCAGTATTTTAGATAGAGCGACTGCTATCTGAGATTCACAACCCAGTTACCTATGAGTAATATGATACCTCTTGGTAAGACTGGTTATCAGACCTCCTCAGATTTTTCTGAAGACCAACATCTAAATAGGATAGATGGATATTTGTGCAGAAAAACTATTAAATAGGCCAATGTGGGTCATTACATTGGACTTTTAGAACCAATAAGTAAAACAATTACGAACGTTGAAACACGTTTATCAATTTACATACGAGGATTTTATATGGGTCATATTCATCGTTCGAGTTATTGGCAATCAACGCCGATGGCTGCTCATATTGTAAACAATGCTTGTGTAAACAAAAGAGCTAAATCCAGCGCGAATAAAGAGTTGGTAATTAATGTTGGAGTTCATTGAAAAAGTTTTTTAGAAAGGCAAATTCGTTATTGGATTAAAGAGTGGAACTAGATTTTAAAATGAACGAGGAATGTGAAGATGCGGTAAACGCAGAAGATAGGAATTTTGTGGTCGTAATTTTGCTACACAGATATAATAATAATAATAATAATAATAATATTCCACAACTATCACACAACGCCATCTAGTCCCAAGCTAAGCAGAGCTTGTGTTATGGGTACTAGACAACTGATAAACATACTTATATATTTCTAAATACATACATATTATAGATAAATTACACCCAGACACAGAACAAATGATCGTGCTCATCACACAAACATTTGTCCTGGGTGGGAATCGAACCCACGACCTCCGGCATAGCAGTTAGGGTCACTAACCACTAGACCAACAGGCCAGAGTATATGCAATATCTCTGATGTGTTATAAATTAAAATTAATTTTATGTGTCTTCTACATATAATGAGCAGACGATTGGATGAGGCTGGCACAAGAGCATGAAATTTGACACCAGCATAGAGAGACCCAGCAGTGAGTGATGTCGGACTGTGGATGATGATATTTTGGAGTATGATTAACAGGGTGTAAAGTTCCTCATCCCCCATAGAAAAGGGAGGTTCCTCCGACCAGACGGGTGTTGTTTCTGGTGGGCTAACTGCCCGACATAAGAACGTCGGGATTTTCTATATACGCTAATGTCGCGGATAACTTTGATAGCGCGATGTAGGAATTGCCATTAGTTCGCATCTGTTGCGATAGATTTCGCTGTCGCTTCAATATCATTTATAAACCCAGGCCCACATTCAAAGGAGCTTCGGGTTGACGTAATCACATTAATGACAAGATACATCTGCACCAGTGATGCACATAACGGTGGAGACGGATGGTGGGATTGATGGAAAATGGTCAAAGTCCTGGAGAGTGTTATTCTTCATGAATCATGATACTGAAAAGTATATTTCCAGAAAAGTAGCACTTAAAGTCAGAGGAACCATAATAATATTATATGTAGATATTTTAAACGAATATCAAAAGGAGAAGGTTCTCAATTCGTCGGATCATTTTTTAATTTTTTTTATGTGTGTTCCCCGATTACTCAAAGTTGGCTAGACCGATTCACACTTGAAGTGATTTGAGTATTTTTGAAGGAGTACCTTTTCAGAGTGATCCCATTTCAAATTGGTGAAGACCTCATGAAGAACTTCAGAGATAGGCACGGAACTCCTCAATAAGTGATAGCAAATGGACTCGAATAGCTGAAATCTCATGTCTGTCTATTGTTTTCACCAGTTCATAACATAACGTCACGCCGGGTACGCTTTAAAGGGGTAACCACTAAAAAGTCAAAAATAAAATCTATAAACAAAAAATAAAACCTATTTCAACAAAAAAAAAGTGAAAAATTAACTTTGGAACCAAAATCAGTTTGAAAAGTCGGTGGCAAAAAAAATTAACCGACTTCAGAAACTGACTTTTTTCTAAGTTTATCTTTTAAACCTATTGTCAAGTTTTAACCTTTAACATTGTCGAGCACCCTCACCTACAGCATACAAAATCGAACGCAAACCAGATTGACATCTTCCCAAACCAACATGAATCTCACTGTAGACCCACATAGATCTAGAGCTGCTGTCTGCTAAATCGATTTGATCGTGTTACCGTAAACTTCGACGTGTTACTGAATTACGTATACAACAACGATGGAACACAATTATTTCAAACATTGATGCGATTGAAAATGTTCTGCCATTGATAAATTCTTGCAGTAGGACACTATACAGAGCGTATTCAACCCTTCACACATACGTCAACCAAGCATTCTGTACATCAAACTAAGTAATAACTTTTTTTTGGGGTCAAAAATTTCATTTTACCATAAAACACAATGTAGCACTCTTAAAACATTGTGCTAGTGGATGCTTTGAATAGTAAAAGCGTCATGGAGGTAATTTAAGTAAAGTTACAACCTGAAAAACTAGTATTTACAAAAACAGCTGTGCAAAATTTGGAACTTTGACCCCCAATATCTATAGTGGTGGGGAAACCAAGTGCCCTTCGTTTGCGTTAAGGGTACTTTTACACCCTTTATACTACGTATATTATGGTCTTACTAAAATGTTGTCACAAATTGTTTCGAAGCCCAACGGAATGATAAAGGTAGAATATTTTCATTGAGTTGACTGCTGGTGTAATGTCCACAAGTGCGACTGCCGCAAGAG
The DNA here is from genome assembly GCA_932274075.1 of Diarsia rubi. Taxonomy (NCBI): domain Eukaryota; kingdom Metazoa; phylum Arthropoda; class Insecta; order Lepidoptera; family Noctuidae; genus Diarsia; species Diarsia rubi. The sequence continues at coordinate 13,347,399 of OW026424.1, read as the reverse complement.
TGAACAGGTATCTTCTGGGCACGCTCATCCCAACATAGGCCTCATCCATCGCTCTTCATCACGCGCGGTCGAGATCAAGAGCTGGACCACTCTGCAATAAAAAAAAATATACCACTATCACTACATATAAAACGAAGTCCTCTGCCACGTCTGTCTGTGTCTGTCTGTTCACTCAAAAAATACTAGATCGATTTTCATGCTGTTTTCATCAATGGAAAGCATGGTTCTCGAGGAAGGTTTTGGTTTTTATTTTTCAACCCTTATGGGAATTAAGTAGGGGATGAAAGTTTGTTGGGATATTATTCGACATCCACGAGGGCGAAGCCGCTGAAGCAAAAAGCCCAAGCATATTTACCTAAAGTTTGCGACTAGATATATCATAATAAAATAATAACATACACAGTCGTTACAACCATAAAATTTTCTGAATTTTATAGACAAACTTTAGATAAATATAGACGAATTACTTATTCCAAATAACACATTTTTTTAAATGTATTTAAGTGTTGTCTCGAAATTTCGAGACAGATGTGCCGGAAATAATTTAGTCCTAAGGAAGTCTCCGTTTCTTGTCTCTGTTCTTCGAAGTTTAGGCTAATAGGCACTACCTATTCCTATCACTGCTAATTAGGTACATCTCTGCCTATTTCTTCTGGGATTAAAATGTTATATTGCACTGAGTTGACATACTTTGGTGATTTCAGAAGTATTTCCTGTCGCAGCCGTATGTCTGATTATGAATGATGCGAAGGATTTTTCGAGCTGTTATCTTTGACAATTACATGACAAGACTTATAAATAAGATTCGTGGTATTTGTTACTCATAGTGTGTGTAGGCTTTACGTTAATACCTAGTAAATTTCTCGGAACACAAGATTTAAATCGTTTGTACGATAAACCACACTTCATCGTCAGGAGTACTAGCATTTGAACGACGTCAATAGGCTTACCCATGTTTCCATAAGGCTTAAACAGAACTAGCGAAAAATGGGAGTACTATTAGGCCGCTACCAAACACTCCGGGGATTACAGGCGTGATAATATCATGTTATAATAATTCTAAGCTCAAAACAGAAATGATACTGCCCGTAATGTTTAACTCAATTATTTAACTCTGATTAAATTACGGGCTAAATCTAATAAATTCGTGAAACATATTCACAAATCTATACAATTATATAGATCTGAAAACGGAATCATATTAATGAAAATTATATTTTAGGTAATATTGCAATACCCGCAGAGTAATTAATAATGATGGAGATGCCGTTTGCCTGAACTATCAATGTAGAATCGAGACCAACTCGATGCCTCTACCATAGCAGTATTCTTCATGGAGGGGCTGACTTTCTGACGGCTGATTGTTCTCTTGGATGTACGGAAAAAACTCGGTACGTAATGTCACCTATCCACGCACCTACCTAGGCAAGGACGGCTTAACCTAAAGATTGACACTAGTACCTATAAGCCATGAGCGCCTCTACAAATGTGCAATACCTACACGGTCAAAGTGCTTGGAACGGAATTGATGAAAAATTTCTAATAAATCGGAATGATGGCCTGGATACGTGGTAATCGTTTCAAGTACGTCGATGTTCTTTCCACTTTGGACACTATCTAGTAGGGTAGTTAACAAAAAAAATCTTATTAGTCCGCCAGATAGATTTTCAAAAAACAGGTACCTACACGTATTTTTTCTTTTTTCACGTAGACAAACAATAAAGACGATACAGTGCTTTGAAAACTCGTGTGACATCATATTCCAAGACATTAGTATGGCATTTTTACCGGTCAGTGACGTCACAAATCCCTACTCAAATCTTTGACGCGTTTTATCTTTATCAATTTTTATTGTTTTGATAAAACAAAAAATACGTATTCAATATTTTTCGATAATCTAACAGACGAACTAATCAGAATCACATTTTTTTAGTCAGTAAATATCCCTATTATACAATCTATTGTCTTCTCTATCTCTTCAAATGCTCTGGGTCCCTGGGTAGATACATGTAATAGCAATACTCGTAACTGCTTATTGATGGAAAATTAAACACATTGTTATTATGTACCAACATTATAACAGGATCCAATTCATGCAATACGTATCGATATTTGCTATGAATTTTCAAATAAACCAAATTATTGGCGTTTGAACGTGAAAATTATAATTATAACTAGTTTTTGATGGTGCATCGTGTCACATAAACTTCATTAATGATAATATAATCGAATTAGTGGGTGTTTTGTTTAGTTATTTACTCATACTAAACACTGTTTTGCTATGCGTGATTACAGCAAAATGCTCAATATGCTCTTGGCCTCGTACAGGACCAATAATCTAGACAAATTTTTTTTCTTGTTTGCTTTCGACAAAGTTTGTTTTATTTGATTGTTATTTTAACCACGATTTGTTCTGTATTGTGTGAAACAAATAAGCAATTTTTCTTTCATTATTTTTGTTACTGAGTCAGTTACAGGGAATCTCATGGTTTTTAACGTTGTAAAATTCGTGATAAAATAATAATCTTGGGCACTGGAAGTGCCTAAATAATCTAATACAAATGTATATATCATCATAATCTAATATAATGTATTCAATGCGTTGTCTCGAATACAAATAATTATGCTTGGTTCAGAAACATGAGCAATCAAAAGCAAATGCAAAATCCTAAAGTCAACGTCAACTTCTGAGACTTTCACTCGCTTTTATTCAGAAATATTACACCAATTATAACTGTGCCTGCAATTTCACCTTATTGTGCAGACAGTTGATTTGAGCCCTAAAATAATATTCAAAGAAAACGTAGCTTTCTAGAGATTGTTTCGTCAAGGCGTTTAACAGACGGCGCCAAGCGTCACCGAATGAAATATCGCTTAATTAACGTTTACAAGCTTAATTAACTTGCGTTAACTTACACCTTTATTCTTTCTTGAATAAGGTTGAACATAGATAGTTGCGGTTGTAAAAATATGGTTCGTTACGTGATATGCACGTGTTTAGAGCAAAGCGTAGTAAATCAAATGGACCATGGCGAATGAACGCGCAATCAACATTCTCTGATGTCTGACCCTTCCCTTACTCATATAGAAATGTTGCGTTCTATAAATCTTTTACTTATAGGCCTTAGGTATCTCCTAGTTCTATGGTTACACAACTAATTTAACTTAAAAAATTGATGACAAGTTCGAGTTTTAGAAATAAATGAACATTGATTGTCCTTTGTCTTACTTCAGTAAATCCAATTTGAAGTAGATTTAACTGGAGTGCGAAGCAAGAGTGACAAACACGGGTTTGTTTATGATCTATAAACAAACCCGTGTTTGTCACTCTTGCTTTAAAAAATTGATGACAAGTTCGAGTTTTAGAAATAAATGAACATTGATTGTCCTTTGTCTTACTTCAGTAAATCCATTTTGAAGTAGATTTAACTGGAGTGCGAAGCAAGAGTGACAAACACGGGTTTGTTTATAGATCATCAACAGTCGTAAAAAACCCGATAGTCAGACCACCGGTCTTCCAAAGACTGATTAGCTTTGGAGATTAGAAAGAGAGTCCATTATACAATAACATGTATTCTGAATTTCAGCTACATCCAGCTAGATTGCAACATGACCCCAAAATAGCTGGAAAACGGCTAAGGTTTTTAATCAAAGAAGAATCGAGAACTCGCGTCATAAAATGTATGTCCTTTTAAATATACTTGAACGGTAAATTACGCAGGTAAGACCTAAACTAATCCTAGCATTATCTCGTCTAATTATACTAAACTTAGACTTAAATAATGTACAGCATAATCTATCCCATAAAAGGGTTACGAAAAATCTCGTGAGAACGCGCACGAGTTCGCTTCGCAAGCGACCGTTAATTCAAATTAAACCGCTTTACTCCGACTAAAATTTTACTAGCACCGCCCTTTATTAAATGAAAGCGAAATTCCGCCCATCGCATCGGCTCGTTCCGGTACGTTGAGGATAGTGATGCACGATCTGATCCTAATCGATATTTTACAGTATCGATACAATGTGATGCGATACTCCAATATTTTTGATCCATACAAATGAATACGATACATTACTTGGATTAATACAAAATTACTGGTATTGGAATGAATGATGCACCGTATTAGAAAATTGACATTAATTGCGTTTACAGTCAATTTAAAATATACATTATGCCCAATGAGCTGTGGGCCAACATAACCATCTTGTGGAGTCCTGAAACAGCCAGAAGGTGACGCGGAAGGTCTAGGAATATGGCGGAATGAGCTGGACCAAACCAAGGACCAGTGGTCCATTGAAACTCGATTACAAGATTAGAAGCCTGTGCCTAGCAGTAGAATGACGTAGCCTAACAGTAAGCGAGTAAGTAAATACACTTTTGTGTCTACGTCGCATACTTTGATACAAAAGAATTCATGGAATATTGCCTTGATTTTCGAGAGATTAATAATTATAATAAGTACGATACGTGAGAATTGTACGAAAATGACGATATGGTACGATTACACATTTGGATAATCGTATCGATGCCATTCAAGACGATCCTGTAATCTCTTTGTTGTGATCTGGATCGATACAAATGCAAGTGAACATCCCTAGTTGAGGAGAATTTCGTATGCGCATTTAATGCAATCATCTAAGCTAGTGATCCGGAACTGTAAATATTTATGGGGACATGCTGGTTGATGCTGTCCAAATGGTCGCCAATATGCTATAAGTAACGGTTAGAAAAAGAGCGCATAATACTCGAGGCTCCTATATAAACATATTTATCTGACAGTTTCTTTAGATATGATTTGTCTGTATGTTTGAATATCTTTCAAACACGAGAAAGTAAACAATTCTTCTGGGAAAGCTCGGTTTATCGTTGACGTTGTCTCTGCCGTCAGGTCAAGATTGAGGTCAAGACTAAGCCCATTTCAAGTAAAAACCAAGAACACTTTCGTCTTCCTAATAAAGAAACTTCTATGCTGATACTACAGTTCCGTAAGGACTTTCTTTAAAAGCATGTAAAATCACATAGTGCAAAAAGTGATTTGGTTAATCTGTAAAACAAAATCAATTCCAATGAAATAATTACCATACGTTACGAAAACATTACCCCAATGCATGTACTCGAGCCAAAAATATGAGCATACAACGCTACGTTCCATATGCATTGGAATTCCAATATTTTCTAAGTAAACATTTCCAATTTCCCGAACTAATTCATATGCTAATGACGAGAGCGAGTTGAATAGAAATAATAATTGCCGAAGCCTTATTTTATTTGAGTTTCCAAAATGGTTGTATTAAGGAGAAAACACGCACTGCAGTAGAAAATGTATTATCTTATTTGCGAATTGGGCCTTTCATGTTGTTATAAAGGACGGAGCAAAACGGCTGATATCTTCTTGTAATAAACAAGAAGGGATGATGTTATGAATATGAATCCTTCGTACAATTTGTTTCGTGAGTGGATTGAATCCTTTGAGAACGTATTGTTCTTTTCCTTGACATATGTTAAGTACTTGGAGATCTGAGCAATAGGAGAACGGAATGATATATGCTTTGAAGTTCGTTTAGAAATGATGTTCTTATTATATGAATATGGGCCAAGGCTGTAAATTTGATTATTAAAAATGTTTTGATATTCATAACATCACGCCTGTAATCCCCGAAGATAAACTAGTGAACCTAATGGTACATCCTCGTTTTACGACAGTTATATTTAAGACCCATTTAATAGGAGGTGAGCCTAGTGCCATCAATCGAGCACAAATCCAGACTCAGAGCCTGCTACTGAGAAATTCCTGATGAAGAAGCCAATAATTCTTTGCCCGACCCGGGAATCGAAAGTAGGCCCTCATGTACAAAAATGCGACCACTAGACCAACGACATAGTCGTAACCTAAATAAAAGTATTTAAGTTCTTTTCAAAATTAAAATAAATCAAACTTATTGGTACCTATCTTAAACATAGGTAAGTATTAAAGTTTCAAAACTTTTATCTAGATGGCCTAACTAGACTTAAAAACTCTATTTAGATATTGTTATAAGTTTTCAAACAAATGACAGTAATTTTTATTGAAGACTTTGACATTTATCACCAAAGAGCATTTTTTTAACTATTAAATGCGTTTGTTTATAAAATGTATTGTAAAAAGTTGAAGAAACAAAGAGATTTAGAAGTCAAGAACACGATGTAAGTCATACAAGTTTGAACAAGTGAACGATAATGTTAAAGGCTTGAAACAAAATAAGGAACTCATAGAGGGCTTTAGGGGATGTTCCCAATAGAGACATAAGCCCTACTATTGGTCACGAAAATATAATCGAAAAGTAAGTAATAAAATGAATTACTATACAGTAGCTTATGTTTAAGTAGACATAATTAAAATGAATAATTATGATGATGAATATTTTATGCTGAACACTAAGATGATACTGATACAAAAAACAAAGGGTGCATCTCCACCTCAACATACAGTTAGTCATCATCTGCCTAGCCTTTTCCCAACTATATTGGGGTCGGCTTCCAGTCTAACCGGATGCAGCTGAATACCAGTATTTTACATGGAGCGACTGCCTATCTGACCTCCACAACCCAGTTAATACTAGGTAATACGATACCCTTTGGTAAGACTGGATGTCAGACTTTCAGGTCACTGACTACCGTAACGACTGCCAAAGATCTATATATGGCACCCGGGACCAACAGCTTAACGTGCTTTCCGAGGCACGGAGGAAACTCGGTATGTAATGGGCGGTCACCCATCCACAGATCGACCTAGGCAAGCGCAGCTTAACCTAAAGATCGACCCGAGTGGCAGTTCTTATTAAGCCACGAGCTCCTCGACACGAGCGACTCAACATACAGTTAGTAAAATCTGTTAAACGGATTCAATGAGAAAAAACACTCTCTATTGATAGACGTCGCTATAGAGTCTTTCAGGAGAATAAAAAACAATAAGATATATACTCACTCGTTGAAATTGAAAACTAAAAACATAAACAATTTTACTCGTAGGATCTTCTACGAGCAAGACAAACAACATAATCATCTCTCCATAATACTGTAACCATTTCTCACAAAATTACGCAGTAACCAGCAACACGTAGTAAAGGCTATGAAAAGAGCAACTTACGGCCTTTGACGACAAACTGCACTCGGGGCTACAATCGATAGACAATGGATTGTTTGGCTTTTGTTCGCAAATCGTAAAGCGCTCTAGACTATCTACGAAGTTCTTTGAAAACGTTTCTTACACTGAAATGTATTGTGAAGTTTTGTTTTACGTCTTCATGACAGCATTGACTTTGTAGTTCGTCGTTCAAGTAATTTTCTTTTTAGTTACGGTCCAGTTTGGTGTATGAATCCTATCGTTGTGAAAGATCTTTGTTTGTTAAAGTAAAATACGTTTTCTTCGAGCGAGCTTCTCACAATGATAGTGGAGTGATGCTTTTGTAATATCTACTATAGGATTTTAGAGGATATCAATTTTGAAGGATGCCAATCTGGAGATGAAAGTAAAATACGAAAGATACTCGTATTTTCCGACTTTCTCTTTATTAGAACACGAATAGTTTTGTTAGTTGTTCAGTAAAATGTAATTTATTGTAAGACTTGAATTTGAAAACTGCCTCAGACCGTCTTCATTGAAGTATTTGTTTACAACAACGCTGCCTACATTAGGGTGGCAATTATAACACAGATCGATCCCCTAACCGCAGCCACATTCGAAATTCGCAATGCCAATAACAAGGCAGTGGAGTATAACACAGACAATCACGTCAGTCTATCCCCTGCCAATGAGACATCTCTCAGGAGGAATAAAATAGGCTCATTTGTGACACCAATGCAATCCGTTTAATTCGTTACGCGGCAACCCCCCGACGATAAAGATCGAAGCGTTTGGGATTAAAAGAAAATTAAACGTCCAGGGAGTGATGTCAAACCCCATGATACGGTAACTTTTGCAAACATAAATACCGAGGTAACCACATCCTTATAAGAGAGGATTTTAGAGCTATTTTACGTCGATGAAGATGTAAATATAAGTTTGCAAGATATCACCACAGACAGTGGAACTGATTCTAGCCCCTCAAGAATTTATTCCACGTTTGGGGCGTTCCTTTGGTAACGGCTGCTGATTGTGTGGCTTAATTAAACTGCATTATACTCGCTCTGTGCAATTTTGTAAGACCAGAACACTTTTACAATCGGATTCTGCTAACGAAATTGAGTGCAGTTTTGTTTATACTCACTTAATTGAGTCTCATTTAGGGATCTGCATTGTAAATTTTGTTCATAGGGTTTTTTTTTATTGTTATGATGGAACATAACCTGCTCGGTTTTGTTTGTTCCATTCAAAAGGCCTTCATTTGTTTTAAAATAATTGGGTGCACCTGCGCAATACACGAACTAAAAGCAACTTTGTTAAATATTATTACTTCACTTTTTGTGTTCCGATAGCAATGACTTGTATGGGTTTCGTACTGGCCATATTGCTAAATTCTTGCTGTTTCAATAAGAATATGGTATGTTGCGTGTTTAAATGGTTTGCGACTTTTTCTACATTAAAGACCTGAATAAAATTTAATAAAGTGACTGATGTTTACTTAGATATTTTAAAATATAGTAAAGTCAGCAGGCAACGAATTTTTCTGGTACGTACAGCAACCAATCAAGCTATACAAAATCAGTTTATGCGGATCACATAATGTACGGAAATTCGGTACAAAGCGAGGCCATGTTATACTAGAAATGTATAGTTTTATGTCCCCCGTGTGTACTAGTAACTGCAAGCAATTTTCCAATCATTTAAAAACTCGACTCAAGCTTCCAAAAAGATCTTTTATATTCAATATTCATGTTGGTAACGTTAAAATAATTTGAAAGTCAAATAAGACGGTGACGGCACGCGAGCTCTTCAGTATATTGTACACAAACATATAGATTGCTCTACAAATATTTAGCTAACGTATAGTATGAAATGGTCACGTATTCCTATTTGCTGTGACGTAAGATATTATGGTTAATTTTTTGGGTGTTGGATGATAGTTCTCGGCGCTTTTGGAGAACTGTCTGAGCGCCATCCGGTTTGTCAGCTGTTTGGTTCCATTCAAATCTTCTTCTGATTTGAATAATTTTGGGAGTTGTATTTTCCTCAACTCTTGCATTTTAGTGATAACAGTTGATTGTGTGAGGAATTAAATGAAGAAAAAAGGAATAAATAATAGCGTGTTGGTTGACAGGGTTAAATGGAAGAAAAAAAATGAGTTGCACTGTCCCCAATTAAGATGGGCCAGGGCTGGAAGATGATGAGTTCAAAAAATACAAGTATGTCGTTTGGATTTTTCAGGAAAGTAGTATAAATATAGCAACGACCTACCAAGTAGATCTACTGGAAGTTCTGTACCGACCACACGTACAGGCTTCACCACAGTCTTGCCTGCGATTACACGATGCACACAGTACAACGCGCGTGTGGTTTTACAATGGTAATACAGTTTAACAACCACATGCGCAATGTACCGTGTGCATCGTGTGGCGAAGCCTAAGTGTTTGGTAGGCCCATACGTCATCTAACTCAAACCATGGCAAAAACAATGCATTGATCAATGATCAGTGTAAAAAAAAGCGTATCGTGTGACGTCAAGAGTAAAGCCCAACGCCTTTTTCTAAGAAGATTTTCTTTCCAACTTTCATCGTAGAATCATGATTGACATTACCCTCTTCAGCGCTTAGTACAAACTGCCGAACAAAAATTCTCATAAAGGCATCATGAGTGTGCAACTATGAGATATTGATATAACCTTTGCTAAACTATGATTGATAGTGTGAAGCTGAATAGAGCTTTATCGGGTAGTACAAGCTTATGACCGATTTGTTACGATATTAGAAAATTTATTGAACGCCTCTCAGAGGTCTTTATTGTGGGCGATTGTGAACGCGTGATGGAGGTTCGAATGTAACTCGAGGATTTTTTCGATGTTGGGTATTTCTTTTAGTATTTCAACTAACTTTCAGTTTCTTTTTGAATGTTGTTATTTTTTTAATCACACTAATATTATAATGGCGAAAGATTGTGAGTTTTGCGAGTGTGTATGTTTGTTACTTCTTTATGTCTAAACGGCTGGAGCGATTTTTATAAAATTTTGTATTGAGTTAGCGTGGATTATCACATAGGATAGTTTTTATCCCGATTTTATCTTCCCGTGGGATAATTTTAGAGTGGTTGTGGGTGAAGCCGCTGGCAACAGCTAGTAATAAATAAATCGCCACAATTTCAATCCGTCTTGATTATTGGTCGAAATTATACTAAGGCTCTTTACTGACCGTCAGGGCTGTGGGTTGTTCGAAAGAGATACCGCGGCCTCGACAAAAAGGACTAAGAAGGGACATGGGTGGTTTTTGGTCAGTAGAAGTCTGTCACTCCCTACCGCTCTACTCAGAGTCATTTGATGATTTTCCACATACAAAAAAAAAAGGCTCTTGACTGATTTATATCAGAATGACACCTGAATGATAGATACCAAATTTCCTCAACAGCATTAAGCCTACTTTGATTAGTGCAGCGTTTAGTGTCAACGGTGGAAGGCTGAACCTGTCAAAATTAAAACCAAACCAAAGATAATGAAGTCGTCAAAGTAAAATTGCAATCCCCCAACATTTTCCTTATTTAAAAATCTTAACGACAAACACAAACAGAGGTCCTGCCTCGCTCTTGTTACTTCAAACAATATTTGTTCTAAATGAGAACGTCCAAGTGCCAATGAATCAGGAGCGGGCTGTCGAGGAAGCCACGACGGTTGACACAAGCTTGTGATGATAGCTCATTAAGTAACTACCCACGCTGGCCCAACACACCCGCAAATATTTAATTTACTCTCGGAATATGAGAGTTTTACGGTTCAGAAACAGTGTGAAAGGTTATTTAGGTTTGTGTTATTATTTTGTAAGCTTTTGAGCAATCATTTTCATTATATCTATTCGTTACAAACAAACAGTAAGAGTGTGTTGCAAGTAATTTTTTTTTAATATTTGTATCGGTGAATTTTTAAGATCTAAGTTCCAATCAAATGAAAACTTCTATGTTAAAAATAACTTTTGTTGGCAAAATAAAATAATGAGTCTAAAAAGTATGAGAAACACGATAAGCTTGATAGTGGTTCATAAAATAAAACTAAGTTGTTGAAAGATATTAATTACGAGAAAAGCTGTTAGAAGATACCATAAACATAATAAAAACGGAAGATTTATCTCTCGTTTGTTCATGAACAAATTTAATATGAAATTAAAACTATGTCAAATGATAAAGCAACGGTACATGATGTATCTGACCACATTAATGTACCACGTTTATATTAAGCACCTACTGTTTAGCACAACGCCAACAAATTTGGACAATAAATTACCGCAGCAGACAATTAAGATAACCCATTTCATACAAAACTAGACCCCATGAATCACTTAAAATTCATAATGCACTACCGAATGTGGGCCGCTGGTAATCTTAGCTTATCTTACCTTATAAACCTCGTATGGTAAATATTTTCATCGTACAGAAACGGCCAGATGATAAGACTAATCTTAATGATGGAGTAATATGCCAACGAAATTATGGTCAGTTTTAATAATGTCTTTATCGGCAACAAAACACTCCTTTTCCTGCTTTGTAGGTTAGTTGCCGTTTTATTGTGGGAGATTATTTTTGTTTATCGTTGGATCTGTATACTTGCGCAGTTTAAGTAGAGTTTTGTTAAGTTCTAAGTACGTTTTAAGTAGGTAATTCATATTCTTTATGTTTTTGTTATCAGTTTCGTTGTTTATTGTTTGTTCTTTAGTTTTAAGTACTTACTTATTTAGTTACAGCTTTGGTAATCTTGGAATTGTATTAGCACGACAAACAAAAATATTTTACCTAACAGTATCTAATAATAAAAAGCAGGGTATCTTTAAAACTCCGTCAGCCATAATTTCATCTTTGTGGTGTCACATTATGCATCGTTTCCACACTAAACAATAAAGATTACTGAGTAAGCATCTGTCTCATGTTATCAGTTCACCTAGATCTCATGATAACCAAATACTAAAACCTGGTGACAAACTCATAAAACAAAGAAATATAATACATGTGAGTCAAATGGGAATTTAAGTATTTCCTTTTGCCGCTTACCTACCTACTCATCGAAACGAGATTACATGGTAAACCACTAAAATCCAACCAACGAAGTGCAAAAACGTGGGTTTTTGTTGTTAAGATAATAAATCGAAAAGCTAATAAAACAGCGATGATAGCAATAAACATTGTCACATTACCATGAACACGGGAGTCGTAAAATTTGATACTGTTCTTGTAGCCACACACCGCAACGTCTTTTTTCACACTGAGTCATTGGTGGTTTGCGATAATCGAAGGTCAAATATTTGATCTTCGTAAAGAATTGTTACAGTCATTCTTCGAAAGCTTATTAGAAATTGGATAATTTATGACGTCGATATTTTAGATTTGTCTCCAGTGACTTCGTTACTGTGTCACCTTTGTAATCTTTCGTTGGGATTTAAGTATTACAATAAATGATAGGCTTTGTTGAATCTTATGTCATATTGAACGCTTTGTCATAGATATTAAGTGTAATATTTTTCTTCATTTTACATTGTTAAAGTATTTGGAATAAATTGCAGTTGTCTACTTTTATAGAAAGCTGTTGAATTTATTTGATTTAAATATTTACGTTTTCAAAATAAACTTACTCTTATAAACTTTTCAGTCCTAATCAGCACCTACTGTGCATTAATCGATAAAAATGCAGTTACCTATCAATGAATTATGGTACCCTTGCTTTGCTACAGTTAACGTTTGTTTCTTACGGGACGGCCCGTAAGAAACAATCCCACTATAGCTCCAACTAAATGTGTGAACTCAGCTACTTCGGTATTCAGTTCGCCAAACCGATGAATAATCGCGGCATTAAAATCAGTTGATACATCATTTTTTTTATCATTTCTCTCATTCGCAGAATCATAAAAATCACACACAGGTCCACATTTATCAGCTATAAAATTATTATCTGCTATGGTACCGCGACCACAAAAATGGATCACAGTGTTGTTAGTCACGCCTCTTATTTCACTAGACTGGGACCGGTATTTGTTTGGCATTGTATTTGCCTACATTTTTTACATTATTATTAATGTGCTACGGATTTCTGTGAATATTTTTTTTGTTTTGGCTTTTAGTTGCGGTTTTGTTTTGAGTTTTGACTGTTTGAACTGTAAAAGGGTTAACCTTTTGTATTGTTTTTGTGGGTTACTTAGTTAGGTGTGATTTATGGATATTTTAACTTTAAGAATTGGTTTAAAGTATTATCCGTGATATCGTGGAGGTTCCGTTTTCATAGTCACTAATAGTGGTGGTCGTTGAGACAGGCGTGAGTCATTGGTAATAACTTAAGTGATCTGTTACGTTGAGAGATGTTGTATACAGCAGTTTCCAACAGTGTGATACATTTTTGGACTGCCAAATAAAATTGCTTTAAAGATATCCTTAAACATACAAATTTCAATTTTGTACATTCATATTGTAATAGGTTCCATAGACCGATCGAGGGGCTATTATCGACCAATTTCACATGACCAGCAAGTTAAAACTGAATGTAATTACGGGCCAATCAAATTCCATAACAAACTCGCTTTTGATCGTCCGTCGTTATCCCTATCCACGAATTATTTATTACTACCGTTAAATGGACGAGACTAGGTCTGCCCCTCAGTGCTGTTTCTGAGTTTTTAAATTTTATTTTTTCTTTGTGCTTGTATTTTACTCTCTTAAACCTTTTCTCTTAAGTTGTTTCATGCGGTCTGAATTGTGGTTTCATTTATGTCAAAAAATCTTTGGCCCTTTAAGTTGCATTACAAATTCAATTGCACTCAATTTACAGGAACTACTTGATGGGTTGCTTTTTTTTCCATTAGTCACGAAAGATCAGCGTAGCAACATAAGCATAATCATCTTATAAGCTTCCCACTGCTGGGACAAAGGCCTCCTCTCTATGAGAGTTAATAATCTACCACACAGGCCCAGTGCGGGTTGGTAAATGTTACATATGGGTTCTCGGACAATGTTTTCCATCACCGTTTTGAGAGCAATGCTGATGAAATAAACATCAAAAAGTAGTGCCTTGGTTCGAATCAAGGCACTACTTTTTGTTGACCACAACTTACTGCTCGGAACGAGATATCACTACAGCTTAAATTTAATACTGGTGAACCACTAAATAATGCTTTCTTTAATAGCATTTTTTTTTAATAGCAGTAATGATTACATATTTATCAAAAACAAATAAGTACTATATCATGCCTACAGTGATTCACACATAGACAAACCCCCATATTTCAATCATTAACTCCTATTTAACCGAGACTGACCACAGACCAATTACGAATCCTTTTTTGGTCCAGCACACCCAATATTGTTACAGTTTATTACGCTGGTCTATGTATGATTTATTCGTCTCTCAACGTGTCTAATAAATTCAGAAACAAAACGTTAACCAGTATGTTATTAAGGTTTCAATGTCGATTTATTGTGTTTGTTTGATAATAAATAAATATATGAGATGTTGTTAAAATGTATGTTGTGTGAGTCATGGAGTAAAGAATATTTTTCAGACTCGCTTGAATATTTTTAATAATATTTTGATTAGTAAATCCATGATTGATTTCTATTCAACGTATATTGTTTCTTGTCCATTCTTCTTCTATTTAAGGATATATCCTTATATTTATGTCAGAACGACTGCATCAACTATGCACTTAATATGTGTGTAATTTGGGTTGTGAAAGTCATTTTAAGTTGGACTAAACAAAGATATTACTTTTGTAGTGTAAATTATAATAAAGTTAAACTACAACTATTTCCCTTTATATAAAAGCTCCTTATTAAAAATGTTTATTTGACCTACTAAATTATGTATCCCTTTAAAAAGCAAAACTTTATAGGCACTTAAATTACCTTACTTGAACTTAGTCCATTATTTAAGGGTCTGGTCATGTCATGTCTTATTAAAATGTTCCAAAGTCTGTGGTGCGGCGAGTATCGCCCCTTAATTTCAAGTTGGTTGGTGCGCAGTACGTAGCACGGGGTGTGTATGTGCCTGGCTATAGGCATGTATTGATATAGCGTATGGGACCGCCATTTTTGGAAGAATCAGTGGCCATGATGGACTAGATGTCATTGTGCTCTCGCGCCGCACGCACACGTCTCACCGCGTGTCTTAAATCTTAAGACATCATCCACCCGCAAACCTTATAATCCTGAGTATCATCCCGTAAGCATTAGGGATTTACCGAGATTTAATAATAACCCCATTTTACCGCTTCTGTGTAATTTGTGATCAAGCAAACGAAGGTGATCAGCACGCAAGACCAGGCAGAGAGACAGGTGGTACCACCTGCGAAGATCTGCGAGACTGAAGAAGGAAGAAGCAGGTACCGCTTTTCTTTATATGCTAGAGTTAGGCCACCATACGCCGTCTGCTGCCGCCACTCCCAACTTGAAATTATACAGACAAATATAGGCATTTGAATCAGCACGCAATCCAGGTGTTAGATTGTAACAAGTCCTCAAACCGCAGAGATACACGGCTATTTACACGCCTGTCCCTCCATAAGTTGGTCCTTCGAGCCGGATAGGCACCAGTTAATTTAAGTACAAATAAGTAAAAGTCATTACGTTAGGTACCTACATAACTTCATTAGTGCCTCAAAATGGCTACCCGCAAGCAAGAAGTTAAATTAGCTCAGCTAACCGCTAAAAAGCAAATGATTTTTGAGCGAGTTAATCGCTTGTATAATGCTTCTAGAAGCATCTCGAACTTTGATTCGCGCTCAAATGAGTCTTTCCTAGCGCAGTCAGAAACAATTAGTGAACAATACAGCAAATTTGAAGAAATAATTGAACAGATCAATGACTTGCAGTTTGAGATTGACGAAACCGCTCCGGATTATTCAAGTCTAAATTCTATTGAAGACTTATATTCTCATATTAAATATAAACGTAATCTCATACTTTCGAGCAGCAAAACATCAGAGCCGAAAGGAGGTAGTCGCATAAAATTACCACCCATAGAATTACCATCATTTGACGGTAAAACAGAAAATTGGCCAATATTTTATGAAATGTTCCGCAGCAATGTTCATTTAAATCCTGATCTTAATGACTCGCAGCGTGTGCAGTACTTGGTCAGTAAATTGACTAATGATGCCTTAAAATTAACCGCAGGCATTGTTCCCACAGCTGAAACATACAGCGTTATGTGGAACAGTCTCGTTAAAAGGTATCAGGATAAGCGTGGTCTAGGGATTCATTATCTCAATAATATACTGGACATTAAAGGATGCGCCGGCAATGCTGCTAGTCTCAATACATTTGTGGAACGATATTCGGCGTCAGTCGCTGCCTTGAAGCAGTTAGACATTCCAGACTTGCTAGATTTCGTGTTATTACACTGTGGCTTAAGAAAGGTTGACGCGCAAACTGTTCAACAGTTTGAAAGCCGTGTGAGTGGGGAAAAATTACCTTCATATACGGAGTTTGTAGCATTTATGCAAGACTATGTTAAGGTACTCCAGCGCACATACGCTAACAGTTCACAGGCGGAACCGCGCGCCAAGTCTAGTTTAGCGCATAGTCGTACAAAGTCATTTGTGTCGCGTAACGAACCGGTTTCAAATGGCAAATGTGTGCTGTGCGATAGTGACGGCGTTGAACATCGGCTGTTTGATTGTCCGCGATTTAAAAATATTAGTACACCGCAAGCTCGTTTCGAATTTATTAAAAATAAACGTGGCTGTATAAATTGTTTAAGTTTATCTCATTCTTTAGTTAAATGCAAATCACGAAGCGTTTGTAAAATTTGTAAAAGGACACACCATTCTCTGTTGCATTTCTCCGACGTAAAAAGTGAGTCATCGCTTGAGCAGCAGGTGCCTGCTACCAATAGTTCCGTATCACTCACAACTGCGGCCAAGACTTGTTTACCGAATGAGTCAACTATTTTGTTAGCGACCGCGCAATTATATGCATATTATAGGGTCAGCAGAGATAAGGTGGTTATCAGATGCTTGTTGGATAACGGATCGCAAAATAATTTAATTACTGCGGACTGTTGTAAACGTTTGAACTTACCCATAATTAAATTACGCAATTCATCTTTACAGGGTGTTGGTATGACATCAAAACCTATACACGGCTTTGTTCATCTCAACATAGAATCTCGGATCAATTCTCACACTAAGTATTATATAAAAGCGTTAGTCGTCGATTGCATTACAGATAAACTTCCCGCTAGATTTATTAGATTAAATGACGATAATAACATGTCATATTTAAATAACTTACCGCTAGCCGACCCGACCTGGAATGTACCAGGCGGAATCGACATTGTGCTTGGAGCACAGCTGTTTCCTTTTATTTACCTAGGAGATAGGGTTGAATCAGGCACCCGCGCACCCCCAGCTATATTGACTAGTTTCGGTTATGTACTGATGGGTGATATTGATTGTTACAATAGTGATTTATCATTATCAAACATTACATCTTCGTTTACCGCGCTTTCCGAAATTGAACTCGAGTCAAATTTACAGAAGTTTTTTGAGTTAGAGGAAATTCCAGCTCAACGTTTTATTAGTCCGGACGAATTAGAGTGTGAAAATAATTTTAATTCTTCAGTCTTATTTAAAGAAGGCGGATACTTTGTCGATTTGCCTTTCGCGCGCACCCCTTCCGAGTTAGGCAGCTCACGCGGTGTCGCTCACCGGCGGCTACTTGCGCTCGAGCGTAAATTCACGTTAGTGCCGACCCTACGCGAAAATTATAATAGAACTATCGCGGATTATATAACTCAGGGGTATTTGTCTGAGGTACCCGAATCTGAATTGACAGAAGAGGGTTACTACATACCGCATCACGCCGTCATTAGACCGGACAAAGACAGCATTCGAGTGGTTTTGGACGCTAGTGCCAAAACGCACTCGGGGTTGTCACTGAATGACATTCTGCATGTCGGACCTAATTTACAAGCCGATTTGTTTTTGTTATTAATTGATTTTCGTACGCTCCCTGTTGCGATGACAGCTGATATAAAACAAATGTTTTTACGTATCGGTGTAAATGAACACCACCGCAAATATTTACGAATCTTATATCGTTTCAACAAAAATGAGCCTATTCGCACCTTTCATTTTAACCGCGTTCCCTTTGGACTAAAGCCTAGTCCTTATTTAGCGATGCGCACACTGCGTAACTTGGCGTGTGAGCATAGCGACCGCTTTCCTGAGGCTTCTAAATTGGTGGAAACTCAGTTTTATATGGATGACTATGTCCATTCTGTTTCTGATGAACAGATTGCTATGAGTATATCCCGCGATTTAATTGACTTAATGAAGGTAGGTTCCTTTGACTTAGTCAAATGGGCTACTAATTCACCCGCTTTATTGGAGATTCTCCCAGAGTCTCACCGCTTACCAGTAAATTTTTCTGGCATGGATAATGATGTCCATAATTTCAAAATTCTTGGACTAACCTGGGAACCCGCTGATGATTATTTTTCTTTGACAACAGTTGCCGTGGATAGTAAATGCACGAAGCGCGCGATTCTATCGCTAGTTGCCCGCTTGTTCGACGTACTTGGTCTTGTAGCACCCGTTGTGCTGTACGCAAAAATATTAATTAAGGAACTTTGGTTAGCTAAAATAGGTTGGGATGAAGTTCCTCCGGACTCCATCACTGATCGGTTTTCGACTTTTGCACGCGATTTCCCTTCGCTCTCTTCTCTAAAGGTTCCTCGCCACATTGGCGTCTTTAGAGAAGCTGTAGTGAATATCGTAGCCTTTTGCGACGCCAGCTTTAGTGGGTATGGCTGTTGTATTTATTTACACATTACCAATCCTACAGGCAATATCACCGTCCGGCTTTTATGTGCAAAGTCCAAAGTTTCCCCCGCTAAAATAACAACGCTAGCTCGATTAGAACTTGTCGCCGCTTTACTTCTGTCTAAACTTGTTCGCGTGGTCAAAGACAAACTTTCCGCTCGTGTACCTATTGCAGGTGTCTACGCTTTCTCGGACTCCACCATAGCTCTCTCGTGGATCCACTCATCTCCGCATAGATGGTCTATCTTTGTCAGCAATCGCATTGCTAAAATACAGGAAAACATACCTGCCGCTTGTTTCAGTCACGTGTCAGGGAAAGAAAATCCTAGCGATTGTCTGTCTCGCGGCATGCTACCATCTGATTTAATAGAACACTCGTTGTGGTGGAACGGCCCTACATGGCTCCATCATCCCATTAGCGAGTGGCCTTTAAAATTCTTTCCGACTCAATGTGAAACATTGCCGGAGTTTAAATCAAAGATTTTTCTTGTAGAAACATCCAATACTGAACCGCGTATTTTAGACACTATAGCTGACCGTGTTTGCTCATGGAATAAATTGTTATGTGTATTTATGTACATTCTTAAATTTACGAGCAGACTACATAGTCATAGTTCTGTCGAAAACATTAAAACCGCCGAAAACTTCATTATTCGAATAGTTCAAAGTGTGCATTTTTCTAATGATTTAAATTTAATTAAAGCAGGCGAACTTCCTTCTAAGAAGTTGCGCTGTTTGTCTGTGTTCGTTGATAGCTTCGGAATCTTACGTATTGGGGGCAGATTGTCTAAATCTGACTTACCGTATGAAGCCAAGCATCCCGCGCTTTTACCTAAACGCGACCGCGTAGTCGATCTAATTATTGATCACTATCACAATACATACTGCCATACGGGCCCCGGGTTATTGATATCCATTATAAGGCAGCGGTTTTGGATATTGGACGGCCGAACAGTCATACGTTCCCGCTGTCGAAAATGTAATACTTGTTTCCGTCTAAATCCTAAGCATCCAGTACCCAAAATGGCTGAACTTCCTGGATACCGCGTCCGTGATGCTAAGGCCTTTGTACACACTGGTGTAGACTTCGCCGGGCCGCTTGCTTACGTACCTATTCGACGTAGGGGTCAACGTTCGCAGAAACTTTATTTATGCTTGTTCGTATGCATGGTGACTAAAGCCATACATATCGAGCTTGTATCGGAACTCACATCTGAGGCTTTCCTATCCGCATTTAAGAGATTCATTTCCCGCCGCGGTCCAGTGTCTGTCATGTACTCAGACAATGGTACTAATTTCGTTGGCGCTAAGGCGCAACTAGATGATATTTACTCTTTCTTATTAAATTCGACTGTTCAAACGGGTATTAAAAATGAGCTTCTTAAATCACGCATCGACTGGAAAAGAATACCGCCGCGAGCTCCGCACTTCGGAGGTATTTGGGAATCGAACATTAAGAGTGTTAAAACTCACATGTTTAGAGTCATAGGTAAACAGCTTCTCACTTACGAGGAGCTCTCGACCGTATTGGTGCAAATTGAGGGCCTTTTGAACTCTCGACCGCTTAGTGTTCTTTCATCAGACCCGCATCCGGAGGTACTCACGCCCGCGCATTTTTTAATGTCCAGTCCACTCACGTATTTGCCTTCTTCGGAATTGACAGAAGAAAACATGAACCTGACAAACCGCAAAAGGCTTTTGGATCAGCTTGTGTTATCCTATTGGAACAAATGGCGAGTTGAGTACTTGCACACGTTGCAAGTTCGCCAGAAGTGGTGCACTCCCGATCGCCCTATAGAGATCGGTACTGTCGTTCTCTTGGGTCAAGATAACGTACCTCCATTGACCTGGCCATTAGGTATCATAGAGGAAGTTTTCCCGGGATCGGATGGTGTAATTCGAGTCGCTTCAGTAAAAACCGCGTCAGGTACATATAAACGTCCTGTCATTAAGTTGTATCCTTTGCCAACCCAATAAAGTAAAATTACTACGTAGTATAATTTAGTTTAGAGTTTATGGTAGGTATACGTTTTAATGGCACGCTATTATGTAATTATAATTTAGATTAATTCCACTCATCTTAGTCAAATCAAACCGCAATTTCATTCTCTGGAGTCAGATAATAATTGATCCCGATCCTTATCATTCTGATGGTGTTCCAGACTGCCACTTAGATTTCTTTTAATGCTTTCCAACAACCGAATACTTACATGTCACCCCGCTCCTTAAACCGCACCCGCGCCGCATAGATTAGCTGCATTGAAAGCTCTGGACCTTTCAAGGCGGGGAGTATGGTGCGGCGAGTATCGCCCCTTAATTTCAAGTTGGTTGGTGCGCAGTACGTAGCACGGGGTGTGTATGTGCCTGGCTATAGGCATGTATTGATATAGCGTATGGGACCGCCATTTTTGGAAGAATCAGTGGCCATGATGGACTAGATGTCATTGTGCTCTCGCGCCGCACGCACACGTCTCACCGCGTGTCTTAAATCTTAAGACATCATCCACCCGCAAACCTTATAATCCTGAGTATCATCCCGTAAGCATTAGGGATTTACCGAGATTTAATAATAACCCCATTTTACCGCTTCTGTGTAATTTGTGATCAAGCAAACGAAGGTGATCAGCACGCAAGACCAGGCAGAGAGACAGGTGGTACCACCTGCGAAGATCTGCGAGACTGAAGAAGGAAGAAGCAGGTACCGCTTTTCTTTATATGCTAGAGTTAGGCCACCATACGCCGTCTGCTGCCGCCACTCCCAACTTGAAATTATACAGACAAATATAGGCATTTGAATCAGCACGCAATCCAGGTGTTAGATTGTAACAAGTCCTCAAACCGCAGAGATACACGGCTATTTACACGCCTGTCCCTCCAGTCTGTATTTATAATTATTCAGGCTATTTTTTTTTGCCGCGGGGGCCACCCGCCGCTCTATGCCAGTTTAGGTTCAGTATAAACTTGTAATTTATTTTGAGTATAAAATCATTTTGAAGAGCTTAACGTGTGTCAAATTCTGAGGCTTTTTCTATGTAAAAAAAGGTTTGGTGCTTTTTCCTTTAGATGTTTTAAGGAATAATTTTCTTGTTTTTGATTAAGTAGGTAAGTACCTAATTCATAGTGCCTACGCACTGTAGGTAGAGCAGCTAGCATTCTGTTCATCAAACTAAGTACAGACTTGTTTTTTGGGGTCCAAAATTTCAATTTAATTTTACGGTAAAACTCAATATAGCTCTTAAAACATTTTGCTAGTGAATGCTTTGAATTGTAAACGGTTCATGGAGGTAATTTAAGTTATAACCTGAAAAATTTGTATTTAGTAAAACATCTGTAAAAAATTTGGAACTTTGACCCCCAATATCTCCGTAACTCTGGGATTCCCGGGTATGGTCTAGAACAAAAAAATATATCGCAGTGGTAGGGAGAACAATAAAATTGCCTTTCGTTTGCGTTAAGGGTACCTTTATGATTCATCTATTTTTTGGGCCGAAACAATATTATTAAGTCGACTGCTCGTGACTGTATATGTGGTGACGGGCACCTAACTATTCATAGGTTACATTAGGTAGGTATAGTAGCTACCAATACTAATAGGTTTGGTAGGTTTTCGGGGGTTACAGGCGTGATAATATATTACACTCAAACACAACCAAATACCATACAAATACTCACTACAGATCTGAAGATACAAGAACTTTTTGTAAGCAAAAACTTTTTAGACAGAAACTTTATTTTTATGTACACGTGACGCCATCTATTGAGCGAGTGCTGTACCATGGAAACCCACAACAAACCTACGAGTGGGGCCACAACATGTATCGTAAAATGTTGTTCGAACTGGAATGCGCCCACGAGCTACGAGTTACCTCTTATTGGAGTAAGCTTAAAGTTTAAAACGATTTATGTTTATTCTGTTTTGACAGGAAGTTAAGTTTTTTTGTAAGGAAAAGTTCTACTAGATCTAGTGTAGATTTTGAAGTAAATGCAGGTGTAAGTACTTCAATTTCTAGTAAACGTTAGGGCAATACGTCGCTTTTTGAATGGAAAATACAATTATTCAATAGCGTTTTAGCTAAATTGTTAAATATTTGTAAGGCCTACAGATAGTTGTTCCGGGTCTGGGTATTTGTGTATGTGAGTTTAAATTTTTGTGAACGCACCCACGATACAGGAGAAATTCAAAGTGTGGGGCAAAGTTCTTTAAAAAAAAAACACTACGCGCTCGTGAATGTTCCTAAGTTTGAAATTAGTGAGAAATTATGAGAAAATAAAAAGTATTGGATTTATTTAGTACACCGTGGAAAAAAAAATTACTTTCACAAATTATAACTGGGTAAAATAAATCATCCCACACAAATTAGAGGTATCATTCAACAAAACAAAATCCTCAAACCGACAAAACATAAAACGAAATGAAAACCCACTCACTTACTACATGAACACCAAATTAATATTAGCCAGGACGTCGCAAGTACGTGAGCAGTGTGCAAAGTTACTATTAAATTAACTTAAATAGCACCGAAGTGACCTAAAGAATAATTTACAGGGACTCCTTGCTAATGAAGAATAGTACCCTCTCGACGACTATTTGTACTAAACTTGAACCATTAAGATATTATAATCTTGATAGCTGTATATACCCCCAATGTTAAGGAGTTAGGAGGAAAATAAAAATTTACTTAATGGAGATGTGTTGGTTCTTTTAGATGGTTTTTCTTCTATCAGTATGGTAGAATGTCTTTTGGCGATTAAAATATAATAAAGAGTATGATGTATCAAAAATAAAGTATTGAAATAGTTATTCCCGACACGGCTCCCTTCATGTCTAGGTAAAACGGCCAGACGCAGAACAACTGCCTGCAGATCATACAAACATCTGTTCCGTGCGGGAATAAGCCCGCGATACGCAACGCAGTAGTCAACCGTTCAGCCATTGTCCCAATATGAGTGTTGGAAGTCGGGGTGATTGATGATTTTATATCGGACTCATTATACTCAACTTTGTTTATTAGATTAAGGATGGAACACAATGATATTCCTCAGTAACTATAATAATTATCATAAAATGACTGGAGTGACTAAAGAGACATATTTATAAAAGCTATAATTAAACCGCTATCAGCACAGATATAAGTTAAAAATTAATAGGCCAAACGCTACGAGGGAAATAGGAGATAATAATAAATAATTCAACCCGTTAAAATCAATGGCCATTAAAAATTATGAAGTGTCATCAGTTACCGAACAAAATAACTCATCAGTGACGTATTGAAATCCGTATTAACGATAAATAACGATCAATTTCCAACAGCGATAACTCATTAGAACAAAGCGCTTTCAAGCTCGATTAAAACGTCGAAACAAATAATTATAAAGCGGTTATCATACAAACATCGTAAATTCAACTCTTTATCTGTTTCAGTTACTACGTCATCTATAAATCAATCGAGTTATCTTTCGACGATAGAAAATAATTAGAAGTTGTTTAATTATTCTGCTTTTTGTCGTCCGACTTTTAAGATAAAGCACGTATCGAAATATTTGAATGTTTTATTATCCAGCAATTATGGACTAATTATTTAAATTGCCCGTATAACTGTAAAGATTATTAAATGCTTTATTGGATTTATTTTGAAGTAGCTTGATGAATTAATTAAGTCGTTTAAAGTTCTCAATGCGATACTTGATTGATCATTGAGACTTGATAGTTCTAAGTGCATGATATATCTTCATAAAAATAAACTCGAGAACAGTAAACACAGTCATTTGTTTGAATCATTGCTAAGACATTTGACCCACTTCGCAATGTTCAGAATATAGAAGATATTTAAGACACTGGGGAATAGAAACAAGAACATGACAGTCTTGACTGTTATGTTCAGACACAAATCGCCCTATCGGTCAACTTGTCTAGACAGCGAGTAGGCAATAAAATTGTCATACATCAAAATGTATGGGATATTATTGTTTAGTTTCGCAAGTTTCACTACACTTTCTCGTCACTCTGGTTTAGTAATATAACCCAGTAAATCCCACAAGCATTAATCTTCCAGTCGACTCCTTGACCCTCTTTTTTATTTTTTTTGGAAAATCATCAAGTAACCCCTCCCGCTCTTGGGCAGAGCGAAAAGGAGTGGCAGACTTTTACTGACTAAAAACCACCCATGTTCCTTCTGAGCCCTATATGTCGAGGCCGCGGTAACTTGTGAACAACCCGCAGTCCCGACGAGGACCCTCTCAATCATAATAAACGTAGGGATTATGAGTGGACTATAAGGTTTTAAATCAGGCTTCCTTCTGACTGCAAGGGGTATGGTAAAGCTTTAGCGACAAGCTTTGGTAATACTACAAATTATACCGAATTAATAACGACACGTCATCATCATTGTAGTGTACTTAGATATATTTAATAGATATGTAAACAGTGTCTCACAGCCACAAGTAGTCAGGTAAGCTGTCACTTATGACATCTGTCAGTTACATGATGGCGGCAAGCTGGAAGTGAAGTGATCCTGGGGTTAGGCCTGGCGGACTTGGCTGCGGGATGTTGTAAGAGATACCGCGGCCTCGCCATAAAGGGCTAAGAAGGAAAATGGGTGGTTTTTAGTCAGTAGAAGTCTGACACTCCCTTTCGCTCTGCCCAAGAGCGGGATGTGATTTCCCACCCAAATAAAAAAGGCATCGTGGACTTGCCTGTGGTATACTTAGTTAATTGTGTTACAATCCTATTCGGCCTTATTACAAAATTGGTTAAACCTGGGTTTAACTTAGACTTGGTTTATCTCGCATGCCGTCACTTTCTTTTGAATATTATAGAAGTGAGACGGCCATGCGAGGTAAACCAAGTCTAAGTTATACCCAGGTTTGACCACTTTTGTAATAAGGCCGACTAGGTCTGCTACAAATGGATGCCTCCTGTCTAACCGAATGCAACTGTAAACCAATATTTTAGATAGAGCGACTGCCTATCTGACCACAATCCAGGAAGTACTGAATAATTCGATTGTTATTTCCTCAATGAAAAGCCGTAAGAGCGAAGTCTCGAAAATATTTAAAGACATTGCAACTACTTGTTACTAAAATTTAATATAACACACACCCCTTGATCGAATCTCAAGGTTTACAATTACGGAAGACCCAAAAAGGATCCACACGATCCCTATAACATAGCATTTGGGGACGGTATGTAACAAGAAGCTTAGAGTTCTAATTTACGCCAGCCCATTGAGTCCACTTGCGCCCCCAATGTCCACTTGTTCATTCTCAAATTGTTCAGAGTTTGATATCAAAGGAGCACTTCTGTAAAGTAGTCATCCTATATGAGATTTGGGTGAAGTCCTCCTCGGATTCAGAAACACTCATAAAGTTATAGCCCTCCTTATGTACGTTACAATGATTTTGCTACCTACTTACGCCTGAGAATTTATTGGACAAGGATTAACGTAAAATGCTTTTTAAAATGGTTTGCCTTTCTTGGTTCATAAACTTTTTCATAATTATAGAATTTGTCTTGGAATTCGAATCTAACACAGTAGAACTATCAGTAGTATAGTAAGATACATTCTGGAGGCTTGAGAGAAAGTTGTACACTTTCTCTCAAGCCTCCAGAATGTATCTTACTTTTTTTCATTAAAACATATATAGACTGCCAAAATCATTACCCTTCCTTTTGGCTTTGTCGTAGTCGGGTAAAAATGGCCCATGTTGTTGCGGCTCCTCATTTTGCTTGGACACAGATCCCGTCTTTGTCAGTCTCTGTTAGAGGGAGAATACATAACATTACATCACACCTGTTATCCTCGGGGTTACCAGAGGGTAGAGCAAAGGTGACCTAAAGGTACACCTATTTATCGCCATGTTTGATTATGCTCCATGCATGCCATCAACTGGGCACAAATCTTTACTCCGTGCCTGCTACTAAACAGTTCCTGAGTGCAACACCTAGTAACACTTCACGTGACCGGGAAATCGAACTCCAGTCCTCTTTCTCAACAGTCACGTTTGCCATCGCTAGACCAACGAAGCCGAACCGCCAACACATATTTACGAGTAATTTAAAACCAATTTCAAAACACCCCGTGTAACATCACCGCATACGTCACACATCCGAACCTATTCTACCAATTAAACTCATATGTACTTTTAATTACAAAAGCAAATGTTGGACAAATAGGTCGCCAGTTCAAACAGCCCCTGCGATTAGCCCCCAATCACGAATAGGGTAATCGTGTTAATTAATGCCGTCCGTCATTTTGCTGCCACCGTATTTTCCTGGAGGACCGCACTGGTGTGTGTAGATTATTGGCCCGTTTTTGGTGCAGCTACCCTTTGTATATAGAATGTTTGGAGCATTGTGTGATTAAAAAAATAAAAAATTTGGACAAAATGGTAACTAAATTATATATAGCTGACCCACGCAACTTCGTCTGCGTCACAATAATATATAACTTACAACCTTCCTCGATAGATCGACTATCCAACATAGTAATATTTTTTCAATTAGTTTTCTAATGTGGAAAGAATTTCCAAAGTCGTCAGAGTCATTTTTGAGTTGAATCGTAACAAACAAAAAATCTAATCTTTCCTCTCTCTTTTATAATATTAGTTTAGATCACCTTAGAATATATTATTAAAGTGAGAATTACTATAGATACATATCATCATCATCATCATCATCATCAGCCTTATATTGGTCCCACTGTAGGGACTCAGGCCTCCTCTCTAGGAGAGGGATGGGCTATAATCCACCAAGCGGGCCCAGTGCGGATTGGTAGATGTCACATATCTTCGAATGTTTGGTTCTAAGATATGCCGGTTTCCTCACGATGTTTTCCTCCACCGTTTTAAGAGCAGTGGCACGTGATGAAATAAATTACACAGAGTAATGCGCCTGCCTGGGTTCGAACCCACAACCAACTATTCGTAAGTCGGGGCCGCCACCACCGGGCCACCACTGCTCACAAAACAATATACAATAACACCTTGTAAATATTATAGTGCAATAAATGTTTTGAATTTGAATTTCCCGGAGGCCAGAATCTCCACGTAATTGGGACGCAAAGGCGTATTTATTTTGTCGCGCGGACATTTTTAGAATATTGCGAATATTTTTTTAAGATATTTGTTTAAACTATATAGAGTAAAAAGCACAAATATTCAATATTAAATTTCCGTTCTAACAAACTCATTTATTTAGATATAGATTAATACCACATGGGTTAAATAAGCTTCGCAAAAAATAACTCTTTTGAACCTAACATTTCAATGGGAAAAAATGGTTACAGTGAGTTAATCTTAATAGATAGATAATATGCTGTCGCGGATTTTTTTGTAGAACTTTTAAAGAGAAACATTTCTTTTATACATCATATTTGCATAACTTAAACCATTTTCGCAGCGCACGTAACGGAAGCTTTCAATAAGGAATATCGTTGCCGTTTATGCAACATTTTTCATTTATGCGCCACTCCTTTTGGTCGTATTGTGATGTTATATAGCCTAAAACCTTCCTCAATAAATGGACTATCCAACACAAAAATATATTTTCAATTCCAACCAGTAGATCCTGATATATTAACGTTCAAACAAACAAACAAACAAACAAACTCTTCAGCTTTATAATATTAGTAGAGACAAATATCAATAAAAGACCTAGGTGTGTTAGTGACGATCTGATGTTTGATAGATCAGATTCGATCCATCAGCTTAGTTTACGATCGGAGCATTCTGAGCTATTATTTGTTGACATAAATCTGTTTATCTTAATCATTTTATCCAAATAAATGTTTACCCCATTTGGTCTTAGGTTTAAACCATTTTTAGATCACTCATCTCTCGTTATTTTAGATGAAAACGCCTCATAATCCCCACTTTTTTCTCTAAATGCAATAATGAAAAGTAAAGTGCAACTTATAAAATATAAAACAAATTGCAGATAGAGAAAATCTCAAAGAGCCAGTTAAGATAAACGAGAAACTTATTACTGACAACAGTCGACCGAGGGGAACGGATGTTTAAAGTAGTTGACGATGAACTAGTTGCCTTGTTCAACTTTTACTGTGATCTTTTCAATGAGTAGGATGTTAAAGGGTTAGCTGCAGAAGTAGCGCTTGAGGGTTATGCTGTTTAGACTTTAGAAGCAAGTGCTTAGCATTAAGTACGTAGATTTTTGCTTTAAATGAGTACAGTTCATAAAACAAGATCTAAAAATATGAGAAAAGGTAATGAAAGTAGAATCATTTGAAAAAGTTACAAGATCCTCTAGATAACACAAAGTCTTCTCGATGCACAGTGAGATGGGCCGCGGGTTGTACACTAGTTATCGCGGCCTCGACATAGAGGGCTAAGAAGGAACATGGGTGGTTTTTAGTCAGTAGAAGTCTGACACTCCCTTTCGCTCTGCCTAAGAGCGGGAGGGGTTATTCGATCGATTTTCCACCCACCAAAAAAAAAAAAAAGGCACAATGAGATTCAATCAGCGATAACGGAGATTCAAATGTCTAATAAAGTTGTCAAAAATAGTGTTACAAGAAGTGAAGATAAATATTAAAGCTACCCAAAAGAGAGATGGACAGTGTGAACAATGATATGGCAGGAAAGCAGGTGATTGATGAGATTACGAGTAATTGAGAAGTATGGAGGAACGATAAGACAAAGCCATGCGGCGAGGATTCCAAAATAAATTGGTATAAGGCTGCCCTTACCTTTTTTTTTTTTTTTTTGGTGGGTGTAAAATCATCGAATAACCCCTCCCGCTCTTGGGCAGAGCGAAAGGGAGTGTCAGACTTCTACTGACTAAAAACCACCCATGTTCCTTCTTCGCCCTCTATGTCGAGGCCGCGATAACCGTTGGACTACCCGCGGCCCCGACAGGCGTCGGCCCTTTCGGGCCCCTCCCATGTTGCTGACATCTCTTTGAGGCGCGCGTGGAACACGAACGCGCCGTCGACACGGCCTGTTTTCGTCGTGAGACGGACGGACGGCGAGTTAGCCCATCACTCACCGTCCACAGGCCCGCGTCTACGGTGGCCGGAGGTCATCGCGGGACCCCCGACGCCCGGAGCGCCTCCCGCGGCAGGCTGCCCTTACCTGCGTTAATGATGATAGAAGCTACCGATACGCTTATGTCATTCAGTTACAAGTTCTTCCAAAATAATAAAATGCTAAGAAATGTTCTAGATCGCCACTTTATAGAGGAAGTCCTACAAAACTATACCGGTAAAGAAGCCGCAATCATCGATGATGAATGCACAATTAATATAATAATAATAATAATAATATAATATTCCACAACTATCACACAACGCTATCTAGTCCCAAGCTAAGCAGAGCTTGTGTTATGGGTACTAGACAACTGATAAACATACTTATATATTTCTAAATACATACATATTATAGATAAATTAAATAATAATAAATTAAACTGTTGTCATGAAGACATTAATAATATGAACGGTTCTACACAGAATGTAGAAGTTATAACAATCCTAAGTTACTACGTAAACATAATACTAAAATTGATAACGCCAATAAGTCAACAGCAGAACTTTTATGTACATTTTATTGTCGATCAGAGGTCATTGCAGTAGAAAATTACGAGCAAAATTATCAATATTACTCAATTAGTTAATAACTGCCACTGAGAGCAGCGGTGGCCCAGTGGTGGCGGCCCCGACTTACGAACAGTAGTAGTAGGTCGTGGGTTCGAACCCAGGCAGGCACATTACTTTGTGTAATTTTTTTCATCACTGCTGCTCTCGAAATGGTGAAGGAAAATATCGTGAGGAAACCTGTATGTCTTAGAACCAAAAAAATCGAAGACATCTGACATCTACCAATCCGCAATGGGACCGCGTAGTAGATTATAGCCCATTCCCACTCAATGAGAGGAGGCTTGTGTCCCAGCAGTGGTAACATTAATGCTATGTGCTCGCCATGCAGCAAATAAAGACCCCCCCATGACCAGGATTACTTTGTAAGAGTGAACAACTAAGAAGAAGAGAGATAGCAAAAGCTCTGAAAATATTTTGAATCTCAAGATAAGTCTCAAAACAGAAGCTGGTGGTTTATTTTATCAACAACTTCTTAATATAGTGTTAATTTTGTCTCTGTTAGTCACATACAGTATGATCTCGTGGTACGATTCATGGCCAGTTTCCTGCAATGAAAACTTTTGGAAGGTGACAAATTGATTTCGTTTAATTTAAGTCCTGTTTACTGCAAAATTAATTGATAACGTCATGCATGAGACCGGAGATGGAATTACTTCTCTGGCTTCTGAACACATATGAAAAAAATAGACAGTTCAGTTATGGGCTAAAAATACAAAAAACCACTTAAGCTAATTTTAATAAGATCTCACAGTAATTTTAATCGTCACTAACTGTCGATTGATCCCCAACTTTTAATCTGGATCTTACCACGTTCGAGCAAAACATAAAATTAAACAAGCAGTTTCATTTACATTTTTAATGAAATGTAGAGCTAATAATATTCTAGCACATACATTTTATTTCTGCTTAAAGCACCAACGTATATTGCAACAGCGGAAAAAAAAAATCTGAAACAGATTTATTTTTCATTTGCGCAAACTGTAAACTTCAGTCCTTTGAGATTTTTTTGTTTAGCGCATCGTCGAGTGAGCGCATTATTATAACAAACAAAAGAAACACCTATAATAATAACTCTTTACGACCGGCTCTCACGTTACAAATTCAATTTTGTTCTTTAGTTGCGACACGCTCTCTTGAGCGTCGTATAAACTTTAACGCATACTTTTAAAATAACCGCCAACTTTCATGTTTGCATCAACTCTTAAAGGAAATTGAAACGATTTATTCAGCCGAGGTTATTTTGAGAGAAGTATTTTTGAACATGAGGCACTTTACAGGCGGTGTTGTGTTAGAATTTTTATTGCCTTTAAGCTATAATAGGAGGTAATAATGGAAATAAAGTTTTAAAGCCTGCGAAACACTTTGTAATCTCTCTTTGTAATCTGCATTTCATTCATTGCTGGTATTGTGATATGGATGCTTAGGGCCAAATCGAATTCCTAAGGATCGCATGTAGGTTCTATGTTCACATACATAATTATTATCCTTCTACGAGGTTGATTGGTGACGAGTTTGGCACTTTTAGTAGCGTCCATGAACTCCTGTGATATGCAAGAAACAAGGCAGGAAACAAGTGTCCCTTCGTTTGCATCACATTCCTATCAATAATCTTGATGAAAACTGTTGCTATTGAGATTCAAAATGGAAGAAGTGTCCTATATATTTTTTTTGCATTGTGTTAGGTTAGGGAACAGACAGTCTTGTACATTCAAAATGCATTTGCGACTCAATTGTATATACGTTTGTCTTGTAAAGTGAAAAATATGTCAACCGACTGTCACATTTCACAATACCGTCTTAAGTTTGTAAGAGTAACGGTGAAATATCATAGGTTACAGTTAGTTTGTGTCTTTCCTTACCTGAATTTGCGCCGGAGTTCAAAATTGTAGTCGGAAAAGGTTTATTTATTCTTGTAGGTGTAAAGCAAAAAAACAAAAACGACTGACGAACCGAACTCTTTGCGACTTTCAGACCAAGGAGTAAAACGATCACCATATTAACATCCGGATTCTGGAACGAAAATGATCGACAGGTCAGTATTAAATCAAGTTAGTGTTTAATTATGCGCGCTTGCCAATTTATTGGCTTAAAATTTGTTGTGTACATTTTTGTACAAGAAAACAGACATAAAATAAAACACTATATCGAATGATACTTTCCAACCTTACTTTTATTTTAAAACACCTTTCAAATATTTCCTACTAACAATCTTCAAGGACCATTATTTCAAAACATACTCCGAAGGTCCAAACGAAGGTAAAACGATCACATAAAATACTTACAGATTAGGCGTGGAAATGGCAAATGAATCCCAGAATCCCAGGACTTTGTTAGGCACATATCCTGTTCTCAGTCGACGGATAAGTTATCACACTTTAAATAAATACAAACAAGACTAACGAAGTGCCGAAGGAAAGTTAAAAGCGTCTTGTAGGAAGGAGTTTGATCCCTACTACTGGTTTTGTATGTGGATGACGATGGCAGTTTTTTGTGTTCCATTTCCTAGTTTTAATTGCATTCTACTAGTTGGTTGGTTTGAAGTTTTGTAGAAAGTTTTGTCTTAGAGGTATTATTATTGGTAAGATATCAATCTACACTCCTACTCCTACGCTACTCCTACATCAGTTATATTATTTAATAAGTTGCCTCTACATATAAAAAGCGCTATATACTCAAACTCTTTAAAAGCAGCTTAAAACTTTCTTGTTGAATAAGTGTCTTTAAAATGTTGAGGATCTATGCCGAAAAGTTTAAATATGTTGTATTTTGATTTCTAATTGTTTTTTGTGCAATGTTGCGCGACACGCAGCGCAGCAGTCCATTGCCTGAGCCATTGCGCCAACCGTGTCATCAATAAATGACTAATGATGACTAATGAGTAATGACACTAATATTATAAAGAGGAAAGATTTGTTTGTTTGTTTGTAACGAATGGGCTCCGAAACTACTGGACCGATTTGAAAAATTCTTTCACCGTTGGAAAGCTACACTATCCCCGGGTGACATAGGCTAATTTTTATCAATGTAATCCCATGGGAACGGGAACTACGCGGTTAAAACCGCGTAACGTCCGCTAGTTCAACATAAACCTCACCAATGAGGTATGGTAAATTGGTTACAATATTTATTTTTTAATTTCTCTATTACAGAATTACTTTAATTCATCTTCATCTTCAATTCAAATTTCATTTTCATCTTATTTTCAACATGGTGAAGGCTGCGGGGATCCGCTGGATGCGAGACGCACGGGACCGGTCAATGTGGCGACACCTGGGGGAGGCCCATGTCTAGCAGAGGACGTCTTTTGTCTGAAGTGATGATGATGATAATGATGGTCTTTCAATTTATTTTAATCAGCTGTCAGGGCATTCTTTTTTTATATTCTATGCGTAGGACTTGGTGTTATTTTTATTTCAGGTACGGCAATCTATTTATATGCGCTCTTGAATAGGGTAGTTAACCAAAAAAATCTAATTAGTCCATCAGATAAATTTTCAAAAAATATTAGACCCGTTTTTTTCCTTTAATCACGTAAATAAACAATGAAGACGATACAGTGCTTTGAAAACTCGTGTGACGTCATATTCTAAGACATTAGTATGACATTTTTTACCGGTCTGTGACGTCACAAGCTCCCACTCAAATCTTTGACGCGTTTTATCTTCGTAATTTTTTATTGATTTGATTAAACAATAAATACGTATTCAATATTTTTTGATAATCTAACAGACGGACTAATTAGAATGATATTTTTTTAGTCAGTAAACATCCTTATTTTAGTCCGAAGTAGGTACTGACTTTAATTTTATGGTGTTAAGATGTGTTCCAATTAAGTCAAGTTTTCGGTTTTTTGAAGAAATCCTTGATATTTACTTTTTTGGACTTTATACAAAGTCAGAATAAAAGGTGAATCTTTCAAAAAAAAAGCTTACGATTATTTACTTAAAGCAAAAAAGTACAACGGATCTGTGTATGAAAAAAGCAGTCCCATAGTAGGGGCTTAGAATTTATTAATGTTAACGAACCTCTCCGCACTCCATTAAATCATATCTGACCGAGCGGCTAAAAATGTACGTTCTGGCGACAAATGGCTATTTTTGGAGTCAGTTTCATTTTCTATTGACTTTGACGCTGGGTACCCGGGTACAAAAAGGTGATTCTCTTTTTATTTGTCACAGGAAATGATTATTTTGACACTGTTTAATTGAAATGTGACGTGTTTTTGTTGATTTTTATTCTGAGAGTGATTGACAACTAAATCATTTGTTCCACAATTGAGAATACAATTATTGGTAAGAAAAAATAATAACTAATAACAGTAACAGTAACAAATCAGTAGATTTAATATAAATTTAATATAAATATATGTATAGATTTAATATAAAAGTAGAGTTTTTTTTCTGTGAAGCCTAAGTTTAATCACAGAGAATTAGATTAATGTGACTACTGGAGGGTGTCATCGAACTACTGGGGACCGATCTATGGCTAGTGTGAACAATGTAGGTTTAGTCCAGCTCGTTTCGCCGTCTCTCCTTTGTAACCTTTGTAGTCTTTGGCTATGTTAGGGCTACAGTCCATTTTTGAATATTTTGGAATGATTAGGAAATAATTCGCACAAATTAATTTATTTATCAACATAAAAATACTATAATTTATGTGGTTAAATACAATATTCGTTTATTGCGCTCTCACAAAATTAACACTTCAGAACTATCACAATTATTTTACATTTAAAATTTTATGTCTCCGAAAAATCTATTTGACTTTTTTTTTACATTCGAGACACGCACATTCGCGGAAGCGCCCGGCGCGTCCTTAAGAATTTGCATCAAGACACGTGACTTAATGGTCACGTGTCTTGACGAGAGTTTAAAATTTTTTATCCGTCCGAAAAAAGTGCACAACGCCACCAAAGAAGTTTTTACTTCAAAAAATCATATGACTATAATTTGACGAAGACGTTACACAAATGGAAAAATTACACAAAAATAAATAAAAGAAAGAAAAAACACTAATGGTAAGATTAACTTCCAAATAGAACTCAAAGAGACCAATGAAAGTTTTCAATAAATACTTAAGTATTCTTTTCTTTAGTACTCTCAGTACGAACACTACTATTTTAGCATCAAATATACTAAACCTATAAAATATTAATGAGCTAACTTCTAAATATAAGCTAACATTTTTGTCATCAACCCAATCGGTTTACGTTTGAACAGTCAGCCACCCACACCCATTAGTGTTAGTTGTCGTGTATTAATGACGATTTCTGCCTACCCACCCAATGTTTACAGTGATTTAATTAACGTTTCTTCGCGATGATAAACGGGGACATTTTGTTTCATGACGTCACCTTCGTTTGTCGCGACTTATTTTTAGTACGAAGACATGTCTTCGAAAAGTCAACGCAAAAGGCAACAAGATAGAGGAAAACAAAAAAAAACTAAACCGTCAGATAGATTTAAAAAGAAATTTGGACACGTTTTTTTTATTTTTCACGTAAACGCAATGAAGACGATACAGTGCTTTGTAAACTCGTGTGACGTCATTTTCTAAGTTATTAATATGACATTATTTACCGGTGAGTGACGCCACAACCCCCCCCCCCCACTCAAATCTTTGACGCGTTGTAACTTCGTCATTTTTTATAAAAAAAATACTACTACATATTTTTCAATAATCTAAAAGACGGTCTAATTAGAAACTGACATCCATATCGTAACGTGCTATTGAAGTAAGGATTTATATTCAAGAATTAAAACTATTTTCTTTTGTTTTAAACTATGATTATACCTAATTGATTTGTATACGAAAATATTAATTTTAACAATATTTTTGGATTACAAGTAAATAGAAAAAAGATTTCAATGAAAGCACCTAAGTGTTTACATAATTATAATATTGTTATAATAGCTTGTGTTTAAATATATTTGTCTAAATGTGAACATTTAGACAAATATATTTTGACATTTAACATCATCCTCATATACTTAATTACGTTATTTAAATAACCATCTCTTTATGAGAGCGCACTAAAATCATCTGCGTAGGAGTTTGAAATGATTTTACTCATAAAACGTTGCGACAAAACCTATTGGAATCATTTTCAAGTAATAAAATCACAGTTACTTAATTTTCTTGATGAAATGAGATGAACCAATAAACTGGATTATACATCAGTATTGACCTTTGCTCGTCGTAAATGGGTTTAACTTGTTTCTAAAGGCAATCGTTTCATTATAATAAGATTAAAACTTTTATTCCCAGGTGTTAATAGAGATTGCATCTCGGAAACTACAGAAATAATATAATTGAATTAATTTTGTGTGAGCGAGTAGCTTAGTGATAAGAGCGATTACGATTTATACCCTAGGCTACCCGCTGGGCTGCCAAGTCATAGGTCTCTAGTTCGAACCCTAGAGTCGCATCTCATATCTCTGGGATTTATAAATGAGCTTTGTATAATTATTATTACTTGATTTAGTAAAGGAAAACTTCGTGTGGAAACCAGCATACCTAAGAGATATTTCTCGGCTGTATGTAAACCCAAGTCGGAGAAAAAAATACCAAATTACCTCCATGACCCGATTAATATTCAAAGCATCCACTAGCACAATATTTTAAGAGTGCTACATTTAGTTTTACCGTAAAGTGTGATTTCTGAAGGGTTTGTTTAATTCTTTCTTTCTTTCTCGGGGTTTGCTTTAATAAAAACGTAAAAACAAACCGCATAACAAAGTTACCTAGACTACTGCCTACGTAATGTAGGTACCATTATATGCATATGTATAGAGAAGTTACTTACCATGCCACCACAGTTGAGCAGGCTCAATGCTCATTGAAGTAATGTATGCCTAATTGAATATGGCTTGAATTTCACATTTAACAGGCTGACAGGACCAACAAGACTTGACTTCGCACGCTGATTGTGGCAAGGAATCCTGGGTCAACTCATTTGACACTATCTCCTTTCTCTTTTACACCTATTACATTTAGATATTACTGTCTCAAAGGGCCATTTGTTTCAATAGTTATGTGATTGCAAACGGTTGTAGCTTACGTAAGCTTTCATATGCAAATCTTGTATTAAATTACTCGTTTTATGAGTTGTAAATGTATGGACGCTTCGTACCCATAAAGTAACATTGTCTCATGAAAACCACTGTTGCTGTTACGTGTATTGTTTATTACTTAAGTGACCTATCCTTTTAAATATTGTTAGCTTCGTGAAGGCAAACCATTGGGTATCAAAAGTACAGGACCGAAAGATGTAGCGCTGCTTGATCTATAACCAGCTGTGCACATAATATTTCGTCTGATATGATTTCTACTTTTAAAATTAAAAGTTCAAGTCTTTCTCAAAAGCTGTGGAAACTGAGTCACGGATTGCCAGATTTCTAATTTTACGTTAAGAAACCACTATAAGCACATCATATTTTTACAATACCCATAAGATTTCACCTTGTACAAAATCTATTTATTTATACGTCCAAGTATTTGTTATCACAAGTTTCTTGAGGCATTGTGAGATGGAATTTTCTACTCAAGCGTTCTTCGTTTCTAAACATATCTCATACGATCTTTGAAGTGTTAGACCAACATTTTCTATTGTTATAGCCTTGGCATCATAACGTTACAATTCAGTTTATTTGCTCACTGTGAAACCGGACGATCTTGTCTAAACAAACTCAGTTTATCTGATTCGCTATTATTGAACTCGTTAGCTCTAATAGATGTCAAGAGATCTAAATTGGTAGTATTTGATTACAAAATCTTTTTCTTAATGGCACTACTGAAGTATTTTGATTGACCTTGACATGGTTGCTTCTGTTGCTTGCTGTAGTCTTGTAGAAATATTGAATCAATATTTTAGAACCTAATCGATATGAATGGGCAAAAGAGTAGAACAAACAAACAATGGGATAGCTGTGTGGAAAATGATACGGTTAGAAAAAAGACTCATGTGATGACGACTGTTAGGGAATTATGGAAGATAAAGACATTTTTGACTTATAGATGACAAAATAATTAAGAATCTGGACAAGGTGCAAAGAAGACCCCGCAAATGGACCTAAGTTGCATAATTGGGAGAGTAATGAAGACTTGAAATTTTATAAATTGTCTCTAAATTTAGTTGCATCATATTCAAACAAAATTACTGAACCATACTGACAGAAGTCCCGTAGCTATCACAAGGGAAAACGAATATAAAGATAAGTATTTACGTTCATGCATATGAATGAACTGCAAGACAAACAGTTGTAACCGTTGCTTATCTACTTGTAGAACTAGCAAAAGTTGTTTAAGCAAAACAGATATACAGGAGTTTTAGGTACTGTTCGAAATACTGCGCCCGGTCGCTTGAAACTTTGTGCGCTTGAAACTATAGATGCCTTTTTTACTCCTCAAAGAGGGGACTTACCGCCACTATCGTGGCGTGCCCTAGCTCTAGCGTAACCTCAACCTGGGTTACGCTCGAAGAAGTCTAGAGGAATCTCTGGGTCTACAACTGTCCATTGTGTCCACTGTGATGTGATAATATGTTTCATAACGTGAATTATAATATAGATCATAATATGAACCATAATACGAATCATAATATGAATCATAATATAAATCATTATACAGTGTGATTCTTTATAATGTGCACATATCGAAATGAGGGAATCTATGCTTAATTTTATCGATGGAAAAAATATTTAAATAAATCTAAATATTTTTTATGGAATTTTCAAAAATGTTGTCCGCTGTTGTGACCCCAATGTAAACAAAACGGTGTAACTTTTAAACTAAATTATCTATCGCGATGAAACAATTTTATGTAAAAAGTTATGAAAAAAAAAAGTTTTTTTGATCAAAAAACGTGTTTATTTTCAATTGAGGGTAGTTTTTTTCCACAATTTTCATTTTACGAGGACGCCTAATTGCTTCCAATCATTATGGAGTTTGTTTCATCGCGATAGATAATTTAGTTTAAAAGTTACACCGTTTTGTTTACACTGGGGTCACAGTAGCAGACAAAATTTTTAAAAATTCCATATAAAATATTAAAAAATATTTAGATTTTTTTTAATAATTTTTCCGTCGATAAAATTAAGCATAGATTCCCCCATTTCGATATGTGCACATTATAAAGAATCACACTGTATGAATCATTCTATGAATCATTATATGAATCATTATATGAATCATCATATGAATCATAATATGGATCATAATATGGATCATAATATGGATCATAATATGAATCTTAATTTACAATGTGAATATTATGATTTAAGTTAAAATTCGTAAAATTGTCACAAACGGTACTCGACTACTATGAATTTTAACGCAATTCATATTATAATCTGCTAAAGTAAAACCTCAGTAAGTTAGGTTAGGTCAATGAGTTGGGCCAGGTCAATGAGTTGGGTTAGGTCAGTCATAATTTAGATAAGCTAAGATCTGCAAGTTAGGTTTTCCCATCCCTTAAAAAATTGCGATTTCCAGAAATAATGTTTGCCCTCGAGTTACTTAGTTTGAGGTACCTTTTTTATTTTTTGGGTGGAAATCATCAAATAACCCCTCAAAAGGGAGTGTCAGACTTCTACTGACTAAAAACCACCCATGTTCCTTCTTAGTCCTTTGTGTCGAGGCCGCGATATCCCTTTCGAATAACCCGCAGCCTCGAACAGCCTGCAATCAACTAAAGATACCTTAATGAGGGAAAATTTGAATATGAATGTGGACAATAGAAGAAGAAGACCAAAGTAACGATGGATGGAGTACGTGAAAGATGATGTGGGTAGAAAAGATGTGATCATGTGATTGCTGAAATAACGAGTAGGTAAAAGAGAAGTGTGGACGATGAAGACATACTGCTCTGACCACAAATAAATAAGGAAGCGAACAAAAAAAAAAATGTTCCGTCAGATAGATTTCCAAAAAATACTAAACACAATTTTTTTCATTTTTCAAATAAACAAAACATGAAGACACACAGTTTTCGCAAACTCGCGAACTCCTCGAAAACGTCACATGTCAGTACATTTTTAACCTTAAATTACGCCACAACCCCCACTCATAATCTTTGACGCGTTTTATCTTCGTCAGTGTCTATTAATTTGATAAAACAAAAAAGACGTATTCAATATTTTTCGATAATCTAACTGACGGACTAATTAGAATCATATTTTTTTGACTCAGTCCGATCTCCTATTGCGATAAATAGAGAAGTATAAATATGAATATAACGAGGTACTATAAATGATTTTGCTGAAACACTTTCTTAGAAACAATGGTGACGATGAAATCAATCGTAATAAGAATCAATTGGCTCACGTTATTGCAATTTATTGAAGTTGATTGATGAAATGAGGTCAATAAAGCTTTATTATTCAACACTTATTATAATTAGTCATTATTACTCAATGTTTTGGTAAAAATGCTTGCACTAATAATTATAATATAACAATTAAAAGAGCAATTAGCAGAGTTATAAACTGGTGATTTTCCACTATTTTAGAAACTATTTATTTATCTTCATCTACTTGAGTTAAATCAACTTTTGATATCAAATTAATGTAGAAAGAATGTAGGCTACATAACAATACATTTTCATTAAGAAAATTGCATACGACTGCGATACTAATTAACACCTACATCAGCACATGTCGCGTATTCATATCTAACGAACAGATACCACATATACAGTAGATAAGCAATGCACACAAGTCTGCCTACATAACCATTAAGTCAAACCTTAACTGATTCGTCGTCTGCATAAAATTTCATGAGGCCATTGACCTCGACGTGAACAAGCATTCAATTTGGGCAACGCTCAGCGTTTCGCTTATCAACGCGATAGAAGATATAAAACACAGATAATATCTGACGATTACCTCACATTTTGCTGATTAATTAATGTTAACCTCCATATAGAGAGGAGGTTTTCTGTGGACAATCCTAAATGCAATGTGACGTAACGTCAAACTAACCAGTACGTCGTAAACCTAATCATAAGAACGATAAAATTAATCGTCTCATTTATAACTAATAAAACCAACTATAAAAGTTTTCAATGCGACGTCTCTCGCACGGGTTTTGAATCAATGAGTTTCATCTGTAACAATTGAATTCGTCGCTTAAAACGGTACCGTGTATAATCGGTCAGAATGGTGTTACAAAAGATTAAGCCTGGTCTCACCCGCTGGAGATGTATGCGTAGAAATCAGGGATGATATGGATATGAAATTTCGGATCTGGATACGGATATAGGTATGGGCATGATATTACACCGGTTTCAGATACGGTTAGGGATATAAAATTATTTTGCATTATCCGCTAGTTTCGTATAATTTTGGTTACTGATATTAGATATTTAAATTATAAAACGAAGATACTAATAGCAAGATTTGACTTTTATTTCTAGTCTATAAATTGTCATATGTTTTTCCAATCAGTCAAATACATAACTATATTATAGCCACTTTCAGCCCTATAAGGTAGGTACTGAAGAATAGAAAAACAAAATTATAGTTGACCAAAATAATATTAGTTATACACTTTTATGAGTATTTTTGAATATTTTTATAGGAATTATTACAATTTGAAATAATACAGTACAACAAATCA
Organism: Diarsia rubi; assembly: GCA_932274075.1. Classification (NCBI taxonomy): domain Eukaryota; kingdom Metazoa; phylum Arthropoda; class Insecta; order Lepidoptera; family Noctuidae; genus Diarsia; species Diarsia rubi. Next base: position 13,305,252 of record OW026424.1, on the reverse strand, counting down.
GTCTTTATAAGCATTGCTTGAGTATAAAAGATAAAGAGTAAAATCGAAAATTATAACAAAATTTTGGTACACTATAACGTATTCACTACAAAAGTACCTACATAATATTAAAAAATCCTCGGAGCATTTATATGTCTGTCTATTCACAATAAACTCAAAAACTACTGCACCATTTTTCATGCTGTTTTCACCAATTAACAGAATTGTTCTAGTCTAAGTATAATGTAAAAATAATATATTAATAATTTAATTGCTGTAATACTTTTTTAATAATTTCTGTTACAAAGTGTTTGATTCATCGAATTAAAGCTATGAAAAAAAAACTGATACTAGATGGTTCTACATTATGAAAACTAACCAGAAAGAAACATTAAAAAGAATTTAGATGTAGGCTCCACCTTTATCCGAAACTTTTATATCGGTTTCAGTTAAGGTAACGATCTTTTTTAAATTTCTGAAAACCCTTAGTTTCGGTTACGGTTACGGAGCTTTGTAAGCATCCCTGGTAGAAACGCATCGTAAATGGTCTACGTCATCTTTATATTCATTTTGTTATTTTAATGGTCGTGTCTATATGGGAAAGAAGTAAGTAGGAATGTGTTTGGCTCATGTTTTTGGTAGAACATACTTTACATTCATTTATCGTTCATGAACTTCGTTATTGATTTTTAGTGACAGCTTTTTGCCTTCATCAAAATAATTATACGTATACGTGCTAGACTAGCTGTGGATACTGTACACTGACAGATACTAGAGTCAAATCCCAGTGTTCTGAGCCACGTGCAAAATCGGTCCATACTGGATTGACCGTGTACCTTTAGTTTACTAATTTGTTTTTAATGAGATATTAAAACCGGGTTCACCTCTATTTGCTACAACATAATTTTTAAATTCTCACGAACTGCCAGTAAAATAATTATAAAAATAATAGTCTCATTAAAATTACACATATTTTTTCGAAATACACTTTGTGTGCGTCAAAGGCGCGTGGCTGGCGACCGCAGCTCGCGACCTTCTCTCTCTCGTTTGGTGGTAACCACAAAATTATGCGCTTGAGCGCTTTGTAATGAGACCTACAGTGACTATGTTGATGGGAAAATTCGATTTGTCATATTTTTGTTCAGATTTTTTTAGTTCTCGGTATTTTTCTTATAACTATGTATATGCGCTTCCATAGAGTCCCAGCGTTGGGAACATTATAGGTTGATTATGCTTTTGCTTAATGCTATACGAGTACTCTCCGTCGCTGGTATCTCTTGCTTCCTGTCCCATCTCTGAGTGATGACTGACCTATATATTCTGTTACAGAATGATGGCAATGAATGGCGAACTCTGGTGAAACTGGCAAGACGGAGATTAAAGCCTGCATATAAAATTGACTACCTATCTCAAGATTGCAAGGACTGACAAAAAGGGTTTTGCTTTAACCCTACTGTATAAGAATCACTAATTATTCAAGAACGTTTTATGAAAAGTTTCCAAATAAATGCATTCAAGAATATTTTCTAAGCTCTAACTGAAAATCAGCGTCTGATCTTTAACTTGTGTTGCCATCTGGCATTATGCTGACTGTGACCATTTTCGCTACAATAATTTTGTTTAATTTGAGAGGATTCTGTTTTTGATAATACCAGTAAACACAATTTTCTTTCTTTCTTACTTTCCTAATGAAACAAAATTGCATCAAAATAATAGTGTTTTTGTTTACATTTTCAGCCTGCAGGGAACCATGGTGCCCCTAGCGTCTGCTCGCAGGGAAACCGTGTAGATCAAAAACATATACCGCAAATGAGTTTCGGAATCAACTGAGAAGGGTGATGCTTTCTTTACACAGTGATTATAGCAAATTGCGACTAACGGATGCCCGCAGCCTTGTTTTTGCGGATTCATCATTAAAATTGTGAATGTTGTTAGCCAGTCGCCGTGAAATGTTTGTTTGATGTTTTATTTAACTTGGGCAAATTGTTTATGTAAAAACATATTCATTTCATTGATAAGATATTGATATACAAGTTTTTGTAAATTTTCAGTATATACTGGCTAGCCTATATTATTAATTTCTTGTAAACCATTGCTGTCCGTATACTATTACATGCACTGACCTTCTTGAGTTAAAAGTCAAGCCACACGATAACTGACCAATGCTTGTACTGACTGCACAGGTCCACTCAAACCTGTGTGGTTCTTTCTTCAAAAGGCATAATTATAATCCTGGCAGTTGCCTAAGATTATGTCTGGACCTTGAAATAGACTATGACTGAGTCTGTTTCAGCTGTTTCTTCTTAAACGGTAGTCAGTCAACACCGACTAGACCTATTTGATAAGTAAACATAATTTATCATTATTTTACAGTGCATGATAAAATTATATTCAATGCATTTATCCAGAAAGCTGTTGAAATTGTTCAAAACTTCACTCTATTATTCTAACACACCGAATGTAGTGTCTCGCTCAAACTGTCACCCGAATCGAGTTGCCGTCGAGTCATGTTAAATCTATTGAGTATGAAACTCGATAGTTTACCTTCTCAAATGTCCGACTTATGGGAGCCGACGGCGTAAACGGTAGCAGTAGGGATCGAGTGACCGAAGCGCCCCCCGTCGAGTACCCAATTTGTTTTCTCGATATTAAAATTACATTTTCCGAGATTTCGATGGTGTGAAATGTTTTTATGATACAAATATTTTTGATATCAGCGGGGGACCTCTATTTTAGGTGTGACGTTGTAGTGTGAGGATAAAGTTGCAAACTGTCGTGTTGACAAAGTTTAACCAACCCTTATATTTTTGACACCTCTCTTGCTGAGCTCGATATTCGTTATGAAGGTGTTAGAATAAAAAGATATTTCTGCATTGCAGCTTCGCAAGTCTAAAAAATAAATAACATAACACACACTTACAGAGTAGTTAACAAAAAAAATCATCACCAAAAAATATTGGACACGTATTTTTTTCATTTTTCACGTAAACATACATACAGTGCTTTGAAAACTCGTACGACGTCATATCCTAAGACATTAGTATGACATTTTTACCGGTGAGTGACGTCACATACCCCCACTCAAATCTTTGACGCGTTTTATCTTCGTAATTTTTTATTGACTTGATAAAACAAAAAATACGTATCCAATATTTTTCGATAATCTAACAGACGGACTAATTAGAATCACATTTTTTTTTAAGTTCGGAAAGATCCCTATTCAAGGAGGTTTAGGCAGGGGTTCACCCATTATTATAGTATAGTAGTCCCAAGTAATAGAGCGGGTCTATTGCAATGACGTACCTATTATTGTATATAGACACGTCATGAACTAACATGGCAGTGGCGCTTCAAAACGGCGAAAATATTAGATAACTACTTTCACGCGTAAAGAAAGGGAAAGAAAATATGACGCCGTACAGCGGGATGCCAGTTGATGCCTGTTTTCTTTATGTTTTGCGCAGGTTTACACACACGATTTAAATTAAGAACAGACGTAGGGTCGTGCGAGAGGTTGGTGCGTAACTAAGCGCGATGTGGCCAATTGGCTTCATTTCATGTTGTTATATTTGAGGGCGGACAACGTATCTATAGTTTTAATATATCATTGGTCTATTGCCATTGATCTGAAAAACATTCAGAATCCGTGACCGCTATTGAGAATTCCTGATGAAAAACTTTTTTATTTGGGGGGTTGGGAAATCATCAAATAACCCCTCCCGCTCTTGGGCAGAACGAAAGGGAGTGTCAGACTTCTACTGACTAAAAACCACTCATGCTCCTTCTTAGCCATTTATGTCGATGCCGCGGTATCTCTTACAACATCCCGCAGCCCCGATGAAAAACCACAATTGCACTTTGTTTGACCTGGGAATCGAACCCGAACCTCATGCATAGCAGTCACACTTGCAACAACTAAACCAACGAGGCAGTTTATAAAATAACTGGTTGTTGTTAGCGGCTTCACCCGCTACAACTCGAAAATTATCCCACGAGAAGATAAAATCGGGATAAAAACTATCCTATGTGTTAATCCAGATTATAAACTATCTGTGTGCCAAATTATATCCAAATCCGTTCATTCATTTTTGCGTGAAGAAGTAACAAACATACATACTCACAAACTTTCGGCTTTGTAATATTAGTGTGTTGACGCAATAATCCCAGTACTATCGCATTTCCCACTGCATAATTTACTTGGTTGACTTAGAGGCCACACTATCTCCCACTTTTTATCTTCCGCCTACTAAGTAACCGCTGACTAGTACTAAAGTCAACAAGAACCCGTCTAAAGCCGCATGTAAATCACTACCCTGCCGTTATGTTCGCAATCAACAGTTTAAAATAGAGGGCCCGACCGCAGGCTCTATTTACCCCAGCTTCCTCCCGTTAATGACGTCATAAAAAATAAAACTCGTCGCTTAGATCCCCGTGAGCCAGAAAAACTGGACCATTTTTCTCCTGGCGATGCAGTGACGCGGCAAATTACAATTGTCTGCTTATTTTAACAGAAAAAGAATGAAATATGATTGCTAGGTTTTCCTTTAAACGCGGAAGTCGAATAGAAGTCTATGAAATAGGGTATTTTTTGAGGAAAGTAGCGTTTTGGTTGCCTTTTTGAATTATAAATAGTTAATTTGCTATTTAAAGCATATAACATAACATCGTTTTGAGAGCACGCATTACTTTGTATAATTTATTTCATCACCGTTGCTCTCAAAACGGTGAAGGAAAATGTCTTAGAACCAAAAATTCGAAGATATGTGACATCTACCAATCCGCAAAGGCCCGCGTGGTAGATTATAGCCCATTCCCTCTCAAAGAGAGGAGGCCTGTGTAACGAGAGTGGGAATATTAATAATCTGTTGATGATGATGATGATGAACAAAATATCACGCCAATAATGCCCTAAGTTTTGTGCAGAGGTATACCCATTTTGTAGTTGCTACTTAAAACGTGTCTATTGTGATTTAATCTTCATTGATGAGATTGATATTACTTTAAATAAGTATAAATTATGTTAAAAAGAAACAATTTTCGGTCATATTGATGAACTACATAGCTTTAGCCATTGGTGGTCTAAGTTTTATCCCATCTCTATTTACTCGTATTTCGAATATTTTATCATAAACAAGAAAGTCGATTCAACAGTTTCGAAAACCAATAGCAAATTCCTATTGGGACAATGTAAAATAAAAGTATCTCATTCCCTAACTCGAGGTAGACGCTTATCACAATTTATAGCATATTGGACGGAATAAGGGAAAACAGAAATCGGATTTATTAAACATTTTCTAAAATATCAGTAATATATTAAATTAAAATGGGCGTAATACGATTTTTATTACCGTCTCTTTGGGACTTCTGAATTAGATTCTCTTAAGCTGATGTTGTCTAAAATATTTATCGGTAAGAATATAATCAATTGTTAATCTCAGATTGATACTATTAATAGTATCTGACTGGTAGATAACAATATTTATTTCAATTTGCTTGTTCAGAGTTCCATAAATCAAGATGCGGCTTCTTACTTTAATTTGAAGCTGGTTATCGATTGTAGGTACTTAAATGATTTGAATAAATGTTCAGTGCAGTCATAGAGGGTTAGGAATGAGGAAATTATTATGATTGATTGAAATTTAATCTGGATCTCTTCTTCCAATTTAATTAACGGTTCCAATTTCGATGTTTACTGACTTAAAAAAACATGATTCTATTTAGTCCGTCTGTTAGATTATCGAAAAATATTGGATACCTACGTATTTTTTGTTTTATCAAATCAATAAAAAATTACGAAGATTTGAGTGGGGGTTTGTGACGTCACTAACCGCTAAAAATATCAAACTAATGTCTTAGAATATGACGTCACACGATTATTCAAAGCACTGTATCGTCATCACTGTTTGCTTACTTGAACTATTGCCACTGATACTATTGTCTTCTTTTTTTTGTCTGTCTCATCATCTTCATCGCCTATAATGTTTTTGGATTTTTGTCTGTAAATCAATATAATTGGAAAGAAGCAGCGCAAAATTGGGCAGGTTGGCCTTTGCCCAGCTGTGGGACAGTAAGGAGTATATATTAATTAAAAAACAGATTTTTACTTGTTGCGGCTATCGCAGAAAAAGGAATGGCCGTGATGGAAAGGTCATGTTTATTAACATTGGACTTATCTTTTCAAAAGCAGTTGTAATGGCTATAAATCTATTCATGATCTGGAGTCTTGAAGCAAGATCGCGCATACGAGTATACCTTACTTACTGCAAAAATATAAAAAAAAAATCGATTTGATTTGTATAAAAGTATGGTCGAGTTTATTTCTAAGAAATTACTATTAAATTCAATATTAGTCTCCCTCACCCGGCTTCCATCATTCCCAATAAAAGTGTTACGAATTGAACGTTGACGTCAACAGAATGACATCAGACTCCGTTCATTGTTTCGGACATGTGACAAAGTTCACTTAATGGAAGTGATTTTTGGGGGCAAATGTATGAAAGGGGTCTTTCATTGAATATCTTCCGGATGTTGTATTTGGTGATTGTTGGTGTGTGTGTTTAAAACAGGGCTATCTTCAAGGGCAGTTCTATAAAAATATTTTGAGTATGGAGGGTTATTTTGTCTTGATTGAGGATAACTTCCAGTCTTATTAGAGTAAGCTAGGTGAAATTAAACTTGTGTTTTGGGTTTAATAAGTTGGTTATAACTCTGTACAACCTTTAGACAACAGACCCGATGTTTTTTGTAGTTTCAAAAGTCTGATCAAACTAACATAATTGTGTCGTACAAATATGGGGATTTATATATTTCAACTGTACTAAATTTATCCATAGTCGTAGATATGATAGCATGTATTAAAATTAATATATTCCAATAGTTTAAAAAACCTATTCGAAGTTCAAAATTTAAATTTTTGAACTTCGAACCAAAACGAAATCCCGCCAATACGAAGAGGTACACACACATACACTCTCCCTCGCTAAATAATTTGTTCCGGCCAAGCATGACGAACCAAAGCCGTGCGCTGTCAAGTCCCAGCCACGCGTACTACAAAACACTACTACAAATTAGCACAAACACCACTTTATAACAACCCCTAGTTCGCCAAAAATCAACCTAATCACCATGCGTTAAGAGTAACAGGAAGTGTAAAGCAATGTTTGCATAATTTTGAGGATTTTTGTCACAAATGAGACTGAGTACGGATTTAGGCACGTGTGTCAAGATTTATGACAGAATAATGGATTGGCCAATGTCAATACGATGGTGAGAATTTGCTTGCATGTGTATCTTGAGATAATTTGTATGAAGTTAGATAGTTGCTTTGTAATGTGACACAGATATTTTCTGTTGTGTGTTAGATTTTTTTTGTCAAACCTTTGTAATGTCAATTTGATAGCGTTGATTTTTTTTTTTACATTTTGTTCGGGGAACTTACAGTTAATATAAACAAAGTTCATAAATAATTGATATTTAAGGCCATTTACAAGTTTCCACTGATAAACTTGTCTAAAGGTTTCTACATAGTCTTGTATGAAATGTTTCCTATTAGAGTTTTTGGGACTGGTACACCCCAAAACCCACAATAATCAAATAAGAATATTTTCTTACCCAATTCACTTACCTCAGAACAAATATCACTGAACATCCATATCATACTCTGGTACATTACGTCGTTACATTTATTTATGTGACAGTCAATGACAATATCAAATTAAGTAATCCTCAAAGAACGAGAGGGTCCAATTAAAGCATTGCCTTTTGATTTCGGTGCTTATTTATTTTTCGCTGCACGACCTCTGATGTCCGGAACAGGGGTCCGACCCACAAGACGAGACGCACCATCCGTGGAACAATTCCATTAGGGTACAATGCTGGGGAGCGAGCTGACGGTGCAACTAACCAAGACCACGATATATTTGCGCTCAATGAAGATAAAATCCACCATAATAATCATAAAGATAGAGTTGAAGTTAAAGATTTCGAATGATAAGTAAAGTTTGCAGTCGATATGTCATTTCATTTCATACACAACACTCACAAAATAGATCGGTGACGAAGCCCTCCACGTACCATTTGAGAAAAATGAAATTGCTATTAGGGCGACATTTCGTTGTATACTTCGTTATGATTCCTGAAAGGCCTTTTATAGAAAACATCAGAAGAAAATGATCCATTATGGAGTAACCAAAGCAATATTACTAAAGTACTGTTCGAATTCAAGTTTGGTATACATACCTACGTCGTAAAATGCTGGCCAGTTGTCCTTTGAAGTTACAAGCTGCAGGCGTACTACCGACACAATGACAGTAATCTGATATTTTAGTGGGCTATACAATTTGTCGAAACTTACAAAATCAGCCCGTAACTGTTGATTTATAAACGTTGCCATGTTGGTCTAGTTCTAAGCCCACAAATCTAGAGCTATACCACAAATCCACAATACTACGACAGAGCGTGGATGGAGGAAACTGAATTCTGTTGACCATAATTTGATTTACTTTAATTGATAGAAGACGGCTTTTTCTTACGTTCATTCAAGGAAGTTTTTAAAGTCCGTGGCATGTGATACAGGTACTTGACCCTTTTTCAATCAAGCACAAATTCAATTTCCAGAATCAAACTTAGGTCAACCAACGAAGCAGTCAGAAGGAAAAAGAAACGGACATACAAACATACATACAGATAAAACACATAACCCTCCTTTTGGGCTTCGCCGCGGTCGGGTAAAAAGAAAGGGGGAAGTTACTTTTACTCGACCCAATTATTCCTTTGTCACCAACGTTGACACAGACGGGAAGCCACAACAGTAACCCATCAATATTTCACCCAGAATGATATGACAAAACCATCAGAGACATTCTGTTTTTCTTGTGCCCATAAAAGCACGGCAGCAAACGAGCGACCATTTCTTCAAAGTTAATGTTCTACTCAAAATAGTGGAGTGACTAACATCGTGAGAACTACTATTGTACTAAAACCGGAACTATGTCGTTTTGTACTAAAAATAAACGTTTTGATGGCACCAAATGAACTATAATCTGTACTTACATTGCTTTTGTGTTGAGAAGAGAGATATTTCATTTTCGAAAACAATTTAGTGTTGTCCCCAGGCTAATTCTGTTATTTGATGTTTTGTCAATTTGATAATAATGGTTTTGAGACTTTCTTTGTTAGTTGACATTCTTTTGGTTAATTTGTTACTTGAGTATGTGTTTACCAGCGGCCCAGGTAAACTTCCGATTCGAGAAGGAGAACGTTAGTGTGAACTTCAGAAGTCGAAACATTGACATGTAATACCAACGTGTCGTCTGCTCCTCGACTTGGTAGAGGACTTCAGATGCAGGGTTCGGTGTTCCGTCGCTTCCACGGGTAAGTGCAATATGAATGCACAGAAACATAGTGCACAAGTGTTACCTACTAACATAGTTTCAAGGTTTTATTTACTAACACAAATCGCTTTTTTATCATATTTATGTGAGTCTGTAAGGTATATGTATATCATCTTTGGGAAAAAGTTGCCTGAACATAATAAGATGTGATGTTGTGTAACGGACATGATTTTGATTTCTATATCATATTTAAATTATCATATTTTGCTATACTGATTTCAAATGTTATTCAATGTATTACTGTACTGTTATGTACAACTGTAGGTATTTATCATAGACACGAGAAGAAGAACTTTAGCTTGAGGTAAAGGTAATTTTAATAGTAGGTCAATTTTCAGTTACTTCATACAAGAATGTAACAAACCACGCAAATCAGTTTCCTCCAAGTCATAAAACCTACTTATTCAGACCTTGCCCTATATGCAATCTAGTCTCATTCAATGGTATACAAAGTAGGCAACAATGTAGTGTAATCGACTGCTGATGAATGCGATTCCTCGCGAAAGAGGCTAATGGAGCCAATTTGCGGTCATAATGGCTGCCGGCCACGTGGGTGCAGTTGCTCTTGATTTTGACAACTGGATCGTGAGATGGCGCCACTGATACGTCACGAGGTGGTAAACGTGGAAAAAAGTGTATGATATGTAGTATGAATATAAAATGATGAACAGGTTGGTTGTAAAAATGTTTTTGCTGTCGTTAAATTATGACATGATGTAAAATGGAGTAGCGTACAAATAGGGCATCGTTGAAATAACTTTTGAAATGTTAAGTTTTTTGGTGAGACAGTGGATGACTATACTCTTGACGGTTTTCGGTCATGTCGGGCAATCTCAGCGGATATTAGCCATGGGCGCTGAAGATATTTCAGTGAACCAGTGTGTGCGCAGACACAGGTGCACTTTTATGGAACGGAAATCCAACTGTTTTTAGAGGCACGGAGGTATCATACTGCTAACTTCCAAACTCCGATCTGCAACTGAGAAATTCCTATTCTAAAAACCTAATAACACTTTTCACCCGACCTGGCAATCGATCTCGCGACCCCACGTTTTTCAGTCACGCTTGCTACCGCGACCAACAGAGCAGTAGAAGAGCAAAAGCAACCTGAACCTATCTCATACCTTCAAACCAACAACAAGACATTATTACATGGGAACCAGGTAAAGTACATAAACACCACTTCAAATAAAGTTCACATAAGATCAATATCTACCTTCCCTACACTACTGTTCAACACAATTCAAAAATGTCAACCCACCATTACAAACAGCATCAAAAGAGTTCATGAAAGCACATCCCGCAGTCACAAACAAGAGATTAAACATTTTATCAGTAAGTTCATCTCTACTAAAAAATGATTTCGTTTGCCACGGATTGAATCGGAATTAAATGAACGGTGCCCCCGGGAAACCGGAGGGTAGAAAAATAAAGATGGGTGCTTATCTAGATGTAGAAACGGAGGACTGTAACGTGGGGTTCACGTGAAAAGGATACGGTGCGGCGGATCACTTCAAAATAATTGAAGTTAAATTTGTTCATTTAAATTAGGTATGGTATAATGATACAGGAAAGGGGAATTGTATACCTATAGTAACAGATTGAAATGATAAAATCTTTAGATATGAATGCGAATATAATGATGGTTTGTATAACTGTTTTTGTAATGAAGCAGTATGCTTTTATGATCTTTTGGAACAGGGGGCAAAAAGGGTTTAAGTATTATTCAAGAGAAATTGTAATTATAGTATGCAAATGCTGCTTCAATCTTAAAATAATTGTCGACCTACTTATTTATTATATTTTTCCCAAGTGAACTGGACTATCTAAATTAAGTAGTATTGATGAAACAAAAGAATAACTGGCACAAAAATAGAAAAATAATTAACGAAACATAATATCACGCCTATAATCCCCGAAGGGTTTGCAGAAGTGTACCTAAATAGTACATCTACTTTTCGCCCTTGTACTAGGGTGCGAGCCTATTGTCACCAACTGGGCACAAATCCAGATTCCATGGAACCATTCCATTCAACATTGCATTCTCAATAATATTCGGCCCGACTCGGGAGTCGAACTAAGGGCATTCTAGCAGTCGCGCTCTTGCGACCACTACACCAACGAGGCAAAAAGAAAAATAATTAAACCAACAATTTCTAAAATACTAACATCCACTAGACTGAACTCCAATCACACTTTACTAGTCAAACACAAGTAGTTATTCAACATTTGCGGTAAATAAACCACGTAGCAACATTTCAAAAATTGATTGATCATTTGACCGCAACTAGTGGACGAGATTAAATTAAAAGCATGCATACTACAGGAGAATTATTGGTACAATTTGCCAATTTAGGTTTTCCACGGACAGGAAAATTTAAAATGCCTGTGTCCGATGCAATTTGACAGCCATAATTGTCCATGGAGCGTGTTAAACCGTACTTTGTCCATTACAGTGTTTCAATTGTATGGGACACGTACGTTCAAATTAATAGGGGCCTGTATTAGGGTTTGGAGATGGGTTTAAGCACTCCTCTAATCACCTCTTCTGTTACAGTGGAGTGAATTTGACCAATTAATTCGTGCTTCGAGTGTATGAGATTTTGTGCTTATTTTCTATTACCACTGTCATACGCAGTGTTAATGAGAGTACTGTATTCTTGTGATTAATTGGATTCTGATTTTGAACTTGATACGAACAAACAATTGCACAACATTAGACCAGGTTTTATTATTGTGGAGCTCGGATAGGCGGTCGCTCCTTGTAAAATACTGGTATACAGCGGCATCCGGATAGACTGGAAGTCAACTTCATCATAGCTGGGAACATGCTACACAGATAATGATGATGAAATCAGTTCATCAATAAATTTCTGTGATAAATATGAATGTATGGCTATAAGAGTAGAGGAAAACCAAAGAAATGCAGATAGACTGTGTGACAGATGATGTGGTAGGAAGGAGATTAGTGAAAGGGGTTTGATAGTTTAGATCATCATTTTAGCCGAAAGACGTCCACTGCTGGACATAGGTCTCCCCTAAGTGTCGCCACATTGACCGGTCCCGTGCGTCTCGCATCCAGCGGATCCCCGCAACCTTCACCAGGTCATCGGTCCACCTAGTGGGAGGCCTTCCAACGCAACGTCTTCCAGTTCGCGGTCGCCACTCCAGAACTTTTCGACCCCATCGGCCATCCGTTCTGCGAGCAATGTGCCCTGCCCACTGCCACTTAAGTTTGGCAATTCTTCGGGCTATGTCGGTAACCTTGGTTCTCATGCGGATGTCCTCATTTTTGATTCTATCACGCAAAGTAACTCGGAGTTTAGATCAACAGCAATAATATCAGCAGTTAAAACATCAACACCGCAACCAACGATTCAAAATCTCAACACTTCAGAATGTCAGCAGCTTAGTAGTCAACAGTTAACCAGACCAAAGTTTAAAATCTAAGTAAGTGAGCAACAAAAAAGAACAAATTTTAAATTTATTAAAAGATATCTAAATATAATTTTCTTTTTTTTGTTTATTTACTTATTTTAATATACTGTGTAATTACTCAAGTTATACCTACCTATACCTGATCGACCAAATAGTTGTTAAATAAATGGTAAGCACGCCTAGTCAAATAATGTTTACTTAAAGTGAAGTGCGTTGCGGAAGTGTTGCAAGAGTTTTTATTCGAAAGATGAGTTTTTCCAAAAGTGTCCCTGTAAATTTTATACATTAAAACACAGACATATTTATCGGTTCTTATGTGTAAAAAATTGTACTATTGCATGCTATAATATTGGCCAAATGTGTGTTACTAAATATTTTATATAAAAAGAACTTCATGTACCTACCATATTTGATGCAATAAATGAATTGAATTGAATTGAAACATGTCTAACATTAATTAGAATTATTTACCTAATACTTTCTAAGTTAAGCTTTGGTCTGGTGAACTGTTGACTTACTCAGCTGCTGACATTCTGAAGTGTTGAGATTTTGAATCGCTGGTGTTGCGTTGTTGATGTTTTAACTGCTGATATTATTGCTGTTGGTCTTAAGTATCAAACCCGAGTGAAAGAGACGTATGGAAGACGAGGACATTTCGCACCGACCCCTTAAATTGGTACAAGGGTAGGAGAACGACCCGTCGGGGCTGCGCGTTGTTGTAAGAAATACCGCGGCCTCGACATAAAGGGCTAAGAAGGAACATGGGTGGTTTTTAGTCAGTAGAAGTCTGATTCTCCCTTTCGCTCTGCCCAAGAGCAGGAGGGTTATTAGATGATTTTCAACCCGCCAAAAAAAAAAAATATGATAATCATTTCGCGTGACAAATACGCTTACATAAAACTAACTTAGAGTAATACACCCGTTCATAGTTCAAATTCCACATTATACACGGTAATATTGGTATAGTAACTGCTCTGGAATTATCCCCAATCTATGACTATGTGTGTCGCTTTCACTGTGGCGTGTATGATCGCTTCAAATAATAGACTATTGTCTATAGCAGTGCACGAATTAGGTCTAGAGCTAGTGGTTTATGGCATACGTTGATCTATAGGGCATGCATACCATAGAGTATTCAAGTACATACGTTTTAGTAACTGTTTAGAATATGATAAAGAATGTATACCTAATATTGTGAAGGTTGCGGGGAGGGATCCCTTTGATGCAAAACAACCAGTCAAGGTGGCGACACTTGGGGAAGGACTATGTCCAGCAGTGGACATCTTTCGGTTGAGATGATGATGATGATGGTGACACCTAATATTTGATTATCGTTGTTGCTGGTGGGTACAGAAACTGTGTTTTCAAATTCAACAAAAAATATGCATCTCTAAAACATAGCCTAGGTTCTAATGATAAAAAGAAAACTAATAAAAATAAAAAGTCTAGAATGGGTAAACAATACTTGTAACTATATAAATGTTACAAGAAAAAAAAAGAAAAGTTTTAAGTTTACGCCGAGGTAAAGCAATAGTACAAGAACAATCGTGGGTTCAAAAACCCAGGCAGGCGCATTACTTTGTATAATTTATTTCATTACCACTGCTCTCAAAACGGTGAAGGAAAACATCGTGAGGAAGTCTTCTTTAGAAGAACTTAGAACCAAAAAAAAATCGAAGCCATGTGACATCTACTAACCCACACTTGGCCCGCATGGTGGATTATAGCCCATTCCTCTCCTAGAGAGGAGGCCTGAGTTCCTGCAGTTTTAACATTACAGGCTGATGATGATGATGAAAGCAAAAGCATACCCATTTTTCGCCAGTTATCTTTAAGAGTTAGGTATTACGAGCACATTGTCGATCGATTACAAATTCAGACTCCTTTAGATAAAATTGCACAGCTTCGCATACTTAAAAGTCACACTAATAAAAGTTCAGTTGCAGTTTCAGTGGTCACTTATCTAGAGAACAAATTGGAGCATTATGCCTTCGATTTCTATAGCTGTGGCGCTATCGCTTTCCTGCAGTGCTGTCAACTCCTACTACTTTAGGAGTTACCTTCAACAAACGTAGTCGACGTTCGCAACTTTAGTAGGTAATGTTTAATAATAATTTATCCATATTATTTCCCAACGATCAAAATGGTCAGGCCTTATATTATCTATTTTCTGAACACCCTGCCAACAATTCACTTGTCTCCCGTGGAGTTGTTCGGTACTACTCCGGGACAGTTCCGACGTACAAACTGAGTGGACGCCTAAACACAACAAAGTATCCTGGTTAACTGATTACTGAGCTTTCTACTGAGTATAAGGCCCTAGGTTCAATTCACGGATCGGGCAAAGTGTTATTGAGTTTTTCCATCAGGAATTTCTCAGTTGCAGTCACGGAGTCTGGATTTGTGCCCGGTTGATGTCAATAGGCTCGTCCTCTACTACATGAAACTTAAAAATAACTGATGTATAGTGGGTGTGTTAGCAGGTACACCTCTGCTTAGTGTTTCGGGCATAACAAGAGTGATGTTATGCTATGTTAAATTTCGCAATACTCAGCAAAAGCTAGCTGCTAGAGCAAAAACTTTCTCAGCGTTTCTTTGATGACACCAGAGATTGTCATAACCATTATTCATATTCCCACGAATGACAACTTAAGTGCACCCCGAACGTTATTACAGTAGAAAGTCTAACAAAGTCACGTCTGTCTTAGTTTGCATCTCATACTTTCCCACTATCAGGCTTCGTACATCTGTCGCAGTTACCTGATACGGGCTTGTGCAAAACAAGTCATTAGGTCACCAGAATGCACAATAATGAATTCGTCTTGCTATAATAATGGCGATACACCGCAATCAATTGTTAGACTACACCATTGTCAGACGATTCTGCACACGTGTAGGTGCGACCCTTAAAAAAAAGAGCATCGCATTGAATTGCATCATACAAAATCAATTCATGCCAAAGGTTTCTATATTCGCGTGAAATCGACATGTTAAGGTGAAAGTGTATTTATTTCGCTATCTATTCAAACTAGGTTACTATTATTCAATACTCAAAACATTCTCATGTCAATCATTACCGTGGGAAGTGCCGAAGTTGGTCTATTAGCAAGTTAATTCAACTTCTCACAATAAACTAATTAGGTTAAAAGTAATGTCCTTGCGAGGTGAGTCCCACGCAATGTGTTGTGCAGGTGACAATGCTCGGATTTTTATTCATCGACCAGATGATACGCAGGGGTGATAAAAAACAAACATTCACCTGTTGTCTTCAGATACTTGATAGTCCTACAGATGTGTGCACAAGTATGTTTGAGCAGGTTGCTTATTGGTTATCTGTTGTTATTAAACAAATAAGTTTGGGTGCTCAATTAATTTACATTCTTCATAATTTACAACAAGTTACACGTGTGCCGTTCCAGACTTAGGACGGTACTCTAAATTAACCATGAAGGAAAAGCTCGAATTCGCGATTTTGAAAAACCTTTAGCAAGGGGAAATCTGAATGTGCTAGAAAGCTGAAGTCCCTCTCATTTGTTTACTAACAAGTACCTACACAGTCCTCGAAGTAAACCGAAGTAAACCTTTCTACTGCAAGTTGTTCTCGAGTGTTTTATACTAATGTATTTGGTTCTTTATTTGCTCTGCTAACTCGGCAATTAACCGAACACGGGCACAATGTGTTTACGTGAGCGTAAATTTTCCCTACAAAGGTAGGATAACTCGAACCCCTCTCTTAATTTATGCACACCGAAGATTTTTTTTAATATGTTACAAACAAAATGACCCGAAGCGACAATCCCTTAATGGTTTTGCTCATACATAAATTTGTAGGCCGTGACCGAGCTAAAACAAACTGCGGCCCTGTAATAATTAATGATCATCCACATCTATTTTACGGTCGCTTAATAAAAAAGGCGTTATTAACAAATCAGAAAAAAATATTCGTTGTCTAACGCAGCTGCTCCACGGTTTTATTTGTTCTTTTCATTATTATTTTTTTAATAAACTCATCTGTCATCTAGGTAAAAGTGTCTTACTTAGAATTTTGAAACAAAATTATTAAAAATAAAGTTTAATACAACGGCTATAAAAAGCAGCAGTTACGGATTAATCGAGCTTCATTCGTATTATTCAATTAAAATTCCTCTAATGCTTAACAGACAACACTTATTTCAAATTGTTTAACTGGAACCCATTCTATAAAGTCATTGTAGGAGGCGTGACGAGCTCCAATGATTTAAACAAAGCTCTTAGTTGCGATGACACGGCATTCTTCGTGATAAATTTACTTCGGCGGTCTATTTACTTAGGGCAAGCATTTGTTTTTGAAACAATGAATTGAAAAGGTTTTCTTGTAAAAATTTGAAGAGATAAGCTTTTAGGCAACCACAATTTTTTGTATCTTATTTTTCAGTATTGTTTGTAAAAAGCAGTGCTAATCTAGTGGTGTGACCGTTGAACTCATAGGTCTCGTGTTCGAACCCAAGACACGCACCTCTGAATCATGTGCATGTGGTATAATTATCACTTGCTTCGATGAACTTGTGAAGAAACTTCGGATGACTTCGTGAAGAAACTATGCCTTTTTTTTTTTGCGGGTGGAAAATCATCGAATAACCCCTCCCGCAACTATGCCTAAGAGATATTTCTGTGTGTGAGTTGCCCATAATAAATGTCACAGACTTCAGAAGGTTGTATTTTTTGCAATTTCATTTTTGTTTTTTTCATCATTAGTTGTAATATCCTATGCTTACAAATATTCACTACGCATTTAACATTCAACCTCAAACCTAACCCTTAACTTTCACGATTCCCTTATTATTGCTTTACGTTAAGGAGTTATTCCTTCCATCATCAGCTCATCAACGTGAAATGATAATTGCAAGATGCGAATACTTGAAAAGCTTCAGAAAAAGCACGTAACACTTAATACTTGCCAATGAAATTTGAAGGTTGCCCTCCATTTCTCTGGGATCCCATCACCAGGTTCTGGTTTTCCTTGAAATATCTCCTTTTTAATTAAAAAAAAATCATCAAAATCGGTTCATAAACGACAAAGTTATTCGCGAACACACATAAAAAAGGTCCATAAATAATTTAAAAAAAATGTTAATGAAATGAAAAGTACTGGGCCAAATTATGTTACATTTTTACAGGACCAAATGACTACTATTCCGCATCAAACTAAAAAACAATCACGTAAGTCGGGTCATAAATCTAAGCTTAATCGATGTACATGAATAAAATAAAAAAGCA
Organism: Diarsia rubi; assembly: GCA_932274075.1. Lineage (NCBI taxonomy): Eukaryota > Metazoa > Arthropoda > Insecta > Lepidoptera > Noctuidae > Diarsia > Diarsia rubi. The sequence goes on along the minus strand of OW026424.1, from coordinate 13,287,187 downwards.
AACGAATTGAGAACCTCCTCCTTTTTGGGAAATTGTTAAAAACAGGCTTTTGTTACCATTATAGTCCAGGTTACCAATTTTATTATTCGACTTCAAAAATAATTATAATGAGAACCGTAGGATTTAAGCAAAAATTTATTTAGTCCTAACTGTTAAACCACCTAATCTATTATAAGCCGTTCCTGCCAACTACGTATTATAACCCTTACCTACTAAGACCTTTACTTTCCCAGGACAAAATCACAACAAAACTGTTGACCTTTTTGTGAAGTCGTGTTAAATTGAATGATGGATGCGTACCTACGCAATAACCTCGCAGGACCCCTCATGAAATATGATATCTGTACACATAATGATGAAGGGATAAAGGAAGGGTCTATATTGGGGCTGAAAATAATTTTCTCCAGTACTTTTGGCACTAAATGAATTCTAGGAATAGGCAGGTTTGAGTATCATTTAAAAAAGGATTTCTTGTTGTAATTTATGAATTCAATGTTGATGGAAACAGGGCCAGCCCACTTTTCATGGTACTCAGACATAACTGGCAAATGTCGATGTCCTATTGGATCAGAGGTGAGCTCTGCCTAGCCCTTTAGTAACTACAGGCGTGATGTTCTGTTGCTTTCTTTTAAATTTTGAACTAACCGTGTATTGCGTAACATGTAACATAATGCACCAATAAACCTTTTCAATAACCATCAAAAACCCATTCCACCTGTTGTAAGCTCAAAGTAGCCAACCCATACACTTAAAACATCAAATAACTAAATAGTTAAAGTACCTGTGCTTCCCTAACCGCGCAATTAAGACACTTACCAAAGAGGATGTGCTCTTAAACTTCGCAGTATTTTTAATGTAACTGTTTGATCTCTTCTGTTACTGATATCAAAGCAGCCCCAAGGGCTATACCACGCTAATCTTGTAGAACCTGTGTATTTTTAAGATGCAATTTACAACCCCTGTTTTGGAGTCCTTTAAAATGTAAATTTTTAAGTATCCTCTCTTTATCTTTGTGCTTTTTATTTTCGCTTTCATGAGCATCTTCGTTATTATTATTTAACGTTGAGGATCTGCATATTTTCATAAATGTATTAGCTTATGTTTTTATAAGGAGTCTCCGGATTGTTAATTTTGTTTTTTTTTAAAGCTTGTTCTGCCGGTTTACTATATTTGAAGGAAGTCAACGTGCGACTTTTTGTATGTCTTCTGAGGATAAGTGTCTCAGTCGTAATCTTATTATAAAAAATACCGTGTAGTTTTAGTAATTGTAATAAAACTTTAACATGCAATCATGAAATTTTCATTGGGGCTGGAGTTATAATGCTGTGCTCTGAGAACTAGGTACTAAAATCAATTTTGAAACACGATTGCAAAGCTACTACAAAATTTAAAGGAACTAAAAAGTTTAACTAAAGTCGCTAATAAAATCGTCGGTTGACTTTTGTAGGTCGTATTATTTCGACTATTAAAGGCTTACCTCTAATCTAAAATATTGAATGAAATCTCACGCTTAAAATCTGAAATCTACGGCCTAGTTTATCGTTCCATTATATGGGACTCCTTTATTAGATCGACCATTTTGCTCGGCTGAGTCAAGTATTGTCACAGTAGGTAAAAGAATAGTCTAGGTTACTAATACTGATTCTGAATTCGATGACATTAAAATATAAAACGAAGATAAAGATCACAATGGAAATCATTTCATTTCATGTCGTTTGTTTTGTTCACATGGACCATGAACCATTAAAAAAAACCAGTTGATGAAGAAATTAGTAGCTCACTCACTCATTCCGTAGCTCGTAAAACATTAAAAAATTGAAAGATATATTTGCCTCGTATTTTATCCTACACATTGTGAACTACCAAACCCAAGGCAATAATAACCAAGATATATTAATATTACCCAAAAACAACAACATTAAGGGTGTCCTATGATTATGTACTAAAGTATTAATGCTTAAACAGAATAGATGGATCCCTCGAGGTGTCCCTGCACCTATACCACTATAATATGTAAGGGGGCCATTTTATTACTATCCTATCTTGAAGGATAGGCCCTTCTAGAGGTGTTGTGAGAAATTTATGAAAAGCCTTTTTGGGGAACCGATAATATGTCCCTTTGTAAATATTACATTTCCTTTCAAGAACTAGGATAAAGTCGGCTCAAGATAACCATGGTTTAACACTTGAATGGAATTGAAAGGCTCTACGAGTCTTTTTTTGGACTAGGTTTGCTTTTCGTATTTGGGTTTAAGGTTTGGTACTTTAAAACTAATAACTAAGAAAATAGGAACAGAAAACGTAAGTGTTTTTTTGTAATACCTACATTTGAGATACTCCGACTGCCTCGGTGCCCTGGTTCGATTCCGAAGTCGGGTTTTTTATTTATTCCCCAGTCGGGATTTTTTAATCAGGAATTTCACAGTAGCAGCTACGGAGCCTGTACACCTTTTTCTTTCATAGATGTAAGTGGTAATTTACTCTAGAACTGCAAACGAATTACACAATAGGGTATTTCACCAAAAAAATCTAATTAGTCCGTCAGATAGATGTACAAAAAATAATGGACACGTATTTTTTTCTTTTTTCATTTATACAAAAGATGAAGACGATACAGTGCTTCGAAAACTCGCGTAAAGACGTGTGACGTTGGGCCGCGGGTTGTACACTAGTTATCGCGGCCTCGACATAGAGGGCGAAGAAGGAAAATGGGTGGTTTTTAGTCAGTAGAAGTCTGACACTCCCTTTCGCTCTGCTCAAGAGCGGGAGGGGTTATTCGATGATTTTCCACCCGCCAAAAAAAAAAAAGTCGTGTGACGTCACAAAGTTAGTACTTTTTTACCCACAAAGTGACGCCCCCACTCATGATCTTTGACACGTTTTATTTTCGTAAACTTCCATTAATTTGATCAAACAAAAAACACGTATCCAATATTTTTCGATAATCTAACAAACGGACCAATTAGAAGTTTTGGTGAAATACCCAATCGTTACTGTACGAAAATCAACACACCCCAACAAACACACATAAAATTAAAACCCAACCAATATTTGATCCAATTCCAAAAGCTATAATAACAGAATCGTCTTGGGCCCGTGCCTAAGTACACAAAAGTCTAAAGTGAAACATCTCGATGTCGATCGTTTATTTGTAAGTCAAACTGCATAACGGTACCGAGATGTGGTAAGTGCTATAACCAACAACATCAATATACTCTTAGTGTAGTGCTGAGGGGAATGCCACCTAGTGTGTTGTGTGGATGCCGAACTATGTAGCTGTAGATACTGTAGATACATCATTTTTTTATCATTTCTCTCATTCGCAGAATCATAAAAATCACACACAGGTCCACATTTATCAGCTATAAAATTATTATCTGCTATGGTACCGCGACCACAAAAATGGATCACAGTGTTGTTAGTCACGCCTCTTATTTCACTAGACTGGGACCGGTATTTGTTTGGCATTGTATTTGCCTACATTTTTTACATTATTATTAATGTGCTACGGATTTCTGTGAATATTTTTTTTGTTTTGGCTTATAGGTATGTTAGCGTACAGTAAGGTTGAAAATACAAGATGATTTTTTTGTCACCGTCCGAATTTAACTTTATTTTAAATATAACTAGCTGATGCCCGAGGCTTCGCCTGCGTGGATGTCTAATGACTAAAAGTAATCTTTTCATCCCCCTTTTCAACCCATTTTTCGCATTAAAAAGTAGCCTATGTCCCTTCTCAGGCTCTAGACTGTCTACTCGTATGTACCAAATTTTATTTAAATCGTTTTGGTAGTTTTGTCGTGAAAGAACGACAGACAGACAGAGTTACTTTCGCATTTATAATAATAATATCAGTTAGGATAATAAATAATAATAATAAAAAGTAAATAAGTATACAAGAAGATTTTTTAGTCATCGTCGAAATTTTTTCTAGGCATTGGGTATCGTTCACTAACACCATCGGTGACTAAACAATCATCTTGTATAAGTAAGGAGTAGTATATTGAGAATCTTTTGACTTTTTGCGAGTTCTTAATTTAGTTTTTGCTCTGACTGCCTGGTTGATGAAGTGGACGACTACTATGCATGAGGTCTTTTGTTTATTCCCAGATCGGGCAAAGTGTACATATTTTTATGGTAATAAATTGAGATCTCGCGTTGTAAGGCTTTCGTTCCCCTGTCGGGGCTGCGGGTAGTCCTCTGGTTATCGGCCTCGATAGCGGCCTCGACATAGAGGGCGAAGAAGGAACATGGGTGGTTTTTAGTCAGTAGAAGTCTGACACTCCCTTTCGCTCTGCCCAAGGGCGGGAGGGGTTATTCGATGATTTTACACCCACCAAAAAAAAAAAAAAAAAGGCTTTCGTTCCTAGTCAAGGTTCCTAACCATGCATATCAAAGACGCTGGTTTTGGCAAAGAGTCAAGTTTGTGGAATGTTAACGCAGTTTTTGCTAGTTCATCTTGCTTCTTACAAATATTGAGTTACTTTTAACTCCTGGTTTTACTTAAAATATCCTATTTTTTGTAGTGGTGCTTAATATTATAATTAAGTTTCGTTTTACCTAAAATTCAAAAGTATTATCTTTTGGTACTCTCTTAATTCTTGTTTTTTACCTATTGGGTGATTTGTTGGAAGAAGAAAATATTGTGAGGAAACCAGCTTGTCTGAGATATATTTCTTGACGGAATGTAAAGCCAAGTCAAATGCTCATGGTGATCAAACTCTGACGCCAGTTAAACCATAAAGAAAATTGATATGAAAAATATTGTTCCAAAAAAAAAAATAAGTTTAAAAACTAAAACCCGACTACGAATAAAAACGCAGACTAATAAAACCGCGGTAAAAGTAGAAAACAAGCAAAAACGTCTTGTACAGTGAGGACAGCCGTTGTCGTAATGGCAACTGGCAGCTGACACCCGGGCTATTCTTACATATCTATTGACACCTCATTTATTAAAATCCGTTCAGTAGTTTAGGCGCTACGGTGGAACATACATACATACATAGACTGCCAAAATCATTACCCTTCCTTTTGGCTTGCCGTAGTCGGGTAAAAAAACATTCGCATCTCTAAAATAAAACGAACTCGCGGAAAAACACTTCCCGTTTTCCATAGTTTCTTTGTCTTTGTCATACCCCACATAACGCCAATTGTTTAATTTAAAATCGTATTGTTGTATTGTAATTGTGCTCCCTATTTACCATAAGAATAGCCTTTGTGAATCGGGTAATTTATAAACATTACAAATTCAAACATGAAACTGACCTGTGGCTAGCGATATTATGTACATACTTGCATTATAAGAGGCCTTGGAAACTTGTTGGAATTATGTGTGAAGTAAGCCAATTTCTATGCAATTGTAGGTTTACTTAGAAAATGGAATATTAGCTGCTTGTTCTGTTTTTTTTTTTAAGTTTTAAAGTCGATGTGCTTATGGACTGTTAAGGTCATTCTGTGTTTGTGTGAATGTGGCTCTGATCATCTATTAGGGATAGTCCATGTTGGCTGTAGAGCGGAGTGCATTGATAAAGTTTCTACTCTTAAGTACCTTTTATGTATATATGTGAATAGAGTGTGTGGTGGGGCTTTAATGTTTATGCAATAGTGCTTATTAGTCATTACTACAGATATTATATACGTTTACAGGGCCTATGGCCCCGTATTCTTCATAATAGAATAATTATCAAATAGCCACAAAGCTACAATTTATAATAATTAACTAGCTGTGTCTGTGACTATTTTATGATTTTTAACGTGATTATTATCGTATTATGATTCTGCAAAAGCGACCATTTATGGTCCCCAGAAGGAATGCCCGCTCTGTAAATATTAATATTTGATTGGCCTGTTGGTCTAGTGGTTAGTGACCCTAACTGCTATGCCGGAGGTCGTGGGTTCGATTCCCACCCAGAACAAATGTTTGTGTGATGAGCACGATCATTTGTTCTGTGTCTGGGTGTAATTTATCTATAATATGTATGTATTTAGAAATATATAAGTATGTTTATCAGTTGTCTAGTACCCATAACACAAGCTCTGCTTAGCTTGGGACTAGATGGCGTTGTGTGATAGTTGTGGAATATTATTATTATTATTTATTATTATTATAATATCTTGCAAGTTCTAGCATCAATACTGCCCAGAGCACCTTGGCACATAAAGTGGAAAATGGTTTAAAAATTAAATTGCCACGAGCAAATTCACGGGCCAAATCTAGTAGAGTCATAATACCGCTACTTTAATATCTCAGTAGTACTATTCAAAAGCGAATATCGCACGGGATTTGCTTCTTATGTAAATTTGAGCGAGTTCACGCAAAACGAAAAATGTTGCAAAGTTAGCACTTTCGCACCTACTTGTACCGATCCGACTGCATTTGAACTTATTAAAAGTAACTCCACTTTAAGAAGTATACTTTAGGGTCTTATTTGCATAACCCTGTGAAATATCCAGTTTTAAAGTTTTAGTTGTGAAGTTACTTTTGCTGCAGTTTGACATCGTTTCTTTAAAGATTCTTTTAAGTTGGTTGTCAATTTGCACTGGTTGTTTATAGAGTTAACTTAACACTGTGCAGTTCTCTTTTATACCTTACTCTTAAATCATTTTTGTAATTACAATCCTTGAAGTGGAAGCACAAGGGTACTTTGCAACGTTATTTTTTCAAATGTTTTATTAGCAGGTCAGTATCAGGCTGCAGTATGTTAAACAAAGTATGGTTTAATGATATTATGTCAATCATTATATGTATAATGAATGTATTGTTCATTGAAATCTATACAATTACATCTTCATGAAACAGTAATTCAATGGGATTCTAAACGTAAGGTTGGTAACGTAACACAACGTCTTCCCGGACTACTCAGGTAAAGAAAAATATCTTATCAGCCTTCCTCGAGTATGAAATTTAATCAAAAACGAAAGTGAAAAGAATAACCTCGAAATCGAAAGCAAGCCTTAATTATAAAACATATCGACATCATAATCGACTGTTGACAACTCACTAATTAATCCTTCTTTCCGCACCATCGAACATCCTCATTTACATTAACCAAAACACCGATCAAACTGTCAAATAACGGTCAAGTTCTATATCATTAGAAGTTGTCAAATGTCTCAGTTCCTATGACACGTAATAGGAGACGATAGCGATTAACTTTCAAGAAGTAATAGCGATAGCAATTGCACAGTCATGGGCTGTATTCTTCAGGTACCGACAGTGTAGGGTTACGAAGCGTGAGAGTTTTGCCGGACAGGTGTCAGTTTATATGTCATACAGTGTATTGTATGAAAAACATAACATAGTTTCTGATTTGAATAGATACGAGTATCTTAAAACTAAAAAGTAACACAATTAGTAACACATACACTAGTACTTTAATTCATTAGGTACTCCACATTTAAAACTTAATTAGAGTTTGCAAGTCTTCAATCACTCAACCAGTTAAAATTGGATCACAAAGCAGCAATTTATCAAACTGCATACGAAGATACTTATGTTCAAGTAACGTTAATAAACATGAGACTAGCTAGCAAATTCTACTTCTTTTTCTGTGTCAGGAAAATAATCTACCGTTAGCAAATGTAATTTTACTACTGTATTTTCTAACTTTTAACAAAAAGACGAGAGGTTAACGATGAAAAAGTAATATCAACTATCTAGGTCATTTGAAAAATATTGAAAAACTGGCGTCTTCTGAGCATAGCTTTTTAATACTCACTTCAGAAGACAGTTTAGTTTATTTAACTCATAGTTTTTCATTCCCTTGAAGTCTCAGAGACGATAAAACAAATGACACCCACCATATTTCTCATTTCTAATTCAGTCCGCAAGTTCAGTACGTGTGTCATTCAGTGCTAATATGACCCGCCGATATTACAGACTGTGAGCCGCCCGCAAGCGTTGTCTTCATACTAAATGGATGTACTGACTGCGAAAGAGTTTGGTATGCAGTTTAGACGTAGACATCTTGGCACTGCTCTGGAAGAAATGGTAATATTGCGAGCGTAATGACTTTGTAAACATTAACAGAGGCAAATAAGTAGTATCCTATCCTAAAACGTTTCCAATGATAAGACACATACCTCTTCTTTGTAAGAAGGTAGGTGAGGGGTACCTAATTGCGGGCCTGTGGACGGTGAGTAATGGGCTAGCTCGCCATCCGTCCGTCTTATGACGACGACAGGCCGTATCGACGGCGTGTTAAAGAGATGTCAGCAACATGGAAGGGGCCCGGGGCAAGGGCCGTCGCCCGTCGGGGCTGCGGGATGTTGTAAGAGATATGGACTCAAGGGGGTTAGGGGGGATAGGGATAAGAGCTAAGAAAGAACATGGGTGGTTTTTTGTCAGTAGAAGTCTGACACTCTCTTTCGCTCTGCCCAAGAGCGGGAGGGGGTTATTTGATGATTTCCCACACAAAAAAAGGGGTACCTAGTTGATCGTAATCAACAAATCAGGCTAATGGAACGCACCAAAGCTGCACAAGAGTTGTTTGAAGACATCATCTTGTACACTACACTATTTCATATACTGTACATTCTTAAAGCGCTGTGCAATTTGCAGTTGTGAGTTGTGGCGTCATTGTGATGCAATAAATTGTGGGAATTTGAGTAACGGTCCGACTATTTGTACATTGTTGGTCACCTTTGTGTGGTCTGGAATATAAATTAGAAGTTTACGGATATAAAATCAGTATAAGGTCGAAACCTTATAAACCAGTCAAGTTAAAAAATAAATGGAAGATTAATTGCACCTTTCTGAAAGAGCAATACCTTTGACGAAACTATTTTAGTGAGACTGCAATAAAACAAACGATTCAAATTGATATCGTGAGCAGAATATAAATGCATGCTGTGTGCACTGGCCACCTTTAAAAAAGCAATTGTGTCAGTGTCAATAAAGTGTATTTTTAAGTTACTCAATTTTGGTCTTTAACCAGTCCTTCCTCAGAGTATTAACTGAATCGATTGATTAAAACTTTAAAGTCAATGTTTAAATAGGTTTCAGCTATATGCGAAGCCAATCTCATGTTTGCTTAAACCTTTATTTAACGTTATACAAAGAATAAATGCTTTTAAAACTTTCTCTCCCGCTTGACCGCTCAAAAAGGATAGATTTTATAAAGAAAATTAAAAAAGTTAGTTCAAACAAGGGCGCGGATGATGTCCAACAGATTCGCTTGGGGAGCGTCGATCTTTTGATAAATGCACTTTTGTATTACTTTAGACGTATGATCATTCATTGCTGTTAAAGTTTGAACTTGCCAAACTGGTAAGTGAACTCAGCAAGCAATGTATGACTTGTATGGGGTATCTGACGAGCATTTTCAATATCCATTCTGGATGTTGTGGATGCTATATCGCCCGTACGTTGCTGTGTTTACAGATAACATATAAAAAATGGTGCGGTGAATTGTGATTGATAGTTTCTTTCAAAATGATATTGGGGTAGTGGACAATTTTGTTTCTGACGCTTTGTTTTATGAACTTCCTGTTTGACACTGGGCACAATGTTTTGTTGATCTTGAGTTAAGCATTTTCACACATTTTTAGGATTCTGGACCTCAAAAGGAAAAATCGGAATCCTTATAGGATCACTCGTGTGTCTGTTTGTCCCCCATTATATCCGAAAATACAGAGCCTCAAATTTTGAAAAATAACACAGAAATTAGTTCAACACTTATAGATTACAGGAAAACCTATGAAAAGAAACCTAAGAAACCTATGGAAAGTCTATGGTGCTCAAATAACATGGAATATCTCTAAATATCCACTACAATGTAACGGTATCTTTTATGCAAGTAGGACTGAACTTGGCCAGTTTTTTTTTTGTGTACTTTTTTGTAAACCAAACTCTTATAGTTCATCAAAACCCTCGTGTTTTACTAACTATCTCAGTAGCTTTCACATCACCATCATCATCAGCCTATAATGTTCCCACTGCTGGGACTCAGGCTTCCCAGCTTTCACACAGCCTGGCTCATTTCGAAAACCAGATCAATCGTAAGCTAGTAATCTGACGATGGTGAAATTGTTTGTTCGTAGGTATTAATTCTGACTGTACTTATTCTGTGTCAAATTTTGATGCCCCAAAACTTCATAACGAATAAGGATGTGGTCGAAAATTTAATGAGCTAACCTAAAAAAGCCTATTAACTCGCGACTTAAATTGTATGTATTGATTGCTTGCAGCCTATTCCTTTTATTTATAAATCAGAGTGATTCTATGTAATACATGTCAATTCACGTAGAACCCTGTTAATTTGTACATTTCGTGGGAAACTTACTCGTATGACTATATCGCACTACTACGTTAGAAAACCATGACACACAGGCCAATTTAGACCATCTACTTTGTTCTGACTATTAGCAACTTACTGATACGGTAATTTTTCAGGTTTCTCTTTTCATAACTGTGTCGCAAAAACTGAGCCAACCTACGCACTCTTAAATGTCGCACTACGTGAGTGAAAATTACCAGCAGTTGTAAATTCAGTTAGTTTTCTTTCTGTTGGTGAATAAAATATAAAGAAAATAAAAAAATAGTAAAGATTTGACATAATTTTGTATGACAAAACTGTGCAAAACCTTAACTAACTGATGGCTTAAGCAATCATTAAAGGTCTCTGAGTGCGGCAGTTAGTGTTCGTATCACTTTTGAGGGGTTTACTCAAGCATATTATATTTTTAGCTGCTCAATTCCCAAAAAAACAAAGGATACTATTTCACAGCTTCTATTAAAGCGATCAACCATCTTCCAAGACACAAGATCCCTAGCAATTATAAAAATAAACACAATACATATTCACAAATTTCACTAACAAACACAGTCGTTGAGACCGGTTTACGCTTCCTCATCCCTCGAAGCCATTCTACTTTGTTATTAGTTTCCTGAGCAAATAAATACTTAGTTACAGACAATCAGTAGTCTTGTAACTAACTTACTGAGAGACTAACTTCGAGGATGTTGACGGCATAATTAGACCATTTGATAGTTACTCTTGGTGCATGTTGATCTTGGCTTCACATTCTGTTGGTGATTTAAATATTTTCTTGATGGGTTGTTATATAATGTTGGGAACATTATAGGCGGATGCTGATGAGGTCACTAATTTGATCACAAGAAACAACAACCAATCAACAAAATATTTGGGGATTGAGCAGCTGCAGTATGTCAGGCCTCCTCTCTAGGAGAGGGATGGGCTATAATCCAGCACGCGGGCCCAGTGCAGTCACATGTCTTCGAGTTTTTTGGTTCTAAGACATGACGGTTTCCTCACGATGTTTTCCTTCACCGTTTTGAGAGCAGTGGTGATGAAATAAATTAGACATAGTAATGCGCCTACCTATATAAGTTCGATCGGGGCCGCCACCACTGGGCCACAAGGTCAAATAATACCAATACAAAACATCATATCACCGTTTTGGTGAACCTCATTTGGTGGCCTCTTTATTCTGCCAAGTTTCACGTTCTTGTGCCAGCCTAGTCCAGGATATTTCCACGTTGGCATCAAAAAGTCGTCTGCCTATCTCGGAGGCCGGTCGACCAGCACTTCGGCTGTTACCACGCCTTGCCACTTGTCCTGCCCAGTTTTATTTGAGTGTCATGACGCGATTTCATGTCATCAACTGGAAACAAATCCAGACTCTGGGCTGCCACTGAGACACTCCCGATGAAAATAAGAAACATCACTGATTGACTTACTGCGGTACTCAGAGATATTTAATGATTACTTAAGCCGGCACTTAGTAAATGTTTAACATCCTTTTGTATGACAAAACTGTCAAAACTTTTCTAAGTGATGGCCTAAGTATTCATTAAAGCTCTCTGAGTGCGGCAGAAACCGGGACATCTAACTCAGTAATGATGATAACTGCCAGCGAACGCTAAATCAACACGTGCAATTTTAGTTTTAGTTGTACCTGTTAGCATGTAATTAAGATGATGATGAAACTGTACCATTTAGGTTGTTTCAATATTAATATTTACATAACAGTGCCATAACGATTAATATTTTCGTTGTAAGGTGAGCAGTTAAAGCTATCATTAAATTAATTCCTAAATAAAACCAACACGAAAGTCTTCACCATCCAACTACAAGAAATGACTAAAAGTGAGTAGGAGGACAATCATATTTAAAAGAAGTAACCTATTTAGATGCGTTATCGAAACAGTTTGAAACTCAAATATAATGCGGTCACGCACCATAATGTGAATAAAATTCGAATTAATGACGCGTTCACAACTATAGAAAACATTTTATTTTGACATTACACCATAAACATAATAACAACACGATTGTTTCTTGTCAACAAACTTAAAAAAGCACAAGAACCAAAGGAATTTGAGCTTAAAGAAATAGTGAATAAAGGTGAAGTTAACAGTCATAATAAAATTATAAATTATGAGGCTAAGATCGTGGAAATAGCCGAATAAGCATAGAGGGAGCAATAATATGTCATTATATTATTAACTTATCTTCTCACCCTTGACAACAACAATGCAAGTTGTTGAAATATTTTGATATCGTTATTTCGGCTGCTACAGATTTTACTGCGTTTAGACATGCGACGGTTTAATTCAATTCGTGTAACTACAGGCGGGGTGCTGGGTCAAACGATTCTAACAGGGTTTACAGTTAGAACCGTGAGATAGATTATCTTTTTAGATTGCCATGACGTGACCAAAGTATTTTTATATTACTTACTCATTTCGCAAATACACGTAGGTTTGCAAAGCTGATGCATCGCTGATGGCGAGATATCGCTGTGTCACGAGTGCTTTGTGAGATCCAGGATGTTCTGAGACATTGCAGTTTTATGTTCACTTTAATTTGTAGAAAGTTACAAAGAGATACAGTAGATTTGCATAAAAGGTATTTACGTATTTATTTTTAATATACGACTGCCTGTGCACTGACTGACTGCATCAATAGTTTAGTGGTAGCAAGCACGACTGATGTAATTGGATGATTTTGGGTTCGTTCATAAAGGGCTAAGAAGGAAAGGGAGTGTCAAAAACGGGTGGTTTTTAGTCACAAGCCCGCCTCACTATTCCCAAACCACTGTAACTTCCGTAAGCCAGACTCAACAGTGGCGACCACAAGAAAAGCGCCGAGACAATGAAATGTCCCAGAGAAATGATTTGACTGTCTTGGATCCCGCAACGAAATTAATCAGAAAAGACAGAAGAAGAAGAGAGTAGAGAGTCAGTAGAAGTCTGACACTCCCTTTCGCTCTGCCCAAGGGCGGGTTTGATGATTACCCACCCTCCAAAGAAAAAGGCAAAGTGTTATCCCGACGGAGCTTCGGTCGAAAGAGATACCGCGGTCTCGACACAGGATTAAGAAGGAAGATGGGTGGTATCACCCAAAAAAAAGGCAAAGTGTTATTGAGTTTTCAGTAGTGGTCACGGAGGCTGAAACTGTGCCTTTTCTATAGCAATAGGCTCACCCCCTTTTGTATGTGTCATGCTTCATCATCAGCCATAAGACGTCTACTGCTGGACAAAGGCCATAACGAACGACAACCTGCCGTTTGAATCCACTGGTTGCCTGCGACTCTCACGATATCGTCGGTCCACCTGGTGGGACGCCTACCAACGCTGCGTCTTCCGGTTCGTGGTCGCCACTGGCCAGCCACAGGCTTACCTTTTAGGAATTACAAGCGTGATGTTATGTTATTTTTAATATTAACATTATTAAATGCCTCATAAAAAAATATACAATTACAGGAAAAAATAGACCTTTAAAAACAAATGTAGTAGCAAGTTGATACAACTAAAAACAACAAGATCGTGATCTATCAAAGATATTCCCATTTACTGAACCACAGCTTGTTATAAAAATATAAAAGCTTGAATTTTTACTTTTTTCAATTTAAACCGCTTTCCTCGGCATTAATTGAAAGGTGCTGACAAGATACGTTGATAACCAAAACCGTACGTGTTTTTCTTGTAATGCGGCCAATTTCAAAGACTCGTAACCATATTCTTTTCGCATACCTGCCTTTACTCCCAAACATTTTAAACTGAAAACAGAGGATAGAGTTGAAATAATTATTTAAGCAATAAAAAGTAAAAGCGCTTTTTATTTAACGTTTTACACATGAAAACTAACGACAAAGCAAAAATTCACATACATTACACAATTTTCGTTTAAGCTTTATACGACCGAAATTCCGGAGTGCAACTTTCCGTGCGGAAATTTAAAATATCAAATAGCGAGGCCCCGAATGTGGAAAGTATAATAAACGCACTCCAAGTGAAGTGGGCAGTTATGAAAAATTTAATACACCCACTCCGAAGAGTTTCAAAGGACCTCGCCAAATAAACCTCTTAGTGAATAGTCGGAGATATGGCGAGATTTGCATAAGAAGGCCGGACGGCCGACTCTGGGGGCAGACGATCGTGTCTTGCATCTAAATAACGTCTTATATTTGCAAATATTGACTCTTGCCCGCACCCTTCCAAAGGGTTTCAATACTTATTATCTTAAGACAGTTTAGAGTGGCAAGTTGATATAAGAGGGAAGCTGACTCAAGAGGCTCTTTTTAGCAAACTTAGCGATAATGTTTATGTATAAACAATGAAACCACAATTTTAGACGAAACTGTAAATCTTGTTAAAATATTGTTCTTATTCTCTCAATCTTTGGGGTTTACAAAATTTTATTGCTGACTTTATTGACTTTCTGGAAACAGCTCATGTTCCTTTTTTGTGATTTGGGTGAGGAAGCGAAACCCTTGTAAGCTGTCGGTTGTGAAATGCGCATAATGTCGGTCGTAAAATTTTCCGGCTCACGTTTACAAATCCACATACTGATGACTAAAGCCCGGTGTACTGAATCATCATTGCTATAAGCCTACTTAGTATTCAGGACCTACAAGCGATAAGGCAAATCATGGCTAATGATTCACCTACACTTTGTTCCCACCGGTTCATTTGTTAGCCACTCCTCTTCAGCGAAAAGGGATCGACATGACAGTGCTAAAGATATTATCGATGGAAGATTATCATTTCGCGAAATATGCTGTTTAATGCCTCTTATTGTTTAAGGAAAAACATGAGATTCGTAGCTTTGAGATGCACCGCATAAAAGTGGTAAAAAACTTTTTACGGAATTTTGCTCGCTTCGTTTTGAGCTTTTTCGTTTAATGCCGAATCTCTGATTACCAGTTCCAAACTTCGACTAGCTTTCTACTTTTTAGCCTATTGAAAATGTAGATAAAGCTTCAAAATATTTTTTTTTTTTTTTATTGCAGATAGGCTCGCGTTTGACTACTATCTCACCTGATGTTAAGTGACGATGTGGTCGAAGATGTAGCACGCTGACCTAGAAGTAACCTATTCACTCTTGACTTGAAGACCCCTAGGTTATACTTATCAGGAAATACAGACTAATTATGTTGTTTACCTTAAAATTTGATTTCATTTCATTGCTGCATCTGGTAAGACTGAAAGCCGACCCCAACATAGTTGGGAAAAGGCTAGACAGATGATTATGATGACCTAATAATTTAATGTAATATTTTTCTCTCATTTTATTCCTCGTGGAAGAGTTATGACGTCATCGCGTCAGTTAACCAAAAAAAATGTGACATTTTCCGGTCCATTATATTCAGATTCAACGTGTTCATGAGCGGCATGATTGAAACGGTGAATCAAGGCCGAAAAGGAAAACAGGGAATGAATAATGATAATATATTCTAAAGAACCACACAAACAACGTGCGTTTGCATGATAAAACGTGGATCGTGATAGACTCGCCCAACTTTCGCCCATTCATCCGTCGAGGTGTATTCGTCATTTGTAATAACAATGAAACGCACTTTAAAGCTATGCAGTTCACACATATCATCACTTAGCTTTATTGCACGAAATATTTTGAACATTCTCACGCTTTATTTTATTGTATCATTATCTACTATCAAAAGTTTTTGACTTCGACGAAATTAAAAACTCATTATAATTACAATGATCATGATATTCCAGGAATAGTTGTTTACAGGGGGAGTTTACAGATTGGATACGTCAAAAGTTTACGGCAGTGATTAAACATACAGACCATGTTCCTACACGGAAACATCTAATCATGTTAATTAAAATTAACGTTAGGCGGAGCTAATAACAGCGTATTGTTGTCATTCATGCAACAATGACCACAACACATGAATAAGTGGACATGTTGAAAGGAGAAACCGAAGATTCGTTGCGTTGATTGTTAAAGAACAGAGGTAACATTGTGTAAGATGGTCTGGCGGTCTCTAAAGTGGTCACAATGTAGGCGTTGGCCAGTTTATTGCCGTGTATAGACATGTACGAGTACTTCGGAGTGAATGATGACTGACACTCCCACTTGGTATAAAACATTTTGAAGCTGTTTGGGATCTTGTTTGAACATCGAAATTTGTTTGGGGATATACAAGTACATAGTTAAGAATGATTCACCGGAAACCTTCTTGGTCGAACAAAATAAATATTTCTGTTAGACATCAATTTTGAAAAAAATATCTTCAGTGGACAAATTAAAAATATCATAATTCTAAGCCCTATTTCTCTAATTGAACTGATAATTCCATCACAAAGGATGCGTAGTATATACCTATAATAAACATATAATACTTCGAACAAATCCGGTATAAACCACTTCGGGAGACAAAAAACAAAAGTGGTGTCCGTCGTCGATGGACACGCGCCTCTGCGGCTGAACGATCGTCTATACTATCCGGAATAAACAAGATAGAATTTTACTAGAGGAATAAATGACGAGGATAACGATTCAAAAAGGGCGAAAGAGGAAGGCGTATAAACGGAATTGGGAGCAAAATCATTCAAGGTTTACGACATTCAAATTATTAAAGATTAATCTTCTCTATCGAGTAAATCTCTGAGGCCATAATGTATACTT
Source organism: Diarsia rubi (assembly GCA_932274075.1). Classification (NCBI taxonomy): domain Eukaryota; kingdom Metazoa; phylum Arthropoda; class Insecta; order Lepidoptera; family Noctuidae; genus Diarsia; species Diarsia rubi. The sequence goes on along the minus strand of OW026424.1, from coordinate 13,270,283 downwards.
TATAATATAATATCACGCCTGCAATCCCTACAGAATGGGGATCGGACTCAGCTAAAAAAATATGGTTCTAATTATTCCGTCAGTTAGATTATAGAACAATATTGGATACGTGTTTTTTCTTTAGTCAAATTAATAAAAATTGACGAAGATAAAACGCGTCGAAGATCATGAGTGGGGGGTTGTGACGTTAGTTGTAGGTTAAAAATGTACTGACATGTGACGTTTTCGAGGAGTTCACGAGTTTTCGAAGCACTGCATCTTTTTCATTTTGTGTTTATGTGAAAAAAATAAAAATATGTTTTCAATATTTTTTGGAAACCTATCTGACGAACTATTTTTTTTGTCCGATCCCCTATTAGATGGAGGTTTGCTTCACATCACCTTAATTTAGCCAGTTATATCGTAAATCCGTGAAAGACGAGGCTAGTCAACATATTGCTACCATCCAGGCACTTACCCACGGGACACTGTTGAGAAATTCTTGAAGAATACCAAATAACAATTTATCAGAGCCGATAATATAATCGACCCTTTTTTTTTTTTTTTTTTGGTGGGTGTAAAATCATCGAATAACCCCTCCCGCTCTTGGGCAGAGCGAAAGGGAGTGTCAGACTTCTACTGACTAAAAACCACCCATGTTCCTTCTTCGCCCTCTATGTCGAGGCCGCGATAACCAGAGGACTATATAATCGACCCTAGAAGTGAATCTTGTGTCCAAATATACCAACGTGAACTGTCACGTTGGTATATTTGGACCTACATTTTATTACTTTTTTTAACAATTGCTATAACCCACTCATTTAAATAAACAAAAATATCGTGGGGGTTTTTAGTAATTAATTCCTCTCATTATTCCACTTTTTAATGCATCATTATTGCATACGAATAAAGTTCAAGGTCCATCAGTAAACTCGAGCTACTACGACCTATAATTTCCTATATGGCCCTTAGTCTGCAAAAAGGCACATTTGCTGCCATCTTTCGCAGCAGAGCCGGTGTCCATCGCTTATTTTTTGCCCATAAGACAGGTTTTACGACTGCAAGAATAAATTCTGTTATGGCAACCGCAAGTCTACAATTTGCGCAATACCATATGTTTCGTTCTTAGCCTTTGCCTTATAAACAAATCTTGTTTTTATAAGTTTAACATTTAAAGTAGCTTTAAAACCGAGTAAATTAAGACTTAAATCCGGTTTGAAAAATATTCTGTCTTCATTTTGTTTGTCTTTTGTTGATTCTTCGTTTGAAATTGTTTTTCCGATAAAAACGGCCAATCACGTGACAAGAACATCCTCATTTCTGTTGACTAGCGGTTTTCGTTCCCCGTCATTGGCTATCGAGTTTGCGGTCGCCGAGACCACCATGTTTGAAAAGCGGTTCAAAATGACTTCAACATCGATTTGTTGCATAATTTAACAGATATCTATGTTTAGACTTGTCAAGTTCATTTATTGCAATTATTTATTAAAATGAGATATTAAGTAAAGTGCAAATAGCGCATCGAGCTAATAATGTAGGATTCATGTTCTCGTGAATATTCTAATCTGATTTTGTTATCTTTGTAAATAGAGCTTGTTATTTGTCGTCCCAGAAAGGATATTTCCAAAGTAGATACAAGTCTGTGGTAGGTAACACACTTATCCTGTATAACGACTTAATGAATCTGTACTTAGTTCGTGATGTTTACTTCATACATTAACACAATCTTGTGCTTTAATCATTCCATCATGAACGGTAATAACGAAACATGGACTGCACTAATTTGTTTGTTAAAATGATCTTTTAGTTTCTCACTCAATTTAGTAAACCATTTAGGCATCACCTCCTCTCTTTCCTTCTAACTACAAAAGACAAAGACAGTTGACGTCACAGGAACCCACGTACAGTGATGATACATCAAACATTTCCAACGGAAGTTTGTTCACGGATCCTGTTGGACTGGTTCCTACTAATTAACATAAAAACAAAGCTAGAAACTCATTGAACGATTTCTCTTGAACATTCCTTGGTGTTCAACCACCCGTCTATTCGATATCTGTCGCATCTAGCCCTAATCCTATAAATGACATCAGATAAGATAGAGAACATGCTGCGCCAGTGTATTTTATGTAGTGAATTAAAAGCATGAATTAATGTATTTCTTGCGGTTCAATTTAGATATAAAATCGACATCTCTGTTTCGTATCGATTCGATTAAGTTGATCAACAAGAACAGGCAGTTGATTCTGATATAGAGATGTTGATAAATTGAATTTGCACCTAATAATGGTTGATAAAAGACAAAATAAAACTTTTTTTAATGCTTCATACTCATACGTGCGTACTTTTAGGTTCATAAATCATTTGTATTTTTAAAGATCAGTTTGAGAAACAATACTATACAAACCTGTCAGATCCAAAAAGTGAGCATAAATATAATAATACTGTTTGGTCCTGTGATGATAAAGTTAACCAGCATGACAACACTTTGAACATCTTTTAATTATTTTATAAGTTCCTCGAAGATTACACATACTTTTGTAAATATGATAAAATATGCACAAGTATCAAAGCGAGCGTCAAATATTCGTCCACTTCGCTGTCAGTGTGAATTCATTAAAGTGTAAGTTATTACATAAATTCGTATTCAATTATCAAATTGCATAACCCAACAATAGAAACTAATTTAATAAACATACTGCATTGACCTTATCTTTATTATACAATTCGAGTGTATTTGTCTTTCAAATTACCAGTATCAGTTTATTAAATAAATCTTCCGCTTCAACTGTGTCTTCTGACTTATCTTCACTATTAGCATTATTGATTGAATTGAATGGCATATTATTTGTCTGTGGTTAAATTATATTTATGTTGTTACTGAATGAACGATTGTTAGAAAGTCACCTTTGTTATAACTTCAGTGAATCCACTATGGGATTGAATTGAAGTCGTATTTTTCTAACTTAGTCCTCAAGGTTCACAAAGTTTTGCAATAAGTTAAGCTTATTAGAGTATTTACAAAGTTTTGTAAATAAAAAAATACTTTCAAAATTGGAATACAATCAGTGGATAGAGCAAATATAGGTACACATCTAGAATTTAAAATTTTATTTCGCTTATAAACTTAAGTGGAGGTTGGGAGATTGTATTTTTTACGATCTAGGCTACACTGTTCCAGCCAATAGAAATTATTTTAATACCTATATAAATTAATGGCCTACACAAAACGACTCCCGCTCCGCCTATGAACGAAGTCTAACCCCAACATTATCATACGCTATCGGAGTCATCTCGGGCGACAATATACGATCAGTGACATCGGACCAAATCTCCGTTAGAGATCACTTTGAGTCGCACCGAATGATGGCATTAGATGATCTTATATTTATGGCTGAGGGACCAAGCAGGTCGTATTGGAGGAATTCGTTCGTTAAGTTGGTACTTGGCAGTTGAATGAAAGTTTTCTTTGGATCTGATTTGGTTGATTGTGTTAAGCCGAAATTGTTTCGTAATGAGGTGCAACTGTTTTTGATGTCAGATAAAAAATGTTAATCGTTTTAAGCGTCATTGACAAGAAATAACCTTTTTTTTTTTTTTTTTTTTTTTGGTGGGTGTAAAATCATCGAATAACCCCTCCCGCTCTTGGGCAGAGCGAAAGGGAGTGTCAGACTTCTACTGACTAAAAACCACCCATGTTCCTTCTTCGCCCTCTATGTCGAGGCCGCGATAACCAGAGGACTACCCGCGGCCCCGACAGGCGTCGGCCCTTTCGGGCCCCTCCCATGTTGCTGACATCTCTTTGAGGCGCGCGTGGAACACGAACGCGCCGTCGACACGGCCTGTTTTCGTCGTGAGACGGACGGACGGCGAGTTAGCCCATCACTCACCGTCCACAGGCCCGCGTCTACGGTGGCCGGAGGTCATCGCGGGACCCCCGACGCCCGGAGCGCCTCCCGCGGCGGCTGGGACGAGAGGTTCTCTCCCTCTCGCGTTCCGCCACCTCCTTCGCCAGCATCACTGCTTCGCAGAAGGAGGCGACGGCGTCCCATTCCTCCTCGCCCCGGACCATGGCTTGCACCAGGGCCGGGCGCGAGAGGTCGCCGCCGCCGATCGCCGCTACGAGAACACGGCGGGGCTCCGCCCAAGCGGGGCACACCTCCACTGTGTGCTCCACCGTGTCCTCCGGCCGATCCTCGCAATGGTGGCATCCGGGCGTTTCCTCCCGCCTGATTCGGTGCAGGTACCTCCCGAAACAACCGTGTCCGGTGAGGACCTGCGTCAGACGGAAGGTGAGGGCGCCGTGGCGCCTCTCAAGCCACTCCTCAAAGAGGGGACTTACCGCCACTATCGTGGCGTGCCCTACAAGAAATAACCTAAAAAGAACTTCAGTTCTCTATTATAAGTCACAGAAATAATTACGAACTAGACTTTGACGCTCCCATCTTATTAAAAAAACAACTCCTGAAATCGGAGGATAAACATAATTGGTTGAATTAAAAACTACATACTACTGCAAGTAAAGATTGTCGAGAAGTGCAAGAGCTTCTAATAAAGTAGTACTAAAATACTAACAGATAAAATTACTAAGTTTATGATAATCTGAAAACCTGGATAAGTTGTTACTGCTAATAGCCAATTGCAACGATAGCGCCAGGCGCTTCTAGATATAATTACATAGGTACTACACTCTTACTAAATAATTGATCACATAAATTATGGATTAATTCACACAAGACACCAGATACGTAAATAAGAATTTGTTAATTAAAGAAGCTCAATTAACTCGAGTATGGGAATCACCGACTGTGAGGTTAAAGCGAGTTACAATTTCAGTATGGGTCAGGACAGATTTGCCGGAATCACACAATGTGCGATGGTTGCCTGAAGACAGCCGTCGCTTCCGAGACAGGCCCAAGTAACTGACTGATTGATCAGAAAAAGCTAAACACCGTCAGAGTTGGAAAGGAATGGGGGGAGATATTTTGCCCAAGAGTGGGAAAGGGATAACAAAAAAAGGCAATAATCGTCACGGTGAAGAAGGTTTAAAAAGCGGGACGCATCCTCTTCTGATGGTTCCAATATATTTTTGAATCGTAAAGGGCTTCGGTAAATTGACATTGCTGTTTCCAAACAAGGTACTATAACAGATCAATGACTTATTCGTCTATTTTCTGCATCCATTAAACGACTACCATTCAGCAGACGATCGATGGCGAAACAAAAACTTGTATCTGCAATATACTGCAAAGATGAAGACGCAATAAAACACAGAAGGGACACGAGATTTGTCCACGTCTACATCACGTTTTCTTTTTCATTTAGAATAGATTCTTATCAGTATCAAGGTTTGAGAATCTTTCATCGCTTTTGTTACAACATTTTATTATCAAAATGAAAACCTATGTCGTCATCCACAGCCCGATTTCACCCATAAGTAAATAGGCCTCTCTTTCCTTGTGCCAACCTCCACATTTTTTGTGCCAGCCCTATCCAGGGTATACCCTGGCACACAACCCTGCACCCTGGCTGTCGTTTGCCCATCGCTTTTATATTACGATAAAAAAATCAATAATCATGATTCTTCAATTCTTTACCTCAAACTAGTATTTACGTTACGTAACGGTCATCGAGCATTGCATTTACATTGCTTTACTTTTAAGTTGATTGATGTACCACAAATACTACATACAACTAGCATAGTAACACTTACATCACTTCTGCGCTATTTACGCGTTTCGTCTTTGCCGCTACCCTCGTCGCAACAGCTGGCGCCATAGCGGATCGGCAAATAAACTGTTTGCTCACAGATATTAAATTAGTTTTACGACAGCTTATTGTTAGAGTTTTTGTTAATTAATTGATATGTCATTCTGTTATTAACTTTGTCGCCTGTATGGGTTATTAATAAAGTAACTATGAGCTCCTAGAGTTTGTTTTGTTCTATGATTTGTTGGGTATTTATTAAATGATTAATCGTCTGCAGTTTATAGGGATGTACAGCCGTGAGGGTTCATTGAAGAAAGGGCTATAAGAACCAGTACATTCCAATAAGAAAACTTTATCTGTAAGTGTGCAATAAAAAACTTTGTCAGTTAATCTGTAAATGAGCAATAGTCTTTCTTGTCAGTCTAGCGGTCGTAAACGCGAATGCTGTGCATGAGGTCCTTGGTTCGAATCTAAGGTAGTCCTTCGGAGCTAACAGGCTTTATGATCTGTTAGTAGTAGTTCTACAGTAGCAACGTGGAGTCTGAATTAGTGGAACCTACTAAAGGGTACACCGTTTGCCTAGTCCTTCGAAGCTAACAGGCTTGATGATCTTTTAGTTCCACAGTAGCAACGTGGAGTCTGAATTCGTGACCGGTTGATGGCAAAAAATTGACCAGCTATGCCATGGGACTCAAAGATAACTGGCAAAATGTTACGGTTTAAGATATTTATTTGTCAAAAAGAATACATTCACTTAATATGAGAAAACTTAAAACTAATTTATCAGAATAAAATATCAGAATTACATGAAGGTAGGTTGTTATAGCTAGCTTTTGTTGTCCCACTGCTGAGCAAAGGCCTTCCTCCATTCCTTCCAACAGTCACGATTCAGTGTAACGTAGGTACTAGTAAATAAATAAGCAATGTTGCGGTAGTAAGTAAAGTAATTTACAATGTTGCGGAAAAACGCAAAAAGTTAGTGTACATATCAAATCTTGATTCTTTAAGGGATGTCAATAGCAATTATACATTGAACTAAAAAAAATGTTGGCATAGAACTGGGAACCTAACCCTTAGGTAATATCAGGCATGATGTTATCTTGTTGTCAACAGTATGTCTCAATTCCCTAACACAATGCCCTACTATCAATCCGGATCAAAACCGAACCGTTCATAACACCTCAAATTACATAATAACCCAGTTTTCCTGGGAACCGCTCGTCAACAAACATGGGGTCAGACACGTCGGTAAAACAGACGTCATTGTCTAAGTTGACGCGTTACTTAACGTCTATTTGCAAACCTTTTAGCGCCCTTCGGCGTAAAGTTAGAACAAACATTTGGCCCTGCATTATGGGTAGGATGTGCGTAATTCGCGATATGGACGTGGAGCAGGAACTGTTGTTGTAGGGTACCGTGGTAGTGAAAAAAAATCGTATGCAAGTTAGATTGTGGTATGTCTGTATTCTAAGATTTGTCATCATCATCGCCAGTCTATAACACTCCACTGCTGGACATGTGCTTATTCGATTGCGCCATTCAGCCCGATTTTCGAAAACGATCATCAAGCATCTTCCAGCCATCGATAAAGTGGCGCAGTTGTGGAGTTTTGGACTAATATTAGATATAACGTCGTGCAGACTTAATAGAAGACGCTCTGTACCAATAGGATATGAATAAATATTGTAAAGCATCCGTCTAGCAATAAGTAATGTTACAAGATATTGCTTACACATAGATAATTCGATTCCATACATATTTAGTTTTACTCACCGATTCTTGCATTATGTCATTATGAATAGTGAGACAGGAATAAAACACGTAATCCAATAGGACAACACTTGTACGAAAAATTATTTCTTGCAAGAGCAATCGAATAAGACGTAGAAGAAGAACAACTCCAAATAATCCAGAGCAAAACAAGACCATGATACACTTAATAGTATCTAATAATTTATTCCTACAAGAAACTCAAGAGCCTCTTACAGTAAAGTGCGGTTCACGTTCAACCACTATTATGATGATCTAAGTCAACACAATCATGTGGTTGTGTTTGGCATACTTTCCTAAAACTAAAAGCAAAAACTGATCAAAGAGTTCTTATCTTGATTGTTTTAGAACCAAATGCTCACATGAGATACCGTTCAATCTTCACGAGGAAGCAAACAAACAAACGTTTGGCATTTGAAGTGTGGAGGCGTTTTTATTTTCTTAGCGTGATAGGTCAAACACTGTGTGGTAGCAGCTAATGTTTGGGCCAAGATTGGTTATGGTTCTTGGGTAAATTGTAGTGACAGATATCACCACGATTGACGTGAATGTTGAGTGAAACTTCGTCTTTTCATTTACCATACAAACTTTTTAATAACGAACACATCGATTGACACCAACTTTCAGTAGTCATAGGACACACAAAATAATAATACAGCCTATATGATAAGATGTACTATTTTGTTTTATTATTTAAAAAGAAAAAAATAGATAAATGAATAAACCGTTTTTAGGGTTCCGTAGTCAATATGGAACCCTTTTAGTTTCGCCATGTCCGTCTGTCTGTCCGTCCGTTATTCCGCGCTATATCTCAAAAACTCTTAGTACTAGAAAGCTGTAATTTGGCATGAATATACAAATGAGTGAGACGACCAAGTGCTAAAGTAAAATATTTTTTATGACCAACTTATAATATGTACCTAGTTGTATGAAACGGCCATAATACTTTGGGGTAATAGTACGAACGTTGATAAGCTCTTCAAGCTACAAAAAAGATGCATACGAATATTAATGAATATAGGAGGCATGGACAGCTGTAGACCACATTTTAAAGAACAGAATATCCTTACACTCACGTCTCTGTATATCTTTGAAATTTGCCTGTTTGTAAAAAAAACGTATCACTTTTCCCCTTAAATAAAGATCATTATACCCAGCCACGATACTTGCGGCACCGAAATGATCTCGCATTACCAGTTTCAAAACTAGCCATTTTTCATTCAGGTACTTATGTAATGTGTATTAAAATTTATAATAAAATTCCGAAATTCTTAAAAGAAATTAAAAAGAACAATTTATTTAAAACTAAATTGTTTACTTATTTAAACCAGAAGTGTTACTACACATTGCAAGAGTTTTTTGAAGATAAACATAAAGAAATAATAAAATAAATAGCTCATCATGCAGGTTAAACAAATGTAGGTTATTTTTAAAGGTTAAATAAAATATTTGAATAATTTTATATTTATTTTGACTTTGGATTTTATTTTGATTTGATTTGACATAATTAATACTGTATATCTTTTATATTTTTAATAATTTTGTAAAACGTGACAAGCTAATTATGATATGAAATGTTATTAATTCGATTTTATTTGTATTTGTATTTGTTTTGCAGTGCCCTCACAGGGTGCATGTTTGATACCTCTAAAACAATTCCAACTCATGTACAACATGTATGCAATAAATTGATTTGATTTGATTTGAAATATTTATGTATGGGAGCGCAGGTCTCAAAACTGCAAATGTAAGTTTGTTTTATTTTTACAATAAAAATCATCGTTCGGAGGCAGGTAGGCAGGGTAGTTAATCAGTTTAGTAAGTTTACATATTTTGATGGGCAACTGCGGAACCCTACATTGTGTGTGGTCCGATATGCACTTGGCCGGTTTTTTTGGTATTTAGAATAATGTCTATGATATGCGTCAGCTTAAGCAAGACTGTAACGAATCCGCCTTTAGTTTAATCAAAATCACATGATGCGAAAAACATGCTTTGAACAACATGCCATAATGTTCAACAAATCAAACCATTGTTGTATCTAAACTAAATAAAAGCCATTACAAAAAGAAAGTTCATTGAATTTAACCCATCCTTTTGTTGATAAAAAATCACGCTGCCTGTATTTAAAATTTATAATAATTGACAATGGATGTAAAAACTGTGACGAATTGACTTCAGGGTAATTTATGAACTGTCGGCGGGCCCCTTGAAAATGATGATGCGACTTATTGATAAAAAATACATTTTTAAAATGCATCATAAACTACTGTTATTGGAATAAAGTACCCTCATGCTGTTAAAATATACGAGTGTCTTCAATTGAAGGTAAAACGCGATTTTTATTGATGTTATTAAATTGAATTTTATAATATTTAAATAGGAGTGGGAAATGCTTTCAATAAAAAGCATTTTGAAGATCGTATAAATATTTTATTGATAGCTGAACGTGGTTTTAATTCTTAGCTGTATCAATTTTTATTACGTGTGATTTCTGACATTCTCGACTTCAATTCTCAGCACAAACGGTTACCTTGACAAAATCGTCAGAAAAAAGATTTGTCTTCAGTTACGTAAAGATTATCGTGGTAAACAAAGAGATCACATAACTCGAACGAATAATAACCGTTTGAGTCGATCTTTAGTTAAAGCCTCTTGTCTAGGTTCGTCCGTGGAAGGGTGACCACCTATTTCAAACCGAGTTTCCTCGCGGTTCATCAGTCGTAACTCCTGACAACCAGTCTTACCAAGGGTTATCGTATTGCATTACTAACTGGGTTGTAGAGATCAGAGAGGCAGTTGCCATATGTAGAATACTAGTATTCAGCTGCACCCGTTTAGACTAGACGCTGATCCCAACATAGTTGTGAAAAGACTAGGCAGATGTTGAAATAGAGACGACGTTCAAATTTCCATTAAATTGTATAGCCATCCGTTTACACTTAAATCTCAGCTTCACTCAACAAACACTGTCAAGTTTCCATGTCAAACCTTAATACAATTAAGTCGGCGCGCTAATCCTATTCCCATCACTAGCCTTCCAACCATTAGCGACTTACCCTTTTTTCCGCTATCACATCATCTAATTAATTAATACCGGTTTTTGTCCAACAGTCCGTAATAGTCGTAAGTCTGTCATTCGTAGATTGGCGTTCGTCTTGAGACCAAACCGAACATTCACCGTCTCGCCCACACAACATAATTAAGCTTCAAGCATGCTTAATGCAATCATTCAGACGATAAACAGCTGTTCCCATTTGCATTTAAAATCGATATACTACTGCCGTTTACGTGTTAAGACGTACCTTGATTGACTTGACGTCAACTATTTTTATCTGTCGTTAAAGAGTTGTTTATATGTATAAATCGTGCTGGTTTTATTGATGGTCTGGTTATTCCATTGCTCAATTAAGACTTGGTTTTATCAGTAGGTCTTCAGTTTGTTTCTTTATCAATCAAAAGGCTACATCTGCGTAGGGTTCTTTGATGAACAGCTGTCATGGTGTACTGGTACAAAATTATCGTTCTTCATTTCGATGTCAATTCAAATTAGTCAGCCCAAAATTTGGTGACGAGTTTTACTATTTTAGTATCGTTCATTCACTCCTGTTATGAAAACAGCTGCATAAACAAGGCAAACTCAAAAAGATTGAGAATACTATCCATATGGTTCTTTCATTCTTCTTGAGTTTTATTCATTTAACCTTTGCTAATAAAACATGATTGTCTTCAAAAAACCACGGCATAACATCAGCTCTGAACGGTTTTCGACATCAATATTATATTTCAACGGAAATCAATAATCCACGTATAAGTGTCATGTCCCGTAATAAAATAAATAGCACTGTATAAATAATAAATAACTAATAAGAGAACCATTAGTCGATAATGAGCCATTATAAATGCACAATTAGAACCTTTCAATAGGTAATATTAAGTAAGTACCTACTTATTTACTTATTATGCATGACGACGTATTAGTTAAATACTTCCAGCTGAGTATTGTGTAAATATTAACGGTAAAAGGAAGTTATTCATCGGTAATTAATTCAAATGTGTGTATTAAAGACTATTGATTCAGTGATTTAAGTAGGCCTACAGCCCTAATACGAACGCGCGACTTAAACGTCGTAGGTGCAAACATTTTTGTAATCGAAAATGCAATTGTCTACTTACTATTTTTGCTACTTCCGCAATAGTGACACCCATATATACATGAATCAAGTCTTAAAAGTATTCTGTGCAAAACGAGCATTTTCAAAATAATTGTAAATCTTTGAATGCAAGTTTCGTTTATCCCGCTCGTTCGTGCTAGAACCATCGGACCAACCATCAACCATTGAATGAGACAGTTATTCAAAGATACGATAAACATTCATCGTATTCGAAAATCAGTCGACTGCTGCTAATCAATTGAACTCGTACAGGTAAGAAGAACGCCTAGAATTGTGAACAACTGGTTTTATATTAAAAACGTACTAAGCAAGAAAGTAAACTCTGCTAATTATAAGTTTCTTGTGGAAAAGACAGGCAGGAGGCGTTCATTGTTTTCTGTAGAGAAATTACTGGACTAGAGAAAATTAACGTACTTTGATAAGTATATAGAACATTCAGCGAAGAAAATCTTACCTTAGGATTTTTACAGTCGTAGAGTCCAGTTATAGAATCGGGCATTTTTATTACGGATGACATTATAAATCCTAACTTGGATGAAGTTTGCTGAAGGATGCCCATGTAGGAGGTGCGATAATGCACATTTGGTAAACTATTTTAACTTTCGGTCCAGCCAACGTAGTAAGCGTCATCATCGTATATTTGAATTGCCTACATCCACATTAAATATCACATTTAATAGCCCCCTAACACGTATGGCAAGGCAATAATCATAATGAACGATCTATACAGATAGATTACCCCATTTATATTTTCTCCATGAGTTTCGCTTCATACAGACGCTCCGTATTTAAAAAATGTGATGAGTTCATGTCTAATAGTTCAAATTGGTTTGTTTTGTAGTGATCTAGATTAAAGCCTACTAAGCACCACCTTTTTGTTGTTTTCCTTTGTCTCTTATGTTCATTTATCAATGTCATGCATACCTGTTATTTGCATAGTTACTGAAATGTCAATTTTTTTGTTATGTAATTTGAATTGTAAGTGATTGTGCTGTTGGTGTGCTTTTAAAAAATAAATCAATAAATAATTAAAATTAATAATAATTATGCATATTTAACTAGGTTTACTCGTGACTTCAATCTAGTCCTAAAAACAGAGATGAGGTCAATGATAGAATGAGGAAGTCCAATCCTAACAACACTTAAATAGATCGATGGCGTATGAACTTGGGAACAACAGGTATTAACTACCGAAATAAAAATCGCTGGTCCTTGGTAGTGAAAACAAAAGTGTAAAAAAGTCAATCAGAAATACATAAACAATAAGTATCAAAAAATAGACAAAAGGTATAAAAAAGAGGCTTCAAAACATAAAGCCTAGGGCAGACTTGCACATTCTCCCCTTTTTTATGAAATGGGCAGCTTAATCAGCTTTTGTAGGGGCCTCCTGAATCTGCCGGCCTCAGTGGCGACATCGGCCACTCGTACTATTCCGTCTCTGCCGGGGAACAACCTCGCGACTCGGCCTTTGGGCCATGAACCACGCGCTAAATTTGAGTCACATATTACGACCACATCTCCTTCCGCAATTGACGGCGCGCTGCCGCCACCCCTTCTGGGTGACAGCGAAGGCAGGTATTCTCGAACCCATCGCTGCCAGAAATGATCGGCTAGTCTGAGTGCCCTCCGCCAATGACTTCTACTCGAGAGGTCCGACTCCTGAAGCGTGGCAGGAACAGGACGTCCTGGTGATCCATTTAGGAGAAAGTGAGCTGGGGTTAGTGCTTCTTCGGCATTACGATCGAGTGAAATAATAGTTAGGGGCCGTGAATTTACTAAGGCTTCAGCTTCAGCCAGCACAGTTCTGAGTACCTCATCAGAGGGAGTCCGCTCATGGAGTGATACTGTCAGCGCTCCCTTGACACTTCGGACAAGGCGCTCCCAAGCTCCACCCATAAATGGTGCCGAGGGCGGGATGAAACGCCAGTTTATAGACTCGTTGGCAGCGTATTCTTCAACCGCATCACCGTATAACTCTCGCAGTTCCCGGCTGGCCCCAACAAAGGCAGTGCCGTTATCGGACCAAATCTCCAATGGGGTTCCTCGGAGTGACACGAAGCGGCGTAGGCACATGATCGCTGAGTCAGTCGATAAGCTGTGCACCAGATCCAGATGTACGGCGCGGACGACCAAGCATGTGAATAAGGCTACGTAGCGCTTCTCCTTTCTTCTGCCAACCGTGACATAAACGGGCCCAAAATAATCGAGACCGGTGAATGAGAAGGCTCTTTGATGATGAGCTAAGCGAGCTTCTGGCATATTTCCCATAGGTGGTTGGAACGGTCTAGCACGGCGCAATTTGCATAGCTGACAGGTATGGGCTACGAATCGAGCAGCGTTTCTGAGTCCAATAATCCAGTAACACTGGTGAAGCTCGTTGATTACCAAATCTAGGTGTGAATGCGCGGCCTTCTGATGATATCTATGAATCAAAAGACGAACTGCCGGGTGTTTACCACACAAAATTATTGGACGCTTAACGTCGTCTGATACGGCTGAGGCGGCAACAATGCGGCTTGACATTCGCAGCTGATTATCATCATCAATGAATGGCGAGAGCTTGAACAGGCGGCTATTACGAGGCAACGGCTGTTGGTTCTTTATTCGCAAATAATCTTCTTTAAAGGAATCGAGCTGAGACTGCCATAAGATGTGGGTTTCGGCCAGGCGTAAATCATTTGCTGTTATTTTCCCTGATACATTGAGGTTATTGGAGACATTAGGAGAGGATGTGCAAGAGGGAATAAAAGTATATAAACTTCCTTCAAGACGAGTTAAATTGGCGACAACGCCTCGTCTTTGTAGACTACGCACACGCAGTAAAAAAATGAATTGATGCGCTTTTGCTGTTGCTCGCACCATCCTCAACCATGAACTAAAACGCAGTGGATCCGCGGAGACTGGTGCGGGCAGGTCAGTATCAGTGATAAGATGAACATGATGTTTAAATTCTTCGCGGCCTAGACCACTGACATCGATCAAGGGTTCAGTGGGCCAGTTCGAGGAGAGCAAGAAGGCAGGACCTGAGATCCAACGAGATTCTGGAGTCAAAACGTTTGGCCCGAGTTGCATCATCTGCTACGTTTAAATCACTCGGAATCCAACGCCATTCACTGACGTCCGTTAGCTCCAGTATCTCACCTACTCTATGAGACACGAAAGGCTTAAGAGTGCGAGCGTCGCTGCGAATCCAACCTAAGGTCGTCATTGAGTCACACCAGAAAACTCGTCTCGTCGGTTTGAGTCGGTGGGCTTCGCATATAGACGTAGCAAGACGAGCAGCCATCAGAGCACCTTGGAGCTCTAAACGGGGAATTGAGACAGGCTTAAGGGGTGACACGCGAGCTTTGCTACATATAAGAGATAGTCTAACTTCACCACTGCCGTACAGAAACCGCCAATAAGCGACAGCGCCAAAGATCATGGATGACATGCGGTATGTACGTATAGGCTTATTCGTATCGTCGCGCCACAGAAATCTTTGGGCATCCCTATCTTTTTCAATTACTTTGATCTGAGGGAACATTTCACGAATATCAGCTGTTAGAGCTACTTTGCCCTCACGGAAGCGCATAAGAATACTTAAAAGAGGTTGCAAAAGGTCTGGACCAGTTAATAACATTGAATTTAATGACACGCCGTGTGACTTGGCGGCTGCGTCGTGTACCGTTCTCAACTTATTAGGTTTATTTGCATTAATTACTCCGAAGTGAGGAAGGTACCACAACGGAGACCCCAAGTTAGGAGGAGCTAAACACAGTTCAGCATATCCCTTTGACAGCATATCATGGATATTCCGACCGTAGCGTTCAGCATAGTCGGGATCTCTCACCATTTTCTTTTCTTAACTAAGGAACCTAGACACAGCTAACTTGTAACTATCGGGAATTTCCAGTTTATCAGCCTTCCACAATAAGCCTACTTCAAAGCGGCCACTGGGCAGACGGCGCGCGGTACGTTCGAGAACTTGCACGGCGCGTTCGTCATCGGCACTACGAGCTTCCTGTTTAGAGATGCCGATTGAATCAATTTTAAACTGCTCCCTAATAAGACCTTCCAGCATCAACTGATCGTTCGCTATATCAGGTTCGTCAACCGTGGTGTGGTTGATAACATCGACCAGTTTAGTTTTGCTGCAACCGAAACCATACAAAACCCAACCCAAAGGAGTTAAAATAGCTACGGGTTGTTTCTTGTTTCCTTTGCGCGTAGCTTTAGCAAGAGATAAGTGCCAGTTGTCAATGCCTATAATCAGCATGGGCTTAACGTCTTCGTAGCAAAATTCATTTGAAATGTCTGCCAGGTACGGATACTTACGCACGCTCTCAAGATGCGCTGACTGTCGCGCAGCGCCCAAGCCGCTCATCGACCTGGCTCGCTTAACGGAATGAATTTCATTCGAATGACGGCCTTTAATTCTGAAATCGACGTACTGAATTTTAACATCCATACCTAGACCACCGACACAGTCTAAATGAATGCGTTTTTCTTGGCCCATGCAACCAATTTGAGCCGTCAGCTTAGAATCTATAAAAGTGCCTGTAGAACCGTCGTCCAGCAAAGCGTACGTATCAACGCTACCAGAAGGTCCCGTAACGGTCACGCCAACTATTTTCAACAACGGCCGAACTGCAGGTTCCGCGGCTGATAAGGAGGATGCGTGAGCCAAGACATCGTGATCCGAATCGTCAGACGATGGTGCGCCGGTCTCGTCACAGGCTGCGGGCGCGCTACACTGCATCGGCGCGCTGCACGTCGTGGGAGCGACCGCGCTGGATGTCGATGACTCTGCGTCGTATTCCACGTCGACATGCGCAGTGACTGCACGCTCAATGTTCGACCCGTGTAATAAAGCATGGTGACGCATGTCACAACCTTCTTCTGAACACACTCTTTTAATACAAGAAGTTTTATTTTTGTGCCAACCTTTCTTTAAACATCTATGACATATTTTATTTTTCTTAATAAATTGCCAACGATCATTTATTGTCATTTTGACAAACCTATCACAAAACTTCAATTCATGTTTTTGTTGACACAACGGACAAATATTATTTGTCGTAGATAATTTTTCTGTTGAAATCCTACAATTTTGATGATTCGTTTCAGCTACTACATTCACCCGATCCCTGCCTCTGTTATCAGTGTAAGGACGTGCTACAGTAGGCAACGAGCAGTCAATGGCGCCGCCGAACCTACACTGCAAGTCAGCTTCACGAGAGAGGAAGTTGGCAAATATTTCTATTTTAGACAAGCTGCCATCGCACAAATGAGCGTAATCCAACCACCGTGGTCGCAATAGCGGTGGCAGCATGCTCCACAGTGCCTGAAACAGCTCGGGCGAGCGTAAGTAGTCCGGCTGATTTAACAGGCGGATTACTTCCACACAGTTTTGTACTCGGCTGGCAAAAATAAGGATATCTTTGCTATCGTAGCTTACCTTAGGCAGCGCACGTATCACAGATACTTCATGCATCACGACGAGCTCTGGGCGGCCGTAGCGCGCGTCGAGCGCAGCGAGCACCACACCGGGGGCGCGCGCCGTCGCCAGCAGCCCTGCCACTACATCGCGCGCCGCTCCGCGCAGCGCATGCGAAAGCCTCGCTAAATTATCGGTTGCCGATACATTTTGAGCTGTATTTTCGTACGCACGTTTTAAAGCTAGCCAATCTAAATAGGACTTGCCGTCGAACGTAGGCAAGTCAGTCTTCGCAGGAGTTTGCTTGTTAACTTTGTTGATTAATATTCCGAGCGAGTTGATTAAGCGAGTCACTCCTCCATCTTCATTACGATCTTGGTTGAGAGCGTGTGTGGTCGCGACAGCATCTTTGCTGTGGGACGCTCCCATGCCCAATGCCTCACACTGGGCTGTATCGCCGTACCTGAAATGTGGGTTGGCACTTAAAAAATCTCGCTCATCGGGATTAGGCACTACATTTTTCACCCAATCTTGGATACTAGCACAGCTACGCGTGCCGTGGCTGCCGCGCTTGCTGGCGTCCGCCTCTATGGCGGCGAGCTCAGCTTGTAATTGAAGCTCAGCGACCTGTCGCTCTCGCTCCAGAGCTTTTTGCTCTGCAGTTTTTTGCAAATCAGCCAAGTGGCGCGCATGCTGCGCCTGTGCCGCCAGCTGACGCGCCACGATGGTGGCAGATGAGCGTAAGGTGGCGGCGCTGGCCGGGCGGGAAGGCGCCGGAGCCGCGGCTTGAGGGGGCAGTACCGCGCTCTGAGGCGTGGTCGGGGCAGTCTCCCTCGCCACAACTTGGGTGCCGTCTCCTGCACACTGGGCGGCCGCTTTTGCGCGTTTAGAACTTGCTGAACGTGTTTCCATTTTTCCGTAGATAGGACCAATATTAACTACCGAAATAAAAATCGCTGGTTCTTGGTAGTGAAAACAAAAGTGTAAAAAAGTCAATCAGAAATACATAAACAATAAGTATCAAAAAATAGACAAAAGGTATAAAAAAGAGGCTACAAAACATAAAGCCTAGGGCAGACTTGCACAACAGGGATTCCACTTCTTTGCCGTGCGCAAATAATCGATTATTTTTTAAATCTATTCTTTACTCATCAAAATCAATACTAACTTTCACACAAAACTTAGTCAAAAGCGGCCAATCTATTTCAATTACGACTAAAAATCACACCATCATCCACACACGCCCGTATTCGGGTGCGATTTGTTCCGGAGCGTAGCGAATACGACGGGCGCTCTGTCGCTTGCTCTTGCGCAATGAATGACGCTGCCTCATTAGGCCGGAACAAACTTATGCGACCGTTTGCCCATAAGTGTGAACTTAGCCTGTTTTTAGGTGAGAGAAGTGTGAATTTTATCACCGGTGTTTCTTAGTAAACTTCCATAATGAAACGAGCTTGGGACTGTTATATGAATGGCCATAATCTATGCGTCTGTTGTCTTAAGTGATGATAGGAAATATGGAGTTTGATGACACGGAATTGGGTGGTCTTAGTTGCATTGGTAAACCTATAATACTTGTTAGAAGGGGAATTCAATTGCGATCGATATTAATGGACTTGAAAAACTCATCAAAAATGTGCATCCTGCCCGTCCTAACTAGGTAACCTACACTCAAATAGGTTAGCAAAGAAAACCTGGGCAAGTGCAAGTTGGACTTGCACATGAAGGGTTCTGTACCATCGCAATAAGGATACCCCCTTAATTTTTTTTATAGTGTTTGTATGAATGACGAAGTTATTTTTGCGGTTTTTTAAATCTGTTATATCTCATGAACCTGACCATGAACATGTACTATATCTACAAGTAGTTCAAACCAATTCCGGTTGAAAGTTTTCATTGCTATCTACAGCAAATATTTTTTTTAGATTTTTCACTCTCTTAGTTTAGAAGTTATATAGGTCTTTAAAAATGACACTGAGATTCCTGAAACCATTTTTTCTCAAACTCAATCGTTTGGAAGATAGACACTTCCTAAGTGGTAAAATGAGTGTCCGGGAGGCACACTTATTTTACCACTTTGACACCACCTTAAAAGTTTTTTTCAGTTCTATGTATTGGGTAATCTTTTTATTTGTTATTTTTGTATAAAAATCGTAAAGCGGTTTACAGAATACATTTACCTACCTAGTTTCAACTGTGTAGTCTTAGTAGTTTTCGAATAAGTGGCTGTGATATACGTACGGACAGACGGACAGACATACATGACGAATCTATAAGGGTTCCATTTTTTGCCATTCGGCTACGGAACCCTAAAAAGAGTCATATAACAATTATTGTTACATTTTAAAATCGAATCAAAAGACAGCATGAAATCCCGCTAGTGCTCGCAGTTTTCGTAGTCGCACCATCCTCACTGCACTGACCCGATTCGGTCATACCCAGATAATACGGCTCAGAGATACAGGAAGTGACTATGTCAGTACGGGATTTGAGAAAATGCTACAATAGAGACTCCATTGTTCCCTTTTCGTTGGCACATTTGACAGCAACGGAAGGAAACGAATCTTGAGCAATAATGCACATCAATTTGTTTTAGTCTAAACGCGTGCATGATTTGGGAAAATTAGGCTGTTCTGTACTTCGAAAGCTCTCAAGACTTGAAAGGGTCTTGGTCGTAATTATTAACCCTTTTGTCGTAAGAGTGTGACATTATTAGTAAATCGATAACCTTTATCCGTAATTGTTGTCTTCTGTAATGTACCAAGATGGTATAATTTGACCTTAAGGCATTCATTCTTTATGTGTGTGTATGAATGAGGCTTTGGGAGTGATATTATTGTATTTTTGTTATGACATTATAATAAATACTTAATGTATTGGTGCTTCATTAACAAATCGTTATAAACCATTTTGTATCCAATAATGTTTCTAGTTATGGTCAGCAAAACAGCAATTTAGACGATGCGATGATTTGCACTTTTATTTTCTGAAAGACTTCCTCGAGAATACAAAGAACAATAATTTATTAAATCAAATTAATTTTAATCATGGCCCCGGTAGTAACGACCGTCCTGCAAAATCGAAATCTAACTAGGAAGCTATTTTTTATAAAAGTCAGTTAGAGACGCCTTCTAATTGAATAGGACGGAACAGGAATCAAAGGGAATGATTGCGTTCCCCTAAAATTTCCAGGGGATGTATAGCAGAGGGTAGGATGCGATGCGTGGACGAATTCTTTTAGGGAGAGTACCATGGAGTTAAGAAAGTCGCGTAACCATTGGTAAAAAAAAATGGCAATATGTTATATGAACTGACAGTGATAAAGTGGTTTTTGCAGTAAATAACAACAAAATGGCAGCTAGAAGTAAAGCAATAAGCAATAACATAAAAGAATATTCTTAAGTGATTTTGAAGCTTTCCAACAATAACATCTAACCTGCTATGCTTTATTTTCAAAAGTGAAAATGACGCAATATTGCAAGCTACATTTAACATCATAAATAAAACATGCATTTTATTTTTCATTGCAAGTTTCGACAAGAATTTTGCAACTTTTCGCACAAAATTTTCAGAATTCGTCTTGGTTGAACTTCTAAAATATTAGAAGTCTATAAAATATAGCGTTAATAAAACTGTTATAAGTTAGAACGTTGATGTTGCAATATTACGACGTTAAAGAATGAATATAAATGTTCATGTGAATCAAATAGATTCTTAAAAACAGCCTTAGGAAATAATATTTTGGTAATGTTAGGTTGCGAGAAGAGCGGAAGTCTTTGCCCAGCAGTGGGACAAAATAAGCAGAGAAAACCAAAATTTTAGGCAAAGCAATATTCATAGTAGATTATAATCGATAGATAAGGTTTTGTACTATTGTTATAAAAGGTACTTTCACGGCTGTCTATGTCTGCCTGTATGGTACTCTTTTTACATTTTCAATCAGCTACATTCTTTGCTACATTTTTAATAATAATAGACTTCTACGATTGAACGAGTATTAAACAATATCATCATTAGCTGGATATTTTATCATGTTTTCTATTTAGTTTCCGCTATTTCGATGCAAAAACACCGTAAAATTTCGTTTCCAGTATTAATGATGATGTTAGTTACCACGCCAGTTTAAAAACTTATAAAATTCAATTCATTTCATTTATTGCATCAAATATGGTAGGTACATGAAGTTCTCATTATATAAAATATTTAGTAACACACATTTGGCCAATATTATAGCATGCAATAGTACAATTTTTTACACATAAGAAACCGTTAAATATGTCTGTGCTTTAATGTATAAAATAATGTAAAACCGTTGTGTGTGTTAATGTATACCTATTAAGCAATTTTAGTTCTTTGAGATCTACTGCTAACAAAATAACGCATCAAACACACACTGATGAAGAAACTTCGGTCTTGAACTCGATTATTACTCGCGTTCATCCAAATAGAATCCTTAATTATCAATTGCATAGTTTCGTAGCTCCACGACAGTTTACAACCAAACATCGTGGGTGAGATTCCGTTGCAGTAATGTCATTGCTAAGATTGTGGGTAAAATTGCTTCATGTAATTTGTGGACGGGGGCTTGGCAGATCTATCTTCTGATGTCAGGGTGCAAGGTGCAGGGGATCGTGCTTTCGTTAATAAGTTAGGTTTTAGAGATTTGAGGTAATTGGCTGGAAAACCTTGGCATTTAGCGATCGGAGGTATTTGGTGAAAGTTTTGTCTTTTGTTTTAGTTGATTTGATCTCTAGGTTTATTTCGTTTCTTAGTAAAGACAGACCTGTCTAGGTCGAGCGACCGCGACCTAGACAGGTGTGTCTTTACGCACGGCTCATTCCCACTAGTTCTACTGCATAGTTCTACGATTCAAGATGGCACGAAATCGTAGAACTAGTGGGAACGAAAAGTCCCATTAGTAATAATAAACAATTTATAGTAGAACTAATGCTTTTCGTTCCCACTAGTTCTACGATATAAGGGTGTTACAAAATCGTAAAACCAGCAGGACTCAAGTTTCTAATTCGTTCTCTCACACATATCATTTTAGGGTACAACTATACGGCACTAACTACCAGGAGAATAAAAGTAGGCTGGAGGTATTGAAAAACATTTTCTTTGGAGATGATTAAGAAAGGAAAGGTAGTAAAGTCCCACAAACTACCAGGAGAACAGAAGTAGGAAGGAGGTATTAGAATCTTCCCGTCGGGGCTGCGGGATGTTGTTAGAGATACCGCGGCCTCGACATAAAGGGCTAAGAAGGAACATGGGTGGCTTTTAGTCAGTAGAAGTCAGACACTCCCTTTTACTCTGCCTAAGAGCGGGAGGGGTTATTTGATGATTGAGAAACTTGAGTCCCGCTAGTTTTACGATTTTGGAACACCCTTACATCGTAGAACTAGTGGGAACCAAAAGTCTCTTTAGTTCTACTAGAAATTGTTTAATAGGACCAGTAGAACTAATGGGACTTTTCGTTCCCACTAGTTCTACGATTTTGTACCACCTTGAATCGTAGAACTAGTGAGAAAAAAAATCCTACTAGTTCGATCGTAGAACTGTGGCGTAGAACTAGTGGGAATAATCCTTTACGCACTGGTCGGTCATCGATTCGAGAAGAAGTCAGACACATAAATGTGTTTTGGTCTGACATGAGTCATCGATTTCCTCGTGACATACAGATTGTAAATCCATCTGTTTCCGAAATTTAGAAATCATGTTTACTTGTCATTTATGATAGGTTCAATGTGTGCATGTAACGATTACTTCAAGTCATTTCCGTTGAAAATTTTCCAGCTGTCATACTTTTCGTCTCCTTCTTTTTGTGTGAAATCAACGGTATCTTCATAAATGAGAACGAGCATGCATGACTTTTGGTATGAACTTCACAAAATGTACTTTTCTTACCTTTTTTAGACCTGCCTTTTTGCGAACTTTTAAAAATATCTTATCAATCGTTTCACATTTTTCAGTTAAACGCGACTCTCTAAGACGTAACGATATAAATATTCGATTAAAATCTTGAAAGGGAAAGAGTATACGAGTAGTTACATTTCATCTTTATCTCCGCATATGTTAGAAGGGTTGCTAAGAACAGAAATGGAAGCCACTTCAAAGCACTCCCGCCGACAAAGTAAACACTTATTTTATACATGGCCGTTTTTATGGGAACTCTGCTTTGTGATCTCTATAAGAGTTTATGAAACCATACCTATGTTTAGGTGGAATCACTCAATAGATGTATGTAGGTTAATTTATAGAGTGGCCTCCTTCGAGATTTGAGTTCCTAGTACTTTGAGTTACCTAGTTTTTTTTAATTCCTTGAATTATTTTTTTCTTCTTTCATCATATAATCTTGGGTAAGATACGTTATTACCATTATCGTTACATGTTTCGATGTCATTTGTCGTCTTAAGTAATATATATGAAATGAGACTTTCAATCGTAAAATAAGTTTATGAACGAATGAACAGTCAAATCACCTCGCTCATATTGAATATGTGTGAACAACAACATAAAACTCAAACTTATTTTGATAAAATGATCGTATTAAAATATAATGCACTGGTACCAACGTGGGAATAAAAACCTTTAAAAGTTATGATTCTAAATCCAAATAAAGACTTGTAACACTTTATTACAAAAACTTGCAATATAGAAACCAGAATATAATGCTATTATGTCACGTATAAGATATTTAATAGACCAAAAGTGTCCATAAAATAGTGTATCGAATGCAGCTCTCAAATTTTTTGCAGCAATCGACGTGCCCACACGTGTATTAAACTCCCCTTAAATATTCTGATCCATTGTAAGTCCACGCGTATGGACATTTCAACTTTTTACGGTGCTACCAAACAAAGCTTATTTTCGAGTGTTATAAGAAACAGGACGGTTTATTTATCCATTGTTGGTGAACCATTTATCTCTTTAATTTATGGGGTAGCGTCGCGAATCGTGGACATATTTGTGTTGAAGTCAGCAGCTCACCCAGTTGCATTGTTATGCGTAGGTAGCTGTTTAGAGCTTGAAACCAAAAAGGTTTTATGTTTAACTCATTTTATTTCGCAACAAAATACTTTGCGCCTTTCGCGCTCGTTGTCTGTATTTGACTTATTCATAAAGCGAAAAAATGCTACGGTCTAGCTAATTTTGTTATTTGATTAATTAGTACTCAAAGGCGAATTTTAAATTCAAAAACATTTTCAGTTTTGTGAATGTTAATGGAATATTAAATAATTTGCATAAAATTTTGGGCAAAAAACTGATACAAATAAGAACTCTATTTGATTAACTAGGTAATCTTTTATCAAGATTAAAAATCGGTGAATAAAAACCACATCTCTATCTTTATTCTAAAGTTTTTTGGTACTCCGTGTACCACAGGTGACACTTGAAAGACCATGAAGCCATCATGATGATCCATGTCATCTATGGAAGAATAAAATGATGAATGAAAATCGTCACCTAAAATTGCTACTGTCACGTTGCTAGCGTCCAGTTCTCCGAAAGTACGCATTCTGGACTTGCATCCTTATTCTCAGCGGGTGCCATTCTGTAGATATTGTGTAGCGTTACTGGCCTCCCGGATTAGTCACACACCGTAACATTATTAAAACCATTGTTTGAGCTTCGCTATGCACAAAGTAATTTTCTCTGGTTGAATTGTCGCACTTGTGGTGCACGGCAATAAAAACATTTATCAAGCTCATTCGGCGGGAGTAGGTGTTAACTTGTTTGACAAAGACCACCTCGATTGCTTGTTCCCTTTGCTACTGTTTATTAACAATTAGCCGGACGTGACTCATTCGTGTGATACTCGAATTGTCTCGTTATGTGTTCTTGTGAGGTAAAGTTGTAGTGTTTACTTGGATGAGCAAAGTCATACATTGCGCCTACGCTTGGATCGTTGAGTTCTTCCGTGTTGCTCCCAGGGACGAATATATTACCATTCCTGCTTTTATGAGTAAAATCACAATTAGAGTTAAGAAGATACAATTATCCGTAAGTACTCTTGCACTACCAATATCTCGCGTCTTATAAAAACAATCGGTAGCAAGTGCACCTGAATGGTGCTTTCGGTCAGAGCATCCACACGATCGAATATATCGACGATCAAAAGAAATGTGATAGTAACGGAGTTATGGTTAGGACACAGCCCTTTTTTGGGGTTGGGAAATCATCAAATAACCCTTCCCGCTCTTGGGCAGAGCAAAAGGGAGTGTCAGGCTTCTACTGACTAAAAACCACCCATTTTCCTTCTTAGCCCTATATGTCGAGGCCACGGTATCTCTTACAACATCCCGCAGCCCTAACGGGCGTCGGCCCTTGCCCCTTCCTTGTTACTGACATCTCTATTAGGACGCAGCCTAACGGTGCTAACACTAAACTTCAATTATCAATCTTCACTTGAATCACTTTGTCTGAATCATTGCTTCTGCTGACAGATATTTTAAGGTAACGGTAAACATTTTAGAGCCAATATGCATTCCCTCTATTGAAACGTTAGTACCAGAAAGTTTACAAGCGTGAACATTTTGGTTTGCTGTAGTTTTTTTATCCTTCTCGGTTAAGTGTTATGGCATTCTATTTCGGAATGGTTTTCTGTTGGTCATATAAGTTTAACTTCACCTAAAATTAGAACCTCAATAACTTTATGTCGCTTTTATGATCTTTTAGCGACCTGTACTGCTAAGCTTGGTAATTTTCTGAACTCATTTTATTTCAGAGTAGACAGAAAGTATTAATATGTACAAATTTGAACCGACTGAGAGAATTACATGGTTTAAAGGAAGTTTTCTGCCATGCTTACTTTTGTGTAAACTTTTAGAAATGAGAACTACTGTTAACGTGTTTTACGTCTTTCCAAGTCACGTTCCAAATGTTTATGTTACAACTTGAAACTTTACTTTAACTTGATTGAGTTTTTTGTAAAAGTTCTAGATACTTCTCAATCTCTCGTTTATTAATTTTGCCTTAATGTATGTCATGTGCAGTGTAGGCTACTGTGTTAAGCACCCACTGATAATTTCTGAACATTCCGGCGTATTGACCATTCAGAGCATGTTAGTTAACGCATCGGTAAAGCGAACACAGTTAATCTGGTGATATCGATGGATATCTCCGTAATTGGGCCAGTGGCTACATGAGTAATTAAAATTCACTCAACGATATCTCCTGTTTCTGATTTTAGTTTCGGATTTTTATGAAAGTTGAAACAATTCAAATGTCTTTGTCTGTCAGTAAACTTAAAATCTCATCTGAATAATTATGAGGATGACGTAATATTATGTGTGATAAGGATAAGGCAAAAGAAACAATGGATGCTCTATGTGAAAGATGATATGACTAGAAAGGGGTCGATTGCTGAGAAGACGACTTATACAGACGTATGGTAGAACGGAATAAATCCCAATTTTTTACTAAAGGCACGAAAATGATGATGTCTATGTATATTATTGGTTGTTACCAATGTCTAACATTAGTGTACTTTTCCACCAGTACGTTGCCATGGATGCGTTTGATATCCACCAATCATATTCATTGGTTCTCATAGCTTTGCACTGGTGGAAACGGATTCAACTAAGATATTTTTTTTTTCATGGAAGGATGCGTGCTATGGATGTGTGCTATGGTTGCGTGCTATGGATGCGTGCTATAGAGGCCTGTTATGGGTCGTCACGAGTGGTGTAGCTATGTACCCTCGCCGCTTCCCTACTATCGATACATCGTATAGCTCGAGCTGCGCATCTTCCTCGCGCAGTTACTTTGCGGCGGCGCATCTTCATAGCACATCTTACTCGCACCGCTACATAGCTTAAGTATCAGTGGAAACGGTCACATAGTTTTACGGCAAAGCTATTACATTCTCGCAGCATAGCTGCATAGCACATCTCTGGTGGAAAAGCAGCCTAACGCATTTATCAGCCTCAAAGATGACCTCACATTCAACATAAAACTGCGATTAATTTCGAACTGCAATTTGAAATAAAAAAACTTAACGATCGTACTGGGTAATTCACCCACTTTCATAGCTAGGCTCTAAGGCGGGCCAATAAAAGTGAATGCACTAAACGTAACACAAGTCTCTTGGCAATTACACCGGTCACGCCTGTATAACTTTTAATTAATCGGTGAATTACACACATATAAGTAGTTTATGCGAGTATATCGGAGCTGTTGTCGCTGGAGCTTGTCGCGTACTGGTTTACGAGGGAGTGTGTCCATTGATGTTTGTTAGACAACACGATACGTTTTCAAAAATTAGATAAACGTCTTTTATGTCTCATGAATTGCATTATCTGAATTTCAAGGCATGAGTATGTAACATAAAGTACATGAACGATGTTTCGAATCGACAATGAATACAATAGAAAAAAATGAGGATTTGTTTTGTTCGAGGGATATTGGAGCTGGACGGTTTAAATCTACACTAATATTTTAAAGAGGAAAGATTTGCATTTTTGTGTGTATGTTTTTAACGAATCAACTCAAAAACTATTGCGCCGCTTTAAAAAAAAGCAAGCTTTCTAGTGTTAAACGATTTTCGTTCAACACTAGAAAGCCATAACCCTCCCCGCTCTTGGGCAGAGCGAAAGGGAGTGTCAGACTTCTACAGAACTAAAAATTATGTATCGAAACACAACTTGTGTACAACCCGCAGCACCGGCGGGCGTCGGTCCTTGCGGGCCCCTCCCATGTTGCTGACATCTCTTTGAGGCGCGCGTGGAACACGAACGGACGGCGGTAAGATGGACGGACGGCGAGCTAGCCCATCACTCTCCGTCCACAGGACCGCGTCTACGGTGGCCGGAAGCCATCACGTGTACGCCCCCGACGCCCGGAGCGCCTTCCGCGGCAGCTGGGACGAGAGGTCCTCTCCCTCTCGCGTTCCGCCACCTCCTTCGCTAGCATCACTGCTTCGCAGAAGAAGTATGTCACTCAGTGTAGCTATATTTACCCTGAGTTACATACTTTTTATCCCTGTATTCCCACGGGAACGGAAACTTCGAGGGTGACGTCCGCTAGTAGTGGTATAAAAGGTCCAATGCAAGGTTATCTACAAACAAGTCCTAAACTGCACGTGGTAGGACTAAATATATTCGAGATATTATTTGAAAGAATCAATGATCTTCAGCACCACTCACGTATTATCTTCACACTCTTACAAGAATGCAATCCAATGTCGTTTATTCGAAAATTTTCTTTCGAGCTCCAATATCACACGATACGGCCAAAATGCAAGGTAATAAAGCAGAGTCCTTAAAGTCGTATCGTACAACAGTGGAATCCAAACCAATAACTTTCAGTGTGCAGTTGATACGAGTACATGTCGATGATAGTTACAAAGCAATGTCAATGACGGTTTTATTTTCGACTCAACTCTTATTTCCACTCATTTAACACGAATTTTAATGCGTTTTTACATCTAAACGTTCGCGCAACCGATGTATGCATAGATATTGGAGTTTCCGATGTAGGTTTTACGACTGGATTGTATTAGGACAATGTGAGCATTCATGGTTGTATCCTGTCAGAGGTCGTCAGTCTGTTGTAAAATCTGCAGCATAGTAACAAATACTAAATGTCACCTGTTATCAGAGTAGTAGGTATTTGTTACTATGCTGTCTTGGAATATAAAAATAGATGACATGTTATGTCATCCGTTAAATTGCGGTGGGGTTGCGCAGTAGACCCAGTCCCTCTAACAAGAAGGAGGTAAATTTTCCAGTAGTGGGATCGTTCATAGTTCCAAACAATTTTTTGGGCGGATTACGATTTTTATGAGCTTACAAGACTTAAAAATAAACTAAAACATAAATTCGTTTAGTACTATACTTTTGTTTTAGCTCTATCAGAAATTTCAACTCATTTATTTTTTAAACCATCCTTTTGTATTTGTAATGCGCTGAGTTTTAGACTGCTTTTGACAAGACTATAGTTGTCTAAAGTCTCCCCGTAGTTTGATGGATGAGTTCAAGTCTACAATATTTAAAAAATACTGTTACAATTTTTGGGATAGTTACTTTCAAACCGTTATCAATTACATCGATTCGTTCAAGACCACAATTACGTAGGAATGTCTGTTAACAACAGAAATGTCTGGTGTTTTGGTAGTATTTGAAGTAAACTTTTACACCTGCTTCTTTCCTGATTTTCTCTAACATCTGTTAAATCATTTTATATAAAAATAACTTTCGACAGAAATATTCCAAAGACGGTAAATGTACGTTTTTGAAGTTTGCTTTTTTTTTATTTTACAAATAAGATTTGAATATAAGTACTCATATTTATAATGCAGAAACAGACTTAATATACAAAAAAATTGTCAATTTTTTTTCATTTCCAAAATAAAAACAGAAAGTTTCATGAAAGGACGGAAATAAATATTTAACTTTAGTAGAGGTAGTCATAAATCAATAACTAACTACCTGAATCACTATTGAATCCATGAGACCTAGGTTTTATAGCCTAGTAATATTAAGTAAGCATGGCTTGTTAATCTAGGTTTTAATCAACAAGGTACAAGCTTTTACTGCGCCCATGTGGTTAATTAGTTCTGTTGATCCGGAAATTGCAAGTAGTTAAGAATGGGTTGGTAACAATAATGGTATGTACCTTAAAGCATAGCATAACCTGCCATTGTGTGAAGGGTTAATTTACACCCTGTATGTAGCTGTGGAATAGAATATATACACACGAGGAAGGTTTGTTTACTACTATTAAAATAAATAAAAATAAAATAAATAAAAAAATAAGCCTTTATTGCTGTTAACATATTTGAGAAAACATTACATAAAATAAAATTATAACAATAGAGGTGAGAAAACTAGTAATTAACTTAAACTAAAACATATTCTCGACAATCGGCTTATCTCCCCTCTTAACAGCTTGTCTTTCGACAAAGGCCTCCTCTAAGGATTTCCACTTGTTCCTGCCCTTTGCTGTACGTGTCAATTCTGGCCCAGCTACTTGTTTCAGATCATCTTCCCATCTCTTTGGCTGCCTTCCTCTACTTCTTCTGCTTTCTCTAGGGTACCATTCCGTTATTAATCTGGTCCATTTCTCTTTCTTTTCTCTCAACATATGTCCCGTCCAACGCCATTTCAATTTTCTGCATACTGATTGCACTTTTCTAAATTTAGTCTTCCCTTTGATCTTTTTTAATTGTATTTTATCCCTTCTTCTTACCCCCAATGCGCTTCTCTCTATCCCATTCTGACATATATTTAACTTATTTTGTTGTTGTTCAGTTAAGGCCCAAGTTTGGCATCCGTATGTAAGACATGGCAGTATGCAAGCATTGAAGACTTTTCGTTTCTCCGTCATAGGCATTTCTTTATTTTTCATTACTTCGCTCAACGACCAGAATCTCTTCCAAGTGTTCGCTACTCTTCTTTCTATTTCTTTTTGCATGCTCTGTATCGGTGATACTAATTGTCCTAAATAAATGTATTCGCTTACATATTCTAGCTGCTGGTTATTAACTGTTATAGCATTTTTTTGTGAGGAATTGCTCATCACTTTTGTCTTTGATAAATTCATTGTTTTGTTTACTACTATTAAGGGAGAACAATAAACGCTCTTCAAAAAAGCCTTTAGCTCAGCTCTTTTCTTTAGCTAGACACACGACAGCACCAACCATTTCGCTTGTAAAATATAAAAAGTCACGGCAAGCCGTCACGACAGTACAAAGTTAGATTAAGTAAAATTCACGTTCAGTTCTTTGTGCTGCGATGCAAATCACAGTTCTGACTATTGTGTTTCGTGAGTCGTGGTCCGGCCATTATAATATTAAAATTTTATAATATTTAACTTTTCTGTGAGCTTAAAAGCTGGTGGGCGGACCTGTGGTTCAGACTCAAGTATGTATGTCGTGCAGCTTAATGGTTTATTTGAAATAGAATTTTCTCTATGTAAGTTGGGCGGAACAATGACTTCTGGCTAAATTATACCGATCGATCTGCAGATTAATCCGCGCTGACCTAGGTTGGTTTGTGAAATGGTGACCACTTATTTCGTACCGAGTTTCATTCGTAGCTTGGAAGGGCACGTTATTGCCGTTGGTTCCAGCTATCATTTGAAGATTTTTGGTATTCGTATAAATGTAGTCAGGGGCCTGAAAGTCTGACAACCAGTCTTACCAAGGGGTATTTATTACCTAGTACTAATTGGCTTGAGCTAGAGGTCAGATAGGCAGTTGCTCCATGCAATGTACTGGTATTCAAGTGCGACTGGTTGAACTAGAAGCCAACCCCAACATATTTGGGAAAAGACTAGGCATTGAAAATTACTAAAACTTGTGAAGCAGTGGTGGCCCAGTGGTGGAAGCCCCGACTTACGAACAGTGAGTCGTGGGTTCAAACCCCGTCAGGCGCATTACTTTGTATAGTTTATTTCATCACCATTGCTCTCAAATCGGTGAAGGAAAACATCGTGAGGAAACCGGCATGTCTTAGAATAAAAAAAATCGAAGACATGTGACATCTACCAATCCGCACTGGGCCCGCGTGGTAGATTATAGTCCATCCCTCTCCTAGAGAGAAGGCCTGAGTCCCGCTCCCAGCATTATAGGCTGTTGATGAAAACTTGTGAATGGGTTTATCTTGACCTTTCTTTTAAATACGATTTTTTTTTTCTGTTTAATTCGTCTGGACATCCTTAGTTTATACTAATTTTGTTGTTGTTATATGCATTCGTTTACCCCAAGAACGTATTTAACCGCAGCTGTTCCGTGTCGATTAATTTAAAACAGCCATAAAGCTAAAAACATAATTAACAGCTACTAAGAGATAACATTTTGATTACCACTCCACCACTACTTTATTACTGCTACTCCTGAACCAGGAAATATATGGTCAACAGAATAAATAAAACCAGTCGTTTTTCTTATTAGGTTTACACATTTCTGTTGTGCGGGCAACTCCGGGCGAGAACCAAGCGCCTTTCCGGCCGAAGGCACCATTCAACCAGCAATTCATTTATTCCTAATGTAAATGTTATATAAAATTTATGTAAATTCATATTATTACATTACGCCCGATAGCAATTTACTGACTGTATAAATATAAATGCCGCATATCGAGTGGATATTTACGCGTCTAATATGAGGTAAACTCTTTTGTTATATTGTCGAATTGTAGAAAGTCTTGTGTAAGATATAAATGTTTTTTTTTTCAATGTCGTTTATCATAGGTAATTTGTTTCTTTTGTGATGTTTTATTGCAACCGGAGTTTATAAATTTGTATGTGTAGTGTAGTTTGTTTGGGATATAACGTAGAACTGATATACGATTTATATTTTACTGTTGGTTTGCTTATGATGCTAATCGACCCTTCAGTTGTGAGGCAAACAGGTTGCAGTCTGGTTGCTTACAAATGGTGAAGATATTGTTAACCATGGTTGGTCACAGTAACCTGGTTTGCTACCAGTCAATTGCACATAAAAGAGGATAAAGTAGAACTTGGCAGTAGATGTAAATGGGTTTAAATCGTTGATCTCTCGTTTTTAATGAACGAGTCAATCAGATTATTACTTTATCAAGTGTGTGTTTCATAATAAAGCATTCTACATAGAATTCAACGGAAAGCAAATCAGGTACCTACTTTATATATTTAAGAAAAAGGTAGAACCTAAAAGCGTCATTGCTCATAACTCATCATCATCTGACTAGTCTTTTTGCACCTATGTTAGGCTCACTGAATGTAGCTATGTAGGTACCTACCAGTATTTTACACGGAGCTATTGGCTATCTGACCTCTAAAGCCCAGTTAGAACTGGATAATACGATAGTCTCTGGTTGTTAGACTTTCAGCCCAATGACTACAAGTCAGCGTCGCTAGTCTTAAACCATTATTTGTCACAATATGTAATTCTTTCTAGAAACATAAGTCTTCAATAACATTGATTGGATAGATTCAAATGTGGTTATCTATTATTTTAATAGGGCATCCTAATCAAAAGAAAATATTACCGACTCTAAACAGAGATAATACCAAGTCATAATGAACTTTGTAATAATAAACATTGATTATGTACAAGTGTTCCAAAAATATTTGCCTTTAGATTATTCGACGTAATTATGGAGAAATTCTAAGCGTAAATATTTATTTTCCTCAAGTAAGAGGTAAACATGAATTAGATGTGTATATTTGTGTAATATTATTACTGGTAGGACGTCAAGATACTCGCAAATGTAGGAAAGAAAAACATTTGATATTTATGAGCCCATTAGACCTAAAAACTGAATAAATTATGAGACGTTTTAGGATAAGATCATCCTTAAACAAAATAGGTCATCATAAAGGGGCTCGTTGTTAAATAATATCAGCTGCTCGGGTCGATAGCATTTAAGACGTTCTTGTCTTGGTTGGTCCGTGGAGGGGTGACCACTCATTGCATACCGAGTTTTCTCTGCGCCTCGAGAAGCACGTTCAGCCGTTGTTTCTGGCTGTCATTTGTAGATCTTCGTTACAGGTAGAGGAAAGTCACCAAATATGAAATAGTATCTTAATATGGAATACCTTCATTTCTCTAAGACTATAAGTATGAAACGCAACACTCGACCATCTTCTGTTCCATTCGGTCTATTGCACCACGTACGTGTTAGTAGACCGAATGGAACAGAAGATGGTCGAGTGTTGCGTTTCATACTTATAGTCTTAGAGAAATGAAGGTATTCCATATTAAGATACTATTTCATATTTGGTGACTTTCCTCTAAGCCTGACAGTCTGTTAACCAGTTTTACCTAGGGGAACCGTGTTACCTAATACTAACTGGGTTGTGGAGATCAGATGACACTCGTTCTATGTAAAATACTGGTATTCAGCTGCACGCGGTTAGACTGACAGCCGTCCCCAAAATAGTTGGGAAAAGGCCAAGCAGAGTAGCACTTTTTTGTTTTTTGTTTTGGCGGGTGATAAATCAGCAAATAACCCCTTCCGCTCTTGGGCAGAGCGAGAGGGAGTGTCAGACTTCTACTGACAAAAAACCACCCATGTTCCTTCTTAGCCATATATGTCGAGGCCGCGGCCCACCACGCTGTCATTTTACTTTTGCATGCACAGTTTTTGTTAAGGAAACACTACCACGGAGTTTATATGAACAGATTCGTTGTAATACACACACAAAGTCAGGTGGCGAATCATTCAAAAAATATTTCATCCGCGGATGAAACGCCACCCTTCTAAAATTGAAGGGATCGACTCGTCTACAAGTTCAGATGAGTCCCCACCTAAGTCAATATGATGTGGTCACCCCGTCCACATTGACAAACAAACAATTTTGTATAGGAACATTGACTGATATTTGGTTTCACTAGCGGTTTTATGTAAAAATGTCGTGGTTTAAGCGAACATAAATATTATTTGTATAATAAACGCTATTAATTTAAACTATTAAGTATACTGTGAACATTGAAATGTTTCGAACTTTTTCAAAATGAATAGGTTAATAAACAGAATAAAATTATTATGATCGACAATTCGACAGGAACATTAATAATTTGAAGATACGTTACAAAATTATTCCTGAAAATAATATTGATGAGCCATTATTTTCGTAAAAAAATAAAATTTTAGTATTAGCTGACATCAAAAATCTCTTAGGAGAGTAATATCCAACATAATGTAGACAAACAGATTTGATTGATGATGTTTTGATAAAGGTCAACGTTTCAGGGTTAAGTTTTTACGAGGCTGATGGAGCTTATAAATAGGAAAGAGATTCTGTGAATCTTTTTAGATCTCATTATTGAAAATAAACTTTTAGGAAAAAAAATAACGATCAACAAATTGAATGAATTGTTTATAACATTCACAGTAACGTTATTCAATTGAAAGTCATTTGACCTGTTGTTGGCAAAACAAAATTTTATTGAAAAATAAAATATCTTTCAAGTTAGCAAAAATGTTATACTGGAAAGTCAAGCCAACGATAACCTTTCTGAATGCTAGTCAATACTCTCATCTGATGGGAAAACAATGAATACAATGAATTATTTTCATACCACCATCATCATCAAACACGATCACAATAGGGTACAAAAAAAAATCTAATTAGTCCGTCAGATAGATTTCCAAAAAATATTAGACACATATTTTTTTCTTTTTTCACGTAAACAAACAATGAAGACGATACAGTGCTTTAAAAACTCGTGTGACGTCATATTCTAAGACATTAGTTTGGCATTTTTTACCGGTCAGTGTCGTTACAAACCGTCACTGACAAAAAATCTTTGACACGTTTTATCTCAGTCAATTTTTATTGATTTGATAAAACAACAAATACGTATCCAATATTTTCAATAATCTAACAGACGGACTATTAATAATCACATTTTGTTTAGTCAGTAAACATCCTGGACAAAGCCATGTTTCAAGTATCGCCACATCAACTGGTACTGTGCTCGTTCTTTATCTATCTATATTTATATATATATAAATCAATGCCACTTTTCGTTGTAATTTTATAACTCAAGAACGGGCTCACCTATCCAAACCAAATGTTTAGGCTTTGTTCGGACTATTTAGTAGATGGTTTGTGTGTAGTTTGCACAAAACGGTTGAGCGATTCTTCATTTATATCACATTTTTTGTAACAAA
Source organism: Diarsia rubi (assembly GCA_932274075.1). Taxonomy (NCBI): domain Eukaryota; kingdom Metazoa; phylum Arthropoda; class Insecta; order Lepidoptera; family Noctuidae; genus Diarsia; species Diarsia rubi. The sequence goes on along the minus strand of OW026424.1, from coordinate 13,234,629 downwards.
AGAATTCAATAAATGGCAGATCATTTTGTGTGTGTATAAGTGGAATCGAGAATGGTTTAGATTCACAATTGAACCCGGTAGGTGGTGCTACTGTCCGAGCAGGACGACGTCTGCTAGGTCCGCTAGTAACTTTATAAATGTAAATAATCGCGTGTACTTTACCAAACAAAGTAGACCAAGAAGAATCGTTACAAAGTCACCACGTGTTATTGCACCCATATCAATTCGCGGTAAAACCGTGAGTGAGATAACAATGACCAAACAAATGAACTCTTGTTTTGAAAGATGGTTTTCATTGTTCTTATTTCGTTATCCTTTTGTTTCCATAAAGTGGTGGGCGCACGAAATTATGATCTTTTTGGCTGCTATTTATCACTTCGAACAGCCAACTAGAAAGTGGAAGCGGTGACATAGACAAACTGACATATCTATGACTAGCGGACGTCACGCGGTTTTACCCGCGTAGTCCCCGTTCCCGTTGGAATACAGGGATAAAAAGCCTATGGCGGGGATAGTGTAGCTTCCCAACGGTGAAAGAATTTTTCAAATCGGTACAGTAGTTTCGAAGCCTATTCGTTACAAACAAACAAACAAATCTTTCCTCTTTAGAATATTAGTGTAGATAGTGTAGACTTAACATAACATCATGCCTGTGATGCCAGATGGGTTAGGTAGAGGAGTCACATTTGGTCTGTTATGTTTCAGTAGAATGTTTAGGGATATGCTTATCATTCAGTGATAATGCGAATAGAACTAAGGGACGTTACCGAAGACACCAAACTCGTAGCTTAGTTCTCAGTTGAAATAATTTATATTGCCATTGACACGCTAAGACCGTGACCGAAGAACCGGTTATGATTATAAAAATGTTTAAGGGATTTGATTTAAGACACAAATTTATAATAATATTATGTTTACCCTTGTTAAAACTCACTATTACTATAATCTTACAGTATCCCATTCCTAGGCAATAGGCTATCTCTATGACTTTCAGTTCTATCATCCAGGGTCGTCGCCTTCCATTAAAGTCAGGGTACTACAGGGTTTAAGAAGTACCCTGACTTCACTGTCGAAAATACACTACTCCACTCCACTTGTAATGACGCTAGTTAAACCAAAGTACCTGACGGTTTATTAAAAAATTCTTGGTAATCTCCCAATAATCCGAAATTGCTTCTATATAGCTAGATAATTCGTGTTCGATTTATAATTCTGAAACTATCGTCGTTTATTTTATGTGCATATTCAATTGAAATGCCTCCGTTACATAGCCTTCCCACTCTATTGGTTCTTAAAATGTTTGTATGATTTTATAACGATTATAGACTTAAAATAAACTGCCGACAGTTTTTTTTGTTTAAATAAATATTGTTGTTGTTATGAGGTTGACTATGATAAGATTGAGAATTTCCAGTGCATCCTTCTAGCTAGTAAGTCTGAGTGCCTATTGCCGATTTACAATGACTTTCAGAGAGTTTTGTATTCCTACAATTCTCTTCAAGTTGACAATTTAATTCTCGGTCACTTCCGAACGATTTTCGGTAACTTATGTCACTTGTTTCGCATATGTTTTCGTGAGCATGTGTCACTCTTGCAAATTCTTGACTTCTCGATTCCCGCTATTGCTGATAGCATAGATGCCTCGCCTTGGCCAGCTACTCAGAAATTACTTATTACTATTAAACATTTTTCATTAAAAAAAATCAACAGTCTCATGTCACCTTGCATGGAAATTTGAGACCTTTAACACAGTTACCTTTAACATAGTAAAACAGTACCGTATGCAAATAGTGTTAACAAATATAAGAAAACGTTACAACGTATATTTCTCACGGCACTAGAGTTACGGAGTAAGTAGTACAGTGTGATAACAAAGTGGCGGTGTGTTAGAAGACACGTGTTGCATGCTCTCATTACCAAAACAATGTTTGAAGCTGCATTTATCTACACTAATAAATAATGTTTTATAGAGGAAAGATTTGTTTGTTTGTAACGAATAGGCTCCGAAACTTCTGGACCGATTTGAAATTTTTTTTTCACCGTTGGGAAGCTACACTATCCCCGGGTGACATGGGCTACTTTTTATCCCTGTATTCCAACGGGAACGGGAACTACGCGGGTGAAACCGCGTGACGTCCGCTAGTATAAAAATATAGGAACAAATAAAAATTGTACACAAGACTAAATTATTCGGTAGTGAGTTGGGGAAGAATCAGATTATTACTTTTTGGTTTTTTGGTTTGTTTGATGGTCTTGCTGGTCTAGACTACTGGGTTCAATTACCGGGTAGGGCAAAGTAAAAATGACACAGAGATACCAAATTAAGTTAGAACTACTAATAAACAAACACGCCCTTTACAAACTACTAATCTAATATAGAGCGAAATAAGATTAGGATCAGACAAATCAATTCTATTTGTTAAGTAAATGAGTGGTCACCCGTATAACCGTACGAATGACGGAGATAGGACTGTGTTAATAAAATTTCCCCCATAAGTGACGCCATTGTCTCTGCAGGAGATAAAGCAATTTATTTAATTAAAACACCAACAAGCATGGGGCTAGGCATTGAGATAAATAACGCAGTTATTAAGAATTCCCTGAGTTAAAAAGGAGGTTGGGTTGTTTTTTTTCGAATGTTAGCTTTGTTAACTTTAGATGAAACCTAACTTATTTTTGATTGATCATTGTAATGGTAATGAAGTTTGAAGAACAGTGGTAAGTTCCAGCGAAAGTGCCAAGATGGCTTCAGACACACGACACCCATTACACCTAAACAGCCTTGTATCGCAAAGGTTGAAAAGCCGAAACAGCTTTCTGAAATGAGTCACCCCACTCACTGGCGAGCGGTCTACGAAAAGATGAAAGCTGTGGTATGGTAGTGCATCCTTACCTTAACCATTTTTTCAACCTGCTGAACATCTCCCAGCTGGACAAGAGTTGCCGTGGTTGACCTGGAAGTCTTTAAACAGACTCCGGACCCAGTTTGGTCGCAGCAAAGAAAACATGCTGAGGTGGAGATACATAAATGATTCTGGTGGTGCTGATCCTCAAACAATGGGGCACATAATATCGTGCCCTGCCTGTCCTGCTGGTTGTTCACTACAGGAACTGATGGACGCTACCGAAAGCGCCAAACTAGTAGCCTAATTCTGGCCCGACACAATTTATGCCATCCACACGCTGAGAAGAAGATTGTAATGATTTTGTTTCAAATAAACAATAGGCAAGATATGTTACAAGAGTTTCGTCCAGAAATGGTGTTCACAAAATCTTTAGTTACCTGTTTTTTCGTTTTGCCTATGGAGTCAAGTGTTGTATTATTTTATTGCGATATTGATTGAATAGCCTTCCACGGCCTAAGAACTTTTTTACCCGACTACGGCGAAGCCAAAAGGAAGGGTAATGATTTGGCAGTATGTATTTATGTATGTATTTTTGTATTTTCCACCGTAGCGCATAGACTACTGAACGTATTTTAATAAATGAGGTGACAATAGATTCTTAAGAATAGCCCGGGTGAGCCCGGGTAGGTTATATACATTTTAACAATTCTTTTTATGACGGAATTTAAATGTCAAATTGTAAGCTCGATAAAAATTAAATTGACTACGACTATCCTCTGTAATTTATCAAATTATCTACTTACTAGAAAATTTTTCTTGTTTAATACCTTTAAGACCGCGGTTTTATTAGTCTTCGTTTTTATTCGTAATCGGGTTTTAGTTTTTAAACTTATTTTTTTATTATTAAAACTACTTAACAAACTTTTATTTATTATTATTTATAAGACAGCAACACGCCTGTAATCCCCTAAAGGTTAGGCGGAGGTGATCCTAAATAGTAACACCCCGTTTCGCCAGTTATGTTACCCCAGGTCCCATTGCCATCAAACGGGCACAAACCCAGAGTCCGAGATAAAAAAGAAAGAGATCATTCTCAGTCAGGTACAGTACGTTCACCGGTAACGGGTAGAGATCAAACCGATACTAATTGGTTACTTAGTCTAAATGCCTTCGCATTAAATCAGTCTAGCCGACGAGTCCGCAATCACCGTCTGATTAGAATCGTTCAAGAATTTACATTTCCGTTATTTTAACATTCGAACCTGTAATTACTGTTTAAAGAGATGTCAGGAATGAAGGTCAGCTGTACCTTCGATTTTTAAGTGGTATCATTACCAGTTTTCAAAAAAACTATTTTGCATTAAATAAAACCAACTTTAACTTCTGGCTTTTGTTAGTTTTATTTAGTTTTTTTGATCGATGTACTTAAACTAGCAATAAGCTAATTTCAGATGAATAATTGAAAACCTCCTCCTTTTGAAAGTCGGTTAAAAAGAAAAGCTTTTTCCTATTTAAATATTAGTAAAAAGCTTTTTCTTTTTAACCGACTTTCATTTATCAATGCAATGAACTTCGACTGTCAATATCTTTATGGCATTTTAAGGTTTGATTCATTCAAGTAAACTAAATTAAAATATACGTCGATTATTTATAAAATAATGAATGAAACTTAACAGTTTTATAAATAGGTATCGATTTATAAGTTAAAGTCAGAAACTTAATGTTTTCCACATAACAATTGCATGTTAACGATGTTCGCGTGAATACTACCGATTACTGTTTTATCTTCGCTAAAAGTTCATTGGCTGAATTCGACTATCGATTTTATACTCGAGTAGATTCGATTTAAAAATACATTCCCATCACTAATACGGCGTCGAAACCACCAGAGTCGATAATTATAGCCTTTGACTGCTTAAACAAACATAACGCTAAACGAAATTTTAATAGGTTGCTGTCTTACTTTTAAATGGTATTTTAAAATAAATTATAGACTTTAGACTTGCATACTAAGAATCAATTAATATATTGATGTCATAAACGAAAAGGGGTCCGTGGAAGAATTCTTCAATCTTCATAGGTTCTAAGTTATGAGTTATATTATGAGTCAGACGAACTTTTTGCTTCAAAGAATTCAAGGAATAAATGCATGCATTAGTAGAGGTATCAATTATACGTCTGAATGTCTGTCAGTGTATAATTTGAGCCGACCCAAAACAATGAAAAGGATTGAACACGGATCAATGGATCCCAGTGATATTGTAGGACAGAGTTTTGAAAAATTAATCAATTATATGACTCGGTTGGTGTTTATTAACTTTTTGCAATGATGCAGCCGGTGCATCAAAGGGTAAAATCGTAATAGCTTGATAATTATGTAAAATTACACGAATTCTGAATTGGTTTCTGGACAAAATATAACATAAAGGTTGTAAAAGTACCCTTAACGCAAACGAAAGGCACTTGTTCTTCCCACCACTGCGATCATTTTTTTGTTCTTGACCATACCTGGGAACCCCCTAGTTACGGAGTTTTTCGGGTTATAAATTTACTTAAACTACCTCCATGACCCTTTTACTATTTAAAGCATCTACTAGCACAATGTTTTAAGCGTGCTACATTGAGTTTTACCGTAAAATGAGATTTTTAACCCAAAAAAAAGTTGTTTCCCAGCAAAACTTTTTGCGTAGGGGTACTTAGTTTGATGACCAGAATACTTGGTTGACGTAGGTATGTTTGAAGGGTTAATTTACAGCCTGTATATCATCACACCTGTAATTCACTAAGGGTTACGCAGAGTTGTACCTATCAGTACACCCACATTTCGCCAGTTATATTTTAGTCCCATGTAATAGGGGGCGATCCTTATTAGCAACAACGAGGCACAAATTTAGACTGCTACTGGGAAATTCATAATGAAAAAACATTTTTTTCGATTGGTTGCTACCACAACGGTTATTTAGGTCTTCCAATACCTTTAATAAAAGAAACCGGGTACCTTTTATCCGGCCTAATCCTAACCAGTTTTCGTAAACGAACTTACCAAAACTGTTTCCACGTTAATTGGAATTCGATTTGTCCAAATTCAGGGGGTGAATACACGTTATTGGATTTCCTCTTTTCACCCTTTGCCATGTGAGGCTTGAAAAATCAATGGTTCTGTAACCCCCTCATACTTGGGTTAGTCATCCAAAACATGACTCAAACTCAAGAATTTACTTTCGCATTGCTTAACGGAAGGATTTTGAGGAGCTGCCTTTTAAACTTTGATGTTAGATTGGCAGTTCCTATTTTAGCTTTAATTTTATCGTATTCGCTCTGACAACTATGTTATTAAAATAGAAGAAGCTTTGCTGACGTGATTGTTGGTTTGATACAAAATTTATTCTTATCCATTTGAAATTCAACAAATAAAACTGTTTATATTCCTATATCGTGTGGGTAGTGTGGGTTAGTGCCTCTGCCTCTTCATAGAACTCTGACTCAGCTTTACATGCCGTAAGAAATATCACATAATAGGGTAGTTAACAAAATAAAAACTAATTAGTCCGTCATAAAGATTACCTAAAAATATTGGACAAAATTTTTTTTTTCATGTAAACTAACAATGAAGACAGATACAGTGCTTTGAAAACTCGTGTGACGTCATACTCTCTCTCTCTAAGACATTAGTATGACATTTTTCAGCGGTCAGTGACGTCACTTACCCCCACTCAAATCTTTGACGCGTTTTATCTTTGTCAATTTTTATTGATTTGATAAAACAAAAAATACGTATTCAATATTTTTCGATAATCGAACAGACGGACTGATTAGAATCACATTTAAGTCCGGAAACATCCCAATTAGATAAATAGAAAAATCAGAGGTGTGTGTCTTGGTACTAGGGTACATACTTACTTGTAGGTATACTTGTGTGCACTTAGTACATTTATTTAAGGGTTGGCAACCGTTAAATAAATGTCAAACTACAAAACAGTTATTAAGGCTATTCATCAGCCGTCATAATTCAAGCCGACAGATTACTTTTTCCAAAAACTAGGTACCTAATACAAAAGCTACCCAAGGGATGTCTCATGTGGATTCCCAATTTTAACATGATTGATCTGAAGCGACATGATTGAGTAACAAAAATAAATAATATTTCATCACACGGCCCTAGAGACTGCTTGGACAATAAAAAATAGCCTACCGTTTTTTTGTGATTTGAATTCCCAAGATTCCAAAGATTGTGTTGATCTCACGAGCCAACTAAGAAATGGTTCCAAGGAAATCGCTTGATGAAATTTAAACTTTATAGTTAGATGTTCTATCTTATTCGTTTTCCTTAGTCGCTATTTTGTATATCAGCTGTCTCTGTCCCACTGTTAGACAAAAACCTCCCCATGAATTTACGATTTTGTTTACAATTTGACTTCTTCGATCACTTCGTGACGAATGAGTCCAGATGATCACGCTAGTGTTCCTTGGGCCTACGGTTACGAACTTACGACCGCCGTCTTCAGGAGTTCAGGCACCCACTGAGTGAGTATCTTCACCTATCTGTCCACGATGTTCATACACAAAATTTACATGATACCATAAAAAAATAGCTTGAATATATGTAGCAAAAACGAATATTTTTTGTGCCCCAGATGCAAATGTTCCATGTACGCCTGAACTTTCTGACCCCAAATACTAGCAAAAAACTGTACATTATGTTGTACATTTAAAACGAAAACCAATAACGTTCACCACAAAAAAACTTCCGTTACTTTTTATGCAAACATAAGTAGGTAGGTACTTCTTTTTTGATCCATACAATCTTCACATCATTGGTTTAGTACTTAATTGCAGATGTACGCCTGAGCAAAGCCTTATTTGTATGTTTATCGATACAAAGTATACTATTATGCGTCATAATCGTAAGTGAGATTGCGCAATCATGTTCTAAACGTTGTCTAAACATGTAATTTTGGCGAATAAAAACAAACAAGTTGTTATGTTTAGAAGTAACTTAATGAATATAATGATGTTGAGAAATCGTTTGTTTCATAAGGCAGGGTGGTAAAAAACTTTGAGGTGTTTTTTTCTGTGCATGTACAAAAGCTTTAAATTAGCGCTTACAATGTTTTGATTGGTGAGCTTTTTTTTTCTTTTCTGCCCCATTGTTTAAAGCTCAGGTTTTGTGAAAAATGATTACTTAAACCATTTTATGAATGAAATCACACATACGGTAAAGATATATGGCAATAAATTGAACTTATATCTCTACAATAATAATATTGGGTTCCATAATTGATCATTTAAACTTTTATGACTTCTATAAGTCTTATCGATTTTCCTTAATGTTTAATCCTTAACCATAGTAATTAACTCTTTTCTTAGCCGATACTCTTTGCCTTCACAAAGTGATCGTGATCATCAAATGAGCCCCACAATTTCTAACCATTCATCAGGTTCTGCCTTCATGGGAGCCTAAAGTCACCGCTTTAGTAGAATCATACATAGTACAACCGTTTGTATTCATGAATCACAATCAAAATGGTCGCAACGTGACAGTTCATAATATTAACTGCATCTGTGCTTAATATGATTCTGCTAAAGCAGCCATTTTTGCCCTCCTGGTACAAGTAAGGTAACGTATTACATAATTAATTACTGTAGAAATAAAAATTTTACACCCATTCAAAATATTAAAAGTTAAACAGATAAACAGACATATCTATATTAATTAATTAACATTAAGTAAACCACATGCATGTACATTGCTCGTCAGACATGTCCACACTGCATTAATTAACTAAGTGCTATTATCATCAATGTTATATTAATCGTCAACTTTATTATCAAAATGATTGTTTCTCACAGCTATAAAAACCGTTCAATGTTCAGTCACAATAATTCCATGTGGCACTCCATTCAGTTTAATTGAACCCATCTATTTAATAGCTTCATTCGATTTTAAAACTTTCACATTGAAAGCCTGTCGATTCTAATGTGACCAATAAAGATTGCGTGTACCTTCTAATTTCATTAAACAATTATTTAACTAGCTACCAAAGTTTAATGAGTTCATATTTTTTATATCTGATTCGGCAATTAAATAACAAGCCTTTTACGGCGTTTTTAATACGAGTTTTTGGGGTTCCGTAGTCAATAAGGAACCTTTTGATGAGTTACACCGACAAAGTGGTAAAATAAAATTACGAAATTGTTTTTTTTACTATAAAAATCTTCGTTCGGAGGCAGGTAGGCAGGGAGGTTAATCAGTGTAGTAAGTCCACAAATTTTAATAGGCAACTACGGAACCCTACATTGTGACATGCACTTGGCCGGTTTTACCTGATAAATGTATAACCGTTATATGGGCAGGTTCGTCGGTTATTTAACAAAAACTTGGTGTAATTATGCTGTTTCCTTTTATTGGTGGTTTTAATGCATTGTTTACAATGATGAGTTGTAACTGTTACTGCTGTTGTAAAACCAACCCTTTAGTCATTAAGCGAATGTAAATATTTATTTGTGTTGTCGTAGTTGCCATGAGCTTATTATTTTATATAACCAAAATGGGTTGTATTAAATAATAAGCTGTATTTTGTAATGATATTCATAGACAATGCAGTGGGAACTTTTGACTATTTAATTATGCACTATTTAAATCGTTTAATCCTCTAAGAAGAATTTTAATGATTCTTTCGTCACGATTTTAAAATCATCATAATCTCTTAATGTGTTTGTTTGTACGTACAGTCGCCATTAAAAGTAAAAAACACTAACTGCCGCACTCAGAAAGCTTTAATGATTACTTAGGCCATCACTTAGTAAAGATTTTGACATTATTTGTATGTCAAAACTGTCAAAACTTTTACTAAGTGATAGCCTAAGTAATGATTAATGCTTTCTGAGTGCGGCAGTAAGTCACTTCTAAAATCAATTTTCTCCTACTATGATGGTTGTATCTTAATAATTTTACGAACATAGTATTTCGGAACACACACACACAGATATATCGACAGGTTTCGGACAGGTCTAATCTCAAAGTTGCAATACTTACTTAATTCGTAAGATAATCGCTTTAGAAGTTTGCAAATTGTATTTATACATATTAAATGATCCATCGTTAGTTCTTGTTCTGTTTGCTTTTTATTTTCATCAGTGCTCACTAACGTGAGTTCGTACTCGTGAGTTTAACTAACAGTTTTGGCTTAAAGATACTAGAATAAAGCTAATTCTATTATAAAAAAAAAAGATGTAGGTACCTACTTTTATTACTTACACTATTTAGGTTACCTGGGACATTTACCCATAGAGCTATACCTACATCTTTTGCTAAGTAGGCACTTCTTACTTTCTTAATATAAGCATAAGCAACACCTGCACTTAGAAATTGGAGACATTATGATGTATCCTGTTTCGTTTGCGCTCACTTCATAGGAACTAGCGACACAACAGTTCTTCTGAACTGAATGTGACACTCGTAAGTAGGTAACTAGTAGCTTAGTAGCTATGCTGATTTAACATGTTAACTTATTGAGTAATAAGTGCAATGGTTTCTAGATAATATAGTAATAGGGGATTGGACAAAAAAAACTAATTAATCCGTCAGATAGATATCCAAATAAATGTTGAACACATATTTTTTCTTCTTTTACATAAACAAAAAATGAAGACGATACAATGTTTCGAAAACTCGTGAACTCCTCGAAAACGCCACATGTCAGTATATTTTTTACCTGTAAATGACGCCACAACTCCCTACTCATGATCTTTGAGGCGTTTTATCTCCGTATTTTTTTATTAATTTGATGAAACAAAAAATACGTATCCAATATTTTTCGATAATCTAACTGCCGGACTAATTAAAACACATTTTTAACCCAGTCCGATCCCCTATTGTTCCACCTGTAACGACTGATAGATATCTGCCAGAGCCTTTGACAGAAAGTCTCACAACCCATCTTACCAAAGGATATCGTATTACCCAGTATTAACTGAGTTGTGGAGGTCAATTTGGCAGTCGCTTCATATTAATACTGGTAATCAGCTGCACCCGATTAGACTGAAAGCCGACCCCAACATAGTTGGGTAAAGGCTACGTAGATGATGAAGTGCAATGGTTTCTATGGAGAATGAGGTTAATTTATTGTGATTGCCAAACGATGATTTAAACGAAAACCTATCCATGATATTTTGAGAAGCAGAAACATAGGATTTTCCGTATAAATCAAATACAATCACTTACACTGCCAGAATTTAAATTGAGTTTTCTCTAATACTGAGAACAAATTTTTGTATCCACTTTCTTTGTCGTTTTCCTACTAACTCATCGTGCAAAGAAACCTAATCATGATTTATCAATCGAACCGCGTCAATACATCTTACTAAGCAGGCAGGGTTACTGCACAGAATGCTAGTGTATAGAAATCTTTAAGAACCTGATGATAATATGTGCAAGGTACAAAAGCAAGCACATCAAGCTAAATACAATCTGATTTTCAATTAAAAGCATAGGGTCAACTATCAAGCTTGATTGAGAAAATTTGACAGTTTTGAGTAGTTTAATGTGCTGGCGTTTGTACAGATGTATAACTCGTCAGCATACAATTCACACACATTCATTTATGTCACATTGCTCGCAGAACGGATGGCCGGTGGGGCCGAAAAGTTCTGGAGTGGCGACCGCAAACCGGAAGACGTTACGTTTGAAGGCCTCCCACTAGGTGGACCGATGACCTGGTGAAGGTTACGGAGACCCGCTGGATGCGAGACGCACGGGACCGGTCAATGTCGCGACACCTTGGGGAGGCCTATGTCCAGCAGTGGACGTCTTTTGGTGAGTGATGAATGATGATGATATAATTATACCGCTTGCAAATGCTCGCCGTTTTGTGGAACGAAGAAAACTAACTACTAAATGTCCTCTTAATGTGTATCTGTCAACGTCGTGTATATAACACCATCATCATCATCATCGGCGCAGCATGTCCTTTTCTTCCAATACCATACTTCTCTCTTACACATCGTACAGACATAAAACATACCAAACCTATTAAACGAAGCTTCGAACGACTACACAAGAAGCTTCAATAAGTCGTCATTTTACAAAATAAAACCAACTTACCATAAATTAGCGACGGTGTGTGGCTACAACAGAAACAATTCTTCAGAACAAGCTTTCTAAATATAAACAATAACCCAATTCTTCAGTGGTCATGGGCCCATAAATTTGAATGCACTCAGACAGAAACAGTCCATATGTCACTGTTAAAAGCCCTTTCAACTGTAAAATAAACAATATTTTGCTACCGTCTTTTATAATTGAAGGTAAGTAACAGATGGGAACAATAGATTCTTAGGTTTCGTAACCCTATTATGCTTTCGGGAGAGAACAAATGGTTGAGTAAAAACATAACTATTACAATGAGTTTTGGTAGCTGTTGTCCGGTTTCCGTAGAATGAAATAATAAGGGGCTTCTAGGGCTACTGGTTGTGTATTGTCATCAAGTTGAGCCCCGTTGAGTTTTACTTGAAGTGATTGCCAACTGCGATGTTGATTCCAAGAATGCCGCGTTTGCATTCTGTTTAGCTTTTGTTTCTTCCTTGTCTTCGGCCTGTTCTATTTTGGTTGTATAGAGGAAGCGTGAAAATATTACTTCAATATTTATTTCTGTTGATGTGTAGAAAATTGCATGAAATCGTGATATTATTAGTTGTTTATTTTTACTTCGCTTATTGTGTTGTAACTTTTTCGTCTGTAGCTTTTGCCATGTCTATCGGTATTTAACACCTCTGTGCTTAATACCATTCACTCTGTCGTGTCTTAAGCATCCTTAAAGATAAGTTCATAAGCTGTTATAATCTTTTTCTACATGCGTACATGACACAGCACTTAATACTAATATCAATATTGAAGTAGTACATAGGTACTATTATAAAACAGCTCATTGTTTAAGTTAATGCTGCCTCTTAGCTTATTAATCAGTTTCCTCTGGTAAAACAATCTCACGATCTCAACAACTTTGGAAAACCACAATACATAGTAAGTACGACCAAGCTTAATTCGCCTGACACTTTTCATCCTTATGCTCTAAGTAATTAGATTGTAATTAGAAACTCACTAGTATCTTCTCTGACGTGCAAAAGAGAATCATCCCCAGTGTCTTTGGTTTTACAAATTGTTTAGAGAATCCAATGCAGCTGAGACAGTTTCTTTCTTAACAAAATGTCGGAAACGATAATATTCCACAAACGACCACTGATTCCTATAGCACCTAATTATAGACTCGATATATTTTTCTGAATTCGACAGCTAATCACAAATCTCCATTGTGTTCACCGTTCAACACAAAGAGCTTAACACGGCAGAAAAACATCAGGTATATCGTATATCAATGCGCAATTTATCTTTTGTGGGGACGAAATGCGACATAGTATCTGTTACTGTCAGGACAACATAGAAATTGCATTCAAAACGCAATCGAATATTTTCTTATACAATAGTCCTAGGACAAAAAAATCCCGGACAATTCCTTTTGTAACTCGAATACTGATCGTTATCGGAGTTCGGAACAGCTTATCTGTGTCGCAGAGGAGCCGATCGCATACTAATCTGTGATTATACAACTACCTAATAAGTTTCCCCTCAATTACACAGTAGACTGGGAGTAAAATTGAATATTCAATACGTTATAAAGCGCCCGACTTAGATTATTTCTATTTTATTGAACAGAGCAAACGTTTTATTGGTAGAGAAAGTGTGTGTGTTTTATTCATTAAATGCAAATTCAATTATGAAGCGATTAAAGTTTGCTGCATGTGTGGTGGTCATACGTTAAGCTTGTAACTATCGTATAGTTTAAACTCGGAGATTTTCTTATTTTCAATTCGATCTACACAACATTTCTATCGCACTAACAAACCACGTAAACGCGATGAACTACTATCAACTTGAACTGCTTCGTGGTTCTTATGGTTGAAAACGTGACTGCTGAGCATCGAAGGTTCGAATCCCAGGTCGGGCAGGATGTTATTGGATTTTTCCATCGGGATATTCTCAATAGCCGCCTCGGAGCCTGGATTTGTGTCCAGATGATGGCAATAGGTTCACCCCATATTAACTTTTTTTTTGGGGGTTGGGAATTCATCAAATAACCCCTCCCGCTCTTGGGCAGATCGAAAGGGAATGTCAGACTTCTACTGCCTAAAAACCACCCATGTTCTTCTTAGCCCTATATGTCAAGGATGCGGTATGTCTTACAACATCCCGCAGCCCCGACGGGCGTCGGCCCTTGTGGGCCCCTTCATGTTGCTGACATCTCTTTGAGGTGCTCGTGGAACACGTACGCGCCGTCGACACGGCCTGTCGTCGTCATAAGATGGACGGACGGCGAGCTAGCCCATTACTTACCGTCCACAGGCCCGCGTCTACGGTGGCTGGAAGCCGTTACGTGGCCCCCGATGCCAGGAGCGTCTCCCGCAGCGGCTGAGACTCCCTATTACATAAATGGGACTTAAACATAACATTAATGTTTGTTTACTATTAGAAACACCTCTGCTTAAGCTTTCTGGAATTACAGGCGTGAAGTTATGCTGTAATATCAACTCGATCGTCGACTTTCGCATAGAAAACACCAAACTTCCAAGATTGTTTGTTCTTAGTATCTACCTAGTGAGCAGAATCCTTAACAGCAACCGTACATCACGAAGGTTACATTGTCACGGAAACCTTGGCATTGCTTTGGATCACGTACACTTCAATAACTGGTTGAATTTCAACACACAGATAATAGTACATTGTTCACCGAGAGGAGAAAGTGACCGATTACCGTCGAGGGTGTCGTTTGAAGCCCGAGCCGTAGGGGAGGGCTTTAAAACACCCGAGATCGGGAATCGCGCTTTCTCTCGAGTGATACATAGTGCTTTATACTACACCTACGAGGAAAATAAAAAACTAAATCTTTACTAATTGAAATTTATATTGAAATTGTTGCAGTTAGTGAAGCTTAATGTAACACTTTTTCCATTAATGATTGTTTGAGATGTTTGCGACAATGTAGGAGGAATAACTGGCTGTGCTGTTGGCACTGCGCTCGTAGAAGGCTGTGGTGCCAAAGGGGCAACTGACTGCTGAGGAGCATTTGGCATCGCCGCGCTCGTTGATGGTTGAGGAGATGAGTCTTGATGCACATTAATCGATCCCGATATTTGGTTATTTATTCGTGTTTTGTTTCCTACGGAATTCTCTATGTAACCTTCTGCAACAGCGGACGATTTCCAACCACCGTGGCGTTTTATTGTGGTTAAATCAGCACCAGTATCGGCAAGAATAGTCGCTGAAGTTCTGCGAAAGCAGTGGCCAGTGTATTCTAGTGGGTTGAGTAAATTAAGGTAGGAAGCTATTTCTCTTGGCACAGTACTTATTTTGTTTTTCCCAATTACTTGTTTCGTACATTTTTTGTTTTTATATTGTAGTAAAACCCGATTGGTTTTGGGGTCACTGGGGCGAATTTCGTTATATTTCTTCATTATCTCATAAAATAAGCCTGATATAACAAATGATCGCTGAATTTTGGTTTTTGTGTTAGGAATATTGACAATTATTCCATTTTCGAGGATTTCGATATCGTCTGTTGTCATATCCACAAGTTCTTGCGAACGACAGGCCCCATTTACTCCTAAAATCAAAATAACCTGTAAACAAAAATATCAAACATGAAAACCTATTAGATTTCTACTCATAAATAGGTACGTAATAAATCATAAACCAGTACATTTTGTTCATAAACTTACCTTCATCAACAAATATTTGTCATCTGGAGCATTCTGCAAAAAGGAATAAACATCCTTTGTAGTAAGCACTTTTGATTTCTTACTACGGAATCCCTCCGACTTTCTTTTCAGAAATGCTGTAAGTTTTTTGTATTCTTGAATATTTATGTCGTTTCTTGTCAATATAGTACTTTTCAACATTGAGTACATAGACCATAACGTACCTACTTGGTTTGTATTTTTGCGCTTTTTCACTGAAATAAGCTAGCAAAACTGTTTCAGAAAAAGATGCCGCATTTTTTTCACTTTTCCATTGCAAAAAATCGTTATAAGTTTTATTATATTTTTTAATTGATTTCTGTGGTAAAAGGTTATCAATCAGCATTTTTGCTGTTTCCTTCAACTGCGGCGGAGTTGAAAAATCTTCATCATCACTATCACTACTTATCATTTTGATAGTTTTATTTTACTTTCTACGAAAACTGAATCCTCAAACAACACACAAATTGAAAATGGCGCCAATGGCGTCTGCAATTTTTACATGTTCTTTTTTCAAATTGTTTACGCCGCAGGGTCGCACTGCCAGCCCGACCCCATCCAACACACAGCTAGTGGCCAGTGCCATTTTGCGAACTTGGAGATAAAAACTCACTGTAAATACTTTTTGGCTTTTGATATTTAGGTTACCGGCGCATAGTCTTACCCAAAATTAAAAAAAAAAAACCACGTAAGAAATGGATTTTCATACACTTTTCTCTCCCGCTCAGATGCGTTTTCTCCCCGCATATTTGTTCGATATGCAATGACGTACTTTCTACCGTAAATTTGATAAAGTATCAAGGTACTTTCCAAGCAGGTGTAGTATAAAGTGTATAAGTTAGGGAATTAGTATTCATGATGGCATGGCATTAGGATTATAATAGGACAATGTTGCTTTTGAACGTCTTTGTTTTCATCGATGCGGTATATTGACGGATTGACAGTTGGTTTTGCTCGAAAGAGGGGGAAGCAAAGAAGTGAACGTTTTGGATAGAATGCACTGTTGGTACTAGACTAATGTAACATAATTATGTCGTTGTGCTAGCCATGCCCCGCGACGTTCGTTCTTGTGAAATTTATTATCATAAAATTATAATAAATGTAGCCTATGTTACTTAGGGATAAACTGGCATTTAAAGATTTATTTAAAATCGGTCCAGTAGTTTTTAGTTTATTCGTTACAAACATACAAATCTTCCCTCTTTATAATATTATTAATGTAGATGCAACTACTAGCTTACAGAAGCACTTATCTACTTATTGATTGGGTACATATTCCAAATTGGGATATAATTTTTTTGACCTATCAAATGAATACCATGTGGTTTTAATTCATCACAATGACTCCGTTTCATGAAAACCAGAATCCAAAATACTTTTAAAATAAACATTGACGTGAATGCCTACTATACCGACTTATCAAGGATATTTTTTGTTAAATAAATTGGAATGTCTCGTAAGGTCCCCGACATTGACAGATAGATCACAGATGGTTGCACAATGGTATTATAATAATAAAGACGTGGTCCTAAGAAAATATTCACAAAATTCCGTAGTGGAATTGATATTTTGTAATAACTATGATCATAAAGTAAAGTTGCCGACCGTAACGTATGTATTTTTGAGATAAACTGATCTGAATAGAAAATTTTCTATTCAATAATATGTTATATTGATACATTTTTATTATAAACATAATAATAGGTAACAAAATGTTCTGGGAAAATTCAAATAAAAATCTAAGAAAAAAATACTTGGTAAAATACTAATAATAGGCGTGATTTCTTTGTGTAGCAGCTCGTGTCTGCTATGGGTCTAGAATGGGTTTGAATAATAGCAAATAATCTAGCGTAAAAAGGCTAACGCATCGTGAAAACTCCAAGGCCGCAGAGAAGCAGCGTTGAAAAAAACAATTTTTAAAGACACCGACAATCGAAATAATCATAAATGATACCATGTCCGCAAAACGTATTGAACTTGAAGGTGTGATCGATCAAGCGTGACCGCATAAATCGCGGGATACCATTAAAACCTCTTGAGGCTGTAGAAAACATTGCCATTGAAATAAAACTACCAAATGCACTTTGATCGACGGCGGCGCTTCCCATTCATTTTAACGGTAGGTATGGCGTCAACATGCATCGTCAAGATACGACGATTTAAATGAAAATCGAATTGTTAAAATGTCTAACGGAATCATTGTTGGTTAATGTGCAAGTTTCACGGTAAGTTACGAACGCTCGCTCCGAAATTCTGCAGCTGTCAACTATATTTCGGACCTCGATAGCTAGCCTTTGTCCTCGCACAGATACGACTTCATATAAATGTAGTTTATGTGAAATATACAAAAAAGAATGAACCTCTCAAGAGCTAAGTCTCACGAAAAAAATATTTCGTCTATTGTCACACGATCTACACAATATACGTTGGTCGTATCGTTGGCGCATTAAAAAGTATTCATGCGGTATTTTAAAGGTCCACCCATGGCATTGTGTTAAATCGCAAGGATCTTGACACTTCTGCATTTGTCATCTTTCTTGAATCGACTTTTAAATTCACTGAGTTTAGTTTCGGTCTTTCCTGTCTTTATATTTAAGCGTTGTTCTGAAGCAACATTAGTGGAAACAGGTTTAACCATTCGTCACAATTAAAGAAGCGTAAAAACAATTGCGAAAGTGTT
Source organism: Diarsia rubi (assembly GCA_932274075.1). Classification (NCBI taxonomy): domain Eukaryota; kingdom Metazoa; phylum Arthropoda; class Insecta; order Lepidoptera; family Noctuidae; genus Diarsia; species Diarsia rubi. Next base: position 13,216,314 of record OW026424.1, on the reverse strand, counting down.
AATGAACTGCGGGTAATCATTGGTGTTCTTTCATGGTTTGATTTGGAAGCTATTCTTGTTATGGTTGATGGTACTGGGGAAATAAATCATGGTTTCCATCATAGACCGTAACGGACCGATGCATTGTCTCAATCAGACGCCAATGAGCATTGAGTACAATGACCGCACTTGCTAAATGATGGGGAACTGTCCTGCGATGAGTCTTATTGGTATGCGTGGCGTGGAGAATTGACATTGTTCGAAGCTGGGAATAATTTATTCAGTATTGATTTGGAAAATTGTCTGTGGACTTATTCTGGGGCATACAAACTAGTCAGTTTTATTTTAGTATTGAGATCTGTTGGCGCACTTTGATGTTGCTACTTATAACATAGCTATGAAATTCCGAACTTGCTGATACAATTTTAAACAGATTGTGTTGATACTTTGATACAGAAACAAACACATTTCACACAGTTTCAGCTTCCTCTAAATCTTCTCTTTTTTCTAAACAATGCTCAAACAAAGCATTTAAAACATGGTTTCGTTTAATTATTTTTAATCATTTCCTTTAAAAAATATGGTCCGGGAATGGAATTCTTAGTAAATCGCAATAAATCTGTCATAGGCCTTGTTAGACGTGTGCTTTGATTTTATAACGATCAAAGGAGTCTTGCCACTGAGGAATCTCTGTGTCAACTAATTGGTTTACTTAGAGAAGCAGAAGTAAGCTAAATATGGGACTTCATAGTTTTCACATAAATAGATTTATATTATTATGATATTCTCTGTAGGCGAGGCTGTAAGGTATCATTCACATAATTATATTCATGAGATGAAAGAACATGTTTTATACACTGCTACTATACGTCGTATAGTATTTGTATCTTGTATTTGTATCTTCCTACTACAGAAGATTTACTCAGAATTAGTAATACCAGTCCTTTTGAACCTTGCAAGCAATGACGCCTACACAATTCAGTATGCCAATAAACTTTACCAGGAAATTATTCAATAGACACTCAATCATTATAGATTTTGTATTAACATTCCTATGTTTAATAACATTTCTGTCTTTGCGTTTATTTATATCTATGTGTGACTATTCGCCGACATTATTAATTATAAAGTACTCTTAAACAAACTGGAAAGGACAGGTTTAATCACACCTCCATTAATTGAAGCCACATTTCGTATTCAACACGGATATAAATACATTTTCGCGCTTACTCGTGTAATATTCCTTTTAAAATGTCCCGTCACGTACCTAGATGTACATTCCTGACGCGAACGTCGTGTGAAATTAATAAAGTGTGTGAAAAACAATTTTGGGCACGACTGTATTACATGTGTGATGGTTACAAATATATTTTTGTGCTTATAATGTTAAGAAGTCTGCGACCTTGGTTCTATGGTCACTTTATGATTACACACGCGACTCGATGGCGTAGGGTATTTTTTTCGACTCCCATCTCGAACAAACTTGAATTGAATTGCCCGATTTTTGGAAGTTTGGAACTCAGTAGCAGTACCACCGAAAAGGCCAAAAATAACCCAAAATTCGTCAAGTATCCGTCTCATCAAGAAGTATCGAGCGTATTTCAATAACTGAATATGGAGATCAAATAGACAGTTCCTTTACGCTATGATTTTTTTTAAACTGGTATTTGACTGCATCAGGTTAGTTTAGAAACTGACCCTGAGTTTCCAGAATTATTATATCTAATACGTCTCTTTCCTCTCTTCCGTGGCGTGATGTCATTATTATCGTAAATTGAATGGAATTGTAATTTCAGCTGATGTCTTGATCGACTCGTCGGTTGAATGTCGTTTAATAGAACTCGTACAGTTTATAGAGCAAGCTCTGTTTAATGTGGTCGTGATTGGAATTCAATGCATTCATGTCACTTCGTCAGCTATGAATGTGATGGATAGATTTCTCACTTTTGATATGAATAACGGTTGTATAAGTTATGAATGGTGGCGTATTTTCGTCAGCTGCAGCTCTCATAATAAATAATAGTAGCGTAAAATTCCGTATGAAAGTTCAGATATCACTTGTCGCTACAAGTGATATCTGAACTTTCATACGGAATTTATTAGATCGAGAATTGAATTTTGTGTTTGTTGATATAATATTATGACTTTCTTAAGTTATCGGTTATTAAAATAATATAACGTTTTTCCTACTCTTTAAAATCGTGTTTGCCTATGATAATTTTTCAGTAACCTTAAAAATTTAATAATATTTTCAACGACATGCCAGACGCAACCCAGATGATACCAAAATTAAAAAAATCACAGAAACATTGTGCAACAAAATCCACACCAACTCCTATTCCAATACATTCACACGACAATTTCAAAATCCAGTTTCGACTATCGCTTACATCAAAAGACACCGCTAGTTTATATGACGGAGTTTCAAAGTAATAATCATTATAGTGAGGAAGGTGGGACGCCATGTAGGTGGGTAGATCTTCACTTGTCCATCTGACTGCGTGCATCAGTGCACATGACTGGGCTAAGGGATCTCGCTTAGTGGAAAATGTGGTGGCTATTTTTAATTAATTGATGAGCTTATTTGTATGTGGTGCGACAGGGCTGACGACAATAATTCTGTAGCTGAGATTAATTATATTTCTAGACTTTTCTCAACTATACTGGGTTTAGCTTCCAGTCTAACTGAATGCAGCTGGATACTGGGATTTAACATGGAGCGACTTCCACAACTCAGTTTATAGTACTGGGTAATACGATACCCTTTGGTAAGACAGGTTCTCAGACTTGATTGTGACATAGTTACAGAAATCCTGTTAATTTTGCCATAGCAGTAGCCTGAGTCCAAGATAAGACATTGCTGATACCTGACATAGGTATCAGCAATGTCTCTAGTTTCAAAACGGTGTTTGAGAACGTTTAGCAAGAAACGAGTTTTTCCAATACTTTTTTTAGCTAAGCTAAAGTTTTCAATGCAAATAACACCAAAACTAACTAAAAATCTCGATATTTGTGTAGTAAGCAAAAATTATGTGAGTTACATTAAAGCGATCTATTTTACCACAAATATTTTGATGCCCATTCCGCTCAATCACCCGCCAAGCGCCAGTCCCTAAGCCCTCACCACGAAGCCAACACGCGATATAGCAGAAGCGACAGCGGGTCAATCCACTTTGTTTTTGCACCGCCCATAAAAACAAATTACCTACGCTTCATTTATCGATCGGAATAACCGCGTGCGACTAAGCTAATAAAGGAAGCACGCAACCATAATAGATAGACTGTATTGAAGAGTTTATGACCTCATTAAATTGAGAGTATTTATGTGGGTGGAGAAACATTGTAGATCATGAAAAGTATTTTGGTAGCAGAAGTCAACACCCCGACCTGATCATAGCCTTTTAAAGGCTAGGCATATGAAGTCTCCAAACTCAGATGACGGTTAATCGAGATGCATGGAAGAGACGACCAGTACGTGTATGTATATACGTATCATGCAACTTCAACTAAATCGAGATAATAATCATGGTGATGTCTAAAAAATGTATTTGGATAGAGCATAAAACCAATAGAGCTACCTACTGGTCAATATAACACTAATATAGGAGTTAAAGAATAAATTTAAAAAACTACAAAAAACACGTGTAGAAACGATTCGTACATAGTCCTTCATTAGAGAAGAAGATGATAACATAGCTTTACTATGTCCCCATTAATTCCAATGCTAACTAAAATAGGGACAACAACGGTATAATCATATTTAAAGGACAGAGTTGGTTCAAGACCATCAAAGATCACACTCATAAAATTTCTTGCAAAAAATTTCGCTGTCCCAGGAAACCCAGGATTTAGCAGATGTTTACACCCATCAAATGGAATAAGGGGACACACTGGATTGTTTTTAAAAATAACAAAGTAATGGACATGAAGTGGACATTACCAAAACAATACTACTTTTGAAGTCCTGTGGAAGAGATCCGGGGATTAAAAGAAAACAGTGAAGCAGATGTCTATCTTCCCGCGTAAATATTTTAAAGAGAGGTAAGTAAGGTTGACCCTTGAGTGTCTTACAAGGAGGTACTATAGCGCCATTTCTGCAAGACAATCCATTAAGCTGAATGGAAAGCTAAGCTGCTTAGGTCTTAATCCTTTGTTTCCCTGAAATAAGCTGGAAAAGCGTAAACCGTCCCAAGTTTACTCCATATGGTAAACCGGCGCAAGAATTCATACACCCCAAGAATGCGCTGTCTCCTATACTTGGAACAACATGCTAATCCCATGAGATCTCTGTATCTATTTAATTTTAACACAGTGGCGCGGACAAAACAATGGGTCAGCGTAAAACCATTGAAAATTTTCCGATTCGCGAGATTTTAGTTACGTATTAACATGTCTGCTCCAACGCGAACACGGACATAGATGACCGCATTTAAATGTGCATACAAAATATCGATGCGGCACAATGCGAATACCGGCCTATAACAACCAAGTTTACTTTACCACTGCCAACTACAAAGTCCAATTTAAACTCAACCTTAGGATAAAAGTAAGAAGGTTTTTCTAAAATAAAAATGACCTCTCGCAACTGTCTAACTATTTTGGTAAATGTGTACAATGCTGGACAATAACAGTGACATGTACTTGAATGCAAAACAGTTTACATGTCATGCCTCTTAAATATGGATACTTTATAGGAAGTGCTGCATGGAAATGTTCGATTATCCTGACTTATCTTTGGTTAACAAATCCTATCTTTGGTTGGGTAATTAGGCGGAGGAAGACGGAAAAGACAAAGCAAAATGTATGATTGGATGAGATATTGTTGCCATCGCGGGAATATGTTGTATGGAACTGGCAGAAGAGCGCGGTGGTTGGCACAAGCAAAGAGAGGCCTACTAAGTACTCAGCAGTGGATGAAGTCTGTGGATGATTATGATTATTGGATGGATGAAATTAACCGTATAAGTAAAAACATTTTGCTCAGTAATCTCGCTAAGAGAGTAGTGATTTACCCAGCAATTAAAAATAACAATCATGTTGTTGATACTTACTGTTGTTTTTATTTAACGTATTTAATTTATTTTTATCTGCACCACTGCAAAATATAAAACCATAATATAACTTACCTATCTGTGTGATGGTTCAAAATAACCAAGTTCGTCATCGCGGAAATTCCACCGTAATTATTAATGATGGGTTTTGCCTGAAGTAGTTATATCCTGCCAATAAAATGCAAAAAAAGCAGTAGATTAGATAGGTACTTACTAAATATTTTCCAAACAATGATATTTTATGTCTGAAACTAAAATGAAGAATATTCAACGACCTAAAAGTCTCCATTGCAATAGGTACTAATTTTCACAAACGAAACAATTAATTCAACAAAAGAACCGATGTCCAAAACAGATAGCGCTTTTAATTTATACATTATATCCTTCGTACTAACCGACTTTCATTAAAGTAGCTATTAGAGAAACAAACAAGGAACACCCTCACGATAAAATAATTATCGCTTTTATCCGGACCGGCCCGAACTTAACCGAAGACAAATAAAATATAGGGCGAATCCTCTTTCAAAGAAACCGACCTTCCGAAAAAAAAACTAATCTAAAATCGGCCTATGAAATGACGTCAGCAAAATTGCCGCAAGCCAGAAACATTTCACGTTATTTACACAACAATAGCGTGACGGTCTTAAAACAAACTTTTGGACTAATGACGATACCTTTGCCCTATTTTGAGAAAGGAACTCTTTAAAAAATCGCTGTGTTACACCTGTGCACCACCTGCCTGCTTGACTGACCGATTATTAAAAAGTAAAAAATGCATAAATTCGTATCCCATCCTTGCCAACAATAGAGTTATGTTTTTTGGTACCATAATATGTAATATCTTGTTTATGGATTTTGTATACTTTTGAGTGACTCATAAGTTGATCAAGTAAAGATGTCATTCATCAGAATGTTTTTAATATTCAGTGTTGCTCTTTTTTGTTTAAGTTAATTTAAAAAAAGTTAGTTACTTTAGGATATTTAAATTTATATGCAAACAATATTAAAAATGTAAACATTAAAACGAACTAGGTTATATTGTTTCAATTTTAATTACAAAATTAATCATTGATATTAAAAGAGAGCCTGAACTCCGAGCACAGATGTTACTGTCAAGATTTAGTGCTTCTTATTAAAACCGCATTGCTATTTATTTTTTGCTACTTTGCTATATTGTATTTTTAACGTAAATTTTAATGAAAAAATATTAAGTAGACACAGTTAAAATTAATGACGATGAAATTACTATGCATTTAAATTGTCGGATTTTCCGTCCACATATTAGTTATAAAATAAACAAGTGATCATTATTCCTTTAATAAGCAGTTGAGGGTTAATTAAAGCGCATTCAGACGGTTTCGGCCCCGAGGTATCATTTGCTATTGTGATGAGCTTATTGGCTCCTTCGGGGTTCGTATTGTTGGTCCGTTTTAATAGCAAAAATGATTAATGTGTCTATCGGGAAAAGGAACTGATGGTTAATATTTTATTGTGATACATAAAAAAAGATTTTTCGGCTCCATCAAGTGGGACAGTTGTTCGATAGCGTGTATTCGTTAATCAATTCAGTGAATGAGGATAATATTGTGATTCTGATATGCACATGTCGCTAGAGAATTTATTGATTCTTGTGTAAATAACTTTTTTGTTGGAGGAGTAGTTAAAAGGTTTTAGTTAAAGAGACATTAATCAAAACTTCTGCAGTACCTACCTAGGTTCGCGCTTCATCTTATAAGTTGTAAGATCAGGTCAAATACAATCATGACATAGGAGCAGCACGATATTAAATCATTTGTTATAATTGCAATGAACCTCCACAATGATATTAATATTTCATATACCGTAGAAGGCAACACAATAAACGGAAGGATCCCATCTGTACCCATTAAATTGAACGAAACAAACTCGGATACCAATAATTCGTTGCAGCAGAGGTATTAATTAGACACCTACGTCAGTACGACCGTACCGACAAGGAATAGCGCGCGTTCAACTAAAACAATATGGCAGAAACCCACTAATTAAACTGTAGAACAAAGAAACAAAACAGAGTCCTTCATAAAACCTTTTAGAACCCCCACGATGCGGTGTTTTAAGCCGGTCCGAATAGGCAACTTAAAAAACTATACCCACGCAAGTATCATTCGCCGTGCGATCGACTATAGACTGCTTAACGTGATCTTACAAAAAGCGCAACCCTTTAATGGGAAGTCATGGTTTAAACGACTTAAACCCGACACACTATCCATAAACTTAAGTAAGCTCTTACCGTGGATGATACGGCTACCTCCTTGTTTAATCCGCTTTTGTAGCACCGCAACACTCTTTTGTTATTCACCGAGCCGCTGTAATCTTCCTTTGGAGTTTTATAAACAATTGCCGCAAAGAAAATTTGTTTGAATATAAGTTGCTGAAGACGTAATTTACTCGTAACAAAAGAAAACGGCTACTGTTCGCGGTTTTAATCCTTTTCGAGCAATATTCAACTCGATAATAGAAGTTTTTTTTGCTTTTATCTCGGAATTAACAATTGTTCGAAATTAGTTTGCTGCCGGACTGGGTTTGTTGCATGTTATTTTAATAATGACAAAATACATACTGGTACACTTTATTCCAGAAAATAAAAAAAGAAATTATCAAACTATGAAGAGTTGGGCTACATTTGTCCATGATTGCTACACTCCTTTTTTATTTTTGGCGAAATGGGCCTTCTTTTGACCTCGAAAACGATGGATGAGGTTTATTAGGAAACGACCTAATCACTTTATTTCTATCTAATGTAAAAGTGACTCATTTCAACAGGAAGTCAAATTATCATTTTACTCGTATATGTCACTCCCTTCCTGGCAAGGTGAACAAGAACATCTTATTCACTTGGTAATTAGGTAAGCTCAGCACAATATCAAGGAAATGGAAGGGTTAGAATTCTCTTATCAGTTACGTCAATCTTAATGAAATATATTAAAATGCGTTATTGTTCAAGCAGAAACCTCCTCACATCTGACCTTATTTTAAAATTACACAATGCCTCCAATCCACATGTCCGTTTTTTGTCCCTTCAAGAGTTAAGATCCAAACCGGCCGACAGCGAAAGGGTTGGTTTTCTTTTTTCGAGACGAACCAAATCTATCGTCATCCTTTTTACTATTTTTGTTTTGTTTACTTATCTATGACATCGAAGTGTTATTTACATAACTTGTTCTTCTATACGATTTTTTTGTTAGATAAACACGCTGGAAGTAATCTTTGATGTTAAAAATGTACTGAGCAAGATTTGAGACGAACAAAAGGTATTTTTTTATGTTTAGTATCTCGTGAGTGTTTCTAAAATATTAACAGGAGAGTGAAATGGAGTTTAAATGTGCTGTTGCTCTCAAATGATGATACACTTGATACCGTGTCCTGCCTGTCTTGTTGTTTGCACATCACAGGAACTGATTTACGCTACTGAAAGTGCAAAACTCGTCGTCAAAATGGGCTGACTTAATTTGAATTGTCATCGACACAACAGAAGAAGTTCAACAGAAGAAGTACTTGCCGGTATCAAATCTAAGCCCTGAATTTAAAGGTACGGACAAAACGGTTTTATTCTACAAGGTATAAAAAAATAATTAGTATTAGTAAAGTTATCTCAACGACCAATAATTCCCATCCAGAACTTTCGTATTGTGTGCGAACCGCAAACTCTTTAGAACTCAACCCCGAGCCATATCGCTTTACAGACTTTTTTTCGTATCAAGCAAAACCTTCGCGATCGTTGTCCGCTCGAATTATATAGCAAAGAGCAATCGTTCATTCAAGAGTGTATTGAATAGTCGTTAACAGAGCAATGGGCGTGGGTCACAATGCGGCCCGTCGCGATATTCTCTGCTCTTGTCGGAGGACCGCGCTCGACAATTTCAGATCACTCGCATACGAAAATGCATGTAATATAAATCTTTCCGGTGAAGCACGAACAAGTCGACCACACCCACTCGGCCCGCGGACTCGAATAAGAATATTAAATTCCGAACGAAGTCTTTATTTAAAAATCGCACCGACAACTTTAGCCTGTATTCCGATGCGCGTAAGCACACTTTACATTACGTAAGCCCCCCCTAACATTTCGACTGAATGGGTATTAATAATTTTAATGCAGGTTCTCTCATTGTGCCTTTAAGCCTTTTTTCCGCGACGTCCATCAATAATATTCGGACATCTGAATGTCTGTTTTAAAGACTATATTGAACAGTCTTTGAAATTATCTCGAATCGCATCTGCATTAAAGTGTTTTCGCATAAATTAGTCACGGGTTTTTATTAATGGACCTTTTTGTTTATCGGATGTTAATACGGGTAATACGATAAAGGATTTTTCTTTACAAAACATTATAATTAAGAGGATTAGTCAGTGATGTGATGACTTGGGTGTTCATTTTATTGCCAAGTCAATAAATATTTGGTTTCATTTTTGCATTAAAATGTCGTATCGTTTTTTGTGTGCTTCTGCTAAAACATAACTTTAAGCTTGCTAATCGACGACTTCTGTTTTTTTACAAAAAACCTCTGTGTAATAGAGAATGTTACGCTCAACATTGTGAGTTTCTCAATATGTGCATTCTTAAGTTCAAGTAGTGACCTTTAGTAGCTTTCACAAATACTCATCCGCTGCTCCCTTTGGGTATGTCATGCAACAATAATTGGCTATAGCTTCCTTGTGCATCGGTTATTACTATCTGGAAACAATAGTTCATGATGAGCAGGTGTACAATTTAATAATTGTTTAAGTAAAAAAACATCAATCCTCTTCATCTTCGAAGGTTTTGGCAGAAGTGCAACAACAGAGGGATGGGCTACTTTTTTAACCACAAAGTGACGCCAAAAGCCCCCACTCATAATCTTTGACACGTTTTATTTTCGTCAATTTTTATTAATTTGATAAAACAAAAAACACGTTTACAATACTTTACGATAATCTAACAGACGGACTAATTAGAATTTTTTGGTGAAATATCCTATTGTTTCGGCTATCCATTGTCCCGATAAGAACTTATCAGTTCCACTGCATTAGTACAATATCTCCAGCTCTCCTACACATCCTTTGTAAACGTCCCGAGTCCCGCCAGTCACTCGAAACAAAGTTAATATTGTTTAACCGAATGTATTATTAGATAATTTAATAACAACAACAAAGGAAGCGAGCCGTCCGAGTGATGCGTCGTATCAAATCGCGCTGACATTCAGGTTCAAATGATAGCACTGCATACATGACCTTAGTACTACGGGTTCTCGAAGGTTACTACGCTTTGAGAATCGTACTTGACGTGTGCCTGCTTTGAAGTTTTAAATAGGATGGACAGAAGTAAAGTGTTACGTAATTGGGTATTTCAAAATAGTTGGTTCCTTTGGGCATGTGATGCGGAGGAAAGAGGAAAGTGAGGATGTCGTGAGGAAAGTTTTGAGTATAAGGCCTCATTTACGGACACGCGGGGCGTCGCGCGGCTGATTGTGCGTTTTTAATTCAAGCACATGGCGATGTATGAAAACGTTAATGATTACAAACGACGATTTTACGTGAAGCGATTTTTCGCTCGTTAGTTTTAAATGCAGTTTTCGTTGCGGTGGACTCGCCTGTAAGTAAATTAATAAAAAAGCAGGCGACAAGCCTTCTGCACGCACCGCGCGACGCCCCGCGTCTCCGTAAACGAGCCCTGAAAGCGTAGGGGAATAAGAGTAGAGGATGACCAAAAAAAAGATGGATGGTCTGTGTGAAGGAGGAAGCGGAAGAAAAGAGGGTCTGGTGAGATAACGAGTAATAGAGAAGTAAGTATAGAAGAAAAAGACATGCTGACTTTTTGGTATTTCACCAAAAAAATCTAATTAGTCCATTAAATAGAATTTCAAAAAATATTGGACAAGGTTATTTTTCTTTTTCACTTAAACGAACAAAAGATGAAGACGATACAGTGCTTCGAAAAGTCGCGTCAAGTCGTGTGACGTCACAAGGTTAGTACTTTTTTAAAAGCCTCTACTCATGATCTTTGACACGTTTTATTTTCTTAAATTTTTAATAAATTCAGGGTCAGGGTTTTAAACCGCCTGTCCACCACAATCATGGCAAGCCAATGAAGAGTTTCCAAAATATTCCATACAAATTTTTTGAGCTCTATGGGTTGTCCCAAGTGGTTGTAGGTAACAGTTACTTTGGGTAGGAGACTTGACTTAGTTTCTTAAGCAGATTAGTAATTGCGTAAAGCGCTAATAGCTAGTACAACAAGTTCTAAATAAGAAGCCGCTAAAGTTTTAATTACTTTGGCCGCAGATTACGAAATGTCTCAACACGTAATTTGTTCTACGGTTTTCTGTAGAGGCTATCTTTGAAAGGCTAATATTCGCACATTCTAGATCTACAAGCAAAGAGACGCTTATACCCAGCAGTGAGTAGAGTCAGCCTGTGGATGATGATGATGAGATTTAATACAATGGTACTCGTAGAGAATAAAGCTGAGAAATTTCACTGGAGAGCAAAACTTAATTAAATAACAGCATGTAAGTGACCGCCCACAAGTAAAACGAAGTAAGAATAAAAGAAGAAGTAATTGATTCCCACTATAAACTGCAACTTCACAACAGAAAATAGACGGTCAAGTTTCTAAAAATAAATAAGTATGACAAAAAATGTTATATACACAGTTTTGTTGTAATGCAATAGGAACTGGGAAATTAGATTATGTTTTTGCTGGTTTTCGCAAATTGGGGCAATTTAGCGTTGCTACGAGTGTATTGTTTGCACTTACCTTACTTATTGGGTGCTGATAAGACATACATAATTTTTGTGAATTTTGTACAATGGACAGTTTGATTAGATGCTTGTTCAGGTAAATAATTATTGGCCAGTCATTGTGTAGTTGCATAATTATTTCACAAATTACTAAAATACTTGGATAGACAAATAGTTTTGTTGAAATAATATTTATTACCTTTGCTTCATTATTTTTTAAGAGTGACCAATTTCATTATTTATATTAATTGATCAGATGATCAGGTATTCATATAATCTGTTACTTTATAGTTTTCTCTTACCTAATTCGTTTTAGATGTATTTAAATGTCAGCCATAAAAAAATCTCACAAAGATTTACCTTGACCATTACGGTTATTAATATTTAATTAAATTGTGTGCCAAAATCAGAGCAGGCACGATCAAAACCATGTTTTTTGTTACGAAATACGTTCAATAGAAGTTTCCTCAATTCTGTCTCAAATGCTTTCATAAAAAGTCAACTGAATGCCTAGATTTCAAAATGTCGTGAGGTTTTAAGAAAGTAGAGTAACTTTTTGCTTAGGAAACCAAAATAACAAACCACCAAAATATCTTTCTTTACTGCAATTTGCAGTTCTCTTTTACTTTCACAAACAATTGCAGTACAATATAACATTTTGCAGTGGCAAGTAAATTTAATAGCCATTAAATTGATTAAATATATTACTTGAATCAAACCGATTTCTAACATCATTTTTTTATTTTACTTGGGCGTCGTCGTAGAGACGTAAGCTAGCCGTGGTTATTTCGTTCATATTCACATAAACTCTCGGCTTTCTCGCATAGGGCTAGGCAGAAACCACAGAACGCCACCTGCTACGATACTTACATACTCCTTTGCCTGTCTTACGTTCATATATCGTGGACGTGTACACATAATTATACCAGTTACTTTCTATACATGAGTAGGTTATCTTCTATTATCATTCATTTGACTCCAGAGGGCTATTAACACTAGGAATTTCTCCTGTATCGTGGGTACGTTTACAAACATTTAAACTCACATACACAAACCCGAAACAACAATCGGAAGGCCATACAAATATTTGTTCCGTGTGGGGATCGAACCCGCGACACGCAGCGCAGCAGTCCAATCGCTCCGCCACTGCGCCAACTGTGCCGTTACGTAACTTCATAATACATTAATTTCATTCAAACCACGTTCAGTTTGACAGTTCAACGATATTATTAGCCATATTTATGTTATTGAACTAACAAATTGCAAAATGTCGACACGTGACCTGCGAAATCATCCGGATTGCCATTGAAAGTGTGTTCTGCACGACCAAAACTTGACGTAATGAACAAATGCACAAAAGAAGCTTGTTAGCGATGGAACTCCGTACAAGTATATAGACCGAGCTTCACTTCCCAGTTCTATAAATGGATCACACATTAGACTCATTCCTTCTACGTCCGCACGCATACTCTTTAGTTGTGTATTCAAACTCAAGTTTATTTTGGACTGCTCTTTCATTACAATACATACCTATTAAATATTATTATTAATGCCCAAGTTACTCCGTCTGTTAGTCCATTACATCTTCCAGCAGAATGCCTTGCCCAGGTAATGAACTGAGTGCTGTATACTTACTTTCCACGGGTTTTTAATTACTAGTCACAAAATCCGTGGCTACGTCAGTACCACACCACTTCTAATTCGGTTACGGTACAGCGACAGCAGTCTCCTGAGTACTGAAGGAAACATCGTTGCCAGCAAGACGGAAGGTCACATCATAAGGCAACTGGGTGCAGTGTATGTATCTCTTATAAGTGTTACTGTTAAAGTTGAGTAAGTTGTTCCCATTCATTTCACTAACAAAATTGTCAAAGAAAAATGAATAAATTGTGGCAAACAATATCTGTGCGGTAATAAAACCATACAAGTCTTGTATCGAACAGAATAGATTCTACAACGTAGTCTTGCGGAGTTCTAAACGACATCGTGACACCGCTCCTACTCTATTTGTTGAGACCGTCCTACATTTTAGGTGCATTAGCTTGAAGTGGGCGCATACTGTTCTCACGAACGCCACTCGATTGTTCCACAACCTCTTAACTATCGGGCTATCGGGCCACGACCCTCGCTTATACAATAAAAACTGATGCTCTGAGGCTAAACACGGGGGTCCTTGACGTGTTTTAATTCAAAATGAGCAACATTAATCATAAAATCAGAAAAACTATAATTATGTTCCGATGACTTTATAAAAATAAGTCCGTTTCAAGTTTGATTGAGGGTCTTTTCGTGGTCTAATGTTTTTCTAAAATTAAGGTAATGGATGTTCCTAGAAGATCAAATTGAACGTACATTTAAAAACACTTACCAAAACCAGTTTCAGGAGATATTTAACGAAAATATAAACACCACAATTTGGATAGACATTTTGCCAAATAATGTTAGTCCCCGAATAGGTAGTAATTTAATAGACTGATCATACATATTTATTTTTATACACACACAAAGTCGTTCATGTACCATGTCATCTAAAAATAAATTATAGTCACCTGGTCCTTTAGACAAGATTATTTATTAAATTACAGGCAAGAAACACATAGTAAAAACCGTAAACAATCAATATACGCAATAAAAAGCGGTTACTAAAGAACATATTATATGAGAGTCTATTATGAAGATTGCAATATTCGAAGCAAAAGCTACGATGATTGACAAGTGTACTCCCACCCACAGTGCTGGTGGCCGTTGGCACGAAACGCGGTTATTACCTTTTTCTAACCTTTTTGCTTTATTCACCTGCACCACCCTTTATTTCGAAACGATTAAAAACTCGTTGATTGGGACCAGTGATCTTTTTTTTCGGTAAAAGTTTATAATTATGCGAATTGTTAATAAAGTTAACAGTTAAAAAAGAATTGGTTTTCATTGTTATCTTTTAATTTGTTCTACATTTTGATTTTATTATTATTTACACATCATTTTGATTATTACATTATTTCTACATCTTCTTTATAAACAAAATTCTACTGTCTGTTACTGAACTCCTCCTAAACGGTTAGACCGATTTTGATGAAATTTTTTGTGTGTTCCAGTGGATTCGAGAATGGTTTAGATTGAAACTTGAGCCGGTCGGTGGCACTGCTGTCCGGGCATGACGACGTCTGCCAGGTCCGCTAGTATTTTATTACATAAGCCGATGGCTCATCTTGGTGGGCACAACCATACCTCCAGATTCAAAATATCATTATTTGCGTAGCTTTTTCCAATCATGTTGGAGTCAGCTTCCAGTCTTACCGACGCGCGATTGAACTGCTTGAGCAACTGAATTCCATAACCCTGAACCCAGTTAGTTCTAGGTAATACAATACCCCTTGTTAACTGGTTGACCCAGATTCAAAATATCTGAAAAGCACGGTTAGTTTTAACAATTATTTTAAACTACCTCGGCGGAAAACAATCATTATACATTCAATGATAAAGAACGTTTGAACTTCTGCGTAATTTTGAGCTCATAATAAGTTGACCTTAGTACCATTATTTATCCGTAACGGGGAACCTTAATAACAGACATACCTCTCTTGTTATCGTTACGTGGTAAAACTTTTTCTGTTAGATCATTTTCATTCGATTTACGTTCCGTTAGAACTCACGAATCTATTCGCGATCCAATTTCTGTTATGAGCAATTTTATATTCGGTTATTGTACTCTCTTTTTAATGTTCATATTATATGTATCCACATCGTAATTGAATTTCGGCCGAAAAACAATAGTTTTGTTTTTATTTGTGCTATCCCGTAAAATGAGGCAGGTGGTCTAGCACTTTATTACAATTTTAATGTAAACAAAACTTATTATTTATCGATAATAGATGGTGCTTTGATAATTATAACCAAAACAACATGTGATTTTTAGAACTAATTTTGATGATAAATGTGTGATAATGTAGGAGAGAATCGCGATGGAACATTTTTATTTTAACCAAAACCACAAAATTAAACAAAGAAAAATCAAAGTAAAAAAAAATAAAACTCTCCTTTCTAACTAGACAAATTTCTTTTTAAAATTCCCAAATATTGGTAGCATCGTTAAAAAACTTCGCAAGCGAAAGTAAGTACACACTTAAACAGAAAAGATTCGTTCATTCCGTGACTAGTAAAATAAATTACACGTTGCGTCCCCAAAAATTGGTCACCGAACGATGTGATTCTATATTACGAAACCCATCACGTCACTTTGGTAACATCAATGAAATCATTTGAGAAAGAGAATGTAGCCAATTATCTGATTTGTTCTGCACATTTGTAAGTAAAACCAGAAAGTTCTCAAATATTGTGGGAGATTTGGTTCTGACACAATGATGGCACTATTGTTATTAAGTTCTATACTTGTAGCTTTGAATTTATTTGCTCTAATATGGTCTAATTTAATGCCGAGTTCTTCAACGATAAAACACAAAAAAATGCTGGTATATCTATCGTCTCTGGGTCTTCAGGTGCATAAAATACTTTTAACTGCACATTATTCATAATCTATTATACTTCAGTATTTCACAAACAGATTTGTATCGTAACTAAGCAACACAATAATGAACGGCTGTTAACGACGGTAGACTAAATTTGTTGAACACCAAATTATCCTAAAGATGCTTAACCGCAGACTGACCTCAAAATTCTGCAATTGGGGTCACTATTACTTCAGTGGTGTTAAAATCTCCTGTGCAAAAGTAGAGATAGAACCATTCCTGCAACAAGACTGCATTTTTTTACGAACTAGCATCTGGTTTTAGAATGTAACCAATAATACAGGTATAATAATAAACAGAGAAAAAAATTGAAACAGCAAAGCACACTGGCATTGACTATTTATTGGTCTAGACAAAAGTTTAGCACACTTGAGTGAGATTTGTAATAACATTTTGATTTTTAACATTGTATAAAGTACGTTACATGTTTCAACATGTTACTGGTTACAATGTTATGAAACTAGTTCGTTATGTGGATCGATTTTTAGCCTACGGCTTTGGCTCAATGTTAACAGTAACTGATTAACAAGTAATTTTAAAATCGTTTTGGTACAAGGCTTTGGTGGCATTGAAAGCGGAAGAGTAGTCAAGCATGGCTTTTGTAGATTTATATTAATTTGTTGTGTTAAGTTAATTATCTTGGTATACGGAGGAAAGCGCCAGCAGTGTATGTTACCGCTTTATTATCAGATTAATCCAATAATTTTAATCGATCATAACATCATGGCAGCTAGACCATAATTTTCTCAACAAATTAATACAGTTTATTAGTAACAAAAGGTTCATCGGAATTTTAGTACGTACAAAATAGTAGGTAGGTAAGTATCAAAGCTTCAGCAAATTGCAAAATTTTATTATTGTCAACGGTAATTTGTCTGCAAGCATTACTTTATCTTTTTAAATGTTAATGAATTGAAGCAGTTCTTTATTTCTTTGTCTTGTGGTTAGTGCCTAACCTGAATTCAGAGTTTTTATGGCGTTCATGGACATCCGATTTATCCAAACATGCTGTCGAGAAATATCTCTCAGGCAGGCTGGTTTCCTCACGATGATTTAAGCAGTGTTATTTATGATGCTTATACAATACAAAACCGCTATCAGAAAGACATGCCCCTTACAACACACAACAAATATTACTTTTATGTTGATTTTACGACATGATACAATTTTAAACATATCAGCTCGTAACATTTGACGATCGTTTCCTGGGGCTTCGGTAATAAATCAATAAACTGGTTCACAGCGTTATGCATTTAGTTGTTTATAAACGTTTACTATGCATACATAAATATTCAAGGAAATCGTCTTTTGCTAAATGTTAGATGTCATAAACTCGTAAATTAAGTTTTGAATTTAATTATGAGCTGTCTCTTGTAACAGCCTTGGTTCCATTTTAGGTGTGATTGGATTTTTATAAAATACTAGCTGTTGCCAACAGCTTCGCCCGCTACGACTCGAAAATTATCCCACGGGAAGATAAAGTATCGGGATAAAAACTATTTTATGTGTTTATCTTGGTTATAAGCTATATGAGTACCAAATTTTATTAAAATCCGTTCAGTAGTTTTTGCGTGAAAGAGTAACAAACATCCATACATCCTTCCTTACAAACTTTCGCGTTTATAATATTTAGTATGATTTGCTATAAGTACTTTGCTATTAGCTACTAACGTTTTAGCCCAATCTGACAATGCAAAGGCTTCTAAATTCAAAGTCAGCACGTTACCGTTTCCTAGATGTATCTCACATGATCATTCTGCATTCTCTTTCGGGATCATAGCCAAGACAGTTGGGCAATGAATGTAATATTTAAAAGGTAGGCAGCTAGGCTATAGCCCTCGGCTACTATCGAATTCTGTGTAGGCGATAGTAATTTTCTCTAATTAATTGACTACCGTAAATCGTGTGGGATGATACACACACTTGTTTCTTTTTTTTTTCTAGGCATACGTAAAAATATACATTGCTATTACTCGTACCTTAGGGCAAATACTATACACAATGTCAAGGAGGATGCCCTAAGATAACGCGTAAAATTTGAATTCATTAGGGTTTTTCGCAATGTCCAGGTCGGTTTTTGGCTATAATAATTTGTATGTTGGACCAAATGATAATTACCTTATCGTGTAAGTATTGACATAATAACTCCAATTTTTTTCTGCAAATATTCCAAATAGATTAATAGTTTTTTTCCAAATAGAGAGACAAAAAAAAATCTAATTTTTCCATCGTATAGATTTCCAAAGAATATTGGATACTTACGTATTTTTTCCTTTTTCACATTAACAATAAATGATGACGATACAGTGCTTGGAAAACTCGCGCGACGTCACTGTTTGGCACATTTTTGATTAATTTGATAAAACCAAAAACATGTAATCAATATTTTTCGATAATCTAAGAGACGGACTAAACATAATCTAACATAACTAAACATATATTTTTTTTTTCAGTCAACTTCCCTATTGTTTGACCAGCCCCAAATGTCAGTGCTTCCTTTCTTACGCCTGTTCGGGTAAGACGAGCTGATGAGGATCAAATATCTAGTAACATGTAAGAGCATTATCTTTCATAAAAATCACCACTCCGTCCAATTTAGTAATATTCACCGTTATAATGTTGCAACTTGAAAGAATTTCAATTTAATAAACACCAGGATTTATTCACTTGTTTTCTGTATTAATGAAGACATTTGACACCGAGCAAGCAATTATCAACAACTAATTACATATCTCATTCGTTTATCTTAGTTTATTAGCTGTCCGGTTGACCGCATTTTTATTTCACAACTGACACGAGATAAAATATTTCTTAGAGGGTCATTTGTGTTAGATTATTTAGATTGTCCTTTTATAAGGACACATTCGAATGGCGAAATGTAATTGTGATTTTGACATAACATAAAATTACGCCTATAATGCCCAAATGGTTAGGCAGAGGTGTGCACCCACATTTCGCCAGGTATGTTTAAGTCCCATGTAAGGGGGCAGACCTATTCCCATTAACCGGGCCTATTGCTACAGATTCAGACATGGCTGCTACTAACAAAGCCCTGATTGTGATTGCTATTGAAAATAAGTGGAATAGTGGATGTCATCACACCTTCCCACTCCTAAGCTATTGTATAACTTTCCCCATATTCTTCTTATTTTTCGTGTCGCTGGCACGACAATTGTTATTCAAGGTGATAGGTAAAACGAGGGACATATTATAGGAGGGTATTCAGTATCCGATTCTCGTCCCAAATATATAAAAAAAACTATAACCTTAATTTGTGACGTAAGTGTGGCATGGCTCTGCATGCTCTCCAGATCTCACTTTATTAGACGTTTCTTTTTTGCCATTGTTCTACGCCAGTTTTTAAAATATGAAAGGAAAATGAATTACGCCTAAAAGTCATTGATTCCCGCACATTTTCTGTGATAAAGGGCAAGGGTTGCGAGACTTTTCCGAAGTATTTGGTATGGTTTTGTCTGTTATTTATCAGTGTTTTTTTTTGTTCATATTTTAATTAATATCATATAAACATGCCCTATAGCAAGTTTCAATATGTCCGTAATTCAAAAAAACATACTATTTTTAGGGTACCCAGAATTTCGTCACTTCCACCATGGCACCTGGACGTTTGATGACAGTACTAAGGTCACTAGGGCTGCAGGGTTTTAGACTAAGAGGGCCGAATAGAAGGTGGAGCATCGATGGATACGCAGTTCCACCTCCACACCCCGCTGATGTTTGATTGCGATAGCCCCACATAACTATGTTAGACTTACATATTCCCACTTTAGGCCAAAGACGGTTCAAGGACTTCCAGATGCACCACAGAAGGTTAGAACCTTCAAGAATATGCTAACTTGGTGGTGTATATTGAATGGGACAGGGAGAGCTATGTTCCTAGCTTCGGCGTCGGCCAGGTTTTGCCTGTAACGTCCTGTTCTTTCGATACGGGGCTAATACGTGCCGCGAGTTAAAGAAGCTGGCGCGTCGAGCTGCTGCTGAACAAAACTAACGACTAATTGTTTTAGGGTTTTTCCAGTTGGTTTTTGTCTTAGGGTTCTACAAGCTAATGTGTGTTACGTAATAAAGGAAACTTTTAATTATGTTAATTGTGATAAATAAAAATATTCCTGGCTAGGCTCGGCTTGGATCCAATCGAAGGCTTACATTTTTTTCTATTTAATTTAGCGCCAATTTATGTAAAAAAAATAAATCAACAAGGTATAAAAAGATAAACGAAAACGATAAAATTAAATTACTCTTTAGTCAGTCAAAACATTCTAGATAATTTATTTTACAAAATTACGTAATTTCACACCTACGATTTCATATCCTATTAGTGTAAGTCTAGTTTATTGAACACAAACAAAGGCTAAGTTATGATAACTAATCTAGAAACATGTTTATGGAACCTGTCTGTTCTAATAAGTATAATATTTAATCAATTTAATACTCTAATTTATTTTATTTTAAACTAACAATATCTGGTCGTTTGGTGACATTTTATTAGTAGGTAGGAAGAGTTGTTGTAGGCTTTCATATTATTATTAGAAATAGGTTTTGTTACAAACAATTATTTTATTCTATTTGAAATTGAAAAGTTTAAATGATAGTCTAGAGCTAAAATTTCCTTATTATTCACAGATCTAATGAAATAAAGTTTGTTCAATTTATTGGTTAATTTCTAAAGGTTTTAACTGTGTCGGTGCTACAGATAGTAAAGACTTTAGAAATTCATCAAATTCTATTACTGCTTTTACAATTAAGATTCGCCATTTGAAAGTGCACACAAATATCTTGCAAATTGCGAAATATTGACTCAAGAAATAATTGGCCTTATTAGCAAACCCATAAATAATTGGCCTTATTAGCAAACCCATAAATCTATAATACACACATCAAAAGTGTCTAGGGATCAAGCATTTTTATGCGGATTTCTTGAGATTGAGATGTGGCTTTGTAATAAATTTATGATTTTATAAATTTATATGGATCCTTTTTGGTGCATTTCATAATTTGAATCAGGAACTGTGAATCAAATTCGAGTAAAAGATGAAAATCAGCTGTCAATATTTTCCCTATAAAAACATACAACGCATTGAAGACATTATTAGTGCTACTGTTTCCCTACTACTGATTAAAACCAACGTTATTATGGAGCGGCGACGTCATTTAAGCAGGGAAGAAATGCTCAGAGCCGTGGGAATGATAGAAGCTGGTTCCCGGCAACGTACTGTGGCTTTAGCTCTGAATACAAGTCAGAGTGTTATCAGTCGACTTTGGACACGTTACCGAAGCACTGGTACCGTGGCTGAGCGCCATGGAGGACGGTATCGCTGCACCACACGGAGACAAGACCGATACATTCAAATCTTAACTCGAAGAGCTCCAACAATAACCGCCATGTTGTTAGCCGTGAGGCTTCATCACTCTTCAGGGAACTTAATTAGCGACCAAACAGTCAGAAACCGCTTGCATGAAGTGAACCTTCATTCCCGAAGACCGCTACGGGTACCACCTATAGCAATGCACAATCGTAGGATTCGATATCAATGGGCTCTTGAACACAGAAATTGGGCAGAAGAACAATGGCGTTTCGTGTGCTTTTCTGATGAGTCTCGTTTTGGTATGAGACCGGATACAAGACGTATACGACACTGGAGAACCCCTGGACGCCAACAGCGATTAAAATCCTGCCAGGAAGTCCATCCTTATAGTGGTGGAACCATCATGGTATGGGCGGGTATTTGGATCGGCGGAAGAACTGAGTTGATTTGGATCAGAGGCAACCTCAACGCTCAAATTTATGCTGAGACGATTGTATCAGACGTCATCGTTCCTCTACAAGTGCAAATCGGTCCCTTATTTCAGTTAATGCATGATAATGCACGACCGCACACCGCAAGAGTTGTAAGACAGACTCTCGCCGCAGCTAACATCAATGTCCTGCCCTGGCCTGCTCAGTCGCCAGACTTGAACCCGATTGAGCATGCATGGGATATGCTACAGAGAAGAGCTCTGCCGAATATGGAGGGTATCCAGTCGCAAGAAGACCTTTTTTTGTTGTTGCAACGAACATGGGCGGCCATTCCACAGCGTGATTTGGATGAACTCATTTTGAGTATGCCAAACCGATGTTCTTGTGTTGTTAGTGTTCGCGGTAGAAACACGGATTATTAATTGTTTAAGTTACCCAATAAAATTTTAAAGAAAACTGTTATTTCAGTCTTTTTTTCGAACTTTAATGTTAGTGGTTCAAATGTCAAAAATCCCTTTATTAGGAAAATGGCAAATTTCTTTATTAATGCAAAGGTGACTTGGTTTATCGTTACTGTGACAAACGAAAACACTTTATTTGATGAATCCTTAAAGAAAATTTTAATTAATATCAATCAGGAGAAAAGTTATTGCAAAAATATATGTTGATCCCTAGACACTTTTGATGTGTGTAGTATAAGATAAAAAAGAAAAGTTATCCGTTTATATAGTGTCCGTTACCCGTTAGTTGACACAACTTGCATTTTAAACTGCCATAAAAGTAAAAGTTTAATATTTAAAGATGCGATAGTTAAGATAAAGTTGAAGCGATGCCATCCGATGGCACCTGCACTTATTTCACGAAAAAAAAAACACGAAGACGGAAACACAACTCTATATTTTGAGAGTCAAGGTTGATATTTTAATGAAGGGTATTGTCAAAAGGAATACTTGATGCGGTAATCTGGTATGCCGATGGAATACAGGGTTGCCTGGGTTACTCAGTTTGTGATGAGACTATTAAATATCAATATTTTATAGGAAGGGGCGAAGGTATTTTTGATACTTATCGCGAGTATTAACACCTTGTTTGTTTATAATGTTGAGGTATTTTTATTGATAAAAACTGATCTTTTGATGCTGCATCTGCTCCGGATGCGATTGTGTTGGTAGATTAATGGTGTTTTTTGAAGTTATTGATGATTCCGATGGTATAAGGGATATCATGGGATTTAATATAGCTTAAAATAATATTTTATTAATATTATAGGATCTTGTTTGCGTTGCAAACATGGCTAGCAATCGTACAGGATAGAGAGGTTTTAGAAAGCAGCAAAAAGGAAGGCCTTCTGTTGGTTGTCCAACAGAAGGAAATTTGTCAGAAAAATAAAACTTACGAACTATAAAAAGGTTTTATGGAAAAAAGACAATTAAAAAAAAGATAAGCTACAAATACAAGAGGTAGATATATTGAATAATACAAGCTTTGATGAAACCATTGTACTTTACCTACAGGTACTTATTCACCGTCAGACTGTAAATACAGTAACCTAATTTTCTCTATCATCTTTTTATCAATGTTTGTAATTATTATTATTATAAGTTATTTGACAAATAACTTACTTGCACGAACACAACAGAACGTCATCAAACCTAATCTAACATAGTTGTCATCGGTATATAAAGAAAATAAATAAATAAATGTTTATTTTTTTCTTTACTATCCAACCTACTCTAACATAGTATTGATCGGTACATCTAATAAACTCCCAAATCCTCGTGCGTTTACGTCAACTCACCTAACTCAAAATACTTACTTGACACCACTTCTTACTTAAACTGCAAGTGTAAAATGTCAACTACTACGGAACCTTACAACCATATTGTATAGTTTTAACATCAAACATCACAAGCATCTACTACTAAACAAGAACACAACATCGAAAACACGTAATCATACCATTTCAAAATATAAACAGAACAATATAGATCTAAATTGCTCTGCATTTATTCGTAAGTTCGTAACATCGATAGACATGATCGGGCAGCGATCAGATAGCTGCGCCGGCGACGACCTCTATACAGACGGAGGTCAGTCTAAGTCATGAAATAAGAATTAACTGAATACTTTCCAAACAATACGTTTGCTTGAGAACCTGTGTGTGATTTGCTTTATTCTGTATGAAGTATTTTGTTTGAGGTATGTGGAGTGAGCTTTGTCCTTTTGATTGGAATTTCTTTAAAATTAGCACAAACTGTTGCGTGTATTGTTAATGAATGTATAGAAAATTAGGTTTCTAATAGCTGATTTCACCGATAACTACAGTGCATCCACTGTTGAATTACAGCAATATAAAAAAAAAACTAAATCATTACATTTGTGATCCAAAATCAAAAAAAGTCAAGTGTGTTTGGAGCTAAAAGTTTAGTTGAGTGAAAAGTTGATGTTTTGTTTTTGTTAAAAGACCCTATCACAGCATGCTACTTTGTCAAAAGTTGACAGTAATTTGGTGGAAATAATGATGTTTTAGTTATAAAATAAAACTAAAACATCCGGTCTTTTAACAAAAACAAAACATCAACTTTTTATCAAACTATACACCTCCACCATAAACGACGCACCTCCACCAACGATAGCGACGGTCATCTTCATATGTCATTTCAGAACTATTAAAATAAAATAAATAGGCGCTCTTTTAAAATCTTCACCACACATTGGAGCCAACGTTGCAGCCAACATCAGTTGAATCTTGACAAGCAACTTGGCCCAAATATTGGACAATCATACCAAGATTTCAATAAAAGAAAAAAAATATCGGGCACCCGCTAGGAAGATGGCCGCATTATCCTTTTTTTGACACAAACGTTAGATCGGATCTCGTCCAGCAAAGGAAAGAGTTTTTTTAAATGAAATATGCCGTAAAAATTGTTAAAGCGAACACTTTTTGTGATGGCCGTTTAACTAATAAAATATTTCTGTTATTAGGACAATTTATCGTGGGGTGTCCATTAAAAGGATATTTTATTGTGTAGGTTTTGTGTCGGTAAGTTAAGCCGACGTTACGTAACGAAAAAGGACGAATATATTAACTGAGCCGATGGGAATTTTTCTTAGAATCGTTTAGAGTTATTAGTTTGAGGATATTACTTTATTAAACTGAAATTCATCATTGTTACGTATTTTATACTTTACTAGGTGTTGCCAGCGGCTTCGACCGGTACAACTCGAAAATTATTCCACAGGAAGATAAAATCGTTATAAAAACTATCCTATATGTTAATTTAAGCTATAAACTATCTGTGTACTACAAACTACTCTACATCATTGGGGACACCACATTTCTAGAGAACCTGGCAACTCGACTTTTAATACGTGTTATCATAAAGTAAAATACAAAACTAAAATACAACACACAACAATAATTACAAAACCTGCCTCCCAGTGTAAATAATTTACATAATTTTGTACGTGCATTTGTAAAACACTCAAGCCGCGGAATGCATTCACACTCGCTCTTAAAATCTGCGATGGCTATAAAATGGTTCAGTTTCTTTTAGCACCTCACATTACAGTTTATTATTGAAAGCTAACAATGAACGTAGAATA
Source organism: Diarsia rubi (assembly GCA_932274075.1). NCBI lineage: Eukaryota > Metazoa > Arthropoda > Insecta > Lepidoptera > Noctuidae > Diarsia > Diarsia rubi. The sequence goes on along the minus strand of OW026424.1, from coordinate 13,190,641 downwards.
CCTGACGTCATTAGCGGGCCCTTTTAACTTTGCCGCCTTTGGCTCAGTAATTGTTGAGTTTGTTAGCACTGAAAAGTTGGAAAGTAATTTTTGTGCGTTGATTTTTGTATTGTGGTGCGAATGTTCTCTCGTGGAGGTTTCTTGAAAAATGGGTTTTTTAATGTTGATATAAATGGTAATAAATTTATGTTCTATTAAGTTTTGTAAAATATTGTTTTATTCTGAAGTGACTGTTGTTATGGCAATAGGCTGGAACCCTATTACATGGACCTTTTTAAAGGACAAACACAACTTGCAAAATATGGATGCACCATTACGTATCTATCACATCTGCCTAACGCTTCGGGAATTACAGGAGTGATGTTAAATTATGGCTGTTGTTATGAACTCCATCACACAAGGATTCTCTTTTCTTTTAGATGTACCTTCTGGCCTCCTATAACCGTAACAACACCTTATTAGATGTTGATATAGAATGTATAATTATTTGAGAAGTACCTACTTAGTATAATAAGTTACTACAAGATATTCGTTAAGTCTTAGTACAAAGTCCCTTTCCTTACCCCAAGGTGTACTTATTATTCTTCCCATAGTCGCGAGGGGCGCCATACTCGTTCCCACTTCCGTAAAAGTTCTATGGACTTCTTAGAGATGGCGCTCTTTGAAAATACTTCGGCTCAAGAAAAAAAAGTTTGTTTGTTTCTCATGAATGAGAGCAGTATGTAATTATATTATTCTCGTTGCAAGAAAACGGTAGTTATGTGCAATATGACTATCTAATTTAGTAATCTGCGATAATATCTCAAGTCAAAAGTAGGAAGAAGACAATTTTGAAGGCACCTTTCGACTCATTTAACAGTTATATAAAATTATTCACGGTCCTATACTCGCCTTCTATAACAATGCACTCTAAAATCACCTTTAGGATTCTCAACATAATGCCTTATATAGAATAGCAGAGTAACCAGAACTATAAAGCTGCAATTTCGTTGCCTTATAAAGAGTACTTGCAAAAAAATTCTGAACAGAATTTTCTGGAAGCATGGTCTAGATATATAAGTTACGTGCACTCTTCACCCGTTTGTTTTACGAGTAACTTTTTAATTTTTGAACGGGCACTTCAATTATCTTCTTCATTCATCTCAGCCAGTTTTCAAAACTTTTTGGTACACGAAAAAATTTTTTGGTACTTAGTTGGTAACAGGAAAATTAGTTTCTCATTTGTGTTTTTGCTGCAAATAATAAATCTTTGTTTAAAGTGTTGATATTTGCCTGTTGCCTTAATAGGGATGTTCACTGACTTAAAAAAATGTGATTCTAATTAATCCGTCTGTTAGATTATCGAATAATATTGGATACGTATTTTTTGTTTTATCAAATCAATAAAAGTTGACGAAGATAAAACGCGTCTAAGATTTGAGTGGGGGTTGGTGACGTCACTGACCGCTAAAAAATGTCATACTAGTGTCTTAAGAGTATAATGTCACATGAGTTTTCAAAGCACTGTATCGGCTTCATATTTGTTTACGTGAAAAAAGAAAAAATACGTTTCCAATATTATTTGGTAATCTTTAAATGACGGGCTAATTAGATTTCAAGTGCTTAGGTGAATAAAAACATCGTGAAAAAGCATGCCTTAGAGATATACCTTGATGGCATTCAAAGGCCCTTAGACGGCATAAAAACTCAGTCCAGGTTAGGCCCTGCTTCTTTCCTTGTAGTGGTTAGCCACTACAAGGAAAGAAGCAGGGCTTCGCAATAATTACGTAATCTAATTAGTGTTTCTCTTTGTATTGCGTGCGCATTAAAGAATATTAGCAATGCGTGATGCGTTACTAATAATATATCAGTGGTTAAGTGGTCAGGTTTGACCTCACGACCTCGACGGTCCCAGCCAGATAGACTTTAGCTTCCTGATCGTATTTGAGTTGCTAAGAAATTGCATGTAAACAACTTTCTGTTTTGACATTACCCAATTTCCATCATTTTACACGGTGGTTAACGACCTAATAAAGTACCTACCCAGTATCCCTATAATTCTTTTTCTTTGTGTAGACTTCGCCACAATTCTGGCAACCAGTGTTACTAAGGGGGGCATCGCATTACCCAGTACAAACTGGGTTGTAGAGGTTAGAAAAGCAGTCGCTCCATGTAAAATACTGGTATTCAACTGAATCTGGTAAGACTTGGAACCAACCCTAACATGGGTGGGAAAAGGCTATGCAGACGATTTTGTTTTATTTTTGAGTATTAAAAAAACTTATTTATGACGAATGCATAAACAAACAAAATATTAAAATCATACAGTCATTGTCTACGTAAGAAATGCCGAAGATAGAACACCAACCGTTACGGAACAATTCCGAAGGGTAGGTGTGACTCAGCGAAATCATTGCCTTTTTAAAGTACCATTGATTCAAAGGAACTGCTAATGGCAGCCTGTTCTGTTTGGAAAGATGACTAAGTATTTATGGCTTTATTGTTTTTTTTTTTGACCGCAAAATTGATTTTGATATGATGATATAAATCACTTTGTAGTTTGAACATGGAATTTAAAGAGGTTCTGTAAAATTAATCGTGTAAAACATTTACATTACGCCTGTAATTTCAAACAGTTAGGAACATCTCGTATTTGCCAGTTATAGATATGTAGTTTCCATGAAGGGACGAGCCGATTATTGCCAAAAATCCAGGCTGGATTCTTGATTTTTGGCTGTCATAGGTATTTAGAAATTTTTAATTAATATAGGTACCCGATATCACTTTGTCCGATTGTTTGTCCGGTATCGTATCCAGGCAGTTAGGGTAACTGGAGTAAAGACACGGTCGAATAAAAAAAAATATCTCTATTCTCACTCCAGGTTAGTCACAAACAACACAAATAAAGAAGAACTACTAAAAGTTAATATAGCACGACCCCATATTATTATTCAATATGTCAATGTCTATCAGACTATGCACAATTTGTTCATGGCCGAGGTCGAACGCTATAGTAAAACTTGAATGGTATTAGACTGGCGGGCCAATTCCATGGTTAAGGACACTCTTGGAGTTATTCACGTCTGGCAATGGTATTGAACTGATCTTAACAAAATAGTCGAAAGCTATGTTCGCATGTTTTATTTGAAATTGCAATCAATTCACTCAAATCGCATTCATATAACCAATTCTTTGATGTTCAATTAACTTAACGTTGTTTGTAAACATGGTGACACTTCAAGCTATAAATTTCCAGTATAACATGGCCTCAATTTGTGTAAATTTTCAATAATAAACTAGAGCATCAACCATTTATTTCAATTCGACCATCACAGGGACTTTTGAATATCAAAAAAAAAACAAAGAAAGTAGGTATAGCTGTCACAACCACAAGGCATAATAATTTGTGAAAGTATACAGTACTTTGGGCATTCCAAAGTGGAGATTTCTATACAGAAGAATGGGCTGGAGACTTTGGAAACTCTTCAATGAAAGATAAACTAGTTTGTTTGGCTTGATTGGTCGCCGTACGTGTGTCTCGCGGCCAAGCGGCAAGTGTTAAAGTTTCGTCATTCATCTCCTAAATTCAATAGTACATGAACAGTTACATCGCACGTGTTCAAAGTAAACTGTCGGTGATTCGTTCCTTTTAGAGCTTGCAACATCTGTCCTGATAAGATAGTTATCTTACTACTAAGTGGGTTAAAGTGTGGCCATATTTGACTTTGTTTTGGAGGAAGTAATTAGTGAAATGTAAGTTAGATGTTAATGTGCTAGGAATTTTGTCTGTGATACTGTTAAGAATCGACGTTTGAATTGACGTTTACTGACGTGTATTGAGGACTGAGAGTATTGAGTAGAGATTAGAAATAATGTGGGAGTCCTTCAGTTCCTACGGAAGCAAGTCATTAACAAAGCAGCATAAGATTTTCTTTTATGTATTTTAAAAACGTTCCCCACATGGAATTTCTCCTGTTTCGTGTGTGCTTTCACAAACATTTAAACTCATATACACAAATACCCAGACCCGGAACAACTATCTTTCGGCCAGACAAATATTTTCGGGATCGAACCCGCGCAGCACAGCAGGTCATTGTTTGAGTCAATGCGCCAACCGTGCCGTCATCAGATTGGTTCTAGGGAGTCTACTAATGTGATTCCGTCCTACGCTGGGTACGCAGCTCAAACTATGGACATTGAAGAAGTGTGTGTGGGTGTGAGTGCGTTTGATTTCCTAGGCAAATATTATCATGAAATATATATTATTATGAACAAAAAATCCAAAATGCAGTTTAAAAAATCCTCCTCCTATATTTAAATTCAAATTGAGCATGTTATATTCACACCACAAAAACGCCACTATTAAACAACAAAATGCAGAAAAAACAAAGCTTCAAATAGAGAACTATTAAAAAGCATACCCCAACTAAAACGCCGTAAGTGGAACCTGCTATCATATAGAACGTATATACGCTGTGCTACGAGCCTACAAAATACGACCGATGTCAAACTTTGAACTCGTTAAAAATTTACGTTCATAGCTCTAGTTGGTTAGAACTCATCACTTTGCATAAATGCCATTTGTACAGAATTTTATCGCGTGTAATAACGTTACTACCTGTATTAAACAAAGTTTTTTTATACCCGCAAGTGCTTCTATGTTCTAGGTTGGTTATATCACCCTCAGTCAAAAGCTTTCTCTATTTGATATATCAGTATAACACGGGGTCACTTTTAGCTACGAAAGAGATTTTCACCAAAATTAGAACAAAAGTATAAAACTTAAATTTAATTATATACTACCAACATTATTCAATATGAAAACTAAATTTCGTAAGAAACATAAACCGTTTATTGCCATCTAAGAATCCTACTCAATAAACATGAAATAGGAAATAAATCGAAGCGTTAGAAATCAAGCACTAAAACATTTCAACGGTTGCAGCGATACATAAATTGAAACGGACAGTAATCCATATGGAATAACTGTGATATACGATGTTCCGGAAGATTAGCCAGGCATCTGCCCTACTTTAACTAGGGCACGATGTAATGGTATTATCGCGAAGTTTCAGAGACTAAGATCCTAAGATCGATTCCAAGGGAATTATTACGAAACTATGCATACGAGCGAATAAGCTCTTCCAAGTAAGCAAAGTTCCTAGATGCATACTTGAGATTGAATATTAAAACATCGTCGTTCAAGTCTGAGACTTTGCTTAGCCACAAATTGAATTGGTCTTTTCACGTTTTTTTTTTATTTTCTATCTACAGAATCATCAGGGTCTGGTAAATAGTAGTACGGAAGACTGGCCCGCAGGCCTACAAAAGAAATATTTATGGACACTGAATAATATTGAGATGAAGTGCATGGCAATTTTAAGAAGCAGCGGTTACTTTACGAGACTTTCTATGGTAAGTTTAGATATTTTAATAGTCACCTTCATTTAATCTTTAACTGTACAGTAAAGAAAGATGTCCCTTCCTTTCCATCCTACGTTTCTTAGAACGAGAATTGATTACCCAAATTAACTTTGATCGGAAAGAATTTGTAGAAAAACCGTAACGGAACTCACCTTTTTTAAAGATTTGTAACTCTCATTCACCGAAGAGTCAGTCATGCTCACTATCCGGGACATCGGGATAATGAAATCGTTCCATAGTTTTCCGATGCCAACATTTTTTTCTCCCTGTCGTGACAGTATTTTCGATGTGATTTATCCGGGCTCAGATTCCCATAACCGGATTTATTTTTCCTCTATTGACGCGTTTATTGGCGTTAAGAATTCGGTGTGAAGTTATCGTTTTTGGTTTAATGTTTGGAACTTTCTCCTTTAATTTTTTGTACGCGTTCCAATACGTAGAGTGGCTATGGTTTTGTGGTGTACATTTTTATGTACACTGGCCATTACTAGTGTGCTTTACTTTCTTAGGGACCTTTACCGTATGTATATTTTTTTTTTTAAAACGTTGCCCACTAGGAATTTCTCCTGTATCGTGGGGGCGTTTACAAACATTAAAACATCACAAACACATACACCCAAACTCGAAACAAATACCTGTAGGCCATACAAATATTTGTTCCGTGCGGGAATCGAACCCGCGACACTCAGCACAACAGTCCAATTGCTCAGCCACTGCGCCAACAGTGCCGTCAAAATTATGTGCATATGACGCATTGGGATTTCCTGCATCACTTCTTTCTTCATTCATTGTATCAAATGCTTCTCGTCTCGATTTATCAAGCTATAAATGTGCATATACTGGAATTATGAATGTCATCTTATCGTTCTTAAGTAGTATGTCATGTATTTCAAGTCACAATATTCATCAGTTTTAGAAATCAACGAAGCATCTGTTCCTACTCTCATGCTAAATACAGCTAAACCTTTGTATTAAAATATTGCTCATGAAGATGAAAAAATAAATTCGGTCTTGTTAAAATATTTGAATCATCCTTATCAACAATGTGTATTTTATGTTAGTTATACAGTAGTTTATTGTCAATCTTATCATGTTTAAAGTTAATGTGGTGTACTTGGTAAAGTTTAATGCCTTCTGCTTCCGGATCGCATGCATGGTTCCTAGAAAATGTAATAAAACTTGATGAACATGCTTCGTAATACTATAATGACTAAATTCTTTATCTATATTACAGAATGGCTGCCAGATCAAAAGTTATGGATGACTTAAGGCTATACCAGCTGGATTTGGATGTCAAACCCTTCTTTACATAAGATGTTAAACGGGCTGAACGTCAATCATGTGACAAAATTTAATAGACAAACAAAGCTACCCGGCGCACCCCAATCATCGCTGTACAAATACATCGCCTTATTTGACTTACAATAATTTAGTTAGTACCAACTCTGTCCGTGTTCCCATGCTCCCATTACCCATCCTAACAACGGAGCTATGCATCGGAATTGGCCAGAAAATCACGATAAGTATCTCTTGGTGTCACGATCCAATTCCGACCGAAACGCTCCCGGTCGAGATTTGAGTGAGAAGACGTGACCTTTGTACCGAGTCGAAGCAACTTCAAGTGTGAAACGTCATGTCTAACCAGCGGGTGGCATGAGTTGACCAACCGAACAACAAATTTCGTTAATGTAAAGTACAAAACAGAAAAATCTTTAGAACCCGAGTTCGGATATCAGACGTCGATCAATGTCACACTGAAAATATGAATCTATCTGATTTGATGTGACCCTGAGATCTGGGATTAGTCATTGCTTTTATTGTGGATGATGACTTGAGTGGCTGTAGAAAAACATTTTGGAAGTTTTGATATTGAAAGGACGGTCAAAGTAAAACAGGTGAAACGTGATGGTTTTGATTGATCGACGCCGACGTAGGTAGATAATAATTTGCGAGAGAATTCAAAATGACTCACTGATAAAATTAGTCGACACCTATTTCACGTGAAGTTATCCGTTTCCGAATCTGTAATTTATTACATAATCCGTTCTAAATTACGAGCTTCGGATTCAATATCTCTAAAACCGGAAAATTAATATTAATAATTCACAATTCGAATTGTATTTGATATTGTACAAATCAAATATCGTAACGATAAAACAATAAGCGACTGAGCTCGAAAGTAAAGGAGCTTGGTTTGATATCTGGTCAATTTCTTATCAAGTCTAGGGGACGCATTGGTTATGATAGGGAGGAATCAATGGTGCGTTTAACCGTGAAATCCTGAGATAGGACCGATATCCCCGGATATTGATAGCAGGTATCTTGAAACCAGAAATAGTTTTGGTAACTTATTGAGGACAATAATGGAATATGATTCTGCTACTGACGTTTTCTATTTGTTGGACATGAAAGAGCAAACAGATACAGATATCCATAATATTCGTTGTGAGGACGAGCGGTGTAATTGATAAGGAATGTATTTCTTGGAAGGTTTTTGTGAAGTGGACGGTATTTTATTCTACTAACTATTTATTGAAATAATTTTAACATCTGTTATTTGAATAAAATGCTGTCTAATGATGAAGGTTAATAATTATTATCAACAAGCTTTTGCCCGCGGTTGAACCCAACAAACTTTCTTTTATTTAACTCTCTTATGGGTTGAATTAAATCACACTAATATTATAAAGGCGAAAGTTTGTGAGTGTGTGAGGGTGTATGTTTGTTACTTCTTCACGCAAAAACCACAGAACGGATTTAGATAAAATTTGTTACACAGATAGTTTATAACCTGGATTAACTCATAGGATAGTTCTTATCCCGATTTTATCTACCCGTGGAATAATTTTCGAGTTGTAGTGGGTGAAGCCGCCGATGTGATACTAGCGGATGAAGCTGAACAAACATACACACTCACATACTCACAAACTTTCGCCTTTATAATATTAGTGTGATTAAAACCTTCTTCGTAAACCACTCTATTCATTAAAGACTTTTGAGTTTGTTTGACAGGTAGACGCGGCAGAGGACTTTGTTTTATAATAATTATGAAGTGACAGTGATAATTCTAAGTTTTTTTTGCTTTTATTTACAAAGCCTATGCTAATGTGTTTGCGCACAAATATGTGAGAGTAGGGAAGTCTTCTATTACAGGTATTTCTATACTTAATAGAAGGTCTCTACAATGCATTTGTAGAAACCTGATTTTGTGCAAGCTTGACTACGAAAATTAAATAAATTTAATTAACGAATAGACTATGAGACTATGTTGTTGGTAAAATATAATTTAATTACTTTGAAACATGACCAGTATTCATTATCTTACCAACTACTTGTAAGATTTTAATTCTGATCACGTACCATATAATATTTTATTAAAATGATAGTAATGAAACAAAATACTTACGATATAAAGTCAATTACCACACGTTTCAACGATGCAACCAATCTGAGTGTATTCACTTTCTCTCGATTTATCTCCCAGTTGTAAACACGGAGATTATCATTTAAATATAAACAACGACTGTAAATTTATGTTGCTTGTACGTTTACCGAATCAATTATTTCTCTTGTAATTATTACGGTAACTACTTAAGGCTTAGACTTTCAAAGTAAGATAGAAATTAACATGTTAAAAGTTAGCTTGCGTCTGCGCAGGTCACTATCTACAGTTAATTTCTTTCTTCATATGAGCTACGACTGGTCGACAACTGGACAGGATGCACTGATGCATTTACTTTGATGTTCTAGTAAAGAAACTTTATTTAATAGTTTAGTTTAAAGTTAGTAAGGTTTAATATATTAAAACTGTGTCAAAATCGTTTAATTGTAAATAAAATATGGAAAAATTTAATTTAAAAAAAAAAGCATGGACTCATCATTTTAATATTTGTTTCTATTGATTCTCTGTTTTATTTTTTCCATGCTCAGCTTTATTATTTCAATTAATATAAAAACTTACTTACTTATTAATTGTTTGTAACTGTGCTTGATTAAGTTTTCCTTTAGCATTGGGTTTCAGCAATGTGGTGGATCGATTGTAAAAAATATAATTAAATTGCACACAATTTATATTTCCTTTACCATCGATCCACATCGTGTATTGTGTAATTAAATAGTAGACATAAATAGGTTATGTATTTGGAATAGCATCAGTGACGTAACTTTCAACTGCTCCATTATTGTTATCGTCCCGTCTTTTATTATGTAAACAATAGTTCTAACGCGTGCTACTGACAACGGATTGTTTTGTTACACTTGAGATTCGATTTTGTAATTATATGTTGCAATAATAGGTATCTTTTTTATTGCCAGCGAAACAAATAGGTATATGCCATTGAAATATTCATTACTCTTTCATTTAATTTCCCTCAATTTATTATGCATCTATGTATGTGTATCTATTCATGCAAGTCTTTTAACCCTACATTCTGCTTAACAAATACTGGCAGTTGCAACAATGTAGCCACAAGATTCTCATTATGAAAAAAATAAACAGCCGGGCAGCGGTCATTCAAAGTATGTCACACCATATGTCGGTATTTGAACTCACAGTTTAAACCTATTAAGAAAAAAATCAATATTCTCTTTGGACGACGGACCGTGTCCGACAGAAGGCCGCATAACTAGCGACGAATACAGAACGTATTGTAAATCTCTTTTATAGCTACCATGCTATCCGTGACGGTTGAAATATGACTTGGGTGTGTTTCTCTACCTGGAAAGGGACCATCATTATGCCCAAGATGATTGTCGGCAAACCAAAATTATTTCTCATCTTTTTTTTTACTTAATATTTCGATTTGGAAACAACGAAGTTAACAGTAATGCCGCCATTTGGATTTCTAAAGATTCTACAGTTTTTGTGGCAGCGGCGGTAAGACAAAAAGTTTGTGTCTAGTTCTTTAAACAAACCACAAGTTTTAATAAATGGGTAAGGTTTTAAATTAATGGTTTAATGATAGCAAATTACTATGGACAGTTTCTTGAGTAAACTTAAGAAAATACTAATTCCTGTCATTAAAGCTGAATTAGGTTTGGAGAGGATAAAAACGAGTGTGTTATATTTGATGATATTGTTTTATTTTTAAATTAATATTATGTAACAGTCAAGGATATTTTAATTACATACATACAAACATTCAGTTACATACTTAGCGATAACAAGATAGACACAAAATGATCGAGTTCTTTCTAACAACAAACATTACCACTGAATATGTAACTAAGTATCCACAATTTTCAACACTATGCAATAATTTTAACTAATGACTAGTAATATTTTACAATAATTTTCATACAATGATTAGTAATGTCTATCTACAAAATATTTGGTAACAGTGAGATATACTATATCAAAATACTTATGCAAGTCTTCACTCCTGATACTGGCATCATTTTGTTTTATACAATATTATGTATCAGTCTTGGACAACAATTCATATAGCTTTATACAATGAAATACAATAAGGCTTCAATCTACTTAGATACGTTTAGAATACATTTAACAATACAGTCTTTTAACATGACAATGTCCGAACTATTGAGGAACGAAGTCATTTTGGCCAAATTATCTAAACCAACATTTTTAAACTATCACGTTTCAATAAGGCAAGGCCAACTCAAAAAGCGGTCAAGCCTACACATGCGCTTGGAATGTCAAGTTCCATTACGAAGTATCTTTTACCGATAAGGAGAGTTTAACAATCTTATCATCTGTGCACAGCTGGATGAGTTTGTGGCAAGCAGTCGTGCACAGACGAACGGGGTTGTAAGTAACCTTGCTCGTCTAACATCGATGGAGAGTGGTGCCCAGGATGTTTACGCAACGTATTAGGAGGCCTAGGCCGACCACCGTACGGCTGCTCATAATTCTGTGTATCAATAGAAATGTAGCTATGATGTAAATTCTCCCCATCCTGAATCTGACTTGTCAACGTTGTATTTGTCAACATCGACGTGTCATCTTCAATAGTTATACCCACATTAGCAGTGGTGGGTGTTTGAGGCGGTATCGCATCGTATTTATACCAATGTTCCGGCGCAGTAGGCGAGGCCGTATATCTAGAAGGATGCCGTCTACCATTTGGACACACGCCATGATTGTAATTCATTGTATCTTTGTTCCAATGCAAATTAGAAATGTCTGGCATTACAAACCTAATTTTCTCCCAGAACTTCTTCTCTCCCCACAATAAAACGTTGCAAGTTTTCAAATAGCTTTGGAAATCTAGATCTAAGTTTAGAGCGCTAACATCTGTTGTTAAAATGAAAACTACTCTGTGGCGCCTTATTGAGGGGTGAATTGAAGTAATAATATGTTTCATAGCTGCCTTGAAAGTAGCTTTTGACCATTCGTTTTGCAGAAAGTTAAATGACACAAATACTAAAATTCTCTTTGATGATTCAGCAGCATTTGTAATTTGCTCACACAAGTAGTTATCAGGCGCATGTTGTAAATCTCTATAATGAAAACACATAGTATAACCTGAATGTTCCATTTCTGGAGCCACAACTTTAGACACAAAATCATCATCCAATAAACTATATACAGCGTATCCATCGTACAATCTATCTCTATCTAGTTCACTTTCTTGAATTGAAGCACTTTTGAACAATCTAACTCCATATTTGGAGTGCGCCCACAAGCGTACATTTTGCCGGAATGAGAACGCTAAGGCACCGAATAATAGAATAAGAATAACACTTATCAGAACTACAGCTAAAAGTGGCACAAAGTTCAATTTAATAGGGCTCACTTCGTCGTATTGATATGGTTGATTTTCTGTAGGAATACTATTGTCCGTAACACTTGAATCACGACACCTATCAATCGTGTCAAACACAGTATAGTTCGATACCAGTCCATTTTCACCAACACAAAACATGTCAACGGGGTCTTCGTAGTACTTCTTGAACCAGTTCTGAACAGCCAGGATATTGTCACACGAACACGTGAACAAATTTCCTTGAATGTTGACGCTTTCTAAATGAGGTACATGCGCCAATTTTTTGTCAAGGTCGACAATCTTGTTTCCTTGGAAGTGCGCAACTCTTAAAGATGACAGGTTCTCAAAAGTTGTGTTTGCGACACTTGTCAAGAGGTTATCGTTCACGTATAACTCTCTCAAGTGTTTTGTTTGAGAGAACACTCCGGCAGACAGCTCTGTCAGATGGTTATTTTCAAGGTGAAGGATGTTTAACGAATGCAACCCATTTAAGGTGTCATTGTCGATGTTAGCAATGTTGCTGTTGTTCAAGTAGAGCTTGTGTAACTTCTTCTTGCCAATGAATAGATGACTGTTCAATGCTTGGAAGTCATTGCCGTCAAGATAAAGTTCTGTGGCATCCATTGGTATTTTTTCAGGTATCTCAGTGTAACCCACATTTGAACAATCAATGACATTAGAGTTCCAATTACTATCATGGAAGCACGAACAGCCTTCAGGACATGTCATCTTACAGTCACATGCTTCGAAATCGCAACAGAAGCAACTAGACGAGCAGTGAGTGTCATAGGAACAAAGGAACTGAGTCTCGGGAACATCCATTAGGTTAGCTTTTCCTCCATACTTATTATTTACAACTTCACATGTTACTGTATCCAAATCCATAAATCTTGGGTATTGTCTCATGTGATTCCAAAGATTTATCTTTTGCAGCCAAATCATATGGCAATTGCAAACAAACGGATTATTTCCAATAAAGAATTTTGGCAGCATTCTGTGCTTCGGTATATGGGGCAACGTAAACGCTGATAGTTCAACGGTTCTCAATTTATTGTCCGTCACGACAACCTTTTCTAAGTTTCTTTTTTGTAGGAACGTACCTGGGTGAATCGTGTGAATTTTGTTGTTATTTAAGAAAAGGACTTCAATAGAATCAGGTATCGACCTTTCATCGACGTTTTCTAATGCATTGTAACTTACGTCGAGCATTCGGATGTTTTGTTGTGAGTTCTGTTCGTTTTCCAGTTTCGTAATATTGTTACTGTGAATATCCAACCATTCAAGGGTATCTGGCATGTAACTATAGTCAAAGTAAATAAGCTTATTGTCCGATATGTTAAGCCAACCGAGGGTGTTTAGTTTGTTAAAGACACCTCGGATGTCGGTCAGTTTGTTCCCGTCTAAGCGGATAGCTTTTAAAGTCGGATTAGATAAAAATGCGTCCTGTTCAATGGTTTCAATTTTGTTTGATGCCAAATTTAGCACTTGCAAGGACGGCAGAGTACTAAATGTGTCTTTCGGTATGCTTGTAATCTGATTGTCAACAAGCCGCAGTCCGTAAAGCTCTTCTAAGCCTTCAAAAGAAGTGTTTGCTACTTTAGATATGTTATTCTTTCCGATATCGAGTGATTTCAAGAATCTCAGCTTCTTAATTCCATCAGGAATTGTATTCATACTGTTGCCATTTAAGCCTAGGTCTTGTAAATAAGTAATGTTTTCAAAACAATGCTCATGAATTGTGGATATCTCATTGTTATCCAAATACAGCTGACTAAGTACAAACAAGTTTGAAAAAATGTGTTCGTTCAGTGTTTTTATCTTGTTGTCTGATATCGAAAGTTGATGCAAGTTTTTAAGCTCAGCAAAAGCTCCATTGCTGATAGTTTCAATAGCATTGTTGTCTAGATTCAAAACTTGCAAGTTGTTCAAGTCGTGAAAAGACTTTGGATCTAAACGTGTAAGTGAGTTGTGAGACAAGTTCAATATAACTAGGCGTATGAGTCCAGCAAAAGTATCTCTGTTAACCCAATCGTTAGTAAGACGGTTTCTAGATAAGTCCAATTTCTCTAGCTGATCAAGTCCTTCGAGTAATCCCGGAGCCAACACAGAAAGCGAATTATTCGCTAATGAGATTTCTTTGATAACTCGTGATGATTGAAATAGTTCCGGAGGGACAGCGACTAACTTATTTCCCGACAAGTTCAGAATTTTTAATGAATTCAATCCGACGAAAGCTCGGTCTCCTATTTCATTAATTAAGTTGTTCTGAATATTCAACACTTCTAAAGATCTGAGGCTAGAAAGACCGTTGTCGGGAAGTCGTAGAATATTGTTGTGAGATAAGTCAAGCATCTTCAGTCCAGTGTTGCATGATTTACCTGGCGCGATGGGTCCCTTACCCCAATCCGAGAAGCCAATTTCCGATATGTCTTGAATTCTATTGTTGGTAAGGTTCAATACTTCCAAGCTAAAAAGCGGACAAAATACTTCAGAAGGTAACATGTAAATATTATTGTCACCTAAATCCAATGTCCGAAGCTCCATTAGTCCACGAAAACTTTCAGCGTGAAACTCCATAGTCATCGCAGGCCAATCCGTATTGTAGGATCGTAGAGTTAAACTTGTTAAATCACGTAGCGGCGACAGGACAGTAGCGGGCACGTACCGTATCTTGCAGTACTCAACACGCAGGTCCTCAAGTTTTCTTAGCTGGCCCAAAAAACTGCCGGTATTCATGTGCAACGAACTTTCGAAGAACAACAAATCCGTGCAAGTCAGTTTCAACTTGTTGATGTTGTACGCCTGCGCCGTGGTAATGTTTTTGAACAAGAAGTCAACTGAGCCGATGGTTTTAATGTTACACGTGAGAAAGTTTGATTCACTCAACTTTTGGTCCGAGTAGTCCCACTGACAGCCGGTGGGGGCGGGCGGCGCGGACCGTGCGCGCGCACCAGCCACGACAATCAAACACATCCAAACTTTTAACGAAACCATGCCGTAAAAGTTCTTGGTCATTTTGCCACTGTAATATAGTTCATTTGTCACTGATATTTCACTAAAATACTCGTTAAAACTTTATGTCACCAAACAGTCAATGTTATTAAGTCTATGTTGTTGTGTACACTTCGTTTTATAGCGCATGTAAACAGTGAGTGCGAGATCGCGGTAAAACTTTTGACGCAGCCATGCTCCCCTGCGGTCGGGCGGTAACTGACCTACGAAGTTTGAACGAACCAAAGCCGCATGGGTATTGGGGGAGGGGGCAGGCGCGGGGAAGGCAACAATGACGACGGGTGGGACCCGGCACTGCATCGGCTTACAACAGATGGCACGCGTGTTTTTTAAGTACTCGAAATATTGGTTATGCAGCCGAAGACTTAGGCCTGCGTGATTCATTGGATGCACCTCCTTAAGTTTCATCTCAAAGGAGGTCGAAGTGACATCTGAAACAGAAGCTGTTATGTGACTTGAAAAACTAACCTTGAACTTTTTACTTGAGACATGAGTACTTGAAATTTGTTTTTCAAGTTAAAATTATGATGGGGTGAAAATATAAGAGTTAATTAATGATTTAACAATACAAAGATTAAATCAGTTCGTATAACAAGGAAACGATTAAATATTTACTTTAGAGAGAGACATGCATTTTGCAATTTTGACGAGATGGGCGGACATTTTTACGTCAATGCAAAATAAATGATTGACAGTTTAAAATCGGAAAAGAATGCACACAAAAGATATTGTGGTGTTTCAATTTCCTTTAAGGATTATTGAAATGATTTAAGAACAGATGTTCAATAATGGGATTGTAGTACAATGAAGTGATGACTCTTAAAATTATAAGGCTCTTGTTAATAATGCCTTTATTTACTTTCATTTATTTAAGGTATTATTCTGTTTCTCCAGATCGTCCGGATGTACAAATTAAAGAAGAATACTATTAGATAAAAAATAATAAGTGAATAAGTTAAATTGTAGTGTTAAAAAAATATCTACTTATTATCTAAACATAGTTGACGTTGGTATACATACTTGACTCCTTTATAGTTGGAAATATGTATTTAGTTTTATTTATTCTAAATGATGTTGTTTCATACATAGTTCAATTTCTTTTTAACATAATAATAATATAAAAACTCTCTGAAGAATTCTCTTTTTCAAAAATAAAAAGTCTAGCGTGGTTGTGCTAGTTAGGCACAAAAACACGTCCATTCAAGAGGGCATCGTGCGTCACCGCAAACTCTAATCGTGGGCCATCGAATGCCATAACACGTGCGTGTCGGATCGCGTCTACCGTGGGAGACGCTTAGACCTTTGAATATCTTCAATGCCACTACAAACCACGTACCTCTACCAGACGCAGAGTAAAAACAAACTTCTCAAATCTGTTGTTGTACCGACTAATGGGAAATGAAATAATTGCTTCAAAACGTTAGGATGTGGTAATGATGTCTCCAAATAGGGTGGATTTGTTTTGAGCAGTTTAACTTTTTATGAGTCATAACAATTTAGGAATTTATTATCCTTTCCGGATGCTTGCTACGACTTGGTAAAAGATAGCAACTATGCAACCTTATCAGTCACGTAATGTTTTAACAATGAGGCATCCTGGATGGTGCTTGGCCAGATTGACGCCATTTTAAATGTAGATCAGTAAAAAAATAGAAAGCCGAGTTTGGTGATAGTTTCTGAGAAAGAGGTCTGTCGGACCAAGGTCGTATCAGGCCACGAGTATTGATATTCTCAGTCAATATTGAGAGTAAATATCTCACGTGCCCATGTGATGGCCCAATATTTACAAGAGGACATCAAACACAATATTACCACTTATCTTGTAACAACTGACTCCGAAAACATCTTACATAGCGATCTTCCCTAAGGAACGTTATATAACACAACGAGTGTGTTGACATTGCCCGATATCGATAGAAGTTCAACATGACTTTTATGTGAAAGAATGGCTTCGTTTATCAACTAATATTTATGAGTTTCTCAATCTATTACAGATTGCCTTTAAATGGGTTCTTCAAGTCGTAAGCCATGTGCGGGTTTCATTATAAATCGTCAAACAAATAGATGGTATCAGTTCGATAAATGAATCGGGAATAAACAGTACCGAAGAACTCAAAATAAATGTAACAGTGCTATAAAAAGCAAATGAGCATAATGCGACAAATCGACATTGCAGAGGCAACGCCCCTGCTAATAGTTCTGTTATAATTTATCAGTCTACGGACGATCGGTCATTTGATTATAGAACTAGACTGTTATAACAAAGATAGTATAATGGACAACGGAAATGAGTCAATTACGATTACAGCTATTGATAACTAAATTAAACTTAGTTACGTTGAATTGGATACACGCAATGTATTGTTAGTTCGTGAAAAAACTAAAGGTAAACAAACTGTGTTCAACGGAAGCCTGGACAATATAATTGAAGCAGCTCTGCGGGAAACTAAAGGAAATAACAATGAAAAATCGGCAGCCAGTATTCAGACCAGAAACGACTTCTGAATAGTATTGGAAACAATTACATTAGCCGTGACCAGAACGTTCACACATTCCATTCCGAACAGCAGTTGTCCTCGCTGAACATTGAACAGGGACCAGACAGAAACAAAAGAACTCCGAAGGGAAAAATTAACAAAATGGCTAGTTTCTCGGATTCGAAGCAAAAAATGCCTTTGAAAGTTATGACCCGTAATAAAAGTAGTGCCAGGGTCTGTCTCGGTGAGACAAAAGGATTCTACCACAATTATGTTATTGCCTCTATAAATCCGTTAAAACAATCGTTTTGAACGTAAAGCAATGCTGGTTACTTTATGGTTGTCAATGCCGCAAATAAAACATTTCGGTTGAAGATTGTAAATCTTAGAAAGCTGTGTTTGGTCTTGTTTGCCACAAATTGTTTATTGTCTAGTGCCTTACTCTTGTAGTGCCATAAAAAAAAAATAGTTAAAGTAAACTACGCTATGGGTTTCGTAACTGTTAAATTATAATTACGGTCATGGCCATAATGTACTTCTTGAAAATGTTCTGTACTTATCTTTGGCGTATCAGTGAAACCTAGTACTACCTTAGTAAGAGTTCAATAAAATTGCGGTATTCAACAACAGGTTCGATAAAAAGTATTTAAAATAAATTACTTCGGTATTTCACTGTATCAGCTTTTCCTTTATCTTTAAGACTCATGTTGGACCCAACAACTTTAAAGCGTGATTGTTATTTGTTAAGTGAGACATCGCATCTGTTAGAAGTGAACGCTGGACGATAAAGGCGTTTTAACAGATAATCTCGACAAAATATTGCTTGTGCCTCGATAAAGGTGGCCTCAGTAAACAGGTACTCCCAAGGCACGTTTTGAGTCAAATAAGCAGCAAGAAAGGGAACGAAACAGAAAACGCTTTGTGCTAAAAACGTCGACCCCTTATCTTCCTTGGATGGGTCCCTACCATAGACATCGGAAGATAAAGACCACCATTAACAATTAATGAAATGGTCAATAAATCATACATTCAAGTTTAAGTAGCCAACAAAACGTAGGCTGTAAAATGTTGATTGACATTCATGATATTCTTTTAAAAAATAATCAAACTTCAATGTTCATCTCTTTGATGTTTTTAATTATAATAAAGAATTTTAATGAGGCATAAAAACATCATCGTTGTAATAAGCGAGTAGGTATCTCACCTGTTATCCAGTAATATTTCGTCATAAGAAATGTTGCCTTGCTTCAAAGTTCTCAGTACTATAATAATTTTGAATATTCAATTTCGCGAATTGAATTGCAATTCTCATTCGGTATTCATTTTAGAAATGTAAGTGTACAAAGTGCGGTCGAATCTCCATATTCGTGCCGTGTCTCTCGGCTTCATGTCTATCTGTGGAGACTGCTTCCAGAGGCTCAGCACGAAGTCATCATTCATACGAGAAGATATCATCGTCGCTCGTCGTGGCCATGGCTTTGCTTGTTAACAATAAAAATGTTATCCGGCGCTTACACAAAATGTATCTCGGTAAATCGTCCAGTCTTGCTCTCACTCATTTTAATCTTTTTAGTTTCCCAACGATTATTTACATTTATGGGTTTTGCTTTCTTTGGTTCAGGGTTTGTAAGTTTTAATTTTTAAATGATAAAGATTTTTATAAGAGTTCAGCTTTTTAAAAGTTCTTGTTGAATTCATGACACAATAAACGGTATATCTCAATTTCTAACCAGAGTCCTACTGCCCCATTTGTTCAAATAAGCTTCCACTAAAAACTCCTTCCGTGTACTAATCGTCAATTTAATAAACCTCGGCCTATTCATTGTTCAAATTATTTAAAACCGTAAGTCCTTCATAATCTCCTAATTAAATTACCTAATAGTCTTAAAGTTGAACAGTTACGGGTAATGCGATTAAGCAATCCAATATAGACGAAATGGCACCGATCGCAAATTGCCAATCAATAATGACCCTAAGGGCGTGTAATTAACGGCTGCATTAGTAGGCTGCATTATGCATGACGTTGAATCTCTGGCAGGCCTTGTTATCTGCGATGCGTATTTCGCTTACAAACATTTACATAACTACAAACGTTTAGCTAATTTTAATTGGACTATAGATGTTAAAACGTCTTTAGGTGTAAACTTAAGTGTGGTAATTGGCAATTAGGGATCACCTAGTGATATCTTTAATCCTGAATCACGGTGGATTACACGTAATAGTGTGCTGTTATTTTAAAGTAATGGGAGCATTTTTTGAGAGCTTTAGAACACAAAGGGTTGAACAGGGCTAAACCTTAATACTAAGCCTTATTTTGAATCTCTGAAATATTACGTGATTCTTCCTAAGTGAATGAGAACATTCACAATCAAAATGCACTCACTAGGAAAGACAACAAAGACATCTAAAATGTTTCTATTCTACATTTAACAAGAGCTTTACGTAATCAAGTAGATGTAATAGCAAAAGTTGATACTTACCTACTTATAAAGTTTTTTTTTTCTGTAAAAAAGCTTCGTTATCAAGACCATGTCTCTCACGTTCAAGACAAAAAGGATCTTATAAGAAACGTGGGCAACAGTTTTTGTCCATCACTCGAGCCTTGTCAATCTCACAGGACGCGTACAATTATTTTAATCTTATTAAAATCATGTTCCTTCTGACGCTCATCTTATTATGGACGTTACTAACTTTGTGCCTTTGTTTTTTCTTCAAAGAAAAATTGTCTGCGGCTCAAACTCAGTAACTCAAGTAAAAAAGAAATAACAAAGAGCCGACGTTTTAGTAAATAGTACCCAAAGGAGATCACCGGCTTCAAGTTTTGAAACTTTGAGGAAAAAATATGATAACTCAGTAGATAGTCTCTGTTAGTCCCTATTACTTTTATGGTCCATAATTCCGTTGGTAGTCGTTTATTTGTGAAAAAAAACTTGAGTGTTCAACGTAATAATTAAACTGTCAAAGTTAATGTGATTTAAAAGGCATGGTAAACGATTTGATGCGAAAGGTATCTAATTATTTTGACAATTTACGATGACAGACTAATTAATATACAGTATTCAAATATTGATTTTATTGCTCAGTTTAAATTAGTTAATCACCTTCGGCATCGGAATAATGGTTTATTACACGAAATTGGTTTCGGAAACGAGTAATTTGTAGAATTATTTCCAAAAAAAGGTCCGAATCATTAGTCGCTTGGATGATTTTTACCTTAAATTGGCATAGGGTCGTATTTTGCTTATCTATGGAATAAATAAGCTGCGTGCAAGTTGGTACCAACATTGGACACAGAAAAGAAAAATGCACCCCACATTATTAGGAATAAAATATAATTATTGGGGTTGCTTAATGCAACAATTTTATTTGAATTGCATGACTGGTTCTGGTATTGATTTAGTTTGTGCAATCAACTCATTAGGTATAACAATGAAAAAAAGCTCGAGATTGTATATTATACACAATTATACATATACAACTAATATACTAAAGGCAGACATTTTTTTACACGTTTGAAGATCTTAAGGCGTTAGAAAGAATGACTATTAAAAAAAAAATTAGTACCATTTTGACCTACGTAGTACTCGTACCTATGTAGTTATACCAATGTTAAACTAAGCCTTACTTCTAAGATGTTTGAACATGAATATCCTCTCAATTCCAACACACGAAAACTGTCTGAAGATAAAACAGTAATAATAATCGGACACGTCGCTTGTTAGACAAACATGAAGAGATCCCGTCTGATACCACCGAACAATGTCAATGTGTGAGTGAACAGACAGGGTGCTCTAAAAACTCATACGCTTTTAAAGTCAGCTATACAAAAGGTTATGACTAATGCAATAAGCTTTGAGCAGCAAGACAAATTGATGGTCAGATGACTCTTTAGAGATTTGAATATGAAGCTTCAAAATATTTATATTTTGATAAAAAGGTTTATTAATCTCAATTAATAAAGGACCTAAGAAGTCGTGTGAGCGTACACTTATATTATTGTCATCTATATTCAATTGTGTCATAAAGGTTCATAAAGGTTAAATAATAGAACGACAAAGATGTATCCTGTACCAACTAACTGAATCACAGAAAGAACTAAGCAAAACAAGAAAGAAAGAAGGTTACTAACAGCTTTTAATATACTAAACAAGGGATTTGTAATTCTGTAACCCCTAATGCCATCCAATAAGGAAAGATACCTGCGAAAAAAAGCAATGTTAAGGGGTATGTTGTATTGGAAAAGGGTGATCTTATTACTTACTTTTACTTAGTGGGTCGCAGTAATGATATTACTGAAGTTGTACTAAACAGTTCTACCCTTACTTAGGTTAATGTTACTGTACGAGATACTCTGAAAGAAATTCATGTCACCCAAAAGATTCTATTAAGCAAAATAACTTAAATACCTATTTTGTGAAAAGAAAACTTGCTAATAGATACAAAATATAACGTTATAGACGATACGTCTATTAAAGCAGTAAAAGCAAAAACAAACATAGACGATAGAAACACAAATACTTAAAAGGAACAAAAATACGTAATCAGTAAGGTTTCAATCGAATAACAACGCCCAAAACAAATCGTCAAACGATGAAGAGGCGTTACCGAAATTACACTAACATGGTATTATGAAATGTTGACAAGGTAAGAATTAATCATAAACAAATCATTGGTATGGGTGCCAGCAAACGTTATGCTAATATAGTAGAAGGCATCCACAGTTTTTTATTCAGTACCTCATTTATTTATGTTTAGTCATCATCGTTTAATAATCAACATACTTTGAAGAGATATCGTACACTATCAATCATACCTGTGCTATTCCTATTTGGAATCTCGGCTTCATTTTATGTTCTATTATCTTCGTTGTAAAGAACACATTTGTCAGTCAAGTTCAAGTTCGTAATATGTAATCGTTTCTTCTTTGGAGTTCCATGGGTCTTAAACAATGGAGTGCTGAATAATAATAGTTCTTGACGCCTTGTTATAAAGCTTATTATTGAAGTGTTTGGATGTAAGGTCTTTGATGTGGAGGAGACAGGTATAACATTTATTTCGGGAGAGATTTCATTCATTAACATGATTGTACTTAGATTTAAATTGTGTTTGTAAGTGCATTTGTCAAACAATATATCAAGTATATCAACTATGATCTGTGAGTGATCAATCAGGAATGTTTATCAATGTTCAGTCTAAATACAATCGAATTGTATTTCAAAGGTAGGGACTTGATTCATAAACATTAACCGTTCAGAAATTATGACAATAGCTTATGTTTGTTATTATAATAATTTTATTGATTTGTGATTAGGAATCAATAATATAACTGACTGGCATTTGCTCATATTTGCTTTCGCATGAACGTCGCTGCGCCGGTTAACTTTCTAAGGGAACTGCTGGGTTAAAAATATACTTATAGGTATCCTTCTTCGATCCTAAGGTATCCTTACCAATCTGTCGCAATTCATAAATAACAAATTTGTGGCTTAGGCGTAAAATAGTCATAGACAGACGGTCAGAGTTTCTTCGCATTTAACATATCCTTGCGCACTCTACAGGGCGGGCTTGACACAGCGCGACTTCAATAGTCCTGTTTACTCTTAAGACGTCACCTTAGGCCAGCAGTTTAGGGCTGCGGGTTGTTCACAAGTTACCGCGGCCTCGACATATAGGGCTAAGAAGGAACATGGGTGGTTTTTGGTCAGTAGAAGTCTGATACTCCCTTTCGCTCTGCCCAAGAGCGGAAAGTCGTCACATAACCCCTGTTATGTGACGACTTTCCCCACCCGCCAAAAAAAAAGGCCAGCAGTTTAGCAAAAGTGGAAGTAACACGTGAAAGTGTTTATGAAGTCAGAAAAATGAGAAATAGCCTTTCTATAAACAAATTTATCCATTATTATATATATTTTTGGAATCTAAAGAATCATCATGCAAAAGAGACAATTAAGACAATTATTGTCTAACTGCCGCACTCAGAAAGCTTTAATGATTACTGAAGCCGCCACTTAGTAAAGGTTTGACATAATTTTGTATGACTAATATGTCAAAACCATAACTACGTGATGGCCTAAGTAATAATTAAAGTTCTCTGAGTGCGGCAGTAAGTAGCGAATCTAATGATTAAATTAACACGCAATTACATCGAACAATGAAAGTGACAACATGTACAGAACAAGTTTGAGAACATCAAAGAAATGGAAAGTTTGCCATGTGATTGTGTCCGTCCCAAAAAATGTCATGCGTGACAACCTGTGTATATTCTTGTTTGACCCTAAGGTTGACTGGTAGAGAATGCCTTGTGGCATTAAGTCCGCCTATGTATCACTATTGTGCATAAAGTTTAAATAAATAAATAAATAAATAAATAAATAAATAAATAAATAAATAAATAAATAAATAAATAAATAAATAAATAAATAAATAAATAAATAAATAAATAAATATATTATTTGATTATGTAATAATACTTAATCGTTGATTAGAGTGTTATTATTGATGTATTATTTTATTATGTAAAATAAAGGAAAGGTGTATTTGAGTGACGTTCATGTACACACGACACATGACTTTAGTAATTTACTAGCAGTTGCCAGCGACTGCCCCCGCTACAACTTGAATATTATACCACAGGAAGATAAAATCGGGATAAAAACTATACTATGTGTTAATCCAGGTTATAAACTATCTGTGTACCAAATCCGTTCAGTAGTTTTTACGTGAAGAAGTAACAAACATACACACTCACACACTCACTTTGCCTTTAAAATATTAGTGTGATATGTTATGACTGCCTCGTTAGTGTTATCCCAAGTACGACTACTTAGCAGTTGTACTTTGGACCACTTTGTCAAAAACACCAGTTTTGGGTGATTATTTCCGGGTCGGGAAAAGTGTTATTCCTGTAGCAATTTATAGATAGTAAAAGGCTAGACCCATTTTAGAATATGGATATATCAATGGGACTTAAATATGCCTAACGCTTGGGAGATTACAATGCATGATGTTAAGGTATGTTTACGGTTCCCTGTATTATGATCACTGATAATTTAATAAACAACGCGCAGTCGGTTCCAAACTGAGCTTTACACAAGAGTCCCTTAACAATTGAAACTAAGCATTACTGAATGAAAATTTATCCCTTAAAGGAGTTCAAATCAATATGGAAGTTAAATTTCATCGTTAGGAAGTCCAAGAAACCTAAGAAAAACGGTTTGTTGCTTTCAAGACTTCAAACAACATATAGTTTAATAACTTATCAAAACTTACAAACTTATAAAAGTATCAAACTATAATTTTATTCTATATCATTAGAAAAGTTATTTGTAGCTTTCAATGTCACAAAACAACAATTAATACACAGTTTCGTTTTCAAGCAACAAATAGTTTGAAATACATGACAAAAATTTCATAAATAAAGTCTATCAAACTCTACAAAATCAAAAACAACAATTATTTATTAATCCCCTCACATTTCCATTGGCATTCAGTTTTGGCACTTATGTACCCTGTTCTGACGAATGGTCCTTGAACCGAAGTAATTGATGGACGCACCACAAACTAAAACGTAGGCATGAATAGATTAATGACCATCAGATAGCTAGGTCGAAACTCCAGATAATGTATCTGGTCACCGGGCTATTAATTCACTGTGGTTACTTAACTTGATCAATACCAATTTGTGTGTTTAGTTTACCAGTTTGAGTAAACCCACGTTGGACTCAATAAAGTCTTAAATAATTTGGATCGTATGGACGGAATTTGGTCCTATATTCTGTCGAGCGCCGCGTTCTTAATTAGGTGACACTAATGACGTTAGTGGGGGTCTGGTTTTTGCTAGGAATAATTTCGCTACTAGTTCGTAGTCTGTTACTATCCACACTCTTTTTTGCCCGTAGTGTCTTATTAATGAAATTCAAAAATTAAGAACGATTTTAGCTTTAGTCACACGTGGGTAAATGTCAATGTAGGTAGGCACATAGTCAAAGAATATACATCCACATTAGATACTGAGTCCTATATCATAGTGCACTGCTACATATGATAGCCTAAAAGGATGCACGATAAGCTAATAAATTACAACCGAACAAACACAACGAAAAACTAGGCCACCCAAATAAAACAAGTGCATCTATAAATTGATAACCACAACATTTCCGAACACACTGACTTTATTCGTACAACAAAATCAGAGTTCTCTATCGACAAACGAACGTATTTACAATAAAATAGATATCCAATTACACAATAAACCGTTGTCGACATGTCCTGTAATGGTGCAGTATATACATGGTGCTGTTAAAGCAGATACGAGTATTTACGATCAGGCCGACCGTCCCGATGCATATACGCAGATGCCACACATGCTCTGCCTTAATTCGAATAGATGACGGGTAGGGCTGACCCTAGAAGATTTTCGGTTTTTGAAATTTAATGGTGTAGTTTGATAAAGAACTTTAATATTCAAAACAATACCAGCTGTTTGAGGATAATAACGAGAGGGAAGTTTTGTGAATGAATGTAGATTGAGATAAGAGTAGAAGATGAAAGAAACGATGGATGGACTAAGTGAAGGATGTTAAGGCACGAAAAGAAGTGTCTGTTGAGATGTCAAGTAATAGACAAGTATGAAAAACGAAGTTTAGGTGCGCCGACGGCGACGCTTAGAGAAGTATGGAAGACGTAGACCTGTTGCGCCGACGCCACCGAATTGGGCAAGAGAACGATGATGGACAATTTAAGCCGTACCTACTTTCAGAAATATCCATCTTCCCTACAAACTTTCATTGTTATACGACCAGTTGGGGCGATTTTCAAAAACCTTAACCCCCGCTGGGTTAGGGTTTTCGAAAATCGCCCTCAAGACATTAGCTGTAATAGGGTATTTCACCAAAGAAATCTAATTATTTCGTCTGTTAGATTATCGAAAATATTGAATATGACATGTTTTTTGTTTTATCAAATTAATAAAAATAAAACATGTTAAAGACCATGAGTGGGGGTTTCTGACGTCACTTTGTAGGTTAAAAAGTGAATACCTTGTGATGTCACACGACTTGATGCGACTTTTAGAAGCACTATATCGTCTTCGTCTTTTGTTTAAGTGAAAAAATAAAAAATACGTGTCTATTATTTTTTAAGTTGTATCTGATAATGGCTAATTAGTTTTTTTTTGGTGTTTTTTTTTGCATGATGAATTTTTTTTTTTTTTATTGGTGAATTTTTTTTTTGGTTGATTTTAAAATTTTGTGAATTCGTGTCCGAATTATCAGCTCTCTCAAGGCTTTGGAAAATGTGATACAGAAACATCATTCAAGTTTCCGTCTCCATACCGTCTTAGCAACTGTCTAAATTATTTCGAAACTTGTTACTTGTTTTTTTAGAAAATCAAAACCAGTTCATTATCAGGTCATTAGATTAGATAACGTTTTAATAAAATCACAACGACATTGACTTTCTATTACTGTCAAATGTTTTATCTCAATGATTTAATTGATTTGAGATAAGTTTTATTGACTTGAGTTAAATAACTAGACTTAATATTCGCGACTGCTTCGTTATCTTATTTATAATCGCTATGTAATGTTTTAGTTTAGTTTATAAACTGGTTTTAAAAAAATAACGTGACACCTGTTCTTCAAAGGATATGGACTGATAATAAGTTAGCAAAGTTCGAAAGCAATTAAAAATAAACTTATGAAATAACAGTTTCAACTTTGATAAACGACCTATTTTGTTATTAGTATTTATGGTCTCGACCCGCTGGATGCAAGACGCACGAGACCGGTCAATGTGGCGTCGACCTGGGGGAGGCCTATGTCCAGCAGTGGACGTCTTTTGACTGAAATGATGATGATTACGGCTTCTAAAATACTGTGTTTGGAAACACGTAAAATGTTAATCAATACTGTAGGAGATAAACACTTTTAAAAGTTGATGCATGTATTGTATCAGTGCTTGTGACTGTACATGCAAATTTCAGTCGTTATAAATAAATAAAGTCCTATTTAATTAAAAGCATCATCAGGGCACAATTCCAAACTCTCGGTTGTTGCTGAGGAATTGGTTACTAATACTTTTTGACTTACCTAACAATCTTTTGTGACTAAAATGGCACCATGAATTTTCAACCACCGAAGATTTTAAAACTAAGTCACTTGGGAGTGCGACAGCCCTACGCTTAAAATTCATATTAATGCAGGCTAACAAGCACAGTGCGGCCCATTGGCGATATTGATATAAATTGATTACAAGTTGTCGCGACATTCATTAATATGGCCCGACGCAAATACTCATATCTCTTATCAAGTACTTTCATTACCGATATTATTAGGTTCAATTTACATTGAGGCGGTATTGAAACGGCGGCGACCTCTCGAGTCCGGCCCTGGTGCAAGCTATGGTCCGGAGCAGTGATGCTAGGGAAAGAGGTGGCGGAACGTGAGAGGGAGAGAACCTCTCGTCCAAGCCACCGCGGGAGACGCTCCGGGTGACGGCTTTCGGCCACCGTAGACGCGGGCCTGTGGACGGTAAGTGATGGGCTAGCTCGCCGTCCGTCCGTCTTTTGACGACGACAGGCCGAGTCGACGGCACGTTCGTGTTCCACGCGCGCCTCAAAGAGATGTCAGCAACATGGAAGGCAAGGGCCGACGCCCGTCGGGGCTGCGGGATGTTGTAAGAGATACCGCGGCCTCGATGTAAAAGGCTAAGAAGGAACATGGGTGGCTTTTTAGTCAGTACAAGTCTGACACTCCCTTTCGCTCTGCCCAAGAGCGGGAGGGGTTATTTCATGACTTCAAACCACCCAAAAAAAAGGCGGTATTGAAAGTAAGCGATTTTTTAGTAACAAAACTTACAAAGCAGAATAAATTTTATGACTAAGACTAAAAATGAGAAGCTCGCGGCTTACAAATAACAGTCGCTTGCTAAGGTCGGCCTGCAGATGGGTAACCTTTCACCACATACCGAGATTCTTTCACGCCTGGGAAAGCACGTTTGGTCCGGCTATCATTTGGAGATCTTTGACGGTCATTATAGTAGTCACTTACCCGAAACAGACTAGTTTGTGTAGGTCAGGTCACCTTCACAACCTAGTTTGTTTCGGGTCACTGGCTGCCTAGGCGATCCATTTAAAATACAGGTATACAGCTGCATCTGCTTGGCAGGAGGCCGACCCCAACATTTTTAGGAAAAGGCAGATTAAAAACGAGCTAAAAAACCAGTCGCAGATCTTCCGAAGAATTCCCGGCATTCAGATAGCCACTTTTATCTAATTTTTGTATATTGCACAATAACAACAAAGTTTATATTGCCTTGTAAGATTTCGTTACAAAAAATTGCTACAATTCTGTTCCGTAGCATTATAAATCGAGCCTTAGCAAGTCCTTTTCATTACAGATATCATTACTGACCGTAGCGTCGGTTTGTTTTAATTTTAAATAGTTCGATTGATTTATGGTCGTCGGACAACTGAGTTTTGTCTGGAAATGATTTATGTTGCATATCTATTCCAATTTTCGTTGTGAATTAGTTGATGGATTTATGGATGCATAGATAGGTCTATAGGGACGCTAAATTCTATTTCAAAATATCCGATCTAACACGGAAGTTACAAATATGATGGTTTTATTTTGTACAAATATTACTTTATGTTTAGAAGTGTGGAAGAAGAAGACAATATGATGGCCCCAAAATCAAAATTGGATAAGGGCAGGAGGTGCCCAGACTTGTCCTTGACGGAATCTTAGAAGTCCAAACTCAAGGTTTGTCGCAGTGAAATTGACCGTAGCATCAAAGTCACCGATCGAATACGCCACCGCTGCACTGGCGGATCATATTTTAAAAATGTCCCAGAATTGGCACAGTGGCTGCCTGAAGACGGTTGACGTCAGCTAGAAAGGCCCAAAAAAACGCACATGGCATTACATGGCACTACTCGTTCCTGATGGATTGGCCAGAGAAAGCAAGACACCGGGAGAGTTAAAGAGGAAAGAAAAATTAAAAACAGATGATAGATCACCTTTTCAATCAGTTATCAGTATCACGTTTTGCTAAAATATCGGTAGCAGATAAATAAATAACAGTAATAACTATACCAAGGTCAGTTTTTAGAAACCTGACGTAAGTTTTGTATTGTCTAAGCCTAATGACCTAAATATAAATAAATACAATTGTTTATTGAAACTGACTGTATCTTAACTGATCAAACCTTGAAATTATATTGGTCAAGCGAAGACTAACCTAACAATATATTATTATTTATGTGTAATCGATCTCTTAGCAACTAATGTGCATGATGTCTTCAGTTCAATTTCCAGGTACTATATGTACCTAATGGTACATAAATAATATCATACACAGTGATATTGAGTTTTTACCCAACTGCAACGAAGCCCAAATGAGGGTTAAGTGTTTGGCGTGTATGTATGTCTCTTCTTTGTTCCCTCATAACTCTTAAACGGATGAAGGGATTTAAATAAAATATACGTCGTTAGATTCGTATTAGTATTCTTAATGGCGCTGGCTACATTTTAATTAAAAAACAAAGAAAAATCGCGGGTTTTGGGGTTTTTTTATATTAAATTATGAAATGACAATAGAATGGGCCCCGCCTGCTTTCAAGTTTTGTTTAATTTAAAATGTGCTTGTTTTTTTGCTTTTCAGTTTTTTCGGTCGGGTTTTTAATTTCTTTTTTCCATCAGGAATTTCTCAGTCGCAGCCACTCTTATTGGATGCAGTAACCGCTATTCTACATGGAGAATCTGCCTGACCTCCACCACCATTGTCTTTAGTACTCGAATTATATCAGAAGAGCAATAAATAATATCGCTTTTCAAAGCAATCAAAAAATCGATCACTCCTTACCTTTATTATATCTTTTTCATAAACACAACTCCAGACAATTATGGCATCCGCACGATTGACGATAGTAATTTTTTGGCTCATTCTGTGCAGCCAGTTACTTTCTCAGAGGTTGAGGTTAAGGTCAACCAGTGTTAGCCTTTGGGTTGCTCATCAATTCAATGTAAATAATCTCCGGGCAACCGCTGAGCACAATAAAACATGGCATCATGATAGATTGTTATATTTTCACGGTCATTTTCCTTCTGGCCGAGGTTTTATGAGAATCTTTTGTGGTATACGATGTTGGGAACTGGGATTTGGTGTTTATAGAGACTCAACTTGGTTTTATTTGGGAAAACATTTTCGGAGTTTTATTGTAGTTTGTAGGAACTAAAAAATATAGCTCAGGTTGATTGGATAGCCGGAGATGTAAAATGACACAAAAAATCATAAATTTAGTTCAAGTAGGTAAGTGAATGTCACCCACTAGATCTCTTTAAGTGTTAACACAACACTAATGAGACACTTACTTCATTACAAAACTAGAATACACAAGCACTGACTTCAAGATATTTAATTTATTTACTTAACCGAAAAACGATCAGCAAACCTTACAATTCAAGTACCAACTCTGTTACATTCCAAGTACCAAGTACACTCCAACAGTAATGAATTCCACCACACCTACATTTCTCTCGACTAGTACCACATTACAGAGCCTATACAACTTTTTATGCTTCTCGTATAAAAGCAACAAGTCTTACATAAGCCCGTAATGAAAGTTAATTACTTGAACTGAGAATAGAGGGCTGATAAATCAGTCGATGACCTCGATTTGTTCCAATCAAACCGAAACGCTCAAACTCCAATTTGACTTGTGTCAAACGATGATTGGTTGCAACACTGGCTACGTCTAATTGGTAGAATGAGTTTTGCTCGCGTGCCAGTGTGGTTTACTTGAAACTATAAACCAGTGCGGATGTGGTATTGACGGGAAACACGCCTATGTTCTTTTTTGGACGTTTTTTTCGATATTTTTATATTAACTTTGTGGTGTGATTGTTAGTCTGTGAGGATGCTTGGTGGTTTTTTTTTACAATAAAGTAAAAAGAGACAGACACCAGCAAGTCATCATCACCCTCAACCTTATAAAATTGTAATAATGTACTTTAATAAATCGAATAAAATATAACCCCCCCTAACTGCTATGCCGGAGGTCGTGGGTTCGATTCCCACCCAGGACAAATGTTTGTGTGATGAGCACGATCATTTGTTCTGTGTCTGGGTGTAATTTATCTATAATATGTATGTATTTAGAAATATATAAGTATGTTTATCAGTTGTCTAGTACCCATAACACAAGCTCTGCTTAGCTTGGGACTAGATGGCGTTGTGTGATAGTTGTGGAATATTATATTTTTATATTATATTATATTATTATACATAAACAATTCCAGGAACTCCCCTTCAGATTAGAATTAAGTCTTTTGAAAAAATGTTCTTTAGCACAACCAGCCAGGTTGATTAAAGAAACATGATTAACAGAAATAAGGCTCTAGTATTTAATACAACAAGATACGGTGTAATGCAGTTGCAATAAATCAGCTCAGCTTATGACGATGTAATAAAACATCTCGAGTCCGTCCAACAAGTTTATTCATGTCATCGGAATTGGCTCGTCAATGCTTGTCGCGAAACTACACTATTTCCGCGTAAACGTCGTGTAGGGTCACTGGGTCGAGCGCTTTATGTCGCTTCTCTATTTTCTGGACTGAAAACAAACTGAACATCTAGACGTTTGACGTTTTTTTCAACGTTTTTATTTATTTCGGATCGTCAAGATCTAGATTTCTGAAACGGGTGTAAACCGAATCGAATGCAACTGTACGGTTTCAATTCGTAAAGTAAATATTTTCAGTTGTTTTGCAGCTTCCGTGTACAAATGGAATAATTAAATGTAAATAGTTATCACAGATCACTGTTTGCCATTGTACTAAATTCTACAATTTTTAATCAATTGGGTTACAAAAATGCTGACAACGCACATAATTATTTATTCTATACCTAAACTCGTACATAAATATTTTAAACATACAATACCATTAAACCAAGACATAAAATTGTTAAAAGTGGAGAGATTTGGAAGGGACTTACACTCAACATTAAGTGGGCAAAGATTGAAGAAGAGAGAGATAGAGAGAGACATACCATTAAAAAACTCAAGGTTTGTCGCAGTGAAATTGACCGTAGCATCAAAGTCACCGATCGAATACGCCACCGCTGCACTGGCGGATCATATTTTAAAAATGTCCCAGAATTGGCACAGTGGCTGCCTGAAGACGGTTGACGTCAGCTAGAAAGGCCCAAAAAAACGCACATGGCATTACATGGCACTACTCGTTCCTGATGGATTGGCCAGAGAAAGCAAGACACCGGGAGAGTTAAAGAGGAAAGAAAAATTAAAAACAGATGATAGATCACCTTTTCAATCAGTTATCAGTATCACGTTTTGCTAAAATATCGGTAGCAGATAAATAAATAACAGTAATAACTATACCAAGGTCAGTTTTTAGAAACCTGACGTAAGTTTTGTATTGTCTAAGCCTAATGACCTAAATATAAATAAATACAATTGTTTATTGAAACTGACTGTATCTTAACTGATCAAACCTTGAAATTATATTGGTCAAGCGAAGACTAACCTAACAATATATTATTATTTATGTGTAATCGATCTCTTAGCAACTAATGTGCATGATGTCTTCAGTTCAATTTCCAGGTACTATATGTACCTAATGGTACATAAATAATATCATACACAGTGATATTGAGTTTTTACCCAACTGCAACGAAGCCCAAATGAGGGTTAAGTGTTTGGCGTGTATGTATGTCTCTTCTTTGTTCCCTCATAACTCTTAAACGGATGAAGGGATTTAAATAAAATATACGTCGTTAGATTCGTATTAGTATTCTTAATGGCGCTG
Source organism: Diarsia rubi (assembly GCA_932274075.1). Lineage (NCBI taxonomy): Eukaryota > Metazoa > Arthropoda > Insecta > Lepidoptera > Noctuidae > Diarsia > Diarsia rubi. The sequence continues at coordinate 13,157,197 of OW026424.1, read as the reverse complement.
GCTACATTTTAATTAAAAAACAAAGAAAAATCGCGGGTTTTGGGGTTTTTTTTATATTAAATTATGAAATGACAATAGAATGGGCCCCGCCTGCTTTCAAGTTTTGTTTAATTTAAAATGTGCTTGTTTTTTTGCTTTTCAGTTTTTTCGGTCGGGTTTTTAATTTCTTTTTTCCATCAGGAATTTCTCAGTCGCAGCCACTCTTATTGGATGCAGTAACCGCTATTCTACATGGAGAATCTGCCTGACCTCCACCACCATTGTCTTTAGTACTCGAATTATATCAGAAGAGCAATAAATAATATCGCTTTTCAAAGCAATCAAAAAATCGATCACTCCTTACCTTTATTATATCTTTTTCATAAACACAACTCCAGACAATTATGGCATCCGCACGATTGACGATAGTAATTTTTTGGCTCATTCTGTGCAGCCAGTTACTTTCTCAGAGGTTGAGGTTAAGGTCAACCAGTGTTAGCCTTTGGGTTGCTCATCAATTCAATGTAAATAATCTCCGGGCAACCGCTGAGCACAATAAAACATGGCATCATGATAGATTGTTATATTTTCACGGTCATTTTCCTTCTGGCCGAGGTTTTATGAGAATCTTTTGTGGTATACGATGTTGGGAACTGGGATTTGGTGTTTATAGAGACTCAACTTGGTTTTATTTGGGAAAACATTTTCGGAGTTTTATTGTAGTTTGTAGGAACTAAAAAATATAGCTCAGGTTGATTGGATAGCCGGAGATGTAAAATGACACAAAAAATCATAAATTTAGTTCAAGTAGGTAAGTGAATGTCACCCACTAGATCTCTTTAAGTGTTAACACAACACTAATGAGACACTTACTTCATTACAAAACTAGAATACACAAGCACTGACTTCAAGATATTTAATTTATTTACTTAACCGAAAAACGATCAGCAAACCTTACAATTCAAGTACCAACTCTGTTACATTCCAAGTACCAAGTACACTCCAACAGTAATGAATTCCACCACACCTACATTTCTCTCGACTAGTACCACATTACAGAGCCTATACAACTTTTTATGCTTCTCGTATAAAAGCAACAAGTCTTACATAAGCCCGTAATGAAAGTTAATTACTTGAACTGAGAATAGAGGGCTGATAAATCAGTCGATGACCTCGATTTGTTCCAATCAAACCGAAACGCTCAAACTCCAATTTGACTTGTGTCAAACGATGATTGGTTGCAACACTGGCTACGTCTAATTGGTAGAATGAGTTTTGCTCGCGTGCCAGTGTGGTTTACTTGAAACTATAAACCAGTGCGGATGTGGTATTGACGGGAAACACGCCTATGTTCTTTTTTGGACGTTTTTTTCGATATTTTTATATTAACTTTGTGGTGTGATTGTTAGTCTGTGAGGATGCTTGGTGGTTTTTTTTTACAATAAAGTAAAAAGAGACAGACACCAGCAAGTCATCATCACCCTCAACCTTATAAAATTGTAATAATGTACTTTAATAAATCGAATAAAATATAACCCCCCCTAACTGCTATGCCGGAGGTCGTGGGTTCGATTCCCACCCAGGACAAATGTTTGTGTGATGAGCACGATCATTTGTTCTGTGTCTGGGTGTAATTTATCTATAATATGTATGTATTTAGAAATATATAAGTATGTTTATCAGTTGTCTAGTACCCATAACACAAGCTCTGCTTAGCTTGGGACTAGATGGCGTTGTGTGATAGTTGTGGAATATTATATTTTTATATTATATTATATTATTATACATAAACAATTCCAGGAACTCCCCTTCAGATTAGAATTAAGTCTTTTGAAAAAATGTTCTTTAGCACAACCAGCCAGGTTGATTAAAGAAACATGATTAACAGAAATAAGGCTCTAGTATTTAATACAACAAGATACGGTGTAATGCAGTTGCAATAAATCAGCTCAGCTTATGACGATGTAATAAAACATCTCGAGTCCGTCCAACAAGTTTATTCATGTCATCGGAATTGGCTCGTCAATGCTTGTCGCGAAACTACACTATTTCCGCGTAAACGTCGTGTAGGGTCACTGGGTCGAGCGCTTTATGTCGCTTCTCTATTTTCTGGACTGAAAACAAACTGAACATCTAGACGTTTGACGTTTTTTTCAACGTTTTTATTTATTTCGGATCGTCAAGATCTAGATTTCTGAAACGGGTGTAAACCGAATCGAATGCAACTGTACGGTTTCAATTCGTAAAGTAAATATTTTCAGTTGTTTTGCAGCTTCCGTGTACAAATGGAATAATTAAATGTAAATAGTTATCACAGATCACTGTTTGCCATTGTACTAAATTCTACAATTTTTAATCAATTGGGTTACAAAAATGCTGACAACGCACATAATTATTTATTCTATACCTAAACTCGTACATAAATATTTTAAACATACAATACCATTAAACCAAGACATAAAATTGTTAAAAGTGGAGAGATTTGGAAGGGACTTACACTCAACATTAAGTGGGCAAAGATTGAAGAAGAGAGAGATAGAGAGAGACATACCATTAAAATCGAAATATTTTTTACTATACATAAGTCTACATCATCATTATCATTTCAACCGAGAAAGATCCACCACTGGACGTAGGCTTTTTTTTTGGGGGGTGGGAAATCATCAAATAACACCTCCCGCTCTTGGGCAGAGCGAAAGGGAGTGTCTGACTTCTACTGACTATAAACCACCCATGTTCCTTCTTAGCCCTCTATGTCGAGGCCGCGATAACTAGTGTACAACCCGCGGCCACGTAGGCTTCCCGCAAAGGTCGTCATACTGACTAGACTTACATATAAATCATCGAAAAAAACATTACCATTTCCTTGCAGTCGGGTAAAAAGTGCAAGGGTGGGTCGTTTCCTATGAAGAAGAACCAGCAAGAAACTCCATAGTGAATCTATCAATACTCTATCACTGATTTATTAAAACTATAGATACGTTGTCCGCCCTCAAAAATGACAACATGAAATAAAGCCAATTGGCCACATCGCGCTTAGTTACACACCAACCTCTCGCGCGACGCTACGTTTGTTCTTAATTTAAATCGTGTGTGAAACATAAAAACATTAAAACCTGCGCGAAACATAAAGGAAACAGGCATCAACACGCATCCCGCTGTACGGTGCCATATTTTCTTTCCCTTTCTTTACGCGTAAAAGTAGTTATATATTATTATCGCCGTTTTGAAGCGCCACCATGTTAGTTCATGACGTGTCTATATTATTATACGTCATTGTACTCTATCAATTTATTACCCAATACGTACTCCATCCTTACTCTCATTATTAGCTCCTGGATTTGTTGAATAGGCTATGTGATTGCAACCAACACTCTGGCCTTTGTTTCGAACGCACGTCGCGGCGGGCCCATCTATCACTGCTCAGTGCCCGTGCCAATTTGTTAGTTCGCGTCATTATGTAGTATGTACCCTTTACCAGTATGTGTACGGATATTACTTGCCAAGCGGATTATTGCCCCGGGACTGGGACGGGACTGCGAGACGCAACGGGTTTTTGTAATCATCTACTTGACTACATGTTTTTGAATTTTGATCTGGCTTTAAAGGAATTTTTAAAGAAATTGAAATAACGTAAAATATCTTAAGTTTAGAGTCAGCATATAACTTCCAACAAAAAATAAATTGTTTTCACAATATTTAGATATTTTGTCTAACGACTTAGTTGACACGTGTATTTTAAACCACTCTATTCCCAAGCCACTCGAACTTCTGAAAGCCAGAAGGAACTTATGACCGCCAGAAAAGTGTAGAGATAATGATGCTCGACGATGTCCCAGAGATACAATTTAACTCTTAATGTCTTGGTTTCTTCTACGAAATGAATCAGAAAAGGATAGTGGATAATCTTCATTTGTATCTCATAAATAGTTCATAATTTCTAAAAATTGTCAGACTACGCACTGGCAAAGCCACTTAGTCTACAATTACCTAAGTTCCTGATATGAGTAATTAAATTGAGCATTAAGAGGGGTTTCTGAAAATCTAATTATCTCTTGTTAAATAATGGATGAAAGTTTGTATGAATTATTGTAATTTTTGGCCGATGGGAAATAAAATTAGGAACACGGCTTTAATTAAAGAACATTAAAATAAATGTAGAGGCCTGAAGCATCCTCTGCATAGTCCCAACATTGAGGCAGTTCATCTAAAGACCAAGTTGGCACGTGGCCCAGATAAACCTTCAAATATTTACTCCCATCATGTTTACCGATAATTATCATAAATTGTTTACATTTCCAGGATATCGAACACAGCTAACTTCGATATTACTTCAAACACTCAGTAAGTCAATAAATTACATAAAAAGCGGCCGTTTCTTTGAATATCAAAAGAGTATCTACTCAACGCTTCCTGCCTCAAACCTATAACTCCTTTCTCTGGCTCACACAATTTTATTTCCATGAAAGCCATAAAGTTTTTATTGCTATTCATCCGAAGCAAACACTTACGATACGGGAAAAAGTTGGTTCGTTAAGCCTCGAGAGGTTACTCCAAGAGATCCGTGTCAGTTTTGATCGGGCGTTCAACAATGATTTATTGCTCTGCGATATAAATTGTAAGGTCATGTTCAACATTCGTCAAATGGACAGCTAGTAAAACTTGCTATTCGTCATCTGCTCGATATAGCTATTGACAGGCACAAATTTTGTACACGAGCCAGTGTTTATTATAGTTATGAATGTGTTTGAACAACGAATGCCTTTCATCCGAAGTTTTCTTTACGAAGAAAGGAATTTCGAGAATGTTTACATTTACAGTCAGTATTACCAAACATATTTTAACGTGTCTGTTGACATAAATTAAATAATAAAATAAAATCAACTATTCAAACCTGTTTTATTTTTGGCTAATTACCTTCTAAACAATTGTAGGTTTTGGTTCAACAAATAAATTTATATTCCTCGAAGTAGGGCTTCAGAGTAAAGACCAGTTTGAATAGGAAGTATGTTAATGGAGCTTGAATTGTTTACTTGTCATAGGGTAACACAATACCCAAGTAATGACTGGAGACTGCTGTCACTTTGGCGTCTAGGAAATCTATAGCAACCACACTGTGACCTAGTATCCCCAATTGGGAGTGATTTGTTGTTTACGACATAATATAGGGTGTCGAAGTGAAAAATAAATGTACCTTGATGTATTATCCTGATAAATTACCAAAATCATAAAGCCATAATTAATAATTCTTACTAACCTACTTCCTACTAACCCTATCCAACTAATATTATAAATGCGAAAGTTTGTGAGTATAGATGGATGGATGATGGATGTTTGTTACTCTTTCACGCAGAAACTACTGAACGGATGTGGATGAAATTTAGAATACGGATAGTTTAAAACCTGGATTAACACATAGAATACTTCTTATCCCGGTAGTATGATCTCGTGGGACAATTATCGAACTCCACGCGGGCGAAGCTGCTGGCATAAGCTAGTCATCAATAAAAATGTTTCTTAGTAATAACCAACCTCTTCCTTCTGTTTTTTATAAAGAAAATAACAATACGTTAAAACTTTTATGCCTACAGGAAAACTTTAAGGAAAAAGTTGGCGATAGTTTTAAACGTGTAAAAAACTTGTCGAGACTATCGATAACGCACCAATGTCGATCGATACCATTCCGTCCCAAAAAACAGACCCACTGTAACGAGAACACATCGACATCCGAGTAACAGAACTGCAGTGTGAATTGAAACTAATAGCACATGAATGGTAACAGATTGCTAGTCCATAACAGGCCACCATAACAACTTATTATGCATTACAAGAAGCATTAGATTCCATATCGTGTTACACTACTAAAATTATCATACTCAAACACGACTCTAAATAATGAACCATGTATTATCGGCCGCTAGTGTACGTCATATAGGTAATTTATTAAGAACTTTTGTCGTGCACTCGCTACCAACTTATTAAGGCAGCTTCCTTTCGTGGGCGATCTAATTACCGACAAGTAGAGAACAATAATACGTAATCTGAATATTTATGAGTCGTACTATGCATCTGTGAATTTGATATACTTATACAACGACTGTTTATCTTGAACGAAAATTGACTGTGTGTAATGAATAATTTATTGTGAGCAACCGGCACTGACGTTCGCCATATTTTAATATAAATCCATCTACCATATTGTATGCAAAATGCCATTGAAGGCAGTGCAAGGCAGGATCATTATTCCAATATACTGCTGTGATATTCATCACGCGGCTCGTGGTTGCAGCATTTTAAACAAATCATCTTTAACCGTGGATGCGGCAACCTCATCTGATGCGAACGAACTGTTGCTACGGAATCGATTTTAATAATGTTGCTTACTTACTTGGTTTAATTCGTTTTTTGTCTCGGTGCTCGCATGTTTCTGAAACGAGGCATTTCTTGAAGTATGGAAAGTAGGACATGTCGCAAATCGATCATTGCGATCGCTATGGGTACAAAAACGGAGATTTAGCATCATATCAGATTGACGGGTGCATTTCAACTGGACATATAGATTGCATCTTGGATGTATTGTGTGTCCCGAATTACGTGCATTATCATTCTGGCAAATTCATGTCATAACTCAAACTCAGGCAATGTTTCGATGGGCCGCGGGTTGTACACTAGTTATCGCGACCTCGACATAGAGGGCGAAGAAGGAACATGGGTGGTTTTTAGTCACACTCCCTTTCGCTCTGCCCAAGAGCGGGAGGGGTTATTCGATGATTTTCCACCCGCCAAAAAAAAAAAAGGCAATGTTTCGATACAAGTATCAAAGTTTGTTACTTCATTGGTGCATAGCTCTACAAGGGCTCTAAAACATATTTTAGCCAATCATAATGAATTAAACCATTCCCCTGCAGGCACACCATTTAAATAATGATGACTATTTCAAAGAAGAATAACAAATTAACATGTATTAGCTAATGCCTAAATAATTACTGCCATCTTAAATCGGCGCAACGTTCCAAATAACTTTCATTTTGTAACATTTCTTACCCGTTTTTTACAACAATATTTTGTATAATTCCGGCCCTAATGATAATAGCATAGCCCCTAGTAAAAATAGAAGAAAAAAACTATTGTTCCTCTAATAAATTAGATTTGTTTTTAGATATTGAAGGCCAGAATTAGCGGTCGTTAGTGTAATGGTCGGCCTAGATAGAGCTATTACTATAAATTTCTTAATTGCCACTGCGTTGTCAGTTAGCAGAGATTCTTAGTCGGTGATGCAAAAGTGATCTCACTGCTGAAATAAATAAGAATGTCAACTGTGTCAAGTGTTTGAAGTAATTGTTGGTTTATATGATATCATTTTAAGGGCCGTTTAGATAAAGGGCCTTGCAGGAACTGCTTTGTAGATAATGGCTGTATTTTGTGAAATTAGAAAATAATTTATTCGGTACTGAAAACCTGCAGGGCCTCCGGACTTGGAATCCTTCTTACAAATAATAAGTGAAGTAAGTATTAGATGGAGGGCTCCGGGTTGTTCGAACCGCGTAGAGATACCGTGGCCCCGGACATAAAGGGCTAAGAAGGAACATGGGTGGTTTTTAGTGAGTAGAAGTCTGGTCCGCTCCATCCAGAGCGGGAGGAGTCATTAAATTAGATGATTTTATTTGATGGTCTCTACAACCAGTATAAAACAGAACTCAAGTAAGTACCTAACGTCCAATAGTACATTGTTATCCAAGGGGCGAAAGTTACTTACTTAGTCCCGAGACGGAGTTTGGCGCTCGTAACGTAGTGAGGGCGCTAATATTTTCAGGGACTAAATAAGTAATTTACCCGAGGTAAACACTGTGCGGTTCATTACGAGTACAGTAAAAATAAGAGCATAAATTATTAGCTAAAGAAAAAATGAGTGTTGATCGGATTGTCGCATTCCCACAGCCAGTATTTTTCATGTTCATCATTAAAAAAATGGCAAAGAGACCAAAATCTATGTTATTTTAGAGAAATAGTCAAAACTAAATTATATTAAAGTCTTAGTACGAGTATAATTATATTCTTCAACTTTATGTTACTTTAATTTAAATCACGCTGTAATTTAGGGCCAGTATAAAAAGTTGGAACGTGGTTCAATAAAAAGGTGAAAATAGACCTAGTTTTTTTTTAAATAATTTGATAGCTGTGAGTTGAAAGCGATTCTCCCTAGGGCTGAAAAGCAGTACTTTCAACCCGCTTCACAGGCATGTTATGACCTACTTTCAGAGTATGGGTAATGAAAAAATATTTATTATAGAGCTTCAACAGAGTATATATAAAACAAAATCCTACCGCAGTTTGGGAAATATTGTTGTTTGTTGTTTTGAAATTTCACATTTAAAAAAAAATGTTTCTCTCTGCACAGCGGTCCACTTTCAACTTACTGAATAAGATAAAGGTTTAGGGAATTTCGTAAAACTTAAATAATAACGCTGTACTCTTACAAAAACGTAGTTCAACAAAACCGTAGTTCGGTCAACAGTAATTCTTCTAAAGACAAAATATTTTGAAAGTCGCCGAAAAAACAAAACAAAGATGATTTATTTACAAAATCTCAAGACACTGATGGGGCAATTCTAAAGAACTTCCAGAGCGCAGATGTTCCTACATGAAAAGTATCAATCCAAAATCCTTCGAGGTCCCCACCGAAAGTTCATCAACGAAATACGAAATTTTAAATCGGTTGGTATCCTTCTGAGTTACATAACAAAAGTGAAGCCTACGGCGCCGGGTGGGCAAACATCCGTGATGGAATAAAAAATCTCTGTTTGTGTTGCAATCAATCAACAATGCTTGCGCCCAGCTCCCAACTCCCAGTTTCCAAAGCTAACTTTTCGAAACGGGCCTGCTATTATTTAGTATTGATTTTCGATGTCTATTTTTATTGGTTTTCCAAACGTTTCAATGTTTATAGAGATTTGCGACTGGTGTTAACTTTAAGGCTATGAATTTGTTTGATTGGATTTTTATTCAAAATAAAATGTTTTTTTTTTGCCTGAACATACTGTAAGCGATAAATTTAGCTTTTCCCGTATATGTGTAGATATAAAAAGTCTCTTTACGGTCTGACGTTTATTGGATATTTTTATTTCACTGTCCAACATGAAGTCTGGTCCAATCTAATCTAATACGTACATCAAGATAAAATAATATTTTCTATATCTTTATTAACGTTTCCGAACAAAAATATTTTTCGATTTTATTACTACTCTTTTATGTGTATTACTTACTCAGACGTGTTTAAAGCCTCGTAAATATAACATAGGAATTTGGCTGAAGCAATGAACACTAGAAGCGTAATGATCTTGCCATCTATAGGAAATTATTGGTACTTTCCTGTAACATTAAATTGAAGTTAAATGAAAATTATCACATTATGTAATTGTATGGGTTATTTGAAATGTAGATTGAAGATGGGTAAAATAATTACTGGACAATCAAATTGTGCCAATTTTAGGAAATCACAGTTTTTTTAAATTTCCTAATGAAAAATGAATGTATGAAATTCTGTACCTACTCAACGAATACGCGGTTACCCTGGTAAACGTTGTTTCCAAGCTGGGAAACAAACAATTATATGTTTAAGTATTCTTTATTAATATAATAATCATTAATATAAAGTTCCAAGCAGATCAATTGCCAGACATCAAACAATTATTCCAAGAACAATAAAGCAAACATTTCTATCTGATTGTCATCCCGAGCAAATTGCGCGAATCAATTGAGAGCTATTACGGCATGCAACCTGTCATACACAATGAAGATCATTTATGAATGATAAAGTGCTGCAAACAGTTATTAGTTCACAACACGTTGCATTGAATACATTTGTGCAATAAGACACTGGTCAGGCGGTCATTGCCATAGTTATAACATTACATTACATCACGTGGCCGTGGGACAAAGGTTGCAACCCCACAAATTTGGATATAACTTTAAACTGACCTCTCCATGATATCTGAATAATGAAATTACGTCCTCTAACAAATGCACGGTTAAAAAAATAGACAGAGGAAATATGAGACGACGAATAACAAAAACGCCCGGCAAACCGCAAAAAATTAGAAATATTATTTTTTGCTACAATAATTTTCCATCCTAAAACTCGTGTAGGTAACATTGACAGAAATAAAATCAACAGTAATCATACATCTGTCACTCAAGAATTCTCTTCTGCTTATCCAGTCAACAAAAAGAAGAATAATTATCATTTTACAAGTGGCAATAAGGTGGCCAACACACAACAGCCATGGTGTATCATCGATGCCAATTTGACATTAACACAATTCGCATTCGAAGAGGTTTTTTTCACTTGTAGCTTGTAAAAACGTGATTTATTGACATGCTTATTACTTCGACTTACAAGTATCATGAACTTACAGATCGGAGAGTTAGCAAGCTAATAGTATAGGGAAACGGTGAAGATCGACCTTCACAGCTCTGACAACCAGATGATACGTATTTCTTAACAAATATAATTTATTAACAAATATGCCTTTGATAACTAGCCTGTCAAAAAGTGGTCACAGCTTTTTTTAATTTATTTAAATTTTAATCAATTTTCTTTCATCACCTTCACTCTTTTGATAACCGATAAATTTTACCTCAACTGATAGTTTTAAACACACAGAATATGCCTAGGTTTACTTACTCATTTCTGTGTCTGGCTACCTGGCAAGCTGTGAACAGGTAAGTCAACATACTTAGGTAACTACACCGATCCGCTAACCAATCAAAATTGATATCAAAGGTTAGATATTTTAATTACAAAACCAATCATATAGGCTTGCTTGCAAAAAATAGCTTAAAAATAGCTTTGACCACTTTTTGATAGGCAAGTTATCATAGGCATATTTGTTTATAAATTATAATATATTTGATAAGAAATACGTCTCATCTTGTTATGAGAGTTGTGAAGGTCGATCGTCACCGGCTCTTAGACCATAAGAGGATGTTGTTTTTTGTTTCCGATAGGCCACTAGTAGTTAATTTAGTATTAGCGATATGACGTTCCACTTAGCATGTATTTTTTTAAATTAGCCTTTTTTGTACCACTGCTGGAGAAAGTCCTCCCTATTCCTTTCCAACTCTTCCGGAGATCTGCTTTCTCTAGTCAAGCAGTCAGGAGGAACGAGTCCATATTGTCACGGCTGCGTTTCGTGGTATTGCCTCGGTGACGATGACCGTCTTCAGGCACCCACTGTGTCATTTAGAATAAAAATTGATCAAAATAAATACAGGAAAACGATATCATTTTTTGTGTAAGTAACAATACGCATATCTAACTACTCAAAAGTAAATCGGCAGTTGGGTTATTCAGTAAAAAAGGTAAAAAAATGAAGACACCGCTTCTTTGTAGGCAACTGCAACAAATGAAAGTATTTTTAAATAAATATTACCACAACTGTTAAGAAAATAAACAACTAAATCAATAACCATTTGCTGCCCACTCGCTGCACCCGTATGTCACTTCTATAGACAACGCTCACACAATAGAGTCTTGTTTAAGAATTAACGTTGAAGGCACCCAATCAGGCAGACCATCGGTTAACTGATCAAACATAACAAAAAGCCCACACTCAATCAAGACGAATCCAACGAGGTGTTAAGCTAACACTATCAATCATTTAAACGAATAGGGCCTGCTTCGTTATCTCAACTTGGAATGAAGCCAAAATTGTAATAAAGACTCTTTCGTTCACCATCGGCTGGAAATTAAAGAAAGTTATTATAACGATGACAGGGATTTTGAATTAAGAAGTCTTTTTATTTTTTTATTGGCGTGACATACTTAGGAAGATGTTCTGTTTATAGTGGGATAGTGTAAGCTAACGTTGTTGTGGTTGTTAATTTGATCGTTAAAGTTTTGTGGTTATGATGTTTATTACTGTCATATTTTTGGTTAAAAATATAAGGATCGAAATATTACTGTGTCTTATATTATAATGTAATTGAACTTATAGACTCTTATGAAAGATATTACTGTAAGAATTAAAACACATACGTTTCTATTAAGTAAGTAGTTTATCTAGATGCAGAAATCCAACCACTATCCTAGAGATCAAATAAAGAGAAAAAAATCCAAGGTACAGTTTCCACAAACAGAATACTTCAAGCCAGACTAAAATATGGTACTTAAACAAAAACACTATACCTTCTTATACGGAAACGAATACACTATACCTTCTTATACGAGTACCTAAGAACAGTTTCTTATACGGAAAACTAAGCAGTATTTATAATATTAAATGAAAAAGAAACAAAGTTACATAATTAAAGATCCAATAAACGTAAGAACAGCGGACGGCAGTGAAAAGTTTGTACATAAAATCCTTTGGTTCATGTTATCGCACTTCCTTAAATGGGAAAAATGTGTTTCGATAATGCCTTTGGAATTCCCTTGTTTTTTTTTTGTGGTAAATAAAACGAACGTGTAAATATTTAGTTACGTTGATTTCTGTATATGTGTTTCTGAGTTCGGTGGTACTCGAGGAGCATGAGGTTTGATTCCCAGGCTATAGGTAGTTGGTTGAACCATACTTACCTATCAGCACGAAATGACTTTTTTCCAGGCGTCTATCCCTTTCTGTCGCTCAGAACCGTCATTTGCTAGAGTAAGAAATAGAGTGGGACTGCTGCATAAAATATAGTTGAAAAATAATTCATATGGCCAGTTTTTACTTTGATAATTATATACCTATTTATACCTTAAAGTTATAGGATATAAAATCAAACACTTTGTATAGCATGCGGCAGCATCGACGATGCGCTCAGAGACAGAACGCTTTGTTATTGGGTTTTCCAACAGATTTTTTTTCAGTATAGCCATGCAGTCCGGATATATATCTGATTGAGTGGTTAATAAGTGGGAAAATAGAGATACTACTGGCTACACCTTTAGCTTATCTTACCAGCATTAACGGCGTGACGTTATATATCTATGAGTAAGCGGGAAGATGTGTGCCACAAACAAACAAGTGGGAGGCTTAGTTCCGAAGATTTTTTTATTAAAAAACTTGCTGCACGTGATTTGGCCTACGCACACGTGGGATGGGTTAAAGATCGCAACTTTTCAGAAGTTCGAGTGACCCATATTACGTGATAAAAGCTGGGAAGAACCCGTTTAGTCCCCTGTGTACTTATAAACCGACCTGCGTAAAACTACTTATTGATAGTAAAAGGTTATGACAGAAAATATCCTACCATTTTTTTTTTGGGGATGGGAAATCTTCAAATAACCCCTCCCGCTCTTGGGCAGAGCAAAAGGGAGTGTCAAATTTCTACTGACTAAAAACCACCCATGTTCCTTCTTAGCCCTGTATGTCGAGGCCGCGGTATCTCTTACGACAACCTGCAGCCGCGACGGGCGTCGGCCTTTGCCGAGAGATGTCAGCAACATGGAAGTGGCCCTCCATGTTGCTGACATCTCTCACTCAGGCGCGTGTGGAACACAAAACAGCACGGACAGCGAGCTAGCCCATTACTCACCGTCCACGGACCCGCGTCTACGGCAGCTGTGACGAGAGGTTCTCTCCCTCTCACGTTCCGCCACCTCCTTCGCTAGCATCACTGCTTCGCAGAAGGAGACTACGGCGTCTCATTCCATCTCGCCCCGGACCATGACTGGCACCAGAGCCGGACGCGAGAGGTCGCCGCCGCCGATCGCCGCTACGAGAACACATCGGGGCTCCGCCAAAGCGGTGAAAATATCCTACCTTTGGAATATGATAAACAACTTTTATATTACAATCAAAATTAGTAGAGTTCATCACAAACAGGTGCTTTCCGTTGACCTAGAATCATGAGACAAGCAGCAATGTCTTAGAGCACATGTAAAACCAAATCTTATCATCATAAATCATTCACTTCATTTGCCTGCCCTAATTCCCTATTGCCCTAAATTTTATCCTAATTTATTCGGGGTCGGCGTATCAAGTCTTCTTCTTTCGTATGAAAGAAGAAGTTCTCGTACTCGACATCTCTGGAGTCACCTCATTTCTCGCCATATCACCCTTCACACAGTCCATACATCGAGTTTTCAGTGTTCCTCTGCATTTACATTCATACTCCACATTATCATACTATTAAGAAAATGTAGTGAATTTTCCTCATTTTCCGCATCACATGTCCATTCATGGTAACCAATTACCACACAATTTTTCATAACTTTTCTCAACACCTAAAAGTTTATACAAAACCCTAATGCGTGAGTCCAACTCTACTAGGCCGGTATTCGTAATCATTAAAAAAAAATATGAATGCATCTCACAATCTCATCACAAGTTTAATGTCTATAACAAAAGCAAATCACAATTAAACCATAAATTCCCATTTCTCCACATCCATAACCCACTTTCAGATCCCCCTGCAATACATCACTGTAAGTACATAAAACGCAATTAATTAACATTAAAATAACCGAGTTGAGTGCAGAGCCATCAGTACTGAGCCTTGTCTAAACAACATGGCGGAGATTGCATCCATGATGACGTCACCTTAAGCATTGTCAGCGTTTTTCCACGTCTCATTAAGTAGGAGGTGCATTTTATTCTGTTTTTTTCAGTAAGTGCAGTTCGGATTACTGTCTGGAGGATTTGGGGTGCGCTGAGACAGCATACCTAACTGGTAAGGAATCTACTATTTGGTCGGTTCATATCATTCACCTGTAAATCGAAACTAGTAGAACTAACTTGTTTGGAGTCTTTAAAATAACTGAGTTGAGTGCAGAGCCCTTAGTACTGAGCCTTGTCTAAACAACATGGCGGAGATTGCATCCATGATGACGTCACCTAAAGCATTGCCGGCGTTTTTCCACGTCTCATTAAGTAGGAGGTGCATTTGTTTTGTTTTTTTTTGTGCGTACAGTTCGGATTAGTGTCTCGAGGATTTGGGGTTTTGCTGAGAAATTTTAATTGATAAAATGTCTCTTTCGCATAATGTCGCTTTCGCAGAATGTCAGTTTTGCAGAATGTCTCTTTCGCAATACAGGGTGTAAATTAACCCTTCATACATACATCAACCAAGCATTCTGTACATCAGACTAAGTACCCCTACGCAAAACTTTTTGCTGGGAAACGACTTTTTTTTTGAGGTTAAAAATTTCATTTTACGGTAAACAAAATGTAGCACTCTTAAAGCATTGTGCTAGTAGATGCTTTGAATAGTAAAAGGGTCATGGAGGTAATTTAAGTAAAGTTACAACCTGAAAAACTAGTATTTATAAAAACAGCTGTGCAATATTTGGAACTTTGACCCCCAATGTCTCCGTAAATAGGGGGTTCCCAGGTATGGTTTAGAACAAAAAAAATATCGCAGTGGTGGGGAGAACAAGTGCCCATCGTTTGCGTTAGGGGTACTTTTACACCCTTTATGTTGCGCTAGGACTAACCCTTTTTTTGGGGATGGGAAATCATCAAGTAACCCCTTCCGCTCTGGGCAGAGCGGAAAGTGTCAGACTTCTACTGACTGAAAACTGCCCATGTTCCTTCTTTGCCCTTGTGCCGAAGACTCGGTATCCTTAAGAACAACCCGCAGCCCCGACGGGCTAAGCCTAATGTATTTATTTTCTTTATATAATCGTATTGTATCATACATGATGACGTAACTTCAAGCTTTGCCAACGTTTTTCCACGTCTCATTAAGTAAGAGATGCAATAGCTTTTTTTTCTACCGGAAAGTTCTTGCATAATAATTTGTCTAGATCATTATTGATCTTTATTGTTTTTTTTTTGTTATGGCAACTTCGCATCGTCTGATTAAGTAGTAAAGAAATAATTTTATTTATCATCTATAAATCTATAAAAACCTTTGTGACAACAAAATATTGTGTTTCAGTCTTTTTACCGTGGATTCGTTGTTCCGTGATTCGGGGTCTCGTGCATTCGTTGTAGCGGTGTGCGTCGTTGCGTGCTTTCGTGCTCGCGGTGCTCGTTGTTGCTGGCATTCGGCGGCGTGTGATTCGGCGTGGTGGCTTTCGGAATGACGTATTGCACTCGTAGATTTGTTTTTATGAATTGTTCTTTTGACATTCAAAAGTGCCTATAAAGGTTTAATTGAAATAAATGCTTTGAGTTTTGAGTTTGAGTTTGATTATTTAGTTTTTTTTTTTTAATTGATTTTTCATGCATACACGGTGTAAATTAGCCCTTTACACAGCCGTCAACCAAGCATTCTGTACATTAAACTAAATAGCACTTATAAAACATTGTGTTAGTGAATGCTTTGAATAGTAACCTAAAAAACTAGTATTTACTTAAACAGCTGTGAATAGTTTGGAACTTTGCCCCCAATATCTCCGTAACTAGGGGGTTCCCAGGTCTAGAACAAAAAAGTAATCGCAATGGTGGAGAAAACAAGTGCCTCTCGTTTGCGTTAAGGATACTTTTACACCCTTTATAATCTCTCATTTTGAGACGATGAAGAGGTCATATTAAGTCATTTATTTTGTAACAATAATATACATTTTGTTGAAATTTGAAAATTTGTATGTGTAATTTGTACTCGGATATGGAAGGAGTTGCGTAAGACCTTTGCCCAGGCACCAACAGTTTAAGCCCAGAGTCTCATTATTACATCCTTGAATACATGTCCATAAATATCACTCAACCGTCGAAACTTTCACAAAAAACCGCAATGAGAGTTTAAATCGTCCGTGTCTACAGATTTTTTTGTTCTAGGCAGTCTGTACTCTGGTAGTGTCTGTCTGCGCTAATATTTGCTTCCGTGCATTATTACTGAGCGAGCCAGCACAATGAGGCCGGAATTACCTCTGCAGGTTTGCTTAGGACATTGCAGAGTCGTGCAATGATTAATGAGTAATTTGAATTAGTAATCGTATCGTTGATGGTTTTTTTTTTGTATACGAATTATGGACACGTATTTATTTATTTATTTATTTATTTATTAAACTTTATGCACAAGCAAAAAACTGTACAAAGGCGGACCTAATGCCTTGGGCATTACGTATTGCAGTGATGATTTTAAAATCTACTTCAAACAACAGTAAGATAAACATTTTGTGTTTTTGGTATTGATTTCTTGTCTGTTTTATGCTGTAGAACTTGGAGATTAAAATTATGATGCTAAGAATATTCTTCTATTACTTTTTCTAATCAAATACCTACATAATTTACCTTTGTAAATTTATATTGCAGAAATATTCACCACTAAATGAGTAATATTATGACTAAGTTATTTTGCATACAACACAGTCACTATGCACATCAGCAAGTAAAAAAATAATCATAAGATAAATTATGTCAGTAGTATGTGAATCATTATAATCAGCTAATAGGCTAATAGGCTATAGCGGTTAAATAATGAACACAACATAACATCACGCCTGTTATCCGCGATGGGTCAGGCAGAGGCAGCTACTTAGTAATTCCTGATGAAAAAATCCAATATCATTTTGCGCAACCCGTGACCTTAAAAAAAAAACTAAAATCGTGTGAAGCGAGAAATGACGGCACATAACGTAAACTGGTTATCGACTATAAACGCTCACAGGAAAATACACATTAAGGTATCCATGTAATTTTGCAGGTGACTGTTCATAGGCAATTAAGTAAGTGATTGGAATTAATTCCTAAAAGATAATTATGAAAGTGAAATAATACAATAATGATGTACCATTTGTTAATGAACATAACACATTATAATTTTATTTGACCTTGTGCGTGATAAAATAACTGAAACATTTCCATTTTTAGTTCCTGTTCAATGACTACTACTTATTTTTGATCGATTTATTCATAGCATTCACCAAAACAATACGTCCTTACCACAACCTCCACCAAACTCAAACTGGCCAGTTACAAAAAAAAACAAACGCCAAACGAAAAAAAAACTCCGCCAGTAATCGCAGCTCTGTGGGTGTACAAGCTAAGTCAACAGTCATCTCATAACCAGATAGCGGGACGCATGCATTCTTTATGAGCTACAGCTTCATTCCGGTAGACTTCGCGACTGTTTTGCATTCCTTGTGCCTTCTCTTTTAGAAGGCTACGTGAGGTAATGTGAAATAGTTATGCTTTTGGTGGAGTTAGTTTTGGCGTATGAAAAAAAAAGAAAGAAAAATTACTCAAAACAAATCTATGATCTGTTTTTCAGTCATTACCGTCTGGGTGGAAAGGAACAAACGCTAAAGATCAGATATTCCTCATTTCGAAGCATGCAGTAAGTTGTTGTTTTGTTCAATATTTTAAATAACATGGGTACGAAAATTGACGAGCAACAGTTATCAGAAATCATACAAACGATTACCTACTTTCAGTGTGAAATAAAATGAACAGTGTTTTTTGACTGCTATCTTCTGAGACATTTGAAAGAAAGAAAGAAAGAAAATTTATTTATTTGTCGCAGAAATATACCGAGCATACAGGAAAAAAACATTACACAAACAACGCTTAACAGATATTAAAAAAAATACAACAAGCAGGGATTACAAAAAAGAAAATGTTGAAATTTGCTCTAATCGTAGGTACCTACGTTGGTATACAACGCCTATAAATACTTAAACTTCGATAGTCTCGCGTCTTTAGTGGGTAGTGCTTTAAGGATCAAAAATATTTCAGCGAGTTTCCCAGTACTTACTGAATGGTCCACGAGGAATTGTTAAGGCTTAAAGATTAATCAAAGTTAACCTTAAAGCCTTAAAAATTCCACTTGCGTGGGTGGGAAATTATCAAATGAATCCTCCCGCTCTGGGCAGAGTGGTAGGGCGTGTCAGACTTCTACTGACTAAAAACCACCCATTGTGCTGAGGCCGCGGTATCTCCCCACAACATCCTTTTCTATACTTTTACTGTCACTTACGGTATACTGCGTCAAAATATCGGAAACTCACAATAATTGAAAATCATGGAAAATTACAGTAAGTGACAGTGTAAGTTAAGCTTTTCTTTTTAAAATTACGTTGTTGGTTTTAATTTTTTGTAATCACACAGATAATTGATGAAATTCTAGTGCCCCACACTAGAATTTCATCAATTATCTGTGTGATTACAAAAATTTAAAACCACTTACACCAGTAATAGACCCGGCACAAATAACTGTAGGTCATAAAACATTTGTTTCGTGCAGGGTTCGAACCCGCAATGGACAGCGCAGCAACCAATCGCTAAGGCACTGCGCCAACCGTAGTATAGTATAAACCATGATAGCTTAAAACATTATCTTTGCCTAGTATTACCCGACTAAGGCGAAGCCCAAAAGGATGGTGGGTTATTATAAAAGTAGTTCTTACATGTTTAGTGTCAGTTATTCAGACATTTGGATGGTTTTATAAAAAATATTTATTAAATATAATACATAAGTTGTCAAACATAGACCAATCCTTTGAATAACTGCAATAAAAGCGCAACACATGAAACTAAAATGCAGACCCATTTCCAATTCAATTCCGGAACAACGGAATTTCAAAATTTATTTTCCATTAAGTCCATAAAGTTGGTTTTCATTGCTCTGTTTACTATACAATTAACTGTTACATGGAACTCACCTAGTTAGGCCACCGGTAACGACATCGTTACATCGATTTGAACATTTAGCATACGTTGTTTTTACAATTTTAATTGGCAGCGTGCAATGAGAACGCACTTCGTTAAATTTTTCCCCATTTAGTACGCATTAAATGGAAATAAAAACATAACGTTTTTCGGTAATTGCTTTAGTGCACTGTAATGGAAGTAATTGCGATCAGCGTAAAGTGGGCCAATGTCAGGTGAGTTAATAGATTTTTGTGTTTTTCATGTAGGTGATGTTACTTTTTTAAGTTTTCAATGAAGTAATTTTGAGTAACACCAATACGCCTCTGTCACGTCTCGTGTCGTCTGTCTCTCTCTGAACCAAATATTATAGCGTCAGTCCTAACTAAAAACCAGATCATTGTAACTGCACTTTAGTCCATTAATGAATATGACGACGATGAGCAAGCGGGACCGTGGTCAATACAACAAAAATTACTTGTAAAATAAAGTTGATTAAGAGTTAATTACGTTCGTAATTAACACACTCTGAAGTAGCTGCAGCAAAATGTCACCTAATACACGAGTGTTCGCATATGTGCATAATAACGACAGGAATGTAGGTCGAATGCTGATTGCAGACACTCGCCTCATATCGAATTCTCTTTTTTTCCAACCAACGATCTCGGTTGTGCGAAAAATTTCATATCGCCACGCGATTTGCAAGTAAAATCAGATAACTTTTGACACTTCAATTACGTAGTGATGGCCGCCTCTAATTTTTTTTTCGCGGCGTAAAGGCGCGGGAAACATGTCACGTCACGAGCATACAAGACGAAGTTGCCAGAACAAAATACAAGTTCCTTCAACTTTAATGTGAAGAAGGTAGATAATAAGAGGGAAATTAAAAAGTTTTTCGCTTTTAATATTAAATTAAGTGGAGATCTGTTATCGCAGGTGCACTATTGAGTGGACGGAGTTCGCTATCCGCGCCCCGCGGCTGTTCTCTATTGTTTTATGTGTTTTAGTTTACGCTTGTTAGTTTCCCATTAAGTTTGTACGCTGTAGGGCAGAGCTTTTATTAATTCGTAAGTTTTGCTTGTCTAGCAAAGATGAACTTTTGTATTGCTTACATCTTCATAAAATTAAATCCTTTTATAGATTTTGCACGTAGGTACTTGTTTATTATTTTGAGAATAGTTCGAACCCGGTACGTCATGTCGTGTCGGCGCGAAATAAGTTCAAAGCGCACCATAAATTATCCGATTTGTATTCTCCTTTTAGTGTTGGTATAAAGAAGAAATCTCGTTGGCGTTTGTGCGACCACACTAAAGCTAACGGACAGATACAAATCTTCATTAACAGCTTGACAAAAAGTCACAGCTGCTGGCTTGTGTAAATCTAACGAAACCAATGTTCTGTTAGTGACACATTGAAAAAGAAAGCTGGATTCGGAACAAATTTAGAAGATTAGGAAGGCATTTCTGTAAATATTTGTTTAATCAGCCGCATTTTTGCATTCTAGGTTTATAGAACTTAATTTGAAACGAAAATACACACATCAAAAGTGTCTAGGGATCAAGCATTTTTATGCGGATTTCTTGAGATTGAGATGTGGCTTTGTAATAAATTTATGATTTTATAAATTTATATGGATCCTTTTTGGTGCATTTCATAATTTGAATCAGGAACTGTGAATCAAATTCGAGTAAAAGATGAAAATCAGCTGTCAATATTTTCCCTATAAAAACATACAACGCATTGAAGACATTATTAGTGCTACTGTTTCCCTACTACTGATTAAAACCAACGTTATTATGGAGCGGCGACGTCATTTAAGCAGGGAAGAAATGCTCAGAGCCGTGGGAATGATAGAAGCTGGTTCCCGGCAACGTACTGTGGCTTTAGCTCTGAATACAAGTCAGAGTGTTATCAGTCGACTTTGGACACGTTACCGAAGCACTGGTACCGTGGCTGAGCGCCATGGAGGACGGTATCGCTGCACCACACGGAGACAAGACCGATACATTCAAATCTTAACTCGAAGAGCTCCAACAATAACCGCCATGATGTTAGCCGTGAGGCTTCATCACTCTTCAGGGAACTTAATTAGCGACCAAACAGTCAGAAACCGCTTGCATGAAGTGAACCTTCATTCCCGAAGACCGCTACGGGTACCACCTATAGCAATGCACAATCGTAGGATTCGATATCAATGGGCTCTTGAACACAGAAATTGGGCAGAAGAACAATGGCGTTTCGTGTGCTTTTCTGATGAGTCTCGTTTTGGTATGAGACCGGATACAAGACGTATACGACACTGGAGAACCCCTGGACGCCAACAGCGATTAAAATCCTGCCAGGAAGTCCATCCTTATAGTGGTGGAACCATCATGGTATGGGCGGGTATTTGGATCGGCGGAAGAACTGAGTTGATTTGGATCAGAGGCAACCTCAACGCTCAAATTTATGCTGAGACGATTGTATCAGACGTCATCGTTCCTCTACAAGTGCAAATCGGTCCCTTATTTCAGTTAATGCATGATAATGCACGACCGCACACCGCAAGAGTTGTAAGACAGACTCTCGCCGCAGCTAACATCAATGTCCTGCCCTGGCCTGCTCAGTCGCCAGACTTGAACCCGATTGAGCATGCATGGGATATGCTACAGAGAAGAGCTCTGCCGAATATGGAGGGTATCCAGTCGCAAGAAGACCTTTTTTTGTTGTTGCAACGAACATGGGCGGCCATTCCACAGCGTGATTTGGATGAACTCATTTTGAGTATGCCAAACCGATGTTCTTGTGTTGTTAGTGTTCGCGGTAGAAACACGGATTATTAATTGTTTAAGTTACCCAATAAAATTTTAAAGAAAACTGTTATTTCAGTCTTTTTTTCGAACTTTAATGTTAGTGGTTCAAATGTCAAAAATCCCTTTATTAGGAAAATGGCAAATTTCTTTATTAATGCAAAGGTGACTTGGTTTATCGTTACTGTGACAAACGAAAACACTTTATTTGATGAATCCTTAAAGAAAATTTTAATTAATATCAATCAGGAGAAAAGTTATTGCAAAAATATATGTTGATCCCTAGACACTTTTGATGTGTGTATTTCGAAGTTGCACTTCAACTCGAAAAGTCACCGTTCTATT
Organism: Diarsia rubi; assembly: GCA_932274075.1. Lineage (NCBI taxonomy): Eukaryota > Metazoa > Arthropoda > Insecta > Lepidoptera > Noctuidae > Diarsia > Diarsia rubi. The sequence goes on along the minus strand of OW026424.1, from coordinate 13,134,564 downwards.
TATATTAATCTAAATGTAAATACGTCGTGTTTAGTTGATATACAAATGTACGTACAAAGTGGCGTCTTAATGATGGGCATTAAGCTTCTCACTGACAGCCACAAGTGTTGGTATCGATACTTAATGACTGTGTCACTTCACCTGCCAAGCGATGAATACCGACATTAAATCGTCAAGCACGAAATAAAATTATAAAACGAGACTCAAACTTCACTTTCATTACACGCCGGTAAAGCGGAAAATACCCATGCGGGCGGCATTAAAGAAATCCCGACTGAATTCACGTAAAAATAAAAATTATTAAAGCCTGATTTATCGTTCGTTCAACGATTTAAAGTCCATTTTTGTGAGAATAAAATACCTTTCGGTCTCACCGGCTAAGTTTTAATGAACTTTAATTTATGGAGTCTCGCACACTTTGTGGCGTTTACGGTCGTTCCGAGTGATTTTCGGTAGTCAGGATATGTGTGGTAGACAGGAGACTGTTCAATGTTTTGGTTTACGTAATCCAGTCTATTAATTTCGACTTTATATCTTACGTCGACGCGTTGTGGTGATTTTTATTGACAAAAACCTTTTTTCGGATCGCATAATGGTCGTGTTTATCTTAGAACGCTAAACAATAAACGACATTTATTTACCAAAATACATAAAAGTTATAATGTGAACGTAAATCTTCCACCTAGTTTAAAAATATGTTAAAATTACATTTATTCTACGGCTTTTAAATGCTATGTGGTGTTAGAAAACATATTTCTCAATAAAGCTTATAGCGAAAGTATTAGCCACATAAAAAATGTTAACTGTGTCTCAAAGTTAACATAAATCGATGTCTTGAAAGTAACTCCATCGTAACGAAAGCGAAGTTTTAAATTGGAGGACATATTCATTTAATTATCAAGTATATTATTGTGAATAAAACAACATAATTCACGTCCCTAACTTAATCCGCTAAAGTGAAGTATTAATACGAACTGTTAGTCGATTTATCACGTAATCTTGGATAGGTTGATTCATTAAAGTGATTCATCCTTTAGCTTGTTGAATTTATAACTCACAGCCATCGGTTATTTGACAAAATGAACCATTAGTTGTTACGAAATTATGTAAACACAACCGTACGTCAGCCCGTCAGTTTGTCCGAGAAGAAGGTCTCTCTTTGATTTTTCGTTTATTTTGTGAAGAATAACACAAACTAATGAGATCGCGTAAGCTTTGGCTCACATAAATCATGATTTTGTTGCAATAGTCAAAATATCTTCATAATTTAGTACGGCAAATACCAACTGGAATATTTGTGGTTCGTCATAACATCCGACATTTGTTTCGTTTTACATTCTGTGGTTGTGTCGTTCTATGTTACATGCATGGTGAATATTCAGATGAACAAATGTGTTACTAGAATATTTAAGATATATAATTATGACGTAACATCACGCCTTTTATCTCCAAAGGATCATGAAGAGGCGTACCTAATTAAAAATACACTTTTCTCCGGTTATGCTTAAGTCACATAAAATAAGGGCGAGCTTTTTGCCATCAAACGGGCACAAATCCAGACTCCGTGGTTGGAACTGAAAAATAGCAGATGGTGAAACCCAATATCACTTTTCCCGACCCGGGAATAGTACCCAGGACCTCGTGCTTAGCAGTCACGCTGCGGCTACTAGACCGCCGTGGTAGAGTAAGAACATTTGTAATATTTCAGTCACACCAACCAGCACTCACACAGAAAGGAGGTCGGTGTCCCATATATTCTGTGGGTTATTTAATTGTTTTGAACAAAATGTTTTGTATGTACATGGGTATCACTATTTACCACATTGTCTGTCCATGGATCGGACACAACCCTATCATTTTCATAAATATATTACCCCTTTCAATTCTCTATATCGATGTAGAAATGTTAATAAAAAAAACACCTCTGTACAAGTACTGCAACTAATAAAGACATGTCTACTTGTACTACCCACATCCACATTACAAGGTCCAAGAAACAAGTTCACGTTATGGTAACGCGTCATAAAAAGCGTAATATTTAACTCCAAAGCCAACAACACTATCCAAAGATTGTTTTATTCGTTGCGAACAAGTATCTTATTTGGCTTGAAACAAGCAAGTTGTAATATTCATCATGCTGTTGGCTACAGTGACTTTAAACGGTGCATGTCCGTCTTTTATTTTATTTTTTTATTTATCCTCGCCTCGATTGTTGCCAGAGAGCAGTATTCATAAAACTATGGAGGCGCTGTTCCTTGTTTTACACACTCTTTTATATTTCAACAGTCATTTGAGTTGAGAAAGAGGCGACATTTTATTGTGTAGCTACACTGTCTTTACTATGCAGTGTCCATCCCAGTGGAAAATGAAAATGACCTGGAAAGAACTGGATTTTTTTGAGGAGGTTGTAATGTAGCATCGTTTGGAGTAGGTGAATAGAGGTACAAGATCCAAATAATCGTCCACAACTTCGAGTGTAGAGTCTCCGATCTTGATAGGAGTAGGTGTTACATGAACATTCAACATAACCTTGGTTTTGTCCATGTTAATTTTAAGACCCACTCTTTCGGAAGCTCTATCAAGGTCATCGAGCATTGTACTGAGGTCTTCCATGGTCTCAGCCATGACCACTACTATATCGTCGGCAAACTGAAGGTGAGTGATGTACTCGCCGTTGACGTTGATCCCAAGTCCTTACGAATCCAGAACCTTGAAGACATCCTCCAGTGCACCGTTGCAGAGACTGCAGTACAGCCCAAGTCTCGATCGAATCGAAGGCTTTCACGTAGTCCGCAAACGCTAAAAAGAGAGGCAGGTTATACTCTTCGGTCTTCTGTATAACCTGTCGCAACGTATGTATGAGGTCTACGGTACTAAAGACTTTTCGGAATCCGGCTTGTTCGGGAGGCTGGAAATCGTCAAACCTGCTTGCGAGACGATTCGTGATGACTCTTGAAAACAACTTGTAGACATGCTTTAGAAGTGAGATGGGCCTATAGTTCTTCAATCGGGCATTATCACCCTTTTTGGAGAAGAACACTACCACACCCTTGCACCAAGTCTGTGGCGTTTTCGAAACATGCTTCAGAAGTTCGGCCGTAATTCCGTCATCACCCAGCGCCTTGTTGTTCTTAAGCCGTTTCAGAGCCATCCTAATCTCGTACAGGCTGACATCTGGGATTTTTTTGGTATAGTGTCGAGTCAGTCTAGCTCTGGGGTCTTTCGCTAGATTTTCAACGGGTTGACTAGTTGACGTGTACAGCTGCCCATAAAAAGTCTCGATCTCTCTCAGGAGCTCCGGTTTGGCGGATACGATCCTGCCATCATCATGCATTTGGGTGAAGGTAAATAATGAGATGAAGGTTTTCACCATTGCTTTGCCGAAGGTTTATCCGTAAATAACAAAAGGGTGAAACTATCCCATAACGAAGCCGAAATATACTTGTTCCCCCGTCATTGTGATGATTTTTTGTTCTGGACCATACCTGAAAGATTCTATTTACGAAAATATGTTATCGTGATCTGTTTACTATTCTAAGCATCCATTAGCACAACGTTTTGTGGGTGTTTCGTTGAGTTTTACCCTAAAACGTGATTTTCACTCCAAATAAAGTTTTTTCATAACAATATTTTTTGCGTAGGGTCACTTAGTTAGATGTTCATATTGCTTTGTTGTAGGATCCGTTTACAACTTGTATGATGACAAATAAAAGCTCCATTCATCGCCTCCAACAAATTAAAATAATAAGGTATTTTCTGACTTAAAAAATCTAGTAAAACTGTATGGAGTCATAAAAATAAAAATAAATGGAAGCTCCTATCCAAGTTCTAAAGAAAACAATATCTTACAAAGTTTACGAAGCAAGAGCTAACGAACTCAAGACGATAGGATATTAAAAAATCATACAATCAAGTAGCCAGGCATTGTTTGTGAAATCAGCTAGTTAGTAGGTACAGTCGGGGGGCTAATATGAGCACATATAACTTTCAAAGCTATTTTTTCCCTATTGTATTAATTATAAACTTATAATTAATTAATCCAGTAGGAAAAAAAAATCCTACTGTATTAATTATTATAAGTTAAAAAAATATATAAGTTAAAAACAAAACACACAAGTGTTTATTTAATAACACTTGTGTGTTTTGTTTTTTGTACAAAATATGGCTTGGATTTTTTTGGCATATCGTGCATGTTTTTCCGCCTCTCTTTTCTTATTTTTTTTCTCCTCTTTAAAGTATTTTGGAACCCATACTTTTCAATATAGGTCACACCCATAAAAGTAGAAATTGGTACGCCTCAAGTGAATCGCTTTTGAATTTTGCCGAGTGCATACATATTAGTGGTGTTGACTGTACCAGTACTGTCTAATTGGAGAGCTTTGTACACAGAGGCCCATGTGAGAGAATAATTAATGTTGTTAACAAATGCTTCGTGTTGTTTCAGTGGCTAATGATGAATTATAACTTTACTGTTCAGTTAGTACCGTACGTTGTGTGTTATGTAGTCATTGTTATCTACTTGATAGATGTAGGTACAGGAATAGGGATATTTACTGACTTAAAATGTGATTCTAATTAGTCCGTCTGTTAGATTACCTAAAAATATTGGATAAGTACGTATTTTTGTTTTATCAAATCAATAAAAAATTACGAAGATAAAACGTGTCAAAGATCACCGTCAAAGATCGTCGTCTCACAAGTAAAGAACGTCATACTAATATCTTGGAAAATAACTTCAAACGAGTTTTCAAAGCACTGTATGGTCTTCATTGTTTGTTTACGTGAAAAAAGAAAAATCCAATCCATCCATTCATCATCCATTTTTTTCTTTTAATGTCCAATATTTTTTGGAAATCTATCTGGCGGACTAATTGGATTTTTTTTGTTAACTACCTTATTTAGTTTATAAGATTACAGCAAAAGTTCGTCTGTTTCAAGGCGGACTTGTTCTTTTTGGATTTATGTAGTGATGGAAAACATCCTGAGGAAACCAGCATGATGGCATTTAAAGTTAAGCCTATGAGCGACAAAAATCTCTGAAACTCGACAAAAAAAAAAGTTTATTTAAACATTGGGATCAAGAGATTTATAGTAGAACTAAACATTTCTGTTTTTTTTTTTTCGTATTTGTATTTTGTGAAAGAAAATTTATTAAATCGCAGACAGAAAGTTAGTCTTTTTATTTTTTCTTAGTCATGGTACTTAGGTTTCTGCACAACCCTACTCTTAAAATGCAAACCCTCCAAAAGAAATAACAAAACCCAAGTAATTAAGCTCTCCTTTCATTAATGGCTCAACAAAATTAGAGTCTTTAGACCAAGATGTACTACCATCTCAATATAGCTTGCTTTGATTGTAATATACAGCTTCACTTTTGTAATGGTACTAAAATTCTCAGATTGCTGCAGTCAAGGAAAACAGCTTAGGTTTGTTGAAAGCGAGTTAACACAGAATGTCCATTTCAGAAAACTGCACAGTGTAATAATAGTTATTTATAATAGAGGTTATTGTTTGTATTGAAAGACGTTTGTGGACTATTTATTTCATTAGAAACTAAGGATCATCATCTGCCTAGCCTTTTCCCAACTATATTGGGGTCGGCTTCCAGTCTAACCGGATGCAGCTGAATACCAGTATTTTACATGGAGCGACTGCCTATCTGACCTCCACAACCCAGTTAATACTAGGTAATACGATACCCTTTGGTAAGACTGGATGTCAGACTTTCAGGTCACTGACTACCCGTAACGACTGCCAAAGATCTATATATGGCACCCGGGACCAACAGCTTAACGTTAGAAACTAAGGATATCAGATAAAATAATTATCATTAAATTAACATAAATTTAATCTTTTTTTTTCTGAAAGCATTTTAAAACGGCTTTGTTCGAATCGAACTTCTGCATCAAGACTGATATAGTACATTACTGCCGCGGTCTATAATGACTACTTTGCTGGTCGCGCTGATGATGGCCGACAGCGCAGCGTAGCGCAGCTCCAGGCCGACACAGCGCGGTCAGCGTGCAGCACTTGATGGACGAGCTGAGATAAAGGCCGAAACCGTAGGTCGAGGCCTTTACAGCGAGGACAGCAAGGGCTGCAATGATGGCCAAGCTGAAAGGCCTAGAGCGTAGCTAGGCTAGCTCGAGGCAATCATAGCGTGACCAGCGAAGCAGTCATTGTGGGCCAAGGTTTGTATAGTGCTTTACTCAAAAATGCAAGTACCTAATCTAAATAAAACCAGCAAGTAATTTAAATAAAAAATATATTAATTAACTAGAATTTTAATTAAAATGACAATTATGAAAAGTACAGTTACTAAAATTCAACACCGACTTTCCCGGTTTGATATTACTGATAGTTTGCGATAATTCTAATGCGGTGTTTGACTGCTGGATTATTTCTTCATTTATTACTTCATTTAAATCTTTTTTTTACCTTTAGACGTACAAACAGCTGTGTTTTAAATAAAATCTTTTTGGAAATGATTTTTTAAAACGTTGAAACGTCAAAATAGCAGTCGGCAAAACATTGCCGGCCTGTTAGAGCGGCCAGCAAAACTTTGCCGGCCGCTCCTTGAAACAGAACGGCAAGGTCGACTTTGCTCAAACAAGGTTGTCAAAATAATGACAACATTACATGCATTTTTGAGTAAAATACATTAAAATAGTCAGGCAGACTTCCAAGTTGATATTTCACAACAGCTATGTAATATGCAATATTACAACACCGAGCGTTGTAGAAAGAACGTAAACTTGATATTTCAACCAAATCAAGTATGCGAATTACTATCTCACTTCAGAGTTTCAACGGTGTTTTGGATGAATTATATGATGCAATTTGTATCTTAAAGTAGCTAGCTTTTGAAAGTTCTGGGAACGGGTCTACGGTCCGTTTTCTGATTTAAAATTTAATATTTTATGAGGATTCTTCGAACTTCATAGCAGTGTTTTCTTAGGGTTAACAGGTATCTCTTTGCTCGGTTGAGGTAATCTGTTTTTATCGTCTATTATATTTTCTCTCTTTACTTTATGTCTATATATATCTCTTTACTATATTTCCAGATTCACAAAATAATTTAAAAATAGTAACCATGGATTTTCTTGCCAGTTTTTCTCCATTGGAAACGATCACCTCGAACCGTGCACCTTTTCTTGACGTTTAATTAGTGCTCATGTAGAAGGTCTAAGTGAAGTAAAATATTTTGATTTTGACACTAAAAAGGTCCAAGATATATCAAAAGTTATTAAATAGCGTTGATGATGTCTAAGGCAACATAATTGGTGTACTTGTAATGCAATCTCTATGATAAGTCAAATATAATCATTTCGCTACAAATGACGTTCCTAATTATATCAAAGATTTTCCTGAAACCTGCTTACTTTTAGATCAAAGCTTAATTATCTTAACTTCGACAATTATACAGCAGTAATAAGACATTTCCATAAATAGGATATGCTTAGATCCATCTCGGTTTAGATTAGATTCACGTTTTATTGCTGGCCAAATTGTACAAGCGATTTGAACTTGATTGCCCTTTTAAGTCTTACGTGATTCATAAAATAAATGTTTTACAAGCATTTTGTAAGATTTCTTTGACAACACAAAATAAATAAGCGAAGACAGTTGTTATTGCACAAAAATAGGTCACGGAACCGAGGCTGAACAAATAAAAGAAACAAAATTAGAACTAACAATACAACAGAAGTAATATCATTTACAGAAATTACAGCATACTGAGATCACACCCATAGGAGCTATATTAGTATAACGCATTTCACAGCGGGTATCGTAATTCCATCAAACATAACATAGAACATTATTGGTAGGAAATGTTAGTTCGATCATAATGCTAACGAAAATATGGAAGCCGATGATTGAAACAAACTAAGTGAATTCGACGCTATTGGTACTATTTATAAATTAGATGAAAGAACACAAGAAAGGAAACGTAAACATGTCAATGATTTGTCAAAATTTGATTTCTGGCTTTTGCCACACGAGGCTTTTTGGATGGAAATTATGAATCAAGAAATGGCAATGATGACAGAAAGCATCAAAACATTTCAGGAGATCAAACGGTTAATTAGGGAGGTGAGAATGTTGTAGATTTTACGACATTCAACGGTTTTGTATCTTGATGTTTTCAGAATGATTCTTCAAATAGAATTCTACAATCTTACCAAGATGATACTGATGAAGGCGGTCTATTAGAAAACTCTTATTGCTATAAGTCTTTACTGTAGGTATTACCTTTTGGAATATGTTTGTGTTTACTCATTACGGTGCAATAAGTATCTACATAAATTGATTCATTATGATAACATCTTCAGTACCCAAAGCATTTCCCTTATCCGCTTTACAACTCATAAATCTATCAATACATAATTTAACTATGTTCTTTATTATTTCACCTATATATTATAAAACATGTGTTGTAAAACAAAACATAGATGCATCTAATAAAAACGTCGAGAGTAACCGCCTTATAACGAACTAAAAATATGGATTTTCAGCTATGACGCACGACTGGGTTTTATTTACATGCTAACACATTTATCTCTCTTTGTGAGAGATGCTTCACTTTACTTTATGACCCGTAGTTTAGTTGTTAGAGTCTAGCGATAACAATTTTATTTTAGTACGAGCACATTCGTAAGAATGAATTTTTGGTAGAGGAAAACTATTGCACCTTTGTAGTTTTGTTCCAAATTTGAAGTAGCCATTGTAAATTATTATTGCATAAAACTTCAATTAAAGCCAATAGTAACTGTAGTCAACGGCACTATTACTTATAATGAAAACAGATGTTAGTCATTTTAATCCCCATGCCCTTATCCCAATTTATTTGAGATCGGCACAGCATGTCTTATTCTTCCATACTTTGCTATTATTCGTCATCTCAGCAGTTACCTTTTTTTTAAACCAAATTTAGTCTTCCTTCACACAGTCCATCCATCTTCTTCCCACCTAATTTATTTGGTCATTCTCGTTGGAAACACAGAGTAGTAATCAAGTAAGATATTTTTTTTAATAACCTAAAAATGCACTTGCGAACAACTGAGTATTATTGCAGATGTAGATACAGGTTTTGTGGAAAAAAACTAAGACGTATTTTCATTTCATCTCCGACCCAAACATTTCAGCTTTCAAGTTTTCGACATATTGTCTAATAAATAAGAAATGGAAAAACCGTAGCTGCAATACCTTTTCACCTTTAGTCCTAATTGTAGCCCCAGACTCATTACTTTTGTTACCACTTTTAGTAATTATTACTTTTCCATTACAGAACTAGTAAACACGTGCGTAAACCACGAACTGGGAACACTTGTTGCTGGCGATGCCGACATGTTTATTACGCCGTTGCGAGCTGAAAGCGACTCGTAAAACGTTCCCAAGGTTAAGTTTGATTGTTCCAAACGTACAGGCTGCCTCTCTTCCAATTATTACGAAGACGAACCCTTAGATCCGGGAAACCAAACCCTCTGTGGATGAGATAAAGTAGATTTTATCCTGGATGATATCATGTCTAAAGAAACAATTTATGTTGCCCATTGTACGTAAGATTGCAACGTTTACTCTAAATGCGGTTTTGAGGTTAAACTCCTATTTGCTTTTAACGTGATTTAAATAGGTCAGAGTACAAAAGGATTAGAGGAATGGTAGTGTCCATTGAAGAGGAGGTCAGTAATAAAGAAAAAAATCTTAGGTGGTTTTATTAATTTAATAAACTTTTCCTGTTTCTTTGGTCTACTAGTCGTAAGCACGACCTCTTGAGCTATTTCTCTACTTTCCCTTTCAATATCTTGAGTTCTTCCATCAGGAATTTCAAAGCAGCAACCACGTTGTCTGACTTTTATGCGTTTAATGGCAATAGTCGGCTCGTCCTACTAACACGGTACTTAAAAAAAAGCTGGCAAAATATGACTTTTATAAGACAGCAATCAAATCCATAGTTCGTTCTAAAACGACATAAGCAAATACAAAGCTTCAAGTTCTCATGAGAAAATAGATTGATAGTATCAGTCATAAATTATGCCTAAGATTGGCTGTCTTGTATAATTCAGTTTTAGTTCCGAGAACTAGATGACTCATAGACAATAATGGAATTGTCAAATGCAATGAGACAGCAACATTAGTAACTGATATCATAGTGACTGTTACTAGTTCAAGACTTGAGTAACTTAAATTCTTATTTAGGTTCTGTACTTCTATTTGTCTTTTCTAAATTAATTTGGACGTGTTTCTTATCTACTGGGCAATCTTTATAATTCATTGCTGATTAGGTAGATATACGGTATGTCAACATCTTTTTCTAAAATAATTAAAATTTGAAATGTTTATTTATTTTCTTCTGAGTGTAGTTCTTGTTTTATTTTGTATCATTGAAATGTTCATGAAAGTTTAAAATCATAAACAAACACGTGCGTTACATATATTTAGTTAGCCACGCTCATAAACACTGCATAATTATAATGCTCTTCATTTCTCACATCCACTGAACATAAAGGATGTTACCAACAAATATCAATTTGTTAAATTAAAACTAAAACTTACCAGATGCTGGCAAGGTTGACATCTGCGTTCTCCCGAATTTAATGATCCCCTAGGCGGCCACACTAAACAGCGAACATATTCTAAATTTAAAGAAGCAAATCGTTCAGTCGATACATTGAAACGGAAATAGAAGACACACGATCCCGCGGGAAGTCGAACAAAAAACGTAAAGGAGAAACACATGACCTCATTTGTCGCGAAGCGAGGGAATTATTTATTACTTTTGATACCTCTCGCGTCGGCTCCCCCTTTGTCTTTGTGAGAAACTCTGTGATTTTAATATCGCCACTGTTTCTGAAGGAATTTGTAAATGTGATGCTCTTCTTAAAAATTATGGAAGGCTTATGTTGGATTTTTATAGCTTCGCTTTGATGTCAAAATTAATTTAGTATGAGATGAAATGATCCGTGCTTATGAAGTGAAGATTTAAGGTGAAGGGCGATGTTAAATTAAGAGCAAGATCGAAATAATTGTAGATAAAAGTGCTTACGATAATATTATGTTAATATTTTTAGTTATAATACGTAAGATCATAAACATCAATAAACCTCCAAGTGGTTACGCGCATACACGCAGATCAGTGATCACGGTACCTACTAATATCTTAGGGCAATGCTGCAATATATTCTAATATATTTCAACCACATAATCCACCTGTAAGGTTGTCCCATATAGACCAAGGTAATATGACTGCAATAAAAATAACAACAACTTTAAATAAAACTGGAGCAGTGAAGTGAATATAGTCCACATTGCTTCCTTCCATATAAACCCCATAGTGGACCGTTTTCTAAGTCATGAAACGTGCAATTCTACTTTTATTCCCAGAGAGACCTACAACATTTCACGGTAGTTAAAAGAGAGTATTTTCTTGAAACGAAACGTCTTGTATTTTTAAGACATTTTGATTCATTTTGGAGGAGAGCTCTATATTATTATAACATGTTCCATTCACGTCGAGGCAAGACGAAGTGTGATGTGTTTTGTTATGATTTTGAAATTTAATCATTCCAATATTCTAATTACAAGGTCCCTCACGCGTTTAAAAACACGAATCCCATTAAACTTTAAACCTTATTTCATGAGCAATAGGTTGAAAGGTCCATTCTGGGAGCGAAGATAAACTTTGTCAATGGTTTGTTAGATGCGTCCGCCAGATGCGCCTGCGACGAAAGTGTCGACTAATGACTTGGCGGTGACGATGTAAACATTCGACGGCGACACTGTCAAAATCATCACGACAGCTCAGAAAAAACTAAAGGGATATTTGTATGTTTCGTATATACGTATAGGCTTACAGTTGTCTGTGGATGTAAATATAGAGGAAGATAGATTCACTTTTATTGGTGGTAAAACTACAAAGCAATGAGTAAAATACAAGTTATTTTAGCATCCTCATTATCTGTTATTTAATTGATTACTTAAACCAATTGTTATTGCGTTTTCCGACCAGGAAGTTCTTATTAGCAGCCACCGAGTCTAGATATATGCCCGATTGATGACAATAGGCTTGCCCCCAGAACAAGGGTCTTACTGCCGCACTCGGAGAGCTTTAATGATTACTTAGGCCATCACTTCGTAATGGTTTTGACAGTTTTGTCATACAAAAATATGTGAAACCTTTCCTAAGTGAGGGCTCAAGTAATCATTAAATATCTCTGAGTACGGCAGTTAGACATAATTGGTGAAATGTGGAGTGTTTAACTCTTCGTGGATTACAGGTGTGATGTAATGTGATATAAAATTCGGTCCATCAGAACCGTGATTTTAACGACCGACATCACATTTTTCAATTATGATTTATTAATCACAACAACTAATAATAAATATTTATAAATTCGTAGAGGAGCTCACGGCCTGGATTCTCAAAATATAAAGGTTACTTCCAGCATCGACTCATTAAAATCACCATCAATAATTTTCTTAAACACTGACTGCCGTACTCAGAGATATTTAATGATTACTTAAGCCGTCACTTAGCATAGTAAAGGTTTGACATATTTTTGTATGACAAAACTGTCAAAACCAACTACTAAGCGATGGCCTAAGTAATCATTAAAGCTCTTTGAGTACGGCAGTTAATCACAAGCAATTCAGCATCTACTTAGCCTTAAGCCAACTTCTCGTACTTTGGGATCAGCACCCAGTCTTACCAGATACACCCTTATACCAGTTTTTTAAATGGAGCGACTGTCTGTCTAACCTCCACAACCTAGTCAGTACTGGGTAATACGATACCCCTTGGTAAGACTGGCTGTCAGACTTTGAGACCAGTACCTGTAACGACTGTTAAAGACCGACGAACAACAGCCGGGACCAATGGCTTAGCGTGCTTTCCGAGTCACGGAAACTCGTCTCTTTACAGGGTATAAATTAACCCTTCACACATCCGTGAACCAAGCGTTCTGTACATCAAACTAAATAACTTTATATAAAAATATTTGCTGGGAAACGACTTTTTTTTTGGGGTCAAAAATCACATTTTACGTTAAAACTCAATGTTGCACTCTTGAAACATTGTGCTAGTGGGTGCTTTAAATAGTAAAGGGGCCATGGAAGTAATTTAAGTGAAGTTATAACCTGAAAAACTGGTATTTGCAAAAAATGTAACTGGTATTTTAAAAAAATGGATTTTAGACCCCCCATATTTCCGTAACGAGGGGGTCCCCAGGTATGGACTAGAACAAAAAAATTATCGCAGTGGTGGAGAAAATAAGTGCTCTTCGTTTGTGTTAAGAGTACTTTAACACCCATCCACAGATGTTGCAACCTAGGCAAGAACGGCTCAACCTAAATATCGACGATCACATCACACCAACAATCACAACCAATTGATATCGTAAAAGTATTTTCTGATCTAGAAGCACAATCGGTACGAACAAAAGCCAACTTGTAACCCGATACAACTCTGTTAACTGTTTACAAATGCTTTATGTTTGGCGAAATCAAACACGATTTGAGTGGCGTTCCACAAAAATACAAGCCAAGGGGAGGCAGTAGCGAAAATTCAGTGTAAACAATAGTACAAAGACGAGGTAAGATTATTGGAGAATTTGTTTTAAGCCACTTGAGGCTCTTGTAAATATTTGGTAAGCTTTCGTACGCTTTACGTCTGCCATTTCACCTGCCTTCGTGACGTTAACGTTTAATGTTATTTGTTTTGCGATAGAAAATCGAGCTCCGACAACATTATTTTGACGTCCCTTTTTATAAAATGTTAAGTTGCTCTCGTATTTTCCTTTTTTTACATCCCGCTTTGTATGTTTATTTGTCGTAAATGTGTTTGTTTTACATTGTGTTGGAAACTGTTTTGTTAATATCGCCTATTGAATTAATAATTTAAATAAAGGATGTTTTATTTCACTCACATTTCGCCTGTTAGAATCCCAAGTAATAAATAAGGAGCAAGCATATTGTAATCAACTGAACACAAATCCAGACTCCGTGGCTGTACTGAATTTCTTATGGAAAAAACGAAAAGCACTTTACCCAACCCGGGAATAGGGTATTTCACTAAAACAAAATAGTGTAGTAGTTAGTCCGTCAGACAGATTTTCAAAAAATAATGAACACGTATTTTTTCTTTTTTCTCTTAAACAAAAGTTCAAGACAATACAGTGCTTCGAAAAGTCGCGTCAAGTCGTGTGGCGTCACAAGGTTAGTAAATTTTTACTCACGAAGTGACGTTAAAAGCCCTCACTCATGATCTTTGACACGTATCCAATATTTTTCGATAATCTAACTGACGTACTAATTGGATTTTTTTGGTGATATATTGAACAAATATTAACCGCAGTCGCACTTATGATCACTCGAACAACGAGGCATACGGCAGTGTGTATGCACATCTCTGCCTAACCCTTCGGGGTTACAGGCGTGATGTTATGATATGTAATTTAAATAAAGCTATGTTTTATTCTGAATAAAACTGTATTTCATATGGATTACATGCACACGATTCAAAATATAATAACAGTTCTGTTCGGGCTCGCCGATAATATTGTAGTTGCAGTATGTTGCGAGCTTAAACATTATTTGGTGCAGAAATGTAGAGGAAACTGGATTAATTTCTGCTAATGGCCTGGAAGTGGTGACAGTGGTGGGAAAACAAATTGTATGACTTCAATTTATACCAAATTAAAGTGCTGTTGCTTTAAAATGTTAACAATGTGAATATAGTTTTGACTGCAGCCAATTAAGCTGCGATCGATACTTGCATATTTATATCTTTTAAATCTACGAGAAAGCTTTTGTGCAGAATTGGAATAATTGACGGTCAACACTTAACCCATACCATAGATTTGTAATGAATTTCTCTTAAATATAAATAATAATTATTATTGTTCTCTTCTTGACCGCCTAATTGGTTAAGCGGACGCAAGCGCGCTTGATTCTCAAGTCAGTTTTCAATAGCAGCCACAGAGTCTTAATTTGTGCCCATTGATGGCAATTTGCTCGCTGGGAATTAAACTTAAGTGGCAAAATGTGTTTGTACACCTCTAACTAACCCTTTGAGTTATGTTTTTTTTCAATAATGCCCTCTGTAAAACAGTACACAAGTCAATACCCGGCAGTCTGCAAACAATCATTGGAATTAAAACCGAATTAATTACTGACTCTGTTATGAAACACAAATCCGTTGTTCTTCACACGTGTGATCCATCAGTGCAAAGCTCCATCTCCTTATGAAGACGAACAGACAGACAGTCGTAAAACCCGCGATGTGAACTGATTGGAAACACGTTCAGACGTTCATTCGTTCAAGCGTGCGTACGCGCTTGCTTTCAATTATAAAGAGATGTTATATGCCGCAAAGGAAATAGTGTAATGCATTGCTGGAACGAATGGGCGCAATTTTAATGTGAGACTATTAGTATTTTTGGAAGAAATTATATTTTGTGTGTTACGAATGTGGGTGTTTATATTGAATCAAGATGTTAGTGATAATGGTTTTCTGCTCCACCTTTATGGGTCCTGCAGCCTTTGCATGATTAGTGATCTGCTTATGCAGTATTAGCCTATTGATGTGACTATCGAGCTGTCGAGTCATAGGTTATTTTTATGTGGTGGCTGGTAATTCCTCAAATGATTCCTCCCGTTCGGGGCAGAGCGGTTGGGAGTGTCAGACTTCTACTGACTAAATAACACCCATGTGGTCTCTTTCGAACAACCTGCAGCCCCGACGGGCGAGTCTCAAGTGCGAACCCAAGACACGGTCATGTGATTTTTTGAATTCATGAGCGTATTGTATAATATTATATAATATTGTATAATATTATATAATATTGTATAATATTATTTTGAATTCATGAGCGTATTGTGCTTCGTGAGCAAATCATCACGCCTGGAGATACTTCCATTTTTTTAAGTAAAGTCCGAAACCGACACCAAGAAAGGAACTAAACACACGATAAAGAAGGAAGAACTGATCTGCCAAGCTACAGCGATTGAATGGATTTCATTTTAATTCAGATCTTGGTCATATAAATCTTGCCTCATTTGTATTTTATGACCTATTTTTTATGCCATTGACCCAAGATATCCTTAAGGCTATCTTGGTCCATAAGCTTTATCATTAACAAGTTTGCAACGTTTACTCTTTTAATATACAACTCATAATGGTATATAATCATAATGTCATGTTCACATAATCATTATGTTCACATTTGCGTAAATGAAATATTTTCAAAAATCTCAAAAGGCATTGCCTTAAGGTACAATTTCCTTAACAGTCAAGCATTTAAATTCACGTGTATAAATCCGTCAGTTGAAGTTAAAAGTCGATTACAAAACAATTTTGAAATTTAAATTCGATTATTCATTTTTTCTTCGATACGGTGCAGTCGGTGGATAAGTAGGGGGTTTCTCCTTGCATCGTATCGGAAACCGGAATTATAATGTCGGTAGTAAGTTATCTTTAGTCCGCTACGGTTGCCATATTATTAACGTCACAACATTGATATAACACGTGGCACCTTTCCGCGGACATGTCTTCCAAACCGCACGTAGCAATCATCATTACGAATCAATCGTCGAAAGGCAGATGTGTAACAGTTACACTTCATCAGTTGTCGATGTATTTTTATTTTCCAAACGTTGTAAATCAACCGCAAATGCCACTCGAAATACGAAGTTTCTGAAACAGAATAAGGTTGATATTACAAAAGCGGAGAAATTGAATATCGGTTCGAATACGAAAAGGGTTGAGTGTTACTGGCTATCTCGACGTCATCCTGTGGATCCCTATATTTAGAATGTCACTTAATAGCGTACAATTTTGCAGGCAATACCGTCGATTGTGTAGGTGCATTCAGAGGAAAATGCTCGACGGAACGGAAAATTTGTCGCGGCCATTATTCGCACTAGCGTTTCGGACGATTAAATTCGGCTCACCCACGAGTTTAGTACTGTGATGTACATGAAACTAGCTTCAATTGACGCATAGGAGGCAGTTATCTCCACACAATTGCGTTCACCACTTCCTTTGAATAATTCTGGGGTTAAAAATTCAATATTTCTAGAAATGTCTACTCACGTTATCTTCTATTTGGTATCTATTCAATATTCAGACCCAAACTTGAACACCGGTAAGATAAGAAAATTCAACATCGTGTGCTAAAAGACCGAAAAACAATTATAATAATTCAAACAATCGTGAACTGGTCCAATAAAGCAATTTGTCATCCGCGATAACGCTGTTTGAAAATAAGGCGGTGAATAAAATAATCTCTTCTCTCAAACGAGATTTTGGAATCTGAATTCGATTGTCCCCTGACTGGATTGAAACATAATACTTTGGCGCCATCCTCCTACCACATTTTGGTAGCTTCTTCTCAGTTTCACGCAGCTGTCATTATGACAAAGTGTTTACAAAATGCTACATCTTTTTTCTTTATCTTGTGTTTTGTTTATTTGGGAGCTTCGTGAATATTTTATTTTTATTGTGTGTGGTAGGAAAATAATGAAATCGTATTATGTCACTGTCAGGTTCAGGTTATTTCTTTTATTAAAGGCGATGAAGCGTAAATAAAATCGATAAGATTATAATCAATTTATTGATTTAGGAAAAAATGACACAAGAATAGTTCCCGATTCAAACATTGATGCTATCTTTAATACCCTTTACGAAATAACAAGGTCAGTAAAAGATTCCGTAGTAAATAAAGAGATTACGATAGAAGGTTGGTCGGGCCTACTTTCTCTCGTATACCTTTTTTATCCTGACAGACAATGGCAGACTTAAGTTCGGCACCGTCTTCATTGCAGTAAGACGGCCGGTATTTATTCCCAAAACGACGTAAAGTAGATAAGCCCCTCCCGTGTAGAAAAATTCCCTTTTAGATTTATCGGTAATCTCGTTTGTTGCCGCTTCTATTGTTTCTGCGAACAATAATGAATTAGACTTACTTTGCTCACATTATTTGCTTAGGCCCGGCGTCATTTTGTTTACTTTCGTAACTGCATATCCCGTCCGAGGGAGAGTAGGGTTATTCGAATCAATGCGGTGGGCGTTCTGCAAGGGGATGTCTAGATTTATGGTTACTTTGTTTTGTATTGTACAGTTATTTTCATTTGGGGCACAGAAATCTATGAATTTCCTTTGTTCAAATCGCTGAAGCAAAATTTCATTCACTGAATCTCGTTATTAGAGACTTTGATGTAATAAAAGGAAAGTTTTTCAGAGAGAAAAAGCAATGTTAACATTCCACACGATGTTCGCGGCCATTTGATCACTAACGAGACGATTCCAGGAAGCTATAATACTTTGTTACTTTTGTGAAATTAAGTTGTTCTTTTTCACATAAATTGTTAGAAGCGTTTTAATTAGGATGTGGACTTTCCGAGGGAACATGAAAACATTATCTTTTCAAAGTTTTCTTTGTAAATTAATTACAAATTGTGACAGGCAATTATCTACGTCTAATTATATAAAAACGTTAATGTTGTCCGTTTAAATTTTAACACAAAATGTGGTTTATATTATTTCAGTTGACACTTTTAAAGACTGGCAATAAACCACACAAATGCCTTTCTTGACACCGTAACAGATTTAAAATCATTACATAAACAATTTGGCACAATTTAAATGGAGTTTTACATTTAAATATTTCCCACGACACAACATTACGATACAGCATTATCATTTATTCAAAATATGCACGGATTTCTGTGTCATTAGCTTGTTGATTCCACAAAACTCATCTGACGCCTGCTAATGAGTCGCATACATTTCGAAGGCGTGTTATGGAATGCAACGTTACGACATTTGGGGCCAAGCAAACGAAATTAACTGAGCTCATTAGGCATCTAGAACTATAGATACATGAGATAAATTCACACAGAATCAGATAATACAACCATATGTGGATATTAAAACTGTTTAAATAACGACTTTTGTGAACTAGTGTGGGCGAGTCTTTGACCGTCGTTATAACTGTTTCTATAGTCGGTTTTGTGAACTTGTCCCATTTAGTTCATAATCTTTAATTATTTATTTAAAGACGTTATGAGTATTTAAGTGTAATTTTTTATCGTTTTAACAACAGTATCAGCCTGTTTCACCACCTCTAGTTAGCTTAACAACTAAATTAAACATTATTAAAAATAGCGTTTACTGAATGGTTAGATAGAGGTGTCATTTATATTATAGTAGTCCACGTCACATCAGCTCTATGTCGTCTAACGTACAAAGTAAACTGATCAAAGACAGTGGCACTACTGTCAAATCTGTTTAGGCTATTGTCCTTACTCACTGTACTTATTCACTTCGTTAAATACATGCCCAACGTAAATCGAGCTTAACCAGCCGCTTACCACTTTTTTGACCAACTTCAATATCATGTAAGTCGTGTCATAGAGCACCATCGCTTCACATTAGGCGAGTTGTGGTCACACGCAAGCCGTTTAAGTAGGTATGTATTTAAGAAAAAATAATTTCTGGAGAGTGCCTATCGCGGCAATGGACACGTGGTCCGTCCGCAAAGTCCAATTTAAATTAATTAATTTATTTATCTATATTTTAAATTCCTATTTAAAGAACTGCGCATTATTTTTGTTGTATTTTCCACTTTATAAATAAAGGGGTAAGAGAAACCTGGTACGGGCTACCAAGCGTGAGAGGGGGAGCGGTGTATATTGAGTAGATTGCTGATAGGGGTGACGTTGTTTGGTGATGCGACAGGTGTTCAGAATAATTCTTATTACTATATTATTCGTTCTCTTTGTGTCTATTATATTTGATGGCGTCCTTAGTTACCGTCTTCACAAAGAATACGTGAAAGACGTCAATAATGCGAGACGGGGATGCTCCTGATAATTACTTTTATCGAAAATCCTGTCAGCTGCTCATTAAGACGTTACAAGGGGGAAGGTCAATAATAACGGTAAAAACGTCCGGAATTTTCGTTAAATTACCGGAAACTCCGGAAAAATATTAATAGATCTGGGACCCTTTTGTCTTTGTTTTTCTGTGCTCTGCCGTGGATTAAATTGATAGACTGTTTTTTTTTTCCATCATTTAGAAAACATGACACAAAATCCTGTAAAACCCTAGTACAGTACACCGTTTAGTTAGATTGTTACGGAGTATAAACTTTAATGTAATGCAATTAGCGTAGAGTGTAGCATAAATACAGAGTGGCTTCAATTCTGCAGCAGATACATTTTAGGCTGTGGATGACGATGATTTTGCGTCGATATTGACGAAGTAAGGATTATCGTGTGTTAAATCCAGCTTTGGGTTTAACAAAGCTTCAATCAATCTAATCCAACAGTTTAGGGATTGTTACATTTCCAAACACAGTATACGAGTAAATTGACGGGGATGTATTTAGAAATGTATTACGTTGTGGCAATATTTAACCTACTACACTGTGTCATTTATATTTGGTTTTCCTTTTCTTACTCTTATAGTTCCATTTTTTCTAACTTTGACACCACCTATAAGGTCAGCTATCTCGTTAGTCTAGTGGTTGCAAGTGCGGCTGGTGAGTTTGTGGTCTGGGTTCGATTTTCGGATATGGCAAAATGCTTTTTGATTTTTGGATTTTTTAAACACTTTACCTGACCTCCGGGCTCCAGGCACCCAAACGCTGGGCTACTACCGAGAAATTTCTAATGGAAAATAGCACCTTTTGGCCTGACTCTGGAATTGAACTTAGGACTCCACGCTCATCAGTTGTGCTTGCGACCACGACACCGACGGGGCAGCATCTTAATAAATTCCAGCTCGATATCAGCAATTACTTTCAGCATCACCTAGTCTTACTCCACCAAAATAATTCACTTAACCACGTTTCAATTTTCACCGTTGGAACGACCAGTTTACATTTCGTGTACGGTACACTGCGAATTAATTTTAAGGAGATTGGTGTCCACTCGGGCGCTTGCACTACAGTGAACAGATAAACACTGTTGAGCTTTTGTTATGACTATAAAGGATTTTCTACAGCTCGGTTACTCTTTGAATAAAAATTGTTGCTCCGTTTTTCTGTAAGATTTTTCTTCGGTTGATTTTCAGCGTTTTTCGGTAATCGCATTTACTAATCTTCTGTGATCTGTTATTAAAATATGTGTTGAATTGGAAAATGTCGATTAAGTTAACAGAAATATGAAAGCGGTCGAGGACAACGGATTATAAGTCCTACCCTACCCCCGTGGGCTGAACAAGTGACTTTATGTTATGTTACTTAACTAGTTCTCTCGTTCAAATTCAGTTGAACCCATCGAGGCCCTTTGCAAATCCACGCGTTAATGAACCTCTCTATTTTTTTAATATTATAAAATCCTCTTCACAATAGCCGACAAAAATATAAATATTTGAAAATATTTGCATTGTTTGTGTTCAATTTATTGCTTTCAAACGATCGGCAGTTAAGTCTATTACGCTAAATAACTGATACGTTTCATAGTTTTAAAACTGTTCGTTCATAAAATAGGGCAGCTCTGCTATCGAGCTTACTTATTTTGTTTCGGTCACATCCGTCGGATTTTTTAAATTGAAAATTTGCAGTTTTTTGAAGACGTAATGTATCCCAGCAGTGGGCCTTATCATATAAGCCGATTATGCTTATTCTTGTGTTATGCATTGTTTGCTTCTTCTTCTAGAATCGATGACGCAGGTTGCTTTCTACCAGAGTGTAGCTTTGTCGTTTGCCTGTACTGGAGGGTCAAATTAGTTGTTTGAAATTGAATTTTCTTTTAAAATTGTAACTAACTGCACATAAGTATTGAAATACCTCTATCTCTTTTAAATGCATTCTTTCAAATTAGAATACCATTGCTGTTCGAAATTCAAACCGAAAAGAAACAAAAGACAATCAAATAAACGTATAAGACAAAACACGACGATAAATTCTCGCTGATTCGATATAAATTTCGTTGTCCTCTCCTTGCGTCTGCCTGTACTTTGTCATTGAGATAATTAGGACATAGAAGTTTTACGGACTGTAATTTCTCTTTGTGTCCGAACATTTTGTCATGTTTAATTTCATGCCTTCAACCGCATCTTCGCCAATTAGGCTCTGGGTGACGTCATGGCTTTTTGTGGAAGAGAATTTAAATGTCTTTGCAATAAATGTTTTTGGGTTGTAGTTGTTTGTTGGAATGCAATGATATAAATTAAATGTTGACTGGCAAGTTGACGTCATTGATGAGGACACGCTTTTAAATTAATTAAAAGTATTCTAATGCAATTGGGTTACTGACGCCCGAGTACGAGCGTGCGGTGTATACGAAAGATAACCGTATAATAATATATAATAAACGAAATTCAAATTCAAAATTTTTATTGCACCCAGGTGTTATTGTAGGTATATTGTTTTGTGAGCAGTGGTGGCCTAGTGGTGGCGGCCCTAACTTACGAACAGTTGGTCGTGGGTTCGAACCCAGGCAGGCGCATTACTTTGTTTAATTTATTTCATCACCACTGCTCTCAAAACGGCGAAGGAAGACATCGTGAGGAAATCTTAGAACCAAAAATTCGAAAATATGTGACATCTACCAACTCGCACTGGGCCCGTGTGGTAGATTATAGCCCATCCCGCTCCTCGATAGGAGGCCTGAGTCCCTGCAGTGGGAACAATATAGGCTGATGATGATGAATATATATTAAACAGTAAGAGATAGGTGGGTACCTATAGTAATTCTCACTTTGATAATATAATCTAAGGTAATCTAAACTAATATTATGGAGAAGATTCGTTGTTGCACACGTATTTTTTTTTCACGTAAGCAAACAATGAAGACGATACAGTGCTTTGAAAACTCATGTGACGTCATACTCTAAGACATTAGTATGACATTTTTTTACGATCAGTGACGTCACCTACTCCACTCAAATCTTTGACGCGTTTTATCTTCGTCAATTTTTATTAATTTGATAAAACAAAAAATACGTATTCAATATTTTTCGATAATCTAACAGACGGACTAATTAGAATCACATTTTTGTAAGTCGGTAAACATCCCTATAATCTAATACTTAGCAGTCGCCATTGCGAGTTTAGCGGACTGAGTCTGTATCACCAACTGCTGGTTCTAAAACTTGAGACTAAGCTACAAATCCAAACGCGCTGATGATCGTTGGTAGACTGCCATTTTAATACAGAATAACAAAAGAGTATAAAAATAAACCTATTCTAAATTTAAAGAAACACTATTTCAAAATATATTAAAAAGTAAATATCTATAAAATCTCAGAGTGCCCGCTGCAGTCCTGACGTCCGCCACTCGGATTACCCCATCGCGGCCCGGGTAAGTCGCTGAGATGCGTCCTCTCGGCCAGGAGCCCCTCGGTAGGTTGCCGTCAGCCACCAGGACCAGATCGCCCACAGCCAACTCTGGAACATCGCCTTGCCCGGGTCTGGGAATAAGATTCGGCAAGTATTCTTTAACCCAGCGCTGCCAGAAGTGGTCCACCAGTCTGACCGCTTTGCGCCAGCCACTTCTTGACACCAGATCTCGGTCCGTCAATGTTGCTGGTATAGGACGCCCCGACGAAGCTGCAAGGAGAAAATGATTTGGAGTGAGCGCCTCTTCGCTGCCAGGCTCTACCGAGACGTGCGTCAGGGGTCGGGAGTTGATGAGCCCTTCTGCTTCTGCCAGCACGGTTTGGAGAACTTCTTCCGTTGGAGCACGCTCGGTGAGGGTCACTCGGAGTGCTGTCTTCACACTTCTCACCAGTCGCTCCCATACTCCACCCATAAACGGAGCCGACGGAGGAATGAAACGCCAGCTGATTTTCTCCGACGCGGCATACTCCAAAGCTGCGTCCCCATAGAGTGCGCGGAGTTCTCTTCTTGCCCCGATGAAAGCAGTGCCATTGTCAGACCAGATCTCAGACGGCGCTCCTCTACGAGCCACGAAGCGCCGAAGACTCATAACGGCAGAATCCGTCGACAAGCTTCCAACAACGTCCAAATGGATGGCGCGGACGACTAGGCACGTGTACAAAGCGACCCATCTCTTCTCCCGTCTTCGGCCAATAGTCACCTGAACTGGCCCGAAGTAGTCTAGCCCAGTGAATGTAAAGGGGCGCTTGTGGTGAGCTAAACGTGCCTCCGGTAGATTTCCAGTAGGCGGCTGGAACTTCTCTGCTCGGTGAATGCGGCATAGCTGGCAACGGAAGGCAATGGAACGGACGACGTTCCTTAAGCCGAGCAAGTAGAATTTCTGGCGAAGCTCGTTGACCACGGTCTCCGTGTTGGCATGGGCGGCTCGGCGGTGGTGGTGGTCCACCAGTAGCTGGACGGCAGGATGCTTCCCATCAAGGACGATGGGGTTCTTTGTGGCTTCAGGCACTCCCGAGGCTGCGGCAATACGGCTGGATAGGCGTAGGAGGCCCTCTTCATCCACAATCAGTGACAGCCGGAACAGCCGACTGGTGCGAGGTATGAGCAGGGGTGGGAGGCTGCTCAGACGCATCATCTCATCGGGAAATGAGTCCAGCTGTGCCTGGCGCAAAATGTGCGTCTCGGCCAGGTGCATATCGGCAGCTGTCTCATGCGTCGAGTGTGGAGAGCCAAAAGAGCTTGACGGCTGGAAAGAAAATGTTAATATCCCCCCTTGCTCGCGCACTAAATTCTCTACGTGAAACCCCCTTCGTGATAAGGAATGGATTCTAATCTGAGTTAGATATTTATGAGCTCTATAAGTTGCTCGTACCAATCTCAGCCAAGAGCTAAACCGCTTGGGATCAGCTGAGACAGGCACATGCCTCTCAACATTATTGATGAGGTGAACTGCTGTTATGGTATGTATCGGGTTCCTACTTTCTTCTGTTATGATTGGGTTTTCTGAGGGACTACTAGGCTCAGTAGGCCAGTCAGAAGAAAGCAAGAATTCTGGACCAGTGATCCAGCGAGACTCTTGGGTCAACGTAGTGCGTTTTAACCGGGTTGCATCGTCAGCGACGTTCAACTCGCTAGGCACCCATCGCCAATCACTGGCACTCGTTAGCTCCAGGATCTCGCCGACTCTGTGCGAAACAAATGGCTTGAATGAGCGGGCCTCGCTTCGTTACCAACTCAACACCGTCCTTGAATCGCACCACAAAACTTGCCTGACGGGTCTGAAACGATGAGAGTCGCAGATTGTTGAAGCGAGGCGCGCGGCGATCAAAGCTCCCTGCAGCTCCAACCTCGGAATCGACACTGGCTTTAGGGGAGCTACACGGACCTTGCTGCAAACCAGTGCGAGCTTGACGTCTCCATCCTTAAGCACAAACCGCCAGGAAGCTACTGCAGCAAAGGCAGACTCGCTGGCGTCGGAAAAAATATGAAGCTCGCAGTGATTCACTTCACAGTCTGCTAGGCAGTAGCAGCGTGGAATCCGTAATTCGGCAACCCCGAATAAATCCTGAAACCATAGTCTCCACGCTGCACTGTCCCGCTGTGAAAGTTCTTCATCCCACTCGAGACCCTTGCGCCACGCATTTTGGAACATGATGCGACCGGTCACTACTAGAGGCGCAAGAATTCCGAGAGGGTCAAAAACCCGCATCACGTGGGCCAAAACTACCCGCTTGGTAAGCTTTTTTGGTAGCCCACCCTTATTTAATCCGATATTGAAACCGACACAGTCTGTAGTGGGCTGCCAAATAAGGCCAAGCGTCCTCACAGGAGTGGCCAGGTGGCCCAGGTCTACGGGTGACGTCACCGGCGCCTCCAGCAATATCTCCTTCGGCAACAACTTCAGGGCCGAAGCACAGTTGGAGGCCCAGCCACGCATTTCAAAACCCCCATTTTTGTGGACAGCGTGAATATCAGCGGCCAGTTTTGCTGCTTTATCCACGCTGTCAAGGCTGCAGATGCAATCGTCCATATAATGGTCACAAATGATTGCACGCGCTGCGTCCGGGTATCGTGTCTGATGCTCGGCAGCATTTTTATTTTTAATATAAATTGCCGTAAAGGGACTAGAAGCGGCACCGAACATCATCGACGACATCCGGTAAACGCGCAGCGGTTCGCGCGGACTATCGCGCCACAAAAACCTTTGCGCATCGCGGTCTTCAGCGCGGATTCTAATTTGCGGAAACATTTCCCGAATGTCCGCGGTCAACCCAATTTTGCCTTCCCTAAAGCGAAAAAGAATGCCCAGTAGTGGCTGAAGTAGGTCGGGGCCCGGTAACAATAACGAGTTTAGCGAAACGCCCTCGGATTTGGCAGCGGCATCGTGCACAACCCGCAGCTTATTAGGCTTGTTTGGGTTGACTACGCCGAAGTGAGGCAGGTACCAAATACGTGGCCCTGTGGGTGCCTCTGGACACAACTCGGCATAGCCCTTCCCAACCATATCGAGAACATTGGCACGATACCTCTCCGCGTAGCCTCCATCTCTACACAATTTCTTCTCTAAACCTAAAAACCTAGAAAAGGCAAGGTTGTAACTATCAGGTACCGATAAAACGTCAGACTTCCAAATCAGACCTACTTCAAAACGACCACTGGGCAGGCGGCGTGCTGTGCGTTCAATAATCTGACCAGCACGTTCGTCATTAGCATTGCGCGCCTCACGTTTCGAAATTCCTATAGACTCGAGTTTGTACTGCTCCTTAATAAGCTGCTCTAATTCGGAACGGTCGCTCTTGCCTATAGTCGCGGACTCAATAAGTGTGGCGTGACTAACAACATCAACCTGAGTAGTTGAACTACAACCGAAACCGAACAATACCCAACCAAGCGCAGTACGAATCGCGACAGGTTGTGACTTAGATCCCTTACGTGTGGCCCTAGATACGGTTAGATGCCAGTTATCGATGCCAATGATGAGCATCGGCTGAATTTCACCGTAACACAACTCGTCTGCAAGATCCGCAAGATATGGGTATTTCGTGACGGCGTCCCTGTTAACAAACTGAGACGACACCCCTAAACCGCCAATAGATCTAGCCCTATGAATAAGGTGATTATCTTTCGTGTGACGACCCTTGATGTAAAAGTCGACATAACGGACCAGTGCGTTCTTGTTAAGGCCCCCTATGCAATCAACATGAACGTGTCCTTCTGGCCCTTTGACACCTATCTTAGCAGCGACCTCCGCATCAATAAAAGTAGCGGTCGACCCGTCGTCCAATAAGGCATGAGTATCGACACTACCAGTCGGACCAGACACAGTCACGGCAACAACTTTCAACAACGGACGAAGACTCCGCAATCGTACCGGACTTTCAGCTGAAAAAGAAGTTGACGCGTGGGACAGGATCTCTTTCCCTTCAACAAGAGAAACTATAGGTACGGAGCTCGACGCGCACGGGGCGACGCTCGTCGTGGACGGCGCAGAGTCATCGTCCTCTTCTAAGCCTATGTGAGCCGCGGCTGCGCGCTCACTAGTACTGTGTAACATTCTATGATGGCGAAATTTACAATCGCCAATGTCGCACAAACTTTTTGCTGAACACAAACTTAGTTTATGCCAACCTTCTTTGAGGCACCTATGACAAATTCTTTTCTTTTTTATGAAATGCCACTTGTCATCTACTGACAAGGAAAGAAATTTGTCACATTGCGTCAATGAATGATGTTGTTGACATAAAACACAATGAATTTTGCCTGCAGCAGCCGTGGATGAACTATTTTTTGATTTTGACCTAGATTTCTCTCCATCAACGACTGCGTGCACCTTATCCCTGACTCGGCTAATGGCAGCGGGAGTCGAACTCGTCACGCCAGCCGATTCAGGGAGAAGACCGAATCTAGACTGAAGCTCGACTATGTCGGCCAGGAAATCGGCGAACATGTCGAGAATGGGTAGACCACTGGCCACATGACTGCCGGCGTAGGCCACCCATTGTGCTCGTAACAGTGGGGGAACTTTAGAAATAACCGATTGAATCAGCTCTGGCGATGTTAGGTAGTGAGGCTGGTCAAGTAACCGAATCGCTTCCACACAATTACGAACACGACTAGCAAAAATAGCAAGGTCTTTACCTTCACCGGAGACGCGCGGTAAAGCGCGCATTGCGGCCGCCTCCTGAGCCACTATAAGCTCGGGACGGCCGAAGCACGTATCGAGCGCGCGCAGCACGACACCAGGCTCACGCGCCGTTGCCAGCAGCATCATGACCGCTTCACGCGCGCATCCCTTCAACGCTTTATTTAACCTAGCTAGATTTTCCACTGCAGAATGCGAGTCCATCGTGTCTAGGAACGCTCTTTTAAAAGTAAGCCATTCTAAATGTGATTTACCGTCGAAAAACGGCAATGGAAAATCCCTATCACCCCTACGGTGGCAAGCGCCTTTATTTACATTTTCTATGAGAATGCCTAACGACTTCACAAGGCGGTCTGAATCGCTGCAACAAAAATGCGTTTTAATATTTGTAGCTGTGGTGGCTAGGTCAGCCGGTTTTATAGGCGTTACCGGGACTGGGGAAACTAGAGCCTGGCGAGAGGGGCCGACCGAGATAATTGGATTAAATTCAGCGCGGTCAGTTAGCCCAACTGGATCATCTTCCAACGCTTTTTGCGATTTCTGCAGCCAGTCATTGACTGAACGACAGCTTAATGAACTACGATGACTGGCATCGGCATCTATAGCCGCCAATTCCGCTCGTAGTTCCAACTCCGCTGCCTCGCGTACTCGCGCGGCGACCGCGGCGGCCGTCTCTGCGGTCTTCTGCTCTAATTCAGCCATACGGCGAGCATGTAACGCCTCTGCGGCTAACTTTCTAGCCACCATTGTAGCAGAAGAACGAGATGAAGTTCTACTTACTGTTCTCGACTGAGTCTGGATGGTAGTGTCTGGCCTCAGCGGGGGCTGATTGCCGGAGACGGGCCTCGAAGGGGTCTGGACTGCGGCCGCCGTTGCGTCGGCGGTTGAGTGGCTGGGGCCTGGATGTTCCAGCTCCCTCTCCGCAGCGTTCCCTTCAGCTCCCATCTTGGCACCCGCACGAGTAAGCACCATTACCACTACCTACTACAATGGCTGTCGAAGGACCACGATTTAGCGGACTGAGTCTGTATCACCAACTGCTGGTTCTAAAACTTGAGACTAAGCTACAAATCCAAACGCGCTGATGATCGTTGGTAGACTGCCATTTTAATACAGAATAACAAAAGAGTATAAAAATAAACCTATTCTAAATTTAAAGAAACACTATTTCAAAATATATTAAAAAGTAAATATCTATAAAAAAGGTGCGTTGCGCACAGCGAGCACTGCACCAACGAGGCAGACGACACTTACATTATTTTCCTGTACATGCTGCATAAAAAAAACTCTAGATAGAATTCAAATATACACGAAAAAAAAAACAAAAAAAAGAAACACTCTCTGAACATTAACACAAAACATCCATCCCTTCAATTCAATTCAATTTATTTGTCAAAACAACTTGTAGGTTCACAATCTGTTAGTGGATAGATTACTAAAAAATAAAAATACTTTCTTACAATGAAATGATACTACTAGCAATCAACCGCGACCGGCATCCTATAAAGTAGGGGTTCGTAACGAAACAATAATTATATTTAATAATCACCTTATCAAAGACGATGTAATTTGTTTTGAGCTGATTCAATATCGACATAATTCGGTTACCCAGCTGTCTGATTGATCAAAAGGCCAAGGAAATAATGGTCGCAACCGTTCACGGTGATTAAGGAATTTTAATAAGAAAACGAGAATCGATTTTTCTTGGTATTCGATTTGTAGTAACTGTTGGGTAGATGGGCATGCATTATGCAATCTGTGTATTTTGAAGTATTTTATAAGAGATGTTCGTTGTAATATACAGCGATTGCGAAGAAGAAACGGATTAAATTATTAATGTTCATGGTTTACCTGATTATAACTATATTGTGGTGACGATTTCATGGGAAGTAGGAAGTAATAGGCGCTGTTTTAATAGTTAAAATAAAGTTGCTCTTGGCATGTCTTTAAAATGAAAGTCTTTTTAATCCATATTGTTTTAGTGATCACGAGTGGTTGAGAATGATGTTTCAGGAAAGGAATCGATTCCAGGTAGGGCCAAGTATGGATTGGGGACTGGTTGATGGCAAAAGGTTCGCTTTTTATTATATAACTGGCTATATTAGGATGTAAAAGAAGAGATGCTGCGCCTACCCTAAATGAATTGGGATAATGGCAAGGGAATGATGACTACCCTGCATAACCTATCGGGTATAGGCGAGATGTTATTTTATATGTTTATAATTATATTTTATTGATATCGTAAGTTTATTTTTGAAGAAGTAAATGATGCCACTACACTCCAAGCTGTGGACGATTATGTCTACCTCGGACAAACAGTCCAGTTGGGTAGGTCTTCTTCGAGAAAGAGGTCAATCGTTGAATCCGACTCGGCTGGGCAGCGTTCGGGAAGTTGCGCGGTACCTTCTCGTCCAACTTACCACAGTATCTCAAGACGAAAGTCTATGACCAGTGTGTGTTGCCAGGGATTACATACGGGACCGATACGTAGTCGCTCACAATGGGCCTCATCAGAAAGCTCAAAGTCACCCAAAGGGTAATGGAGAGGGCTATGCTCGGAGTTTCTTTGCGTGGTCGAATAAGAAATGAGGACATCCGCATGAGAACCAAGGTTACCGACGTAGCCCGAAGAATCGCCAGACTTAATTAAATGGCAATGGGCCAATGGGGCCGAAAAGTTCTGGAGTGACGGTCGCGAACCGGAAGACGTTCCGTTAGAAGGCCTCCCACTAGGTGGACCGATGACCTGGTGAAGGTTGCGGGGACCCGCTGGATGCAAGACGCACGCAACTGGTCAATGCGGTGACACCTGGGGGAGTCTTATGTCCAGCAGTGGACGTCTTTTGGCTGAAATGATGATGATGATGATGAAATGATACCGAGACATAGACAAGGGTCAATGGAAGATGAAAACGTGTTGCGCCGATCCCAAATAGAATTGGACAAGGGCGGGCATATTTTGATGATGTAATATTTTTATCGCAAGAAAACCTCATGACGTAATCCCGACCTAGTGTTATCGTTGCAACTTGCACGTAGATTTATGGGTATTACAGTGACATCACCACTATGAACCAGTTTACCAGTTTTATGTATTACTGATGGATACCCTGTTGAAAGGCTATTGATGTGAGAAAGCTCTTAGTTTTTCATGAGTGCATTACGTAAGCTACTGACCTGATTTTTTATAGGCGTGTTGTGAAAATTGATGTTTGCATTATGGATTTCTGTGTGATGATGAGTCATCATATTTTGATGTCGTATGAATTGGCTATGATTTTGACGCTGTGGGACTGGTAGATAACAATCCCACCAAAAACAAAATTTGTAAAAAAAGCCAAGCCGCGCAACTCGCTTTTACCGTAAAAAGTAGTGAGATCCATGTAATACCAAGTCAGTTAATATATTTAATCCCTATTTAAAAACCTTTGATGTTTTAAATATAAGATTGACTTGGCCATCGCATCGCATTCGCCAATGTTAAACAGGCCATTGTAATAGCTAATCGCCATTGCATTGGCCAGGCTTCTAGTTTTATCCACAATGAAGTTATAGGAGGTCGAAAAAGGCCTGAACTGGTTCGAGAAAAGGATGGTACGGCCGTGCCGCTTTATTGCTCGACTTGGCGGGGGCACTGCCGTGCCCCCAGATTTAGCTATTGACAGGAACCTTTTTAAAAGAAGGTAACTTTGTCATCTTTATATTCGAAATCTCGAATACAAGGATAATTAAGTTTGAAATCTCTTTAATTCCTGAAAAAACCTTCGTTAAATTTAGTAGCCTGCTAATTTATCATTTGTCTGCCCATACTCCAACTTATGATGAAAACATATTACCATGTCTTCATCATCTTTACCTTCCTATTGCTCGTGATCTCATGAGACACCTCCTTTTATGCCGTATCATCGTTCACATAGTCCATCTGTAAAATAATAATAGACCCCTAATAAAATAATAAAGTATTAATTTAATAAAATATTATTATATTCATAAAACCTAAAGTAAAAATCACTTATTTACATCTATTAGGTTTTTATTAACCTTCCAGATTATCATCATCATTTCAGCTGAAAGACTGCTGGACATAGGACCTCCTTCATGTGTGGCCATGTGACATTGACCGGTCCCGTGCGTCTCGCATCCAGCGGATCCCCCGTGAGTGTCGTAAGAGGCGACTAAAGGACTTACCAGAGAATGGGCAGCACCAACCTATGCTTTTGTTACAACCGTATTGCGATCGCCAACCCGACTACCAAGCGTGGCGATTATGGCAAAGTCCTTAATGAAAGTGAGCGCAACTTTCCTAAATATTACAACTTTAATTTGCTCGCTATTCCATTGTGCAACTTCAGCTGCAATACAAATATAGTATAATCATTGTCAGAAAATACGCATTTTCTATAACAACAGCTCGTTAAAAAGTTCAGTCAGTTCCCAGTTCGATTTGGGATTAAAACTCTTCCTAGGTTTTTCCAGAGAAACACCGGCAAAAGCTATTTAACTTTGCAAGCAAATAATAGCTCCGCTATCGTTCTCCAATTTGCATGCACAAGCGTGAAAAGCAATAGGAATTGTGTTAGACATTTCGTTATACATACGTAATTGAGAAGTTTAGCTGACTCCGTTGAAATGAGACGAAAGAACGTGGAATGGGATTAGGATCCCAAAAATTGGGAGCTTCGCAAATCCCAAAAGGGGTTCTAAAAGTTGTTCTCTTGTTCGACCCCTCTGCTAATAACAGTAATGAACAGTAAAGGTCTCAATATGACATGGAGCAAGCTTTTACTCATTTATCAGCCACATTAGGACGCGGATACTTTTAAAAGGAAAATCTACTTAATCCCTTTTCGTGAGGCGCTGACGTAAAGTTCATTTACTTTTGGAATGTCTATATTTTGTACTGGCTCTTAATTGGTCTTCGAATTCTGGAGGTTTGCTACTTAAGTATAAAGGGTGTAAGGTTAAACAAGGGACATATTGAAGGAGGGTATCCAGTATTCGATTCTCGTCCCAAATATGTAAAAAAAACTATAACTTTAAATTGTGACGTAAGTAATTGTCCCATTTCCCACGCACGCTCTCCAGCTCTCACGTTATTAGAGGTTTTTTTTCATCTTTGTCCTTAGCCAGTTTTAATGTATGAAGGGAAAATGGATTATACCAAAAAGTCATCAATATCCGCGCACATTTTCTGTGATAATTGCAAGAGTGGCGAGACTTTCCCGAAATATTTGATATGGTTCTGTCTGTTATATCTAACAGTGTTTTTTTTTGTTTTTATTAGTATCATAATTATTATTATAAGCATGCCCTATTGTTGGTTTCAATATGTCCCTCATTCAAACTAACATACTGTATAATACTTAGTAAATAATTATCTATACGTCGTGTTATATTTCAAAATTAACTTTGTGTGTCAGTTTGTGTTATTCTCGTAGGTTTAGGCAGAGGTGTGCCTAATAATACACCCATAACTATTTCGTCTGTTATATTAAAGTCTGATGTATTAGGGGGTGAGACTTTTGCCATCAAGCAGGCACAAATCCTAACTCCGAGGCTGCTACTGATAATTCTTATTGAAAAAACCCAAGCACAGTGGCGGATCCTGGATTCGAACCTAGGATCTCATGCTTAGCAGTCACGCTTGCGAACAAACAGGCAGTAATATATAGCATTTAGAACATCATCCCTTTTTTTGTGTGGTGGGCAACCATCAAGTTACCCCTCCCGCTCTTGGGCAGAGCGAAAAGGAGTGTCAGACTTCTGCTGACTAAAAACCACCCATGTTTCTTCTTAGCCCTTTGTGTCGAGGCCGGCGGTATCTTTTTCGAACAACCCGCAGCCAATTACTTTTACCATAATTAAGTACTTTTACCTCATAACGCCCAAAATTTGACGTCAAATTTTGGGCTGACTTAATGTTTTTTATTTTTGGGGGTGGGAAATCATCAAATGACTCCTCCCGCTCTGGGCAGAGTGGTAGGGAGTGTCAGACTTCCACTGACTATAAACCACTCATGTTCCTTCTCAGTCTTTTCTTTTTCTTTGACGTGTGGTAAAATTAGCAATTAACCCCCCTCCCGCACTTGGGCAGAGCGACAGGGAGTGTCAGACTTCTACTGACCAAAAACCACCCATGTTCCTTCTTAGCCCTTTATGTCGAGGCCGCGGTATCTCTTACAACAACCCGCAACCCCGACGGGAGATCATCATCCCTTGGCTCAATTCTGGTTTAACGTTTCTGGCATGTTTACATTTTGGAAAAATTGGCCCTAAATAACTCGTAACGGTTCCATTATTTAACCAGTTAGGTGACATAAGCCAATTGCAACACATTTTTGGAATAAACCAGCAATAAAACGGTCAGCAAATCTCTAACGGCCAATCTGTTTGACACATAGTATAATTAAAAAGCTAATGCTGGGTATTTGTCGTCGTCTAGTTTAACTAACTAGGTTTATTAGTATTTAAAAAGTAGTAGGTTTAATAAATAAAGTTTTAGTTTTGAAAGCTTCTTTGTAGAAGAATAAGGATATATATATAGATAATGATAAGGAAGACGTATGTCTTCCTTATCATTATTCATATCTCTTATATTTTTGTCGTAAAAATTGGATAGTCTTTGCTAGATGCAAGCTCACCCAAATGAAATAGTTTGATCAATATCATAATTCTCTTTTGCCAAGAAATTACCCACCTGTGTTGGGGTCGACTGCCAGTCAAATAAAAAACAGCTCTGTGGTGAGGCTGGTTGTAGGTATGTCGAAATAAAATAGTCTAACAACCTGCAAAAGAACTTTCGTAAAACGTCTGAAACGAATAAAGACTCATTTTGACTCTCCGAGATCACAAGCAGCTGATGATGCCATAATTTTTTTTTGGGAGGTTTGTATTCATCAAATAACCCCTCCCGCGAAAGTGAGTGTCAGACTTTTACTGACTAAAAACCACCCATGTTCCTTCTTAGCCCTTTATGTCGAGGCCGAGGTATCTCTTACAACAACCCGCAGCCATGATGGCATGTAACTTGCTTACCATTAGACAAACCGCAAGATGCTTCAAAACACTATTAAACAAAAATGTACTCAGCTACGAGTACTAAAGTACTGCGTACCAAACTTAGCAAGCACTCAACTAAACATGCATTTTTATGTTACATTATGTGACGCTAGTTTTTTACTAGTTCATCTCGCCCAGAACTTTTGAAAGACCACAACTCTTAGTGCCAACGTACTTTAGATGAACGTCATAAGTTATTTACAAGCACGTTTCTATATTAGCATGAAAAATAGAAGTAACCCAGCGTCCTAAGATATAATTATGAAAGCATAAAAGAATGAATAAATCCGCTAATTCCAGCACTCCACTTAGTGGAATGTTTTTGCGATTGAAAGTTCCTGTTTCGATTCGCTTGTAGACGACGCTTTGAATACTAAGTGACAAATGAGACGAATGCAAATTAAATACTGGTACAATTTTACACGAGTTTGGATTTTTTTTTCTCGGCTGGACTATACAATAGAATTAACACCAAGAAAAAAGTGGTCTGACCAATTATGTAACATTATTTAGCTTGTTTTTTATGTAGTCAGAAGCTGATACAGATAAAAGATACTCCTGCACCAAGGAGTATCTTTTACCCAGAATCTAGGCTGTTGAGGACAGATAAGTTGGCGCTCAATCTGAAAATACAGCATCATCCAAATATAATAGTCGGAAAAAGTCGTAGAGGAAAGTCGAGCCCCAGAAATGGCTGAGCATAGGCAAAACTAAAAAGCTTTAGAAATAACTTATTTTGTCCAACCTCTCAAAACTTCCTTGGCTAATCAATGGAATGTTACTAACTTGTTCCCTGTATGGCAAAATTGTCTTTTTACCGTTAAGTATGTACTTACCAGGAATTATGCTCTTGTCAAAAATTTTAATACCCTTTATTAATGTTGAACCACTATGGTAATGGTGGGTGTATTTGCAAACATTTAAACTCACATACATCAACATTCAGACCCGGAACAATTGCCTATAAAATATGTAGTATGCTTGCATATTTGTCAAAGAAACTAATTTTCACTTATTTAAAAATGCACCAACACAATGAAGTAAAAACACAACTATTTCTACACATTAACAGAGTAAAACATTACCATACTTACTAGCCATACTAACTCTGTCCCTGCTTACCCACCGTACTCCAGTGGGCTCGGACGCATCGGCTGTAGTCTTTTATTTAGCTCAAACGAGCCATGTTACTTGCTTGCGTGATTGTAAACAGCTTTCAGTCGATTGGAAAACTGAATTGAATTTTGTACTGGTAACGTGGAAATGTTTGAAATTTATAGTTGGAGAGAAATTGCTAAAGAATGTTATTATGTAGATTATTTAGGAGATAAGTAATGAGAATAAAAACTTCTGTGGTTAATAAGGAACAAGGATTTTGGATGTTCCAATATGGTTCTTCCGAGGTTCCTTAAGTGTTAGCATTTTAGGAACCTAAGAAAATTCATATTCGGAATAGTAATTTTAGACGCTATAAAATAAAAATTATGTGTATGGAATAACATGGCCAGAGATAGAGATGATAGAGAGATTTGGAAGGATAAAAGACGTGTGACGCTCCCTTTCGTTCCGCCCAGAGCGGGAGAATTCATCTGATGATTTACAACAATACAAAAAAAGCATTAACTTGGCTACCTTTACAAAAAACATTGTATAAAGGCTAGACTTTTTCAAGAGAACAAAATTAAACATTTTAAACCAGAACTAATCATCACTTAAAGTTATACATTAAACCATTACTTTTGCCACTAACACTTCTAGTTTTTTTTTGTAATGCAGACATTCGACCATTCATAACAGAAATCCGTACACAACAATTACACGACGACTGAACAATAAATCCAAACCATTTCGATATTAAAACGATGTCCACTCGAATAGAAAACAATCGAATAGAAAATCAAATAATTGATATAAACCGCGCGCTCATATCATTAATCACGTTAACTATCGAGACGTCAATAAAGTATCATATTTTTGACGTAAATAATTCGTATAAAGGGTAGCAAAATAATGTGTATTACTGGGGTATTTATTATCATAGTGACGTGGCGGGTTGGGACTGGGTAATATATCTCTCGGGGCGGTCAATGCCCAGGATTCTGTTTTCCTTCATTTCTCTGACAGCGTGAAAATCGTCAAGGGTCATTTGTTGGCAAATTTACGGCTCATGAAGCTTGAATGTGTGAAGGATGCTGTGAATAAATCTGTTGTAAATGTTCTAGGGAATTATTGTTGTAGTTTTTAAAACAAATACATTGTTATAGTAGGCATGATATATTTTTATTTAAGAGAGCTATTTTGTCTGAATTACAGTCTGATTTAATATGTCTACCAATGTTTCTTTATTAGTCATTGTGTTTGCACGATTGTTCATTTTACATTGTAGTTTCCTTATCAGTGTACAAATTTACCAGAAATTGTTACATAAGAAATTTAATAGCCTGCTATAAGTAAGCTTATGATAAAAACGATTAAAACCACAAAAAAATATTAAAAACAAGTTATCTGTTTCCAACTAAATTCATCCGATTCCCTTTTAGAAACAAAAAAAAGAACTTTCACAGACCCAGTAAAACTTTTGTCACTACCCCTACCATTGGTTGTCGCAATGAACGAATGCACCGAAAATTTCACCGTCGATTTCATATCGGTATCGGGCTAATCATCGACATTACACAGATGACTGATTAAGCA
The DNA here is from genome assembly GCA_932274075.1 of Diarsia rubi. Classification (NCBI taxonomy): domain Eukaryota; kingdom Metazoa; phylum Arthropoda; class Insecta; order Lepidoptera; family Noctuidae; genus Diarsia; species Diarsia rubi. The sequence continues at coordinate 13,096,821 of OW026424.1, read as the reverse complement.
ATTTCTCGCTCCACTAATCGCATGCGTACAGACGCATTTCATTACAATATATTACTGAACAATATGTAATTTAGCACATTTCCTCTTGAATGGGGCAGGTATTATTTATGCTGGTTGTCAAGTGCTCACAGGGTGATTGAGAAAAATATTCAATTAAAATGCAGTTTAGTGGACATAGTGTTTGAGTGAGCAACGTCGTATTTTATTTTTTAAAAACAAGTTATGTTTTATTTGTTTTTGTACAAATTACCAAAAATAGAGAGGTGTCTTAAGGACACCCGTTATATTTGCGTATTCTCAATATTGACGTCAGGTTTCCTTAGTGATTGTACACTAGTTATCGCGGCCTCGACATAGAGGGCAAAGAAGGAACATGGGTGGTTTTTAGTCAGTAGAAGTCTGACACTCCCTTTCGCTCTGCCCAGGAGCGGAAGGGGTTATTTGATGATTTTACACCCGCCAAAAAAAAAAAAAGGTTTCCTTAGTGATCGGAAAGTGCCACAAAAATCACTGCAAACATTGAAAAACGTTACAAAGATTTTAATGGTGTTGTTTTTACTGTCACACATTTCACGGTCTAGACCCGTGCGATAAAGAAGTTCGTTTGAATAATCAAAATGAAACTGATAAAATTTATTGTAACTATCGAAAACAGCCACAATGATTTCGTAGTAACAAAACAAAAGATATTCCGGTTACTAAGATATCTTGGAACTCAATATTGTTGCCTGACTGCCCCGGGCAATGAAGAAAACTAAGCCGTGAATACAGAAAGAAAATTAATTAAATAACTTAATTTCGCATTATTGGATTTTTAAGATTACGGTCTACTTTGTTTCAAAAATGTACCCTCCTTATGTTTCAGTGTGCTTTATTAAAAATTGATAAGCGGAAATTAATAAGTGCCTTCATGTTTAATTAATGATCTAGGAGAGAATTTTAAGTGTATTATTTTGTATTTTTTTTTTCAGAAAGCTAATTATTAAAAGGTAATTTAAAATAGGCCTATATACAGGGTGTTTGGAAGGGAGCTGTACATACGCCTAGGGTAGAAACTAGGGATAGTCTGCTACCTACCCCCGCCCATTATATTGACCTTGGCCTCAAGGTTTTTTTTTAATTTATTATTATTTTTTATTTGACTTTTTGACTAAAACTACCTGTAGCTCAAAATCTATCCATGGGACCGGTCGGCTAATGGTCTTGTTTTAATCGTTAGAGTCTTAGGGTCCTGCAAAAAATTATTTTACACCAGAAAATTGTGGAGAAGAAAAGTTATGGGGCCTGAAGTACCGTAGTAAGGTAAAGAAATAATTTTAAATTAAAAAAAAACCTTGAGGCCAAGGTCAATATAATGGGCGGGGGTAGGTAGCAGACTATCCCTAGTTTCTACCCTAGGCGTATGTACAGCTCCCTTCCAAACACCCTGTATATATGTTTTAAAAAATTATGTTAGATGGCAAACTTATACTAGAACCAACTTAGAACCAAAAAAAACGAAGATATGGGACATCTACCAACCCGCACTGGGCCCGCGCGGTGGATAATAGATCATCCCTCTCCTAGAGGAGGCCTGAGTCCCTGCAGTGGGAACATTATAAGCTAATGATGATGATGATGATCTATCATTACAGTTTTTTTTAGATAACTACAAAGCACATTTTAAGGTCTGGCGCAATTTAATAAACATATTTGAATTTGAACCACTATGGGCCTGTATAACTATTAAGTTCCCGTTAACTTTTTTGGCAGATACTTTCGTACAAATTGTGTTCCATTTTTTAATTTATTCGGTAAATAGAGAACAAAAGACAATTTCGTTTATTTGGCAAGAATAACAAAACTACCAAATTAGGCCGTATACAGATGAAAAGCTGCATAGCCGGCGCCGATCTACCAGTGCTTATCGGCGCTGGTAGATTTCATTCAACTTGTTGGCGAGTTCAGCGCTTATCGGCGCTTGTTCATATAAATGCCTGCGCCGGTTACCTGCAGGGACCGGTTCCTATAAGCGCTGGTAGGCAGCTTTTTTTCTGTATACGGCCTTAGAAGCGGAGTGGCAGGATATCGTAAAATAGGCCCTAAGTGCTATAAACCGATTCTTGATTTTTATTCAAAAACCATTACAAAGGTATAACCTTATCTGACCCTGGTACCTCGTGCAAAGATTATCCCTATTCCTCCAAGTCCAATACCATTTTCCATTTTTCCCACATTATTAATCGCCTTATTTAGCTTATGTAAGGAAGACTAGCCAAGTTCGCACACGTAGCGCATTGTGATCAAAATAGGGAAAGCGGGTAAACAGGAACAGCGCCCGTGGCAAAATAATTGTTGCAAGGATCGCGGAACTTAAACTGGGTACTAGCATACCCAGCGTAGCCATTAAACTTCCCGCACAGAAATGCTCTTTGCTGTTGGTTAATTTGCATGTGCATTGTCAAACCGTATCGGGAGTTCGAAACGGACCTAGCCACTGGCCAGCGAAACTGCGAAACAAACTTTTGTCATTCCAGCATTTTACATATTCCGATTTATAGCGAAGAAACGAGTTTTCGTTTCACTCATTCCTGTAGTCTTTGAAGTAATTTGAAATCGTTTTACCAAGTTTGAACGGATGGAAATGATTTTGTCGTATGTTAAACGATTGGGTATACGGAAATAGAAAACGGTCGATTTCTTTTTTGTCCTGTTTGTGATGTCGGACGAATGTGTTTAATCAGTTATAGAGATGTGGTTTTTTAAATTTCATTAGTGTTAAAGTCTATAAAATCACAAGAAACGAAGAAACTCGATCGGCTAATAGTACATTGTTATCTGAGGGGCGAAAGTTACCCGACTGTCCCGAGACAGGGTTTGGCACCCGTAACGTAGTGAGGGCGCTAATAGCTCGAGAGACTAAACAAGTAATTTACCCGAGGTAAACACTGTGCTTTTCATTACGAATACGAGGAAATTAAAAATAAAAACCTAAATAATTAGCTAAAGAAAAAAATCGTGTTGATCGGATTGTCGCTTTCCCGCTTTTATTGTTTTTTTTGTCCTCTAGTCATCCAGCTATAGGTACAGCCAATATTTTTGATACTCAGCATTAAAAAAAAAATGGCAAAGATTTTGTCAAAATCTATGTCATTTTAGAGAAATAGTTAAAACTAAACTACTTATATTAAAGTCTCACTATAATTTTATTCTTAAAAACTTTGTTTTTTTAATTTTAAATCGCGCTGTAATTGAGTGGCTGTATAAAAAGTTGGAACATGGTTCGATAAAAATGTGAAATAGACCAAGTTTTTTTTTAATAATTTGACAGCTGTTAGTTGAAAGTGATTCTACCTAGGGCTGAAAAGTAGTACTTTCAACACGCTCCGCAGGCATTTTATGACCTACTTTCAGAGTATGAGTAATGAAAAAGTATTTTTAAAACAGTGTTTTTATCACCTGACACTCTATTCTCCGGTAGAATAGGTCGTGGTTACATAATTACAGCCACTTAAAATCAATCTTCGGGTTAAGCCGCGCTTACCTAGAGTTTCCTTCGTGCCTCGGAAAGTACAGTAAGCCATTGGTTCCGGCTGTCATTGGTAGTCATTGACAATCTGTAGTCACAGGTCAATGGACCGACAGTCTTACAACTAGTCTTACCAAAAAGTGTCGTATTACCCACTCTGAATTGTAGAGGTTTCAGGTTAGATATAGGCAGTCGCTCCTTATAAAATACTGGTATTCAACTGCATCTGGTTAGATTGGACCGACTCGAACAAAGCCGGGAAAAGCCTCGGCAGATGATGATGAGTCTATTCTTCGCTACAGTAACCAAAAGCAAAACGGACACACAAAGTTTTGCAATTATTTTTTATCATTCTTGTTTGCATGCTCATCAACTAGAATGGTGGTCCTTCGAGTTATAAACAAAGTTTTTTTAATACTCGCCACTAAATAAGTTGACGCATTTTGCTATAAAACGAACCTCTAGCTAATGGCACATTCTGCAACATTTTCTCATTAAAAATACACACAGCAGGCGGTAAAATTAAAAAAAAGTCGGAACAAGAGAATTTTTTTAGAAAATCCCAAGGAAGTAGGAATTGTCGATAATTTTAATAACAAACTACGACCACGCTGCCTTTGACATAACGATTGACGTTTAATTTTAGTACGCGGAAACGAAATGGTTGGCCTCAAACAATAGGTACCGTTTAGACATTATTTTTTAGTGTACATTATTTGAGAACGTGGGGGGAAATAATTAAAAAAAGACATTTATGAATTCAAATAAAAGACCTGTTATTGCAGAGCCTGTTTCATATAATTACTAAAAACAATTGATAGAAAATGTAAAATATTGTGGTCCTCACCAACATTGTACAAATTATAAAAAGTACATTTTGAAATAAGTGGGGAAAGTTTGTTATTGCAGTCGAGTCGTAGACGAGGCTATTATGGAGCCAAAAACTGCAGAAACGAATGCTCACGTCTATCAAACGACATTTTTCAATAATATATTTTTTTATTTTACTAAATATTTGCTTACAAAAAGCTCTTGGTCGAACAAAACACAAATTCCATTAAACTCAGTACGAATTCAACTCTACTTAACAAGTAGAAAGGTTGTAAAGTGTAATTAAATACAAACTTGAGCTTTCATGTGAATTAACATTCAGTACCATTCATCCTCTCAATTCAAGTAGCGATGAAAAGGGCTTGAAGAGGCTTTGATTAGGAAAACATCTTCTTCATCTTGAGTACTTTTAACTGTTTACATGTTAAACCTGAGGTTCATGTCTATCTCATCTTGAATGATTCTTTTGAAAACAGGAAAGGATAATGCACCGTGCATGCTCCATTTGAGGGAAATGTTTGTATTTTTTTTTGTTGAATTCATGTTTTTCTTGAAAAAAATCGTCTGAAAAAAACTGCCCATAGAAAAAATATGGTAAAAAAAAGTTCTAACATGAATTCATAATAAGATTTCACATTTTCATTAAAATGTTTCAAAATGTCAGTCAGATACACAAAAATAGGTAAAGGATATTATGATTCATAAATAAAAATAAAATTTCTAGAAACAAAAATTCGATACCCAATAAAGAAAAGTCCGCCATACTTAAAAGTTTAAACAGCACAGCAAATTAAAAAGCAATAATAAAAAAAAAACAAGAAGGAAATTCCAATAACGTAGCCTTTAATATTAAAACTTCAGAAAACAATTCGTTTCAATAATGGAGCAATGCCCGCGAGCGCCGTTCAAAATAAAGTATTTAGAGTACAGCGTGGCACAGTTTATTACGAAATTTATCGTTACTCAAACTTTGTGAATCGATTATTAATTTTTTGTTCAACTACTTCGATTATTTTAAAGCGGATAATTGGAAAATTGTTCGATAACTTCATTTAATTTTTTGGAGCATTATTAAGGTTTTTTTTTATGAGCTTTTGGGCTTGTTACAATTTGTTGTTGTTCTATAGATATACTTGTAGTATCTGTTAACAATTCATCATCATCATCATATCAGCCGAAAGACGTCCTCTGCTCGACAAAGACCTCCCCTATGAGTCGCCACATTGACCGGTCCCTTGCATCTCACATCCAGCGGATCCCCGCAATCTTCACCAGGTCATCGGTCCACCTAGTGGGAGGCCTACCAACGCAACGTCTTCCGGTTCTTGGTCGCCACTCCAGCACTTTTACAATTATTTTATAATTAAAATGTTTGAATAAGTTATTGGGGACTACGAGCTTGAAATGAAACGATGTAGAGTAATACAAAAACCATTTGAAGTAGAAGTACTTTAGTGCGATTAGAAACTAAAGAAAAATTTAGGTTGAGGAGGTACAAACCGGGTGGGCTTGTACCTCGCACCACCATTCCCAAACCTCTGGAACTCTCCTGAAATTCAGAAAAAACAGTGGTGACCTGCCAGGCGAAAAAAATAACATACAACTTTTAGTTACTGTCCGTACTTAGCAGGTACCTACGTTTCCCTAACCAGACAGGTAAACCATATACTCCGACAATGTTAATTAAAACGTTTTGTAAACGAAAACATGTTATTGTTTATTATCGTATAATACCCCTAAGGCTAAGAAAACCCACAGACAACGGAATACATTTTCATAAAATAAATAAAACAACAACATTGAATAACCATTTTATGTTATTAAAATACTTGTACAAAGAACAGCAATTTAAAGTGCACCCGCCTCGAAGCTACAAAAACAACCAACTTGGATACAACAGAACTTGATCACAACAATCTAATGAATGGACGTGAATTTTTTATTTTTTTTATTAAATGGCATCTCGCAGTTCAGTCTAGGAGACTGTCTTCTGCTTAACCGGGCAAATCCCTGTGGGTGCCTTGAGTTTAAGGCCTCCAGCCAGGGCAAAAACTTACAAACTAAGTGACAAATCGCTAAGGGCACCCCCTGTGGGGTACGGACCTCGGCTTAGGACGTCACTGGGGGAGGGCAGCAAGGGGACAGGCTGGATCTGAGTGATGTTATTTAAGGGCTGGTTTAAAACTACTGGCTCAGCATCGCGGGCTGGCTCTGGCGAGGGTCGGGGGGGGCTTGAAATGGGATTCCGCGACGACGGACCGCGGCGGCGCGGTCGGAATGACGGATATTTATGTCTGTTCTTCCTAAGAGTACTGGTTTCCCTACTGCTTTCTTGAAGAATAGTAATAGGGTCATCAGGAGTGATAAGAGTATGCCGCGGACGGCGGGTCTTGCTAATACGCGATGGTTCGTATCGGGCGGCCGATGTGACCAGAGGGTTCCTATGCTTGACTGCAGAATCAAAGAAGCGCTTGGAAAGGCGTTTCATGAATTGAAGAAGGGTGGGCATTTTAAGATCTAAATGAAGACTGGAATTACGGATGAACCACGGGGCTCCGGTGATCCTACGGAGAAGTCGGTTTTGTAGAGTTTGCATCGTGTGGATGTGACGCGAATGAGAGTGAGCAAATACGACACAAGCGTATGTCATAATTGGTCGGATCACTGAGGTGTAAAGCCGCAACTTGCACTTGAGTGACAATTTGCTCTTTGTTTGAAGAATGTAGTGGAGCCTACTCATGGCAAAGGCCGCTTTGTTACGAGCTGCTCTTATATGCTTCCCGAAGGAAAGGTGATGGTCGAGTATGACTCCCAAGTACTTGGCTTGCTTCTCCCAGTGGATAGGCTTACCGTACATTGTGATCGGACGTGGTGGGGGACGCGAAAGTCGAGGTTTGGTGAAAAGTACCGCCTGACTTTTGTCCGGATTTACTTCGATCCTCCACTTTCGGAACCACGCGCTAAGCGCATTGGCTGCCGACTGTAGAGATCGCGCGATAGCGCCTTGTTCGCGACCGGAATAGAAAATAGCCGTGTCATCAGCGAATAGGGCTATTTGAGCCTTCTTGATCTTTGGGATATCGCTAGTAAACAGCGTGAAAACTAAAGGGGAAAGTACGGAGCCCTGAGGGACTCCAGCACGAATCGGATGCGGGGAAGACAGAGCTTCTCCTATGCGATAGCGGAAAGTGCGATTCGACAAAAAGTCCCGTAAGATGAGCACGAGACGGTCAGGCACTCCCATTTGGTACAGCTTGTATATTAAGCCGTTGTGCCAGACTTTGTCGAATGCTTTCGCTATATCGAAAAATAACGCGCCTGTCATCAGGCCACGCTGAAAACCAGCGCTGACGTGTTCGACGATGCGATGAACCTGATGAATACACGAGTGCTCGGTCCTGAATCCGAACTGCTCGTCCGGAATGAGGCTCTTTGCTTCGACATAATCTTTGAGCCGCTTATAAATAAGCCTTTCATAGATTTTGCCGAGCGTGGTCAGGAGACTGATTGGCCGGTAGCTCGACGGCTCGGCCTTAGGTTTGCCTGGCTTGGGAAAACCTATTACAGTGGCCTCTTTCCAAATTTGCGGAAAAATATTATTAGCTAGGGCAGCATTGAAGATGCCAGCCAGTAGCACTATGAGTTGAGGAGGTAAAAGTTTAATCACCCTGTTGGTGATGCCGTCGGAGCCCGGTGCTTTCCGAGGCAGAAGCCTGTTAACGATCTCTTGCACTTCAGTGGGAGTCACTTCAGGCAGAGGGTTATCAGGGTCTTCCACAGGTGGTAGGTTAGTTTTGTGATCGACTACTGCGTTCACCTTATCAAGATGACGCTTGTCGACCGGTTGAGAACTATCGGTGCACTGAGCTTCCAGGCTGTCTGCCAGGCATTCAGCCTTCTCGGAGTCGTCAAAGGCGACGCTCTTGTCTGGTCGATTGAGAGGGGGCATCGAAGCCTCATCGGTGGCACGCAACTTGCGTTGCAGTTGCCAGAAAGCCTGATGGGTTGGCTCGAGGTCGCTGAGCATGTTGTCCCACTGAGTGTTACGAAACTCACTAGTGCGTTTCTTTACAGCAAGCTGCAAGTTACGCATGTGGGTTTTGTTTGACTCATTTGGCCAACTACTGTAGGCACGTATGGCCGCGTTCTTCTCGGTTATCAGATCGCGTATGTCCGCGGGTAGTTTCCAGCGATGATCACTCATCTCCGGTACCTCCCGCGAGCACTCCGTAATAACGGACTGAACGTGAGCTGTAAACGAGTTGATGGCGGCCGTCGTGTCTGCGACTGAGACAATATGATCGGGGATCTCGTCCAGGTGCGGCGACGTGGTCGATTTCAGCTTTTCGCCTAATTTCTTCCAGTCGGTGATCGTAATGGTCGCAGGAGGCTGGCTGGGGTCAGAAGGACCCGACCGAGGAACCAAGTGCATTAACACTGGACGATGATCAGAGTGGAGCTCATGTAGCGTCTCGATGGAACGCAACCTGAGGTTGATGTTCTTGAGCAGCGCTATATCGAGCACGTCTGGACGATGGTCAATGGTACCCGGGTAGTGGGTAGGCTCCATGGGAGCGATAGTGTCGAAGTGAAGCTTCTCGCCAAGGCTAAACACGACTTTCCCCCTAGGGTTCGTGGTCGCGCTGTTCCAGGCAGGATGTTTGGCATTGAGATCACCCGCTAAGATAACGGCATCACTCAAGCCGAAGAGGACTGTGAGGTCCTTGTCCAGAAGACCGTGATCTTCAGGAGTGAGAGTAGGGGGCATATAAGCCGAGATAATATGAACCGGTGGATGGCCGGTCATACCGAGCCGACAGACTGAAACCTCTAGTAGAGAAACAAGTGGTGGGGCATCGATGGGGATGCAGTGTAATTCTTTGCGGTAGTAAATGAGCGTACCGCCCTTATGGCAGCGAACCCGATCATTGCGTACCATGCGAAAGTTTGCAATTTTTGGGTCGCGGTGACTCGGCTTGAGGAAAGTCTCTTGCACGAGGAAAACATCGATGAGATGGTCGCGAAGAAAGGCGGCGATCTCATCGCGCTGTGTTTTAATGCCACCGTTGGCATTAAAGAAACCTAACTTGAGGGATCTGGGTAGGCCGCAGGATAATTTTGTGGTACCCATTATTGTTTTTTGTAATTGATTCCACGGAGTGACTCCTTGAGGTTGTACTTGAGGAAAATCTTCCCAAGCTTTTCTCCATCAAAGTTCGCCTCCCTGATTTCAGCCGCGCAACGGTCGGCTTCGTCAGTGGCGAACCAGTGGAAGGCTCCCAAAATCGTCTCATAGTTCGACTGATTTTGGGGGGCTGTCGTGTTCACGGGCCTGAAGGGCTCCGAGCGACGAGGATTGGCTGGTGCTGAGAAGGCCTCCCTTGGAGGGGGCACAGTTTCGGAAACTGCAGAATTGACGGGAATAACAGGCTGATCCATTAATCCCGGAAGAGGGGTGGGTTGCTTTTTGCCGAGAGGGGGAAACTCTTTTTGGCTGTTGAGAGCATCCCAGTGGAAGGGTCGCTGAGGACCAAGACGATCTGGCATCTGGGAAGATGGTACTTTGTAAGAGCCCTCTCTGATTTGGCGAGCGTTGGCGCGCTTTGCCAGCTTCGCGGACGAAACTTTGGGAGCTTTAGGGCAGCCACGGTAGTTAGCCGGGTGACCCGATTGGCCGCAGAGAACGCAACTAGGCGGCTCTGTGCACTGTGAGATGTCCTTAGGACGAGGGCATTCTGAGGTGCCATGGTTTCCCAGGCATTTTACGCACCTATGAGGAGCGAAACAATTGTTGGCGCTATGGCCGTACAACTGACAGCGGTGACACTGTCCAATTATAGAGAGGCTGTTAGGCTTCTGAATGATAATGCCCGATAGCGAGCAGACGGCCTTCACCTTAAAAATAGGGTGATGGCCTTCAACGCGGTCACAGACGACCAATACCATGTCGTATAGGTCTCCGCCGCGCGCTTTGTGAAGGCGGTGCACAGCTATTACTGGCACCCCCTGAAGTATGAGATCATCTTTGATCTCAGAAGACGGTATTTCCTTAGGGATCCGCCTAATCACCACACGGTGAGGCTTCTCCTCGGGAAGGGAGTACGTATGAAAGGCAATATGCCTTTCGCGAAGGTGGCGGGTGAGTTCCCTGAAGTCCGAGGACGAGGGCACCATCACCTTGATACCAATTTGAGTAGCGCGGGCGTTTGTGTACTGAATCTTGCGATCCGCACACATCTTGGACACTTCTGTCCATTTCCCTTTCTCGTGAATGTAGATAGGGGGCGGGGGCTTTTGCTTCCGAGGAACTATCGGAGCAGAGTTAATAGCCATAGGGCTAGACGGGCGGCTAATTGGTGTAGCCTGAGTGGCTGGGGCGGGCGAAGAAGGGCAGGAGCTCACAGGTGTAGGGACCACTGCGGTCGCTACAAGCTTTTTGGGTAAGCTCGCTTGTGAGTTTTTGCCCTTCTTACGCTTGCCCTTGCCGACAAGCTGATAATCGTCATCGGACGATGGGTTATTTGAGCTGTCTGACAATGAGCCATTGTCAGACAAAGGAACTGAGGTATCCATTTTCTCAGAAATGGACGCAGGTGCGGCGGCGGTCTCCTTTGTACCTGAAACAATAGCAGGTAATGGGGCGGCTGCTGTCACGATGGCGGGCTTCGTAGAACTCGAGGCGGCGGATTTTGCCTTTGTCCCTGAAACAATAGGTGTTGACAACGACGATGATGACTGGACGGCGGGTTCCGTAGAAACACCTGGTTTCTTGGAAATCGGGGCGGCTTTCCTCAAAGGAATGCCTTGATCGGCGGGCGGAGGTGACAGGGGGCTGTCAAGTGCATCGCTAAAATCGGCGATAACGGGCCGTCGGAGCGCAGCCAGCTTGCCTCCATACCTCTCTCGGACGAAATCGCTCGAGTCGAGGAGCTCCTGTAATATACGTCTGAGGGCATCCAACTCCTCGCGGAGTTGACTGACTTCAGACATATTGATAAAATTAAACAACTAAAAATTAGTCGTCATGACGAAATTAAAACCCTACAAGGCCTAACACCCTAACAACCTAACTCCCCGGGTGGACGGGCCCGGGGGTGTGTGTGGCCTCCCTGTCAGGGGGGATGGTGTGTGTGACAGGGGAGGTGTGTACCTACTGGTGTGCCCTAAGCTTGTAAACCTGTCGCCAGTCTTATTGTGCGACAGGGCCCTATTGGGGTCTAGTGCGAAGGGGTAGACACACCCAACCGACACTAGGTGTGTAGCTGTGGAGAGAACCAGAGACTAGGTTTGACTAGGAGATCCCCCAAGGCCAAGCTCCTAGCTCTCGACTCCAATGGGTAGCCTCGCCCTGAAGGGGTCTGGCGGGTAGGATTGGGGCACCACCCTCTTGGCTTCGTTGGCACCGTAAGGTTTCCACCAAGAACCACGAAACTGTGGTTTTTCCCTGAGGGGGCACAACGTTTTGACGATATTTCTCTCAAACAGAAATAGATGAACAAAAGTTGTCTTGAAAAAGACACCAATTATTCGACGGGTGTAGTCTGAGACTACGGATGACGTCACAGCGCTGGGGGCGCGCGACGAACCGGTGACACTGATAGCGGCGGGCGGGGGGTAGCGCAGGTAGCGATACACGTCCGTACGCGGCGGCGGTCAGACGGCGAGTCGAATGGACGTGAAATACTAACACCCGTATTTTTAGTATCGACTCGAGCCCATTTTTTGAGCTTAGGTCGTCTGTCGTTGTCATGACAACAAGGAATTATCGCCCATCAAATCAATCCTAGAATTTCTGACCGCAATAAAAGCAGATCTTCTAAAAAGGTACATTACCTCCTACACCGGCCATCCTTGCCAAACGTCTGGGTTGCATTCTGCTTTAATTAATGCAAACGGTATCATGTGACTGTAATCAATATTAAAGATAAGTCATTTTAAATTGGAAAGTGAGCGATTTTGTCAAATTATAAGCAAACTGTAGCTGTCAATATGTCTAATAAGGCAGAATGTAGTCGGGTCAAGTCTAACTTAAGTTCAGTCCACGACTAACGATCCCAGTGTACGTTCCCATACACCACAAAACATGGGCATTTTATGGAGAATAACCTGACCTGATCTTCAATATAAGGATATACCATAAAATTTTATTTTATACCAGTTACTTTGTCCATTGAATACACCTCGTATTATGCTAATACTATAGCATCACAAAGGCGGGGACACTGCATTGTAGACTCGCCTACAAATTTGAATAAATATAAACAGTAAACGGGGTAGAATGCATTAACGTTGGCTTAAATTTTAAAAACGTCTCATAGAGTGTTATGTATGGGCTCTTAAGCGCATCTTGAGATATCATTAGGGCAGTCGCAACGTGCCTCGGCGGAGATTAAGACTAGCTGGCTCAGAGTTGCCACGACAATGCAAGCTCTTTGTATGTTGGCTAAATTAAAATGTGGCTTATGTTACGTGAAATTGCATTAACCTCAAAAGTGAAATATGTTTGTGTTTTGTTTGTTTTTTGAATAATGTAAGAGGTCAGTGTTATGTTCCACTTTTGTTTGGTTTATACAAAATGATGGTCGTATGTGAAGTCCTTATGTTGGATACTTTATGTGTGAGTTAATGTCTATCTTGCTCAAGAGTTCCATTAGTTGATCCTTTACAAAACCTAGCTTTTAATATCGCCCCATGTCTGCCAATTGAAATGTTTAAAATTATAAAACAATTGAAAAATACAAATAGTGTAGGACATGATGGCCTATCAACAAAAGTTTTAAAATCTGTAGCGGGAGAAATATCACCACATCTAAGCCATATAATTAATCTGTGCATCGAGACAGGTGTTTTCCCCGATGCACTAAAAATATCTACCATTAAGCCACTATTTAAAAAGGAAAATAAAGAGCAAATGCAATACTATAGGCCAGTTTCCCTTATTAGTATAATTTCTAAAATATTTGAAAAGTATTTATATAAACAGTTGTATAACTACCTCGAAAAAGAAAAGATACTCGCTAATGAACAGAAAGGGTTTAGATGTGGTAGAACAATAAACTTGGCAATCTACGATTTTTTACATAATGTCATGCAAAAAGTAGATTCGAATATACCTGTATGTACGATATTCTGTGACATGACACAGGCTTTCGACCATGTTCGGCACGACATACTTATTGAGAAATTAGAAGCTTATGGCATTAGAGGTAACGTCTCAAACCTTATTAGATCTTATTTAAGTAACAGAAAACAATTGACAGAAATTTCAGCAATAAATAAAAGCAATAAACAGTAAGTTATATATAAATCAAGGGAACGTTTAGTTAAATTTGGCGTACCGCAAGGCACTGTCGTAGGCCCGCTATTTTTTATACTGTATATTAATGACCTACCAAAAAGTATCGACCACCAAATGACACTTTTTGCCGACGACAGTACTATAACAATCTCTTGCAAAAATAGGGACACATATGAAACTGACATTAACAATTCAATAGAATCAATGGTAAAATGGTTGGAAAACAATAATCTTAAGATAAACCTTGGAAAAACTAATATTCTGCATTTTGCCCAAAGGTCATCTATACCAAATGTAAATGTCCATTATTGTAACAACAGCATACAAAAAGTGAACATAACCAGATTTCTTGGAGTAACTATTGACAGCAAATTGGATTGGAAAGCGCATACGAAAGCATTAAGCAAAAAAATTAGTAATTCCACATATGCACTATATAAACTAGCCCCCATTTTAAATGTTGATGCGCTGCTAACCGCTTACCATGGCTTAGTGTCCTCTAACTTAAGATATGGGCTCATTTTTTGGGGAAATTCAACAAACAAGGGTGTGATTTTTAAAACGCAAAAAAGGAGCCTGAGGGCTATGTTTGGACTTCATGTCACAGAGAGTTGTAAACCCTTTTTTAAAGAATATAAAATATTAACGCTTCCGTCAATGTATATTCTGGAGACCATTATGTTTGTCAAATCGAATCCACACCTATTCCCCTTATTGTCAGATAAAGTAGTTCGAAACAGACGCGACAATAGTAAGCTATGTATCCCGAGATCCAGGACAGCTCTTATGCGTAAAAGTGTATTCTGTATGGCGCCAATTCTTTATAATAAGTTGCCAAAACATTGGAGGGAATTATCCACTGAAAAATTAAGAAATAGACTAAAAAGCCATCTGTTAGAGAAAGTCTATTACAGCACTGACGAATTTCTAACTGACAAAATAATTTGACATGTATTATGACATCCTAATTTTATTAATAATTGCTTTAACATTAGATTTTTTTTTATTTGTATTATTTACTATGATGAGCTTACGACACTATTATTATGATTGTATTATATTGTACCTTTTAGTATAAATGTGGTCTAAATTGGATTGTTAATAGCTATATTTGCTGTGTAAACGAATTTAAAATCACTTGATGTTGTGTAGCGTCCGACGTCTTATATTTGTACGCCGTTCAGGCAAAACATGACTGTCATAATTATAATTTGATGTAACATCTTGCATGCTATGTGTGTGTATACTCATGTTTTTGGACAAATAAAATTATCTTATCTTATCTTATCTTAATATATTTCTGTTACAAAAATTACGTTCATCATTTTAATGTGGGGTAGGTACAATCAGTAAAAGTGCAAACTAACCAGAAACTTGCGTTTAAAACTAAGTATTCCCAAGTAAAATTCCAAGAATTAAAACAGCAGGCTTACAACACATCTTTTCTTATTTAACCCACATGAAGCAAAACAGTAATATCTGTAGTCTTAACCTTACTCCAAGTAATTAACTCAGTACACAAGCATGACTCATTATTAAAACAATGGTTACTTAAACATTTAGGTTATTCACAAACGGAAATCTCGACTATACAAGACACACAGACTCTTAGTAGTAATCTCAGAGAACGCCTGCACTGTTTATCTTGCCTAGAAATGTCTAGCTGCATCCAGGCATAATCCCATTGCATACAGTAGTGCTGAACCATTAAAACGCATTAAAATGCATACAGCAGTATTTTAAGCATGGTGGGCGTTTAACGTAGTGAAGAATGACCAATTTGTTACTGCCATGCGTTTGTTCGGACAGAGAATGATGAAGATTTTATTGTAAGAACATAATGTGGAACGTAGGTGTGTGGATTTCTGTAGCAATAAGTTGCGAGGTAACAAAAGGTGCCACGGGCGGCACCCACGCCGCCGCCACGGATTGTCTAGTGGTAGGGGATAACTCAAGGAGCTTGTGTGTGAATTTAGAATAAAAATGTAAAGAAAATACGCTATATTTGGAGCAGACCCTTTTTTGTGGTGGTGAATCATCAAATGACTCCTCCCGCTAAGAGTGAACTGAGCAGAGTGTCAGACTTCCACTGATTAAAAACCACTCATGTTTCTTCTTAGCCCTTTTTTTTTCTTTGTCGTGTGGCAACGGTGGCCTAGTGATGGCGGCCCCGACTTACGAACAGTAGGTCGTGGGTTCGAACCCAGGCAGGCACATTACTTTGTGTAATTTATTTCATCATCGCTGCTCTCAAAACGGTGAAGGAAAACATCGTGAGGAAACCGGCATGTTTTAGAACCAAAAAATTCGAAGACATGTGACATCTACCAATCCGCACTGGGCCCGCGTGATAGATTATAGCCCATTCCCTCTCAAAGAGAGGAAGCCTGTGTCCCAGCAGTGGGAACATTAATAGGTTGTTGATGATTTGATGATGTGTGGTAAAATTATTAAATAACCCCTCCCGCTCTTGGGCAGAGCGAAAGGGAGTTTCAGACTTCTACTGAGTAATAACCACCCACGTTCCTTCTTAGCCCTTTATGTCGAGGCCGCGTTTTCTCTTGCGAACAACCCGCAGCCTCGACGGGATGGAGCAGACCCTGGGCTCTTGTTAATGGTGTTATTTAAAAAAGGAATGGTCTGACTATGTGTTCTAACAAGAGGGAAGATTTGATATTTTTCAATTTAAATAGTATTTATTGACACATGTTAAAGTACTTTTACTTTTTACTGAACGCCAAATTCGACGTCAAATTTTGGGCTGACTTAATTCAAATTGTTATCAGCACGTTAAGAAGAAAACTTTCTGCTTTAAAACAAGAGAAACGATCCAGTTCAACTTTTAGCCCACCCACCACTGCAAAACCAAACACTCTCTACCTAAACAAAAAATCAATGTACAAAAGTTAACACAGCAAAACACAATAATATTATTCCTTGATACAGATCACTTAATCTCGACCGCGAGTGGGTAGAGTTTATACTCCTGATCCACTTTATGCTTAAAAGGGATGAATATTATTACAATATCAAACGCGAGTAGACATGCAATCCGGAGAGTTCAATCCCGCGAAGCTTAGCTGAATATCGAATTGCAAATGGCCGAGGAAAATGTAGCATTTAACGCTTCGCCAACTGCGAACGACTTCCATGACGTTGCGGGCTGTATACGACGAATGTAGGCCGACATTGTATTGTTTGAGACCGCCTACTGAGTAGTACTGACTAGTAAAAAGGAACGTTGTAGGTTATCGCAATAGTTTTCTTTACTTCCAACATAATTATTCACGGATTACAACACAGATTTGGTTTTAGATACTTAAATCTTCGATATTTTAGCTGACGGCTGTCTAATCCGGTCTCTTGCGTCTTGCATCCAGCGGATTCCCGCAACCTGCACTAGGTCGTACGAATATTTATTGTTTTAAGTTAATTTTGAGTGCCCACCATTTCTGATTACTTTCAGAATAGATAGAAGAAGATATATATATCTATATATATATATATATATATATATATATATATATATATATCTTCTTTTGTAGTGTTGATGCAGAGAAGGTTGATCATTGAAACAACGCAAATATTATTTTGTTGAAATGGATATCTCCACGTTAACAAATTTATTGCTCATCAAAAATAAATACAAAAAATTATGATACTAGTGTAAAAAGTGTAGGTATATATATACACACATCAAAAGTGTCTAGGGATCAAGCATTTTTATGCGGATTTCTTGAGATTGAGATGTGGCTTTGTAATAAATTTATGATTTTATAAATTTATATGGATCCTTTTTGGTGCATTTCATAATTTGAATCAGGAACTGTGAATCAAATTCGAGTAAAAGATGAAAATCAGCTGTCATTATTTTCCCTACAAAAACATACAACGCATTGAAGACATTATTAGTGCTACTGTTTCCCTACTTCTGATTAAAACCAACGTTATTATGGAGCGGCGACGTCATTTAAGCAGGGAAGAAATGCTCAGAGCCGTGGGAATGATAGAAGCTGGTTCCCGGCAACGTACTGTGGCTTTAGCTCTGAATACAAGTCAGAGTGTTATCAGTCGACTTTGGACACGTTACCGAAGCACTGGTACCGTGGCTGAGCGCCATGGAGGACGGTATCGCTGCACCACACGGAGACAAGACCGATACATTCAAATCTTAACTCGAAGAGCTCCAACAATAACCGCCATGATGTTAGCCGTGAGGCTTCATCACTCTTCAGGGTACTTAATTAGCGACCAAACAGTCAGAAACCGCTTGCATGAAGTGAACCTTCATTCCCGAAGACCGCTACGGGTACCACCTATAGCAATGCACAATCGTAGGATTCGATATCAATGGGCTCTTGAACACAGAAATTGGGCAGAAGAACAATGGCGTTTCGTGTGCTTTTCTGATGAGTCTCGTTTTGGTATGAGACCGGATACAAGATGTATACGACAATGGAGAACCCCTGGACGCCAACAGCGATTAAAATCCTGCCAGGAAGTCCATCCTTATAGTGGTGGAACCATCATGGTATGGGCGGGTATTTGGATCGGCGGAAGAACTGAGTTGATTTGGATCAGAGGCAACCTCAACGCTCAAATTTATGCTGAGACGATTGTATCAGACGTCATCGTTCCTCTACAAGTGCAAATCGGTCCCTTATTTCAGTTAATGCATGATAATGCACGACCGCACACCGCAAGAGTTGTAAGACAGACTCTCGCCGCAGCTAACATCAATGTCCTGCCCTGGCCTGCTCAGTCGCCAGACTTGAACCCGATTGAGCATGCATGGGATATGTTACAGAGAAGAGCTCTGCCGAATATGGAGGGTATCCAGTCGCAAGAAGACCTTTTTTTGTTGTTGCAACGAACATGGGCGGCCATTCCACAGCGTGATTTGGATGAACTCATTTTGAGTATGCCAAACCGATGTTCTTGTGTTGTTAGTGTTCGCGGTAGAAACACGGATTATTAATTGTTTAAGTTACCCAATAAAATTTTAAAGAAAACTGTTATTTCAGTCTTTTTTTCGAACTTTAATGTTAGTGGCCATTTAGTGGTATTTGTCATTTTCCTAATAAAGGGATTTTTGACATTTGAAATGTCAAAAATCCCTTTATTAGGAAAATGGCAAATTTCTTTATTAATGCAAAGGTGACTTGGTTTATCGTTACTGTGACAAACGAAAACACTTTATTTGATGAATCATTAAAGAAAATTTTAATTAATACCAATCAGGAGAAAAGTTATTGCAAAAATATATGTTGATCCCTAGACACTTTTGATGTGTGTATATATACCTACACTTTTTACACTAGGTACTACTACAAAATTCCAAAGCCGGTGACGTAAGTCTTAACGGCTCTAATAGCACGGTTCTGTAGAAAAGGGGAGTTATTGATGAGTGTGACGAGCTGGTCTTTTTCATTTCTCATTACTCTTCACCAATCAACACGCTGTCACTGAAAGTCAGTGCTGTACAGACTAATATCGATGCAGTGACCATTTTTGTGTGTTTTTTCCGATATTAATCATGTTAGTAAATGTTTTTTGTTCTTTCTACCTACCATTAAAACACTCCACTAACATTCGCAACTGAAATTCAAAATTCGACGTTCACAAGCTGCACATTACCAATTCTTGCAATCAGGCGAACGCACGCGACACTGTGCGGTTGCCACAGAGGGCCACACCGTTCTGGGGAGGTTTAGAATATCAACAATACTTAAGCGACTCTGCCACCCTCCTGTGCCCAGCAATGCTCATACTGCATTTACCAGATGAGCTTTCGTAATAGGAGGTCTGAATGCAACAGTCTGCGTGGAAATGGAAACTCGATCAGCTCTCGAAGATGCGACGAGTATGTGTATCGACATGCTTGAGATTACATATACATGATAGGAAAAATACGAAACGCGCAACACCTTTTAAAGAAATGAGATTTTTAATGCAAGTTGGGTGCAAGGACTGCTGAACGTAATTATCTTTTACATAAGTGGAACTACGTTTTAAAAAGTTTTAACTGAAGCGACTTGAATTTAGTAAATTTTGTTCTAGTACAGTAACTTTAATTAAAATTAAAGGCTTGACTTACAAGATGTTAGCCGTGCTGCAATGCTGCTGATCTCCGAACTTTGCCTAAAATAGAAAATTAATCTTCAGATTGTTTTTAAAAATATGAAATTACTTCATACCTTTCTTAATATAAACAAACAACACAGTATTAGAAACTTGTTTGTAAATAACTTGGAACGCTTCATAGTTCAAAACAAAATGAAACTAAGAATGCAGTCTAGGTCCCATTCAAGTAATTGGTGGTCCACAACTTCAGGCATAACTGCTACCATAACCATTCCGTTGAAATTTCCTCCAAGTTACGCATTAAAATAATATCCTACGTACTGGGTAAGGAAATTGGCCGCGAGATGGCGTACCGAGTCGAAGTTGAGATAAAGCCGTTAAGACTTTAGACATTATACTTTTCTATCTTAGCATTTACTCTCAGTCATTCCCTGAGCTTAGTCGTGCACACACGTCTGTTAAGGAAGTTAGGAAGCTCCGTGGTCACTATTATACGTTTCGTTAATTTTAATGGCTGAGACGTAAAATCTAACGTTGTGTTTGCAATGCATTTTCTGTCGGCAAAACTTTATGCAATTGCTTTTGATATGGCCTGCGTTTAACACTCGCCTTTATTATGCAGGTCGTCTTTTAATGACCAAGTCTTTGCATGACATACTAATATTATGTCTGATGCTGAAAAGCCTTCTTTGAGTTTGTTTCGGCGGTTTTTTCTTACAGTAGTCACGTACGTACAAAACACCGGCTCTAGCTACTTTAAGCAAAATAACGTATAAGATTTGGTAAAACCTAAACGCAAAATAAACATCAACTTCACATCACTTATCATTAATGCTAATGATCTTTTTTGTTTAATAATGCAATTTGTTCCACTCCAGAAAATCCACTACCGCATACCACGAACAAAAAGATGATCCAATATTACCGTCGTTAGAAATTCGCCTGCAGCAGCCGCTTGGCCCTTCACTAATATGTTTATACTTTAAATTATGCCTTCGTGATTTTAGGGAGATATGAGCACGAAAGTACCCTGGGGGAACCTAACAAAATCTTTGAACCGGCCACTTTGCGCTTAAAATCTTTGTTTAAGGGCCAATTGCATTACAATGCCTCCAAGGGTTCTATGCAGGGGATCCAAAGAGCCCATACAAAAATTGGAGTATCAAGAACAGGTACACGTGGAAGTGAATACGAAACAAGTTACTAAACAACGTGTTCTGTGTTTGTTTTTCTTTTATATTTAGGTTTTCTGAATTCTGAATATGCTTTTGAAAAACTAGAAATAATAATTATGTTCTTTGTTGCTTTTTTTTGAAAATTTTACATTTGTTTCGTTTATTTTAAATCGATTGATATTACGATACAAACGTGAAACTAGAAATAATAATTAGGTGTGTTCTTTTTATGGAGTTGTTTTTTTATTTTGAAAATTTTGTGGTTGGTTTCGTTTATTTTAAATCGATTGATATTACGATACAGACTTACCTATACGATATTATTTTAAGCGTTTGTTTTCTTTGTTGCACCTACAAAGGAAGTCTTCGGAGTCATTTAATGATGACGACGATGGTTAAATTGGTTGCCTTGCCTATTGCACTGCCTTGTAGGTATATTGGCACTAAGCACGACATGCTTAGCGCGATGTCCTGGGATCGATTGGCAGATCGGTCAAAGTGTCATTAAATTCGTGTCCTCTATTGCATGGGACTTAAAAATAAATGTGGCTGTAGGTACTAATTAGGTACTATATCTCGTACATGGTAAGTATGTCTTCTCAGGTCACAGGACATCGCTTATTACTTATAACCGTACGTTAAAGTAACACAATTTCTAATTTATACACACAGTTGGGTGGCTTGACTAACGCAAAAAAACTAAAAAAGGTATTTTTCATAACAAATCCCGTTACTGATTGGCTGTGGACCTTTACAAAAATTTTATTTATAACATTTAATCCTTTTACATCACAGGGATGATGGGGAATATTCTGTAAGTTCTGACGTTTTGTGATCGCAATTTTTCTCAAAACAGTTCCAGACGTTAAAAGATGTAACATACTTACTTCTTTGGTTTTTCACATCATTGATGGACAAATAATGTTACGTAAAATCTGAATTCAAATCGACTCGGTTTGAATTAGGAAGAAAGTAGGTAGGTTTTTTTTAGTACGTGCTATGAGAGTAATAGATACCAACAAAACCCAAACCTTACCAACAAAAGCTACCAACACTATCTAAGCACAGATAACAAAGTTATGCCCCACCACGTGACCTAACCACTTAAGCCCCTAATTGGATCATTATCACCAAAAATGCACTTACTACTCTACATTTTTCTACCCTACCGGGGAACCGTTTGGGTCAAGAATACGTCCCTTTAAACCAAGCACGTGCATGTCACGTGACTTGCCGGATTAACCCGCAAGCGCTGCGGATAATTAACTGCACAAAATACTGGCAATCGCCCGCGATCGATGGCGTGAATATACGGGCCGGAGAGATTGCGCCCAATTTGACGGGGGACAATAACATGGCTGTTATTTTTGACATTCTTCTTGTCATTATTGGAGAGCTTTTGAAGGTTAATTAATTAATGTGCTGGTTTTTGGTTGTAGTTGTTGCAGAAATCTGTAAGTAATATTACCTTTTGTTTTTTTTTCACTCAATATTCTTTACTCTTCAATACTCTCTGGAAGTAATACCCAAGTTTACTCAAGTTTGCATTTTTTTATATTATGCATAATAGCTGCACCATCACAATTTTTACAGACTAAGTCGCGGTTGAAGTGCCAGAATCAATATAAATAATACTCTTTAAACTACACTACTTAAAAGAAAATAGGTCCAAATCTTCCTGGTTGCTGATTCCATGGTCATTCTTACCGTATGTTCAATAAAGAAAATCCTATAAAAACAAAAATCTTGTCCTTTCATATAATCCGCCTAAAATCATACGTCTTTCAAATAAAAACCTCACTTATGGATGTCAACAGGCTCAATGCAATCGTGTCGTGTTGCTAAGCCCACCAGTTTGTAACTCAAGAACGTTGTCAGCGTCAAGTGTAAGGTAAATCCCTTGATTGACGAAATTTTGTGCCCCAGCGTTTGGAGGGTTAAGGAGCACGAGGTGTCTTGTTTCCGACGACTTTTCCTTTTAATGTTCGTAAGGGTTTTGTAGGAGAAGAGGCTTTCGGGAAAATATTTGTCTTTGTTTTTAAAATTGTACTGAATGAGCTGTCAGTGGTTCTACGAATTGTTTATAAATGGGTGCCCCAATTCAAAAAATCCCTAGTTAGGGATTTTTTATACTAATAACATAGGTTGATCGGCCGTTTTTTCTCTATTGACACGTCCATTTTTTTTTGTTATTACATCCCTAAGTGGGTTTTTGAAAACTATAAAAATTAAAATTGGTGATACTTTCAGTTCCAAAAAGCTCCAAGTCCGTATCTATAAACCTAAGTTTTTACTGTTTTTACCAAAAAAGGACTAAATTAAAATCAAAATTAATATTTCAAACTTTGATGGAACAGGTTAAATTAAATGAAAGTCGAATTGTTGAGGAATTGGATGACGTAATAGACTAACTAGCTAGCCACTAGCCTCATTTTTCATAATAGAACACTGTTAAATCAAATCAAATCAATCAAATCAAAATCATTTATTTCAAGTTGGCCAGTTACAGGCTCTTTTGAATAGTCGAACAAATACTAAATTTTAATAAGCTAATAAACTAAGCTACAGTCCCACTCACAAGGCATAATAACTGTCAGTGTACTGTAGTTGCCGATTCCAAAGCGTTGGTCTCATGAGAAGAATGGCAAGAAACTTCATGGATACTCTTTTAAATCATAATATCTATTGTTACAAAACTTTGGTTACATCATTCATATCGAGATTGATATATTATCATGTGAGAACGATGTAGCAAGTTGTGCACGATAAGTGTCGACAGTAAAGCCAAAACGACGATTTAAAAATAATATAATAATTCAAACAAGCCGTGGCAACTAAGAGGTGACCAGTCACAACTGACAGCACCCGTTCACGAGCATGACGCATGGATCAGCCACCATTCCACTCAAAAAAGAAGCTTATTTTGTTTTGTTAAATTCCTTAGTCCTTTAAAAGAGGCAAAGAAAACCCTAAGTACTGTTGATTTATGATAAGTCCAAAATTAATATTTATTAGTATTTTTTTTAAATCGAAATTAAAATAAATGCTTTTTAAGTTTTGTTTTTTAGACTGAAATAAAGAGTATATTGTGTACTATAACTGAGTGGTATTTTTTGGTGGTTGGAATGGTGGTTTTATTTCAACAGGTAATGTGGTATATTTTCAACAAAAAACTCACATGTCTTTTTCTTATTATCAAAAACTGAAAAAGTGGACTTAACTATTTCTCGATTTGGGGCACTCAAATGCAGAATAATTAAAAAAAATGCCTCGTTGGTCTAGCGGTCACAAGCACGACTGCTGAACTTAAGCTCCTGGGACATTGGGTATTTCCATCAGCAATTTCCTAATAGCAGCCACGGCATCTCTCGTCGGGGCTGCGGGTTGTTCCCGTCGGGGCTGCGGGTTGTTCCCGTCGGGGCTGCCGGTTGTTCGAAAGAGATACCGCGGCCTCGGCACAGGGGATTAAAAGGAATATGGGTGGTTTTTAGCCAGTAGAAGTCTGCTACTCCTCTCGCTATGTCCAAGAGCGGGCGGGGTTATTTGATGATTTCTCACCCTCCCAAAAAAAAATTAAAAATCCACGGAATCTGGATCTGTGCTTGATTGATGGCAATAGGCGCGCGCCCTATTACACGGAACTTATACATAACTGGCAAACAGAAGGTTAACTATTAGGTACACCACTACCCATTCTCTTCTACCTCTATATTTTTTATTACTTTAAGAGAAAACAAAAAAAAAACTGGTTAAGCCTATCCACAATACCACCAATACAGTAGTAAATAACTTCCATCTTGAATCCAAACCTTTTGCTTGAACAACCACGAAACCCCCAAATTGCGAAGACGTTTCGTAATTTCAAAACAAAGGGTCGTGCCCACAAAACTATACAACAAAAACATAATTACCTCCGTGTTGTGGTGCAAACAAAGGAAATGCGTGGAAATTGTATTTTTTTATTCCCTCTATGACAGCAACACCGGGTATATACATAGTCAGTTGAGTTTAATCTACCATGTTTACGCACCGTTTGAGTTCAACTACCGACACACATGCCGAATAGGTGGTCCTTTTTCCTGTCTCGTTTATATTTCGATATTCCCAATTATTTTGCCCCGCTTCCTTTGGGTGGTTCTTACATACGGTTAATGACGAATTAATCATTATGTTTTATTTGGCTGAACAAGGAAATTGCTTAATTTTGTTGTGTGGTCCTTGTCTAGGAATAGTTCAACCCTCTTCTGGCAAGAAGTAGTCGTACGAGCAAGTAACAGGTTAAAAATAGGGATGTTTACTGACTTAAAAGATGTGATTCTAATTAGTCCGTCTGTTAGATTATCGAAAAATATTAGATACGTGTCTTTTGTTTTATAAAATTAATAAAAAAAAAGTACTAACCTTGTGACGTCACATGGCTTGACACGACTTGTCGAGGTACTGTAACGTCTTCATCTTTTGTTTAAGTGAAATAAGAAAAAATACGTGTCCATTATTTTTTTTTAAACTACACGGACTAATTCGATTTTTTTGGTGCAATACCCTATTGGTCGAATCCTAATGTAAAAATGCAAAATTAGTAAAACATAAAATTAAAATCAAACAAAACCACATAACCATTCTCAAATTAACATTCTCCTTCAATATATAAAATTACTCTCATTAATGCCTATATAAAATGCATAACTAATACTAATACTAACTTCATAAGGGGAACATAAACAGCTAATGCTTGCATTTGTACCACCATATTGGCTGTTTAGACGGCTGTTTACCTTACTAAATGAGCGTCAAACGAGAACAAACTGTTATTGGCGGCGTTAACGCAGCAGTGCACGGTGTATCGATTTATTGTGTTATGTAGGCGGAAAAAGCACGTTCTCTGTTACCGTGACAAAACAAAAAAAAACACTAATTAAAATATAATAAAAATGCAAGTGAGAGTCGGACTCGCAGACGAAGAATTCTGTAGAACTGTAGAATATAATCGCGCCACACACTACGAAAAAACACACTTCTTCATTTTATATGTCTGTATTTACTGAAAAAAAAAGAGGTTACGAGGCGATCTGGATGCGTACCGCGAGGGTTAGTTCGAGGAGACACAGGAAATTAGCTCTTGGAAAGAATTGAGGGAGGCCTTCGAAGTAAAATTTTTGAAAATTTTGTTCGTTGTGCATTATTGAAAATATTGAAATGGTTAGGGAATAATTTCGCACGAATTGCCTTATTTATCAGCATAAAAGTATTATCATTTATGTGGTTAAATACAATATTCATTTAAATCGCTATCGTACACAAACATGACAAGTCATATTACACAAAAAATACACACATCAAAAATATTACCAGTATTTTACATTAGGTATTAAGTTTATCTCTCAGAAAAATCAACTTTCATTCATTATTTCAACGACTGTTTCATATTTTAAATATTGGTTGAAGAGGCTGCAGATTTGCATTTATTGAACTAAGCACTCTTATTAATGAAAATGCTGTCACATGCGCTATAAATACTTTAATAACTTAGTCGAAATTCTTTAATTAACATTTTTACCCATCCCAAAAAAAGTGCACAATGCAACTAAAAAAGTTTTCACTTCTAAAAAATTTTTATTACATCCAAATTACTTTCCACTCTAAGACCAATCTAGTCTATCTATTACGGTTCAAAAATAACAGCTCTGTAGGTGACGAACATAAATTATGACAGCGGAGCTATTGGAGCTTTTGTACTAGGGTTTCCGTTGGCACTCTTTGGCTTACCGAACCCTAAAAATCACTATATAAAAATACTATAAAAATCTGCGGCTAAGTAAATCAAGGGTTAATAAAACTGACCTCTATTAAGTTTCATGGCTATTAAAAGTTGGTATTGCTTTCTGGGAAGATGTCAAAACGATATCTTATTAATCGGTTCTGTAATCTTATCCAGAGTTTGGGCTTTGATAATATTTTAATTACTTTATAGACGGAAAGTCCGTTTTAATGATGGTGATGAAATGTCTTCCCAAATACTTTTAATGGTACCTGCACATTGTTTTATAACATAACTAGCGGACGTCACGCGGTTTCACTCGCGTAGTTCCCGTTCCTGTGGGAATACAGGAATAAAAAGTAGCCTATGTTACTCAGGGAGAATGAAGCTTTCCAACGGTGAGTGAGTTATAGAAATCGGCGCAGTAGTTTTTGAGTTAATTCATTACATATTGTACACACATATCGGTTGAAGATGCTGCAGATTTGCATTTTAATTGAAATAAGCACTCTTATTAATGAAAGTGCCGTTACATGCGCTATATATACTCGTACTTTAATAACTTAGTCGAAATTCTTTAATTAACATTTTGTACCCATCCCAAAAAAAGTGCACAATGGAACTAAAGAAGTTTTCACTTAAAAAAAAATATTATATCCAAACTACTTTCCACTCTAAGACCAATCTAAAATATCTAATAATTATATATTTTTTTGTCATGTTTCTTTTCTTGTTTGTTTTTTTTCTGTTTATGTAACTTTATGCTCATCAAATATTAGTTGAGATTTGCTAATTTCTAACATAAATATATGTGGAAGCTTATAATTAGCAATTGTCCACAAGCATAAAAAATGATTTAACTTTGTAATTAGTCTGTAAGCTTTCTTGTAAAATAAAGTAAATACACACACACAAAAATACAAATCTTTCCTCTTTATAAAATTAAATATAATTAATATTAGTGTAGATATCACGTTAGGCAGATGTGCCCTCATTAGTATATACATATTTCTCGCCAGTTCAGTTCAAGTCCCATGGAATAAAGGACGAGCCTATTGCTATCAACCGGACAAAAATGCAGATTCCGTGACTGATACTGAGAAATTCCTAACCGAAAAACCCAATAACACTTAGCCCGACCCGAGAATCAAATACAGAACCTCACAGCAGTCACGCCGTCGAACAGACAGATGTGTTGCTGGGGAGTTTGTTCCGCCACTTCTTCTTTCCAGCAAAAACACTAGGAAGTGTCGAAGGGAGGGCGTTTTGGGGGACTGTCTCTTGTAAATAAGTAAAGTAAATTTTGACGTTCGAAAAGTGCTGATTATCAGCCTAGTTTGAATAAATGAGTTTTGATTTTGATTTTGACCACTAGACTAAAAAGGCAGACGTTGTTTTATTTCACCCCAGAAATAAAAACTGAATAAAATGCAACTAGAGATTAAAATCGCAAGTAGTAAAAGTTCTGTCTTGAGGGAAATGGGCTGTTCTATTTTACTATCGTCTAGATAAGCAATCGGAAAATCTTAACAATCTACTTTACTACCAAGAACATCGCCTTTATGAAGGTATTTTCTGAAGTACACTGAAACCAATAGCAATATACAAATGGGAGAGACTATTGACTACTAACAAACGCTCATGGCTAATAGCTTTCAACTCTTTAAAAGAGAAACTTTGAAATAGCATGGGTTTATACGGCATCGCTTCTCTTAACATGATATCGTCATCTACTTAGCCATTTCCAACTACCAGCCCCCGCCCCAGTTGGATACCAGTATTTTACAATGACTCCTCTCGCTATGAATCGAGTGAAAGGGAGTGTCAGACTTCCACTGACTAAAAATCAGCCACGTTCCTTCTTAGCCCTTTGTATCCGGAGCAGCTAATTGGTAATGCTGATAGTCAGACTTTTAGGTCACTACCTATAACGACAGCCAAAGATCTAAATATGGTAGCCGGGACAGCTTATCGTGCTTTCCGAGGCACGGAGGAAGCTCGGTATGAAACTCGGTGGTAACCCATCCACAAACTAACCTAGGCAAATGCGACTGGCATTTATAATTAAGCTACGCTCTTCAACATCACAAATTCTTTGCACATGCTTACTGAGATAACTTCGTCGATGAATTTCTCTCCACAAGCACGACTTCTAAACCAAACAACTTATCTCTTTAAACTCAACAAAATGCAGCAGTAAATAGCAGATTTTAATTAAGATGACAGAGACAGTATAACAGTCTGATTGCGGGGAGCGTCGAGCATTTTTAATAGCTATCATATCTTTGAACCTAGTGTGAACACACCCCCGTTCATAAAAGTGTTATGAGTTCATTTTCTAGGCGCCATCCTTGTTCCCCCGGCATGCTAGTGAGGCTGTAAAATTTTTGATGCTGCACCACGGAAATTAACAAGCTATGTAATTGTAGCTGTCTGTATCACTTTGTTGCTATTTTATCTTTTTATGTAACTGAATAATTGAATTTTCTAGTTTTCTTCAGTGCATGTGACAATTTTTTTTTTTTTTTTGTTTTTTTATTGTAGATAGGCTCGGGTTGGGGTTGGGTTTAATAATGGACGGAGAGGGTAAGGAAGACCAAAGAAAATATAAATAGATAAATTGTTTGAGGAATGATAGGAACGTAAAAGGAGTAAGTCAATGATAGTGTGACGATTGACATGGATCAATAGAAGAGAATATTAGGCCGGAAGATATTGAACAGATTTTTTTAATGTCTGTGGTATTTTTAAGCTTTAAATGGTAGAACTTACATGCCTCGTTGTGGGATGAATGTGCAAGAAGAATAGGGTACTTCACCAAAAAAATCTTATTAGTCCGTCTGTTAGATTATCGAAAAATATTGGATACGTGTTTTTTGTTTTATCAAATTAATAAAAATTAAAGAAAATTAAACGTGTCAAAGATCATGACCTCTACTCATGATCTTTGACACGTTTTATTTTCTTTCACACGTTTTGTTTTATTCTCTCTTTTAACGTCAATTTGTGAAAAAGGAAAAAAAAACCATTAAAAAATGTCCATTATTTTTTGGAAATCAATCTGACGGACTAATTAGATTTTTGTGGATTATATTAGAGAGGAATGATATTATTCACCGAAACCATCCCCTTTGTATATAAAATGGCAATAAAAGTAAGTAGAAATTCTAAGTATTATTTTTTATTTCATAAAATTGGCCAAGTAAACCTATAGGTACAAAACTTCTTTGACTCTTTAAACTGAAAACTTTTAGTTTATCGGTAACGAAACCTGTCTGAAAATTAAGTCAACAGTCATTTTAACTCAAAACAAATCCTCGGGCGTCAAACTTGAGCCATTGTTAATGTGTCGAGGGGCAGATAAATATATTATGTGTCCCTAAAAGCGTAAGAAATCCGAAGATTTGTAAAGTTTCCCCCTTTATGACGGGTGAAGCGCCCCGCCAATGTTTTCTGCTTCAATGATATGAAAAACTTTATGAAACTTGCTTTTTTCTCTAAATTCAACCTTAGTTCCCGAAATATAGAGTTATATTTATTTTGCTTATTTCGTTGTTAGAAAAATTCATTTGCGATGTTAGCCGGCAGTCGTTTAACATATCTTAGTTTATGACTTAACCGAACGACAGACAAGAAAACTATTTATGGGGGTCTTAAATTTAAGACAGATTGCAACGTCTTTTATGTCTTAATTTCATTTGGAAGTCAGTTTTGTTTATTACTGTACCGTGGAATGTGTGCGGATATTATTTTATTTCTTACATTCTTTGATAGTTTTTTATATCCCCAGAGACTGACTGTATTTTATTCCCAAATACTTAATATTTTATCTCTGACTCTTCGTCATGAATAATTTTATTCGCAATCTTTTTGTACCCAAAAAACAATCGCTCTACTCAAATTTGTTTTAAAAGAAACTACCATCCTCTTTGACGTTTTTCTCAACTTGCTGAAAACGCCAAGTCAAACATGTTACCGTTGAATTTGTTGAACAAGTCCGGTCAAAAAGGCTCTAGGATCAAAGCGAACCTTAATATCCTACCCGGAGCCGGTC
This sequence comes from Diarsia rubi, assembly GCA_932274075.1. Lineage (NCBI taxonomy): Eukaryota > Metazoa > Arthropoda > Insecta > Lepidoptera > Noctuidae > Diarsia > Diarsia rubi. The sequence continues at coordinate 13,066,113 of OW026424.1, read as the reverse complement.
TGAACGTAAATATTAGTGACTTCACGATCCCAGTCGATTTTATACTACGATTGATCAAGTCGTAAATGTAGGTATGTACTTTTGTTTGAAAAGCTTTTTCTTTTATGAACAGGGAATTAAAGGATAACATTGGACTAGTTTTAGAACAATTTGATATATCTGATTTTAAATTATAATGAGGTTAAAAATAATAATTATAGGGAGTAAAAAGATGGGAAAATACTTCATTTGGTAAGATGAGGACGTTAGTCTACCTACTTAATAATTATATAGTACAAAAGTTTGACATTAGTAGGTAATTAATTTGGCATAAGACTGTTAAGAGCAATTTATTTTTGATAAATAGATACAATGTAAAATGTAGAAATAAAAACAAATAAACAATGTTTCTCGCAATAAAAAGCAGAATTCCTTCAAGTATTTAATTGCGAAATGCAAAGTAACAAAAAGTTTTTCATTAATTATATCGCAGGAAATAATAAAATACTTTTACAAACTGGATCAATTAGTATGCTTTTATTTACAAAACTCCTATTGGGTATTGCTGGTAAAGTTTGTTGCGCCAGTTGTCGTCAACAATTTGTTTTAATGACCAGTCTCGACCCCTAGCGCTGGTGCGGAAAAACTGTGACTGGTAACGTTCTTGAGACGGTAATTTTTCATGTCGTAACCGCGATAAGCGTGCAGTCAGGTGTTAGAATGATTTGTGGCCGTCGTAGTTTGACCGCTGCCGTCCTCATGTTGACAAACACTAGCCGAATTACTTCGGGAGCCGTGTCTTTATATTTTTCTTAGATAAAACCTTATCTCCGTGATAATACTGTTTTTGTTTGTTTTAGCGGCTACCGTTGTACGTGCCGCTGTGTATACATTTATCACGATGTTTACCTATCTTTATGTTGCTTTTAGTGTAAAAATATAAACATTTTTCCGCTATAATAGTCTGCTACATGATATTGCTTTATACCCTTTATATAAAACTTCCACCGTTACAATCGCAATAAAAACCATTGTCGTACAAACTAACAAAACAAACTGTACTAGGAAATAAACAGCAAATAAAAGCGGTTCCTTGCTTGAACTCGAGTAGCACTTTTAATTGGGGGTGGAAATTGTGATTAATGCCATCAGATAACCAGAAAGTCGTGGCGGCGTCACGAAGGAGAAAAAAAGAACTGGTTTTTGGTCGAAAACTCGAAAGCCACACACATTAACCTAATTCGTTTTAATTGTGCGAGCTAATCGTTCGTAAGGATTTATAAGTATTGCGAGTTGATGTGTATATTTGGAGGTTGATTTACGATTAGGTGTTTGGCCTCGCATCACGTTAGCAGGTGAACTAAAGGGTGTAACATCGTAATACGTGCGTCAACACCCGCCCGTAAAAGTCACATACAACAATATCATTAAGTTGAATTTATTTACAAGTGCGTAAATACTTTTTTATGGCGTTTCGTCATGATAGTTTTCACGCTCAACCCTTTTTTTATGGTATTTACGTAATTTTTGATTTATAAAATGTAGGTAAGTATGGAATTATTTAACATACTTATTTGGGAAAAAATACTAATGGGGTTCGCGTGGAACCTTTTTATCTTAAGATAACACTTTTAAAGGCTTAACTTGGCCACCTATATTAAAATGCTGATTAAGATGTTGGAAAGTTTGTTTTACGAATAAAATGGTGACCGTGTTACTCACTGACGGGGTTTGCTTAGTCAGACTGTCAGATAGTAACTAGCATCGTTCTCCTTGGTTGTATTTTGTCCCTATTACGTACTTATCACATTAAGCTGCTAATCCTAATTCTCATTAGTAGATCTTCACAGTCGTTAGGGTGTAGTCAAAACACTTAAAGTCAGACAACCAGTCTTAGCAAAGTACTACTCAGTTACTGGGTTGTGGAGATCAGATAAGCGGTTCCAATCCTTCAACATCATCATCTGCCTAGCACTTTTCCAACTATGTTCCACTTTCATTATTACCGGTTACGCGTAGTGCGTCTGCTGAATACCTGTTATTTACACGGACTGACTGCCTATCTAACCTGCACAGTCCACAGCCCAGTCAATACTATAACTTTTGGGTTATGATTGATTATATGTTATGTTATGATAGATATATGACCCATTGGTAAAACTGCAAAACCGTCCCAAGAAGCAGCTAGATAATAAGGGCCTAAACTAAAAAACTTAGTATTTCAGTTAAAAAGCCACATTTATTTTCCATGGTAGGTAATGACTTCAACAAAGTATTCGTGGCCGCAATGCTAAAATATTTCTTTCAGCTGTTATTGGTGAAACATTAGAAATAAATAAGGCATTTCGCCAGAATACTGATAATACTTCAAATGACATTCCAACGTAACAAAGGTAGAAGTCACGAAACGTTAAATAAAGCGGGCTAGGGACGGTGCGACTTACTTAAAGATTTTGTATTTGCTCTTATTTACAAGAGCGACAATGAAATAAAGTTTTTGGAAAACTTACGACTCGGCGGATAGAATTTGTCCAGTGAATCGTCTTTAATTTATTACCAGTTCTTCTGAAATACTATTTGAGAGATGTAGAACCTACCTATATTTCTGACAGTATAGAAAACAACTGAGCAGTAAAAGTGTTAAAAGATAGGGAAAAGTAATATATAATACTTAAATATTTCCTGTATTTTCCCCGACGGAATGCAAAAAAAATGACATTATGCATGAACCATGTGCCCTCGGTTTGTAGAGTACCTGTAGTTCTTGTAGTTCTGACTGATAGCTAATGAAAAAAGATCATTTAAAACAAAATAAGATTATAGAAATTTTAAAATTGCAGGATATTTATGTTTTATGTATGAGATAGGCCTTCTCTTGATCTCAATCTTGTCCTAAGGGCAGAGACGAGGTTGACCCTGGAACGAGCTAACCCAGAAGATGTCTATTTTTATTTGCGACTTTAATACATTTTTATGGTCTCGGGAAAATTGACGTAGGCAGGGGGAGTTCCACTCTTTGGCTGTGCGCATAATAAAAGATGTAGCAAAGCGCTTCCTTCGAATGTGTGTGTGGAACATCGATAAGGTATGGGTAAAACCTGCAGTGCCTCTAGTTTGTTTTGTTATAGTTTTCCGGAATTGACGAAACTTACTTGACATTATGAAAGATGATATCAAAAAAATTACACATTTTTTATATTCCATTGGAAATAGTAAAGTGCGTTCATGTATAAAGTAAATATTATGTTGAAACACATAACACTGCAATTACTGGAATTTATTATGCAGATACTAAATTAATTACAAATGTAGATTACTACATGTAATTAATAAACAGGAGATATATTAAACAATACTGCCGTATCTCCGGTAACAACATTTTCTCACCTAGGTAAAGGGCTCTTGTTTTATCTTTCCAAATCTACTTCGTGCTATCTCTGACCATGTTCTCACAGCATACATAGTAGATCAGATCGCCACGCCATTTGTTACTGAAACTTTTTTTACTACCCACATTTTCAGTCGCAGAATCGGTCCGTGAACAGCTAGCTTTACGAGCTGCCATGTACACCGTCGTCGCCTAGGCTACACAAAAAGCAGCAGCAAGCGATATGCTAAGTGACCGCACTTGATAACAGTCACGTGGCACCGCGTGTTTGCATGACCATACGTTACTTGAATGTGTATTGGATTCGGTGTTAGTTTAAGTCTAAATGTATTGTTGTTTTGTTTGCCTGAACGTAACCTAAAATGGAGAGTTGGTAATATAAGTAAATTAGGTACGAAAAGCCATGAAAGCCTTTTTGGTTTTAAATTTTCTATCGTCAAAATATTGGAATGACTCATACAATACAGCAAACTTGGTGGTATGGCTTTCCACGGTGAGTCAGAAGTAGGTTCTATAGACTAGTGAAAGTCTCTCTACGCTCATCATTACATACATACAATCACGCTTACATTTCTTAAAGAGATAGGCACAGGTATATCACCCAGTTGTGTTTCGCCAGTAAGTTTTAAGTTCCATATAGTAGGCTGCAATGTGAGCCTATTACCATCAACCGTGCACAATTGCAAGCTCCGTGACAGCTACTAAAAAAAAATCTGATAGTAAACCCAATAATACTTTAGCCCACCCACGTATCAAACCCAGGACCCCATGCTCAACAGACGGGTTTTAGAAAAGAATTTATCGTTGTCTATTCTTTTAAATTCAGGCAGAGCTTTCATTGTTTTAAACTTAAAATAAGTCACCCCCAATACAACCTCTCTGAGTACACTTTGGAGGAAAAGCTCTCAATTTTGGTGCGAATCTTTTTTCGGCTTGATCAACCAAGTAATTAGTTCTCACTCTTACATCGTGAGAATATCCCTGGAGGTATTTGTGACGTCACTATATAAGAAGTCAGTGGTCAGCCTAATGAGGTGAATATAATGCCGTGGTGGTATGGCGTGTGAACTTATTGGTTTAAGGTGGAAGCTCACATCTGGCCCGCGAAATTCTAATTTTCTTACGTTTTTGGCAATTTGCAGGCCAGTGCTTGGTTGTATGTTTATGAAAATTTGATTTGCGACTGTAAGACGTATGAAGTTACCGAATTATAACCATCAAAATTATCAATACAACCCTCCAAGTTCATTTTCATGTCAAGATTGATTTTTGCATGTAAAAGTCATTCTTTAGTAATTTAGTCGTCGTTCTTTAGTAGTTAGTAATTTTGATGGTTATAATTCGGTAACTTCATACGTCTTACAGTCGCAAATCAAATTTTCATAAACATACAACCAAGCACTGGCCTGCAAATTGCCAAAAACGTAAGAAAATTAGAATTTCGCGGGCCAGATGTGAGCTTCCACCTTAAGGAGTCAGTAGGTTTAAATATTCATTTTTGGGGCATTTTTTATTTTCAGAATTTTCTCAGTAGGAGCTATTGAGTTTGAATTTGAGCCCGATTAATGGTAAAAGGATCGAAGGTAATGCAATAGGGAGCAATAAATAGGGAGATATCAGTCTTGAAAAGCTGGTCATTGTTGGCAATACCGAAGGCAAGACTACGAATATCCCGTCGGGGCTGCGGGTTGTTCACAAGTTACCGCGGCTTCCACATATAGGGCGAAGAAGGAACATTGGTGGTTTTTAGTCAGTAGAAGTCTGACACTCCCTTTCGCTCTGCCCATGAGCAGGAGGGGTTAATTGATGATTTTCCACCCGCCAAAAAATAAAAAAATAAGAGTACGTGTGATGAGTGATGGCAACTTTGGACCGGAGTTGACGGAGGCAGATTCTCCATTTAAAAGAGTTCAGTCGTCACGATCTTCAGGAAGGAGAAATGAGGGATCGATTGAAGAAGAGGAGATTTACCTCTTTAAAATATCTGGCAAAACATGTGTGTACTAACGGCACACTTTTAATTCCCCTTTTTTGGGTTGTGGGATATCATTAAATAACCCCTCCCGCTCTTGAGCAGAACGAAAGGGAGTGTCAGACTTCTACTGAATAAAAACCACCCATGTTGTTTCTTAGCCCTTTATGTTGCGGCCGCGTTTTAACTTCAACATCTCGCAGCCCAGGCGGGGCTTTTAATACCCTTGAAAAGAAATAAGCGTGATGTTATATTAATTCAATATCATTTCTAAGAGCTTGATTGTCAAACTATAATATGATATTATTAAAAAATTGTTAACGTAAGCCTTCTCGTAGATTATCTATACTTAATAGAAGGTGCTTATTTAACATTAAAAAATTAAATCCAAATATTTACAGCCGAGTAATGTTCTTCTAAGATTTTTTATTCTAAGTCATTGCTGTAAGTACTCCAGCAATATTCACAAAGTTTTAATAAATTGGACATTGAAACAATAAGTTAAACTGAATTAAGAATTTAATTTCGGCGAAAATATTAAACAATTACGATTTAAACGTAATTGTTAAACTTGAGGCTATTATATCGTGATTGTAAGCATTTCTGCAAGAATAATTAAAATGTAAGCAAGAATTAGAACGAAAATTCATTGGTACAAGAGCCACTAAAGATTTCAGATCGTGAAAACGAGGCCATCATTTATTTGTCTAAAGTAATTTTTAGTACCTACCTATTTACTTTCAGTCGTTTATTATGTAATTTTTAATTTAAAGAAAATCAACGATTTTACTATTTCTAGTAAAAATAGTTGTTCTCTTATTCATAATTATAGATTATTCTATTTAATATATTTTAGCATCATCGGTAGAAGCGCAAAAGTCGCTTTGGGCCCATTTCTATCAAGTGCACGTTTTTTGTCACTACCCGTACCCTTCTACCCTACCCTGCGATAGACTGGTAGAAAATACCTAAGGCATTATGTCCGCCTTTGTACGTTACTTGTGCATAAAGTTTAAAAAAATAAAAATTATTAATTAAGAAACTGTATTTTGTTATTTCAAACACACTGTAAAAAATATATTATAAATTTATCTATACTTAACGGCACTACTGATACGATCCTTTATTCAGTGACATCTAAAAGTGCACGATGGTTATTCTGCTTGCTAGAAATGGGACTCCTCGACTACAGAATCAATAGCAGTGCACAAGTTCCACATCTTTGATGTTTTATCAAGGTCATTACTGAAAAAAAAAAAACGTAGGTCAAATAATTTTGTTGTCAATTCCTACTTATCGACAACTTAGTCTTACCCGTAAAGCTCACGTGAGAACTTCAGGATAAGGTAAAATGTTTTTTACTTACCATTACTTAGTTTTACGATAAAGTACACTCCATTGTGTTATTAACAAAAATCCTACTTGTTTTACGTTCGTAAAAATAGTCGTTACACTAATTTATGTACAAGAATTACTTATAAACTTGGTTTTGCAATAAAAATGTGTGATAAAAAGTAGTAAAATTCCGTGTTTGTGAAAGAAAATCCATGTTAAGAAAATGTTATTTCCATATATCGTGCAAAATAAGTTAATATTTAACAAGCTGACTGCAAACAAATCTTTATACTCTAAGCATATGACAACACGTTCCATCAAGCCAGTATTATTCGAAGGTTTTGGCAGGAGCGTAAGTAATACTCACAATTACAAAAGGTCTGTTTGAGTCCCATGTCCTAAAACCATTATTTATTTATTTATATAATATGGGATACTTACAGCTAAAGCAAACAGATCAAGGACAGTACAATAGTGTGATAGACAATTACAGGTCTCCACTTATAAAATACAGAGACGAAAAAAATAAATAAAAATTCTATGGACATTCACACCAAGTTACTAATAGGTACTACACTATAATAACTAAGTTGCTCACACTGCTTATGAAACATCATAACAAATTAACATTATTAATTAATTAATTATCATAGTTTGAATGTTATTCAGAACTCGTTTGTCCGTTCTTTTATTTACTATCTACTTGTTCTTTTTCAATTATCAAGGAAAGGCAATAAATCTTCTTCACCGACATTTAATTATTATAATTAAACGACACTTAAAAATCGCAAACAAACAATTCAGGTGGGGGATTAAAATTATTCAAAACAATTCATTAGCGGCCACCCCGCAGTGTAATGAGAGCCTAATTTGAATATCTTCATTTTTTTCACCGAAGCTAAAATATTTTGACGTTAATAGTGACGTGCAACACGTTCGCATAAAAGCGAACGAAATGCTGAAGGAATTTATTCCACGAATTTATTATAGCCACTTCGTAGGATTGCATAGAAGTGGAATTACTCATGAGTATGAATTAAGTGCCTACATGGTTTCAAAGAATATTTACAGTCATGGTTTAGCAGTTTGCTAACTTTACATTAATACTACGAAACTAAGGCCTAAAATGTTGGTAAGTAGGTATCTACAGTAATTTCAGACAAGGCTGCTATTATTATTTTTGCTATTATAGGCCTGTATTTTTTTCCAACCCTAGGGATTTCTCCTGTATTTAACGCACCCAGAGTTCACAAACATTTGAACTCACATTCATAAATACCCAGACCCGAAACAACTATCTGTAGGCTATAAAAATATTTGTTTCGTCCGGGGATCAAACCCGCGACACATAGTGCAGTAGTTAATTGCTTGAGCCACTGCGCCAACCGTGCCGTCGTATTAAAAGCCGGAACCAGCGAACCACGTTGCGCTGGAAGGCCACCTGGCGATGGTTGTTGAGATCCGGCCTGCAGAGGACGTCTGTTGCCTGAAATGATGACGATGTCGAAAAACAACACTGTTTTTTAATTACTTTTTTAGCTGTTATAAAGATAGTGCCTTCTTTCAATACTTCAGGTGTACACCGATCATTTTTCAAACGTAGATAAAATGCCTAAAGAACTCGCTCTCCGATTTATAAAAACCTCATAGTACTGCACAGGTAAAACTTTTGATTTAAATTGGGAAACGGATTTTTTCGGTAAAAATTCAGGAAAATCGAGCCAGATGGTCCATCTTTTATAGTTTTATACGTGGCTCTGTCCGCGCTTCAATTGCAACCGGCGCCGCGGCGACTAAAAAATTCCAAATACCTAGTTTAGAAATATTTTCTGCAGAAAAAAGAAAACTTTTAGTTACGTTGAAAATTGTTAAGCTCCGGGATTTGTCAAAGTGATACCTAATTACCGCATTTAGCAAAATGTGTTAATTACTTACCATTTTATTGTAAATTGAATAAAATAGATACTGAAGTCTTGTGTACTGCTTTTTTGCGATGGCAATATTGGTCTTACGACGCATCATTTTCACCACACGCTTATCGATTTGTATTTCTACTAAAAGATTCGCATACTAGTGCCAGACAGTTTCTAAAAACACCTCGCAGTTTTACCTACACGCCATTCAAGCTTCAAAAAAATCCTTACCATTCCAAACCCTTTTTCAGGACCGGACTTCACAGAAAAAAGTCCACAAGAGTCCGAACCGCGCCACAAAGGTACACGTGGACATTTGTCCAGTCCAATTCACTTAATGGAGTTTCATTTGGTAGACGTTCAGTCAGCGTAAAAAGCAAATTACGTAGTTGTTTATCATTCCCAGTCCTAAATAATTAAACTTAACAGTTTCCTGCCACAGTTCAGAGTTAAAGTGGAATATTTTATAATGAGTTGTAACAGGGTTCAATTAAATCTGTAGGGAAAAGAATCGTACGTCAAAGAGATTTAATAATGCTGCTGTGTGCTCCACAAATAGATACTGGTTACAATTTCGCAATTAACTTGAATGAAAAATGGGAAAGGATTTATTGTCTTGACAAAAAAAGGTAATTTCCTTCGCTGGTTAAAGAAACTGGTGATTAAGGAAGAAAACCAGAGTACACAGAGGTTATCAATCGGGAAACGGAAGGGCCTTTGTCGAGCATTGTGGCTTACCTATCTATAAATATATATATATATATATATATATATATATATACAGGCTGTAAATTAACCCTTCACACATACGTCAACCAAGCATTCTGTAAATCAAAATAACTACCTCTACGCAAAAATTTTTGCTGGGAGACGATTTTTTTTTTGGGGTCAAAAATCTCATTTTACGGTACAACTCTATGTAGCGCTCTTAAAACATTGTGCTAGTGAATGCTTTGAATAGTAAAATGGTCATGGAGGTAATTTAAGTAAAGTTACAACCTGAAAAACTAGTATTTACAAAAACAGCTGTGCGAAATTTGGATCTTTGAGCCCCAATATCTATCTCTGAGTAACAAGGGGGTTCCCAGGTATGGTCTAGAACAACAAATTATCGCAGTGATGGGAAGAACAAGTGCCCTTCGTTTGCGTTAAGGGTACTTTTACACCCTTTATACCCAACAATGCCCTAAAATACTTTGATAGCTGGCTAAACGAAAAGCTAAATGAAACTGTTTGAAAACTCTAACTCTTCTTTGATTTCTGAACACGAGTTGAAATTTTTGTTTTAGTTACAGATCAGTGCATCACGTTTTAGAGCTTTTTAGAGGAGTTGCACAGCAAAATCAGGCCAGACAAGTCTATAAGATTAAGTGCTCAATATAAGCTCACACAATAAACCGAGCAATAAAATCTTACCGCAAGTCCATTGTTTCAAAAGGCGCTTATGCTTTTAATGCCGATAGGAGATCTGCGTACACCGTAAAGGTAAAATGAGCGTGAAACTCAACAGATCTGATGTACCCTTGTTATTTACTGCAGTAGTTCTGTGTATATTTACTATACGTTTAATTAAATGTCAGCCGTTTTTACGGGTTGTCCTTCTCTTTAATAAAAGTCCTTTCTTGTATCTTATACTCCTTACACCAATTTGAGATAGTTTATACAAACTATTTTCATCTTCCAGGACTTGAATGAGGCAAACGAGAGTTGTACAACTTGCTACGCACTGATAGGATAAAATCTAAATCATCGCTGAATAAGAACAAGTTTGAGATCTGTAAATAACGACAACCCGTTTTTGTCTGTAACATTTATGAGCCTTTTTTAGGCCAAATATCCCAGTGTTTCATCCGTAGATTTATTTTTAGCTACCATCCAAATAACTTCAGGATTGTCGAAGCGTGGGCTGCTTATCTTAGTATCGGAAACTCTTTCATCCATTACAAGGACCTCCACATGTAATTTGCTTTCAGAATCTTTTGAGGACTCGTGTAAGTAATAACCTAATTCCAAAACTTATGATTAGTACACAAAGAACACGTGTTTAGTTGAAAGCTGAAATTAAAATTTGTTGTGATGATGTATTAACCGTAAAACTGTACAGACCACCAGTGAGCGTGGTCACAATGTCCATTCCGTTTGTACAGCGCAACCAACTTTATTATTATTTGCTCGAGGCACGAAAACTATAAAGCGAACGGATAAGTTTGCACCATGGAGGGATTAAGTGCGAACGAATCACTATTATTTTGTAATTGGAAAGATAATCACAATTGTCATCGATAGCAAAAGAGATTGGGACCAACCAACTCTTTGATAAAAATGCAAAAGTGAGCGAAAAATTTTGCTTTCGGATAAAAACAGGATTGTTAATTTTGATAGTCTTGGGAATTACGTAGTTACAGACTATTATATCAAGCTGTACAAAATCAGTTTATGCCTATTTCTCATTGAACGGGAAATCTATACAAATCAAAGTCATGTTATACTGAAAATGTATAGCTTGATGTGTCTCGCCGTCTGTACATAAGCGAAAGGGCTACTTTTAAAAAAAATTGTATAGTAAATAAAAATTGATCACAAAAATATTTTTCATTGATTTATACCCGTAAGTACTTACTAAACTGACCAATGTATTTATAAGATTATTACTTGGTATAGTCGAGTTCTATTTTCAAAGAAAAATAATGCATTCGATGACGATTACGATGTAGAATGTATTTCATTGTCCACGTCAGATGTCATGTCATTATTTACTGCTATCTCTTTCATATCATTCCACACACAGTCCATCTATATTTTCGGCTTTCCTCTCCCTCTGAATTCATCAACATCATTAACCATCACTTTTTATTAGCCAAATGTTCAAAGAAAATGCAATGCAATTCAAAAATTATTCTGCGAAAACGTAACAGTTTTTCCTAAAAATCCTAGTTTCATGGCAACACAAACGTTGTACGGCGAAAAGCCACCATAAGTAAAGTAAAACTGAGTTACGTGACGCGTTTTAGCGTTGTAGATATTTAAATGGGCAATAAACACTGATTTATACGACTTTGTTTGTATTTCGGCCTTCAATTGCTGGCTGAACTATTTTAGTTCATTTTAATTTTTCTCCATTCGTTATTGATGGGTTTAACGCGTGAGAAAGTTTGTTAATAGAGGGTTTTTTAGAACTGTGTTCGGATTATGGTTTGAAATGATTGGAATTAAAATATTTTATGATATTTGTAATCACTTGCAATACCGAATTTGATTACGCGAACGTTATTTAAACATCTAAAATGTACTGTTAAAGATGTAACAAAAAACTCGTTATAAAAAATAATTATAGTCATATTATTTTAGCAAAAAAAATATGTGCATGTCTATGATAGCTGATATTTTATTTGTAAACATGAATACGCTTCATTTTTATTACTAATAAAAAAATAAATGATATTTATTTGACGCAGATACATGGCATGCATACAAAATGAAGAAAAAAAAACATAAACGCATATCAAATATTATCCAAATAAAATATGTATTTAAAAACAAAACAATCATTTATATACGTACAGTGAAAACGTCCACATTTATTTTTAACCCAGCAAAAAAAAATACAAAAGTCCTTAGTTCCGTAGGTAAACTAGTTAACTTTGACCAAACACATATCGCGTGAGGTCAGAGATAAGGGGTGTCATAAGAACTGTCGACGGCTCGCCTCTACGTCGCCACCGCCCAGTTTGCTTCATTACTTTATTGTTCATCCGACCATAAGGAATAAAAACGTTTAAACGTAGAATTTAATTTGTCGCTGGTCGTTTTGTTGGCCAGTGTCATGTGTGTGTGGATTTTATAAATGAGGTGTGACTGCGACTGCAAGGGGGTCTGGAGTTTTTCGACGGCGATAATGTGATAGTTCATGCAGATCTTTCTAATTAAATAATAATTAAAATACAAGCTACAAGTAAAAATAACGTGGATTATTTTTACCCTATAACTTGCCAAGAACGTTGACCCATACCTGAGGAGGCTCTCGGCTCGCTTTACAGCTGGATCAAGTGCTTGATACAGAAAGCGGTACTCCTGGACATAGCGCGTTTTGTTAGGGGGTTGCTTTCTCCGGAGCCATCAACCTTATAACAATACTAGTTAGCTCAATGTTTCTGATACCGGTGGGCTACAATTTTTATTTTTTATTTTATTAAGGACAAATTTGAACATATTATTTTGCATAGAAAGTTTCGTTAAGTACAAAAATAGAAATATATAACAAAAAAAATCTTTGAACTAAAAGAATAATTTCCTTAACTATGGATAAGCGTTGTGCCTTTCCTTCCATTTCTACCTTAAATCTTTAAATCAAACTTAAAAGTATGTAATTCCTTACAAGATTAGGCAGTTTCTAATTAACCAACACAACAACAAAGTTCAACAATAACAATAATTTTGCTCTTAATTACGAGCTTACAAACTGCATGCTCAAAAACATTAAAGTTTCCCTCACATATCAGGGTTAATCGCAGTGCTTTATACGTTTGAAAATAAAAATACTACGTGTGAAATATTAATAAAAGTATGATTTAATTACTCAAGATAATCGCCTTAGTGTTATCATCGCGTGGCGTATTAGTGTCGGAACGATTCGATAAAGTCTCAACTTTTTTATTTCTAGAGGGTTTTACTTTCCATTTAATGGTGGCACTTAATCAAATATTCATTAGTTGATAACAGTGCTTACCTACTGTATTTTTTGTTTGTGGTAGGTTTCACTTTTTAATTTAGTTTAGACTCGGTCATGAGCTCTATACCTAACTATGATATTAGTTCCTGTTATCCCACTGTTGGGCAAATGCTTCTCCCCGTTACTTCCAGTTATTTACATCTAGGTGATCTAGGGCTAATGTGGAGCACTGGTCATCGGATTTTTTCAGCTCATCGTGCCATCTTTTATGAGATCTGCAGCGACGACTTCTGGCTTTGTCAGGGCTCTAATGCGGTTGAGTTGGCAAAATTGTTTTTTTTTTAATGGATTGCAACTTTGAGATAATTTATATTTCAAAATATGTAGTGAACGGATTGTCTAATACTACTAACAAAATATAATTAACTAGTGGACGACACGCGGTTTCACCCGCGTAGTTCCCGGGATACAAAGGGATAAAAAGTAGCCTATGTCACCTGGGGATAGTGTAGCTTCCCAACAGTGAAAGATTTTTTCAAATCGGTCAAGAAGTCTCGGAGCCTATTCGTTACAAACAAACAAACAAATATTTTCTCTTTATAATATTAGTGTAGATTCAATTTAAAAAAAAAAAAAACATCAATTTATTCCACATTATCCTGCATGGCCATAGACAGTAGTAGGTAGCTAAACTAGAAGTAGCATCTCAGGTTTATTGAGACGATTCGTGAAGATCTTGTGTTTCCTAATTAGCATGTGCAATGTGCAGACTCATCTTTCTCATTAAGTTTATTTTATGGCTAGTTTCAAGTTCATAAGGATAGTCTGCCGTCTGGCTGCAACACTGCAACCCCTTAGGGCTTTAAGTACTTTGTTTTGTTTAAGTACCTAATCATTGTTTATCTACTTAAAGAGCTTATGCTAGTCAATGGACCGATCGAATCTGTCCCTATTTATAAAATTAAGAATGAAAAACAAAACAGTAATCAATTTTCCAATAAAATATTCATATAGAAAAATTTATCATAAAAACCTCAGAATACATGAAAATAATTATCGGTTCAATTAATAAATATTTATACCCTAAAGCTGCTTATTCCAGATGCCTGACCGAAACTGGAAAAGCCCTAAACCTTAAGTGTAATGAAAATAAATCAACTCCTTCCCACCTCCTCCTCTTCAACACCTTATTACGAAACGATACCTGAGAATCGATAAACTTAAAATACTTGACTACCACAGTCAATTTGGTAACAAGAGGTCTTAAAACAGTTGAGAAATTGATCGAACTTCAGAAGGTCTATTGTCTTAAGTCAGTATGAATGATGGTGGCAAATATTGTTGTAATTAATAGATAGATAATCAATCATTTTGTTTACTCTGGCTGGGCATTGCGGGAAAATTCTTGGACGAAATTGTGGCTTTGTGAAGTGTAAACAACGTGAATCGTCGATAGTTTCTGCAGACCACTTAGCTCTGGATAAAGTTGATTATTTGTATTTTTTTCCTATTATTTCTATAACGTGTGGTTAATGCAATAGCCGGTTTCAGAGTTTTTATACCACCCATATGATAGGCCTTTTTTTTAGCTGGTCGTAAATCATCAAATAACCCCTCCCGCTCTTGGGCAGAGCGAAAGGGAGTGTCAGACTTCTTCTGACTAAAAACCACCCATGTTTCTTCTTAGTCCTATATGTCGAGGCCGCGGTAACTTATGAACTACCCGCAGCCCCGACGGGCCATATGATAGGCCTCTGATTTGGTTTTACATGCCGTAGAGAGAAATTCTCTCTGGTATGCTAGTTGCCTTCACCGATAGTAAGTGTATTGTAAAATTATCTCTTACTAGTAATAATTATATTTGTTCTTCCTATTAGCAAGAAAATGTAAAACCTGAAACCTCATATATTTTAACGAACTTTGTAGAATAGATTGGATTAACCGGAAGTGTTAGTTTCAACCAAAATGTAAAACTATATCCAACTTTAAATTGTCCTCAAAATGTAATTAATGATCGATTTCCAACCGACCCAGTTTGTGATACCGTCGAACGGAATGGAAAAATAACAGCAAGCTAATTGGAACTCTCCTGGTTAAACCCTTTTCATTCGGTTTTCAAGTTATCGGGCTAATTTAAATGGTCTGCCTCGGCGGCGAATTCCGCGAAATTTATTCGAAGTTTTTATTGGAATATTTAATCTTCTACGTTTAGTGTTTTCAGGTATTCCTGAGTGTTATTGTTTTAGCTTTTCTTTTCATAACGTGAAAATTTACGAACAATGACTTTCTTTCAAAAAAATCATTTTGAATAATTTTTCGACGGCACGGTTGGCGCAGTGGCTCAAGCAATGGACTGCTGCGCTGCGTGTCGCGGGTTCGATTCCCGCACGGAACAAATATTTGTATGACCTACAGATAGTTGTTCCGGGTCTGGGTATTTGTATTTGTGTATGTGAGTTTAAATGTTTGTGAACGCACCCACGATACAGGAGAAATTCCTAGTGTGGGGCAACGATTTAAAAAAAAAATAAAAAAAAAAAATTGTTAGATGTTTTTTAACTTCCAACAAAATAATTCAGACGCTTTTAGACTTCTTGAAATATTTAAGCTCACGTGGACATATAAAATTGACCAATTTACTACAATTTTAATTTGTTAGGTTAAATTATTGTTATAATGAGAAACTCGTAGTGAAATAATAACAACCGTTCAGGTCGATCTTCAGGTTAAGTCTCGTTTGCCCATCAGTTGGTTCCATGGATGAGTGACCACCTGTTTCATACCGACTTTCCCCCGTATGCACGTTTAGCCGTTGCTCCTAGCTTTAATTTGTAGATCTTGGACAGTTGTTATAGAAATATATAAATTTGGACAAGCCCGCCACACTATTCCCAAACCACTGTAACTCCTGAAAGCCAGAATCAACAGTGGCGACCACAAGAAAAGCGCCGAGACAATGAAGCTCGACGAAGTCTCAGAGAAACGATTTAACTGTCTTATCCCGCAACAATATTAATCAAAAAAATAGCGGAGGAGTAGGAAAAACATAATTTCCACTTCCCTCCAAATCAGCAGGAGAGAGAACAAAACCAGGACAATAGGTACACAGGGACGTACACACACATATTTTTATACGTAGTCAGTGGCCTTAGTATGCCAACTCGTCTTACCAAAGGCTATTATCCAGCAGTACCTGGGTTGTGGACGTCAGATAGATACTTCACCCCATGTAAAATATTATTGAGCTTCATCCGGTAAGACAAACTTGGTCTTTGACTAACATCTAAAAGTTCAAACTCAAGGTTTGCCAACATGCTATGGAGCGCAGTATCTTAGGTGTAAAATTAACCGATCGGGTTCGAAACACTATACTCCGCTCCAAAGCGCAAGATGTTGCCGTGGCTCAAAAGGCTGCCATACTTAAATGGGACTAGGCAGGTCATGTCTGCCACATGCCGAATGACCTGTGGGCCCGTAAAGCTCAGGATTGGTGCCCTGGAACAGTAGCACGGGGTCGCGGCCGGTCAGACCACGAAGGAGCTGGCGGGACGAACTGGATGCCTTCCTTGAGAATTGGAGAGACGTTGCACAGAATCGTGATCGTTGGAAGGAATTGGTTGGAAGGGTTGGAGAGGCCTTTGCTTAGCAGTCGGACCAGCAGATCCAACATAGTTTGGAAATGACTAGGCAGATGATGATGATGGCTGGTACTAGTAAACCAAAAATAACATTACTACATAAAACAAATTTAATTAAGCATAAAAAATATCTAATTGAATTCCAAACGTAGATAAAACAAAAATAAATTCACGATATAATATAATGGCGTTATCAAAAAGTCGAGTTTGACGGAGATCGCGTGCAAGTCGCTTGCGAGCCCGAATTTATAAGATTTAGTTGGAAAATAAATTAGCTACGACGGAAAAGTTTTCGGTAAATAGGAGAAGGGAGGTGTTCTGATGACAGAATATTGGATGTGGTATAGAATAATCCTACTCTGAAGGTAGCTTATGGAAAATGGAATGTATTCCTCGAGGACGTTGTGGTTGGACATATTTATATTGAAATTAAAAACACACATGAAACATGAAAAGCAATGTTTTAAGTAATAACAACGTCAACCAAAGTGAAGGTGATATTATCAAAAAAAAACAAAGGGTTGCACTAAGGGAGTACCGACAGAAGTGAAAAATTATCTAATTAAAAATTATCTCTCTTATCATTCATGTGTTAAATAAAATATTAATTTATTGCACTATCGTACACAAACATGACAATTTATATTTTAACAATTGACACACGCTCATTGGGTCGCTTGCGCCGTCTTACGAATTTTCGATCAGGTCACGTGTCCTTCCTGACGTGAGTTTAACAATTTTTACCCATCCCAAAAAAAGTGCACAAGGCTGCTAAAGAAGTTTTCAATTTAAAAAAACGGAAGGTATAATAAGAAACACAAAATTTAATTCCAGCACACCTGAATAAGTAACAGTTAGGCAATGCAAGAATTACAGGTTTAGACGAGTATTAATAGTTTTCATTGCGTTTCACTTATTTGTAAAACCACGTTTGTATTGCCATAAGCTGCAGCTTATATACCTCATTGTACCTTTAACGTTGTTTTTGCCTGTAGAAAATCGACTGTCTAAGGCCTCAGGTAAGCCTTTTTTTACCTACACTAAACTACCTAAATATCTTCAATTTGGTTGCATTTTGAGCAGTGGTGGCCCAGTGGTGGCGGCTCCGACTTACGATTAGTAAGTCGTGGGTTCGAACCCAGGCAAGCTCATTACTTTGTGTAATTTATTTCATCACCACTGCTCTCAAAACGGTGAAGGAAAACATCGTGAGGAAACCGGCATGTCCTAGAACCAAATTCGAAGACTTGTGACATCTACCAATCCGCACTGGGCACACCGCGAGATAGGCTATAGCCCAGTCCCTCACACAGAGAGGCCTGTGTCCTGGCAGTTTGAACATTAATAGGCTGATGATGATGGTTGCATTTATGTAAGGTATTGCAGAACATTTCTTCTTCGCTTGTAGGAATATTTGCTTTCGAAGTAAAAATATTTATTTACAATATCAACAAACTACAATTTACAGAACTAAAATTATATAAAATTATATACAAATATCAAAAAGATTAGAATTACAGGGCGTCAAAAAATTCGTCCACATCGCTGTCAACAGGAAAAGTGCCCAGAAGGCTGGCAGCATTCCCACGTTGGATGGCAATGCTGATTCTTTGGCCAAAGAATAGGTCAGCCCTCTGGTCACATGAAGAGTCGACCAACCACTTGGCAATTTCCTTAAATATTAGGTGAGCACTCGGACCCCAAGGCCCCAGTGTTTCAACCCCAAATGGCCCAAGGCTGTCATATCCAATAATTTACGATCCATGTTCCACGTCGGCCGTTGTCTCAGGGCTGGTTCAAGTTTGTACGTCTTAATCGCCGCCAGCGAGCTCATTACAACCCGAACATTTCTTTAGCCGTCACCTAATGACTCGCCTTTTGAACTTATGCTATGTTTTCATCAATTCAATGCTGGTTTTTTTCGCTTTAATATTCAAAGGCTTATTGTTTCTTTTTTGTATTAAAACTTATTCTTTCGCCCACAAACTTTATTTGATCGTCAAATTTTAGATAATTGTGTTGACTATGAGCTTCTTGGGTTTTTTTAATTCAGTTTTTCTTTTTTAGTTAGTATTGTTTTCTTGGCTTTGTGAAATGTTCTTCAAAACTAATATTCACTTTCTTAGTAACTCAGATATAACTAAAGTAGTACCAGCTTATATACTACCTACCAGTTTCAATTTATGATCAACCCTAACAGCAGGGCTATTGCGTATCTTTTAAATGACAGTGGCTATCATATTGTCACTATAGGCTAGCCACTGTCATTTAAAAGATACGCAATAGCCCTGCTGGCCCTTAATTAACTGAAATGACAAGGATCTCGTTACTAACCCAATACTTCTTTCCAACATTACAACCTCCTTGCTTGGTACACCAAGCACAACGAATTAGTACACAACATTCAAAATTCACCAAACAAACGTAGTTCCCCGTAAGTGCATGTTTCCATTCAGCCTTAATCCTAGCTCCTATTGTGTCCCTTATCTTTTTGGCACCACCCTACTGATCTACTGGCGTGTAATCTCGCCTATTTAAAATTCCATGCAGTTAGCTTTACATTACTCGTCGAATATTTGCATAAGAGTACAACAAAGTACTTTACTTTGTGTTTTAACGTAAGTCATGAGAATGAAAATGTATTTTAGGTATACCGTGAACTATATTTTAGTATTTTCCCCAACAAAGAACAGAGGACAGTTTCTTAGTAGGTTCCTGAGTTACTTTAGCACAGACAAAACGAACGATGTTACAAGCAATAAGCTGGATAATCTTCTAAACTGTGATCTCTTTGTTTAGGTAAGTATTAAATCGATCACGGCAACTTACCCTATTTCTCTTTAGGAATCTTGTTAATTTTTCTATTCGTTATAATATTTAAAAAAAATAATAAATGTTTTTTTTTAACAGTAATGACCAAGTCCGAAGCCACTTAGGATCTGTCATTTTAACTATAAAGTCTGTTTACTTACTAGGAGTGAAAATGCTACGTGGCACCATGTTGTAGCACACCTACATTTCGCCACTACTAAGAAATTCTTGGTGAAAAAAAACCCAATCAAACTTTCCCCGATCTTAGGATCGACTAATCCTGCCCTTGTCCTATGTTATTTTGTGTTGGCGTAACACCAATTTTTTTTTATTCTCCTCTGTCAATCATCACTTAATATCATTTATTTATTTTTCCTTCATATCATTTCTCACACAATCAATCTATCTTTTGTTTGATCCTACTCCTGTATCATCATTATCAGCCTATAAAATTCCCACTGCAGAGACTCAGGCCTCCTCTCGGAAAGAGTTAAACTATAATAAACCACGCGAACCCAGTGCGGCTTGGTAGATGTCACATGTCTTTTAATTTTTTGGTTTCCTCACGACGTTTTCCTTCACCATTTTGAAAGCAGTAGTTTTGAAATTACATTAATTACACAATATATTAACTTACTGTTCGTAAGTCGGGGCCGCCACCACTGGGCCACTGCTGTTCTCCTCTTGTATCATTGGATGTATATTCAGTAATACATACTACATACTATCGATAGACCGACATTTAGTACGTCTACTTTTCATTGCCATAATATAATCGACAGACTATCTTTTGTCACGCGACACTACTTCAAGAGTTGTGTCAAGGTTGGTGTCACTGGATTATGGTATACTAGCTGTTGCCAGCGGCTTCACCCGCTACAACTCGATACCGCTACAAAAATTATCCCACGGGAAGATAAAATCGGGATAAAAATTATTCTATGTGCTAATCCAGGTTGTAAACTATCTGTGTACCAAATTTTATCTGAATCCTTTCAGTAGTTTTTGCGTGAAGAAGTAACAAACATACACACTCACAAACTCACAAACTTTCGCCTTTATAATATTAGTGTGATTACTAACTTTGTTATAGTATCCAAGCGAATTGTATGTTTATTTTTGGTGAATTTTTTGGATTTTATTTATGTAGTTAGGTAATAAAAAGTGAATAGTAAGAAGTTTCTCTTGGCGCGTAGCGCCATCCGGACACGAATCCAAACTCCGCAGTTGCTATTGAGATATTCCTGAAGGAAAAACCCAATAACACTAACGAGCTGGGTATCGTAACACATGACCTTTATTTTTTTTTTTTGGAGGCGTTGTTTAATCATAACCCCGCCCGCTCTTGGACTTAGCAGGAGGGAGTATACCTAAGACTTTTACTGACTAAAAACCACCCATATGTTCCTTCTTAGCCCTTTATGTCGAGGCCGCGGTATCTCAACAACCCGCAGCCCCGACGGGCGTCGGCCCTTGCGGGCTCCTTCCAGTCGTACGGACCGCAAGACCTGGCCAGAGGTTTGTTCTACCTAGTTTTGAGTATCAACCTAGGCTCCTTACAAACGATTTCTAAAAAAGAGATTTTCATTTCGGCTATTTTTTTCGTGCAAAAAGATATAAGCAGTTTACTTCCAAAATTCCACTTAATATTTAGTGTTTCTGTTTTAGAGTTAGCATATTTTTTTGCAAAACTGTTTTGTTCCATGCTAAGGAAAGCATAACCTCGTTTTATGTCTCTCCAAGTATCAATGTAACGAAAAACATAAATAGCGCATGGTGTTTGTCTACCACGCTAATTAAAAGCATGGATTTAAAACCTGCATGCATTACGAAAATGTTTGGTTAGCAGGAAGCGATATAATTGGTCCCCTCTGTTTGCCAATTTGGGTTCTAATTAATCAATTTATAATTCAAAAACCCTTTCTTGGGCAAATAAAAAACCGTCTATGTTTACTTGCGTAGGTAAATGTACCAAAATTCTGACTATAGGTGATTGTAGAGGGTCATTCAAATTTAAATTTTCGCTCTCGCTCAAATCCCTTGGGCGAGGGTGTCTGCACCGCGTAGGGGAGTGTGCTAATAAAGTAAATTAAAGATTAATAATACATTGTCTTAATACAGATTTTTAGGTATAGGCAGGCAGGCCTATGTATGTATGCAAATTTGTTAACCCTCACGAATTCGATATGTTAGAATTTAAGTTAATATTTGATGAAGTCGATAATGGTGACAATATGGGAAGAAGACTAATCAAGCTTTAGTATAATGGTCTTAACAAATAACTGAAATATTTATTTATTTATCCTATTTACTGTAGGCAGAAAAAGTATCTACGTTGTTTGTGATGTCTTCCTAGAAGAACATCAGGGAAAAAAATAGTTTATTTCTTTCGAAAACAGAAGATTATGTTCGTTTTAAAAGTAAAGAAACGGAAATATTTTATTTAACAGGATGATAATTAAAAATTACCGTTAAAACAACCTTAGGGAATTGCTAATGGTACATTGTATGTTCCGTAACAGTTATATAAATTAAGCTATTCTCAGCTTCCCTAAATACTTTTTTAGTTCTCCGTCTTGATATACAACTTAATTGTTCTCCGTTCATAATAAAATGAACCGTTTTATCTGCGCCTATTTTAAGTATAACAACACTCTTAAACTAAATTTAATGTTCGCCTTTCATGAAATAATAAGCCGCGTACAGTCCCCGTGGGAAATTAATGTTTTCATCAAACACCACGGCGTTTAAATATGAACCCCCTCTTTTTAAATTTTACTTAAAACACACAAATATTTATATTCGCTCTCGTACATGGGAAACAAGATTTTATCAACTTTTAATTACATTACTGGTCGCGTCGGAACTTTGATGAAGTAAAAAATTAAGTTCGCACGTTAAACACCTCAGCAGATAAGGGCCAAAAGAGTTCTAACCATAAAATGCTTCATCATTTTGACCCTGAGTTTTTTGCCGGTGACTAAAATATTAACAACACCGCCGCACGTTATCATACTCTTTATCTTTCAAAGAATAAGGTTGGAATTTCTTTGAGAGGTGAGGTTAAGGATGAATAAATATTGTTGTCGACCGCTAGGTTGACACGGCTGGCCACCAGCAGACATTGCACCTGTAGAATGTGGCTATCGCGGCGAAAGATTCAAAAGCCTCGTCGCCCGTTCCACACTTTTTGGGGGAACGAAAAAAAAAATCCGACGTTATTTTAATTGACGTCGGGCTGTTTAAAAAAGAAACATTGAGTGAATTATTCGAAGGCTGCTACTGGAATGAGAAGTATTCGGACCGCGTCCCTTAAAATGGTATGCAAATAATTCAATGTGACAGTTTCGAGTTGAACCTATTGTGGTTTTTATTTTTTTCGTTTATATGGTCTCCGGCTGAACATATTTTATCACGTTTTATCTTGCTGGTGTTTAGAGATTACATTGTTTGTAAACTTGAGCCTCTTTATAGTTTATACCTTTTTAGATTATTATTCCTTTTTAGATTATTATTCCTATCAGCTGTCACTACTTTTGATGGCACAGTTAGTACAGTGACTGGGCGATTGACTGTTGCGTTACACGTTGCAGGTTCGATTCCTGTAATATTTATATTTATATGGGCTACAGGTAGTTGTTCCGAGAGTGGGGCAATGATTTAAAAAAAAAAAAATACCTAACTACCTTACTTATTCTGACATTTAGATTTTGTATACCCTCTGCGACTGACGTGGTAGTACCACAGACACCGCTAAATCGAAAAAGATGTCCTGAGTGGCTATTGGTTATGTTACAAACCCCGAGTTCTCAGTACCTTCGCGTCGTGCGGCCTTGCGTCGATCAGTGCGCCGCGAGCAGTCGAGGCAAGCGCACGCGTCATTTTGCGCGGGAAGGTGTCTATTAGACTACCACGTCAATGTTAAGGTATGTGTCTAATAAACAACCACCTCAGTTAAATAGTTATATTTTCATAGTGTTTCCTAGACAACCCGTCAGTAAAATTGTTTCTTAAATAACATTTTTACATATTTTCAGATGTCTGACTCAAGTAACAGCCAACGTCCACACGGTTCCAAAAGAACTTCGGTGGGAACTTTTAAAAGCCATGACGAGCTTGTAGAACAGTGGTTAGAATACGAAAGTGAGCATGAGTTCAGTGATCTAGACTCAGAAGGTGACGACCCAAACTTTCAACCAGAAACCCAAGACTTGGATACCGATGAAGTCTCTGATGAAGAGTCTCAGAATCAAGGACCATCTGAAGAAATGCATCAGCAAACTTTTGAAGAGGTAGGCCAGGAAACATCGGGTGAGCCACCTGAACATTTCAAAGGTAAAAATGGATTTATTTGGTATTGTCAAGAGTGCCCTAGAACTTCACGGACTGCTGCCCACAATATAGTAATATTACCGAGACGTCTGACCTCCTCTAATTTTGAGGGTTATTTTGATCTTTGGTTCAAATTTTTTGATCTTTCAATGTTAGAAAGTTTAGTGGTATTTACAAACCAAAAATTAAGTGCCTATCGAAGCCAGTTCAAAGTTTAGACTACCAAGGTGGAACTCATGGATGTTGATACCACTGAAATGAAAGCATTTATAGGCCTTCTATACTATTCATCAGTATTCAAATGCAGTGACTCTGATCTCCGTGTAATTTTCGCCACCGATGGTACCGGACATGAAATATTCCGCTGTGTAATGTCTCAATATCGATTTTCATCTTTGGTCAATTGTCTGAGATTTGATGACTCGACTACCAGACGGGAACGTCTTCAAGTGGATGTACTAGCTCCAATATCAGATTTATTCAATAAATTCATCTCAAATAGTCAGTCTCATTACATTCCTGGACCATATCTCTGCATAGACGAAATGTTGTTGCCTTTTAGAGGTCGTTGCAAATTTATCATTTACATGCCTCAGAAACCGGCAAAGTATGGCATAAAAATTATGATATTGAGTGATGCACGTACATACTATATTTACAATGCCTATATATATCATGGTAAAAATTCTGATGGTATAGGGCTATCTGAACAAGAGAGAAAAATGGCAGTACCTACTCAGTCTGTTTTGAGGCTTGCAAAAGTAGTCGAAAATACAAACCGCAACATTACTGCTGACAATTGGTTCAGTTCTATTCCACTTGCAGAACAGTTACTAAAGCGAGGTCTAACCTACTTGGGTACTCTAAAGAAGAATAAAGCTGAGATACCACCATGTTTCTTACCACATAAGGATCGGGAAATAGGGAGTTCCATGTATGGGTTTACGAAAGAGAACACTTTGTTATCTTATGTCCCTAAAAAAAACAAAGCTGTCCTGATGATTTCGTCTTCTCACCATAATCGTGAAACTGATACAGACACAGGGAAACCAGTAATGATTGCAGATTATAATCATACGAAAGGAGGAGTTGACGAAATTGACAAGAAGTGCTCAATATATTCTTGCAGACGCAAAACTCGTCGTTGGCCTATGGCAGTTTTTCAACGAATTCTGGATATGGCAGGTATTAATAGCTTTGTCTTATATCAGATGTCTTCAGATAGGGATGAGAAAATGAGAAGAGGCACCTTTTTGCTGAACTTAGGAAGACATTTAGTGCTGGATCACTTGAAAATCCGGGTTTACAACGAAAGATTGCCTAGAGAACTGCGTATGACTATTAGTCGAGTTTTGGGTCAGGATCTCCCCCCTCCACCTCCAAAAACTCGATCTCTTCCTACAAGTGGAAGAAAATTATGTCATATATGCCCTACTAAAATAAAAAGAGTCACAAGATACTGCTGCTGTGATTGTTTTAAGCCGATTTGCCTCAAATGCTCAAAGCCACTGTGTGAGGATTGCCAAAAAAATATATAAAGCTTTGAGGGCTAATAACTTTCAATCAAACCAATGAATATTGATATAATTTTGAAGTCTGATTATTATAGATGTCGTTTTTGATAATTATTAAACATTCTCAAGAAAAAAGATCTAGTTGATTTTGTTTTTATTTTTTTATGTCGATTAAAGTTTTTTAAGACTGATTTATGTTAAGCAAATAAATACTGATAAATGATCATTGCTTTTTATTTTAAATCTTATATTAAATTAAAGTAATAATATATACTTTAATTTAATAAAAAAACATCACACTATTACGAACTATAACGTAATTATATACTTATGACCAGTAAAAGTGGTGTCTAGTGTACTACCACGTCAGTGGAATAGTAAAAATCACGGCACGTCAGTCGCAGAGGGTTAATGGAGATATTATCGTTGCTGCTTTGATAATTTTTATTGTCAATAAAAATAAAAAAATCCATTAATACTTTAGTTTTTTTTATTCAACTAAGTATTTAAAACAACCCTGAGCTAAACCATCAAACTCAAAGCATTTATTTTAATTAAACCTTTTTGCACTTTTGAAAGTCAGAAGATCAATTCATAAAAACAAAACTATGAGTGCAATCATCAATCATCAAAAGCAGTGTAAAGAATCATTTTATGCTATTCGTTAACAGAATTGCTTAGGCAACACGGTGACCCATCAACCTTTACATAATTATTCAGTATAACCTAGCTCTGGGTGGAGTGGTAGGGAGTATCAGACTACTACTGAATAAAAACCGACCTTGTTTCTTTTTAGCCCTTTGTGTCCTGGGCCGCGGTATCTCTTTCAAACAACCCGGCAGGTATCGCGCGTCAACCCTTGCGGGCCCCTGCAATGTTGCTGATATCTCTTTGAGGCGCTTGTGGAACATGAACGTACGTATGTCAACACAGCTTGCCGTCGTCATAAGACGGACTGACGGTGAGCTAGTGCATTACGTGACGTCACTTTATCTTGCGTGGTTTGATTGGTCGTCGTGTAAACAATATACATACCTGGGGGTATGCATTTTGTGTCTGAAAACATATCTTTCTTAAATCACCCAAAAAACATGTTTTAGAGTAAACGGATATCCGCAGCCACGGTTACCAAACTCAAAACAAATGAGTCATCTACTGCCACCAATAAAATAACTTTTATTATTCCCATATTCCAAAGTATCTTAATACAATTCGATTTTATTGAGCAGAATTAATAACCAGAAATATTACATATTAGTTTACTATTGCCGTAGAAGTTAATGCAACAAATAAAAGAGAATTGTCGTTTTTATTATTATAAGGATATATTGTTGAGTATAGCATACGGCTGAGTGGGTATAATCTGGTCCGGGTATTAGGAAAGTTATACGAATCTTAAGGGTAGGAAAACTTAGTTCTGTACTGATATTGCGTCCACAAAAACTTTTGGCGATGATAACTTTTCTGTTTAGATGTAAGTGATTTTAACAGTGTTGTAGGTATATGTTGAGGGATATTATCAAGTAATTTTCATCAGACAACTTGCGTGTACAGTCACGACCACCAATATGTGTACACGGAATCACCAAAGGAGAAAAGATTTCCTCCTAAAATACTGTATTAATTAAAGTTTTAAGGTTTTACGAGCATAGCATTTTATTACGCCATACTATTATAACTCAAAGTTGAAAACGTTATTTCATAAGATTTGGCTTTGAATTTTGATAAGCGTACACCTAGTTGTGCTAGTCGTTATTTATACAACAAAATACAAATATATATATATTTAAATAAATATTTAGTGAACATGACAACATAGTTTCTAAACACATTCTGACAAACATACGAGTTTGACAGAATTTTATACGCCTGCAGCAGTGTTCTATAAATACTAAATTTCTTGAAACATGTTTGAGTGCTTCTCTTTTAATATCAAGTCTTCTAAGAAAATCCAAGGCTTCGTAGAAGGAAATCTGAAGGAGCAACACTGGGTTTAAGTTCAATGCACAATAATATAGTTAAAGTTGCAACACCGTTCCACGCACTGCGCCCGTTTTGTCTGTCGCAACTGAGCCAGAAACTCTAAGGGAAAACTTTTAATAGTTTTTCTTTATTCAATCAACATATTTTCGCTCTTGGACACTTCTCCCGTTTGCCAACAATTTGTTTCGGGGACTTTTTTCTTTCACTAGACGTTCACTAACTCACGGCGCTCCTGACAAATTTGATCTCGAGGGTGCTTTAAAAAGTTTTTTTTCCTTTGCCCTGATCTGGTCTAGACGGAATATTTTATATTTTGAGAGATTTTTATTTCATTTACAGTCAATAAGTTTCTGATTTTCTTTTGTTGACCAATATCTAAGCAAATTAGGTTTTTTGATGAGCATCGAAAACTTTGACCAGTTTTAATTTGGCTGCCAAATTTTTCTTTCCTCATAATAAAAAAAATAAGCCATATTTTTTTTATATTTAATAGGTTATGCCGCGGATTCGCTCGCCTACAGTTCGGTCATTGTCATACGAGATCGTACTATTGGGATAAAAAGTATCCAATGTGCAAAAGTATCCAGGTTACAAACTATCTGTGTGCCAATTTCAATCTAATCATTCCAATACTTTTTGGAAAGAGTAACAAACATCCACCCATACTCACAAACTTTCGCATTTATAATGGTAATATAGTAAGATTAATGGCGTTACTAAATATTATGTAAGCGGAACGGTTACGGTAATTTTCATCACTAATTTAAAGCTCTGGTGGCTTTCGTCACATCGTTGTGGGATCCAATAATAATTGGTGTGTAGGTGTTAATACAGTTTACGGACAAACACGTCGAACTTGTAGAATTCAGAACACATGGCGTTATAAACAGATAAATTAAGAAATATGCCGTAAGATGATAAACTCCGTCAAATTGTAGCAATTCATCAATTTAAACAAGTTAAAAATGCCGTCAATAAAACAATTATCGAAGTGGTTTTAAATGCGAAACGAGTTACTGAATATAATGGAAGTTAACAATACATTAAATATGAATCCAATACTGTTAGAAATTACACAGATCAGTAGCTCTCAGTCCGTGTCGATTCAGAGAAATATGAAGACAAATTACCTGGCGAAATAGTGCAATTGGAATCGAAAGAAGTAAAAATCAGCGTTGGATCGGCACTGTGGCCCGTGACTGAAATACCAAATGAGTAATTTCGAGATTCCCCGAATGCCCCTACAGCAGGAGAGCAAATGTCAGCTCTTAATAGCATTGCGAACATGATACGAACGCCGAAGTGCAATCGTAGTTGTTGGTTTGTTGCAAAAAGACCGCTAATGCTTGTTAGGATTTATTTTTCAATCTTGAACTTGATCAGGATGAGTTCGCTAGTGGTGTAGGGAGAACTGTTGCAGAGAATTTGGATGAAGTTTCATAAATTATGACCTTAGATTTTCTGCCCGAATAATAAAGAAAGAAACAAGCATCACCAAAGAAATAAAAAAAAAAATTAACACACAGTATCCTTGTTGTTAAAGTAATAAAAATCCCGTGGTTATTAATGTTTAATTTTCAAATGCTTATGCACACACAAAAACCAAACAGCCGCAAGTTCCATAATGAACTTTTTCATAACTAAGACGAAAATTAATGAAAATTCCAACATAAGCCACTATTAGTTTCCTGTCAAACATAGGAAAAAAAAATGAATAATCTACAAATATGATAGATGTACTCCGACCATCTGTTTAGCGACGCTAAGCAAATAGCGGAACAGATTGTCACAAAATAACAAATTTCGTCAGAAAAAGCGATAGTTTGGAGGGAAAATGATTTATAATGTTATTTCGGATACATTGGAATGTTTGTTTTAGGTCGAGGTAGTCAGGTATTGGGTTTCGCTACTGGCCATGTTTGATTTCTAAATACATTAGCCGATCGTTCTGCTTCGCTTATCTCACCTTTTGAAGATGGGTTTTTATATTATTTTAGGTAGATGAAAATAAGAAATGTAGTGTGAAGAATGCGTAGGTTGAAAAAAGATTTTGCAATTGCGTTAGGTTCATAATTATGCTATGGCTATTTGTACTTGTTGGTAGAAAAGTACTGGATGAATTGAGTTTGAGCAGCAAGTTTTTGTTTTTATTTAACTTTTTAAACAGAATAATTGTATGAAGTGATAGAAAAGTCTACCTATAAAACAATTTGATTGTTCCAAATTGTACTGCAATACCTATTTTACTTTTTTGAGGTTTACACTTTTATGTGAAAAATGCTCTCCATAATTTATACATATACAGGGTGTTTGGTAGGGAGCTGTACATACGCCTAGGGTAGAAACTAGGGATAGTCTGCTACCTACCCCCGCCCATTATATTGACCTTGGCCTCAAGGTTTTTTTTTAATTTATTATTATTTTTTATTTGATTTTTTGACTAAAACTACCTGTAGCTCAAAATCTATCCATGGGACCGGTCGGCTAATGGTCTTGTTTTAATCGTTAGAGTCTTAGGGTCCTGCAAAAAATTATTTTACACCAGAAAATTGTGGAGAAGAAAAGTTATGGGGCCTGAAGTACCGTAGTAAGGTAAAGAAATAATTTTAAATTAAAAAAAAACCTTGAGGCCAAGGTCAATATAATGGGCGGGGGTAGGTAGCAGACTATCCCTAGTTTCTACCCTAGGCGTATGTACAGCTCCCTTCCAAACACCCTGTATACCACCAAAAGAGATTATTCTCATATAACATACTGTGTCGTTACCATCTCCCCTAATAGTATAAAGATTCCGATATACATAGATATCCGTCGATATAGTCCAAACACGTGGCCTCGGATGTCACACGACAAGTCTCTGGATTTGTTGAACAAGTATCAGATTACTTTCAGCCACTGTATGCACTGCATCAACTCTGATTAAACTTGTTCCAATACAGCGTTTTCTGTATAAAGAACAAACTAATGGACTTGGACAGTTTGTTTAGTTTTTCAAATTCTCCACAGTTGCGAGTTCACGTAAATAAATTGTAAACTAAATGGTCTTCGGCTTTGTAATGGAGAAAGTTTTAATAAAGGAAATTTTAGGCGTGTTTTTTTTTCGTCTGCTAACTTGTTCTGACATTTGACTTCTGCAGACATCGTTTGTGTTGTAGCTTCAGATTTTTTTCGCAGAAAATTTTATTTGATGTTCACTGTTGCTTTCAATATCAAAATCAGGAGAATATTAAGGTCAGTAGGTAGGCCCGTTTAACATAAAGAAACAAAATCAAAACTGGTATTTTCTTATTCGTAGGTGTAGCTTCGTGGCAATTGGATCTTTTACTAATCTTTAATCAAAAAGATACCTCCGCTAAGTTGACGGTTTCACAGTAAATAAAAAAAAACAGATAAACAAGAAAACGAAGACATTTATTTATTTATATAAAATTATTTTTTCTGTCTGTTTACATTAATTTACATAAGAATTGATATTATCGAACACAATTTTACGAGAAATTTGTGCAATAATATAAAATTTTCAGAATTTAAAGTCATTGGTTCTATAAAGAACAGTTTTTATGATAATTATACAATTTTGATGTTTTATGGTATTTCACGATATGCTATCTAGCTACCGAATCATCAGAATGACATTTAGAAGTCGTAAAACTTAATAACTTTTGAGAAAATTCACATTTAAATTTATAGCTAGCTGAATTGATATTGTTCGGGGTATAGCCAGACCGGTTTCTTTTTATTGGCATTTTGAGTCATAGGTACAGTAGGTAAGTACTGTCTGAATCTCAGTGTCTGTCTGTCAGTTCTCGTAAAAAAATACAATATTATGTTTCATAGTATTTATTTTCCATGATCTCCTACCACAAGAATAATATATCCCATTAAAATAAAACTTGTAAAAAAAGCTAAGTCGCTCAACTCAGTTTTTCTACCGTAAAAAGTAGCAACATCCATGTAATACCAAGTCAGTTTATTTATGCAGTCCCTACTTAAAAATCTTTGATGTTTTAAATAAATAGATTGACTTGACCATCGCATCGCATTTACCAATGTTAAACAGGTCATTCTAATAGCTAATCGCCATCGCTTTGGCCAATGGGATGCATTGGTCAAGTCAATCTATTTATTTAAAACATCAAAGATTTTTTTTCTGATTGGCCTGTTGGTCTAGTGGTTAGTGACCCTAACTGCTATGCCGGAGGTCGTGGGTTCGATTCCCACCCAGGACAATTGTTTGTGTGATGAGCACGATCATTTGTTCTGTGTCTGGGTGTAATTTATCTATAATATGTATGTATTTAGAAATATATAAGTATGTTTATCAGTTGTCTAGTACCCATAACACAAGCTCTGCTTAGCTTGGGACTAGATGGCGTTGTGTGATAGTTGTGGAATATATATTATTATTTTTGGACATGGAGCTCACTACTTTTTACGATAGAAGAACTGAGTTGAGCGACTTGGCTTTTTTTACAAGTTTTGTTTTTAGTTGGATCTCATTTCTTTTTGTAGCACCTCTCATTCTATCTATTTCGTTTAATTAATCAACAATACGTAGGTATATTCTAACTTGAATCAGTCTTATACATCGATTTGAAGAACTGCTAAAGTATCTACTCGACAAGCTGAATCAAACTAGTCCATACTCAACAAGGTCAAGTCGTTTTATAACGGAATTCCTACCTTTAAGCTCCATCAACAGACCTTGGAGACCACCTAAAGACAAAGTACTCGTCAAGACGAATCAAACGAGTCTAAGCTCGATGGGTTATGTCGTTCTATAACGGAGTTCCTATGGTCACCTTCCAGCTCCATCATCAGATCCTGGTTACCATATAAAAACAGATTAGGTACTCATCAAGACATCAAATGAGTTTAAACTCGATGGGGTTATGTGGTTTTATAACGGAATTCCTATGGCCACCTTCCAGCTCCATCATCAGAACCCTGAACATTATTTAAAGACAAACTACTCGACAAGATAAATCAAATAAGTCATAACTCGTCTTAGGACAAACTACTTGACAAGACGAATCAAAAGAGACCAAACTCGATGGGGTTGCCCCCAGATGTTTTATTTAAGAGGAGGATTTATTGTTAAAGTTGTACAAGTTTCTGTAATAAACCTTTACCTATGTTTTTTTAAATTAAGAATTTTATTTATTTAAATCCCGTGCATGAATATAACAAAAGAATGATACTGCGGATTCGCGATTGTTACATCCATATTTATGTCACTTATCTGGGGGCTCGGCAGTGCCCCCGCCAAGTTGAGCAGTACCTCTACCATGAGTTTACACAGCCAAATCTCGCAAGCGTCTACGTAAATTATTTGTATGAAATATCGTACAGCGCCTCTAGCGGGCACGGAAAGAATTACAATCCGTAACATGAGCACTATAGATGACGATAGGTTAAAAACCTAACGTAATCTATTCTATAGTTACTAACGTTTTTCAGCTGTCACCATACAAAACGGTACCATGAGTCACTAATTTCACTGAACCTATCGAATAATTCGCTTACTATAGTGGTTACGTAGCTCACTAGCATTTTAGCGTGTGAAACATATGTTTACAACAAATTTATGTTCGTTTTTAGTCTAATGCAGTCAAAATAATGTTTGCAAAGCTTATTTGGTATGAAATATGTTAGTGGCCGCTGAATTTGAAGACCAACGACGTGAATAACGTGAATTTCGAGAAATGATTTTCGGAAATGAGAATTCATGTTAGACACCAATTGCAAAATATAAATGAATGAAGGTTTATTAAACATTATAGACTATTTAAAGAATACTTTAAAGGTTTGTGCATATGTATGAATAATGTTACGGATTTGATGTCAACACAACGAGTTTCATTAGAACTAAAGGTAGGTACCATGCAGTTCTCTCAAAACAAAACACAATAATTTTGAAGAAAGTTGAAACATACCTTTCTATGAACTCAACTAACAATTGAAACTGAGGCACAGGGTCCTCATTGTTTTAAATAATCTGTTTGAATCTACTAATGTAAACTGTTAAACAACACAACACAGCTCTGTGACACAAGGTCAACAAACAAAATTACAAATTGAATACACGACAGTGACATATTATAAGGAATAAAAATTCAAAAACCACTAAATACTATAAGTGGTCTAATAACCGTCAACTTTTCTATTTTGTCGGTTTATTTGTGTATATATCGTTCTCTCTTCTTATTAGTGGGAAAGAAAGAAACAAAACATGAGTATAGTGAAGTTAGCTAGACGACACAATCCATCGAGCTTACATTAGCGCCTGCGTAAGACTCCGTAAATCTCATGGTGCAAGCATTATCGAAATCTATTTGATACACGTTAGCACGCTAGCGAGTTCAACGTTAGCGAGTAAGTTTTCTATGACAACTCATGGTAGAGCTACAGTAAAGCGGCACGGCCGTAGCAACCTTTTCTCGAACCAGTTCAGCCCATTTTCGACCTCTTATTACTTCGATGTGGATAAATCTAGAAGCCTGAATTTTCAGTAACCTATTAAGCATTGTATAATCACGGTATATTTCAAATTTCATTCAATTTGAACCAGTAGTTTAAGGATTATTACAAATCAAAGTTCCTTAGTGTTGTCACTCACTCACTCAGTCACTGACTGACTGACTGACCGATCATCAAAATTCTAAGGCACTTCTAGCAGACAATAAATAGAAGCTTCAAATTTAGAATACAATTAGTGTTTAGTGTATAAATCATGGTAAAACTAAAAAAAAATACAATTGCAGTCTAGTTTTCTAGATACACCAACTGCATAAATAACTTTGTAATCTATACTAATATTATATAAAGCTGAAGAGTTTGTTTGTTTGTTTGAACGCTAAGATCTCAGGATCTACTGGTTGGAATTGAAAACTTCTTTTTGTGTTGGAAAGTCCATTTATCGAAAAAGGCTTTAGGCTATATAACATCACGCTACAACCAAAAGGAGTGGAGCACAAATGATACATGTTGCAAAAACGGGAAACGATAATCCTTTTTTAGAGCTTCCGTTGCGTGCGCTGCGAAAACGGTTTAAGTTATGCAAATATTATGTATTAAAGAAATGTTTCTCTTTAAAAGTTCTACAAAAAAGTCCGCGACAGCACATATCTATCTATTAAGATTGACTCACTGTAACCATTTTTTGCTATTGAAATGTTAGGTTAAATATAATTATTTTTTGCGAAGCTTATTTAACCCATATTATTATGGTATTAATCTATATCTAAATAAATGTGTTTGTTAGAACGAAAATCTAATATAGAATATTTGTTCCTGTTACTCTATATAGTTTAAACAAATATTTTAGAAGATATTGCAATGTTAAAATGTCCGCGCGACAAAATTTTACGCGGTCCGCCGGCAATCGCGTCCCGATATTGATACGTGGAGATTCTGGGCTCCGGGAAATTCAAATTCAAATTCAAAATATTTATTGCACCATAATATTTACAAGGTTTTATTGTATATTGTTTTGGCAGCAGTGGTGGCCCAGTGGTGGCGGCCCCGACTTACGAACAGTTGGTTGTGGGTTCGAACTCAGGCAGGCGCATCACTTTATGTAATTTATTTCATACCACTCTAGAGAGGAGGCCTGAGTCCCTGCAGTGGGAACAATATAGGCTGATGATGATGATGATGATTGTGTATTTAATAGTAAGAGATAGGTACGAGTAGGTACCTACTTATTTATTCTCACTTTAATAATGTAATCTAAGGTTCCACCTAATATTATAGAGAGGAAAGATTGTTTTTTTCAAAAACTCAAAAATTACTCAGACGACTTTGAATATTCTTTAAACATTAGAAAACTAATTGAAAAAATATTACTATGTTGGATAGTCGATCTATCGAGGAAGGTTGTAAGTTATATATTATTGTGACGTAGACGAAGTTGCGTGGGTCAGCTAGTCCCATATAAATGTATTACCTTAAGGACTACAAAGTTAAAGTTAAATTTTCAGTAAGTTTGAATTTTACGAGTTTAATTTAACACAATTCCTAGTTTCTGAATGATCTGAAATTTTGCACGTATATGTATATTGCCTATCATGGCAATATTATGATGACATGGAACTGATCTGATGATGGAGCTGGAAGGTGGCCATAGGAATTCCGTTATAAAACGACATAACCCTGTCGATTTTGGACTCGTTTGATTTGTCTTGTCGAGTAGTTTGTCTCTAGATGATGTTCAGGGTTCTGATGATAGAGCTGGAAGGTGGCCATAGGAATTCCGTTATACAACCTATCGAGTTTGAGCTCATTTGATTAGTCTCGATGAGTACTCTGTCTTTAGTTGGTAACCAGGATCTGATGATGGAGCTGGAAGGTGGTCACAGGAACTCCGTTATAGAACGACATAACCCATCGAGTTCAGACTCGTTTGATTCGTCTTAACGATTACTTTGTCTTTAGATGGTCTCCAAGGTTTGTTGATGGAGCTTGAAGGTGGCCATAGGGATTCCCCTATAAAACGACTTGACCTTGTCGAGTCTTTACTCGCTTGATTCAGCTTGTCGAGTAGGTACTTTAGCAGTTATTCAAATCGATGAATAAGGCTGCTCCGAGTTTGAATAAACCTATGTATTGTTGAGTCATTAAACGAAATAGATAGAAAGAGAGACGATACCAAAAGAAATGAGATCCCACCAAAAACAAAACTTGTAAAAAAGCCAAGCCGCGCAACTCAGTTTTTTTACCGTAAAAAGTAGTGAGATCCATGTTACCAAGTCAGTAAACATATTCAGTCCCTTCTTAAAAATCTTTGATGTTTTAAATAAATAGATTGATTTTTCCACTGCATCACATTGGCCAATGCGATGGCGATTAGCTATTACAATGGCCTGTTTAACATTAGCGAATGTGATGCGATGGCCAAGTCAATCTATTTATTTAAAACATCAAAGATTTTTCGTTATAACCCTACCTATTAATACGATTCCTTGTATCAACCAAAACTTTATAATGATTCATTATAAACTTTGCAAGATAGGAGAGAGACTCAATGTTATTCCTTACAAGTAAAGCCTCAGAAATGGTTTCCCAAGGTCACGTAAACACGACTGTGTCTGATTTAGCAAAATCCACATAAACGTTCAAAACTTTATAGACTAACATATTAACACAGGTTAAAATTAAAGCTCTATTGTGTGAACCTCAGAATATATGAAATTTTGTTGAAAACGACATAGTTTTAAAGTTTGAAAACTCCATGAATGTCGATGTTATAATTTCATCACTGCTGCTAACATCAGTTTGGGCTTTGAAGGTTTTGCTGAAAATTCTGAATTTTAAAGGTAAAAATGAAAGGCATCTCTATTCGGCCCAAATTGTGTACGAAACTAAGCTAACCGTAAACTTTTCGCGTTTTAACGAGACCGTATGATAGCTTGGATTGATATAAAGCTGTGCTGTGGTAAGTTTGTTACTTTGGAGTGCAAATGCGCGTTTCAGATGGACTTCTGATTCTTGTTTGTTTAGTATCCTGGATTGTTTTTTTTGGCATAAGTTTATAATGTTTCCACGGGTGAGTCACAGGCCATCTTCCTGTGAGAGTGGACCTACCTCATTGGCCAGCGCAAGTTGGGATTTTTTTTAAATATATTATATCTTTGGAGGTTTAGTTCATTCTGGTTTGCTCACGATATTTTTCATGACCTTTTATAGAGCTGTCATGAAATAAATTGGACAAAGTACCACCTGCCTGGATTCAATAGAACCCATCCTATATACCTCGTTAATCGCAGTTGTACCACTGAACCACCAGTCTACCACTGCTCCTAGTTAAATTCTCTTAACTTAGATCAATAAGTAATTATAGGTAAGCCTTGTACTAGGTTATGTTATGATTCCACATGGATTGATAGATAAATTAAATAACCCCAGAATACATTAAATAACATCTATATTGCGCTCACACAATCCGTTATTGCATACTGTTTACCGGTGTGGGGAGGAGCTACAAAAACTAAATTCCTTGAAATAGAAAGAGCTCAAAGATCACTCATAAAAGTTATGTACTATAAACCATACAGATATCCCACTGTCGATTTATACAGAATCAGTGGCTTACTTACAGTAAGAAAGCTATATTTTTTGACTACTATCCTGAACTTACAAAAATCAATTCCATTTAGCCAAGATAGTGAGGAGAGAAGACGAAAGGATATGGTGGCTTACTCCCCGGGGGTCCGAACCGCATTTGCGAGGCGTCAGTATGCAACCCAATCAGCCTACATTTACAATAGGATAAACGAAAAACTAAGGTTCCACCGTGAGGTCTCACATGTATGCAAAAAGATAATAACTGAGTGGCTCAAAGCTTTAACAACAATACAAACGCTCTTGAAAAACAAGACCCACACACATACGACCCAGAAAGGCATACAGCTACTCGTTCATTTACTCAAAGAGCTGCTAATTAGTTAATAAGTCTTTTACTGTTAAATATTTTTTGTAGATTTAAATCTTAGTTACATTTGGTTAAAATTTGTGTAATAGTCTCAATATTGTTAATAATTAAGGGAAAGAGCGAGATAGCCCCAACACAAGTATTATCAATTACTTACTGGGGTTGTCTCATTTATAACCATGTCACTGTTTTTGGGACAAATAAACATTTTCATTTTCATAAATAGGTAATAGGTTCTATATCCATCTGTCCTCTAAACAAACATCGCAAGATAAACTCAGACATGTTTACTCAACCAAACGCTTCAAAGATATAACCTAAATACTTCAGTTTCAGTATTTGCATAATCATCAAGTAGGTATCGAGCGCATCGATCTGTGAAACTCCTCTTCAGATTTTCACACCCTTATTTTTACTAAGATAAAGTTGAAGTTTGTAAATCAGTAGATCGCGGCAATATTTCGCATTAGTTCGAAGGCATGCGACCATTCCAGTAAATTGCCTCTCTATATGCAGAAAGCGGGCAAGCCGATTTTCATTAAGCGTTTGGAGTTGGTCGGCTCACAAAGGCCGAGTGGTCGAACCGATATTGTCAGCTTGGAACACGATTTGGTGGTTGTTAAAAAGTTATACAGTGTGTACCCGGAAGGGGTGATCATATTTCAGGTTTTCATATTCAGGCTAACAAACTGAAAAACTTTCTCCATGGAACCATCATAGAAATCGCAAAAAAAATCAGCTGTAACTTTTTTTGTCGTATAGCTCCGCGATGTTGTTCGCAGATAATCAAAATTCACCAACAATCATGGGTTTGATGAACTTGAGCTGCATTTTTAAACGACTTCAAAACGGAGGAGGTTCTCAATTCATTCGGATTCTTTCTTCGGTTCTGGAAGATGGCTAGACCGATTATATTTTTTTTGTTTTGTTTAAAAGGGTAAACTTCCCAGGTGGTCCCATGATTATCAAGTCAGGGTCTGATAATGGATTCCTGGAGAAATAGAGAACTTTACTTAACATTTTATAGGCACACTTGAAGTGATTTGAGTAGTTTTTGGAAGAGTACTCGGAGTGGTCCCATTTAAATTTGGTGAAGATCTGATGAAGAACTTCGGACATAGGCAACCGAACTCCTCAATAAATGATAGCAAATGAACTGGGATTGCTGAAATCCCATGTCTGTCTGTTGTTTATACCAGTTCATAACATAACATCACGCCGATACGTTGTGGCGGTAAAAACAATATGTGAACCACTAAAAAGTAAAAGAAAAAATCTTATTTAACAAAAAATATAACAGAAAAGTGAAAAATAAAGTTTAGAAGAAAAATCAGTTTCTGAAGTCGGTGACTTTTGTCACCGACTTCTTTTCACTTTTTGTGTCTAAATTTTTTGTTAAAGTCGGCTTTATTTTTTGTTAAAAAGTTTATTTAGGATTGTTATTACTTTTGTCAAGTAAGGGTTTTTACAACTATGAAACGGTTATGTATGGTACGATATAGAATTGGAAAAAATGCCCTGAAGGTAAAGCAATCGTCCTTTTATCCAGCAGTAACTCATACGGCCACATAAAACAAAATGACATCACTCATATAAAAGGGACAGTACCAAATCTCCGGACGGGCTGTATAATTTTAGGTGTAATTAAGGAAGCGCTTAGGTGGACGGTCCCTACTTGACCTGCGATTAAACTGGTGAACTCCGTTTAAACAAATTATCCATGCAAAACTCTCGTTAAGCCAAGTGTTGTGAAGTGTACGTTAACTGGAGTTTAACTGAGCAATTCGTAGACGTGTTGCATATTAATATGTCCATAAAATTATCTAAGCTGTTCAGGACATTGGTTTTATGCATTCCTGTTTTGATGTGATTTTCTGTTTGTAGTCTGTAAAATACATTGGAATAGAAATACATTGGATAGAGTAGATAGAAGTGTTTTTAGAAAACATTGAGTTTTAACCCTTATAATTTTAAGTTATATTTAATATTTAAATTATTATCCAGGAACGTTATGTAGGTAAGCACCTATTTCATAAATGTCATGAATTATCCAATTACCTACTGAATTATGAATTTAAGTCTGATAATTGTAAATAAAGGTCTAGAATATTTATTTTTTTGCTAAAAGAGGTATAACAGTTCACTTTCAGATTCAACCTTTTCTTTGTATCCTTGTTAGAGTCTTATATATAAATACCCTGTTTTTAGTAGGTACTAATATTTTCCCAGGATATTATTACGCTGTTTCTATAAAAATAATGTGGTGGGGTAATTATGTCTCGTGTTTGGGTACTTGGTTTATAACAATAAAAAGCTTAAAAA
The DNA here is from genome assembly GCA_932274075.1 of Diarsia rubi. Lineage (NCBI taxonomy): Eukaryota > Metazoa > Arthropoda > Insecta > Lepidoptera > Noctuidae > Diarsia > Diarsia rubi. The sequence goes on along the minus strand of OW026424.1, from coordinate 13,025,825 downwards.
ATGTTACCAGCCCACATGTTAAGTTATGGAATAATACCATACAACCCTATTGTCATTTGGAACCCGTGCTGTTGCCATTTAAAAAATAGCCCACTCGAAGGGTTTGATAAACCCCATAAAATCATAACACGAACCGGTTTCATTACGTGTGCATGAATAACCATTGAGAGCTACGTCACACCTTTCGATACTAATTTCACTGTTAACACAATACGGAACCCTAAATCATGAATGAACATGAGACCAGTATTAGCTGTATGGTGAGGGGTGACAGGGTGCACAAAAGTTTAAAAAAAATCACTCGATCGAGTTCGGGAAGAAGAATAATAAATTGTGTGTAAGAAGGATTTCCATGTTAGTCAAATAATTATAAGGCACGTGGCTAATTTTTTATTGAGTTAATCCTACATATTTAAATATAGAATGGTACAAAATATGGACATCCTGTTTCTGGCTAAAATTTCTTAGGGTGGGTAATTTTTATACAAATTAATTTTGATACCTATTTGTTATTGCAAAGTAATACGTTCGCACGAATACTCAAACAGAAAAGACTAGACAGATGACGATGAGAATGAACACTTCACTGAACAAGCTCATTAAACCAAAATAAAACAACATTTGCCATCAAACGTGCCTATTTGAGCCCAATAAAAATTTGGCAGATGTCCTCAAACGCACTCGACCGTATGTCATATCATGTGCACGACAAAAAACATTAGGGTCTGAGAGACCACCGAGCAAGACTAAGCCAGTAGGATCCCCTAATAATCCTCGACATTGTATATTGTGATCGTTGGATTTGTGCGCCATATATCACTAATGCTGAACATGTGGCGATGAGGCGGATGTGTCACGAACAGATATGACTGTCGACTATCTTCGTGAGCTTTAGATGTAAGGACTTATTGCGTGTGTCCCTTATGACTCCTGTTCTGATTGATCTTGTTTGGCGTAGCGATGTTCTTTCCGAAATTACCCCACAGAAAACATATGAAGCTGCTACAATTCGTCTAATTTACTTGATAGATTTCTTTACTTTAGCGAAGTTCCAGGCTAATTTGGAAAATTTTACAGTTGCAAATAGTTTCATGTGCTTTGTGAATATAGGCCGCTCAATTTTCGGCAGATGTGTCTCCGCGCTTTAGGATCTAAATAAAATCTGACCCGTTTCTTATCTTTCCACCTTAATCGTTTTAGAATCGATACAACTACATGTCATATCATAGTCTTAAAACTTAATCGAAGACAAATAAAGTTGTCAATACAGATTTCAATCGTTTGATTAGATAGATGACTTAATCCCATGCTTATTTTCTCAAAGTAAGTAGTTGTACTGCCAATAAAATCATACCTATTCTAGATATTAATAGCAAATTCCAATATGATGACAAGCGAATACCCAATATCCAAAGGCTAAAGTTGTATTTACCAATCTCTTAAAGCTTTTAATAACAATTCCCAAGTTGATATCAATCCAAACACCACGGCCTCTGGTAAACAAATAACATTGTGGCTAACGCTCTGGGCAGAATTAGCTTTGAATGCGAGCTTCCATTTAGAATTATCTTAGGCTTTAATAACAGTTACTGTTTTAGTTTTACGATCTTTGGTTTTCATCTAAATATAACATTAAATGAAGAAATTTTTCGTGCCTGTTGATATGGCCACGTTGTATATTGATACCTACAATAACCGATTTTATGCGATTATTTCCGCCATGACTGTCTCTTTGGTCAAGTGGTCGCAAGCACAAATGCGGAGCATTAGGCCCAGGGTTCGATATTCGGATCGGACAATGTGTTATTGGTTTTTTTTCATACGGGAAGTTCTTAGTAGCAGCCACAGAGTCCGGGTTTCTGTCTGGACCCTATTACCATGGGACGTTAAGATAGCCTGTGGCGAAATGTGGATGTTCTATTGAGTACATCTCTGCCTAAACTTTTGGGAATATCTGGCGTGACTTTATGTTATGTTAATAAAAAAAAAATGATTTCCCTTATTAAAAGTAAATGCTTGAGGTAAAACACAAATCCAGAGTTTATTTTTTGTATTCATACCTTCTTAGTACTTATTAAATCCATAGCCGACTGATTTCATACTGTCATTTCACAATGTCAGTAATAAAATAATGACAATGCTTCAAATTTTTGTGATTGCTTACATTTTAAAATTAATTAATATTTCCTTTTGCTGTATGATGGTACAGCCATCTAAAGGCTATTTCCATTATTTTGCTTATGAAAGTAATTTGTTGAAGAGAAGAATCCATAAAAATAACCCTTCTGCGGTATTTTTAGGAGCTGGAAGACTTGATGTAGGAGCTCCAATGTTTTGTTTTAAATATTTTGCTCTGTTTACAGTAACATAGAGTACAATTTTGAGTGAGGGTCTTTTGATGTGTGAATACAATTCAGAAGTTCATGGTTGTGACTCAGGCAGTCCCCAAAAGCAACCAAAGGGAGATCGATAACAGTTGTAGGTAGAACTAGGCTACCAATGATGATGGTGATGATTAAAGTAAGATTAATCAGCTGTCCATATCTAACTGGAATACAAATTTTAAAAATAATGTTTCGTTTTGTTTAATTTGATCAGTTTTGATCAAGATAATGTTATTTTTTACAGAAACACAGGCTGGATTTTGTGGAGACGCTGTTTTACAATCATTGGGCAGGTGCAGTAGCTACTGTGGTGCCTGATGAAAACAAACATGTTTGGGGAGCTGTTTGGAAGCTGCAAAATGAATGTCTCGTTACCCTAGATAAGTAAGTTTTAGACTTAGATGCTTAACTGTATGCCCATAAATAAACTGATCCAAAGTAAAACCGTTCCAATTAGTGATTCTGTGATTCCCAAATCACCTCCGTGGTAGAGTGGTTTAGGCTTTTGCCTTGTGACCCAGTGGTCGTGGTTTTGATTCTCACGGGAAGCATACTTTGTAAAGTTATTTTCAGTTTGGCTAGGACATTGCGAACCGCTTGAAGTCCGGAGGCGGGCTGCGCTGGATAGGACGACATGCGTAGCAGTTCTCGTGGCCCATCCAGCAAAGCTATAGTAGTTTCAGCGGTGTTTTTTAGTGGGTGCAAGGCCCACATAACCGCACCCTGGATGGTGCGGTATGCGTTAAGCATATTTCACCGCCCAAAAAAAAAAGTACTTTGCTGGGTTAAATCATCTGATTGTCTGATAAAAAGATGATTCTGTGCTTCGGAAGGTACGTGTAAGCCGGTGGTCCCAGCCGCCAAATGGCGGTGGTCAAACCATGTCCACACGATAAGAAGAAGATTAGTGATTAAAATTTTAATTATCTGATTGATGTGCAAGCCTCACATAACCACACCGTCTCCCTGGATGGTGCGGTATGTGTTAAGCATATTTCACCGCCCAAAAAAAAAGTACTTTGCTGGGTTGAATCATCTGATTGTCTGATAAAAAGATGATTCTGTGCTTTGGAAGGTACGTGTAAGCCGGTGGTCCCAGTCGCCAAATGCCGGTCATCAAACCTTGTCAGAGGCCTTTGAGGTGGTTTTGAAACTCTAAAACCGGGGTAGGTGTGTGGGGTCGTCAGGCGTTACTGTCCACACGATGAAAAAGAGAAGAAGAAGATTAGTTATTAAAGTTGAAATTATCTGATTGATGTGCAATAGGTACTACTCAATTACTCATAATGGTCGACCTGGAGCGAGAATGTATACAAAATTAAATATGCATGTACCAAATTTGCATGTAACGTGTGAACGAATGTTAGTGGTCTATCAGTCATCGTAAACGGGAATAAAGTGTCAAATCAAATTACATGTTCCAAATAGTTATTAAAGCATTTTGGAATAGGTAGTGATCTACCTACCTAATTAAAAGAAAACAAACAATTTACCAAAATTTTAAATAATTTTCTGAATCAGTCAAGTTGTAAGCCCAAAGTAAGAGTCTAAGTAGTATTTTATCAGAAAGTACTAACTTTTCCTTTGTCCAGGCAGGAAGGGGTTGCAGACAAGCAGTACTTTCCAAAGAAAGTCATCATAAGTTGTGTTGATGGTAAGACTAAAGAATGTCGAACATATTCACACTTTGTTATTCCCCCAGTCCTCAAAACTTTGTCATCTCTTCCGGATGATAGAAAACCGTCGATAACTTATAAACAATGTATTGTGAATGGTGCCTTAGAATGTGACATGCCAGTTGAATATATTGAAATTCTAAAAAGTATACCAGATAATGGTCGGTATGCTGATGACGATCTACGGAAACGATTGGATGTGTAATATAAAATAGTCAATATGCCCAGTAGCTTAGTCACAAGTAAACAAATACGTAATTGTAGAAGACGTGTGACAAAATGTTAAATTCGATCTTGCCCCTAATAAATAACACAATTTGATTAGTAATTATTTTGTACTTCAATCGTTTTTTTAATTAAATCATCGGAAATGCATATCACTTGTGTCGGTGAAGAAAAACATCGTGAGAAAACCAGCGTGCAAAGTCATGTCAGAGGGTTATGGGTAGCATACATATTCTGCCACCAGGTCAGGTAACGATAAAGAAGAAGTTATGCTTAAATCAGTACAGGTTATTTCATTACCCCACGCTTGTATAAGAGAACAAGACAGGGAATGCATAAATCAGTACAGTTTATTTCATTATTCATATAGCCTCGAATTTAGTGTCACTATTTCACTAATCTACTTTGGAAGTTAGCCCAAACCCTAGAACGGTCCACTGAGTGTTTACTTTGTTTCCACGTCGAAATTGAATTAAAAACTTTTCCGAAACTCCGCAAACGGTCGAGCACTGGCTGCATCTACCCCTCTACCCCTACACCGTGTGCAATTACTAAAAAAAGTACCAAATTACTTTCACAGAGTTGTTTGCGCAAACCCTTTGGGTTCAAAAAATTATGCACCCTCGTGAAACAGCATCTATAATAAGTGTAGGTTACATGCCCCATTTGAAAGCTTCCTGTTGATTTTGAGCATAAAAGATATAATCTACCGCACTGGTGTAAAATAACCGTATTTTTCTTTTGTGTTATGATTTTGTGCGCCCTTCTGCATCGGCGGGTGCGCTTTCGATATTGTTCCCCTGTTTAAGTTTATTGTGTGGCTTTACAAATTATGAGAGCGGTTCTTAGGTCATATTGTAATATTTTCATAGTGGTTTGTTTTATTGGGTCGTGATAAAGGGGCCAAGCAGGTCAGATGCGTCTTGTTTCATATTTTTGTTGCAACAATTTGTTTCATTATTTCATTTTAATCAGAATGTTGGTTCTGGTTAAGCATTTATTTTATTCGTGTTAGGAAAAAACATAGCTAAAGTAAAGGTAACACAAAATAATCAAAAATCCGTTCCAAAACCAGAATCGCTTATTGAACTGTTATTGCCACAAGGGAACCAGTCAAAAGCACCCTCGCCACATTCTACCTCCATTTTATTCTCCTATTACTACTTAAATGCATTTGCGGTGCTATCGCTTTGCATGAGCGCAACACGTGCACTACAGCACGTTATCCGATTAATACGTGTGAAACACTCGGGCGGAATTACAGGCGTCTTAGAACCGCGCGCGGAATGCTCAGTCTCATACCTAGTCTATCGACACATGCGCGTGTTTGGCTAGTGTGGAGAGGGACATTTTTCTTTGAATTAACGTCAACGCTAAACTGGAAAGGGATTGGGAAGGCCATGTTTGCTAAATGACAGTGATTAGTGGGTGAAGTTGGCTTCTGAATGGTAGCCAAAGAACAAAAAGTGGCGCTGAACTTAGGTGAAGACGGCGAGACGCACTAGATGCCTTTATGAGAACTTGGTCTACAATATAACAAACAGTTGTGAGAAAAGGATGGAGCTGAGTGAGAGTTTTGCTCAGCAGTGGGATAAAACATGTACAGCTTATCATAGCATTTTCAACCTATATACTCCCACAGCTGGAACATAGGCCCTGAAGATCGACCCACGTGGCTGATATTATTTAGCTACGACCTGTATGTGATATGTGTATTGTAGGTATATTAATATATATATATATATATATATAGACAAAGACATCAAAATAAGGTGTAATAAAATTGGTGCTCGGTTTTGGTGAGAATGAGATTTTATGACTGAGGTTTTCATCTTAATAGCATTAAACATGCAAAATGCAAACGAACATCACCTAACATGGTTTTGTATTTTACCTTGCTAGAGCTTCTGCAACAAAATAACAGGATACTACAATATAATTAAATAGACTGCAGAAAATTTTCACACAACAACATTGTCGCTCAAAGTTGTAGGCGATGATGGCATGTGTTCGGGTATTCGGATAGCTGCTTTTGATTAAGAGTTTTAGAAAGTAAGAAAAAAACTTCAGATTATAAATAACGGCAACATAAAATAAATATAATTATCATTAATAAAAACGGAAGCCTTCTCCATATTATCAAACTCCGAAACGGAACGCTGGAGTGTGGTATAAGTAATTGTTGCATAACATTGTTCTGAAGATCACTGTACTGAGTGACAGTTCCTGTGCTTTAAGGCTTGTGCTAGTTTCCGAAGCATTTGATAGCTGAAACTGCTACAAGTGACGTCATTTCACTATGTTAACTACCGTTGCCATCCACAGTGTATTAGTCGGATAGTTTTCCGACTATCTATAAATTGACTCAAAACCCAAATCGGCCGTAACAAAGTTAAACTAACTAACTAACTCAAGTTGGTGTATGTCCGGCGCTTTATAATCTTATGACTGCATTAGCAAGCGGAGTACGCATAGCTTATTTTATTTTATATTTTTAGGTAGTGGGAAATTATCAAATCAACCCTCGCTCTCTCGCGAAAGGAAGTGTCAGACTTATACTGACTAAAAACCAACCATGTTCCTTCCTAGCCCTTTATGTCGAGGCTACGGTATCTCTTACAACAACCCGCAGCCCCGACGGAATCGACTCAAACCAAAGTTATTTGATGAAACTATGCCATCAACAAACGCTAAGAAGAAGAATGGCTAAATACTTTTTGGGAGAAGCAGAGATCCATAATTCAAAATATTAGTGGTTCTCATTCATTTATTATCTTATTCCTCTCAAATCGTCGACTTAGTGCAACCAGTGCGTAGCAACCCGATTTACTCTTGTCCCACAATTTATTCTCGTTCAAAAAAACTATTAAGAACAATTCATAATTAATACAATACTTTAATAACTCGTGACTAATGTACCTTCCTTTCAGCAATATTGTTTCTTTAAATTTTCCACCACGCATCCTCCTCAGTACTGCCTCACCAAAACGGAACATTGCGGGAGCGGTGTTAGTAATTATTACACAATGTTCCGGGATCTCTGTTCCTGCTTCCTGTTCCGCGTACCGGGAACATTTACTCAATGTGTTCGTACTAGAATTGGTGGTTAATTATACTCTGATGTTGTTGTGAGCGGGTTTTGATTGAGTTAGGTTTGGAGACTGTTTTATAGAAAATAATTAAGATAAGGAATAATATATCAATAAGAACGTTTAGCTATAGCCAGTCAATCAGATTGGCTCCACTCATGTAGACAGGATGTTTGTACATTTTTGAAATATGTACTTTTGTTATGAAAAATTACGATCTATTTGAATCCAGCACTGACAGACCAAATAGCCGAACACGATAGACTTCGACTGCCGCCAATAAAACTAAAACTTTTTAAGAAAAATGTATACTGCATGTCGATTATTATTTTCAATCATTTACCAAATAGTCTTCAAGACTTACCGTTGACAATGTTTAAGAAAAAATTGTTCACACTGATGCTATGTAAAAAATGTTACACGGTCAAGGACTATCTAGATGACAAGTCAGTAGAACCTATAATTAATCTGTAAAGTGACTTCTCTTATTTTATAGACATTTGCAAGCCATGTTATGGCAGAATATGCTGAAATAAAATTACTGTAACATCTATAAGTACCACATTCTAGCAAATACAATATTTTGATTTGATTTGGTTTTGATTTGATTTGAGACGTTGAATGCAAATTCAGACACTGAAATTTGGTTGAAAAAGTCAGCCAGCAAGTATGTCGCCAGTCTTGCGATGCTGACAGCCGAAGCCAGGTAGACATGCCCTGCATGGACGACATTTAATACTGCGTGGCATAAGTTAAACATAAGTAGCATCACGCCTGCTATAACCGAAAAGTAAGGCACAGACCTACATTACACCAGTAAGTCATCAACCAGGAAAAGTCCATTGATACTTTGCCCGATCTGGGATTCGAATCCAGGACCGCGTACCGCAACCAGCCATGCTTGCGACCAATAGACCATCGAGGCAGTAAATGGGAACAAGGGTTTCATTTTAATGAAGATTAAACCCCTGCTTACAATTACCAAAAACTACTGATAGGTTCTTAAATCCCAATAATAAAATAAATCTATAAAAATGCCCCTCATTTCATCAAGTTATTATTATTGATTCTCGGAACTAAACAGGATGAGAAGACCAGACAAACTGCCATACGGAAGTGACACTCGAAACGTGCAGAAAATGTGCAAATTCTGACACTAGCCAAATCTTAAAATAGTGTCATAAATCTATGCAGTAAGTAAGTGGCCTTATCAGTGTTAAGAGGACCCTTGAGAAGTTTTTTCGACAACATCTGGACTGCACACTTCAGCCCTTGGGTTCACGTGCCCAAAATTAGCATACAAAAAATTAGTAGAGGGTTTTATTTGAGGGTCATGTGTAGGTTATTATTATTGTGCTAAATATGTGTATCTTAAATGTAAAATTGAGTTATTTTAATAATTCTAACACTATTCAATACCACAATACGCTCAAAAAGTGAATCCTAGATAACGCTGACATGACGATATAAAAGCGTTATTGACAAATTTAACCGGAGTAAACCGGACACATGGTAGAACAATGGAAAGAAAAAAAAATGAGAAGATTCAAAAACTAAGTTATTTTAGATAAAGCCCATCGAATAACATGGTAACGGGTCAAAAATGTATGTAACCTGTATAAAACACCTACAAAATTTTAAAGTGCTAAAACATTGCTTATAACAAAGATGGAGGGAAATCAGCTCTACAAAATAGCGTTGTTACCAAAAAAATCTAATTAGTCCGTCAAATAGATTTCCAAAAAATATTGGACGCGTATTTTTTTTTTCACGTAAACAAACAATGAAGACGATACACTGCTTTTAAACCTCGCGTGACGTCATTTTTTAAGACATTAGTATTGGATTTTTACCGGTCAGTGAAATCACAAACCCCCACCCTAATCTTTGACGCGTTTTATCTTCGTCAATTTTTATTGATTTGATGAAACAAAAAATACGTTTCCAATATTTTTCGATAATCTAACAGACGGACTACTTAGAATTAAATTTTTTTGTTAGTAAACATCCCTATTATAATCATAATATCAAACTAGCAATGTCACGCCGCGCCACTACATTAGAGTAAGACCAATCTAAAATGTTATCAGACTTCTAACAACAAGCAATCGCACAAACCGACTCATCCCACACTTAACTAACAAACCTACAAACCTGAACATTTGCCAAAATAACCAAATAACCAAGTGTTAATCACTACTCTCTATTCCGTACCCGCTTTAAAATGTATTCGACAAAACAAGATTTCTCGGTAGAATGGCCATAACGAAATTATACTGCGGAACCAGGGAACTCAGCGGAACAAAGCATAGGGGCCTGTAACCCTTATTACAAAGTTACATTAACTGTATGCAACCTACAATGTTGTACGCTGTCCAAACTTGTCTATTATTCCGCCTGAAGCACGTTCAAATACGTGTGTGAAGTGTAGATGCTATTTATTTTATAACACGAAGGGAAGTATGGTGTTTAAGTTTTGGAAAGACATTTTAGTATCGATTTTGATTTAGAAGGAACTTGATCATCTAGTTTAAAAAAAAAAAACATTACGCCATCAACTTCATATAAGCGTCAAAAGTTCTTTTTATTAAAATATATTTGTTAAATTATATTTAGAGTAAGTTTATAAAAAATCTTATAAGTTTAATTCCACCTAGCACTACGAGTAGTAGAAGGTTTATTAATGTTTAAAAGCAAAACTAATCAAAAATATCTAATTTGTAGGTAACTCTAGATAAACTTATTAGTCACCAACAGACAAATTATAGGCTTAATTTTCTTTGCGGTTGTACCACTCCATTCAAATAATAAAATCACACTCTAATTACGCGATTTTTAAAAACAACTAAAAGATAAGCAAAGTACAAGAGCAGGTAAGAAAGCTACAAACTAGCAATATATCTTGAATGCCAATGCCCACTGTGGTCTTTAAACTACAGTTTTTACAACTGCACGTGTTGCAATCGGTGTAATGCAATCAGTGAAATCGATTTTAAAAGAAAAGGTTAGTTATTACTTAAGGTTACTTATATACTGTATCGATTCTATGCATAGCTTCAATGCCCAGATGCCCAGTAATTGAATGAAGTACTCGTTTATCGTAGTTTTTTTAAACGAATTAAGTTGTTGATTCTTGTTTGTCGTATGGTTAGAGCTTAACCTGGTGTCAGAGTTTTAATACCGCCAATGGGCCTCTGACTTGAATTTATAATAGGATAGTTAACAAAAAAAATCTAATTAGTCCGTCAGATAGATTTCCAAAAAATATTGGACACGTATTTTTTTCTTTTTTCACGAAACAAACAATGAAGACGATACAGTGCTTTGAAAACTCGTGTGACGTCATTTTCCAAGACATTAGTATGACATTCTTTACAGGTAAGTGACGTCACAACCCCCCCAAATTTTTATTGATTTGATAAAACAAAAAAAAAGTATCCAATATTTTTCGATAACATAAAAGACGGACTAATTAGAATCAAATGTTTTTAAGTCAGTGAACATCCCTATTTACATGCTCTCAGGTATGCTTGTTTCTTCACGATGTTTTCGTTCACCGAAGCAAGTGATAAATATTCAATACGCACATGAATCCAAAAAAGTCAGAGGCGTCTTAGAATCGAACTCGTAGCCTATGACTTGGCAGTCCGACCGTCACATCACTAGACTATCATTGCTGCTAAGTTGTTGTTTGTTGTTATACAAGTTCCAAAGTTTTCCAGTTCCATGTATTCAGCAAATATTCTCGGGTCCTTCACAAACATATCCTAATTGTAAACAAATTCAAATCAAAACAATCTTGCCATTGTGATTGTGACTCCTCTCAAGGAGATACGCCATAGTATCTATTTACTTACAACAGGAGCGTCCGTTGAATAATACAGTCACAAAATTGAATAAAGGATCACGTACGGCGAGTGAATCTATTGTTATTTTCAAAAGAATTATGTCAAAGGGAGTCGTCGCTCCGGGGCTAATAATATTGAACTATCAAAGAACGCAATTCCCAGACACTGTTTCACCTTTTATAATGCTTCCAAATTTGTTTCAACTGGGCCTTTATTCGTGTCGTCGCCGATTTAAGCGCATACCACACGTTAATACAGGCCCGAGGCATATCGCGTAAGTACCCATGTATCTGCAAATAATGTTGAAGTAGGTATTCCATTATATTGGATCCTTGCCTTAGGCGGGGGAGCGTCCGGTTCTAATAAACAAGACAATATTCCAGCTATGCGATATAGACGGATGCTTGTGTTTGTTCAGACGGCCTCTGAGAGTTATACCTATTATTACTTATCTATAAGTGTTAGCGAAGCGGATCTGTTGTTGTCTTAAATACTCTTTATCAATAGTTTTATTGTTAAGTTGTTATTTTTGGATGAATGAACCCTTTTTAACTGTGTCCTTATTTACTTTTTAAAGGTTACTTTGAGTCGTTTTATCGTGAAGTAGCTATACGAGTTTCATAGCTCAAACTGTTTGTAGTAGATTCCCATACTGGGAATTAAAGGAAAACATAGTGAGCTAAGAGCTAGCTGTTTATTTTTCCGCGCAAATAATCGTTGACAGAAGCGGGTTAGTGTGACGATCGTATTTATCGACTGCTTGAGTGACTACTTATTTGCCAATAGTAGTACTTTTGCATTTAGAATAAAAGAAAATAAGATGTCACCAACTCTATATCACCCTGACTCATTTGAACTAAGTAAAAACAAACAAGAGGAATGTATGTAGCAATAGATTTAGATACACGGACTTTTTTTTTGGGGTCGAAAATCATCAAACGACTCCACTCGCTCTGGGCAGAGCGGTAGGGAGTGTCAGACTTCTACTAACTAAAAACCACCCATGTTCCTTCTTAGCCCTTTATGTCGAGGCCGCAGTATCTCTTACAACAACCCGCAGCCCCAACGGGCGTCGGACTTTGCTGCCCCTTCCAAGTTGCTGACATCACTTTGAGGCGCGCGTGGAGCACAAACGCGCCGTCGACATGGCCTGTCGCCGTCATAAGATGGGTGGACGGCAAGCTAGCCCATTATGCTCATCGTCCACAGGCCCGCATCTACGGTGGCCAGAAGCCATCACCTGGTCCCCGAGGGAGTGTCTCCCGCGGCGGCTGGGACGAGAGGTTCTCTTCCTTTCACGTTTCGACTTCTCCTTTGCTAGCATCAGTGATGCTGCATCACTGTTTCGCAAAAGGAGGCGACGGCTCTCCTCAATGAGAGGACTTACCGCCACTATCGTGGTGGCCTCTTGCTAACTCTTTGGGGGTCTGTTGGCTGGGATGTTATGTTACGTTAATGCAACTGGAACCTTTCCTAGAAAATTATGAAAATGTAAACTATACGGATCTGCCACTGCTGTATCTATATGTTTGGATTGTAACACCTTTAAACGAAGCTACGTTTTATCGGTCCTACTGCATCCAGTCAAAGAAATCCTAATAAACTGTACCAAATTCCTTCGTCTCCATCAATAAGTATCGATGCCATACAATAAAAGAAAGTACGAACTCACGTCCACACATCCAATAACAATATCCATACAGTAAGTACATTCTACATAAGTAATAAAAGTATGATATCAAAGGATTTCCAGTTCTTTATGTGACGGTATATTGAGAACAGCTACCTCTTTTGTGTCACAAGTATTTTCCAAATTCATAAATATTCCTATAGAGTCGTAGTTCCAAACTCGGTAATTCGAAGAAATATATTTGGGAAGCTGTGAGTTCGTCTTTTGTGAATGTTTAAACAATAGAGAGATGGAGCTTAATCATTTGTATTGGTTTTTAATCGTTAATTATTTGTTAAGATTTTTGGAGCGGCAAATTAAGTTTTGAAGTCTTTGGTGTATCAATAATTATTTTCCATTCAATAATAATAAAACAAGAAACAACTGAAATGTTTAGCATTTAAGAAGTTAGTTTTATATTTCTTCATCCAGCATTCTGAAGAGAAATATTTAAAGTTTTATCACAAACGTTTAAGACATTATCAATACAATAAAGAATCACACTATAATATTTGCGAAAGTTTGTAAGTATGGATGAATGTATACTTGTTACTCTTTCACGCAAAACTACTTTGTTACTCTTTCACGCAAAACTACTTTTAACGGATTTGGATAAAATTTGGTTCACAAATAGTTTATAACCTAAATTAACACAAAGGATAGTTTTTATCCCGATTTTATTTTCCCGTGGGATAATTTTTGAGTTGTAGAGGGCGAAGCCGCTGGCAACAGCTAGTATTTAATAAATATAAGACAATCATGATAAATGTTAGACTCTAAGTTAAAAGTATAAGTTGACAAGTAGAAAATAAAACATGAAAATCAAATAAAAAAACTCGACACGAATCCAGTCTTGCAAAAAAAACTCCAGAAATTAATTTAACGCACACAAAAGCCTAACTCTGAACATAGTTGAACAAATAAAAACATAAAGGCACAACACTGTAATGAAACTTGCACTGTTATAACATTATAATCATAATTATGAATGTTTGTTCGCGCCAAAACAAAACAAGAAGAAAGTTACAATAAAGATATTTGCCTAGGGCTTATCGCGTAGTCTTATAAAGGTGATGATATGGTGTGCATAAAAGCAAGCAATGGCGGAAGAGTCTATGAGCCCGTGCGCATTTTCTACTAAAAATGTTACTGCTAAAGATTACAACTTTGTTTGAACTGAAGAAAGAAACCTTACTGCCGTACTCAGAGTACTTAAATGATTACTTAGGCCATCACTTAGTAAAGGTTTTGACAGTTTTGTCATACAAAAGTATGTCAAATCTTTACTAAGTGACGGCTTAAATAATCATTAAATATCTCTGAGTACCGCAGTTAATCTTCTTAATGAATTATATTTGAAATAATTAATTGATCCCAAATAATCAACCACGCAAAACATTGTTTATGTGAGGAAATCGGCATGCCTGAGACATATTTCTTGGCGCCATCTAAGGCTAAGTCATGGGCCTCCGCTTTGGAGTTAAAACTCTGACTGCTGAACCAAAATCAAAAGATGTATTTTATTTAATTTTATACCTAAACTGGCTGACGCAACATCGTCTTCGTCACAATAATATTATGCAGCTTACAACCTTCCTCAATAGATCGACTATCCAACGTAGTAAAATTTTTGGGATTGGCTTTCTGATGTTGAAAGAATTTTCAAAGTCGTAAGAGTCATTTTTGAGTTAGATCGTAACAAACAAAAATCAAATATTTCTACTCTATAATATTAGTTTAGATTACCTTAGATTACATAATTAATGAGAATTACTATAGGTACCTCATAAAAAGATTTTTTCAATTTCAACCATTAGTTCCTGAGTTCATCGCATCAAACAAACAAACAAACAAACTCTTCAGCTTTATAATATTAGTATAGATTAATAGTACATTATCATTATTTTGAAGTTTTAAACGTAAGTTTTGAAATTAAAGAGCTAATAAATAAATAAACCCTGTCAATAAAGACTGAAAACCACCTTTATCTCAAAATCACGATATAGTAGATTATGCACCAAGGGGAGTAAGGCACAGTTTACTAATCGAGTGTGCATTTGAGGCCCGACGCGTTGCGGAGAGACATAAACCACAAGAGTTTAGTAATCTGTACTTACCCTCGAGTGATATACAGGGTGTTTGGAAGGGAGCTGTACATACGCCTAGGGTAGAAACTAGGGATAGTCTGCTACCTACCCCCGCCCATTATATTGACCTTGGCCTCAAGGTTTTTTTTTAATTTATTATTATTTTTTATTTGACTTTTTTATGATTTTTTGACTAAAACTACCTGTAGCTCAAAATCTATCCATGGGACCGGTCGGCTAATGGTCTTGTTTTAATCGTTAGAGTCTTAGGGTCCTGCAAAAAATTATTTTACACCAGAAAATTGTGGAGAAGAAAAGTTATGGGGCCTGAAGTACCGTAGTAAGGTAAAGAAATAATTTTAAGGGCAACTTTCTATGGGGTTTAAAAAAAAACTAACAGGGTTGGAGTTCTTCTTATTTTTTTAAAACATCCTCAGTCCATGCCCTTTCTAACGATATGCTAAAAGTGTAATTATCACTTTTAGTTTTAAAGTTATTAATTAATTTCCGCAACTAGGGCACTTCAAGCAAAAATTTCAACTAATGAAAATTAAATGTGTTCGATCGTAAAAGGATGGCAAATGAAACAAAAAATTTGGTAATGACTGATGTCATTAAATTACAAATTTTAATTAATTACTAATTTTAATTAATTACAAATTTTGTTCAAATTGATGACCATTGACCTGTAAACATGCTCGGCACCTCTTCCTCATCTCCACGGTCACCGTTCTAAGCAGCAGTTCCTCGCGCATTGTATCGAATGCGGCGTGGATCCTGTTAATTAGAACCTCCCTTGTTGGTACTTCTTCTGCGTACACCAACTCTTTCGCCCTTCCCCAGACGTAGAAGTCGAGTGGGGTAAGGTCAGGCGACCTTGGGGGCCAGGGAATTGGCCCACCCCGACCAATCCAAGAATTAGGAAAGCAGTTGTCCAGAAGCTCCCTCACTGCTAGGCTCCAATGAGCAGGACAGCCGTCGTGCTGGAAGACTATGGGCCGATTTTCGTCAAACACTTCTTCCGCTAAATCAGGCAAATCGTTTTCGAGGAAATCTAAGTAGTTTTGCCCGTTTAGGTTGTCTGGCAAAAAGTGCGGCCCTATCAACCGATTACCGATGACGCCTGCCCATACGTTCACGGAGAACCTTCGTTGAAAACCTCTGTGCCTCTTGACTCTCGGGTTTTGATCTCTGGGTGCCCAGTGATGGAGATTGTGGTAATTTACAATTCCTTCCTTGTCAAACTTGGACTCGTCAGTCCAGAGAATACTCCGTAAAAAATTAATATCTTCCACGTCCGTATGGAGCAAGTGGCGGCAAAACTCCACCCTTCTTGCATAGTCGTTATCCTCTAAGCCTAAAACAATAAAAATATCAACGTTAGCGGTTTCCTTATGAATTAGTAGCTATGTAACATTGATTGCTATCTCTGTCTTTCCATTTCTCTCTCTCTCACACACATGCTCATGTTAATTTAAAAATTGCCTATGAAATTCACATGCTAGTTCATTACATAAGAGCTAAAAACAAAAACTTTATGTAAAAAATTACCTTGAACAGGGGTGTAGTGGAAAGGATGACGTCCATTTTCGCGAAGAACCGACCAGACTTTCCACACGCTTAAACCAAGCGTCCGGGCTACGGTTCTTACGCTTCTGGTCGGATCTTCCTCAAATTCAGCCAATATGCGTTCTTCCGCAGCCAAATTTGGTTGAAATCTGTTCACGGCTGGTTCCCGGAAATTTAAATTTCCGGTTTCTCGCAGACGCCGATAAGTTGTGCCAAACGTTTGGTGGTTAGGCACTCGCCGGTTAGGATACCGTTCTTGATAAATCCTCCGTGCCTCGCGCCCATTGCAATCAGCCATTCCATACACCACCAGCATGTCGGTGTACTCTTCACTGGTAAATCCAGCCATTTTGCCAACAACAAGGTAACAAATAACAAAACTTAACAAAAACGAAGTAATAACAAACTCAACAAAATTAACGAAAACAGTGGAGCGTCGTAACGGCAAGTAGGTACGTAAGTTAGCTAAGATGGGTAAATCTCGACTGACTAACAAAGACCCCAACGAGTTACCTGCCCGGCCTCGTCGACCCAAGAGCGAAAGAGACATGACATGACATGTTTTGTCTCTTACATGTTGCTCTCGTGTAAGAGTGAGACAACAAATTTGCCAACTGTAGGCCAAACTGGTTTAAATTCTGGAAATTACATTTGTCTCACAAATGTCGACTCGTGGTGGTAAAAGTGCCCTAGTTGCGGAAATTAATTAATAACTTTAAAACTAAAAGTGATAAATACACTTTTAGCATATCGTTAGAAAGGGCATGGACTGAGGATGTTTTAAAAAAATCAGAAGAACTCCAACCCTGTTAGTTTTTTTTAAACCCCATAGAAAGTTGCCCTTAAAAATATTTCTTTACCTTACTATGGTACTTCAGGCCCCATAACTTTTCTTCTCCACAATTTTCTGGTGTAAAATAATTTTTTGCAGGACCCTAAGACTCTAACGATTAAAACAAGACCATTAGCCGACCGGTCCCATGGATAGATTTTGAGCTACAGGTAGTTTTAGTCAAAAAATCACAAAAAAGTCAAATAAAAAATAAAAATAAATTAAAAAAAAACCTTGAGGCCAAGGTCAATATAATGGGCGGGGGTAGGTAGCAGACTATCCCTAGTTTCTACCCTAGGCGTATGTACAGCTCCCTTCCAAACACCCTGTATACTGCTTTATACTACAAGTAAGCACAAAGACGTTAGCATCTGCTATTATGTCGGGTGGAGTTGTTGTTAATAAATTGCTATCATTGTCACTGGAATCACTCATTTTAACTTGTAATTTACACCGCCAAACTTTAAACTTTACCTAGGAAATTGTTTCTACAAAATACGTCAACAAACAATAAGTCTTTTTTTTCTTTAAATTTTAGCGCGTCAAACAGATTTCGCGCCAAAAGACGTTAAGTAAGAACGCCCCGCTTCGCAGGTTCCAACTTACGCGCGTGTTATAGCGAGAGAGTGTTATAAAGCCTTATCGGAATGTATGCTACCTGCTTTAAAAGTTGTAGTGGCCAGTACTTTTTATGGTAAAATTAAATCGTTTGATTGCCAACGTCATCAAGGCTTTAAAAAAAAAACAAAACGCGTTAGTAACGAACGCATTACTACCCTGATTTTCAGGGCAGTAATGAACAGCTTTCAAGCCTTTTAGTGGGGTAGTATTGGTACACTTACCAAGCAAGTGTATTAGAAAATAATTTACGAACCCGCTATAATCACGTCAGGTAATCGCAACCTTACTTTACAAATTCCAATCCGCCGTGAAGGCTTTCGTAATGATTACTTCAATTATATTTTTATTACTTCGACCATAACGGAACTGATCCATTTGTTCATTCTTAATTGATAGTAACGACAGGTAATAATCAAATGCTGTAAAATAAATGTTGATTAATTTTTTATTAGCTTTTCTGTGTGGCACTAGTTCCGTTTGAAGCCGCAATGCCGTTGTGATTATTTCAATAATTTAATGCATTGCCACAGAACATTGCTGCCAAATGCCTATTCGATAATAATGCATATGTTGCCACTGAACTGATGGTATTTACATAACAATATACTGTTTAAGTAGACAGTGAGTAAATTAAAATTATCGTGTTACAATAATAACATTGGCAAAAGATCAGGTGTTCTGTAGAAAAGAAAAAAGGTGAAAGAAGTTTATTGTGCCCTTTTACGTCATAACTCTAAAGCAATGCATACAAAACACAATTGAACAACAACATTTTGTAGCATCTCGTAAAAAATTAAAGTGCCTGCAATATTTTTCACCAAATTCTACCCTATGGGTAACTGTATCTATTTCTGACTGAATCTCAGCTAGCACTCCTTCTCTCATATCGTATTCATTAGATTTCATTTGTCAGCGCCCGTTTCTTTGATGAATTATTCACGCACACGCAATTTGTTTACACTAGTCATATCCGAACTATTTCTGTTGAAGTTGGACGTAGATATATGCGCGTGATTACTCTCCCGTTAATTTATCTTGCCTCTGCGATGAAGCGTAGTTCGTCCGGTTTTATAAGCTTTGTTATTGGTTGTCTTGTTTTATCTTCTGACAAATGAATAGTGTCATGACTTTGGATTGGATTTCTACTATTTTGATTCTCGTCACAAACTGTTTTATTTTTGTAAGTTTTGTTTTTGTTACTATCTCCACGAATGACCTCTATATACACAATAGACTCCAAAATCGGACGACATAATCCCGTAAAGCAAGGAAAATCCTACAAGAATCAAACAGGCTTTTTCATTTCCATCTCATATTTCACCAGAATAAAACAACGTTGTGGGGCCAAGGCACCCTTTGTGAGAACAAACAGGGTTATCCTGCGGGTTTTGCGTTGAAACTTTTCAATAATCATTGAGGGAATCCTTCAATAGATCTGTTCACCTTTTGGGTTCGATCCAACATGGTGATAGCAAATCCTTTCCTCGTTTGAAACGGCCGTGGCCTGTGGTTTAGTAATTGAAATTATTTATATCTTCTATTATAATCTGGAACCAATTTAGTAACATATTGCGATGGTAAGTCTCTGGAACTGTCTGACAGACGCCAGCAAGTCCAGCTACCTAAAACTTTAAATTTTCGCAATTAACTTAAGGCCTTAAACATAAAGTTGATAATCTTTTAAAGAAATTTGACAGATTCTAGAGTATTTTTATTCTATCTAAATGAAAAAGGGGTTGTTGTGCTGGATAAATAAAACAGTTTTATTAAAGCTCTTTTAATAATCACTACCACAATAATTCAGGTTATAAAAAAGAAAAACACTCAATTTTTACGTCCTTGAACTATAAAACCGTATTATTTCACGCCTTAAAAAGGTGTCAACAGATTCCAAAACAATGGGATTTTACATATAAACTTGGATTATTTATCGTATAAATCCATAAAACATAAAATGCCTATACATTACGCTAAAAGCGGTTAAACAGAGGCGTTTTTACGTTGAATCTCTAAACATAAATTTTAGTAGTCTAACGTAGAAGATACTCGTAAAACCAAAAAGAAAACATGTTTACCTGTTTAATAAATAATTTTACAAGGCAAGGTTATGCTATACATACAGGATTTATGTTATATACAGTATCCTGCGGTACACTAATAGCCGCAAAGTGATTTAGTGATCACCCATTTGCAAACCACAGTGATAATGACAATATGGCACGACAGATGATGGTAGATGGCGAGTGGTTATACAGACTTATGTCAGTATAGGACTACTGATTTGGAAGATACAATTTAACAAAGTCACTGCGCACTGAGGGTTCCATGTAAGACATTGCTTCTTGCCAAATTTCATGATAGTAGGTTAATGGGAAATACCTTATAAGTTTAAGTGAGCTTAAGAAATAAAAGATAATATGTGTTCTAATACAATAAAGGTATGGAAACCTTCATTGTATTATAACATAATTATATTTTTATAACATACTAGCTGACCCACGCAACTTCGTCTGCGTCACAATAATATGTAGCTTACAACCTTCTTCGATAGATCGACTATCCAACATAGTAATATTTTACAATCAGTTTTCTAATGTAGAAAGAATTTTCAAAGTCGTCCGAGTAATTTTTGAGTTGAATCGTAAGAAACAAAAAATCTAATCTTTCCTCTCTATAATATTATATTATTAAAGTGAGAATTACTATATAGGTACATATCATCATCATCATCAGCCTATTTTGTTCCCACTGCAGTGTGTGGGATATGCTATAATCCACCACGCGGGCCCAGTGCGGATTGGTAGATGTCACAATCTTAAAATTTTTGGTTCTAAGATATGCCGGTTGCCTTACGATGTTTACCTTCGCCGTTTTGAGAGCAGTGGTGATGAAATAAATTACACGAAGTAATGCGCCTGCCTGAGTTCGAACCCACGACCAACTGTTCGTAAGTCGGAGCCGCCACTACTGGGCCACTACTGCTCACAAAACAATATACAATAACACCTTGTAAATATTATGGTGCAATAGATATTTTGAATTTGAATTTCCCGGAGGCCAGAATCTCCACGTATCTATATCGGGACGCGAGGGCAGGCGTAATTATTTTGTCACTCGTACATTTTAACATTGCGATATCTTCTAAGATATTTGTTTAAACCATATAGAGTAAAAGGAACAAATATTATATATTAAATTTCCTTTCTAGCAAACATATTTATTTAGATATATATTTATACCATATGGGGTTAATAAGCTTCGCAAAAAATAATTCTATTTAACCTAACATTTCGATAGTAAAAAATGGTTACAGTGAGTCAATCTTAGTAGATAAATATATACTGTCGCAGATTTATTTGTAGAACTTTTAAAAAGGAACATTTCTTTGGTACATAATATTTGCATAACTTAAACCATTTTCGCAGCGCACGCAACGGAAGCTCTCAATAAGGAATTTCGTTTCCCGTTTTTGCAACATTTTTCAATTATGCTCCACTCCTATTAGTCGTAGCGTGATATTATATAGCCTTAAACCTTTTTCAATAAATGGACTATCCAACACAAAAAGATTTTTTCAATTCCAACCAGTAGATCCTGAGATCTTAGCGTTCAAACAAACAAACAAACAAACAAACAAACTCTTCAGCTTTATAATATTAGTATAGAATAGATTAAACGGTCATATCTTTTGATCGCGTTGACTAATAATTTTTATTTTGACCGCTGTCGCTGCAGATAGGAGTATTTATTATTACTTTCACCTTGATACCTCTACGCGTTCATAAGCAAAAATTGCTACACGGACAGGCAGACGGACAGCGAAGTGACTAAGGGACGGAACCCTTAAATCAATAACATAAGCGAAACCTTATATTCATATCTGATTAAATGTTCTGAATTTTAACCAACAGCTAAACCGCGACAATTTTCCTCTGGTAATCCAAAACTGTATTCAAAACTTTTTTCCCCGAAATATTTTCATGTTTAACCAAAACTCCGTACTTTCCCAAAAGATGTACAACGCAAGCCGATGAATATGAAAACGTAAATTGAACTCAATAACATATCAAAGGACTCGTCAGAGCCCGTACCACGAAAGCCGCTCTTTTCCGCCTACCGGGCTTTATCCCAGCTTTAGCTCTGACAAAATATTTTCGGGACTTTTGAGGTTTTCATACATTTTAGTCTTATTTCTAACACGTAGAGTAACGTCCTAAAAGTAAGGGTATTCCCTAGAAAACGTTACTCGTTAACGTTTATCTTGTTTAGTAACAGTTTTATAAAAAAACATAACCCTTTCCCTGCAGTCGGATAAAAATACAGGCTATATAAAAATATGTACTGAATTATTTATTAATCCGATTTATAGGGCGCAATATCGTAGGCAATAAATGTGATTGATCGACTCTATAACAAAAGCAAAACCAGCTGTATTTAATTGTTACAAAAGTCTACTTCAGAAGTAAGTTAAAAACAAGGCGATTGCTACAAAGTAATTCTGTAGGCGTCGACAGTTAATTTTATTATGAGCTTACAATAATTAAGTTTCGATCCGTTCCGGTATTTAAACCGGTCAATTATATAAATTCGAATTTCGGATGTCATAAAACTGAGCTGGGTAATAATGAACATGCGGCGCGTACAGTAAACTATGTCGCAGTTAATATCGAGTACGCGACTTATTGGACATTTAGCTATTTGGCCGTCCGCCGTCCACGGGCGGCGCATAAAGTGCGGCACACACAAGTCGTCGCTCAACGTGAAATGTGTGAATTTTATTTATTGAAGTAGTACCTCGTAAAATAAACTGCGCTAAACACCTATCAGATCTATATCTTAGTTAAAACTTATTTAGTTTTCGACGTATTTTGAGTAACTTTTGGACGCAAGCGCGACTGATCAGGGTGAGGTACGATTCCCAAGTTGGGCAGAGTGTTATGGGGTTTTTCAATCAGGAATTTTTCAGTAGCAGCCCCCTATTACATAGGACTTAAACATAACTGACGAAATGTGTGTGTGTGTGTGTGTGTGTCTGCCTATATACCACTCTTATACATGAAGTTTAAATAAATAAATGTGGGCATACTAACGTATGGACGTCTGTCTAACCCTTTGGGGATTATAGGCGTGATAATTTATGCTGTTTTATCTTATTCTAAAATAATACATTATTTACTAAAAGTTTCCACTAATACAAAAAAAAACCAAACAGTCACCGATCGTAAATTAAAATTAATTTCCCGTCCATAATAAAACTTTAAATTACAACCGAATTCAATTCGAAACGGCAGTTATATCAGAATCTTTTATGGAAATGTCTCCTTGTCTAATGTGTCTTCATAAAATGTGAGAGTAACCTATGATAGTGTTAATATCATCCCGGCAAGGAAGACATATTGGTCGTTTGCCGTTACCAGCAAATAAATGGCATAGCCCACTAGCGCTAGTAGCCGACTAGTGCTATGAACGTACTTGATCACTAGTTACACTACACGCTGTATATTAAGATGAATTATGCTTTTAATAATTGTTTTGGCTCCATACTGTGGTTTAATAATTGTAAATTGTGTTTTGAAACTTAGTAGGCATGCATTAGAAGAACATACCACGTGAATTATATTTATTCGAGATATAAATATTTGAGATTTACTCTTTAACGATGTTTCAAATACATATTAACGGCTTATTCAAAAATAGTGTAGTTGCCAAAAGCATTTCCGTGTTGGTCGCTGCCTTTTTTCGCAAGGTTGTTTTTATAAACTACTAGCGGACGTCACGCGGTTTCACCCGCGTAGTTCCCGTTCCGGTGGGAATACAGGGATATAAAGTAGCCTATGTCACCCGGGGATATTGTAGCTTCCCAACGGTGAAAGAATTTTTCAAATCAGTCCAGTAGTTTCGGAGCCTATTATTATATATTTATACATATATTTAAACAAACAAACAAATCTTTCCTCTTTATAATATTAGTGTAGATTAACATCTGCCCTATCGTCTGCAAAGCCTTTCCAGTCTTACCGGATTAAGAATACTGAATACTGCCTATCTGACCTCGTCAACCAACAAACTCGATTTACAAATGACAACCGAGAGCAACGGTTGCGCGATTTCCCTTAAATGGACAAAACGAACGCATTATATATATTGAGACACCCTTCCACGTACTAGCCTAAGTAGGTGCGCCAAAACCTGAAAACTACTTAGCCATGAGCTCCTCTTGTTTTATAACCTAAATTGGGTATTTCACCAAAAAATTATAATTAGTTCATCTGTTAGATTATCGAAAAATATTGGATACGTATTTTTTGTTTTATCAAATTAATAAAAATTGACGAGAACAAAACATATCAAAGATCATGAGTGGGGGTTTTGACGTCACGTTGTAGGTAAAAACGTACTAACCTTGTGACGTCACACGACTTGACACGACTTTTCGAAGCCCTGTATTGACTTTATCTTTTGTTTCCGTGCAAAAAATAAAAAATATTTCAGATTTTTAAAAAATAATGGACACACCATTATTTTTTGAAAATCTATTTGACGGACTAAATAGTTTTTTTTTGGTGAAATACCCTATTATAAGTACAAGAAGCGTCCTAGATTTTCTGAAAAAAGTGACTTCATAAAAACTCTTACCTAATTAGTTAAAAATCGGGATTCACAGTGTTATGTTAAAAAACTCGAACTTATCCAAGTGACCGGCCGGCTCGAACCGCCTCTATAATATTGAATAAGTTTTAATTAAAAAGCCTTCGTCTCGCCGAAGTTTGGACGCAATTAGCGGGATTGGCCCGCGAATCCTACGGATCAGGGGAACCAGTTGAACACGACCGTTGTCCTTTAATCGCGGACTAAAAGCACATCCCTAGCATGTCAGTGTAGTGTGTGTGTGGATACGATAACATAATAATATATTTGTAGGAAAAATGGATGATTGTGACTTCCATTTTGCGATAGGTACCTAGTTTCCTACTATTAGTTACTTAGCGACTGAAGCTTTAGGAATCAAAACATCGCCGACCACATTTCTGCCCTTTGGGCAAGATTGAGGTCAAGAGTAAGTCCATTTCAAATAAATAAATAAAAACAAAACATTATTATTAACTACTAGCGGACGTCACGCGGTTTCACCCGCGTAGTTCCCGTTCCCATGGGAATACAGGGATAAAAAGTAGCCTATATCACCCGGGGATAGTGTAGCTTTCCAACGATGAATTTTTCAAATCAGTCCAGTAGTTTAGGAGCCTATATTCGTTACACACAAACAAATTTTTCCTCTAAATATTATTTTTAGTGTAGATGGTAGCGCACAATGTTGAAATTCCGATTTTTCAAGTAATTTTCAAACAATTTGAATTATTCCTTTGCTTTTTTACATTTACAGATTGGTTAAATTAATGCGATTTTAACAAGAGGCATACATATTATTTTAAACTTAATTTACTTAATTGCGTGAAAGGGTTTGACACAGACGTACAATATTAATAATTCAGTCGGCACCCTCAATTGGTGAAGGCGTAATAAGTAAACTTAGGACCGATGGCAGTTTCACATTAATCGGTTCAGTGCCTGCGCTAAACAATGGATCACAATCGAGGCCCGGCGCCAACAATAAGCCGTTTCCAATTTTGACCAATTCCCCAGTTTAAAAGCAACATCGAATGTGTTTACCGACTGGTTTAAATGTACCTAATATCAGCGTGTTCTGGTATGAATACCGTGTAAATATTTGATAAAATCATTACACCAAGGAGTTCAGCTAGCAGGGCACAAGGCTTGTTAATATTAATTAATAAAGCTCATGTGAAGCTAGAACATAACACGTTGGCTCTAGTTATTTAGTTTCTGCTAACAGCTACCTATACCTGCGGCGGTTCTCCGAGTTTCATTGTTATAGCGACCACCTCTGCCCATCGTTGTGTTACTGAGGTTGTTATGCTGTATAATGGACTTGTTTCTCGTTTGCTGCTGTCCTATTTGCGTGAATGGTAATACTATTTGAAGTTTGGGTGGGAATAATTCTGCAGTTAAGTAAAATTTTAGTTCCATTGAAGTTCTACACTTGTAGTATTCAAATTTGTTTATTTCGTATAATCCTTTCCCACACTTACTACCTCAGAGAGCTTTAATGATTACTTAGGCTGTCACTTAGTAATGGTTTTGACAGTTTTCTCGTACAAAAATATGTCAAACCTTTATTAAGTGACGGCTTATATAATCATTAAATATTTCTGAGTACGGCAGTTACTCTTGTGCCCACACACAGGAGAGACTTACACATCAAATCAGTAACTTATATCGACTAGAGTATATTCTAAGAAGTCAATGTTTGTTTTGGTAGAACTAATTTTAAATCCGATAAATTATCATTCAAAGGTAACCACCTAGGTAACCTCCTCTCCTAGGTATCTGTAACCTCCTATGTAGATTGTTATTTACTCGCTTTAAATTAAACTATAGGCACTGTAATCTTCTAGCCAATTCACTTACTACAAAACAAAGAACATCACCAAATTAATCTAAGATTCCTTGCTTTGTACGCAAGTCCATCTTAAACCAAGCCCGAATATAGTCCGAGAGCTTAACAGGATTTCATAACAACAGGTATATCACGGTACATACCACAAATTCCTCACTCCGTATTTCAGATGTACCTCAGTATTAGTACCAGGCATCTATTATTTGGCATTCATTGCGAATATGAGCTAATTACTCGCCTTCAAGCTGCTTGAATGCTGACATTCTTCAGCGGTTGTCGAGTGACTGGGATGTGCTAAACAGTGTGCTCAATTTAATGTTAAGCAGAGCTCTCTACGTGATCTTAAAAGCTATGCGTCTACCATAGCTGTTGAGATCGCTGAACGCATTTACTGTACAATAAAATAGCTTTGAAACAATTTTAGTGGACACTCAGTGACACATGAAGCTATAAACTTCAAGTGCAACATGAGCTCCCTTTGTATAGATTTTCCATACAACGATCGATTCGCATAAACTGATTTTGCATGTCGCCGTGCGTAGATAATTAAGTTAAAATATTCTATCTATCTCAGAATTCTTTTCCCAAATTATTTTTGTAGAGCAACATTATGAAACTAGTTACTATAATTATAACAGAGTAACTTTGTATAGTTTTTGTGGCTTTTGAAGACTTGTGAACTGTTGCCCCGACCAATACAACTCTTGCATATGTGGCTCTGCTCTGATGTGGTTGTATCTTTACATAGGTGGCAGAAAGCTTAGCCACTTGTATTGGCCATATTTTAAAAAACTTCTGCATGACTTCATTCTAAAAATGAGTCTATGATATATGCATGAGGTTTATTCTTATTTCCAAAGCGTGTAATTCAAACCCCTAATAAAAACATAATTGAAGACACAAACCGATGAATTACGCTAACAACTCCTTAAACGAACATCAAAACTCTTTGTTCAGTTGAAGTTCCCAAAGAATTTTACGCTTCCTTTATCCGAAACTGATAAATATCTACAACATTAAATAGCTGTTCTTTTATAGTTCTAGTTTAAATAATCATAGCGTTTATGGTTGTACTAAAATCATTGGCATGTGAAGATGTGGTTTCTAAAGTAGTGTTTATGGGTAACTGGCCTCCAGTCACCCATGACCGTTAGAAAAAAAAAACCGGCCAAGTGCCAGTCGGACTCGTGCACGATGGGTTCCGTACCATAACTGCTATGTTATAGGTCCAACATTAGATATTATACAAGTATAAAATATTGAACAAAAACGGCAAAATAATAAAGTTTGTTTGTATGGGAGCCCCCTTAAATGATTTTTTTTTTCTGTATTTAGTATTTAATTTTGTTGTTACAGCGTCGGCAGAAATACATCACCTGTGAAAATGTCAATTGTGTAGCTAGACAGCTGAAATTTTCACAGGTTCACGAGATACAGCCTGGTGACAGACAGACGCACGGACCAAAAGTGGAGCCTTAGTAATAAGGTTCCGTTTTTACCCTATGGGTACGGAACCCTAAAAACCGTGTTCTTTGTTTAAACATATCGTAGCCAATCATTATAAGGTGCCAGTATGCTAGTTAAGTCATTATTTTGAGCAATTCTCTTCGTAAGGTCCGCTGATTATTCTATGCGTGATCTCTGAACGCTTGATAAGTTTTTTAAACTTATTTCAAAGGCCAATGACACGTCAAAAAAATAAAACAAGGTGAAGAAAAACATTTCCGTTTATTTAAAATTATTTGTTTAGGAATGATTTTGTTTGTACTTCCCATGAGGTACACGAGGTTCCGTACAAGAGTGTATGGACACGAATTTGCAATACAACAACACACACACTACACACACAATTTTGGTGGTAGTGTGCTGAAATCATGTGGTTTCCAATTAACTTCCATTTTTTAATCGACTTAACAGTTATTGAAAAAGTAAACTATTTGATCTGACAAGATAACTAATTGATCTGAAATTCGAAGTTTCCAATCAAAATGCTCTCAATTTAATCTAGAATAAATTGCCAGATTGCGATACTTCCCGCAAATGTGAAAGTATTATAAATAATTACTAACCAATCAACCTTTTAATTGAACGACTTCACTTTCTCAACAAAAATATAACATGGAGAAGTGCACAACTATTAAAACAGAAAACGTAGCCTACATTTTCACCTACGTGAGTAAGTACCTACATCTGTTTATATTATTTTCTTCTTGCCATTCTTAACACAATTGAATCTACTATTCTGAAGTCATAATTCTCTTGCCCTCACACCAATTTATATGGGGTCTAGAACTCGTCACCTCATTAGACACCTTCTCTAGCCATATCAATCGATTAATCAAATATTATTATCAAATAATCTATTTAAAAGTAAACTGTAATTTAATTAACTTTTATTAACGTTACCTTTGAATTGTTTCTCAGATCCATGTACTCCTCCTTGCGGTCTCTTCCCGGCTCTATATCGAGGTGCTGCGTACCCTCAGCTAACATAAAGCCTTCGCAGACAAGACCTGACGGTGTGGAAAACCTTAAACCCCTGAGCTATGTTGATGAAGATGGTCCCGTCAAATTAAGCCCATTTAGGTTGGGGCTGGTAATAAATGTTAATTATGACATTCATAGTCTACGACTTGATTCCATTTTGCATACTAAAATATTTTTTTTAAATTCAGAAGGGAGAATTTGAAGTTTAAAGAGGGACCTTTAGAATTTTCAAGTAATTTTGTCTGGATTAAGAAAATGGAACTTTTAGTTGATGAAGAAGTAATAGGAAATATGTGGGTATTTTGCATTTTGTGGCTGATTTTATAATTATTTTAAAAGTTTGCTGTTTTTTCCCTTGAGGGGTAACACTAATGCCAGTCGAGTGTCAGTTATTAAGGTAATTGCTAAGCACTTGACAACACGAAGTATATTTACGGAAGTTGTTATTAACTACATTCATGATGTTGGTGAAAATATATTAAGTGGGACAGGAAATAATAGAGAAGTGTTTGTGCCATTATCACAATTATTTTTAGTAAGAAAAATAAAATAAATATGTTCTGTTTAGTTATTATCTCGTGACCAAAAATCTGGCCTATTTTATGGATGAAGAAATTAGCATTACCATCTAACGTGGTACCGTCAATAATTCGTACCTGTGTCTTTCATCGTTTTCATCATTTCGGCCAAAAGATGTCGACTGCTGGACATGGACCTGTTTGATTGTATTAAAATTATTTTAAGTCTGTTATAGTTTGTTCTAGGTATTAGTCAATTTTAAAGTTATACGCTGAAGCAAAAAATGAACTTCTTAAAATCTATGAACCAGTGCAAAAACAAAATCTACTTTGCATTTTTAGCTGGAAAAGAGCAATTGAACCTAACGTAACTCGATTGTTTAATTTGAAAGTCTTTTAAAAATCACAAAATGACATATCAATCAGTTGATACATTTCATTAAACCCATTGAATATTATATAAAAAGGTCTAGAAAGATTCTCAACCCCAGTTGGAGCTTGTAAACTTCCATATGAGTATATTATGTTAAATATTTTAGCGAGTGTACCGCCCGACTGGATTCAGTGAGGGTAGTGGAACTGGGCAATTTGCAGAAACGGCTAATTTTACATGTACATCACGAGCACTGGGTTATTTGGCTAAGTATCTTAGCCATTATTCCTATAGTTGCTATGCTGAAGGTGTATTGTTTCATTGAGATTGCTCTCGAGTTTGCTGTGTGCCTGGAAATAAGTGTCTACGGATGTATTATTGTTTTGTATTATAATTATTATTTTAAGGAGGATAATATAACTTTATTTAAATAATTGTACTGATCTTATATTTTAGATTTATACGCAGTTCTGTATAAATCAATGTCATATGATATCCCAGCATATATCAGTTATCAGGAGCACCAATAGCCCAGTGGTGGGATCAGCGGTGGCCCAGTAGTGGCAGCCCCGACTTACGAACAGTAGGTCGTGGGTTCGAACCCAGGCAAGCACATTACTTTGTGTAATTTATTTCATCACCGCTGCTCTCAAAACGGTGAAGGAAAAAATCGTGAGGAAACTCGGAAACCGATATCGTGATGTCTTAGAACCAAAAAATTCAAAGACATGTGGCATCTACCAATCCGCACTAGGCCCGCGTGGTAGATTATAGATAGGCCATTCCCTCTCAAAAAGTGGAGGCCTGTGTCCCAGCAGTGAAACCATTAATAGGCTGTTGATGAATATATGCGTTACTAGATATATCTACAAAGGAATAAAGAACTGTTGAAATGCTACTTATTCGGCTACGACGAATAAAAAAGTGTAGAGGACGAAGAAATGCTTCGTCGACCCTAATTAAATTGAGACAAGCGCAAGATAATAATGATTAGGCAAGTGCCAAATTCATATTATTCTCGCAACATTATTGTGAATGTGATCATGATTGTTTAAAATACTAAAACCTACTATTATTATGAATGCGAAAGTTTGTGAGAATTTATGTATGCATGAATGTCTTGATGTTTGTTACTATTTCACGCAAAAACTGCTGAATTAAATTTGGCACACATATCATTTATAATCTGGATTCATACAAATAGGGTAGTAAACAAAAAAAATCTAATTAGTCCATCATATAGATTACCAAACAGATTCAGATTTCACGTTAACAAACAACGAAGACGGTACAGTGCTTTGAAAACTCGTGTGACGTCATACTCTAAGACATTAGTATGACATTTTTTTGCAGTCAGTAGTGTCACCGACCCCCACTCAAATCTTGGACGCGATTTATCTTCGTAAATTTTTGTTGATATGACAATACAAAAAATACGTATTCAATATTTTTCGATAATCTAACAGACGGACTAATTCGTTTTTAAGTCAGCAAACATCCCTGTTATCGAACTCCACGCGGGCGAAGCCGTGGGCATAAATAAACTAGTAAAATATAATTTCATTCCTGTCACTGGAAAGTAAAAAAGAAAATAACGTTTCAAACGTATTATGTATTTAGACTCTCTTGAGTAAAGCAGTAAATTGTCTAGAACTCGTCGCTATGTCTTTGAAGTCAATTGCCAAACTTTCGGCAAAATTGTAGTTAATTTTCATCGTCTCGACTGTAATACTTGCAAAGAATTAGACTTTGTAAGACAATACACAGTTAACTGATCCTGATAATGATAATCTTGATATTGAACTAAGTAAAGTAGAAGACAAATGTTCAATATTCCAAGAACGGGTTAGCAATAAACCAATGGGGCGGATTGCCAATGCTTGAATTATTTTAGTTGGCTGCCTTCACTGAAGGAGTTATTGGTGAAGCCAAGTAATCTAGATCAGTATGGGCGACATGGTTTGCAAAATTTCCCCACGCTCTTAGTACACTTTGATTGATTTCTCATGCAACACCTGTTTCAGATATAATGTAATAAATGCAGCTATCTAGATCAAAGCTCGGGCAAGTGGAGTAGAAATGATGGCAAAATCATTATTTTTTCTTCTAAATTTGTCTTTTCCCTATCCAAAGGATCAAGTCTTCCTTTCCATTGTCATTATTTTAACTATTTAATTTGTCACAATAAGGTGCAAATACAATCAAATGTACCATAACAGAACATGCTGTAGCTTATTTGAGATGCATGAGTCTTAATCCTGACACGTCTTCGTGCAATTAATTTAGTTTTCATGGTGATGAGCTCATCACGCCTTTCGCCATCGCATTAACGCTACCCCGTGGAGGGAACGTTATCTTAATCCCTAGTTATTGCTTTGTCACGTAGTCATTATTTTTCTTGTAGACTAAAACATTACCAGTTTTGCAGTTTTAAGTTCGTTTAGTAGGTTTTGGTGTAGAATCCGTGAACTTATGAAGAGGTTTTGTAAAAAAAACACAGACAAAATATGAAACAAAACATAAGCAACTTGAACACCATTTTGTGTGCAACTAAATAATCTATTTCAGATCAACAACGGCTTAACGAAATTTACAATAAAATACGCATACATATAAATAACATATAAATTATAGGCATACAAGTGAATGATGTTATACCACTCGCAATTCCCACGGTAGAAGAAGCCCCATTAGGAATTATTTATAATACCAAGAATATTAACAAAGTCTACGACGAACATGAGATTGCAACTAGCAAAACCGCTAATAAAGTGCACGCTCTTGATGAGGTTATCAAAATTGCATTACACAGCACCCAAAACACCGTGTGACAATATTCGCGAAGCCGCGTACGTTCGCATGTAGGCTATCAACAGGGACCCAGGAATATTTAGAGGAGTTATGAATGTTGAAAATGTTGGGAGATCTGGAAGTAGAACAAATGAAGAATTTATTTTTTTATGTTTTACTGTAGTTTATCAACTTTAAAAGAGACGAGGTTAAATTACTGTCAGAATTTGCACCTATTTCTGGGCTTACTTGATTTGAGCATTTGAATAAATATTTATTTATTGATTTTATTGCTCTCTTGTTTTGTTATTGGCATTAAATTTTAATATTGTATTTATCTAACTTTACTACCCTATCGTCAAAATTAAAGAAACAATCATCTGTTTTAGCACTCTAACTTGCTCATTTGCTGCAGCGTTTTAAGTTTCTGCAGCTAACTTTAGAATCGAACGAAGTTTCTCATTAACGTTCTTTCATGCTACATTCAGACTCACTTTATTTTTCTCCAACGAGTTTCCTAATCGATTCCTATCGAGATTGCACCTAGCATTTTTGTATTGATTTCCATTTCATTAAGATTCTAGGAGCATTACATTCAACAGGCAATGGATATTAGAGTTTAGTGAGTCTAGACAATGTTTTGCCGCATCTACTCTCTTGGTGTATCTACGCAACGTTATAATGAAACGCCTGTAAGGAAGGTGTCTTATGAATACTGACTACCCACCCCAGACTACGACTTAACTTGTCAACGGTGTAACAAATGGAGAGAGTGCGATCATCTTGCCTCAATGTTTAATTATGGCAGTCGTTAATATGACGATAATTTGTAAAATTATGTGTCTAGACGTGTTAACGGTTTCTTTTGCATGTGCCATTAGAGTGTGGTTGAAAATTGCCATTCTTTACACGTTCTTGTGAGGGTGAGGCAAAATGATACCATCTGTCTATAAGTTTAGGTAGTTACTGAGACCCAATTGGGTTATGAAAGGATATTTAACTTTTTCTTTATTACCTTAGTTATACTACCCCGGTTGTTTTATCTATTTTCCGATATGCATCTACTATTCTTATAAAATTATCGAAACTTCTAAAATTATACATCAAACAAAACAAAACCGTCAACTAGTTTAATTCAAGTGGTTTAATTTACGATTTTATATACAAACTCCATGATATGTCACTAAAGCGTTTAAGAGAGCACCAATGAAGATTGCATTCTCATTGCAAACAAATAAAGCTCTCAATAAACCTACATCCTCCTACTGCTTACGCCACATATTGCAAATAGTGACGTCATGATCACTTGATGACGTCGCAGAGGCAACCATAAGGAATTCTCATCTAGATTAATGATAGAAATACCTCCTTGGTAGATTAACGCATAATGTT
Organism: Diarsia rubi; assembly: GCA_932274075.1. NCBI lineage: Eukaryota > Metazoa > Arthropoda > Insecta > Lepidoptera > Noctuidae > Diarsia > Diarsia rubi. The sequence continues at coordinate 12,991,786 of OW026424.1, read as the reverse complement.
AAGTGAATTCGGTTATGCGACATAAGCGGGGCATATTAGAATTTGCTATGTAATATCAATTTAGGATAGACTTTAATCGGAGACAATCTTACTAAAATATTTGCTCGTCATCAAAGTAGTTTGTGCGTGAGAAGCTGGGTTAGCATCTGGAAATTCCGGGGATCGTGAAAGGCGCACTAGCTTCCATGATCTCTGGTGCAAGTGTGAGAAGAAAACAAAGGGGGTGGTATTTAGTGAGAGAGTCTGACCGACCCGTTCGATCCACCCTTGATGGAAGACATGAGGGGGGATTTGCACCCCAGACTAAAAAAAACATCCGGAGACTGGCTACTAATAATGCAATCTTTTTTGCCAACTACGATAAAGGCTTTGCCTATTCGTTTGTGCTATAAGTTTTGTGTCAATAATACTAAAAGACTTGACACTAATATTTCAAACAATGCATCTGATGCTTCTAAACTTTTATTTTAATTATGTAGAAATTCTAGATTTTGCACAAACAATTACTTCAAAACCAACTTTTAGTCTTATCCATACTTTGAGAAGAAGTACATTTTAGTCAATCGTTTCTCTAACGATACTTCTACTTAAACTCCCCTAAGAACTTAAATAGCAAGATGGTTCTACCCGTACTTCTACTGACATTTCCCTACTCTCTACACCATTAAACATACCGATTTTCAAATTACCAATTGCTAGTAATTCGACTATTTCGCACACTCCATTCATTAGAGGGCCATTTCTGAACCTCTCGGGGTGAACAACCCTCACATGTTTAATTTATAGTTGTGCATGCAAATTTTCATTGAACACCCCAATTTCACCCCCTATTATTTTAGTGATGGCCGTTACGGTTCGTCTATCAGTATCATAACGTTCATCTTTTGTGAATGGGATACTGCGTTTGATCTTCTACAATATAAAAGAATTTCCACGGTAATAGTAACAAAGCGCTGCGATTTCTTCGGATTTGGGACGAATTGTTATCTTTATAGAGTTAAAGGTATCTCTGTGTATGTTTTGTTTATTTAGGTAAGGCCCTTGCTTGTTGTTTATTTTTATCGCAAAACTTTTTAGCAAATGAACAATGGGTTTAAGGGTTAGAGAAACTATTCCAAACATACGTAATTCCACGGTAACCTTAAGACGGCAGCGTCTATTGAACATCTAAAGTATTATAAGCTTGTTTTCCTGTTTGAAGTGCTTTTTGGCTTTTTTCTGCAAAATATGTAGTGGCTACTTTACAAAAAAGATATTAATTTGAACTCCAATACAAATCCAAAAATCAGCCATTTAAATTATTAATTCAAAACGATAACTCACATTGAAATACAGCCGCTCATAATATTACGAGAGATTCGCAATAAAATTTAGTGTGACACGTTTTCAACAAATTGTCGTGTAAATTCGATGAATTTGAATCCAGTTGGCAATTAATCCACAATTATACCACATTGTGCCGTTTAATTAAACGTTGAAATGATTTTGGTTCGGAGTTGGTAGGTTGTGAATATTTTACCCTTTTTTGGGGAAAAAGGAAAAAATGTCCCTTGGTTCTTGGGGAAACGAAATCATTGGAAAAAGTTTGTATGTGACCTGTCCATTATGTGAATAAGGATAGTTTAATATCTCTCGATTGGTTTGTTTTTCAGTTTGAAAATTTAATAGGAAAAAAACAATTTCATTTGAGGGAAAAAAGTTTCGGAAAACTCCGACACTTAGCCTGGCAACCCTATTTTGTTTCGACTTTAATTTTGAATTGTGCGTATTCTATTGTCTTGTATTCGACAAAGATTTACATTGATAGCTAGCAGGTTGTAAATTACGCGCAATTAAGTCAATAATGCAACACCTCGTTGGAGTTTACCTGAAATGAGAACGTAAATTTTGGGCATCGAAGTGAATATGATTGTAATAAATTGATATGTTGAGTTTGGGAAAGATGAACCCGTATGTTTTCGATGCACTATTTTGGGTAACATCTGTTTTGCCACTTGTCGATAATATCGATCACCAGTAAAGTTGACTAAAAAGCTATGGGGAAACCATTTCTCATAGTTTATGGTGTGTGATGATAATTGAAAGGGTTAAGAAGCATGAAAGACGGCAAAAAGCTTCGCCAACTTCAGAAAATAATTATATTAGAAAAAACGCAGGAAATAATCCAAAAAGTAACGCGGTAGACCTCGCAGGAGATGTCAAGCCGAGCTGAACAAAACCAACGACCGGTGGTCCACATTAGCCCTGGATCGAAAAATTTGGAAGTCTTACACACAGGCCAGCAGTAAACGAAGAAAAAATATGATTTTTATGTGTATTTTGGGCAACTGTATTTCCTTACTGCTGCTCAGGTATTCAGAAAAGAAATTCCACATATAAATAAAGTAATCTTGATTAAAAAACACAATCCTCAAAAACAATAAAAACTCCAACAGCTCAACAAAAACCATTTGCGTTGCCAAAAAAAAATCTAAATAAAATAGAGTCATATAACAAAGCCTCTACTCTAAACTCGGCGGTGCAGATAAAAAATCAAGCAGCAATTTTAATTTTCAATAGGGCCGCAGGCGCCGCAAACACGGCAACCGTTGTGATACAATGTTTTATACCTTTGGAACTTAACTGTATGGTATAAGATAGGAACTGATGGCTGGAGGCCTTATACTTAAGATATCTACATGTTTTGTCCGGTTAAGCAGTAGCAGGTTGACCTGCGAAATGCAATATAGGAAAAGTTAATTTAAATAATTGGAGGAATTTGGAACGTATTTGATCTGCTCAGCAGTAGTGCTTGAGACCATAGCACTTTTGTAAAAAAATATTTTCTTTATTATTTTCATCAATGAATTGCATTCCCGTTAACCATAGCATATATTAACGCTTTGTCCTAAGGGGGTATGCAGAATAATAAAACGCCACCTGCTACGATCCCCTCAAATTTCTTTCGCTTCGTCTTTCTTTCATACATGTTGTCATCAGAAATATTCGTCATTATACTGCAGGGCTCTTCTTTTCAACTGTATCATTTTATTACTCGACTGCCCAAAAATAAGACTGCTATCTTGCGTGATACTTCCTGGCCGCGCCACAGTCGCATTTTGAATCAGGGTTAATGTGAATAAAGGTTCATAATATGTTCATTATTGTTTATAATATTAAAATAGTACTACAAAGGTTCGCGAGATATTTAACAAAATCGGTGGCGCGGAAAGCATGCTTCCTAGCCGCGCCACCACGTACACTGCAATAAATAGGACATTTATATACAAACTCAATGGAAAATAGTTGTAGGTACGTCTATTATTTATTCTATTGATGACGAGAAATACTGCAAATGTGTGTTTGTTCTATTAGTAATGAGAAATAATTAATATAACCTCCGAATAAAATTCGTGGCACAAATGTCTGACAGTTCAGTCATTCAGTCCATATAAAAAAGCATGCTTCCTAGCCGCCCCACCGATTTTGTTAAATATCTGGCGAACCTTTATAGTATTTTTTTAAATTATAAACAGTAATGAACATTTATGAACCTTTATTCGAATTAACGTCGATTCAAAATGCAACTGTGGCGCGGCTAGAAAGTATCACACGTTATCTTGCAGTTTAGTCTTGTGGTGTAGCGATATTGACGCATAACATAGCAATTAATGTCAAAATCGCTACATCTCATGACGTGTACCAAAACCTTGCGAATCAAAAACTCAACGTTACAATATTACGCGATCCGAAACTGACTTTATTTCAACCTTTTTTAAGCTTTCTTCCTTTATGTACTTAGCTACCCCACACCTGTTTGCTTCAGGGCATTGCCCTTTTATATTTTGTTAGGTAATATAGCGGTAAATGGAGGTTTATATGCGAATCAAAGCGCCCGCTTCAGTTATTTTAGGGTTCCGTAAACGTCAATTAAAAAGTAAGTGTCGCAAATAACAATACAATTGTGACCAGCTAATTGGTGAACTTAAAAATGTTGTTTTGTAACTATTATGAGTAAAGGTTTCATGTTTTTTATATTTTCTTAATGTTTTACCTATGTTTTGTTGACGTAACAAGGATTTAAATAACATTATAAAGAGGTTGCTTTATATATACACATCAACACGGTCTAGGGATATTTTTTAAAAAAGCGAATTACTATCAATGTGTTAATTATTTATATGACATGTATATGTTTAAAAGATACGTTATTTAATATTCTACCATTTTTTAATAATGGTTAAGGTACTTCGATTAAAATTTCAGGATGTTATGGAAAAAAAATGAAGCATAGACGGAAACCGTATATGAATAATTAATTATGAAAATTTTAATTTGTGAGTAAAAACTGAAAAAAATAGAAAAATCATTTAATTTGTGTTTATAAATTGAAGTTAGTAGTCTGAGAAAGCGCCCATGATGTTCATAACACATCGGCAACGATTGGGCATGCTCAGAACAAGGTAGTCAATGTCTTGCTGCGGAATATTGTCCCATGTCCCTCTGAGGTGCGCAAAAAGTTGATCTTCTGTAGCCAGATTTTCAGGAACTTCCTTCAGAGCTCTTCTTTGCAGCATATCCCACGCATGCTCAATGGGATTTAGATCTGGCGATTGAGCAGGCCAGTCTAAGGCCCTAACATTGTGTGTTGCCAAGCTGCTACCGTTCTCGATGTGTGTGCCCGGGCATTGTCGTGCATGAGCAGGAAATCTTGCCCCATTTGTGTTCTGTGGGGCAAGATTACGGGCCCCAGCACCTGTTGGACGTATCGTTCTGCCGTCATATTGCCCCGCACCCAAACGAGATCCGTCCGTCCTCCAAGACGAATTCCTGCCCAAACCATAATTGTTCCTCCTTGGTATGGGTGAACTTCCCGAGGGTTCTGAAGACGGCTCCATCGTCCAAGAACTTGCCAAACACGCGTCCTTCGTGAATCTGGATGGAAGCCGAACCTGGATTCAACCGTGAACAGCACATTGGACCATTGCTCACGGCCCCAGTCCACGTGGTTCCGAACCCATTCAAATCGTCGTCCACGATTGCCTCTCCGTAAAGGTGGGATCCGGAGTGGTCTACGAGAGCGTAGATTGCTTTCATGGAGTCGCCTTCTTACAGTTTGGTCACTCACAAGCACTTGGTGTTCCACTCGCAGCCTTTGGACCAATTGAGTTGCCGTTGCATTTGGTTAAGCTCGCGCAGTAATTTGCAAAAATCGGTCTTGTCTGGGGGTAATGATGCGACATGGCCCCCGGTGCCTCTCCGCTACTTCACCACGATAGCGTGTCCACAATCTTGAAATTACATTTTGGTGGGTCCCTATAGCCTCAGCAACATTACGCTGAACAGACCCAGCTTCCAGCATTCCCACAGCTCGTAACATCTCCGCCCTCGTCAAATGTTGGCGTTGCATGGCTACAATACCTCAATTTTAACTTTATCTTTCGTTTAAAAATGAAAAAAAACTGTAACTAAACGTAATTTGTATTGTTTTCTAAATTTCGCACAAATGAAAATTCCCTCTCCTACACATCAAGACATTTTATGCCACCGAAACAAAAGAATTTTCAAAAATTTGAATTTGGAATTAGTCTGAGATAAATTACAAACAAATCGGTGTATAAAGATTCCAATGCGGCCAGTACTTTTCGAGTTATTTAATTGAGTATGAAATATCCCTAGACCGTGTTGATGTGTGTAGTATAGAGTATACTAGATCTCATTCTAAACTAATAAAATACAATTTGAAACTTTTCAAACGAAATATTTAGTACCTAATCTCCTCTATTTTGCCAGAAAACCATATTAAACAAAAACATGTCTTGAAAGAACCATAATAAAAAATACAGAACCCAAAAAATTAAAACAAACTTTGAACAGAAACGTGAAAAAACTCGCTGCTCTTTTATTGCGTTACATTTTTTACTTTATTTTGAAAGGCCTTCAATTTTACCCTTTATATTATTCCGATTAACCTAAACAAACATAATATTCTACGTTGCAATATTTTTTTTTCTGAGTTTGCTTTATTTTCATTGTTAGTAATTAAGTTCTGAAAATTAACATGTTAGCTACATATTAGTATTTTATGATTTTGAAACTTGTCTAAAAGCACTTGAACGTGTTGTACTTGTATACTGACATTGTCACAAGCACTGTCACAAATACTGGAAATGCCTAATATTGAGAAATCGAAATAAAAATAAATATGTTAAATATCCTGTTTGTCAGTGTTTATGATTTTGTTTTAAAAACACTATAATGAATAATAAAATATCCTTTAAAAAGTCGGTATAATTTTGAAAATGATACGTTTCAATATTACATTTCTCTTGCTTTTACATTTTCAGTTATCTAAAAACAGAAGGCGCATACTATTACAGTAAGCACTCCAACATTACCTATTAATGCAATTTTAACATTTTTTCGGGCAAAACAAAAGAAAATAATTTCCACGTCACGTCCGAACAGCACGTGTCTTCCATTTCTAATTTATGATTTATAAAGCATTAACCTAAAAGCTTCGTGAAAGTCGGTTCAAGAGTTACAAAATTGTACACCAGGGATTCAAAGGGAATTGTGTGAATCGCTCTATTCGGCGGATGCGTTTTTTAGAGCGTGTGTAAATAAAAAGAATTTATTATTTAATTTTCAGGATTTATTTGCTGGAATTTTTGGGCCTTTTTTAGTGGCGATATGGGAATGCGGGATACGGAATATAGCGTTTTTGGGGCATTTTGTGTATGACACGATCGTTATTTTCGGTTGCAAAAAGTGTTTCTAATCACGACATTGTACCCTCGATAGTATCTAAAACAGAAAAAATATAGCAAAGAGGTTAAAAAAAATACTAGCATACAGAGTCCATATTCTGTAATTGTGCTCTCAAAGAATCAAACAGATTTTTTTTAGCTTAAACCAATTTTCTGGAAGAAAAACTCTTTCATCATTCTCTTGCTCTAATCCTAATTTATTTGGGGTTGGTGCTGCATACCTACACAGCTGTCTACATCACTAGTACACCAATATTAGTTATGTTTAAGTCCCCAGTAATAGGGAGCAAGCCTATTTCAATCAATCCTATTTCAAATCTAGACTCCATGACTGTTTAAAAAACTCTTGAGGAAAACACCCGAGGCAGTCAGTTCTCTGTAGGTTCTCAATTCATAATATCAACTTGTGAATAACAGGAGAGACAAATTAAAGTTTGCCTACCACCGTCTCTGAGCCGCCGCGGCCCGCCAAAGACTTCTATGTAAATCGTTTATCATTAAAATTAATTTGACTCCATGTTCGCTAAACGCTATTTATTCATTTCCTTCTCTTAATTAAGCAATCTGTTTACAATGAAGCAATTAATTGGTATTTCCATTGTTTGAATTTTCTCGAGTGTTTTAACCCATCCACTGGAATTGGCATTTGGAATTGAAACTGTTAATTTGGCGGCGATGTTGTTTTATTTTTTGTTTTTGTTACTTAATTAAAATTTATAGTATCGTCTTTGAACGTGGAAACTTTGCAGCCAGACTTTTACCATTGATGACGACATCCAAATTACACCATTAGTCTTGATGGTGTAATCGGTTTGGATGTTGCCATTTACTCGTATAACAATTTTATTGCGTTTGATCCCAGATCGTCTGATCATCTGCCTAACCCTGCTATGTGACTTCCATTCTAACTGGATGAACCTGAATATCAGTATTTTACATGGAGCAAGTGCCTAGCAGACTTCCACAACCCAACTAGTATTTAAAAATTATAATTGGTTGTCATAGGTACTACCGGGCCACTGACGGCTGCAATTTATTTTAGATTTAATATAACAGCCGGTTTAACTTGTTTTAAAAGGCAAAAAGGAAATGTGTGGTCACCCATCCACGGGTTATCCTAGGCAAGCGCGGCTTAACCTGAAGATCGACCCCGAGCGGCCGCCTATTTTAACATATCCCAAAACCATCCAATAGATCCCTATTAACCTCTTTTGTTTGAAGCACACGCCGAAATAAGGTGGAAATAAAATTGTTTATTCAACATTTTACCTGGCTGGGCCAATTTTTCCGTGGAATAGCTGCGGTTGCATGTTACTTGGCCATTTATAAAAAGCTGGGTGAGAGCCCTTAATAGACTGACGACAGCTAAATGTCACCGAGCGTTTATTTGCTTACTTTTGCCGCACTATTTTCACGTAATTTTAGTGCTGAGAGGAGACAATAAGTTTTGTTATCGACTGTACCTTGGCATTTGGATATTTTGGGCTAGTCATTGAATAGTTTGAGTGGTACACTGGTTATACAATAGGATTTCCAGGTGGTATTTTTTATTTGTTCTTTTATTTATTTTGTTATATTCATAAGTCTTTTAATCAAACTCTAGCCATTACTTTATTATTCCTAACAAAGCTTTTTCAGAATATTAAAACTAACTGATTATTTTTTTACAAAGTTTCCTGTAGACGAAAAAAAATTACGAATTTGGTCCACACCCGCTACATGAAGATGTTTTTTTTAAGTTCATTGCAGTTTCGAATAAAAATATAATAATTATATAAATTGTATTTCTCCCCACAACAATATATTGTTTTTATTCCCATTAAAAGACAACCCACACTTGAAAACTGAAACTAGGTAAACCGAGTCACGGTTTCGCGTGCCAATGTTTAATCCAGTGCGTTTCTGTGTCGTATAAACCATACCTACCGCCGGTCCAAACGCCAATTAAGGTGATCTACGACCGGCGCGCACATATTAAGTATTTATAAATTACCTTCAGTTTAATAAAATGCCCCAAAGTGTTATTATTAATGAAGTGAAAATGTACGCAGCTTAATCATTCACGCTTTAATCGTTTGTTTTTTTTTAACTACTTTATTTTGTGGGTTGGTAAATATTGTTATTGTTTTATGCTGATATGGTGGAAAGTGTTTCCATTATAACTGCTTCGTTGGTGTAGTGGTCGAAAGTGCGACTGCTGTGCGTCAGGTCCTGGATTCGGTTGCCCTGCAAAGAGTTATTGGGTTACTCCATCAGGAATTTCTCTTGCCATGGAGTCCCGATTTGTGTCTGGTTGATGGCAATAGGCTCGCCGTCTATTGCATGGTGACATAACTGAGGAAATGGACTATTAGAAACACCTCTGCCAAACCACTTGAGGATTGCTGGCGTGATACTATGATGACGATGATGTCTTTTTTTCTTTCATTTTTGGCGGTTGCAAAATCATCAAATAACCCCTCCCGCTCTTGGGCAAAGCAAAAGGGAGTGTCAGACTTCTACTGACTAAAAACCACCCATGTTCCTTCTTAGCCCTCTAAGTCGAGGCCGCGGTAACTTGTGAACAACTCGCAGCCCCGACAGGATTCATAAACGCCTTATACAATTACCTTACACAATTGATTTCTATGAAAGCTTTGTCTGTCGTAAAGAAGACGAGTTAATTCAAGAGCCGGAGATATCAGATATTGTTATGCTGTTTAAAATATTACCCTAGAGGGACGTACTGCGCGGACACTAGAAGGACAAATACTGGAAATAGTCTAGAAGGACAAACACTGACCTCATTGGTTCTTAGGAGAACGGTCTGTACGACCTAAGTATACTGTCCAACCCCATGGGACAATGGCATGACCTTATTTATATTCCATACTGGTGGACGAGAAATAATCTTTGCATAGAAGTACCGTAGACAACAGTCTTGGTCCACGTCATAATAAAAATCAAAAAAAAAAGCACCTAAGCAAAACGTCTCTCGAATTTTTATTTACTTTAGTCTTTTATTTCTCCTTTATTTCTCTCATTTTAATAATATTTATTTTTCATGAAGACTTTCCTTTCATTGAAGGCTCTTTGAGGAAAGATTTTGAAGAACTGTAGAAGTTCAGTTGATGAAAATTTCTGTTGGCCTTGCCTTCGCACATTCCATAACTAGGTTATAAAAACGACCGTTTTTTACGGCAAAAACGTTAATTAAGTAGGCATATTATAAACTCGGATACTGTTATGTTTTTAATTAAATTCTCCGTTAAAAATAATATTCCTTTTGTTTTTGTATTTATAACGAAGTTTTGTATTTTTATCTTGGAACTCTGGAATATGGAAATACAAAAGTTTTGATATGAATATATTTTGTATTCAATTATGCTGCAACTTTGTTGTTACGTATCTGATTATTTTGTAATGAATTAACCACCAATTCGCACTGGGTCCGCGTGGTGGATTATAGCCCATCCCTCTCATAGAGAGAAGGCCTAAGTCCTTGCAGTGGGAACAATATAGGCTGATGATGATGATGAATTAAGGCCAATGATACTTTTCGACATTTAACTTGGTTTTGGTAAATTTAGGTACAACTAATTAATTAAGTTGTAATGTTTATGAGTCGGCCTCTGGTACAACTTTTTATTATTACACAAGTGGAAACTAAATTGAGGAGCATGTAGCTAAATAATAACACCCGCTCGGATCGATCTTTAGGTTACGCTGTGCTTGCCTAAGTTGGTCCGTGGATGGGCCATGATGATGACCACATATACCGAGTTCCCTCCGTGCCTCGTAAAGCACGCTATACCGTTGGTACATTGTCTCATTTTTTTAATCTTTGATAGGTTAGTTTAACTGGGCTTTATCCGCACTTAGCCTCTCGATTGGGCCATTGTGCGTGATGTTCAAAGATTCAAAGAATACCTACTCCAACCAACATAGGTCGTCCCAGAATTGTAGCAGCCTTCCCAGACTGCTGCAGGCTTCTGGGAGAGTTAATAGGGATCGTAGAGTTAGTGCCCGGTCTACCACGCTCCTGCACTCTAGGAGTACGTGCCGTGGCGTTTAATACTGTATCACTTGAGCCTCTCTTGGTCAGCTCATCTGCTGCGTCGTTACCCAGCGAGTTGCTGTGTCCATTTATCCATTGATAGTTGTTACAGGTCATTTAGTGCCCCAAAAGTCTGACAATCAGTCTAACCAAGGGGAGTCGTATTATTTTGGTTTTTTTTTTATAATAAGTAAAAATTATTGTAGAGGTCAGGTGTTGCTAACGGCAACAGCAGCTGACTTATGTATTAATGAAAACGCCATGAAGGAGTATGAGGCTATCACCAGTGGCATGCGACTACGGCGGTCCTCTATAATAAGTTTACTCATATTTAAATAGAAATATATAAATTCAATATATGAATACCAGACAAGAATTATTTACTACTAGACCGCGGTTTGTAGTCGGGTTTTAGTTTTTAACTTATATTTTTATTGTGGAGGTCAGATAGGCAGTCGCTCTATGTAAAATACTGGTAGGCACTCAGCTGCATCTGGTTTGACTGGGAGCCGGTCCTAATATAGTTGGGTAAAGGCTAGGTGGATTATAAAATGAAAACTTGTTTAACCCATCTTTTGGGCTTTGCCGCAGTCGGGTAAAAAAACTGGCTTTCTGATCCATACTAAGTACAGAAACGTATCTTAACTTTCTACTCCTTTTCAAGACACCTAATTAAATATATTATATCCCAATAAATTAACAGTACGACATTAATGATTTTATTTCACTAGTTAAAACTTAACTAAGTATATCAAAGGTTAAGTCAAAACTTAACAGTTAAGTGTCGTGATTTATAGGTAGGAGTAACTTCCTGTCCTTAACTTTTATGTTGATAAACATCAAATGCGCCTGTAGAACTGACTTGGTTTTTAATGCTGACCGTATCATGTGGGGGTGTGGTGTAAGTTATAAAATACAAGCAACTGTTCTATGTAAGGTAAAAAAAGTTTTGGGTGTTTTGTTGGTGTTCAATAATATGTTTCGTTCTTTATCTCGATGTTCAGTGTAAGTAAAAAAATATAAATTTCCAAATACTGGATGGCATCAAGGGCCTCAACGCTTTATTATACATATTCTAAATGGACAGTGCGCATAGGCTATGCTCATTAGTCAGCAAGTTATGCTCTAGACTAGACCTGAGCCAATAGGTTGATGAAAATGTATTATTTTTTAAATCAAAACTAATAAGATGTAAAAGTCTAGACCTAGAGACAGTTTTTTTATTATTTTAGAGACATTCCAAAATCGCTACCGCCTATCACCCAATTCTTATCACATTTTACAGCCCCATCATTAAGTCCAAGGAAAGAATGTCAATCAATTTTATAAGCGGATAAATAAAAACAGTAGCAACACGTCACAGCGGGTTGCACCACGTCTAACTATAAATTCTAACTCTTAAAACTCTTAAAAGTTAATCTCTAAACCGAACGTTCCTATAATTTACGAGTTTCATGCCTCGCTCAGTGGTTTTATTGAAGTATTTTCGGACTAATTAAAATTTTCAACCCATTTTTTTTCAAGTTCGAACTTATTATGAGTTCCTGTTGGAGGTTATTAATTTTCTCAGCTATTCGGTCAATGTTAAAAGCACTGTGTGAAGTTGAAAATGCTTCAGCTATATTTAATTACCTAACCTCGAGTATCTTCATAAATAGTTCTTTGAAAACTATGAAGGACGGATTAACTATAATCATGCAGTGAAGAGCATAGTTTACATTTTTCATAATATTATCAGTAACAAGCTATCAGAAAGAATTCAAAAAGTTGTAAATGAACCTATAATTTTACCTGCACGCGACAAAAGTGAGTAGAGAAACATTGTTTCATTTTCAAGTGTAACTACGGTACCGTTAATGTCTTCTTACGCATTAAAGTGGCATTTATATCGTAGATAACAATGGGTATGACAAATCCCGTTGATTCGGCGGTGTAAAAATACAAACAATTTGAAATCTATTGATAAACTCAAAATCACAAAACTCAAAACATTTATTTTAATTAGACTATTACATGTCATGCACTTCTGAATTTCAAAAAACAAAGAAAGCAAAGCTAAAGTCACAGTCACATAGCATAATAACTTGTCAAAGTCCTGTAAATGCCCATTATACCAAAGCGTAATCTCTGTGGCGAAGAATGGACAAGAAACTCTATAAACACTCTTGTTGTGGCCTTTTGGCTTCATACGGGACTAATTTTAAAATAAACTAAGTATGTCCTAATTTTAAGTGTTTTAAGCTTTTAATTTTGATTTTTTTGTCAATTTGTTCTGTCCTGTGTGAAACCAATAAATATTTTTTCTTTCTAACTGGTAGACAGAAAACGACTGCTATTCAAAAGTAGAAAACGACTGCTGTTCAAAAGTAGAGCACATTAAAAATCAATTTCAACATTATTATAAAGCTACTTAGAGTCATCCAATATTTCGGTCATATCACTGCAAATTCCACATGATAGGCCACATAAGGTAATCGTAAATTATTCGTAAACCATATCTTCTGTACCGACACGCGGTTCACGTCGGTTAAATCAAGATTAAGTGCGAGCATACGGGTTGTACCTCAAAATGTGTCAACTATAAATCAAAGATTAAATAAGAAATTCGCCCCATCTAATTCCGGGCGACTTCAAAGTGAGATTTAAAAGTAGTGAGGGCGAAAGGGCTAAGTCGTAAATGTAAGCGGTATTCAAACAACCATTAAACGGTAAATCACGGCATAAAGAATTGTGTTTTTCATTGAAACTACCCTAGTGGGAGTTCTAGCGTAGCAATGAATAAAATAGTTAAAATATATTGTGTTGATACAGGTGAATTAATGCGGCATTGTTTAATGTACTGCTTTTTCAAAAATAGGTGTGACCAAAACTTGCTGAAAACATGATATAGGTAGTCAAAACATACAGATTAACCTTATTAGTGAGGTTCTTCAGAAAGAACAGGTACATAGTACTTGCAACGCAGCGTGTGTGTATGACCAGATGTTTGAACGTAAACGAGGCTAAAGGTCGAGAAGAAAAAAGGCCGAGGTGTAAGAATCGTAGCAGGTGGCATTCTGTGGTTTCTGTCTATCTCCATGGAAAAAGGCGTGAGTTTATGCATAAATTAATGTGTTCAGAACTGGTATAAAGTAACTCCGTTAAGTTTAATAAATATTTAACAGATACATATAATTACTCAATAAACGATAAGACAAAAAAGAAAACAGAGTGATAATTATGAACACAAATAATCCTGAAAAAGTATTGGCAGTACGCACGAATAAACAGGAATAATTACAGGAATCTGTGTCAATGAGCAAAAGGTAAACACACTACGAAATAAATCAAACAGCATCTGATACGGATAATGTTTTCCTGACATAACCACACCCGTTCAGAAAATTAACACTTGTATATTAAACTAGCTGTTGCCCGCGACTTACGTTCACGTGAAAATTATTAAATTATTGTTAAAAATAGTACTCAGACTACTGAGTACTATTTTAACAATAATTTAATAATTTCAAAATCCGAATTAATAATTTACAAACAACAACAAATAACAAAAAACAACAAACAAAAACAAACAACAACAATTACAAATATATTTTTTTATGCACGGAATCTTAAATCTTTATCTAAAATAATTAGCTGAAATGTCTCCTTATTACAAAATTATCTGCCAGTAAAACTCCTGTCAAAATCGGTGCAGCCGCTTCGGATATTAGCCGGAATAGACATACAGACAAAAATCAAACATGTTTTTTTATAAGTACCGTATGTGTATCTTTTGTTCCTTCTCGTTCCATCATATTATACCTTATATATCGCTTTACAATAGCCGTGATCGAGGTCAAGAGCAGGCCCAGGCAAAAATAAGTACTTTCATAATATATGCATTCAGTAAAATTATGTTTTTTTTTTTAAATAGGGTATTTCACCAAAAAATCTGATTAGTCCGTTAGATAGATTTCCGAAAAATAATGGACACGTATTTTTTCTTTTTTCACATATACAAAAGATGAAGACGATACAGTGCTTTGAAAAGTCGTGTCAAGTCGTGTGACGTCACAAGGTTAGTACTTATTTACCCACAAATTGATGTCCAAAGCCCACACCTCATGATCTATAACACGTTTTATTTTCGTCAATTTTTATTAATTTGATAAAACAAAAAACACGTCTCCTATATTTTTCGATAATCTAACAGACGGACTTATTAGATTTTTTTGGTGAATTACCCTATTACAAACAGACATTTTTATTTATTTGTATAGATCACATGCTCATGATTTGCATTGCAGTGTCTCATTTGTCAAGCAGGAACCAGTATAAAATAATATCTTTAAACATATTATGATTTGTACGGCACAGGTGGATATTAATATTTTATGGAGAGTGAATCATTAAGTCAAGTTGTATTACGAGTTAATGAAAAGTTTCTTTATGGGATAGAACTTTGAAGCATTAAAGTTGGCAGAGGTATTCGCGAAACAAAATCTTGGAATGATGAAGTTAGCTTATTTTAAAGCTTTATCTTAATATACTCATAACTTGGTTTCTTAGCTCGAAGTTAAAAAATAACAGCCGCTTGGGGTGATCTTGAGGTTAAGCCGTGGATGCCTAGGTTGGTCCTTGGATGAGGGACCACTCATTACACACCGGGTTCAGCCACGGACCACACGTTAAATAGTTGATCCCGGCGGTCAATTGTAGATCCTTGACAGTCGTTGAGTTTTCAGTGGTAAAAAAGTCTTCAGCTAAACAACCAGAACATTGCCAGAGATTCTGATTGAAATAATAACGTTTGAAAATAAGCCAATTTTATAACGTTCGAAAAGTAATAAATCAAGGTTTTGAAATCACTTAAACGTGGGAACAGAATCCAAACTTGAAAAGTAAACATAAAACTCAGTCAATTTTGCACCCGAAAAAATACGAAAGAAAATTATTCGCTTTTTAATAAGAACAAAAAAAGACAAAGAAAACACAAAGGTATAAGTTTAACGACGCATAAAAATCGATTCCATAAATAATACAGTCGTTTGTTAAGCATTGACCGGTATCTTGTAATGGATCACTTAATTTCGATTAACTGGACGGACTCGATATGAGAACAATACAACTCCGGATATTACTCGTTTTAGCTTTTTGATCGTTTTTCACGTTATTTTCGATACAGCTCCGGCAGTGGCGATCTTAAACAAATAGTTTCACGTCCATTATAAAATGGCCTCTTAAATTGTACAGGTGAACCCCCTTCAGTGATCGCAAAATTTGAATGAAGAAAGCGGAGGGACGGGTTTTTGTAGACTGGTGGTGCGATGTTTGATGTAGAATGCCCCTTCGGCCTTATAGCGATGAAGCGTATCGTTCAAGCTTGTGCCCATTATTTTAATGGCCAATCAATATATTCCCTATAGTTACACAACATATTTCACGTCGGTTATACCGAGGATATACTAATTAAGTTTGTTTGAATATTTACTTTGTAAATTGTTTGAGTTCAGCCGTTATTAAGACGTTGTTTGCGGTATCCTAATTTTCTCGTGTGGTTATAGGCTAACAAGCCTTGTTTCAAATATCTGACGGGGAATTTAATATGAATATGGAAGCGTTAACTACCGCAGGCTCGAGCGATTAAACGGTAGATTAGGTTTTATAGGGATTCAACCCTTTTCGAGAATGTTCTCTACATTTAATTTTACGAATTCGGCAAATAGAATAAAGCGTACCACCTACTTATATCGTTATTACTCGCGTGATAATTTTTAATTTTGAAGTTATATTGGTATACAAATATTAAATAGTAAATAGCTGGCATTTACGTGGGTAGATAGTAGATATCTATTTATACGCACAATTAAAATACGAAAATACCTAAAGATTTTTAACGCCAGACTCTTAAAAAGTGCGAATTTGTTCGTTAAAGTGAAAACGTGCTAGGGACCATTAAATTCACACCTTAAAGTCGAATGCAAAGTAAATAAACTTTGCCCACCACTTCCCGACTGTTATTTTTAATACCAAAGAACATTTTTCTAATCAGACAAATGGACTTTCTCACTCCTTGGCGTTGTAATAATATTATTTTATCCCCCCATGGATGTGACACTCCTGCCAACTAGCCAAACTTTTTGAAGGCAAGCTTTATTTACATTTCTATTGAATCCCTCTTCATTTCTTGAAAATTTGCCTCTGGAAATAGATTTTGTTTCTCAAAAGGAAGTTATTTTTATAAATTTTCTTCGAATAGTAGTGATTGAAGATAAAAATGTGACAGGATTCCTTTGTATTTCAAAGGGCAAAAATAGTAACTTTTAATGTATACAATACTGCTATTATCGTTGTGCAAAATGCCTGTTTCTATAGAGTAAAGTTAGACAAAGACCATCTTCACAAAATTCACAAATCAAATAACGACTGTATAGAACTACGTACAACCATAATAATGTACCCCTTTGCCGCTTTTCATGACAAAAACAATTAAATCCAACATTGACAAATAAAACCACACAATTTAACGATGCTATCTCACATCCCTGACCAATGTGTATGCATTACGATATGCTTCACTAAAAACACCAGTATTCTTTAATTTTAAGACACAATTTCAGTCACTACATTCTGAATTGTACCTCAAACAAATTAAGGTATGATTTCCTTTAAATGCAACCCCCTTTTTTTTTTTTTTTTTTTTTTTTTTTTTTTTTGCATTGAGTTAGCAATGTCCAGCGTATGAAAAAAAAAAGTAAGATTCCACCATGTCTGACCATTTCCGACGGCTATTATTCTGTCTCCCTCTATATCCGTTTCCGCCTGTCGCGAAAACAAAATACTGCTGCAGACAAAACAGGGTGTAGGTACGATGCCAGTCAGGCTTTACCTAATGTTTTATTTTTACTTTTAAACAATGAAACGACCCTTTGATTTGTATTTAAAAGATGGAGTGCTTCCATTCTATGTGTAATCACTAGAGGAAATGATTACTGGTCAATGAATGAGCTTTTTTATTTATCTTCGTTGTTGAACAAAACTTGGGATATAAATAAATCTACCAATTACTTGAACGAATGCTATCAAATAAATATTTCTTTCTTATCGTACTTGGAGCTTCCTTCCTTTTCGCAAACAATAGAAATAGCACTGTGATATTTTTAACAAAATAGTATGAAATAGTAATAAATAATAATAATAGTATAAGTTTAATCCGTTTTAGTGTAGTCCGTTTTTTTCTTGTACATATTTACGATCAGCGATATCTTTGCCAATTGGGAAACGATTTCAATGATTCTTTATTAGTTTGGTAGAATATTATTTTGCGGTGGCTCCGTTTCTATCTTCAGTCGGTGGTATAAAAAAATAGTAGTAAAAAACTAAAAAACCCGACTGAAAAGCAAAAAACAATCACATTTTAAATTAAGCAAAACTTGGAAGCAGGTGTGGTCCATTCTATTTTCATTTCATAATTTAATATTCAAATGAACCCCGCCTGCTTCCAAGTTTTGTTTAATTTAAAATATGCTTGTTTTTTTGCTTTTCAGTTTTTTCAGTCGGGTTTATTCGTTTTTTAACTACTTCTTTTTATTTCCAACTTTTTAGTTCTTTTGTGTTTGCTCTTTCGTTGGACGTGTAAAATTCTTCGCAGATGATTTAACTTTTGTGTTTGTGTCTAAGGTTAGTGACTTTGAATTTATTTTAAACATAAAAGTGTCATATATTTTTGTGATCTCCTTTTAAAACCCTTAATTTTGATACTCTACTTGATGGTAACGGTTTTTTTTTTCAAATCCGCGATATTGCTCACAAAATTCGCAATTTTACTTTGTTTTTTAATTTTAATGTAGGCAGTGACACTCGCGCTTTCAAGACGAATCTAACAACGTATATTTTATTAAAACCCCATTATCCGGTTAGGAGGTATGAGGGAACAAAGAAACAGACAAACATACATACATACATACACGTCAAACACATAACCCTCCTTTTGGGCTTCGCCGCAGTCGGGTAAAAACTGAATCAACTAAACAAAAGACACCGAAGAATTTAAATCTATAATAAACCTGGCAACTTCTCAGCCTTCTTCCGTAGTAGATTACAAATAGCTCCAATAATTTTGTTACGTAGGTAATCGACACCGCGATTGTTCAAAGCAAGACCTTTGCCTATAAACATCTAAATTCATCGTCTAGTTTCTCTATAGTAATCTAAACCTTCCTGCGACTTTTATCGCCATTGTGGTATAAAAGCACCTGATATATAAACTTATCTTTCAACAGTATCGTATTGTTTTGGCCCAAATGTACTTATTCTGTCAAAACAAAAACTCTTCCTCAAAAACTGGACTAACTTCGGAACCCAACGCATACGTCAATGTATTTTAAATGTACAAAATTTTACGTTTTTCCCGCAAACTGAACGGATTGGACCAACAAACAAACGTTGACTGTAAGTGAAAAGTTTGGTTGTTTGTGCTTTTAACCGTCCCCTAGAGTGTAAAAAACAACGTATATTGACGTACGGAATAATAATTTAATTTTGTTTACATTAATGAAACTGGAGTTGGTCTAACTGTGCTTTAGTTGCTGTCATAAATCAATTATTTCCTTTATATTTAGTAACTTTGCCAACAAAAATTATAAATGCGTTATTTTTATAATTTTCATACATTTTCTTACTTTTAGGCTACGAACATCTGTCTTTTCAGCACAACAGCTTCATATTTCCTCAATTATAAAAACCATAATTCTATAAAAATGTCTTCTGTGTATGAATATAAATTAATGGCATTCACAATTCTAACAAACAAGATGTCACGTTGTTTATGTCCAATCGTACCGGGTCATAGATGAAGAAATAGAAGCTAAGGAGCAACAAAACTCTTTAATTGCCACATAAAGTAGTCTTCACCCTTTTAATCATATCAAAAGAGCAATCTTCCGGCCGGATGGACAGAAAACGACAGTTGAAAACCTTGGATTTTTACACCACCGTATTCCTTTCAAAATAAAGGTGTGATTTCTTTGTCGTGTACCAATCTGTTATCGGGGTGTAATTTTGAAACTTCCACGAATAACGATGATCTATCATATTTCAAATTCGTTTTTGATTCGTGAAAATCTAATTTCGTGGTTCACTCTTTCATGTTTGTGTTACTTGTTCTTTAATCTTCCATGAAGCTTGGGTTACCTGCTTCTCTAATTAAAATGAAGGCTTTTCCTTTATTTCGATTAATGTCACATTGTTTTATACCGTTTCTGGTAACCGAATATTGTGTGAAACGCTTTGACATTTTACCCGTAGAATTAAATGGTGTAAAGTTGATGTTTGTATTTAGAAATGAAATACATTTACATACTGATCTGTTAAAAGCTTTTTGGTTGAGTTTTTTTTTAATTCTATAATTTGTTTCAATCCAACAGATTTGGCCCAAATAAAGATAGACTTTCATGACGGCGTTCACTGCGTGGTACTGAATGATTTCATTATTTACGGCCAAGACCTTCAAAATGCAGTATCCAGTCGTTGGTCGAGTGATCGCAAGCGCGACTGCTCAGCATGAGATCCTGGGTACGATTCCCGGGTCCGGAAAAGTGTTATTGGGTTTTTCCATCACGAATTTCTCAGGAGCAGCCACGGATTCTAGATTTGTTGATGGCAATAGGCTCGCCCCATCGTGGGATTACACAAAATAATACTAAAATGTGAATGTACTGTATTAGTTACATCGCTGCCTAACCCTTCGGACATTAGAGGCTTGAAGTCGTTTTCAAAAGTGCCAAGACAAAATAAAGAGTAGGTATAGACATAAATGTACATAACATTAAATTAAGCCTTAGCAAATAAGACATTAAACTCGACACCAAATACGATATAGTTATATGAAATTTAATTACTCCCCTGTCGTATAATCTCCTAGTACCTTCAATAAATATAGGCTTCACATTAATTAGGCTTTAGAACTACTCCTATTAATCGTCCAACGTGTAATACCTATCATAAACTGCTAATAACTAAGTGTAACCTCTGCTCTTGGTATATCCCTCTCTCTCCTCCTTAAGTAATAGAAATGAGACAACATAACGAGTGCAAGCATATCCAATGGAAATTCATAGGCACCAACATTACCGTTGTTATTGCACCATAAAGTTAACTTACCATTTTATCATACCGGCTTCCCTACGATGTACAAGACATTCATATATTAATAAATATTAATATAAAGGCATTAATTTTATGAGGCCTAAGAGGAGGAAACAAACAGGAGCCAAGTGAATATTTATAGCTTTGCATGTTTCCAATGGAAAATGTACCGGGTGAAGTATACCTTAGTGCTTACCTGGCTTGAAGAATTTTCTGTTGTCCTGTTTAATAGTTTGATTTATGAAGAAGATATTACGTTGTTCTTTAAGGGCGTTTAGCTTTCATTATTGTTTAAACTTCGGTAAATTACATTGTTCATACGAAGACTTACGTTTTACAATAATAAACTAAGGCATAATCTTGTTTGCACGCGGTACAATCGAGCTACAACGTTCTACAAACAAAACAATTTTTAGTTTATTTGGTACTAGCTGTTGCCAGCGGCTTCGCCCGCTACAGCTCGAAAATTAAACGTAAGGGACAATAAAATCGGGATAAAAACTATCCTATGTGGTAATCAGGTTATAAACTATCTTTGCACCAAATTTTATACAAATTCGTTCAGTAGTTTTTGCGTTTACAGTAACAAACATCCATACATACATACTTACAAACTTTCGCGTTTATATTATTAGTAGGATAAATAATAATAGAAATTTAGTTCACCAACATTGTTAAATTTATATACCTAACTAAGAGTTCAATGCAAAATACTTGCACAGAACACGAAGATAGACAACCATTTAAATAATTTAAGCAAAACAAGACTCTGAATTTTATTTTATGACGGAATAACATGAAAAAATAATTTCTAATGTATCAATAAAAGGGGACGAGGGCAAGTTTCGCTGAACTCGAGAGAAAGAATACCGATGATATTCATAATTCAAGAAAGAAACAAGGCAACAAAGTAAACTAAACAAAAATAAAAGACAGTGTTTGTGAATCGACTTCCAAGTTTATTTTCAAAGGGCATCATAATCATCGGGAGGCGAAGTTTATTACGTTTTACGAGGATACTTAGATGTGAAACGTAAACATTGGCACGGAGGGAGCATGCAAAGTGTAAACAAATTAACGAACGAGATACCTCCTTGTATTTCATATATAAATTGATGCGTAAACTTCCTTTTGATTTCTTGTTTTTGCGATGTTGATTGTTCGATGTTATTAATTGGGGGTAAACAGTCTGTTTTTGGATAGAAAATCACCTTGTTTTCATGTTTTATGTTCTGTGAATAATATGCACGTTCTTGCGTTCTCATTAAATGTCTGAATTGACTCGTGTCGAGTCTAGTGATTTTATGAAGTGTAGGCGGGACTTCAGTCAACATTTTTCTGTAGATTCTCATCATATTTATTGCTCCTATACACTTTATAAGTTAATTCAACTGCTCAATACTTAACAGTTTTTCATTTTCTAAAATAAAGATTTCTCACATTGTCTGAAACTGAAATGACTAAAAGCTTTGGTGTCTGAAATTCATGTAATAAAAATCCAATGTCAGGAAATTCTTTACCATAGATAGTTGGTTACCATAGAGTATTGTTAAAAAAATTGTAACTTTACATAATAGTAGGTACAAAAATTTATCTGAAGTCAAAAATTACAACTTAACTCTTGGAGAGCACTGTACTTATTTCCAACATAACAAGCCGGATAAATCTCATAAAATAACACAAAGAAACATACGAAACATATCCTTGTCTTACCTACCATCCTCAGTAATAAAATCATCTGCACTTCAAGAGCAAAAAACATGCAAGCAGAACATTTAACATCTCCACCCATGTGTCGAGTAATTGCGCGGAGCCGTCAAAAGATATGCAGATGTATCTTATAATTATACTTTTTTTATAACCAAGGCGAAATGGTATAAAGCGCTGACGTTTTTATGCTAAAATATGGAGATGGAGTCATTAGCAATTTTTATTTTAATGAAAAGATGTCGTTCAGTTGCAAATGGAAGGCCCTTGCTTCTTTCGTTGGTCAGCGAATTTTTTATCGCGCAACCCTTACTGAAATGCAGGGATTTTTTTCATTTGATTTATTTTTATTTTTATATGCAGTTGGTTCGGTATCCGTTAAAATTAACTAGCTGAATAAAAAGGTGTTTTTGATTGCAAATTGCTTTTATGGCTAAAAGTTGTGCGCTCATATTGCATTTTTGCAATCTATAACAATATTAACGCTACTGGTTTATCTGATTAAGCTGAATGGGTTATTTGCAATTAATTACACCCGTACCTACGATATACTTGGTGCTTTTTATTATAAGGTACTGTGTCAAAACCTTCAAACGCCCACCCGTCAAAATCGAAACATTACTTTAGTTTAGTTTCAAGTAAGTTGACCAGTTACAGACAATTCGTTGTCGTCATTTTTCTATTCTTCTTTCCAACCTTTGATTACCCAATGCTGAGTGTAGGTTTCATACAAATGTTTTGCACTTTTGTGTCTTGGTTATCCAGTTTCTTCCGACCACTTCAATGAGATCATCTATCTAACTTGTTGATTGGTACATTTTTCTAATAAGTATCATTAAATTTGCATCCATTCTTAAGAGTGTTTTTCACATGTAACCACCATTGAACACATTCATTCAGAAATCGATGCATCAATAAATTTAACCATCTCAAAATAACCGTTAATATTTTCACCCACGATCCTAATACGCCAGTCACACTACTGTTTTTATTCCTGTCACTTAGTGGTCGTATTTTCGGTGGCACAATGTTATTGTAGCATCCCCGACGGATGCGTCCTCTTAATTTCCAGTAAATTGTGGAGCTCTTTAGATGGCCTGCATCTGAATAAACATTTGTAGATGTGATTAAGGCTCGTTGTAAAGCAGCGACATGTTAGATTAAATTTGTAATGGGTTCTGATGGCGTGGTAAGTGCGACTGCGACTAAAAGTCGTTAAGTGTGTCGAATGGGTTTGGTTTGTGTTTAATCTGTAATTTCTGTTGTTTCGGAGATTTAATTTTGATTTAAAATAGAAGTTTACGTTAGTAGATTACTTAATGTCATTAATGTTATTTTTTCACCTAAAAGTTTATAAAAGTAGCCATCGCTTTAGAAGCGATTGGTATTTCCAAAACGACTTTCACAGAATTGATCATAAGCTTTTTCATTGGCTTGCTAATTCAATCCATTATTTTCTGATACATCATCCTCGTCGTGTTGATTTAATACCAAAGTGTCTAGGCCCTGAGATTGAAAACTTACTACGATATCTACTGTTTATTATGTATCACTATTGTGCATAAAGTTTAAATAAATAAATAAATAAATTTATTTCAAAAATATTTGTGTATACGGTGTTTCAACACGAAATTCTTTCTTTTACCACCCCTCTGCTGGACATCTAAAATGATTTCTTACGATTTATATTTTAGCGACGATAGAATTTTTTCCGTCATTAATTACTATAGGATTCTTTAATAATTATCTCCCGTCTATTCATTAAAAAAATATATTCATTAAAATAATATATTTGGCTCATCAGAAGCCCTCAAGCCAGATAGAATCGCATATGTGTGAGCTGCCTGTCGGCATTCGACTGATAATCTCATCGATATATCAAGAGCAGTGAGCTGTCCGAGTCAAGTACCACCAACTTTACACGATAAGTGAGTTATAAATTAATATCTACTGTAATATATTATTGTTATTTATTTTATATTCGTTAAAAAAATCATCATCATCATCAACAGCCTCTTAATGTTCCCACTGCTGGGACACAGGCCTCCACTCTTTGAGGGGGAATGGGTTATAATCTACCACGCAGCCCAGTGCGAATTGCTAGATGTCACATATGTCTTCGAATTTTTTGGTTCTAAGACCGTTTGGAGAGCAGCGGTGAGGAAATAAATTACACAAAGTAATGTGCCTGCCCTGGGTTCGAACCCACGACCTACATGTAAGTCGGGGCGGCCACCATTGGGCCACCGCTGCTCCCCCCCCCCCCCCTTTAAAAATTAAGTACTGTAAATAACAGAAGAGTTGATTTTCAATGCCGATTTAGCACAGTCCAAGGATTCTTCTAAATAATAGGACATCTTACGTTGCAAAAATAAAACAAACATGGTTGGCGATAAGGCCACATTGGCTTTAGATCGAAAGAAGTTATGGGGAAACACCTTTTCCGAGAAGTGGTATGACATTGGTAATAGTAACAGGTAGACTGTAAATAGGTACCATTAAAACATAGTAAAAAAAATGGGCTTACTCTTGACCTCAATCTTGCCCACGAGGGCGAGGGCAGAGATGAGGTCGTCAATGGAACGAGCTTACCGAACGAGATTGGGGTTATACTGTGTTGGGTGGAGTTCCACTCCTTGGCTGTGCGCATAATAAAAGATTTAGCAAAGCACTTCGTTCGAATGTGTGGAACATTGACAAGGTATGGGTGATAACCTGCAGTATATCTAGTCTCTCGATGGAAGAAGGGAGATTGTGGACACAGCCCGAGGTCAATATCATTCTACTCTCATTCTGGACTGATCTCTCTCCGGTCGTGTCGGTTTGCCGTGTCATCAGAATATGAGAGTAAAAGAACAGAGAGTGCACCTACTATTGCACATACTATTGTGCACATACTATTGTGCATAATGATATCTCCTGCGCCGTGCCGTGATTGAAAACGGTCAGTAGGCGTTTTTTTCTCATAGTATCATACCAACGATAATTTTTAAATTTTGTCTTCAAATGGACGTTTTTTCAGTCTCTTATCTTCAACAAGAATGCTTATGATGGTTACTCCTCTATTATCTTATGGTGAAATAATGAGGTCATCTCTTTAAAAGCAATATCTTAATCTTAACAAGAGCTCACAGGACTAAGTTTATGAGTCAGACAGATAACTAACATTTCGTCACTCGAAAATTTATCTTGTAAAATTAGGGTTGTCATTCCCAAAATAGAGAAAAACATTAAAAATAGGTTCGGTGTTTAAACTTGGAATCTATTCCATTAATTCATAGGACTGAATGAATATCTTTGGTAGCTCTTGAACCAGTTTTAGACGAACTTATCGCATTTAGTTTTTTAGTGAAATTCGCCCTTATTCTTTTTTCAATTGTGATTTTTCTCAAGCAACCAAAATGTGTCTGCCTCCTTATTCTACGCTGAGCATGGGACCTAAGTTCAATTTCCGGGACAGTAATTTTTTTTTTGGGTTTTACCATCAGGAATTACTCGGTTGATGGCAATTAGGCTCGTTGTCTATATTCAACATAACTCGCTGGTGCACTATTAACTACACCTCTGAAAAATGTGATTTCATATTTTTTTAAAGTATTCCTTGAAACCAAGCCTCCTATTCTCGACTCACAAGCTTTTATCTATAGTATTTTCAGAGTATAGTTTTTTAGTTACATTATTTTATCGATTAATCAAGTAAATAAATATATTTCTAGTTACAACTAGATAAATACAAGAGTAATATATTTATTTACTTGATTAATCGATTAAATAATGTAACTAAAAAACAAGGCAAGGCCTTGCCTATAATTGTTCCCACTCAGGCCTCCTCTCTCGGAGAGGGATGGTCTATAATCCACCACGTGGTCACGTGTGCGGGTTGGTAGATGCCACCAAATATTTGTCTTCAAATATTTTGTTCTAAGAAGACGGATTCCTCACGATGTTTTCTTTCGTCGATTTGAGAGTAGTGGTGATGAAATAAATTACACAAAGTAATGCTCCTGCCTGGGTTCCAACCCACGATTTACGGTTTGTAAGTCGGAGCCGCCACCATTGGGTCACCACTGCTCCTCAAAGAAAACTATACAGCTCAACATTTTCTTAAGACTTGCTAATTAAAAAGTAACACAAAATAATTTACAAGCTACCACGCATATGACTCAGTGTTCTGATTTATGGTGGGGTTATTTTTATCCATGACAGCAGTAACTGCATTGTGTGATAAAACCAGGCCCTGTTTCTCGGTAATATAAGCAATACTGATTGTTAAATTATTTTTAAACCTGCTTATAATCATTATTGGCATAAATATTTATGCCAGTATTAATACATGCAATATTAACTTTGGTGACCTGCTTCCCAAATAAGATCGTAACGTTCTTTGTTTAGACTGTTTCATAAAGTTCACCTTTTGTAATATTTTTGTATTTATTTAGTTATGTACACACAAAATACAAAAAAAGGATAAAAATATAAAAAAAAAACGAAGGTACTGCTTATTTCATAAGAAATTTCTTCCAGCAGATCTGCGAGAGGAAAGTTGGATTAGTAAGTAGACACAGTGTGTAGAAAAGACAAACAGGAAAAAATTATTTAAAATTAGTAACAAAAGCATAATCTATATATAAAAATGATTAAACATAAAAAATATACATACATACAAATATATACACATATAAAAATAACACTAATATTATGAATATGTACCTATAATATATAAACACATATATACAGAATATTACGGTATAGAGGAGAGGTAATGCTCTTTGACTTGTTTTTTGAATAACATATTACAGGGGTGTATCCAATAGTACACCCACATTTCAACAGTTTGGTTTAAGTGCCATGTGATTGGGGAATGTCTGAGGAATTCTAGATGGAAAAACCCAATAACACTTGGTCTGGCCTGGGAATCGAACCTAGAATGTCATGCTTGCGACAACAAGACAAACGAGTCAACGAAAATACATAATTATGTATTTATTTTAGTTTTATCACCGCTGCTCTCAAAACGGTGAAGGAAAACATCGTGAGGAAACCATGTCTTAGAAACAAAAAATTCGAAGACATGTGACATCTACCAACCCGCACTGGGCCCGCGTGGTAGTTCATACCCAATTCCCTCTCAAAGAGAGGAGGCCCGTGTCCCAGCAGTGGAAACATTAATAGGCTGTTGATGATGATGATGTATTTTTTTTTACTCAAACTTTAATATAACTGGAGGTTTTCTAATATTTATACCTGAAAAAATATTCGAACTATATGACAATGATTGAAAGAGATTCATGGCCAGTCTAGTTCAAAAATGGATTGGAATAAAGACTAAATCGTAATATTGATTGATAGCGACCCAGAATTTATTGAGGTAGATACAATGTTTTTTTTTTGTGTTAAGTATAGAATTGCTATCTTCAGGCGCACAACTGATCTATATTATACAGAGTGGATGATTATTATTATTATTATTTCCTTTATTTATTTATTCACATAAAATTTACATTTTTAAATATTTCATATAAAACTCATAAAAAAACATTTAAAAATATAAAAAATAGTCGTCCACCGGTGACGGGAGCAGGGTCCAAGCTACCGGTGGTTAGGGCTCCAGAGACAGGAACCTCCTCACAATGCGAGCCGTATCGAGGAGTACTGCCTTCTGAATCAGGCTCTTGATCCAACCGCCGAGCGAAAGTTTGGACAGGTGGTCGTCCAGACTCTTGGCTATAAGGCCATTGGCCGTTACGACTATCGGCACAATGATAGCCGAGTTCACGGACGCTAGGAAGTCTACATCAGGCCCGTGTAGGGCCCGAAAAAAGCGTCCGTGAAGCTCCTTACTCTGCCATACCTCCATGCGGTCGTTAGTGTCAAGCACTACAGGTTTGCGCCAATTCTCTTTAGCCAAGGAGAGCGCGGTAAGGCCCCTGTCCACTGCTACAACATCTCGATGCATCCCCACGTCGGTTTCTAGGAAATATTCCCTGAGACTGCATATCTCACGATTATGAAGAGTCTTAGCATTTAAAAAGCCTCGACCTCCACACTTCCGTGGGATATACAGTCTCATAACCGAAGAACGTGGGTGATGCATTCGATATGCCGTCAACAATGTACGGACCCGCCTATCCAGGGCGTCTAGCTCTGTTTGAGTCCATTTGAGTATACCGAAAGAGTACATCAAAACCGGCATGACCCAACCGTTGAAGGCTCGCACTTTATTTCCGCCTGATAAAAGACTATTAAATACTTTTCTCAGGCGGCCAAAGAAGCGCTCCTTCAACGATTGTTTCAAGTCGGTAACGTTGATGCCCAGTGCTTCCGACATACCCAAATACTTATAGGTTTCGGTTGCTGAGAGGGATCTAAGATTTATGGAATCTGTGAGCTGGGTTCCCACAGATTCCACAATCCCCCCTCGCTTTACATGCATGACCGCACATTTGTCCACACCGAATTCCATCCTGATGGCGCTACTGAAAGTTTCAGTGACCTTCAATAGCTCCATCAGTTGCAAATCGTTGGGGGCAAAGAGTTTCAGGTCATCCATGTAAAGGAGGTGAGATATAACCTGACCACCTCTTTTCAACCGATAGCCTAGACCTGAATCCTCCAGCAGCGTGCTAAGAGGATTCAAGGCTAAGCAGAACCAAAGTGGACTCAAACTGTCGCCCTGAAATATACCACGCTCTATTCTTATCGGCTCACTATTCCTATGGATTTGCCGACATCCTGGATAGCGAAGGACTGTCCTCCATTGCCTCATACACGACATCAGGAAGGTGCGCAGGGTTGTATCAATTTTATACAACTCTAGCACCCTTATGAGCCATGTATGTGGCACCGAGTCATAGGCCTTCTTATAGTCTATCCAACATGTCGACAGATCCCTTCGGAAACGGCGAACCTGTTGACTAATGGCCATATCAATGAGGAGTAACTCCTTAGTACCACGGGACCCGTTCTTACATCCATTTTGAGAAGCAGACATAACAGAATTCTCGTTAATATGTTTATTTATTTTAGCTCTCAAAATGGAGGTAAGAACTTTATAGACCGTTGGAAGACACGTAATCGGTCTATAATTTTTGGGTTCCGCAGTACTACCCGATTTATGGAGCAGGTGAGTTATTCCAGTCGTCAGGAACTCTGGTAGCGACCCTGACTCTAAGGCTAACTGGAATAGGGTTGCCAAGCAAGCATGCGATCTTGTGAACCATTTAATCCAGAAGTTGTGCAGTCCATCCGGCCCTGGTGATTTCCAATTTGGCAACGGACGAACTGCACAACCTACATCTTGGGGGCTGATCGTTATTGCCGCCATTTCTGTTATAGGATCGCATGCTCGCTCGACGTCCCGAGTCCATTCACCCTCGGTATGACTGACAGGTACCGACCAGATGTTACGCCAAAATGAACACATGGCGTTATCATCCGGTAGGTACGTGTCAGTCACACCTTGGTCCGGTCGCTCCCATGCTCTGTAAACCCACCTTTCATCGCTTTGGAAGGTGCGATTTAGAGTGTACCGTTCCAGCCGACGGACGCTTATACCTACGAATACGGTTTGCCCATGCATACACTTTCTGCTTCCAGAAGTCGATGCGCTCTGTGACACGGGACATGTAGTCTTGAGGACTGATATCAGTCCCCGTAAACGCCCGTCTCACAAAACGCATCACTCGAGGGCGATTGTTGCCCTCCCGGAAGCAGATTAGTTTGCCGATGCCTGATTTCTGTGCCTTGCCTTATTCTCAATATTTGTCCGTTGAGCAAAATAAGTACATTTATGATTTAAACTTGTTAATTTATAATAGGACATGTCGTCACAGTGACGTTATTTTGTATTTTGACTGTAATCAATTTATATCTGATTACAGACTCACTGACTTCACAATGTTTTTACCACCTAGTTCTAAGCGACGTATTGCTAACCTTTTAGCATACAATATACACAGCGACACTGGTATGTGTTTGCCAACGTTTTCTGTTAGTAGTGATACTAATACTGCTTTTGTTACTAACACTTATACAGATACTAACACTTTTATTGATACACCTTGTAGTTTAAACTGTTAGGTGCGACAACAGGTAGGCCGCATATGTTGAATGTTGTTCATCAAAATATGCAGGGATTATCTGGCAAAGAATTAGAGTTAAGTTTGTTTATGGAGAATTATGATGTTCAGGTTTTATGTCTAACTGAACATTGGTTGAAGGAACATGAAGTAGTATTTATCAATGATGATTTCTATACCGTACAGAGTGCATTTGTGAGAAAATCTGCTATTCGCGGTGGATCTTTAATTCTTGTATCAAACAAATTAAAATGTAAACAACGTTTAGACTTAGTTAATTTGTCAATTGAGCGCACTATTGAGTTGTCTTGCGTTGAACTCGAGCAATACATAGTAATTTGTGTTTATAGACCCCCTTCTGGGGACTTTACTCATTTCGAATCAGTAATGGAGGATTCACTTAATAAGTTAAAATCAAGTAATAAATCTATAATTTTATGTGGAGATTTTAATGTTAATATTTTAGATGTTACTCCATTAAGTATCAGATTTCTCAATTTGTTTAGATCATTTAATTTAGTTAACCTGTTTTTTGAACCAACAAGGATCACGGCTTCTTCATCAACTTGCCTTGATAATATGTTTAGTGATTGTGTTGCCGAGGACAAATTAGTGTTAAGTGACTTATCATCTGACCACTGTGGCTTAATAGCTAGCTTCCCTATGTTATTAAAACAAAAGCCGCGCAAAATAGAATGCAGGCCTCATACAGCTAGTCGTTGCAATAAATTCAAAAATAATGTAGCACTTAAAGTAACGCCGTCAATAGTAGAGCACGAGACTCCTAATGAAATTTATAAAGCCCTTTTTGATGTTGTGCAAAATGAATACCAGTCTATTTTTAAGTCTAAAACGATTAACATTAAGGGACCTTCTGTGGGCTTCAACCAATGGGCTACACCAGGTATTTACAAAAGTCGAGCCCGATTGTACGAGTTGTATGGTCTTAAACAATACAGGTTTGATACAACTTTTCTAGAGTATGTTAAAAATTATTCCAAATTATTTAAAAAGATTTGTATTATTGCAAAATCAAAATTCTTAAGCGAGACTATTAAAAATTCTAATAATAAAGTTAAAGCCACTTGGAAAATCATTAACAATGAAACGGGTAAATCTGTTAAACAAGATAATCACCTCGAGATCATGGTGGGTAACAAATTAGTTAGTGAAGCAGCCGACGTAGCCGAGGCTTTTAATGAGTATTTTGCCAGCATACCTATAGCGACGACTCGTTCCCTGAGTTCGTCGCCGTCTAAAGCCGAAGATCTTTTGCATAGCAGCGTGTCTAAATGTGGTAAAGTATTTAGTTTCGAACATGTAACGCCTCGTGATGTAGTTAACGTTTTTAATTCACTTAAGTCTAAAAACACAGGTGATTACTGGGGCATTTCTATTAAACTTTTAAGTAACATAATCGACATTGTAGCCCCCTGTCTTGCCGTTACTTTCAATAAATGCGTCGATTTGGGGACTTTCCCTGACCTTATGAAGAGCAGTAAAGTCATCCCTCTATTTAAATCAGGCAGTAAAAACGATATCGGTAACTTTAGACCAATTTCTATTTTACCTGCTTTTAGCAAAATTTTTGAAAAATTAATTCTCAAACAGTTGTTATTACATTTTAATTTAAATAATCTCCTTCATAATGATCAATATGGCTTTACAAAGGGTCGTTCGACTACGGATGCAGGTGTTGCTTTGTTGAAACACATATTTGACGCATGGGAGAACGCGCAAAATGCAATCGGTGTTTTCTGCGATCTCTCTAAAGCTTTTGATTGCGTACATCACGACACGCTTTTACGGAAACTGCGTTATTACGGTGTTCAAAATGAGGCCCTAAATGTGATAGATTCGTATTTGCAAAATAGATTCCAATGTGTAGACGTAAATGGCGCGAAATCTTCCGGGCTACCGGTTCGGCTAGGTGTACCACAAGGTTCAATACTGGGTCCGTTTTTATTCTTGGTTTATATTAATGATCTACCATACTATTTAAAGGGTTTTTGTGACGTTGTACTATTTGCAGATGATACCTCTCTTATCTTTAAAGTAGATAGGAATAGACACGATTTTGACGACGTAAACAGCACGCTATCAATGGTCACGGATTGGTTCACAATAAACAACCTTGTTCTTAATGCCAAGAAAACTAAAATAGTTAAGTTCGCTTTACCCAATGTTAGAAATCTAGGTCCCAATATTATCCTCGCCAATCAGGAGCTGGAAACTGCCGACTCTGCTGTATTTCTGGGCATAACAGTAGATCCAAAATTACAATGGGGTTTACATATATCAAGCCTAGCGGGAAGGCTAAGTTCAGCCGCATACGCCGTCAGAAAAGTAAGACAATTCACTGACGTTGATACAGCACGGTTAGTCTACTTTAGTTATTTTCACAGCGTTATGTCATACGGTATTCTGCTGTGGGGCAAAGCTGCTGATATTCAAAATATATTTGTTCTGCAGAAGCGAGCGGTTCGTGCAATTTATCAGCTGGGTGCTCGAGTTTCTCTTAGAGATTTTTTTAAGGAGATTGGTATCCTCACTGTTGCTTCTCAGTTCATCTTTGCCAACATTTTATATATTAAACAAAATATCCACCTGTACACTAAAAACAGTGATATTCACAACTTTAACACTAGAAATAAGCATAAACTACGCGCTCCTTTTCACCGGCTTCACAAAGTTCATAATTCATTCGTCGGGCTTGGTATAACATTTTATAACAAACTGCCATCTTCTTTTCTAGACTTGCCATTTGATGCGTTTAAAGCCAAAGTAAAATCTAATCTTTGTTTAAAAGCGTACTATTCCATTAACGACTACTTAAATGATAAGAACAGTTGGTCGCTGAGTTGAACACAAGACAATGTTTGTTATTTATTTATGTTCTTTCTCCAAGATTAGTTTACTGATATGTTATGTCTTTTTTTTTTTTTATTATTATTATATACTTTTTTATACTTGCCTTACTATTGTATCGAGTCTGGTTCTTCTAACCAACCTAACAGACAGATGTGTGCTGGGGAGTTTGTTCCGCCACTTCTTCTTTCCAGCAAAAACACTAGGAAGTGTCGAAGGGGGGGCGTTTTGGGGGACTGTCTCTTGTAAATAAGTAAAGTAAAGTAAATTTTGACGTTCGAAAAGTGCTGATTATCAGCCTAGTTTGAATAAATGAGTTTTGATTTTGATTTTGATTTTGATGAACGCCCTGGCCCCAGCAATGCGTCGTTCAATCCTATACTGCCATGCCGGTACGGCTGGTTTCGGTCGTGTAGTTCTGTCATCCGGAAATTTGACATGAGCTACACGACATGCCGTTACAGCCGCGCAATAGAGGATTGAATGAGCATCACTGAGGTTATCGCAGTTATCAAAAAAGCTTGACAACTGCGAATCCAGAACAGCCACCAGCGCCCTATTTCTGTTATGCATGGGCAAACGAGGTAAGCGTGGTCTAAGTTCGGGTGTCATGAACTTATATTCTCTGATCGCACCCTCCAAAGTACTCCTCATTTCCTCACTGCACTGGATACTTACGTTAGTAACCATGTCACTACTCACGTCGTTTTCACAAATAAGTGGCGTGGTAGACTGTGGTTGTACCACAACCTGCGACGGCGTAGCAATGACGTGGTTACTCTGCATTTCAGTCCGCAAGCGATCAAGTACGGTGTCATCCAACATACGATTACGCTGGATGACTCGCACCTGATCCGACAGTCGTTGTGCCGATACGTTAACAGCCGGTTCAAGTACCTGAAACAGAGAGAGCATCCGAACACGGTACGCGGTAAGGTTGTTTCCTCCCTCTGTAGCCCCATAGTATGAGCGCATGACGTTCTCGTTGATGGATTGCGTCCATCGCATGCGCTGCACACTTCCGCCGGGAGCTGGGACCCTATCAGAAGCCGGTGGGCCTCGAGGTCCTAAGCCGTCCGGCGGCCGGCGTCCTCTCCGTCGCCGAGCAGGTGGTGGTGTCGGGGACAGCGAGAATTACTCGTCGCTCGAGCTCGACGCGACTGCCGCGGTCGGTGTCACAGCACTCACGATGTGGCTGGGTTCCGGTGGCGGCGAGGCGGAGCTGAGCGACGAGTCCGGGGATGGTGGGCGTGCACGTCTTGCTGCAGCTGCAGATCTTGTCAACATATCTTGATCATTATTTAACAATTTATTATTATTATTATTATTATTATTATCGATTACCACGTATTCAGTACGTCATTGTCATCATACCATTTATTACTGCAAAAATACAAATACCTACATGGTCAAAATGTATAAAGCAGCAGATTTTGTATTAATAGGGTAGTCGACAAAAAATATCCCCTAATGGACACATATTTTTTTCTTTTTTCACGTAAACAAAAAAAGAAAACGAAACAGTGCTTCGAAAAATCGTGTGACGTCACAGTTTGCCAGAAGTTTTTACCAGAGAGTGACGCTACAAGCCCTCACTCTTTAACACGTTTTACTTTCGTATTTCTTATTAATTTGATAAAACAAAAAAACATACATCCAATGTTTTTCGATAATCTTACAGACGTACTAAACAGAATCATATTTTTTACCCGACATCGGCGAAGCCCAAAAGGAGGGTTATGTGTTTAACGTGTATGTTTGTATGTTTGTATGTCCTTTTCTTTGTCCCTCAAATCATAACTCTTGAACGGATTAAGGGATTTGAATAAAATATACGTCGTTAGATTCGTCTTAATGGCGCGAGTGTCTCTGGCTACATTAAAATTAAAAAAACAAAAAAAAAACGGATTTTAGGGGCCATTACGCAGAATTAAAAAAAATATATATCCAATACCATCGAGTAGGGTCTCAAAATGAAGGGTTTTAAAAGGATATAATATAAAAAAAACATATATGTTCAAAAGAAATTCAAAGTGAAAAAACCTATAAACAAATACAAAAGTTAAATGATCTGAGAAGAATTTTACGCGACCAAGGAAAGAACAAACACAAAAGAACTAAAAAGTCATAAATAAAAAAAAGTAGTTAAAAAACTAAAAGACCCGACTAAAAAAACTGAAAGCAAACAATAAGCACATTTTAAATTAAACAAAACTTGCAAGCACGCGGGGTTCATTTGAACATTAAATTATGAAATGAAATGAAAATAGAATGGACCCCACCTGCTTCCAAGTATTGTTTAATTTAAAATGTGCTTGTTGGTTGCTTTTCAGCTTTTTCAGTTGGGTTTTTTCGTTTTTTAACTACTTTTTTAGTCAAAAATATTCCTATTCTGAAACGTTCGGAATGATGTACTAAATACTTTGCGCTTCCGTTTGTGCGTCGATGTCCCTTTCACCAAGTATTTACTTACCCCCTACAGTGGCCTTCCTTATATTTTATCACAGTAAGCTCACCCTTTTTATAAAACACCGAAGCCCTTCCACTAGCCTCCTGCGGATTTCCGCAGTTCTTTTTTTAATCATGACGCTTCTAGTTGTCTTGCCAACCCTATTTACTTAGACGAAAACCGTCTATTCTTAGTCCAAACAGGACATTTTACTGGCACTTTAGTTAATGACTGATTTCATTAAACGCCTCGTAAGACTCACTAAAGCACTGTAGTGCATATCGATAACGAAAGCTCATTTTCGAAATGGTATTATTAAGGTAGGGGGTTTAGTGGGGTAGTTGATAAGCGATAGCGATTTGCCTCCCTACTTCACACTACAAGCCAAGTGAACATGACTTGAATCATCTTCGACTAGAACTTGTATACATCGACGGCGCTGGCTTTGATTAGTCAAGTGTCTCATGACACACACCGATGATATACACTGCCACCTATAAATACCTCACACTGAGTCTGTGAATCCAGTCAGATCCAGCCTGTCTTCTTACTACCATCCCCCAGCGACGCCCTAAGTCGACGTACCCAGGGATAAGGGTGCCCTTAGCGTGTAGTCGCTAGTTTGTAAGTTTATTTGCCCTGAGTGGGGACCTTATACTCAAGGTTCCCACAGAATATTCCGGTCAAATACTCAAAAACAGACACAATGCTAAACGCTACCGCTTCACTATATAATCGCATCCTTACAAACAAGCATCGCTCGTGAGTAACCGATACGCTGTCCCGTGCGGGACACATATAAACACCTCACACTGAGCCTGTGACAACATGCACTCGCGTCACAGCGGAACTGATGGATACTGTGTGTTTTGTTCTGACTTCATTTTGTAAAATCCAAAAATGGTTTTCTAACTATTTTGGTAGTATATCTTTAAACCCCCAATCGAACTACTCGTTTACAAGCTGATAAATTTATTCAAACGACAATGTCACCCGAATGATGAAAACGTTACTCTCGAGTGTAGTTGATCTCATCATGACGAATGTAAAACATCATCTGCAAATTTTTCAACTGACACTCAAAATGTGGAGCCTTGACACTACTGAAAGGAGACGCTGTAGACCTGCCAAGATATGGCAGGATAAGCTGGACAGAACCAACGACCAGTGATCCAGATTGGCCTTGGATCGAAAGATTTGAAGAGCGTGGAGAGAAGCATTTGCATAGCAGTGTGATGGATGACACAGAATAACAGAATTAAAAGTAGATTCAATGAAAACAAAATAGGGTTACTAAATTTGATGTGCAAAATACTTGGTTGACGGGTTGGTCTAACGTGTATTTACACCTTTTTTGTATAAGTAATTTATTTGGATGTTTTTCTTTTGACGTGATACTTTTTCTTGTTTCGTAAAACCAGATGAGTGTAATAAATGCTCTTCTAGCAGCATGACCAATTTCTATCCACCAAACAACATCCATCAAAACTTACTCCTGTTGAATCTACGTGCCTTTTATTCATCTCCAACAAAATATAAGTGCCTTTTCATTAGTAGGACATAAACAACTTTCACATACATTCAGCGTTACGCTTTGCCCCGACTATTTCAAAGGCTAGCAGAATTCCTGTCAAAATGTTTGAAAAGTGCTACCAAAAGCATCAAAACCTCTCTACAGGAACTTTTATGTGAAATTTAATGTTGCATATTTTAAAAAGTGCTGCTCTGTTAGTGCAGGAGTCTATTACTAGTTTGTTTCTTTTATAAACTGTGTTTTTTATTTTTTATTATAGGAAGAAAAACGTTTTGAGAGCTTCCGTGCTTTTTATATTTGATTCCCTTGTGGCAATAAATTCTTGTTGAGCTTATATTTTGCGTCCATTAAGAGACTTAATAAAATATTTAATTTACTAAAATAACAGAACATTACGCTTGTTATCTTCAAAGGTTTAGGCAGAGATGTATCATAAAGTACACAGTCGTTCGCCGATTCTGTTTTAAGTCCCATGTAGCCCATCAAACGGCATCACAGATCCTGTGGCTACTACTCAGAAATTCCACATGGAAAACCTTAGTAACACTATGCCTGATCCAGGAATCGAACCCAACAGACAGATCAAACGAGAGTCAGAAAACGAAAGTGAGAGTAGTGGTGATCGGCGGCGGCGACCTCTCGCGCCCGGCCCTGGTGCAAGCCATGGTCCGGGGCGAGGAGGAATGGGACGCCGTCGCCTCCTTCTGCGAAGCAGTGATGCTGGCGAAGGAGGTGGCGGAACGCGAGAGGGAGAGAACCTCTCGTCCCAGCCGCCGCGGGAGGCGCTCCGGGCGTCGGGGGTCCCGCGATGACCTCCGGCCACCGTAGACGCGGGCCTGTGGACGGTGAGTGATGGGCTAACTCGCCGTCCGTCCGTCTCACGACGAAAACAGGCCGTGTCGACTGCGCGTTCGTGTTCCACGCGCGCCTCAAAGAGATTTCAGCAACATGGGAGGGGCCCGAAAGGGCCGACGCCTGTCGGGGCTGCGGGTAGTCCTCTGGTTATCGCGGCCTCGACATAGAGGGCGAAGAAGGAACATGCCATGGGTGGTTTTTAGTCAGTAGAAGTCTGACACTCCCTTTCGCTCTGCCCAAGAGCGGGAGGTTATACGATGATTTTACACCCACCAAAAAAAAAAAAAGAGTAGTGGTTATAACTTTAGATTTTTAAGTGTTTTGTTACTTTCTGGTATGTCCTTTCATAGTCATTTACAGTAATTTTTCCCCATGAGCCTATATATTGCAAGTTATGATCTTTGATCTTCATACAATACAACTTGGTTCATCACAGTAACTGCGGTACTCAGAGACATTTAATGAAAACTTAAGGCCTCAGTAAAGATTTGACATACTTTTGTATGACAAAACTGTCAAAACCTTTACTAAGTGATGCCCTAACTAATCATTAAAGCTCTCTGAGTGCGGCAGTAAGTGTGGATTTCTAGTGAGAATATTACTCGAGCATGCAAACTTTACGCATCTCCACAATTTTAAAATCCAATAAGGAAAACTCTACACATAATAATAACTTTTATACACTGAAAAACATTTCGATACCCAGCTCTTGGTCTACCCACGCTGTACTAAAAATCCCATATCAAACGGACATGCGAAAAGTTTTCGCATTATACGCCTCGTATCGAAAACCATTTCGATGTTGTAATTTGTTTAACAAACATGGTAATGATGAAGTCCATCGCTTAATGAATTAACACGTAAAATAATGTTTTGTGGCTGCTACGAAATATGTTACATTATTTGTTTTATTTTTTGGATCGTATTGTGTTGTTTATTTTCTCTTAGGATAATGTACGTAATGGTTTTAACATTATTTGTGTTGATAATAATTTGGCTGCAAAATGTTGTGAGGAAAGATTTTGAGTATAAACGTGGATGGTTATAAGACACGAAGACCATATAAACGATGGATGGACTGTGAAAAGGATGATTATGGCAAGAAAGGAAGTGTCTGATAGGATGACTAGTATTAGAGTAGTAGACGAAGACAACATGCTTCACCGACTTCATATGAATTGGGTTATGGGCACGGGAATGACGAAAATATGGCTACAATATTCTGATGAATGTCTGTTTGTATTATTTAGCGATTCATTCCCCTTTAATCTGGTATTTTGGCTTTGATTAACCCCAATTTATTGGAACACTATGTTTGGACGGACACTGAATAAACAATATCTTAACCAAATTGAACAAATAAAAAGGTAAAATAATATTTACACAAACCATGACACTTCATACATCCCTCAAGGCTACCCGCAATATCTCCCTTAAGACATCACAATCAAAGCAATATTCCTTGCTAAGAAATCATTAAGCTACGCTGAAATCACAAAGAAAACATCTAACGCAAGTCCCTTACACAAACGTTAATGGATAGAAATGCAGAACAATAAGAAATCTGATATAAGTGGATTGTAAGAATGTTATTTCAATAGAAACTTGGTTCAGAACTATTTGCTTTACCCTGAGAATTGTTCGATATGACTCAATTTCTTTGGTCCAATGAGTTTAAGCGATAAAAATACACTGAAACAGACAGAATGTCGCAGGAAATTCAAACCTGAATAAATATTAAAAGAAGACATGCCTCGGACTCTTTGACTTTTTGTTTGAGGACACACGAGAGGTTTTTCATTTGACGTTATTAGTTGGCTAACAAATAAAATTGTCTGGCTAATATTACAAAATTCTAATTAAGGCACTGACCAGTTTAGGCAGAGTATGATAAAATAAGAAAGCGACAGAGTAGTTTAAATTTAAAATAATTTATTATCTCTTCACAAACATGATTTATTATAATAAGTCAAAAAAAATATACATTGATAATTATAAATTACGATGCATATATAAGTTTAGGGGAGACTGGGGTCTTAAAACATGTGTTGTGTAGATCAGTATTGTTGCAGTTTGAATCCACACACACTTTAGTGTGTTGACCACACACTAAAGTGTGTGTGGATTCAAACTGCAATATACAATTTGCTCATTAGTATGTCTTCCTGAATTTCCCTACCTATTTTTATATTATTATGATTGTGTAAACTCGTCATTGGCAATATCGATACCTACTAATAAATGTGCTTTGGAAACGAGCCAAAACTGTTGATATGTTAGACAGTTTTCAGGTTACCATTGGAGCTATTATGGTTTGCAGACTTCATACCAACCATACAAACCGGAGAAAAAAAAATAATTATAAAATATGTAGGTACATGCTTTGCCAAAAATTCTCGAGAGCAACAAAATTGTGTTGTTCATATTTTCCTGTGCAAGTACTGCAGCGAATACAATCTTTACAGGCGTTATGCAATTAATCATTTTGATTGGTTGCCCGCCAATTAATCTTTCTCATTAGTTACACATTGATTGGTATTAGCTTCTCATAACTGTAATTACGCGATCATAAAGGAGCGTATATTAAAAGCTTTGGTCATACAGATGGCAGTTAGCGGAATATGGCTAGAGCTAGTTTTAATATTGCATTACAACATTAAACATAGGTACTTAACACAAAATTACACCATTAATCCCCGAAGGAAAGGCAGAGATGTACCTTTTTAATAAGGTGGGAAATCATCAAATAACCCCTCCCGCTCTTGGGCCGAGCGAAAGGGAGTGTCAGAATTCTACTGACTAAAAACCACCCATGTTCCTTCTTAGCCCTTTAAGTCGAGGCCGCGGTATCTCTTACAACTACCCGCAGCCCCCCCGACGGGGGTAGAGGTGTACCTCAAATACCAGTTAAGTTTAACTAGCTGAGCGAAAACAACAGTCATCATTCTCCTGCCCTTATCCCAATTTATTTGGGGTCGGCGCAATATGTCTTTTTCTTCCATACTTCTCTATTTCTCGTCATGTCAGTAGTCACCTCCTTCCTACCCATATCATCCTTCACACAGTCCATCCATCGTTTCTTTGGTTTTCCTCTACTCTTATACCCATCTACATTCATACTCAAGATTTTCCTCACAACACTTTCTTGATTCCTTCGCATCACATGTCCATACCACGCACAAAACAACAGTACCGATTTAAAAAATGCTTTTATCATAAAAATGTTACATTATCCCTGTGTAACATAGAACGAATTTATTCCAAGTCCAAATAATAAATGTTCACCCTTGCAAAGCCGGGAAGTCATTCATACAACTCCAATCTATAATTCAGAATTCTCAAACTTTCCAGGGTTTGTGTTATTTTTATGATTCGACAAATTAAATTAGCCCGCTAATCGCTACTACCTTCGAAATTCTCAAAGAGCTAGATTTTGCTAACCTGGCACATGTAGTTGCCATCGATTTTTTGCACCACAGCTTCTCGATGCAGGCGTTAAGACGTCAATATGAACATATTAATAATTCAAACTTTAATATGTAGGTGGTTAGGTTACTTGTTCGCTGACAAGTTTTACTGCAAACGGCCCTGCTTGTTGTTGATTTGTTAACTTAGTGTGAATTAGGTTTTGGATGGTACTCTGTTTGGATTCCTATCGTAGTTGACAACTTTGTATAGGTACGCTATTTATTATTTTGTTCAGTTGTGAAATTGATTATTTGTCGTACTTGAAAGACATGATCACCCTTGGTCACGGTGATAAAACTGAGTCATAGTATCAATTAATTCGAAAGTTTTAGTGTATTTATCAGGATAAAATAAAGTTGTAATGTAGGTAGATGACATCAAATACTTTCTCAGTAAAGTTTGCCCCCCTTTAACCCGAAGAACTTCTGCTAACTAAAAGGAAGAGCTTTGTACCCGAAAATATTGGCATAACTCGACCCCTTTAGGGGACTTAATTCTATGGGTGTCGTTAAAAGAGAGTCAAAGGATTACTTTAAGGGGATGGGCAGCAAAGCCCTCTTGACTGCTAATAACAGGATACTGCGTTGCTATGAAAATATCATATTATGACCGTTAATTTTTATTAGGTAAGTAGATCTCTAGAGCTTTGTGCTTTTCAGCGGGATAGTGGGCTAAAGTTGTTTGCAGGTAAGCACAAATTGACTACCACTTAATCAGCACATCTTTCTGAACCTCCACATTTAGAACTTATTCATACGAATTTAAGTCGTACGAGTAATTGTTTGTGAATTGGTGTACTTTCCACCCTGTATAATAAAATTTATCAATGTAAAAAAAAATATAGCTAGAGATCAGAATCGGTTAAATCATTTTTATTTTTATAAATTACATATTACATACATAGACTGCCAAAATCATTACCCTTCCTTTTGGCTTCGCCGTAGTCGGGTTAAATATAAAAGATTTCCTTTTCCTTCAGTGGAGTAGATATTTTAAATAATGTTTACAGCTCTTTTTTCGGGAATCTAAAAAATGTGTCTGGTATTATAAACACAGTAAAATTAACAGCGCACACAATTTCGTTAAACAACAACAACAACATAGGTACCATGTTTTCCTTAAACACAAAACAACAAAATTTCAC
The DNA here is from genome assembly GCA_932274075.1 of Diarsia rubi. NCBI lineage: Eukaryota > Metazoa > Arthropoda > Insecta > Lepidoptera > Noctuidae > Diarsia > Diarsia rubi. Next base: position 12,948,773 of record OW026424.1, on the reverse strand, counting down.
GCTCAATTAATAAATTATTATAATATTAACATTGTAATACGCAAAATAAACCATTTGTTCGTTATATCCAGCCTAACGGGATACAAAACACAAAGGGATTTAGATAAAACCCCTCAGTTATTAAGGGTTAATATTACTTGTAACAGTAACATAGGCTATGTAATACCTAACGAATCATCCCTCATAAATTTTAATTATACATTTGATACTCTGCCCGCTGTGGTGTAATCTACTTTAAAATTAATAATGCTTATATTTATTTAAAACATTGTGCTTGATACATCGATTATGTTTAGCTGAGGTTTGGTTTGTTTCCTTAGGATGTTGTTATGTTTATCGTGATTTGTGGTTAGAACAGTCAAACGAAAGATTGACATTTTCTAGGTTAAGCAACGCTTGCTGAGGTCGGTCCGTGGATGGGTGACCATTCAGTACTAACTGATTTTTTAATTAATAATTATCCATTTATCATTATCTGAAATTGAAATGTTGAAGAAAAGTTTATTGAGATCATATCACAATAATAAAGTTAGTGACAGCACTAAGATTTTAATATATTTTAAGTAGTTAAAAGTATTTCACGCCATTTTTTCTATGCCTTTGTTTGTCCTACTTCTGGGCAAAAGCCTCATTATCCTTCCAGGTAATTTTCTCCTACGCTACCTCGAACCAACTCTCCTGATACGTTTCTAGATCATCTCACCAAGAAGCTATTATTTATAGGAGTTGTTTTAATTCGATACACAAAGGAGTCAATAAAATCGTTATATTAGACAAGGTTATCCTTCATCCTAACCTAACAATTTGATTAAAATTAATCACGTTAATTAAGAAATAGGTAAACACCAATTATGCAAACCGATGTAAGATTTACGAGTCACATGCAAACCTGTTTATACAACAGATACGACTTTTTATACAATATTTATGGGTCCAAATTAATACGTTAGCCACGGTTATCTCCCCGAAGCCTTAACAAGGGAATTACGGGTAATTTTGTCCAAACTTCTTTTCTCTAGCCCACCTACAGACATAATGAATCAAATTGACGGCCACCCGCATATAAAAATACTTCACAATCATAGAAAATGATGCCTTTTTAATCATTCACGAAATATAGTTATTTAATTCATTCACTCCCTGATTTATGTACTCCTTTACTTTATTTGATTAAGTCACGCGCACGTAAAGCATAAAAATGAAATAAAAAATGAAAAAAACGTGTGCGCCGTAGAAATTCCTCGTGATTAAATTGTGAGGTTTTATTTCTCACATTTTCACTTTCACGGCGAGATAAAACCCGTAAATGATAAGAAGCGAGATACCGATCACGAAACGAGAGCTAAAAATAATTATTCAATGAAGGCATTTTGTTTGGGCAAATTGCGGTCATTGTCAGTTCCGATTAAATACGCCGACAAATAACAATGGCGTCGACCTTCACCCACTAAACTATAATAACAAAATAATAATACCAGTAACTATTGAAACCCTTGAAATAATAACATACAATTTCCTTGTTACGAAAAAATATGATCTGATTTAGCCCTTTGTAACGTAACACGTGATACATTGGCACCGGTGCAACTAAGATTACCTCATCTAACGTGACTTAAATCAACTTAAATTGCATAGGAATACTTCACGTATCTATCAGGGAATAAGTACGTAAATGCAATATCTAAGGGAGCTTGTTTATGATGTTAAAAGTTCAGAACGGCGTCATGACGTAAGTAGGTAGGTAATATTGGCTTCAAGGCAAGCATGGAAGTTTTGATGTGGCATATTAGCTTGCAAATATAGAACCCATACAAAACACTTATTGATCGAATGTTAGGTCGGTGCAAGTTGCAAACTGAAATTTATGAGCCAGCGGTAAGTAAGAGCTTCTCGGATCGGTTACTTTGCTTCAGTTCAGCCCGCTTTGTTTATTGCAACCCTCAGATACCGTCTTGTGCTTATGAATATTGATAACGGACTTGCTTACAGTTCAAACTTTTTGAAAGAGCGATATTAATATTGGATAGCGGGACGCTTTATTCACTTCCTTTTTGCCGTGCCTCGAGCGTTAGTTTCAATTCTAAGAAATATTGGCTGGAGAATAGCCCAGTTTCTTATTTGTCATTTTTTGCATGGGATGAGCTAAGATATGGTAAAAAAAAACGAAGGTGTACTAAATACTGTTGTGTTAATTTATTAAGTACCTACTAGTAATTTTTACACTTCTACGCTTCAATGTTCAAAAAGCAGCTAGTTCACCGAAAACCAAAATCTAGTCAGTCTGATGGTGCAGCAAATGGTTTCTCGAAAAAAGAAACTTCAGCAAAAACCTCACTTGGAATTTAATACACAAATTATAAAGGATGTAAAGCCACCCACCCCATACTCTGAAAGCCCTCAGTTACGGAGATATTGGGGATCAAAGTTCCAAATTTTTCACAGGTGTTTTTTTAAATACCGGTTTTTCAGGTGATTAATTTAAATTCAAATCAAATCAAAATCAATTATTTCAAGTAGGCCAGTTACAGACTCTTTTGAATAGTCGAACAAATACTAAATTTTAATAAACTAAGCTACAGTCTCACTCACAAGGCATAATAACTGTCAGTGTACTGTAGTTGCCGATTCCAAAGTGTTGGTCTCATGAGAAGAATGGCAAGAAACTTCATGGACACTGTTTTAAATCATAATATTGTTACAAAACTTTGGTCACATCATTCATATTGAGATTGGTATATTTTCATGTGAGAACGATGTAGCAAGATGTGCACGATAAGTGTCGACAGTAAAGCCAAAACGACGATTCAAAAATAATATAATAATTCAAACAAGCCGTGGCAGCTAAGAGGTGACCAGTCACAACTGACAGCACCCGTTTAATTACATTCTTGAACCGTTTACTATTCAAACCATCCTCTAGCGCAATGTTTTAAGAGTGAGTTTGACCGTAAAATGTGATTTCTCATCCAAAAAAAAATTGTTTCCCAGCAATTATTTTTGCGTTGGGGTACTTAGTTTGATGTACATACCTAATGCTTGTTTGACGACTTCTTGAAGGGATCGTTTCACCCTGTTTAACAAAATTATACATTACTGCTATTTATAGCGTCACTTGGTAATGTAATCAATAATAATATACACAGAGAAGGTTCATATGACGGCCGTATAAACTTAACATATTAACTTTTCAGGGTCTTCAGTAGAAATCTATACACTGTATGTTAAACATATTTGTAGCTTAACTAAACGTGTAGGTAAGTTTCACTAAATTCTACGAAAATCAGGGCTGCACGTTCCGTTCCACCTCTAGGTATATTACCGAGACAACCTTACAAATTCTCATATTGCTCCTCAAACCCCACTTGAGAATCACGTTCATCTTCTTGAACTAGACACGGCTAACCCTAATAGCGAACTATTGTAACTCAACAAGAATCGACTCGTAAAGATATTTGAGTTGTTCAAGATGTTATCCAAATACATATTGGATTAATCCCTATCTATTGATCGCATAATATATTCTGATTCAAGTACCCTTGTTATGAGTACCTGATGCCAACCCTTGATGTACCATTGCTATTTCATTTGATCTTGTTGGTTCCATCAAATATTTATATCGTTAAAGTTGAGTGAAACATAGAGATGCGCTGGGGAAGTTTGCCGCTGCATCGACTTTTAAACGGTTCGCTTCTCTTTGCTTCGATCCGAGCAGTACAAACAAAAACGTTTAATCAGTTTTAGGAAATTCGTTAAGTCTAGAACCACTGTTTGTAGAGTTGTTGCTAAGTTTGCGGCATCTAGGTTTTACTTGCTGTATAAATAATAGGGCGGATACAGAAATAAAACGACATCGAATAATCTAAATCTAAACTGAATTAGAACTTTTCTGTCAGGAGAATTGGAGGCATTTTGATGAAATATTTACGAAACAATACTTAACTTAATAGTTTTCTTAACTATCATCTTTTTACAGTTCGTCTATCATCAGCTTCCTTTAATTAAGTTTTAAATAATCTGATGCAGAAAATATCAAAAGTTGAACAAATAAGGAAACACACATCATACAATTATAATCAAACTTCACTTTTTTATTCACTCCATATATTTATTTAACACTTAAAGATCGCGTGCAAACAAAAATCTTAACCCGTAAATGCGAGTGCGCGCTCAAATTAGTTAAGCCATCTTTATACCAGCTGGTTACCGGGATCTTTATTAACCTAATTGCTACATTTGCATAGAGGTCCATGTGAAGCTCAATTTATATGAACTCTTCGGCCCAAATTATGTTTTAAAACAAATAGGGATGAATAACTTGACATAATGTTTGAGTTTATTATGCTCGGTTCACAAAACTAATATTTTCGTTTAGTGAAAGGATATCACGGATGATGGGATAGAAAAACGTTTTTTGGAAGTTCTGAATTGTTTTAATATTCATATTATACAAGAGGAGGTTGAAAAAGGTCTGTTGCGGTTAATTATATATAAAATATTCTAGTTCGTGACTCGTGTAAGCCAACTTAACCCTCCAGTGATTGCCAAAGGTTTGTTAGCAGAGAATAGGCCAATCTTTTTTAAGAATTTTGCAGATTCTCTCTGTAGGATGTTTTTGCAAATAGTTTTTCAATTACCTTTTAAACATTGTTCAGTGGTTATGACAATGATCTCGAAATGCTACCTTTATAGTAGGTACATCGTGAAATATATACAAGTTAAAGTAAAGAAAAGAATTGAAGAGTTAAACTGTGGTTAAACAAAGCTTCTAATAATAAATCATACTGTTTCAGGGAAATTAGTTGAAGATTCCACGGTTTCTATTTACACACCGAAGTTTAACTCAACTACAAAATGCAGCTATTATTATAGCCGTGGAATCCTAAGTAAAATAAGTTTTATTATTCGAAAACTATAAACAAACGGTCACGAGACATAACTTTCAGTGAATTCCCACTATTTGGGCACGACTAATGCTTTTAAAAGTTAATAAAAGGTGCAGCAGTGCTATTCAGTTGCCTCATTAAAAATATCACACGGGGAATAAAAATAAGGCTGGTGGGTATAAATAACCACGACCTCCATATAAATCTTGGTTTACAGTTCGCAGGGTTGTCGAAACATTGCCGTTTTTATTTGGCAATGGATGGCAAGCATGGAGGAAGTTGATATAGGGAAGCAAAGAAAAATACGGCTGTTTTTCTAATGCGTAAGCGTGCCAACAACGCATGAGACTTCATTACAAAAATAAAATAAAATGGTTTCAGTTAACCCATATTTTTCAGATTGAAGTGAAACCTTCTAGTTGCCTGCTATTTATTATCTGACTGGCCTGTTGGTCTAGTGGTTAGTGACCCTAACTGCTATGCCGGAGGTCGTGGGTTCGATTCCCACCCAGGACAAATGTTTGTGTGATGAGCACGATCATTTGTTCTGTGTCTGGGTGTAATTTATCTATAATATGTATGTATTTAGAAATATATAAGTATGTTTATCAGTTGTCTAGTACCCATAACACAAGCTCTGCTTAGCTTGGGACTAGATGGCGTTGTGTGATAGTTGTGGAATATTATTATTATATTTTTATTATTATTTTCTAACTGACTTAAAAAGAGGGGGGGGGTCTCGAAGACGAAGGATGACTCGAAGGCGACTGGACCGATTTGGATTTTTGGTTTTTTTTTGTTTAAAAGGGTGGATGGGATGCCGCGGGAGACGCTCCGGGCTTCGGGGGCCACGAGACGGCTTCCAGCCACCGTAGACGCGGGCCTGTGGGCGGCGCGTTCGTCTTCCACGCGCGCCTCAAAGATATTATATGTCAGCAACATGGAAGGGGCGACGCCCCTCGGGGCTGCGGGTTGTTCGCAAGAGATACCGCGGCCTCGACATAAAAGGCTAAGAAGGAACATGGGTGGTTTTAATTTAGTAGAAGTCTGACGCTCCCTTTCGCTCTGCCCAAGAGCGCTACCCCTCCCGCTCTTGGGCAGCCCCCAAACAAATAAAAAAAAAGGTTGGATGGGATCCTCGAGAAATAGAAAAAAAACTTTATTTCAGACCTTCAAATTGCTTGCTCTTCAAATTTTATAGGCACACTTGAAGCGAGTTGGTAGATTTTGAAAGACTACTTCCTCGGAGTGGTCCCATTTCAATTTGGTGAAGATCTGATGACGAACTTCAAAGATAAGCAACGAAACTCCTCAATAAATAATAGCGACTGGACTGAAATCTCATGTCTGTCTATTGTTTACACTAGTTCGTAACATAAGTCACCGACTTCAAAAGCTGATTTTTCTTCTGAAGTCTATTTTCCCTTTTTAGTGTTTTTGAAGTCTGTATTTTTTTTGCAAAAATGGTTTTCTAACTACTGTGGCATTTTCATTTTAAAATATTGCCACACGTAATAAAATGACCTCAAAATTTAAAAATCCACCCGTTAAAATTTAATATTAATACAAATTTAATATCTACCAAATATCTTTACCTGGTACCTTTGCACACGTCTGAGGTTAACCCGCAAACGCTGCTTCGTCAACCCTCGCCGACATAGCTTGGCTACCCGCAATGAATACTCGAGTTTTCTGCCTCAACTGTGGGGTGGAAATGTACGGCAATATGGGAATAAAATCCTGGATTTAATCTTCGCACAAGTCGCCGTTTAATCTTGCAGTAGATATGGCAAGACTTAATAATAAATGTATACGAGATCACGTTAAATTGCATTGTGGGCGTTTTGTACCCTTAGTGGGGAATTTGCAGGTTATAGTAAAAGTTGGTGAGCATGAATAGAGATAGGCACTTGTTTTATAATTTTAAACTGTCAATTAATCGAACAACATTATACAGGGTGTGGGTGATTAAACGAGGGACATATTAAAGGAGGGTATCCAATTCCGTCCCAAATATGTAAAAAAACTAGAACCTTAATTTGTGACGTCATTGTGCCATGGCCCTGCACGCTCTCCAGATCTCACTTTATTAGACGTTTCTTTTTTGCCATTGTCCTATGCCACTTTTAAAATATGAAGGGCAATTTGATTACGCCTAAAAGTCATGGCACATCCGCATGGCATCCGCGCACATTTACTGTGATAAACGCAACGGGTGATCTGGAAAGAAATGTTAGAGGCCATTGCCCAGCAGTGGGACAAAATAGGCAGATTAAAAAAAAAATAGCCGAAGGCTTAGGCAGAGATATACCCCTTAGTAAACCCAGATTTCGCCAGCTATATTTAAGTCCCATGTAATAGGGGGCGGTCCTATTACCATCAACTGGGCACAAATCCAGGCTCGGTGGCTGAGAAATTCCTGATAGAAGAACCCAATAACCTGCCCAATCGAACCCGGGATCGATTAATCGAGCAAATACATCAAATTACGTTTGATATGGATGATTAAAATCATTATTAATTCACGACGGCTTCGTTAGGTTTGTAACAAGGATGGATGACGGCTCATGAGCACAATGTCTATAATTTATGTGAGGCGGTCGGTTATCTAAACCCCCCTATTTATCATTATATTTGTGCGAATTATTATAGTAAAGCTTTAAAAATAACAAAAAAAGTAAACAAGATTGTAGACAGAGATAGATAATGTTTTGTCAGTGCGATAATCTCAGTCGAGAACAATAATATAGTTAGCTTTGTTTTCAAGTTATTTTTTAGTGGATTGCTAAGCGGCTTAGTACACTGTGTGATTATTGACTGATACCGTACTGATATCTATAAATGAATTTGATGATTTATTTACGTTTTTTTTAAACCTGGATTGTTTTATTATTACAGAAATTGACAATAGAAGCTACATAAAAAACAAAACTCAGTTAGTACACCCAATGAAGTAAATACGAGCTTTTGATTTTCTAGTATGTACCGGAAGGTTTTCATCATCATCATCATCAACAGCCTATAAAATGTTCCCACTCCTGGGACACAGGCCTCCTCTCTTCGAGAGGGAATGGGCTATAATCTACCACGGCCCAGTGCGGATTGGTAGATGTCACATGTCTTCAAATTTTTTGGTTCAAAAACATGCTGGTTTCCTCAAGATGTTTTCCTTCACCGTTTTGAGAGCAGCGGTAATGAAATAAATTACACAAAGTAATGTGCCTACCTGGGTTTGAAACCAAGATTTACTCTTCGTAAGTCGGGGCCGCCACCACTGAGCCACCGCTACAGACTAGTTTTACTTTCAGTAATTCCACATCGCTTAAAACACAAGCTGAACACGAAACAGCGATAGATTTACGGTATATTCTGCCAAATGGCTTCTACAAAAATGCCTGACCTTAGGTTTGCACGAAATAACAGAGCACAAAAAAAGAAAACACAAATAAAGCTACACACCAAACCAAAAATATATCCGATTACAATGCGTACAAAAATAATGAAGCAAATTTATATATTTATGTAGGGCGAGCTAGTTTGTTAAGGGAGCTAAAACCTCATTATTTAGACAAGTTAATAAGAATTCCTAAGTCGCATTTACGTCAAGAGAAGACGTAAGCAACTCCGTTAGACATTATAAGCTAAGAAAAAAAAGAAGATTAAACGAAAAACATCCGGATTTATGTTAGTTTAGAGCATCTGATTTCGTGATTAATTGGGCTTAGTTTACAAAGGATAAAACGTTTTAGTGTCCAGTTACTATTTGGATTTCAATTTGTTCTTCTTAAAAGCTATAAAAAGATTAAGATTTATTCGTCCTGCCGACTTTATGGAGACTATTGTAATATATTTTATCTACATACATAGTTTTTAATTCAAATTGTGAAGCAATTTTCTATAGAAACCGTTCACATGTAGTCTTTTTTTTTGTAAATCTTACTTATAAGAATCTTTTTCAAATTAAACTAAAAGTTCTAACACATGAACAATCAAACGCCATCAGACCCAACAACAAGATCTACCAAATCATCAACACTATTAATAACACCAACAGAGATTAGTCAAATAAATTCATCACTGCATTCAGTTCCACCTACGTCATCAGAAGACAATGCTTCATTACTTTTGCCACCTACTGCTCCAGGATCGGGTGCGTGTTCAAAGAAATGAGAATCTTTAATAAATGTTGGCTTATTCATCACTATGCTGACAGCTCATTGCCTGTTTGTTTTATGAATGTTAACTGTTTGAGGTGATCAATTTGAATATATGAATGTTGAAATCGTTTAAGTTTGATGTAGGTATCAAGATATTTGTGCAATATTAAGTGGTTTAAGAAATTAGAATGGAATAGTTTTAGTAACTATATTCTAAAATTAAAACATGAATCTTCAGTGAGTGATGGACACAGAGTTATATAACAAAAAAATAGTAAGCCAGCCTATTACCATCAATCGGGCGAAAATTCGCTAGTAGCAATGGAGCATGAAATAAATTTAATTTTTGATTTTTTCTTCCGAGATAGTCCCGATGGAAAAATACAATAACGCTTTGCTCGACCAAGGAATCGAATTCATGCACAGTAGTTACGCATGCGACCACTAGACTAGCGGGGCCGTCTCACTAGTGAATGAACGCAAACTACGATTGGAGCGAAGAAATGGATGCCATTTTTTATACTAAACCGTCTATTAAGCCTGGATTGTAAATCTAACTTGAAAAAAATAATCACAGATGTGTCAACATTTTATCACCACTGACAGATAAGTTAAAATTAAACCGTAAGCGGACATTTTAAGAACTCAATGCAGTAAAAAACAACACTGAAATTAAGGATCATATTACTAAAATCCATTAGAGTTGCTCAATAAAAATAGACTCAGCTTCACATGTAGGGACGATCCTAATATCAGTCATTCGAAATAAAACGGTGATAAAAGGAGAGATTCACTGATGGTCTTGATAAGGATGGTAAATAACATGGTTTGATGCAGTTAAGCCATTAAGTAAGATATAAGAAAATTGTCTTCATATCTGAGTCCAATGGCAGACCTTGTTGGCTAGTGCTAAAAGATTAACTTGGATAGAAAGGTGTGAAACGTTCCTTCTTATGAGTTTAAGTCGGTTATTCTACAATATATATTTTGTTTTAGTTAAGATTTAATGCGTTGTGCAAACATGGCCAGATATCGAGAGTATAATATGTGTATTTAATTCTGTAAGTGATTGAAACTTTGTAGTCCAAATAATCGAAGATCAATAAGATCAACAAAATTTATTAAAATTTAAGATGAATCCGTCGGAAATTAAGAAATATCCCTAGATCAATATTGATACTTCAGAATTACGAGTGAACTCAATAGATAATAAATCAGCCAACAAAAGGAACCCAAAGAAGGCTTTACATAAACCTGACTGGACTGCTTTTACATAATAGAATATTCCTTGATACCGAACAAGTATTTCATATTCCTTGGTAAGATACTCCGAGATAACGATATACATAAACAAGCAAATAAAAGAGAATATGGTAAAAAAATTGAAATGAAACGATTTCAGAAAATAATGGTACAACAATGCTGTCGAAAATGACTTTCTGCCATATATGGGACTTAACAGACTGTGTGTGCACGACAGCGACATAACCTAGCGGCGCCGCCGCCACTGTTTAGGATAAGATTTTCTAGCATAGTATAAGTTATGTTTAGTACCTATAAATTGTTAGTATTTAAGTTAGTATTAAGGTGTTATAGGTAATGTAAAACGACGGAGCCGCGTGCCAGGGCGACAAGTCCAAACCTGTTTACGCCACTCCGTCGAGTCTTAAAGGTAAACAACACTGTGATAGGCTGACAGCGACGGAGCCGCGGTCTTGCGACGACAGGTCCGCGGACATGTCAAAACCTGAAGACGCCGCTCCGTCGCTTCGCGCGTTGCCATTGGCCGGTGGGCACAAGCACCAGAAAACATGTCGGCTCACGAATCTCGCGAATCGGTGCTTATAAAAGGATGCCCCGGCAATGCGCGCACGCAGTCGACCGTAACTCTCTCTCTGGTTATAAGTTGTTAATCACAAAGTTTAAAATAAATCTCCACTACAGTTACAAGTCCAAATTAGTTTTAATTTCACACCATCCTAATATACAGCATACAAGCTGCACATTCTGGTCCTTCGAAAGCCGAATATTTAAGAAACAGCAGGATGGTGCTAACACGCAGCCGTAGTGCAGAGTCCAGGAGAGAGCAGACCCAGCAAGAGCCGTCAGCGACCGCCGGCCCAGGGACCCGCAAGCCGGCACCAGAATCGAGCATGAGCCCGGTCGCTTTGACGGACACAGGCAGCGGATCTACGGCAACTCCCAACACCGACGCCACGCAGACAAGTACACAAGGTACGCTCAAGCCCGGTGACACCAGGTCACGCCGCTCTACAATTTCGAAAAAGAAGCGCCTCGCAGAGCTGGAGGCCAGAGAGCGGCTGGCTGAAGTGAAAATCAGGCAGGCGAAGGCAGAACTAGAGCTGCAAGAAATACAGCTGCAGCGCGTCAGAGCCGAAGCTGACTCGAGTGGAGACGACGACATGGAGGACGACCTCGCTTCCGTAAGGATTGGAACGTGGCTAGCGCGACCGGCGCCGCCACCCGGAGGTGAGGCTCGACCACCGCCACACGACATCAGCGACGGGAAGAACGGCAGGGACGCAGCGAAGGACACCGGCGCCACGGCAGGCGCTCAACCGCTGCGGGACGACCACGAAAGTGTGTGTGCGAAAGTAAACAGAGTCAATATCGCGAGTGAAATCAGTGATAAAGTGATAGACGTGGGGACACTCGCCGCGGCCCTAGCACAAGCCGCGCGCAGTTCCAGAGAGCCCCCCAGGTACATCCAGCAGCTACCAATCTTCGACGGAAAATCCGGTGAGTGGATAGCTTATAAGGCCGCGTATTGTGACTCACACACTTATTTTTCATGTATAGAAAATGTAGCTAGGATTAGAATGAGCCTCAGAGGCACCGCAAAGGAAGCTGTAGGGTGTTTATTGTTCAGTCAATCTGACCCGCAGGTCATTCTAGACGCACTTGAAAGGCGTTTCGGTAGGCCTGAGGCCTTGATTTTAGCCGAGTTAGATCAGGTAAAATCATTACCTAAATTAAATGATAACCCTAGGGATATATGCATTTTCGCTAGCCGTATAGCAAACACGGTGGGTACGGTAGAAGCACTTAAAAGAATACAATATCTACATAGCCCCGAAATGTCGCGTAGCATCGTAGACAAATTAACGCCCATACTACGAAATAAATGGTATGATTACGCGGCAAATAAAAAGTATGAGGACATTAACGAGTTAAGACAGCGTGTTTGGATAACGAGACTACGTACGTCTGTCAAAAATGTTGTAAAGAGCTGTTTATATTGTAGAATAAAGAAGGCAAAGCCAGCCAATCCCTCTACGGGAAATCTACCGTACCCCCGTTTAGCTCATCATGCACGACCTTTTACTTTCACTGGTTTAGATTATTTTGGCCCCATATCTGTTACTGTAGGTAGACATAAAGAAAAAAGGTACGGAGCTTTGTTTACATGTTTAACTTGTAGAGCTATACATATAGAGATAGCAAATTCGCTTAGTGCAGACTCAGCTATCGCCGCTCTCAGGCGATTTATAGGTAGGAGAGGTTGTCCAAAAGAAATATGGAGTGACAACGCTACTTGTTTCAAAGCGGCTGATAGGGAACTAGGAGAAAGCGCCTTATGTGCTTTAGGTAGTGAGTCCAATGCGCGGTCCATAAGCTGGAGATACATACCTCCCGCGTCGCCATTCATGGGTGGAGCATGGGAGAGGATGGTGAGGGCAGTCAAGGAAGCACTGTACGTCACACTGAAAGAAGTTCACCCATCATACGAGACCCTCGCTACGCTACTCGTCGAAGTAGAAAATACGGTGAACTCGAGGCCACTCACACATGTCAACGTGACACCAGACGAGCCCGAAGCCCTAACGCCTAACCACATACTGATAGGCCCTAACTCACATGTACCCTCACCGGGTAATTTCACCGAAGCAGACGTCACAGCACGGCACCAATGGCGGCGCGCCCAGGCACTCGCAGACGTCTTCTGGCGAAGATGGGTACGTGAATACCTACCGCTCCTACAAAACCGGCGGGAGCCCTACGGCAGCGGCACCCCACCCAAGGTCGGAGACGTCGTTGTAATCTGCGACCCTAACCTCCCACGCAACACTTGGCCTAAGGGAAGGGTGACGAAGGTGTTGCCAGGCGCAGACGGAGAGCTACGAGTGGTAGACGTGATGACCAAAGGACATGTACTACGAAGACCAACGAAGCGGATTGTCGTGCTCCCCACGGAGTCGCCTGATGGCGACGGCGGGAGAAATGTGCACGACAGCGACATAACCTAGCGGCGCCGCCGCCACTGTTTAGGATAAGATTTTCTAGCATAGTATAAGTTATGTTTAGTACCTATAAATTGTTAGTATTTAAGTTAGTATTAAGGTGTTATAGGTAATGTAAAACGACGGAGCCGCGTGCCAGGGCGACAAGTCCAAACCTGTTTACGCCACTCCGTCGAGTCTTAAAGGTAAACAACACTGTGATAGGCTGACAGCGACGGAGCCGCGGTCTTGCGACGACAGGTCCGCGGACATGTCAAAACCTGAAGACGCCGCTCCGTCGCTTCGCGCGTTGCCATTGGCCGGTGGGCACAAGCACCAGAAAACATGTCGGCTCACGAATCTCGCGAATCGGTGCTTATAAAAGGATGCCCCGGCAATGCGCGCACGCAGTCGACCGTAACTCTCTCTCTGGTTATAAGTTGTTAATCACAAAGTTTAAAATAAATCTCCACTACAGTTACAAGTCCAAATTAGTTTTAATTTCACACCATCCTAATATACAGCATACAAGCTGCACACTGTGCTTAGCATGTTTGGAGTCTGAATGTACTTATATTGATGGTTTATTCTGGTGAGCATTACATAGTAGGTAGTCGTGGTAGTTTTGAATTCAATATTATTCTGTTTTGTTTCATGAATTGAACGCGATAGTGAGAGATGTCGAATTTGCAGCAGGTACGGGAGCTGTTTTTCTCTTTGAATGGCGAAAAGTAATAATTTGTCTTGTACCATTTGTACAATAATTCGTTAGTCAAGTCGTGTCAGTATTAATGATTGTTACTCCCTTTATTTATTTTGTACAAATTTATTACATTTCTTAAGGATTTCTACAAAAAAAAAAACATTTAAAAATGTAAAAAATTTTCAAGCTAAACAAATAATATTTGCACACAATGACAATATTATGGTAAAAATGTTAGCACAACTCCATTGTACCTATAACGCCTTGCATGCATTTTCTTCTGTTCATTGTATGCACGAGTACACACATGTGTGAGCAAATAAACTTATCTCTATCTCTCTATCTCTAAGTATAACAGTGAAGAGTGGTTGAAGATAGGGGAGGTCTTTACGCACCTTTTTTTTTGGGGGGTTGGGAAGTCATCAAATAATCCCTCCTGCTCTTGGACAGAGCGAAAGGGAGTGTCAGATTTCTACTGACTAAAAGCCACTCATGTTCCTTCTTAGCCGTATATGTCGAGGTCGTGGTAACTTGTGAACAACCCGCAGCCCTGACGGGCGTCGGCCCTTGCGGGCCCCTTCCATGTCGCTGACATCTCTTTGAGGCGCGCTCTTTACGCACCTGTGAGTGATTCCGGGCTAAATGGTGATGATGATGATGAAGTTTATAATTCTGGTGTTTTACCCCGTGGCACATTTGGGCACCTCACAAGACTCACGACTATGAATGATAAGATGCTTTCCCAAAAAAATATGTTTATACGATTCATCCACTAGGGGATCCATACACGGAATAAGGACCGATATCTTAAGAATCGACACGGCCCGCCCACAAGAGACATAACAACTTGTCTTGAACAAGTTTCGTCCAATGATTATGTACCTACTAAATTAGCCTTGTCCACTTTTATAGTCGGACATTTGTGATGGTGACAGTGAGTGGTGCCAACATACGGACATGTCCAGCTTTCAATAGATGTGATTGCGCTGACAATGGTATTTGTAATTGTGTACGTAAAGTGACAAATGGAAGAATCAAAGATCAAAGTTTTTGTGTTTTATTTTTTCGAGTCTGATTTCTTTATTTTTACACAACTTGCACTGTTTGCATAATTATATGTATGTAAATTTTCCACTTCAAAACTTGAAAACTATTTTTAACCGACTTCATTTGATCACCTGTTGTTATCCGATTGACCTGAAATTTGAATACTGGTGAAACCACATATTTTCAATAGAAATGTTATTTGAAACGTATTTAAGACATAGGAAGTAACACCTTATTATAATCATCTTCAATTTAATCTGTAGTTCTAAAATGAGGTAAATATCTGTTAGTTTTAAATATAAATTGACTTATCAACGTCTATTCTGATAACAACCTACAAACCCAGGAAGATATACCCAAAAACGTGTCATCATTGACATAAAACAGGTCAACTGTAATTCTTTTGAAGTTGATTGCCCTAAATAATATGGACAAATAACAGAAAATAACGATGTCTCCCCCATTAAGACATTCGATGAAAACACATCCATGCGTTAAATTGACATTGCAAGAAAATAAATAATGTATTTTGGGTATTCTCCACTGTAAACACACTGGAGTAAGAAAAAATAATAATTATTGTATCTACCTATTTAATTTAAGGTATCATTACATTTTATTCCCAGTAGGTCTGTGTAAATCGTTAATTTATATGATTTTGCAATCGTTAATTACTATCTAGCTGGGCAAAATTCAATGACCCAAATACTGAAATTAAGTCAGAGTAATACACTTAGTCCCATCTTGAAGTACCTATATCATATTATGGATATTCAACGGTGATAATGTCAGCAACTTTTGTGATAGGTCCCTACTTCACAATCCTTTATCTCGTAATTATCACCCTACTCTGTCCGAATACTGGGCAAAGGCCTACTCAATAGTTTTCCATTATTATTACAGCAGCAATATAAAACTGGTCTTGCTTGTCTCTAAACCTCGAATTGAGACCACCCCGCCATGAATGTGGGTGTTTAACAAGAGCGCTTTAGGGATCGAAATGTCTACAAGTCTCTGCAAAAGATGGGTTCCTACGTATATTGATACTGTCATTATGTGGTAAGTAGAGTAATTAATATGCTAAGTTGCAGCTTTAAAAACCTTTTATTAATAATTAAATAAACCAGGGATAAATTACTAATGCACCGATGAATCACTAATTGTAACTACGTATTTCAAGGTTATTATTTTACAAAAATCGTGTAACTAAATTAATAGTATATCCCGTTTTTTTTTTCTTCGCCTATGTTGTCCTACTGCTGGGCAAAAGCCTCCCCCATAGCCTTCCTCTCTTCCCTCTGTGTGGTTTTCTCCCTTTTGATATTTAAGTGAATAAAACACCAAACGAGATAGAAGGCCAAAGCCAAAATCGGATTACCCTCGCTGTAACCGTGATATAAAACTTTTGAATGAGCAGATAGCTCGATAGAGGCTACTTAAACTCGAAGTATTCATTTTTTTTTTGTGTAATTTGGGATTTAATGCCTGTGTAAATAAAATTATTATTATTATTATTTAAAATATTAACAGGTTTTGACTTATTGCTGCTTACCATAAGGCACAATAGCGATACTGCGGCCTCAGACACAAAGGGCTATGAAGGAATATGGGTCTTTTTAGTTAAGAGAAGTCTGATACTCTCTACCGCTCTGCCCAGAGCGGAAAAAGTCATTTGATGATTTCTCACCCTTCAAAAAAAGGCACAATAGCTGTGAAAGTACCATAGTTTTCTATTCCAAAGCGTAAATCACTATACAATACAATACAATATATCTTTAAGGTTTACATACATAGTTATAAGGAATACAATTGCAAGACTAACTTTTTAACAAGGTGCAACATATATATGTTCCTTTGTGAGAGACTGGCGTCCATACTAGGATACCCTGTGTGACGGATCCCCAGGCTCTCACCTCGAAAAAAATTTAATAAAATAAAGTTTACATACTGTAAACAGCCAATATGTTTTCAGAGGAAAAACAAACATAATTGTTTAAAATTTAATTAATGAACGTTAAAAAAAAAAAGAAAACTAGATAATGTGCTAAGTGTATAATGTGTATGTGTGTGTAATGCGTGTGAAGTAAAGTGTGCAGTGACTCAGTGACGAGTGTGTAAGTGATGTGTGCAAATGTAGTGTGTGAGGAGAGGTAGGATAATGGTGTGAGTGATGTAAAAGCGTCGGGTGATACAGTCGTGAACTAAATTCAATCAATATTACGATTATATTCAATATTATTCAATAATAATCACTATGGCGCACTGGAGTTAAAGAAATCAACAGTATGTTCTTCTTTATTTCTGAATATAGCCACCGATGTCATAAAAATACCTACACAGTTACGTCATATTTTCTACAATCAACATTACATGAAAGATGACTCTTATATCTTTTAATCCCATGAGTTGAGAAGCAAGTCACTCCCGATAAACAGTTCACAACAATTTTATAGAAAATTGTGCACGATGACTGTCTATTTTAAAAGACGATCAAACATTTTACTTCTGTGATGTGTTGTAACAATATTTTGAAATCAATTACTTAACGATAACTGTTATCTAGTAACAGTTTAGTTCAAAATAATCATATTTTTTATTGATAAAAGGGCAGAAGTTGATGAAAAAAAAAACATTCAAGCAAAGTTCGTCATACAACAACCTGCGCTAACAGTAATGAGCACCAAAACTAAACTGATTTTAAAAGTGATTTTCCACTACTAACTTGACTAACGTTGCACGAACGTGTAAAAAACTGGAAGCTACAGTTTTACGAAATAGGTCTCATCTCAAAGTACAAACCCATATTTCGTTGGAAAATTGCTTTTGAAATTTGCTTAGTGCATACACATTTTTGCTGGTGACTATACCCGGAGAAAACATCTTATTATTTTGCAAAAAAAAAACCTTTTTTATAATAATGACAGACGAAATAACATTAATATTAATGCAATATTTCCCTCTCCATTAATGAGGCAATTAATATGCCCATGCGCATAAACCAAGATGGCGTCCGGTGGGTGTGGTGACCCAAGTCGCGAGCGCTCATTGGCGCTAGTTATCATTTAATTATGATACAAATGAAGATGGCACGATAACACGCTTGCTACTGTATTCCGGTCAGTGATTCGTCTTGGAATGATTCTTGTAGGAAGATAAAATGTCTACGGGTTTAATAGATCGGTGGGCCAGGAAAGTAAATATTATTATGTAATTTTAAATTGTTGATTTTTTGTCGTAACTTTCTCACAAAACATCACGCCTGTAATACCCATAGGATAAGACAGAGGTGTACCTTATAGTGCACCCATATCTCGCCAGTTTTTTGTTTTTTTTTTAAGTTTCATGTTTTGGGAATCGAGCCTATTGCCATCAATTGGACACAATTTCAGACTCTGTGGCTGCTGTAGAGAATTTTCAAATGAAAAAACCAATAACACTTTGCCTGAGTCGGGAATCGAACTCAGGACCTCATACTCAGCAGTCGTGCTGGCGACTACTAGACCAGCGAGGCAGTCTCATAACTTGTAAACTGTGGCAAGTTACTTACCTACTGGTCAACATTATCTTATCTGAAAAATGAACTAAAACTAGATAACGTCATAACCGCTTTTATGAACCCTAGTTTTTCTATTAATTACCTTTTAATACCTCTCAATATCTTAAAACATATTGTTATCCCAAAAATAAAACCTATACGTACAAACAATATTAGGGCAAGACCCAAAAGCAAAGAACAATAGAATGGTATTCAATCTCGACCTATTTCAAGTACGTCATTCCCTAGATGTGGCCAATACAGAATCAAATATTCTTAGTTCCTAACTATAAAAAGAAAGTAGGACATCATTATTCTTAAAAGGTTTACAAGTATATCAAAAAGGTCATCCACCTTTAACTCTTGTGAAATGTTTACCTTCGTGCACGCGTCAACATTTCTAACAGGCCCGAGGTTTACTTCGCCTATTTTGCTAAACTAGTTTCTCTGTATTTCTTTAATGAATGTAGGACTTACATTTATTTATAACTAGCTGTTGCCAGCGGCTTCACCCGCTACAACCCACGGGATAAAAAGTATTATATTTGTTAAAAACTACTTTAACACCAAATTTCATCCAAATCCGTGCAGTAGTTTTTGCGTGAAGAAGTAACAAACATACACACTCACAAACTTTCGCCTTTATAATATTAGTGTGATTATGATTGCTTCAGTTTTTTTTCTGATGTTTATTTATTTATTTAAACTTTATGCACAATAGTGATACATAGGCGGACTTAATGCCACAAGGCATTCTCTACCAGTCAACCTTAGGGTCAAACAAGACAATATTGTGGTAGGCTACAAACTAACTAGACAAAAAAAAAAACAATTTCAATTAAAATATATATATACTTATATTAATAATAATACACATATAAAAATAACATAAACTAATAAATATTGCAACAAATACCAAAATAACTGGTAATTACCATGACTAACTTGTAAAATAGCTATTTGGTCTGATTTAAATAGTGGGAACGTACTTTCCTTTTAAAAGTGAATTTGCTTTCAGCTTTTTTAATTCCCAGGGGTAGCGTGTTCCAGAGTTTAATAGATGAGATAGTGTAAGAATTTGACAAAAAACAGGTGCGGTGTGAAGGAATTTGGAGAATAAGATTTTTGGAAGCTCGAAGATTACGACTATGACAACTGCCCAACACTTTGAAATAACTTTTTAAATAATTGGGAGCTCGTGGATCGTTCATAATCGAGAAGAGCATGCAGAGAGATCTGAGGGACCTCCTGAGTCGGATAGGCAGCCATTTAAGCTGAGAACGGAAGGAAGAAATAATTATGATCGTATTTACGAAGGCCATAAACAAAACGAATACAATTATTGAGCAGTCGATCCAATTTATTTAGAAGTTCTTGGGAAATATCAGAATAACAAACATCAGCATAGTCAATAATGGGGAGCACAAGGGACTGAACCAAAGTTAGTTTCGTGCTGGATGGGAGATAATGCTTGAATCTATAGAGAGACCGCAGTGAGAACGTGACTTTCTGACTTACCTGAGCGACGTGTTTATCCCAACTCAAACTGCTGTCAATGTACAGACCCAAGTCCTTTACGTGGGGCGAAAGAGAAATGACGGAGTTCTCGTACATCAGTGGCACAAGTTGGCTAGTGCTCACATTCCTCAAATAGTACGAGCTACCAATGAGGATGGCCTGGCATTTTTCGACGTTAACAGACACCCCAAATTTGTCAGACCATTCCTTGATAGTACGAAGATCAGCATTGAGTGTTGTAATGCAATTATCAAGGTTGGCAATGTCTGATTGAGCGTACAGTAGCAAGTCATCAGCGTACAGATGGTAAGAGCATTTGAGGATAGCAGTAAGAGAGTTTATAAATAAAGAAAATAAGAGAGGAGAGAGTATACCGCCTGTATATGCTTATGCCTGATGTTGTACTGACATAGTTGAAAATGATTATGCTAAGGGTTGTTGAGGTAAGGGGGTTGCTTCAGGCGATATAATATGTACTTGTGTTACATGCATGATGTATCCGTTTTTCCACGTTGGTAGTGCAATTACTGATTTTGGTAAGTAAGTCGTAGGCTAGATTCTAGTCAATTACATTTTCGATAGATATTGAAACGAATTATATTATTCTACATAATAATTTACCTATTCGTGCAAAATAGTAATTTGTTTAGACCATTCAAATCATATAGGAAAAACCATTTACTGCATCATTGTACATTAACGTCAACAGGTGGAGCACGTGACCCACAGTCCCAACCATGGTACCTATCCGTCGTCCACCCAGGTGTAGAAACTAGGTGGAGAGGCTAGAGAGGCTCGAGCGATACAGTATTTGAACCGGAACCACTACTGCCCATACCTTAGGCCCAAATAAAAACATGGCTGCATTCACGAACCACAGAAAAACACCTCGCCGAATGGAGAAATAGTGAAGAATGCAGGCAAACAAAAGATGCAGTTCTGGACGCGCCAATGAAGTTTACTCGCAATCTCATCAAAATCAAAAGAGACAAACTCCGTAAAATCATAGGAATTTTAACGGGTCACTGTTCCTTCAACAAACATCTACATAACATAGGTGTAACAGATAGCCCACTTTGCAGAGGATGCATGGAGGCGGAAGAAACGCCACGGCACGTACTCCTAGAGTGCAGGAGCGTGGCAGATCACCGGGCACAAACTCTTCGATCCCCATTAACTCTCCCGGAAGCCTGCTCTCCCTTCTCAGTAGTCTGGGAAGGCTGCTACAATTCTGGGGCGACCTATGTTGGTTGGAGTAGGTATTCTCAAAACATCACGCACAATGACCCAATCGAGAGGCAAAGTGCGGATAAAAGCCCAGTTAATCTAAACTAACTAAACTAGGTGGAGCACGGGGCCGCACCCTGTATATTTTGATATACAGGGTGCGGCCCATATCGTATCGGTATCGAAAAACAATCATCATTACAACCATCCTTTACCTAAATATTTGGACGCTACCGAAACCGCCAAACTCAGTTTTTGTCCGACACAATTTAAATTGCTAGCGACACACTAAAAAGAAGACGCAACTATTATTGGCATTGGGTTGGCAAGCACTGACTTCACCTTGAGGACGCGTGAGGCATCGAGAAAGAATATGAAATATTAATTTTGAATTACAAGAAAAACCGTCAACCTACTTGAACAGTGATGAGTACCAAGTATCTACATATTATTCATTTTCGAACTTTTTTGAGTATCAGGTTTCTAATGTGGATTGATAGCACTATATTGTAATTTAAGTAATTTTAAAAAAGCTTGGTCAATGGAAGTTTTTAGATAAATTAGCACTAGAAGGTAGCCACAAGTGGCGTTCTTTAGATCCTCAAAAGTTGTCGAAAAATTGTTTCAAACCTAGATTTTGCATTGACAACTCGGTCGGATTGCACAATAGCACTCACCACCGCCACTGAGGGTCTACCACGCGGGTCCATTCGTTTATAGAAGGAAAAATCAACGTAGATGTTTCAGTAGCCTCTAGCCATCAAACGTAAAATTTTGGCGAGTTTAGAATTAAGTAACACCTCTGTACTATAATTCCTTTAAATAAATGTTTAAAAAAAAAAAAACAATAATACGAGACTTATTCTTAACAGATATATCGCATTGACCCGGGAATTCACAACGTAATTAAGCTCACTAGGTCGAAAGTGCTAATGGCATACATAATATACTGAGCGCATTACCAACAATAGTTATGGCTTAATCTCTTTCTGCGACACAATTATTACTGAGTTCCTTGGTAGGAAAACGTTGTCGCCATTTATTGAAAATGCACAGGAAAAACTAACACAACGTTAAAAAAGTTTCTTTACAGAAATATTCATGCAGTTCGTTGAATATGGTTAACGGTAATGGTTTCATAGTCTAAAGTTCGTGCATGCAACTCTCTAACTGGATTCATGTCGTTACGATTCGTACTTTGAATTTGAGAATAATTGTAATCAGTAAACCTACTTATATTTTTATTGATAGAGTTCATTAGTGGAATCATGATTCCTGTACCGACTAAAGTTCGCTTTCTTTCAGAATAAAGTAATATAAGTACAGTCATGAGCACCAATATGTATACACTTATTAACGTTGAAGCAATTTTCGTCAGCTATATTGATTTCACTTTTATGTTACGTACCAGAAATAATATTTTGATACGAGGTATTATCAAAGTAGGCCATATCACAAAGTTGCAATCGTTCTTTCACGAGAAATTTGCGTTTGAAGTTTGCCACGTGTATACAGCTCGTGGCTGTACATTACATAGCAAAGTAGATCCAATCATTTCGCAAATATAATTAAAAAATAATAATCGTAATAACGGTAATTTGAATATTTGAGGTAATAACATTATACGTCAATTAAATTTACTCCTAGAAAAACCACACAAGATGAACTTATTACAATAAAATTAGTTCCGAAAAAAAAACAACAAGGGGTAAAAACTCCCGCGTTGTCTAAACAAACACTGAGTCAACAAAAACGTACTACCATGATTTTTGTCAAGGTCAAAACATTTTAATCGAAAAATTGCTTCAGTTTTTTTCTTCCTAACCAAGTTAGTTCCTACATTTCGCTTACAGAAACTTGATCCCAATTACTGATCTTGTTAAGGTCAAAATAGCGTGTATGAATAATGGTAAAGGAGGGCAGATGATAGGCTTGTTACCGCTTTCCAAAAACGAGGTCCGAGCCCCTTCGGGCGGAATTGATAATTTACTCGTTCGAAGGGCTATCATTAAGGTCGTTGGCTATAGAATGATTGTTGGTTACATACATGCGTTTATGGAGCCCAGACGGCGGCCTGAGAAGAACAAACAATGTTTCGGATCGTTAGCAGCAGAATTATAACGAGGGGTTATTATAATGACGTAACAACGAATTCCAAATTTAAGTTCGACGATCTTTTGCAGGTGGGCCTTGTGTATCCAGGAATTATAAAGGAAGATAAAGTGACAGGAAATTATTCCTAATTTTTTTTTAAAGGTGTTCTAAATTCGATATGAGCTTGTTTTTTGCACAGGGGTGGGACATGACAGCTGTCAGTTTGGCAGATCACGAATAATTTGTTGTTATATAAAACTGGCATTACTGTCAGGTTTATGCTTATTAAAATACAGCCGAATCGAGAACCTCCTGCTTTTTAGTCGATTAAAAATATGAAGAGACTCGTAGGTATGTAATATAAGGTATATTTATTTGGAAAACGGATCTGTGTTTAGGCTCCAAAGTTCAAACTGTTCCATTTCCACTTAATTTCAAACACGACAACATAAACGTTGCATCCTGGGGAAAGGATAATGCTTAAATAATTACATTATTACTACCGATTTAATGAAAAGCACTTAGATAATATCATACAGAAGTAGAAAAAAATACTTGCTTCATTGGTCGTAAGCACGGCAACGACGTTGGACCTCACAAGTCCACACAGCAATTAGTCAAGCTATACAAAACTACTTTATGCGCATCTCTCAGTGTACATGTAAATCTACACAAAGCGAGGCCATTTTATACTGGTAATATATAGCTTGATGTATCACTGTGTGTACAAATGGAATATTATTTCATGTTATGCTGCTAGCTCAACGAAGCAGTCTTCTATGGAGCATGGTTGATCGTTGTGATGTTTGAGTGGGTACTGATGTTTCCACCTTTTTTTTTTAGGTGGTCGGAAATCATCAAACGACTCCTCCCGCTCTGGGCAGAGCGGAGGGGAGTGTCAGACTTCTATTGACTAAAAACCACCCATGTTTTTTCTTAGCCCTTTGTATCGAAGCCGCAGTATCTCTTTTAAACAACTCGCAGTGATGTATCCATCTTACACCTACATTGAAAGTTGCTCCAGTTACAGAAAAGTATGTTAAAGGTGAATCGCATGTCACTAATAGAGTGATGAATATAAATATTCATGGATGGAAAGGGCAGGGAAGACCAAAGAAAAGATGGATGCATTGTGTGAGAAAGTAAACGAATAAGGAGTAAATGATTTTGGCCCTTAAAGTGGAAGCACCAGGATAGTCCGCCAATTTGACGGTCAGTGTCAGGTCAATCCCTGTGAATGAAATATTCATTAAAAAGATAGTCATTCAATGGGATTCAACTTTTGCCCGTATTTGTTACGGTTAAAAATCATATTTTAATTGGAGTAACTGACAGTGACCTGCAAATTGCAAAAAACGTAAGAAAACTTGCATATCGTGGCTACCTTTTTTTTTTTTTGGCCGGTGGAAAATCATCGAATGGGGTCCCGCTCTTGGGCAGAGCGAAAGGGAGTGTCAGACTTCTACTGACTAAAAACCACCCATGTTCCTTCTTAGCCCTCTAAGTCGAGGCCGCGGTATTTCTTACAACATCCCGCAGCCATATCGTGGCTACCTTAGCGCTTCCTCCATAGGGCGTGGATATATATGAATTGGCCTTTTTTAGGATACATTACAACCTTTTTTTTCCGCAACCATCGCAGAATATTTCATCAAAAAAAAAATCTACACAACATAGAGCATGCCCTCTTCACTTCAAAAAAATAAAAATTAAATTGAAATATCATAAACAAATATGCAAAGTAGCCTCTGTTTTTGTAATTAACTACCTTTTTTCTTTTAAACTATCAATCATAGGATATTTTTATTGCCATCAATATATTAATAAAAAGTCATGCCGAGGGGACCTTCGGCATATTTTTGCCAATAATTTTCAGTTTAAATGGATTTATTTCACGTAATCGCTACTCGCAAATCGCGTAGCTACTACCTCTCTGGCGCCCAAAAAATGGGTTGCGGGAGGGTGAAATCAGTCAGTGGCGTATATGCAGCTCTTAAGTTGTTCCTGGGAGGGCGATAACGTCGTACTGTTTCTTCAAACGTAAAGTATATCGCCTTTAAGAGTGACTTCCTCCTACTATAGAACAGAGGTTGAAAATAGCGCCATAATCAAGTAAAAACAATTATCGCATCAACAATTTCCACCAAACTAACATTTTGCATACATACAACAACAACCATCATTTTCTCCACTACTAACGCGAATAGCCGTACTTTTGTTGCACGTGATCCCTGATTACGACGTTAACAAGTATAATAACTGTAATTTTAAACCTAACCACAGTTCTATTCGTAGAACCGTTCTACCTTGTTTCCTTTGGTAAACGTGGTTAGGAGGTTTTTTTTGCTAGCCGAGTTACGCCTCAAAGTCGGTAATGTGGTGTCCGGTTTTGGCAGATTTGATGACTTGCCATTGTTTGAGTTTTTGCGAGGTTCCGTTGATTTTCAGTCTGTGGTTACGTGACGACTGTGTGTTGAATCCCTGTAATTTTGCGTAAGTACTTAGGACACGTTTCAAATTAAAACTTGGATGTTTTATTTTGGACATGATTTAGTTCAACAACAGTGTATACTTCAAATGAGCACACCCGGCTACTTATATTTTTTTATTTAATTTTAAGTAAAATTAAATGCAGTATTAAGAGTAGTCGCTTCTTTTCACAAAAGTGTCCCAAAAGATCCGCATCACGTATTATATTTCTTCAAAATCGCAACAATAAAAACTTCTTACAACATTCGATTGTTATCAAAGAACTTATCTTTTATGGTCTAATCGACATCCGTTATTTTGTGGCCGTATCGTTTTTTCTTCCGGTGCCTTTTATCGAAGAAAAAAATTAATTCGCTCTTATTGCCTCGTGTTAGAGTTGGATTTTGAATTGTAATTTGTTGAACAAATACGATTCGTATTTCGTTCGCGATGTATGACACAATTGTTGCAACCGCCAGTTTCCTGTAAAGTGATACCCAGTTCGACCCTGTGGGTGGTTCCAAATGTATCGAGTTGCTTAGAGGGTTGTCACATTGTAGTGGTTAATGCTCGTTCAGCAGTATTTGGTGCAGCTTTTGAATTGACGCTAGTAAGACTAGATTTTTAATAAATGTGCTTAGGCGTTTGCCTTCTGACCCGGTTTCAGTTTGGCTAGGATATTGCAGGCTTGAATTATCTGATTGTCTGACAAAAAGATGATTCCGTGCTTGGGACATATAAGCCGGTGGTCCCGGCTTCCAAATGGCGATCGTTAAACCATGTGAGAGGCCCTTTTTTTTTTTTGGTGGGTGTAAAATCATCGAATAACCCCTTCCGCTCTTGGGCAGAGCGAAAGGGAGTGTCAGACTTCTGAGACCCCCGACGCCCGGAGCGCCTCCCGCGGCGGCTGGGACGAGAGGTTCTCTCCCTCTCGCGTTCCGCCACCTCCTTCCCTAGCATTACTGCTTCGCAGAAGGAGGCGACGGCGTCCCATTCCTCCTCGCCCCGGACCATGGCTTGCACCAGGCCGGGCACGAGAGGTCGCCGCCGCCGCCGATCGCCGCTACGAGAACACGGCGGGGCTCCGCCAAGTGGGGCACACCTCCACTGTGTGCTCCACCGTGTCCTCCGGCCGATCCTCACAATGGTGGCATCCGGGCGTTTCCTCCCGCCTGATTCGGTGCAGGTACCTCCCGAAACAACCGTGTCCGGTGAGGACCTGCGTCAGACGGAAGGTGAGGGCGCCGTGGCGCCTCTCAAGCCACTCCTCAAAGAATGTCAGAGGCCCTTGAGGCGGTTTAGAAACTCTGACATTAGGCTGTGTGAGGTCGTTAGACTTACTGCCTACACGACAAGAAGAAGAAAGAAGTAAATGTATTTATTAGAGAGATTGATTGTCAACTCACAACTGTTTGTTTGTTTTAAGTGTATAAAACAAATAAATTGCTAATTTTAGGTACCTGTGGAAGATAGATTTTGTTCTTTACTGATGTCGCCTAGGATGAATTAATAGATTTGAGAGAGGTTGATATGACTATGTATTACTGTGGTCTATGTAGTACCCTATAACTCTTTGTCCAACCAGAATACGAACACAGGACCTCATGTTCAGCGGTTGCTCTTGCGACCACGAGACAAAAGATAAATAGCCAAGTAATCAATGATTAAAGTAAAAATGTGGCAGTGTCATTACGTTTTTTCCAACAATTTCAAAACAGCAATATTGCACCCACATCATTCGAATACACAACCAATGTCAGTAGTTTCATAAGCACAGAGATAAACTGACACAAAGGACTAGCGCAATATTATATTATTTTGTATTATACCAATTGTCAATCGCAACAACTTCGCCTGTTAGTGTCGCGTACTTGTATTGTACGATTTCTGGACCGAACATAGTAAATGCAACTCTCTATATCAACCCAGACAAATATTGCCACACGATTATAAACTTTATTGCTTTGTGATAAGATTGTTAGAGGTTTTTAGAAAAGTAAAGAGTAATTTGGCTGAAAAGTTTGTTGGCGAACTAAAACCGGTGCGGTCGGAAGTGGTCATTAAATTATGTATTTGGTGTATTGCAGCTGTTTGTAAGTTTGCGGTTTTTTCCTCAAAATGTTTGAAGGTGAAGAATTATTTATTACGTACAAAGGACCGAATTTCTATGGTACGTGACTCTTTGATGTCTGAGGAAACTTTTATTCGAGCTTCATCATCAACAGCCTATTAATGTTTGCACTGTTGGGACACAGGCCTCCTCCCTTTGAGAGGGAATGGGCTATAATCTACCACGCGGGCCCAGTGCGGATAGGTAGATGTCACATGTCTTCGAATTTTTTGGTTCTAAGGCGTGCC
This sequence comes from Diarsia rubi, assembly GCA_932274075.1. Taxonomy (NCBI): domain Eukaryota; kingdom Metazoa; phylum Arthropoda; class Insecta; order Lepidoptera; family Noctuidae; genus Diarsia; species Diarsia rubi. The sequence goes on along the minus strand of OW026424.1, from coordinate 12,920,541 downwards.
AGTTTCCTCACGATGTTTTCCTTCACCTTATTGGAGCTTAATGAGGAATACTAAAACGCCTAAAATTGTGTGAAACAACTTTAGATCGTTGACTATTGCTATTTTAATTTCAGTTTTTTTTTTAAATCTCTGAAGAGTTAAGTCTGACACCTCTAGGTGTACCTAATAGTACACAGCCTACATTTCGCCAATTATGTTAAACCTTTACAAGTCTAATGTGATAGGGGGCAAGCCTATTTTTTATTGCCATCAACCGGGCACAAATCCAGACTCCGTTGGTGCTACTGAAAAAATCCTGATAGAAAAATCCCGACCCGGAATCAAACTCAAGACCTCATGCTAAGTTGTCACGGTTACGACCGTTTAGCTAATTAGACAGTTTAATAAGGTCTTACTAAATTAAATAAATAAATCTTACGTTATTACGTAACATAAGTTTTCTTAATTCCTTGTGATGCGTTGATTTCGAACATCATCATTATCATCATTTCAGCCAAAAGACGTCCACTGCTGGACATAAGGCTCCCTCAGGTGTCGCCACATTGACCGGTCCCGTGCGTCTCGCATCCAGTGGGTCCCAGCAACCTTCACCAGGTCATCGGTCCATTTCAAACAAAACAAGATGATTTTTGAGTCACCGTTAATTTTTTTCTAGTCCATTGACTAACCCCATTTTTGAAAAAAAAACTGATACGTAAAATTTGATATTAAATCATTTTCTCGAAAGAATTATCCGTTATCCAAGAAAAGCTTAAACTTTGTGATGTGATATCTCAATATTTTTGTATTGAGTGATACAAAAAAAACACGTATTCAATGATTTTCACCAAAGATTTATATAATAATATCCGAATTTGGACGGTGACTACAAAATCATCTTGTATATAAGTATTTTCTTTACACCCCAAACATGAGAAAGGTCCCAGCAAATTATGTTTCTTGAAGGTTGAATACGTCACAAGGTTACAACATGTTTCTTGAGAAATTACAATGTTTTCTAACCAAATAAAATAAGGTACTTATTTAGTTAACAATAGATAAAATTGACTACACGTAGCGCTAGCGCATACCCGATGTTGATATAACATTTTGCGCTTGACTAGTTCTTATACATTTTTGTAATGATTTTTATTACAATATTAAGTTTCATTACATTTACCTATTGTGTTGAATCACAATCAAAGCATTTATTTCAAGTAGGCTAGTTACAGGCACTTTTGAAATGTCGAAACAAATACAAAGTAAAAATAGCTACAGTCCCAGTCACAAGGCATAATAAAAAATTGTTCGGTGTGACCAATGTGTGGACTATGGACGGAAACATCAACGTCAAGCTTCCTAACGGTAAACTTCGCCGGATCTTCACCGCTGACGAAGTCATCGCGCTGGGAGCGGAGAATGGCAAGTCGCTGGATCCAGTAGTTCCTCCTGACTCCAACCTTGCCTCGAATAACGCTAGCCCGGCGCCGACGCAGGCTCAGACGCCTTATACTCGGTCAAGGCGGCAAGCAAAGAAGAAGTAACTTGGTTTGTTTTGTCTGCTCTCACAATCCTGTTTCCCTTTTGTATGTTTAACATCTTTAGTGCTAGTTTTCTGTTCATTCGACATTGGTATGAACACGTCACAGTGACTTTACTTGAGTACCGACGCTTTATTTACTTTTTTTATATTTTCTTTGATAAATTATAATGTGTATTTGCACGTATTTTTACGTACTGTCAAAATTATCACGATTTATGTCTCATGTCACTGTCAACGGCGTGTATCAGTTTCGTTCGGAAACGCTTTTTTATTTTGTTTTAGATCTTTTTTGTGAACAGTCTGCCGGCAGGTTATGCAATTAATTCTTACGTGAATTTTATTTCTAATCCATTTAATATATTATTTATTATATTTTACTATATTTATATTATATTTATTTACTTAATTTGGTAATAATTATGTCCAGTTGTTATATCCAGTTGTGAGAACTGGGACCTGTATAGGTTGAACAGAAACCGCTGCAACCAGATGGTAAGAGCATCTAAACGCCGATACATTTGTGAAAAAGTCCTCAATTCTTCTCCGGCCGATATTTGGAAGTTTCTCAAGTCACTTGGTATAGCGAAATCTCCCTCCAGTGTTGTATCTCTTAATCTGCCTTTAAATGATCTTAATAAACACTTTTCAACATCATCTACACTTGCGGTTGGCGTTAAGAATACAACTATCCTTGATATTACTTCCAAGCCAACGTTTCCTCCCGACTCTTTTTCATTCTACTCCGTGACTAACGCTGAGATCTTTAAATATTTTAATTCAATTAAATCTAAAGCGGTGGGTTGTGATGGTGTCGGTCGTACCATGTTATCGTATAAGATTGAGAACTTGATTCCAATTATTACCCACATCGTCAATTCATCTCTACAGACTGGTGTATTTCCTGCAATTTGGCGTAAGGCTTACATTATTTCTCTTCCTAAAATTTCCAGTCCTACTTTAGCCAATCACTTCAGGCCAATCTCCATTCTCCCTTTCCTTTCCAAAATCCTAGAAGCAGTTGCCCTTAATCAAATATCCTCCTACGTTTTTAAAAATAACCTATTGTCCAATTTCCAATCCGGGTTTCGGCCTGGTCACAGCACAGCCACAGCTCTACTTAAAGTCACTGAAGATATTTCTTCAGTGACTTTAAGTAGAGCTGTGGCTGTGCTGTGACCAGGCCGAAACCCGGATTGGAAATTGGACAATAGGTTATTTTTAAAAACGTAGGAGGATATTTGATTAAGGGCTAATAAGAGATGGTTTGGAGAATTCGAGGTTAACGGTGTTGGTTTTAATAGACTTCTCCAATGCTTTTAATACCGTTGATCACGACATTCTTCTGGCCATTCTGTCGCAAATTGGGGTCTCATCGTTGTCACGGGATTGGTTTTCAACTTATCTTCGTGGTCGCCAGCAGGCAGTACGTGCTGATCAGAATTGTTCTGATTGGTGCGACCTGGTAGCTGGTGTACCACAAGGCGGTATACTCTCTCCTCTCTTATTTTCTTTATTTATAAACTCTCTTACTGCTATCCTCAAATGCTCTTACCATCTGTACGCTGATGACTTGCAACTGTACGCTCAATCAGACATTGCCAACCTTGATAATTGCATTACAACACTCAATGCTGATCTTCGTACTATCAAGGAATGGTCTGACAAATTTGGGGTGTCTGTTAACGTCGAAAAATGCCAGGCCATCCTCATTGGTAGCTCGTACTATTTGAGGAATGTGAGCACTAGCCAACTTGTGCCACTGATGTACGAGAACTCCATCATTTCTCTTTCGCCCCACGTAAAGGACTTGGGTCTGTACATTGACAGCAGTTTGAGTTGGGATAAACACGTCGCTCAGGTAAGTCAGAAAGTCACGTTCTCACTGCGGTCTCTCTATAGATTCAAGCATTATCTCCCATCCAGCACGAAACTAACTTTGGTTCAGTCCCTTGTGCTCCCCATTATTGACTATGCTGATGTTTGTTATTCTGATATTTCCCAAGAACTTCTAAATAAATTGGATCGACTGCTCAATAATTGTATTCGTTTTGTTTATGGCCTTCGTAAATACGATCATAATTATTTCTTCCTTCCGTTCTCAGCTTAAATGGCTGCCTATCCGACTCAGGAGGTCCCTCAGATCTCTCTGCATGCTCTTCTCGATTATGAACGATCCACGAGCTCCCGATTTTTTAAAAAGTTATTTCAAAGTGTTGGGCAGTTGTCATAGTCGTAATCTTCGAGCTTCCAAAAATCTTATTCTCCAAATTCCTTCACACCGCACCTGTTTTTTGTCAAATTCTTACACTATCTCATCTATTAAACTCTGGAACACGCTACCCCTAGGAATTAAAAAAGCTGAAAGCAAATTCACTTTTAAAAGGGAAGTACGTTCCCACTATTTAAATCAGACCAAATAGCTATTTTACAAGTTAGTCATGGTAATTACCAGTTATTTTGGTATTTCTTGCAATATTTATTAGTTTATGTTATTTTTATATGTGTATTAGTATTAATATAAGTATATATATATTTTAATTGATATTGTTTTTTTTTTCTAGTTAGTTTGTAGCCTACCACAATGTTGTCTTGTTTGACCCTAAGGTTGACTGGTAGAGAATGCCTTGTGGCATTAAGTCCGCCTATGTATCACTATTGTGCATAAAGTTTAAATAAATAAATAAATAATAACTGAGTTACCCATTCCCTAGTGTAGATCTATATGGAGAAAAACGGGTAAGAACCTCCATGAATGGCTTTTTAACTAAAAAGTAACAACTATAAAATCCTGTGATGAAAACATGTAAGCAATTTGGAATTAGTGTATATAAAAGAATAAAAATTCTAGAAGAAAAGATGAAAGCTCAATAATAAAACTTATTTTTAACCTATTTAACCTCTTTATCTATCTAGACCTAGATCCTGTTTAATATGGAATTTTAGTTATATAAGAATTAATGTCTTTTTTTTAATGGGACAAGCCCTCCACACTATTCCTAAACCACTGTAACTCCTGAACGCCAGAATCAACAGTGGCGATCACAGAAAAAGCGCTGAGACAATAAAGCTCGACGAAGTCCCAGAGAAACGATTTTTGGCTACTCTTGACCTCATCGTAATCGGACCACACAAGATGCAACTTACCTATTATGACATCAAAGGTCATAATCGTTCTGAACTTCTCCCAACTATGTTAAGGTCCACGCATCTTGCATTACGTCATACCTAGGTGTATTTATAGGTTATTGTTATAGTCCGATACGTTTATGCAAGAAGCCAACAAAGAGCATCGTTAAGAAGCTTTGGTGTCAGTTTTTATTGAATCCAGTAATCATTGTTTGTAATCGGTGACACGTCAGTTTTGTTCGTATTTATAAAGAGATGGTAATACTACCCAAAGAAAATATGAATGGATTGAGTGAAAGGAGTGATGAAAATATGAATAACTAAAGAAAGGAGTAAATAATGCTCTAACGTCTGGCTGGGGATAATGGAAGTAGTAAACGTGTTGCGACGATCTCTAATAAAATGGGACAAATGCATGAATATAATGATGGTGACAGAACCACTGTATTCAGATACAAGATTCTAGAACCACAAACAGATCATAAAATAACCCCTATTAATGTATGGCAGGAATCTGCACGTGATTTAAGGTGAAATTTTTTAACAATGGTAAACTGATTAGATCATTTTAATAATCATCGTCATCATTGTCAGCAGCAAAACTATACAAGTATCTAAATAATAACCCACACTTCATCACCACAGTAGTCAACTCTTCAAACCTTAACAATTGTCTCAATCACACCAAACCGATATCAGACACACCCAAACCACCACTCTCTATCCACACACAAGCCCAGTAAGCCGCATTGTCCCAAACAATGGTACAGTAACAATATTTTGAAAGCTCACAGAAATCTGCACCGCACACAATGTCGTGTTAGTAACAAAAAGTACCAACACAATGATGCATTCATAGTGACACGAGAGAACTATGGAAACGGAAGTTGACACTGTGATGTGCTATCTTGGTACCGGGTAGGCTTTGTTTATGAAGACTTCCTTGTAAACGATTAGATAAAAAAATTAGAGGAGCGGCTTCGCTTGAAGCGCTACGAAACTAGAAAAATTAATGGCCGTACAGACGTTGTGTTCCCAATCCCAATGCTTTGTTTCCAGGATGAAAAATAGAAAAATAAAGTACATCGTTTTTTGTTACTCGTCCTTTAGTTTAGCTCTCTTTTATTTTTAGAAAAAGTTACCGCACACTCGGAATTTGTCCTGTATCCTTCTAACAAACTTTTAAACTCACATACACAAACACCCAGACCCGGAAAAACTATCTTTAGGCCATAGAAATATTTGTGTTTGATCGCCGTCCACAGGCCCGCGCCCGCGTCCACAGTGGCCGGAAGCCGTCACGTGGCCCCCAACGCCCGGAGCGACTGGGACGAGAGGTTCTCTCCCTCTCACGTTCCGCCACATCCTTCGCTAGCATCACTGCTTCGCAGAAGGATGAAAAATAGAAAAATAAAGTACATCGTTTATTGTTACTCGTCCTTTAGTTTAGCTCTCTTTTATTTTTAGAAAACGTTACCGCACACTCGGAATTTGTCCTGTATCCTTCTAACAAACTTTTAAACTCACATACACAAACACCCAGACCCGGAAAAACTATCTTTAGGCCATAGAAATATTTGTGTTTGATCGCCGTCCACAGGCCCGCGCCCGCGTCCACAGTGGCCGGAAGCCGTCACGTGGCCCCCAACGCCCAAAGCGACTGGGACGAGAGGTTCTCTCCCTCTCACGTTCCGCCACATCCTTCGCTAGCATCACTGCTTCGCAGAAGGAGGTGACGGCGTCCCATTCCATCTCGCCCCAGACCATGGCCTGCACCAGAGCCGGACGCGAGAGGTCGCCGCCGCCGATCGCCGCTACGAGAATACGGCGGAGCCTAGCCCAAGCGGGGCAAACCACCATGGTGTGCCCCACCGTGCCCCCGGCCGATCCTCACAGTGGAGACATTCGGGCGTTTCCTTATTCCTTTTTAAGGGTATGGTCCCTGTTCTTTTTCGCCTACTCGCTGCCCTCTAAGTCACGTCTGATGAGCAGACGCGTACCAGAGAGCAGCAAGTAGGGTTACTTCGTCCGTCAAGCACACCGCCCCAGTACCCGAACACTGTTCTCGTCTCCGGGCGGTGTGCCCCTCGCGTGTCCCTCTTTGTCTGGTCTCTCATACTTGAACCTTTCCGGCATGAGTATATCTACCGGCAGAGCTCCAAGGATCATTGAGACGCACGAGCCCCACCACGACGGCAACATGGGGACACTCCGGTTGGTAACATATGATACCCTAGTACCTACTTCATAACACATTACATTAACTCCTGCAAATTTTCAATTAAACTTTTGTGTACAAATTTCATAACATTTTATTTTCTTTATGTCTCATTCCAAGTCAGGCTACTATTTTTGAAATAAAAGAAATATTTTATCATTTAATAAAATTAGTTCTATTTGCATAACTTATTTTTTTTTATTGACCGTACTTTTTAAAGGCATACCTAAGTTTGGTCATTTTATTTGTAGTCCCGAAATACCACTAAAACATTATTATTATTATTTAGGGGGAATCCTGGACTACGGTCCCGGTCCCGGTCCCGAAAGCCCCACGACCCACGCAGCGCAGCAGTTTAATCGCTTAGCCACTGCACCAAACATGAAACGTTATAAACTCGTTATTTGTTATATAAAAGAAACGGACATACATACATACATACACGTCAAACACAGTCATAACCCTCCATTTGGGCTTCGCCGCAGTCGGGTAAAAAATTAACGAAGAAGTAAGAAGTCTTCATCTTTATCGTGCAATTAGTGACAAACCTGATGTCAAAGTTTTATACCGCCTATGAGCCTCTCAATTGACATGCGGTCAATAAATATAATTCAGGCATTCCGGATCCCCGTCGGGTCTGCGGGCTGTTCGAAAGAGATATCTCGGCCTCGACACAAAGGGCTAAGAAGGAACATGGATGGTTTTTGGGCAGAGAAGTCTGACACTCCCTACCGCTATGCCCAGAGCGAGAGGATTTGATGATTTCCCAGACCCCAAAAAAAGTCATTGCTCACGATGTTTTCCATCATACGCACATGAATGTAAAAAATCTGAATGGGTTCGAACATGAGACGTAATGTATGACTTTGCTGTCCGTACGACGGTCACAGTGTCAGTAGGTAATCTATTATAACTATTGAATATTCTATTCTTGAAAGTTTATAATTAAACTTGCACAATGATAATAAAACAATTTCAATGTTTTGCGATGCAGAAAATTTTCTATGTGTCACTGTACGTTTTAGATTATTTCTTACACTTTTTTGATGATCGGGATTTTTCATTCTAGCTATTAAATATTTACAAGGTAAACTTGTGGTGAATATTTAAATTGTTTCCGTCCGTACGTTAAGTCACGAATCTATTAATCAATCAAAGCTTTGAATAATGTCAAAAAAAAATTAGAATGGGAATCACCCTAGAGGCTTGACGTCGCACAATACACTAGAAAAAATACGAACGTCCCAGTTTTGATAGCTGACAAAAAACTAAAAAAACCCCAAAAAAGAGTAACAACGATATTACCGATCAATCTGAAATTCAACTAACCGTCCATATTCTGTCAAATTGACGTGAGCCAACGCTCCCAATTTGACACACCTATCGCCCGTACAATCTAACCTTTCACAACTAAAAAACGGCACATTCAAAACTAAATCCAAGCCCCTTGTTATAAGATTGATTCAAGATGCAGTTGTAAGTTGGTATTTTGGTGAACATACGGGCGTTCATTCACGAGATTCGCCCAGAGATTGTGGTCCATCCATCAAGCCGAATGTCAAAACTAATACGGAACCTTGTCCCGTGAGAGTTTTGGATTCGTAATTATGTGTTTCAATGCATCGAGAGTCATCCGATTAAAATTGGCGTCCAATAGGGGAAGACGGACGAGATGCGTTTGAATTACTTTGTTGTCCTATCATGATCCTCTCCTAATGGGTGAAGAAATTAAATTTGATAACATCTGATTGACGTGGTGATGGAGCGGGATCAGGGGTCGTTTGACCCGCACATTTTTCTGTATATTTACAAATGTGAAAGACGAACAAAAGTGGTTCATAGTGGTATGACTAGACATTTTGTTTACCCTTTCATTTTATGTATTGATTTCTGCTTATGTCCAATTAACACCCCTGCATACCATGTACTGTTGGCTGAGTCTATTCTTCTGCAATTACTTCCCTTATTTTTTTTTAATTGAGGAAAGGAGTCGAATTTGTCCTGCCTCCACCTCCTGAGTCGCCGTCTTCTGCTGTTCAAGATCAGATATTTTGAAATGAGCCATATACTAGTCTAACGAAATTTGAGTGTTTGCCCCGAAAAGAAGGTAGATGGGTGCTTGTTCATCAAAAACCCTCACGTATGCACGACAAAAAACTAGTGCAGGATTCGAAAAAGAGAAAGTGTAATAGTGTATGTCTAGTAAAAGCTGTCATTTTTAACACGGAAAGCGTTATTTGGAAAAGAACAGTGCCAACACTAATTATAACTTTCTAACAAATTCCACGACACTACAAAAAGAACTTGTTAATACAATAAGAACTATTATTGTGTGTCACCATATAAGTAACGTGTTATTTTTCACTGTATGCGCGACGACCAATCAAGCTATACACGAACCAGTTTGTGTGACTTTTTATTGTACGGGAAACTTATTCAAAGTAAGGCCATGTTATATTAGAAATGTATAGCTAGTTGCGCTGACGGTCTGCCACTTTTTTACACTTTATGTTCTAAAGTTCTAAGATATAAGGTTGAAAAGTTGTCAACCGTGAGTCAACTTGGTAGTATGGTCAGCAACAGAAGTAGCTTAACACATATCGGAATTTCAATTAGGTATTTGATGTACAGAACTCGCTGTTATTTTTGATGTTTAAGAAGATTATTTTTTTAATATTCCTTACTCTTGAATAACTTTTTAGTAACGAGTAATATCTAAGAAGTTTTTATTAAAAAAATCTGCTTTGAAACTTGTGTATTTTTATGCTACTTCTGTTAGTGACCGTACCTTAACTGTATCGATGTCGTTTGTTTCTACCTATACTAATTTGTAGTTTTAGTGCATTTAGCTGAAAAGTGTGAACACTGACCTATTTGGTTGAAACTGTTAATTGTTTGCGAAAATTGTGTTAAAAATACAGTACAAAATACCTACGTAGTGGTAGGGTAGTGAATCACAAATGATTCATAGAGGACAAAGTTGGGTTTTGTTCTTATCATCACATTACACATATCCTTTAGGCCCAGTATTATAAATAAATATTATCTATTTGGTACATATTATGTTACTAACTGTAAAAACATAAATCCATTAATTTTATTTAAAAAACAGAATTTGCTATGCGATATGATGGTAGTGATAATTTTTTTTTAGAGGTGATGAGTAATCATCAATTAGCCCCTCCCCGCTCTTGGGCAGAGCGTAAGGGAGTGTACCACCCATGTTCCTTCTCAGCCCTTTATGTCAAGCCCGCGGTATCTCTTACAACAACCCGCAGCCCCAACGGGGAGATAACTTCACTTTCGTTTTAAATACAGAGGTGCTCCTCTTGTTTAACATCTTAAACACAACATCAAGGGGCCGAGCCTATTACCATCAACCGGGCACAGTTTCAGACTTCCAGGCTACTGAGAAATTTCTGATGGAAAAACCCAATAATACTTTGCTTGGAATCGAACCCAGCGCGTCGTGCTCAGCCATTGTGCTCAGTTGAGATTCATAAATCTGTGGAGCATCAGATTATGACATAACCTGTCATGACATAATCAATAGGGATGTTTACTGACTCACAAAAATATGATTTTTTATTACTAATTAGCCCGTCTTTTAGATTATCGAATAAGATTGAATACGTATTTTTTGTTTTATCAAATCAATAAAAATTGACGAAGATAAAACGCGTCAAAGATTTGAGAGGGGGGTTGTGACGTCACTCACCGGTAAAGAAAGTCATACTTATATCTTAGAAAATGACGTCACGCGAGTTTTCAAAGCACTGTATCGTCTTCATTGTTTGTTTACGTGAAAAGAGAAAAAATACGTGTCTAATATTTTTTGGAAATCTATCTGACCGACTAATTAGATTTTTTTTGTTAACTACCCTATTATGACATAATCAAATAAATGTTTCAATGAGTTTTCTTTACATTTTCACAGAACACAAACAAAAATAATGAAAAACATAATTATTAAAAACCTACCCACGAACTAACTGAACCATGTAGACAATGGCATCATCAACGTACGTTATACATACGAACAATATAATGTTTATGATTAACTTATGCAAATATTTATCTGTGATTAACTCCATGTTGACATAAATTGCCCGGTTATTGCGCCTCGGCGGTTATAGCGTCAAAACATCGACTATTCACTATTCATAGCAGTTTCGATAATGTTGATCCTATCTAATGTTGCTTTAGTCAATGTCTATCATTAAAATAATATTGAGGAAATAAGGAATAATATTGTGAGGGAAAAACGTAGTATTTTGTTTTATTGTAGGTTTGTTTTTCTATTGAAACCTGCGCTTTTGAACGTGGACCGTTAACCGAAGACGGTATAATGTTTCTCGAAATGATGATCGGATAAGATAAAGATAAAGATACAATGAAAAGATAAGCCGTTCAGCAAAGATTGGAAGCGCATAGCCTAGATTAACGTGCTCAAACCTTTTTAGGGGTAGATAATTAGGATTTTAGAGATTTTTTTAAATAAAATCAAGAGGTGTACGTAATATATAGTATATTTCGCCAGTAGGGATGTTTACTAACTAATATTGGATCCGTATTTTTTGTTTTATTAAATCAATAAAAATTGACGAAGATAAAACGCGTCAAAGATTTGAGTAGAGGTTTGTGACGTCACTCACCGATAAAAAATGTAATACTAATGTCTTAGAATATGACGTCCCACGAATTTTCAAAGTGTGTTCATTGTTTGCTTACGTGAAAAAAGAAAAAATACGTGTCCAATATATTTTGGTAATTTATCTGACTATTTTTTTTCTGTTAACCAGTAGGTATATTACGAATCGAGAAACTTCATTACACTTACCCGATCTAGGAATCGATCCCAGGTTTTCATGATAAGCAGTAGCGATTGCAGCCACTACCGCAGACACTACACGACCTACGAGACAGTTTTAATTTAATTTCAATCATAGCTCGCTTGGGCTATTTCAAAGGTTTTTGACAGTATTTGAATCAATCGATCCTTCTGCCAAGGGGTAGTATTTTTTTTATTTCAGTCAGTAGAAGTCTGACACTCCCTTTCGCTCTGCCCAAGAGCTCTTTTCCACCTGCCAAAAATAAAAATTGTAGTATGATAACACTCCAGGGACTTTGTGTTAACTCTAGATACATAGTTACTCCTATACTAATATTATAAAGAGGCATTTGTTTGTAAGTTTCTATCCCCTACATACAAACTCAATAGTTGCCACTACGGAACTAATGATCCTATAAAAAAATTAAATTTCTTTGGACTTACATAAAACTACATTATTCGTGGTTGCTATAGGCTACATACTATAATTATTTATATCAATCAAATTTTTGCAAACGAAGTCGCGGGCAAAGTGCTAGTAATCAATATGTAATCACGAAGTATGAAGTACACATTAACGAGTCGATCACCTGAACTTAAATAAAATAATTCCCAGAAACAAGTATCAAAAACAGTTTAAATTCTCATTAATTTGATCTCGTTGTTCACAAAGCGATTTAGTTAATTTCGCGGTTCAATAATTATAAGAGTCGAAATAAAATCTATTTGTGGCTTTTACTAAGTACGTTGAACTTACTTATTTCAGTACCTATCTCTATAAAGTATTGGGAATTGACAACTTTGAATTTAGTACGTTTTCAACATTTATTTGATAAACAAGATAGGTACTTTGTTACTTTTGTTACTAACTGTCATCTGTTATACCTGGATGATTGAGCAGAGGTCTTTGACTCCATAGGTATTGTATGAATATAAAAGTAATGAATCAAGCTTTATACTGTCTTTTGCGACTAGTCTAGTCAAAATAGGGTGCATCGCCAGACGTTATGCGGCCTACTAGGCTGGCCCTATCTTTCTGTGCGGGTGAATTTTTGCGTGCCTCGTGTGGAGTCGACCACACGAGCATTGTTAGTGGATACAGCTCTGAATGAAACGTGCCGTATCATCACTGAATGCCTTTTTTTTGAGGTAGGAAATTATCAAATAACCCCTCCTGCTCTTGGGCAGAGCGAGAAGGAGTGTCAGACTTCTACTGACTAAAACCACCCAGGTTCCTTCTTAGCCCTTCATGTCAAGGCCGCGGTATTTCTTACAATATCCCGCGCCCCGACGGGCGTTGGCACTTGCGGGCCCCTTCCATGTTGCTGACATCTCTTTGAGAAGCGCGTGGAACACGAACGCGCAGTCGATACGGCCTGTCGTCGTCGTAAGACGGACGGACGGCGAGCTAGCCCATTACTCACCGTCCACTGGCCTGCGTCTACGGTGGCCGGAAGCCGTCACGTGAACCCCGAAGCCCGGAGCGTCTCCCGATCACTGGATGCCTCAAACCGATCCCAGTACAGATACTGTATCCGCTGGCAGGCATGGTACCACCCGAAGGCCGTAGAGCGGTGGCAACATCTAGTAAAAGAGCCAAAATGGTTTCCGACATTACTCACCCTTTACATAACAAGATCCTCGTGCCGCAAAGGCTAAAAAGCCATAACAGTTTTTTAAAGTGTGCCCGCTCACTGGCGAACCCCTAAAGAAACAATAAAGTTCTGGCGAGAAAGTGTTTGCCTAACCATCCCATTTTGGTCACATGCTGCAAATCTTCCACCTGGACACGAGTTGCCATGGCTGACTTGGAAGTCCTTAAATAGACTGTGGACACAGGTTGGCTGCAGTAAGGAAAACCTGTTCAAGTTGAGATTTATAGATGACTCTGCCCTGGAGTGTAAATGTGGTGTTGCCCCACAAACGATAGGCCACTTGATATCATGTTCTGCCTGTCCAGTTACTTGCACATAACAGGAGCTGATGGACGGAACAGAAAAATCCAAACTCGTCGCTAAATTTTGGGCTGACTCAGTTTAAATATTGTCATAGACACACTAAGAAGAAGACTGTCTTTTTTTATTAACAAATTAGCAAATAGTTTATACAAATGTTTGTAAGGCAGACAGCCTTACAAACATTATATACAACATATATATACATATATTATTATATATTTGGGGGTAAAACCGTTAGGTCCTTTGTTTATGCCAATCATACAATAGAATTAGCGACTATAAGAAAAGCGCCGAGACAATGCAGCTCGACGAAGTCCCAGAGAAACGATTTAACTGTCCAGAACGAAACTAACAACGAAATTAATCAGAAAAGAATAGCTAAGGAGTAAGGAAAAACGATGACCTTATCATGAGACTGTGAATGCATTGTGCAACTATTCCAATCGCAAGACTAGGTGTGTAATCAATAGTCCTAACATAGCAATGTAAACTGGTGGAAGAAATTTAAAAAATATAGATGTAGAAATAACAGGACACAAGATGTGAATACATTTATTTTTTTACTGGCCTGTTGGTCTAGTGGTTAGTGACCCTAACTGCTATGCCGGAGGTCGTGGGTTCGATTCCCACCCAGGACAAATGTTTGTGTGATGAGCACGATCATTTGTTCTGTGTCTGGGTGTAATTTATCTATAATATGTATGTATTTAGAAATATATAAGTATGTTTATCAGTTGTCTAGTACCCATAACACAAGCTCTGCTTAGCTTGGGACTAGATGGCGTTGTGTGATAGTTGTTGGAATATTATTATTATTATTATTATTATTTACAAAAGCTACTTATACCATCAACCGAGCAGAAAAAGAAAATTAAACAACCAAATCACACCCACCAACACCTAAAAAACAGTAACGTTTTACATAAATTTCACACATCAAGCCTTTTAACACCAACAGAACAATAGTAGTAAGCAGAATCAACTAATTTAAAACAAATAAATATAAACCTTATTCTGTACCAGGCGCCATCTTTAACTTCAGAAGTGAGTTACAGTCGAGATGCAGACACATCAATTTGCTAAGGGCTAGCCACAAAGACTAAACTTACAACTGCGACTTCAACTTGTTTTATGTTAAACACTTAAAGTTAGCTAAAACTGTGGAGGTTTACAACTTCACGAGCTACCGAGACGATAGTGACAAACGTGATTTTACACACAACATAACATCGCGCCTGTAATCTCCAAAGAGCTAAGGAGAGGTGTACCTAATAGTACACTCACTAGTTGTACACGATCAATGATATTTTACAGGAAAAAATAGCCTTGAATGAACTGAAAGTCACGGGGAGAGGCTTTATCCCAGCAAGTAAAGGGCTAACAGTCATCGATAACTTATTACCACACCTCAGCGTCATAAATTGTGGTTAGCACTATTCAAACTATTTTAGGGTCGCCTTTCAGTCTAACTAAGTCTAAGTATTTCCAACAAGAATATTACTAGACATTTAACAACAATTAACCAATCAGAACTGATAAGATCAAATCAGTAATCAAAATTTTCCAACTCGATGACCCCATTAAACCAAACCTGCTTTGTGGAGGTAATGATCACTGATGTGTTTGCTAAACTTATCACTCATCGATCAAGTTATCAAACGAAATACTTTTCAGGGAAGTCAAACGAAATTAAATACCAAACATTACAAGATAACATAAAACTTCTGCAGTTCTTGCAAAATTTGCCTGCACTTTTCCAAACCTATTGAATGCCATGTCTACTTCTTCCCTACTACTTGACATCTTATCAGACACCTTCTTTCTTGCCGTATCATTCTTTTTTGTGTACAATTGTGTGTAAAGACTACTTGGAACGTTCAGACAAGAATTTATTGTGGACCGTTAAACGAAGCAATTAAAGGTTTTAAAATCAAATTCCATTGGTATTTCTATTTGAAAAGGAAAGTTCATAATTGGATAGTATTGATATCATACCATAAAACGTATAGGATGGTATTCTAACAAGAAATTGTAATGTCTTGTCAGAAGTCTTATTAGATGTGTCCGTTTTCATTTCTTATTAACCGACTTCTTTTTCATGCCATCTCGCAGATCAATCTATGAAGCTGGATGCGACTTAACCGAACTATGATTTCCAATATTAACAAGGGTGAAGATTCTTCCAAATTGCATTGTAATATAATTTATGACAAAATGATTACCAATATTCTTCTAAATCTTACTCCCAAAATGTCAACGTTCGGGTATCTTGTTCGAAGTGCAGAAAGAGCAATCTAATGTGAAATCATATTCCAATAATGTTATTTAATTGAAATCGACCAAAATATGAGAATCAATCCACTCAAAAATGTCAAAGAAATTAAAATAAAGCTCCTTTAAAATCACGAAATTATTTAATAAAAATGAAAATAATCATCTTTGGAAAGCTATCTAAAGGCATTTAATATTAAAACAATGAAGATACAGGCAAAATTGATGAAAAATAAATTTATTTGAGCGTGCGGATTGCTCTGACTTATCGCTGTATCTTTATTGACATTACAATCAGCCAATTAGAGAATCCACACGATGCATTGTCGGCATTTGTGTGACTTAACATGCTCGTTATATACCTCGTAATTAGCCATAATATATTACCAACTTGAATATACGAACCATTGTGCGACGATACCATAAACAAAACATGTTTATGAATACGATTTTCTAATTTGTTCTTAGAATTGATAGCAACATTTGTATGGAGAGCTAAGTAAAGTTATGAGACGTGATAAACTTGAGCTTAAGTAAATCTTATTGTCACTTGTTTACAACTTGGACTTATTTACTAAATGATACACCAAATTGTGTTGTTAACATTGGTTTAAAATATTTTGGTATCTTTGGACATATTAATGAGTGAATAACTGGGTGTAGACTTTTATCAAATCCAAGCAGCACTTGTTCCCTTCCCGCTATTTCTATCATTTTTATATTCAGGATAATCTGGGTCTAAACGAAGATATTGAAGGTTTAAGTTTCAACTCTTTATTTTATTAGTTCTAATTCTAAATAAGATATAAACATAACGGATGAATTGTATGTGTAGGTACCATTAGCTCCTATGTATAAAATTCGTTCGTTAGTAATAGCAAGTCATGGTAAGCACTTAGTATTTTACAGTCAATCTTTATTTCATCATCATCAGATGATGAAATAAAGATTGACTGTCAACACCCTAATAAAGTTCCCACTGCTGGGACACAGGTCTCCTCTTTATGAGAGGGAATGGACTATAATCTACCACGCGGGCCCAGTGCGGGTTGGTAGATGTCGCATGTCTTCGAACTTTTTGGTTCTATCCTCACGATGTTTTTCTTTACCAATTTGAGAGCAGCGGTGATGAAATAAATTACACAAAGTAATGTGCCTGCTTGGGTTCGAACCCACAACCTACTGTTCGTAAGTTGGGGCCGCCACAACTGGGAAACCGCTGCTCTCTTCTTAAGTTGGTACCTTTAGATTATAGCTTGTGTGGGGAGGGTGTCAGGTGCTTCATCCAGCTTAAAGCTGACGATGGCCAACTTTGGACCAACGTCCTGGTTCAAATATTTAAGGGAGGAATTTAAGGGGAGTATTAAGTTCTACTTCAATAAAATGAAGTATTACTTTCAATGATGAAACGGGAGGTTTACTCGGTGATTTATGCACAACCTGTACACAAAATTGGTTAAAACCAGAAGTTGGTTTGATAACCAGATATCTTACCATACTTCTGGTCTTGAGCAAACTCATTACTGGTTATTTATCATCTGATGATGAGACATAGCTAGTTATGAGTTTCTATTAACTTTTAGACTTGTTGGTAGCTGCTAGTTACAATTTAATAAATCTCTAACAACGCAAACCTCTGTGCTATCTTTGATGATGAGCGCAAAACTAGCGTACCATCCTATTTGATGCTAGTTTCCTTCAGAAGACTTATTTATAACATAACATCACGCTTGTAATCTTCCAAAGGTAAGGCAGAGTTGTACCTAATAGTACACACACATTTCACCATTAAAGTCGTATGTAATAGGGAGCGTGCCTATTGCCATCAACCGGGCGTTAATTTAAATTCCATGGCTACTACTAAGAAATTCATGTTGAAAACCCAATTAACCTTTAGCTCATGCTTAGGGATCGCGTTTGCAACCACTAGACAAGCGAAGCAGTCTTACAACAGCAGACACCACATCGGCAGCGGCAGTCTTGTGATCTGTTTTTTTTAAGTTTGTAAATTCTGGATGCCAACAGTAAAAGAAAGACCAGAGGTTAACTAATGAACGTTCCTACTGTTTTATTTACAAAAGAGGTGCATTCTGGTGTAGTTTTTAGTTCAGTTCTCACAATTATATTTAAGTTTGTTTATACTGGCTAAAAATATAGTGGTTGCAGACTTTCGCAAACAGTGCATTCCTATGAAACAATATCGAAATCTTATCAGATTAGGTAATTGACGGAGGTTTCAAGTAATCTATTAGAGATTAATGATCTGCAAGGCTATTGCGTATCTTATAAATGACAGTGGCTATCATATTGTCCATGTATTAACTGTCAAATTGGTTATGGTTTAGTACAAAATGGAACCATTTGACAGTTAATTGATGGACAATAAATGATAGCCACTGTCATTTAAAAGATACGCAAAAGCCCTGCTGGAGGTATGCTTTAGAGTAATTTTAAGTCCTATATTGAAAATAATGTGTAAATAATTAAAAATTTTCCTGACTTATTGAGCTTCTAAAAGTTTTACCTTTATTTGCTTATGACTCAACAAACGTATCTTTGCAGTAGTGCCCAAATATAATGTATTCTATTTCAATGTACAAAATGTTTTGTAATAGACAGCAATAATTTATTTGATGCGTGACAAAATTAAAATTTAACTGGTCAGCATTATTTCTTCTTTCCAAGAAAAATAATCTTAGTGGTCAGAATGCCAGATGTTCAAGAAAAAACTTCAAAAGATAATACCAGCCGTATTATTTTTAATTTAAGAACTCAAACATGTTGCTCTCGGAAATATCGCTCAGAGATAAAGTAATTAAAAATAGGAGTAATTATAAATAATCTTTCTTAAGTAAATACTTAATTTTGAAGGACCAAGACTGAAATGAAAAGCAGAAATAAGTATCAAAACGTCAGTATAATTTATTACGTTTTCAAGATATCTTTGTACATTTTTATACAAAACAATAATTTTCATTATGACTAATAATTACAATCCAAAAATTACATTTATTTTCAAGTTTATAATTATTAAATCTAATATCACGATTTAGCTTAATTATTTTAAAATAGGTACTTAAGCAATACATCTAAGTATAGCCAATAAACGATAACATTGCGAACATAATATATATCGTTATATACATTTTTGTTATAATTATTATGAGTAAGCACATTGGGAAGTGTAACATACCTAAATACGCTTTCGTACAATCAAAAATAATATTTTTTAAATATAAAATGATAATACGAAGACATAACATGTAAATAAAAGATTTAATTTTGACTGAGAATAAATATTTCAACAAGTAGGTAAAAGGAGAAATATAAATAAATGTAGGATATAATTTTAACTGAACTCATGATACCAAAAATTAAATACAAAGTTTAAATAAAGCTATTCACATTAAAATTAATAATTGTGAGTATGGGAATTACGTTTAAGCATCTTAAGCTATTTGGTGTTGCGTTACAGTGACTGATCTGTGAAGGTTTCACAGGTTCAATAAACTATGTTAATACAATTAATAATAATTTTTAATATTTGAAAAATGTTACCACAATCAGACTCAACATTTTCACACGAACTTTGTACAAATATTGTTTCATTAAAATACTCGTATTCTTGTAAAACGTCTTGATTTCCGTAATACTTAAATATTACGTATGTGAAAATTGACAAAATGTACGACAATAAGTAACAATGTATTTACAATAATTAAATAAATTACAAATATGTGAATGAATATTTCAAAAGTGCAAGCTTTAGTGCAAAAGAAATGAAATAAAAACTTACAGGAATACAAAATACCGACAATTACGTTCAAACAAAGTACGTGCGCCCCTTATTTGAAGCACTCCCGGTTATGGAGCGCGGAACGGTCGGCGAAATATCATCTACCCTAGAATATACGTGACCACTGCTAGGGGACAGCCTCAGGTCATAATTAAACCGAGGACAAGTCCTGTTGTCGATGGACATGTAGCTATTGTTCGAATTGTTCCCATCTCCGTACGTGTTGTTGTCTGACGACGGAGAACTTTCATTCTGAGACGATTCCCCATCGTTCCTCTTACAATACTGTAAGGAATTTGTGAAATTCTGCTTTGAGCAACTATCGTTTGAGACAGGCATTGTCGTGTATCTTAACGTTGGAGTCTGACGTAACGACTTCTTGAATACGCTCTTCTCGGAGCCTTTTAGTGTGATAATAGTATCGGTGGAATTGAGTAAAGAGATGAATCTGTCCCAGAATCGAGGGTCGTTCCAAGACACGTTCTTGTATTTATCTAACACAAAACACAACTCGTCGCTTATCTGATTGTTATCTACGACTTTGATAAATATGACTTTATTAAAATCACTACGATTCAGAGATTTTAAATAACTAAAAAATATATTTTTGAAATGAATATCGCACAGGTCGTTGCAAATAAAGTTCGTTGTTAGAACAATAATTAGACGTTTTGATAGTTTTGACGATTTTGAGAAACCGTCTAAAGTTAGGATGTTCAGTGATGCTTCGTTGGGCGAAAACTTTTTGGAGGTCATTTTCCTGAACTCTATCTCGGCCATAATATTATGATATACGAAATTAGTATCTTTGGTATTGCATATCACGTAGTAGTCATACATGTGATTAGGAATACCTTCCAACACATGATCGACATTCGGACAAGATTGTTCTTTGAACAAGGGCACGCCATATTTAGTGTACAGCCAGTCGCTGATATCATATCTGAACGCATAAAATATAGCACCTATCAGAAATATCACTACAAGGATAATTATTACTCCACATATAACAGCGAAGTAATTATCGGGAAGAAATATTGACTTGGAAACAATTTCATCTCTAGATACAGTCGGGTCACCTACTGATCCCATATACTCTTTACAATGGCTCAATACCGAGGCAATAGTTATTTTAGTTGGTTTTCCTTCAGTATCTGTACACAACATCTTCTCCGGGTCCCCGGGATCCCTTCTAAGCCACGAATCTAATTCAGCTATACTCTTACAGTCACAAGAATATTGGTTTCCCTCAATAGATACATGGGCCAAACTTTTGGAAGACGATGCTAATAATTTCCAAGGGAAAAAGTTGACGAGTTTATTATCATCAATTCTAAGAACCGAAAGTGACTTCAATGAGGAAAATGTGTTATTAGCAACATGTACTATAGCGTTATGATCCAAATATAACTCATTTAAATTATTAAGATGAATAAATTCATCTCCCTTCAACTCCACCAACTTATTATTCTCCAAATGCAAAACTCTGAGAGAATCAACACCTTTGAAAGTTTGATTATTCACTTCCTTCAATTTTGTGTTGTTCAAGTATAAAACTTGGAGTTTCTTTTTGCCAATAAACACATGATTTCCCAGATGGCTGATGTGATTTCCATCTAAATATATTTCGGTAGCGTCCATTGGAATTCGTTCGGGCACTTCGGTGTAGCCGGCGTACGAACAATCTACTACGTTCGCATTCCAAGTTATGTCGTGATAGCATCTACAGTTATTTGGACAAATCATTTCACAGTCACATGCTACAAAGTCACAGCAATGACATAGAGCAAAACAATGGCTCTCGTACGGACAGAGAAAGTCGGAAGGTGACATGTCTATTATAGCCTTTTTTTCCTTAGCCCGCGAATGAACCAACGTACAAAAGGCTTTATCTAAATCTAACACGCGCGGGTATTGTCGACTGTGACTCAAATAAATAGTACGCTGAATCCATTCCATTGAACAGTCACAAACAAATGGGTTTCCACTTATAAAGAACTCTGGTAAATCAATATCTTTGTCTATTTCATCTAACCTGAACGCGTTCATGTCAAGTTTTACTAGTTTGTTATTATTCAATGCTACAGTTGATAGCCTTTGTAGTTTAGAAAACGAACCAACTTGAATGTTTTGAATGTTGTTGTCATTCAAGAAAAGTTTTTCCACAGATTTTGGTATCGAAGTATCAGTTATTTGACTTATGTTATTGAAACTTAAATCTAGTAATTTAATATTTACAATCGAGTTCATGCCGTCATTGACAAAATTCGCGATGTTATTTTTATGAAGGTCGAGCCATTCTAGACTATTAGGGAAATTTCTAAAGTCGAAAAATGTGATTTTGTTTGCTGACATGTTGAGCCAAACTAAACTATTTAGGGTGTTGAAAATGCCATCAATTTTTAGTATTTCGTTATCATCCATTCTGAGTACTTTTAAATTCACATTATTTCTAAAACAACCTGGTGCAACATGTTTTATTTTATTAGATGCCAAGTTTAGTAACTGAAGTTGTGGTAGATGTTCAAAAGTATCTTCATTCAAGTATGTAACTTTGTTATCAACTAGACGTAAACCGAAAAGTTCTGTTAGACCCCTAAAATTTTCCCGATTCAAATGTGTTATATTGTTATTTCCAATATCTAAGGACCTTAGAGACCGAAGTTTACGAATCGAGGAAGGAAAAGCTGACAAAAAGTTATCACATAAACCTAAGTCCTCAATAGCAGTCATATTATCAAAAGCATTTTCCTCGATGTGCTTAATTTGATTGTTGTCTAAGAACAATTCGTGTAAGACGTGTAAGTCTGTAAACAAGTGTGTGTGAACAGCTATAAGTTTATTGTTAGATAGTGTAAGGGAGTGCAAGTTTCGCAGCTCTCCAAATGCATGCTCGTCTATGGAAAAAATGTCATTATGCTCTAAATTTAATTTCTGTAAACTATACAAACCTTGAAACATCTGACGGTCTATAACATTTATTCGATTATACGAAAGATTTAATATAACCATACGAAGTAAACCTAAAAATGTGCCCTTATTTACCCACTGACTAGTTAGTTCATTATGAGACAAGTCTAATATTTGTAACTGATCTAATCCTTTAAAAAGCCCTGGTGGCAAAGAACTAATAGTGTTATTACTAAAATTAATTTCAATTAAGGATTTAGAGTCAAAAAATAGTTCAGGGGGAACACTGCTCAAAAAGTTACTTGATAAATTTAAAACCTGCAGACTGAATAGTCCTTCAAAGGCACCATCTTCTAAGGTAGATATTGCATTATTTTGTAGAAACAACTTGGATAACGAACGTAACTTTGACAAACTATTGCCAGTTAACACGATTAAGTCATTATACGACATATCAAGAACTTCTATGACTAAATTACAACTTTTTACACTTAAGTTTTGTTCTCTCAACGAATCAGAGAGACCAATAGTCTTTATGTTTTGCAAGTGGTTGTTAGTCAGGTTCAAAGTTTTCAAACTGTACAACGGACAAAAAGTTTCTGTCTTAGTGCTCCAGATGTTGTTGTCACTTAGGTTGAGCTCAATTAACTCGTTCAAGCCCGCGAAGGCTTGTTCGTGTAACTCCATTGTCATCGCCGACCACTCGCTGTTGTGAGTCGTCACGTGCAGACGCTTCAGGTCTTTGAAATTTTCAAACGCACGTGCCGGTATCTGGCGTATCTTGCATTTGTCGACGACGAGGTCTCGAAGTTTTGACAGACTTGTATGTTTACCCGTCGACTTTTCGGCGTGAGCAGTCAATGTGCTTTCGAAAAACAAAATTTCACTGCACTGTACGTGTAACGATATCACGTCGTCGAAATGCGTCCGACTGATATTTTGTAACAGGTGGTCCAAACTGCTTATGGTTCGGATCTTGCAGAAAAGTACCGCGTTCTCCGACGTTTCCGCTTCGAGGCTGCGGTACGCGCACTCGTGCGGCATTTCGGCCGCGGAGTTCCTCTCGATGGCATGGCAGTAGAACAACACGTACACTATGATTCGATTAAAAGTTCGGTGCTCGAGTCTTTTCACGACAGTTTGTTTTATTAGCATTTTACGTTTATATACGAGCTGCGGTGAGACATCGAGGTCGGCAGTGCCATTTATGAGGGAGCGAATTGGTCGATCGCGTCATAAATATTCACGCGTTGGAAGCGACATCGCGACTCGCGTGGCATGACAGTAGTTAGCTCGGTAGCTACAGGCGTGTATCGCGGACGGCGGCTGCCCACCGACTGAGCGGCGCTTTGTAGCTCCGCCCTCAGCGTCGCACGCCCCGCGCTGCCGCGCCGCCCCGGCATCTAAAGAAACTTCATCTCATATTATCAAGGGTGCATAAACCGTTGAATTATTCCCGTGCGGGTGTATCGAGCATTAATTATAAACAAACTGAGATCTAGTTTCGCAGAGCTCGTTGTTCTGCTACAACTTTTTCTTTCAACACCGGGGATTCTAGTTTGATTCTAATGGGACGCTGTACATATTTTTAAATAATCAACCTTAGTTTTAAGTTTTAAACAGTTCCTTAAGTACAGAACAATAGCAGTTCCAAGATTAAATGTATCTCATGAGTGTATTTTGTATGAAAACCCTGAAAGATAAACGGTGGCACTCTAAAACTTTTGTTCATTGAATACAAAGTTGGCGTTTTTTTAAAACAATACTCTTTAAAAAGGGGCTAATACCGTTATATTAGGAACACCTGTTGTGTCTTGAACAAGTTCGGCAAACTTTTTACTCAGGACCGTTCTCGTGAAAATGGGATAAAAGACTTGTAAAATAGTTTTCTGGGACACCACATGGTTCTGAAGTTAACGTGTACTCTTATATTATGGTCGACAAAAACCTTTTACGGTGACACCAACTTTTTTTGAGAATTTCCCACATTCTCCGAGTTTTACGTAAAATGTACATAAGTATTAACATATTGTATTATAACACGCATACGCTTTTTCGTTTATGAGGTAAACTTTTGTATAAATATGGGAGCAGGAAAAGTGGATTTTAATCTTGTATGTTAGTAGGAAGTCAGATCTTTTTTTTCAAAAAATAAACCTTGAGAAAATGAAGCTAATGAAAAAATGTGAGTCAAAAAATTTCTTTGCAAAAAACACGGAGATACTTAGTGAAGTTTCCTTGTATACAGGGATATTTCGAACTCTCAAGTTTATGTTAATCATTAAAATAAAATAACTTGTGTATTCCATATTCTCTTAATTTTTTCCCTCTTGATTATAATAAAGCATCTTTATTAAGTCTATGACTCCCTCATTGTTCTACTGGTCGCAAGTGACTACTGATCATGTAGACGGCTACATGATCAATAGTCACTTGCGACGGTTCGATTTCCAGGTCAGGGGCAAAGTGTTACAGGGTTTTTCTATCACGAATTTATCTGCCATGGAGTCCAGATTTGTGCTCGTTTGATGGTAATAGGCTCGAAATCTTTTACATAGGACTTAAACATAGCTCACACACTCACATACACAAGCATATACACACTCACTCGACTCATCACACCAGCACTCCTCTTTGTAATTTTGTTTTATATAATTTTAGTTTTAAGATGTCTTGGTGTTTTGCTTTATTTCATAAAAGTTAAAAGTATAATACACGATTATTGTGATACTAAAATAGGGAGTAGTAACTGTCTCTTCCAAATACTGATTACTCAGCAATCTAGCAAGGAGAGCAATGATTCACCCAGCTGTTGTACCTACCTAAACATGTTTAATTATTATCATAATGCATACTTTGTAAATTTGATTTTCCTTCAGAAACTAGTAACAGGCTCTTTGAACTGTCCTGAGTTGCTCAGTAAAGTATCCTTCCATGTGCCACGAAATTTACCAAGAAAATCGAATAGGAAACTGTTTTGCATGCCCAAAAGCAAAACAAATTTGAGACAACATTGTGCTCTGTACAGAATGTATGCTGTGTACAAAGAACACGATGAACACATCTATGTCCATGTAATTTCACGGGCACCTGGTAAAGGAACTTAATCTCGAAGATCAAGCACTGATTTATTCCATCAATCACCAATATCTGGTACTAAATAGTGTGATATATTTATGTCATACATCTGTGCCTTCTATTAGGAAAATGTTAAACGGTAATTTATCTAATACTAAGTCTGATTCTGTGTGGCCTAACTTAAATTAAGATTATTGATCATTTTATTGATTAGATTATTTTATGAGTTAGATTATTTTATTTTATTGATTAGATTATTTGATTGATTGTTTTTATTTATTATTTCTGTGATTATTTGGTTGATTATTATTTTGTCATTTTCACTATGTTGTATTTATATTTCCATTTTTTATCTCGTGTGATGGCTGCTAAGGCGCATATTATGTTGCATGTAGTGCTCTTCTTTAAGTGATGGGGCACTGACATCTAATTTTGAAATGTTTTTTTTTTGTAAATGTAACAGTGTACTCATTGTTGAGGAGCCAAATTAAATAAATAAATAAATTCCTCATGTACTGCAAAAAAAATATGAACTTAAATAAAATTATTAATTTATAATAATTTATATAATAATAATATATTATTATTATAACAGATGAAGTGTGGGTCGTATTATTAGATACACTTCTGCCTAACCCTTCTGGGATGTGATGTCGGTTATGTTAGTTAAGTTCAAAAATACTTCAATACTTAAATCCCAAGTCATTCCATCGACCCCTTGCATGCATAGTTCACGATGATGACAGGTGTCCACCAGCCACCCATATAACATAACTTGGTATTAATTATAACGAACGTGTGGGACTTCTCACCATGTTTCTTTTACTCTTTGAAGTCGGTGAAAAGTTTAAATTACAAATAAATTATGTATGTGCGTTTGTGACGCAGATGGGGTTGTAGTGTAACGATGTTGTTTGAAACTTTGAACGAATAATTTGATTGATAACAAAGTACTCATAGATTTGACTGCAGCATCTGCAAAATATTGAGATCATATTTTTTTTTAGATATAGGAGATTGATCTCGTAATTGTACTAAATGGCTTATGGAGGTTTTATAAGCATACGCTCCATGTTAAATACTGGCATTCAGCTGCATCCGGTTAGACTGGAAGCCATACACGACGTAGTTGGAAAATAGTAGGCAACGTTTATGTTTTTTTTATTTTGTTTTAGGAAAAATTTGCCTAGTTCAAACAATGTACGGTCAATGCTGGTTTTGAAAACACTGGTGATAAAATAACTAAATTTTCAAGCGTAGGCGACGACTAACGTTCAATGAATACTCGTATTAAATAAATTCGCGAAATAATAAAAACATCTGCCGATCAACTTTTTGCGACGCCCATTGTATTATCATGACTTCACCTAATAGCGTAAACAAGCACCAATCTTCAATATTAAATCCCACATTGTTTCCTAATCTAGATCTGCTTAATAGCCATGAAAAAACATGGTCTGACCAAACACTGCGATATAATAACATCCTAATAATCATAGAGAACGCCTTAACTGTGTAAGCAGAGAAAAAATTATGGCTAACAATATTATCGAGATTCTAAGAACCGGATACACAGCATTATATTTTTTCCTAACTACCTACCATCGGTTTACCTATAAATAATTCAATAGTTTTAAAATGTTATTGGAGTTTGATTTCTGATTTTGTGGTTCTGTAGATAAATTTTATTTTTGCTCCACGCTAGGAATTTCTCCTTAATCGTGGGTGCGTTTACAAATATTTTTAATTACTAACACAAACTGTCAATAGGTAAGTAAATGTACTTGACACGTGCGGGAATCGAAACTACGACACGCAGCCTATCCATAATAATTATAGAGTAAGGAGATATCCCAAGTCTATAATTATGAGGTAAATATGAACAGTTGTAACAATTTATGAGTTATATTCAGAAGCTTTTTAACTAAAGTGTCGGCCTGCGAGTTTGTGAGCAATTCAGATCTGAAAAAAATCAGATTTCAGTTCAATTGGATTTGGTCTGTTTTTTTTCCTATTCAAGTCAAAAGGCAAGGTTAGGTTTAAGCATTCACAAAACTGAAATTCATGATTCTAACCAACATATTTACAAAAGTATTTATACTACACCTGCTTGGAAAGTACCTTGATACTTTATCAAATTTACGGTAGAAAGTACGTCATTGCATATCGAACAAATATGCGGGGAGAAAACGCATCTGAGCGGGAGAGAAAAGTGTATGAAAATCCATTTCTTACGTGGTTTTTTTTTTTAATTTTGGGTAAGACTATGCGCCGGTAACCTAAATATCAAAAGCCAAAAAGTATTTACAGTGAGTTTTTATCTCCAAGTTCGCAAAATGGCACTGGCCACTAGCTGTGTGTTGGATGGGGTCGGGCTGGCAGTGCGACCCTGCGGCGTAAACAATTTGAAAAAAGAACATGTAAAAATTGCAGACGCCATTGGCGCCATTTTCAATTTGTGTGTTGTTTGAGGATTCAGTTTTCGTAGAAAGTAAAATAAAACTATCAAAATGATAAGTAGTGATAGTGATGATGAAGATTTTTCAACAAAACACGAATAAATAACCAAATATCGGGATCGATTAATGTGCATCAAGAGTCATCTCCTCAACCATCAACGAGCGCGGCGATGCCAAATGCTCCTCAGCAGCCAGTTGCCCCTTTGGCACCACAGCCTTCTACGAGCGCAGTGCCAACAGCACAGCCAGTTATCCCTCCTACATTGTCGCAAACATCTCAAACAATCATTAATGGAAAAAGTGTTACATTAAGCTTCACTAACTGCAACAATTTCAATATAAATTTCAATTAGTAAAGATTTAGTTTTTTATTTTCCTCGTAGGTGTAGTATAAAGCACTATGTATCACTCGAGAGAAAGCGCGATTCCCGATCTCGGGTGTTTTAAAGCCCTCCCCTACGGCTCGGGCTTCAAACGACACCCTCGACGGTAATCGGTCACTTTCTCCTCTCGGTGAACAATGTACTATTCTTTTTAGAAAGCTCCAAAAAGTTTGTTATAAAAATCTTCTCATTGCATTCACAACTGACAAACAAACAAAAGAATCCAAATCTATTGAAATGCCGAACCCTAAAAAGTGCCCACAATATAATTCAAAGCCAACACAGGTAATTACGAGTTCGAAGTTGAAGTGCATAACTAGAGTGAACAACCACTGAAAAGAACAGTACAGAAGGCCAACAGTCGATAAACGTCACGTGGACGTGCTCTCACCGTACATAGGCCGTGCAACAATTGTTTACACTGAGATGAATGAACGCACACATTTCGCCTTTTTAGGTCCAATATGGCGACTCTTAGGTCACTATACTGTATTTTAAATTTATGATGATTCGTATGGCGATTTCAAACTATGCCAGATGCTTGCTTTGCATTTGCTGTAACAGTTGTTAAAAAAAATCTAAGTAGTCCGTCAGATAGATTTTCAAAAACTAATGAACACGTATTTTTTCTTTTTTCACTTAAACAAAAGATGAAGACGATACAGTGCTTCGAAAAGTCGCGTCAAGTCGTGTGACGTCACAAGGTTAGTAGGTACTTTTTTACCCACAAAGTGACGTCAATATCCCCCACTCATAATCTTTGACACGTTTTATTTTCGTCAATTCTTATTAATTTGATAAAACAAAAACCACGTATCTAATATTTTTCGATAATCTAACAGACGGATTAATTGGATTTTTATGGTGAAATACCTTATTTAATTGCTTATCCACTCTAAGATTGATGTATTTGCACATAATGAACGTACAGATAAGTAGACCACTACTCAAATGGGTATTAATGTACACACATATTAAGCTTAACACTACCCAGTATTAAGTCATCTTGCTTTTTTGAGACTTGTGCAATGAAAGGTCAGCTTACACTGGTTATATAGAGCATGATTGGTCGTTATGCCAACGCGTTTTCACTTATCGTATGGAATCGACCTTTTGTATCTATCTGTTCTGTATCAGACCGCTTAGCCGCATGGGAAGAGTTCCTGTAATAATTGGCCAGTGCGTAATTGAGCTATGTGGGCCTGAATGCATAAACAAGAGTATAAGGCAATTTGTAGTTCGTGATACTAGTGAATGGACCACCCACTAGATATGTTAAGGAGACTGCCCGTGAAAGGGATTCGAATAGAAAAGTTGTAGAGTGTATTTCATAAGTAGGAATACCTGTATTGTATAGTTTACGTTGAAGTAGTTCCTATTGAATTTATAAGTACTGATGGTGAAAAACTGTAAAACAAAATTAGCGGGATTCGTAAACTTTAGTTGTTTACAAATAAACCACCACTGTTTGGGATACTGTAACAGTCGAATTGAAGCAAATATTTGTGTAACATTTGGAAAAGTTCAAACGCAATTCTCTCGTGAAATACCCAATGATTGCAACTTAGCGATATGACATACTTTAAGATAATATTATGGGTTCCAAAAAATTTGTTGCGTTACAAAACACGAAAATTTAATCAATACAGTAGGAGAAAATTGCATCTAAACGTTGTTAAGTGTAGGTACATGTTACAGTCAAAACTCTTAATCGGTCAAAACTACTTTTGACTGGTTTCAGTTAAAACCCGTTAAAGGTTAAAACGTGTTAACTACAAGGTTATGAAAGGGTAAAAAAAACCTAACAACCTAATTAGTTTCCTAATGACCTTTAGGTTATTATAAATCAGTAGAGAAATAAAACAAAAACCACCTAATAATTTCTTATATGAGTTTTGACTGCTTAAACATATTATAATTACCAATATGTTTACCTGCGAATGTGACATTGAAAAATCATCTACATATTTGAAATAAAGTAAAGATTGATGTGTAAGAAGCAGAAGCATTAAGAAACTCCACTTAGTAAAAAATCTGTATCTACTTTAGAGTTACGTTTTTCTTTAATACAGAATGTTTGTAAAACCAATGTTTTGTCCCAAGTGGCTTCACCTTTACTATGTCCCAAGCATTCAAATGGGTTTCCGTAGACTACAAAATTACCATTTTATGTTCACTACAAGTTTTTCTATGTTCAGCCAATGTAAAATAGCTTCACGACCTACACGTTCTTGTACTAAACTGAACTTTAATGTAAAGTTAAGTGGCACTGCTGTGAATTAGTGAGAGTTCTTGATTATTTGTAGTTTAATATGTTTATGAAATGAGAAGGAAAATTGACGAAGTTGCGACATTTTTATATATTTTTTTTTTTGTTGTGAAATCCGGTAAGACTGGACGCCATCCCAATCTTTTTGGAAAAAGTTACGAAGACGATCACTTTTTTTTAAACGATTTCGAAATTTTTTTGAAGCCTTTCTTTATGTACCATTCTTTGAGCAGCAGTGGCTCAGTGATCATCGATTTACTAGTAAGAAGTTGTACGCGTAGGTTCGAACCCTCTTAAAACGATGAAATAACAGTTTAAAGAAACTAGCATGAAATGGAATCAAAAGATGGAAAATTACATATCATAACCTCACGCTTGTAAACCCAGGAGGATTAGGCAGAAGTGTATCTATTAGTTCATTCATATTCCGCCAATAGGGTATTTCACCAAAAAAATCGAATTAGTCCATCTGTTAGATTATCAAAAAATATTGGATACGTGTTTTTTTTTTATAAATTAATAAAAATTGACGAAAATAAAACGTGTCAAAGATCATGAGTGGGGGCTTTTGAGGTCACTTTGTGGGTAAAAAGTAACCTTGTGACGTCACACGACTTCACAAAACTTTTCGAAGCACTGTATCGTCTTCATACTTTGTTTAAGTGAAAAAAGAAAGAAAACGTGTCGTGTTTGAAAATCTATCTGACGGTATTTTTTTGGTGAAATACGCTATTATAAACATAATAGCGTATTTCACCAAAAAAAGTCCTATGTAATAGAGGGCGAGTCCATTGTCATCAACCTGACACAAATACAAACTTCTTACTCCTACTGATAAAATCTACAACATTCGCCACAATTCTTTTGTACATATATTTTACATATCCAATTACCAAAAAGGTAACAAGACTGGATATAAAGTGCTTTGTGTAGAGAATCCATGATTTATTTTCCCATGAGTTGATTTTAAGATAATTATGTTCACCGCTAGATGGCTGTAAAGAGCGGTTATCGAGTGAGCTCGTCCCGCCCCTAGCAATAATCACCTTGTTAGTGTACGGTTGCGTTTGGTGTGTTATCGATAGTTTTTGTTCTTAAAGACAAAATATATTTGAATAGATTTTATTATTACTATCAATAATTGATTTTATTGACTTTATTATTATAAATAATAATGTCCAACTACAGGGCAAAGGTCTCCCTTCCCTCTTATCCCTAGATATCATTTAATAAAAAAAAAAATGTTGATGAATATCAGAGAAGAGGAAGACTAAAACTAAGCTGAATGGTCTGTGTAAATGATGTTTTGGCTAGAAAGGGTGTGACTGTTGAAATGACGAGTAAGAGAAGTATGGTACAAGAAGACAAGCTGCACCGTCCCCAAATAAATTGGGATAAGGGCAGGAAAGTGATCATGATGATTTAGATATACTTTAAACTTACTTAGGTACTTAGCAGTGACGTCATGCAAATTATTGTTTTAAAAAAAAAAAAAAAAAAACACAATTAATTTAATCTACCAATCTGTCTACCAGTGAAACATTTTGATATCTGGAGACTAGTAGCTACAATCAAAAGGTTTAGTTTTCTAATTTTATACTTCTTTTTAGTTTTTACTTCACGACAAAAGAAAAGTCTCGATAAAAAAAACAGATTATACTAACTTAGCTAACTAACACTGATGATTAACGTTAATTGGCATGTTTTAATGAATTAAAAAAAAAAAACGTAGAAATAATAACAATATCATTAAAATTTACTCATAAGATTCCGTTGAAATGGAAAGTGAGAACATAACATAAATAAGATAAGTGTAAGAAAATCGGCTGTACACGCAAGTCGATTAAATTTTATCGATATCGCATTCACGCAACACTATATCTTAACACGACCTAAACGGTATGCATATTAAATTTTATTCGCGTGCTCAAACAATATACCCATTTATTTTTTGTTGAACCCGGAAAGTGGGGCGGACTATCGCAAACCATTTTTTCTGAATAAATAGTACCATAGAAGTTTTTCTATGTTTGTTTGCTGTTTGGAAAAGACAGGACATACTCGTTTCATTCAAATTGTTATTGTTTTAGTATATAATATGCAAGAAATATGTAAGTATTGTAAACTTTTTCGACATTTTAATAATTTCCCCATAATCGCAAGGTCATACTATGACAACCGGTTTGCACGGCTATCAAACTTCTTAGCCTAACGAATAATTATGTTATTTGCATGTACAGTTAGGTAATGTTACATGCAATATATCCATACCGTTGTAGTACCTAATAGTGAACAGTGACACATTGCTCACACCTAATTAGACATACTCGTATACATGACTATACATAGGTATAGTCATGTATACGATATATAGTTATAATCTAATAGATTAATGTTGTACCTGGCAAGTTATTGTCTATGTCCGACATGCCAGTATTATATTGAGTTACATACTAACTGTAGAACAAGCCAGAGCAAAAAGAAATAAAAGCTTCTATTTCAACAGATTTAAGCATGATTTATTTCCTGGGTTCAGAACATCGATATAAGCACAGAATAAATAGCTACAGCACAACATTGACGAGTTTATTATAAAAAATCACTGTACTTACACAGGTATTATAGAGCTTCAAAGTTCAGAAAAATAGTGTCCTTCTAAAATGGCCTTGGACCTTTGTCATGCCAATACTTACCCGTTGTCGCAATTTTGGCATTTCAACTAAATCAAATAACTTACTAATTTATACAAAACAATCTGTATTTTTTATAAAATACTGTAAATATCTTAAAACTAGTTAAAAATGTATTTAAATAGCTAACACCACAGAGGTAACTTCACTGGTCACAAGTGTTATAACTAGTGACCATGAGATCTTGCGTTCCATTTCTAGGTTCGATCAAAGTGATAATATATTAGTTTTTTGTAGCCAAGAGTTGACTGGCTCGTTACTCTAGTAGTCGTAACAGTGACTGCTAAGCACGAGGTCCTAGGTCCGATTCCCTGATCGAGGAAACATGAGACTTAAGCGTTACTGGCGTAATGGGGGTGTACTATGTCTACACTACTGCCTAGCCCTTCGGAGATTACTGGCGTGATGTTATGTGATGTGTAGTCTGAAGCTATAATGTGTGCCCGGTTCATAACAAGAGACTTCTAGAGAGAAAGAGAGATACATTATTAATTTATAAGATTTCTTTTTTTACTTAAAAGATGACTTTTTTATGCGATAGCATATAAAACTAAATACTCACTAAAAAAAAGTAGTTTGTTATCTTTTTCTTCTTTATAAAAAATAATTCCCGTTATTTTATATGATCGGTAACATGAACTCAAACTTTCGTTAAATCTTGCTGCTCTTTATAGGATGATAGGACTTTTTGGGATAGTATGCATTTATAATGTGATTTGACATTGCATTCGTGAGTATCAAAAACCCGAGCACATTATTTTTTCATAAAATAAAATGGCTGTTTTCTTTATTACTTCATTCATTACATAGATGTTTATCTTCATGATAAGTTAGATATTATTTGATTAGATACACATGCATGCAAATCAAAAAGTTAAGAGATAAGTTACAAAAATATGAAACTAAGTTCCACTTTATAATAAAATTGGAGAAAACTCTACAATGTTATTCCACGCGCAACTCAGATCTTGTTTTCAATTCAGCAAGTTTAACGGAGAAAGTTTCCGATCGCTAACTTGTGAATTGAATTTAACACTCCCATAAAAAGAATCAGAGAGCCCCCAAACAAAAATATTTTAAAATAGAAACTTTCCCCTCCTTTTCGGCTGTGTTTACACAGTTCTCATCTAAATGAAAAATTAAATCACACGTCTGAAATGACAACGTAACGCGTGTGAATCATCTTGACTCTGACCAGCTTAACTTTGCTATCAATCGAACTATAAAACTATTTATTCTGGAAGGCATTAAGTATAAAATCGGTTAGCAAAGGTTCCAGCAACAGTAAATATAAAGTGGTTTTCAGTAAAATAAACACAGTGTAAATTAGTGTCGGGAGCATTCAGTACAATTAACATATAGAAGAGACGTGTAGGAAGCGACATGTCATTAGTCATGTTCAAGCGATAATCTTCGAATAACAGCCGTTTGTCATATGGAATTGTGAATGTGTTATATACGTTGGTTTTGTCAGGTTTCAGGAATTCGAAATGTTTGTATAGTTTCTGTAGGGAGCACCCAGCTTTCGGTTACGACCAAAGTCATCTATCATACCTTTTTACTTGGTGCCATATGCTGCTGTGAGTCGCGACGAATAGAACAGATGAAGAATATGAATATTTCTGAATTCTTCTGTCAAAATATTACGAATACATAAAACCACTTACAACCCGGTACCAATTTCAGAGCAAACAAGTTATTCTAAATTCATTACAGTCTAGGAACGTTACCCTAGGATGCCTAGTACCTATCTTTTATTTATGGTGGGATATCATCAAATGACTCCTCCCGTTCTGGGCAGAGCGGAAGGGAATCTTCTACTGACTAAGAACCACCCATGTTACTTATTAGCCCTTTGTGTCCGGAGCCGTGGTATCTCTTTCAAACAACCCGCAGTTGCTCACAGCAACTGTGAGTCTCGTGCATTCGTTGTAGGGATGTGCGTCGCTGCGTGCTTTCGTGCTCGCAGTGCTCGTTGTTGCGGGCATTCGGCGGCGTGTGGTTCGGCGTGGTGGCTTTCGAAATGACGTATTGCACTCGTAGTTTTGTTGTTATGAGTTGTGCTTATGACATTCAGAAGTGCATAAAAAGGTTTAATTGAAATAAATGCTTTGAGTTTGACTTTGAGTTTCTCAGATTGCCGTCCCGTTCAACTATGAGTGTGAGCTAAGAGAGAGTACACCTGTATTTGTGTACACACTTGTACACTATGCTGTGCTGTTTGCGTTTGTCAGATTTAATGGTTGTAAATACGAGTACACGAAAGGAACCTGAAAATTTGTGAATTGAACAAAATAAAGTCAAAGTAAAATAAAAGTCTATAGGTACATAGTGGACACTTTCGACGACACAGTTGGCGCAGTGGCTCAAACAGTCGACTGCTGCGTTACATATCGCAGGTTCGATCCCCGCACGGAACAAATATTTGTATGGCTTACAGATAGTTGTTTAATGTCTGTAAGCGCACCCACGATACAGGAGAAATTCTTCGTGTCAGTGTCACATCATTCTGAACCCACATAAACAAAATCGTTTGTTATTCCTTTCATAAAAAGCTGTGGTTACCTACAAGACTGCAATACCTACCTAGCATATACGGTCAACGTCCCTGGAAAAGCTGATAACAAAAAACTTTATTACCTGACATCGACTATTTACACTTTAGCATTTAAACCCTAGAGTAAGAGTAAAGATATTAAAACTTCACTTTTGCTGCGACCGCGTGTAAAAACTACAGTAAATCTACATACAAACCAAAGAACAGTTCCCATTCACAAACAAAATGAAACGAAGCCAACTTTGTTAAAAAAAGGATTTTTATAAGCAATTAATTTACCGTTTGCACACAGTAAAGTCGCAGTTCAAACAGGTATACCGATAAAGTCAGATTACCGAGAGCCAGGCTTATCGCAAATGTATCGACTATTGGGAAACACGTGAATTTTAATACAACAAATTGGCTTGCAATGTATTTAATACCCGTATGGCAGTACGTAAAAATGGCCTTTGTCAATAGTGTTCTCGTTTTGTTTACTGTTTGTTATCGTGTGTGTAAAAATAAATATCTGCCTACTGCTATTTTAAATAAATAAAATACAGGACTTTTGGATTGATAGCAGTTATACCTGTAATATTTCTTAAATCTTTTAAACCAAAAAAGAAATAAGTATATTTAAGGAACAGATTAGTGTATGGTCTACACAGTCGACCTTGAATATAATTATCATAGATATCTGTCTTAGTGGACATTTTTATCGACTGCTTGATGCTGGGCCCTTCTATACGAAAACCAGTAATTCTGAGTAAAAGAAATTGGCTCTAGGTATCGCAAGTCAAATAGATCTTACTTATTTCTTTTCGTCTTCATTTTTTCCTGCTTGTTTGCTATTATTTTTACAATAGGAATACGAAACGTTAGTTCACCATTTTTATATAATTATATTTTCATTTAACTTAGCTCTCCACTTGCTCTGGCTAAATTGAAAACCGTTCCTAAGAATCCTAACATAGAAGGGAAAATGCTATTATTACTATTATTTTCAGTAGCACACAGGTTCCCTTATATTTTCTCACAAAATTCTCAGAACCTTTCTGTTAGACAGACGAAAATAAACGAACTAAACACAAAGTGTTTATTATTACACTCGTGTCTATTAAGACATCAACACTTTTACGATGTTTTTAAATACATAATTAATTATACACAAAACAGTATTCAACGATTATGATAATGACTACCTTATCTATTCCATAATATTTGTCATTATTATTTTAATAGTCACCTATAAAAGAAGGAAGTACCTAAATTCGTAGTATTTAAATTCAAAAATGCAATAAAAACTTTTTAAATAAAGCAGATAAGCAGCAGCATATCAGATTTCCGTATTATTATAAAAAGGAGACATAAAACTCTTGTAAAACATTGTACGATGTCATTCACCCCTTTACGAGACTCTATGTCTATAATTTGGGTATAATGTCGAACAAAAAGTGGATTTTCGACGGAGTGCGTACGGAATATTTTCCTTTTATATGAACCTAGTTTTTGATTGATCGTACGAGAATCATTTTTATTAAGGCTACAATTTAAATGATCACCAAAAAAAAATTATGTATACTTCAAATAATATAAACCTACTCTATACCGATGTGCCTAAAGAACAACGTTTTAAGTTCCAAAATAACTATTTACTCATCAGAATAACTGTACGTGTTGAATTTATATTCTTTTTGCTGACCAAAATGGTTAAATGCTCACCAAATCTTAGATGCAAAAGCGAGCGAAGCGAGCTCGGGACTTGGGGCACACCGACTCGGACAAGTTAGGTTAGAAAGGGATTGCGGGGTTTATCGATAATAAAATATTTGGTCTGAAGTTGACTTTAAAGGCGTTTAAAAATCTATATGGCAAAAAATAAAAAGGAAAATAGGTTAATTTATACAATACTTTATGAAACACAATTTGGTGAGCATTTATCCATTCTGGCAGGCATTTCGAATCTTTTGGTCGTTATAGGTTCCTTTCTGGTAGACGCTTAAACACAAGCCTTTTACTACTGGTCGTTAGTATCTTCCGCTCAGATATTTAAAAAAATGCTAACTATACTATTATTTCAAACATATATCACTATCATCGGTTCCAACGATTTTTGGTTCTTTATCTGAGAGTTCTTATTCGCCTTACTTCCACAAATAATTTTCACCTTAAACACAGCCCCTGTCTTCTTAACCTAACTTCACCCCTTACTGCTGTTTTCATCGCCATTTACAAAATCATTTTCGTTTAAACTTGAACTGAAACACAAGTACAAAGTGGTCTGGTACCTAATTTACCTTGAATACTATTGGAAAACTAGCCTACAGTACAACAGAATGAAATCGTTACCGACGCCGGAGTCTTAAATTAACGACATTAAAACAAGCTTCTCTCATTCAAGATAAGACCTCTGTAAGGGGGAAATAAATTGGATGGAATTGTGCAAAAGTGAGCAATTTTTGTCGTGGAAAAGTTAAGACACCGCACAACGAAGATGAGGCAGAATAATAATTAAATAATGTCTATAAGCACAAACAAACTTTACTGCATTTTCAATGTTTTCCTAATAAATTGTACTAACTTGACTCAATAAAATCATGTCTTGGAATTGTCCGAACAAACAAATATGTGCGTGTGTGTGTGTGTGTGTGTGTGTGTGTGTGATCAACGAAGATGCAGTACATTTTGAATAACACTTTGGGAATGACCTGACTGCATAGAATAGAACTCTATTGTTTCACAGGTGGTTCATTACTCTGATTAATCTTGCTAGCCCATAATAATATAAGACAACTTTCATCTGATAAACCAATTAAAAATGTAAACAAAAGTCATCGAAAAAGGTATTGTATACCACATAAACCCCTCCACATTGTTGGTGTATGATATTCTTAAGGTCCTCCTACAAAATTACCTCCTAACTCGAGTCACGTTCTGGCTATTAGTCCAGGGTACTTATAGTAAAGTTTCATCGCGAAACGATCAATGAACCGTTCCATTTTGAAATATTTTATGGGGGTAAAGACGAGCGAACCGTATCAGAAAACTGCTCCAGGTGGTCAAGCAGATGGTAGTTCAGTTGAAGCAATCAGAGTGACCAGTCGAACGTGGAAGACAAAGCCTCGAAAGGTACTTGGGTCAATATTCCGGAATTTGCGGATCTTGTGTGTTGAGTATTGGTGGTTTTTAATGGGACAAGCCCGCCTCACTATTCCCAAACCACTGTAACTTCTGTAAGCCAGAATCAACAGTGGCGACCACAAGAAAAGCGCTGAGAAAATGAAGCTCGACGAAGTCCCAGAGAAATGATTTGACTGTCTTGGATCCCGCAACGAAATTAATCAGAAAAGAATAGCGGAGGAGTAGGAAAAACAGAAATTTCCACATCCCTCCAAATCAGCAGGAGACAGAAAAGATCAAGGCCAATAGGCACACAGGGATGTATACAACTGGGATAAGCCCAGTTGCCTAGCACCACGGATATTGTTGTCATAGTATTAGTGGTTATTAATCTCATTGGTACCTACTTATACAGGGTGTTAGGTTAAACGAGGGACATGTTGAAGGAGGTCATCAGTATTCGATTCTAGTCCTAAATGTGTAAAAAAACTATAACCTTAATTTGTGACGTAATTGTCCCATAGCCCCCGCACGCTCTCTCGATCTCACTTTATTGGACGTTTCGTTTTCGTCACTGTCCTACGCCAGTTTTGAAATACGAAGGTAAAATGGCTTATACCTAAAAGTCGATGACCCGCGAACATTTTTTGTGATAAACGCAATATAAATTACCCTTCCTTTTGGCTTCGCCGTAGTCGGGTAAAAAGTCGTCTGTATCAGAACACCTGCCAGTATCAAGTTAAACTGTAAATTAGCACTACAATTATTCTGCCTTACAAAATAGTATAAAGGAGAAATGGTCTTATGCTATTTTTAGGATTTCCCAAATCCCAACCAAAAACAACATAACCTCCCCAATCTGTATTTTCAGCAATCTCAGCTACTTTACGACACTGCTCCAAGTCTGTATGAGACGTCTTACAAACACTAATTAATTCATTAATCTAATTTAAACTTGTGAAACTTTCTACGCCAAATTCAAAACAAGCTTTATGATGCAAATCAAACGTTTCCCAAATAAGGCATGAACTCTTAACTAGTGAGCGGTTAAACAGTTACCATCGACATCCCTTCAAAGGTCCCTTTATCTATGTAAAGTTGCAAATCTCTTGCTAATAAAGCGTATTCACCCCAATTACTGCTCGCAACACACGTCAAGACAGACTGTAGCGACTTAACAGGAATTTTCATCTCCATTGCTTGTTTGATAAAGGAAAGTATACCGACGTCTCTTTCGCAAAACTCATTGGAGATGTAGCAGGTCTGATGGACCGATCAGATTCATAGTAATGTAGCGGGCTTTGTCTGTCGTACCGCGTACGGCTCGACGCTTTTTGCTAACGACTAAGTTCCGTATCGAAGGGCCGCGGGCGGTTCTCGATACCTTCTATAACTACTTGTATTGTGTATCGTGCAGGCAGCAACAGTTCTATTTCTAGAAAAAAAAATTGCATAGTAACAAATTATTTAACGTACTTAGGAACGTATCTTACTCGTATACAACTGCTGGCAATGATTTCACGGGATGAAAAGCGTTGCAATGTTGATGATATTATCAAATCTCATGCAGAAGGAACTGGCTCAGCTCTTATCATGTCAATATCAGTGTGTCTATAGCTTTATTACTATTTTAGTTGATGTGAAATGTTAGTAATAAAACAAGAATAAATAAGCAATCAGTACTCTTTATTCTACACCTCTTTAGCCTTTTATTCTATATTATATTATTCTCATTACGGTTCCTACGTTTCCTGAAGTAAAGTTTCCAATGCATCCTGGATGTTTTTCTAAGTAACACAAACATAGTCTGAAAAACAAGTCTATGTGTAAAAAGAAACATAGTAGGAATTGTTAGGGACAGTGATTCGAAATAGTTTGAAAACAATAACATAACCACTAATGCTATTAAAATTGAATCACATAAAAACGCAACTGCAATTAATGAAGCAATATGACTTATACTTCGTTTAGACAAACTATTCTTGCAACATGACAGCACAGACATAACAATTCTTAAAAAAATAACAAAATTGACAATCATCACAAAGATTATAATATATAGCCCTATATAATTACCATAAGACCTGTGGACATTTAATAAGTTTTCAATGGTTAGATAAATTATTCCAAAAATAATACCAGCAATTCCGTTAGTGAAGACAGTAGCTTTTCTCTTCTCACAGCTTATTCTTCCAACATAGATGAGTACAAGCCTTAAATACGCGACTAGTGAAGAACATAGTGACCAGCATATTGATGTTATAAAAATATAATTCATGATATTGTAAATAACATTTCTTCGAACTTCAACAATTGGCAATAGAGTCATTAGACACAGGAACACGGTACCGGTTATGATTTGGTTCAAGCTGATGTAGTTCTGGAGTGTACGCCACTGCGGTAGGAGACACCATGTTATTATCAATATTATAACACAGAGTATTGACAGTCCAGACCCTATTATATACAAAACATCTTGGTAGTCTAGAGTGTCATTCATTTTTATTCTGACGATTTTCTTTATTTTTAACAGTCAATACAATTAATTTCCCGATTGTATAACTAGTTGTGTGCATGGTGTGCACTTTTTTCAAATGTCACAACTCACAAGTATTTTAATTAGTGTTGTTACCAGCGATTTGTTTAATTAATGGAAATATTTTTAATTAGGTAGGTCAGCAGTTGGTATTAATTGTAAGCAAAGGACATTTTATTTCAAACATACAGGGTGTAACAGAATAATCTCAATACCTTTTAGGTGGTAATTCATCAAATCAGACAATTTTCCATAAAAAAATGGGATGCATTTTCTTGGACTAGCCAAAAAAAATATTAGCTGATGCAAGCTGCTGTAGTATGAAGAGTTTTTGTAACCGATTCTTGTCACTAATTCCTGTGGTCTAGGCTCAAGGACCGAAAACGCCTATTGAGCTATGTTTGCTGGATTTTTGTTTCAACATCATACCATCAACAGGTCTCCGAAAACCATTAAAACAGCACCCAAGATGACAAATAAAAAAAATCTAATATGTTATCTTGGATTTTCATTTTGCCCTCAGTAGTAACTCTCACGTAATGATACAATGTTGAATTACTCATCATCATTTTCCTGCTTTTATCCCATTCTATTTGAGGGCAACACGTCTTCTTTTTCCATTCTTCCCTGTTAGACGTCACGGTGGTATATGCTCCCTTCTCTTTCATATAATTTCTCACACAATCCATCTATCTTTTCTTTGGCTTTCCTCTCCGTCTCCATCCATTTACGTTTATTTCCATCAGCTTTTAGTCAATTTTGAATTTCTAATTGCTTTAATAATACCACAAACACTTTTTGCAAAAGATAAAACCGCCTCCCAAATTAACAAAAATAATGAAAAATAACTAAAGCTTTTGTTGGTGATGACAGTTGTTTGTTTGATTTTAATTCCAAAAATCGTTACGAATCTAATTAAAAATAATTAATATTGTTATGATAAGTTATCCTTGATAACAGTATAATGAGTATGTGTACTTCTGTCGAATAGTGTAGTAAGCGTAGCCTATTAGTAGATATATACGGTAAACCTTTAAAACAATTTCACTGAATAAAATTATTCCAATGAATATTACAAGTCTGGATTTTATAGACATTGCGCAGCTATCGGGATCGGGACTGTCAATATTGTGTATTATAGTGCTGTTGACAATATGGTGTCTTTTACCGCAGTGGCGTTCACTTCAAAACTACATCAGCCTGAACCAAATCGTAACCAGTACCGTGTTCCAGTGTTTGTTTCAACTTTATTTCTCTTGTGCCTCTTGTCCAGAGCCAGTTTTAATTCTAAGTTATTATTTACTCATCACATCAATATGCTGGTCACTATGTTCTACACTAGTCGCGTATTTAAAACTGGTACTCGTCTACGTTGGTGACATAAGTTCTGAGAAGAGAAAAGCTACTGTGTTCACCTACGGAATAGCTGGTATTGTCATAATAATATGTGATGGAATCGTACCAAAACTTTTTTATTTTAATGAATATTTCATATATGGGATATTTCCATTGGTTTGTGTGATGCTCATGAATTTTGTTGTTTTTATAAGAATAATCAAGTCTGTGTTATCTTGTGGTAAAAAGAGTATGTCTAAACGAAATATCAGTCATGTTGTATCATTGATTGCAGTTGCGTTCTTATGTGATTCTATGTTAATAGCGTTAGTGTTTTAAGTCGTTTTTTCCGCCATGGTTTCAGATTACATTTTTGATCCGTTGTTGTTTTTGTTAACACATCGACTGGTCTTTCAAACCATCTTTGTGCTGTTCAGGAAATCAACTAGGATACATTGGAGACTATATTTGAGTAAAAGAAAAAGAAGGAATACAAATTTCCGCAACACTATAGCACTATAGGAAGAATTTTTATTATAAATCATTTTGATTATTTTCAGCTCGTTTTATTTTATATAAGTACTAAAGCTTCCTCCTGATGTATATGCAAAAAATAAGGTAAATCAATTAACATTACATGTGCGATGAACTCAAATAAATAGGGTTGTTAACTAAAAAAATTTAATTAGTCCGCCAGATAGATTTCCAAAAAATATTGGACACGTATTTTTTTTTCACGTAAGCAAACCATAAAGACGATACAGTGCTTTGAAAACTCGTGTGACGTCATATTCTAAGACATTAGTATGTCATTTTTAGCGGTTGGTGACGTCACAAACCCCCACTCAAATTTTTATTGAATTGATAAAAAAAAAATACGTATCCAATATTTTTTGAAAATCTAACAGACGGACTAACTTAGTAAACATTCCTATTGAGACAGGGGCAGGATAATGCTTGGCCCTGGTTTAGGCCATGGTCCGAGGCGAGAGGCAATAGGACGCCGTCACCTCCTTCTGCGAAGCAGTGATGCTAGCAAGGGAAGTGGCGGAACGTGAAAAGAACGAAACTTTCGTCCCAGCCGCCGCGGGAGTCGCTCCGGGCGACGGGTGCCACGTGATGGCCTCCGTCCATG
This sequence comes from Diarsia rubi, assembly GCA_932274075.1. Classification (NCBI taxonomy): domain Eukaryota; kingdom Metazoa; phylum Arthropoda; class Insecta; order Lepidoptera; family Noctuidae; genus Diarsia; species Diarsia rubi. Next base: position 12,876,368 of record OW026424.1, on the reverse strand, counting down.
AAGCACAGGCCTGTGGACGGTGAGTAATGGACTAGCTTACCGGCCGTCCGTCATATGACGACAGGCCGTGACAACGGCGCGTTCGCGTTCCACACGTGCTTCAAGGAGCTGTCAGCCACATTGAAGGGTCCTGCAAGGGCCGACGCCTGCCAGGACTGTGGCTTATTGTTCGAAAGAGATACCGCGGCCCCGGAACACAAAGGGCTAACCAGGAACACGGGTGTTTTTTAGTCAGCAGAAGCCAGATAATCTTTTCTGCTCCACCCAGATCGGGAGGAGTAATTTGATGATTTCCCACTCTGCAAAAAATGGGCCAGGAGAATGATTAGGCATCCAATAAGTTGATTGATTTATGATGATGATATCGAAACCTTCTTTGTGCCATGTCGTCATCACAGTGTAGGTGCAAAGTTCAGTAATAGAATGCAATAGGCTAAATTTGTTGACAGCGGTAACTCGCTATTGGTGTCTCTGATGCTGTTGACCTTAAAGAACAGATAAAATTATAAAAGTAGTCCTTGTGACATATCTAATATTTTAAGGAATAGCTATTTATTTCTCATTTCAAGTACGCCTATATATATCATCATGCGCATAACTTTTTCCTATCTTTATTGGAGTTCACTTCTAGACTTTCAAACTCGATTTGTAGTTAGTGGTCAAGATGTTCTCTCAACTACGTATATACTTATTTGTCAAATTCGTCATCAATTTTTCAATTTTCATTTCGTAATTTAATATTCAAATGAACCCCACCTGCTTCCAAGTTTTGTTTATTTAATTTAAAATGTGCTTGTTTTTTGTTTTTCAGTATTTTCAGTCGGGTTTTTTAGTTTTTCGAGTACTTTTTTATTTTCAACTTTTTAGTTATTTTGTGTTTGTTCTTTCGTTCAAATCCTTCGCAGAAGATTTAACTTCTGTGTTTGTGTATAAGTTTTGTGACTTTGAATTTCTTTTAAACGTATTTGTCATATATTTTTCTTGTAATCTTCTTTAAAAACCCTTCGTTTTGAAACCCAGCTCGATGGTAATGTTTTTTTTTTAAATCCGCTATATGGCCCCCAAAATCCACAAATTTCTTTGTTTTTTTTAAATTTTAATGTAACCAGTGACACTCGCGCTATCAAGACGAATCTAACGACGTATATTTTATTCAAATTCCTTCATCCGTTTGGGAGTTATGAGGGAACAAAGAAAAGGACATACATACATACACGCCAATCACATAACCCTCCTTTTGGGCTGCGCCGCAGTCGTTTAAATAACCCTCCTTTTGGGCTTCGCCGCAGTCGGGTAAAAATAGGGGTGGCAGTGGAAGTATGAAAAAATAAGGGTGACATTCGTTCGAGGCAAATAAAGCGAAGTTTGGTGAAGCACTTATGAACACCACCACATTACACTTCATGCACGTTTATAAAAGAAAGCAATGAACGAATGAATGAATGATAAGTTATGCGCTCTGATTGGTGCATTTAGATTATTGGTTCGTGTTTTTGTCATTCTGTCGGTAGCAGGACTGTCTGAGTCTGTTTGTTATTCAAATTCATGCAAGTCGAGCTTATCTCTCGGACCGTTTGCACAGTTTCCCTACGCTTCATATCTTCGCAAGTTGTCGTTACCGCCCGAATTTGATCTGAGTACGGAATATGTTGTGACTGTATTTAGTTCGCAACTATTGTTGATGATTATTTGAAATGAAAAAAAAAAGGGTGGCCATTAAAGTGGTTCTGATAATGCAAATTATTAGAATTGTGTTGCAGTTGATTGCCTCGTTAGTCCAGTAGTCTCAGGCAAGACTGCTGAGCATGAGGTCCTGGGTTCGACTCCCGGATCTGGCAAAGTGTTATTGGGTTTTTCCATTGACAAAATCTTTAAGTAGCAGCCAAAGAATCTGGATTGGTATCCGGTTGATCACAATAGGCACGCTCACAATTATATGGGACTTAAAAGTTATCTGGCGCTGTGTGTGGTTTCTAGTAAGTAGGTACACCTCTGCTTAACTCACTGAGGATTGCAGGCGTAGTGCGTGTTGCAGTTGTTCGACAAATTTTATAAACGCTACGCATTAACCATCTCATTATAAAATCGGCTCTTGCCATAGAGATGACAGCAACATTGCGGGGCGCCCCCCTGCAATGTTGCTATCAGCTCTTTGAGACACGCGTGAAACACGATCGCACTATCGACGCGGCCTTTCGTCGTCATAAGATTAACAGACGGTGAGCTAGCCCATTACTCACCGTCCACAAACATTTTTTTGGGGGTGGGAAATCATCAAATAACCCCTCCCGCTCTGGGCAGGGCGAAAGTTAGTGTCAGACTTCTACTGACTAGAAAGCACCCATGTTCTTAGCCCTTTGTGTCAAGGCCGCGGTATCTCTTTTGAACAACCCGCAGCCCCGATGGGACTTGGACCATCCTTACATTAATTTTCTGTATTGTAAACTTTACCTATTTCAACAGACGTAGAGGTTCTAAAACCTTCAATTACAAGAACGTTGTCGGAATAAAGTTTAAAATGAAACCTGCTGGGTCTCTTGGGGCAATCTAGTTCTCTCTCAGTAGGCCAATGTTCAGTTAATTTGCCAAACTATTATATCTGGTGTATCTACTCTAACAAGCTACCATCGCTCATTTTTATTTTATAACGGTGATCTTTTTTTAACAATACCACAAACTTTTTTACAAAAACAACATTTCATCACACCTGTTATCCCTGAAGGGTTAGGTAGAGGTGTACCCATTAGAACACCCTCATTTTTACCCAACTGAGGCGAAGCCCAAAAGGAGGGTTATTAAGTTGTTATAAGTAATAGGGGGCGTGCCTATTGCCATCAACCGGGTACAAATCTAGACTTCGTGGCCACTACTGAGATATCCCTTATGGAAAAAAACTATAGCAGTTGCCCGACCTGGAAATCAAATCCAGGACATTAGCTTGTTTTTTCACCATTCAAGAAAGAAAGATAAAATTACGGTTTCTTGAAGTGTTAGCCATGCATCACTCTAGTTTACGTAATGTCAAATCGATTTCCCAGTCGCATTTTTCACCTACTAGATCAACGATGCAATCCACACACACACACGGCGTTTTTACACCGATCTCATTAACAAGCACTTAAGAAAACCACAAACTTTTTCACTAACATTAATGCCGCAAGAAACAGTGCTGAACAATAATCATAAAAACTCATTATCAATGCAAGAATCGTTGAAACAGGCGCCCCTGTTACAATTAAAACGTGTCTCGTGGGATATCACTCTTTGGAACTACTTTGTTAATTTATCTAAACCAATTACGCAAGTGCGCCGCAACACCGCTGGGATGGCAATTCTATTATTTTATGCTTAAATGAAAACGTACGAGCGTAAAAAACAATTTAAATGTTGAAACTACACACAATATTGAAACAGTGCAAATACAATATTTAAACTACCTCGGGACCTTATAATGGTTATGTATGCCTCTGCTTAAACCTTTGGATATTACAGACGTGATGTTCTGTTATGTACCTTCACTTATTAAAGGTTTTGACAGTTTTGTCAAACAAAAGTATGTCAAACCTTTACTAAGTGACAGCTTAAATAATCATTAAATACACACATCAAAAGTGTCTAGGGATCAACATATATTTTTGCAATAACTTTTCTCCTGATTGATATTAATTAAAATTTTCTTTAAGGATTCATCAAATAAAGTGTTTTCGTTTGTCACAGTAACGATAAACCAAGTCACCTTTGCATTAATAAAGAAATTTGCCATTTTCCTAATAAAGGGATTTTTGACATTTGAACCACTAACATTAAAGTTCGAAAAAAAGACTGAAATAACAGTTTTCATTAAAATTTTATTGGGTAACTTAAACAATTAATAATCCGTGTTTCTACCGCGAATACTAACAACACAAGAACATCGGTTTGGCATACTCAAAATGAGTTCATCCAAATCACGCTGTGGAATGGCCGCCCATGTTCGTTGCAACAACAAAAAAAGGTCTTCTTGCGACTGGATACCCTCCATATTCGGCAGAGCTCTTCTCTGTAGCATATCCCATGCATGCTCAATCGGGTTCAAGTCTGGCGACTGAGCAGGCCAGGGCAGGACATTGATGTTAGCTGCGGCGAGAGTCTGTCTTACAACTCTTGCGGTGTGCGGTCGTGCATTATCATGCATTAACTGAAATAAGGGACCGATTTGCACTTGTAGAGGAACGATGACGTCTGATACAATCGTCTCAGCATAAATTTGAGCTTTGAGGTTGCCTCTGATCCAAATCAACTCAGTTCTTCCGCCGATCCAAATACCCGCCCATACCATGATGGTTCCACCACTATAAGGATGGACTTCCTGGCAGGATTTTAATCGCTGTTGGCGTCCAGGGGTTCTCCAGTGTCGTATACGTCTTGTATCCGGTCTCATACCAAAACGAGACTCATCAGAAAAGCACACGAAACGCCATTGTTCTTCTGCCCAATTTCTGTGTTCAAGAGCCCATTGATATCGAATCCTACGATTGTGCATTGCTATAGGTGGTACCCGTAGCGGTCTTCGGGAATGAAGGTTCACTTTATGCAAGCGGTTTCTGACTGTTTGGTCGCTAATTAAGTTCCCTGAAGAGTGATGAAGCCTCACGGCTAACATCATGGCGGTTATTGTTGGAGCTCTTCGAGTTAAGATTTGAATGTATCGGTCTTGTCTCCGTGTGGTGCAGCGATACCGTCCTCCATGGCGCTCAGCCACGGTACTAGTGCTTCGGTAACGTGTCCAAAGTCGACTGATAACACTCTGACTTGTATTCAGAGCTAAAGCCACAGTACGTTGCCGGGAACCAGCTTCTATCATTCCCACGGCTCTGAGCATTTCTTCCCTGCTTAAATGACGTCGCCGCTCCATAATAACGTTGGTTTTAATCAGTAGTAGGGAAACAGTAGCACTAATAATGTCTTCAATGCGTTGTATGTTTTTATAGGGAAAAAATTGACAGCTGATTTTCATCTTTTACTCGAATTTATTTGATTCACAGTTCCTGATTCAAATTATGAAATGCACCAAAAAGGATCCATATAAATTTATAAAATCATAAATTTATTACAAAGCCACATCTCAATCTCAAGAAATCCGCATAAAAATGCTTGATCCCTAGACACTTTTGATGTGTGTATCTCTGAGTACTACAGACCTGTAACATAATTATGAACAAAACTTTCCTTCACAGCTTTAAAGATTAGGGGTTGAACCATGGGAGAGATAAGCAATAGAGGGATCGGACTGAGTCCAAAAAATATGATTCTAATTAGTCCGTCAGTAAGATTAACGGAAAATATTGGATGTACGTGTTTTTTTTTTTTATCAAATGAATAAAAATTGACGAAGATAAGACACGTCAAAGAACATGAGTAGGTAAAAAATTTACTATTATGTGACGTTTTCGAGGAGTTCACGAGTTATCGAAGCACCGTATCTTCTTCATTTTTTGTTTATGTGAAAAAAGAAAAAATAAGTGCCCAATTTTTTTGGAAATCTATCTGACGGGCTAATTAGTTTTTTTTCTGATCCCCTATTAAGCATGTCAATTTCGTGCTGATAGACATCTACTTACATACTTGCCTTTTCTATCGCCCAGAACCGTTATTTGCACGCAGCACTATCGACAACAAAATGTACACGTACACATACATTAACATTTAAAAATTCTTTTGATTAATTTGAGAATATTCGTGTCGATGTTGTTTAATTGTCAAATTAAAGGAGACTACCAGTTCCAGTTCAGTGCCAGTTTTACCAAAGGGTATCGTATTACCCAGCTTTAGCTGGGTTGTGGAGGTCAGATAGGTAGTCGTTCTATGTAAAATACTGGTATTCAGCTGCATCCGGTTAGACTGGAAGCCGACCCCAACATAGGGACCCCAATATTGGAAATAGGCTAGGCAGATGATGAAAGGAGACTATTAATGTAAGTCTCCTTCTTTATCGAATAATTATTGTCGAACCTAACCTGGTATCAGAGTTTTTATATTTTCCATGGGCCTCTGAAAGGGTATGTTAATTTTGTACCGTTATGCATTTCCCCACATAATGAAAATTGACAAAAAAACAATTTTAAAACCTGCAGCTAGGGTGGGAACATCATTTCTTCTAATCATAATCATCATTTATTGCACTCGTGTAGTATACGGGTTTATATGTTTCATACATGAACCCTGCTAGGGATAGCAATATAGGTACATCGTTTAAGGTGCTAACGTGTCACATAATAAACAAACCACGAAAATATTATTAACATTATTGTTCATCCTTTGATTTTAAAATAGGTAACAGTGATGAAATAATAAGAATACAATAAATTGGTAATCATTTCCTTTCATAAATTAAGATAAGATATAAACAGAAACAAATAGCGATAATAACAATAATTTAATCATTCGTAGAAAAATCAATAAAAAATTGCTCCAGAGTTTCTAATGAGAAGTCCTAATAATTTTATAATATCAAACCGATCACAATAGGCGTGACGACATAGTCAAAGAATCAATGATTTAATGATATTAGGGGAAATTACATACGAGAAGGATTTAAAACACTGATTTAGTTTTATTTAAAAAATTAAGATTAGTAAGATTTTTAATAAAATAAAAGATTAAAATACTGATATCGGCCATTTTGATTGAAACACCAATCATAGCGCACTACGTCACGCCAATGTAAACATCACTAGCTGTCACTAGCTCACTGTGTTGTTTTGTTGCCGATTACGCATTTGGATATTTTTTTTGTTACTACAATACTTTGTGAACATCTTTAGCAATGGAATCAGGCTTTGTAAAAGCAAACAGTTCAAATTTGCCCAGGATAGATTTACTGATGTTGGGCGATTTCCTTGGGTCAAATAAAGAATTTTGCTCGTCCGAGTTCCGAAATGTGAAAACCTCCCTGTAAGTAAATTTTGTAAGTATCTAACACTACAAAAATACAACAAACTCGTTTTGAGCTTGTAGGAGTTTAGTTTATTTTCACTTTCATATGTTATTTTTACAATAAACTTGTCAGTTTATTTTTGAGGTTAGCTCCTTCGCAACTTGTAATAAAAGTTTGCTACTGAGTTAATAACCAACAAAAGGAGTAAATTTCTGTAACTACAAAGCATGTACTAGTATCTTTTCTCATAGTAACAACCTACTATCATAATCACCGGGTCAGCTATGCAGGTCCAGAGGACAACATTTTTGACATTCAAATATGTAATGCTAAAACTATTGCTATTGATGTGTTTTTACACTGAGGCACCGCACACCACTTATAAACTTTGTTATTCATTTTTAACACACGAATTATGGTAATGTTTGTTTTAGTTTCCTCTAGCTGCGCTTTGACATTTCCATGTTTACTTATGCGTGACGTCAGACCCGACGCCATGACACTGCGAGCTGTTTTCGCGCTCTATTTTTTTTTTTTTTTAAAATGGCTTATATCTTCGTTAAACTTTACTTTATTACTGAAATAAAGGTTTTTTCGTAAATAAAAAAGATGTACCCACATTACGGAAGGGGATTTCAAAATCTTTCGTCATGCCTATTCAAAACTATAACTACCCATGTAAACGTGAACATTCACCCAATAGGCACCATCTACGATAACATATTATCATGAACAAAACTAATTTGTGACTTCGAGAGCGCCTGAGCACCAAAATCCAGCAGAGAACGGAACCGTTACGTCGTCGTGTCGTTGGGGAATTTTCTAATTACGTTTTCAAAGACACCTCGTTTGTAGAACATGTGACATTTGGAGTGAAAAAGGTCACGTATAGAAAATTGGAAAACCAACTGGGACAGAACGTGGACGGCGCCAAAAATTTGCCTCCAGACTTTCCTATTAACGAATCTCATTTGTTGAATTGTCGGGAATGGGTCTCGGTTTTTTTGTTAAACGTTTAAGGGTTATTTTTGTGGATTATGCCTGTGAACGTTGTGAACCTACTAGTGGGTTTGTTGGTGACTTTCTTCTGGGAGAATATATTAATTTTAGGATATTGTCCGACTCTATCAAACTATTTGCACATTATTTAAGACATCTGTAGGTAACGTGTCTGTGAATGTACAGAAAAACAAAGTTCAAGTCAAAATTGATTGTAGATGGCGTGGCTATAGAATAGTTTTAATCAAACCAATTAGGCTCAGCCATTTTGAAATATAAAATTTGTTTGACAGGTTTTTAACCAATGACATGCAAGCATCAGTACAACTTATGCTCGAGCCATTCGATTACCCTTTGCCGTTACTTCAGTTAGCATAAAAAGAATATATACCAAATAAATTATGTAATGTCAAAAAGGTTTTTATAAGTTTTCAGTAACAAAACAATATAATGAAACTTTATGTTAAGCACGTAAAAGGTTCTTAACAAATCATTCTTCAAAACTCTACTAAGAATTATTGTTAATTAAGAACATAATTATTGAAACAGTTCATCGATATGAAACACCTTGGAATTTAATTAAAATTTTCTAACAAACTTTGTCACAGGGTATTTCTTCGTTACCCCCGATTCCGGACACCATCTGCGCATCCCTATTGCAAAATAATTAGTCTAAAGTAAATTATGCACCCTTTAAACTGCATCAAATTTAAGCAAATAAAGTCAGTTTAAAATATATATTAGAGGGCCACATGGCATGTGTTTTAAAAGACATTTTCTTATGAGTTGCATCACACTTTATAATAGGGAGGGGAAGATATGATGTTGTACGGTGCTCCTGGCAATGGGTTTTATTATGTGTGTTAGAAGCAATTTTAATCATACTTTTTGTAATTTAGTATTATTGTTGTTTATTGGATTCGTTGAGAAGTTTTTTTTAAAGGTTGTAGGGTGGGAAGACTGGCAAGTAATAATATTCACATTAAGGGCAGTACTAGGGTATTTCACCAAAAAAATCTTATAATTCCATCAGAAAGATTTTCAAAAAGTAATGGACACGTATTTTTTTTTTCACTTAAACAAAAGTCGCGTTAAGTCGTGTGACGTCACAAGGTTACTACTTTTTACTCACAAAGTGACGTCAAAAACCCCCACTCATGATCTTTGACGCGTTTTATTTTCGTCAGTTTTCATTAATTTGATAAAAAAAAAACACGTATCCAATATTTTTCGATAATCTAACAGACGGACTAATAAGATTTTTTGGTGGAATACCCTATTATGCTTCTATGTCCTATAAGACAAGCGCATTTATAAAAGCAATGTTTTTATGTACTATTAAGTAGGTACATAAAAACATTGCAAAAAAAAAATGAAAAAAAAAAATTTTTTGATGAATGAAATGATGATGATGAATTTAAAAGCAATGTTTTTATGTACTATTAGGTACATAAAAACATTGCTTTTATAAATGAACCGACACTTTTCCGAAAAAAATAATCAGGAACATTTTTGACCAACAGCAGTTTTTAAAATTGAAACTCCAATAACTACTACAAAAATATTCCCCACGAGATATTTCCCACACATTGCTCACCCAGTATATTCCTTTCATACATAATCGTCGAAAAATTGCGTCACTTTTCTTTACAGAATGCCAGCAAAACACTCAGGACGGCGCGTGCGGGTACAATTGACCGAATGCTCGCAATTATTCGTACGACGGAAACTGTGGGGCTGGCGGGTGTGGAAAAAAAAAGAAATATTTATTCACCCAAGGCAATCATGGCGAATAAAACGATTACATGCTACGATCGTGAATAGCTTCTATTCTATTGCAGCTATTGTTTAATTTCAGTCCGCTGCCTACCGGTATAACAGATTTTTTCTTAAAACTAATTGAATTTAGAAGTTATGACTATGAGCGTATGCTGCTAGAGTAATAAAATACAATAAAAAATTGAAACTAATTCGATCTCTCGAATTTGTTTTCAGAAAAAAAGGTATTCTAAACACGATGAACCATCCTAAACACACCCTAATCATACAGTCATGGCCTTATAATAATTTCCTCCCAACATTTCCAAGCGAAAACATTACATTTGTTTAACCAGTTTTCCTCTAATAACGTTCTCATATTAATATATGGAATTTATAATGACTTGACCCACAACTCATTGGTAACACAATGTAATGAAATCATTTTACACATCAATAGATTACCCTGTACTTATAAAACACACATAAAACGGTTTGATTAGGATAATAGAAATTCAGAATAAACATTTTTCTTGGATAAATAGAGAAAGCGAGATTGAAATTACTATAAAATTAAAGAGTTATACAAATAAAACGATTTGATAGCTATTAATAATGATGACAATAATAGAAGGAACTTTAAGAGCAATACACCGACTCAAGAAAGGTTGTGGTTTCGTAGGAATGTCGTTAAAGTACACTCGTTATTTCACATAGACTTCGTATGGGATATAAATTCCATCTGAGCAATTACTTTCCTTTTAGGTAAATTAACAAGCTGAATGTTACCGTAGAAATTCAATCCGACCAAATCTGTATGTAAATGTATTGTAATTGTGGGGCCAATATTCGAATTACAATTTCTATGTTGATTAACAGTGTAACACAGGAATTTATGTTCGTTCCTCCATCGCCTGTTTTCTTAGCATAATTTTGTTTGTACATTTTATACCACAAGCGGTGGTGCGCGGGTTGTATGATGTTGTTATAAATAGAAAATACATGCCATGTTTATTTTGGAAATAATATATTGTGTTGCAAAAAATGGTTGTTAGAACAGTACTTTGGAGAAGAATAATAATGTTTTAGGGAAACAAGAAGTTTATAATACAGCAATTTAAAATAAAAAGAAGAGAAGAAACATTTTTTATGTTTCTGTTTTGGTGTTTTGGGGTTTTTTCAATGTAAAATCCTGGTATTCAGAAGCACCCGGATTGACGGGAAGCCAAACCGTAGTTGGGAAAAGGTAATGACGATGATATTATCTGGGGTTTTTAAGTTCTATGTCAATGTTTATCCACCTAAAAATGGAGTTAGAAAAATGTGTTTATTTGAACTTTAAAACAGAACATAGCTGAGGACAGTGGAGCTCAGCATAATGCCTACATTCCAAATTACCTGCAGTTTGCCTGATATTTTTGAATCACCAGGTAACAGATAACTTCCAAAAAAGGAGGAGATTCTCAATTCGATTGGTATGTTTTTTTTTTCTATGTATGTTTACACCGATTACGCCGAGATTTATGATCTGATTTACGTGATTCTTTTTTAGTTTGTTGTGGAATAGTTTCCATTTGGTACCATACAATTTTTACATAGTTTGGCTCAGTACTTTTCATTTTATGAACATTTATTTTAATTTATGAACATTTTTCGTTTATGTGTGTTCGCGAATAACTTCGTCGCCAATTTTGATGTTTTTTTTTATTGGAAAAGAGATATTTCAAGGGTGGTACCATGATATGGAAACCAGGACCTGGTGATGGGATCCCAGAGATGTGATAATAATCGAGAGCAACCCTCAAATTTCATAGGCACGTACTGCGTGTTCCCTGCTTTTTCTGACGCTATTCCGCACTTAATGTTGATGAGCTGATAATAGAAGGTACTATACTCCTCAACGGTTAGGAGTTGAAAAAGGGAATCATGAAGGTTAAGGGTTAGGTTTCTTGGTTGAATGTAAAATGCTTAGGTACTAAATATTTGTAATGGAAATTACAACTGATGAAAATATTCTGCATCTATTCCAATCTTCCTAATAACTCCCGTTTGCAATCTAGACCCTCATATCGAAAAAGGTCTTCGTAAAATCCCTAATTAGACATATCTATTGATAACGTTATCAGAGCCCTACCGTCATTATGTTTTACGACTGGTTTTAATTCTGATACGGCCAGGTCGTAAGCTTTTGTCTGACGTCATAATTAAGTTGATCGTAATCAGGGCTTATGCTTTATCTAAGTACTAATTCTGTATATATGGGACTTGTGGGATATTATGATTTATTTTTTATGGAGGAGCTCGTGGCTAAGTTTGACTAGGTTGTTCTGTGCATGACACTTACCGGGTTTCTGCCAGGTCTCGGCCCGACAGTCACGTGTAGATCTTTTACATTCGTAACAGATAGTCTGACGTAGACTGTACAGTAGTACTAGTGGGAATGATCAGTTGATCCGATGCAGTGCTTATTTGTGTACGCACGGCAACAAACAACCTATGCATAACCAGTCTAAGGCCTCATTTACGGAGACGCGCGTCGTCGCGCCGCGCGTTGTGAGTTTTTAATTCAAGCACATGGCGATGTGTGAAAACGTTAACGATTTCAAACGACGATTTTACTGGAAGCGATTTTTTGCTCGTTTGTTTAAAATGCAGCGTTTGTTGCGGTGGACCCGCCTCTCAGGAAATGAATAAAATAGCACGCGAAGAGCCTTCTGCACGCGCCGCGCGACGCCCTGCGTCTCCATAAACGAGCCCTATGTATATTTCTTATTAAACGGGTTATCATTACAAAGTAAGCTATAAATATATATATATGCTAGCGGATCTGGTAGACGTCTTCCTGGTCCTGTATCTGATCCGTTTAGGAGGAGTTCAGTGACAAACACACGTACAGAAGAAATATATATTATAAAGATATAGCTATACAGGGTGTAAAGCAACCCTTCACACATACGTCAACCAAGCATTCTGTACATCAAACTAAGTACCCCTACGCAAAAATTTTTGCTGGGAAACGACTTTTTTTGGAGTCAAAAATTACATTTTACGGTAAAACTCAATGTAGCACTCTTAAAACATTCTGTTAGAGGATGCTTTGAATAGTAAAAGGGTCATGGAGGTTATTTAAGTAAAGTTACAACCAGAAAAACTAGTAAGTAATTGTATAAACAGCTGTGCAAAATTTGGAACTTTGACCCCCAATATCTCCGTAACTAGGGGTTCCCAGGTATGGTCTAGAACAAAAAAAAATTCGCAGTGCTGGGGAGAACAAGTGCCCTTCGTTTGCGTTAAGGGTACTTTTACACCCTTTATAATATAAAATGTATAGCTTAAAATGCAGTCTTTATCTGAAAAATTAAAAAGTAGTTTCAAGAGAGTAAGATAATTGGCTTCTGGATACATAAATAGGTATCCTATCACCCCAACACTTAGCTATCACCAAGAAGGTTTAAATCCTATAATAGCTGCCCAGTCGAAATTGTTCTGCTGTCACACTTAAAATAAATTACTGTCCCCGCGCAATTTCACACCCCTTACCCTTCCACTAATTGAACCAAAATACACTTAAATTTTCTTTGTGTCTAGTGTAATTTTAGCTCAGATGGGGTCACACAGACCACCCCATGGCAATTTAACGGGTTGAAACATTCTCTTCCTGATGTCAATTTGGAGTTTCTTAAGTAAAATGAACTGAATATTTGACGTAAACTTGTGTAGATTAATTAACATTTCGCTATAATCGCTTTTCTCCGTCTGCGTAAACATTGAGTTGTTCCGTTATTTTGAATGTAAAGATGAATAAGGAATAAGAAAGTTTTAGTTTAATAAAGGGTTAAAATTAAATGAAACTCATGGAAGCAAGCTTACTAGTAACGAAATTTGTGAAAATCGATTGAATAACATTCTGTTGACCGGTGTAAATTGAACTATGAAGATATAAATTAATTTGTATTTTTTTTTTGTGTGTTTATAGCATCGGTTTGGATACTCTGTAATGTTGCTATAATGAATATTAAATAAATAAATAAATAAAGGTTCAGACCAACCGTCACGGTAAAATTGTGACTGAATGAGGCAACTGACTCAGACTAAGGTGAATATGACGTCACAGACCATAGTAATACCGCCAGAAGAGAAAAAAAGAGACCTTAGGTACATCTGCCAAGCCAAAAATACTTATATCATCATTACATGTTGTGTAGGTAATTATATGATTATTTGTGAAGCTCTTTGCCGTACCAGTTGTCATTTGTATAGATCATAGGCAGTCGCTCCATGTAAAATACTGGTATTCAGTTGCATCTGGTTAGACTGTAAGCCGACCCCAATATAATGTAGTTGGGAAAAAGTTGAGTTGCGTAGAACTGTCGTAGTTCAGAAAGGCTAGTGATTATGACAAATATCTCTTAATGTGCACTCAAATGTTTCAAGCCAACACTTATAGTGTAAAAGTACCCTTAACGCAAACAAGAGGCACTTGTTCTCCCCACCACTGCGATATTTTTTTGGTTCTAGACCATACCTGGGAACCCCCTAGTTACGGAGATATTAGAGGTCAAATTTTGCACAGCTGTTTTTGTAAATACTAATTTTTCAAGTTATAACTTTACTTATATTATCTCCATGACCCTTTTACTATTCAAAGCATTCACTAGCACAATGTTTTAAGAGTGCTACATTGAGTTTTACCGTAAAATGCGATTTTTGATCCCAAAAAAAAAGTTATAGTTTCCCAGCAAAAAGATTTGCGTAGGGGTACTTAGTTTGATGTACAGAATAAGCTTTTTGTGTGAAGGGTTAATTTACACCCTGTATACCACGTAAAACCATAACACACCAAAATCAATACAAACAAAGTACTACATAGGTACTTAATTTATAATCCAAACAAATAAAACAGTCCGTGGCTCCCACTAATTCTGTTGCCAGCACACTAATCATTACATCAAAACGTGATGACGAATGAATCATGGGACATGAATAACTGAATCGCGGTAAAATGCGAGCTCGCATGCAAGTGGAGATGTTGCAGTAAAAACTGAAATATGAGCTAATGTCAAGGCTGGAGTCAATAGGGGATCGAACTGGGTCAAAAAATATGATTCTAATTAGTCCGTCAGTTAGGTTATCGAAAAATATTGGATTCGTGTTTTTTTATCAAATTAATAAAATTGACGGAGGTAAAACGCCTCAAAGATCATGAGTGGGAGGTTGTGACGTCATTTAAAGGTAAAAATGTACTGACATATGACGTTTTTGAAGAGCTCACGAGTTTTTGAAGTACTGTATCGTCTTCATTTTATGTGTATGTGAAAAAAGAATAAAATTACTGTGTTCAACGAATTAGTTTTTTTTTGTCCGATCCCCTATTCTGAAATTACTGGTAAAAAATTGGAAATGTGGTCGAAGAGTTTTGTACGAAAAACTCCCAGTTATTGCTGTAGAGTCTTCGGATCTATCAATTTCTATCACAATGGTTCAAGGAAAAAATGATATGGATAATATGGCTATAAATATAGTTACAGCTAAGATGACGACTAACAGAGAAGTATGGAAGAAGTCCACACGCTGCACCGACGTCACATAAATTGGCAGGAAAATGATGATGTGTATGTACGCTCAATATCTCATTTGATCATTGACTTTCGAATCTTATGAATCTCACCATCTACCATCAAGTGTATCGCAGACTAGACCTCATATTTCCGCCTATTACTGCGCCTCAAAAGCTGCCAACAAATTGATCCTACACTATTTTGAATAGTATCATCTGCATGATGCAGAAAAAGACTTGCAAAAGTGTTGTTTCATGTCCCCAAAGATCAGGTCAAACCACTACCAATCCATCCAGCTAGACGCAAGCATCGCTAAAAACAAAAGCTCCAATTCTCTCGATATTTGCAGCAGTTAAGCTGCAGTTGCCTAGGTCCGTGGATTATTTAACCACCCATTACAAAAACCATTTTTCCCGGCGGACGTTTGCAGTAGATCTTTGATAGTCGTTACAGGCAGTCAGTGGTCCTAAAGTCTGTTAACCAGTCATGCCAAGGAATACATCATAATAACTGGGTATTGGAGGTTAGATAGGCAGTTGTTTTATGCAACAAAATTCAGCTGTACCCTTGTACGGGTTGTAAGTATTTAATACCGTACACCGATTTGTCGTGAAGGTTTGAGTTTATTTTTTATTTTTTATTCAAAACGATGCCCCACACTAGGAATTTCTCCTGTATCGTGGGTGCGTTCACAAGCATTTAAACTCACATACACAAATACCCAGACCCGCAACAACTATCTGTAGGTCATACAAATATTTGTTCCGTGCGGGGATCGAACCCGCGACACGCAGTGCAGCAGTCCATTGCTTGAGCCACTGCGCCAACCGTGTCGTCAAGTTGAGTTTGTATAGAGAAACGTGTTCCACCAAAATGCAGTCGTCTATCATCATCAACAGCCTATTAATGTTCCCATTGCTGGGACACAGGCCTCTTCTCTTTTGAAAGGAAATGGGCTATAATCTACCACGAGTGCCCAGTGCGGATTGGTAGATGTCACATTTCTTCGAATTTTTTGGTTCTAAGACATTCCGGTTTCCTCACGATGTTTTCCTTCACCGTTTTGAAAGATGCGGTGTTGAAATAAATTACACAAAGTAATGTGCCTCGGGTTCGAACCCACGACCTACTGTTCGTAAGTCGGGGCCGCCACCACTGGGCCACCGCTAGGTACTCTTTAAAATGCACTAAGTTAAGTTTATTTTATTTTAGAGTAAGTTACAGTAATAGAGTTGAAGGCGCTTATTTCTATCAGTGGTTGATAGCTAGTCACGTTATTTTATTACGCTAAATTATGATTTCATCAAATAACCCCTCCCGCTCTTGGGTACAGCGAAAGGGAGCGCCAGACTTCTACTGACTAAAAACCACCCATGTTCCTTCTTAGCCCTATATGTCAAGGCCGCGGTATCTCTCGCACCCGCAACGTTCGTCGGCCCTTGACAGGCGCGCGTGGAACACGAACGCGCCGTCGACACGGCCTGTCGTCGTCATAAGACGGACGGACGGCGAGCTAGCCCATCACTCACCATCCACAGGCCCGCGTCTACGGTGGCCGGAAGCCGTCACGTGGCCGAAGCCGTCACGTGGCCCGCATCGTTGGCCTAAAGTAGGTTTTCGATCAAGCATATAAATGTACGGCGATGTGACCGTACAACCCTGTTAAACTGGAAGCCAACTCAGACATGTAAGGAAAAAGATTGGAAGATACAGCAGAACTTTACAAGTATGGATTTGCCCAATTTCTAGGTTCAACAGCAACATTGTCACAGTCACCGCACGCGTTGTGAGGACCCAACGACCCGGTTGCATAAATTCGTATCGTGACAATTATACGGGACATTATCTCCGCTGCCGTTGTCTCCCGGATTTTTGTACCGTTTTCATTTGCAGGGTTATTTTTTTAGTTCGTCCTGTTTGTTGTTTTTGGTAAGATGATAGTAATTTTTTTAATGTTATTTTTATCCATTCATCCATAGTTGTTCCAAAAATCTGGAGATCGAAATTAAATCGTTATGGGTATAAATTAGGGCACGCTACGATAGCAGCGGTAAGTCCTCTCTTTGGGTGGCTTGAGGGGCACCACGTCGCCCTCACCTTCCGTGTGCCGCAGGTCCTCACTGGACACGGTTGTTTCCGGTGGTACCTGCACCGCTTCAGGCGGGAGGAGACGCACGGATGTCACCACTGTGCGGATCGGCTGGAGGTCACAGTGGAGCACACCGTGGAGGTCTGCCCCGCTTGGGCGGAACACCGCCGTGTTCTCGTAGCTGTGATCGGTGGCGGCGACCTCTCGCTTCCGGTCTTGGTGCAAGCCATGGTCCAGGGCGAGATGGAATGGGACGTCGTCGCCTCCTTCTGCGAAGCAGTGATGCTAGCGAAGGAGGTGGCGGAACGTGAGAGGGAGAGAACCTTTCGTCCCAGCCGCCGCGGGAGAGACTCCGGGCGTTTGGGGCCACGTGACGGCTCCCGGACACCGTAGACGCGGGTCTGTGGACGGTGAGTAATGGGCTAGCTTGCCGTCCATTGGTCTTATAACGACGACAGGCCGTGTTGACGGCACGTTTGTGTTCCACGCGCATCTCAAAGAGATGTCAGCAACATGGAAGGGGCCCACAAGGGCCGACGCCCGTTGGGGCTGCGGGTTGTTGTAAGGGATACCGTGGCCTTGATATAAAGGACTAAAAAGGAACATGGGTGGTTTTTAGTAAGTAGAACTCAGACACTCCCTTTTGCTGTGCCCAAGAGCGGGAGGGGTTATTTGATGAAATCTCAATCCCAAAAAAAAGGGAATGAATTGCTTTGTATGCAAATAAACTAGACAAACCGACTTAAAAACAGACTTTCTGTTAAAGAGAATCGACTAGGTTCATCATCATAATTCTCTTGCCATTATTCCAATTTATTTGGGGTCGACGCATCATGTGTTCCCCTTACATACCTCTCTGTTTTACGTCATCTCATGAGACACCTCTTTTCTTACCACATCACTCCTAACAAAGTCCATCCATCGTTTCTTTGGTCTTCCTCTACTCGTATACCCTTCCACATTCCACAGTCATTACCGAAAAAATCTACAGCAGACATGTGGGTCCTATGTGCTCTGAAAAATTACGACTCATCTACAGATAGAAACAACCATAAATATGACATAAATAAATGCAGTTACTCCTATATAGAGTACTTCACACAAGCACTTAGCAGTTGCCTCAACACCAGACCAATGCAACACCGTATTGAGACATAACATAAAACGCCAAATCTCATAAAATTGTGGTCCGCTCTTATATCTACATTTATATGGGAGATCGCGCTCACAATGTCGGTTACGGTACCATATGACGCACTTGTGTAATGGTCTGTACAGCGTAGTTGTATGTAAACATTTCTTCTTTATGTATTTAATTTGAACACCAATGGACGCACGCATAATGGCGGCAGCATGTCGCCGCGGTTTGGCGAATGGACGCGTCCGGATATAGAAGGGTATTAAACTGGATGTACTAAGTTTCATATGCTACGAGTTGATGTTTACTAGTGGACTGGGCCGTATTGTTAATAAATGTACTCAATGTTACGATTGTGCGAATATTTGCAACTGAAACAAAACTAGACATAACAATATAACATCACATCACACCTGTAATTGCCAAAGGCAGAGGTGTACCTATTTGGGAGCGAGCTAATTGCCACCAACCGTGCACATATCGAGACTCCGTGGCTGCTATTGAGAAATTCCTGATAGAAAAACCCTTTGCCAGCCCTGGTTATCGCACCCATATTCTCATGCACACGCCTCTTTTTTTTTTAATTAACCAACTCATTCATTTCTGTCATTTTTCAAGGAATTAAAAACACATCACTACGTTCTATAAAAATGAGAAATTATCATACAAATGTTTAAAAATTGTTAGAAAATATTAGCTTCAAAGTAGATCAAATCCTTAACCCCATCTAGAAGTTTTAGTTTCTAATTGTTCCGTGGTTTTAGCACATAGTTACGTTCTATAGAGGTGCTACGTATAGCAGAGCCAACGTGCTATGTGGCTATGAACTGGACAATCTATTATTAAGAATTCATATGCATACAGTGAGAATTTTAATGGAGGCTGTATGATAATAGATAGTTCAGTCCTTATTGCATTTTATGCAATGTGCTGTGAGAAATTAAATGGTATATTACATTTATAAAATTAATTTAAAATCAAAATGTGAAACTATTTTTTCCAGAAACCATAACGTAACACTACCATTTCGCCACTTCATGAAATATCTCTTAACTTGATATCATAACTGACTAACTACATCCTATTAAAAACACGAAAATAAAATCACAAAAGCTCACAAAATAATGACCCTTCATATAAACGAACATTTTTAACGCGAAACCTGCAACAACGAAATTAATTAAAATCTCGCCCGGTACAAATTAAACGGTCCTTCGGATGCACTTTTCGCTGCTTTTCCGGCGGGCAAACAAACATTTTGATTAACAACTTGCGTCGAATCAATCAATTTAATTGGTAGACGACCAACTCTGCGGCAATTGCCTTTTTCATCAGAGCAACAATGAATAACATCGAGGTAAAACTAACTAGCTATTTCAGTCACCCCAATAATACTATCGAGGCAATAAAAAGGCCGAAGTAAGTGTTAACCTGTAGGTATATCTTTAATGAGCCAAAAATAGAAATGAAAAAATAACAGTTAGACGAGGTCGCGGCAGATCGAGGTGGAGATGACTTGGATAGGATTGGCTTAGATGATATGCAACTGGTCATACATAACACAATATTTTCATCGCTATTTCAGCCGAAAGACGTCCACTGCTGGACATAGGCCTCCTTCAAGTATTTCCACATTAACCTGTTCCATGCGTCTCCCATCTAGCCGATCCCCGCAATCTTCGCCAGTGCCACAGCTCATAGTTCACCTAATGGTAGGATTTCTAGCATAACGTCTTCTGTTTCATCCTCATCATCATCATTTCAGACGAAAGACGTCCACTGCTGGACATAGGCCTCCCCTAAGTGTCGCATGTCACATTGACCGGTCCCGTACGTCTCGCATCCAGCAGATTCCCACGACTTTTACGAGTTCTTCCAGTTCGCAGCACCTATATTAGAGATAACTAAAAACAAACACAGCACAGTTCTCTCAAACTGTGCCAAAAAGCTTGATAGGCCAACTGCACATTAAGGGAGAACTATGCAAAATAGGGCACTTAGTGTTGAATTGGGTCGACTGGCTTAAACGTTGGGTAGCTTATGCGTTCCCGCAATCTTTAAATCGTGAACATTATTGTTATCTTCTGTACTTGGCGCTTTTCTTTTGTTAAGTTTCTTTAAGATTGTATTTAAAAATATGTTTTTCGTCTATAAAAACAGTTTTTTTTTCTATAAGACTTCAAGCAGATACCTAATACGTTTGAGTGTATTTCAGGTATCTTGAATTTAACTGACTCACCAACTGCCATGTCACAACAAGACAATCTGTTTATAAAACCACACTCCCACAGTATCATTTTAATGAAAGCTTCTCAAGAAACTCGACGATGGCGGCTGTCTTAAACGCGGCAAAACGATTTCTAGTCAAGACTAGACACGGCGAGCGCTCGATACAATCCCCGTAAACGTTCAATTCCATATTTATTTCCGCTCTACCGCAATCGTATCCATCTAAAATTCAGTGAAACGCTTTCATATATTTCTTAATAACGTCGTCTATTTCAATAAAACCTAGTCCAATTCACGGCGAAACAACTAAATGACGCAAACAAACCTAACCATTCCACGTATCGTCATAAAGGCTATTTTTATTGCTTACAGTTAACATAAAGTTTATCCGGCTTCATCCCCTAACGTCTCTAAATGCAATCCAAACGCAGTGGAACCAGGAATTATACCAGCATTTACTTTCAACGATGCACTCAAGATATTTTCAAGTGTGGCGAAGTGAGGGTTAAATGTGGAGTTATTTTTATTTCAATAATATTACAGTTTTGATATAAAATCTTGGATTCTGTACAAGGTATTGAAGTTTCATCTGCTTCGGAGTGTACGATTTAGTTTCGAATTTTATTCTGTAGCAGAGAACGTTTCTGCGATATTCAAACAGCCTCTGGAATAAAATAAATAACATGAAATATTACTTCGCCGTTCTGGCTAAATCGCAAAAAATAATTGCATAAAATTATATACGGAGCAATTTGCTAAAATGTACCTTTACGTTTCAGTTTAAATTCTCCTGACTCGGGAATAACACGTTCGGAACGACGTTACTTAAAATTATTTTCTTCAAATGGATACTTTATATGCTGCGCCCGTGCCTCTGACCTACTCGTTTCACTTATTTCGATATTGGACTCCACTAATTTTGTTTACTTATTCATTAAAATGGAGAGAGATGGTGGACTCCAGCGAAATGCTTTCGCTATTAGATTTTTATCGAAAACTGAATACGTGAAAGTGGATTTTAAAAGAGGCAACCTTTTTCTGTAACTGCTCTGATAAAGTTATGTCGATACATTTGTTGAACCATTAAAGGGAGTAGCACAACCTGCACAACTTTTGTAAAATTAGAGTATTGAGTTTTACTAAAGAGAGAATGAGTGGTTTTGAGATGGTATTTTGTTTTATTAACATACCATCGAACATGAAATCGGTCAACTTTAGCCCGGAGTTTACTTTACATATTGGAATAACCCAGTTTTGTTTTGCTCATGCATTTTGACCACAGCCCTATATTTCGTGGGAACATATCGATGGAACGCTACAATAAAATATGTAACCGAAAATTCAACCACGACAAAACGAAAAAGGTGACAAAGCCGGAGACAATTTAAAAGCAACCAAATAATAGTAGTAGACAGAAATCCTGACATGTGTCGAGCATCAGACTGGAATGTAAAAGAGAGAGATGAAGGATATTGCTTGTGAACACGGCATAAGATATCATAAGATATCCCAGATATTACTGCAGATTTACGTAGAGAATGCAACGGTCTGGGAAACCTTTGACGGACTGCCGATCCGCATTTTGAATTATTCATTCGTTTCCCAAAAGTTTACCAAGACGGCCGCATTGAACATGGCCTTGTTTTATAGTTTATGAAATTTCGCTCCCTTTTTTACGCGGGCTATGGTTTATGTTCAATGTTTTATTCGGAATTTGGTTTTGTTGATTTTGAATTTGTTTTTGAGCATTGAGTTATGAACTTTTAAGAGGTTGCTGTGCGTTTCATACATAATATAATCTATTTTATATGATAAGAAAGCTTGAACCACTGTTTGATTGTTTTATTTTAAAGTTTGAAAACACCGTAAAATGTTATATTTCTTTTATGAATTTCACCGTTTGGAAACACTGCTTTAGGAATTTGGTAGAATCAATTGTAAAACTTTCATAAATCTTGCACCAGTTTCAAAATAACAAATCTCTATTACCACTGACAGTAACACATTGTGCTATTTCAGTCTAATTCACTAATAGACTTCAATGAGCGTCCCAATAAGTCAGTGTAACAATAAGTCAGCCTGTTCGGCCACGTGCCTCTCTGCAACATCCGTTACCCATACTGCGACGCACAAATCGGTTCGTTTGGCAAGACAAATGGCTCCCGTCTGCTTGCTAACATACACAGATTGCATTTTCAAAAATTACTCGAAAAAGAGTTTGAAATCCAATATCGGGTGCAGGCGCAAGTATGAATGCTGTTGTATTTTTTACTCAACTCAAAAATTAGGATTCCAAACTCTAAACTGTCTCCTACAGAGTTCATTTCCTGTTGCTCCACAAACACAGTCGGCATATGAAAAGTGATGCTCTGATATTGATATTCCGTTTAGCATTGTCGTCGCGCTTCAACCGTGTCACCCTCTGTTACCACATTCTGCTTTTTGTTTAGCAACAATAGAATTTATTACTATTATGCCGCGATTTAGGTATGTCATGCCCATTGTTCGATTAGCGATCGGCACCCATCGCGTTTCGAAAGTATTCGCGTTGTGGTATTTAACGCCGACGGTGGCATCATAAGGCGCTTCGTTAGCGCTCTGTTTAGAATCCAAATCGTGGAATTAAGTAGTAGGTAATTAAGATAAATTAGTGTCGATAAGAGCCTTGGACGTCAACGTGCCAACATCGTCGCCATGTCTAAACGCTTCGGCGAAACAAAAACTACAAAACGTTTTAAAGATCCGATTAATAATGAACTTGGTTTTGCAAATATCCAAAATAGTTAGTGTTTTATTCTCGATTGTACTTCTTCAAATGGGGATTGTAATTGCAAGAATTCGAAGTTATAAAACGTGTTCTTTTACATCAAACAAATTGTTTTCTGAACTCAATATCAACACATGAATCTTGCCAAAAAGCTTGTGTTACGGAATGGAAAATTCAAAAGAGGTCGTAATAATCCGAAAGTAAAGGTCTGACACACGAAGCTGATAGTCTTCCGCGGGGGAAGGGAATTTAAATTGAGCGCCGTACAGTCATCTCAATAAGCGGCTTGGCTCTCAACACGGCTCGTAAATTCGACGCCAATTGTTTGTTTTCAACGGAATACGTTGCGAAGCTAAAAAAAGTGAGAAAGAACTTACGCTAAGTGTGGATGAGGTTTTAAGGTTAAAACCTGTGACCGAATCTGTAGGTTTTTTCGCTTTTATTTTTCAAATTAATTATGCCAGATAAATCTTCTTGTTACTTAGTTTCCAAGTTTGACAACGAATTAGCAGACATGTACTGCGAAATATCTTCTAATTTCCGTTATACATATAGCGTCCCAATTACTGCCTTATTTAAAATCTGTCAAAAAAAAAAACTCGTATCTTTTTATCTAATTAAATGAAAAAACATTATCCGTAGCAACACATGCGCTGATCAGGTTCTATTCTAGTGTTGCTAGATTTGGAAGTAACGCTGCACGCTGTTTGGAAGTAATCTTGTGTTGTCAATACATTTCACTAAACAACGTTCATCAACAGCGCCGCCCTCCAACGTCATATGAACGCTAAAAGCCTTACCTTTGATCTTCTATGTATCATATCCATTGCTACACCTTGTTTCGTACATCCAGCCTCCTCTGCCAAATACACTTCGTAAATCTGAACTTTTCTTGGCTATATCCGAGTATAAAATTGTTTAGTGTTATACAAGCTACATCAATCTATACATCGGTACTTGTAGGTGCGGTATTGCTGCAAAAGCAGTAGTGATTTGTTCAACGCATCTTTCTGATTTATTCGTCTGGCCGTAAAGTTGTTCAAATAAAGGTTTAGAATGCCGCGGAATACGCACGTATTCGGATACGATTCTCGACACGCACACTGACTCTTTAGAGTAAAGACGTCGTCGGCACATTGACTTCCCGAAACTGTCAAATTTTCCCAATCACCTTTAGCAATAAATTAATCTGTTTAATAAAGTTGACAGAATTGTATATTATAGGGATGTTTACCGACTTAAAAAAATGTGACTCTAATTAGTCCGTCTGTTAGATTATCGAAAAATATTAAATACGTATTTTTTGTTTTATCAGATCAATAAAAATTGACAAAGATAAAACGCGTGAAAGATTTGAGTAACTTTGGTAACGTCACTGCCCGCTAAAAAATGTCATTCTAATGTCTTAGAGTATGACGTCACACGAGATACATTTTGAAAGTAATATTAGAACTAGTACTTCAGTCTATCTCCATGTTCTTCAGTCTATCTACTTCTTTTGTGTCTGTTGTTCGCAATCTTTCTTTCTGTCTTTAATTTATCTGTGCGAATTTGACTGTTTCATAAGTATGTGTAAAAAGATGTCCGTGTAGAGGTAGGATGCATTCGTAATTTACCGATTTTATTTTTGTCCGGAATATTAAATTGTACTGCACCAACACACAAGAAAGTAGTTTTTTTATGCACGAAATTTATTCCGCACAAAAAATCATATTCATAGTCGCGGCCACAACATATCAATGCCGATTCAACCAATCCATTAATATTTGTATTAAATTGTCCCAATTTGGTACCGCGTCTGATATTTCTTCGCACTGGTTAGACAGACCCTTACCTAAATCTTTGAGCATTCCAAACAGTTTTACGAATGAGTAGCTTTTTTCATTTTGTTACGCATTTTGTAGTTGTATTCACGAATACGACAAACGTTTATGTTTTCAATTACGATAGAAGATTTACGATTTTTTTTACAAAATGATGTGTCATTTGCTATCTTCTCTTGTGCGTCGTTGGAATACGAAATATTATGAGTTTCTATTAAAAGAAGTGATTGGATTACTCTGAATATAAATTTTGACCACCGATAAAATAATGTTTTATTTATATTGGTTATTGCAGTTGTCACTTTTTCCAACATACGAACTTATCTGGGATGTTAGATTTAACGGTAAAATATTGAAAGCATATCGACAATAGGGTAGTTGACAAAAAGAAACTAATTAGTCCGTCAGATAGATTGACAAAAAAAAAACTAATTAGTCCGTCAGATAGATTTACAAAAAATATTGAACATATATTTTTTCTTTTTTCACGTAAACAATTAATGAAGACGATACAGTGCTTTGAAAAGTCGCGTGACGTCACAGTTTGGTTCATTTTTTACCAGAAAATGACGTCACCACGATCTTTGACACGTTTTATTTTCGTACAATTTTATTAATTTACAAAAACACGTTTCCAATATTTTTCGACTATCTAACTGACGGACTAATTAGACAGAATCATTTTTTTTAGTCAGTCAACTACCCTATTTAATAGACTGGCGATTGATAGGCACCACTATTCCAATAGCTTTTAGTCTGGTGTCTCTATCTATATTAAAACTAGTAGTATGTCTATCTATATTAAGTCTATATTAAAACTTGCACAGACCAATGCTCTAAATAGTTCTAGAACTATGCATATTTAATTGTGTATTCTTAGTTATATTATCATTATCAAATTAGCTGTTTGCCTCAATCTACATAATTTGCATTGATTGGCCAGACTAAACAGCCAAACTATTTTCATATCTTCAATTCTACATCTACCAAACATTAATGTACATTTTTAAATGATTGATTTACACACTGCATAAATTTTAAACATAAATATATTAACCCAAACAATGGGTTAACATGCGGGCTTTTATTGACAGCTAATATCTGTTTAAATATCTATTGGAAGGTTTAATCTCATTGTAAATCATTATTAAACGTTTGTTTGGTTTTTCACTGATATTTATTACGCATACAATTCATGGTACACTTGTATTTCTTAGGTGATTCAAGAGTTAGTGTTTTATGACTTTACAGTGGGCGATATCAATAATGTGGGTATCGGAAAAATTGACGTTACTCAATTTCGTTCTCAGGGTAAATGTTGGAGAACCCTCTGCTCAGACTGCTTGGCAATGTGTCTGAACTAATTTTTTTGTTTGCATGGTGCAGCAAAAAATGCATTACTTTTTAATTGTAAAAGAGTCTACAAGACAGTCAGAAAAATGAAACTGGTTTCTAAATACAAATGATGGATACAAAAAAAAAAAGAAGACTACATGGTTACGTTGGTTCTTCTCTTTTTACCCAATTGCTGTAAAGCCCAAAATTAGGGTTGTAACTAAAGCTATTATAAAATAATCAAAAAACCGAATGGAACAGAATTTCACTGTCGCGATCGACAAAACTGCGTTACTTTTTCACACTATCTTGAAGATGATACAATTTCCTCCATATCAGCGCAAATGATCGGATCGTAATCGTCACTTATAAATCCAGACTTTAGGAACTATCGTTTGGCAACACGCCAAGTATCGGTGTCACATGCACCTACTTGTTTCACGCTTGTGTTGTGCCTGTGTCTTTATCAAGATCTGTAAATAAACTGAGTACATACGAAGAGATACTCGTACATAGTGCAACCTCTTTGGTAATCTGACTATTTACACTATAATATTATCGTAATTGACTGTTGCCTCTTGTGGGTGTTGCTGGTTGTTATTGTTGATATATAGTTGTTGTTCTTATTGTTGTGACTGTTGTTGTTGCTTGTTGTCGGCTGTTCTTGTGATTTATTTTACTCTATCGGTTGGCTCATTTGCAACATGTCACTTTCGCAGAATGTCTACTGGTAGCAAAATGTGTCTTTCTCATAATGACGTTTTCGCAGAATGTTGCTGATTAACTATTAAGTATCGACGAATGTTTTGACAAAATCTGTTCTCAATCCTGTGTCTGTTTACTCCTTGAACGTTTGCCCAGCACTGTTTGTGGAGAGTGCGGAGTCTCATTCATAGTTTTCACGTCAAACATAAAAACACACTACGTTGTTTGTTTACTTAACTTCTCTATAATTATCACTGTAATCAAACGTGATCACTGAAATACTTAAAAGCCTTTGAGACCTACTAATAATAAAAATAATAAACATCGAGTTTTACCAGCCAAATTGTAGTTACACGTTCGATTATGTTCATACTTGAAACCTTACTTAGAGCAATGTTTCGATCATCGTTATACTTACTGTTAATTATATAACGATGATCAAAACATTGCTCTAAGCAAGGTTTCAAGTATGAACATAATCGAACGTGTAACTACAATTTAACACTTACTTACATAATACTGGCGCTAAAGCTACTTATTGCAGCCGCCGCTGATTGCCTCTGCGTTAATTACAGGGTAAAGCATAAGCCATACATGTGCGATTTCGTATTACTCCGTATACCTAGTTACAGGTTTAGATACGCTTAGTCTTCTTGCTGGTGAAACTCGATGTTTATTATTTTTTATTATTCGTAGGTCTCATTGTTGCACTTCATTGTTTACTCTACATAGGTATATTATATAAAAATGCCAAAAGAAGGCCAAGGTCCAGGATGCTGATGTTCAGGGCTCTAGAGAGAATACGCACATTACTATGTATGCCGTGTCCAGGAGTATTCCTTTCTAAATCAAACCCGCAATGAGAGCCATGGAATTAGCTTGATAGAACTCAAAGCATCCTTTGAATTGTAACTATTTTCTATTTCCAACATGCTTGTACAAACGGTTTATATAACGAGTAAGAGAGAATTAACATCACTCACTGATCAATGAAACTCTATATCCTACAAAAAAAACTGTTATGATGAAAACACTACTAACTGATAAGTCCACGGTACAATTAAAAAAGAATTGTTTAAAAAACAAGAAAATACATATAATAAAACCCGACTATGCAAAAAGCGCAAACTAATAAAACCGCGGACAAACAAAACAAGAAAATACACCTTAAATTAATTCTTAGTAAATAACTTCATATTAAGTAAAATTATAATAGAGGTCAGCCGAAGTCGCATGCCACTGATACTTGATGCTTCTTCATGGCGTTCTCATTGATACAGAAGTCAGCTGCTAGTTGCCATTAACAAGGTGGCATGCGACTACGACTGTCTTCTATAGATAATAAGTTCCTTCCTTTTGGCTTCGCCGTAGTCGAGTAAAAACTGTCTTGACTTTGGCGTGCGTTCGATCATACATGTACCTTGAAGCACGATTACACAAATGTTCTAACCCAAAAACTTTAAAATAACGCCCCAAAAAGGTTTAGGCTTTAATTTTATAAATCGACTGATCCTTGGCCTGTGCCCGCACCCTTGTGTCACCAAACCCGATCCCAAAAGGATCCGTCACGCTCAGCTCACAATGAAATCTGTTGTTTCATATGAGATCATATTAAGGATGGACCGCTGTCGACGATTTTGATATCGAGCTGTTACAAAAGGATTTATGATATTTGCGTAGCTAGAGTATTGTACAGTCACGAGCAATAGTATGTTATACACATTTGACTTGCGAAATAACGATTGCAACTGTGATATACGACCTACTTTATGATAATAAATAATATATGAATTCCAAGATATTAGTTTCGTCACATGACACTAAAATGAAACCAAAACAGAAGGCGAAAATTGCTTCCAAACGTGCTGAGCGTGCTAAGTGTAAATTGGTCCTACTAATAACTGACTTATCATAATTATATTCAATTATTATTAATCTGCTTGTTGTCTGATTTCTTAAAGCTAAACGTTTCTTGGTTTCAGGCTGTATATGAAATTTTCAGGTAAATTCTAGAAATAGGCATCTGTATTCCGGCAGCTGGCATGCCAGAATACATTAGTCCTTCAAATATTCACTAAACGTTTAAGTTGCTATAGGCGATGCACTCTACCATTGAAGAGTGATGGACAGAATCAACTCACTGACCTTTTTGGTCACCAGAGTTCTATCTAGGTAATCAATTCTAGTGCCTAATCAGTGGTAGGTGGCTCATACGATTATAAATAAGCCGGAATCACGGGTACTTTCTTTCTTGAACATCGACTACAGTGCAACTGTAATCACATCACTAAAAGTTTCGGCGATCCTTTGTCATGAAACGGTTGATTTAATTTGATTAGTCGTCGCCTCGGCCAATGGGTACATGGGGTCACTGGTCAATTTTAAATTTTTTAATATACGGCTTTTAAATTATACGATTTAAAATTAAATTATGGCCTCGACTACTTTTACTCTATTGTTAATCTATAAAATTTATAAAAAGCTATGTGAAAGCTGATGTGACTTTAATGTAAGATAATTAAATGTGAACACTTAAAATTAGAGAAATACTTTGAAGGTGTTTCGCAGAGAGATTATTTCTTAGTGTTGGTATATCAAATTCTCAAATAAAAATAACATCTTAGTTTGCTTTGTGTTTGCCGTTTGATAGTTGTTATTAATCTGCTTCATAATAAAAACAAAACATGTCACCAGGTTCTGCACTCGCTATAAGATTAAATATTTAGATAAAACATTGTATGAAAAGATAAGTCTTTTTCATCTTTTTACCTTTTGCGAAGAACTTTTATTATGATGACAACAACTTCGTCAAAAGTAATCACAGAACTTACTGAATGGTCAAAAGAGACCTCAAGCTCATAACATTGACAAACCCACAGAAACTGGACGAAACATTGCAATATTTCAGAAAGAGCAAAAGCCACACAATTTATGACATACAATCGACATATTTATGGTGTCTGTCAGCCAGGTAATGGCATGAAAACACCGCAGAGGCTTACTTATAGCAATAAGTTTGGGAAAAACACAAATAGAAGTGGGTGTAGTAACACAATTGAGGGACCGACCCTCACTTGAAAGTCGTGCATAAGTAAAAGTTGTAGGATGAGCGAGGAAGATGAGTGTTGTCAATATGGGGGTTTTAATAAATTAGATTATTTATTTTGCTGCATTTTGTGTCTTCAGTAACCCCAGTGCAAGGTAAATTTGGAAAATCCTTGGAGGATTCTTCTTTCATAGCCAGCACCATACATATTTCAAAATTACTTATTCAACAAAAAGACCTAATCATCTGCATAAGGAATCCTGTGATCAAGTCTCGTATGAACTATGTTCGTTAAAACCGTTAAAAAAAAAGAACTCATTAATCAAGAAAAACTATGACAATATAATATTAAGGTAAAAAGATTAGTACAGTGTTGTATCCAAGTCTATTCTGGAGCATTGCCTACTTTAGGTAAAAAAAATCCCGACTAAATTGTAAAGATAACTGACTATAATTTATTTAAATACATTATATACATATGAGTATGATACATCGGAAAACCCGTCGAAAATTCAAAAATTTCAGTCATAAATAAAAACCGACCGCACATTTTGTAAAATTATCTACACACATTCGTATTCTAAACGCAATCTATAAGTTCTTCATTACTTATCTTCAAACGCATCGATACGCAACATTTATTACGACTACCAATTGCAATCTTATCTTTACCGTCCTGAAAATTATGAACAAACCTTAACTTAAAGAGCTAAAGACGATAATCGTGGAGGGGTTTGTTTAATAGGATGTAAGATAGGATTGTTTGCGACTGTCTAGAGCCGTTCTATCACGTCAAAACAAGGAGTAGGGGAACAATGTATTGCAGTTGGCAATCTTAGTGCCCTTTCCACAATATCTTTAGTGTGACGCCCCTCAATATGAATAATGTGTCATACGATCGCGCCCTTTTATCTGAACTGAGGGAAACACACTGAGATTTTGTAGTAATATCGTTGGGGTGGAAACGTTTTGTGTATTACGATGTTTTCGTGATAAGTTTGTAAAGGTTTTTCTTTATAGTGTTAATTTGAATTTTTATTTTTCCCAAAAATATGGTTTATGTCCATCTACCCTCACCGGTTTGACAACACTGGTACTATTTGCAACTATTTGTCGCATCTACCACTTTTCTCTGCGTACTGGTCGCAGATGACATTTAAATTATTTGAATTCTCCACCAGCGTTGGCAGACGCGACGATCAAGTAGCCGTCGGACACCACCAAGTACCTATTTCAATTAACAAATAGAAAGGAGAAGGTCAGATGTTATCTTGCATTAAGTTATTAAAACTGCAAGAAAATTACAGTACAACCAATTTTAGAAAATTATGAAAGGTCCTTCAAACTAGCAATGACGAGTTGCAGACCGGCTGCGGACACCAGATTCTACAGTATATCAGCACAAATTCTGAAATAACTGAAAACATTATGCATAGACAAGAAAACAGAAAGCTTACTAAACAAGACAGTAACATAAATAAAAATATCCCAACGCCTATTGATAACATCAAGATTCGGCGATCAAACACACTTCATAGCTTTTATTTTTAGTTCTGTAATAAAATGTTCCTGTCAATGCCATAAAGGGGACAATCAACTAATGGTAAAGTTGAATAGTAGTCATAACTTAGATAGCGTTAATTACAATCAACAATTTACTGAAAGAAATAAATGGAAAGCATTTTCATTCATACATTTAGCAAGGTATAATGTGTTATGAAAAGGTAAAAAAAACACCTACAATATGTTTCTGATAACTTTGGTGATGTTCGTAAATAACTTAACGCGTAATCCCCGATTGATTTTTAACGCCAGCTCCGAGTAAAACCAATCCTAATAATAAGCATTGTTTAAAAGATTTTTGAAAATTTATAAGAATAATCCCATATACGTAAGTACGCTAGACAATGTTCCCATAGCAGACCTATGCGTTACCAATAAAAATAAACTCACTGAGAACTAAAATGTTGCTAAAATTAGAACTATCATGTCAACACTTTGGTTTTCAAGTAAAATAAAAAATATATTTGATATTTTAACGACCAGAAATTACTAAGTCCACAAAACTAGAGGCCAATGAAATCTTAAAAGTAAGGATAACTCTTTTAAAATGGGTTTTTAAGTACGCAAGAAGCGTGTTAGGCTCTCTATTTAGATAAAAAGTCAAATTGATAATGACCGGTACTTAACAATTTAAATAAATTCTCACTGACTTTGATTTTATGTTATCACTTTACGATAACACGACTAAGTACTATCAAATCATGTAATTCTAATAAATGTTTTACTATAACTTAGTTTATCTTCTAAGAAACAAATAAGTTTAAAAACTAAAACCCGATTACAAACCGCAGTCTTAAAAGCAGAAAACAAGAAAATAATTCTTGTCTGATATTCATATATTGAATTTGTATATTTCAATTTAAATATAAGAAAAATTATCACAGAGGACTGCCGTAGATAAATCAAGCAACCTAAAAAAAATTTAAGAAGTCTATCATGTCTATTTCATAAAAGTCATCGACCCGACGAATTACCTGACTACGGCGGAGCCGAATAAGGTAATGTTTTTGATAGGCTTTTCCGTCAGGAAGCAAGAATAACTATAGGACAAGATATAAAAGAAAGTATTAAAAGAGATAATATTTAAAAGCCGTATAATAATATTTTACGAGACAAGAAAAAAACATATAACGCGCATTATGACGTATTTAAATGAGCATTCACCCTACGGCATAAAAAAAATGTGAGTACAAATACTTGTATTATTTTTGTGGGGTGGTTCTTTAGGGGCAGGAAAAGCCAATGTTTCGGCTCGATAGGCCTCCGTAAAAAAATGCATGGGTTCCATGCAATATTTTAATATTAACCGTGTAATGGGGAGCTCGGTGCATTCTCGGGTTTTCAAACGAATGTAAGGATTAGTGTAGGTGCGGTTTTATAAGATTAATGAGACTATAAAAATGCTTGTTTTAGGTAGGCACTAAAGCGTTTTGGGTTTAAATAAGATAAAAGGATCTCTGCTAAAATTGGTATGTCTAAAATATTCGAAATACGTTAGCTCACAATAAGTTCTCCATTTCATACAATGGAGACAATTACCTAAGTTGCTGGAGACCAGAGCTACGGTCATAATATTATAATATTGACATATCCTGTATTTTGTCGAAGATTTTACTACAACAGTCACCTTTTAAAGTCGTAAACAAAGCGCTAAAGCTAAGCACTGATACAGTTTTTAATTCGGGGTAGGCCAGTAACGTCCTAGAATCAACTGTGAACTGTGTTACGGAACTCAACAAACATAGCTGAAACTGAAAGTATTAATGTTACCAAAAAAAATATTGGCATCTCGTAAAATAGATCTTGGATCTTATCCAAGCTAAACACATCTAAATTGACCTCAGAATTGTCCATACTATTGCCACCCATTTGTCCATAACTGCATAAACAACTTTCATGCACACTGTGAGGGCAACATCGGTTTGCACTCCCTGATATTAGACTAATATTCAGCTAACCCTCCGCTTTATTAAAAAAAACCAAGGGCCATTTGTATGTATTTATAGTTCCCAAACATAATGCGCCCTGTCAACGGTAACATCCTCCCCATAGATTAATTTTGTTAAAACATTTTGCCTATCAGTACTTCTTTCTTTGAGGTCTGCGGAGCTTAAGGGCCTCGGAAATTCCACCACTCATGTTCTTTTATTAGGTGCAGGCATGTTCGAAAATTGAAACGAGGTGCAGAAATTGGCTTTTCTTTAAAATGAAAAAGTTTTAGAGAGGGCACGTGTTTTTTTAAACAAGGGGCAAGTATTGAGTGGTTTTTTATTAAAAAGTTTATTTGACTAGTGCATTATTTACCAGTATACAACAAGGAACATGTGCAAAAAAAGAACTAAGTATATGAAAAAAAAAACGTTCATTATTTCTCTCTGTCACAGTCACAGCTTTTGCGCCTAAGGCCAAGTGAAGAAAAAAGTGTATCTAAAAGAATACAATAACATTTATCGCACGTGCCATGATATTTCTCAATAAACATCCGTCATGGACACACCATAACTTCGCCCTAGGATGCAATAACAGATAAAAAGTGGAAAAACAACGAACGAAAACATAAAATGTCTCTCATGTTTATTGCAATCCCAGTTTGTGGTACCGAGATATTGCTATCTGATGTCTATAAATAATAGTTTAGGCAACTTTATGCACGTACACGAAGCTTGTTTAAATATTATGTGCTTTATTGCAATTGCATTGTAAAAATGATAACAGCTTGCAAGTTTGCTAAATAGTGCTGTTTTAATGTTTAAACTCTGTTAATAGGATTACACTCTGTTATTAGATTTTCTGCAGTTTATAGTTTATACAGTTTTTTTGTAAAAAATTTGTAAATCTTACTTACCATTTTAAATTTACGTAAATCTCGTTCTCTTAGGTAACTCAAGTCTTCATTATAGGGATATTTAATGTTTTTTTTTCTACCGGTGACCAACAGTTTAAAATGTTTAAATGAAAACTGGCTAATTATAAAAAAATAGTGAAAGAAGAGTAGAGTAACTTTTTCTGGCGTTTTCTTCGTGTAGAAGGATTTTGAGTATTTTTTATTTAAAATGCGTATGTTCATGTTCATAGTTTATTCAAGAGGGAGCTATAGATAATGTTACAACTTTTATAAGAGAATGGCACAGATAACAAAAAATATTTAAAAAACAATGGACAATTTAATGTTTCCAACACTAACTTAAGAAAACGAGATTTACTGCCGCACTCAGAGACGTTTTATGATTAGTTAAGCCATCACTTAGTAAAGAGTTTGCACTTTGGTGTAGGTTTTGTATGTCTAACTTTTACTTAGTGACGGCTTAAGTCATTAAATATCTCTGAGTACGGCAGTTAGGTATATTCAAAATCATAATTAAGTTCTACAATATTAATTTCATTTCAGGCCTGATGACGTCACAAATTACATTTTAGTATGTAGGTAAGTATGTAATTGTAACTTCTTATTACAGAGTTGTTCAAAACTCGTGAAATAAGCCAGAACATCAAAATTTGAAGATTCTGATATTCTGAAAATTACAGTGATATCAAGAAAGACTCAACTTTATTTTGTAAAGACAAGACGTCGAAGAACTTCTTTTGCTTTTATTTGAAAAGATCCTAAAAGTTTTACTTAATATTTGCGACCTTCCATGTCCTTTTCAAAGGCCTGTTTAAAACAGAACTGTATCCAACATCGCTGTCTCCAGGTATGTTAACAAAACGCCCAAAGCAGACCGTACTCTCCTTCGAATACAGATTAGGGTCCTAAAAATAAACAATTTCATTCCTTCAGAGAGAATTTTAATAAAATAAAGGTAAGAGAAATCTTCAAAAGATGAAGGTGGGAGGGAACCGATGAAACGGCACTTAGCGTTCCGAGTTTAGCAGTTGACAAATTGGCCAATTTTTTTGCACCCTCCTGTGATAAAAGCGTTTCATAACAGTCTGACAGTGAGAGCTTATTACGGGGCGTCCGACTCTTATTGACTTTAATTTTCTACTCTGTTGACGTTTCCAATGATATATATCTTCAACGGAACGGTGGAAATGGCCCTTCGCTTTTTCAAATAACAAGCGTAGCCCCATCAATCGTTACTGTCATTCATTTACGCGGTCCGTTCTCGTGAAATATTAGTGTTATCTATTGAGAGGAATCACTGTAAAAACTACTTCGCCCTTCCGAAAATAATATTTCACTGTGATTGTTTTCCTATTGTAAATAAGGGAGTGAGCGGTGAGATGTTTTTGTTTGATGGGCGCGTGATTAGCTGCAGGCTTTCTCGGAAATTTTCTTTTTTTGAAACGTTTATTATGACGTTTTAATTCAACGGGATTCGGGGAATGATTTATTTTGGACGGTTTTCTGTGTCTATTCTTCTGAGAGCTTTATTCATGGGAACGTGTTCGGTAAGTAAATACAGCCGTCGTAATTTTTTTTTATCGATTGTATTACTCAGATTGTGTGCGCCCAGTACCTACGTAGAGACCATGCTAGCCAGCAAGGCTATATCGATTAACTGTCAAATTGGTTATGGCTTAGTAAAAAATATAACCATTTGACAGTTAATTAATGGTCACTATGATAGCCACTGACATTTAAAAAGATACGCTATTAGCCCTGCAGAACAGCTTTGTTGATTGCCTCATTCAAGTCTAGCATAGCCATTGCGTATCTTTCTGTGTTAGTGGCTATCATAGTGTCCATCGATTAACTGTCAAATTGGTTATGGTTTCGTACAAAATGGAACAATTTGATAGTTCATTCATGGACACTACGGTAGCTACTGACATTCAAAAAGATACGCAGTAGCCCTCCTGGATGGTTTAGCTATTTGTGACGATAGGCTAGCTAAAAACGAATATGATAACGGAAAATAAAACGATGAATATGTACTATCAAAATGCAAGAGGACTGCGTACAAAAGTAAATATGTTCTGTAAAAATATAGAAATGATAGGGGCAGATGTATTTGCAATTACCGAAACGGGTTGCAATGATTCCATACATAACGCGGAGTTGGTACCACAAAACTATACTATTTTGCGATGTGACCGGGCGGATGGGCGTAAGCAAGGCGGCGCGCTTCTTGTGGCCGCACACTGGCTCGAGCTGCGCCGAGTTACGCTACCTGAGAATGATGTTGTGATAGATAGATGTACCTTCGAACTAGTTTGTGCATCCGTACATAAAGGTAACAAGTATTTGTTTTTGTGTTGTGTTCTTTACATACCTCCAAATAGTAGGGAGTATGAATATATGTTATTGTTTAGGATATTAGAACAATGTGTGTTAAATATAAAGAGGTTATTATAGTAGGTGATTTCAATTTACACTCTTGTGATGTAAACATAAATAATTATTACGAATATTTTATATCTTTTTGTGAACTTACGCAGAAAAATAAGGTACCAAATTGTAAGAATAGGCAGTTGGATTTAATGCTATGTTCATTGAGTATAGGTGAGAGTGTGTATGTCAGGGAGGCAGATGAAGCGATAGTGCCAATAGACTTGTACCACCCGCCACTAGACATTACGGTACCGCTGATAAGCAAACGCTCAGCTGTTGGTGGTTGCACTTTTAATGATATACCTGTAAGTATGCAAGGGAGCGATTCCTGGCCACAGTGGAACTTTTATAAAGCGGATTACAGTAAGTTGTATAATTTAATAATGAATCATGACTGGTCGCCTATTTATAACATAAGCGAGCCAGAGGAGTGTTTGAATTATTTCTATGATATTATGAATGGTATTATTGATGATTGCGTTTCCAGGAAAATGCGACGCAGCCGTGTAAATTCAAGGTACCATTACCCTGAGTGGTACGCGGCAGATATTATTCGCGACATAAAATTAAAAGCACGGCTTCATAAGAAGTACAAAATTAGTGGATTAGCGAGTGATTACAAAATGTTTTCTCAGTATAGAGCTAAGGTTAAAATAATGATAGAATTGGCACACGACAAACACCTTGAGAATGTGCAATACAATCTCGCAAAGGATCCTAAATGCTTCTGGGATTATGTGAGAAGCAAAAAGGGTATAGTGAACCGTAAAAAAATCACAAAAAATGGTCAAATTTTATCGGACGCCGAATGTGTTCACGAATTTGCAAATTTTTTCAAGTCCGTGTACAGTCCCCTGAAATCAAAACTAGACGTGCAAGCCGCCGTGGCCGAGAGTAACACAAGTAGTTCCCGAGTACATATAGAGAGTATTGATAGGAGCCAGTTAAGGGAGGCACTAACAAAACTTAAACCTAAGCGTTCGGCGGGACCAGATGGCATCCCACCATTTATTTTTAGAGACTGCAGGGATTATATTTTAACACAACCGCTGGTATACGTATATAATGTATGTTTTGAGCAAGCATACTTTCCGGAACGCAAACGCTTTCTAAAGGTGAAGCAGGGAGTGAAGTTAGTGGATATAGGCCGGTGGCGGTCTTGTCGGTACCAGCGAAGGTATTTGAGTCAGTAATCCATCGTTGTGTCTTAAACCAGGTTTCAGTCACGTTGCCCGACTCACAGCATGGCTTTAGGCCGGGTTGTAGCACAACTACAAATCTGCTGAATTTTATGGCATAATGTGGTGCTTAGCGTTGATTTGGGAGTGCAGGTTGATGCTGCATACTTCGATTTTAAAAAAGCCTTTGATTTGGTCGATAATGACATTTTATTGAAAAAGCTTGCGGCAGCCGGATGCACTCCTAAATTGCTGAAATTCTTCGCTAACCACATGAGTAACAGAATGCAGTATGTAGATTATGCTGGGTACAAATCTGAGTCCTATTTTACGAGGTCAGGCGTAAGTCAGGGCAGTAATTTGGGACCATTTCAATTTATAGTCATGGTAAATGACTTGCCCGAGGTCGTCAGGAATGCCAAGTGCCTGTTGTTTGCTGACGATCTAAAATTGCTACTATCTGTCAAAGAACAAAAGGACTTTGAGGGCTTACAGGAAGACATAGACAGGGTTGTTGAATGGGGAAAGAAGAATAAGTTGGTGTTTAATACGTCAAAGTTTTCAGTAATAACTTTTAGTAGGATGAAAATGCCCAAGAAATATGACTATAGAGTGGACAACACGTTATTGAAAAGAACAGAAACGGTGCGTGACTTAGGAGTACGCCTTGACTCGGGCCTGGCATTTCGTAATCACATCGTAGATGTTTGTAAAAAAGCTTATAGGAACCTAGGGTTCGTCCTAAGAAGAGCAGAGGGTTTTACAAGCATCGCTGCGCTAACTTCTTTGTACAATGCATTGGTAAGAAGTCAGCTCGAATGTAACGCAATCATATGGGCTCCGCATGAAGCTAAATACAGTCTCATGCTGGAGCGTATACAAAATAAATTTACTAGGTTTCTGTACTTAAGGTTGTATGGTGTATATCCATTTTATCCATTGATGTATCCAACCTTGTTTGATAAAGGCATAGTGGGATACAATAAATTGGAAACAAGGAGGGACATAGCTCTTGCTACCTATATTTTTAAATTATTGCGTGGCAAGACTTCAAACCCAGGTATATTAAAAGAAGTAAACCTGTGTGTGCCCGACAATTATGTATTACGAAGGCGACGGCCACGTCTATTGGCGGTCCCCAGTGGTAGGACCAATCTACTGAGTAAAGCCCCTATAACGCGTACCTTGCATGTACTTAATGACGTAGCAGACATCATAGATCTTTTTACTTGTTCTCTGAGTGAGTTCACAAAAATCACGATGTACAGAATATGTTATAATAAATATTAAAACTGTAATTATGGCCACACTATTGAATTAGGACATTCCTGTAATGATAGTGATGATGAGTTAATAAATAAATAAATAAATAAATAAATAAATAAATAAATAAATAAATGATTTTGTGAAAATATTCAATAATTTGCTCTTGTGAACGACAAAGAACCGATTCATCTCAAGATTCTCTGTAAACTTGAGACTGTTTACATGCTGTATGATACAACACCATGTAAAACAGTTTCAAACTTGAATAATTACCCTTAAATTCAGAACAGAAGGGTCAGAATTCCCAATTAGTTCCTAATACCTACACTCGTTGTAATAGGGTCCACAAAGCATGCTAGCTCTACGAGATCACCCTCCGTAGTGGTTGGATGCTGGATACCGACGTAAGTGGTATTGATGCAGGCTATATATCGGCTTATACCCCTTAACTAATGTAATAAGATTACAAAGGGCTGTAGACAGTATGCGACACGGTACAATCGTGCCTAAAGGTACGGACTCAGATTTAGACATTAGCTTTAGAATAATTATGAAAGAGTTCTACAATGTTTGTAGGTGATACACCAATGAGCGATATTCTCTGATTTAAGTTAGATCCCTCGTCGAATCAGATTCTTAGAATACAAGCGTTCTTAAAATCTGTCATCATCAGTGGGGCTCAACGTTGATGACGACACATAAAAAGTCCATTAATAAAAAAACGAAATGACTTACTTAATCCAAGGAAGGCAATTTTAATTCCAAAGCCCATTTTCACGAATACTCGGCAACTAAACCAATACTGAACTTCAAGACCAAAGCGTGTTATTGAATTTAAAAGCGGTACTAAGCACAAGCAGTATCTACATTTTTTTAAACTTTGCCCATCACTAGGAATTTCTTCTGTACAGTACCGTCGGTGCGTTCATAAACATTTAATCTCACATACACAAATACCCAGACCCGGAACAACTATCTGTAGGTCATACAAATATTTGTACCGTGTGGGGGTCGAACCCGCGACACGCAGCGTAGTAGTCCATTGGTTCAGTCACTGCTCCAACCTCACACACACACCCCACCCCCTCACCACCCCCGCCCCCCTCACACCCCATCTTCCCTCACAGTCACTGCGCTGTATCTTGCTTGATGTTGAAATAAGGCATATACTTCTCTACCTGGTAGTTCCACCTAACTAGCGACAAAATCGAGGAAGAAAAATATCTTGCTAACTAAAGCAAACAAAACAAGCTAGTTTTACTCTAGTAAGTAAACTTCCAAATACGTCTCTGTATTCCATAACGAATCGCCACTGACGTTTTGGCGAGGCGTTAACTGCCGACCCCCAAAGGGGTAGGGGCGCTATATTATACCCATTACGGACAATCGTTTAGTCGTCTGCAAACAAAATATCTTTACGGTAAAAGCCGATCCGTCACGGAGCAGTGCGATCAATGGAGTTTGTGCTGTGTGTTGTGAACTTTTGCTCAGTTGGCTTTGATATTTTTGACTTTGGGTTATAACTGGTGTGGGTAAAATAACATAATAAAGGGTGTAAAAGTATCTACCCTTAACGCAAACGAAAGACACTTGTTCTCCCCACCACTGCGATCATTTTTTGGTTCTAGATCATACCTGGGAACCCCCTAGTTACGGAGATATTGGGGGTCAAAGTTCCAAATTTTGCACAGCTGTTTTTGAAAATACTAGTTTTTTAGGTTATAACTGTACTTAAATTACCTCAATGTTTCAACCCTTAAGGTGGAAGCTCACATCTGGCCCGCGAAATTCTAATTTTCTTACGTTTTTGGCAATTTGCAGGCCAGTGCTTGGTTGTATGTTTATGAAAATTTGATTTGCGACTGTAAGACGTATGAAGTTACCGAATTATAACCATCAAAATTATCAATACAACCCTCCAAGTTCATTTTCATGTCAAGATTGATTTTTGCATGTAAAAGTCATTCTTTAGTAATTTAGTCGTCGTTCTTTAGTAGTTAGTAATTTTGATGGTTATAATTCGGTAACTTCATACGTCTTACAGTCGCAAATCAAATTTTCATAAACATACAACCAAGCACTGGCCTGCAAATTGCCAAAAACGTAAGAAAATTAGAATTTCGCGGGCCAGATGTGAGCTTCCACCTTAAATTAACCTACTAGCACAATGTTTTAAAAGTGCTACGTTGAGTTTTACCGTAAAATGTGATTTTTGACCCAAAAAGTCGTTTCCCAGCAAAAATTTTAGCGTAAAGGGTACTTAGTTAAATGTAAAGAATGCTTGGTTGACGTATGTGTGAAGAGTTAATTTAAATCCTGTATT
Source organism: Diarsia rubi (assembly GCA_932274075.1). NCBI lineage: Eukaryota > Metazoa > Arthropoda > Insecta > Lepidoptera > Noctuidae > Diarsia > Diarsia rubi. The sequence continues at coordinate 12,834,400 of OW026424.1, read as the reverse complement.
TTTATAAAATTAAAGATTTTTAAAGTATAACTGCCGCACCCAGAAAGCTTTAAAGATTACTTAGGCCATTATTTAGTAAAGGTTTTGACAGTTTTGTCATACAAAAGTATGTTAAATCTTTACTAAGTGACGGCTTAAGTAATCATTAAATATATTGTTATCTGAGTACCGCAGTTAAGGATAAACGAAAAGACGCACTAGTGTCTGCTGGAGTAAGCTATGACTGAGTAGCGTCCAAGGACTGTGAAAATAAATTAACAGAACCTCCGGCGAAATTAACGGATACCACTAACTGTTGTTGCAATCATCAGGGGAAAACTCTGTATGAGACTGGAACAGAAACGTGGAAATTGGCATAAAAAAGAGAATCCCACAACGAGAAACGTACGAGTTTCGGCTTTGTATGATGATAATTATGGAAAAAGTATTTAAAACTTAACAATTCCACTGCCAGCTCTTGAGATCGACTACAGTCGTGATGAATTTATCAAAAGTTAGAAAAGTGACATCTATCGAAATCTTTGCGCACTTTTTCCATTTCTAGTCGAGACGGTAGAAGCCATCTGATGTTAACAGCAGTCGTGTGAAGTTTTACACATGCTTTATAGATGACGTTACTTGAGGTTGGGTTAGTCACTAAACCAATAATGTATGAATAAACGATTGGACTAATAGCGTGGTTTATTTTTATTGAAACCCATTTTATTACTGGTATTCGTAAAAGTGGCAAACGATTAAATTAATAATACAGTGGATTACAACTTAAAAATATGTAGCTAACATGCCATCTATTGATCGCTTTCAGAACTTTTTCACCACAGTTACTCTAACCGTACCAGAGGCTCTTTTGGTTCGTTTTGTTTTCCGCTAACTAAAAGAGATGACAGTAGTAGGACCTTCTTGGAAGTGATCGTTATGAGTAGCAGATGGCGCTTTTACGCTTTTTTATTTTAGTATGTCATTTGTGTAGTCTCTCAAAACGGTGAAGGAAAACATCGTGAGGAAACCGGCATGTCTAAGAATAAAAAAAATCGAAGACATGTGACATCTACCTACCAACCCGCACTGGGCACGCGTGGTGGATTATAGCCCATCCCTCTCCAAGAGAGGAGGCCTGAGTCCCTGCAGTGGGAACATTATAGGCTGATGATGATGATGTGTAGTCTTATTTTTTCGGGTTGTTTGATTGATAAAGTTTCTTTGAAACCATTACATTTTTAGTTGTTTGTGTTAAGAAACAATAAGAACAAATTATTGCAATATTACCTACTTCAAACATGCTCTAGATCTATTGATCACGCTTTGAACTTTTCCTTCACAGTTAGTTACTCTAACGTTCCAAAGGTATTTTCGGTTCGTTTTGTAACACGAAATTGGAACAGATGGCAGTAGTGGTACCTTTTATTTTTGGCAGTGTTTGTTATAACTGGCAGATGGCGGTTTTTCGAACAACCTAAAATTATTGATATTGCCAAACATTGGATTGAAAATCTTTTTTATTTTATTTATTACCATATCTATTCATATTCAACTGCCTCATTGGTCAAGTGGTCCCAAACGCCACTGCTGAGCATCAGATCCTGGGTTAGATTCCCGGGTCGGGCAAAGTGTGATTATGTTTTTTTCATCAGGAATTTCAGTAGCAGCTCGGTGTCACGACCTACGGCCAAATGATGGCAATAGGCTCGCTCCCTGTTATATGTGACCTGTTATATGGGTGTTCTAATGGGTACACCTCTGCCTGACCTCTGTGTTTAATTTAAAACTAGGTGTTGCCAGCGGCTTCGCCCGCTACAACTCGAAAGTTATACCTCAAGAAGATACAATCGGAATAAAAGCTATCCTATGTGTTAATCTAGGTTATTAACTATCTGTGTACCATATTTAATCCAAATCCGTTCAGCAGTTTTTGCGTGAAAGCGTAACAACCATCCATCTATACATACATACATACTTACAAACTTTCGCGTTTATAATATTAGTAGGATAGGATAGAATGTTAGAAAATGCCAACTACCCGACAGTATTTCATTAAAACAAACAAATAAAAACCATTCAAACACGTTCACTTGCAACTAAGTACTACAACAGACTTAAAACTTCAAGTTTTCCAAGAACAACTCGTATCTTTCATAGAATCTTTGTTTGTCAGCTCCTCTAAAGAGGTAATTACACATCCGGGCCCCATTTAATTAACGACAATGTAAACAACATTAGGGCAGACCTCAAAGGGTCAAAAACTTTCGACCTCAGTCGAACGTGACAGGACCCCCGACAGGACCCCCAACAGGACCCCAGACATACTTTTGATTAATTAATAGTTTACTACCCACGTAAGGATTAGACCAAGACGGTTACCCCTTGAGGTTTTTAGACGAGAATTGTTAATGTCACCGTAAGATAATAGTTTTGGGTTGTATGATATTTGAGGGGTGATAGCCCACGAATGGACAGCTAAGGGTTGTGAATTTGACCCCGTTGCACGATTTAGGTAGTATACACGATGAAACCTTATTCTGAACATATCTAGTATAACCTGACCACGCTTTGTATGATCTTCCGTACAATGAGAGATCTGCTTAATTTGGTTATTTAGCTTGATTAGTCGTCATACGTACATACCTATACATAACTGATAACTGCACCAACATTGTCATTTTCTTTCCGTTAATAACAATGAGACGGTATCTTCAGTAATAGGATGACTGGGTTTGCACAAAGTAGGGTTTTTTTTTTAATAAATAGCCTCTTTGTGTAGCACGCGTAGTCTATACAGGGTGTTAATAACTCTTCACACACCCGTCAACCAAGGATTCTGTACATCAAACTAAGTTCCAAAACGACTTTTATTTTGGGTCAAAAGTCACATTTTACGGTAAAACTCAATGTAGCACTCTTAAAACATTGTGCTAGTGGATGCTTTGAATAGTCAACAAGTCATGGAGGTAATTTAAGTAAAGTTATAACCTGAAAAAACTTGTACTTAAAAAACAGCTGTGAAAAATTTGAAACTTTGACCCCCAATATCTCCGTAACCATTTCGGTTCCCAGGTATGGTCTAGAACAAAAAAAATATCGCAGTGGTGGGGAGAACAAGAGTGCCTTGCGTTTACGATAAGGGTATTTTAACACCCTTTACAGCGTTTATGCGGCCGTATGACTAAGATCTGGTTGAAGCTGATAGAAGTGTGGGCATCATCGACACGACACAGAGGCTTATCACTTCAAACGAATATTTCTTTTATTTTAAGTATGTAGTCATAATTCAAACACTATTTTATAGAAGCTCGTAGCTAAGTTATAGTAGACAATTGGATTGGTTTTTAGGTGATGATAAGGATCATCACCAATTACATACCGAGTTTTCTCCGGGTCTCTAGGGATGTTTACTGACTAAAAAACATATTATGATTCTATCTTGTCCGTCCGTTAGATTTTCGAAAATATTGGATACGTATTTTTTGATTTATCAAATCAATAAAAACTGACGAAGATAAAACGCGTCAAAGATTTGAGTGCGGGTTTGTGACTTTATTCACCGGTAAAAAATGTGATACTAATGTCTTAGAATGGCGTCACATGAGTTTTCAAAGCACTGTAACGTCTTCATTGTTTGTTTACGTGAAAAAAGAAAAAATACGTATCCAATATTTTTTGGAAATCTATCTGACAGACTAATTAGATTTTTTTGTTAACTATTATACACTATTGTAGATCTTTCTTTTGTCGTTACGGGTTGTCAGTGAGCTCGAAGGTCTAACAACCAGCCTTACCAAGGGTAATACAAACCATTACCCAATATAAACTGGGTTGTGAAGGACCGATAGGTTGGTGCTCCATGTACAATATTGGTATTCAGCTGCATCCAGTTAGACTTGAAGCCGACCCCAAAATATTTAGGGAAAGGTTAGGCAAATTATTATGATTGAGACACTTTTAACAAGTTTTAAAAGTGTAATTCCATGTTCGAGGCAGTAACAAGTTCTTATTGAACTCAAAACGCGAATAACTAAAACTGTTGAAAACGTAAATTTGTTAAGTTTCCACATAATATTCAGAGGACTTTAACATAATTAACACTGAGCTCAGTTTACACTAGTCTTCTATGTAAATATGACTGGTTGACATGCATACTTAGTTACTCCGAGAATATTTTCTCTTAAGTGGTACCTTCCTGGTTCCTGGAACGGAAAACCGTGTACGTAGGTGCATTTTGCAACGATTTTTCTTCTCTATTTTCTGGGAACTTTAGTACCTCAATAATAAGGTTTCTTCGGGGTTTTTTGGATAATATAAGAATTGTCATAATGCCTGTTAGAAATAAAATCGGTTTGTTGTGGACGAACTTTGTTGCTTGTTGTTAGTTACTGTTATTGTATTGTGATCGGTTTATCCTAATGCGACTGTCAAGGGTTCAATCCACAGTTTAACCATGGATATTTAACGCTGTGAGACCGAAGGGTCTCCCGTTGGGACTGCGGGTTGTTTGCAAGAGATACCGCGGCCTCGACATAAAGAGCTATGAAGGAACATGGGTGTTTATTTGTCAGTAGAAGTCTGGCACTCCCTTTTGCTCTGCCCAAGAGCGGGAGTTATTTGATGAATTCCCACCCCTCAAAAGGGTCTGTCAGACTCATACTGACCACACAGTATTGGTGGAACCTACTCGTCACTTCTGTCTGGGGTACACGGACACAAGGAGACACAATAGGATTCGCCATAATCACCCCATCATTGACGGTATGTATGACAGGAGAAAAAGATAAAGTTAGTGATGGTATGCTCGTGAAAAACAAAAAAGTAAAAAAAAGTTTCAGTTAAAGCGGAGGAATGAGCTGGTACTCATCCACTGTAAATTCCCTAAAACAAGGTAGTCTAAATAAAATGATTTATTTATTTACCACTCATTATAGCAACATTACAGATTTAATCCAATGCGATGCTATAAAACACAAAAAAAGGTAAATTTAAAAAAGTTATAAAATTAAATTAAACAAAAGAAAACAATACAAAACATATCCGTTAAACATGACAAAGTTTTGGAGTTGCACCCCTTTTTCAATGATGATTTTAAATGATAAAACCTAACTACACTTACGACAAAACAGTTCAAACTCAAAGCGGTGAAATTCGGTCCAAGTGATAAGGTGCTGAGTTATTTTTATGATAACATTTGCCGTAACAATAATAACAACTCGCTACTAATTAAAACCGGGACACGAACTGGTGGAAGCTTCCTTACCTTGATAAAGTGACGTTTGCAAAAACGCTACCCGAAAGGTAATGAGAATTTTGTTTTTTTTTTGTGGTGATGAGGGACGAACCTTGTAGTCACATATTGATGGATGTACTGGTAGAGTAAGACCAAGGAAACGATGAATGTATGACGTATTGTGTGAGGAATGATATCAAAAAGAAAACTTGCTAAGTGCGAGCCGGATTTGCACATGAAAGGTTCCGTACTATTGTAGTAGATTCTGATATATTTTCCATGTTATTTTAGCGCCATAGACTTCTTATAGGTTTTCCTGTTATCTACATATATTTAAGTGTTATACCAATTTCTGTATTTTTTTTAAGTTAGGCTCAGTAGTTTCGAAGATACGGGGGGCGTCCTTTTGAGGTACGGAACCCTATAAAATAGTATTTGATAGTTTGACGGACTACAGGGTAGAATGGAAGAAGAAAATGTACCTAATGCGCTGAGTAAGACTTAGTAACGTAGTACAAGGGCAGGGAGATTAGGAGTACAGAGAAAAATGGAGCTGCGACTAAGACTTCTAGCCGCTGAACGGATTTTGTGCAAACTTTACAACTGCTCAGGTACATCCGCAAATCACGATAATTAGAGAAGCTAGCTAGTTATTTGCTAAAAAATAACATTATAACAATAGGGTAATTAACAAAAAAAAATCTGATTAGTCCGTCAGATAGATTTCCAAAAAACATTAGACTATTTTTTTTCTTTTTTCACGTAATCAAAAGACGATACAGTGCTTTGAAAAATCGTGTGACGTCATTTTCTAAGACATTAGTATGACATTCTTTACTAGTGAGTGACGTCACAACCCCCCCCAACTCTCAAATCTTTGACGCGTTTTATCTTCGTCATTTTTTATTGATTTGATAAAACAAAAAATACGACTCCAATATTTTTCGATAATCTAAAAGACGGACTAATTAGAATCATTTTTTTTTAAGTCAGTTAACATCCGTATTAGTACCAAAATATCTCTCATGAAAACATCCCAACTTTACCCATCCCATACTGACCGCATAAATAGGCTTAAGGTGTAACAAAAGAAAAAAAACTTTTATTTCTGCTGACGGTACCAAAAGACGACTTCTAATTAGCAAGTTGGGAGCTAAATATTACATTTACCAACGGCTATCATAACCTGGACTATATCTTTAGGGTCTTAAAGTCTTGTTTCGTTTGGACCGTCTTGAGACGCTAAGTTTTCTTCTTTATAAGGAGACGGACTCATTTGTATTATCGCGCTTATTTTATTAGGTGTATTTTAGTATAGCTCTTTTTGGGAATATTAAAGTAGATGTGCAGGTACAACTGAGGATAATTTAACGCGAGGGTTTATTATCTTACTTAACGTTATGATAGTTAAAATTTTCTCGTAAAGAAAGTCGTTCTTCTTTCGTCTTGACGTCTGTGGTCGAAAGATTAAATGGTCTACAAATAGCTGGTGTAACTGCTAACAGTGTTTTTTTGCACAAAACCCTAACCCTTTTTTATAAATAATAACATCAGTTATCTGTCAGTTAAAGTCCCATCAATATCAGTCTAGCCGTTTCGGAGACTAGCCGGAACAAACAGGTCTATCTGTTATATGAAAATAAATACAAAACAATAAGAAAAGTGTTTAGTCATACGTATCGCGAAAATTATTTCATAATTATGTATTTAGCTAAAACACTGTTATTACAATGCCAGCCCTATTCGATTACAGTGCGTTTGATTCTTCCAGTGTTCGCCAAACTATCCTCACAAAGAAACGGAAAAAAAAATAAACAACGCTCATCACCGAATTTTCTGTTTCATCATACAGAATATCAATTATTGTTTTCCTAACATCTTTGATTGTCCTCACTTCATGCGTATAACAAAAACAAAGGAGATCGTAAAACAGAATACATCAACCGTAAACTTTGCTTGTTCCCTTATCAAAGATTGAGACGATGTTAGTGTGTTGAATAAAGCTGCTTGTTCAGTAGCGATACTTTGAAACTAATAATTTATTATGTTGGTGGGTGAAACAGAATCAAATCATAAAGAAATCCTGGTATCTAATAAGAGATGTCTAGTAGGTGTCTCATCACCAATGTAGGTTTGAACTGAGAGATTTCTAGTGCCACGAGTCTAGTACATAGAGTTTGGTGAGCTGTCCAATGCGCTCATGTCAAAACCAATGAATCCGAAGAGTAGCATGTTCGGGCAGTGTGTCCTCCCAGCCGTGACGAGGCTGCAACGTGGACACACATCAAAATATACTATCCGGCATCCACCGCATGCAAGTCACTCATAGAGCTATGGAACAAGCCTCTTAGGCATCTCCCTCTACGATCGATTGCAAAACCCTGAAATACAGATACAAACGAGACTTACAGACTTGCCGTAGACTGAATGGAAGATGGAGGAAGACAATACTCAAGTGAAGACCAAGCACGGGACGGTAGGAATGTGCGAAAACAACCGAATAGGTAGACAGACGATGTCATTAAAATGGCCAGATGAAACTGGGTAGTCTAACTAGTCATGACAAAAAATAGTATATTATGCAACTAGTGAATAAAGGACGGATTTAAAGCGAGGGCCGTAGATGAGTCACGAGCAAGTGAAGGATTCTAATGATTGAATCACGAGCGCAGGGAGTGATTCAACTGTTAGAATCCTGAACGACGCGAGTGATTCATGGCCCTCGATATAAATTTGTACTTTATTCAGGAGTTGCATACTATACTTTATACCATGACTACGAGAAAAGACATAATTTAAGCGAAAATAGAAATTTAATCAAGAAATAAGAATTGTTACATTAATTGAAATGGACATTAAAATTAGAGCAATGACTGAAATTAAGCGTAATTTTCTTATTATTATCATTAGGGTGGTCAACTTGTGAAACAATATTTATTTATTATAAAGTAACACTAAACTTTGTGTCCGTACAATTCACAGTAAGTATTTGAAATGGCGCGAATTCACAATTTTTTTTTTCTATAAAGGCAGGAAATAACACAAAACAGTTTTTAATCTAATGCCAAACTCCTTGTCGCAAATATCGACCAATCAAATCACGAGAATTTATTTGCACCAAAGAGTTTTGAATTTCGAATCTTAGCGCAAGGAGTTTGTGTAAGCATTGAAATAGAGACCGGATATTTTTTTGTGTTCCAAATTCAAACACCAAAATCGTGAATAAAAACAAAACAGTGAATAAAATGCCTTTTTATTCACTGTTTTGCGTGAATAAAATAAGCTTTTTAGAGTAGGTATGGTATAAACAAACTTTTGTATTTATTTAGTCGTGACATAATGTATATTATACAATAAAATTCTTGCAATAGGGATGTTTACTGACTAGAAAAAATGTGATTCTAATTAGTCCGTCTGTTAGATTATCGAAAAATATTGAATACGTAGTTTTTGTTTTATCAAATCAATTAAAATTGGCGAAGATAAAACGCGTCAATAATTTGAACGGAAGTGACGTCACTGACCGGTAAAAAATGTCATAGTAATGTCTTCGAATATGACGTCACACGAGTTTTCAAAGCACTATATCGTTTTCATTGTTTGCTTACGTGAAGAAAGAAAAAATACGTGTCCAATATTTTGTGGAAATCTATCTGACGGACTAATTTATATTTTTTTTTTGTTAACTAACTTTTTGCTTTTATATCTTTTCGTTGTTGCAACACGCGTATGGCTTGATAATGTAGCTTATGACCAGGCTGCAGTGGCGTAACGTTGCGGGCGACCTACTGCTCAACAATTGGTCGTCTAGTGAATAACCAGCTTTAATATCTATACCAAGAAAAAGCGTGTATCGTTTTGTACATGATTTGTTTCGATAATTGATGTGGTCCTGTGACCTTGTTGGCAATGTTTTTTCCTCGTTTTGTTGATTCTATAAGAATATCGGTTGTATTGGTAGTCTTGCTTGTTAACGGTCAAAAAAATAATCATCTGCCTGACCTTTTCCCGACAATGTTGGGGTCAATTTTGATGCTGCTGAATTCCAGTATGGAGAGTATGGAGCGACTGTTTATCTGACCTCTAAAACTTAGTTATTTCTAAGTAAAATATGACCAAAATGGCGACTGTTCTGCATCAAACTAAAAAAAAAACACGTAAATCGGATTGTAAATCTGGGCGTAATCGGTGTACATTCATAGAAAAAAAATCATACCAATCGAATTGAGAACCTCCTCCTTTTTGAGAAGTCGGTTAAAAAAACACTTAGCATTAAAACGGATGATTGGCAGATTCTTGGAAACGTTCTTATCCTGTGACAAAGGAAAATCGCTTCCTAGTAAACCAGGATTTTCTAATTTTAATCCAAAAAATAAAGATCCATCGTTCAAGGTCTCGTATAACAGTACATTTCTATGTATTTAAATCACTCCAGAATGTAAGTATTAAAACTGTAAACCGGGGACCCTGTTGGCTGAAGCAGCGAGCATCGGTATGACGTGGAATGAGATCAAGCGTAAAGCTCAAGACCTTTAACGATGGAGTCTGCCATCTACTGGACATAATAATTATCATCATTGAAATCGTTGAAGTGTTGTTGTGTGTTTATGATGTTGCTTTAAAAATAGTCGTAGATAAAAGCCCTAACTGCTGAAGAAACTTTTTTTCCATATTAATAGTTTCGTCAGACGTGTCGGCTTTAGTTACCGTTAAAAGATCAATATCTTGAGATATTGATGAGTCGAATGGTCCCAGTTTAGGCAACTGGAGTTAAATTGCAAGCCAATAGACGTCTCAAATTCTGGTCCAGCAATTCCATACCACATACAATATTTCAATTGATTAAGCACTACTTGGAATGCACTTACGATTATCTTCTACTGATCACGGATGCGTTGCCATGTCCATTAGTACAGGATATCCTAATTTGAAATTGTGAGCCCATCGTAAACGCTGATGACGTCATAAGCTGCATTTTTAGGGTCCAATATCTGTTTATCTGGACGCGACATCCGGGTGTAATTGTCGTAATTTGGGAGTATTAAATCCTGCGTTTACGATCCCAAATATAACTGTCTTTTTATTACAGGAATCACTGGGTCTAACTGTTGTCAATGTGGTGGCATGGCATTTCAACCAAAAAAAAATCTAAAATAATTGCGCTACAAAATAAAACTTTATTTTTATGGGTAACGTATATTTATTAACGACAAAGGTATAGGAAAAGTGCAAAAACCAAATTATGCCGAAACATAAATACAAAAAATATGCTGTTCTCTAATCATACTTTTTGATATCTATAAAATTAATGGTCTTACCTTATCTTTTGACAGAAGCCGTTCAGAAACATAGCCACGTAAGTTTACCCAAATGCAACTAAACGATCTCTCAGGAAAAAGATCTCAGATGATTCACGATAAAGTATTACTCATTTCATCTCCCTAGAATCAATTCAGTGGTCGATTAAATTGGATCTGGTTATTATTTTGATGAGAACCATAAAAGGACATTTTGTCCAATTAGTGTTTAGTCCCACATAATGGTACTGATTAAGATTATGTGTCGTGGTGTGATTCACTGACCACTCAGATGTCTTGCGATCGAAGGTGGGATTATATTGACAGGCGAGAGCGGGAGCGAACATAATCCGTGAAAAAAATAATGTCAGAGGTACATTATTATTGTAGATCAAAATATAGAGGGAACTCATAGTAGTTGTTCTTAGACTCCTAAATATGAAAATGAACTCTGTTTAACAGCGTATATTACGTATGTTTGTTCTTTTGCGGCACTCTAGAGACAAAATGTGTGGGCCAATTTTGATGATTCTTACGTCAATCGATTTGTATTTATATTCTTGGAAATGTCATTATAGATTTTTATTTTTTTTGGCGGGTGGAAAACCATCGAATAACCCCTCCCTCTCTTGGGCAGAGCGAAAGGGAGTGTCAGACTTCTACTGACTAAAAACCACCCATGTTCCTTCTTAGCCCTCTATATCGAGGCCGCGATAACTAGTGTACAACCCGCGGCCCTAAGTCATTATACACATGGCAGTTCAATATCGCACCAAATGGGCTGAAATTGTTATTTTCGGCGATTTTTTTATTTATTAAAATATATTTTTTATTATTCATGAGCTGTTACATACGAGTATTTGTATATAACTCTATTTCTAACAATACTATACATTATCTTTCTAGTTATCGATTGTATGTAGCCAGTGCATACTACACAAATTGGTCTTTTCTGTATGTTTTCTTTCGATATAATTAAGTAAAAATTTTGGTTTCCTTACTTTGTTTTCCGAAAATTCAGTTGTAGTCGTAATCATAATAATTTTGCAGTTTCTGCTTCTGGCCCTATGCCCTCTATATGTTAAGACCTCTGCATAACCATAAACAACACACCCGTAGTTCGACATACTTAAACGAGTTCGTAATCCCATTTACGCGTAATTTCTCCACCACAAAAGTCACAATCAACATTCTTATCAAAAGAATTTTAACAATACTTCCGTTCGCTGCTTTATATCAAAAGCACGAGCATTCGTCAGCATTTCGACTAAAAACACGCAACCATTCACACATTAGCATTCATTTATTTTAAAAATCCTCATTAAAATATTTCTCCTATTACGTGGAATTCCTTGGACGTTTCCTTTTTTTCGGTGACTGAATTTTTGTGGAATAAAAAAAGATTTTGGATCATATGACACTCGTATTCCGAATACAATGTCAGAGAATTGTGCATTCTGGCTTCTGTTAGATAAGATAGAGTTTAGTTTGTTTTATTTCTAAAGGTGTATAATGGATGGAGTGACATCACAAGATCTCGGGTGTCAATAACGCGACGTTTTGGCTACAAAAAAAACTTTTCTACGAAGAGCTTTTTATCAAGATCAAAGTGGAAGCATCCAAAACAATTAAACTTATCATCGGGGGCGATTCATTAATAACGTTTGTTGGGCAAAAAATAAATGTTTTGTTTACATTTATTAGGGAAGTGGCGAGGTCTCATCCATCAACTGGAGGAAGACGGATTGGGATGAGAGTTAGCTACACAACGACACTGTATTAGCTTGATACCAACAATTTAAATTGTTAGATGTGCTCTCACAAGTCGTTACAAAACGTTTTTGCACTGAGAAAAATGACAGTGTGAATCAATACAGACATAAATATAATGAATAGATACCCTTTTTTTGGGGGGGTTTGGGAAATCATCAAATAACCCTTCCCGCTCTGGGCCAAGCGAAAGGGAGTGTCAGATTTCTACTGACTAAAACCACCCAAGTTCCTTCTTAGCCCTTTGTGGCGAGGCCGCGGTATCTCTTTTGAACAACCCGCAGTCCCGACAGGCGGGTATAGATACCCTTAAAACAATTGATACCATTAATACCTAGTATTTAGTAAGCAATACTACTGCAGTGTAATTATAATTTTGATCGAAACAAAAACGAGATTATTTTTGACGCGTTTTGGCCAATCTAAGGATTTAAATATTTGCCTGCAGCTCATTTTGTTTAATTAACTTAGTCTGTTCTAGGCAAATATTTTGGTAAGAATAAGTTACACGAGTAAAAGTACCTGTTACAGGTAATAACTGTTTTTACTCTCGAACCGATAAAATAGAAAAGAGTATTAATGTATTAATCTGCTATTCTAATATTTGCACTGTTTTATGAAAACATAGTTTAAGCATAAAAGCAGCTGCGAGAAGCAAAAATTAAACGATAGAAACTGGTACAAAATATAATGTATATCAATCTAATTAAAAGCAAAAATATTCAAAACTTAAGGAATGTCGGAATACGAATACTAAATTTTTAAAAACTGATCCCTTATTTCCGATGATATTCTACCGCGAACACCCCCCGTATCGGAAAATAAGAATCACATTACTAAGTCTCTACACCACGACATTATTAGACAAACATATGCCCCTTAACGACTTCTAAAAAATGACGCTTTTTTGTAACTGTCTCGTGACAAAAAGTGCCAAATTAACTTTTTAAAGGAAACGATATGTTTTTGAGAACACCACATGTGACGTCTCTGAGATGGTGACGCATTCTATTTCTGAGGTCACGCCACATGTTGATACTTTGTCGTCAAATAATCCCTCATCATTGGGGATACCTATTTTTATCGCTACCCCGATTGATGACGACAACTTTGAGAGCTTAACTCGACATTAATATGCCAGTGATATATTGGACCTCGTTACAGAGCTGACACATTGAAATGAATTCCTTTTATGAATTATTCCTTCTGCCAGACTTTATGAAACATCATTACGTCATGCCTGTATTCCCTGAAAAGATAGGCAGAGGTGTACCTTATTATTCTTATTATAAGCCTATACTATCCCACTGCAGGGCAAAGGGGCTCCATCCACTTTTCGCGATCTAGTGCGATAGTGGTTAGGTTCCATTTAATAGAAGGCGAGCCTATTCTCATCAACCAGACACAAATTCAGACGCCGAGGCTGCTCCTGAGAAATTCCTTCTGGAAAAACCCAATAACACTTTACCTGACCTGGAAATGGAAACCAAGACCTCATGGTCGTGGAGAAATAGCGGCGGTAACTAAGGCGGTGCCTTCTCGTACGCTAAACTTGTGTCCGCGGGTTCAAATCTACTGTGAACTATAAGCTCTTTTTCCCCTCGGGGCTACGGGTTGCTCAGAATCCCCGCGGCCGCGGAACATAGGTGGTTTTTAGTCAGTAGAAGTCTGACACTCCCTTTTGCTCTGCCCAAGAGCGGGAGGGGTTATTCAGTGATTTTCAACACACAAAAAAAGACCACTAGACCAGCGAGATAAGCAACTTTAAGAAACGTCTTTAATATTTCACTTTTCAAACTCAATCGTTACAGGCGCAGGGGAACTGTGGAATTTGAAAAAATAACGCCTCAATCTGTATTTCATTTCACAAACAAATATATTCGATAGTCAGAATAGGAAAAGACAAAACACTTTTTATATTGTTTGCATTCACAAAAACGCCCTAGAGGAATATCTGCGAAAATATTAGGGAATGGAGGTAGAAAAAGTCACGAGTGTACAGGCAGATAAAGGGAAAAAAGGAATGTTCTTAACTGGTTCCGACATTATATTCGCATTTGTGAAGATCAAAGAGCATGTTGTGACACACGGGCAGGGAAAAACTTCGGTCGTCGGTGGTGAGGTGAACAACGCTGGAGGGCTCTCAAGTAACACCATCCTTGAGGGAGCTAGGCTTTGAAACAAAATGCGTTTGCATACATTAAACTGTAAGAATGTTGGAGATAGGGAGGGTAATACCACCGGGTCTCTAGGGGAGTGTGTTTCGGCGATTACGCGGACGGAATTTCTCAACAGTAAGTTGCCTTCTCGGCGAGATAGTTTGCACGTAACACTAGCCTCTTTGCGTATTTTCACAGTCAAAGCCGCTCTCCAGAATACTTCTGTGTTTCAAAGTATTTGAAAGGCAAATTAGGAACATATCTTGAGTGAGTTCCTTGAGAACCTCGAGCACTGCTGCTACGCTTGGGACGTCGTAAATATTTGAACATAATGAATTTAAGCCGAGTCTTGGTTTTGGAAACACATTTTAGGTTTAAGATAAAATTCTCAGGAAATGTGCTAAGAATGTTTTGCATGTAATGCTTTGCTCCAGCAAAGAGAAATTATAATTTTGTTTTTCGTATTTTCATTCTTGCTGAGATAACTTAAAATTCTGAACTTGCTTTCCTGTGTGAGATGGATGTGAACAGGAATTGTGATTTTGGAGTGTAGGTAGATCCGAGAGTTGTACAATTTATTTGAAAGAGTCACCGCTGCACGCTGCCCAACGCAATGGGCATTAGGAGGAACACGTATGGATTTTATTCAGTGTGCCTACACAGAGACACTTCCTTCTGCTTCACCCGGAGCGGGAGGAGTCATTTCATTCATTTAAAAAAAGGTAGATCCGTTCTGTCACGTTCTTGAACCAAAATAGATAAAGAAAACCCTCTTTGTTTGTTCAAAGGAACGTGTACACAGTAGCTGCTCTTTAATCTGATTTTCTAACAATGATTATTATCAAAATGGGAAATAACAAAGCAACTACCCCACTTCACAAACACAATCAAAACACCACCAATTTCGAAGCACCAATAAAACAAGTCGGCAAACAAAATTAACGATACAAAGGTATTAACCCCATTAACAAACAGGGCGGTATGTTAGTAGCTGAGTTTGCAATCTCTGGGCAAACACGTAAGGCCCCTAGGGATTCCCTCAAGCTTGGATGATGCACGCGCTCACTGTCTTGAGACACGGCATGGAAACTTTAATGTGACGTGTGGACCATTACTTGATTACGTATGGCTAAAGTTTCTGATGATAACAGAGGATTTTTCTTGTTTAAGGGACTAATTTTGTATTAATGTCACTGGAAATTGGAGAGTTATTTTGCAATATTTTATTATCGAATCAAATAAATAAAAATATTACCTATAGCGAACAAAACTGAATAAATTAAGCAAAAGCAAACATGTTTATGAATAAATAACTTTTATGCACTTCAATAGGTTCTCTATTCTGCGAAGATTCTTACATCGATGCTTTATTTATTTAAGTACTTATGAAAGGTAGTTCCACAGCTTACAGTGCCTACACTAACTTAATATTATAACATTAAACAATACGCCAATAATAACGAAGTGCAACAAAAAAAAGATAAGTTATAGTAGCCGAGAACGACTCATAATGATGACATAATGCGATTTTATGTTTAAACTACACCTATTTTGCTCGCTGTTTCTTAACATCGATAACATCAAATATTCGACCGGTTTCACCAAAAATTTCAATCATTTCTTCCAATGTTAAGGTACTTTGATTTCTTTATTTGCGTTGCTCATTAGACTTCCTCTAGCGTTGCCTTTTTTTTTGGCGGGTGTAAAATCATCGAATAACCCCTTCCGCTCTTGGGCAGAGCGAAAGGGAGTGTCAGACTTCTACTGACTAAAAACCACCCATGTTCCTTCTTCGCCCTCTATGTCGAGGCCGCGATAACTAGTGTACAACCCGCGGCCCCTCTAGCGTTGCCTTCGTCACTAACAATAGTAAGTAAGTAAGTAATTGTAAGTAATTCTTTCATTTACGATTTATTTCTATTTATCTCTAATAAAACGTTCCTAAGACAACACCGTCGTCAAACATAAATAGAGCATAGATAAATAAATAATTCCTTCTCCCGGTAGATCAACAAAGTTACAAAGTTTATGTAGCGTTTTTATAAGAGCCAGAACTTACTTATTAACTTATCCTTACTGGCGTAGTGGGTAATAAATTATTACGCGTCTACGATTCGGGGTTTCATGTCTTCAAGGCAGTTATTAGTAGGGGTGCGTTTATGTCAAAGTCGCAAGTCTGTGTGTAATAACCAGTGGAAGTCGCATCGGTGATAAACTTAGTCGGGACTACGCTGTCATGGGACAAAGGATTTCTACTGGGCAGCGACGAACTGGACTAGGGTTGGTCAATCACGTAACAATAGGAATGTTTCTTGACAAAGAATAAAAAAAACTGTTTAGTCCGTCTCCTGGATTAGGTATCGAAAAATATAGGACACATATTTTTTCTTTTTCACGTAAACATAAAATGAAATGCTTCGATAACTAGTGTGACATCACCAGTTCACTACATTTTTACCGGCGGGTGACGTCATAGCACCCTTTCTATCTTTGACGTTTTTTATCTTCGTCATATTAAATTACTTTTATAAAACATTAAATACGTATCCAATATTTTTCGATAATCTAACTGACGGGCTAATCAGTTTTTTTGTTATTTGATAGGAAACATCCCTACTTTCGTGTTCATTAAGCTTTTTTTTAAGTGATAAAGAGCTATTTGCAATGTTATTATTCATTGTTTTATAAAGGAGCGAAGTAGCGGAGAATTTAGGTAGATTAAGTCTATATTATTGTGACGGCTATTATTTGTACAAAGACGCTACATGATTGTTGGTATAAAAGAAAAGTCTTCTTCTTCTAGACATCCAACCAGAAACAAGACGGAAGCAAGAGGATTTAAACCGTATCTAATCCCTATCAGCTCCTACATTCCCCTGTCGGCGATAATACAAACAAGTCTACAAATTTAAAGTACACTGAATAACAAACTTGGTAGTTTACCCACATAAAACTTACTCACCCACTCAAAGTTTTATAACGTTCGTCACGCGAGCGGGCGACTTAAAAACTTTTAGCGAGTTGACAGCCCTGCCTGAACCAATTTAATGCCGTAAATCCACAGGGCACACTTACCTCCCTTGAAACTCATGCGATATTGCGTTTTTTCTAAACCGCAGTGAAGGGGCCGTACCACGTAAGTATGTGGAGCTATCGCTTTGTGTCGTCACGAAAATGTTTTACGTGTTAAAATGTTAGGGAAAATAAAAATGTGTTTCGGGAAAGCAGGTTGACTTTTTTTTTGATGTGTTTTTAGCGAGTGGTCGGAATTCGTGTTTTCTTGAATGTGCAGTCACGAGCTTTTAAAACTAAACAGGCAGCAAAATTGTAACCCCATTTTCTCGTAACCTTAATGCTTCTACTTTAAGATAAGACCTATTCCTTAATAGTACCTGGTCACAGCTGTTAACTAAACAAACCACTTTCATTATTTACAAACGGTTTCTAACCAAACACAAAATGTAACAAAATTGCTTCGAACAATAACAAAAATCTGATTAATAAATAGCTCGCATGCCTTCACCCAAGAATTATGGGGTCCCGTAAGTTTTCCAAAATATTGAATCGTTCCCGTGGGATTCCTGCCATTTTTCTCTTAAAACCATAACAAATTCCCAGATTACTTACGTCTAGGATAGCCCCCTCACTATCTCTCTTTTTCTCTATTTATTGCCCTCCACCCTAAGCTAAGTTATCGAAAATATAATCCCTCTTACGCACGAAAACTTCCACTGCTGATTACTACTTGGCCCTGATAACGTCCCGTGATGTTATTGTGGATACACCTCCAAATTCCAATACATTTTATATAGTGAATACAGTTTCTTTTATGACTGAGAAAAGTGACCAGTTTTGGCTTTAAGCACGGAAAACTTTCAACTGCTTTGTTTTACAAATGATGTGCAAATATATATTCATAGGAAAAGTAATTGTTCGGTTTTTACTTGCACAGCGTTACCAGAGTAACAATCCTAGTTACGATTCAGAAGGAAATAAGTAAGTATTTTGTAAAATCATACGAAAGCCACAGAAAATATATTATTCAAGTCGAGCCGCAGCCATCGCGAAGTGTTTAGTATCTAATTCCCAGACCACTGTAAGTAAAAAGCCTTAAGCAGATCACGTTTTATCGCGCAACTTTTACACCCGTTAAAGCCAAATGTTCATCCATAAAACAATCGTTATACTTTCATTAGTGGATTGGCCATCCACGTTATTATATACGCTGGCGAATAATCTGGGGTTATTCTCCAAGTTCCGAGTTGAGGAGAAGAATAAAATCCAAGTGTAATCCCCGCGAGATTAATATTATTTTATCGCTAACAATAAATAAGGAGTGAATTCAATAGCCGAGAAGTAAACGGAATTATAAGTTTTTTGACACACTGGAGAAAACTTTTGCAGAATTCAATCTGCCTTGGATTTGTTCGGGACGCTTTATATTCAGCTGAACAGGTATCGGGTTAAAAGCAAGTTTATGATCGTCTCTAGAACTAGATTCAAAGATGGAGTAGTTTGAAAGTTCTCTTAGATTCCTTTAGAGATCTAAAAGCAATGTCATTCGAGTCGAGCTATGATAGATAATTCTATTCGATTGTCTTACTTCGGAGTTTTCTTAGATTTTGGTAACAAATACGAATAATGTAATACGTGGTGGCGTAAGACGTATATCAACCGATTTGCCAGAACAGTTTTATTCCGGGTATAATTTGACTTCGTATTACAGTTGATTCGTGGAGTCCAATTTCACTCTTGATTTAATCAATTCTGAGATCTCAACGTTTTCAAATCAGAAATAGATTTTAGCTCACAAAATAGCCACCAAATTATTAAAACTATTATATCTCAGAAATATTTCATTTATAGACGATTGAAGTTATTAATAACAGCATTGTGTTTGTAAATCGTTTAACTGAATAGTCTCGGTAGCAATAAATAAAATTAAACGGAATATTACTCAGTAAGGGGTTTTCGTGATGACAGTTTGGTCGATATTGTGATTTATAATGTTGTTTGTCCACGCATTTAAACTACATGAATATTGAATAATGTAGTAAAACAAATGGCGGGGAAATGTCGACAATAACTGGAAGTGTGGGATTTATGTTATTGGTGGATGCATGCGGTGTGCCCTTTGAATTGTTCGAAGTGCAACTAATAATTCTTTTTTAGTATGAAAATATGATATTTTTGTGTTTTTTTTATGAGCGTTGAAACTATTTTAATGAGAATATTAAATTATTTTTTTGAAATGTTATCAGCCGTGGACTAGACATTTATTTCACAGTATTTTGGCAGTAGCTATCTCATGTACTAACACAATCGTTTTATTTTCCACCGTAAATCATCCATAGTCACTTTTGCGGGATTATAAAGGAAAAACGCTCTTCTTTATCGAAAAATCGAATTATTAAATTACCTCTATATACTCACCCCATGCCACTTAGACAAGGGTTAAAAATACAATCAGTTCAAGTTAATATTTAATTTTTTGAGGTTAGTGGTAGGTGTCATTAAAACGAAAGTTAAGGTTTACATAATTATTTAAAGTTTCTGCCAATATAATGTACGACCTGCAGTCTGCATAGATCCCACCACGAGAATATCACCCTATTTTTGTATTTTAGATACCGTAAGGGAGACGAGTGAGTTTCGTAAAAAAGAAACACAACAAACTGCAACCTAGCTGCCAAAAACTGAAAAGTAGTATCAACAAAATGTCGCTGTACCCACTTACACTTTTATAAAAGTTAAATGTTACAGTTTGCAAACAAGTGCCCAAAGACCGGCAATAGAAAAAAATTATACTTAAGGACAATCGGCTATATCCATAATGATATTGCCATACTTACTTAACCTTTTGAATAATAATAATATGACGGTTTGAAACAAGGTCGGATAATCAAATAATTTGTCCTCAAAATAAATATGGCACCATTTCACAACCGACCTTATTATGAAAAATTGGCAATTTTCATGTGTGTCTTTTTTTATGTCGTCTCAAGATTGAGTTATAAATCAGAAGGCTCTTTTCATTTGTACGTATCGTCTAAGCGGAAAAAGACACAATTACTTTTTAAATTGGGACGGTCGTTTTTGTGAATGCAAACTGTGTTCCTGGAGTCCAGTTTTTTCTGATCAAAGTTCAGAATATCTTGAAGTTTTTCGTTGGCTACGCGCAATATACAGCGTGATGATTATCAGAGTCCACTGTTTGGCTTAGGCCTCTTCAATCACACACCTCTTAACTCGGCTCTCAGCCACACTCATCCAGTTACCACCTGCAAAGATCTTCGCTCCACCGAGCCTAAGGGTGTTTGACCTTACTCTCGCCAATTTTTGGAAACTTTATCTATGTCATTGTTAATTTAAACAAAGATCTACGCATGTTAACTAGGAGTAACTGCATAAACAGTTTGCCGAGACACTGAGAGTCGTTTTTTTATGTAACGTGTGGTCACAAGACCCTGTATCTTAGCTCAAAATAATTATGTGAAAGAAAGTTTTTCAGATGTTATTGAAATAAACGCCCTTCTGTACGCTGTGTGTTACCCCTTAGTCGTCGGTTTGTTCACTATAAACCTGCTTTATATCTTACATTTTTACAGTAGGTAATAAATTACCACGCAAATCAGAATCGTGCTCAGTTTTTATGACTCTTTCATGTGAGACTTTACGCAGAAAAGTAAAATAATAAATAAAGAGCGGGAAAATTCCAAACTCTTGCCTTATAATTGAGAAAAAAGAATAATACTTCTAGGCATTTCTTACCTTTCAGTGATGAGTAAAATCAACTATTGGACCACTATGTAGTAGACAATAATTATTAAATTAACAAATAATAAAAACAATACATAACATCACGCCTAGTAATCTCCAAAAGGTTTGCCCGCAGAAGTGTAGGTACCTAACAAGCACTCCACATTTCGAAAGTTAAGTTTAAGTCCAGTAAGTATGATGATGATGATGAAAATGGCAACAGTTTTTGCCATCATCCGAGCTATAATATCTACTCCGTGACTGCTACTGAGATGTTTCTGATGGCAATACCCAATAACACTAAAACAAGAACAAATAACAAAGAAAATCTTAATTTATAACGTAGCGATAAGTTTCTCGTAAAAATACAGAAATTTATAACAAAAAAATAAACGTTGGTCAAGATGCTGAAAATGTCTTACAATAATTGGCAAATAAAAGTCTGTTTTTACCTAGGCTGAGAGTACTCAGTATCAGTTGGTGTGATTGCACAAGTTCATTTACTTATTTAGAACTTAAACAAACGCTTCTCCCTTTCAAGAATAAGAGTGCACTCCAAAATGCAAGAAGCCCATTTAATTTTTAAGACAACTTTAATACCTTAAGCGTGCCATCCTTATTTGTCACACATACACGTGGTACGCATAAAGCGTTGGTTCGTTCACCCTTCGTGCCCCGTATAAATATGAAATGCACCCTTACTAAGACAAATTATTTCATTTCCCCGTTCTAGGGACTAGGGACGTGACTGCATGCTTACATCAAATGTATGAGAGATGTACGTCGATTTAACTTAACGATGGTAATATGATGGCGGTTTTAAAGCACTGCTTTACGCTTTTTAGTGTTTGAGTTAGTTAATGGTTTGGAATGGATAACGTTTTTCACATCTGTGCCCTTTTTTTAGGTGGGTTGATTTTTGTACCCCAAAGTATTTATAATCGAGTAGGTATCATGGCAAATCCTGTGTGGTTTAGTTTCACGGTCGTTTTCGTCATCGAAATGAGTATTATCTTGTTACTATGCAAATTAGATACAAAGTATTATATTTAAGGGCTAACGTTTATCATTCATTATAACAATGACCTATAGACATAAAATCTACATCAACAAAACTAATCAACAGACTATTTCCATTTCACACAAATAGTTTCAAAATATTGTTTTGTAACTATCGCTAACTACAAATAGTCGACGGTCACGTAATATCTAACCCTCTATGTCCAAATATTATATGAAATTTGGGCCCGTCAGTCAATCACGAGAGACTTTTCACCAGGGAATTTGTATAGCAATATTAAAGGGGACGAGTGGAAAATACTACGTAGAAAATAATAAAGTTAAAAGAAAATGCCTAACCGACCCTTATTTGCATACAACCCTAAAATGCGAACATAAATAGAAAGGTTTATCGGTACAAATGTATTTTAATACGAGTAAAAATATTGTTTTAGGGTTTGTTTGGTGGAATATCAAAGTTTACGTGAGCTCGCCAAGTGGTTTTTATTTTGTCTAGAGAGTCAAAGGAAAATAAAGCTTCTGTTTTTCTCAAGGATCTAAGTACTTCTAGCCAATAGACTAATGGGTCATAACAAAAAGACGTCTGTGTAAAAAAGGGACACACCATGGACACACCTCATGAAAGTTAAGTACAGATGAAAAATCTGACACTTTAAAAATTACTAATATAAACTTTTCAAAAACATCACAACATGTAAATTTTGTAACACAAAAATAAAATATATCGTTAGAAGTGCTTGCTTCCCCAATTGAATATTGGAATAAACGAAGAAAGCATTCAGGTAACAAGCCAATCATTTATTTAATTTCTAAATAAAGGAGGTTCCTTTTATTCACTCACAGCTAAAACACTTCCAAACAATATAAAATGTTTTTCTTCCCAAATTAATTCCGACTGTTTGTCAGCTCACACAGAAATTGAAAAGGCCTGGGTTTGTTCGAGGCCTAAAAGGGCTTATTCCTGTTAATTAATTCTTACAATAATATACATAACAAGGAGTCCTAAATTTGCATTACTTCCAGCTGTCTAATAAGCTGGGCGTCTAAGTGAAATTGTATTCTCTCCCGCCGTACACACTTTGTCACAGTCAACGTGAAAACGTCCAGGGAAATTGGCCCACGGTTCAAGCGAACACAGCCATAATTAGGACTGGCTAATGTCCCGGAAAAACAATTTCATAAAACATCTCATTTCTTGCCGAGCTACCGGGCCCGCATAAAAAGAAATAAGACACTAAATAAACTTCTACTTACACGGTCGGGTTCACCTTTATTCGCAGCCATGATGAAATATGTACGTTTGTACCGTTGTCAAAGCTCGACGGGCTACATTCCGGTTTGCGTGAAAGAACAATTTGCCTAAAGCTTGGACTCGAATTAAAATTGCTTTAGGGCGACAATTCGCAATATTGCAATTCGGAATCCCGCCACAAATTAATGCGGAATCAACATGCGCCGTATTACAAAGGATTAAAGGCTACAATTAATTGAGTTTAACGCTGGAACTTGTAAACACTTCACATATTTGACGCAGTATAATGCGATTTGTGGCAAATCAGTCGTTGCTGCATTGTTCGGGAATTTTCATGGTTCGTTGAATTTGTTCGGACAAATATGCATAGTTTGTCAAACGTCATTCATTTTATTTGACTTTGTTCCACATACATTCGGTGATTTTTGGACTTGTTTTTGTGGAAACCAGTGAAATGTTTTCTGAAACATAATATGATGGAACTTTCACAGTCTATACGAATTCATTGCACACGTATGTATCAAAAATCGAAATGAATTTCAGCTAGAATTTTAATCCAAAAGGTATGACCTATTTCAAATTTCTGAGAGAGTTTGTGTGATTTTCGTGAGTTCTATTCATTTGACCACGAGTGACACGGTTGAAGCAATTACGGAGCCCCATTTAGAAGTGTTCCACTTAAAGCTGACGTTGTTCACAAAACTAGCAAACGGCGACTATTACCGAAATATCCGAGTTTTCGGCAAAAAAAAAACAATACAAAAATATCGCGAACTCCAATTGAAATAGGGTTGACCCTGTTTAGATTTTGCTGAGCGCAAAGCGCCTCGCATTACCGGCTGTAGTATGCTGTCGGGAGTTTGGAAGTTTCGATATCCCTTTTTATCCGTGAAGCTGGGTATCGACCTAGTTGGACCTAGTTAGACCAGCTGTCAAACTCGCTTATCTTTGCCATCTTGTTTGCGTAAAATGTTTTAGAGGTTTCTTAGGTAAATTGGAAATATTTGTAAAACTGGTTTAGGTGAACTTTAGGGAAGTCTGAAGTTATTTAAATCGATGGCTAATGTCGGTTTTGTAGTTGACACATCTAGGTGAGACGATATTCTTACACGTGCGTGTCAATGTTTGGTTTAGGCTTGCGGATTATCATAACAAACGTTTTATGTGATTTCTTGTAAAACCTTGGGGACACGTTTCTTGGATACAAGATGCATTGTAGCCCTGTAATGCACACTTATTGGTTATTTCAAGCGAATATGCCATTTTGAGACCTTGTCCTTTTGCGACTCTGATGCCATTTTGAGAATTAGGCATTTTGCGCCCAAACCAAAGGTGTGACTGTCATATAACTGATGGCTTTCTAACTAATTGCAGATTCAGTTGTGAAAAGATAGTCTGTCTTCCTGTTCATATAAAATACCTACTCTCTCTGCCATGATTTCTACACCAAGAAATAAGGTTTCAATCAAATGATTTTGGGAAATGGTTCACCCAAAACTTTACTCCATTAGATTTGATATGATATTCTGATCACGCTAAAAGGGGGCACATGTATAAACAAAACGCACACAAAATGAATTAACTCTATCATAATTGCACCGAACACATCCATTACTAATTCGAGATAACATTCACGCACAATTATCTTCGGGAACTTATTAAGATAAGCCGGTCACGGATAGCGGTCGTTTTTCCCTACAGTTCCAAATGGATAAATTACTCACGTTATCGATACGAGCAATGGACAGCCTTAGATTATGAGTAAGCTTGTTAACGGAATTAGGCTGTGGTGTATTGTGTTGTACCTACAATCAACCGTATCTTTGTGGTTCCGTTTAAAGAAGGAAACTTCTAAGAAGGAGGAATTCAATATTTTAGGCTTAGTCCTTAGAGCTACCTTGAAACCCTTTTCGTTACAATGCCAACTAGGATAATTAATCCTAAGTGTTTCTATTAGTGAAATTTAACTAATCAACCCGGTTTCAAAAGTGGTTGCTGTATTCGGACTTATTTAGTTGGTTTTATCTCTGATCTAACAAAAGACATTCATTGAAAATACCAAGTTGATGCGATATATGCTGACTTTTCCATTGCCTTTGATAAGGTAAACCATCAATATTTATTATAGAAACTCATATAATTTATTAAGGTATACATATACGGTTCCATTCTTGTCTGGTTTAAATAACATTTGCGTGGAAGGAAACGAACTGCTTCAGTCGGAAGTCATTAGTCTAGGTTGTATAATGACAAATCTGCAGTTCTTTAGGGTTCACACCTGGGGCCTCTGATTTACATAGGTGGACTGATTCCTTAAATAATGAATCGACTTAAATTAAAGTACTAACTTTAGTTATTTAGGCAATGCTAAGAATTTCAAACACGCAATTTTATTAGCTTAACATACTTCCGAATTTCGATGGTTACAAGTACAAATTTTGTTACCAACGAACCCCATTCTAGTTTATGATGACATGCACGTATTTCAGTACCCCATAGACATCTACAATAAAAAGTCCTGAGGGGATATTTCCATAATCACACAGATTGGCATTCGCACTATGATGTTATTGGGTCCTATGGGAATAGTGCTGACCATGTCTTGTTGGTACCCCTTCGCATTTTGTTGTATAAATATACGTAAGACATTGATGCAAATAAATAGGGCGTAACGGTATAGCCAAAACCCTCACGGTTGTTTCACATTGGTTACATTTGGGGTCATGAAAAGAACAGGAACATGGATCGGCATTAATTTATAGTGCAAACTATCTGAATGATGACTAGATGGAAATTTTACACCATTGATTAAAAAAAAAACTGCAGTTTTATTAGAAAAGTGTAATGCCTACACGGTCAACAAGTATGAAACAGCAGTTTTATTTTATTTCCGTTGAAAAATTTCAACAATTTGAGCGCTTTAATTCCTCCAAAATATGTTTATATGCAGTTTTCAAATTCGTATTAATAAAAAAAATATATTGTATTTCATTTCTTATCTCATCATAGGTTATAAAATATTATAGTTTAATACTTTAGTTGTGTAATACTTTATCTCATGAGCTTCACAAAATAAGGGGCGTTTTTAGTATGTACTTTCAATTATAAGCCCTATCGTAAAATCAACCTTATTGAAATGACCTTTCTAACAATTAAATGTAACCCTACATTTACGCGCGTGACTAACATTGAAATATGCATCCGAATGTGACGACAGTTCCAATTAATGAAACATTTTATTCTGTTGAATCAACTCGGAATGTAATTTCACCCATAGGTAGGAATAGTCATCATCTGCCTTGCTCCTTCACAACTATATTGGGGTCGGCTACCAGGCTGACTGGTTAACACTGAATACCAGTGTACAGTCAGCAGCTCCAATATTACTATACTATACTATACTTAACAAACTTTAGAAGCAATTTTCGACTACTGTAATAATTTCATTTTCATGTTACAAAACGAAACTAATATTTTGGAACCAAATCATCATAAAGTAGTTCATATTTAAAAATTGGAATCGTTATGTCTTAAATTCGCGTTTGAACTTGACCAAGTGCATACATATTATTGCTCGTGACTGTACATGGACCGTCGGCAAGTCTGAAGACGAATGGATTCTGTGATGAATGGATACGAAAAAAAAAAGAAACGTGTCGAATCCATAACCTACTCTTTCTTAAGAAGTCGGTTAAGAAGGAATAGAATGATAGCGTGACGACTGACAGGAGAGTGAAATACAAAATAGTATTGTGCTCACCCGAAGTCTTATGAGACAGGAGCAGAGAAGAAGGTGACTGTCTATCTTACCTGTACCTACTGCCCAATGACCCTGAATAACCTTTAATTTGAGATGAAACATCATCTCCGTTAGTCATAATAATGAAAGCAGGACAAAATGTGCCTGTCACTCAACGTACCATCAACAGCTACGTTACGTGACTGATGAATGAACTTACCATTGTCAAAAATTTTTAACACTACAATAAGAACTATTCTTGTTTGCAGCGCCAGGAACTATTGGTCCGCACGGTAAACCGATTGTGTCATCGTGTGCACGGGATTTTGTTCCAAAAAAGAGCACATACATTTTTTGGGGATGGTACCACTAAATATTTAAGACATCACAAACAAGCTTTTTTATTAAAGACTAGAACACACCGTAACATAATCAAGAATCCTTAACAATTCAACACCAGAGAACTAAACTAAACACATAAAATTTAGTGTTAACAATTAAAATCTAACCTTGCGAGCGCGCGTGACTAACATTGAAATATGCAACTGTCGTGTTGTGCAGTGAATGTGATGGCAACCTAAATTGTTGCAGCCGTTTAGTGTGCGGTACCGGAGGGTTATATGTGTCGTTGTACATATTGTAGTACTTTTTGTATTTGATATAGAACACTAACAGAATTTAGGTCTTAGATTTAAGGTCCAGGGGGACAGACGGTGGGCCCGAAAGGGCCGACGCCTGTCGGGGCCGCGGGTAGTCCAACGGTTATCGCGGCCTCGACATAGAGGGCGAAGAAGGAACATGGGTGGTTTTTAGTCAGTAGAAGTCTGACACTCCCTTTCGCTCTGCCCAAGAGCGGGAGGGGTTATTCGATGATTTTACACCCACCAAAAAAAAAAAAAAAAAAAAAAAAAAAAAAAAAAGGGGGACAGACGGTCTTAATATTATAAGAGTGGCCAGAGGAAACTTATCCAGTTTCCTCAAGACACAAAACTGCCAAAAGTGGAGATATGGAAGAGACCTATACTCAGCATGTGGTGGTTAAAGGTTGAAGAGAGAGAGACTAACATACTTTTATGTGAAATAATAATTTTCGCGATTTGATTAATAAGTCACTGAACCTACAATGAATGCGTTGGAATATTTTTATATGAAGCTTGGCCTACCCATCAAAATATTTGATATATTGAAGGGCAACATATTGAACATCCCAAAAAAGTATTTACCTACTGTGTGTTTATATGTTTTATGGAAACAATAGCATAACTGTGTTATTTTAATTTAACTGAGACATCCATCTTCTTAGCGCACTGATGGCGAAAAGTTCAGATGTGTATAGCCCAAAAGTCTAAAACTCAGCTTTGCGAACCGCTTACTGATGCAGTAAAAAGAGTTAGATGATGTTCTTATGAGAAGTTCAAAATAAGAACAACGTTCTTATTTTGAACTTCTACGAACTACTGGCAAAAACTTTAATCCGTATGGAAAAGGAATTCATAATGGGCATACAAATAAATAAGTAACCTTTTGATTCATCTACGTGCAAGACCTAAGTACTTACTTCTCCCAAATAAAACTTAACACAAAATTGAACATAACAGGACATAACCGGTCTCCTATTCGGAACACAAAACAACGTTCCCTGCTTTAGAGAAATAAATTACGCAAACAATTAAATATCGGCAATAATGCGAACGTGGGGTGCGACAATTTGTCTGGACCGGCTAGCAGGGGTAGCGCGTTATGTACAGCGTGTTTGAAAAGTAATATTTTCAAGGACTGTGATACCTATTCTACTATATTTTTCTGTTTCAGTGCTTTCTGAGACTCTATTTATGTTTTCAAAATCTTTTACATTGAATGTTACATCTGTTAAGATTGGTCATTATTGAAACAAAACAGTTGTTTTGAGGGTGAATTTTTTCTAGTGAAAAATTAAGTGGTGGCCTTTGGTAGCCTAGCTACCTTATTTGATGTATTGGTTTGGCGCACAAACGTTTATGATATAAATAAATAACCATGTTATAGACATTGTTACCACTATAATAGAATAGAATACATTTATTATCAGCTAACAAAATACCCATAGACAAATACCTACACCTAAATATCATACTAATAACATTTGTGTTAGTATAAATAACTTAAAACTACGTTAGTAGCACTTCACTTGCACGATACTTAATCCACCTACAGCAGTGATAGAAGATGCAGAGAAAAAAAATAAAATGCTTTGCTTCTCATATTAAGCTTTTTACAGAATAGGAGACCATTGCAATTTGACAGCTTTCTATTTATTTTGTGAATCTATAATTTTCAGACGTCGTAATTAGAATGGAGGAAGAAAACGTGTTGCTCCGAACCCAAGTAGAATAGAATCAGGGCAAGAAGATGACCTGTAATAGTTCTGGGAAGAAAAAGAACTGTTTTTAATTTCTACACTGTGTCCACACCCTGTATATGAACGATGTAACACATGCATTGCGTAGTTAATGTAATTATGAGGCCGTAACGTAAACGGGCTCGACTTGTTGCGATTAGAGATTGTCTCCACTCAGGGGTACAGAACATTCGGTAAGACAGGTTTTAGAGTGTATTAAAGTCTGATTTCTCTTTATGAAGAAATTGAAAAGTCTGAACATTTTAAAGAAGAAATTAAAGACCCAACCTGATTGCTTTTGTCATAATTCTATAAGAAATCATTTGAATGTTTAAAACGGTACACGTTTAAAAGTGTTTCATGAAATAATTGCATTGAAAAAAGAAAATGGCGGTCCAGAGAAATAGAAACATGAGATGACAGTAAAAAGAGGGGAATTTTAATTTAAATAAAACAGAAACCTTTTTTCTGTAAATAAAACATATCATATCGATAAATGTCTATTACATTTCTCAACTGAAACAAAAACTTCTAATGTTAACATTCATTTATTTGAGTGTTTACCAAATGTTGGCAACCAATGCAAGCAAATTGGAGGCAAATGCCTGTATTCATTGGAAAAGTTAATGAAACTTGCCCCAAGTCAATGATTTGGTCCCTACTCTATGGTGAGTGTACACGAGTTGTTTACGTACAATGTTCTGGCTCATAGTTCTGATGTTGCTGGCATGGACTGTGTTTTTGACATTTATTTACTAAAACTGTTGAAAGCATAATAATTATACTAAGCAGAATATTATTACTATAGTTTCATAAAATACAACAATTAAGGGACTCCTAAAAGTATAATTTTCTAGGTTGAAAAATTGATCAGATTTTCCTTGTTGATCGTTATGTCAAATTCTTCTTTACGTTTCGTGTTCAATGTGGCTTTAGTATACTTTCTTCTTATCATTTACTTATGGGTTACTTAAATTACAGTTAAATTGCGTTTGTTTCAAAAATAAAACCATCTTCCAAATCACAATACATACAGGTGAAAATAAATTTAACTTCTGAAGTAGGTGACTTTTGTTAACCAACTTCCCGAAAAAGAGGAGGTTCTTAAATAACTTTATTTTTGCATGAATTATTTCGAGCTGCATGCTGCAGTCAAGAATTAAAAGGCGTGCATTGAGTTATTCGTTGTCACTCAATTAAAAGTTAGTTATTTTTGTGCGAAAGTCTCCCAATTTGCTATTCTGAAGGTGCACTTTCCTTTTGATATCATAAAAAAGTTACCTTTAAAATACGACCAAGTTTTGAAAGTCTGTTTGAGCGACAACACTCAAAAACTCCACTAGCATGGAACATCAAGCTACGAGGTACAAGCGAATGCATTTACATGAGGCTTTTTAGGGTTCCGTAGTCAATATGGAACCCTTATAGTTTCGCCATGTCCGTCTTTCTGTCTGTCTGTCCGTCCGTCCGTAGTGCGGACGCACTATATCTCAAAGACTCTTAGTACTAGAAAGCTGTAATTTGGCATGAGAGCTACGCCGACAAAGTGCTAAAAAATATTGAAATATTTATTTTTTTAGGATACCAGTTCACATTAAAGTGGGGATGATTTTTTTGTTCATTGTGTGGGATTTCGTTTGATAGGTCTTTTAAAAACATTGTGAGTTTGCTCAAACAGTTTATCAATTAAGGGATTCGTTTGTTCTCGTAGCGGCGATCGGCGGCGGCGACCTCTCGCGCCCGGCCCTGGTGCAAGCCATGGTCCGGGGCGAGGAGGAATGGGACGCCGTCGCCTCCTTCTGCGAAGCAGTGATGCTGGCGAAGGAGGTGGCGGAACGCGAGAGGGAGAGAACCTCTCGTCCCAGCCGCCGTGGGAGGCGCTCCGGGCGTCGGAGGTCCCGCGATGACCTCCGGCCACCGTAGACGCGGGCCTGTGGACGGTGAGTGATAGGCTAACTCGCCGTCCGTCCGTCTCACGACGAAAACAGGCCGTGTCGACGGCGCGTTCGTGTTCCACGCGCGCCTCAAAGAGATGTCAGCAACATGGGAGGGGCCCGAAAGGGCCGACGCCTGTCGGGGCTGCGGGTAGTCCTCTGGTTATCGCGGCCTCGACATAGAGGGCGAAGAAGGAACATGGGTGGTTTTTAGTCAGTAGAAGTCTGACACTCCCTTTCGCTCTGCCCAAGAGCGGGAGGGGTTATTCGATGATTTTACACCCACCAAAAAAAAAAAAAAGGGATGTGTTTGTGAAATATTAAGCTTTAAAGTGCAAATTTTTGTTAGACTCAAGTGTGTCTACCTAAACCACCTTTACGGGTTGTGTATGGGCATGTGAAAAATTCATGGTAGTAGCATATAATATAACGAAAATATAAGGAAAACTATCACAGATAAGTAGTAACTTTAAGTAGTATTTTTAATAGCTTACGAGTAAGTCGACCAACTTATAAAATGTACTTGTATCAAAAAAAAATCCTTTACATAATGTATGGGAGCGCAGGTCTCAAAACTGCAAAATAAAAATAAATAAAATTCATTTATTGCAGGCAATGAACCCATAATAATAATACACATAATTATCACAAAAATCACAAGAATAATATTATTAAAATATGTAAGTTTGTTTTATTTTTACAATAAAAATCATTAGAGATGAGATGATCATAATTTTCATAACACTTTCACTTTCATGAGTTTTTATTTTTTCGCTTTATTTTAAAAGTTCTATCAAATTGAAATAAGTTTTTGAATCCAGTAGGTACCGAAAACGTGCCGACGGTTCCCTAATAAACCCGAGCGCGTGTGACGTCACAAAGTTAAAATCTTCATAGTAGCAAACAGGCGCTGCAGTGTTTTGGTTTCGGATATTTTTAGTCAATGTACTAGCGTAAAATTGCTTTAACATTATGACGTCACAACCAATCGTGGCGCGTCCGAATTCATGTGGTTCTTTTAACAAAATTAATTGGAGAATTATTCAGTGAAAATAAAATTTAAGAGTTTATCGCACGGATTTTTTACACTATTTGTGTTAAAGTTTTAAAATACTATGAAATAGTTATAAAAATCGTTTTTTTTTTTAGATTTCAATTGCCCAATTTTATTCATCCATATCGGCTCCTAGGGTTTCCTCTCCCACTCTATCTATAAACATTTAAATTCCTCACTCTTTTAGTTCCATGCGATTCGTCGATGACTTAAGATCATGAAGTAAATCGAGATATGCAGTCGTGTTGTTATTTGTTGTTAACAAAAAAACCAAGTCCATATATCCCGGGCTTTAGAGCGGGAAAAACAAAACACAACCAAGAATACTTAATGAAAGTGCATTTGATCTGAAAACACTTTTAACGTCAAAAATACTTAATAAAAGCAAAGGGTCCTTGTTTGGGACACGTGCTAGCCCGAGGCATCGACACTGAATTAATGCATACTACACGCTCAGACGGCTTGCGAATTATCAATACAATTAAATTTCAAATGTTAGTAACGGTTGTGACATTTCCTGGGGCGGGAGTGTTGGTGGCAGGCTTAAAAATTGAGGGTTTCGTGCGTGTGAATTGGTTTTCTGGGGTTTAATTTAAGATTGGATGGAAGTGATGTTAATTCGCAGTGGGGGGAATGGAAATTATTTAAATTCTGTTTAGATTACTGATCGAGTTTCATTGTTTAGGTACTTCAGATTGGTCCTAATGTTTCAGTCGAATCTATACAGGGTGTTAATTAAACCACAGCCATCAACCAAGCATTCTGTACATCAAACTAAGTACCCCTACGCAAAAATGTTTGCTGGGAAACGACTTTATTGGGGTCAAAAATCACATTTTACAGTAAAACTCAAAATAGCACTCTTAAAACATTGTGCTAGTGGGTGCTTTAAATAGTAAACGGGTCATGAAGGTAATTTAAGTTCAGTTATAACCTGAAAAACTAGTATTTACAATAACAGCTGGGAAAAATTTGGAAGTTTGACACCCAATATCTCCGTAACTAGGGGGTTCCCAGGTATGGTGTTGAAAAAAAAAATATCGCAGTGGTGGGGAGAACAAGTGCCCTTCGTTTGCGTTAAGGGTACTTTGAGATTAGAGGTTGAGCGCCTCGTTGGTCTTGTGGTCGCAAATGCAACTATTTCATTTCATTTCATTTCATTTCATTTAATTTCATTTCATTTCATTTTATTTTATTTTATTTTATTTTATTTTATTCAGGTACACCGAATGAAAAGACAATGACCGAAACTCGTACCAAGAATTCTCAAGTTTCAAGATCAGAGTGTACCTATTATTGTGTATTATAAAGTATAAAGTGTATTATTTTTACGACATTATGCAGCTGGGATTTGATTTTTGAAGAAGGAATTTAATTTAAAGTATAGAAGTATGAATATTTTTTTCACTGCTTAAACATGGCGTTCACACAACCAGTTCAATAGTCGTTCTGTTAGATCTGTCAATTGATTTTGACAGTTCACCTGACTTCACATCGTAGAGGTTTCCTTACAATACCTACTTGATTGGTTTTGAGGTTATTTGGGATTTTATAAAATTACTCCGAAACTCGGATTTAGTTTACAAAAAATAACTTTTGTAGGAGTTAACATGATAAATGTAGATAATAGAAAACAAAGTTTGATGTTGACACAGTTTGGAACGGGATTCCATATATCCATGCACATGATCCCTTATGTTATTTGGTTTTTCCAACAGGATTGGCATCGTAGCAGTCACGGAGTCCGGATTTGTGCCCGGTTGACAGCCATAGATTAGCACACAACTAGCACTCGACTGTACTAAGATATAACTGGATCTTATGTTATGTTATATCGAAGATTTTCCGATACTGCGTGATGCAGACGCATTGCGTTTTATACACGTTATTAAAACTACACATGATCATCTTATCTAAATAGAAACCATATTATTCTGAAAAAAGCGCAAAGAATAAACTCAATAAAAGTGAACCATCAAAACAATATCCACGCAACGGAAGCCCTTCTTCCACAACAATAACTCGAATTTACAAAACCAATTTCCCGATCTCAAAATAATATCACACTACCCACAAATTCTGAAGTAATTTCCTCTAGACTATCTTAAGGTATCACATTCGTATACTATGGTCGGGCAGTTAGCACAGCCTCCCTTATTAATTGGTCTATTGCAGTAAGTAATTGCACGCCGAAGACTAACTGGAACCATTAGTGTAGTGTAGATGCACCAAACTGCAGAATAACTTTATTAATTGCTAAGTTAGGAAACCTACATAGTTAATAGTTGTGGAATTATGTGTTTCGGTTATTGCTCGTGTTGGTCTATTAAGGATCCATTTTCTTGACGATAAGGCGAAGAAACTTAACATCATACCTGTAAACCCTGAAGGATTAGGCGGAGGTTAATCCATATTTCGCCAGTTATCTTTAAGTCTAATGTAATAGATATGAATCCGTCGGTTTAGTCTGGTTCCACTGCTAAGCAACTAAACAGATGAAAGTCGATATTATCATCAGTTTACAGCAGTCTGCTGGTTCAATGTTAGGTATCGAAAAAAAAAAGTTAAGGAGCGGCAGGCACCGTTAGTACTAAATATAAACTAGCAATATTTATTACTAATATTAATCGCTAAAATTTAAAGATCATTAGGGTCGTAATATAATGGAATCAAATTAGCAAGTAGCTATAAATTCTCTATCGTAGTAAACAATGAGCCTTCCACCTAACATTATTCGCAGTACTGTATGATAGCTCTTATGTAGCACCATAGGTGATCATTTGGTATGTAAGTACTGCACTTAACTTATATGGTCTTTAAATATAATGCTGATTGGCTACGGACTGTGGTATTAAAATAATAATTTGGCCGTCCCTTTGTCTGAAACAGGATGCATAATATGGAAATGAAAACACGGTAGTTTTCATAACTATTACTACTCGTATTATCTTGGTAGTTTGAAAGTTCGTGTCATGAGGAAAGTTTTGAGTATAAACGTGGATAAAGTCTGAAGAAATGATGACCCCAAATGGTACATAATTGGCATTGATAATGGTAGGTTAGAGGCCCTGTCTGTAGGACTAGGCAGAGTTCGAATGTTTTTGAGAAACTAACTTCAAAATTCTCTTGTGATTCTGCTGCTTCAACATTTGACCATAATGCTGAGTGAGTGGTAGGTCTTTGGCCACGTGACGGCTTCCGGCCACCGTAGACACGGGCCTGTGGACGGTGAGTAATGGGCTAGCTCGCCGTCCGTTCGTCTTATGACGATGACAGGCCGTGTCGACGGCGCGAAAGAGATGTTAGCAACATAGGAAGGGCCGCCTTGTGGGACTGCGGGATGTTGTAAGAGATGCCGCGGCCTCAACATAAAGGGCGAAGAAGAACATGGGTGGTTTTTAGTCAGTAGAAATCTGACACTCCCTTTCGCTCTGCCCAAGAGCGGTAGAGGTTATTTGACGATTACCCAAGCCCAAAAAAAAACTGGTAGGTAATCTTTCACATTTGGCGCTTTTATGTCATGGTTAAGCAGTTTCTCCCGGCCACTTAAATAAAATCGTCTGTTGACATAGTTCTTCTCAATCTAAGAGCATTAAATTATAAATGGTAATGTCATATTTTACGACACCATTTTTTTTGTTTCTCTTCCTTATTTCTTACGATTGCTTGCTAATATCTTACTAATACGTGGTCTAATGTGGTTCATTACATAAATATAACTCGCTAGACATAACGGGAGGTCGCCGAAATGAGATGCGTAGTCCCCGGCCGGCGGCTGTCACATTCCAAAGAGAGATGTGAATTTTATGCAATCCTGATCTTAGATAAGGCAAGAGGAGGGTGCTGAGGCCTAGATAGTCGCTTTATTTTAATACGAACCGACAACAAATAACGAATAAATATTCCCTTTTTTATTGTTGAGTTGTGACGCGAACGCTTTGATTTAGGGTGAAATGAGAGGGGTTCTGCGAATTGTGGTCGAGATTATTCTCAGATTTATATTACAGTTGCTGTCAGACATTCGAGTGGTATCAGGTTTCATCAATATTTTGAGAGTGTTGACCCTCAATGGATCGGTTCTTATGTATTTGGCAAATTGTTTGATGGATCATTGTGGATTGAGGTTTTATTCGAGAGCTTTGGTGGAAAGGATGAATTGAAGCCATTGTAAGAATCCAATTTAGTTTGACACGTTTTCAGCTCAATTGGCGATTGAACTGATGCAGCGATTGAACGATCCATTTGATGATACCGACGTATAAAACTGACTTTATTAGTTTTTAGGATATTTATTAAGCTGGACTGCTTCGTTGCTCTAGTGGTCGAAGCTTCAATTCCCGGGTCGGTCATAAGGAATTTTTCAGTAGCAGCTACGGAGTTGGGATTTGTGTGTGTGAATTGATGGCAATAGGCTAGCACCCTATTACATGGGGCTTAAATACACTCGAGAGCAATGAATCCGGGTCACTTAAAGAATGTTAAAAATCTCGGAAACTAAAAATGATAGGTTAATGCAATAAATTGTATTTACACACATCAAAAGTGTCTAGGGATCAACATATATTTTTGCAATAACTTTTCTCCTGATTGATATTAATTAAAATTTTCTTTAAGGATTCATCAAATAAAGTGTTTTCGTTTGTCACAGTAACGATAAACCAAGTCACCTTTGCATTAATAAAGAAATTTGCCATTTTCCTAATAAAGGGATTTTTGACATTTGAACCACTAACATTAAAGTTCGAAAAAAAGACTGAAATAACAGTTTTCTTTAAAATTTTATTGGATAACTTAAACAATTAATAATCCGTGTTTCTACCGCGAACACTAACAACACAAGAACATCGGTTTGGCATACTCAAAATGAGTTCATCCAAATCACGCTGTGGAATGGCCGCCCATGTTCGTTGCAACAACAAAAAAAGGTCTTCTTGCGACTGGATACCCTCCATATTCGGCAGAGCTCTTCTCTGTAGCATATCCCATGCATGCTCAATCGGGTTCAAGTCTGGCGACTGAGCAGGCCAGGGCAGGACATTGATGTTAGCTGCGGCGAGAGTCTGTCTTACAACTCTTGCGGTGTGCGGTCGTGCATTATCATGCATTAACTGAAATAAGGGACCGATTTGCACTTGTAGAGGAACGATGACGTCTGATACAATCGTCTCAGCATAAATTTGAGCGTTGAGGTTGCCTCTGATCCAAATCAACTCAGTTCTTCCGCCGATCCAAATACCCGCCCATACCATGATGGTTCCACCACTATAAGGATGGACTTCCTGGCAGGATTTTAATCGCTGTTGGCGTCCAGGGGTTCTCCAGTGTCGTATACGTCTTGTATCCGGTCTCATACCAAAACGAGACTCATCAGAAAAGCACACGAAACGCCATTGTTCGTCTGCCCAATTTCTGTGTTCAAGAGCCCATTGATATCGAATCCTACGATTGTGCATTGCTATAGGTGGTACCCGTAGCGGTCTTCGGGAATGAAGGTTCACTTCATGCAAGCGGTTTCTGACTGTTTGGTCGCTAATTAAGTTCCCTGAAGAGTGATGAAGCCTCACGGCTAACATCATGGCGGTTATTGTTGGAGCTCTTCGAGTTAAGATTTGAATGTATCGGTCTTGTCTCCGTGTGGTGCAGCGATACCGTCCTCCATGGCGCTCAGCCACGGTACCAGTGCTTCGGTAACGTGTCCAAAGTCGACTGATAACACTCTGACTTGTATTCAGAGCTAAAGCCACAGTACGTTGCCGGGAACCAGCTTCTATCATTCCCACGGCTCTGAGCATTTCTTCCCTGCTTAAATGACGTCGCCGCTCCATAATAACGTTGGTTTTAATCAGTAGTAGGGAAACAGTAGCACTAATAATGTCTTCAATGCGTTGTATGTTTTTATAGGGAAAATATTGACAGCTGATTTTCATCTTTTACTCGAATTTGATTCACAGTTCCTGATTCAAATTATGAAATGCACCAAAAAGGATCCATATAAATTTATAAAATCATAAATTTATTACAAAGCCACATCTCAATCTCAAGAAATCCGCATAAAAATGCTTGATCCCTAGACACTTTTGATGTGTGTAATAGGCAATGTAATACTCCTTAAATGAAAGTAAAAAAAATATGAGTCACCATACATTTTATTAACACAAAATTACATATAGAAAAAAACTGCTGATCTCTCCTTAAAACAAAAATAGGAAACATGAAATTTTTGAACTTTATTACGATTTTCTTGAATTTTAATACTTCGTATTGCCTCCTCGTGCATCCATTACTGCGTTTACGCGGTTTGGCATGCTGTACACCAAGTTCCTTATACGATTTTGGGGAATATTCTCCCATTCCTCTGTGAGAGCAATTTTGAGCTCACGAAGCGTGATTGGGGGAGGGTTTCGTTGTTTTACGCATCTGCCTAGCTCGTCCCAAGCATGCTCGATCGGGTTGATATCCGGGCTGCGCGCTGGCCACTCCATACGAGTAATGTTCATCTCTTGAAGGTAGTCATTCACAATCCTACCTGTATGAGGTCGGGCATTGTCATGCATAAATTTATAGCATCCTCACCTAAATTGACCATAAATGGACCAACGTGATCATTGAGGATTTCTGCCACATATCTTACGCTAGTTAAAGAGCCGTTTTCTATGATCACCAGCTCTGTGCGACTTTCAGAAGAAATTCCGGCCCACACAAGTACAGACCCACCACCGTAGGCTACTTTTCCTTCGATGCATGCTTGCTTGAATCTTTCCCCTGGTCTTCGATACACTCTGTGTCTTCCATCGTGCTTGTAGAGCATAAATTTTGATTCGTCGGAGAACATAACTTTTGACCAATCTTCAATACTCCAATTTACGTGGCTCTGGGCATATCTTAGTCTTGAAATACGATGCCCACGCTCCAGTTTAGGGCCGTTTGCAGGTCGAAGGGGTTTTAAGTTAGATTCAGCAAGCCGACGTCTTACTGTCCATGCACTTGGGTTACTTCCTCCGAGGCGTCGAAACTGATTTGTGAGTTCAGTTCCTGTGAGAAAGCGATTTCGAAGCATGGTGTTCACCAAGTATCGGTCTTCTCGTGCTGTGGTACACCTGGTTCTGCCCGTTCCTGGTCTGCGTAGGTTAGAACCAGTTTCTTCGTAACGTCGGAGAACTCTTTGTACTGTTGACAGCGACACACCGACAGTCCTGCCTGTATCGCGCTGACTCCGGCCGGTTTCCAGCATTGTAAGTATTCTGGTGCATTCTTCAGGCGTAAGCGACATAATTTCAGCTTGAATAATGAATATAGAGCACTATCAACATGGTTTATGTACCCACATAAATGACAGATTACAAACAAAAGCAAAACCAAATGCTGTAATTTCGTAGTTCCATCTTCGAAAGTGGCCCTTTTTCAAATTTGATTTTTTTATGATATACTTTTACAAGAACTAAGAAGTTTTAATACCTTTTTTTTTTTTTTTTGGTGGGTGTAAAATCATCGAATAACCCCTCCCGCTCTTGGGCAGAGCGAAAGGGAGTGTCAGACTTCTACTGACTAAAAACCACCCATGTTCCTTCTTCGCCCTCTATGTCGAGGCCGCGATAACCGTTGGACTACCCGCGGCCCCGACAGGCGTCGGCCCTTTCGGGCCCCTCCCATGTTGCTGACATCTCTTTGAGGCGCGCGTGGAACACGAACGCGCCGTCGACACGGCCTGTTTTCGTCGTGAGACGGACGGACGGCGAGTTAGCCCATCACTCACCGTCCACAGGCCCGCGTCTACGGTGGCCGGAGGTCATCGCGGGACCCCCGACGCCCGGAGCGCCTCCCGCGGCGGCTGGGACGAGAGGTTCTCTCCCTCTCGCGTTCCGCCACCTCCTTCGCCAGCATCACTGCTTCGCAGAAGGAGGCGACGGCGTCCCATTCCTCCTCGCCCCGGACCATGGCTTGCACCAGGGCCGGGCGCGAGAGGTCGCCGCCGCCGATCGCCGCTACGAGAACACGGCGGGGCTCCGCCCAAGCGGGGCACACCTCCACTGTGTGCTCCACCGTGTCCTCCGGCCGAAAGTTTTAATACCTTCATTTAAGGAGTATTACATTGTCTATTAAATACAATTTATTGCATTAACCTAGCATTTTTAGTTTCCGAGATTTTTAGGATTCTTTAAGTGACCCGGATTCATTGCTCTCGAGTGTATAACTGCCGTGTGATATTAAAAGTAAACCATAGGTAGTTATTTCTTAGTCAAACCCTTCTTACAGGTGTGATGTATGTAGTATGTTTTCTAGGCAAAACAGAATGTAGTTTATTTCTAAGGCAAACAATTCCGTTGACTTTAATTATCAGATTTTCCCTATACTCAAAGTATGAACTAAACAAAAATACATATGAAAAATAAAACAAAATATATTGTTTCTATTATTAGATGACCAAACTAAACAGCATTTTCCCTCGAGGCAACCGTCGGGTCCACTACCTAAGCTGTTACGTACACGTGTTTCATGGATTCAAAGTTCGAAGTCCACCCCTAATGCTATAAAAACAATCAGTTTTCGAAATAAGAAACAGAAGCGTTGCACTATGGACACTGAAAGTTCACTTTTTATAGGGGGACCAGAAATTATGGTCGGGTGATATATGACGACACTTCCCCCAGAATTTAAACGTGCCGTTTTCTTAACGGTTACTTACAGTAGCAAGGTAGGGAGCTACTGTGACCCTTAATAAATTCAGAATAAAAGAGTGCGACGAAAAAATTGTTTCTTTTCTATGATTGTGGTAATAATTTCTTTGTAATTGAATTTTGTGAAATATATAAGCCACTTACGTGTTCGTGATACAAAAATAGGAGGAAATTTCGAAGTACTTAACAAAAAAGGAGTTTGTCCTTTGAAATTGTAATAGGATTTCGTTTGATCCGATTTTGTTAATAGAAGGAAAGTTTATTATAAAAATACCCTATAATCATATTAAAATGGCACGTGCCGTAAAATCTTTAGTATTATCAAGGACAAGGTCTCTAGGTTCTTTCAATTCAATTCAAATGGTGTATTGCAATAAATTATGGTCACTGATACCTATAGGTGACAAATAAAAAACGATAGAAACAATTATGAACCCTGTCGGTCACAGTAAACTTTTAAATAAGCAGAGAGACGGAAAGCGCTTTGATTTTTTTCCTTACTCTATTTTTTTCTGATTCTGTTTAAAAGGTTTGGTGAAAAGCGGCATACACAAGATGGTTATTAAAGTGCAAGTCTATATCAGATTTCATGTTTTTGGATTCAGCGGTTTGGGATGTACTTTTGTACATTGATATACCAGTGTGTCAGTCAGAACTTATAAGGATTTTATTATGTATAGATAAAAAGTTAAGTGGTAAAAAATGTTAACAGACAGACATCGGGACAGGTGAAACTAAATAAAAGCTTTAAAAAAATAGGTCTACTATGTGTGGTGATTTTCAGAGGGCAATGTCTTTGTGTCTGTGTATTTCAGTACGTTGCCAGTTAGTAGGATTAGTATGGCACTGATATACGTCACACTTGCCCTACACTTGAAAATAATTACCTACCCTTCTTTATGCTTCGCAGTAGTCGGTTAAAAATGACCACCTGATTTACGGTAGAACGACAATTTGGTTCTTCATAAAACTACGAACAAAAGCCTCCTAAACCCAATAATATGCTAAAAATTTTTTTTCTAATAAACCAAATCACTTGCTCACGACAACAATGGCAAAGTTTATCTCGATTAAACAGTTGACTATCTTTCTTCCCGGTAGTGATGCTGGTGATAAAGATTGCACGACTGATTCTGTACTCGCCGAGGTGACCCTAACCGTATTAGAAGTCTCGATAAGTGGAACATGAGAGCCATTTAATTTATCAACTTGTTCCTCCAAAGCTGGTAAACTTTTCTTTAAAGGAACTTAATTGGTGAGGCT
Source organism: Diarsia rubi (assembly GCA_932274075.1). Lineage (NCBI taxonomy): Eukaryota > Metazoa > Arthropoda > Insecta > Lepidoptera > Noctuidae > Diarsia > Diarsia rubi. The sequence continues at coordinate 12,791,889 of OW026424.1, read as the reverse complement.
GTTTTTGTGGTCGGATGTTCAGGGGCTTACAAACTGTGGTTTCAGTGATTTAATGATGAATTTCTTTCTATTTTCTGTAAATAGGGGATGAGTTAGTAAGATAACATCTTCAACTGATAAAGACTTGAAGCTAACCACAATATACAAAGGAAATTGCTTGGCTAATTATACTCATAAGTAGGTAAAATGTGACCCTTTTAGAAATAATGATTTCTAAGATTATCAGAAGAGAGAGGAAAAAAACATTAAAAGAAATAAAACCGACTTCGACAAAAAATAAAACACAAAAAAAGTGATAAATAAACTTTAGAACAAAAATTTGTTTCTGAAGGCGGTAGCAAAAAAAATAAATCAAACAAATAAAGGCACTGACTTCTAAAACAAATTTTTATTACTTATCACTTTTTTTGTGTTTTATTTCTTGTCGAAGTCGGTTTTATTTTTTGCTATAAAGTTTTAATTTTTCACTTTTTAGTGATTCACATGTGCTTACCCCTTCACAACGTACCGGCGTGATGTTATGTTATGAACTGGTGTAAACAATAGACAGACATGGGATTTCAACAATCCCAATCCATTTGCTATCATTTAGAAATCAATACGACCTTGCAAAGTTTTGTATTTATTAGTAGAATCACAAAACATCACGCCTGTAATCTCTGAAGTTTGCGAGGTCGTATTGATGTCGGTTACATAAGAACCATTCTACCATTAGATCAGCTTGATAGAAAGAAAATGCCAAAATCGCTGTAATTTTTTTGAGTTCTCCCGATTCCGCCAAGATTCCATCATCTAATCCCAACCTGGTGACTATGAGACCAATAAAAAAGCATAGGCTTTCGAATAAAAGAAGAATTTTCCAAATCGGTTCGTAAATGACGAAGACGAAAAGATCGTTAATGTGGACAATGTAGTTATTTTTGAGTTTTGTTGATTTTTCAAAAACCGCTTTTCCGATTTCCATAAAAAAATATGGGACCATTTAGGACAATAACCCTTTCCAACAACAAAATATTTTTTCAAATCGGTTGGCAAGCGGCGGAGTTATGCCCGAATAAACATAAAAAATAATAATTATATAAACATCCGAATTGAGAATCTCCTTCTTTTTTTAAAAGTCGGTTAAAAATAAGATACACGAGTCTTCTTTTCCCTTCCTTCATTTCTGAACAAGCATTCAAAATTCCACATTCATTCTTCACTAACATCTGTAACGAGTTAGCCTAAGGGTATAGCCGAAAAGTCAGACACTCGCTCCACAATCGAATTATTTTTTTTATTTCGATCGATAACGGCACGGCATTGGATTCGTTCTGCCTGTGCCACGCGCTGCCTCAGGCGATACTCCGAAAGTCCTCTAATGCACAACTCCCGTCTGTCCATTTGTCGAACGTCCCAACTAATAGAGAAATTCCATTTAAAAACTTACGTTTTATGCCCCGGGGGAGTGAGTTTATTGTACATTTTTAATGTTTCCAATTCAGTTTTTATGGGAATTGTTTGGTTTTAGGGATCAAAGTTGAATTGGTCACGGGATACTGCAATTTTGATTTACTTTAAAAAGCACTCAGTGCATCATGAAATATTTAACATAAACTTATTACCATTTAACATAATAAATATGGTATTTCACATGCAATTTCAGTATACAGCGGAGCAGTTAAGCAAAAAGCATATAAGGATTGTATGGTTTTAAATATTTGCAGCGCCCACCTCAAATGAATAGGTTAGTTAACAAAAAAAAACTAATTAGTCTGTCAGACAGATTTCCAAAAAATATTGGACGTGTTTTTTTTTTCACGTAAACAAACAATGAAGACGATACAGTGCTTTGAAAACTCATTTTTTACTGGTGAGTGACGTCACAAACCCCCACTCAAATCTTTGACGCGTTTTATCTTCGACATTTTTTATTGATTTGCTAAATTAAAAAATACGTATCCAATATTTTTCGATAATCATATTTTTCTTAGTCAGTAAACATCCCAATTGGGAAGAAAACATAAGCGCAAGAGAATGATGATGTTTGTTTTATTGTATAATTATTCTACAATACATTATAATAACTCACACTTCCTGAACCAGACTATTCCCCAGGCATTTCTGATAGAACACCATGTTAGAAGACTACAAATGCCTATCTTAAAACGCATAAATAATACCAATTTCATCTTTGCTCGTTAAAACAAAAAAAAAATATTTTCTTCCATTCCCTCAAGACAAAATTTTGTACAGGACCAGACTTCTAAATGAAAGAAGAAAATAATTTAATAAAAATACCGGTCTTACTATACACATCAGAAAGCAGCTTCATTATCTTTTTGACTAATTATGAAACGGACGACGAAAGTTCTAATTGAATTCTGGAGACGGCTTTCTCAGTTATATTTCATTTTTGTAAAGTTTTGAGACCGTCTACGTTGCCTAATATCTATGCTAATAATACACTAATTAAGAACTGAAGACTTTGGCTTTTTAAGGTCCAGGAATGAAAAGATTTTCGTCTTGAAGTTTTTTGGTCTGTTTATTATTTGAAACCAGGTATCAAATCTTGAAGTTAACTTAAACAGCGTGAAAGAAACTTAATAAAGTGAAGTTGTTTCTGCTTCTGCAGTATTTTTGTTGATAAATACGAAGATCCATTAAGGTGAAAGCGTCAGGATAGTCGCGAAATTCAAATTTTCTTACGTTTTTTGCAATTTGCAGGCCAGTGCTAGGTTGTATGTTGATTGAAATGTTGGACGCGAGTGTAAGACGTATGTAGTTACAGAATTATAATCATCAAAATCATCAATACAACCCTCCAAGTTCATATAATTCGAGGAATGACTTTGACCTCGAAAAAGTCGTTCCTCGAATTAAAATTGAATTTCGCGGCTATCCTGACGCTTTCACCTTAACTTATACTGCCATCGCGTGGTGGATAATGATCCACTTCTTCTGTTGACTGTGAACTAACAGTGATACAACTGTAGGCTGGCTCTTATAGATTGTTGTTAAGGATTGCATGTAAAATTTGTCTTAAAGTAAATTTAAAAACGATGGATATGTGTTTCTAAGTAGACACTGAACGACAAATAAGTAATGATTCAGTGCTTACCTGCAAGAGGTTGTTAAACTTGTCTGTGAGTCTAATGGATGAATATCTTACATCTTTAATGCAGGATTTAAATTGTTGGTGAGCCAACTAAATGAAATAAATTAAAGTAAAACATAGTATAGATTTTTACAAAACGCGACTGTAGCAACTTCAAAAATTGATTTCATTCGCACGTTCTCAAAAAAAGTGTTGTAACACAGAATTACCAATTTTGAGAAATATTCGTACTTATTTAAAGTTTTCATTACGCTTACCGAAGCTATTCACAAAAAAAAATTGCTAACGGCATTCGGTGAATTATTTTATCAGTATACGGTGGTCAGTTATATCATCATATCAGTTATTGTGGTTTATCAATTATAGAGCAAAAATTCAATCGAAGTTGAGTGGAGTATAAAAAAACCCCAAAGCCTAATATTACGGTGTTAAGAGAGTTAAAAAAAAAACATTTATTTCAGATTCCCCCATATTAAAATGACAAGTTACGAGACATACAATCATATACATAAACATTCATTATATGTTAATAAAAATAAAAACAAAACTAAAAATAAAATAATGACAAAAAATCAGAAATACAATGTTAAAAAATCAGAAATACAATGTCAAAAAATCTGAAATATAATTTCACTAAAATTAAATCAAAGTAGATTAAAGAGATTAAGAGGTTTTTTTTTTGGTTTTAAGAGATTTAAGTGGATTTTATTTGTGGTAAGTACAAAAACACTACAAAATAGATACTTAGTAGATCCACAATCTGCCACTTTACACCGAAATTTTCTCATTACTTTCCTCAAGTGTCAAGTATTTCACTTTTCAAAATCCCCCAACGCGTCACATTTTCCTCCAGACCCATTATCCGTCGTATGCCTTAGAAAGTGTCACATTTTCATTCTTCCTGTCACCCTTGCCGTCCCTAACGACATCTAACTGTACAGACATGTCTTCACAAAGTATATGTAAATTGGTAAATGTAATAAATTGCATATATTTATCCAGTAATGGGGTTTTAACGTTGGGGTGGGGCAGTGTCGGATCGATTGAACGGATTTGTACTGCTTAGTGTGTTGCTTTTAGCGACGCTAATTTTGGCTTCATGACTTTGTAGGGAGGTTGAATTCGATAGGATTTACCTATTAACGTAAATGGACCATTATAACGAAGGTTGACGACCTCTTAATAGAGAAATAGATACCTAATCTTTTGTTATTTTATAGAACAAATTAGTCTGCGTTCATCTATTGTGGAGATAGTAAATAAAGAGGTGATCATTTGACAGTTGGTTCCTATTAAGGTTACCGGTAGTCAATGGCCCAAAATTCTGACAACCTGTCTCACCAAAGAATATCATATTACCCAGTGCGAACTGGGTTGCGGAGGTCAGATAAGCAGTCGGTCGGTAGGTAGCAATTATTAGTATTCAGCTGCATCTGGTCAGACTGGGAGCTTACGCCAACATAGTTGGGAAAAAGCCAGCGAGATGATGTTACTATTCGGGTGAATTAAGTAAAAGTGAGTTGAATATTCAATTAGATATATTAATTCGACTGAAACCCACGAAATTATCTTCATAATAATATTTTAATAGGATACTTAACCCAACATAATAACTTCTGTAACGAGCCCCTTAAAATTACGAGGTTGAACATAAAGTGAATAATAATATTAATAATTTAATACACGAACAAGTACTGCCTTTATCACAGTTTACACTCATTGCATAATCCTTTTATACTGCGTCGACACAGATAACATACTTCGTTTCGGAACGTCGAACGTTATGCGACAAAGAAATAATCAAAATATTTATGAAGTGCGCTCGGATATTGTAGGAAATTAAGCGGGTTTGCGACATGCGGGTCCACTCAAACATATATGTGCAGTCACTATCAAACATTCAGGGGTCGTGTTGATATTTCTTATTACGTATTGGCATTATAGTTTATATAACTTCCTAGTTTCTTTACGTGGGTGACGGTTCCCTTAAAAGATGTATCTCATTATCTTAAGAAACCCTCTTTTTTTTTTTTTTTTGGTGGGTGTAAAATCATCGAATAACCCCTTCCGCTCTTGGGCAGAGCAAAAGGAAGTGTCAGACTTCTACTGACTAAAAACCACCCATGTTCCTTCTTCGCCCTCTATGTCGAGGCCGCGATAACCTGTGGACAACCCGCGGCCCCGACGGGCGTCGGCCCTTTCGCGCGCCTCAAAGAGATGTCAGCAACATGGGAGGGCCCATGTTGCTGACATCTCTTTGAGGCGCGCGTGGAACACGAACGCGCCGTCGACACGGCCTGCTTTCGTCGTAAGACGGACGGACGGCGAGTTAGCCCATCACTCACCGTCCACAGGCCCGCGTCTACGGTGGCCGGAGGTCATCGCGAGACCCCCGACGCCCGGAGCGCCTCCCGCGGCGGCTGGGACGAGAGGTTCTCTCCCTCTCGCGTTCCGCCACCTCCTTCGCTAGCATCACTGCTTTGCAGAAGGAGGCGCCGGCGTCCCATTCCTCCTCGCCCCGAACCATGGCACCAGACCTTGCACCAGGGCCGGGCGCGAGAGGTCGCCGCCGCCGATCGCCGCTACGAGAACACGGCGGGGCTCCGCCCAAGCGGGGCACACCGCCACTGTGTGCTCCACCGTGTCCTCCGGCCGATCCTCGCAATGGTGGCATCCGGGCGTTTCCTCCCGCCTGATTCGGTGCAGGTACCTCCCGAAACAACCGTGTCCGGTGAGGACCTGCGTCAGACGGAAGGTGAGGGCGCCGTGGCGCCTCTCAAGACACTCCTCAAAGAGGGGACTTACCGCCACTATCGTGGCGTGCCCTGCACGGGGTTGCGACAGTCGCTGTCTCCATGTCGCCATGAGATTGCACCGGAGGTCTGTCCGCCGCGCAGCAATTTGCCGCGGCAGCGGAGTGACCCCCCGGCTCAGCGCCTCCGCGCGCCATTGATGCAGGCGCCCGAGGACTATGGCCTCTAGATCCCACGGCGGCAATCCGGCAAGGAGGTTCGCCGCTTCGCGGGAGATCGTGCGGTACCCCCGTACCATCCTCACGGCCATGACCTTTTGGGGCACGTTCAGGTAGTGGGCGGCCCGCTTCCTCAAAGCAGGCGCCCACACCTGGTGAAGTTGAGCCGGGTGAGTTTGTAAGAGTAATCTTCGTAACTACTGATCTGATTTCGAAAGTCTTTAATTAATGGGAAGCTACTGTATCCCCGAGTCTCATGGGCTATTTTTAAAACTTCCATGCGGAATAATATTTTGGCGTGCAAGCGAAGCCAAAATAAAAAGCTAGTGTTTCACACAATAGCAATAGCCACAGTTTTCATCCAACCACGTAATAAAACAACTGACCAATCCACAACAACATCCTCTTATCTCAAGTCATACATTTTGCACCATCAGCTATTATCGCTGCCATATTGGATCCACCGGCTTTAAGGAGGGGAATAAACTACACGGAGTAATTAAACCAAAGTAATTATTCCATGATTATATGCAGAAACTAATGGGGTTTGTCAAAGGGCTAACGATCCGCGGAATGGATGTCAAAGGCAGTTATGTATACCTAAAATTATTAGCGCGGTTAAGATTATTGACGCAAGGTATATAACAGTGTGAGCATGTGTGAATGGCATTTGAGTAGCGCACACATGCTTGGTAATATATTCAGTGACAGGGCTGCTACAAAGTTTTGCTATTGTCTCAGTAAAGGTATCTAGTTTATTGTTGGCAGTCTTTAACAAGTTTTAGAACATCAGACTAAGGTGTCTGCATGTGAATGTCTCTTATGTTTCAGAAGCTTTCAGATTCCATTCACACTCAAGTTTCATTCTACTCAGTGTGTTCACTAAACATTCGTTTCAGGACAATTAACAATTCAAATTAAATGAGAGCGTATTTCTGAAATAGTTCGACGCAGATTTGAGCCTTTCGGTTGATGGATAACATAACATCACACTTGTAATCCCCGAAGGCTTTGGCACACATTTTGCCAGTTGTTTAAGTTCCATGTAATAGGGACGAGCCTATTGGCAACAAATGGGCACTAATCCAGACTCCGTGGCTGCCATTGAGAAAATGCCTGATGGAAAAATCCAACAACGCTTTGCTTGAACCGATAATTGAACCCATGACCGACCTCATTAGTCGTGCTTGCAACCACTAGAACGGCGAGGCGGTCGGTTGTTAGATGTTCCTTATATATTACTTTTATAGTATCATTAAAATTATGAACGCCACAGCGAAAACGCATAATTGGAGCCCCTCCCACGCCAAAAGACAAATACTTACAAAATAATTATTTTATTTTGTTTGACACTAGTTTCTATTAAACAGCAGTTAAAAAGTAAAAATAAAAGATTTTTTTTGTCGGCTGTAGCCGACGGTGGCGTCTTGGGCACGTTTTCGTTTGTCAGCTATACCCGACCGTGGCGGTCAAAAGGTTAACATTGAAAACGGAATATTGGCCATGTTTACAATTTGTTTTGAGTACTAAATATTTCGGCACTGTTGCAAGCTGGATGATATCGGAAACTCAAAACAAATATCCCGTTTCCAAGTCAGATTAAAACTTATATTCCACTAGCTGAACCCGGTTTCGCACGGGTAGACATTTTTGTGTATATCTAAACGATTCTTGAAGCTACTGAACACACACAAAAAAAAACATCGAAATCAGTCTAGCCGCTTAGGAGGAGTTCAGTAACAAACACACGTACAGAAAAAATGCATTTACAAAAAGAGATTTAAAGATTATTGAACAATATGAATAAAATATGCAGTTTAATTTATCCTTGCGTATAGATACTCTGGAGTTCTTCCCAAGCAAAGATCAATAACTTTTTACTACTGCTACGTCCCTTTTACTAGTAAATATAAAGAAGACTATAAACTAAACGAGGGACTTTAAACCCAACAAGACACCTGTCACCAATAAGGTGTGTGCCTTACGAAATACCCCTAATATGTCAGATGGAACAAGATTTTTTCACCCCTGGAGCAAGAATTTCGATCGCAACGCGTCAATAATATAAAGAGGGGGTCCCGACCTTTGTTTTCGCCATTGAGAGTCAATTTGATCAGAAACTTGAACGTTTTATTTTTTGAGTTTATTACTATCAAACCTTTTTGATTTGATTCAAGTGCATATAGGGTGTGACGGGGCGAAAGTTTGTGCCATCGCTGTTACGATAGTTGACAGTTGAATTCACTTAAGGATGAGAAATAATAAATATTTATGCGAATAATAGAGAAGATATGTATTTATACTACGAAATTATAGTACTGCTTAATCATCAACGCCTTTAGTATGAAATATTTTTCATCACCTGAGGAGACATCTGAGATCCTAGCACAAGCGCGCGTGTAAACGTTACTAGGATTTTATTATTTAGCATTATAGCTAAATTGTTTGCAACAAGTACAATCAGTATCATCTATAGATACTCATATATTTTTTTAAACTATGAAAATACATGTCAAACGAGTTTTTAATTTAAAAATGGAAGTAAAACGTTACGTTTAAATCGTGCGCTCGTGCCAGAGGCCTCTAAAGAGTTTCTATACAGTTTAAAGATCTTTAACTTTTCTCTTTGAATTGCCACAGGTTAAACTCATTAGTCAGACTAAAAACTTATATACATGTAGCAGATGAATAAAATTATGAGTAATTAAAAACTTATCACAACTTTTACTTAAATCACTTAAAGTTGCTCATTTGCGAAAAACTTGCTTGATTGCAGTCAGACCACAAAAGGTTTAAGTAACGTTTTTTTTAATCTATTCCTAACTTTTTATTTTGTTCTATTCTGCTGTAGATGAAACAGAATATTTGCATTAAACATAATCAAAAGCTTTTAACCTTAAATGAAGTAAAATTGAAATTCTATGCAGTGGTATATCCAAGAGACTGTTACTGTAAAACTAAGAAAGTTTATGCAAAAATGCTTGGGAATAAATAAAAACGAGTTTTACAAACAGACCATTTTTACAGCTAATTTAATATTGTTAAGTATCGTTCATGTTTTGAATACCTTCATCACTCAATACTTGGGAGTGTTGGAAATTTGAATTATTAACATAGCGTAGGTAGATAAACATGAATTCACAATGTTTTACTGAATAAATGAAATGAAATAAATACAGTAGAAAATGTTGAAATACTTATGAAAAAGCACTTAAGTTCAGGTACACGGCTATGTACCCGATAATTTAATAAAATAAGTCAGTGCAATCAAGGGATGAAGCGAAAAGGAATAATATACTTTCTTATAACGAAAATGCGTTTCTATCATGATTGGTAATTTACACGAACAACAGAAATTAAGGGGGCTGACAGACTAACGACGAAATAACCGCCTTTATAAAGCCATCAGTCGCAATAAAGGAAACGTTATACACGGAAGCAAGCATGGCACGCTCCTATTCAAAGCATGGACAGTAATAATAATGATCAGAATTCCTGTCGCCGCTCCGACTGCCGTCCGAAACCGACCATCGGAAACGTTTCACCATTGATTTTTCCGCAAATAATACAGTCTCCAAAATTCCCTTCGGTCTTCATTGTTTCCAATGTCACCCTAGTTCCCCTACGATCCAACGTCGCATGGTTTTGAGTGCATTAGATTCGCTCAAACACATTCGACGCTGTTGGTTTCCTGGACGGTGGTCGACACGTGACTCCAAACATAAAAGACTTCACGCCTGATCTACTCTCCGATATAGATGTGAATGGAATTGCCCTTATTGTGTAATATTAGGAGGGTGATTTGGAGCATCAAGGATTAAAGGCAGATGTACCAGTTTCCGTATTAAAAACAGACACAGATTTTGACATCATTTCAGTAAGTTGTCTAAAACAAGTAAGAGTCGATGATGATTTATTGTCATCTGCATATTTTATAGGCGATTGACTAGTCGTAATCAACTCTGACGTTTCATGCAAATCTGTTTCGGTCCTTTTTATCTGGAGCTCTTTCATTGTCGTAATGTGATTAGGAAAGGCCCCAATCGGGTACCCTCTTTCGGGAGGGCGCTAAATAAGATGCGACGTTTTCCGCCTCGGGCACCTTTGATAGTACTTTTTAAAGCTGTGTCACGAATTCCGAACCTCTCTTTTATTGGTCGCCATTATGATAATTACATTAAGGGCCGTCCGTTGCCGATACTTCGTCTTTCGAATTTGTTCTGTTGTTACGGTAAGGCGTTTGCCTCTTGAATATTGATCAGCTCATTTACGAAAATCGCACCTATTCTCTACGTGACACTTTTATTCCACAAAGTCGTTTGGCATTAAGTTTCTTAGGCTGGAATCAAATTATCCGAAATTAAAAATTAATTCACGCAGTTGATTGTCACTCATTTACTATAAGTTAAAATGGAGATATCAAGCGTAATGAAGCTTCAACGTAAAAATATTTATTGATCTGTTATTTTTTAAGTGCTTTTAATATATCCCCTTATTTAGGGTTCCGTAGTCAATATAGAACCCTTATAGTTTCGCCATGTCCGTCTGCCTGTCCGTCCGTCCATCCGTCCGCACTATATCTCAAAGACTCTTAGTACTAGAAAGCTGTAGTGTACAAAGTGCTTAAGTAAAATATTTTTTTTTTTAGTGTGTCCCCCAGTACACATTAAAGTGGCAATGATATTTTTTTTCTCGTAAAGTCCATTGTGTGAGATGTCGTTGGATAGGTGTATAAAAAATACTGCGAGTTTGTTCAATCAGTTTTACAATGAAGGGATTCATTTGTGAAAAATTAAGCCGTAAAGTGCAAATTTATGTTGTGTGCCAACCTAAACCACTCATACGGGTTGTGTTTGGGCGTGTGGAAAAAATCATGTTAGTAGCTTAAATAATGAAAATAAAAGAAAACTATCACAGCTAAGTAGTCTTTAAAAGTTTACGATTAATAGTTGACGAACTTATAACATGTAGTTGTATGAAATATTTTCCTATACATACTTAATGTATGGGAGCGCAGGTCTCAAAACTGCAAATGTAAGTTTGTTTTATTTTTACAATAAAAATCATCGTTCGGAGGCAGGTAGGCAGGGTGATTAATCAGTTTAGTAATTTTACATATTTTTATGGGCCCTACATTGTGCGTGGTCCGACATGCACTTGGCCGGTATTTTTTAAATATTTAGTTTTAATTATTCTAAAATTTGAATTGTACTAACTTTCGTTTCAATTTAAATATTTAAGCATTAATTTCCCTTATCTTCCAAATAGTTTTTACTAACTTCAAACACATGATTTATGATTTCAAAGTGCTTAGAAAATCTTGTTAGTGTTTCATTTTCAGTCAAGACTGTTGCCTTTTCAAAGAGATTATTAATAGTTTTATAAAGTTTGTTGTTGGCAACTTTTTATGCATACAAAGCAGTTTAAATGCTCTTGGGCATTAAAATTATGTTTTCTGTAAAATCAAAACACGATTTCAAGAATTTGTTTTTAACTTGTTTAACTTAGTTTAGACCTGAAAAAAACTACGGACACATCGTCACTTCACTCGTCGATCGATGATAATGCGAGGCCGCAGCGTGGGTGTAGCGCTACAGTTGCGCGATTTTCACCCGGCTACGGCGAAGCCTAAAGGAAGGGTAATGATTTTGGCACTCTATGTATGTAGGTAATTATGTATGTTTGTATGTTCCACCGTAGCGCCTAGACTAATAAACGTATTTTAATAAATGAGGTGTCAATAGGTTTTTAAGAATAGCCCGGGTGACATAGGCATATATAAATTTTAACAATATATATTTTTTTTTTATGACGGAATTTAAATTCCAATATTTAATCTATATTATATTATAGTTCAAGTCAACGTATACGTTTAGATTGCGGTCAAACAGTTCTCGCGGTCAAAGTCTGTGTTCTTTACTCGTATTATGTTAATACAAACCAACATACAGGTTCCCTGTTCCCATATAACAAAGATTTTTCATGACGTAATGTCCAGCACTTTTTTTTTAATTTCGCTTCTGTTAGTTATTTAAAAGGTATATAATGTGTTTTGGAAACATGTCAGAGGTGTTTTAGACGTAAAAAACTTACTTAAAAGGCTTACTGTTTGCAATGTTTCAATGATGCACACTCAAATCCAGGACGTGCAAATAATTAGTACGCATAAAATTCGAATTTATACTCACCTTACCATTTTTTTTCTATTCTTTTTGTATAATTTCAATAAATTTGCTAAGATAAATATTGTTCGTTTTATTTTTCTGTATACTAATTTACTGTGTAAAATTTTTTTGCACATTCATATCCGTATAAAAAAAAAATAAAGATAATTTACCTAACTTTTTTATTTTTTTCGACAGAAGACAATGTACTCCCTACGTCCCTATACTAAAAATTGCATAAATCCCGCTACGTCCAACAGAAATAAGCCTTTAAACTTTGTACTAATTTTGTTCATATATGATTCATGAACTTGTCCGTGTCGGTACAAAAAGTGACACGTGAATCATATTTGATTCATCGGACAGGGAACCTGTTAAGTAGAATATTACATTATGAAAGTATCATATTATTACGTATGTATTAAATAACACACAAAAATAAAATTCAAATAAAAAATCAAGTTTAAAAACTAAAACCCGAGTACGAATAAAAACGCAGACTAATAAAACCTCGGTCTTAAAAGTATTAAACAAGTAAAATTTTAAAGTTACTTGTTTAATACTTTACTCTTAAACTTATTTTTTTATTATTTATATGGATTAAGAAAGCAGCGTGGCGGCAGTGCTGCAGCCGCGATGTCACCGCGCGGCTCTTTGCGGCAAATTTGAAGGCGCCCTTATGCTTCTAATTGTTTCGTGTTAAAAAAACGCTCCTTTGTAGATCATTCGATTGACAATGTTCCACAACATTGAACATTGAAAACGTTCTTGAAATATCTGAACAAAAGTTGTTTCAATTAAATTCCACTTGTTTATTCGCACGGACGAAACTTTTTTCGTTTAGTTAAAATGGAACATTTTTATTTATTTTAAAATATCCATTGTCTGTGAATATTTTTGGTGCAAATCGTGCTAAATGCCACTATTTTTTCATTGCAAGTTATCGTTTCAACAAATAAGAACGAGCGTTGATTGAAAATAAATAAGCTCTTTTTTAAACTTTTATTTAAATGTTTTATTTAAGTGTTATATTAAATGTATCATCATCAGCCTATAACGTTCCCACTGCAGGGACTCAGGCCTTCTCTCTAGGAGAGGGATGGGCTACAATCCACTACGCGAGCCCAGTGCGGGTTGGTAGATGTCACATATCTTCGAATTTTTTGGTTCTAAGACATGCCGGTTTCCTCACGATATTTTCCTTCAACGTTTTGAGAGCAGTGGTGATAAAATAAATTTCACAAAGTAATTGCCTGGGTTTGAACCCACCACCTACTGTTTGTAAGTCGGCCACCAATGCACTGTTTTATATGCATGAGTATCAAATACCAAATATAAAAAAAACAAGATATGTCACCTACCACCAACGCGGCAACGTATATCTTGAGTTTTCGTTACTTAACATAACACGCTTACGTTAATAAGATATCGATGACAATTCCAAAATTTATTGAACAGAGCACACGAATTGTCAAACACATACAGAATACATGAAGCATTAGATTCTAAATTCAAAATCCGTTTGTTGTAATTGCAAATAATTATGTTATGATTTGACAATTTATTATACACAATTTGCATTCCCAAAATGGGTTGCTGATTTAATTTTTCATGTATCTCATTATTTTAGAATATTTGGTCCACAATGAATCACACTGGCTTGCATATTATTTATCATAGTTCAAAGTACCAATAGAAAAAAAAATAGACAGTCAGACCCCAGATCGTGACTAAAGGCATTAAGCGTGTCTTTAAGAAATTTGCATTTGAAATAAAGCCGTCTCCACCCAAATCACATTACCAGAAATTTGAGGCCAAAACGTCGCGTCATTTCGGTGAACACTTTCGACCACGCCCGCAGAATAAAGTGCTAACGTGCTTTATCAATCCAATTGGAGTTTTGGAAGATCATTGTGAGAGCTATCGGTGTGATGCCGCTAGGGTAGCCCTCGCAATTCATTTTTGTTTTACGTTTTTTTTGCAGGTCCCGGTCAGTGCCAGGTTGTATGTTGAACAAAATTTGATCTACGGTCGTAAAACGTATGTATTTACAGAATAGTAGTAGTAGTAAAATCAAAATATATATATATAATTATAATCAAATTCTGGGGTTGGTTCGGTACAAAATTATATGAATGCCCCTTTATAACAATGCGATTAAATCATCGCAAGAAAATTGTCCAATTCACAAAAACAAATGCCCAACACAAAGGTAGCCAAATTCCTTCCATGTACGTATAAAAATCTACATTTATTTGTAACGAATCTACCAGATTTGTTAAAAAAATACTCATACGACTTGGTATACGTTCTAGAAGGACACACCAAAGTGACCTTATTAATGAAGGCTCATAAGTCCTAACTAATAAATTCTTATAACTTGTCCCCTTGACTATTTCTTTCAATCTCCCCTACTGACTGAAAGTTAGGTAGGTGAGTGCTGTGTGACCCTACAGTTTTCTGGCTCCTACCAGGAAAAGGTAACGTTACAACGTGCCTTCTGAGGCACGAAATCATCTTCATAAATGACGGAGGTTGAACATGCCAGTGTGAGTACCAGTAAATTAAACTGAGTCACAAAGCAAAATCATTTTTTCTTTCTTAGAAAACTACGTGACTCTTTAGAATCAAGTGAACTAGAAAATATTGGTATAATCTAAATGTCTGAAGCGATGACATAGCACCTAAACTGCGGAGTCACCGATAAAGAATTCAAGTAAGTATATCATGAGATTACAAAATTAGGTTATCTATCTCAGCAAATCACTATTCTCAAGAGAAATAATACGAATTTAGCCGAGTAGAAGACAGTTATTTTGGTGTAATTTCGTAAAAGGATAACTTTTATGGCGGAGTTTGGTAATTGTCCCACAGGTACCACCCCACGAGATGAAAATAACTATGTGTAAATCCAGGTTACAAACTATCCGTGTGTCATGTTTCATAAAAATAGGTTCAGTAGTTTTGACGTGAAAGAGTAACAAACTTTCGCGTTTATAATAGTAGTAACATTTTTATTTGGCTCTGAGACTTCACATATCATAATAAAATAAATAATAATATTCAGGTGGAAACAAACAAGCAGTGAGCTGCTTTTAAAAGTAATGAATACTATTGTTCATATCAATTTATTCTTTACTGATTTATTACTGTGATTCTGTAAATATTTCAAAAACTAAGCTACAATAGTTTAAAAAGAACTCTTTATAAAATATCTCATCAATCAAACGATTGCATTTATCAAAAAAATAGTTAAGCTGAGATCACAAAATATTGACAGCTTCTAATTAAAAGTGCTACATTTGAAAGCATTTTAAATAAATAATAACTCATGAAAGTTCACTTACACCGATTAAGTATACAAAATGCATTGAAATATTATCTAAATTAAAATCTTGAGTGACACTAGATTTTCCAAAATATAGCACGCACTTATTTAAAAATGTCATTCTTATAACTGTCACGTATTGTAATTAATTGAGCACAATATAAAAACGTTATACGTTGTTGGGGCTATGGGTTGTTTTTTTCAATGCATTTTGTATTAAAAGAAATCAGATGTTACAGGTAGGTACACATTGATGGAAGAACGGTATATTACTAAATTTTTGCCAAAAAACCTTTGAATACGTTTTTTAACAGATAAAAAGCAAATAACATGACTTTATCGATCTTTTGGAGCTTGAAAGACATTTTCATGAAGACGCTGTTGACACTAATGATCCGAGAGACTGTTTCTGAGAATAAAATTTCACAATCATTACCTAATCTTTCTTCTGTTTTTTCTTTTCTTTTTTCTTTTTTTATTACTGAAAATAAGTATGCACCCCAAAATAGCCGAGTGCAAGTCGGACTTGCACATGAAGGGTTCCATCGTAGTTGGGAAGGCAGCAACAGAAAAACATATTTTGTAATAAACTTGTTTTTCGTAGTGTTTGTATGAATGACAAAATTATATTTGCGGTTTTTTAAATGTGCTATATCTCAAAAAAAATACTACAAATTGTTCAAACCAATTTTTGTTGAAAGTTTCTGTTGCGATCTACAGCATATTTTTATTTTGATTTTTTGCTTTCTTAGTTCAAAAGTTAGAGGGTGTATATTGCTACGAACTGGGTATGGGATAAATAAAAACACTACCAATTAAACACACGAATTACTTTATTAGTCGCAAAACATTTATACTCAATCGCAAAACACTACTGAACACTTTATTGCACTAGATATTTCTCTTCGAACCTTTCGTTGTCTCGCTTTAAAAGTAGACTGCCTGCTTTGTCCTCTCTCGGTCCTTTTGTACCCCAAACACACAAAAGAAATTCGAGTAAAATCCCTATTATTCCATAAAGCATTCACAAAAACACTAGCAAAAAATAAACTTTAAGATAAAAACCAACAAGGAAGAAGTTACTTTATGCTCTCGGCATACGGTCAAAATTACAATGTCAATTACCGCTGACGCCGCGCGCGGAATAACTACCTTTATAATGTAAGTAGATACCTACCAGAATTTACGAGTACTTCACAGTTATTAGCGAGGTTTCCCGAAGATTCTAGATGACCGACGTAACAATATCTTTCAAACGATTGACTTTGAGAAAAAACTATGTTAGGAACCACAATGTCATTTTTTAAGACCTGTCTTTAGACACCCCATGCGTATTGGTTTGATTAAAAAAGTTTTTTTCAGTTTCAGTTCCATGTATTGTGAGACCCCCTCAATCTTTTCTATTTTTGTATAAAAACCGTAAAGTGGATCACAGAATACATCTAGGTACCAAATTTCAACTGTGTAGTCTTAATAGCTTCCGAATAAAGTGGCTGTGACATACGGACGGATAGACAGAGAAAGAGCCATGACGAATCTATAAGGTTCCGTTTTTTTCCATGCGGCTACGAAACCCTAAAAAGGTATCTCATGAGAAAACTGTATAAAGGATGATAATGGTAAGTATGGTCTTACTAATATCATCCTTTACACAATCCACTCATCGTTTCTTGGACTACCTCTACTCTTATACCCATCCAGATCCATACTCAAAACTTTCCTCTTGACATTGCCTTGATTCCTCGGCATCAAAAATCAAAATCAAAATCATTTATTTCAAGTTGGCCAGTTACAGGCTCTTTTGAATAGTCGAACAAATACTAAATTTTAATAAGCTAATAAACTAAGCTACAGTCCCACTCACAAGGCATAATAACTGTCAGTGTACTGTAGTTGCCGATTCCAAAGCGTTGGTCTCATGAGAAGAATGGCAAGAAACTTCATGGATACTCTTTTAAATCATAATATTGTTACAAAACTTTGGTTACATCATTCATATCGAGATTGGTATATTATCACATGTCCAAACCACGACAGTAAGTAACCACACACATATTTAAAAATCTTAATACCTTTGATATCTAACAAACCAAGTTAAATCAGTGTTTGTTGATAAATGCGCAAGCACGAACAGTTTTGTAGGGAAACAGACAAAAAACGTCTAAAGGACTCCACCCCATCCCTTTTAAAACGCTATTTTCTTTTTAGATGAAATGAACCGTGAAAGTGCGGGCGGGTGTGGATGCTGCGAGTTAGCGAGCCGATCACAGCCTAAACTTCAATAAAAAATGTTAAGTCGTGTCTGTGGATGCGGGTTCTGTAGGTAGGTATTGTTTGAGTTGGCTGTTTATAAAGAATTTGGTAATTGATCAATTGCATAATACGATGAATTGGTTTTTAAGATTAATGGTGGGTATCTATTTATGATTGGATTTTCTTGACAAGAAATCTTATATTATTTAGTGACTTATAATATGACAACGAATCTATAAGGTAGTGATTTAACATAAGCTATTAATGTCTGATATAAGTAAATTTGTTTCAGGTGTATATTAAAGAAAATAAGAAAAAGTGGTAGGTCATAAGCCAACCATTATATTATTATGAAAAGACTTAGGTTAGATTACCGATATGTCCCGAACTATTTACGACGAGTCGAACATAGGTGCAATCTTTACTGTTACAAAGGTACCCTAAATCCATCAAAGGATGTCCGTAAAAACGGAGCAAAGAATAAATAATCGAATTTACAAAAATATTATATTTTGATAAGCTTATTGTGTTAAAAGCTTTAAATAGAAATAGCTTTTCGCCTTTTTCTTTGTAGTAAAATGATTTTACGCGTTGGTATAACTCGTGTAAGTTTTAGGTGCTTACATAGTCATACATAACACCTTATATCACGACTGTAATGGTAATAACCGATAACAAAACAAAAAGCCACTATTAATCGTTTACCACGTAACTCCTAATCCTGATCTATTATGCAATTGTATACATTCAAAAATCATGTTTTTCTTTTATGTTAATAATTTACAAATTCATCAATTTTAATCAATGAATTTATATCTATTTATGTTGATCTTTGTTTATAATTTTGATATATTCACCAATTAACTCATCAATTTTAATTGTATTGTGTTAAATTTTAATTGTATTGTGTTAAATTTTAATTGTATTGTGTTAAATTTTAATTGTTTTGTATTAAATTTTAATTGTATTGTTATTTAACGAATATTGGCGCTTGGTAGTTACTAAGTTAGCTTAGTTATCTAATTTATAGTTCTGTGCATGCGGTGTTTACCTATAAGTAATTGTTACGCTGTAGTCTAATTTTAAAGATGAATAATGTCGATATATCAAGTGTGAACAATTGTTGGTAGACCTAAATAAATAAAATAACTAAGTAGGTAGAGGTGTAGGTACTTAATAGTACTACACCCACATTTCACAAGTTTAGTTTAAGTACTATGGGGCCAGCCCCATAGTACTTAATAATAATAAATAATAGGCCAGCCTATTGCGAACAACCGGGCAGACTCATCCGCTACTGAGAATTTAGTAATGGAAAAACACTGCCCGACCATACCGACCAACCATCATCAACCGACGAAAAGAAAAGGTAGAGCTTCTTAAAACGAGGGGTTTTCCCAGTTTTTGTTTTAGTATGCTAACAACTAATATAAAACCTAATTACTTTAACCTCAAAACATAGAAAATGAGTTAAATTCAACAATCCTTGAACAAAACTCAACAGTAGGCTGCGAAAACTAATTTCATGAAATCTTAAACCTAAATTTTGTCGAATAAATTCTGCTATTTAGAAACTCTTACTTCAACATTTTATTAGACGGTATTGAGGTCAAATTCATTTTATACCATCATCATCTGTCTAGCCTTTACCCAATTGTGTTGGAGTCGGCTTCCAGTCTATTTGGATGCACCTGAATGCCAGTGTTTTACATGAAGCGACTGCTTATCTTACTTCCACAATCCATTGAATACTGGGTAATACGGTACCTTTTAGTAAGACTACTACTAGCTACTGACTACCTGAGGCAACTGTCAGATATCTACAAATCCCGTCGGGGCTGCGGGTTGTTCACAAGCTACCGCGGCCGCGACATATAGGGCTAAAAAGGAACATGGGTGGTTTTTATAGCCAGTTAAAATCTGACACTCCCTTTCGCTCTGCCCAAGAGCAGGAGGGGTTATTTGATGATTTTCAACCCGACAAAAAAAAATAGAGAGATCTAAAAATGAGAGCTGGATCGAGGGCTTATCGTGATTTTCGGGCACGGAGAAAACATTCGAAACGCGGTGGTCACTGATCAACGAACCAACCTAGGCAAACGCGGCTTAAACTAAAGATTGACCCGAGCTGAAGCCGGCTGTTATTATTTAGCCACGAACACGTCAAATTAATTCGATACCGTGAGTGTAAAAAAAAATCCGTAAATTGTGTGTTATCTGTTCATGCCTTAATCGCTGAACAGATTTCAATATCTGGAGTACACGTGGAACATGAACTGGATTAAGTCATAGGATATTTTTTATCCCACAAGTACCGTACTATTATAAGCAGTGATTGTGTATAGAAGTGGTTGAACTGTCGGGCTGCCAAGTGATATTTTTTTTAGGCGAGGTTAAAATCATCAAAAAACCCCTCCCGCTTTTGGACAGAGCAAAATGGAGTGTCAGACTTCTACTGACTAAAAACCCCCATGTTCCTTCTTAGTTCTATATGTCAAGGCCGCGGTATCTCTTACAAGATCCCACAGCCCTGACGGGCTAGGCCCTTTCGGGCCTCTTCCATGTTGCTGACATCTCTTTAAGGCGCGCGTGGAACACGAACGCGCAGTCGACACGGCCTGTCGTTGTCGTAAGACGGACGGACGGCGAGCTAGCCCATCACTCACTATCCACAGGCCCGTGTCTACGGTGACCGGAAACCGTCACGAGGCCCCCGGCGCCCGGAGCGTCTGGGACGTGAGGTTCTCTCCCTCTCACGTTCCGCCACCTCCTTCGCTAGGAAAAGATAGGCCTCAAACTTGAACCCGAGACGAACGCCTTTGATTTTTCGGATTCATGTTTGTATTGTTGTAACATTATCACTGGCTTCTGTAAAGGAAAATATAATATTATGAGGAAACCAGTAAGCTTGAGAGATATGTTTCACTGGCATGTAAAGCCAAGTCAAAGGCTGACGAGTGGCATAAAAACTTAGTCACCAGGCTAAGCCTTAAACAAACAACGAAGAAAGAATATCGTTTTAAAATTTCCAACATCCATCGAGGCAAAGTAGCGGGTAGAAGCTAGTAAAATATATGATGAAGGATTTGTCAAAACTCGACATGTCATTCTCTAAAATTGCCATGAAAATACGTGTGATCACTCAAAACTCCAAGAGTCGCCTTAGCATATGACACAGATAAATCTTCACATGCAGATAAGGCAGTATTTATTAAACTACAAACCACATTACGTTCAAAATAGAGTTAGTAGGCTGTAGTTTATGTGAAAATTAAAGTTTTAAACGAGTATTAAACTGCGCACGATTAAATGCATGCGATAGTGTGGGCACATAGTACGTGTAATATGTCCGTTTAATGTAATGTTTTGTAATTTTGTATACTTATCTTTTTGATGGAATCATTATTTCCACTGACCTGTGCTGGACTGACCCCATAATTATGACTGGATTTACACGCTACTTAGACAGCCTTTCGTAATGAGGGATTCCATGATACGGAATGTTCAATTACTTTGCTAAATAGATAGGCTATGACTGATATGTGACTGCAAAATCTCATACGAGAGCTGAGGGAGCGGGTGTCAGATGATTTTTTTGTCGACGTTTACATCTTATTGAAAAAAATATATGAACGTGCGTCTTATTTACGGAGACGCGGGGCGTAGCGCGGCGCGGCGGCGTGTTGACCGTTTTTAATTCAAGCACATGGCGATGTATGAAAACGTTAACGGTTTCAAACGACGATTTTACGGGAAGCGATTTTTCGCTCGTTAGTTTAAAATGCAGCATTCGTTGCGATGGACCCGCCTCTCAGTAAATGAATAAAAAAGCACGCGACGAGTCTTCTGCACGCGCCGAGCGACGCCCCGCGTCTCCGTAAACGAGCGCTTACTTATTTCCTACATTATTTTAAATACCATTAAAGGTGACAAGGAGATAACTTTCAAGCGTTAGGATCAGTAGCATCACCGAGCTAGTAACCACTGACTTTCATCGCCAATTTTGACTTTGATCCTGGCATATGGCACTCTCCCCCTTTACCATTTATGTTAACAGCCATGGAGACATGTTCACTTGTTCAGTAATAGCTACTGTTTACAGGTTGGTATTAATGAAGGTGCTTTATAAAATTATTCTTCTAATTTTGAAATGATATTAAATAGAGGAGAAAATTCATTTCAATTTTATTCATTTTACCAGCACAGATTTTGAATTAGGTAGTGCTAAATAAAATAAAAGCAAGGAAGCAGGAAAAAGTTTCCCGTTTGCCATCGAATTACTGGCTCGGGTGCATTGAAAACATCTCGGGAAATTCATTCGTAGCGGCTTCACCTGTGCCGCGGAATTAACGCAAAAAGTCTTTTGTCTAGCTTTCTAT
Source organism: Diarsia rubi (assembly GCA_932274075.1). Lineage (NCBI taxonomy): Eukaryota > Metazoa > Arthropoda > Insecta > Lepidoptera > Noctuidae > Diarsia > Diarsia rubi. The sequence continues at coordinate 12,769,697 of OW026424.1, read as the reverse complement.
TTAAAAATGTATGAGAAAAATATTTTAAAACATAACTCGAGAAAGCTGTTAGCAAACGAAGTCGGAATTTATTACCAAGTTTTAACTACACAAATAAGTTCTTAATAACTAAAGCAATGCTATTTTCTTAGTCCGGGTAAACCAACAAAAATTGTCGTACAAAAGAAGCGAAGTCCAATTTAAGAGGAGACGGGAACTTATTATTCCTTATTCCATCCTATTTTTCTCAACAAGAGAAACTAATCTAAAGAAAATTTTCGAGTCTCTGTGAAGAAAATAAGCTTATAAGGAAGTGCAGTTTGCTTGCACGAATACCGCCTAGGAATGCCGGCTGGCAACAAACTTTAAATTAAAGTTTTTCAAGGAAATAAGAATTTTCACATTTCCATTCGGCCCGCAGGGTGTTAATAATTAAGTTTCAGATGTACAAAGTTCCGTGTTTACTGTGCTGTATGCAATAAAACCACACGCTGTAACGTGTTCCATTATCGTGAGCCGACGTGTAAAGTAGTCGTATGAATTCTGCGCAATGAATATAAAAATAATTTTTGAATGCTTGTCACCGGAATTTTACAACAAAATAATTTCAGGTAGCACCTGAAATTATTGGCAATGACAATTTCTGTTGAAACCCTATTACTTTTTCCTTTAACCGGTGTGTTTAATTTGAACAAGGATAATTACAAAAAAAAAATTGAAATATGGAAAACATTCAAAAGTAATGATTTTGCAGCGCAATAATTTATAATTAATTATATTTGCGCGTTAATTATATTTGTTGAATGTATAGGATTTTTTTTTCAATATAGTGAATCTGTTTGTAGTAGATCTAAAGGCAGGTCTTAATATGCCAACAAACCTTTAAACATCTGTCTAGCATTTTCCCAACTATATTGATGTCAGGTTCCAGAGTCTAACCTGCTGCAGCAAAATACAAGTATTTTACATGAAGCTGTACTCAGCTGACCTCCACAACCCAGTTAGTAGGGGGCAATACGATACCTTTTGTTAAGAAAGGTTGTTACTACCGGTAACGACTTTCAAAGATATACAAATAAGAGCCGGACGAACGGCTTAACGTACTTTCCGAGACCCAAAGGAAACTCGGCTTGTAATGGATGGTCGCACATCCTCAAAACCGACCTTGGCAAATAATGCTTAACCTTGAAGATGGATCCGTGAATGTGTTATTTTTCAGCCACTAGTCAACATTATATTAAGTTAACTTTAATAGAAAATAAAACAAAATCTATGAAGAACTTAATTTTATTGTTTAGAGCCCCGTAAATTAGTAAAAGGGTGAAACAGCTAAACTGAAAGATCTTGATTAACCAAGTTACCTTTAAGTTGATCAGTTAATTTTAATTTCGCGAACTCATGTTATAGTATATGCTATATTCCTACTTATCATTATATATATCACATACCATTTATCATCCTTTTTATAGTTTATCCTTATTTATACCCGGCGAAACGTTCTAAACGATTCGTTTCCATTTAATTTGCTGAAATTAAATATTAGTTTTCATATTTTCATTGTTGTGACATGTATGTCAAATGTGCCAAACTGTCAGTAGGTACTTTTCTTTTTGTCATAGTTTCTTTCTAGTTTAGTCTAAGAAGGTCACTTTTTGGTTTATATAACTTCATTATTTTTTATCATTGCTAAGCTGAATAATTGTATTTTATTAATTAATAAAAATAACTTTATTTTAAATTATAATTTTAAAATTCTAAAAGCACACTCGGAGGTTCTATTACGTCTTGGTGGAATACTCCTGGCTGGTTATATGACTGGCAGGTGACATGTCATATTTCAATTCGAAATTGTCAAAGAATTTTAGAAGAGAAGAAAATGTGAATTTTTGGTATAAAAATGGGCAGCTGACGCTGACCCAAAAACTTTTACACTGGATACCACGCCGAGATTATGTCCGGTTGATTTTACGTTTTATTTTACGATCGACTCTACGCTGAGAATCAACGCTACTCGTTTCTGTCGAGATTCAGTCAATTACACGGGAATCTACGTCGAGGTTGTCCTGTTACTACGTATGGATTCTGCATACATATAAATCTACGAAGTTCTACTGTCCAGACCAACTCCAAAGTGGATCACCATCCTTCATTACCAAAAGTGGATCACCATCTAAGAAGCGGATCTCTCTTCTCTCAATTAAAAGTGACTAACTAAATTTCCGAAAACCTCTGCCGTCTGAGTGTGTGTTAGGTAGGAAGGTGTTTTATATATTCTTTTGTATTTTTTATCTTAAAAATTAATATTTATTGTACAATCTACCTTAACTCTTTTATTTTTCATTAGGGATCGGTAGATTCGTTACAATGTCTACTCTTATGTACAAAGTTTTCGTTGTGTAATGAACTGCAGGTAACTTAATTGTATAAACTTTTACACTTTCTGCCAGTATTCTTTGAATATATTCAGACTTTCGTTTTGAAATCTTTTGGCAATCAAATATTATTATTGACTATAGTAATACTAGGCACGTATGAACTTGATTTCATTTTGTTCTTACACTTACATAAAATGCAACGCCACAATTATACTGAAAATGATTTCACTTTGTAGTGAAACCTTTTTATCTTTACCAAGATTAAATTTTGGAATCAGTTGCTGATATTAAAAGGATGTTTCCTGCCTAAAAAAAATATGATTCTCATTAGTCCATCAGTTAGTTTATCGAAAAATATTGAATCTTTATTTTAACTTATTAATTAAAATTGACGAAGATAAAACGCTTCGAAGATCATGAGTGGTGGTGACGTCATTTGTAGGTAAAAAAATGTACTGACATGTGACGTTTTCGAGGAGTTCGCGAGTTTTCGAAGCACTGTATCGTCTTCATTTTTTGTTTACGTGAAAAAAGAAAACATATGTGTTCAATATTTTTTGGAAATCTATCTGACGGTCTTATTAGTTTTTTTTTGCCCGATCCCCTATTGTGGTTTACCTCGACTTCTCACTGATCCGAAATAAAAGTACTGTAGTATTTTCGGGATGAAATATCCATCACCTTTCCCTGTGTGCATTTTTAGCTGATAACGTCTATGTAAAATTTCAGAATGACAGGTTCAGTGGTTTAAACGGGCAAATGTAACAAACAAACTTACTTTCGCATTTATATTATTAGATTTTAATGATTTTCATATCAAAAACTCCCTATTCAATCGCACTCATCAATTAACCTGACCAACGAAAAAATGGCAATGCACTCCTCATTTGAAAACTAACTAATACAGCAAATGCACAAATCTCATAGCTCTTCATGCACCGCTGGCTTGCATCGGACCAGTAATGCATCTCCCCCTATCGCGATATCGGTACATTTAATATCATACATTAGCTTTAATGGATTGCCCATTTAGTTAATACCTATCCTTTTTTTTTTTCTATTTATTGTCCATTTACGTTATTGGACTTTGAGGTTTTCTGCCTCTAGAATTTGTTGAAAGGAATTAGTGTTTGGTTTTTGTTTAGATGCGCTTTTGGATAAATAAGTAACTAAATGCAGGAAATGTGTTATTTCAATAAAAATATCCATAGTAACCATAAGCTGGTTAAAGCTGCGTTGTGAGGATTTGCTTGTTTGTGGAATTATGTAGTACCCTCTATTTAGTATAACGTTGTTTTAGAAAATGATTCACTCAAAACTCTGAAAATTACCGCGAAATTGCATTATTTAGTTCATTTCTGATCAACTCTTAGAGGATAACGTGATGTTCAGTTATAACTGAAGCTTTCATTCCGTTCTTCGAATCAGAAGCGACGCCAATACGATTTTCTTGAAACATTGTTTATTCTAAATGCCCCTTCTATTGTCTCAATACATGTTTCACAAAAGCAATGCTACAATATCGAATGCTACAAACGGATATCATAGTATCCTTGCTTGCTATTGACAATTCAATTTGATAACAAAATATTTTCGATATTCAAACAAAGCGCCCTGTTTGAACGCTGTTCATTTGTTTATTTCATAAATGTTATAGACCGGAACAAAAAGGAAGATTTTTTATATCTTTTGTGCCTATCAGCAGTTGTCCTCTGGGTAATCATAGTGCAAAACAATTCGGCTACTTACTGTCTACGTAAAACATTCGTTTTTCAAAGACACTATATAGTATTATTGTCTCACGGGAAATTACACACTCAGACATAAAAGCATACTTAATAGTTTTCGTTATTTTCGTTTTATTGATATGTATATTCTCGAAGCGATATCGGAATATTGATCATGGATTTGAATATAGTATTTGTAATGTGTTCGTATTACTTGAACTTAGCCCCAAGAGAATCGAAGTACATCGATCAACTTCAGAGAATCAACAACGTACTCGTATGTGTTATGTGCAATTTCAGGCTAGTATATTGTTCAGGGAATACGTCATGGATATACCTTCTTTCACGTTCAAAGTTGCTTTATCAATGTTTGTATGGATGTTACAGAGGTTCTATTTGCATCAACGATGGCTATAAAAAAACATTTTGATCCTCTTCTTAGCGTGTCGATAGCAAATTTAAATTAAATGGCCTAAAATTCAGCTGTGCAAAGTCCGCTTGCTGACGCAGTCATAATATAGTCAAGTGTGCAGGTGTCAAGGCATGCAGAGCAAGATTGATGGTGGGACAATCTCTGAGGAAACACACCGCACACACACTTGAGGTCTGAGCCGCCTTTGAACGTCTGAAGAGATTGCCTTTGCTACAGTCGGCTTGGATTCGGAGTCTATTTATTCATAATTATATAACCTTTCGATGAACAGGTTTGGCATCAGTGGCCTATTTAAAGAAGAAGCACGATAAACCTTCTACTACAAACGAAATGAAACATAAAATAAATTCTAAATCCGTTTCACATAAAAGCTCTCTATTTCAACTCGTTTTATCAGTAAGCTTTTTTTTATCATCAATAACGATTTCACGCTATATAATCGCCACAGATTTCCGAAAGCGTCAGTTCGATTTTATACATTGCAATACTACGGTGCCTTTTTATCACATCGTTGCCATATTGAAGCACGTTTTAACACTAAATTGTACCGTGGGCCATTTAGCGGACTGCCGTCGTACTACGCGGCTTGCTACGTTTTACGGCCCATGCTTGCATTATTGAACCTCCCCTGTACATTGAAGTGAAGAATCTTAATACATACGTGAAATGATTTATAGAATCCGCTTTCCAGACGGCTTGAGTGTAGCTTCCACTCTTTAAGGTGCAGCTTACAGATGCTAGGTTTACCTGAATGCTTTATAGAATTTTCCTCGTCGGTTTTAAAAGCTAACAGTAATGCCAACTTGAATTTTCTGTTTTCCGTGCTTTAATTGTGAAATGTAATGTACTAAGCCTGTTGGAATTCGGTTCGTTACGTGACTAAACACATACATTTACATTAAAATTTCCATGAAACCATTAATTTACTAGTTTTTGTTCAAATTATTTTTCGTGGCACACGCAACCCTGCGGCTTAGCATGTCAATAATGACATTATTTTAACATTATTATATTGCTGTTCTCACGTTAGCACAACAATATATTGGTCCGCAGTAACGTTGAAATCTGATAAATGTATTAACTTCTTTACTGGTACATTTCTTTGGACACGAACACAGAAATCCTTTCATTTACGGAAATTGATAAGCGGCCGAGTTTGGAAGTTATACAAAAGGCGCGGTAGGAAAAAGTCGGGTGGCCTCGCAATTTTTCCCTAACTGTATTTACCTGAGTAATAACTTTGAGGGAAGTTTTTAGGCCCGCGTGGGAGAGGCCGTGGCGGAACTTTGCGAGGACTATTCGGCAAAAATGAAACTAAATCATATTAATGTTGCCGACGAGTTGTCTGTAGTTGTGTTTCTTTAATTTGAATATTGGATCCGTGCTCGGCGCTCGGCACTTTGAGTAGATTAAAATTTTGTGCCAGATGCAACTGCATTTCAAACATTTACGCGAAAGCAGTTCTCAAGCAACAGTTTATGAATAATGATAATTTTCATTTATGAAAATGGTAGTTTTATAGAGCCATTTTGCGGATGAAAACACTTATGTTTTTTCATAGCATTATTAGTATAAAACAAACTTTTTACAGATAGAATTAGACATTTAAATACAAATGGAGCTTGCAGAGCGCTTTGGGTCCCACAAAAACCGGACAGTCAATAATGAAAATCGACGTGTACACAGATTAGAGTTCCGATCACTGGACGTTTAGTTGCTGGTGCAAGTCAAAATAGAAAAGCGAATTTTGACTATACATTTCTATTACTAGTTCTACAAATTAAAAACAGACACGATTAATGAAAATAAGTCAGTATAAACTTTAGGTTAAGCATAACGGCTAGTGCTGTGTAGAATAAGCATAAGTTTCATTTTTTGTAATTTACGTGTATAAATGTTTTATTGGTTTTTTATTAAAACGTTTGCCCACACTAGAAAATTCTACTGTATCGTGGGTGCGATCACAGACATTTAAACTCACATACACAAATACCCAGACCCGGAACAACTATCTGAAGACCTTACAATTATTAGTTCCGTGCGGGGATCGAACCCGTGACACGTAGCGCAGCAGTCAACTGCTCGAACCACTGCTACAACCGTGCCGTCATTTGTCATCTTAAAAAGGTCCACCTACCTGGTAACCCTCTAACCACCTACTTATACCAACAAACAATCCCTGAAGGGTCAGGCAAAGTTGTACCTATTGTACACTTAAATTTCACAGGCTATACTTTATTTTCGGGACACAAATTCAGACGCCAAGATATTTCTGATCCATTTATCTGACCTCGCAATCAAACTCAAGAAATATCTCAGCCTTAACTCTAAATAGTATTTCAATCGCTAGTCCAAAGGCAGTCAGTCACATTTTTTAAACTTAAATATCTGCAAAAGACAAAGTGGGAAGAACGATTGCAACATACAACCATTTTTTTGGAGCATCTGCTTTGGGCGAAGCGGAAGGGAATGTCAGACTTCTACTGACTAGAAACCACCTATGTTCCTTCTGAGTCTTTTGTGTCCGGGGCCGTACCCCCTTGCAATTCATCAATCAATTGAAGGTTTTTAATCAACAAAGCTAACAAAGCTTACTTTAAAACGCTTTCCGCTTAAAACCTAAACACTGCCGTGTGCTGGACAGTTGGACACGTATAATAGGAAGTTATTTCTTGCTCAACCGACTGACTCACTCCATTTCTGCATCAGACACTATAATGAGATAAGAAACATGGACATTTGGGTCAGTGTGTTTTTTGCTATAATCGGAAAAAGATTCAGTGAATTGTCGTTTTGCCTATTGTGATTTTTCGCACCATTTCCTTTAGGAGATTTTCTCTTTAACATATTGTATTGAAAAATCGTTAGGTATTTTTGTTGTTGTAGATTCTGAGTAGATAAGGTTAAAGTTGTTTAAAAAGGGGTTTGAACTTTTTTGTATGGAAACTGGCATATTGACTCACCGCCATTTTGTTTTTTTTTTAGAAATCACAACCCACGATGCCATTAGTATGAGAGGACACCTCGACGAACTAAAAATGTCGTGCAATATGGTACCCCAAAGTATCACGTTATTGAGATATTTGAGATTAAAGATCGGCAAATGAGTACAACGACAATCATTAAAAATAATAATGTAAAACCGCGTTCTTAAAAGTAGTAAACTAGAAAATAATTCATAAATTAAAGTATTTATAATTTAATAATGAGTATAATTATTATAGAGGACAGACGTAGTCACATGCCTGATGCTCCGTTCTCATTGACATATTCTTATTATGTTCGTCTGTGTCTTCTATTCATACATACCACTTTCATCGTGGGCCGCGATTTGAAAAAAAAACAAAATGGCGGGCAGGTTCATATGCCACATCGGTTCTATCTTCTTTTCACTTACTGTCTCCTTGCTTTTATTTGCTTAAAACCAATATTATCACCAGTTAAAATGAAAATTTAACCCCTATTTCAATATTGTGTCCATTAAAATAGTTGCTTTTAAAAATATTAACTAAACAAGTTGTTTGCAACTTTTTTCTCATCCAATGTTTGAATAGAGTTCACGAAAAAATCTTGTAAGGCTGCAATCAGGCGGGGCGCGAACAATTTATTTCCCAGGAGTGTCGGTACATATGTGCTGACTCCGGATCTAGACACGCCCTATTTGTTCGCCTGATGAGCCCCTGGACTAATCCATGAGGTAGCCGAGCAAATACATTCTATGCAGGCTGTGTTCCTAGTACCTTTTACTAATACTATTTTCGGAATACAAGCGTATTTCCGGAGCAAAATCTTCGGAATAACAAGAGACTTACAAAATTCTGTTTACGTTATTTGGGATCTAATTTTAGAAAAGATATTTTTACCCTCTCCTTGCTTGATTGACTTGATATTCTTAAGCCTTTGTTTCAAAAATTAATTTATCTTCACGTCAGATACAGAGCAGTCAAAACAAAATGTTGGGGTTTGTTTTTGGTCATCTTTCAAACTCTTTTTTTGTGACTTTTTGAATGGGTCTGAAAATAAATATAAAAACTGACCTATTTAGATGAGACCAGTACAATTGCGACTGGTTTGGTGTACGTGACATTGCAGGACCTGCAAAAGTCGATTGAGATAGTTTGGTTTGGTGAGCACGTCGAAAACGTACTCCTTGGCTAGCGACACCCGGAGTGAATCCAACCGGGGAGCTTAATGAGAGCTGGCAGGATGTCGTGAAAGTGCATTTTGTAAGTACCAAGAAATTTCAATGATGACCCGAGAAATATACATCACTGTTAATACAAAATTTCCCGTTATGTTGGTCAGCAACAGTAAAAATGGACTAAGCCAGTGAACTGAACGGATTCCATTTCATGAGAGGAATGTTTTTCGGATTTTTCAATAAATTCTTAACCGACCAAAACCAAAATACTTCGCTAGTATTTTTCAGATAGATACCAAATCTCCGTCAAAAATATATCACAGCGATAATCATCTGGCAAGTAAATAAACGCTCCAGTCTGCTCTATTTTCGTTTGTTTTCCTTCAGTGGTCAAACTTCAACACACCTTATCTGAATCACTTTGGACATCCTCCAACTAGGTATTTAATTCTTTTTATTTCTTACCATTTATTTTACTAAATTTTCTCTTGGTCTACATTTGACCCGATTCCCAGTCTCTACTCTGAATTTTTATGGTCGTTGCTTTTCAAGACGAGGTTATTTTCCAGAACAATGCTGGTGCATCTACTTGCACCCTCGGCGGGTCCGCTTTAAAAATAAACAAGAAAAGAACCGCTTCAATTATTTCAACTGTTCCTAAAGAGAGTGCATTTTGTATTAGCATTTAATAATGTCTTTCTGTGTTTGTCGTCGCTGTTTGTTAAGCTTTTCTTGAAGCTCTGCTTGCACAATTTAGTTTCTTGACTTCTTGTTTAATCACTGGAAGCTGCCATTTCCTAAAGTTGAACTTGTTTGTGTGTTCCCTGCTTACAAGATAAGTAACTTTTAAGCCATTATTTATTGTAGTTTATCCTAAGTCTTTTATTTTTGATTCTTATTCTTGAATTCGTGGGATTAGGAATTTTGTCTAGAACCGAACCATAAAATAGGTTTCTACATTCATATATATGCCGCATTGGTTTATACCTAATCACTAAATGTACATTCATCTTGTTCATAGACTTTATCAAAAATCAAAAAAATGAACTCTTGTACAACATCAAAACAAGTTAAGACAACAATCTGCCCGGAGCACAAAACTTTATTAGCCTGAAGAATATTAAAACTGTTATTATTCGCATTTCATCTTCGAATGCCTATCGGAAAAAGAGAATATTGAAAGATACAATCGACTACGAGCCAATTTCAAAAAGGGAAGGAATTAAATTTATTATTCTAGTATCCACGGAAGCGCTTTCTGTACCTGTTCATCTTAAAGTTGCAGCAAGACACTTTAATTTCCCTTGGGTAGTTGGGAGTGGAGCTCATAATTCATGCCGAGTTAACATTTTGTCAGTACACATTTGTTGCTCAACAAGAACACATGCCTCTCCTTTGAACTTTAATTTCGTCTTTAGAACATTTTCTTGTTGGCCTAATTAAGTACCGTCAACTTACAAAGAGGGCTTGAAATTTTGATTAAGTTGAAACGTTTTTGGGTTACACTCGAGGTCTGCTCGCGTAACTATGAAAGCCTTTTGGGACTTCAAACATTTTTATTTGGTTACATTTCCATATAAATTAACTCTGACCTTCAAGATTGCGAACGCTTGTTGCTTAGCCTTAATCACATGGAACTTAGTTACTTATTCCGTGTCTGTCTTAAGGACTGTATAAATACTTAAGTGACTGTACATTAGCACTGTCATAAAGAATTTAAATAAAGACGCGCTCAAGTCGTGCCATAGGATTAGGTAAATCCTAAATTGTAATTCTGGCTCCTTATTTTTAATGCCGCAGAATAATTTTCGTTGGAGTTAAGTAAGTAAATCCATTTTTTGTCTAATCGCGAAACATTAGCCAATCAAAAAAAAAAAAACATAAATCTTTGTTATTTTAGCACGTTGTATGTATCGTTATTCCAAAATTCATTTAAATTTCTTTAGATTTTATTTCAGGAACTTGACCAGGTTTGTAAATACCTACCAACATTTTTATAATTACGAATGCGTCCATTATCCCCAGTTTCAGAATGTTGGCGTATACCTCCACCAACATTTGTACAACACGACAATTGCGCTTTCAAATATTTACTCAGGTTAATTAGTGTACCCAGAGTCTGCAGTACAAACGGCATAATATTTGTAGTCTACCCCTAAAGTTTAATGAATCAATGATTTGGTTTGACCCTCCTGTATGTTGGTTTGTTATTTATTGATGTTGCTAATCAGACAAATGGCTAATCCATTACGTATACAGTCCACTAAAGCCGCCAATGATTTGATGAGGAGGAAATAGATTGTGAATGGATCCGTCGGGATTGTAAGTTCGTGTTATGTGATGGAAATGACTCTGCTATACATATTTTTTGTTACTTATCATCATGTTGGAAGTTTTTTAGTCAAATGTACTACAGGTGTGTACACCGTAGACGCGTTACGCTGTACACCGTAGATCCCAATCTGAAACTAAAGAGGCATCGTATTTAATTTTATCGGCAGTTCCATAGATTTTTGATTTGAGAAACTTTGCCAATACGAATTTGAATTTAGAACGAGTTAGGTAGCTAGAGAGTCGGGTTGCTAAAATAATATAAATATTGAGACTTCTACTGACTAAAAACCACGCATGTTCCTTTTTATCCCTTTGTGTGGGCATCTGGGGCTGCAGTATCTCTTTCAAACAATCCGCAGCCCCGGCGACAAGCCGCAGTCCCGGCTCACAGTTACCAATGCTCACTCTTCTATTTTATAATTTACACGCATAAAATTATATAGATTCATACTTAAGTAAATGTATTTCTTATGCAAATATTGACAAAAATATTAACGTCTTCCATAAATAGGAAAAAGGTTTCTAAAAATGATTATTCTTTGATGTGAATCTTACGCCCACACGTGGCTTTCAAGTGGGAACACAGTTGTATTCCCTAAAAGGAAAACATAATATAAATTATAAATAACGTTTAAAGAACTCAAATTATGATTGAAATAAAATAAACATTTTCACTAAGAAAACACTATTGTAAACCAAAAATACGTACCATAGATGATACAACGTAAACTAAACCGTATCTGGGTACTGCAAGCGATGAAATATTATTAAAAGTTTAGCGTTTCAAACCTCGCATTTATGTTGTAAAATTACCAGTTTTACTACGTAATACTTCTAGTCCAGATCCCACTTTAGCCTATGGCTCGTGGACTCCATTAGTGAGACCTGAGGGTGATGGGAGACTGTTTTCGATAGACTATGCACATTGATAGGTAGGCAGTCGTGATCACAATACATTTGCGTGAACGTAGATTTTTAAGCTAGCCATCAGATTTTTACCTTTATTTTGGTGGACAACTTTTTGACTAAGGAAAACATAGCATCGATTCACGTTGATAACCTCTATCCATATAGACGGAAAAATCAAATCACTGGAATGATCAATTGAATTTTCACATATATTAACCAGAAAACCAAAAAACCGGCCAAGTGCGAGTCCTACTCGCACATGAAGGGTTCCGTACCATCGTAGTAGGGGAGTCGCTTTTTATTTTTTTTTTGTTATAGCAGCAACAGAGAGACACATTCAGTGAAAATTTCAACTTAAAAATATTTTTATTATATGATGTAACTAAAAATTTATGCTTTTCGCAATTTTTCCTTTATCTGTGTTATAAGACGTTGCTTCGTACCAAATTTCAAGATTCTGAGTTCACGGGAAGTACCCTGTAGGTTTTGATTCCCTTGCGAGTGTCGAAAATTTGCGGCATAAACGGGAGTATCTTTTGATCGCGTTGACTTAGAAGTTTGATTTTTTCACAGCTCCAAGAGACCATAGACTTGAGTATTTGATATGAATTTCAGCTTGATACCTCCACGCGTTCCTGAGAAAAAAGGTCTTGACAGACAGACAGACAGACAGACAGACAGACGGACAACAAAGTGATCCTATAAGGGTTCCGTTTTTACCTTTTGAGGTACGGAACCCTCCCCACCGGAGTGTCCCCACGTTGCCGTCGTGGTGGGGCTTGTGTGTCTCAGTGATCCTTGGAGCTCTGCCGGTAGATATACTCATGCCGGAAAGGTCCAAGTGTGAGAGACCAGACAAAGAGGGACACGCGAGGGGCGCACCGCCCGGAGACGTGAGCAGTGTTCGGTTTCTCGGGCGGTGTGCTTGTCGGAGGAAGAGACCCTACTTGTTGCTCTCTGGTTCGCGTCTGCTCATCAGACGTGACTGTGAGGGCAGCAAGTAGGCGGAGGGAGGTAGAAGTAGGTGGAGATAGGGACCGCACCCTCTAAAAGGAACATTATTACCATGGAAAGTAAGACTATCGAAATAGAATTACCCCAGGGCGGTACCAGCTGCTTAGCAGCTGGAGAATCCGCCACGGTCCCTAGCGGACCGTCAAGCCCCTCGTATTCTGGGGGGGGCAACGACAGTCACACACCATCTGCCAGTGGCAGCAAGAGCCGAGACGGCTCCCGGTCAGGAGGTCCTGTGACCGGTGCAACGAGAGGGCCTGACAAGGTGTCAGGAAAGCGCGGCGCAAAGGGTCCCGCCAAATTTTGGCGGAAGAGCTCGCCTGAGCGGCGGATAGATGCGGGGTCGGAGTCTGACTCCGTGTCTGGCAGCTCGGTGAGCTCTGGGGGCGAAGGCTCTGGGCGCGAAGGCTCTGGGTGCGAAGGCTCGGGGGCTGCTGCGGGGAACGCGGAGCGTTTCCGCAAGCGGCCCAGACCGAGCCAGGAGGAGTCTTCGTCCAACGGAGACCTGACCTCGGCCCGGAAGGTCCCCAAGAGTGGGCGGGGGAAGGGCGGAAGGGGGAGACGGCTCGCTTCTAAGGCGGCCGGCCGGCGAGCCGCGGAGGGCGCCGGGGAGGGGGTTCACCTTAATCGGAGGATTCTCTCCTCGGAGTCTTCCGACTGTGAGCCGGAGGCGGTGACCGGTGGCCGCTCAAATCAGGAGTGCATGGCCGGGTTTGAAGTGACAATGAGGGCTGCGATACGCGATGTGGCCTTGAAGAGGACTTTTGAGTCCAAAAGCAAGGCCATTATCGCGGCCTCAGCCTCCATTCTTTCGGCTGCGGAGGCGCTGCACCGTGGGCCTCCGCCGTCAGATGAAATGGCCGCATTACGGGCGGAGGTCGCCCGTTCGGCGGCTGCGATGAAGGGTCTCCGGGAGGAAAATGGGAGGCTCCGAGCGGAGTTGGTAGGGCTCCGAGAAGCCGGCCCCAAGGAGGTCCTTCAGGAGGGGCGCGGGTGCGGACAAAGCCAGCCCCCAGCTGCCGAGGAACGGGACATGAACCCGAATCGGCGGGAGCTGGCTGATCTCCGCAGACGGCTCTCCGTCATGGAGGGCATTGTCCTGCGCCCCTCATTGGGGGCGAAGACTTTTGCGGACGCTGCGGCCGGCGTCCCCAAGGCGGGGCCGTCTGGCCAGCCTTGTGGCGGGGCTGCAAAGCCCTCTGGGAAGCCGGCTCCAGCGAAACCAGCGCCGGCGCCGGCTAATAAGACTGCGGCTCCGCAGAAGAGCAAGGCAGAACCCCCCCATCCGAAGGGCAAGACGCCTGCCCAGAAAAAGGGCAAGGCGCCTGCCCAAAAGAAGGGCAAGGCGGCAGCGGCAAAGGAGCCGGTGCCAAAAGCGGACCCGCCACCCACTCTCCCTTCGCCCCCAAAGCCTCCCGAGACCGAGGACGGTTGGCTAGTGGCCGGGGCGAAGCAAAAGGAGCGTAAGGCGGCCCAAAAGGCCAGGCGGGCCGAACGAAAGCGCCGGCGTAAAAAGCGGAGCGCCGCGGCGAAGCTGCGTGCCCCGAAAACCGCGGCTGTAGTCATTACGCTACAGCCGGACGCGGCTAGTAAGGGCATGCTGTACCGCGACGTTCTCGCCAAACTGAGGGCGACGGTGAACCTCGAGGAGCTCGGGATCACCGGGGGCCTCCGTGTTCGAGTCACCGCGACAGGGGCTCGAATGATGGAGGTTCCCGGGGAATCGAGCGCCTCGTCCGCGGACGCTCTGGCAGAGAAGCTCAGGGCGTCCCTAAATGCGGACGAGGTCCGAGTGTCGAGGCCCATCAGGTGCGCAACTCTGCGCATCCTGGGCCTTGACGACTCGGTCTCCGAGGAGGAGGTGTTGGCCGCCGTCACCGCGGCCGGGGGGTGCTCCGCCGAGCAGGTCAAGGCGAGCACCCTACGACCGGACCGCGAGGGTATGCTGACTGTAACGGTTAGCTGCCCTGTGACGGCGGCGAAGAAAATTGCGGAGGGCCACACCCTGAAGGTTGGCTGGTCGAGGGTGCAGGTCAAGCTGCTTGAGCCCAGACCTCTGAGGTGCTACAGATGCCATGTGGGGCACCATGTAGGGTGCCGTTGCACCTCGGAGGTGGACCGCAGCGAATTATGCTTCCGCTGCGGTCAGCCCGGTCACAAGGCCGCGGCTTGCCTGGCCACGCCGCACTGCGATGCATGTGCGGCGGCTGGGAAGCCGGCCGAGCACCGGGCAGGGGGCAAGGCCTGCGCTCCACCCGCCAAGGCCAAGGGGAAGGGGCCCTCCGCAACCGCCAACCCCACCGTCGTCAAAGCCGCAGCCGCCGCCGCCGCCGCCGCTGCTGCCAAAGACGCCACCGCAACTCCCGCTGCGGTGGTGCCACAGGAGGTCCCGGAGGGGGCTGAAATGGACTGTCATTAATGGCCCCATTAAGCCTCCTCCAGGCGAATATCAACCACTGCGCCTGCGCTCAGGATCTGTTGCTCCAGAGTATGGCGCAGTGGTCGATAAACATCGCCGTGGTCGCTGAGCCCTACTTTGTCCCGCCCAGGCCAGACTGGGTGGAGGACCTTAGTGGCTCAGTGGCCATTATTGCGTCGGCCGCCGCCGGCACCCCGACCCTTGAGACGGTCAGAAAGGGTCAGGGGTGCGTAGCAGCACGGTTCGGGGAGATCGTAGTCGCGGGAGTCTACTTCTCTCCGAGCCGAACTCTCGCCGAGTTCCAAAACTCCCTCAGGGAGTTAAGTGTCGTCATCGGAGGCTATTCCCTTCCCGTACTAGTGCTCGGGGACTTCAACGCCAAGAGCTTGGCTTGGGGTTCCCGTTACACGGATGTGCGGGGTGGGATGGTCGAGTGCTGGGCTCTGGAAACAGGCCTGGACATCCTGAACCGGGGTTCTGTACCCACGTGCGTGCGGATGCGGGGCGAGTCGGTGGTGGACATCTCGTTCGCCAGCTCCGCTCTGTCACGGCGTGTCGTCGACTGGCGCGTCATGGAGAGGGTGGAGACCCATTCCGACCACCGGTATATCCGGTTTGAGGTCTCTGCCCAGTCCCCGAGTGCGCCGGTCCCACAGACCCCGAGTGGTCCGCGTTGGGCGCTGAGGCAGCTGGACAGGGAGCTCCTCCTGGAAGCCTCGATCGTGCGGGCCTGGGTGCAATCACCGGTCAGGCCCGCCGACGTAAACACCGAGGCGGGTTGGTTCCAGGAGGCCATGTCCGAGATATGCGACATGGCAATGCCCCGAGTCCGGCCAGGAAGCGCCCGGCGTCGGGTGTACTGGTGGTCGCAAGAGCTGTCGTACCTGCGTAAACAGTGTATGGCGGCGCGGCACCTGTACACCAGGCATCGCAGGCGCCGCATTCGGCCTCCGAATGCGGAAGCCATTGAGGCGGAGCTGTATGAGGGGTACAGGGCGGCGAAGGCCACCCTCCGCGAGGCTTGTAAGCGGGCCAAGAACGAGGCCCGCGAGGAGATGCTGGAGACTCTGAACAGAGATCCGTGGGGGCGCCCTTACAAGACGGTGCGGAATCAACTCCGCACCCGGGCCCCCCCGTTGACGCACAGTCTCCGGCCTGAGCTCGTGGAGGACGTGGTGAGCGCTCTGTTCCCTTCGCGAGGGGAGCATCCTCCCCCGCCAATGGCTCCGCCATCCGCGATGCCGGAAGCGGACTATTCAGGAACCGATGACGACATTCCGGAGGTGACTGGGGTAGACCTGAGAGCGGCGGTACGTAGGCTGAGTGCCAAAAATACCGCCCCGGGACCCGATGGCTTGCCTGGCAAAGCCTGGGTCCTGGCCTCAGAGGCTCTTGGGCCCCGACTAGAGGGGTTCTTAAGCGCATGCATGGAAAGAGGCCAGTTCCCGCTTCGTTGGAAGACGGGGAAGCTGGTCCTCATCCAGAAGCCGGGGCGCCCGGCGGACTCGCCGTCCGCATACCGGCCCATTGTGCTGCTCGACGAGGTGGGCAAGCTCTTTGAAAGAGTAATTGCAAACCGCCTCGCCGAGCACCTGGAGGGAATGGGTCCGGATCTTGCGGAACACCAGTTTGGTTTCCGCAAGAGGCGCTCGACGGTGGACGACATCATGCGCGTTAGAGCCCTCACGACGGGGGCTGCGGTCTCTCGGGGCGGTGTGGTCTTGGCGGTGTCTCTCGACATCGCCAACGCCTTCAACACTATGCCCTGGAGCTGCATTAGGGAGGCACTCCGGTATCACCGGGTGCCGACCTACCTTCGTCGTGTGGTCGGGGACTACTTGACAGACAGGGCTGTCATCTACCCTGGTCAGGACGGACAGTGGAACCGGCGAGAGATGTCGTGCGGTGTTCCACAGGGATCGGATCTGGGGCCGCCCTTGTGGAACATCGGTTACAACTGGGTGCTGCGCGCCGACCTCCCTAGCGGCGTCAGCGTAGTCTGCTATGCGGACGATACGCTGGTGCTAGCTCAGGGTGGGTCGTACGAGGCGGCGGCCGACAACTTGACACGCGGGGTTGCGATAGTCGTAGAGAGGATCCGGCAGCTGGGTCTCGAGGTGGCGCTTCACAAGTCGGAGGCCATGGGCTTCCATGGACGTGGGAATGCGCTGCCGTCGGGATCCCAGTTAATGGTGGGAGGGGTTCCCATCGGCGTCGAGTGTACTTTGAAGTACCTAGGACTCGTCCTCGACAGCCGGTGGAACTTCGTGGAGCATTTCCGACGTTTGGCTCCCAGACTGGAGCGGGCCGGGGCTGCCTTTAGGTGGCTCTTGCCCAATCTGGGGGGGCCAAATGCCTCCTGCCGGAGGCTCTACGCGGGGATCGTGCGGTCCATGGCCCTTTACGGGGCGCCGGTGTGGGCGCCTGCTTTGAGGAAGCGGGCCGCCCACTACCTGAACGTGCCCCAAAAGGTCATGACCGTGAGGACGGTACGGGGGTACCGCACGATCTCCCGCGAAGCGGCGAACCTCCTTGCCGGATTGCCGCCGTGGGATCTGGAGGCGATAGTCCTCGCGCGCCTGCATCAATGGCGCGCGGAGGCGCTGCGCCGGGGGGTCACTCCGCTGCCGCGGCAAATTGCTGCGCGGCGGACAGACCTCCGGTGCGATCTCATGGCGGCATGGAGACAGCGACTGTCGCAACCCCGTGCAGGGCACGCCACGATAGTGGCGGTAAGTCCCCTCTTTGAGGAGTGGCTTGAGAGGCGCCACGGCGCCCTCACCTTCCGTCTGACGCAGGTCCTCACCGGACACGGTTGTTTCGGGAGGTACCTGCACCGAATCAGGCGGGAGGAAACGCCCGGATGCCACCATTGCGAGGATCGGCCGGAGGACACGGTGGAGCACACAGTGGAGGTGTGCCCCGCTTGGGCGGAGCCCCGCCGTGTTCTCGTGGCGGCGATCGGCGGCGGCGACCTCTCGCGCCCGGCCCTGGTGCAAGCCATGGTCCGGGGCGAGGAGGAATGGGACGCCGTCGCCTCCTTCTGCGAAGCAGTGATGCTGGCGAAGGAGGTGGCGGAACGATGAACGATGGGCTAACTCGCCGTCCGTCCGTCTCACGACGAAAACAGGCCGTGTCGACGGCGCGTTCGTGTTCCACGCGCGCCTCAAAGAGATGTCAGCAACATGGGAGGGGCCCGAAAGGGCCGACGCCTGTCGGGGCCGCGGGTAGTCCAACGGTTATCGCGGCCTCGACATAGAGGGCGAAGAAGGAACATGGGTGGTTTTTAGTCAGTAGAAGTCTGACACTCCCTTTCGCTCTGCCCAAGAGCGGGAGGGGTTATTCGATGAAAAAAAAAAAAAAAAGGTACGGAACCCTAAAATTAACCAGAATGAAACCAAATATAATATAATATACCTAGTGATCCTACTTAATATTTTTAATGCGATAGTTTCTTAGTATGACATGTTTATGTGCATGTTTGTTACTCGTTTACGTTAAAACTACTGACCAGATTTGATTGGATTTGGCACACCGACAGTTTATAACCTGTATTAACAAATATAATATTTTATTCCGGTAGTACGAATCCATAAGACAATCACCGAGCTCCACGTGAGCGAAGTCGCGAGCACAAGCTAGTACACAATCATTGTATAATGTCGCCTAGTGCATAAATGTAAAAAATCTTCAGCAAAAGAAGGCAATACCCTCCTTTTGGGGCAGTCGGTTCAAAATGGGGCATTGGCGCTTGTTCAAGATATAAGTGTATATAGTGTGTACCTAACACTAAAAATCGTATAACATGTAAAAGGCCCTGACATTTTCGACAGACATAAAATAAAAGTTTTTATGACTGTCTGACACTACAGCGTAAAAGTTTTGGTAGATTTAAGCTCCTGACTACTCAAATAAACGTTACTTAGACTATAAACATGAACAGAAGTCCTTCATTTTATACGAAAAATGTGTGCATGTTTAAGTTAAACGGATTTACTTTAAATCGTCTTTGTCTGTACTAATGAGGTAAATGTAGGGGAAATCTCCAGGACTAACGATTCAATTCTACATTTTGTTACTGGTAGAAATCTACATTTGTTGTGGGTGCTATGGGCTATAAATTATATATTTTACACCATGGATGTTACTCGAGCTATCACAATTATTACGGACGAAGTCGCGAGTGAAAATATTTGTTTATAGGTAGCTTAGTTCAGTCCACTAGTGTTTTGACTTTTCATCCTCATAACGTTATTTTGTCTCGGTTGGATAGATTTAGAAGTTAGAGGGTAGATTCACTGACCTACCCTACTATAATGATAAGGATAATTATCATAAAACCATTTGCCACTCAACACAAATCATCAATGGTTATCCAATAGTAATAAAAGCATCAATTAAAACCAGTTTTGCCTTCCATGGCAAGCCGGCCGTCAGCGTAGACAAAGGGTGAAATTGCCGATGGTACTAATTAATAAATCAAGACTTGTCTGGGCAAACAGGGTCCAATCAGCCAAAATGGATGTTTGAGTTCGGCGAAATTCATTGTTATCTGTAATCATTGGACTGTTGTATGCAGTATTTTTTGGCTTGTGGTCTGTTTGATTGTTATTCATTTATTGATCATTATTGAATTTTTAATTAAATGTAAGTGTTGCGATATCGTGTTTTTATTCTATAATTATTTAAACTATAATTATGTAGGTACAATAGTGACATACACGCGGACTTAATGACACAAGGCATAGTCAACCTTTGGATTAAATAGGACTACTTTGTCTAAGATAATGCTGAAAGGGTGATAATATCACCCTTTCAGCATATATAATATTACATTTTTTATTTTTAGTTCTACACAAACAAAAGGCGGGATTTGGTTTGAACTGAGCAGAAGGATAAAAACCTATGGACCTACAAATGTGTTTAAATAAACAGAAAATGTAAAAAAAAACTGATATAAAATAGCAAACGCATAGCTCCGACGAAGATAAAATAAGAAACACAATTTGTAACTTATTAGACGTAGAATTAGGTTACAACCAGTAAAACGTTTATATACCATACATTTTTCGAGGATTGAGTTGAGCATAACTTAACCTCACGTTTATTTATAAAAGGGTTAGAATAAGAGCGATATTTCAATTTGATACTCACACTTCTTAGAAACTTCATACAGATTTTATATTAAATTAAATCTTCTTTTTATCTAAAAGGAAAACGTAGTGTCAGCTCTTTATACATTTTTTGTGAACCTGATGGCTGGATGGCATCACTCAAATTACCGCCTAGAGAGCGACCAAAATCGATTTGCAGGCCGAAGGCCGACGGCCAAATTATTTTTCTTTAGAATTTTGTGAATAAAGTTTCAATCTGCTTGGGTTTGCATATAAACACAGTACTCTTGTAAATAAACTTAGGGATAATACATGAACATTGAATAATTAGGTAATAGGGTAGTTAACAAAAAAAAACTAATTAGTCCGTCAGATAGATTTCCTAAAAATATCGGACACGTATCTTTAATTTTTTCACGTAAACAAACAGTGAAGACCATACATTGCTTTCAAAACTTGTGTGACGTCATCTTCCAAGACATTAGTATGACATTCTTTACCGATGACTGACGTCACGACCCCCCACTCAAATTTTTGACGCGTTTTATGTTCGTAATTTTTTATTGATTTGATAAAACAAAAAATAAGTATCCAATATTTTTCCAAAATCTAACAGACGGACTAATTAGAATCATATTTTTTTTAAGTCAGTAAACGTCCCTATTGGACCTATACTCGCTTAGACAACTACTCGTCCAACGTAAGAATTTGACTTGGATAGCAACTTTATTTTGTAACAATAAGAATGATTAAATTTTGTAGGGAATATTTAAAAATGTACAAAATTAGATAAAAAGTATTTAAAGAGGATTTAATCTAAGATACATACAAAAAAACATGACACATAAATAAAAAAAAAATACCTTATTTAATTAATGTTAAACCTGGTTCAAATGGGCGTACGAAATGACTGCCTGGAAAGATATGGGGAGCCCTAGGTTCAACTGTGGAACATACTAAAAAAATAAAAATATCATTTCGATAGTTCGATCACCAATAGCTGGAATAAAATACGGCAAAATAGCGAAATTATTTTCCGACAAACTCTTAACCGAAACCTTTATGATGAATACTCTACTAATACAAGTAATGCATGGAGGCTCTTTCAAATATAAATAATTTTAGGCTGAAATGATTCAATATTCAAATAATCAGTAACGAGATTTTGTGTTTTCTGAGCCTAATAAAAAATCAATCAAAATCAACAGAGCCGAAACTACATTTGACCATGTTCAAGGCCGAAACCGAAATGGCGGCTACTCTACTAAATACTACTAATGTCAACGAGGAACTGTCCAGGAGGCCCTTTCAAATATCAATTATGTCGTCGCCGGCAGTCGCCCCAGACAATGGTGATTAATTAATTAGAGGTTTCTGCAATTATGTCTTCTGTTGCCCTTTATGTTGGTATTTACGGAAAATGTTCTAGTTTTGAGGGTCCGTTGTAATATTGGGTTATACATAATCGCCTTTTATATACCTACGTAATTTAGTACCAAAATTTCATAATGTTTCGAGTTCAAAATTTGGCTAATATGAAGAGCGTATTCTGAAAATAAAATCTAGGTGATATACCTACCTGGAATTTTCACAAAACCTAGAAATCTGTTTGCGTATTTTGTGAATAATTTTATAGGTTTAAATTTTCGTGACTTTTACGCCCCAGGTTGCCTATCCGTCAAATTTTGTAGCAATGAGTTTAGGGACTTAGGGATGAAATAGGAACAGATATAGAGAGACAGATAGCTTTGGCTTAGTAAATAAATATTAACAAAAAAAGACTTCAAGATTTAAAAGAGGCGAGTTACAGTGCAATATATGGTGTTTTGTTTATTGTAAATGACTGTGTGTTGACCAGTGACCAATTTTATGGGTAAGCCCATTCCTACTTGTGGATCAATGGATTTTGCAACGTGAGACTCGGTTTACCGCTCAGTGGCATGGACGAAGTATCGTCATCATCACCCTACAGCAGTCCACGGCTGACACCCTTCCTTAACCTTACGCCTAAAAACTCGATTCATTGCAACTCACAACCAGCTACCCTGCGGAGAACCTCAAGGCGTCCCATCTTATACGTGCTGAATAATGGTTCCCACTCAAGAACATGTCTACCCCGACGGTCAGATCGTTTCTATCTATCTATATATTATTATATTATCCTTATTCTGATAATCTAAACAATCAAACACCATCACATACTATTGTAGGTTACACTATTTTTCTGCTACAGCTCGAAAACGTAATATAATATGTTTACTTATGCTATGTTTGTTAGGTATAAATAAAAAGAGAAGTCCTGACTGACTGACTGACTCATCAACGCCTAGCCCAAACCCTTGCACCTAGAAAGCTGAAATTTTGCACAGAGCTGACCTTTATAATGAAGACAAGGAATAAGGAAGGATTTTTCGAAATTCAACCCCTAAAGTAGTTAAATAGGGGATGAAAGTTTGTATGCAAAAACCTTATTCATTGAGTTAATATACTTGAAACTTGGCACAAATAAATTATCCGCGCGGGCAAAGACGCGGGCAAAAACAAGGTGTATTGCCACTTTAGCTTACTTATTCTGTAAGCTTTTCGACAACTCTGGTCCTCTGTCGCATCACCGCGTGTCGGATGTATGATCGTGTTAAAATTACACTACACGAATAAGATAATATGATAACAAGCAGATGTCCCACAAAAATATTTCACCCTCTCCCAAACCAGCCATAACTGCAAATATTATCGTATTACAAAACAAAAGACTCCAATTTCGACACGTCACGATTTTCACAATAGAATGATTTCCCCTAATCGTTGATAAGCTCATTGTGACATTGCAATTGTACCCAAAACCCTGTCGTACCCTGTCGATGTACCTACCCCACACACTTCACATTAGCACTACTGTGCAAGACACCGTGCGTGTATATGACAGGATAATAGCTCACACCCTCTCTGTATCGAAATTGGTAATATCTGTGTGTATTTTATTGAAACGAAAATTTTGTAAAAACAAAACTGCTTTTGTTTTGGTTTGCGAGCGAACAATGTGTTGGCTATTTTGTTTTCGTGTGTTATCAATTTATTTCTGAAATATTTGATAGATATTTTGTACAAAAATAACGTACGAAATAAAACCTGAAACGGTAAATTACTTAGACGACTTGTTAATGATTCAGGTACTTAGATTTTTCAGAAAATATATATTTTATAAATTCCTCTTGCAAATACTATAATTAATATTTTGACCTACTTTGTTTACCTAGAAACTATAAGACCAAAACAACGTTTCCAACTACCTACAAACCATCCACAAAGTTTTGTAAAATATAATGACAATACCACAAATAGGATTCCTAAAATAAGCTTTATTTTCAGGAAACTTTTACGTGCTAATTTGATTAAGAGGGTGTTTGAGTTTTAGGTTTAGCTAAGCACTTCATTTTATTTAACAAAATACTGACCAGAATAAAAAGTTTTCATTCAAACATTTATATTTAGACCAAAAACAACAGCCTAGCTAAACTCCAAAGTAAATAGACCTATTCTGAAACTCGTGTACCTAAAGGTCACGGTCAGTTACTTACGGCTATTCATATTTAATCTTACCCAATAAGGACCATCGCACAAAGAAAACAGAGCCTTAAAAATAAATCAAAAAAAGAAACTGAAGATTTCTATCTTGAAGTCGTTTTAATAAAATGCTCTACTACCGTTTTCTTCTAAGAAATATTCCGATAAGTTTCGATAAAGGCTACGAAGGCGTGGGTTTTGATTTCCTTTCATTTCCTTTTAGGAAACTTAAATAGAACTCAGACTTCCTTGACGACGGGGCACCGAATCAATTATTTGTGTTACAGAACTTTCCTTCGATTTGCTCCATATAATAGTGCTGCGTAGTTTTGTTATTTCTCACAATACTTTTGTTTAGATAAATGTTTATCTATTAAAGTTGACTGATATGTCTTTATGTAACCGAAAAGTTTGAGACCAGACAAATTATTTTTATAGGCGAGGGATACTGAGCAAAACAAATTGTAAGTATGAGCAAATACGAGTAACATTTTTGTTTGTTTCACAAGTAAACGTATCAATGTTTTCGCAAATAATATATTGAATAAAAAGCGCTTATTTTTTATCTCTGTAACACCGGTATCAGTGCAGTGCAAATAAAATTTGCAAACAATTGACTGTTTGGGGATCGTGCCTACGGCCGAGTGCGTGCGATTCAAGCGCTTCGCAGGCTTATTGCAGATCTTAAAAAATATAAATGATGGTACACAATAACACTCATTATTACGGTCGTAAACAATTTTAAAACCATTTGTTTATTTATTTGCTTGTCTGTCAAATTGCATCTGTAAATTGGTTTCTAAATAAACTTAACTAGATTAAGCAATCAAGTAATTGAAAAAATAAATTCGATTGCTCGTATGAAATGTAAATAAAATAATACTGTGAAATGAAGCTTAAATTTACGAAAATCTAACTCTTCGAGTGAGATTCCGAGCAATTTAATACAGTTTCATTCAGCATTTAAATTATTAAAAAAAAAGCTTAAAACGTTTACAAAAAAAACCTGATCACTCATCTTCTCTCTAAAAGGTTGACACCTAATGAAAACGTCTAGTTGAATATAATCAAGCCAATACAACGTTATTTTATAAAGCAAGAAAAAAACCTTTAAAACTAGAAGTGAATTAAAAAGGAGAATTACGTTAAAATAGGGGTGAGCGGAGTTTGCAAGTGGCTCATCAGCAAATTATAGTCTAAGTTGAGCGCGGCCGTGGAGACACAACTTCTGAGCGCAAAGCTAAACTTTCCTTGATACAAACTTATGATTTTCATTAAATTCTGCCTTAGTATCTAGTGCTAATCTACGCTGCTGAGCGTGGGAAGGAATGGCGTTTGGTAGATTAGGTTTCATGGCTTTTGTAATTTTTCATTAGGAGAGTCAGTCATATTTTTGTTATTATTTTGAAGAACAGTATAGGACACTTAAAGTACTAAACGACAACGCGGCAGGCCCAGAAGGAGATGGCAGGATGAGCTGGACTCTTTCTCAATGGATTGAT
The DNA here is from genome assembly GCA_932274075.1 of Diarsia rubi. Classification (NCBI taxonomy): domain Eukaryota; kingdom Metazoa; phylum Arthropoda; class Insecta; order Lepidoptera; family Noctuidae; genus Diarsia; species Diarsia rubi. Next base: position 12,744,186 of record OW026424.1, on the reverse strand, counting down.
CTACAATTGCACTTGTTCGTGAAAAGTAGGAGGAGGACAGAATAATAATGATAATAATAAAGGACACTACCTTAAAATAAATTACTCTTATGTCAAGGATTTATTATGTGTCGTCATTTTGATGATTGGGTAGTGACAGAGGGCTAACGAAACCAATGCCTATATTATTTACAACATGATACTTAAAACTTTCTGTTTTTCAGCAACACCTCAAAAATTAAAAGCAGAATAAAATTAATTCAATTCGCAGACCGCGTATCATCCGACTTTACACACACGAGATAAACATAACACCGCAAAATCCTCAACATATTCCCGAAAATTAATTATTGCTTCTTAAACAGTAAATGTTTGAAAACACCCAGTGTTTTATAAACACCTAACCGTCAGTTTGCAACTCGAACACCCATTCCGAGAGTACTCGCAACTTGTTCATGTAGGAACACATACGAACCTAACTAACTGAATAAAGTAGCGTCGCGCGAAACTCCGAGATACAAACTTTCGACTTGCAAGATTTGCGAAAACGCTCGCGGCTTTCTGTGTAAGGGTCGGGACGTATGATGCGGTTATTCGCTTCAGAGTTTCCCCAAAAATATGTTTTGAAACAAATTGGAATAACAATAATAAAATACTATATGCATAACAATACCTTATTTTTCAAAAGTAAAAGGTATTTGGGAAAATATATTTCGTGGTTTAATGAATTTTATATACTAGCATGATATTCAATATTTGTAAATAGTTTCCAATTATTTGTATTTTCTATTTAGTGATTTTCCTGTAAATATAGCTTTTTATTTAAAATGTACGAAAAGGTGAATAATTACTTTTTTTCGTTTTTTTTTTGTTTTTGCGAAATTCCATCGGTTTGTCATTATGTGTTATAATGACAAACAAATAATATCTAATAAAAATATTTGACTGAAAAACAAAGCTACAGTTGGGAAATGCATGACTAATAATAAAATATTTTGTGAAATTTCAATATCTTTGCACACGAATTTCTGTTCTTTTTTAATTAATTATTATAATTATTATTGTATGAATTAATAGTATTTTTGTTTTTAAATTAATAGGTTTATATAATACATTCATAGAGTAAAGGATTTTTTAAAAGTATCAATATCCTGCAAAGAACAATGTTCACGGATATATGGAATCCCGTACCAAGCAGTTTCAAAATCAAACGTTGTTTTCTTATTGTCTACACTCATCATATTAACTTCTACAAAAGCTATTTCAGTAAACAGCCGAGTTTCGGAGTGATTACAGCATAAACTCAAAAACATATTTTATTGACATACCTGAAATCATGCACGGACGAACATTATTGCTCTAAAAACAGAGTAATCCACTTATATTAGTATGAATTACGAGTTCACAAAATACCAACAAGATCTACTTCTCAACACACATTACAATAATATTAATTAATCTCAAAACTAAAAACACAGACTGACTGACGTTAATCAAATGTCAGCAGGGATTTAAGGATGTGATCGATAAATCGAAATCTTAAGTAAGAAAATCGATTGTGTCAATTTTAATAAAATTTGGTATGGAGTTAGCTGACACCTTGGATTAACACATAGGAATATTTTTACATATTTTTATTGAGATATAAGTTAGACTATACTAAATATATAAACTAAACTAACCTAAAAACAAACTAACTATAAAAGGGCATCGAAAAACTCCTCCTCAACGCTGTCAGCAGGTAAAGTGCCCAAGAGACTGGCAGCGTTGCCGCGTTGGATGGCAACACTTAGCCTCTGGCCAAAGCAAAAGCCAGCCTTTGGGTCAGAGCAAGCGTCAACAAGGCGTTTGGAAATATCCTTAAAAAGACTGTGGGCACTAGGACCCCACGGCCCTAGAGTTTCTACCCCAAACGGCTCGAAAATATAGTTTCCACAAAGGTTACTAAATATAGTTTCCACAAAGGTACTATATTTACGCCGCTTGAGGTTCTCCGCAATTGTGTCAATTAGTTATACTAAATCGATTTGATGTTTTGGTTTTACTTAATGTTACTGTTATTCAACAAGAAAATAGCAAAAGTAATACATATAATTCGTAGAATGTTTTTTAGGCAAATGTTATAGTTATTTATTACACAAAATAAACAATTGGTATGACTGTTTAGTAGATTCATCAAAAAAATATCATGTGCATTCTACATCTCTATGACTGGTTGTGTAAATGTCATATTGGGAGTAAAACAATATTCATACTTTTATACTTTAAATTAAATTTCCAAACGCAAAATGAAATTACTGACGTATAATGTCGTAAAAAAATATGAAAATAATTACTATAACATTTTGATCTTGCAACTCGAAAATCTTGGTACGAGATTCGGTCATGATCTTTTAGCATAGGTTTTATTTCAAATACAACAACTTTTTTATATCACGAACATGAAGATAAAACGTGAAGATGTTTCGGACGTTTATTTTTTGAGCTGCAGTCCTAAAACGAAACCGCCATATCTGAACGAGTCCTTAACGTGCGACACCTTCGAGCGATAGGAAAGTGGATTTAGAAGCACGTCGCTTCGTTTTAAGTTGTTATGTATGTGTTTAGAAATAAATTGATACAACTTTCTTAATGCCTGTTTTTGGGTAAAACCTTTTAAAGACATTTTCAGATTAAATTATTTACGAAATATAAAGAATGATGGCTAACATGTAATATTCTTTACTGTGTCATTATTGTTTTTGTTAAATGGACCTGTGACCATTTAGGAAAATAGATCCTGAGTAATAGGAAAAATAATATTAATTCTGTTAAAATTCGTAAAAAAAAAAAGTCACAGACGCAGTTACTATTATGAAAGGTTAATTTTACACAATTCATGTAATGATCTGCTAAAATGACCAACGACCGAAGAATCATGTTAAAAATTAAAATTCTTAAAATGGACTTTATGCCTATAAGTATAAAGCCCATTTTAAGAATTTTTCAGAGATTTTTCAAGATTCTGCCAAAGCGGTAATTTTAGACACCCTGGTCTAATGTTCGCAAGCGTGACTGCTGTGTATGAGGTCCCGGATTCGATTGCCAGGTCGGATAATGTCCAGTCGGGGCTGCGGGTTGTTCGAAACAGATACCGCGGCCTCAGCACAAAGGGCTAAGATGGAACACGGGTGGTTTTTATTTAGTAGAAGTCTGACACTCCCTACCGCTCTGCCCAGAGCGGGAAGAGTCAGTTGATGAATTCCCAACCACCAAAAAAAAAGTCGGGCAAAGTATTATCGCGTTTTTCCTTACGGAATTTCTCAGTGACTTTGATTCGTGCCCAGTTGATGGCAATATAGGGTGTAAACGTACCCTTAACGCAAACGAAGGGTACTCGTTATCCCCATCACTGCGATATTTTTTTTGTTCTAGACCATACCTGGGAATCCCCTAGTTACGGAGATATTAGGAGTAAAAGTTCCAAATTTTTCACAGCTGTTTTTATATATCCCAGTTTTTCTTGTTATGAGTCTACTTAAATTACCTCCATGACCCCTTTACTATTCAAAGCATCCACTAGCACAACGTTTTAAGAGTACTACATCGAGTTTTACCGTAAAATGTGCTTTTTGACCCCAACAAAAAAAAAGTTGTTTCCCAGCAAACATTTTTGCGTAGGGGTACTTAGTTTGATGTACAGAATGCTTGGTTAAGTTGTGTGAAGGGTTAATTTACACCCTGTAGACTTGCGGGGGCAAGTCTGCCATCAACCGGGCACAAAAATCAATGCTATTACATGTGACTTAAATATAACTGGTAAAATGAGGTACTACTGGATACCTCACTCTCTAACTCTTCGGGGATCACAGGCATGATGTAATGTTATGTCAAATCACACTAATATTACAAAGGCGAAAATTTGTGTGTGTGTGTGTGTATGTTTGTTACTTTTTCACGCAAAAAACACTGCACGGATTTGGATGAAATTTGGTACACAGATGGTTCATAACCTGGATTAACAAATAGGATAGTTTTATCCAGATTCTATATTCCCGTGGGTTGTAGCGGGTGAAACCGCTGGCAACAGCTAGTATTCTATAAAAAATAAGTTGGTACATTTAACGCACAGTCCATCCTCGCAAATATATGTGGCATTTAATTAAAATCGTACGCAAAAGCTTGCCCCACTTACCTATTAAACGCGTCATTAATTTCTGTAACTGCATCAACATGAGCTGTGTCTGTCAAATATTTTTTAATTAATTCGCCATTTTATGTGCCCAACCGCAACGCCCAGAAAAATAACGACCATTAGCTTCCATGATAATTTATCACAAGTGCTCTTAAATTGGACTGGCTCCAAAACATAGTCCAAATTGCAACATAGACAGCAAAACTAAAGCAGTATTTCCAGATTTTCTAGAACCCAATGTTTCTAACTCCCTTTATCAGAATGTTGGCAATATCAATGAAATTGCAAATTAATGCAATAAAATGCCCGTTTTAATGCATTATCGGGCAGTGTAGTGGACATTAGAACACACAACTGGGTCGACTCCAGAGTTACGCTTGGCACAGTTGGCTATTGGCACACAAAATATTAGCTCTTCATCTAAAAAAGAATAGCTGTCCAGAATATTGCGGAAGTCATTTTGAACGAAGTAAATAATTATGTTTGTTTGTTGTATGTGAGCGATATTGCTGTTTGTGAGTGGAATTGTGATGTGATTTTAGATTGGGATCGGTATTATGAAATGTTGGGAGTTTCTTCAAGGCTTCAACCTGAATAAAAAACGAGTAACAACTGAAGTTTTTCGACTTTGGCCGTTTTATTGTTGGTGCTGCTCTTAATAATATGCTTTTAAGGAATCCTGACGAGTCTTAACAACCATTTTGTATAAAAGAGATCCGAATTAAAATTATTACTAATCTTTAAAAATAAAAGAAATATTCCAGATTCAAATTGGATCGACCTAAATGTGAACCTTTACCTAACCTAACCTAACTATCCAAAACCTACGAGAAACGGTTTCTAAAAAAATCAGTCTGTAACGCGGTCACTCTGTTTACTAACAAACTAAATTAAACCGCGATTAAAAGAGATAAATCGTCAAATTTACTCTCCACAAGGACTAACCCTACTCATAAAGGTCCTAGTGTATGTATGCGGAACAGGGGACAAATTTATGTAGCACCGACACAAAAACCAACCGTCCACTGATACTTGTGGACCAGAGAGTTTGACATCGGAGCGAATAAGGTTTATTTATTAGGAAAGTTCCTAACTGGCAACAGTAAATCAACAACATGTCCAGAAAAGAACAACTAATATGATCACAGAACTGTGAATGGGAGATATCTGTGACACAGGAATGATAATATTTGTTCACAATTTTGTTTGACATTAATATGATAAAAAGTTAGATGGATTGTGTTGCGAATGTTTACTGGCCTGCGAAACGACGGCGAAGAGTTTGCATAGGATGTGACTATATGAATATTAATGAATAAACCGACAAATTTTGGTGCTGTTATCAATTAAGGAAGTTTTGGGGAGTGAAGAGCACTTTTTTGCAACTGGGTTATTAATCTCTTTTTTACAATTGATATAAAACAAAACCACATTTTATGACTAGTGGTTGGAAGTTCGAGGTCCGAGGTACTAAAACAGATTCATTCAAAAATGAAGGTGAGATTATTTAAAAAATATCGAAATAGTCCAGAATAAAATATTCGGTAGGTATTAGCTTTAGACAATAGGTAACGCGACGGACACAATTTAAACTTAAAGCGATAACCAGACCGAACGTTCAAGCAATATTTTACCCACATAATGCAATCTTTAAACCCAGTTTCCCTCCCATTAGTATGCAGACTCATGCTGCACTTACTCGTTCGTGTTCATATCACTTAGAACTGTTTACCTTCAGCGATGAAAGCGCTGACGATACATCCGACCACATATGCTTGGAATATAAAGATTAGGTTTCAATTACGCGACGTATGCCATAAAATCGAACAGTAATATTTAAGATCGAACCTTACGTTCTAGAATTGAAATAACGTCTTAAAATCGTACAATAAATAAAACGCAATGGGTATTTTATTACAAGGAAAAGTACACATTAACTACTTAATAGTTATTTAATGTGACAAAAGTTACAGTCATGTGTACCTCACGGCAATAGCTGAGCAGCGTTACACAGCAGGAATCTCGAAAGTTAGAATTCAATATCGATCAAGCATTGAACTGATGGTCAATTTAATAAAATTTACAACGTTTTTGACGACACAAAACAATGATGCTTGCCCTTATATTTTGTTATTACGGCGTTTTATACGATTTTTATGCGTGCATAACAAATATCAATTGAAAAGCAATAAAGGCAGTGATGGACGAATGTAATACATGTTCTTTTTATGTTTATGCGTGTAATTTGCGTTAATTAAACATTCTAAAAGCACATGCATCAATTTATGTTTTGGCTAGAAATTAATTTTTGGTTGTTATGATTTTATTGGTGCTTATATATTACAATTAATGTATAGTTTATAACTTGGATGTTCGTTTTATGGTCAAAGCATAAGTGTCATTAGATGAATTAGGTACTGTATAATAGGCATTCAGTTTGATAATTTATAATTAGTAGCATTATTAGTACGTTCAGAATCATGTTCCAAGCTCACTTCATACGCAGAAAAGTTCAATGCAATTCGTTTAAAAGAACTAATTTCTGTAAATAGAACACAAAAATAGAAACAACAAATTCTATGAAACAAAATTATTGCAGCAATTGTACAATTTTCTAATATAAGATTAATCCAATTAAATTGTAATTGGAGTCTCTCAAAAAACAATAGTTCAAAGCTTGTCTAAAGGTTTGTTGCACTTGCTCCTGTCTGCTTCAATTACTTTTAACTAGAAACAACCATTTGTATCAATTACGACCAACGTTTAATTTAGGTAAATACCAATTTTATGGGCACTGAAGATTATTGTGGTTAGAGTCCACGATACGGCAAAGGGTTCCAAAGGGTTTTGAAATTTAATAGTCCGGCTTTAAATTAACGCTACAATATTATGACCTTTTGATGAGAATTTATTGATTTCATTCTACAAACTCGTTTTGTAGCTTTATATTATTATTTAGATATTTTTTTTTGTTTTGACTATTGAATTAACCCTCGCAACATAACTTATATTTACAAATATATATTTTTAGAAAATTCACATTAAAGGTCATGAGGATCGTATACAAATTCGACATCAAAACACCCAGCAATGCCTAGGAAAAAATAATAATAAATTGTTCTGACTAAACATTATCTAATGTCCCATCGTGAGACAGAATAAATTGCCTTTTAAAATCGGGTCCACCCTATAATATTAACAATGACATCGAATGTATATCAATGGAGTTTCGCCCACCTCGTCGACGTAAGTACACAAAGGTATGGAATGCACTAGTACATTAGCATATCGATGTTAAAGCATCGATGCTGTCGCGACGAACCATCGATGAGTGCGTCCGATACCGATCACTAAGAAAAAGGTCGCCCGACCCCTCACTAGAAGAACTAAAAGATTTACGTTTAGAATTCACTTCCCCAATCGATTTTAGACCTTTCTATAAAAAGAATACTACTCATTCTTCTATAAATACACGGTAAAAATAAATTGGCAGTCGTATCTTATTCCTTTTCAAATCACTGGTGACTCATTTCGGCCGTACTAGCTTTTTATGCAGGCGTTCGAATTGAATCTCTGAAAAAAGTCGTTATTTGAATTCAATTTAAATACTGTAAACGGTATTGTTCGAGTTCGTATTGGGTATTGTGTCCTCAGAATTCGTAAGATCACCTGATTGCGGACGTTGAAAATCAACAGAAGCTGCATACAAATCTCTAGCGATGGAAGATTCATTATGTGCCAAGCTACTGTTAAACCATACCAGTAGGTTGATGACAATCACTATGAGCAAAATAGCGTCTTTATGAATCTGCCCATTAAAGGTTCTTTAAATATAAATTATTAAAGGTTTACTTTGGTAAATTTAACTGATCCTAATATCCATAAGGTCACTAAGGCCTTGGTCTAGATAGTAGGCATAAGCTCGGACAGTTGTATTCTTGAGGTATTCCTTAATCATAAATAATTAACATAAGAAAAGCTTTTGTCAGAACAGTCAACTGAATACAACACGAACATGTCACAACAGACAAGTTGAATCCCAATTTCCGTCCAGAAACAAATAGATTTTTGCATACAAACCTTCAAACTCATTGACGAACATACTAGAAAGCGGAACAAAAGAATTATGAACACGTGGGCCTGTAGCCCACACTTGAAAGACACCCACGCTCTGTTACATGTCAAAATTTTGTTTAACAAGCGAGGTGGACTGAGAAAACAAATGACTGTTACTGTATCTATGGCTGTGTTTCGTTATAATACTCATAAATTATTCGTATTTGAAGACAAGACTTTACTAGCTGTCAAGCTACTCGATTTAGAACCTAAATTTGTGTTGGCTAAAGACTGTTACGACAGAAGAGTTGTCTTAGTTTTATATGTCACATAGGCCTATGAAACAGTTGCACGTAATGAGACGAGATCCACGCAGAATCGATCATCGCATGCTCACGCTTATTAGAATTCCTCGTGAGTCTCATACGATGGAAATTAGTGTAGGTGAGGGATATTGCTTTTATTGGGGACTATTTTATTTTTCTTCTTGAGAGAATCTTTAATGCGAGCTATTTGAAGTATTATTGAACATTCTTGAATCGATTGCAATGGCATTGAAATTTTAAATAACATTTAATTCGGTTCTATGAATTTTATTAGAGAAAAAGTAAAATGAATGGATTAGATCAATGTATATTCAGTAAAGACATGAAGAAGAATAACAACCCATAGCAACGTAACACAGATACATAGGAATATAAAGATATAAAGCAACTGGATGCGCTCTATACTAGAAGTGCTTCCTTAATATTCTCTCTTCTTTTCAAGCCGAACTCTTCACAGAGCCTTACCAGTCTCGGTTTGTAAACAGGCTTCGTAAAAATGTCAGCAAGTTGTTCTGCAGTCGGTACTTGCTCTATGGTTATATCCTTGTCGGATACACACTGTCGCACATAAAAGTGTTTCAGTTTTATATGTTTAGTCTTGCGGTGCTGCTCGTATGGAGGGTTATATGCGAGCTTAATTGCCGATTCATTATCTATTCGCAAAGTAGGCGTATCTAGGTTAGTTTTTAGATCTTGGAACAATCTCCTCAACCAAACTATTTCACGACTAGCCTCACTGGCTGCAACTATCTCCGCTTCTGTGGATGATAAGGAAACCATGGATTGCTTCGAACTTCGCCAGGATATTGCTGAGCCAGCATACAGACATACAATCCCGCTCGTTGAGCATCCGCTCGCTTCATCTCCTCCGTGATCTGCATCACTGTAAGAGATGAGACGCTTTTCACCTTTCTTGTACTCAAGTCCAGTATCGATAGTCCCTTTCAAATACCTAAATATCCTCTTCACCTGTTGAATATTGCCTTTGGTAGGCTTATCTAGGTTTCGAGATACTACCCCAACCGCATACGCAATGTCAGGTCGAGTTCCAACCATCAGATAGGACAAAGATCCAACAGCTTCCCGATAAGGAAAAACTTGCGTTTCTGGATTTTCTTGTACCTCATCTCCTTTCCCGGATTTTATTATGGGTGTCCCAACCGCCTTGCAATTGCTCATACCAAACTTTTCTAACAATTTTCTGGTGTAAGCAGTTTGGTGGACTTTTATAGTACAATCTTTGTGTTGTTCTATCTCCAGACCAAGAAAATAGGACGGTATTTTGGTGATGATTTTAAATCGCCGTTTTAATTCATTTTCAATGAAATCATCAGCCTCTTTCTCATCTGACGCGGCCAACAGTCCATCATCTACATAAAGCGCGAGCATTATCTTCTTTTGTCCACGTTCTCTGACGTAGACACAGGGGTCTGCTTCGCTCCGGATGAAACCTGTCTGCATAAGAAAGTCGTGAATACACTCATTCCAACATTTAGGTGCCTGCTTTAACCCATACAAGCTTCTTTTCAGTTTGCATACGCGACCAGTCCCGTCATCGTATCCTTCCGGTTGTCTCATAAAGATTTCCTCTTTGACCGTGCCGTATAAGAAGGCTGTAGAGACGTCAAACTGTCTGAGTACTAAACTCTCATTGGCAGCAATACTTAGTAGTATTCGGATTGTGCTCATTTAAGCGACAGGGCTAAATGTCTGGTCATAATCAGTTCCCTTCTTCTGCGAATATCCAATAGCAACTAATCGTGCTTTGTACTTATCGACAGTACCGTCAGGGTTCTTTTTGATTTTAAATACCCATTTGCATCTTAGTGCTTTTCTATTCTTAGGTAGGTTCGTCAGTTCCCAGGTCTGATTATCTTGTAAAGATTTAACTTCATTGTTCATCGCTTCGATCCATTTATCTTTTTCAAAGCTTCGCAAGACGTCTTGATATGTAGTCGGTTCAGGAATAGATATAGCTTCGTTAATAACAAACTGCTCAAACCGTTGTGGAGGTCTGATCTGGCTTCGATCACGCAGTTGTCGTGTAGGTTCCGTATCTACAGGCTCATCTTCCTCTAAAGACTCATAATCTTCTTCGACGCTTTCATATGCTTCTGAAGGTGAACGAGAATGACTCTCTTCGTAAACAGTTTTATGATCTGTAAGAGGGATTGGCAGCTCGTAGGTGTTCATTTCAGGTTCAGGTATTGTAGAAGTTGTGTCAATCTTAGTTTTCTTAAGTGAAGATAACTCATCAAATACAACATCTCGAGATCTGATCAGTTTCAATTCCTTTACATTGAAAATTCGATATCCTTCATCACCATCGTACCCAATAAGAATGCCTTTCTTAGCTTTTCTGCCTATCTTACTTTCTCTCTTTTGTTTTGGGACATGCACATAGCAATCACTTCCAATGATTTTAAAATGATTAATTTTGGATTTCTTGCCGTACCAGAGCTCATGCGGTGACCTTTCTTCTTTAGGAGTAGGTCCAGTTCTGTTTAATATGTAAACAGAGGTTTTGGCTATCTCTGCCCATAAACCATCTGGTATCTTTTCATGAGCGTGCATCAGTGCTCTTGTCATCTCCACGATTGTACGGTTCTCTCTTTCTGAGGATCCGTTTTGTTCTGGAGTGTATGGCATCGTAAATCTTTGTTTTATGCCATATTTTCTCAAAGTATTTTGTACTTGTTCGTTATCGAACTCGCCTCCATTATCGCTTAGCAGCTCCATCACGACGTGTCCGGAAGTTTTTGCTTCTGCTAGAAAGTCCTTCAAGCGAGCGTGAACTTCAGACTTCTGTCTCAGGAAGTAGATCCATCGATATTTTGAGAAGGAGTCTTTGAACAGAACATAATAACTGAACTTTGAGATCGAGTAAGGGAATGGACCACATACGTCTGTACTGATTAGCTCTCCAGGTTTGTTTGCTCTAGGTCTCTCTCCGAACTTCTGCCTATGGCTCTTGCCGAAGACGCAGCCTTCACAGATATCAGCAGAACTAGAGTCCAGTTTCACTCCAAGTTCTCTTTGTATCAGTTTTGCTACATGTCTCTTATTCTGATGTCCCAGGCGTTCATGGTAGAGTTGAAGATTCTGTGACGTCGTTAGTTGGTTTATCTCAAGCTCGGGCATCAGTACTTTTACTTTAAGTTTATACAGACCACCATGCTTGTCGCGATTCCCGACTAAAATGACTTTGTCATCATTCTTCATATAACATGACTGAGCAGTTGACTGAAAGATGCTATTCTTTAGCGTATCTTGCGCAGCTAGCACAGAAAATAAATTGCGTTCAATGCTTGGAACGTACCATACGTTTGATAAGACCAGTAATTCTTTGTGGCCGTTTATGTCAGCTTCAAGTTGGATAGAGCCTTTTCCTATGGCTTCAATCACCTCTCCATTGGCTGTCATAACTTTATGAGGCTCGTCAAAAACTTCGAAGATGCGAAATACGTCTCTTCTATTAGTGACGTGGCTTGTCGCGCCATTATCCACATACCACAAGTCTTTATCTGTTTTCTTACTATCGCAGGCTAGAGCTAGGCCTGTCAGCATCCTAATATTTGAAGATTGCTTTGGTGGTTTTGGAGGTCTACCGTCCGCAATCCACTTCTTGCAAGATGTGACTTTGTGAAAGCCTTCTCCACAGTAATTGCATTTTTTCAATTTCTTTTTGGTAATCCCTTGTTTTTCGTAACGTTTCTCTCCTCTTAACATAAGAAGTCCATTGCTACTTCCGCTATCTTCTAAATTCTTCTGATCTAAAGACCTCTCAAAAGTACATACTTGTGTCGTCAGGTTTTCTATATTTTTGTCACTCTTATTCATCAACAACCAGCTCGACTTAAAGTTAAAATATTTCTCAGGAAGTGTATCCAATATTTTACATATCAATAAAATTTCTGGTAGATCATTTCCTTCAATCTCATTGTTCAAGTCATACCAAATAGTCTTGAGAGTCGAAATATGCGTGGCCATATCATGCTCCTCGCTTTTCTGATAGCGGAAGAACCTCATACAGAGATCGTAACTCCTGTCTTCCTTTGCTCCATCATAAAGCCTATGAAGCTCTTTCCACATCTCACATGACGTTTCACATCGCATTACCTTTTGTAAAGTTTCTTCGGTCATATTCGTAGTAAGAATTAGAAGTGCTTGACTGTCACATTTTTTAAACATATCCATTTCATTCTTAAACTTTTGTAAATCTTCAGTTTTAGCCGTTGGTCCTGGATCTTTCGGCTTAATTAACTTGCCTTCAATTGCTTCTAGCGTACCTGGAGTACTCTTCAGTAGTAATTTTACCTTGTATCTCCATGTTTGCCAGTTAGTGATACCGTCGAGTCGACCGATCTCAATTTTTACGCCGGACGATTGCATATTTGGTTTTTCACTATTGCAACTAAACAATATTAATTATTAACGCTCTGCTACCATATTAAAGAAAAAGTAAAATGAATGGATTAGATCAATGTATATTCAGTAAAGACATGAAGAAGAATAACAACCCATAGCAACGTAACACAGATACATAGGAATATAAAGATATAAAGCAACTGGATGCGCTCTATACTAGAAGTGCTTCCTTAATAAATTTCAATTGCAAAAAAATTAAAACCAGTTTTTGAGCATTTCGTGAGGTTAGACCTGTATAGATTTTTCAAAATCTTAATAAATTGTATTTCTTTTTTACCCGACTACGGCAAAAGGAAGTATGAAAGAAGTGCCTGGAATATGGAAGAGCCTGTCAGCAGTAGGACATACAAAGTTACAAAAAGATAAAATTTTATCATGATCTGCCACAAATACATTGTCTATAAAACCCTATTTAGGTCTTATTTGATACATGAAACGTACCTACATAATTTTTCTTTTATGTTCAACTTCATTCATTGATCCATAAAACAATTTCTTAACCTTTATTAATAAGACACGACAGTAACGTACAGTCACCCTCAAAAAAATGTTTTTGTCGAATTAAGTTTCCAGTATTTTTCGAGGAGTGACTGCCTATCTGACATCCACAAGTCTGTTTATACTGGATAATATAATCTTTGGTAACACTTATTTTCATACTCTCGGGCCACTTACTACCTGTAACGACGACTTCCAAATAATAGCATGAACCGCGCACCGGTTTAACGTGCTTTCCGAGACATTTGACGAAACTTGGCATGAATTATCACCCATTTACAGACAGGCATGGCTTAACCTTGAAGATTGATCCCACGATTTTCTTCCTCATTAAATTATTTTCAACACCTTTTTTTACCCGACTGCGGCGAAGCCCAAAAGGAGGGTTATGTGTTTGGCGTATATGTATGTATGTATGTCCGTTTCTTTGTTCCCTCATAACTCCTAAACGGATGAAGGGATTTGAATAAAATGTACGTCGTCAGATTCGTCTTGATGGCGCGAGTGTCACTGGCTACATTAAAATTAAAAAAGAAAATAAATTTGCGGATTTTGGGGGCCAAATAGCGTATATAAAAAAACAAAAAAGTTAAATCATCTGCGAAGATTTTTATGCGACCAACGAAAGAACAAACACAAAAGAACTAAAAAGTTGTAAATAAAAAAAGTAGTAAAAAAAACTAAAAAACCCGACTGAATAAACTGAAAAGCAACAAACAACTTGGAAGCAGGCGGGGTTCATTTGAATATTAAATAATGAAATGAAAATAGAACGGACCCCGCCTGCTTCCAAGTTTTTTCAGTCGGGTATTTTTTTAACTACTTTTTTTTGTTTACTACAAACAAAACAGTAGACAGATGGATTTATATCGTTTGAAGCTGACTGCGAAGCTGCATTGCTTTAAAAGATTTTCAACTTTATCGTTAAAGCATTAGGTTCAAGGTTGTCTGGTAGCTTGAAGTGCTGGCGTCAGTACTTCACATTATCAGTTGCACCCATGACAGAAAAGCTAAAGTGTGATTCAATCACTTACAATGGACAGGCGACACTTGTAATACGGAGGCAGTGACTCTGTGTAATGTTAATCAGTTTATGGTAATCGAATTTAAATTTTAATGGCTATATTTGTATGGTTGGTTTTTGTTTATGTAGATTTTTGTTTGTTTACCGACTCATATTTATAGACACAGATCACTGATTTGTTAGTCTAGAAGTAGCAAACGGTATTGCTGAGTATACCGGGCCACAGATCGATTCATAGTTCGAGAAAAATGCAATATGTTTCATTGAGAAACTCATTCTCAATCAGGTCGAAGTCTCATAATGTTTGCCCAGTTGATGGCAATTTATGTTCACTCCCATTTAAATACGACTGCTATACCTATATAATATGTGGTTGTATTATTGATATACCTCCAGGTCCTCTCCCTTCGATCTTATGATTTAGATATAATATATGTATAGTCAAGGGTTCCCTCTGGTATTTAAAGAATTCGTGTTGGTTCATAAACCCTTTTTACCCGACTACGGCGAGGCCAAAAGGAAGGGTAATGATTTTGGCAGTCCATGTATGTATGTACGTTCCACCGTAGCGCCTAAACTACTGAATGGAGTTTCAATAAATGAGTAGTCAATAGATTTGTAAGAGTAGCCCGGGTGACATAGGCTATATAAATTTTAACAATTATTTTTATGACGGAATTTAAATGTAAATTCGCTCGAAAATAAATAAATTGAGATAATCATAACATGTTTGGTATCAAATAAAAGGTCTTGGCGAGCACATTACAAATATGTATACTATAATAAAGTTTAAGTCAAGTACGTTTAGATTGTGGTCAAACAGTTCTCGCGGTCTAGTCTGTGTAGTCGCATGCCACCTTGCTAATGGCAACAAGCAGCTGACTTCTGTATCAATGAGAACGCTATGAAGGAGCATCAGGTAGCAGTGGCATGACTACGGCTGCCCTCTATATTATTTATCAAATGATCTACTTACTAGCCGATTTTTCTTGTTTTGTACTTTTAAGACCGCGGTTTTATTAGTCTGCGTTTTTATTCGTCTGCGTTTTTATTCGTAGTCGGGTTTTAGTTTTTAAACTTATTTTTTAAACGATTTTTTTAATAATTAATATGTACCGAACATTGTCATCTGGTTTAGCTCCAGATATCAACCTACCACAATGATTTCTAGTGATCTTAAAGTTTCAGTTTTTTTTTTCAATACCTAGAATCTATACAGGTATGGTGGTGGAGGGAAGTTGGAGGCGGGCTTGTCCCATTTTTTTTTCTGAATGCTTGTCTAGAAAATTGTGTAGGTATCTACCTCATGTGTATCCGTGCCTTGGTAGGCCTCCTTAAGCCGTTACTCCCGAAAGTAATTTCAAGATCTTTGACAGTCTTTACAGGTTGTCAATCAATCTTATCAAGGGATATCGTATAATTCAGTACTAATTGGGCTTTGGAGGTCACACAAGCAGTGCATCCTTGTAGAATACTGGTATTCAGCTGCATCCAGTTTGACGATTGTCGTTGTAGCGTGCATTCGTTGTTCCGTGATTCGAAGTCTCGTGCATTCGTTGTTGCGGTGTGCGTCGCTGTGTGCTTTCGTGCTCGCAGGTGTTCGTTGTTGCCGGCATTCGGCAGCGTGTGGTTTCGGTGTGGTGGCTTTTGGAATGACGTATTGGACTCGTAGCTGTAGTTTATGAATTGGTCTTCTGACATTCAAAAGTGCCATAATGGTTGGTAAGTGCTGTAATGGTTTAATTGAAATTAATGCTTTGAGTTTTAAAAACTGTAAGCCATCCTCAACATAGTTGGGAAAAGGCTAGACAAATAATGATGTATGTCAAATTTTATCATGGTAAATAAGTTTTGTATTTTAGACTTGCACTTTTACTTTATTTTCAAATAATAACACTAACTCATAACGCTTCCAACACATTCAACAAAACGCCTAAAATTATTTTGAATTCACACGTTTGACTCCCCAAGAAGTCTGGTAATAAAACTTAACATTTCTGTAACATTTTAGGACCCTCTTACACTCTGCTATATAAAGTTCAAGAGCAGAAAATGCCGGAGCACTTTGTATTCAGTACAACATCACCTAGAATTCAAGGGGAACAGACTAACAACAGTAGCTAATGTCGGCCAATAATCGTTATCCTCTAGATAAGTACCGTAACTGAGTGCCTTGCCAATTGCCTTAAGATACATACTGGCTAATTGCTAGTATCTGTATGTATGTAGGTGTTTCGTTTGAGGCTAAGGCGACAGTTCGAGGATAGCTTTATGCGTTAATGAAGAAGTTTTGATTAATTATTTTTTGGTTTTGAAATCAAGCTTAAGTATTCATATTTGGATTGAGAAAAGTTGTGTAGTAATTGGTTATCGTGGTGTGTAAATGTGATGCGCAAGAATAAGGAATATGTAGTGGGAAAAATTTGAGTACCAATCACCAAGAAAAGGTGGATGGAGATGGAATCAAGGATGATAAGGCTACAAAGGATGTGTCTGGTGAGGACAGAGGAAGCAAACATGCAGCGCCGACCCGCAATAAATTAGGATAAGACAATAATGATGATTATTCGTACTGATGAACGTTAATTACCAACATTTTTAATCAAAGACATTAACTTTTTATGGTTCCAAACTGTAACCACGAATACCGACGTGAATGAAGAAATATACGGCGACACTTCTCTAAATCCACAGTACTAAAATAAATTAAGCCAGGAAAGGAAAACATATTTTATTGTTAACGTCTTTTCTACATTACTTTTGATTTAGTACATGTTCTAGTAATTGCCCACTTCTTTCATTCTATCAAAAGAAATCTTATGATAATTCTTTAAAAATTATAAATCAAAGGCGAAAAGGAAACATCTGTTCTGTGTTTGCGTGTTTCATATAAACTGTTACACAATAAGACAAAATATATGGGCAAACTTGTCTCACACAATTTTCACATTAAAACTTTTTATGCTTCCTTTATAAAAAATGGGACGCATCAAATGAATTCAAATTAGTTTCTATCGTGCTTCACATCGCATAATATCGTTACGCTTTTGAATAATTTATGTGTGCTTATAATAAATAAAAGGTGTGGCTATTTGGACTCCACCTGTATGCCACAATAGTAAACGCCCATTAAAAGTACAACGGAATTGTTCACATAGAATTGACCGGGATAATGTATGGAGGAATGTTTAAAAAATCACCCATTCATGTCGAAGTTCACACGAAAGAGTTTAAATATCTAGCCGTTTACTATTGTAACGGCTGCTACTAAAAATGTTAACTAAATTCCAATTTATAAGCTATTTAAAAAAAAAAACAAGACGAAGAATGGTCAATATTTTAAAATTTTAAACACAATACACCAAATAAATTGGATCGGCATTACAGTAGCTTTTCATTTTATCCTACTATGACAAACATAACTATTTATTTGAATATGCAATCGCAAAAAAATGCCAAAATTATTTACATATAAAACGGGTTTTTACTAAATTTATGCTGACAAAGAGGAATGCCCAATTTTGTACACAAGTTTGGCTGTTAATGCGTCTCGACTGAATTTTTAATAAAATATAGAACATAAGTTATTCAATACTAGCTGATCCCCGAGCCCGCGGTTTTGTGCGCGTGGATGTCCGTTATCGCGACCAAAAGTAATTTTTTCATCCCTCCCTTTCAACCCCTTACTAAGTAGTTCAACAATTTGAAAATTAATAATATAATGTGTTCGATGGCGATTGTTTTATAGTGTATTTAAAATCTTCCGATTATTGTGATGTTACTGTTAATGTTCATTGGAGCATAATCTTAATTATGTAGATCTATAACATTTTATTTTTTATGAGCCTATATTGTCCTTCTCCTGGCCAAAAGCCTCTCCCATATTCTTCCACTCTCCGCTCCGTGCGACTTTATTCGGCCAATCTAATAGAAATTTAAATTATGCATTAGAATTCAATTATTTTCGTTACTATTGCTGCCTCGCTGGTCTAGTAGTCGCACGCAAGCGCTACTGATTTGTGTAAGATCCTGGGTTCGGGTAAAGTGTTATTGGGTTTTTCCAACTGGAATGTCTTGTTAGCAGCAACGGAGTCATGATTAGTGCCTCATCATCATCATCATCATCAGCCATAAGACGTCCACTGCTGGACAATTCCTCCCCCATAGAACGCCATAACGAACGGCAACCTGACGTTTGCATCCACCGGTTGCCCGCGACTCTCACAATGTCGTCGGTCAACCTGGTGGGAGGCCTACCAACGCTGCGTCTTCCGGTTCTCATCACTCGAGAACCTTTCTTTCCAATCGGTTGTCGGTTCTTCGTGCGATGTGGCCTGCCCAGTGCCAATTCAACTTGCATATGTTCTGAGAGCTATGTCGGTGACCCTGGTTCTTTGGCGAATTTCCTCATTACGGATTTGGTCGCACAAAAAAACTCCGCGCATAGCTCTCTCCATGGCTCGTTGCGTGTCTCTGAGCTTCTCTTAGAGGACAGCAGTTAAGGACCATGTCTCTGTGCCATAAGTCATCACTGGTATCACACACTAGTTAAACTGCCTCGTCTTAAGACACTGCGGAATTTTAGTGCCGAGTTGATGGCAAAAACCTCACCCCCTTACATTACAATTTGGGACTTAAACATGACTAACAAAATGTCGATGTACTACTAAAGATACACCTCTACCTACCCCTTCGGGGATTACAAGTGAGATGTTAAGTTTATGTAATTCCAGTTCTGATAGGATTATAGGTAAACAGTAGGCTCTTCGAGCATCACTACTTGCGCACCGGAATGCGTTCACCAATCCATTTGCTAAGCCCGGGAATTACAGCATTAATCCAACTTGATCGTTTATTGCATCGATCCTTGTTCATCATAACATAAGTCGGGAGCGAGCTCATATAGAGCAAATATTGTGATAATTTGACTCAAACTATGACCAAACATTCAGAGATTTTAAGGTCTAGCTAGACCCAGAGAGCAGAAAAACATCGGTTGGTAAATAAATGCAGTTCACACAATCAAAATGTTTACAACAGGAATGTTTTATATGAAATGAAGTTTGTGTAATGGTGTCCTAAGGATCGCGTCAGGGCTGCGGGTTGTACACAAGTTACCGCGACATACAGAGCTAAGAAGAAACATGGGTGGTTTTTAGTCAGTAGAAGTTTGACACTCCCTTTCGTTCTGCCCAAGAGCGGGAGGGGTTATTTGATGATTTTCCCATCCTCAAAAAAAGAAAAAAAATGGTGTCCTAAGGATATTAGCCGAGTTATGTTTGCCAGTACACAGTATCACTGAGCAATCGAAATATTATTTAGTGTTACTATGTGTGTTTTTAAATCATAGCTAAATAATAACAGCCGCTCATGTCGATGTTTAGGTTAAGCCACGCTTGCCTCGTTTGACAGTCGTTACAGGTAGACAGTGACCCGAAAGTCTGACTACCAGTCAACAAGATACCTAACACAAGGATATGATGGCACCCGAATGTTGTTGATACTGAGTCCCTGAGAAACAAAAAATGCTTGCCAAGAGGTTCCTAATAAAACTTCACCAACACCACTGTTATTATGTCAATACTTCAAACAATTACGCGTGTTGTTACGTACTGTTACGCATTTACGCTTACTATAATAAACAACAGCAATCAGTCACGGAAGTATTACATGCAGTTATTGCTTATAACTGTTAAATGCTATAAACTATTGCGTCACGCCTTGCAACAGCAATTAAAAATTGTCATCACTTTTATATTCACTTGTAGTTAAAGAATGGTAATTATTGTCTTCTTCTTGATACTTGTAATTGCTGCTTATGAACTCTTCGTATAGTTCAATGTTAGCAAAAGTGCCAAATGCAGCAGCAAAAAATATAATCATAAAATGTTATGATCAAGTCCGCCTTTGCACGATTTTTGTGCATAAAGCTTAATAAATAAACTTAATAAATATCTAGGAATTGGTTTAGTTTAGTTTATATTTAGGAATAGTAATGTTTACTGACTTATAAAAAAAGGGATTCTAATTAGTTCCGTCTGTTAGATTATCGAAAAATATTGAATACTTACTTATTTTTTGTTTTATCAAATCAATAAAAAAATACGAATATAAAATGCGTCAAAGATTTGAGTAGGGGTAGGTGACGTCACTGAACGCTAAAAAATGTCATACTAATGTCTTAGAGTATGACGTCACACGAGTTTTCAAAGCACCGTATCGTCTTCATTGTTTACTTACGTGAAAAAAGAAAAATTATGTGTCCAAAATTTTTTGGTAATCTATATGACGGACTAATTAGATTTTTTTAGTTTTTTAGACCCGAAAGTTTGACAACCAGTCTTATAATGGGTTATCGTATTAATCAGGTAGTACTTACTTGGTTGTGCATTCCAGATTGGTTTTCGCAGAAGCTGCATCCGAATAGACGGGAAGCCGACCGCAACGTAGTTGGGAAAGGCTTCTGAGATGATGATGATGATGAGTAATTGTTGAAGACGCAAGAGAAGAGCAAGAAAGTTGAAGTTTCTGAATAGAATAAGAGAACTTGCAGTAGCAGCCCCGTGGTCACATTATTGTATCCCCACTGAAATTTGTATTAAACAAAGAGGGATAACTTTCATAGAAATTTTCATGGCACGCAAAATATGACGAGACTTATTAAAATAATGAGATTCTGTGAAGATTGTTCCTACTGGCAGCCCTGTAAACTATTTGATCCCTTTAATTCTGCTATTCAGAAATAATAAGACTAAATAATTAGAATACTAACATCGTCATTACATAGCACAATTACAAAACTAAGTACATACAGTAATGAGAATGTACTCGTACTACAGAATTTTGACTTAGAAATTTCTGGGCAATTTCCCTTTGAAATTTCTACTTTGTATCTACCCTACTTTAATAATTTAGTTACGGTACTAAAGATGCTGTAGAATTCTTAATAGAGCGCCTACAATTTGTGTTATTCAGGTGGCTAGGGTAATTTTTGTTTTAGCTGCTTTCATCAGATGAAATGGTAGAGAAGTGTGATTATAATTTTAAGTAATTAAGCTGATGAATATTAAAGGCTTGTAGGCATCGTATTATAGCATGAAGCTTCGGTTTGTTTTAGAGTAATCTTTGTACGTATTTTATTCGATCCCCGCACGGAACAAAATGTATTTGTATGGCCTACAGGTAGTTGTTTCGCGTCTGGGTATTTGTGTATGTGAATTCAAATGTTTGTGAACTCTCCCTCGATACAGGAGAAATTTCTAGTGAGGGACAACGTATATTTAAAAAAAAGAAAAGAAAAACCGTTGTACATTAACTAGCTTAGCCGATTTCGGTGTAAAGGTCCGCCCATAACATTTATCCAGTGCTAAATATAAACCTCTTTCTATTTTGTACTAAACATCCTCGGTCTGCAAGTCACAACCAGGTCTTACCCACTATCTTCAAAATATGTAAACACAACCATAGGTAGGCTGTTCTCGTCTTAAAATCATTCAGTGAGAGCTCTACTACAATGTCTCATAACAATGACTTACCAAATGTCAAGGTTACCTCAACTTGCTGCGGGTTGTTATAAAGAGGGACCGTGGCCCCGGACAGAAAGGGCTAAGAATACGGGTCTGATACTCGCCTCCTCTTAGAGCGGGAGGAGTCATTAGATGATTTCCCACCCTCCAACAAAAAGGTTACCTCAAGGTATTTCTTTCGTCGCAGACATTGCACCCAACAACATTTTGGTACACCAGTTACTCGAAAACCTCAAAATTCTAACATTCATTAACTATCAATTACAAACTAATCAAACCGCTTAGTTAGAATGAAAACGATCTAACTTATAGACCCAATATCAGAAATTCCATTGACGCTGCTGAACGGCGCATAGCTCAATAATTTCAGTGATATTGCAAGCTCCTGTATTTGCAAATAACTCAGCTACTAAATGTGTGCTATTGACAATTTGACAACTATGAGCGGCTGAATCTGTGCTCAATTTTATGGTGATATTTAGGAGTGTTTTTAGAAATACTGCGACTTTGTATAATAGTAAATAAGGCGTGCTTTAACTTAATTATGTAGACACTTATCATACTCACTGCCGCACTGAGAGAGCTTTAATGATTACTTAGGCCATCACTTAGTAATGATTTTGTCAGTGTTGTCATACAAAAATATGTCAAACCTTTACTAAGTGACGGCTTAAGTAATCATTAAATATCTCTGAGTACAGCAGTAAGGTATCGTATAAGACAGACAGTAGTTACTTGAGCAAGAAGTATTTATTTACACTTTAACATAATTTAGTACAATAGTTCGGTCAATTTACACATCCAAGGTTATATTAATTCCCACCCGCCTGAAAATTGGTAGGATTGTTCAAAAGACAATTATGGTGCTTAAACAGTTCAACCATTTTTGGTGGGAATTTGGTGTAACCTTATCCCTATTTTCTGGTCTCATTTGACCGGACTACAATTAAAAAAACATAATACAAAGCTGTCACAAGCTGAGATTTCTTTCTAGTCAGTCTGAGCATGTCTTTTACAAGATTTTTCCGGTGTTAAAATTTCAATGGCTTCAATCAATGACTAATGACATTTCTACTAGCTACATTACTTTTCAGTCTGCAAATGGTTCAACTTCATCCAATGAGCTACGTATAGCAATTTTTCAGAGCCTACATAATACGTATGTACGGTTATCCAGGCCCCTATATGTCGCGGGCGTATAAGATAAATGACTTTCAGCAAAATGCCTAGGCAAGCGCAAAAACTCTAGCCTAAACCTACGTTTGTAGCAAAAAAGGCGATTTATCCTCGCTTTTGATGTACTTCTCTGTTTTTTTTTCTTGTGAAGGATAGTTTTCATTTGGTCCAGGATTTGCAAACGGAGTACACTGAGCTGTTTTGAGATATTTTTTATTACACACGCCACGGACTGCAGGAGAAAATTGGAAAATATTGTGCAAATAACGCTAGGATTGGATTTACAAAACTCGGTAATAAAAAACATGTGAAGAACCACCACGATTATAACGTAACATTTATTTATTTTCAGGCAACTTTGGCCCATAAATATTACCTTAGAGACTAACATATTTAAT
This sequence comes from Diarsia rubi, assembly GCA_932274075.1. Taxonomy (NCBI): domain Eukaryota; kingdom Metazoa; phylum Arthropoda; class Insecta; order Lepidoptera; family Noctuidae; genus Diarsia; species Diarsia rubi. The sequence continues at coordinate 12,720,601 of OW026424.1, read as the reverse complement.
TTCTATCACAATTTATGTTAGTAAATAGAACCTTAAAAACTAGTAACACTTCACTTGCATATTTATATACCACGCCCCAAATTAAAGACGAAAGCCGGACCATTTTTTTGTGGCACTCGATACTTTTAATACAATTTGGCTCCATACATAACACCTATAAGGTTTCGTATAACGATCATCTATCTAGCACATTGATACCGCGGTTCAAATGACACAGAATGACACCTCTCTTGATTTTTAGGCGAAATGATATCAATTACGACGGAAGTAGAGTTAAGTGATGCGGAAACTGTCTTTTGGCGACTGAACGAAATCCATTAAGGTGTAAAGTGACTCGGTTTGACGTGATGACGGCTATATCCCGGCGGCGGCTTTTTGTTTGCTTCAAAAATATTTGGTGAGTGACGCGTCATAGATTTATGTAAATAGATCATAGAGAAAGTAGGTTTACTTTTTGCGCTGTCAATCATAAGGCCACGCTCATACCTTTTAAATACTGCCTCGATAGTCTAATGGCCGCAAGCACGACTGCGTAGTCTGGGGTCCTGGGTTCAACTCAGATGTTGAGTAAAGTTGTATTAGATTTTTCCGTTAGGAATTTTTGAGTGGCAGATACGAAGTTCAAGTTTACGCCAGGTTGATAGCAGGGGGATATCTGGCAAAATCTGCCTTGTAAAATGGTAACTACTTCTAACTTATTTCTTCGCTTGAAAGGAAGTTCATTCAAGCAGAAAATAATAAGGGTGTTTCCCATTACATCGCATCCCTAAACGTAAACTCCACCTGCACGCCACAGATAACTGACGACGTTGTCTGACAGTTAATATATCCTGTGGTTATCATGGGTGACTGCATCAATTGAGTGAGAAAAGCAGGTCAAAGATATGAAGAAATATTGTTTGTATCTTTTTCTTAAGTCATATTTTGAACAGCTACATTTCTCACAATAAGGTTGGGGTGCCGATCCAAACTCGATGCAGCCGAATATCAGTATTTTAAATACTCCAGTCTTACACCACTTACGTACGTACTATACTACGTACGTACACTACGTACTTAACGTACTTGTCAGACTTTCGGACTAGCTGTTGTGACTGTCACAGATCTATAAATGACTGCCGGCCGGGTTCAAAGGTTTATTTACGTGCTTTCTGAGGATCAGAAAAAACTCGGTCAGCAAAACTAGGAAAGTGCGGCTTAACCTGAAAATAAACCGGTGCGGCTGTTATTATCCAGACACGAGATCCTCCAAAATAGTGCGCCAGTACATACATAAAACGATGCATAGCTAGTTTACACTTCCAGTAAAGTTAAACCAGGTGCTTGATACATATTTTTACTACCGCTCATCCAAAGAAACAAAAATGTGAAAACAAGTTATAGTATTTATTATCCACTAGCGGTTGCCAGCGGCTTCACCCGCTCGAACACGAAAATTTTCCCAAGGGAAGATAAATTCGGGATAAAAAAAAAACTCAAAAAAAAACCAGGTTGTCAGCTAACTCCAAACCAAATTTCATTGAAATTGCTCCAGCCGTTTACAGGTGAAGAAGTAACTAACATACACACTCACAAACTTTCGCCTTTATAATATAATGTGTGATTCATGTCAGCACCTATTTAATAAAAATACCAACCGCAGGGTAGCAACCACCGAGTAACAAATTCGAAATGACTTAATAAGTTAATAACCATTTAGCGATATACCTGTCATTTCTTTATCTATATCAAATGAATATATTCTCATGCAATTTATTATAGAGGGTGAATATATTATTCATTATAGGACAATTGGCGTAGTAAAGTACGATATTTTATGATATGGGGAGTGTTTGTTTTCCGAGGGCTTATCTTTACGACTAATGCTTAGTATCGTTTATGAAATGTGCTATTTTTGTTAATTATCCTGTTGTAACATGTTTCATAATTAGCGAAGTGATGTATGATAGACGCGTTGTTAGATTGTGGGGAAGTGGAGGCCATATTGTTAATACAAAATTATGAGCTTGCGTTTTTTTTTTCGACGTCTGCTTAGCCGGACTATCATATAAATGCCTTGAGTTTAGGGGCACGAGCGTTACGTTAAAGTGAATCAATCGATCATATTCCTAACGGGCTTAACTAGGTAGCTATAGGTAACCTATACGTACCAGGGCATAAACAATTATTATTATATGGTTTACGTTTATACGATCCTAATAAATATTTAACGCTGGTCGTTTTTACTAGGAATATAGGTAGATCGTTTAAATTTTATACCTGTATTTTATAAACGTCATTAAAATTTACTGTAGGTACCTAAGTTATATTGAAGAAAGTGATGTTATATTGCCATGCGTGCCAATAAATTATCGTGCCTATAAAACGCTGTAAGGCGCTAGTTAGTTGCGGATGTCAGAAGCGATATAAGATTAGGTATGCAATTTAAAATCTTAGATAATGGCATCGTAATATTATCTAGCGGTGTGTTTCAGCTTTAATTATTGTTAAATACATTTTATCTGGAGAATCTAAGATGAGATGATTACCAGAGAAAGCGTAGATTACCTCCTTTATGACTTCAGAAAGCAAATATTGTGCATCCATTAATATGTAAGCACTATTCTAAAAATAATGGTTGTAAAAGTACCCTTAACGAAACCGAAAGGAACTTGTTCTCCCTGTTATTGTGTTTTTTTTGTTCTCGACCGTACCTTGAAACCTTCTAGATACGGAAATATTGGGGGTCAATATTCCCACTTCTTCCATTTTTTTATTGTTTTGACGCCTTATTTAACTATTGTTCAATTGCCTCTACGAAATAATAATCACACTTCACACTAATATTATAAAGGCGAAAGTTTGTGAGTGTGTGAGTGTGTATGATTGTTACATCGTCACGCAAAAACGATGGCACGGATTTGGATGAAATTTGGTACACGGATAGTTTATAACCTGGATTAACACATAAGATAGTTTTATCACAAATTTTATCTTCCCGTGGGATAATTTTCGAGTTGTAGCGGTTGAAGCCGCTAGCAACAGCTAGTAATCAATAATAGGGTAGTAAACAAAAAAAATATAATTAGTCCGTCAGATAGATTTCCAAAAAGTATTGGACACGTATTGTTTCATTTTCCAAGACATTTGTATAACATTTTTTACCGGTTAGTGACGTCGCAACCTCAAACTCAAATCTTTGACGCGTTTTATCTTCGTCAATTTTTATTGATTTGATAAAACAAAAAATACGTATGCAATATTTTTAGATAATCTAAAAGACGGACTGACTAGAATATCATTTTTTTTTAAGTTAGTCAACATCCCTATTCAACACCACCATCAGTTTAAGATCTTAAGGGCGTTACATTGAGTTCTACCGTAAAGCGTGATTTTTTACACTCAAAAAAGCCAGTTCTCAGCAAAAATTTTGCGTAGAGTTACGTAGTTTGATGTACAGAATTCTTGATTACTTCGTGAAGGCTCCGTTGTCACCCTGTTTGTTTTGTAAATTATAAACTTATTTTCATTATAAAGGCATTTCATTTCAGTATAACAATCAAACTCCTGTCGAATGTTATTAATTCTCACGTCAAAGCACTATTATTCAGCATTCCTGAATATTGATCTGAATTCATGTATGTGTGGGCCTATCAATGCCATTTGCATTCGACCCAAATAGTAAAAAAGGCATCACGAACTGTGCCTATAAATATTTATAATATTGATATAGTACATGGTAATACAGCGCCGTCAAAAAATATAGTAACTAAATTTTTCGACTTGTTAAATTATGCAGTGGAGCGACTTAATATAATAATAAACTTGGTTAAAGTATCAAACTTCAATGAAAAATTTAGAGCTGGCCATAAAGTAGCAATCTCGAAAGTTTTACCGCTTAGAAATTACGCTAGGAACTGCGAAAATGAGACGACGACATTTTTTGTACCATGAATTTCTGTTGGCGCCCAACAGAGTAATTGTGCGCAGAGCCCAAGGAAAATTAAGTTAAGAAAATTAACAAACAATGATTAAAATTAATTTATTATGGTTAGGTAGTTTGAGTTTCAAATTGCAGCAGCACATTTTCCACGTTATAATTTGGGCACAGTTTTCCTCGAAAATGTTGGAGAGCAAAAAAATTTAACAGCAGCGAACCTTAACTACTTGGGGTTAATGTAAAACTGGACTGAAAAATTCTTTCACATTTTGTTTGCAACGGTCCTTGAACCCACTTGATTTTGCAACAACGTATACTCCAACCTGTTTTCAAAAAATACAGGCTTGATACCTCTAGTAAACCACACCCATATTTTGCCAGTTACATGGAAGGTAAGAGGGACGACCCCAATGCTATTAACTGTACAAAAATCCAGACGATCCTATCTTTTCTATTTCTATGTATTGCATTACTTACTAATCAAGACTTTTTCTACCAGCAAGACTATTAACAACACTGGTGTTCTTTTCTTATTCCATAGCTATTTTGCTACCCACTAAACTTCCGACCAAAATAATTCACCCAAAAATAACTTCTTTCATTTCGTACCTAAGAGTTCGAAAGTGGAAACACACAACAAAAGTTGCGTTCCAGCGATCATATCCACAGTTTTGCAGACAGTTTGACACACAACTTCATCTCATCAGACGTTTATTTTTACGATGTTTGTTTTGAATTCTTTCGGTTCAGTTTCAGCGGCTTGATTAAAAGAAATATTTATTTCGGTTGAGCAATGTTAAGGAAAAACAAGTATAATTTGGAGAAAAACAGAAAACAACTGTCAGTGTAAATTTCGGGGAAGTTGTTTGAAGATTTTTATCGTTTGGTCAAAATACTGGTCTAATTATGCACGGTCGTTGGAGAAAACATAAACCATGATAATGTTAAACATGGGCGATAAATTAAAAGTAAATTAAAAGAATATTTGAATCTAGTCTGCGGATAAATCATCGGATGAATTATGTATGAATTTCTGTCTTGTGTTACATAATAGACCTCCACCGTTTTGTATAAATTTCTATTTCTTCCTGGAACTTACTTGACTGTTGTTTCCCAGAAACCATTCTCCGCAGTCAGTACTCCTTTGCAAAAAAAAATTGTGATCCTGGAGGCTTTCTGGGATCCAGAAGTAACGTAAGTAATCACATCCTAGAAAAAAACTAGAAATCACTCGTGCCAGGCATCATTATGCTAAACGAATGAAACAATAATTTATAACTTCTTTTTATCACAACGCTCACCTTTCATATTCGACCTCAAACAAAAACTTTTTAAACAACATCGAATATCCGAAATTCATTGAGTAACAAATGGATATCCGAATAATGGTAGATCATAAAAGCCTATCACATGTCTGGTCGATACAGTGCCGGCGCTTTATACGGCTCGTAATTAATAAAAAATAAAAACTGTCGAGTGATGGCCCTAAAACGCATTTAATTCTTGATAAGGGTAACAAATTGGATAAAGATAGCACGACTGTCGGAGACAGAGAGATCGTAAGTGCATTGCCGTGATAACTCATGTGTGATGGTGACAGATTTGTGTGGACGTTTTTTCGATAAATAAAATATATTTTTGCTAAAAATTTTGTATTTGCTGTCGACAGGCGTGATGTTCCATTTTCCATGCACGAATTTGTTTTTAAATTTGTATTTTGCTTTGGCTTTGAGTGCAGGTACCTACTCGTACAATTTGTTTTGACAACGTAACGAATCAAAACTATCCGAATTAAGGTTTTTAATTAAACAATTTTGTCATTAACAATCTACTTAAATTATAACAAGTATTTCATTAGGCAACTATAAATATTTTCTCATCGTAATGAATTCAGATAATTTAGCAACGGAATTATCCAAATTAATTTTAATAGTCAAACATTAATTTAGCAATGTGAGGATAAAACGGATTAACCGACTCTGTTACTTTATAATTATTTTTAGCATAATGTTCAGAACTTTCATTAAAATATTCATTAATTTAAATGGTTGAACCGAAAAAATAATTATATAATTGTTGCGGTCAAACCCACACGATTAGTAATATCCGTTGACCGCACGCTAAAATGCTTTTACCAACTTTATAGGTAAATTATATTATTATAATTTGTATTGTTAGTTTATTTTTAAATCGTTAAACTAACATAAAATTTGTATGAATTATGCGTTCATAATGATGTCAATTATAAATACCTTTTTAATTTTTTGACAGCTATATTTTTTATCATAACATACTAATATTATGCCTGCAAATCCCAATAGTTAACACCAATGTACAATGTAATAGCAAGCAAGACGATCGTCATCAATAGCTCACCGATCCAGACTCTATAGCATGTACTGATAAAATCCTAATGGGAAATCCCAATAGCCAGGACGTACATGGGTCTACATGAGTTACATTTACACAGGAGAACCACTTAATATTTTCAATACTTCATCTACATATTTCAAACACATCTTCACCAGCAAGTGAATCCACAATAATCTTTCGTTTGGCCTTCACAACCACTTCTCAACATTGTACCCGTGATGTTTGTAATCTTAAAATGTCAAAGGTATTTAATTTGAATATCATGTCTTATCTCTTTCTCAAGCTTTGAATTTATCGGTGAAATATCTATCGATATGAAATGTAGCCTCTATTATATCGGAGGGATTGAAATCTTCCTTCATTTAACTTTAAGGATGGGTACTTTATTTTGTCTTGATGTGTATTTTTTAAATAGTAGTAAGTAAAGTATTGGTTTGGGACTGCCTCGTTTGTCTAGTGGTTGTAAGTCCGACTGCTGAACATGAGGTCTTGAGTTTGATTCCCCAGTCGGGCAAAGTTTTAACGGTTTTTTCATCAGGAATTTCTCAGGAGCAGCCACGGAGCTTAGATTTGTTTCCAGTTGATGGGAATAAATTATTTCAATTAGGTAAACCTTTACAGGCACTTTTGAATGTCAGAAGAACAATTCATAAAACAAAACTACGAGTGCAATACGTCATTCCGAAAGCCACCACACCGAACCACACGCCACCGAAAGCCTGCAACAAAGGACACTGCGAGCACGAAAGCACGCAGCGACTCACGCTGCAACAACGAATGCACGAGACTCCGAATCACGAACAACGAATGCACGCCGTAACGCGCAACCGGCGCCCCGCGACCCAGAGCCCCGCGCACCCGCCGCGCAACGGCACGCGCCGCCGCCAACATCCGGCGCCGCGCAACTCGACGCAGTAACCCCTGGAACGACGCATTGCGCTCGAAAGCTACAGTCACAGTCACAAACTCTCAAAGGCTTAAACATAACTGGCAAAATGTGGAGGTACCTACTCATTCTTTAGGGACTACAGGCATGATTTTATGTATGTACTAGCGGACCTGGCAGACGTCATCCTGCCTGGATAGCAGCGCCACCTACCGGGTCCAATTGTGTTTATTGTGTTTTTAAACCATCCCAGAAATCCCCATTAACAAAATGATGCGCCATTTATTGAATTCATTTGTTACAAAAAATATGATAAATGAAGAACCACTGGTCCGGTTTTGTGCAAACTTCACATTAACTATCTACGTAATTGCCCGAACAAATCCTAAACATTTGGTTTGGATAAGTGAGTCCGTTCTTGAGATATAAATTTTATTATTATTAAATTTAATTTTAATTACAACGAAAAGTGGTATTGATTTTTATATACATACAGAGTTGATACGGCAGAGAGGTTTTCCTTTAAACAGCATAAACTAGGTACCATTTTCAAGTTCTTTACCAAAAGTCAATTAAATAGGAGCAGTAGTTTAAACACAAATTATTTTTTAAGTTTTTGCTCCGTTTGAACACGATGTATCTTTCCTAACAACTGATTATGTCATACGCATAGGTCATGCACCTTAAAACGATAAATCTGAGATGCGTTGTTCTCTCGCCCTGATAACTCAAACTCAAACTCAAAGCATTTATTTCAATTAAACCTTTATAGGCACTTTTGAATGTCAGAAGAACAATTCATAAAAACAAATCTACGAGTGCAATACGTCATTCCGAAAGCCACCACGCCGAATCACACGCCGCCGAATGCCAGCAACAACGAGCACCGCGAGCACGAAAGCACGCAACGACGCACACCGCTACAACGAATGCGCGAGACCCCGAATCACGGAACAACGAATGCAATGCGCAACCGTCGCCCCGCAACCCGGAGCCCCGCGCACCCACCGCCACGGCACACGCCGCCGCACGCCCCCGCACCCGCAGCACTCGCCGCCGCAAACATCCGGCACCGCGCAACTCGACGCAGCAACCCCCGGAACGACGCATTGCACTCTAAAGCTACAGTCACAGACACAAGGCATAATAACTTGTGAAAGTACTGTAGTTGCCCATTCCCTAGCGTAGATCTCAATGGAGAAGAAAGGGCAAGAAACTCCATGGACACTCTTTTCAATCAGAATATTATTACAAAATCTTGGTACATTACATCATTCATGTTGAGATGGCATATTATGTGAGAACTATGTAGCAAGACGTGCAAGTTAAGAGCGTCCAGAGTAAAAACATATAATAAATAAAAATAAATAAATAAACCATGGCAACTAAGAGATGACCAGTCTCCACTGACAGCGCCCGTTCACGAACATGACGCCTGGATCAGCACCATTCAACTCAACCATTTTGAAGGGAATTTAATGATCCGACACATGCGCCACCATCAGCGAGACATTTAAGTGAGCATGACATACTCTCAGACACCAGGGCAACGTCACTAAAAAATAACTAAATGTAAAAAGTGGCTTTACAGTACATAGTACTCACACATGTGCCATGCAATTATAAATAATATTAAGATATTGAATCTATACAATGCAAAGATATTCTTACAATCTTCTGCAGCCTCTACAATAACTTCTCATGATAGGTAATCAATGGTTGTGGAGCAGGCCCAGCATTAAGCCAAGCATTTTTATCATCATTTTAATCCCCTAACTTATAATATGCTTGCCTACACAGTGTGTGGTTTATACAAGATTTTAATTGCGTCTCATTCAGTTGAACAATGTGGGGGAGTCTACTTTAGCTAGCCTAAATGCTGCGATCTTACACATATGTGAGAACAAAGTACAAAAAAATAAAAATACGTGCAAGTTAAGAGCGTCCAGTAACCGATACAATAAACAAATTAAAAAATATATATATATCCATGGCAACTAAGAGATGACCAGTCTCTACTGACAGCGCCCGTTCACGAACATGACGCATGGATCAGCACCATTCAGCTCAACCATTTTGAAGGGAGCTAAATGATCCGACACACGCGCCACTATCAGCGAGACATTTGAGTGAGCATGACATTCTCTCAGCAACTAGGACAAAGTCACAAAAAAAAAAAAAAATAATAACTAAATGTAAAAAGTGGCTTTATAACAGTACATAGTACTCACACATGTGCTATGCAATTATATAATATTAAGATATTTTAACAATCTTCTGCAGCTTCCACAATAACTTCACATGATAATCGATTTATTTGCCCCTATGGTTGTGGAGCAGGACCAGCATTGAGCCAAGCATTTTTATCATCAATGTAATCCCCTAACTTATAGTATGCTTGCCTACATAGTGTGCGTTTTATACAAGATTTAAATTTGGCCTCCTTCAGTTGAAGAATGTGAGGGGGTATTTTATTGTAACATTTTAAACAGTACCCCATGAAAGATGAGTCTACTTTAGCTAGCCTGAAACCTGGCTGAACTAATTCGTCCCTATTTCTCGTATTATAGTGGTGTCTATCACCTCTTTTGCTAAATAAATGCAGATTTTTTCTAACGTACATGATGTTTTCATAGATGTATTGACAAGGTACTGTCATGATGTTAATTTCCTTAAACAGCTCTCTCAGAGAATCGCGTCTTCGTAGACCATATATGGCTCTAATGGCTCTTTTCTGCAGAATAAATATAGATTCGATGTCTGCAGCCCGTCCCCATAGTAAAATACCGTATGACATAACACTATGAAAATAGCTAAAATAGACTAGTCTCGCGGTATCTATGTCAGTAAATTGACGGATTTTCCTAACAGCATATGCTGCTGAACTCAGCCGGCCTGCAAGAGATGTTAAATGCGGACCCCACTGTAGTCTTGAGTCAATCGTTATCCCCAAGAAAACAGTTTCATCGACAAATTCTAGTTTCTCTTGATTCAAGATTATGTCACAATCAGTACTTTTGACATTTGGTAGAGCAAATCTTATGCATTTCGTTTTTTTCCCATTTAATACTAAATTATTAACTGTGAACCAATTATGAACCTGCAGTAGGGCGTTATTTACTTCATCAAGATTTGTGGCACGTCTGTTTACCTTAAATATTAAAGAAGTATCGTCGGCAAACAATACCATTTCAGGTTGGTTTTTAAATAAATGGGGTAGATCATTAATATAGACTAAAAAGAGAAAGGGACCTAATATCGAACCTTGTGGCACACCCATACTTACTTTTAAGCCTTTTGAATTGACACCATTTATTTGTACTTGCTGATGTCTATCGTTTAAATACGATTTCATTAAACTGAGCGCAAGTTTCCCTAAGCCGTAATGTTCAAGCTTTATGAGAAGGGTTTCGTGGTTGACACAATCAAATGCTTTCGAGAGGTCACAGAAGATCCCTATGGCATCTTGTGACTCTTCCCACGCAGTAAATATATGTTTTAATAAGGTGACACCGGCGTCAGTTGTACAACGTCCTTTGGTGAAACCATACTGTTTCTCATGTAAGATTTTATTGGTGTTAAAGTGGATGAGCATTTGATTAAGCATTACCTTTTCAAACACCTTGCTAAAAACGGGCAAAACGGATACGGGTCTATAGTTATTGGTGTCTTTACTGTCACCGGATTTAAAAAGTGGTATTACCTTGCTGTATTTCATAAGGTTAGGGAAGACTCCCTGGTCCACACACAAATTAAATATTAAGGCTAAGTACGGAGCTACAGTCTCAATAATAGCTTGACAAACTTTAATCGACAGTCCCCATAGATCTTCTGTTAATTTGACTTTAATTTCCTTAAAAGCTTTAATGACTGCTATGGGGTTTAGATGCCGCCACCGCCCGCGCCACCGGCACCGCCGCGCGCCACCCGACCGCTTTGACCTTTGGATTCGACCATGACGCGACGCGCGAGTGCAACGTTGCCAATTTGTTACCTAGGTATCTAAGGTCAGTTAAATTTATTTATAAAGGGTGTTTGCGTTTTACTTTGATTTGTAAGCTATTTAGTTTGTTTGATAAAAAAATCCTCAGTTAAGGTGCTTTTTATTTTTGTACCGTATCGAATTAATATCAACTCTGTTTATGGATTGATTGCGTTGGTTATTGCAAGTCAAGTTGTTTAAAAAACGAATAAAGATACGAGTTTAAGTTGATGAGTGCTCTATTGAAGTGGTCTCAGGTGAATGAAGTTTATTTGCCGTAAAGAAGATGGAACATGCCAGCGAAGACGAGTGATGAATTGAGAAATTCTTAAAGACCAATCCGCTGAAAACAATGAAATGTTTTACAAAACAAAATTCCATCGCTATTTAGACATTCCAATTTTTATTTCAGCATTCTAGCTTTAACAATTAAGAACACAAATTATAATTAAATGTCGCTTTTGCTCTATCAGCTGTTTTAACGACTGAAGTTTTTAAATTATTCATAGTCAAGTGCATTTGAATAACACGACCTTTTGCTTTCTTATTAACTGGTATGCATTTGATATTACATAGCCATTTTTTGATTTGGACAGCAAATTAATTTTCTGTCGTACAATTGTAAAAGAATCAGAATTTCGAGATTTCTTTTGTTTTCTTTCTTTTGTTTTATAGATCTCGATGTATTAATGCCAGCCCTAGCTTCTTCAGCGCAGACAACAATACTATATCTAAATCAAGGCATTAAGGCCCGATACACTGGGACTATTACTCGCTCCGTAATAGCTATTTGCCACTAATACTAATACGCCTTTGTGTAGCGGGTGTGTCGCGATGCTTATCTCAGCGGTCATTTCTTACTAGATTCAATCTTTTCGTATTGGTTATTTTATTTTAAGAGTATGTATTGAAAGATACACCTGATTTTATGCGTTAGGACGCAATATTGAATATCGATCATTTTCAATATTAAATATTGCTTCATAAAGTATAAAATCTAGTTTATCATGGGGGTGTTGCGCTACACTTTTGCCTGCGAGATTACCCGTTGCACACAGTACATCGCGCGTGCGGTTGGTAATGGTGAAACAGTTTTATTAACCACACACACGATGTACCGCGTGCACCGTGTAATCGCGCAGGCAAGACTGTGGTGAAGCCTGTGCGTGTGGTAGGCCCATTTGGAACGCAGGAAGTGTTGATAGAAACTTAATAATCATCATCATCTTCCCGCCTTTGTCCTATTCTACTTGGGATCGGCACGTTCTTCTCCCATTTTCCACCGTCAGACGTGACGGCATCATTTACTTCTTTCTCTCTCTTATCACTGCTCTTACAATCCATCGTATAACGTTCATGATTGCTAGCTTTTAGGATAAAACTTTTCATCCCTCCTCATCAAATTTTCTGTTGGAAAGTAGTAATTAGAAAGTTAGTGTAAATTCATTTGAAAACTAGCTAGGTTACAAAGTCGCCATCGAGGATACACAATTTCTAGATAACTAGATCAAGTCAAGTACATGAAGAAGGAAATGGCAATCAATCTTTAAGAGGTATGCACTCACAGGTGGTCTGAATTTGCAAACATAATACATATAACAATATGATAATCATGGCCTAATGAGCACTAAAGTGCTACCGCAGGAAATCCGGGTTAACGATCTATAAACTAATGTTTGTATTGCAAACATTAATAATGATACCTCATTTATAGACATTCGTATTGGAAAAACACTTGAATATAAAGTAGTCTACGAACTCGAGAAAAAAGAAACAGTGTATGTTTTCCAACCGTTATTTATTTACAAAGAATCACACCTACAATATTATACGCTTTTTATAATCTAAATAATAAATAGCCGCAATAAATACTGATAAAAATATTCGTGAGCCGATCCATTTATTTCCACTAAAATCTACTTGTTAACCATTTTTACGACAGAAACATTACAGAAACCATGTTTATACATAATAAAAATTTAATAAAAGCGAATAATAAAAATGATGTACGTTAATAAAATTCGAAACATTTCTTGTTTCACGTGCATTTTGAATATGCTGATAAGACAGATATTTTTATGCACAATAAACACGTTGTTCCGAATTCCGGACCATTTTATTGTCATATGTCACGACAAGGAACAGTAAAGATCCGTTAATATTATAAATTCTCGTGTATGTTAGTCAAAAATGATTTGCATATTGTGGTAGTTGTCGCCTATAACTGGTACCTTGCGTGTCTACGAGCGATAAACGTGGCTTTATTAAAACGTTATTGATGGCACTGCTAAGTTGTGTGTCTTTATCAAAAGCACGCTGACTTTTGGGGAAATTTCTGTAATTTTCATGGCCTGTTGTAAACGGTTGCCACCTATTCAGTAGATCAACTCAGAAAAAAAATTTACTGAGTACGAACGTGGGGTGTAAGAGGAACAAAAAAATAAAACGATTTATTTTTTGTTCCTCTTACACCCCACATAACAATAGTTTTCGTTTCGCAGGTGAATGAACTTAAAATTAATAACAGCACGATTTCTACAGCTTTGGTGGCACTGGTAACTTGACGATGTCTTTTGTGGGAATCGCTGTACTTTCCATCATGTTTTACTTACCATACAACAACCTTTATCTTGTTGTCTGTCTCATCGGTCTATTGTTTGCAAGTACTAAGTACACTTTGGACGATCGTGGGTTGGTTAATCATATCTGACAAACTGTGTGTTTCCCATCATGACAGTTGACAGTCTGATGAAATAACTGGTGAGATTTGGATGCACCGTAAGTACCCCACTCTTTTTTTTTTTAATCGTCGAATAACCCCTCCTGCTCTTGGGCAGAGCGAAAGAGTGTCAGACTTCTACTGACTAAAATCCACCCATGTTCCTTCTTAGCCCTTTATGTCGAGGCCGCAGTATCTCTTACAACATCCCGCAGCCCCGACGGGCGTAAGTACCCCCCTGCTAAACGCTTCGGAGTAAACTATCATCACGTTTTCAGAAGTTCCTAATATAACGATAAAGACCCTAATTTCAGTTTTAATTTTCTTCGTAAAAGAAAAACAACAAAATAATCCCTATAAGATGAACTTAGTCTTCCAAGATTTATAGTCTGGTTATCGAAAATTGAACCTTAAAGGTCCTAGGATAAAAAAAAACTGGCAGCCGCTTATTGGAAAACGAAAATAGACGTCCCTAACTTATTGGGTACGTGGAAAACGGTTGCGTAAGTAATATGTCTCATAGATACGAAAATAGCTCTTGTCGTGGTAAAAAGATTAGGCTGTCACTCCAGTCAGCAAGTGTGTCAACTTTTATTGAACTTAGTGTTTATATTTCATTTTTTTTATGGTCAGTTTTGATTTGTACAATCTGCAAAAACATTAAACACTGTCCATATTCGTGCATGGGACACATCGACACATTGCATACCTTCGTGGTTAGAGAGACTTATCAGACTGAACAGTGAAAATGTCTTATTAGACTCAAGTCGTGCAAAGGGCAATCTTATGTACCGATGCAGGAAAACTAATCTAGTAACTACTAACATTAGTTCCATTTCCATAATGAATTTTCTAGTTTAAATCTAAACAACGGTCAGTTAAAGAAAGTCAACAGCAACCAGAATTAAACTAATCCAAACCAATAAAATATGTAGAATCAAAACTCCCAATTCCTATTCTGTATGTTCTTCGTCAACTTGAAAGTTAATTCTAATTACCAGCGAATTTCGACTTTGCCTCATATTTTTACCAACACGTGAATTTTAATGCGTAAATGAAAGCTAGCGATGGAGTTGGCTTTCACAATTTGCGTTGGATCTCCCTCATTTAGGCGTGCCTGGCTCAATTTAAAAGCACCCCATATTTGCGTAATTTGGGAACCAAAAAAATATTGCCGGTATTTTGCATGATACTGAAGTTATAAACAATAACTGGAGGGTGGGTTCTGGTGTTTACGATTTTTTAGGGTGTGTATAGTATTCATGAACAAAAAATAATTTCTTTTTCCTCAATAAGGCACTGGTATTAGTGACATCGTTAAGAAGGAAACGAAAGAAATATTTTGAGTACCCTGGGGTCTTCGCATTTTACGAGGTCATAATCTGGCGAAACATGTTGCAGTTGTCTGAGACACCCCAATTTTGCACACAATTAAATAATTTAGAAGAATGTTACGGACCGTTTGTTGAGTTATGTAGATGGTCAACGGTACCTACCTACCCTACTAGATGTTGTAATTTATCGGAAGAAGGAGCTCAATCTACTACCCTTACGCTTTGATCCGATCCTTTCACGAGCGAGCAGTTGTTTTTTTTATTATTATCACCTCGCAGGAGACGGTGGGGCGATCTGGACAGAACCAATGACCAGTGGTCCATTTTGGCTCTGGATCAAAAGATTTGGAGGTCATGGGGGAAGTCTTTACCCAACAGAGGGATGATGCAGGCTAACAGTAATAGTGATATCCAAATTAATATTCCAGTTTAACATTTTGTCTCAATATTAGTGTTCACTCACAGTTATACTCGTATATTATATAGATAGCCTATAAAATTCTTAATAACTATACTTTTCCTTCGTAAGTTCTGGAATATTAATGGCAAAAAATCCCCAGCAATATTATCCAAAGGTTTAATGAGCATACCTGTCCTCAGCTTTGTAGGTTTAGTAAATATGATTTTTGAGTAATTAGAACGTTTTTGCCCTCGTCTGATTTACGCGGTTAAACCTCCCCCATTTAATTTGAAAGGGACACGCCGTACGCGCTGCGTTTTAATCTTTATAACCGTTTCGGCTTTCAGTCTGTGTGGTAATATATGCGGATGAAATAATTAAGTTACAGTTTACTGTATAGCCAGCTGTGTTGATTGATATTTATGATATATTTTGGTGAATTCTGCCTCGTTAGTGTGGTGGTCACAAGCGCAACTACTAAACATAAGTCCTAGGGTCTGAATTGCCGGGTCAGGCAAACTGTTTTTGAGTTTTTCCTCCAGGAATTTCACAGTTGCCAGAGTCTATAATTATGCCCGTTTGATGCCAATAGGCTCGTTCCCTATTACATGGGACTAACCATCACTGGCATAATGTTGGTATAATGGATACACCTCTGCTCATAACATAACATTTTTTGGATAGGTTATTCGATTCTGAGATCGTACAAAGCCGTTGTCATAACACAATTTAGCACACTACCAACCCATAAATAAGGAAGAAAATATCCTCGTTCAGTTTAAAATAAATTGCATTGTAACTCTAACATTATTACCAGCGTCGAGACAGATTGTTATAAGCCCATAGATTATAATCTTAATGCACACTTAAGTAGATAAAATTATGCACATTTTCGTATGCAAGTACGTATTCTGCGTCCCACACACTTCGATTGATTCGCAACACGACCCACGCTGCTCCTAAATCATAAATCAAACACAGACAATCACTAACGAACGTTGTTCAAATATCGGAATTGAGTTATGAATAAAAGTACATGAAATAATAGCGAGAGGCCTCTATCACACTTCAATTTGTCAAAATGTGTCAGAATAATACTGTTTGGGTTTCCTCGTTCTGTTGCGGGTAGTTCTCTTTTCGAATCCACACCCAGACGCGCTTTCAATGAATATTGTATTACGGGTAGAGGGAATACGGAAAAAAAGTTAAAAGTGTTAAGGGGAGGGGGTCTGAAAGAATGCCGCTGCCACAGGCTATCGCAGCCGACACGCAACGCAGATTCGCAGAACGTTTTTAGTTTTAACCGATGCCTGTTTTTTGTCCTTTGTCCTACGTTTTCACGTGCTTATTCATTCGAAAAACGTGACGAGATAAATACACCAGCTTAGTTTTGAAAAAAATATCGCGTATCTTTCTATGCACGCGTCCAATTTTGCAGTGTTTTCATGTTATTCGATGGTTTTCGATTTTTTATTTTGATAAAATGCTGGGTTTTTAGAATAAATCTGTGCGTCAATCATAAATTGAGCTTTATCATAATATGCATCTGTTTTAATAATATATTTGCGGTGCGCTCTACGTTGCAACAGGATATTTTATAATCCCAATACAATTTTACTTTGTACCGAACAAAGCATCGATTTTTCAGGCCTGTTTTTTATGTTATAAATTGCGTGGCTCTCTGCAATCTATGCAACGCTTCAATGAAACGGACGTTGCAATTAGTTCACACAATATGTTAGTCGAATATCTGCATATTTATTGAAAACCCGTTTGTATGAATCTTTAAAAACTGTGATGAAATTTTTTATCAAAACAATAAACAATATTAGCAGGGAAACGAACACGGTCGCAAATCCGAACACAAAACCGACGGGGATTTAAAATGCACCCCGGTTTTGCATTTCTCATTTCGCAATTTAAAATCAAAACAATTAAACACACTGAATGAGGGTTAGGTGCCATCCGGAGGGTTCTTTACTTGAAATGCGCAAAATATTCTTTCTACTCTCCACTCATCTCACACCAAACCTTATTTCTTTAAAGTTAAGGCTTGATATTGCATAAAGTGTTAATGACTGTGAGAACGTGTGATCAGTTTTCCACAGACCCCGTGAGTTATGATCTGACGGACTTCACAGCTGAAATCGCTTGCACTGTGATACTTTCATGCAAAAATAGGCCTTACGTGTTCGTAATAGTCGCTCATTTGGCAGGGAATTTTAGATTTTTGCATAATGGACTTAATGGTGAGTTTCGCTTGCACGTTGAGGGTGAAGTATGTTGATGGAGCTTAATGAAGCGAATCTGCTGCGTCGTCTCCGGCGGAAGATGGTAGAAAAATGCTCGCAGTGAATGCAAATTTTCTCCATTATTGTTTGTCTATTGTCCTGTTTATGAAGCGAGAAAGTGAAAATTTGCGTCGGTGCTTTTGAAATTTATTATTTTTAAGAGTAGGTAAGCGCAGTCTTGGCCGTAATTGTATCGAATAATTTTGCGGTATATTTTCGTTCTGAATATGTTTTGTGTAAGAAAGAGGCAATCAGAGTTGTCAGAGTAAGTATACCGTGGAAAGCAATTCATTTACCCGATATATTCCTAGAAAACATCAGATTATATCCGGCTGCCGACCCCACCTAACGCAGTTGTAACCATTATTGACAAGCAAATATCATTCATCCATATAATACCCAATACTTCCGCAAAACGAGGCCATTTATAACATTTATTTATCATCGAACAAAATAATTTTGTCGAATCACGTCTTAAGTACTTACTATACTGAATATTCCGTCGGTGGTTGAACTCGAATTTTTAATTGTAATGGAGATTAGCAGTTATCTGATTCGGAGTAGAGCGCATTAGTAATAACATATTTATTTTGTTCGTTTGACAGCTGTGGGTGGATCGATCAACGAGATAACTAAAAGTGCCGGGGCCTTTAATGCGAACTAGAATGCTTATAACAGATCACTGCAACTGGTCTTCAATTGCTGCTCTCTTTTGTTTTTTGTTTCGATGCTACCGAGGTGTTAAGATAAAACAAGTTTTGAATGGTTACACTTTCGGTATGAGTTGTTACGGTTGTCGGAGCAGACATATATATTCCTTGGTATGTAGCTTTATTTAAAACGCTCCAAAAAAAATAAAAAAGTACAACACATGGTTCAAGATACTGATGAGATACCGTGAGCTAACGAAAATATCGAGACCAAAAAATAAGAAAACTCGATTATTATTCGAATGAAGTGCCAAACGAAATATATCAAGGGCACCAGGCACACAGCAAATCACAGAAAAACTAATCCTAACACGTGAATGACGTTATCCACAAGCAGATAAATATCTTCAGACATACAACCACAAAATGAATAGTCATCGCAAAAAATCCATCGTTTACAAAGGACGTGTGCCGATAATTCAAGTCATTTGGCACACATTAGCACCATTCCCCTGCAGAATCCAATCGACTTCGTCGTCTGACGGCCATTAGAAAAACTGCATTTCACGTATTTAATAACGTCGTCAATGTACACCCTACACAAGAAATCTATTAACGTCAACACGAACGTTTTAATAATCTATCAAGTATTCAACCCCTTGTAAATGAAAAACGTTTTTCGGCAACGGTAATGTTAACAGTGCAAATTTTTGAGCTTTCCTTTTTGTCATAATTTTTAGACATTATTTTTGTTGTTGTGTAACTTGGGGTTGGAATTGAACCTATATATTTGTTATATAAATACTAATGGAGTTTGACAATATTTAAATAAGGTTAAATGCTTATCCTTCGACCTTAAACGAGTGGTCGTTTAAGATCAATTAAGTTCTTTACTTTAGCTAAGTGAAAGCAATTTTAAGAATGAAACGTGAGACATTAACACGAATTTTAACAAATAAGTGGAGTATTTTTTTTAATAGTTTTATGTATTTCAATTGAATGATACCTATAAGAGCTAGTATAACGTTTGTCAAGATTTTTTTTGTTATGGTATCGTAACTCGTTGGTACATTCTAAATGCGTCTTAGTTTTCAGTATTAGTAACTAGCAAATGTGAAGAAAAAGCCAATTTGAAAGTTAAGCATCCCCTTAATATCATTAAATTATTGAATGCTTTATTTTCAGCAACCAAAAATCCTACACAAGACAGAGTAAAATGACAAAATATCAAAGAATCAATAGTACCCCCCGATGGATGGTGCAATGCTAAAGGAATCTGTCTAGACGCAGAAGCTTAATGGGTGCAAATCATTGCAAATTGCATTCCTGGAACAATGTTGGATGACGTTTTTAATAACGGTAGCAGAGTTGTTTCATCTTGAATGTATTATATACCCATTGTTTTAGTGTTTTCTTGTGTTACTAGAAGTTTCTTGGTAGTTAGTTATGAGAGTAGAAATGCATTCTAGATCATTACTATTAAATTCTAGAAACTACTTTGTAAAATAGTGTTTACCCAGGGGCGTGCAGTAGGTACGCAGGGCGACCAATCGATAAAAAATATCAATTTAAAAAAAAAAACAATTAAAAATCACAACTAAGAACAATTCCTTTATCTACAGTGTAAATCTCATAACGAATATAAATAAGTATATGACTTTCTTTGATGATAATCATTATGTACCTATTCAATACAATAAATAGCAGCAATTGAACAATTCTTTCTTAAGTTGAGTAGTAAAAGTATTTAATTTAAAATGCAAGTTTGCATTATTTATTTAAGACTAGCGGACGTCACGCGGTTTCACCCGCGTAGTTTCCGTTCCCGTGGGAATACAGGAATAAAAAGTAGCCTATGTCACCCGGGGATAGTGTACCTTCTCAACGGTGAAAGAATTTTTCAAATCGATCCAATAGTTTCGGAGCCTATTCGTTACAAACAAACAAATCTTTCCTCTTTATAATATTAGTGTATATCAAAACAATGCAAGATATCAATAATGTTCCTAAACAGTCTGTAAATTGTTTTCTGCTTGATTGTTTAAAAGTAAAAAGTGGTTTAAAATATGCATAAATTAATTTTCAACCTTTTATATGCACAAAATTATATGTCTGTTATGTCTTTCATCCAGAACTAATAACATCCAGAATATGTTCGTCATCTTATTTATGAGTTCCAGTTTTTTGCCATAGCTGCCAGTCCTTATCAAACATCCAATAATATTTGGGATGTTAGATATTTAAAATACGATAAAAAGTTCCTTGCGATCCGCCCAATCAATCGAAGCTTTTAATGGGCTGTATTTAGAGCTAATGGTATTACCAAAGAGTAGCGATCGGCAGATGGGCAAATATGATTTCATTTTTCTTTCTGAGGTTGGGATTAAAGAACATATTTAATACATCTCGTTTCCGATAGACATACATTTATTACAAAATATAATAAAAATAAAGTGTAAGATAATTAAAAGGATATGTTTGGGCTTATGATGATAAGCAATCTACTATCAAACAGACAGACATAGGTTAATAAATATTCCGAAAATACGAGCGGGAAACTACTAAATTATATATAAAACTCTTCCGTAGCAGACCATTGTTGATTTTTTTTCTCTCGCTAGAAGATACAACATAGGTAGGTACTGGTTTACTCTTTGAAACCTCACCTAAATTAAGTATCGAGTATCTGATGAGCTTAAATTGAATCACCTTCAATTTCGATTGAAGGCTAGTCACTTTATCGACACTATTTGAAGCACAAATTAATTAGATGCTGCCTGATACCTATTGAATGCTTGCTTAGCTTGAAGCATGCAATCAAGATCGCACATGACGATAAATTGTATTTTAATTGGTTTCAAATCGAGCTGCGTCTTTTTTGTCCACAAGCTTAGTGTCTTTATCCAACTACGCCTGTTCATCTATGATTGATTCTCACACGCCATCTTTAAGTTCCAAACAAGTCTCAACTACTTTAAAATAATCTCGTATTAATTCAATTATTTATCATCGACATTGTGGACGTCGTTAAGAGGAGCTACGAGCATTCCCGATGAATTTATAATGATGATATAACTTAATGCGGCTACAAATCAATATTAATTTCTGTTGCAACACTGCATACAAAATAAACCGTAATTTGTATTCGGCAAATTCGTATTATCACTAACGTCTCGAGTTATTTTCAATTAAACGAATTGATGTTTATGTTGATTCATGATCGAGAAACAGTGGGGGGCCTCCCGCTTCGCACTTGTGTACCAAACTTGAACGCTACCTCTAAAATTCTTTTAAAAATAAGTGGCAATCAAATATAAAGGTTATTTTAATATGCAGTAAAATTTGAAATCAATTTCTTTTTGAGTCATAAAGAGGCGTTTTAGTGGGCATTCTTGTGAATCATTGCGCGGAGCGTTATACCAATCCAGTGTATGATTTGTTGGTATGGAGTATGTATTTTCTCAGCAAGAGATGTCGTAAATCAACAGACGTGACACCCTTATGATTCGTACAGCTGCATAACGCCGTCGAAAAGTAAGATTCCAGTAAGGCACAATGAAACAGGATTTTTTAAATATTTATTACAGTCTCGTGTAGCGCGCAGGGTTAAGTAAAATTGAGAATGTACGAATATGCGTAGAAAGGGAATCTACCTATCCTAACAATTTTCTTGATGTGGGTTTTGTTTGTTTTTATGCTGTTTTCTGAAACAGTTTCACACAAAATAATACACAACATGTTATTTAACAACTTTATTATTATAAAAGCAAGGAAACTTAACAAGACTTTATGTTTGCGTAACCAAAACCGTCTTACATAATTTAAACAAGACCTAAAGGGCATCAACAAGTCTTACTTGTCCCAAGTTTACCTTAACAATAAACGGAATTACTGAACCAAATACTATCTGTTTTGTTTATAACGCAAACAAGTCTGAACTAGGTACGCAAAGTAATAGGTCGAAAGGTAATTTTCCACGATGGAATAATGGAATGAAATCTATTTGAGGTGTAGGTACTGAAGGAAAATGGCATTAGTAGGCACACTACCAGTAACGGCCTTCCAGGTAGAGTCTGCAGTGAGTTGACACAGTAAAACTTAAAATTACTTTTACCTTTATACATAGTAACCCTAAATTTGCCTGGCCACCCAAAATTTTTGCAAACAGTACCTACCAACTTTGAAAGTTACGTGGAGTTTTCTTACAACAACACCTATTCCACGAAAATTCAGCTTCGAGCTAAAGCTAATAGCTTAGAAACGAGAGAAGTACAATGTAACCTGCCAACACAAAATAAAGTTACACACGTAACACAGCAAATATTTTCTATCCGTTAATTTGTCGGTAAGCGATACATTGTCTGATGTATGGCCTGTAACTGATCTGTGTAAGTAAATACGGTGAGGCTCGGTAATTTGTTTTAGCCCCGAAACCCCTCCCTTACCATCAATCGAACAAAGACGTGCTGATTGAATAGTAATACAATCCTGGTAGAAGTAGGGCAAATATCTACAACATAATGGCTATATTTTTACTGTTAGCTTTCAATACTATTGGGAATAAGAGTTCGATTCTAGAATTCTAGATATTGTTCACTGTATACTGTTTATCTTTGTCGTTAATATTTATACTTTTACTTTTCTTTTAAATTTTGACGTCTATCTATTCAAAGGTAGTCAGTCCGCCATCTTTGCTGTCGATAAGTGTTGAAATAAACCTCAAATCAGGATGTAATATCTAAAAGTAGGTTTTAGTTTTATGTGACAACGGGTGTCACTTGTGTGCTCTCTGTTCTTTCTGTTCTGTTAAACCTTTACCGGATAATAAACCGTTTATAAACTTTCGTCTCGCATTCGTTATTTCCAACAATAAGATTGTACGATATCCAATCTTACTTGACTATCAATTCATAACGTAAGTTTCAAAACAATAAATATTTTGTTCGTTCAAATAAGTATTTTGTCAGATTAAGTGAATCTATATTCCTCATAATCTACATACTTTATGTTCTTCGTTATTTTCACCTAAACTCTACAAATTATCATGACTATAGTGTGTGTGGTGCATAAATTCGAATAAGTTACAGCCTACTGAGAGCCTCAATTTCCTATGACGTAAGTAAGTCTGCTAAACTACTAGGTAGTTACTTACAAACTGTTGCAATTTACACCCGACAGCTTATTGCTGTGAGCTCAAGTCAATGCATTTCGAATTGCATCTCATATAGCGCAACACTGGTTTGAAGTTTGTTAATTTCTGACAGCTTCTGTAGACAGTTTGTTCTGATATTGATCGCTGCTTTGGCGTTGGAGACGTGTCGTTCAGAATTGCTGGATGCTTTACTAAAGAAATGTCTCTGCTGTTCTTTTTCTAGAACTAAACGACTCATAAATGAAAGCTTAAATTAATTTCATTACTCTCATCATCAAACGCCTAGGTACAGTTGTCCACTGCTGGGCCCTCTTCAATCGCACTCCTTTCCACTCGAACCCAGACAAGTCTCATCCAGTTTCTACCAGCCACCCTGCAAGTACATCACTCCACCAAGTTTGACGGCATCCCACCTTACATTTCATTCTCGATCTCCATTAAAGAACATGTCTGCCCTAACGGTCATCGGTTCTACGGTTAATTCATTGACATACTTCATAAAATTTGGTGAAGATGGAAAAAATAGCTTCCTTTTTTTATTTTACGCATTTTTTCTTTATCATGTAAGTAGTTAGTTGATGAATTATTTTTCCTCACTTTATGTACCTACCTACCTCTAGGAGAAATCGAAGGGATGAGACCATGACGATGCACTATACATCTGTTGGGTTGAGTTCGAGAGTTGATAGATTAGTAATTTATTTCCAATTTGTACATCTGTCTGTAATTGGATGTTTTGTTAACCAAATTAATATAGATAATGTTCAATTAGAAGTCATATCGAATTTGTATGCTGTAGGTGGATGCATAGTAATCCCGTCGCGTGCTACGTTAATTTTGGTGGATACTTCGTTTCTATTTTATGTTTTCATTTTAAGAGTGGGGACTTCAAGAATAATACCATATTTTTCCACGTCATAGTGGCATTAATCTACTTTAAATGCCCCAATATTTACAATAATATAAACCAATATGAAGAACAAATATTTATTTGTAAAAAAAAAGTCTTTGATGTAGGCAACATGAATTCATAAAAACCGTGTTTCAGTCTCCCCCTTGTTTTGCCTCTTCTTTAAAAACCCTTGTTGTCTCTCTGGAGACTTGTATCCCCAAACACGTGCAGGCTGCGCTTAGCTGTTAATCCACCACCGTGAGTCAGTCAATCAAATCCCTGAAGAATAAAGTCTACAGGAAACTGACGTAGCGGAAAACTCGCAATTTTCTATTTTTAACGCAACTTGATATTTGTCATTGATTTTTGTTTGGGAACTTTATTTCGCATCCCGTTTTTGGCTGAATAGAAAGATATTACAGTTACTATGTTGTTTTCTTTGATGTTTTAGTTTATGAGAATATTTGGAGGTATATTCAAATTTTGCGACCCGATTTGTATTTTGTCAACTTGTTTATTATCAATTCATCAAAATCTAGGGCAACAAGTCAAACTATAGATAGGTAAACAACATCGTACTAAAACTAGGCCAGTGCCTACAAATAATACCAGAACCACTCGTATATTTGTTACACAGTGTAGGTAAATACAGTTTCTGCTGTATTAAATAGGCGCTAGAGATCAACCCTTTACCAAACTACTAGTTTTCACAAATCCTAGGCAAAGCTTAAAGAAAGAAAGAAAGAAAACAAATTTATTTGGCACATGCCACAAGTGCACACACAAAGTAAACAATAATAATAATAAAAAAACCTAAGAACTAAACACGAAAAAAAGGACCAGTTCAGCAAAGTGCCGAGCAACTAGTGCCCGACGCTGGTTTTATTAAAAAAAAAAGTTATTTTAGATTTTTCAAAATAGTTTATTAATAGGTATTTAGGCATTCTTCTATGTGTAACTTAGTTCAAATGAACGGCTTTCAAATCAACCAATCGCTTAAATTATTAGCTCTGGCTTTCAAACACAATTTGTACGTTAAATTTGAAATCCAAAATTTGGGGTCGCGAAAATCAGCCGTAATATCATGCTTAGGTACCATGTATGGATTAGTTCCTCGATACTCGAACATTATCGAGAACGCTACCAGTGTTTGCTAAATGTATTCAGGCTTTTACTCTATACGATCCATATTACTTTATGGAGCTTTGTTTGGGTTGAGCCTAAGTGTCCCGTTTCTGAATGTCCTAACACGGGTATTATCCTCGAAATAGTTCTTTGAATTTTGTTTATTTCGTGGTTCTAGGACGATTTTGGGTCACATAATAAATGGGACTTATGTAAGAGGTACTTCTGAATATATAACAAACAAGTGGATCAGTTGATCTGTTTATATCTGATCAGAAGGATGTATGCCAACTTTGAGATTTGAAACTTAAAAATGGGTAGTTAAGTCATGGTAATAAAAACCATTTGTGAGTCATCACTTGGCTATACTTTTCTACAACTATGTTGGCTGAATGCAGCTGAAAACCAGGCTAGTAAGCTTTTATATTAGGTACACCTCTGCCTAACCCTTCAAGGGTTACAGGCGTGATGTATTTTGTTAGGTCAGACTATTTACTGAGAAACAAAAAGCAGACGAATCAATAATGCCTAATTATGTCAAGTACCGAAATAGCTTCAGAGAAATTTCTAGTCACAGTACCTACAATACTGATTCCCTGTAGCATACATTATTTCGAACCACTAATGCATTAGCTGGCTCTGTAGTGTCCCCGTCCGGTATCGTTGTCTAGAAGCTATGAATAGATCGTCCTTCAGGATGTTGCATGCTTATGTAGATGGCAATAATATACCTAACTCAAACGGTGATTAAAGTCTAATTCACATTGTCAAGTGTTGCAAATGGAAAATAATTGGTCGCGGCTGTCATTTGTTGATTCTTGACAGTCATTAAATATCGTTAAATGTCTGACAACTAATCTTAGCGAGGGGTTAGTAACGTATTACCTAGTAACTGATTTTGTATCTGTTGAGGTCAGACCGGCAGTCGCTCCATTTATACGACTGATTTGCTTAAAAAATCCTAAGCAAATATTTAGGTTGCTTATAATAATTTTCGAGTAATGCGTGAGTTTTGAAAAACTTTCACCTCGACTAGGCATTACGAGGGTCATTGGTGATATCCAATACAAATACACAGCACTGAAAACAAACAGTCTCAATGGAGTTTATTAGCATAAAACCGGTGGCTTCAAACCTCATTAAGCTATTGTGGTAGCTAATCATGGTAAGTTTACGAATTGTGGAGGAACCAACCTCTTTACTCAATTCTGGAGGCTACTTTATTCCTGGAAATTCGACATTTTTATCACATCTGCCTACAAAATATGTTCTATGTCTTAGTGGTTACATCCACTAGGAAGTGATTCATTTCAGTCACCGCGGTGGTGACAATGAAGGACCAAGAAAAAATTGCCAGTATCACCATTTTGGTAACTAATAAAGATGCGTTACTATTGCTATTAATGTTTTTTATATGTAGTAAGTACATGTTCCTAGAACTTTTTATCACATTTTTAAATAAGTTGCCTTGAAGAGAGAGTGTTTGTGAATAAGGTAGTTGACAAAAAAATCTAATTAGTCCGTCAGATAGATTTTTTCCAAGAAATATTGGACAAAATTTTTTGCACGTAAACCAAAAATGAAGACGACACAGTGCTTCGAAAACTCGTCAATTTTTATTTATTTGATAAAACAAAAAAACACGTATCTAATATTTTTCGATAATTTAAATTAAGTGACGGACTAAAAGGAATCATATAATATTTTTTTTACTCAGGAAACATGTCATCCCTATTGTAAAAGTAAACAGTTCCTTGCCGTCGACGCTCAGTTTCACAAAGGACAGCAATATCTACATTTTAAAAGACTTGTTGAACTTAATTCTCTTTCAAAATTAACCGAGGCCGTGATAGCCGAGTTTCTAACAATCAGAATCACAATCCAAACACATAACTATTGGCGTATCACCGCTGCACGCATCTTAGTGGGCGTATCTAAGTGTTTACTCTGATCTTTGTACTACGTCTCGACAAAGCAAATACTTTTATCATTATTTACACAGTGTTCAGTTGCCGTCTACCGAATGCTCATTGAGTGTTTTTTTTATCTCGTTGGCTCTTAACAAATAAGAAAATATTCGTTATTGTCTTAAGAAGTCTTTGAGTACACGTAATGATGCGTGCTTCTTTTACTTTGAGTCTCAAGAGCTATTTTTTCCTTTATACTTTTATGACACTTAATAGTCAAGTTTACGTTAGAAAGATCTGTCATGTTTGCTGCCGTTGACCTGGTGATGGGTCAAGAATGGTTAGCTGTTGGTTCTGAACTCTTACAGGTCCTAAGAGTTCAAAAATCAATATTAGTCTTTTGAATGTCATCTGGCGCATTTCAATTATTTTTGAAGTTTAATTTAACTCTAGTATTTGAATATGACAGAATATAATAACGTTTCAGCAACAAGGTGACCCCATTAATTTTTAGTAAACATAATTTCATCGAGACGCTTCGATCCCAATCCTTGGAATCAGTCCTCATCTTCAACACTGCTTTTTAGTCAACCAATGAGACGAAAGATATTGTATTTCGAGAAAATGTAATGTCATAAATACGAATATAATAATCTTATGATGACGCTACATTGAACGATCTCCTTAAAAAGATTTAAAATTAATATGAAAACGACTTGTCGTACGCGTCATTAGAAAATAATAGCAAGACCATTAAGAAGAATTTGTATAAAAACCTCCCCTTGTGTAAGAGAGAACAAATTGAGACAACTTCAGAATTCACACGGCGGAAGCGAATTTAATTTATCGACATCTCATTCAAAGACGTCTCAGTTGCGTCTAACAACAATTACAGATTTACCAACTACCAGTACACTTACAACCAACCTTAGTGTCAAAGAAATAGAGTTCTGAATGTCTTGAATTGAGAGTACGATAAGTTTGTAAGGACAGTGCCGAAGTGACAGAACTTAATAGGACTTTAACAAATAGCTAAACATTTTGTAATTCGGGGAACATCTTGAATGCTTAGTTTGCTTAACAAAAGATGGGCCATCGGCCGTTTTGTTCCACGATTCGTCCGGGTGACAACATCTGCCCTTTTTTTCTGAGACAATACCTGGCGAACTTGAAATAGATATTTGTTCAACTAGCCAGAAAATCGGGAGCCATTGTGTTTTTGTAAAGGTGGTAAATGATTTGTTTGGATAATGGTATTTGGTATGGTTGCACATTGCACATTTGATGTAATACTTTAACACTGTTAACTTGTTCGGATATGCGTGAAATAGATGCATTCAACTTTGAATAGATTAAACATTCTCTTAGATCTCATTATAGATAAGTGACAGCAAACAATAGCTAACAATTATTATTCTTCTGCAAAGGTTAGAAAATATAAGCCAGCAAAAGACACACACATAAAATGTATGTTAATCCCATGTGCAACATTATTATCTGTGACTCACCAATCACTATCAGTCTGCCTAGCCTCTCTCTAACTATGTTATTGACGGCTTCTAGCCTAACTGAATGCAGCTGAATACCAGGATTTTACATGAAGCGACTTCCTATCTGACCTCTACAACCCAGTTTGTACTACTGGTAGGACTGGGTGTCAGACTTTCGAGTCACAGACTACTTATACTGTCATAGACCTGCAGATGAGACCCTGGAAGCCCGAAGGGAGCTTGGTGTGCAATGGGTAGTCACCCAACCAAGGACCAACCTAGCCGAGCAATTTAACCTGCAGATTGTCAAAGTGGTCGTTATTAGTAAACCACAAGCTCCTCAACAGACAAATATTTCCTAAATGTTATTACATATATCATTATTTATTTCAATGCGATCAATAGCAAAACCAAAACAAACAGTCATGAACATAAACAAAAATGTATACCAGTCAAGGTTTTCATAGAGACACATGTAAGCTTCTAATAACAACACCCAAGGATGGTTTAAACAATAAATAAAGGGGGCGGTGCAATATCTGTCCTGCGCGAACAGAGTGCAGAACATTTGCATCGGAACTAAATGCGACGAAACGGCCTCTAGTGGAATTTAATAAAAATATCTTAGCACTCCCCTTAGTGTTTCTTTAATATACAGCCAGGAGTATTACAGAAATATATTTTCAGTACTTCTGTATGGAGATTAGGCCTTGGTTCTGATATAAATGGGCGATATGTTATGTCGACTGTTTTAAAGTGTTTTAGTGCGGAGAATTGTCGGTTTGCCGAGTTGCTCTTTTGAGTCTTTTTCCGGAGTTTGGTCGCGTTGTGGCAAAGAGTTTTATGTTAATTTTATACTTCCTAGTAATATAGTGTTAAGCACAGTGGGTGACCTATTGGTATCATCCAGGTTTATGTTTTTAGAGAAAAGGGCTTCAGAGGAAAGGGCTATATTCCAAAGGCGGAAACGTTAAAGGCTGATTATTCTTAGGAATAAAAACTACATAATGGTTGTACGTAGTGGTACAACCTACATTTTGCCAGTAATTCCTGTGTAATAGGGTGCGAGCCTATTACCACCAACAAGGCACGAATTTAGACTGCGCGGTGACATTGAGAAATCCCTTGAGGAAAATCCCAGTAACCCTTTTCCTGGCGTCGACGGGAATCGAACCCCCTCATGCACTTGCAACCACTAAACCAACGACCTATCCAGTCAGTTTATAGTTATTTAGTAATACAAAATACTCAACTGTCCTTAAGTTTACTTGAGTCCTCGTAACTAGATTTTTAAGCGCTACATCACTTATATAAACAACCTCTATGTAAGTTAAAACCAAGCCGTTTAAATCTTATACAGGCTTCAACTTTACATTTAATGCAAAGTCCCATATTACCAAAAACAAAACAATGCTACTTCATTTCACGAGCCACCTAATCTCATTTAAAAGCAACTCTCTACCCTAATAGGATCTGCACATTAACTTACCATATAACTTAATTAACTTGACCACTGCTGACTGACGCGGCTAAATGAAAGATATCTCTCACAGAAATTAGCATTCATAAGCCAGTCCCGGCGACATAAATAACATCTGATATTAGCTTTATTACGTGTGATGATGGCGATTACTTGCTATGGCTATGAAAGAACGATTACGCCCACTTTTATCTGCGATTGTTTAAGATTAGGCTCTTGTGAACAATATAGCGCTTTATGAATAGTTTCTCGGGTTTGACGCCTACTTGAAAGTAGTTGTGTCTTTTGGAATATGAATATTATGGTAAATTCGAGTGCAATAGCATGTTACCATTTCGAGTTATAACTAGTTTGGCAGCGTGTGTTTGTTGTAGGTACACACATCAAGCTATACATATTTTTATTCAGAATAACCTGATCGCCTGATCACCCTAATCAGCTTCACGTACCATGAGAGATCAGCGTATACTGGTTGCTACAGCGTGATTGGTTCTTTATTTCAATAGAAATTATGTTTGTTGCGTAATTATTCATTCAGTTTTTTTCTGAACTCAAGATAACAAATCTAGCGAAACGAATATTATATTTATAGAACCATGTAGGACGTAAACATGAATACAATAACAAGAAGTTTAGACATAAAATATTTATTTGTCAGAATTGTAGATGTTATACATGTCCTAAAATACGTATAGGACAAACAGGTTTTCTCACAATGTTTCCCTTCACTGTTTTACGATATGAAACAATAAAAAAACGTTAATATTCAAAGTTGGTGTCTGACTATCTGCCTATTGATGTCGTCATGTTAATTCGTGCAATTGGTTGATTTACATGCAAGTTTCTAATTATACTCGTATAAAATTACTTTTATAGGACAAAATTCTATCGAAACACCAAATACATCGTTAAATCTCTATTCACCCCACTCCGTATTCGTGAGTCGACTAGTTGTCTTACTTGGAGAATATTGCTATCCTTAGCCACAAATATGAAGCCAGTACAGTAAATATCATCTCGATAGATGTGGGATATCTTTGACAACATGAGAAACTTGGCAAGGGGTCAGACCACTTCTAATATTGAGTAAGAAGGCTGCTTCTTTAAACAACTGGGGGACCTCCAGTTGTTTAAACCACTGAAGTTCACTTAGAAGAGAATTTTAATTAAGGGTTGGTGTTCGATCGGTGAATCTTGTTTGGTTCAGATTTACTGGAATTATATTGACTAGTTTTAAAATACTTAAAAGAAAAGTAATTAAAACACTAAAAACCCCGACTGGAAAAACTGAAAAGTAAAAAACAAGCATATTTTAATTTAGCAAAACTTGGAAGCAGGCGAGGTTCATTTAAATATTAAATAGTGAAATGATGTGAAAAAAAAAATAACTTTTTTTTTATTTCCAACCTTTCAGATCTTTTGTGTTTGTTATTTCTTTGGTCGCGTAAAATTCTTCGCAGATGATTTAACTGTTGTGTTTGCTTAAAGGATTTGTCACTTTGAATTTCTTTTAAACATTACATACCTAATACACGTCAAACACATAACCCCCCTTTTGGGCTTCGCCTAACGTCCGAAGATGCATCTTATAGTTCACCTACATTTCGCCAATTATGTTTAAGTCTTATGAAATAGCGGAAGAGCCTATTATCATTATCCGGGCACAACCTAGGCCTTGTGGTTGCTACTGAGAAATTTCTGATATAAAAGCACAATAACACTTTGTTCGACCCGGGAATTAAAGGACCTCACAAGACCAACGGGGCAGTTTAAAAATCAAAATGGCAGTAATAGGATTTCTGAAATGCTTTAATTTTCCACGACATTTTCAAATAAAATCTGAACATAGCAGACACGAGAAATTTTAAACGTTTTCCGTTTATACTAAATCGCTTGAAGCCCACACAAATTTTCGGAAACCACATCGGTCGCGCGAGCTTGAAACTGCGACGTCACATTATCGGGCAGAGTCCTTTATTTCGACCGCAGGAGTGTCATGGATGTCTAACCTATTATGACCTCTGTATATTCATGACCTGTGGTATCCTTATTTGGTGCCGGCGTCCCAAACCTTGGGAAGATTCATGCGTAGGGTTCATTATTGGAATAACTGCTGAGGTCTATGAAGCTTGAAGAATAATTGGACAGAATATTTCTTAGCTGTGTATGACACCAAGGATAATGAAATGGTCATAATCTGTCTTTGATCATGAGTAAATATTTATCACTCATCAACATTATCTGCCTAGCGTTTTCTCAACTACATATGTTAGGGCCGGATTTCAGTCTTACCAAATACAGTTAAATACCTGTATTTTCCATGAAGCGACTACCAATCTGACATATTCTACTCAGTCAATCTGGGTAATACTTGTCCCCTTAGAGAGACAGCTGGATTAACGGCTTTTTTTGGGCAGTGGGAAATCATCAAATAACCCCTCCCTCTTTTGGACAGAGCGAAAAGCTGTGTCAGACTTCTACTGAGTAAAAACCATCCATGTTTCTTCTTAGCGCTTTATACCTTACAACATCCCGTAGCCCTGGATCAACGGCCTAACGTGCTTTCCGAGGCACGAAGGAAAGTCAGTATGGTCAGGTGACGACAATTTTACACTGTACGTACTTAAATATTTAGCCACGTCTTCGAAATTATAACAATGGTGAATTACAACATTTTCCTTAACACGAACCCTAAGACGAGCTTTTATTACGGACCATAAAAACAAAGAGTTAGTCCTAAACTTCACTAAAGTAGAGGAACTCTAGCGTAAAGTCCCTAAGTAACTATACTTTAAAGTTGTAAAGCCAGTCCCACTTTTTACTTAAAAATCGATTGCCTCGGTTATCCGGGCTTACCCAGGCGCGAATCCACTATAATAATATAACTTCGCTACTGAAACTAGTTTCACGGAAAATCGATAGGTTTCTATTAAAAACGTTTTTGTATGAGCTAAACCGTAGGAACGCTCGCCGTATGAAAAATGTGAAATCAAACTAAAATTGGTTGAAACGGCTCGGAGCTTGGAGGTGTTATTCATTTGATTTTATGGCTTTACTTCAGCTTTTTGATCGCAATTTTATATCGATTTTTATGAAATATCGTTATTGTTTTTTAAGATTTTTTTAGCGAGCGATAAAGCAGTTTAGGCGCTCATAAACGCAGGATTTCATTGTTTATGTACCTCATAAAAATGTCTTCACGCCCAAAATCTGTATACATTTTTCTCGTCTGAATTTAGGGTTCACAAAATGGTTTAAGAAACTAGACTAGCATGTGATCAGTGTCCAGTTTCATGTTATCAGTTTCTATGTAGAATAGTAACGAGTTTCCCGTTTTATGCTGAGCAACTGACCTCTTTAGATAACCAAGTTTTCGAAATAGGATATTATCAGTATGGGACGGATGTTTGTTAACCAACAATCTCCCTGAAACTGATCCTTGGAACTCCCACGGGAGTCGTAAGGGTAGAGTCTATTTTTAGTACGGAACCGAACACCAATTTAATTATATGAAAGGGGTTTTGAGCCCGTTTCCTGAGCTAAAATTATAAGTTGGAGTTTATGAAATGGCAAATTGGGTTTTTTTTTAACATAAAGGCGGATCGTAAGAAAATTTCTACGGTTTGTAGTTAAGTTCGTTCACAAACGCACGGATGGCCACCATTGTGAGGATCGGCCGGAGAACACAGTAGAGCACACCGTGGAGGTCTGCCCCGCTTGGGTAGAGCCCCGCCCGTCCGGCTTGAGACGACGACAGGTCGTGTCGACGGCGCGTTCGTGTCCCACGCTTGCTTCTAAGAGATGTCTGCAACAAGGAAGAGGCCGACGCCGAAACGTTTGAAACAGATACTGCGGCCTCGGCACAAGGGCTAAGAAGGAACATAGGTGGTTTTTAGCCAGTAGAAGTCTGACACTCCCTTCCGCTCTGCCCAGAGCGGAAGGGAGTGGGAGGAGGAGGAGGGGTTATTTCCACCCACCAAAAAAAAAGGACGTTGTCCACTATAATATAGCGCATAGAAGTAAAAATAAAAGAAGTGAAAGTCTTTTTTTTTAAGAAAAAATAAACTAAAGACTACTTATTAAATTTATACAAACCAAATTTTAACTCGATACTGAAATTGTTTACTTTAGAGAAAATGTAAAAAATAAATGAATAAAGCTTTGCGGCCACTTTAACATAAAATGTTTGGAATAAATTAAGCTCTTTTTTCAATCACAAAATAATAATTATGTTTGTTTAGAAATCGCAACTACTATCTGACATATTGTCGTGTAACTTGGCAAACATTTTCTTTTGCAAAAAATGTTGTACATAAATAAATCCATCGTTCTCATCTTTACAAAACTGAAAATTTTAAATAGGCAAAAAAACTAATGAAGAAAACTTTTATTTTATTCCTAAACGACTAAGAGGCAGTCCCCTAATATAATAAGATAAAAACCTAATTCATTTGATAGGTAAATAAGGCCGTAAATAACCCGTAGGCCGTATATAGCAGACGAAAAAAAAGTAAATTTTATCAAAGTTAGAAAAAGTATACCGACGGACATAGAGACCTATTTGCCGTCCACTTATTGCCAAAAAGTTGGTCGATCTTGACGCCTGTATGTCAGTTGGTCAGCTATTGCATAAATTATTTTTCTACCCTACATTTACACCTTTAAGAAAATAATGTTTTGCCAAATGAGCTAACATCATTAAAGACTATATTTGTTTGGGTTAATGACTTCACGTTTACGTAAATATGTTCAAGTGTTTGTGCATTTGCGCACTTTCTTGAATGATTTACATAAATGTGGGAATTAGAACTTGCGTCTCAACTTTTGACGTTTCGCTTTTATAGATTTGTAATATCCAACCATCCATTTATCCAAAAAGGAGGAGGTTTTAAATTCGACTGTATGTTTTATTTTATTTTTTGTAAGTTTGTTATCGGATATCTCCGTCATTAACGAACCGATTTTTTTTTTCTATTAAAAAAATACACTGCCGAGGTAGTCCCACTATCACCAAGTGAGGACTTGATGATGGGATCCCAGGGAAATCGAGGGCAAATCTCTTTATATGCATTTGTGACAAATATTTTTTTAAAGCTGTTCATGCATTTGCGTCTGATAATAAAATCTCATGTATCGACTAAAAATATAAAAATAAAAAACTTTTCCAAAAAAGAATCCACTTACACCCAAAAAAGTGAGAGAAAAAACAAAAAAGTGAAAAATAAAACTCAGAAGCTTCAGCTTCTGATGTTTTTGGCAAAAAAAACCAAATCAAACAAATGTTTTCGCCTTTCACTTTTTTGTGTTTTTGAAGTCTGAAGTAGGTTTTTTTATTGTAAGTTTATAAAGAATGTGAATTTTATTAAATAAAATAATGCAAAGTTGTATTCTTCATAGAAAAACTATTACGACTTAGAATAGAGTTATTTCAATTTACAAGCATTCACTTTTATTCCGCCAAACAAAATATATACCTACACTCGAGAGCAATGAATCCGGGTCACTTAAAGAATCCTAAAAATCTCGGAAACTAAAAATGCTAGGTTAATGCAATAAATTGTATTTAATAGACAATGTAATACTCCTTAAATGAAGGTATTAAAACTTCTTAGTTCTTGTAAAAGTATATCATAAAAAAATCAAATTTGAAAAAGGGCCACTTTCGAAGATGGAACTACGAAATTACAGCATTTGGTTTTGCTTTTGTTTGTAATCTGTCATTTATGTGGGTACATAAACCATGTTGATAGTGCTCTATATTCATTATTCAAGCTGAAATTATGTCGCTTACGCCTGAAGAATGCACCAGAATACTTACAATGCTGGAAACCGGCCGGAGTCAGCGCGATACAGGCAGGACTGTCGGTGTGTCGCTGTCAACAGTACAAAGAGTTCTCCGACGTTACGAAGAAACTGGTTCTAACCTACGCAGACCAGGAACGGGCAGAACCAGGTGTACCACAGCACGAGAAGACCGATACTTGGTGAACACCATGCTTCGAAATCGCTTTCTCACAGGAACTGAACTCACAAATCAGTTTCGACGCCTCGGAGGAAGTAACCCAAGTGCATGGACAGTAAGACGTCGGCTTGCTGAATCTAACTTAAAACCCCTTAGACCTGCAAACGGCCCTAAACTGGAGCGTGGGCATCGTATTTCAAGACTAAGATATGCCCAGAGCCACGTAAATTGGAGTATTGAAGATTGGTCAAAAGTTATGTTCTCCGACGAATCAAAATTTATGCTCTACAAGCACGATGGAAGACACAGAGTGTATCGAAGACCAGGGGAAAGATTCAAGCAAGCATGCATCGAAGAAAAAGTAGCCTACGGTGGTGGGTCTGTACTTGTGTGGGCCGGAATTTCTTCTGAAAGTCGCACAGAGCTGGTGATCATAGAAAACGGCTCTTTAACTAGCGTAAGATATGTGGAAGAAATCCTCAATGATCACGTTGGTCCATTTATGGTCAATTTAGGTGAGGATGCTATAATTATGCATGACAATGCCCGACCTCATACAGGTAGGATTGTGAATGACTACCTTCAAGAGATGAACATTACTCGTATGGAGTGGCCAGCGCGCAGCCCGGATATCAACCCGATCGAGCATGCTTGGGACAAGCTAGGCAGATGCGTAAAACAACGAAACCCTCCCCCAACCACGCTTCGTGAGCTCAAAATTGCTCTCACAGAGGAATGGGAGAATATTCCCCAAAATCGTATAAGGAACTTGGTG
Organism: Diarsia rubi; assembly: GCA_932274075.1. NCBI lineage: Eukaryota > Metazoa > Arthropoda > Insecta > Lepidoptera > Noctuidae > Diarsia > Diarsia rubi. The sequence continues at coordinate 12,683,264 of OW026424.1, read as the reverse complement.
TAAAGCATGCCAAACCGCGTAAACGCAGTAATGGAAGCACGAGGAGGCAATACGAAGTATTAAAATTCAAGAAAATCGTAATAAAGTTCAAAAATTGCATGTTTCCTATTTTTGTTTTAAGGAGAGATCAGCAGTTTTTTTCTTTATGTAATTTTGTGTTAATAAAATGTATGGTGACTCATATTTTTTTTACTTTCATTTAATGAGTATTACATTGTCTATTAAATACAATTTATTGCATTAACCTATCATTTTTAGTTTCCGAGATTTTTAACATTCTTTAAGTGACCCGGATTCATTGCTCTCGAGTGTATATTTTTTTATGAATTTTGCTTTTAGCTTCATCGCCGGCATTTTAGAAATTTCAGAACGGACTATTTTCCCTTTTTCAAATGCATTTATTTTTATTGGATCCCAGTTTTAGACTCCCTGATTTTAAAGTAAAATGACACTATTTTTATTCTCAGTATCATTTAGGTTCATAGACCCTGATAATGTGACAATAAAGCTGATTTAAGTTGATTGCCATCATTAAATTCGATACATCGCAGGAATTTGAAGCTTCAACGACCCGAGTATACAAGGAATAAAAAAAGAGTATAAAAGATAAAAAACAAGACAATTGTGGCTTTGATATACATGTCGACGTTTCGTAGACCAACAGAATATAATTAATGTTTTGAATCACACAAAATTACTATTAAATTCTAACTAATTGTGATCTCAAAGTCACTCAGTAAGGTTTTAAATCGAATGACTTACTTGATTAGCGAAAGAGTCTATATTTTAATCAGAGCGTCTTATAAGACCTACTCGTACCTGTACTAATTTGCACAAATTGAATGAGACAGTTATTGGTAATGAGATTTAATAAATAAATAAATTTTTCGCAAAAAACTAAACCGATTTCGATTAAATTTCTGTGGGAACCGGAAAGTAATAATTTACAAAATTTTTTTCAAATTCTTCGTAAATGACGGAGTTATGAGGTTACATACATAAAAAATAAGCAACCGAATCGAGAACCTCTTCCTTTTTTAAAGTCGTAAAAAATGGCGAATAACCTATTTAAAGTGTGAAGGGAGACTCCAAAATATAATTTGCAATAAAGCCGGCCGGCACATGATTTCTCATTCTCACCGAGTTCACCCTTGACTACTTTATTACTATTCTCTGAAGCACAGTTCTTTATAACTTTAATATTTCATTCGTGCATGTACTACGCTCCTTGTTGAGTGCCGATTGTTAAATTTTTTCCGCCATTGTGTTTTGCTTTAGGATGACCATTGGATACTAAAATGTTCAGCCTTTTATTGCTCTTCCTTAATGCAAACGCTGTTGCATTTTGCAAAAAAAAAAAATTCCACCTCTCGAAACGCATAACAGTTTTGACAATGCCGTCATACTATAGAGCAAACTTTAACTATAAATTTGAACAGTATTTAATCAAAGTTCCACACTATGAAGTCGGGACAGCAGCGTAGGAAAGTCAATATGAAACTCTAATTTGTGTTCGGAAGCTCAGTTCAGTTTATTTTTTAGTGCTGTTAGTCGGATCGGAGCAAGCTTTTAAATTAACAAAGGCATTCTGTTCAACAGCGGGTGCATTTAAAAGTTGCTAAGCGAACTGCTGCGTTCGTATTTATTTCCATGCAATTTCCGCGATCTCAAGTTTCATTAGAAAAGCGAAAGTTTGATAGCGTTTCGAGCGCGTTGTGGCGCCCACGCCGCCGCAACGATCAAGCCCGCTTTACTTGAATAGGCATCCATTTTATTTATGCCATTTTTGTTAAGGAAAACTTACCCTTCGTTCGTACACACAACGAACTGAACTCGTGTATTACCCAATACTTATTGTTGTAACAGCTCTTTTTAAAAATCAATTCTATCATAAGTGCATAGGGTGTCTTTTGCTTGAAAATTTTCGTTTGGGGACACATTTTATTCCATAGTCATACTGGCTTTTCATAAGTAGTTGAAGTATTGTAGGGCAACAGAATGCGTTTCTGTTGTGCTTGTTTAGTTCGACTACGTAAACTTTCTTATCGACTTGGTATTGTGTTATCATGCGGGTCGCTTATTGCATTTTTCTTTACATTTTAAATCTTTTCTTTAAAAAGACTAGCTGCTTAAGCACCGTGTGGTCTTCGCCTGGAGAAGATCTATGATAAAGATTTCATCGCCTTGTTTTTCTTACACATTGTGTAAATCACAATTTAGGCACGGAAATATACAGAATCAAGATAAATGATTGCATGATTTTAGTTGATTGTGATCTATGAAGACACACAAGCAAGGGTAAAAGCAATCCTCTGTTAACCTTAAAAATGTATGTAAATGTTTATAACACGAACTAACTCAAACCGTCCCAAGAACAGGTTGACAATGTTCAAAGATTATTGCATACACATCACTATCTTTCAAACCATCTGACCAAGATCCTTAAGACTAGCGTGCTCACATAAATCGCGTGTTTGTATGGGTACACCAACATGACCACATACTTTACCTCTTCATACAACTATACGCAGAATCACGACAAAGAACGTGTTACCCAGTCATGTAGCCTTCTATGACGAATCTATCTTAAAATACCTGCTGAAGGAGACTGAACTTTATGTAGGTTCAGATAAAGTGTTCGCCAAAGAAAATCCTAAATTCTCAGCGTCCCGCTGGGAACAATGTTGGCGGTTATCTCCACATCAGATTGAGATAGCTCTGAGGTCAAGTTCGGCACGCGAGCAAATACGGGCGAGTTTTGCTTGTTGACGAATATGGTATGGGGGGTGCTGCAGCAGCTTTTGCGAGATGAATTCTGTGATGGGTGGCTTAATTGAAGTCTGTTTGAATAAGTTGTTAAGCTCATGGCTGTTGGGTAAGATCTTATCGTGAAGTGGAACAAGGATCAGAATGCGTTTGATTCAATTATTTATCATTTGGATTCAAAAGATCACCCATTGCTAAAAATGTTTACGAGACAAACAGCAATTACACCGTTGGTACCGTATCAGAGGCGTGTTGTGTGTGTTTAAAACATACGAACTCATCAATACTAGCTGTATGATATTTTAGACGTATTGTGCTACTAAAAACCATTTCCAGGAAATAAGAAAATTGCCTTTGTATCTCAAAGAACTGGAGTACTCTTTCGGAAACAAAATATTTGACTTTTAACTGGCATGAATACAGAAGCAATTCCGGGATGTCCGTTGTAGTATCCTTGCAAATATTACGAGCACAATTTTGTACCAATATTCTTCAAATGTCGTAAGAAATACGTTACTATTCCACGTAGCGTTATAAAACCGCATCGGCTGCACTTTTCTTTCTACATATCGCACCGTGTTCAGGCGGAACGAGCCTTTGGAAATGTATGGATCATATTCGGGCCCCTATCATTGGAATTTCATCAACATCGTTCCATTATTCAACGAAGAAAAATTGAACTTACTAATTTCCATTCTCTTAAAACTTTATAGAAAGTTAAATATTCATTAGTTTAATAATGTTTTAACCCATCAATTTGGTTAGTAAGTTTTCAAACCGTTTTATTTATTAAAATAATCGAAGACGAAGTGTACATTAATATCAATTGAACTTCACTTTTAAAAATATTATTTATTCTGAAGAAGGTTAATGATGTGAAAGGAACATCTTAAGCGTCGATTACCCAAGGTCTAGGAGGCTTAGTGAATAGATTTGTATGTGAGATTAAACATAGGTTACCTACAGTAGAGGGCATAGAAAGACGCGGCCTTATTCAGTAAGACAGTACATGGTATTCGTGACTTACATTCAGTATAAAACAATTCTCGGACAAAGGTTCTGGTCAGATGTGCGCTACAAAGGAACAATGCGGTCGACGGGAGATGCCTTTGCTTCATTTCGATTGTGGACAGCCCATGTCCATGCGAGACCAAACGAGCATTGGCCTGCGCTAGCTTTATATATTTTTTTTTAATATCAGCACCCGTTCAGTCACGTTGGTTTTACGTGTCCAAAGACTTAATTCAGGTGCGATATGAAATAGACATTGAAGTTTACAATGTGTTTTGCTTAACCATACTTATTACTTTAGATTTTTAAATTCAGGAAACGTACGATGGCATAATATTTTATTTTAAAATATGGAACTACCTTCTTTATGAATTAATTAATCATCATAAATTATTCGTATGTCAATCGTCATATATTAATCCGTAAAATTTCTACATGTGACAGGTAGAGATGCAACCCAATGCAACCACATCCGCTGTGTCGTATTATTTAATCAAGCAACATTTTACGTCCACATAAATCGTTAACAATTTAACGTTTCACTTTAGTCTATTACAATGAACTTTGTTGTGGCACCCCGTGAGGTAACAAAACTGATGAATCTATTTCGCAAATGATACAAAGACCTTGTCTTGCTCGTAGGCCACCCGCAAATAATAGGAGCTCGGTCGTAGAACCGTATTGTCTGACCGACCGACGATGTTGACGATATGACATATTGACTTCTGAGGTCTTGATTTTGCACAAACTCAATTCACGTTTTCTTCAATGACAGCCTCGGGTCAGAAGTACATTCAGCGCCTTGAATGACAACCTTAATGTGCATTTTGACCACAATTCATGTATTTTGACAGTTTTGTGGTGACATAAATTGTGAAAACTGTTTTTTGGGACTATACCAGTTTCGTTTATAGTAGCAGAAGATTTTATGAATGACTTTGAATAACGGTTACCTCTTTTGTTGGACTTTGAATATCTGGGACATTCTAAAGATAAAATGTAAATAATAGACACGATTATGTATAAAACTTTCCACGTATTACATTGTTATGCCCAATAAAGTACGCGCACTGCAGCTAAAAATCGTATTATTGCTGTTGACTCTGAATTTACTGAGGCTATTAACGAGTGTTGGTGCATATGTGAAGATGAACGTATAAACAACGAACGTTCAGGCCTGGAATATCCATTACAATGCAAATTCGCCTTCGTCGTCACAATGAACGAGTTACCTGTCCACACACCAACTTTTTGCCTAGTTCGGAGCCCAAAATTGGACGATGACCGAGTTTTGGTTATACAGTCACTAGCATGTAGAATGCACCGCAGAATTTCAACGAGAACTATTTTCAGGACGCAACTTCATGACAGTTTTATTACGAATCAATAGCTGCAGCTTTATTGTTAACGCTCGAGTTTGTGAGTTTATATTGATGGTGGAGTCAAATCTGATGGCACAGTTTCGAAACTTTTAATTTTATATTTGTTCTCCATATAAGTAACGACATTACTCTTCATGTGTGGTCTCGTTTGATTGAACAGTAAAATAAAATTTACATTATGGATTAAATTCACGCATTTTGCATTGTGCAAGATATGAAAATATTGAATTTCCACATTGGCAATAAGTGAAACATGTATTTATTGAAAATCTGAAGCTGCAAATTATGATTTGTTGTCGAGAACTTACGTTTTAAAATATGCAACGTTATGGTTCCAATGTTATATTGATCAATATAAATTTTGTAGAAAAACAGCCTCCAACAACAGCAACAACTACCATAGCGTAAGACTAAATGAATTAGTCCCACAAATCGTTGCGAATTTATTACACAGAGTGTAATCGAATTACTTACCATGGTCTCTGACGAAATTCTCTATATTAACCTGGATGGCTGTACTAAATTCGTTTTGAGTAATGGTGTTATTAGTCCTGGGGCGTATGTTCATAACGCGTACAGTATTACTCGACTGGCTAACAATATATCTTCAAGTGAATTTGTCCTAGTCGAACGAATGTGCGAACTTACTCAGAATATTACGAGTATGTGGTTAATGAATGTCTGTGTAGCTGAAGTTAAGATGATTGTGGTTGTATTTACTGATATTACAAATAGGGTTGGTAACTGGGAAAATGGATCTATTCATATTGTTTTCATCGTTTTGAATAATGATGAGGTGGACTTATTGAAACAAATCTTGAATTAAATTCAAATATTTTTTGTTAACAAGGAATAAATTCAGAATGACTGCCTCGTTGATCTTGTGGTGCGAGGTGCTGCGAAGTGCGAGTGCTGAGTATGGTTCGATTTTGGGTTTGATTATCGGGTCGGGCAAAGTGATATTGTGTATTACCATCAAGAATTTCTCAGTAGTAGCCACGGTATCTGGATTTGTGTAAGGTTAATGGTAATAGGCTCGTCCGTTATTACATGGGATTAAAACATAGCTGGCGAAATGTGGATGTACTATTAACGCCTCTATTTAACCCTTCGAGGACACAGGCGTGATGTTATGTTATGATTCTAAAAATACCACACACGTAGACACACAATGTGACCCGATGTCAATCAAAAGTTAACAAAGCCAAAAGATGAACCAGATAATATTCGCTTGCCAAAAAACCCTGCACTGATTAATAAGAACGAGCTGGCCAATTAAATCAATTATTAACATTGTAAATAAATTTTGATGCGTTCGCTGCATTTTAGTACCAAACGCTCCATCATGATGGAAGGCAAAATTTAATTGCATCGTTACGTCGTCGCCGACGTTCCATCAAACATTTATCAATATTGACTAAACTCTTAATAAAGGCTAATGGACTATGCCGGTCAGAGTGTACAAACGGGAACGCGTATGCCGATGCTTTTAAAACAGAGTAAAAAACCGTATGTCCTGATTAATCGATGGTTATAAAGGTACATGGGAAGTATTTTTGTGCATCATTAGTTTGATGTTCGTGCGCTATCCTCTCATGGCACGTGTTAAGTACTATTATGAATTGTCTCTCTGTTTCGTTTTCCTGTTTTCGTTAAGCGTTTATTTGCTTTTGTTCGCTCAGCTCTCGTGGTTAGAGTTAAAATGTCTGTCTGTTATAGATGTATTTTTGGTAGACGGTTCGCTGAACACTTGGCATGGAAGATGACTTACCGAACCTGTCTTAAATTAATTGGTATGAAGATTAGGGTGTAAAGTTCATCCTCTCCAATTGAAACGGAAGTTTCCTTCGACTCTGTCTTCCTGTAAACCTTTCTCATTTTAAAGACTTTCATCTTAAGTAACCGGGTTTTGGTCCCATGGTAAAACCTATGTTCAAAACTTAAATTTTCCCGGTTTTTGCTATTGGACCGAAACCGGGTTTGGCATACCCTAATCATGATTTGGCTAAAATACCTGGCTACATAAGACATTTTGAACCGATTAAAGCCGCTGGCAAAAGGAAAGAATGCTGCAAGTCACAATCACCTGAAAATTCAAGTGAGATTTTTACAGTAATAACGAAACTGTCCTTTAAAATAGTAAGTTATTTTACCGCAGCAATTCAACGCAGTGCTTTCTTTGCACGAACTCCACGTACATTCTCATTCGATAGCGGTCATGCAATCTCCTAGTTATTAATTAAAAATACTTATTTCATTAACTTTTTTACTGCACCTGCAGCTACTAAGTCAATCAAGTGTGAGAAAATGCTACAATATTTTTTAATATATAAAACTGATTTATGTCGCAGTCAATACAGTCAATAGGTCAAACGTAGTCTTCACTGGTTTCCGGCATGGACGAAATTAAGTTTTTTCTAATTATTTATTTTAAAAAATGGTTTAGTTTAATTAGGACGACTGTAATATCCGTTTTTCGACGGCCTGGTAACTTAATTAGTTTTTAAAGGAAAGTTAGATTTTGGTCACATAACATTGTAAATTGTTTAAAGTTATTTTATCTTTTTTTTGGAGTCAAAAGTAGTTTAGATTAATTCACAGTTTTGACTGTAACAGATATCATTAATCCGAATTTAATCTCAATTTTTGATTATTTAATCCGATACCAAAATGGAGTTTTAAGTTTTATTGACCTATGAAACTTCTGATATAATGTGTTTACGAGTTTAACGATTTTATTACGACTATGTTATAGATGGTTTCAAGTTTTTATGTGTTGTAAATGGTTTTCACCTTCTTACTGAACTTTTCTATAGCGTACAAGTCAATAAAATAAATTAAGTTGAAGGCAGGTTTTTTTTTAAATGTACTTGGGTTTTACCTCCTACTATAAAGTGTGTAAAAGTACCCTTAACGCAAACGAAAGGGCACTTGTTATCCCCACCACTGCGATATTCTTTTTGTTTTAGACCATACCTGGGAAGACCCCTAGTTACAAAGATATTGGGGTCAAAGTTCCAAATTTTGAACAGCTGTTTTTTAAATACTAGTTTTTCAGGTTATAACTTTACTTAAATTACCTCCATGACCCTTTTACCATTCAAAGCATCCACTAGCACAATGTTTTAAGAGTGCTACATTGAGTTTTACCGTAAAATGAAAATTTTGACGCCAAAAAAAATTTCTTTTCCCAGCAAAAAATTTTTGCGCAGGGGTACTTAGTTTGATGTACAGAATGCTTGCTTGACGTATGTATGAAGGGTTAATTTACAACCTGTATATGGATCTGAAAACTGTTACGCTACAAAATGAATACAAAGATAAGAGAGAGAGAGAGAGAGTTAAGTTAATAAGATATGATATGGTTGATGGCAATATGCTCGACCACTCCTGCATTATATCTTTCCCCCCTCCCCGTACGTTGTCGCGAGCGGACGTGTTTTTGTGTGCTCCGGAATTTTTATTCTAAAATAGTAGTAAATAGTCTAGTTATCATTTTAAAAGTCGTATATATCTGTGACTAATAACAAGACCTATAAAACAGTGCATAAACCTTATCTGTGCTCAAACAATTACTCGAGTTATTAACAAAAACATTTAAAAAGTGACCAGTGTCGTGCAAAGTGAATGACCTCTATAAACAAAGGACGTGGTCATAAGTCACGTTCAATTCTACGACTTGTAAGATATTGATCAACAATTTGCGAGCCTACAGTAACAGTTTAGTTGGCGTGGAGGCGTATGCATTGGCATCGTCACTAGCTAAGAAGTCGTGAGTTCTAATCCAGCGGGCGGCGAGTCTTTTTGTAATTGAAAATCACTTTTGTTTTGAATTAGTAGTGTCAAAGATTATTTTTGACACTTTTTATAAATATAAAAAGCTTTTTACAAAAAAGAGAAAGCTTGTAATATGTATAAAACGCCGCCGAAATCTTCTATGGAGATTGCAACTCCATCACGCTCCGAGTCTGATTTACCAAAACTCTGTGTGAAAGAAGGCTCATTGCTGGATATTAGCCCAATAAATATCACCCAGAGAGCAAAGCGTCGCCGGCAAACTAATGATGGTAGCCACTTGGGTAGCTTTGCCGATCAATTCTTGGATCTAAAGAACGAACTTAAATCCGACCTCAAGGAATTAATAAACGATTTAATGCGTTCTCAGAATTCTCGTATGGACAAATTTGAAAAGCATATATTGGAAATGAAATCCCACTGTACAACAATGGAAGAAACAAGCAAGGAAATTGAAAAATCTATGACAGCTATATCATCTGAATTAACTTTTTTGGAACGTAAAATTGCTAACATTGAATTAGACCGTAACAACATGGCGAAGAGGCTAATTTACATTGAAGAAAAACTGGATAATATTGATCGTAGCAGTATTCAAACTTGCATTGAGATCCGTAACGTACCCAAGCGTCCGAAAGAAACAAAGAACTCCTTGTTCACTTTGGTTCAACATCTGTCCAAGGCACTGGATACTAACACTCAACTCTCGGACATTCGTGACGTTTCAAGATTGCCTTCCAAAAAGGAAAGCAAAACCTCCAACATCAACATCGAGTTTACAAACACCTTACATAAATGTAATTTTTTATTAGCCGCCAAGCAGTTTAACATCAAAAACTCCAATAATAAAATTAATTCAACCCACTTAGGCATTGAAGGACCTGGTAGCCCTATCTACATTGCTGAACAGCTTACAACTCTATGCAAAAGGCTTTTCTACACAGCTAGAAACTTCGCAAAGCAGAATGGGTATGCCTATTGCTGGACGTCAAATGGACGTGTGATGTTGAAACAAAATGCGGATAGTCAATACATTCTGGTAAAAAATGAACAACAACTGTTGCAAATGTTTCAGTCGAGTAAGGAGCAACAACCACCTCAAATGTCTCAACCTAATGATGCATGACTAATAACAATCCATCTAAAAAATTTTAAATTTAACTTATTTTTCTCATTTTATATAATTTTCATAAAATATCATATTGTTAGTTATGCTTGCTTGTATACGTTTTTAATGTTAAATACACACTCACACTATCATATTCAAACATTCATATACATTACCTTCTACACATATGAAACCATATTATTATCACACACAACACGATCAAATTCCATCCAACATATCTCATACGTACTTTCAGACTTGCTTTCCAGGCCTTACATACAAAACTCGGACATTACCTTAATCAACCAATTAACCCTTACTCAAAAACCAATACAATGGTCGATAGCGTTTTAACATTACTGAACAATGTCGATGAAACATCAGTTTCTGAAGTTCATACGTGCACACCAGAACAAGTAAACCAACTTTTGGTCAACTCCAACAACTACATAAAAACTTTTTGTCAAAACATTAGGTCTATTAACTGTAACTTTTTAAGCTTGCAAGCATTTCTAAATCTCCTTTCTTTTGATAGTGAAGTCTTAGCTCTAACAGAATGCTGGTTACCTTGCCTGAGAAATCAGCAAATCCCTGAAATAGACAGTTATACCAGTCATAAAACCACGAAACATATTAACCAGAGTGACGGTGTGGTAGTCTATACAAAATCATTCCTTAATCCCACGGTAGAAGAACCAGACTTTAATAACTCAGCATCTGGGTTAATAATTAAGACTAAATTCGAAACAGCAGTTCTTTGCGTCTACCGCTCACCGTCTACTGATAATATAGACAGCTTTTTGCGTGCGCTAAATGATATACTTCCAACATTACAAGGCTTTAAATCTGTTATTTTCACCGGTGACATTAATATCGACATTGGGTCACCCCTAGATACTCGCTCCCAAAACTACTTAAATTGCCTGGCATTTCATGGTTTTCTTCCTGCTCACAACCTACCGACAAGAGGCAACAACTGCCTTGACCACACTTTTATACGAACAAAGCGTCCTGTAACCACTTTAATCTTTGAATCTACCATAACTGACCACTACTCTACTTTAGCATGCATCAAAACTAAAAACGCGCGTACAAAAAATAACTACACTATAACTAAAATAAATTTTAATAGCCTAGATAAATATTACGAGCAGCTAGATTTCAACCCTATTATTCTTACAAAGGACGCAAATGCTGCCACGGATAGCCTGGTTAACCTACTGTCAAAAGCTATAATGGAGAACTCAACCACATCAATACAGTCAGCGAGAAAAAGGGTACTCAAACCTTGGATAACGCCCGGTTTGTTGAGATGTATCCGAAACAGAGATTTACTTCACAGAAAACTTAAGTTATCGCCAGACAACTTAATCCTCCATATGACGTATAAACGATACAGAAACTTCTGTACAAAACTCCTCAAAAAAGTCAAATGGCAATACGACAGCGAACAACTAAAGAATGCAGGACAAAATACAAAGGCTCTCTGGACTGTTATAAAAAACATAACGTACTCTTCCAAAACAAAAGACACGCCAACTCAACTATTACTTAATTCACATTCCCCAACTGATTCCTGTAATAAAGTCAACAATTTTTTCGTCAGCATCGGCAAAGAGCTCGCTGATAAAATTATCGGCAGTACTGTGCAACCATCTCAAACGACCCTGTCACAGTCTCCTATCAGCATGTCTTCGTTTGTCCTCGAAGAAACTGACGATGCTGAAATTCTGAAAACTATACATTCTCTGAAATCTAGTGCAGCAACTGGCTGGGACGGGATCTCAGCCACCGTTCTGAAAAGGTACTCCGCTACTCTGGCACCTATTGTAAGCCACATTTTTAATATCTCTTTTCAAACCTCTGTTTTTCCCACTTCGTTTAAAAAGGCACTTATTTACCCCATCTTCAAGGGTGGCAATGGGAACTTAGCCAATAATTATCGACCAATTGCAGTATTAAGTGCTCTGTCCAAAGTAATGGAACGCCTCGTTAATAAAAGGCTGAGAGATTACTTAGAGCACTTTAATCTTATTTCACCACAGCAGTTTGGGTTTCGCGTAAAGAAGTCCACCTCTGACGCAGTACATGACTTAACGACTTTTATTGTTTCAAACCTTAATAACAATAAAAAGGTACTTACAGTGTTTCTAGACCTCGCAAAAGCGTTTGATACCGTTCCCATTAAAACCCTTTTACAAAAACTAGAAAATATAGGTGTCAGAGGTCCACAACTCCAATTTTTCCATAGTTACCTCACAGATCGAACGCAAGTCGTTAAAATAGGAAACCACGTAAGTGACGAGCTGCCTATTAAATACGGTGTACCACAGGGGAGTATTCTTGGGCCTACATTGTTTCTTGTTTTTATTAATGACCTCTGCAATCTCACCATTCCAAATTCTAAGATTGTCACCTACGCTGATGATACCGCAATAACATTTTTCGCAGACTCCTGGTCCGAACTTCAAGTTCAAGCTCAAACGGGTCTTAACTCCACGCTTGACTGGCTTCTGGCTCACACCCTCACACTCAACACAAGCAAAACCAAATTTATCACATTTTCTATTAGCTCAACATCCCAGCCAAAAAATCACTTATCCCTCACTGCTCACACATGTCTCACACATATCACACATAATTGTAACTGCAGTCAAATAGAGTCTGTCAACAAAATTAAATACTTGGGTGTCATTTTAGATAACAATCTAAACTTTAAAGCCCACGTGGAAGCACTGACGAGTAGGGTACGAAAATTGATATTTATTTTTAAAACTCTTAGACATGTAGCCAACCAATTTATTATCCGCAATGTTTACTACGCACTTTGTCAGTCAATTTTATCTTACTGCATATCTTGCTGGGGTGGGGCTTCTAAAACCACGCTACTTCCTTTGGAGATTGCACACAGGGCAATATTAAAGATTGCAACATTTCGACCAATTTTATTTTCCACCTCTCAGTTATATAAAAGTTGCAACGTCCTTAACGTACGACAGTTGTTTATTTATCATGCAATCTTGTTACAACATCGCTCTACTCCCTTTGTTAAACTTAAAAAACGTCGTAAAGACCTAATTTGTTCCCTTCCACAGACCCGCTACTCTTTTACGAAAAAATTTTTCTTCTATCTAGGCCCTTTTTTGTATAACAAAATTAATGCAAACATCTCAATTTATTGTTTATCTGTTCGGGAATGTAAATCAGCAGTCCGCTCCTACCTACAAGATAAAACGTATGAGGAAACCGAATCCTTGTTTACTGCACTATCATAAGTATGTCTCCTCGCAACACATATATTCTGAAAACAGGCACACACACACACACACACACACACACACACACACATCTCAAACACATATAGACACTTTCAAACACACATTTCACACCACATTCACATACCACACCTAAAATTATACCTATACTTTCAAGCATTTTCGTTAATTTTCATCCTTTTGTTTTTATTTTCTTTTGTTTTGTGTTACTATAATTATCTAAAATATTTAATTGTACAAAAACACTAAGCCACTGATTTTCCACTCTTAGAGGGATAAGGCACTGATTCTCTTTACTACAGGCTATTGTGTAGCCTATCTAAGAGGACAGTACCCCCACCATTTTTGTAGCATACAAGTGTTCATTTGTAAAGTGTAACTTTTTATTATTTTTTTCTTTTTACTGTATTCACTGCAACACCTCTTGTGCAATAAAGTATTTCAATTTCAATTTCAATTATATAACAGGCAAAATGGGGATTAACTACCGTAAGTACATTTCTACAGTGAAATTGTTATTCGGGGATTACTGGCGTGAAAATTGACGTTCCAGGTAAGTTAATTTCCAATTACAGCTACCGTTCCACACCAAATTATCCACAGCTATAATTATTTCGTCAAAACAACCAAAAAAATTTCACAAGAAACTTGTCAGACGAAATTATGAAAAATCGTCGCGTGTCTCTCAAAATACACGTCGACGCTCGAAGAAGAAATATGAAGTCGTGACGTTAATTACACGTAGAGATGTGCGTGCGCAACAAAATGTTTGTTTATTTTAATGACTGGTAAATCAAACCTAATGTATATCCTGTCCGTTTGATTGATTGTTCGAAGTGTTGTGGACGACGCTAGCAAGCCGTAGGCTAAAATCGTAGATGGGTGTAAGCGCATGATGACTGTATGTTTTTAGGTTTGTTTTGTTGCATATTACTGGCATTTGTTTATTTTGATTAAGTTAGCAACAAAAATATTCAATTCAGAACCAAGCAATCAATTCACCAATCCTGCAGGTTGATACCACATTACGTTGCCCAAAAGATGCTTAATAAATTACAATAATTATAGTTAATGTACTCGTGGAAAGTATTCTGGCAATCACCCGATATTGTTTTATTTCGGTTATAGGTATCAACATCGCATGAATGTTGACAAGCCAATACAAGTATGTACGAAAGAAATGAACGAATATATATATATCTAGGATCTTTAGGAATACCAAAAAAAAAAAAATTGTATGTCTTATAGATTACCAAAAAATATTGGACACGTATTTTTTTCTTTTTTCTCGGAAACAAACAATGAAGACGATGCAGTGCTTTGAAAATTCGTATGACATCATACTCTAAGACTTAATTATTACTATTATTTTTTTTGCGGTCAGAGTTACCGACGTTACCGACCCTCACTCAAATCTTTGACGCGTTTTATCTTCGTAAATTATTGATTTGATAAAACATAAAATACGTATCTAATATTTTTCGATAATCTAACAGACGGACTAATTAGAGTCACATTTTTTAAGTCAGTAAACATCCCTATTGGCACACCATGCAGTTGGTCTGACTCCATCGAATCTGTCAACAGAAGAAAAGAAAGAATTCTGAAAGATTTCTGTGGCAGAAAGTGAACGCCATGCGACTAATATAAACCGATGGAAAAGGATTACGGATGCCCCATGACCACTACCACCCTGCCAAGAGTGAACGACTAAGACGAAGAAGAACCGTCCATTTTAACTGAATTACATTTAAATTGTGGTTCTCCCACGCTGATAAGTACTCTCTATTCTAAATTAAAACGACTAACTTAGATAAGAAAATCTAAATGCTTGAATTTATGTAATTAGAATTAAGTAGGAAAACCTTAAGGTATAGATTAAGATATAAAATACAATCAAAACTGATAAACTATCAACAATTTAAATATATAAGTTTTAAAATTTTAAATTTTAAACACCATTTAATGAAAATACAATTTAAATATCGTATCGGCGATACGTTGTTTTGGTCTCTTTGCGTAGTCGTTATTTCTATGTAACTTTGTGAATAAACAAGTAATCTATACGTGTAAAGTGCTTTATCTACCATTAGAATGTGTTTCAAAGGGTGGATATACCTTTGTTTAAAACTAATAAAAGGCACTTTATAAAATGTAACTGTCACTTATAATGAAGTTTAAAAAATATTTAAAAATATAGAAGTTTTGTATAGCATTTAAGTAATATCGACTGAATGACCCACCTATATATTTTTGAAATGTTTTGTGTTGTAATCGTAAATACATAACCTACGTCAAGTAACATATGAGAAACTTATGTACACTGTCCTAACTAAATGCCTATGAGGTCATATTTATTTAGGTACCCCAATTTTCCGTGTCGAACAACAGAATATCCATATAAATCTTTCATAATATCTCCGTACCACGGCGTCCACGGGCCTCGTGGTCGCTGCGTTGATAAACCCTTATTTAATAAGGTGACTAAACGCATAACTTGAGCCCGATAGTGTCCCCGACACTTGTTTAAGTGTAAACTGCTGTTCTTTTCTGATAAGACATCACATTTGGATTATTTAGCGCAAGATGCGTCCGGGAAACGAGTTTGGTATCGACGGTCTACAGAAATTTACACAAAAATTCAAGCGTTGGTTTACAGATGAGTATGGAAATGTGATACGAATTTGAACCTTGAAATTTTGAGAGACAGAAAAAGTTTGCTTTGAACTATTTTGGAAAACATCGTCTTGAATGGTAAACCAAGATGCAGTCTAGATAAGTGATGCAACACACTGATAAAGAAAACAACCAAAAGTTCATGTAGCTTAACAGCCTATACGCGTCCAAATAAAAGTAATGTAAATCACAAAATACGATTATTTCGACAATCTGATAGCGCAACAACTGACTTCCAAATGAGTTTTTTTAAACTTCATTACAAAAAGAAGTATCGCAAAGCGAACATCTCGTTTAACTTGACAGAATGATAGGTAATGGACAACTTTATTATGGTGTTAACAAGTTTGAAAAAATAAAATATCTGGTTGGTTCTGCTATTCGGGATTAAAAATACAAATTGGTGTTGTCTCGAAGTTGGATGCTCGCCGTTGGCTAAAAAGTCATTGGAGGTGTTAAACCAGCCTTCGATAATTAGGTAATAAATATTTATAAACGGCGAGCGAGCTCGTCAGAAGGCGCGATGCACTTTTCTTCACTTTTTGCTTTTTGAACGTCAAAGGAGTCCGTATATCGAACTGCCAACGCCTTGCAAATGTGAACTCTCCATTAATCAATTTTGTTCCTTAAACTCCTACTTTTTAAGTTCAATTTAAAGTAGCATGTTTGTTAAGTAATGTTGTTATGTATCGAGCTCGAGGGTGTGAATAATAACTGGGATACTTATTTGCAAACTGCAGCTAAAGGTTGTGCAGATGCGATTTCACAGTTAGCTAGTTTGGTTTAAGAAAGGAATATTTTATTTTTATGACAGTTGCGAACTGGCAATATCATGGAGGAGCTGTCGTAACAGGAGCGCTGATTTAAATATTACAACCAAGATTATTGGCTATATTTCACATGCAGAATTGAAAGAAGAATAGGAGAAGAGGGTTAATAAAACTGGAGGGAATGAAGTTTTTCAAACTAATTCTCTGTCAGAGGTTTATAATAAAAATGGTAACCTTTTAATTTATTTTTATTGAAAACTGACGCTCTCACAGAGAAAGGCCTTCTTATGTGTTGAGCTTATTAGCCTTAATACATACATTATGACCCAATTTTTATTTTGGGGTGTTGGAAATCATCAAATGATTCCTCCCGCTCTGGGCAGAGCGGTAGGGGAGTGTCAGACTTTTACTGACTAAAAACCATGTTCCTTCTTAGCCCTTGTGCCAAGGCTGCGGTATCTCTTTCGTACAACCCGCAGCCCTAACGGGATGAGCGATTGCCTCTGGCATTAAAATTGATTTTACAACGTTATCATTTTCTGATCTTACTATATTGATAAAAAAAAAAAAAAAAAAAAAAAAAATATCTCATCATGCAGGTTAAACAAATGTAGGTTATTTTTAAAGGTTAAATAAAATATTTGAATAATTTCCTATTTATTTTGACTTTGGATTTTATTTTGATTTGATTTGACTTAATTAATACTGTATATCTTTTATAATTTTAATAATTTTGTAAAACGTGACAAGCTAACTATGATATGAAATGTTATTAATTCGATTTTATTTGTATTTGTATTTGTTTTGCAGTGCCCTCACAGGGTGCATGTTTGATACCTCTAAAACAATTCCAACTCATGTACAACATGTATGCAATAAACTGATTTGATTTGATTTGATTTGATTTTTTGCTCAACTTTGGAACTGATTAACTTGTAACTTTATTTTCTTAGAATTTCATAATCCACGTACCTATACAGTATGATTCTTTATAATGTGCACATATCGAAATGAGGGAATCTATGCTTAATTTTATCGATGGAAAAAATATTTAAAAAAATCTAAATATTTTTTAATATTTTTTAAGGAATTTTCAAAAATGTTGTCCGCTGTTGTGACCCCAATGTAAACAAAACGGTGTAACTTTTAAACTAAATTATCTATCGCGATGAAACAATTTTATGTAAAAAGTTATGAAAAAAAAAAGTTTTTTTGATCAAAAAACGTGTTTATTTTCAATTGAGGGTAGTTTCTTTCCACAATTTTCATTTTACGAGGACGCCTAATTGCTTCCAATCATTATGGAGTTTGTTTCATCGCGATAGATAATTTAGTTTAAAAGTTACACCGTTTTGTTTACACTGGGGTCACAGTAGCAGACAAAATTTTTAAAAATTCCATATAAAATATTAAAAAATATTTAGATTTTTTTTAATAATTTTTCCGTCGATAAAATTAAGCATAGATTCCCCCATTTCGATATGTGCACATTATAAAGAATCACACTGTATTATTGATCATTAAAATTGAACAATAAATGTCCTTATAAATTAGACGTACAAGTTAGTTTAGGTCGCTACGCAGACGAGGAGCATATTGAGATAGTAAAATCATTTTATTACGGGATGCATTCCGAATTTGATTACTTGTTCTATTGCTCTTCTTATAGCAGTGGTTTTAGCTTCATGGAGACATTTGTTGGTGGCCAGCATTGTTTCGTTTGGAAAAGTATCGGTACTACTTATTGTTTTACAAAACAGAAGAAAATAGACGCTCCAAAACTCAGGTTCATTCACTCCATCAAAATTAAAATCATGACATCCAAAAATAAAGATAGCAGCAATAAAAAACGGCTAATTGTTCCCTAAATTGCATCAGCAACAATAAATTCTACGGAATTAAGTAAATCAATTAACAAACAAAAGCAATTAATTAAGCAGATACATTGCAATGATGTCCATATAATCCCACACTGGGTTTCATGCTCAAACAAATTCAAATTTTAAAACATGCTCAACGACCAGAACCAAGTCCGCCATTACAGCAAGAGTTACAAGCTTTGAATTAAATTCCCATTCAAATTTGAACCTTACAAAGTAAAATTAGGATACTGGAAGCTAAATACACTTCTCGACTGGTATCCCAGCTACTTTCTGAGGCAGTCCTCTCCATAAAACCTTCCAATTATTTCCGCTCCCTAGTTATCGGGTCGCATCTTGCATCAATCCACTCGTATTACACAAAAATTTACGAGAATGAGACTTCTTCGGTCGTGATTAACAATAAATTCTCAGTTAACAGCCCCGACGTATACCGTCTGCCTCTATCCATACTTTTATAAAGCGAGACACTTCCACAACACCTGATTTATGGTATTTCTCTTTGTTTTGTGTTTGTCCTCTTTATTGTTTTATTTGTTGCCCTTGTTTTTTGAAGGACCAGTTTATTTTTGTGACAATTTCTTTGTTATACCGCCAATGGATTCATGGGTTTTGGAGTATAATTAACGCCGCTATCAGTAGCATCTGCCACGACTTTAAAATTATATTTTTTATGCCTTAAAGTTATATCACAGGGGAGACTAAGCAGCCCCCATCTGCCTGCACTAAACTCATAAAAATGTCTTTATGGTTTTAGCTTGCAAAATTCTTAACATTCATTACGCGGTGCATTAATTAATTAGACGCTTTCATTTCACTCGTACTTTAAAATTTGTAATCCCTTTTCGTAGACAAGAATTTCATTTCAGACCTTAAACTGGTAAATATAGACCGTGGGAAAATCTTTCATTTGTGGTTATATTCAGCGCATGAAGAGCAATTTAGTTCTGTTTGCCAATTGAGAGTTTCACGTGAAGGTAACTTTACTTTTAAGCATTCATATTTTATGGTAGTATACCTTTAATTTCGCTTATGTACATATAATACTAAACCAATGTTTAGGTTATATTCTGTGTACAATTATAAAGAATAAGAACTTCAGTCAAAACCCCAAATTCAACAAATATGAATAAAGTCATAAAATCCTCAATACATTTTATTGGTGATTATTACGATAAAAATACACATAATTACGATGCGAGATAAAACAAAGATGTTTACCAAGAAGTAACAACAAGCGTACCATAATAAAATCGGGCCAATATCCTTAACAAGGCAACAAGGGAGCTAATTAAAATTTTAAACCCAATGACCGCTGTAAGAAGCGGTAATAAACTTGTCAAGAGGAGGGCAGTAAACTGACAGTGAGGATGTCAGCCAAGGAGTATTGTGTAAATCTGTGAGAGATCAGAATAATTATGTTTTGGACTTCATTAGTAGTTGAATTTGTAGGTAATTGGGTTGTGAAGAATGTGGGAGTCGTTAGAGAAGCTAGGCCGTGTAATTAGGTTCGAAGATCTGAGAGGTCTACCCCCTTGTTAACAAATGCATCGTTATCAGTGGTAAAACCTTTAGATTTAATGAACCTTTATCGAGGATTAAGTTACAACAGTAAATTTGTAATTAAGGGGCTAGGGTTTGAGTCTAAGTTAGGCTGATTTAAGTTTCAGGTAACCCTAACTAATCTTGGAATCAAAGCTTCGTTACCCTACTTAGGTTATTACCACCTTGGTTTGTTCATTTGACACCAACTAACCATACTTTGTCCTTGAATTGCTTTAAAGTAGTATTTTTTAAATCCATGTAAAAGGGGACCCATTGACATCAACAGGGTACAATTCAAGACTCCGTGCCTGCTACTGAGAAATAGGGTATTTCACCAAAAAAATCTAATTAGTCCGTCTGTTAGAGTATCAAAAAATTTTGGATACGTGTTTTTTTTTATAAAATTCATACAAATGTACGAAAATAAAACGTGTCAAAGATCATGAGTGGGGGCTTTTGACGTCAGTGGAAGCGTGCTGGGCCCATAACCTAATAAGACACGCTTTGTGGTTTTCAATAGACTAATTTTATTGTCATAGTTGTTTTCTATGCTACATAGATAGTATAACCTTTTTGTTACATACTAACAACTTTGTGGGTAAAAAAGTACTAACCTTGTGACGTCACACGACTTGACACGACTTTTCGAAGCACTATATCGTCTTCATCTTTTGTTAGCGTGAAAAAAGAAAAAAATACGTGTCCATTACTTTTTGAAAATCTATCTAACGGACTCAATAGATTTTTTTGATAAAATAAGCTATTAATCACACTACTGTATTGTCCGACCTGGGAATTAAAATCCATGAAGTAATTGATACTTAGATCAAAGAATACAGACAAACCCTCCAAAACAAATACCTAACAAGATTAAAAGTCAACATTTATACCAGAGACTAAAACAAAGCTCAACAATAGAGAAACAGGATGAAATGCAAATAGCAAGAACTCGACGAACCACACTGTTCTTATTAAACATGCTACAAACGATCAACTCTTTGATGAATGGGAATAGTCTCGAACTAATCTCAACATCTGTAACTTTGACAGCGGAGGATTAAGGGGTACAAAATGTTCTTAAATACTTCAGTTTAATATTGATGTCTAGGAAGTTCGGCTAGTTATCTAAGTCGTTGAACAATAGTCCGTTTCCTGATTTAAGTTGCCTCTTAGCAGTTTGATGGGGCCAGACAATGCTATGTTTATAGGGGCTTTGTAGAGATATCAAATAATTACATCACGAAGTAATGATCGTATTTCCAAATCTTTTGTGTTTGGAGAAAGGTGCTGGAGGAAATTGGAAATTGATATCTGACTAAAAATAAATAAGGTTGAAGTAAAAGGAAGGTTTTCTCCAGAATATTTCTTTTTTCAAGCAATAGGGTGGTTAACAAAAAATAAGAAGACGATACAGTGCTTTGAAAACTCGTATGACGTCATATTGTAAGACATATATGACATTATTTACCGGTGATTGACGTCACAAACCCCCACTCAAATCTTTAAGATCGATAAGATAAAACAAAAAATACATATCCAATATTTTTCGATAATCTAACAGACGGATTAAAATTATATTTTTTTGTCATTGAACATGTTGTTGTATTCAAGAAAAAAATACTGGTAAGTATAAAAAACTAGGTAGGGTAACAAAGTCTAAAATATAAGATTAATTAACCTTTTAGGTCTTAACCAGACTGGCTACTTGCTGCTTCACTGTACGTGACGTCCTCGGTTCGATACTAAGGTTACCCAGGTTGGGTTAAGTGTTATTAGGTTTTTCCATCAGGAATTTCTCAGTAGCAGCCACGGAGTCTTGATTTGTGCCGGGTTGATGGCAATAGGCTTGCCCCCTATAAAGTAGGACATCAAAATATCTATCGAAGTGGGGGGGTGAACTAATAGGTGACGTTATGTTATTTATTTATTTACCACTAGTTATAGCAACATTATAGACAATACGTCATCAAATACGATGCTATAAGACACAATATAAAACAAAAATGTAATATTAAATTAAACTATAGCCAAATCCGTAAAACATGACAAAGTTCATAGTTGCACCCCATTTTTAATAACTACATATATGTGCCCTTTGAATAAATTAATTTAATTGTTAAATATTATTTCGTTCTTTGGTTTAAGACTAGATGACATAGCTGTAGGTGTGTGTTATAGCTGCACCGTGATATTGAATATAACAAGCCTATTAGTACTATGACAAGTCAAAATATTTAATTACCTAATCAGCTCCACACAACGCAAATTAAAACAAAAAACACGTCATGTTCTACAAACCTTGTTACAAAAAAAAAAGATCGTAATCCAACAATTTATTCATACAAAACTCATTTATCAAAACAGGAGAAACAAAATTAACGTATAACATTTTTAAAGTAGAGCAGTATTTTATAGTCATCAAACCCATCCCATTTACTATACAACATTAATCATGGGCTACACGAAACGTCTTTGAATCTCTAATTAAACTATATGGAGGCAATTAAAATGTACTAGATGAAATTTTTCATACAAAACATTGTTTCCTGTGGCCTGGCGTAGTGTTGTGCCGCGGTCGGTTAGGCCCCATACTGTTTCAATTAAATCACTGACAATACTTCGAATGCCTGACCAGTCGATACCAAAACATACCGCTTTTGGTCGTCACTGTGGTTGCATCGCGTGGTTTTGATCGTTTGGGGTTTTAGGTGATAGATTTTGATATGGTTTCGGTTTAGCAGATATTGTTAAGAGGTGTACTTCTTTATTTAATTTTAAGACCACATTTTTTACATGATCTTGTTCCTTCATCCAATTTTTTTTTTCTATTTATATCAAAAAAATATTTTTACAATACAAAACAATAGATTACATAATAATAAGCAATGAAGTTACAAAACAAGCGCAGAAGACCAGAAAATGTAGAACCAAACTTGATTTAAACCTGTATCATAATTATGTCTAACCAACCTAACAGACAGATGTGTTGCTGGGGAGTTTGTTTTGTGACTTCTTCTTTCCAGCTAAAACACAAGGAAGTGTCGAGGGGAGGCGTTTTGGGGGACTGTATCTTCTAAATAAGTAAAGTAAATTTTGACGTTCGAAAAGTGCTGATTATCAGCCTAGTTTGAATAAATGAGTTTTGATTTTGATTTTATCCAACAAGAATACACAATGTAGGTAAAGCAAATACTTGGTATGATTACTTGAAAATTGAAAAAATAAACTGTAATAAAAATCTGCAAACAATTAAATATACGTACCTACATCTTAAAATATCAAAACCGTTTGCTCCAAAAATAATCTTGTTATGGACCTCACGACTGTACGCATGTGCCGACAGAGCACTGATACCATCTAATCCAGATTTCCCCCACTATTTAATTGATTATTTCGTAAAGATTAATATGACTCGTCATACTTGACGGTTGGAGTATCGAACATACAAAATCGTAGCCAACAATCGAGCATGAGTCATGATTAACTACACCATATTAAGAAGACCTGTTCCCATCCGTTAGTTCGAACATTCATCTTTGAAATTCAAACGAATTGAAGGATCAGTTTTGATTGGCGGTGTCAAGTGTTCTTGCTAATAAATTTTCAAGTTCAATGTCATTTCAATTGAGTTTAATCTTCAGTTAAGCGGGTCGTCTAAGTGTGATTCGTATGATTGATGTAGGCACTCTTAATTGATTTGTTCAGCAAATGCTACAAGAAGATTAAAAATTGATCCGTGAATAAACTAAGTGGTAATGATAGCGTGACAAAAAATATGCTCTTAATATCTTGAAATATAAACTCAAGTACACATTCAAATTGAAATTGTCTATTGAAATAATTCAATTACAAAAATAGACATTGCAATAAGAGACCGAGAGAGAACCGATTTTGATACAAGCTTTAAGAGTAAATCAAATGAAAAGCATACATAAAACCTTATAAATAAGGTCCCTATTATAAAACGTAACCATAAAAATGAATCGTCTGACTCTTAATTAAAAACAAAATTATATCAATAAAAACAAGATTTATTGTCATAAACTCGGTATCCAAAACAATCGATACAATCCCACACTTCTTGACAAACCCAACGTAATTCCAGTAGAATTTAAACGAAAAGCAATTGTAATTAAAGGCAATAAACTCCAACTCAATGACTTTCAACCCATTATCAAATACTTTCTCAAGACAATTTTTATCAATTTCACCGGATGTTGGGCCTATAAATCTATTTGGGAGCAAATAACCATAGGTCCTGTCCTGAGGAATCGACAATTGTTCTAGATTATCGAAGCATATCATTACGTTTAATGAATCGGACACTTTGATCTTATCTGCTTATCAATGTCAGTCCAAAATCTATTTAGGAGGCTGTTAGTGGTCGTCATGTATGTACTGAGTTATTGTAATGAGTTCAATTGTAGCTTCGTTGTGATAATTTATTTAGTAGGTCGTGTTAGTGCATAATCAGGAACAAAGTTGTAAACTTATCTTAATTTAACCTCGAAAAAAGAAGTCACAGTTATGGATCCCTTCAAGAAATGTATGTAATACAATATATTTAACACATCAAGCACAAAGAACAGAGGTGGACTTAATACTGTATCCATTCTCCACTAGTAAACCTTTGGGTGATGCAGAGACAAACAGCAAAAAAATAGTGGCATCTAAAAATAATAACAAATAAATAAAAACAAGTCGAAAGGCGATTCATAGTCGAGTTTTTTGTATTATAGGTAAATATTTTAAAAATTAAGTCACTTAGCGATTAAATCTGATGGTATCATGTGACTTCAAATACGGTCTTCAAACGCTTGATCACTTAAATCGACAAACACACGAAAACACAGACGGGATAAGATAAACACACACAATGATCTATTCTTACAACCCCAACCAAAACTCTTAGAAACATTAAAAGAACTAACAAAACGACAATAGCAGATGCACTTACAGCAAATGAATCAAAGCTCTTATCGATGCCACCTCATCGATTGGTATGGGGAATCGATCTATGAACTACGCATGCGCCGCGGCAGGAGTTAAATTTACTAGAACCGTAAACGTATTAAAATTAGTCATAATATGGTTCTGATATGGTAAAGAATAAACATCCGTTAAGTTGAAATGACCCAATCTTAAAAATTGTTAAAACAGAGCCAATTTGATAATATGTAACATCGAAACGATAGAATAAGTAATAATGTATTTGAAGATAACCTTTTGGTACATCTATTTCACATTTTCAGAAACATGAATCCTATTTACAGAATGATAACATTTTTTTAACCTAACCTAACTTTATATCAAAATATCTACGTAAATTCCGATACCTCATTAATGGTCATTAAATTAAAATTGTCCAATGCCCTCCTAATCTTTTCATCTTTACCCACAGACACACGGTTTCTTGTGTATGTAGTAATAAATAGAAGGAGAGCGACCCTCCTGGTCGCGTCATACAATGTCCTCTCCCTTTATCTAGACATCTACAAGGCCCAACACGACATAAAAGGACTACCGACAACCACGTGTATATTAAGCCTCATTGTGTCGTGAACCCATGCTCTTATTCCGACGAGTCACTGGTTTAGAGATATCTTTGATTTTGTTTTTTTCTTTATCTGATGTTGGTATGATGAGGGAAGGGGACATCTGTTTGAAAAAAAAATACTTTTAATTTCTTCAAAATATTTGGGAATGTTTTTGTAAAATGTTGTCTATCTATATGAATTGGCATCCAGACATTATAATCTTAATTTGGAGTGAATCACCTGTCAAAAGCATCATTCGAAGCAACAATCCTTAAACCAATTTACAAAAGATTAAAGCCCCTAAAACCTCAATTAACTCCACCACAACTGCCCGAAAAGTTATTGATAAAAACTCCTTGATTAACTAATGATTTATCACTCTTAATAGGTATCAAACCCTTTTCAAACTAAAGACAGTATTACCAAAGCCACTCCAACAAAGTTTTCGGTAACTTTAGTTAGTTCATTCTTTATTAAAAGTACTCTAAAAAACTTAAAGCTCACCCTTGTTACTTAAGGCGATTTACGATCGGAAGGACTTTATAAAAACTTTAATGCACCTGTTCGGTCCATTTAGCAGAGGTGACCGAGTTTGAGTGCCATGAAAAAAAAACGTATTCCACACCGTGTAAAAGTTCAGAATTTTAGAGCTATTTTTTTCCCGTTTTGTTCGAACGAATGTAGATCTAATAACGTGCGGTTTTTTATTCTGCCGCGGAAATGGTTGAGTTCTAGGAATCGGTTAGAGGACTATTTTCTCCATAATGATGTCATAATACGAATTATTATTATTACTCATGAATACGCCAGCGGTACTGATTATAATATGCTTTTCTAAGGGGTGTAGGGATTGTATGTGCGGAAAACATAGCCGGTTTATTTCCGAAGCTTGTAAGCTTAACAAGGTTAGGTAGCTCAGCAAAATGAATAAAGATTAGAATACATAACTTCTAGCTCAGGGTTATGAGAGCTGGATGAGAAATATGTGTTTATTGCGGTCGTCGCAAGGAGCGGTCGGTAGGCCTGAGAATATTTTTGCTATATTGTTATGATTTTTGCTCTCAATCACGTACGTTATTACAGTAACAACAAACAATTGTGTTTAAAATAAGAAACAATGTATTAATAGTAATCAAGTAAGGTTAATTAAATAATATAAAACCAGACGAGCTGTCAGATAATTGCCAAGTGGTCTTTATCAAGCCATCGTCAGTAAACCGAAAAGAAAAATAAAAACAACTCGCGTTACTGTTTCGTCACAACGTCCCAAAAATAACTCAGTATTCAAAAACTTCAGCTGATCACTGATTTGATGACAATCCGGACCGTTAGTGATGTGGGTCTTACCAAATTTATGTCAAGCGGCACAAGATATTGATTACACCTTGAAAATTTTCAAAGTCGTAAGTTATAAATTTAATTGATTTAATGGCGAGATATATCAACACCAGGTTCATTTGCGGCAAATTAATGATGGCGTTTATGTTAATTTTCTTGCTGTAGTTCATTC
Source organism: Diarsia rubi (assembly GCA_932274075.1). NCBI lineage: Eukaryota > Metazoa > Arthropoda > Insecta > Lepidoptera > Noctuidae > Diarsia > Diarsia rubi. The sequence goes on along the minus strand of OW026424.1, from coordinate 12,656,009 downwards.
ATTATCTGATTTTGAAACTGCTGAGATTTTTTATTGCTACTTCATCTTGATTCAAGGAGCAAGCAAAATTACTGGTAATTTATATCTTTGTTTTTGTTTTAGCATCTTTCGTAGAGGTTTTGGTGGAATATTCTTAGTATCTTCGATTGAATTGTAGTGTTACAATTAATTGAATGCCAGTTCAGTGTACGAAAACAAATGATCAATCTTCTAGACTCAGGTGACGAATATAGACACAAAAACAAAAAGTAACATCGACTTGAATGTCCAGTAGATCAGATCTTGTCTAACTAAATAAAAGAGCTAACCACCGAATTAATTACACACGTCTAACTTCTTCAGGAGAAAATAATTAACATTAAACGAGCAATAATTCCAACGCTACTCGGCCTTCTCTAATTTGACACTGGACATTATAACCTATAACTGAAGCGACGGCGCCAAGACGATATCATATTATCTGGTACCAACAATCTCGAAAATATCAAATGACAAAGAATGGACTGTTTATTACGAAATAACGATCTATCGGCGGCCGTAGACGAAGGCACCCGAAAATAAAACGATCGCCAACCAGACGTATAAAATAACGGAGAAAAAAGTTTTGAGATTAGAATCGAAGTATTTATGTTAAGGAAACGATGAAGGCGCGCGTTTAAAGGTTAACGATTCCTATCAATTAAGGTTGTGGGTCGAGTCAACGGGCCCTTTGGGTAGACCCCCGCTGCGACAGGATTTCGCACCTGTCCTTTTCGGTTTAGTTTTTCACGTCAACAGCACCCAGAAGTGCTTACAGGTGCAAAATGATTGTAGGGCGACCTTTTTGATTTTTGTAAATTGGATATCGATTTTTAGGACACCAAAATTCGTATTTATGAGAGGATTTTGTTTATATCTACTTACGAGAAAGAATTTGACTACAAGCTATGAAAAAAGGTACCTATTAATTGTAAACTCAGACATGAGTAAGTGCTTATGCAAATTTTACAACACTAGTTTTTTTATGTCATCACACTAATATTATAAAGGCGAAAGTTTGTGAGTGTGTGCAAAAACTACTGTATAGATTTGGATAAAATTTGGTACACAAATAGTTTATAACCTAAATTAACACATAGGATAGTTTTTATCCCGATTTAATCTTTCCGTGGGATAATTTTTGAGTAGTAGCGGGTGACGCCGCTGGCAACAGCAAGAAACAAATATTTTTTTAAATATTTCCAACGATTTTGCGTCATAAATATTAAATCTTTTCTACAACATAGATTCAATTTATTTGGAATAATTTCTGAAACCTTTCCTGCCGAGACCAAAATTATGGCTACCCAATTCTCTCAAGTTCTTGTTATGATATTAAAAACAAGATGCTTATTTATCGATATGATAATTTTAATGGAAAGTGCCAGTGCCCTACTGCGCAAGAGTGGAACAAATAGCTTGCGTGATAGGGAAGTTCTGGAAAACAATTCATTTTGTTAAATTATTATTGGTTAAATATTCATTTTGTACCGCTAGAAGGAATTAGATTTTTATGTTTACTTAGAAAAGGTTGTAGAACCGAATGGATACGTTATTTGAATGTGACAACCGTTACATAATCATGTTGTTTTTTGTTGATTTCTTCATGTTTTTATAATGAACTTAGTTAAAAGACGCAGCGGTAAGTGCTTTTCTTTTACACAATATGAGATATTTAATTTTGTTTATTAATTTTAGTTTGAACTGTAATAAATTTGTATTTTCTCTGCTATGTCGTAATTACTGTCAAAAGACGTCCACTCGTGGGAATTGGCCTGAGACCACAAGCAGAGGCTTGTGGTCTCAGGCCAAACAGGTTAACAAGCAGAGGAGAGCCTCTGCTTGTTAACCTGTTTTTTACCTTTACCAAAGAAGACAAAAAGTAACAATTTTTTTTTAAGAGGTGTCCAAGGATTTTTTGGTGCCTAGTCAAAATTAGGACTGACAACATCTTGTATTTCATTTGTATTTTCACAAATATGTTTCCTCTTCATTCGAGCAATTTAAAATTAAAATGTAAATTTTAAATACCACAAACACTCAACACATAATAATTAAAACGTCACCATAATGAAGACGCCATAGAGTTCGATTTCATCAGTCGGTGGCTTAATTTAAGTAAACACTCTCGCTAAATGAAGAGAGATTAAATAAGAGGATCTTTGATGACAGTTTTCATTTGGCTCTGTATAATTGTGTTTGATTAGTGGAACTGGAGCTTTAGTTAAAAGAGAATTTTGATCGCCTGCCGTTGCCGTTTTGTATTTGAAACTATAATTTTAAAGACCAAACCACAATAACACTCTAGGGAGGTAACTATACTAATAAGTCTCGACCCGAACTAATAATAAAATATGCAGGTATTTTTCTTGTAAACTGAATTCTGTACGTGTAAACCACCCGTGCTAACGCGGCCCATTTGGTTCTCACCCAGAACTTGGGCCAACGCAGCTTAATCTAAAGATTGACTCGAGCTGTTATCATTTAACAACGTGTTCACCCAATGATTAACATACATTTCTTTGAAAATTGCCTTGTCTTACAAATGTTAGACCAGGACCATATTTTTTTTTTTTTTTGAGCTGACGAACTCCTTAGCCTTTGCTTTACTAAGTGTTGCCAGCGGCTTTGCCCGCTACAATTTTAAAATTATCCCACATGAAGATAAAATTGATATAAAAACTATCCTATGTGTTAATACAGGTTATAAAATATCTGAGTACAACAATTTTATCCAAATGCGTTCAGTAGTTTTAGCGTGAAAGAGTCTCAAACATCCTCACAAACATTCGCATTTAAAATATTAGTAGGAATTATTAAGATAACTACGTAGTCTTTGAAAACTTACAAGCAAATAATTACACGAGGTAAACTGAACTTACATAAGTGACGTGTTAGAATCAAAAGCTATAAATACATACAACCAAAGAATTTAAGATGTTAAAGAAACTACTTCGCGGGGCATCAATGTAAAACTGTAAGAGAGATTTTCCATTTTATTTTATCACCATTAACTTCTTATACCTAGTTGTTCCTTAATCCGTAATCTTAATATAAGTCTTGAACTAATTTCTGTATTTTTTCAAAATTTTAGACCTTGGTAGTTTTGAAGATAAGGCCCCCGGGGACCCGTTGTCGCCAAAACTACTGAGCCTAAAATTTTTGGACAAACAGCCAGACTCACGAGTGATCCTATAAGGGTTTTTTCCTTGAACCCTAAAAAGTGACAATAAATTGGCCGTTCGAAATATTTTGACACAATTTATATTGTGTCCAACCTATCCTGTTGAAACTTCTTCCATAAAGTTCTGTCCAAAGACGTAGAGTTTTAGCTAACCTGATGAAGTTTTTTAAAATTTGTTCTATTAACACAATAAATTGAACAAATTTTAAATAACTTCGTTCTTGTTACAAAGTTGCTAAGCTCAATATTACTCATTAAATCCAGTTGGAGCTTATACAAGTTTGATGAAATTGAAAACTATATTTCAGTATCGGAAATTTGCGAATCTAGGTCAAATAAATTTCTGAACCTATTAACGAGTTTCTCGATTTTATAATTATCAAACGCATAAAAGTTTCAGTCTATAATTCGGGGAGTGCTACTGACTAAACTAATCATGAATGTGTTGGTTGTGGAAACACTTAAATTCTTTTATTTTTGGGTTTATTTTTCCCATTTTTATTGATGACTGCTTCGTTTCAATGGTCTTCTGGTCAGGTAGAGTATTATTATACTATTACCCTGTATCGTCCACTGCTGGGACAAAGATCTCTCTCCGTGACTTTCGAATCTTCAAATCTAGGGTCAATGTGGACAACAGGCTGGTCGTTGGTTCTGTCCACCTCATCTCGCCATCTTCTGCGAGGTCTGTCGTATTCCCGACGAGGTGTGGGTCAAATAACTATGATGTGGAGCCCTGACACGCCAGAAGGCGGTAGAGTGTTATTTAGTTTTAGAATTTGTCAGAAGCTGTGCCACTTATTTTCTTACGTTGCTTTATGAAAGCTTTTTTTTGTTGTGAAACGGACGTATTTGGCCACACCAAACCGACCATACGTGAAATAAAAACCCCGAAACATTCATTTCCGAAGTAATACATCGTTACCACCCGTAATCATTTAAGTCAAAAACTGCAATGCCTCACTAGTTCATAAACCAAACGTTCCAAAGTTAACACTTTGCTAAGTATGTTCCTCCAATTATTAGGTTCAACAGGGTCGAACGACTCTTGGTCCAAGTGTGACCTAACAAGCTAGTGCCTTAACAAGCCAATCAAATCTAAGGCCTTGCAATCTGTGGGTGAACTAACCGCAGCTAAACCACGGTCATCGAATGAATCGTTCGAACACGACTGAGTTACAATCCTCCATATTTTATGATTTTATTTGTCGGTTCTACTTGCGCTTTGACGTTTATTCCAGTGTCTGTTACTAAAGGAATGTTTTACGAGACTTTGGGTTTGTTATTTTAAAATGGGAGACTTGTTGAGTTAGGAAACTGTAGTGACTAAAATAAGATTATAAAATGTCGGTAAAATTCATAATTGTTTCTGCTTGTAAACTGCCCTGTTGGTCGAGTGGTCGAAAACTGGACTGCTGAAAAAGAGAACCATCACGCTTTTTATCCCCGAAGGGTTATGCAGAGGTGTACCTAATAGGGTAGTTGACATAAAAAATCGAATTAATCCAACAAATAGATTTCCAAAAAATATTGGACACGTATTCATTCTTTTTTCACGTAAACAATAAATGAAGACGATACAGTGCTTAGAAAAGTCGCGCGACGTCACTGTTTGGTACATTTTTTACCAGAAAGTGATGTCACTGTGATGTGTGATGTCACTCACGATTTTTTACACGTTTTTTTTTTCGTCTAATTTTATTCATTTGATAAAACAAAAAACACGTATCTAATATTTTTCGTTAATCTAACAGACGGGACTAAACAGAATCATATTTTTTTTTAAGTCAGTCAACTACCCTACTGTACACCTACATTTCTCCAGTTATGTTTAAATCTTATATTATAGGGGGCTATCTATTTTCACTTAAAAAAATCATGATGGAAAAACCTAATAACTCTTTGTTCGGCCCGGGCATCAAACCCAGGATCTCATACCCAGCAGTCGCGCTAGCAATGACTAGACCAACGAGGCAATAAAATGCTTAATGTAAAGAAGACTCGAATAAAAAAAAAATATTGTATTACACTGGACAGTAAATGGTGGGTTTTGATCCTTTTCTACAACCTCCAGTATAATTTAAGTACAGCTGTTGATTTCCATTACTAGTTTAAATCATTAGCTTAAATTTTACTGTATTAGTTTTTGTATGAACGAACTATCACACAACAAAAAATAGAGAAAAATTTAAAAACTCCAAAGGAAGTAAATTAAAAAAAAAATTAAATAAAAATACTTTTTCTCTCCACAAAAATTTACTTTATTTTAATATTTTCTCTTATCGCGTAGATTAAGCAAGAAAGTTTACAGTTTCAATTAAAACCTCTTTTTTCGTTATCCGAGCTCCGGTTCTTCTAGTCGGTTACTTGAAAGCTCAAACTTCGTTATTCTCCACTCATAGTTGCAATAAGCTTGACCAAACTTTCTTAAAGCTTTAATTAATTTTGTAAGGGTTTATAATCTTACTTTAATGGTTAATTTAAATTAGTTACTCAAAGCCTTGGTATAAAAAGTACGTTTATTAAAATTGTTTTATGTGTTTTTCGATTCATTTGCATACGTTTACGACCTTTGGGTGAGAGAAATAAATTAGCTGATACAAATGTAATTTTATATCTGAATATAACAGTAACATTTTTAACTTTGACTGGTTTAAATGGTGCCTAATAATATTTTGGTAAAGCCACAAGATAATTTAAGTAACACTGGTGATTTTCACATTGAAAGAAAAACTTGCGCATGTGGTGATATTTGCGTAGAAGCCAACTTCGATTAAAGTAAGCTAAATAGAACATAGAACTAGGGCCTCATAAAATTAAACCAGTACTAAAATAATAGGGAAAAATGAGGGTGTATCCAATTGAAAACTTATCAAATAAGACATCATTCTCCTGCTCTTAACCCAATTTATAACATTTTTCTCACAGTATGTTCGAAAATAGTGACACTTATTAGTTTCTCACAAATGTGGTCAAGTTTAAAGCATCGGAAGTGAATTATCATAATACACTGTAAGATTTCACGGAACATTTCAAATATTCACAACCTCCAGTCAACGGTTCTCTCTAAAGAATGTAAGATATTGGAAAACCCATAACGGGACCTTTAATAAAGGATAAGCTGAATAACTTTAGCGTTGTTCCCAATAAATTCTTAATATTTTGTAACTTTTAACCCTGTATAAGTGGATAGGGAGAAGTTTTCATAAGTTGGTAATTTAATATAAAAAATATTTACGAATGAACCTTTTTATTTGTGTCAGATGTATTTATTTTCAAATAAGATCCTCCTCTTGGGAACTTTTTCTTTCTTCATCGTGAACAACTTAAAATTAGTATTGAATATAAGTAATTTTTGCTTCAGGATCATTTGCTCCAACAACAGCAACATTCTTTACTGGACTGGACTGAATCTCTGAAATAAAAGGAAAATGGTTATTTAAGTAAAAACACAAGGAAATAATATTTTGTGGAGATCATTTTCTTCTGTAAAATCTTTCTTACAAAACTCAAAATGATTGTCCCTTCGCTCACAACTATTTCAGCTAAACCCATAATAAAATATTCATCCTCATAAAATCTACTATACGGGAGGCATTCCACTTCCTATTAACGTTCGCACACAATACCTGAAAAATATTTTCGAAGCACGCTAGGAACTCCGCAATAAAAGGTAAACAGAGAAATAACGGGAACATTAGTTTTCATATAAATGGAAATATAACTCCCGGTAATAAGCACTTCAACTTCAGCTTGGCAATTGCTTTTTTACAAATAGACGCTGTTCTGGGGATCGAGTTTATTTACGACATTATTCTTATAATGGGCCCGTAGTACGGCCCTGGGGCCCAGTTTTAGCTGAAAACATTCGCATCGCAGCTATGGGACGCATTAAATTTTAACTTTGGATGCTAAGATCTGTATTGTACTTTTAACTTCTTTGAGTTTATTTATTCATTTTATAATCAAAGTCGGGAGTTGCATTTTCCGGCAGTTTGTTGGTGACTTCGTGGTTTTTTGTTCCACTTCCTTTGATGTTTTATATTTTTACTCGTTGTGTACGACTTATACTAGTAACCTTTATTTTTTAACTTTTATGCATTTTGTCACTATTATTAATTAAGTTAAATAAACTTAAATGATTAAGTGAAATTAGGTTGATTAATGTCGTAGTATCAAAGTCAATTATTTTAGTAATACACCTACTTAATTCTGTTACTAATAGATTGCTAGCTTATGTATTAGGCTTAATTACAGTAAAACACCCCACTTTATCTTTATTTACGAAATAAATTGTACTAAACCTTGGCTTTGACTGATGTTTAGTACTAAATAGTTAAACCTATTTCTATTTTATTTATTTTTGAACCAACGATGTGCATCTGCCTCACTCATCTGTTGACGATAATGACCCAATATCAGGATTTTTGTGCCAAATGTGAGTGAAATATAAATGATTTGTATTGTGTGTAACAAACACACAAACCTGCGATAAACGTTTTAAATGGTGTTGAAAACATAATCAAAATCCGTTGTTCAGTTTAAAAGGTCGAAATGATTATAATTATGGATGGACAGACATTTTAATTTACTTTAATTTTTAATCATTTATAAGCGTTTAGGTATTTTTTTAAATGAGATACATGATCACGTTAATTTTAATAAAACTTTTACGAATTTCCAGCTGATATAAAATCTACGATTTTTATATGAACGTCTAAGACTTGAATATTTTATGCAGCGTCTGTAGTTTGATTTCCATAAAATGAGAAGAAAAACTGCCAAGTTTCAAGTTATCAATAGCCATATAGCGATCATAATTATTAAAATATATTTTAGCTATCAAACAGTTTTTGATAGCTATGCATTAGCAATGCTGTTGATTTTTGATCTTTTCAGAAATCAATGCAGTTTTATGTGGTTTAGCGTAATCTATCAAAGCATTATCGTTATCAGCCTTCTGTGTTCCTAATTTTGGGACATAGGATGCTTCGCTTTAAAAAAAAGTTACCCCACACTAGGAATTTCTTCTGTATCGTGTACTGTACAAACATTTAAGCTCACATACACAAATGCCCAAACCCAAAACAACTATCTGTAGATCATACAAATATTATTTGTTCCGTGCGGCAATCGGACCCGCGACACACAGCGCAGCAGTCCAATCGCTCAGCCTCTGCGCCAACCGTGCTGTCTTTGAAAGTGAATGGGCTGCAACCCTAAACCTGACTTTAACACAAATAGAATAGGAACTTCTTGACAAGAATTATCTGATGATACTCGTAAATCAATTTCATCAGAGAGCAGCGGTGGGCTAGTGGTGGCTTACAAAGTCGTGGGTTCGAACCCAGGCAGACGCATAACTTTGTGTAATTTATTTCATCACCGCTGTTCTCAAATCGCGAGGAAACCATGTCTTTAGAACGAAAAAAGAAGACATGTGACATCTACCAACCCGCACCGGGCCCGCTTGATGATTTATACCCCATCCCTCTCCTAGAGAGGAGGCCTGAGTCCTTACAGTGGGAACTTAAGGCTGATTATGATGATGATGAAATCAATTTGATCAAATTAACTCACAATAGTAAACAGACTTATAAAAAACCACCAAATAATTCCAGTAAAACAAAATTCAGGAAACGAAAAACCACATTCACAAAAAAACATCTGAATACAAATTTATATACAGTGTGACGCCAACCGCAGTAGAACAACAGTTGCCCAGTGTGCCAAATCCGTAGCGTATCTGACAAAACCGTGTCCAAACGGCCAGTTGCTCGAATAGCAGAATTAGTGCATAAATCCCAACTACGCTAGTGCTGAGATTAGCGTTCCTGATTTAAACTTCATTAAGTTTTCATGTAGCGATTATTTTTTGTACGTTTATGTTTTTATTTTGTCATTTGTTTTGGATTATGTATGAAGCTCCGTTTAAAAAATATTAATATTCAAAAGAAACGTGACACATTGAATAATATCATTTAAACTGCCAATAGTTTTACTGTAAAATCTAACTTTTACCTAAGTTCAATGCAATAAATTATTAAAGTTTGCTTTTTTAAGTTTTCAGCCTTATCTATCTTTATGAATGTTCGACCGCAAACCGTAATCCGAATAAAATAAGCCGCACTGAAATATCACACGAACGATCAAAATATTTCAACTTAATTTTCGTACAAATGGACAATTGGTAGCGAATGTTACTTTTATGAAAGCTATTTGTTGCGGGTTGCACAGATATTCCTGGTTGCCCGGACATGTCACGGAGCGGACAGGCTGCGCTGTCCACATTTCCACAGCCCCGAGGCGAGAAATAGTCGCGATTTTGTGTTTATTTTAGGTAACGCCTTTTGAATTATGCGGTCCACTGTGCAAGCTTATACATTTTAAATGTGCGATCATTGACTGCGATTTTATAATATTAGACTATTGAAGATTTGTTACAGAAACTGATTTCTATACAAGTATTCATAAAAATACTACTGACATAGGTTCAACTTTTTTATTAGTATGTTTGGTATGGTATGGTCATATTACATTGGTGAGGATAAGTTTCATGTTGTAGTTTTCATAAGAAGGTGTACTCCTACCATAAACCGAGACTACTTCACTAAAATAACAAATTTCCCACTAATTGTTATTCCCTCTCAATGAGAGGAGGACTATGTCCCGGCAGTGGGAACATTAATAGGCTGTTGATGATGATGATGATGAATTGTTATTGCGGTTTGATATACAGAATGCTTGGTAGTGCTACCATCATCTACTTGAACTACTTTAAGGGGAACCACAAATAAGCGTTTGCATTGTCTTTGTGTTTGTAGCATAAATATATTTTCTGATTTCGGTCATCGTCGTGACATCGTCTTTATCATAAACTAGCGGACGTCACGCGGTTTCACCTGGTAGTTCCCGTTTCCGTGGGAATACAGGGATAAAAAGTAGCTAAAATGTAGATTTCTAATGTTTAGAAAATTTTAGAAATCGGCGCAGGAGTTTTTGAGTTTATTCATTAGAAACATACATACACAAAAATACAAATCTTTCCTCTTTATAATATTAGTGTAGATTACTCCACTCTAAATCGCAGCGCTTAGCTTTCCTTTGTCACCACATTTCCAACCACTCCACTCCCACGCATACAGAAGCTGGTTTACAATCTAAGCGCCAGACACAGTTCTAATCCAGTATTAGATAATGTTATTCAGCCACTCCATCGCTTATCTAAAGCGCTGTAAACATATCTATCTGCTCGCTACAAGCTTGCAAGCGTGGCTAAACATTCAAACTGATACAGCAGCAGTTACTGTCCAATATCCGGCAGAGTCGTAGTTTCCGGCCACCGAGCCGTCCCTGCCATCTGTCGCGTGTTGCACTTACCAATATTATATACTTTAATATACCATGACATTACTATGTCGGATTTCTGCATGCCTGGTACTTATAATTATGTTACTTAATAATAAATTCAGCTTTACTCCTTAGTAAAGTCAAATGTATTGCTATTTTCACAATTGATATTCGATACTTACTGATTTTACTTATTCAAAATCTAAATCTAAATATTTTTATTTCACAAAGGCCTACATGGGCACTTATGAAACGTCGACAAAAAGGTGCTTTAATGTGTATCGTAATTAAAATTTAAAAAATAAACACATTTTTTTTATATTTACATTACTCTACTCAATAAAACTGTTCGGATTGTAAAACATAAATTTGTGGTGATCTCTAAATCTATTATGATTAGATATATTATGCTTAGCTTGGGACTAGATGGCGTTGTGTGATAGTTGTGGAATATTATTATTATTATTATGAATTAATAATACTGTTAGTGACGAGATAATATTTTTGAAAAAACGACTTAACATAGGTCTACCAATCTTATTAGGACCTCTTGTTATCTTTTCATGCGTTTGTTTTAATTCCTACTAATTTTCTAAAATTCATCAGCGCATAAACTAAATACTCAAAATAAAGTGAAATTCGCCTCACCTTCTTACAAAGAAAAATAATTCTAGCGAATAAATTTCAGATTTCAACATTCAAATGTTCACAGTCTGTGGTATTCACGGCTAACCGCTACGGTCAATTCAAAAGAATGTTGAATTTTCTTTTCAAAACTCATAGAAACGCTGCAACGGTGGAAGTGGCGTCTTTGACCGGATATTGAAGAGTTAAACTGTGTTTCTTCGGTTTTATACCAGGGATCTTTGGAGAAAATCTAGTTTTTTCATTAGTTAATTAAAGTGTCAACTTCAAAAGAAAAATTCAAAACGTTTTCTTTTATTTTATGAAGTTTCTGGAGTGCTAACCGTATACGTTTTAATAAACTTAGGGTTTATGATTTTACTAACAGAAGTTAACAAGCAGTCCAATTTTATGTATACAATAAAAAAATCTAACCTTTTAGTCCAAACAAAAAACATCCAAAATTACCTAACAACTCCTAACAAAAAAAAACAAACAAAACATTTTCATTTTAAACTTTCGAACTTCGCATACAGATTTCCAACATTAGTACTTGTCTCCAGTAATTTTTAACCCATTTTGCGCTTGGCTGTAGCGAAATATTATTTGAACGTTATTCTGTGACGTCACGTGCATCTGATTCGGGACGTCCCGCCCCGCTGCCCCTTGGGCCATTAATCATTGGGACTGTCTACGTGTCGCCCTGACTGGGACCCTGTTACGTAGGTACTAGAATTTACTACCGTAGCTATCTAAAAACACATTTTTTTGCTGCAAAATCAATTTGCAGGCCTGTGAGTTCGATATTCTAGGACGAAACATTAAATTAATTTAATGTTTTGCTGTATGCAGGTTGACTGAAAGCCAGCGCAACAACAGTCGGAAGATATGATGATTCTGATATTAAAGTCCCCCGAAGTATAAAACGACACCTTCTTCGTGTGTCGATGACAGTTCAAATTGACTCAGCCCAAAATTTGGCGACAAGTTAAGCATTTTCAGTAGCGAACATCAGCTCTTGTAAAGTGCAAATATCAAGTGCCGCATCGTTTGTTGGGCAACTCCACATTTACACTCCACAGCAGAGTGTAAATGAGCATATAATTATGCTTACTTCAATAGTTATGGAACTACTGAAGTAATCGCGATATGGTCATATACATACAGATGTGGCGACAGCAAACTGTCACTCCTTATTAGTTCAGCATTGCAGTAATTAAGCCCGTCAGTCAAATGTAACCGTGTTCTGCTCATCCGTTATGGACGTTTTCATTAAGGGAACAATACGGCTGTTACCTACAATATAATATATATTTACGTGTTTTCATATAGTAGGTCGTCTTGTGTAAAGACCGCGATTTATTCCCATGAGTTCGACTAAAAATCTGAGCCTATAGTGGAAAAGAACGAATTTGAGTAAATGTTTATAAGTATAATATTTTTGCTTGTCGAATGGTAGAATGTACCAGGAACAAAACTACTAATGTATTACCTTAAATATATATAAAGCTACATTTAATGCAAATAAGTAAATTAATTCCATTCTATTCTAAGGATGGTCCTTTAACTAACACCATCATCTGCCTAGCCTGCTACGTACTATGTTATGAATATATAGCGAAAATATGAATGAATAGCGGTATTTTACATGGAGCGACGGGTTATCTGACCTGAACAACCCAGTTAGCACTGCGTAATACATTACCCCTTGATAAGACTTTCATCCTTTAAGTAACTCGGCAGGGGTAAAACTACAGTATTGATAATTCCTGTTTGCAGGCTACAGAATTCTACGGCGCGTTCTTGTTCCACGCGCGTCTCAACAAGATGTCAGCAACATTCTAGGGTCGACGCCCGCCGGGGCTGCGGGTTGTTCGAAAGGGATACGGCGACCTCGGCACAAAAAAAAGGAACATGGGTGGTTTTCAGTAGAAGTCTGACACTCCCAACCACTCTGCCCATTTGATGATTTCACACCCTCCAAAAAATACTAGGCTATAGGAAACTACTATAATTGACAAACCATTTTGATCTGATTGATAATACAAGACAAGTGTTTGCAAGATCGTGCCTAATTACCCTTTGTGTCCGTGGGTGCCCACGGACACAAAGGGCTAAGAAGGAACATTGGTGGTTTTTAGTCAGTCGAGTCTGAGACGGAGGAGTCATTTGATGATTCCCACCCTCAAAAGATCGAGTCCCGTACGGTTAATAAAATTACCCTTGAGCGATCTAATTGTCTACAGAAAGCATGGTTCGCCGTTGAACGGTAATAAGAAAAATCGATTATCATGCCTAATATCCGGCAGACTGAAAAACATAATTTAATTATCCATATAAAGAAGTAAATACTACAGAGTATTTAGTACGAGTATGAATATGAGTAATTTTATAGTAGGTAAATATGACTGTTTAGGTATTCTAACATCCCCGTCGGGGCTGCAGGTTGTTCAGAAGTCACCGCGGCCTCGACATATAGGGCTAAGAAGGAACATGGGTGGTTTTTAGTCAGTAGAAGTCTGACACTCCCTTTCGCTCGGCTCAAGAGCGGGAGGTGTTATTTAATGATTTTCCACCCGCCGAAAACAAAAAAAAAGTATTCTAACATCCCAAATGAATACTTTTAATCCTTCAAATGCCTGTCACTTTTTTCTTTCCCCTTTTTCAACCACTATTATGATATTTAAGTTACTGATGAATATGAACCACACCTTTTTCGCCTCCCGACCTCTTTTTTACCCAATTATGATGTAAGTTAATACTGAACAGTAGTTGGGTGTCAAGTAACACCGGGGTTTAATGATTTTTGGCACGGGGCGTGGGTTGAGTGTCTTTAAATTTAAGTGTGTTCCTGACACGAGGGTATTATTTAGTTCCCGTCAGAGCTTCGGGTTGTTCAAAAGAGATACCGCAGCCTCGACACAAAGGTCTAAGAAGTAACATGAGTGGTTTTTAGTCAGTAGAAGTCTGACACTGTGCAAAAGCATTAAATGACTCCTCCGGCTCTGGGAAGAGCGGTAGGAGTCATTTGATGATTTCCCAACCTAAAAAAAAAAGGTGTAGGAAAATCCTTATTCTATCTCTCTCTTTCTCTCTTTTCAACCTTTCACCAGCCAATGCTGAGTGTAGATCTTTTCCAAATCTCTCTTATATTTTTTATGGTATGGTGTCTTGGATATATCAAGTCTTGGATTATCATTAAAATTAATGGAATTTGAAAGGATTGTTTACCATGATTGTTGTTTGTTTTCCAGTTTCTTCCAGCCACTTTTGCTTACTTAAATGCTTCCAGTTAAGTGCTCAAATATATACCATATCAATGTTAATGTAAATACAGTTTATTTCCAAATAATAAATTAATGTCAAAAAAATCTAAAGTAAAATAAATGTAATAAATGTATGTATGTGATAAATGTAATAGTTTTTTTGCGAACTATTTTTTTTTTATATTGTATTTATTTTATATTAAGGCGTTTTTTTTGTGCTCACACCATAAATAATTTTATTATTATAAGTCTATACGTGAGGACTTGTAATTGGCTTTCTGGTGACTACGATTTCGTTCTCCATGTACTAAATAAATAAATAAATAAAATTGACTATTTGGTGCAAACTGATTAGGTGCTTACTCAGTCCATTTTAGTTTCTGGAGCTTTGTACAACTTTGAGCTATAACTCTTCTTTTTGCATCTTTTAGTTTTAAACAACATCTTTTTATCTGAAACATTTGTGCGTATAGAACACCGCGAAAACTTTGATCCAGTAGTTTTAGTTTTCTCACAAAACAAGAAGTAAACACTTACTCGGATACTGAAACCCATGACTATAAAATAAAATTATACAAAGCTGCTTACGACTTATTTTCAAACTCCGATAATGAGGTACTAATAAACACTTCAAACTCATCAAATGAAAATATATCGGTAGCAACTTGTTTATTTTTGGAAGTAGTCTCTTTGGATATACAAATTCGTTACATATCTCCCACTTAATAGAAACATTCAAAATTATACTCTCAGCTGCATTTATACAGTGTATTTTTGTTTGGTGATTCATGCTGTTTGTAGATGGAAGCAACATTAATTAATTAAGCAACAGTATTAAAGAAAACCGAAGTTAAAAGAATGTTTGAAAGTGAGAGACATCATAATAAAGTTCTCAAAAGTTTCAATACATTAATTGGTACAATTTATTTGAGATTAGGAGATACCTTTACTTATATTCCTTTACAATTTGTCTTTGAAAGGGAATTCAGAGGGATTGAGTATTAAATTATGAAAGGGATGTAAAATTAATTAATTTCTGAGATAATAAAACAGACTCTAACTTTATAACGTAATTTTATGTTACTCTGGATATGTCTTGTTTTTGTTTCTGAATCTCATTTGTTTCAGAGAACATCTCCGCGAGGTACTTCAAGGCCAATTAGTTTATCTGTATAATTAATTATTTGCTAATAGATTGTTTAAATCAAGAATTAATCATTAATTACCAACTGCTCATGTATCAAAATTATTTCGTCCAAAAGGATTAACCCGATTATCGGTTTCACTGTAACATTGTACATAATTTTGAGTTAATTAAATTAATGAATTCATTAACCTACCTTTCAGGCATTTTGCTTACAAATAAACCGCTAATAATTGTCACCATATAAAATTGACATTTATGATTATTCCTTTAATCCGATTGACCTGTTGGAACATCGAAATGCAACTTTACCTATTAATCGATCTGTTGTCGCATGTCGTCCACGCTATCAGTCCATTCATCCACTCTGTCTTGGGGCTATGTCCTCACTGGTCGAACAGTGAGCAGCTGACAGAACGTTTACTGACTCGAATTGGCAAATAAGTCGTTTACTTAATGTGGAGTGAGTGGTGAACTGCAGATTATTAGCCACGAAACCCTGGGAAACTTTTGGCGAAAGAGGCCAGTCACGGGCGTAGCGAGCGTATTTTGCCGCCTATTGCAGTTTTTACTGCGCTCACCGGCGCAAATTGCGTACAATGCGCGCTGTGTGGACACACTATTTAAAATTTATTGTTGAGGCTAACTGGGATCATACAGACAGCCACTCATTGTTTGCCTAATGAGGACACAATTCAAGCCTCAGTAATTGGGGATACGGTCCCATACACATAATCCTACAAAAAAAGTCCATGTTTTTCGCAATTTTCTCTACCGATTGACATCGCAAAGTTAATCTATCAATACGTTATTACTGCGAATTCTGTAGAAATCTTTCAGTGTAACAGGCGGGAAATGACTTTGGAAAAATTTGGGCCAGTTACCTCAACTAATGAGGCTGACGTCCACCATGACTTACCCTAAACAAAAACAATAAAGGCATGGAGTCTTACACCTATAATTTACTTTTTCCTGCCGTAGTATTCGCTTAAATGAAGCACTTTCTCATAAAAATGTATGTATACTTGTATAATGTAATGTATACTCTGAACGTATACGTTGAAATGTAAAATACATTTCAACGTATACGTTCAGAGTTGTAAAAATAATAAAGCCGTTTCTGTTCATCATTTTTAAATAGACATATGAAATTGTGTAGGATTCAATACATACACTCATACATCACTCATACATTTCACTTAGAATCAGTTCATCAGCTACAACAGTTCCCATAATATGATTAATTTGATTAGCTTCAGAAAAGAAACTTACACTATTATTTTCATTTACAAAATCCTCTCCACGCCACCCTAGTCCCCTCGCGATGCAAAAGTTAACACAACAGGCCTGTGATAAACGATTGACTCAATGACTTGAAAAAGTAACGCCCCAAAACGACGATCGTGGTCCGACTAACGACTGCCATTATCCTGCGATATCACGAAAACGGGTCGAGTCCGGACCATGCTTTTCACTTGCTGCGATTTTGCTCCAAGCTGAAGTGGGGCCCAAATGAGTCTAATTTGAACGAATTGGACCACTCGCGATCAACGCTTCTGTTGTGAATACTGGAACGTGGCAAAAGTTTTCACCTTAAGTTGGACCTGATTTTGTATAGAAATGTTCGGAAAAAATGTTAGTTGTTAGTTGGTGCAGTAAAATTTGTTGTAGATGAACAAAACTTACCGAGTTTTGGACTTACAGAAAACGTAATTTTCATCTTTTGACATCTTGATAAGCAGAGGAGCTCGTGGTTAAATATTTACAGCTACATTTTTTTTTGGTAGGTGTGATATCATCAGATAACCCCTCCCGCTCTTGGGCAGAGCGAAAGGGAGTGTCAGACTTCTATACTGACTAAAAACCACCCATGTTCCTTCTTAGCCCTATATGTCAAAGTCGCAGAGCTACTTTGATCAGAATATAAGTATGTTACCTAAATATCACGCCTGTAATGATGGAAATATTAGGACAGGGGTTTCCTTATAAGTACTTACACAAACATTTCAAGTTATTTTTCAAGCTTCAACCGACTACCAGATTCAGCCTTCGTGGCTGCTACTTAGAAATTACTAAAGAAAAGAAAAGAAATTACTATTATTAGTTACCCGGAACCCAAACCCACGACCTCATGTTCAGCAGTTGAGCTTGCAACCACAAGACCAAAGAGGCAGTCAACTTGTATGTTTACATTCTAAAAATACACGTTGACTGAAAGATAGAGTATACGCCTCTTGTGCAGCAATCAATCAACTTACTCTAAGTGACGGCAAAGGCTCGTCTATATCAATTGTAGCCGTTATCGCTGTATATTTGTAAGGGAGTTGCCAAATAAATAAATCATATTGCTGTGGGTCATTCATCAAAACTCAATCTCGGTTTATTTATAGACTCTTTTCCTTCCATGTTTTATTAATTGGTTTAGGGATTTCTGCACTTTGGGAAGTGATTGTTTCGCTATTTTTTTATGTGCAAAGTAAGATTTGAAATCCAAATTGCTTTTCGGCTTTAACAATTTATACAAACGATGTAAGCCGAGTCTTATGGGAACGTTCCCTAAATTACTATCAAAACAATTATCCGAAATAATCTCAATCAAATCTTAAATCATCATTAATAATTAAGATCACAAAATTACTCTGATCCCACGAAACAAATTACGTTGAAACATAACTCCTTCATCTCAAAGATTTTGTTCATCACTGAGATAATAATTTTGTGGAAGCGTGAAGCTTGTTGGTATCGATTTCCGAAACAAAATTTCTCAGTGGCATAAAATGGAAGGAGCAGAAACGACGAACCTCGTTAGTGCAAAGACGCCGCTCATTGGATTAATTAGTTCCCCGTTCGAGAGAACAAGCCGACATACTTTCGCTGCCGGTATATTGCCGCCGACACTCGAAGAACCCTTATTGTTCAAGACGCTTCACAATTTCATGTATATTTTAAGTTAGCCGCGTAGCAAAGTCGTCGCAAGTTGTCTGTTACCCCCTTAATCCTTTAACAATGTTAGAGGAAAGTATTCAGCATGCTCTAAGGAGTTTCCACTTTGTTTAGTATGAATAGTTAATTAAGAATTAATTGAATTTTAAAGTAAATTATGTTATTGTTGTTAATTTTGCATTAGACTTGTTTGGGGTTTAGTGAGGGGATTTCGAATTTGTAAAATATGTAAAGGGGCCTTTGTGTATGTAATATTCTTGTTAAGATAATACTCTGAAGGCCATTTTGTTTTATCTGATGGGGGATATTTTTATTTGTTTTGAGCTCGTACAAGAGAGTTCAAGTATCATTCTAAGTTTTCTTATCTAGAGAACGGGGTTGAAAAGTCGTTTATTGAAATGGACCACTTCTCGTCGTGTGAGGACAAGAAAATGCAATATAGTCTGCGATGTCTCAGATTGACGACACTTCGTTATTGAGCAAAGGGTGATTTAAAAAAGTAGAGACGATTCCACATTTATTCTCGAAACTATTTTGTTTATCTGCAACATTTCAACATGCACATCACACACAAGCATAAGCAATAAACGTCAAATGATGTTTAATGGAAATTGTTACTGTTATTCTTAAAACCATTTGCCGTTTTAAGAGCCACTGCTTTTCAATGTGGCAACTTGGATTTTAACTCATGACCCACAGCCGCAGGGCTTGGCCAGGGGGACTTGCTTATGCAAGTAGAGGGTAGACAAATCTGTCTATCCTCTTTCTAAGTCTTTTGCTAAGCGCACTGCTGGAACTCGACACAAAGTCACGGCAAATCACACTCACAGTATTACTAGGCTAATTTGTTCAGTCCTGATTACTATGACGGCTGTTGCCTTTGAGCACTCATAAAACAGGATTTCACACAGGGAAGATATCCCGTAAGAATCAGTATTAGTTTCGTATAAAATAGACCATACTTCAGTACATTTTCACGATAATCGCATGAACAATGAGGGTTGTTTACTAAGTCGGCAAGGTGTCCCTCTCAAACGATGACGGCACTCATCAAACAGTAGTAATCACAGCAGGAAATATGATTCGCTCCAGTTTTTACCCGCCCACGTGTGGCTCTCGCAATGTGTGAAGCGTTTCGCACGCCTCCGACGGTGCCTTTGTCGGCCTATTTGGTATACAAAGAGCAAGTGACACGTTTGTGACAGAGTAGAGGATTTTGAAATAAGTATTCCACTAGATATTGCGGCATTTAGTGGGGAATGAAAATTTGGTATCGTTTCACTCAGTACTAAATGGAAAAGGCTCGCCCCCTTTAACGTGGGATTTTTAAAAAGTATGGCAAAATACGGGTGTGATGTTATATGTTATGTGTCACTGGGTTGTGGAGGTCAAAAAAAGACAGTCGTTTCATGCAATATACCTACTAGTATTGAGCTGCTTCTGGTTACACTGGAAGCCGATCCCAACTCAATTTTTAAGTTTCAAGTAAATTTTTATACCCCTCTTGTCATAATATGACAAGAGGGGTATAAAAATTGACTTCTAAAAATATTGTTCAAATCTTTTTTTGTCAAATCCAGAGATATTGCAATTAGTTGATTATGACTTGTGACCTAATTAAATGTTCTGCGGAGATTGGACACTGACAGACAAGTACGAGTATTAATATGGACGTGTCATATCTGCAATTAGCCATATTTGAAACTGTTTGATCGTTCGGCGACTCCTAAGTCTCGAAAATCATAAGGTCACTTGTGTTTAGAGTGAATGGAATAAAAACTTAAATAAGTGTGGGTAGTATCAACCATATCTCACGCAATCTAAAAGAAATAAACGTCTTTTCCTTTAATCAATTTAAAAACCATCTTACAGTTTCCCCTAAACCATAAATATGTCCCTAATTCCCGATAGACCCGACATTCTGTCCTATTTATTTAATCTACGTTGGACGAAAGTAGCTGACACATGGACATCAGTCATTCCTTCGGTCTGTGGCGCGTGACCACAAAAACAGATGCCTTAACTTGGTACAGTCCATTCACGAATATTTTCACATCTTACAGCTGCAATCAACTATCAAACTTATTTTTGTATTAATAAAGATCACATTGTATTTTAACACAAGTCAGTGATAGCAACTTAACAACTACCTTATTTCTAAGAAAATAAATATCAGTGTAATTTTGACAGTTATTGTACCCTTTACTTTAAAAGTAAAGGGTACAATAACTGTCAAAAGACTGGACATGCTCTTATAAAAACTGAAAGGGCAGACGGGTCGTACTGATTGTCATGGACAAAGGTCCCCGCTATGACATAACAGGCCGTAATTAATATTATTAGTTGTCAACGGCAGATGATTATTATTCTTATAATTTTAGGGACACCGTCTTTTATTTGTTCGTTAATTTGTGCCGATGCTGTTTTGTTTTATCTAGTTTCATAGGAAGATTCCAACATTTTATGTAGTCATTTTTGTGTATCTTTATTTACATTAGGTATTAAATAAATGTTTTTGTGTCTGTCAAATTCTATATAATCAAAACATCTCGATGTTTTTTTCATTTGCAAAATCTGTACTACACAGCGGGTTGATAAAATCTATGTAATATTTAATTAAAAATAAACTTTGCATACCGTCCATTATACGTATATATATCGTACCAAATGTAAATCGTAAAAGGTAATAATATATCTAAAGCAAAAAATAAACTATTGAATAGTCACGAAGTCTGTCACCATAATCTACAACATACTGCAACATACGGCAAATCACATTAAACGGATTCCATTTAATTCCGTCATTAAACGTTTTTTTATGGTAGAACGTGAAACAAGAAACTCAAAAACAATAGACAAATATCGGGCGACATAATGTGTTTTTAAAAGAATGTCACCATATGGCCAGCGGAGACTATAAAACTCGATAACATCAGAGACAGTTGGTTTCAAGATTATGGAGCTAATTATCGAAATTGTTTTGTTTATTGTTACTATAAGTTCTTCAAGGTTATTTTTAATATTTTTGTGAGTATTTTTATGGTAAGAATGAGTTTTTTTTTGTCGTCATGTGAGTGGTGTCTCTGCAATCTTTATACCAATAATTTTTGCGGTTAGTGGAATCATAGAACTTCAACGAACACCTTGGGAGGCTCTATTTGCAAGAGCTTGATTTACACACCTGTACTTCAGGACACGGCACACTTTGTGCCTCTCTTTGGACCCTTAACCACTTTTTTTTCCTAGAAACGGAAAGCTATTTTTGATTAGGGGTTGTCAGATGTTCCATAGAAAATATTTCCCAATATAATTCTGGTATGAAAATTCTGGCTGTTATCGAAATCCAACTTGTATTTCGATAACAGCGATACAGTAAATATACCTTTGTCAAAAAGATACCTACTGATTACTAAAGTTGTACCTACTACTAAAAGAGATTATTACACAATAACAACTTCAAAATAAAGGAAATTTGAGGTTTTCATTCCTAAAATTAGAAATATAAAACGTTAGCACTGTTTTCTATCCGAAATTCTCTTGAAGATGTTTAACTCGAAAAGTAGGTAATTAGGCATAAAAAAGGGGTTTAAAGAGGACGGAATCGAAAAGGATTTTTACATTGAGATCGAAAGAGTTAATGAAGAATATTGCCCCGGGCTACTACCGTTCCTTTCAATTAAACCGTAGTACCGTAATACTACTAATCGGAATATTATGTTTCAATTCCTTTACCAGAACTCTTTGAGTTATTTATATAATATTGTTTTATAATAAACTGGCACTCTGGCACTGGCATTCTCGAATCCTTGAAATTTAATATTTTATAATTTGTACTTAAGCGGAATGTCCAGTATTTATAATGAGAGCGAGGGTTAAGCTTAGTGTTGTTATTTTAGTCACATACCTACGATCTCTGTGCTCGGACCTTATCGGAGACACATGCGTTTTTAAAAACTTTTTCTTACTCTATGGCTTTTTCGTTGTTCGACAATTTAAAAATTACTAAAT
Source organism: Diarsia rubi (assembly GCA_932274075.1). NCBI lineage: Eukaryota > Metazoa > Arthropoda > Insecta > Lepidoptera > Noctuidae > Diarsia > Diarsia rubi. Next base: position 12,633,472 of record OW026424.1, on the reverse strand, counting down.
ACAAATACTCTTTAGTTATTAAGTAGGGACTAAAAAAGGCACAAATAAATCAAAGTTACAAATTTTCCCAGCTCACAAAATTAAAACAAAACCTATAAATCATAATAAAGTAGGCATAAAACTAAATTTACTCTCAATTGAAGGTCTCCAGGAGTTGAAAATTCACGTCAGTACATTTTTCAAATAAAATTTTATCCACGGACTTGAATTTAATAGAAAATTCTTACATTACTTTTTGCCTTTGATCTAAACAAGTAAAAAGTTTCGTAAATATTTGGACTTGTTAGTTCTTTTCTATAAAGACGTAGTTTTATGGTTAGAAAATATGAAAGCTTTGTTTATTAAGCTAATCTTGATGCTTAGAGCTTAAGATTTCTCATTATAGTTAAACAAGAGCGCGTTCCCTAAGAGGCAACATTGTAGATTGATACAAAACTCCTTTGAATATTGGGGCCTTAATTTTCTTCGTAGATATATTATTATAATTCAATTTAGTGGCAACACTAATGCTCCGTCAAACACGTGGCACACCTAAGTGAATATATGGCTATTAGTTTCAGTAGCGACAGCTTCTGCTAGTTAGACCCCGATTATGATAAGTATGGGTAATTTAATTCACTTACCGAATCGATTACCTATAGTTACAGACTCTTCAGTCCCATAATTATAGCCCCATATTGCTGATTATCAAAAGGTACGTACAGCATCAAAGAATTTATTAAATTATTCTGAAAAGTTTCACTTCAATAGACCGGACAAAATCGTAATCTACACTTAAGAACCAATTAGGTGCTGTCAGTACAAGTTAAATATGTCAGACTTGGTAATTAAATCATTTGGTTTTAATCGGAACCGGATGCAGCTGAATACCAGTATTTTACATGTAGCAGACGCTTCATAAATAATAACAGTCACTTGGCCTAGGTCGGTATGTGGATGTGTTAAAACACGTCATATCGAGTGCATGAATTGGGATTAGGGGAAGAGAGTAATGATGACCGTGTTTCGTCCATGCATTAAGTCTTTGGTCCCGGTTATAGGGATGTTTACTGACTAAAAAGGATATGATTCTAATTAGTCCGTCTGTTAGATTATCGAAAAATATTGGGAACGTATTTATTGTTTTATCAAATCAATAAAAAATTGCGGAGATAAAACGCGTCAAAGATTTGAGTCGGGGTTCGTCATTCACCGGTAAAATATGTCATACTAATGTCTTAGAATATGACGTCACACGAGTTTTCTAAGCACTGTATTGTCTTGTATTTTTTCTTTTTTTACGTAAACAAACGTGAATATTTTATAATATTTTTTGGAAATCTAACAGACATGAAGAAATTCGCCGAAGAACCAGGGTCACCGACATAGCTCTCAGAATATGCAGTTGAAATGGCAATGGGCAGGTCACATCACTATAGATGGGGAAGAAAGGTTCTCGAGTTGCGACCACCAGTAGGCCTCCCACCAGGTGGACCGATGACATCGTGAGAGTCGCGGACAACCGGTGGATGCAAACGGCAGGTTGCCGTTTGTTATGGTGTTCTATGGGGAAGGCCTTCGTCCAACAGTGGACGTCTTATGGCTGATGATGATGATGAACAGACGGACTAATTAGAATCATATTTTTTTAGTCAGTAAACATCCCTGCCAAAGACTTAACGCATGGACGAAATACAATCATCATCCCTCTCTTGCCCTTATCCTAATTTATTTCACTCGATATTATGACGTGTTTTCACACAAACATAATTAGACTTTTTTGGTTAACTACCCTATTACTTGTAGATCTTTGACTGTCGTGACAACACTGTCCTTTTCTGTTTCTGTTTGTAAGAACTCAGCCTCACAACTAGTCTTACCTGTTACACAATATAGTACAAAATACATAAGCATAAAAGAACATACAACACAATACCAGTCAGAATCAGCACACACAGAATCAAACCTCCACTAACCAGTACCCCGCTACTACTTGCTCAACAAACACTCCTAACGTTCCTAACTTGAAGTCTTCAAGCTCAGTGTAAACAGTTGTAAGTGTTTTCCCATTTCACTTTGACATTAGTCGACAGTCCCAAACGATGTTCCCTCATGCATACGCTCTATGTTCAGAAGGAATGTTTAATTTATTTAGATAGTCTCCCGTTGCGCAAACCTGAAGGCACGAACCTAATTACGTCTGTAATAAATATTCACTAGCGATAAACTCTGTGAATAATTTACGATGGTGTAAACGTTTAATTTCACCACGGATTTGGATATCTGCGCGTGGGATGCCTCCCAATTGAGTCGTGGTTATAGATATTTGTGTGTCTTTCAAGCTGTTTACGGGTTTGAAGATATTAATTGGGACGTACTGAAATTAGATACCCTAAAGAGATCGTGAGCGTGTATTTATTGGTGCCAATTTGATATTTATGGTTTGGTTGTTGCTTAACTCGACTAGTTCTGTACTGTAACTGTGACGTCATAAGTTTGTATCCCCTGTGCTTTGCCTGTAGTCGAGACGGCATTGTTGCTTTTGAGCTAGTTCGTCAATGTACTGAACACGGTTACGAGAAACGTGTTGTTTTAGCCTCAAGGGTCACACGTAGACAAGAGGTACACAGAAGCCGCCTGTCCCATCCTTTACTTATTACTCACGTACGGCTTTTCGGCTGTTCAGACAGAACACAAAAAATGTGCCCGTTGGATGCCTGATGTGACCTTCGTCACTCTGAAATACCCCAAAACAAAATTAAAAATACAAATTGCTGAATGCTGAATTGTTTGGCGGCTGTTAAGGAAATGCGAGTACGGTGTTGTATACGTCCATGCTGAGCCTTTTTATTTTGTTAAGACAAAGGTTTCTCTCATATTTTCCAGGCCTCTTTAATTGTTTATTTTATCAGTTATGTACACACAACATACGGAATAAACGTAACATTACTTGAAGTACAAAAGTACAGCTTATGTCAAAAGAAATTTCTGCCAACATCGTTTCAGGTTTGTCCTTATGATTCGCCTTCTCCAATCAATCCCGCGACGAGTTCAGTTCGCCACACCAGTTTTTTCTAGGCCTGCTTCGACAACGCCTGCTTTCAGACACGGGATTGTCATTCCGGCCCATCTGTTCTCTTCTAACCCTTCTACAGAAACCAAATTCAATAAAAACGATATTGAAATTTATAATATGCACCCTTCTTGAACCATCATAAGCAACATCTTGCCATTAGGTAAAACTAAACGTTCGCAAGCATTATATTTCCACGATATAGGAATAAATTTAAACAAATTCGTAACGAAAGCTATTTCAAATTCTGAACTTGATCCAACTTTACCGCTTGATGCGTATAGAACTTTCGAGAAAACACGTCTCTGATATTAAATACAAGTTAAATAAAGACATTTTGCGCAAGTATTGTTTGCTCACGTGGGTCCTATTTCAGAAACAAGTATAATTCCTAAAGAGTTTTCAGCAAAATTCCTTAGGAAATTAATTTAATAAATTAGTTATGAACAACAATACGAACTTTTGCTTTTACAACTGACGCGAAAAGAATTTTGTTCGTTCATTACCATAGCTTGAAATAATATTATTTTCATATTCAAAATTAATGTTTTAGATGAACGTCAAATACAGATTTTCTTAGAAACAATGAATGTTACAATTAATTTGAAAAAAAAAAATACTGATGAGTCATCTTTAGAGAACAAGATAAAAGTTAGTTTGTTTTATGTTCAAGTGAAGCTCGTAGATAAAAGTAAAAAAAAATATTACACCTTTGAAAACAAATTCATCTTCTCTGCAAGTACGTCGATTCTATAGAGTTTTTCTATCTACATTTAGAATGATTTATCATCTGAACGCCGAAATCCAATTTTGGTTTAATTTCCATGAAATACTACTAAAGTACTAGACAATCCCGCATACCGTACTTAATAAATGATGCATGATACAAAAACAACAATGCATGAATTCTTATGCTAATGTGGGGACGTAGCAGAATATTGCAGGGCCGAATTGCATGGACCTAAAATAAGCGATAAAAGAGTTTTCATCTTATTTCACCTTTAAAAATATATCTTTGAACCCACACTTTCACAAATAAGACCTATCATTTTTATTATAATTTTCCCCTCGAAAGATAAACTATATTAAAACATGTATTGACATTACACGTCCGAGTGTGGGCCATAATAAATTAGTATTTGTGTACAGTCAGCATCAGAAGTAGATTAAAACTACTAAAGAAGTTAAGTTGGTTAAGTTTCAAATGAAGTTTTTAATAAAAAATTGTTTGATATTACTCGTTGCTAACAAGTTATTGAAGAGTAAGGATTTTTTTGAAAGAATAATCTTCTGAAACATTTTAAATAAAAGCTACAGTACCTACTGTACATCAAATAAGTAAAATTCCGAAATATCAAGCTACTTCTGTTGCACAGTTTATCGGATCACTCATAATCATTGTACGGGAAATCTTTACAAAGCGAGGCCATGTTATACTGGAAATGTATAGCTTAATGTGTCACCGTGTGTACCTTTTAACTTTATCAGTCCTATAGATTCAGAGCAACTTGTCTGTGACAGACACACAGACAGACACACGAATAACCCTTTATGGGGTTTGTTTTACCAGTCCAACGCGCGGTACCTACCCTAATAAAATTTACATTTGAAAACATCAAAATACTGAATCTCGGTTTAAGGTTAAACTCATCTGCGTACTTAATCCTTTGGACATTTCGAACGCGTACGAGATTGCTCAACTCTTGTCAAGCGATAACACGCCCGGACCACACATTTATCGTATTCACCTTCTAATTAAAACCCTTTACAAAGGCAGGGCCGGTGGGGCATAAGTCAGGTATTGCGAGATAAAGATTAATGCGTTCTTGTCAAATAATTTACGGTGTTGATAGCGATCCGGCTGCGTTGTACATTTTGCACGTCACAGTGTATGTTCAGTGCAATACGGGCGTATTTTGTGCAAATGACTTATTGGTGATTGAGTTGTAAATTGGTTGTGAGTTACGTCGATGATATGAAATGTGCTGTGTCATTTGTTATTTGTGTTTGGTTATAGAAAAGGTTTTTTGAAAGTATCACGAAAGGAAGAGGAGAAGAAATAAAACAATATCAAGAAATGGGTTGAGTATCAAGCTGATTTTCACAAAATCTAAGAGACGCCGGCGGTGGTTAATAGTAACTGGATTAGAGTTGCTGATAGTTGAGTTGAGTGGTGTGAAACTGAAAAGTCCTATGTTTAGCGGTCGACTGCTGTGAGCTGATGGTGTTGATAAAGCCACATATTCATAAATGTGACTACACAATCAACTAACGGTGCAGAGCCTCGCATTGAAAATTCCACAGAGCTCTTTTATTTAAGAATTAGGTGTCATGTTTTTATCGGCTTGTCTTCCCAGATCATTTCAAATAATGTGATCCCAATTCTATTCCGACACCAGCTAATTTCGGAACACCGCAACAAACGTCTTCAACATAACAAAACAGTTTAAAAATGTGAATCTCAAACTTGTCCCTGATTAGTCCAGGTCTGTTTTGTCTTAGATCAAACAAGTTGGGTCGAGTAATGCGCGGCGCCTACACAAACATACTGCCTAATGTGTTTACCTCTAATTCCAAACAAAAGTTGTGCGAACGGCCCGACAGTCGACAGTGTTTGAGTACACTTTGTCTTTTACCCTAGTCGTTTTTACTGACGGATTTGTACGGAGGCAAGTTCTTCGGTACAAAAAATGGAGCGAAGCTTATTAGACCCTTGTAGGGATTTCTCGTAGTTCATACAAGCATGAAACAAGTACTGACCGTACTTGGCCCACATTTTAGGGTATATTTATTGGGAGATTTGCTGTTTTTCCGCTGGTGACATTTGTTCACCTTTCTCTGCCTAAGAGATTTAGGTTTCACTAGTAATTGTACTGTTATTAGAAATACCTATGGAAAATTTATTTAACCGTGTAACGTTCTTTTACGGGAGGTACTATGAAGGAATATAAAATAATATGCCTCCTTTAATTTGAAAGTAAAGCTGTAAAAAAACCGGCCAAGTGCGAGTCAGACTCGCCCATGAAGGGTTCCGTAGCAGCAAGTAACATAATGTTAACATAATTTTTATAATTGAGTTGATTGAATGAACGGTAAATTGCGATTTACGATTTATGACGTATTAAAAAAAAATACTTACTAGATCTCGTTCAAACCAATTTTGGTTGGTAGTTTTTGTTGAGATCTACATTATATATTTTTTTTAGAATTGTCACTCTCTTACTTTAAAAGTTAGAGGGGGGGGACACACATTTTACCACTTTGGATGTGTCTATCTTTCAAACGATTGACTTTGAGAAAAAATGATTTTAAAAACCTCAATGTCACTTTTGAAGACCTATCCATAGATACCCCTCATGTGTAGGTTTGATGAAAAAAAGTTTTTTAGTTTCAATTCCATGTATGGAGAGCCCCCTCTTAATCTTATATTTTTTTATTTTTATATAAAAATCAAAAAGCGGTTTACAGAATACATCTACCTGCCAAATTTCAACTGTGTAATCCTTATAGTCTCGGAATAAAATGGCTGTGACATACGGACGGACAGACAGACAGACAGACATGACGAATCTATAAGGGTTTCGTTTTTTGCCATTTGGCTACGGAACCCTAAAAACATGACCATACATTAACAACTTAAGTTCGAAGAAAGTCTTGAAGAAATGAGCCAATCCGTACAAACAGCGACACATCAAGCTACATATTTCCAGTATAACACGGCCTCGTTTTGTGAAGAAATTAGCTTGATTGGTCGTGGTGTGCCCCTATTACTGTACTTAATGATAACTTTTATTTCAACACACAATCATAAATATCAACTTCATGCAATTTATGTAGATACCTATACATTATGTTGAGTACATAACATTGAGTCATAAAGTGGTTTCAGTTGTCTTAGTTAATTGATTTACTGATATCGAAAGTTTGAGTCAGAGAGGCTTTTGAAGCAATATTTGCACTGTGTCGTGAGATTTCACTGGATAATATAATTAAATGTTTGTTGTTGCGATATTAATTATGCTTAGAACCTTTTGTCCAGTCGAAATAGACATTTGAAATAACAATTATTGGTATGGAGCTAAATCCGCTTCTTGGTCCTACTAGTGGTTGCAAACGGGACTGTTGATCATTTAATATAGCATCCTTATTAGGTCTCTGAATATTTTTTTTGTTATTTTATTTGTGAGATGTTCATCACTTTCATAACACTTTCACTTTCATAAGTTTTTATTTTTTCGCTTTAATTTAAAAGTTATATAAGTAAAATAAGTTTTTGAATCCAGTACCGAAAACGTGCCGACGGTTCCCGAAACAACCCGAGCGCGTGTGACGTCACAAAGTTAAATTCTTTAAAGTAGCAAACAGGTGCTGCAGTGTTTTGTTTTCGGATATTTTTAGTCAATGTACTAGCGTAAAATTGCTTTAACATTATGACGTCACAACCAATCGTGACGCGTTCGAAGTCATGTGGTTCTTTTAACAAAATTAATTGCAGATCTATTCAGTGCTAATAAAACTTAAGAGTCTTTTAACACCAATTTATGTTCAAGATTTAAAATACTATTAAATAGTTTTAAAAAATCGTTTTACTTTTTTAAATTCATAAGCCCAATTAGGTTTTACCATCAGACATTTCTCTTTAGCAGCCGTAGACTTTGCGTTGGTGCCCGGTTACTGGCAACAGGCTTGCTTGAGAGAGAGAGAGAGAGAGAGATACAGACTTAAACATAACAGCAAGTGTCGGAGGTCCGGCGTGGTGATGAACTTACTTAAAACCTAATAAATATGGTACCTTCAAACATATAAAGGGTGTAAAAGTACCCTAAACGCAAATGAAGGGCCTCTATTTGTGTAAATACTGGTTTTTCAGGTTATAACTTTACTTAAATTACCTCCATTGACTGACCCGTTTACTATTCAAAGCATCCACTAGCACAATATTTTAAGAGTGCTACATTGAGTTTTACCCTAAAATGTGGATTTTGTCCCCACAAAAAAAAGTCATTTCCCAGCATAAAATTGCGTAGTGGTACTTAGTTTGATGTACAGAATGCTTGGTTGGCGGTTGTGTGATGGGTTGATTTACACCCTGTATTACATCCATAATCCCGCACTGGGCCTTAGTGGTGGATAATGGTCTCGTCTCACATAGAGCTATCATTAACTAATACCTAATTTTGTTTACATTTTTAACTTGAACTTGATATATATGCATAGTTTTTTTAAGTACAAAGGTATGCATACAACCGCTCAGATCTGGATGAGTTTACTGGCTGGATGGTGGCTTAAACACACAATTATAAATTCAACCCCTTCAAAAACTTAAATTAAACAAAGCTAGCTTTTACAGCAAAAGTTAAGCTCACAAAAACAAAACCTTAAAACATTTTAATGCGTTTTTTCTTGTGTATATTTTTAGTGCGATTAAAAAGAGTTCGGGATCACAGCATCTCCTCGAGCTGTCTTAAGAGTAAAGTTTGATCAAGTGGGAAACGTTCTGAAGTTTATACTTACTTTCCCGCAAGGAAGTGAGATAAATATTCATGAGAGTTAACTCGAGGAAAAGTTATTTCCACGTCAGTGTCTGTCCGTCTGTACATTTGTAATGAAACGACTTATAACAGACTGTTTTAATACTTTTAATTTGCTTCAACTCTTTAATATTCTAACTCGGTGCTGCGTCCGTTTAATTTTGTTGCGTTTATTACTTTTTATATTAAATAGGAGCTACTACAATAACTTAATATTTGTACCCAAAATGTACGTTTATTATGTGTTCTATTAATAATTCATGTTAAATAAATTATGTTACCTTTACTTTTTTCAGTGGCGAGAAATGGAGCGGTGTTTTCTATAAGGTATGTGAAAATTCGTCTAACTAACTCATAGAAATGTTAACCCACCCTACAACCACATAAAACATGTACAAGCACACTAGTGTAGTAATTATAATACCCGCATACACACGCTTATTTTTATCATCGTGGAGAATATTATTTCTCTCATAACAAAACATTATGAAAACTGCAAAGGAAAGCCATCTTTAATACACCTGCCCAGTGTGATACAAAAGGACAACTTCAGAAGCTGAAACTATAATACTTACTTCACCAAGATTTCCAAGTCTTGCAATTAGCTACTGTTTTATGTTAATACTTGTTAAAAGTTACGAAGAAAAACTAGGTTTTTCATTTTACCTGAAACAGAATACTGTACTGTACTTCAGTATAAAATAAAAAAAAAAGCTGAGAAAGCAGTCTTTGGTAACGAATCTAAAATATAATTTATGTAAATGAAAATTATATTCGTAAACAGAGGAACCTAATCCAAATACTTTTGAGATAGGCTGTAATTAAACTTCTTGAACTTTACTTAACGGGTTAGTTATGGAACAAGAAGCTTTATTACAAGGTCGTAAAGTTTAACATTCAATCTTGATGTACCGTCATGCGTAGACCCTAAGGCAACAAGACACATTTTGTTAGCCAAGAGGTATTTTACGTCGTTAGCGAGTTCACAGACAACCACAAGCTTACGTGTGGAAAACTTCTAACTTCAAACAGTGATAAAACATACTTTGCGAGATATTTTCGCAACTTTTTAATGTTGCAGGACCCTTAAGTGAAGCTAAGCCCCGTAATGGTAAGTGGGGAGCATGATCCTGATATGATGAAGACGTGAGGAGACTATTACCATTTTTGTGGTAACTTTTGACAAAAAATATCATCAAAGCACTTCGACGACACATGCTGTGAATAAAATATGGTACAAAGATGTTTTTGAAGTGATAGAAATAAATGTTAGAGTGGTTTTAATATAGTGAGTGTTGAATGAATACAACAATAGCAAAATTGCATTATCTTCAGCAATATTATACTATATTTCAGTCCTTGGAGAAAATCTATTCACCGGTGACATTTACTTTGAAGATAGGACAACGTGCTCCAAAGTCGTTGTTACAGTGAAAACTAAAATAAAATGAATGTTTCATGTTGACTTTAGTACTGCCACAGTTGGCAGTGTTTTCGAATAATCGGCTTACGTTGAAAGAGAAAAAATTGTCGAGAATATGTGAACATCATTTTTACGTTTTATCAAATCCACTACAGCTGTATTCATCATTATTTTCGTCATGGTACGAAAGTATAAAAAGTCATATGCTGTACAATAAATTCAGCATATGAAAATGTTAGAGATTTTTATGAAAATTTAAAAATGAAATGTAAAAACTAAAAACTCATTTTAATAGGTCACCCGAGCGTGGTATAGTCCACTCACAAGCACACAACTAGTAAGGGAATATCAGAGAGGAACACATCTCATTAATTAAAGAAATGCCAACTCGAACATAAATATGAAAATAGTGGCTTGGCTGAGAAGATGCAAATAATTATTAAAACTATAATAGCCATTTATAACACATTTGCTCGTAAAGGGTCTCTTATTTCACCAATTTCAATATCGTAATGTATCTCATTACGTACTTGTGCGGTAATGTAATGTAAATCGCACGGTTTAGGAAGATGCTCCGTCAAAACGAACGGTACCTACTTTTTTAAATCTTATATAGCAAAGAGTTTTTATTTCAGAAAAGTGGTCAACATTTTATGAATAAAATTAACTTTGCGAGATAAAATATAATAAATAAACATTTAATTCTTTAATTTTATTAATTTCGACAATAAATTACAACCATTAATATCTGTAGCAAAAACAAAAATATTAATTTACTTTATTAATAATACTGGCTGTTTTGTGCCTATGCCTGAAAAAAATTCGCATCGCTTATTTGTTAAGAAATAATAATCAATTTTACTAATTGCTCAAATTTCGTTTAGGAGCTCGTGGCTTAATAAGAACTGCCACTCGGGTCGATCTTTAGGTTAAGCTGCGCTTGCCTAGGTCGATCTGTGGATGGGTGACCGCCCATTACGTACTGAGTTTCCTCCGTGCCTCGGAAAGCACGTTAAGCTGTTGGTCCCGGGTGCCATATATAGATCTTTGGCAGTCGTTACGGTAGTCAGTGACCTGAAAGTCTGACATCCAGTCTTACCAAAGGGTATCGTATTACCTAGTATTAACTGGGTTGTGGAGGTCAGACAGGCAGTCGCTCCGTGTAAAATACTGGTATTCAGCTGCATCCGGTTAGACTGGAAGCCGACCCCAATATAGTTGGGAAAAGGCTAGGCAGATGATGATGTGACTAATTGCTCAAATTTTCATAACTGCTTTAATTTAAGATTTATTCGTTTAAGAAAGTCCGAGTTTTATTTATTTCCTCGCAAATATGTTATAAAACGTCGTATGACATACGTGCGCTTTGATAATTACAGCCTCTGCTTTCTTTTAGCCCTCGCCTACGGCTCGGGCAAGCAATATCGCCTCGGCTGTAATTTTCAACTTACCGCACTTATATCATAATGTACTATTATAAAAGAGCAGCAGAATTCATTTATCTAATGTTAAAGATGTCAGAAAACAGAACAAAAACAAAGCACTAAATAAAACAGAACACTATAGGTATCATTTCTCAAAGTTGAAAGAGGGAAAAATGTGAAGTAATTGCCTTTATGACTCCTTCAAGACGTTCTAGAGTGTCGTAATGAGCACTTCGGAAAGCTCTTTTTTAAGATCCTCCGGTTCTTTCCTTTTTTTGGCTCTCGGTTTTTTTTTTCTCAGTTCCTTTTATAATCCATTACAGATCCTCTATCAAGTAAATGGGATTTTTATTATAATTGATACAGATAAGTTGTAAGAAAAATTAATTGACCATTTATTTTTTACTGAATTATTAACACAGATTTAAGTTTTCAGAATGCAAAGATAAGCTCTTCAAAATTCACAGTCCTAGTAGAAAACACAAACATTGTGAATGTGACCGAAGATAACCTTAGGATTGAAGAAAGGTCAGGGTTTTGCCATTCTGCGACTTTGATCGATCAGCTCTTTTCAACAGAGTATACTAGAATACTTTGTTGTACCGTTTGATCTCTGAGTGAGAGCACATCTTGCAATTCACTGAATAAGATCGTCTTTATTCAGTGGAGTGCAAGACGCAGCTCGAAGACTTAAAAGGTAAGTATTCACTTATTAGCTTGTAGTAACTAGATTAAAAAAAAGTTGCAAAAAAAAGTGAGGTACATTTTAGGAAATAGATAAATTATAATGGGGATAGGATATTCCAACGTATTACATAGTTGTACACAAGTACACCACTATTCCAAATAAACACAGTAGATATTATTATTTTAACTTTTCACTAAACTTACTTATTTTACATTAATTACCCTTTTCAGAATTTAGGGACGATAATGCACTCTATTAAAAGCAGTCTAGCATTCATTCAGAAACTCGTTGCAACCGTAATCTACTATCATAACAGCAGTTTCAAGATGCTGTCAGAACGTCTCAACATACCCGGTAGTCTGCTTCGAGAACAATTTTATTTTCACCTTAGACTGGCTCGCAAGAAATACGTACTTTTCAAAGTCATCTGACATAAACTGGCTCTCTTAAACTAAACAGACACCAAGTTTCCATGTTACGAGTAGAGCGGGCATAGCAAGAAACTTTTAGCTTTGTGCGAGTGATGGTTTTTCGTCGATAAGGCTACTAAGCTGCGGCAGAGTATGATTTATTTTGTTTTGTTAAAGTAGAAGCTTGTAATCTGTGTTGGATTACTTGTTTTGGGTTGGACGTGTCTATGCAAATTATGTTAAAGAAAAAAAATAGTAGGCATGTTTTTCCTGAAAATGCTGCGTTTCAGAAAAGATTGTAACTTCACCTGTTGTTATTAGTTGAGGGTGCCATTGGTTTTGTGGTATCAAGCGCGGCTGCTGAGATATAGAAGAATAGAATAGAATAGAATATGTATTTATTCGTTAGTGGACAGCAGCAACACAAAAGAGCAGCACATACATAAACAAATAGCAACAAACAGCTTAACAATTAATTAAACAGCTCAACTGCGCTGAGCATGCCCATAACGAAAGGGTAACCAACTCAGCATATGCTGGGTGTAAAACACTCAGCGCTGGTTTTCAGTAGGCCCCCCGCAGTGACACACGGATGAGGGTAGTAGGTAGTAAATAAATAATTTTATTCTATTAAATGGGCATTTGAAAGTGTGTAATAAATAAATAATATAAAATAAATATTTTTCTCACAGAGGATAACATAGTTATATTAGTAGTAATAGAACACGAAGATACCTGCTAAATAAATAAGTACTTATCCGAAAACGAAACACAGTTTATTCATTATTGGCATGACGCACTTCGGGCCGGCCGATGCACGATGCAGCATCGACCTAACTAAGCATTTTTAAATTGCAATACCACAACGACATTTCAGTGAGAGTGCGACTACTGCCTAGTTAATATTATTTTATTGAGCTGAAACGAAACAAATGATTCCGAGAAAGTGTATATATGGGGACGTGATTTCGATTACCGGGTCGGGAAAGAAGTGCTATCGGGTTTTTCCATTACAAATCCCTCTCTGGTCGTATTGGATTGCCATCCCTTAGGACAATTTGAGAGCAGTGGTGGCAGCCCTGACTTACGAACAGTGAGTCGTGGGTTCGAACCCACGGTGCAATTTATTTCATCACCACTGCTCTCAAAACTAAAACTCAAATAGATTATATCTCGTGGTGTACACACTAATTACTAACTATATGTTTATTTCAGATAGATTACATTACATGCATAATAACCATCCATAGGTAGGTACATCAATTTTAAAATAATAAATAATATAAAGTAGAATAATACATAAAATAATATTAAAAACAGTGGACCAAGTAGACAGACACAAAATAAATAAATTAGGACCGCACTGCCCGTACATGTAAGCCTGTCCAATACTCCATGAAGGTGCAATCCAGAATTCCAGGTTCCCAGAATCGTGCTTAGCGTGAAACGCTTCATTTTCAGTCCAACTCCAACATTTACCTAAAACGCATTGAGCAAAAAGAAACATCGGACCAGAAAGTGGTTTTCGCTGTCATTAAAGCTCATTTTCCTGAAAAGCTTTTATAGGTAGGATGTTAAGTTCCCAACCTCTCAACTATCATTATCTTGAAGCTCACCTGCGAAATTTTCTTTAAACGACCTAGATTTGGTTCGTTGGGTAAACTTTTAGTGCTGTCAGATTCATAAATCTCTTGATATTTTGTTTTTGGATTCTGTGAGAGTTTCAAGTTTCAAGGCTGTCTGTCGCTTAAATGTTTATTTATTTATTTTACTATTTAAGTACACACAGCAGACAACACAGGAAAATTATAAAAGGTTTGTTTATTATTGGAAAAAAGTTTGTTAGTTTAATGTTGCTTATTATACGTTTACTCCGTTTATCTGCCTTTTAGTCTAGTCGTCGCAAACGCGTCTGCGGAGCATGAATTCCTGGGTACGATTCCTGGCTCGGGACAAGTGTTGTTGGGTATTTTCATCAGGAATTTCTCGGTAGCAGCCATGAATTTTGGATTTGTGTCCGGTTGATGACATTAGGATCACGCCCCGATTTACACTTAGCTGTCAAAATATGGGCGTTAGGTACACCTCTTCCAAACCCTTCGTGATTACAGGCATGATACTATTATACGTTTAACCTGTACTTAGTCTATAAGTACTTTTTATTGCAGGTTCATCAAAAGCTACAAGGATCAAAATAGCTTGAAGCGTTTTTCCATCAAACATTTCCCGATTGAAACAACTGTTTACCTACCAAAACATCCAAACACTATATTTTCCATCCAATCGAAATTGACCCAAAAAAAGGAGTACTCTAACATTTTTTCATATTGTAACTCGATTAATAACTCTGTAGGTAGTTCATAACGTTGGAACGCAAATAACAATGGACTATGAAGTCCAAACAATCTGCTACTATTTTCATTATTAACACTAGTGAACGAGCAGGCGTGAATTAGAGCGTGGTGGAAACTTAACCACCATTATTCTGCGACTTTGGCACCAAACTCCATAACACGATTAAGGCTGCTATCCATTGTGGGGTAGACAGAGGAGTTTTAAGCGATTTTTAAATTGTTGTAGTAGAAGTTAATGTATCTATTTACATGTTATTAGATACTCTTACAGCTAGATTTTTACTCCAGAAGTGATGCACTTACTTCTTCGAAATTATTCAAACAAATGTGAGAATTGGCTGAAGAGAACCGTACATAAAACAGAGGGAAAGGTAATGAGAGAGACTTAAAGGTAAAACCCAACAGTAGGACAATAGTTAAAACATATGCAGCCGAAGTGAGCTTTGCACTGCTACCGATGCCGTGGAAGTGAAAAAGTTCTCCGTTAAACAATATGAAAATTGTCGTGCCAGTGGCATAATAGTGTGAGAAGTAGTAAAAAATCTTAGTGTCCTGTCTCGAGCAGCATTGGCGTGATGGTGGAGGTTAAAATGAAATTATACCCGCTCCCGCTACCTCTCAACACTGTATTACTACTCTAAGCACATCGGTAGTTGTAGGCTTTAGGGTGGTATTAAGGTCGGGCTAGCTTCCAACGTCTTGTATTCGGTAGTCCACGATGTACATGAGTTTAATTTATATCACCCATATAAATATCTTTGGCCATTATGATGTGTGGACCCCGGACCGCATAGTAAATTGCACATTACAACACGTAGTGTATTAAAATAATTAATTTTGACCCAAATATTTGGCATGTCTTAGATTATTGTACACATATTATCTGGAGGTACTAGGTAGTTTAAACGGCTCTTTGAGTTTTGGGAATTTGCCTTTGATGCCTTGCGGTTTCAGTAAGAAATTATCACCTACATTGTGAACATGAAACAAACTGTTCTTATTGTCATGGAAGAAAAGCTTCATCGTGTTTTTGTTAAGCATCCTGCGTTATACAGTAGATGCTAGGGTTATTAATTTCTTTGTATGTTAAAAGAGTTGTTTATTATATAACAAAAATTGTAGGGAACGATGAAAAAGAGATGTAATTTATTTATGAATCATCATAATTAATTACAGTACGCAGTTGCAACTAACTTTTGAAACCAATTTTAACACTCTTTTACTTTTAATGTAGGTACATAACTACGAAACAAATATGGAAATTGTCATGAAGAAAGTATTGAGTATGATACTGGAAGAAACGATGGATGGACTGTAAAAAGGATGATATGGCAAGAAAGAAGATGTCTGTTGAGGTGAAGAGTTACAGAGAAGTATGGAAGAAGAAGACATCCCGAATGAAGTGGGATGAAGAAAATAATGATGACGTAACTGCGAAATCAAAATATAATAACATTGTGTCCTATACCAGTTATATCATAACTTCCTCTAAAATATCAACGATTCGACAACCGAACACTTATATCAGAAACACAAGCCAGATATTTACGAAGTGTGTCTGTGTAGTGTTAACGACTTTTGGCAAGCTTTCGCCGTGAGTGGACCATGAAATCTAAACAATAAACAAACTGTTTCCTGCGGGAAAATATACACAGATTGCAGCTTTGCAGAAAATAAACGTCTTTTACACCCTATAAAGGGTTGGGATTTGTGTGATGAAGAATGAAAATGATTGCGCTTTGTTGGATAATGATATTATAGTGTACCGTATGGCTGGCGTTATTGAGATAGATTTGAGTGTTTTCCGGAATTATGTTGTGTGGTGCTGTTAGTTATATTATTATTGTGATAAATCTATGTCGCAACCCTGTGCCTAGCCTGTGTAAGTGTTTTGTAAAATATAATATATTTATTTAGTTGCGTATCTTTAAGCGTAAAAGATTGGTAACTTAAAAATTATTTATAAAACTCAATTGAATATTCAAAACCCGATTAGCAAATACATTGTATTTTTCTTCAACTAAGATTCCAACTTAGTCCCGAGGGAAAATTTCTCGAATCAAAAAGCAATTACAAACTAAAAGTTCTGCAATAAAAATAGCAATCAACAACTGAAACTCCAAGAATAATTACTTCTAGACATTAAGCAACTACGTTGAACGGAGAGTTATAATCAAATCAGAAATCGAAACGTTCATGGAAAGTTTGACCTTTTCGAATAAAAATATCCGGCACAAAACAATAGTGTTTCCCCCCGATCAAGTTTGATACTTGGAATTCACAGTAGCGACAGGTGTTTTTTACGACCTCCCGGTGATTTAGCGCTGAGGATTCGCCATTAATCCCGTTTGGATAGACAGGAATAGAAACAATACAAACATTGCGTTAACAAAGTGATGTTTTGAAATAACGAATGCTACTGTGATTTATTTCTACTGAGAACAGCTCGAAAATCAAAAAGCGATATTCGTTTGTTGGTGGAACTGGCTTTATTGTATTCAATAAAATGACGGAAGGAGAAATATTTGAGAATAGTAAAGTCAATATTGCTTACGACTGCAACTTCTACATTATAACTGAAAGACAAAGTAAACTTTTAGATCCTTTTCAAAACAATGTTGAATGTAATACAACTGTAGTAGCAGAAAAAGATAGCTGAAAAAAAAGCAAACAAAAAGAAAGTGCTAATAAAAGAAAACCGTAAGTTTTACAAATGACGGTGAACTTGAATCCCCACGAAGATTCACAAATTGGGAGACATAAGCTTACAATACGGAAGGTACTGACGTTCAAAGTTCTTTTAATGGGACTTTCTTCAGGGCAAATTGGCTGTTAAAACAGAAACTCTTCAACAGGAATCTTAAAACGGGACTTCCAGAAAAGTACACGAGAGTTATTCACGCCTTGACACGTTTAAGTCACTTACGATGTATGAGTGGCATTATAGAATCAGCACATTTCCGTCCAACAAGACAGAAAGCACGTTTCGGCCATAATAATTGAAAGACAAAAGATAAAAATGTCGATAGTGACTTAAAACTGTGTTAGAATTTGTAGCCCAATTCGGAAGCCGGTGAGGAATGTCTTACTAAGGTATTCGCTAAAAGCGTTTGTTAACACGATATCAACAAAAA
This sequence comes from Diarsia rubi, assembly GCA_932274075.1. Taxonomy (NCBI): domain Eukaryota; kingdom Metazoa; phylum Arthropoda; class Insecta; order Lepidoptera; family Noctuidae; genus Diarsia; species Diarsia rubi. The sequence goes on along the minus strand of OW026424.1, from coordinate 12,615,456 downwards.
CCCTTAACAGCGTTCTAGTGGTCTTCAGAGATGTCTGCGAATATTTTGCGGCAGTACATGCATCGCGAATACCCCTTCAGACGTGCAGGGATCTCTAACGAGACGGTAAAAGCATATTCTAAAACGACGACGAAATATGTGTCTAAGATGGGGTGGGTGGGGGCGATACGTATTTTTCAAATGTTAATATAGTATGAGTAGGTACGGGAAGTATATTTATTTCCTGCCATATTAATTTTTATGAACGCTACTGCTTAAGAAAATCTTTTAGAATTTATTGAAGTTCTTATTACAAAGTATGGCTTTTTAACTCACACACTGTAGTAACTAAACCGTATTTTTCTTTTGATATAAATAATTTCAGTCGGTAAAGGTTTGCCTTCTAGATAGCTATTAGACGCAATATAAAAAGATAAAATGTTGTTGCAAGTTATTATCAAAGGAAAAGCAAGGCGAGATACTGCGCTTCGGAGGGAAAAAACGCTGTCATTTTAGACACGGAACCCTTGAAGCTCGCAGACCCGTCGTTAGCCCGACGTTTCCTGCAAAAAACCACCCGCCAACAAATAAGGAGAATTTTAATAAAAGCCGTCGATGCGAATCGAAACAGTCACACTCCAGGTTTCATTGCTAAAGCGACAAAACGAACATCAGAACAATGTGTTAAAGTCGCGCTATGTAACTCGTGAACGATGTCTTTTGTTTTTATAGACTAAAAGCGTTTGTAGATTCTATTTTTGTTTAGCTTTATACCAAAATGCATGCAAATGGGACAGCAAAGTGTTGTATATGCGGTTTTAAAGCTCAAGTATTTACGTTCGTAGTTTCTGGCTGTTGCACTATGTTTTGTTTTTGGGTTGGTATATAAATCTCTTAAACCCAAAAACGACTGCTGCTGTTGATATGTACAGTGCACTATTATACAGTCATATACAGAGATGCATGTTACGTTTTATACAGAAGCTTTTGTTATGCTTTTATCTCTTAAACTGCCGAAACAAACCAGCTATATAAGACAAATCTTGGTATCTTGGTGGTATTAAAACTATAGCGAACATCATTATTCTGTTTGTATAAAAGCAATTTGAACAAACTATTTGTTACTAGTACTTAGTTAATATCACAATCAAAGTAGCCAAAACACATTGCACCTGCCTGTATTTTTCCCAGATAATTATTGTGCAACTTTCTCGTACATAAATACATTGTAAACCAAAAAACCGATTCCGAAATTTTAGTTTACATTGTCTACATTCGTTTTAAATCACCCACAAAAAGCTACAAAGTCTCGTAAAGGGCGACGCATACTGGAAACAAATAAAAGGAGTGTAGCCGCGAACCTGCGGCGACATACATAATTGTCTCGTGTCTTGTTCGTGTTGTATCCGACGCGTGGTGTCCGAGTGATTGTTGTTGCCCAATGGACGCTGATCGTTAGGCCTGCAGCCGTAAGATGAAATATTCGTATGGTTGACAAGAATGGCAAATGTTAGGTCGAGGTGTATATAGATAAGTACCTAATTGTACACCCTCATTTTGCCTCTTGTTGTAAGTTCCATGTGCTTGGGCCGAGCTGACACAAATCCTCCGGGCTGCTTCGGGAATATTGCGTAAAGAAAACCCGAAAACACTTTGCTCGACTTGAAAATTTTACTTAGAACCGCATTCTAGTACCGCTTGCGTCCACTAAACCAGTGAAGACTTCTTCACTTCTGCTTCTGCATGTTCGTATCTGGTGTAAAATGCTGGAAATGCCATTAGAAATAGGCAGATATGAGACATTTATATTTTGTGATATGCAAGAAACAGAATACCTAGTTTATTATTTGATACAAACTAAAAAGTACTTTCAGTTTTTTTAACCAAAGTGAACACTAACCTGACATATGAAAAGAGAAGAAAAGTTGTGATGGGAAAAGGGTAGAACGGAAAATGTCCTTTGTTATCGTAAAAACACAGTCCAGTGCACAAAAGTACAAATAAAAATACAGTGCACTTTAAAATTAATAGAATGTTTCCTTCTACTGCAAACATTTTCCAGGCACTTCGTCCGCCTATTACAATTTGAAGTAAGCGTTTAAAGATGGCCTCTTGCAAGGGAAAAGAGTCTTGTGAAGGCCACGGGAATTCAGTGATTGCCGTTGAATTGGAGAATGTGATGACATTTGGGAAGGTCTATGTTCAGAATGGAATCGGCTGACACGATAATGATGGTGCAACATAGAAAATGGTAGTGTTTAAAAAAAAATGAAAAAAAATCTTCATTAAATTCATCTACTCTTGAGATAAGTTCCACCATGTTAGTATCTTCTCCTAATGGATGCGCGTCAATGGTTTTACATTTCGAGTTAGTAGCGACAAGCAGCACAGCCGGAGGCATTAATAACTCAGCTGTCTTCGCATTGTGGCCAATGAAGGATTCAGTGCAAGTGTAAACTGGCCCTAAACAAAACTGTCCAATACTATGCGGTGAAGAGTCCTCTACATACAATGGGACATCGATTACATGGCGGTGAAAGTAATTGGCATATAAATGGTGGTGAGAAAGTGTGTGTGGATGGAGGTTGTGTTTCAAGGGCTCGTATGTTAATATTGATTCCCGTGACTTAAAATGCATGTCATTGTGTCATTGGAAGGTTTGGGTGTATTGCTTCTTAAGTGTATTACAACATCGATACAATGTAAGACTATTTTAGACCCCCATAGGTTGAAGCACCAAACTGAACTTTTTCAATTGGACTTTTACAGGCACTTTAGAATGTCCGAAAAACAATGACATCAAAACTACAGTCATAGTCACAAACTATAAAATAAGAGATGTTTTGTGGACATGATTATGCAAGAAACTCCATGAATGAACACTCTTACTCTTACGGCTAGAATAAATCCAACATTTATTTTATTTTCGAGATCAATTTGTTAATCATCATTGTAGATACAAATTCTAGCGTGTAAAGATGGTTAAAGCTTCAAGTGAACTATATTTTGTCCTCATTCAAACTTGATTAGATTCAAGTAGTCAAATCCACAAAAATTAACTCAACAGGTATAAAAAAACTAAATCTTTACATGCAACCAACCAACCAGATCCGACGCATTTTAGAATATCGATATTTAAAATTAGATTAATTTGTGCTAAACACGGCCCATGTGTTTTTGCGAAAGGGTTCGACCCTCAAATTTTACCTACACTGTGGAGCACGAAATACATTGTGATACATATAGTTACAAGCTTCTTAACATTAAGACTGAACTTAGAGCAACCAAACGATTACAAAATAACGAGGCTAAACCGCAATCTTCTTCGCTGTTCTTACAACACAACGTGAGAAAAAACATCATACATAACATTACACTAATCCTAATGAATACTGCTCAGCAATATGCAATTCTACAAAAGCCTCTAACCCTTTCATTTCACCACGTCTCACAATGCTATAACCTGAATATTCTAATAAGCTTACGAATACAATGAGTTCACCGACAGCCGTGCTACCTAACTGTATACCCTGATTGATGAATCTTTTGACATTCGAAACAATGCACAAAACATCAATACATCGACCGGTATGACCTCTAGATTCGTATGATAGCTGGTAAGTCACAACATTTGATGATAGCTCATTGAGTATAATGAGAAAGACCCAATAACCGTTAGCCTCGCGCTTTGGGGCAATCAATTAACACCTACTTGTCTCGACTAGTTTTCTTCTTCAATTGGGAATGGAAACACGTTGTACTGTCCAGTGTAATTTATATGTAATTTATCTTGTACAGTTAGTCTAAAAATTGATAGCAAATGCATACTTCTTCAAATTGATTCGAGAGAAAAGTGACGCTTTCGTCGGTAAGTAGGATGGTTGAATGTAATCATGTTTAATTAAAATAGTTTTTGAGATATCTAAACACAGTCTAATGTTGTATTACCGATAACTTTATCATCGTCAGTTTTTTTTTTATATACAACGTTTTACGTCACTTAAACCGATTAAACTTTCGAAGAACAATTTTCGTTATTCAAAATCCATACTTTTTAATCCTTTTATAAAAACAGCGTGCATATTTTGTGCATGGCAGCCATTCGCGGCGGATTCTCGTAAAAACGGAGTTGAACAAGATATTTGCGTTTATTTGAACATGGCGCGGCATGTAAAAATGGTCGAAGGCAAAAACTTGGACGTTCCACGGATCATGATACCGCAGGAGCTCGGGGAATGTGGATGTAACATGGTTTAAGGATCTGACAGACCTATGTAGGACTATTATGTAGATTGTATGTAAGGTTGGGTCTCATTTAGTCGACCTGTAAAAGGGTATGGCCGGGGTAAAAGAACTGGTTAAATAGATCAACAAGAAAAAGAATAACTTACGTCCTAAGACCCTAGTTTTTTGGAGATATGATCAGATTAGACCTATAAAGGTGGACCTAGTGCGTAACGCTTAAACTGCATGTATGTTTCCGTTATGCCTATAAGTCAACGTAGGTACCCTGCCGTATGTTCACTTAAAAAAAATACCAATATAATATATGCAACGCACACATAATTTACGATTCCCATATTATCAACATCACCAGCCTATTTTCGGCGAAATGCATCGTAAACGTATACATTGCTCGCCCAAAAAACTCTTTGTTTTCAGAAGCAGAGATTCCGTATACAACAATAAGCCACCGCTTGTAGGTAATAAAATTTTGATGGAATAGCTGATGGAATATATGAGAGAGCATAAAATGGTACCAGAGAATTCCATCGTCTATAGCTTATTGACACATGTTATTTTCCCTGATGCGATCATAAAACCTTCCAATCTTATCTCGTTGGCTGTGATGATGTTTGGATAACGTATGCTTTGAACGACGACCTTACCGACAGTTTGGAATTAAACTTCGAAAACTGACACACTTGGTGCAATGGGAATCAAACTTTCACACTTGTTCTATCGCGTACTTAACTGAAGAGAACGTTGGAATTTCTATTACTTGTCTTTCAATTTTGGGGTTCCATCCTAGAAGAATAGTAAAAGAAAATTAAATAACAAAAGAGGTCTTAAAATACGACATTGATGGATCAGATGAAGACGTTATCTGTGTACAATTTTTCACATTTTTGTGAACCCCAGCTAGAAGGATCGGTGACGGGCGGAAACCAACTATTTAGGTACTGGTACTATCTACCCAAATCTCAAGATTTTATGTCGGCAATATATTACTGTCTTCACTGACGGAACCGCATTCCTGATAATATGGTGAGATTTCTTAAATATTACCTTAATTACGAGTGATATCGATCAGAGTTCGCTCCGTCATTCCTTTATCTTGTACTCGTCGGATACTATTGAAATATTTCGACCATTAACATAGAATTTCCTAAAATTTCGGTTTGAACAGACGCTATTGAATTTTGTGTTAAGTTGCCACAATTATGAGATTCCCTGACCGCGTAATGATCACACGGGATTGTGTTGAACGTGATCGTTATGGGTCGGCCATTTTATGTCGGACTTAGATGGTTCAAATAAAATAATAAACATAGTTGTGTTATTTTCAGTTAATTTTTAAGACTAGTTATCTCCATGGTGAATCGACTAACGACTTCCATAACGGACCAAACTCGTCCAGTGTTTGAATGGCACAAATTTAGAAAAAAAACTAACCAGTGACTTAAGACCTTAATTCATTTTGTTCAGTAAAACAAGATGCAATCATCTTGAGTCATTCAAATCATGCTTTATAATAAATGTAGCGGGAGCCTCATTTCTAATTGTGACCATAATTATAAGATCCCAAAGCATTGATTAATTGACACAAATGTATACAGAAATTAACAAGAAACTGCACACATGAACAACAACAGTACCTAATTTATAACGACAAATATTTATTTGTATCAACTGAAAGGCCGCATATTGAGTGAAACAAACCGCGCCTGGCGTAATAAAAGGAAAGCAATAAATTACAGGGTCTTCCAAGTCCTCATAACTCCACTTAATTGAAGTATAAATATTTGCAAATTGGCGACTTCAAATACATAAATCAATCGTGTAAAAACAGCAGTCATTATTACTCCCATTCAGCTTGAAAAACGTGTAATGCCTAGGAAATCTGTTGAGTTATTCTCATACACACTAAAATTAACACGATGTAATGTATGACCGGGGCAAAACCCACGTAGCGAACGGCAAGCGCGACTATGAGTTCCATAAACTCTGTAGGAAGGCAGGCGTTAGAGATCTTCAACAACCATTATTGTTTTTTTTTTATAGTTCCCTGCTTCCCTTACTTTTTTTCAGTAAAATTTATTTTGGGTGTACGACAACTTAGTTACATAATTATAAAAAATCTCGTATCGTATTTTATGAGCTAAAGTAGGACATAACTATTGATTAATTACAATGGCACTACGGACGGCGACGCAAAAGCAAAGTGGCTCCAAACTTTGGAGGACGGAACAAGTTTGCATATGTGCAACATCTATGCACCTAAAGACATCCACGCTGCATAAGATATGCAAATACTAGACACAGAAACTTCTACACCCTTGGGCGAAACTACCCACTTTTGTACAACAAGCGGATATTTCTGACAAAAACATTAACTTTTAAATAAATACGTAAGCAAATTGCTATTTTTAGTGCCCGCTTCGAATAAACGCAATACGAATTGCGAAGATACATCGTTTAATTTTTCATTGCGGAAGTTAAATCGCTTGGTGAACGGTTATTTATTGGTGACCAGTAAGGGTTGCCGGTTCTCTCATTAGTAGGACAATTTTTTATCATCGTCCGAGCTTCTGCGGTGTTCTGAATGCTAAAAACGAATAAATAACTTTAACACTTTAGTTGGAGTTTGTTTTAGTTTTTTTTAAGCCTTTTACGTATAATTAAGGCAGTCGACTTGTGTAAGTATTCTGTTCTTGGATTGTGTATAAGTGTTTTTTGTTGAAACTGATATCTTCGTTAAAGATCTTCTTATAATTTTGTCGATTCTATTCGATATTAGAAACTCACATTTAAATAATGTCAGATAATTTCACTTTCTTATTGTGGAATTTCTCAGTAGCAGTCACGGAGTCTGGATTTGTGACTGGTTCATGGCAATAGGCTCACCCCCTATTACCAACTAACGAACTGCCGACAAAACTAAGAATTTTTTGCACTTTATAATATAAGACAAAAAATTGTGCTATAAAATACCGACAAAGCAGGCATCAGAATATCTACGCATGCACTAGTCACATTAGTAACCAAGAAGACTCGCAATCAGCATTTGCTAATAGCATTTTAAAATGCATATCTATCAATTTTCTGCAATTGATTCCAGCACCTTGCACGACAGGATACACACCTGATATCCGTCGCTATTTAATTGTTAACACAAGAAACAAAGCTTATAAACTTATACCGAACAGCACGTAAATCGGACAACCACTTCCTTTCCGGCACAGAGAATGCAATTGAGCAAAACACTTTTGTAACTCAAAAGGCTGGCTTTGTAAAATGCGGAGCTATAATTTTCCCTTACCAAAAGCTTCATAGATGCAGTTTATCCGCCAAACAATATTACCGTCCGTGTGTTTGCCCTTGGCTAAATGGTATCTCGTTTACGGCAACGCGATTGCAAATCTTGAATCCTTTCAGGCGCACTCAGGGGCCTTTGATCGGAACGTTAGGCATTAAACACACAGTATACTACGTGTTGAAAGAAACGCGCGGAGCCGCGAGGCATCTCAAACTAGCGTACGTTCTACACCACTCATTACCATTTTATCCGTTCCGAGTCGAAACACTGTTATTATAAACAGGCAAAGGCGAGCAATGATCGCGTCTTCGAGATGTGATTATCCTGTTTTTTTGTTGAGTTTCGACTGGTGTTGAACAAACCGACGGATTGGTGCTGCAACTTGTAATTTGTGTTGACGAGTTCAAATATTTTTCTTTGAATAGAGAATGGTAATGATCTCAAGTTGGATGAAGTTAAGATGTAATTAGGATAACATTTTTGGGCATGTGAAGTTCTATAATCACGCCCATAACTTGTATAGTAAGGTAAGCACAGTGCTATTCATTATCCTTACGGGTATTTTTGGTAAGTTACCCCAAAATATTATTCCACTATTAACATCCCACAAATAATTTTATTGGGCCATAATAATCGCAAAATACACTTAACGTAAGTATGAAAGCAGTTTCCGGTATTTGTAAAACTAACTATATATTTTGGCGAATTGTCAGGGAAGCCCGTAGTCGCATAGCGAAAGCAGGCTAGTAGTTCATTAAAAAGATAAATGTGGTCATTACGACGACGTACTGACTGCGTATCATGCTAATACCAGGTTCACGGTAACTTATCGGATTATTATGTACCAACGATGCTTTTAGATCATTTTAGAAGGATTACTCGTGTTATTTTGATGCTTGTTTACAAAATAACTGAACGAAAAATAGACCAAAATAATGTTTTGGTCATCTGATAAAAAATAATTTATTCAGTTTTCGTAAATTATTGTGGTGATGGCGTTGATTTAGATGTCATCACGGTAATAATGTCCCCTGTATCGCCCCGAAGGATTATTGAAAGGTGTATTCCGAATACAAGCTGAGCCGAGCCGAGTGCGAGCTTGACATCAAACTGAAGCGAGTTCAGAAAATATTAATATATATATTTTTTTAATATTTTTTTTATGAAACGTTGCCCTAAACTAAGAATGTATCCTATATCATGGGTACGTACCACCCTACCAGACCCAGACTTTCGGAACAACTATTTTCAGGCAATACTACTATTGGTTTCGTATGGCGAAGGAACCCGTGACACGCAATCAGTAGTCAATCGCTTAGCCACTGCGCCAACCGTACCGGCTGCCGACTGCTAGATATAAGTTTATCAGTGCTACAGTTATTAACACAGGTTAATTGACCCTTTGGACAACAAAGTTTGTGAAAACGCTGATTGGAAAGTAGTAACATCAAACTATTGAAACGGCAATTAAAATTAGTATAAAGTACAGAAACAAACAGACCACATTACCCAGGACAAATTTTTATGTAATGAAAAAAAAAACATTGTAAAACTAGAATTTGATGTGGAAATAATAAAGTCACAAAAAACTATAGCTTAATAACAATGTAGCCAATTTAAAAACACTTGAATTCTCTTTAAGGTCAAGGCTTAAAATCAACTATTTCTTTTGGAGAAAAGCCAAAGTCCTTTAGATCTAGGCAAGGAGCCAGGTAATAGGAGCTACGTTTTGATATCAGCATTTTTCAAATATCAAGGTAAGTTTGTGGGAAATTCCAGTGTAATAGAGAATAGTCTTATGGCACGAGTCTTCGTTCTAGAGTAATATCATTAAATCATTTGAACGTAACCAACTGTAATGTATTTTCCAATTGTGACAGGAGTGTATGTCGTGGTTTTTGTGTTTAAGAGGTAAAATTTTTACTAAAATTGTACCTTAAATATTTTAAGCAATAGATTTGAATTTTCTATGATCAATTAAAATATATCGACCCATACTACCACTTACATGGCTTTATTTAAATAAACTTATGTAAAAAGTTTTTCCTGAAAACTAACGTTAAAATATAATATTATTAACCATGGTTGCGAGAAAAATGTTAGTGTAAAATTTCCTTTAGCCATAATATTTGCATACAAAAATTTTCCAATGTAGCGTTCTTTTTATGATAAAATATTTAAAAACAACGTCCTTGCAGACTTCAGCGACTGCTTCAAGTATTCCTTCAGGGATCTAAGCGTAAGAAAGAAAACTGCAAGGCACTTGATTTTTTACTGTACTTTGACTTGATACGTTATTTTTAAAAGAACACCTAGAATTCACCCGCATTTTACTCTAAATATATGTAAAATTACGGGAGTATAGTGTTTTAAAAATACTTGGAAAATGTCATTATTCTCACGTTTTGGTAGAATTTAATATCATCTGTCTAGTTTTTTTGAGGTCGGCTTTCAATCTTAACGAATGCAACTGAATACCAATACTTTACAAAGAGCGACTGCCTATCTGACCATCACCTACGAAACCCCTTGGTAAGACTGGTTATCAGACTTCCGGATCACTGACTACTTGTTACGATGATCAAATATCTACAAATGACAGCCTGACCAACGGATAAACGAGTTTTCCGAGGCACATTTTAGGAGAATTCAAGAAAAAAATCAACATCAGAAGCTGTAATAAATTGTGCCTAATTTAAGACAAAATTATTTTCCTCTTATCCTAATTTAATCATAGCATTTACCATTTATTTATAAACTATGATCAAATTTTACCTCCTCAAAGCCATTCCATACATATTCTACACGCTTAAAATAGGCAAGCATCAAAGTGTTCAACAAAGATTAGACTAAAATCCCCGTCGAGTAAAGCAGAGGGGTACCTAATAGTACACCTACATTTCGCAAATTATCTTTGAAGCTCCATGTATTAGGAGGCGAGTCTATGTCACCAACCGGGAACTAATCCAAACTCCAAAGCTTCTACTGAGAAATTCATGATGGAAAAACCCAATAGAGTGGTTAATAAAAAAAAATTGTTAGTCCGTCAGATAGATTTCCAAAAAATATTGGACACGTATTTTTTCTTTTTTCACGTAAACAAACAATATATACTTTTTTTTATTTTCTTTAACTTTGCCCCACATTAGTAATTTTTTCCTGTATCGTGGGTGCGTTCACAAACATTTAAACTCATATACACAAATACCCAGACCCGGAACAACGATCTGTAGGTCATTCAAATATTTGTTCCGTGCGGGGATCGAACCCGCGACACGTAGCGCAGCAGTCCATTGCTTGAGCCACTGCGCCGACCATGTCGTCAATTAAGACGATACAGTGCTTGTGACGTCATTTTCTGAGACATTAGTGTAACATTCTTAAGCGGTCAGTGACGTCACAACCCCCACTCAGTTTTTTTTTATTTGTTAAAACAAAATGTTCGTATCCAATATTTTTCGATAATCTAACAGACAGACTAATAAGAATAATTTTTTTTAAGTCAGTAAACATCCCTTTTACACTTTGCCTTATGCTCAATAGTCTCGCCAGCAGCCACCCGATCAACGATACAGTCATTTGGTTTATGTTTGTGACTATACCTACACATAAGCAGAACCGTTTGTTTTAGTCTATTTTAAGACCATTGACTAACTGACCAGACTCAAAGGTAATCGAAACAAAAGTTTTCAAATCAACTATTCCATGCAGGCCCAGAATGCACCCGAATGTAAAATTGAACTCCGATACATATATCCGGATCAGCGATTCAGAGTTTTAGTACAGGCGAGCCCGCAAATGTTTCCACCGGATGAAATCCTTCAAAGGGATGCATCCACAACCGTGAAATTCAATTAGATTATGGGTACCTACGGACTCTAGGGCTTGCTCCTCTGATCTCGACTGCTTTCTTCAAAGTATTCCCAAGTCGCCGTCTGCTTTTTATGTTGAATGGAATAATATGAACGTTTCATCCGTTGGAATGTCTCGCTTAAAAATATATGGAAGTAAGAGAACGAGATTATTATTATATTGTGAATTGTTTTCATAAGTATAACTGTTTCAGGGATAACTATTTCGGGCCAGTGGGCGATGAGTCGGGCCTGTGGACGGTGACACGAGCCTGTGGACGGTGAGAAATGGGCTAGTTCACCGTCCGTACGTCTCATGACGAGTCAAACGGCGCGGTCATGTTCCACGCGCGCCTCAAAGAGATGTCAGCAACATGGAAGGGGCCCGCAACGGCCAACGCCCGTCGGGCTGCAGGTTGTTCGAAAGATACTGCGGCCTCGGCACAAGAACTAAGAAGGAACGTAGGTGTAATGTGTAAATAAATCCTGTTGTCACTATAGAGAGCTCTTATATTTACAAATTCATTGTTGGTGTCGCGTAGTGCCTATAAAAACAAACAGAATCATAAGAATTAGACACATATGCGCGACTGCTGAGCCTGAAGCCCTTATTTGGATTCCCAGATTACCCAGTAAAAGCCACGAAGTCTAATTTTATGCCCGACTGATTGATATCGCCTCCAATTGCATGAAAATCACACTAATATTACAAATATTAGTGTGATTTTCATTAGTAATATTATAAAGGCGAAAGTTTGTGAGTGTGTATGTTTGTTACTTCTTCACGTCTAAACGGCTCGAGCGATTTTAATAAAATTTGGAGTTAGCTGACAACCTGGATGTTAATCCAGGTTGTCAACTAACTCCAAATTTTATATGTGTTAACTTATGATAGTTTTTATCCCGATTTTATCTTCCTGTGGGATAATTTTCGTGTTGTAGCGGTTGAAGTCGCTGGCAACAGCTCTGCCCACCAGAGACTAAAGAGCAGTAACAGCCCTTTTGTGATTTTTCGTTTTATTAGTGATTCTGAAAGCGGGTTTCTTAAGCTTTCTATTGAATTAACTTACTTATTTCTAAGACTATTAGAATGGTTTTTATTTAACAGTTTTCACTTACTGCAAACGAAAAAAATTAACAATTTGGCGTGATTTCCCAACTAAAATACAGTATAAATTATACTGCAGATTAAATTTTAAGGTTTCATAACTAAAATGCAGTAAGCAATATAATTTTACAGTTCTTTAGATAGTTTTATATTTCTGGAAAAAAATTAAAAAAAAAATTAATACGCAGTAAAATTTACCGCCATACAAGCTATTTTTACTGCAAATTAAGAAAATACAATTTATTGTCACGAACTCCCAACTAAAATGCAGTAAAATCAAAGCTTGTCGCATTTTAGTTGTGAATACTTAACATTCTTTTATCATTATAAACTGACTAACACGCAGTAAAATACAGCATTACTGCAGATTAGTTTGGATAGCATAATGACACAGATATGATTATTCCTAGCTAAAGTGCAGTTAATGTTTTAAATACTGCATTGTTTTAAAAACTGTCAAAGGAGGTTGTGCATTCTGCGCAGGGTCCTTTATTAATTAGATTTTTTTTTTTATTTTTGATATGTAAATTTTACATAAGTGAGTTGAATTATTGTGATTAAATAATAAGAAATAAACGGTCTTTAAAATGTGAACTAGCTATTTTTCTTACTGCACTAGTAAATTGAACACTTTTTTCTTAAAAAACTAACTAAAATGCAGTATTTTTTTGACCTTACTGCATGTTAGTTGGGTTTCTTGACAAAATAACTGATCCAAACGCAGTAATAGGGCTTTTTGCTGCATTTTACTAAGTTTAAAATGGTATTTTTTACAAAAAAGGCTATGCAGTAATAGGCACCAAAAAGAATAAATGGCCATAATAAATTGAGTTATTAAGATATATTTTTTTTTATTGCTTTAACGTGTGAACCTATGCCTTTACAACCTTTCTGCATTCAAATTTTTTTGCTTATACATTCTGTTGATTTTTTAAAATCAATTCTTAACTTTAAATGCGTTTTACTCGAAATCGTGATTTTGCTGTTACTGCACTTTAGTGTATGGTGGGCAGAGCTAGTTAAACATAACTGGCGAAATAAGGGTGCATTATTTGCCGTGTCGACGGCACGCTCGAGTTCCACGCGCGCTTCAAAGAGATGTCAGCAACATGGGAGGGGCCCGAAAGGGCCGACGCGACGCCCGTCGGGGCTGCGGGTTGTACACTAGTCACCGCAGCCTCGACATATAAGGCTAAGAAGGAACATGGGTGGTTTTTAGTCAGTAGAAGTCTGACACTTCGCTCTGCCCAAGAGCGGGAGGGGTTACTTGATGATTACCCACCCCAAAAAAAAAAATGGCTTGATGTTATGTTAAAAATATCGAATGAATTTTCGTTTTGCAAAACTCTGCCTCAATGGTTTATTGGTCGTAAGAGAGAGCATGGCATCAAACCTAGGTCAGGTTTATCTCCTACTAAATACTCACTAATATTATAAAAAGGAAAGATTTGATTGTTTGTTTGTTTTTAACGAATAGGCTCCGAAACTACTGAACCGATTTGAAAAATTCTTTCCCCGTTGGGAAGCTACACTATCCCCGGGTGACATAGGCTTTATCCCTGTATTCCCACGGGAACGGGAACTACGCGGGAGAAACCGCGTGATGTCCGCTAGTGGTACATAAAACAGCGAGTCGAAACACTGAATGAAAAGCGCAAAATACGTACCTACGCCCTACTACACCTACAATTCTGCCGGTCAACTCTGATGCTTTAACTGTGACCTGCGGGTCTAAAATAGCCGCTTTATCAGAATCCACGCGGAATCTTCGAATGAATCACGTTAAAGTTTCAAATTCTTAAAATGGACTTAATGTCTCTAACTATAAAGTCCATTTTAAGAATTTTAAATTTTTTAACATGATTCATATTACGATTCTGCTAAAGCGGCCATTTTAGACACCCTGGTTTTTAAAAGCAAATTCGGTCTGGCCACCTAAATAAGGGCTCACGCTAGGAAATATCTTGTTAAGGGTCGCCGTTACCGAAATCGCTAAGGAGGAATATATTTAAATGGGACATGATTTTCGTCAGAACTAGTTTAACGACACTAAAAATACTGTGTAACCTAACGGGGAACCTAAAGGTTATATATTTTTCTGTTTGAAAACCAGACAGCGTTAAACACAAAATCATAACAATATAATATTAGAAAATATATTTCATAACATAAAAATAAAGTTTAACAAAGTATTCATAGCAAAGTAAAGATGCTCCCGCTACTTAGATTAAAAACTGGTAGAGGGTTACCAGGGTATCATAATTGCAGAGATCGCGGTCGCAGATTGACCACCAATAGTTGTAGAGAGGGTTTTTCAGACAACCGCGCCAAATATAGCCATTGGCCCTTAAAGCCTTTACTCCACAAACCTCGTCAATGTTGCAGTCTTCCACCGGCAAATTTCCACTGAAACATCACATTCATCATGATTAGTTACCAGCTTATTTAACCGTCTAAGTTATAAAAGCTCTGGCCACAGAAATGTCCCACTTTTTATTACATTTAGAGTTTAAGACACGTCAAAAACTTTTTCCAAATACTATTTACAAATTTAAATTTCCTCGTTTTTACTGAGATATAAAAAAGAAAATTCTTACCGGAATGTAATATTATTAAGTTAAAATTTAAGAATTTGGAAATGGAATGGACCAAATAAGCTACAATTTTTTGTTTCCAAATCTCCTAGTTGTACATTTTTAACTTACATGTTGCCTTCCAAACAATTAGCACTATCAAGCATATCTCCCGTTTTAGAAGTCGTGTTAACTTCGCATTTCAAACAAGACATGTCTTTAAACACAGATTTTCTAAAATGCTTTGTGTGTGAGAGCTCAATAACATTATCGATCCAATTTTTCTTCCTAGCGAACATAAACGGCATTTCAGAAATGGATAAATAGTTGCAGAGGTTGCAGGAACATACGTAGGTGGTGAGGTTGTGATTAACGTTGAAACATCCACGATCGACAATTCCGAAGGGTGTGTGCAGTGAATAACACAAATCATCGTCCCGTTCGCACATTATCGACGTTATTCTGAAAATTAAATAATGACAAGAGAAAACAAATTGCAAATAAAACGATTAATATTGAAATACCTATTTAAACTAGGGTAACTTTAGTGATGGATATTTTTTCCGCATTTTTTATTGTTTGGAATAAAATTCAACGTTACAAATATACGAATAGAGTTTTATCTCAATGTACTGCATACTCACAATTTGTTTTTGGGATCATTACATTCTTCGGTCGCAACATTGTTGCACATAATACAAGATCGTCTTGGATCAGTAAAGTCTCCATCACCTTCTGTAACATTACCACGGCCTAGGGCAACCCTTTTATCTTTGGTGTAAAAATTTAAATCCTTCGCTAGCTTCATGAATTCATTCCTTGCATTCATCTCATAATCGACCCTTGATTGATTAACATCTAGTAAAGTAGTAAGAGTTAAGTTTTCATTTAGCATCAGATCTTGTTTAGGAGTAGAAATACTAGTACTACTTATAATGTCTTCAGCAATAAAAAAATCGACTATTGGTGTTATTGTTACAGTGCAAACGGAAGTACGGGATGGTGTCGTTATATTCGTTTTAGATACAAATAACCCCTGTGGTATTATTTTCATGGTGATATTATTTTCTTTTTCTTCTGGAGGCTCTTTCAAGTCGTCAAAAATTTCTTTAATATTTTTAACTAGAAATGATACTAAATTATGTGGATCATCAGTTTCAGTCGTTTCAAAAAAATCTTTATCACCAAGTTCTTCTACTTTTCGTCTAAAGTATGGTAGAGAGGGAAGTTTCTTACTTTGTGGGGGGTTATTTTCTTTTCTTTTCTCACATTTAACGAAGAAGATAAATAAAAATGAATATAAAATTATTCTTCTATTCATTGTTATACCAAAACGGAAGATTGACGTATTCAAATAGACAATCAATCAATAAGACGTCAAATAATGAACAAGAAACTCACAGACGGATCCTTTTTTAGGACTATTTATGGTTCAGGTTTTTTTTGTATTTTTTTCAGGCGGCAAACTTCATTGTGTTAGCATTCAATATTATAATGCGTAACAATATGTAAGTATTTAAGATGAAGTTAAATAAACGGTATTATTGTCAATATGACCATGCATATTAAACAAAAGTAAGTAATGCATGTATTTGCACTAGACTGCGACTCTCTTATCCAATTCTCATCCTTCAAACTTACTGATGCTTCGCGTAAGATTTTCTTTTCTGTAGGGTTAGGATACCACTCGTTATTGCATCGAGAATAATTACAAAAGAAATAAAAAGAATTATACATTGTTTTGCTTGTACATCCTCTTGATACAAAATCGATCTCGTCATCAATATTTGTGTAACAAAGATGATTATGTGGGCATACCATGTAATCAGCACTGAAATTATTTTAATGCGACATTAGAATGAGGAAACCTTTGTTTGTTTGTTTGTAAAGAATAAATTCAAAAACTACAAAACCTATTTAATTAGCCTTTCCTTCAATTCTCTTATCATTAAAATGTTACATTATTCTTTTTTTTTGAGGGGTGGGAAATCATCAAATAACCCCTCGGCGCTCTTGGGCAGAGCGAAAGGGAGTGTCTGACTTCTTTTGACTAAAACCACCCATGTACCTTCTTAGCCATTTATCCCGAGGCCGCGGTATCTCTTGCAAACAACATCTGTCGGGGCTAGGGGTAGCCCCGACAGGATGTTGAACAACATAAGTTATAGATTTTTTACAAGTTTAAAAATAAATGTCCAGTCGAAACAGGCCGCTAGTTTTTAGTAAATTGGATCTATTTTATCAAACACAACATCATTATAATCATCCACAACCCGACTTCGCGTACTGTTAGCCATAGGCCACTCTTTGTTTGTGTTAATCTTCACGTTCTTGTGCCAGCATAATCCGGGATATTCCCACGATAACAATATCGATGACAAACAAGACATACAGAAAATTATTCTTACTTTTTCCCAAACCTACAATGTTTGTCAGAATTTAGATTCGTTCCTTTAGTCTCACAAACTTTACACATTAGATCCATTCCTACCATTGGTGTCATAAGTCGAGCGTTATCATATTCCCAATCGCTGAGATGCTTGTATTCGTAATGGCTGACGTCGAAGGAAGGTTTGTCGTTACAGAGTGGACATTTACATAGAAATGTTCTATTTACCCGTCCAGGTAACACACAACCCCTTTTTATATATAGAGGGTTAAGTTCTACGAAACAGTGCTCAGCGTCAGCACATCTTTTTGACGGCACACTGAAATATGTAAAGACAGTCATGTGTAAATATCATTAAAGGTCTGGTACAACTTGAGAAAATCATCATCATCGTCATGTCTGTTGTTGCTTGTTATTTTAAGTGGAGCGACCGCCTTCCTTACCTCCGCAGCCACTAGGCTGTGGTGGTAAGGAAGGCGGTCGCTCTAATCTTCCTAAGATTACTGAACCTACACCTACTGTAACTGTGTAAACCTACTGAGTAATACGATGCCCCTTGATAAGATTGGCTGTCAGATTTTCGGGTCATAGCATGCTTGCCGAAATTCGCGACCATTTGTGTCAATTTATAAGGATGTGCTTCAAGTATTCGCATGACTTTCTAATCATTAAAATATTGACTTAAACAGTCGCTACTCAGTGTGGCTCAAGTCTAAATAAATAACTTGGTGAAGTTGAAGGTTGTGAATGGAAATATGAGAATGCCATATCACAAGAAGAAGAATTTTCCGGTTCGTAAAAGTCATCCAAGTAGCTTGCTTTTGAGAGGTTTCAAGAAACTAAAAAGTATTAACTTCTTTGATAACAGAACACCATTTCTTCGCAGACCTTCAAAGATAAACGTTCACATTTTTCTAAGTTTATTGTAGGAGCAGCGAAACCTTCTAGTCCCAACTACCATTTTCTGCCTACACTTTACTCATGATTGCGGTCAGCTGCCAGTTTAGCAGAAATATCAGTATTTTACATGCAGCGCGGCGTTTACGCAGAGGTACCTTGTAAACAAAATACTGATAATCCGTTAGGTCAGATAGACTGATCTCCACAATCTAGTAACAGCGTAATTCGATACCTCTTGGTAAGTCTGCAAGACCTTTCAATTACACGACAGTCATACACGTGGAGACCATTTCATGAACACTACGACGACCACGTTTAGACTTTAACTTACGATTTGCCCGAATAACAGTTCCAGTTACTCGAAGATACTTCTGCGGAGCACGAGACGCAGGATATTCCGTAACCGTTCGTTCCATTGATCACAGTTCTTGGTTTCCTCTGAGGCCTAATGTCAGACACATCAGTTTGACGGCTGTTCGTTTCTAAAGATTCATTGATTACAAAATTCCTCATAGATGGTTTAATTCCAATATCAAATGGCGAAGGCGTAAGACTCGATATATTGACGACCTTAGCCACACTTCCTGTAAAACTATTCTTTAGTGTTTCACAGTCAGTTTTGACAGTCTGAAATACTGAAAACAGTATAAGATAAACGAAAATATTTTGAAAATGTAAGTACGACATTTTGGACGATACTTTGAAAGCTATATTGTCATTTGCCTTTTTAATCTACAAGACAGACTGCTGACTGTGAAGTATTTGCTTTGCATTTAAAAGGAGTCTGTATATAATACATTTCACAATAAACTACTTAAAATTAAAGAAAGCAATAAAATTGCCTAAACATTGAACAGCTCAAAAATGAAACAGTCCGAAAATTGCTCAAGGAAATTATATGTTGTAAGTTCGAGACCATAAAACAATAAGCAACAGAATGGACTATTAAGTAAATTGCTAAATTTCTTCGGCCCTACAGCTCCGGCTAACAATTTTACACTTTACTACACTTGTTTCATTAAAATTCTGAATATACGATAATTATCTAAATTGATCTCACTTTGGGAGCTTTTGAGAAGTGCAATAATATTTTATAATTTACTATACCAGCAGATATTTTTATAGAAACAAGGTAAAGAGAAACAAGGTAAAGCTGCAAAGTAAAACCAAAACTGACTGAAGTGTTCGCGTTATGAAAATAAAAATAATCTTTATGACTACAGACTTGGTGTTTGTACCAGTACGCATTTAGAGCCTCAATGATGTATAGGCAGGTACTATAATCCGTATGGGAACGCAAATGTTCGTTACTGTTACAATGCACGGTCAAGCACGATATGTAAGGACTAACCAGCGTTAAAGGAAACTTGATAACACCTCTATGCGTTATTGATGCGCTCTAACCACGGAGCCAGAAAATTATAGATACGGCAGTGTGTACCTATAGTGCAGCATGCTTCTTGTGACGCTTAGGGGGTTAGTTTTTTGCAAGTATCGAGCCAAAAATCCAGACTTTCTCAGAATATTTCCTGATGAAAATCCCAATCATGTTTTACCCAACCGGAAATGGAACCTAGAATCTCACGCTCAACAGTCGCATTTGCGACCTCTAAACCAAAGAGTCATTTGTGAAATTGTCTGTAAAAATTAGTTAAAGATCTCAGATAGTGACGTTTGTTCCAACGATAGCAACGCGCTAAAAGATGTTTGCTATACTGTCGTGAATACTTTTAGTCCAGGATCGATAATAATTTTATATAGGAAAAATAACTTCCTTTCATTTTTGTAAAAAAATAACACGACGACAAACAATGACAACTTTACCATTTAACTTTTTCCATAGGACTTCTAGTTTTGCTGAAAATCGAGAATGTAGCTTCAGAGGCAAATTTTCCGAGACAATCTAACTACCTAGTTAGGCAGTCTCTTGTGGCTAACAGTCAATATCATTCTGCCAAAGTTCATTGTACACCAGTCACGTATACACACTGCCAACCGCGTCCAGAACAAGTTCAAGCAATAATTGTTTTAAAATAAGACCACGCACCTTCAAGTGCAGAACGCAAACACTCAAAACATAATTATCGTTTCACGTCAAAAGTGCAAATTGGGAGCCATACACACAACTCTACACCAAGGTGAAAGGCTAATAGTAACAATTCAGTAATCACGCATCTCCGGGAATAACGTCTTCTCACGTCCATGAGCGTCGGTCCCTCGGCACGACGCCTCGCTATAATTCAACCCAATAATGATTCATATAAATTTGCGAAACGACCGAGAGGTGCAAACTGTAAGAGTGAGCGATGCAGTATATAATTTGCTCGAGTACAGGCCGCGGGCGGATTATGTAGTGTTGCCAACACGTATGTGAGCTGTATCGATACAATTTAAACGGTTTGCCGCAACGTGCATGTATTTTTATGGGACGTGAGCTTATGTGTGATCGTGACATTACTAGCTGTGAAACTATGTATTTAGTGGGATAGCTGAGGTATGTCAATGCACAAGAAAAAGTCGTCCAGATTAAATTGTGCATGCTCAAACTAAAGCAACTAATTTAATGTGCAGTATAAAATATACCATACAAACTAATACAATTTGCCGTTATCATAAATGTTAACGTGAAAACCGAAACCCGAACAATCTGTTTTGTTCAAACAATCAAGCATTAGTTAGATTATGTAAACATGATTCATATTTCAAATTCAATGGACGCATAATTAACATTTAATTTGATAGGCTTCGCAATCTATTACCGCATGCTACACAAAGCGGTGTAATGTATCGATAATTTTTTATATCTATTATTCGCAACACTAGTACAGTGTGTCATTTGGTTTTTATCTTCTTGATTAAGTTTCGTTTATTGAAGCATCAGCCTGCAAGGTAGGTAATTGCAAGAAGTTATCGTTAAAAATGGAGCAAATCGATAAATTACAAGCATCGATCAACTAAGTATCAAGATTATTTATACAACAGCCTTGACGGGTTAATAAGAGCTTTTACACTCTATCCTAGAACCCGCCTTTTGAAGAAATACCAACTATATGGCTAAAAAGCTAGGATAGTAGTTTCTATCAAATGGTAACTTTCCTTGAACAGCGACCACTAATAGTCTGAACATAAATTTCGGGATGTAATAGTTATTTATTTGTCCAAAACGTAAGTACAAGTGAAAGATGTCAAAGTTTAAAATGATTCTTAAACTAGCTATTTTAACCAAACATGCAAACAGCTTAAGCTATTATAATCAAGAGACAAAAACAATGAAACGAGAGAAGAGACTTGTCGAGTCTTCACATACAAGAAAAGAACAAACACATACAAGAAAAGTCGAAATAAATACTTCCATTTTCACAAGGCAAGATATTCATAAGAAAATTACTGCTCCTGGGTAGACGTTTAAATTAATAACAGCTTGTGACAGGCTCTTCCACGTTCCAAGATTTCAGACCAGGATATATGGCCAAGCAAGGCTTAATGATTGGTCGTCTGACGATGTCTCCGGTTTATCGCTTCGTCACAGTCCTCAATTCCTCATGTTACCTTACCGATAGTCATACAATATTGGCTAACGACCATCACTAGTGTATGCTCCTTGTTAGAGTGCAGCCACAACAACGGCGGGAAAGCAATTGATGGTACAAGTAGCTATTTTATAATAACAGTTAATGTAAATACCAACCTTTTTTGATTTGTGAAACTTTTAAAATTATATCGTTTCAAAATTCATGGCCCTCTCGAATAAGTTCTTAGAATATAACAGTTTTCAAATATACCACTAGATTTTACATACATAACATCAAAGTAAGTCAAAAGTATGATACGTCGTCGTAAGATTGTTATCACCATATAGCCCAGTCATATTAGTGCTTTCACCTCGGAATGAAAGATAATAAGCTGCAAATTGGTATGAACCTTTGTTTTGTCATTCTAAATGTTGTCTCAAAAGTCACAATCGTTATCGTGTCCGCGTCTCAAGATATTCAAGGTCAAAGGTCACAAAAATCGGTTTTTCGCGAATATCTGGCTTCCTATCGGTTAAATGAGATTTGCATTTATTATAAAAGTTGTAGGCTATAAAATTCCCTACAACTTTTGTTTCAACTTTTTTTTCATACGACCAACCGTTTTGAAGGTAGAGCGCGAAGTGCACATCGTACAGTCATATACGGCCTAATGCAAGGTCAAGCGTGAGTTATGGTTATCAGTACGTTATAAAGTCAATTATTTACTTGGAAATTATAATTATTAAACAATGCCTATTATTTATGTACTAACTATTAATTATTTATATTTAATTAAAGTAAGTAACTTGATTATTTATATATAATTATTCATATTTAACTATATAAGTATAAAATATTATTAATTCTGGATTATATATTTTAGTTTTATTTTAAGTTAAAATGATAGTAAGAGTATATATTTTACACATATTTTTATTTATTATTAAATACGGCATAATATACATTTATCAAAATCTGAGTTCAAATATCAAAAGTATCTTTGTTGATTTTAATTGTAATGAAATTGGAAATGGAAGCTAATTATCTTCTTCTTCTTCGTCGTCTTCTTCTTCTTGTCGCTCAAAAATGTTCGATTCATTGTCATCATCCTCATTATCTGTCATGTTCATCTCCAAACCTTCCAGAATATCGGGATCATATGTATTTTCTTATAATCAAGTTACTTACTTTAATTAAATATAAATAATTAATAGTTAGTACATAAATAATAGGCATTGTTTAATAATTATAATTTCCAAGTAAATAATTGACTTTATAACGTACTGATAACCATAACTCACGCTTGACCTTGCATTAGGCCGTATATGACTGTACGATGTGCACTTCGCGCTCTACCTTCAAAACGGTTGGTCGTATGAAAAAAAAGTTGAAACAAAAGTTGTAGGGAATTTTATAGCCTACAACTTTTATAATAAATGCAAATCTCATTTAACCGATAGGAAGCCAGATATTCGCGAAAAACCGATTTTTGTGACCTTTGACCTTGAATATCTTGAGACGCGGACACGATAACGATTGTGACTTTTGAGACAACATTTAGAATGACAAAACAAAGGTTCATACCAATTTGCAGCTTATTATCTTTCATTCCGAGGTTGACCCCTTTTTTTTACCTAATATGACTGGGCTAATAATAGCAATGGCTCACAAGTTGATTTCAACCGCGACACCAGACTTCTTCTTTGATTGTGGTGGTTCTATGGAAGAACTTGGTGCTAAATAGACCATCGCCCCTGTCTGTGTAAGGGTTTGGGCAGAGGTGTACCAATAGTCACGTCAAAAGTAGGCTAGTTTTGTTAAAGTCACATTTACAAGTTTATTGCCACCATCTGGACATAGGTACTTACACCAACACCTCCCGCTCATGGGCTGGCTCTAAAAACCACCCATGTTCCTTCTTAGCCAATGACGTATAATATATGTATAGACACGTCATGAACTAACATCGCGGCGCTTAAAAACGGCGAAAATATTAGATAACTACTTATACGCGTAAAGAAAGGGAAAGAAAATATGAAAACGTACAGCGGGATGCCTGCATGTTGATGCCTGTTTTCTTTATGTTTTCCACAGGCTTACACACACGATTTAAATGAAGAACAAACGTAGCGTCGCGCGAGAGGTTGGTGCGTAACTAAGCGCGATGTGGCCAATTGGCTTCATTTCATGTTGTCATTTTTGAGGGCGAACAACGTATCTATAGTTTTAATATATCATTGTTCTTAGCCCTTTATGTCGAGGCCGCGGTATCTCTTGCGAACAACCTGCAGGCCCGACTGGCGACGGCCCTTGCTCTTTCCAGACTTACCGCCTTGAAATGATACAGACGCTATATAACTCACACTCACGTAAAAGTATGTAATTCGAAATTAGTATTCTCGTAACGTAAAACGGGAGAGTAATATCTATGAACCTCCACGAAGCAATAACTGTTCCACAAAGAAAAATATTATATAAAGCGAAATAACATTCTTGTATTATATAAAATTCTCGAATGGGTAACGACTTGCCTTTTTATTTCGGTCCGTTCATTCAAAGTGAAATTGTCAGCGAGAAGGAAATTGCATACGGCATTTAAATTTTCGCGCTGTACTTCCGCTACTCCACGAATTTTGAATGTGACATTCATTAATATCAGATAAAAGAAAATTAAATGGATAGCATCGTCCTCAGTTCATGAAACCTAAAATTAAACAATTTCTCTTACAACATCCCGCAGCCCCGACGGGAATTTTTGCAGTACTTACTTTTAGAAACCCTTTTTTTTGGATTGGGAAGTCATCAAATAACCCCTCCCGCTCTGAGTAGAGCGAAAGGGAGTGTCAGACTTCTACTGACTAAAAACCACCTACGTTCCTTCTTAGCTCTTTGTGTCGAGGCCGCGGTATCTCTTTCGAACAACCTGCAACCCCGACGGGACTTTTAGTAACCCTTGCGTAGCGATATTGTTTTAAATAAGTAAAAAAAATATATTTCTAATGCAACTGGATGTAGTTTAGCAGAAAAGATACACAGTCACTGCTACGTGGATTGGATCCTTTCTAGCGTCTATTTTTTGCAGTTTGATAGGATTGGGGACAACTTCACAATTGTCTATGTAAAAAATCTTAGAAGCCAAATTTGACCCGCATCCCGGTTTCTGATTGAGCTGGAATGTATACATGTACGACAATGCTTGGCTAAGTGATGTCAAACTAATATGGATAGATAACTAAATCAGGGCCAGTAGAAAACCAGCGTAGGGCACTAGCTGCTCGGCAGTTTGCTGAACTGTTCCTATTTGGCGCAGCCGTGAGATGCGCACACTATTTTTTTTTTTTTTTTTAGTTTCTTTTATATTTTTTATTGTTTGTTGTGTGTATTGTGGCATTATGCTAAATAAAAATGTTTTCTTTCATTCTTTGTTTTGCTGAGAGAATACAAGATAGATAAGAATACAAGAATAAAAACGTCGTCACTCTAAAGTATATTTTTAAGGTTCTTTAAGCTGTAATAATTTTCTTATTTTAGAATAGACAATTCTGTAGCCCGTTTTATACTGTCACCACCCTCATTTTTATACAAAAAACGTTTTACCCGTCTTTTTTAAGTTTAAAACTCTATTCCCTTTCCAACAATTAAGTTAGGGCTAATTTTGTTACTGAAGTTATTTGTTCTCATTGAATTTATTGCTGGTGCGGAGTCAAGAACAGTTGAAGAATTCCACTTTAGGTGTATAATTTGATCTAATTTGGAAACTTATGTAATGAAAAGAGTTTGATCTTTTGGCATGAATACGAGTTTTAGAAAAGTTTTTAATTGGTATTGAACGCCTACTTTGCTCCAAGAAAATTATAAAATGGAAATTAAACATCTGCCAGAAGATAGATATATTTTCAAAAAGTATGACAAAACCCGGAATATTTGTATCAATGCTGCCACATTTTCTTCGAGATAAATATTTTAATTTCATTTGGTACAACTCGGGAAGGTGCTTGATTATTATATATTTATTTGATGATGGTGATCAAAACATCGTAAGGAAACAAAAAATCATGTACTAAAGCCTAAATTACGAGGACAAGTGACATCCATGTCCGCGTTGGGGCTAACGTAACATCCACCTTGCGGGCCCATGTTGCTGACATCTCTTTGAGGCGCGCGTGGAACACGAACGCGCCGTCGACACGGCCTGTCGTCGTCGTAAGACGGACGGACGGCGAGCTAGCCCATCACTCACCGTCCACAGGCCCGCGTCTACGGTGGCCGGAAGCCGTCACGTGGCAACCGACGCCCGGAGCGTCTCCCGCGGCGGCTGGGACGTGAGGTTCTCTTCCTCTCACGTTCCGCCACCTCCTTCGCTAGCATCACTGCTTCACAGAAGGAGGCGACGGCGTCACATTCCTCCTCGTCCGGTCCGGGGACCATGGCTTGCACTAGGCCGGACGCGAGAGGTCGCCGCTGCCGATCGCTGCTACGAGAACACGGCGGAGGTCAGCCCAAGCGGGGCAGACCTCCACGGTGTGAATTAATGTAACCTTACCTCTATTTTTTGGTCAAATAGGGATGTTTACTGACTTAAAAAAAATGTGATTCTAATTGGTCTGTTAGATTATCGAAAAATATTGGATAGTACGTATTTTTTGTTTTATCAAATCAATGAAAATTTACGAAAATAAAAATCGTCAAAGATTTGAGTGGGTGTTGCTGACGTCACTGATCCCTAAAAAATGTCTACGTTATGACGCCACGCGAGTTTTCAAAGCACTGTATCGTTTTTATTGCTTGTTTTCGTAAAAAAATAAAAAATACTCGTCCAATATTATTTGGTAATCTATATGACGGACTAATTAGATTTTTTTTGTTAACTACCCTATTTGATCGGACTATACGAGTAGACCATAATCACAGAGAAGATACTTGTATCTCCGCAATGGAAAAATTTACAGGCTGATTACAATAATAAAAAAATATATATTTGCTTCAATAATATTTTTCATTAATACCACGACTACACGTACAATATGACCAAATAAGTACGATTATAGCGACTAAAAGTAATATTCGTCCACAAAAATTCCAAGAAGCAAAGGATTCGAAAGTGATTTTTTTTTTATTTATAAATAGCAGTCGTATGTAAGGTGAGTTTTTGAGTCTGCTTATATACGTGTTACTATGATTTTCACATAAAGAAATTAGGTTACTCCAGTAACCAGTGAAGTGGAGAAGTCGATAAGCTTACAAGAGTGTTCCTTTGAAGATTTTTACATTTACATCTACGATGTACTCAAGGATTACGAGTAATATTTTCTTGCTTTTGGTGTAATTTCAAAGAAATATACCTTAAAATTGTAAATGCTTTCATATCATGTAAATCGACATCAACATCCCAATATTATGTGTATAAACTGCCTCGTTGGTGCAAGCACGAGGCTGTGCATGAGGGCCTCGGTTCGATTTCCGGATGGGGTCAAGTTTTATTAGGGTTTTTGTGGGTTTTTTCATCAGTTTTATTAAGATTTTGTTTTGTTTTATGTTACATGGGACTTACAAATATAAGTGGAAAAATGTTGGTAGGTATACTTCGGGAATTACAAGCAAGATGTGATACAAATTAAAATAAATAAATATATACTTGGAAACTATAAATTAGAAAGTTTAGAAATTATAATAATTATTATCGAATAGATAATGAAGAGAACTATGGTATTATGACTAAAGTTTCACTCATAACCTTAAACGATACAATATTATATCGGTACATTATATTTTCTGATTTCATTGTATAAATTCTATGGCGAAAATAGCCACAGGTTTGATTCAATTTCATTTAGTTTTCTATGCTTTCTTGTCGAAATAACAATCATTGAACAAATGTATCTAATAAAGTTACAAAGTTATAACATAATGCAATAATAGACCACCTCTTCAAAGCCTTTCAATGTCCGCTAAGCCGTTGGTCACACCGACTAAGGCGTTGCATAAATCCTCTTCCTTAATTTAATGTCGCATAAAATCACAGGCCGGTGCAGGGAAGCGTGCATCCCTCACAGGCTCGCCAGTGTACCGCCAGTGTGTACCTTTTTACCACCCATTGTAAAGATTTTTATTACCTGTAATTTAATATACTTTACTGAATCACCGTGCAGTACACTGCAGTGCAGTTTATGGTTTCATGAAGCACACTGTTTTGCATGTTCAAGTACGCATCAAATTCTGTCTGTTGTGACAGGCTTTTGTATTATTTCGAGTGTCTTATTTCCAAGGAGCGAAAAGGAAGCATTTTTCATAATACCTTGATGATACTCGAAAGGCACAGTGGGTAAGTGCGGATATAAAAAGCGCTTCTTTAATCTAGGTTCATCTTTTTATAGCATTATTTACCCGCAAGTTAAAAATGTAAATTCCTATCCGTGCTCCAGATTTTTGAATCAGGTAAGCCTTTTGTAATGAAGTACGCGCGTAATGCCTACTTGTGTTTTTGTTTTGGCGGAATCCCAGCAAACATCATTATACTAAATTGTTGGTAGAGCTAATATTGTAAAAAGACCGCGAACTCCGTTATTTCTGATGTACTTCCAGAGAAAAGTTGCTCCACGTCAAGTAACATATGAGTTATTCAAGTTAAATTTAATTTTGAATTTACTTTCTTCACTAGAGTTGTTCTACACGAAAAGTAATGACGCAAGCGTCTCGGAGGTACTCTAGTGGAATACACTCGAGATTTCGCATATAACTCAGTAGGTTTTCATTTTAGCTAAAAGGCGTAACATATTTTTTTACGAGATTCGCTGTCAAGGTATTTTTCTTTAGCAAACCGCTTTTGATGGTAGATTTTACTTTATTTTATATCTTATTGATTTTGCTTAACTCTGAAACCGGTAGACGTATACCAATAACGTCTAATAACTTAACCATGTTGTTAATAATTGGATCGACTCTCTAATGTGCTTAAACGTTGCGCGTCGTTAGTTGATATTAGCTGGTATTAACAATTTAATGTAATTTGTGAACTATGGAGCGGGTGCGCGTTCAAACAAAGGCATTATGGCGCATTATACCGCGTGAGAAGACTTCAAACGTATTTGACAACAGATTGTCAAATACGTTTAGATACAAATTTGATACACCCGCATTAGATACAAATTTGTGTTCAGCGACATAATCTGCTACCGTGTGTTGTAGGAATATTTTTAATTTGAAACCGACAATCAATTATGGTTGCCAAAATTTCACTGAATTTGTGTGTGTGAAGGGTTAATTTACTGTATACAGGGTGTTAATTAACCCTTCACACAGCCGTCAACCAAGCATTATGTACATCAAACTAAGTAC
Organism: Diarsia rubi; assembly: GCA_932274075.1. Taxonomy (NCBI): domain Eukaryota; kingdom Metazoa; phylum Arthropoda; class Insecta; order Lepidoptera; family Noctuidae; genus Diarsia; species Diarsia rubi. The sequence continues at coordinate 12,586,269 of OW026424.1, read as the reverse complement.
ACCTAAGCAAAACATTTTGCTTGGAAACGACTTTTTTTTTTAAAACATTGTGCTTGTTTATGCTTTGAATAGTAAACGGGTCATGGAGGTAATTTAAGTAAAGTTATTACCCGAAAAACTATTACATACAAAAAACAGCTGTGTGTGCCCCTATATCCTATCCGTAACTGGGGGGTTCCCAGGTATGGTCTAAAACAAAAAAAATATCGAAGTGGTGGGTAAAACAAGTGCCTTTCGTTTGCGTTAAGCATACTTTTACACCCTTTACAGAAGCACTTCTCTAGTCCCTGCTTAACAGTACTGTCATGAGCAATAATATGTACACACTTGGCTTGGAAGTTCAAACGCGAATTTCTCGTGAAAAAACGATTGTAACTTTGCGATATGACCTACTTTATTATAATATAGGTTCCATAATGTTCGTTTCGTTACTTAAGATGTAAATTAAATGAATACAGTAGGCGAAAATATTGCTAAGTCTATACAAATTCGTTCTGTTGACGGTACTCTCACACTCGCCCTGCTTTTAAAGTGCCTCGAAATTGTACTGTCACCATTACAGTAAACCAGTGGATGAACATTCGTAACTAAAAAAAAAATACATTCACATGAATATAGAAAACCTCCTCCTTTTTGGAAATCGGTTAAAAATGACGTCAACCTCTTTGTGTTTTTACTGCCTTTCCATGTTTAGTCATTTTATTGACTTCCTTTGACCTTAAAAAGTCATGTAACTTTGTATAAACTTGTCTGCTTGGTTGACTTCGGCATTATTTTTCGTTTTGGTCCAGTACTTGCAAATTATTTGATAACAGTGCCTCCCATAACTTAATACAAAACTTAAAAAAGGATCTCTTAAATATAAGTATATTATGAAACAAGGAGATTGGATATGAATGACACAGGTGGCCGTAAATGTCAAAAATGCCATTTAACATTTCAAAATAAATCTATAAAAAAAATGTATGGCATTACATCATTATTTTGGGCTTATGTGGCCAGTAGCCGTAACTGTTAACTACATAGGTTTCACAAAGGAGGTAAGGTATTTACCTTAGTTAAGGATGTTAATTGACTTAAAAAAATGTGATTCTAATTAGTCCGTCGGTTAAATTATTGAAAAATGTTGGATACGTATTTTTTGTTTTCAATAAAAATTGACGAAGATAAAAAAGATTTGAGTGGGGGTTAATGTTTTCCTTCACCAAAACAAGTAAAAATTATACAATACGCACATGACTCCGAAAAATTCGAGCTGGGTTCCAACTCGAGACCTAAGACTTGGCCTTTTTATATATTTTTTTTGTAAGGTTTGAAATCATCAAATGACTCCTCCCGCTCTTGGCGGAGCGAAAGGGAGTGTCACACTTCTGCTGACTAAAACCCACCCATGTTCTTTCTTAGCTTTTTGTGTCCGAGGCCACGGTATCTGCTTCGAATAACCCGCAGCCACAACAGGACTTGGCACTACCTGACACTGTTATAGAGTTCGAGTCTGCCAAGTTGGCAGTCCGACAGCCACACAATTACCTTATCACTGCTCGGATTTCTTGGATTAACACATGGCAAGGTCTTAGGTGCTTAGAAGAAATTTCTACAGCTTAATCTTTCATGAACTACCTATACATGTAACAACTTGTATACGACCTATACATGTTATAACTTGTATATACATAGGACATACGATTATAAGCACAGAATACAGATTTCGACCATTTTCAAATTATTGTATTTTTTAATCAAAATTCGCTCTCAACTAATCCTAACTATGTTGGGGTCGGCCAATGTTAAACAGGCTATTGTAATAACTAATCGCCATCGCATTGGCCAATGTAATGCAGTGGCCAAGACAATGTATTATTTAAAACATCTAAGGTTTTTAAGTAGGGATTAAATATATCAACTGACTTGGAATTACATAGATCTCACTACTTTTCACGGTAAATGAACTGAGTTGCGTGGCTTGGCTTTTTTTACAAGTTTTGTTTTTGGTGGGATCTCATTTCGTTTTGTAGCGTCTTTCATTCCATCTATTTCGTTTAATGAATTAACAATACTGATACTGATAGTGTTAGCCTGTGTCATCCCACTGCAGGGCAAAGGCCTCTCCCCATGACTTCCAGTTATTTCGATTCAAGGCCAATGTGGACCACTGGTCGTTGGTCTGGTCCAGATCATCTCGCCATCTTCTACGAGGTCTACCGCGGTTTAATCGAATTTGAAGCAGTCTTATTCATCGGTTTGAAGTACTGCTAAAGTACCTACTCGACAAGCTGAATCAAACGAGTTAAAACTCGACCATTTCAAGTCTTTTTATAACGGAATTCTTATGGCCACCTTCCAGCTCCATCACCAGAACTATTCAGAACCCTGAACACCATCTAAAGACACTACTCGACAACACAAATCAAACGAGTCCAAACTCGATAGGGTTATGTCGTTTTATAACGAAATTCTTATGGCCACCTTCCAGCTCCATCAACAGACCCTGGACACTATCTTAAGACAAATTACTCGACAAGACAAATCAAACGAGTCCAAACTCGATGGGGCTATGATATTCTTAAATGGAGTTCCTATGGCCAACTTCCAGCTCCATCATCAGATCAGTTCCATATCATCATAATATTGCATTGATAGGCGATATACATATACGTGCAAAATTTCAGGTCAATCAGAAACTAGGAAGTGTGTGAAATTTAATAACTCGTAAAATTCATTCACTGAAAATGTATCTTTAGCTTTGTAATTCTATACAATTATATGGGATTACAAAGTTATTTATGCAGTTAGCGTATCTAGAAAACTAGATTGAAATTGCATATTTTTTTAGTTTTTTTATGGTTTATACACTAAACACTAATTGTATTCTAAATTTGAAGCTTCTATGTCTGCTAGAAGTGCCTTAGACTTTTGATGATCGGTCAGTCAGTCAGTCAGTCGGTGAGTGAGTGACAAAACTAAGGACCTTTGAATTGTTATAATTCTTAAACTACTGGTTCAAATAGAATGAAATTTGAAATATACCGTGTCTATATAATGCCTAATTGGTCACTAAAAATTCAGGCTTCTAGTTTTATCCACAACGAAGCTATAGGAGGTCGAAAATGGCCTGAACTGATTCGAGAAAAGGATGGTATGGCCGTGCCGCTTTATTGCTCGACTTGGCGGGGGCACTACCGTGCCCCCAGAAAAAACCGGTGCATGTCGGACCACGCACAATGTAGGGTTCCGTAGATGCCCATCAAAATATGTGAATTTACTAAATTAATTAACCACCCTGACTACCTGCCTACGAATGATGATTTTAATTACAAAAATAAAACAAACTTACATTTACAGTTTTGAGACTAGATCTCTCTTAAACTAAATTATTATTATGTATTGGAAAATATTTCGTACAAGTACATTTTATAAGTTGGTCGACTATTACTCGTAAACTTGTAAAAGTCTACTTAGCTGTGATAGTTTTCCTTTTATTTTCGTTATTTAGGCTACTATCATGATTTTTTCACACGCCCAAACCCAACCCGTATAGGTGGTTTAGGTTGGCACACTTGAGTCAATCAAAAAATTGCACTTTAAAGCTTAATATTTTACAAACGAATATCTTAATCGAAAAACGGTTTGAGCAAACTCGCAATATTTTTAAAGACCTATCCAACGATACCCTACACAGTGGACATCGCGAGAAAAAAAACTTTAATGTGTAGGTACTGGATATGCAAAAAAAAAATATTCAAAATGTTACTAGGGCACTTTCTCAGCATAACTCATTTGTATATTCATACCAAATTACAGTTTTCTAGTACTAAGAGTCTTTGAGGTACAGTGCGAACGGACAAACAGACAGACAGACGGACATGGTAAAACTATAAGGGTTCCATATTGACTACGGAACCCTAATAAATTATTGACTCAAGTCTCCTAATCATCATCCACCTAGCGTTTTTCTACCTTTATTGGTGTCGACTTCCAGTGTATCGGGCTGCAGCTGCACACAAGTGCTTAACATGGAGCGACTGCCTAGGGACTTGGTAATATGGCTGCATGGCTGTAAGACTTTCGAGTCTCTGACTGCCTGTAGCAACAGTAACTGTCAAAAACCTACAATAGTTATCAGCCGAGACTAATGGCTTGACATGTTTTCTGAGGCTGTTATCTTAGAGTATGACGTCACACGAATTTTCAAAGCACTGTATCGTCTTCATTGTTTGCTTACGTGAAAAAAGAAAAAAATACGTGTGCAATATTTTTTGGAAATCTATATGACGGACTAACTAGATTTTTTTTTGTTAACATCCCTATTAAAGTGTAGTATATAAAATCACCAGCACATAAAGTAATCTCAATTATTTTGATCGCATAATAATTGACATTCAACATAAATACATCTAATAATAATGTAGTCACTAATCATGACACGAGGTAATTAATTATAATTCAATGTTCAAATATGCCATAATATAGAGCTGTTAGTTTATCGTCCTATAAACAAGATGCTTCAATACTCAATTAAATTGATTGTGTTTATTGAAGAGATTCAGTTGTTATGCATGGCAGAATGCCCAGTCATCTTGGAATGTTGATATGTATAAGAGCGGATTTTGCTTATGATTTTTTAGAAGTATGAGGGGGGTAAAGCTCTTTATCTCCGTTAATAAGAGAGGGGTCATTCATGTGTTTGGTGGTCTACCGTCCGGAAGTTGTTGCTGGTTTTTTGTACACAATATGTTATAACAACCTTGTCTGATCCGAAAGGGTACTTCTTTACATGTGTCATAGATTGCTGCTGATGTTTTTTTGTTACATGTCGCTACAAGTTTTAATGTAATCAGCTCATTTAAACCGCTTTCCAGAGCTATTGTGTCATGATTGTAATAAGTAGACCTCTTGAACGCTGATGGCGTTCAGTAGATGTTACTCGTATTATTGGTGAAATTCTCGATCCTTTTCATTGATTCGCTGGTAATTGCTAATTTTGAATTCAGTAGGTGGCCATACAAAATCCGCTCCAAGTCTACCAAATAATAACATGTTTTGTATAGATTAGTTGGAACTTATTATTTTAACATCTTTAATTTGATAGTGCTTTTTCAGTTTAATGGTTTTCAGAATCGTTAAAACTTTATTTCGTGATTAAAATGGCTCAGTGTCTTATTTCGGCTTAAAATAAATTTCAGGGAGTTATAAACTATTGTAGACGATGCTTATTCAATCTGAAAATACAACTGTGATTATTCAATTACTGAAACTTCACTGCTATAAAATTTCTACATATTCACCAAAGAAACAATGGATGGACTATTTTACGAATGATAAGGTAAGAAAGGAGGTATCTCATCATCATCATCATCATCATTTCAGCCAAAAGACGTCCACTGCTGGACATAAGCCTCCCCAGGTGTCACCACATTGACCAGTCCCGTGCGTCTCGCATCCAGCGGGTCCCCGAAACCTTCACCAGGTCATCGGTCCACCTAGTGGGAGGCCTTCCAACGCAACGTCTTCCGGTTCGCGGTCGCCAGTCCAGAAGTTTTCGGTCCCATCGGCCATCCGTTATGCGAGCAATGTGCCCTGTCCATTGCCACTTAATGTCTGGCGATTCTTCGGGCTACGAGACGGTCTTCTTCGTCTCATGAGATGACGAAAAACAGAGATGTATGGAAGAGGAAGACATGCTGCACCGACCCCAAATTAATAGGATAGTTCACAAAAAAAAAATTGTCCGTCAGATAGATTTCCAAAAAATATTGGACACGTTTTTTTTTCTTTTTTCACGTAAACAAACAATGAAGACGATACAGTGCTTTGAAAACTCGTGTGAAGTTATTTTCTAAGACATTACTATGACATTCTCTACCGGTGAGTGGCGTCACAACCCCCCACTCAAATCTTTGACGCGTTTTATCTTCGTCATTTTTTATTGATTTGATATAAAAAAAAATATGTATCCAGTATTTTTGATGGATCTAACAGATGGACTAATTAGAATTTTTTTTTAATCAATAAACATCCCTATTGGGATGAGTGCAAGAGAATATATAATGACATCGTGTAGTGCAGTGCAGTGTTGATACGCTTGTAATACTTTGCAGATATTTCCTATGCATAGTTAAGATGGTTTCTTTATTGAACGTACAGCCTCATTGGTCTAGTGGCTGCAATTGCGACTGCGGAGCATTGTGTTCCTGGGTTCGAACCCAGGTCTGGCAAAATGTTATCGGGTTTTTTTTATCAAAAATTTCTCAGTCACAGCCATGGAATCTGGGCCTGTGTCCATTTGATGGCAATAGGCTCGCCCCCTTTTACATGGAACTTAAACATAATTACCAAAATGTACTATTTGGTACGCCTATTTCTAAACCTTCGATATTTACAGGCGTTTTTTGTGTACTTTAATGATTTCAGCTGATAATTCAAACAAACTGCCCTAATTAGTATATTATACTCAAACACTGGACCAGAACAGAAGTGCTATCATCAAACCGTGCCTTGAAGTAATGTTTATTTTATTTTTTGAATGTTTCTTTGATATTATTATCATATTACTAAGGTTTTGATATGATTAGTGGTAATTTTGACATTGTTTGATTACATCATAAACACTAATGTTAGTAGACACGCACATTTGATAACAATTACTAAAAAAGTCAAAATCACAAAATGTGAAAATCCAATAATGGTTTGATTTTGACGTATTACTAACCAATTGGATTGTTAGATTATAATAAATGATTATTATTTTTATAATACAACCACTGACGCACAAAATCCAAAAAAAACTCAATGATTACTCATAATAATATGGTCGCCATGATTAGTTACGTCACAGAATTCCAGAGCCACTGACGTTGATCAGTGAACACCGCTGCGATCGCCACCGTGGGCACGATGCAGCGATAGGGTTACATTGTGGGACTCCCTTGGCCGTGCCACATTGAGTCTCGAAAGAAAATTGTGATGTTGACGAAGTTAAAATTCTTACTACTTTTTTTTTTTTTTTTTTGGGACAAGCCCGCCACACTATTCCCTAACCACTGTAACTCCTGTAAGCCAGAATCAACAGTGGCGACCACAAGAAAAGCGCCGAGACAATGAAGCCCGACGAAGTCCCAGGGAAACGATTTAACTGTCTTGGATCCCGCAACGAAATTAATCAGAAAAGAATAGCGGAGGAGTAGGAAAAACATAAATTTCACTTCCCTCCATATCAGCAGGAGACAGAACTGAACAAGGCCAATAGGCACACAGGGACGTATACAACTGGGATAAGCCCAGTTGCCTAGCACCACGGATATTATTGTCATTAATATTACTGGGTCCTAAGTTGTGAGCTGTTATATTTGATTCCAATAATAGGTATGACAAAAATGCTTGAACGCACGGAAATTTGTTCCAGTTTGTACAAGGTCCGTGTAATAAATAACTCCGGAAGTAACCTGTACACTATTTAACATAATATTACGTTCATTCTCCCAAAGACTACACTCCCATAAGATGTGATGTGCAGATTGTTCATATTCGCAGTCAGATGTAGAACATTGACAGAAAGGCGAGGCAACAAGCTTGAAGGAAAATAATTTACTCTTAAAGTTACCATGACCTGTGAGAAATTGGGCAACACAGTGATCCACCTCCAGCCATGTCCTGGCCAGCCGCTCACGAACGGATGGAAAGAACTGGTGGAGGTGTCGGCCTTTGATGGAATTATCCCACCTACATTGCCATTCAGACAAAAGTTCCTCCCACACGTCAGTCTGTGGTTTAAGTAATCTAGCTACTTTAGCACGGTCACGTTGCAATAAAAAGTCTGCGTCCGCGGTCTCTCGTGCGCAGTAGTACATTGATTCTTACTACTGTTATAAATAATGTGACTGGTCACCTCTTAGTTGCCACGGCTTGTTTGAATTATTATATTATTTTTAAATCGTCGTTTTGGCTTTACTGTCGACACTTATCGTGCACAACTTGCTACATCGTTCTCACATGATAATATACCAATCTCGATATGAATGATGTAACCAAAGTTTTGTAACAATATCGATTTAAAAGAGTATCCATGAAGTTTCTTGCCATTCTTCTCATGAGACCAACGCTTTGGAATCGGCAACTACAGTACACTGACAGTTACTATGCCTTGTGAGTGGGACTGTAGCTTAGTTTTATTAGCTTATTAAAATTTTGTATTTGTTCGACTATTCAAAAGAGCCTGTAACTGGCCAATTTGAAATAAATGATTTTGAATTTTGAATACGAACGTTTGGATTTGTAGATGTTTGTTATTAAACCACGCTAAAATGGCTAAACGGATCTAGATGAATACCACATAAGCTACCTTTTATCCCTCTATTACGATTCTGTGGTGTAATTTCCAAACATTACGCGGGTGAAGCTAGGTGCTTCATATAAAACGCGTCAAAGAATTGAGTTGGGGTTTGTGACGTCACTGACCGGTAAAAACTGCCATACTAATGTCTTAGAATGTGACGTCACACGAGTTTTCAAAGCACTGTATCGTCTTCATTGTTTGTTTACGTGAAAAAAGAAAAAATACGTGTCCAATATTTTTTTGGAGGCCAACCTACGGACTAATTAGATTTTTTTTGACGAAAAACTTATAAAAATTGACGAAAATAAAACGTGTCAAAGATCATGAGTAGGGGCTTTCAACGTCACTTTGTGGGTAAAAAAGTACTAACCTTGTAACATCACGCGACTTGACACGACTTTTCGAAGCACTGTATTTTCTCCATCTTTTGATTACGTGAAAAAAGAAAAAATACGTGTCCATTATTTTTTGAAAATCTATCTAACGGACTAATTAGATTTTTGTTTGTGAAATATTATAATAATTATGTGTTACCATTTACCTTCTCCAGAATTTTAAACTTAATCACTTTCCTACATTAACTTTTACAAGTCGATCAGGCCGGTAACTCGATATCGTCTTGGATAGCCGCAGCCATTGCTTTCCAGCCTGTCCTACCCGTTTCCCAGGCTTATTCACACATGTAGGTACCCTATAAGGGCCAATGTACTTACCTGTTAAGTCATCTTTACTACTGATTTCAATTTTTTTTTTTTTTTTTTAATAAAACGTGCCCCACACTAGGAATTTCTCCTGTATCGTGGGTGCGTTCACAAACATTTAAACTCACATACACAAATACCCAGACCCGGAACAACTATCTGTAGGTCATACAAATATTTGTTCCGTGCGGGGATCGAACCCGCGACACGCAGCGCAGCAGTCCATTGCTTAAGCCACTGCGCCAACCATGCCGTCAAATTTAGTTGTGTCCTTGGAAATTTATCTATTAAACAATGGTAAGACTTGCAGTCGTGTACGGATCGGAATTTTAAGTCATAAAAGAGATGAATGAAAGGCATGTGTCTCAAATGAGAATACTTACGGGGATGTATGGTGATACGCGAATGGATCAAATAAGACTAGAGGAAGACCAAAGAAATGATGGATGGACCGTGTTAAGACATGCTGCGCCGACCTTACTGGGATAAGAGCAAGATAATGATGAGTTGAAAAATAATTATAGGAGGTAAGCCTCCATTGATCAATTTCAATTTTCTGGCTGTGTAACTCACACGAACCAAGATATTTATAACTTGAACGGCAGGCAATAACAACATGCCGTTCATTTAAACCATATAAACCTATATCTTATATCTTGAAGAGTATAATTTATAATAGTACTAGCGGACCTGGAAGTCGTCGTCCTGCCCGGACAGCAGCGCCACCTACCGGGTCCAATTGTAAATCTAAACAATTCTCGAAACCACTTAACACATAAAAAAAAAACATCTAAATAGGTACAGCCGTTTAGGAGTTCAGTGACAAACACACGTATAGAAGCAATATATAAAGAAGATAAAATACCTTTTTTTTGTAGGATGGGAAATCATCAAATAACCCCCAGCCCCCGCTCTTGGGCAGAGCGAAAGGGAGTGTCAGACATCTACTGACTAAAAACCACCCATGTTCCTTCTTAGCCCTTTATGTCGAAGCCGCGGTATCTCTTTCGAACAACCCGCAACCCCGACGGGAGTATAAAATAATAATAATAATAATAATATTCCACAACTATCACACAACGCCATCTAGTCCCAAGCTAAGCAGAGCTTGTGTTATGGGTACTAGACAACTGATAAACATACTTATATATTTCTAAATACATACATATTATAGATAAATAAAATACCTTTAACCTGTATTTCACATGGGACAACAGCACAGGGGCCCAATTCTGTAACTTCGAGTTAAGCAACCCGCCATTGACACTCTATCGACACACTACAGACATTATTTTGCCACTGTTGCAAATTTGGCATTCTGCAGAAACTTCAATGGTGTTTCAGTGGTGTGTCAGTAGTGTGTCGATAGTATGTTGATTGTGTGACAGTACAATAGTTTTCAGTGTTGCTAACAAAAAGCTACCATGAGATACCAAACCTACCACTTTATGAAATCCTATTTTTATCAATTAAATCTTTATAATACAGGTTTTTATAATCATAAATAAAACGTTTTATTATCAAAAACAAAATTTCACAAAAAACAAGCGTTTATTGTAAAACAATATTTTTATCTGATGTGATAAAAATATTGTGTCTGCCTCTCTGAAAAAAAAAAAACTAAAAATCCCGACTGAAAAAACTGAAAATCAAAAACAAGTACATTTTAAATTAAACAAAACTTTTTTATTTCCAACTTCAGATTTCTTTTGTGTTTGTTCTTTCGTTGGTCGCGTAAAATTCTTCGCAGATGATTTATTTAACTTTGGTGTTTTGGTGTTTATAGGATTTGTGACTTTGAATTTCTATTAAACATATAAGTGTCATATATTTTTGTAATCTCCTTTTAAAACCCTTCATTTTGATACCCTACTCAATGGAAATTGTTTTTTTTTTTTCAAATCTGCGATTTGGCCCCCAAAATCCGATTTTTTTATTTTTCCACATTCCACATTATTATCACAGAGTACATTTTTATATAATTAATATCTTAGAGAGTAGTAACATATGTATATAAAACGACAAAGGTAAGGTAAGTGAAAAAGTCCCAATTGTTGTTGGGAAAATAATAAAAAAACGTGATGAATTTAAAGTGATTTGTGTTCGGAGTTCTAAAGTTCAATGGAAATATATTTTCACAGTAAGTTTTGAGTTATGTTATGAACTTCCACACCAACATTTCAGGATCAATTAGCTCCTTTGCTTGCTCCTTGCAAAGTCGAATTCACTGGCAGCCTCATTAATGCGCGAGTATTGCGGCGCTGGCGCAAAAGCAAAACGTCGACAGTCGGCACTATAAGCCAATGCTAAAATACGCCACCGCAAAGTAGGTACAGAAGGCCTCATTGTGGAGAAAAACTAAGTCCACTTTATTAATTAGTACATTACGTAAGACGTACACACTAGGATACTTAATTTTAAATTTTAATAGGAACAAATTTAACCAAATCAATAGGGAAAAGAGGTGTCGTTGTTCGATGGCTTCACAATGGCAGTTCGATAGCTAAACACGATAGACACAACTGTCAGATATCACTTAAAATATTTACAGACTACCGTAACTTTGGCCATCACGATGACATTGACACATTAAAATGTACCAGACTACCAATATTACAATAGTCCCATTATGGCGTTTCAATGTCACTACAGTTGCAACTGTGGCAAGTCAATGACCTTAGATAAGTTGTAGAATACCAAATGTCATTAAATATTCTATTGAGACACTACTTACACACTATCGACACACTATTGTCAAGTTGACTATTTTACAGAATTGCGCCCCTGTTCCTCTGACTTCTAAACCCATATTATACTGTCTATTACGATACCCTCCGGCTTATCTAGAATCCAGGAAAATCAGTGATCCATCTAAAGTGGCTGTCGGTCTTTCGTGCTACTGACTCCAGGTAATGACTGTCAAAGCTCTAAATCAAAATCAAAATCAAAACATTTTTATTTCACATAGGCCTACATGGGCACTTATAAGACGTCGGTAAAAAGGGGCACGATTCGGTGCATTGGTCGATTCCTAAGGAGAAAAACCGGCAAGAAACTCCAAAGGTTACTCTTTTAATCTTTTAAAATCATTTGGGTTAACAATAAGGTATAATACACACATGAAGACCATGCAGATTACAGCTGTCCTGATCTACAGCTGGTACTAACATTCCGATGTACGGAGCGGTTTTCCATCCTCGTTCCGACCTCAGGGATCGCCGTGAGCCTGTCTCATTTAGACGGCACCAGGTGCTTAATACAATAAAACAATTAATTAGAATACATTCGCCAAATCACAGGCAGTGCCTCACTAATTGTCTTTGTAGCTGAATCGGTAGCTCTAACCAGACGAAATTGGCAATCAGTTAATTGTATAGTGAATGTAATATATGTCCGTGTCTATGTTATTGTCACTGCATAAACGCATCCCGCTTTAATTGCTAAATGAAGTGTCCAAATTGATATACCTAGCTGTCCGAGTTGATATACTTAGTTAGGTATACAGGGTGTAAGATACAGCCCTTTCGCAGTATTATGGGGTGAATTTAGTATATCCTGCTACGTTAAGCAGTACAAGAAATAATTTCATTAAAATTATGGGAATCAATTTGTTTTGTTTTCATTTCCTCACACACAACGTATCGTTAGCAAAACGGTCGTACCGAAAGGCAAGCGCAACGACGAGTACGATGAGCTCTTTAGATAGGAAATGATTCACAATAAGGAAGTGACACCCTCTGCGTCCTAAATGCACCCTGTCTGTTTGCGGGGGCTGCTCCTTACAACCTGTATAGGTAAGGTGTAAATTAGAAAGATGCGGTAATATATTTTAAGGGTAAGGTACAGATCATAATAGAACAACTTACTCTATTAACATCGCCATCGCGATAAAGTAAGCAGCTATCCCTTACATTTCGAGGGTCTAAATTTTGTATGAGATAAAAAAATATAATTATATTTTCACGATTAGGAAGCCTTAGAGCAAGTTAACCGGTTGAACGGTCTTAACCACACTCTACAATATTGAACACACTTTACTGATACACGCTGTATATCTCATCTATTTGGTAAGTGTCCAAACTGATATAGGTATTAGGTATGTAGTCAAGTCTATTGGTTAGTGTCTAATAAGAGGTTATGGCTATTATCTAACTTAATGGTCGTATGTATAGATATTTACTATGTACTGAATGTTAATCACACTTGGAATAGAGCCTATCCAGTATAATTTGCCATTTGAGATTGTATTAAGACCTAATCTTTCGAGTAAGGTAGATAGAGATAAATTCATGGAGTGTTTGATTCAGGATAGATTCGAAGGGACGAGACCACATGGTTGATAATCACTCCGATGGACAGGTTCCATCAAAACGGTTACTAAAGCCCTGAATGTGCTCAACATGCAGTTAACAGAGATCGGTGAAAAATAATCATGAAAGCAGCGACAAGACAGTTGTGGGAGATCCACCATGACCACGACCTTGCGTTCAGAGTGAACAACTCAGAAGAAGAAGAAGAAAGAGACAATAAAACGCTCAGATTTTTAGTAGTAGATAATGAAAGATGATGAAAAGTATCGAAAATCTGAAGTTCAAGCAAAGTGGCAATCGCTTTCAGGTTTTCGCTGCATCTTTCAACAGAATAGTTTAGGTCAGGCTAATAGATGTTTGAGTTTTAACAGGATAGTCGACTTTTCCACTGTAGTTACCGTTGATAGAATGTCAATATACGGTCAGGTTCTTGGTCAAAATTCAGTGTTACATGGTGATACATTGTAACTAATCATAAGTAAATGTTTTTGTTTGGCAAAACATATAACATTGTACCACATTGAATATTTGAAGCTCATTAGCATGAGTAGTAATTTAATATCTGATTCGAACAGATTGAAACAATTCAAAATTAGAATAATTTATAACGATTTCATACAAAATTAATTTTCTAATCGCTAAACGGATTATCGGTTTACTGAAATCAACAAATACTACTGTTTCAATGTTATTAAGTTTCATAAATTATGGAAACTCGGTAACATACCAAATTCTGGTGACCCCGCGACAATATTTAATAATGAAATACATGAAAACTGAAACGGATTTAAAAGCACTTCAGTGGTATTACAGCTTGTAGAAAGGACGAAATCCAATTTGCCGCTAATTTTTTCAAGATTCTAAAGCTTGAAATACTTTTTTTGTTCTCTAAAATAAAGACAAGAATAAAAGATCTTGTAACATTGGTTTCTAACACTTAAAACATATACAATTTATTATTTCTTGTACATAGACACTACACAAGCCGACCACTATTCACAGCTAATCATTTACAATCTAGATTACTTTACCTACGAACATTAAAGTCCATACAATTAACAGTACAACGTATCTTAATAAATAGAGCAGGAAGCACCAATTTCGTTTCTCGATAAACTTTCTTATTCGAGAATCGTGAAAATTAATCTTCATTTCGTTACTGTTTCAGGCTTTATTAGCCAAGTAAGGTAATGTATGGTCCAACTACAGACCGAGAACTCGATCAATCGGCATTTCCCCATGCTCGTGTTTGAAAATCGAGGTTAATTGACGTATGTTACGAGAACGATTGACGCTTCCACGTGAGTAATCGATTTAAGAGTCTATTATTTTGCGTTCGAACGTTTGGGATTAATTAATGAATGAAAGGGTCAGCACTGTTACTCATTTCGTTCGTATTCAATTGAATTTATTCTATGGAATGGTTCCCAGGTGGGTTTTTTGGTCGTATGTAGTGGTTATTTGAATTAAATAACTGTTGTTGAGGAGCTCGTGGTTTAATAATAACAGCCGCCGATCGATGAGTCGATCTTCAGGCTGCTTAGTTTAATTCGTAGATGGGTGACCGAGTTTCCTCCGTGCCTCGGAAAAAATGTTAAGCCGTTGGTCTTGGCTGTAATTTGAAGATCTTTGACAGCCATTACAACAAGTCAGTTGGCGGAAAATCTGATAGCATCTAATATAACAGCTCACAACTTAGGACCCAGTAATATTAGTGACAATAATATCCGTGGTGCTAGGCAACTGGGCTTATCCCAGTTGTATACGTTCCTGTGTGCCTATTTGCCTTGTTCTGTTCTGTCTCCTGCTGATATGGAGGGAAGTAGAAATTATGTTTTTCCTACTGTTCGTTTTCGCTGTTCTTTTCTGATTAATTTCGTTGCTCCAAGACAGTTAAATCGTTTCTCTGGGACTTCGTCGAGCTTCATTGTCTTGGCGCTTTTCTTGTGGTCGCCACTGTTGATTCTGGCTTTCAGGAGTTACAGTGATTAAAGTCAAAGTAATTAAAGCCGGTCTTACCAAAGAGTCCACTACCGGTCTTATCATATTTCACTATACTAATTGGGCTATGGAGGTCAAATAGGCAGTTGCTCCAAAGTAAAATAGTGGTATTCAGCTAGGCTAAGGCTAGGCAGATGATGTAATCCCGATCTCATTGTATTCACTTACAACCTTGAGAAACAAACACTGAAAACAATTAGCAAAAGCATAGGAACAAGCCTACAACGTGACACAGTTAGAATACACGAGTTCCTCACAGAAGGGTGAACGGGCCGTAATACAACAGGCGGTTAATTTTTGTTCCGTAGGCACCGGTTTTCTGACGATATTTTCCTTCACCGTTTTAAGAGCAGTGGTGAACAAACAACAAACGCCTCACCAGCAAGCAGCATCATTATAAATGATGGCATTCAGCAGCAGGCCAATCACAGCACTGCCAACGATGACCTTGGGGTAGCTCGGAGGCTGTCCGTGTGATTGGACTCACAGCTGCAGCGCGATCACAAACAGGGCCAGGGCAAAGGAGGCCCACCACCACGATGCGCGCCCAGCCGAAGGTGTTGCGCAAGCGACCTGCGCCCTCGTCTGCGCGATCATGCTGGACAGCTTAAAAATATAAAAATAACACAAAATTCCATCTTCAGTAGGTTAGTGGATTGGTTGTACTTCCTCTTGGTGCAATAAATTTTACTAAAACCGCTATACTAATAATCAAATTAAGCCATCAAATAATGATCTAAGTAAGCCCCACCCATTCCACTTCCAACAAGCATAAATCACAACAGATTGCAATTTCAATTAAAACTACAGTTTCAAACAAAGTTACGTATTCCATAAAGTACACATCGTAAATATGTAAGGTGCATTGTTTATTTAAATTCCTCTTGTGCCACGACAAAGCGTGTTGAGTAGCTGTTTCATTAAAGTTTTCCTTGAGGCCTTAAAACAAGCTGGAATGTACAAGCGAAGGCGACAAACAAAATAAAGAAATAATATGAAAGATTCCACGAATATTCTAGAAATCTAGAATAGTATCACAGCATCACGCCTGTGGGAGCAGCGGTAGCCCAGTGGTGGCGGCCCCGACTTACAAACAATAAGTCGTGGGTTCGAACCCCGGCAGGCACATTACTTTGTGTAATTTATTTCATCACCACTGCTCTCAAAAACGGTAAAGGAAAATATCGTGAGGAAACCGGAAACTCCTAGAACCAAAAATTCGAAGACTTGTGTCATCTACCAATCCGCACTGGGCCCGCGTGGTAGATTATAGCCCATTCCATCTCAAAGAGTGGAAGCCTGTATCCTAGCAGTGGAAACATTGATGATGATGATCACACCCGTAACTCCTGGAGAGTTAGGCAGAAGTGTACTTTATTCAACTTTAAGATAACTGGTTTAACATAACAAGCCTATTTACATAAACCGGGCTCAAATTCAGACTCTCTGGCTGTTACTGAAAAAATCCTTCTGGAAAAACCCAATAACACTTTGCCTGACCTGGAATTCAAATCCAGAACCTTACCTTATGCTCATCAGTCGCGCTTGCTTGCTTGCTTTTTTATTCTAGAATAATCTCATTAAAATCTCTTTTTTCACAAATGAAGAGTTTACGAAACGAACTTCGAACCAAAGAGCACATTGTAAGGGTAAACCGTATAAGGAAAATCTAATTACATTTTGCTTGACCCGGGGTTGAACCCACTAGACCAATTAGGCGAATAGCTGTATACAGAAAGTAGTTCTTTTTTATAAGAACCTTTTCGGAATGGATGGGTACCAACCCTGACAGTCTTCTAAAAAAAAAACTTGTGCACAACAATCTTGTCTATGCATATTTTAGTTTTCACTTCTAGGGGTAACCCTCTATTTTATTTGTCTGCAAACTTTGGTCACCCCGGTAGTCTAGCAAGGGATATAAGTTTAAAAAAATCCGCTTTTATCCGGAACAAATTTTCCGCACATTAGGCAGTTTATCCTGCCAAATGTCTTTTACTTTCTTAGTAGGTACCTACTTGTATTTAAAACCATCTAAAACTGATTATTGATCGATAAAAAAAAAACATACGAAGTGCTAGTATAGCTTCAGTACAATGCCAAACTTGAGCCCAGAATTCGATTTTCTTTCAGCAAACCTAATTTCGATCGTGAGATTTACAAAAGAGGATAGACCATGGATACACCTATGTGCAATAAATTAAACGAGAACTAAACGTCTATCAAGCCACGCTAATATTTCTCGTCTTTCAAAGCCTTTCTATAACTAACCCTAGCTTCGAATAAGTCTGTATGTTAAACTAACAATGATCCCGCCTACTGCATGCCGCTGCGATTATCGTAAAAATTAACTGCCTTACCTGTGCATAACACTGGCCATTTATATTTTGTATTAGAAATACCGTTTTATCTTCTTAATAAGCTTTTTAAACAGCCTAGGAAAGAAAATATCCGCTAACAAACTTACCTACATTGAAAAAAATATCCTGTTTCATCTATATTTTTTAAGCTCTGAAACTATTTTATTTTTTAACTTAGAGACTTGGAGACTGTAAATCATATAGTTTAGGTTTAACATACTGTCAGCCTTTTAAAAGAACTAGATTTTGCTCACGGCTTTGCTCCTGTTATGTACGGAAATTAACCAACGAGAAAGTTTTAAATGTTAACTCGGAGATAATGTAACTTCCAGTATATCAAAATTTCAGAATCGATTCAATATTTTCGAAAATTACCCGCTAAAAACTAACAATCAAATTTTGCCTCTTTATAATCACTATATTATTATAAAACGAAGTCCTCCACCGCGTCCGTCTGTCTCTCTGTTTGCGATAAACTCACTACTGCACCGATTATCATGCTGTTTTCACCTATGGATAGAGTGGTTTTCGAGGAAGGTTTTAATATACAGTAAATTGTCAAGTTCTGTAAAAAATATAAAAGAAAATACTAAATCATACTAGTATTACAAAGGTAAAGTTCAGGAGAAGGCGGATCCTGGTAATTTTCGAAACCAGAGATTCAGTCCCAAACATTCTTTCACTAATAAAGTAAAACGTCATTATCCCCGACGTCACATAAAAGAACCCCACGCGATAACTTACGATCACAACTTGACTAAAGCTGTAGTCAAAAACTAGTCATCTCTACTTGAGATAAAACGTTAACAATCACTCCTTATCAAACACAATCTTAAATTCACAAACAAAACACATCCTACCCCTACACATGCAAATCGCAGCCAAATGATCTTTAAGCGCTTCCTAACCCTAATAAGGATGTCATTATGCACCATCTAACACTGCTATCTCAAGTTCCTACCCCACAAAGTGTAAATTAAACAATTCATCAAGACTCAAGTGTCCCAGAATTAGCTGGAAGTGCATTATCTCTGGTACGTTATTGTGGGGTTAAGTTTACTTGGTAGAAGGAAAGAGGATACGCAGTGTGCTGGCGGTTGGGTGCAAGCGGTCTTACGTTATGTTATGTAAACAGGATTGGGGGATGGACTGTAAAGAAGACTGAAGCGGATGAAGGTGTTACTATATTAAAGTATTAAATGATTTAGAAGAAAGACCAGATTTGTATGAACGTTGACGAGACAAAAGGAGTATGTAAGGATCGAAGCAGGTCGCTTTCAGAGGTTTCTGTCCACCGCCTTAAGAAAATAAAGCATTTGTTTATGTGTATTGTATGTTAGAAGAAAGTGAGCTGACTTGATTTGTAAATAAAATACTGAAGTCTTACCGCCGAACTCAGAGAGCTTTAATGATTACTTAGGCCATCACTAAGTAAAGGTTTTGACAGTTTTGCCATGCAAAAGTATGTCAAATCTTTACTAAGTAATAATAATAATAATAATAATAAGAGTTGTAAATGTTCTGTTGAAAACCTAAGAATACTGTTAAGTATACTTAGGATCTAATTAGGTAAATAGCATGTTCTCATAAAGTCTCTGCTTTCTACGCAAAGAAAACTAAACGCAAACCCCAGTCTAAGTTACGAGCAGATATTTTATAACTTGAACCACGTAGTTAACTGGGAATGTTCCATCAACACCAAAGGAGATTCGCAACAAAGGCCGTGTTAGGATACAGTGAACGTTAGAATACGCTTTGTCGACTTTACGTTATGTTTGCTTTGGACGCGCCTTTTCATTGTAAATGAACGTTGAGCGGTGAGCTTGCAAACAATTAGAATATTTATTTCATTAGTCATTCTGGTCCGGCGTTATGTTCTATATAAAGGTGAAAGAAAGCGGTGTTGGGTGACATTTGATTTGACTTACAGAACAGTAAAAGTATGAAAAAAGGTAAAGGTTTGGCGGTTGGCATAGTGCTGCTGCGCTGCGTATCGCGGGTTCGATCCCCGTACGGAACAAAAATATTTGTATGCCTATACCTAAGGTAGTTGTTCCGGGTCTAAAAAATCCTAGTGTTGGGGCAACGTCTTTAAAAATTAAAAAAAAAAAAACATGTAAATCAGAAGTCGGGAAAGTGCCTCGTTCATCGAGTGGTCGCAAGTGTCACTGTTGAGGATGAGGTCCTGAGTTAGATTTTCGGGTCAGGAATAATGTTATCCCGTCGGGGCTACGGGATGTTGTAAGAGATACCGCGGCCTTGACATAAAGTGCTAAGAAGGAACATGGATGGTTTTTATTCAGTAGAAGTCTTGACACTCCCCTTCGCTCTGCCCAAGAGCGGGAGGGGTTATTTGATGATTTCCCACACCCAAAAAAAAAAACAACGCATAGAGTTATTGGGTTTTCCGTCAGAAATTTCTCAGAAACATGGGAATAGGCGCACCCCCTATTTCATGGGACTTCAAAAATATAACCGGTGAAGCAGACACGAGTAAGTCAGAGGAAGAGTAGTAAAACTGAACTACTTGTGACTACAAACACTAAGATATACATACAAGTTATCGTTTAGACGTAATTTTTGCCTACTGTATTGATTTAATTTTCATGTTACGTTACGAAACTAAGATTTTGTAACCTGTTTTTGTTTTTAGTATTAGTCCTGCTCTAGGCAGAGCAGAAGGGGAGTATCAGACTTGTACTGACTAAAAACCACCCAAGTTCCTTCTTAGGCCTTGTGGCGAGGCCACGGTATCTCTTTTGAACAACCCGCAGCCCCGAAGGGACTATTTTGGAACCTATCAAATCAATCAAATCAAATCAAATCAAAACTCATTTATTCAAACTAGGCTGATAATCAGCACTTTTCGAACGTCAAAATTTACTTTACTTTACTTATTTACAAGAGACAGTCCCCCAAAACGCCCCCCCTTCGACACTTCCTAGTGTTTTTGCTGGAAAGAAGAAGTGGCGGAACAAACTCCCCAGCACACAAACTCCCCAGCACACAAACTCCCCAGCACACAAACTCCCCAGCACATGTTATTATAAAGAGGGTTATTATCATATTTCAAAGTCGCAAACGTTATTTCAGAATAAAGTAGATATAACAGCCTAATATGAACAGTTGTAGAAGGATATTATATAAAAAATGCCTTTTATTTCTTAACACTCGTAGATATTTAATTACAATTAACTTATAAGTTGTTGTTGTTGTTGGCTTTTAATTTTTCAATTTTAAAAGGTTTAATACAATTATTGTACAATGCACATGGCTACTCTCTTACATATAGGGATATTTTTATAGTAATAAAAATGTTCTATATTAGGTGTTGTCAGAATATCTCCTGTGATGTTGGCATGTGCTGTTATTATTATTCTAGGAATATAACCCTAACAGCTTAGCCGTTAGTGGCTGTTAAGTGGCCATGATTGCAAAACCAAAGCCGTTGAACTATTTCAGTGAACTCCACTGGTGCAACTAAATTAAGCTTGGTTAGAACTACTAACGTGAATATTAGTTCGTTATGTTGTGTAAATTGTATCATAATAAAAGGAAACTTGGTCAATAATCGAGTAGGTTAAGTATGCATACTCGATTAATTTGTTTTAAAGTATAATATGGAACTTAAAACCAGTTTGATTGATATGATTTGTATGTAATTACAATTAATCACTACATATTTAAAACTAATTCCTCCGCCATGTCTGTCTGTTCGCGATAAACTCAAATACTATTGCATCAATTTTCATGCTGTTTTCACCAATGAATAGAGTGGTTCTTGAGGAAGGTTTTAATGTATAACTAACCGACATCAACGCAGGCAAAGCCGCGGGCATCAGCTAGTATCATATACAAATTACTGCCTTGTTGGTTAAATGGTCGTAAGTGCGACTGCCGAGCATGAAGTACTGGATTCGATTGGTTAAGTAAAGTGTTAAATGATTATTATTTGGCAGATGATAGTCCAACAATCTCTTTTTTTCTTTTTTAGATACGAGTGTTATTAACAGATTCTTAACAAGCTTACTTTGAACTTAAAATACGTAAAAACATAGGTATTCCTTTTAAAGAAAAAAAAAATTATCTTATACATGCGTTATTGCTTAATACTTAGGTAAAATATAACTATCCATTAGTCGTAAAACATAAAATACTTGTCTTGATCTTTAAAGAAAGCAGCAACTTCGTATTCAAGTCATCTCTTTGATACTGAAAATAAAATTAGGCCTTGTAACAAAGTAATGGGCTTCGAATAGAATAAGAAATGTACAACGTGAGACTTCCAGTGTAGCATCCAACACAGTAACTGACATTCGATTAACTAGTCTTGCATACACCGCAAAGGAAAATAAAACGATAGCGATAGCAGTGAAGTTTAATGTAAGCTAATAAAAATAAATGATATTAATTGATATGACAGTACAGTATCATTTATACTCGTATCAGGAAATGACTGCGAACTGGACTGCCTAAATAGCAGTGTGCTAATTCCTATATTATACTATTATATTACATATTAATACTATTATACATTACGATTTAATTTTAGAAATCAGGTCCAATTCTAAAAAGGAACGTTATTTTCCTGAAACAAAGAACAAAAATACAAACACGGTAAACAAATATTTGTTGGATAGCTTTTAACGTGGCTCACAATAAGGTAACCCCAGGGATAACCCCTGGATTATTTTCATTCATCTCCATACGTCCAAATACGGGTAATATATCACGCGATGTCATGAAGACAGAACAATAAACATACTTTCGGAATCCCGACGCGAATCTACCGGAGCCTCAGATGGAACCTGCTCGTCGATAAATCCATACAGAACGCAAACCTGTTCTCAAACTGGAAGGAGACTGTTAAATCTTTGCTAACCTCCGCCATACATCCCCACATCAAAACTATAATTAGAAACGATTCACATCCACACCAGACTTCATAATTCAAACCCATTTATTTCCTTATTTATACTTTTATTCCTTCTTTTACACTTGTTATACGTAGCTCACGTACAGATAATACTACAATGAGCCATACAAATTATCGCTTGTGCCGACGTCTGGCGCGGTAAAGTCTAAATCGCCGAGTGTGAACCAACACTAGCAGCCAAATTCGATCTTATTGATAAGAAATGAAGGTTGAATATTGAAATTTCAAGGTCGGTTATTGAAGACCTTTTCACTTTCTCCATAGGGTCAGTGGTCGGCGAATAACTCGCTAAGACATGATCATGACTTGTGAGCTTATACTCCACACCTCGTTACGTGTTAACAGGCACATTCGCTCACGACGCGATATTTATCCGAAGAACTTCAAAACACCCCGGCCTAACAGCATTCATGTCGAAATGTTGTAATGGGACCTACGTGTTAGGATATGGCGAACGATTCTGTTATTATAAAAGCGGTGTATTTTGAAAACTTCCTTGCAAAAATTCTGATTGTATAGGGTTGTAATCGTAAGAGGTAGTCAGTGGGCCGAAACTCTGATAATGAGCCTTTCCAAGGGGTATCGTATTACTCAGTACTAACTGCCTCATGGAGGTCAGATGGCAGATAAGTAGTTGCTCAACGTAAATTAATGGTATTCAGCTGCATGAGTAGAATATATATATATAAGGGTGTGGACCCTATTATACTGTTGTTGCGAAAAAAACTAGGCTGATGATAAAGATGTCAGTCTCCTTTGTTTCAATGATTCTTTGTAGTCAATAACTCTTTCATCATTGGTTAATTTCCTAATATAAAATTCATCACAATTTTTAATGCTTCACGATCATTAAAAAAATGCTCGTACCAAAATCTTTGATGTCGTAAATTAAATATTGATAAACAATCCAAATGTTTCCGGTGCAGTAAAAATTACATCAGTTTTATAGTTGACATTAATGGTGGACATCAGTCACATGTTTTTCTTCAAGTCAGTGGCATGGAAACCTTGGTTTTGAAACCCCATTTCAAAAGTAGGTTACTTTGAAGTAGATTTACTATGTATTTTAGCTCGAACTTCGTCGAACACTGTTAATGATAATTTATTAAGTTCATGAAATGTTTACTGTTAGATATTTCACACAGATTGATGTGTAAACATGGAACTTTGATAATTTGGGTTTTATTGGAGACGGAGTTTCTTCATCGGAAGTAATAATACCATCTTCTGTTTTCATAAACAATTTTAATAAGCTTCTCGTTTTCTTGGAACTGGCGAAGTGCGAAGAAAAGTTTAAATATGATAGCACTGTTTATGTTTGTTCACTGCGGCTGGAGTTTTCATTATACTTTGTAACTCCTATATACTTTCTAATGGACAACCAATGTTAGAATTCTCCATGCGCAAAAACAGCCGCGTTGTTTCGATATTTTTGAAGAGAAGGTGAAGAAAAATTTCGTAACAAAGAGTGTAAAAGCAAAGTACATGAATTATTGGTTTCCTTAACGTGTAAGAAGAATTACAAGTTACGGGGGCTTGTCAGCGGAGTGGTTGCGTGGCACCCGATGCATCACGTTGAAACGGTAGTCCATGTCCGAAGCGACAAGTGGCTTTACCAGTCAGCTTTTCAAGATTCGCACAAGATTTTTGTGTATTTTCGACTTTAATTTATTTGTTTTGCAAGTATGGAATATTCGCGTCCGGTAATAAATAAGAAGCATGAATAGGGTAGAGGTGACAGTATCTATCGTCTTGATTTAAAATACACACATCAAAAGTGTCTAGGGATCAAGCATTTTTATGCGGATTTCTTGAGATTGAGATGTGGCTTTGTAATAAATTTATGATTTTATAAATTTATATGGATCCTTTTTGGTGCATTTCATAATTTGAATCAGGAACTGTGAATCAAATTCGAGTAAAAGATGAAAATCAGCTGTCAATATTTTCCCTATAAAAACATACAACGCATTGAAGACATTATTAGTGCTATTGTTTCCCTACTACTGATTAAAACCAACGTTATTATAGAGCGGCGACGTCATTTAAGCAGGGAAGAAATGCTCAGAGCCGTGGGAATGATAGAAGCTGGTTCCCGGCAACGTACTGTGGCTTTAGCTCTGAATACAAGTCAGAGTGTTATCAGTCGACTTTGGACACGTTACCGAAGCACTGGTACCGTGGCTGAGCGCCATGGAGGACGGTATCGCTGCACCACACGGAGACAAGACCGATACATTCAAATCTTAACTCGAAGAGCTCCAACAATAACCGCCATGATGTTAGCCGTGAGGCTTCATCACTCTTCAGGGAACTTAATTAGCGACCAAACAGTCAGAAACCGCTTGCATGAAGTGAACCTTCATTCTCGAAGACCGCTACGGGTACCACCTATAGCAATGCACAATCGTAGGATTCGATATCAATGGGCTCTTGAACACAGAAATTGGGCAGAAGAACAATGGCGTTTCGTGTGCTTTTCTGATGAGTCTCGTTTTGGTATGAGACCGGATAGAGACGTATACGACACTGGAGAACCCCTGGACGCCAACAGCGATTAAAATCCTGCCAGGAAGTCCATCCTTATAGTGGTGGAACCATCATGGTATGGGCGGGTATTTGGATCGGCGGAATTACTGAGTTGATTTGGATCAGAGGCAACCTCAACGCTCAAATTTATGCTGAGACGATTGTATCAGAAGTCATCGTTCCTCTACAAGTGCAAATCGGTCCCTTATTTCAGTTAATGCATGATAATGCACGACCGCACACCGCAAGAGTTGTAAGACAGACTCTCGCCGCAGCTAACATCAATGTCCTGCCCTGGCCTGCTCAGTCGCCAGACTTGAACCCGATTGAGCATGCATGGGATATGCTACAGAGAAGAGCTCTGCCGAATATGGAGGGTATCCAGTCGCAAGAAGACCTTTTTTGTTGTTGCAACGAACATGGGCGGCCATTCCACAGCGTGATTTGGATGAACTCATTTTGAGTATGCCAAACCGATGTTCTTGTGTTGTTAGTGTTCGCGGTAGAAACACGGATTATTAATTGTTTAAGTTACCCAATAAAATTTTAAAGAAAACTGTTATTTTAGTCTTTTTTTCGAACTTTAATGTTAGTGGTTCAAATGTCAAAAATCCCTTTATTAGGAAAATGGCAAATTTCTTTATTAATGCAAAGGTGACTTGGTTTATCGTTACTGTGACAAACGAAAACACTTTATTTGATGAATCCTTAAAGAAAATTTTAATTAATATCAATCAGGAGAAAAGTTATTGCAAAAATATATGTTGATCCCTAGACACTTTTGATGTGTGTATTTTGAATCTATTCTTGGTATACTTAAAATGTACTTATATTAATTACTATTTAATGTACTTATTTAACCCAGGACAGAAAAAATTGAAAAAAAAAAAAACAAAAATTAAAAGTTGCAGGTGTGATGTTATGTTATGTTGAAAATCTACCTGGATATCAAAGGTCAGATGGCGATGGCGTCATTCGTGACCATGGAACAAAAAAATAAACTAGAAAATATTTCCTTCGTTATTTTTATTCGTAGTTCCGAAGATTGACACAATGATCGACATGTTCACAAAACATCGTTCCTCGCGAGCTTTTAACCTCGTTCATTCGTTCAGTTCCCGACTTAGAACGTTTGTTACAATACGTTCCGTTGGCCATTGTCGACTTTGATGTACTGTTATTAAATCGCACCGGATCCAGTCCAATTTGTGTACCTATTCATTTTCCTTGGCATTCCTCTGAACTTGTGTAGCTATACAAACATTTTAGCTTTGTTAAATTCTATTTGAGTTTATTAAAAAGGTTATTATAATTAAAATCAATAGTAAAGTGATGATCTAATAATATGTACTTGTATTTTTGTTAACAGTTTTTGCTACTATTTACATGCTTTATTTTAAATTAAAACACACTTTAGAACCTACATCAAGGGCCGCGGGTTGTACACTAGTTATCGCGGCTTCGACATAGAGAGCTAAGAAGGAACATGGGTGGTTTTTAGTCAGTAGAAGTCTGACACTCCCTTTCGCTCTGCCCTAGAGCGGGAGGGGGTTATTCGATGATTTTCCAAGTGCCGCAAAAAAAAAGAACCTACATCAAAATCAAATAGTCGGCTCGAACTGATATAATATTCAGAATGTCACATCGTATCGGTCACCAAACGTCGCCGACAGCAAAAAAAAACAATTTCCCTAGCGACCTTTGTTACACTTGCTATCCAAAAAACTATGTCAATCTAAAGCTGAATAATTCATATTTCAATCTTGTGTTCCCAAAAATAGTACGGAACATTCTCCTAGACCGAGAAAAGTACTAAGACTAATAAAATATTTCACAAAAAAGAGAAGTACAAGGATATCAATCTTCAATGCGCTGCCTAAACTCTCCAAGAGGATGATAAACGGGCCTTTATGTTTCGAGCGCGGCGTAATTTTACTGCTCTATAAATGAAGATAAGATTGCTTGGACCTTCATTTATCCGCCGACGTTCACGCCAGCACTCGTTATGTTTTTATTTTGCTGAGATTGATCACCTAAATGAAACTGTTGGTCTAGAAGGCTCTTTAAAGCTATATTCGATACTAGCTAACGTGTTTCGACGGACTAAGTCCCGTGTGGTTGGCAATTTAGCTTAATACATCACGGAAAGTTCACGGAGTTCAAAGAGTTGATGTATTGGCGTTGAAATATGTGGGTAAAACTACTAAAAATCGGTTCAGTAGACAGATATTTTAAAGCGTTAAAATGGAATTTTCATTCAGGGAAAGTTTTGAAAAGTAGGGCAAACTGTCTGTTAAACCAACCCGATTGGCAGCCACCATAGGTAGCTTAATCCTTTCGATCTATATTAATAAAAAGAGAAGTTCTGACTGACTTACTGACTGACTCATCAACGCCCAGCCCAAACCCTTGGACATAGAAAGCTGCTGAAATTTTGCACAGAGGTTCCCTTTATAATGAAAACAAGGAATAAGGAAGGATTTTACCCTATCCCCGATTTAAAGTTTGGTTTGGTTTTGGTTTGTATGAAAAATCTTATTTCTTGAGTTTATATACTTTAACCTTGGCACAAAAAATCTATTTTAAAGTAAATTATAAAGTTTGTCACTTTTATTTTTCCTAAACTAGCCCCTAAGGGGGGATTAGGGGGTTTCAAAGTTTTTATGGAAGAATTTTAACGAGAGGTTCGAATAACTCGAAACTCAATATTTATGCTTGATAACGTGTATCAGGATTTTTCGAAAATCGACCCCTAACGGGTTAAAAAGGGATAGTCATTTTTACACGGGAGGATTTTATCGCGGGGCTTGATTAACTCGAAAATTGGTGTATGAGTCAAGTTATGGAAGCATCCCAAATGATTTTTTAACACCCCTGTGGGGCTGAAAACAGGCAATACATTTTACATGAAAAATCTTATTTGAAACTTGACACAAATACATACTTGCCTATGTTATAAAGTTTGTCAGTAAGGGGTTTAGGGGGGTGGGGGGGATAGTTAATGGGGATTATTAACGGAACTATCTTAATCTAATTCTCTTCATTCTTCTGTTTAGGGAATAGATTTTCTCATTGTTTACCTAGATTAACAAATTTGGTACTTTTAATCACAGTAGTAGTATTTTACGACATTCACGTGGGCAAAACCGCGGCCAAAAGCTAGTAAAATATAATTTTAATGAAGATACAAACCAAGCTCAACAAAATTGTTAGTTAGCAGATATTGTTTGCGATCAGTTCGTAAATGAAGTTATTGAATTTGAGCAAACTAGATCTGCGATCCTAATAAATTAAGTTTCAAAAGTAAGTAACTTTAGCATATTATATTTAGTTGCAGTATTTATTTCTGATGTTAATAAAATAAGATTAATGAGACTGAAAAAGAGAGAAAAGTGATTATAACCAAACTACTTAAAGAAATAGTAAACGATTATGAATTTGAAGAGTGAGGATTCAAAGCTGTCCAGTGGGATTAAGCCATGCTGATGAGACCGAGGTCAGAAACAATCACAACGTACGTGGAACATATGAACCGTATGTGAACATAAATCAACTTCACACTGTGAATTTATTAGGTTTGAGTTAGGAGATCTGGGCGTTACTATTTATGCATGAAAGTAATGCAAAACCTGCTATGGATTGCGAAATGAATATTAATTTTGCTAAAGTGTTAATAAACTACGGTCTACAAGCAGGAACAGATTTGCTTGCAAATGCTTGTCAGATCTTGCTGTCATGATTCTTAAAGCCGAACGGAGTTTGAAATCAATTTGTGAAGTGTTAACTATTTTCCCGTAGCATATTCATAACATTTGGCAACACGAATTTAATACCATGTGAGTTAATAATTTTAAACAGCATTTACTGTACATCTATTTGTAATGTAATGGGCTTGTCTCAAAAATCTCATTCGCCTGTTACTTATAATCAAAATGATTCTTCACTATGCCTCTGTTTCTTGTTATCTACCGTCTTGCGGGATTCCCTCGGCTTTTATTACAATTTTCGTCTACTATTACATACGTATATTAAACAAACTCCAATCGCTCTATGGAAACGACTCTTTAATGAGGGGTAGGATATTGCTCCAGCTAGCAGTTTCATATTATGGATTTACGAGGAAGAGGCCCATTATAGTGCAATATGATGCAATTTGTGTGTTATACTAGAAGAACTC
This sequence comes from Diarsia rubi, assembly GCA_932274075.1. Taxonomy (NCBI): domain Eukaryota; kingdom Metazoa; phylum Arthropoda; class Insecta; order Lepidoptera; family Noctuidae; genus Diarsia; species Diarsia rubi. The sequence goes on along the minus strand of OW026424.1, from coordinate 12,556,926 downwards.
CCGGTTGAGCTTCGCTGGAATTTACCGAGAATAATATAGGGTCTTCCAGTGTCGAGTATATTTACTCGAATACTCAGTAAAAGAAAACCTACTATCTAATTGTTTATCTATATTTACCATTAATACTTTATTTTGTGATATCTAACAACGTTGATTGATTTTCTATTATTTTGGTACTTCCCTGAGCTCAAACGCCTAATGACTTTCTTTCTCATACTTACTTAATATCAGATACAAAATTGTTTGTTCTTACGAGCGGAATTACCAACTCCCGACATAACAGTTGCCTTTATTAATTTTCTGTGTGTACACTTATTATCCAACTCCCAGAATTTTAATTACAAGCTAATTTGCGCTTTCTCGTGTAGAAATTTTATTACAACATCGGCTTCTGCGCGGCTGTTTGTTTTTAAGGCCTCGATTTGGTCACATTAGGAAGTGAAATTGGGAAAACTCGTAAAGATTCTCAGTAAGCGATGATGATAAAGTTTGTGAGCATCAAAGTCACAATTTCCGTGTTAATTCACAAGAGATTATCTCTCTAAGTCTCTAAAGTTTAGAAATTCTCGGTTAACATGTTGCGAGGAGGAAGTTTGGTGGATTGAGGCGAATCCCCTCGTTGATGAGCAAGTACGCAACTGAATACCGACTTCCTGTTGCGAACATTGGATATGTGTAGATACGCTTTAAGTTTGCAACTCAATATAGGATTTACTGTCGTTCCGATAATGGTACGGACTTTAAATCTTAAGTTGTTTTAAAACAAAGTCAAAGTGCAAAGCCAACCACACTATTTTTTTGAATAGATTCAAGATTTAACTTCATTTGAATTGAATCTAGATAATAGTAATTTGGCGCAGTTTATCACCATAATTATGTTTGTTTATCTAGACCATAAGTAACTAACATTCAAACCGTATAAAATATCAATACATTATATTAAAAAGTAATAATTATAACAGCGTAACAGCAGGTATAACCAATAACTTTACAAGAACAAGAGATACCACGACAAAAGCGTATCCACATTACTATTCATAATAAAGCAACATGATACAGCAGAGGGCAAGAAGCAACGCAAGGTGAGTTTGAAATATTGCTTGGAGAGGTAAGTACACGCTGTGTGAATACTTCATGTTTGTGCAAAAACATTTGCTTAATATCACTACTAGAGTTATTTACGGTACCTTGTACAACGCCTCGTCTAACTGAAAACGTGAACCGCGATGCAATTATAATTGTAGAGACTACTGCAGTTTTCTGCACTCCGAAAACGCAAACCGTAATTACACTAAATTAATTCTACTGTTATGCACCGTGTAGTTGCCAGTTGCAGGCTTGTCTCACTTATGCTAGACTTAAATGTAATATGATTTTGTACAACCACACCAGTAGGTATGCAGACTAATTATATTTAAGTCGCACTGAATTTCCAGAAAAAAACTAAACTCGTGACCTTGTTAAATATAACGTGTTAAATCATTAATAAAACGAAGTTTCGAATAATATTCCAAACGTTGTCGACAGTCAAATAAATCGTAACCCAACCTCTGCTAGGGGAGCTACCAAAAGTAATATGACAGTCGTATTAATGCGCCCACTGATTTAGATATTGATAACAAGCCACAATAAAAACTTAAAACGACGCGCTAAACGAAACCTTAGAAGCAAAAGTTTAATGAGAAAACAAAAAAAGCAACATCCGACTCTCGGACCCACACAAGACGTTTATTACGCATTTGACATAATAAAGATTAGAGGCCATATTTGTAATTAATGAAATCAGTTTCCATTTAAATAAACGTCGTGTGTAATCAAATTGGGTTCAGGCGGCACAACCGGCGCTTTTGACATACTATAATCTGACTATAAAACCGAGTATTTATCTCGAAATTTATCTTTATCGGTTGAGATTGACAGATGTTCTATTCGATTGATGTGTGGTAATGCAAACTGCTATTAATTTATCGCCAAGTTTAATGACCTGAGCGACGTTCTACCGGTCGTAATGTTTGTATTGATCGGTAACAGTTTAAATGGCTGTAACTGTTTTACGATAGATTTACTTTGACATTGTTTAAATGCTATATTCCAGTTTTATCGCAGCTCGTTCTGGTTAAAATCGCATTAAATCCCCATTGAGAGGGCTGGCCATTTTGAAGTGCCGGATATGTTTTGACAAAGCTACTGTTTGTGCGACTGACTTGTTGTATAATATTTCTATTTGCCGATAATTCGTATTATTTCAATTAAACAACGTGTTTGATTAATGTGAGACAAAAATCATACTCTTAAAATATTGCGGTAGGTCAAAATAACTGAGGATCATTTCAAAATTTTAAGAGATTTGTTACCATTATTTTACACACGATCGTGATTACTTTCGATGTCTCCAGAATCCAAACGCTAAGAATTTAAGGGTTTATGGTGGATTATAAAACAAAGTCCATCAACAGAATTTTTACCTTATCTCTTCAGAATACGTTCGTAAATTGAGCGATCGTGGACTATAACATAAACTTTTTTATAAATTAATGCTTACTTTGTGATGTGGCGGGAGTGCCGCAGGCTTTCAGATGTTATCAGTGGCCACTGGTAATGAGACTTGGTGTTAGTTGAATGGAAACAGAGGGACATGTATTTTTAATTCCTATTTTCGAAAGTAAAATACATAGGGAAGATCTCGAATTTAATGATGCGGGGGACGATAGTGAAGTAAATTTAATGGATGACGAAAAGTTTGTTCCGACTTCCATCCAAAATAAAGGTAGCGAGGATAAATTACTTGTACGTGAATGGGTACAACACTGTTTCTCTTGTAGTTCTTATATGTATTCATTAAAATAAAAAAAAGTCATGAAACGATTCTTCTTACAAGTGGCGCGTGTCGAAAAACATTTTAAAAATCTGTCTGATCAGCTGTGGGTCTCGATTAGATACTCATCGACTTAGTAAGTAGAGTGATTGGACATGCTTACGACATTAAAGTACTGAGAGCGTCAAAAAAGGTTGATCCAATTAGACGAGACACACATTACGTTGCATTAGCATTCGATTACATCGCACCGATTACTCTCCAAGTATCGATCTTGATAATTCACTAATTAAAGAATCCGTTCGTAACGCAGCCGAGTTTCGATGATACGTCATTTTGTAATCGAGAACTCGATGCTTGTGCAATCGTGTAAATGGATCGATTCGGACTACCTCTATAATTAGCTTCTTCAGAGTAGCACGAGCTTTCTTAAGAATTGTTTTGTTATTTGACTTTTTTTCCAACCACATCAAACCTATTATGTTTCAACGTTACGTTGCTCATACCGATTTTGTTTCACTTTTACATTCAAAGAATTCTAAATGCATTTGATTTAAATTGTAATTGGAAGCGGATAATGAATAGCAATGTTAGTTTGGATCCGTTGATTGGTTTTCGAACGCTTAGTCGAAAACCTCGATTTTCATTCGTGGTGCAGCTATTTGTACAGGAACGTGCATGTAGAGTGAACAGTAATATTTGCAGAACTTTGTGTTAATGCGTCCTAAGACAAAAAACAATAGTAATAAAAACGTAACATTAGTAGCAAATATTGCTGTATTTTGTCCTTTATATAAAAAAAACCACAACGCAGTACTACTGCAAGCATACCCTGACAACAGGCAAAACATTCAAAAAGTCAAGCTAAAACAGGCACAAAAAAATCAAACAAGCTGCTGAAGAAAATAATTAATTTCAGCACCGACCTAACCTCGATACAATTAATTTAGTTTTAATTTTCCTACTGGCACTCCCGTGGAAAACTAGCGCCGTTCCCACAACCGTTCACAGCTGTTACTTGACGTGATTATTAAACGCTTTTCAAGAACAGGTGTTGATATTAACGAGGGTGAACGTTTAATTAATGAACACTAGTCCCAGTTTCTTGTACGGATGATAGTTTAATATTGTTGGTACCGTATGTGGCGGAGACACTGTTTTTGCATGGCTCGACGGGTATTCCGCGCAAAGGGCGAGGTATGGTGTGTTTTGTTCTCTAATTATTTTGGAGGAGATTTCACAAAGAGACTGTGACAAATATTTACAATGCTATCCTGCTTTGTAGACTTTGAGTGCTAGAAGGACGTCTCTGTTTATACCAAACGTGCATATATTTTGGCGATAGCATGAATTCATACTTGTCAAATTTATGCACATTTGGACAATTTTGTGTGATTTTCATGATTGATTTATCATCGATAGCACTAGGTATTTTAGCAAATTCTAAAAACTCTTTGCTCTTAAGAGGATTTTGTCAAGTAGCTGCAGTGGATGGTTAAAAAAAGTAATCAAACAAGTTTTAGCAGTCTTGAAATAGGATTAAGTTTGAAAAACAATCATTCAAATTGAAAGTTTTGAAGATTTTAATAACTTGCGACTGATTGCCAATTCTTCTGAAATGACAAAACGAATAACGTTAAAGTTCTGAATCATAATTATTTTGCGAATAGACTTTTCAATTTTCTTTGTTTATTAGTAACTCAAAAAGTCAATCTAAACAAAGAAAGGATTGCGAAAAATAATCAGAAAAGTGAGAAAAACTATTTGAGTTATACATCCAAACCGTTGTCTTGATAGACTCATTTGTTAAGAATATGAAAGCACTGATGCGCTTTAAGTATAGTATTATTTTAGCTTAGCTATTCACTTTGTTTTCACAAACGTTAAAAATATGAATAAGTAGGTTAGTTATGACTAACAATCAAGAACAATAAAGGAACATTAATATTCCACGACTGCAAACAAAAGTTTTACCTTCATGAGAGCGAAATTAATTTCGAGAATTATGAGCGATATCACGTACACACAAAACAAAACTAATAATGAACTAAAACACGCTAAACTATCTAGAGCATTACTCAACTTCCTATGTTTGAGTATCCACTGAGTAAAGATCGAGCAAAGGAACGAGAAATCGCCATGGGCTATTTTGTGAAGCTACGATACACTTACCGTGAAACTAATTTCATAATGTGATGCCAGGGAAAAATAAAATACGTGGAGCAACGAGCTGCAAAAAGTTATTGGTGCAAAAGCTGCAAATGACGTTATACTGCAGTGGAAGTGAGTCATCGATAAAAGGCTAATAATAAACAACATTTTCAGGATATATGTACATCACAAGGCGATCACAGATAGAAAGAAAAACACCAAGAAAAATATCGATGAATTATGTTAGGAATCATTTCTGAAGGTAAAGGAATAAATGATGACGTGATAATTGACAGGTGAGAATTAAAGAAAAGAACGTGTTGCCTCGACCCAAGCAGGAAAATGATGATAAAGCCAACTACAGCCTCTCGCAATGAAAGCAGTGACATGACTTGGTTCTATTTCTGAAACACTGGTGTAGCTGTCTACGGAAGCGTTTTCAGAGAAACCAGTTGTGTGCGGTCTGAATGGAGACAGCAGTGTTCAGCAATTGGGTGATTCTGCCGTTACGGTTTGTCGTTGAGGTCGTCTTTAGAATAGTACTGTAGGGGATATAATCACCCCACCGGAGTGTCTCCATGTTGCCGTCGTGGTGAGGCTTGTGTGTATTAATGATCCTTGGAGCTCCGCCGGTAGAAATACTCATACCAGACAGGTTCAAGTGTGAAAGACCAGACGAAGAGGGTCACGCGAGGGGCGCACCGCCCGGAGACGTGAACAGTGCAGCCCGGAGAGGTTCTCGGGCGGTGTGCTTGTCAGAGGAAGGATCTGTCTTTCTAGGGATTCTGCTCATCAGACGTAACTGTAAGGGCAGCGAGTAGGCGGAGGGAGAGACAGGGACCATACTCTTTAAAAGGAACGAGAAGGCGCCTGGATGTCACCACTGTGAGGATCGGCCGGGGGACACGGTGGGGCATACCGTGGCAGCCGCTTCCGCTTGAGCTGGGCTCCGCCGTGTTCTCATAGCGGCGATCGGCGGCGGCGACCACTCGCGTTTGGCCCTGGCGCAAGCCATGGTCCGGGGCGAGATGGAATGGGACGCCGTCGCCTTCTTCTGCGAAGCAGTGATGCTAGCGAAGGAGGTGGCGCAACGTGAGAGAGAGAGAACCTCTCGTCCGAGCTGCCGCGGGAGACGCTCCGGGAGTCGAGAGCCACGTGACGTCTGCCGGCCACCATTGACATGGGCCTGTAAACGGTGAGTAATGGGCTAGCTCGCCGTCCGTCCGTCATATGACGACGACAGGCCGTGTCGACGGCGCGTTCGTATTCCACGCGTGCCTCAAAAGGTTGTCAACAACATGAAAGGGGCCGACGCTCGTCGGGGTTGCGGGATGTTGTATGAGATACCGCGGTCTCGACATATAGGGCTAGGAAGGAACATGTGTGGTTTGTAGTCAGTAGAAGTCTGAAACTCCCTTTCGCTCTGCCCAAGAGCGGAATGATATTCTACCCACCAAAAAACAAAAAAAGTGGGTATAATCAAGCCAACAAAAAGAACTGTCATAAATTAAGAACTAAAAACTCAATCATATATATTATAAGAACCTGACACCAACTGTCGAGCCCTACTGCTTGGTAGTAGCTCACCACAATACCCGTCTGGTAAGAGGATCTTCCATTTTGAATGAGAGTTCAACCGGAGGGTACATTAGGATAGATAGATATAATGAGGAATATGTTCCTCTTTCTCTTAATGTGCTCTCATCTATATTTGGATATTCCAGAAATAGAAATCTCCTATTTAAACTTAGCTTCAGCAAGCAGATTAATTAAGTTTTAAATTTAATTTGCCTAGATCAAACTTACAACTAGTTCTCTATTCCTTTTATCACGTTCTGATAACTGGGGGCGTCAGAAACGTCTGCTTATTCAGAAACTAGGATTTAAACACAATTTAAAAATTTTTTTGGTCACAAATCCAGTATCCACTCTTAAAATATGTATTGTGATTTTTTTTGTATTTAAGAGTTAGGTAAGTAGTCTCTCCTGTTAGATAGAAAACCCTCCAATTTATATTGTATCTACAAGGATATAAATAACTAATAATCATCCGTTACTGATAAACGTACCTACCTCAACCTTAAGGCATAAATAACCTCAAACTTTCATTTTTTCCATTTGTCTGTTCTATAAATGATATCAAACATTGACTAACACGATTCGAACATAAATATTCTCTTGCAAAACACAAAATTTCTCGTGAAACCGTCGTTTCTACGAAATAAGTCACCAGAAATCATGACTGGGTGTAATGGCACGTTTAAACAGGGGCCCTAACAAGCCATGTTGCCCTAATGATCAGTTGTTGAAATATCTAGATGTATTTAATTGGGTTTCGTTATGTCTCAAAAGTGGCAGAGTGTTCGCAGGTGTAGTCCGCACGGAATATAGATGGTTTGTGATTTATGTTGGGCTTTAAGACAGTAGAAGTGCTGGAAGAACCTAGGTATGGATTTTTTGGGTTAGTGGTTACCGAAGTTTGATGAAAAGTCTAAACTAAAACCAGAACATCCGGAGCACTTTAAAGTGATCACTAACTTTAAGAAAGAGGACCCGTAAGACTACCTAGTCAAACCCCCTGTAAAATACTGCTGGAGGGTGTTGATCAAAAATGCATACCGTTTTATTTGAATAGATGACTTTTCATTTTGCTGTCTATTTTTACCACCGTCTGTTCACCACCTCTTGACCTAGACAATTAGATAATTATGATATTGTTAAAATATACTAGTCGATACAACTAACAGTACTAATAAAAGATTAATAATAATATATAATAATAATATTCCACAACTATCACACAACGCCATCTAGTCCCAAGCTAAGCAGAGCTTGTGTTTTGGGTACTAGACAACTGATAAACATACTTATATATTTCTAAATACATACATATTATAGATAAATTACACCCAGACACAGAACAAATGATCGTGCTCATCACACAAAGTCTTGTGTTGTTGAAAATTAAATATTTTAGGGAAGTAGTCGTCTGACTTAGCTGTAACAGTCAAACATCATAAGCCATCAGATTATCTGCCGCACTCAGAGAACTTTAATGATTACTTAGACCATCACTTAGTAAAGGTTTTGACAGTTTTGTCATACAAAAGAATGTCAAATCCTTACTAAGTGACGGCTTAAGTAATCATTAAATATCTCTGAGTACCGCAGTAAGCTTTCAATTAACTTAGGGTATCACAGTCTACTACTGGACATAGGTTCTTCCGAAGCTGCGTCACAACAGCCAGTCCTCCCCTTGAACATTGAATCTAAAACCAAATTCACGAAAACTTCCAGGCAAGCATAAATCTTTGACGTAAAAGGAGGAATGAGTGCATCGCAAGCGCAGATCGCGCGACGTGGGAGGCTAGGCTCAAACAACATCGTTTCAATATTCTTTATAACACCTAAGCGCCCTGTTTTCCATTATTTATGAGCTAGGAAAATATGGTAACAAACTTTGTAGTGTTTGAAATAGATATCACGAGTATATCTGGAATCTTAGAATTGAGCCTTTTGGAAAATGTATTTCTCAGATATTCGGAATTTGTTGACAGTATGAAATAGCTGGGCAATGCAAAGTCGAGTAACCAGGTAACGCACTATCCAAATAATGAAGATCTGACTGAATCCAAGAATTGACAGAAAATAACCTCAAGATTTACAAGATCTATAAAACAATCTGTGCTATTCAAAATACCTGCATAGATCGACCTTGATCTACAAGACACAAGACTCCAACAAACGTCCAATACTGAAAGCCACGACTATTCAATTGAAAACAAACGCCAAGATGTCCCGTCAGTCTGAAACGCAATAAAAAAGCACTGCTACTTTTGCCGCCGACACAAACCTACGTAAAACACCGACGCTCCTTGGCTGACGATAAATAAAAATAGCGGCCGTAGCATATTGCCTTATACGACGAAGGAACCCTCTTGTCACTTGGCACGGTACTTAAATCAGCTGCCAATGCGCTGCCAATGCACCTGTGGAAACGTCGATTATGCAAATGGCAGAGGCTCTTTTAACTAAACACCGCGCGGTGTTGCAAAACGTTCGATTCAAAAATTCCTTTAGATTTTTTCCACTGGATTTCGCTTCCACGGTTTTTATTTTCAGTGAGTCGTTAAAATGCGTCAATTAGGCTTTGTGCAGGTAAAATGCAGATTTAGTTATTTTTGGTTCAAATTACTGAAAATATTGCGATTCTTTGAGCTTGAATGGAACTCATTTTTATGTTATAAATATGCTGTTAAATTTATAAGCTTATTATTAAAATAATAATCCAAAAGGTCTAATGAAAATGAAGCTTATTAAAAGGAAAATTATGCCTTGCAATCAGAATAAGGCACAAATTAACTGCCGTTCTATTCATTGTTAAAGCTCATAATACTTAGGTAGCAACTTAATTTTATTCCGGGAAAATTTTCGAAAGCGTAATTGGCACACAATTCGTTTGAAAACGCGAATTGAATGGCGAGCGGTCCCCAAAGGAACTGCAGCATCGTGGCTATGTTCGGTTCCACTTTTTTTATTTTCGCATTTCAATTATTTAAGACCACTTTAAAACTATTAAGCAAATAAACCGGGAAATGCAAACTTTATTAAAGCGTTCTGTAATTCAATTCACATGTAAAATAATAATTAATTATCAAACACAACTTTGAAAAAAGAATTGATAAGAAAAATGTCTTTCTTATTATTTTTACTATTTTCTACAAGAGTCGTTTAAAAACGCATTTGAAACACTACTACTAAAATTCTAGTTTCTCTCCATTTTCAAATAGCACTGCATTCATTTTACGATATCCTATACCATCTAATTCAGTCCATTTAATAGTAGTGCTATTAGCGAAAAATAATAGCAATTGTATGGCCAGTAAATTGCACAGAATGCACTGTTTAAATGGTCCAAATGAACTTTAAATGCACTGTGTTTTATGATATCTATTCCTTTATTAGAAAGATAGTCTGTTTTATAAAACACAGATCGAACAATCTGTTTAAATGGTCCTATCATTTAATTTATTGATGATTGTCATTAGATTCGTCTTTAGTCTGTGTTCCGTTGATTATTATTTTTATTGGTTCATAAAGAAAGGTTCGATAACATCCACTAAGCCTCACTGGCTTAGTGGATGTTATCGTCTCTTAAAACCGATAATACGGTTTTAAGTTTTATGTAGTTTGAACTTACGTTGGTGGAAATCACCTCATTAGTCTGTTGTAGAGCCTTATTATATTTACAGGCTAGGCGTCAGTGTAACGAATATCCAACCTCTAAGCTAATGGAAATTAAGAATACGGAACTTTTCATTCCTTCGTCTGCCTCGTTTGTCGAGTGATCGCAAGCGCTCCGTGCTGGTCCTATGTTTGATTTCCAGGGCAATTTGTTTGTTTTTTTTTTTTTTTGATTCTCAAGAATTTTCCAGTAGCAGCCACTGAGTCTAAATCTGTGCCCGGTTGATGGCAATAGGCAATAGGCTCGGGTCCTATTACATGAGACCTAAAAGCGACTATGAGGTGAAAAGTGAGTGTACTATACAGGGTGTAAATTAACCCTTCAACTTAGTTTGATGTACAGAATTACATCTTTTTCATTTTTTCTTACATCATTTTTTTTTGGGGTCAAAAATTTCATTTTACGGTAAAACTCAATGTAGCACTCTTAAAACATCGCGGTAGTGGATGCTTTGAATAGTAAAAGGGTCATGGAGGTAATTTATGTAAAGTAACAACCTGAAAAACTAGTATTTACAAAAACAGCTGTGAAAAATTTGGAACTTTGATCCCCAATATCTCTAGTCTAGAACAAAAAAATAATCGCAGTGGTGGGGAGAACCCCTTCGTTTGCGGTATGGGTACTTTTACACTCTTTATATAGACCTGCGCCTAAACTTTCAGGATAACAGGCGTGATGTTATGTTATGTTATGTGAACTCTTCGATATTGCTCTGATATGCCCGTAATGATAATTGGGCATGCCTAATTTTTTTTTTCAAGCGCTGTCTTAAAACTATTTCGAGGGTTAGCTTAGGTGAATTCATGCCTGTTACCAGATTTGAAAAATACATACTATTTCAAAAGTTATAGGTGTTTTAACGAATGACTTTCATTTGACCTTTCAGACCCGTCAACAAAACATAAAAGAAAATTCCTTTGTCATTCTATCTTTCTTGAAAAAAAAAACATTCGGTTGCGAGACTGTCAATGTCAACATTTTGTAGGTTATGTTTAGCCAGCTTTGTTGAAGTTTGTTTTTGGAAAATATTGTGAATTGTTGTAATGGCTTCTTTAAATTATACTAAGGCGGATTCCCGTAACATACCTACGGTCAATAATGCTATGATTGTTGAGCATATGATGTTGTCCACTCAACACAATATAGCGGAAATACAAGGAGCAAAGGCTCTAATGTAAGTATTCCATATCATTGTTTTGATTTATATCAGATTGGTTTATCTCTTGTCATTAATGAACTTATTATATACTAGCGACCCGCCCCGGTTTCGCACAGGTGTTTTTCTCTACTATATTATGCATGTATTATACATATAAACCTTCCTCTTGAATCACTGTTTTTTTTTTCTTTTGTTCCATAAGGAACAGGCTAGGGTCAGAGACCATGCTGCCTCTCTTGAATCACTGTATCAATCTCAACTGTCAAGGATATGTCACTGGATTTAGATTGACATTGTATTCTTTTTTAATTTGTCTGTGGCACAACACCGCACTACATACAGCCTCATAGTGATATTGAGAGCACCTCGAATTTAAAAAATCCTAAAAAAATGTACAACTCCTAAAAAAAAAAAAAATAAGCAAATTAGTTCCTTGAAATGGTCTATAATTTGTAAAAAAAAAAAAAAAATCAAGTCATGGCCAATTTATAAAAACAATAATTTGATTAATCAACGTTATTTATTCAGAGGGTAAGCCTGTATCCAATTGTTCTCCTCAGCACGGCAGCGTTGGAAATCACTTCGATGAAATAATGTGGATTCTCAAGATAAATAATTTCCTTCAAACTCCATAACCATATTTTCCATCACCATTACAACCTAACTTGTGTTTGTAACTTGTAATCCTAAATACATACTAACTTAGCAAGAAGCAGATAAGATTAAGCATTCCATTACGCAGTTGGTCCACAATCTCCAGCGCAACACCATACAAATAACGCAGTGTACAGCCCAGAACTTTTGATCCCGCTCCTTCGTACTCCGTTGCGAGTTACGAGTTAGATTTGGCTCTCCTACAAAATGCAAACAAAAGAGATTAGTTTCAGGATTGTGTTGTAGGCTACATTCCCGTTATAGCTTTTAATGAAGTCTGAGTGGGACGTTCATTGCGGATACCGTGTAATCCTGGACGTATGAAATGGTCTTTTGGGGGTGGAAGTTTCTAAAAATGGGCACTTTGGGTGATTCGAACGTGGAGAGGATTACGATGATCCTGTATTATAATGGTGTATCTTAAGCGTTCGAGTATCCTACTTCGGTATTCAGAGCACGTAATTCGTAAGGAAGATAAGTTGCTGAACTATTTGTATTGTACGGTATACCTAAGTGAGATGGAAATTATTGTGTGGTTAGATTAAGCTCTTGTGCGATGTTCAGTAAATACTTGACCTGAGTTTTTTCTTCGAGATCTATGAACACTATCTACAATTTCTTTACCTCTCCTCAGGTGAGGAAGGGGTAGCTTTTCCCCGTAATTTGTAAAAACCTTGTTAGATCACATTAACCCTTTCTTCAAATAATATTTTATTTATTACTGAGTCCAAAATATAATACTACGGAGTAACATTAAACAAATTACCTTCAGAAGATAAATTACTTACATATTCACGGATGAGTATACTTTTATATTTTGATTCCTCCTACACTGTCCGAACATTAATCTCTATTAAGATAGACTAATTTAAATCACTCCATTCGGAACACGCCCAGTTATCTACCGGCTAACAAAATGCAGGAACCAACAATTCATCAATCAAGACAAGGATATCTACTTAAAAACACATTAACTCACTTCCTAAAACACACAAACGTGACCAACAGGTGCCTAGGTAAGTCTCTCAAAACTTATCTTCATTTCACCATAATTGTTACTAACGAATTTCAACATACGATAAGGCGCCTCAGCATTAAATTGTCAAGAAATCATTTAACTATCATTTATAACTTGAGATGTACTAGTAAGTTATTTAAACAAAGTTCTAAGTGGTAGACCGAGATGTGCAATTAGAACCTTGTCTCAATTAGGAAGGGTTAAACAAACGATATCTGATTGTGAGTTGGTATATCTGGATTTAGGGCGGATGTACTCGTGATGTGGGCTTGACACGGTGACGTAGTAATAATAGTTCGTAGGCTCGTTATAGAATAAAAACGGCATAGGTTATGCTTCGTTTACACCGGCCCCTGCCATGTAGAGACCGCCTATTTAACGATATATAGAGGATGTATTGTATAGCACAATATAGTCTCACGGTTGGTAGATCTTGGTGGGTAATGGTTATTATATGTAACAGTCAAAACTCTTAATCGGTCAAAACTACTTTTGACTGGTTTCAGTCAAAACCCTCATTACGTTAAAACGCGTTTACTCTATTAAAATAAATGTAAACTATCGCACAAGGTTATGATAGAGTCAAGAAAAAAAACCCAACAACCTAATAAGTTTCCTAATGACCTTTAGGTTATTATAAATAAGTAGAGAATTAAAACAAAAACCACCTAATCATTTCTTATAATAGTTTTAGCGGTCAAAAGTAGTTTTGACTGATTAACTGTTTTGACTGTAGCATATATAACGAGCTCTATCAAAATGAATGGACACTGCTTTTTGTACACGTATAGCCTAAATTATTTAGCGAATAAAGTCTTTTTTAAACGTTTGATCATTATTATAGGACGCTTTTAATTTATCCAAAAAGTGTCTTAAATAAAACTCTGATAACAAACTGGGTTGTAAGTCGCTGTTCAGGCATCACTTAAGGGAAAGTTAGAACCAAAAAGGCGTTAAAAAGAACCGTAAAATTCTAATCTCACTTTTATTTTCATTGTATAAAAGTAAGCACTTATTTAAAACCAATATAACAAGAAATAAGTATAAAATTAAGTTACCATTATAACTGTTCTTGAATGTAAATCGACGGCAAAGCGATCAAACTGAATATCTTATTCGCTCTTAAAGTCAATTTAAATATTTTATACCGAAGTTACGTTTGGGCCCGCCTAATGTCGGACGAGAGACGAAGAAAATTAAACTTGTTACTACATTACTGTAAGAACAGGTAACTTTTTAATTCCCCTAACAAAATTGTCATATTTTCCTTTGAGCGGGCCCTAATGAAATAAACGGAAGAGAACAGAATGGACTTACTTATGCCCGGTTCCTATAAACAACGATTCGTTATTGTGCAAAAGATACCATTCGTTTTTGAGTAACGAGTAACGGACGTTAAAAGGCGTTCCTAAAAGTTTTTGCCACTTCTACCTGCGACGAACGGGTGTTGGTTACCCACTTACCAAAGCCCTCGGTCAACACATGTTCGACCCTCCTTGCGTTTCGTTATTACAAATTAGGAATGTTTAGAACTAGAGTAAATCCATGTGCATATTACACAAAATACAACATATTTATACTTTTATACAGTAAACTTAACTTTTATGTTTATTTTATTATATTGGTGTTGAAGAAATCTCATTATTTAATTTAAAAAAAATAAATGTTATTCTGTTCTGGCTACTGAAGTGAATAAAACGCGATGGAGAGCGTCTGACCTCTGAAGGCTCTGACTTGACACGCATTCTAAGTTTAAGTTTTGTATTTGTATAATATTGCACTATTGTGAATTAAATTTTATGGCACAGAGCATTGTTTTGATAATGGTATTCTAAGGTTTTGTCGTAAAACATAATATCCGTTGCTATAGGAAATTCTTACTTTTTTACTTACTTAATTACTCTCTACAATGGACGTTACCCCTAGGGTTCCCAACTAAACTGTTAAAAACGGTACTGGTACTGTTTTTCACAACATTATACTTTTTACTGTCAGACAACAAAACAGTATAAAAATACTGTTTTTAACATCACTGGTACATCTTTATTTTTTCTGTCATTAATGCAAAGTGGCAGGCCAACAGAAATAGATCTTCCAAAAATTTAATAAAAAATGAGCTTCTCATTTACTTTAATTTTGATTTCACTTGTAGTGAAGCTTATGAAGCATTAAAAATTACACTAAATTGCTAAGTTGTGCGAGAAACACCAAGAAATATGTTTTTAAAACAGCAACAACGCAAAATAAGTAAAACTTTTGCAAATAACCGACCAAAATCGGGCGGTAAACAAATTGTAAACGACTCGTAACTTTGACAGCTCGTTGACGTTACTATTTTGTTATAGGAACACCATCGCCCCACATCTGCATACATTTAGCTTACGGTTCGTTATTCGTAACCCTCCCATCCGTAGGTACTGATCTATCGGTAACTTAACTTACGAAACGTTTTTTATAGGAACGGTTTTGGCCTACGTCTCGTTGAAAATACTACTATCCGTAAGCAAAACGACTCGTTTCTTGTTTATAGGAACCGGGCATTAGTGACACTTTATATTCAGGACATTTAACATCATGCAGTTTTGTGAATGTTTACAATACGGTCGTTACTCCAGGGACGTTCTATTTATTACGGCTAACTTAATAACACTGGAATCTTTTGAAGTCGACGAAAGTTTCATAAAACAAAGAGGTGCGCCCTTTACGACGCTCCTCACTGAGAACGCCAGATAATTAACAAGTCTCAGATTTATTACGAGTTGAATTAGCTTTCAACGTTTCATATCATAATCCGAAAGCGTTTTATTGTCCCGAGAGTGGCGGATTCCTCGACGATGGTAATTAATTACACGTAACACGGCTTAACGACAATTTTGAAGGAACTCTCAGTTGAGTACTTTGTGTAATAAAGACAGGTATTAAACAGGGATCTCCGAAGTTTGTATTACATTGTGAGCCAATTTAGAGAGTCAATATTTTTAGAGCCTTTACAATGATCCAGTTGGATTAATAAGTCTGTTTTGAGCTCTCTAGAGGGTTACAAAGAACACCGAAGACACGTATCAGTGTTTAATAAATTCTCTTTCTGAAGTTAGGTCAAAGTCGAGCTTGTAAAGGTCTAGTTTGGACTTTTTTTTCACTCGATAAGCGTGAGCTAGTAATCACGCTTATCGCTGAGATTTGTCACCCGAAGTTCGGTATCTCAGTGTTTGATACATCCCAACGGACTTAGCATACTTTCCACCAAATGCCAATCTCGTCGCCAAATTTGGACTGTGTCAATGTGAATTGTCATTGACAAGCCAAGAGAAAGAACGAAAAGAACATAAAATATGACCCGTTGTCCAGTAGGTAACGATTCTCAAATAAAGTCCGGTACTGTACTCTCCTCAAGTTTCTGGTTACTACGAAAACTATTTTACGACTCAGAAGCTGGTTGTTGGGAAGACCTGATAACGCACAAACATGCCGCAAAAACAATTTGGTGAAGTAATAATTATTGTTCTCTTCTTCATTACGACATCAAGCTCGACCGAAAGGCATAAAAAGTAAATGCATTGCAAGAAGGTCCTTCGCACAATATGTCAAAAATAGCCTGTCATTGTTCTCCTGGTGTACTGGTCCCAGTAATTGTGCTAGTGATATAATGCCCTCTGCCAAAAACTCCAGAAACTGGTTGGCCATAAAAGTCACATGTTCGTCGGAGGCTTATTACTGCAATAACAATTTAAGGAAGCCGAAAGGGTGGCGCGGAATTCTACGGAAACTTTTGTTTGTGTCTCAGTCGCCCGAATTGTTTTATAAACAATGTTTACAACAGTAACTTTATGGTCCACTTGTTTTATCTCAGTTTTTCATTGCGACACTATTCTCTAAAGTTATTGTTTGAACAATTTTGTTTTGTTGATGTGACTCAGAAGTTTCACTTTTAGTGATCCATTTTGTGATTGGAATCAAATGATTTTGCTTTCATTTACGGTTTTACGATAGTGGTGTTTCTTTCGCTTTTAAAATATTTGTTTGAATAATAAAAATAAATGTTGTGTAGCCAATGTGTTATTTAAAAGTGAAATTCGTTGATGACTCAAAGGTTAACCCAAACTTCGTTATGCGGAACACAAACGCAATTGGAATGGCTGTAGATTTAATGGGAATTGCAATAAAAATTATACGTAATGGAGGAGCAATTTGTACCAGCTACTTATATGGGTGAGAATATATTCATAAAATAGCCATCCTATTTATCAATACACATTTACTTAAGCTATTGAATACTTTTATGAAGGCATAAAATAGAAATTGATATGACAGATGCGAGTGCTGAACACTAACCGCTAACACTATTAAACGTCAGCTTAACCTGTAAGGGACAATTTACGATAGGACGTATCGTGCCTATCATCAGGTTTACGACGACACCTCATACTTTATATAGGTAAACTTGGGTGCTAAGCGTATGACAATGATATCAATAAAATGATATTACACATCGTTTGTGTAATAATCACCTTGTATAGTGTGCAAGCTGTTGGTTGTCGGTTTACGTGTAAAATTTAAAGTTTTTTATAAGTAGGTCGCTTTAGGAGTATTGCTGTAGCTGGGTTTATTGGATCATCTCACAACAACATTTTTCCAGAATCAAAAGTAGCCTATGCGATAATTCAAAATATAAAATATCTTGGTATCAAAT
The DNA here is from genome assembly GCA_932274075.1 of Diarsia rubi. NCBI lineage: Eukaryota > Metazoa > Arthropoda > Insecta > Lepidoptera > Noctuidae > Diarsia > Diarsia rubi. The sequence goes on along the minus strand of OW026424.1, from coordinate 12,539,194 downwards.
TTCATCCGAATCCGTTAAGCCGTTTGAGATGAAAGGAGTTACAAACAAACACACATACTTATTTTTTCCTATAATAATGTTAGTGTGATGTTCGTAAGTGTGCATAACATTTGTATCTACTACACCAATCATTTCACCTGACGCAGTGTTCTTGGCTTGGCTATGCTCAGTAAAATGGTATTTTATTCAGAAAACCATGAAGGCAGACAGTTACCTACACTTCTGCTGTTATACGAACGATATTTTTCTTCCAGTTTTCTAGCTAAAAGTATTACAACAGAATATTATGAGTACCTAGCATAGCCTAAAACACAGAGATACCAGGAGCTGAAAAGCCGGAAGAGCATCGTGTGTCGTGACTGACTTTTGCCCTGAATATTTTACTTGGTGTGCCTAGCGGCGCCATCTCACCATACGAGACTCGTGTCTGAAATTGCTGACGTTGTTGTGATATGCGAAAAGAATTCATCGTTTTGCAACGCCCGCGCCATGTCTTGCGAGCAAAGCTTTTTAGTAAATATCACTCGTGGTAGTCGTGGTTGAATAAAATAGGAGCTAGGATTCAATGGATTAGATGTGGACGATAAAATCTTGAAAATATAAACAGATAGATCAGATACTAGACGAATTATTATTGTGATTTTGAATAATCGATTTATGAACCTGTTCACTTTGAAGACGTATAAAATAAAACCTATTTTACTTCCAAATTTGTAATAAATTGAGCTTAAATATCTCTCCTCGACTTCTAAAGACCTAAAGCTATAACGATAAAAAATATCTAAAATTCCCACCAAAAACGAAGTTTTTAAAGCAATTTTTAAATAAATCCAGAAATAGAAGTAAGCTTACTGGATTTATTTCTTAAATCACACCTCTAGTTTAAATTTCGGTAGAATTTATTCATGAAATTGATACCAAAGCTTTTGATCCGTTTTTATACAAGGACATCTTTTCTCTTTTACTTTAAAAAAATATTTATTTGAAAATTAGAGTAGCGAAGAACTTTCGCCAAGATCGTGGTACATTTAAAATTAAGGTATTTTTTCTAGCCATAGCGTAGTAGTAGTATAAATAGATACCTATTTGAAATCATCGATATCAATCTGTAAGGAACATCACTAAATAACAGCTAATGAAAGGCCAATCTCAAAGCATTTACGAGGCCAGACCTGTTTTTAATTTACAAATTACGGTTTTATCGATTCAATATAACCTTGTTGGTTAGAGCCGATGGCATAGACCCACGAAAAAAAACTTCTCGATCAGTTACTTTAATGTGAAAATTGTTGTATCAAAGTTTGCGGCAAAGCAGCTGTAGACCTTAACAATGTCGGATTCCTTTCCCAAATTATATGATGACGGCTTGTTAACGTCCAAAAGTATTCTAGTGAAAAAATCTTGATACTGTCTGTGCTTGCCCTTGTAAATTAGGGGTCTGTTGAGCATAAAGTGGGGCCAATTAAGAAATTTATAGTCCGAACGCGTTGTAAAACAATAAATTGTACAATGGCCCTCAACGGCATGGCCTATTAATTACGTGCACCAGTTTCTAGGGTCATTATAAGGGTAGGCTGCAGCCGTTTATTGATAAAGCCTACGCAATGTTATATGGAGCTGGTGTTTATTATTAGAATGACTGGGAGAGTGCTGTTAGCTATTTATATTTGTACCTCGTTTTATTTATAGAAATAATTCGCACTGTGTGCTTTGGGACTTCGATTTGATCGGGCTCAGATTATCAATTTGTTACAAAATCTAGTATCGAGATGATCATAATTAAGGTTGATCACTAAAGCTATTCCGATTGAAAGTTTTTGGTTTATGTTTTACCATTTATTATTATTTATGACGATATTTTTTTCTCTCTCAAAGAGAGGAGCCCTGTGTCTCAGCAGTGGGAACATTAATAGGCTGTTGATGACGATATTTTTATACACAATTTTTAAGACGCATACCTCAAGATTAGTATTGTTACTTGCAGAAATGTCTTTGATAAACTCAACACAAGTTAAATATTGGATGGTAAGTGCTGAAACAACCAAGTAAGGAGAAAACTTTGTAACATTTTACATTACATTGTGTAAGTAGTGAACTTTAAAACGGATATTGCTGGTATACACAGAGTTTATTATTTTACGAGGTTTCAACACAACCCGTGCCTTTATCTCGTAAATTATAACAACAATATTATTTGTTACACGATTGTATCGATTTGTACATAATCTATAATATTATGTAAGTACTAATATGGTATCTTAGCATTTTTTGAAAGAGAACCGGTGAGTAGAGCACGTTCACACATTTTTAAATCATTCGTGGTGGTTTCAGCTCTTTCATTATATAATTATCAAGGATTGAAAACCAAATAGGTGTAGTCATTTGATCTTTCCCTCATAGAGAGGAGGCCTGAGTCCCTGCAGTGGGAACACTATAGGCTGATGATTTGATCCTTCAAATAAAATGGCCTGCTAAATGTGAATCTAAAAGCAACCCAAACAAAAACCACTCATTCACTCACACTTCGCTTAACTATAATAAGCCTTCATATTCTCCCAGTCATAGCAAATAAATGTTTTGTACCCTGCTACCTAACCCTTCTATATAATCTAACTTCATGCCTGTGGTTCCCCCACAGGCATGAAGTTAGATTATTTAGATCTATCTCGTAAAATTGGTGGAAGATCTCGGTATTACGCTAGACCCTCTCTAGTTAACAAATCCTACAAACAACTCGCAAACTATTAACTAAATATTGAGTTATTTCATTAGTTTATTTGCCATTGTTCTAGAAAAACCAAACCGGCAAAAATCATCCTATAACAATATTTGAAAATCTCGCTAGCTACTAGTGCCAATAATAACATATTAAATGTTTTCTTGGGACTATAGCCGACGGCTATGTATCCTTATCAAGCAAATATTTTCTCATATTTATAAAGGATTTGGTAGTCGATTAAAAATATTGGTAATAAAGGTAGGTAATAATATAATATTGGAGGTTTCTATTTAATATATTAGCTTGCCTGCTGGTTATAACCTTATTTTTTATCCGGTGTTTTGAAATGAGAAACTAACATTTTAAGAACTTAACTAATTTAAGATGCCACTGCGGCTGCAGAGAACCTCAAGTGGCGTAAATATAGTAACCTTTGTGGTAACTATATTTTCGAGCCGTTTGGGGTTGAAACTCTAAGGCCGTGGGGTCCGAGTGCTTATAGCCTTTTTAAGGAAATTTCTGAACGCTTATTTGACGCTTCTCATGTCCCAAGGGCTGGCTTTTATCTTGGCCAGAGGCAAAGCATTGCCATACAACTTGGCAATGCCGCCAGTCTTTTGGGCCCATTACCGGCTGACAGCGTGGAGCAGCAGTATTTCGATGCCCTTTTATGGTGTCTTGTTGGTTTATTTTATAGTTTTTAATTAATGTACATAGTTACTTTACACCTATATTTAAGATGAACCATCAATATCCACTGCAATCTATTCTCTGCAAAGCTTTGTAGCCGAGTCTTAACCAGCGCTATCACACACGCGAACTCGCGAATCATCGCGGTGTACTAAAGTAAATAGCCAAATATAAATACACTACTAAAAAAATAAAAGGGAACGGGGCTGGGCACATCTGCCTCATGTCGGAGGAGCAATGGGCAAAAGTTACCACTAGGTGGATACTACAGAGCAGGAAACGACATCGCGGCAGGCCCAAAAGAAGATAACGGGACGAGCTGGACTCTTTCTCTAAAGATTGGCCTACTATCGCAATGAAAGGAGGGAAGGGAAGCCTTTGCCCTACAGTGGGACAGTATAAACTCTTAATAAATAATAATATACATTACTCATACTATGATCTCAAAATCTTTGACTTTAAACAGTTTAATTCGAGGATTTCTTTTCGCCAACCGTGCCAAATGTTAGATCATATTTTCTCGCTAATCTATCAAATCATCTCCTAAGAAAATACCACAAATGGGAGCTCCGCCACTAAAGAATTAACTTATAAAATCACGCTTTTGCCTGAAAGTTTAGACAGAGGTTAATAATGGGTGCATAAGTACCCTTAACGAAGTCGAACGGAACTTGTACTCCCCGTCATTTCGTCTTAGACCAAAAGTGTCAAAGATTCCACTTTTTCAAGTTATTTTATACCTATAATTGAAATACCTGTGCTAGACAAACTACAACTACTGGCCAGAGCTAGGTACATAAAATAGGCCGCTCTTAAAAATCTATGCAACAATAAATGGGTACGTAATAATCATTAATTTAAGAAAATAACACCCCAGGACTTTAATAAAACGTATTCATTGTAATTACCACACTATATGATCATAACTTCAATTTTAAAAAGTACATAATTACTGTATTCAAAAACTACATTCAATTGAGTAATCTACTAACATAATTCCCCAGCTTCCACAACAACCACCTTATTTCACTGAAACTGTTAATAAATCAATTGCTTTTAATGAATAAATCAATTATTTATTAGCTGTCAATGAAAACAAAGTAATTATTCCAATGTAGTTACTCCCAATTTTAATTAATTATGATAGTCGCACATCAAAAGCCAATTAACACTAAATATTTGTCAAGCACTTAATACGGTTTGACGAGTTGTGTAAAAATATTTGTATAAACATTAATCAATTTACGGTACATATTCCTTTGATATTTTTTTATCATTTCTCATTCGCGCGCGAACTCCAATTCCGCTGTAGAGTATACTTAGAGGTGATCAAAGCATTATTAAATTCGAAGTACCGCAATTAAGACGAAAACTGATTACGTGTTAAAAAAATAAAAGCAATCACTGAACCACAACTCCGGGAAAAACAAAAATATTGTCGTTAAAAAATTTAATCGCCCGCTCAGCCGATTTGAAATGATTACTTAACACTTCCCGACGGCACAGAAATCACACCTTTGAAGTTCAAATTAAGAGTTTCGTTTCCCTTACGACGGCACCTCAGCGGTAAGGAATGACTAACAGACGCTAACAAGGTATCATTATAAGGATGTTCACCCCAACAATCTTTCGTATCGATAGTTTTTTGCTCATTGTTTTTATTAAGCGGTGATGGAGTACGATATAAAAACGATAAGAATTGTCCGTAATGGTCAATCTACATGATAGCTCCGCCCCCTACATTACAACAATAATAATTGCTATTTTTAAATTATGGTGAGCATTTAGCAGTTCGCGAAGATGTTGTAATAAGTATGTTTTGTACGTAACATCAACATTTTGGGTCATTACTTTTTCAACTAGATTTAATTTGGACAAGAACTTATTAAGAGTTATTGCGATCTTACAACTTAATTAAACGTCAGCCCTTCGGGGTCCCGTCGGGGCTGTGGGTTGTACACTAGTTACCGCGGACTCGACATGTAGGGCTAAGAAGGAACATGGGTGGTTTTTAGTCAGTAGAAGTCTGACACTCCCTTTCGCACGTCCCAAGAGCGGGAGAGGATATTTGATGAAATTCCACACGGCAAAATAAAAAAAAATAAAAAAAAACATTACATGATTTTTGGTGTGTATCTTATGTCTTAGGCAATCGAGCCTTATTTATTAAAATAAAACATTGTAAATAAAATTATTTTGATTTTTAACTTTACACAATAGGTAGGCGATCATCTTCCTACCTCTGTCCCATGTTACTTGAGATCAGAGAGGTCTTTCATATCAGCCCTCACACAATCCATCCATCGTTTCTTTGGCCTTCCTCTACTTCTCCATGTATCAACATTTATATTCATTGCTCTTTTCGATTCGCGATTCACGATTGATATGCACATATTATGAGACCCTCCTCATAATATGTGCATATCAATCGTGAATCATATCAAGACAGACATAATTATACATATACAATAGGCCAAAATCAGAAAAACATTTAATCCAACCAAATAATTACTTAACATCGACTGCTATATCGATACTGTTTCCAGCACTCACAGTGTTTGGGCAGGTGGCGAAACAGCCAGACAAAAGGCGGTCATATCATTATGTTGTCTTGTTATACCGTTCGCGCATCCCAACCGGACAGCGATATAATTCAAACACCGTAATTACTTCGTACATTAATGGCGTATTCCACCAAGAAAACCTCCCATGCCTATCTAAAGCAGGGATGATACGGAGCTCCGCAACCGTAACCAAACCTATAAGATATCCGAAATAAAAATATATCCCTAACCGAAACCGATTCAAAAGTGTCGGATATTAGCAGTGTCTAAATTATTATTCATTATTTTTACAAAGTATTGTTTAAGGGTATTTTAAAATAATTGAGGGAATTGTACGCCGTATCCCAGTAGTTCCATTCTCTAGTTCCATTAAAGGACTACTTAGGGGTTTTTGATTTTAGTTTTAATAATAATAATAATATTTCTTTATTTCAGATATCAGAATCCATACTTAATAAAATTCACAGCACACAAACAAAATTAACAATATCAAAACAATATCAATATCAATATCATTATTTTATGAATAAAATATTTTTGAGAGTTGGTAACACTGTGTTTGTTTTGCCCTGTCAAGCCGTAACTTGTGAGTTGTATTGTAAGATTCCAATATCCGTAACCGAAATTATCCGAAACTAGCGGATAATCCCAATGATTTCATATCCGTAACCAGTGTACTATAATTTCTATATCCGTATCCGTAACCAGAACCAAAAAAAAATCCATTACGTCTCAGATCTAAAGTTAGACAACTTACAAAGAACTGTTATGTAATTATGGAACTTAGTTTTACATCAATAATTATGATGTCTAGTGATCCAGACTTCTTGTCAAAGACAGCCTTCGGTTGTGTCAATGTGAATGGAATCGATATGGCTAGGTAGATTAATTTTAGTTAACTTGAGGGCGGATTAGATTACCTAACTTCTTTAAGATTCAAGTTTAATATAGAAATGCAAACTTGTGTCTGTGTCGCCGAAATCTGCAGCTGAATTTTGCTTCTAAAGTAATTTTTTTCACTCTTTTGTGTTTTATTTATTGTTAAAATCGGTTTATTTTTTGCTATTGTTAGTCTAGTGGTTGCAAGCGCGACTGCTGTGCATGAGGTTTGGGGTTCTTTTACCAGGTCGGACAAAATGTTATTGGGAATTTATCAGTGGCAGCCTCAGAATCTGCATTTGCACCTACTTGATGGCAATAGGCCCGCCCCCTATTACACGGGACTTAAACATAATATATCTGGTGAATTATGAGTGTACTAATTGGTACACCTCTGCCTAATCCTTCGGGGATAACAGGCGTGATGTTATGCAAGCTTGTTTATCGAAATATGCTCTAGCTACAGAGAACTTTCGTTTAGCCTGCAGGCAGCGTACGCTTTCATGGGTATGAGTTTTAGTTTTAGTTTTGAAAATGGTTTAAAAAGAAAACAAGAATGGTTATCTGTGCTCTTTCTGAAATTGTTTGCAAAGCATGAAGTTTTTGGTCCCGGTTGTCATCTGTATATTCTGACTATGATAGTTAGAATACTTAAAGCAACAAACTTTTGTTACTGTATTGTTTTGCCGAAACTTCGATATTTTGCCAATATTATTATGTGTCATGCAACCCAGGTGAACATAGGACACTGACTGCCATACTTAGAGATACTTAATGATTACTTAAGCCGTCACTTAGTAAAGGTTTGACATGTTTTTGTATGACAAAACATGCAAAACTATTACTAAGTGATGGCCTAAGTAATGATTAAAGCTCTCTGAGTGCTGCAGTAAATGTTTTAACATTGGTTTAGTATCGGTTTAAAGAAATTTTATTTCAAATAAAGACAAGTCACTTGAGAACAATACTAAAAATATAAATTACAATGAGTTCGCCATCAGTATTACAACTTAATATTAAACATCCAAAGCATTTATTTCTCCAGAAGTTATCGATCCGCAATTATGTGTTGGCTAAGTTGAGTTTTGAACGCATGTAAAAGGTGTACATTTCTTATACATGACGGTAATGTGTTAGTATCCTCAATTCACCTGGGTGAAACTAATATCTCCCAGGTGAATTGAGGATACTACTTTAGTATCTAATGTTCACCGTGCACATTAAACACTAATCCAATCCCATGACAGAAGCTCGATAGTCTGACAACTAGTCTTAAATACTCTTGGTAAGATTGAATGTCAGACTTTCATGATTCTCAATAACTGGGGTAAATCAGTTAGAAAAGGCAGTCGCTCCAGGTATTCAGTTGGATTCAGTTGTATAGACAAGAAGCCGACCCAAACATAATAGGGATGTTTATTGACCAATAAAAATATGATTCTAATTATTCCGTCTGTTAGATTATCGAAAAATATAGGATTCGTATTTTTTGGTTTATCAAATTAATAAAAAATTTCGAAGATAAAACTCGTCAACGATTTGAGTGGGGGGTCTGACGTCACTCACCGTTAAAAAATGTCATACTAATGTCTTAGAAAATGACGTCACACGAGTTTTCAAAGCACTGTATCGTCTGTCTTCATTGTTTGTTTATGCGAATAAAGAGAAAATACGTGTCCAATAATTTTTGGAAATCTATCTGACTTTATTTTAGTTAACTACCCTATTAATATCCGTGCTCTGGCTCCGTAATTGGCCATTGAAGCTTTATTGAAGCTATTTCTTTAAAAGCTATATTTTATGAATACCTACCATACTATCGTGTGGTACTAATTTAAACTCCAAGCGTAAAATGTAGTGGGCGCGTCCTCTAACACATTGGTATCAGATACCGTTACTGGCGAACTATTCCTATATGATAGTTGGTCTCGCTTTTTTGGAGGTTATGGGCGTGACGGCCATGTTACGCTCAAGAGCATCTTATTAAGAACGTTATCAAATTATATAAAATTATGTGTTTTGAAATCGGCGGGACGTCTTGAATGGCTTCGCCGCTAATTAGCAAACCACAACGTCATGAGAAATGGGGTGAGATAGGCTTAGGAAAATACGGGCTAATTAAAAAAATAAAACATATTATACTTACTAAAATGGTCATACGTTATGTTTTTCTGTAAAACATTCTCAAACTTTTAAATTCTGTAATTTAAAAGTTTGAGTATAAAAAAATGATTTTGTTTGAGCTATCTACCAAACCAGGGCCGCCCCGATTACTGCTATTTCATACTGTGGTCCGTCCTTTCTTTGAATTTTAAACAAAAGTTACAGCTATTTTCAAAGTGATTTCGAAACGACAAAATTACCTTCAAAATCGAACAAATGACCTGAAAGTATACCTCGTTCTCGTAACGATGAACTCATCAAAACAGAACATTCAAACATTATCACATTAGTGTAGCCAGTCGATAATTACCATCTTCATCTACGGGGCGTTCTCATATACATCATTTGTGTTAAGATGTTACTTCGAATTACTGAGCTTAGAACACATCCATGGTAATCTACTCCAAGTCTCAAACAGTTAATTTAGAAGATCTGTTATCCGTAATAGATGTTCGTGAGATTTTGTTTTTGTATAGTGAATTTATGGTGAAATAACGCCCAAGTTAAAAATAAGTATCAAAGGTCGATTAAAACGGAAACATATTCCTATTTTGTGTCAATCTGACTGGTTGGCATAAGTTGTTTCCAGTTCGGTTAGGACATTGCAGGCTTGGATCACCTGATTGTTTAACTAAAATATGATTCCGTGCTTCGGAAGGCACGTAAGTATAAGCCGGTGGTCCTGGCCGCCAAATGGCGGTCGTCAAACCATGTCAGAAGCCCTTTTTATTTTGGGTGGTGGGAAATCATCAAATAACCCCTCCCGCTCTTGGGCAGAGCGAAAGGGAGTGTCAGACTTCTACTGACTAAAAACCACCCATGCTCCTTCTTAGCCTCGAGATACCGCGGCCTTGACGTATAGTCAAGGCCACGGTATCTCTTACAACATCCCGCAGCCCAGACGGGCGTCGGCCCTTGCGGGCCCCTTCCAAGTTGCTGACATCTCTTTGAGGTACGCGTGGAACATGAAGTCGCTGTCGACACGGCCTTTTTTTTTTTTTTTTTGTGTGTGTAAAATCATCGAATAACCCCTCCCGCTCTTGGGCAGAGCGAAAGGGAGTGTCAGACTTCTACTGACTAAAAACCACCCATGTTTCTTCTTCGCCCTCTATGTCGAGGCCGCGATAACCAGAGGACTACCCGCAGCCCCGACAGGCGTCGGCCCTTTCGGGCCCCTCCCATATTGCTGACATCTCTTTGAGGCGCGCGTGGAACACGAACGCGCCGTCGACACGGCCTGTTTTCGTCGTGAGACGGACGGACGGCGAGTTAGCCCATCACTCACTGTCCACAGGCCCGCGTCTACGGTGGCCGGAGGTCATCGCGGGACCCCCGACGCCCGGAGCGCCTCCCGCGGCGGCTGGGACGAGAGGTTCTCTCCCTCTCGCGTTCCGCCACCTCCTTCGCCAGCATCACTGCTTCGCAGAAGGAGGCGACGGCGTCCCATTCCTCCTCGCCCCGGACCATGGCTTGCACCAGGGCCGGGCGCGAGAGGTCGCCGCCGCCGATCACCGCTACGAGAACACGGCGGGGCTCCGCCCAAGCGGGGCACACCTCCACTGTGTGCTCCACCGTGTCCTCCGGCTGTCGACACGGCCTGTCATCGTCCGTCAGACGGACGGACGATGAGCGAGCCCATCACTCACCGTCGACAGTATATACCAGTATTTTACATGGAGCGACTGCCTATTTGACCATTAGAAACCAGTTAGTGCCGGGTAATACGATACTCTTTGGTAAGCGTTGATCTAGCGGTTGCAAATACTGTTACTGAGCATTAGGTCTTGGCTACGGAAACAGGGTTATAGCGCTTTTCCAATGACTATTTTCCAGCAGCAATAAGGAGTCTTGACTTGCGCCTAAATGATGACCTAATATATTTACTTTGGACATGCAGTTTGCATAATCACTGTGTCAATCCGAGCACGAGTACTCTGCTTACCTCTTTGGGACTGTTCCCAAAGAGGTGCGTTCGTTATTTTTTTGATGAAATACCAAATGGTATTTCACCAAAAAAAAATATTTAGTCCGTCAGAGAGATTAAAAAAAACCACAAAGTGACGTTAAAAGCCCCCCTCATGATCTTTATTTGGTGCAATAGGGTACCTATTGCAGACATGTTAATTACAGAAGTACAGGTCTGGAGTAACGTTTGATAGAGTAAAGGTAAACTATAGACGTCAGTTTTACCACATTGTTACAATGCATACCTCCTTGTAATCAGAGTAGTGCATTTGCCCCGCCTTGTTTCCTTTGATACACTCAAATGTCACACAGAACACAGCTTTAGATGTCGTTTTCTAAGTACGTCTACATTCTATTTAGACATTGGAATCTCTACATTTACTTCAGTCACTACGCAAGACGCAGGTCTATTGGAAACAGGCTTATTCAAATGTGGTACTGTAATTTTGGCGGACTTAGAGGCCTTTAATAAATGGAAATCAGACAATAAATTGCACATTCTCACTCTGTATTAACGATTTAAGTGCCCCAAAAATCGCTACTTGCTACAGATAGTAATCAGGTTGTATTAGTCACATCCTTTTATAAATTAGATCTACTTACGAAACTGGAATAGTGTTGTCACATTCAATAATTAAAAAACAACATCGTTTTTTCAGCTATCGTTAATTTAACGATATATGCCTCACATTTAAATAGTCTGCCCTCCATGATTTAGACTACCAATTATTATTTTTATTACTCGCACAATACAATTTATTACGACATTCAATATTTACAAACAAACTTACGAGAAATGTTTCGGTGAAACCAGTTCTGTTGAACTCGTTTCATCGAATCGTTCTAGCTCACCATTACTTAAAACAACCTTACTGTAATTCGATATTTTATATGCGATATTAAAGATACGATTAAAATAGTGACTCGAGTAATTGACGCTCCTCGAATAACGTTATTCGATAAGTGATCAGTATAGTCGAGTAATATGTTTTCTATTATACCCATTTCTGTACATTGGAAAGTATAAATGTATGGTAAACGAAACAGATACGTAAAGAAAAAAATAATTTATATCCTAATCTAAACATAGATAAAGGTTCATAGAAACAAATAAACGATGACATCACAATCCATATAATTTAACATTTTATATAAATAAAATAACAATATTACAAATACAATAAAACAAAACTCAGTCAGATTGACCCAAAAACTGAACAGTTTTCACAGCCTCTTGTATTGATTGGAAAAGTAATCGACTTTCGATCGAGTGGCACCTACTCGTACTTCTGTTCGATTGTTACAGCAAACAAGCGAGTGTCGATTCGTAAACGAGTTAATGAATCGCAACCCTATTTTTATTTTATTCTAGGTTTTGTACTCGGTTTCGGCTACAGGGGTGTGGGAAATGGTCACAAATCATCATCTTCATGTCAGCCGAAAAATGTCCACTGCTGGACATAGACCGGGCCAAGTGTCCCCACATTGACCGGTCCCGGGCGTCTCACATTCAGCGGATCTCCGCAACATTCTCGAGATTAGTCGCACATATTACTGGAAAAGTGTCCTATATTGTAATCCAGGTCACGGTTTGTCCGTGTGCCAAATATCATCCAAATCCATTTAGCCGTTGAGGTGCAAAAAGTAACAGTTTGAATAGATAACATTTGCACATCTATGTTAAGTTTATTTTATTGCAATCATTCATTCTTTGCCGATATTTATAATTATTACCTAGCACACAATACTCATAATTATTTATGACCATGCTGTAAACTATATGGTATAAGTGTGAATATTTACGGACATTTTATCTTTCGTTTATCGTTGTTTTTTGCGAGATTATGAAGCTGTATATTTTTTGAGATTAATGATTTATAGAGATTCGTTTTAGTACTTTATGGTCATATAAAACTATTGAATGGATTCATAGTATATTATAACTCTTGTTTTTCTATGTATTTTTTCTCATACTGTACAAAACTATTGAGGTACATTATATGGATAGATTGAATCATGAAAACCGTTTCTATTCTTCAGACACTAGAATTTTCGCAAAAATATTTAGTCACTTAAAACGTTACTACAGTTATACCCTTTAAATGCCTGCGGTAGAGAAATTAAAGTTCACAAACAGAACGCCTCAAAATATAATTCTCGCGTAACAAAATAGGCGCGTTTAGACGATTACATTAAGAACTTAATTTTATCCCAGCACCTCAAGTTTTCCATTTAGGGGATTCACACGGGTTGATTTTTGCCGTTCGGAAACAAACAAAATTCGACTGCACAGCAGTTGAATAACAGCAACAGTTTTCTTCATTGATGCTTGCGGTAAAAAAAACTTGCTGTGCTAAACGGACCACATGCGTCAAGTGACTAAAATTGACCTCGTAAATACCCCTTTCTTAATCATTACAAGTGTCAGTCACGGTCTAAATGGCTTAGGAGCAGCTTTTGGCTTGAACTGGCTGATCCACACTGTAGATTATGACATAACTTGTCATTGTCGCGGTAGGTACTGCTCTGCTTTCGTCCTGGTGTTACGATGTCAAATTTTAATTAAGTGATTTCAGCCCAAAATTCAGCTGTGAGAACTTTGCTCGTATTCAGTCATTAAGATCGTCAAGTACACAGGTGGCAGTGCATGCGGCGAGTTCGAAGGTGGGCCCTTGTCTGTGTAGATCCGCGGCATACACACTAGGTCTGAGCCGTCCCAGAACCCCCATCTGTAGAGATTGCTTTTGCTGCGGTCGACTTGGGTTTGAAGCCCAGGTTTTCAGACGGCTCGATGAAACGGTCGGGATTGAGTATCTTCGGCATTGAGGGAACGAGTACGCTACTAAGGAGTTCTGTAAGACGATTCAGTAAGCGACTAGCCGCAGTCAAAAAACGACCGGTGTAAATCTTCCATAACATGTATGTATGAGAAGGCAATTAAGAGAAAGCACTGTACCTTGTTAGAATTATTATGGTGAAGGTAATCTTATACGTGCATTGTATACTATGAGTTCTTGAAATATACATTCTTGTTATTATCCCATTTGTATTTCTTGGGGCAAGGTTGAATGTCGAATGAGTTATTTGCTATCTTGGAAGATACTGAGCCAATTGCTTTTGATACGAAGCTGGTATTTTTAACTTAGATGAGTGGAAAATTTAATGTAACTGGATCACGATATTATAATATGTATTTAGCTGCAGCCGGAAAGACTGAAAGCTGACTTACTTAGTGATGACGATGATATTCGCGATGTTGTACCTAGGTTTCAAAAGTTATAAGTTAAACTTACTAAATATGCGGTACTTCCTTGCAGGTAGTATATTTCCTTCTGTGCGATATTTTTATCAGTCTTTTACAAATATAATGAATTACCTACGTAGTACGCAGAATACTCGTAGTTGATGAGGTTTTGAGTTTCTAGCCTCGTCCTGCCCAAGCAAATAAGAACCTGTTTAATAATTCTGCCCACTGTTCTCTTCAAATTACAAGATCTTACAAGTGCTTCCTGCCCAGAATTATTGGAACTAAAAAAGGTCATGCATAAGATATAAATGTTTTAAATTTTTTTATGGCAGTAAATATACCATAATGAAACGGGTCACGCTATTTTTAAAATCATACATTTTGTTTTTTTTACAGTACACTGGGCAGAATTACCAAAATCAGCTGTATTTTGTTTTTCCTTCATAAAAGACACTGGGTACAATGGGGTAAATAAAACAAGGTAACTTTTTATGTTATTTATTATGTATTCTTAATCAGTCTTGAATTTTCATCTCTTTATTTAGTCATTAATGTACTAACTTTTATTGCAGCCTCACTGGACTTAAAAATTATTAAACAATTCATACAAAAAATAAAAACAAAACAAAACCTTCTCTTAATTTTAATAAACTAAAAAAAAAAAGTATATTGTCTATTTTGCTGCCAGTGCTTTTACGTGTACGCCCACGCGAGCTTCCTTTTGACCGTTCACGAGAAACTCCCCGCGTGCCTCGCTTAGTCCTTCCGCGAGCTTGTATAAATGATGTACTCACATCAAGTCCATCACTTTAATCCTCCGTAGAACTCATACTGCTTTCTGGTCGTACGAATTCTGGATCGTCGAAATCATCATCGGAAGGTATGAAGTCCTCAATATCGGAATCTTTTAGTTAATTGCCGATGGCTTCATCGTCCGATTCTGCGAAAAAAAACACAATTTAAGAAAAAGTTCTGCTCGATGTGATTTTTGCATCACATAATATTATTTATGTTTACTAAAAATACAATTATTAACGAAAATCAAAAATAGTTGCAAAAGTCAAAGTATTGATTATTTAACTTTAATCCTGTTTATTTTTAATAAAGAAAAGCCACTGATCTAAATGATAGTAAGAGATTAAACATACCTCTTCTCCGACGTGACTCCATTTTTAACACGTGAATTGCTTCTGACGTTAATCTGTTTTCTGTTACTCGAATAGATTTAAGGTTTACTTATTGGTTACAACCTAACCAATCACAGGAAACTTCAAACACGACAGCTGAGTAGAAAATACAAATTCTAGGCGCGAAATTCGAATGTGTGATTTTTGAAGGACAGTGGGCAGAATTTAGAATTTTACAATATTTTAGATGGGCAGGGACCGTGAAGTATGTTTTGTGAGTTTGAAATCACAATGGGCAGGACGAGGCTATAGAGCTTAAAGTTCTAATGTATTGTGAGAATTATATCCTGCCTAATTATAATGTATTCTTTACGTTATAGCTAATCTTTTATCTTAGATATACGTGACAATTTCCGTTCGTCGTTTGCCATTTTAGGCAGCTATTCGTAAGAAAAAGGAAGTTGTAAAGATATTATGTTAATTAACGTACGTAATTTTTTAGTTAATAGTTTTATTTACCTCTGTCAAGATAATGTCCATTATGATTTTAAATTATAGTAAAACATTTTACAAACCCACCTAACTTCTAAGAGTAAAACTTACTGCCGCACTCAGAGAGCTTTAATGATTACTTAGGCCATCACTTAGTAATGATTTTAACAGTTTTCTCATACAAAAATATGTCAAACCTTTACTAAGTGACGGCTTAAGTAATCATTTAATATTTCTGAGTACGGCAGTTACACAAAACTTTTTTAACTTAAGTGACGTGTTGGTTTAAAAGATAAGAGATGACATCGAAATATGCATTAAACTTTTCTTAGTCATAAACTGATAGATGTAATCCATCACTAACACTTTGTTACTAAAACTTCTTCACTATAACTTTAGCTAAACTATGCTAGAAAAGATGTTTGCTCGAAAACGGTAAAATTTGATGTTGCACCGTTATACAAAAGTTAAAACGTGTGAAAACTTCTTAGCCTGTAGTAAATAATACTAGCTCTAACCCAGACAGAAAAACTCATTCAATTTACATTTTATTATTTACACATTTTTTTGTGTATTATATTGTAGTAATACACAAAAAATCCTGCCTGGCAGTAATAAACATTAGAGAAAGGTTAGAAAAAACAATAAAAAAGTCTATTAATTAGATCGGCGATTGCAGACTTATTTTTTTAAGTTCAGATTTTCTCACGACTTTATACTTCATTGATGTCTGTGATTTCCAATAAATGCTGAAGGTAAGTACATATGAATTGAAAAACTCGCATTGGTACTAGCCCGGATTTCGATTTTGCGTGAGTGGCGCACTGGAGCCATCAGGAAAAAACAGATTTCAATTAACAACTCATATTGATATTTAATATTTACACTCAAATTTCAGACAGTTAACAGGAAAGATTATTCGGCGAATAAAATATTAAATAAAATATTCAAGTACCTATGTATTTGTACATATATTGGGTTTTCATAATGTTGTGTGAACCTGAGCTTTTTATAAACACTTCTTGTTATATAAAACAAGCTTTTTTACAAGCTTGTTAAAGTGTTATTAAAACAGTTCTTTATGGTCGTGTAGGCGGAATGGATTATTCGTGTAAACTAGTTATGATACGCGACGTCGTCGTTCAGAACAGATTTTATTAAAATAGCATAGTTATGATAGAGTGATAATATGATGGTTATATTATTTTGGTTGAGTATGTAGTTTATCTTAAATAAAATAAATAAATTCTCTATTGCCATAAAAACAGGTTATTTTTTTATTTACTTTTCTTTATCTTAAATTGACATGAGACCCTGACTCCATTAGCTAGGGTAGCCGCACTGAAGCTATCAGGAAAAAACAAATTTCAATTAACAAGTCATATTGATATTTAATATTTACACACAAATTTCAGGCAGTTAACAGGAAAGATTATTCGGCGAATAAAATATTAAATAAAATATTCAAGTACCTATATATTTGAACATATATTGGGTTTTCATAATGTTGTGTGAACCTGAGTTTTTTATAAACACTTCTTGCTATATAAAACGAGCTTTTTTACAAGCTTGTTAAAGTGTTATTAAAACAGTTCTTTATGGTCGTGTAGGCGGAATGGATTATTCGTGTAAACTAGTTATGATACGCGACGTCGTTCAGAACAGATTTTATTAAAATAGCATAGTTATGATAGAGTGATAATATGATGGTTATATTATTTTGGTTGAGTATGTAGTTTATCTTAAATAAAATAAATAAATTCTGTATTGCCATAAAAACAGGTTATTTTTTTATTTACTTTTCTTCATCTTAAATTGACATGAGACCCTGACTCCATTAGCTAGGGTAGAATATTTCAGGAGTCCGGAAAAAATATTAAGGAATCTTATTTACTTGAAGAGATAAAACAAACATGTTGACAATAGAGGTCAAGTTCGTAAGTGCGAGTTACATACCATCTGTTGTGAGAAAAAGACAATTCATATTCAAATGACAATTCAGTTGCTTTTAGCAAAACACACCCGTCAGATTTTCTAAATACCTACCTAGATTAAAACAATCATTGCCTTCGTTCAATCAATTTTCAACCAAATACAAATCAAATCAACTTATTTATGTAAAAAAATGTATCGGTAGTGTTTGTAATTTATGATCCAATTATTGGTATAAAAACTTAGAAGGAGAATGATATTATAATAGAGCATCAATCACAGATTGAATCGGCATCCCTAATTTGGAATGTTCTGAATCATTAAAAAACTTTTCATATAGCTGCTATGATATAAGGATTTACTCGATAGTCTTTTTTACAACGTAATCTATTTGATTTTTAAGTTTTAAATTCAACACAATAGGCTACATTTTAATAATATCAAGATAAACTGTCGCATTTTTTGTTTATATTAACTGCACAGCCGGTTTTCTAGCAGAGAACCAAAACAATTTCCTAGGTACCTACCCACCTACGTTCATCAGTCAGGGTTGCGGAATTAGTTGAAAAGAGTTATAGCGGTTCTGGAACACGAATAGGTTTTAGTCAGTAAAAGTCTGACGCTCCGTTTAACTCCCCCCAGAGCAAGAGTAGTCATTTGATGATGTCTTATCATGTCTTATTTAAATCACACCTCTGTAATTTGCTAAATTAAGCATTTTGCTTATATAAGATAGCTTTGTATATAAATGTATGATATCATTTTGTATTCAATTAAACATTTATGAACTCCCAATTCCAGTTGATTACATCTTTTATAACAGCGATTATAAATTAATCAACTGGAAGATTTGGACCTCGTTAGCAGACAAAAAATGAAGCATTAATTACTAATCATAGTTTTGACACCACATTAAAATAAATCGAATCGCTACTTGAAAACAAATCTTTTTTGTGTGTCTAAATTTTTTGCATTGAATTATAAACGACTTTTATACAATTTATTGCATCGGTATTCAGCATGTAATGTATAATATGTACTTAAGGGCGATAATCTAATTTAAAATCAACGTTGATTTTAAATTAGATTAAAATTTAAACCCGTAGTTATGATTTTATTTTGACTCATGTAGATTCATTGAAATAATATTTTATTTTATTATAATTATTATTGAATTAATAGTTTTATTTGAAGGTAGTTAGTTCTTGTATTTGACATGTTTAGATTTACTGAAACTAATAATAAGAATTTATGTTGTCACACCTGTTTGATATTTGTAAAATATTGTTATATCTGTTTATTTGAATAGTAGGAATTATTTTGATATGACCGCTAGAATAATGATTATTAAGTATTTGTTTTGATCTCTCCCGCCTTGTCAAGCGAAATATTGATATGTGAAGCATTTCTGTGTATAAAAGACATTGTATTTCGAAAGAAAGGGAATTCTTGATTCACATACAATCGTGAAATAAACCACCTAATCTGGAGTAAGTTATTTTCTTTAAACTTGTGCTATTACTTTCCGCTGTAACCTATTTACTGGGTAATTTGTGCGAGTGTGTATTATATTGGTGTATGCCAATATATTGTGAGTCTCTGACGACGACGGCAATGACGCGCCTATCGCGATCTATTTGTAGTTTAAATAGATCTAAAATAATCATAACAATAGGTATGTACTAGTATCAAAATGCAAAAAGAAATTCGTCTACATCGCTTTCAATAGGAAAAGTGCCCAGAAAGCTTGCAGTATTGCAACGTTTCTTGACAATGAATCTTCATTGTCAAGTATCTACTTATGCAAAAAAAACAGTGGATCATTCAACGCTAAACAAAGTCTAATTTTAACCAATACTCTCTCAAAACATGTTAAAGCATCGCCTATGCATTAATTTCCTTTTTTTTCTATATTTGGCGTGTAGGTACATAAACTGTAAAATAAATAAATAAAAGTACTTGCAAATACTACAAAAATACAGACATTTTACAGAACACACAAAGCAGATTCACCTAGCTACATTACCTATGCAATGTGCTCATAAACTTTTATTTCAATTGCAAACCGCTGAAAAGTGTTTCGACGTAAACGCTAGCTGTTTGAAGAGGCACTTTAAAAAAAATAAACTTCTATAAAGTGTAGTTCAGAATTCGCGACCGCGTTATCTGCAGCGAAAGTCTTAGAAATGATACGAGTTATCACCTTCGACGAAATATTTAAAGGTCTACTTTATTGGAATATATTTTTAATATTATTTAACTTTGAATGTAGTGGCTGACTTTGAAGCTTCTCTATTAAATTGAGATGAAATACTTTAGGTATCTACGATAGGTCTATCAGTTTTGTATAAAAATGGTAAAAGATAACATTGCGACTTTGTGAGTAAACTGGAATGTCCTAAAACGACAATTTAAAGACAATTTCAACCTGCATAGTCCGCGAACTGGATAAAAGCCCACTCCCTCTCATAGAGACCCTATTCCAGCTGTGGGTGTATTAAAGGTTGGTTATGCTATAAGATGCAACCGTGGCTTCTTCTTCTTAGATGTTCATTAGTATCCTATACATTTGTATACGTACCTACCTACCAATGTATAGAGAGACTATGTCTAGACCAGTCTATTGCAAATTTTATCACAATTAGGCTCCCTTAATCCCGTACTTCTGTTCCTAATAGTAACACACTGCAGGAACTCAGGTCTCCCCTCTAGGAAAGGAATGGGCTATAATCCACCACGCGGGCCCAGTGCAAGTTGGCAGATGTCACATGTCTTCGACTTTTTTTGATTCTGAGAACTGCCTGTTTACTCGCGATTATTCTTTCAATGGTGATGATTATTAATTACACAAAGTAATGTGCCTGCTTGGGTTTGAGGCCACGACTTACTGTTTGTAAATCTATAATAATATTGTGACGACCAAAACTATAGTGTCATATCCATACATTTCAAACAGAAAGCGAGAAATACATAAATAACGTCTCGTTGCACGTTGCGTCTCATGCACGTATAACTCATAAACGTACATAAAATGATTACATGAGAAGAACTAACTAGGTTGCGATAGTCTTGCTTTTCAGTTAGAAGACACAGTGTCCTATCGAGCAGAATTATGTGAAGGATTTAGGTTAAGAGTGGTGTCGTTGATCTTGTACTTATCGGGAATGGGATGATTTTTAGCACTAATCGTTGGTTAACTGTGGGCGTCGGTGGGTAGTTTGGATGAAGAAACCGGACTTGACACCGATACACTCAATCAATAGTCCCAAGCACACAATAGATCTAGATAGTTAGACTCTCAAACTCTGTAGGTACGTATTTCAGAACACGCGATAGTTCAGCGGTCGCGTGCGCCGCCGCGCCCGTCCACCGAGAAGTGACGTACCGACCGGCCGGCGCGCGCACCAATGACTCCATCGAGCGCCACCAGATCGAGTCGTCTGGCGTGCTGAACACGACTCGATGCCGACATACTTATGACTGAAATTAAACATTTTTTGAGAACCGATGTTGGTTATCTGCAATTAATCAGTTCTAAAAAAACATAAGATATAGGTACATTATAGATTTTTACTCATCATCGTCCCTTGCCCGGGCGCAATATGTTTTCTTCTTTCATGCTTCTCTGTCAGACGTCACGGAAATATTTACTCCATACTCTTTCAATAATTTCCTCTCTCTCTCTATTTATGGGTGGGTAACAAATTCCACTTTCGCACTCCACACGACAGAGAGAAGTTACATAAACTTCACACAAAACAGTAGATTAAGGTGGAAGCTCACATCTGGCCCGCGAAATTCTAATTTTCTTACGTTTTTGGCAATTTGCAGGCCAGTGCTTGGTTGTATGTTTATGAAAATTTGATTTGCGACTGTAAGACGTATGAAGTTACCGAATTATAACCATCAAAATTACTAACTACTAAAGAACGACGACTAAATTACTAAAGAATGACTTTTACATGCAAAAATCAATCTTGACATGAAAATGAACTTGGAGGGTTGTATTGATAATTTTGATGGTTATAATTCGGTAACTTCATACGTCTTACAGTCGCAAATCAAATTTTCATAAACATACAACCAAGCACTGGCCTGCAAATTGCCAAAAACGTAAGAAAATTAGAATTTCGCGGGCCAGATGTGAGCTTCCACCTTAAAGAACTCATCACTTCCCTTTCCCACAATAAAATGTGACTCGAATTTTATTCGATTAGTTGCTTATCAAAAAACATGACGTAGGTACTTAAGAAACTTTTATCGCTTCCAATACTAATAAAATAATGCCGGATATTTCGATACGGGACGTATGTATGTATGGCTCTAGATATATCGGCATTCGCCAATACCCTTCAACTGCACTTACCATAAATTAATTGTCGTTTCAACGTTAATTTAATTTAAACAGAATATTCAGTATTAATCGTCGGTAGTGGTCAAACTAGTTCGAACGCGTCGCACGCGATTTTAAACTTTGTTATTGCTATGATAAGATTGATTTTAGGATATATCGAAACAGGAAACGAAGTCCCATTACTGTTTGCGTGTCCACCCTTTCTGGCCTCATAACTGATATGTAAATAACAACAAATTACACCTCATTAAAACTCATTTTATTGTATATTTGGTAATTTAATTCATTAATTATTCGTATTTCCTACAAACTACAGCAAGCTTTGCCTGAAATAATACATAAATTGTAACGGTATCAAAGCATGAAGATAACATAATGCTATCAGAATTAGAATTGTACTGTAATGTACTTTTTATGATAATTTCATTGCTCGATGAAAAGTACGATTAGGACTCTAATTAATGGCACGTTTTTAATTGATCAAAGTTATCTTTCGGCGTAACATCTGGTACGTATATAAAAACCTAAACTTGAGTCACTGTTTCAAACTTTAAAGTCTCCAAATTAAAATATTTGTTGCCGTGTCGCGGACATTTTTATAAAATATAACCGCACAATGCATTTTTCTTTCTTCAAAAGTACTGTTATAACGAACCATTATCCTTTACATTCTAAAGGCACCAGATATCATTTATGAATAAAAGAAAACAATTCGTCGTTATTATGCAACACAGAACCGCTAAAGTCCTTTGTTTCGACCCTTTATTCAGTAACAGTAGCCGAACTGCGCACACTGTCAACTCTATTAAGAAAAAATAATATAATAAAAAAAAGAAATAAAAAAGAAAATTAAAAGTCGAGACTAGCATCCCGGCCATTGAAGCGAGAATAAAAGTGTTTCATTAAAGTGTTGTTATTGATGGGGACCCGCGAGATGGCGTTTAATCAACAGCTGTACTGTTCGGTCTCCTTTCGACTTTATTTTTAATTCGACTTAATTGCGAGAGTTACGATGCCGTTTGGTCGAAGGACCAGCGTTTTACGCTCCAAACCTTTATTGGAGTGAAAGGTTCGATCTTAATTACTAGAATGTTATACAACCTCTATGTTGCTGTTTGTGCAGCCCAGACAATAGTTCCACAACAATGTAATTGAAAGTTCCACCTTAATTTGTGACTACAGTTTGTCTGGAACCAAAGCTAGGGATGTTCTCTAATTAATTAAAATTATTACTTTCAGTAGCAATTGTACCGATTTTTGTCTCAGTTTACATACTGCGTTCGTTTTGAAATGTGACTTGTGCTTGCAATGTAATTAAGGAAAGCTTACGGTAAATTTTTTGATGTATGATCTACTGACGAGCAATTAGCTCCAAAGATAATTGTAGGGCTGTCTCTTGCACTTAAACATTGGTGTGCAATTATATTTTAAACATAAATTTTAGTAACTGGTGCCAAAGATTTATGACGGATTATGTTTGCATAAAATTAAATTTATTTTAAGGTTTTAGTTGGCATGAATTTATGGCTTACTTAGAATGTGACTGTGGGCAAAGTATGGTGCTTGTAATAGTCTGAATTATTAGTTGTAGCTAACATACCGTTGGTTAATTTTCACCTGTACATACATACACGACAATATTACGCCTGTTATCTCCGAAAGGATAGGCAAAGGATAGGGGGGATGTTTACTGACTTCAAAAAATGTGATTCTAATTATTCCGTCTGTTATGTTATCGAAAAGTATTGGATACGTATTTTTTGTTTAATCACGTCAATAAAAATTGAAAAAGATAAAACTCGTCAAAGATTTGAGTGGGGGTTGATGACGTCACTGACCGCTAAAATGTGTCATACTAATGTCTTAGAATATGACGTCACACGAGTTTTCAAAGCACTGTATCGTCTTCATTGTTTGTTTACGTGAAAAAAGAAAAATACGTGTCCAATATTTTTTGGTAATCTATATGACGGTGTGCATACTTGCGCCGACGAAGCCGAGAAAGGCTCCGCTCGTGCCCGGCTCATGCTCGTCTCGCCTAGCGAAGACGCAGCTAACAATGTTATTCTTAATCATGACAACTGACAATCGACTCCAAAAAACTCAAATAAAGCTTTAACCAAAGAGTTCCAACATTACGTCTCCAATCTTTTTTAAAAAACCGAACCCTGTTCAGCCAGCATCGAAGCCGATTCCGATTTCGATCATTAAAAACCGTACTATAGCCATAATACCTCATGTTTCGCGGTCCCCGTTCTGCTACAGTGCGGTACGTATACAGGCGCATTAAACAGCCTCTGTGGGCAAGCCGTGCATTCGGACATTAATTACGTAATTAAGTGAACGATTAAATCGATTGTTTAATTCGTTTTGCGGCCGTTCGATTCGATAATTCGATTGTTCGGGCCATCTTTGGAATTGGCGCTCGTGTTAATCGAAGAGGTTGCAACAATTAGTAGATTTTGCTTCTAGCTAATTGTATTGGGATCGTAAGATAAGATTTTATCTGGAGGTTATTTTGTCGGACTATTTGAGAGAAGTTATAGCGATGTTTTGTCTGGGATAAACATTTGAAAGGACATAGAATAATGTGTAAGGTCAAAGAACGCATGACAATTAATTACGCTTTGGAAAATGTGAATAGACTGCCTCATTGGTATAGTATTGGTAAGCGCGACTGCTGATCATAAAGTCCTGTGTTTGATTCCTAGATTGGACAAAGCGACATAAAGTTATTCCATCAGGAATTTCTCAGTAACTAATTTGTGCCCGGTTGGCAAATAGGGTCCTCCCCCTATTACATGGAATTTAACATAACTGACAAAATGTAGGCATACCATTAGGTATACCTCTGCCTAATCTTTCAGGGAATAAAGGCGTTATGTTATGTGAAAATGTACTTAATTTATATCTAATACATATTTTCACATTGTTAACACTCACAAAATAACTGTAAACACAAAGTGTAAACATTTGTACAAAGAAGAACCTGTGATGTTACCAAAATGACCCACATGTATAATAGTCAAATTATAAACGTATGAAATGAAATTAGAAAGTGTTATTAACTTTGATTTCCACAATAACACATAATAACAGTCGAATGTAACATGCAAATGTATGGACGATCCATGATCGCGTATTAAGTTTTGATAGAGACCATATCAAACTCGCAGACAACAAGCAACAACAAAAGTATCGTAGACTTTAAGGCTCAGGAATAAGGTTGCTATTCGTAACACAAGTGGATGATCGACAGCACAAAACAATGGTCACTATCGACATAATATAATAAGTACGTATACATGCACTTGCTCGGGCTTCGACCAAAATGATACACCATTACGAACTAAAATCATATGATGCCAAAACAGTACGATAATGCACGAAAATCTGGCACAGATTTGTCAGTAATTGCACAGACCTTTGATCTTAGATTTGGGCTATTTTTTAATCCAAATTAATGTGCCAATGAAAATGGAAATAATTATGATCGTAATGGTGTGGTTTTGTGAGAGACAAATAGTGCTATGTGTCCGTTATTCGCTTTAGGCAGTTTCATCACTTGCTGATGTTAGGTACTAGACTTGTTAACAGCTCCCTCAGGCTGAGAATAATTTCGTACCATACGAACTACCTACTACACAAATATGGCTTGAGAGATATATTATGTAATGTCTAGGGTCAGTAAAGGAAACACGCACATCTAGAACCACCGATATATTTGGACTGACGTACAGAAGCTTGAACCTACCCACTAGTTCTTAACTAACACAATTATGAGAGTACCTACATTACACTCCTTCCTGCTAAATTATTACATAACTTATCATCTAATTCATAAACTAATTCAACTTATGTTACTAAAGACACACACAGTGATTATTACTAATTTATGTACTAACTTAACTTTAATAAACTTAACTTACTAAAGATATACACAATGATTATTTACTAAATCTTATAACTAGGAATCTTAAGTCTACATTGCCTAACGGCGCGTTGTGGGGTCGACGGCAGCTGGGGCAAGACGACCTGACCTTTCGTGGAAACCTGAGCGTCCACCGTTTGCTCGATAATGGGTGGAGCCGGCGGCGGCTCTGCCTTGTGACTTGGTGACTCCTCCGTCTGAGCCCCTTCACCTCGGTCTTCACCCGCCTTATGTGTCGTCTGAGAATCTGTTGCTGATCGCTCCCTAATACTAGGACCACTAGATACTAAAGATAACCTCCCTCCTGTTCTCCTACGCAATTGGTCAATATGTCTGTGAAGTGTTTCTCCTGTTTGCCCCCTGACTGTGTAATTACTGGGACCTAGACAATCTAATATTCTACCGGGAACCCATTTTTCCCCCTTTAGGTATTGTCGATACCATACATCATCCCCCTTTTCCCCGACGCACCTACTCGCCCCTTCCACACATTCTACCTGTCTTTGTTGGACTCGCTGTACCTTGCCTTCCCTATCTGGTTTGATAGTGTCCAACCGAGTACGTAAACGCCTGCCTAACAAGATCATCGCCGGACTATCTCCAGTTGTGCCATGTTCTACGTTCCTATAATGCAGTAAATATGTCCAAATGGCTTTATCTATATTCTGTTTTTCTGTCATAGCTTTCTTTATTACTCTTTTTAGAAGTCTAACTGCATTTTCTGCTAATCCGTTTGACGCGGGATGGTAAGGGGCTGTAAGAATGTGTTCAATCCCGTTAGTTTTAGTAAAATCGTGAAATTCCATAGACGTGAACTGTGCACCGTTATCACTAACTATCTGTCTAGGTAAACCCCATCTACTAAACAACTCAGTTAACCGTTCGGTTAGATTTAACGCTGTAGTGCTTGAAACATTGAATACCTCCAACCATTTGGAGGTGGCGTCCACTACCACTAGGTATGTTCTCCCACCTATGGGTCCCATGTAGTCGATGTGTATCCGACTCCAGGGTCGGTTCGGCCAGGGCCACATGCGCGGTGCTTGCCGAGGCGGCGCGTCTGCCTGGGCCGCACACACTTCGCACCCCCGACACATGTGCTCCACAGCTTCATCGACCCCGGGCCACCATACATAACTTCGAGCTATAGCTTTTGATTTTACTATCCCCATGTGTGGTTCGTGTAACATTAACAACACCTTACCCCTACACGCTTCCGGTACTACTAGTCGATATCCCCACATGATGCACCCTAATTCTTCGTAAAGTTCCTTTTTCCTATTGAAATAAGGTTTTAAGTTAGTTATCTCACATTCACTAGGCCAACCATCTCTTATGTAACTCAATATTTTTGATAACTCCCCGTCTCGCATTGTTTGACGTTTAATTTCATTATAGTCTAATAACAATGATTGTTGCACGAAGTGCAAATGAGTTTGCTCCGGCTGCACGGCCGTAGTTGAATTACTTAAAGCTAGCGGTAACCTAGAAAACCCGTCTGCTCCGTTTTGATCGGTGCGTACGTACTCGATAGTGAAAGTATAAGCTGATAAAATAATTGCCCATCTTTGCATTCGGCTCGCCACCATAGTCGGTATTCCGGTATTCGGGCCAAATATTGACACTAATGGTTTATGATCCGTACGTAGAATGAAGTTACGGCCATATAAATACTGATGAAATTTATTTACACAGAATATAATAGCTAACGCCTCCCGGTGTATTTGTGAATAATTTTTTTCTGCTTCCGTAAGTGTGCGTGACGCATAGGCGACCGGCCGCTCGCCTCGTTCGCCGGGCTGTGTCAATACCCCCCCAACCCCGCGCCCGCTGGCATCACACGTTAATACCAATGGCTTCCGAGGTTCGTAATGCGCTAACACTTGCCCCCCTGCTAGAATCTTTTTTATTTCTACAAAACACTTTTCACACTCAGTCGACCAATCCCACTGTTGACCTTTTTTTAACAGTTCGTAAAGTGTTGCTAACCTACTACTCATATTCTTAACAAATTTCCCATAAAAGTTCGTAATTCCCAAAAACGACCTTAATTCTGTTATATTTGTCGGTCGGGGAATATTAATGAAGGCCTGAACCTTGGACGGATCTGTTTTAATTCCCTCATTACTAATGATATAACCCAAATACTGTACTTCTTTCACTAAAAACACACATTTGTTACTTTTTAATTTAAGTCCAAAACGATGTAATCTACAGAAAACCTCCTCTAGTGCTTCTAAATGTTCACGTTTGTTTTTCCCCCCTATTATTACATCGTCGAGAAATATTTCCACGTTAGGAATTCCCTTCAATAAGTTGCACATAATGCGTTGGAAAATGCCTGGACTCGACGACAGCCCATACACTAACCGATTATACCTATACAGACCCCTATGGGTGTTTATGACTGTAAATTTCTTAGAATCATCTAGCTCAATTTGGTTATAGGCTTGGGATAAATCAATTTTAGAAAAATAAGAAGTTCCGCTAAGTTTAACTATTAGATCCTCGATTCTGGGTAATGGATAACGATCTGTTAGTAAGACCGGGTTCACAGTCGCCTTATAATCAGCACAGATTCTCAGAGAACCGTCGGGTTTATTTACCGGCACTAGTGGTGAGGCCCAGTCGGAGCAGTCGACGGGCTCAATGATGCCATCGCGCAGCATGGCGTCAAGTTCGTCGTCGAGCCGGCCGAGCAGTGCGTACGGCACTGGTCGTGCTCGGTGGAACACCGGCGTTGCATTTTCGCGCACCCGCAGCGTTGCCTTGCCTCCAGTGTACCGCCCCAACCCACCGCTGAACAACTCCTTAAACCTGTTTAGGAGTACATTAATTTCATTAGATATACTAACTTCTTTCCACTTTACATTATTACAACTACTCAAGACTGGAATTTTTATTTTTAACTCTGCTAACCACTGACGGCCGAGCAAAGAGGTGGTACCTCCCCTTATTACAAATAATTCTAATTGCTTACTACTATGTCCGTAACCAACCAGAGGTTTCATGACACCTAGCGGTTTAATTTTTGTGCCGTCATAAAAATTTAATACCAGATCACTTTGTTCTATTTTGTGGGCACTGAAATACTTATTATACATTCGCTCACTAATGCACGAAACCGCTGTACCGGTATCAATCTCCATTTGAATAGTAACATTATCAATACAAATGGGTAACTTTACCGCTCGATAGTCGTTCAAACACAGATGATGGAAATCTTCTTCCGGCGACACCTCCTCGCCCGGTAGATTTTCCCTCGCCTCTCCGTAGTTCACCGTGGAGCGCCTGACCCCGGCGCCGCCTCCGTTCGTTGCCCTGTTCGGGCACACGCGTCGCAGGTGTCCCGGTCGTCTACAACTGCTGCACTCGTAGTTACGGAATCGGCAACTAGAGTAAGTATGTTCCGTTGCCCCGCATCCCTCGCAATTGTACCGTCGACCGCCAGCATGCGTTCTCGAGCTAAGCGCGGACTTGTAACGCGCTGTTGCCGCTTTGGTACCGCCCGCGCTGTGGCCAGATCGCGCACCCCGTGGCGCTTTCCGCTCGGCGCCGCCGTTTTCCCCGCCGCAGCCGCTGCCGATCGCATGCACCGCCTGCGCCGGCAGTGCCCCGCCGCCCGCGGCGTCGCCCACGCTGCTCACCGCTGCCTTCGACTCCACCGCGGCCGCATCCCGCTCCGCCGCTTCTAGTGAGCTCGCCAACCTTACAGCATCCGTGTATGACACTGTGTCGGCCTCCGCAAATAGTCGTTGGCGAATTATGTCGCTCCGCAGCCCGCAGACAAACTGATCTCGCAGGTTATCGTTTAATCCATCTCGGAACTTGCAATATCGAGCGAGTTTCTTGAGCTCGGCTAGGTACGCAGCCACGTTTTCCTCGCCGGACTGTCTCCGCTGTCTAAACCGATAACGTTCTGCAAGTACCGACGGCGTCGGTTCTAGATGGTTCCGTAAAAGATCGACCGCCTTGTCGAACGTTAACTGCGCTGGCTTTTGTGGACTAGCCAGATTGCACAATAATTCATATGCCTCATCCCCCATGATGGCTATTAGGGTAGGCAATTTAGTGTCATCACTGATTTTGTTCACTTTAAAGTACATGTCTAACCGATCCACGTACACTGACCACGTGCCCGACTTTACGTCGAATTCCTTTATTTTTCCTATTGACATTGTTATTTAGGTTCGTTCACTTCGATAATGACCGCGAAACACTGGTATACCACGCGATTAGTTCTGTATTTAACAATCCTCGTCGCCACTGTAATGTCTAGGGTCAGTAAAGGAAACACGCACATCTAGAACCACCGATATATTTGGACTGACGTACAGAAGCTTGAACCTACCCACTAGTTCTTAACTAACACAATTATGAGAGTACCTACATTACATATTATACTAAATTATATTCTACGAAACGTTTCGTGTGTAGGTGTAGTGAAATAAATTTAAGATAATTAGGTATGGTATACCATAACTCATGATATGGTTGATTTACTCCTGTGCAAAGTTGTTTGTCTTTGGGGTAAATGACCATCATACATCACAGATAGACTAACTGCGGTACTCAGAGATATTTAATGATTGCTTTAGCCGTCACTTAGTAAAGATTTGACAAAGATGTCCAAACCTTTACTAAGTGATAGCCTAAGTAATCATTAAAGCTCTCTGAGTGCGGCAGTTAGTAAGTATAAGTAATGTAAGTCTTATAATCTGATTTTTTTGTTATCTTGTCTTCATCTTTCTTGGTCTTAATTAGGTACTGCTTGCAAGAGTGAACACTGAAGAGCTATTTAAGTATATAGTAAACTCACATTTAGCCATTTATCTTTAAGCCCCAAAATAGGAGCGAGGCCTATTACCATCAACCGGGCACAATGCCGGACTCCGTGATTCCTACTGAGATATTCCTGATGGGAAAACCCAATAATACTTTGTCCGGCCAGGGAATTGAACCTAGAAAGTCATGCTCAACAGTCGCTCTTGCGACTTCTACAAGTCAAACTGTAGTAAATCATCTAGCTCACTGCAAAATAAAGCTAAAAAAAAAACACAAATAAGAGTGTCCATTTAAATATTCCAAAAGCATCCTCGCTATTTGTGTCTCCATATCCCTCATATAATCACTCTATTCAACTTATAAAGTTAAGAGAGCAAAACAGGTTGCTCCCGCGATGGCCGCTGCTGTAATAGCTTGTTTTTACGACAGTTAGTGACAACACTAGTTATGCACTGTTATTAAATTAACACTTTATGGCCGCAGTTAATGGGCTTTGGGGCGTGCTAAAACACCTGTCACTAAATAAATGAGAATAGGCGGATTCTATTACAGGTCTGTAATCTCGCGGAAATTAAGGCCGGTTCACTGATATGGCGGTGCAGATAAATCTGTGAATGATGTCTATTATCCGTGTTTCATTCGGGTATTTAAGCACTATAAATAATACTTTAAACACTAGTAAATATATATTTTGATGTATAATTTTAGTATGACATAAATTCTTGTTGTGCATCATAGTATTAATTAAAACTGTGTTGAGATACACCTACGACTGTTTGTCTCTGCCTCTGCAGACAATGCCTACGGCAGTAAATCCGCCTCTTTGTGCTTGAAGTGGTAAATACATTAATATTCATCTATACAATAATAAGTAAGGAATTCACAATTTTTTATTATACCTTCTTTATGGCTACCTCGAATGTTAATGACTAATGTTCAGCCAGTCATCAAAGTTTTCCACTTTTGCGTTCGAAATTTAATCCGACCACCTCTGAGAATTTCGTAGCTCCACATTGAATGACCATAATAGACCTACATTTAGCTTAACAGGCCTTAAGCCTAGTGCACACGTGTACAGTGCCAGCACAGGCGGTGTAACGTTGCATGGCGACAATAATTTAACGTCAACGGCACTTGCATTGAAACCGCACTACAATTTAAGAGCTGAGCAATAAGGGAGCCAGCATTGTCTGCCAAGTCTCAGGTTACCAGCATTCATGCACTACGCTTTATGCGCGCCTTAATCTAGTTTCTGGAAGGTTCTATTTGATTCCTTAGTTCTTAGACGGAGACCTACCGCGTGATGTATGGGGGTGTACGTAATTTGTTTTTGAGTACAAAAGCTTGGAAGAACTTAAATCAATTTTGCGAACACTGTGTGGGAGCAGTCTATTTATTTTATGATCGTGTTCCGTTTAAGTGAACCATGTAATTTATTAAAGGTCTTTATTTTGTTTAAGTTGAGGTTGTTCTTAATTTCTAGGATTTTTTTTATGTCTGTTGGTTTTAGGACCTATTCTACTGGTAGATAAGCTTTCCGCATCGATTTAAAAGTAAGAGTGGTAGCAACCGCATAATTTCTCTTTCTTTTCATGGCCAGCTTCTGAAACCTGTGCCAATACTTTCAGGGGATCATTTTCAACTCAGCCTTGTTTGGTATGATTTCTCTATTGGTTTATCATACGATCTATTCCAATTCTTTCTCATACTACGAGTATGTATAGTATAGTATGTACGACGACAAAGTACTTATAGAAGTCAAGATTACAGCCATGTCCAGTCCAACGACACGACATGTCTGGCAAGTAATAGGTACTACAATACAAGTCCACTTCATTTACATAACATAACATTACTGGCATGATATCAACAAAAAAGATATGTATTATGCAAAAAAGCAGAAAATACGAAAGAAAATTGTACTATGTCATCACAGTACTTACGATTCAAGCAAACAGTTGCCGAGATATAGGTTACATTCCCAAACATGGCTAATTGTACCCTCACTGTCAACGACAATATAAGATAATTGTGCAATTAGTAGCAGTTGTGTTACGTAACCGGTCATGGCTAAATAGGACGCAGGCGACAGACGATTAATCTGACCGACAAATTCGACGAAAGCCACCACCATCGTGGATCAGTATATCAACGCAAAGTTTGAACAACTATTGGTTTAACCATAAGGTGATAATGATATGCTACACAGGAAATGACATATGAGCTGAGATGCGAGAAGATTAATAGATAAATGTGAGGAAGAAGAAGATTATGCTGCGTTGACGCCAAATAAATTTAAAATTTAAATCTGGCAGTCTGTCACTGTATTCGGTTCTTAGAATTAGAATAGATTGAAGTTTGTTTCGGAACTATCCGGCCTCACTATTCAAACCACTGTAAATTCTGAAAGCCAAAAAACAGTCGTGACCACCAGAAAAGCGCTAAGACAGTGAAGCTCGACGAAGTTCCAGTTAAACATCATCCATTTCCATTCCATTAAACTGTCTTAGATCCCGCAACAAAATTAATCAGAAAAGAATAACGCATAATTTCCACTTCCTTTCATCTCAGCAGGAAACAGAACAGAACAAGGTCAATAGACACAAAGGGAAGTATACAACTGGGATAAGCCCAGTTGCCTAGCATATACATCTAAAAAGATATTATACAGTATGTTAGTTTAAACGAAGGACAACGAAACCCGCAATGTCTGCTTACATGATACTAATTAAAATATAAACAAAAAAAACACCAGTAAATAACAGACAGAACCATACTTATCAAATATTTCGGAAAAGTCTCGCAACCCTTGCGCTTATCACAGAAGTGTGCGCAGGTCAATGAGTTTTAATTATAATTAATTTTCCCTTCATATTTTAAAACTGACGCAGGACAATGGCGAATAAAAAACGTCTAAAGTAAGATCAGCAGGCCAATTGCGTATCTTTTAAATGTCAGTGGCTATCATATTTTCCATGGATTGGCTGTAAAATTGGTTATAATAATAATAATAATATATATATATATATATATATAATAGACATATATATATATATATATATATAATAGACATATATATATATATATATATATATATATATTATTTTATATATATATATCATTGTGCCGATAGTCGTTTCAGCCAATGACTTAATTGCCAAGAGCCTCGAACAACATCTGAAGAGGCTCTCGTTAGGCAGCTGGATCAGGGGCTTGATACAGAGAGCGGTACTCCTGGACACGGCTCGCATTGTTAGGAGGTTCCTTTCTCTAGAGCCCTGACTGCCGGTAGCTTGGGCCCTGTTCCCGATACCGGTGGGCTACTATTTTTTATATTTCTAAATGTTTTTTATATTATTTTGTATAGGAATATTTAAAAATATAATTTATATGTATAAAGTTAAATAAAGGAATAATAATAATAAAGCCGTTTATTCCATATTACTAATTTACATTTCAAATGTTTTTAGTAGTTTGTTAGTATATTTTCCTAATAATATGTTAGTACTTAATATGTTAATCTTTTTTGTTTGGAATATGGACCCTCTTTTGGGTAAAGGCCTCCTCCAGCTTCTTCCACACGTCCCTGTTCTTGCCTAGGTCTGACCAATTGTTCCCTTTTTTGTTTTTTTTTTTTGGTGGGTGTAAAATCATCGAATAACCCCTCCCGCTCTTGGGCAGAGCGAAAGGGAGTGTCAGACTTCTACTGACTAAAAACCACCCATGTTCCTTCTTCGCCCTCTATGTCGAGGCCGCGATAACCGTTGGACTACCCGCGGCCCCGACAGGCGTCGGCCCTTTCGGGCCCCTCCCATGTTGCTGACATCTCTTTGAGGCGCGCGTGGAACACGAACGCGCCGCCGACACGGCCTGTTTTCGTCGTGAGACGGACGGACGGCGAGTTAGCCCATCACTCACCGTCCACAGGCCCGCATCTACGGTGGCCGGAGGTCATCGCGGGACCCCCGACGCCCGGAGCGCCTCCCGCGGCGGCTGGGACGAGAGGTTCTCTCCCTCTCGCGTTCCGCCACCTCCTTCGCCAGCATCACTGCTTCGCAGAAGGAGGCGACGGCGTCCCATTCCTCCTCGCCCCGGACCATGGCTTGCACCAGGGCTGGGCGCGAGAGGTCGCCGCCGCCGATCGCCGCACCAATTGTTCCCTGTCACCTGTATAATGTCATCATCCCACCTTCTCTTTGGTCTGCCAACATTTCTTTTCCCTCCTGGTCCTTTCCATCTAGTGGTCTCTATAGTCCATCTTTTATCTGTGTAGCGTGAAATGTGTCCTGCCCATTTCCATTTTAGTGTAAGTGCATGCTCGAGTGCATCTGTGATTTTCGTTTTCCTCCTGATGATTTCATTATTTACTTTGTCTATTTTTCTAATCTTTAGCATACTCCTTTCCATGGCTGTTTGGGTGCTTTTGATCTTCTGTTTTGCTTTATTTGTGAATACCCAAGTTTGACAAGCATATAGTAGGCATGGCAGAAGACATGTATCGAACACAGTTTTTTTCAGATGTATTTCATAATCTCCTTTTAAAATTTCTTTTTGAGACCAGAATTTTTTCCAAGTTATATTAATTCTCCTGGTTATTTCTTTTTCATTGGTATTTTTATTGAAAGACACCTGTTTTCCGAGATAAATATACTCTTGAACATATTCTATGGTATTCCCATTGATTTTAATGGGTCTCTTTTAGAGCAGCTGTTAGTCATTATTTTAGTTTTATTTATGTTCATTTCTAGACCAATTTTGGAGCTTTTATGATCAAGTGTTCTCATCATTTCTTCGATGTCCTTTGGAGTTTCAGCTACAATAGCTATATCATCCGCGAATCTTAAGTAGTTTAGGTAGTTTTCGTTTACTAGCAGTCCTTTATTCGACCAGTTTAACTTCTGGAATATATTTTCAAGTACTGCTATGAATAGCTTCGGTGACAACGGGTCTCCCTGTCTGACACCTCTTTCTATTTTTATTTCGTCACCTCTGGTTTCAAGTTTAATTCTGCTAGTACTATTCGAATAAATATGTTTAAGGATGTTAATGTACTTTTGGTGGACATTTGAGTATTGCAGTGCATTCCAAATTGAGCAGTGGCTAATGCTGTCAAATACTTTACTGTAGTAAATGAAAAAATTGGTTATGGTTTAGTAAAAAATTAAACCATTTCACAGTTAATTGATGGACACTATATGATATCCACTGTCATTTAAAAGTTACGCAATAACCCTACTGAAGAGTATGTGCGTGTGTGGCCATGGCACAATTAAGTCACAAGTTAAGGTTATAGTGTTTTCGCGGCCTTGAGATAGAGGGCGAAGAAGGAACATGGGTGGTTTTTAGTCAGTAGAAGTCTGACACTCCCTTTCGCTCTGCCCAAGAGCGGGAGGGGTTATTCGATGATTTTACACCCACCAAAAAAAAAAAAAGGTTATAGTGTTTTTTACATAAATATTTGGGACAAGATTAAATTACTGAATGGCTCCTTCAACATGTCCCTCGTTTTTTTTTTTTACACACTGTATAAATAAAAAGTGTACTGAAGTCATGTACATTGACATACCTTAGTCGGTGGGAATTCAATCTGGGACTCC
The DNA here is from genome assembly GCA_932274075.1 of Diarsia rubi. Classification (NCBI taxonomy): domain Eukaryota; kingdom Metazoa; phylum Arthropoda; class Insecta; order Lepidoptera; family Noctuidae; genus Diarsia; species Diarsia rubi. The sequence goes on along the minus strand of OW026424.1, from coordinate 12,502,749 downwards.
AGCGGAATTTTGTTGACAGACAAACTCAAATCGATGACCGATTAAAATCGGTTGTCTACGTTAAAACTAAGAGAAATGCGGTCAAGTACAAATTGTCTTTTCTTAATCGAATGCCTTAGAATTAGAACGGTTTAATTGCTCTAGATGGGATTAATGTGTTCGCAGTGAATTCTTTGTTCCGTGCCGGGCGATAAGGCAATCGATTTATCTCATCCAGCCATGAAGCCAAATTGGGTAGAACATTTATTTTCATTGGGTTTTGTCTTGAAGTAAATATCTGTTAATTATGTTCGTTGAAAACTTTCCAGCGCTATTACTTTCTTAGAACGAAGGAAATTTCAAAGAGACTTGACTGAGCAACAATCTTAGCTAGATGCAATAGTTTCTATGTAAAACCTGAAGTTGTTCATTTGTTTACTTCCTGTTGTGAGCAATTTAATGTAATTGCCTTTGTCAGAAATAACACAACGAGGACGGAAGTCCTCGTAAAAATAGCCACTCGGGTCGATATTTAGATAAAGCAGTTGCCTAGGCTGTCCGTGGATGGGTAACCACCCTTTAAGTACATACCGATTTTCCTCCGTGCCTCAAAAAGCACGTTAAGAGGAAATGCGGGAGGTCTTTTCTCCATAGAAACGCTCTCGCCTGTTTTTTTTCTTGTTAATGACTATAAAGCTATGATTTTTTATAGAATCATAAATATTAACTACTTGTACGCCCCTATGTTTTTCTTTCTGATGATACATTATTTTTCTAAGCACTAGAACGCTCAAAAAATGTTCCAAATTGCTTTTTTAGATCGCTGTCAACAGAGGCCTGGTGTACAAATTTGACAACTATTAACGAAAAAAAAATACATTAAGGCACAGAATACATCCTTCTTATTTAGTGTCTAAAATATTTTATAAATTGGTACAATATTGGTGAATGAAATAGGCGAGAACCAAACCTAGAAATATTACTAATAATTAAATAATTAAAATAGTTTAATATTACTTTTTACTTAAGCTATTGAGTTGGATCTGCAGTTGTTCTTATATGCCGCCCGGCCTCCTAGCTCTCGCAGAGCGACAGCGATAGTTTCTTCAAATACCTAATTTTAAAAAGTCTCTCCGCCCGCATTTCCTCTAAAGCCGTTGGTCCTGTCTGTCATTTGTTTGTACGACTCTATTGAATAACAATACAAATATGTACAACTCTGATCCCCAAGATACAGACTAACGTCTAGTTTGGGGATCACTAAATTAGGATTAAGATTGATAAATAATTTGAATTGAACAATTTGTAGACCTTTGACAATCGTTACAGATATACCGACAGTGAGTTATATCAAAGGGTAAAGGTATTATCCAGTACTAACTGGGCTGTGCAGGTCAGATAGGCAGTCGCTCCATGAACAATTATATTCAGCGGCATCTGGTTAGTTTAGAAGCAGACACCAACATAGTTGGGTTAGGTGTAGTAATGTTAGAAATAATAATATCACAAACTGTTTATTATCTTTTATTTCAAATCGATGCAACATGATTGTTTGGAAACAAAGACAAACACAAAGAAGAACAGGATGATTATGATAAACAAAATTATTTTCCACAATTTCCCATCTTTTCCTTCTACCACCAATAATGTCCTAAACATAAACCCGCATCCGTTTTCTTACATCTGCGTCATTTGAAACCGTCTTCTTATTAAGATAAACTTCAAGTCCAGCGAAGGCTGAACGTAGAACTTTTGCTCTCTACAAGGTAGTCATTAGGAGCCTGTAATGCTCTCTCCTCGGTTAGATACATTCCTGCATTCACTGGCTGTATTCTTAGAGGCAACTTTTCCGCCTGTCTGAGTTTGAAATGGTGTTGTGGTTTTAAGTTAGTTATAATATCATTTCGTACCTAACCTTCAAAGCAATTTCATACGTTTTAACAATAAACACACAGTTTAATAACATTTTTACAAAATGTTAAAAATACCTACACAGTATCTTGCTTTAATAAAACATTCTAGCCTGCTTAAAGATTAATTTGTGATACTAAATAGAAAGTCTCTCCAGGAAATGAATTATCCTCAAAAACAATATCCACAACACGATAGCCGAAAATGTAGTTTATTACTTTCTAATAGAAGGTAAACAAATGGCATATAGAAAATAAGAATATCTAAGCCACTAAACTGCTGCTGAGCATGATGTCCAGGGTACGACTCTCACTTGGGGCCAACTGACCCAGGAGGAGTTTGCCAGGAATTACTCGGTATCAGCTAGAGGCCTCCATGCCCGGATTAAAGCATCAATACAAAAGACTTTTACAAAAATTGTGATGTGTAATGCACCTGTAATTGGTTACACTCCTGCCACTTTACAGAAAACAAGCTTTATCATATTTCTAAACCAATCAAATCGCAGAACCAATATACACCAAAGATCGGATCGAGTAACAAGCTACTCCATATTCCATAACATACAAGGATTACATCGCATCTCCCAATAAGGATATCGGAACAAATTGTCTGTAATTTTGTTTTTTCTTCTCACGAGTACAAATCTGAATAGAACCGGCGGTAACTTTAGGATTCAGCCGCGGTTTACTGCTCACGATATCAGGACTTGTTCGAGAAAATTGCTTATTTGAACTTATTTGAATCCATACCTCTATTTCCTGTTACCTCAGCGCTTTCACGGTTCATATTCTCAGAATATAAAAGCTGTTTTACGTTCATACGTTTGGGAAAACGATTTTATATTATGTAGTTTACTTGCTGAAGAAAATGGGTGGGATGTTTCGTTTTAAATTTTTATGTAAACACTGCTTCTAAAATAGAGCTTATTTTTGGGGATGTTTTCGTTGTAAATAATTTTTCAAAGTAAATCTTTTAAGAGTATTTCAAAGAATTCTTCAAAATGGTTTTCCTATTTTTTTTTTAATAACTCTCACAAACGTTGAATCTGTCTGTAACCTACATATTATTATTATATAACGAATTCAAACCTTTTTGAGGGAAATAAATTACTATTCTATTATTTTAATGTACCTTCCTAATTATTTAATTACTCTTAAGATTTAACTACCTGTTAAAATACTTTAGCTATGATAACAAATAAGAAAATAACAATTACTTATTATTTTATTTATCTTTTACTAATGATATATATAGACACAAAGTGAAATTACTTAACGACCAGTTTCCAAATTATTTCACAATCAAATTGTAGGTAAGTTAAATATTAAATTATACAAGTGTCCACTAGTCAGTTTTACTGCACCGCACTGTAATATAATGTTAAAATTATTATGCTTGAACGAAATTTTTAAATTCAATTTCAAGAACAGTTTTAATAATATTAAAATTGTCACGCGAGATTTCAAAAATAGTAAAGTGGTTGAAAATGAAACTTAACAGAAACGTCTAGTGTGATATAGTTCTATGATTTTTGAACAGGAATAGTAAAAGAACTAGCATCTAATAATATGGTTCTAATGTAATGTACCTACATCAAGATACCCTTTTTTTTTTTTTTTTGGTGGGTGTAAAATCATCGAATAACCCCTCCCGCTCTTGGGCAGAGCGAAAGGGAGTGTCAGACTTCTACTGACTAAAACCACCCATGTTCCTTCTTCGCCCTCTATGTCGAGGCCGCGATAACCGGTGGACTACCCGCGGCCCCATCAAGCTACCCTAAACTGATATTTTTTTCCAATTAACCTTGAACCTAAAACTTTAGCGATTAAGTTGAAAATCTATTAAAAACATTTAACAGATTGAAGCAGCTTTTGACTTTTATTTTTTCACAACATAACATAATCTTCCACAGTCCTTTTCAATTACTCAAAAGCCCAATTAATCACAAAATCTTCTGCCGCATTGTGTCAGAGTTTCCGTGCATTAAAAAGACAGTATTACCACCAAAGCATGTTCAAAACATTTCGAAATATTTTTATGTCTTAAAGGTCAAAGCTCAACGAAGTTTCACAGTGTTATCTAAAAAGGCAAAAAGAGTTTGAAAGCATTTGATGGTCGGTTGCAGCAGCTTGGCAGATTTCAAAGCCGCACCTTATTCCTTCCTAATAATTCCTACGCCGGAAATTAAACGTTGCAAACCACAGCTAAACGGGAAACTTTAAAATTAAAACTGAAGTACACACCTCGGGGTTTGAATAAGACAAGCTTGAGGTAGAAGCGTCAGGGTGTTCCGCGAAATGAAAATTTCCTAAGTTTTTTTGCAATTTGCTAGTGTCAGTGTCAGTCAATCGTTCAGTAACAGGCAGTATGCTGAACAAAATATGATTTGCAAACAACCTAACAAAATTTGAATTTCACGAGTTACAGTGGGAATTAACGGAAACTTCGTGAAGACCTCGCCAAATAGTATGACAAAGATGTTATATGCTGTCGAAGTTTCAGGAGAGGAAATACTCATGATGTAACTACAGAAGAATCAGATGTTTAGGGTTCCGTAGCCGAATGGCAAAAAACCCGTATAGATTCGTCATATCTGTCTGTCTATCCATCTGTCCGTCTGTCCATCCGTATGTCACAGCCAGTTTATTTGGAAACTATTACGACTACACAGTTGAAACTTGGTAAGTAGACGTATTCTGTGAACCGCTTTACGATTTTTACACAAACATACATTAAAGGGAAAGACATATACATGGAACTGAAACTAAAAAAAACACTTTATTCAATAAACCTATTCGTATGGGGTGTCTATAGATACGTCTTTAAAAGTGGTTCGCCAAACCATTTATTCTCAAAATCTATTGTTTGAACTATAGACATTTTCCAAGTAGTAAAATGTGTGTGTGTGTCACTCCAACTTTGAAGCTAAGAGAGTGAAACATTAAAAAAAATACTTACTGTAGATCGCAATGAAAACTTTCAACGAAATTTAGTTGCAACGCGGATTTATAGTAAATAGTTTTTGAAATATAGCACATTTAAAAAACCGCATATATTACTTAGTCATTCATATAAACACTATGAAAAACAATCTTATCACAAAACATGTTTTTCTGTTACCGCTTTAACAAAAAATAATACAAATTTAATGGGGCTTCCATAATACGATAGCACGGAACCCTTCATGTGCAAATCGAACTTGCAACCCCAGCCGTATCAATTTTAAAATTAAAACGGTGTTTATTTGCTTACTAATAACTAGCAAACCAGCTGAAGTTACAGTGGTGAATGCGTCAATTTTATTTTTGTAGCGCTTCATGATTCAAAGCGCTCCATTTCCTAAATTTTGACGTTAAGGTCACAAAACCCTTTCTTTTCTTGACGAATTCCACGTTTATCTTGTAATCTTCAATGGGGTTGCAACCCTTTTCCCGATTGTACTTTTAACAGGAGTTTTGTACCAACCCCGTTCGTTTGTACGGTACGAATTAGCAGACTCTCCCCTTTTAGCTTCGGGCTGCCGTATTACCGTATACAAAGAGGAAAAACAGGTAAGTAGGTATAGGTTATGGGGTGATGTAAACCCAAAAGAGTTATAATGAGGTGATTGAACTCGCATGAGAGAAAAATCTAATACTTTACGCATGACGATGATTTAAAAAGGTAGAACCACTGGCGTAGTTCTAAATAAAATATACCTATTTCAGCAAAAAATACGCTCGTGTTTTTGTATGTACTACTTCTGAATATAAAACAGTCTGACTACGTTACTTAATCAAAAATACATTTGTATCGAAACAAGTTTTTCAATAGATCAGATATACAGGGAATGTATCAAATGTCAGATATTTATTATTATCATTGCGTGACCTTATTTATTGAGATGAACTATAACTAAAATATTAATTTTGTATTATTTTGTTCCTTTGTTATAAAAACATTATTCAAAAAGTGGTATAATTATGTGAGACTTTGTATAGAACTAATAATATATTGTGTAATTGTGTACGTCTGTACAAGCTAGAGAAATAAATACTGTTATATTATTTAAGTTTAAATAAATCATCACAATGGGTCAGACTTTCAGGCCGCTAACAATCTGAACCCATTTTCAAAAATCTACAAATGACGACCAACGGCTGAACGTGCTTTTAGAGGCTTGGAGGAAACTCGATATATTATATAATGGGTTGGTTATAATGGTCACCCTTCCATGGACCAACCCAGGCAAACGCGGCTTAACCTACACCAACCCAAACGGCTGTTAAAATTCAGCCCAGAGCTCCTGGTTATTTTAACAAATTGCAAAATAAAAAAGATATTTAGATGAAAGTTTAACAATCGACCAACTTAGTAAAGTTTTTAATGATTCCTTTGTAATCCTTTCATATAACGTTATTATATATTTTTAAATAAACTCCAAACTCTGTTTTAAAACCCACAACTAAAGAGCAACACGACCAAACATTTATTCAATAACAAATCTCCATCCATTCATCTATATCCCATCCCAATAATAAACCATCTATACAGCAATACCAAACAAATCACTGCAGTACTGCTACAGTCGAATAGCAAACTAAATACCCCATACATTGCCAACCACCATCGGGATACGCCTACAATACCCGGTTACATGTGAGTTGAGTAATTGGCATCATAGTAATGCACAATAAACTTGCCAGGGTACACTGCACACAATAAATTCCAGTTTTACGTCTTTGATTAGCCCGAGCTCAGGTTACTTCCATGACCCTGCGTTCTGCGTTTAAACAGTAGAAAGTACTTATAAGCTGTGGACCTAGTTTGAACGTGCGACAGAAACGTACGAATGATTCTTGAACTTAATTTAGAACTGGTTATTAAACGTTGATTAATTACCCGACTGCGGCGAAACCCAAACGGAGGGTTAATACCCGACTGCGGCGAAGCCCAAAAGGAGGGTCATGTGTTTGGCGTGTATGTATGTATGTATGTCCGTTTCTTTGTTCCCTCATAACTCGTAAACGGATGAAAGGATTTGAATAAAATATACGTCTATAGATTCGTCTTGATGGCGCGAGTGTCACTGGCTATATTAAAATTAAAAAACAAAGAAATCTGCGGATTTTGGGGGCCATATCGCTGATTTCAAAAAAGAATAAAAATTCAAGTCCCATCGAATAGGGTATGAAAATGAAGGGTTTTAAAAGGAGATTACAAAAATATATGACACTTATATGTTTAAAAGAAATTCAAATTCACAAAACCTATAAACAAACACAAAAGTTAAATCATCTGCGAAGAATTTTACGCGACCAACGAAAGAACAAACACAAAATAACTAAAAAGTTGGAAATAAAAAAAAGTTGTTAAAAAATTAAAAAATCCGACTGAAAAAACTGAAAAGCAAATAACAAGCACATTTTAAATTAAACAAAACTTGGAAGCAGGCGGGGTTCATTTGAATATTAAATTATGAAATGAAAACAGAATAATAGAAAAGAAACTTTTTTTTTAATCTGTTCTTATCATCCGATTCATAATTTATCCCAATATTAATATATTTTCACACATTTAAAGAACGTTGGAGATAAGGCATGAGATAGACCGCGGTCCCGGTCCCGAGAGCCCCACGACCCAGTCAAGAACAAAAAGCCAATTATGAGGAGATTGAATGAAAGTGACGCTTTTTTAACCCTGTAAAACTCTATAGTTCGACAAAACTGTGTGTGAATACCTCTAGAGTTACCTCATTGTGGGAGAACTACCTACATCCAACTATCCCATAGCTTTTATAATTCTTTTTGCAACAAATAAATATGAGCCATTATGAATAACGTTTAATAAAAAAAAACCGGGGAAAGTGTATTTTCTATTTTGAAAATTATGCGACTTTATACTTTTATGTACATTTACTCTGCGCGTTTGTATGAGCCTCACATAATGCCTTTACATAATGTCAGACCTCCCTTTTAAGCAGATGTTTGTTTTACGATTTGTGTTGCAAGCTCTCGTACGTATTAAAGGCTTTAGCTGCATTGCTATTTATACAAATTTTCAAACAAATATTTGTTATAATTTCAGTTGTATGGTTTTATTGTGTTAATGAGCTCATTATAATTAACATGAATGGGTATTCAATGCGTTATTTGCAATGCAGAACAATCGAATATTATTGGGCTACAAATAAAGGTATTTATTTGTAATGGCACATTTATTTTGTAAGTGTACCAACAATAAATAATTTGAAGTAGGTACAGTCGGAATAAAGTTTTTAATGACCCCTTTGTTATAATTTAACAACCATTATAAAATCGAGGCTAAATAATACTATTATTTCTTTTCCCTCCTGGTCCTTTCCATCTAGTGGTCTCTATAGTCCATCTTTTATCTGTGTAGCGTGAAATGTGTCCTGCCCATTTCCATTTTAGTGTAAGTGCATGCTCGAGTGCATCTGTGATTTTCGTTTTCCTCCTGATGATTTCATTATTTACTTTGTCTATTTTTCTAATCTTTAGCATACTCCTTTCCATGGCTGTTTGGGTGCTTTTGATCTTCTGTTTTGCTTTATTTGTGAATACCCAAGTTTGACAAGCATATAGTAGGCATGGCAGAAGACATGTATCGAACACAGTTTTTTTCAGATGTATTTCATAATCTCCTTTTAAAATTTCTTTTTGAGACCAGAATTTTTTCCAAGTTATATTAATTCTCCTGGTTATTTCTTTTTCATTGGTATTTTTATTGAAAGACACCTGTTTTCCGAGATAAATATACTCTTGAACATATTCTATGGTATTCCCATTGATTTTAATGGGTCTCTTTTAGAGCAGCTGTTAGTCATTATTTTAGTTTTATTTATGTTCATTTCTAGACCAATTTTGGAGCTTTTATGATCAAGTGTTCTCATCATTTCTTCGATGTCCTTTGGAGTTTCAGCTACAATAGCTATATCATCCGCGAATCTTAAGTAGTTTAGGTAGTTTTCGTTTACTAGCAGTCCTTTATTCGACCAGTTTAACTTCTGGAATATATTTTCAAGTACTGCTATGAATAGCTTCGGTGACAACGGGTCTCCCTGTCTGACACCTCTTTCTATTTTTATTTCGTCACCTCTGGTTTCAAGTTTAATTCTGCTAGTACTATTCGAATAAATATGTTTAAGGATGTTAATGTACTTTTGGTGGACATTTGAGTATTGCAGTGCATTCCAAATTGAGCAGTGGCTAATGCTGTCAAATACTTTACTGTAGTAAATGAAAAAATTGGTTATGGTTTAGTAAAAAATTAAACCATTTCACAGTTAATTGATGGACACTATATGATATCCACTGTCATTTAAAAGTTACGCAATAACCCTACTGAAGAGTATGTGCGTGTGTGGCCATGGCACAATTAAGTCACAAGTTAAGGTTATAGTGTTTTCGCGGCCTTGAGATAGAGGGCGAAGAAGGAACATGGGTGGTTTTTAGTCAGTAGAAGTCTGACACTCCCTTTCGCTCTGCCCAAGAGCGGGAGGGGTTATTCGATGATTTTACACCCACCAAAAAAAAAAAAAGGTTATAGTGTTTTTTACATAAATATTTGGGACAAGATTAAATTACTGAATGGCTCCTTCAACATGTCCCTCGTTTTTTTTTTTTACACACTGTATAAATAAAAAGTGTACTGAAGTCATGTACATTGACATACCTTAGTCGGTGGGAATTCAATCTGGGACTCCAGCGGAATTTTGTTGACAGACAAACTCAAATCGATGACCGATTAAAATCGGTTGTCTACGTTAAAACTAAGAGAAATGCGGTCAAGTACAAATTGTCTTTTCTTAATCGAATGCCTTAGAATTAGAACGGTTTAATTGCTCTAGATGGGATTAATGTGTTCGCAGTGAATTCTTTGTTCCGTGCCGGGCGATAAGGCAATCGATTTATCTCATCCAGCCATGAAGCCAAATTGGGTAGAACATTTATTTTCATTGGGTTTTGTCTTGAAGTAAATATCTGTTAATTATGTTCGTTGAAAACTTTCCAGCGCTATTACTTTCTTAGAACGAAGGAAATTTCAAAGAGACTTGACTGAGCAACAATCTTAGCTAGATGCAATAGTTTCTATGTAAAACCTGAAGTTGTTCATTTGTTTACTTCCTGTTGTGAGCAATTTAATGTAATTGCCTTTGTCAGAAATAACACAACGAGGACGGAAGTCCTCGTAAAAATAGCCACTCGGGTCGATATTTAGATAAAGCAGTTGCCTAGGCTGTCCGTGGATGGGTAACCACCCTTTAAGTACATACCGATTTTCCTCCGTGCCTCAAAAAGCACGTTAAGAGGAAATGCGGGAGGTCTTTTCTCCATAGAAACGCTCTCGCCTGTTTTTTTTCTTGTTAATGACTATAAAGCTATGATTTTTTATAGAATCATAAATATTAACTACTTGTACGCCCCTATGTTTTTCTTTCTGATGATACATTATTTTTCTAAGCACTAGAACGCTCAAAAAATGTTCCAAATTGCTTTTTTAGATCGCTGTCAACAGAGGCCTGGTGTACAAATTTGACAACTATTAACGAAAAAAAAATACATTAAGGCACAGAATACATCCTTCTTATTTAGTGTCTAAAATATTTTATAAATTGGTACAATATTGGTGAATGAAATAGGCGAGAACCAAACCTAGAAATATTACTAATAATTAAATAATTAAAATAGTTTAATATTACTTTTTACTTAAGCTATTGAGTTGGATCTGCAGTTGTTCTTATATGCCGCCCGGCCTCCTAGCTCTCGCAGAGCGACAGCGATAGTTTCTTCAAATACCTAATTTTAAAAAGTCTCTCCGCCCGCATTTCCTCTAAAGCCGTTGGTCCTGTCTGTCATTTGTTTGTACGACTCTATTGAATAACAATACAAATATGTACAACTCTGATCCCCAAGATACAGACTAACGTCTAGTTTGGGGATCACTAAATTAGGATTAAGATTGATAAATAATTTGAATTGAACAATTTGTAGACCTTTGACAATCGTTACAGATATACCGACAGTGAGTTATATCAAAGGGTAAAGGTATTATCCAGTACTAACTGGGCTGTGCAGGTCAGATAGGCAGTCGCTCCATGAACAATTATATTCAGCGGCATCTGGTTAGTTTAGAAGCAGACACCAACATAGTTGGGTTAGGTGTAGTAATGTTAGAAATATCTAATAATATCACAAACTGTTTATTATCTTTTATTTCAAATCGATGCAACATGATTGTTTGGAAACAAAGACAAACACAAAGAAGAACAGGATGATTATGATAAACAAAATTATTTTCCACAATTTCCCATCTTTTCCTTCTACCACCAATAATGTCCTAAACATAAACCCGCATCCGTTTTCTTACATCTGCGTCATTTGAAACCGTCTTCTTATTAAGATAAACTTCAAGTCCAGCGAAGGCTGAACGTAGAACTTTTGCTCTCTACAAGGTAGTCATTAGGAGCCTGTAATGCTCTCTCCTCGGTTAGATACATTCCTGCATTCACTGGCTGTATTCTTAGAGGCAACTTTTCCGCCTGTCTGAGTTTGAAATGGTGTTGTGGTTTTAAGTTAGTTATAATATCATTTCGTACCTAACCTTCAAAGCAATTTCATACGTTTTAACAATAAACACACAGTTTAATAACATTTTTACAAAATGTTAAAAATACCTACACAGTATCTTGCTTTAATAAAACATTCTAGCCTGCTTAAAGATTAATTTGTGATACTAAATAGAAAGTCTCTCCAGGAAATGAATTATCCTCAAAAACGATATCCACAACACGATAGCCGAAAATGTAGTTTATTACTTTCTAATAGAAGGTAAACAAATGGCATATAGAAAATAAGAATATCAAAGCCACTAAACTGCTGCTGAGCATGATGTCCAGGGTACGACTCTCACTTGGGGCCAACTGACCCAGGAGGAGTTTGCCAGGAATTACTCGGTATCAGCTAGAGGCCTCCATGCCCGGATTAAAGCATCAATACAAAAGACTTTTACAAAAATTGTGATGTGTAATGCACCTGAAATTGGTTACACTCCTGCCATTTTACAGAAAACAAGCTTTATCATATTTCTAAACCAATCAAATCGCAGAACCAATATACACCAAAGATCGGATCGAGTAACAAGCTACTCCATATTCCATAACATACAAGGATTACATCGCATCTCCCAATAAGGATATCGGAACAAATTGTCTGTAATTTTGTTTTTTCTTCTCACGAGTACAAATCTGAATAGAACCGGCGGTAACTTTAGGATTCAGCCGCGGTTTACTGCTCACGATATCAGGACTTGTTCGAGAAAATTGCTTATTTGAACTTATTTGAATCCATACCTCTATTTCCTGTTACCTCAGCGCTTTCACGGTTCATATTCTCAGAATATAAAAGCTGTTTTACGTTCATACGTTTGGGAAAACGATTTTATATATGTAGTTTACTTGCTGAAGAAAATGGGTGGGATGTTTCGTTTTAAATTTTTATGTAAACACTGCTACCAAAATAGAGCTTATTTTTGGGGATGTTTTCGTTGTAAATACTTTTTCAAAGTAAATCTTTTAAGAGTATTTCAAAGAATTCTTCAAAATGGTTTTCCTATTTTTTTTTAATAACTCTCACAAACGTTGAATCTGTCTGTAACCTACATATTATTATTATATAACGATCTCAAACCTTTTTGAGGGAAATAAATTACTATTCTATTATATTATTATTTTAATGTACCTTCCTAATTATTTAATTACTCTTAAGATTTAACTACCTGTTAAAATACTTTAGCTATGATAAAAAATAAGAAAATAACAATTACTTATTATTTTATTTATCTTTTACTAACAAAGTGAAATTACTTAACGTCCAGTTACCAAATTTTTTAACAATCAAATTGTAGGCAAGTTAAATGTTAAATTATACAAGTGTCCACTAGTCAGTTTTACTGCACCGCACTGTAATATAACGTTAAAATTATTATGCTTGAACGAAATTTTTAAATTTAATTTCAATAACAGTTTTAATAATATTAAAATTGTCACGCGAGATTTCAAAAATAGTAAAGTGGTTGAAAATGAAACTTAACAGAAACGTCTAGAGTGATATAGTTCTATGATTTTTGAATAGGAATAGGTAAAAGAACTAGTTCTAATGTAATGTACCTACATTAAGCTACCCTAAACTGATATTTTTTTCCAATTAACCTTGAACCTAAAACTTTAGCGATTAAGTTGAAAATCTATTAAAAACATTTAACAGATTGAAGCAGCTTTTGACTTTTATTTTTTCACAACATAACATAATTTTCCAAAGTCCTTTTCAATTACTTTTGAGCCCAATTAATCACAAAATCTTCTGCCGCATTGTGTCAGAGTTTCCGTGCATTAAAAAGACAGTATTACCACCAAAGCATGTTCAAAACATTTCGAAATATTTTTATGTCTTAAAGGTCAAAGCTCAACGAAGTTTCACAGTGTTATCTAAAAAGGCAAAAAGAGTTTGAAAGCATTTGATGGTCGGTTGCAGCAGCTTGGCAGATTTCAAAGCCGCACCTTATTCCTTCCTAATAATTCCTACGCCGGAAATTAAACGTTGCAAACCACAGCTAAACGGGAAACTTTAAAATTAAAACTGTTAAGTACACACCTCGGAGTTTAAATAAGACAAGCTTGAGGTAGAAGCGCCAGGGTATTCCACGAAATGAAACTTTTTTACGTTTTTTGCAATTGGCCAGTGTCAGTGTCAGTCAATCGTTCAGTAACAGGCAGTATGCTGGACAAAATATGAGTTGCAAACAACCTAAAAAAATTAGAATTTCACGAGTTACCGTGGCACTTCCCCTTAAGTGTATCAATTAACGGAAACTTCGTGAAAACCTCGCCAAATAATATGACAAATATGTCATATGCTGTTAAACTTTCAGGAGAGGAAATAGTCATGATGTAAATCCAGAAGAATCAGGTTTTTAGGGTTACATAGCCGTAGATTCGTCATGTCTGTCTATCTATCCATCTGTCCGTCTGTCCATCCGTACGTCACAGCCAGTTTATTCGGAAACTATTACGACTACACAGTTGAAACTTAGTAAGTATATGTATACTGTATGTGTGTGTGTGTTGACTGGCCTGTTGGTCTAGTGGTTAGTGACCCTAACTGCTATGCCGGAGGTCGTGGGTTCGATTCCCACCCAGGACAAATGTTTGTGTGATGAGCACGATCATTTGTTCTGTGTCTGGGTGTAATTTATCTATAATATGTATGTATTTAGAAATATATAAGTATGTTTATCAGTTGTCTAGTACCCATAACACAAGCTCTGCTTAGCTTGGGGCTAGATGGCGTTGTGTGATAGTTGTGGAATATTATTATTATTATTATGTATATGTGTATGTAAGTTAGAGAACATTACCTCTCCTCTATACTGTAATATTCTGTATATATGTATGTTTATACATTATAATAATATGTATATATTCATATTATAAGTGTTCTTTTTTATATGTGTATATATTTGTATGTATGTTTATTTTATATCGATACATTTTTTTTTCTCTCTTAATTCTAGTTTCTGTTTTTCTTTTCTACACACTGTGTCTATATTTCTAATCCAACTCTCCTCTCGCAGGTCTGCTGGAAGAAATTTCTTTAGAAATAAGCAGTACCTTTGTGCTCTTCTATTTTTTATATATTTTCCATTTTTTTGTATATTGTGTGTACATAAATAAATAAATAAATAAATAAATATTCTGTGAACCGCTTTACGATTTGTATACAAACATACACTTAAGGGAAAGATATACAATGTGGATCTGGAACTACGACATTAAATTAAAACTAGCACTGTACTAGTCCATCGAAACATTTTAAAACACGAAGATTAGTAGTTAGTGGAAAATTTAAAAATTGCAATTTTCAAACAAAATAAATAGCAGAATCAACTGCATAAAAAGTAAACACGCTTTAACTACGAAAAGTCACTGACCTAGTGCGCGGGGTGCAGCGAGCGGCGGCGATGTTGGGCGTAGGTACTTTTTATCGGAGAACAACAAATCAGCGGCATAAACTCACTAAGTTGCGAGTTGTTAATTAATAAAAGATCACTGATTGAATAATTAATCACTTAAAACCTTATTTGAGGCATAATTAAACTAAAAAACTTACTAACTTAACCTAAATCACAAAACTAGCTACCTAATAAATGCCTAAATAACTAATATTACACTAACACCAATAAGTCACAGTAACCTATGCACTAATCCAAATATCATAAATCGTCTTTAATCACAATAACAACAAACTTTTCATAAAATCACGACAATGCGCGCGCGGCTCGTCTTGTGATAAAAAAAGTAGGCGTGTGCTCTCCTCAAAGGGCGCCGCTATGCACTGACTGACATAGTTACCGATTCAAGGACTTTTTGCCGAAAAAAATTCCGCTCACACACACACTCGCAATTTTCTATGCACCACTAATGCATTATTTGCGTAAGTAATATTACTTTTTCTTTATAATTGTAGTATTTTGTGGGAGTGTGCGGGGCGCGTCAGAGTGGGATCGTATGACACCTTTCTCTGTCTTTCAAGCGTATTGAGACGTTGAGAATAGAATCGTAGGTTTTTGCACAGGTTCCTGACCTTACAATGTTTACCTATTATTACGGACTCCGATCTACATCATGTTGAAAAATAAGAAAATGAAAAATAATTTCCTGTGGCTAAAGTAGTCATTGGATTTGATTGATTTTTTGTATACGGGTCAAGAGCATGCCTTTCTTTACGTGGTTTAGAGGAATGTCAATCGTCCTGCTCCACATTGTATACATGGAACTGAAACTAAAAAAAACTTTATTTAGCAAACCTATTTGTGTGAGGTGTCCATAGATACGTCTTTAAAAGTGGTTCGCCAAACCATTTATTCTCAAAATTTATTGTTTGAACTATAGACATTTTCCAAGTAGTAAAATGTGTGTGTGTGTCACTCCAACTTTGAAGCTAAGAGAGTGAAACATTAAAAAAAATACTTACTGTAGATCGCAATGAAAACTTTCAACGAAATTTAGTTGCAACGCGGATTTATAGTAAATAGTTTTTGAAATATAGCACATTTAAAAAACCGCATATATTACTTAGTCATTCATATAAACACTATGAAAAACAATCTTATCACAAAACATGTTTTTCTGTTACCGCTTTAACAAAAAATAATACAAATTTAATGGGGCTTCCATAATACGATAGCACGGAACCCTACATGTGCAAATCCAACTTGCAACGGCTGGGCCGTATCAATTTTAAAATTAAAACGGTGTTTATTTGCTTACTAATACGTAACTAGCAAACCAGCTGAAGTTACAGTGGTGAATGCGTCAATTTTATTTTTGTAGCGGTTCATGATTCAAAGCGCTCCATTTCCTAAATTTTGACGTTAAGGTCACAAAACCCTTTCTTTTCTTGACGAATTCCACGTTTATCTTGTAATCTTCAATGGGGTTGCAACCCTTTTCCCGATTGTACTTTTAACAGGAGTTTTGTACCAACCCCGTTCGTTTGTACGGTACGAATTAGCAGACTCTCCCCTTTTAGCTTCGGGCTGCCGTATTACCGTATACAAAGAGGAAAAACAGGTAAGTAGGTATAGGTTATGGGGTGATGTAAACCCAAAAGAGTTATAATGAGGTGATTGAACTCGTATAAGAGAAAAATCTAATACTTTACGCATGACGATGATTTAAAAAGGTAGAACCATTGGCGTAGTTCTAAATAAAATATACCTATTTCAGCAAAAAATACGCTCGTGTTTTTGTATGTACTACTTCTGAATATAAAACAGTCTGACTACGTTACTTAATCAAAAATACATTTGTATCGAAACAAGTTTTTCAATAGATCAGATATACAGGGAATGTATCAAATGTCAGACATTTATTATTATCATTGCGTGACCTTATTTATTGAGATGAACTATAACTAAAATATTAATTTTGTATTATTTTGTTCCTTTGTTATAAAAAACATTATTCAAAAAGTGGTATAATTATGTGAGACTTTGTATAGAACTAATAATATATTGTGTAATTGTGTACGTCTGTACAAGCTAGACAAATAAATACTGTTATATTATTTAAGTTTAAATAAATCATCACAATGGGTCAGACTTTCAGGCCGCTAACAATCTGAACCCATTTTCAAAAATCTACAAATGACGACCAACGGCTGAACGTGCTTTTAGAGGCTTGGAGGAAACTCGATATATAATGGGTTGGTTATAATGGTCACCCTTCCATGGACCAACCCAGGCAAACGCGGCTTAACCTATACACCAACCCAAACGGCTGTTAAAATTCAGCCCAGAGCTCCTGGTTATTTTAACAAATTGCAAAATAAAAAAGATATTTAGATGAAAGTTTAACAATCGACCAACTTAGTAAAGTTTTTAATGATTCCTTTGTAATCCTTTCATATAACGTTATTATATATTTTTAAATAAACTCCAAACTCTGTTTTAAAACCCACAACTAAAGAGCAACACGACCAAACATTTATTCAATAACAAATCTCCATCCATTCATCTATATCCCAATAATAAACCATCTATATACAGCAATACCAAACAAATCACTGCAGTACTGCTACAGTCGAATAGCAAACTAAATACCCCATACATTGCCAACCACCATCGGGATACGCCTACAATACCCGGTTACATGTGAGTTGAGTAATTGGCATCATAGTAATGCACAATAAACTTGCCAGGGTACACTGCACACAATAAATTCCAGTTTTACGTCTTTGATTAGCCCGAGCTCAGGTTACTTCCATGACCCTGCGTTCTGCGTTTAAACAGTAGAAAGTACTTATAAGCTGTGGACCTAGTTTGAACGTGCGACAGAAACGTACGAATGATTCTTGAACTTAATTTAGAACTGGTTATTAAGCGTTGATTAATTACCCGACTGCTGCGAAGCCCAAAAGGAGGGTTATGTGTTTGGCGTGTATGTATGTATGTATGTCCGTTTCTTTGTTCCCTCATAACTCGTAAACGGATGAAGGGATTTGAATAAATATACGTCTATAGATTCGACTTGATGGCGCGAGTGTCACTGGCTACATTAAAATTAAAAAAACAAAGAAATCTGCGGATTTTGGGGGCAATAACGCTGATTTCAAAAAAGAAAAAAAGTTCAAGTCCCATCCTATAAACAAACACAAAAGTTAAATCATCTGCGAAGAATTTTACGCGACCAACGAAAGAACAAACACAAAATAACTAAACAGTTGGAAATAAAAAAAAGTTGTTAAAAAATTAAAAAACCCGACTGAAAAAACTGAAAAGCAAATAACAAGCACATTTTAAATTAAACAAAACTTGGAAGCAGGCGGGGTTCATTTGAATATTAAACTACGAAACTTTTTTTTTTAATCTAAGAACAGATTAAAAAAAAAAGTCTATCGTTCTTTTCATCATACGATTCATAATTTATCCCAATATTAATATATTTTCACACATTTAAAGAACGTTGGAGATAAGGCATGAGATAGACCGCGGTCCCGGTCCCGAGAGCCCCACGACCCAGTCAAGAACAAAAAGCCAAATAAGAGGATATTGAATTTAACCCTGTAAAACTCTATAGTTCGACAAAACTGTGTGTGAATACCTCTAGAGTTACCTCATTGTGGGAGAACTACCTACATCCAACTATCCCATAGCTTTTATAATTCTTTTTGCAACAAATAAATATGAGCCATTATGAATAACGTTTAATAAAAAAAAACCGGGGAAAGTGTATTTTCTATTTTGAAAACTATGCGACTTTATACTTTTATGTACATTTACTCTGCGCGTTTGTATGAGCCTCACATAATGCCTTTACATAATGTTAGACCTCCCTTTTAAGCAGATGTTTGTTTTACGATTTGTGTTGCAAGCTCTCGTACGTATTAAAGGCTTTAGCTGCATTGCTATTTATACAAATTTTCAAACAAATATTTGTTATAATTTCAGTTGTATGGTTTTATTGTGTTAATGAGCTCATTATAATTAACATGAATGGGTATTCAATGCGTTATTTGCAATGCAGAACAATCGAATATTATTAGGCTACAAATAAAGGTATTTATTTGTAATGGCACAATTATTTTGTAAGTGTACCAACAATAAATAATTTGAAGTACAGTCGGAATAAAGTTTTTAATGACCCCTTTGTTATAATTTAACAACCATTATAAAATCGAGGCTAAATAATACTATTATTTAGAATCGACCTTCTCTGCCGCTTGGGTCGATCTTCAAGTTAAGAAGCCGTACTTGCCTAGGTTGGTCCTTGGATGGGTGACCACGCATTACATACCGAGTTTCTTCCATGCCTCGGAAAGCACGTTAAGCCGTTGGACCCGGTTATAATTTGTAGATCTTTGACAGTCGCACTAGGTAGTCAATGGACCGAAAGTCTGAGAACCAGCCTTACCATACCATGGGGTATCATAGTGACCCAGTGCTAAATGGGTTGTGGAGGCCAGATATGCAGTCGCTGTGATGATATAAATTATAAGTTTTCAAAATAGTTAGGAAAAGACTAGGTAGAAAGAATTCTGCTGATATTTAAATAAAAACTTTTTTGTATTTTTTTTTAACACGAATTAATTTACTCACAATAGTCCGCTGTTTCTTAAAAAAGTGTAACGGACGAAATGATTCCACAGAATTCGTTGCGCTCCTACTCTTGACATCTCACAGTCGACTATAACAAATGATCTTGAAATATTCCGGTACAATTCGACACCGCCTTTTGTATTAACACTATTATCAATTTGGCAAGCTTTAATATGGTGATTACAGCTATAAATTGTATTCTTCTTTGTAGGTTTCCTTATGATTTTTTTATATTTGATAAAATAGTAATCATTTGTAATCAAATTATTCGATATTGTAAAGGTGCATTATTTTTTATTATTGTTGGTGTATTCTTTTTTATTACAATTTTAAATATCTAAATTACTATTATTTATCACAGCATTATTGAATACTAGCTTTTGCTCTCGGACTTGCCCCCATTATGTGCGGAAATTAACTTACGGGAACGTTTAAGAGCCTATGACACTCAGTGATATCATAACTTCCCGTTAGTGAGCGAATTTTTGGAATCGAATCTGTAGTTCCGCAAATTACCCCCTACATTCAAACTTTCATACATTTACCTCTCTTTCCCGCTATTATTAATTATATCGCAAAATCATATAAAACCTCATGCAAAACTAACAATTTTACAAACAGACAGTTTCTCTAACCAGCCAACCAACAAAATGAGTACCATTTCACAATCACACCCTTCCCATACGTTTAACAGCGCAAAATAAAAAAAAATAAACGTAAAAAAAGGTACAATAAATTCGTCTGGCGTGTTTTCGGCCTGACCGGTGCGCCGGATGACATTGCTGTACTGTGATTAATTGTCGCAACGATTGAAACGGTCTAACCCCCCACTGACAAACGAAATGGAATACTACGATCCGAATAGGACCTTTTTAAATAGCGGGCGCCAAGCACAAACTAATTTATATGTAGGTATGTCTAATAATACTTTAATGTTACAGTTAGTAAACGGTGGCGTAATGATGGGAATTGGATATGTTAAAATGATGATACGTAGAATTGTTTACTTTTAGCTAGGTGAAACTTGCGACTGCTTCGTAATAAGACCAAGATATTTCAAAGAAAGGTGACTAGAGTAAAAGCATTGGTTCGAAGAGGCACGAGGAAAGAGAACATGTATGGCATTGGGGGAGGCTTTTTCCCAGCAACGGGAAAGTATAGACTAAAAAATATAATGAAAAAAAATTGAATATTTAATTTAACACTGAATTAAAGGGAGAACATATCAAATAAAAGACGAGAAAATTTAAAAAAATATTTTATTATTTTATTATCCCATTCATTACGAATTTTTAATTAACAGTTTCGTTTAATCTGATGTAAAAATAGTAGTATTAGTCACAAACTTCAATATAGACTGAAAATATAGAATATTGGCGATTCTTAAAGTAATAGGACAAGCGAATATTTAAAACTCTGCATGCAATCTCACAAACAAGCCGGGAATTGGCACATTCGAACTTTATTTGACATGCTAACATCGCTTTTAACCGCGGTGCCGACGTCTGTTTTATCCAATAAAAATATTAAATGCTTTCAATAATTAAGCACACCGCCAAGCAAACTTAGGGTTCAATACAAAACGGTGTGAGAAGCGCTAAGTCATCTGCATCGACTTTTATTCGAACTATTTTCGAATTATAGAGTTCTAGAGGGTTAAAAAAATGTTTGTGACAATTTTGTCCAACCTCCTTTCATTTGTCTACCTGTTTGAGTTTGGTCATCTTTTTATCCAATGAATTAAAGATTATTTATTGTATTATTATTTTCCTATTCTCCTATCTTATCTACAGAATTACCATAGAGTTGCAATATGAATAAAAAATTCGAATCATTTCACACAAAATATTATTAAAAAAAAGAAATACGGAACTTGTAAAGCGTGGGATGATTCACACTCGGCCCATTTCATTTTTATTTATGATACAGGTGAGTATAAATTAGTTCACTTAACAGAACCCGCTCTTTAGGGGTTCTCACAAACAGGTTCAATCGGTTAATTTGTATTTTTTTTTTCATCTCATTGTGTACGGAATGAGTTTTGAAGTCCTTGACTCAACGAGGTGTAACTAAAGAATCGTATTTGTAACGAATCGATGTCCGGCGTTTTTCGTGATCTTTGATGGTTACCTACACCTGCCCTGTTATCGTCGAAATCTCTAATTAAGTAATTGTGGCTTTTTAAGCATTGAGTTTTTTGCTTGAATGTGAACTGATGTTATTGTGAATTGTGACCTCGTTAATTTTGGGAAGAGTTTCCTTGTTGCGTTTTTTTGTGATGCGCGATTTGATGAGCTTTGTTAAATGAGCTCTTATAGGTGGAAGTGTTGCTGTTTTGATGGGCACATGTAAATTATAATTGGTTCACTTTGATGGCTACTCTTGTTCATTATACGGCTGTACTTACTACTTTATTATAAATAAGTTAGTAAATACTTAGTATGAACTAGACGAGAAACAAGAAGCACCCACACAATAACTATTGGTGCTTCATATTTGATCTTTAATGGCTTTCATTTGCCTAGCCCTTTTGAACTATGTTCACAGCTTTTTTTTGTGGGGGTGAGAAATCTCCCGCTCTTGGGCAGAGCGAAAGGGAGTGTCAGACTTCTACTGACTAAAAACCACCCATGTTCCTTCTTAGCCGTACATGTCAAGGTCGCGGTATCTCTTACAACATCCCGCAGCCCCGACAGGCAACTATGTTCACACCTTGATCTTTATTAGCCTAATTGAATTAAAATAAAAGTGACGATTGCAGTGAAAGAATATTAGATATTCACAAAACTATTTTAAATTAGTTTTTAAATCAGCATAATACACATCTTTTCAAACTTGTCAAAATTAACACCGAATAAACAAACAGCATACCTCGAACATTCAAATATGTTGCACATCCAACAATTCACATAGGTTTCAGGTCTATAAACCCATCAAAGGTCATACTGCCAATCAAAATACCTTCACAACTTTCATTCCACGTCCAAAATGGTTCACTAATAGAAAATATTTAATATAAACTTTATTTTAATTACACTAAGAACTGGTTCCCATTTAAAACAAGCGCTGACCGTGTTTTGTGTGAAGTTATCAAATAATCGACCTTATTGATGTATGGGCTACCGTCTAGCTATGATTTATAATGGCTTCCGACTAGGACATCATTGCTTTGCGATGATTTTCAATCACATCCGACGGTTCGTTAGCTTTCGTATCTATGATCGGTCGTGCTCGGCGCTCGGCCGTATGTTGTGATGGATGAGGCAGTTTTTATCGGCACGACAAAATATCAATGGATACGTAGGGAGCAAACGTTAAAAGCAGTTTATTCATTTTCTTGTAATATTTGCAGTGAGTTTTGAGGAGCTAGTGGTTTAATAATAACTGCCTCTCGGGTCGATCTTTAGGTTAAGCTGCGCTTACCTAGGTTGGTCTGTGGATGGGCTACCTCCCATTACATACCGAGTTTCCTCCGTGTCTCGGAAAGCATGTTAAGCTGTTGATCTCGGCCGCAATATATGTATCTTTGGCAGTCGTTACAGGTAGTCAGTGACCTGAAAGTCTGACAACCAGTCTTACCAAAGGGTATCGTATTACCCAGTATTAACTGTGTTGTGGAGGTCAGATAGGCAGCTGCTCCATGTAAAATACTGGTACTCAGCTGCATCCAGTTAGACTGGAAGCTGACCCTAACATAGTTGGAAAAAGTCTAGGCAGATGATGATTTGCAGTGAGTTTTGAAAATTTGCTGTCTGTCTGACTGTCGAGCTTGAGGTACTGGGTTCTATTGCCGGGTCGGGCAAATTGTTATTGAGTTTTTTATCATAAATTATCAGTAGCTGACACAGAGTCTGAATAGGTATGTTTATTGACTTAAAAAATATGATTCTAATTAGTCCGTCTGTTAGATTATCGAATATAAAATATTGAATACGTATTTTTTGTTTTATCAAATCAATAAAAATTGACGAAGATAAAACGCGTCGAAGATTTGAGTGGGTGGTTGTCACGTCACTGACCGTAGAATGTCGTACTAATGTCTCAGAAAATGACGTCACACGAGTTTTCAAAGCACTGTATCGTCTTCATTGTTTGTTTACGTGATAAAATAAAAAATACGTGTCCAAAATATTTTGGAAATCTATTTGACGGACTAATTATTTTTGTTTTTGTACCTACTTAGCTGTACACAAATAGGGTAGTTAACCCTAAACAGTAGGTACACCTCAGTCAAATCTTTCGGGAATTACAGGTGCTATGTAATGATATTGCAAGTGAATCTGTAAAATACAATAAACATCTTTAAATGGTTTGAAAGATTTGGAGGAACTTTGTTTGTGCCGTGTAGCGTTTATTAATTGACTCAAGATTGGATGTAATCGTTGCGTGTAAAAATTAATCAAAGTTAGTACATTAATACATCAAGCCAATTGGTTGATTAAGAGCGTCGGCGAATCGAAATACAAAATTATTGAATGATTACTCTGCAATGCGTCTCTGTCTATATGTCTGTGTGTTATGTGCACTTCTAGTGTGACAAAATCGCATGCAATTTAAGTTTATTTTAGTACCAAAAAAGTGCTTCTTTAAGTACCTACCTACACATAGATATACCTAGATAACGCAAGAGTTCTTCTCATTTCGCGTAAGATCTCTGCCTACTGTCGCAGCAAGCTAATTTGTTTTAAACAACAACGTCAAAACTAAAGAACTTAATTCTGGATATAAACCTAAACGTAGTCTTTTTTGTACAGTAACTAAATAGTGCTTATGACGTCCAGTAGTGGTCTGTCCGTCCGTCGTTTTATGACGTCACAGTTGATAGTAAAAATTGCACGCTTGGTTTTCATATGGATGTTCAACTTGTGAAATCTGGGTATAGCTATATCCTCCGTCTACTTCCTCGAAGATTTCGTTTACTATTTTGTCTTAAAAACATAGTCTTATCCAACATCTTCCAACATCACGCCTTCAAAACTATCTTTTACCGTTGGCAACATCAACAAGTGATACAAACACATGTAAATAAATTGAGATGAGCATTCCCGCGGTTGGCAGCACGATCTATCAGTAATTCACGTTGCGTTATCAATCAAGCGTCTATGATTGATGAAATATTTTCATCGGTAGCCAGATAACTTGTCTGGTACAGAGTTAATTAAGACTTCTATGTACAGGGCTCCTGACAATGTTAGATTTTTTGTCGAGTTACGGGAGTCAGAATACCGTCATATCTGATTGATAAAGTAATGTTTGTAATAAACAATGAGACTGTGGAATTTATTGTTTTTTTTTTAGATAAAGAATTCGGGATTAATTAAAAGTTTTATTTAATATAAGATTAATAATATATGTTACGTAAATAGCGGCTACACGAACTACAATTGATTTAAATGAAGGTTATGTAAATTGTGAAAATTCATGTGTATTCGACTTAAAAATATTCGCAAGTCTGAGTTAAATTAATAATGTTTAACTACCGCACTCAGAGAGGTTTAATGATTACTAAAGCCATCACTTAGTAAAGATTTTTATAGTTTCGTGAAGGTATTTCTGTACAATCTTTACTAAGGGACGGCTTAAGTAATCATTAAATATCTCTAAGTACACCAGTAAGATTATAAATTGATTATCTTAACCCAACGGATCGGGCGTTACAGGCGTGATGTTATTTTATGTACGTTTTTAACTCTTAGTAAAATAGCCCTTAGATGAGCCCGTTGAAATCTTTAATCTAATACAAAGAGAGCAGTAGTGGCCCAGTGGTGGCGACCCCGACTTACGAACAGTGAGTCGCGGGTTCAAACACAGTCAGGCGCACTACTTTGTGTAATTTATTTCACCACTGTTCTCAAAACGGTGAAGGGAAACATCGTGAGGCAACCCTGCATGTTTTAGAACCAAAAAATCGAAGTCGACATCTACCAATCCGCACTGGGCCCGCGTGGTAAATTATAGCCCATCCCATCTCCTAGAGGAGGCTTGAGTCCCTGCAGTGGGACATTACAAACAATTAAAACATTCTCTTGTCCTTAGAACAATTGCAGCATGGCTTCTTCTCCCATACTTCTCTATTACATAGCCTGTCATCACACACTACTTTTCATCTCTTTTCTTTACACAGCGTTGGAGATTTTAATTATTATTTTGCAACACCAACATCAAATGTAAATCCTCTTGTAAATAGTGGCAACACTATCCCCTTCCATCTGCGACACAGGTCCAATACAGACGTAGATTTTATTATTTGCTGTATTTTTATTGAATCTTCCCCGGCACCAACATACCAGCACCTCATCAGCTACCCAACACCTATTACAAGCTACACACACAGTCCATCCATCGGTAAAAGTGTTGAATAATTTATACAAAATGGTTACGTTAGACTGAAAATCAAGCAACCTTGTCTAGGGAACTAAAACTATAAGTAACTAAACAACTAGCTACCTACCTGAGGTCGAAACTATAACTAACTGGATTGTTTGTAACGAAACTACTATAATTGAAATGATTTCCCTAGGAAATTGTTTAACTGCTTAGCATGCAAACGTAACCTTCAGCAATCCTTAATAGGGTAGGTTTCAATTTAGGAAAATATTACTTTAGTAACGTCACGATACATAGTAGGTACCTATTTGTGTATGAAGGTAGGCACAACCACCGACACAAATAATTCAACACAGACTTTTATCTTCCTAAATTCAGAATAATTTGGTCAAATTTTTGTCTGGAGGAAGTCAGCAACCGCACTAATGCATGCAACCGCACTAGTGCATGCAACCGCACTAGTCATCTGCACTAGTGCAACTAGATAGTCAACATCTGCCTAGCCTTTTCGTAACTATTTCGGGGTCGACTTCCAGTTTTATCAGATGCAGTTGAATACCAGTATTTTACATGGAAAGACTACTTACCTGACCTCCACAAACCAGTTAATAATGGGAAATACGATACCCTTTAGTAAGACTGGTTGTCAGACTTTCAGGCCACTGACTACCTGTAACGATTGCTAAAGATCTATATACAGGGTGTAAATTAACCCTTCACACATACGTCAACCAAGCATTCTGTACATTAAACTAAGTACGCCTACGCAACATTTTTTGTAAGGAAACGACTTTTTTTTTATACACATTTTACGGTAAAACTTAATGTAGAGCTATTAAAACATTGTGCTAGTGGATGCTTTGAATAGTAAACGGGTCATGGAGGTAATTTAAGTAAAGTTATAACCTGAAAAACTAGTACTAACAAAAACAGCTGTGCAAAATATGGAACTTTGACCCCCAATATCTCCGTAACTAGGGGTTTCCCAGGTATGGTCTAGAACCAAAAAATGATCGCAGTGGTAGGGAAAACAAGTGCCCTTCGTTTGCGTTAAGGGTACTTTTACACCCTTCATATGGCAGGCGGGATCAATAGCGTGCTTTTCGAGGCACAAAGATTGATCCGAGTGAATGTTATTATCGAGCCACGAGCTCCAACTAGGCAGTATTAATTTCAATGACAATAAAACTTTCAAACGTTTTTTTTTTTCGCAGTATTTATGGCCTTGCACGTGTCTCAAAGATAAATATCTGTTATCGACCACAGCCAGTTTGAGATCACGCGCAAAATAATGTAGTTCTATTAATGAATTTAATTCTGACCAACAATATTTTGATCGTATCATTGTACGCGAATTAGAGAAATTAAAGCATTCTAATTTGATCCTTATCGACTTCATTATGGCTACTGTAATTTTAGAGAATGTTTGGGTGTAAGGGAGGCAAGGGTTAAAACGGGGAGGTTGGGGAGTTAGGGGTCTGGCAACGAATGCAGCAGTGACCCTTTCTCCCCTTTTTGTACGCACCTACAAAACCCGTTTTTTTTAATTAGACGTGCTGATGATGTACTTACATACATTTTGTTATATTGCACAGTATGTAGGTAGTCGGTAAGTATCAAAAGAAGTTTTCTTATGAATCACAATGTTGATTGAGTCGAGGGTTTTATTCAATCAGCCTGTAGTGTAGTACATACTGTAGTTACGTCTAGTTACAAACCTTTCGGCGAACTCATATTTGCTTAGCGACTATAAGGTTGAATGTTATTTGCATAAACGAAAAGGACTATTAATATATTGCCTGTGTTTCAGTTAGATTTTCGACCTTATTGAAGATTCAATAAACTAGAAATTGTTGGCAAAAGTGGTGAAGTAATTCGTGGATTACTAGGTCGACTATATTTATTTAACGAATGTTATATAACTTTTAATATTGTTCACCATAAGAATCACTTCTAGTTTCTCTTTCACAAAATTGCTAGTTAGAGTACACAGAAAATTTAATATAAAATCATTCTGAGCACTACTTACTAAGTATATTTGGTCTGACAATAAAAAAAAGAATTCTGAAGAAATATTGCACAAACTCAAATGAATATTAAAAGTCTGTCTTTTCCGCAAAAATATGTTCAAAAAGCTACTTCTTATATTTTTGTCGAGAAAAATGACATGAATTTAGATGAATTTCAGAAAATGAAAGAGCTGGCGGTGATAACAAATATTTATTTAGCAATACGAGGAATGTATTAGACGCAATATTTAATCGGTTTGGTAAACATATTTTTAAACAACCTCATTAATATTTATTATTTATTAACGTTCTTTACCCCTAGTAGCATGTGTAACACAGTTTTTTTTTAATGTGACAAGCCCGCCACACAATCCCCAAAACACTATATCTCCTGTAAGCCAGAATCAACAGTGGCGACTACAAGAAAAACGCCGAGACAACATAGCTCGACGAAGTCCTAGACAAACGATTTAACTGTCTTGGATCTCGCAACGAAATTAATCAGAAAATAATAGCGGAGGAGTAGGAAAAACATAATTTCCGCTACTGCTACTAATCTTACCTTTTTTCTTTTTTTTTAAACGTTTCCTCACACTAGAAATTTCTCCTGTAACGGGTGGTGAAATGTTTGTGAACGCACCCAGCGTTCACAAACATTTCACCACCCGGAACAACTATCTATAGGTCATACAAATATTTGATCCGTGCGGCGATCGTCCATTGCATGAGCCACTGCGCCAACCGTGCCGTCCTAATTAAACACAATATAAAACACATTGTAATATTTTACTTATATTTCAGTCTGGCAAAAATGCAAAAATTCAGCTGCATCTGGTTAGATTGGAAGTCGACCCCAATAGTTGCGGAAAGGCTAAGTTAGACGATGAAATCTTCCAATATTTATGTGATTATGTGGTCTGTTTAAAAAAACGTAACAGCGAGGCAAAACCTGCTAAAAATCTTTTATTTTTAACTTCCCAAAAAAAAACAAAATCAGAGCATTTAATCACACATCACGCATCGATTCGGAGACTTCGATTGAAAAAAACAACCGAACGAAACGATGACTAGCATCGAGTTCCCGTCTCGATTGTACAAAAGGTCCGAATCGAATCGAACTGTTAGGCATTGTACTGACAATATCTACTCACTATTTGTATTCGGATTCTTTCGTAACATTCCATCAGCATCGATGTCGACTGTTAAACTAATACCGCTAGTTCGAAAGCAAAAAGTTGGATAAAAAGAGGAGTAAGTAAAGCGTAGTGATATAATGACACCACTGGAGCTACAAGCAAGAAAGATAGTCGGAGTAAAAAACACGTGTTACTAATTAGATTAGTGCTAAACTTTTTTTGGCAATTGAGTTCGTTTCGACTTCAGTGCTAATTGTTTAGCTAATGGGATTCTTCTTTAACTATGTCAGAGCAGTGGTTTTCTTTGATTTTGTTAGAGATAAGTGGGTTAGACTGTGAAGTGTCGCTTCCTGTTAGGTGCTCTAAAATCTAACTTTAAATTTGTTCTAGATTGAGGTTGGGGTATTGAACTGTGATTTCTTCTGTTGAAATTTTCTTTCATTTTTTAACTTTCTCTACCCAGGAATGGAATCCAGGACCTCATGCGTAACAGTCACACTTGAGACAGAAAAAAAAACGCTGTAATAATCCCACCTCCTTCCATCATAATTCATAACAGTTACGGCCATTCACTTATCAAACAATAAATTAATTCCCAAACTCCGACTTCTGCAATTACAAACTGCTAGACGGTACAGTTGAGCAAATATATTTTAGAACAAGCGGTGTGTGCGGTCACAACGACTTGTGTATACGACTCGGTCCGAGGGCGGTTCATCGCGACCGCTTTCCGCAACTTTCCGAACTGATCCCAACTTGTAACCATTAGAAGACCTGTTAAATGCTGAGGGTACGATTATGCAAACTGCTATGTACCGTTTATATTTAGTTCGGAACATAATAGCTATTAAGTTAGATGTTAATATGTTATTTTGATTAAGTTACCCCTATTGTGAGGATCCCTCATATAACTGATGGTCGCGTCGACGGAGATAATTCAGTTACGGCCGACCACGCTTCAGTGGCGTCTCAAGTTTCAGTCTCGTCCTTATTGCTAATGTTGGATGATCATGATTGTTTAATAGTTGGATGAAACATGCTTCGCTTGTGGCTAAATAGTAACACCTACTCGGGTCGATCTTCAGGTTAAGCCACGTTTGCCGAGGTTGATCTGTGGATGGGTGTCTAGCCATTACATATTGAGTTTACTCAGTCCTTTGGAAAGCACGTTAAGCCGTTGGTCTCGACTGTCTTTCGTAGATATTTGTCAGTTGTTACAGGCCAGTGTAACAGTGTTCAGTGTGCCAAAAGTCTAACTAGGTACTAGTCTTATCAAGAGGTATCGTATTACCCAGTTTTAACTGGTTAGATAAGCAGTCACTCCATCTAACATACTGGTATTAACTTGCATCCGGTTAGACTGGAAGCCAACACCATAGGTGGAAAATGGCTAGACAGATGATAATATACGCTGTGTTACTAACTAAGCACTTACTTGCTCACTTCATCCATCAAAGGATGAAGTGAGCAAAGTACGGGATAGTTTGACTTTCCAAACAGATTTTAACAAGATGTATATTTATCATAATATTATAATGTATTTTAGTTTTAATTAAAGCTCTCGGGTTAACATGCAACTGATGTTTAGTTAATTTAATTACAGATTAAAAAGCAAAACATTCTTATAATTACTCTAAATCTTCAATGAAACTAATTAACTAAGTTATTTATATTAAAGTAAATACTAAATGATATTGGAACTCGTAATAGTTACTGAAATTTTATAAGTTTAAAGTCAACGCCTCAAGTTTTTTAATTATGCGCTAATTCCATGGTGGGGTTCCTAAATGAATACTCAACAAGCTCAAAGTTGTCTAGAAAGTTGATGATGTATTACATTTTGGGATTAGACTGTTACTGATATTGATAAAGATATTAACTACTAGAAATTCATATTTAAATTAAATTTAAGTTTAGCTGAACTTGTGTTAGAAGCTTTTGATATTGACGATCAACTAACAATGAATTTTAAATTGATTATAATATCCATTTAAAGAGGCTAGATTAATAACAGCCACTTTGATCAATCTTCAGGTGAAGCTGTGCTTGCCTGGTGTGGTCTAAGATTCCTCGGTGCCACGAAAGCACGCTAAGTCGTTCGGTTTCGGCTGTCATTGAAGATCTTTGACCGTCAGCCAAGTCCACTTGAATATTTTTCGGAAAAGGCTAGGCAGATTTTGATTTTTTTTTTCATACTAGGTGTAATATTTTCATATAAAGTAGTAGTAGTAGTTGTATGAATAATAATATTATGCAGTTTGCTTTAATCTTTTTTAGATATTTATATTCTAAAACATATTCTTCTTCAATCCCATCTTAATTCGCATGAATTCATTACATTGTAACATAAAATTCGTTTTTATTTAAGCTCTTTAGCCATTGAAATGTATTTGTAATCTTGTAATGCTAATTCAATCTTTGTCGGCCCTTAGTATTGTCTTTTATCTTAACTGAGATTATCTCTGTTTCGGAAGATTGGTTCGGTACTTTACCTGTTTACTCTACCTTTTGTAATTTAACGAGTTTATTTGTAACAAAAGTAACGTTAAATAACTCTGTGTTAACGGTTGTCGAAATCTCCTTTCATTTGCTAAATCAGACTTTTATTTGATTTGTCCTAACTTTTTAAAAGGACACTTAAATGGGAAATCTTGGTCACATTTATCCGATTAGAAATTCTGAAAATTTGTCACTGTGGGCTATTAATTAAATTTTCTTTAGCGTTTTCATTGCTTTGATAATCAAAAGTTGTAAAATTAGTCATTAAAGATACTGATAAGATTAGTAATTGGGTACTAACTTATTTTATAACACATAGGGTCGCCACCTAAAGCGAACTGAGGTATTCTCTTAATTAGAATTAATATTTTTATATCTGTCCAAATAATTTTGTAGCTATAATAGGCAAATTTTTCTATAAAACTGTCGTTAAAGTTTAGAGGAATGCCAGAACATAGACTTGTTTTAAAGAGAAGCAACACGAAATAAATTGAACATCGAAACAATTCAAGAATAAACTGTTTCCTCCTAAAGAAGGTTTTTGGTTTATATCGGTGAGTGCACCTGCCTAACAATGTTTAAAGAATTATGGGAAAAACAGGTTATCCATAGACAGATTCCGATAAATCGTTGTGCTAGTGAGAGGTATTCGATATATCGCGCTAACCGAGACATGTATGTACCCCGCTGAGTGTGGTATAATTTGCCTGCCCGGTACTCTACGAACTCTACTCTAAATAAGCCCACCACTATACGAGAAAACTTGTAAGCAACCGCAGCATTCACCATACATGGCGTTTCCATCACATCTTCCCAGCAAAAGTTGTTGTCGAAAACCCGTAATGTAACCCAAAACGTAATACCACGCTTTAGTCTTTATATGCACATAGTAGGACTTCTGAAGCCGCATGAGGTTAGGGCAACCGTGCACTAAATGAAATTCCGTAGCCGCCGTCGCACGCAAGATAGACAAAAGCAAAGGGAACTGCAATTGAAAAATGCCTTTGTCACAAATTCAATAAAAATGTTATCTATCTAGTCTGTACCTACCTGTAATAAAGAGTATATACTTATATATATATATATATACTTTGTTGTTTCGTTTTTAAAATACTTTGTTATGCCCGGATTGTTTCGGTATAAGTTAGCCAGTATTTTAGACTACGTACAGTTATTGTATCTTTTTCAGAGTTAGGGCTTCAAGTTGTAAGCATTATAAACGTGATATAAAATTTTATTTATAAACGTTTATTATATTAAGCAAAATCTTTTCCCAACTATGTTTCTTTTTTTTTTGGGCGGGTGGAAAATCATCGAATAACCCCTCCCGCTCTTGGGCAGAGCGAAAGGGAGTGTCAGACTTCTACTGACTAAAAACCAACCATGTTCCTTCTTA
Source organism: Diarsia rubi (assembly GCA_932274075.1). NCBI lineage: Eukaryota > Metazoa > Arthropoda > Insecta > Lepidoptera > Noctuidae > Diarsia > Diarsia rubi. Next base: position 12,469,834 of record OW026424.1, on the reverse strand, counting down.
GCCCTCTATGTCGAGGCCACGATAACTAGTGTACAACCCGCGGCCCTTCCCAACTATGCTGAAGTCAGCTTCCAGTACAAACGTATGCAATACCGGAATTTTACGTGGAGCGACTGCCTATCTGACCTCCACAATCCATTTAATACTGGGTAAGATACCATTTGTAAGACTGACTGTCAGACTTTTGGGGCACTGACTACCTGTTATGACTGTCAGAAATCTACAAAATAATTACAGCCGGGTATGTATTGGATGGTCACCCGTTCACCTAGGCAAGCAGTGCAAGCACGGTTTAACCAGCAGATTGATCTAAGCTGCTGTTATTTTCTAGCCACAAGCTCATTCATCCTCATACTAGATTGTGCCAGCGGCTTCGCCCGCGTGGCGCGCAAAAGAGTAACAAACATCCATTCAGTCATCCATCCATCCATCCATCCGTACAACCTCACAAAACATTTGATAGGCCGTGATGAGTGCCATTCATTGTTAAAACTTCCATCACATTTATGGTATCATTAATTAGGTATGTTTTAAAGTAATGTCTGGACAAATTCTGAATTTCAGTGGGTTAATTCAAATCTACTCAACAATTTGACACCTAGACTGATTTTTGCATTACTGAGAGCTGCCAACCAAAATAACCCTTTGTGTCTGAGGGCTCGTGTAAAATGGAGTGGTTTTACTTTTAATCCTACCAAGTGAGGTGTCACTGAATACGTTTTTTTTTTAAGTGGACGCTTTTGTGTTCACGAAATAATTGAGATTCATAAGTCCTTAGAGTCATTAGCAATATGTCACCAACCAGTGACTTTTAATTATTCGATCTGAAAGTCTGAAAAGTTTCTCAACACTTATGATCGTGTGAGATGGGTTTTAATTTTGACTAATGATTTCTATTTTATGTAAAGAATTTTGTGAAGTGAATTATTCAAATAAACATACATACACGCCAAACACATAACCCTCCTTTTGGGCTTCGCCGCAGTCGGGTAAAAAGATAGTCAGTTATACATGAGTAAGTGGACAAAAATTATGGATTTACATGCCGCCGAAAAATATCTCTCAGGCATATTGGTTGGTCTCGTCGGGGCCGCGGGTTGTACACTAGTTATCGCGGCCTCGACATAGAGGGCTAAGAAGGAACATGGGTGGTTTTTAGTCAATAGAAGTCTGACACTCCCTTTCGCTCTGCCCAAGAGCGGGAGGGGTTTTTCGATGATTTTCCACCAGCCAAAAAAAAAAAAAGGCATATTGGTTGGTGGCAATTGATATGTTATATACTTTTTTATTTTTACATTGTTTATAATTATATAATTTTTTATTATTGATTTGTGTCTGTAGTAACTCTAAAATGAACGTACACCTTACTATTGTATCGAGTCTGGTTCTTCTAACTAACATAACAGACAGAATGTGTTGCTGGGGAGTTTGTTCCGTCACTTCTTCTTTCCAGCTAAACACTAGGAAGTGCCGAAGGGTGGGCGTTTTGGGGGACGGTCTCTTGTAAATAAGTAGAGTAAAGTAAATTTTGACGTTCGAAAAGTGCTGATTATCAGTCTAATTTGAATAAATGACTTTTGATTTTGATTTTGGCCGGAGGACACGGTAGAGCGCACCGTGGAGGTCTGCCCCGCTTGGGCTGAGCTCCGCCATGTTCTCGTAGCGGCGATCGGCGGCGGCGGCGACCTCTCGCGTCCGGCCCTGGTGCAAGCCATGTTGGGTCTCACGATGTTCCTTACTCTGAAGCAAGTGATAAATACTTAAAAATATCAAAGGTGTGTCGTGTCTTAGGGCTTGAACTCGATACCTATTACTTGGCAGTCCGACGGTCAAACCAGTAGGCTATCACTGTTATATTGCACCCTAAATTGTGGATGTCATATAGGCAGACTAGTGTAGTAAGAAACTCGAGTCTTTTAGTCATCATTTCGAGACTTGAGTCGATTTTTAAGACTATTACTCGTAAGTCACATGAGTCCGAGTCCATTCGAGTCTTCTGAGTTGTTTGAGCTAGATTGAGTCATAAACTTTAGTTGGTGTAGGTAATACTGGGTGATTTTTTATCGTCATCCATATTTATTTACTGATTGAAAATAAATCGCAGAATAAAAATTTGTGTCAATTAAATTAATCGCAAATAACCTAATCAAAAATATCCACCTGAAGACCGATTAGCTGTTTCAAAATGAGAGTTAAAACGCCTTAATAGAATAATCAACACACATAATACCGTCTACTTATAGTAAATAAAATATTCTGGAACAATTTACGCAGCGCCATCTAGCCAAAACTAAGCTTAGTTTGTACTATGTGTCTACACAATAGATATATTACTCACAATTATATTTTTTAACTTTTCTACCAATCGTAATAAAAACGAAAGCGATTTGATCAATTAACTTTTTCTTATGATTGATCTGGCAACACAATAAATGAGTAAATTGATAATGTTGACGGAAAGAGGGTAAGCAAATATTTTTTTGTTACACAATCGAATGTACCTATGTTGTCATTTTAAAATTATTTATTAGTAGCTTGTTTTCCGTATTAAAATAATATTAAATAATCATCATGTCTAGCTAAGAAATCAATTTTGTTCATTGCTATTTTATTTCTGAAGGACTTGAGCTCTAAATTTTATTAAGAAGAAACTGCTGTTTATATAATAGACTGCTGCGCTGCGTGTCGTGGGTTCGATTCCCGCACGGAACAAATATTTGTATGACTTAGAGATAGTTGTTCCGGGTCGGATGTTTGTGAACGCACCCACGATACAGGAGAAATTCCTAGTGTGGTTCATAAAATATAAAATTAGACTCCAAGACTCGAGTTTCTTACAACACTAAGGCAGGCAGTGTAGCTTATTACTCGTGTTCTCTGGAATCCAACCTTAGTATGGAAATATTTGGGAAATGATCATGATGAATAGAAAAAGCTCTAACATAGACTATCTGGTCAAGATATTGTTGTTCAGAAATGAACCTAAACTAATTCCCAATTTTGGTCCAAAACTATAATAAAATAGTGCCAATTTATGTGACATTTATTCGTTTCTGTGTCAATCTGCAAAAAAGAACATTCATAAAATAAAAATTTGCATATAAATGGTGATCACACTATGTCAGTCATCGTTAGAAACTTTGCTTTTTATGATATCAATGACTTCCCCTGACAAAATTATACATGATATTTTTAGTGTTTAGGTAGATTCGTAAATCTTTTTTCTTAGAATTTCATGTGATTTGATTTATTTAAAATTCACTCACTCGTTTCGAATAAAAAAAAAAACAATGACACTCTTTTTTTAAATGACTTCAAAAGGTTTACATTATGTAATTTGCTTGATTCGTTAATGTTTGCAAACAAATGTGCTACAGGCTGAAGTTTTATTCAACTGGATTTTAATGTAAGGAAATTAGTAGCAGCCTTAATGGGTGTATAGTAAGAAGCTAAACTAAAAGCCAACCAAAACTTAAGTTGGAAAAGGCTAACCAAATATTAATAATATAAAACACCATTTTCAGTGGCATCACTCTATTTTTTGTATTCCTATCTGTTATATTAGATTAAGAATGACGTCACTTAGCTAACCATACATTGTCATCCAAACTAAACATGTATGTAAGCGTCTAAATCGGAAACCGGGAAGTGGGTATTTGACTTCTAAAATGTGTCACATGGTCTGTGTACCAACATTTGTAGTGGTTTAGTTTGGTTGGTAATGTTACAATTTCATACCTAGATTTCCTAGCCGAAACAGCACATGTTTTACTCTACATCCGTAGTACTTATAAATTATTCTGAACACGTGTTGCCACAAATTTTCTGAATGTCAGAGCTCTAAAGATTTACATAAAACTGAAGACTCGGTCTAGAACATTTCACAAAGACCATGTTTTAAGTTGTGAAGTAGGTACGCAGTAGTATTATTGTGGTATTTTTATCTCTATACAAATTAATAAAATTGAAGTGTGCAAAATTTTAAATAGTTTTTTACTGAATGCATATGATAGTATGTCCTGTTTTCAAACTGTCAATATCACTATTATTGATATTGAAGACGGGATATCGGGAAATCGATACTAAAAGTCAACATATTTTATACCATTTTCAATATTAATAATAGTAAATACATACTGTATTTATAACTATAACACATTTTTTTATTTTTTGTCAAGCTTATTTAGTAAAGAGTTAAATGGAAACCCAAGTACTTAATAGGGATGTTAACTGACTCAAAAATATATGATTCTAGTTAGTCCGTCCGTTAATTATCGAAAAATATTGGATACGTGTTTTTTGTTTTATCAAATCAATAAAAATTTACGAAGATAAAACGCGTCAAAGATTTGAGTGGGGGTAGGTGAAGTCACTGACCGGCTTAGATTATGACGTCACACGAGTTTTCAAGGCACTGTATCAATCTATCTATCTATCAATCAATCTATTTATCAATCTGTTCATTGTTTGTTTACATGAAAAAAGAAAAAATACGTGTCCAATATTTTTTGGAAATCTGTCTGACGGACAAACTAATTTTTTTTGTTAACTACCCTATTGCTTCGCATTCACGCTATGACAATTTTCTTTAATCTTAAAATTCACATCTTCATAATATTAGCAATATTTTCGGTTCACTGGACCATTTGAAAGTAATGTATGCATAAGATTTGGCAGATGAGTCTCGAGACTCGAGCCGTTTATTCTGCAATCGACGTTTTTGTGGCAGTCTCTTTTACAGTATTTTATTTTAGGGTTAACCGTAACTGCACCCAAAATAGTAAAACATTAATCTTTAAATCATAATTTATTTTTTGTTTGTGTACACTAAAAACCTCAAAGTTAATCCAAATTTTTCAAACAGCTTATACGATTATATTTAATTGCATTATTTGTGCCTTTAAGGATTACCTAACTTAAAAACACGTCTCTTTGTTTGAACGATTACTAAAGAAAAAAAACAGCGGCTATGGTAGCCATTGGCATAAAAGACACCTTGTAACAAGACTTGTCCACAAATTCCCACCCACCGTTGACATTTTTAAAAAGAGAACAAAAAATATCAAAAACTGCCTCATAATTGGCACAAAAGATGGCGTATCGCAGAAAAGATCGTCCGAACACAGAGCTCTTTATCTTTTTTCGAGATTAATATTTTTGTTAGTCATTTTTTATTCGCAGTTCAAAGTTTATATTTTTATCTCTCTCATAGTTTCGTCGGGAATTGGGACTAGAAAATGCATGGAAACGGTTGGTTGATTTTGAATTTGGACTTACATATTTGATTTATTCTTATTTTTTCGTTTAATAACTTTGATCAATTTAAAAATGGTTCGTCTATTAGAGGAAATGTAAGTCTCTCATTTTTAGACATTCTGTTACGAAATAGTAGGTAGTGATAGCTAGTAGGTATGTACACTTAAATATTAGAACAGCGAACAGTAAAATAACATCCCGGGAATTAATAGGTTGGTTCTTACGTATTAATTTATTAAGATCATGAACTTAAACAAAAATATTTGTAAGCGTTCGACTCTACTCTCTGTGATTTCGAAAAAATGGTCCCTTTTTTAGTTATGAATACCGCTTATAGTGTTTGCTACCTGAGCGTGGGTGCGTTTTAGATCCCGGCACGTGAAATATTGCGAGACATCCCCTGTCACATATCTGCCTTATAAACTAGAAAAAATATTCCCAAGAACAGTATAAAGCATACAAAATTACACAAGATAGAAAGAGACATAAACAGCCCGTGGCAAGAAAGAAGCGTTGTTAATTGCTTTGATTAGATTTCAAGGATATTAATATACTGATTCACGCGCTTTGTCAATTTTCATATATATTTTGATTTCGTACGGTGTCAGTTTGATAAAATAGGGTATTTCTTATTCAATGCCCATGTTTACCCTTCCTGGGTTTGGGTTATTGTGTGTTATCATCGATGTAGTATTGTTAGTAGCCGTGACTGTCAACACTGAGGTCAAATAAAAAATGTTAAGATTTCGCACCTACCACGCTTCCTTTAGGAAGTTTATTTTGTCACTTTTTAACACTGCATAAGTCTGTCTTTGTATTTACGGATTTATGGGACATTTTAGCTACCATAGAGAATATTTTGATCCGAAACAAATCGGGATTAGGTTTTTTGATTCCGTAGGTTTGATGAAAAATTGTTTCCGACTTTTCTAAAGCCCCGTGAAATGAACGGATGCCATGGATTTTTAAACTTTTGGATTTACTCACACGGGGTTGGTCTCTTTCTTCTCTCCTAATTGATATGTGAAACGAAAAAAATAAAGATTCATTGAGATCATTTGTTCCATAAACACAGGAATACTATAAAGCATAATGTCAAAGATGAAAAAATATCATCTGTAGTTAGGCACTTAATTTTTTGGCAGAGCAGCACTTTTTTATTTTCTCGTTTATTTTTTCTCGTGTTTACTTTGTATGTCATTTTGTTGTTAATTTAACCATTATTATTTTGTTTGTCTAGTGTGAGACTAATAAATAACTTTTCTTCAAGGATACTCGAAACGAAACCCCGTGATTAAAATAGCTTGATATTAAATATTCAACTCCAAAAAAACTCAAGTCGAAATTACATTAACAACTATAACAGCGTAAATACTCATAAATACATGAGCACGTAGCTCAAACGCAATTTCTATGCTAACAAGGATACGCGCGTTATCGTATTTGTACCGCTATCTGGGTGCAAAACACACGGGGTGAATATTTTACACATTTTGTTTTACGTCTCTACGTATTCACGGTAAATAAACATTTCCTGGAGATTTTTATTTGCTATATTTTTTTTCGCGAAGTGACGAAACACGCTCTTGAAATGTTTCGAGTGCTCTAACAAGGCACTTGAGGTTCCGTTTCTTATAGTTTTCGATAAGGGATCATGATAATGTCACGGTATTTTGGGCATGAAATGTGTTTCTGAAGATATGGAGAAATATTATGTGGTTTATTTCGGTGTTGTTTCGATTACTAGTCGTGGTGAAGAAGTCTTGATTTTGACGTTTTAAAAAAGAGGAAAGTAATATTTTTAATAATCAAAAATTAATTATCTTATACCTATGCGTTCGTTGAAAAAAACCCTAATAACCGCTAGGTAGCTTCTTTACATCTCATTCAAAAACTGTGTATTTTGAAATCTAGAAATTCACCTAGTGACATAACCTAACAAGACATGGCTATCGTGCATTATTTATAAAGACTTGCTGGTCCCAATTTATATTAGAAATATAATATACCCAAGTTAGTCTTCTCAAAATATTAATACTTAAAACACATTTATGTCGTACAAAGGTTTCAGTTCAAAGCCGACAGTCTCTTGTCTTGCGTATCCTAAGTACCAACAGCCTATATAACTCCTCCCTCTATCTTATCCTTCCACGGTCTTCTGATAACAAAATTTATGTTTCAAATGTTATCAGATTTATAATATAAAGCGTTCAAATTATGTAAAGTTTTCAACAAATCGTACACAATCTTGAGACACAGAAATGTTACATTTTCAAACTCTGCTTTTGATCTCGTATTTTATTTTCTCTTGGAGCTGCTATAACATGTATTTACGGAAATTATACTTTGGTGAAACTTATTATGTGAGGAATTACGTTTAAGGTTTTTGGAAGTTTTCAAACCTTAAGGATATAGGGGAAAGTGGGGGAAACGATTATGGTATTCGTAATTAGCTTGCATGTAACACTTCAGATCATGTTGATGCTTTTTAGTTTTATAATTATGAAGATTCTTTAACATATTTGTTGTTACATCCACATAACATTGCGCCTGTAATCCCGATGGGGACAGGTAAAGGTGTATCTCAAAATCAATATCAAAATATTTTATTTCACGTAAATATGCCTACATGGGCAAGGGCCCATGTAGGCATATTTGCAGGCCTTTTAGGCCTAGGCCTTTTTGTCGACGTTTTACAACAAAAAGGTGCACGGTTTGTGTTGGTTGATTCCTTTACAGCATTAGTATTTAGATGTGAGAGGACAACGTAGGCCTGACAATAAGTCGTAGGATACTACACAAAGAGGAAAAAAAATCGAATAGTACGCGAACAATCTGCCAGTTGTGTTTTTACAGTACCATGTAATATGGGGCGAGCCTAATGCCATCTACCGGGCACAAATTTAGACTCTACTGCTGCTATTGACAAATTCCTAAAAACCCAAGTTAACGTAGCTGAGGAATTGAATGCAGGACGTCATGCTCATGTAGTTCTTAAGTATTTTAATTATAATCCAAGCTGGGACATGTACAGTCGAACAAGCTAATAGGTATACAGGAACAGTTTTTTATAATTCTATTATACGGAAAATATTGATTGTAATTTTGTTTTATAAAGCGTTTCGCATTAAGCGACTGATGTCAAACACTGTATCGTTTGGCATCGGTCTCTAAATGTATCTGTATAATCTTAAAAGTAAAATTTAAGTTAGCTGGCTGTATACCTACTTATTAGCTGGTTCGACTGTACTTATCACAGCTTCTTCTCTTGTACTACGAAACAGATTAGCAGAATGAGGTTAAAATATAATCTACGTGGATTCTTTCAATGTTTAAAACATCATTTTTAAAGAAAAATATATCTATTATCAAAAGAAACAACAATTACCTCTCTATAAAACTGATAAGTCGGTAGCTCTCCACCTAAACAACAGTTCTCAGCCATGGGATGAGGATACGGTACAGGTAAACAAAGAATCGGTTCCCTATTTATAAGAAAAATAGACACATTCGACCGTTCGGCCGATCGTAAAATTGATCGGCACAAACAATTTTCATCGTAACACCGACGTGCGCATTCATCAAAAAACATAAATACCTAGCGTGGATAAGAAGATACCCCTACGGCGAATATAAGCGAAAACCATTCATCATTATTCATTCCTTCAGCTGACAGATTGTGATGTGAAACACTTCGGAGTAATAACTTTAACACGCTTCGGCGCGGGCGTCTCCTTGATAGATGTTTTTTGAAATAACGAAACGTTAACATGTGTTTTTTTAGATACACGCGGTAATTACGTCAGCGGTACGTATGAGCTTTTGTCTCAGATTGTGATGAATGATATTCCTGTTGTGACAGCCACGAACAAACGGACAACGTACATTTTATGAATGTACGCAGGGATCGTAAATTGTTCGTTCACAGAGGTATGTTTTTTAAAGTAATCGTAAATTATTACGTAAAGCTTTTTTAAAGTGTTTAAAAGTGTTTAAACTTCGAAAATGTTTGTTGTTAAAAGAAAGTCTTTTGTAGTTTGATATAGAAGATAACACAGAATTTTTGATAGACACTTTTTTATGTAGGTGAGCTTTGTTAGTAAAGTTCTATATTTGTAGACAAGTCTTGAAAAATAAAAAATAAGCTAAATGTAAGCATAAGTAGTTGCGAACAAATATTTTTTGTTTTGAGGTCGACAACTACACCATCCCTAATGGAGGAGATTGTTCATATTTATGGGAAACAATCTATGAATAATATCAACAATTTAATTAGGGAACCTGTTATTTCTTTGGTGACTTTCTTCTAAACAACACATTAGGCATTTTAAGCATTTCCTTATGTTTATAGTTCAAAGTAAAGTCAGTGAGAAAGTAGTTCTTGCTTTTTAAAATTTTTGTTGTATACACTTGAATGTGCTAAATAAATATGTTTTCTTTGCTTTCCTTTTAAAATAAACATTAGCTTCCATAGTCAGCTATGTGTTTCTGAAGAATGTCTAACAAAGCGGACAACGGGTTTGGTGTCCCTTCTGTAGCAACCCTAACCGCATTATGATGTTATCAGTCCACACGATATCACCCCTTAGGTCTCAGTGGAGGAAAGAGGGTTACATTCTAACCCACAGCATAGTCAGTAGTGACTCATGTTATTTTGCATCTAATCTCACTATCACACTAATATTAAAATGGCGAAAGTTTGTGAGTGTGTGAGTGTGTATGTTTGTTACTTCTTCACGCAAAAACTACTGAATGGATTTAGATAAAATTTGGTACACAGATAGTTTATAACCTGGATTAACACATAGGATATTTTTTATCCCGATTTTTATCTTCCCGTGGGATAATTTTCGAGTTGCAGCGGGTGAAGCCGCTGGCAACAGCTAGTAAACTCATAAACTAAAGTATCTGTTAGCTATACCACTTAGGCAATACGATGAGTTTATGATGCAGCAGCATTAAAGTAATACAGCTGTGAAACTGAATCTTATTCACTGTAATGAAACATAAATATCATCACGCCAGTAATCCGCGAAGGGAAAGGCAGAGATGTACATAATAGTACACTCACATTTTTCCAGTTATTTTTAAGTTCCATGTAAAAGGGGGCGAGCCTATTACACAATTAGGGTAGTTAACAAAAAAAAAATTGTCCGTCAGATAGATTTCCAAAAAATATTGCAAACGTATTTTTCTTTTTTCACGTAAACAAACAATGAAGACGATACAGTGCTTTGAAAACTCGTGTGACGTCATATTCTAAGACATCAGTATGGAATTTTTTAGCGGTCAGTGACGTCACAAATCCCCACACAAATATTTGACGCGTTTTATCTTCGTAATTATTTTTCTTGGTTTGATAAAACAAAAAATACGTATCCAATATTTTTCAATAATCTAACAGACGGACTAATTAGAATCACATTTTTTCTAGTCAGTAAACATCCTTATTCAGACCAGGTGGCTGCTACTAAGGAATTCGAGATGGAAAAACCCAATAACACTTTGACCGACTCGGGAATCGAACCCAGGGCCTCATGTTCAGCAGTCGCGCTTGCAATCACTAGACCAAAGAGTCAGCCAGACTTATATTAAGTCTAACTCCAGGTTTCTTCACGATGTTTTAATATCGGACCAAACCACAAAAAAAAAACTAAATCTTCAAACTTTTATCTCAAAAAAAGTATAATCCTGCCGTCCACTATCAAAATTAATCACAAACTATTAATTTATCTCACGTCAACCATTAAGAGTCAGCTAAGTGACAAAAGAAAAACACGGAGCCGGCAAGGCATCTGTCTTTTCATACTCAACTTAACTAAAAGGATTAAAATGATATCTTCCGTCGTCTGACAGCCAGTGTGGTCTCCCAAGCGTTAACAGAAGACGTCTTTTGTTAAAGAATTTTTGTTACCATAAGCTTTTAATACCTTTATGCCATTGCTTTTTAATTTTAGCATTTCATAAAAGGGTTGATTTTTAATCCCGATTACGTGTACCTACATTGAAAACTTTTAGGTCCTCTATTGTTAGATTTTTAGTTTCTATTCTTATTGCGGTAAGTTAATTTCGATTTCTTTGGGATGAGAAAAAGACTTTTATACTTATAATGGAATTAAAAAAGGTTATGTGCATCTTTGAAATCCTATTAAATTATATAACGTTTTGGTTTTTTGTGTGGGCGCATACAAAAGTAAAATGTTCCGTGACTCATATGATTCATAAACCAGGTAAATTAATCAGAATGGGCACACTAAACCACAACATCCTAAATCTAGGCTTCCTAAGGAATCTTATAAGTTCTGGGAAGACTTAATAGGGTATTAAATCGATCGCGTTAAGGCACGCGAATTATTTCATAACTTAGAAGGTTTCGTTAACGCACCGAATTTCTCACAGTGACCGGAATTTTGAGCAAAAAGTTGTGGTGTATTTTTATTGAGCATTTTTAAGGCCACAGCAGATTTTTTTAGCAATATTTGTTCATAAAATACCTTAAAATATAATAAAGTAGGTAAATATTTACAAGTTACAATGTAGAAAGAATTTTTCTAAGGGATCAATATTAAATCATAGTAGTATGATAAATATAAAATACAGTTGAAGTTTTCAAAGCAGCTGATGCCTGTATTCATTCAAAGTTTGCGGTTTCGAAGACGCACAGTCGATCGCTTAAAGCTCCGAAAAAAATAATTTATTGTAATAAGTCGTCGTGAACACTCGCCACTGCTCGGCTCATCTCGTCCCGCTCCGCACCCCTCTCCCGAGCGTATACTCGACTCGACTGCAATGGCTCTACCAAAATTCAGTCGACTGGTAGCAGCGTCTGGGCACGGTCGCGCCACACGACGCTCTGAACGGACTTACGTTACGGTCAAAACACGCTTATCACTTACGCGATACGAAATTGAGTTACGGACTTTACTGAATACAACCAGTTAAATTGTATTAATAAAATATTTCGAACAGTACTTCAGTGAATTTTCAACGGTTCGTTAATACTGGTGTGGACAGTTTATGTGAAAAATTTGTTTACGTTTTGAAGGAGGTTAAATCACCGGATTGTGAATTGATATTGACGCATCATGATCATTATCTACACAAGGACTATTTGTTAAATTGAAGCCGAAATAGTGTTCATAAATTGATGGATACTACACATCCGGCAAGGGGACGCAATACGCGAACGCCGACGGAAAAAACATGACACTGAGCCTATCGTGTCTTGTTTTCTTTCTTCCTTGATATTTGATTTTCCCCATGATGGCTCAACAGAAAACTTTTTCAAGAAACTATCTTTACCAAATCCTGTTTTGGTTCGTCATCGGCCTGAATGTGGCAGATCAGAGCTCCCTGCCACTAAAGTATGAAGCACCTGATGACTGCCAGTGGTGGTTGCGAGGCCCCAACGATGCACACGAAGTTTCCCTCACGTGTAAACTACGCACGATAAACAGTGAATTCGACACAACTAACTTCAGTGTTATTCCTTCTGAACATACCACCTCTCTAAGAATAGAGTGCAATGAAGAGATGATGTATAAAAGCTCCCTCGATGATCGGAGTTTTGCACATCTAGTGAAATTACGTGAACTTGTTTTAGATAACTGTAAAATTGGAAGATGGCCGCCCGGCGTACTCTCCGGCTTGAGAGACCTCCGAAATTTAACGATTCGAACGAAAAACACAGAGTGGGCCGCTATGAGTTTAGAGATAGCATCAGAAAGCTTTACTGCTGTTCGACAGTTGGAAAAGTTGGATCTCAGTTTCAATAACATCTGGTCGTTTCCCGAGAACTTGTTCTGCCCGTTAACCAACTTAGTGTATTTGAATGTGTCTTCTAATCGTCTGCAAGATGTGAGTGATTTGGGATTCAGAGAACGAGCAATGCACCAAGCACTGATTAGTGAACAGGATGGCCCAGCTCCCTCGGCGCCTTCTATGTCACATGCAACCTGCTCATTAGATATTGAGGTACTAGACGCTTCAAGCAATCACTTTGTGTTAATGCCAGAAAACGGATTTATGGCTCTCCGTAGACTCAAAGAACTGCACATTCACGATAACGAAATATCGATGGTGGCTGACAAAGCCTTATCTGGATTGAAACAGCTGCAGATAATTGATCTTTCAAACAACAAAATAGTCGCTCTTCCGCAAGATCTGTTCAAAGATAGCAGACCGGTCATCAAAGAAATATACTTACAGAACAATTCTATAAGTGTGCTTTCACCAAGCTTGTTCGCCAACCTAGATCAGCTGTTGGCGTTGGATTTATCAAATAACCATTTAACAAGTACTTGGATTAATGAGAATACTTTCACCGGTCTTATAAGAATGGTGTTGTTGAACTTATCGAATAACAGATTAACGAAGCTCGATCCCAAGATTTTTAAAGATTTATATACTTTACAAATCCTTAACGTTCAGCATAACATGTTGGAGAGCATTGCTGCTGACACATTTGCACCTATGAATAATCTACATACGTTGATCCTTTCATATAACAAGATATCCCATATCGATGCCTATGCACTAAACGGTCTGTATGTACTGTCTCTACTATCTATAGACAATAATCACCTTGAAGAACTCCATCCAGAAGCATTTAGGAATACATCCTCCCTACAGGATTTGAATTTAAATGGAAATCGTTTAAAGAAAGTACCCATAGCGCTAAGAAATATGCGTTTACTAAGGACTCTTGATCTGGGAGAGAATCAGATAACGTCTCTGGAAGAACCCGGTTTCGTCGGTTTACATAACGTATATGGCCTTCGTCTTATTGGAAATAAAATAGAAAACATAAGTAAAGAAGTGTTTACAGATTTACCGTCCCTACAAATTTTAAATCTTGCACGCAATAAATTGAAGCACATCGATATGAACGCATTCGAAACCTTATCTACTCTGCAAGCTATAAGGTTGGATGCCAACCAACTCACAGAAATCCAAGGCCTATTTGTAAATATTCCATCTCTATTGTGGCTAAATGTATCCGATAACCAAATAGAGTGGTTTGATTATACTGTTATCCCTTCGGGACTTCAGTGGCTGGATCTTCATAGTAATAATATCAAGGAACTTGGAAACAACTACCGCATGGATAAAGAATTACGTTTGCAAACACTAGACGCAAGTTTTAACAAAATGACAAAAATCTCGGCTTTCTCAATTCCCAGCAGTGTAGAGTTGCTGTTCCTGAATGATAATCAAATTACACAAGTTGAAGCTCAAACTTTTGTTGGAAAAACCAATTTAACGAGAGTCGATTTGTATGCAAATCAGATAACTAGTATGGATCTCAATGCGCTTCGTCTAACTCCGGTCGATCCGGGACGGCCGCTACCCGAATTTTATATCGGTGGAAACCCGTTTCAGTGCGACTGTACTATGGAGTGGCTACAGCGTATAAACAAACTGGACCATCTGAGACAACATCCACGTGTTATGGACTTGGAAAGCATTTATTGTAAATTATTATACAATCGTGAAAGGACTTATATTCCGCTAATCGAAGCGGAATCATCTCAGTTTTTGTGTACATATAAAACGCACTGTTTTACGCTGTGTCATTGTTGTGATTTTGACGCCTGTGATTGTGAAATGACGTGCCCATCGAACTGTACGTGTTATCATGACCAACCGTGGTCAGCAAATATTGTGGACTGTTCTGCTGCTGGGTATTCGGAAATACCCAGTAGCATACCTATGGACGCTACTGAACTATATCTAGACGGTAATAACTTTGGTGGTTTAACGAGTCATGCTTTTATTGGACGTAAGAACTTGAAAATATTGTACGCTAATAATTCTAACATTGACGCTCTGTATAATAATACGTTTAGTGGACTAAAACGCTTAACAACATTGCATTTAGAAAAAAACAATATAAAAGAGTTGCTAGGTTTCGAGTTGTCGCCTCTAGAGAATTTGCGCGAGTTGCATCTACAAGACAATAAAATACACTACATCGATAATCGTACCTTCATGGAGTTGAGGCATTTAGAAGTGTTGCGCTTGGAAGGAAATAACATTTACGGCTTCGCGGTGTGGCAGTTCACGATGAATCCATATTTGGTCGAGATAAGTCTCTCGCGGAACCTTTGGTCGTGCGATTGTCAGTACATGCATAAATTTCGCACTTGGTTCAAAAATAATCTAGGAAAAGTGGAGGATGCCCTTAAGATCACGTGTATATTCGATAACGTAACAAACGCTGTGGGTCCACTAATGGCCGATTTTAACTCGACAATTTGCACCAGCCATGTGGGAGGAAGCTCATCTATAATTGAAAACCAAGTAATTAACGATTATCTGCCTCTGCTGCTAATATCTCTGTGCGTGTTCATTACTAGCTCGGCATTAATATGCGGTGTATTTTATTGGCGGCGCGAGCTTCGAGTCTGGATTTATTATCACTGTGGATTCAGAATGTGCTACAAAAGTACAGCTTTCGATGATGAAGCCGACAAAGATCGCCTTTTTGACGCCTATATAAGTTATAGCGTGAAAGACGAGGCATTCGTTGCTCAAATGTTAGCGCCCGGCCTAGAATCCACCGACCCAAGTTTCCGGCTCTGTCTGCATTACCGGGACTTCAACGCTTCGGCATACGTGGCGGACACTATCATAGAGGCCGTAGAGTCATCAAAGAGGACAATAATAGTCCTGTCAAAAAATTTCATCAACAACGAATGGTGTCGTTTCGAATTTAAAACGGCACTCCACGAAGTACTGAAAGAGAGACGAAGAAGACTGATAATAATATTGCTAGGCGAGCTACCGAATAGGGACATCGATCCAGAGCTCAGGTTGTGTTTGAAAGCGAACACCTGTATAGAGTGGGGTGATAGACAATTTTGGCAAAAGTTGAGGTTCGCGATGCCGGACTTGCGGAAGTGTCAGTATCACCGGTCGACAGTGAATATTTACGCTTCGGTGTCTCCGGTGGGGGCCGGGCGGGCGCCGGCGCCGCCCCCTCCGCCGCCGCCGGGGAAGCTCCCCCCCCTGCTCGGCGACGGGCTGGCCCTGCCGACCAGCGTGCACACGCGCGACGCGCACCCCCACCGCATGCCGCCGCAAGCGCAGCTCTGGGCGTAGCGTATGCTCCAACGCAGGTAAACAGACACTGACTTTACTTGCAACGCTTAAGCGTATTAGTCCAATAAAATGGTGATAATTAATCTTAGGTTGTTCCACATTATATTTATTGTATAGCATAAGATTTACGAAGCCTGACACGACTTGCATTTATTTGTATAGATTAGGCCGCTAGTTTTGTTTTAAGTTGTTACGGAATAATTTCCTGATTTTTCTGCGATAGTAATTTATAGATTCCGGAAAATCCGATGTAAATATTAATATTTGTTTAAAAATATTTCAGTGACTATAAATAATATTCGATTCGCTTAAATATTATATAATGCCAAAGTTTAAAACTTATAGCTATGTACAGATGCATTTATTATTATAATTTCGATATAGAATAATCTTTGTCAATGAAGAGTCTGTAAATATTATGATTTGTATATAAAACTGTAAATACGCAAAACAATTATGATATAAAAAAACGAAAACAAGAAATACACATTTTTAAAATTTTATTTCCTTTTGTTTTATTTGTTGTGTTACCTTATTATTTGTTTTTATTTTATTTTTATTGGTTCAGTATTCAAGACTCATGCCAGACACTAAACGAAAATCTAAACACCAAGAACTTTGAAATGAGGACAAAGTTCTAACACAGTTGCATAAACTTGGCAAGTCTAAAGTACTCATGTTAAAATGGAAGTAGGTTCGAACACTAACTCAGGCAATATGCAAACATATTGAAAATTGAAAGTCACTCTAGCAAAGTTTAGTGCGAGTAAATGGTACCCTGAGTACGCTCCACGTT
The DNA here is from genome assembly GCA_932274075.1 of Diarsia rubi. Classification (NCBI taxonomy): domain Eukaryota; kingdom Metazoa; phylum Arthropoda; class Insecta; order Lepidoptera; family Noctuidae; genus Diarsia; species Diarsia rubi. The sequence goes on along the minus strand of OW026424.1, from coordinate 12,452,679 downwards.
ATATACTTCGACGCTGAAGTTCTGTACATTCAATAATAGGTTCGGGTACTTACTCTGCTAGTAAAATTAACACAGAATAATTCACTCAAGTTTAGTTAAGGTTCTCAATAATATATAACTTAAATTAGAAATGGATCTAACACTGAAGTTATACAAAATGAAGCAGTTAAGTAAGTATGCTCAATAATCTGTAACTGGCCATCTTTAAATCAGAGATCATTTGTTAAAGCAAAATCTGATGAAAATGACAGCGATATTGGTGAAGCGTCGTTGGTACCTGAAAATGATAAAAGCTTTATACATAAATTATAGCTCTTAACCCCTCGAAGTTATTCAATAAAGAAATGTCTTGTTTGCAAGGCAAAAAGTCCACTAAAAGAAAAAACGACGAAAGAACTTGTCTTAAAAGTAGATAGGAATTATTTTAGAACTTCCTACCTTAACTAATTCAATTTGACTCTCAAGTTGAGCAAAAAAGGGAATAAGAAATTTGGGGATGTCGAATTTATCGGAGCTAATAAGTAATGTTGAAAGAGAGACATAATGTATGTGGGGAGTGAAGATGCTAAGTGAGAGACGATAGCCAATAATTTTATTATATTTATTGCCGAAGTAAGACTAAAATGACGTGATGTTTATTGAGGAAAAAATAACGCATCGTGAAATGTGGATCTAACTTACCTACATTACAATAATGTGCTTATACATTTGTTCAGTACAAATAATTCTGACATAGAAGCACTAACTTGAATGTAATATTTAATAGATTATGTTATTTGTTGTTAGACAGACATTTTTATTGTTTTCTAGTCTAGGTCCTTGCTAAACATCGTCTTCTAGCTGGATGACCGATTAATTAATATATAACATTATTGACAGCCTAGTTGGTCTAGTGTTTGCGATCGCGACTGGTCAAGGACCTGGGTTATACTTCCCAAGTGGGACAAATTGTTATTAGGTTTTGTCTATCAGGAATTGCTTGCTAGCTGATTGCAATAGACTTTGCTCCAATTACATGACATTTTAACATAACAGATTGTGAAACGTGGGTACACTATTAGGTACCTGCTTAACCCTTCAGAGTCTACAGGCGTGAACATTATCTTACAACTAAATCATCAACATACTAATACCACTACCAAGCAATGACATGTTGAAGTGATGACGTATTGTAATCCGATAATCCTTAGCCACATAAGTGGCCATCTTGCGATACCAACCTGCTATTGAGCCGAAGTATAGCAATAATGCATTAACAGTGACAAATTGTTCGCCTAAGGGGATAATAGAAAACCGCTTATCTGATTTAGCTGACCCACCGTTAGCTGAACACAATTTCAAAGCAGGTCATCAGTATACTACCACAGGAACTGTGATGGAACTATCAACACTGTTTGTAATGGTAAATAGAGAAAATCATACGTCATCACTACGTAGTATAAAACAAAGTCGCTTTCTCGTGGTTTTTTTTAATAGATAGAGTGATTCAAGAGGAAGGTTTAAGTATCTTTTTTGCACCCGTGTGAAGCCGGGGTGGGTCACTAGTATTTAGTAAACTGAAATAGCAGGCATGGAGTCTGGATTTGTGCCCGGTTGATGGCAATAGGCTCGCCCTTTATTTAAGGGACTTAAACGTAACTAGCGAAATGTTGGTGCTCTAATGGGTACAACTCTGCCTAAATCTTAGGGGATTTCAGGCGTGATATTATGTTAAGTAACATCACACGAGTTAGAATGATTCCGAAAACACTTTATTACTTGAATATCGCTTAGCAGATAAGTAGTGCTATAAATGATATTGAAACATTTAATATGTTACTAATTTATTTTCCAGAAAAATTTTGAAAGATCTATCTCAGTTTCCGTCACAAAAATAATATATATCGTACCATACAAAGATGCTCAATAGTAACTTGCAAAGCCGTCTCACGTCTCTATTATCGACTTAATTCCATATATTACCCGTCGTCACCATCATCATATACTATAAGTAGCAATTCGCCCTTTGACTTGTCAGCCCATTCTCTTTCCATTATGAACATACACGCTGCGATAAATTCTCATATTTTCCACCCCAAGACGCCAACTTACATTTCCCTTGCTCCTGCGAACGGCATCTAGTCGTCGACTCATGAAACTCCTATTATCTGTTTGTGGACGAATCAAAACGAAATCAACATCAGTTATTTTTGTCGTTCGCACCCTTATCAAAGGCCGTGGATGGGTCAGTTTAGAGATTGTCAGACGTTTTGGATCTATAAGGATAGTGTTTTGTATGTTCCAATCCCTCTCTAGACATCTGTCGCTTTTTTATGTACTTTTTGTATGTTCAAATAGATATTATGTTTGTATTTCCATTTCGTTGGATATGAAAGGATAAAACTAGGCAAATTGATTCCAAGCCTATAACGCAATTCCTTTAGTTCTTTGTTCGAACTTTGATCTGATTCTACAAACATCTGTACATCCGAAAATTCATCTCACACATTTCTATATTAACTAAAACACAAATGTAAGTAACTGATCCAAAACTTATTTCTTCCGCTAGTTGTCACTTATTTAGGGATACTTTATTGGTTGTAGGTACAAGTAAAACTCCCTGTCCTGAAGCAATATCTGTCTCCTTGCGTCAACGAAATCTGGTGTCGCTACTCAGTGTAGAAGTAATGGGAAAACTTGTTTGCTACTGTGGCCAATGTGCCGAGCAAATTTATGATAGGTAGGAGTCTTTATGACAAGTTTATGTGGACTAACCTTTTGTGGAGGGTCACAATTGTTGATATTTTGTTAGATTCTCCTTAAGTTCAAATCATTTATGGAGGTGATTTAAAATGTAGTTTTCATTTTAATAGGTTTGGAAACACATTTAGATCTTGTTTAGCATAATTAGATTGGATCGACATTTTGAATAGTTTGTGAAAATGTGAGGTTTATTTTTTCGTGAATTCCAGTCTTTCCGGTAATTTAGTGTCCATAAATAAAATTGACACACATCGATCTGTCTTTTGGATTATGTTTCAGAAACCAGTAATTTACCTACAGACAAATTCGCCTAAAATTATTATCTAGTTAAGTTAGAATTTATATAGACGTTCCTTTACCACACCCAAGCCACCACTTGCTTACATAGTATCATAACAAAACAACGGAAATATTTATAACTAAATTGATAAAGGTACGGTATGCAAATTAATGACGCTAGCAGATTCTCCCACTAGTAGTAATTTAGGGCGAGTCCTGTCCGACGGACAAAGGCGTCAACACACGTCCAAAACTTTAAACTACACAATAAACCTGTATATAATAATAATTTAATCCAATATTTTGGGACCAGCGCCGGACACAGCCACCGTAATGGAATTAGTTTTGTAATTAACTTACTTTATCGCTAAAAGGGGATACTCAGTACTATCTGCGCTGAAAATTCAAGTCCCATACATTTGTATGTTGAAATGGAAATTACAGAACCACCAGTATTTACTAAAGTTAAGAGGGACGAAGGTTTAATCTGTTTGTGGTACTATTAGACATAAATACGACCGAACATTATATGTATTAAGGGATGGTTCTGCTGCCACGCAAATGGGGGTTATGTAAACAGTTCGTTATATAAATTCGTGTTAGATTTTGTGTTGGAAATGTAATTTTAAATGTCGTTATGTAGGTTAGAGAGTTCAGGCCCCAGCAGTTGTTTTAATTGAATACCGGAATTTTCGAACTGTCATGAGTTTAGTTCAGTTTGAGGCACTTTCAAATGGCTCGTGCTAATTTTACTACCGAGTTTTGGATAAGTTTAGAATGAATCAATATAGTGGTCACTAACTAGCGCAATGTTTTAGTATTTCTGTTAACTATGACATTGACACCAATTTCTGAAAGCAATAATATTTCAAACGGTCATCATATTTAAAATAAAGCTTGCCCTGTTTACATAACATATTCTAAAACTAAAGTATTTACCTCATACTAATAAATAAGCAAGTAAATAAATCAGTCTACCACAATTATTCTTTTTAAACAATTCTAAAAAAATATTTTAACTTATTATTAAAACGCGACCATGAAATAAAAAAAACAAAACATAAACAAAACAGATCATTATAAAAGGACGAATGAAAGAGTTAATTTAGTGAAAGATGAATGTGTCGTGATAGATTCATTTCCCTTAATTGCCGCTGGAATTATAATCTAGAGCCTTTAACAATTATTGGTCAACACGTTTGAGTAGCCATGCGTACATAATTAAATCCATCTAATGGTGGGCAACGTGTCAATGACAATTTTTGATTAAATATATTTGGCTCGTTTAGATAATCAAACTTTGCCCGCTTACGCAGTCTAAGGTCATCAAGTATGCAGGTGTCAGGACATGCAGCTTGGTACAAGCTAAGGGAGTTCTATAACCAGTAGTGAGTTAAGTCAGGCTGTAGATGATACCCACCTGGGCTGCGGGTTGTTGGAAGAGATACCGTGGCCTCAACATAAAGGGCTACAAAGGAACATGGGTGGTTTTTAGTCAGTGGAAGTCTGACACTCCCTTTCGCTCTGCCCAAGAGCGGGAGAGGTTACTTGATGATTTTCCACCACCCAAAAAAAAGGCTGTAGATGATTATGTTGAGATGTTGCTTAATATGTTTTTATGACATAGTGTATCCTTTTCTGCGCAGTCATAAAATTTTACGTGTTGCATCATCGAATTTATTACCAGGTATTCTTTTTATGTTTCCCTCATTTCTATTACGACATTATAATCAAAAACAAATTTGATTCGTTATGAGAATAAACAGCAAATCTACATAATCAACTTCGAATATATCAAAGCAAAAAAAAACTGGAATCCAACATTAATCACAAAGAAGATCCCATGAACAAACCTAATACACATTCCTTTGAAGTACGTCCAATGTCATTTGAAATAACTTTGAATTTCTGAATACTTAAAGATATTAGCTTACTTACATGTAGGCCTAACAAAGGAGCCATCTGCTGGAAAATGCCATATGGTACGACAAAAGACGCATGCGCAATTTAATAGCATCCTAGTAAAAGCAACGGATCCCTTTGAATAGATATCTTCTAAATACACAAGTACGAAAAAAAGGCTCGTTGTCATTCGATAATCCTTTACGCACTAGAGATGTCACCGGCAAAGATCAGCTTTCGTCCAACGGTGGGTTTGCGTAACTCAATACATGTATAGCAGACGGCATTCCATCACAAACATAAATCTTAATGAGAACGTAATAAGATCTATTATTGGTTGTTGATGTAATGTCAACCACAGACCGCAGAACGAGGACAATCGAGGACAAAAAGCATCAGATAATATGCCATCCCTTAATCACATGCACCGTTGCTCCCGAAAAAATATTTGGTAGTTTGAAGCATTCCTATTTATTCGTTAACAAATCTATTTTGGAACATCTATTTGTGCATTTACAACCGGCTTACAACATACTCTCTCGAGTAGAATTTGTTGTCAAAATGTTAAAACTTCGCCTCGGATTGTAAACGGTTGGGTGTCGTGTTCTAAATTTGTATCGTTTCTAAGAATGTTTTGGGAGCGTTCAGTAATACAATATATCTCTGGTACTGTTAATTTCACTGAGAATGCCGTGATCTCGTGCACTTTTTAGTGTCGTTAATTCAATCTGGAACTTGCTAAAGAATTTGAATAGAGTGTCAGCCATGAGAAATTTCGGAGCGCAGTAAATAGCTCCACAGAGAGACCGTCACTATAGTGAGTTCATTTCGAGTTTCCCAACATTAAATTTGGATGTCACTTTACCATCCTTCCGATAGTAAATCCCGTGAGCGCTTTATCAACGCCATTAAAATAAAAGTGTTCGCAAAATATCCTACAGACTTTAGCACCGATCGTTAAAATTCGTCAGTTTAATGTAGTAAATATTGTTTAATTGGTCAATAACTGTAAAATGTCCAGTATTTCGAACAAATGGTTCATTATCTTCTTCAATTCTCTAGTGTAGGTATATCTCTTCTGAATTGGAGTGTCAATATAAATTACAACCCTTCTAAAACAAAGCGAAATATTAGGCAAACATTTTACACAAATTATTAAACAAAATTACAATTCTAAACCTTCCAAATATTAATTGAGTCGACTACCAACTGAACTGGGAGCTGTATTAAATTTACACCACGCGGGTATTATCAAATTAGACTATGAATCAAAACGCCCCAAGTGTATGTTCCGACCTTTATTTGCGTAGTAGTCGGCTTATGAATAGCATATTACTGAAGGCCTATCCCAAGCGGGGTATATGGTTTAGATAACCCAGAGACGGCGGTTACCAGAACCGAGTGCCAATAATTGACTATCAAACTTGAAATATAGCTTTCTTGGCGGCTTGACGGCGATAGTTGGATGAGTTATAGCCGGTCTTGGTCCTGGGGGAACGCGAGACATTTTGTTAAGCCGCGCAAAAGTCGCACTTTAGCTGCGCTGGACTAATCATAACATTTCAGTTAGGTTTATGTATGAGCTCTTTTCCCGTCGTAACTTTCTGATCCGCATGTTACGATTACAAGCTTTAACGTACTCGTAACTCGTGAAATTCACGATGAAGCTGTAGAATTATTTGAACTAAATTCATATTAAAATAGCACTTCATTTGATTCAAAATTCATAATCCTACAAAGGATGGTTCCTAAATCACAGCAGTCATTAGACTTAACATAAATTATTCAGTTGCATAACAAATGTACAGATGTAAAGCGCGATCGGTACGTAACACATGTTAACACGGGTCTCATTCATTAAATATTGAGGATGACGCTATAATTTACAATGAGTCCGCATTGCTTAAGCTTCGTGTTATGAAAATTTAATCAAAGTTCGCAGCCCCAAGTGTATCGGTACGGATACAGTTTAATGGGTTCCGTAGCGTTTCTGCGCCAGTTATTTGCATCGCCGACTTGTTTTGATCACAAAAGTTTTGTTATATTGCTATTTGATTTGAAAATACAGCGGCGTATATCCAATTTTTTCAAAACAATTGTAACTGTGAAACAGAACTGGATTTTGCGTGCTTGGTTTTAAATAGTAGTCGTGAAATAAACATACGAACGAATTAGTTACTTGTTATATTATAAAATTCATAGCGTGAATTTTCAGATTCATTCATGAATGCATTAAACGTTGCGTTGTCATGCGTTATTGATATCTTGCAGGCATAATTTCACCTGAATAAACGTTTTATTTCTTATAAGCCAGACGTCTACCATTCAGGTAACGTTTTATATTTCTCTATTAATTTACTTTTCGTAGAAAACTCAACGATTCTAGCTTAAGTGTTTGAGATCAAATAGTTCAGTCTTTAAGGTCATCAAAAGTACAATGACCTAAGCATTCCTTAAGGAGTAGAACGAAAACTCCGTGTAACATTCCGTCACCACTGACATCTGCTTCATCATTAGAGTAAAGAGACAACCTAAAAAATGACTGAAACATTCATTAATTTTAGTTTGTCATAGGCTACTAATTTGTAAGATATACTGCCGGCTACTAATAGCTTTGTATCCGGGAACACATTAATGAAATATTAAAACTCTTTGGATTTTTCTCGTATAGGGACTCCGCAAACGTATTTATGTGTCATTTAACACCAATAACAGCTGGAATATCATCAGTGTAAAGTCAAAACATTTCATTATAGTTTATGTGACAAACTACGTCGGGTGTGGTCCAGCTAATTTGAGAAATCCTAAATTTGTATTAATATAAAACGTTCTAATAAAAACAAATTAAGTTTAAATTAAAGTTTTTCGTGACATTTTGAAATTCATTTGTTTACTTGTAATAAAATATGGTTCCGAATTATTAGAGACAATGTAGTCTGCTACACTGATGACAAAATAAATTGTCGAAACCATTTGGACTAAAAATATGATAGACTTCAAAAAAATATCAGAAAAGGGTTTACCGTCGCCAAACACAAAGCCGCAGGCGATGGCTGAAAAAAAAAAGTCCGCAGCTCTAAAAAATTCAGCTCTCGAACAGAATTGCCAGTCCAATGACTTTTACTTTTTCTTCGTAATGCACCATTGCAATATTTCAACCCTATAAAAGCCGTTATAGCTGCAATTGGCTTTAAGAGATCTATGAGTCGACTTAAATTGTACTCACTTGGCTAAAAATAGCTATTTCTCACTAACCTTTGTACTTAATAATACTTGGCATTGAACGAGTACCTACTGTTATTTATAGATTAAAAACTATTACTCATTCATTTAATTAACGAATTGTATATATTTTATGTTCAGTCAACATTTTATTATAACTTATCTATTTATATTTCTGGCTTCTTTATAAAAATTACATAGCGTAACTAAATACATTTCACGTAGGTACATCTGTTCTGTGTAACGCTAACGGTATGCTAGCACACACCAATAGCCTTTCACAACCCCAGTTATCAAATTCAAAATCCTTTTTACCATTGATAGAATGTCTTTCTTAATCGGCTGGGTAAATGTCAGGTTTATCATTATTTAGCTGAGAGAAATCAACATCCACAGCCTGACTTTAGTCGCTTTGCTTGTGTCAAGGTCCACGTTCTTGTGCTGCGGAACAGCCACTGATGTCTTATAAAGACCTCTGTCAAATATCGCCACTTCGACTGATTCTTCCCCTTTTTTATTTTCAATATCTAGTCCATCCCTTCAATGTAATGTAATCTCCACCCTTGTCTCCTGCTTTACCCTGGCCTAAAACTGGCCAAGTGCGAGCTGGACTCGTGCATGAAGGATTCTGTACCATCTTAACTATAACATTTCATCACGCCCTCTCAAATTTTTATTTGTTGTAATAGCGGGAATGGAAATACATATTCTGTGATATTTTTAACTATCTACATATTATATCAGACAGACAGACGGATGGATGGACGGACAGCAGATGCTTAGTAATAGGGTCCCGTTCGTTCGTTCGGCTACGGAACCTTAAATAAGTTTACTTTTGAGTGCTTAATATCCAACATGGTGTGAATATAGGTCACCATATAGTTTCTGCATCCCATATTGACCTTCATAAAATTGATAACCTATATTGGAATAATCAGTAAGAAGTCTTTATCGTCCTCTTCCGAACTTGTTCAGTCTACAAGTGTAACATTGATTACAAAATTTAAATACTTATAAACGTTCAAGAAGGCCAGTCTAGACACGTTTATCATCAAAGGTACCTCCATTTTAGGCACAAGTTTGATTGCTACCAATCAACTTTACACTCACGTTTCAATCTGTTTCTCCAAATAAAGAGATTGTGAGCAAGAAAGCTCAGTAAAGGCTTCGTGGCTGACATATTCACAAATCTGGGGTATAAGGGCCTTTCATGATCGATATTTGGTAAATTCAAGAACTTTCTGTTGGCTTTTGATAATATTGCTGGAATGACTGGACATTACGATGGTATCCCCGAAGGGTTAGGCAGATATGTACCGAATAATACATTCACATTTCACAAGACATATTGAAATCCTATTAGTAAGCGAAACTATTGTTACCAACTAGATACAAATCTAGACTCCGGGACTGCCACTTAAAAATACAAAAACCATTTAAATGTAATACTTTAGTCAGTCTTGAATATGTAATTGTCACGAGAGCATAGTAATTCAATCCCGCAAAAAATATACAATGTTCTACTTCAAGAGATACACATTTTATAGTGCTCTACTATAGAATACAAGCCCACAGAATTTAACTCTCCAACGCAATGTAAAGTACGTGTACCTATTTTGGAACTAGGGTTACCGCATTCAGGACGGCTAGATTAGTTTGGAGGTCGATTCCATCTACAGAGAGGGTCCGATACGTTACCCAATTATATTATCTGTTTATTGAGTGTGAACTGGGACTCCTGTAGGCAGCATTTCGTAACATATCACCTAGTATAAGTTCACTTAATATACACATAAATTATAAAAATGATATTGTGTCGTTATCAGTAAACTTGATGGTCGGAATCGTCATCACACTTGGCCAAAATTACTAGTCAAATATAGAGATTTAAAATAATTGTAGAGCGGGCATTTAGAAATAAAGTCATGCAAAAACTTTCCTGAACATTTTGCGAGTTTGACACTCAAATGCTATTTGACAAGAAGGCGTATGATATTAGACAGAGCTAATTGTTACTAAAATAAACAATATTAAATTGGTAAACAATTTTTTCGTCTTGTCACGTTGTTCGCTAGTGTTCATTTGCCATACAATAATGGAACCAATTTTGGGCATTAATTAACTAAACTCACTCATAAAAAGCTATAGACACGCCGGTTTTATTTGCTCGGATAGAGACAAAGTAACACTCAAACATCACAAGCAGTACTTACAAATTCAATCATGTCTGAACACAGCAATATTCAAATAGGTAGATACTGTTTGTGGCTTACTACATTCGGTGATATCAGTAGATCTGCCTCCTCTAAGGTCGAATAAGCCGACATAGAAATAAGATACTGTTTGGTAAACACAAAAAGAAACAAGTTCCTCTAATACCTGAGATTGTCAACGGCGATAAAATGGAACGAGAATCCTTTCTTGATATCGGTGAAATACGCGTATGTGTTTTGTTTTGGTTGTAGTCCTTTTCTTATAAGGGTTGAAGATAGTTCATCTTAAACTTTACTTGAACTTCTGAAAGATAAATCTTGTTAATACTTATTTATTTTTCATTGTTTAACGACACGCGTAGGTAGGTCGGGAGCGAGGGAACTCCTAAATAATACCAATTTGTCAAAACGCCATTATAAAACCAGTCAACACTGTCTAAACTGAGCCGGAGGCAAAAACTAGTATTTTACATATAGTACCAAACTTTCTCTTAGGTGTTCCCAACCAAATTATTACTGAATAATTTCAAAGCACATTATGCAGCGTTAAAAATATTTACTGCTAAAGCTGGAAACATGTTGGCACCTGGTCTATCCAATGTGTCAAGTAAAGTTCTCTGTGGTCATAAATACAAAGCAAAGTTGTATTTTCTATCGCCCGAGGTCAAATTTAATTATCATGTGTGCGATGAATATTCTTATACATTTGTATATGACGCCTACAGATACATATAAATCAATGCAGTGCCGCTGCCATATTTCAACGAGTAACTTAAACAATAGTTAAAATAATAGTGTCGATGCTCAAGAATAATTATTTAGGGAACATTTTAAATAAATCAATGAATAAATTAGAGGCTGCTATTATGCTTGATTTAGATGACAGCTCATCTGTTACGAACAAATTGCGTTTAGAGCTTTTAGTTTTCGATGAAGAATATTAATATTCGACAAAAAACTGCCACTTTAAGGAAATGCACCATTTTAATTCTTCTAAATATTTAGAAGTTGATCGATCAGCTTAGATGGCTTGAGTTTTAATCCCTTTAGAATATTTTGAATTTCTTAAAGGATTACTCCACGAAATACTGTCACGCATGCTCCATAATATTCATGCCCCCTAAACTAAGAAGCTTTACATACTGAAGGATTTATCTTAAAATCATAAACCTGTATTCAATACGTTATCATTGTAATACTTTTTGCGCCTAAAATTCATGTAAATTCAAATGTAACTATTAGAACTCAAGAGTACCATTGATATAATATTGCAATTGATGCAAATTTTAGTGTTGTTTGGTCAAATAAACAGAGATTATTGTACTTCCAATTTATAACTCGATCTTGTCCCTGTAAAAAAATGGCAATCTTGTCTTCAAACATTTAAATAAAAAGACAATCTCCAAACAAGATTATGTTTGACGACACGATTGGCATTTTTTTACCTCAAGTTTTGACTGAAAATGAATCAAAAACTCAACCAGAAACACTTTTGCTTTAACTATTTGAAGAAAGGCCTAGTGATCAGAATACATGTTAAATTTCGACACTGATATGATCTAGAAAATCTTAGAAGAGTGAAAAACAAGATGACATACATAAAATTCAAGCTAATATCGATTAAGTATACCAATGTATGTCTTTAAATAGAACTACCCAGTAATTCTATAACTGAATTGGGGCGATCAGAACCAGCCATTTACGAGTCGACCGATCACGCTTCAGCGGAGACTAGCGCTTAGCTATCGACTCTGGAATATTTTACGACTCTTTTTATTTATACGTGATTCTATTACATATTAGCAGTAATAAAACCAAGGATTATTATTGCTCTCGAGATAAATTCAGCTATTTGCTCTTGAGATAAGTACCAGACATAACATTGAAGTCTTATAATGATTTTATATCAAAGTTTGAGAATAAAAGATGCGGCTTTGTTTTTCTTCTCAAGAATTTTGGTTTGTAAGTGTGGTTAGCTGTCAAGAGATGCGGTGTTACACTTCAACTGAAAGTAACTCGTAAAACAGTTTCTAGTAAACATGGCACCCACCTATCATCATAAATAACGGCTAAACAAAGCGAAGAATTCTACTAAAACATTCAAAGGGATAGCTCTTTAATTCATCGATTGTAGCGTCCAATAAAAAATAAAATTACCGAAGTTTTGTTTTAAGAGACCCACAAAAAGAGCTAGCGATGGTTTTAACTTTTTTATTTCTCCAGTAAGGCATGGTAATTAAGAGGAGGTCTGCTAGTTTCAACGTAGTGGCTCCTAAACGTAGTCCCGACTGACATTAAAGCAGAGGGAATGGTGCTGTGATCCACAGATGCACACAACTTCTAGAAGTGTCTAGAAGCACTTTTGAGGTTAACGAACTTGGGCGCACATAGCGTGAAAACTTTTTATATTTGGAACGATTGCTTCGCACGTGTTTATGTTGCCAGTGTATAATTTTGCGTAATAGGTAGGTAAGTTTTTGTAACGCCTTGTTAGATGGCTTGTATGCAGTGATTGAGATGTTTTGATTAACACGAACGTTGTAAGACGGAACAACAATTAAATAACCATTATAAGCAGTTTGATGTTAGACTATTTTGCCGCTTCACTTTAATCTCGGTTGATGAGCGCTTCAACTTAATGTGAAATAATGAAGAAGCTATAATTACACCTGCAGTTACTTTAGTAATTACTTATTCGATAATGTTTTTGGGACATCTACTGCTACTCCTGGAGAATAATATATTATCTACTATGAGAAGGAAGAATTTGGTTGTTATTCAGGAAATCTCCAAATCCAGACTTAATCAGAGCCACTAGATAACTCAAAGAACAAAACGTTTTTTCTCTCTAGAGAAAAAACTGTAATAACAAAAGGTGAAACTTTTATTTATTTCCATTTGAAAAGCTTACACCAAAGTAGGTTTATTCGAAGATCGTATCCAGTAAGTTTGCATCAACGGTTTTATCCTCCGGGACTCCAACCGTATAAGGATTAGGAATTCGTGCGGATTTGCTTAAAGGGGAAGGCGGGGAAAATTGAGAATTGTTTCCTCTACCACACAGTGAGCAAAGCTCGAGACTCCAGACCGAAATGTTAGACGCGTGAACATTTAGTGTAATTATGGTACTCTTTAGTTTAATCTACCCTTTTGTGCATTATGTCTTTGTAACGGGGACATTAAATGTAAATACTGCGTATTTTGTTTTGGTACTTTATGGAGTAAGATTATATTACTTCTTGATAGGTGGGTAGATAGTTGTTCTATTTTTGATGTCTTAAGCCAAGTACTTATTTTTACATTTTGCAGTTCATACAATATTTTATTAATTTTTATTAAAAACACTTTCATAACCATCATCATTCTTCGGTCCTTACCCCAATTTATTTGGGGTCGGCGCAGGATGTCTTCTTAGATATTTCTCTATTACTCGTCATTTGAGCTGTCAGCTCTTTTCTAGCCTTATCATCATTTACACGGTCCAGCTATCGTTTTTTAGCCGTACGCCACTCCTAAAGCCATTCTAGCCAATCTACATTCATACTCAACATTTTCCTCACTTTCGCGCCCAAACATAATAAAATTACCTTCAAACAAAAATTCAGAGCAGACAACATTGTATCAAATCCAACATACAACAGAATCAAATTTACTAACTTCGAAAAGACTCATTCAAACAGTCCATCCTAAATTGGAAAAAACCTTTCATCATACGAGCGTTCCAAAAGCCCATTTCAAAATTTGTTTATTTCACGATCTGATAATTAAGGGGATTTTAGATCCTCGTTGCAAATTGACTCTCATTTTTAACAAGCGTGTCGTATTTCAGCGTTAATTAGGCCTGGTTTTCCGACTTTATTACGTGATACGTGTGACACAGAATAACAACTTGCCAACAGAAGGTCAGCTTCATTAGATAACGACCGAAACGCACACGTTGATAGTATTTGCGTACAATGAGTGTCGGCCTCACTACACTGTCATTTGTTTTGCCGAACTCTTTGTCTGTGTGCGTGCGTGTATTCCACTCATTGCATAGTTCTAACCTTCTGTACTCAGCTATATAGTCCGTGTAGCAACCATACTCGTCCGTAATGTGATTTACTATAATAACAAACATTTTATTGGGACATTACATACGCCGTGAAATGTAACCTTTACTCGTAAAAGGGATCTGTTTGTAAGAATGGCGCGTGATCTGTTGGTGTTACGGAAATGGTTCCTTAATTAGTTCTTGTAGCTATAAAAGGAACGTTAAATGGGAATAAGATTGAACAATAAGCCACAAGAAATATTGAATGTGTTATTTAGCTTTTCACCTAGTATTAATGTTGACTATGAACTACAGTTGTTAATTGAATTAATACATCTAAAGCATTTGATAAGATATAAAAAAAAATCGAAGTCAACTGAAAAATGGTATTATTATTATTATTTATTAATGCTTTCTGACCTATGGAACACTAAGCCCCATGTCGTTTTCTAGCATAACAAAAAATATTTGCCAGTTCAGCCCTAAGTAGAACTTGTTAAAAAAATTGTTTTTAACGTGTCGGTAGGTACTTATTTAATCATTCCTAATAAATAATTGATTCACAATATTCCCGTGCTAGTATAGACTGTATTACGGTGAAACAGTCATAATCATGATGAATCTAAAAAACAAATGATGTTTCATTCAAAAGGGCTACTCCAGATTAACAGCTCAGAGTCACAAGTGGAGCTGTAACTTGTTAATTCAGTATTCAAGCACCCATAAAAAGTAGTTCACGAGTAATTGACACCACACCTACTACTGCATAAGAGGCCCTCAAGTACTCCTAATTACTGAAGTAGTTCATCTTCTACAAGGTAAGAGAATCTAGAGGGCGACAAATCAAGCTATCCACAACCAATTTATGCGAATCTCTCACTCTACGAACAATCTACACAAAGCGAGGTCATGTTATAATGGGAATGTATAGCTTGATGTGTCCCCATGTGTGCTATACAAGTGGCAATCGCTTTCCAAGCGTTTCGAACCTCTACAAAGATTTTCTAGGTAATATTTCAGAAGCAATTTTTGTTTATAACTAATGTTTATAATTGTGTTTATTATTAATTAAAACTAACAGGGTTTACAAATTAATAACTCTATGTACCCCAACGGCCTTATTACAAAAGTGGTTAAACCTGGGTTGAACTAAGACGTAGTTTATCTCGCATGCCGTCACTTTTTTTTTTATATTATCGAAGTGCGAAATAAACCAAGTCTAAGTTAAACCCAGGTTTAACCACTTTTGTAATAAAGCCGCAAGTGTGTAAAAAGCAACCACAAATTTTCACACATTTAGATTTGTAATTGCCCCGTTAGCCATCTTCAAATAGCACACCACTTATCGTCCAAAATCTGCAACTAATCTCAGCACTGTCAAGTCACAGGAGCAACAGCCATGTCTAATTAATTTCCTTTTATTTCAACTGTTCAGATCACTCGAGAGAGTAATGGAGTGTATTTGTAGCTTACGTTCACCGATTTATTGGGGCTAGGTTTAGCTCGACGTAAACCAGGTATTTATTGGTTAGTGTCTAGTGTAATAGGTGTTGTCCGATGAAGATGTAGCTACGAAATTTATGGAATCAAGAATTTTAATGAATAGATATTTAGAATCGATATTAGAATTTTAATTAAACCATTCATAATGTTTATAAAATAACACGCACTTTCTTAAATAGGTGCCTGAAACTAACGAGAGAGAAAACTAAGTATATGAGATACTTCTTGTAAAGGGCACAGAACATCATACAATATTCTCATTTCGCTTACTGCAATTTGCTTCCAAAACTGTCTCTAATAAACCCACGTTACACGGCGGCGATGACTAAAATAAGCTCAAACCAGATGTCTCATAGTCATAATAGTTAATATTACAAAACAAGACATGACGCACTTCTAAGAACCCTTTGTCAACAAAACAGCAATATAGTAAACAATAAAACAGAAACAACTTTCATTTTTACAGCGTAACTTCACCTTATTGTAAAGGCACCTTTAATTTTATGATATTGTTGATTGTAAACAACCCAAAGTCGAAAGTGAAAACAATCTGCATACAGGAAATCCCATAGAATCGAAAGTCATAGAAAACAATTGAATTCAAAGTGATTTTTTTCTCTGCTGTTCGTAACTTTAATGGCCAGAGTTTAGAATTGAATCGAAGGATGTGTTCGATTCTGGCTGAGTCGTAGATTGTTACGATACTGCGATGTCGTTTATTTTGAGTGTGGAAACATACTTCTAACAAAAGTTTTAAAAGTAAAACGTAGCTAAAATCTGGACTGATTTTCCCTGGAGTGATCATTGCGAATAAATAATTTTCCTGCCCTTCATCATCATCATCATCATCAGCAGCCTTATATTGTTCCCACTGCAGGGACTCAAGGACTCTAGAAGAGGGGTGGGGTTACTACTGTGAAAGGTCCATTTTTACACTTTTTATCACAATACATATTATGATCAGCTCAAGTGGCCATTTTAGACCCCCTGTTATCCACAGCCACTCCACCGAACTTGGCAAGCTCACTTAACCTTGAAGATCGATCTGGGTGTCTGCTATTTTTATATAACAACGAACTCCTCTAAATACTATCACTGGGTAACAGCCTATCTATACAACGAGGTTTTAAAACTATTTGAAACTGTGTTATTATTTTCTTCGTAAATAATCATCAAGCCATCAACAACAATTCACTAAACTTCCATAATGGTTGCCACAATAACAAAGGCGATTCGCTTTTGCTCTCATCCTTGGGTAAATTAGTTTTCAAGGGAACCGGCGAACTCTCAATGTCGTATTTTATTCTTCCGAAGGATCGGCGGTTATAAACGAAAGTTTCGACGCCCGATATTAATATTTATTACCTTTAATGTTTATACGAAACACTTTCTTTGTCAGGTTATAAATAGTCTTTAGTTTATGTTGGCCACCCGTCAAACAATATAAGTAAAAAGGCGGGAGTTTTACGATCTACGCTAGTCTGGTCAGGCGCCACATTCGACCGTTTACGGATAACATTATTGGTAGTAACCAAAGTTTGTTTGCCCCTGCGCACGTTTAAAGGCTCTGCTGTAAATATTAATCTCCTAATTAATAACAGCTGTGTCGCTACTACATAATTTTATGGCCTTTTAAAACAGGTTACAATCTTCATAACGCAGGGTGGGCGGAAGGCAACACGTTCATGTAATTTCCATCACCATTTACGCCGTTTTATTGACCGAATATTTTCACTATGTCTCAAATTATAATAAAATATGAATTTTTGTTAAGTTAAAAGCAATTTTGAACACAAAATGCTTACAAAAAATCATTTTCCGAACCACTAATGGGAGGACATTATCCGAAAACCGTTTTTGTGCGAATACGAGTGAAATTTACTGGGGAAATTTTTAGGAAAGCGCACAAGGACTTATCTTTATGTACATTTTTATGTATTTTTCAACAAAACGTTATCGGCCAACAGTTAACTGAGGCCTTTAATGTGACGGTATTTTCTGTGTTATCGCCAAAAGTAAATAAAGTAATTTCGAAGAATTATGAAAGCGTTCGCGGCCGTCGGTTTTAGCAAAGAAAAATAAACAAAAAAGTTTGACGAGAATACCGTACACATTACTAGATTTATTGCGGCATTATTTCGACGAAGTTTACGAGTTATGTAATCTCAACAGAGGAATTTGTGACGACGCGACGCTTGGATGACAAAACTTTCGCGATCTAAAAATTTCTTGTAAACATACTAACACGGGCCGCATACGAAGTGAAAAGTTGGTCAAACAAACCCATATCTCGTAAAAATATAGGCCTTCCTACTTTATCTAAACAAATGGCGTCGCGTTTCTCACAAAAATCGTTTAGGCAATTTGTTTAAATTACTTTTCTATGCTAATCTGCGCCGTGTTGCGAATATATTCGAAAAGAAAAAAGAAACGGTATGTAGGCATTTGAGATCGTCGAATCTGTTTGCCTCAAATGATGCATGTTGTGGAAGCTGGATCTCTTATAGAAAAACAAGATACTGCAAGCTATTACACGGTTTACATCGTAAATAATCGTCTTAGCTCGGTAAATAAAATAAGTGTGTAAGCTTGGCCGTGCTGCTATCTGATGAGAACGAGACGCAGCAAAAGACGGGGAAAATGGTGTTTAAAAGGCGCGATAGGGAACAACCTCGAAGGAGCATAAGTTTTGCGGCGTGTTAAAAGATAATGAGTTCGGATACAGTATGTAAGAAAGATGTTGCGTACGCCTTTGTAAGGAGACATTATTTTCTTATCTCAGGAATAGCTAAGTCTCCGTATATTTTAACGCACCTAGGAAGGACGCAAGGATTCGTAATTTATATTCGCGCGGGACAAAGTTTAAAACCAAAGATTTATCTTCTGTTACTTCAGCAGATAACGGCTTGGAGTTGTTAAAGGTCAAATACGGATTGGATTATAAAGTACCCGAATCGAGATTGAGTTTCAGAAGTTTGTATAAGTCCCTCGATTACCCGCTGCTTTTCGTTGTGAGATTCAGGTAATCACGACAAATTGCCAATATTTAAACTTTGACGGATTGGACAAGCTGTCACTTTGATGATAATTTTTGAATATTTACGATTTCTTATATACTAATTTGTGTTATTTTTACAACAACAGTTTAAGCTGTAATTTTGTAGGATCATGGATGAACTTTTGATATTTTTTTTCTAACTACTTTCAATTCATCAAGTTAATCACTTCATACAACGATCGGAAACCCAACCCAATCATCCTATAAATAAAATACAAAATCGACATTTGACAAATTACAAAAATCGCAATCCATCAATGCCAGTTTACGCGTTGTAAAACGTTTTCAATTAAAGCATAATGATGAACGCATACTTGTTCTCTTGATGAAATGTGAACACCCACGTTAGGTTATACATACTGTTATACACACGGTTACGTATGAGATTCATGCGTGTATGAAACGCGTTGGCGGACAAGTAAATAAACTTAATCATTCATGTGATTGGCCCATCTATGTTACACGTTGGGCCACTGAGCTGAGTTTGCTTTGCATTTGCAACTGTTGAGACAGGTAATACAGAAGTTACGTACCTAATGTTTGTCTGTGGAATTTATTATCATCTTACTGCCCTTGTTCCAGTCGACTTGGGGTCAGACCAGCTCATTTTTTTCTTCCAATCGCACCTGTGTCTCGTCCAATTACCACAGTGTCTCAAGACGAAAGTCTATGACCAGTGTGTGTCGCCAGTGATTACATACGGTACCGAAACGTGGTCGCTCACAATGGGCTTCATCAGAAAGCTCGAAGTCACCCAAAGGGCAATGGAGAGGGCTATGCTCGAGTTTCCTTGCGTGATCGAATCAGAAATTAAGACATTTGCACGAGAACTAAGGTTACCGACGTAGCCGAATAATCGCTAGGCTTAAGTGGCAATGGGCAGGGCACATTGCTCTCAGAACGGGTGGCCGATGGGGCCGAAAAGTTCTAGAGTGGCGACCGCGAACCTGAAGACGTTGCATTGGAAGGCCTCCCACTAGGTGGATCGATGACCTGGTGACGCACGGGACCAGTCAATTTGGCGACAGCTGGGGGAGGTTTATGTCAAGCAGTGGACGTCTATTGGCTGAAATCATGATTCTCCCCTGTCAGACTTCTTCCTGTTTCATCATTTCTCACACAACCCATCCACCTTTTCTTTGGCCTTCCTCACCCTCTTCATCCATCTACATTTATATCCATCACTATTTTAGTCACATGCATGTGACTGAGAAGGATGTTTGAATGATCTTGTGTGTGTCAATGTTTTTCTATGAAATCGAAGATGTTCAATTATTAGTGAAGATTACCAAACAGCTAAATCGCGTCATATCAGAGACCATTTTCACCTATTCTTCTAACTTCAGCAGCCACAGGGTCAACCCTTACACGGCAGAGTTACCTATTCAACTCAAGATAACACATCTAAGATTGTGGTCACAACTTCAGCGTTATTATTCTGCTACCGCCGTCATCATTGTCCCTTTCCCACAAAGTCGAACCTAAGGACGCAGACTTAGATCAAGATAAGTCAACCGCACGGGTGAGCCCTAGTAGGAATTGTAACGGTTGACACGAATAGATAAATCCCAGTGTCACTTTGACAGAACATTGTCCGACCTTGCAAACATGCCCTAATTCCTCTGACAATCAAAAAGGCCTAGAGTGATTGAGTACTAAAGATCTGGATTAAAATTACTCCAAATTTAACTACGTCCATTATTTTAATTGGAATTTGTGTGGTGAGAGTCGGAATACCGCTTGGCGCTGCCTTATCGATATTAACAAACGATATGAGAGTACCGAGATTTTATCTCAGATACTTCCTGCTCAGCAATCGAAAAAACATTGTTTATTGCGTTCATTGTATATTTTATGCACAATAAAACGTTTATTGCAAGCTCCTTGTCGGGTGCTTGCAGAAGTTCGTAAAACATTGATTCTTTTGTATCGTTCAATATTGGTGTTCACTAGATTTCTATTCAATTTGCCGAGATGGCAGCCTTATTATCCTTAAGATCTATCAAAAAGTATAATAAAAAAGGTTTTTATTATCATGATAAAAACATTAAGCCACATGCAAGTTATCTCTATGCATAATGCGTGGGCGCACGGATCATCCATTGCTGGATGTGATGGAAAAATAAAAACAAAGATCCATCTTATGCCTGTGACTGTAACGATAAACGTAGTTTTCTAGCCATTGACCTCTGTTTTATGCCACAGTAAGCGTGAGGCAAAAACGTCTTGATACGCAAGGACTTTGAGTACTAACATTTTATTTTACGTTAGATGATAAAACCTACCCTGGCCCAGCGAGTAACCAATATTATGTCACTTCGTAATACGTTCTTTTACTCGGAATAAAAGAAAACATTAAACTTAATACATCCGAAAAGCCCCGACACAAAAATAAATCCTATCATATCAAAACAAACATAAAACACCTATGTAAAAGAGTCCTTTACATATCCCGGCTATCAATACCGTTCGAGTCCCAAATACCTTCAATAAGAAGATAATAGATAATTTAGATAACAAGAAAAAGCTATTCGACGGGTGCTACTTCCAAATAAATGGTGAATAATACTCACATATTCAATGTACTCACAGTTATTTTCGAGAAGTAAGAGTTTCAGCTAGAATAGTGATGTCCTGGATACTGCTTTATGTTTCCGCCATAGACGTGAAGGTTTCAACATTATCGTTGCCAATTTACCCAACTCGACCGATATTAAAGGCATTTGGCAAGCCATAGGCGCCCAAAATATAAGAGAGATATGTAACTGAATATAAAGTTTGCCATTTTGTCAACACTAGTGTTGCTACCGGATTTGGCAAGGGAATACGATTTTGAATTCCGATAATATTTTGTTTACGAAAAGGCCTCGGAGTTCCGAATTGAATTTAAAGTATGGAGTTTGTTTCCGTCAGGGGTAAAGTTAGTTGTTCTGATACGATTCGAATTGTTTTGTTACTTATTTGAGTTTATCGGTTTCTTTTAGTAGTTTTTGTTCAAAAATTTCGATAGCGGAATAGTTTTACAAAATAGAAAACAACGAAATAGTTAGTAACTAACAATGAAACAACACAGAAGGTTTTTATTTCTGAAAAGAAAATTAATAGGTTTTAATGTTTGTGGAGATAAAGCTCAGAATCAATAATTATGCACCTCTTATAATAATGCATAATCTGGGGATAAAAGAGATATATACTGCTGCAAAAATCCCTTTTCTCCAACGTTTGTGCGATATTGCTGTAAGTAACTGTCAATACTCAGCAAATAAGTGAATAGGAGATACAAATACATCTCAGAATACACATAAAATAACACTGTCTATCTTTATCGGTAAACAATATTTTATGCCAGGGTTGCTACACAATTTATCGGGTCGGCAAATTTGATGATGCAATACCGACCCGAACCAACCACCCGATGCCATCATTGACTGGCACAGATAGACAAACTCCGTTGGAGCACTTTCAGGCTAGTGTGTTTTTGATCATATAAACTCGTATCGGCTTACGAGATAACAGGCGTGCCACATTTTGGTCTTTAAAAAACCGAACGCGCACTTCTTCCGTAATATTCGCGCTGGCAGGCATCTCTTTCGGCCCGCGTCAAAGCTCGTACGAGTTTAAAAAACGCGCTAATGTGAAACCACCCTTACAGTCGATTTTCCTTCTGTGCCGAGGCATGCCGATCCAAATTATGTGTAGCACCCCTAAATGGTAGACGTATTCATATTAACGATATACGAAGGTAGCTCTACAAAACTCTCGCTTGGTCGAGCAACGTGAGAGGCGTATTTACATTTTTTTCTCAATTCATTGGCCGACATGTTTGGTGGATGGATGAGCCACGCCGACATTTTGTGACATTAGGCTCCATTGATTTTGAATGTGTCCCACCCCGACCAACCCGCTCTTTTAAATAGATAAGCAAATGAATTGGAAGACCTTTGTGTTGGGTATAAACGTATTTAACGTTGTGATATAAAAAGTAAAATGTTTTGAGCTCGTATAATTTTAACATAATGTTTGAGTGTTTGGGCCTGGCTGAAATTTGATAGAGCTTGAGTAATGTGCCTGTCAGGTGTAGGTGAGAGTATAAAAAATAAAGAGCTTTTAAATGAACATTTTGTAGGGTTATAAATAACAGTAAATATTTAGTGTTGTCTACCACTAACGTTGTGTTGGAAAACACTTGAAGTAGGTATTTTCTAGTGTCACATTGTATTTATGATTCTAGTCCCAAGTTCACACCCTGTTTTTTTGTTTTTTGGGGGCGGAAAATAATCAAATAATCCCTCCCGCACCCGCAGAAGTGTCAGACTTCTTGACTGGCCTGTTGGTCTAGTGGTTAGTGACCCTAACTGCTATGCCGGAGGTCGTGGGTTCGATTCCCACCCAGGACAAATGTTTGTGTGATGAGCACGATCATTTGTTCTGTGTCTGGGTGTAATTTATCTATAATATGTATGTATTTAGAAATATATAAGTATGTTTATCAGTTGTCTAGTACCCATAACACAAGCTCTGCTTAGCTTGGGACTAGATGGCGTTGTGTGATAGTTGTGGAATATTATTATTATTATTATTATTATTACTTCTACTGACTAAAAACCACCCATGTTCCTTTTTAACCTTTGTGCAGAGGCCGCGGTATCTCTTTCGAACAACCCGCAGCAAGTTCGCACTCTTCATACAGCCAAATAACACATTAACGTAGATGGATGTAATTTTTCCCCGTAAACAAATGAGCGTCGCTTTATAACAAGTCGTCTACAACCTATAAAATATGGATTCAACGTTCCTAATTAAACACGTCTTAATTTTGGCTCCCTGCACCTAATTTTAAAAGGGATTGTAAAATATTTTTGGCAATTAAGCCTCTGGTATTATTAAAGAAGTCCGTGGAGTGAAAAATTAATTAAAATTTAAGCTTTTCAGATCTCTCCCTACGCGTCAGTCGCAGAATAAAGGGCTGCAAGCACACATTTCAGTGAGCAACTAAAGATCAACCTTGTTAGATAATTTGAATGGGCTTATGAGGTATGAGCGGATTTAAATTTAATTTTTATTCACGTGTATTCGATGTGTGATAGTATTCACTCCACCGCGTTTGTTTGAAAAGATGACGCTGATATATGATTTCAATAAACTTTTTTTATCCATCAGACATTTTTGTGCCACATTTATCTAAATATTTTTTTCAATTCTAGCTCATCGAATTTAAAAATACCTTCTTTTTGTTGAGTACTAGAATTGTATAAGTATTACATGTCAAATATAAAATTCATAAACGTAACAAACCGTCAAATCGCACAATATTTTATTTCAAAGAACCGCTGTACTGTAACACTACACTAATCCCATCCATTACAGTTATGATGTAACATCTTTAAGATATAACTATACCTGAGTAGATATTAAACTACCCGCAGCATGTAAGGCAAGGAGTAACCCCTTGTGGTGCATTTTTCAAAGATAATTGAATAGAACGTTGGCGTTATATACAAGACAATATTTCTGAAAGACTCGTAATGGCAGTTACACTGCAAACTGTTTGAAAATAAACATAGAATCAATTAATTGGAAGGTGACGTCCGAAATATTTAAACAATAATTTATTATTTAAGAGTATCTGCTGAGCATGAGGTCCTCGGTTCGATAACCAGGTCAGGCAAAGTTTTACTCGGTATTTCCTTATGAGCTTGGAATTGTGCCCGGAAAATATTTGTACCATGACAAAAATGTTAACCTACCTAATATAGGTTTATATTACACCTTAGTGTGTACCATTTTTAGTAGGACCATCGGCAAGAGTTTCGAAAACTTGACATTGACAGGGTTTGACTTTAGACTTAAATATTTTTTTTATAACTAGTTGCAATAAAAACAAATTTACGTAAAACAATTTGCGTTTTACAACATATACCCCACACCACTCGACTTCGAAAATTTACTGGCACCCCTCTCACTGAACACCGTCCCTTTATCAAGAGAACAATAATTGCATTCAAAATCAAAGATGTTCGCTCAGATAGTCTGCGGGTATTTTCATTAATTAAGGCCCCAACATGCGCCAAGCAACAATTAAGAGGACCGATTGTTGATAAGCTCGAATCGAGTTGATAGTCAGCCATTGAATCGAGATAGCACTTTGTTAAACTGTAGGAAGCTTCACACCTTATTAAGGCATTGTTATTGGCGATGTTTTTACGAGGATGTTTTATGGCTGTGATGTAAATTGGTAGCAGTTTCTTAAGCGAATTTTGTTGCTGGATTTTTTAAAGTTTGCTTTTAAATTAAATTAAGTTCGGTCCTTCCATTAAGTTAAGTACGTCTACGTGAGTAACTGTGTAATCACATGTTTTATATAAATGGATTAGAGAGCAGAAATCGCATGAAATATAACTTTTCTGTTCACAAAGGTTAAATAAAAAAATATCCGATATTAAAAATTCCAATTCAAAACTCAATATGTTTGTGTGGAGTGATTTAAGACAACAATTTATGTAATACTAGTATATTAATACTAGCTTTATCCCGCGGTTTCGCTCCCTTTTTGATCGGAAATCCTCGTGAGCTCTTTAACTACCCTATTACTCGGGGTTTTATGTAGTTTCTTACTATTGAAAAAATAAAATATTGAATCATATCAGTTGTCCCGAAGATTACCCTACATATACAAACTTACAAACATACAAGCTTATGCCTACCTCTTTATGATAAAGTAGTACAGATATTAATATATAATATAATAATAATAATAATAATATTCCACAACTATCACACAACGCCATCTAGTCCCAAGCTAAGCAGAGCTTGTGTTATGGGTACTAGACAACTGATAAAACATACTTATATATTTCTAAATACATACGTATTATAGATAAATTACACCCAGACACAGAACAAATGATCGTGCTCATCACACAAACATTTGTCCTGGGTGGGAATCGAACCCACGACCTCCGGCATAGCAGTTAGGGTCACTAACCACTAGACCAACAGGCCAGTCAAGAAGTCTGGTGCGGGAGGGATTATTTGATTATTTTCCAACCCCAAAAAACAAAAAAACAGGGTGTGAACTTGGGACTAGAATCATAAATACAATGTGACACTAGAAAATACCTACTTCAAGTGTTTTCCAACACAACGTTAGTGGTAGACAACACTAAATATTTACTGTTATTTATAACCCTATTATATTAATTATTCATTTCCGATTTCATATTTTGATTTTGAGTTTCACTTTATTGCTGTTACTTACCTACAAGGTAAGAATCAGGGCAAGAACCTCATGGTCGATGAATACACAACTAGAGGAATATTCCTTCAATCTCATCCCTCCTTCCAACCTGAAGATGTTTCTAGACTTATCTGAAACTAGATTTCTCAGCTAAACAAACATAAACAAAGCCTGCCTTTCAGTGATCTCTATTTACATTCAATTTTCTCATCTCAAAAGGATAATAATAATATAATATTTGAACATGTTGCGTCCATTATGACGTCGTGGAAATAATTTACTGAAACTAGTTCGGAAACTTTGATATTTCGTCATGACTAATTATAAGGATGAGGTAGTCAATTAAATCACGAAGCGGGGAGTATTACACTATAAAAAATATCAGAAGATCCAGTATAGGAAAAATTGTATATGAGCTTTGAAGCGTGTCTGTGCGATTTTACTTTAGGCTATACTAAGGTGAAATAGCAATTTACAAAGTTGTGCCAAAAACGTGAGATTTTTCGTAAACTTTGTAAGAAGGTGCTGCACAAGTACAACATTGAAACTCAAAGGTCTGTTTGAATAGGGCTGTTAACAAAAAAAACCGAATTAGTCCGTCATTTAGATTACCAAAAATATTGGACACGTATTTTTTCTTTTTTCACGTGAACAAACAACGAAGATGATACAGTGCTTTGAAAACTCGTGTGACGTCATAATCTCAGCCATTAGTATGACATTTTTAAGCGGTCAGTGATGTCACCAAGCCCCACTCAAATCTTTGACGCGTTTTATCTTCGTAATTTTTTATTGATTTGATAAAACAAAAAATACGTATCAAATATTTTTCGATAATCTACCAGACGGACTAATTAGAATCACGTTTTTTAAAGTCAGTAAACATTTGCTTAATACCGTAAAGCGATGGTCGTAGTCACAAGACTAACACACAGAGTTTACCAAGTCATTCAGTACAACAACAGCCCGAGTGTAGTACCAACCTTTGTGGACTGCTGCATTCAAATTTAGACTCTATCGCCTGGGATACAACATGCAATTCTATATGGTGGCTTGTTTTAATGTGAGCTTTTAATAAAGTGGTACTTCTGTGTTTATCTATATAGTGTTCTAAGAACCGCAGTTGATATACCGCAGCTCGTCCAACCGCTGATAGTGGAAACTTAGGGTAAAATTAATAGCAGTTCATTGTTCTAAATATGTAGTAGACGGTACTTTGAGCATAATGTTGGCTACTTAATACTGGTTTCTAGTATTGTGATGGTGAGTTCCTCATTATTTTGTTTATTCTTCTCGAATCATCCACTTCTCTGGGGTGCGTTAGCAGTGCAGAAATTAAAATTTTATTCATCATCATAAATTTCAGCAGAAAAACTTCCATTGCTGGACATAGATAGGCCTCCCCTAAGTATCGCCACATTGACCGGTCCCGTGCGTCTCGCATCCAGCGGATCCCCGCAACCCTCACCAGGTCTTCGGTCCAACCTAGTGGGAGGCCTTCCAACGCAACGTCTTCCGGTTCGTGGTCGCCACTCCAGAACTTTCCGGCCCCATCGGCCATCCGTTCTACGAGCAATGCCACATGCCACTTAAAATAAAGTTTATTATGCTAATATAAAATGGAGTGACTGCGTTGTCCTACTGCTGAGGAAAAGGTCCTGGATTGGATTCCTAGGTTGGCCAAAATACTATTGGGTTTTCGATCACGAATTTGTCAGTAGCAGCCACGGATTTTGTATTTCTGCTCAATTGACGGCGGATACTCGCTGCCATAAATAAAAATGGAATAAAAACATAACTGGTGTAATGGCAGAGGCAGTCACTGGACCTCTTCTTCTGATGAAGATGATGTACATTACTTTTTTTTATACATGAGGAGGCCGCTTAAATAAGGTTGGCAAATAGGTGCTGATAGGTACCACAAGGCAATTACTTAACCCGTCGGGGCTGCTGGATGTTGTAAGAGATATCGCGGCCTCGACGTAAAGGGCTAAGAAGGAACATGGGTGGTTTTTAGTCTGTAGAAGTCTGACACTCCCTTTTGCTCTGCCTATGAGCGGAAATTATTTGATTGTCATCTGATGTCTTTGTTTCCATGACAAGTAGGACATTCATTACGTGGCGCGTCATCTCTTTCTTATAACTCCTCTTTTATTAGTTGAGCGTTAAGGCATAGATTGAGTGTCAAAAGAAATATTAGCCTTCTTTAATAAAAACGAATTCTTGAGACTCGCTCCCAAAGTTTAATGAGACATTCCTGGAGTGCTCTTACTTACGAGAAGTCTTTGTAGCATTTTTCTTTTGCTCTGTCATGTTTTTCAGTTAGTTCTCGCTCAATTTATTTTAGGAGGGTTCGTCATGTGAAGTTACTATATAGGCAATAATATTGTAAATTGGCTATGCCCTGGGACCCCCGCAAAAAATATTACTTCCATATTTGAATCAGATTTTGTAAAAAAATTGGTTTAAATTTTTTGCACGTAACACTTTTTCTCAATAAAAGTAGCTCTTGTTAGACTTTATAATATCAGCTATCTGAGTATATTTGGTCCAGCCGTTTCGGAGATTAGCTGGAACCAACAGAAACACAAAATTTAAAAAAAATTCGTTTGTTACGTACCAAAACTTGCTTTCAGATACTTAACTTAGATAACTTCAAGAATAAAGTTATGAAAACGCCAATGTGTAAGTATATTTAAGAAAACCCTCGACATTCGCATTACTTTCCTTAATTCCCGAATCAGCACAATTATTTTTACGAGCCCAAAGAAATTTTCCATTACGAAATCTCCGACAGAATTCTAAAATGCTCCAAATCTAAAACAAAAGAGCCTCGCAAGCAGTTTACGATTAAGGCCAGCAGCTTAACCCTTCCCGACTTCGCTCCCTTTAAACAACGTGGAAGTTTAACGAAAAAGTCGACGTTTAAACGCGCTATTTAACCCTCGCGGTAATCGGAACACAAACAATGGTGGAGTGAAATAATGTCGAATTCCGTCCGACAAATTAGGCGACCTTTTTAGGCAGCGGTGGTGGGTGCTTAAAATAACAAAAAGAACTTTTATTCGGATGTTATTTCTGCTACTGAGTTTAGCCGAGTACAATTTCGGTTCCAGCTATGATGAGAAAAGTCGAATTCGTTTCGCGTAACTCGTAACGAGGGTGGTTATAAAGGTCTTATGGTATGGCACCTGTTTCGGTTTAAGTATTGAACTTCGAAATTGTTTCATAAAATTTTAATAAAACTTTATTTCACAATTTATTTTCTGTTGTTTACAGTATTTTATGTTACCCCAGGCAATCTTTATATCGGCTGTTAATTCAGACGATTTTTTAACGAGCGTTTGGAGGCTCGAAATATCTTAATGGGTTCATTGTTTAAATCATATCGATACTTTGTGAAAACATTACAAAAATTATGGTCATGAATCGTGAAAAATAAAATTATTTATAATTTAATAAACACCAAATGTGTTTATTAAATTATTCATAATTTTATTTTTCCTTTGGGATTATTTAGGTCAGTAATATTTACCCTCGTAAATCCCAAAAAACATAATTTTTATTCAACAGGTTCATAGCTAATAAAACAAAAAAAGAAAGAAAATATATACGTTTCATCAGAAGTTTTTTTTATGATTTTTCTAGCTCTCTTTTCAATTTTATTTACTAGTTTCTAGCATTTTGGCGTACTGCCAAAAGTAGCTTTGTTAAAGGCTGTACGCTCACAGCAAGCACATGGCCGTTTCGTTTATCCATTAAAGTTGCTAGTTTTTAGAAATTTTTGGTGCCACTTTTGTTTGAAACGTACTATCAAGAGAATGACGTTTTTTTTGCATAGTCAATGATATAAATATGAACTATGAATCTAATATTGGATGGAGAAGGAGAGGAAGACCAAGAAAATGATGGATGGATGATGTGAGGAATGATATGATAGAAACAATAAAAAAAATTACAAAAAAAGTCCTTACATAATATATTTTCATTAACTTCTTAGTAAATGAACTAACTAACTAATACCACTACTCACTATTTAACTAGCTGTGAAAGAGCGGAGTCTTTTAAAACAGGCTTGTTTTGCTTAAAAAGAGGCTCCAATCATCAACTTGTTGTTTTTTTGTGGTAATGAAATAAACAATTTTTAGACATTTATTTATTAATTTTAAAACAGAGGTGACTGGAAGAAATAAAATTATTTCGCCGACCCTAAGTAACATGAGACAAAGGCAGGAAGAAATATTCTAAGTAACTTCTGAAACAGAAAGGGAATAGTACATTGTTATCCAAGGGGCGAAAGTTACTTATTTAGCCCCGAGACGGGGTTTGGCGCCCGTGTCATCCAAGGGGCGAAAGTTACTTATTTAGTCCCGAGGCGGGGTTTGGCGCCCGTAACGTAGTGAGGGCGTTAATAGTTCGAGGGACTAAATAAGTAATTTACCGGAGGTAAACACATTACGGATACGAGGAAAGTAAAATTATGAACATTTAAAAAAAATAGCTAAAGAAAAAATGGATTGTCGCTTTCCCGCTCTGCTCTCTGCTTATGACCTACTTTCAGAGTATGAGTAATGAAAAATAAAGTTAATCATTTTTCGTAAACCGTAGCTTTCGCACTCTCAGTAAATGCTCATAGGCACTAACAAAAAATATGATTTTCTATAATAATAACTGATACACGTATCCAAAAGTTCATAAACATGTTACATATCCGACCCTAAAAGTATATACCACGTGTAAAAAACAATCTCTTTTTTATATCTGCGCCACTCGGTACGTGAACACGTAGACCTAAATATAAAAATACTGCTTACGTAAGGTATCCACTTTTCATATTTATGTGATAAAAACATTAGGTCCAATTGGATATCCCTATTTGGGGCGAGAGGAATAGATGTTTTTATGTATCGCAAACGCCCCGAATGTGTTTTGAGATATTACATGGGCTGGTTGTATGAAAGGAGATGTCACTGCATTTCTTACCATGTAATTTCAGGAGAAAGCAGATTGATTTTATTTCGAAAATGAGGAACAGTATAGAAAATAAAGGTCAAGGTATAGCCGTAGATGTTAGGGTAGAGATTGTATTTCAAACCAAGAAATGATAAGATTTTACGAGAGCGTAAAAAATATCTCCCTAAACCGTTTATCCTCAAAACACCCTTTAACCAGAAAGGAAGCTTTGTAAGAAAATATCTAATTACCGGCTCAGCCTTAAAGATATCCGAGTGAAAAAGATCCTCCAATGTAATAAAGAAAAATACATTGGAGTTTTTTTTTAGTTGAAGTGCAAAATTGGAAATCCATGTTACAAAGAATATCGGTGGCAATTTCCCGCGATACTCGAACTTTATCGGTAAGATATGAGGGTCCAAAACCATTTTTCAGATATTAATTCCTAACAATCGTAAAAGTTACTTTCATGGTAGCCTTAAAAAGTTATTGCCGCTTTACTGGAAAATATACTTTCTATGGACTTTATCTTGTATTCGCTTTGTCTACAAACAGGGATTTAGATTGCCATAACAATAAAGAAATAACAGTTTCGTGTGGATAAAGTTTATTCTGTTAGAAACTCCCGCGATTTGTTGAAAAACATTGTAGGATTTGGATAGTAGCAAGTGCCTCTGTGTACCTAGCTATTTATATCTATAGGCCACAGGCACGAGGAACTCCGCAAGAATCCATGTAATGTAATCAGATATGTGAACAAAGGTTGGAGTGTACTTGCACATAATGTAGAGGTAAGATACAAACTTGCGTATATCGTTTGTTCACTGGCTTACTTAGACACTACAGGATACATTAACATTGCCAGTGAACTTTCCAGTATCTTCTGTCGGTTGCGGTGAACATTGGAGCTTAATTTCTTTTTAAATTAAATTAAA
This sequence comes from Diarsia rubi, assembly GCA_932274075.1. Classification (NCBI taxonomy): domain Eukaryota; kingdom Metazoa; phylum Arthropoda; class Insecta; order Lepidoptera; family Noctuidae; genus Diarsia; species Diarsia rubi. The sequence continues at coordinate 12,420,602 of OW026424.1, read as the reverse complement.
TTAAACACTAGGTACTAGTTTCTGAATTTACTTACTAATGACAACTTGAAGCAGTAGCAGACGGCACGGTTGGCGCAGTGGCTAAGCGATTGGACTACTGCGCTGCGTGTCGCGGGTTCGATCCCCGCACGGAACAAATATTTGTATGGCCTGCAGATAGTTGTTTCGGGTCTGGGTATTTGTGTATGTGAGTTTAAATGTTTGTGAACGCACCCACGATACAGGAGAAATTCCTAGAGGGGTCAACGTTTTAAAAAAATAAAAAAAAAGTTTTTGTATACAAAGGTGTAAATGGACCCCTCATGAAGTTGTCAACCAAGCTTTTTATACATCAAACTGTTCTCTAAAAATATTTTTGGGATACGACTTAATTTTTTGGGTTATAAATCATGTTTGATGTCTCTAAAGGGTGTAACCTTAACGCAAACGAATGGCACTTGTTCTCCCCACCACTACATTTTTTTTGCTCTAACCTAACCTAATCTAGGGGGTACGGAGATATTGGGGGTCAAAGTTCCAAATTTTGCACAGCTGTTTTTGTAAACACTAGTTTTCAAGTTTTCACTTTAATAAAATTACCTCCATGACCCGTTTACTATTCAAAGCATCCACTAGCACAATGTTTAAGAGTGCTTCATTGAGTTTTACCGTAAAATGTGATTTTTGACCGTTAAAATAAAGTCGTTTCCCAGCAAAAACTTTTGCGTAAGTGTTCTTATTTGGATGTACAGAATGCTTGGTTGACGGCTGTGTGATGAGTTCATTTACACCCTGTATGTAACGCCCTCAGAATATTGCGCGGGAGTCGTGAAGGTACTTAAAGTAAAATTATACGTAAAGAAAAGTATTTTAAAAAAATGTCAAAGTATGTACTTTGACCCTCAAAATCTCCTTATCTAGATGATTTCCAGATATTACCTAAAGAAAAAATAAATCGCAATGCCAGAAAGACAAATGCCTTTCTGCTTCTTTTACATGCATTAGGAGTTATTTCATACACCATAACTGGCACACTCGTTCTTCCTATCAACGATTCGATCCATACTTCGAAGCCAGAAATTATTTTCAACTTTTTTCCGGTGCGCGCGCGGCTATTGCGTGAGGTTGTATAATACAAGTTTGATGATATCTTTTTATTTTTTATTTTGTAGTCGTAACAAGTCGACAACAAGCCGAATCGAGACAATAAAGCATCTTTCAAGGCTGATGAGTCGAGTGTAATGATTATTGCTTACGGTTGTTGATCCGGGTGCTTCTGGCCAGTTGCGGCTGTAATTTTCGAGATAACAATGTTGCTTTCAATCTTCCTATTTTTACTCTGTTTTGGAGGCTTCATTGTCTAGTGATATCACAAGTGATAGTTTTATCATTGTCTCATTTCAATTTAGCTTTTGTTTTTAAGATCGTTTACGTCAATGCAGTTTAAGATAAAAGGAATCCTCATTCTCAATTCTTTACTGCGTACCGTAATGTATGCAGTTGGTAGTGTGGGACGCAACTTGCGTCGATACTTTTCGCCATCCCATCTTCCCAGCTCTTCGTGTTGTGCTGGCGCTGCCGCTGCGGCTGCGGAGAACCTCAAGCGGCGTAAATATAGTAACCTTTGTGGAAACTATATTTTCGAGCCGTTTGGGGTTGAAACTCTAGGGCTGTGGGGTCCTAGTGCCCACAGCCTTTTTAAGGATATTTCCAAACGCCTTGTTGACGCTTCCTCTGACCCAAGGGCTGGCTTTGTCTTTGGCCAGAGGCTAAGTGTTGCCATAAAACGCGGCTACGCTGCCAATCTCTTGGGCACTTTATCTGCTGACAGCGTTGAAGAGGAGTTTTTCGATACCCTTTTATAGTTAGTTTGTTTTTAGGTTAGTTTAGTTTATATATCTAGTATAGTCTTACTTATATCTCAATAAATTTAATATTGGTAGGGAAATAATTATATTATATTTGTCACAACTAAAGACCCTGTCTTGCACAGCGTAGATCAAGTGTGGAACACTGGTAGAGTTATCGTATAGAAAAAGTAATTTGTTTTAAGTAGGTACATTTAGAATATTTGCTTGCAAAACTATATTGAAATCCATTCATAATTCGAACACTGGATAAATATCATCCAGTTTTTACGTCCAACCATTCATAACAACATTTTGATTATTTTTTGCGGTCAAGTATCTTATACTCTGCCATTCATTGATAGTTTGACACAATCGTATAAATAAAAATATCCAGCGATCACATATTGACTGGATGCGGCAACGGCTACCTGCGCATACGCACACAGATTAGTGCGCGTAGTAATGTCGGGTTGGATGTTACGCTGTATTACTTTAAACGTCATCAACACACGTAGCGTTGGAAGAATAAGTTCGATTCGGTTCATTCTTAACTGCATTTTGAACTTCTGGAAATTCACTAAAAAAAACATTATCATGTTGATGGTATTCAATGGTGACAGATTTAAAGAATTAAAATATTCTTCCTAGACCTGTCTCCAATATTTTAAGCCTCATTATGTTTGCATTTCATTTAGCAGTTTCCTTTCTAATATCAGTCTCTTCACCTGAAATATTTCATCATTTTGATTTGTGACATAAATGTTGTTTTCATTTAGTGTCTGAAACTTACATAAAAACTTAGTTTTGGTATTTTATTTCTTAAGAAAACTTACACTGCTAGGGTACAGATAGTTGACAGTTAGTGAAAGAAGGTCAATTAAAAGTTTTTGCTGACAATATTAGGCCTATGAAACAGTAGACAGGCAAGAGACATAAATAATAAGTAAGCACTCGGAGGGAATAAAGAAAATACTGAATAGGTTTTACTGATCTTCAAAGAAGACCCGACTAATCGCCATCTTTTATTCAAACATTTTTGGAACTCTTACACTTAAACTTTTTAACAGGATTACTTCTTATTATGCTGACGCTACTTCAAAAGTTATACTTGATTGCGTTACATAAGTCATCATCATCATCAAATTTTGAGAATCTGTCGTAAGGAGGGACCGAACCGTTATTAGGGTTCCGTAATTGTGACAGAAATTGTCGGGAACCCTCGTAGAATTCCTTAATGATGTCAAAATATTTACCGGTAACCGTAACAATGTCCCGCGAAATTCTGCTGGTATCGTTTTAGAGAGGATGTTGAAATAAGCAGAGGTCAAAATATAGTAGGTATCTTTTAACTTTATATAGACAGTACTAACTTTCAGCCCAAAAGAACATAAGGGTGAGAAATCTGGGCATTTGCCAAAAAAACAAAGAAGGAAGCGATAAAAACTTGTGTATTCGTTGCGTAGTTGCGTTGCTGCTTACGAACCTCCTCATGTGTTTTGACTTGAAAACTTGGAGGCAACTTATATTAAATAACTTGACGTATTGAAAAAGCAATCAAATATCAGCCGATATTACATCAAACAAAAGATAAACCCAACAATCGCTCTCGACGCAATATAAAAACTATGGCAGAACCTTTTTCTTGTTAAACTCTTCATAAGCAAGTTTCGATCTATTCCAAGTGACTCATGATTGATGTTCTGCCGACGACGCACGGCAGAGCATAATGCTACTAAAATTAGATGTTCGCTTAGTTTGTTACAGTTCTGGACTGATGAGTTTCAAAGTAGACAAGTGGACAAGAAAACTCCTCATAAGTAACTTGATACTGATGGTAGACTATTACACATTAGAAAATATTCTTCTTCTTATTCGACGTATCGATGAATATCTTTATTAAATTCAAATAAGCTTTGACCAGAAGTCTGCCACCTCGACGGCATTTATGGTGGGTTTCGTCGGGTCCTCTAAAGTCCAGGTGGAATTAAACATAGAGGCTCACCTCTGGTCCTGCGACCAGAGGTGAGCCCTGCTTTGTATTGAGGCACCGCATTAGCACCCTGCTTCATCGGACTACTCCAAGTTACATGCGTAGCTAGTTAGTGCTATTATTAAAAGTACATTTGGCATAAACTAATTTTATATATAGTTTAGCTTTGAAATACTAAATTAACATTTAATTTAGTATTTCAGTATTTTAGTATTTTTTTTTATTTGTTGCCAGCGGCTTCACCCGCTACAACTCGTAAATTATCCCAAGGGAAGATAAAATCGGGATAAAAACTATCCTATGTGTTAATCCAGGGTATAACCTATCTACATACCAAATTTCAACCAAATCGGTCCAGCCGTTTATGCGTGAAAGAGTAACAAACATCCACACATCCATTCTCACAAACTTTCACATTTATAATATTAGTAGGATTAGTAGGAAGTAGGATTTAGTATTTCAAAGCTTCTTAGGAAAAAGCTAATCTAAACGCATACATGATTGTTTAAATTCAAATTCAAATTCAAAATATTTTATTGTGGATCATAGGTAGTGTAGGTACAGTTCTTGAATAGTTGAAATTTTGGATCAGCTATGTCCCGCCCGTAGGGCATACAATAATCACATGTCACACTATTAAAAAAAAATCATGTCAAATAATACACCTAAACTTAAAAAAAAATACATAAAATTATTCATAACAAATTAAAATGTCAATTTGTAAAAATCGTACACAAAATTAAAAAATAGATTTTACTGAAAAGAACATTATAAAGTATATAGGTCATCAAAACACATCATGACTGTTGTTCATGATGGTCATCAAAACACATCATGACTGTTGTTCATGATGGTCATCAAAACACATCATGATTGTTCGAGCAAGCACACCTGCAACTAGGGTTCTGAAGGTCGTTTTTTCTGAACATTTTTAATAAATATACGAATTCAAGTCCACGACTTCATTATGAAGTTGGTTTCTTCAATCGTGAAAGGTTTTTGGCATTTCATGGAAATAACACGGTCCTTAAACGTCGTACAAGCACTGAAAACACAAAAATTATCCGTCATTTAAATTATAAACCTGCTTGCAGTAAATGCAGATGTCCACATATCTCCTTATACGGCATCCTAAATAGTAATTAGTAATTCAAATTTTCAAATTGTGCACCGCTTTGAAAACACCACATTATGATAAAAGGTCTTTAACAAAGGCAAAAAGCCGAATTACGTATTCAGAGCCGCTAATTTTTCGATGTTCTTTCTTCCACATTTCAATACGAACCTTCGAAACTGCATGCCTGAGGCGATACGTATTAAAAACAACTTTGGAATCTACAGTGATGATTACAGAACTTTAACTTGAAACTCGGAATCCGAAGTTTTTTGCATTTTATAGCGTACAATTTAGCAAACTAATGGCGTGATTGGTACAAGGGAAGCTGGATCCCGTGCGGTTTAACTTCAATAATTGCGCTGAGAGCTTTATTAGTTCGCTCTTTACTTTTTTTAAACTTTCCTTCAGATTTGCTGCATTCTTTAAATAATATAATAATATGCTGTGTCCGAGTAAAGTGCCTTTTAGCAAAATTACTGTGCACGTTCATATTACATTAAAGGTAAATACTACACTCATTCAAGTAAGGTACCGTCATCATCGGCCTACATGACCGTGGTATCAATAATAACGGCACACACATTAATAAAATGAATATGTAGGTATCCATGTAAGTTGGAATTTAATTTGAATATCTCATTTGTCTACTTGAATTTTATATTTTGATCAGTAGGTGGTAAAACACGTGTATAAATAATAGCTCTTACACATGATAAAAAACAACTTGTGGTAGTTGAATGCGAAGACAGATCACAAATACTTGTTCAAAGAATGTTGCATCAATTCAGAACAATTTTCTGTCAATCCATCATTGGACCGGAACTGTTCAACATTCTAAAGGAATAAGTAAGCTCGAGCACAATGTGTTCAAAACTACAAAGAACCACTCCAAGAGTTGTAAAAATTTTCTATTACAACGTTCAATCGTAAAAATGTCACGGCACAATAAGGGATCAATCATTGAGACAAGGTCCTCTCCAGTTGTGGTTGGATGTGAAAAATAATATCTACATGGTGACCCACTTCGAGAGATTTGCATTCAAGCTGAGTCGCTGTGTAATTTATCATCCATCACACGCAAGCAAAAAATCTTGTGGAATATCTGTATTGAGTTTTAGTTTGTCACTTCAACTTAGGTTGTGTGTCAGCTGGGTGTATGGAATTAACACTGGTATCGTGAGTCGTGGACTGAACATTAGTCAGACTGGACTGGACACGCCTTTTTTTTTTTTTTTTGTTTTTTTTTTTTTTTTTTTTTTGTGGGTGTAAAATCATCGAATAACCCCTCCCGCTCTTGGGCAGAGCGAAAGGGAGTGTCAGACTTCTACTGACTAAAAACCACCCATGTTCCTTCTTCGCCCTCTATGTCGAGGCCGCGATAACCGTTGGACTACCCGCGGCCCCGACAGGCGTCGGCCCTTTCGGGCCCCTCCCATGTTGCTGACATCTCTTTGAGGCGCGCGTGGAACACGAACGCGCCGTCGACACGGCCTGTTTTCGTCGTGAGACGGACGGACGGCGAGTTAGCCCATCACTCACCGTCCACAGGCCCGCGTCTACGGTGGCCGGAGGTCATCGCGGGACCCCCGACGCCCGGAGCGCCTCCCGCGGCGGCTGGGACGAGAGGTTCTCTCCCTCTCGCGTTCCGCCACCTCCTTCGCCAGCATCACTGCTTCGCAGAAGGAGGCGACGGCGTCCCATTCCTCCTCGCCCCGGACCATGGCTTGCACCAGGGCCGGGCGCGAGAGGTCGCCGCCGCCGATCGCCGCTACGAGAACACGGCGGGGCTCCGCCCAAGCGGGGCACACCTCCACTGTGTGCTCCACCATGTCCTCCGGCCGATCCTCGCAATGGTGGCATCCGGGCGTTTCCTCCCGCCTGATTCGGTGCAGGTACCTCCCGAAACAACCGTGTCCGGTGAGGACCTGCGTCAGACGGAAGGTGAGGGCGCCGTGGCGCCTCTCAAGCCACTCCTCAAAGAGGGGACTTACCGCCACTATCGTGGCGTGCCCTAGGACTGGACACGCCTAAATTAGACATTTTGAAAGCTACAGTTTTGTTTATAATTTGACATAAACGCCCACTCTTCAATATAGAATACCTATAGAATTACATTATGGACATACGATTAACATACAAATGATATGAGATATGATGGCAGTTAATAAAATTACATCTGCAATCACCATGCAGCTATGGGTTTGATATGTATGGCTGATGTAGGGGGAAACCTACATGTACAGAGGAAGTACATTATTCAAAGATCGGTGTGCGATGTCTCCCTGTAGTCATGACAACGACAGTCACCCAAGTTCAAAAATGGAGTTGAGTCGGCACTATATTATATGAGTGTAAGTTTTTAATCCGATCAAACAACTGTTTCACTTCTGCTTGTTTTCAAGGAGCTGGGAGAAGAATTGTATGTTTGTCTTCTCCACTCAATGAAGCTGATAAGAAAAAGTTCGTGAGTGTGATGTCGAGACTGAGAACTGAGAATTTTGTTTGCTGGCCTCACCTACCTATTATTCTTGTTCTTTGTGAATTTTATCTGACCTAACAAAAAAACTTTTAGCCAAAACCGTAATGTCATTATAATAGACGGTTAAATAATTTTTGTTATGTATTTACGATACATTACAAAGCTGCCATGCAAAGGATCAGTCAATCGGAATGCAAAAATCGAAAAAAACGTTCACAAAATAGCTTTGATATTTTATTCATCATATTTGCTCCAGGACGAAATATTCAAATTGGAATTTAATAAAACGGATATTTAATTATTTAAATATTTCAAATGTTTCACCTCCTATTATGTAAATTGGCTTAAATTCGACATTTGAGCCGATTTACATTCATTATTGTATCGAATTTGGTTGTCAAGTTATTACATGCGATGTGATTAGCAATTATAATAACGAGTCTTTGATAAAGTATGAGCAGCAGAGGTCGAGATAATACTATGTTTATTAATTTTTATTATTACAGTCATGTTCTTAATCTAATTTTGCCATATTAAGAAATAAATTAACACAAAATTTGATCAAATCGTATTTCTCTGAACCGATACATTAAAATGGTTCTATAATTTCATTTGAAACCTTATTCCAAAATCAGTATTTATGACGTCTAAAGAGATCAATAAATTTAAGCATAACAATGCTTAGAATTCTCTCTGAGATCGGTCTGTGTAATAAATAATTCATAAATATGTTTTTATTAATTAATAATGAAGTGAGCGCCTGAATTATGTACGAGAAAAAGTCATTTGATATCAGTATGTTATACAACTCAATTCTTATGATTCATATTTCTTACGACGCTATTGTCTGGTGGACATTCTCCGATGCATGATATTCGACTAAGAATTTAATAATTGGACTTTGGAGCGTTTGTCCTGCGGCTATGAGAAAAACAAATTGGTGTATTTTGTATATCCTCCCTCGAGGCTGTGCTTAATATTGAGCGTTTTCGTCCTGATTTCTTGCTGTTTTGTTATTACCCTTTAAACAAAGCAATACATCACAAACAAAATTATCTTGAACAAAGTAAGTAGCGGCGATATTAAAAGCAAAAGTTATAATAAAATCGCATCAAACATACGCAGACTTCTAAGTTATTTTGTGTGGTAGGTACCTGACCTATTGTATTATAAGTACAAAAAAATATACGAAGCTTTTCTTTGTTTGATTTCTATCTAATATAAAACTGTAGGAACTCCATAACAGGGCTTTTTTTCCATTAATTTCGGTACATCTGATATTACATACAGTATTCTCTAGTTGCCTCCAGGTAAAGATTATTATTATGGCCCGATTTGGTAAATTGATGATGACCTATTTATTATTAAAATGTATTCATTTTCATGACGATATTTCCTATTTATCAACACACTGCTTTGAGGATCTCCTGCTCAGCTCTTGTGATGTAATCACGTCTGAAATTGTATGTAGACTTAAATGAAATTGTTGTAGAGAGTTCCTGAGATTCATAAAGTACCTCACGGTGTATTAGGGTAGGTGACTAGGTACACTTATCCACTGTAACGTCCCGGCCGCAACGGCGACGTTTTCCTCTAGTAGAAAGTGTTGTCAAGCACAAAACAGTTCCAAGATATTATGAGATTCTTCATTCAATGACTTTTTCAATATTTTTTAACAGCTTTGGTATTCTAGTTCATAATCCCTAAACTTCATATTACTTGATTGAAATACCGACGACGTCCAAAATACCAAAAGTTTTAAATGCCGAAAGTCGTTATATCGAAACACAAAATGCCGATGTTCAAATGCACGAAAGCGTTTCCGTCAGCAGGTTGACGGAAACTAACTAGCCGAACCGTCTGCAGGGTTTAATCCCTGCAGACGGGGTGCCCTTGGCATCGACCGTCTAGGGTTAGGGTTTCTGTCTGGTATTTGGTATTTCAAATGTCGGCGTATCAAACCAACTGCCGCACTCAGAGAGCTTTAATGATTACTTAGGCCATCACTTAGTAAAGGTTTTGACAGTTTTGTCATACAAAAGTATGTCAAACCTTTACTAAGTGACAATCATTAAATATCTCTGAGTACCACAATAAGGTGTTATAAGTAACTATTGATAAACAAACATAACTTCTGGATTTTAAACTTTCGGGCAAATGAACTTTCGGAATTTTAAAGGCAATAACTACACGATAAAAAATAATGAAACATCAAGAATAATAAAATTTTGAAGCTGCATTGAAAAGTATTCTACAACGGAATTTATCCTACAATAATAATTTTCTTGTACAATCGTATGAACATGGAAAATAAACTGGTAACAAGACCTATGATCAGCTACACTTCTACATTTTGTCACGTGAATGTAAACCTAGTTCCGTGAGATAAAACCAATAATTTGCTATAACGCTGCCTATACGAATAGAAAACAGGATAAGTAGACATATCTACACTAATAAATAAACGAACAGTCTTCGGGTTTAGAACATAAAATCGCCAACTAAGAGAAGTTACGAGGTTTTTAAGTTTCTTTTTTACGCAACACCTACTGTTGTGGTAGTTATTTATCTTTTATATGGTTGTTTGTTTGTAAATATTCATGTAAACATCTGCTTTTAGATATTTCGACTGGTTTTAGATAAGCATGTTAATAAAATATGAAGCAATCTTGATCGGACCTACATACCTGTTGTTGGTAGTTTTTGGGGAAATTAGAGAGATTTCACTATGTAATAATAAGCCATAGTCGAAGTCTTTATGTTGCGCAAGCAAGTCACATCAAAATAAACGCAATACTAAGGAAATATTTATTTCAATTTTGTATAAATTTGTAACAGAAAATATTAGCATTAAATCAGCAAAAGGTTATTTTTAAATTATAACATAAACATAATATCACGCTTGTAATGCTCGATGGGGTAGGCAGAAGTATACCTAATAGTACCTACACCTACATTTCGCCCGTATGTTTAAGTCCAATGTAATAGGGAGCGAGCCTATTGCCATCAACCGGGCACAAATTGCTTGCGTGAAAATAATATTAATATAAAAAAGCCAAGCATCGCCAGGTCCAGATCTAGATCAGCTCACGGTCCAATCGTTTCGATATAATCAGACTCACGTATCGTTCGGGCCATTTGCCGATTCGTAGAAACACCGTATCGATACGAGCGGAATCGTACGAGAAAGTTATGGAAAGAAACTCAATTGACCCCCTATTCTGATCGTGTAATACTGGCTTAAGCACGTAGGGGGTGAAAATTATTGACTACTAATAATAAATATTTTGTATTTTTTTTTAAACGTTGCCCTACACTAGGAATTTCTCCTGTATCGTGGGTGCGTTTACAAACATTTAAACTCACAAACACAGACCAAGAATAACTATCTGTAGGTCATACGAATATTTGTTCCGTGCGGGAATCGAACCCGCGACACGCAGCGCAGCAGTCCATTGCTTGAGTCACTGCGCCAAACGTACCGTCAAAGTAATGCTAGTAATCCCTAAAGGGTAGTGCTAAGATTTGTGTAACTGCGGTACTCAGAAATATTTAATGATTACTTAAGCCGTCACTTCCAAACCACTGTAACTTCTGTAAGCCAGAATCAACAGTGGCGACCACAAGAAAAGCGCCGAGACAATAAAGCTCGACGAAGTCACAGACAAACGATTTAACTGTCTTGGATCCCGCAACGAAATGAATCAGAAAGGAATAGCGGAGGAGTAGAAAAAACATAATTTCCACTAAACTGTCAAAAACCTTGAAGTGATTGCCTAAGTAATTATTAAAGCTCTCTGAGTGCGGCAGTAAGTAGTACATCCACATTTTACTTACTATCTGCCAGGGCCTGCAGTCTCTACAAAGATAGCGATCGCTTTACGACAAAATGGTCGCAAAGCTATAACGATGCGGATTTAAGGTGGACGTGAGCCGGACGCGACCCGCCGGTATTAGCTACCAACTTAAATCCGCATCGTTATAGCTTTGCGACCGAATTTTGTCGTAAAGCGATCGCTATCTTTGTAGAGACTGCAGGCCCAGGCCTGTTCCCAACTACGTTGGGGCGAGCGAATTAGTACTTGGTAATATACGATACACCTTGGTAAGACTAGTTGTCAGACTTTCCAGCCACTGATTACTTGATACGACTGCCAAATCTCTACAATAAGGATGTTAACTGACTTAAAAGAATGTGATTCTAATTAGTCCGTCTGTTAGATTATCGAAAAATATTGAATACGTATTTTTTGTTTTCTCAAATCAGTAAAAATTTACGAATATAAAACGCGTCAAATATTTGAGTGGGGGGTTGTGACGTCACTGACCTCTAAAGAATGTCATACTAATGTCTCAGAAAATGACGTCACACGAGTTTTCAAAGAACTGTATCATTATTTGTTTACGTGAAAAAAAAAATACGTGTCCAATATTTTTTGGAAATCTATCTGACGGACTAATTAGATTTTTTTTGTTAACTACCCTATTGATTGTCGAGACCGACGGCTCAATGTGCTTTTTGAATCACGGAAGGAACTCGGTATGTCATGGGTGGTCACACTTTCATAGATCAACCTAGACATGTTCGACTTAACATGAAGATTGTTCCGAGTAGCTGTTAATACCTAGTCACGAGATACTCATCATCATCTGCCTAGCCTTTTCCCAACTATATTGGGGTCGGCTCACGAGAGGAGCCACGAGACGAGCCACGCCGCGGTGTGGAGTCACGAGATACTAATACCACATTTTACAATTAATGTTTAAGTTTCATTTACAGACGCCAGCACATCAAGTTACTACAACCTGTCAAATTTCTTTAATTTGTTTTTCAACTTTATCCATCAAACAATAGATTCAAGGTTGATTGGGAAAGATTTCTATTTTTGTATATTTTGTAAATTCAAAAACGAATCGACCGATCACTAGAATTCTTTATTATTCCTGAGTAACATAGGCCTATACTAATATCACTTTTATAAAATAAATGCACATCTGTGCGAAGCCGGGACGGGCTGCTAGTGGAAAATAAAATGTATCTAACATAAAACATGAAAACAACCTTTTTATGTTGAACATCATATAAAATCAAGGTTATCTTTTACTTACATCTCTACGTTTAAAGCAAAGGATTTTTGCTACAGATAAGTGCAGACGGGACCATGAATTAATTGTCCTTAGAAACAAACTTATATAACTGGATTTTAATTTTATGTAAAAAAAAGCTAAAAAAAGAAAACTAAAAAACGTGCTCCATTTATTCATGTCAAAACAAGAACATTTCCCAAGAAAATTAATGTATTTTTAATAATCATTAATATGCATTAATTATTACTTGTCGACATATCTTTGGGCCATTAAGTTTAATCATGCCAAAATACTTACTGATTAATTAATCGAAAGAGGATGTAAGGCATCATTAACATTTTAAGATAGGTCCGGCCGTTCGTTGGTATTGGGTTAAAACTATTGATAAGCATAACGACTCCGAAATTAAATTAAGTAGGTATGTTTATTGATTATATTGTTTTTGGGAACAGCTGCTGCATTGGTGTTTGGTGATATTTGAATATTATGATTATTTAAATGTAGATAAGTTCGTCTAAGAAATTGTCTTAATAAAATTTTTACGGCACGGTTGGCGCAGTGGCTGAGCGATTGGACTGCTGCGATGCGTGTCGCGGGTTCGATCCCCGCACGGAACAAATATTTGTATGGCCTACAGATAGCATGCTAGCTGTTATCTGTACATACACAAACACACCCGTTTGTGTATGTGAGTTTAAATGTTTGTATATGCACCCACGATACAGGAGAAAATCCTGGCGTGGGGCAACGGTTTTAAACAAAAAAAAATTAAAACTTCTCAGACTTCTCTGTAACTTATGGCTTACTTATGATTTAGAGCGTTTTGTTTTGCCCATTAAGTTCATTAGATTCATCACACTATCACACTAATATTATAAAGGCGAAAGTTTGTGAGTGTGTGAGTGTGTATGTTTGTTACTTCTTCACGTAAAAACTACTGAACGGATTTGGATAAAATTTGGTACACAGGTAGTGTATAACCTGAATTAACACATAGGATTTTTTTTTATCCCGATTTTATCTTCCCGTAGGTTAATTTTCGAGTTGTAGCGGGTGAAGCCACTGGCAACAGCTATATAGTATTAGATAGTTTCGTGATGAATTCATAAGCAGTTATACTGGGTTCGATTCTTCCTGGGTTTGGAGTCGGGCAAAGTATTAATGGGTTTTTCTACATGGAATTTCTCAATAGCATCTCATGGAGTCTGGATTCATGGCAATAGGCTTGCATACCTATTACACCTAAACATAACTGGCGACATGATGTACTAATGGTGTACCCATTAGTACATCATGTCGCCAGTTATGTCTGTCCATTGCCTAACCCTTCGATTACTGGCGTGACGTTATTATGTGTCAGTAGTAATTGACTTTACTGTGGAGACTTATCGTGCACATCTTGCTACATCGTTCTCACATAATAATATACCATCTCAACATGAATGATGTAACCAAAGTTTTGTTACAATATTATGATTTAAAAGAGTGTCCATGGAGTTTCTTGCCATTCTTCTCATGAGACCAACGCTTTGGAATCGGCAACTACAGTACACTGACAGTTATTATGCCTTGTGAGTGAGGCTGTAGCTTGGTTTATTAACTCATTAAAATTAAGTATTTGTTTGACTATTCAAAAGAGCCTTTAACTGGCCGACTTGAAATAAATGTTTTTAATTGGATTGATACCACATACTATTAACCCAATTAAAGTATCACATAAAATTCTAATGAAAAGTTCAGATTTTGGACAAATGGAATTCTAGAACTAAAGCACAATTTGTAACATCAAAACAAATACAGCAACCGTCCAAAATAAACTCAGAAGCGTGTTACATCCTTAACACAGTATTTTACTCTAAAAAAAGAACACGTAGCTGTTACTCGGACCTGACGTGTGAACAACACGAGAACGTGAGATAATCACCACGAAGTTGAATGCAAAAATGTTACAAATTATATTGTTGGTTGGCAACACTCACGATTTTTTGTTTGTGACGGGTTAATCATGAAGTTCAACGAGCTTTTTTTGGATTAGTGGAATAATAAACTATTTAAGAACGTAATTTTGCGTTTTATAAATCTAGCCTACTTAATAATTAAGTATACAGACAGTGGTAACAACCCAGTATAATTTGGCCTACCATGCTATTGAAACTCCACAATACGCTGGACCAGCTCCAAGTTAATGTATAACAAGAGTAGTCAATGCAACTGGTTCATTTATCATAGGCTTTTAACAAAACTTTATTTTGGACTATAATGTTATTATATTAGGTATTATTATCTTATCGGGCATAAATTATAATGCCACCAAAATTGCTGTCACTAACATTTCCAACCTACAAAAAATCTCAGTACTACAGGCAGAAAAATAGTATTTACTTATGCGATGGCAATACAATCTTACCAACACATTCTGATAAAGCATCCATCTTTTCAAACGAACGAAATCTTTTTTCAAAATCACTGCAATCACTTGGCGCCAGGGCGTTGCGTTCAAAACCACGCATGTATATGTTTCGAGTCAAATTATCTACACAATCAACAAGAATCACGTAGAGCCACGATGTAAGTCCTGGCGGTTAGTTCAACCATGCAAGTATTTGTAGGGTTGTTTGTCTCACTTTTATGGTTTTTAGAAACGCCTGCTATCCCCGGAAGATTAATCGGACTTGTAGCTCGCGAGCAACCAAATCGACTAAAGCCTTGTCGGCGCACACATACATTGATACAACTAAAATCATGAATGGAAATTATTAAAATGATATGTCATTCGAAAGCTTAAGATGTCAGCTTTAATTTGATATCATTATCATTGAAATCCATCCATCATTTTTGAAATAAATGATGTCTGAATGCAAGAGTAGGAAAAACGGGAATTTAGGAAAAAGGGTATGTGTCTCGTATTTGACAAATTAAACAAACAAAATTAAAAATAAAATTATTTTATTTAAATCAGTATTTCGTATTGCCCCCTCTAGCCCTAATTACATCCCGCAGTCTGTTTTTCATGGACCTTATCAATTTTTTGACATTTTCTTGAGGAATGCCGTCCCACTCCTCTAATAATGCTGTCTTTAGCTCGTCTACGCTTGAAGGGACTGGATTTCTGGCCCGAACTCTTCTTTTAAGCTCGTCCCATAAGTGCTCGATGGGATTCATGTTAGGACTGAGCGCAGGCCAGTCCATCGTGCGTAATTCGACCTCTTGCAGAAACTGTCGAGTGACTCGTGCCGTGTGGCAGCGGGCATTGTCGTGCATTAACACGAAGTCTTCACCGACAAACCCTGCGTAGGGCACAACATGATCCAGTAGAATGTCGGTGATATACCGATCAGCTGTTAGCCCGCCTCCTCGGCCGCCCCCAGGCACGAAAACAAGTTCGGTTTTTCCCTCTAAAGAGATACCAGCCCACATCATGCAGGAACCGCCGCCATATGCCACTGTTTCAGCGAAACAACATTGGGCAAATCGTTCTCCCGGACGCCTGTAGACTCGGCCTCTCCTGTCACTGCCATGCAGACACATTCTGCACTCATCAGTAAACAGGACCGATCGCCATTGCGCAACGCTCCAATTGAGATGCTCTCGAGCAAATTGAAGGCGCGCTTGTCGGTGGCCTGCAGTCAACTTAGGGCCCGTCGCAGGTCTTTTTGGCGTCAAGTTGGCTTCCTTCAAGCGTCTTCTCACTGTCCACTCGCTGACAGCCACTTGTCGTACACGTCTCAGTTCTTGCTGCACATCAACGCCCGTAAGGTGTCGATTGCGCAGCGAGGTTGAGACAATGAAGCGGTCGTCTCTCTCTGAAGTGCACCGGTGGCGGCTCGTTCTTGGTCTCCGATTGAAGGCACCAGTCTCTTGGAACCGTCTGTATACTCGGGATACAGAAGACTGGCTCAAGTGGAGCTGGGCAGCGATTGCTCGCTGACTTAACCCTTGTTGCAACAAGGCAACAACTTGAGCGGCTTCTTCTGGTGTGGTATCCATGGGTTAGCGAAAACAAGGAATGCAATTTACGGAGATGTGTACCGGTCAACTTGTAACAAGCAACTGATAAGATAAACCGGAAGTGGGGGGGTTTTATAGCGGGAGCAGGTAGCGCAAGTCGTGGATTCCTAAAGAGGTAATTTACGCTGACGGCCAATTAAAATGTGTCAATAAATCAGCGCTTAGTTTTTTTTTAAGGTATTGATGTTAATTGAAAGCCTAATTCTTCAGCTTTCGAATAACATATCACTTTTGTAATTACCATTTATCGTTTTAGGAAAATCAATGTATATGTGCGCCGTCTAGGCTTGAGTCGATTTGGTTGCTCGCGAGTGTAGTACATCTACATTCAGCCAGTTAATAAACTTACTTGAATTAAACCGGCCACAGATCCAGGCTCCATGTCTGTTTCTTTTTTTCCTGATAGAAAAACTGAATTACACTTTCTTAGAAATATTTCTTCAAAATTACAAGTTTGCTAATTAGTTGCCCAGTATTTAATGATGACAACCCTGTAAAGAGATGATAAAATAACGGTTAGAACAATCGTAGTGCAATCGGTTCTCTCGTGAAATATAAGAGACCAGGGGGCCAATTCTCGATTTTCGCCATTTATCTCGAGTTCGAGATCGTAAGTCTATCTCTATGTCTATTAAAAATATCTCTATCTCTACCAAAAAATGTCGAATCGAGCAGAATTCCGTATTCTCAGTCAAAATAGAAATAAATGTCACGAAAATGTCGAGTCGAGTGAAGATAATGTTACCATTATGAAGAATCGCACGTTCTGTTTTAGGTAGCTATGAGTTAATGAATCATTTTGTTTTAAAACGCTGACTAAACCTACTTATTTAAGTATAAAACGAAACGTTAAGTGTGTTTCAAGATTTTCTTATGCTCTTCGTGAAATAAAGAAAACAAATTGACAGTTGACTGTCTGTCAGTGTCAGAATTTGCGCCTTTTTGCGGTTCCTTCAAAACTTTTGTTATGTTTACATGTACTGTGTTTACATCATTATTGGGTGCTGTTTTACATTTTAAAAGTTTTATTTTAACATGGAGGGGAAAAATCAAACAAGGCAAGGGCACAAATCAAAGAGTATAAATAAAATTTCCAGTAGGTATGAGATGCCAAGCCGTATTTTATTATTTAAAAATTAAAGAAAAGAAAACACAGTGTACAATCCAAAACTCAACGAATTCACTCAGAAATGACGTATCTCTACAATCGACATGACATCTCTACTGCTCAGAAGCACTCGACATGAACTCTAACGTTAGCTTTCGACAAATGTCGAATTCGACATCCCCAGAATAGCAACTTTTAAAATTTGTCGAAAAAATGACGTCATTAGAAATTTTTGTCGAGTTCGACACCATCTCTAAAATCGAGAATTGGCCCCCTGTTAGTTATATTATGAACTTCTGGATAAATATCTGTTTACCGTGATGTCTGGCTTTCCTAATTAGTGTTTCTGTGAATGTTGCCGTGTCTTTCATGTTGTTTTACTAATGCAGACCTTTAATATCTTTTTAAATATCAGTCAACGGTAGGTACCTCAATATAATGATTTAATTTTGTTAAAATTATTTTTGGTTATAATCATCAACAGCCTATTAATGTTCCCACTGCTGGGACACAGGCCTCTTCTCTTTGAGAGGGGATGGGCTATAATCTACCACGCAGGCCCAGTGCGGATTGGTAGATGTCACGTGTCTTCGAATTTTTTGGTTCTAAGACTTGCCGGTTTCCTCACGATGTTTTCCTTCACCGTTTTGAGAGCAGCGGTGATGAAATAAATTACACAAAGTAATGTGCCTGCCTGGATTCGAACCCACGCCCTACTGTTCGTAAGTCGGGGCCGCCACCACTGGGCCACCGCTGCTCTTCTCTTTGGTTATAATATAAGCTTTCAAAACTTGTTTTGGGGATAACACATTATTTACAAAAGAGAATAATTGTTCTCAGAATTCATGATCAAACCAATCAGTATTTATTTTCATGTTAATCATTTTAAAATTTAAACGATTAAACACTCAAAACATTCCCAGAAATTCGCAATAAATTGCCTTATTAATAAATCCAAAATGAAAATCAGCGTTTCATTTCACAGAACTCAACTAAAGCTTTAAATATCATGGGAAATTTAAAACCGAAACATTTAAAAGTAATTATTGGTAACAAACCAATAAAATGACTGAGCTTATTACTGACTTAACAATAATGGTGACCGCTGCACCATAAATTCATTTAAATAAATCCGATGCGACGGACTCGACACGAGAAATTAGAAGCCAATTTCTCGAACACTAATGGTTTTGTTACAATACAATTTATTGGCGAGTCCAGCGTTTGTTTTGTCTACGAATTAGTAATCTGATTTTTTGTTTGGAGTTTCGTACCTTGCATATTTTGCATAGAACGTGCAGTTAGTGTTCAAAAATTTGGTAGCAACTCCACTAAAGATTTTAAAAGATTTTTTATGAAACCTGGTTTGCCTAACTTCTAAAACTAAAAAATATTAACTATCAAAGTTAGCCCTCAGTGAATGGACTTCAACTTTGATAGCTTATATCTCGGAAACAAGACACGAACATTTTGGTCTCAAACAAAACTTGTTCATATTGATACCAGTTATATTATCAAAACCTATATTAGGTTTTACGCATGGCCGCTACTTTGAAAAAAAAAAATGTGAAAGTTTATCAGGCCATGTAATTCAAACCGCTTTCATGTAATTAACTTACTCAATGATAGTAATAATTTGATTGTTCCCTTTGTGTATTCCGAGATTGCTCGTGTTGCAGGTGATATTATAAACAATTTGTTTTAAAACATCTCACAAATTATCTCGTAAAATTACAAAAGAAAAGTTAGTATATTTCCATTATAAAACAAAAGTTGTGAAATCCTTAAGTACACAATGAATACAACATCGTCTTTTAACAAAAGAGCAGCTGATTGTTATAATTCACTTATACTCAGAGACAGCTTGTCGTTCATAACTCGCGAACACTATTGTTTCTTTGTCAACCTCCTTTCCAATGCTATTTCCATTAATCGCTTACTTTACGATCATATCTGACACAGAAAATAAATATGGATGTCTTTGTAATACTGCTAAGGAAATACATCAAAGAAATATAAATTTTCTGAAATGAAAACCTTTTGTTTAGACCGTTACAGTTTATTTTACAGTTTAAATTGATTGATTTGCAGACTAAATTAGACTATTACGCAGTTTTTAGTTAGATGTGTTATTATCAAGGATGTGTGAGAGACTGTACTTATAACATTATCATCATCTGTTTCTTTTTTCATCAAATAACTCCTCCCGCTCTTGGGCAGAGCGAAAGAGAGTGTCAGACGTCTACTGACTAAAAACCACCCATGTTCCTTCTTAGCCCTTTATGTCGAGGCCGCGGTATCTCTTACAACAACCCGCAGCACCGACGGGGCCCGCAGCCTCGATGGGACCTGCAGCCCCGACGGGGTCATCATCTACCTCATCCTTTTTTCAACTAGGTTGGGGTCGGATTAGTCTAACCAGATGCAGCAAAATATATAGGTATACAAGTATTGTATACTAGGTGTTGCTAGCGCCTTCGCTCACTCGAAAGTTATCCCACGGGAAGATAAAATCGGGAAAAAACCTATCCTATTATGTGTTAATCTATATATCTATATCTTATAAGCTATAAACTATCTGTGTACTAAATTTTATCCAAATCCGTTTAGTAGTTTTTGCGTAAAAGAGTAACGAACATCCATCCATCCATACAAACATTCTCACAAACTTTCGCATTTATAATATTAGTAGGATGGAGCGACTGACTATCTGACCTCCACAACCCAGTCAGTACTGGGTAATATGATAACCCTGTTGGCTATCAAACTTTTGGGTCACTGACTACCTGTTACGACTGCCAAAGATCTATAAATGACAGCCGGGACCATCGGCTTAACATACTCGAACTGTCATCATCATCATCATCATCATCATCATTTCAGTCAAAAGATATCCACTGCTGGACATAAGCTCCCCCAGGTGTCGCTACATTGACCGGTCCCTTGCGTCTCGCATCCAGCGGGTCTCTAACTCTAACTGCACTTAAATCGATGCCATAAATAGCCGGAGCGATCATGATCAAACCAAACGGAGTAGGAGACCCAACTGCAGACATAATTACGTGATAATAACCAAGCTTAAGCTATTAAACTGAACAGAACCCTCACTTAACTAATTTAACTCTGTCCAACACGCTGTAAAGCCCATAAGCTGACGATCAGCAGCCACCTTATAACGCAAAACATCAAAGTACAGAAATCACCGATCTATCCACAGCCAACAAATTAATATACAAAACCTGATGCTGCTCAGCTAAAAATACTGGAATCAGAGGGGCTGAACGAGCAAACGAAGATCATTCTATTTATATTAATGTCACGGGCGTGAGGAAGCGTTTAAATCCAGTCATTAATTATTGTCACGGGTAAGACAAAATAGATAATACATTCTCTATTTGTTACCCTCTATGTGCTTCTTAAAGAGCAGGACGAAAGAATTAACAAGGAAATAAGTAGTGCTCCAGACCAACAGATTGATGATAGCGCAGCGTTGAAAAAACCGTGTCCTTAAAATTATGGATGGATTCCTTAAGGGGTTTTGTCCCTAAATGAGTTTTTCGGTAATGACGTACCTCACACACGTGATGGAATGGAGAGACATTAAATATCATTTTGTCAAGCTTCATAATTTATGGGACAGGGTTTTTATTAGTATGAACTATGGCAGCTATTTACAAATTTTTATAACTCATTAGAAAGTGCCGTGTTATTGTTTATGCTTCCTGTAGATATAAATAGTTGGGTTGTTAAAGTTTTAATACTAATTTTGTAACACCTAGTTGAGGGCGTCCTTTTCTCTACATGTACTATTATTATTTGCCTATATCACGAGTCATCGCATGTAATAGGGTATTTCACCAAAAAAAAAAAATACCAATTATTCCGTCAGATAGATTTCCAAAAACTAATGGAAACGTATTTTTTCTTTTTCACTTAAACAAAAGATGAAGACGATACAGTGCTTCGAAAAGTCGCGTCAAGTCGTGTGACGTTACAAGGTTAGTACATTTTTCCCACAAAGTGACGTCAAAAGCCCCCACTCATGATCTTTGACACGTTTTATTTTCGTCAATTTCATTAATTTGATAAAACAAAAAAACTCGTTTAATATTTTTAAATACCTAATCTAACAGACGCACTAATTCGTTTTTTTTTGGTGAAATATCCTATTGTATGAACTAATGTATACATGGTTCGAAACGGCTGTAGTTTAAAAGCTTTCGTGTTGTTTCGCTTTTAATAAAATCGTATTGTGATACGAAAGTAATCCGATTTGTTACATTTACTTAAACATACACGATGCATTGTTGATTCATAAATTTTGATAAAACCGTTTAAGCTTTTGAAGGAAATATTCATTTATCTTTATTGTTACTTATTAATTATTTTGCCGTTTATCGAAATCAGGTAGATAAGTTACTTTCTCAGATAGCCACGCAAAGCAAAACAGTTTTTAAATGGATTGTAATCATCATAAATGCAATTAAAGACTGGAGGCGGTCTGTTTCTTTGTGAATTAACGATAATCAATTAAAACAAATTTATTGCCCCAAGTTAATACAAGTTGAGATTCTAAATAAAAAACTTAGAGCGTCATGTTATAGTTTCTATGATAAATAGTATGTTTTGGAAACCAGTTTTTCTATCTTACTTTTAATTAGTACCATTCATTTTGTATGTAATCGATGCTTCAACGATAATTTTGTTACGAACCATTTGTTAAATAATGCTCTAGTAAATCTATATATTAGAATATATTGAGGTCTTCATTTTTTTCAAGTACATTTCCTAGAAATAAGTTAATAGCTTTCTAAATACTCACGTACATAACACATTAATGAATATCCTAAAATATAATATATATTTTGTGGAATATACTTATCGTTGTATATGTTAAAGTTTTTGCTGGTAAGAAATAAGAAGAAAATAAATTTGATGCAATTACTAAGCCGACCACAGTCGATACTGAAAACACATTAGTTCGAGATCATCCAGTGATTAAGCGTGGAGGGAATGAAACAAAAAGTCAGGCAACACTTACTAACCGAGTCGGCAAGATCGCAATAAATCTTCCCCATAACATACAGTCATACAATCACGTCGGTCCCTATAGACAAGAGTGTTATAATTAAGTTAAACTCAGCGTACTATTATATTGCTTTCACGTTTGATGCTTCTTTTTGTTATGCTTGAGCTTTTTTTATCTTGTATTAAAACTAGAAAGGGAACAGTTGAGGGAAGTAGAAGTAGTCTGGGGCCCGAAATTCTGACAATTTGATTAGTCTTCTCTACCACCACACCACTTACGAAATACTTAGTAAAATAAATAAATAAATAAATATCCTTGGACATTTCACACAACGCCATCTAGTCCCAAGCTAAGCAACCTAATGCTTGTGTTATGGTAACGAGATGGCTGATAAACTACTTATATATATTTTTTTTTTTGTAAATACATACATATTTTAGATAGAAAAACACCCAGACTCGGAACAAATACTTGTAGGTCGTACAAATATTTGTTCCGTGCGGGAATCGAACCCGCGACATGCTGCGCAGCAGTCAATCGCGCGACATGCTGCGCAGCAGTCAATCGCTTAACCACTGCGCCAACCGTGTCGTCATTATTATCCGGTACCAACCAGTCTTACCAAGGAGTATCGTTTTACTGGTAACTAGCGGACGTCACGCGGTTTCACCCGCGTAGTTCCCGTTACCGTGGGAATACAGGGATAAAAAGTAGTCTATGTCACCCGGGGATAGTGTAGCTTCCCAACGGTGAAAGAATTTTTCAAATCGGCCCAGTAGTTTCGGAGCCTATTCGTTACAAACAAACAAACTAATCTTTCCTCTTTATAATATTAGTGTAGAAGATAAGCGAGTTGTGTAGGTCAGACAAGCAGTCGCTCCATTTTAAATATGGGCAGTCAGCTACATTCGGTAAGACACCAAACCCAACATAATTGAAATCAGACTAGACAGACAATGATTCACACTAGAAAGGGATTTAATAAGTCATTGGTTTTTCGGCATACTTATACTTAAATTACTACTAGGAAATTACTCCTAGACATAGAAATTCAACTTCTAGTCTCATTGTCATTACGATCTACGATATACAATTATTCTCACTAGTTACCAAAGCATCATTACAATTCAATCCATCATATCATCATTTCGTCAGTATGTATCATTACAGCGCACCGTGGCCGAACACAGATGGTGCTGTGGTGCGGGTGGTTAGCAAAACAACAAAAAAAAACTAAAACATTACTGAACAACTAATAATGCAGCTTGTATACTCGCCGATCTCGCATCTGCTGTTTTTGTGAACCGTACCAGGGAAGTTGGCTAATTAATTTTGGCTACCACACAGAAAGCCGTTAATTGATTCGTCTTACTAATAAAGAAGTTAATAACAAATCTATTAGTGTTAGGAAATGAGGGATTATGAAAAAGAAATCAGTTTGCCACGGTATGTGAAGATATTTTTCTATGGTAGTTTTTTTGTAAACTTCATCAAAGACATGGTCTTGAAAATTTTCTTTGCTAAATGTTTAGTTAAGAAATGGGGCTTCTAATACCCGCAGGGTTATGCAGAGACGTACTTTTTAGTACAACTACATTTCGCATGTAATATAGGACAGATAAGTACAGATTCCGTGGCTCCTACTGAGAAACTCCTGATAAAACACGCAATTACACATTGCCTGAGCTGGGACTCGAACCTCATGCACAGCAGTCGCTAGACCAACGAGCAAGTTAACACAGAGCTGGAGGTAGAAATAGAACAAACGCTCTAGTAATTCATTTCCTTTCATTTAAATTTATAAGCTTATGTGAGAACCGATTCATTTCAATTTCATTCAGTCGGTAGGTATAGATAAATTATTTTCATTGGATTTTAGATGCATCCTTTTATTTTCTATAAGCGTACAATACAGCTTCACTTTCTCAAAGACAAGTGCCTCTATGGGTCCAATAAGTTGATAGAACGTAGTAAAAGCTGTGAATAAAATATTCTCTCTCCACTAAGTGGTCACGGCACAATAGATGAGATGACATGTATTTTACTGAATGAACGTTCATTTTGCCCTGTAATATTATTTCTATAAGAAGCCACGTGATATCTTCTATATCCTTTGAAGTTCTGTCTTTAGTTCCATCATTATAATTGCTCTTGGCATCAATAATCCCAGTCTCTTTGATATACGGAAATGTATTCGTGTTTGTTATATTGTGAGACTTTATTTGGTTTTGAGTAAAATTACGATTTATCAATTTTCTGGTAAGTTAGATGTTGAATAAATGTAACGATTATGTTTAAAATTGATTTATAAAAGCTTTTTAGGATTCCGCTCAAGAGGAAGAACGGGACCCTATTAATAAGCCTCTGTTGTCCGTCTAGACGTCTGTATGTCAGTACTGTATCTCATGCATGATCCGTAAGAGGTAGATAGTTAAAATTTTCAAAGAATATCTATTTCGGTTGCCGCTATAACAACAAATCATAACAACAATATTATAAAATTTTAAACGGGCGCGAGTTCGACTCGCTCTTGGCCCGTTTATTTGAGTATGTGACATTTTATTTTTTAATTGGGACAAGCCCGCCAGACTATTTCCAAACCACTGTAATTCCTGAAAGCCAGAATCGACATTGGCGACCACAAGAAAAGCGCCGAGGCAATGAAACTCGACGAAGTCCAAGAGAAACGATTTAACTGTCTTCGATCCCGCACCGAAAATAATCAGTAAAGAATATCGGAGGAGTAGGAAAAACATAATTTCCACTTCAGACTGAACAGAAAAATGCCAATAGGCGCATAGGAACGTATACAACTGGGATAAGCCTAGCACCACGGATATTATTGTCATTAATATTACTGGGTCCAAAGTTGTTGATTCCAACGCGCCTATGCGCGTGCTACGATTTTTGTTTTAGTCTTTTATTAGTAAAAAACATAACCGAAGCCGGGTTCTCTACTCCAAATTCTAGTGGTAGTCCATTATTTCAATATTTTCTATATCACTTACGGTTTTATGCAATTCTTTGTTACATTCTGTGGCAGCCACCAAGCCTCATGAATAGTTATTGCAGACGTTTTATTTTATTGCCGACGTCATCGACATCCCAAATGATTTATGGACTCGAAATTCTTTACTGGTCCCCGAGATTGCGGAGTCTTTCATATATTTTTTTGACCATCGAACCGCGGTAAGTCTGTGAGCATTTAACGCTGATTAAACTGTAAAATTACGGACGCAACGACCTTTGTGACAGATGCGGCTCCAAATAATAACATTATACACACACGTACATTTTAGAGGTAGCAGTGTCATGCGGCTGGCCCTTTGTAGCTAACAGAATCCACTTACGGGACAAAGAATACAATGGAGATCTTTGGCAAATTGTAGAATATACACCTAATTATTTGCTTTGAAGTGTGACGGTGCGTTAAGATCTTCCCGACAAGGCGGTGCTTAAGGCTTATGAAAACATGTAACAATAAGTATCCAGTGGTGCAGTATTGTGATAGGTGGCTGCACATTTTTTGCGCACTATCATAGCATGGGTTTTCTCTGCAAAATGATGGACTCTCTACAACTCTCAAAGAACATAATTTAGTATTTTTCTTTAAATATTCTCTGAAAAAGGTTGAGCTCTATCTAACGCCTTCAAAACACTTAATATGTTAATGATCTCCATAAATGACTTAGGTTTGATAAAATATGAGATAGCGATGTAAAAAATAAGTCTTGTGATTTATTTTAAGCACAGGCAGACCATAATTTTTCTAATAATATAAAGTTGAAGATATTGTTATAAAATTTTATATGAAGGAGGATCAAAATAAGAAGCCAATTCAATAGGCCCAATCAATTATAATTTTTCACAACCCCACCCATTCTTCACATCCCTAAGTAGTTAATATTATGAAATATTACCCGGCTATCGATTCGACGCCACCTCTGGTTGAGCATTCTCCTTTTTTTATAAGTTTCGCTTTTTATTTTGGTGAATTTTATAAAAAATTATGAATGGCCCCTCCGCCCCTTT
Source organism: Diarsia rubi (assembly GCA_932274075.1). Taxonomy (NCBI): domain Eukaryota; kingdom Metazoa; phylum Arthropoda; class Insecta; order Lepidoptera; family Noctuidae; genus Diarsia; species Diarsia rubi. The sequence goes on along the minus strand of OW026424.1, from coordinate 12,393,922 downwards.
CTCGCTCGAGAGCCGATTGTTTTGTCAGCGCTACACCTGGACGCAAACAAATGCGCGCGCGCATAACGGTCGGTGATTCAAGATGGCGACCGTCAGGGAGCTTTTGACGGGATTTTTTGTAATAAACCACTTTCCTTCTCGACATTGTTAACGTGTAAAATAAAGGTTATTTTTGTAATTTCTCATTGCCCTTTTTACAATGTAAATACTCAGTGAAAATAAGTCAATGTGTTGGAGCAATATTTTCCACAAACAATGTGATGAACCCTTTTAGCCCAAAACAAAGGAATCGTACGTAATATTGTTCAACATAAAAATTTTGAATTTACGTTTTCATTAAAAGGAGTCCCTTAATTAAGTCGTAAATCAGATGTTTATCACCCTTAGAATTAACTTTGTGATACAGAATCTGAATGTGTGCGAATGGTTAACAGTTCATTTTGATTGTTTCATTTCACTCCGTGATTTAAATTAATTTCTTATGTAGGTACGTGATTTCAACGACACAATATTATTCCTAAATAAAAAATGATAGCATAGAAGTATTTTACGTGGATTGGCTTCGCAAAAAATCACACACCTGTTTGATAAATAAAACAGTGAATACGAAAACAAAATAATACAGTTGTCTCCGAGATATGAATGAAAAACGAGACAAACAATACCAACAATCGACATAAATCTATCGTCTACCTTGGATTTCTGTTTCAGTATTCCGTAGTCAATACATTATTCATTGGTATCAAGTAAAATCAACATTTTATTAACACACTCTGAGCCCAATAATCTTGTGATCAATTTTATAAATTTGCTGTCACGTCCAAGTACTATCACGATTTATTTAAAAAATTATAGCTCATTAATTGTTGCTGTACTCAAACCTTTATGATTAAACATTCAACTTTATTATTATACCCAAAATTAGTTAGGACACACATTAATTGTTGTTCCAATCAACATTACTTTTTAAGTTCCCAACTCAAATGTATTGGTTTGTTGAAAAAACGAAGCGCCATCACTCGTTGAGATATCGTTAATGTATTCCTCGTTTCGAACTGAATTATTAATTATAATAGGATCGTTTTACATAATTTTCTTATTAGAAATGAGTTAAATTTATACCGGGTTCTCTGTTTTAGCGGTGTCGTAAATTACATTTGGTTAACGTCAAGTCGGAAGATACGTTTTTTTAATTAAATCTTAGTTCGTTAGCTTGATTGGAATGCGTTCGTAAATTTCCATGCTTTGATTGGTGCTTTGACATTACCAGCGAACCCAATAATGAAGTAAATTGTTTTTCACGTCTTACGGAAGCTGATACCATAAAACAAGCAATAGACTTAATCAGCATTCAATTATACTATCACGATTCTGAAATTATATTTCCATATCAATGCGTTCGTTTTGGTAAAATATAACCGAGCTTGTACATTAAAAACTTGTTTTTGTACTGCTAATGAAAATCAAGTGTTCATAGAATAATAAGTACCTACCTAAGGGCAATTCCCGCGGATACACAGGCCGTAATAAAACAAATTCGTAACGCGATGGGAAAAAGTATTTTATAAATTGTATTGCTTAGTGGAAAAAGTTTTAACTGTTTTAAGTACTATCATAACCTATTCAACGAAAAACGTACACAAAGAATGAGATGAGACTTGAGCTCATGGAAATTGCGCATTCTCCTTTTCATCCATTTTCTAAGGGTAGAAAAAGAAAAGAAAGGAGAATGCGAAGTTTGTAACTTTTGTCTTATTATTTAAATTATATAAGACAAAAGCTCAAAGTCCATCAAACGAACATAAAACATGCCACTATTCCAAGCACCGTCTCATTTAAATGCTAATTTTTAATTTCTAGACCATACACAAAGCGAAGCCCATAACTTTTAATTAGGCACAACAGTAATCAGCTTATATTTTGGCTAATTAAAAATATTTATGAAGGCACTTTGGTATCATTTTGTAAGTTCATCTTGACGACCGGTTCTATTTAAGCCTTAGGGACAGCTTAGAGGCTAGTTCGGGTCTACCAAGCTTGCTAATTACTAGCCTAATTGGCAGATCAATACTGTTCTAAAATTAATTTATCAATATTAACTTCGTCTAAAAGCGTTTCGTGGTTGTTTACTTTGTAAGCTTGTTGTTTCGTGGGAGTACACTATAGGTACTCTCTTGTAACTCCTCCGTCATTTTCTATTGATTTCAAGGTTGTTTCCCTAAAATTAGCGATTAAAGGATAATCCTGCGCTAATATAAAATAGAGTTCATTGCATGATTGCTTCATCAAATTCATCATGTTCTTCGAGGAAAAGGCAAGAAAAAGTCTTGTCTTTCGTATTGGTTCCATTTTCTAAAGTCACAAAATGGCCAAGTTACTGGCTTAGTTTTTGAAGTATTTAATCAAGTTCGGCTTTCCATTATATTCTGCTTTAATTTTAACAGCAGCTTAAGCCGCCTAAAATGATTGATGAGTAATTAAAATGCGTCTCAAAATAACAGAAGCTTCTTAAATAATAAGGACCGTGGCATTTAGCTGAACCACCCACGTCTCACAATGGTATTTATTATAAGTAACTTCCGAAGAAGCAATATAATCTTCTCACTATAACACGCAATACAAGTTTGTGTTGCATGCTCATGGATTGATTAAAGTGCAATCAGCAGTAAACTTTTTACCGCAGAACGAATTTTGTAATTATAATTATTTCTATTAATAAAATCTCTAAAATAAAATTCTATCTTAGTAAAGTCAAAAGACCGCCATTGCCAGTGCGACTGCCAAACACAATAGCATTTTGTTAAGCTCGTTTGATTCCCAATTTTATCTCGAGGTGATATTTAAATAATTATTATTGACATAGGTAGTCATTCCCTTTTGGGAGGGGGGGGGGGGGATCATCAAATAACCCCTCCCGAACTTGGGCAGAGCGAAAGTGAGTGTCAGACTTCTACGGACTAAAAACCATTCCATGTTCCTTCTTATCTCTTTATGTCGAAGCCGCGGTATGTCTTACGAAAACCAGCAGCCCCGACGGGCGTCGGCCCTTGCGGGCCTCTTCCATGTTGCTGACATCTCTTTGAGGTGCGCGTGGAACACGAACGCGCCGTCGACATGGCCTGTCGTCGTCATAAGACGGACGGATAGCGAGCTAGCCCATTACTCACCGATCACAGGCCCACGTCTACGGTGGCCCCCGACGTCCGAAGGAGCGTCTCCCGCGGCGGCTGGGACGAGAGGTCCTCTCACGATCCACCACCTCCTTCGCTAGCATCACTGCTTCGCAGAAGGAGGCGACGGCCTCCCATTCCATCTCGCCCCGGCAAATTCCCTTGCGACGTATGTTTTTCCACCAATAATTTCACATTAGGCTACGGAACCTGGACCAGTGTCCAGTTGATGGGAATAAACTCGCCCCTATTACATGGGACTTAGAAATAACTGCCAAAATATGAATGTACTATTAGCTACACCTTTTGCCTAACCACACTGGAATTACAGGCGTGATGTTGTGTTATTTCGTTTAAAGGTGAGTATGAAATCAGCACGAGGAAAAAGTTAAAATTATGATTTTATTAATTTACACGTTGAGCTTATTCTAAAGATCGTAATCAATCACTAAACTATTATCAAACTTTGTATAACAAAGCCAACATAACGTTACAACGCATTTTTAGTCACTTCCAAAAACGTAGTGTTTAAATGTGAATAAAATTAAGTTACAAAGAATTATAAAATGAAAGAGAAACTAGCGACAACCTATTATGCGTTGCGTGTCACAAATTGTGACGAAGCATTTCTTTTATTTTCGTGAAGGCAACATTAAAACAATTTCATCATAATTTCCTTAACGGGAATGAATGCGAGGCTTACGTAAGCGAAGATTAGCACGAATTGACCTCCGGCGATCGAAGTAAGGTGTTCCAAATATAGAACCATATATACGCCCTGTCACGTAGGTGGGTATACATACGCACACAACGTCTTATAGTTTCGTATTGTCAGGGGTCAAGTCGAAAGTTGCAACATCTGCAAAATTGTTTATTGGTGGAACTTCACGTCGTTCTATATTTGCAGTTTTGATATTCAGAACGTGTAGAATAATGCAAGGTGGTATGGAACAGTCACCAGATTTTTCATTACTGTGGAATATGCGATATCATTTTTATGTTAACTATCTCCATGAGCAGTTTTTTTGCTTTCGTTGCCATCATTAATCACTGTCTTTCGTTGTATTATTTTTGAATTCATTTCAATTACAGCTTCTTCACGGTTTGATTATGGTTTTCCATCAACATTATAAGAATTACTTATTCAATCATCTTTAAAACCTTTCCATGTCTTTCATATATCTGCAGAATTTACCTTCACACAGTATTTCCCTGAAGGGATGATGACGGCATGCATGACAATAAAGTACGGTAAATAACCTTCTAACATGTGGTTTTAAGTATCCCCCTTCAACACTTTATTTTTATCCTTCACACATGTGACTGTTGCCACTGTCAAATTAGCTTTTTATTGTCCGTCCTAATCTCCTAATAAATCTAAAGCGACGCTTTACAAGAGTTTTTTAGTATTAATACTTTTTTCAACAATGTGATTACTATTTGTTTTGCTGTCATCATTATATTCCTTTGTCTTCTTTGGTTAATTTTTGTTATTTGGTACATTCGTTACTTTTTTAATTGTTTTTTGTCTTTTTGCGTTGTACAGTTTCATGTTTATTTTAGTACAAAATAAAAAAGTATTTTCTTGTACCACTGCAAAAATATAATTCCACTAATTGTAGTCTTAAAAACTGTATTCATAAAGAACAGCTGGAACAGTGGCGGAACTGACTTTAATAAAATGACGTCATAATAGCTTTGTTCTTCTAATGAAGACATTACACTATTAGAGTCAAGAAAACAGTTTCAAGAATGAAACTGACCATAAAAGTGCTGAGATTGAACTCGTAAGTTTCTATGTGAATTGTTACTATTAATTTGAGCACTGAAATCAGTTACGACTGTGCCGTCTAAGTTAACATTCTTCGCGTAAATCTTCTATAGCTGGTGATTAGTGAGCCTGAGTGTTGAGTTTACTTAACTGTTTACTCTTTTAACTGACTGCCACGTTGGTTGGTTGGCAAAGTATTATTGAGATTTCAATCAGGAAATCAAAGTAGTAGCAATGTTCTCAGTAGCAGCCGTGAAATTCAGAATAGTGTTTGGTTTAAAGCAATAGGTATGTACCTTATAACGTGAGACATGAGAGTTCAACTTCAATTGGCAGCGTGGAATCACACTTTTCTATGTTCTAATCCTTTACTGTCGCTCGGAACCGTCATTTGTAAGAGCGAGTCCGTGGACTTGATAATTTAGTTACTTTTGTGTGTTATGTTATGTGCGCTATGTTATGTTATTTGTATGTAGCTTTCAAGTTTCAAAATGAATTACGTCATAAACCTCGTATGTGTAAAATTATTTTTCTCAGGCTTACTAATATTTTAACTTTTATAACCATCAGATTTGTAAGTAATTAATTCGTAGCAAAACTTTTTACAACAAATATCATCATATTGTGAAAATTTCAAAGATAATAGACGCCCACGTCGTGTATATAATTCTTGTTTATTAGTAAATTATCGGTTTCCATTTATAGAACCATAAAGTGGTAGTTTATTAGGCTCTTGTGTCATCGATGATGAAAGCGATGCTTTTGTTAAACACTCCTTATTTTGGAATCAATAGCCGAATGCACAGACTGACGAATTTCAATTTAACGATACGTAGAACTAAGACACAATTTTTTCTGAGGACCGTAGGTTATGAACTTTATGATTTACCTGTGTTATCTATATGTATTTAGCCAATTAAGTTTGAAAATATAGCCTGCAAGCGCAAGCCCAACTGCTCGGCATGAGGTCCTGGCTTCGATTCCCAGTTCGGTCAGTGTTATTGGGTTAACCATTAGGAGTTTTAGTTGCAGCCATGGTGTCTAAATTTGTACCCGGTCGATAGCAACATGCTCGTACCCTATTACATGGGTTTTTAACATAACAGGCGAAATGCTGGTCTAACGGGTACATCTAGCTCTACCTAACCCATCGGGCATTAAATATGTTATGGGTAGACAAAGTAGGTACCCCACTTCACATCTATATTCATCACACTAGTCACACTAGTATAATAAAGGCAAAAGTTTGTGAGTGCATGTTTGTTACTTCTTCACGCAAAAACTACTGAACGGATTTGAATAAAATTTAGTACACAGATAGTTTATCACCCGGATTAACACAGGATAGTTTTAATCCCGATTTTATCTTCCCGTGGGATCATTTTCGAATTGTAGCGGGTGAAGCCGCTGGCAACAGCTAGTTAAGTATAAATCTATGAACTTGTGTAGTAGTAACAGTTAACAGATCATATTATATGAGTATATCGCAATACAAATGATCATTTCTATCAATAACATAACTTAAAACAAACACCCATAGCGACTTCGGGCTCGTTCGGGCTAGTTCGATAACCTCCGCCCATTACTTACATCTGTTCGGTCACTGCCGATCTTCGGCGACCCTTTCATCTCCCTGTCCAAGTCATTATCGTTAGATTCGACAACTCTACGTGTCTAGCAGGTGCCAATTTTACCTACCTTCAGTCCTCAGTGAGGCAAAACAAGTTAATTGAGTTTGGAAAACTGTAAGCAAAACTTCCCGGATAGGTTTTAGACTGGAAACGAGTTTATATTAGTTTTGACAATTGGGTCGGTATCTGTTTCAGGTGAATGATTTTTGAAGGAGTTATTAATATCGTGAATAGTGACCTAAATATCAAAAACTACTGATTAAATATGGGATACTAAGACTTTTTCATGCGTAAGTTCAACTGCATCTTTAGTGACAAAGGAATACTTTTCTTTGTTGTTGAGGACACTGTCGATACTCACAGGGCCCATTACTCTTTGCTATCAAACGCCTCACAAGCGTGATCTTGCGCACGCGATACACCAAAATTTGTTCCGGACACATACAAAGGCAGCGACCGGCGAACATCTCACAATAAAACTCTCGAGGATTTCTCGTGGCGACAAATAAACGCATTATAATGATTCTTTGTGCTTATTAATTCATATTACACGGCCGTTTAGAACTCTTGACGGGGTGACAAAAGATGGTCGCTGGTCGGCCACAAAACTCAATGGATCGGAGCGAACTGAATATAATAAATTACAGCGTCTATGCTTCAAGATGCGTAGATACTACGTATACATACCTACGTGGGGTTTTTGTTCCTTTTTCTCTCGTGGAACGCGTTTATTTGTGTGCCAGAGCAATTTATCTTGCGATACGAGCAGCGTATGAATGAGTAAGCTTATGGTTATCGAAACGTATGAATTGTCGCTAGAGTGCGTGCGTATTTTTCATTTAGTAATACTACTTCGAAAATCCGCTTCCATTGAGTGCCGTAGCGAAAGCGACAATGAAGTCTTTACTGACCTATAAAATCGGGCATATTTTCTGTTTCTGAAATGGAAATGAATGAAAGCTTAAAGGAGATCTTCAATCACTATGCTAATTAAAATGATGATCAAAGTAAGATAAATTTCGAGTTTATTATTATCTTTACTAACTCAGAAATTGGTTTTAAAACTTTTCCATTACGTAGTACAATTCTTTGTTCGCACCGTCCAGTCTATTCGAACTAATTTGCGATACAAAATTCGACTAGCCTGAATAAATTCTCTGAGGAGTATCTTCAAAAGATATCAGTCGCAAATCAAACTAAGCAAAATTCCGATCACGAGTCGCGAATTTTCTTGTACTTCAATAGCTCACATCAAACTTTCTTTATGTCTCCTCTACCCTTGTCAATTGTCTATTCCGTACCATATCTTTCCTTCCACGCTTATAAAATTCTGAACGTGCGTGTGTTGAGCATCTTTGGTAAAAGCGAAGTTTCGAAATAGAACTGTAATGTAACCTAGTTTTTGATACTTTGTGTAAGCTCTTTATTTTCTTTTGTGGATGACAGATCAGTCTCTGCGGTCTCTGCTGAAAATTGGTTTTGTTTGTCTCCGTGATTTTGAGTAGGCTTTTAATGATAACAATGGATAGTATTGATAGGTTTTTAGCAAGAATATTTAAAAAAAAAAACGAAGTTTTTTACGATGCTTTCCACGAATTTGTCGCACATCTTTATTCAGTGTCCTTTTCACTTTATTATTTATGTGAGATCCTAAAAATATTATGAGACACAATCACAACAAGCATAATCAGTCTAATGTTATATGTATGTATTTAGAAATATATAAGTATGTTTTTCAGTTGTCTAGTACCCATAACACAAGCTCTGCTTAGCTTGGGACTAGATGGCGTTGTGTGATAGTTGTGGAATATTATTATTATTATTATTATTAATGTTTTCACTGCTGGGACACAGGTCTCCTCTCTGTGGCAGGGAATGGGCTATAATCCACCACGCGGACCTAGTGCGGGTAGATAGATGCCTTTAGTGCACATTTTTTTTCAAATACTATAAAAATGTCTAATACGTTAATTAAAAATGATTGATTAGAACTTTCGGTCTAATCAATTCTATCTATAGATATTAATCTACGTCTTTGTATTGGAACATTATTAGCCCGAAATACTAAATCTGCCGATAAACGGGTTTTGGTTATGTCTGTGATTTATTGAGCAGTAAATATCACGATTTGGACATGTTACTAAAGCGAAAATATTGGGAAAATATAGCTGGCCAAAAGTTATTATGGATATATTCAAATATAGGCATGCATATGAGTAAGTCACTAACGAGAGGGTGATTGTACTCATTTACATGATAAAATAAATTTTGATTAACGACTTTTTGAACATTGACACCTTAACAAATTATAGGTGTTTAAAAAGCCTTACAAAAAATAATTGATGTGCAAAAAAATATCAACCGTGTTATTAAATATGAGTAAATTACGATAAAATCAAAGGTGTTTGTCTGAAATCGGAATAAATGTCTTCAATTGCAGCAGTAAACATAATCTCACAGCTTCTTGGTCATAGTCATGCTGTATACAGCCAATGTAATCCAAGCTTACCCAGATTTAATATTCCAACCGGGTCACAAATTTTTACTCTTTCATATACCAGTATAATAAAAGCCCATGAAGCTAAGGCTTTCATATTACGTGTCTCTTTTGTCTTTTCTGTTTCCTCAGTAATTCAACAATGTCTACATATTTGTCAAAGGCAGAACGCGTAGGCACTTAGAAAACATTGAAACAGGTACCCCACTCTTTATATTCAGTAGAGTTTCATTCCATATTCTAAAATTATGCGTTCAGATATTCGAAAACGGAATACAAAACGGTTTCGGTGCGTTCCTCTTTACTTTATGGACATGTAATAATTTATTTTTTTCCGAATATTTGCATCAGAAAGCTTTATGTTCGTTGGTCATTTTTTATCTTTTAACCGTTACCTTTTGGTTTGGAATAGTTGAATTTGTATGCCTATGCAATATGTAAAACTTAATTTTTTCTATATTTATGTGTTCAAAATTATACTCTATAGGAAGTTAACGCTTAAGTCATCAGTCACCTAAAGTTGTGACATTCTGTCAAAATTAGTATGTTGTCGGAAGTGTATTTAATGACATAACCGGACGTTTTTAGTTGTTTTTTACCCGACTTCAGCAAATTCCAAGAGGTTTATTCCTAAATAAGCAGTGTTGCGGTTTTCCGTTCGGGAATTCCCAATAGGTTTGTACTGCGAAAAAAAAACGTACTATTCGTATGTAGGAAACATGACTGAAGTCTGAGCTTGGGTTAAAAAGTAATTAGATTTTTTTATTGTATTTCTCGGTATTATGGAGGTTTGATATCCCCGTGCCTCCAAAATCATGTAAACCTGGTCTTATGGCTGATTTCTCTCCAGTCGTGTCGGATTTCCGTTAAAAAGGGAGTGCAGCTGTGTCTGCGAGCTCACACTTATAAAATTATATTTATGCACAAGTAATGAAACCGTACAAAGGCGGCCTTAATGCCTTGGGCATTTTCTACCAGTCTACCTTATATACCTCGCCGAATGGCTGATCCCCGCTGAGATTGGCCGCCCAAAATGCAGTAAGGAGGATGTTTTCGGGGAACTTAGATGTCCTCTTCTAGCAAAAATACTTCATGTAGGAACATCATCTGCCAAACAATATTATCCCAGCTATGTTGGAGCCGGCTCCTAGTTCCATACCCATATGATATCTACAACCGTTACAAAGGGATGGTCTATAATCCGCCCAGTGCGGATTGGTAGATGTCACATGTCCTCGAATTTTTGGTTCTTAGACATACCGGTTTCCTCACGATGTTTTCCTTCACCGTTTTGAGAACGGCGGTGATGAAATAAATAACTCAACAAAATAATGCGCCTGCCTGGCTTCGGACCCACGACTTACTGTTCGTAAGTCGAGGTCGCCACCACTGGGCCACCACTGCGCTCCTACTGAAGTAGGGAGCAACAAACTAGACACAGACTCTAGAATAGTCAACACAAAAACAAATAATAAACTTTCTTTGTTAAATAAACCCAGACCTTAAATCTTCCACATATCTCATACATTTAGACGGCGCACGTCCCAAGACACATATTAATTACAATGAAGCTTATCTCGTAATAAAACTAAAGTACTGCTCTAACTACCACATACATTATTTTGATCTAGCACCTTTATCAGCAGTGGGACCGACCATTTTTATCAGAATAATCACACAGTTCATGCCACGTATAACGATAGAGCCGACACATAATTTTTGGTCGACAAAACAATAAATTGACCTATTTATTGCCAGTTTTTGTGATAAGACAAAAATTTCAGGTCATTAACATTGAGAGATAAGTGGCTTTGGGTATTAGGTAGTAAATGCGTGTGATGAAAGATTTTAGTGTAAAACTATAAACATCATCCCGCTTTTTCCCAACTGTGTTGGAGTCGGTTTCTAGCCTAGGTAATGAAATTCAGCTGAGTACCAGTATTTTACGTGGAGCCACTGCCAATCTGAACGCCAAAATCCAAATACACACATCAAAAGTGTCTAGGGATCAAGCATTTTTATGCGGATTTCTTGAGATTGAGATGTGGCTTTGTAATAAATTTATGATTTTATAAATTTATATGGATCGTTTTTGGTGCATTTCATAATTTGAATCAGGAACTGTGAATCAAATTCGAGTAAAAGATGAAAATCAGCCGTCAATATTTTCCCTATAAAAACATACAACGCATTGAAGACATTATTAGTGCTACTGTTTCCCTACTACTGATTAAAACCAACGTTATTATGGAGCGGCGTCGTCATTTAAGCAGGGAAGAAATGCTCAGAGCCGTGGGAATGATAGAAGCTGGTTCCCGGCAACGTACTGTGGCTTTAGCTCTGAATACAAGTCAGAGTGTTATCAGTCGACTTTGGACACGTTACCGAAGCACTGGTACCGTGGCTGAGCGCCATGGAGGACGGTATCGCTGCACCACACGGAGACAAGACCGATACATTCAAATCTTAACTCGAAGAGCTCCAACAATAACCGCCATGATGTTAACCGTGAGGCTTCATCACTCTTCAGGGAACTTAATTAGCGACCAAACAGTCAGAAACCGCTTGCATGAAGTGAACCTTCATTCCCGAAGACCGCTACGGGTACCACCTATAGCAATGCACAATCGTAGGATTCGATATCAATGGGCTCTTGAACACAGAAATTGGGCAGAAGAACAATGGCGTTTCGTGTGCTTTTCTGATGAGTCTCGTTTTGGTATGAGACCGGATACAAGACGTATACGACACTGGAGAACCCCTGGACGCCAACAGCGATTAAAATCCTGCCAGGAAGTCCATCCTTATAGTGGTGGAACCATCATGGTATGGGCGGGTATTTGGATCGGCGGAAGAACTGAGTTGATTTGGATCAGAGGCAACCTCAACGCTCAAATTTATGCTGAGACGATTGTATCAGACGTCATCGTTCCTCTACAAGTGCAAATCGGTCCCTTATTTCAGTTAATGCATGATAATGCACGACCGCACACCGCAAGAGTTGTAAGACAGACTCTCGCCACAGCTAACATCAATGTCCTGCCCTGGCCTGCTCAGTCGCCAGACTTGAACCCGATTGAGCATGCATGGGATATGCTACAGAGAAGAGCTCTGCCGAATATGGAGGGTATCCAGTCGCAAGAAGACCTTTTTTTGTTGTTGCAACGAACATGGGCGGCCATTCCACAGCGTGATTTGGATGAACTCATTTTGAGTATGCCAAACCGATGTTCTTGTGTTGTTAGTGTTCGCGGTAGAAACACGGATTATTAATTGTTTAAGTTACCCAATAAAATTTTAAAGAAAACTGTTATTTCAGTCTTTTTTTCGAACTTTAATGTTAGTGGTTCAAATGTCAAAAATCCCTTTATTAGGAAAATGGCAAATTTCTTTATTAATGCAAAGGTGACTTGGTTTATCGTTACTGTGACAAACGAAAACACTTTATTTGATGAATCCTTAAAGAAAATTTTAATTAATATCAATCAGGAGAAAAGTTATTGCAAAAATATATGTTGATCCCTAGACACTTTTGATGTGTGTAGTACTGGTTAACGCGATGCCCCTTGGTAAGACTCGTCGTGAGACCTTCGTCAGACATGTGTCTCGAAATACATAATATAGCTCTATTATTAGGATATTACTAAGGCGTATCTGGTTTTGGAGCGAGAGGGAATGGGACGCCGTCACCTGCTTCTGTGAAGCAGTGATGCTAGGGAGAGAATCTCTCGTCCCAGCCGTCGAAGGAGACGCTACGGGCGTCGCGGGTCACGTGACGGCTACCAGTCACTGTAGGTGCGGGACGGTGGGTAAGTAATGGCCTAGCTCACCGTCCGTTCGTCTTATGACGACGACAGGCCGTGTCGACGACGGCGCGATCGTGTTCCACGCGCGCCGTAAAGAGATGATAAAGCCCAATTTTTAAGTACACTCATGTCAGACTTCTATTGACTTAAAACCACCCATGATCCTTCTTAGCCCTTTGTTGGCTCCTTTCAATGTTGCTAATGTTCTGAAAAATTCACAAATTCTTACAAATCGGTTACTTATGGTCTCTCAGATATCATAAAAATAGACTGCTTCATTTTTTACCTGATTTTGTCTTCAGGACATTCTTAAATAAAAACAGCTAGCCTTTTTCTAACATCAGGACCACACGGTTTTCCTCCACCATTACGTTAATGATTAATGTTGCTGCACCCATTTCCATAACGGTGCAAAGAACCTATTAGAAGCCGATACATGAATGTTTACTTCGAGTCTCAATTCGGAAATCAAGAAAGTTGTAGCACGGTAGCCGAGAACTTAGATATCGAACCGGTTGAGGACTGATAAAAATACAAGAACGTTAGAATGTACAACACCATGCACGCCTCGATCACAGTATATTTCATTGTAATCTCAAGTATCACGGATATGCCTGCTCCAATACAGGCTTGGTAGTACATTAATCAAAAATTTTGGATAAGATACATACAAACATTCTTGGTGGTGCTCTGATACACTAATAAAATGATTTACGATGTTATCAGGTTGTTCGTTATTACCATAACATGACAAGTCCATTAAGGCCTAGTGGACACATGTATGAGGTATTACCGGGTAAATCGTATTTCTATGTAATATTATTCCTGACGTCACTCAGTGTTAAGAACTCGGAGTCGTCGAGTCATCGCCTCGAAATTTGTTATACTTGACGCGGTTCGACGAATTTCGATCTAGGAGATAAGAGGCTTAGTAATTAGTTACGTATTTAACTACATGCCATATTTTACTGGGGTTACAACCTTGTTTTTGATAGGAAGATGTCGTACAAGCTTTAGTTATAACAATGATATTTTGAATTTTGAATGAAAGTGAATGAACACTGAGATGGCAGCTGATAAAGAAGATACATAAATAAACTCGCATCTTTTCCAATGGAGGTAAGGCAGGAACCACAGAACGCAACCTGGTATGATCCTTTCTGCACGTTGTTGTCTGATAGAGGTTATGCAAGAAGGTGACATGTAGCCAAATTGATTTGGATAAGAATAAGAAAATAATGGCGATTTATTCAACCTACGTTTTTTTTATAAAACGTTGCCCCACACTAAGAATTTCTCCTGTATCGTGGGTGCGTTTACAAACGTTTAAACTCACATACATAATTAATACCCAGACCCGTAACAACTATCTGTAGGTCATACAAATATTTGTTGCGTGCGGGGATCGAACCCGCGACACGCAGCGCAGCAGTTCATTGCTTGAGCCACTGCGCCAACCGTGCCGTCAAAACATATTCATTAACTATCTATAAATTTTAAAAGGTTCATTAAGTTTCACTTAGAATCCTTTTAGGAACCATCATTGATATTTTTTTATTTTATAGCAAAATAATTAACACACGACATAAAAATATCAATAAAACTCAATTCTTATCAAAATTATAAACCAAAAGCGTCAAGGAATTATTTTTTGTGTGAAATTGATTTACATGTATGATGTCATGTTAAAAGTTATCTTGAGATTTTTAGGCGTTATTCTGTATATATAATATAACGTGTGACATTAGCTTATCTGTCTTTTATTAATAGGAGTTAATGACCAATATGTCAAGCAAATATTTTTGTCTCTTTTCTTATTCTGATTAATGTGCATAGATAAAATTTGCAAATGATTCCACGATTCAATCATTTTACGTATTTTTCGTTCTAGTTTCATAGTGTATACGGGCATATATTCTTAACAGTTACTAAAATATTATAATATCGAATCACAAGCATTTTGTATCCAACAAAATAAACTACTAACGTAGAATGTTACGAAAACAGTCACCACAAAATCCGTTTATTTCCTAACAATGCATCAAAACCAGAATAAGATGTACAAATCTCGTACCTAACTGATAAGGGATCAACCTGTCATCAATTCATACACAATAGTTGCCTCTAGACCTGGCACGGTTTCACTACGTGACGGAAATTCACCTGGTGTCGATGGTAATTGGGTTCCAACATTCTTTGAAGCTGTGTGAGAGCCAAGTAAGGGCTTGCTCATACGACTGCGGGATGTTGTAAGAGATACCGCAGCCTTGACATATAGGGCTAAGAAGGAACATGGGTGGTTTTCAGTCTGACACTCCCTTTCGCTCTGCCCAAGAGCGGAAGGGGTTATTTGATGATTTCCCACTACACAAAAAAGGGCTTGCTCATACTCCACAGATCATATAGGTTCTTCTAAGTAAGTATTGGTGTTAGTGTAAGATCTGGTATTGACCGATGATTGCCATTTCAGTGATTGGTATTGCGATTTTCAAGTTATTAAAATATGGTTGGTTTTTTGCCCGGTTGAAGGAAGTAGCGTCGGACTGTATTATATGGGACTACAAACTGGTGAGATTTAGGTGATTATTAGATTAGATTAGATTTAGGTTCATCTCAATGTTAAGTTAAGATGTGGTTATGTTGGTGTCTATAGAGATTTGAAAGATAAATCCTAAATTTTATTTATAATTTTACATTATATTCTATTCTTTCGTCGAAATCTTAATGTTTGTGATGCTGGAAAAATCTTTTTTTTTTAAGTTTCTATTATCCGATTAGTACCGATTATTCCTTCACATCATTTACGGAAGGTTTTAATCAGAAAAATCCGTTTTTTTAATTGGTAAACGAAGTTTTGATCGATGAACAGTGCGGTAAGCACTTAATTTATTGAGTGACAGTCTGAAAAGGTGTGGTCCTTTTTTATATACTTATTTGAAATCAGTTTAAATCACGAAACTCGAAACAACGAGAAACTGATTCGTAATTACACGCTTACCGATACAAAGACCAAGTCATTTCCTTCTTTTGACCATTCGTTACCGTATCTAAATCGTGTTAAGATTATCTGTTTTTCTTACAAAACACAAAAAATAACATCCAAAATTGAACAGATTAACCCTAAAATCTAAAACGAATTCACGTTTTATAGACGCTTGAAAATTCAATTTACTATACCCTAAATTAAGTTTTATTCCATAGTTACTAATATTCAAAGGCATATCGTTCACCCGCCTTCTTTCATCTATCGCCTTTTTTCTCTCGGACGATAAAAGTAAATTGAATCATTTGTAACCTGAAAACTTCGGAGGTAGCGAGGACAGAAAAGCTATGTATAGCGATATTATGTAACACCGTGTAAAGCGTACGCGCTAAGCTCAACGTTTCAACAATCATGGTTAATAGCAACATTGTGGCAAACGTAATTTTAAATTATCCTCTTTATTACTTATATAATCCATGGAGCGCGAATCTACCGCTCGTATATTAGCTCTGGCTTCGCTCATAAAGGTACTACGCGAAACCGTATATCTCTCTTACGAACGAGTTTTTTGCCGTTTGTTTTTACGCAATAACCTCACATTACGTGTTATCTCCGCGGCCGGTTCCACGTCGCGGCTTCACTCATTTATTGTATTATAAATTTTGTGGGAGGAGCCACATCGCCCGCGCCACCGACCTTCCCACTTCGCGATGCGTACGGCCGCAGGAACAAGACAGCGATACGCGTAATAAACCGATAATAAAAAAACGAATGAGAGAGAATTCCATTCATTATTTTATAACTTCACTAGGATAGAAAAATAGGGGTCGATCGATGGGTTCCCCTCATTAATAAGCTATTAGATTACGCGATGTCGCACCGGCCGATTGGTAGGCCGTTGGGAATCCTAATAAACGCTTCCCCCCACTTCCAGTTCGATGGTTGATCGAGATTCAAAAGAAACCCCGCTTTGAACGCGTACGAAACAAAACGGGCGCTCGAAAAAGACCCCGCTCTAATTCTCTTTACCATCTCCAATTTCAATTGCTCCTTCAGAAATTTGAATGTAGGGAGGGACAAAGTTTTGTCACGTAGGGTCGCCGGTATAGAAATCTCCTGTGTACATACAATGCGGGTTCGGCCTCATAGGTACCCCATTAACGAGAGTGCCCGAGAGGCGAGGATCATATCGCATCTAAAGATCAGATTGACAATAGTCAAGAAAAATAGAGCTAGTTTTACGAGCCGTTCTGTTATTAAACATTTTAAATAACTACGCTTTTATGTTGCGACCGTTTTTTGCTGGTCCTATTCAAGGCATAAACTACTATAAGTCCAAAACCCTTTGGTCGAGCAACGCACACAAACATGTAAACTTTTTTTCACTAGATCTGCCCATGTGTTTGTGTGTTTTGTGGACATTTTTGTCCCCTTTAGTGCTGCTTTTTGATACCGATCATTTTTTGTGCCCCATTATTACGGAGCATTGTGCGAAGGTTTAGTTCGGATAAGATCTCTGATATGTCACCGAAGTCTGAACTGATTTTTTATATATCAAAAGGAGTAACCTTTTTGGTAGATTACAAAAAACATATCGTGAGAAACATGTGCAGCACGAAAACATCGCGAGGTCAATAAAAAGTCACGCAATATATCAAAAAATCGTTTTGTCTGCAAAATTCAACCACGGATTTTACGAAAAGGACAAATGTCTGATCTCAGCAAATTGGCATCCCTTTGAAGAGTCATTCACTCGATATTGCAAGAGTCACATCGACCATCAATCATTTCAGATTACGCCACGAATCGAACCATCCACACGAATAACCATAAAATTGCATATTCAGCACCGAGAAAAGATAGATTCGGAGTAAGTAGTGCAGAAACATTCGCAACACTGTTGAATCATTTACGTACAGTCACTTGAAAATTTTTCATCGTTGGAATAAAAATCGCACTTATATTCAAGACAAAAGATGGTACTCAATGTCGTTACCGCGAGAGCTTTTGCAGCAAAGAACGAGCTTTACAGAAAGAAATAATAAAAGGCAACCGAACGAACGTTTTGTGACTACGGTATTTCTGAGATCTCTTATTTGAAAGGTATCAAAAATCGCTGAGTTGTCAGAACAATGGACCTGGCTAATACTATTTACTCGTTCCATCCAAGCTTCGATTTTATTTGAAGGATTTGCCAACCGATGGTTTGTAATGATAACATTATCGTAAATTTTATTCAACTTCACTCACGTTACTTTCGGTTCAAGCAACGTTATTATAGTTTTATCTTATAGCTTCATAAAAATGAAAGTAGGCTCGCGTCTTTAATCATTATTTTACGATCAACAATAAGTACATATTTTAAATTTTATCTTTATTAAGAAAACCATTTTAGCGTTCATTTCATTGCCGACATTACCCAAAAAGGTTGCAAGGACATTTTGTAGATAGAGTAAGTAATTTCTATCTAAACCCTATCGCATCATTCGTCGAAGCTCATACAAAATTCAGGGATTACCTTGTTTCTCTTGTATTTCAACGATCGAAGGAAAGCCCTGACTTTCCTATTGCATGTCCACTTTTATCGTCCCACCGGGGAAATGTTGTAATTCGATGTAATTTTCTTTGGAGCGGCTACTGTGTGTTGAGTCTGCTAGCTCTTGAGTGGTACCAAGGACCATTTTGTATCCGATTACACGTCCGCAAAGCTGGTTGATTGTTTGTCGTACCGCGTCGCTCACTTTATTTACACGCTGTGATGTTTTCCCTTTAGTGGCTCCGGAATCTCGAATTACTAAATACAGAAGCTAAGCAAACAGAAATTTGTCACAGAATTTGAACAGTTACTGTCTTAAATGTAGCTGAGGCTTTGATGTTTGCAAATTGAAGTACGTCAATATGATGTGGTGTTTACATTTTCTGAGGAGTTGAATCCTATTTTCTTACTTCAATTTTAAAACAAGAATAATAAGACAAATGACGAAAATTGGGTGAAATATTAGGTACACCTCTGCTTAACCTTTCGGGGGTAACAGGCATGATGATAGTAATAAGAAAAACAAAAGAAAACATTACACTTAGATGTAATTTTGACTTAAAAGGAATCATAACAATAAAAAGTAAAGCATTCGCATCACACATTAGAAACCATTTACATGACCTGCACAAAATCGTTATATTTTTTATTACAGTCATCTAAGGCCATATCGACTCCCGTATTGTTTTCTAAGCACGACTTTGACACGGAGATTTTATTGAAAACTGATGTTATGGGTATCGTTAAACTTGGTATCCATGGCGTCAGGCGTCAAAGATAAACAGGGAACATCACCATACGTTGTTGGATTTCGGTAATGGAAATTTTATAGGGCAATTTTCTCTTGATAATTTCGTAGTTATTTAAGGAATGTTCGATGTCCGGTAGACTATAAAAGAAAAATATAGACTCGTTAAATATTTTGAAAGAAAGTCTTTCATGAACTATTAAATATCTATTGTTTATATTTCTTCATTGTTCTCGATGAATATTATTCATCAAAGTTTCTGGCTTCAACGTTGTTACTTTATCTCGATTATTTCAGAGGAATTGGTAAAGTTTATCTTCCCTTTCGTTGAATCTCATCACATCAATGGTTGGCTAAATTTCTGGCAACAGCTGCCGATCGCGTCTAAGATTGTGCAAAATTTAATCCGTGTTGCAGTGCCATATTGAATTTCTTTTGCGCTCGATTGAAATTGTTTTTTTAGTGTCCCAGTCGACTGTCGCCTTAGTTTCCTTTAGTGTCTCGAATTACATGGTAGCGTCTTTGTAGTGTTGTAACTTTAGAGAGCCGACAGTAGGTGCCGTTCATTCATATCGGTTTACCGCCATTTTTTTATTCAGATTTCGAAATGGCTACTTAGCAATTGTTGGTGGGCGTAATACTGGGTGTGTACAAGTCAAGTTTATGGTGTCTTAAGTTAAAACGCTATAAATTCCTTTAACTGGGACGTAACTTTTACTAGCCCATGAATTTCTTGACTTTTTGTTTTTAACTTCTGAAGTATTTTACAACAAATCGTTGTTTATAACTGTGACGATATTTTATTACAGCTAATTTGTTTTGCCCTCATATTTATTATATGCGTATAGGATATTTTATCTATTGTTTTATCTGTTATATGAACAACAAAAAATGATTATTTTTTAATTTGAATAAAAATCAATGAACCAAAACTACCGAACCCATTCTCTATCCAAACTTCATTCTTGTGCACTCAAAAGGAAAGAATCTGTTCGCAGTTTCGCAAACGCAAACAAAATAAAAATCGAATCAACGCTAAATTAACTTCTGAAAAATCTTCTCAAATAACAATCGTGGCTGTAGGTAAGACAGCTGATGCATTCAAAGACAATATTTGATCTTCGATACACAATAAAAGATAGTAAACATTGTGAGCAATTACTACCGCTGAACATGTTTGCTTAGGACTAAGAAATTGGAGTGCCTTCGAGCGTGCGGATGTATTTGAAGTATCTACGCAAATAAGAACCACTGCATTTGTAGACGTTTAGCCGAGATTTTGATAAGGGTTTGGACTGTGAACGACAGTCATGTGCTTTGGCGACAAATGAGTGTGGAAGTGGAATACTCAAATGCGAAGCTCATTTGTTGAATAGAATCATGTTTATAGAGTTTGATACATGGTTTTATAAAAATCAAAAGTCAATACGTTTATTGCGAACTAATACAGTTGTGGTGATGTTTGGTAATAGATATGTGTTTTTAGTGTGTTTGTGTGTGTGTTTAAGTTGCGAATTTGGCATACCATACTTCTGAGTGATTCCTTCAAAGTAGCCATAAAATATATAATTTTGTAGCCATCGCGCGTCGTAGATAATCGGCATGTTCTTTATTAAAGTCTTCATAAGAAAATCACCAGTAATTTAAAAATAGTGAAATGTTCTGCAGTTAACAACCGTTGATCTTGATCAGCCTGCCGAATGGCGTCACTGGGATATGCAGGCAATTTAAAATCTTCAAAGGATTCAAAGCCACAATTGGTTTTGACATAAATCCCTTTCAAACTCACTTCACAGCACTCGTATGGGATTTGTAAATAAAATTGATTCGATAAAATCTTCAGTAAATAACAACCCTATGTTAAGTGTACAGTGTGTATCAGAAAACACACACACACCACACACACACCACACAGTTTTCTAAAGGCTACCAATATCAACAACTTTTTGTATGGGGATTTTCGAGGCGATAGCTGATTAGCTCTCCCATACAAAATGTTAATATCGACTAAATCCAAATAATTAATACATTATTTGGACTTAGTTGATATTAACATTTTGAGATCACATCTACAGATGAATTATTTTTCGCTTTTTCTTAGTTCAATAGAAAAATAGTTCATTTTGATGGTTTCCAAGTACATATCCAAATACCCCACATCTTTTTGAAACATGCTGTATACGATTCTACCCATCTACTCAAATGGTTATATAGGGTCTGAGTAAACAGAGGTAGTTATTGATGTGAGACAATAACGTATCTTAACAATCATACGATATAATGTGTTTGATTTATTAAGCGATGCTCGAAGTTCTATAGATACATATCGTATATTCCCGTTCGAATTGATGGGCGTGATATCATTGTTATTGTTTCAAAATGTATGGTGATATACAGGGACGATTGTTTATTTTTTATTCGCCTGAGTTCCCTTCCTGTAATGATATTTTTGATGGGACTGAGATATCGTGCAGCTTCTGTTCAGTTCCAGTGGCTTGACATTGAATTGGCATTTGTTTTGCTATTCGCGAGTCTAAGGGCCTGTTTCACCCACCACCTATGATTAAGTTCCCGTTAACTTACTTGGCAGTTAATATCATAAAAATTGTGTTCTATTTTTTGTTTATTTTCGATGAAGTGGTTATTCGGACATCGTGAAATAGGCCCTAATAGTAAGCTAGAATAATCTTTGGTAATTTCATCTATCACCGTCTTCTTGTCTTCAAAATCATAAAACTGTCCCTACCTCAACTTATTTCAATAAAAATTTCGCAAAGATAAGGATCAAACCGTAATTTGCTATTACTCTACCTACTACTCTACGTATTTTTTTATTGATTTGATAATTAAAAAAATACGTATCCAATATTTTTCAATAATATATCAGACTGACTAATTATAATTACATTTTTTTAAGTCAGTAAACATTCATATTATTCTAAAGGATACCTTGACGCAGACAGAAAGTACTGCAAGTGGCAAAGGAAAAACAGGAGGAAACGCAGGGAAAAAATATTAAAACTTTCTTTATTCGATCTCTTAGCGCTACCCCACAATCCTTTTACGGTAACTTTCTTTAATATAACTACCTTCTTTGAACATTATGAGGTACACAAAGAATTCTATTCTGCTAAGGTAATTTTATGAAAGGCTGTGTTTATTCTTAAGCTGTTGTTGGAGCTTAGAGTAAGAAGTAATATTAAGATTGTATTTCTTACTTTAACAGGTTAGCGGGTTTGAACTATATCCATGTCCATTTATATAAGTTACATAATATACAATTTTAGGCCCGTAATATTTTCTGGTTCTAATAGTAGGTACCTTTATATATCAATAAAGCTATAAAATAAATAGTTAAAATTTCTAAAATACATAAATCCCAATAGAATTATTTATATCTTATTACATAATTATACGTTTCAATTTGATTTAAATGTTTTTGCAAAATAGCCCTGCTCTTGACCTCGATCATGCCTGATGGGAAGAGCGTGTCAAAAAGATACGATTGCAATTTCAACTTTGGAAAGTCTTGTTGTTTTTATCAGTAAGCATGTTTACACAGTCACTAAAACATAAACGAGGCTTTGAGAAAAACCTTAAAAAATCAATGAACAATTTTGAAATTCCAATATTATTCCACACAAAAACAACATTCGCACTCAGAATAAGCAAAACACCAAGCGGAAAACGTTAATAACATCACTGTCCCATCTTGTATCCCACAAAAGATTATGAGATGGTACCTAGTACAATTTGATCTAACTGTAATATCTTTGGAGCAAACCGCTCCCCAAACGAAACTCCGGAACATTTGTAGGTATCCATTATGTTATATCTCATAGTAATTTTTGCGTTTTCATTTTCACAAAATTGGTCCCAAGGAAATCGAGTTTGTGTCTCTTGTACCCGCAATCCGCATCTGCACAGAATAGCTCGATAGTACCGAAACAGGAGACAACAGATTGAAACGTGTTTTCGTCGCAAAAACGTCGAAAGTGCCCGGAAATTTCAGGATTCATTATTAAAGAAAACACGTTCTTATATATCCTGAAGAGGGTTGGTTTTAGGATGATAGTTGCACATTCGTTAGCAAAAGTAGACAAAATGCAATCTACGAGTATTCTGGTAGGAGGTACACGCCAGATGTTGCGGTCTGCGAATTTCGACGTAACTAAAAGCTTCGCCCCGAGTTAAGGGGGGATGTCTCTTATATGTAGATATAAATTTGCGTTTAGATAATTGTTGATGTTTAAGGTACGTTAATACGTTCAGTTCTCTTAGTATAGAAGATTAGTAAGAAGCCAAGTCAGACCACCACAGGCGGCATACAAACTCAGTCACCAGGTTAAGCACTAAATTACAGAAAATACGATCCGTATTTTGTTTTTTTTTACAGTTTTCTTTTAATGTTGTTTCCATTACCTTGACTACATAACAGGCTTGCATAGATTTATAGTTTAAATCGGCTTCACAATTATATTTATAAAGTTTATAGAAGCTTCTAAAAACAGTCGGCCCACCATCTCTATTATCTGTAAAATAAAACATCTTTTAAGTTATAAAATAATTTGACGTAAATTTTATCACTGCTTTTACGTTTATCAAGACAAGTACTTAAAACAAGAAAATTTTACTTTTACTGCTGCAACAAACCATGTTAATGCCTTTCAGACAGGTATAAATATTTTATTGGTCTAGAAAATTCCTTCTGTTGCTATTATAATAGACATTTTACTAAATATAAATGTTTAATTGTTCTTGATCGAAAGTTATACATACACCTTCCGTATGTTTTTGTGTAGGTAAAACTATACTTTTAGAATTTACTTACTACTAGTCTACAACACATTGATTATAAGCTGGGCATGGGATAAATAAAAACTACCAAATAAACACACGAAATAACTTTATTACTCACAAAACACTTAGGTATACACAATCGCAAAACACTACTGAACACTTTATCGCACTGATATCTCTTCGAATCTTTCGTTGTCTCGCTTTAAAAGTAGACTGACTCGTTCCGAGCTCTGTCGGTTCTTTTATACCCAAACACACAAAAGAAGTTCGAGAAAATTCCCTATTATTCCATAAAGCATTTACAAAAACATTAACAAAAAAATTAACTTAAATATAAAAGAACCAACAAAGAAGAAGTTACGTAACGCCATCGGCATACGGTCGAAATTAAAATGGCAAGTGCCGCCGACGCCGGCCCGACGCTGACCTTGGCAAAAACAATATACCTATACCTACAAAATGGATGTAGGTAACTAAAAGAATTTACTCGACTCTTGTGGGTACTTCACAGTTATTAGCGAGGTTACCCGAAGATTCTAGATGATCGAAGTAACATTATTATTGTAACCATTTCCATAGCTGCCTAACATTTGTTTTTTTTTATTTCCATGTTCATGCTGACGCTGCCGACGCCGTTTCAAAAATGAAAACAGGTCAGTAAAACACCTTTTTCTTTAATTTTTCAGACCATATTTTTAAGTTTTTGGGGAAAAATCCTTCCTTATTCCTGTTACATTTTGGTCATCCGTGGATTAATTTTAGCCGTTTATTATTGATTTTCTTCTCTGAATTTTTGTTTATCTCCTCTTAACGTCTTTTACGATTCTTGAAAGTGTTATAAGTTTTTAGATTAGGTTATAATTTAATCAAACACTTCTTTTCTTTACACTTCTTTGATTTAAGTCTAGAGACGGAATTACCGGAATTTATTTACCTAGTTCGCTCTAGGAGAAAGAGGACCATTATTTGGAACATTTGTAGTTTTTGGGCTCTCTTTACACCCATGTGTTTATATAACAGTGATTACATGCCCAATTATCCCACTGTTTCAAATAGGTAAAAAGACGCTCAAGAAAATAAAGCTATATATTAAATAGCGATAAAAAACATAATAGGTACGCAATCAAATCCATTTAAAACCACTACATTCATTACAACAGAAGTTCAATGAGCAAATTACTTTGATATTCTTGTTCCGTATATCCCTTTGTAAACCAGCTGTATTGTAGTTTGACAAAACCATTGCCCAGGTACCCAACCCACCAATTACCGGGTATTGTCAAAAAAATCTCGGAGACATTTTTGAACATGTCATTCACATGACTGCGAAGGTATTGCCTTTCAGCAGCCCTTTGCCATTGAATTATCACTCTTATCTTAATAGAATCAAGAGAGAGAATATGATGGTTGCCAGCAAAATAACGCTTGTTGTAACACTCAAAAACTTTTGTGCGTTGGTCCTCTAGTCTGTCACATATCCTTCCTATTGTGATTTTTGGTTCAATAGTTTTGAATCCATAGACTTTTTTTTTAAATCCATATCAAAGAGTTCTGTATACACCTGCTTTATTCAGTAGTGTTTACCTAGGACGGTACCTACCTTTATATAGAATTAAGTTTAAGATGAAAGCTCATAATAGACTGTGGCTGTGGGTGCTCGCGACTTACCGTTTCGTAGTTATAACTTGGAAACTACTTAAGAGACTTTAATTAATCTGAACATGTGATGAAGCAGTACGTAGGTTTGTAATTAAGAAAATCGTGGCAGAATCTGTCAGTAGCTTTGGGAGTTAAAATTAACTTTTGACATTGAGAATATTACGAGCCGCTGATGACATATTCAGTGTTGACTTTCTGAGTATTATAGCGTGCATAATTGAATGTTAGAGAATGTGATATGGAAAATTAATTACGGTAGAATCTTGTGATCGACCGAGATTCTGAAAATATAGCTATTTTGATTTCAAGGAAATAATTTTCACTTATAATACCACAAGGTTCCCTGCAAACAAATAAAATCGTCAAGTTTTTCAGGAAAAATCACTCGCGCTTCGCGCTCGTGATTTTTTAACCTGAAAAACTTGACTCCTTCATTTGTTTGCAACGAACCTATCGGGAAATACCCGATAATTTTGAAGCTCGTGTGGTATTCGGGGGATTATTTTTCCGTCCCAAATGTCGGCCAATAGAATTGCACCATGAGACGAAATGTACAGTTAACAAATAAGAATTTCATAATGAACATTTCCTTTGACTTTTTTATCGATGGTGGACAGAGAACAAACTCCAAATCGACTCATTTTCATGCAAAATCTCCAATTTTCACAATTGAATTCAACCTGTCAGTTTGACGTGTGGTTAATTTGACTGGATCATGTTTTGTTTTTTATATATAGCAACTACAAGAGAAAATTTTCAAAAAATTATCAGTATAATACCATGTAGGTTGTACCACGTGACGTCGAATGGTGCAATTCTATTGGTCGATATTTGGGTCGGAAAAATAATCAGAAGTATTTAAGTGTAAACGAGAACTTTATAATGATTGAAAATTAAAATAGAACACCATTTTGCTAATGCTTTTTTGTTTTGGTTACCCGACTCCTAAGGGTGCTATTATGATTTTAAATACCCTATAACCTTATTCAAGAATCTTGCTATCAAAGTAATAACGAAATAAGAATAGCATAAAATCAACTACATAAACTAAAATCCAATTATATATTTTACTTATTACAGGAATTGTATAATTCAATTTAGTACAAATCATGTCCTTTTTAATTCTACAGTTCCCTATACGAGTATTGTACTCAAGAAATTATGAACTTGAAGCTAGTTATAATCTTCAAGCTTACTAGAACGTAATATTCCCGTAAGAATAGTTCCTGGGTACTGGCAGTGTAGCAATATTACCTGACGGCAAAGGGAATTTCTTTGACGTAAATATTGCTTCAAGAAAGCAACAAAGCTTTCAATCACCCTATGAAATGTGCTTGATAGTTTGCAAAAGAACACAGTTACAAACAGTCAAAGGCGTAGAGTGGCTCGCAAGTCTGACAACCAGTCTTGACAAAGGAGTATCGAATTACCCAGTACTAACGAGGTTGTTGAGGTCGATAGGCAGTCGTTTCATGTGAAATACAGCTGAATCTGGTAAGCCTGGAAGCCGACCTTAACATATTTGAGAAAAGGCTAGCAGATATTGAATAAGCATAAGAACAAAAACGTTACATATCTAGAGCTTATCGATTTTATCGATGTAAACGGCGTTTATTAACTACATCAAAAAGGAGAAGGTTAAACAAGATGATTTTTTAGTCCCCGTCCAAATTCTGATATATTAATCTTTAGCGAAAATCATTGAATACGTGTTTTTTTCTTTAAGTATCACTCAATACAAAAATATTGAGTTATCACATCACAAAGTTTTAACTTTTCATAGAGTACGTATAACTTTCGAGATGGAAAATTTACGTGTCAATTTTTTTCAAAAATGGTGTTTGTGGATAATACCTAATGCCTAAAAAAAATTTGGACGGTGACTAAAAAATCATCTTGTAGATTGAACCACATTCAAGTTCCCTGATAATCCAAAAAAAAATATTTTTTTGCTTGGCAAAAAAAGAAAACGCGTGGCGATACTTTATAGAATCTGTTAGTTAGTTTACTTTGTTATCTAAGCTGCCAATATTGAAGATAATATCCAAACTTTACGTTTACTTTAAATATACTCCCTTTTCTAGCAAACTAAGGCAAAAGTTGAAGTGAAAACTGCATCAATCTCTGTTAGATTGATGCAGTTTTCACTGTCATTTAGAACCTGTATTATAATAATAATAAAATATATATTCCAATTCTTCTTTAACAATCTTCTAAATATATTATCTAACTGACTCGTTTGTCTGGTCAAGCAAAAAATGGTCGTAATTTTTTCAGTATTAATCTACATTTTTGCGGAGTTGATGGCAATAGGTTCCTACCTAACCCTTCAGGGATTAGAGGTTTAGTGTTGTGAAAATTAAAATAACCTTGATAGATCTCAATATGAGTATTCATTACAAAAACACTCTTCTATGACGATAACTCAACTTCTATAAAGAAAAAGAAAAAAACTTAACAGAGATCTGCAAATTACGCAATAGATACTCCTCCATCGTAACAACTGCGACGTAACGATGAAAAACAAAGCTTTCCTCACTAACAACAAAGCAATTCTTTTTATAATTAACTTACCACTAAGGAACGTTATTAGACCATAGATCATCTGTCCCTCCTGGTCATTTGCGAAGCCAATTCGAAGAATACTCACTAACCGAGGCTAGTAACATACAATTTGTATTGAAGAAAATGATCTAAACACTCTACAATTAAGTCCAAATTAGCATTACTAATCATTTTGTTTGCTCTGTAACTACTATTCGCTGATTCGTCGGACGAAACAATTATACGGTGTTAACCTTTATTTAATTAATGCAAATTGTTAGGTGCATACTTTGTAATGTTTTTTTTTTTGTTAAGCGAAAATTGCTATCTCTTTAAGATTTTGTGATGGTATCGAAAGTGAGGTGGTTGGGTGGATAAACATGGCAAGGTGGTCTACACAATTCAAAATTTTATTTATGCAGGTGACGGTTAAGATTTATTTATTTATTCAAACCTCATGCACAAACGTGGTACATAGATGGACTTAATGCCACAAGGCATTCTCTACCAGTCAACCTTGGTCAAATAGGACAGCATTGTGGTAGAGTACAAAAATAAATAAATTAGGAGAATACTATTTTGTAAACATAAATTAATATACCTACATAAATGGTACATACTAATACATAGATATATAAAAAACTAATATATATTATAATACATACAAATAGCTCATAAAACGAGAAACCAAACAACAATTATCATGACAACCACACATTATGAGTATTTATGAGTAACTCAGTCCGATTTTAAAAAGTTCTTCCGCACAGTTCTTTTGAAAGCCATTTTGCTTTTGTTATACTTACCTTATACTTTTTTAACGTGTGGTTAGTGACCAACCTGATGTCAAAATGTTCATGTCGCCCATGTACCTCTGACTTTACTCTACATGTCCATTTAGTCAAGAAAAATCTGTCAGTAATGCTGGTTTAATTTTTTTTTGTTAAATCATTAAATAACCCCGCTCTTGGGCAGAGCGAAAGGGAGTGTCAGACTTCTACTGACAAAAAACCACCCATGTTCCTTCTTAGCACTTTATTTCGAGGCCGCGGTATCTCTTGCGAATGCTATTTGATGATTTTACACCCGCCAAAAAAAAACACGGAACACTACACTAGACACTGCTAAAATTATTTTGTTATTGTACCCCAAAAACAAAAAAAACGCAACGAAACATTCATTCAAAAAAAGACCTAACGCACACTATATAATCATAAGCATGGTTATTAAACTTGAAAGTTATTAAGTAGCAAGCGATTACACTTCCATACAAAACCCGTTTCATGCCTTACACTGTTATTTTTCTTAGTTCTTATTCATTCCGTTTTGCGTATAGCTCGTGTGAATTATGTCAGTCAACTTTCAACATTCGATGCATAAGGCCTTATTAAAGTCTTATTAGATTGCACGTAGATAGATCTAGTGTAAAAATTTAATTACTTATAGTAGACTGTATATCCCGACCCTTCAAGAGCTGTCAACCATGCATTATGTACTTAAAACTAAGTAACCCTATGCAAAAACGATTTATTATATGATAAACATCTTTTTTTGGTTTGAAAAATCACGTTCTACGGTTATAATATCCTAATTGTTGTCATCTAAGATTCGTTATCCACATAATAAATTTTTAAGAAACCGAAAAATCCTGCTTCTTTTCCGATTTTTTCGTATTGACGTGTGCACATTGCAGCCATTGATTTTGAATAAAACAAAAACAAAGAACTGTACTTCCGTCAATTCTTTTATACGCTGTCCTTCTCAATGTCCATGTCTGACTAGTCCAGTCATTTGTAAATGTCGTACTTACTCAGCATACAATGGCCGCCACCTCGGTTCACATGTCGGACCCCTCACTAATTAAAAAAAGACTGACGAATAAGACCGGCGATTTTTATCGCTTGCCGAATCTTACATTCAAAGAAACTACGTAGGCGTTGTCTATCTCGCTTCCTTTTCTTACATCCAAAAAATTTAAATAATCTTGTCTCTCTCTAAAAGGTTCTACTGTATTCCATCCATTCATTAAATCAGCCTGTAATTGTTTATAATTATAATTCATTAAAATTTGGATTATATATCCCGTTTCTGCTTTTTACGTATGATATGGTTATCGCTGTGAGAATTTGATAGTTTACCTCCGACAGTTGATATTACCTGTGACAAAAAAGTCACGTTGATGTTACTATTACGAGTCAAGTCCCAAATTGTACTTCAGCTATAAAAAAATTGTGTCCATATTGTGGTTCGTAAGCGGCAAATGTAATTTGGCCCTTGTCCAGTGGTTAGACGTCGTAAATCGAAATCAAGAGCTCGACAGCGACAGAGTTTTTGTTTGAACATTACTGGTTTTGAAGATAACGCTTTTTACGGTCTTAATTATTATTATAGTCGTGTTGAAGACCAGCCTCGTGAAGGCGTGATAATTATCATAATTGTTATTCATTTCCTAGAAGACACCAGAATTTATGTGAACTGTCGTCTTGGCGGCGGCGATGTATCTTCAACATTAAAATAAGACAAATATTAGTTCTAGCCGTTTGTTGTAATTTGTTACTCGAGCCTCGTCGGCAATTACTCGGCGAAATGTGACGTGAAAAGATAATTAAAACAGTCTGTTAACTTACGTTTTAGGCGGTCTGCTACAGACCTTTGGAAAACTTAAGTAGAACTAATTATTAAATGTTTTCCTGAACTTGCTGATTCTAAATTAATTAAAACTGTAATCTTATTTTGAAATCAAGTAGATTATTGTACAGAACATTGAGTAGGTAATCTGGTAAATCAGGCTCAACATAAATGCTAAATCTAGGCGATATATTGCTTTGAAATGTTGCCACTCTGGCTATCTAATTCATAATTCACAAGCTAATGTCCGAATCATATAAAACATAAACCGATACCGTTACCTAGTGAGTACTAAGAGATTGATTTACTGTTGAAATATTTGCAAAGCAGCAGTATGGGTAATCTTTATTCAAATGCTATGACTGAAAACTGAATTCAAACTCAATTATGTAAACTAATTACAGGCTTTTTGCATTGTCCAAGAGTCAGTCAATCAGGAAGATGAAACTAGTTCCCCATTCCAAAATTTTACTTATTTACAACTTAGGCTCCTGATACAAATGACAAAGGCATTCAAATAATTAATCGCTACAGATAAGACAAGACAAAGAAATTCGTAATATATTATAATTGTTGATACAACTTAGTAACAAATTGGTGCGTCTAGAGGCACATTCAAAGAGCATTTGTGCGTCAAAATTTTTCTCATCAATTTGTATGATAATATTCTCAATGTCCGCTCTATAAATCATAACTTCCACACATGGTAAATATAATAAAATACGGGACAGCCACCAACCAGCAAATCTGTAACAACAATACGTACCACACATCAATTTCAAGTTCACTAAACCAATAATTAATAATATACAGGACCTTCGAAACACTCCCTGTCATTACCTACATCAAGCAGACTAATTCATGATGCTTGCCTCGTTCTTAGAAAGACCGACATCGGAGACCAACCAAGGATACTGTAACACATCTCCTTAATAACATCTTAGCTTATTAATATGCATAACACAAGGATAGATCGTGAACTAACTATCACCAATAGAGACGAGGGTAATTTTAGCTGGAAACTTGGTAATTAATTCAGAATCTTAGTACACACAGTT
Source organism: Diarsia rubi (assembly GCA_932274075.1). Taxonomy (NCBI): domain Eukaryota; kingdom Metazoa; phylum Arthropoda; class Insecta; order Lepidoptera; family Noctuidae; genus Diarsia; species Diarsia rubi. Next base: position 12,362,091 of record OW026424.1, on the reverse strand, counting down.
TATTGTGGTATGGCCGATGGTTTAATTTATTCTGTGTCTAGTACAGTATCGGTTCCTGTAGCAGCTATATAGCTGCTATAGATATAATATTGTTTCTTTGGGGTTTCGGGTTGTGTGGCTGCTGTTATTTTTGTCTAAGCATAGATATCTACACTCAAACTTCCTGATTATGGTATAATTAGTTTGAGTATTTTGATCCGTGACTCTGAAAACAAGGTCCAATGTTGACAAATTTAGCTCTGGTGAAAAATGAAACGTTCCAGTCTGAAGACTAGCTCCTTACATCCAATAGTGACAAGTATTTTATGAACTGTAGATGTCAAAAAATAAATAAGGAACAATCTAAATCTAATTGGAATCCCTTTGCGTGTTTTAAAAGTATCCAGGAAGTTCGTCAAATGTAAAACAAGTCTGGTAACATTGGCTGTCTTATTAACCGGAGGCTACTGCTGACAATGTTTGTGATGTTGACTTATTTGTCGAAGAGATTATTAGTTCAGCAAATCATTAGTTACAGACGAGCGGTCTGATCAAACTTTTGCTGTATCTAATATACGTTATTACAACTTTCCTCAATCTAAATTCAATACGGTTCTTGATTAGCAACAAATTATGCTACAGACTGAATACCTATTCCATTTGAGTCTTGTACATTTTCAATTTAATCTTGGTATTCACCCAGACTTACAACAAGCGAATTCGATTGATAAAATGCGTATTATCCTGTCAATTTTCATTGTAAAACTTGTAAATTCAAGTTGTTGCCTGTCAATAATCACGCGAATTATCTTATAACATATGGCGTTATAACAAACCTAAATCGCCTTTGGATCTTGTTTGTTCTTTAGCTAGGCTATAATTAGGCGGCGTCTTGTTAGCCCCAGTCCTGCTCAGGCTTTCAAATTAAAAGGGAATTGTCAGTTCGGCCCGGCTGACTTCGACCGCAACTTACAGTTATTAACGATTCCGGTACAGAAAATATTTTACTTCCACGTTCATATTAAAACTTGTTTTCGGCCCTTTCTGTTCTATCTTCACGGATCGTTGCGGAAATAGTGTGGATACGACTCTTGCTATTGTTAAATTATATATTTTGAAAGTATGAGAGATTTCGTTTCATAGTAAGTTCTTTTTTTATATTTTCCTTGTATTGATTTAATTATACCTAATATTGTATTCCAATATAACTTCAAATATGAACTTGGTTTGTTAAAAAACTGTTGAAATCTCTTTCAAGTCTATTAAACAAATATTGACTCTATTACTCTAATAATATAGTGTAATTTTTACACGATCCTAGCTATAAAAATGATTTATACACCTATTTGTCAATCCTTTTGTCCGTGACTTTGAAAAAACTGCGACTCAGGTGTGGCAAAGTGATTTCGTAAAGCTATTAATTCCACTTTTGACACTTCACTGTTATATTTATCTTTTAATATTAAACTTAAGGAATTCTAATAGCTTATTAATATTATAATGTCACATTAATCTATACCAACGGTTGCTCAGGCCTAATTTATTTTACCTAAATAACTACCTACAACGCTCTAAAGAAAATTGCTTTGAGAATTATTCTTTGTAAGAAACATTTTTTTTTTCAGCTTTGGTTAAAGTTCCTTTGTTTTTGTTTACGTGTTTCAAGTTTTTGTAGTTTCCTGGTTGATTAATTGGAATTAATTTACTTTATGTAAATGCTGTTTTAGCATTGTGCGGTAACTTCATAAATGGTATGGTATGGTGGTGGCATGGTATGTGTGGATACTCTAAAGCCAACGTTGTCTACTATGTATTTTAGCACCCACTCATAAATTGAGCTCTGCACTGCACCCTCTGACCTACTGCTCTACATTGATCTTCAATACACAACAGAAAAAAAAAAGATACAGTATGAAACAAATTCATTTCATAAAGTTATACTGTTATAAAATAAACGGTACAATATTCTTATTATTTTTTTATATTCATAATTTATAATTCATAAATAATTTTGTAATCGTATTGATTTATAAAAAAAAAATTAAAGCCACATCCACACTATGGCCGCACTATGTAATTTTATTTTTTGGTCTCTGGCTAACCCATATTCGTGTGGCGTCGTTACCCGTCGGCGCGAGGGCGCACAATTATGTAATTATGTGTTAAGAGATCTGTTTTTATCACGTCCACCCTTGTCTATCGAATGATAATTGACCTCTTGTTTTCAACATAATGCCGAGCTATTACACTAAAGTAGGTTGAAAAAAGTAATTTCACCCATATGGTGCAGGTCTAGGTTTTAAAATGGGTTTTTGAACTGATTGGACTTGTGTTTTCACACGTTGTATGAGGTGTGACATTACTAACTGTTGAAATCGTGGAAAGGTGGTTTAAACACTGTTTTTAGCCTTAACAGTTTATAACAAATCTTATACTGTGGCGTACAGGATATCTTTCGTGATAAGCCTGTAAGTATTGGCTGCTCAAAATAATGGAAAATCACAGAAGATGCCCCATAAGTAACCGTATAAGTAAAGCTTGCTTAAATTGCATGCACAAGTAGAAATATCACTTTGATGACTTTATCTTTTCGTCGATTTCACGTTCAAAAGTGCGTTAATAACCTAACTGAAATAAAAAGTATTTTTAATTGAAAATAACTGTAAGTAGATACATTTTTACTGTGATACATTTTGTACGCATGTATAAAAATATATCATGTGCAACATTTTAATAAACAAACAAGCGAATCTACCATTTCCTTTAGGAATTTCGGAATTGGACAACAGTTTTTATTGCTCAGCCCCTTTGTAGATGTCGCACGTGATTTATTCCCTATTTGATTCCCGGGAGCATGCGTAAGCGTAAACATGTAAACATCGTGAAAAAAAATGTTTTTCTTATTTTCTTGCTCGTGTTAAATAAAATATTTATAAGAAAATTACTTTGTCAAATATTTCTTAGGAATTGCCTCATGAAAATGAAATCTGATTAAATTAATCTAATCTGCCTTGCCTAATGGCTCCATCTCCTTTGAAAGAAGTATTTTAAAAACACAGGTTGTTTTTCTTTTCAAATCCATCGTAACAATGTTACCCTAATCCAATTTAGTCATCAGACCTAAAATAAAACTAAATTGCAATACATCTACCAACCATATGCGAAAACATAAATTAATACTCCTTCAAAATAATAACAAGGAAAAAGACCAAAAAAAGTCGTTAACTCGAAAATTGTACTTCGCAATTCGCATATCTTTCAACACCAGGAAAGGCATGTTTCAAAGGCGGTTTCGGTTTTTAAGGTGGGTTTTCGCTAATTTCTGTGAGGGCACGAGGTAATTTCGGTGGCCATATGGCGTTAACAATAGGGCAGGGTCAATAACATGTGTAAGCATCCGTCAGTGGGACGTCCCACTTGCTCGCGATGACCTAACGATCGTTTGTTAGAATTCTATAGAGCTGTTGCTACGGAGTGTGTTGTGGAAAAAGTGTGATTTCACTGCAAATTATAAAACAAAGTACGCGTCTTTCTGTCTGTCCGTTCGCGATAAACTCAAAACGACTGCAGCGATTTACATGCTGTTTTCACCAATAGATAGAGTGGTCCTCGAGTAAGATTTTAGTATATTTTGACACGGGTGAAGCCGCAGGCGTCAGAAAGTTTATTATATTTCTTAAGAAAGTTACAACTAGGTTACAGATAGTTGACAGTTAGTGAAAAAAGGCCAATTAAAAGTTTTGACTATATTAGGATAGCAGAAAAAGCAGTCGACAGGCAAGAGAAAGTAAGAATAATTAAGTACCTAAGTATTCGGAGATAATTAAGAAAAGATAGAACAGGTTTTCTAAGAAGATTTTACACAGTATTTCTGTAAGATTAGAAATAGGTACTAGTGGATCATAAATCGAGGATATCAACACTGACACATCAAGTTGTATGCCCCTGCTTGCTCTAAAATAGTTTTGTTGATAAATGCACCGCACAGAGGGAACATACTTGGGTTAATTAAACGATTTAATATGATGAAGAATATAATAATAAAAAATTTGTAAAAACCTACATATTAGAAGCATTTTCGTTAAAATGTCATTGCAATTATTTGAGGTAGGTCTGTCTTTGATTTTTTCTTTATACATATACCTATTAGTTTTCTGGTTAAAATTATTTATATGAAAAGTATTGTAAGTTAAGCATTCAGCTTAAGATATAATTTATTTCTAAAACTATGAGTATAGAGTATTTAAAAATAATCTGTTAATTGTAGGTTTCAATAGTTACCCGTTGTAACTTATGATCAAGACGTCCGGTTTTATCATCTCTAAGCAGTTCCTCCCTCCTTATAAACTCCATTACAGCAGGTCCAATCAAAAAATCATTTTTTACGATATAAATTTGACCGGACACGGCTCATACTCGAATTTAAATGACTTACAAAGTTGTTATAATAATAGATGATCATCTACATAGGATATTACAAGCATTGTTTATTACAAACCGACCTCTGTACATTGATATTTCCTACGCTGTTCTGCAAATATTTTTTTTCGATACTTTAAATATTTAAAGGAAAAATGAATCATTTCAGCCCTGAAACTAATATAAATAATCGTTTAATTTTATTATTAAATTAAATATTTTAGAAACTAGTGGCTAAATAATAACAGCAACACGAATCGATACCCAAGGTTATGTCGCGCTTTTCTAGGTTGGTTCGTAGATGGGTCGAAACATGACATACGGAATTCTAAATCACTTTAAGCCGTTGGCTGTCATTTGTAGAAGTTTAACAGTCGTTGAAAATAGTCAGCGACTCGAAAGTCTGACAAACAGTTTAACCCCGAACTAACTGGGTTGTGGAGGGTAAAATACGCAATCGCTCCAAGTAAAATTTTGGTATTCCGCTGCATCCGGTTACACTAGGAGCCAAACCCACCATAATTAGAAATGGCTACGTACATCTACAATTTAACAACCCTTTTTTCTTTTAACAAAAAATACTCTAGTCTAGATTGAAAAAGTTTTAACAAATCGCCAACATACCACCCATAGGTACACTAAAACGACGACAAAATAGTTGCAAAGAAAAACGTTTTCTAAAGTCGTTTAACATTACAGGGATACCAGGGGACCCTAGATTCAATCGAGATCAAAATTGCTTGTGTCCTTTTCCGTGATGTAAGTTTCCTCTGACCAAAGTACTGTTACCATCTGGCCACAGTCAATGAAGAACACAAACCAAATTATTAGTTTAGAATTAATTATGTCGCTTGATTAAATATTGAGTCTAATACAGGTATGATTATCAGTTTTCGATATTTATCGAGTAACAAAAATATTTATTTCCTATGTTTGGAAATTATATTTTCTTGTGATTGTTTCCCACTATCAAACTCTCACATTACAAATGAATTGGGAATACGATTAGAAAAAGTCAAGGACTATGATATTAATACCGAGTTTGGAAGATTAAATGTTTTATTACATTATAAAAAATGCGTTCATTCTGTATTTGTGTGTAACTACCCCGTAGGTCTAGTGATCGCAAAGTGTTACTGCTGAGCGTTAAATCCTGGATTCTATAACCAGGTTGGTCAGTGCGGCTGCGGGTTGTTGTAAGAGACACTGCTACCCCGACACAAAGGGCTATGAAGGAACATGGGTGGTTTTTAGTTAGTAGAAGTCTAACACTCCCTTTCTTGATGATTAACCGACCCCCCCCAAAGTTTTTCATTAGATATGTCATAGAAGTTCCAACAACGTTTGGTATGGTACCTGCGATCGAGCCTCACCTGATCTCTTTCCTTTTGTGTTGGATTAAAGTCCCATCCGGCTACGAGAGTAAGGGAAGAGACTGTCTACCAGTGTCTGCGTACACTTATACATTTGAAAACGGTCACAAGGACTATTATTATTGCAGCTGTTGCTATGGTTACCATAACGCACACAGCGAAACAAACACACACGCATCACAAAATACTTGGAACAAATATTAACTACTGATTATTTAGTCAAATTGAAGGCTTCGTTTATTCGGCCACAGCGTCATTTAGCATTAATTTAACCTAATGAATATGCCTGAAATAGTGAGGATTTGATTGGTAATTAATGTGTTTGTTTCAAACGTTATTAGTAACGAAATGTTAACGTATGCATTTTATGTGTTCGTGTTTGGATTGTGAATAGATTTGCTATTTTATTTGAGAGATAATCAGTAATTGTGTGTGTGTAATTGATGAGAGTTTTGCTAAGCTTGTTTCTAAATTGTTTATTTGTGATATTGCATAATGAAGCATTAGCATCAGCGACACGAAGAAGATTAATAACCCCTCCTGCTCTTGGTCAGAGTGGAAGGAAGTGTCATACTTCTACTGACTAAAAACCACCTATGTTCCTTCTTAGCCCTTGTCCAAGGCCACTGTATCTCTTTCCAACAACCGACCCGCAGCCCCCTTCCATGTTGCTGCCAACTCTTTGAGGCGCACGAGAAACACGAACGGGCCGTCGACACGGCCTGTTGCCGTCATAAGACGGACGGACGGCGAGCTAGCCCATTACTCACCGTTCACAGGCCCGCGTCTACGGTGCCCGAAAGCCAATGACCTAAAGATAAGAACAACAGTAGCAACGCTTTAAAATTTATTTGATCTTACATGAAATGCAGTCTACCACCGTGCTACCGCTGACTTTGGTAGAAAACTAACATTAAAAAAAAACAATATTCTTGTGCAAACTTTACATTTACTGGAACTATTGATCATGGATATTGAAAAATGTATATTTGAAAAAACTCAAAACATCGTTTCATGGAACCAAACGAGTATGTGAACAAAAAAACTCGTAGCCCGAAATGGAAATGCAAAAATCTAAATACGGGTACATAGAAATTAAGAAATAACATGAAATGTACAGGCTTTTCAAATCTGGTTTTAGAAGTAATGGCAGCGCTGACACACAACGCGTCAAAGATTTTGTGCGGGGTTGTGTGACGTCACTAACCGCAAAAAAATGTCATATTACTGTTTTAGAATATGACTTCACACAAGTTTTCAAAGCACTGTATCGTCTTCATTGCTTACGTGAAAAATGAAAAAATACGTGTCCAATATTTTTTGGAAATCTATCTGACGGAATAATTAGATTTTTTTTAGTTAACTACCCTATTACGGGCTTAATGTTCTGTTATGATCATTAATGTTTACTAGCACTATATCCACTTTTAACCGGTTATTGCTGAGCATGGGTTTTCCAATGACCAATGGACGGTCGATCGGGATATTTCCATAATCTCTGCATTTGGCAGATAGATAGATTTGTGCTCCTGTTTGTTTGCTGTTTGCACTACTATCGTGAATAGTTTTTAGAATTAGAATTTGATCGTATTGTTTTGGTTTGTGACGTCTGTTGAAATTGGTGTTTTCTGAGGCAAGATTTCTTTGAAACTTATATTTTACTGTTTAAAATAAATATGAAAATAACTTTTTTTTTTCTTTATTAGTTAACCAATATTTTGTAGAACAGTAAAGACAGGGATTTTTTTATTGTTTTAAGTTTACCAAAGCCATCTATTTAATGATTAGAGCTTAACAGTTACCTATAAATTATTGAGTAATCAGATGAAAAGTAATAAAAGTTTAATTTAATGATGATGAATTTGAATTTTGTTGCTACATGTATAGTAATCGTGTATTATTAATTTATTTACTACCCACACAATATAGAGCCAAATACACAATTATTGCTATTAATTTACATTAGTTACGAGTATGTATTTTACTACTAATTACTGTTTGGTCAAAATCTACAAATCCATCCATTTGCTGAAAATCAAAACAAGGTTGAACCGAAAAGAAAGCCGATTTTAAATAAAATCTCATAAAAATATAGAACAACCCAAGCCGCTATAAAAGAAAGAAATAAACGAAACGCGAAATCTCTATTTAAAATAGAACGTCGGAGTCTAATACTCAAATAAATCCTTTCTAACAAGAACAAAGGACAAACCTCAGGAAGGGAACACCCGAGTAATCCCACGTCTTTACAAAAATAATGCAACCACAATATTATTTAGCTAGGTTAGATATAACGGCGGTTATACAAGTATACATTGGTAGAATATGAAATATCTTCAGCGGTTACAACCCAAATTCGTGTACCTCAAAATATTCATAGAGCTTATTCTCTCGAGGAATCGGTGCGTCTTGATGAAATGTTCACAAAGAGATATTTATGAAAATGTTTGTGTTTTTGTCCCTTATTTTTGTGTTGTCTCTAGAGTAATAACTGGTACAATTTTATGGTATTCTTAGGTAAGTAATAAGAAGTTATTTTATGTTATTCGTCACACAGATGTCAAACAAAACAGTCCTTAAAAAACAAGCTCTCCAGCAAAAAAATAAATATAAATGGCATAATTACTTATAAGAATTCAAAGTATTCTACTTGGAACTGCATCAAAAACATACCTGTGCCAAATACTACCCAGGAACAATCCAACGGGAAATAATGCAGTCAGCACTATGTCAGTAAGTCAATTCATAAAATTATTCTATGAGAGCCGAACAAAGGACATTTCTAGGGAAGGTGGCGAGAGCGCACGAACAATTCAGTAATAACCCCATTTTCCGGGGATTACACTGCCAGAAAAATTACGTTATTTTAAAAAGAAAAATGTGGCTATAAAACACGCGTTGTCTTGTAACTAGGCAGAGGTCAGAGGTCCCGAAGTCTCGATCGAACTAAACGAATACATAATTCACAACGCTTCCGATGTTATAAATATTGAAAGGATTTTTTATGTTGCCCTGAATTATCTTTGATATCTTTTATGAAACGCGTAGTTTATGGCAGGTCAGGTAAAAAATATATTTAGGTCAAGCTGAAATGTTATTTTTTGGGACATTTTTTTAAGAGGCTGAATTATTGTGTGGTAAACATTTTATACTTTGAAACAATTAAAGATAAACGTAAAAGCATAAAATGTTTTTCAGAAAATGTATTATGCCACCTGTGCTCAAAAAATAAAGAGAAAAAATAATATACATATTTGAAATAGGGATGTTTCCTGACTTCAAAACATATGATTCTAATTAGTCCGTCTGTTAGATTATCGAAAAATATTGCATACGTATTTTTTGTTTATCAAATCAATAAAAAATTACGAAGATAAAACGCGTCAAAGATTTGAGTAGGAGTTTCTACAAAATGTCATACTAATGTCTTAGAACATGACATCACACGAGTTTTCAGAATGTATCGTCTTCATAGTATGCTTACGTGAAAAAAGAAAAAGTATGTGTCCAATATTTTTGTAAATCTATCTGACGGACTAATTAGATTTTTAGTTATCTACCCTATTATTTTGCAGTACAGTACTGTAGGCACCTACTGGTACTGGTACAAGCGAGAAGAACATGAGAATTAATCGATAATGGAGTCGTAATCTTACCCATATAAATCTCAGCTGCTGTCTCGAAAACACATAAAACTCTCGTTTAATTTACCGTCATAGATAATTATACAATTGCAAATTATCCTAACCGTGCTAGGCCTCACGTTGGCACCGAGCCGTTGTTTATCTTTAATCACCCTTACTTTTTCCCTTACAACCCTTTCTGGTACCCTGTAGCGCGGGATTAGGGTACCTAAATTACGGTCCAGCCGCCGGATAAAAAAGGAAAAGAAAATCTGACAAGCAAAAATAAATTGTTGGTTGTTTAATTAAATCAGGGGATACTTAATTGTTGGTGCTAAGTATGGTCGCGAATACCCTTATTTGAAAACCCTGTTTCAGCTGTAATAAAGCTTTAAAAAGCTCGTTTTTGGAATTGTAAATAATTAGATGTGAAATTAGGGGTGACAGTCATAACTGTTACGATTATCTTTAATTTTATTTTTGTATCCTAAAATTATTTTAAAGTGCAGAAAATTGTTTGTTTTTTTTTATTGTAACAAGGTTTTATGTAACTTGATTTGTTAGTTGTATGGGGCTAATCAACTGAATATTATATCAGTTGCCTCCAACCGATTTAACTGAAATTTCCTTTGATACAAATAACAATACATTTTTATGACGGAATTGACCTGATCTTGCAAATAGTATCGTCTTCTCGCGGAATAACTTTAAAGAATGCGAAGAAGCTATGTATACGCGTTCAATATTGGTTCATAAAACATGATTTTCTTCTTTTAGTTTCTTTCACTAATACTAGATTTTTTTAATGTCTAAATATTTAATAATTACAGCGATTACACGTATGTTCTCTTTGACTACCTACCAATTTTGATACACCACAACTCAATTTTACATAGATCGCGCTAAAGACTGCTGGAACTACATACAACGACTGACAATAGCCAATACATCCGTAAAAAGAAAACAAATTCTCAGATCATGCGATAAGACCTTTGCATTTGCAAACGTTTTAAAGAAGATTTTCTCAGCTAAACACGCTGAAGAGGCTTCCCATTCAAGATCGAGATATCTCCGTCAACACCATAGGCGTGGACACCCCACTGGAAGCGGAATTATGCGGCCTCACGCAGCAGGATTCTATAACCCTTCCAACCTAACTCATGATTTCGCTTATCTCGTGTCGGAATCGGTGAATTTAAATACGATTTTGGCGGGCTCACCCCGACATTACGCGTTTTGCTTGTACACGCAAATTTAGGGGCCCCACGGTAATGTCTTGAGGTGTTTCGAATTGTTTGAGTTTCTTTCAAAGAGATTTTATCCTGATAGGGATGGATTTCTTTTCTTTCCGCTTATAATACAAAAAATAAAAGCGAGTAGCGGGAAAGGTTTTAATGCTGAGCTTATTGCGTAATGGGGTCTAAGTTTCAAACTCATAGGGTAGATTATGAGGGTAGATAACTCTTCAAAATACTTATCTTTTACTTACAAAGTATAATATTAGACTGCCTTGTTGGTCTTGTGGTCGCAAGCGCTGAGCAGCAGGGCTATTGCGTATCTTTTATATGACAGTGGCTATCCTATAGTGTCCATCAATTAAATGTCAAATGGTTCCATTTTGTACTAAACCATAACCAATTTGACAGTTAATCCATGGCCAATATGATAGCCACTGTCATTTAAAAGATACGCAATAGCCCGACTGGAGGTCCTGTATTATTGGGTTTTTATATCAGGAATTGCCTAGTAGCAGCTGCATCATCATTTTGCCTGATTGATGGCAATAGGCTTGCCCCCTATTACATGGGACTTAGACCAAACTGGCGAAATATGGGTGTACTATAAAGTACACCTCTGAGTAACCCTTCGGTAATTACAGGTGTGATGTTAGATTATGTAGAATATTAAAATTACTATCAAAGGAACTGACAAGAAGTGACAGCTATTCGACTGAATAACGTAAAATAAAATATATAGCGTAGTATAAAGTGCATAAACTTTATTGGTAAATCCTTCTATGCATTCATATTTTTGATCTTGTTTTGAATATAAAAGGCAAACATAAAATGCATCAGCTGTTTATTGCCGGCCAAGCTGTAAGAATCAGCTCGAGAAAATGGGCTATTTAATGGCTGTAGGCGAAGCATTCAGCTCATATTATTGTGAACTTTAACTCCAGACTCTGATTTGAATATTGGACTATAACTCACATTGACGTATGGGTATCGAGTAGTGACAATTTGCAAATTTAAGAAAATTTTAGTGGAACTCGCTTTCGATAGTGAGTAATGCGTTGTGAAACAGTAAATTAATATTTACCCATTGATTTAGGTGCCAACCAATGCTCATATTTGTGCTTTGTTTAGGGATTATGGTATGACTCTATTGCATCACGCCTGTAATACCTACCTAGTTCTAGCGAGCCCCATATACATTTAAGGGCCAACCTATTTCTAACTCGCCGTCCGTCCGTCTCACGACGAAAACAGGCCGTGTCGACGGCGGCGCGTTCGTGTTCCACGCGCGCCTCAAAGAGATGTCAGCAACATGGGAGGGGCCCGAAAGGGCCGACGCCTGTCGGGGCTGCGGGTAGTCCTCTGGTTATCGCGGCCTCGACATAGAGGGCGAAGAAGGAACATGGGTGGTTTTTAGTCAGTAGATGTCTGACACTCCCTTTCGCTCTGCCCAAGAGCGGGAGGGGTTATTCGATGATTTTACACCCACCAAAAAAAAAAAAAAAAGGGCCAACCTATTTTGTCCGGCCCTGGTGCAAGCCATGGTCCGGGGCGAGATGGAATGAGACGCTGTCGCCTCATTCTGCGAAGCAGTGATGCTAGCGAAGGAGGTGGCGGATCGTGAGAGGGAGAGTACCTCTCGTCTCAGCCCCCATCCGTCTTATGACGACAACAGGCCATGTAATGCGGCCTCGGCACAAGAGCTAATAAAGAACATGGATGATTTTAGTCAGTAGAAGTCTGACATTCCCTTTCGCTCTGTCTAAGAGCGGGACCCCGGGGTTATTTGATGATTTCCCACACCCCAAAACAAAAAACAGGCCAACCTATTTCCATACACTAATGTAGTTTCCGTATCTTCTACTGACTACGACCAACTATATGAATCCTAATAACTCTTTATTCGACCAGCAGGGCTATTGCGTATCTTTTAAGTGACAGTGGCTAACCTTTAGTGCCTATCAATTACTGTCAAATGGTTCAATTTTGTACTAAACCATAACCAATTTCATAGTTAATCCATGGACAATATGATAGCCACTGACATTTAAAAGATACGCAATAGCCCTGCAGAAAATCATAGCCACGCTTGCAACCACAGAATATTGACGTTTCAATAAAGGCATTTATCAATTATACGCACATGCAAATCTAATATTACCATACTATAGTAATTAACCTAAAAATCCATAACCGTAACGGTCCTATAATTGCGTAGTGCGTAGGTATCTATACGTATGAATATGCATCGCACTCCATAGCCACAATTTTCATGCCGGGTCATTATGTCCCGTTATTATTAATTTTAAAAGCACAGCACTGTGTCAACTTTAACGTTAATTGTTGCATGTAATAAAATTTTAATGAACCCATTGAAAAATGGAATCGTTTGGTTGTTATTATTCAATTATCGCCCGTATGAACGTTATTTGGGGCAGCATGTCATGACTTTTGTAATAATTAAGAGACCTTTTATGCCTAGTTATTTTGTGTGCCTTTTTACATAGATGACTGGTCTTGCTAGAATAGGGATGTTTGCTGACTTAAAAAAATGCGATTCTAATTAGTCCGTCAGCTAGATCATCGAAAAATATTGGATAAGTATTAATATAAGTATTTCTTGTTTTCATCAAATCAATAAAAATTAACAAAGGCGTAAAAAATTTGAGTGACGTCACTGAACGCTAAAGAATGTCATACTAATGTCTTAGAGTATGATGTCACACGAGTTTTCAAAGCACTGCATCGTCTTAATTGTTTGTTTAGGGGAAAAAAGCCTAAACCTGCGCGAAACATAAAGGAAACAGGCATCAACAGGCATCCCACTGTACGGTGTCATATTTTCTTTCCCTTTCTTTACGCGTAAAAGTAGTTATATGTAGGTACAATATTTTCGCCGTTTTGAAGCGCCGCCATGTTAGTTCATGACGTGTCTATATTATAATACGTCATTGATTTCAACAGATTTGATCATCATTAATTTACTGGGTTCAGAACATCAAACTAAGCACATAATAAATAGCTACAGCATATAATTTACGAATTTATTATAAAAATCACTGTACATAAATAGGTATTTTAGAGCTCCACTCTTTCAAAGTTTAGAAAAGAATGTCCTTCCAAAATGGCGCCTTAGATGTTTTAAAACCTTTTTACTAAACTTCTAGTCAATTACTGTCATGCCAATACCCGTTGGCGCCATTTTGGCATTTCAACTAAATCAAATAACTTACTTATTTATACAAAACAATTCTCATTTTTTTAAAGAAAACTGTAAATGTCTTAAAACTAGTTATAAATGTATTTAAATAGCTAACATATTTCTTGATTGAATTATTTCTCGAACAGTTGTTGTTGCAAAAGAGTTCGTGAAATATTAAGATATATTACACACTATTCTAAAGAATCTGATATAATTATCTAGTTTGTGCCGCCAGTTCTTCTTCTTCCACAGTATCGAAGGGTGGGCCTTAGGAGGCATAAATGACTTTTGATTTTAATAAAGTCTTTAAAATACACATGTGAGTACTGTTCTAGCTGTGCTGTTGTACTTACGACTGTTCTCGAAAACAAGTTCACATACGGTGCCGTACGAAATATTTTTTTTTGTTTTTGTAAAATCATTGATGGGATAATTCTAATCTGAATTTAATCATCATCTTCAAGAGAGAAGCGGTGGCCCAATGGTGTCGACGGCCTCGACTTACGAACAATAGGTCGTGGGTTCAAATCCAGGCAAGCGCATTACTTTGTGTAATTTATTTCATCACCGCTGCTCTCAAAACGGTGAAGGAAAACATCGCGAGGAAACCGGCATGTCTTAGAATCAAAAAATACGTAGACATGTCACGTCTCCAACCCGCAATTGACCCGCGTGGTGAATTATAGCCCATCCCTCTCCTAGAAAGGAGGCCTGAGTCCCTGCAGTGGGAACAATATAGGCTGATAATGATGATGATGGTCGGCGCAACACGTTTTCTTCTTACATTCTTCACTGTTACACGTCACGGTGGCATCTACCTAGTCCTTTCGCTTTGATATCGTTCTTCACACAATCCATCCAGCTTTTCTTCGGCTTCCCCTCCCTCTCCATCCATCACTTTTTTAATCACATGCGTTTCATCCCTCCTCATTACATGATCATACCAACCTGAATTTAATATGTAGAATAAGAGAAATAGAATCTTCACAACCCCAGCATCATTTTAATTCCGCCGTGTAGAAAGACACCATACAATTTCCTGCAACATGCAAAAATCCCACGGAAATTCGGGGCACCCGAAATGACGACGCATTAAAGTTTTAACTGCAAGCCAAGAGGAATATTCTAAGAACGACAAGCTCGTTCCTGTTATGGCTATAAAACATTTTATTTCCATCGACTGTCATACCCCTAGTAGTTTATGTGAGTTTAGGCGCGTATTTATTTATAGGCGCTGTTCCATTTATCATGGAAAGCTTGTAAAATGAAATGAATGATATTAACTTAACTTTTTGATGTTTCGATTTTTTAAGTGCCATTTGTGTCTATTTGTTTCGTGTTGACATTTTTGGGTTAAAGTGGTTTGGAGTATATGTCTTGAATTTCAGAGTTTTTATTAATTGATGCTATTGTGTCGAAGAATTTTTCGTCAGAAACAATGACTGAAAATAACCTGAAAATACAATACAATAAAAAAAAAAACGATGTCAACACAGAAATACGTTAGGTACCTAAATAGATGGGTACTTTGCTCTTGTCTTCTCTTAGGTTTCTCTAAGGAACTATTTCTACCCGACTGCCGCACTCAGAGAGCTTTAATGATTATTTAAGCCATCACTTAGTAAAGGTTTTGACAGTTTTGTCATACAAAAGAATGTCAAACCTTTACTAAGTGATGGCCTAAGTTATCATTAAAGGTCTCTGAGTGCGGCATTTAGTGTTATATTTGGTGCAATTAAGGTATAACATACACCAACCCCAGCAATCAACACTTTATATTAATTACAATTGCCCACCCGTCAGAATTCGACGGAGCATGTTTAAATTACGAGTACCTACAATTAAAAATTAAATATGAATAGTGCGAAGCGTGCAACAATTTGCATGAATTTAAAGGAATTTATAGCTGTATGTGTTTCAAAAAACTCATTATCCTTTATATTTTTGTAGATATTTACTGGATAATTTACTACTTATTGCGACATAACGTGACTCAATTTCCTACTTTCCAACAGGAAATTTTTGTTGATATTATATGCATATTAATGAGTTATACAAAGGAATATTCATTATTTCTCGACAATACAATTTTCGTGAATGAATAAGAATTTAAATTTTATATTGTCATGAATTTTCGATTCTGTAAAGAATAATCAAAAAACCCACTTGCAAACATCACATATCTTTTTTGTATTTATTAAATTTATTCTTATTTAACATTGTTTAATGTCAACCAACACGCATCTCCTTGCTTAAAAGGTGACCTATAAAACATTATGTATGTTAGTTATAACTTTATATAATTGAAATAACCATTAAATAAGACCTTGTCTTTTCGGCCAATAGGGGACCAAAAAAGACAGTTGTGCAAATGGTTTATAAAATAAATAAGGTACTCTTAGACAAAATCGATATTAACGTACCACATCCCAAATACCGATATATCACACTTTACCGATAATTGAAACATAGAAAGCATTTTACGGTGACCATTTAGTACCAACCTGCCACTAACAGTTGCAAGTAATGCTCCGGCCATTACAACCACATCAATATATGTCAAATGGACGGGAATAATAAAAAATAATAATAAATATTGTAAGCTTGAGTTTAATTAGCAGGAAGAGTTCCGTACAATACATAAATAAGTTCCGTAAATAATTACTTTTAAGTTATGTGTTATTATTAGTTATTATTGAAGTTATGGTATTTAAGCACCCAATTTCAGTTTTTTTTTAGGGTACCGTACCGTAGTCAGAAAAAACGGAATCCTTAAAGGATCACTTTGTTGTGGTGCCGTCTGCGATCTGCCTGTTCGTCTATAAAGATCAGTTTTCTTGGGTACGCGTAAAGGTACCAAGCTGAAATTGCTGAAACTGCCACCTCTTTTTTTTGTAGCGGGAAATCATCAAGTAACCCCCCCTCCCGCTCTTGGGCAGAGCGAAAGAGAGTGTCAGACATCTACTGACTAAAAACCACCCATGTTCCTTCTTAGCCCTTTATCTCAAGGCCGCGGTATCTCTTACAACATCCCGCAGCCCCGACGGGGACTGCCACCTCTTGCAGCAGTGAAAAAATCAAAATTGTAAACCAACGAGATCAAAAGATCTGGTCGTTTATGCCGCATATTTTGCGTTTATATTTTGCAGAAGGGAATTAAATAACCTAGAATCATGAAAGTTGGCAAGAAGTAATGTCTTATAGCACACGTAAAAAACCGTAAATATTTCGTTTAATTAAAAATCCTACAGAAGTCGCACTTGGCCCGTATTTGCAATCAAAACTACAAGTAGTTACATAAAATTAGGAATTACAATAAATAACATATTATATTTCTTAAAACTCGTTACACTGTTTGTCACTAGACACTTCAGTGACTCAATTGACATGCTTATGTATTCAGAGTTAAGATAGCTTCCATTTCTGTGAACTACTTATACACGCATATATATACGCACAACGCATTACGCTGAAAGTCTTAAGTATAGTCTTATTATTCTGGCACTAGTTTGTATCAAGTAACACTGAAAACATATAATAGTAAAGAAAAAGGATTCTTAGAGAGGTGATAATCTCTTTGATATTGTGTTTTCCAAAATAAACATACAATTTTATATTAACAAAATAAAAGTAAACAGCGTAACAAAGGGTATAAGCAAATCAAACTTGTTTTAGGGGTATTGCTCGCTTCCACAAATCAAATTAAGTTTAAAACATACACTAACTTTAGTATAATAAAGGAAGAAAATTCCAGTCAAAGTTTTACTAACAAACAATAGTAGATTGTTACACTAGGGTCGAAAGGAATCAATTCCCATACGAGGCATTTAGACGCCCGAGCGAAGCGAGGGCGGCTATAGTCCGAGTAGGAATTGATGTCTTTCACCCGTGTTAAGCACTCTACTTTTCATTTCGAATATAAGGAAAGTAAAAAATAGTAGTTTTTCTAAAAATTTTATTGAAAATAATAACATGGTACCTATTTAAAATTAATTGAGAAATTTGAACAATTTGTGAAATTTAAAGTTACATTTTCGTTTGGAATATTTACGCTGTTTGATATGTTATGTCTTTGGCTGTGCTGAATTTCTGTAAAAGTAGGAGACTCCATTATTTGATTAGACGGTGGAATCCATGGCGCAGACTCCCTTGAAGTAGTTGGTTGAGGCGAAGTGGGGCGTAAATTTATAGTCTCAGTTAATTTGTTTGAAATTTTAGTTTTATTTTGGACAGAATCCTCAATGTAGCCTTCCGCGACTGTGCTGGATTTCCATCCTCCATTTCTTTTTAACATTGTCAAGTTCGCCCCAGAATCGGCTAATAGTGTCGCTGACGTTCTTCTGTAGCAATGCCCGGTATACTGTTCACAGTTTGGCAAATTCAAATAGGTTGCTATTTGCTTCGGCATACCTGAGATTTTATTTTTACCGATCACTTGTTTATAGCATTTTCCCTTTTGGTAGTTGAGAAAAAAGCGATCCGTTTTTATGTCATTAGGTCTGATTTTTTGATATTTCTTTACTATTTGTGTAAACTCTTCTCGTACAACAAACGTACGCTCAATATTTGTTTTTGTTTTAGTTAATTTTACGAGTAATAACTGGCCGTGATTTTCAAAGTCGTTAATTGTTAAATTAGTGAGTTCACTGCTTCTGCAGGCGCCGCTTATACCAAGTAGGTATTAATACCACCTGTGAAAAATATAATTTCTTAATTAATACCTATTAATCTTTTAGGTATCTAACTATGTAAATAAAATAACAAGCAGAGATCTTTTACTCCAGAAATGTACTCCTATCTAACTCTTAATTTACCTACGCAATCTGGGTCAGTGTGTTTGATTGATAATATGATTGCCTCTTTTTATGCAAACCTATCCTATTTATGTAGGTATCTTAACAGAGTCAAGTCGTTGGGATCGACATTTGATTTTAGAGTAAAAGACCTCCAACCTAGATAAACGTTATAACTTACCTTCACTGCCAAATATATCTCGTCAGGGGCTTCATTTAAAAATGTTTCCACTTCGTAAGAGGTGAAAACCTTAGATTTTTTGGTCTTGAACCCCTGAGACTGTCTTTTCAGAAACGATGTTAGATTAAGGAATCTTTTCAAATCGACATTGTGTTTTACTTTTAGTGTAGGTACTCTTGAGCATTGAATACCTGCTCCATAGCGTAGAAGGCTTTATTTTTCCAGACAGTCCATTGAAGTATGTAAGAAATACACTTTCGGAAAATGATTTTATTTTCTTATCTGCTCGCCACTTCATAAAGTCATTGTACCTATGTATTTAAGTATCTTTCCTTTGAAATTTCTGGCAAAAGATTTTCGATAACTGTATTGGCTTCGTCTCTAACAGAATCTGGGGTCAACATTTCAGAATCACTTGAACTCATTTTTAATAAGCTATAACTACGTACTCTGTTCTATTACCGAGATTTCGATAACGCTTAAAGAGTTAGTATCCCGCCAAATTATATAGTCTATTTAAAATTTTAAATATGGAACACACCGCGGCCCTGCCGCGGGCGGACCCGCTTAGTTTATTTTTTTTTTAATTCATACTGGCTGTTTAAACACTCACAACACCGCAGCATTTTTTTGCGGCCGACCGCTGCACCAAATTTAGTTCTATGTTTAAAATTGCTTCCCTCCCTAGGGAGGGAAGCAATTACTATGAGTCTTTCCCGCCCTAAGGTGGGAAGTAGCATTTGCCACCCGCTACTCGGATCAAACCAACACTACTTTCCGAGTATGAGAAATGAAAAATATAAAAAGCTTCTCTAATAACAAAATACTTTCAGCATATTTCTTATCTATTGGAAAAATCATTACTTTTGCTCGCGTAGATAGGTTTTTTATTGCATTTTTGAACGGAACCCTAATAACAGGCGAGGAGTACGTTACGATGTCGCTATTGAGGATCGGAATACGGTAAATGATGCCATTAAGTTCAATAATATACCGCGGGGGAATGACAATGTTGGTAGATATGAAAGATTTGTGGGGAACCACCGCTGCTTTTTTTATTTATCATCCCTGTGTAGGGCTAACATGGTATAACTTGTATAAAACCAATTACTGTTGGTGCATTGAATACTGATTAGTACTTTTTTATTATTTAGCCCGTACTGTCCCACAACTGGGCAAATAACTCGCTCTATTTCTTCCTTTGGTCACGAATCTGCTCTTGTCATTTGTTTCGAAAAGTTTTAATGCATTATTTATTTTATTTTTTTTGGGACAAGCCCGCCACACTATTCCCAAACCACTGTTACTCCTGTAAGCCAGAATCAACAGTGGCGACCACAAGAAAAGCGCCGAGACAATGAAGCCCGACGAAGTCCCAGGGAAACGATTTAACTGTCTTGGATCCCGCAACGAAATTAATCAGAAAAGAATAGCGGAGGAGTAGGAAAAACATAATTTTCACTTCCCTCCATATCAGCAGGAGACAGAACTGAACAAGGCCAATAGGCACACAGGGACGTATACAACTGGGATAAGCCCAGTTGCCTAGCACCACGGATATTATTGTCATTAATATAACTGGGTCCTAAGTTGTGAGCTGTTATATTTGATTCCAATAATAGGTATGACAAAAATGCTTGAACGCACGGAAATTTGTTCTAGTTTGTACAAGGTCCGTGTAATAAATAACTCCGGAAGTAACCTGTACACTATTTAACATAATATTACGTTCATTCTCCCAAAGACTACACTCCCATAAGATGTGATGTGCAGATTGTTCATATTCGCAGTCAGGAGTAGAACATTGACAGAAAGGCGAGGCAACAAGCTTGAAGGAAAATAATTTACTCTTAAAGTTACCATGACCTGTGAGAAATTGGGCAACACAGTGATCCACCTCCAGCCATGTCCTGGCCAGCCGCTCACGAACGGATGGAAAGAACTGGTGGAGGTGTCGGCCTTTGATGGAATTATCCCACCTACATTGCCATTCAGACAAAAGTTCCTCCCACACGTCAGTCTGTGGTTTAAGTAATCTAGCTACTTTAGCACGGTCACGTTGCAATAAAAAGTCTGCGTCCGCGGTCTCTCGTGCGCAGTAGTATATTGAAGCACGGCGCTGCACTTCAAGATCGACTGGAAGTACCCCTGCCAGTACCGGTAAGGCTTCAGTACTAACCGTCCTATACGCTTTACACAAGAAAATCAAAGCCAACCGCTGGCTTTGAAGTAATTTACGTCGTGCCGCTCCTATGGTGGCCCTATCGGCCCAAACTGGTGCCCCATAGCACATACACCCCAAGTAAGTAGCCCCATAGATCGTCTTTAGAGTTAAAAATGATAAACCCCACGTAGATTTAGATATTCTCGTTAAGGCATAAAAGTTCTTTTTAGCTTTTTCACCGACGGTTTTTATGTGTTCAATGAATGAAAAATTCCTCTCTAAGACAAACCCAAGGTAACACACGGACTGCTTCCTTTTCACGGGAACGTTATTAAATTTAATACTAGGACATGATTTCAGATTCCCTTTTAAAAGAAGTTGATACGTTTTGTGTGGTGCAAAGGTCAAACGGTTACGAGCGCCCCACTGGGATATTAATTTTAGGCAAGTGTCAGCCAAATTTTCGAGTCCAGCCCGAGTACTTGACTGAATGAGCAGCAGGCCGTCATCCGCGTAACCGGTTAATGAACAGCCACATGGAAGCGGAATCGCGAGGAAGTCATCGAAGCCTACGTTCCATACATACGGACCCATAACCGAACCCTGAGGGCATCCCATGGTGAGGGACTTTGACATAGAATGATGTCCGAGCTTGAGTTTCGCGGAACCATTCAAGAAGTACGAGTAAACAAGATTGTATATGTTTTTAGGGCATCCACGAATTTTCAGTTTTAGGAGTAGCATCGGCCACCATGCGTTATCAAAAGCCCCAGAAATATCAAGAAAGATCCCAACTACGTACTTGTGTTGAGATGTATTGACAATTTTCCTGACAGACAGAGCCGCGTCTACGGTAGATTTTCCAACGGTAAAACCGAATTGGTTGTTGTGAAATTTTGGACCGTCTGGTAGTAAACGTGGAACGATAAGGCGCTCCAGGAGTTTCCCCAAAGATGGAAGTAGTGTTATAGGGCGATAAGACTTAGAGTCGTCCGGTGGCTTGTCGCCGCTTTTCGGAATTATTCGTATGAAGCCGCGACGCCATACACGAGGAAAAACGCCTTCTGCAATACAACTGTTGTAAACCCTTAAAATTGCGTCGGCCGCTGTTTTACATGCTTCTATTATCATCCGATTCGATATTTTATCTTCACCTGACGATTTGTTAAGTGGAAGCTTCCTGACAACGTTAATAAATTCGTCAATGGATGGAAGGTCTGACGCTGGTGATTCAGGTGGCACAGCCGCCCACGCCCTGATCTGCTGGTGGTAGTCATTGTCATTATCAGGTATCAAAGTATTTAATAGAACTTCGGTTGTCTCCTCAATACCGGTGGTGTGTTTGTTGTTTACTTTAATGTTTAATGCATTAGCAAAATAAGCTCTGGCCAATTACAATATTTACCACGATAATTATCTGTATTATTCAGTAAATACATAAAGTGTCAACGCATTAATCTGACATGAAGTTAACGTTAAGTAGTTACGAATAAATCGGAAAAACAGATTAAAATAAAGTATTTTTGCTTTGTACATTTCAATAATATTAAATAATTGGCCTGTGTAATTTTGTTAAATCAATCACAATAACTGTTATGAAAAGGTAATTGTATCATTATTTGAAAGTAGATACATTATAAAGCTCATTAAAAGTTAGTGTTTTGAACGTTAGGCTCATATTTTACTGTTTTATGTTTTTGAGTCTAAGTCACAAGTTAAACTAGGAAATACAAAACCTAGTAACATAGCAGTCACCCTAAACTAGATAATCCTATATTTCAGTTGAACATAGATTATAACGTAGACTCCAAGACTTACACTATTTTAAACCAGCATCCACAGAACCAAAATTATGAATTTAAAATCGGTTTTTAATTTACCATCTCATTCAGTTAAACAGTTGATTTATTATCAGTTCGTATCCTGCGCAATATCCCAGATTTAAATGCATCCCGATTCCTCATTGACTCTCAATTATTTCCGGCGAATAACTTCAGCGAAATTAATCGAAAAGTAATACTCATACTGTTTCGTTAACTTTATTTTCGTAATATTGTGGCATCGCAATAATCCCTTTTCAACGTCCTGTACTGGTTATCATTTTAATCCGACATAAATAAAATGGTCAATGGAAACAGTAACCACTAACAGTAAACAGATAAAATTGAAATCATTTTTGCTGAAAGATTTTTGTAAAGGATTTCGTTTGTGTTGCAATAAACTTATTTAAAGTTTCATTTCCAACTATCATTCATTAATTTCAATTGAAATGTGAAGGTCGCTCCATGTAAAATACTGGTATATTCTAACCGGATGGAAGCTGACTCTAATATTGTTGGGATAAGGCTAGGCAGATGATGATTCACTCCTTTCATTCTTAGTAAATAATCCTTTTTGTAGTCTGATAAATAAATAAAAAATAAAAATAATTTTACAAGTTTTTATCTAAGGTACCATTATCACAAATATGTTATAAATATAAAAAATAGTTCATAAATATTAAAAAAAATATATATAAAAAATGTAAATAAAAATGTAATAAAATAAAATAATATAATAATATAATATAATGTGTAATTATAAATGCTAATAATAATTTATCTATTATGAGAAAGCATAGACAAATTGGATCATCAGATTTATCCATATCATTAGAAAAGTAAGTAAGAAAATACAAAACAATTTATCACATCAAAAAACCTTCGTTAGTTTCTAGAGTGCTCTCAATGTAGACTTTTACTTTGACTCGTTCGACTGAAAGAAATCTGGACCTAATAATAGCACGAACCAATCCCTGAAACGATCGTAAAGAGTGCACGAAAGTTTAGACGGATTCTTCTCGAAATCACTTTGACATTGTTTGATTTATATCTCTTTTGAACTATATTTTGTGACGCTATGGCTTCCATTCACGTGTTCATCTATCAAAGAATGAATGTATAACTTTTTAGCTAAGTGGGTATGTTGGCTTTCAATGCGAATTATTGGATGTCTGCAGGATTGAAACTTTCGTACGATACCTATATAAAACTGTCATTACTTTTCAATTTCTTTTAAAACAATAAAATTGTTTTATTTCGACGTACCAGAGATTCTAGCAACTTCGCACTTTTTTATCGTAAAAACTAACATATAAAATAAATTACGACACAGATCTAGTTTATATCTCCTGCTAATGTAGTATTTCTCAAATGCTAGGCTTTAGGTAATAATTTAATATTATTTGCTGTTCCAATCAATTAATCAACAAGCTGTTAATCAAAGTACGAGCTTGGCCAACACATGTAGGTGTAACAACATAAATCTGAACAAATACACGATGACACACTGATTAGCTAAGTAACGGAATAGGATTACCAGCTCCAACAATACAAATCTATTTACCAAATAACGACCAAACGAGAGGCGAAATATGAAACAATATTTGTGCTACCCGCACGTTCCCATCACAAACACTGGCTTGTTATGACAAAAAGCTCTTTACTGCAAAATAAATAAAGACCCAAATTAACTAGTATATTTTATCATTATTACAATATATTTAAACTAAGGTTCGGGGCCACTAGTCACTGTTAAGCTTAAGCCGGTTACGGCCCTTCCTATTTTCTGATGGAGATTTATGTCAGGGGATCAAAAGTTTCCAACCCGCACACTATGGAGCGAAATCTTTTATAAGCGTGTATGTGTGCGCGCAACGCGTTCGCGAGGTACGCTCGTTTGCAAATTTCGCTTCGGAAATATTATTTCGCTATTTATGAACAATTCGCTGTCAGTTCTAATAAATAAATAGCCGTTGAAACATGCCGCTACGCTAGTAACGTCCACGGTTGAGATAATAAAAATATATGTAACTTATGTAGTGATCGTTAGGTTTCGTTCGTTTCATAAATGTTGGTAATTCATTTTCTCATTAAATGTTTAATTTTAGTGATGGGCGGGTGACGGCTCCCGGTTTACGAGACGCGATTTACGATGCCATGAAGTGTTGCGCGCGACAGTACGTACGGTGCAATGTAGTACGTGCTTGCCAATGCCACTAACAATATAACTGGAAGGTGCCCAAGCGCGTATCACTGCCAAGCAGAGCCATGAGTTTGTATTACAACCTATCTGTACAAAAGTTGAGGATAGCAGAATTGGGTCAAAAAATTGCAAACAAATTATTGTTTTGGAAAAAGCCAGAATAAACAGTGACGATTACCAGAAAAGCGATGAAGTTCCAGAGAAACCAAACCTCTTCAATCCTGCAACAAAATTAATCAAAAAATTACTTTATGCTACAAAAGATTATAAACTTATCAACTTTAATAATAGCGAAGCAGTAGAAAAAAAAAACATTGGTATATTAAGAGCTTAATGGGATAAATGCCGCGTAAGTATATTTCCAAAACTACGTGGATTTACGTATTACGCTTCATGTAAAAAAATCCCATAACTCACAAAAAACATTCCGAAAAAAAACTACCAAAAAATTATGTTATTCCGAATCGACAACTAAGTTTGGGATAAACATCTGACACACGTCCCTTTCCTCTGTGACCTTTCCAGCAGCTTTAGGGTTGTGTCGCCGTCAGTTTTTGCACGTGTCCTGACTTCGTGGCACATCCCCATGTATTTACTCAATGTTTGGTGCTACGTATTTATTTATTTATGTGCTCTTTAATGATTGGGGGCGCTTTGATTCCGACGTATTAAAACGACACGACGGCCTATTATTGTTTTTTGTGTGATGTATGTGTGTTTTTCCTTTGTTTGCTTTTTTATTGTGAGTCACTGGAGGATAGTTGGATGTTCGTTAATATATGAGTACGTACAGTGAGCAGCGGTGGCCCAGTGGTGGCGACTCCGACTTACGAACAGTAGGTCGTGGGTTCGAATCCAGGCTGGCACATTACTTTGTGTAATTTATTTAATCACCGCTGCTTTCAAAACGGTGAAGGAAAACATCGTGAGGAAACCGGCATGTCTTCGAACCAAAAAATTCGAAGACATGTGACATCTACCAATCCGCACTGGGCCCGCGTGGTAGATTATAGCCCATTCCTTCTCAAAGAGAGGAGGCCTGTGTCTCAGCAGTGGGAACATTAACAGGCTGAAACATTAACAGACGTACAGTCACGAGCAATAATATGTAAACAATTGGCAAAGTTCAAACGCGAATGTCGCACGATATCACGATTACAGCTTTGAGATATGACCTATTTATGACAATATGGGTTCCAAAATATTAGTTTCGT
Source organism: Diarsia rubi (assembly GCA_932274075.1). Taxonomy (NCBI): domain Eukaryota; kingdom Metazoa; phylum Arthropoda; class Insecta; order Lepidoptera; family Noctuidae; genus Diarsia; species Diarsia rubi. Next base: position 12,335,885 of record OW026424.1, on the reverse strand, counting down.
TATAATAAATGAAAATGAAATCAATACAGTAAGCATAACTTGCTTCTTTACGTTGCCTAGTGTATACATATTGGCGCTGCTGACTGTACACGTACCTCATTGGTCTAGTGGGTTCGTCTCTGGGTCGGACAATATGTTATTGAGATTTTCCATCCGGAATTTCTTAGTAGAGGACACGGAGTCTGGATTTGTGCTAGGATGATAGCAATAAGCTCACCCCCTATTTCATAGGACCTTAACATAACTGGCGAAATGGGTGTACCATATAAAGTACACCTCTGCCTCACACTTCGGAGATTACAGGCGCGATGTTAAGTTATGTGTAACTTTTTGTACTTGTATGACGTAAAAGAAGAACTTGCGAATCTTGGATTAAAAGCAAATTTTCTTTATCTGAGTCAAACCCGCAGAGCAGCGGTGGCCCGGTGGTGGTTGGTGGGTGGGTTCGAACCCAGGCGCATTACTTTGTGTAATTTATTTCATCACCGCTGCTCTCCAAACGGTGAAGGAAAACATCGTGAGGAAACCGGCGGCATGTCTTAGAACCGAAAAATTCGAAAACATGTGACATCTACCAATCCGTACTGGGCCCGTGTGGTGGATTATAGCCCCTCCCTCTCCTCGACTGGAGTCCCTGCAGTGGGAACTTTGTAGGCTGATGATGATGATAATGAAGTCAAACACGTGTTGGAACGTGTTTTCAAATAAATTAATACCAACTGCCATAATAACCGTAATCAAAGTCCAATTCTGTCGTAGTCTATCACTCTTCCGCGTTACGAAACAGTACTTCAAATCAGTCACTCAAATTAACATCATAAAGTAATATTAAACAGAAAACTTTCCTTCTATTTTCGTACAAACAAATGACACGAGGAACCAAATACGAAATGTTTTTACGAAATTAATTTTTGACTGACAGAAATGTTATTATTTTAGCTAGTTAGTGAGCTCCGAAAATATGGTGCTGTCGACAGTATTTGGAAACTTTACACTGAAAAGTTGCAGAGACGTTTCAGAAACTAATTTATTTGGAACGAAAATAGTCTAAAGTTCTCACTAACAGTGGTTTAGGAAGATACGTTCGTGTGATTTAGCATTTGTGACATAAATCTTCATCAAAATCATGTCTTGAGTCGGAGAACAGTTCCTGCTGGGTTGGTTTTCGTTTAGTTACGCTACGAGATTAGTGGCTGAAGTTTGAATTTTTGCTTGGTAACAAAGATGAGTAACAACTATTTAAAAAAAAACTAAAGAACGCAATTGGGTGATAAGCGAAAATTTTACAGTAAATCTTAAAAAAACTAGAAAAAATAAATAAATGCTCGATGTAAAGTATCACTGGAAGTTTTATTTCAAGTTACAAATAAAATTAAAATTATTCGTTTCCCCGCACTAGGAATTTCTCCTGTATCGTGGGTGCGTTCACAAACATTTAAACTCACATACACAAATATGCATACCCGGAACAACTATCTGTACGTCACACAAATATTTGTTCGGTGCGGGGATCGAACCCGCGACACGCAGCGCAGCAGTCTATTGCTTGAGCCACTACGCTAACCGTGCCGTCAAATTAAAATCTTTTCACTCCTCTTAAAATAGCTATTTAATAATGCTTTTTTCTCGTAACGTACAACCATGAGCACGTTACGCTATGATACGAAGCAAGTCATAACTCTCCAATACAGCTAGTTATGGCACAATAAATTCATTTGGTCAGTTAACTTAGATTTGTTATCGCACGTTGGTACTGTGATACACCCACTACATACTATAATGCTCTACTATATCTAGTAGTCTACGCCTTTATACGGTCCACGATACTGAAATGTGACTTGTGGCTCTTATAATTATAAATTCCGTCTCTTTTTAATTATTTTTTATATTGAAGGGAAGCCAAGGCCACTATAGTAATAAAATTAACAACTTTATAAGTTTTTTTTATTATTATAATAATGCTTAACTAGACTATTTTATTTTGGCGCAAGTCGTCTTCTTATACATTCATAGATTATCTGGTAAGCAGGAGTATCTGTAGGAATCCACACTCAAGATGGAATTACCTCTTAAAATACGGTTATATTCTTGCTTAAGAGGTAGAGTATTATTCTCGTAAGTGCAGAATTTGCAATATGAACTATAAATGTATTTCTAATACAAATATTATCGAACTGTTATTAAAAAAGAAAAAAAAGAAGGAAAGAAAAAGAGATTGTTATTAACTTAATAGTTTGAAAAGGAATATTTTTTTCCGATAATAAAGTCTCAGTTACAAAAAAATTCTGATCATCATCGGCCTAGCCTTTTCCCAACTATGTTAGGGTCGGCTTCCAGTCTAACCGGATGCATCTGACCTCCACAACCCAGTTAATACTGGGTAATACGATACCCTTTGGTTAGACTGGTTGTCAGACTTACAGGCCACTGACTACCTAAAGATATATATATGGCAGCCGGGACCAACAGCTTAACGTGCATTCCGAGGCACGGAGGAAACTCTGTATGTAATGGGCGGTCACCCATCCATAGACTTACCTAGGCAAGCGCGGCTTACCCTAAAGATCGACCCGAGTGGCAGTTATTATTGAACCACGAGCTCCTCCCAACTACAACAACTTTCCGATATACTCCTAATAATATAAAACAACTATTTTGGAGTAAACATTCCCAATAATACAAACAAACTATTTTGGAATAAACCGGTGAGAAATATGCTAGCGCGATGTATCTAGGTTTATAGGCAAACGTGAGAGCCGTGGCTGCGACAATATTTATGAACAATCTGATAAAGTCACTCTGGACCATTGACTTTCATTTGAGTTAAATAAGAGAAGTAAACAAACAATGAAGTTAAACGTTAAGAAATCTGTGAGGTTTAAGGTCTCATGAGAGGTTGTATGTATAATGTTTTTCAAAAAATCAACATCAGAAGAACATTGATTATTTGAAATGTTGTTCATTAGGTATAATAATATAGTGAAGCAGCAAACAATGCCAAAAGGTATCCTAGTAACATTCTTTGTTTGAGGTTAAAACTTTTATGACTTATGATATCTATTATTATAATTGAACAATCACTCCAAAAATCAAGAAAGAAGATCAACAGTGTCTTTCTGAGGAATATTTTCCAAGATACCAGAATAAACTTTCTATGGTAGCAGTCCGTCCTGAATGTCATTCGTAGTTCCCATACAATCAAAACTCCGAAAATCGGACAATCATTCTTACTCCGTATCCGTGCTGAGGAGGACTGATAGGCAGTCACTGCATGTTAGACACTGGTATTCAGATGCTTACGGCTAGTATAGAAACCAACCCCAATGTAGGTATAGCTGGGAAAAGATTTAGCAGATCTCGAAAATTATTCCACAGAAAGATTTAATCGGGATAAAAACTATCCTATGTGTTAATCCAGGTTTAAAACTATCTGTGTTCCAAATTTTGTCGAAATCAGTAGTTCAGTAGTTTTTGTTATTTTTTTGTTATAATGTTATATTTTTTTGTGATATTATAATATTATTATAGTGTGAGTAGGATTGTATTATATCTATTTAAACCGAGTGATTAGAGCAAGGTCTCGCGACTGAACCAAACTACAGACATAATAACCTAAATATAGAGCTCGATCATTGCGATTCAGGTCACCAATTAATTTTATAAATAAACAATTACTAATAGCCCACCATTCAGCATTGTTCCAGCTATCGATTCCCACCCGCGGCATGTCTATACATATTTGATACCCGTGTGTATGTAGATGTTTAAGCACACAATCCCGGATTACGGCGATATAAAGCCACAGCAGTATTATCAACGTTGTTTCTTCATAGCCGTAATCGCAGGACAAAAGCCTGTATTTTGATCAAAAATCCTTTGTGTATCACTTCTTTCAGGATTTATTTTTTAACACGCTTTTATTGGCTTCACTTGTAAATAACTATATAAAAAATCGTAAAACTTAAATTTAACCAACATCCCGGGGTTTTCATTTAGCTGAAATTTTGAATCATGTTTAGTTTGAATGACAACGCATGGTTAGCGTTAACGCCATTCAAAATCCAATATGGCGGAATTGGTGGATTCCCAAAGATGGCGGTTTAGTTATTTTTAATGCATTTTTAAGCGTGCTGAGAAGAAGAATATGTTAAGTAAAATGACGTCACTCTAAAGCGTGCTTCTTAAACTATAATATTACATGATACGACTATACACATAAAACATTATACAGGAAAAACATAACAGACAAAAGAGCACAAAGGTAACGCTTATAATTTTATTTTGTCTTTACTAAGAAAATTTTCAAAATGAAATGAACAAAATTAGCTATTAATCTAAGATATTGTAAGATTTCTTAAAAGGAAGCGTATCTTTTTCCTGATGAAGGAAATTGCGATATAAGATTCGAGGAAACTGATCATTGCTTTTGACTTTAAAGAGAAAATAATTTTATTCTGGAGTATAAAACAATACGTGTCGGTAAAAGACTTTTGTTTTACTCTTGTGTGACTTGACTTGTTGTAATTAATTTATTATTTTGGTGTCATGACTTCACGCCCGTAATCCCTGGTGGGTGAGCCAGAGGTGTTTCCCTTAATACACTCACATTTTTACAGTTATGTTTAAGTTCCATCTAATAGGGGGTGAGCCTATTGCCACCAAGCGGGCAGAAATCCAGACCATGTCTGCTACTGACAATTTCTTGAAGGAAAAACCCGACAACACTTGTACGAACGGGAATCGAACTCAGAACCTTATGCTCAGCCATCGCGTTTTGACAAGGCAGTCAGTAATTTTTGTGACATTCGTGTTACTCAAACGCCAGCTGTTTCTGAACTTAGACCAAAATTTAAAATGTTTTAAGGAATATTAAAGACAACCACAAATACCATTATTGACAAAAAAGGTGCGTTTAGTAACTGCTGAGCAAAATTACAATATAATTTCCCAAATTAAACAAGACAAACCAATATAACTGTTGATATTAATCTACTATGAGCATGTATGAGCATGTCGTTGTATTAGCATGTTCGGTTACAATGACGAGCTCGCATGGATGGGCTGGAATTAAGCTAGCTCGAATCTCTGAATATTGTCAGCAGAGAATATTATGCACTACTAAAAGCGTCACCTATATTGTGGAGAATTACGACTGTAAATTGGATCACAATACACAATAATGTTATTATTAAATAAGATTGTCAAAAGAACGGGAAAATATCATGTTAAGAACGAAAAGTGACTATGCAATTCTATCATTTTAGAGAAGCACCAAAATGATTGATTACTTAAAGCCCTTCTTACCCTAAAATTAGCAACTCTATTTGTGGTGATTCAAACTTCGTTTGAAATACTGTTACAATAAAGTTCTAATCAGCTTGCACTACAAAGCGGTTGTTACGTCAGTCACTGCGGCCGAATAGTGCGAAATTAGTGTTTTTTTTGCGTTTTACAAAAATCTATTGATTTAACTAAAATAATTAAAACACATAAGACCTGCTTTATTGTTAGTTCAGTTAGTATGCAAAGTTTCATGATCTAATTTGAAGTACTTTTAAAAAACCAGCGGTTTATTGTTTAATTTGGAGGTAATTTTGCATTTCTTTTTCTATCGAGAAAAGTTAATGGAATCGCGTTTTCGTCACACATTAGACTTTGCATTAATCCTCAAAATTACCATATATTTATTTCAAAATTAATACTAAAGTATTTTAGGCGTAACGGAGGATCATTCTAAGCCATTTGAGGTAGTATATGCCTTTAAGGAAAAGATAACAATGGTTAAGCCAAAAATATGACGTCATACATGAAGGTGTGCTGATTAAATGACAAAAAGAAGAAAGACATCTAAGAAACTGTGCTCTAAAGAACCTGCAAATAAAATTGAATGGATGTTGTTGTTAGTGTAGTAACAATAAAATCGCAATCACCTAAAACAAATAGGTGTGCCGTAAACTGACCGCGATCTGTTACCTGACCCATATAAAACAATGAGAAACATATTGCCAAAGACCCTAAATACTAGAGATATTTGACCTACAACTCTACAATAATGATACATGATAGGAACACTATGAATTGACGTCAGCCAGTATTCAGTGTGCTCAGAACAGTGTAATTGAATCAATATGGCGTCGACAGCTACAGCTAACACTATTGTACGTACATGGATGACTAGATGAAACTGGTGATGATATAGATGAAAATAGCTATATATAGTTGATAATGAGAATGACAAGCTTCTAATAGGGATATTTACTGACAAAAAAAAAAGTGATTCTAGTTAGTCCGTCTGTTAGATTATCGAAAAATATTGGATACGTATTTTTTGTTTCATCAAGTCAATAAAAATTGACCAAGATAAAACGCGTCAAAGATTTGAGTGGGGGGTTGCGACGTCACTAACCGGTAAAGAATGCCATACAAATGTCTTGGAAAATGACGTCACACGAGGTTTCAAAGCACTGTATCGTCTTCGTTGTTTGTTTACGTGAAAAAATAAAAAAAATACGTGTCGCGTCGTGTACGTGTTTGGAAATCTATCTGACGGATTAATTATACAGGGTGTGAATCAACCCTTCACACATACGTCAACCAAGCATTCTGTACATCAAACTAAGTACCCCTACGCGATTTTTTTTTCTGGGAAACGACTTTTTTTTTGGTGTAAAAATTTCATTTTAGGGTAAAACTCAAACTCGCACTCTTAAAACATTGTGCTAGTGGATGCTTTAAATAGTCAAAGGGTCATAAAGGTAATTTAAGTAAAGTTACGACCTGATAAACTAGTATTTACAAAAACAGCTGTGCTAAATTTGGAACTTTGACCCCCAATATCTCCGTAACTAGGGGGTTCCCAGGTATGGTCCAGAACAAAAAAAATGATCGCAGTGGTGGGGAGAACAAGTGCCCTTCGTTTGCGTTAAGGGTACTTTTACACCCTTTATTTTTTTTTGTTAACTACCCTGTTTTAGACTTCGAAACAAGGGATAATGATATTATTGTAGAACGGATTTCTTGGTGATGTTACAAGGCGTTTTTATGCGGACAAGGTCAAAACGATGATAATTAATACATGTAAAAACCAAATTTGTACATCCTCAATCAAAACCAATAAAGGTTGTAATTAATATTGGAACAAAGTAAATAAAAACGAAATTGCTCTACAAGCAAAACAAACGAGTCGATTTCAATAATCAACTCGGAAACCGACTCACACTAGTACATAGATTGTATCACAGTAATTTTCGTTATACGCGATCGTTTGCATGAAATAATGCTTAATTTCAATTCCGTATGCATTAAGAACATGTAAACTTGTATGGAGGGCTGCCAATAAACTTTCATACTGATCGTTACGGCCCCGCCGACCGCGTGCATTACCGGGGTGCATCGATGACTCCTTTATATTGATTATGGTAATTTTATTATCGAAATTCATTTGTCACGCTTGCTTCGTACGCTTTTTTTCAACAATTCAATCGTAGACTACGCCAATACATACTGGATGCCAATAAAACTTATTCGGTCGCACGCCGTTGTACATTTTGCTTACGGGTCACTTATTTTGCAAGTCAAGTTAACACAAATGGTAACATTATCCGGGGATATGTTCGGGAATCCCCATAAAAGTAAAACACGAGTACAACATGAGAACACATTGTGGCGAATGCTAAGAAAAATTTGATTTGATGTAGAATTTCCGTTACCGCGAAAGCTGTAGTAAAATTTACGATCATGTTTACCTTACTCGGATGTAAGTTTGTTTATCATAGAAAATCGAAGGGAATCGTGCATCCCCGGGCAATGAAAGCGGGTAATTCTGTTTGTAAGCCAACAGCCAGTAAAACTTGATGTGAAATAAAATTCTGTTTGGTAATAAGTTAATAAAACATACGACTACGGCGTCATTTCAGTGTAACATCATCTTTACGTTTGTATTTTGTGGGAGTTTGTAAGCTGTTGTTGTTTCAAGGAATAATCGTCATTCCTTATCTTTTAATCATCATCAGGAATGTGGCTAGCCTATTTGAACTTTCAAATGTTTCGTAGCCATTACGGATCACCTTTTTGTTTTTAACTGGAGCTATTCTAAATGGAGATTTGTAAAAGAGATTACATCTTTATTAACTAATCATGGCAACGTATATTTAAAACTGGCCGAAGCTCACTGTTGTATCGAAACTAACGTGGTAATGATGAAGATAAATTTACACGTATGTCACGAGCTAACCGCTGTTAATTTTGAACGTTGTTGCGTGTAGCCCGCTCCTTAATCTGTGCTCCATTAACAGGAACCATTAATCATAGTTTTAATAACAATTTAACCCCAACTAGATTAATATATCTTCATTTATTCACATGCTCGAGCGCGGCGAGTTGAACTTATCCAACTTTTATCATTCAAATTTCACTGGACTCGTTTCATACAAAATCGAACCCGCAACAAATGCATCCATTCTCTTGTGCATGTCGTTTCTATTATAATGAATTCAAGTGCAACTGTTACAAATGTAGGATTCGGCCTTTGTTGTTTACCCATTGTGTACAATTAAACGTGGAAAGATGTAATAATCTCGACGGTGTCATTGTGTTTTTTAACCGAACAGAGACACATGCGGGGTCATAATAAATAATAAGTGCGGTACTGCAATGCGAACATTCAGCCATTCATGCCTCACAATGAATTGAATGTCAAGTTTAAACGTAGGGTTGTCCCAAACTTAGTTAAGCGTGTGTCGTGTGCGCAACGATGACTAAAATTCGGGGTGTACCATACCATTATTATTTATTACAGTATAATATTTTGCTGCAGTCCACCGTTTATAGGACGTTACTTTTTTATGAATTATTTTTATTAACGGCCATAACGGGTCATTATATTGCATTGAAATGATGGGGTTGTAAGTAATTCATTACCACTGTTTGTTATTCTCACGATCGTGTTTATTTTATGAGAACAATGGCGAATCCTAGCATTTAATGTTCTTTTATTCTTTTCGCAACAATGTTTTACACTGCTAAATATCCTCATATTACTGCGTACCTACTTTATAATTAATATCGCAAATAGACACTTCAGACGAGTCTAACTCCACGTTAATACCAACTCAATCGAAATAACGTGCATTTGGCTGCCAAATTAAGTAGCGGTTGATAATAGTTTGAAACTTTCGGGCCTAAATTGAAAGCTGTACCAAACCAAATATCAAATTTGGATTTGGTAGCAGCTGTTATTAGGCACACACGAAATGTACCGGCTCCTATAATTATAACGCCAAACAAAACACATAAGCAGCTAGAGTACATAATTAACCGACGATCACAAACCCCGCTGCTCTAATCGACTTAATAATGTAACAGTAAATTGGCTGAACAACCTCACGAAGCAAATTACTAGTCTAAAATTACCACAGTTATATAATGGGGGGAATATCACAGCATGTAAATCGATTGTATCGAATATTTCGAATAGCAGAAACGTCTCCCGGGGTCCAAGCCGAAATTATAGGTTTGGCCCGAAGCTATTTAGAGCTGAATGTAACTGTATTCGCTAATAAGTCGTGTCAATTGTCGAATTGAATTCTCACAATACCGCCATATGCCAGAGTATACCCTCAGGGAGATTTTGTTCCGAACATTTTTGCTCAAAGAACTTTAGTTAAACGATTATTTATTTAATATCGACTGTAACAACTTTGTACATGTTGAAATCGAGTTTTGTAACAACTTCCTTCATAAACTGATGGTAATTATAAATTGAGAAAGTTTGGAGAGAGAAACGTACTAAATTGAGCTACTTGTAGCTACTCAATCATTTCTTGTATTGGATACACGCAACATATAAATTGGTATCATCAATGTTATCTGTGAAACTTCTTCACAGAGGAAACGTAACTTTAACTACAAACGCCTTACTGCTAATAAAAACAAATTGCTTGCTAGAATGAACCTTAAAGTAGTTAAAATTTGTACGCTCGCTTCTGTATCTACGAGCAAACAATCATCAAGTCTGCAATTGACTATAAACGAAAATTTGGGCGAGTAATACATGCAGACATGTGCTTACGGTCTATTATCTCCACGCCAAGGCTCTAATGTCTTACTTCCTTTAAATATCTCAATTGAAGCATTTCATTAAACCTCAGTTTTGCAGTTACGCACACAACAATTTGACGTCTCCTGATTGTAGTAATGCCCTACGACTGTGTGTGTGTGAGGCCCCACGCACTATGGGCACCCCTCGCGTTTCATTAAATACGTTTCCGCATATCACGCACTATGTCATTTCCTCTTATAGTCATGTACGCACTGCTTTATCGATGTCGATAAGCAACGAATTAAAATTAATCATAACATAATTATGGTTTGATATTTGAAGTAATATTAACGTTGTTTATGGGTTCTGTTTTAAACAATGCGTGCTTAAAAATAATCAATTGGTGCGTTAATTTACGCGCTAGCAACTTGTAGAAATCGATAATATTATAGCACATAAATCTGATAATAATGTATTTACACGTATGGAGTCATAGAATTATTTCTGATAAAGCGCATTTTGCCTGAAGTTTTTCAACATGAACGACAATTTAAACGTATAAAAAATGTAGGTAATATTATGTTTAAAGTGGGTACAAAGTACCTATAAAACTTGGACTGACCAATTATTTGTTTGATACTATTTTGTAAAAAACATACTGCTGTTTTTTACCCTTGCAAAAAATGTGCACAGCCTTCTGTGGGTATGTAACTGTCAACCTCCAAAGCTATTGGCTCATTTAACTTCAAGTACCAGAATTTTGTATTTAGATAACTGCCAAGTTTTTTCAACTTGCACGTTCAAAGTTGCATGAAATTAGAATAGCCACATACTTTCAAATCGGTAGTGTAGACAACTATCGACAAAATTATAAACGATTAAACTTTCAACCCGACCCTCATACGAAACCATGGGAAGCTATTTGCGGATTCAATCAAATCCACAGAATGGTAATATTATTGGCCCGAAACATTTATTTGCCGTCGGAGTTAATTCGTTTCAACCAACTTTGTTAATGAAAATCAAACGTCAAAGTTCGGTAACGGAAACATACCTATGTATGAGCAAACATTTTACCAACGGGTTTTGGTAGCAAGCTTTATGAAAAGCAATTGTCCCAACTTCATGAATTAAAACTTTGCGGTGATTTATAAGTATTGAGCATAAAACACGTGTACAGTTTACGATTATGTAATATCATGATAATATAATTAATATTACTGATAGAAACCTTGATGAAGAATTTATTGAAGTTTGAAATCTACACATCACAAACAAAATAGTGCACGCTTTGTTTCAAGAGCAATTTTGTTAAGTATCTGGAAATATATTAAGGTAGATTAGTAAAATATTATTGTAACTTTAGTGGTCTTAAGGTAATAAACCACCATCATACCTCTAATACAGAAATAGGATTTATCTAGATAGTTAGAAAACCTCTTTTACTTCAAAGAAATTGGACAAAGTGAGAGCAGAGTTAAATAACAATTGTCTGATCCAAATCCATTTCCACTGTGATTCCGGTTCCACGAAAATGCTAATACAAAGCTAAATTACGCAAAAGAATAGAGAGAAACTTCATTGTCAGATTTATTAGCGCAATCAACCGTTTCAAACTGACGTTGTCTACAAAATAGAAACAAATTAAACTTCACTAACATTTTTATAACATTTCCTAGTGTAAAATATGTATGAAAATGGGGAAGTTATAAGTAAAGTATGTAATGTAAGTTTGGTTATATACACATATATAGGTATATACGGATGAATTGATGGAACAGCATTGATTTCAAGGTTTCGTATGAATGCTATAATTATTGGATGAGTGATTTAAAACTGAATTCAGTTTTAAATCACTCATCCAATCATTACATTGTTTTTATTTTCTTTGGATTTGTCTAAATTCAACAACTTTTACTGGTCCACTACTAAACAAACATAGGTTTTTCAGTGCCCATTTTCAATTAGACTTACAGTACAAAAAGTTTCTACTACAAACACACAGTCATCACCTGAAGATTTTTTAACTGGTTTCAATCTTCATCCACGACGCGGCAACGATGCAAACAACTGCTATTCGGTGGTCGTTATGCCCTATAAGTTACGAAAGCAGTGGACTGTAATCGGGTTTGTGTACATACTTTTCTAAGGGCATCGCAACTGGCCATGTTTGGTTTAGTAGCTTCGTCTTTTTCTTCCACACTTCTCTATTACTCCTAAATAAATAATGTTTTGTTAATGTTTTGTGCCCTAGCAGGGTTCATTGTTTGGAACTATCATAATGTAACAACCTGTAAACAACATGAAATGCAATAAATGAATATGAATATGAATATGAATATGTTAAATATCCTTTTACTTTAAATCACAATTTAAAGCATGTGATAGAGAGGCTAACCTTCAAAGGAATGAGAAATTCGTATACTTAACAGCGTAAATAACACAATGAAAGGCCGATATATCACCCGTCGGGGCTGCGGGTTGATCAGAAGTTACCGTGGCCTCGACATATAGGGCTAAGAAGGAACATGGGTGGTACAAGTCTGACACTCCCTTTCGCTCTGCCGAAGAGCGAGAGGGGTAATTTGATGATTTTTCACGCTCCAAAAAAAAGGCCGATATATCAAAGGAGAGTTTAGGGCAGTGTCCATTGGAAAAATATTCAATTTAGGAATACAATCAATGGCAGAATCTCATCGTCGCAATGAACAAAAACTAAAGCTGCGGGCTTCAAAACATGTTTAAACTTTCCCTAATCCCGGGGTCCAATATAAATAAAGTTCCAAAATTAGGGTACAAACTTCAAACAATACGTACATTTCGTCACCGATCTCGGTTACCATAGCGATTACACACGCCCAAACAACATTATCATCCCTATATCAGTAACCGTTCTTGCGTATAACACTATCGGGGGTTGTCGGTACCACAACGGGACTTTACAACGCGTTTATCTATTCACTAAATTGGTTACCTTACAGATTTCGGGAATTGTTTAAAATTGTGTTCCCAGGCCTTTTGATTAGTATGGGTTGGCAATTCACTCCCCCGTTTCGACAACCCTGTTTCAACCGTGTGAGGATTACCCACTGTTCGACGCGTTTAATACGTAATTACAATTTCGCTTAATGATTTTTCGTGGGTCGGTTATTCGTTGGAGCTAGATCGTTGAGTTTCGGGAATTTAATTGGATTCAGTGGTCGATTTGTGAATAGTAAAAGAAGTCAATAAAGTTCTGTACTGTCGACTTGTTTGTTTAATCTCTTAGTGCTTTTGTATCAACTAATTCGTTCCAAGTTCCTAGAAGATATTGACGTCTCCAAACTATATTTACGAACAAACGTTTTTTTTTTAATTCTGACCCTATTCGTTATATCAGCACATCCAATCCCGCCGTTTCAAAATGTCGGGAGACATTTTGAAAACAGCTGAATTGAATGTGCTCTTAAGTGTCTGAATTATTACTCTCAATTCATCATGTTCACGGTCAGAGTGCATTATTCACAGTCCTGAAAAATGGCTGGGGTGTCCAGCTGTCGGTACTTCATCGCACTCTGTGTAGGGAACGGAGGGGAAAAAAAATCTTAGAAAATTCAGTAATTTATGACAGAACGTGATATAAAATATAATTTATATTTATTATATTTTATAATCCCTATAGAAAAACCCAAAAATACTTTTCCGGACCTTCAAATCGAACCAAGGTCGTCAAGCACAGTAGAACAACGAGGCGTTCAACCCAAAATAAACTATTATATTTAAAAAAATACTACAAATAAATGCAGTCATATTTTACACCACTAGTTCTCAAATAACTGTCGAGTTGAGAACGATCACATTTCGAAATCCGATCCGAAAGTCAACCAAAGTTACACGTTCACTTTATAATCCTCTCAAATATAAATGTCTCTATAAACAGTACATTAAATCGTAACCTATCATCTTCAACCTTTTAAAAACATATTTAAATTATAATAATATAGCCAAAGCTATTACTTTAGCCAATAACTCGTTCCTTAATAAGATGTAACATTTCTACGATAATCAGGAATTAATTCAGATGTTTGAATTGCTTTAAGTCCCAGTTTATGGCACCATAAAATACGCTTTGATAATTAATAAAGTTTATTACAGTATCTGTAACAATGTAGGATGTAGAAATCATAGAAAGGTTGTTTCGGACTGATCGTAAAAATCTTCGGACTGGTTTTATAGCTTGATGATTTGGGAATGACGCGTCGTCGGTGCTAATTGGAACGGCGGAGACCACCAAGGGAGATTCGTCTTAATTCAAAATTGAGTTCGTGTTAATTCATGTGACATAAGCTTTAGATAAGATTTCTATCTTTATTCATCTACGTACATGGAAAGATAGATACTTGGGTTGTGTTAACAGATAGAAGTTAACGGGCGAAATAGTTTGTACCACGTTTTTAAAGCGGGTTCTATACAATTGACGGCCGTGTTGGTCTAGTGGTTGCAGGCGCGACTGTTGCACATGATATACGGAGTTCGATTACATAAACCGGGTTGGGCACAATAGTCGACTGTTTTTCGATTCGGAATTTGTCAGTTATGTCTGAATTTACCTTTATAAAATAAAGTAAAGTAAATAAAACGGAAAATAGGTTCATTTCTACAATACTTTATGAAACACAATTTGGTGAGCATTTATTTTGGCAGGTATTTAGATTTTTTGGTAGTAAAATACTTTTCTGGTAGGCGATTAAACACAAGCCTTTTTAAAATAGGAATACTAAGTGGGCATAACAAAACACTCCGGAAGTTCTTTGACCGAATTATGTGACAACAAGAAAAAAAGCAAATAAATTATATTTAACGTCACAAGATTCAAAGGTGCAGTTTTCAATACCACTTGGATTAACTTTTATATCTTTTTAACGTTTTTGTTGGTCGCTTCTAGTTGATGACAAATTATGATGGTCGTTTAGAAAATTAATGTACTATTATGGACATTTATCATTTTGAAGAAGTCTTATACCTATTGCTTTTCACACAATTTCGTATGTCGTAGTAATTATGATTAAATACAACTACCGGGTTCATCATACGTCTAGTTAAGTTGAAGTTAAGTTAAGTTTTTTAAGTTTTTTTTTTTTTTTTTTTAAGTTCCTCATCTTAGTCGTATGAGGTCATGAGGTTAAAAATGAATCCCAGGTCAGACAAAGTGGGTGTGAGCTTCTCAGCAATAGCCACGAGGCCTGAATTTTTTGTTTGGTTGTTATCAATAAGCTCGGCGTCGGAGCTGCAGGTTGTTGTAAGAGATACCGCGGCCTCGACATATAAGGCTAAGAAGAAACATAGGTAGTTTTTAGTCATTAGAAGTCTGACACTCCCTCTCGCTCTGCCCAAGAGTCGGAAGGGTTATTTTTCATGATTTCCCCCCCCCCCTCCCCAAGGCTCACCCCCTGTTACATTGGATTTAACTAACCCTTCGAAAATAAAAGGTGGTGTTATGTTTTGTATGGGTGTAAATAAGAAAAGTAAAAATAAAATTGTCTTTGAAAGAAATAGTACCTACAACACATAATGATACCTTCTCTTTCACGAAACATAATTATGGACTGTCAGGATAATTTAAATTCTGAATTAGTTAATTACATAAAAGGCAGATTACTTAAATATCTTCTGGCTTTTAAGATTACGGAGTGGTCTTAAAGAAACTCAGCTTCTTAGACTAAAAGCCGGCTTTTTAGCTTAGGCTAGTTTACTTAGGTCTTAGATTAGCATAAAGGACAGTTTGCTGATGAGAGATATCTTAGACAAATATATTTAACTTTTTTGATGAGTAAGGGTCTGAAAATTTGTCACTATTTCTAACCACGAAGTGTCAGTGTTTATGTTTTTTTAGGTCATTCTGTTATCTCGAAGGGAAAGGCAGAGGTGTAGTGAGTAGTGCCCCCACATTACGCCAGCTATGTTCAAGCCTCATATCACAGGGGACGGCCATATTGCCACCAATCGGGCACATATTCACACTCCATGGCTGCCACTGCACCTTTGCCTTGCACCTTTTTGTCGACGTTTTATAAGTGACCATGTAGGCAAAATAAATATTTTGATTTTGAATATTTAGTTTTTTTTTTTATTTTACTGAGAATAACACTTTCCCCGATCTGAGAATTGAACCCAGGATTTTATATTCCGAAGCTATCATCAACGGTGATAGTGTACTGTTTTCAGAAAATAGTAGGCAATTATGAAACTATCCAGTCACTTAGATAGTAGTAATGGCATAAATAAACATTTGCCAATCACCAAAAAAATCTAATTAGTCTGTCAGATAGATTTCAAAAAAATAATAGATACGTATTTTTTCTTTTTTCACGTAAAAAATTTATGAAGACAATACAGAGTTTCGAAAAGTTGTGTGACTTCACAAGGTTAGTACTTTTTTTATCCACAAAGTGACTTTAACTTTTTTACTCATGATCTTTGACACGTTTTATTTTCGTAATATTTTATTAATCTATAAAAACAAAAAACACATCCAATATTTTTCAATAATCTAACAGACGGACCAATTGTATTTTTTTTGGTGTAATACTCTATCAGTTTAAAAGCCTACTTCGGTTAATTTTACATTTCTGAAATATTTCTCAAAATATAAGTAAAGTAGGTAATTTTAATCACGAGATAGCTCCAAGTCTCGCTTCGGTTCAATATTTACATGCACCAAACGAGTTCCGTACTGTCAATATTAGGCTTACCATACAAATGAATACATTCTGACACAATAGGGCTTCCATTTTGACCGCTGCGTTTATGTTTGCACAGACAATTCTCGCTTCACCGGCTTATACCACCGAAGTATTAATGTTGTGGTGGTTGCTTTATTTTATGCTAGCGTAATACTGTCGGAAGTTATTTTGTAAATTCTTTATTAGTTATGACCGTGGGTTTATTTAACAATATCCTCTTAAGTGCATGTTTTGTACATACTATCCTTTTTCATTTCTTGACAAAACTTTATGTTTTTATTTCCTCTCGGCGAACGCCATCTAGTGATTTCTGTTGGAACTGAAACTATAATATGCGCGGACCCCGGTCGGGTATGCTGTCATAAATCATGGTCCATCCAACTGGCGGTCGGGCCATTAAATTGTAACTTAACCGCACTGACATGAATAAGCTACTAACCTGTTCAGTTAAACATTGGAAATGTTGGTACACGAAGATATTGTATTACAGAATGAAGTCACTTAACACAATTTGAAAATAAAACAGAAAACTTTAGACAGATGATGAAAAATCTGAAAGTATCTGATGAAGGAACGATGCTAGAAGTTAAATGCACTCATAACAGACAAGAAACAAACATAATAAAATAAAATTTTACTGCCCCAAAATGACAAACGAATTGACACTAAACATAAAAATATCAACAGGGCCAACTCCACCTGCCATAATAACATCAAATGAAACCATAAAGTAGTTACTAATAATAAAATAAAATACAGTTACTAACTAAGAGCACAAACTGTAACTCAATAATCTGAAGTCATAAATGTTCACGCGGGCGTTAAGATGAGGTGTTAACTGATCTAGTTAGAAGTTTAACTAAAGCAGGTGCTGCAAAGTACAGAGTTGTTGGTACAAGTAATCAAACTGCTGTGCCAGTGCCATCACGCTTAGCTGCGTTCTAATTGGTTGATAATTTATGAATATTAAAACTTCCCAATTTGTTAACGCCCTCAGCGTTGAAAGAAAAGCAATTACTTTTATACTAGTTTTCGTGTTAGCACCGTGTCTACTTTAGTTAATATTTCTATTGGATGGTCATGCATTTGTTATTTTCTGACACTTTGTAATTCTCACAGGAAGTTTGTCATTCGTACTTAACGGATCTTAGCTTGAAGACACTTTAAGTTGATATTTCAAGTTATGACATTTAATAACAGTAGAATCCAAATTTATGAAATTTAATAGAACCTGAATAAGATCGTAATTTGAGATTCTAAGGCCCTTAAAGGTATTCAAATCAAAGTGTTATGAACTATAATAAGACAATTCTAGCATGATTGAGTGGTATATTTGTAATCAGCGCCCTTTCGAATAGAACTCTGAAATAAGATTCGGAAAACAAAAGCCAACCATTAAATATTACTGGGAACGCCACAAGGGGCTATTCTCGGCCCGTTTCCTTTATAAATAAAGACTTTTGAAGGTTGGAAACTAACCACAATAATAATTATTAGTAAAAGTTTACGACGGCGAAATATTCATCTAAAATTCGTAATATCTCAACTTTCTGAATGTAAAATTAGCCAATCGATTATTATTACCATAATGCGCTGTGTTTTTGAAATGAGAATTTTATTTGTTGCATACCCATAAAAATAATATTATTATAGTCTGTATTTTACACTAATGGTAGTGTTCAAATTAGGGTACAAACATTTGATTGAAAACTATGCGCAAAACCACAAGACGAGTATCCAGTGTATACAGCATCGTTCCATATAGATCAACTATGATAGGTTCATCCTCGGTTTAACTCAAAAAAGGGAGTATTTGCTCATTCCATAGTCACGTTATAAAAAGCAGTGTCAGCATTTTCTCCTACTCCAGCTATCACTTTCATACCTTGATATTTATGTAGACGGATTAAAAAGGTTTCCATCATACGAGCATAATATTATTATTCCTCACAGTTCCTCAGAACTTAGGGTGAAGCTATTACTCATCTTTTTCCCGCGTCGAGGGCTCGTTTTTATTGCTAGACGTGAAAAATACCAGAAATTTCATCCGGTCCGCTCAAAGTGGCCGGATTAATTCAGAAGGCACTTATTTCAAATTGGATTTCGCTCGAGCCCGCGACTTTGGCGTCTGCCTCGCGTCGCCTTCATTTCCTTTTAATAATAAATAATAATAATAATCATTTTATTTCAGGCAACTAGGGCCCATACTTAAAATACACACAATAACATAAAACAATAATAACAAACTAATACATATAAAATATTAAATCATTCAACACTATTTAACTAAACACGTAACGTCGGCGTCGTGTTTCGCTGCGAGGTGTCGCGTAACCGTCCTCGGAAACGACGGAAAACAACACCTATCGGCCAAAAGTCTTCCTGCAAACAGGTCTGGAGATGTTCGGTTGGAACACGTACCACAAATGACTTAAAGTTGATGTTGTGGCGCGATTCCAACCTTTCGACCCTCAGAGTCCAGTTGGTCTTCACTTTCAGGTACTGCACTACTTCCTCAATCTTTGTGGAGTGATGCAGACGCGAAATATACAGCTGCGTCGTAGGCACAGCAGGGCGCAGCAGCATGTTGGGCCCAGTCGGTGCAGTACCGCACAAGTTCCGGGAACAGGGCTTCTTCTTCTTCTTCTTCTTCACTACCTTAGTGAAACCCTCGACATCAACTTGGCCCGCACCTGGCATGCAGTTACTGACCGCAGGCGGAGCAGGTTGAGTACCCATTGTTTTAATAGTGTCCGACTTGTTCGCTCTATTGGTCTCTTCGTTTCAATTATGTACCCATTGATTAGCAATAAACACGCATTTAATAATCACATTTTCGTTGCGCTGGAAGGCCTCCCACTAAGTGGACCGGGGACCCGCTGGATGCGAGACGCACGAGACCGTTCAGTGTGGCGACACCTGGGGGGACTTATGTCCAACAGTGGACGTTTTTTGGCTGAAAGGATAATGATGATGAATAATATTTTTTTAAGCATTTCCATTCAGTGGCTATATATTGACCAACAAACATATTTATCGTAGGACTCCGTCAGTATCGACGCCTGTAAATTTGAGTTCGGTTGAATAATCATTCACATAATGTGATGAATCCTTCAATACCGATTGATGTGTTATACCGATAATATCGAATCTGTCCATCCGAGTAACACTAAGTTGCTGAGTGATACGGACATCGTTTAATCTTATGTCTGTGGCCACTGGACCGCGATGGCCGACTATAGCCAAGGGCGTGAAGGGTAATCGGTCAAAAGATACGGTTCTATCCCAATCTATCACACTCCAATAATGTATCTACCCTACTTTATTCGCATCACATAATACACAACGGATCGTCGAAAGCACAAAAATATAAACACCACAAAATATTTTACGCCAACAGTTGCTGTGCGATTACAAAAATGTTAATGTATTTTCGCCCGCCTTCATGCGATGCCTCAACGTACGCTGGTAAAGTAAACACTATGTTTCTCGTAGGCTCATCTCATAAAGTGTGTCAAGAACGTTGACCCCAGTCCTATAAGGGTCCTCTTTAAAACAACATGCTTTACCTAAGGTAAAGATAAATAGCGCTTCTGTTTATTCAAGTGCTCGTAGGTGGCACTTGAAGGAGCGAATAAATTAACTTTTCATTGCATTTCAACATAAATAATTCGACTGCCCCGAGTCTTTAGCGTTTGTTTCACTGTGACCAAGTAAATTGACTGCTGCAGGAGACACAAGTGGATGGTTACAATGCGTTACTAAGTCTGGCTACGCCTTTGTTTTGTCTAAACATGTTTCAATTGTTACTGCATGTAAATGTTGTTCTCGATTACCATTAAGAGCAGGCGCAGTTACAACAGCGATGTTGAAAGTCAGCTCCGAGTACTGTAAACGTTAATTGGACGTGGAACAAGACACAACTTAAACTGACTCATTAAAATGTCATACCGGGAGGACAACAGATATTTCGACATTTTTCTCTTTAGCTAAGTGACAGACTAGTTAATATTTCCGTGACGTACTAAAAAGGAAATGTCATTTAGCATTTCAGAGTCACAATTACTAACATTTTATATCAAAATAAAATAAAAGCCATTTTGCCATGTCATTTTGTTAATTACAGAACAGAGAAATTTTATTCGTCATTGATTAAAATAGTTCAAACGTTAAAGCTTGTATGTTTTGTGCTAAAATTGTTCATTTGACGAAATCAGAGCGAAGCAAATATATATTTTAGTTTTTAAACAACACTGTCAGGTTACTCTGACCAGGATTCACTACAGCACTAATGACCATTTATGTATAATTTTGGTATATACTATTCATTATAATTAGTATTTTAATCTTGTACCGGTTTTGTCCAGTGTATTTATTCTTTGATTTTATCTACTATTAAAGACGTGTTATATTACTATTTTCCAAGTTTTATTTTTAAATACAAACTTCGCGTCCAATAATAACCAAATTCAGATCCTAAGAAGATTTTCTAACAATGAGAGCAGCTTGAATTT
Organism: Diarsia rubi; assembly: GCA_932274075.1. Lineage (NCBI taxonomy): Eukaryota > Metazoa > Arthropoda > Insecta > Lepidoptera > Noctuidae > Diarsia > Diarsia rubi. The sequence continues at coordinate 12,314,610 of OW026424.1, read as the reverse complement.
GCAACTATCCTCGAAATCTTCCGATAAAATCTTTAAGAATTATGGAGCAAACTTGATAGTCAGTATTTACAAAAAGCCGGTATGCAGGATATGTGCCAAAGAGGTAATTCTAATTTTAATTGTTTTTTTTCTCTATTTTCCAGTGCATCTTCGGAGCGCACTGCGTACACCTGGCTACCAGACACCAGGATCGAGTTCTGTTCGCCGTACAGTCGGCGAAAGAGCTCCAACTCCACGGTCTACGAGAGCGACTGATGGTACGAGGGCTTCGACCAACTCGAAGAGGCTTTGCTTTGATCACAGACACTTAAAGTGCGAAACCTTGTACTATGAAACTCTTGAGTGACGTCGCGAATTTTCTCTAGGAAGCTACACCGTACACCGTTTTTCCTATAAAATTTTGTGTTAATATTTATGGTTATAAAAATAGATCTAGTCATTGTACATAGTTATTCTTTTTTTATATCTTGATAACAATTTTTATGCCATCCATTATGTAATTAGATTCAAAGCAGTGATGTAAATGTTTAAGTAACGAAGTAAACCCTTTGCATTTTAAATTGCATTTACGAACAATGTGCACTATCCGCAAGAATGTAAATAAACAATGAAACACTATGTAGATAAAACAATCTAATCTTTGAATGAACGTATCTTCTGCTTCGTGTGCTATAACATTAGTTTCACTATAAGTGGCAACAGTAATATTGAAAGTGGATATCCATACGATTGATTCAACGACAGATAAGAGTTTTGCTAACTTCTCGGCGAAATCTTTGCTGAGTATGGAATATTTTTGCTCATAAATTTGCTAATATAACCGCATCTACTTCGACTGGGGCTCGATGAGAAACCGTGAAAACTTCCTCTTGCTTACCGAAAATGAATATTTATGACGGGTAACGAGTAATGCGCCATTTATGGACAAAGTTGGAATGTTCGTCTACTTATCGAACGTAACTGAATCGCGAAATTACAAATACTTAGGTACTAGAATTTGGTATCTGTTACATATATGTAAAGGTTCATTTGGGTACGAGCGGAATTGAATGTAGAAGTTATATGCTCATTATTTCTTGCTGTTCAATTGCCTTTTGTTCCTTTGAAGTTCATTTTTAGGCTTCTGGCTTTGGTTATAACAATACGAGTATGTGCGACATGATGTAAAAAGTATCATATTCCTAAGTCATTTGTTTATTATCATATTAAGCTAAACCTAAATTCAACTTTGTCGACAAGTTTCTAATTATTAAAGTCATATTAATTACTATTAAATATTTCTATTTCTACAAAATACGAATTTTCATAAATGTGACTATAACGTTAAGGTACGATTTCGTGTAAAAGTTTGATGCAAGATAAATGACACCATCGATTGTTACTAATAGATAGTATTTAAAAAAATAGGGTAGATAGGTAATTGAGATTCGCTGTGATTAATTTATTTATTTTTATAAGTATTTGCGTTAAATTTGCATAATTTTTGCTACAGTAAGCTTAGGTATAAAAAGTTACTAATAAGATTTATTTTTATAATGTAGAATTCCCAGGTTTCATAAACACACTATCCGACGTATGATAATTGTACAAACTATTCTTTATTATGTAAATATTCTAAATTAGTCATAAATTTTGGCTTTTAAGAATCTTGTTTTTGATAATACGTAAGTTATATTTTATCATGGAATGATAAAAGGCGTGGAAAAGGCGTGTAAAATTATGGATTGGTTAATAGAGAGTGTATGCAAAATGTTGGTTATGTTAAAAATGTTTTAGAGATATTTCTTTGTATTCTAACAAGGATGTGTACAGTTTTAGTTCTTATTCCTTCTTTTTAAAACTCCTTTTACTAAATTCCAGTGCCTGGGATTTCCAAATATAATTTTCCCTTAACTCTCTCTTCTGTATCATCCTGATGAATACGAGCATCCTGATGTACCATAACATCATTGTTATATTTTTATATTGATAGCTGTACTTTATCTTCTCAACAATATTAGCTCTAAACTCTGTCTTATCTACATTATTGTTACCTATAAGATCTACATACTCATCGATTTAGTTAAAATGCGACAAAATCAAACGTCTTAAATGTAGTTGTAAAAGTTTACACGAAATAAGGTTATTATCAGGTGATGTCCCAAATCTATGTTAAAAAAATATCAAGTTGAAATAGCAGTGACAAGTCAGAGTTCTACAGTATCTCTAAAGTGAGGTTTTATCGTAGATATAATAAAATTCATGGGAGGATCATCGTAATCATCAAAATATTGAGGTGTCCCATACAAAATATTAAGGCATCCCTTTCAAAATATTGAACTGTACCAAAAATTTCATTACGTATTTCCGTGACTATAAATTTGGTCCCAAAAACAAAGTTATTTAATTTCATAGCCCAATATCTTTAAATAAGGCCACACTTTACTGAAACTCGCTGCATACTGTTAATGTGTGTGAATAAAATCCTGTGTGCAGTTCAGTTGAATGGGGCTATACGGCACCGTGCCCTGGCCGACCTCCAAACTGCCAGTGATTCTGGCGTTGATAACGTTTGCAGCTCTCATATCATGAAGAGAAGTGTTAAGACCTACATATGTGTATATTGTAACTGAGGTTTGTTAATTTTAGGCACCTAGCCTTCATCGAGTCGATGAATACGCGATAGAAAACTCGTTGTCTCTTTTATAAGCAAATGTCCTGTTAAGTGTTTTCAACAGAGACAATGAATTTTAAAAAGGGAAGCAGAGACAACTATAGAGACCTATCCCACTACCTAACTGAAGTGATCAGACGCGCGAATACAAGGGCGTCGCGGTCATATATCGCTCATTTGTTCGGAAAACCGGAAGGCCTCTTCTGTATGTTCAACCCAGACGTTTATTTTATTCGGCTTACAAAGCGACTGTCGCTTGTTCGCATTATGATCGCTCTGGTTAGGACGTTGCTTCGGGTTTACATTCAGAGAGCCATGCAATCTGTCAAACAGGAATATAATTTGATTTTAAGAAGCAACTGAACGCCATTTCATTTGTAGTGGCCATAGTTTATATGGAGTCTTAGAACTCAAAAACTTAGCTCAGAATACATAGAAACTTTTGATATTGTCGCGGACATCTATCTTTTGTATATACATAAAGCACAAATTACACTATAACTTATTATAATAATTTATTTTTACCTCTTAATCTCTGTTAATTTGTATCCAATGATTTTTGTAATGAAACGTTGTATTCATTAAACGGGTCGTATCATTTTAAATAAAACCTGTTAATTATATCCTGAAATAAATGAGTGTTACTGCCTGAAAATGGTTCATTAAGAAACCCATTATGATGTGGCTGGGACGCTGAAAGCCTACCGTCAACGATATCTATGCATAGAACAAAACGAAGTTTCCTTTCGTATCTGTCTGTTCAACGACTTAGTTCACATAAAATAGACTATTGATTATGCAGACTGCGTCATTTAGAGATTTTATTCTTGTAGAATAATGTCGTATAAAGTCTTCAATAATGGAATTCCATTAGGAACTCAAATAGAGTTGGGCAGGACACATATCTAACAAGGCGCAGTGATGGCAGGTGGAGTAAAGCAGTGACCGAGTGGCGACGAAGAAATGGAAAAAAGTCGTCCAGTGCGGCAGCGCGATAGACAGACGACATTGCTACCGTAGCGGGAATATCCTGAACGAAGCTGGCAGAAGAGCATGGAACTTGACAAGCAAGGAAAGGTATATATCCAGCAGTGGGTGAAGTTCGACTGTGGATTATGGACGCGGTTAATGTTTAGACCTCTATTTATACTTTTTACGTATTGCACACGTGCAGTCAAAGCAGGGTCGCTAGCAAATCCCTTGTTAGTACCTAAGTTTAATTGAGTTTGGTTCATCTTACAGTTAGAAAGAGTAAAAAACTATAATTCCCAAAGGAAACTAATCAAGTGTGGTATAAATTCATGACCTACCACAGAGCATAGGATTACAGCACTAATTACCGTGACTTCCTTCGCAATTCAGTTTCATTCGAAACGCAGACCTCGTTAATCTTTCCCCTGCTTAACTAAATGCTTAAAGGCAGTGAGCGTTTTCCAACTAAGCTGCACAATTGAACTCTGTGTCACTATTTTGGACCTTTTTTCAAAGCAGTTTTGTTGTGTTAAACATAGAGTTATCGGTGTCTTGAATCGGAATTGGGGAAGTTTTTGTGATGTGCCATACAGGCGCAAGTTCGGAACGAATCGATTTCGTGTTTCGTATTACAGAAGCTTTGATTTGGTGGATTGGATGGGTTTATACTGTATGAATCCAGCAGCTAGTTTTTTATTTCGTTTGTATATTTAAGTACAGTCACGCATGTGACTGCTAAAGAAATGCGAATTTACACTAAGTAGGTATGTGGATGATCTGCAGTTATCTAGCAATTTCTCAGTAGCAGCCACGGAGTCACGAATTTTGTGTCCAGTGTTTGATGTCCATAGAGGCTCGCCCTCTTTTACACGGGACTTAAGCATAACTGACGAAATGTGGGTGAGTTGTTAGGTACCCTTTTTGGGGGGGGGGGGGGGAGTGGGGGAATCATCTAATAACCCCTTCCGCTGTTGGGCAGAGCGAAAGGGAGTGTCAGACTTCTACTGACTAAAAACCACCCATGTTCCTTCCTAGCCCTATATTTCAAGGCCGCGGTATCTCTTACAACATCCCGCAGGCCTGTTAGGGGTAACAGGCCTCAAAGAGATGTCAGCAACATAGAAGGGGCCTGCAAGGGCCGACGCCCGTCGGGGCTGCGGGATGTTGTAAGACACTCCCTTTTGCTCTGCCCAAGAGCGGGAGGGGTTATTTGATGATTTCCGACCCCCCAAAAAAAAGGCCTACGTACCCTTTACTTATTATTACAGACATGATGTTATGTGTCCGTTTGGTGTCCATAACTGGCTCTTAATTTGTAGTTCAGAACTTCATCAATTAAAAGCTTGTCAACATCCAACATAAAGCGTTTCAAACGTAAGCGTCATGGTCACGGACCGTATTGAAAAGTTCCACCTGAGTTTATTTGAGTTATTCGATTACCGAGCCGACTCAGGAAGTCTGCTGAGGAGTTTGTTTGGACACCGGTGATCGTATGAGGAATAGTAAGTTTATGTGAGTTTTATTTTGGACGACAGTTTATTTACGGATAGGTACTTGAACCGTTGGAATGGCGCATCATTATCTGTCTAGCATTTTCCCAACTATATTGGGGTTGGCTTACAGTCTAACCGGATGCTCCTGAATGTCAGTATTTTACATGAAGCGACTGCCTATCGGACTTCCAAATTCCACAATCCAGTTAATACTGGGTAATACGATACCCCTTGGTAAGACTAGTTGTCAGATTTTTGAGCCACTGATTACCTGTAACGCTGTTTCGAGGCACGGTGAAAACTTGGTACTTGGGTGGTCACCCATCCATAGGCTGACCTAGACAAGCAAAACTTGAGCTACCTAAAGATCGAACTGTACATCTGCGGGGTCGTTGGAAAGGGACAACCTCGGTAAATTTATTATCATTTGTGGAGAGTAGAAAGAGAAGCTAGATCATGCTAAGAACGTATTTTCTGTAAGATCCTGGCTTCGAATTTTAGGTTCGAAAAAGTTTTTTCACTTAAGTTTATTTGACTTATTTGATTGCTGAGCCGACTTGGGATTTGGTTTGGACGCCAGTGATCGTGTGTGGAAATGGGCGTATAATTTTATTTTGAAATAAAGTATTTTGACTGACTTCTTGGAAAAAGAAATTGATAGTAACTATCATGAGTAGGACCTAGAAGGAATATATCTATCCATACAGTGTACAAAAAGTAATTGGATTTTTTCGCTACAGTTTATTTGAGTCATTGGTTTATGAAGTCGGTAATTGTATGTGTGGTAAGGAGATATGAGTATAGTTTATATTTAGAAGCCAATAAAAATAAAGAAATGAATCAAAACGGACGAAGAGGTAAGGAATTATTGAAAAGTGGTCATATCTTCATCATATCCGCATGAGAACCAAGGTTACCGACATAGCCCGAAGAATTGCCAAACTTAAGTGGCAGTGGGCAGGGCACATTGCTCGCAGAACGGATGGCCGATGGGGTCGAAAAGTTCTGGAGTGGCGACCGCGAACTGGAAGACATTACGTTGGAAGGCCTCCCACTAGGTGGACCGATGACCTGGTGAAGGTTGCGGGGATCCGCTGGATGCGAGACGCACGGGACCGGTCAATGTGGCGACACTTAGGGGAGGCCTATGTCCAGCAGTGGACGTCTTTCGGCTGAAATGATGATGATGATGATGATGATGATGGTCACTTCTTTTCGGATGGAGAGTCTCATCCATTACCTTGCTAAAAGTACCTAAATGCCAAACCTTTTTGAGTAAGAGAACTTCTATAAGGCATCACAAATACATCAAACTTCTAAAATACAAAGTAATTAATAAACAACATAGACAGTTCATCAACAATTTCCATACAATTAACATTTGACATGTTTATTAACGACTACCTACTTCCTCTCAACATGCTAAATACACAGAACATAATGAGACTGCTAAATACAGTAGCAACGAATGAGAATAGTAAACTTTTTAGTAGCGATGATAGTTAAGCTGAGATCTATAAACGTTACTCACCATGCACTTTGATAAACCTGCCAAACTTCATGTGCTAGAGACAGACAGAATCATGAATCACTAAGTTATTTTGTGTTCCACATTGAAACCAGGTTTTTAACTACAAAAAAAAAATATTTCCTTGCAATATTTTTTGTGTAACTTAGTTTGATATACTTAGCTTTCTATATAGAAAGCTTAGTCGATGGCTTCGTTAAGGGTCTGTTAAAACTTGTAGAGGCCGTGGATTGGAACCCAAGCAGATATTTAATTATTTCTTTACCACTGCTCTAAAAAGCCTGATGGAAAACATCATGAGAAAATCTAGCGACCTATACTGATTCCTTTTGTTACTAAGCTTCAGCATGTCTTAGCCAACACAAGCGTTAAGTAACGAATATAGATCTCGACCTTACCACATTATTACAGTTACCGGAAATTATTTAAAAGTTTGAGAAACTTATCGTTGGTAACTATTAACTATCAATTTCCTGTAAGTTTGCTTAAACGAGGAATCTTCTATGCCTTCCCGGAGGTAGTACGTAAACTGTTAGAGTGTTTCTCAAAACTGTTTGAGTTTGCTTTGAATCTCAGGTCAGACAGGCTTTTGGGTTTTAACATCAGCAATAATTATCTCAATATTAGTACCTACAGACTTTGTAATGGAGCCCGGTTGATGGCAATAGGTGTGTGTGGTACTCCTTAGTATATGACACATGAAATAATATGTATATTTACGGGGCTTGAAGAATATAAATGATATCATGGAATGTTGCAGTGGCGTTAGAACTACGGGTGGCAACTTCGATTCGGGCACAATACAAATATTTGTATGGCTTTCGGTGTCCATAAATTTATATGAGAATCGCAGCTAGGTGGACGTTTATAAAACTATACCATAGTGTTTTATGAGTAACAAAGAATACTCATAAGTTTATCTTTTAGTTTTAAGAGCTGAAATCGTGAGTAAAAGACTGAAATCGTCTAATGTCAGAATTTAATTTTTTTTTTTTCGAATAAACTACACTTAGCCTATAATCACTGTTCATTTAATTTAGATAAGTTTTATTCATCTTTTTAATGTGTCGTTATAACTGTTTATCTCACAAGACGGAGCGCGTCGACATTCTAATCGAGGGAATGTATGCTACCGACTAAAACATCAATTAATTACACCAGCATCTACACAAAATATCTGAGAATCAGTAATTTGTAATACTTTAAAGGTTTTCCAGCTACCAGGGAGTTAGATAACGAAAGATAACATACCAAACAGTAGTATGGTACATTCAAATATTAAAAGAACGTGAGATATTTTCCTTAATAGCATTTTACTTACTTATGAGAGGAAAATCTAGTATCACAGAATCTTCTTTCTTTATCGTCAGGTTATTTTCTAACCTGGGCGTCTAAAATGGCCACTTAAGCGGCTCATAATATGAATTGTGTTAAAAAGCGTAAAATGGAGCTTTGATCATAATAATATATAATAGTAACTGCGTCTGTGACCATTTAGGAAAATAGATCATACAAGGAAAATAATATGAATTGCGTTAAAATTCGTAAAATAATCACAGACGCAGTTACTATTATGAAAGATCCATTTTACGCTTTTTAGCGCGATTCATATTATGATCTGCTAAAGTGGCCATTTTAGAGCCCCTGGGTGTCTAAAATGGCCGCTTTAGCGGAATCGTAATATTAATCATTTTAAAAATTTAAAATTCTTAAAATGGACTTTTTTTTCGCTAAAGACATAAAGTCCATTTTAGAATTTGAAATTTTTAACGTGATTCATACTAAGATTCTGCGTGGATTCTGATAAAGCGGCCATTTTAGACCCGCTGGTGTCACAGTTTTAATGCCGCCCATTGATCTCTAACTTGGCTTTACGTGCCATCGAGAAATATCTCTCAGGCATGCTGTTTTCCTCATGATGTTATCCTTCAACGAAGCAAGTGATAATTCAATTAAAAATATATATATATATACAATACGCATATGAATCCGAATAATCAGGGAACTTGGGTTCGAGCTTGCGACCTATGACTTGTCAGTCCGACGGACACACCACTATACTAGGACTACTATACAAATGTCACACAATAAAGGTGGACTACAGCACGTATTTACATACTTACGCGCTTCAAAAATGCTTAACAGTAGTATGTTAGATATTTGATCGATCGGACCTACCAGGGTTACGAACGTTAGAAACCAATTCTCACGCCAAAGTCAATAACTTGAAAATTTTGTAAACAAATCTCAACAATAGAGTAGCGTGTGGATCTTCATTTCATAATCGATTCCGGTGCAAACGATTTGAAACCTTCAACCCCAGACTCACAGTCGCTAGTAACAACAGGCATAACATTAAAATTTCTGGCTACCACATCGTATTGTTGACTTTGCCTTTGTAAACACTAATAGGAAATTCAAAAGTGGGAACCAGTTGAGATGAAACAGTGAATATGTTAATTTTGTTAGTAGAATGTCTGGAGGGAGGTATTTTTAATTCTTCTACATCCTTCTCTGATAATGTTGACCTGCGTGTTCTATTTGCATATGGAAAAATATTGAGTCATAAATGAAACATGGAAGTGATAAAATCTTGGACGCAGAATTGCTGCTGCGGATTTTGATTCAAAATAAACTGTACCTCCATAATACGATAAACGGAGACATATATTTCGCAAAATCTCTGATATACATTCGGATTATAAATACATAAGCTGATAATCCAGTTTTTATCCCCAAGACATACGCCCACGTGGATTTTATGGAATTTTAAGAGACTGTATTTGAAAAGGCATTTGGCATAAGGAAAACAGTAAATAAATATTTTACAAGTCATGTTTATTCAACAGTTACATTTCCTCCAACACTAAGTATTTCAAACGTTTTATCTCATAGACATATTCTCTTGGGTTCAAGGTATCGATTCTTATCAAATTTATTGTATAAAATACCTCCTTACATTGAATATTCAAATTCAAAGGGACACTTCTGATATTATATCCAGTAAGTACAAAAGGAATGGTATTCATGTCGTTTTAAATTAAAATATCTGAGCGATTTCGTAAATCTAAGACCACACTTGGTAGTGACAAAACGATTCAGATCAGCCCACACTGGAACATGTTACAAGGCGTCATAAATGTTCCAGGCCTTGTTTCTTACACGCTTACTCCGTTTTATGTGAGTAAGAATTAAGTGTGTTTCACAAAATAAACTAGAATGTATTAATCGTAAAATATTTAAATAGCAAAGGTCTCAACACGTAGGTTGCCTGGGGACGGACGGCGCCGCCCGAGGCTGGCGAAGAAATAGCCTAGGTGGTGAGATATAGCCTAGTGGTAGCCAATCTATTTTTTAAACAGTCAGAATTCACACTAAGCAGTATCTGCACAAATTACGATAATCTTGATGTGCTGACAAGCGCTTGGTGTAAACCTAACGTAAATACATCATCATCTGCCTAGCCTTTTCCCAACTATGTTGGGGTCGGCTTTCAGTCTTATTTGATGCAGTTGAATACCAGTATTTTGGACATGTTAAATGGACGATAGGCATCTGACCTCAACGGAAATACATCAATTTTAATAATAAAAATATTCTTGTCACATAAATATAATAATTTCATAATTTTAGGTAAGTATTCATATCTATAGATGTCATATCTAAATGTGCTTGCTGCAAACAATTGAACTAGAATGCCGTAGGACAGTTGTATTTTCGATTCCAAAATAGACATATTTTTTATGTTACTTTTGCACCACTCACTAACTACGTACGTCCAAAACTACACCCTACCAATCACATTACAGCGCCCAAGAAACGCAAACATATCATATTCACACTTTATAAAACCTGAACAAACTTAACGAACGCATTTGACGTCCTACTTTAAAAGGTACATAAAGGTCCACTTAGGTAACAAGCAGTACTAACAACCCTTGGACACGTCACAGGGCCCATTGCCACCTGATAGTGCTAGTCGTTAAATGCGTGCCATTGCCGGCGCTTGCGCATTCACTGCGTATAATCAGAAGATAAATCACTTCGAAGGAGATATTGATAAAGATTTAGAGGTGAGGGCGGTTTGTTTCTTGCGCTTTCTTTCAATAAAGCACGAGATTTCCGGTTTTATAGTATTGTATGCCACGATGTTTTTTTTAATTCAATAACAAATAGATAATAACATGCAAATACTTTTTTGGTTCTGATGTCAGCGAAATCTATGACACCCTGTGATGACACCTATCAACAAAAATGTGATTCTGTCAGTCAAAAATCAAACCGTGACATCCATCAGAATTGTATCGAAGTTTTTCAAACCAGAATACCGCAGTCAAGGGTCACTCCATTCATCAAAATACACGAACCAATAAAAATCGCGAATCACTCTACTCAAAACTGGCGTCGAGTACTACCCCCGACCAGTGCTAGTCTCGTCTAAACACTCCTTACGTTCCGCCCACACCGCATTGTATGTAAAATTGTGTGCACATGTAAGTGGAGGCTCGTTGTAACTCGATCGCACTTACATGGTCTGGGACGTACCGTTTTTGGTTAGGCCAGTTCATTGATTTCATGTCTTTTGTACTGTAGCTGTTTGTATGACAACAACTCATTGTCTTTGGTTTCCTTGATGAGGTAGTTCAACTACCTCATCAAGGAAACCAAAGAAACAGAAACTCTAACGCCAACTACCGTAGTTGGCGTTAGAGTTTCTGTTTCTTTGACCACTAATATTCGTAACTTTACTCTTTACTATTCCACAAATTAATTAATGCAAGTTATGTTAATCGAGCTCAACAATTAATATCATCTGTAACATGAAATTTATAACTACCCTTCAATTTTGCAGGGGTTAAACACACTTTGTCTAATAACGTCTTGAGAAATGTCTAAATCGATCCGTATAAACCTGAAGTCTTCCTGACTCTTCCCATTTATATTAATTTGATCGTAAATGTCAGCAATATCGATAATAATAAAATATCTATATCGATTTCGATAAAAAAAATATTAAGTGCCGTAAACTTGAAAAAGTACGTAAGTTTATCTAAATCAGATCGAATAAAATGTTGGAGGCTGTTTTATTTACTATTAGTAGAGAGTTTTGTGAGATAACGCTCTCTTAACATGAGAAAAATCTAAACAACACTCTGATAGCTGTTAATCTATAATTTTGTTAGTGTTTTTTACATTTAATCGAGTAAAAAAAAAACCCTTTTGTTTCATTACCCTATGGGCCTTTTTTTTTTTTTTTTTTGGTGGGTGTAAAATCATCGAATAACCCCTCCCGCTCTTGGGCAGAGCGAAAGGGAGTGTCAGACTTCTACTGACGAAAAACCACCCATGTTCCTTCTTCGCCCTCTATGTCGAGGCCGCGATAACCAGAGGACTACCCGCAGCCCCGACTACCCTATGGGCCTTGATGCCTGATAATATTTTTTTTATTTTTATTATTACTATTTTTATATTAATATAATGATAATGATGCTGAAATTTAAACCAAAACGTATTCATGTTTGTACACATGCCAGCATTTCAAAATCTGCCAGATTTGTTTAATATATTTTCAACTTTATTACTAAAGCATTGGGTTCTCGGTTGATTGAAGTAATTTGACAGTTTCGGGCAGCTTGATGTGCTGGTATCTTCTCTGTTTGATACCTGAATTATAATTTAGCTCATGAAAATGATTGGATACGTATTTTTTGTGTTATCAAATCAATAAAAATTAAAGAAGATAAAACGCGTCATTGATTTGAGTGGGGGGTTGTGACGTCACTGACCGCTAAAGAATGCCATACTTATGCTTCAGAAAATGACATCACACGAGTTTTCAAAGCACTGTATCGTCTTCATTGTTTGTTTACGTGAAAAAAAAAATACGTGTCCAATATTTTTTGGAAATCTATCTGACGGACCACTTAGATTTTTTTTGTAAACTTCCCTATTAGTGCATCCAAATTTCGCTAGTTACGTAGGTATAAGTCCTATGTAGTAGCGGACGAGCCTATTACAATCAACCGCGCACAATTCCAGACACCGTGGCTGCTACTGAGGAATTCCAGATGGAAAAACCCAATAACATTTTGCACCTCCTGGGAATCTAACCCAAGACCTCAAGCACAGCAGTGGCGCTTGTGGCCACTAAACTAAAGAGGCAATTTCCCACTCAAAGCAGCAAGGAACTAAATAAACGACCTATCAAAAGCCATAATGCAAGCCAAATGATAACGTCTTATCTACAATTCGATTTTCTATTACACTTAGTTTTAAAAGCAATCGCGCGCCTGCCAAATTCCAAATGTGCGTTTTTTGATTATTTGAATACTACACTAAACATTATACTCTCCGTTTTAATCTGGATGTGTTGATAAAATATTTTGTGTACTATTTGAACTAGAAAAAGGTTGAACTAATTCCACGTGCTTTCATAATTTTGCAATGATTTCGTTTGTCTACAATAATTATAAAGAGGAAAGATTTGTTTGTTTGTTTGTAACGAATAGGCTCCGAAACTACTGAACCGTTTTGAAAAATTCTTTCACCGTTGGGAAGCTACACTATCCCCGGGTGACATAGGCATACTTTTTATCCATGTATTCCCACGGGAACGGAAACTACGCGGGTGAAACCGCGTGACGTCCGCTAGTCTATTATATAACAAGTTTTTAGTTGTCCCAAAACCGTAGAAAACACACATATACACAATGATATATTAAAACTATAGATACAACAAAATGAAAACATGAAATGAAGCTAATTGGCCACATCGCGCTTAGTTACGCACCAACCTCTCGCGCGACTCTACGTTTGTTCTTAATTTAAATCGTGTGTGTAAACCTGCGCAAAACATAAAGAAAACAGGCGTCAACAGGCATCCCGCTGTACGGTGTCATATTTTTTTTCCCTTTCATTACGCGTAAAAGTAGTTATATAATATTTTCGCCGTTTTGAAGCGCCGCCATGTTAGGTCATGACGTGTCTATATTTAATACGTCATTGCATATACACATGAACTTGTCAGATGCAGGTACTCTGGTAGCGTTTGAATCTTTAACGCAACGCTACGCTGTGAGCCCGCCAATGGCAAACTTTAGAAGTATCGTTGCACTTACCGAGTAAGGAAAGTATGAAATAGTGGTCTTCTTCAATGTGTACCGGATGCGCTGCGGTACTTTATACTGATAGCCGCATATTTCATATTGTGTATTGTTGCTCCCCGATACAAATATGGGAAACTTTTGAAAACATCACTTAAGTTAGTTGTGTGGAATTAGTTTTGATAGTTCGCGTGTTGTATGCGTGCTTTCGAGCTGTTTTGTTGTTGGGTACCTACCCAACAGTCTGCAGTGCATGTTCTGAAATTAATGACAGGAACAGTGTGACTTATAAATTGTGCAGGTCTTTGTGTTACTTGTTCTTTTTTAGCGAAATTTTGAATTTGAATTAAATAGTGTTTCCCTATTTCTTTTCTTTATAAGAAATAGACTAGAATAATGTCATATTGGGTATCCTTGCGAAGTTACAAGAAGTGAAGGTTGACAAATAAAACACTGGAAATATAATTCTCAAAAGAATTGCCGATCCTTATTGAATCAGAATGGCAAAAGGCCTAGGTGTCTTTGGTGGCAGTCTTTCGAAGGACAAGCTGTTATTAGGAAGGCCGATGGTCAGTAACAAATGCAGTAATTTTAAAACAGCAATAAATGCTTATCTTGTTTATTTTTTTTTGTGTTTCGCTATTTCTTCTCACGGTTAGTTCAATAGAAAATTAAAGTTGATACTTAAGTATAGAATATTTTTTGTAATTTAGAAGTTACCACAATTATACAATAACACAGTAGAATAAACTTTTAAAAAAGAATGTTTATAGAGGGTCAACGTGACTATTTAGTGCACTTGTAAAGAAAAGTAAAATCAGTAATAAAAACCTGGACCAAAGGTCTTCAACGTAACCCCTCACCACATAAAAAACTATAAACTTTTTAGTACCTTCAAATGAGAAAAGGTTTCCCGTGTGTTACATGTAAATAGATAAGAAAACTATACAACTGCCTTCAACATCTGCACTAACATTGTCGTGTACTGATAAAATCGTATCAAAGAAGATAGCGACATGACAAAGGCAGCGCTTAACAGTGTCATAGGTGAACATCGTGTATGGGTAAACAGTTCTCAAACTAAACGTCATTACCATATCAGATACATTCTTAACTTAAAATAAGCATTAAGTGTTCTATCTCCTTCCAAAGCTTTATGTTAGACAGGCAGAGTGATATTCATTGATGCGAGTAATGCATACATTTGCATACCGTGGTAGGGAACGGGTGTGAGATTTGCATACAAGTGCGAGAGTGACAGATTTCGGTCACATCATATTGATTCCCTTACTAACGGTGTTTGGGGACAAAGCACATGAACCATTGTCCATGATCTTGTTCTTTGTAACTACAACAGTTGTGGTTGTCTGTGAGTAACATGACATAACATCACGCCTGGATTCCTCGATGGGTTAGGTAGAGGCCTTATAGTTCACCCTATGAATGATGTAACCAAAGTTTTGTTACAATATTATGATTTAAAAGGGTATCCATGAAGTTTCTTGCCATTCTTCTCATGAGACCAACGCTTTGGAATCGGCAACTACAGTACACTGACAGTTATTATGCCTTGTGAGTGGGACTGTAGCTTAGTTTATTAGCTTATTAAAATTTAGTATTTGTTCGACTATTCAAAAGAGCCTGTAACTGGCCAACTTGAAATAAATGATTTTGATTTGACCCACATTCGGCAGGTTTAAATTTCATTGTAATTGGGGACGATCATATTACCATCAACCGGGCACAAATTCAGACTCCGTGACTGGCACTGTGAAATTGCTGATGAAAATACCCAATATCACCTTGCCCGACCTGGGAATACCCCCCCCCCCCCCCCCCCTTACTGGACCTTATACTCAACAGTCGCGCTTACGACCAGAGGGTCTAAAATGGCCAATTTTTGTTATTTTACGCTTTATAACGCAAATCATATTATGATCTGCTAAAGTGGCCATTTTAGACCCCCTGTAGGCCAACGAGACAGTCTGTAAGTAAACAAATTTTAAATTCGGAGGCCGATCTTGTATCGAAGTTTTCGATAAGAATGCTTTTAATATCGTAAACCTTTTACTAAGTATGGAATTTAATATGCTGTTTTATCTCTTGCAATGCTATTCAGGATTTTTATTATTTTATTCACAGTGCTAACGAGCCGTAATAAAAATGGTAAATTGCTGACCTTGTAGCAATAATCAAGATTTTCTTCACAAACGTATTTTTTAAGAGAAATGGACTCGATTCGTAAAAGCAGCTGCTATGAAATGGAAATCTATCGGCGAAAACTTTGACAAAAGACTATGATTAAAAATCTGAGCTCATTTGATTGATGAAATTCAATTGACATCTTAAGGTCTTTCTCTAAAAAAAGATTTTTTGGGCATCGCAAAAAATGTTAAGAATTATTTCCTTTGCGGAAAATATGCAAATGAATTTTGCCGGTAATTAATGATTACTTTGATTTTTATCTACAGTTTTGTAAAATCGTAGGTTATGAGATAATTTTCCACATTTTCGCTACCTAACGCCTATATTATAAGAAATTGTTAAAGTAAGTCATTAATTTATTTAGATCTCCCAGTGTAGGCTTATTTACAATTATTTATTCATAAATACCAATCATCACTAATTACGGTATTATATCAGCTTATAAGCAGTCATTTTATTAATACCTGTTCGCATAATTTTTCATTAGTTAGGATTAATCAGCATAGGTAAGCATGATACCTGTACCTACCATATTTCTATAATTACCTTTAACGTACTCCTTCGACCCGGATACTTGCATTTGATGCAATTTTATGCATTTCCCTTAGTGTCCGATTAAAACTCAAACAACTAAATATACATCCTTGGTCCGTATTCTCCGAATTTTAATCGAGTCGCGTATGAGTATTCGGAACAAATAGTAAACCGGTGCGAGTTCGGTCATGCATCAGTCACAGGATGGCAGCCTCGTACGTCATCTGTCAAAACTCTAACGTTACGGTTTAATGGATATTGAATACGCCCGTTTTCAATCAACAAACGGACGATTTTTTTGCGGTGAATCGTGTCACTAAATTTTAGTTGTATGATTTGTTATTCTAAGTGAGGTGTGGGCGGTATGCTATGCTTAATTGTTTTGATTGATGCCTCGTTGCATATGTAGGTTTGGTTCGGTTCGGCAATTTGGGTAATGGATGAACACTGTGGGTATGTTTGCTGTGTAAACAGACTGCCAATAAATATAATAGAGAGGCGGATGACCTGTGATGTTTGTTTTTAGTGGAGGATGGGTAGTGAATAGGTGTATTTATTAATGAAGTTAATTTAACAAATAGGCATAAAAATCCTCTAGGCTATGATTTAATAAAAATACCATATATGACATACCATTCATATATATTATATTATTTATATATTATTTAATATTAATTATAGCAACATTACAGAGTATATAAACCGATGCTTATATATCATAGGTCAGCCTAGAAAGAGATGATCTAGACGCGCGTCACGAAAACTGGTTTTCAGTGGCGCAGAGGAAGAATACCTGGAAGCATAATGGAGGAAACCTTTGCCCAGCAATATGACATAAAAGGCTGTTTGTTTCTTTATTTACTTGCTTGTAATATTTTATGTTGTTATGCACAGTGAATTGACGGTAAGATAAAATGTGGTCGACGCCTGTCTCCAAGTTTCTTAAGTACGACACGGTTGGCGCAGTGGCTGAGCGATTGGACTGCTGCGCTGTGTGTCGCGGGTTCGATCCCCGCACGGAACAAATATTTGTATAGCCTACAGATAGTTGTTCCGGGTCTGGGTATTTGTGTATGTGAAATTAAATGTTTGTGAACGCCCCTACGATACAGGAGAAATTCCTAGTGTGGGGACAACGTTTTTTTAAAAAAAAAAATTGAAAGAAAAAAGAAAAGTACAATTATTGAAAACATTCGGCGAATGAAGTTTTTAGTATTTACCTACTGGAAATCGGTTAAGAGAATTGAACCGATAGTGTCACTATACCATTAGATCTCGAAGCAAACTTGGTAATCCAACACGGTAAAAAATTATTGGCATTTATCCAGGTTGCACCTAATGTTTAAAACGCGAGCAAAACTCTTCTAGATAGTATTCCCATACACACGACGATACATCAAGCTACAAAATCCCATCATAACATGGCCTCGCTTTCCAAAGATTTTCCGCACCACGAGATATCCGCATAAACTTTTTTTTTATGGGACCAGCCCGCCTCACTATTCCCAAACCACTAACTTCTGTAAGCCAGAATCAACAGTGGCGACCACAAGAAAAGCGCTGAGACAATGAAGCTCGACGAAGTCCCAGAGAAATGATTTGACGGTCTTGGATCCCGCAACGAAATTATTCAGAAAAGAATAGGAGCGGAGAAGTAGGAAAACAGAAATTTCCACTTCCCTCCATATCAGCAGGAGACAGAAAAGAACAAGGCAAATAGGCACACAGGAACGTATACAACTGGGATAAGCCCAGTTGCCTAGCACCACGGATATTGTTGTCATTAATATTACTGGGTCCTAAGTTGTGAGTTGTTATATTTTATTCCAATAATAGGTATGACAAAAATGCTTGAACGCACGGATATTTGTTTTAGTCTACAAGGTCCGTATAGTAAATAACTACGGATGTGATCTGTACACTATTTAACATAATATTACGTTCATTCTGCCAAAAGACTACACTCCCATAAAATGTGATGCAGATTGTTCAAATTTGTAGTCAGAAAGGCGAGGCAACAAGCTTGAAGGAAAATAATTTTCTCTGGTTATGTATAGCTAGACATTGTATCAGAAACCGTATTCCACAAAGCAGGTTCACAAGCTAAAGGCAGGATTTCAAGATGATCCAATACCCCAGATATATGCAGATCGTATTCAATATGAATACGTTGAATACACGCTTTGTGCATGACTTCACGTTTCAACTATTATTGTTCGAGAGATAGGTATTGTATTCATCGAACAATAAGCCAATGATGTTTGCTATTGACACATTTTCCTAGTATTGCAACATAGCATACATCTTGTAACCCCTGAGGACAATCATGCTATGCAAAACCAAATAAAGCTGATCTCTCATTGTACGTAAAGCTCATACAACATGGGGTCAGGCTGCACTGGATGTGTTACTTGATGTGTCGCTGTGTGTCCAAGTGGAATGTGATATTTTGGTAGCTATTCTCAAAATATCATAACATAACGCCTATATTCATAAACTAATTACTTTTCAGGTGATTACTCAATGGGTATAAGTTTTAAGTTCTAACGACAAACAGTGATAGATAATGATTGTAAACTGATGCAATGACCGGACTATATTGAGGTTTGTGGCAGACAACTAAAATTTAATAAAATAACCTTGTTTTATCTGTTCCACAGTCGGGTAACTAATGATGAAGAAAAGAAGTTATACATTACAATATACATTTTATACAGTTATCAAGTAAGCATTAAATCACCATTGATGAACATTAAACACTAATTGCCGCACTCAGGGAACTTGAATGATTACTTAGACCGTCACTTAGTAAAGATTTGGCATAATTTTGAAAAAATAATAGAGTAAAAAATATCTCTGAGTACTGCAGTAAGACTTACTAGTAATAATAATAATAATAATAATAATATTCCACAACTATCACACAACGCAGTAATAGGTAGTTTAGTTTCAAGAAAATCTTGCCTCAGAAGAGACCGATTTCGATAGACATAATATACAAAACGAAACTATACGATCAAATTCACAATAGTAGTGCTAACAGCAAACTAACTGGAGCACAAATCTATCTGCCAAATGCAGAGATTATGGAAATATCCCACTCGACCGTCCATCATATTGGTCACTGGAATACACATGCTCAGCAATAACCGGTTAAAGGCGGATATGATGTAAGTAAACATAACACCCCAATGATCATAACATAACATCACTTCCGATATCCCTAAAAGGTTAAGCAGAGCAATCCCAAAGTACTGTGAACAGAAATGAGGAGCCTTTAGTCAAGAGAGGGACTTGAAACCACTAACTAGGTTGACGGGTCGAAAGTCATCAAATAACCCCTCCCGCTCTTGGGCAGAGCGAAAGGGAGTGTCAGACTTCTACTGACTAAAAACCACCCAAGTTCCTTCTTAGCCCCATATGTCGAGGCCGCGGTAACTTCTGAACAACCTGCAACCCCGACGGGCATGCCTTAAGTCCAAAGAATTAAACATGCGAGTCTACACTCACACTTTTCATCGACGATTTTTCAAGATAAAATCACTTTCGTACATCGGCTTAACTGATTTTAAATTCACCAGTTTATTTTATTTACAGTTATAAAATAAACTGGTGAATTTAAAATCAGTTAAGCCTTTCAAAACAAGGAATTAGTTACTTCAAAACTTACGTCCTTCTTGACTCGACTTAAAGCACACACATGTATTCGCGTTCCTTTTAAGACAGTTTCACATTGTTGCAAAGCGGTTTAAGGTATTTAAAGTGTTTCTCACAACAATGGAACGACAACAGTGCTCCAGAAATGGACTTATATTATTAAAATAATAACTCCCACGTATTGGGATATTCGCGGCTCAATCGCCTCTGATAGCACGTAACCAGTTGAAGATGATCTGTATATCAGTGGAATACGGCGGTTATTGGGCGGATAGTACCCAAGCATAGGGTCAAGCGTTAGTGGTCGTTTTATCCAACCCACGCACGCTGCTTTATTGGTCGGAATTGCCCCTAAACGTTACCAATGAGGCGTTTGTTGTTGTATATTTACGGCACCTTCAGACTTGCATAGTAAGAGACCCCGCACCGATATAATAAAGCGTAAGATATATGAGGGTCTGCTCCTCATGATTGTTGAGTAACAACGGTTTATTCAAGAAAATGGAAGTCTTTTACCCAATTCAGTAAAAGAATTCCGTTTTATACTCTCTGCTTACCCATTTAAGAATCGGTATTCAAATTACAAAACGTTTTGTTTAACGTTTATCAGAACACGGTAGAAGTATTTAGAAACGTTTTTTTAACGAAATTACTCTCGAAAAGAAATGTACAACAATAAACAAATATTGTGTTTACCGAGCGTCGGAACAAGGATAAACGTTAAAAATAACAACAGTAAATTAAGGGACGATTAATATTTTGCTCCTTTTAGGACACATGTATATTTTGGAGTAACGATGGTTGTTTTAATTAAGTAGAGTTTTCTCAGGTTTATACATTACACATGTAGGACAAGCCAGAGCAAAAGGGAAATAAAAGCTTTTAGTTGAACAGATTAAAGAATGATTTATTTACTGGGTTCAGAACATCAAAATAAGCACAGAATAAATAGCTACAGCATAACATTTACAAGTTTATTATACAATTCACAGTACTTACACAGGTATTTTAGAGCTTACACTTTCAAAGTTCAGAAAAGAACGTCCTGCTAAAATGGCGCCTTGGACCTTTTAAAGCCTATTTATTAGACTGCAGTAGCTACGTAGTCAACTGTCATTCCAATAATCGTTGGCCATTTTAGCATTGCAACTAAATCAAAAAACTTACTTATTTATACAAAACAATTCTGTAATTCTTATAAAATATCTTGAAACTAGATATAAATGTATTTAAATAGCTAACACACATTAAACACATTTTTTTTGGCTACAAAAAAGATTCCGTTGGTTATTTAATTTATTTATTTATTTCAACAAAGGTACCTGCATGAGTGGGTTTAATACAAATCTAAAAGTAACAGTGTATGTTTAAATTCTACTGCTACATGACCAAACTACGTACATAACATCTCGCCTGTAAAACCGCAAGGGGTAGGGCACAGGTGTAGGTAATTGTTACTTTTTTTTTGGCGTTTGGAAAACCATCAAATGACCCGCTCTTGGGCAGAGTGAAAGGGAGTGTCAGACTTCTACCATCCCATGTTTCTTCTTAGCCCTATATGTCGAGGCCGCGGTAACTTGTGAACAACCCGCAGCCCCGACGGGAGGTGTAACCGTAACAGTAAACACACATTTTATACACATTACATTATCAACCGGGCACAAATTCAGACTCCGTGGCAGTTACTGCGAACTTCCTGATGGAAAATCCAAATACCTTTTGTCCGACCCGGGGATCGACCACAAAACCGCTTGCTAAGCAGTCGCGCTTGCAACCACTAGGCCAACGAAGCTGTCTAAATCAAGTAAGGAGTAGATTCAAACTCTTGATGATGATATCATAGTACAAATAGGGATGTTTACTGACTTAAAAAAATGTGATTCTAATTAGTCCGTCTGTTAGATTATCGAAAAATATTGGATACGTATTTTTTGTTTTATCAAATCAATAAAAATTGACGAAGATAAAACGCGTCAAAAATTTGAGTGGGGGTTAGTGACGTCACTGACCGCTAAAAATGTCATACTTATGTCTCTGAGTATGACGTCATACGAGTTTTAAAAGCACTGTATCGTCTTCATTGTTTGTTTACGTGAAAAAAGAAAAAATACGTGTCCAATATTTTTACCCGACTGCGGCGAAGCCCAAAAGGAGGGTTATTGTGTTTGACGTGTATGTATGTATGTCCGTTTCTTTGTTCCCTCAAAACTCCTAAACGAATGAAGGGATTTGAATGAAACATACGTCGTTAGATTCTGCTTGATACATTCAAATTAAAAAACAAAGAAAAAAACCATTACCATCGAGTAGGGTATCAAAATGAAGGGTTTTAAAAGGAGATTACAAAAATATACGATACTTATATGTTTAAAATAAATTCAGTCACAAATTTGATAAACAAACACAAAAGTTAAATTATCTGCGAAGTATTTTACACGACCAATGAAAGAACAAACACAAAAGAACTAAAAAGTTAGAAATAAAAAAAGTAGTTAAAAACTAAAAAACCCGACTGAAAAGACTGAAAAGCAAATAACAAGCACATTTTAAATTAAACAAAACTTGGTAGCAGGCGGGGTTCATTTGAATATTAAATTATGAAATGAAAATAAAATGGACCCTGCCTGCTTCCAAGTCTTTTCCAGTCTTTTCAGTCAAGTATTTTAGTTTTTTAACTACTTTTTTTATTTGGTAATCTAGATGACGGACTAATTAGATTTATTTTGTTAACTACCCTATTATTTTAATTGACGACATGAAAAGGATCATCATCATCTACCCACACTTTTCCCAACTATATCGGGGTCGGCTTCCAACCTAGATGGATGCAGCTGAATACCAGTATTCTCCATGGTGTGACTGCCTATCTGAACTTCACAACCCAGCCTGTACTTACTAACTGTTAGATAATATGATACCCCTTTGTAATACTGGTGGTCAGACTAGGTACACTAACTTCCTGTTACGACTGCCAATCTACAAATGACAGCAAACGCCAACGGCTTAAGGTGAGCTTTCCGAGGCACGGAGGTATCTCGTTTTGTAATGGATGTTCACCCATCTACAGACCAACCTAGGCAGGCGAGGTTAAACTGAAGATGGACTTGAGTGACTTTTACTAGCTAGCCACGACATAAAGAAGATATTGCAGACTGAATTTCAGTCCGGAAACCAAAACAGAACCCTCTACGCTTCAGGAAAACCGAGTCTCCGAAGCCTAAATTATAATTAGTCACGTAGTTGCTAAACTAATTTGTATAAATAAAGAGAAACACGTTAAACTGTAACTGGTGTAGGCAGCAAACTTTGATATTAACCCTACCACCTACCTCATCAGATTTGACAAGTACTGGGATAGATAAACTTTACGCAAAATTGCCAAGGGTTAAATTTGCACCTAAATTCTCTGGAATTAAAGCTATAGCGCTGATTTTTGACTGAAACATGGACGAGTGATTACTCTAGGGGAACGTATTACGCTATATGCCAGATTAAAATTTTTGATTAGAAAATTAGAAATAAAACAGGCGTTGCAAAAGTTAATCAAAATGATTGGACTTTAAGGTGTAGTTTTTTGTAATTGGAATTTAAATGTTTTACACAAAGGGAGCAGTGGTGGACTGGTGGCCCAGTGATGGCGGCCCGGACTTACGAACAGTGAGTCGTGGGTTTGAACCCAGTTAGGCGCATTACTTTGTGTAATTTATTTCATCATTACTGCTCTCAAAACGGTGAAGGAAAACATCGTGAGGAAACCGGCATGCCTTAGAACCAAAAAAATCGAAGACAATGTGACAACAACCAATCCGCACTGGGCCCGCGTGGTAGATCACAGCCCATCACTCTGCTAGAGAGGAGGCCTGAGTCCCTGCAGTGAGAACATTATAGGCTGATGATGATGATGAACACAAAGGGCCCTCAGTAATTTATTTGGCAATCCACATGAAATCATCAAATGACTCTATCCGCTCTGGGCAGAACGGTAGGGAGTGTCATACTTCTACTGAATAAAATCCACTCATGTTCCTTCTTTGCCCTTTGTGCCGAAGCCGTAGTATCTCCTTCGACCAACCCGCACCGACAGGTCTATTTCGTGCAACCCGCAGCGCCGACGGGTGTTTGTTCCACCTAATCTCCGAAACGGATGCACCGATTTTCACGGGACATCTACTGGCAGATTGCTGGTATATACGTTTTTTTTTAAATTGGGACAAGCCCGCCACACTATTCTCAAACCACTGTAACTTCTGAAAACCAGAATCAACAGTGGCGACCACAAGAAAAGCGCCGAGACAATGTAGCTCGACGAAGTCCCAGAGAAATGATTTAACTGTCTTGGATCCCGCAACGAAATTAATCAGAAAAGAATAGCGGAGGAGTAGGAAAAAATATTATTTCTTACCCTCCATATCAGCAGGAGACAGAACAGAACAAGGCAAATAGGCACACAGGGGCGTATACAACTGGGATAAGCCCAGTTGCCTAGCACCACGGATATTATTGTCATTAATATTACTGGGTCCTAAGTTGTGAGGTGTTATTTTTGATTCCAATAATAGGTATGACAAAAATGCTTGAACGCACGGTATTACGTTATGTTGATGAAACTTAAGTTACTCTCATTTTATAATAAACAAGACGAGCTTTTGAGCGGTTTCACCCGCGTAGATGTCGGAAAACATCCAAACAAACTTTCATCCTCTATTTAACTCCTTTGAGCTCCTTCTCTACTTAACAAAGAAAACCTCTGTACACAATGTCAGCTTTCAAGGTCTAAGGGTTTGGGCTGGGTGTTGATGAGTCAGTCAGTCAGTACTTTTCTTCATATTTTAAACTAGCAGACGTCACGCGGGTTCACCTGCGTACTTCCCGTTCCCGTGGGAACGGGAAGTACAGTTAAAAAGTAGCCTATGTCACCCGGGGATAGTGTAGCTTCCTAAAGTTGTGGAATATTATTATTATTATTATAACGGTGAAAGAATTTCCAAATCGGTCCAGTAGTTTCGGAGCCTATTCGTTACAAACAAATAAACAAATCTTTCCTCTTTATAATATTAGTGTAGGCAATGGTTCCGTGCAAAAAATAATGAAAACCCTTGAAATTGTTTACAAAACCTGATTAAAATAGGGAGTAATGTTTTTATAATACACATAATTTCTCGCGAACGTTGGTCGCGGACAACGGCTAGTAAAATAATAAAATTCTAAGACATAAACCCGCCAATGTTTGTCTATACTCGAAACATAAAAAGAGCACATTCAAATTTATTAGGAAACACTGAACGTAAACAAAGCCAGGGGGCATGTTAATGTAAAACTATTTGATGTTCATACTCCTTTGAGCTGAATATTTGTTTATGTCGTTTACGGCGTATTGATAGATTTGGGTTAAAAGGACGTAAGCGACCTTGGGCCTGCTGTCCTATACGCCCTTTTGTGTCTAAAAGTATCGAAATTTTTTAAGGAACAGTCCTTTGTTAGGGATTTGGGCCTCCTTCTGTGGGTACAGTTGATGTTTGCATAGTTTAGAGTGTTTGTTATGCTCTGTGAGTGGTTGTGCGAATACGGATGTAAAGTACATTACCTAATGCGGATCAGAATTTTAGGATATAGCTTAAATGGTGGAATAGCGGATTGGGGTACCAATGGCGCTTAACCTGTAAAGTTAAGTTCTGAGCTAAGCCAAAACAAAGTGCATAAGGAATTAAGGAGCATCGGGAGGATGTATTTTCAATTAAAATATTTATACTAACAAGCTTTGATTAGCTTCACTTAAACTATGTAAAAAAATCTTATAAGCTAAACTTGACCAACTACCCGATTTCAATTGACCTGAAAATTTGTATACATGTTTAATTTGAATGACAATGCATGGTTAGTGAAAGTGACGCCATTTTAGCCAACTCCTAAAGATGGCGGATTTGTTACTGTTTAAGCAATATTAGTATATGGGCTTAACGGCCAAATACTGAAACGCTATTTTAAGTTGCCCTTAAATCTCGTTCTGTCTTTGTTACTTCAGCATAGTGCGACTGAGACAGCACTTGATTTGAGAGTTACTTATATTTGAGTGGCGTTTCAGTATTCGGCCGTAAGGGTATCAAATGACCTGTCGGGGCCGCGGGTAGTCCAACGGTTATCGCGGCCTCGACATAGAGGGCGAAGAAGGAACATGGGTGGTTTTTAGTCAGTAGAAGTCTGACACTCCCTTTCGCTCTGCCCAAGAGCGGGAGGGGTTATTCGATGATTTTACACCCACCAAAAAAAAAAAAAAGGGTATCAAATGAAAGGGTTTGCTAAGAAGAATACGAGAAAGAGAGTTTTTAAGTTTGTTTATTTTAAACCTGTTGCTATGGTTATCTAAACCAACTAAACCTTATTGTCAAATAAATACACATTTTTATTTATGTATTTTCAAAACAATAAATCATCCTCTAATCAACAGACACTAAGGCCTCACCTTAACCTAACTCATCGCAATTATTAAGACTAGCTGGTGGCGGCATCACACCCTTCCCCAGTCGCTTGATGTTTACATAACCGTTACCATGGCAACTTTGTTTACTAATTGTCTGACGGTGCGATAGCTACAATCGTTTCAGCGCTACATTACCTTTGACAGCTGCAGTTTAATAGCAACCTTAAACTCACGGAAATAAAGATCACTATGGTTTTGACTGAATTATCAAGGATAGGAGCCTTACAATAACGGTATTACTATGAACATTAAGTCTATTGAGATTTGACAGCAATGCAAGGGTGGAGGTAATTTTACTGTGTGTAGACTGTAGGTAGGTACATACACGGATGCTGAGGTGGTCCTGAAATTCCGGGAGCGCAAATACCCCGAAGCTTCCCTATGCACATCGGTGATCAATGCGAACAGTTTTACGGTTCGACTAATATTTCGGTATACTACAAATTTTATGATTTTTCCGAGAAACACGGAAAAGTATTTGCGGATTTCCTATTCCATTTTTGGTTTG
Source organism: Diarsia rubi (assembly GCA_932274075.1). Taxonomy (NCBI): domain Eukaryota; kingdom Metazoa; phylum Arthropoda; class Insecta; order Lepidoptera; family Noctuidae; genus Diarsia; species Diarsia rubi. The sequence continues at coordinate 12,287,479 of OW026424.1, read as the reverse complement.
TTTTGATTTTAGAACAGATTTCTGTTTTATGAGCGGTTTGATCGATTAGTTACCATAGTATACATTTTCGTAGATACTGGTTTTTTATTCAGCATTAGATACCTTTTCGCCGTTCAGTAATTACCATGACTATTTTGTGTGACACGGAGCAAAATAACGTTTGACATTTTGCCACCGATTTTCATTCTGCGAATACACCCACAGAGCAGGAATACACCGGCCGGAGCGACTGCCTATCTGACTTCCACAACCCAGTTAGTACAAGGTTTTAAAGGGTGTAAAAGTACCCTTAACGCAAACGAAGGGCACTTATTCTCCCCGCCCCTGCGATATTTTTTTTGTTCAAGACCATACCTGGGAACCCCCTAGTTACAGAGATATTGGGGGCCAAAGTTCCAAATTTTTCACAGCTGTTTTTGTAAATACTAGTTTTTCAGGTTATGACTTTACTTAAATTACCTCCATGACCCGTTTACTATTCAAAGCATCCACTAGCACTAGTTAACACAAAATGAGATTTTTGGCCCGACAAAAAAAAGTCGTTTCCCAGCAATTTTTTTTATGTAGGGGTACTTTGTTTGATGTAAAGAATGCTTGGTTGCAGGGTGTGTGATGGGTTGATTTACACCCTGTATGATAAGTACTCTATTCAATTCTGAGCTTGCCCTAATTATCTCCGTATGCATCGGACTGCCGCCATTTTTTCACGCGGGACTTAATTTTCGCGACAGCAGTCCGTCCGTTGTCGAATGTGTCAGTCCGTGATAAGCCGTGACGTTCGGTTGCTTTGATATGCCTCCGGCTTGCAGTTGCGATGGCAGTACGGCGTAAAAACGTATAATTTATTTTTTAGGGATGCGTTGGTACGATGGGATGTATTTTTTTAAATAATTTCGTAAGGTTTGTGTGAGAAATGGAAGTGTTTACAAGGTATAGTAACGAAGTTCTCGATCGATAACGTTGAAAAGTGCAAGAAAACTTAGCAAGAAGAATTAACAAACCTCAACTTAAAACGTGTAGGTATTATTCTAAGGGTAGGTATTTGCACATTAATTCTGACCCGTTGATAACGTCTCTTTGTAACATTACTAGCGGACCTGACAGACGTCGTCCTGCCCAGACAGTATTGAAACAAATAATGTGATAAATGAAGAACCACTCGACCGATTTTGTGCCAACTGCACATAAACCATCTACTTAATAGTCCGAACCAAGCCTCAACATTTGATTTAGACAGGTGAGCCCATTCTTGAGTTATAAAATTACAACAAATAGTGGCATTGATTTTTACATAAATTGATCAAATACCTACCGGAATTTGTTAGTATCTGTGTGTATCGGGGAGTATCTGCCTTTATGTTTATCACAAGAAACTGTTGCTGTTAGCCTATGTGTAAAACCTCAATCTGGGGCGAAACAATTTTCATTATCGGTTTTTCCGTTAGTTTTAAACCGTTTCAAGCCCATTCTAAAGTGTATGCTCTAAAAACATAACTAATCATCTTTTATTTAAAGATTGCACGGTTTTATTTGGTTCACAATTTCTATATATCTCTTGATTAAGCTAAAATAGCCCATAAATTCGCCAGATACGGTCCACATTAAATGCAAGATAGAATTTGCAAAAAGCACACCTCGGCATCCAGTGTGCTCGTTACAAAAGAATGTCCAAAACGCCTCAGCTGTCTGAGAGACGAAATGCAATAATTGAAGGAAAAACTCACTGAAATATTGTGTAATTATATTTGGACGCTGACAATTTATCTGGGCGCACAAAAACTTATCTGGTGTAAAGATTGACAGCGCATTGGCGTCATTTCGTCTTTTCTTTGGACGCGACGCCGACTGGCTAACTTACATAGTTATCGGGCCAGGCTCCAGTTTTTACGCTTTTAGATTTATTTATTTTTGTTCAATTACCTGCTTCGGCAGCTTTGAAAATCTATAATTTGTTTTTTTCTTCCACTTTTAAGTCACCATTAGCTTGTAAGCTCACATTGGCCATTGCAGAAGGAATAATGCTTACTTTTAGACTATTCGCGTTTTATTAAGAATTTTAATTTTTCAGCACATTTGTAGGAATTCTTTGAAATATATCGGTACCTATTCAAATTTATACCTAGGTAATCAAACACACATAGATCAATACCGTGACGAATGATGATATAAAACTGTTATGTAACCTTGAGTTTGATTTTGAAGTTTACTCCACACATATTGGTCATGTTACAAAAAGTAAGACAATGTTTGGAGAGAACCAAACTTGCTCTTACGCAACTATAATGAAACATAAAGCAAATCCCAACAATGTGTTCGTATCGACTTTCATCACAAACCAAAACTATCATGTTTTCCGACAACTTTTGGAACTTGAACAGTAAAGAGCTTGATTAATTGCCCCTCTAAATCGAGTCCAGTTCTATCAAAGTTTGTTCACTTCTGATTGGGAATTACTATCCAAGTGACAGTAATCTTTATTTATATTGCGATAAGATAGCTTTTCCCTTGCTGCCACTGACAAGTCTGTTAAATAACAGTGATATTTATTTATCCTGATTTCAATAAGGTTGTTTTGAGGTTGCTGATTTAAGAAAGACGTAAATTAATAGTGAAAGGACTGTAGATGCGGTGTTTTTTTCAAGATGGCGGCTAGGTACAAGCCGTGACATGTTACATGCGTCAAATGTTAGGACAAACATGGACTCCCACCGATAGACGCGCGCGCACGGTGTCCGTTTGAGCAATAAAATTCCTAAATCATATAATAAGTTTTTTACATTATTGACAGTGTCCCATACGATGTGTAGATAATGTACATAGTATATCTAATGTTCTAGATACTTTAAGTAGTTGTCAAATCATAATTTATGATTGTCATAGATTTAGCTTTTCAGAAAAATATGCCTTGAATAAATTTATTACGAGTGGTTTCGTGTGGTAGCAGTGGTGGCCCAGTGGTGGCGGCCTCGACTTACGAACTGTGAGTCGTGGGTTCGAATCCAGTCAGGCGCATTACTTTGCGTAATTTATTTCAACACCACTGCTCTCAAAACGGTGAAGGAAAACATTGTGAGGAAACCGGCATGTCTTAGAACCAAAAAAATCGAAGACATGTGACATCTACCAGTCCGCACTGGGCACGCGTGGTGGATTATAGCCCATCCCTCTCCTAGAGAGGAGGCCTGAGTCCCTGCAGTGGGAACATTATAGGCTGATGATGAGTGGTTTACTTATTCAGTATAATTATACCTACTGATTATAAATTTAATAATGAATAAAATTATCAATCATTACACAGTATACAAATACATACTTAGAAATGTAATAATACTAATAAAATTAGTCTATAAGACGTGGCGAATAGGTAAGTTTTAGAATGTATAGTTAGTTTTTTTTTAGTTTAGGTTTTTAGTAGTACTTTTGAGTTTTAAAATTTCGAAAATGATATCATATACAATATTTTTATTCTTAAAACGTCGCATATATACACCGCAGCACTTTCACCTAGTAGAATTTCTAAATAGTAGAATCAAATACTTCTGACGGTGAGAATATCGTAATTTTATTTATTAAATACCAGCATGGAACTTTAAATAGCCACTCTGTGGAATTTAATTGAAGCATTTTTTGAACCAATCGGTATTTGGAGTATGTAGATAAAATTCGGGTATTAGAAGTATTCTACAAAAGTAGAATTCAAATTGTACTATTTTGAAATTTACTTTTTTGTTCAACAAACCATTCTCTGAAGCCCTGACTGGCCAGTAGCTAAAATGATTGTTTTATAGTATTCGTTAAATCGTTATTCCTTTATTTACTAACTATATACATATAAATTAAATTTAAATTTTTTGTTTATATTTTTTTAAAGTTGTCCCACACTAGGAATTTCTCCTGTATCGTGGGTGCGTTCACAAACATTTAAACTCACATACACAAATACCCAGACCCGAAACAACTATCTGTAGGCCATACAAATATTTGTTCCGTGCGGGGATCGAACCCGCGACACGTAGCGCAGCAGTCCATTGCCTGAGCCACTGCGCCAACCGTGTCGTCATATTATTTTATATAGGAAAATAATATTAGAAAAAAACATTTAAAAATATAAAAATAGTAGCCCACCGGTATCGGAAACAGGGTTCAAGCTACCTGTGGTGAGGGCTCCAGAGAAAGAAATCTCCTAATAATACGAGACGTGTCCAGGAGAACCGATTTCTGTATCAAGCCCTTGATCCAGCTGCCTAACGAGAGCCCCCTTAGTTGCTTGCTTGTTGGTCGAGGCTCTTGGCAATAAAGCCATTGGCTGAAACGACTATCGGCACAATGATCGCTGAGTTCACACCCCACATGTCGACAACCTCGCGAGCCAAATTAAGATACTTGATTGGCTTATCTTTCTCAGCCTTCACGAGGTTCTCGTCATGCGGGACCGTTATGTCAACAATCATTGAGCGCCGCTCTGATCGCTCCATCACCACTGTATCAGGCTTATGGGCTACAATGGTCCTGTCAGTGTTGATGGATTGATCCCAGTACAATGTGATATTTGACATTTTCGAGAACTGGGTCGGGCACATACCTGTAGTATGGTACTTCCGATTCCACAAGACTGTATCTTAGAGCAAGTTGCTGATGGATAATCCTGGCGACAAGGTTGCGTCTATGCAAATATTTTCCGTTAGCTAGACGAGAACATCTGGACATAATGTGACGGATTGATTCGCCCGGACAGTAGCATGCCCGACATATGTCAACCGTACCATCCTTCACAATAATATCTCCGGTAGTTATTGGTCGTTATAACATCATCCATAATTGCACAGACAAAACCTTCGGTTCGATCGAAGAGCCCGGAAAAAGCGTCCGTGTAGTCCTCTGCCATACCTCCATACGGTCATTAGTGTCAAGCATTACAGGTTTGCGCCAGTTCTCTTTAGCCAAAGAGAGCGGGGTAACCGCGACAACATCCCGATGAATCCCCACGTCAACACAGGAAATATTCCCTGAAACTGCATATCTCACGATTGTGGAGAGTCTTAGCATTTAAAAAGCATCGACCTCCACATTTCTGTGGGATATACAGTCTCATAACCGATGAACGTGGGTGATGCATTCGATATGCCATCAACAATGTACGGACTGGCCTATCCAGTGCGTTTCGCTCTGTTTGAGTCCATTTGAGTATGCCGGAAGAGTACATCAAAACCGGCAGAACCCAACCGTTGAAGGGACGCACCTTATTTCCGCCTGATAAAAGACTATTAAATACTTTTCTCACTATTCCCTGGGCAAAGGCCTCCCTTCATTCCTTCTATTTTCTATTAGTAATAAAAAGAAATCAACGAGTTTAATAACAATATATATACCATTGCAGAAGTCTATCACACTGCAAACGCAGTGTGAGAGAGTCACAGCAAACCAACCAAGGAAATTTTAATAGGATTAGTGATTTACAACGCTTTTGCAATAACTCTGCGTTCAAATTAACTTAAGATCCCAAACATTCAATTGTACTTCCTTACTTGCTTTATTATTATTCCCTTTACTGCTTCTCCAATACCAAATTGCGAATAACTATTTCGGTGACGATATTCCCTTGCCCACTTGGACTTGAATTTATAGGGGTCTACCCAATACTTACTGGTGATACCGTTTTAGACAGAATTTAAGTGAGTCCTTATATTATTCGCTGAAGTATCCTTATGTTTGAATTGAAGTTCGATTTGGTGTAGTTTAGTTGGAGTTTAAGCTATTACAAGTTTAACTGCATCTTCTGATTGTATTAGTTCTGCTAGTTTATGTTTAACGTTTCAATCTTGAGGTAGTTTTAAGGGAACATACATTTGGAACAATCAAATTTCAATCATTTACGTCAATATTTGTGGAACAGGACTTATAGATTGTACCTACCGATTACATATATATAGTTATTGGGTAACTAACTCATCTCAAAGCTGTCATTTCTTTTTGATTTATTGATTGGTTTATTATTTGCAAAGAATCTCAGACTGATTCTTAACTGTAACGATCTCCGTTGAATCATTCATAATTAAACGAGCTTGTCACTTACTAAATTTTGATTTTAGATTCTTTAAAACTTAGAACTATTTCTTTTTTGTAAGAGTGTCACCGTGGACATAAATTATTTTTTTAATTCACAAAATATGATACCCCCATTCCTGCCATTAACCTGGATGGTGAGAAGCCCACGCCATTCGCGAGAAAGCCATCCAAGACGTCTCGCCATCTTCTACTCGCTCTATCTGTCTGAGGGCTCCAGTCTTGCTATATAATCTCCACAGCAGTTCTGCCATTTATGAGACTTGGCCTGCCCAGTCCAATTTTAGTCCCATAACTTTATAAGCTACGTCAGCAATTTTCGTAGATGTAAACAATTAATTTACCAAAATATCCACGAGCATCTACTTAATTTCATCCATATTCATCCAGCCCCATTGCCGTGAAACATACTAAATCATGGCAGGCATTAGCAAGCATTATAAAGTAAAGCCCCGTATCAGCGTTTACCGATGTCCCTTTACGGGAGGTCGGTGTTAGCATCAAACATCTTTAGCTAACCCAGTTTGTTGTGTTAAAACTTCTATTCGCATCCCCTACTACGAGTATGATTCTTGCAATATGATTCTTGGTATGTAATATTCTTATTATCTGAGAAACTTAATAGGGATAAGGTGATTTATGTATCATATGGGCAAATCCTGCCGCATATAACATTATGAGGCCTCTTGCAAAAGCACTCTAGAATAATGAACTTAGATTTTTCATGACGTTAATGGGCCGAGAACCAAGTCCTTTTTTGTGCTCCCCCTCTTTTAGGCGGCGAAAATCAAAAACGACAATTTTCTGTTAACATTTGGGATTACGAGATGTGACTAAATGGGACGTGATCCCACAGTTAATATGGTTAAATTAACTATATTATATAGTACTGAACATCGTCGTATATCAGCATAATTGTTTTTATAATAGAATTTGATTTTTGACATCATTTTCTACAACCAATCCCTTATGACTCTTATATTTTCTATTAACAAAATTCCACGAACCCGCTATCGATGGTAGGCGCCATGAATGCTAACAGGCCGACCGCAAACGGGTCAATGGAGCCCTTTGATCCAAGCTCTCACCTGTCTTCCTTGAGTGCCTGGTCTTTCGCAGACTAGACACTTTAGCCTCTACTCAAGCCAGCCTATAGGATAGGGGCGATGTTTACTTTATCTCTCTATGCAACACACAATATACAGAGTAGGCAGGGGCACAATGGAAACGTCTTACATAAGCCCCGTTGACGTGGTTTGCCCTAGATCGGAAATCTAGTATAACTATGTTGCGATTTTTTTTATTTACTTTCGGAAACAAGATTTAGTGCATGCTACGTTTACTTTGTAAAAATAAATCTACCATTTTCAGCTAAACTGCCTAGATTGGAAATGTTGTTCATGTAATAAATAAAATAGGTTACGTAAAATACTGTTGCACATTTAAATATGAATGCTTTTTTACGCCGACACGTCACGATATTGAATAATTACAACAGATGTTACATAAAATATTAAAATACTTTAATAGAACGTCATAAAAATAAAAGCTTATAACTATGAATCTTAGTAATCCGGTGTGAAAGGAAAATCATAACAGTTTGATATAATTTATTAATCACGAGTGTCGGGTATAAACGTGACAAAATAAAACACATAAAAACTTGGACAACGTTATCGTTTTGAATTCTTTTTTTTCCTTTTTAATCTGAGAAATGTTTTTGTAAAAATATTTTGTGAATATGTTCAATGAGCGACCGATAAAAAGGGGTGTTTGTATTTTGTGGGTCCGGTCTCGATTTGAATCATAATAGTGTTTGAAATTTATTTGCTCGTAAAACGGGAGTGTTACCGGGTTGGCTTGTGACAAAGGCGGTTTTATCGCGGCCGGTGAGCGATCGTAAATTTTACTTCGGCTGTCAAAACATAGTGTGGTGCGAGCCTTGTTCCTGTGGAGTGCTCTGATACACATTCAGTGACTCATATTTAGTGCTTAGTATATAGCCTATCAGATTTTATGTGGTACAAAAAATAAGTAAATTACGACAAATTATAAAAAAATACTTTTCCCTTGCAGTCTCTAGCTGGAAATAGGCTCGGCAGTGAAAAAAAATACAATGTTTATTATCAATGCAAAACTGTCTTCTTACTATTAATAAAAAAATCGTAGTAGCAAATAATGTACATATAGTTCAGTTTTATTGTTTGCAAAATATAAATTGAAAACTTACCTCCGACCCAATAAAATAAAGAAGTAGCTTGAAATATTCGAGTAGTTAAAGTTTGAATCAGTTACTATAATAACTCAAAATATTATGACAATAAAATATAGCAGTTTCAGTCCTAGACGTCTAGAGTTACGAATGTGAGACGGCTGATCCTAAAAGACATCGACATTTTTGCTAACTCAGAATATTTAAATTTATGAACACTTTAAAAGCAATAAAATTTGATATTACAAAATTGTTTTCTTATAAACGTAAGCAGTAAATCATAAAATATGGCACAACAGGTACCATTTGGAACAACGGGAGAAAAACGGGGTACACAATAAGCAATTTGAGTCGACGTAAAGGGGACCGTTGTTGTCCTAATTTAGTACAATCATTATGCATATTGTATGCCCCACTTGGCTTTGTTTCTCGATAAACAGTGGTCGTTTTCCCCGAGTTTTCCCTTTTCCCGCTTTTTTATTATTAAGAGGCCGCATTTACCTGCGGATGTAAGTTTTTGTTGTACAGTCCACCACAAAAGGTAGCAGCTCTGCCTTTAGAAGTTGTTTCTTTGTAATTGTATAGTTTAAGTTCAATGAGAGGTAAGAAAGATTATGTTAGTTAATCTTTGTAATCGGTTTTGTTCCATTTATTTTATTCGTTTTAATTTTAAGAATTACATTTTATTTGTCAAGTGTGTCGACTGTACAGAGCTATGGCTTAAAAAAGAATAAAATTCTTTACATTTTCAGAGACAATTTATCATTACTCAAAGAGAGTTTAAACAAATTCTTAGTCAAAAATTCCTTCCACGCGAACACCAAAAAGAGTAAAAGATCTTCCCTTGTTCCCCTAGTTAAACAAACAAATTATTCTGTTTTTGATTGTACAAAGATTCAGTAGAGCTCGGGCATCGTTCTCAATATTGTCTTGGTAATAGGCAAGATGCTTTCCCAGCCATATTCCGCATCCCGCCGAAATAAAATTAGCCTTAGGGTAATAAATTCAAATCACAGCCCACCGTAATTTCAGCCTCCTTTTTCACAAGAAGATATTCGTTGTGGAATCCTTAATTCGGTTTCGTTTCGCTATTGTGGTTCCTTTGGCTGTCATTTCTCGCTTTGTGTATTGTATTTTTTGCCAGAAAACGACCGGAAAAATCTGTAATGAATGTTAAATACTTTATACTTTTGAAGATCAAAAGTTAGAAATTAAGGGAATTTTAATAATGAAAACTTATTGTTATCAAGTTTTGTTCGTAACTGTACTCTGGAGCAACCCTTTCTTTCATTTGTAAAGACTAAGTAAAACGCCATTGTTTTGGGACAGTTTTATTTACTGACCGAAACGATGAAAAGCTGCCAGTTTTCGGAAGGTCACACAATTTAAATAAGTACTTTGGTTACAATTTATTTCTGTTTACAAAATATTTTTGACTTCAATTTGTGGCATTTTTAATAGAATTGATTCTTGCACACTTTACATTACTCGTCATGTCATCAACAACCCTATCGGCAATCTTTGGCAGGAACATAAGAGTCTTACCACCGCTGCACCGTAAGCCACTATTTCATTTGATGACAAGCTAGAAACACTAATTTGTGCAAGTTCATGGCTACAGTTATAAATCACAATCTTAACGTATGAGTATGCCTGCGACATTCGTCGAAGTTTGAGCACCAGCGCAACCGATAACTGTATGTTACTGGCAAAGGATGATCCTAGTACATACAGGAGGTTTCTAATTTCAACCCTTTGTCTCAGAACTCAGGATAAACTGTTTTATCTAAACGTCTGCTTGTTTCTCAATAAAACTAGTAAGTATACTATGATTTGTACGTATTCATTATGAGATTTACTTATTGATAGGAAAACTGATTTTGTATACCGTCGTATTTTTTACAACGATATATAAATTGATTAAGACAGTATAAATAGACGTCACTTTAGAAACCTCAAATCACTATAGATTTTAAAACAAAGAAAAAAATCCTTCACCTAGTCTGTCTGTTTGCGATAAACAAAAAAAAACTGCGGCAATGCTGTTTTCACCAATGAATTATCGAGGAAGATTTTAGTAAATAATTTGACTCGGGCAAAGCCGCGGGTATCAGCTAGTTAGCGAAACAGGCATAAAATTATACTCAAACGTTTCATCCTCGGTGAAAACTTCTTTAATCAAGCTTAGAATGAAATAATAGGCATGAATACTTCATTCAAGCTACGTGTCAAAGCCGTTACCAACAGAAAAAGTTCACATATCAGGACAAAATCACATTAACAAAAGACCAAACTATTTTATCCACTTTGGACGAACAACGAGTAGCTAGAATAAACTAGCTTATCCCAAAATCAGATTTGCCCGGCAACAGATACATAACAGCGCCATCTAACGGAATTCTTGCGAGATGCATTAATCATTCGGGTTCTCCATTACCGACAGTGTTTGTTTTAACTTGCGAACTACGGAACTCCACATTAGATTGTACCCATCAGCTATTGGTACCGTGATCTGTATTTGCGTTTTACTGATAACCCACGAAGGGTTCGGCAGAGGTATAAAGGGTGTAAAAGTACCCTTGACACTTGTTCTCCCCACCACTGCGATCATTTTTTGGTACTAGACCATACCTGGGAACCCCTTAGTTACGGAGATATTGGCGGTCAAAGTTCCAAATTTAGCACAGCTGTTTTTGTAAATACTAGTTTTTCAGGTTATAACTTTACTTAAATTACCTCCATGACCCGTTTACTATTCAAAGCATCCACTAGTACAATGTTTTAAGAGTGCTTCATTGAGTTTTACCGGGAGGAGCTCGCGGCCTAATAAGAACTGCCACTAGGGTCGATCTTTAGGTTAAGCTGCGCTTGCCTAGGTCGATCTGTGGATGGGTGACCGCCCATTACGTACCGAGTTTCCTCCGTGCCTCGGAAAGCACGTTAAGCTGTTGGTCCCGGGTGCCATATATAGATCTTTGGCAGTCGTTACAGGTAGTCAGTGACCTGAAAGTCTGACATCCAGTCTTACCAAAGGGTATCGTATTACCTAGTATTAACTGGGTTGTGGAGGTCAGATAGACAGTCGCTCCATGTAAAATACTGGTATTCAGCTGCAACCGGTTAGACTGGAAGCCGACCCCAACATAGTTGGGAAAAGGCTAGGCAGATGACATTGAGTTTTACCGTAACATGTGATTTTTCACCCCAAAAAAAAAATTAGTTTCCCAGCAGCAAAAAGTTTTGCGTAGTTTGATGTACCGAATGCTTGGTTGACGTATGTGTGAAGGTTTAATTTACACCCTGTATACTATCCATTAATACACCCACATTTTCCCGGTTATGATATGTCCCATGTAATAGGGGGCGAGCGTATTGCCATCAACGGGCACAAATCCAGACTCCGTGGCTCCTACTGAGTAGCTCCTGATGGAAAAACTCAATAACACTTTCGAAAATCGAACCTAAGACCGCATGCTCGTAGTCGCACGTGCGGCCACTAGATCAACGAGGCATGCAGTCAAATATCTAAAGAAAATAAAAAAAATATTAAAAATATTAAAACACGAATTATAGTTGGATATAACTTAATGTAAATACATTTATTTATGTAACAATTTAGGTTGCAATTTATTTAGGTTACTATATTTCGACGAAAATTTAAAACTAATTTGAAACATAAGCGCGATCTTTTAGCTCGATGTAAAATGGAAATTCAATACCTTTTCATCAACTCAATAAACTAGCTTTAGAAGTTCGTTTTTAATCAAAACATTTTTATGACGGCACGGTTGGCGCAGTTGGTCAAGCAATGGACTGCTGCGCTGCGTGTCGCGGGTTCGATTCCCGCACGGAACAAATATTTGTATGACCTACAGATAGTTGTTCCGGGTCTGGGTATTTGTGTATGTGAGTTTAAATGTTTGTGAACGCACCCATGATACATGAGAAATTCCTAGTGTGGGGCAACGTTTTTTTTAAAAAAAAAAAAAAAAAAAAAAAAATTACCAATTTGTTGGATTTAAATATAAAGCAGTTCAGTGTATTTTCAGTAATATGTTTTTGCTCTAACGAATGCCTAAAATAAATCACAAATTGATAATAACGAACCAAGAGGCGTCAAAACATCGTGGCTCAAGAGTAGTATAGATTTATGTACATACTTATGTACTTATACGGTACAGTATACACAGGGATGGTCAACACGTGACAAGCATGATAAATGAGGAGTTCGGGATCATGCCTCTGGGGACCCCCTTTGGCTGAAAGCGGCTATACGGAAAGAAAACCTAGCAACATCCAAAAAAAAATACATCAAACTCAACCCTATTCTTTATCACACAAAACATGTTTTAGAATACGAACACTGAAAGTTAAAACTCCATAAAAATTCAGAAGCTACCACGAATTAGTGTTGCAAAAAGTAACTAAAGTGGATGACCGCGATACCAAAATAGCTCTTGTGATTCATGTGGTAAGATTTGAATTTGTTTGTGAGTTTCCGCATGAAAAGCTGGCTCTGAGAGATCAGAAGGCAAAATGTAGAATCCGAGACAGAGTCAAGTCAAAGGCGGGGTGAATGTAAGCACAGAATATTTTTAGTAAACCCAAACTAAGTGGCCCGACGGAATAAATCATGCAATTTCGTGATACTTCGTTCGGCCACAACACACATGTACGAGTATACCCCAACTACTGTATTTGGTAATAAATTTTGGAGAACATCGGTAATCTTATTGGCATTACGCGTACAGTCCTAGGGTTTTGGGTTTCCAAACTGATTTGTTAGGATTCTAGAGATATTTTTCTTTTTCCAGTAATCTTTTTATTAAAACAAGCTTAGAAGAAACGATTATAATATTATGCTTCTTATCTTTTTTAATTTCTTGAAAATACAACGCGATGATTTAACGCGAAAAAAACGTTGGTTTAACTTCAATTTTCATACTAACTGCGGTACTCAGAGATATTTAATGATTACTTAAGCCGTCACTTAGTAAAAGTTTGACATACTTTTGTATGAAAAAACAAAAAACTGTCAAAACCTTTAGGTACTAAGTCATGGCCTAAGTTAATCATTAAAGCTCTCTGAGTGCAGCAGTAAGAGACGATTTCACTAACGACTCTGTACGCAAACAACATCACCATGAGAATGTTAAGATGAATGTGTGGTGTGAGAAGAATGGATAAAGTAAGGCATAAGCATATTAGACGAAGTATGAAAGTTGTGTCAGTTACAGAGGAACTGAATGGGAATCGATTGACGTGGTACGGGTATTGGATGAAGAGGGGACGAATCGCATGTGAACAGTTAAATATAAATGTTGTAAAATAAATATAAAGGTTGATGGATTGAAAGGGAGAGGAAGACGAAAGAAAAAAATGAATGATTTGTGTGAATAATGACATGAAGGAAAAAGGAGTAAAATAATATCATGATGATTGACAAAAACAGAAGAATAAAACATGTTGCCCTGATCCCAAATGACAGACGTGACTGTTATTATATAGCCACGACGAGTTATACATCGGATATTTTATACATCCCAATAAGTATAATAATAAAATATCCGTAAACCGTTACAAAATTTACGGCATATCCTAAAACCATTTGCTAAAAGAAAAATAAACTGAACGCAATGTACTTGGTCAGTTCATTGCACCGACCCTCAAAGTTTGTTTAGAACACATAGGTAATGTTTTGAAAGCAAACCTATAAAGTGCAATGGACCCGACAGACCGACAGATACACCTTGTTCACGTTGCAGATATGTTAAGACATAAAATGGTATTATTTGTCGATTCGGAACACCTTCGTCGTATTTACTTGTTACTGCGGCAGAACTTACAGATGTGGGTTTAACGTATGAACGACTTTTGCTTGCGTTTGGGTTTGATTTTCTTCGCATTTTGGCCCGTTCATATTAAATAAATTTACTCGCGGACATATTTGAAAAAAAAATCATAGATAAGTGGTTTATGAACATTATTATACCTGCTTATTTATGTAATATTAACTTTTCCCTGCGGCTTCGCTCTCGCTTTGGTTGGAAATTATCCCACGGGAATGTTTTAGCCTGTGGCACTCGGAATAATTAAGTTTTCCATAAGTGAAAGAATTTTCTAAATCGGTTCAGTAGATGCAGAGTTTACCCCTATAGCCTCACAAACTTTGACTCTATATAATAGTAATAGATTTACAAAAAATGCTACCACGTTCCTAAGTTACTGACCCCAAAACAAATGTTACTTAGAGACAAAAATAGCCCGAAAACTTTCATAAAACATTACAACTTTCATTAAAAATCTTCACAACCAATAGACAAAGTTATTGAAAAAATTCAATATTTTGGGCTATTTCGAAATTGGCTAACTCTTAAAATGATTTAGATTCTAAACGCGTTTCGGTCCCGAGGCTTGAAAATATTGGCTCTGCAAGCAATAAGCGGTATGGCCGCAGAATAGTAGACGATCGTTATAAGGAGTTATGCGACCGTTTTGGATAGACGCCTTTGTACATGTGGTCTTTCGAAAACATTATAGGAATTTCTCTTGTTGTGTCCTGCTTACAAACGTTGCATACACCGCTTTAAAATAGTTTCGAGCTGCTTACTAGGTAATGGTTATAAATATGCCAAAAGCTTACCCACGTGAATACATACCACTTGACATTATTAAACATTTTGTTAAAACGCTTCCTAAAAATACCTCTTTAGAGATTTCATGAAAAACGTTACTTGAGAACAAATTCGTCAGACTTCTTATTTAAAACCCTTTGATTACCCATTTCAGACCCAGCAAAAGTTTCAGAGAATTTACAAATTATATTTATTAGAAAAGTCAAACATTTTCTTTTCTTTGAGGCAAATTATTTTCCTTTTTTATTACGGCCCGTGAGATACCAAGTAACGATCAAATAGTTTTCACAAAATTGCGAGCCTTTAAATGATGTTCACAAAAAGGACCAGACACAAAGGAGGCCGTTGTGTATTGAAAAAGAAATAATCTCTCTTAATTGCGGCTCGGTTTTTGATCTATGACTCCGGTAATCGAAAAGGGTCTGTCGATTTTTCCCTCATAAGACGAACCCTTTGAAAATGACCCGCATTTGGCAAAAAATATCTTTGCATTCAGAGGCGTCGCGTCCGGGCGTCCTTCCTTTCACCGTCCGTGGTTGATTGCGTTCGACCCGTGAATAATACCCACTTTGTGCCCAATAAAAGTTTTCCTCCCTTCGTCGATATTGGAAACAATGGCTTTGACTCACAATTTTTCTGTCGCAGCCAAGGCAGCGGCGGAAATGGTTGGGATTATATCGTTCTTTTGATTTGAGGGTAAACGTGATATCGTTTCAAATGAACCGCCCGGCTTCGAGTGCTTCTGATTATTTATTAAGTTCTAGTACGAGAAGTTGTTGTGTACACAGGGTGACATATCCAGCTCCAGTATAACCTGACCTCGCGTTGTATGAGCTTCATTTACAATGAGAGTTCATCTTGATTTGGATTTGCATAGCTTGATTGGACGTCGCGTCGGTCGTACAATTCAGAGGATCTATTCCATAATCTATTCAGACAACCTTGAAGAAGAAATATTATCTACCATTTTCTATATCTCTAGGTATTTATAGCCAGGCTTTGTTATCAAAATATTCATGATAACACTATCAGTTTTCCAATCCCTGTCAATTTAACACAAATTCTACGAAACAAGAACGGTATTATCTTTGAAACAGAATATTATTATTGAGTGAGGTTTTCAACAAAGCTCCTGAACAAGAATATACGAGTATGTTTCACTTATATGGCCTCGTAAACACAAAACATTTGACATAACAAAACCCAACATGGAAAGATAATGTTGATACCAAAAGGCATAAATTTTTACCGGTCGATTAAACAATGGCTAAGGCGAAGCATCTTCAAATTAGACAAAGGCGGTATTAATACGGAAGCCATTAAATTGAGATAAGCGGCGAGGCAGATTGGGCGGCGCCCTTCGCTTGGTATTAGCCCATGGGTCCAGATAAGTGAGAGACGGGGGTTTTGCGGGAAAATGTCATAGATCAATGACGGGAAAAGAATCGACGCTTGTAATTTTATAGCGTTGGGACGTGCGGGCTTTCCGGGTTGTATTGTTTTGGCGAGATTAGGTAAACAACTCTGAATGTGGAAACATAAACAAACTGGTATTCAGATTGTGGATTGCTGAAATGTTTGTGTTTGGAAGTAAACAGTAACCGATAAACACATACTCCTATACTGTATTTTACATAACAGTATCCACAGTATCTAACTCAAAATTATCGTGTCTCTCACATCAACGAACTCATTTCAAAAACAAAATAAATATTTCACATAAGCCTACATTGGCACTTATAACACTTCGACAAAGGGTGTACGTCGGGGCTGTGTACTGTTCAAAAGAGATACCGTGGCCTCGGAACAAGGGCTAAGAAGAAACATGGGTGGTTTTTAGTCAGTAGAAGTCTGACACTCCCTACTGCTTTGCCCAGAGCGGGAGGAGTCATTTAATGATTTCCCACCACCCCCCCCAAAAAAAGGGTACACGGTTCGGTTTGGTCGTTACCTATGGAGAAGAACCGGTAAGAAACTCCATGGTTACTCTTTTCAAAAGGTTTGTTTTTACACGTCACTTTTACAGTACCGACAATAGGAATGTTTACTGACTTAAAAAAATGTGATTCTAATTAGTCCGTCTGTTGGATTATCGAAAAATATTGGATACCTGTTTTTAGTTTTGTCAAATCAATGAAAATTGACGAAGATAAAACGCGTCAAAGATTTGAGTGGGGGTTAGTGACGTCACAGACCGCAAAAAAATGTCATACTTATGTCTTAGATTTTGACGTCTCGTGAGTTTTCAAAACACTGTAACTGTGTCTTTATTGTTTGTTTACGTGAAAAAATAAAAAATACGTGTCCTTATTAGATTTTTTTAGTTAACTACCCTATCCCAATAAAAATGCAATCACTGCAAGGATCTGCAGTCAATAATTAATTTAATCTATGTATAGGATATTGGCGGCAGGGTTTCTATGTCGCCAGTAATTGGAACGCCGCCGGGCCCCGGTTTGTCGTCCGACAATCAACACGACGTGATACGAAATCCGATGCGTTCGCTTCAGATTACCGAGCAGTAATCATTGTCATGGACCAATCATGGGAGGGTTTTAACTTGGTGTAAATGCGACTTTATCTTAGTATTTATTGGTTGGTGGGAAAATTTAGAGTTTTCACCCCTGTGGCTTGATTTATTGATGAGACTGATTGTAACAGGGGTGCATTGGGTAGCATCGGAATCGATCGAGGTTTTATGCATGAGATCGACCAAAGATAGTAGAAGTAGATACTTAAACCAAAACATAAAAAAATCCCTCCATTTTCAAAACAGAAAAATATTAAAATGCTTCGTTTTCAGTGGAATAAAAAAATCTAATTTACCTCCAAAATTCTCATTTAAATATTTAAGTAGGTAACTAAACTCCTGTAGGTAATTATTAAAATACTAATTATATTTAAAAGCTTTCAGACTTACCTAGCTCCCAAAGCATTGCGTGATTACTTTATCTTGCTTTAAAATGTAGGGTAAAAATTATATTGACCCTAATTTCCTTTTTTTATATAATGAGCCTATTAACAATATTAGTCCACGCGACATTACTGAGCAACAATATTGTGTCAACTTTCATCCAATAATGAGGACGAAAAACAAAAAAGTTGCATGAAAATCACGCCTGTAATAACATCACGTCTGTAATCTTTGAAGGGTTAGGCAAAGGTGTATCTAGTAGTACACCCACATTTCACCAGCTATGTTTAAGCTCCATGTAATGGGGGCGAGCCTATTGCCATCAACCAGACGCAAATCCGGACTCCATGGCTGCTACTGCAGTGAGGATCGGCCGGGAGCTCGACCATGTCGGTCGAGCTCACCGTGGAGGTCTGCCCCGCTTGGACGGATCTCCGCCATGTTCTCGTACCTCTCGCGTCCGGCCTTGGTGCAAGCCATGGTCTGGGGCGAGGAGGAATGGACGCCGTCACCTCCTTCTGCAAAGCAGTGATGCTAGTGAAGGAGGTGGCGGAACGTGAGAGGGAGAGAACCTCACGTCCCAGCCGCCGCGGGAGACGCTCCGGGCGTCGGGGGCTACGTGACGGTTTCCGGTCACCGTAGACGCGGGCCTGTGGACGGTGAGGGATAGGCTAGCTCGCCGTTCGTCCGTCTTATGACAACGCCAGGCCGTGTCGACGGCGCGTTCGTGTTCCACGCGCCCCTCAAAGAGATATCAACAGCATGAAAGGGGCCCGCAAGGGCCGACGCCCGTCGGGGCTGCGGGATGTTGTAAGAAATACCGCGGCCTGGACATATAGTGCTAAGAAGGAACATGGGTGGTTTTTAGTCAGTAGAAGTCTGGCACTTCCTTTCGCTCTGCCAAAGAGCGGGAGGGGTTATTTGATGACTTCCCACAGCCATAAAAAAATAAAAAATGGCTGCTGCTGCAATGATAATATAATATTAAAAATATATAAAGGAATATATTGTTATTGGTACACTATCGCATTTGGTAACTCTGTAAAGATAGCCGTAACATGGAGAAATTAAAAAATAAAAAAAACATTGTGTAATGTGTGTGTATAATAATACACAAACAATATGTGTATAATAATACTTGTATGTTTCTACAAAGACACACACACATGATCATATATACATCATTAAATATTTTAAGTTTATTTAGAAAATACCTTGAATATTCTCCACACAGCTATGTCTTGGAATTATAGTGATTATAATAATGCAAAATTCAAACATAATTAATTTAATCTTCAGGTTTTAATTAATCTTTTAGTCTTCTAGCCAATCAGACTAATTGCGAATGACTTTGCTTAAGATCGTAGATCTTAGGTTAATACCCTTTATAAAAAGGCTTTTGTAGTCAGATCTTTTTAAGGTTTTTATTTTTACGTAATTTGATACCTCAAGGCTACGTTTTAACCCGGCTGCGGGATGTTGTAAGAGATACCGCGGCTTTGACATATAGGGCTAAGGAGAAACATGGGTGGTTTTTAGTCAGTAGAAGTCTGACACTCCCTTTCACTCTGCCCAAGAGCGGAATGGGTTATTTGATGATTTCCCACCACCCAAAAAAAAGGCTATGTTCTAACTAGTGGTGCTCAAAGTTGCTTTAAGGCAATCACTTGCTTAATGCTTTATATTTTTGCTAGCTAGCTTTTTTATATGCTTTATTAAAGCACGTGTTTTTTAAACGCGTAGGCATATCATGATGCCACTCACCGCGCTTGCTTTAAGGCAAGCGCGGTGAGTGGCAGCATGCATGAGTGCGATGTAAAAGCAATAAGCAAATAGCAACTTGTAAGAGCCATGATAGCATTTGCTTTATGTTATGTGTATTAAGCATATGATATATTAACCACCACTAGTTCTAACCCCGTCGGAGCTGCGGGTTGTTTGAAAGAGATACCGCGGTCTCGGCACAAAGGGCTAAGAAGGAACATGGAGTGGTTTGGGCATGGAGAACATCTCAGCAGTTGCGATTGCGTCTACGAGATCAATGAGACAGTCAGAACGTTCTTGATATACTTTTATTTCTATTAAATAAATTTCCTATCTAATGCCAGCTAATTTGGGTAAACTTAAGTCTTAGTAATACATAATTGCGCTGACCGATATTATTTAGTACCTAATTTATAAAAAACATCCCTGTAAGCCCAATTTAATTTACGTACGTAATATGTACCCTAAAAGCAGTACGTTTAAAAATTAATTGCGCATTAAAACGTTTGTTAGTATAACATGTATAAATAACGACCCTCGTTTATACCCCCAGAGTACAGAGCATCATAATTTTTTAACCCATAAAAATTAAAATGTGTATTTTTATAATTTTCCATAACAGCCCACTTTTAATGGACTGCGTTTCCTATATTTTTACAAAAAAAAAAATTGTTTTATAAATGAAAGAAAGCACCAATTAGGTACAGAATCTGAGTAGTCGTTAATGGAGTTTATCCTGGGGGAGTTTGAATGATTCTATTTTATTTTATCCTGTAGAAATAGCTCCTGCAGGGCTATTGCGTATCTTTTAAATGACAGTGGCTAACCTATAGTGCCTTTCAAATACTGTCAAATGGTTCCATTTTGTACTAAACTATAACCAATTTGACAGTTAATCCATAGACAATATGATAGCCACTGTGATTTAAAAGATACGCAATAGCCCTGCTGAACTGTATTCGATATTATGACTGGCCTGTTGGTCTAGTGGTTAGTGACCCTAACTGCTATGCCGGAGGTCGTGGGTTCGATTCCCACCCAGGACAAATGTTTGTGTGATGAGCACGATCATTTGTTCTGTGTCTGGGTGTAATTTATCTATAATATGTATGTATTTAGAAATATATAAGTATGTTTATCAGTTGTCTAGTACCCATAACACAAGCTCTGCTTAGCTTGGGGCTAGATGGCGTTGTGTGATAGTTGTGGAATATTATTATTATTCCTTTATTCATTTTATAACATATTAAATACATTTTTAAATATTAATTACAAAAAGGTATATAAAAAACATTTAAAAATATAAAAAATAGTGGTCCACTAGTATTGGGAACAGAGTCCGAACTACCGGTGGTCAGGGCTCTTGAGAGAGGAACCTCCTGACAATGCGCGCCGTGTCCAGAAGTACTGCCTTCTGAATCAAGCCCTTGATCCAGCTACCAAGCGAGAGCCTCCTTAGATGTTCGTCGAGGCTCTTGGCTATTAAGCCATTGGCAGACACGACTATCGGCACAATGACTGCTGTATTCACGTGCCACATGTCGACAACCTCGCGAGCCAGATCCAGATACTTGAATTGCTTATCTTTCTCTGCTTTCACGAGGTTCTCGTCATGCGGGACTGTTATATCAACAATCATTGCGCGACGCTCCGATCGATCTATCACCACAATGTCAGGCTTATTGGCAACAATAGTCCTGTCAGTGACGATAGGTCGATCCCAATACAACGAAATATTACCATTATCGAGAACTGGGTCGGGCGCATACCTATAGTATGGCACTTCTGTTTCCACAAGGTTGTATTTCAAAGCAAGTTGCTGGTGGATAATCCTGGCAACGAGGTTGTGTCTATGCAAATATTCTCCATTAGCCAGACGAGAACACCCAGAAATAATGTGACGGATCGATTCTCCAGGACGGTGGCATGCCCGACATATGTCAACCGTGCCATCTTTCACAATGTATTTCCGGTAGTTGTTCGTCATCATAACTTCGTCCATTATTGCACAGACAAAACCTTCGGTTTCCCCGAAAAGGTCACCGAAACGTAGCCAGGATACGGACGCTAAGAAATCTACATCGGTTCCATGTAAGGCCCGGTAAAAGCGTCCGTGTAGCTCCTTGCTTTGCCATACCTCCTTGCGGTCATTAGTGTCTAATACTTTAGGTATGCGCCAGTTCTCGTTAGCCAAGGAGAGCGGGGTAAGGCTCTTGTCCACTGAGACCACATCTCGGTGCATCCCCACGTCGGCTTCTAGGAAGTATTCCCTGAGACTGCATACCTCACGGTTGTGTAGGGTCTTAGCATTTAAAAAACCACGACCCCCACACTTCCGTGGGATATGCAGTCTCATCACCGACGACCGTGGGTGATGCATCCGATTTGCAGTCAATAGTGAGCGGACCCTCCTATCAAGGGCATCAAGTTCTGTCTGAGTCCATTTGAGTATGCCGAAAGAATACATCAATACCGGCATGACCGGTAATAATATATTATTATTAACATATAGTACATAACATTATTATTATTATTATATTCTTCTTTCTATTGATTTCAAGGAGACGAGGTGCTTGCAAATTGAGTAATTATATTTGTACCTAATAAAGTAGTTGTAAGTACCTTCTAAAATACTTAAATAAAATTGAAGTGTCTCTTTGTAATTTAAAAATACCTCACACTATTTTACTGAATGTATATGAAAGTGGTACTTATAAGTACAAAAAATTTAGTAGACAAGGTAAACATCTTTTTAATTGTTTGTCTGCCTGCCTGCCTGTCTGTCTGTTTAGGCTAATCTCTGGAACAGCTGGACGGATATTGACGAATTTTTACTGGCAGATAGCTGATGTTATAAGGAGTAACAAAAGCAACTTTTAGTTTAGAATAAGAATTCGAATTCCGTGCGAAACAATGAAAACCTTAGAAATTGGTAACAGAAAACAATATTTCAAAAAGGAAATCATAATTTTTGATAATAATTACAGTCGAACAAAAGTCGCAGGCAACAGCTAGTCTAACATAAACCGCTGGGCGAACATTAACCAGAGATTAACAAGGCATTCAGCAGTGTTTGTTCCGGCTGTAAGCTTACACTCCGATTCCCTGTTGTGTTCCATGATAATCTCTCATCGCAATGTGCTGTAGATACAATGCTTCGTTTGCTACCAGCCTGCAATCTGATCCTTACCTACATTTGGAAATGCACCACGTATTCCCACATTCACAAAAGTCAACGGGCTTGTCGTTTACACACATCCCGGAAACCTTTTACGCTCAAACTTTGCAACATATATACGGTTGAAGAAGGTACAAAGTATACAGCCAGCTAACATGCATTTAGTTAAAAGATTACACAGATACATTTAGAGGCTGATGTCAAACGATCCGGGGCTGCGGGTTGTTCAAAAGAGATACCGCGCCTGCGGACACAAAGGGCTAAGAAGAAACATGAGTGGCTTTTAGTCAGTAGAAGTCTGACACTCCCGTCTGCTCCGCTCAGAGCATTTTTGATGAAGAAGGAGTCATTTTTGATGATTTGCCAAACTATAAAAAACAAACGATATAACGTTTAACATCAGTCGCTAAATGTCAAACGCTTTATAAAACAAAATTGCAATCAATCTTTCCAGTTTTTAGTACCTCCTGCCTACTTCTACTCTCCTGGTACTTTGGGGGACTTTACCATAAATTTTTCTTCCTACTTGTCCTTGCCCATTAAAAGTAATCTAAAAAAATACTGGGTCATTTCAGTTTTATTCTACTAATTGTTTGATTCTTCTGCTGTCTGTACGAAAATAACCAATATGGAGGATTTTTTTTCATAAAATTTGAGCTGTGGCGAGTTTATACATACTTTTTTTCGTGGCAAATTTACTTTGTGACGAATGAACAATAACCCATTATACCTCTAAAGATTTCTGCATATACGCCAAGTAGCTTTTTCGACTGTATTAATGCGCAAATGACGTAACAATTTTTTTTTATGGTTTTGTAATTTAATTGTTGAAGCTATTGGAATTAAAAGGCTTTTTTATTTTTTATTTTTATTTTATTTTATTTAATGCGCAAAAACATACAAACACAACACTGTACCGTGTTTTCCTTTAATTTCTTGATCAAAATGGAAATTTCAACGCAACGTGCCGCGCTTCATTAAAAATGTATTTTTATTTTTTCTACCGCTCCCCTTTGTATCGTGAGGTAATTATCATTTTTGAGTAGCAAGACAAAATTAGCAACCATCATTATTTATTTACAATATTACCTACTATGGTAATTTTACCTCGATAACTCGTACCGCGTGGTGGTGGCGGAGCAGCGATGGCCTAGTGGTGGTGGCCCCGACTTATGAACAGTAGGTTGTGGGTTCGAACCCAGGCAGGCAAATTACTTTGAGTAATTTATTTCATCACCGCTGCTCTCAAAACGGTGAAGGAAAACATCGTGAGGAAACCGGCATGTCTTAGAACCAAAAAAATCGAAGAAATGTGACATCTACCAATCCGCACTGGGCCCGCGTGGTAGATTATAGCCCATTCCCTCTCAAAGAGAGGAGGCCTGTGTCCCAGCAGTGGGAACATTGATAGGCTTTTGATGATAATGAACTCGGACCGTTTTAGTGGTCTAGTAGTCGAGAGCGATTAAAGAATTTCTGAGTAGCAGCCTTGGAGTCTGGATTTGTGATAAATTGATGGCAAAAGGCTCGCTCCTATGCATGAGACTTAAACATAATAGGGATGTTTACTGACTTAAAAAAATAAGATTCTAATTAGTCCGTCTGTTAGATTATCGAAAAATATTGGATACGTATTTTTTGATTTATCAAATCAATAAATATTGACGAAGATAAAACGCGTCAAAGATTTGAGTGGGTCTTTGTGACGTCACTAACCGCAAAAAAATGACAAACTAATGTTTTAGAATCTGACGTCACACGAGTTTTCAAAGCACTGTATTGGCTTCGATGTTTGCTTACTTGAAAAAAAAAAACGTGTCCAATATTTTTTTGAAATCTATCTGACGGTCTTATTAGATTTTTTTAGTTAACTACCCTATTGGCGAAATGTGGGTGTTCTACTAGGTACACCCTAACCGTTTGGGGATTCAAGGTGTGATGTTAGGTTATGTAATTTTATCTAAATTTTTTTCCTCACAAACATAATACCACAAATAAACACTTTTTCAGAGCTGCCATCATGCGAAACATGTGGCAATTTTTTCCTTATGGTTTCTCATCCCTGTTCCTCTACCGAAACGACCTTTTACGCGTAATAAACACCCAAACCTTATTCTCGTGTGACCCTAATTATCAATAACTTGTACCGCTCAAGCTTTCCTTACAAGGGTTAATAATTACTTGGATGTCAGGGAGAACGGCACTTTAAAGCGAGAAGCGTATAATGACAAGTTGCAAACTCATCGCCCGAGCATTGGGTAACCTATTTTACGCAAAACTCCTTTTACGACGTACACGACACGGTCTTTACGCGTTGTACGTTGTTTACATTCATTCTCAAGTGTGAATACAAACGGGTAATGAATTATTTGACAGTGACAGTGTGACGTCAGTTGTCAACTTGAATGCGAGCTGTCCACACGTTTTATATTAATCATTTGTATTGTTTAACACATTGAGGTAGTAAACCTAATGAGCATATTATGTGATGCATATTACTTAAATGGATAATTTTATGTGTCTGAAGAATTATAAGTCAAAGTGCATACCTTAAAAAAAAAATGAAACTATTTATTAGGTACATCATGCATTCCTAGATTTAACAAATACAGTAACAATTACGCTCAATATATCATTTAAGATTATGTGCGCTATCGATTATAATATATTACCTGCGCATATGCTTTTGAACAAAGCACTAAACATGTACTTTTCACAATTAAAAGATTCACAATCTAAATATTTTGTTTTTAAGCTTTCACGGTCTATAACTGAACTTTTTTTAATTTAATTGAATTGAATTGAATCAAGGACCCCCCGCCCATACTTCTAAGAGCAGGGGAAAAACAAGTAACAATTACTTCTTGGAGCCAAACATCGTATTACCCAGCTAGGCAGTAGCTCCATGTGAAATACTGACTCAACTGCCTGCGGTTAGACTGGAAACCAACCCAAAATCGCCAGGCAGATAATGATGATCTTGGACTCAACCATCCTAGCCTAGCCTAGTTTTTTCCCAACCGGATGCAGCTGAGTATCTAATGATACTCAGCTGCATCCGGTTGGGAAAAAACTTTTACATGGAGCAACTGCCTATCTGACCTCCACAACCCAGTTAATACTGGGTAATACGATAAACTTTGATACGACTGGTTGTCAGACTTTCAGTTCACTGACTACCTGTAACGACTGCCAAAGATCTATATCTGGTAGCCGGGACCAACAGCGAGGCACGGCGAAACTCGGTATGTATTGGGCGGTCACCCATCCACAGACCAACCTAGGCAAATGTGGCTTATCCTAAAGGTTGACCCGAGTGGTGGTTATTATAAAACCACGACTCACCCAAGGATACATAAGTAATGCACTGTCTCCTCCAGTCCTCCACTCTATTAGTCCCAATATTTGCTTTACCACCTGCACTAATTTAACACACCATACCGAATGACCGGCGGGGTTGCAGTACGGGGCGCGGGGGGTGTGTCAACAAATCGCACGCACAATGTTTTGTATCCGACCACCCGTATCTGGTCGTGCTTGTTTATAATGCCCCCTACGATGGACTGGTTTTATAGCCTTTAGAAATAACTGTAGCAGACGGCTACGAATTTTCTATTTTGCGTTACGACTTCCGTCATGGGAGTTGTTTAATTTTAGATTTTTTTAACGGTTTTGGTTTGGGTTTGGTAAAACTGAGTTTTATCAGGTGGGTTTCACTTCAAACCGGATTTTTCTTAATACTTTTTAAGTTCGAGTAGTTTGAGCATTTTTCACTGCATCGTTGGTCGACTGTTCACAAGTGCAACTGCTAAGCAGGGGAGTTCTTTAGTTCAATAGGGGATCGTACTGAGTCAAAAAAATATGTACATTAATTAAAAACTATAAAATAAACTAACAAGAAACTATAAAAGGGCATCGAAATACTGCTCCTCAACGCTGTCAGCCGGTAATGTGCCCAAAAGACTGGCGGCATTGCCACGTTGTATAGCAACGCTTAGCCTCTGGCCAAGATAAAAGCCAGCCCTTGGGTCACGAGAAGCGTCAACTAAGCGTTTAGAAATTTCATTAAAAAGGCTATGAGCATTCGGACCCCACGGCCCTAGAGTGTCAACCCCAAAAATATGATTTTATTTAGTCCGACATTTCGATTATCGAAAAATATTGGATACGTGTTTTTTGTTTTATCAAATTAGTAAAACTTGACGAAGATAAAACCCGTCAAAGATCATGAGTGGGAGCTTGAGACGTCAGTTGTAGGTAAAAAATGTACTGACATGTGACGTTTTCGAGGAGTAGGTACACGAGTTTTCGAAGCCCAGTATCTTCTTCTTTTTAAATGTTATCTAAATTGCTCTTTGTTTAAATAGAAAAACGCTGCAGTAAATAAAATACAAGGAAAACAGACAGACAAACAGCGTGTTCGTACAATATACAACCCTTCAGAACCGATACCTAAACTAATACTTCAAACTAGTTCTAACCCTTCTACAGCCTGCTAGCGAATAAAACATTTATTTACAGTCCTAAGCTCCATACCTACACCCAGTATCCAACATGACTAGAAACTGTATTTATCTACAACTCCGATTGAGTTTCCTAAGTCTACAATTAACGATATATACATGTCTGTTTGTCCCGCCCGCATGTAAAACTACACATCCCGAATTTTCCGGTCTACGAGACCCTTTGTGATTTTATTGAAACGTAGACTCGTCAATCTATTTATAACGAAATGTTCAACAAACACACTGATTGCTATTTATTTAGAAACAGGATTTACGGGGGCAAATGAACTCTCATTGTTCTATATTCAGTGTAATCAATTTATATTAAACTTGGTACTGGCTAATTGAATTTTTGATGAGAGGAATTTAAAGGAGTAGTGAACTGTTTTATGAGAATCGAATCTGTAGGTTCATTATGGAGTCTTTGTAAAACTATCATTCATGTTATTACATTTAGGTATTAATTTCGTTTATTGAGAAAGACTTCTCAATAAACGAAATTAAGTTTAGGTGAACAGGTGGTCTATAAAAATGGACTGAAAGATAATTTTTTCTAAAATAAATTGACTTTTGCACGGCGAATCGTGGGTATAGTAATGGGTACAGCTCTGCCTTATCCGTCGGGGATTACGGGCGTGATGTTATATTATGTTTTCACGGCGATATTTTTTTTTAATGAAAAGCACATGTTTCTCTGTAATTTCTGTCAACCCCATTGGAAAAAGGTTTAAACTATGTTTATACGTTAAATGAAGGTTTGGAAACGATATTGTATGTTTATGAAAAACCATGAATTAATTAATTAATTTACCACCTTAATTTTTTTTACATTTGGCAAAGTTCAAACATGAATTTCTTGTGAAACAACGATTGCAACTTAATGATAAAACTTTTTTTTTAGGGTTCCAAAATATTGGTTTCGTTAGGTACGTTTGTTATGTCTATTTTTTTATTATTACATACTTTTTAAATGATTGATTTGTGTATGTAGTCATTAACTTGCACCTTACTATTGTATCGAGTCGGGTTCTTCTGACCAACCTACAGACAGATGTGTTGCTGGGGAGTTTGTTCCGCCACTTCTTCTTTCCAGCTAAAACACTAGGAAGTGTCGAAGGGTGGCTGTTTTGGGGGACTGTCTCTTGTAAATAAGTAAAGTAAATTTTGACGTTCGAAAAGTGCTGACTATTGGCCTAGTTTGAATAAATGAGTTTTGATTTTGATTTTACGTGAAAATGAAATCAATACAGTAAGCGAAAATTGCTTCTAAACGTTGATAATAGATATTGGTACTCGTAACAGTACCATGTTCAAAAAACATCCAACTTTCTCACAGTAACACATGGATAGCTAACGGCCCCAGTCAGTTACAATTAGTGCCAACTGACAATGCACTGCTTGGAATCACGTTCTTCACAATCTGCTACAGCGAGCATCGAGCAGTCGTTGGCGAAATTGCCTTAATCACCATCCTTGCTAGTCGAATCGGTGCTGTGTTATTTACTACACTAGGGTGAAATCGCCTTAATCACTATCCTTGCTAGTCGAATCGGTACTGTGTTATTTACTGCACTTGTTACGTCTGTGTTTCACATATTCTCTTGATCGCAGTACATTTTGCATTTCGTTTTTAACTGTGATTCGATAGGCAGTTCATTTGAAAGATAATAATTGTGGCGTTGATCATAATCCGCTGATTTAAGCCAACCCCAAGATACATAGTTGCAAAATGGATTGGCAAATTATCAAGAATAGTGTAATTTTATTCAAATAATTATCGATTAATAAATATAATATTATTTATGAATTCATCTTGATTACACTCACCATTAAAAGTTCTAGCTATATTTTGATTATATTCATGCACCAAAGAATAAATCCTTCATTAGGCACTTTTGATTATTCGTTGTTACAAATTAGACGCATTCGTCCAGAATATCCATTTGTTCCTCAATTACACAATGTTGACTTACAAATGATTAATCACGAGGTTTAGGCATTGCAAATTTTAATATTCTAGTCGAAAATCGATGTAAATTCGAAATTTAATACAAACCAATTATGATTGCTTCATTAGTCGCTTTTCGTAAATGTTTACAAGCGTTTTTGGTAGGGAAAATGAGCGTCAATTTTCAAGCGGGCCGTCAGTCCGATTTGATAATCAAAATATCCAAATTAATTAAAAACAATTTGTTAAAAATATACATATCGACACGAGCAAATTAATTTGCTCGAAGAAATATTTTGTTTCATGTAGTTAAGGAAGTTTTTTGGTTGGTAAGTTAATATTAAAAAAATAATTGATTAACATTATTCAAGCTCACCATAGTATTAACTCTTCCTATTGTTAAAGTAAATAAATGAAACAAGCGTAATGGAGGACAGATACTTTATATTTAGCCATACCATATGATAGTGACTATTCTTACATACCTACTATATTGTCATAGGCTACAGTGATAATTATGGATATGACAAAATAGCACATAATAATATTTATTAAACACCTAAGTATGTTTATAGAAACAGAGAAGGTAAAGATTGATTGTCATCCGCGAAACATTATATCAAAATCGCAAAACAAACTTTATAATGGCCTCTTATGTTTTCGTAACCCGATTCCACACTCAAATAATTTCAGCTGATATTTTCGCAAACTCTCGAAGAAGTTGTATTTTGAAATCTTATAAAATCCGCCTAGTTGAGAACTTTCTTATCCGAACTCAACAGCTCCTGAGTCCCTACCTGCGACAAATCTGAGTTACGGAGTTTTTAAGTCTCTTGTTTACTTTTCCTTTCAGTTTGTTAATGTGTTGTCGTGATTAAATTAAAATTCTTAATTTGAATCAACGATGTCTCTCTCTTCTTTTCGATATCAACTCTTTTTGCTTCAAAACAGAAATTTTTTGTCTTAATTTTGTTTGCTGGGACATTTTCTTCGTCTCAGAAAGATATAATTTTGAGTACGGTTGACGGGTTAAAGTTTTATCGAATCATACGGTTTCCAGTCAGATCCTTTAGCAGTTTTGTTTTTTTCTGAGTTTTCTGTGCTTATCTTATTCCAATAGTATATTTATTTTAAAACTTTAACAAATTAATCACCAAGCTGCTTTCCCAGAAAAACATTTAAACGTGTTTGACAACACGAATCGTATTGGAAATCGGTTACTAAAAGCAAAATACGTTTGTTAGGTGCATTAATGATTACCATACATACTTTCCTGCAAAGTTTAATATTTTATTTTAAAATAAATCTTATCTCGACTAACTTAAACGCAGTAGTATTAACTTCGTATAATTTGGAATTTCTTATCTACTCAGACGACGAAGTCACTGGCGACAATTCAGCAAATTCAAATGTTAAAGATGTTCAAACGAAATCGTACGTGAACGCATCGTTGTTTTTTTTGTTACCATTGAGCACTACAAAATGAAATTGGTGTTGCTAATTCAAATGAAATAATTGTGAAAAATGAAATTGAATAAGTGAAATATTAATTTTAAAGATTCTAGGAAAGCCACTCGCAATTAACGCACATGTTGCGGGATAATAATTAGAAAAAATAAAATTAATAATAATGTGTCCAATCACACCTTTGAAATTCGTATGAATTGTTGGAAACAGAATTCAAAGAGGTGATGTTTTATACATATCTATATAATTTAATTCACTGTATTTTCATCAACAAAATATTTTAAATGTAGTTTAAAATGAACGGTAAAAGTTTCAACATTCTTGTTTTTGTTCTTGACAAAAGTACAATTTTAAAATCCCTACAAACAAGTCTTTACAAATTAAAAGCCTAAAACCCTAATTTATTTGCTCAGTCTATCCAAACCAGAGCACTAATGAGATTAAAATCAAACAAGCCATGAACCGCAATATTTTCGCGTTAATCTGACGGTACTCTTAAATTCAAACAGACCGGTCGTCTCCATTGTTTGTCAGTGGAACCTTTTTGTGAAGATTTCCCATGGGGAGGGGTCGTGGTGGACGCTCCACGTCACTTGTCCTCCAAAGCTGAAAGGAATATGCAAACAGATTTGCAAAAAAGAATCTATTTATCTTTGAAAATTATTAATGGTGTAGTGGTGTTCTTTAAGTTACGTAATATAAAGTTGTAGTGTATAAAATATGAAGTTGAGGTAATACTAATCGGCTCTTCTATATTGGGCATTTTTATAATGAAATGTCATCATTTCATTTTAAAAATCCCAATTGGGTTGATAGTAAAATACCTACATTTTGGCACAAGTGGGCACACATTTTCTATAGTAAAAAATAAATTCAAATTATTCTGTTTTTACAATCAAGACAAAAATATTACAATGAATGTACTCGAACCATTCATAAACAGCAACAAAACAAACACATCATTTTCAACAGCATCAATTTAAATAATCCTATAATTATTAGCATAACAATTTCAACGCAAGGCACGTAACTCAGTACAAAAAGATGGGAGCATCTAAGATAAACATTGGATACATAAACAAGAGACAATTACCGAAGCATCTAATGAATAGGCATTAAACGACACGCTGCTGAATGAGCGGCAAACACAAAGAGACGCTCCAAGTAACTAACATGCCGATACACCTCGCCCGTAATAATCGTACAGTTGGCTGCAAACAATTAACGCATTTCCTCCATCATTACAGAGAACTAAAGAAACACACGATGGTATCTCGACGGTAAAATGACAGTTGGTTCCGTTGAGAACATCACTCACTTTGACAATGAAATTATCGTCATTAACGCAACATAAAGAATACGGTACTTACACACAATCTACTACAATTCTTGATAAATCCAAATTTCTGAAGAAGTTATTTACAAAACTTTCTTTGGTACACCAAGATTTATTCCCAAAAATTCTTAAAATTCCTTACTTGACACTTTCTCGCCTTTAGAAATGCAGGGAACGAGACAAGTGTACTGACATGAACAAAATTGGACCGTGCGAAACAGCCACAACTTCCAAGCAACGATGTGGTGAATTCAATCCGTGTTTTCTAAAATTAGCACCACTAGCATTCCTCGCATCTACCTATATGTCTGCAAAAAACTTTAAAGTTGGGTCTAAATATTTTACACTACTTTCTTTACAATTGATTTCTTTCCTGATATTTAAGTCACCATTATAATATTCCCAATAATCATCGGTAAGAATTTTAGTTTTGCAACTTTGCTTTCTAGTTCTTCTACATCTGTTGACCACAGTTCTCAGTCAATCGATGAGCAATTATTTGTCTAGCAGCTACTTGATACCCGGTCCATGCAACTTAACGTGCTTGCTTGCCTGTTTTTGCCGTCGGCACTACTTTTAAGGATAGTTGCCCTTCATTAGGTCAGACGTGAGCCTATTATTGGCAGACGGTTTAAATGTGTCGTAATTTGCCTGTGCTTGAACAAGTGCCTGCATTGCCAGTTTGAAGTAGCCATTTAAGTTTATTAGCCGTTCAATTTATGTTATTTGTGTTGGTTTTATGTCTGCAACTGCTGTGAGAACTTTGTATTTTCAAATTGTTTTTCTTTCCAACATTTTATGAAATAACTCGATAAAGTATTCGAAAATATTTAATCCTCAGTAAAAATAACAAACTAAAATCGTTCTCTCCTTGTTCCAGAAGAAGAAAACATCAAGAAAGCGAAGAAATCGGCAATCCTCATACAATGAACACAACTCCTAATTTAAAACCACCTTGAAAGCAAACTACTAAAGCCGAAAAACATAAAAACGAAAAGTGCTCTAAACGTAAATGTAACTTTAGATCGTACAAACGACGCTACTAGTCCATTGAATACGCATTTCCATCCGGAAGTGGTACCGGCTATATCGTCGCATCGTTCGCGTCTTTGCAAATGTTCACTCAAATATCCCTACACTATCTACCACACACGTACGATGGACTTCACGTACAGGTCTAAACGTTTTTATATCTTACGGAACACCATTCAAGATTGAATTCTGAATCTATCAACACTAAGTCTAAAATTGATTGAACTGAGTCGAACCTGAGACGTTTTAACGGACATCCGTGAATAGGATTCTCCAACTAACACAAGCAGAAAGCGGTGGACTATTCCAGGAATTTGTTTGACGTTACCATCGGGCTTCCGGTATTTTGTACGATGTCTTTTTACAGGATCCTTGGAAGCACTGACGCTGGCTCTTTATTGCGATTTGTTTAAACAGAGGATAATTAAACCTTGGAATGAATGACTCGGTACTTTTAATCCGGCAATTCTTCGTTACTTATCGTCCTTTTTTTGCGAGAGCTCTTTTTATGAGGAGACAATGGTCCGCGCTTGTTAAATAGTTAAGAGCGACTTATTAATCAACTCTGTCGTTTAATTAGCGTCAGGCAGCGTTCAAAAGTTCTTTTGTCAAAGCGTAGCGGACAATAAAATGTACTTGTACTCTTTTTCGTGCAACAAAAAACTGAACTGCGCATAGATCGTTCAAAGACGATTGAATCTAAGGCTTCAATAGCAAATACTCGTAATGTTTATGTTTTTACTTTTTTAATATAAATGACAGCGTAATCAATTATATACCTAGATGTTTAGGTAAGTGTGTGTGTGATATGGTATGACGGTAGACGGAGGGTTGGCAGATCAACAGACAGGTGTCACAGAAGATTGCGGAGAAGACCTGAGAGATACTCGTACTGTACCAGACACAATAAGAAAACGGCCTGTACTTTTTTTTGTTTCGATATGGAAAATCGTCACATATGTCCTCCGCCTTGGGGCGAGTGGCGAGTCTCAGTCTGTTAGACTCCTGACTAAAAACCAACCCAATACCTATTTCCTGCCCACACTTGCACCGACTGGATCATGGGAATGAGTGGAACCAGTCTACCAACTATGAATATGATGACAGAACATGTATAATTTAAATTAAAAGCATAAAACCTAAATGCCTGAAAATCTATAAATTCTCGCAACTATAATTTACCAAGAAAATCAACGCAGCCCTAAGAAGATATAAATCTTGTTTTGTTGAAAGTAAACGCTTTAACTGCGCCAGTAAGTCAGGTGGGAACATAAAATATTTACCGGTCGAGTAGAGTTAAAGTATTTAGCGGCAAAGAGTAAAATGCTGGATTTCTTACCTACGTTCATTTTCTTTTTCACCCTGTTACCACGAGGCTTTGAAATTTTAAAGGGGTAGTGTAGATTTGGCTGTGAAGCTGAAAATAGTTGTGAGGCGTTATAGTTAGAGTGCTTATACGTATAAATGAGGTTCTCACTCAGAAGTATAACCGTTTTATTACAAAAAAACGTCATGCAACTCCATTATTTACGAGTAATAATTTCAATCCGTTATTAATAAGAAAATATTGACAATGTTGTACGGAATTTATTTTTAAATACTCTTTTTATCTTGGCAATTTCTGTATTCCGTGATTGAGTGGCATTTCCCACGACCAGCCCAATTAAATTTTACCGGAACATATTATTTGCAACGAAATTTAATTCTGTTAACACAAATAGCATTGATTTTATTAAAAACGTGGTAACAATCATTGTATGTGGTTTTATTAAAAAATGCAAAACAGAGAGATTTTCTATCGGATAAATTTGTTTAAAAAAATGAAAGATTGATAGCACTTTTAAAGAGAGTTTGTGTAGGTGGGTGCCAACTAGACTGGCTCATATAAGTCTCGTATAAATACATATTTATTCAAAAATACGTTACATGTGCTTGCGTATGCAAGACGCATACAAATAAGAAACGGTACACGACAAGATTTGTTTACGTAAAAAATCTGTTTATTAAAATAACACTTTTTATAAAATAAATCGGTTACATGTACAGTTTGAATACAAATTCGAATCACGCAAGAAAATAAGTAAAAATAGTAATTTTTTTTAAAGCCATGGGTGGTCACGATACCATACCGGGAAACGATTTTACAAATCACTAGGCTCGAAATATAAACAAACAATTTAACTAAAGTTCAACACGCTAACTTTAACTACTTCTTACTATGGTCAATGTACGGAAACGGATAAACGTTAATTGGAATAACTTATAAGAAACGATGAACCTTACTTATTTCAATGCTCTAACAATGCTACTAAAAAGTGTTCATAATTGCCGAGCAGTAAAGGAAACAGTCTATGTTACACGTGAATGTAACTGTAGACTTGCTGTGCTATCCGGTAAAAGTGGAAGCGCCAGAGTAGACTACTACATTCATTTTATAGATTTTTCGGCATTTGTAAATCAGTGCCAGGTTCTGTGTGAATTCAATTCTTAGATTCTTTAAATCGATTATTGGCATAAACTCAGAAGTTAAAAACTTGGAGGTATTCCCACCTGAGCACCGATTTTTAGAGCACCTAAGCTCGATCGATCGAAGCTTCGCTTCGATCGCACAGACACATTACGAGGTATTGGAAATTGGAATCTTAAAATCGAATCTATAATATGCTTTTTTAATACCATGCAGTATTTTTTTTTTGTTGGAGATGAGAAACAAGGAGAGCAAAGTCTCACAAAGTACCAAGAGCCCAGAAATATGTATGAGATACAGGAGATATTTAACAATTCTTAATTTTTTTTGGTGCAGTTTTGTTCTGCTACTAACCATCTACCGTTTTTCCTTCCGTTCTTGCCCTTTGATTTCCCTCGTCTTATTAATCAATATAAAATCTTGGTTTTTGTCTCCGTTGCGCCTAATTCATTCTAACATATTTACTCAATTTATAAAAATCGATATCTTGACGTGAACATCTTTCAAAAACAATTTATTACCGAACCAATCATATTACATTTAATGTGATTATAAGATACTGTGGATATCTGAAATTAATTTTCGCCTACACGATTTATATTCTTTCGAGCACCAATCTAGATTTTATTACTAAGAACCAATCTTCTTTCAATTTTCATATATTATTCAGCCAGTCAGTAATGACTGATTAAAAGATGAGTAATGGGTATATTGTCTGACAGGTCAGGTCAGGTATCGATATAAATTCTTAGAAAGGAATAGAAAATAGCGTCTGTTTCTCATATGAATTTAGAACCTGCGCCAACCTTAGCAACTGACGATACTGCATAAAACCAGAAGCTCACTAGTATGTAGGAATTGGACATGCCGTTGATAGTGACCACACAACCGGTTAGTTCAAACACTAAGGTTCTTAACAGTATGCCAGCAACAAAGAAGAAATATGTAATGACCATACTTAAGATTATTTTAATTTCATTAAAAGATATCGGCCTGTTGCCAGCGACAATCTCTCAGCCCTTTCATTACTTTATTACTTCCTGACATAACACCTTTAAAACTATTTATCACTCGTCTAAACGCCTTCATATTTCCCCTTCTTCTGGCCAATCATTTCCAGATAATTTCAAAACAAAAGCAAAGCGACGTATCAGAGAATTTTGCCTTTTGCAATTTAAACTCGACGCTAAGCTCTAGGGAGAATTCTAGTCTAAAATAATAGAGATTAACTTAAAAGACGGTGCCGGCGATAGTCGTAATTTACACAAGTGAATAATCACATATTGCGAAGTTTCGCGACTACACGTATAGGCGACGACATCTAGCCCTTGTTGGCTACGGGTTTAATTGTGGCCTCTAGTTTCTACAAGGATTTTCTTAGGAGCTAGATGGTGCAAGAAACTGACTTCTTCAACTGGGTAAATACGGAAAAATCTAAGTCTTTGGGCCAACTCTGTCTTGTCAATCCAGATACTTCAAATGCTTTCCGATTTTTAACCGACTTAAAAAAGGAGGAGGTTATCGATTCGTCGCCGATCTTTTTTTTTCTTTTATAAAATATGTTCCCCGATTACTCGAAGATGGCTGGAACGATTTCGAAGTTTTTTGTTTTGTTTGAAGGGGTATACTTTCCAGATGGTCCCATGATCATCAAGTCAGGATTTGATGATGAAATCCAGGAGAAATAGAGAGAACTCTTCAAATTGTATGGTCACACTTGAGTAATTTGACAAGATTTTTGAAGAATACTTTTCGGAATGGTCCCATTTCAATTTGGCGATGATCTGGTGAAGAACTTCGGAGATAAGCAACGGAACTCCTCAATTAATTTTATTTTATTATTTTTCTATTAACATAAACATAAAATAAAATCTGTCTCTTCTAGCACATCTATCCCTTAAGAGCAAAGCCCTAGTACCTACCAGCACTCATTTATCGGTGTGCCCTGCGGTAGATTCCAATCAAGCGGAGTTAGTGCAACGACGCCGCGGTACGCCCGCAGCCATATATTTCACGCGCTGTGTACGCTCATACTTACGCACAAATCTTGGAGGGAATCGCAAACATTTTTGTTGTTTGGGTGAACAACTTGTTGTTGTTGTCTTTGTTGTTCAATTATGACATTTTTAAAGACACTGGTGTAGGTTTATCTTTACATATATATTTCTTCTGTACGTTGTTTATTGTGTGCATACTGAATTAAATGATAAATGAATATTGAACATATTTATAGGCTATTCCGATTTTAGCCTATTACGCAAATACAGGTTACAGCCATATTAAATTGTTAGCGTTTGCACTATCGGCCTTTCTACCAGTCTTTAAACGTAGACCAGCTTTTACGAGTATCTTCTGGTTTACATTACTACAAATTTTAGTAAGAGAACACGGTATACTGTATTCAATAAACTTCAAGTTATGATTAGCATTATAAAGAATACGATGAATAGATACGCTTTCTCATAAAATAGATTCCCGATAGTTCACAACTTTCAGCTCGTAATGTCCATTATACTAGATCTTCATAAAACTTTAATACTTCCCAAGTTTAAAGCACCTAACGGGTTTAAGGCCCCTCTCGGATGATTATTATATTTACTTCTAGACATTTTTGTCACGTCTCTCTTAACTATTATAAAGCTTAACAAAAACTAGTAAGTAACCTACTTAAGCTACTGGACGTAATATTCTTTAGGAGATGAATCTGACGACGCGGTTGGCGCAGTGGCTCAGGCAATGGACTGCTGCGCTGCGCGTCGCGGGTTCGATCCCCGCACGGAACAAATATTTGTATGACCTACAGATAGTTGTTCCGGGTCTGGGTATTTGTGTATGTGAGTTTAAATGTTTGTGAACGCACTCACGATACAGGAGAAATTCATAGTGTGGGGAAACGTTTATTTAAAAAAAAGAAAAAAAAATCAATGAATCAAAAGAGGTAGTCAAAAATCATTTGAGATCACCAAAACACAACAAATTCCAATAACCGATCAAGATTCTCATTCTGAAACGTCTTAAGTACATATCTGTGAAATGTTCGGTTTAAAATCATATTCATGTTATTTGCAACAAAAACATAAAAAATAACCAAAACAACAACGTTGAAAATGTTGACAGCCCCTGCGCACAAAGCTCCGAAGCGCATCGAACGCAAGTGTGTGACAGTCGATAATTAACTACTTATTATCGTTGTTTAATAATGTCCCGGCAATGTTAACAAAGCTAAATTGTTTACCACAAGCCTCCCAGCTCCCGCTATTTATGTGAGCGAGATAAAACCTAACACGACCATAAGCTTTTACTTTTTATTGCAAATCGGTGTTCTGTTACGCGAAACTAAAGCGATTATAAACGTATAACATCGTTTAATATGCCCCAAGTATTTGTTTTGCAGTCGTAAATATAGGACCAACAAATAGTCGCATTGCGAGATCAAATTTCTTGCCAATATTTATTATTGTTATAACTTGCTAACCCTATAAGTCTCATTTACGTAGGTTTTAATGCTTTTTCGGGCTATCAAATTCTGTTTTAGACGTTTCTGCAAGCCATGGTGATTTAAAGGATTTTGGTACATTAGAAATCTGCAATATAGATTAAAAAAAAGGTAGAATATTGTTTTAATTAGGTACGTCTAAACCATTAATCATTTTATTATGACTTTTAAAGTTAAGAATTTGTTTTTTAGTCGTAAATAAACACATTATTCTAGATTCTGCTCAATCTAAGTTTAATTAACAGACGTGATAAATACATACTATCGTGTTTTCTCTGTGTTTAAACATAAAAAAGGCAGAAACCATCTGATTAGTTGTAACGTTTCAAAGGCATCAAATTAGGCGATGTTAATTAAAGAATGTACGAAAATAGGTGTTTTAAAAATATTTAAATTAACTCAAACACATAAGAAACTCTAAGCCGAGTACATACAGTTCATTTTGCAACGGCCAAGTTTGTAACAAGAGACAAAATGAGGTACTGTACGGAGAGCGTAAAGCCACAACGAAACTTCTTAAGCCTTAATTAAAAGAGCATCGCGATTACTGCTATATTAGTTACAATCAGAGAACAGGAACTGACTGAAGTATCTGTTGGTGCTAAACAAAAAATTTGAGAATTATTGCAGAAATTTAGTGTCTCCTTTTGCTCTAGTTTAATTTTATCTAAAAGTTGATTAAGTAATGTTAATGTATTAGGTACAAGTCTGAACTAACAACACCGTAATTTTATACGTGATGCCTTGTAAACAAAGAAAGTCAATCAGCATGAGCATCATCAGAAGTCTGAATTGACCCACTGCTAGGAGTAGGCCTCTCTTTACTTGTGCCAACCTCCACGGTCTTGTGCCAGCTCCTTCTAGGTTTTCCCAAGCCTCCTTCTAGGTTTTTATAAGAAAGAAAGTCGTTTTTGCGTGTCAAAAATTTAAAGGCGAACTTATGAAACCCTATCTTTTTTATGAAAACTTACGAACACTAACTATTTAATGATATTTTGATTTACACCTGGGAACACCACAATATTCTATACATATATGCTAACCATTTATACAGGGTGTAAAACAACCCTTCACACATACGTCAACCAAGCATTCTGTACATCAAACTAAGTAGGTACTCTTACGCAAAAAATTTTGCTGGGAAACGACTTTTTTTTGGGTCTAAAATTTCATTATAAGGTAAAACTCAATGTAGAACTCTTAAAACATTGTGCTATTGGATGCTTTGAATAGTAAAAGGGTCATGGAGGTGATTAAAGTAAAGTTACAATCTGAAAAACTGGTATTCACAAAAACATTTGTGCAAAAATTGGAACTTTGACCCCCAATATCTCCGTGACTAGGGGTTTCCCAGGTATGGTCTAGTACAAAAAAAATATCGCAATGGTGGGGAGAACAAGTGCCCTTCGTTTGCGTTAAGGGTACTTTTACACCCCTTATATACAAAGCTTCTACAACAAAACAAAATAACTAGCCACATATTCACTTACCAAAACCTAAAATAATTACAGGCAAACATCTCCACAGCCTCTTTGTGCACACACATCGCTGTATGAACCAGATATTAATGGGCCTGTCAATACAATGATGTAATTATTATAAATGTTCTCAGATCCCAGATAAAATGTTATTATTCCCAGTACAGAACTTATTGCGTACACTAGGAGGATTCGCCCCCTCTTAATTGCAATGTAGATACGCGATTTTACTTTGATTTATAACTCAGAGTTGCAGGTGATAAAGTGTCCGTGTATCTTTCGTCTGCCCACTGTATGGAGTAGCATACGTTTGTGAAGTTCCCTAGTGGTTAAGTGATGAGCGAATGGTTTTAACTTAGTGAAAGAAAAAGAGTTACTGCTAAGTATGTAGAATGCGTTCATTACTTATTGTGGTAGTTAATTTTATTGCCTTAGTAATTATTTAATGCTTGGTTGTTTCGTGTAAGAGTTTAGTTATATGTAGTTCTTTCTTGCATTTGTTAAATGTTATGTTTTTCTTCAATTACAATGCCTTTAATTACCTGCTTTGAGAGTTACATGAAATGTTGTTTGAGATACAGTAAGAGAAGTTCCTACGAACATACTTTAATTGCATTAATAATTGTTCATTGAAAGTACTGATGAGACTGTACGTATTAAAACAAATGTTACAAGTGGCATTTTTTTAGAAACTAAGTTTAAAACCAGCCTCTGTTTATTTTTCCATCGCAATAAAAACCGCTTCTGCGCTGCTTGATTCCGCCATTACCTTTGATTTATTCATTAGCAATAAACAAAGATATCACGAAGAACTCACAAAACAGGGCAATTTTATACGTTTTTAAACATTATTAGTCTACAGGCACACATCGTCAAACTTCGAGCGCGTGCCACAGAATCTCACTCCGGGGACTGAAAAAACTGAATAAATGATTTTAATACGCAGAGAACAGATACGGAGTTTTCGCCGATCCCATATCCCATACCTAAAGGGTTTCATCGCTTCTGAATTATGGATAATATCTACCAGAAATATGTACGTGAATACATAATATCTGCCAGAAATATGTACGAGAATACATATTGATTTATACTAACTGCAGTTTTATGTAGCGAACGCTGGTAAGTCGTAACTCCCGGCTGGACTTGTAATTAACAAATTAACATGGAGCATTTTAATATGGGATCGAGCGCCGATGACAAAGTATTGCATGATGCGCTCCGATGTTGATTGATGATGAGGATGTTTTTATTTATTGGCAGTAATGGATGTTACCTGTAGTTAGATAAATGACGTGTTATTTGGTGGAATATTCATTTCTGGATACAAAAATAGGCAGTGCAATTTGAGGATATCGCAAACAATATTTAAAAATAAACGATATTAAAAATATTGTAAATTGGTTTTTGCATTCTAGATCAACACGATTAATAATTTTTGAAAACAGCATTATTATGATAAATTTGGAGCCGATTCAATGTTTGCAATTTGCATCGAATTCAAATCCCATCATTTTATAAATCTGTTCGAAGTGAAAAACTAGATTAATCTATTGTGCAAACAAAATAAAAAAAGAAAGACAAAATATTAAAATTTTAATAGAAAAGTCGTAAACAGTTTTAATCAAAGCAAGTTTTTGTGAGTAGTATTTAAAAAGGCTCAACTTAGAAGATATAAAGACGTCATATTTCTAGATGAGGATACTTGCAACATCCTGTACAAACATTTATATTGTCATATTGACACACAAAAACATACGGGACATCCTTATCCCGTAAAGGGTAAAGAATATGACCGTTAGGATAAAGCTCTCGAAAGACCTAACTGTACCAAGCGCAAGGGTAACTTAAAAACATCGTTTGAAATGTTAAACATGGTGCAATTTTTTTTTATAGTATTGGTAGCTAAAATTGGTAGTAAAAAGTATATCTTTGACTTTAAAAGACAAGTAAATATTTACCAATTTTAATTCGAAAAGGTGAAGTATGTAGGTAGATGATTAAATGAGTGAGCTCTTGTGAGTTATCTTTCATAGCGACTAAATATATCAGTGTAGGTACCTGGTACATAAAAATTGCAATACCTACTGTTACTGCTGCAGGCTCTTGTCTTACGTCCAAGATAATAAGTCGAGACACTTTATGTTCCTAAAATGGCACGAGACCCGTCACTACTACCCGTAATGGCTCGTCAAAACATCAGATTATCATAAACAGAACAGTAATTAAAGCATTAAAAATCGCCGAAGAATTTAGGTCACAAAGTAAATGTTTGAGTAACGTGACGTGCAGTAAAGTAAAGCTGGTTTTATACTGAAAGCAAGTGCTATATAGTGCTTCTATATAGCGCATGCCTTTTTCTTGGTCTCGACAAAGAGACAATGTATCAACATTAACGATTATTATAGAAAATTCGGAAATGAATCGGATCGACAAAAGTCACCTATAAGTTTAGGTATGACAGTCCTTTGGCAAGCGATGGCCGCTTTCAAGATTGTCTGAATGAGCTGAAGGTTATTTTTCTCACAATAAGGTACAACGTTAGGAAAGACCTTCTGAAGGTTGGGCCATGCTCATTAGCAGTATCAATAGGTAGGACCGAAAAAACGGTCTAGGTACATGCTATTATTTTGTTTTTTTTTTGACATAAACATACCACACGATTCTCTGGGACAACTCTTGTCATTATTCCACATACTATAGTAGAATAAAACAGTACGAAAATATAAAAGTGTGAAGCCAGCTTTAGCCCGCACTCACTTAAAACGTCGACCGTTCGTGACGGCCCGCTGACCGATCGTTAGCGGACATTTAATTACTGTTATTTAATAGCGCCTCCTGTCAATCAGTCCTACAATATTTTGTAAACATGCTTCACACGGAACATGGAAGACTTTGTGTTTTATTCTTGTCTGGTTTTAAAACAAGCGTTGAAGGATTGTGGAGAATAAAATTAAAAAGTAAAAGAAGGTTAAGTTTGTAAGTTTGAATGTTGTTTGAGGTAATCTGCAAACCGCTCATTATTCCGATTACAGCATTATGGTAGTTAACAAAAAAAAACTAATTAGTCAGTCAGATACATTTCCAAAAAATATTTAACACATATTTTTTTCTTTTTTCACGTAAACAAACAATGAAGCCGATATAGGTACCGTTTTGAAAACTCGTGCGACGTCGTATTCTAAAACATTAGAATGACATTTTATACTGGTGAATGACGTCGCAAACCTCCACTCAAATCTTTGTCGCGTTTTATCTTCGTC
Source organism: Diarsia rubi (assembly GCA_932274075.1). Taxonomy (NCBI): domain Eukaryota; kingdom Metazoa; phylum Arthropoda; class Insecta; order Lepidoptera; family Noctuidae; genus Diarsia; species Diarsia rubi. The sequence goes on along the minus strand of OW026424.1, from coordinate 12,243,721 downwards.
AATTTTTATTGATTTGATAAAACAAAAAAATACGTATCCAATGTTTTTCGATAATCTAACAAACGAACCAATTAGAATCTTTTTTGGTCAGTAAACATCCCTATTTATTGACTGGCGCCAGTCAATGAATTGGTCCTCGAGTTCGATTCCTGGGGCAAAGAATTTTCTTTTTCTTAATTTTTCCTTCAGGAATTTATCAGTAGCAGCCACTGAGTCCGGACTTGTGCCCGGTTGAATAACATCGCCTCCTCTTACACAATGCTTTACATAACTGACGAAATATGGGTGTACTATTTAGGTATCATCATCATCATTTATTTATTTTAAAGAAAGCTTACAGACTAATAATAATTTTAAATATCATACATAAGTTAGGACATTTGCTAATTACAAGCTTCCACATGTCTATATTTACAAGTTACTAGCGTTGACCAATTACAGCGATTTAAATAAATTAAACAATACAAAGTAAGTAAACATACTAGGTATAAAAATAACAACTAGAAAGTAAAGTCTACAATAATGATATTGAAAAAATGTCAAGTCGTGCAATACCAAAATCAGGATTAAAAGCTATCTAAGGTTTTCACCAAAATAATCCTTATTTAAAATAATTCATCAGCCTAACCTATAATGTTCCCACTGCAGGGACTCAGGCCTCTTCTCTAGGACCACCACCGCGAGGGCCCAGTGCGGGTAGGTACACCTCTACGGCTCTAGCTATGGATCTAGCTATGGCTCTAGCTATGGCTCTAGCTATGGCTGTGGTGATTAGCAGTGTCTATTGAGGTCACAGTTATAAGTCTATAACTTAAACTCTTAACTCGCTTCAGATGATCTTTTGTGATATCTATGGTAATTGGTATCATTATGAAAATAAGTCCCTATTATGACCTCTAATATAGGTATGCATATAATTTATAAAATGAAAATGTGAGGGCAAATATTATGCATAACGTAGTTTGAAATGCATTAAAAGAGAGTCTTCACGAGTATTTCTGATGATCAATGCTGAAAATGCAGTGGCGCGAGATTAAGTTCAGCACGAACTTAATCTCGCGGTTAAGAAAAGGTTAGGGAAATAAGTATTTCATACTAGCTGTTGCCAGCGGCTTCACCCGCTACAACTCAAAAATTATCCACGGGAAGATAAAATCGGGATAAAAACTATCCTATGCGTTAATCCAGGTTATAAACTACTTGTGTACCTAATTTTATCCAAATCCGTTCAGTAGTTCTAACGTGAAAAAGTAACAAACATACACACTCACGCACTCACACACTCGCAAACTTTCGCCTCTATAATATTAGTGTGATTTAGAATTAAGCTACTCTAAAAGAAAAGGCCGGTAAATGGTCGGCAGGTACTTAAAGCTTGTTTAGACAAATAAAGATGGATGATTATAAAATGCTTAGGTACAACAGCAGCCAGCCATATAATAACATAACTTGTTATTTCTACCCAGGCGTCTGGAAAGTTTGCCAACTAACAACATAACTGGCTTCAACACTGAACCAAGTACTGATAACTTACCTCTGACAGCTGGTTGCTAAGTGACAGTTAAGGCCAACGTATAGTATGACCACTTTAATTGTGCTGTTCAACTCGGCGCTGCTTGTCAAGAAAATTTGCATCGTTATGACTAACTTGGTACATTTATTTTAGTTCTATGGTTTGCCACCTGCATATATAAATTGGTTGAAGTGTATAAGCAACTGTTGCCAGGTAAACCTACTATAGTACAGGGTTCGAACAGACACCCATGATTGATAACCGCATGCAAAGAGTAACAATTAAGAGTTGATGCAGCTCCAAATAAATGGTCATAAACTGCAGGCCTAGTCTTTTCGCAACTATATTGGGGTTGGGTTCCAGTCTAACCGGATGCAGCTTAATACCAGTATTTTACATAGAGCAACTGCTTATCTGACCTCCACAACCAAGTTAGTACCTATTGAGGCTACCGAGCTTAAACTTTCTCCACCTGGGTGGAGCACGGGTACCCTAGGGTAAGGACTTTGGGTCCCATGCTCCACCGTATGACGCTATTGTACAGTGATGAAGTAAAAATTTTCGCTAAGTATATGATTCAAATGATTCAAACAAATTATTATTTTATAGGAATAGATTTATTATGTACAATAATACAATTAATTTCAATCAAATTGTTATTTTAACGATCGATGACCAATATACAGCCGGGACTAATGACTGCGAGGCATGGAGGAAATTCCATTTTTAAAGGGTGGTCACACATCGCCGGACTAATCTAGGCAAACGTGGCTTTACCTGAGGATTGGCCGAGCGCCTGTAATAGGGTAGTTAACAAAAAAAAATCGAATTACTCCGTCAGTTAGATTTCCAAAAAATATTGAACACGCATTTATTATTTTTTCACGTAAGCAAACAATGATGACGATGCCATCTTCTAAGACATTAGTATGACATTCTTTACCGGTTAGTGACGTCACAACCCCCCTCCCAAATCTTTGACGCGTTTTTTCTTCGTCAATTTTTATTGATTTGATAAAACAAAAAAATACGTATACAATATTTTTCGATAATCTAAATGACGGACTAATTAGACGCAAATTTTTTGAAGTCAGTAAACACCCCTATTATTTACATCTAAAAGATGCAAAAAGTACCTATTGCCCACTTAACATTTAAAAATATATACCATTTACCGTTGTTTAGTCTAAACCAATCAAAGGTCACGTAGCAGAAAAAATTTCAAAAGCATATCCGCCTCTGTACAGATTTAATTCTAGAAGAAGGAGAGAGCAAGTAACAAAAGATGTACAAGTATTCAGTAATAAATACTAAACAGCTTACTCTTCAGAAAATACGGGCTTGAATTGTTAATAAAGAAAATTGAAACGGCTCCAAGTAGAATTGACGTCGTAATCTTATTAACTACCAAGGACCAATTCGCCAATTCAAAATACATTGATTGGGTATTAACAACGCAAGGTACTGATAATAATATAACTTGCTACTTAAAATACATATAATTGAAAATAATTTGATAAACAACAGGAAAAATTTCCAAAACACGTGTACCTAATTTAGTTAAAATATTATTAGTTTTCATTTATAAAATATCAGACGTTACGTCTCGTCGAAAAATTTGCCATGGAACAATAATATCCATAGATATGTAACTTTATGAAAATAATAATAATATGTATTTGATACTATCTGTCACTTTTTTAACAATATACTTCATTCACCTTAAACGACAGATAATACAAATTATATTACGTTAAACACAATCAAAACTAAAGAGATTGACGTCCAGAGAAGTTTCAATCAAAGTAATTTATGTACATCTAGAATCTGTCAGCAGTAATAAAAGTAATAGCTCAATGAATAAAACAGAAATAAAAGGTCTAAATTGTATTTTTAATATACCAAAAGAATATAAAAGAAAAACATAAATCAAAGAAAACGTAGAACTTTCTTTAAAGCTGATGCTGTATTGGTGAATATATGGTTATTTTACGTCGATTTAAATTAAAAATTTCCCCTCTTCAAGCCATCCAGCCAAAAAGGGTTCGAGTGCACTTCCATACTTTTTCGGCAAAGTTATTTCGGAAACGTCTTAGCTACTTACAACTTTAGAAGAGTTTAAAACTACATTCGAAAGTACTGCTGAGTTACCGTAGGGCCATAACATCAATTTCATTGAAACATAATGCAAAAAATTCGATGGGACGGAATTTGGAAAACGCCTTCTTCGATAACTATTAGCATTTTCAACTTCGCGTCGATAACTATTAGCATTTTCTTTTCCTCCATGTTGCCGACATCTCTTCGAGGCGCGCGTGGAACACGACCGCGCCGCCGACACGGCCTGTCGTAGTCATAAGACGGACGGACGGCGAGCTAGCCCATTACTCACCGTCCACAGGCCCGCGTCTACGGTGGCCGGAAGCCGTCACGTGGCCCCCGACGCCCGGAGCGTCTCATGCGGTGCCTTACCTAACCTTCGGGGATTACAGGCGTGAATTTATATAGCAAATTTCAGATGAATTTCGTTTGTTCACGTTCACAAGAATACTTGCGTTTAATTTACTGAAGAGAGAAGCCTCCGTTCCTTGTTTACTATCGCCCGTATTCATTTATCTTTTGTTACTCCCTTATCCGTCCAGACCGTTGTATGCAGAGGTTTTTAATAATATAATATACCCATTTTATGCCGTACCTACGTCTTGAGGAAAATGTCAGCAATTTGTAGCGAAATCCTACTTTATTGTTATTGTACCGCATTTATACGGAGCTCCGAAATAGATATAAACCTGGGAATCGGTTGAGAGTAAATAAAGTCAGTGGGGCTGTGGGACTGTGCGCCTTTGTGGGCGGGTGGATCGTTCAGATAACAATTATTGGGACTTTATGCCACGGTTAAAAAACGCCCAATAAATGTTCGGTTAGAGAAATAAAATGTTGACATTCGGTAACAGAACCAACGCAATAGTAGGGTGGCCATACGTCCGACATTTTCTTGGCAGGTTACATTTTAACTTAGCTGGGAAGTTTATTTTTTTAATCCAACCTTATAATCCAGTACTTGCTTCCAGTACTGGCCCGAACAATTGCTTCCGGTACTGGCGCAAGCACTTGCTTCCAGCACTGGCCTGAGCATTTGCTTCCAGCACTGGCGCGAGCAATTGCTTCCGGGACAAGCGCGAGCACTTGCTTCCAGCACTGGCCTGAGCATTTGCTTCCAGCACTGGCGCGAGCAATTGCTTCCGGTACAAGCGCGAACACTTGCTTCCAGCACTGGGCCTGCAGTCTCGACAAAGATAGCGATCGCTTTACGACAAAATTCGGTCGCAAAGCTATAACGATGCGGATTTAAGTTGGTAGCTAATACCGGCGGGTCGCGTCCGGCTCACGTCCACCTTAAATCCGCATCGTTATAGCTTTGCGACCGAATTTTGTCGTAAAGCGATCGCTATCTTTGTACAGACTGCCGGCCCAGGGCCTGCAGTCTCGACAAAGATAGCGATCGCTTTACGACAAAATTCGGTCGCAAAGCTATAACGATGCGGATTTAAGTTGGTAGCTAATACCGGCGGGTCGCGTCCGGCTCACGTCCACCTTAAATCCGCATCGTTATAGCTTTGCGACCGAATTTTGTCGTAAAGCGATCGCTATCTTTGTACAGACTGCAGGCCCTGGCCTGAGCATTTGCTTCCAGCACTGGCCCGAGCATTTGCTTCCAGCACTGGCGCGAGCAATTGCTTCCGATACTGGCGTGAGCACGTGCTGCCGGATCTGGCATGAGCACTTGCTTCCAGCACTGGCGTGAGCACTGGCTTCTAGTACTGGCGCCAGCACATGCTCTCAGCACTGACATGAGCACTGTGCACCAAGCGCTCGAGCCGGTTTTGCACCAGTGCAGGAATCAAGTGCCCAAGTGCTAAGGTTTAGAACTCAGAACCTTAGGCAAAAGAAAAAAGATGAACTTAGGCAGTTGCCTAAACTAATAAATTTCATCTTTTTCATCATTCACAGCCCGACTTCACCCACTGCTGTGAAATTGCTCTTATTTATCTTTAATTGTGGTAAACTCCACGTTCTTGATCATCATTCAGAATATTCCCACAATGACTGGCGTACCATCGTGATAGGGAAACCCCCTTTAATTTGTGTTATACAGTTAAACATATTTTGTGATAAGTTTGTTTTCATAGTGTTTGTATGAATGACAAAGTTATATTTGCGGTTTTTTAAATGCGCTATATCTCAAAAACTATTTACTATATTTCGATTTTGGTTGAAAGTTTACATTGCGATCTACAGCATATAATTATATTAACAGATTTTTAGCTCTCTTAGTTTAAAAGTTAGACACATTTAACCACTTTTGAAATTGTCTATCTTTCTAACGATTGACTTTGAAAAAAAAAATATTTTAGGAACCTCAATGTCATTTTTAAATACCTATCCACCTATCTTTTATTCCTTTCCTTCCTCTCTCCTAACTCACTTGTTCTTGCTGTGCCCGACAGGGTCCATGTGATCTAATTATATTTTATACATATGGAACGCAAAAAAGTCAAACATACTCATGTCAATACTCAATACTCATTGTATTGAGTATTGACATGAGTATGTTTGACTTTGAAAAAAGTTTTTATAGTTTTAGTTATATGACGGCACGGTTGGCGCAGTGGCTCAAGCAATGGACTGCTGCGCTGCGTGTCGCGGGTTCGAACCCCGCACGGGTCATATATTTGTATGACCTACAGATGGTTGTTCCGGGTCTGGGTATTTGTGTATGTGAGTTTAAATATTTGTGAACGCATCCACGATACAGGAAATTTTTTTAGTGTAGGGCAACGTTTTAAAAAAAATATATGTATTGCGAACTTTTTTTTTGCGTAAAGCTCGTAAAGCGGTCCACATAATATATCTACCTACTAAGTTTCAAGTGTGTAGTCTTAAAAGTTTCCGAATTAAGTGGCTGTGACGTACGGACGGACAGACAGACAGACGTCACGAATCTATAAGGGTTCCGTTTTTTGCCATTCGGCTACGGAACCCTAAAAAATGGCAACACTTTGACCTTGCTGAGCATATGAGATGCATCGCGGAGAACGAAATTTCAATGTAATAAGAAGTCTGGCTCTGTTACCTAAAAAGCAAGAGGTGAATGTTCAAAATCAAGGACCACTTAGCAATATGTCTCAACCAAATAGATAAGTGGCAAAAACACCATTTTTCTTACACACAAAAAGATGGTATGTATTTATTATTTATTTTAATAGCCAATTAATACCCGCTGCGTCGAACTAGAAATGATTTCGTTTTTATTGTTGACAAAAAGTATACTAATATCGTTTTTACCAAGAATTCATCATAAAAAAGTCGCAGTTTTACAATGGATTCGTGTGCCGTACCGTTTTTTTCGCAATTTATATTTACGAGAATTCGAATATAAGGTACCTAGGTATTAACAGCAATGTTTTTCATTTAAGTACTTGGAAAATGTGTTTGGAAATACCCATGGAATGTTTGCTAGATTCTACTTTTTAAAAGTAGTCATATTGATTACCTATGTTTACTTAAGCCACCAATCTCATTAATACCCGGATCCCTACACTACCAACCTACTCAAATCACTTCACACAATTTTCCTCAACTTTTTACGTAATTAAATTGAGCTCAAAACACTCTGTCTGTAGGAAGGCCTTCGATCTTTCATGTTTAAATCCAATTTTCCTTTTTTCTGCCTTCAATGAAAACATGGCCGTTGAGCAAGTCAAGTCGAAAATCGTATAAAGTTAAGGCAAAACATCAAACGTGCAATGTAAGCAGAGCTGAGAGCAAAGTCTTGAAGAGTAAAAGGGCATAATTGAATCAAGTTAATTTGGGCGGGAAAAAGAAACTTTTAATGAAGATACTCGAACGAAGCATCATCGGCACATTGAAATATTGCCGAAGTAGCTACCGAGCCAGCAAAAAATAAAGCTAAAAATGCTTGTACTTTCTTTACTGTGACATGTATAAGAGTAGAATTCGTTATAACTATGTCTAAATGAATAATTACCAAAAACAAACGACATACATATCTAACCGAAACAGAATCAGTTCATTTAAAATTCTTCGTAACAAAATATCTTTGATGAATATTTCTTTTGAAGGGCACCTAGAATTTTATTCACTACGGTGAATGCCCGAGCTCTCGAGACATGAACGAGTGCCGATGCTCACTGCAGGTTTTTCTCTAACGTAAGAGGTTAGGGGTATAAAATATTACTAGATACGTTTAGCAAACAGAAAATTCCACGATTTTCAAGGCAAAAGTTACCCGAGCTTTTTAGACCGTAAACCATTGAATATTTCGTTGGAAATAGATGTTTTATTGATTTTTTTTTAAGTTATTCGGACCACACGTCTATTGCAAAATGTTTTCGATTTCATAAAATTCGCAGAAATGTGACTCAACATTTGCAGCAACTGTAACCTATACCCTACGTTACTGTGCAAAAACTATTTCGTTTTTTTATCGTTTTTTTTTTGTAGGTTACAAAAAACGACTATTTCACGATTCTGGTTTCTGGTTGAACACAGTATAAAATGAGACATTATCAAAAAAACTAGAACATTTTACAGTTTTTAAAACGAAGAATTAACATCATTTTGTAAAGCTGTGTTACAATTTTACTATACAATAGAGTAGATTCTTATTCCTAACGTACATTCTAATCTCATCTTCCTCTTTAAACTTTATATCAACGACCGAAAAATCCCTCGCACGGCGCTAAAGATTTTCATATTCAATTACAAATAGACAAGTGGCGTCTCAAGTATCGCCTTTGACGTCTTCACGGTTTAAAGGATATTAGGTCCCCTTATACCCTTATCCGAGGGGACGACGGGGACGAATTAGCAGAAGAGGCGCCAGTAATGAATTTTATATTTGCACGTGCTCTTTTGAGACCTTTAGATCTTTCGTTAGCCTTTGATTGACGTTGATCTTGAAATATTATATCCTGCTATTGCAGATTTTCTTAACTTTGTTTACGGAGTGTGTCTTCTTTGGACTTTTATCTTTGATGGCGTAATTTGATATGGAGTTTGCTACTTTTACTGATGATTAAGTGTATGATGACTGGTCGCCCCTTCTTTATGTAAGAGACTTTTTGAGAACCGTGCAGAAGGAAATCTAACGGCTAAAAGGTACGTATGTACCTATTTCTGTACTGAATTGTTCATTCATTCCCTAATTCCCTTTACAAGGTGCTAAGTAAGAGGAATTAGGTTGTATGTAATGTAGGAATAAAGGGTAATTAATTTAATTTGTTATTGTATGCCTTCGAGCTATTTCAGTTCAATGTTTGAATAAATCATATTAGGCTCAGCCTTCACAGAATAAGCGACAACCAGAAAAATAGTAGTATTTTCATAACGTATTTATGAATTTAATTAAGTATGAATGTTAAATCAGAATTGCTGAAAAACCCATCTAGTTGAAACCACTTTTTACTTTTAGTGACTACTTCATTAAAGTAAATTAACTTGACTATTATTAGTCTTGTGCCTCTATAACTTCTTAACTGCCTACTGATGAATGTTTAAGTAGCTACTTTGTATCTTCTAGAATACTTAAAACTAAGAGTACTCTTCATGTTTATTTGAAGACTCGTACTCGCGAATAGCTATCAAAGATGCAAGGTTGAATTGTTTACATTTTAAAATGTTTTTTGTCTGTCCGTGGAACGTTGTTCGACATTTTTCTGTTTTGTAAAACAAACACGTTTTGTTTCAAAATTTGAAATGTTTTTTTTTTTATCAGACTGACTTGTTATCTGTGTTTTTTTATATCGTTTTCTTTGTTTGTTATTTGGTAGGTATATTGGTATAGGTAGGGCAAATGGGGATAGTGCTCTTTATTATATAGATAGGTAGTCAGCCCCTAATCAGGTCATTTTAAACCCATGTAACGTATATTTTCCCTTGTTCACAGAAAATAATAGCCAGACCAAAACAAACAAGTGAATTTGGTATTTGATAACAATAATATTACAAAAGAATCATAAGCTTTCATTAAAAATAGATCATGAATAAAAAAGCCACAAACTCAGTTTACCTCCACATTATTTTACTCAGTACGTGTAGACAATATTTGTTTTGAACGCAAACAAAACCAAGAGAAAGCTAATAGTCAATAAAAATACATTCTACCTCCGTTGCACAACCTGCCCTTACAAGCTTGAAAGATCAAACAAATATTCCACACAAAGGGGAACATCCCAGAATGAGCTCTTATTATGTGCATATAGAGGGGATGTAATAACGTCGAAATATAAGCTTTGTACCCCCAGCAATGTTTTATATAATTAGCTTAAGCGGTTTAACGAGGGGCCTGGAATAGAAATTTTAAAAATGTCCTTAACTAATGTTTGGATTGGACCATACTCTCTCAGTGACGTATTTGAATTTAGATTGAATGGTCCCATTGCATGCATTGCAAGGGTTGATGCTTTGATACTGGTGACATGTGTCCAAATAATGGGACTTTGACTGCCTTAATACTTTATGTCCTTTGAGAGTTATGTTTAAAGTTCTTTGATGAGTAGAGTGAACTAGTAATCAAACGTTGAAGGGAACAGATTTTCTTGAATGCAATTAGAGAAATGTAACATCGGTTTTGTATTTTTATTTCCATGCATAGAAGGAGTCATTATTGTGTTACCAGCAAAGACGAATACCCAAGCAAACATTCCACATTGAGAATCCTCTACCGATTTCCTAACAACTTCGTTGGGAGTCTTTTTTACCTGCTGCATAACCCTTTAATCCATTTTCTGTGACAAACTCACATAGAAACGGGATTTAGTTAACAATAGACAGCACAGTAACTTTTTCTGCATCTGTCAACCAAACGTCAAATTAGTACAAAACCGATTTGCTCAAAGAAAACGCAGCTGAATATTAAATTAAGACGTAGCGCCGAGGCCTTGCGATAAAGGGTTCCATTTGGTTGGGGTGTTGATTTTTTGACAGCCATTGTAAAGTTACAAAATGTGGATCTAAAATTTAATCTGAACTGATTTTCGAGTCATGACAGCTATGTTAGATACGATGACAATGAGTCTTTCCTGTCAATTGTATTATTGTAACGTTATAAACAACGAACGTGGCTTAGGAAAGGGTTAATACGTAGGTATTATTTTTACAGATACCATGGACAGATCGTTTGACAAATTTATTTAGTGAGGAACTGTAAGCCTGAGTATATATCTCTCTATCTTGGTAAGTAACACGTCAATAAAAAAAATTGATACGCAGGGCATCCTACTGTAAATGTAGTGCGCGGTCACACAACGACATCTGATTGCTATTTCAAACTAATAGGCGCTTACGTGTTATGAAGTAGTCATTAAATGATTCTCGAATTAAATACCGATAACAAGCTTATAATTATGTTATTATTTTCGGAAATAAATAAAACGAAATTTGCTCTCAAGTAAAATATTAGGTGACATGAATTCTTAAAATTTAATTTTCTACTTACCGACTTTGCTTTCAAACATAACAAACTGGAAGAAATCCAATTTGGGAGTCAAAATGAAAGATCAGCATAATTACCTTTCAACATAATATAAGCTTATTTAGACTAGAAATGTAAGCTTGAAGAAAATGTAAGTAATTTCGTTATCTAAGGAATAAGGAAAGCTTTCTCAGGGCCATCTCATTTACGAAGAAAATAAGTACATATACCTATGCCGAGGGTAATGTTAAAAGAGTGAGTCAACCCAGGTTTACCCGGATTAGCTCAGCTTTATCTAAGATCTGAGTAAAGTCCGAAATATAATTGGAATAAACTGTAATTCAGTTTTTTTACCAAGATTTCCTCCCGACTGATCCTTCGTTAATGAAAAAGATGTGTATATATGCTTATATAACATAGTATTCATTGAATTAGTCTAGAAAAGAGCGTCGTGACCTTTACAAAAGTGGTTAAACCTGGGTTTAATTTGACTAGGTTTATCTCGCATGCCGTCAATTTCTTTTGAATATTATCGAAGTGAGCATGCGAGATAAACCAAGTCTAAGCTAAACCCAGGTGTAACTATTTTAGTAATAAGGCGGATGGAGTTTTGCGAAGAGTAAAAGTTCTCTCTATTATTAGTACGTAGTCTCGTACTGGTAATCTTCATACCTAGGTTCGGAGCCGTTACCTATAATATTATACATGAATACCCGTAATCTTAATTATTATATAAAAAAAGACTACAGTCTCAAGCAAAAGTGTGTATATTCACAATTTTTTCTTATGTTAGATGCTTATTGACGAGTTGACATAAGCACTGCAATGAAAAACACAATTTTTCACACCAATTAAATATATCCAAAGTGAACTTACTTACTTTACTTACCTTCTCAGGAAATTAGATAATGCTTGCTCAGTAATGCTCAGCTAAAAGTAGAGCAGGATTATAATGCAGTATACGTAGGTACCTACTGCAGTGTCTGAATGTGTCTGTATGTATTATAGTAGTGCGGTAGGTATTTAAAGACTGTGTGCACTACATACTCCAGTTATAGGCTAGGTCACATAACTGTAGTCTGTAGTGAACACAGAAGGAACATTCACATCACAATCATTGTTCGATTATCAGCAATAACATTTCGGGATCACCCATGTTAGTAATAACCTAACATAGACTAGTGAGTGCCTATTAGTACACCTACATTTCGCCAGCACAAATCCAGTCTCCATGGCTGCTTCTGAGAATTTTTTCCAACCTCGGAATCTGGGACCTTGTGTTCAGCAGTCACACTTGCGTTGCGACCACTAGACAAACGAGGCAGTCATCCTACTAATAATATTATATTCGCGAAAGTTTGTAAGTATGTATGGATGGATGGATGGGTGAATGTTTGATACTCTTTCACGCGATAGGTAACTACGGAACGGATTTGGATAACATTTGGTACACAGGTAGTTTATAACCTAGTTTTTATCCCGATTTTATCTTACCGTGATTTTCGAGTTGTAGCGGACAAAGCCGCTGGCATAAAGGCATCCACAGGATTTGTTCGGTTAAGCAGAAACCAGTCTCCTAGACTAAACTGCGAGACGCCATGCAAAAAAAATACTTTAGAGCAAATACGAGAGCTCCTCGCTTTCCAGTACACTGGAAGCTGTAGTTTGGAACGTAATAGTTAATTTATAATATAATTCAGGACTCCGTTAAAAATAAAGTAAATAAAAGTCAATATTGGTGTAACAGTGTCGTGACCCATCTTTGAATAGTTTATGCAGGATCTAAAATCTGAGCCAGCGCCGCATGATGCATTAAACCTACGTCATACAGCTTAGTCAAACAAGAGTGGGGAAGCCATGGCTTTGGTTTATATTAGGATAATGAAGGGAATTCTGCTTAAAGTTTAAACTAATCATGCTATTTGAATGGGGACAAAGGAAAATAAGTAGGTACTTATGTGAAGTTATCACCCAACTAGCAAAATTAGTCGTATAAAAAACTGCAGCACGTTTCTTATTCTGCTATTGGTGGAGAGAGAGATCTGTAAAATGTCGAGAGAGAGCTCTGTTCACGTTCTCTCGGTCCGATTTGGGCGCACTTCTCTCAGCTTTAAATGCTATGAATATTGTAAAATCATCGCTTAAACAACCAAATAGTCGAAAGAATACCGAGTAATCGCAACTCCAATGTTAAAAAGTGCTATGAATTTATATCAGACTGCCATCATTCCACACATCAACTGTTTACAAGTCGGTAGAACTTCTTTCATTCGACTTATTTATAGTAAATTAGCAGCCCGCTTGCTATCACTCGACTGTTTCATCGCGTAAACATTATCAAGCGACGTTCATGGAACGTTTTATTTGTCGTAATATTTACAAGTGCGTTATAGTTGTACGAGTTCGTGATTATATAATAAACTTTGCCACAGTTTTTGTAAAAGTTAAGTATTACTTTTCTAAAGTCACAAGCATTTAGTTATCTGTAGCGATTATCATATGCGAATTAAATTTTTTCGTCTATGTGCCTCACATTTTAAGTAATATTTTCATGGGCCCCACGAATTCTTGGTAAAAACTGAATGACATATAATATTAATTTAATTATTAAAATTAACTCGCCATTTATAGCACTAACTTTATCATCACAAAGCACTCACTCTGCCTTTAGCCGAGAGACAGAATCGAGGATTCCATTTTACAACTTCTAAGAGCGCCATACAGCTTGTTTAGGGTTCCTCGTGTAAAATGTTAAATCACTGTTTTTTGTCATTATCTCATCCTGATGCAAAGTACACTTTTGCAAGCTTGACGTCACAAGTTTGGTGTAAACTACAATATTATTAAACTATGTATAAGCTTATTCGTAGGTATATGCAGGTATATGTATGGATAGGCATACCTAATATTTTATTTTGTATTTTTTTATAGGTGCCTGATAATAAAATGGTCAACTATTTGGATATTGATAAATTTATAACAAAGGACGACATAAAGCAGCTTAAGAAATCGAAATGGCCTTGGAAGGAAACGCACTTTATAATTATGCACTACTGTTACTCATGCGGCACTTTTATTGATAGTAATACGGGAACAAGGCCTACTCATTTTATGTTGTCTGATAAAAGAATTAAATTATTACTGAGCTCGTTATTTTTTTGGTGCCCGAGTTGCTCGAAATATTCAATTTACAATCACTATCCAACCGACGAGTGTTATTGTAACTTGGATTATTAAAACGTAAAACGATGTAAGTAAAAACTTGAGAGGTGTCAAGGGACACCCGGATGGAACGAAGTTCCTTTTGATTTTATACACAAATTGTAGTTACTGTTGGTTTGATTTTTTTAAATTTTATAAAACTGTACTCTTATGTATCTCATTTAGAATTTTATCAAATAGGTTAAGTCTAATTCAATTTAAGATTAGTAACTACTCCATTCCATTTATTTAGAGTTGAAAGATGCGTACTTTTTTATCGTTTTTTTTAAGTCTTTGTTATCTTTCGTTCCGAATGCTGAACATACGATAATAAAAATGACACAATATTATATGAGTGTTTTATTTTTTGATTAATTATAGAGTATGTAACAAAGGAGAAAAATATATGTATGAATCATGAGTCACTGCAAACAGTTTACTCTTAATATCACTCACTTGACACATAACAGCAGTTTTTTTAATATTATTCATGTTACATTTAAATATATTTAAAAGCGAGGACTTGATTGGTTCGTCAAACACATCAGTTAAATTGAGAATTTGATTTCCTTGAATCTGTATGCAACCAGAACTACTCAATGAAATAACTTCGATTTCTATGATGTGATTTTTGGAACTAAGGAACCATTTGTCTGGACCATAAGATGAAAGAATAAAGTCCATGAACTGGAGTTTCAACTTCTCGGATCTATATTTCTTTATTTGTGGGTACGAGCTGGCACGGTTTTCTTTCAAGTTCTCATTTTCAATAACATGTTTTTCACTGAGTCTTCTTGCTACTTGAGCCAGAGGATTATTTCCTTGCCTTATTAATTTTTTGATAGAAAACAATTTATTTTCAAAAGGATAGGCATTGTAATCTTGCAGTTTTCCAAATCGTCTAACTTCTGAAAAACTATATGGGATAAGTTATGAACGTTGCTTGTTATATAATCTTTGCTATAAAACTTATCAAAATCTTCGATAAAACAATCGAGTAAAGTACAAACTATTAGTTTTAAGATTCAAAATTATTTATTATGTACATTTAAATTTAAATAATAACTGTCTGCTGATAAAATATATTTTATTATGCCAGTTTATTTCACATTTAGAATTCAATAAAAAATATGTTTTTATACAATCTTAACAACAAACTCGATCAACTGCAAGAAAACAAACACTTTTATTTTGTTATTTATTGTAATGTTTTTGTTTATTTACTTACCTTTAATCAAAGCTCTGGCAGGTGAGTCGCAGACGAAGGCTTTAATTTTTATTTTGACAATCTTTTCAGTTCCTGTTTTTGTTATAATTCTGAGCCCATCTTCAAGGTCTTTCATTTCACCCACAAAGTGTTCTAAATATTTATCTAGGTCCGATGGTTTTTCTTGACCTACATATATTCCGACAACTAGGGGCGAAAGTGTCGGTATTTCTACTATTTTACACAATATTGGCCAAAATTGAAGTTTTGAGCTATTATATACTGGTAGGCCGTCAATATTTATGAGAAGACTTAAAACATCAAAATTGCAGCCAATAATTTCCAAATATTTTTGTAAAGGTTCAGTTAATCCATTATGCCAATATGATCCAGAACCAACGACATATATTTTAATTTTTGATGTATCTGTTTTTAAAATAGTACGGGGATCTTTTGGCAGTATACAAGGCAGTCTTCTGTTTAAAATTGTCGTCAATTCTCTTAAGGCATCATGAGAAATGTTAAATCGGAGTGCCCACTTTTTAAAATTAGACCGAAACTCATTATTTAAAGATTCCTTGTCTTCGGAGTTTGAACTATCATTGGCCTCAGACTCTGATCTGTAATTGTCATTATCATCATTGCTATTATAATCAGATTTGCTATCATATTCTGAGTCTTGATTACACGACATTTTTTCAGTACGAAAACTCTCTTTACTAGAAGACGGTAAACAGATTCCATTATTAGGTGTGTGAATATTACCTACGGAGCCCTCAATAATATTAAGCGATTGTTCTTTGCCATCTGTTACTGTCAATGAACATGTTGCCTGTTTCAATTGAGCGTAAATTTTATTTACTTTCCGTCGGTAACCACCACTTCTTTTAATTTTTTTCCACCGATTACAATCCATTGTCGCAAAACGAAATAAATATGGTTGTTGCAAAAGTACACTGATTTAACAAAATGACGTTCATAGTGCTCTAAAAGATTTCATTTAACTATAACGCTGTATACTAACTTTCAAATAATATTTAGACCACCTCCGATGCTGTAATAGATAATTTAGAAGCATTTTCTCAACTTCGAAATTTAAGTCAAATGAAAGCCTCCAGAAAGCTATCATATAACATTTGAGTGCAGAAATAGCAACTCTAATGCTATTTTGATGAATGAGTTGCCTTTACTCTACAATATTGTTCTGACATTCAATTGTCGAATAATAGTGCTGTAAAAGGTATTTTGATGATAATTTGGCAACTTGATTGCTTTCAAAGAACTGTCATGAGAATTATGGTCGTATGAACGTCATTGAAAGATGTATTTATAGAATTATCGAGTGAATGCAATATAAATCTGCCGAGTAAACGTTTACTAGACATGTTTAAAAAGCGAAAAAGCATTCGATGGAATACAATCTAGAAAGATGCATTTATACGTCTTTTTGAAATAATGGGATCTTTCATACGAGTGTTTCTCGATCCATAGTCGGGAGAGTATTTTCTTATACGATTTTTTTGCTGCAGGACAATGGCGAAGTGTAAATTATGTTTTTCTACTCCTGTGCTATTCTTTCTGATTAATTTTGTTGCGGCATCCAAGACAGATGAATTGTTTCTCTGGGACTTCGTCGAGCTTCATTGTCTCGGCGCTTTTCTGGTGTTCGCTAATTTTGATTCTGGTTTTCAGAAGTTGCAGCGGTTCGGAAATAGTGTGGCAGGCTTGCCCCAAGAAAAGAAAGCAGATGGCGTTTTGTAGTTACTGCTTACCCCCATTTGACATGACATTATGTAGGATTCATCAGTATTTTGTTATTCCTTTATACCTAACTTTTATTATCAACAGTTTCCTAAACGCTGAGATTCGAGTTAAACTGGCGGCTACCTATTGTTAAACCTTTTACCATAATTTCTCTTTTTCAAGATCCACGAGTAACCTTTCTTTGATAAGTCTCACAATGTAACATTCTATTCTACAATAGAATACCAATTAGCTTGAGAATATTGTTGAACTTACGTCTTAGCCAGATCTTTCATTGGCGATGAAGAGAAATACCTGAAGATATTATCTAGAAATTTTATTCGCCGTGTCGCTTATGGGATCACCCTTATGCGACACGGCGAATAAAATTAATAAGGCTTAAATAAATAAATAAATTTATCATGACTTCAAGCTTATTTTATTCCTATTGCAGTGTGGAAAAGAGATGGCGCTAGACACCGTGTATGACTGTCGCTTTCCCACACTGACATGAGAATAAAACAATTTTTTCAACGTCATGGTAGTCTCCACGGTGGTCGAATCTGCGCTAAAACGACCGACAATAACCTGGTAATATTCAGATATACGATAAAAAATACATCAAACTTTTATAATAAAAAGCTTTAGAACACAGCAAAGACCACCTGCTTATGTACTCAGAGCGTTCATAAAACGGGATAATATTCCTCACAACAGATTTTATTTGGTCACCGTACAGCTTGGCGCTTGTCTACCACCCGACAGAGGATAATATGGGATTTTTACTGAAACCACCCTAAGCCAACACTAAACTGCTTAAATTTTGAATTAAACTTGAATTAAAAAGACTTAAGTTACGTTTTGGAAACTACTCTCAGTTTAGGTGCTTGTTAGTTTTACTGCTTGTGTTCTGCCAATCTTTTATAGTAAGAGGTATAATATTTTCGCTGCCGGTAAACCTCTTCCATAGAGAAAACCTATAAAGTTTCTCAGTATATACTCGTACCTACGCATAAGAAGGAATACCCAAACTAAATATTTACAAAGGCAACCAGCAATCAATTTTGTTCTGTGATATGTGATAAAACATCGATGAAATAATCTTGGGTAGCTCAAACAGATTGAGTAGCTGGTAAACGATATCCACTCAGAGTCGGCACTCGATATCGTGAGAATGTACCAATAGGTTCGCCGCACTGACCTTATGGTGTAAAGCTAATGGTCACGTAGTAAGGCGTGTAGAGGGATTTGGTTTCTTTGCTTCGATTTTTCTTTACGGCTTTTTCTAATGAACTTTGGCAGAAAAGCTGAAGTTTCAAAACAGAATCCTGCTGTCTTTACCAATATTTTGTGGTAAAGGCCTGAACCTTTAGGATAGTTACAGGAGATCGATTTAAGGAGCACTGGAGCACTGCATTCACAGATTACTAAAAGTAGGTACATACTTACTTTTCCATCCCCTGAAAAATTACATAGTATCAAACTTTCACTGAAAATCAATATAAGTAATCCTGATACTGAAGTAAATACCTCGCTAATACCATTCATAAGATATTCATTTATCAAGTCTAAACCTATAACAATGATGAGTAATAAAGTATACCTCCGGTTTTTTTTTAAATCATTCGTTGGCAAACTTGCGTTTTGACCAATATCGTAGGCACCTGAGTACCTGGCGGCACAAGCTTCCCTAGAATTCAATCTTAACTAGATGATCCTAGGTCTTAGCTATCACGGAAAAAGTTCTGCAGAAAGTTCCACTTTGTTGCACGCACAATGAAAGTGTTCCCAAAACATTTCTGTACAGTATTCCTAATAAAACTCTTATAAAACTTTTATCAAAGAGCTTTTATTTAGCCACTTATTTAACCACTTAAAAGCCTTCTTGTTATTTAAATCGTCACCGCTAAGTATGACGTTTAAGTGACGTAAATAAACGTTTTAAGAAAAAAAAATACAGCAACGAAGGCCACGCTTACACTAATAAATTTAATTTCATGTCTCACCGAGAACATTATGTAATATTTAATTGAGTATAATGTAGGCACAGACATGAAAGGTTCAGTTAAAAACACACTGAATAAACCTTATTATTTTCCTCTGGAATCTATTTATTTAATGAAAAGTATACATGGATGGAAAACCATCTCATTATAACGTAAAGTCGTTTGACGGTGACGGGCAGCGGGCGGCCGCGGCAGCGCGCGCGCAGGCTCAGCGGTGACGGTAGTCACGGTAGGGTGGGGAGGGAGCGAGACAAGACACGCCGTCACTCAAATTGTGTCTCAAATGTTTTGTTCTGTCTACCTTTTATGTCATACTTTTGGTTCTAGTTTAGTTTATTTTTTATTTTTTTTAATATCTTTTGTAACATTCGTTTAATTTTATTTAATAATTGTGTCTTTAGTTTTGAGCCATGTGAAGCAATATTAATAAGCTTATTTTATTTTATATACGTACCTAATATTGAAGCTCTTGGCTTTCGTACGTTTTTTACGGGTGACCACTGAAAACCAGCGCTGTGCTGTGGGTGACCATAGCACAGCACCATGCTGAGTGGCAACCTACTTGTCGCAGTTACGACGTGCATTATTTATATTTTTTTCTTTTTTAATTTCCCTGCTTGTTGTATTTTACTTTTTTTTTGTGTATTGTTTTATTTCCTATATGCATGTATGTTTCTGTGACAAATAAACATTTTTTCTTTCTTTCTTTTATAACAGAAAACAGCACTGCATCTCTGTAGACGAACTCAAAATATAAAGACACAATTTATAAAGATACTCTAATTTAGGGAAGCGACATTGATCAGTGAGGTCCAGAACCACATTTAATTATGCCAGCTGTCTCCTTTGTGTTGTCTATCAAGACAAGTTCGTAACTCGTACAAGATCATGACCGGCCGGGTCAGTAATACTTACTTAAAAAGTATCCACAGTTGCCGAAGGAAAGTCTCGAAACTAGACAAAGTAGCGGTTCCTACTCACAATTTAAGAGCAATTTACTTTTGTTTTAATTCGGTTTTATGAGTCGTTAAAATACTAAATGAAATGGAAATTATGTCGCGCTATGTGAGTGCAATTAGGTTAAGTGAGAAGAATTGGAGCAAACATAATTATGAACGTAATTTTTATTCACAAAACATTTAGTTGATTTACATATTTTCTCGTTTATGAAGCTTAATGTTGAGAATACATAGGTGAACTCTTAATAAAAGCAGGATGTGAATTGTTGAAGTTAACGTGAGAAATAAATAGTGCAAAGAGTAGTTACACCTAGGTGTTAATTTAAATTACCTCTTTCATTTAAGGTCCCGTTATCTATATATCCTATTTACGAAAATACTTTTTAAAGTACTTCTTTTTCAAATAATATTGGCCCTTATCTTTAACTGCTAGATTATTTTCAAACTTCTTGGTCCAGTCTTGAATTGGATTTAATGTCCTTCCTTCTACAACCGGTGTTGGTAATCTTGTTCTTCCCAACAATCCTTGTAGTGCTTGCAGCAAGAAAGAAAGTAGTGACACCGATACCACTATGTTAATCGGATCAAATCCAATCGAGTGATGATGATACGTCGGGGTCCCATAGTTTGCATTGCCACTTACTCCGTATCCCGAAGACGAGTAGTGATTGTTAAAATTTCTCGATTCTGCAATCTCATCTACCGAAGTGTCGATCACTTCATTATTTTTCAGCACTGGTGATTCAATTTGATGTCCTTCTCTGCCGCTGTTGATATCAAGCTTTCTCTTATTCAGTTTGTTGTCTTGTTTCATATTGTCTATTTTCTCCAAAACAGATTGAGCGTTTGTCTGGATTTTCTTGAGTAGCGTCTGGATTTTAGAACTTTGTTCCTTTATCATGTTCGCAACGAACATTTTGAAATTCTGAACTGAAGACGAGGGTGGATTATTATTTTGTAAATCAGCTTTAACTGTAGTAAACATTAATATTATTATGAACACTGCGAGTGATATGAGCGACATTGTTACAGTCACTGTTTTGCAATCTAAATTTGTCATAGACATTAACTTTGTTTCGGTTTGGAAGGTGAAATGAAACACCTATTTCGTGTTACTTTTTATATATGCCTGGTTTAAGCTCGGCTACGTTTGATAATGATCTGTCACAGGCACTTTGATTCGAATACCTTACCTTGACATATGACCTAGCTGATCATAGGCCATTTCACATTGTTATGGCAAATGTAACAAAGGTTAATTTGTAGGATGTCGCGTGGAACAAAGAAAGTAAAGTTAATTTTGTAGTTATTTGGAATTACACTTAAATTTCGATTCCTGGAGAAACTACTAATTTTTACTTTTAGTTAGTTTTTGTGCGTGGCTTCGCTCCCGTTACGGACGGAAATTATCCCACAGGAATGTTTTAAATGTCACTCTTGGATAGTGTAGCTTCTCAGTAGTTTATGAATATTTGGAATCTGATCAGCAGTTTAGAATATTATCTACTACATTAAATCTTGAAAACTTTACTTCTATCTAAAATGTATTAGTATAGATAACGCCTAATATGTTGAATAGGTTATCCCAATATTATGACAAACAAGATTGTCGGAATTTAGATACATTTCGATTCTTGAAATTATACTCTACTTATGATTAATGAACCTCTAAAGCATTCGCCAATACTCACACACACAAAATGTGCAGCATGCATTCCACTAAATTATCTTAAAGCTCCTAGAGGAAAATTTTAAAGTGGTCCCAACTTTAAAGTTTAACTTAGCATTTACAGAGGACAGGCTTATACTGCGTATACGCAACCCTAAAAATTATTTACAGCGCCATCTACTAC
The DNA here is from genome assembly GCA_932274075.1 of Diarsia rubi. Taxonomy (NCBI): domain Eukaryota; kingdom Metazoa; phylum Arthropoda; class Insecta; order Lepidoptera; family Noctuidae; genus Diarsia; species Diarsia rubi. The sequence continues at coordinate 12,221,743 of OW026424.1, read as the reverse complement.
CCAAACAGAAAATCTTTACAAAAAGTTGCCCAACGGGCGCGCCCCACGTCGCGTGTCGGACAAGTATAAAGCTTAACTTCGTTTAGTCTTACAGTTTACACGTTGAACTTAGAGATGGCGTTATATAGTGTTCGGCGTGGACGCAGTTTGTAAGCGATATCTATTGAGAGCTTTTCGAATAAAAACAAGGAAGTGAGCTTTTAAAGCTCAACTTCGTTTGTTCTTACAGTTTACGCGTTGAACTTAGAGATGGCGTTATAATTATAGCGCGCGGTGCGGACGCAGTTTGTAAGCGACATCTATTGAGAGCTTTTCGAATAACTACATGGAGGTGAGCTTTTAAAGCTCCACTTCGTTTGTTCTAACAGTTTATGTGTTGAACTGATAGATGGCGTTTTATAAGTGCGTGAACGCAGCTTATAAGCGACATCTATTGAGAACTTTTTGAATAAATTCACGGGTGTGAGCTTTAAAGCTCAACTTCGTATGGTCTAACAGTTCACGCGTTGTACTTATAGATGTCGATGTATAAGTGCGCGGACGCGGTTTGTGTGTAAGTGACAACTATTCAAGATATTCGAAATAAGTGAGCTTTTAAAGCTTTCTTTTAGTTAACAGAGATAGCGCCACATCCGCCACAATGAGGAACTTTGCAAAAACTTAGTGAAGCAGCTTAGGGTTCTGAAACTTGCAGATAATTGATGTTTCTGGCATATAAGGCTGCGTGGGTTAACTTAGGTTCTCTTTAATTTTATACCTGTTTCTGGGTCACATAATTATAGGCTAACCAATAACGTAATAGATTAAATATCTGTAATTTTACAAATATTGATAACATCGTTTGAAACAAAAGTCGTTTAATTCCATAATGAAACAAATATATTGTGTACCGAATGATTACTGACTGTGCACACTTTTAGTTGCTGAAGTATTTAACTAGATTTCGATTCCTAATCAAGATTGTGATTCCATTTCTGTGAAAGTTTTATAGAAGTTAGGTGCTTCACGTGTTAGATAAAACTGGTACAATTAGAGATAACCAAGAACTTTGTTCAACAGATTCTTACAAAAAGGAACAAGATGAGAATTTTCAGAACAATCAGATCTTGTAGCAAAACAAAGAATTATATTCCTTATACCTGCAACCGCATTACGCTACACAAGTAGAACTTATAAAGCAAGCGCGGTAGCTTGTTCAAAGCAAAGTAATTATTCATCACCCGAACAAATCTTAAGCAAACAATACAGTGCTGATGCATAATTACAGAAAGATAAAGGCCCGGTGTAAGTACAAAGTGGTAAGTGGGAACTCAAAATAAATGGCTGTGGACTACGATATTAATTCCTCGTTTGTCGGAGTCGCTACGCGGCTATTTTTTTAAAGGTACCGTAGGGTTAATTGTAACGAAGCGGTATTCGGACAGTGAAATATTTGGAGCGGCGTTGCAGTAAGAAGTTTGAAGACGGTATTTCGGGGATTCTTTTTTTTTCTCTTCGACTTTGTACTTAAATTAAAATCTTCAAGGATGGGGTCGATTTTGGTATGGGTAGGTTTCTTAAGAGTTGGTAGACTTAATAACGTCTGTACAATTAAAACATAATTCGATATTTGAACATTTTGTGTACATATTGATTGAATGATAAATTAGCATGCAATCATTTTATCTATAAAATATTTTAACGATTTTTTTTAGATCTAAAAATTATGCACCTAAACGTAATTTTGAAATAAGTAGCAAATAACTCATTTTGTAACCTTTCTTAAGTCTACTCAACAAAATTCTGTTCCAAAAACTCGCTGTCAGCTAACAATGTGAAAAAATGCTAAGTATAAAAATACTTCATTAAACTAACTTTTATCTACCGTGTTAATCAATGGGCGTGGGCTAGTAAAATCTGATAGTGTGATTGAAAAATGCTATATATCGTGGACACATGATCGAAAACTGAACCCAGTGAACTTGACCTCAGAGTATAATTTTGCTTGGTCAGGAAGGTGGACCACTTCGATTGTTACAAGGAAAACAGCAGTCTAAGCAAACTGGAGTTTTATAATAACGACAGTGGATTTATTGGAACATCCTAACTCAATTAATTCGGAATTAAGTCATTGGATTTAAGACCTCCATCATTCTCGTAGAAACGTGGCTACTGAATGAATTAGTAACCGCATGATCCATTGAATCGACTATTTAATATTATTAGAACGAGCCAGCTTAATAGGTAAGCAATAAAATTTTGATAGTCTTGACTAAAATTAATAAAATATATTTGGAGTCCAGCTGATTTAAAGCCCATTTGAAATCTGTTTGACTGGCATTACTGTTGCCAGAAATTACATAAAAAAAGTGTCTGTATACGACCGGAAAAAACACTAAAATCTATGTTAATATTTTTATTGTTATTTTATTGATGAGAATCAGCAGCGTTTGATGATTCTTAGTAATCTGAGCATCATGATGATGTCCATATTAACTCGTTTCTGTGTAAGATATTAAAAATGGAAGCCTTTGAACGCGGCAGGATATTCGCTAGCACCACGAGCCGTGGCAAGTCACAGTAGTTAATAATGATTAATTTTAATAGTCTCATAAATAATTGACACGATACCCGAAAAACGGATTCGGGATTGTTTTTTAGTTGTGTCTAGGCAAAGAGATAAGATCGTAACACGCGTTACACAAGGTTCGTATTCAATTTGCCGGCAGCGTAGTTGTTGAAAAATAATTAAAAAATGCAATTAAAATTCACCATAAATCCGTCAGTTGCCCCGCCTGCCGAGTAAACAAACTCAAATTAAAACCAAACTATAAATAAATGCGTCGTTACGTTGGCTTAATGTAATCGTATATCAACGCTCCTGGATTTTAATGGTTTTGTTGTAACCGTGACACCCAATCACATTGTATTGAATGTCTAATGGAATCTCCCGGCGACTGCTTGATAAGAAATCACTAAGTACTTTAGAGTTCTTAATAATGAATAGTATTGAGTAGTTCTTAATAATGAATAAGTATTGTATTATTTCCTGGGCTATTGTTTTAATCGTGTTATAGTCATATTATACAGTTCTACAACATTGACAGCTTTAAAAGAATTACAGTTAGGTACATGATTAAAATATTAAGGTACTTTAGGTAGGTAGGTACTTACTGAATGTTGAAGTAGATAAATCAATTTGTTTGGCTTTACAAAATCTGGTCTGGTGACACGAAGTCACCGTAAGGTGTCTTTTATTGTCTTTTTCTAAGTTTTTTGAAGCATCAGGTTTAGAGGTGCAACCCATGTTTTAGTTAATTTGCTCATAAGCTTTTCACAAGATAATGATCTTACTCGTATCATGAGGTAAGTACCTAAAAAGCAATCTAAAAATATTTTGCATTCATTATAAATACAATAAATACTTTTAAGTTGCCAATAAATACTTTTATTTATTTTATTTTATTTTATTACTTTTAAGAAGGCTTACAGACTAATAACATAAAAATAGGAAACAAAAATATATAATGACGTTGCTAATTACAAGCCTCCACAGATATATAATTGACGATTAACTAAAAGTTGAAGTTACGGTTTCTGGTTTGTTATTTTATTTTAAATGTTACGTTGCTACATGTTGTTTTGAGTGCCACCAGCGGGTGTTTCATTCGCAAAAAATGATTTGGCTAAGAGTTTTCTTGCTACGCTCGTCTTAGTGCAAAATAAGTCAATATCATGCTCGTAAGATAATTCATTAAAGCAACGAGCGCTTCTCATAAGATAAGCATTACGCCTATAATTAGTGGAGGCAGAAGGCACACTCAGAAGAGGCCTCCGACGGAACCCAATAAGGTTTGTTCGAAATGTCAGTTTTGAAACGAGCTCAGAGCAGTCAATCGAGCCATTGGCTATGTTAATCAGAAAACATACATCATTGATGAGCCGCCTGTAATCAAGTGGTAGGAAATGGTACTTCTTGCAACGGTGCTCGTAATCTATAGATACTTGGTGCGCTTTGTAATCGAGATATCTAAGAAACTTTTTCTGGATACCTTCAATACGCAACTTATAGATCTCATATTGAGGGTTCCAGACTTGAGATGCATACTCCAAGTGACTGCGTACGAACGAGCAATATAAAACCTTGATTGGCTTCAGAGAACGGAAACAGGCTGAGGCTCTCATTATAAATCCTAATGCTTTCGCAGCTTTTTTTACAATACCCTCGATGTGTTGATCAAATACTAACTTACTATCCTGTATAATGCCTAAATCCCTGATACTGTTAACTTTACATAAGGTGTGTTGGTTGAGAGTATAGGTTGAATTCACCGTAGACTTCTGACGCGTGAAGGTCATATGGAAGCATTTAGAAACATTAAGCTGAAGCAGATTACGTGCGCAATATTCCTCAAATCTATTAAGATCAGCTTGCAACTGGCGAGTATCGGAGATGCCGCGTATAATTTTATGAACCTTCATGTCGTCAGCGTAAAGTAACACGTAAGAATGCTTGAAGCAGTCTATTACGTCAGCAATAAACAGAGTGAAAAGTAGAGTCCCCAATACTGAACCCTGCGGTACACCCGAGGGGACCGAGGTCCAACCCGAAGTGTACCCCTGAAGAACCACAGCCTGACTACGATTCTCGATATAAGACGAAAACCATCTATACAGGTCACCGCGTATTCCAGCTTTAAGCAACTTTTCCAGAAGCAGTCGATGGTCAATACGGTCGAAGCACTTGCTGTAGTCAGTGTAGATGACGTCCACCTGCGCACGCTGCTCCATGCCCCCCGAAACAAACTCATGCGTTAACACCAAGTTAGACGTAGTGGATCGTTTTTTGATAAATCCGTGTTGTTCATCCCCAAACTTACTTGCCATTGCAGCGTATACATCATCATATACAATACGCTCAAGGACCTTTGAAAAAAGACATAACTTAGATATTGGGCGATAGTTCCCAATGTCAGATTTGTTACCTTTTTTGTGAACTGGGGTAATAAAAGCTGATTTCCATATTTTAGGAACTATACCTTCAGTTAAGGAACGATTGTATAATATACTCACTGGGGTAACCAAACTATCAGCACATTGCACTATAAATTCTGGAGGTATGAGGTCCGGACCACCAGATTTGGAAAGGTCCAAGGACTTGAGTAACTTTAATACTCGCGAATGAGTTATTTCCAACGAACTGATAAATGCAACACTATCAACACTACTGGTGGTGATACTATTAGTAGAATGCCACAAAGATGATGTACTGGGGACTGGATCAGGTTCCTGAAAAGTGGAGTGAAAATACGTCGCAAATAGATTGCTGATATCTTCACCAGTACACGCGGTGACGTCATTATATCGCATGAACTTAGGAACTGCATTGGAAATTCTTTTGCTTTTTATATATGACCAGAAATTTTTTGGATTTTTGATTATTGACGACTCTATTTTATCCATGTAAATATTAAAACATGTCTTTTCTAAATTAATAGCCCTACTTCGCAACAGTGAAAAAGTATGAAAATCAGAGAGATTACCATACGTTTTGTACTTGCGATGATACCTATATTTCTCTCTCAGTACTTTTATTAGAGCGGAACTGTACCAAAGTGGGTATGAAGATTTTTTGACACATTTAAGAGGTATGTACTTGTCCCTAAGTTCATACAATTTACGGTAAAAGGCTTCAACAGCACTGTCCAACGACTCAGAATTCAAAAAGTCTGTCCAGTTTATTTTGTCTAATTCAGATTGAATGGCCACATAATCTCCCTTGGAAAAGATGAAGCGACTTGTTATTTTATCTGTCAATTTATGGATTTCAACGAAATCAGCCCGTATCAATAACGGTTTATGATGTAGATCAACCGGCAAAGCTAATGGATCATGACATTCATTAACATTCACAGAGTCATTAGAAAAAACTAAGTCCAATATCCTTCCGTTGATATTCCTCTCACCATTATACTGAGACAAGTTAGAAGTAAGAATAGCATCAAAAAATTCACTTAAATGTTGGCACGTAACGTTTTGCGAAATCAATTCGTTGCTACCGGCGCTGACTATCCAGTCTACGCTACTGCCAAAGTTAAAATCTCCCAATATTATGAATTTGTCCAAAGGGTGTGTTAAAATTAAGTGTATCAGTAAAGTTATGTAATTGACTGTTATAAGAATTACCAAGGTTTTGTTTACAAAGATAAAGAGCGCAGATGTGCAATTTATAAGTGGTAGCAGGCCGAGACCTTTTTAGAACAAGCGATACCCAAATGTCCTCAGCAGAACTACACCAATCACGTCTCTCAACTACAGCAAGTTCACTTCTTACCGCTATTAAAACACCCCCACCGCGCTGTTGAGCGGTACGAGAGTAATCACGATCACGTCTTAGCACCATGTATCGACCATCAAAGATCTCACTGCTAAATATGTCATCCACGAGCCACGTCTCGGTAAAAACAATCACATCATACGATCCAAGTAGTATTTTACGGTAGACATCGTTCGTTTTCGTACGCAAGCCACGTACGTTTTGGTAGTATATATTAAGAGTAGTCATCTCTAAATCTTACTATAATACGATAATGTAAACAACTAGTATGCTCGAATAAAATTAAGTTATATAGCTTAAAGCGCAATACGTTTGTTTCCAGAAATAAGCACACTTTGAAGGTAGAAGTTAATAACTCGAAATAACTAAATAGACATAGTAGCGCACAGTGTCCGGCAAATATTCTCTTTAAAAAATGTATGCATAAAGACTTATGAATAGAAACAAAAGGTGACGGACGAAAACAAGATAAGAAACGCTCGGGGCAGATGGCTATAACAGACCCAAAAATGCATTCAAATTTATGCTGTAAAACCGTAAGCAGAAGATTGTAATTAAATTGACACAAATTATATGAGTTACAAGACTTACATTTTAGCACCGTAAAATGACACAATGTCATTTGGAAAACGCTAGTAGCACACCGCTGTATGTGGTTCTCAAACTTCACATGTAAGGATATTAATATTAAGTTGTTTATGGGGTTTCCTAGCAAAATTATGCAATTTTCGTAAGATCCTTTTCGGATTTTACAATTAATACTGGAGAAGTGTCCATTTTTCTTGCGTGGATTTTTGCGTGCTTGACCCATACGTATTGAAAACCCGTTTCAGACGCCATTTTTTTTACCTTTGACAATAGAATCTTATTTTTCATAGTTAGGTGGTCATTAATAAATATTCTTTGATTCCCAGAGAGACCAAATTGGGTGGCCGTTATAGGCGAAGTCTTGAGAACGTATCTCGCAGCAGCAACAAAATCTTCCTTCACGTATCGACTGAGGAAACTAACTATTATTGGCTTTGTGCGATCTTTATCTCTTGCTGGCACTCTAGTAACAAAGTTGATTTGGGTCTTGGTAATGGGATAATTAATTTTGGCGCCGATTCTTGCAATAATTTCAAACAGGTTTTCATTATTTATTTGCGGCAACCCTTTTATTTCGACGTTATTTAATCTTGACCATTGATCCTTAGTGTCAGATTCTACTTCTAGCTTGTCCAGGCGATCCTGAAGTTGATTCACTTGCTCCTTGATCGTTTCCATCACAACAATACGCTGCTCCATTTCGCTGATTTTGTGCCTGAACTCATTGACCGTCTCCTCGTACTGCTGGTGTATGGACGATTTTAGTTCTGCGAATTCGGTTCTTAGTGCTGAGATCTCTTCTTTTATACCATCCAAAGGAGCAAGTTTTGCAGCCAACGCACGTATCTCTTGTAAGACTACGGATTCCGAGCCCAGTCGTGGCAATTCTGGATCTAATCCCATTGGTGATTTAGGTGAGCCTGGCGTATTGACAGTAACTCCCAAAACGCCAGGCGGACGAACAGTGCCAGCCTGCTTACAGTTCATGCATCGCCAGGTGAGTTTTCTATCACCAAGTTTACGGTAACCGGCCTCCGTGATGCCCGCACATTGAAAATGCAGCTCGCGTCCACATACCGTGCAAGGCACTCCATCTGACATGGCTTCGTCACAGGCTTCACACATTCGCATTCCCTCCATTATATTTCGGTATATATATTATACGTAACAGTTTATTAAAATTTTGAGAAACACTGTTCAAGCTTTAGAAATCGTTAGCAGGTTCAAACTAAACACGACCGTAAACGATAGGGCCTACGACCGTACTGTGTTATGTTGCCAATAAATACTTTGCATTTCCGTTCCAAAGATTATAACATAGGAATAATTTATAGGCAATATGTTGAGAATATCTTTGTTAATTAACTCAGAATTAATTGTTTCGTGAAACATCTACGGTGTAATAGTGCAGTCACTTCGTAAATGAGGATTGCAACTGCAATCAAACTTTTCTCTTAGGGCGTTCCATCTCTCTCTAAAACTAAAGTGTGAAAGAGATGACTATCTTTACTAGGAACAAAGTAAAACAGGTGCCTCCCGTCTTTTATGGAGGCAGGTGTATTTGTTTAAAGTATCAAATCGTCCAATTAATACATTTATAAAGAAGACCTTTTGTATCGATCCCGATAATTTGAGGGTATATTGTGTAACTTTTTGTTATATAATTTGAACAATCAATGGGCTATTAAACTGGGACCGAAATGACAGCAAAAACTTTTAGAAACGTTTTATTGTTACAAAACTATTCAAACGCTATTAAAATAAGACACTCAACATAATGTATGCTCATGAATATTAAAGGGTTGAAATTGAAGTATTCACCTTTTCGAATACATTAATAAAATTAAAGTATGTATAGATTGTATTTCATAAAATAGTGAGTGTAAAAAGGTTGAATAACAAAATTTCACCCTGAACAAAATCAGTTTTAATCCAGCATTATCACATAAAGCCATTTAGTTTAAAAAGACATTGAGTTATTCAGTTTGTGGTCTAAAAAACTTTATATTTGTAAAGGTTTTTCATTAAATTCTAAATACAATAGGGATTACTTTAAATTGATAACATTTTATGACAAAACTATTGTCAACTCTTTGCGATAGATAAATGAATTTGCTAAGTATTGAATAATCAACGTTTTATTTGATGTAAAGGTCATTGACAAAATGTAAACTTAAGATTAAGCGGAGTAATATCGAAAAAAACTATACGTACCAATAAACACTATAATAAACAGTCAGGGCGAGATCTTTAACTTACTGCTTCTACTTTATTGTTGTTGCATTTTACTTACAAAAGCTCTCATTAAGGAAAATGAAATTGTTACAGGTAATTATTAAAGTCACATTGTTTCGATATTATTTTTTAGCAACTGGTATGTGAAAGCAGGGTATAAGGAGGTTCTGAATTCTTTGTTCAAGGAAAAGGCTTAATAAAAAAAGCTTTAGAGTTTTTCTTCGAAAATTCATTAAAAAAAAATATTCGACAATTTCAAGTCCATTTTAGTTCGATATTTACGCCATGGTTTATCATAAGTATCAAAGAAAATAAACATATCCTAAGTTTCTAGCAAAACAGCAACAGTCACAACTCACACATTTGGTATCGGATCTTTCTCAAGATCCTTACAACGAAGTTAAAATAGAATAAAGCATCTAAATTTAACTACATATTACTATTTTAATTACCTTCATTAGATAGTTGATTCTTTTATTGCTTTTAATAATTATAATTAGGAACTAACTAACATATTACCTACTAAGAATTTCCTGATGGCAGAATATTGGGTTCTGCCATCAGGAAATTCTTACACTTTGGTCATCCAAGGAATCGGACCAGAACTTCATGCTCAATAGTAGGGCTTGCGATCACTAGACCAACAAAGCGGGTACTTTATCAAACAAAGCGAATTATAATACGGATAGTGAAAATCAAAATCCAGTAAGTATAACTTTGACGGATTCGGAGACAGTCTCTGTCTGAATCAGTCAAATGTTACCGGCAAAAATATGTAAGTTCGTCTTTTTAAAATTGAGTGCCTTTTTTGCAGGGTGGGAATTTATCTAATGACCCATCCCACTCTGGGTGGAGCGGTAAGGAGTGTCAGACTTCTACTGACAAAAAAATACCCATGTCTCCTCTTAACTCTTTGTGTCCAAGGCCGCGGTATCTCTTTCGAACAACCCACAGCCCCGGCACTCGGCAGCACATTAATTGAGTGCCTCTCTTCGTGAATTTAGCTTTTGTAATGAAATTGTAATTTTCAGTTTTATAATCGTATTCAAATAATTTGTATAAAACGACTATACCTACAGAACAAAGTCAACTACCTAGTTATGGAAAAACATTATTTATCAGCGTCATCGCTGCAGTGAACAAAAAAATTAAGCTAAACTAAGACATCTGATTGGCTGCCGCGTTTGCCGCTGCGGTCGCTGCAGCAACACTCGCGTTCGTGATTGGTGGTTGCGGTATGAGCAGGTCTGCCAGCCGACCGGCTTCACGAAGACCTGACAGGAACGCGCCGTGAACCGTGGCTGGGTAGTTCCGCATGGTATGTTCACCTGGGTGGATGAAAACCAGTTAATATAATATACCCATTGACCTCAATCACAGTTGGTACTGATCACATGACATGACGAAATAATAAATGTATAAAAGTTTTTAGCTGAAGTTTACAAGAAGGAGCTCATTTATGTTATCAGTCGGTTATTCAAAAGGTACACTTGACCTGAAATTACCCAGATTTTTTTATTAAAAAAGCTGTTTTCAAAATAATGGAATACCAATTTATTCAGCATCAAATCCTAAAGCAATAAACAGTAACCCTTCCCAAAAGAATCGGAGTACATGTGAATTGTGATATCTTTTTGACATGCCATAAAACCGATCTTCGAGATTCACACTTGTTATTCCCAACACACAAGAATCACAAAAATCTATGTGAGTTGTTTCACATAACATAAAGGCAAGTGTACATAACCGTCACGCTGCTGACTACCGAAGGGTTAGAGGTGTAACGTTCCACCGAAGTCGTTACTAAGTCCCATGTGAGAGGGGGCAACTCTATTTTTGTTTTGAGCTGGCACGGAGAGGTGGAAATAAGAGGATTCAGGATTTATTGACGTGTCAAGGGGTAGTGTGCAATATCCAGATTCCCAATATGTCAATCTAATTGCCTGAAAAGCACACTGTGTTACTTTCTAGCGTGGACACCAGCCTCAGCCGAGGGTCGTTTGATGTCAGTTTTCTTTTTATGTTTTGTATTGACATTGCATTTTATAGTGTTCGGGTTATTAGGACGGTAAATAACTGTATCAGTGACGTTACTGACACCAGGTTCTAATTAGCCATTAACACCAAGTCAACGGTATGGCAAACCATAAACTTGGGTGGAGATAAATGGCGACGTAAACTGTAGGACAGAATCGTGAATCGTATACTGACAGGAGCGAGCAGTACCTAAGTTTACCTCACTTTATTTATGGAGAGGTTTATATACCTACATATAAGAAGTTTTTATACCTAGCATATTAATTTTCATTGATTTAGTTAAATCTAGTTTAGAGAGTTATTTTTAGAAATTAAGTGCATTCCTTGAAGTCAGTGATACTAAACCTTACCTTATTTGCAACAATGTTGACCTCGATAACTTAGTGATCAGACTCGGTTGTTTCAAAGAAAACGAACTTTAAAATATTTTTGGAAAGTTTCCACCTGTCATAAACCGCTAAATGTGAGAAATCTACGCCGTTTAAGATGTAAAACTGATCCTTTTCTGATAGCTCATGTACGGATGAACTCTTTGAAAACCAATTATTTAAAAAGATACATCGTCCTTTGGAGATGAAGCGCCACAAAGGTCATGTTCTGAAAATGTCTTGAAAGATTTCTTGTTTTAGGGCACTATTACGAATATTTACAATATTTATCCACGCCACCCAAATGAAAGGGAAAACTGTATTTTGTTTCGTAATAAAAAAAATTGTCCCATGAAGAAAGTTGTTCAGTTCGATAGTCTGCACTGCTTCCTTAAACATGAGCACATCCAATACTTGATTCCCTCGCACAGTTAACCTTTGAGCTATATAAAAGTCTTTACCAGCGAAGAACAGTCTTTTCTCTGCGGGAGGGCCTGGCACAGGGGCAGATAACAGATCATAGTCAGCACCAGAAGAACCGACTGCCACGAAACTGTATGAGCCGCGGGCGAATGGATCCGCACGCCACCTTTTACACAAAAATAAAATAAAATATTTATTTTTTATTTCGCAGGTGACCTTAAAAGATAGGGAAAACATAACGTTACTTGTCTCTCAGCATCAGCTGATCAGCTGTTAAAAAACATACATAAACTCGCATCTCGTTCTTATGGTGGTAGGCAGAAACCACACCGCCACCTGCTACGATCCATACATACTCCTTTTGCTCCGTCCACGTTCATACATCTGATCATACACGCACGCTGGTTGCGAGTACTACGCAACTGAGCTTTCTGAAGAACCTCACCATTATGGTCAGTATGTGTCCTTCTAGAGTGTACCCTCCTGGCGTTGCTATTCGCATTTGTCTGTTATAATATAAAATACCTCTTATCTACTCGCCTTTTAGATATCCATATCATTGCTGCGAAAAATTATCTTTCCCAGTTGTGCGCAAGATAATTATTATAAAGCAAGGTGTGACGAAAGCTCATTATAAACACAGAAGCAGCTATAAATCAACCCACACACCCGATCTGATAGGTTTCCTGCAAATCGGTGTGTCCATCTGTGGGTAAATTGGGTCGAGGACTCCATACATCAGGAGATTGGATCAGACGCTTCTACCAATTTATCGCACTGCAAATCATGTCTAAAATTAGTGCTTGTTACGGCACCTTTAGATTCCTTACCTGGTCACCACGCTTTCTTTAGGCTGAGGCACAGCTGCGTGGCCAAAAATGCTCTTCAGCACAGCGATGCATCTGCCGACAATGACGTCATCGGTGACGTTTTCCATGACAGCAGCTGCTTCTCCTGCTACCAAAGCCAGAAGCACTGGTGCGCTGTACAGGTTCCAGAAAAGGAACAATTCACCTATGAGAAAAAAGGACCAGTATTAAAACTTTAAATTAACTTAATTATTCATACGAACTATGGCGAGTTCTCCATTTAGTTCTTACAAATTGGCTTGTAGCTGAGTCGGCTGCAAAGCGATAATTAATGCTGTTGGTCCTTTATTTTACATTCAGTTCAATATGTTACGGACTAATCAAACTCGTTACAGACCTTCGTTACAACAAACGTTCAAGTTGTAGCCTTGGGGACAAACGATTAATTAATGCGAGTTTCAATCGAGGTTCAAAGCCAGTCTCCAGTACAGTTCATAATTATTATGAACATTCTTGTGTGGACCACCAGACCACAATATTATAGGTAAAGTCACGCTATTGTCAAAGAGAACGTCAAACGTGCAAGGAATTTATTTCAGTTCAGTAAATATTAACAGTACAATACCTACATTTGTTATTCACAATGTATGTTTAACATTTGTAGAAACAACGTAGATCGTTATCTAAAGTACTCCGAACTATTGGAATGAATTTAGATCGTCTGATACATAAGAAAAAAATAAGGTGGGCGAGGATTCTCACATAACTCTTTACACGTCTTAAAGATACAAGCACATCAGATAGCTATCCTTAAACGCTACACGGGCCCAAAACGTTAAATTGGCCACGATTTAAAAAAAAAACGCTCGCGATACATTGTTTCGGCATTCCCAGAGCAAATGTGGGGGGTTTAATGAAGTTAGTAGAGTATACAACAAAGAGCTAAGGAGGTGAACTAAAGCATAACGTAAAAAAGCGTGTCTCGGCTCGTAGCTGTGATTTATTGCAAGCGGCGCCCTCAGGGTTCCTCAGTAGCGTTAAATTATTCAGCTTTTAATTCGTTATCGCCGCCACCGAAGTTACTACGCGCTACACTATTTACACCTGAATATAATTCATGATTTCGTTACCGTGCTCCGGGTAAAAAAAAGGTTTTACTTATAATATATTGTGATGTTGTGGGAGCTGTAATAATTTGAACGAACGGTTAAAATGTTTTCAAGAAATAAGCTTAAGTAACAATAATAGAAAGGTAAAACAAAAATAGATTCTAGATAAAAACTCATAACAAAGTAGGTACCCATACAAATTAAAGAAATAATGCGATTTTTTTTTCAGGACGTGCACTCATCGACCTGGTCATTTTGGAAGCGTGCATAGGCGCGAACGGACGCGTCTTTTGCCACATGCGCAACTCGTGCGAGTGTTGTATAAACGCGAGACGCGAAAGACGCGTCCTCTCGCGCACCATCAGTGCACCGCACAAGCGCGTAAGCTGATACACGCTAGACTGAACAGCTCCCGTTTTTAAAACTATAGGTACTAGATATGAATGAAAATAGTGACTTTTTATTCGATTCAATAGATTTATCTGATCTCCAAATCAACAGACAACACATTAAAGCATTATCTCGATCAAAACACACGAGCACTTAAAACACCATCAAATATAAAATGTACATACATAACTCTATAAGCCCCCTCTAACGCAAGCATCAGCCAATTGATTGGCGGTGATTCAGAGCGGCCGTGTATTAATATTGATGGAATAAACTTGCAGGCTTCCCTGAAATATGAGCCAACGTTGGATATTCATGTAAATCGAACACACTATCATGAAGTATCACGTCTGCCAACCGCACACTAACTAAAGGACCGTGTCGATGCAACGGACTATCGCAACTCGGACATGACGATAGCGAAGACCGTGATAGCAAATTCAATTAGCTGCTCTACAACCTAATCTCTGCTAAGTGATACAAAGATAACGGGTTGCAGTTAGAGATTAAAATGACGTATCTTCGAAGGTTTCCAACTCCTTGCTTAGCGGAGTTAGCACTAACGATGTTTTCAAATACCTTGAACTGCTCAATAATGAATACCTTTAATTTATTCAGCCTTTAGATAATCACTGCTGCGAATTACAAATCTGTATATGCTTAGTCAAACACTGACAACGGCACATTGTGCTTACTCGGAGTATTGAACGCAAAAAAGAATCAAGAAGAATAATTGCCCTTAGCGATGGTGTGATGAATTCGTCAGTAGAAAAGGTCCATAACAAATATTTTTGTCCGTAGCACCGTTTTAGAAGTGAATTAACTTGTTGTTGACAAACCTCTGCTTGCGGTGGTCGTTCCGACGTGGCCGAAGAGATTTGCACTGGGGTCCCAGAATGTTCGTTCAAAGCATAGAACTACTTTATTTAAGTTCCCGTAGCCGAGACGCTTGATAGCTGCTACCTGAAACAAACATGAAAAAAGAGGACATGTTTAGGCAATGTTGTAGTAAGTTTATAACGTTGTATGGTACGAGTATGTGTGTAGAAGCTCAACAGACCAAGCTATGTTTATTGTCAATGATCTGGATAAGGCACGACTCTGCTACTATGACCTGTGACCTATTTGTGCGTGGTCCGCTTGCCAAGCGTGGTCGTTTGGCAAGCGGATTGGTGATAGCGCTATATAGCACATGGAAGGATAATGTTTCTAATCCGAGTATCCGAGTATACAGGAAGTTAGCTTGAACTGGGCACAAAGTTAAGAGTGTGAAGCACCCATGAAAATAAAAAACTTTAACATTAGTACTAGCTTTGGGATACGAATAAAAACGGGATTTCGCTACATTTTGTCGACCAAAAAAGTATGGAGTATAAGATTTAGTTAACGATCTATTCCAATGTTAATGTTCTTGAACAGTCCTTTAAAGTATTTCCTTCGTTTAACCTTTTTTTTCTTTTTTTTTTGGCGGGTGGAAAATCATCGAATCACCCGTCCCGCTCTTGGGCAGAGCGGTAGGGAGTGTCAGAATTCTACTGACTAAAAACCACCCATGTTCCTTCTTCGCCCTCTATGTCGAGGCCGCGATAACTAGTGCATCCATTCCATATACTTAAGAAGTTTTTATTTATTCTAATCGGCAAAGATTGATAGGTTTCGCATAAAAAGATTTAACCACGCTTGAAGAAGCCGATCTTGCTTTTCCTTTATAGTTCAATATTATGAAGTCTACGTTATAAAATATTAAATCTAGCGTTCGCCTCCCTCCACCCTGGGGAACCCTGGTGAAATCTAGGTTTCAATATGTTTAATATTTAATCTGGTGAAATAGGAATGTATTGTAGGAGTTAACAAAAGGAGAATTCCTTACCTTCCAATCAGGTAGCGGCGGATCGAACTTGACGAAGTTCTGTTGGTTTTGTCCATTGTTCGCTACAGCCACCTTCAGTACGCCCAGAGGCAACGTACAAAGTACCACGTCACCTGCAAAGGTCTTATGTTTTAGTAAGGCAATGTCAGACCGTAGGATCGTAGCGGCAGCGCTGCGATGACAGAACGCGGACACTTTTGGTTTATATGTGCGACTGTGCGTTCCGAAAATGTCGTTGCAGATGGCGACACAGCCATTTGCAGCTGCGGTGCCGACAAAGCGACATAACATCAGCTACAAATAAGTTTACGAAAACTGAAGAAGAGCGGTGCCGCTACCGACGTTCGGTATCAAAACTAAAACGGCATTGTCAACCGCCAGTCTGTTTCCCTAAAGATACCGCGGCCCCGACACAAAGGGCTAGGAAGGAACACGGGAGGTTTTTAGTCAGTAGAAGCCTGACACTCCCTACCGCTCTCTCTGCCCAGGGTAGGAAAAGCCATTTGATGATTTCCCTCCGTCCAAAAAAAAAATATTTTTTTAGCTGCCGTCTGGTTTGGTGTTTGTCTTTGTCTTAAGAGTACTTTCCCTCCAGGTGGCATTACAAAATTCCACCCTGTATACTGCCAAAATCATTACCCTTCCTTTTGGCTTCGCTGTAGTCGGGTAAAAAAGAGTAATAATAATACATACATACATACTTAGACACTAATGACCGCAAGGAGGTATGGCAGAACAAGGAGCTACACGGACGCTTTTACCGGGCATTACATGATGTAGATTTCTTAGCGTCCGTATCCTGGCTGCGTTTAGATGACCCCTTCGGGGAAACCGAAGGTTTTGTCTGTGCAATAATGGACGAAGTTATGATGACGAACAACTACCGGAAGTACATTGTGAAGGATGGCACGGTTGACATATGCCGGGCATGCCACTGTCCTGGAGAATCGATCCGACATATTATTTCTGGGTGTTCTCGTCTGGCTAATGGAGAATACTTGCATAGACACAACCTCGTTGCCAAGATCATCCACCAGCAACTTGCTTTGAAATACAACCTAGTGGAAACAGAAGTGCCGTACTATAAGTATGCGCCCGACCTAGTTCTCGAAAATGGTAATATTTCGATGTATTGAGATCGACCTATCGTCACTGACAGGACTATTGTTACCAATAAACCTGACATTGTGGTGATAGATCGATCGGAGCGTCGCGCAATGATTGTTGATATAACGGTCCCGCATGACGAGAACCTCGTGAAAGCAGAGAAAGATAAGCAATTCAAGTATCTAGATCTGGCTCGCGAGGTTGTCGACATGTGGCACGTAAATACATCAGTCATCGTGCCGACAGTCGTGTCTGCCAATGGCTTAATAGCCAAGAGCCTCGACGAACATATAAGGAGGCTCTCGCTTGGTAGCTGGATCCAGGGCTTGATTCAGAAGGCAGTACTTCTGGGACACGGCGCGCATTGTCAAGAGGTTCCTCTCTCAAGAGCCCTGACCACTGGTAGTTCGGACCCTGTTCCCAATGCTGGTGGACCACTATTTTTTATATTTTTAAATGTTTTTGATATGCCTTTTTGTAATAAATATTAATTTAAATAAAAATGTATTTAATATGTTATAAAATGAATAAAGGAAATAATACATACCATACATTACATACTAAGTACTAGGAGCACAAGAAAACTATTATTTGACATAACATAGCATTTCATTGCGATGAAAAGCGATTTTCTCGTGCGTATAATAATAATAAACCTGGGAACTATTATTAGGAAACAATTTAACGCCTACACGTAATAAGGCTATTTTTAAAAATATTTAATGATTTTCTTTGTACTCATTTGTCGATATTTACCTTCAAATATCTCGGTAACGTGACACTTTGGGGTACCGTATTCCTGAGCATTTTTTGTTCGTCTATATGTCCTCTATCCATAAATACCACTTTCATCGTGGGCCGAGATTTAGAAAAAAAATAAAAATGGCGGGCAGGTTCGGTTCTATCCCCTTTCATCCAAATCTGTGTAAAAGTTTTTGGGTATTTAAGAGTGACAAAAATTCATCCATAAATCAATCCTTACAATCTTTTGCAAATAATAGTAGGCAGTTAGATATTACAGACCATTCAATCCTGATTTCTTTACAAGGATTTACTTCAGTATAAGTCAACAATATGAAGTTAATTGTAGACAGCAGGTTTTCAATTTGCATTCATACGATTCGCCTTAGGCTACGGATTTTTGATGAAGTAATTATAGTTTTTACTTGTCTCTCTATGAAGCCGTGTTCATGGATTTTCTTGATGTTAATATTTATTAATTTATATATCTCTATAGGGGATCGGACAAAAAAAAACTAATTAGACCGTCAGATAGATCTCCAAAAAATATTGGAGACGTATTTTTTCTTTTTTCACATAAACAAAAATTGAAGTCAATACAGTGCTTCGAAAACTCGTTAACTCTTCGAAAACGTTATATGATAGTACATTTTTAACTACAAATGACGTCACAACCACATCTTATCTTCGTCAATTTTGATTAATTTGATAAAACAAAAAACACGTATCCAATATTTTTCGATAATCTAACTGACGGACTAATTAGAATCATTGTTTTTTGACTCAGTCCGATCCCCTATTCAAGACTACCGTAGCAAGTGCCAATTTCTCTTACCAACAATATAAGATGCTGCGGAGCAGTATAGTTTACGAGCCTATTTGTTTTTTATTTTATAATTGTGGTCATTATCCGTAGGTACAGTTTCATGAATATTATTGCGTTGTTATGGTTTTATTATAATAGCACGTAAATACAGGACTCTTGGACATAACAAATATTAAAGATTTATATAGAGATATATTGGCGAGTGTAGTTAAAGCTACAGGCAGATTGGTAGATGGCCTTAATAAACATTGCGGGTGAAGACTATGGGATAAATAATATAATATACATTACATCTTGAGATATAATATTTTATCGCTCGTCACACATTTTGTACGCGACCGTTCACACTGTGCTATTAATACTTTACTGGAAAAAATTAAGGGTACACAAAAAAAAACAAATTTTTGGGTAATTTTCAAACCACCTTGAGAAAAATGGTCGTAAAAAAAGGAAAAAAAAAGAAAATCGTATCTCCCAGTTCTTGAATTCGAACTTTAAAATTTTGTAGCGTCAGCAGTTTTTTGGTAATCTTAGAAAACGCAGCAACAACAAAATTGTGTAAAAAAAATAGTTAATATTTTTGGTCTACGGGCAAGCAATATTTTTTTTGCTTAAGTGGTTAATAATTTTTATAAGGATCGGACATTAAATATAAGGATCGGACACTTTGTGCATTTAGCTTTAATTTCATTTTTTATAGAGACGTTCACTTCTCAGATATCGGTCTTCAAATGGAAAAGGATCCTTTTGGCTTTGATATGGATATCTCAGCGACCTATATCTTCCAATTCCACGCTCGTAGACAAAAAAAAAACTTAAAAAAAAAAATTGTTTTATTTTTTTATTTTGTTGCTGGTTTTTCTAAGATTACTCAAAAGCCGCATTTTAAAGTTCTAATCCTAAAACTTGGAGCTACGACTTTCCTTTTTTTTTAATTTTTGTGCGACCATTGTTGAAGATTGACCAATGGATTTTTTTTTATGATTCCTTAATTTATTCCAGTAGTGTATCCCATAGTCAAAAGCCGGCTTAAGACTTGAATGCGATTCTGTTTGACCATCTAACAAAAGGTTAAGCATAAAATAAATGATATCCAAAGATGATATTAATTATGATGATGATGAGACGTTCACGACTTTAAGCTTGAAAGGTCTAATTAAAACGGTAGCCCAGTTTTGATGGAAAAATATTATTTTAATTTCTTGAAAGATCAAAGACGTATTTTCCAAAATAAAATGAACTAGCAAAGGCAGTATCAATTTCTGTAAAACATTTTATTTATCTACATTTAAACTCCTCCCCTAATTCCAAACACCTTTGAATGCGTATCCAATCAAAATACCAGCAATTCACAAAGGTATCCTATATTACATTCCAGTCAAATGAAAGGGGTTGTGGGGTGGAACCAATCACTGTGAAAGGAAAGGTTTAACCCCAACAAAGCCTGTAAAATGCTAAATAAAGATTTCCTTATATCGAACACTCGTGGTATCTGCTTGACCTGACTAGAAAAGATTACTTCAATTGATTCTGCAGGTAAAAGGATTGTGTTGCGTATCAGATTGCAAATCGATGAAAATTTCAAGTTGAGCTTCCTCTATTCTGTTGCAGTTTATAAAATGGGTTTATAATTTCGTAGAAAAAAATAATATTAAAGAAGGTTTTTGATACAAGTATCAAATAATGCCTCGACTGCTAAGCATAAGGTCTTTTTTTTTTTGGGGTCGGATATCATCAAATGACCTCTCGCTCTGGGCATAGCGGTATAGAGTGTCAGACTTCTACTTACTAAAAACCACCCATGTTCTTTCTTAGCCCTTGTGCCGTGGCCGCGGTATCTCTATCGAAGAACCCGAAGCTCCGGGAGCATAAAGTCTTGGGTTCGTTTCCCGTGCCAGAAAAGTGGTATTGATTTTTTCCATCAGGAATTTCTTAGTAGCTGCCACAGATTGAAGCATGGCAAAAATAACTGGCAAAATGTGGATGTACTAATATTAGGTACACCTCTACCCAACCCTACGGGGATTACAGACGTGATGTTCTGTTATCGACTAAAAGCCAAAATCCATCGTTCGATCGGTTTACTATTGAGTTTTAATTTACTTTTCATTATGTTCGAACGTTTCACTTCCAAAGAAAAATGCTGTTGGTATACAATAAAAAAAATAAAGCGTCTGATATCAAAATATACGCAAGTTTGGATAGTATTTGTTTGTTACTCAGTCACGTTTCAGCAAAGAAAATGTCGATAAAGTTTAGCTGAACAAGATAACAGTAGTCAACGTCCTTTTCCGAGACCCATAAACATCCTCTGTACAAAGTTTAGGAGTTCCTGCAATAAACAAACATACAAGCGGACTTCCTTATTTATTGTATTAGTCCTAACATAAGTTTTACATGGAAAACTTTGACGTAGAAATGTCACAATATGACAAACTAGAGTAGATATAGATCACAGGCTCGACTTTGGATGGTTTACATAACATCACAGCTGTAAGCCAAAGGTATAGGCAGAAGGGGCCATTAGTGAATATATTCACATTGAGCCAGTTTTGTTTAAGTTCAACCATTTTGCATGGTTTGTAAATGAAAAAGCCAGGAGTAAAACTTATGCGTTTTTCCTGTATACGGGGATTACAAAGCCCCGGATACTTTTTCCGAGGGCTAAATATGTTATGCTACCGAGGACTTTTTGCTTTTCTTTCCTTAATTTTTATCCGACTGTGTCGAAGCCCAAAAGGAGGGTTATGTGTTTCACGTGTATGTCCGTTTCTTCGTTGCCTCACAACTCCTAAACGAATAAAGGTGTTTAAATAAAATATACGTCGTTAGATTCGTCTTGATGGAGTGTCACTGGCTGTAAAATTATCAACAAAGATAATTTCAGGATTTAGGGGCCCATATCGCGGAGTTCATAAATAAATTGTATATTAAATTATGAAATGAATGAAAATAGAATGGGGGGTCCATTCTATTTTCATTCATTTTTTCATCCGCCTGCTCGCAAGTTTTGTTTGATTTAAAATGTGCTTGTGTTTTACTTTTTCAGTCGGGTTTTTTAGTTTTTTAAATAAGTAGTTTTTTTAAGGTAGTTGTTGTAAAGTGGGGAAATGGTAGGTCAACGTTATTCATCATGATGGAATCGAAGATGTAGACAGACAGAATTGGTTCCTAATAATCAAGAATTCTGGGAAAACGGGAAGCTTTTGCCCGGTATTAGCGACATCAGAGAAAACTCATACATAAATAAATGGGTAAAATTGATGCCAACCAAGAAAAAACGAAGAAACTTTTAAAAGGTCGAGATTAGAGACAAAAAGCGACAAAGGGCTTTGTTTGTTAATATGTAGTGATGTTAACATCAAACCTTATGGTTTTCCTCAATATACGTGCTCGGCGCTAAAGCTTTTAAGAGCAAGTTCGGTACCGAGACCTCAGGGAGTAACAAAGAGGCCGACGAACATCTTATTCACAATACTCCATAAACGATACCCCAGGATAAGGGAAAATATATCAAAACCAGTGTTTGATTTCTTCTGTAATCTGTTTGAGCTTAAGGGACGGCCATGACCGGGAAAGGATAATGAGACGAAAGTCGGTCAAATGTAAAATGATTGCTAAAATTTTATTTGTCGATGAAGCTTAAGTTTGATGTTTCCATATTCTCGACCTTGTCATATTCTCAAACTGGTTTTATCTATAGGTGTAATAGGTAACAGTAAAATGTATTATTGAAAATAAGTTATTGCTTTGTGTTTGAAAATAATACAAAGAACTATAAGCAAATAGTCGATAATTTTAGCGTTTCATTTCTACAAAGTGTCACTTATCACATCCGTGCGAGAAATTGACAATGAGATAAGTGTCAATATCTTTTGTGTAGCAATTCTATTGTTATATCTTCGGAGACTTGCGAAGCGTAATAAGAGCCTCAAATAGCTAGATACAGCCTAGCACCGCCTCTTAAACATCTAACTGCCTCGTCTACGATAGACTCCGCCTGTATGCAAATGTGGCGGAAGAGCCTCAGGCTGGGCGACCGGGGAGGTTGTGGTGAAGAGGAAGGCGGGGAGAGGGGGGTCACAGACCGCCGGGTCAACATAGCCCCGACCGTATTTTTGCGCCTCGTCAAAGTAAAATTAACGCGTTAGAATTGCAAATCATTCCGCGACAAAGAAATGACAAGGAGCCAGGCCGACGGCGTTGTGGATTTTTCTCATAACGCCCATTATGCCGCTTTGTTTTTTTTTTCACAAACGGCTCTTCCTTAATATTAAAGCCATATAAATTTGATTTTTCTATTTGAAACAGAAAATGCGGACGCTAACGCAATATGGATGTGTGCCGCCGGCTACAATCGATAGCGAATGCTTTTTTCCCATTGTTCCCTCGTTACGGCACACAATTTCGCAGTACCTACGTGTGCAATACAGGAACTTGAAAAAAAGGTATATACGGGAATGTAAGGCTAAACTGGCATTAACCTATCATACTCTATCTTTGTTAGTAAGCCTTTTTTAGCCATCGAAGTGGTTTTTTTTTTTTTATTGACTTTTGAAGGATTCTATTTAAATGCGTAATAATGAATATTCTGGACTTAATTTAATTTATTTTTGCCTTTAATATACTTATACTATAACATCTTGACATCAATACTATTTATTTGTCTTGTTTTTTTTTTGTAATTTAGCATGACTATAACGCATGTTTGACAAATAAATTATTCTTTCTTTTTTTCCAAAATATTAACAAAATATCATCAACAGTTTAATTTGCCAATGAATCACAATATCATTAGCTTAAAACGTAAACGGTTAGAAGAAGATGAGGAAATATTTAGCACAAAATGTACTCCCACCATTACCTAGTGGTTTGTTCTCTTACCTTTGAACGTCTGTTGTTGACCTGGATTTCTAGCGGTAACAGCCTTCACAGTAACTCCTGGTCCTCCATACTGGATATCCGTGACAGATGTTCCCAGCCTGATGTCCAGGCCATCAGCCAGTGCCACTGGCACGCAGGAATAGCCATTGCGAACTGAAACAAAAGAAAATAGTTTAAAAGCTGCTTCATCCTTGTCTCTTTTGATAGTGTTGAGTCAGTTTTTAGAGGTTCAGCATTTGTGTCGTAGGTATTGGATCGTTGTTTCTACTTAAAGAGTGTAAAATTACCCTTAAGGCAAACGAAGGGCACTTGTTATCCCCACCACTGCGAACATTTTTTGTTTTAGACCATGCCTGGGAACCCCCTAGTTACAGAGATATTGGGGGTCAAAGTTCAAAATGATGCACAGCTGTTTTTGTAAACACTTGTTTTTCAGGTTTTAACTTTACCTAAAATACCTCCATGACCCTTTTACTATTCAAAGCATCCACTAGCACAATGTTTTAAAAGTGCTACATTGAGTTTTACCGAAAAATGAAATTTTTGACCCCAAGAAAAAAAGTCGTTTCCCAGCAAACAGTTTTGCGTAGAAGTACTTAGTTTGATGTACAGAATGCTTGGTTGACGTCTATGTGTGAAGGGTTAATTTACACCCTGTATATTTGGTTTATCACTGAACCCGTCTAAAATCTGCTCAGAGTTAAGGCTCTTATCATATTTTTGTTTTTTTTTAGAATATCACGGGTAAAATATACGTCAAACGCGAGTCTTTTAAAACTAAAATCATAATCAACTGGTTACCACATTTCGATGGACTATCACCATCAGGGATCATAGAACTGACCATGAGTCTTACGGTTAATAAAGCTTTGCATGCTGCTAAATATAGAATGATGTACCTAAACACGTTTAAAAAATAATTGGTGATGATTCTTTGCAAGGTGTAAAACGAAACAGAGCAAACGAGTTGCCCTGGTTATTTTAACGATCCATACAACGTCTTATTAGATTGTACAATTTGTATTATTGGATTTTGTTAACCTGTCTATATCAACAAATTTACCAACACAGACCTACTCTTTATATACATAATATCGGCATCAACCGGAAGGGCCGCGTTCAAATTGTTGAACAGTTGTTAACAGCTGTTTCATTATAAATCGTAAAGTCCAAGTTTTAATTAAACTTGATTTGATTATAGTTACTTTCAACTCCTGAAAATGAACGACGGCAATGATTTTATTATAATTATGCAAGAAGATCTAAAGAGCCTAATACATAAGATGTTAAGTATATCAGTAATAGTTTAGTTTAAAAGTAGTAAAATCTTCTAACTTATTCCAATATTCTTTTTTTTGGGGGGTGGGAAATCATCGAATAACCCCTCCCACCACCCATGTTCCTTCTTAGCCCTTTATGTCAAGGCCGCAGTATCTCTTACAACATCCCGCAGCCCCGACTCGCGTCGGCCATTCCCATGTTGCTGAAATCTCTTTGATGCGCACGTGGAACATATATAATGTAATATACTTCCACTCTAACCAGATGCAGCTGGATACCATTATTTTACATGGAGCGATTGCTTATCTGACCTCTACAACCCATTAAGTATTGGGTAATATGATACTTCTTGGTAAGACTGGTTGACGAATTTCTAAGTTATTGTAACGCGAAATGAAAAGCTCAAACCTTTATAATGCTTTATCCATTTGTTCTGCACAGTAAGTACCTACCTAATAATCACGCTAAATCCTTTTTATCAATTTAATTTGTCTCCAAGGGTTTAAAGAGATCTACTATCTACGTAAACAAGGCCTTTGGTGCAACTATCTTAGCTTTGTCTCGAGAGGATGCTGGTCCACTTGTATCTGGCCGATAAACGGGCACACACGATGATCTCACAATGCAGTTTTCAATTAGCCTGATAGCACGGCGCACTATTGTGTTTTAATAACTTTAAGTGGATTTTCTTCCTCCATTAAATTGGTCGATGGACCTAGAGTTAAAATGTGTATAGAGGTTAAACATACTTAGTGCAATTTTATTGATGTGTAAAACTATTTTGATATTGTTCTTCTTCTATTCTGGATTGTTTTTCTAAACTAATATTTTAAAGAGGAAATATTTGTTTGTACCAATTTAACTCAAAAACTACTTGACCGAGAGACTTGAATAATGTAACGCAAAGTGTAACTTTTTATTCGTAAAATGTCTTTCATCGAATGCGCTGCGAAAGTTATTGGTGACAGCGCAAAAAAATGTGCTACAATATCAAAGAGCACATCAATATTGTTACGTCGGTCATCTAGAATCTTCGAGAAACCTTGCTAATAACTGAGAAGTACCTACACGTGAATTCTAGTAGTTACCTATTTCCATTCTGTAGGTATAACTACCGCGCCCGGCGTCGGCGGTACTTGCCATTTTAATTTCGACCGTATACCTACGGCGTAAAGTAACTTCTTCTTTGTTGGTTACTTTATCTTTGAAGTTTATTTTTTTGTTAATGTTTTTTTTCTGGATGCTTTATGGAATAATAGGGATTTTTCTCGAATATCTTTTGTTTGTTGGTGGTATAAAAGGACCGAGAGAGAACGAAGCGAGTCAGAGTCTCTTTCTAAGAGAAATCTAGTCCGACAAAGTGTTTAGTAGTGTTGAATTGATTGTGTATAAGTTTAAGTTTTAAGTTTTGCGAGTGATAAAAATAATTCGTGTGTTCAATTGGTAGTGCTTTTATTTATCCCATTCCCAGCTCGTAACAATATGTTAAAAAACAGCACATCAAACGCCTCTCTCTAACGGATAACTCACAAATACTGCTTTTACTATTGAAATCTAAACTAATTACTTACTATACCGATTATCGGTCACCAATGGATAGAGTGTTTATCGAGTACGGTTTAATATAATTTTATATGATACTTTTGGTCGCGATAACCGACATCCACACGGGCAAAGCCGCGGGCGAAGTGCTAGTACCTACTTCATAAATCTAATAAGAATGCTTCCTGGTTAAAAAAAAATAAGTTTAAAAACTAAAACCCGACTACTAATAAAAACGCAGGCTAATAAAACCGCGGTCTTAAAAGTATTAAACAAGAAAAATCGCCTAGTAAGTAGATTATTTGATAAATTATAGAGGACAGCCGTAGTCGCATGTCACTGATACCTTATGCGCCTTCATGGCGTTCTCATTGATACAGAAGTCAGCTGCTAGTTGCCATTAGCAAAGTGGCATGCGACTACGACTGTCCTCTATAATTTATCAAATTATCTACTTACTAGACGATTTTTCTTGTTGAATACTTTTAAGACCGCGGTTTTATTAGCCTGCGTTTTTATTTGTAGTCGGGTTTTAGTTTTTAAACTTATTTTTTTATTTGAATTTTATTTTTGTGTGTTATTCAATAATTATACGTAATAATATGTTACTTTCATAATGTAATATTCTACTAAATGTTGGTTTGTTATTTACATAATACGAGTAAATAACACAGACTAGACCGCGAGAACTGTTTTACCGCAATCTAAACGTATATGTTGACTTGAACTATAATATAATATACATATTTGTCATGTACTCGCCAAGACCTTTCATTTGATACCAAACATGTTACGATTATCTCAATTTAATTTTTTTTGACCTTAGAATTTGACATTTAAATTCCGTCATAAAAAGAATTGTTATTATTGTATAGCCTATGTCACCAGCGTTATTTTCACAAATCTATTGACACCTCATTTTATAAAATAGCTTCAGTGGTCTAGGCGCTACGGTGGAACATACAAACATACATACATAGACTGCCAAAATCATTACCCTTCCTTTTGGCTTCGCCGTAGTCGGGTAAAAATAGGATTCTAATTAGTCCATACCTACGTATTTTTTGTTTTATCAAATCAATAAGATTTGACGAAGATAAAGCGCGTCAAAGATTGGAGTGGGGGTTCGTGACGTCACTAACCGGTAAAAAAATGACATACTAATGTCTTAGAATATGACGTCACACGAGTTTTCAAAACACTGTATTGTCTTCATTGTTTGTTTACGTGAAATAAGAAAAAACACGTGTCCATATTTTTTGGTACATAATCTATCTGACGGACTAATTAGATTTTTTTTTGTTATAATAATATGAGTCTTTCACAATGTAGAGGTCCTTAATTCGGTTCCCAGGACAGACAAAGTTTTGTTGGGTTTTTGAATCAGGAACTTCCCAGTAGCACCCACGGAGTGTGGATAGGTATGTGCCCAAATACATGGAACTTAAACAACGAATTAAGGCGAAATTTGGGTGACCTGATGGGTCCGCCTCTGCCTATCCTTTCAGGGATTTCATAGTGGTGATGTTACGTTGTGTCAAAAAAGAACCTTACATTTATGTTCTAATCCGGCATAAAAGTTTACATCGTATGAAACATACTTGGTACTCGCCCAAATGAACTGAAAAATATAAAACCACAATGTATTACACTGCTCGGTTTGGTTTTTGGCCCGAAAGGCAAGTTAAGACAGAATTGCATGTATAGGTATGATAGGTACAGAAGATTTAATACCTCTCATAAAAAGTTCCATATTTCCAAAACCTCCCGTTTCAAACCCATAGCACTGCAGGACATGGATAAACCACGGTTTTAGAGATGTCCATTCTTACAACGGTACTATTCTATGCACTGGAGGCTACTTTCAGCTTGCACTTGCAACATTGTACCATTTAACGATATTAGCCTAGTTCGTTGTCACAACAAGCCGTGTTCCACGAATAAACTGCCCGAAACTAAAGTACCATAAAAGGAGACCGCGAAATGTGTGCAGACAGACCTAACAATATCAAATACAAACAATAGTGTCATTGCAGGAATAGATGTTAAACGTAGTTTAAATTAAACGTTTATTCGTAAATGCCATTATTGTCGATGGTGTACAGTTTAATTTGTTATGTTATTTAGATAACGGCGATTTAGAATTATTAACATTTCAGTTGTTAGAGGTACTTAATATTAACATCGAATTCCATTTAATGTTCTCTCATTGTTCTTAAGTTATTGTCACGATTATTATAATCGAGGACTAGTCTATTTAACATCATAGCCTACACTCTATTACAAAATTTCGAAATAATGATCATAACAAGGACAAAATAATATTAATAAAAGTATCCCATTAAGCAAATAAAAGTGGTTTTTATTTTCTTAATGGGATACAAGTACTTCTTGTAAAATCAACACAATTTTGCAGTCAGCAGTCGCTACACACGGAACGCACCGTCTTCTTCAAAGCGAAATAATTTTAAGGAGCTTTTTATTCACCGCGAAACACCGACTTGGTTTCCGAGCTTATTACCGATTTTATTATGTGTTAATGTCGGTTGAGAACATCTAAAGCTTTGAAGCCAACAAAAAATATTTCAATAACATTGTTAGCCGTTAACTGGACTATAACCGCTGGCCATTACCTCGGCAATTTACCCGAACACGATATTGAACTGGTTTTCAATATACCTACATGACCAAGTTTACCTCGAAGATGATATCCGGGTTCTGTCAAAATCTGACAAATTAGGATTCAATTTGTTTATTAAAGCATCACATTTTTCTTTTTTGGTAGGTATTATCGATAACTAATTACTAATGCATACACCTATTGACGGGTTTGTGTCCAATGTTTTTGTCGTGTCACGGGCGGTTTTTATTTAGTGTCTCAAAATGTTTGCTAAAACCGATTTACCGCTTACAGTTATCAACATAATTCGTCGAGATAGACCCAACTGACACATTGATCGGCGTAGTCATCAATAAAAGAATGTGTAATTTTGCACGACATCTTCAACATCTTGAATAATCTTACTCACCACCTATTCGTAACTATCTAGCTCACAAGATTCCTAAACTTAAACACAAACACCCTTCCTTAGCACAGATAATACAGTTTCCTTGAAGCCTGAACCCTTAAATAGGCTTTGAAACGGAATTAACAAGGAGACCGCCGGCGGTTGGGACGAAAGAGCTCCCAATTTACCGTCCACCTGGAGTGCATCCTGACATTGTAGAGTTTAATGTCGTTACCACGGTTTGATGCCCGTATGAAGCATGCGATACCGCAGACTGGCCCGTGCGGATTACACGGGATTTTAGGGTAGATGGAAATGTTACTGTGTTGATGAAACTAGAGAGTACTAAAGAGCCACTTTACACTATTACTTATTTCCAGGGTTTCCTTCTTTACTGGGTTTGTTGAAAGTATTACCGGTTTTTTTTCAGACGGTGATCAATCATCAAATGACATGGGCAGAGCGGTAGGCAGTGTTCTGACACTCCCTACCGCTCTGCCCATAGACTTCTACTGAGTAACAACTATCCAAGTTCCTTCTTAACCCTTTGTATCGAGACCGCGGTGTCTTTTTCGACCAACCCGCAGCCCCGACGGGAAAGTGTTTGACCAGAAGTGAAGTCTATACCACAGAAAGAAGTACACAAATAACATGTACAGTCACCTGCAAAATTGCATGGATACCTTAATGTGTATTTATCTGTGAGCGTTGATAACTACACACATCAAAAGTGTCTAGGGATCAAGCATTTTTATGCGGATTTCTTGAGATTGAGATGTGGCTTTGTAATAAATTTATGATTTCATAAATTTATATGGATCCTTTTTGGTGCATTTCATAATTTGAATCAGGAACTGTGAATCAAATTCGAGTAAAAGATGAAAATCAGCAGTCAATATTTTCCCTATAAAAACATACAACGCATTGAAGACATTATTAGTGCTACTGTTTCCCTACTACTGATTAAAACCAACGTTATTATGGAGCGGCGTTACCGAAGCACTGGTACCGTGGCTGAGCGCCATGGAGGACGGTATCGCTGCACCACACGGAGACAAGACCGATACATTCAAATCTTAACTCGAAGAGCTCCAACAATAACCGCCATGATGTTAGCCGTGAGGCTTCATCACTCTTCAGGGAACTTAATTAGCGACCAAACAGTCAGAAACCGCTTGCATGAAGTGAACCTTCATTCCCGAAGACCGCTACGGGTACCACCTATAGCAATGCACAATCGTAGGATTCGATATCAATGGGCTCTTGAACACAGAAATTGGGCAGAAGAACAATGGCGTTTCGTGTGCTTTTCTGATGAGTCTCGTTTTGGTATGAGACCGGATACAAGACGTATACGACACTGGAGAACCCCTGGACGCCAACAGCGATTAAAATCCTGCCAGGAAGTCCATCCTTATAGTGGTGGAACCATCATGGTATGGGCGGGTATTTGGATCGGCGGAAGAACTGAGTTGATTTGGATCAGAGGCAACCTCAACGCTCAAATTTATGCTGAGACGATTGTGTCAGACGTCATCGTTCCTCTACAAGTGCAAATCGGTCCCTTATTTCAGTTAATGCATGATAATGCACGACCGCACACCGCAAGAGTTGTAAGACAGACTCTCGCCGCAGCTAACATCAATGTCCTGCCCTGGCCTGCTCAGTCGCCAGACTTGAACCCGATTGAGCATGCATGGGATATGCTACAGAGAAGAGCTCTGCCGAATATGGAGGGTATCCAGTCGCAAGAAGACCTTTTTTTGTTGTTGCAACGAACATGGGCGGCCATTCCACAGCGTGATTTGGATGAACTCATTTTGAGTATGCCAAACCGATGTTCTTGTGTTGTTAGTGTTCGCGGTAGAAACACGGATTATTAATTGTTTAAGTTACCCAATAAAATTTTAAAGAAAACTGTTATTTCAGTCTTTTTTTCGAACTTTAATGTTAGTGGTTCAAATGTCAAAAATCCCTTTATTAGGAAAATGGCAAATTTCTTTATTAATGCAAAGGTAACTTGGTTTATCGTTACTGTGACAAACGAAAACACTTTATTTGATGAAAGAAAATTTTAATTAATATCAATCAGGAGAAAAGTTATTGCAAAAATATATGTTGATCCCTAGACACTTTTGATGTGTGTAGTTTACGTTAGGTGGCATCATTTCTCACTTCATACAGTTTTAGTTCTAAATTGTCCATGCATTTTTGCAGGTTACTGTACATAACAATATGCACGACCAAGGAATCATTATTATAAAGAATAATAATATGTTAGATTTTTTTAACCTGAGCTCGTTGAACAACCAATAGAATCTCTGACGAAATTTTCTAATGCAAAACCTTAGTTTTCACTTAAAATTTCCAGCGTTATTAGTTCAGTGTTCGTTACATTATTTTCCCTTCTCATAAATATCCATAGAGGCAATCTCGGCTGTACCATGCTAGTATTTGTCACATCAAGTTGATCTATGTCAGCAGCGTGAATCTCGATCACGGAACGTTGGCAGTCAACGTGATTTGTTGGTTTAACAGGGGAGGGCAACGAGAATCCACCTCTAAACAATGTTACGATAGCGCTTGACGGCAGAAACATAGACAAACTTGCTAAATATTTCGATCAAGATTTTGTATCCGCAGAGGAGAATTCACACGATACAAAGAGGTTATTTATCAAAGTAATGAAGAGTATAACGAGTAATGTACTGAGTGAACGATTCATCAAACATAAAGCTTACCCCAAGGCAGAAACACTTGAGAAATAGATGGCTATATTTCTTTTAAGACGTTTCTCATGAACAAGGAAATAATTCAAATATTGTCTTAGGAACTTCTAAAAATAAATGATGTTTCATGTTATTTGTCTTATTATAAGAAAACTCTCTTCAATTGTATTTACGTTGTTAAGCAAGTATTACAATATGTTCAGCTTGTTTAAATTGTAGTTACTAGATGTTCTGTGTATATTTGTACAATGCAAGCTTCCTTACAAAACAGATAATAATGTTCACAGCACCGTGGAATTCTATCTCGAATGTTAACTGTCGATCGCAAGTATTCGGAATGAGGTATTTGCATTGGTTACACACACGAAACGAAGAAGTTACAATTGAAACATTCTAAATACTTACATCCCACACAAGTTCGCGAGTATCGCATTAAGGATTGAGTAACTTTGTGAAATATCAAAAGCTTACGGTATCCGAGTTAAATGGCAAAAGTTCAGCGCTACAGCTCATTGCTTGTGTAAAATTGTATGGTGGAATCTAGAATACCGGCGGCCATCGGGGTGGGTGCAGAATTAAAATTGGCGATAGCGACGCGACGCAGCGTACCACATGGAAAATACTCTGAAAATCGGTGCCCTCGGGCAACCGACTGGCGACCGCTGTGGGTACGTGAGTAGAACCACTGGATGCGACTCGTGTGTCCAGCCATTATTATGGGTTTGTTTGGCCAGCGCTCTTTTTGCGTTGTAGTAGAAAAGATCAAATTTATTTGGCTCTATAAATGTTTCAGTCGTTGACGCTTTGTGCAATTTACATGAAAAATGCATGTATGTGCACATATCTAAATTTAATTTCTGCTATTTAGGTTACCTTTATTTCACAGTTGTACAATGATTCCTCTGAAATGTAAAGCAAAGCGTCTTTCACAAGCCTTGTAATCGTATCGGATCAGATACTGCTTTTTAAAATCTTACGAACATTCTGCCGGGACACTTATGTTTATAAAAATATCTGCAATGCAAAGCTCATCCAGTAACGCGAAAGACAATAGATCTGCGGACGGAACCACGTTATGCATGTTACGTTAGTACATACATGCACCCCTATGGAACTTCTCATTGTCGACAGTTTTAGAACCGCTTTAGCAATTTGGTTTTGTGGTCTTGTGTGGAATTTTTGCTTTATGGTCTAAGCTTTAAATACTTTCTTTTTGGCTTTTGAAACAGAACAGTATTTAGGCGAAAAAGAAAAATTCTTTATTAGAAAACAGAATCGTGTATTGTTGAAGCCATCGTAAAGATAGGTAAATATTTCGTTTTACGGTTGAAATTTAAACCAGAGAGATAAGAAATAAATGTGTGACGTGGTATTTGCGCGAAATGAAATTATAATTCAACGCGGGCCGTAACTGTTGAAGATAAGTTTTGTTTATGTAACATTGTGTATTTCAAAATTTACGATTGTCGATTTTAATTCGGGAATCGGCCCATTAACGCGACGGCGGGAAAAAATACGCGGCAATTCGTTGCTTAAAGAACATTAAATTAAGCGTAATTTGAATAATTTTACGTGGCGGTGAACACAAATAGCTGTAATTAAAGTACAAGTAGGTATATTTCGCAAATTGTGCCAAACGGAAAACAAAGGATGGCCGAAACGCTTAGTGAGCACGATCAATGTGAGCAAGCTGCATTTAAATACACAGACATGGAGAAAAATAATTTTGTGTATTATATTCAAATAAATATTGCAAAAAAGAGTAATGGTGTTTATAAATTTCAATAAGAGAGTTACAATCACAATTATATCCAATAAACTATTGGTACGAAAAATTATGTTGTGTCAAAAGTGCATAATAAATCTTAAAACACATTAAATAAATACATGTAATGCAACTTAATGGACATTCAGTTCGAATTTCAAACAGATAAACTGAAAACAATTGATGACATGACATACGAATGATAAATTAACAATTGGATCGTCAAACAAAACAATTGAATTTCGTCGGCCATTCGATTGCTAATTATTCAAACAGGGAGTAATTCACTATTTAAATATTAAAACTTTAATCATTCATTTTTTGCGCAGTATTTTTCGGGTGGAGCGACGTTCGTGTTGGATCAGTTTTTACATTCTTTTTAAGTTTTTACGTAATAATGTTTTACTATAGGAGCTCGTGCCTAAATACGTGTAGATATTTAAGTTAAGCTGCGCTTGCTTAGGTTGGTCTGTGGATAGGTGACCACCAGTTACATGCCGAGTTTCCTAAAAGCCTCGGAAAACACGTTAAGACGTTGGTCGCGGCTACCATTTGGCGATCTTTGATAGTCGTTGCAGTGTTCCGATAGTTCTAATAACCAGTCTTACCAAAGAGTGTCGTATTACTCAGTACCAACTGGGTTGTGGACGTAGAGTGGATGTGACAGGCAGTCGTTTCATGTAAAATACTAGTATTTAGCTGCATTTCGTCAGACTGCAAATCGAATGCAACAGAAAAGGGAAACGACTAGTCTAGTTTGTTAGGGTATCAGTCGAATTTGTACGAAATAATTGCGGACGCGACTCAAGACACTGAACCTTCAGGTATTAAGTATACTGAAGTAGTCTGCATCGGTTAGACGAAGCCTTTAAGTAAACGTTTTCAGTTAAAACTAAACGATGTAAGTACTGTAGAAGTAAGTACAAAAAAGCATAAACAATGTTTAAATATACAGGGTGTAAATTAACCCTTCAAACATACGTCAACCAGGAATTCTGTACATCAAACTAAGTACCCCTACGCTAAAATTGTTGCTGGGATACGACTTTTTTTTTTGGGGTCAAAAATCACATTTTACGGCAAAACTCAATGTAGCACTCTTATAACATTGTGCTAGTGGATGCTTTGAATAGTAAACGGGTCATGGAGGTAATTTAAGTAAAGTTATAACCTGAAAAACTAGTATTTACTAAAAACAGCGGTGCAAAATTTGGAACTTTGACCCCCAATACCTCCGTAACTAGGGGGTTCCCCGGTATGGTCTTGAACCAAAAAATGATCACAGTGGTGGGGCGAACAAGTGCTTTTCGTTTGCGCTAAGGGTACTTTTACATCCTTTATGTAATCCTACTTCTCACTACTATTATAACTTCTAACGTGTGAGTGGATGAATGAACGGTTGTTTCCAAATTTATTTGGAAACAACCCCATTTTTATCTCGCTGTATGATCCCATGGGACAGTTACGACACTCAACGTGGGTGTACATAATTTTGGCTGCAGATTGCTGTGGTAGTTCTAACATGTTCAATCATTTTCTAGGACCTATTTTATGGATGGTGGGAAATCATTAAATGACACCTCAAGCCCTGGGCAGAGCGGAAGGGAGTGCCATACTTCTACTGACTAAAAACCACCCATGTTCGTTCTTAGCCCTTTGTATCCGGGGCCGCGGTATCTGTTTCGAAGAACCCGCAGCCGTACATTTTCTATCATCTACATATTAATACACAATAATAATTACAAAGCTTCACAGTATGCAGGTTGTGCGTCGGGGTCGCGGGTTCGAATTCCGCACAGAGACAAACGTTTGTATGGCCTACAGTTATTTGTTCAGGCATGGACTGTTGGGTGTATGATTTATGCGTATAATGCCTCCTTACATACAGGAAATACTAGGTGAATGTTAGCTGTTTATTTATTCAAGATAGGTATTAAAATTCAGCTGTCTTGAAAGCTGTGTGATTATATTATTGTATAATGGTGGTAATGGTTATCATTTGATGGTTAAAAAAGAGCTTATAACTTTTTATCTTGTTTTAAATTTTTTGTACCCTACGACTTATTGTCGGGTACAACAGCTGCAGCTGCAACTGTAACATGAAAATATCGTAAAAAGAAACCTTCTCCACAAGAAACCACCAACCTGAGTCGAGCACCTCTTCTCGACGCTTTATAAGTGCCGATGTAGGCCTATGTGAAATAAAATATTTCGATTGAATGTAGTACATTTTTTTACAAGCATGCTACTCGTAAGTAATAGCCAACAGCTTTAAACTTAATGTCGAGTAAACATTCTTTTCAGTGTATAATTTGTCCATTATTGCGACTTTATGACTGTCGACTGCGACAAAATCCAGCGATTTGTCACTTAATAACAGGCGGTCTGTTTTACGAGCTTTTCGTATTCCGTGCGTAATAAATTTTGTTTTCACAGAAAGGACTTAGGTCTAAAATTTTATTATTAGATTGTACTTATACTTTTATAGTCAACTTTATCAAACGGGATTACATTGGAATACCAACAGGGCGACATCGTAAACCCATGGATACCTACACAACACTTTGATTTTTAATAGCAACCTGTATTGTTCGTTCCAATTTATGTCGTTATATTTTAATATGATATTGTAGGTTTAATAATGACTATTACAGTTAGTGCATACTATGTTATAGACTCGGCCATTAGTGTGCCGTAGGTAGTTCGTAAGCTATTCCATTACCCACATAACAATCTCAGGGCGCGACTGTATCTGTTTCACAATAAACGTAAACCGAGACTTGAATGAAACTGAGATTAATGATCATCAAAACCTGAAAATGAAATCCATAAAAGGTTTCGTTAATGACTGGTACCTTTATATTGTAATAAAATAAGCCCAAAAAGATTATTACAATAAAGTGAGCTGTCAGTATTCATATTAATGCACTCCATTACCGCTGAACGACTCGATTCGGCAGCAAATTCCCCTATCATTCACATCATAACGTATTAATTAGCGTTTCATAACACTTAGGGACCCAAATGTCATGTTCCTCTGTCATATATGGCATGAGTTAGGCCCGTGCCGAAGATTATCGACGGTCCCTCGAGACACAGTCTCCATAACCCGAAACGACGACACGGGTACTCAAATACCCAAAGACCATAAAATTAACGACCATCCCTTTTTGTCGCATACAGTAAATAAGTTGACACGCAACGTATGGAAATTCAATTTGGATAGTGATGCGCGTGGGCGAGATGTCAGAGATACGCGCGTCGTCAATGTAAACGAATGAAGATTGAGAAACGAATAAATCGTAAAAAAAATATAATTAGTGTATATACGTTAGGCTAATCGAGCGTTTGACGAGGGTCGGCCGAGGTCGCGGCGTGCACTCCGGCAGCCGGGCAGGGAGCACGGAGGGACTACAGCTTGGCTCATTATTCGGACAGACGCGCTCCAACGCCTTTTAGCCCTTTGACGTGGAAGGCCCTATTGAGCGGCTTGTTGATCTCGCCTGTTAATTACTGACCTCCACTTTAACTTTTAACTAGCCTGTCTGCACGTGACGATTGACAAACCAGACGAAACAAAACATAAAAAGAAAAGGTTTGGAATAAAATCCATGAAACCACCAACGAAATATCTTGAACGTGTTGGTTTTAATCAGCATCAAAAGTGAATCCGAAGCGAAAGATATTCAAATGAAGAACGGGCTCGATCCGCGACAAGGATGAAGCCGAAATCAAGGCAGCGGAATCGACGAATAAAACTGTTGATTACGTACCGCGCAAAGTTACGCTCCGTCGATCGGAATTTTATTTACTTGCTCGTTCGAAAAACAAATATGATGGCTTTTAATTTATGATCGTGTCCGCCGAGCTCCCGATGTTACAGCCGCAATATACCAGTATATGAACCTCGTGATACTTATTTCAAATTCGTGATACGTATTTTTGTTGTAACTTTTTATTTGTGTCGTGACGACGGTGTGCGAGCTAATGGAGATATCGTATCTGTCATATCAAGAATATACCATTTGACAGTTTTATTGCGATCGCATGGGATGTTTAGATAAAAGACAAGTTATCCAAGGGTAGGGATGTCATTACTCGGTGGGATCGATGAGTCTTAAATCAATAACATACTTAACATTGATAACGTGCTTTTAATTTAAGTCGATAATTTCTGCTTTTGTCGTAAATCAATCAAGCTGGTAGATAAATATTGATCAAATCAATTATTGTAAGTTGTAGCCGATTGCAACGTGTTCGTATATGGACATTATGTATTTAACTTTTCCCTTATACGTCAAAGGGGCATTTGTTAGTGTTGTTTTAAAAAACGCCTTGGCTGGCGGACGAGCGAATACCAATAAAGCTAGTCGTAACCCAACCCACTTCTAAGACCAGAGCGGCGTACTGTAATCGCTACCAGACAAAAACTTGACTGGGGATTCCACTCCGTTGGCCCTTCGCGCCCCTCAACAATGTCCGCAAAAAATCTTGCTAGGGTTAATAAATTGTTATATTCCTTTACGTTATACTTATTTGTTTTGAATCGATCTATTTTCTTTTTTCTTGCATTGTATCGACTGCACTGAGTGTCACCACAATGAGTGGGATTTATATTTATTAGTATATGATTTTATTAACTTTGTACCGGAAATACTTAACTACTACAAAATTTCTTAAAAAAATTATTAGCTTTTAATTAACCTAATTTGAAAAGTAAAACTCGGAAAGTAATAAGGAAAAAGACCATTAATAAACGAAAATTACTTTCTGTGACGAAACGTTTTATTAACCTAATTAAAAAGCGCGTCAGCGCCCAAAATGAGGAAAAACTCCACGAAAAAAGATGAAAAATGCTTCACAATAAAACCAGCTGTCAAAAAAAAATGTCGGACGAATTCTGGTGCACAATACAAATAGCATTCTATTAATTTGTTTGAAAAAACAATGAAAGCTGCAAAATAAAGCCTATCATTTGAAAATAGAATTCAAAGCTGTCAAATGCACACATTGGAAATCGATAGCAGTAAGTATGAAACCATTATGCAACATCCTTTAAAACGTTTGAACACGGCCTCTAGTTAGTTGAATGCATCGAGTAGGAGCCAACGCTTGTTCTTTTAGTAATTTGTTTGTGGTTGCCATAAGTGGCCATTTATAAGTAGATCAGTCATCCGCGACCCGCGGCGGCTACACGCCAATGATTTTATTCAACGTGACACTACTTAAGAGATATCAGATAATAAACGCACCGCGGACACACATCTTGATGCCATTCAGTACAAAGTGACCGCAGCCTCGTAACGTTCCTATTTAATTGGTTTACTCAGTAAAATGTTGAGACAGTATTTATCTTGCTGACAGTATCATTTACTAACCGTAAAAGCTAACAGAAAAAGAACCTGGCAAATGCCAGTTAGATTTGTGCACCGAGGATTCCGTATAAACTTTTCAGATATAGCATTTTTTTTATTCTCTACATCCTGTAAGACTGTTTCTTGCCAAATATCATGATTTTAGGATTCTTCGGATCTTTTGATCACGTGACCTACAAGTTTCACATGACTGCTCTATGGTATCCCTTTGAGCAGTGATGTGAAAAACTTGTCAAAAATTAATAAATACTGTTGGTATGCCTAAGTATTTAATTTTTTACTTCAACTGGAATTCTCTACGCGTTCCTGAGAAAAAGGGCCTTGACAAAGTGATCCTATGAGGGTTCCGTTTTTACCAACTGAGGTACTGACCCCAAAAATATAATATAATATTTTTAAATTACACAACTAAAGTAAACTAGGTGTACCTATACATTTATCGAACAACGTTATTATGAAACTTCTTCTTGATTCGTCATTCTTGGTTTCAAGAAGAAAGAATTGTTCATGTACTCTCATTATTTTTCTTGACTTCATTTTTCAGAAAAAAAAACGGGAAAGACGACAAACAAAAAACATTGCTTTTGTTATTTTGATTATTTGCTTATTTAATTTCATGTGCTTATTTCAAATGTATTTTTAAGTCTAATAAGCTTCGAATAAGATCTCAAAACAAAACTCGACTCAAATAAATATCTAAGCAAAATAGTATAAAACAAAGAAAAATTTAAACAGTACCTAATTAAAGGCACGAATGGACATTCGCGTAGGTAAATGGGTACCAACTAGGCAATTACCATTGTATCTCAATCCGATAATCGAACCCTACACAATTAACACTGCATCGTCGACATTGTTTACTTAATCAGTTCATCCTCCACTTGACTATAAATTAATTAACTACTAGTGCAAATTCCAAGAGGCACTTGGATACAACAGAGAGGACGTTAGCTTGGGTAAATATTAATGTTCCAGAATCTAGAACGCCTCCAATATACTGCAATATTATAAAACTTGGTTTGAAAAATCGTATTAAATAAAAAACACTTCACTGGATGTTCTAGCGATTTAAACAGCCTATTGTTCAATCTGACTCCACTTGAACAATAGTACTAAGTAGATTTGTGAACTTGTAGTCGTTGATTTGTAGTGAAGTTAAATTCTATTTCAAACAATCAAGGTGAGAAATCTGGCTTGAAACGAGGCGTTTTCAACCTTGTATGTAGAGAGTGTAAGACTATAGTAGAATTGGAATGGTCTATTAAAATAGATTCAATTTCCACATAGCTACCATTCTTATGTCCTGCCGCTTGCGTACGGATTCATGACGTGCGAAAGGACGGACGAAGGGTTTAAAAAGATGCCGAAATCAGATCGTCGCATCGGTTCGGACGTCTCCATCGTGTGACGTATGTCATGAAAGACAAAAAAGGTTTTTGCCTTGTAAATCAGCGCGTCAGTCGGATGTCAGGTCGGGGAGACCGGACCACGGCTCGCACGCAAATCGAAGATCTCGCGACTTCGCCAATAAAGTTGTGGCGATAAAGGGTTAGCTCATGTTTGTGTAGATATCGCTTGTGCTTGTAATATTCTACTTTATGTCTTATGTCTCTTATGATATGTTTTATGTGCTTTTATTCGTAGAACTTGAGGATATTTGTTAAGCAAGGAAGAAACTGCACAGTAGCACACTGGCTGATGTTATTGACTTCATCTTATGTATTCACTTATTTTTCAACTGGAAATATAACTATTATAAAACCCTTTTTAAAAGTCGTAAACTCCATTTAAAATAGTTTATTCTGTAAATAACGTCCAAA
The DNA here is from genome assembly GCA_932274075.1 of Diarsia rubi. Lineage (NCBI taxonomy): Eukaryota > Metazoa > Arthropoda > Insecta > Lepidoptera > Noctuidae > Diarsia > Diarsia rubi. Next base: position 12,180,520 of record OW026424.1, on the reverse strand, counting down.
GCGTTAACATATAACAGCAGTAGTAGTTGCCTAATTAAACAAGACGGAAGGGCATTCATATTTAAATTAATATGTTACATGTTTGATTTAGGAAACTCCTATATTATTAAACGTAGCAGACAACGCATCTCAATATACAGTATCTTAGCAAATATTTGCTGTTCCGAGGGTAAGGGACGCAAACGAACAAAAGCGAACGGAGAAGACGCGATTATTACTTGAATACTTTGAGAACAAATATAATATCTTGCATCGCGACACATTGTTCAAACGGGATAAGAGATTTCAGTGTTATTTAGTTCTGCAAACATTGCTTTATAAGGGAGGCAGTTAATAATTTCAGCAATAAATTGCTCTGAAGTTTTTTTTAAATAATTTTATTGAAAAGTTGTTCTTGCCTGTGTGGTACGGTTAAAATTGTGTTGTTTGGGGAACATCAAATGTTTTATTTTACTCATTTAGTAGGTGTTTTTGTTATCTCTGGTTACAGACTTCATTTATAATTCTCGGTCTGGCACCTGTTAGAAATACAAGTGAGCTACACTCTCCTTCTTTGTTAGAACTAATCCAGCTTAAATAAAGAATGAATAGGCATTAGGAACACAGATTTCAGACAAAAAGGTTTCTTTCGTATAAATACAAACTTAGTTACCTCCTCAGAACAAAAATAAAGGCAAAGCGTTTTCCGATAGCTGTACTTTCTATGTCTTAGTGTTTAGGCGAATCTAGGCGAGCTAAATAGCCTTAGTGCTTGTCTCTATATTACTTCCAAGATATAATGTTGGCGGCGTCTTTAGAAGTGTTTTCCATTACATTAGGTAACGAGCCAATCTTGCTAAGCAGGCTTTTACTCGGCTAAGTCGACCGAAGCCAATATTTAGGTTACAAAAGCTTTGGAAAAATTAGATTACGCAGATTTTCAAGCAACATGAAAATTCTTTTCGAGTTTTGCTTTCGGTGCTAAACAAGTTATGTTGATAATGATGTGACTTAGTCTAATCTTCAGGTTTACTGTTACTTACATAGCTTTAAGGCTTTCTTTGTAAGATACGATCTTGTTGTTTTAGTTAACACGGATAATAACAGGCTAATAAGGTGTTATGGCTGCAGCTAAGACTGTTATCTATAGCCGAGTATGAGCGTAGATAAGTATGAGCTAAACTTAAAGGCTGGCTAACCGACCATAAATGTTATAATTATACATATTTATCTTTAACAGCGTGTCCAATCGACCAAAGAAAAGTAATGTAAATAATGTAATTGGTAGATTCTTCTCGCGGGTCCCATCTGACTGGGATCATAAGCCATAATTATGACCTTAAGGAATGAGTTTAAATGGTTGTTCTTTTTTCTCAATGATTACGCTATTATTTCAGTATATTTTCTCAATTAATTAAACTTTTAATGAATAATAAAGTTGCGTTTTATGTTCCTTTTAATTAAGAACTTGATATGTAAATTGATAATTTTTAATAAAGAAACTAAATTAATAAGAAGCTGAAAGCAAACATAGTGAAAACCCGTCGGGGTGCCGTGTTGCAGTTGATCATCATGCAGTTACCTTACGAGTTACATATTAACGTAAGTATTTCGATTTAATGCCCTGGCTGCCTGGCTTATGCCCTGTGATCGGTAATAGTTTGTAAGGCTTAGTTAGGTCCCATCGAGGCTTTGGGTTGTTCGAAAAAGATCCCGCGGCCTGACTAAAAACCACCTATATTCCTTCTTAGCCCTTGTCGACAAGGGCTAAGAAGGAACATGGGTGGTTTTTAGTCAGTAGAAGTCTGACACTCCCTACCGCTGTGCCCAGAACGGGAGGAGTCATTTGATGATATCCCCCCCCCCCCCAAGGCATAATTAGTTAGGTTTTATAGTAATAGCAATAAGTAGTTGAAGCGAAGACGATAAAAATTGTTATACCTACAGGTCAATTTTATGTACTAAAGAACGTAATAGTAATGATTGTGATGTTAATAAAACTCTTACCTATTTTGATCAATTACCTACTAGAATCCCGTCCCGTCGCCCGCGTCGCCCCACGGGTGAACATATTTTTTTTTAAAGTGGTAATAAGCCATGTTTGTTGCAAGATTTTATTATAATATTTTTTTTTTGATTAGCCTGCACTATCCCACTGCTGGGTAAAAGCCTACCTTATAAATAAATTATAATGTTAGTGTAGAAAAAACACTCATTCAAGTTATAGTTGCAGTGGAGTCACTTTCTTAAGAAAGTGTTGCAAACCTTATTTAAGTCATAACCACATAAATCACAAGTTCACTATCACTTCAATTCCATCTCTATGGTAGCGTCTAGAAAGAGGGTAAACACCTCAACTTACTTCAAATAGAACCTGCCTGGCAATGCTCGCAGTTTCAATAAAGTTTACCTAGGTGTGTTTCGAATTTGCGGCTAACCGCCACACAGACGGAAGTCTACGGATTAATTTATAAAGGAAATTTATTGAAACCGCTGACGGTATCACTGGCGGTGGTTAGTGCATTGTTAACGAAACAATCATAAGCCACAATTTTATTTACGTTTTGATTTTTGCCAAAAAACCCTTTGTTATTGTTGATCGGTACGATTTGAAAGTGTTTAAGTAGGGCTAGTCTAAATAATTATTACTTTCACATCTTTTAAAATTTGAAGAGATATTTTACATAATAATGTTATCCGACTCTGTTTCACCTTAACGACACTTTTAGTACACCGGATTGACTCAGACCACGAACATGACACTTATCATTGTAATTCAGTCCAAGCGTTTGTTAAAAAAACTTTTAATTTACATACATAATCTTATTATTCGACGACGTCTTCTTGCTTGGAGTTTAAAAGCTCATCAGCAAACACGTGGTTCTCCCGTTGACGGTAATATTTACTAGCAGACAACTACTTATATATTTTCTTTCTAAAGTCGTACTTAGTCTTTGTATTTATTTATTACAAGCATAACCGCCGTTGGACATCCAGGTAAGGTTACAGTCAAATGACAAAAAAGAAAGACTTGAACCCAGTAATGGCGACCGTAGTAGGGACTGGAATTTCAAAAAATGTAATCGCAATCAGCTTTATGAACTCCTTTCTGAGGTATCTTGGGATCCAGTTCTATCATCCGATGACGTTCGCACTAGCACTCAAGTATTCTATGATATTATTTATAGTTTATTTGACGCTTGTATCCCTAAAAAACGCCGAAACAGTAAGATAACTAGAAGATATCCGACTTGGTTTACGTCGGATGTTATTCTGGATATCCAGAAAAAAGTTAAGTTACATTCCGCCTGGAAGAAAAGTAAATGTAAACGAATATATACGCAATTCTCTGACTGTAGATCTAGCCTAAAGTCCCGTATATCGACTGCTTATGATACCTATATTAGACACATCGAAAGGAATATTAAGAAAAACCCCAAAGAATTCTGGCACCATATTACCAACCTAAGATCAAAAGGTGGGTTTGAGTCTAACGTAACCCACAACGGTAAAACACACAGTGGTGTAGCAGCTGCTGAAGCGTTCGCAGAATATTTCGCGAGCGTCTTTCTATCTGAAACACCAAAGTTAGACTTCGATAATATGTCCAATCTAAGAAACTGCAATATTAGTAACTACATTAATATATTATACTTCACTGAAAGTGAAATAAGCGCCGGAATAAATAAAATAAAGCTCAACAGTTCTGTTGGTCCTGATAATATTCCTCCGTGGTTTTTAAAAGAGGGAAAGGAATTTCTCATTCGGCCCCTGCACCACATTTTTAACTTAACACTTAAGTCTGGAGTCTATCCACCACAGTGGAAGATATCGCGTGTAACTCCTATACCGAAATCGTCGAATAAATCCTCAGTCGATGAATATCGTCCAATAGCGATCCTATCTTCTCCCGCGAAAGTTTTCGAGAATATTCTACATCAAGGGATTTACAAGCAAGTGAATCAGTACCTGTGCAATGAGCAACATGGCTTTCGTGAAAAAAGATCCGTGAATACGAACCTACATACACTAGTTAATTATATCTCTACTAGTCTTGATCGGAAATGCCAGGTAGACGTTGTTTATTTTGATATCCAAAAGGCGTTCGACAGAGTTAACAATGACGTTTGTTTGTTTGTTTGACGTTTTGCTGTCGAAGCTCAGCGCGATAGGGGTTGCGCCAGGACTTCTACGACTTCTTGCAGATTATTTACGAGACCGACAGCAATTTGTCAAGTTTGGTCTGTACGAGTCACACCCATACCATACTCGCTCGGGTGTTAGTCAGGGTTCGGTGGTCGGCCCTCTTCTTTTCATTTTGATGATCAATGACCTTCCTGCTGTGGTTATGAATGCTAGATCTCTCTTATATGCTGATGACTTAAAACTGTTTTATGAAATAAAATCTGAATTCGATTGCCAAGCTCTGCAATCAGACATTGATTCAGTATATAAGTGGAGTTTAGATAATAAAATGGAATTTAATAAATCAAAATGCTACGTGATGTCTTTCGGTCGAATGCGGCGCCCAGTCAACTTTCTGTACAAACTGAATGGAGATCCAATTACAAGAACTGATTCCATGAAAGACCTGGGAGTCATATTCGACCGTAAGCTCACGTTTCACGACCACGTCACATCCACTGTGAAGGAGTCTTTCAGGCGCCTTGGCTTTGTGTTGAGGAATTGTAGCGACTTTCACAACCCCCAGGTTATCAAGCTTGTTTTTGGGGCATTAGTTCGTAGCAAGCTAGAGTCTAGTGCGTGCGTTTGGAATCCCTTTGAGAAGCAGTATGCGTTAGCTTTAGAAAAAGTTCAAAAAGCATTCCTAAGATATTTTTACAAGCACTTGTACGGGTTTTATCCTTTTTTATACCCAACTAAATTCCTGTTAGGTTGCTTAGGTTTCAATTCGCTAGAAGTGAGACGGTCGCGCGACCAGATGACTATAGTCCTTAAAGTTCTTAGGGGGATTATAGATGTTCCTGATCTGCACAATGAAATCAGCAAACTATTTGTCCCTGATAATTACTGTCGTGGCAGAAAACACCGCTTACTGACTGTTCCAACTTGCCGTACTGTTGCGCGCTCCAAGTCACCCATTCCTCGGACATTATCCGCTATTAACGCTCTCCTGGACTCAAACAAAGAACTTGATATATTTGCGGATGAATGGAAGATGATCCTGTCAGAATGTTTGAATTTTTGTGAGAAGATTGCATGACTTAGTTGAATAAATTATAGTTTAAATAGTGTAATTGGCTTTGGCCGTTCTATTTTTTTTTTTTTAACAAATAAATAAATAACATCACGCCCGTAATCTCCGATAGGTTAGGTAGAAGTGTACCTAATAGTACACACGGCTACACATCAAGCTATACATGGAAAGTTTACGCTGATCTCGCACTGCACGAAAATCCTTACAATGCGAGATCAGCTTATATGTATAGCTTGATGTGTAGCCGTGTGTGCACACAAATTGCAAGTTTTATTTTATTATCTTTGGGAAACTTACAGCTAATACAGACAATGTGGTTAATCAATAAACATTTGAAGACTAATTACAGGTTACCACAGTTAAAAGTTAATAAAAGTTATGTTTAAGTCCTATGTAATAGTGGGCGTGTCTATTGCCATCAACCCAATAAAATTTTGCTCGATTTGGGAATTAAACTCAGGACATCATGCTCAGCAGTATTTATTTATTAATCAAGAGTAAATAACTTCCTACGACCCATAAATTTATCGTCCGCCATAACTATTTTAATCATAAGCTGTCTAAACCAACAATAAAATAGCGTTCGCTCATTACTTCTCTACGCACAACACAATCGCTTTATTTGTTTTATTATGATAAGCTATTTATTCTGTAGATTTATTGTTGGCTCACGTATAAGTTAATTAACGAGTAAGCAAACCTCCCGGCGATGTTTGTCATACGTATGTTTACACTCATTAAACGCTTTATGTACATTTAGAAGATACCATTACAGTACATCACTTTTAGAAGACGCGATAAATCTTGGTACGACTTTAGTGTTGGAACACCATTATGTATCACAATTGCATATAAACATGTCACAGTGCACGTCTGTATTGGTCACAGATTCTACGGTAGTGCTGGCCGGGCTTTATGACATTCATAAATAGAATTAACGAATGAATGAATAGCCCCGTGGAACGAAGAACGACTAGCTTGTGCAACCTTTTGTAGTGTACTACGGAATAGTCAGGCATTGTTGTGTAAATCTAGCGTGCTAATCCTGCGGAAGTGTTACGTTTATAAGTCATAAATCACAGAGCTTATCGTTTTACGCGACTGTACTAGCGGACCGTCCCTCTCCCAGTACTGCGCCGCTGTCCGCGAAATATGCAGCGAGCGCTTATTTGTGAAGCGTCGATAGATTATCGTATGCATTCCTTTGTACTGCTTTCCTAAGCCTGTATTCTATTGAGTCAGCATGTCATTGATCAATTCGTAATAGTAACAAATTTAAAAATAAAATCAGCACTGCATATTTCGCAGCCATTACAGTCGTATTTCGTTTTGGACTTTGACAATACGTGTTTGGGAAAAACACTTCTTAACGATCGAAACGAGTCATAATTTAACAAACGTACATTTTACACTATTTTAACGGCTTGCAAAATAGCCCCCAGAGAGTTATGTCCCGGTAACGTCAGCACGACAAATTGTCTGACCGTTGAAAATTTGTAGCTCTAGTATTTCACATTTTGTAGTTTAACCAAAGCAGATAGTTAAGTAATTGTAGTAAAATGGAGCCTTTGGTTCACGTCGAAGAAAATCCATCTTTACTTTCTGTAAAATGTTCCAAAACTGACAGTTTGAAACTCTACTGACTGTTAAAATTATTCATTTTGTAGTTTAACCAAAGCAGACAGTTAAGTAATTGTAGTAAAATGGAGCCTTTGGTTCACGTCGAAGAAGAAACCATCTTTGCTTTCTGTAAAATGTTCCAAAACTGACAGTTTGAAACGCTACTGACTGTTAATTATATGAGAACTTCCAAATATTTTCCACATTCATCTTATTAGTCAAAGAGACCAATGCACATGATGCTATGAGTGAGTTCCTGGATACCTGAGTACCTGGTACATACTTTATCATCAAAACTAATTCCCATCAAACCGATATAGTAATTTGTTCGATCTAAGATAAAATGCGGGCGATGTAAACACGTTACGATTGTACGATAAACGAACTTTCTCAATACTCCTTTATTACCCATAGCATATCTCAAATCAAACAATTGAGCCCGGGGCCCGTCAAAACTTCAATATGGGAAAGTGGACTCATGGATACGACAAAATATACAGGTTCAGAAGTCTAGAGATTGACCAAATATTAGGCAGATAGATTGTAACGGAGACGTTATTCAAACTAAGTAAAGCCACAAAATCTACTTACATCGATGTACTAACATTTACAATCAAGTTACCTACGAGTATAATAATATTCTTTGCGTAGGTACAACCAGTTTTGTGCCGCATTCGAAAAGTGTGTGAGCTTTTATTTTGTCGAGGGGAAATCATCAAATGACTCCTCCCGCTCTGGACGGAGCGGAAGGAAGTTCAGACTTCTAATGAATAAAAACCCAACATTTTCCTTCTGAGCCCTTTGTGTTCTAGGGCCGCGGTATGTCTTTCGAACAACCCGCAGAAAGTATGTGCGCTTTCGTTTGTTTTGCTCGTTGTATTGAGTTGGCCTTCTGTATTACTACTTTTATTGTGTCGTGGAATCGTACTCTCGTAGTTTACGGTTCGCTATTAGTCAAACAATGTCCAAGTTGTGTGAGTTGTGTCCGGCAGTTAGCGGCGTGTCTCAGACATCAACCTGTAGATTTCAAGTTGTTGAACTCAAAATTGGTGAATATTTTACTTATTAATTCAAGGGGCTTTCTAAATAATAATAATAATAAAATTCTTTATTGACAAGTGATTACTCACAAATATTAGTGCAGTTCTGGCTTTTGTACTAGGAGTTCCTGTAACACAAGAGCCAAAAAAAAAGTTTGATGATTGGATTAAGTTAACTGTTAGTATCTTTCAAAGATGTGTGTGACTTCACTTTGAATATCGTAATATAATAATCATTATAATCAAGATGTCCAACATATCTGATTAAAACTGAATCTGATAAACCGTGATGTTTTCTAAGATAACGAGAAGGTATAATTCCAGTAGGTTCAATAAAGCAGTCAGCTAGTTAAACAGTCCAATAGGCAATGGGCTACCGTTACCCAAATTACAGCTAAACATTAATCTGGATCAAGTGACCAGTGATCCAGAACATGTTACTTTCGCGAAGGCTTGTCAAGGCACTGATTGACAGCCGTCCACCGATTAGATATGCCACGCTATCTTTGAACCGGTCATGGCCGCGGTTTTGTATGTAAATCCACACGTCACACGCCAGGCTCGCGGGATTTTTCACCAGCAAACTGCTCCTCAAAATCATCAGGCTTGCAAACGAATAAATATATGGAAAACGTGATACTCTTTTGCAATTCACGCTGTGTTGACTAGTGAATGCATAAAGCGCTGTTATACAAGTTGAACCATAAAACAAGGAGAATTCTTAGTTTTATAGTGCCATTAAAAGATCTCCAGAACACGATTTACGGAAATAAATTTTGATTAAATGAAATTGTGGTTAGATTTATCGCGTGGGAGACAAAGATTAAAATCTTTAATTCTAATTCATTTTGTTTTAAGGTTGAATCCAACATTTCCGAACTGAGTCTATGCGATAAAAAATATGTGAGCACTGGCCGTAGTTTAAATATAAGAAATATTGGCCCGTTAAACACGTTGGCGAATCCAATGCATATTGTAAAACTCGAATAAAAACGTCCAGTGCGTTGAAAAAAGGAATAAGGTTGTTGATAACATGTTCTACTCAATAAAGATATATCGCACGCTCATCACGAGGCAAAATTTATAGTTTCGGCGTTTGTAGGTACTGGTCACAGCGGCAATTAATTGGCAGACGGACGGACTTACACGTTCTCAGTATGGGCATTAGGTATGTGTAGCAGTAAAACCAGTCTCGCCCTATAGGGCTTTGCAATTACACGTAGATAGGTGAAGACGAAGCCCTAGGCGTCACTACGCGCCGACGATCGCAGATTGATATCGCTCCGGACACAAAAGAAGAAACGTTCAGTGAATAATAAGACCTAGGCCATGAGAGCAGCGACTTGGCGAGAAAACATTATCTATAGAGTCGTAGAGTTTTTATGCAGATCATACCACGAATTTAGAAAGAAAACGCATTAATCAGTCTATGTCATCATCTGCCTAGCCTTTTCCAAACTATGTTGGGGTCGTCATCCAGTCTAACCGGATGCAGCTGAATACCAGTATTTTGCATGGAGCGACTGCCTATCTGACCTCCACAACCCAGTTAATACTCGGTAATACGATACCCTATGGTTGTCAGACTTTTAGGTCACTGACTACCTTTAACGACTGCCAAAGATCTTTATATGGCTGCCAGGACCAAGAGCTTCCCATTGAAGTAAATTAAATAATCAACTAAGTATGCAATACTGAGACAGAACATTTTGCCTGGTGTAAACGGCAACGTGGTTAGTGGAGTACTTTTACTATCTAGTAATTCTATCAATCTTTAACATTTCGACGGCATCTTCGTATTATATGGATACTTACCAATAATCATTATAATGTAAAAGACATATACCGCTCAAAGTGTCCGCCTGTTTAAGAGCTGCACTTGAAGGTTTCACGAGAAGTGAAATGATCTGCCGTAAATGTATCGTCTAAAGATATTCGCTTTGAAGCTACGATTACAGCTAAGAGCTTCGAATAACTGCATAAAATGAATTCACATTGGCATCTTTCGATTATTTTTCGATAGATTTTATTGCATCGCATCAAAATAGGAAAAGCTTTTCTGAATTCCACTTTCAGACAATAAAACGACTCACGGTATTCGTGTGCAAAAAAATGAGACTTCAGTTTGCAAAAATAAATAACCTTTTTTTTAATTTCGTTGCAAATGCTTTTTCGAAGATAGATTTACGGAGTTGCATAAAACGAGATAAATATTTATGATCAGTAGTAGGTAGTAAGTCAAATTAAAAATTCAACTCAAACAATCTTATCACTTTAGTGCTGGTATAACTCGCGGTTACAGCTATCATAAACATCTTGTAAAACGCAGACATACTTCGCGAATTATAATAAGCTTAGGATCCATTCAGTATCATTTCTCGGTGTAAGGTAATTTCCTAGTTGAATCTGCACAGTGTGCAACCAAACGGTGGGAGTAAATCATGCGTTTAATCGTCCATATTTTACAATTTGCCCCACAGTAAGTACCCAAGTAATAAAAGATGTTCAAAAATTGGCGTAGCAAATAGTCATGGCGATCTTACTGTCGTTCGATGAAAATTTAAGAAAGTGACGAGAGTGGGCTGTTGTAAACCGCAAATATGGTGATAAATAGAATGTTATACGGCCGTGGCAAATTAAAGCCATAATATAGCATTTATCTTTACACCCCTTTTAGAGCTCTAAAGCTGTGTTATTACTAGATGAATTCACGACGATCAGGAACTAATAGAAAAGCGACTTGTGCAAGATTCCGTGAAATCCATAAAATTATTTCAAGGAAAACAGTTGTGTTGAACCGATATAAAGATAAAGAACTGATACTTTAACAGTATACGAGTAGTTAACTTTTTCATGGCATAACAGCCAATATTTCAAGCTTCGTTACGTATTTATACCGAATGTGGTTTCAAGCAGATCACTATGTGGACACGCGTAAAAATCATTTAGAGTCCAGATGACAAAATATATATACAAATTTTGAGTTACACCAACACAAGAAACCGGACACACGTATGTCCGGTTTCTTGTGTAACCCATAATATCAGGGCTTGGCATTAAATTATAATTGGCATAATCCGTCAGTTATTGTACGAAAATGTGTGCGCCAAAAGTCACTAAACACCCACACAAATTCTCTAACCAGTAATCCACTTTCCTGGAACTACGTTTAAGCATGAACAAACCATCTTGATATAACATTAAACATACAAAACCTAACCTAGTTAAGAACTTAAACAATGGTGAATTAGATATACTTGTAAGTTTTGTGACTCAAGTAACTGTGAACGAAGTGTTGCGGTTTATATTGTATCGCACCTGGTTCATTGTCAATATGTAGACGCAGGAGCGGCAACAAGGGGCGTGAGTGGAAAAATCGAGCAATTTTCCGGATGCCGTTATAGCTAATACGACCTTCCGAGGCGGCGGTCGATTAATCTCTGTCGACCGCGATGGGCTCCGACTGCACGATATAAGGAACCAATGGAACGGGAACTCCGACACTTCAGATACAACCATCATTAGCTTCCTCTTAAGTGGAACGCGGGAGGGGAAATGCAGAGCAAATTACGCTGGCTGAAGAACATGATGGATCCCTTTGAGCACGGCACGCGGAGATGATCCAACCGTTACACCCTGCTAGCAGAAATTATGAGTGCACTCGAACGTGTTAAGATAAGGCTACCAATATATGGCGCAAAAGTCGCAACATAATATTGATTAAGGTGAGCTCTGCCGAAACATATAAACGGAAATCATGACGGAAGCGATAAACGTCATTAGGTAGCCACTAATCATTCAAATGCGAAAAGCCAAGCGTTTGATAGTCTAATTGGCAATTGTGGAGATAAAGGAGCAATTTGGCGTTGAACTACGATTCGAAACGGATCCTAATCGTATTCGTCGAAGCTCTAAATTGCTTTTAACATATTAAACCCGATTTCCTTTCCCGCTAAAACATAAGTAATCAACTATGTAGTAAACTGGCCGCATTCCTAGTACTTGCAATACGGGACGAGGAAAGCAATGCACTAGAACACGTTCCGATGCAAATAAGAGCGTTTACGCTAGGCGCCTACAATGGTCATTACCACGTTTCAATTCGCAGAGAATTGCCGTTGCTCTAAACAGCTAAATGCCGTAAAACTCACGAGCGTCGGCGTACGAGTATGTTGCACATGAGGAATATTCATGACTCGGCTAGCAAATAGAGTAGCTGAGCCAATTCAATAAGGTGCAACTTGAGGCTCATTTCAGCTAAGTAGAAACGTTGTATGTTGTAAGCACGGTCATTTTCAGATTCGTTCATTTTGCTGCCTAATAAAAGTGGAACGTAAAATAATGTTTCTATTTAATATTATTTAATTCTTTATTTAATTTTTCTGTAGAAATCTAAACGATGGGTCACGTCACAACAATGCACAAGCACTCAACGGTTTGGGTATCACTCATAAATTTGCTGCAAGGATCCTTGCAGCAAATTTATGAGTGATATGATATAATAATCTAAGCACTGATCGAAACTAGATATGAACGCATACTTAGTAATTTAGTTTTTTTTTTGTAGCAAGCTGCAAGGAACTACGAAGTGCCTTTGTGAAGCAAATTTTACAAGCACTTATAATTATTAATTTTACGTGTATGTTCTAAGAAAACCATCAAATAGATAAAGAAATTAACACTAAATCCAAATACACAACTTTTTGTCACAAAAAGAACATTCAGCCAGCTTTACCCTTGCAAAAACGGTAACATAAATAAGTAAAAGCTTTTCCAAATAAAAATCAATGTATGCGTCCATACAAAATATGGCGCGTATAAGTAATAGGATAATGTTTTCACCGTTCAAAACACAGGTCACATCGGCCGACACACATGCCCAATCCCAGAGGAATTAAGTTATTAGCTAAAACGCTCGGTTGCAATACACGGCAGCCAGTCCGATGTCCGGACATTTTACTCTTCAATTTGAATTCAATGGACGGAATTAGAGAACGTGTGGGGACGCGTTGTGAGAACTACCACGATAAACTGCTAACGTTATGTGACATGGGGTTTTCTGGTTTTCTACATCTTAGAAACTTAGCGCTCATATAGTTTGTTGCCGGTGTTCCCGTGAGCTAAATTTTCCTCTTGATGTCGAACTCGAATGAGTAATTTTTAACTTTATTTTTAGTAACTGAAGGCTTGAACCAGAGGTCGGAAACCAATTTATTATGTTGATGAGACCCTACATTTTTAACGCATTTAATCAGTATGAGCGAGGCTTCAGATAATTAATTTATGTAGACGTTTATTTTGCCGTTTGTATGTCACTGTTCAATATTTATGCATGTAAAATAACTGTAGTTTTAAATGAGATTATTATTAGAATGTGGATATGCATACTTTGTATGTACGAAGATGCCATCAATCTAATGATTAGCATATAAGACGACTTCATTTGCTGGTCGAATGATACGCTGGCTGATAAACGACTAATAGCATTAGGGGAACAGGTGTTTGTAATTTCGTTAATTCAGCTATTTGTGTTGTGCCGCCTAAAATATCACCTATCAGCCGCTATAAATAGCCTCTTAATCGTTACTCATCGTGTCAGTTCCCTCGGGTGGACAGACGACACAGTTGTCGTATCGTGAACGAACGTAAATCTGCGAAGAGTTGATTAGCTTAATTGAGGTCATTAATCGGTAGGATCGCGACGACGGGCGTATCGTGTTTAATTAACTAACGAATGGACGGACATTCGATTATCTTAATGTGGATGCGTCGGGCGCGCCGCGGACGATCCTCCCCACTGCAGACACCGGACATCAACGACGCGACGCGCGATGTCCGCTGCGTCCCCTGTCACGCGCACGACACTGTGTTAGCAACGCATTCACTTTTTTAACCAATAAAGTTCAGGCAATTTTAAAACTGACGTAGCTGGAAAACGAACGCTTTGTGTTTCAATTGACGTATTACTGTTTGCACCGGTTTTTATTACACCTATTAATTTGCGTGGAAGCTACAGCACTAACTGTATTTTACCGTACAAAACAAAAATACCAAGTTTTCAACGAGCACTGTAGATCTTTAGTTAGGTGGATTTGAATTTCTGTTATTCCTTGTAAGCATGCTATCTGCAACTAAGATCTGCAGAAAGCGGAATGCGCTTATTAAATCCTAAGGTACACCCACGAACTAAGCCACAACTAATTAAATTTAAAGGCTGGTCTAATTGTTGTTTAGGTCGGAATCCCTGGGCTTACACGTAACTTTCTTGCGGCGTACGCGTAAACTGACACAAAATTTTAAGCCTTCTCCCGAAACTCGAAAAGCCCGAAGTCGGGGGCCCGTCAGCGCGTTATCATGCATGTACAATTAAACAAACAGCAGTTTGCGGTGACACAGCTTTTGTTTATCGTTTAACTCGACGCACAGCTGAATCTCTTAATCCTAAACAAATATCGCCGGTCGGTTGTACATTTCCCCTATAAATTTTCTATCTGCCGTATGGCACAGGGCCGTGGAAAAGCCGCTACCATTCAACGAGATACAATGAGAAACGGTAAACGAACGATTAAATCGCGCAGTTGCTGGCAATAATATAAACAACTGATTAAACCGGCCCTGCGGTCACAAAAGGAGACATTAGTTAAGGGGCCAGGTTTCGCTGCCTACCAACCCGATAATGGTAGGAAGTGATAGCGCCCGAGAAACGCTACAGGGAGAACTGGTACACTTTGTACCAACACTTGATTACCTACAAGTATTGTACCCCGCGCCCCGCGCTCTTATCAGTCACGTCTCACCCTCTGTGCTGTACCAGTTAAAATTCATAACCGCATCTAACTTATCTGAAACGCGAATAATCTATATCTAAATTTTGTAGGCAATTTCAAGTTGTTACCGGAATATTAAATGTGCAAAGAAGGGTTGAAAGGGCAATTACAGCTATCCGGGGTGGATAATTACTATCAAACATTGCAGCGGGTGGTGCGCATCAGAGTGAGGGAGAAGGCAGAGGATTTGTATAGGGTTGTTTCTCTTAAGCTGCACGACTAGAGGAGTTTATATTACATCCTCGGGGTTTATGGGGCGGGTGCTGATAATTAGAACGAAAGATGCGCAACCACGCGACTCGAACCGTAATCAGTGGTTTAAACTATGAGAACTTTCGTAGAATAATTTTGGGGGCGGAAAATATACATTATGTCCTTCACATAGTGTATATTGTCTGTTTCCTTACATTATAACATTCCTCGATAAGTTTTAATGTAGGTGGCGATTTACAACACAAGAAGACCACGATCAAATGTGACTGTCTCGCAGTAATTTAGGGGAGGATCCGTACTGCAGTACGATCCGTATGATTTCCTAATTCATGCATTAATGAAACAATTTTGTTATTCAGGTATGCAATTCAGCTCGGGTGGGTATGATCAGTGATCACTTACATCAACCCAGAATCCTCCAGGAACAAAAAAGACGGAACAAACAAGAAAAGGCGTTACCTGAAAAAAAAGAACAGCTTTTTAGTAATTGAATCTCTATCACGATGTTTTCCCATTATCTGTTTTTAAAGCTACATAAATACCGTGATAGTAGGTTTACTTAGCTTCAATACGCCCTCTACGTTATCAGCCATGTCACGCTATCGCCTCGTCACTTGGACCGAGCCTGTTTACAAACAGCGCTATCGCAGCGCGCACTCGCTAATTTGCGCCAACCACTCGACGACCATCCAACAAGTTCTGAAGTCCAGACGCGATTACCCAGTCAGGATGATTTATTTATAGCCTACGTTAAGTATAAGTAGTTCATAAGATAGCGAAAAATAAGCCCTATCGCTTAACTTATCATTCGGTTAATTAAAATTACCAATGTAAATGCCACTTCATCTAGCTCATTGAGAGTGGTTAGTGTCCGTTTGCGTTTTTATCTGACTTTTGCATGGTACGGAATTTACACGTGCGTGAGAATAAGCTCTTTATAGAACTGCGGATGAAGATCGAGTTGATGAGACCTAAATGTTATAGAGGTCTATGATAGCGTTGCAAGTATTTAATTAGGGTTTATCAGTTATGGGTATACTGCATTTTTCAAGTAGCGTCTCTATTTGATCAAACAGGCTTCGGAAATAATGAGAGTACTCCATTATTGCGCGCACCTGCCAATACATTTGAATAAAATAAAAATTAAGTTGAAAAAGCAGCTTAGCGAAATAGTCTGGATAGTGATCGCTAGGTGGACACAATCTCAAACATTAATAAGCTCGAACCTTCAACTTTTTTTCCTTAAGATTTGCGAGTTTCGTTACAGGCTCTAACAAGGCATAAAATCAACGACATTAACTCTAGAGATCACAATTCAATTTCTTCTTCAGGTTTAATTTAATAATAATACACTCCAACAAATGTTTAATTCTCGACATCCGTTGCTCATCTATGTACAGTACGCTACAAAAACAAGCGCAGCACTCGAGCCCGCTCCACTAAGTGACAAAGGTACCGCGGTAAAAGCACGTACAAACCGTATCAACGGCCACGGTACTTAGCAGAACAAACAATAGATCAGTAGCAATCATACGGAATACCATCGAGACTGCGAGAGTGAACGAAAGCCTTGTTTTTGTTGGCCCACAGGGCCGTGGACATGTCAAATCAATTAAGGATAACATTCGGGACAACGGGTAGACATATGTCTGTTATTTTACGCACTTAAGCTCATTAAGCTGACTGACTTACAGTAGTTTACATGTAAGGCCATTAAGTTCTTAAAAGTGTTTAAGTTTATGAGTATAGTAATTGGATGATGGCGACCGAATGACAGAATACATTCCGTGTTACATTAAAGGTAAATAATTGAGGTTAATTAAAATGGAGCAAATAACTATGGTATTAATAATAATAATAATAATAATAATAATAATTTTATTCAATAAGTAGTTTGTACATGGTATATAAAAGTGTCTTACATAATTAGATGCTATAAATAAGTAGAACCAGTACAACAATATAAAATGGGTCATAGGACTCCCTTTCCTAAACTAGGCAGAAAATCTGTCTGTATCTTAGGAAAGAGTATCCATTCACAGTAAGTCTTTTTACGGTTACAAAAATATTGGTACGTGCAGTAGGCGAACAAAGTACTTATGTTAAATTAAAGTATACAATTTAAAAGAACAGAAAATGAAATAAATACATGAGTGTGTGTGGGTGTATGTGTGTGTGAGTGTATAGGCGAGTGTGTGTGTGTATGGATGTATGTGTGTGTTTGGGTGTATGTGTGTGTGTGTGTGCGCATGCGTGTGTATGTGGGAGTGCTTATATGCCTGTGTAAGGGTAGTAGGGTGTGGGTGTGTAGGGGTAGTAGGTGGATATGTTGTGTTCTGTGTGTAAACCTATCTCTTTACTGTACAGTGGTTAGAAGCTCTTCGGTATCACTATATGTCAATGTCTGTAACCAAGAGTTTAGCTTATTTTTCAACTCGCCCTTAGTCAAGGCGTAAATATTTAACTGTTTGTGAGCTTTATTATACAGCCTAGTACTTAGGCCATTAAACTGGCGTCTTGCGAAGGCAGTCCTGCAGGAGACAGCAGGACATAAAGGAAAGCCACGACGCCGCTGACTGACAAGCTGTTTATTGAACGAGATCATAGAGTGCTTGTAGAGGATGGATCTTAAGATGTACAATTTCCTAACAGTTAAGACATTGCATTCTGAGTATAGCATATGCGTAGGGTAGTCACGAGGTTTGAAGTGAATTACTTTTAACACAGCCCTTTGAGCTCTTTCAAGTTTTAATAACTCCGTTTTATGAGTCCCACCCCACACAGGGATACAGTACATAAGGATTGTTTGACACAGAGCCAAATAAACCATTCGGAGAGTATTTTTATCCGCTGAAAACCTTAAATTTTTAAAAATATAAATTAGTCTTCTGGTGCGAGCAGTTAATGACTCCAATTGGGTGGTCCAGTCCAGTTTCTCATCGACGAACACTCCGAGATATCTTATAGATTCCACCATAGACAATGAGAGACACTTACAAGCTTTTGTCTTTTGCTGACAGTTATGGGCTTTTAGATTTCCGGTTTCCTCAGCTGGTTTTGATGTATGCGGTAGAATGAAACGTAAAAATTTGGTCTTATCAACGTTTAAGGTTAAAAGATTACTTTCCAACCAATGCATCACTCCTCGCAATGCGTTTTCCGAATGTAATTTAGCGTCATCCCAATTCTTACCATATGCCACTAGTGCAGTGTCGTCTGCGTAAGTGAAAATATCACAGTTGACGAGAGGCAGATTACAAAGGTCGTTTATATAGATTAGAAAGAGGGTTGGACCCAAAATACTTCCCTGGGGAACCCCAAAGGTTATTCGTTCCTCTGCGCTAATTGTATTGTCGATCTTGACAGTTTGTCTACGGTCAGAGAGATAATCTTTAAAGATTTCAAGAGCTAGACCACGTATACCTACATTTTCCATTTTCTCTATTAGTTTGGAAATACAAACAGTGTCGAACGCTTTACTGAGATCTAGAAAAATTCCATAACATTTCAGTTTTTGGTCCAGTTTGTCGGCTACCGACTGCACGAGGTCGACTACGGCATCTTCAGTAGAGATGCCATGTCGGAAACCATATTGATTATTGGCAAGAATGTGGAATTTGGTTAAGTAATTGGTTAGGCAGTTGTTAAGAACTCGTTCCATGATTTTAGACAAAGCGCTTAAGACAGAGATGGGGCGATAATTTGTAATTTGATCTTTATCTCCAGTTTTGTACACCGGTGTTACTAACGCCGTTTTAAAGGCCCTCGGGAAAACCCCTTGTGATATGGCAAGGTTGCAGATGTGAGTAATGGGGGGCACGAGGATGTTTCGAGCCATTTTGATTAATTTGGCTGGTATGTTGTCCCATCCCGTTGCACAGTTATCCCGAAGTGATTTTATAATTAACTCCACATCACTTTCACTAACCGGGAGAAGCGCGATTGAGTTTAGCGTGCTGTGTTTGGATGTTAGGTCTCCGTCTGTAAGGGAAGTAGTTATTTTAGATGCCAACGTCTTACCTACATTAGCAAAATAATTATTAATTACGTTAACTGAGGATGACGGGTCCGTAGACAATGTTAAGAGATTCGTGGCTGACTGCTTATTTATCTCTGTATGAGTGAGTTTTTTAATGACCTTCCAAGTTTCTTTGCTATTATTTTGAGCTCTAGTAAATTGAAATTTTTCATCAGAACGTCTAAGTTTATTGATAAGCCGATTACAAAAATTTCGGTATCTTGTGTAGGTAATTTTGAGAGTAGTGTTATGCGGTTCTGAATTAAGCTTATGATGCATGCTATCTCGGTTTTTAATGCACCGGAGGAGACCGGGTGTCATCCAAGGCTTGATTATTCTAGTCTTTCTTGAATTTTTGATGAGTGAGGTATGGGTTAGAACAATGCCTTTGAGTGTAGTGATTAAATTATCTGCAGCAACGTTGGCATCAGTAGCGTTTATCACCGGGGCTAAGTCAGCGTTTTGTACATCCTTGACAGCATTAGAATAATTTAAACGCGTGGTTGTCTGTGGAACAAAGTTTCGTTTCACTTTAATTTTATCTAAACATAAGGCCGTAGCATGATGATCTGTAATACTTGTTTCTAATACGAACGAGTTTGATGAGGATTTAGATTTGAGCAAAATGTGGTCTAGGCAAGTATTTGAACTTGGTCTAGTGGGATGTAGAAAAGCTGGCAAAAGGCCCATTGTTGCTGTATGTAGAAGATACTCGTGTGAATGTGGGTCCTTGTTGTTAGGTTTAATATCAATGTTCAAGTCTCCCATAACTATAACAGTTTTGCTGCTTTTTAAGGCAGACGAAACAGTTTCCAGGCCATTATAGAAATTAGTTAAGTTAGTATATGAAGGTGAACGATATATACCAATGATTGAAGTGTCTTGAGTACGACAAATTAAGCAATTTGCGTCCATGAAGAAAGATGGTTCTGTTACGGTACATTGTAGGTTATTTTTAACATAGATTACTACACCATCATTTTGAATTGGGTTTTTTATAGTAGAATACGCGGTATAACCATCTAAAGTTGGGGTTGGGCCAGTATTTTTCAGCCGGCATTCCGTCAGTATTACAAGATCAAATTGGATAGGCATCTGGGCAAGAGTAATTAAAAAACTGTTAAGGTTTTTGTGAACACTACGAATGTTAATGTGAATAATTTTTAACGACGATTGTGCTACCTTTTGCAAAGAAGTGTATGCGTGTGGGGCACAGACTTGGAAACTAGCTACACTGTGCTGATCAATTTCATCAAGTATATTATTTATACAAGCCATTTAAAATTAATAATAAAATTTAAAGATAGGTGTAAAGGAAAGTCTATTTTGATGTGTGGGAATATTTGGAATTAATGTTTTTGATTTAGTGTAGAGTGTAGGTGATTTTGCCAGTTTCTGTAGAGAAAAAAGAACGGGTGAATTTAGTAAAATTGGTAAAATTAAAAAGGGCTTAATATAAGATAAATCGTAATTATAAGCTAAGTGGTGTGTAAAAAAAGTGTTATGTGTGCGAAGATCGCTTGTTATGTTAAACATTTCTACAATTATAATTACGAGACATTTACATACTATTTTTAAGTAGTGGATGGCCAAGAAGCGAGACAGGGTAATTATTATGTAGCACAGGTTGAATAGTCACATTTTTTTCAGTATGTTCGCTAGACAGTCTTCCGTCCTGACGGTGTAAGTTTCTTTGCACTCCGGGCTTTTGCGCAGTAGAATCTTGCCATTTGAAATCCAGCAAAATTTGAAACTATTCTTTTTGGCAAAGTCTCTAGACTGCAGAAATAATTTCTTCATTGATCCGGGGAGATATTCGTCAATATATATCGGTTTCTTATCGCCGCATATGCCTACTACACTTGTATTCAGTTTGTCTTCTAGTTTCCGGCTTTTGTTGAAGTTGCGAGCTGCCGACAAGTAGTTGTTTTTAGTGTGCACAGAGGAAAACTCGGTCACAATAGTTTTGTTTGTCCCAGGTTTGGCTGGTAAGCGATATATATCGCGTATTTCGGACGCTGATACTTCAAAGTCGATACTTTTCCCGATCTGATACACAATATTCATCATCTCCTCGACTGATTCCTTTTCTTTGTTCGGGACATTTCTAATTTCGACAGCAGATGACCTCGAACTCAGTTTGATATCTTGAAGTTGCCTTTCGAGCTTGTTGATTGTTTCAGCATTTTTATCTCGGGTCTTCTCAAGATCCAGGATTTGAAGTTTCAGGTCCTCATAGTGATTGTACATATATTCCATCGACTTCTCGATTTCTGAGTTTGTTTTTTAAATACCGGTGGTTTTAATAATGGTGCAACTACCAGATGTAAGTACGCGCCCTATAAGCCATTTTATAAGCAATAAAAACCTTTTGGACTGTCGGTTTAATAGGTTCTGATTGGTTGTTGTTATGTTATAGAAAGAAAACGTAGACTGTGCAAAGACGTGCACGTTTTATTATTAAGATTGTACACAAATACTGAGATACATACATGGTTAGTACCAAATATCTAAACAATTAATAATTCAAACAGTAGTCCCTGATAAGCTGAGTGATTATTATAGTATTCCGGAATACTGAACATGAAACAGTTTGCATGATAAATCAAAATCTGATACCCGTATTAAAGTTTCATCGTTTATTTAGGACGCATTACCATTTGACCCGCATGTTAGGGACTACTTACATATGCCTACCTACATCCCACAGAATTGACCTCATGCAAACTATCCCTGTTTCAAACTCGAACCCAACACATGAAGGATTTATAGCTTAGTATATAAGTGAATCAAGTATCACAAATCTGAAGGGTTATGAGTTAATTAGGTACCTAACGGTAGGTTTATAACTGTGCACTCGAACCATTTATAGGTCCTTATTTTCTGAGGCAAATAGCAGTGGGAACGCAATCGAGCAATTAAACTATAAAGGTATATAACTAGTTATCACTAACGAGGGAAATAACTATTAGCCTGAAACTGATTAAAGCAACGTTATATAAGTGCATGGGAGAGAAATAGCATGTTACTAATTTGCTATTACTTCCTGCTTATATCATGCGAACTAAACATCTACAGCGCTGAAATTAGTTTTAGTAACTTTTATGAATTGAGTTGACAGTGCTTGAGACTGAGGTTTTATGAGTTTTGACAAAAAATCTCCGGAAAAAACATGAAAATAATAGCCACACAAGATCAGAAATGCCTTTGTTTGTAAACGAACACAAACTTAACTGATAGCAGCTAATAAGTTGCGGAATTTTATATTTCTTAATTGGTGAGTCTAACAAATAATTATCGATTCGACTCATTATTTTGCTCTGTTTATATTTGGAGCACTAAAAGATACTTTGAGTGATCGCTAAATTAAAATAGCCAGCATCTCACTAACACTATTATAAACACTGAGAACGGAATATTTACTTTTTCAACCGACTTCCAAAAAGGAGGAGGTTCTCAATTCATATGTATGTTTTTTTCTAAACAAAACGTAATCATGGTTAATATCCCGTTCTTAGTGTTTATGATAAAGTATTTTTATATCCAAAAGGTCTATGATCAAGATCACCAATACACAGGTAGTGGATGGACAGTTAATGATTTTAGTAGCCTATGTTCGTCTGCTACAACGCATACCATTTCCCTCGTCGATTGCTCGTTTATACAGGAAACATCCAATGTTTTTAATTTAATGGGTATTACCTATTATTACTGTTGATTAAAGAAAATGTTGTGAGGAATATGTTGAGTATGAACGTAGATGGATACAAGAGTAGAGGAAGACCAAAGTAACGATGGATGGACTGTGTGAAGGATGATGTGGCTAAAAAGGAGGTGACTGCTGACATGGCGAGAAATAGAAGTATGAAAGAAGAAGACACGTGGTGCCGACCCCAAATAAATTGGGATAAAGGCAGGAGAATGGTGGTGATACCGGTTATTACAGTAAATTAGGACATATCAATTGTATTTACTCATTGAACTTCTTAGATAGCTTATGTTTCGACGATCGACGATCTTAATCATCGATAAGAATATGTTAGTAGAAAACGTGGAAATGGTAGCTTGATTCCTTAATACTTGTTTTGTTAAGTTATTTATTCATCTTTCAAACACATTAAAAGCATTTTTAAATACTCCTTTAAAAAAACATTTAAACTTAATAAATAGCAGTCCGCTGGTGTTGGCAGCGGGATCCAAGCTACCGGTGGCTAGGGCTTAAGAGACCGGAACCTCCTTACAATGCGAGCCGTGTAGAGAAGTACTGCCTTCTGACTAAGGCCCTTAATCCAACCGCCAATTGAGAGTCTCAACAGATGTTCGTCAAGGACTTTGCCCATCAGGCAATTGGCCCTAACGACAATCGAAGCAATGCTAACAGAGTTCTCATTCCACATGCATCACCCTCGTGTGGCAGTCAATATATTTTAATTAGTTTCTTTTTCACGAGGTTCCCGTCATAGGGGATGATAACATCGACTATCATTACTTCGCGCTGATCGGTCCATCACCGCTTTATTATGATTATTGACAACAATAGTCCTGACAGTAACGATAGGCCAATCCCAGTACAGCGTGACATGTTTCTTCTAGAGAACAGGGTCGGGCACATTCTTGTAGTACGGTACTTACCTCAGATTCCACAAGTTTATGTCCTGGAAAGGAAACGTGAACCTTTCCCACCCACTAAACTCTTACGATAAACCCAGATATTATTGTGATATAACCTTAACATATTAATTTCTAACTAATCAATACATATCATATCACGCCTCTTTAAAAAATAACATAAAATAAACTATTACTCTTCAAAGTACGTACTTACTCCATCAAATGTGTTTGATGAAATTTTTATATAAATTGCTCAGAAAATATTATAATATGAAACTTAAGTTTACTTTTTTGAAGCTATCTAAAATTTGTTCAATCCTTTCTTAATTTTCTACGAGTAATTCTTACTTTCTCTTGCATGTCTACCGTTTCTTGTGCTACCATTATAATGTCAGTGAAAACTTTTAATTGGCCTTCTTTCACTATCTGTCGACTATCCTAGCTGTAAGTTGTCTTAAGAAACAAATAAATAAATAAGTAATTTTTTAGTACTTATCGTATCCTAATAAGCCAGCTAATTAAAACAAAATCAAAAGAAGAGCGCAAGCTAAGCTAGTGCAGAGCTAAGTGTTTATGAAGATTACCGTAAAAGGCCCGGAACAGTCTAAAATGAAAATGGATCCACTTTTAAAGCTTCGGTTGTTTTAACAGCTTCGCTGCCAACTGGAATTTGGTGACGTCATGAGAAAATCCAATGTATTTTTTTTGTAAAATATGCATGGGGGACGTTTCAATATTTTTATTTTGGAAATATTTAAATAGTTTTAGGAGTTTTTGGTAAGAAAAAGCTAAATAAAAAAAATCCGCGAATTTGCGGACCTGGCACTCAGATTGACAGTTTCAACCTCAGTGCCAAGTCCGCAATTTTGCGGAGTAGTTTATTTTATGTATTATGGTTCATTTAAAACTATCTATGATATTTTAACAGTGCCGGGCGCGTACTAATTCATAGAAACCGAGTGGCGCTACTCCGCATATTAGCGGGGCCGGCACCCCGCGCTCACCCCGCACCCCGCTAATTTGCGGAGCTGGCAGCGAAGTTGTTAAGAGACAAAGAAAACAATCACTGAATTCGAAAACTAGCAAAAAGTGACGGTTACGGAAGTGTTTTACTTTAAAATAGATAAACTTATACAGAATGAAATGTAGTTAAAAAACTAAAAAACCTGACTGAAACTGCTGTTTCATTCGGGTTTTTTAGTTTTTTAACTAATTAAGGACTACTATCTCTATTTAACAGACTCTTTGTATCAATTCATGAAACATAATTAAAAGTTGTACAATTTACAAAGGATAACCGAGGAATCTCTTATTTGTTCGCAAACTTCTTCATTTCTTATTAAGACCGTATACTTTCAAAGTGGAAACAAAAAACTAGCAAGTACCGTTTGTTTGCAGACGCAGCTTAATAACAAAGAAGGAAAAACGTGTATAGAGTAGTGGTACGTGTTGATAATCCTGGCAGACGTAGCGGGACATCCGGGGACGGCATCGCGACGGGATCCGATCCGGGACTCCGGGATAAGATCCCGATCCCGGACAGATTGTCGGCGTTGATTTCCTGGACAATAGACGGTAGATATCTGTGCGTTTATCCCGCACAATATACTGACAGTTTTAGAATAAAACAATCTTTTATTTTCAAATGGAAAATGTTTAGCGCTGGTGTACAACTTACAAGTTGAGATCAATGAGATGCAGTCAGTGAGTTTGAATGTTAAGAACGTTATGTGCCTGATCCAGTTTCGAACTAAGTCAAACAAACTGCAGAAACGTGTTTCGTTTCGATATTTTGAAACTATTTCGTACAAAACCTTGTTGTGGCTTATTATATTCATTTAGCATTATCAGACGGCATGTCTTTCTCACAAACGAGCACAAAACACGGACACGTCTCGCTCGCTCCGCTAGCGGCGAGTTTCATAGCAAAAACTATAACATCTCACGCGCCCGCCTCTCGCATCGAGCCTCTTTATATTCAGCTAAAGTCCACTTTTTCCGTCGCCCCAATAAGCGTGGCAACACGAGAAAAACTGACACCAACACCAGTTTCCGTTTAATTCCGAAGTATTATTAAATTGGGTGATAAAATTTGTCATTTATCTGCGCTATCTACACGAATATGGTGTTTTCGTGACTCAAAATAAGATTCATTTTCTTGCTTTTTCTCTCTTGCCCGTTTTGGTATTTGCCATCTCTGTCGATGGTGGCAACGGGATAAGTGCACGTTTGTTGTTGCTATTTGCAAACAATGGCGTGTTAGCCGCCGTGTCCCTGTCTGGCCACATCTAAGGTGCCGAAGACATCGGCGTCAAATTAAACACTGGTACCGCATGGCACGTTATTTCACTTAGCTGTTTTGGAATTATGCACTCCTGGTATCTTTAGTACCATTGGATTTCAGAATGTCATCATTCCAATGCCTGCTGCAACGAAGACATTTGAAATTATGTCATTGTGCAATGTGTAGGTATGTATGTAAGTATAACTTAGCACTTTGTAATGTCTGTAAATGATTAGGATATCGGATTAGAGCCTTGTTATTCATGAAATCAACAAGCCCTTAACATTTTGCACGAGTATGTTTTACACGCACGGCCAACATTCAGACAATAAGCTTTACATGTTAGGATTTGCATAATCTGCTGTTTTTTAAATTAACATGAACGGATTTTACATATAGGTACATAGGTAGGCGAGAGGAACGGATGAAAATAAACTGTTCTTCATTTCGGGAGTTTAATGATTTAAACTGACTATAATTAATTTAAAAGACTTTGTATTGGCAGCGGATTACTCACGAAGTTTTCAGATATTATAAAACAGGATTTTGTCATCTAAATAATCTTTCGTAGACTATTATGGATACTGCTAAAGGTGACCAAGAGGTTAAAGTCGAGATTAGCATTGATGGTCAGCAAAATAATGTAATGGCGACCATAAATTCCATACTTGATCACCGATTCGCTTCCCAATCGTAGCTATACGATCCCAACTATAAACCGCATATTTAGTACCTATTTATTTGCCTACAGTACTCAGTAAAGGTGAGAAACCCTAAATGAAACGTTGTTGATAATTTTCTAATTTAACACACGGAACCCATCTAAGATAGTAAATAGATAGTGATTCCCACATTGAGAAACAAAATATCTTCGTTTGGTAGTTAACGTTGCCGCATGCCGATGTTCTTATCGGCTCGCCCATTAATAATGGCACTTCGTCTTTTAAGGCACGAGAGCCGACTACGCATTGTTGGGTTGTACAACGTTCGCCTATTGTGGCGTGAACAATAATTTGCAACCGAACCTCTACTAAGACGCGAAAGGATCAAATAACTGTGGTGTTCGCGGTGTACAGAGCATTAGGCTTTTACGTGTAATCCCTCCCCCTAAGCTGGATTACCTGGCCTACCTATTCCCTTGTATTAAGCTCCTTCAGTTCGGCTGACATCGTCTTTGTCCCTGATATTCACCGCATGTTAGTTAGATTTATACATCCACCCACCCGAAAGCTTAGTTGAGCTGTCGTGGGTGGGATCTGGTACACCTAATATAAATTGAGGATCGAATTGTTAATGCTTTAGACCTTCGACGTATATACTAAGGGTGAGGTTAGAAGCATAAAAACTTCAAAAGCTTCCTATTATTTCTCGCTCATTATAAAATAGGTTGTGACCTAATTATTTAACGTGGATCGAAGTCATTAAAAGTAAATAATAACGTATTAACAGGGCCCACTAAATAATTCACGGTCTCTCGGGAAAATTATGAAAATGCATTTCATAATTCTTATT
The DNA here is from genome assembly GCA_932274075.1 of Diarsia rubi. NCBI lineage: Eukaryota > Metazoa > Arthropoda > Insecta > Lepidoptera > Noctuidae > Diarsia > Diarsia rubi. The sequence goes on along the minus strand of OW026424.1, from coordinate 12,153,198 downwards.
TTTACGACTGCATTAATTGAATTATAGCGATTCAATAAAAGCACTGCAATTATTTAACATTAAAGCGAACATTTCCTGTGTAACGCGTGTGCTTGAACGAGAACAGATGTGCTCGTTATTGTATAAAACGATACATTTTTAACAAACCTAGCCGCGGGCGCGAATTCCGCGGAATAATCGAGTTCAATTCAATTCGACTCACTTTAGAGAGCTATTTTCCAGCGTAAATGAGATTTGTTAAACTGAAATGCACATATTAATACACACTGCCATTATTTTCCATTATAGACTTTCTTTATACTGAAAGGTAGGTAAAGACAAAGTATTAACAACAAAATTAGCCCTAACAGCCGCGGCTAATAAACTGCCAATGCGGCAAAGTACATTAGTGTAGTTACCTAATTCTTTCGAAAAACAAGGGGAACACTTCTATTTCCCGCGCCAACTTCGGAAAACAGGAACCACTATCGTCTTAATCCGCGATCTAATCCAGTATACGATCAGCGTCGCTCATTAACAAGATTTATGAACAGAAAGGAGACGTTCGGACGACATCGTGCGCCCCGATGCGTTATTTACGACAACTAGATTGGCAAGATTACCATAAGGCACTGTGGGTACTGTACCCACAGTGCCTTATGGTACTGTGACTTTTATAATTAAAATCTCTGAAGTAAAATAAAGGTCATTAATGGGGAATCTTTCTTTGGTGATCTGGAGAAGAGAGAAAATAATGGAGAGGCTAAGTGGGAAATTTGTCTTTTAATAAGTTCAAATCATCTTCATTTTCGCCATTTGTGGTGTTTTTCAAACAATTTTATTTATACCCGGAGATTTCCAGTGAAAACGCAATCGTGCAAGAAAACCAAAATATTGGTCAAAGCTGACAGCTTTACTGTTTCTGTTTTTCATTTTTGGATTTGATTCGCTGAGCGTTGAATTCATATAACATATATTTCAAAACGGAAAACATCCATAGTGAATCGAACTATAATTTTATTAGCCCATATGAAATCCACAAAGAAGAAATACAAAATACAATTCTACATCTAGTAACAGTGAAACATCAGACAGATAATTTTTAGCCATGCAACCTCCTGAATCTGAAAAGATTTTAGTATCCTGAGAGTGTATGTCTAGGAGGATAATCTTGATAGATAGAGGTCTGTGCTGGTCCGAATGGTTTGCTCGCGTATCGGGAGTTCGTGCACGCCACGACGGCCGGCGTATCGGTACGCCTGTAATCCGATAATAATGAATAGAAAATAGTACGGGCATCGTGGCCCAGTTGAGAGTTGCCCGTAACTGGAGGCACGAGGAGTTTTATCGCGGGACATAATTCGGCCGCGGCGTCACGCGCCGTCCGCCCGACTTTATCGCGAAACCCGATGGTTCCCTAGGGTATCGACGAGAAACAACTTGGCTAAACTAGAAACAAATCAAATCCAAGCCAACACCATGGAACACAGCTTTAATACACAAAGGCTTGGGCACAAAACGATTTGCTGTAGAAATATTTATTCAGTTTATTCCAACCACATAATTGTTATAATGGCATGCAATCAAATGCAGGTTCAGACTCAATTAATTAAAAAATAAATGATGTTTTTAATTGAAACCGGTAGTGTATAATATTCTCGGAAATAACACATAAAAAACAGGCGAATTAACTACCTGGATCTTTTACAACGCAATTAATAAACAATTCCGTTTAGTGTAGATGAAATAAAGCTCTTATTAAAAAACAATAATCGTCTGCTGTAAAATTATAGACTATCAAGTGGAGAAATAAATTTTGTTACGACTTCACTGGGAAAGAGGTTGAACGCGCTGTCAATTTTGTCATCATCAAGTTTGTGAAGCAGTATGCACATAACGTTTGTTTTTTATGTTGTTGAATATTCTATAAGAAAAACAAACAAACTTTTATTCATGAAAGCAGTTTAAAAGTTTCAACTGCATCCATTTAAAGTTCTCCACACATGCGAGTCTGAGCAAAAACTCTCCTTCCATACAATTTTAATATTAGACGAAGTGTCCGCGCGATACAAACTTTGCATTCGCAACACGTTTCTAAGTTTGAAATTCGAAAACGTAAAATCAGCTTCTGAATGTAAAAATTGTAGGGGCGCGGGTGCGGTTATCCACCACTACTTGGGGTATAGAAGCGCGCTCACGTCGCATTTCGCTGTCAGCTATCCAGCGATTTACTGAAAATTGACGTCTAACACCGTCGAAGGAGACCTCGGCATTTTAAAGAGGAAACTTTATCTGAGTAAGGATAATCAGCTAGCGGTGCTGTTTTTGAAACGTTCTGAAAGCTTACAAGAAAAAGCTACTTTCTGGATGCAAAAAAATATTTTCAGTTGCTATTTCACACGTTATTTTAATTAGGTATTTCTATGAAGCATAGCATAATTAGCCTAAAATGTTCCCACTGCTGGGACTGCAAGGCTCCTCTAATGGAAAGCAGGCCTGCAAAAGACAAGTTCAAAGACAGTGAAAACAAACTGGGCTGGTCAGCAAAAATATCGAGACTTGTCAATGTCACTTTGATATACCAAAGTGCTGAGTACTACTCCTTTCAACTTTAGCAGTCTATAGTTACGATAGCAATAAATCATGATAAAAAGTTAAGTTTAGTTTCGGGTGCTAGTTTGGTATGTCAGCGACACTCCTGAAACTTCTAAAACATTGATCGATAGGTTCGAAGGGCACAGAACTTTAAATGTAAAAAAGTCGTTCGAGAATAGTTGTCTGTGTTGCTTAAAAGGGGTGAGAAATAAAGACTTGGGCGTTTAGTTATGTGAACTTACGGCATGGATACGTCTTATTAAATTAGTATGTTCCTGCGACGTGAAATGATATTGAAGTCAACAAACAACATTGATGCTTTCTACGAGAATACCTCCAATGCTGTCTACTTTTAGTTAGTAAGAGCTCGACATAACTTTCTTCAGAAAACAAGTTCCGTATTGCGAAGAATCATCATCATCACGTCAACCGAAAGACGTCCACAGCTAGACATAGGTCTCCCCAAGTTGAGCAGCATAATTTGGATCTTTATTGTAGGTGATGTAGATACCTAAAACCCGAGACCACATGAAAAAAGTGACCCACAAACCTTTAAAAAATCAATTAAGGCCCAATTTCATAGAGATCATCTTACTTTTTTCATCATACAACGGAAGCGAGCGCACCCTTGGTTGGTTCTACGACCAATCGATTCCCTATATTAGGCTTCCGTCAGAAAACAAACCGACCCGTTCCGGCGCTTCTTTGTTCCATTGTGGCCCGCCCTTTGTTCTACCGTCGCGGATAAATTATTTTCTACGATCCTTCTTAGCTCCTATCTCGTTCCATTTCTCCCGTATTAGTTCCAGCCGATGCGCAACAATTACGCCCTTTATGTCTGGATGACGCGAAAATCATCCTGTCTTGCCCTACAATTTTACGCCTCAGTATTTCATCTTCTTCGGTTTAAATTAGAAATGCCGAAATCAGAGTAAAATGTTTAAGCGATTAATCGACCGAGATAATTAAGTGTTTAAAAGTGTAATCCACTTTTAAGCACTTTTTTGAAGGTTTGACTATTAAGTGCAATATGTTTCATACCTTGCAGAATAAGCGAAACCGGAGAGGATAAAATTAACATTATAATATTCTTCGAATAATAAACTTTGCCTGCCATTTCATACACTTTATTACACTTTTAATGCGAAGCACTTCATATAACGTTTATACAGAGGTCAAATAAAAAATTGGAAAGGATACTTTCATTAAAGTATATCATAAAAATATACATAAATATGAGTGATTAAGGTAGACATCACGTTGGAAGCTTTGGGTTCATTCGAGAGAAAAAACGTTTTACGACAAGATGCAAACAAAGTAACATTACGGACGAAGTCGATTGAAGTCGCTTAACTCAGTTTAATTACATTTTTAACTACATACGGGTTCATTTTAAAAAGCTGTCGTCTGATTAACTTTCTTTTTATTGCCATTCAAGTCCGTTACTACAGTCGTAAGACAAATTCTTTTGAATTCCACATCAAAATCAAAACATATAATTTCGTAACATCGGCGCTACGACAAAGTAACGTTAAATGGCCTGCAATATAGTCTTTAAATTGACATTTTTATTATGGTTCCCACAAAATAGTTCCCTAATACACAGTAATTAGTACGATAAGAGGTGGCGGTCGTGACGCGATCAATCGATGCCACTTTGTAGTGATAACTCGCCTTGTCGCCGGCCGCCGCTGGCCGTTGATTGATAGAATAAACCTGCCTACCACTTAGCCAACAACTACGGGGAAATTAAGACATTCCCAGCGCTAATGGAAAATGTGATCCATCAAACGACCCTAAATTAAGACGAGGTACTATTATATCGAATGGCCTACATCTTTATCTAAATGACGGCAATATTTTTTTATGGAAACAATTAGGACAGTAACCCTTTATGATTGACAAGCGTTGTAAAATGAGCGTTTGATGTCGACAATGAAGAGGCAAGAGAATGTCTGTAGGGTGAACGTGACAGTAAGCGACAGTCGTTGAGATAATTAAGCGGTGGGGCCCAATGCCGCGTGGGGCTGCACCTCGACGACGTGGCGACAATGATCGTTGAGTTGAAGTACCCTACTAGTAAGGCCCGCTTCTGAATAAGGATCTGTGGTGTGGTGCAAATTAAAAGAGGCAAAAGCTAATATTCTAAACCCCACAAAATTAAAGTTTTGCTAAAGAAATGGTAACAAATAAAAAGCATTCTCAATTACCTACAGGTTGATGAAATCAGTACTCTAAATTGTTTGCCTCGAAACAAGAGACTTGTCGTGTACATTTTAACTTGAGTTGTAATACAACTTTTTCGCTTGTTACTTCGGCCAAACTTCATCTGTTGCGCCAGTCAGGTGAAAACAGCTCCCATTTGTAAGGAAAAACAAATTGCTACTCTCATTACGACATTCGGAAAAGTTCACTGTGATTTCACAGTTCATTCAATTTTGATGGTGTGATTAGAGATTCATTTGTTCGGAATGACTCGAAAATACTCGGAATCTTTCGCCTTGATTGCGTGAATACCAGTGGCCTATGATTCATGAATCATTATTTTCTAGTGTCGAGGCTTTTCAGGTGAGAATAGTAAGGAAGTGCAATTATCTGATCAAGAATTTGAGTCATACAATTGATGAATTTAGAGGCAATGCGTCATCGAAATAATTCTAAGACACTTGACCACATACTGACTTGACTATAGAAACCCATTGAGTAATTGCAGCGATATTGTGAATCATGAGTATTTAAACGGGTATTATGGGGTTGCGTTACTTGTGTCAGAATTTGGCCACGAAATTGTGTTAACGCAGGTATCACAACTTACTTTAATATTAATTAATTAAATAAGAGTGGAGAATGTGAGGATAGTAGCAGGTGGCGTTCTGTGACTAACCTAACCCCGTGGGAAAAGGGCGTGAGTTTATGTATGATGTCACTAAGAATTATTTCAATATTTTATCATACATTTTTCTTATTCAATTATCTCTGCTTATTATAATCCCAGGAATTGCCATACATAGCCGTTCAAAATCCAAAGACGAGACGTATTAGATACATCGGTATACCGGCAGGAAGTCGAACCGGGGTCATTTCACACTCGGTCGGGTTTCAATTTGCCGCGGACGCTGCTTCTGTTTATCGATGGCCCGCGGACTTTTGACACAATGTCGGGATTGTGAGGCACTCTGACATCTGGAAATATAAATAAGAAGCTATCGTATAGCTGGTAAAAACGAATAGCTGGAAAATACCTCTATCAAGATGCTGTCGAAGAGCGTAGTAGATGATGATTCGATAATAACGATCTCGAAATTTGATCTCTTCTTTAAAAATTCTGCTTAATGGCTGTTTTTTCGCTCGGAAAAGTTAAAAAAAGAAACAATTTCCAAAGAAAATTCTGAAGAAAGAATAGCTATAATTATTTATAACATGCGGAATTACTGAAATAAGAAACGATTAACAGACGCCCGGGCAGACATTATTCTATAATTGTTACAACGAGCCGGCCATTGGCAAATTGCAGTCGTAAAAAATGAATTTCGACAAGCGGTATGTAAATAAAAATTACAAGTATCGTCCGGAGAAGGCGTAGCGAGCTGAATAATATTTGACAAGCAGTAAATATTAAATTGGACGAAAGGATCTCGACTGCAACAAAAAACCGACGGCCGACTGACAGTCATAACTGAACGAACTCCGGACGAAACGGCGACTCATCGTAACTCTGTTAAACTTACAAGGTAAAGACGTGTTATCTCCAATGTTTCAACAATAGAATATTTTTCAATGCTTTGTGTGGAGTACGACAAGAAATAGATAATGCATAGATATCGCGCCTCACACTATGGGTCGACGTACTAACAACTTTAATTAAATTCGCCGGCGGCGCACTGTTTTAATTTGTTTTAAAACAAATCTAATCAATAAACATTCAAAACGTCAAGCACGAAAACGCGTCGGCCATTCAAATATTGTTTCTCGAGCCAACGCCGGGGAATTATCGCGATGATAAATAAGATACACGAGCGCTGGGACAAGGGAGCCAATCACCATACATCACCGGGAAACATCCAAATAAAACTCAGTGAAACAAAAAGGTATGTGTTTTTGTGTCATGAACAGAGTGCCAAAGGAAAACAAATTGTAGCAAGGGAGAGATTGTATCATGCTAGGCGCCTTCAAAGACGTGAAAACTAATTAAGATCGGACGCTTTTCTAAGGCGATAACTTGCAACAGACAGACGGCCGGACGTGTTTGTGTATTGGCAATCAAAACAATTAACTTTTTGCCGTGTTCACCTCTATCTAAACAAACGGATGTAAGTTGGGTTTTTTAGTCGTTCGTTGACCTACTCGTGAAATTTGGGGATTACTCGATCTTTTTATGGCGAACATAAATTGAAATACCAAAACACAGTAAGTGATTGAATTGAGGGAAATTATTTATTATTAGAGATATTTCAAAACACACGAAATTCACGTTAGAACAACGAGCGGAAATTATGAAAGTTTCTAACAAAATAAAATAAAAGTGCTAACTAAACGCCGCGGCGCGATCGAAGCGTGAAATAAATAAAATGGAAGCGCCTAGCAAACGAGAAAAAAAGGAATAAAAATTGTGGCGTTAATTTTCCAGCGAGATTTCCCAGCAGTCTCCGGGCAGGGGGAGAAAGCGGCGCGTGCACTGGACACGTGAATTAAAAACGTTAACAATGCCATCGCGACTGGCTCCTTAATGAACTCGCGCCCCCGGCGTCGCCGTCGCCACACCACTGCGTCGCTTCGCCAGACGTCTCCACAAAACACCATCAAATTACATGTGCTCATGGTCCAGCCATTTCAAAAATGTATAAATATTGCTATCCTATATGCTGCCTTGCATGGTAACACATTTTTGGAATAGACTTCTTTTGTTTCCTACTCGTAGTAGTCCAACCACAGAGGACTAATTACAGACACCAGCATATCAAGCTACTAGAATCAGTCAAATTTCTTAAATAGATTTTAACTTTATCGCTATAGCGAGTATTTGGTTCTAGGTTGATTGGGAAAATTTGACAGGAACCCATTTTGATCTGCTGCATAGTGCATGGCGTCTATAATAACGTTCTTTCACACGTCAAAAGTTCAGAAGAACACTTTTTATTTTCCGAGAATAAAGCCAGTTTGGCTAGAAGCTAAAATTTAAATTATTTTAAATTAACACATACATGTTGCACTGAAAAATGGCCCTAATGTGATAATAGCGCGGCGCTTGGCAGGTAAAGTCGCCATCCAGCCTACCGGTGGGAACTGTCACTTAGATTGGCAATTTGTCCCTTGAATATTCAGTATTATAGCCGGATAATTACCTTAGTAAATAACGAGCATAGCCCCCATGCCATAAAAGAGCAAAATTTCCGCTGCGAGAGGGAAAAGGCGTTATTGAAAAAGAGGCGAGCTGATATATAAATAAAATACGGGTTCAGCTATCGGCGGCTTGTTATCGCATGCCTCGATCGTCGCTATTACGCCAAAGTATCGGTTATTCGAGCGGCCGTGGGCACAGTTTGCTTTGCACTCGCCGCCGAGCCGCTAGTGCCGCTACCTCGTTATAATAATGTGAACTTCGGGAATTGCGACTTCTTAGGAGTAGAGCCAATAAAATATTTAACATTTTTGGGGAACACCCTAATAAAATCGAGCTATTAAACAAAATTAAGTTAATAAATTTAAATAAATGCGGCGAAGATGATTTAGCGACCAAACTTCGTTTTTAATCAGTTTAAATTCGAGTTCGGCCATATTGAAAAAGCTTTACCGAAAACCAGAAAACAGCTAATTAAATTAAATATAATTTAAATAAAAGTGCAACCTTCGGCTGCATATCCCTCGCTGTTCGACGCCAGAAAGAATTTCTTTTACATACATAATAATTGCGAGTTGTCTTGGGGCGTCACGATCCTGATGCATAATGACAAAGTGCACAGTGACGTGAAAATTGCTCTACGAGCTGCTACAGACGCGCTTCATACCTTGCTTACTGCTCACACGTATATTTACAATAATTATGAATGTAATTATTGTCCAATAAGAGGCCGTTCTGCTAGCTTAAGCGGACTTGCAGTGGTCATTTTCTGTGATAAAGTTTATTTGCCTATAAATGATCGTCTTTATGCTCAGTGTACACATAAAACACTCAAATAACAAATTAACAGTCGTCATTTGGCCTTTAATTAGAATAACATAATCCTTTATCGTCATCATAATCCTTTTTTTTTTAATTCCTTTTTTGAAGACTTTATTAAATTAAGTATTATATAAATTTCGGCGCCTAACAGAGTGATGTCTAAATCAGATCTGTCCTTTCGACAAGCTCTAGCCTTAATAAAAATAAAAAGTTAATGCAAATTCAAAACGGTACTCTAGAGATAACGAAGTTCTAGACCTTAACGACAGTTAGCAATTGATTGACAAGAACAGAATAAAAACCTTCACGCCTTGTGCTGTGAAAAACAAGTTCTTTACAAGCCGCCTTTTATAGAGCTTGTACAGCCAACGAGCTAGCGTGGATGTAATTAATATTTAACTAAGAAAACGCGTTATTATACACTTTGTAATTATATTTTTTATATTACCGCCAAATGGCGGTCGTCAAACCATGTCAGAGCTTTTTTTTGAGGGGTGGGAAGTCATCAAATAACCCCTCCCGCTCTTGGGCAGAGCGAAAGGGAGCGACAGACTTCTACCGACTAAAAACCACTCGTTCCTTCTTAGCCCTTTATGTCGAGGCCGCGGTATCTCTTACAACTATGCGCAACCCATGTCAGAGGCCCTTGAGGCGGTTTAGAAACTGTGACACTAGGGTGTGTGGGTGGGGTCCCGTCGGGGCCGCGGGTTGTACACTAGTTATCGCGGCCTCGACATAGAGGGCTAAGAAGGAACATGGGTGGTTTTTAGTCAGTAGAAGTCTGACACTCCCTTTCGCCCTGCCCAATATCGGGAGGGGTTATTCGATGAATTTCCACCCGCCAAAAAAAAAAAGGGTGTGTGGGGTCGTTAGACCTTATCAAAAATATAAGATCACACGATAAGAAAAAGAAGAAGAATAATTATAATAGATCAAAAAATAAAAGATTTAATGCAATAACGAGTTAAATAAGTCTGTTAATTTACAGAACATTTAATAGCTAGTAGACATTAAAAACATGCTACGAGTTGACAACTGATGCAAACGTGAAAATGTTAAAGCAACTGAATTACATAACATCACGCCTGTAATCCCCGAAGGATTAGGCATAGATGTACTTAAAAGTACACCCACTAAACACTACACTTGATTTAGTAAATATTGAAAATTAATCTTCAGAAGGAAAAACAGGTTCTGAAACTGACATTAGTTTGTTTGTTTGATTTCTTTTTTTTCTTGCCACCGACTTCTGAAGCTGATTTTTCTTCTGAAGTTTACTTTTGACTTTTTCCGTCTTATTACAAAACGTGGTTTAAAAAAAGTACCGGGTTTAGTACAAGCTTTAATCCATGACCTTGACTAAACGTATTACAAAACGAAGTTTAACGCTAGTCCTAGAACAATCTATGGTACCAAAATACGTCAAAGTTAAACCATCGTGACCCTTAGTTTAACTATGGTACTAAATTGTCAAACGATGGTTTTCGTTGATTTATCTTAGTATTTTAGCCGAACTGTAGGTTATATTGCGTCAACTTTAACTTGTCCATATTTTAGTGCACCAAATATGTCAAGTTTTATCTATCACTAATCTTTTCTTCTGACATCCAATTATTTACACTCCTTTTTTTCTTTGGTTATTCCATTTTCTTAAAAAACCATTAATGCACACGCCACACACTATCTCACCACAAAAGAATACTGTTCTTTTACTTGTATTAAATTAATAATCTTGAAGTGACACCGGACATTTTGTTTACTTCATGTTGTAACATAAACATTTCGATAACATTACTCGTATTACGCGCGCAGTTTAGTTCACTCCGTTATACGCTCTAGATCGATAGTTGTTACAAAACAGAATAATAATTATTGAATTGTGAACATTCAATCAAAAAAATACAAGTCGGAATATTTAAATACCTTTAAATAACAATACGTTATATTTTACCACTACAAATAACAATTTAAAAAATATTTTTTCTTTACATTACGTAACAACATTTTGTAAAACGGAACAGCGCTTAAAACATTGAACGAATGAATGAATGAAATCTTTAGTCCAGAGACGATCTTTGGTACTAAATAGTCCTTTGTTGGTCTACGATTTGTAATACGATTTGCTAGTACGGTAACAAACCTAGATCTTTTAGTTCTGGTTTAAACCTTGTACTTATGAAAGTTTTTATAATAAGATGGTTTGAGTTTTTGAAGTCGATTTTCTTTTTTGCAAAAAAGTTAGTTGTAATATCTCATACAAATATTTACTATGCATTTAACATTCAACCAAGAAAACTAACCCTATCCTTCAAGATTCCCTTATTATTGCTTTCAATTCTTCACCGTTCAAGAGTGAAAGAATACAACCATACTTACAGGGTGTAAATTAACCCTTCATACATACGTCAACCAAGCATTCTGTACCTCAAACTATGTATCCCTACACAAATTTTTTTGCCTTTTTTTTGGGGTTAAAAATCTCATTTTACGGTAAAACTCAATGTAGGACTCTTAAAACATTGTGCTAATGGATGCTTTGTATAGTAAACGGGTCATGGAGGTAATTTAAGTAAAGTTATAACCTAAAAAACTAGTATTTACAAAAACAGCTGTGCAAAATTTGAAACTTAGACCCCAAATATCTCCGTAACTAATGGGTGCCTAGGTATAGTCAAGAACCTAAAAATGATCGCAGTGGTGGGGAGAACAAGTGCCCTTCGTTTGCGTTAAGGGTACTTTTACACCCTTTATAAGCGTCCCCATAATATTTTGTTAAAGAATTATCCTCCAACTCGTAATCGTTAAGGAGTTTTACCTTCCATAAACAGCTCCTCAACAGTGATGACTGCTAGATTCGAATACTTGAATAGTTTTAGAAGAAAGACGAAACACGTAATACGTGCCCATAAAACCTGAAGGTTGCCCTCGATTTCTCTGGGATGCCATCATCATCAGGTTTACATAATAGCCTGAAAGAATACAACTATCGGTTTATAAATACGTACAATTTTGAAAAAAAAATCTTTTGCCTCCTAATCGTTGAGGAGTTGAACCTTTCGTCATCAGCGCATCCACATGAGATTATGATTATCAGACGCAATTAAATACATGTGAAGCTTTAGAAAATATATGGAAAACGTATTAAGTGCCTACAAAGTTTGAGGGCTGCCCTCGATTTCTCTGGGATCCCATCATCAGATCCTGACTTGGTGACAATGGGTCAACCTCGAAACCTACCTACCTGTGGTGGACCTACTTTTTCGAGTACAATAAGAATTTTCAAAATCGGTTCATTAATGACGGAGATATCCGATAACAAACATACAAAAAAAACCATACAGACGAATAGAAAACCTCCTTTTTGGAAGTCGGTTAAAAAATAAAGGAACAAATCCAACAAGTATCTATCAAAGTCTACCTTTACAGATGAAAAAGTTGGTAGCAGAAAATATAAACGGCATCATTTGAATTATTCCCTTTACAAAACAAACTTAATACGTAATGGCATATCTACTACGACTTTATCTCTGCGCGGGAGAAGCCGGTTGCGAGACAAGTGACGTTGCATCCAGTAATTGTATGCTCGATCCGTCGCCTGCGCATCTGAGATAACATGACTAATTTGCGATGTGCTAATCACATCACTATTATGTGCGTTTTAAGTGCTCTTTCATTTTGTTTACCTTTCATTGATTAACATACTACTGTTTTACACGCGACTTAGATACCTATTTCTATGCCAGGTATTACATAACTAACTAAGCAACAAGCTTGTTTAGTCCAGGCCAAGCGAAACCCGGTTTCGATCCCAAAGCAAAACTGGGGAAGAACAGGTTTTACTATGAGACCAAAACCGGGTTTCGCATAGTTTAGTCCCACTGCTGTGTAAAGGCCTACATCTCCCTTTCCACATATTATTTCGTTTGTTAATATCGGTCACGAATCATCATCTGCCGAGCCTATTCGCGTTAGTCTAACCGCGTGCAGCTGAATACCAGTATTATAATAATATCAGCCGCGAATGATAAGGTAAAATATAAATAGAAAATTAAATCCCCTAAAACAACAGATAAAACTGTAGCAAACTTTACCCGACACACATTGAAAAGAGTCCGTCGCCAAACACAAATCCTTAGAGCGCTGACGTAATTGGATTTCGCTCACAATAAGCCCCCGCCGACTAATTTCGCGAAAATAAAATTTGCTTACAAAAGCTACAACACAAAAAGGCAAATAAAATTTGTATGTGTCAAGACAGTTAAATTGAGGTAACGAGATGCTTTCGGAAAGCATTTGGGATGACGGTTCGCTCAAAAGCAATCTGCGGGCTTGAAGCAGACGCAAAGGTTCAGAAATATTCCACCTCGAGTGTTTGAAATTGAAAGACCTTAAACTTTAAGGTGGTGAAGACGATGTTTCTTTAGTCAAAATATACTGACTTAAGTAATTATACCATGTTACAGCGAACTTATTGTTACGTTATGTTGGCTTGTTTGATGAGATGACAAAATTAAATAATAGAGTAGTTTGGAGGAAGGCATGTGGTGCCGAGTGGCGACCCTAAATGACACTGATACTGACTGAAAAAATTTGATTCTAATTAGTCCGTGTGTTTAATTATCGGAAAATATTGGATACGTATTTTGTTTTATCAAATCAATGAAAATTGTCGAAGATAATACGCGTCAAAGATTTGAGTGGGGGTTTGTGACATCACTAACCGCTAAAAAGTCATACTTATGTTTTAGAATATATGACGTCACACGAGTTTTCAAAGCACTGTATCGTCTTCGTTGTTTGTTTACGTGAAAAAAGAAAAAATACGTGTCCAATATTTTTTGGAAATCTATCTGACGGACTAATTCGATTTTGCTTGTTAACTACCCTATTGGGATAAGAGCAAGAGATGGATGAAGATGTAATGTTGACTTGCATGGTATGGTGCAAACTGTATGTGCAATAAGTATCTGTTTAAGTTAGCTAGCTGACCCACGCAACTTCGTCTGCGTCACAATAATATATAGCTCACAAACATTTTTCGGGAAGCTTATTTAACCCATGTGATATTAATCTATATCTAAATAAATATGTTTGTTGGAACGGAAATTTAATTTAAAATATTTGTCTGTATTTTTCTCTTTATAGTTAAAACAAATATCTTGTAAAATATTCGCGCGAAAAAAATTACGCGGTCCGCCGGCTTTCGCGTCCCAATGTATCTAGATACCTACGTGGAGATTTAACTCAAAAATGACACTGCCGACTTTGAAAATTCTTTCAACATTAGAAAGCTATACCTTTACCGAGTTACATAGGCTGTTATATTTTCAAAACACACGCGGACGAATAAAATTTTAATGCTAAAGAGTTTGTTTGTTTGTTTGGTTTAACGCGCGCATTGAAAAAGTATTTCTATGTTGGATAGTCGATTTATCGAACAAGGTTATAAGCTATTTATTTATTTATTTAATTTGGCTCCTCAACAATGAGTACACTGTTACATAACACAGAGTACACTGACTGTTGAGTACACTGTTATATATTGTAACGCAGTCGAAGTTGCGTGGGTCAGCTAGTTTATAATGTATTTTCATGTGCAAAAACACACATAGTAAAAAGTACAAAGGAGCAAGATTAATTTCCCATAAGAGAATTGGAATTAAAATTATATCAATATGATTTCGATTTACCTACTCATGCATAGAACAATTATATAACGAAGGTACGGTATTTTAAAAATTGCTTCTCGTTCAGTGATCAATCATATAAAATAATCAGGTGGTTCATTGAATTCGATGCCTCTATCATAATCTATAATTTTTTTAACGTAAAACAGTAAAAACAACTTAAAATCCCTAGACCAGTGTATAAAAGTTCTAACGAACCTGACCCAAGCAATCATACAAAGGAATAGGGTTAGACATAGGTGTGCGGTCTGAGCCATCAAAGGCGCAATTTTACTGTCAAACGTAAACAAACACTGGATATGCGCGTGAGTGATTCATCCTGCCTCAATACCCCTATTTCCTTCCCAGATAACTACATTACATACAATAACCCATGATTATTTAACAATTGAAAATAAGTTCCACTCTATAAAGACATGAAAATTATAGCTTTCATTAAGAACGAAACACTGTTGACTTTTGCAGTCAATAAGAAACAGTTGTAAAAAGGTGGAGTGCCTCATTGATGGTTGGTCTGTATATGGTGCTATTGAAAATACCAGCTATAATAAAGATAATAACAGGGAACATATAAAAGGCAATGTCTATTTATATGCTTACTAACTTCACAAAAGAACGTTGCAGTTGGAATCTGGTCTATCGAAATTGGAGATGGCTGCCGACTGCAAACAGCGTTCCATGTGTGAACAGTTACAGAAAATAATTATAAATAGCATTCTTGGAAAAATTCTCACTAGCATCATTAAATTGCACCAATTCCTTATTGAATTTCATTTATACGAAACTACTTCAAAGTACCACTGTTTTCTATTTAAGGGTAAGTTCGTACGGAGTTACAAGTGGTTATAACGAGTACCAACAAAGTGTAGTCGGGCGTTGTAATCTGCGGCAATATTTACCACCATATATAGCTGCATCAAATGTTGGCACAGCAATCGAATTGGAACGAGATACGAAAGCAAAGCGCGAATTGTATCGCCCGCGGGCACACTTGCTGCGACTTGAGAATGCGCTCGCGTTGCATCCCCGATCTGCTGTCGATAATTTAATTGGGTACCTGACATTTAATCAATACGCTTGATTAAATTAATTGAACGATACAAACCGATGTACTTTTATAGAATAGTGTAGTTACTCGCTTTGGCGGCTCGGGGTTCTTGCCCTTTTTAGTTACGGTCGTATGTACGATAAACATCGAGGCAAGACTGTCAATTTGATTACACCTCTATCTGCTCACTGCGATTGGTTAGGGTTATGTCGAGCCTGTAGTTTGATGAGATACTTTCGAGCAAAAGCCAGAAATAGGTACATAATAGACGATGAGACAAGGTACAATAAAATCAACTGTGAAATTAACTTTCTATAGTATTCTAAAACTGCCTCGACTGGCTCGTTGGTCTAGTGGTTGCAAGCGTGACTACTTGGCATGCGGTTCTGGGTTCGATTTCCGGCCCGTGCAATGTGTTATTGGGTTTTTCCACTAGGAATTACTCAATAGAAGCCACGGAGTCTGAAGTCGTGCCCGATTGATGGCAATATGCTCGCTCCCTACTACATGGGACTTACACATAACTGGCGAGATATGGGTGAAGGTAGATGGATTACAGGCGTGATGTTATGTTAGTATTCTAAAAACTTTTCCTTTCAAAAACATGAACGCCTATTTTTTTTTTCGAATGAAACTACTACTACTACCTATTGTGTATTTTTACATGGGTTTTCACTTATATTTTTGTACATTTTTAACCAGAAAATGTAAACATTCGTCCTCCCTAGGTATCTTCATACTCATTTCCTGGAGGCTTAGCATAGCTTTTACCTTGTAATTCATGTTATCTAAGATTTTCTGTAGATTTTTATTTCTCTTGACTCTTTGTTTACCTTTGTAACGTCAGTTAGTGACAGGCTTAGTTTTATTTTTAATGTATTGCAGGAGCTAGTTGTAGGTCGTCTATGTAAATCACATCGACCTCATTCACCAGCGTTCCCTAGTTTAACTTCTAGCTCCGTTTAGGTAGGCTTTATACACACATCAAAAGTGTCTAGGGATCAAGCATTTTTATGCGGATTTCTTGAGATTGAGATGTGGCTTTGTAATAAATTTATGATTTTACAAATTTATATGGATCCTTTTTGGTGCATTTCATAATTTGAATCAGGAACTGTGAATCAAATTCGAGTAAAAAATGAAAATCAGCTGTCAATATTTTCCCTATAAAAACATACAACGCATTGAAGACATTATTAGTGCTACTGTTTCCCTACTACTGATTAAAACCAACGTTATTATGGAGCGGCGACGTCATTTAAGCAGGGAAGAAATGCTCAGAGCCGTGGGAATGATAGAAGCTGGTTCCCGGCAACGTACTTTGGCTTTAGCTCTGAATACAAGTCAGAGTGTTATCAGTCGACTTTGGACACGTTACCGAAGCACTGGTACCGTGGCTGAGCGCCATGGAGGACGGTATCGCTGCACTACACGGAGACAAGACCGATACATTCAAATCTTAACTCGAAGAGCTCCAACAATAACCGCCATGATGTTAGCCGTGAGGCTTCATCACTCTTCAGGGAACTTAATTAGCGACCAAACAGTCAGAAACCGCTTGCATGAAGTGAACCTTCATTCCCGAAGACCGCTACGGGTACCACCTATAGCAATGCACAATCGTAGGATTCGATATCAATGGGCTCTTGAACACAGAAATTGGGCAGAAGAACAATGGCGTTTCGTGTGCTTTTCTGATGAGTCTCGTTTTGGTATGAGACCGGATACAAGACGTATACGACACTGGAGAACCCCTGGACGCCAACAGCGATTAAAATCCTGCCAGGAAGTCCATCCTTATAGTGGTGGAACCATCATGGTATGGGCGGGTATTTGGATCGGCGGAAGAACTGAGTTGATTTGGATCAGAGGCAACCTCAACGCTCAAATTTATGCTGAGACGATTGTATCAGACGTCATCGTTCCTCTACAAGTGCAAATCGGTCCCTTATTTCAGTTAATGCATGATAATGCACGACCGCACACCGCAAGAGTTGTAAGACAGACTCTCGCCGCAGCTAACATCAATGTCCTGCCCTGGCCTGCTCAGTCGCCAGACTTGAACCCGATTGAGCATGCATGGGATATGCTACAGAGAAGAGCTCTGCCGAATATGGAGGGTATCCAGTCGCAAGAAGACCTTTTTTTGTTGTTGCAACGAACATGGGCGGCCATTCCACAGCGTGATTTGGATGAACTCATTTTGAGTATGCCAAACCGATGTTCTTGTGTTGTTAGTGTTCGCGGTAGAAACACGGATTATTAATTGTTTAAGTTACCCAATAAAATTTTAAAGAAAACTGTTATTTCAGTCTTTTTTTCGAACTTTAATGTTTGTGGTTCAAATGTCAAAAATCCCTTTATTAGGAAAATGGCAAATTTCTTTATTAATGCAAAGGTGACTTGGTTTATCGTTACTGTGACAAACGAAAACACTTTATTTGATGAATCCTTAAAGAAAATTTTAATTAATATCAATCAGGAGAAAAGTTATGTTGTGTATATGTTGATCCCTAGACACTTTTGATGTGTGTATGCTAGGATAGTCCTAAATAATAAACCCTTATAACTTGTCCTCTTGACTATTTCTTTTAATTGTGCTCCCCTCCAGACTGAAAGTTAGGTAAGTGAGGTGAGTGCTGTGTGACCTTACAGTTTTCTGGCTCCTACCAGGAAAATGTAACGTCACACTATACAGGGTGTAAATTAACCCTGCACACATACTTTAACTAAGCATTCTGTACATCAAACTGAGTAACCCTACGCAAAATTTTTTGCTGGGACACGACTTTTTTTAGGGGTAAAAAATCACATTTTACGGTAAAACTCAATGTAGCACTCTTATAACATTGTGATAGTGGATGCTTTGAATAGTAATCGAGTCTTGGTGGTTATTTAAGTAAAGTTATAAAACTTTACGTAACTACCCTCTAGTTACGGAGATATTGGAGGTCAAAGTTCCAAATTTTGCTCAGCTGTTTTTGTAAATACTAGTTTTTCCCAGGTATGGTCTAAATCAAAAAATTGTAGCAGTGGTGGGTGCAATAAGTGCCTTCGTTTACGTTAAGGGTACTTTTACACCCTTTATACTATCACTGTCACTGAATGAGCACAGAGGATAAACAAAAAATGAATGGTCACTTTTGTTACGTATTAGAGAATGGGGCGATTAGTGTCACTACAATTGCAGCACAACATGTATACGAAATACATCGCGTGCTATAATTTGATCCGATGTACGTAATAATGCTGGGTAATTTCGCTGCGTCGTTAAATTAGCTAGCCAGAAAGAGTGGCCGTGAGAGTAATCTTCAGACTTAATACAGCGTTCACTTTCTAAAACTATCAGGGCATAAGTGAGACTGTCTTCATTTTTTGTTTGTTATTGTTCGAAAATTTTCACCGTAACATAAACAATAACGGTAATGGTTCTTATTATCTCCCGGCGGTGCAATTTAGAAACTTTTCCGTGCGAATAGATACCTTTTTTTACGTCAAAAAGCCATTTCACGGATCAATAAACACGAAAGCATATTCGACAAATTAAATTAGGTACGTACGTGAGTGAAAACTCGGATCCGGCATGGAGTACATCTTGATTAGGACTGTTAGCAAAGAGATGTTTAAATTGTGAATAATGTTATTCCATGATTCATGTCGACAGTTTAGTATTCAGAATTAAAACCAGATAGAGAATGGTTCAGCGCTTGGTGTTCGCTAGATACCTGTATCCGTACAGGTATCTAGCCTTACCTCCCTGATAAATGAGCCTCGTCAGCTGGACACTGACTAACACAGGAAGCATAGACTAATTTATGTCTTTTGCGCCTATTATTTAGAAATCTACAGATCTTAATATGCCAATAAATAGTACAAATTTGTGTCAAGAGATTATTTCGTTGCAAATTGATTAAACGGAGAGTTTGTACGGTAGAGAGCTTTTAAAGGAAAGTGAGATTTATATTTTCCTTCTGAGCTGTAATAAATATTTAAATTGTCCTGAAGGCGATCGATTCTTAAGGCCCTTCAGAAGCTGTTTGGTTCTGTCATACTCGAGGAAAATGCCGCGAGCATGGTGCAGAGGTGTAGTAGTGGTACTCTTCTTCAAGAAGGGCGACAATGCACGACAAAATAATTATAGGCCCATCTCACTTCTGAATATTACATACGAATCGTCTCGCGCGCAGGTTTGACAACTTTCAACCTCTCGAACAATCCGTATTCCGAAAAGGCTTTAGCAACGTAGATCACATACATACGCTGCGGCAGGTTATACAGAAGACCGAAGAGTATAATCTGCCTCTCTGTTTAGCGTTCGTGGACTACGAGAAAGCCTTCGATTCGATCGAGACTTGGGCTGTACTACAGTCTCTCCGAAGGTGCCAAATCGACTACCGGTACATCGAGGTGTTGAAGTGTTTGTACAAAAACGCCACCATGCCAGTCCGACTTCGGGACCATGCTTCGGAACTTATCCTTCTGCAGCGAGATGTGAGACAGGGAGACGTCATATCTCTGAAGCTGTACTGGAGGATGTTTTCAAGGTTCTGAACTGGAGTACAGCCCAAGTGCTGTACTCCAGTATAGTGGTCATGGCTGAGACCATGGAGGACCTCAGTACAATGCTCGATGACCTCAGTAGAGCTTCCGAAAGAGTGGGTCTTAAAATGAACATGGACAAAACCAAGGTCATGTTGAATGCCACTGTAACACCCACTCCTATAAAGATCGGAGACTCCACACTCGCAGTTGTAGACGATTATGTCTACCTGGGACAAACGGTCCAGTTAGGTAGGTACATCTTTGAGAAAGATGTCAATCGTCGAATCCGACTCGGCTGGGCAGCGATTGGGAAGCTGAGTAGTATCTTCTCGTCCAACTTACCACAGTGTCTCACGACGAAAGTTGCCAGTGATTACATACGGGACCGAAACTTGATCGCTTACAATGGGCCTCACCAGAAAGCTCAAAGTCACCCAAAGGGCAATGGAGAGCGCTATCGCTATGGAGTTTCCTTGCGTGATCGAATCAGAAATGAGGACATCCGCGTGAGAACCAAGGTTACCGACATAGCCCGAAATATTGCCAAACTTAAGTGGCAGTGGACAGAGCACATTGCTCGCAGAACGGATGACCGATGGGGCCGGAAAGTTCTAGAGTGGCGACCGCGAACCGGAAGACGTTGCGTTGGAAGGCCTCCCACTAGGTGGACCGATGACCTGATGAAGGCTGCGGGGATCCGACAAGTCATTTACTTAATTTTTTATTTTATTTATCATTATTGTATCTCAGAAAAAACGGAAAATCTTCAAATAAAAAAACATTCTCGACAGTGATAAAATTTTGTGAACCACGTCATTTAACTTTTAATTTTATGTCTCAGCAACTCCATGAAACAGTAAAACCTTTCTTTTCATTATAGTTTCATGTCTGTTATAGCCAAGAGAAAGCATATCTATTTGTGACTTAAAATTTGAGAGTGCTTGCCAAACAAAAGTATTAAATTCACGAACTCACGTTACAGTGATGAGATGTCAGATGCTGGTTCAGATCCTTAGGAAGCATTTTGTAGTTTTTTCTCGTACTCATCCATTCGTGAGGTCGAATAGGTGCTCCAGATCTTCCAAACTTGTTGCCATTTTTGTGTCCATAGTTGATAGTAATGGTTGGATAGAAGAAAAGTGAATAGATTAGAGGAATTTAATGTCACAGAATTGCAAATAGTAGATAGTGAGAGTTGGGTGGTTAATAACAATAATATAAAATTAAAACATCGAAATATTAATTTAAAATATATAAAAATTAAAACTAGGAGTAACCGAAATAAGAGTGTTAACCCTGTGTCTACCCACACAGGGAAAAAGTTTTAGTATTTATAAAAAATTTAGTATTACGTAAAATATTTCCACAAAGCTTGAATTAGGGAAGTGCCAAGATATGTCATTTTGTTGTTGTTTGAGCTTCAAAATGATTATTTCGAAATACTAAAGCAATTTATAATTCATTCAACGCCCTTCGAAATATAATTATACTGTTAAGTACTGAGAAGTGAAAATTCAATATTTTTTATTGTAGTCAGAGATACTAATAAACTTAATGAAAATTGACGTAGTAATGTAAGATGAACTTCTTTAAAATTGAAAAATTATTTTTAAGTGACTAGTCGGAAGTAACGTTTGGAAAATTAACATGGAAATAAGAAAAATAATTGATTCAAAACACTAATACCGACAACTGTGTCAAACGAAAACAGTATCCATATATTGCATTAGATATATACATGATTGTTTCTTTTTAAGAAAGGCCGTGGATCATAAATAATGTCCGAATCGCAACACAGTATGAGATAGCACAAAAAGTGATACAAAGGCGAAGCATTCGATACCTTTTCGTAGAAGACGAGGAAAGAATTCAAATTTAAAAGTGACTTTAGGACGCTAAAAATTCGCCAAAATAAAATAGAATAAGGACAAAGATGACCGACTACCAATGTTATTTAAACCGCGATATTTGGAGAAGACTCGTGAGATTTAAATTCATTTAGATTGTATAGGTAAAATAGTTGAATAAAATACAATCAAAGTGACAAAGAAGACGACTTCAAAGCAACAAAGCCAATTATAGTAATAACGATCGAGCAAAAACAAAAACGATGGTCCATAAAGACAAGCACGGTCTTCATTTAAAATGCAGATAATTGACAAATAAGATTTGATACTCACTAACTGGAGCGTGAAATTTAAATCAACGACAACAAACAATTCCGTGGCCATAATAGAAACGAATGCCAAACTTCAGAACTCCATTAAACCGGCATCCTAACTTCCTATTTGGGCGCGAGCAAGCGCGAGCAAACGCGCTCAACGCAGAAATGTATATTTTATTCATCTCTACAACATGCCGCGCCTCCACGATTGGTATCCGATAAAACTTCACTAAGCAAAAATAAGCAACACGAATAAGTGTACCTGTCACTCCGCCCTTGTTCTTGTTTCTAAAATTTGTATAAAATATTCCGAAGTGGCAGCGTCGCCGACAATGGTTTCTGTGGCGAATAATAAGACTAACACAGAATGAATAACATGAAACGGTCCCAAAAGAAAATGATATTTGAATTTCAATTCAAACCAGAACTAATAACAAGCCAGCGGATTTTGAGACAATATTATATCTGTTCGTTGGTCTTTAAACACACATATTATCGTCTTTAAAGTAACTATTACTAAGTAATCAGTAATCAGAATATAAATAGACTTATGAAGCCTTTTAATACCACACCCTAAAACAATATTCCTCAAAAAAGGAACACATGTCAAGAAGAAAGTGAAATATCCGCCTTCAAAATGAACCAACAATCAGAAGACTAAAGCGCCAAATACAACACATATCCAGAAATCCAACGTTCTACTGGGAACCGCATTAATCCTCAATTCCTTACATTTTAAGGCACACCAAGTTTCTTCGAACAGCGATCGACAATACGTGTCAGTCATTCCATTAATGTCTCGATTTCCTAAAACAACGCAACTCGCGGCCGTTGAAGAAATATTTGACGCGTCGACGACAAAGATGTTTTCTCACGTGTTTTGTTTTTGATACTTATTTTGATCTAATCGTGGGAACAAAAAAAGTAGTTTTTTTTTCATACGTTATTTTGATTGTATCGCTTGTCAGATAGAGATAATCCGCACGGTTAAATCTTTGACAAACATTTATTGACGTATTAGCAAATCCAGATGTGCGAATGTGATACAAAAAGCGGTTTGTCTAGCGCAGACTGTCGTAGCGGACGGCGGACGGTGTCCGGCGTCACAATAGCACAATTAAAATGCCAACAAGTCCGGTTGCCAGCCCAATCCAATTACAGTGGACACCGATTCCAAAGAGTAATTGGAACTGAGACCATACGGGAGCCGGCGAAATACATGGAAGGGAACGCGCCAGGAACGACTTCTGTCGGCAATTACTATTTAACCCATGTGACTTTATATACGGATTGCCACTCCGGAACTAATGTACATCATTAGATTTAGTTTCCAAGGTTTAAATGAAAGAATGTGGATGGGTATAGGAGTAGAGGAAGACCAAATAAACGATGAATGGACTGTGTTAGATGATATGGCAAGAAATCAGGCGTCTCTTGAGATGATGAGACACAGAGAAATATGGAAGAAGACATGCTGCACCGACCCCAAATGAATTGGGATAAGGGGAAGAGAATGACGATTTAACAATTTTTACAAGTAAAATAAGTTTAAAAAAATAAAACCAGACTACGCAAAAAATCGCAGACTAATAAAACCGAGGTCTTAAAAGAAGAAAACAAGAAAATACACCTTACTTATTATTAATTTTTAGTAAATTACTTAATAATCTACGGCTATTCTCTATGGGTGACGGTTTCGCCGTAGTCGGGTAACAAATTATGCGGATGTATTTGTTACGTGCACCTTTGCCTTACCCTTTAGGGAATACAAGGCGTGCTGTTTTGTTATGAAAATTCAATATGTTGGAGAACTGCAGTTTCAAGTTTTACCTAGTTTTCCTTAAGTTTACTATCACAAAGGTAAATAAGTTGAGCAGCCTGTGGAGTGCAGCCCAAAGCAGACGTTTGTCTCTACCTGCTGATCGAAAAGGAAACAATGTTAAACTGTAAAACAAACTGCTTGCAGCGCTTTCAGTCTATTCGCTTTAGTGTACGTGCGCCGCTACATAAGCCTGGACACAAAGGTCCTTCCAAATTGTAACAAGACACAAGATCGACGATAAAATCAAACGTTCAGTACAACGGGATTGCTAGTTTTCTTACGACTTAAACCCAACGCAAAATCTAATTCCACTTTAATTCAAGAAAGGCAGTAAAAATAAAAGCTTTTTAAATTCTTTGTTTTCAGATAAAATTGGAATTATTCATTCACAAAAGTTTTATATTGAAAACAGGAAACACGCCACAAAAGTTATTTCGAATGACCTTTCCCAAATGGTAAGGAAGACTGCACTCACTTCAAGAGTTAAATTCACTCGGTTACGTTTCAGGACAAGGTTTTTAAATTAACGTTACAAATGACTCAAACGTTCCAAAATACGATTTATTGACCATTATCGTTACGAGATATGCCTCTTATCTACTCAATTACTTTAAATAATTTAAGCATACACCGTAATGCCGCAACCGAAGAATACACCGGCCGGCAAGACATTAAATTGAATCCAATGTACGGGTTATCAGCAGTTTCTTTTAAATTAATTTAAATTATAACAGGAGATCATTTGACCGCTATTTATTAGGAGGAGGTGCTTAACGGCAAGTTATGGTGGACCGCAAGGTGACAAATTAAGATATGTTAATGGGTATGGGCGGTCACTGGTACCCGAGGGATGTTGAACCGCATTAACCTTGTTCAACTTCCTTGTGGCAGTCATTTAAATAAACTAACCAGACAGCGCAGAGAAGTAAGTAAATGCCAAAAATAAATCTGACACACCGAGCGCAAAGAATACAGACTGTCGGATTAAAATGGAACTTTGAAAAAAATACGAGACATCCGCGGTATTGTAGGCGTTACTTTAAATGTATTTTCGCATTGTTGGCAATTCGCGCAGGCATGCGGTGCGTAACATAAATATCGGACACAGTGGGCACGCTCCCGAATGCAATCGACGGTAAATAAATCGGTGCGCATCTTTTCAGTCGGCCGATGTCGGTAGGCCCCCGGCGGCGCCGCGCAGTAAATTGCACCGAAAAAGAACGAGCCAATATGGCAGTCGTATCGAACGGTGCTAAGTTACGATCGGGCGCGACACGGGGCGCTAAGTGGCCTATCGTGTTTTCAAAAATTCAAATACCGGGATTGTCGTTTAGAGAAAAAAAAAACACAGGGATCGACGGTTGAGGCATCCCCCATTAATCAGGCTTAAAGGGGTCAGGAGCGTTTCCGGACAATGCCGTGGCGCCGAGACGTTTGGACGCCAGCCGGTGGCTTCGCCGTCCACTGATATATTATTATACGTATAAAGATAACACGAACAATACAGCAGAATATCCTCAACTAAGAAGGAACCGCAACGCAGTTGTTTTAATCTCAATTGACATCATGAAACCGAACCAAAACACATCGAACAATACCTAGTTGTCGAAAATTTAGCAACATTTCCATCAGTAATAACAAGTAGCATCTTATAGCTTGCCTGAAAGTTTTAAGAGAGAATAACACGCTACTGTAACAAGCGTAGGCGAGAGACCAACGACTTGCATAATTTTCCACCATTTGATGCATAGAATATTGATGCAGTCAATATTTACTATTGCTTCGTAAAATAATTCAACTGCATATTTGCATGGGGCATCTCAGCAAGGAAATTATGCAGTACGACCGGTTTTTTTCTCTACATTCAGAATTATTCACAATTTTTGGAACTAATGCTTTTCGTGAAAAACGTCAACTGACCATCAAATGTATATTTATTTCAGAACCTAGAAAACTGCAACATTTGACGTCTTTGAAGTTACTTTCCGAACTTTTCTTATTCAATATTCTATCTTCTTTCACTGATACATAAAATAAAACGTACTCCAAGCTGTCCATTTCACGCATAGTTGCCCCTTTATATAAGACTCATAGTGATAACCAAACATGAATATTATTAACGTGTTCATCTCGTATGTGGCCTCTTCAGTTTAACTGAACCAGAAGTTCGTTAATCCGTCGAGGTTACATACAAAGGAAACTGCGGTGAGCCTGAAAATTAAGTTGGCTCGCTCTATTGCCTTTAAATTAAACCACGGCTCTACTGAAACTGTACTTATTACAACAGACGTTCGAGGTTTTACCTTTGAACTTTTCAGAGATTTATGTTGAATGTGTTTCATTCAACTTCATCGGACGTCGAATATTTGATCGTTTTATGTTTGAGCATTCTTCACTATTTTCAGAACACAACACAAGGGTTGTGGCGCTTTTCATAATTAATTCAACTGAATTCCTATGTTGCGTGTTTACAATTGTACATATTTGAAATGTTTCCATAGTTTATACCTGTGATCTGTGTTTCTATCGGTTAGCAGAAATGCTTATAGGAACAGTTAGACCAACACAGTTACCACAAATTGCTTTCTCGGAAGTGGTTTGTTCGGCTCTCACTATACATTATACTACACGTTGATACACAAGCCCTTTATTCAGAGCAGCTTTAACGTTAACGAGGTCTTGCCGGGTGATGGTAATATTAATTCACTATTTTAACTAGAAGTCTGTAAACATAACCAACATTTTCAGTGTGTACCAGAGGGGCGATTGCCTTCCGTGTGAAAGGCATCTTAACTCACGACTATCAGAGTGGCGGGCGGTCGCGTCGTCGTGTCTTGTAACAGTAATTCAGAGGTGATGTTTCCTCGCCGCTTCCGCACCTCTCAAAGAGGCAACGAGGCCGCGAGACGGTGATAATAATATTCAGGACCCTCTCTCAAATTGCTCGGACGTGTGCCTGATTTCGACGAAAATTGCCGCCTTGTAAAATTGGAGCTTTAACTGTTGACCTTTTCTTATAATGATACGGCCGTCGATATGCCTGTGAGCACTATTGACGCAACTCTGATGTTTATTTTTGAAAATTTTAAACAAATGAACTCTAATTTCAAATGAGCGTTCGCATGGTGGGATGGGGCGATACTCGCGGGCCACTCGTAAATTCACAAGTCGCGATGACGGCCCGGGGCCCGGGGCACATCGTGACCCGACTTCGTCTGCCTCACTTGGCATTATTTACGATTTTTATTATGCCGTAAAAATGCGCGAATTCTTACCGCGAGGGCACGCCTTGGTCGCACGTGGATCCACGCGTCGATAGCCACTTCGTGAGCACAGAGTAACCGCGTATAAATCTGAAGACTACAGACGGCGAATTTCAAAAAGAATATCTAGGTTTTCCTTCGCACCTTAATTTAAATAAAATGACGCCTACGAAGTGGAGGACACTATGGTTGAGTTTTCTTAGGAGCAAGATCAGTATATCACAATGACATTTCAGTAATGCATTCTCTCTACTCTAAAAAGCAACGCGAACGGAGTGCCTCGTTGTTTCTCGTTGCCTGTCTCATTATTGTCACAGAAAGGGGTAAGTTCTGTCAGACACTGCTTCGCTCTTTTCGTAACATTTCAAAATAAAAATGATTTTGGATACTAAAAGAGACTCAAATGTAGCACAATATTTCGAAATTGGATAAATAAAGTTTTATCAAAGTGCCACCCTTTTAAGCGATTCTACCGGATACCGGATACTACCTTTACTAGAATTTAATTTTCGCAACAAACAAAGCTTTTACTCTGTCACAATTCATTGTGGCAAACATTTACACTTAGTCGTTTTGCATTTTCATTGTTTAATGTTAAAGTATCTTTGTTCACATTAGGGATGAAAATGGGAACTGTGCTAGTAACTATGTCCATATTTTAATTAATTGAATTTCCTAGGTCTTGAAAAGAGAAAGAAAAGGTTGGCGATGGAAGCAAAAAGGAACCCGCATGAAGTCATAAAACCTTAAGGCTTTCAAGTCGTATGAAAATCTGTGCCTATCGATAAAAGTTTCCTTGCCAAGGAGCAGGCAAACGGTAAGACCTTTTTCCGGATCGTCAATACGGCACGAAACGTCGAATAGAAGGCGTAACGATAGTTTGAATAGAGAACGCTGCTTGTTTACAATAGCTGCGGGTAGTTCGTGAGCCGCTCTCCATTTAGATGGGAAGCGCGTCGATACCGCGTGCGGCTGCGGCGGTCATGTGAACTACCACCTTCGGTTGAACTCCCTTTCCTGTATTACACGGAACATGAAGTAGGTAGGTCGAGGAATATGAAAGGGTGTCAAGGGTTCTCGTTGCGATGGTCGCTTCACTGCCAACGCCTCTGTTATGGAACTTTATGGAATGAAGTGCGTTTTATACGGTCTTTGATGTTCGGTTTCGCGCTCTTAGCGTGTAGTGGCTCCCGAGGGGCGAGCAATAACAACATCGAGGGAAGTGCGCACGGTCGTAACGTAAGCTTAACGGCGCACGCATGTAAATGTGTTTTTGGATATGGTTTTATTATTTCTACTAAGTATTGCAGCTATCTCACCTTAATTGTAAACTTAAATGAACGCCAAACGATCTTTGTTTAATGGCCCAGCACTTGTTGGAATTAAAATGACATGTTTTCTTAAGCGTGAGGTGCCGTAGAATTTCGTGCATAAAGTATCGTTTTAATACATATTGTTTTAAAGCAGAAATTTCCCCTTCCCGTACTAATTTTTGAAACTTTTATAGTTCATCTTGTATGAATTCCATTAACATCTACGAAAATATTATGCAACAATAACGGACCTAGTATGCCGCCTTGTGAAACACCTTTTTTATGTTGTAGTATTCTGACCTACCGTTGACGGATGTACAAAAAAATAACAGCCAACATAACAGCCAAAAATATTCCATGACAAAAGAAGAACCTCTCAATCATCAGTTTAAGAAACTCGCAGAGAAGAAGCACCACGAAAGCACTATTGGTTTTAACCATAGATTTAATAAATAAGGTTTAATACAACCGTTGATATTTATGAACCTTGGAGTGCCCTGTAGATTTAGACAGTGTCATATTTTCGCATAGATATAATAGACACTTTCAATGACTGATCTAATTGAATTCACAGACTTTTACTAAGAAAAAGATAAATTAATTTATTTTTGACTGAAATATCTTTAATTTCCCTGAATGTAGGTAGAACTCGGGTCAAAAAAAAATTAATTGTTCCGTTTTAAAGTCGGGCTAAGCATGACACTTGATAAACTGATATAAATCTCTTAGAATATAAACCGACCATTACTTTTAATGACAGAATTTCTTTTAGCCTGCACAGATGAGAAATGCCTTACAAATCACAGTTAAATAAATCTCGCGAGATGACCTATAAAATGTGCTGAAAGTAATCTCGTTAAAATCCTTTGCGGGTAGTTTCGAAACAAACGAGTGAGGGGGGTGCTGACGGAGGGAGGGGTGAAGCGACATTCGTGAAGCATCTGATGGTGTCGCGGTCGTACCTAATTAAATGCGACGTTCTCATTTAATTCGCGACAATTTTATGCGAAGGTTTTAAGTCTTTACAATAAAACTTCAAAATTTAGTGCCGAGACTACCCCCTGTGACGGATAATTATCTCGCATACCTCGCGACGATAAAACGGTGAGGTCCGGTAATCGACTCGACGATTGTGTTTTGTTCTTCCATAACACCGTCTTGATATTATTTTAAGGCATTTAGAGCGGGCTGCGGGATGTTGTAGGGCTGCGGGATGTTGTAGGGCTGTGGGATGTTGTGGGCTAGATGAAAGGGCGAAGAAGGAACTTGGGTAGTTTTTAGTCAGTAGAAGTCTGACACTCCCTTTCGCTCTGCCCAAGAGCGGGCAAAAAAAAGGCGTTTAGAGCGGTTTGAGAATAACGTATTGAGCGTATAAGGTAGTACAGTCACGAGCAATAATATGTATACACTTGTCCAACCTCAAACGTGAATTTCTGGTGAAATAACGATTGCATCTTTGAAATATGACATACTTTATGATGATACGGTTTCAAAATATTAGTTTCGTTACGTAATATGAAAATGAAATCATTACAGTAGGCGAAAATTGTTTCTAAAGTTTGCTAAGTGTACACATATTGGTGCTGCTGGCTGTATTTGATTACGCACATCCACGTTCGTTTGATTAAAGTGACAGCTGTCAGCATCATAAGTGAGGACTTACCTCACGACTCGCGCTTACATGAGCTTATACGTGCGTCAACGCTCGTACGAGTTCCGTGCGTGGCCCAAGCTGCGCATATTCGCGCTTACACTCGCCGTCTAACAACGAGCTTGTACGCGTCGAAAATACGCTAATCTGAAACCGTCCTTACTGTATGTATAGGCTTTTACAATACAAGCGTTTCTCGTTTTACCTCAGGAGTTAATTGTTTCGAAACTAATATTACTAACATTGACTCAATTGCCTTCGGCGGCACTTCTATCATGTCTATTTTAATCATAATCCATTTTTTGTTAATTGCACAACTAGCGTTATTTTTGAAAAATCTGATATGGCCAAAAATATCATTCAAAGCTGATAATTTATCAACATAGCCTATCGCAGTCCACAGCCAGACACATGTAGTCCTCTCCAAAACTGTACCAATACTCTCTTTTCTGTGCCAAAAAATATCCTGTCCTGCCCAGCCATCTCTGTCGGAACGCTATGCTTGCCCATATGCGGTGTTCGCTTCAGGACTGATTTGCTCAATCGGCGACGGTCCTTCCGACAGACATGCCCAGCCTTATGCCGCTTTAGTTAGCCAACTCTGCAATGCAAGCAATGTCGGTAGCTCCAGTAATTTACTAAATAATTCCATTTTGAATCTTATCCTTTTTAGAAACTTTAAGCTAGCTCTATATATCAAATCCTAAATACATTTTCAAAGTTTACCAAGAGAAATCAAGACATGGTGCTTTTCATAAACACGTCCGGTGTTCATAAAAACCATTTAAAAATACTTATTTAATGTCAATAGCGTTAAATAGGTGTTTGATAAATGTTTGGTCATAAAAGCTATCATGTTTGCTAACCGTTTGTAGCTATTTAATAGGCTTCGGTCTAACAGTACCAATAATACTTATCCCGTCATCGGTATATTATCACTTCGACTATTATCCAATTATCGTGTTTATACCCACCATCTTGCAAAAACTCGTAAAATCGGTGGACGGCCATTAAAATGTGAATGATAATTTTAGTTCCTTGGGTGTTTCAAATCATTTACCGACCCGTTACAATGTTCTCACTTATCGCGATGTACCCTAAGAACTTAGCTATCGCTATAAACTCCTTACACGTATTTTAATGACTACTTAAATTATCAAGGGATCAAGCAAGATTGACGACTCGAGTGCTTTTCACAACACTCGGTCGTCGGACATTAAATAAAATTCGTTTAACATCTTTCGATTTATTTACAGCAAAATTAACATAATAATTGTTATGATATTTAAATATATTATACAGTTTAAACGAGCGAAAAATTATGTGGAACCCTGTACGTTTAGTGCCTATATTAAATGCGTGTTAACGACCTGTGAACGGACATGTCTGATTCGAAACATCACGGATAACATTAAAACATCAGAACCGCCTGTGTACGTAGGTTCAATAATAATAATCTACCGACACTCATTGTTCAGAAGTAATAACTTGGGCCCTAGAAATAATAGCTCGTAAAATATTTAAATGTAGGTCCCAATTACAACATTCTCCTTTATATTCTTCTTTTTTATCTTTTGACTAAATACAAGAACATATTTTAACAAGCTTTTACTACCTCTTTTGCAAAAAAAACGGGCACCTAAGGAAATTTACGTTCTAAGGTCGATTTGAGTTAATTAAATGAAATTTATTTCTTTGACGTAGTCTGTATACTTATCATCGTGTAAATTAATGCGCGTGACGTGAATTCGGGCAATTAAAAGAAAAAAAAACGATGGATTCTTTAAAACCGATGTACACGCCCAAACAATATGAAGTGTCAATTTGCAGAAAATATCCAAAAAGTTTTAAAATATCGTAATCAGTTAAAAATCGTTTCAGCAATTCGCGCCATTAGTAAAGCAATTTTAGAATAATCCACAATAATAATTATTTATCTTTTATTCATTTCAAATTTTAAATTTGGTACGTAAAGAATCAAAAAATAATTGAAGTAGAGAAAAAAATCTAGTGCCCGTTTTTTTTTTTGCAAAAGAGTTTATTTACTGAAACCGATGGGAATTATGAGACATCTTTTTTTAGGTTCAACTATACTGTATTATTATTCTCTCGGCACGTTTTTCGGACTATCAATCACAGTGGTGGGATTTTGCTACGATAATATGATGTTGTGCGAATCAATATTTTCGAAAAACTGCTCGTACCGTTATCATATGTTCAAGACAAGGTCCGACCATTCTTCTCTCGGCTATTCTTAATCAGTAGAAATCTTGTTATTATAAAATTTGGGTATTGTACTTTATAAAAAATATACCATAGCCACCATCACCATCATCAGCTTATAACGTTCCCACTGCAGCGACTCACGCCTCCTCTCTTGAAGAGGGATGGGCTATAATCCACCACGCGGGCCTAGTGCGGATTGGTAGATGTTACATGTCTTCGAGTTTTTTGGTTCTAAGACATACCGGTTACCTCACGATGTTTTCCATCAACATTTTGAGAGCAATGGTGATGAAATAAATTACACAAAGTAATGCGCCTGACTGAGTTCAAACCCACGACTCACTGTTCGTAAGTCGGGGCCGCCACCACTGGAGCACCACTGCTCTATACCATAGTACGAGTATACTAAGTGGAAAATAAAATGTTTTAAATATTTGAGCGATTATGAAAAAATCTTCTTTAAACAATCATTCTCCTGTTGATCTACGAGTTCGTTTAGCAAGTAGGCGTTGAAATGCATCAGCACTTTTATCATCAGATAATGGTTATCACACAAACTTTAAAAAGAGATCCTGACCTATTAACCAATCTCCTTAAATGATCTGTCAAAAAAATGACGCTTCAAAGTCTCGAAACAATTTGTAGCTCGTTAAATATTGAACTGCAGTAATCATGTGGCATGTCGGTCGGTAGTTATGACGTGTGACGTCACATAAGGACCAGTCCAAGCGGACAGACTAGTATTGCCAGTTTTTAGCGCAAGTCTGCTTTGAGCACATGTAAGAGTTTGTTGCATACATATGTATGTACAATAAAAACGCATGTTTCTTGTAGCAACACAGGGAGCGGATAAATTCCAAATTAAATAAAAGTGTTGTGTTGTTCATTACTGCTAAAGATCTGACTGTTGGATGGTTACACATCACTTGACTTGATATATGGCATTAAATGGAAGGTCAAACAATCTAAACATACAGGGCGATAGGTTAAATGTGGGTAATAGTAAGTGGAGTGAAGGATTCATAAAATTGAGAAACTTTTTTAAGAGACTAAATAATTATGACAGAATAAATCTGCTCCTGCCTATTTTTTCAAGTTATGCGACCATGGGGACGTATTTGCAAAAATGATAGTTGTGCACGAGTCACACACACAAGCGTTGGCTTGTTAGCTGCATACACCAGACGACTGTGAAAACAAACGATTCCCATCTGTGACAGTGGAATATTGTCTCACGTCTGTAATTAAGAACGAAACCAGATTTTAAGCTAAACAGATCCAAGAAACAGACCATAAAAGCTCTCGGGTGCACAAAAGTCTTGGCTACATATCATTTGTCTAGTTGCAATCTTCATGGATAAACGAATAACAGTAAAGGCGCTGTAAAGATTCACAGCAGATAAATGCTACAAGTATTCCAGTAAGTAACAACATTCAGCTATTCACTCAATCTATTCCAAGTACAGTTGTGAGTTAGGAAATAAATTCGGGAGATTATCACTCCTAGTAAATCTGTGTGAATGTTCCTCTTCTTTTACAATCAGCTGAAGTTTATTTTCCTAGCTTTCAGATTCCAGATATATTTTAAGATAATCCAGAAGGCGTAGAAGCGAAAGCCTTGAAATTTATAGCAAACTTAAACAATTAACAGCTATCTTCAAAGGTTTCTACAATTGAACCGGTAAGAGGTCCGGCACTTGCTTCTAGTTCATAACTAACAGAGAGCCGTTACAATGAGTGACCGAGGGAGCCGCATTCTGTGCGGGCGAGAGCAGGGGGGGGGGGCTGGATGCTGAGGGCGGGGTGGGGCACAGCACGAGCGCGCCACCTCGTAAATCTGAACAGCCCGAGGCACGGACCTGCCTCCGAGTACATCGTGGTGCGAAGCTACTTAGCAACTAGAGACAGTACCCAATAAATTCTCTATAGGTGAAAGTTATTATACTCGCCCGTATAACGTGTACGGAACTTGTTGTACACTAATCGCTCGTTTGTGGTTAAGAGAGTTTGTTTCTTCAAGAAAAACTCGGCTCGATAAATATCTGAAACCACTTACGGCCGCGAGCCATGTTACAGATGGTTAATTTTTTCTTGTTTCGACATAATATTTTTTTATTCGTAGCTCACTTGTTCCACAAAGTTTTTAAAGTGTTTATCTATAATTTTCCGATCAGTAAAATACCAAACAAAAGACACTTTACAATTTTCTTTTCTTCGTCGACATAAAACGGAGATCTCGAACCCGAAACAAGATGTGCACCAGTTGCCATTCCCACATTCAACCTCCATTGTACAAGTGCAAATGAAATAATAGTAAACCAGCTTTTCAATTATTGAAATAATACCGAGTTATTGAAACAGTCGCAGTTCAGATCGAGGGATTGTGCTCTCGCCGTGTTTACGACGTAGGCCGTGCTGCACAGATTTATAGAGCCTCGTGTCACCTGCCAGCCGCAACACTGTGCCTGTCCCGTAAACAATACCAAATAACACAACTGAATTGAAACCCTACTGCATCTGCGCAAAGTATACAATCCATTTGTTCGGGAAGTCGATTATATGGTTGCCATGTTACTCGAATAGTATTTGGTCCAAACTTTGGAATGGTCGAGGACCTATTGATAAGTCAAATTTTCAGTTTCAGTTATTAAAATCTCCGTTATATTTTGTTGACATTATATATTTGTGAGAAAGTACAGTCACATCTAATTATGTCTTACATTATAATTATAATTGTAAGAAAGTACAGTCACATCTATTTATGTCTTTATCTTAGAGCAATTCCGGACATTCAACTGAACTGAAATACTAAGCATTAGTAACTTTAAAAACTATTCTTGGAGGTTAGGACCAAAAGTGGCTAAACAACCCTATTCGTGTGAGAAGTGGACGGCCAGGGACGACGGGGACAGGCGATACGGCGGCCACCGTGACAGCGGTATTGTTCCGCGGCGATACGACACCGAGGCTAATTTATACCGATAGCGGCATCTTGTCGAACTCGATCTTGCCTAGGACCTACTCAAAAATAAAGCTGAGTTTTCTATTTATTTTCCAATAGAATCAATGTATTGTCGAAGAAACAACAATAGCTTTAGTTTAGTTTTAATGATACAGTGTTGCCGCTTATAAAATGCTTCTCATTCTTGTTATACCAGATGTGGCTCAGTATCCGAATTTGGCACCAACAGGGCTGCCATCTTAGCGCCAGGACGTTGCTTTTGGCTGCCCCTGAGTACTGTCAGATATTCATGAATATCCGACACCGACGGATTAACATAATCTCTGAAGCTTGCAGTAAGGGTCATACATGCAGAGTATTTGACAAGGTTGAACGAATAACTAGCGTAGCATTCATGAGACCAATTCAGCAGAAAATAACAAATAGCCAAATGCCCCAAATAAGTAGAAAAGTCATTCGTATGTACCTACATCATTTCGACGACATAAAAAAGCCTTCATGAGAAAGCTCCCAGCGACCCCTAAGTCCCGGAAGGATAAGGGAAATAGTTTCAGATGTGTTACAAACAAAAATGAGACGAAATTGGGTTTGGAATACGGAATCACGCCAAAATCAAATTTCGTTTATATGACAAACATGTCTCGTACATAGCCGGTGACATTTTATTAGCTCGGGGTTCGTGTATAGGGAGTATGGGGACATCAAAAGGAGGTGTCATCGCTGGCGCGGCACTGTTTACGTGTGGTGAATATCGTGATACACCACGCTCCGCCGCATGATGTATGTAAACAAATTTGCTAAATTTTGATTAGATCTAGAACGGCGTACGAGACTGGAATAAAAGAGGATTTTGTCGCCTGCCTCCAGCAACCGTGTTGAAGTGAAACTGTTCTCTACGCAAATTTTAATGGAATTAAAAATTCATGTCATGATCCTGTTTATACTGCAAACAAGAAAACTTCTATCTATTTGTGTTGAACTAAAATTAAACATACAATACAAGTCAGTAGATGGACTTCCGTAAATAAATAAAACGGAAACGTCACCAATTGCAATTGGGACACGATAACGTTTTCGAATTGGTCAGAACAACTGACACCGACCGACAAACACCGGAACTGCGATCAAAGGAGCAACTTTGAGCTAATTCGGACGTTTGCCAACGACCTGTCTGAATCTACCAATCAATATTTATCTTCTCTCTCTAGACAATTGGCATCAGCGTCGAACTTTGGTAAATAGTAGGGATTGTCAAGTATGTATTTTAGTGCACATTAATTCGTATACGTACACTGTGTTCTCGTGTGTTTTGTTTGATGCTGTTTGGAATATAAACCTTCCTGCTTCAAATAACATTATAAAACAATAATAACATAAAAACAAAAGAAAACAAAATACGCTCCCCGTGTGCCTAGTTAAAATGCGAAAATACGGCAACATTTCAGATTGGGTACATTAAACTTTATACGGATGTCGCTAAATTGGACTGTTGGTTAGTTTGTTCTTTGCCAAGTTTTTTCCTGTCCAGTCGTCGAGGGCCGGGGGAAATGGTCGTGGACCGGGTAATTGTGTTAAAACTTTCATCAGGAAGTGTGAAATTTTGTGGAAGCAGCGAGGCCAATGTAACCGCCATGCCACCTACAAGTTTAATTTGTTTCAAAATTGTGGTGAGACACAAAGGCAAAAGTTAAAAGTCAACGTTATCTATTTCATAATACCGCCGCGGAGACGAGAATGGGTGGCGTTACAGCACTTGCTATTCATGACGTTCACTGTGAGATACTCGAATACACAGCAATGAATAAGCAATTACACATGTCGACAGACGACATCAATGACTCTTAACACTCAATTAAAAATGAAATAAATAATTCATAACCTACGCAAGTTGTATTATTTTTATTGAATGAGTAGGGCACTGGGAGACACAAAGACTGAATACAAATGTATTTGACACACGTGCCTCGACGTGGAACTGCCGTGGGACAGCGTGGCGCCACCAATCTTGCAGAATAGGTATAATAATACATGGTCCTCATGTAAATATTATGATGAAAATTTTATATGATCCTGTGAAACGAGGTTATGATTGTGACTACTTCATTAATTAAAGGTAAGCAAATTCGGATCATTCTCAGTAGATCCATTGGTCAGATCCATGATGGATCTACTAAGAATTTGTTTTCTCAATAGATCCATCATCGAAATAAGTGGATCTACTGAGAATATTTTTTCTCAGAAGATCCTTTGGCCAGATCCATGATAAATGAATGGATTTAGTGAGAATTTGTTTTCTCATTAGATCCATCGTCGAAATAAGTGGATCTACTGAGAATATTTTTTCTCAGAAGATCCTTTGGCCAGATCCATGATAAATGAATGGATTTAGTGAGAATTTGTTTTCTCATTAGATCCATCGTCGAAATAAGTGGATCTACTGAGAATATTTTTTCTCAGAAGATCTTTTGGCCAGATTCATGATAAATGAATGAATTTAGTGAGAATTTGTTTTCTCATTAGATCCATCGTCGAAATAAGTGGATCTTCTGAGAATATTTTTTCTCGGAAGATCCATTGGCCAGATTCATGATAAATGGATGCATAGATCTATCCATTTCATGCATTTATCTAATTATTGTCACTAGATTCATCATCAATCTGGCCAATGGTCTTCTGAGGTTGCACGTTTTTAAGCTTACTCACCATAACACCGTCATGATTTATAGTAGGTTTACCGCATTTATTTTAGGAATCATAATGCCCTAGTACTTACTATTCCATTTATTGTATTGTTATTATCAAAAAAATTCTTACTAGATCCATTCATTTATCATGGATCTAGCCAATGGATCTCCTGAGAAAAAATATTGTCAGTAAATCCACTTATTTCGATGATGGATCTATTGAGAAAACCAATTCCCAGTAGATCCATCATGACCATCACAACCACCATCTGACCAATGAGCGAATCTACTGAGAATGATCCGCAAATTCGAATATCTTATCGACGCGGTAGTGATCATTGCAGTTGCAAGTTTTGAAATAAAAGCTTTTTAAATCGTGAAATAGTATTTATGGTTTAAACTTGAAAGCTAAGTTATAATATCTCAAAAACGTTCTAAAGTTCTTACAAATAATAATCACGAATGAATAATTGATGAAGCGTTAAATTCGTCGGCTCATTACAACGCATTATGGAAACGATCAGGTAACATCCCATTATCGCCGAATATTAAAGATGCGCTTAGAATGAGAACCAAACGACGTGTCTCTCTGGAGACTTGCCTTTTTGGAGTGTCTCGTAGAGGAAAATCATTAAAACAATACGGAGGTGTCAAAGAGCTGGGGGCGACATAACAAAGCTTGATCGGATGCTACCGTAGTTACATGCTCGAACTCGTGACACGTCCGCCGGCGAACCAAACGGAAGTTGTTATTACGAAAATATATGCAAATTACCAGCTCACTGGAAATATCCCTTTTTCAGAGTTACGGATTTTTGTTCTCCGTGCCGCTGGACTCGTCATTTGCATCTTATTATTGGTATGTTTTAGGGGATAACATGTCGAATTTGAATCGTGTTTACCGCCGCCTCGAGCCGCTGCCGGTTGAATAAGAAGTGATTTCACACGAACATGCTGCTGGTCTTCGAAAGTTTATATTAATATTCGAAACGCAAAGGTTTCAAAAAACATTCTAAGTTTTAAATCAATGCATGTGAACCTAAGACGAAGTCGAAATGTTAAGTTTGAAATTAGAAACCTTAACCAGGATCAAATTGTAACCGTTTAATCGAAGTTAAGCAACGGGCGCATTAACTCTCCATTTTTGGTAAAGCAGACACAATCGTTAAGTCGACTAAAATGAATTTCGTGGGAAGCTTCCTAACTCCTACCGACTGAGCTATTGTAAATGCAAATGATCTCTGCGTGGTGCGTTCAAGGTGTATATTGGTTCGTAGGGAATTTGTATTGAACAGTCGATAATAAAGTTATTGAAAGTGGTAATAAGATTAACGGCTTGTTCGTTGCGCGTAAATCACGATGCATTACGTCGCCGACGACAGGAGGCTCGTATCGCATTACAGTGGATTAATTGCGGCTGAGCCGGCTGTGGCGACAACTGGGGCGGGGCCTGCGCCCGCGCATACTATACGATCGCGGGCGATTTGCTCCTAAGAATTACTGTACAATGATTTCCTCGGGATTTTCGTTTTTAATTTTAGTTACAACGTGAGCTGCGATGGTTACCGGGAAGTATCGATAAGGTACTTGAATTACAACCTTAGCTCTCGCCTTTGAGTAAATGGTATGCGTCATTATCGAGAAGTGTAACGAGCGCGGTCGGATCGCAACAAATCATCGCGACGAGGGCCGAGGCACGCAGCGGAGCGCCCGCCGCGCCCTGTCGCTCACTGCCAAAATTAATTTCCCGTAAAATCGCTTAAGCGATCTATCTTTTTCCAAGAAAAATAATATTCGTCGAGGCGTACTCAATAATAATTTCTCTCGTAAGTAAGAGACGTTTAATCTGCATTGTACGCGTACAACCTGTTTATCTCGATGTGAATTGAGTCTGCCCACTTGGCCGTACTCTTGGAGGAAATGGCTGGTGCGCAAACAAATTATGAACCCTCCATATAGGGCGCCAAGTATGTAGCAAGTAGCCTTTGATAGACACTAGAGCTTTTTGTGCTAGACGTCTGCTTCATTAATAACCACCGTTAAGATGTTCTCGTCGCATAAATGGTTTGCTTGAGTTTTTACTTATATTTATTGTTGTTTGGATAATGAAGTAGTAACAAGAGAGATTATTTAAAAAAAGCATACAAATTATATGAACTTATTTCAGTTTATGAAACTAAACCAGTCACATCAGGTACGCTAATTACTCGTGTCGTGTACAATAAGAATTTGAAGAGTTATAATTGACATCTGTATAAATATTTTTAGAACACTCAATCTGTTGAATCCACATAAAGTTTTCCAGCAACTGGAAGTTAAACAAAACGTCACATCCTCGAATAGTTAGACAGAGGTGTACCCATTAGCACACCCACATATCACCAGTTAAACTTAAAGTTAAGTCCCATGAAATAAAGAGCGACACTATTGCGTTCAACTGGGCATAAATCTAGACTCAGTAGCTGCTGCTGAAAAAATCCTGATGGAAAAAGTCATTAGGTACTACTTTGCCCTACGTGGGATTCAAACAAAAGACGGGCGCAAAGAGCGCTTGCGATCACTGCACCAACGAGGCAGGCACAAGACCATAAGACTTTTTATCTGAAAGGACAGCTTATGTTCACCTGTTTATTTAATTAATGGAGATCACCAAAGTTGGCTGCAACAAATAAATTGTCTCAGTCTACCTATCAGAGCAATAAATCAAAATAAAAGGCATCATTCATTGTCTATCCTTTCTAGGCAAATATGGCAAAAATTTCCTCCGAGTTGGCGGTGCTGTGTTCGATGCTAACGAATGGAATGAGAGGACAAAAAGTGTCCGCTCGACTATTCTTAGCTCTGCGACACGCTGCCGCTCGATTAGTCGCTTAGCTGCCATGGAACTGATAATAATGAGATGCCTCAAATACGATTAAATACATTGGTAACTAAGTAATTCCAACAAATAAAAATCAACAAATATTTTAGGAGTGTAAAGGGAAGGTAATCGTTGGAAATACTTATCAGAACAATTAATTTTTTCATCACCAGAAAGTTAAACAATTCCTGCGTAACATAGGATGGATACAATGTCACACAAAAACACGAATCTAACCCTAACCGAGTAGGTTAGCCTACTAGGAAACTAATTTCAAGAAATCAATGGGTAATGTGAAATTATCGTACACTGATAAAATCACAAATAATAAATAATTCGTTCTAGACAGGTCAAATTAAACAGGAGAATGATTGTCGGTCGGCATGTAGATTATTATCAATTTGTTAGGCGCACAGTGAATAGGTACTTGTCACTTTTTGGCACGCCAATTTTACTTCAAGTCGCATTTAATGCAAATTGTTGCACCTGGTTCTATAAATCAAATCAATTTTTTTTAAAGTTATTTATTTACTACTCAAACCTACCTCAAACCCAGTTCTATTTTTTTGCACGCAATTCTAATTTACACACACAGAATAAGGCCGGGAATAGCTCGGACCTTCATTTAAACAGACACGTTGCCGCATCTGCTTATTTTGTAAATCCTGTTTATTGACGCTATTTCCTCCCGTTCGATGTCCAAGTCAACCACTGAGAACCTGAATGCACCGGAGGCCTGTACTTGGAAAAATAATTGCCCGAGTACTTATCGTACCGTAAATGCTATTCTTACTAAAACTATTCGAAATACCTAAATAAAAAGGCAACATTTAAATAACTCACCCTAAGAAGTCCAGTGTAATGAGATAGGCTGGCGAACCTTACCTGTAATCACCGTTGGACCGTGTGAAGATACTTCAAGGATGTCTTAAGATGATGGATGTACGAGAACAAAGGAATGTAGGTAAATGATTATATTCAACGATAAATAAACAGAAACATGTCCCACTTAGAGTAACTACGTATATTCCAGGAATGACATTGAGCTAACAACCCTAATTGACATGATGAAGAGTTCAACGTCTGAGAACAAGGTCTTAGGATACCGAAATATACTCAGAAGTAGGACAGGCCAAAAATAGTAAAACCAGGCGATTTTTTAAAAAGAAAATAACCCCTTCATACAAACATTAGCCTAATTACAAAGGTCAACGGTCCAAAAGATAATGCCGCTCACATTATCAGGTGAGGCAGACCTGTGCCTGTTCTCCAAGCGGTAGATGACCGTGATTTATGTGTACCGACGACATTAAATTACATCTAGATCGAACAACGCTATAAATTATCTGTCCGTATTGTAAATCAGCCGCGAGTATCGATGGTCAAATCACTATCCAAAGTGTATCGTAAGTTGATGAGTTGAGAACAGTCTAGAAATATCTGATAATAGTACTTGTATATCAATGTCGGAGTATCCATGCAGATAGAGTGATGTTCTTGTTATTAAATGTAAAGTATACACGTGGAATTAATTAAAGTTGTTCGTGACTTTGGCAAAATATATGTCAATTTTTTAATGAGCTCAAGTGAGAAAATAACAGTTACGCAATACTGGATAACCTTTTCATGAAAAAAGTAGATTAAAAGTAAAATAAGGGCAAACATGCTTTGAATTTTTGATACATTTTTTTAATAAAGTAGGCCACTCCGTTATGAACGAATTATAGCATAATTATCCACTTGGCACTCGCTCTCAATTGTAGCTTATAAGCAGGAAATTTACACAATTTTGATCCATAATTAACACGTAACTGCAGAGTATATGGTACTTTGGAGCCGTGGGGCAATGAATTCCTGTGTATATAGTATACATACGGATACAAATCGGTGTCCGTTAAAAATAAATTATAAATAACAAGCGGGCAATAAACGAGCTGTTCGCAGGTCGGAGATGCAGCCAGATAAATCACGGCGGGACTGGCGCGATGGCGGTCGAGACCGACTGTGTGTAATAGTGTAAGTGTTACGAATGAGAGATGTGATGATGTTACCATCTACATATTCAATACTACTAAATACACGTTGATTTAGCTGTTGCCAATCATTATTATTTAGTTTATTTAGGTTGGTATCGTGTGGTTTAATTTGAAGCATGTGGTGTAATTAAAATTTTAATATTCACACATGGTTTGTTTTTGTACATGAGGATTCATGTTTAGTTCTCAAACCCAAGCAGTGTCATTAGATATTAATTCGTAGTTTCCACTACTATTTAAATCATCTATGTGTGAAGTCCTTTAAATAAATAGTAAGATTAAGTCTTAATTTGATGTCAAACAAAGGGAAACCACTAATGGGTTTTTCATGCACCTGTCTTGGTAAAATAAACTCAACATTTGCACTTTAACAAAACGGCGTTATTGCAAACATGCGAAGTAAACACAAGCGGAGGTGTTAAGCTTGTGGTGTCGAATGATTTCCAACACGTACCAATTATCACCCAACGAATATCGACATAAAACACTCCGAACCCAACAAAAGATTACTTCCTACATTAATTTCGCGTCACGGCGCTATATCTTCCGACAGAATTTTGTGGATAAATAAATCACTTGGTAAACACACCCAAGTGTCGTAGATTTCGTTTTCAATTATCGTTAGATCTTGATAGAAAAACTTTGAACGAAAATGCCTAGCGTATCTGTGAAATATACTCTGACACTTTTATATCAGAGATAAAGCCGTGAAAAATTACTCAAATTACTCAAGCAACAAGATGAGTAAAAATAAAATATTTCAATACTGCAGGCAACACGGCATCACGGCGCAGGGAGACTATGACACTCTCAATTATCAAATTATCGTCATTGGCAACTTGATACTCGACTTAATGGAGGGTTTCGAGCTTTACGCTCGACTTTAAAAATACCCACGCTATTTATTATTTAAGCTCGCAAAAGTAGTGTAAATACAACGAAGCAGAACCGGTATTAAATCATCTAGAAGATGTGTATAATTTATGAACGGTCGAGAAAATATTTGTAGGTGCTATTTTTTATCACATAATATGATATGACATGGTTCATTTACATTTTCTTTCAACAGCTCTAAGTCGAATTATAAATATAAGCCGATTATTGATGTCATATTCTTGAGGCTTCTAGTTAATTTGTGCATCTTGTAAATGTCAAGAAGGCAATTTTAGCCTCATAATGCCAACATCGTGTTGAACGGCGAGATTATGTTATGATACAACATAAACAAAGCATTTAGGAATTATGTTATCTATGTTTTAGTAACTTACCTATAGCAAAGAGTTTGTTTTGTATTTATAAATTCTGTTCAAATGTCTTATCTTTATATGATTCCGTCCCCCATATACTTCCAAATCTTATCAAGACATTTAAACCTCATCTCATCAAAGAAACACCGAAGCCGGCCAGAATG
Organism: Diarsia rubi; assembly: GCA_932274075.1. Classification (NCBI taxonomy): domain Eukaryota; kingdom Metazoa; phylum Arthropoda; class Insecta; order Lepidoptera; family Noctuidae; genus Diarsia; species Diarsia rubi. Next base: position 12,108,795 of record OW026424.1, on the reverse strand, counting down.
ACTTCCGAATGTAAATAATTGGCGCAACAGGTGTGATATAAATCTTATACAAACGAGGTGGTGATTAAGACGATCGTATATCAAGCGTTAGCGGCTCACCACACGCGATGCCCCTACCTAGACGCGGACAACCTATAGGCAATATCGATATTGAAGGAGGAATATAACAGAGGCACCGGTAATCCTATTGAAGTAAATGTACCCTATTCGTTTACGAGACCTACACTCGCGTGTTGATAAAGGTAATAAACTCGAGGACTGCTTAAGCCTAATTTATGCGTGTTGACAAAAGACGAACAAAAACATCATGATCTTACCGACATAGGTGCTCATAACTTATTGGTGTAATATTTGCTATTCTAAAGAAATGTCGGCGACAAACATGCTTGTATTCTGGGGGTCTAAAATGGCCACTTTTGCAGATCATAATATGAATTGGACTAAAAAGCGTAAAATCACCTTTCATACTAGTAACTGCACATAATTTAGGAGAATAGAGATCAATATATAAAAATAATATGAATTTTGTTAAAATTCGTAAAATGATCACAGATGCAATTACGAGTACCTACTATTATAAATGGTACATTTTATAACCCCAGGTGCCTACATACAGCAGGTTTTCAATTCAATACTAAACCCTACTTCAGTTGCTTAATACAAAATAATTTCCAATCGTTAGCTTGTTCTCGCCCAAAGGGTAACCCTTTCACTTTCGAGCATATATGGGATATACACGAGCTGACCGTAAACTCACTCAACACTAACGAGCCTTGATGTCAAGTACGTAACGCACGACAGACATTTTCATAAAATACTTTATCACTTTATGTTGCTTCGCTACAGAAGAACTAAAGTGACGATGCAAATTCAATTCTACGTTAGCACATCTCATACTCAACGCTTATGGACGAAACAATATGTAAAGCAACGGTACAAAATGATCGACTAGCAGACACGAATCTCGTGGAAGCCTATTTGTTGAGCGCAGAGCGGGCTCTACTACCTTTTTATTTCTAACTTGCAAGTGAGCGATTTATCGCTTGCAGCTGCGTTTTTTTCTCGAGTATGGACACCATAAATCGTGTCCACTGTGCTTTTTCAGCGCACATGATTTGCAGAAAATTTTCAAGTGTAAATCAAAGCACACTAAAAACTTGAAGCTTTTTTGTGTTCATATGAAACACTCTACCAGGCATTGACATCTTTGTGGTGACACTCCAATTAAATAATTTGGTTGCCAGTTGTAAATAAATTTATTTCACGCCTTCGCTTTTATCTTGTATCAGTTGGATTGTTCTTTCCGTAACAATCGCGAATCGTTCTGTTTATACTTGACTCACGAGTGAATTATGCGCGTGAAGTTTTGTACGATCGCATTAAGAGCAGTAAACGAATGTTGACAGATAAAAAGTAGATTATATTCTTCAACAATTGACTAAACGTTTATGGGAATCATACGTACTTATTAAACACAATTTCTACAGATTGTTGATTTGCATGAATTCTTAATAAAATATAAAATCTAATTTTTACATAATATGTTAAATACATGAGTGTGCACAGCTTAAAATTTATTGGTATTCGACTTGGAAATTGTATTTTCTGGAGAGGATACAATAAATATCCGAAAGGTCGCGTTAACGAGCCGCCCCGACGCGAGACGCACGGAACAATAAAGTACGATTTTACTGAAGACTCGTGAATATAAAACACATGAGGATAAACAACATTCAATTTGGCAAACGTTGAAGAGTTTTCGAAGTGATATATTAAGACAGGGTTAAATTCTAAGAATTTTATAATAAGACAAGAGATTCAATCAAAGTGCTAGGGATTGGATTTAAAAATGCCTGTGCGCACATTGATCCGCTTACAGAGCTCTCGGCATATTTAAGCTGAGGGATATCTTTCGTAGATCTTGCAAAAAGCCGCGGCGATGTACCGAGAGCATGCTTGGGTCTGCGTTAATGATTGGCCCCATATCGAACGGAGGAATCCCTTGTAAAATTACCGCCGCCTCATAATAGGCAGGTACGTATTTTCGGCAAGATTTCTGATTCCCCCTTATCATCTCATTTCAATCTTTCGCTTGTTATGAGTCGCTCACTTCACTTGTGGAGAGTGATTGAACCGCTTGATGTTTTTACGCTGTCAGAGATTCCATTCTTTTACCTTTTTCCCCTCGTCGTTTCTTATTTATATTTAAATGAAGATACAACTTTGATACAGTTTTGCGATGTCTTACAATATTGCTTTTGTTAACGTTTTTTAAATTTGCCTTTTTTCAGATGTTTTTTCTCTGTAGCTCTAAAGGTACAAGGAAAATGTGAAAAGAACTGCACAAAAAGTCTTTTGATAAATTGACTATTTGGTATTGGCGATTTAGTTTAATAGCGAAATGCTAAACACAAAATAATGGTACTTTCCAATGCAATCCAGAGAGGACAATAAAGTTCCATCATTCACGTTACAACAATGAATGAAACAATCACGAAAACGCTATTCAGCGTGAATAGAGAGGAACAGTTTAATATAATTAGTATCAATTTGTACGGCTCGCGGCACCACAGAGTAAGTAATGGAAAACAGTTGTTCAATTTTCTTCCATCTATTTTATCCAAGTATTTTCAGGTGAACAAGTGTTTTATTCTTATTTTACCCAATTAGTCGTGTAGTATTGTGCTACATTGGCTTTTCCTTTGTTTACTTAGGTTTTTTTTTTCATAATAGAAACCAACAAAGTAAGAAATACACACATCAAAAGTGTCTAGGGATCAAGCATTTTTATGCGAATTTCTTGAGATTGAGATGTGGCTTTGTAATAAATTTATGATTTTATAAATTTATATGGATCCTTTTTGGTGCATTTCATAATTTGAATCAGGAACTGTGAATCAAATTCGAGTAAAAGATGAAAATCAGCTGTCAATATTTTCCCTATAAAAACATACAACGCATTGAAGACATTATTAGTGCTACTGTTTCCCTACTACTGATTAAAACCAACGTTATTATGGAGCGGCGACGTCATTTAAGCAGGGAAGAAATGCTCAGAGCCGTGGGAATGATAGAAGCTGGTTCCCGGCAACGTACTGTGGCTTTAGCTCTGAATACAAGTCAGAGTGTTATCAGTCGACTTTGGACACGTTACCGAAGCACTGGTACCGTGGCTGAGCGCCATGGAGGACGGTATCGCTGCACCACACGGAGACAAGACCGATACATTCAAATCTTAACTCGAAGAGCTCCAACAATAACCGCCATGATGTTAGCCGTGAGGCTTCATCACTCTTCAGGGAACTTAATTAGCGACCAAACAGTCAGAAACCGCTTGCATGAAGTGAACCTTCATTCCCGAAGACCGCTACGGGTACCACCTATAGCAATGCACAATCGTAGGATTCGATATCAATGGGCTCTTGAACACAGAAATTGGGCAGAAGAACAATGGCGTTTCGTGTGCTTTTCTGATGAGTCTCGTTTTGGTATGAGACCGGATACAAGACGTATACGACACTGGAGAACCCCTGGACGCCAACAGCGATTAAAATCCTGCCAGGAAGTCCATCCTTATAGTGGTGGAACCATCATGGTATGGGCGGGTATTTGGATCGGCGGAAGAACTGAGTTGATTTGGATCAGAGGCAACCTCAACGCTCAAATTTATGCTGAGACGATTGTGTCAGACGTCATCGTTCCTCTACAAGTGCAAATCGGTCCCTTATTTCAGTTAATGCATGATAATGCACGACCGCACACCGCAAGAGTTGTAAGACAGACTCTCGCCGCAGCTAACATCAATGTCCTGCCCTGGCCTGCTCAGTCGCCAGACTTGAACCCGATTGAGCATGCATGGGATATGCTACAGAGAAGAGCTCTGCCGAATATGGAGGGTATCCAGTCGCAAGAAGACCTTTTTTTGTTGTTGCAACGAACATGGGCGGCCATTCCACAGCGTGATTTGGATGAACTCATTTTGAGTATGCCAAACCGATGTTCTTGTGTTGTTAGTGTTCGCGGTAGAAACACGGATTATTAATTGTTTAAGTTACCCAATAAAATTTTAAAGAAAACTGTTATTTCAGTCTTTTTTTCGAACTTTAATGTTAGTGGTTCAAATGTCAAAAATCCCTTTATTAGGAAAATGGCAAATTTCTTTATTAATGCAAAGGTAACTTGGTTTATCGTTACTGTGACAAACGAAAACACTTTATTTGATGAAAGAAAATTTTAATTAATATCAATCAGGAGAAAAGTTATTGCAAAAATATATGTTGATCCCTAGACACTTTTGATGTGTGTATTTAGTAGTAAAATATATGAATAACAAGAAAACATTCAAACTTGATAACATTTTCTGCTATGTAAATAAAACACCACACTACGTATATTTATTATCTTCCTAACTTTTTACATTTTTTTTTTTGTAATATCAATATTAAAAATGTATTGAATAATATAAAAATATTTAAAAAAATACCTTTGGTATCGGAAACAAGATTCAAGTTACCGACGACCAGAGTTCCAGAGAAAGGAACCTCCCTTACTATGCGAGCCGTTTCTAGAAGCACCGCTTTTAGAATCAAACCTTTGATCCAGCGGCCTTTTTTTTTTTTTTTGGTGGGTGTAAAATCATCGAATAACCCCTCCCGCTCTTGGGCAGAGCGAAAGGGAGTGTCAGACTTCTACTGACTAAAAACCACCCATGTTCCTTCTTCGCCCTCTATGTCGAGGCCGCGATAACCAGAGGACTACCCGCAGCCCCGACAGGCGTCGGCCCTTTCGGGCCCCTCCCATGTTGCTGACATCTCTTTGAGGCGCGCGTGGAACACGAACGCGCCGTCGACACGGCCTGTTTTCGTCGTGAGACGGACGGACGGCGAGTTAGCCCATCACTCACCGTCCACAGGCCCGCGTCTACGGTGGCCGGAGGTCATCGCGGGACCCCCGACGCCCGGAGCGCCTCCCGCGGCGGCTGGGACGAGAGGTTCTCTCCCTCTCGCGTTCCGCCACCTCCTTCGCCAGCATCACTGCTTCGCAGAAGGAGGCGACGGCGTCCCATTCCTCCTCGCCCCGGACCATGGCTTGCACCAGGGCCGGGCGCGAGAGGTCGCCGCCGCCGATTTGATCCAGCTGCCTAACGAGAGCCTCCTCAGTTATTGGTATAGGCTCTTGGCAATTAAGCCATTGGATGTTACGACTATTAATTATTATGCAGTAAAATTATTTTAATTGGAGTCAGTTCAAACGATTTAAAGTAGTGCAGTGAGAACGTTTCTGCGAACTACTGTAGCCTTTTAACACAACGGTTAAAACTCAAAGCAATCATCGTTGCTGAGATTGAAACGTAATTTTATGTGGAAACCAGCACTCTGACCTACGGCGGTGCTAAACATTTACATCCACTCAACCTTACTTAACTGATTATCTATCGTAATAAATTATGTTCAACCCGTGAAGCGTTTTACACATAGAATTAAATATAGATAATTACGTGGACGTGACTACGTGCTTATAAATTCATATTTATATGAACCTTTTTATTTACCAACGGAAAGTTCAACAACGTTATAAAAAGTGAACGGTTTGAACAACCCACCTGATATTACGATACTATCATGTCCTAAATCTCGAGAAGGTTGGCCTTAAATAAAAACATTGCTTGAAAAACATTTCTTACAGTACTTTTGTTTATGATGTTACAGCTGTGAGTCATTTGAAATAAAGAAGAACGAGAATTTAGTCAAACAATAAGGCGCCCGCAATGAAGGGATTTATCAAACGACAAATCAGGTCGTTACTCAAACCGAAATAGAATTATTCATATTCTCAATATATTTATTTCAGCAGCCATACCTACTACGTATCCTGGAACAACAGCACAATAGTCCAACATCCTTAACAATGATATATTGACATTCAAAGACAATAAGTTGACACAAATAGGGTACATTATAATACACAATACAATACAACGCGTGGGTGACCTGAAGAATGTTCGTGCTACCTACTGAGACAGCCAAGACTGTACATTTAACTGAGAATGTAACAAACTTACTACGGGACAAAGCTTTTGTTTAATTCTAGTTTAGCTTTTGTTTAGTTCTAGTGCAAAATCTTAATAACAACTTTAAAGGAAATAAACACATTTAAGACAGAGTGTTCTTAAGGAAATAACTATGATAATAATGATGATAATGAAAAAAGAAATAATAATTACAACAAAAGTATATTATAATAATTATTTTTAAGATTCATTATCATCATTATTTTAACCGAATGATGTCCACTGCTGGGCCTCCTCGAAGGGGCTGACACTTAAACCGATCCCTTACGTCTCGCATCCAGCGGATCCCCGCTACCTTCACCTGATCGTCGGTCCATCTAATGGGAGGCCTTCCAACGCAACGTCTTCCGGGAGTTCAGTGATTTTTTTAGATTGCCACTCATAAAATTAGACTTCGCTTAACAGGTAAGCAATTTCCTACGCATAAGATCACTTCCAGTGCGAAATCTTAACAACTACTCAAAAGAAATAGACACATTAGGTACGGAATGTTCTTACTCTTAAAATGAATTGGATACGTTTACAAAATAAACGTTTTTCCGTGCTTGGTGCTATGTGACTGCAAGTGAAAGTCACTGAAGTTTTCTTTTGCCATATCACTTTCTGCATTTTATTACGTAGCTACGTGCAACCAGCGTCAACTCCTAAGAACGTTTAATTGAAAATCGAATATATTTTGAGTAAAAAAACGGTAAAGTGCGCGTCGGACCCGAAGATCTTCGTACCACTGTACCTAAATTTTATTTTACAACATATTTTGTGTATGTATTTCTCATGATTAAGATCCAGGCCATATATAGGGGTTAATCGATGATTTTACAACCGCCAAAAAAAAAAGGCCGTATTTATATGTATATACACTTTAAAGTTTTCAAATTTCTATATATTGTAGTACAACAGATAGCCCTTTAGCAGGCGGACAGACTGACTGACAGCAGAGCCTTAGTAGATATAATTAAAATAGTGTAACGACAGTGGTAAAAAATAGACAGGAACTGATTCATTATTTTATTTGGACAGAGTCTCGACTTACAGGTTTCACAATCGAGCGCGACAAGACCTCGAAACTGAGCTTACAGGGCATTATATAGACTGATATCCCCACCGGAGGCATCCGGTGGTTATGGCGGTGTCTTCGCTTGACTGTGATTGGCTCGCGAGTCGTTGCCCGTCATTGGCTGGCTAGAGTGGCATGGCTATGGTATGCTAGAGTGGCATGGCTTTGGTTTGCTAGAGTGGCATGGTTATGGTTAGCTGTCATTGGCTGGCTAGGGTGGCACGCTGTGAGCAGGCTGTTGTAACATTCGGCCGTCCTGGAACAATTGCTCCCGCAATGGAAACAAGAAAACAGTGATTACAAGTCAGCTCAGAAAAACCAAGTTAAAATGGGGCAATAGACCTCTCAGGAGATTTATGAAATCTTCGGTCTTCAATTATTCGTTCACACTACTGGTGCTATCAGACAAAAGCACTGCTACGATATGTGACAGCGGATACTAAACCTGTAAACCCGTTGTATCATATAATATGACCTTTCATACTTCTTAGTTTACGTCAATAATTACCTAACTCCTCAATATCACATAATATGGCCAGAAAACAAATCCTCTAACAAACAAGAGTTAACCTGGCTCGCCCCCTATAGCATGGAACTTTAAGCTGAAGGAAAAGGAATAAATGCATAAGAAAATTTGTAATAGGTACCCACTTGTACTAATTATTATGGACAAAGATGTAGGAAATGCTTAGTACCAACAATTTTTAACGACATACCTTACGATTTAGAAAATAGCTGTACCACGAAAATGTCTTTTAAAATAAATTAGGAAAGTTTGTTTTTAACACCTATGTAAAAACCTCATTACAAGAGATGTGTAGATTCCATTTATGATTATTTATTGTTGTATAAGTATATATTTATGCCATACTAGCTTATGTTTTCGGCTTCACCGCTATTAATTAAAGTGTTTTAACGCAACTTAAATGTTATAGCATTACGTTATAGTCAACTTTTGTGTTCAATAAATGTGTTTAGTTGTAGGTAAAAGTGACGTTGTTATTGATGGAAACGTACCAACAATTTGTTACATTTAAATTAAATATAACTGTTTTACAGTATGACAGAAGTAATATACCATGAGACTCGGATGTAACTATGAATAAACACTTTTTAATTCATTTCAATTTACTGGCGAAATGTGTGTGTAGTCATGAGTATAAGTACCTCTGCCTAACCCATTGGGTATTACATGCGTGATGTTAAAAGCATTAAACCTTGTTGCCGCCAGTAGTCATCGCCTGGCGCCAAAGTTACATAATCATAGTTTTTTTTTGTAAATCACACTATTAACATATTTCCTTTCCTTTTTTTCTTTTCTTTTGCCTTATCACTAAGTTTACTAACCCTAGTCGTTAAGTTATTTTGTTGTTACTAACACTATGGACACTTGTCTGAATTAAAGAGTTTGAATTTGAATTATCATTTTTCACCTTGTATCTTAGTTACGTCCCATTTCTGAGATAACCCTACCGCGCCTAGATTGCCCTGGTTGCCTGGAGCAACCCGATCTGGGATAAATCGTAAGGCTTATAGGTACCCGGTTGTAATATTAACAGTATTATAAGAACTCCATATTATCTGCGACATTAAAAACATGAAACATTTTTCATGTAAGAAAATATAAATAAACTGTTTTTCCAAACTATCGTTTGAAGAAACGGAAGAAACAATTTAAGTTACTTACATCATACCATTAAGACGCACGCACACATACATTTACATACTCACACACATAATTCTTAGCGTGTCGATGGCAAAACTTCATTACTTATACACACTAACACACTACACAAGAATACGTTTTTCTATTTTTCCAATATAATTTTATGTGTTTAAAGCTATTAAGTACTAATGTTAAGTTAATGCAACTCTGGCCCCCAAGATACCCACAGGCGCAGCCTCGTTTCAGGACATCAGTTTTATCACCATTTTAAAATTAAAATTTAGCTTGCTACTGTCATGTATTATCAGAGCTAAGTTAGATTTAGAATTGGATGTCGTTAACCCTCTTTCCTACATTATCCCCTTTACAGTACGCACAATGTAAACATGACGTCACATAATAATATTTACTTATAAATCGGGTTATTTTTGGAAATCAGAAATTTTGTTGATATTTATAAAATTCAGAACTTCGTTTTACTCCTTGTTATTGTCATGATGCATTTTGTAATATTTTCCATCGCGCGAAGTTTGACACACCTCACACAACTAATCTGGTACCGTAAAGGTTTGTTTACGTTATAGCCTACCATCAACGATTACACAATTACTCACTATAGGTATCTGTACACCCACTTCGCAGTAAAACAATACTACTTTTCGGCTTTTCATCTTGTCATTGCACAGTACTGAACAAATCGTTCACGTCTAAATGGTACACAATAAACGGCATCTATCGAACGATCTACTTACCTAAGATAGGCATAGACTTTGACTTTGGCTTTTCGTTTTAGCTTGCTTGGGCTTTGGCTCATCGGTCACCATAGTGAAAAGTAATATCGGGCAATACATGGCATAAGATCATGATTAGTCATTGTATCGCGTACTGCAGTACAGTCCGAATTACATTACATTTTACATAACACGTCATAATACGAAATCTTAGCAACAATTTTATCACCGCAAGGGATTCAAGCCCAAAATCATGATAAACACTCTATCTGACTTGTAACGCGACTAAACTAAAAGACAGGGCGCAAACTACCGTCAATCTACTTTATAAAAGATACGTGCAATACCTGCAATACGTGTGAATTTCTGTTGGAAAACTAGGATCGTACCTACATAATCACTAATACCGACCTATAACATTTTTTTTTCCATAACAATATTTATGTGACTTGCCTCATACCCACATCGTACTTTTTTTTTTGTAAGTTTGATAAACGGGCGAGCTATTATTGCTAAGTTATTAATGAACTTTCTTTAGTAACTAGATAGAACTAGATAGAATAAACTGACGCACTTCGTTTACATTACTCGGGATGAGAAATTAAGACGATCAACTTAAATTCACCTGGTTGAATGCCATCACGTCATGATGTTTTATACCCTAATTATGAAATATTTAAAAATTAGCAGTTCCTCATATTTAATTTTAAGTTCCTCGTTTTCAATTTGTCAAGAACTTTATCCAATAAGTCTAAAACTGTTTGAATATCGGCTGGCGGTAGCAAGAGATCGCCAAGGAATGCTATCTATATCTCTGATAATAGTTTAATAAAATTATTGTAGCTATTTATAAGTATCTGATCTACTTACATGATTTACTTTGGAATTGTTATTGTTGGATAATCTTATGCGCACTTGAACTAAATATGTACATTTTAAGTTCTTAACTCTTTAGTACACAACTAGTACCTACTCGTAAAACATTTTTTTGTACCGGGATAATATTATACAGATTATCTGACTATGATTAGATTTACATATCGGGCTTACCAAATTATTTTGTCTACGATTCGCATAATTATCAACTCATGGGGCACTCCATGGTAAAACACATTTGGCTTATATATTTGGCTAATGGCATTTGGCTAATTTGGCAAATATTGGCATGTTTACTGACCTTGTTATTTATGCATGGTTCCTGGCAGCTCTCAGCGTGAAGTAGGTCGGTTCCTTCCTTCCATGTCCTTGGTTGCTGTTGACAATCTTTAGGTAGTCTTAATTTACCGTAGAACCGTTGCTGGCAGAGAGATGGATACTTCTTGTAACTCAAAGTGTCTCACAGGTGGTTACTGGCCGCAGTCTTCGTTCTCAAGGTCAAATTATGGAATGACCAATGCGATACTGAGGGTAGGCGCTTCGTGTTCCATCCAGATTGTGGCCTGTTTTTTCAATTTGTGCCCTGTGATACTGGGATGGGAGACAATATTTTCCTTTGCAGGCGGTGTGCATCAACGTTCTTCGTTTTGGATTTTCAGACCTCGTCCTCCACAGTAGGTGACCGTTGACTTTTAAGTAGCAGAGCGTCGTTTTATCGTAGGTTTTTTTTTTTTATTCGATACCACTTCTGACTGTAACGACAGTGGTAAAAAATAGACAGGAACTGATTCATTATTTTATTTGGACAGAGTCTCGACTTACAGGTTTCACAATCGAGCGCGACAAGACCTCGAAACTGAGCTTACAGGGCATTATATAGACTGATATCCCCACCGGAGGCATCCGGTGGTTATGGCGGTGTCTTCGCTTGACTGTGATTGGCTCGCGAGTCGTTGCCCGTCATTGGCTGGCTAGAGTGGCATGGCTATGGTATGCTAGAGTGGCATGGCTTTGGTTTGCTAGAGTGGCATGGTTATGGTTAGCTGTCATTGGCTGGCTAGGGTGGCACGCTGTGAGCAGGCTGTTGTAACAATAGCTAATGATGAGACATAATTTTACCGAGCAATGTTCAATCAACAAAGAATAAGTAAGAATTAAAGATCAGTACTTAACATAAAATAAAATAGATTTCAATCATTGAAGGGACCATCTGACGTCCATGACAAGTAACGTACCTATATAATTACACAATTACGAAACCATACAAAGTTTAAACTATAGTAGTACCTAAGCAAATAGCACATGCAAGCAAATAGCATAAAGTTGGTATCCAGATTAGGGCTTGTAGCAGAGTCCAAGTTCCATAGTGAGCGAATTTAAAGACGGCCATGTCATTATGGATCAAGATAAGCTTTTTGCACGGTACATACAAGAGGCTTTAACTTCTTAATGTTTCAGTACATACTTAAAAGCGTGGCTGCTTAAAGCCCGATTCGATCGAGATAAATTTTTGCATACAAATAGTTCAGAAGTCCTTGGATTAACGTAGACATTAAAGTATAATGTCAAATACGAATTGTTAATATGTTGAAGATTGCATTACTAGATAAGGATATGCGCGAAAAATACATTTAATACAAAGTTTTTAATAAAACATTTCATGAGCTATGTTGAGGTGTGAAAATATCATGGGTTGACTGGTTTCCTTGTAAGGATTGCAAGGCAAGTTGGCACATTATTATACAGTAGGCTTGTCGGAGACGGACGGGTTTAATACTGAACGTGGCTATCTGATCAACCACTACAATTAACAGTAATGACGGATATGGTAATACGGTAATGATGGATTTTGATCTATCTCGTTAACTCCTTGATATTTCCTTTTCTAGACACCCAAGGGAACACAGAAGAATGTTTTTCTTTAGTTAAAAGAAGAGGCTTAATTTAAATTAAATTAGTAGTTATTAATGATCATGCTCAATATGCAAATGCAATGTAAAGTGAACTACTTTATTAGGTGATTTGAGAATACAATTTATTGGATCAAGACTAAATGGTAATTAAAAATGGTCCAAACATTTCTGCATAATAAGCTACATGCTCAAGAAATGTCAGTAAAATCTTTGCATAAGTACCAACTACTTAATTAAGGCAAGTATTTCTCAGTAAAAACTATTAAGGCCAAAATGTAAGACTCGTATATTTTTTTTAATCTTTCTTAATAATCTACTTATTGCTGTTACAGTTAAGCTTGATCCACTTGTTTTTGTAGTAAACCAATGATGTTAAGTTAAGCAAGAGGCAACGAGTTTTTTTCGAAATCCATGGCCTTCTCTAAATGTAGTGTTTGTATTGAGAAAGGCAAACTTCGAACATATTGAAAGAACACCAGAGCAAAGAATGACGAAACCTATACAAAATGCGGAAAAGTGGGACCGCAGTATCGAGGAATAAATAGATTAACCTTTCACGATCAAATAAATTGTGTACTGTTGGAGGAGTCAAGGGTCTAAGACTGACTGTGTTTAGCTGACGACATGACACAATGGATAGGTAAAATGTTAGATATACGAGTACACTTTATACCTCGTGAGAACACACGTGTTTAACTTTTCTAACTATTAACGCACGTTTCTTCGACTACAAGTGTGAAAACCTTTCGTAATAAATCAAATTGAAAAATCTATAAGAGAAACCTCAAGCTCGTTTATAAATACACTTACAACAGTTACGAGTATGTAGACAATAAATAAGTGTATTATAGATTTGGACGTTGACAGCTAATAAGTGGCGAACAGTTACCAGTCAAAATAAATCCAAAGATATTAAACGTCACCACAATCATCATCGAGTGTGTACATGTGACTACGAAACGTGGGAAACATTTATATAGCGTTGTCTGTCCATCCGTTGACCCTTTAACGGTACTACGCGACCGACTGATTGCATAACTTGATTGTAAAAAAAAAAACTTAGTATCAAAATTAAAATAACCAATTAATACAAGAAATATGCTGCAAAATTGTAAAAAGTGTATATAAAAAGCTTTTACCAAACGAAAAATACTCCAAAAAGTTGCGCCCAACGTGGGGCTCGAACCCACGACCCTGAGATTAAGAGTCTCATGCTCTACCGACTGAGCTAGCCGGGCTTATTCACTGGTATCGAAATAGCCGTTCTTTTATCGCTAAACAACTACTGTTTATGTAATGACGTAGATGTTAAGTCTATTAATAGATAGTGATTGTGACCGAGTTATTATCATTAGCAGGAAATTATTGACACAAAACAAGTTCGGCACGAATAGTTTGCGATAAATTTAACTTTCGTACAGGCTTCGAGGTACAACGTTTGTATGTTTGACTACGAAAATAGTTACTCTATTTTCCCTGTGCAGAATTTCAAATCGGGCCAGACGGGGCGATGGGCGGTCCGCAAACACTTCCGAGCCGTGTAATTTACTCGTTAGTTCGTATCGGCGTCCTATAGAGACTGTTATTTTATGTAAGAACTTGGCGACCGCCCGCGGCTTCTCTTCAATGGAATTCGGAAAATTGAGATTTTGTAAACTTCTATCTTTTGATAGGTAAATTGTATTGCGAAGACAACAGCTATAATGCAAATATTTGATTAAAATATTTATGAGTTGTTTTAGCAAATTCGTACCTATAAATGGAATTGGTTTCGATTTGCCTAAATTGCCTAAGTAATCAAGTAAAATATTATCAAAACAAGTTTTGCTGGTAACAACTGACAATATTATTGATAAATTGACACAAATCAAGGCTAGACAGTTAAAAACTTGTGCGGATGCAAGCCACTAATTCTTAGTTCGAGACTCGAATCCGAGCTATGTTTGTCGGCATCACTACACAGTCGAGACGTCTCATTTGGTCCTGTCTCCTGCCCGATTTATGAGACCGTAATGCGCGCGCATCTAAGGACCTGCATCCATAGAACCAGAACATAAAACATACGCACCATATCTTACTCATTTTCTAATATGGTGCAGCCAGCACCAATTTGAGATAAGGCAATCTAACATAGCTATTATTTGTAACGTGATATCCCATTGAATGTAAAGATTGTACTAGCGGAGCATACAGAGATTCTGTGGGAGAGAAATTTCGGTTCCCATCATTGCGTTCTTCATTTATTACATTTTTTGTAACAATTGATTCAATAAATGGCTTATCATTTTGTTAATGGGGATTTTGCTGTCTTCGGCCCGGTAGGTGGCGCTGCTGTCCGGGCAGTACGACGTCTGCCAGGTCCGCTAGTCTATTACAATAAATCAATGCCACTTTTCGTTGTAATTTTATAACTCAAGAACGAGCCCACCTATCCAAACCACATGTTTAGGCTTTGTTCGGACTATTTAGTAGATGGTTTATGTGAAGTTTGCACAAAATCGGTCGAGCGGTTCTTCATTTATCACATTTTTTGTAACAAATAAATTCAATGAATGGCAGATCATTTTGTTAATGGGGATTTTGCTGTCTTGGGCCCGGTAGGTGGCGCTGCTGTCCGAGCAGTACGACGTCTGCCAAGTCCACTAGTACCTACTTTATGAATTGAGGGGGTCTAAAATGGTCACTTTAGCAAATCATAATAGGCTCACAGAAGCAGTTTCTATTATTCATGGTCCCTGCTAAAGTGGCCATTTTAAACGCCCTGTATCATGAGTATTTAATGATGATGATAGGGAGTGGATGAATTGAGTTAATAAGGACATGAAAATAAAAGAAAGGAATAAATAATGCCGTGACACGCCTGACAGTGCTGACAAATTGTGTTGCGCCAACCCTAAGAAGAATGGGACAAGGGCAGGACGATTGTGATGATCATGACTAATACTATTCTCATTCAAATAGATAACACGGTATCTCTTTCGAACAACCCGCAGCACCAGCTAAGAATCCTTAATAAAAGATTCCTTTAACTCACTTCACTGCAGAAGTTAATTACTCAGATGCAGAACCAGGTATCACGCTAACATTCCCAACTAATAACTCGTAACATATTTGCATTTAAGATGCAGCACCGTCCGCTACATGGATGACCATCCTTATATTATGTGAGTCTGTTACACCTCGCTCGGAGATGCTTTGTGGCCCCTTTCGTTACGGCGAATTATTATGGAGATATCTTATTTGAATATTATTGTCGACGACAGATAACTTGATCTCATAAGTTTCTGTCTGCCAATGTCATGTAGTTTGCTAAGTAGATTCTAGTTTGGTTTTCTGATTGGTGTTTCGATACTTACTGGAATACTGGTTTTATTTTTAATGTTTGTTGTTTTTACTCGTGACTGCTGATGGCACATTGATTTTTACCTGCAACAAAGAAACAGTGGTTTTTAAAAGAAATGTTTATTAATAATAAAATAAGTTTAAAAACTAAAACCCGACTACAAACCGCGGTCTTAAACGTAGAAAACAAGAAAGTAATTCTTGTCTGATATTCATCAGTATATTTCTATTTAAATATAAGTAAAATTATTGTAGAGGTCCGCTGTAGTCGCATGCCACTGATACCTGATGCTCCTTCATGGCGTATTCATTGATACAGAAGTCAGCTGCTGCTGCCGTTAGCAAGGTGGAATGCGACTACGACTGACCTCTATAATAATTTTACTTATATTTGAACCAAAAAATGATAGCAGTAGTGGGGAGAACAAGTGCCTTTCGTTTGTGTTAAGGGTATTTTTACGCCCTTATACAAAAAATAGTTTAAGTATATGACTGCTACCGTCTTATTATAAAACAACCTGTGCCTAAAACAAGAAACAAAACCACCGCAGCAACATTCAACAAATATTCTACTTATCACAAACTAATCAGAAAGTGATGAAACCGACCCTACTACTAATACCTCGACATCCAACAAAAAGATATCAAATAAGATAACCAGTTGTAAATGACATATCTTATAAGACAGTCCGCAGATAAACATATCCCGGGATCGGCGCGCTATTCATCACTTTGTACGTTAAGTTTAACAACAGTTAAATGGCGGGCCGATGACTGTGAACAATGGCTATCGATCGATAGGATCGGTGATAGTGGGGGAGTGCGCTGCGCACGCGGCGGTTTGTTTGGATTTTGGAAGCTCCTGGTAACCGAGCACTGTCATAAACATACCGGAAAACAGTAACAGATTATCGATATGGATTTGCGCATTCTTTGGCAGGATTGGATTTTAAACATTTGAATAAGAACATGTTTAATAGATTGCCTGTATTAAGTTGACCATGAGTCTGATATGAATATTAAAAGATCATGAGACTTATACGAAGTTCAAGCATTCTTACTGAACGTTACATTTTGCGAGTTGCGACCTTACTCCGATTCGTAGGCCAGTTTCTAAACGGATAATAAAAGAGTATATTTATATTAGAAGCAACTAGTGTAGTTGGAATGTAACGCATGTATTTTAAGTCTTCGGAACTGTCTCGGACTATTAACGTAGCCCGAGAATTTGTTTATGTACCAAATAAATATGTCAGTTTTATATAATGGTATCTGCAGCAGAAAACTCGAGTAGAACATATTTATGTAGGTATTTTGTGTGATACATAATTTTCTGCTAACGATTTGCCTTAGGTGCTAAAGAGAAAATTTGCATTTTACAAATTTAGATTCTCGCATTTGCAGCAGTACTTCATACTATCTACTTCTACGGTACTGGTTTGCTAGAACCTAGTGCGTGTATATCTGGCGACAATGAGCCTGTCTCGTAACTTCTCACGTGGTGTCGCGTACGATAAAGTAAGTTCACAATGCCGACAACTAGTACCCACTGTGTACACAGTGGCTAGTGGCCGCGTACACGCAGCCTCCAATGATGATATCATTCTCACTACCCGTATCGCGCGATTCGATCGTCGCGCGTCGATACGTACCAGTCTTCGGGATGCGGACGACATGAGATCTTAATACAAAGTTCATATGAAAAATATATTCGATATGTCATGTGTCAATTGTTTAGATTAGACTTTGTGATAAGATAATGAATACCTACTTTAATTTGATCAGATTTAGATTTTTTTTTATAAAAAGAACCAAATATATTTAGATTGCAACAACATGAATTATTGAACTTAAGTAGCTTTACTTAAATAAAAACCCAGCACTAATAAGAGGAATCCTAATTAAATTCCAGAAAGACAGTAATATATTATTAGTTAAGCAATCTCAATCTCCTAAAGTCATTCATCTTTTAAGTGTGAGATGACAAAGTTAATAACACGCAATGAGCATTATGAAATGAGCTTCTTTATTTTTATTATATTTTACAATCGTGTAGTTTTATACTATTATTAATGCAGATTGCAGATATACGTATGCAGCTATGAAAATATTCTCATTACACGACACAGGTACGAGTTTATGGATTAGCTTATCTCATACCTATGGAGAGGAGGGTTAATAATAGTTTCTTTGCACGAATGTAGTGAGCAAAAAAATATGTATAAAGGGACATGCGAGATCGGGCGACGCAATAAGTAATGACTCGATACTGGCGCGGCCATCGATTGCGAGCGTTATCTCAATAAAGAGCAACAGAGTGCGTTCATTAGCACTCTGACACGGCGCAATCATAAATTGTGGTGCCCCGTCGCGACCCGCACGCCTTCCCTTCCCTGCACCCCTGGTACCTGGCCCGCATTTCGACTTTTTGCCATTTCCATTGTTTTTGGTAGGAACCCCATAAACCGTAACGGCCCGATCTCTGATAGCAGACGCAGGTGTTACCCTTCACACATACCAACTTAATTACACACGTTTTACAATATATTCCAATTCGCGCAAGCGATAAGCACACAGCTGCGGGGTATTAGCTGAACTTTGATAATATCATATTTAGGACCACCGTCGTTCTTTCTAATGAACAGATAAAATTGTAACAACCAGAAAAACCTTTACAATGAAGTATTGCTGCAAGTAATAGCAGAGGTTGAAACATGACTTGACAAAATAACATTACGCAGGTCAATTTAGAATTGCTCGCAGAAAAAGTCATCCCTGAGCTAAAATATTGACTCTCGGCGTTTTTAATTAAATGATTCTAATGTTATTAGAGTAATTCGTTAAGTGCCAAATAAGTAAACAAATCTTCATTTGATTTAACTAATTTTAAACTGACCCACGCGATCATACACACACGACAAACAGAGCAGTAGAAATGTCAGCACATACAGCCAAATACGTAAAATATTAACCAAAACTTACAAACATGGGAAGTCATTAAAGCAACTGGCGTGGCACTTACAGAACTCCTATAGCCGTCTGGCCAAGCATAAAGATCAATATCAGAGTGGCTCGTTGCCAAAATCTTTTTAATATCGTCCCAGAAGCAACTGAAGAGTGGTTACGGCCGATAACAACAAAACTATTACGTGAGCAGTTCGCTCGCGAATTGGTCAGAGCGTTATCTATATAGTTGGTGGGCGCTAGTTTAATCTTATTGTAAGGGACAATGGCGAATAATGGCCCGAACAGACTTCCCTTCAAGCACTTTTGAGTTAGCTGATAAATTCCACAGTCCTCGGCCGAGTTTCGAGGGTTCTCGCGGTCGCATATAACTTTTAATGAGTGCAGTTAGTTCGGTTTCAAAGAACGCCCTGTAATAGTTGGTGTAAAATGAGCAGGCGTGGAGTGATACTTGTAAATGGAGGATGGTGTGAAACTTAGAATATACCACAACACTTTGATTACGGACCTGGAGTAGGTAGTTACTGGATTAACACTCACTTCGAACTAACTTGTCAAGTATATACGACCTCTCCTCTCAATAAACCAACAGAAGTCATTCGACCCCTAGCCGTAACTCAGCTGCTCCTATTTGGTCGCAGGCGAGCACCAGTATAAAAGGATTCTACACATTTGACACCTGACACCAGAAAACATCTTGTACTTATTTCATGATACTCAAGAGTGAAATTTGATGAGCAGACGGAGCGAAATTCAACGGAGTCTATTAAAAACGACATTGGCTCGCTAAATCAAGTGCCTCCATAAAAAGGAACGTGAATGAAGGCGTTAAGTTTCACACCGCATCGCTCCCGCGCTCCAAGCGCGACCAAACGAACACCTATTATCATAAAGCAAACAAAGAGGTAGGAAAAAATCAACAAACACAAGCTTTAATGATTTGGTAGTTCTCGGGATGAATGCCAACGAAGCGAGAGAGGAAACAGCAATAAAATAGGGTTTTATTGTGGGCTCATTCATCGGTGTAACTAGAAGGAGCGTTGATACACCGAGGGCATAGTAATTAGTTGCATATTACTTCATTGACTTTCATCAGTTATTATTATATCGATTCCGGTAAGTCGTTCAAAGTTAGTGCGTCGTTAGAAGACGTTATGATTATCGAGTGGTTTCACATTATTACCTCCTAAATTTATTTGGTGTAAGGCCTGTTATACCACCCCATAAAAGTTGCAAATTGGCTACTGGCGTGAGTAATAAATTTTATATTAAACGCGTAATATTTTTAAATTTATTTTCGGGTTAATGGCAGTTTGAAAGCGCCATGGAAGGCCTTTAACCAGTGTCTATTTGCCTATAAACAAGCCAGATTGCTATAAAAGTTATAACTTACAAAACCCATAAAGTACAATTATGTCTTTTTCCATGAAGGCTTAATAAGGACCACAAAATGGGACGGAAATCGAATAGATTTTCCTTGCTAAAGTACACAAAAATATTTATTCTTAGCTTGACGTTAACAATACTATCAATTTTACCTAAAAGTACTTTACAAGGTAAATTCATCATAAACAAACCAAAATACAAACAGTTATGCAACATGTTTAAAACAAATGACTAGATAAGCAACACCCGGCTTCGGCAACATTTGTGTGGTCCCGACCACAACGACTGTTTTCGGCAAAACTGCTCGCTTTCCCAGAAAATCAGCACGTGGTGGGTGGTGCATTATAAAATAATTATGACCTACTGAAACGTTTACAACGTTGCCGCACAACTAGCAATATAGAAATGTAATCAAAGTTTATAATATAAAACATTTATCTTTTTTGTTGCAAAAATATTTACTTAGTTGCATAAATAATAACATTTTTAAGCTATTGCATAGCTTCTATCGCGGGCCTTGAGCGTGGAGACCGAATCCAGAAATTCCGTAACGAAAATAACCTAACACCCCCCACTCCGACCGGCACAGCGGTGATACTTTTTAGTTTTGGATTTTGCCATCTATCGATGAATAGCAGGACTTTTAATGACTTTTTGTTATATTTATTATGCAAAATAATAATAAGGTGGAGGAGGAGGAGGAAGAGAGGGGGGAGGGGGAAAGGAGGAGGAGGAGGGGGAGGATGTGGAGGAGGAGGTTCTCGTTAGGCAGCTGGATCAAGGGCTAGTTTTTTATTGTTTTAATAGGAAACATTTAAAAATGTATTAACAAAAAATAAATAAATGCAAAAAATGTGCTAAATGTATTATTGTGTATTTATATTATTATTATTATATTTATATATATGAATATATGTATACTTTTATATTATTTATATATATATATAATAATATAAATAATTATAATTACATAAGTTGATAAAAAATGCTATGCTAAGCTTTACCGCGGCAGTCTCCGAGTGCCACACGTCTTTTTTTTAATACTGTCTGAATTATGCCATCGCAACATTGTCCCTGTCATTGGGGAAGTTAATGCTATACTTAAGTCTTAGATGCTATGTGTGTCTTAGACCACCAATGAAGAC
This sequence comes from Diarsia rubi, assembly GCA_932274075.1. Taxonomy (NCBI): domain Eukaryota; kingdom Metazoa; phylum Arthropoda; class Insecta; order Lepidoptera; family Noctuidae; genus Diarsia; species Diarsia rubi. The sequence goes on along the minus strand of OW026424.1, from coordinate 12,087,645 downwards.
AATAAGAAGGTAAATTAGTAAGTACGAAGTTGGTGAAACCACTGCTGTGCTGTGCCTGCTATTGCATAAATGTATCTTTGTCATATAAAGATTTATTATGTTGATGCATGTGAGAATTTGAGAAACTTATAAGAAGAATCAGGTTTCAAGGATTTTATTCCATTACTTAGTTGAAGTTATATTTTTGGCGTAGGTAAAACTAGCAAAAAATAATTAAGTTTGAATGGGCATTATCCCATTTTCACTAGTATAAAATATTCACTTTCTATCAGTGCGTGGCTGTAAAGATCTTTAAAAAAATACTGCAGTTTTATTACTACAATAGTATTATTGACGTCGTGATGGTACAGACATTCAGTGAAGGAAAATATCATCGTGAGGAAACCAGCAAGCCTGAAAGACATTTCTCGACGGCATGTAAAGCCAAGTCAGAGGCCCATGGGTGATACCAGGTTAGGCACTAAGGGCTGCGGGATGTTGTAAGAGATACCGCGGCCTTGACATAGAGGGCTTAGAAGGAACATGGGTGGTTTTTAGTTAGTAGAAGTCTGACACTTTCGCTCTGCCCAAGAGCGGAAGGGGTTATTTGATGATTGTCCACCCGCCAAAAAAAAAGGCTCTAACCACACGATAAAGAAAGAATAACCCGTTATTCCAACATTTTTTATCACTATAAAGCTGTCATTGGGAATATATTTTTTACTAACTATTCCATGTTTTCCACAACGTGCCCTGATAGCAGAATAAAAAGGAGTGTTCTGAAATATTCAAATGGCATTAAGTCCCATAAGGGTTGCATTAAAATGATGTGCTCACGTTTAAAGGTGCTACCGTGCGGCGGTATTATTGAAAATTGTCACGTATGACATTACAAAAAGGTTTACTCGTTTATTTTTTCACGGCATTTTAAATGACCAATTTAAATAGATCATTGTGCGGGTGTCCTTTTAATGTATCAGCGTACAAATAAATATAATAACAAACAATTTATTTTTGATTATAACTTCCGGCTGCTGAGAAACTAAACACAATAAGTTTGGAATAAAATTGATAAAACGTAGAATTATTACGATATCCCCCATATATCTCACAAAGGTCACGATTCTCACGTATTTTATGACTTCTAAGTCAAATTTATGACATTTTTTAAAAAGAAAACCAAAAAACTGTTAAAAAAGACAAGTTAAGCAGAGACAGGAAGTATTCACAAAAAAAAACTAGGAGCGCATCCGCTTTGAATAGAGACATGACACGACGGAATGTAATGTTGAAAAAACTGTCTATCGCTTAATTTACGTACAAAGCGTTGCTGGACAAAGCTACAAATATTTTACCATGACGTTTGTAGAAGCGCCGAAATGTTATTAAACAAACAATTCGCCCATTCGGCAACATGTCTCCGAACAGGGGGTTCGTAACTTCGTATAATTGATTCTTTCCGGGGGCGTGGCAGCCGGCCGTGTCTATTGTGGGACCTTAGCTCACAAAATATTCTTATTCTGCTAGAGAAGGTCTCTTTGGGAAATTTCTTCTCATTTCCGTCTCTAAACGAAACTTCACACACCGACGATGTTCGAGACAACTCTCCAAAGTGAAATGAAATGGGATGTTATGACAATATGTCGGGAACATAATGTGCGGTCACAACGACGAATTTGCTGGGAAAACGTTTGCCTTTACAGAAATTCAAATTACTTCGGGAAAAAGGCTCTTATACACTTTCTTCGTCGCGACAATTCCAAGTACATTTAATTTGAAGACGCGTGTGATGAGTATTTTGGAATGTCAGTCATGTGTTAAATTGTATGGTACATGCAACGCAAAGACAGTTAGATATAAAAGCAAAATAAATGGCAAATGAAAAATACATGTTGAGCCTCCTGCTAACCTGATAATGACGGGTATGACATCTCAGGAACAGGTGACTGACAAAATGAATAAAACTGATCCTCCCACTAAATGTGAAAACATTTAAAACGGCGTCATTATGTTCCCGAGCCCGTCGCAAGTGGCTTGCTCCACAAACATTCACATAAACGATGCCAACCCAACTCATTTCCAATCCCTCATTATAAAATATTTAGCGATGTATCTAATTTTATAAATGATACAGGGTTATTTTGTTAGAAAACCCATAATAACTAGGCACCCGGACGCAATACGCCCCCAAGTTTTAGGTAATGACCGGTTCAGACGGACCCACGCGAGATTAATACATCGAGGGGATAAGAATAATAACAAAAGTAACAACAAAAAACTAAAACGGCTGATAAATGTTCGGCTCTACCTGGTCCGTAAGCCAATATTCTATGGAACGGTCCGATGCGAGAAATCGAAGCTGCGATAAAATTCTCTACAAATATAATAAATGTAGGCGATAAAATTCTTTATTTAACAAAGAGACCCGACTAATTGTTTCTGGAAACCCGTTATTAGAGCAAACGTGGCCCAAGGGCTACATACCCTAGCTGCCATAACAAAAATGAGAAAAAACCAATAGCTTGTTTTTTTTTTATTTCGGAGTTGGGATGAAAATCCTGTGTAAGCACCGCTGACATGATGTCTCTTAAATACGTCAAATAATTGCTCCGTACACAACAGATACAGAGATAACCATTTACAAAACAAAATGAAATATACTGTAGGAACCAGCGTTAAATCGTATTAGGTAAATGTTATGCAAACTGGTTTTCGGCAAGGGTCTGCAATAAAGAAACAATAAACGGGTGAACACCCAAAACGAAAAGGGTTTACGGATGCTTGAAAAAAAAAACATTTAAAAAGGCAACTAGACAATGGGCACAAGCGCATAAAGTAATAAAATAAATGAAAAATTCTGAATAACACCCAACCCAGATTGGTGAGTCCAAACCGCACAAATGAGCTAAGCAGCGGTTTCGCTTTCTTTTTACTTTTCATGTAGGTATCTTTTGTGTTGGTAAAAAGTGAAAAAGACAAAACGTAAAAAATATAATATTTAGGAAAATATTTTAAACCAGTATTAACTTCCCAAGTTTTATTATAACTACCGTCTATTATTTAACAATAGCAAATTACAGCTAAATCGTTTTAGCCACAATACTAACAATTAATCTTGACCTGATTGGTCTGTAGCAATAGCAATGTTAATGAAGAATTAGCGCAGCCCTTAATAAACATGCCTTAGTTAGTCCATGTTCACTGTAACTAAAATGGAACAAGTAATTAAAATCAGTGATATTTATATTATTAGTTTGTCGAACGCAAATTACAAGTTGTTCAGTTGTGAGTCATGGTAATACAAAAGATATTTATGTACAATATAGAAATGACAAAGACAATAGTGCGCTCCAAATACCAATGTCAGCTTCTGGAACATACAATAGACAAATTACACGTGCAGTCAGCTGTCAGTACCTAAAATGTAATTCTAAACAGAACATATTTATTACAGTAAAACTGCTAAAATGAGTGCGCAATATATCTTTTTGAAACAAAACTTTTTTTTGTGTAAACAATAAGCTGTTAAACAATTAAGACAGATGACACACTCGGCCCATTTGCCACAAAAAAGGGCCACACGTGACTGCTGGAATATGATACGAATATCATAGCAAAGCTTTTAGGCGACAATAGAAAGAAAATAAGAGATATTACTCTGATATTTATAAATATTCTATTACACGTAACGGATGATCTAATAAACTACTGTCATAAACATTCTATTGGCCCAATTTTGCGAATTATGCTCAAACAAAAATAGACAAAAAATATAATATTTACAATCTTTTAAAAATTGAGTCATATCCATAAAATCTTATGGGACCGGCGGCAAAAACACTAAAGACAAACAAAAAGCGGCAGAGAGTGAAAGGGCACAAGCTTTTATGAAGACAATAGAAAAATGATACTTAAACAAATTCCCGATGCCGCCTGAACATAGGCAAATAACCTCGTTCTGATTCAAATGAAAGGTGACGCAAGGCGTGTTTTTGGGAAAGTCCCCCGTTGGGATGAATTTGTAATGCTGGTTTAGTCACTTACTTATGAAAATTCAACTTCGTGATTCAATAAAGGGGACACTGAGTGATAGAAAATAATGAAACACGATTTCTCAATCCCACGTTATAAAGGGAGCGCACAATCCTATCAACCGCAAGATATTTGTTATCCGAGACAGTAACAGGCGCCAAAATGTTATGACTCGATCTCAACCGCAAAACAATTTAAATGGCTCCATTAAAAAGTGATAGTAACAAATTGCTTCGTGGGTCAGTGTTAGTTGGTACTTTTAGTATAATAGATACTACATTTGGGCAGGAAATGTCTTCATACCGCAGCTGCTGCTTATCGACATTTAAATCAATGTATAGTAACTAGTTCAGATTTTTATGTCTTTGTTAATACGTGATTGTAGGAATTATTTGTTTGTGGTAGTTTTCTATTTAACTGATTGGTGGTTATGTCATTATTAGAATAGGCTATTTTTCACGCAACGAAAAGTTATTTAAAGGTGAAAGTTTGTGGTAAAATTTTAGCTTTTTTGGTTTCGACAAGTGAAACGCTATGAACAATGACTGAATTGGTGTAGTTTGTTCCCATCAACTTGTCGGTAACGACAATGCTTAATACCAACTATAGTGGATGATTTAGATCTACTACAACTGGTATTCTGTAACTGAAATAAGCAGGACACCTTTCAAAATTTTGTAATTGTATTTTGTAATTGTAAGGTTTGTTTATTTTTATGTTGTTTTTTTATTTTATTATTATTTTACTACCAAAATCTTACGTAAACACGATTGCGACAAACAGCTAAGATGACGTAATTCAGTTGACATTCCAAGTGTGGGGTCCCGCTGGGCGATTCATTACAATTTGTTACCAAAACAGTGTGACACGAAACAACCGCCCACGTCAATCCGTCATTAATTACTAAACTGGGACCACTTCAGTCCGCCCCCCACGTGAAGGGGAATAAAAAACGGTAGGCGCCTTCACATTCGGTGGCGGGTTTTGCATCGGCCAACGTTCCGTCCTAACAAAACAATGTCAGAATAGCGCGCTATTGTCGGCTGCGACTATTAGAACGAATTGCCGTACGTGCCTGGGGATGCTTCTCCCTAGCCTCTCTTTATTACCCTTAGTTTCGCACTACTTTTGTTTGCGTTACACGTCTCTCTCTCTACCGCTGGAATGCTAACCCACCTCAGCATTGATCGAACATTATAAAAACTTCTGAACTCCCATCTTATGAACACTTAAACATGATCATTAAACTGCGGCTAATTATAACCGTATGTCTTTAATAGAATCGCAGTAATAAACGCGCAATTATGTTATTAAGTTTCTCATAAAACAAGGTTGAAGATCGTGATATACTTTATAACACACCTTCATTGGTGTGTACTGTGTTAATTAAATTTTTATAGTACTGATCTACGAATCAGATAAAATTTCGTGTGGAATTCCTACAACAACGATTCTTAGAAATAGTAACAGTATTTTGCTGTATCTAAGTACGCATGTTTGACGTGTATTAAGTTGTTACACCTGTAATTGTACCAGTTTTAATAGTATAATGATTTTATTATGGTGTCTGTCAAACAAAAAACGGTTAAGTAACGTTACTTTAAATAAGAGCCATAAATTATCAGAAAAAACGACCTACACAGAAACGCAATAGTTCCAAATGTTTTTTCTGGAATTCCGAAATCTGGAACAAAAACATTTTGGTTTATCTTTTGAGCACACGATCTGTAATGGTTGATGTTTTTGTGAAGTTCGTTATCTTTGGACCAAACTCTCCGCTTCAACGGAGAGCCAGATATGGTATCTACATCTCTATTGAGCTCGGTAACGGATATTGTATACTTTGCGGCCTTGGCGCCTAGTCTGTATAGTAATTGCTAAGAAATTCTCTCGATATTAATCATGGTGTACACAGCAGTAATTGTACGTCGAGAAAACAACGTTTAAATGTCAGGTATTCAATTCATTTGACATTTAATAGATAGATGCCATTAACGGACGCTTGAGAGTAAGAAATAATGTCAAAATTACCAGAGCTTCGTGTTGCTACAGCTTCCATGCAGTTTCCTACGTGGGAATATTTGCAGGCTTTATAGGCACAGACATGGAAGGTTCAGGATTTAGTGAGGTGTAAGGGATGTAGTATGAGCAACTACCAAACCACAACCGAACCACGTTTACCTATCTTCAGAATAACTATCAAAATTCTGGGAAACCATACTTACTTGGTCTATAAGATTTATCAACGAAATAAAGCAATAAACAGCAGCAATAAACAGCAATAAACTTAGAACACTAAACCAAAATAAAGCCAATAAGCTCATCGTACTCCATGTTCAAAACGAAAAGACTCAGTAATCCGTCACAAATTAATTCTTTCAGCCGACAATTGACAACTGCGATCAGTAACGGTCAATGAGTGTAACGACACTAACATAGCAAAAACCTATTTGACATAATTCACTAAATTGACGACCAAACGTTTCATTCAAATGTGTAGATATGTTGCCGTATTGTGATAGAATCAGTTTTACAAGCTTTGGGAGGGAAAGCTTGTAAAACTGATTCTATCACACAAAGTGTAACTGTCTAATTAAACCGACATCTGCCCAAAATATTCGCTGATAATTCAACTGTCCGCCAACAAAAGCTAAGCTAAAAACACGAACGGCCAACAGCCGGGCCGCAACACAAATTAGATTCGCATTAATGAAACGTGGGCGGACGGACGACTAATCTAACATCCCCGGGACAATGGCACAAAAAGGGCCAAACACTGAAAAATAGTTTCCGAGTTTAACGGCAAATTACACAGAATGGACGCTATCATGGCGCGAATGGCATAAAATAAAACCGGTCACGTAGCATTAGGGTTCCGCGGCCGTCCACCAAACTTTGAAAACGATGCACCTGTTATTAACGCATCGCACGCTTTGTTCGAACACAATAGACGCTAAATTGCAACTCGAATTTCTCATATCGAAGAATGGGCGGCGTGCGCAGGTAAACTTTTTTATGTGGCGGAATATGGAGCTGTGATCCGTTTTTCCGTATTGCGTGTTTGAAATCATTTTAAGGTAAATCTAGGAGAACTATAATATTAAACAGAATAATTCCTCTTAACAGCTCATTGAATTCAAAAAGAGTAGGTATACAAATAACGACACACATAATTGGAAACAAAACGAGCTGCGTATGGTAATTTACCTCGTTGTAAATCCAGAACTAGGTATATCTAATTTATTAGATATAAACCTTTCAATTTTACTACCTAGTCGAACAACTACCACAATTAATAGACACTGGATATAAAAATCGTATTAGATCAGTGTGAATAGTAATGGCCAGTTTATGGGGACCATAAAATCACAACAAGCAATGTCTCACCGTCACACCAGAGATATTCGTCTATGGGTATACGAACAATCAAGATTAACCTTCTCGCCTCCACTATTTTATTTACGATAGCCGTTAAAAATTAATTATAAAACCCATTGCGGAATTTCGCAAAGCTACGTTTAGATTGTCTTATTAAATTAAATAGGGAATTAATACTTTTTATTGTCTCGTAATTGCATCGCTCCGGAATGTCTTAACAGTCTATAATATCGATTTAATTAAAATAATATAACAATTTATTACCCGGCCGACGTTACCATTCGTCATGTTACAAACGACGCGTTTGTATAGCACAAAAACGATCTATCGCCCGTTACATTGAATCGATTCGATTTGATTCCGTAAAAACTTAAGTGTAACACGTTGCTAACTCGCGGCAGAAAAAAGCAAACATGCGTCTCTTAGATTATTCTTCGTTCTGCTTTTATAAATTATACATTTTATGTGGACAACAATCGTCTGATCTGTGATTATAATAAGGAGCGCGACTCACGTTCGACTGACAACACAACTTATGGGGTAAGTATGTAAGTCATGTCGATGGATCCCATTTGGTTGGAGGCGTGTCCGAGATGCTGGTTCTGAGTTCTGAATGCTGCTGCATTGTAACGGTGTACTGAGTATGATTACACAGACGGTTTCTTCGTAACAGGTTAATGCCCCTTAGACATTATACCTAGACTGACTATCATAACAAGATTGGCACGTTGTAAAACGGATTGGCATTTAGCAGCGACGCCTATATCTATAAAATAATTCTCATTTGAGAATTATTTCTCTCTAATTTGTGCTGAACGTTTTCCAGTGAACGGTTTCTAGATTTTGTAGAATTTATTGAGTTAATTCATTTAAATAACGTTCAGAATTCTTTAGAAGTTCCGACGATGGTGGTGAATGTCGCCAGCCAGACTTAAACTGCTTTGGATTTTTAAATTAAACTTTGCGTAGTCAATGACTCCGATAAACTATGGTTTACTATGTTGTAGCAGTTACTTTGACCGTTTGCTAACATGACCTAACCTAACCCGCGGAGCAGCGTCATAATGACGCGGCAGCGGTTTGTGCGCCGGCGCACAAAAACCGTATCGAATCGGTCACAATGTAGACTCACGTCACCGGGGCGCCTGCGATGCACATATCGACCAAGTCCCACTACCGAACCTTTAGCAATATTAGTTCCGGTCAATAGATGCTTTAGTGCCTACAATGGACAGGTAGGTGTTATTCAATTTATAAGTATTTATTTGGAATACTGCCAGACACAAAGAAGCTATCAACAAACTCACATCATCATCTGAGGTCAGAATAAAGATGTCTTTGCATAGACTTATGGATTTTGTGTTCTCCGTGTAGCTGAGCTGACAATCATTATTTTAAGTTTTGTTGGCTACTTATGGACTGAAACCAAAGATATTTTATTTACGATGATTGTTTACTTATTGACCTTTATAGTTATCGTACCTATGACCCAATATTAACTAGGTTATGGAAGTCAGATAGGAATTAGGAAGTCGCTTCATAAAAATACCAACAGGTATTTAGCTGTATCCGTTCAACTGGAAGCCCACCCCAAAATAGTTTGGCAAAGGCCTTGGGTCGATCGGCTAAATAATAAATATGCCTAGGAATAATTGATGATGTATTTAGTGACCTTTAATTTATTACATTGACAAAACATCTAATTTAAAACAAGTGTTTGATTCTTTTTTATTACAGTTTAAAAGTAACAATCCTGAACTTTGACTTTCATGGTCACATAAAGATGCCAAAATACTCATTATCTGTCAGCAAAAAGAAAACTGTGTGATTTAATAAATATGCTTGTTTAATGAGCTTGTCAATTAGCATAAAGATCAAACTGTTGACGTAGTACCTGTAAGCATTATGAATTTTTCAACACCAGACTATGAATTGGTATATCAAGATATAATATAATATAATCTTCTTAGCATAAAGTTTTGTCGCGCCTGTGTGGTCAACCTTGATGATCATTGGATCTATTAATGAAAAGTTACGCATTGCTTATGTACAGCACAAAAGCAAAACTTGAATTCTTCACCTGTGCTCACATCAAGACTGGATTGAAAGACTCGTTTGTTCTCATAATCACAATTTCACGCGTACTTATAGACAGTACAAACATGTTAAACTGTTGGTCACGCCTGTTTTTGTGTACATTTTGGTACATACGTGTTCAAAAGTGTTTTAACACATAATGAGGTCCACACACAAGGAAGTTTCACACAGCTTCTTTATTACGACTTTTTTCTTATTATACGATTTTTAATAGCGTGTAGGAGCAATAAAATAATAAAATTGTGATTAATTTTGGCTTCGATGATATATTATTATGTTCCTGTAGTAATAAAGCATAACATAAATAAAAATTGTCTGGAAATTAGAAATTTGCTCATTGATGATGATACCGTTATAAGAAAGTTGTGAGGCTATAAAACATTACTTAATATCTTTATGGGAAAACGATTGGTTTTCCTTGTAAAACGACGATAAAATAAAAATTATTTAAATCTGGAGGGTTTCGTAAAGTTACCACAAAAGTTTTGAGAGCATGGCTAGATGTTCATGTTCATGCCTAGTGTCCTGAAGATCAAGCGTCGTCAGTATAAATCCTGATTAGTAAAGTTGTTCACTTGCTTGAAGAATATGAACCTCGGTATATTTTAAAATGGTTCGTGCTGTTATCGTGACAACGAGAAAAATCCCACCAATATTATTTACTGGTCTTCATATAAACGACTGTCATTTGCGCTAAGCAATAACATTTGTCTGAGATTCATAAAAGTCACAACTTAACATATAACAAGCAATATGTTCGTCCTCAATTGTTCAGTACAATGACAACGGGAGCGAGAGACTATCACGAATGCCTGTGATCCGACCACGCAACGCAACGCTGAATAAACGCCCCGTGAAGTCATAAAACCGAGCCACGGTAATTCCAAAGGACGCCTATAAATTCTTTGTTTTATGATCACGAGCATATATTTAATTCTAAGAGCGTCCCCACTGTTTCCTTTTTTGTCACATAAATAAAGAATTTATAGTGAATTTTATACGTCCTGTAATCAGTGTTTGAACGCCTGAACAGCGGTTATGTACGGGTATTAAAACATTAATGAGCCAAGATGACTTGAAGGCTGCTGATGTAAATAATGTTATCACATGTAAAAGTTCGGATGTAATTAATATTCTTTCTTAACAGAATAGCTCGCCTCAACGGAGGCTTTCATAATTTTGGATTATTTAATTGTAAGCAGACCGCCTCTTTTGAAAAGCTGACAACACCAAGACCCTGTTGTCTGGCTTTCGTATGAATGCCCACACTTCCTACAGATATTAAACGCATCACAATAGATGGCCGAACGGCCGACAATACAAAGAGTATTTGTACCAAAAATTCATGGTTGTACATGTTAGTTGTAGTACGGTGTACGCACGTCTCAGCATCACAGAGATGTAAGCTCAATTGTTGGTATCGAACAAAAAGAACGAATTTCTTACATGTTTACCTTTGAACAATGTGCGTAGGAGCTACGAACGATTTGATAGGAAACCAAAATATCTTGATACTTTTGATTGTAATTTTATCAAGTTTCTACGTGCTAGTATTTTTATAACAATAATATCAAGCTGATTGATATTAATTAATCAACTAGTTATTTAATATGAGTTGTAAAATTTATATTGTATAAAACAGATCTTAATGACAGACATCCTTTAATAACTTTAATATCAATCGAATATTATATTTGAATACTAACGGACTAATTACTAATTCACTAATGATATATTTTATATAATCTACATTCATTATCACGCTATTAATGAGGTATTTAAACAAATTAAAAAAACTAAATATTTACGTTTCTTTGATTATAAATAATAGTGAATTGATACAATATGTTTAAGTTGAAATAGTGGCAAATGATATTACTACACAATTTGTATGCTGATAGATGTATGTGAACATTTTTTTGTTTTATTTTATCTACAAATACATCAAAATATATTAGAAACTAAAAGAAAACGATCCACATAAACTACGTATTATAGTCGCTGAATATTTAACTTGTCTATTAAATTAAGATTCGCCAAAATTAAAATATACTTAATTATGATTTCATCTTAATGATTTGTCTCGCAAACCAAAATGTTTTAATTTGAAAAGATATAATCGATAAACAGATTAATATTTTTCGACCATCCCATTAACTTTTTGTCAATACTAATAATATTAAAAATAGAATTTATGGCAGATGTGAAAAATTACGAAATATCGCAGTAATATTAGAATATATTAATTTGGTTGTCAAAAGTATCAAAATGGTTAGCATGTAATAAATTGTACAGTGGACACACAAAAGGCATAGCGGAGAAGCCAAAGCAAACGGCCCTTGCCGAACGAACGATTTCAGGCACAATAGGGCCCGCCGCCCGGCCCTACACGTCACTGACCGTCACATTGAGCAGAAACACAAACATTTAAAATATCATCAGCTACGATAATATCACAAAAAATACATGAAAAAATATGTCCGAGTACAATTATCGTCCTCGGGTGCACAATGGTAAGTCTTACAAAGATAAACAGTGACAGCGCAGCCAAGTTTCGAGAATAAGAAGTGACGCGCTATGAAAACACTTGGTACGATCGAGACTGCCATTCGGGTCTTCAACCATGATCTATTATCTGCTTCAGTGATGAGCAAAGGAGCATAATAAAGAATTCTGTGTACAAAATCAGCAGCTTTCATTTTAGCAACCGGTAGTGCTTTGAAATTGCTTGGACCACACAGTCGGATTAGCAAATTATCAGAATCGTTACGCGTATAACCAAATGAATCAAAAAGCATGATATTAAATAATATTATATTACGAGTAATACACACAATTCTGCTATTATTCAGGCAGACAATTACCTATTTCCTATACCAATAAAATCTCGCCATGGACACCTTTCGAATTATTCGATCCTCTGTTAGCTCAGGTGTCAAGACGTTAAAGCTATCATCATAAAGTCAATATTTAGAGGAGCTCTACTTCAGAGATCATATTTCTTTGCGAATAATGCATTATGCAACCTTAAGTTTACTTAGGATTGGTTGAAAGGAGGCTCGAATCATTTTGGGCGTTATTGATCGATGTTTTAATACGCTGATGTAGGAAGGAACCGATCAGCTGTAATGTATTATAGCGGGTTTATTATTTTGCGTTCTCATAAGTTTAATCCCAGGTCTCACGAAATATGCGCATATAGAATGAAACACGAAATATGCTTGTGCGATCATTGGTTTTGTGAAAATTGATAAACAAAATATTATTTTAAACTTTATAAAATAATATTTTGTCAAAAAATAAGAACAAAACAGCATTCAGAATAATGTAGACTGCTGAGATTCGAATTTGTTAACAATAATAAGGAATCATATCGGTTCGTCCCACGGCGTGTAGTGGCCGCCCACACCGCGACGGTGACGCCGCAATAATACTACAAGTGGAATACTTTTCAATAAATTTTGATATATTTTACTTATTCTCATATTCCCGAATGACGGGATTCCAGACGCGTTTCTCTGAACCGCCCGGTGGGGACGAAATTATTTCAACCACAACAGAAGGAGCAATAATTACTTAATGAAAATATTCTGAAGCTTTGGGTAAAATGCCTGCAAATTAATTAAAATATCTTGTTAATTAATCAACAAAGAAGTTTCTGCTGGGAAAGAAATGTTATACCCAGTTTTGCGCACTTTAAACGTTTTTAGAGACCCAAACATCGAAATTTACTTCGAGATTGCTCCATAAAACCCAGTTCAAAAACCAAATCAATTCGTTCTCGATTTAAACGTCAAATAAAATATCAACGTCAGGGCAGTGCGATACCGACCGGCGCGATTGTCGAATAAAATTGTAATTTTGCGCCACACAATGTGGTGCTGAGAGGGCAAAACCAAACGTTCGTGCCGTTATTCCATGTTTCCTTAAGCTCCAAGTAATTCGGTATAAACCTCCTCAATAGGCTATAACGAGGCAAATAAGTCGAAGAATGTTTAGAGAAAGGGGTCGATGGAAACGGCTATTTTTAAGTCACTCGATAGGTTAACTTCTGCCAGTGACATAGGTTACGATAATAAAGGCTACCTTCTGTAAATTGAATAATTAGGCGGTACCATTACTGACATTAACAACAGTTCAATGCTTATTTATCATGTAGTCAAATAATTTCAAGTCGACATTATGACGGTAAAGACAGAAAACACGGTATTCCAAAATGCAGTTCAAATAAACCAATTAGCTATTCAGTCGTAAATTGCTCAAAGGGCGAAACCCTAAAAATGTTATCAAACCCTCCCGAAATAGCACTAATTGTGAATTCACGAAGTATTTAGCGTAACGAAGGACTGTGAGATAGAAGCGTCTGGTTGTTGAGGCATGTCGGCACGACCGGCCGGTGGCAGGTGCCCTCGGTCACGTGCGGTGCGACTTAATGACACAACATTTTTGGAACTAACCCACCGAACACCAGCCACAAAACCAGCCTAGTTACCAATGGAAATTCTCATCAAACTACTTTCATTATTGATGTTTACGGAATAATTTAGCATCCAGTGCGCCACGCCGCGCGCCGCTTGGCATTTTGACCACTAAGGCTAGACGCACGGACCAAACTTCTGATGCTGAATCTTTTATCACAAAATGGACGGTAATGGGGATTACCAAATAAAGGTACTGCGGGATTTATTAACGAATCTACAGAAAATACGAAACGGGAAAGCTTAGTTAATTCTGTACTAATACGCTTTTGAAAAAGAAAAGTTATACGTTTCTTAAACATTTATTTTGCTATTGTATACGGTTTTAAAAACAATTTTTGTAAAACTCTGCTGACTTTTAATCCCTTTCTTCACGAATAAAGGATTACGCTACCAACACAGCTTTTGAGAGGTAAGAATGGTGGTGTTCTTTGTAATTGTTGCGAGATAATAACAAACAAAAGGACAATGAGAAATAATTATTTTGCTTGTACATTTACGGATTGTTGTGGCGTCTTGTAGTAGACGCAAAGATACTAATTGTGGACGTAAACGTTATTCTCCTGATAATTTTTAGTGGTAACAAAGACAGGTGCACGCTTTACTGTCTAACAAAAGCGTGTACAATGGAAAATAGCTGAGTAAAAAAAAAGATAAAGTTCAGAAGAATTAGACAAAAACCGTTTAAAAGTAAAGTTTACTACCCTGGCATTGATATTTTTCTCTGCTCTCTTTGGTAGTTTAATTACTATTGGGTACCTATGTTTATTCTTATTCATATAAAACTTCATAGAACTCTTCGCACGATCAAAACCTAACATTCGTTTCGAAGCAAAATTCATATTATCAAAGTGATATCGCAAATAGAGAATCATCAATATTATACGAAACATAAAAGTTGAACGACCAGACGAATCATGGAAACAACATGAAAATTACTAAGATCATGCGTTATAAACGAGCGTTAAAGTGTCTAGCATAAGAGATTGCTCCGACGATTTATAATCTGACATTATTATTTAAATATTAACACACGGATTGATATACGGTTTATCGGTTAATGTAATCGATATAAATAATACAGACGTGTGAATTTAGCTTTGTTAAAAGTAAGGCGTGGAGCACACTGAGTGGGGCGAAAGACGCGGCTCTTCACGTTCCGGTAGTCGTTTGCAATGGCTATATTAATCATAGAGTTGACGCCTACGGGGCGTGGCCACAGCTTATTAATTCATGTGGAGTTATTAAATTCGATGCCGAGGGACATTGGCCGTTTGGTGTCGACAATAGATTTGTGTGTCATTGCAATTATACAGTCCGGATTTTTATTGGATTGAAATATGATTTAATCAAAGCTTGGAAGCGTGTTTGATGTTTGTTACTGTTACTATAAAAAGCTCGAATAGTGGGTTGGATACATATTTGAATTTATGTTCTGTAGATTTGTATTGGTTTAAATTATTATTTTTTGGTAAGTCTCGTTCATTTCGCACAAGTTCAGTTATTTTAAAACACTGGTAATATCTAAAATCTCTTCTTAAAAAGATTAACAAATTTCTAGGTACTGATTGTGCTATAAAACTAACTTCGCAGGAAAAGACAACCTTCGTTTGTAACAAAATAAAAATGTGGCAATAGGTAGATACCTATTGACACATTTTTGTAAGAAAAAAGCCATAACAAGTAAAATTTAATTAATTTATATTCTCTACTCTATTACAAGCACCTTAGTGTCTCTTAACTAGCTTATAAACTTCAACTAGTTATATAAGTAACACGACGAAAAAAAAACCGCCCAAGTGCATGTCAGACCACGCACAATGTAGGGTTCCGTAGCTGCCCATCAAAATATGTAAACTTACTAAACTGATTAACTACCCTGCGTACCTGCCTCTGAACGATGATTTTTATTGTAAAAATAAAACAAACTTACTTACATTTGCAGTTTCGAGACCTGCGCTCCCATACATTATGTTTAGGAAAATATTTCATACAAGTACATTTTATAAGTTGGTCGACTATTACTCGTAAACTTGTAAAGCCTACTTAGCTGCGATAGTTTTCCTTTTATTTTCGTTATATATGCCACTACCATGATTTTTTTCACATAAAAACATACACAACCCGTATAGGTTTAGGTTGGCACACTTGAGTCTAACAAAAATTTGCACTTTAAAGCTTAATATTTCACAAACGAATCCCTTAATCGATAAACTGATTGAGCTAACTCGCAACGTTTTTTTAAGACCTATCCAACGATATCCCACACAATGGACTTTGCGAGAAAAAAAATCATCCCCACTTTAATGTGTACTGGAGAACCATAAAAAAATCAATATTTTAGTTTAGCACTTTGTCAGCGTAGCTCATTAATATATTAATGCCAAATAACAGCTTTCTACTACTTGATACTTAATGATTACTTAAGCCGTCACTTAGTAAAGGTTTGACTTATTTTTGTATGACAAAACTGTCAAAACTATTACTAAGTGATAGCCTAAGTAATCATTAAAACTCTCTGAGTGCGGCAGTAAGAGTCTTTGAGATATAGTGCGGACGGGCGGACAGACAGGCGGACATGGCGAAACTATAAGGGTTCCATATTGACTACGGAACCATAAAAACGTATATACATTAATTAAGCTACAAATAAAACCCTTTATTCAGAACCTATAATAATAAAAGCAAATGAACATACCACATAATATGTAACAGTATTTTGCAGCGATAAAGTGGCGCTATTTACATTTCCCTTGGCCTTATAAGATCATCTTGTTAATGATTTATCGGGTGTCGAGGGATCTAAATGGCGTATAGCCTGGATGAAGCACTTGCTACCGTAACGGACCAAGGGCCAGTTAATTATTATCTAGTCGTAAAGCTGTTTAGCGAGCACACTATTTATTGGCGGCTAACGAAGGTTAATTGTTCGAGCCAATGCTGTTTACGACACCGCTGGAACGTTTCATATTGTATTTTTTTTTAATGATATTTTAATAATTATGAAGAAAGTGTGGGAAATTGGAGGGCTTACGCATTTTATTTAGTATTAAGGACGGAGGCACACCTTGCGGTGGATAACATCAGAAATATTGTTATAGTTTTAGAAAGATGTTGCGCTGGATATAAAATAACACTTATCTTTACCTTTATTTTGATCTAGTACGTATCGTAATGTCTGAAAGGCATAGCAGGTAATTTAAAGGCTTAAAACCTACCATTTTAATAAGTGTGTGTGCTAACACACTTATTAAAATTCTCAATCAATATTAATATAAGTACAAGTTTTCTTGCGCACATTCCTTTTAAAAGTATGTTTTTTTTTCATTTGTGCTTCTGTATGGAAAAATCGAAATGATTAATTGATAAAACGCACCGCCATCCGCCTCTCAGAGACGACTCGCATAAAATTAATTACGAATATTCACACAACCAATATGAGTAACGTTCAATAAATTACACTAAAACCAACTAAAACGGAGGTCACAACGCCGACCATTCATCATTCCAACACTTGTAAACCGCGGACACTACATCATCTTTATTTGTGTATTTTTGAGCGTTGTGTTAGACATTGGTAAAAACTCGCACTGTCCGAAGAAAGATTCGATCGAATCGATCACAGTCACATGCCTAAAATAATGCTCCATCAAGCGGTGCGCAGTATGCGCCGGCAGGGCACAGCCACTTCTTATGGAGATGAGAGGACCGCCAACCAACACCCTTGCGGTACCCCGCTGAGAACAACCTAACTGACGATACATAATCAAATATTTAACTCTTTCGCGATTGTAAAATACTCGTGTGATGTATGCTGGCAAAAAGTAATTTCATTTGGTTTAAAGTTTTTTACTCAGGGCGAAACTTTTCTGGCAATTATTTCATAATAATATATTTAAATACTACGAACAACTTTTACGACGTGAAGGCAATTTACGCGTAAAATCGTAAAAACACGACAAGCTGGAAAATATACCTATATTGATTTTAGAAGCAATACAATGAACATCCAACAGTCCGTTTTTATCGATGCTGTAAAGAAAATCGAAGACAGAAATATGCTCAAAGCTTTATAAATAACAAAATACTAGCGCATCTTATCAATAAAACAAAGCAAGCCTGCGAGGTTCATATCGTAAGATCGGAAGCAAGCCGTCTTCGCTGTACAAGACCACGGATTAGAAAGCTCCGAACGTTGGTACCGTCCCTTGAGTATAAATTATTTATGTAAATTTTTTCGACCGTTCGAAATTATATTTCAGCATCGACATGATTAATGTTGACGGATTTTTCACTTGGCCTCTCCTTCAAGAAACGATCAAACAAATGAAGACTGGACCGGTAGACTCAAAATTACGTCTCATATTCCCCAAAGACGTTCCAAGTTCATTAGAATTTTCTCTAGAACGAAAGAGCTTGTTTTCTCTGTGAAGCGATAAACAGAATGTCATAGCGATAGATGATATTTTGTTTTAATATTCTTTAATAAAAGAGATAAAATATCAAATAGGATTACAGGGAAAAACGACAAATGCGGAAAAGTATTGTTCAGTCACGTAATAAGCCAAAATGAATTGCTATTTTTTAAGACATTGAAATTCCCCGAGGTTAGATTAGTTTAGGGTTCTGTGTCAAAATAAAATCATCCCAATTAGTATTCTTTCAAAGTTAAGAATTTTACTAATGGGTTGGAATTTGAAGAGATACTCGAAATACATCTTAAATTCAGAATTAGACCAATATAGAACTTTCGGTATTAATTATGTTTCGTACATTTTATACAATTATGTAAATACAATCATTGTAATATTACAATTGTCATTTTGTTTTTAAATAGACTTCGTCAATTCTAACTTCCAGTTTTGGAATTCAATTTATTATACGGAACACACTGTTCACAAACTTGATTATTTTTTACAAATAAGGTTATAGGATCCAACAAATCTTATTACGAACAATCCGAAGTAAGTTGGAGTCCCACACTCGAGTGATATTTCCGACAAGGGCCGAGGGGCGCATGCATTTAATGAAATCAAAAGGATTAAGAGCATCTGCCTGCTTGTTATTCAAATCGATTGGGAGCTCGTTTATCATTTTAAATAAGCTACTGCTTAGATAAACCCGGGGCGTGGTTCATGTATAACAAAAGACGGGATCCTCGGTAGCCCAATTAACTAACCAGTTAGTAATGAATGGGGCTTGGATTGGAAACTATCTGAACAGAAATTCAAGTATATTAGTATTCAGTATTGGGAAACTTTGTCTATTGTTAACATAAATCGTAGCGTATGTGTACCTTTGCTATACAAAATCAAACAATAGTTGGTTTACTCGGAATCGAAGCAAGGTAAGATTGTGTTGGGAAATGGGAACAATTATTTCCGTCCTAATGAAACACTCACCATCAAAATTTAGGTAAACATTGACAAAATATCAACATCGTTTAAATTCTCTCGACGTATTCGAATTACGAATGATTACAAAGCGTTCGAGCAAATGAATATCGAATGCGAACAGCTTCAAGTACAAAGCAACCTGAAGCTGCGCCATGACGTTTCGTGTTTTCCCAGAGCAAACAATCAAACAGCCAAGAGGATGGAAGGAGAACAAATTACGACAGCATTGTCGAGGTGTTTAGAAAATTGGGGAACAATCGTCCTGCCGAGTTAAATCTCTGATAATGTCTTTGGAGAAGTCGTATGACGGCAAGGGGATGAATAAATCTCTCTTAATTGGAACGCGCCGCGCCGTGCGACAACATAATGTGGACGCTTTGTTGCCGAGCGTGCATTCTTCGTCTTGCCGGACTGAATACACGAATCAACTGAGCTAATGACGATGAGAACTTTTGACAACCAGTCCTGACAAAATCAATGAGCTTCAACTACAATGTATTCGGAGGAGACCAATTGAATGAGAGAAGGTTACAAGACATTATGTAAAGGCAAGGGCACCACTGGAGCAGCTTCCACCGCTGTGTCTCCGAAAGTATTCTTTGTAAGATTATTCACTCATAAAATAAGAATATCGGGCGTATGCTAACCCCGGGCATTCGTTCCGGGAGCACTCACTTGTAAAACTGCTTACTTTATTGCTCCAGCGCTCTGGAAATACGAACTTCGCTTTAGTTGGCCGCACAGTGTTGTGTTCAACTAACTTAACTACTAATACACATCACTCGTTACATATAAATATTCGGTTAAACTTGGCCCGGTGACGCATACATTAAAGGGTTGAGAAATCGATCGTCCGATAAGGTCCCAACGCTAGTGAAATACAAACTAGTTTAATTTGGAACGACCAACCCAAAAAGAGGACAACGTTGTAAAACACAGGATGAGCCTATTGTTAAATATTTTACTGTCGGCTGGGAAAGTTAGTATCGTTTGATTAATCTATTTCCTATTTAAATTAGACATGAAATAGGTTAGTGCTTATAATTGTTACAAGCTTGTTTTAATGTAAACAATCGAAACTTGTTACTGATGTTATCATAATTAAACACATATTTATACTGCAGTGTACGTTTAGTAAGTGTGTATACTTGTATAGTCTGTATTATACTAAAATAAAGATAATGTGTACAATCATTTATACATTGCAGGTATCTCATTAGTCATCGTCAATATGACTAGGTTTGAGTATGAAATAAAACTACTTAATTACTCTTGAGTAGGAACAAATATCAATAAACAATATAAGGTCAAATTACATTAAAGGAAGTGCCACTTAAAGGAATCTCGATCAAGTGTATTCGTCAGTAACAGTTGCTCTTGAACAAATAGGAAGTATATTGGTAACTAAAATACACTTCAACTGAAGTGAAGAAGACTTGGGAACGCGGGCCACGGCAGCAAGCCTTGACAAAAAAGATAAGTAATCGATCTACAAATATTTTTATCTAACAGGATTAATACTCGTACAACCATTTCAAAATCAGTGTGCTACCGAAAGTTAGAGATAGTGAAAAAAATTTAAAGGAACGAAGGTACAGCAGACACTGCCAAAAAAACATACGCAGACATACAGACGCTAGCACATCAAAATATTAAATAAATCTGACTGCTGATGTGCTCATTGGTGTCTACAAAATCATTCGATAACAAACTGAAATAAAATACAAAAAAAATATAGTAAAGACAGGACAGCGAATATCACTTGGAACATAAACCATCGGAATAGCTGTGTTCATACATCAATTCCTCGTGCATACAACGGCGTCTAGATTTGGAACATCTCTCTAACATGCTTGGACGGGCCGTCGGCAGGGAAAAAACGACCGTCCATCGCGATGCCGCCGGCAAATCGCTCGGCAAACATTAGCTAAGCGCGCGTGAAATTGTCTGTGCAGAACCGGGCGGCGTCCATTCTGCATACATTAGTTTATGGCACCAAGTTCCAGCTACTCGTATTATTTAAAGACGACATGCATGTGTTATACAGTAGCCAGTTTATCGGAACGATGGCGACGTGTAACAAAATGATGCTGTCGGAATAAATGTATTCGCTTTTGCTCTCATAGATACAAATAAAATCTTGAATAATTACAATCAGACAGGTATTTGTAAAAAAACGTTGGTACGACAGAATTGTATTAATGTACAGACGCCAACACATCAGTTATACTAGAATCTTCTTCTTCTTCTTTATGGGGTTTAGGTTTACGCGCTTAGTCCTTGAAGTGGATCATTGTGCGTGAGCCATGGTGGCCGATTACTCCAACCAGCCCACCTCCCTCCAGAAGCAGATCAGGCTTCCTGGTCTCCTCAGGGCCTTCGCAAGGGATCTTAGTGTTCGCAGGGTCTTCTCACGAATCTTGGTAACGCCTGTGCACTCAAGGAGCACATGCACCACCGTTTCCTCCGCCTCCATGCATGCTCTCACAGGGGACTGTGAGTGATTCCTAGGGTGTGGAAGTGTTTATTCAGTGAACAGTGTCCATTGATGGTCCCCGCCACCAACCGACTATATCTGTCCAGGCGCAGAATGCGCCTGGTCAGCTTTATATCCAGGGATGGCATAGCTTCCTTGGATTGCCTACATCCTGGTGTCGAGGTCCACTATTCCTTCGCTTGTATTCGAGTGTGATCTTTTAACCAGCTTCTTAGCTGCTTGAAAGGGATGGGGTATGCCCATCCCTTTCAAGCAGCTAAGAAGCTGGTACAATCTTTCAAACTCTAATAGATTTTTAACTTTATCGCTAAAGCAATAGGTTCAAGGTTTCGAGTAGATTCCGTCTGCACATAAATAATAATAAAGGTAATAAAAATCCGACTTCTTATCCGTTCTTTTTAGTTAGTCACGTAAAATACTACTAACGAAGACGTTTTGAATCTTTACCCGACTGCGGCGAAGCCCAAAAGGAGGGTTGAGTGTTTGGTTATACGATTTGTCACTGTGAATTTCTTTTAAGCATATAAGTTGTGTGTATTATTATTATCTTCTTTTAAAACCCTTCATTTTTCGATGGTAACGGACAATAAAAAAATTTACTCCGCGATATGGCCCCCAAAATCCACAATTTTTCTCTATTTTTTAATGTTATTGTTAACAGTGACACTCTCGCCATCAAGACGAATCTAACGACGTATTTTTTTTCAAATCCGTTCATCCGTTTAGGAGTTATACGGAGATGGACATACATACGAGGGCGGTCCCATAAATACTCGACCTTACTTACTCTTACTGGCTGTTTTTATTTAATTAAATACTCTTTTTAGGAAGCGTGAACATTAAGAAATTTAAATACAGAATTCGAACGCGCTAGGTTATTTGGCATTTGTTCTGGAGCATATTTAGTGAAAGTTGCCATCGAATTTTTCGACTATGGATAAAATTGGTGTTAGTTACGTAATTCAATACTTTTATTTGAAAGGTCTCAGCCTAACTAATATCATAGTGAAGCTAGATTCTACTTTGGGGGAGTCTGCTCCTTCATTTACAACAATAAAATATTGGGTGGCAGAGTTCAAGCGCGGTCGCTCGAGCTGCCAAGATGAACATCGCAGTGGACGACCAAATATGGTGACTAATTCAGAAATAGTAAAAAAAACACAAAGTTGTACTGGATGACCGTCGACTGAAAGTGCGCGAGATAGCAGATACGGTAGGCATTTCAAAAAAAGCTCTCCATCGTATTTTTACAGAAAACTTGGACATGAGAAAGCTGTGCGCAAGATGGGTGCCGCGATTACTCACAATAGAACAAAAACAGCGTCGTGAGAGGATGTGTCAGTCGAATGTTTAGCAAAATTTCGCAGCAACAAAGCCGAGTTTTTGAAAAGTGTATCGAGCTATGTAGAGAAAAATAAGTATAGTTTAACCCATTTATTTTGATTTTTCGTGGTTAGGTCGGCTACTTCTGGGACCTCCCTCGTACATACTTACATACAAACATAGGTACATACAGGTCAAACACTTAACCCTCCTTTTGGGCTTCGCCGCAGTCGGGTAAAAATAAGGAATGAGTACGTAAAACAAGCTACTCGTATTACAAAACCGTAATTCCATAAATTCTATACTTGCATTTCACGCTTCATAAAAAAATCTCATAAGCAGCAAGGTTGTGTCCAAAAATTCGTTTTGACATTGTGTTTTTATTCATATAACCGCACCATTTAAATGGAGGTCTCGTGTTTCCTATACCTTTGTTGTTCGTAAATTGAGTGGAGCTGTATGCTCTCGTATAAGTGTTAACGTTTTAATTTCTTATTTTAATGCAAAATTATAAAATCTATACATCAAAATACATTTGAAATGTAAAAAGTGTGCTATGTTAATATCGATAACTGATTACAAACACGTAGACATCCTTAAAAATAATCATTTATTAATTTCAAGATTAATATCTTTATCTTGATGTAGTCGAAATATTTGTACGTCAAACACTGCAGTGGCACCTACTCAGAGCCGGTAGCTGGTGCTGTTAAAGCTAATCCAGCATCGATTGAATAATTACAACCAGTCATAGCTCTTGCTTTGTCACTGGCCAGGAAGACAGCAAACTCAGCTACATCTTCAGTTTTCACCAGTCGCTGAAGTGGAACAGAAGTGGCGTCATTCCAGAACGTTTTACTTTCTTCTCGATCAACGCCGGCATTATTCAATATATTTGTTTTAACCACACCGGGTGCAATCGAGTTTACACGAATTCCTTTAGGAGCCAACTCTAAGGCTACGCAAGTAGTAAAATGATCTAGGGCCGCAATGGACGTTTGATATGGAACACTTTTAGAGGCACCTAAAGAACTTGCTGCACTTGAAATATTGATGATGTTTCCTTTCGTTTCTGCTAGTTCACTGGCAACAGAATTGATAAGGTAAACTATAGACCTTAGATTGGTTGTGATAACTTCGTCGAATACTTCAATTAGTTGAGGATCCAATATACTTGCAGGTTTGTAGATTCCAGCACAGTTAATAACAACATCGATTCTCCCAAATTGATTTTTAGTATTTGTTACAACTTTTAGAACATGTTGATCATTTCGTAAATCGGCAACTGTTGTAAGTACTTTAGCTTTACTTAATCTTTCGACCTCCTCAGCTGTTTTCTTCAAGGTGGCAGCGTCTTTGTCAGTAAGTGACAATCTTGCTCCATATTTGGCAAAATGATAGCTTATAGTTTCTCCGATACCAGAACCTGCACCAGTCACTAAAACTACTTTATTTAAGAAACTCATTATAATAAAAAATATGGAAAAACAATTGTTACACGTTTTGCGATCGGTTTATAACTAAATACGAAACTTACACACTCACCATTCATAATCGATACTATTATCAGTTTCGGACTGATATTGTATTTATTGACGTAGAATCACTTAGAGATATGCAGATTATATGCATGTTTTATAAAATAATCGAATGGCTAATTTGTTATCAAGTAGCAGGTTATCAAATAGCCAGTCATACGCATTCAGTAAAAATCTATGTCTCTATGTGTATGTGTGTGTCTGTTTGATTATGTAACAAAAACAGACATTCATAACATCACGCTGTGTAATCCACGAAGGGTAAGGCTAGTGTACCTTATAGTACACCCACATTCCACCAGTTATGTTGAAGTCCCATGTAATAAGGGGCGAGCTATTTACCGTCAATCGGGCACAAATCCAGACTCCGTGGTTGCTACTGAGAAATTTTTGATGGAAAAATCAAATAAAATTTTACCCGACTCGAGAATCGAACCCTAGACCTAGTTCTCAGAAGTCCCACTTGCGTCCACTAGACTAACGAGGCAGTCAAACAAACAGACACTACAATTTTGTTTATTTGTAATGTAATAGATAATTTAATTTAAACGCATGAACGAATGCTCCCGCGCATTCAACGAAAATACCAGGAAAAGTCTGCGGCATGATCAAAATGTACTTTTACTAATAATGCTGTTAAAGAAATAATTATACTTTAGCCTAAGGGTGCCTATGTAGCCCATGTTAGTATAAACAACATCTGTCATTACAAACATATGCAACAGAACGAACTATTAAATATTTAAGGTAATAAAACGATATCGTTTTATTCGTGAGACCTCCTTATTATGTAATCAAAATCAAATTTAACGTTAATCATCAAACGTCATGAGAGAAATACAAACAATTCAAACATTATAATTTGCCTGAAGGTTAAACATGAAGGATGATTAAATTGGAAGAATACGAGCAATTACAGATCTTTGAATTCAGAAGAAAATATTTGAGAGTTTGTCTTAACAGGGTAACCATTTCACAAACAATATAATTAGTCCGTCTGTTAGATTATCGAAAAATTGGAAATTGGATACGTGTTTTGTGTTTTATCAAATTAATAAAAAAAATACGAAAATAAAACGTGTCAAAGATCATGAATGGGGGCTTTTGACGTCACTTTGCAGGTAAAAAAACACTAACCTTGTGACGTCACACGACGTGACGCGACTTTTTAAAGCACTGTATTGTCTCATTTTTTGTTTAAGTGAAAAAAGAAAAAATACGTGTATATTATTTTTTCTGACTAATTAGATATTTTGCTGAAATACTATTGAATCCCATCCTCCTATTCCGGATTGGTCTAGTGGTCGTAAGCGTGACCGCAGAGTAGGTCTTGAGTGCGATTCCCAGATCGAGAAAAGTGTTATTCCGGTGTGTGCAAGAGGAATTTCTCAGAAGCAGCTACGGAGTCTGGATTTGTGTCTAACGAATAGGCTCTCATCCTTGTATATAGGACATATTATTATGTTATGCAAATCCCATTATTTGAATATGATGTTTTTGCTCATACGGTATTGTTACTACTTACTCAAACTAAGACACAATTGCAGGAGTAACAAGGCATTTAAAAAATTAAAATAGACTATAATATAATAGAATATAATATTGAAGTTTAGTATGGAAACTCAAAGCAAAACTTAACTTTTTAACAGTTCATGGGAACGCTGAATGCCAAGAACCCTTGAATCACAAATACGAAACTTGACAATATTAAAAAAAATCCTATTTCGCTGAGGCATCAGTAAAAAATGCCGGCAATCCGTAAAAGGAATTTCTCAGCCAATACCGATTGCTTGTACGAAATCGAGGAGCGTTCCTTTCAATCCTTTGTCGCTGCCATTTGATTAAAGTAAAGGGGCCGCAATCACATGCGAAGAGGTTTCGCGACTGAGGAAGTATCGCGTTTACAAATGGCGCACCGACTGCATTGTGACCGAGAACCAGCCGCCGAAAGGAGAAGACTCCTAGTTGAAGGCAATTGAAGCCGGATGCCGCCGGGGCCTCGATGCTCACTTGTTCGCGACACTCGACACCACGCCAAAGTAAATTTAAAACGACGACACTGATACCTTTAAGGAATAAAGAACGCGGCCGCCGCACAATATAATTCAACTAGGTGATAGGCGGGTGACGATACTCTTTATATCGTAAAAAACTTACCCAGCAAAAGTGTCAGAAGTAAAGGTGCAAAGGAGTGGCGAGACCCGCCCATGTGATTAACTACACGAGAGATAGCAACCCCCATCTTTGACCCGCGATGATGGTGATATTTATCTTTTAATTAGTTGCAAATTTGGCAAATTGAGAAAGGAAATATGTTTAAAATGTTTTGTTTTTGTTCTTACGCTCATGGTAAACACTTATCGAACAAGCTTTGACAACGGCTCTACCACTGCATATTATATGATGTGCACGGAGATAAAAGTGCGATATAAACGACAATCTTGAATACTTATTGAAACATAAATCGTGATGAACTTGAAAAACCACTTAAAGAGTTACAGTCCATTATACCAAACCCACGCTCACTAAAATCGGAAAAAATATTTTTCGCAAAAAGTCAACAAGACTAAGCGGTAATTCATCGCGTAACAACGTTCGGATCATTAACGAACTGAGGATTTACGATCACGTGCGAGGTGGTTGCGGGCGTGGAAGGGACGCTGCGATGAGGTCCCATCAGCGATGCAAGTAATTAAATCCTTAAACGAGTGTATAACAAGAATGTGTTTTTAAGCGTCGACGGAGCGAAGCGCTGTCCGGAGCCAGCCGCGACACTTATTTACGATGAGTTTTCGCGGCGGGGGATACCGCGCCTAATTTCTCGGCGCGACGCGGTCTCGCGCGATTTATTTAAAATGAAATTCTTTTGTCGTACGCCCCGCTGTGCGACAATCGATAATGCGCCATCGGGCCTAGATTGGAACACCACCTCCCCGATTAAGATACAAAACACCTTGCGATTCAGCTTGTTAAGATAATTGTTATAGTTAATGAGCACCAATGAATAAACGATACATGTACGACGGTTATCGTTATGGGAAAAGAACCTGCTGAATTTTGATTTATATTTCTAAGGAAAGATCGCTGTGCCGGTGCAAGTCATTTGTATTAATTTCCTCGTGTAATTGAAAATAATATGGTACGCTCTCGACAAAATGGGGCCCAGAGTAATAAAATTTACAATAAATGATCCCTTCCTTTCGCAGGCTGTTGTGTAGATGAGCTGACACGTAAATACACTTAAACAGAGCCGCCACCACCTCATTTGGGTTCCATATTAAGTGTCGTATCGTTTTAATTCGATCTCAAATTTCAATCGTCAAATCTGTTTTTTTCTTTCCATTTTTTGTCATCCTAAAATGCAATGGCTACGTAAATAATAAACGTACAGTAAGGCAAGACAAGTGCATGGGCACGCTAAGGATTGTATTTCTGTGAACGCACGGGCGAGCGTCCATACTTTTGTGTGTGTAAGTGGTCTGGCGCTATACAGTACGCACACCACAGCCACAGAGATCGCCTGCTATCGTATCATGTCGTCGGCGTGGTTGCGTCGGGCGTCGCACTCCACGAAATAGCACAACAAAATATATTTCCGTCTCTTTCGTTATAATCGCAGCAAACGCATTATAATCAATTGCTAAAATTCGCATTTAACTTACAAGTGTCGATAGCTGTTTGGGCTAAGCAATGGATTTATGATCAATGAGGTCCGAGTTCAAATCTCACACATCACAAGATAGTGCTATTTGTTTCATTGTAAACATTTTTTTCTTTTTGTAATTGTAAATCCATTATAATACTTATTTTATTTAAGAAGTTAAATTTTTTTTTTGGTTAGCCTATTTTGTCCCACTGCTGGGCAAAGGCCTCCCCATTTCTTTCCAGCTCTCTCGGTGTTAAAGAACTTAAATATATAGGATAAAAACCCAACGCATTATTATTTAACTATTTATGTGATTGTGATTATGTTATCATTTCGGTGTTGGGTGGTAAGGTAGAAAAAAAGTCGTGTTTAATGACAAGACAACGTTTTATTCGTCATAATTATTTATAAAATTGTCTAATTAACAATCATGAGAATTGTGACGTCAAATCCTACCTAAATAAAAACAGTTCTCTTGTAATCGTTCATAACATTTTTTATTGTATACCCACTAAGTCAATTCTTAACAAGGAAAAGATAATTTTATCACAGAAATATAATTGATGATACCCACTTATTATAGATATTAGCAAAGTTTATTGACAACTAATATGATTCAGACTTTAGGAACCTGTTTTTTTTGTAACGTCACAATGAATGTCGTTTTGAGGTTATAGCTTAATTGATCATTTTCTTGAAGAAAAGAAGATTGAAACTAAACCTCAACTTAAAATTAGTAAATAATTACGGATAACTTATTATCATCAAATATGTTATACACGTTTAATTATTAAAACCAAAACATTTACGCATTTTAATATTTTGTAGAACCCCCATTATTTTCAATGCAGTCATGTAGACGTTTGCGCATAGAACTCATAATATTATGAGTGTGTATAAAGGATAGGTAACGTTTTTATCAGGGCAGTGGGTGTTATCTTTGCGCCGTAATTGTAAAAAGTCATGTCATCTGAAAATATGGTAGTATTCCAGTAAAAATTTAAATAAACCCGTGCGAAACGTTATCATTCTTGATTTTATCTATTTGTCAGGAAGGGATTTTTAGCTGGTCTTCTGTGATGCAAGCCTTTAGCTTGGAGGGCACGGAGAACAGTTTGAGATGAGGTGTTGAATAATTCCGCGAAGCGTCCCGTAGGTGTGAAACCATTTATTTGACCATAATTATATTATTATGTCGTTTCACTAATAAGCGACGGCCTTCCACTTCGCTGTCAATTAGCAAGGCGACCCTCTTCCTCGTATCTTTTGATTCAGAGACTAACAGTATTCTTCTAAAACAAAACAAAAGTGGTGTTAGGCGGTTATAATAAAATACTAAAGACTTTATTCGCTCTGCATTTATGAATCCAATAACAAACACTAATTATTTATCTTTTAAGCCTCATGATGAATTTAAAAAACAATTAATGAATTCATTATGTCACCAAACGGTATTATGTCTTTATTTCTACTAACAGTTTAAGTTGCAATTCTTAAATATAATACTCACATTCATTCCAGTTTTTTTCTGATATTTGTAATTCTATTAACATCACTTTTATGCGGAGCAATAATAGTCGCCCTCTCCTCATATGTGCATATTGACAAATATCAACAACAATACTGCTATCTAATAAACCACACGTCACTAATCAACAACTATAACCCAATCGACAACGTTCATCCAGTAACATATTCATAAAACTCATGTCTACCTCACATAAATTATAATTCTTGACTTACTTTTTCTATGATCTACCTTTCAAACTTTACGAAATGTGTGAACAAAGCGAACAAGTAAGAAGTTCGTAAAGAAATATTATTATAAATAGAATATATAGAAATATAATGTTCTTTATCTTAATAAAGAATATAATATTTCTGTCTCATTACTTCCAATCAAGTAAATACTTACAAAAAGTGTAAAACTATCTGCGTGAGATTAGAACGCACGACTTACTGATTCGCGATAGATCTATCCGAACGCGCTGAACCGCTAGGCCACCGTGACTTATATTACAGTGTTGAAATTATGAACGACAATTATTTGGTGACGACAATATTTGTCTTGAAAGTAAAAGGTCGTAAGTCAAAACTAAACGTCAAGCTAATGCTTTGTGCGGTCGCTTATCCACTTTAGTAACCGACCGTACATGCTAATAGCTCTAAATTTATTCATCCTGCTGATTTTATGACATGGCGCATCAAATTAGCAAGTTTTGCCGATATATTCGTGTTAAAGATCCTTAATGTGTTATTTTTGCAACAAAAACTTTTTGACAGACTGTTATTGCTCTTTGATGGTACATTTTATTTTGGACTCCAAAAATAACTCATTGTTCCGCAAGAAGGTTTATTATAAAAATCCATTAATTATCGAAATCGAAAGCGTCCATATTATTGTCCGACATGACGAATTAGTGTTGGTAGACAGACGGGAGTAATTAAAATAACACTAATTCCTCACATGTTTGTGTCGCGTCAACATGGACAGAATTCATTAGTGGTGTGTCATGTGGAATCGTTCGCATCCACTCAATATCCGCAGAGGCTGTAGTAATTACTGGCGTGAACCTTACGCGCCACAATCAAAGAGTCAACTGTCAAAGTTAATCGATTTACGCGTCAAGCACAGCGCCCGAGGAGATGTCCGAGTAGATCCATGCAGATCCATCACTCCTAACGACTGGTAACTTCCTTGTTGTGGAAAATTTTCACCCATCGTGACAACAATGCTATTGAAAAGTGGGCGTAGGGTAATCCTAACCATCATGTGTAGGTTGAACAATACGTTATTGTGAACTGGCGTAGGTTACTTCTATTAATTTCTGTGGCATATCTTGTCTTAATGGTATATATTTACTCTATTTATTACCCATCCAAATTCGTTACTTGCGTCAAAATGTGGCAATTTATAGACCTCCAGTCTTTTGGCGTATTTTATTGTAAAGCAACAGGTAGAGACGGATGAAACTGATAGTGATATATTGAATTACAATTATCATATCAAGCCTTAGATCGGGTCAGCTTTATGGCAGCGATAACGCGGCAGCTGACTGGAAAATATAAAGACACCTTTTAATGAGATGTGCCTGATCCCAATGTGAGAATCTTCCCAAAGGACATGTTTATATCTACGTTCAAATCAAAGGGTTATTTCTTTTAGTGCCTCTTATCGAGTTCCTTGACAAAAAAATGTACAAAAGTATAACTAAAACTTTACTTTACTGTCTGCTTTGTCTTGGTGTGTTGAGTTTCATGAAATCATTCCTTTTCAGTAAATAACAAAAAGATGACAGGTTGAAGTTTTATTTAAACGTATAATAACTGTTATATTTACAAAGAGCAACACAAATAACAAAGTATTTTGTGACAAGCTGAACAATACCGTTCAACTCGAGTGCAATCATAGTGAAGGTTGAAGATGGTATTGGACAAATATTGATGGAGCGCGCAAAACTATCTGTGTTGACCTCTGAGAGGTGTCAAAATGTGGGCCAGGCCCGACCAGGCCCGACCAGGCAATTGACACGTTGCGTCAGCCACGCGTGAGAATATTTGAACAAACATCTCCTTAGTTTATTCTAGTGCCAGTAATGAATCATTTCGTTAACGGTCAAACTCAACACTTGGGAAAAATCCAATACCGTTGTAGACACAACAGGCTATCGACCTTTCTTCCATCAATTTACATAATTACTACCATGACATCCGAGAAATATATAACAGAAATTATAATCGAAATCAATATGGAATAGCCAGTTTTGTTTAGTCAAAGATTTGTAGCCACGACGATATTTCAAACATTGACATTCAATAAATAAAGATAGATTACGAGAAAGAAATGCATCAAATTCGAAATAATGTTGAATGAAAAGAAACAAATATTCACAGAAAAGTTGTTATTTGTGAAACATTAAACATTTATTCATGTGATTAGAGCATACTTACTGTGTGCTGTGGGAACTTTTGATTTGACCCAAATAAGCTTCAAGAGGCTTTGAATAAATTTTAATGTTTCCATGCCAATCAGGTAATTAATTAAATTTTGAGAATATCAGCTGGTTAAGAGCTCAAGTATTCCGTAAACAACCGTCATATTTTGACGGACGGAAACAGTTTAATAGTCTTGGATTATGATTGGCAATATAATTTTAACAAAATTTGAAAGGTAGATGCGAGATGTTAAGTACTTATCTTTAAAGATTAGTTCATTCATAAATGTACTAGTCACCGTCAGAGTTAGATAAGATCAATTGGCATACAATTTTATTAACCCGTAGGTCGCTTCAGTTCATATCAGGCGTTAATTTAACGCCATAAACGTTGTCGAATGTCCAAAGATATAATGAGCCATAAACATAATATAGCGAAGGTAAGCGAGCCCCCACACGGCTACCCGCCCGATGCTCGTGTGTAGACTCGTAAATGATCTATAACTACGATGTGAGAATAAAAATCGAAAAAGATGAAACTTGCTAGATATAACAAGATTGTATAAATTATTATAACCTGTTACAAAGCTTCAGTGAGGGTTTTTGTGTTAACGCTGAGTTTATACAAGAGGTTTACTTTTCGTTGACGAATGTAGCATAATTATTAAGTATGCAAACTGGGATGAGTTCATACTCATAGCAATGGCTACCCATGGTAGTCTAAAAAATCATTGCGATACTCCATGACGTGTACAAAGTATGTTTCTTTGTTTACAACGTGATAAGATTGCGAGTTCTGATATAATGTCCTGATATAATTACTAAAAATAAAGTGCACGAATAAAAATAAACATAATTTAAATACGGATTTGCATAAGGGAGCGGAAAATAAACTATGATATGGGCCCGACGTTGTCGCCTGCAGATTAACGTTGTCGCCTGCAGATTAACGTTATCCAATGCAATCGATCAAATTCATCCATCAAGAATTCCAGTCGACACTAATTGTAAACTTGATTCAAAAATAAAGTATGCAGAAGTAAACAAAGATAGTGAGTTAAATATACAGTATTGGTATTTATAGAAAATATAAAGTTTTCTAGCTTCAGTGTTCCTCCAAGACCAAAGCTCTTTACAACCCTAGAAAGCCATCAAAAACATTCACTGTCACAAAAGTCAAATACAACACACAATATTCGAATTGTTTTGAAGTGCAAAATCAACTGATCTGAACATAAAAAATAATAATCCTCAGTTATCTACCAGCTGCTCACGATAAGGCCAGATCATTGTCAAAGTCTTTTAAACCAACCCCTTAACTAGTACGCCTACTCTACATAATCACCGTTCTAAAACCGCTACATTTCTGATTCCTGTCCCACTGTTTAAATATTGAGACACGATGCGGTTGTCGACAACCATAAAATAACATAATTATTCATAATTACGAGCGTCCACGACAAACAACGTCAGATTTATAGCTGCTAATGAACGGTGGCGGGCCGAGAACAGACCGTAGTTTAGTAGCTGATGACGACGTAAACAATCTTAGTAATTTCTTAAACAATGTCTATTACAGGAAACGTCTTAATTATATTTAAAATCATGTTGATTTTTTTTGACGCCACTTGTTATTAAGTGGGTTACTTAAAGCGAAAGAGTTATGAAGTTTTTCAACAGTTCCCATGGATCAGCCATCTTAGCAAAGTAGCTAAGGGAGAGGGGGAGGGGGTGTTTGTCTAGATCCAACAGTTAAGAAATAATTATAATTAATTTATGTAAGGTGAAGCCTAAGGATGATAGCAAAAACACAGAGGCTTATGCAAATAAAAATACCTACTTCAACACTACCTCTAGTATATTTTTTTTACTAGAACAGATCCATTAGTAAAACGTGACGGTACCTCTCGTTTGCCAATTACTCGTGACTGACGCTAGATAATAACAACCAACCCAATTTGTTATAAACCACGACATATTTAACCGTACGACGGAAACAAATGCAAGCACATTAATTAACTAAAAGCAAATGTTTAGAAAATCCCAGCAGGATTTTGGAAAACCGAATGTAGCAGTAACATTTTATGCAGATCATGTTAAACTTCGGCTTGGGTTGTGTATGTTAAATAACAGTTACAGAGAAACATACCTATGGCACGAAGGAATGTTTATTAAATATACAAAGCAAATTGTAAATAAAATACATGTGTTGAGGAATGAACAGGTAAACAGTGCTTGAAAATTATACTAATACACAATTCATAGTGACTGAATTATCATAGGAATTGTAACAAGGAGAAGACAAAGTCGTGTGGGGTCACTACTGTGACATAAAATAAGTTGCTTTAACACTTTGACGTTTTTTATTATAACCAAACTAAACATAGAACTGAGTTTGGTTCAAAATCGTATTTTAATAATGTCTCACAGCTCATAGCTTAATGAATTACATGTTAAATAGAAAACATGAATGTGAAAGAAGGAATTTCTTCGCGTCACGGTAATAAACCAAATTCTACGCTATGGGAAGCAAAAACTATCTAATAAAAATGTTTTCAAACGACCCGTTTTGACTGAACTTCCTAATATATCAACATACTTTTATGCTGCCAAATATTTTCATATATTATCGGTGATTTGTTAGTTTGGCAATTAAGATGTCATCGACGTGTTCAGATTTATAAGTGGCAATTAGAAGAGTATAATCTGGACATGAATATTGATCGGAGTGACGACATTTATAAACAGCTCACAATTAGCCATCGATGGTAACGGCATACACAGATAAAACATACATATGGCCTGGGCAAACAACCACATAACTTTTCATTAAGGATAGTTAAGCGTAATAAACCTGATTAATTTACCAATTTTAGTATAGAGATTGTGAGAATATAACAGATCATCGAAAAGTACCGCTAGCAATAAATGTGACATCTAATAGCAAAATATGACTGGGATTATGTAGAACCGAAAACGTAACTACTTAAAAATAAATAGTGATGGTCGACAGCCCGAAATCTAACAGTCGATTCTAAGGACTATAATCTGCAGTCACTACAATTTATCATCATCTTAAATGTCATCAAAGTGGCTTAATGATTACATCTCAGTGGCAACACCAGCATCCAATTAGACATCGATAGCATTACGCTATAGGAATCTAGATCGCATAAAGGTTGTGGTCTTGTAGTGCAGACACAGCCTCGCGTTAATCAGTCTCTGAGATTTGCTATGTATTTTGGTTGAGGCACTTAATTGTGAGCTTTATAAATGCAGTGCTTGAGAACGTTTTCGTTTATAGAGTAAACTGAGTTTATAACAACACCATAAGTATTTATACTGTCACCACACTATAGCTAAAAAAAATATGGGTTAAAGATCAAAATTGTCAACTGCTTGAACGAGCAATATATCTGGTTTTTCTTCAAAATTTCTTATAACAGTAATGAATAATTCTAAGTAACGTAGGTGATAGACAGTCAATAGGTCACTCATAATAATCCTCTACATATTTAAATTCTTAAACCCACATTATTGCTATAAGTGGCATGGAGTGATGGCGCCAGAACTCATATTTATGCCGATTGGATTTTTAATCAACAAGTTGGTTTCTGTAAGACGGTAAACTAGAAAAAGGTTGAATTTTATATGCGTTGGAGAAACCTCAAATGTTTAGTAGAAGTAAAATCTAAACCGGTTCAAGGAAACAAATTACATGAATGATGTTGGCTGGTAGAGTTATTTGATACCTAGTTTAAGTTTCTTAGCGCTTGGTGAACATAACAATGACATACCGCTAAGTGCCCTCTTATGCTGTCCCTACAAATATTTGTACAAATACGGGCCAGCGAGCTTTGTTTACAAATAATCAATGGGAACGAGCCGAACGACGCTGTACTATAACACCCACACCACAGCTAACGTGACAAATACTTATTTCATTCAGAAAAGTTGCCGCAGAAACTGCAAACAAACATTGTAAATATATAACCCGTTAGGTACTTATTGAAGTTTACTTTAACATTTAAAATTTTCAAACTACATTTAGCATATACTTGAAAAGGAACCGAAGTATTTATACGGCAGTACGAACTACATTTTGTAGCTGATGAATGTAAGTTACGGAATGGGAGTATAACTTATTTGCGCAAACAGACACTTCGACAGGAATAAATTTGTAACTACATAGAAAGTAACGAAAATGATCTAAGTTTACATTTGTAAATTTTCCGGTTCCAATAAAAGTCCGATGCACGTTGCGGGCACGCCCGCGAGCCGAGACGCCGAACGCGCCAATACTCCGGGGAAAACGTACGCAATAACGCTCAATTTTCAAGAAAACAACCATAACTTAGAGCTCTGCACTCTGTCGTCTGTGTTCCTTTCTTCCGGGCAATTTCTATTACCATATAGACGCGCTACTTTTCAATTCTTTTCCATTAAACTTGGTGCATCGCTGTGCGTTGCGGCCCGACTACCCACGTCTCGCTCGCTATTCTCAAAACACATTTATAAAATGCTCTTTACTCGGCCGCGGCGTCGGTCCCCTGCGACTGACATTCTATTGCGAATTTCAAAGTATATTTTCAAATAAGGAAAAGCGCTTGAGATCAATGAAAGTTTCATGGCGTTTATGTATTCAATCGTATATTCTTGTAAACATCGTAGATACTACGTGTATGGTGTTGCGTTTTAATTGATGTTCGGGACCAATATGGAATCCAGCTTTTACAGAATTCAAAATAGTCATTATAGCTTCGTCTCCCAATATTTAATCAAGCAGAGAGTCTACAGGTTTCAAATGTTCATTTCTTATATACTGCCGTGGGTACAAACAGACATGTCTACTTGGGTATTGAGTATTACGTACCTATGTATTTAACTCATAAATAGTTGCGGCCAAAGTAACTTTACAAATCGTGACTTCTTCGTAAGTACATAATAGACACTGCCTAAACACAAATCCCATTATGAATTCATGCTAGGTACAAAGTTATCACAATTCATAGATTGTATCACAAACAGTAAAAGCAAATATTAAGAACGAAATTTCCACAGTAAACCACAAACCACGCTAAATATTTATGAATAAATATAAACAGAATCATATTCATAACGAATAAATAAACACCTGCGAGGAGTCACTTCTGCTTAGCTGCAAATTCATCAAAATAATTCAACATTCAAAGAATTATGACGTCGACGATATCTTAAGCCTGGCAGATGCTATACAAACGAAAGGCTTAACTTCGACCTAACAATTTGTCACAATAATAAATTTCATAACCAAAACACGGCACAACAATGAGCGGCTGTATTTGTGTTTCACAAAACCAAACAAGCATGCTTCCCAACAAAGACATCTCTATCGGTAGCCGTCCTGAATTATCTGTCATGTTTCACAAATAAATAAGAGCTATTTTATATCACAATGGAAACAGACCATCTTCTGTGGGGCGCTTGATTCGAAACCATTGAGAAAAAATCTATTTATCAAACAAGAGATGGGCTCTGCGAGATAAATCTGGTCGAGTCTATTATTACCCCTTTTCAATCTGTTCCGGGATTTCTATGTACAGCTAAATCAAAATCAACCCCGAAGCGATCATATTCTATTATAGCTTCTATAGTAAGTTATCATTGTGATGGAAATTTAAACGCACCTTTCTATTTTACATGTCCAGTACCAGCATAAAGCTTTGGGTAGTTTGCAAGGATTGTATTACCGCTTGTGCTGTTCATTTTCTGGACCCCTGAAGCTAAATAACAGGAGTTTAAACACAATCGAGGCATTATTTATTGTTGATAGAATTTCGGAGGTGCAGTTCCATTGGGATGTGTCACAACGCACGCGCTGCGCAGTGCGATAACGTCACATCAGACAAGTAACTCATGTCCGCGAACCGCAGGACTTTCGCGAGTCCACCGCTCACGAACTCAGCCTCACGATCGAACACCATGATCGAAATACGTGTACGACCAGCCTGTATTACCATAAACGATTTACCGTATGACGACTCTTTTAGTTCGCGTGGAATATGAATTCGATCGTGTAATACACGAAAACGAATACATTGTCGAAAACAAGAAAAACATGTGCTCGAAATAATAAAGATGCATTGTTCTCTTCTTAGCTTCTTTAAATGAAAGCATAAGTTACATTAATATAGTCTGCAGACTACTTCAGTCATGATTCATTTATGCACGACATAAAATCACGGTTGGAATGTGTATTTCGGTCAAATGAACTGACCATGTTACACTCGCTGGTGTATGAAGATCACATTATTTACTTTCTTTACTCCGAAACCAAACATCCTTACTTCAATTTGTACTTACGTTGTTGCGAAATAATAAATGTTACCAGCTAACTGATGTTGGACCACAGGCACGTGTTTATCTGATAGAACATGACAGACCTGACATAATGACCCATTTTAATGGGCGTATGATGTATTACGTCGATTTAATCGTAGATGCTCTTTGTTATCATTTGAATTAAACGTGATGTTAAGCAATCCGTCATTGTGTTGGGTGCGCGATAATCGCGGGTGACATAAGTAGGCTCGCGGCGGAGGCACGCATCATTTGCCGGCCGTCGGCTCCGATTAACTTCCGCGCGCTGACACGGGTGTCGGTCAGACCGTGTGTAATTACGAATTGGGCTTCGTTAAACATCGCCTTCACGACCCTGGCTACAAGCCACTCTGACATTTAAATTCCGCCTATTAGTTTAACAAAGTCGTTAAACATTAATCTCGAATTAAGCGTACAAGGTAATCATAGATCGATTTATGTCCGCAAGTAAGAAGTTATTCGAAAATCACGTTCTCGTGACCTAATATGACTAAATACTCAGAAATATTTATGGATATAATATTAATAAATCACAAATTGGCTTGAGAATCAATTTATTCAAATATTCCTTGCAAACGAGTACCTAATACCGTATTTCCATAAATAACAAATCAATCCTTTTCAAACCCACAGAGAAAGCAAAAAAGAATCCATAAACCAATAAACACTTACTTGCTGTTGCACATAACAAATGTGATGGACTCCCGCGGCGATCAAATAACTTCGAAAGAAGTCGGACATTTAATTTTAGTTTTATAATAAAGGACATATTGTGTTAGATAAAGGATGGGTTGTAATAGTGTCGCGTCATCCACATTAGTAATGCGCCGCCTGGCGGGGCGTCGCGTCACACAACAGCGTCAAACGCACTATCCTGTTTATACTGCGTACGATTGAAAAAAAATTACAAAATAAATAAATTTAAACAAGTCTCTAACTCGGCTACACTAAAAAATATTTATTCAAATAAGTCGCCATCAAGCCGACCGTAAAAGCACGCCGAGGGTTGAGGGGCTAGCAGTTTTATTAATATTAAACGAACGCTTCAGTTGACACAAATTGGCGATAACCAAAGCGAGTGTGTCATAAAAAGTTTGTTTCCCTTTTCGTTTATTATTTGTATCTCCCCAAATAAGACTTGTAATTTCAAATACGGTTTATCAGTTTTAATCCAGGTGAGAGATGCTTTAAAATTCCTTAAATTGATTACTTTAATTATTTAAGTAAGAAGGATAGACTGAAAACTTTCGATCGATGGGTAACAGTAAATCGATCGGTGTGAGAAAACAATCGGACGCGCGCGAGCTTGAGCAGGGCTTTGCCACGCCAATATTATTATCGCGCCATAAAACAATAAACTTAAGTGCCCTTGCGCGAGATGCAATTCTTTGCTAAGGTTTAAACTAAGTTACACTCGATCCGTGCTTAAACTGAATTCTTTAGGAGGACATGCATGAGGTATTTACTATTACAGAGCGACATGCTATAAAACCAGCAGTGTGTCTTACAAAGTGTTACTACAATCTAGTAAAAGAAGACACTCTGTCTCTGAATTAAGGACGTAAATTGAATAAGACTTGAAGTAATAGCTCCAAATAAAAGAGGATAATATTTTATTGTTAACATCTGACTTTATTCCCTCAAACTGCGTCGTTTCAACGAATTCACGCGCTCGACCAACAACAAAGCAGTTAATTAACCCGTAATTTATATAAATGGGCTCAGTCGCAATTCGGGCAAAATTTGTGATAGGAGATCTTTTGGAAGGAAACAAGAGCTTATAAAAAACGAGGAAAGTAATGAAATGAGGGGCAAAATATTTTTTCAAAGTTGACAGAAGACCGTATTATTTAGCTGATAAAGTGGCTAACTATGTAAAATGCTCGAGGAACAGCGCATGTCCGTACCGCGTAGGTGCAGCTTCTAGAAATTTATCGGTGAGATATGCAAAGCGGCCGTCAAACTGAGCATTTCTCACCCAATTTAGAGGAGTTCGAGAGCAGTAAAGGTCTATACAGTGAACTAACCTACAACAAGTTAGTCGACATCGCCTGGCTCACCACCGATCTAAAGTAAGTAATTTGTTGGACACACTATGGACAGAATTACAAACTGTAACCAACTTGATAGACGATCGTTCAAAGTAAGGAATTCTGGAAATGGCGACAATCACTCGGTCTCTAAAAGGGATAGGTTAGAACAATGAACGTGGCCAATTAAAGGAGGCGACAGGACACGAACTTCGTGTCGACAGTTCGCCGAAGTTGACAGTTTATTTCATGAACGCTATAATTTTCAATTATATTTCAAAACATACTGGCAAGGTTCCGGTATTCTCGATTGTAAGCAGAAATGTCATCATCCCACGCCAGAGAATGTTGGGTTTTGCCTGGCGTAAATATTTTTATTGGGCTTTTATAACATTTTTAACTGTGCTCCTTCGTATCTTCATCCTTATATTCATAGATATTTTATGAACCATTTTATATAGTTAATGACATAAGTACCTATACGTACAGTTACTGTTAAAATGTTAATAACTGCAATGTGTAATTTAAATAGACAATAATTATATTTAATTATTTTTTATCCTTTTTCTTTTTCAATGTTTATTTTTCTACAGTTTTCTGTTTGGTGTCCCAAAATTTTCTTCCATTCTAGACAAAATCAGATTGTCAGATTATCCAAGGAAGCACGTTACGTAGGATATTCTTTATCTATAATCAATAACGCAAGCACTTTTTGATCAACAGTAGTAGCAAGTTACATTATTAATTTGCCTTAGAAGAGTTCTCATATAACTGGGTTATGTCGAAGAGTAAGCCTATTACCAGGTTATTAGGAGAAATAACTGTATCTCCTTTTATTTACCTTCATAATAGTATGCAAAACTCGGTCAATCAAAAAAGAAACCCAACTCATATGGGTGGCAACCAGGGCGTGGCATTTAGCATTGTCCCTCAATACAAAAGTGTGAGCATTATTGTCAAAAATTGTGAGGTTCTTCACCTTAAGTTGGCGAATATACGAAAAGGATGCGCGGGCGTCGCGAAGTCCCGCTGTGCCGAACTGCCGACCCGGCGGCCTCGGGACTCGCCAGTTTAATTTATCGCGAACAATCACATTACCATATCACTAATATAATGCGGTCGAATCTGCGTATGGACCTTAAACGGTTTCTCGATTCCTTTGTTGTCGAAAATTTATGAATTCTGTTAACGCTTTCGTATCACGCCTGCAGTCGCGGACTCGCGGCCCGTAACTGGGATACTTTATAAGCATTGTTTTACAATCATCTTACAAGGGATTTACACGGAACTGACAATATTCAGTATATATTGGCACGCGCTCCGTTTGCTTAGCTGATATTATTACGCGAACGCTTTTTAAATTCGTATTACAAAAATACATAGGCAATTCCTAGTAGGTATTAAAACAAAAAGATCGCTGTTTTCCCTAGTTCAAAGTTCTTCTATTATTTAAGTATCCACGAGCCAACTTGAGCTTTCAATTGTACTCTTACGGATTAACGTTTTTAAACAATGGGTTTATGTTATTTCTTGTTGCTCACAGTTGCAGTAGTAGTTTTATAACAGTACCTAATGCTAATAACAGATTACAAACACTTACACAGAATTGAACACATTTACAATTAGAGTCCTGTCAAACTTTATCAAAAATGCATAAATTACGCGGTAAATTACGCAAGTCTACTTTTACAAATCACGCAAAAACACAGTTAACTGCATTCTCTACTAACTTATTAGCCATGTAAAGCATATGAAACGGCACGCCCCATAACCACCCATTACTCGGTCTCCCTACCCGATTATTATTAACAGCAAGAACCCATCATATTAAAGTAATATTCAAATCGAGTCACAACAAAAGAATCCCATCTCGTAGCTCAGGTTTCAAAGAATGCGTGTAACGTGGTAACACAATACGCGCCCAACGCGTACGGGCTGGGAGCTAGGGAACCTCTGTATGTAAGTAAATTGATGTAACAATACGCTAGTTTTTTTACCCCTTTCTCGCTTGCAATACAAACCGGTTACCCTTTTAACCAAAGGGTAGACAATCGTTCGTACGAAATC
This sequence comes from Diarsia rubi, assembly GCA_932274075.1. Lineage (NCBI taxonomy): Eukaryota > Metazoa > Arthropoda > Insecta > Lepidoptera > Noctuidae > Diarsia > Diarsia rubi. The sequence goes on along the minus strand of OW026424.1, from coordinate 12,044,889 downwards.
CTGTGAATTAAAAATAATATATATATTTATTTTGTGATAAAAATTAAATATTCTTTCTCGACACATTTGTTCCGAGTCTTTTAGTAATTAATTGACTTCACTCGTACAAACGGTATCCAAACGAAACAATTCTAATAATCAAGAAGTCCTGACTTTCCGACTTTCACCCTTTGATAATTTCTCTCTCTCAAAGATGCTATGGTCACTGTCACTGTAGTGAAGGCGTTAAGGTAAAATAATAATAGTAAATAATATACTCATCTTCTAAACTTGATAAAAAAGTAAAAACTAATCAAGACATTTTTATGATTTTAGATTATAAAAAAAAACTGAAGTTTAAATGCTTCCTATTCATTTTAAACAATATTTTTTTAATCTATGCAAAGCGCGTACTTAATAAGCATTTATTATTAGTAGGGATCATGTACAATATGGGGCCGCCCGGTCCATTGTGAATCACCCAAAAGCCCCCGGAGTTTCGATAGAGGCAATGAATAACAAAACGTTTAAATAGAATAACACGATCCATTGCGGCTTGTGCAAGCAATGATTGACACGTGATCCGAGCACCGTGAATTGAATAGCTCATTCAATTTGGTGACTTTTTAGGGTTCCACGAAAAAATATGAATAGTTATGAAATACTGTCGTAGTATTCATCAGATTACTGTTACTATAAGTCTGTATGATCCCACAGCTGGGCAAAGGTTTCTCCCCATGACTTCCAAATCCTTTGATCCAGGGCCAATGTGAACCACTGGTGGTTGGTTCTGTCCAGCTGATCTTGCCATCTCTTCTGGCTGTGTCAGGACTCCACATCGTGGTTGTTTTCGTGGAGCATAAATACGGCAGACTCATATGGCCAGCCCAGTCCCACTTCAGGTCCGGTTCTTCAAAACTGAAGTTTCTAATACAGGCTTTTTATTAATATTTATTTATTGCTCTTGCCGTTTAGCACAAAGTTTACACAAAAACAAGGTTTTACCAGTACTCACATTTTCATAACTACCACCCAATGTGTAACTTTTCATACTTCGTTAAAAGTCTGAAGGTTTTAGCACAAAGGAAGTAGGTTAAAACGATTAGTTATTTAAGGTACCTGTTTGTTTTAGAAAAGCTCCGATAACATCCTAGGAAAGTCCTATAAAGCTTATCCTAGCATCACCTATCATGCAAAGTTTTGCGAGTACTCGTACCTATTATGATTAACATAAAGTCACTATTCAGCTCAATAAATAAGTTCAATCTACATCGACGGAACCCCGCTGCCAACGAAGTATTCCGCTTCACCGACTTTTTTATTCAGGTATTTTTATTACCCCATTGTGGGATAAAGATTAGTCCGCAGCAACGCGGAAAATATTTAATAGAGAGTTAATATCACAAAGGTTTTGCGTTTGGCGTATGAATTGTGCACTTTTTACACGAACACCCAAGTTAATAAAAGTGATTAAGCTATTGTTACTTTTTTATATAAAGGTCATACAGAACTGGGTGCTCACACAATGAATTTGAAATCCTTTCGTGTTAATATAAAGTTTATGACAGTTATATTTTGCTCAAACAGATTCCAAACAACTTCAGTTTGTCCATTTGCTACATGACCTTCGTTCGTTATTTATAGTAAAGATAAACTACAAGCCCCAAGATGTTTTAAGAGTGTCGATAAAAATACTGAAACGTAAAAGATAAAAATGCAAAGGCTGAATCTAAGAATACCTACAGCTGTTTATTTAAATCGATAAGATATTTTTGTGACGCTAACTAAATCGCATGTGTGCAGAGATAAGGATTCAGTGGGTATGCCGAAAGCCCAGTCCTTTTCGCAGGCGTATGGTAAAAATGCGGTAGCCGAGCCTTAAAAAACGTAAAGGGACCACCATGTAAATTATTTCACTGCCTGGCCAACTTGAATTATCGTACTCGAGTCGCAATAAAACTCCGACACCGGAGGTTTTATCAGGAATGAAGGAACATGTTGCCATATTTCATTAGGCCAACGGCAACGGTCCGCTTGTGTACGGGCGAAAAATATTATATTAATCTCCCAAGTTACGGCGTTTGCATCATTGTGTCCCTTGTACAGTTGATATTTATTGTGTTTGTGGAAGGAGTAGGCGCGACAGTCCCTTCCTGGCACAACGCTGCAGAATTTGTCACCGTGCTGTTTATACGCCATAAATAACAATATCAAACACCATTACCTACTTTGCATTCATTTGAATAATAATGTCATTTGCGTGGTTTTAAAATAAATGACACATAAAATTGATAGTGAAATGAGTTTTTTACAATCACATTTTTATTCACTGCTTCCATTTTAATGAATTCCGCATAATTTACTCTTAAATTTTTCTATAATTATATGCCTATTGGTGCTTCAAACATTATTCTTTAAATATCATATTTAGATGCACAGAGAGATAATATAAGGCATAAATTCAATAAAACGTAAATTTAAAATAATAAATAGTTGTTTTAGCGAGCCTGGCATAAAAAAGAGTCAGGTGTACAAGCTCGCCGTATAGCCAGGCGAAGAATTTAATCACATGAGTCAACATAGCGGCCGGTATGCCGATGATATCTAGAGACGTTCATTGGCGGCACACGAGCCGAACAAATTGAAAAGGTTGTGCGAACACAACAAATGTTACAATTGAAATTTCCAAGATGCCTACTAACATTTTTCTTGGTAGGAGCACGTATTTCGCAGCGGGGGATGTCACGCAAGCCCAGTCTTTATTACGAATTCGACGGAAAAATGTTTGTCACACCTTTTAATTGTACCAACGAGATGGTGCAATATTGGTGACGAATGTGGACCGCATTTACCTAACTTAACAGTAGCAACTAAGTCAATTGGCGTTAGAAATTAATATGAAACATCATACGAAGACGTGGTAAAAAACATAAATTGTAAGCATGACGATAAAAGATTGCTATACGATACGACAGCCAAAGCTTTTGTCTAAGCTTTCTTTTAAACAATACAATAGTGAAGTCCGTATCACATGCCGGTAACCGATGAATGTCACTTTATCAATGAGTCACTCAATCATTCATCAATCATTAGTCAGCGTATACAGCTAACCTTTCATTGTAGACAATGGTTACATATCGGAACTTTGTTACCGGTCATGGTGAACAAGAATGTTGAGATCTGTAGCGTCTGTCCATATCGGTAATTTAACAATTAGTCGTTAGAGAAGGTACTTAAAGAGATACATGTATTTTTATTTATTTAGCCCGTACTATTCCACTTCTGACAACCAGTCTTACCAAAGGTATCGTACTACCCAGTACTAACTGGGTTGTGGATGCCAGAGAAAGACGTTCTATTTACAAAATACTGGTATTTAGCCGCATCTGGTAAGACTGGAATTCGAACCAAAAATATTTGGGGAAAGGCTAGTCAGATGATGATGATGACCTAGAATTAGAGATTAGAAAAGACTTAGAATTAGTTGAATCAAAATCACAGTAAATCTTTCCAACGAATTAGGAAAGCATCAACAAGTTTCCCGTTTTACTTTTCTTAAACATCGTTTTAGATACATTTCGCTTACGCTTAATTGTAACAAACATTTCTCTAATGTATAATATATCTGCTTCGAAGCCGGCCTAATTGAATGGGTCGCAATTAGCAGATGCTCGGCGTTCGCCATTACTCAGCGGTGACACGGCATAGAGAGACGATAGAGAGGGGCGCAGATGTCGTCGGCGATTGTTTGCAAATAACAAAGTGAGCGAATGGTCCCGCAACAGTTTCTAATTGTGCCACGACAATGCGTAATCTAACCGGCCCCATTCGATGGCACGTCGCGCGTCTCTGGACCAGCACAGTGTTGAGTTGACTGGCGTTAGTGCATTCTTCATGTTTTTTTGGCAATGCCATATTTTTATGTGTAGAAAAGAAATGGAATGTGTGCCTGAATTGAAACTGAGGCGATGTTCTTTTAACTCGTTCAAATTCTATCACTATTTGCTTGTCCATATTTTCAAAAACGAAGTTAAAAACCTTAAAAATTAAAAATAAATAAATAAATTAACATTTCAGGTATTTATTGCGATAAATGCATAAACCCTGATATAGCATCAACATAAAGTATCGGTTTTAGATAGAGTCAGCTATGATTTGTAAAATATGTGATGTAATAAATCAGATCCGACTCCACGACACTTATGTTCTGCACCCCGTGGGTCCTGAATCGCCAGGTGCCGTAGTGAACAAATAAACCCGCGTTGGCTCTCTCGCGCGCCAAATTGCCCGTGTCGCGATCTGACGCACTACTAAGGGTTCCGATCACGTGTAAAATCTCTTCAATTTACACGCTACAATTTAACCCGTCAGGGGTTAACACCAGGTAACATAACACTCCTAATGTTTAATGTGCGCATTACGTTTTATTTTCTACATTATTTGTAAATAGGATTAAGTAAGGCCGTGAATCGTTTCACAAATCACCTGCAGTTAATATAGTAGGTATCTGTATTGCGATCGTTTGTATCGTTGGGAAATTATTTTGTGGACACTATTTGTTTTTGCTTACCTCGCAACTCAGTATTTGAAATCGCTAATGTTCATTACCTGAAACAAAAACAAATGTCTTTAGTCATTAATGTTAATAGGAATAGGCACTGCCCTGCAGTGTACACAAATAAATTATGTATACGAGTACTTTGATAAATACTATGAGTACTTAACCCTAATTCTATGTCATTTCCGTTTTCATGTATCCAGAGGCCCCGGCCGTACGCCAGACAGGACGTTAATTAGAAAATTATGTGGGAAATTATTAATAGGTCCGCCGTGTACCCGATTAGATAACAAACTAGTCCATTAGTCGACAAGGATAAAGACTCGGTGATCCCGGAACCGAAGGGTTATAGAGGTTGTGGGTATTGTTTTAAGGTCTATAATGTATTTGATGGGGCTAATTCGAGAGGTCCTTGGTGCATCGGAGGTGAGATAAAGCGGTAGCGAACAATACGTTGTGCGTCGCCGTCGGTCTGGGGGCGGGAGTGACGCGTGGTTGAGGAATGATCAACCGCGTGGAAATGACGACTTAATGGATTATATGTGTCCGCCGACACCAAGATAAGTGTCGCGCCGGTATCTGAACTGTCGCCGGAGATTAGGAACCGAAATTACAAAAATTAATAACATAATGGAAATCGACTACGGAATGATTTTACACACCGATGAACCCGCCTGATAAATCGAAATAAAGTCGACGACGCACTACATGATAGAGGATGTTCGACCTTATTCTCAGAAGTCACTTGTATATTATTTAGTTAACTACGCTTCCATATTTATAAAGGGTTACGAATTACTAGCGGTTGTATTGTTGTAAATTGAATTAGTCTTGTCGAATTTACTGGTAAAATATAAGTGGGGCGAAATATAACTGTTCTTAATAACCTTCTAGATTGAATAAGGATTTGAATATTCCAGGTGAATCATAGCCAAGTAACCCACATCAAAATCATGGTGTGCCCACGCGAACAATCCAAAGGGGCAGTTGCGTGTCGACGTGAAGCACAGTAAATTGAATACAGAAATTGTGTTATAGCAGCCGATGGCGACCCTCGACATATAGATTAAATAGCGCCACAATAACCAACGATTTACCGCCAATCTGTTCTTTTATAAACATAGGACAAGAAACGCCTCGCCACTTATGACAAAAAGTCGAAGGAGAGATCTCCCGCTGGTCTTTTGTGGTGAATGTCTGTAGGCGCGACCTGGACAAACTACCCGTGGGACTCGGGGTGAATTATCGAGGCAGTGTTATAGTGGGACGGACGCGATTCCTATTATAAAGCCATTTACGCTGTTTACATAAAGGAGGTGAGACGCGAATTCTATGGTCCCGACTGAAGCGATTGCAAATTTTCCGGTTCTCGCGTGTCAAAGGAGATAATTTATTGCAATTGAGATATAGCAGGCGCCTCGAGAACTCGGGATCGGGGCCACAACACCTCGCATAAATAGCACCTCGCGACGGACGCGCCACGTCCTCCTGTCATCCCGACACCAAATAAAATTATGATCATGACCATTTATTATACGAGATTAAGTACAATATTTATCGTAAACTAGACCACGAATACATTTTTATTTCTTAAGAATACAATTTTTCAGTAGTAGTAAGAAGTGCTTTGATCCTTATCAATGTGTACAATTTTGGATGTGTGAAAGCAATAATAAAGTGCTTATTTTGAAAGCTATCAATAACCAGATGATACGCTATTGTTGTTCGAGTGATTTACTTGACAGATGATAAAGAAAATTCAGGGCACGTTCGTTATTTTTTTTGCACAACGGCAGGTGTGAATGAGCCTAACAATTAGCAACCAAGCGGATACAATAGAAACAGATGCGTCGTGCCTACTTATATGGTCACACTATACAATTTCGAGTGGTATTTTATTGTTACTTAATGGCACAGATATTCGAATAAGAGAAAAATAAGATAAAGCTCGTAATAATACGTAAGGAATAAAAACGTTTAGCTTATTGGTATAAATCATGGAAAGTAATCTAACATTAAGCCCGACTGAATTTGTTAAATCAAACGGGGTCGTACAAATTGGCGGCTACACAAAATGCATAATGTGCAGATGTTTAATTTGATGAGAGGTTTGGGGCTCAACGGCGGGAATTATATCAAAATCGTTTAACTGAATTAAAGGGTGATTAGGCCGAGGTTACCTGGAAACAGCAATTTCGCTCGACAACTAATATGCAAAGGAATCAAATTTCTTGCGTGCTGAACGCAGGAAACATTTTATACAAAATTAAATCAATGGTATTTCCTACCGTTTAAGTGCGTTTCAATATTATAACACAGAAGCTTTTGCAAGACATTTTAGGCCCTTAGGCAAGATAGGAAAAAAACGAACGGGTTCAGACAGAAACACTTCTTAGAAAACATTTAATTAGACAATGGTCAAAATACTAATCCCTGTAAAAAAACAGCTTTGCTTAACATTAGCGTACAACAATGCACTAAAAAAATATAAATGTGATCAGTACTTAAACATTCCAATAACATCTGTAGAAAAAGCTCTCACAGATGCTTTTTCTTAAGAAGACTTTTTATTTTAATTCAGTTTAAAAAACTCGTATATCGGTTTAATTTACTTATGTAATTTCCTGTAAAACGTTTTAACACACAACATTGTAAGGATCCATAAAAAGAGACTGATGTTAGCACGATAGTAAATACCTGCCATTAATTTCATTAGCGATAGTGAGTAAACAAAATGTCAACAGTCATCAAATGTCTGCAATACAATTCTATCAGCGGGAGTGTTAACAAGCAGCGACTGTGGCAGTGCGCCCGCGCACTACCTGGCCAGCTGCCTCGAGCCCCCACCAAACTATGCGCGCTTTACCCCGCTACCATCCCTCTGTCCTGCTCACACACACCGTATCAAAGCTTGCTCCAACACCACAAAAAGCGGTTTCGATCTATGGTAGTGTGCCCCACACGTATCTGTGTGTGTTCAGTGTATTTTTCTGACAAGCTTTGCGACAAAACCGATAGAGCCAAACGCGAAACAATCTTGAAGGCGCTTAATACGTTCTAGCTTTAGGCGTGAATTTACCTGTTGGAACGCGTGAACCGGCGCGGCCTTGTGCGCGAGCGCACCGCAGGTTCGACTGCGACTCAGTTCCACCCCAGACCTCTGCGTGGTCGCTCGCGTCACGTGCACCTCGACTCTGTAGGTTGCGGACGCACGATCCCATCCAATTAGTGTTCTCGCGAGAAACGAGTTAAGTGGCCGGTTCGACTAGTGAAGTACTCGACTGCGAGGCGAAATAAAATGAACTAGTGCGCTCATGATACGATGTTGAAGTGGAATATTAGTGCGAAACGATGATAAATAAAACTATGTAATATAAAGTGATAATAGTGAAAACAAAACAATGTTGCCCACTCGGTTTACGTGCGCCTTGTTGGTGCTAAGCACCGCTTTAACAGTTCGTGGTGCATCTTTGTCGGCAGGAACGCGTTACCAGGCTCCCGATGAATGCGGGTGGATGATGGATTACGATGGCTCAGGAATTGCGTTACAGTGTAGGCTAAGAACGATCAATAGCGAGTTGGAGAACACGAACTTCAGTGCAATTCAACCGCATCCGACCGTCAGGCTGCGGCTCGAGTGCAGCGACGCGCTTTTCTTTCAAAGCAGTCTTGCTCCTGGTAGTTTCCGCCAGTTGATTGAACTGCGCGAGCTTACCATCGAGTATTGCAAGATCGGTAACCTATCCGATAGTGCTTTCACTGGTCTGCGTGAATTAAGAAACTTGACGATAAGAACACACAATACAGACTGGTCCACAATGTCACTTGAAATAACTCCCAGCGCTTTTTCAAGAGATGTACAAAACTTGGAACGATTGGATTTAAGTGAGAATAACATGTTAGTGTTCCCAGAAGGTGCATTGTGCACTCTAAGGAACCTAGAATATTTGAATATGACTGGTAACAGAATGAGAGACATTAGTCATTTTCAATTCTCTTCAGCACATCGACATCCGACGGAAAAGTGCGGAGACAACTTATTAGTGTTGGACCTTTCTCGGAATGTTATCGACACCTTGCCACCAAATCTTATGTCAGGATTGAGGAGACTGAAAAAACTATATTTCCAAGGCAATGGACTAAACTCAATCGCTGATAGAGCTTTAGAAGGTCTTCTCTCACTGACCACTGTACGATTCTCGGACAATCAACTTACCAGTTTACCTCCTGAACTATTTAGCGACACAAAAGAATTGAAAGAAATATATCTCAACAATAACACTATTACAGTACTCGCTCCTGGATTATTTAGCGATCTAACTAAACTCCTAGTGTTAGATTTATCATTCAACGAATTAACCTCAGACTGGATAAATACTTCCACCTTCTCAGGACTGAAAAGGCTGGTATACCTGGATTTCTCACACAATCGGGTGTCAAAGATGGAAATAGCACTATTCAGAGATTTACATAACCTGGAAACATTAAAAATGCAAGACAATTTTATTGAACACATTCCAGAAAATGTATTCAGCTCGCTAAGCAATCTGCAGACATTAACATTATCAAACAATAGACTTACGAATATAGAGAGCTATGCTTTTATGGGCTTGCAAGTGCTATCTGTTTTGTCTATAGACAGTAATCGCATATCCAAAATACATCCACATGCATTAAGGAATTGTTCTTTGCTACAAGACTTGCACATCAATGGAAACCGGCTCGACGAAGTTCCACTTGCATTAAAAGCGATACCTCAGTTGAAAACCCTTGACTTGGGAGAAAATCTTATTGTGAGCATAGAAAATGCATCGTTCATGACAATGGAACAAATGTATGGTCTCCGATTAACAGAAAACAACATTGGCAATATCAGCAAAGGCGTCTTCGACAAAATGACATCCCTGAAGATTTTGAATTTATCAAGAAATAAAATTCACAAAATTGAAGCCGGTGCATTTGATGCAAACGTGAATTTGCAAGCAATAAGACTTGATGGGAATTACTTAACAGACATCGGTGGACTTTTCGCGAAATTGCCTAATTTGGTGTGGTTGAATATTTCTGATAACCGATTAGAATGGTTCGACTATGCAATGATCCCAACCGGATTGCAGTGGCTGGATATTCACGCTAACAGGATAGCTGAACTTGGAAATTACTTTGAGATTGAATCGCAACTATCGCTCAGTACTTTCGACGCCAGTTCTAATAAGTTAACAGAAATAACTGGAAGTGCAATACCAAACTCAGTGGAAATGTTGTATTTGAATGATAATCTAATTTCAAAAGTGCAATCCTATACGTTCTTCAAAAAACCTAATTTGACTCGAGTTGATTTGTATGGAAATAAAATAACAAGCTTGGACCCAAATTCATTGAGAATATCTGCTGTGCCACAGGATAAAACAGTGCCAGAATTTTTCATAGGCGGAAATCCCTTGGAGTGTGATTGCACAATGGATTGGCTGCAAAAAATAAACACTGGAAATAGAGCTAGAACACAGCCAAAGTTGATGGATTTAGACAGCATTAATTGCAAGCTATTGTATAGTCGTGGAAATGCTCAAGTGGCTTTGATTGAAGCAGCGCCTCACCAATTTTTGTGTAAATATGAATCTCACTGCCACGCACTATGTCATTGCTGTGATTTTGATGCCTGCGACTGTGAAATGACTTGCCCTAACAACTGCACTTGTTACCATGACCCGTCTTGGTCTGCCAATGTTGTCGATTGTGCTAACTCTGCTTATGTGAATATGTTGCCGGAAAAAATACCAATGGAGGCCACAGAACTATACCTTGATGGTAATGATCTCAAAGTTTTACCAAGCCACGCTTTTATAGGCCGTAAGAAGTTGAAGATTCTGTTTTTAAATGCATCAAATATTGAGACGGTCCACAACAGAACATTTAATGGATTGAAGGAATTGGAAATACTATATTTGGATTACAACAGCATTTCTGTTCTTGAAGGACAAGAATTTGATGGGTTGGACAACTTACAAGAACTGCATATTAATAATAATAAGATCAAGCGCATAGGAAAGGAAATGTTTAACCATATGGCACGATTAAAAGTGTTACACCTGCATCATAACAGACTTGTTACGTTGACAGTGTGGCAAATCAATCCAGCGATAACGGAAATTACACTTTCATTTAATCCATGGTCATGTGATTGCGAATACACTGAAATGTTCCGCGAGTGGACGAAGAGAGTGAATTCTATAAAAGATCTGACGGACATCAAATGCATTTACTCGAAAGGGAATACGACTGAACTAGCTGTTTATAATGAAAGCATGTACAGCGATCCTGACACTGGATTTAAAATTTCAAGTGAAAATGGAACTATGTGCACTGGATTGCCTAGCATTAATAACAGTATCAACGGAAACTTAACTGCTACCAGGACAATAATCACTAACGAAGAAGTGCAAGATTACATACCACTCCTAGTTGCTACTCTAGGTTGCTTCTTAGTTGTGTCGATAGTGAGCATGATTATTTTCATATTCAGACAAGAAATGAGAGTATGGTTTCATTCAAAATTTGGCGTGAGATTGTTTTATCGTGCCAGTGATAGAGAAGACTCAGAGAAGATGTACGATGCTTTTTTGTGCTACAGTTCCAAAGATGAAGTATGGGTTACTGAAGAACTTGCATCCATGTTGGAGCGCGGTGACCCGTCTTACAAACTTTGCCTACATTACCGCGACTTATCCGCCCACGTGACAGAGAAGATAAGACAAGCTGTTGAATCTTCGCGTCGTACAATCATGGTGCTCAGTGAAAACTTTCTAAGATGTGAGTGGGTACGGTACGAGCTAAAATCGGCTCTTCACCAAGTACTAAGAGACCGGCGAAAAAGACTGATAGTAGTGTTATTAGGTCAAGTGCCTCAAAAGGATTTAGATCCTGATATAAGACTGTATTTGAAAACCAATAAGTGCCTTCATGCGGACGATCGACTGTTTTGGGAAAAACTAAAGTTTGCGTTGCCTGATGTGCGCAACAACCAGCGATGTCGGGGAGTGCCGAGTCCGGTGGTGGGTGGCGGGCTGGCCATGCACCGGCACCACCACGCGCGCAATCACCTGGGCATGCTGCCGCAGCCGCCCGTACACGGCGCGCACCCCGTGCTCCCCCCACATCCCTCCCACACGTCCCACCAAGTGCCACCGCGTGCGTCTCCCCGCACTATGTCCGTCCATGTGTAAGTGTAAGTGAACTGTTCAAATGTCACTCTCAGTGAACAAAGTGATTTCATAAATAAGCTAATGGAGTGATCAAAGACATTACAAAAAGTGACCGTTTTGTTTTAAATTTGTGATGGCTAGTCGGTTAGCGTTTACGAACTGTACATAATTAAAATTACTTGTAGTCATAGTAGTGTAAATACGCATGATTTTGTAGATGTTTTTGGAATAAGCTTATAATAAATAATCTATAAAAATGTTACGTATTAAAAGGTCTGTTGTAACAACTTTGTTGTAATCACAATGTCTGTCATATTATGTGATCTGAGCTTAACTAAATCAATGTATAAATAAATAGTTGTATGAGTTAGGCCTATTTAGGCTGTGTTTGTTGGGCAAAACTTGCCGACTACTATTAAATAAAATGGCAATACTGCCGCAATCTGTGATAAAATTAGATATAGTTAGCGTTCATTTTATATCACATTAATGTATATTTTGTATCGTAGTCTGAACTTAAAGAATATTTATTGTGGAAAACACATAATCAAAAAGCATAAAATTGGAAAAAAATACGAATGAAAAATAAAATACAATTCAATCATAATAAGTCTATTTTTACTTTCATTATAGAAAATACCCACGGTCCTCATCACAATTAAATACCATACACATTGAAACATTATTTATGTACCTACATTGCACATGCATGACACATAATTTTTTGCAATAAGCGATATTTCAAACAGATACCATCGGAAAAACACTCCTATTTAAAAATCTTGAAAGATATTTAAACATATATATTGTTTTAATAAGAATTTTACTTGCCTATTACATAGGGTAGACAACATCGCAGAATTCATGCTAGTAACAAATAATAGATACACAAGCTAGATTATTTAGTTACCTCATTCCTAAAATAAATCTCAAGGGGAGAGAAAAATATACAAAAATCTCTTCAGTATTTTCAGTATTCTGTATAATTTTCTCATAGTAACTTTACTCTATTAGCAACATATAACTCAATTAAACGTACATTTTTAAACACACACAAATTGTTAGTAAGTTTAATACAGCAACTGAGTGCATTTTAAAATTTTATGAAAACAATATCCACGTTTCTGTTGATGACAACAGTAACTGTTCCATCTTATTTAATTTACATCTTATGTGGCTTCATACCGTGCTTAAAATTTACATATAAATGGACACGATTCCTTTTTAATGTACAGATTAATTTATTTTAGAATATCCAATCCCAATGTGACCATATCGAGAAGTTGCAGTAAATCCATACATGCTGGTTTCATGAGAATTCTTTTGTAATAATGATTATATTCTTATGCTTACTAAAAGCAAAAGTTGTTAATTGCAATCAAATGTTTAAATTGAATATGTGAAGGGTTTAATAAACTTTAGCAGGGAGTCGTTAAGACCAAATACAAATTTAATCTGAGTCCTCAATAGTTTCCCATAGAAATAAGGTAGGTACTTATGATAACATTATATACTACAGATTCCACATACAGTAATGTAACTCTTTGAATACATGCTAGTAAAATAGGCTAAAATTAACATAGGACAAACTCAGCAATTAGCAAGAATATGCAGAATCAAGTGAAGCCTACGCATGAAACCAAATATTCTGTAAGTGATACTTTATATTTTTTTATTGTGAATCTAGCCATATTTTACCTACACATAAATTCGCCCTATTGTGAGAATATGACAATAATTACCATATAATACAAAATAAATAAAATTTAATGGCTTGTTAACACTTTTAAAATGACTTAAAAGGTATGAAAGGGTTATTTAATATTCTTTATATTTATAATCACAACTGGTTGGCACTGTTAAGTAATTAAAGCCAGAATTACAACAGCTATAACCGATTATGAATACATTATTAATCCCACTTTCATCTTCTTGATTTATTTACAACTTATTCACGGGTACACATAAAGTAGCAGTCATTTGGTTTGAAAAGAAGAGGTTACCAGAAAAGTTTCCAAGGGGGTTTGAAAAAGGGGTAAATTTATAGATTTCGATGTGCTTTTTGTAATTTTAACTTTGCCTTTACCTTAATGTTTGCTTCTAGTTTAATGTTTTCGAATGTATCCATTGTTAAACTAGCTTGTGCCAGCGGCGTCGCCCGCGTGGTGTTCGATATTTGTCCCACGGGATCATACTACCGGGATAAGAAGTATCCTACGTGTTAATTCAGGTTGTAAACTATGTGTGTTCTAAATTTCAACCACACCCGTTCAGTAGTTTTTGCGTGAAAGTGTAACAAAAATCCGGACATCCTCACAAACTTTCGCATTTATAATATTAGTAGGATGAGTAGGAAAGGAGATATTGTCAAAAAACTGTGTAAAGGTGCCATTTTTCCAATATGGCGGCGAACGGCAATGATACAATAGTTGAAATTCAGGAAGAACATTATAAAATTATCCATTTTCGAAACTCCTAAGAAAGTTTTCAGGTTAAACTACCAAATGACTGGGTTATATAATCTGAGCGAGTGTGTGAAAATTCAAACAAATATTGCTAAAATAGGATATACTGAATACTAACTATTGTGGCTCCTGGAAATCTCTACATCTAATACATTAGAAAATCACTTTCCAAATAGATTTCCAATAACCAGCAATCTTATTTATCCTACAATTCTGCTATCAATAACAGCATACACATATATTACACTGTTCAACATTCCATAGAAATGAGATCTCATAGCTATACGTACTCTCAAGTGGATAGGCGTGTGCATGCGAAGTTTTTTGCCACAGGATCAGTGGGGATCCGGCCGACGACCGCGGTCCTTCAATCTGAGGTAACGAGCCCTTGGCTCACACCTAAGCAGGCGCGAACGACGCAACTGGATGTCCGACGCTTGGAGCCAGACGCTCTCGCTCGAACAAAAGGATGGCGCGTTTACACCTTGTACGCCGATTGCATTTACAAGCGTTTTACAGTCACGAGCCTTGCTTTTATTGTTGGGAATCATTATATCGATGGAGTTGCTGAAACACTTTGATGAAATGATTATGTACTTACTGGAACTGTTAACGATGTTCGAGTTTTCTCTACTGTATTGAATATGGGTTAAAGTTAATTTTCCTGTAAGGTTTACTTGTGTTAGTTTTGTGTAGCTTTGTATAATTAATTGCACACTTAAATATGAAAATGAATAAGATGTGACACAGTTTTTTAATAGGAATACTTATGAATACGAATAAGATTCTTATCCGATTTAATTTTGCAGTCTAATTGTAAGTTGTCTAATTTCGAAAAACTACATAACATACTTACATTTTGGCAATCTACTTCATGTAAGTACCTACCAATAGCTGGACAAAGAATACTTTCATGTTTACTTAAAATTGTAACCCCACACCACCACCCATTTTAATATGTCTCTGGAAACATTATTTA
Source organism: Diarsia rubi (assembly GCA_932274075.1). Classification (NCBI taxonomy): domain Eukaryota; kingdom Metazoa; phylum Arthropoda; class Insecta; order Lepidoptera; family Noctuidae; genus Diarsia; species Diarsia rubi. The sequence goes on along the minus strand of OW026424.1, from coordinate 12,029,706 downwards.
GGTGAAATACCAACAGCCCCCGTCAACATTATTCGAGTCCCAAAGTACTCGTAGTTCTGACAGATCTTTGTCCCATAATCGTTCAGTTATAATAATACACGGTGATGTGTTAATCTTGAGCACTACTAAAAGCGAGTGAACTACCTACGTTTAAACATGAGTAACTTTTAAAATGTAACATGATACAAATAATCTACTGTTGTTTACATTCTAGAAGACACGCAAATAAAAATGTTGTTGTTCATTTTCATGATTACTCCTCATCATCTGCCCAGCTTTATTCACCCGACTTCCAGTCTAAGCGGGTGCAGCTGAATACCAATATGTCAATCTATTTTCATGAGTACTTAACGCCCCTAAAGGATAGTTGACAAAAAAATGTAATAAGTCTGTCAGATAGATTTCCAAAAAATATTGGACACAATTTTTTTTCTTTTTTCATATATACAAAAAATGAAGACGATACAGTGCTTCGAAAACTCGTGTGACGTCACACCGCACAGCATTTTTTACCACGTAGTGACGTCAAAAGCAAAACTTATGATCTTTGACGCGTTTTATCTTATTATTTTTTTTATTAATTTGATGAAACAAAAAACACCTATCCAATATTTTTCGATAATATAACTGACGGACTAAACAGAATCATGTTTTGTTTAGTCAGAAAACATCCCTATTGGCCACGTTTAACGAAACACCCAGTATAATGCCCACACTTAACTGTTCATCTTGCTTAGAATACGTTGTTATATAATAACTGAAACCAGTTCAAATCAGCAATAAAATTAGCCGGATTTTATTGCTGATTTGAACTGGTTTCAGTCATAAAGATCCAGCTATATCTTTATTCTGCGTTAAGCAAGTTTCAGCGATTGCCAATGCATTCCTGAAGTTAATATCAGTGATAAAGAGTATGATTTATTAGATTATTCAATGGTTTAGAACTTGAGAAGATAGTTCCATTTGCGTTAAGATTTTACAGTTTTCTGGAATGCGTAGGTGTATGATGGTACATTAAAAACTATATTAGAATAGAATATTTTGCATATTATGTATTCTAATACTTTGCTCTTTTAACTCGGGGACTTTGTTTAACCACATTTTCCTAGCTAAAACACTAACTGCGGTACTCAGAGATATTTAATGATCTGAGTGCGGCAGTAAGACTATTTAAATTTTATTCTATACTTACTATTGGTCTAAGGAGGAGCTCGTGGCTTAATAAGAACTGCCACTCGGGTCGATCTTTTGGTTAAGCTGCACTTGCCTAGGTCGATCGGTGGATGGGTGACCACCCATTACATACCGAGTTTCCTCCGTGCCTCGGAAAGCACGTAAAGCTGTTGGTCCCGGGTGCCATATATAGATCTTTGGCAGTCGTTACGGGTAGTCAGTGACCTGAAAGTCTGACATCCAGTCTTACCAAAGGGTATCGTATTACCTAGTATTAACTGGGTTGTGGAGGTCAGATAGGCAGTCGCTCCATGTAAAATACTGGTATTCAGCTGCAACCGGTTAGACTGGAAGCCGACCCCAATATAGTTGGGAAAAGGCTAGGCAGATGATGAGGCAGATGACTTACTATTGGTCTAAGAGCCGGTAAAGATCGACCTTCACAGCTCTGATAACCAGATGAGACGTATTTCTTATTAAATATAATTTATAAACAAATATACCAATGATAACAAGTATAAAAAAGTGGTAATAGATAGTTTTTTTTTGCTATTTTTTGCATGGAAGCCTATATGATTGGTTTTGTAATTAAAATATCTAAACTTTGATATCAATTTCTAGCAGATCGGTGTAGTTACCTATATTGACTTACCTGTTCACAGCTTGCCAGGTAGCCATACACAGAAATGAGTAGGCGAGCTTACCTAGGCATATTCTGTGTGTTAAAAACTATCGAGATAAAATTCATTCGGTTATAAAAAGAGTTAAGGTGATGAAAGAAAATTGATTAAAATTAAATTAAATTAAAAATAGTTATGACCACTTTTTTATGGGCAAGTTATCAAAGCCATATATGTTTATAAATTATATTTGATAAGAAATACGTCTCATCTGGTTATCAGAACTGTGAAGGTCCATCTTCACCCTCTCCTCTACTATATTAATATAGTATATCATTTTTTTTTTTAAACGTAACCCCACACTAGGAATTGCTCCTGTATTGTGGGTGCGTTCACAAACTTTAAACTCACAAACACAAATACCCAGACCCGGAACAACTATCTGTAGGTCATACAAATATTTGTTCCGTGCGGGAATCGCGCCATCAAGACGAATCTCGTTAGATTCGTCTTGATGGCGCGATAAAGGGATTTGAATAAAATATACGTCGTTACGTATATTTTATTCAAATCCCTTTATCCGTTTAGGAGTTATGAGGGAACAAAGAAACGGACATACATACATACATACACGCCAAACACATAACCCTCCTTTTGGACTTCGAAGCAGTCGGGTAAATAGACAAAATATAGGATTACAAACACTCCGCTTGGAGAGTTGGCATCACTTCATACCCCATAATATTTTCCTTAGTTTCCCGGAATATCAATGCCCTCATAAAGGTGGTATACGGTAATAATGCATTGGATTAATTGCTTATTGTATCGCATCTACGTTGAATAATAATCGTTCACGAGTAGCATAGTAAATCGACTATTAAATCAATTCTTGCGGGTTGCAAAGAAAAATATGAAGCGAATGCCTACTATGAGATTGTGCGGATTACTTATTTATTTTAGGTATCAAGATCTATATACATTATTAAAAAATAAAAACAAGTTTCATCAGTGTCTTCAACTCAAAGTCACTAAATCAAACAATGAATTTTTCAAAGTCTCAATAGAATTTTTCCATAAATTTTTGTTAGGTCAAAAATACCCATAGGCTGTAGAGTTTCTCAAGTCGACGCATCCATCCGTCCCGACGAGGGTAATGCTCTGCGCGGCCGCAGACCCCGGGCAAACGCATGCTGCGGTCAGCAAAGACCAACGCACTTCAAACAAAACCCATAAACACATCATAATATACAACAACAAATTATTGTACAAGTACAACACGCATGTCGAAAAGCGTGACAGAAAATTAATTTACATGTCAGCAGTGAAACAAGGCTATAATTTCGAAATTCGCAATGTCATGGTAATTGCTTACTTGTCAAAATAGTAATTACACATTTCAATTTTTTCGTCTCGAATAGTACTCAACTGTCCGTTACGGGTATCAGCAAACATCGTCTAGGTAAACAATGAGAAATCGCATCTTCAAACACAAGTCGCGCTCACAGTCACCAACATCCATAAATTAAGCTAGAGAATAACATACAGGTGAAAAAAAATAAAAACGAGACGCCGCACTGTGTACAACATTAATCAGAGCTCTGAGAAGGCGTAGAGAATTTATTTTACGATTGTTACAGCACCGATGAAACGTTAAAAATGCTGTCGGAGCTATATTGAAACATTCGATGCATTGTTCGAGCCCGATTGAGTCGATAACGCACCGCGGTTCCGACTTATAGCCCCACTATAGCACCTTGTTGATTTTCCAACGTAAACTGTCGGATACGACCCGCCCGTAACTAGTTTCATTTTTATTAGTACTGGTTTAGTGTAGAACGGAACGCGACTCCGTATCGATCGTACGATTAAACCACTAGATATCATAATCACCGGTCTGTGCGTTTATCGAAAGTATAATCGGAGAGCGGCAATAAATTTGTCTCATTTTAATATCCTAGAGCGTGTAATGTTCCGCCATAACCGTTCTCGATGTTTGGACTTAAATCTCATTAGAAGCGCGAGGGGAAAAAACTGGGCATCGGGCCGCCTGCGCCCGTCGTACGGAAGAGTTCAACGAGGTGCCCGCGCGCCCGTATCCATAGTATTTGTAGAGCTTGATCTACATAGGTACAGCACTTCGAAACAAAACTGCTTTTTTTGTGTTTTCTATCATTTCATTAAACATTACCTACAATACATTCATAATTATATCATTTCTTAAAAAAGTGATAGAATAGAGGGAATAATAAAATCCATTGGTATAAATTGCACTAAGCCAAAAACTCTTTTTTTTTGTCCGATTTTTTAAAAGAAAATCTTAACACAACAATCGTTCTCAAAAACAATAAAAACAATCTTCCCAACAGCCACATTCCCCACGCAATTTTGATATCAAATTAACTTTTTTTAGAGAGGTTGTTAAAAGGCGGTACTGTTAAAACATAACGGTGCACGAAAGATGTTCGCGAAATCAGCTTCGGCGCTGTTGACGGAGCAGTTAAGCTTCACTATAAATACGAGTGTTAATCTCTCTCGTTAACGTTATGAGCCAACCTGTTATTTTGTACTGCTATTACGAAACCAAACAATATCACGTGCTGGTTTATAATGTGTTCCGTTGTGACTCACCAAAGCAACGATCTTCATTGGACGCGAAACAATTTTGACGCAAATTATACGCTGTTATAAGCAACAACGATAATTAAGTTGCCTGCATGAGATTAATTTGATTATCAAATTCTTATTTCAATTATGTTCACAGGCAGTTATTATTTCAACGAAGCTATTTGTTTTAACTACGTATCTTGAAATTAACGGATAATAATCTAGTCTCGTCGTGAGACGAATGTACTTTGCATTAACCTCTTTTCGACATAAAAGCTACGTACTACAATTATGAAAATGACTGCGGACCTATCACGTGTAGTGTCGTAACTGGACCGTAATTCTTAATAAACTGAGCATGTTGGGAAACTTGTACTTATAGCTAAGTTATGAATGTAGTGATGTAAGGTAACAAGATTTTGCTTTGGTTCAAATATTTGAGTTCTATTACATTACAATAACAAGTTTATCGTGACAGACGGTCTCCACAAATCGCAAATAATGAAAACATTTAAGATTTGTGCCACACAAAAATTACATTTCTATAAATAATCCATAGTAAAAACTGATTCAATTGAAACATGAGCGGTTTAATACATGAATTCGTCACGCCTTGTTATAATGGCTCGAACATTTCTCGCCTAAACAAATGTAGTGGACGAGGCGTAAAACGACCAATAGAATCGCTTTGTTTGGTCTTAAGTGCTCCGAGTGGTTACTTTAATTACTTATTGATACCCACTCGAGTCGTTAAGTGTGTAAAGCAGCTATCGATGAACAAACAATTCCACTACACCTGGTACTGTTATGTATGACATAGTATACGGTATTAAAAGTTAACGTTTGAATAACATTCGTACTAGTGTTTAAATTAAACGAGAAAATGGAACTGAAAAAGTTCAGATTTTAAAAGTTAAAACAGATGTAAAAGTTTGCGTATTGTATGACAATTGACCATGCACTGTTGCAGATGCAGTACTCATTTAGATTTTAAACGATCGTGTTTATGCCCTACAATATGAAGTCTCCAACCCTTACAATAAAACTAAAAGCAATTTCGATAAGACAACAAGCCCGGTTCAATCTCCCCAGATACTTCCACACCTTCCCAAATCACAGTATCCCAATGGTAACAAGCATAATTGGTTGCCGCAGGTTTAAACTAGTCGCCCGATATACCTTAATGGTTAGAAGTATTTAACGGTGAGATAAAATCTTAACAAAAGCGATTTGGTTAGCCGTCTTGTTTTGGTACTCACATACCACACATATGCATCTATACACCAATCTAGCCTGGTGCGTCCAGCAAAATTGGACCTCTAATTCTTGACTATATTTCTCCTAAGCGGACCGATGTCCGCAAGTCGATGGAGAGCAAGCGGAGTCAGGTGTCATCATAAACTGGTGGTTGTATAAATGTATTGACCCCGGCTTCGTGCCGCGAGTGTCGGTGCCTCGTCTATGATATGTAAATGATAATTGGTTCCCGAATAGAAAACGTTCTGTTTATGTTGCTCGGAACGTTCGGGGAGCAAGTGTCGATAATAATTTTAATACGCCCATACCGTACACTTTGACTGTAATTATGTGATAAGATTATGTTAATATTTTTATTTGTTTATGGCACCATAATGTCAACACCTTGCACGGCAACAGAACAGATGTATAACAAAGTATATCAATGCACGACAGTTATATGTCGCAATAAAAGTCAACTACACTACTGCACACGAGTTCATGGGAAACCGGGTCATACAAAGTAATGGTGGTAAAAGTTACTTCATAAATGTGCAATATAAACACAAAGAATATCATAGTTTACCACATGACGGATTGATTTACTACAATTACAATAGACGAACATAAAACCAAAATCAAATGATAAGCTCTTTATACGCGTCCACATGCTGCGATTATGCGTAAATCCCTAACAATACATTAGAGAGCAAACTCATTTCTTACACAATCAAATAATCCGGTTAAAATGTATGTCGTCAGCGTTTCACCCGGGGGAGCACTGGGAGCAGGCGAGACGGTGGCGACCGAGCCAACCTTTTGTCGTGAATGTCACGCCACTCGAATTATCCGAGACGCTTTTACTCATTAATGGACGGTTTTATTTGCTCTTATTTAATTTAGCATTTATTCAATCTGCCCCCGGCGATACGTGTTGTGTGCCGTGTTCTTATTTCGTTTGCACCTTTTGTGACAGGGCTCATTGAGGGCGAGGTGTCGGGATGTGTTCCCGCGGCTCGCGGCTCACTTTACACGTACAACTCCGGCGCCTTTCATCGCGCACAAAGCGTAATTGAATCCCACAGAATCCTACGCAGGCCGTAAGATTTAATAGGGCATTTAAACACTCGCATTGGCCATTGTGAGACGGTTTTGTATGCGATTATTCATCGCAAAACCACAACGCAGCTAGCTTTCCGCGAAAGCGCGTTGCATGTGTTAGACTAAGTGCGGCATGAAATGTACCCCCACGTGTGGTTCCACATAAAGCTCTAAATACCGGTTCTACAAACACTGCTCAACGTTAAAACACACACAGTCCGCGTAGCGAATCCAACCACACTGGAATATTATTTTCTTAATGTAATTGTTAATAGTTGCAGTAATTTTCTTAAACGAAAGACAGGAATTAATTTTAAGTGTAAAGTTGTGTTGGCGTAAGAAGAACCCTCGAGCCCGAGGCCTGCTCGTAGTCGTATAAATTTAACTGAACGTCAGAGCAGCTTAGTAGTGGTGTAACAACGAATAGGAACTAAACGTGTGGACTGAATGCCGCCGATGTAACATGGCCTACCGTTTCTGCGCACAGCCACTTTCTAGCTAGAGTGTTGCAGCCAAGGATTGGAGTTCTCGAATAAATGGGCGCGACAGTCAGCTCGTAAAATTGGAAATGGATCCTCGTAAATCGGCGATATTGAGCCGAGTCGCAAATTGCTGCGCGTACGCGGCCGCGCATTCGGGTTCTTGATCAGACTGAGGTTCACAACACTTATATGCGCTTTTCTTAGCAAAGCTCGTAAAGTTTGATTCAATATAATAATAAAAATCATATTGTGAACCATTGTAATTCTCTTTATAAGCCGCCATTGTGTTTGTTAGAATCAATTATATTCGGTTTATTTCTTATTAATATTATTTACGGCGACTGTATCAATTTAGTGAATATTAATCTGCAGAGATAAACGATGTAATTGATGTTTAACTTGATCAAGTCTACATAAAAGGACATCCGACAAAATTAACCAAAAAGTAAACTAGGCGGCCAAATAAAATTATGCATAAAATATATTATGATAGTACATGAATACCTTAACATTTTTTTTAAACGTTATTCCTCTACTTAGGTCCTGAACTCCTGATATGTGAGTCACTACATACGGTGGAAATGTTCCATATATTTTTTTTTCACTAAAATATATTTCAACCGCGTGTACAGTAGCGTTGAAAATGCCGAAAATTTAAATTTGTTTTTTTTTTTTCGGAAAAATCTAAATTCTCGTGTTTAGGTACCGTATTTTTACCCGACTACGGCGAAGCCAAAAGGAAGGGTAATGATTTTGGCAGTCTATGTATGTATGTATGTATGTATGTATGTTTGTATGTTCTACACAATTCTTTCTAATACGGAATTTAAATGTCAAATTCGAAGCTAGAAAAAAATTAAATTAAGATAATCATAACATGTTTGGTATCAAATGAAAGGCTTGACGAGTACATCACAAATTATATTATATTATAGTTCAAGTCAACATATAACGTTTAAATAGCGGTCAAACAGTTCTTGCGGTCTAGTCTGTGTTATTAACTCGTATTATGTAAATAACAAACCAACATTTAGAATATTCATTACGTATTTATTGAATAATACACAAAATTTAAATTCAAATAAAAAAAATAGTTTAAAAACTAAAACCCGACAACGAATAAAAACGCAGACTAATAAAACCGCGGTCTTAAAAGTATTAAACAAGAAAAATCGTCTAGTAAGTAGATAATTTGATAACTATTATAGAGGACAGTCGTAGTTGCATGCCACTGATACCTGATGTTTCTTCATAGCGTTCTCATTGACACAGAAGTCAGCTCAGGTCGATTTAGTAATAATAAAAATGTTTAGGTAGTCATGATGATATGATAATATGTATAAACTTGTCTTTGTCCAGGTAGTACTTTGAATTTTGGTTCAAAAATGTATGAAGCAGATCATCTGCCTAGCCTCATACCAACTATGTTGGGGTCGGCTTATAGTTTAACCGGATGCAGATGAATACCTACTAAGTAGTTTTTATCATGGAGGGACTACCAATCTGACCTCACAAGCCAGTTAGTTCTGAGTAATACTCGTATTCTATGACATCCCTTGGATACTCGTATAAGATAAGTCAACATTAAATTATTGAATAGATAATTTAAAAAATATAGCCATTCAGGTGCGCCTTTATTTTTTAAACTAAAGCTATTCCGTTAAAAGAACCCAACAGTTTATGATTTAATGACGCAATGTAAACCTAGTGTTTGATATTCAGGTAACATTAAACTTGGTATGAAGAAGCTTGTAGGCGGGCGATGTATAAATTAGCTTGTCATAAAAGTTTTAATGTGCGGTCATAGAGAAACTACACAGCGTCCTGTTTCCCTTAGTTCAGTAGTCTGAAATCTATAAAAAAAAAGTTGGAGATGGTATGGTTCGGTCCGGGCGTCACCTATAAAAATGCAATATCATACATCGATCAGGTGGTACACAGGGCCAACAATGGGCTGGCCATTGTGGACTGCTATCTAATCGTAATGAATATAAATTTTCAGATGACATTTACGATCGGTGCGCGCCGTGATACTGCATCTATATAAACGTGTTAGATAGAGGTTTTAATACACGCACACATTGGCGAGATCCAACAATAAAATACTCGGGTACACCGCCTGGTATCAATTTGTAGCATCACCGGCGTAAAATATCCCACTTATCTTTCCATTTATCAACAAATATTGTTAGAATCAATGTTTTCAGTGAGTCAAGGATAAGTTCTACAAGTGTTCAACAGGCCATTCGCCCTGCATTGCAGGACTTGTAACATTTATTTGCAACGACGAAGAGTTTCGTAAATAAGTACTTGCTAATTAAAATTATTTAGTTCTATAGACTTGAAATTCTGTACTATTTTATGTCATTGCTATACGATATTTAAAAAAAACACCCTATTTCTTAGGGTGTTTTTTTTCACATAACCTAGAACATCTGTCTAGCTGCGCAAAGTTAGTTCTCTGCCTTACACACATCAAGACACAGCACATACGGATATTTATACCTACGCATAGATGTCACGTTAGCTCACCTGCTAGATTAGAATTCTAATGATTTAACAATCGAATTTTAATGGATTATGAGAATGGATAAAGTAAGGAATAAGTATATTAGAGGAAGTCTGAAAGTGGCGTCTGTCATAAAAAAAAATGAAAGAAAGTCGTCCGTCTTGGTCATAAGGAGGGATGAAACGCATGTGACTAAAAGGTGATATTAATGTAGATGGATCGAGAGGGAGAGGAAGGTCAAAGAAAAGATGGATCGATTGTGTGAGAAATGATATAAAAGAGAAGAGAGTAAATGATGCCATGACGACTGACAGGGAAGAATTGAAGAAGAAAACGTGTTGCGCCGACCCCAAATAAAATGGGACAAGAGCAGAAAGATGTGAAGATCCATAATTTTTAAAACCATATTTGTAGGTACACCGGAAACGTCAGAATATTATTATCGTAATTTATATTACACATAATAGCTTTGTACAATATTCTGACACATAAATGAATTCTATTTTAGAAAAAAAAATTGAGAATCCTGTATTTTTTTTTTTTTTCATCAAGAAGTGTATACACAAATAGTATTGTAAACATTCACAGAGTTCTGGAATCTACTAGAAATACTCAAAGGAAAGACGTAAATTAATAGAATACAGAACATTCCATAATTACAACTCAACGGCTTTACCCCCGCAGTGAACCGGGTTCAGAAGAGGATACGAGCGAGTGAATTATTTATCACAATGACATCGGCTGGCATATAATTTGCCATGCACGCGGCTGACGCGGCCCACCATTATGCTCTTCGCCGATTCATTCGATATAATGAGAGCCACACTCGCTACCGGCCATTCGGGCATTCGACCATTTTTCCACAAAGAATTACCGAAACACCGACGCTGCGTGAACGCAATGGGGAACGAGAATTATCAACACAGTTTTCGTTCCCAATTTTGAACAGCGGAGCTGTTACAACTATGGGCATTAAAATATATCACTTTCTATAAATGAGAGACCTTTGGCCTGCAGTGAGATAATTAAGGCTGAATACTGTTTTTGCATGACCCTGGTGAAAAAAAAAGAAGGTTAGGTACAGTCACGAGCAAGTATATGTAAAAGCGATTTTCTCCTACTGCATTAACTGTTATCTTCTGTCTGTTGTCAGCGTGCATTGGAGCGCAGCATTCTAGGCGTCAAACTAACCGACCATGTACGCGTCACAACACTGCGCTCCAAAACACAAATTGCTGACGTTGCTCAAAAATCCGCTAAGCTTAAGTGGGACTGGACAGGGCGTCTGCCGCATGCCCAATGAGCTGTAGGCCAAAATAGGCACTTTCTGGAGCCTTGACACTGTCAGAAAGCGTCGCGGCTCGCGGTAGACCTCGTAGTAGATGGCGAGATGATCTGGACAAGACCAACGACCAGTGGTCCACATCGGCCTTAGAGTAAAATAACTGGAAGTCATGGGGAGAGGCCTTCGTCTTGCAGTGGGATGATACAGGCTGACAATATCAGTATCTGTCCGTTACGTTACTCATACTATTACGAAACAGGTTTTTATCTTAAAGTAGAAACTGTTGATTCACAAGAAAATCGGGTTTGAATTTTGCTGCGTGTATATAAACAAAACATTAACATATTTGTGCTCATAATCGTCCTCACTTAATGTCAGATGGCAGGACTAGGGAAGGCTTGGCATTTAAAAAAAAGCCACACTGAAGTAACTTAAACCCAATAGCTTACTTACTTAACAAATAAACTCATGTGAACTAATTGGTAGGTCTATATCTTTCTTGTTTTACTTCTTAGTAAAAAGAAACAAATATTTTTAGTCTGTGCCTAACAGCGGCTCTAGTTAAACGGCAATTTATGGATACAGGTCTCAAAAGCCATGCTTACAGTCTGAATGGAAAACGAAAGGAAACGTAAGTTGTTACAGCTACTGTTATTAAACCATACTTGTTAGAGGATATAAATAACACATGTAGTTATTGTCTAGCAAGGTATGACTTAATCTACAGATTGTGTTAGCATTAGCATCGTGGGTGGTTGATTCTACAACTGCTTCTGTGCCGATTATGGTATGACATTTAATACTATTTTTAATGCGAAAGATTGTGAGGATGGATGGATGAGTCCATAACTAATTTATAATCATAGTGTGAAATATTGTTATAGTTGAAAAAACTAAAAAACATGACTTAGACTGACGTCATTTTATTTCTCGTATTTTTGTCAGCAAACCCTTTCATTTGGTACCCATATCATGGGAATGCCTAAAAAAATAACTTTCCCGCCATCCGTCTTTGGGAGTTCGCCATATTGGATTTAGAATAACGTCACTCAGCTAACCGTACATTTTCAACCAAGACATGTAATTATGCAAAATTACAGTTCAATTGGAATTATGGGAAACTGGGACGTGGGTCAAATTTAATTTCAAGACTTTTTAACATTTACAGACTTTTTAACATTTACAGACTTTTAAGAAGATCGATGCTTGCAAGGGGATTCCTAACTTACAATGACTGACCAGATTTCGCAGACGTTGATAAGATTTATGGCGTGGGTAGGTGGACTGACGGCCTGGTTTGATGAAATTTGCGTAACGTAATATGGAATGGATGAGACTATAATTCTCAGCATTAGGCGGATACAGGGTTAAATAAGCCATGTGGTTTATTGTATTTAAAGCAAGAGCCTCCAGGATTTACTATCACAACTTACGTCGCGCCGCCGTAATCGCAATCAACCCTGACGTTTTGGTTACTCTTCTCACAACATGAGCTTTTCGGTTACATCCCGTTTCGTTACTTCACCAATTCGCCAAATATATAAAATACGAGTACTATCACAAAAGATTCGTAACTATGCCTGTTTTCATTTCCGTTTGGTCAACTCTCTGTTGTGCAAGCTCGAACTCGTATATTAGTATTCATGTATCTTGATTCTATGTAGTTTTTTCGTTCAAGCTTAGCAAAACCCTATGTTTATTCGGTTAAAAAAACGGAAATAACTCGAAGTCGGCATTTATAGTGATCCTCAACTTATTTTCCCACAACAGAGTACTATTTTTGTGTTGGTTCGTACAAAGAGATATTAATTAAGGAAACTGTAATGACCGCTATAGAAATGCTTGAACACAACATCTATTATAACCAACACGGGAGGAGCTCGCAAACTAGTCTTCTATAGAGAAGATATTTATATGTGCCATATTATTCATGGTACATAAATAAATGTTACCTATAATTGCCCACGCAGCATACTGCATTAGCACATCTAGATATCTAACAATGCAAATTAGTGTAGATATCAAAACGGTTGATCGGCGCTCAGTCGGTTTGCATATTGTGTATTGTATGGAGTTTATCTCGGAACATTAATCACTTAAGTCATTCATATAAATAGATACATAGAAGAGTAGAAAAAATACGCAAAAACTTGGTCTGGATTATATTAGTAGATATGAAATTAATAGTGCATACTCATATGAGTATGCACTATTAATTTCATATATATGGTGATAATGTATTGGAAATAAATTGGTATCTGAAATTTAAAGCTTTTATTACTTAAGTTAGTCGAGTCGTAATAAATCTAGTCATACATAACACTAATAAAATAATCTATTTCTGAATATGTATACAAAAACGGAAAACCAAATAATATCCTTTGAACAAAATTTTAGGAAGACTAAAGAACCCCAAAAGTTTGTACACCCAATAACTCAATGAAGCAATCCAAATATGTGGAAAGCATAAACAAAGAATTCATTTAATTCAGGAATTTGACTGACACCACAGAATTCCAAAGGCCATAAAATACTAATTTTAAACCAGACACATATAAAGGTCCGGCGCAAACGAGAGTTATGGTATGGCCATAATCGACTCTAGCACGCCATCTCTCATAACGAAGGGATCACGTAACAAACAATATGATACTAAACATTCTCTAAACTTTAACAACCGGTTAAATACGTAGATAAAATTTAATTACACACATATATATTTGAATCGATCAAAATGGGCAGGCGCCGGCCGACCAATCAAGAATCAAGATGAAATGAGTGACATATTTTTTGAGCTTTTAGAATAAATTAACGCTGACAATTTTTATTGATCTTGTAGACATATCATAAATATCGATTGGGAAACATGAATATTTCAAAGGATTTTGAAAATAAACGACAATATCATGCTTGCGAGGTAATAATAGCCAATTCGCATGTAGTCAAGTTGAACCAATGCTGGATTCATTCACACATGAGATTAAGATACTTATAGGATTTAAATTACACGTCAGAAAAGTATTAATATATATTGGGAATAGATTTTTGGCAGTTCTAACGGCTGTTATACAGTAACAGTATATGGACGACATGAAAAAATTAACAGACGATGTAGACATGTGATAAATTGTTGTTAAAATAGTGAACTATGACATATGTTAGGTTCGTTCAGACAAGAGAGGCACGAAATACCGATCCGTGCCTGTTGGAGCACATCTCACACAAGCCTTCGGTATAAAAAGTGACGTCTCATTGATGTATTGACTAAAAAGAAGGCTTCTAGACCGTTAGCTAGTTAACAAAACGATGTGACTATTAATCACGCTACGATGACTATCTTTATCTTAACATGCAAGGGGGAAAGTTGATACATAACATGTATACCAAAGTTGCTACCTATATGAAAATATTCTTTTATATTTCAATAAAAGTTCTATCGATAAAAGCCCCCTACAGCCAGGCGAGGGCCAAAATAAGAAGCACATGTTTACATTCGTAAAATGTTAATTCAAATCTAGATTGCCACGAAAACATAGTCTGAAGCAAAGCAAAGCTCTACAAATATGTAAAACCGGAACATTAGGCCAGTATCGTTATTTTAAAGATTATTCGAGACGGCCACATGGGTTATCACTAGTTTTTGACCTCGACTTTAAATAAAAGAGAAGATTATACCGATACTGTTATTTTATTCGCTTGCAAATAGCCTTCCATCATTGAGATAAAGCTCACAATGAGCTGAATAAATAGATAAGTATCGCAGTCATTTAATTCTAATCTCGTTTAAAAAAATGTGGGTACTCACAAGCCAATATTATTATCTGAACAGTGATCTTACGGTCTACTTCTATCTACTGCATCTCACATGCGTGACCATATCAATGTGCGAGTGACGAAACTTACTGTAAGCCAGGCATTGGCACCATTAAGCCAATCCGCTAGCCAATAAGGTGGACACTTGACGTATGCCTTTCCATTAGGTTAGCGCGCAAGAAATACATCACAGCGAGCCTTAATCAAAGACGCGAAGAAACCGACCAAGATTAATACGTGGACAGCGAGGAGGAACGCGCGGAATTAGGAATTGGATACATACAAGCCGGACATACAAATGAACATGGTGTCAGGGAAAATATACTCTAATAGACTACTACGATACACTACTACTATGATATACTTTAATAAACTGATTTGTATGTCTAGTGGTCACAATAGGCATATTTACTGACTTAAAAAAATGTGATTCTAATTAGTCCGTCTGCGAGATTATCGTAGAATATTGGCTACGTATTTTTTGTTTTATCAAATCAATAAAAATTGCCGAAGATATAACGCGTCAAAGATTTGGGTGGGGATTGGTGACGTCATTGACCGCTAAAAAATGTCATACTAACGTCTTAGAGTATGTCGTCACACGAGTTTTCAAAGCACTTTATCGTCTTCATTGTTTGTTTACGTGAAAAAAGAATAAATACGTATCCAATATTGTTTGGTAAACTATATGACGGACTAATTAGATTTTATTTGTTAACATATTACCTATTGTGACTGCTCAGCATGAGGTCCTAGGCTCGATTCCCAGGTCAGGCAAATTGTTGTTGTGCTTTTCCATAGGATACTAAATGGCTAGTTAGCAGTGACAGTGACTGGGTTTGTGCCCGGATGAAAGTGGGAGTACTTCGAGGATTACAGGCGTGATGTTATGTGTTATACTAAAATAGCTGTGTGTGCTCTAATACAAGCACTTGATATCATTGACTTGTGACAGTTGTGATGTGACTTGTGTGCAGTCAACCAAGTCACATAAAGGCTTCAGTAGCCTCCGAAGTAAGTCGAGTAATGAAAGCAGCAGGTTTAAAGCAAATCCCACGGTTACACCAACACATAATTGAATTATCGCGTACTCGCCACAGTTCCACAAAAAAGTAAAAACTTTTCTAATAGCCACGCAGATGAGAGTCACAGAAGGGTTAATTAAAACGAATGGACGGTCATCCGCGAGCAGAATGTCGAAGTTTAGCGGATCACCAATTTCAATGCTTTAATATTGTTACAAACTCAGCTCCCGCGTTTCTTTAATTAAAATTAACGACGCCAAACTTTGACAGTCAAACGAATTATTAGTACTTACAGAAGCTAACTTTTAATTAGTTCGCCTTCTTCCAGCAATACTTTTGTGCATTTACTTGTCTAAAGTAATTTAAATTAATTTGAATTCTTTCTACGGCATCAAGTTTTTACTGTGTACCGCTTATTTCCAATTTAATGAGTAACAAATTATCGTTTTGCTTCGTCACACGTGTGGAATCATTGAGCTTTCAACCAGATACAATGAGATATCCAGAAAAACAAAACATCCAAACAATTTCTATTCTTCCACAGCTTCAATCGAAATTGTTATTCACACCAAAGAAAGAAATAATATTAAATTGCTTGTGTACCTCCGAACCAAGTTGATAAGTTTAAAATTATAAATTTCACGCCGGAAGCCTGCGTGTACAGATTCATGACAATATTTGACAGCTACTACTATTGAGCTTTATCGAATCATGCATGTCTAAATATAAAATTATCGATGAGTACAGAAGCTGGAAAAGTAATCACGAACCTATCTGAAACGTTACGGTGGCTTATATTTCGGTAGTTAAACTACGAACGGTAGTTACAAAGTTAATTCGCACATTGGTCTCAGATAATTTGATCATAACGTATTAGCAAGTTACATAACAGGCTCGGGTAACAGCAATTACTAAATCACTCGGTTAAAATTGTCACAGTGCGTGAATCGTTACAAGTGCATTGGTCCGCATATTCACACCTCATGAAGCCCCGGGGAGTAAAACCGGCTGACCGGCTCGTCGGCTCGCCACCGAGGCCGGCTTAAGATACCTTTTAATTTGACCACTCTCTACCTCGGCGCCTACGCGCACCGACGTAAACAAATCGTGAGACGAGATCAATGAATATTAAGCAACCTCCGAAACAATTTCCAACACCATCTCGAGATAAAATAAATAATTCTCTCCAAATAAACACGGGAAAAGAAACACTGATTGCTTCATAAATTGTCAAAACGTTGGCATGTGCCAATGAGTTTCGCCAATCTTTTTCGATTGGAATAATGAATAACATGAGGCAAATTGGCAAATAAATATAAGTGTTCCTTTTTCAATACGTTCCAAGTATTAGGTTTGCGAAAGTGATTGAGATATAATAATATGTGTTGTTAATTAAATGATTTTTAAAGGCTAAAATCCTTTGGCAAACGAGAACTTTCATAATTATTAGAGAACTTTCATAATTTTTTACAGGTGTTTTCGGTCAATTTCTAAACATTATCCTAACTGTATGAAGAATTCGGTTCAAGTCTCGAGTTAATAAAAATATAGATACTGTTTTGTATTAAATATTCTACCAGTAACTAGTATTCCAGTACAAATCGTCGTGTTTGCAGCGTACAGATGATTTATTCAATGTTTGTACTGAAATAAAAACTAACACATCATAAACTTTCCTCTAAAGATTCTTTGAAATATTTTTATCAGATAATGTAATGATCACCGCGCCGGAGGCCATTCTCGCTCACAGAAATCGATGTATTGGTTAGATGTGGAAGTATTTTATAAAATACCGTTAACAAAACGTACATCGAACTTGACAAATTGCTTACGCTCCTAATATCCAGACACCTCAGCCTCTGAGAAGATAGGGGTCTTTATCAACACTTACATCTACACTATGTTTAGATTCCGAGATAACTTGAACGAGTTGATGCGGGGACCGGCGCGCTCCGAACGCTAGTGTTGCCACTAACTAGCGATAAAGTGCTACATTATTTTATATTTGTATTACGATTTACGTGACACTGACTCACCACCATTAAACGAATTTCTTTATTAATTTCGAGAGCCATAAACGGGTATATTACACGGCATGGTGTTTCACGATCTAATAATTTATAATAAAGTCAAGGAACCAGGTATGTTGCCATATACAGGCTGTGTCTAATGGATACGAGGTATCGTAAAGGTGTATTTACGGTGTTGTAACTTATTTTTATTGAACGCATTAAGGTGCAGCACTATTCTGAACAAACTAGTTCACGGTGTCGAACGCGGCAACTCGCAGCGACTCGACTGTCGCACATCAATACGGTGAGCACAATCAATATGTTAATATCTCAGATAAGGCAGTCAGATTCCTAAACATAAAACATATAGTCACCGACGTGGAACAAGAGTAACCCACATTCTTACGAGATACGATCATAAAATAAGGCAATCATCTCACCGTTGTTGTGGAGACATTCTGATGAGTTTTTCTTGTTGTTATCCCAATAATATGTAAATATGCTCTTTTAAAACTAATAATACATAATATAATTGCTTTAATATCAAATCATTTTAATAATGCGCTCGTTTTTATTAAGTGCGAAAACCGGTATCAATGAAGTTGAATTCTCAAATGAATATTATTAAAGTCTCTCGAGATTATGATCTTAGATATGAGATATTATGTAAGTTATATCACTGATAAAATGTTTAAATTCTTAATAAAAAATGCAGAGTGTTAAATACAAATAGTTAATACGTTTTTTCTTATTTATATAAATGCTTTATATAATAAAACTATGTAATTTATTTACAAGGGTGAAAATTGGCTCTTGTAAAATTGTTCATATTAGCGCAGCAGCCCAAAGCATTCCTGAATAAGAAGCCTACATAGTTTGTGTCAATAAACTTAATAAGTAATATTATTATGTGGCCCAAAGGAATCAAACGACAAATTTAATTTTCCTTGAAATAAATTGCTTTACAATATCATAACTCATTTATTATTTTTAAGTAAATAAACATTTCCACTAGGTCAAAAACAGTGACCCAACTCCAGATTTTATCCCTTCGCACAGGGTTATTTTTTTAATAATTAAAACTCAAAATATGTGCGTCGTAAAATCGTGATTGGCTCCAAGTGAAAACTCGTTAGGTCGATCGTAAAAGTCGACAATAATTAGGCGGCCACAACCGCGAGAACCGATATGAGCTGATTACGAAAGAAATACAGTCTTACCGCGTTGATTTATAGTGGTCAGCGTCGAGCTTCATCGCCTTACCTAACTAACATCGTACCACCATGTACTTAATGCCCAGTTAATGAAAAGAAATTCTTTACATTTGTCTTCTTGACTATGTAACAGGGAAAATACAAAGTTGAATTATTGTTGTTCATAAAAATAACAAGCAAATCCAATAATGGTCTCTCCGAATAAACTTTTTATAGACGCCTTATTCGACAACATTATTGAGTAATTTTATACAAGCGACGGTTGATTTATAAATTAAATCTTAATTACAAGTGAATTCTTCCGAATCTTTTATAACAGCAATAAAACTATCTGTTCGTTAGTGCGCGAAAATTAAATCTGATGATTTTGATAAATTTACTTTATGTACAAAAAGGCTCGTTAAGTTGATTTAAAGTTTGACTTCTTATTTGACTCTATATCAACACTTTGTTGAAAATTACCATTTGATTTATATATTACTTAGTATTATTTTCGGTTCATGTTTCCATACGGTGTAAATATGATACAAAGACTTTAATGATATAATTTACAAGCGTAAGTAGACACAAAATCTGCTTAACACATTCGTGTTCACAAAGCTCAAATTAGAATACTATAAATTCTAGCTCGGAGCAATTTCAATCTTCTAATATGATAAACGATTCGTTCAACAGAGCAATTACGACGGGCAGAATTAGAAGTAAGGCAACAGCCGCAACCATTACGTGTTCGCCGTGAAATCCATAGACCATTAACACTTCACAATTTGCTACATACACTTATTAGCGGCTTTTTAAATAGTTGGTAAATCAAGCTTAATTTTTTAGACGGCTTGTTTGCCAGATCCCGTTTCCAATCACCTGTAAAAACCATTTGGACATTGAGGTGTACCGGTTGTGATTGCGGTAACTTTGTGTTCTTGGACAAAGCGTTACGTATACGTATGCAAAAACTAGCCAAACGGCTGCTTTTGAGCGTACGGTTCTCAGTAGGTGTCAGAGCCTGCTCCAGTTTGTAT
This sequence comes from Diarsia rubi, assembly GCA_932274075.1. Classification (NCBI taxonomy): domain Eukaryota; kingdom Metazoa; phylum Arthropoda; class Insecta; order Lepidoptera; family Noctuidae; genus Diarsia; species Diarsia rubi. The sequence continues at coordinate 12,009,613 of OW026424.1, read as the reverse complement.
TTGTCGCCTACATTTGTCTGTGCTAGCGCGAGGCACGCGCTTGATCCCCGAGGTCATGCATGCCTTCGTCTCACTCGTTTCTGCCTCGTTAACACGCTTCATCCACCTAGTAATGTACAGTAAGATACCGCATAATATCGATGGTAATCGCTCGCCTCGTACTATAACTTGATCGCAATATGACAGACTATGAAATGCGAAACGTTACCTATAAGCTCCCGTACGTAAATTTTAATACTTCAGTTAGAAAACAAATTGTTATGCTTGAATAAGATGTTTCAAAGAATTTAAATGATTTAATATATCGCTATCAATTGAGATATCCAGTAACGCAAAGCCGTCATGTGATTAATAATTAATAAAACTCCCCGACATAAAGATAACTATGTTTATTCGGCCCATATAATATGCAAATTTAGAAATAAAAATACAAATAAATTAACCACCGGAGACAGTAAATCTAGTAACTATAAAATACAATCTTGAAATATATCGGTATAAATGTGTCTTACACTTTTAATAGCCTCTATTTCTTTATTCGGCTACTGAAGAAGGTATGTACTAATTTTAGTGATACTTAAACATCAAACAACGTATATGTGACATATACGATGACTTTTTAACATCGGTCAGCCCACATAAGATTAAGCTCTATTAAAAAAGTACATATTTCTTGGTTGTAAAAAGAATGATGTGAAATATCTTTAAAGGTACAAAAGTTAACAGCATCATGTTCTATTTTTTTTATTACCTTCAGTGAGTTACTTTGTAAGAAAAAGTTTAGCAGTGAATGTTCATTGCGTGCTGCGTGCGCGCCGTCACCGTGTGAAGTCACGCGTGCTTATCTGATGAGCTTCTACTTCATGAGAGTGACTGCGACCGCACCGCCCGCGACGTATATCAACGTTCCCAATGTTCATATAACTCGCTACTTAACACTTACTAACCCACAAATAAACACTTATACTAATGCCCAATTAAAATATCGATATCGACGTTGGTTAACAATAATTGCCCCAATTATGCAACATTTCATAAATGGCGATCGGTGTTACATATTAAAGTAAGGCAAGTACGCGCAATCAAAGTGAATGATCAATAACGAGGCAGCGCGGTAAATCGATGGAACGTCAGCTGGGCCTGGCGCAGCTCTGGTTGGTTTCGATCTAAGAGATAATAACTAATACGGCACTAGATAGACTCAGTGTCTGAACGGCAACACGTGAAGATAGGTGTTTAGCGAAGCTGGCAGTAGCGAGGGTTAATCGAATCAACGGTAACTGGATTATGTCATTAAAACTGCATCACTCGCTCGTCCGCACGCTTGAACTTCGAAGATTTGCAGCAAACTAGACAATCTTATATTTAGTTCGGAGTAAATTCAATTTTACTTAATCCAGATTATTTTTATGGTAGCGTATTCGAAGACAGCGTGCGACTGCCGCGTGGCATGCCTTCCCATTACCGCGCGCGTTCCGAGTAAACCCAAAAATTGGGAGACAAATTGTGAATTAAAATTCCATCGGTAGAATTCAACGGATAGTCTACATTTTGTTAACAACTGAAAAATATGTTGTTAAGCTGTTTTTAGATAGTGACATTATGTAGTTCGATTAATAACTACGCCTAGAAGGGTTATATTTGGGGAATTAGTTACGTCTAGCAAAGGATGGTCCTTGATGTCAAATGAAATAAGTTACGATGAAACAGAAAGTAAGATGAAATTAGATGGGCCGCGGGTTGTTCGGGGCCTGGGGGTTGTTTGCAAGAGATTCCGCGGTTTGACATCCAGGACTAAGAAGGAACATGGGTGGATTTTAGTCAGTAGAAGTCTGATACTCCCTTTCGCTCTACTCAAGAGCGGAAGGGGGTTATTTGAAGAATTCCAATCCCCCAAAAAAATATAAAATTAGATATATAAATACGGATTTAGCTTATTTTCGCTTACTTTGTGTAAAATTAGGAACTTACGAAAAAAAAAAAAGCTAACAAACTTATGTTACAAAGTTTCCTTAGAAGTTACAATCGGCTACATCAAACGATTGTATGAGATCAAAAATTTTGAACTGGACTCCATACATAACATCTTAATTATTGATCGCGTGAGCAAATTTATAGCAGGGCTGCCCGAAAGATAATTTCACAAAGCAAAATAAATACGACAGAGCGACCAAGGCCATAATTAAGAATTAAAGCTCTTTTGGAAATTGTCGCAAGAAGCCGGAGGAGACTCCTGATTTATGGTCGCCGAATAATATTTCCAGTTAAATTGAAAATGTAAATAAGAATTCGCAGCAGATAAATCGATAAACTGTGCAAGTGAATTCGTCGTAAATTATGGCGAAGTATTTCAGTGTTAATGCTTATCAGTGCAAATTAAAGATATAATAAATTGCTCTGTAAGTCAGTATCGAAGCTATGGATCGGTATGGCGTAAAGAAAGCGCGAATTATTTTTTACTTGACTGGTGCTGAATAATGCGTACATAATAACATGTATGCAACATGGAGGTCGAGAAAGCCAAAGTAAAGCGCGACAAGTTTGTGGTGCAAAAAGTACTAGTGTAATGGCGGCAGGCGAAACGGGGCGCAGTTTTTGTAGAGGCCGTCAAAGCTCGGTGTCGCGCGACGCGTCGGCCACTCAAGTGCGGCTCCCTCTAATTGGACGTCTACCTGTTGCTTCGCCTTACTGTTTTTTTTCAGTTCCCGAGCGAATACACTCAGAGATGAGCACTCCACGTGAACAGTTTCGTAATACACCAACCACTAGGCAATTTTTCTTGATGTCTTTGCACTTTTTTTCCACCTCGTGTGCCTCAAGAATGTCAGATGAAGTTGTAAAATATTTACTTTGTGAAAACAGTCTTTTACATTATTTTAATTTCAATGATCTTGGGGTAAGTCAATGTAAATAATACATATTTTATCTAGACCCTTGTATTCCGTAGAAGGGAGGGTTTACAAACAGTGGAGACCGTTCGACCATGCAAAACGTGACTGCAGTTTGCTCAGCACAAAAACATTGAACTCCAAGGATTCCTCTGACACTGTGCAGTTTCCTCCCTGCCTTACAGTACAAACAGAATTTAAAATTAAGTTTGCAGTTGGAATGCAGTCTGTCTGTTTACTCTTGATTGACGACACCTGCTAGCAGGTTTGAGTCGGTAGGAAGAAGCACAAAGTGAGCTAAAAAAAGAAGACAAAAAGCTACCAGCTACATTCTACCAAACAACGGCACTGGCACGTTACAGTACGGTCCCATGATGATCGGTTATTTTAAGTTGTTTTTCAATCACTAATAACTGGTGAAGCATGACCACCGCGTGATGGGGATAGGGTTGCCATACAACAAAGGCAGGAGAAGGTTCTGTTTTTTATTCTGATGCAATTTTGATTTTAATATGAACCTGCGCCGATTTACACTGATCATTAGTGTACCTGCAGTGTTAGGTATATTGTTCAGAAAAGAAACGAAAGCAAGTATGGCTACTGCAGCCTTGTCGAAATAATATCAATAAAAAGGGCTGATGGTGGCCCTAAAGGCGATCAAGTGCGCGACGCGACGGTCCGACGCGTAGAGCGATTCACCACGCGCGCGCGCCGTCGTGCGACCGACCGACCGCCGGAAACGCAGTGACAAGTGAACAAAAACTCACTAACATTCATTCATAGTTTTTTCCCAGCACACTCTGAGGAACAGGTTCACAAACCTAATACGAGAATCATCGTATTAGATACGAAGTTTTATGAAATTCGATAGCCCAACGAAACAACCAATTATCTTATTCGTTCATCAGCTTGCTAGTTGATTTTTTACTATTCAAGAATCCAGATTAATTTATTCGCCACTTCCATAACCCATTAACAATCTTTCTAAACTATCGGCAGATTAAAGCTCAGCTGCGTGCGTACTCTTTAATTTGACTAGCAATCTGATCAAGCGTATTTTCCATTCAAGAAATTGCAAGCAAAGTAAGATGGGATCAGGCCTATAGCTATTAGTTAAATGATTTCCAGCAAGCGTATGTAGGTCCCGAGGTATTGTGGTATAAATAAGTTGGTTTTGACGATAAGCGGCGGGTGGTTGCACGATCGCCCCCGCAGCCGTAGCCGCCATTGTTTTGACGTGCCGGTTGATTTGTGCGCGAGCGCCACGATCGATCGCCCGTGCCAATTTATTACCTTTCCTAGGCTCATGCGCTGGACGGCATTACCCGCAAATTAGAGAGAACGGTCGTTCCACTTGTTCCACAAGTGATACAATTAGTTCACTGCGGGAGATAGTGAGATATTTTCTGCGTAACACTTTGAGGAAATCTCAGTGGATGAGTTTGGTATGTCTATTTTTTGATACTTATTGTTTATGTATTTCTGATTGACTTATTACACTTTTGTTTTCACTACCAAGAACCAGCGATTTTTATTTAGGTAGTTAATATTGTGGTAACTGCTGTACGAAAGTGAGCTACGTTCATGTGTCCGTTGGGGTTCAACTGGTTAATGGAATCACATAAAGAAAAAGTTTAATGAACGATACCAAAGTATATGACTGTATGCTATTATTTAGGTAGAAAAACCCAAAAAAAACAGAATAAACATTTGAATTAACGTGTGCTTTGTCGTGAAACTTTTACCTGTGACATTACTAACCTCATCAAATAATTTGATGAAATAAAACCAAGTCATTGTTGTTTTACTGCTGCTAAGAAAGGCAATAACAAAGTTAAAACTGAGTCATCGAAAATAAAAAGAGCAAAGTAATAAGGTTGAACACGTAATCTCACACGAGTCGATAACGGCAGAGCTATAAACCTGGCACTGAAGTAGTAATTAATGTAACCAACATACATTATACGCAAGCTGCTGTGCTTGCGAACCGAACGAATGTAAACAATCATGCGATTAGTTATACCGGTAAGCAAAGCATTAACGTTTTAATAGTAAGTACTCGATAGCCTAGCTTTGATTAAAAGTTAATGAAAAGGAAGTGAAACAACTGAAAGGAGTGATTTCCGAGCAATACAAAACATAAGTATAAAACACATTCAAGTGAGTATATCCTCAATCGTGTCGAAATTGGCCCGCATGATAGTTTTTGTTATAATTACACTTATAACATGGTTAACAATCATGGAACAATTAGATGAAATCTGATAGATAGGGTAAGGTGGCTTTGATTGATTAATTAAACATAATAACGAGTATGTAATTATTTTATATCAACGTATCGCATAATGATGGAATTCTCTTGTATAATAATTATCAGAATAGCTTTGTATGGGAAGTACTCAGTGCAGTCAATTGTTTTAACAATTTTGAGCCAATTAATTCGAGGTATTCCGATCTGAGCACCGATTTTTAGAGCACCAAAGCTATTCCCATCTGAGCACCAATCAATATTTTTAAGTGGTGTATGGCTAACATTAAGATCGGGGTCTTTGGGTTTACGTTTGTTTACGATTTAGTACACTGACTTCAGTAAAGAAAGAGTAACTTGTATCTTTATTGCTTGTTCAGGAATAACACATTGTTGTTAGTAGTACCTATGTTAGTGCAAAATATTAACAGCAACAATATGTCGGAAAAATATTAAAACAGTCAAGTACAGAAATAAGGGTCCCGCTTGCTACTAAACAATCATACAGTTGTTGCGACAGATGCGATTGAAAATCGAAAATATTGGGAGCGGAGCACGTGTCACACTAGCTCGTATATAAACTACGAACTCGGGATCCAATTTCGGTGAAATTTAATGTAAATGCATGAATTTTCCCCGTGCCACTCGTACAATCAGTGTCGAGGGCTGACATTTGCATATGCGTTGCTGAAATTTCAGAATAGCTATTTCGCCAAGCTTAACCGAGTTCAAAACTCGGCGAGCACAGGATTGGACGAAAATGTTGCTGCAATGTGGCGGGATGTATCCTCGTGTCTGACATAACGGGGCGAACGGCTCTGCAGAATCTAATATTAAAACGCGCACTAAATTCTTAGGATACCCGTACGCCACAAAAATGGTACGTTGAATGGCACAGTTGCTTTACGAAGCCCCAAGTGTTTCTAAGTGTAACTTATCTGAGCAGCACATGTTTTAAAGAAACAGATGATGTGGGCTCGCGCCATACTAAGTGCATGCTTGGAGCAGATTTACCGTAAAAAACGGGCAGGTGTTGCGAACAGAGCTCGGTGGCAAATTGGTTGGAAAAATCTTATCGGTATTAACCCGCGCGCTGCTTCGGGCTCGAGTGACATCCCATATGTCAATACCTGCTGATGCGAGGGGTACAATGCTGTTGCGTACACGTTATTGCGACTGAAGTCAATTCACTTCACCAGTTTTAAATTGGTTTTAAAGACGTACATAACGTACCTACCTGGTTTTCCATGAATTTTCCGACCCAAATATCATCGTATGTAACTTAAGTACTTACGACTTAGACTATAACTATAACTACTTTAAAGTGTAAATTCGGGTCTTGCACTGATACTTTGTAACCCGGAACAACATTTTGTTAGCATGAGCCCTTATTTTGCAGCTGCAAGGCGCATATCTGCTGCAGTTGGAAGACACTCGTCGCCTCGAATATGAAGTGCGACCCGAATACGGTAGCGGATCTAGTTAACGGTTTTCCCAGTGTTAGTTCGTCCTCTGAGGCGTTCCGACTGATTGGAATGTCTCACAGACAACGGGTATGGAGAAAGCAATCACAATTTATGAGTTGTGATGCAAGGACGGCGGGAATAGTTCAAATGTTTGGGTTTTAATATTAAAATATGAAAGATATGGAAGGGTAATGACGACGACGAGGGAACTAGTAATGACGCATAAGTGTGTGTGACAAAAAACCTTACTTCAACATTAAATGTCTGAACAAAGCAAATAACTGGTAATGAAACCCTGAAGACTGATGGAACACAACAATTTGCAGCCACATACATAAAATAAACGATCCAAAATTACGAATCCCACATTATTGTAAATACTTGTTTTAGTCAGGTAGCCCATTTGTCTCGCCAAACCAATGTGTACCTCAAACTTGAACAGGAAAATTACAGTGTATTTTGCATATATCGTACTAAACAAAATCATAAAAGGTTCACCCTCTGCGGCAATCGGATAGAATGAGACACGTCTCTACAACTCATAAAAAGAGTACAAAACGACATGGTTCCCTATCCTGAAAATACGCAAAGAGTACGCATTATTTAACAGTGGTCCATAAAACGTGGAGACGCACAAGTTGCAGTCGTAAACGCCCGGGCCATGTCAAGTAAAATTAAACCTGAGAAACAAAAGTAAGTACTACTAACGCAACAATATTACTTATAAGATATTTTACAATAAAAGCTACTCTCACTCTCAAGTCACAACAAAGTATGATTTTATATTTTGTTTGAGATGTACCAATGTTGGTGAGGTAAGGTGAACAATTATTTAAAAGTTGAAAAAACGCTTTTAATTTAATTTAATTAAAATTACAGACCGACATATGGAAACTGTGAAAGAAAATATTAAAGTATATAAAAAACAAGACACGTCTGTTTTAAAAAAAATCACAAAAGCTGCTGACGTTCCTAGTTACCTATTAACCGACAGGAGTAATCAAAATTGAAATAGGGTCATGTTTTTGACCATTTGACGAACCAACAGCCTGATAAAACATTACAGTAACTAAAAAAGTGTAATAGTACTTATAGTAAAGCTATCATAGAATGACACGACATACGTCTAGGATTAAAATGAAACCCACGCATATCTCGCATTACAAGTCCAACAGAGTGCGAGAGTTTCGTGTGAAACCATTCATAGTAAAGTTTATTCGTAATGCTTACCGAGACGGCGACCATGCGATGGCCGCACAAAGGGCGTTTAAATTTTAAACGCGATCAGCATTAATGCGATCAATATAAATGGAAGAAACTATAATGGGTGCATTTATACTACTATTACTGGTTATCAAAGAGCAATTAAAGAGACAGCGCGAACCGAGAGCCGCCGCGCCCGCACGCTCGATTTTCTTTTGACGTCGATTAATCGTTCTTTTTGTTCGACTACAATCTTTTACATTTGCATAAGAATGTTTGTGTTCTTGCTGTATTAATGCGATATATGTAATATCAGCCTACCCGGCTGATATTACATATACACAACCAAACCTTACCAAAATTATGTAAATAACATAGGTCGCCAACATATCCAAATATAAAATGTGTTTGAAAGCCTATCAATAGACAAGAGAAAACTAAATAGGTACTTAATCAATGATCGAGGATTTCCATCGAAACCCTCGTCTATAAATAAACATGTTGAAGAATGCAACGTATTTATATAAACGAGGCATTGACGCGCTGACACTGTTGATGAGTCATGACGCAAGTCATGCGTCTGCGGTGTGGAGGAGAACCGGCGCGTTTGCGCAACTTGAGCGCGCGCCTCGCTCGTCTGTCCGTGCGAACTTGAACTTGCGGACAGACGGTCAAGCGCAATGTTACCATTCATTGCTGACTTCTCTATTATGATTTATAAATTCAAATAAACTGTTCGATGTGTTTAATCTTTAATGCTGTACCTCATATAGTTAAAATAAAATAAATAAAATAAAATAAGCCTTTATTGCTGTTAACATATTTGAGAAAACATTACATAAAATAAAATTATAACAATAGAGGTGAGAAAACTAGTAATTAACTTAAACTAAAACATATTCTCGACAATCGGCTTATCTCCCCTCTTAACAGCTTGTCTTTCGACAAAGGCCTCCTCTAAGGATTTCCACTTGTTCCTGTCCTTTGCTGTACGTGTCCATTCTGGCCCAGCTACTTGTTTCAGATCATCTTCCCATCTCTTTGGCTGCCTTCCTCTACTTCTTCTGCTTTCTCTAGGGTACCATTCCGTTATTAATCTGGTCCATTTCTCTTTCTTTTCTCTCAACATATGTCCCGTCCAACGCCATTTCAATTTTCTGCATACTGATTGCACTTTTCTAAATTTAGTCTTCCCTTTGATCTTTTTTAATTGTATTTTATCCCTTCTTCTTACCCCCAATGCGCTTCTCTCTATCCTATTCTGACATATATTTAACTTATTTTGTTGTTGTTCAGTTAAGGCCCAAGTTTGGCATCCGTATGTAAGACATGGCAGTATGCAAGCATTGAAGACTTTTCGTTTCTCCGTCATAGGCATTTCTTTATTTTTCATTACTTCGCTCAACGACCAGAATCTCTTCCAAGTGTTCGCTACTCTTCTTTCTATTTCTTTTTGCATGCTCTGTATCGGTGATACTAATTGTCCTAAATAAATGTATTCGCTTACATATTCTAGCTGCTGGTTATTAACTGGTATGTGATAGCATTTTTTTGTGAGGAATTGCTCATCACTTTTGTCTTTGATAAATTCATTGTGAGCCCTGCATTTGCACTTTCAGCTGATAATTGCTGTAGCATTTTTTCCAAGGTTATTGGGCATTCGGAGAAAAGTATTAAATCATCAGCGAATCTCAAATGACTCAATTTGTCTCCGTTCACGTTAAGTCCGACATTATCCCAACCCAGTCTCCTGAAGATTAACTCCAACACAGCTGAGAATATCTTCGGCGAAATAGGGTCACCTTGACGGACGCCTCTTTCTATCGGGAACTCTTCACCAGACCTTTCCAGTTTTATTTGCGCCGTGCTTTTCCCATAAATGATTTTTAGTATGCGTATATACTTTTTATGGACCCCTTGTTGTTCTAATGCTTTCCATATGTAGTGGTGTTCCAGGGAATCAAACGCTTTGTTGAAGTCTACGAAACCCAAATAATATATTTTGTTGTATTCTCTGTATTTTTGAAGTATCTGTCGTAGGACGTGTATGTGGTCAATGGTTGAGAAGTTGCTTCTAAATCCAGCTTGCTCTTTCGGCTGGTTTTCATCAAGGGTGTTAGTTAGTCTAGACAATAGTATTTTAGAAAAGACCTTATATATATTAGACATTAAGCTTATTGGCCTATAATTGTTTATATCTCCTTTGTCTCCTTTTTTATGCAACAGAACTATCATTGATTTCGTCCAATCTTCTGGGATAGCTTCTTCTGTTATTATTTCGTTAAACAAATTGGTTAGTTCAGGGACAATTACCGGCATTGATGTTTTTAGAAGTTCATTGGTGATTTGATCAGGACCGGGTGCTTTTCCTAACTTCTGCGTAGTAATAGCCCTTTCTGTTTCTTCTTTTAGAATAAGTGGTATAGGTTCAGTATCTTGCGTGTCGTCTTTCCTAGTCGTAGCAGGTTTATTATTTTTGCTTTTATACAGCTCCTTATAATATTCCGTAGCAATATTTAATATGTCTGATCTGTTTGTAGTACATGTTCCTTGTTTATCCTTCAAATTTGGCATCCAATTCTTCTTCGATTCTAATTCTTTGAACGCTTTCTTCACTCCGCCTGTTTTCTTAATATGATATTGGAAAGTGTTTGCCCTTTTTTGCTTTCTGTCTTTCCTTATATTTTCGTTAATACTCTTACTTATTTCAGCAATCTCTTTTCGTGTTTCTTTGTTTTTCTTGCCTTGCAATAGCAATTTCCTTTCTTTAAGTAATTGAATTGTTTCGGTGGATAGTGCAGCTTTATTATTTGTGGACACTTTTCGGGCTTCCGTCTTCAGAGTATTTACAAAATTGCAGTATTTCATCTCAATTGGTTTGTTGTATTCTTCTTCTTTCCTTCTCTCTAAAATTTCTTTTAAGCTATTCCTTATCATTGCGTTATCTTTATCGTTCGTATAGGGTACCGATTTAGTGTGCCGCCTTCGGCTTTTCTTTGTATGTGTCCCTCGCAATGTAGCACGAATCATTTTATGGTCCGAGTTAAAATTTAAACTATGTACAATTGCCAGATCTTTAAAAACTTTTGGTTTATTGGTCATAATGTAGTCGATTTCATTTTTGAAGAGTCCATTTGGGGAAGTCCACGTCCATTTCTTATTCTTCTTCTTTTTGAAAAAAGTATTCAGGATACTTAGTTTGTTTTCTAAACCGAAGTTAACCAATCTTTCTCCGTTTTTGCTCCTGTTGCCATTACCGTGTCTTCCTACAGTGTACTCTTCGCCACTTCGACATTCCCCAATCTGTCCATTAAAATCTCCCATTATTATTATATTTTTGTGAGCAGTATCAACAGTACTTTGTAATTTTTGGTAGAATTCTTCTATTTTGTTTATATCCTGTTTTTTATCTGCTTCAGTTGGCGAGTAAACCTGAATAATTGACCATGATTCATCTTTGCTATTTTGTACGGGAAGTTTGATGTTGAGTATTGCTATTCTTTCGGATATGCCTTTCAATTCCTCAATTCTGTCGGTCCTCATATAGTTAAGAGATGTTAAAAACGCGATTCTTACCTAAAGCAAAACAACCATGCAAATCAACATCAATCAAAAGCATTTATTTCAAGTAGGCCAGTTACAGGCTCTTTTGGATAGTCGAACAAATACTAAATTTTAATAAACTAAGCTACAGTCTTACTCACAAGGCATAATAACTGTGAGTGTACTGTTATAGTTGCTGATTTCAAAACGTTGTTCTCATAAGAAAAATGGCAAGAAACTCCATGGACTCTTTTAAATAATACATTAATATTGTTATGCCTCAATTAACGTTTGACATAATTTAAAGAGGATATCCTCAAAGTTGTCGTAGTCGCCATTAATCTAGAGTGCTACGGCAACCTGTAATTACTTTGAAAAATATGGGCGGAGCCAAAGACCGAGATTAAATAATTCGATGACCGGTGGACTGTTGAAGTATGGTCTTGTATTCGATTTTAATTTATTATTGTAAAAAGAGATTAAAAAGTTATAATAGTTTACTAACCCAGTGATACTGTTTTCTTTACAAAGGGTCTAGATTTAAAATAGTAGAGAGAGGTGAAGTCTTAAATTCGTAGTCGACAGCAACGAAAGCTTCATTCATAAAAGCAATGTCCGATATAACTGAACGCTTAGGGCTTAATCGATTTAAACCAAGCCCTTAATTCGAGACCGCTCCAGTCGAGTGGATCTTCACTTCCCATAAACTATAGTGAATGAAGAGAAAAACGTCGTTTAAACAAGTTGATGGTGATTCACTAGTAGAAGCGTCCGGAGTCCGGAATGTCTGTCGATTGTGCGAGTTGGAGAAGACAAAAAGTTAATTAAAGCTGTTGACGGTGACAGTGCGAAGAGCCGCAGGTGGCTATGGGAAGCGCGGCCGTGCGCGTCGGGCCCGCTCCGCGACCAATCGGGGCTAATTGTAACGATGCCAACGAACCACCGACACTGCTTCTATTGACACTGTCAACCGAAATTGAACGTCAACACCACGCTATGAGCGACAAATTATATATTTATAAAACCAAGGTATTTAGTACTTGGCAAAGCTCTACGTTTAAGTAGACAGTATCTACCAGTATCCAAAATATTGTTCAGAAAAAACCCATCACATCACATACATAATTGTACATCAATGGAATCTGTATTATTCGATTCTAAATAAAGATCGTTGGAAACGCGTTAGGTATTCATAAGCTTAAAGGATCAAGCCCAGACTACATTCCAGAGCCGTATGTTGTTTATCATGAAAGCTGCATATTAAAATGATCGATATCAAAGCAACAATACAGACCACGTTCGTACAAAGCCAGTGGCAAGGGTTTTTTAACAATTCCTTTTCTTTATGCTGAGCGTACTTACTTTAATTCAGATCTTTTCCAGAGTTTAAGACGTCTTGAAAGACACCCTCGGCCTTATTACAAAAGTGGTTAAAACTGGGTTTAACTTAAACTTGGTTTATCGCGCATGCTGTCTCACTTCGATAATATTCAAAAGAAAGTGAACGCATGCGAGATAAACCAAGTCTAAATTAAACTCAGGTTTAACCACTTATGTAATAAGGCCACCTGGGTTTTTAAATAAGGTAAGTTGTACAAATACAAATCTTACCTAAAAATTCGTAAGATAATCTAAATTAAACCAGTTGCTTTTATAGTTTTATCGTTTCATTAACAGTAAAAAGTGTTGTATCTAGCCCAAGTAATTATTCTTCTTCCTATTTACATTGTCTACTAGGGACATTTGAACTACTACTGCCATTGTAGAAACAAGTCTAATGTAAAAGCAACAAGAGGAAAATAGACACAATGAACTTATGTTCCGTGAGCAAAAAAACAACATATTACATTCCCAAAAAAAAAATTCCTTCATCGCAACTGCAGAGTTAAATGCAAATCTCTTCATAACAAGACGTTCGGTCGCTCAAAGAAACAGCGACAAGAATAACACAACACATGCTTTATCAAGACAAAAACCGAAACACCCGTGTCGCATAACCCGTTCTTACTGATCAATGTCTTCATAACGCATATCTGAATATCCCAGTGACGTGTAAGTGAAACAATTTATGTGCGTTACCTATTTATTCTGACTAATTTACTGTGAGTGAGGAGCCGTTTATCTCAACATCGGATTATAAATTTCAGCGGGGAAAGATATTCCCTTGTAACTGAGACCCGTCGAGGCCTCTTATGATTATGTTTCATAACAACCCGCGGATGGGATGTATTATTTTACAACTTGGAGCTTTTAGTTCCGTTACAACTGTTACAAGTTGCCGTTGTGGTTATTTCGGAAGACTTTGTTGCAACACAATACTGTTTTAACTTTTTGAATGGTGTACATGGTAGTACCTATTTTTCTTTTTGTTGTTGTGTACTAGTTTAATTTCTTTAGTATTGAAAGTAGAACAGATAACTATATTAAATCAACTTGGAACATAAATGTAGTATATAATTAATTTAATTGTGTTCTTTACTGGTGAATAAGCCAACAAAGCAGTTAGTTTCCTTTACTGGTGAACAAGCCAACAAAGCAGTTAGTTTTCCGCTCGTTTTCCACAGCCATGATTGTAGATTTCTCTAACTACACAGATGACGGTACTGTTGGATATAAAATATCTCGATACCAACTGTTTCATCAAGTGTTAAGTCGATACACGCAGCAATGAGATAAAGAAGCATTTTATAAATAATTTATGCGAACTTATTCTCATCATGCATTGATATGTCATTACATCAACGATTATCAAATACTGATTAGGTACGTGTACCCAATCATAAAAATCTATAAATACGGACAGTATTTAAATGTATAATATTGGACGGCGGGGACTCTGTTCACATGTCTGGGTGCGCATGCACACATCTTTCGACGCGCCCATTAACGCGCCGGAGATCAATTGGCTTTCGAGCCGTGGGCGGACCGTTTCATTAACTATTATAATATAAAAGCAGGCCAAGCTGATTAGTTCCTTGAACGTCTAACGCTTTTTAAACTATAATCGATATTTATACAAAAATCTTGTAAGGCGTGTCATGAGAGCTTCTCTACGTTACGGCCATGTTTTTATGTTTTATTGAATAAGAGTAGCATAAGTATCACAAATAAAGAACACCTACCACGCGCCATAAGCGAAGAATGGTTCCGAGAAACATAAAACCGACGCGATCTATAATATAAAGGCATAAATCCATAAAATGATATCGTAAGACGCAACGTGACTAATGCATAGGCGATTCACGGAGAGTTGTATAATAGTCGGAGACACACGTATTACCCAGTAGCGGGCGCTTATCTGATAATAAATATTATGGTCCATTCTTTTAGGCGAGACGGTCATTAATCGAGCGGTCGATAGCGCGCGTATCGCCTTACGAGCCGCATTGTTGGGCCAACAGTTGTTCCTATTTATCAAGACGCCAGTAATATTGTTGTGGCTCACACAAAGAGCTAGCGATCCCAACGCGACGCCGCCGGTACAACGCCAAGCTCTTTGTTTCATGACAACCGACATCGGTATTAGTAAAATATTCATCGAAACTTTATATAAAAAGGCGTCTACTTGTGAAATAACCTGTTACACTTTTAAGTTCATGGTTTTAAAAGAAGTGGGACAGTATTTCATTATCTTCGAAATGGACTGAATGAATTCATTTCTATAAAAAGTATATTAACGCCTTTTACAAATCAAATGATTATAATTAATTCACACCTTTTTATCTAGTAAGTACCGTAAGATAAATCCGGGGCTTTGTGGCTTTAGACTATGACAGTCGTATAAGAGTCACGAAATCGTCAAGGTTGAAATGATTTGCATATAAATTACTTTCGTCGATGCGTAAATCCACGTGTTGCTCGGCGTGAACAGAGATTAATATGGTAGGTGTCCGTGCCGGCCGGGTGACAGACAAGTTAAGCTGACATCCGTCAACGCCGTCGGTCGTAATCGCCGGATCGAAGATCGAAGCTAAGCCTGGCTTATTGAACTCTTCAACGGATTCGGATCAGCCCAACACGTTCCGAGTTCATCGCTCGTCTTACTCCCAGCCTACACCATCGAACCAGTTATCTTTTCTAAATCTGACAGCTTTCGGGTCACTGGACATTCACGTATGCAAGTGCCGTAATGTAAGTCGTTACGGTGCTAGCATTATTGGAAGTATTATTATCTATAATGTTTCGACACATGGACCGCTCGATAATATCGACTCTTATCTCGTTGGTTTCATATTGTAGATCAAACTATCTAGATAGAGAAATTGTATCCTTCCATTAGACGAGAGGCCTAGTGGAACAATCCAGCATCTTGCAAGATTGTCGTCTTGTGAGTATCGGTACATTTATTCGTGCTACCCATAAGTACGATTCCCTTCAGCGTCTCGTCCGGGTGCGAGTGGTCGTGAAATTTTACGACGACTACTGACCCCAGCGTAACACTAGCTTTAGAAGCTGTCCGCAATTATGGTATAATTGACGCATGTAATCGAGACTGCCTCCTGTGAACGCCGCCGACGACCGAACACTTTGTCAAGCCTTTTTCAGGAATTCTTTTTACTGCAAATTACCTAACCAACGACGTCATTATACTTTATGATGAGCCGAGAACAAATGAGATTTCTCTTCCTTTTCTAATCTCAACATAAGTTAACAAGGAGTAAAAGTTTCTCTGAGCATATTTGTCCAGTGAAAATGTTTTTCCGCAAAATGAAAGAAGTAAAGCAAAATATGAATTATTTTCATAGGGAAACGACAAACTCGTTGTTTTAGTAATCTACAATAGTAGCAAGCAGTTAGGTTAGAACTTGAAGTAGCAAATCACTGCGATACGAGTTGATACTTCATTAATATATATCATTATCAGAT
Source organism: Diarsia rubi (assembly GCA_932274075.1). Taxonomy (NCBI): domain Eukaryota; kingdom Metazoa; phylum Arthropoda; class Insecta; order Lepidoptera; family Noctuidae; genus Diarsia; species Diarsia rubi. The sequence continues at coordinate 11,993,399 of OW026424.1, read as the reverse complement.
CACTGTTGAAAGATTAATGAAGCTGAGAGTAGAGGTCGTACCGGTTTGTGCATGCGATAAAGCGTCAAGTGAAAACTGAAACAGATGGAGAGGCACGCATATCGTTCGCTCACAATTCTTCTATTTAAGGTAATTGGAAAGCGGCGCCGGCGCTGAGGCAATAGCAGCACATAAATAGGTCCAAATTGTGTTTGTAGTAGGGGCGGGGGATGTCGGGACTCGGGAGGCTGGCGAGGAAACGAGGAGCCGCTACGTATTTATTCTATTTGCCGAACGTGCCTCTCCGCCGCGGACGCTGTTTGACGATGCAAATTTATCGCGACGCTTAATAAAACGCGCACCGACCTCATTGATTCGCAGATGTTGCTCATTACGAGGCAGTGCGGCGGCCCGACACGCTCGTCCTGGCGCGACTACCTAAACCTGTTAACTCAGCAAATTATTATGAATTGTTGGCGTTCCGACCGCATACTTATCGTGCTCCGATAAAATTTCTACGGTATGTGGTATCATAACACCTAGATAGGAGGCCCTACTCGTTGGTTACTGCATACATTGTAAAGACCACTGGTGTTGTAATTCTATAATATAACTGGCTGCACCAGCAAGGAAGTGAACATAAGGTGAACATTAGAAGGAACAGGAATGCCCATTGCGGGTGAACATAAACTGCGAGCAACAGTCGTTCGATCCGATAAAGTCCCCACATCGGAGGTTGGAGCAACTCGCAGTTGCGCCCGATATCGACATGTTCGAGCCCTTCCTCTTTCTCGAAACAATGAAGCTCGTTTGAATCGATTACCGAGTTGCGGCGCCGCTGCACACATTTTTTACGCCATAAAGAGTTTGTTTGTAAAAATAGCAATTTTCTTGCCGCTACGCCCCCTTATTCGAAACTGGCTCGATAGCTTCTCATGCAAAAACACGAGCAAGTTGAGAAAAACGAGCCGAGATGTTGCATTTACCGCCCGCTGGGTGAATCGCACCTCAGCGCGATCCTTGCCGCCTCTGCCGTCTGCGCCCAAAGCATGCAATAGTATCGGTATTCCACGTATGTCGTGTATAACTGCAACTAAACGACATTGCTCTAAGGATTTTTCATACTCGTATCATAGCTGCCCAAGTATTGTATGGTTTTTTATTGCTTTTATAAATAACTAGCGTACGTCACGCGGTTTCACCCGCGTAGTTCCCGTTCCCGTGGGAGTACAGGGATAAAAAGTAGCCTATGTCACCCGGGGATAGTGTAGCTTCCCAACGGTGAAAGAATTTTTCAAATCGGTTGAGTATTTTCGGAACCTTTTCGTTACAAACAAACAAATCTTTCCTCTTTATAATATTAGTGTAGATATGTAATTGCCAGCTTTTTTTGTGCATGCGATTGGTTTCCAACATAATTTGCTTCTAAAGTTCCACTTTCGAAGTCGGGACACTTGTACCGCGAACGCAACAAAAGTTTACAAGGCATCGGGAAGCCGCACTGGTAAGTACAAAGTATGGCAGCCTCACAAGTGAGCTCAGTATCGCCTCTTTTAAGCGAGATCGACAGTTTACCTCTGGCGCGGCTCGGCGCAAATTGATGGTTTCACCTCGTTCCATGCAAAACGATCACAGCGTCCCTCTCGCACGACGAGCTCCAGACAACGCGGTAATCATTGTTTTTGAAACGAGAATAAAACGACACCCATTTCAAAGTATACACGGGACGGGAGAGAAAAACGAACACGCTGCGGTATTCTGATAAGTTTAAGATAAATAGCGCGCTGAGTTTTACTTGGCCTTTACTGGGACTTGTTTTTTTTTTTCGTTCCAATTCTGCGTTCGCAATCTAAACTGGGGATCGATTTAAAATCATATGTAACGAGCTGCATCACATTAATGCATCCGCTGTGTAGCGCAGAAAAAAGTAATCAGATTCGCTATTAATTTCAATTGTTGACCAGCAACATCATAAAATATTAAAAGGTATGGTTCATATAAATAATTTGGTCGAAAAATAAACTAACTGGCGGCCTGCTTTGACATTAATACGAAGTAGAACTTAACTATAGAAAGACAGTTCCAACACCATGGCAAATCTACCAACTCGACAGTAGGTAACCAAGTCAGCCACTGGCTCAGAGAACGGTCCCTTTAGTCAGACTGTACACTGACTGTATAGTCGAAAGCCTTTCTCAAAAGGGACTTACACGTTATTCAAGTAGCATGGACAGCTACAGGAATCACATTATCCCAGTAACATTCCATGCTACTACTAATTAGGACTGAAAAATTCCAGACAGCGATCCGGTACAGGTCTGACGGTTTACTTTTTATTCCAGGTCGCCCATTCCAGCGCCACTGGAATCGGAGTGTCTCGGGCCGTCTGAAAACACCGTGTGCCAGCTGTGTTGCCCGCATCATGTTTCCAGTACCAAAAAAAGAGGTTACTCAATGTTGTGCAACTTTGGTTTACTATAAATGAAGCTCATATCAACACCGCCTTGCTTGACACGGGCGCGGGGCGTCTCATTAGAGGCAACGTCGTCGGGGTTCTTTCAGACGAAAAAGCTTGATCTGGGCTTGTACAAAAAACGTCACAATGTTTTTGTTTACTATTAGGTCGAGTTCATTACTCTTTTGCCAATTGTTCTTTTCTCCGAGGTCCCTTATGAAAACTCAACTGTATTCTTAAAATAAGTAAAACATAAAAATCCCAGGCAGGCGACAAAAAAGCTCTCTATGTTGTTATAATCACAAAGTAAAGTGAAATCTTTGACCCGTATCATATCCAGCGCGGCACAATGTACATTGAATAATAAGGTGCGCTGATAATGAAGCCTGTGTCAGTATATGAGAGGTGATCACAAAGCGCATCTCATTTTCGGCAGCAAAGACAAAAGCGGCAATTACTGTTAACTGTTGTACCTGTGCAGCCAGTGCAGTGCGTCGCGGTTCGTCGGATGAACGCATCAACTTATATTACGACTAAATTGATGTACTAAAGCTATTAACAATTACTTTTTACATGTAAGGTCAAAGTTTTTTTAATTAGGTCACAACATTGAGTTACAAATAAGAACCCACACGCATATTTTATTTCTTTCTTTCTAATGAACACTGAAAAAGTTTATTATGAATAAACGAGGAAGACGATGTATCGAAGAACATATCACTTGTGTTCACAACTAGTCTTCAGCTGCCCTTTACTTGAGTTATAAACTTGCCATAGTGTTATGGCAAGTTTATAACTAAGCCTTTATTACACCGCCTCCATCTATTAATGTGATTCCTCGTAACTACTTTGAAGTCCTTTCAAAATAACATCATAGGGAACTATTGAATACAGAGACGTCAAAAGCACGAATACTGTTTTTCCTGGAAAAATGGCTTATTGATCACCTAGTATTCCCCTCCAAGCTTCCGTCCCACATTCTTAAAGGTATTTCCATGTAGCACACCACACCAGCCACCGCGCTTCAATTGCGGTGGCGTTCTATTCCAGCGCGGTATAATGTGCAGGTCGTGTTCTCACGTAGTCAAGTATTTTCTACCAGTCCAGCGCGTTTCTTTTGTGTTTCTAACCCCGTATGAAGTGGTATTGTAGAGGTATTGGTCGTGGTAGACGCGATCAGTATTATACAGGTAGGTGTTTTTTTTTTCAACAAAGTCAACAGTATGGAATTTATAGTAGAAGAATCTCAATGTAGACAAAAGGAGAGTGATGATACGTGCCCATGATCTAGCATTGCTGCTTTAGGCTCGGACTCCACCAACGCGGAGATGTGCCAAACAAAGAAGACGGGAGATGTAAAACTAAAAGTTAGGGTATCAACCGAAGCTGTGCGGAGATGTGCAAAGCGGAGAGGAGATAATTATGTGCAAAGCAATCGCGCCGCTCACAGCACACCGCTCACCGCACACCGCTCACCGCACGCCGCTGACGTCCATTCTGGTCTCCGCTAGTCTTAGTAATTATGAAAAAAGTCCTCTAAATCTTTCAAATAACTAATTTTATTTTCATGGGTTGAATTGAGAAAAGTGCGAATTTGTCGTTTGTTAATAGAAACACAAGAGCATTAAATTCTGTTGCCTATCTTTAATGGCTTAAATCTTCTTTTGTTTTTTGGGGGGTGGGATATCATCAAATGACTACTCCCGCTCTGTGTAGAGCGGTTCGAACAACCTGCAGCCCCGGCCATGAAGTTGTCACTAAAACATAAGGGGGTATACTGTCGCAATTCGTTTTACACCAAACCCTTGCACTACGGCTTACAGTCAATAAAACCATCGCTGTCGGTGAGCACTCACCTTTATATTGCGCGTTAATCCTGCCCCAGGAAAATTTTCCAACGTACAGCAATCGGAATAGGTTTCACTTTAAGTGTACAAGCATAAATTCTGTTAGCTGAAAAACTTTTACGTTTTATACAGAAAATAAAAGCCGTGAAAGAGTATTTGTAATTATCAATGTAGTAAATATATAAACATACTAGGTGTTGCCAGCTGCTTCGCCCGCTACAACTCGAAAATTATCCCACGGGAAGATAAAATCGGGATAAAAACTATCCTATGTGTTAATCCAGGTTATAAACTATCTGTGTACCAAATTTTATCCAAACCCGTTTAGTAATTTTTGCGTGAAAGAGTAATAAACATCCATCCATCCATCCATACATACATACATACTTACAAACTTTCGCGTTTATAATATTAGTAGGATTATAAAAGAGATTCGATATTTTAACTTGATTGTTATATATCCTGAAGAAGAAGCTATAAGATTAGAGGAAGACCAAAGAAACGATGCATGAATTAATTTGTAAAAGATGATATGGCTAGAAAGGACGTGACTGCGGAGATGACGTGCTATAGAGAAGTATGGATGAAGAAGACATGCTGCGCCGAGCTTCAATAAATTTGGATACGAGGACTAAAATGATGATAATAATGATGATGATGATGTTTTATTCCCTGAAAAAGTGTCATGCATTGTCAGCGTGTCGGATAATCAATTTATGTTAAACATTAAAAAAAAATGATACGCTGACCTTCCAAATATAAACAAACAGAAAATTACGAGGATCTAACCTCACTACCATAATAAAATATATCAAACGCAGAATTAATCTGGAATCTGAATAACTCACGATCGTGGTACGAGAGGCACCTAACACATAACAAAGGGTAGTGTCAGTGTCAGGTTGTTCGCGTGACCACGACCGAGCGGGATTCCTCCTCACTCATTTACAGGATCGGCTTACTTCGGCATTCCTCGAAGGCAGGATGAAGCTTTATTAGACCGTTGAGGCAACGGATCACACGCCCTTGTGCCACTCTCACTGTCGAAGCAGCTATGTTTCGGTAAAAGTGTTTCTGTGGGAATGTTTATAAGTACAACTTGCTTTAAAGGATTACTCAGGTTAGGAGCTTCAGGTTAAGGGCTTGCTGAAGATTTTTTTTTGCTTATAGGTAAATCACAAAACCTTTAAACAGGGACATTTCCTCGGCTTATAAAAAAAAGTCGTAATGGAAAATTTCATCATCTCACTAAATGACTATGCTAAAGTGAAACTTTAATTTGTTCCTCGCTAAGTATATAAACTAAGCAAGCAGGACCTTTTTAGCAAATTAGTAATTTCAGTTACTTAATAACGAGTGACTCTGGCAAGAAAATTAAATTAAACACGCACGAAGTAGCTCCGACGATAATGAAAGCCGAGGCGAGCGAGCAAATTATCATCCAGTTGGCTTCACCGGATTACGCAAGACAATAAGCAAACAGCTGGCCCGATGTGCAATAGGTAACCAGCCCCACAATTGTAGCCGTTGATCATAATCCAGATACTGCACCAACTATGGCAAGCATTTGTGTCCGTAGGCCGAGAGGCGCACGACCGCTATCGAAAGTGAATTGTCGTGCCCGCAACGAACATGTCGCCCAACATTTGCTGGTTGTGCGCCGTGACTAGACTTTCGCGCAATCGGACATTAAGAATACAATTCTAAATGACCTTACCGTTTCCGATCGATGACTTCGACATTAAGCTGCCATTTCATTCAGACTTCCTTTAGTGGATATCGTAATAAGCAAACGTTGCGACAACACTCAAGCTTACAAACAACAAAATATTCAGGACATAACTCGTATCAAAACTGTTCTTCCTTCATATGAGTCAACTAATATAAGATGAAGACAGATATCGAGTTATGAAGCACGTTATTCGAGACCTAAATCTCGTTGAAAAGTGTGTTCGCGGGCACAGGTTAAGCGCAATATTTACATTATCAATTGTATGTCATCGGCGTCTTCGGAGCGATGTTTTCACTCGCGCGCCCGCCGTGTTACCTTTCGAAAGCGTTGACTCATAAACAAAGCGACCTCTGAACTTAATAACAATGTGAAGCGGGCGTGCGAAACGGGAGATGCACCCAGGGACATGCAATAATTCTTTCGGGGCCCATCGAGTCGCTAGGTACATGACGTGCCATAATTTAGTATTGTGTACAAACGGCAAAAACTGTTCACGGTTTGCGGCGATCGCTCAAGGAGATAACATCCCTATAAAGAAAGTTTATTGTCATACTTCTGACCCACATCTGTTGTTACAACTAAAATGGTAAAGAATAATGAGAAAGTATAAATTCTTTTCCAAAACTTACTGCTATCGGTCAGTATCGTAGATGGCTAACATAGGACCTTTAAGTTTCAAACTGCATTAACAAGACAAGGCCAACGAGAATTTATTGTTAAGAGAAAATATCGTTGCAATTATCTGATATGGTGGAAATCGTGACTAACCAGAGGTCAATATATAATTCGGCATCTTTGACATATAAAGGACCTTGTGCCACTATTGTTTCTGTCTATTGTGTTTGATTTATGAAAATATAACCCTAAAGTAATGGAGCAAAGATTATTTTTAACCGACTTCACAAAAAGGAGGAGGTGCTCAATTAGATTGGTATTTTTTTTGTGTCTTTCACTCTCCAAACTACATGACTATCATATCATGTAACCTTTTATTATTGCGTGTTTGACGTAACGCAAATGGCCATAGATGTCAGTCATTATGTCGTTATTATTATAAACAATTGGGAGTAAAAGTAGATTCAGTTCGACAAATGATGTCAGAAGACGGGGCAAGACATCGACCGCGATGTCGCGTAATCCGCGAGCTTTGTTACGAAACCGGTATACGTTCAAATGTTGCACTGGAATCTGTAATCCGTGTAGGCTTGCCAGATGGCCGAGAAATCCGGGAATGTCCCAGAACTTTGTCGTCTTGTTTTGGTTTCCAGAAATTAGACTTTACTGTTCCGGATTTGTTTGTTTTTGTTTTAAAAGTTACAAGCCCTATGTATGTTGTTTTGATTTACCTCCCCGTATTTTCTAAACGTTATTCGACTTCCTTTCGTTCAACCCTGCAACCTGAATTTTATCCTAAATCTGATCCTTTAACGACAAGAATAACAATAATTTGTCCAAGGTGCTGATTTATTTCTGCCCGGGGAACGTCTTTCAATACGCCATGGAGGCTCAGTCAGTTGTTTTTATTTATAAGGTACAAATCTTTACGCAACTGACCCTATAATAATTGTCCCTAAAATTATAAGCATGTATCTGGCAACTTTAAGTCCGTGTACCAAATGCACATTTAAGCTGGACTTGGAAATCATGCATACAAACAAACTCGTCTATTTTGTTCGGGTATCGAAGATCGAGTAGCGATCCAGTTTACAGCGATACATAATTCGAAATTTAACCTACAATCAGATGCACTTTGGTCGCAGGGAACTGGCACGCTACGTGGAGCTATTGAGCAACCCCGCTGAAACGGCGCGATCCCCACCAAAGAGGATGTTTGTTAATCCGGACACGACTTCGCGTTGGTATTTTTAAGCCATAGAGTAGGTACACCACCTACACGATTTGCAAGAGAGACTGTCATATAATAACCTTGTTGAAATCTTTGTGCGTCTTTTGGAAGAGTTTAAAAGGATTAGTTCAGAGTTCAAAAGATCCCTTTTGTCATTAATCAATACCGTAAACAATAGCTATCCCTGCATTTAAATTAAATCTAACAACACCAACGAATTTGTAAATTAACTTTTACGATGCGAGCATCCGATAAAACAACTGGGTAATTCGAGCATTAACAACTTGACACCTACAAATTAAATTCGTGGCAACAAACAATTTCAAATGTACACACGAATTCACAGAACGATAGGTCGATGTTCCCACACTCTCCTGCAGTTCACTAGATAATATAAAACGCAACGTTCATAGGAACAAAACATTTCCAAAATTAAATAAACACGCACAAGCACGCTCTGGCGGGTTCAGTATAATTCGATAATTTACAACATTGATTCCGGAACAGGCGCCTTCGGCTGTAAATTAGTTTCTCATGAAATTCGGCGGCTGCCGACGATCGTATCTTAGGCACGCTATCCATCATACAACCCTAGTCACGCAACCATCAAACTAATTAATTTCAAATATGAAATACAACATGTCAATTATCGTACAAATCAAAATGTAATCATTTATCACCGACACTGGACAAATCGAGATTTGTGGCACAGCAACTATCAAGTTCAGAATTAGTCATAATATACTAACAGGTGCACAATCTCATTACTGAGTAGCTTGTTATTGAAAGTGACAAGCGGTCACAGCAATATTAACCATCACTACGCTCGAAATGAATAAAATTAAGATAAAGCAAAGGGACGATCCTCCACTTCAATTACGGCAACCCACACAATGATTAGACGTTTCAGTAGAAGCGCTGCTCGATCGTGGACCGACTTGAGTTATTAAGTGCTAGCTTTGTTACAGATACATTCAACATGACGTGGATTAATGGGATAAAATGCCTAGTCTTTTTTATATTTGATTGCGTTCATTCCTTGTCAACATTCTAACTCCTGGATTAAGTGCAGTCGTTTATCTGAGCATTTACGTCCTACATAGCTGCTCTTTTATGGGCTATTTTGTGGCGGCGCGTAATGTTTTATTTTGGCTACTCCGGTTAGTCCAGGGAACGACTCACCAAATGAATTTGCTACTCCATAAAACCTTTGGATTGATACCTCACAATATTTCAACAAAGCTGAAAGATACAATATTTAGCTAGCCGACTATCAACATAACACTATAAAAACCAAAGCGAATTTAGTTTGAGACACATGTTCATGTTATGAGTAGAGCAGTACATAAACGAATAAAAGAAACTAGTTGTTCTTTATCTCGAGCAGAAGGGCGACCTTCAACTTAGCCCGACCTGAATACAGAGTAGCGTAATAACAAGAGACACTGGGCGGTAAACGTTGGACGCTTTCGTATGCAAAAAGCGTTAAGTGTTAGCCGACGCGGTTGTACGGGCCGAACATTAAACAAGCGGTTGCGACCTAAAATAGAAATGGGTTGTTTGAGTAGGGTTCTTTCGCGAACGCAATTGTACTCGAACGTGTCTTGTTACTGAATGCGCTATGCTAATGCTGAGGAGCCACTACCATCACCTCTAGTCTGACGGCTATCAGGTTCTCCGTACAACCGATTTCGTTCATCCAACTTCCACAAGTCAACTTCATTACTACCCACCGTAAAATGTTAATAATTTAATTGCAACCTAGTAATTGAGAAGTTTCTTTTAAGATCGACACATCACTTCAAATTATCGTTAACTAGTTTGTCTATAAGTTGAGAAACAATTCACATAAACAATTATACAAGCACTACCGTTTAAGAGCTATTAATTGCGGCAATTTGAGGGTGATTAAATACGAACGGGTATACTGAACAGGCAATCAGTCAATTCTCGACAACTACTCATGTTAATACGATGATTGCTTCAAGTGGGACTACTGACGGAGTCGATTTAAAACCTAATTGCCTTGATTTATTGTCATGAAAGCGTAAAAGTTATTCATTCATTGAGTTTATCGTTGAACATAATTCAAAATCTTTTCTTCACTATAATTTGAATGTAGATTATAAAATCTCTATGTAAATGATATATTCTCGCGAGGTGTTTAAGTTGAATGGTTGTCAGCGAAGAACCACCAACCGTTTGTCACTCAGTTACTGCTAACAACTTTGAACAAGCTGGCGTGGTTGACTATAGATTTTTCAAAAGCTTATTGTTTGGAAAAATTCATAGTTAACCAGAGCCAACACGCATACAAATACGAAACCACTACCAATCATTCAATACTCAATACTTTATTGCATTCCACATGTAGTACTTAGGTGGTAAAAGCTGGGCTGCAGGTTGTTGTAAGAGATACCGCGGCCTCGACATAAAGGGCTAAGAAGGAACATGGATGGTGGTTTTATAGAGTGGGGTGAAAGTTGATGTCCTACACATTTTAGTCTACTGTTGGCATATCACTGTTAAGAGAAATTCAAAGTATTTATACTCAAAGTCGTCAGAGTAATTTTTGAGTTAAATCGTAACAAACAAAAAATCTAATCTTTCCTCTCTATAATATTAGTTTAGATTACCATAGATTATATTAGAATTACTTACTGTTGAATATACAATCATCATCATCATCATCATCAGCTTATATTGTTCCCACTGCAGGGACTCAGGCTCACTGCTAGGAGTGGGATGGGCTATAATCCACCACGTGGTCTCAGTGCGGATTGGTAGATGTGACATATTTTCGAATTTTTGATATGCCGGTTTCCTCACGATGTTTTCCTTCACCGTTTTGAAAGCAGTGGTGATAAAATTAAATTACACAAAGTAATGCGACTGTCTGGGTTCGAACCCATGCATGACCAACTGTTCGTAAGTCGAGACCGCCACCACTGGGCCACCAATGCTCTCAAAACAATATACAATAACACCTTGTAAATATTATGGTGCAATAAATATTTTGAATTTGAATTTCCTGGAGGCCAGAATCTCCATGCACGTACGAGTATCTTCATTGGGACGCGAGGGCCGGCGCAGCGGAACGCGTAATTATTTTGTCGCGCAGCCATTTATACATTGCGATATCTTCTAAGATCTTGTTTAAATTATATAGAGTAAAAAGCACAAATATTCTATATTAAATTTCCGTTCTAACCATTACCATTTATTTAGATATAGATTAATACCATATGGGTTAAATAAGCTTCGCAAAAAATAACTCTATTGAACCTAACATTTCAATAGTAAAAATGGTTACAGTGAGTCAATTTTAATAGATAGATATATGCTGTCGCGGACTTTTTTGTAGAGCTTTTAAAGAGAAATATTTCTTTCATACATGAAATTTGCATAACTTAGACTATTTTCGCAGCGCACGCAACGGAAACTCTCAATAAGGAATATCGTTTCCCGTTTTTGCAACATCTTTCATTTATGCTTCACTCCTATTGGTCGTAGCGTGATTAAAAGTTTATAGCGTTCAAACAAACAAACTCTTCAGCTTTATAATATTAGTACAGATTATAGTATTAGTATAGATAAAAGATTTTTAAAATAATGTAGACTGTTTGCTTATAGGAACACGGAAGACATAACCTAGTATGTGCCTGTCTACTACACAGCTACGCATCACCATTCGTATGTAGAATTGAAGTTAGCACTGTTGTAGATCGCCGTAACAAGCTAACAACTTCCAGTTTTTAGTTAGCCCTAACATACAGTCGAGGGTCAGTACAATGTTGCACTCATTATGCGAATGTCGCGAGTTCGTCGTATGGATGACCCTGCGGCTAGCAACGCTCACGACCAGCCACAGACCGCAACTTTTGTTCTAACAAAACTATTGCATGGTAAAGTTTAGCGAATGTATCGTTTGTAGGTAAAGCTAAAACTTCAGAACACTCAGGATAACTGCTGAAAGAATACAATATTTAAGGTCTCAAGAGCTCTATTTCTTGATGTCTTTGATTTCGTTTCTTTAGTTGGTTCATAGATATCTTAAGCACCATTTATATTAATTCAAACCTAAAGATCATTTTGTAAAAATAACAAATCTTACAATAATACAAATTCAATAAGTACCGATCGGTACTATCGAGCTCTCTTTGAAGTGCCAGTTAAAGGCTTACATATTGTAAGGCAATGGCGACAAAAGGCTTAACCTTGCAATCTTTAAATAATAATGTATCTTGCGATTATAATTTGATTCAAGCCAGCTTTTATGACCGGATAGGACATTGGAATCGTTCCTGTCTCGCTAAACGGCCCTCGTAAATTGTCGATTAAGATGGTACACATTTGAACGACAAAAGGCCTCGCGTCAGAAACGACCGCCGCGGCAGAGGCCGGTGCTATAAATTTCATAATTAATTTTATTATCGAAGCCATTGCTCGCACGTCGACTTAAAGCGAGATTTGCGATCCAAAGCCACCGCCGCCGTCTGCTTTATCATTAAACGTTCACGATACTTCGCCCGCGCTCCGATTTCATAATGTCCCTTAATGTTCTGTAATTGTTTGCGACTACAAGCAAGCGCTTGAAAGAGTTCGACACGGGGCATACGGGGGCCTCTGTCAAAAGCCATCGTTGTAATAGAGTTTTCTTTCTCGACCACTGCGGTTATAAAAGCTAACTTCTTTTTCAAAGAAAGTAATGAGAATTTAACTCGGCGGAAAACGTTTCGTGGGCGGTGATGGGGAGAAAAATATTTTTTACGTTATTCGCGAGGTTGAACGTCGTCGCAGCCATAGTCCGCGCACAGAGAACCCTCACAAAGGCTGCAGCGCCGTGTCGTCGTCGCTCCCGCCTGGCGCTCTATTATAAGCTTAAGGTGAATAGAAACGGTTTTAAGGCAACTTTATAAAGTTTATACCACTACTGGTCGCGGGTTCAAAGAAAATTATAGTTAACGTCCTTAATTAACATAAAACTTAAGGGTAAGACAAATTTTACAAATAATGGTTACCCTTATTTTAGGGGTAAAAACACACACAAATTATTTGAGTACCGTCATAAACCTCTTCTACTCAAACTTTAGATGAAATTGGCAGATAACACGCTCGTGTTAATCTTAATTTAGACATAATAAGCGGTACATAGGAGGTCGCAACCAAAGAGACCTTTAACTTCGTTAACGCCATATACGTTGACAGTATTGTAACCGCGAATGGTGTTCAGGAAAAACGTGACTTTCTTTAGCCGGCTTACAGTTTATTGTTACTCACAATACTGAGCCGGAGAGCGAATGTAGTAGCGGTTTCAACCCAGTCTATTAATTTTCCTTATAATAAAACCTGTTATAAGTAAGGGCGACTTGGAATCAGATTGATCTTACTGCAACTATCGTAAAACGTGTAGAGTCTGCCGTTTCAAAATGAGAGAAATATGTGCATACATTGAGTGCATCAGCTGCACAAAAAGGCACAATCTCGCCAAGATAGGATAACAAGATAACAAGCGTGGAGCGGCGGACTAAGACGGATAAAAACAAGACATGGAGCCTACTTGCAGACGTGTACCTTGTTTACTTAAAGGCCCACATTAAGTGCCTCCGGAGTAGATTCCGCACATCTCCGGTTCGATGTGGTGCCGGTGCGCGGTGGTGCGCTACGATGCATTTGAATCGACTTCATTTATATTTTAAAGACACTCACACTCTACTATAACCAATGTATAGGCAACGGTGTTTAATATTAATAATGTGGAAATTTTCTAGCACAATTTCAAATAGGTACGAGCAACATTGTGTAAACAAAATATGCAGGATTTCATAAACAACGTTATATTTAGGATAATTGTCTCCTTCATCGGCGCAAACGCTGCAATGCAGGTGTCTCGATCACAACTTCTTTTCCATACAAGTCTAAATATCCAGTTGTTTATTAAATACTAAAACAACAGAACAATATTTACATTCAGATTTGAGATAGGATTCTACTTGAACTTGCGTTTCCATGACTCGTATAATATGCATTACATTAACAGTAATTGTATATTCAAATCACGTAATGAAAAGACTTCAACGCGTTTCTATCGATTTACTTTAAAAATCTATGAATATCTCAGAAGTTCACACATAAGATTTTCAAATTTAAGTCACGTATAGGTTTCCCATTATATTTAACTTACTTCTAACAATATGGAGTCTGCGAACAGACTAGAATATCATTAAAGGCTACAAATTCTGTTTTTTGCATAACGTTATCTAAATTTTCTGACAGATTTTGCTTTACAGTCGAGTCTTATCTCCAATGTTAGGCAATTGCCACTATAATGTGAACATTTAGATTTCTTAACGAGAAAAATATGTAAATTTTGCCTTAAATCAGCCAATACCGGATGTTAGGAATGTGCAAACAGGTAGGTAGTAAGTTGACGCTTAAGTAACCGATGTATTATTCAAGGCATGAGTAAAATGTTTATCTATTGTTATCAGTATGAAGCGATCGTGTCATTACACACGTCTCCTGCCCACGGCCGTGCCGTTGATGACAGAGATGCTGTAACATAGTCATACAGGCTTTAAGACTAAAGCTTCCAGCGATTTAGGTGATCTAAGCTTATCTTAAAATTGTTTCAATATAAATCTGTTGTGGTTGAAATGAACTGAATGGTTGAAATAAGTAAACTTGTATAGTTCGTCAAACTTGGTTTGGAGGATTTGATAGGGATGGATATTTTGATAAGTATTACTAATTCGGATTTATGACCATTTTCACTGATTTCAAGTAAAAGAAAATTTCTGTATATCCCAAAGCTTTATTTTGTTTCCGTTTCCACCATTCGTTTCACAGGAGGCAACTCATTAGTAGTCGAAATTTAGATTTCAAACACTTTGTTTATGGATTCTGAAGGGAGTTCTTAACTTCTTACGCATTAACGAACTGTGTTGTAACTTTAGTCTAGCCTATAATAGGTGTCGTCTAGTGTTCGAGAAAAACGGTCACATTTGTATATTTGGTGTCGCCTATGCTGATCTTAATCTGATAAAAAAGAATTTTAATTTAGATTTACAACACAGGTTTTTATTAAATTTACTCTCAGGCGCTATGTTTGGAATAGTCAATTAATTATACGAGCCGATGAATATTTAGTACGTTGTCCAAATCTGTAAACAGAGGTAGACATGTAACTTTGAAATATTGGTACATTCAGGAATGTTAGTAACAAGACAGTCTGTTATTATAACTTGTGTCTGCATACCGCTCGCCGCGATCTCTTCTTACTTTCGACAGCTTACACGTATTTCGGTACATTCTCGTCGGCCCACTCGCGTGACAATCTGATGTGTGTGTGAGAACTTACGCGTACTCATACCGAAATATGTGTTACTCACCACGGTGTGAACTTCCTTGTTCTGAAGAAAATCCTATCTATTATAACACTTAACGAAAACGTGCCAAGCATAGAGCAGAGTTATGAACAACGCTTTTATCACCCCGAAACATGCCACATATATAACAACGGCCATCCATTAAGCGCTCGAATAAAACGCACTTTAACAACCGTCTACGTAATTATTCATTCAGTTCTGATGATACCCTATACACCTGTGAAAGTAAACATCAAATCTCACGAATATTGTTAATACAACGAAAAGAGCCGAACAATCGCTCGTCAAACATTAACAACTCCTGACATAATAGAAACAGACGAGTGCAGTAATCAACTCTAATAAGAAGGCGAGAAGGCGAAGCGTATTTATTACTTTAATGGAATATCAGCAATTAGGGCCATAGATAGAATCAGTAGCGCTGACAAGGTGCAAACGAGAGTGGTTCGACCGGATGCGTAGGGTCGGCACCCGAAGTAGTTGCTCACATCAAAAAGTTCATATACGCGATTGTGGTCAGTACACCCTTTATGTAGAGACTAGATTAGCATGAATTAATGTGACAGCTAATGCTAACTTTATTGGCGACTGTAACAAAATAAAACAATGCCGCCGATGAATTTCCATAGAGAATGAGCGGAACGGACGGATTAAGTGAAATACAATCAAACGTACGTGCCAAGAATTTAAAACAGGTAAAGAGAAGTTCCCGATTCGGCAACTAAATACACGGAAAATTTGTTTGTCTACGTTTCTTTACATCAGCCATTTGCAAGTCGTATTAACTTAGTGTTCCTTAATTGGAGATTGTCTAAGTCCTTTATGGCACCATATTGGATAATTTTATAAACCAGCTCTTGGAAAACGTCGGTAGTTTCCTTACTTTACTGTAATACAGTCAGCAACAAAAACAATAACAATATAAGTTTATTCTCAGTAAAAATAAAAATAACAAAAAGGCACTACCATTAGGAAGAATAAAGTCAGTAGCGACTAGCGTGTGAGTATTTTAACGCCAAAC
The DNA here is from genome assembly GCA_932274075.1 of Diarsia rubi. NCBI lineage: Eukaryota > Metazoa > Arthropoda > Insecta > Lepidoptera > Noctuidae > Diarsia > Diarsia rubi. Next base: position 11,977,131 of record OW026424.1, on the reverse strand, counting down.
TATACATTAGGCGCGAAGAATCAGGAAGAGCTGGTACCTGAAGGCGCCGGCACCGTTCAACTGCGCTGACTCAGCAGGGCCGCACTCCCGCGCAGCCGCCATTACCGCGCAACTTATCATTACCGTCGCGTCGCGCGCGCACTTCGCACTCCAAAAACACCAGTCATGCGTCCCATTCTGACCAATTAACGAGCCAACTGCAATTTGTAAGCATAAAAAAGCTACCGGGACGAGATGTCGATATTACGTGTCCTTGTTAACTACTGGGAGTTTTTATTTTTCAATGAAATTCTGAACGGTCTATTGGGATGTCAGTAACCTCGTGCGACCCTTTCAGCTCTCCGTAAAATGCAGAAATGTTATGCCGATTTATTACGTTTACAAATAGAGAACTCAGTGCTTAAGCTAAGTTCAGGAGGTAAACGCTTGACGCACGTTTTGCTAACGCAGGCTCACAATGTCCCAATTAAACTGAGCTTTAGGTATGTAAACGCCTATCAAGCTTTTGTCATCTGATCGTAACCTTGCGTTAAAGTCAAGCTGCAATCAGTTGATTAGCAGAATAATTGAATGTTATTGACTCTTGCACCCATAAAAGTATTTCGGAATGTATGATTATTTAAATTGGAAAACTAGTCAAAATTGACAATAATGTGATTAACAAATTATACCCGTAATTTTTATGCAGAAGTCATAATTGTTTTCTGTTTTTCAATCAAGTAACCGTTTTTTTTTTTGTAAACAAATGATTGAAAGATAATTTGATAATTATTATAACCGTTTGCAGGGAGGTAAAGAACAGTGTGTAAAGTTCCTCATCACCCAAAGAAAAGGGAGGCTCCTCCGACCAGACGGGTGTTGTGTCTGGTGGGCTAACTGCCCGACATATGTAAGTCGGGATTTTCTGTAAACGCTAATGTCGCTGATAACTTTGATAGCGCGATGTAGGAATTGCCATAAGTTCGCATTTGTTGCGATAGATGTCGCTGTCGCTACAACCGTACTGTCCTAAACTCAATTAAGTATATAACCCGCTATTCTTTTCTGATTAATTTCGTTCGGATCCAAGACAGTTAAATCTTTTCTCTGGGACTTCGTCTGGCTTCATTGTCTCGGCGCTTTTCTTGTGGTCGCCACTGTTGATTCTGGCTTACAGGAGTTACAGTGGTTAGGATATAGTGTGGCGGGCTTGTCCCAATTTAATAAACTCAATTAAGTGAAAAGCTTTAAGATATGGGCATTTACAGAAACTTCTGAAAAATTCGTTTCTGATTCGTACTAGTAAGAAAAAGTTTATACAGCCAATAGCTAACTCGGTACCTTCTTTCTAACGTGTTTAATGTATTTATTTTAAAAGATATACCTAGCTATTGAGGTTACGAGCATCTGTTATTACTAGATGTATCGTAAATCTTTTGACAGCAGCTTTTATGCGGAGGGCCTCCAAAGACGTCAGCCGCCAACCAACCGAATATTCCTCATTGTGCTGTCATCATATTAACTGACAGTACACAAAATAATCTGCTATTCATTTAATATTCATACATACAATTACTTGCGAAAAGCTGCCGTTATGACAATACCATCATCTCAAACTCGACGTTGAGCACAATTAATTTAATTCACACTTCAGCTACAAGGTATCTACATTAGATCGGAGATATAATGGCTATTTTCACTTAATTCAATTGCTTAAACTACACGAGTGGTATATCGATGAGCTATGAGGTTTGGAATGTCACGAATACTCATAGTCTGCTATATTCTCATTTAAATGTGGATAAAATGAGTTGGTCAACGAATTCTCGGTGTAATAACATGCTGCTCTACAGCAAACGCATAGTTGTAAAGCAATGAGGTGGCTACTCAATTGGAGTGCTAGTTAATTGATAGGTGCTGCGACTGCGGACGAATGAGATGTCGGTTACGGAGCACGAGGGGCTCGAAGCATTCAATTTGCTCTAAATCAGCGCGGGGAACGCACGCCCGGACCGCAATTAAAAACCAGTCGAACACAAGGCTGCAGGATATAATCTGCGTCAACACTTGCAGTGACCGTCCAATTTCATAATATTATTCTACGCGTTTATAAAACGAACATTGGTAGCGAGCGACGCACAAAATAAAGGGTTGCTGTGAACCTAACCTTTAATTATTTTATTTGAATTAGGCTCAGTTAGCAATTTCACCAACAGAATAGTTATCACATTTATCAGGTCACAAGTACCTGTCGTACGTTACACGTACACGTATACGTTGCTACGTTGCTGTATACGTTTTTTTAAATAAAATTTTACAATTATCATCTTTTGCATTGCAGACAAACAGCTGATGGATATAAAGCGTAACCAAACATAGCGATCGTCTATTTAATTTTATACGAGTATGAAGTGAGATAATAAAGCAGAATGTTTCAAAGCAAGTCTGATGGACCTTAAAAGAGACTTTGACCTCTTTTTTTTTTTTTTTTTTTGGTGGGTGTAAAATCATCGAATAACCCCTCCCGCTCTTGGGCAGAGCGAAAGGGAGTGTCAGACTTCTACTGACTAAAAACCACCCATGTTCCTTCTTCGCCCTCTATGTCGAGGCCGCGATAACCAGAGGACTACCCGCGGCCCCGACAGGCGTCGGCCCTTTCGGGCCCCTCCCATATAGACTTTGACCTCTGACTTTGTTTCTTTTTAGGTATTTTGTGGTACGTCCATACGTCCGTACGTCCGTCCGTCTGTCTGTCTTTCTGTCTAAACCCTTTTTCACAGAAACGCGTGGAGGTATCATGCTGAAATTTATAACAAATACGCAGGTCTACTGTCCCATAAAGCTGTGAAAAAATCTTGAAATTTGGTACGAAGCAACGTCTTATAGCACAGATAAAGGAAAACTTACGAAACCAAAGTTTAAAATGATCAAAAAAAATTTTTTTTAATCATTTAAACTTTGTTTGTACGGAACCCTCAGTGCGCGAGATCAACTCGCACTTAGCTGGGTTTTTTTCATATAGTTTTTATATTTTCTTATATAGCTCTTAAAAAAAGGGTATAAGCGTTTGTAAAATTTTATTTGCAATGCAAAATAAACATTATTTAACACTTTTTATCTCAACTTATTCTTAGAACTTTAATCAAACCGTATAGACTACAACAGTAAACAATAATATGATACAGAAGACAAGAAGATTTCCAATATGGAAGCTGATTCGCATTAACAACGCCGAGGTGATAACTGCAGACACAATAGATAGAGTCGAAGTCTGGAGACAATTGGAAGCATTGCAGCGACAAATGAGATGTTCTCTCAACAGCCAATCTCCCGGTTCAATTTGCTCTAAATCAAAGACACGCGCGCCGAACGATACGAAGACTACGGAGCTTCTCTAGCATGCAATTATATCACTCGTAATTTTGCACGCATAATTAGAAACGCTATCAGATGACAACGTGAACGATACAGTGTTTATCCTAGGGGTTAATTAATCCTATATCGCGGTTAGCTTTGTGATTCAATTAGAGGATTAAAGCCCAGTGTTTTAAGAATATAATTGAATAAATGTTTGTGGAATTGGTACAACGAATGTATTATTAGATATTTTTTCGATTAGTGCTACTACTGAATATTTTATGAAATGGTTTAAAATCGATTTATATTTGGTTAATGGTTTGAATTCAATTCTAAGAAATTGTCAAATTGTAACTTATTTTAAATAAGTAAGTAACCGGTACTCTTCTTTGAAAATTTCCTTTCGCCATATTTTGGCAATGATTACAATCATATTTTTTTGTCCATTAGGAATTCGTCACCTACAGCACGTACTTACTAGAAGCAAGTTTTCATGCTTCATTTGAACGTAAAAAGGACGTTCTAAAAGCGTTTAATAACCCAGCAAGACTTTGAAAATAGAAACTAAAAGAGAAAATGTTCGAATTGTGGTCAGAATAATACTTTGTACTGACAATAGGTCGTAAAACCGTTGTGTTAAATGGGTTGGAGAAAATCTTTACAAATAATAATTATTAACGTTTAAGTTAATTTGGGTCATCAAGCGTTGCGTGCTCCAGCGAATCTAGAACGCAAAGAAAAACAGAAATTGTTTGGATTAATGCCTTTACGTGTTTTAACATTTACACATACCTTGAGGTTGTTAAATGTGAATTTTGCTCGATCATGTCTAACTTATAGGTAGTAAATAAATATTGTTTTATGTTTGGTTGTACCCATCGGTGTTATAAATGTCTATTATTTGTTTAGTACGCTACCTACTCTTATAAATGCGATTGTTTGTGAGGATGGATGTTTGTTACTCTTTCATGCAAGAAGTACTGAACGTGTCAGGATTAAATGTGACACACAGATTGTTTATAATTTTTATGCCTTAAGTAACCAAACATAAGCCACTTTTTACGAGAAAGATCCCGTGAAATGATTACCAACCGCTAGTGAAGCCGCGGGCAAAAGCTAGTAAAAACACAAAAGGAAACTTATTTCAGTCTCATTTTATTAGACTCGAAACTCATGAAATAAGCACTTAAAATATACGGTTGGTATAAAATTAAATTAACTTTTCACATGTAACAATTATGTTTTACTAACTAGTCATAAAACATGATTGGTTTCAGCTACCCTGTGTTTAAAATAGGTACTTACTTACATTGTAGATTTAATTTATTTTTATAGAAAAACTTCTGTTTAAGTGTTAACTTATTTACGAGTGTAGGTGCAACGTGCATTGTTAACCAAATAAAAGAAACCTCAACATAAGTGCAATTGAAATGAGATAATTACGTTTCTTAAAAAAATCCTTTAAACCCTCTATGAAAGAGCGTGTACAGAGAATAAAAGAAAAAAGGTAAACAGATGTATAGCGAATCACATTTCTTCAGAGGAAGTCTTGTGGTGGGGTAATATTTAATTATCCCGTGGCGGAAACGCGAGGCGGGGTCGCGTTGACCCCACCCGCAAACAAAATGGCCGCCGACATTACAATTACATTCCTTTATCAACCCGCGGAAGTCGCCACTTTAATATTTACAAGTTGCAGTATCAAATTAAGGGAGTTGTGAGCTTCTTTTGAACTTATTTAATGTTTAGGAAAGCGCTGACCATTTAATTATATATCATTCAAAAATAGACTTCTTTATTTCTTTTTTAACTTTAGATTTACAATTTTCATTTATTCATAAACTTATAGGTTCATATAACTACGGATGCATTCCTTTCATTCACATAAGGTAGACATCCCATTACGGCTTCAATCAAATACAGAAAGCGAACCAAACAACCGTTACAATTGGATTAATAAGCGCATCATAAATTTAAAAAGCTTCGTCGAGGACGTGTGACATGCCCTTATTAAAACTTCATGCGGACCAGACTAGATTTCTCCATCCAGATAAATGATTATAAACTGTATTTCCAGCAGCATTAGGTATAAAGATCAGTTATCTGATATCGGTGATGATACACGTGAGCTCGATGCTCATCCTAAGTTGGCGTGGATAATCGCTAAACATTGCAAATGTGCCACTGATGCTGTCTGCTGTCCGTTTACCTTGACTCAAATGTAATGCACCGTATTGTACCAAAATTACGTGAGTAATCATATTAGGTAACTGGATGTATGTTTAAAAAAGTTAATACTAAACTGTTCAATAAATTATTTAAAAATTCCAAAAATTAAGAGCGGAAATGCTGAACCACTTTACAATACCCTATTAGGTCATTTCACCAAAAAAGTTGAAGACGATACAGTGCTTTGAAAAGCCGTGTCAAGTCGTGTGACGTCACAAGATTAGTACATTTTTACCAACAAAGTGACGTCAAAAACCCCCACTCATAATCTAAAACACGTTTTATTTTCGTCAATTTTTATTAAAATATAAAATAAAAAAAACACATATCCAATATTTTTTGATAATCTAACAGACGGACAAATTAGATTTTTTTTACCCTATTGACATCGAAATAAAAATAAAATTAAATTACAACATATTTTTTTTAATATTTCTTTCGTTGTGTTACAACAGCCTGCTCACAGCGTGCCACCCTAGCCAGCCAATGACAGCTAACCATAACCATGCCACTCTAGCAAACCAAAGCCATGCCACTCTAGCATACCATAGCCATGCCACTCTAGCCAGCCAATGACGGGCAACGACTCGCGAGCCAATCACAGTCAAGCGAAGACACCGCCATAACCACCGGATGCCTCCGGTGGGGATATCAGTCTATATAATGCCCTGTAAGCTCAGTTTCGAGGTCTTGTCGCGCTCGATTGTGAAACCTGTAAGTCGAGACTCTGTCCAAATAAAATAATGAATCAGTTCCTGTCTATTTTTTACCACTGTCGTTACAGTCAGAAGTGGTATCGAATAAAAAAAAAAACCTACGATAAAACGACGCTCTGCTACTTAAAAGTCAACGGTCACCTACTGTGGAGGACGAGGTCTGAAAATTCAAACGAAGAACGTTGATGCACACCGCCTGCAAGGAAAATATTGTCTCCCATCCCAGTATCACAGGGCACAAATTGAAAAAGCAGGCCACAATCTGGATGGAACACGAAGCGCCTACCCTCAGTATCGCATTGGTCATTCCATAATTTGACCTTGAAAACGAAGACTGCGGCCAGTAACCACCTGTGAGACACTTTGAGTTTCAAGAAGTATCCATCTCTCTGCCAGCAACGGTTCTACGGTAAATTAAGACTACCTAAAGGTTGTCAACAGCAACCAAGGACATTGAAGGAAGGAACCGTTCTACTTCACGCTGAGAGCTGCCAGGAACCATGCATAAATAACAAGGTCAGTAAACATGCCAATATTTGCCAAATTAGCCAAATGCCATTTTAGCCAAATAAATAAGCCAAATGTGTTTTACCATGGAGTGCCCCATGAGTTGATAATTATGCGAATCGTAGACAAAATAATTTGGTAAGCCCGATAAGTAAATCTAATCATAGTCGGTTTATCAGTATATTATCTCGGTACAAAAAATGTTTTACGAGTAGGTACTAGTTGTGTACTAAGGAGTTAAGAACTTAAGATGTACATATTTAGTTCAAGTGCGCATTAGATTATCCAACAATAACAATTTCAAAGTAAATCATGTAGATCAGATACTTATAAATAGCTACAATAATTTTATTAAACTAATAACAGAGATATAGATAGCATTCCTTGGCGATCTCTTGCTACCGCCAGCCGATATTTAAACAGTTTTAGACTTATTGGATAAAGTTCTTGACAAATTGAAAACGAGGAACTTAAAATTAAATATGAGGAACTGTTAATCTTTACATATTTCTTAATTAGGGTATAAAACATCATGTGATGGCATTCAACCAGGTTAATTTAAGTTGATCGTCTTATTTCTCATCCCGAGTAATGTAAACGAAGTGCGTCAGTTTATTCTATCTAGTTATTAAAGAAAGTCCATTCATAACTTAGCAATAATAGCTCGCCCGTTTAACAAACTAACAAAAAAAAAATACGATGTGGGTATGAGGCAAGTAACATAAATCTTGTTAGGGAAATAAAAAAAAAAATGTTATAGGTCGGTATTAGTGATTATTTAGGTACAATCCTAGTTTTCCAACAGAAATACACACGTATTGCAGGTATCTTTTATAAAGTAGATTGACGGTAGTTTGCGCCCTGTCTTTTACTTTAGTCGCGTTACAAGTCAGAAAGAGTGTTTACCATGATTTTGGGCTTGAATCCCTTGCAGTGATGAAATTGTTGCTAAGATTTCGTATTATGTGTTATGTAAAAATGTCCATGTAATTAGGAATGTACTGCAGTACGCGATACAATGACTAAACATGATCTTATGCCATGTATTGCCCGTTAGTACTATTCACTATGGTGACCGATGAGCCAAAGCCCAAGCAAGCTAAAACTAAAGCCAAAGTCAAAGTCTATGCCTATCTTTGGTTCTGCCTTAGGTAAGTAGATCGTTCGATAGATGCCGTTTATTGTGTACTATTTAGAAGTGAACGATTAGTTCAGTGCTGTGCAATGACAAGATGAAAAGCCGAAAAGTAGTATTGTTTTACTGCGAAGTGGATGTACAGATACCTATAGTGAGTAACTGTGTAATCGTTGATGGTAGGCTATAACGTAAACAAACCTTTACGTTACCAGATTAGTTGTGTGAGTTGTGACAAACTTCGCGCGATGGAAAATATTACAAAATGCATCATGACAATAACAAGGAATATAACGAAGTTCTGAATTTTATAAATATCAACAAAATTTCTGATTTCCAAAAATAACCCGATTTATAAGTAAATATTATTATGTGACGTCATGTTTACATTGTGCGTACTGTAAAGGGAATAATGTAGGAAAGAGGGTTATGACATCCAATTCTAAATCTAACTTAGCTCTGATAATACAATCATGATGTCCTGAAACGAGGCTGCGCCTGTGGGTATCTTGGGGGCCAGAGTTGCATTATCATAACATTAGTACTTAATAGCTTTAAACACATAAAATTATATTGGAAAAATAGAAAAACGTATTCGTGTGTAGTGTGTTAGTGTGTATAAGTAATGAAGTTTTGCCATCGACACGCTAAGAATTATATATGTGTGAGTGCATGTGTGTGTGCGTGCGTTTAATGGTATGATGTAATTAACTTAAATTGGTTCTTCCGTTTCTTCATCCGATAGTTTGGCAAAACAGTTTATTTATCTTTTCTTACATGAAAAGTGTTTCATGTTTCTAATATCGCAGATATTAAGGAGTTCTTATAATACTGTTAATATTACAACCGGGTACCTATAAGTCTTACGATTTATCCCAGATCGGGTTTCTAAACCAGTGCAATCTAGGCGCGGTAGGGTTATCTCAGATTAGAATAGCTGGAAAGAAATGGGACGTAACTTAGATACAAGGTGAAAAATGATAATTCAAATTCAAACTCTTTAATTCAGACAAGTGTCCATAGTGTTAGTAACAACAAAATAACTTAACGACTAGGGTTAGTAAACTTAGTGACAAGGCAAAAAAAAATAAAAGGAAAGGAAATATGTTAATAATGTGATTTACAAAAAAAACTATGATTATGTACTTTGGCGCCAGGCGATGACTACCCGGCGGCTTAAATGCTTAAATGCTTTTAACATCACGCATGTAATACCCAATGGGTTAGGCAGAGGTATACTCATGAGTACACACACATTTCGCTAGTAAATTGAAATGAATTAAAAAGTGCTTATTCATGGTTACATCCGTGTTACAAGGTATATTACTTCTGCCATACTGTAAAACAGTTATATTTAATTTAAATGTAACAACTTGTTAGTACGTTTCCATCAATAACAACGACACTTTTACCTACAACTAAACACATTTATTGAACACAAAAGTTGACTATAACGTAATGCTATAACATTTAAGTTGCGTTAAAACACTTCAATTAATAGCGGTGAAGCCGCAAACATAAGGTAGTATGGCATAAATATATACTTATACAACAATAAATAATCATAAATGGAATCTACACATCTCTTGTAATGAGGTTTTTACATAGGTGTTAAAGACAAACTTCCCTAATTTATTTTTAAAAGACATTTTCGTGGTACAGCTATTTTCTAAATCGTAAGGTATGTCGTTAAAATTGTTGGTACTAAGCATTTCCTACATCTTTGTCCATAATAATTAGTACAAGTGGGTACCTATTACAAATTTTCTTATGCATTTATTCCTTTTCCTTCAGCTTAAAGTTCCATGCTATAGGGGGCGAGCCAGGTTAACTCTTGTTTGTTAGAGGATTTGTTTTCTGGCCATATTATGTGATATTGAGGAGTTAGGTAATGATTGACGTAAACTAAGAAGTATGAAAGGTCATATTATATGATACAACGGGTTTACAGGTTTAGTATCCGCTGTCACATATCGTAGCAGTGCTTTTGTCTGATAGCACCAGTAGTGTGAACGAATAATTGAAAACCGAAGATTTCATAAATCTCCTGAGAGGTCTATTGCCCCATTTTAACTTGGTTTTTCTGAGCTGACTTGTAATCACTGTTTTCTTGTTTCCATTGCGGGAGCAATTGTTCCAGGACGGCCGAATGTTACAACAGCCTGCTCACAGCGTGCCACCCTAGCCAGCCAATGACAGCTAACCATAACCATGCCACTCTAGCAAACCAAAGCCATGCCACTCTAGCATACCATAGCCATGCCACTCTAGCCAGCCAATGACGGGCAACGACTCGCGAGCCAATCACAGTCAAGCGAAGACACCGCCATAACCACCGGATGCCTCCGGTGGGGATATCAGTCTATATAATGCCCTGTAAGCTCAGTTTCGAGGTCTTGTCGCGCTCGATTGTGAAACCTGTAAGTCGAGACTCTGTCCAAATAAAATAATGAATCAGTTCCTGTCTATTTTTTACCACTGTCGTTACAGTTGTTAAATAAATTAAACTCAATTTTATAAACGATAACTAGCTGAAAAAAAAGATTCTCTTAACAATAAATATTAAAGAGCACAGTCGTAAGCCGCCCGTTGAAGTCTTTTGTATACGCGTCAAAATTAACTGTTGGAAACGAATTCGCCGCAGTATTTTTTAACATGACCGGTCGTTCACTCACATAAAATGGCAATAATTTATACTTGTAACTAAATAAATAACCCGACAGTTAAAGAAGGAACAGTTCGTATCAATCTTAATTAATACGCAGTGAAGACAGAGAGTGAATAAATTGGTGTATTTAAAGGGCGCACGAGATATTTAATTATTGTCGATTTCGATCAACGTAGCCTCTTTGCGTGACATGGACAAAAGGGCAATCTTTAAAGAAGCTGACTTCGAAATATTATCGGGCACAAAAGTGTTTTATTAATTCTGAAACAAACTCAGAAACATTTTTATTTTTAATTTAAATTAATCTTAATATCAATATATCTATATCTATCTATATATATATAAAAATCAATGCCACTTTTCGTTGTAATTTTATAACTCAAGAACGGGCTCACCTATCCAAACGAAATGTTTAAGCTTTATTCGGACTATTTAGTAGATGGTTTATGTGAATTTTGCACAAAATCGGTCGAGCGGTTCGTCATTTATTAAATTTTTTGTAACAAATGAATTCAATAAATGGCGGATCATTTTGTTAATGGCCGGTAGGTGGCGCTGCTGTCCGGGCAGTACGACGTCTGCCAGGTCCGCTAGTATAAGTATAATTCTACTGTACGTGTCTTTGTCACTAAACTCCTCCTAAACGGCTGGACCGATTTGGATAAAACTTTTTGTGTTTGTTTCAGTGGATTGAGAATGATTTAGATTTACAATTGGACCCGGTATGTGGCGCTGGTGTCCGGATAGGACGACGTCTGCCAGGTCCACTAGCATAATTATAATTTTTGAGCTCTCGCAACTCAATATCTAGAGACTATTTTTAATCTAAATAAAATAGTTGTCCATCAACATGTATCTATTGGATTTTAAGTTCAAAATGAGTGCTAAAGACGACGGAGTCAAAGACGTTTCGGAACTTAGAACAAAATATCAGCATTGACTGGACCTTAAATGAGGTACCTACCTACCTACATAATTCCAATGTTATTAACCGACTTCTAAAAAAAGAAGGAGGTTCTTAAGTCGGATGTTTATATATATTTATATTTTTATGTTTGTTCGGGCATAACTCCTTCGCTTGCTAACCGATTTGAAAAATTCTTTTATTTTTGTTGGAAAGGGTATAGGTACTTAACTTTTTGTAAAAAAAAATTACAAAATCAAAAATCAAAAATCAAAATCAAAATCATTTATTTCAAGTTGGCCAGTTACAGGCTCTTTTGAATAGTCGAACAAATACTAAATTTTAATAAGCTAATAAACTAAGCTACAGTCCCACTCACAAGGCATAATAACTGTCAGTGTACTGTAGTTGCCGATTCCAAAGCGTTGGTCTCATGAGAAGAATGGCAAGAAACTTCATGGATACTCTTTTAAATCATAATATTGTTACAAAACTTTGGTTACATCATTCATATCGAGATTGGTATATTATCATGTGAGAACGATGTAGCAAGTTATGCACGATAAGTGTCGACAGTAAAGCCAAAACGACGATTTAAAAATAATATAATAATTCAAACAAGCCGTGGCAACTAAGAGGTGACCAGTCACAACTGACAGCACCCGTTCACGAGCATGACGCATGGATCAGCCACCATTCCACTCAACCATTTTAAAGGGAACGAAATGACCCGACACACCCGCCACCATCAGCGAGACATTTAAGTGAGCATGACACACTCTTAATCGCCAGGGCATATCCAAGTCAAATAAAAAATAGAAAAATAAATGTAGGTTTCCAGAGAATGACAGCTTTCTAGTACATAGTACTCACACAATATGTGTATTGCGACTATATAATACTAAAGAGATTGAATTTATACATTGCAAAGATAGTTGTACAATCTTCTTCTTTCTTCTTCCTATTAAATGCTATTCATTTAAGCGTCCTGTCCTTGTGGAGCAGGACCGGCATTGAGCCAAGCATTTTTATCAGCGATATAATCGTCTAACTTGTAATATGCTTGCTTGCATAGTGTGCGTTTGATACATGTTTTAAATTTCGTCTCATTCAGTTCAAGAATGCTTTGTGGAATTTTGTTATAGCATCTCAAACAGTACCCCATGAAAGATGAGTCTACCTTAGCGAGTCTGAAGCCTGGCTGCACTAACTGGTCCCTATTCCTAGTAATATAATTGTGTCTGTCACCTCTTTTACTAAAAAGATGCAGATTTTTTCTCACATACATTATGTTTTCGTAGATGTACTGACAATGCACCGTCATAACGTTAATGCTCTTAAATAGTTCTCTCAGAGAATCGCGCCTACGAAGACCATATATTGCTCTGATGGCTCGTTACATGGTCTATAATACATTAACGATCTTTTTGTCTCCGTGGTTTACGAACCGATTTGGAAAATTTTTCTTTTATTCGAAAGCCTATGCTTTCCTATTGGTCTCATAGTCACCAGGTCGGGATCTGATTAGTGGTGGTTAATATATCATATAGCAAAATAAAGCACCGTGCTTAATACTTATTGCTTTTACATCGCACTCTCTGTCTGTCGGTCGCGCGAAAAGTAACAAGCAATGAATAAGCATTAAGCAAGGGCCGGGCGAGACGGGCGCCGGGCAGTCGTCGCATGCTAGCGATTCCGGTCGGTTGTGTGCGTAATCGTTATAAGCACCGCGGACGATTTTGCGATCTCGGGCGGCTCACGTAAATAAATACGTAATATAGTTACAGTTTTGCTTCGTGTTTTTTTTAGTGTAAATACGCCTATAATTGCTTTAAATACTAACATGTTTTATTTCATAATAACATTTGTTCAATTATAGACAGTCCTAAGCCTGAAAAGTATGAAGGAAAGTTAATTGTATTTATAACGGTTCTGTTTTATCGTAATTCATAAACGCGATGTACTATTCTTTTATAGCATGCTGCCACTCACCGCGCTTGCTTCAAGTGACTTAAAGCAAGCGCGGTGAGTGGCATCATGATATGCTTACGAGTTTAAAAAAGCTTGCTTTAATAAAGCAATAAAAAATAAGCAAGTGATTAAGCATAAAGCAAGTGATTGCCTTAAAGCAACTTTGAACACCACTAGATCTGATGATGGAATCTTGGCAAAATCTAGAAACCTCAGAGAAATGTACAGCGATTTTGGTATTTTCTCTATAACAAGCTGATCTGATGGTAGAATGGTTCTTATGTAACCGACATCAATGCGACACTTCGCAAACTTCGGGGATTGAAGGCGTGATGTTTTGCTATTCTACTAATAAATACAAAAGTTTGCGAGGTCGTATTGATGTCTAAATAATGGATTGAGATTTCTGAAATCCCATGTCTGTCTATTGTTTACACCAGTTCATAACATAACATCACGCCGGTACGTTGTGATGGGGCACATGTGAATCACAAAAAAAGTTAAAAATAAAAACTTTAACAAAAAATAAAACCGACTTTAAAAACAAACTTTTCTTCTCACTTTTTTGTGTATTATTTTTTGTCGAAGTCGGTTTTATTTTTTGTTAAAAAGTTTTTATTTTGTTAATTTATTTCGTTCCCATTAGTCGCTTTTCAAAGAAATTCATTGAAAATAGGACCACTATTTTGAACACCAAGATCATCAGTTTTGTATTTTTTATTGTCATAGATTTTTATGTCATAATTTTTCGCCGACATTTTTCCACAATTATTTTCACGCTCTTTCTGCACTCATATATTCCTTCATAAAACACTTGAGCATATACCGGTACGATCGCAGTGAACACTTATGCGCGGGCGCCTCCCGCGGTCCGATTAAATGCTCGAGCGGTTTGTGTAATGAAGCGAGATAAATCAACGGCGTCACACGCACCCGCTCCCGTGACTCATGACCTTACTCGAGCAGTTTGTCATTGCATTTGCACTCGTTACAATTGCGATGAAGTCATTTTCTGTTGCGGTGTAGGTACACGCACTTTTGGAGTTGTGTGTTCTAGTAACTATTGGAGCTCGTAAGTACCACTGCGAGGGATGTTTTGCAATTTACTTTCGTTATTCACGCGTTTTATTAGTTGACCAAGTTCCAGGCGCGCCATTGGCCATGAGTCGGTTAATGTGAGTTTCTAAAAACGCTGCCATGCACTAACACTTTTTCCTGTCTGTGTATCGCGGGAGCGTTTATACGAACATTTAAACTCATATACATAAACAGCCAGAACCAGAACGGCTTACTCAAAGGCATACAAATATTTCATCCGTGTAGCAATCAAATCCGCGACACACAGCGCAGCCGTCAATCACTAAGTTACTGGGATTTCATATATTCTACGATATTCAAATTCTTACAGTTTACGGTTTCACGCATACATTTTGATGCGTTTAGTACAACTTATAACATTAGTTAAAGCTTTCTATAAAAGTAAGAGTTCCCCAGCGATTTTCACACTAAATGCGTCGTCACTAATCAAACTGTCTAGCTACGAGTACGTGCTGGGCTAAAGATCAAAGCCGGGAATAAATATCAACTGGACAAGAGTCTAGTCCATTACGGGCTGCATGAAGAGAGAGTAGATAGTTGAGCTAGTCGCTAGAATAAGTTAAGTCAGCTTTTCATAGTCCTCAACTGACAAACGACACTGGCAAGATGGATATAGGTAGTCAGACGAATTATTCCGCGCTTTTAGTTCGCGATCTTCAGACACAACAATCTAATCAGACATTCAAGGCTACGATAAAGTATTGTTTTCAAATGCACGTGCTGTATATATATATGTTCGTTTATGAATTAGAGCAACGAATGTGGTGGCTTTGATCGTTAATTCTTTGAACAATTTATTGCATATGATTTGTATCATTTTGAACTTCAATGATATAAAATACAGGGCACCACAAGTAACGATAACGAACAGAATAAATCAAATTAATTTAATATTAATTTATAATAGGATTTACATGTAATTGGCAACAATCTAAATAATGATTTAAATTCAACAGCAACAAATTTTAAAACGCAATTTAAGATTAAGTACGTAGCCCTCCAACGTTTTAAGTAGAAACAATAAATTCATCGACACTAATTGGTGGTTTTCTCCCATTTATCAGCTCATTACATCACAGTAGCGCGAATAAAATAAAATATGTGTGCGGAGCGGTCCGTGCGCCGTGGGCAGATCATTCGCATGCGATAAGCGTCGGTCAGGCACATCGTAAATTCAAAGAGCAGGCCCTGCCGAACTACAGACCTGATTGTGAGCTTTAATCAGTTGTGTGCCTACTCGCAGCCTCTGCCAACGGCCCTTCTGTCTTCATACCACATACCAGTTCCTTAAAGAAATATTTTTCACGGCTCAATAAACAAAAAAACTCGAATAAATGTTTGGTAACAAATTGTTTATTATTGTATCTTTGGCTTGAAACACAATTTATCACTACTAAACTAGTTAGCGCCTCATAAATAAAGAGCTTTATTTTTTGTCGTCGAGCTACAGTTGCTCATAACTAAAACGCTTATGCCATGATTATATATGTTAAGCATATCATTGTCCACAACTTACTAAATAAAGTAATTAGAAACCGGAAAATCTGCCCACCACAATATTATAATCATAATTGTAAATTATTGTTTGAAAATATTCGGGTGTAATACTTTCTCCAATCCTAATCTATGTTCTCATTAACATTTATAGACACAGTTGTATTAAATATGCAGCTTATTACATAAGCACATTCAGTGCTGTTGTGTTCTAAATGCGAATGTTTGGAAATGGATCCACAGTACGACTACAAATCCGAATTTATTCGAGCGGCTGCGCTTTGAAGACGGCTACTGCGTTGCATGCATGCAGATGAGCGAACAACGTTTAATCGTTTAATGGAGACTGCATTAATGTATCAGATTGAATGTTTATTTTTTATTCAAGAAAATAAAATTACTCTTGCTAACTGAGACAACGTATATTGTTATTGGATCTCTCGGATTTTGCGCTCACGCATTACAAAGGGGACCTTTACCATAATACCTTACATATAAACAGCATTGTGTTATTATTGTACATAATTCATAAATACAAGCGCTAACGTAGCGAAACATACTTATTGAAAATGTAAACATAGCAGATGCAAGCTCGTGGCTCGTGACTTGTGCACCACTGAACTTTAAAATTGAAAACATTGTTCCGAAAATTAATCGATATTAAAGCCACGGTATCGATAGCATTTACAAAGTATGCCGCACGCGTGCGGCAGAAGCATTGGCAACACAAACATCGCCCCACAATTCCATTATAACATTCTACCGCACGAGAAAATAAAAGGTCTCAAATTTACATAGCACGAGTGACCCGATCCGAGGCACTCGACGGAAATGCACAAAATTCGCGACGTCTCTTTTCAACGTGCCGCTGCTTTTAGCGTTATGAGAAGAGAAAGAGCAAAGGAAATCGATGTTGCGGTTCAAGCACATGAGTAAAATGTCATGCAGAACAAAATCCAATTTCATTTTCAAACATTGGTTATGCGCGTGAGTTACAATGCTCGTGCTTGTAGCAACTCATACCTTGGAACATATCGTAGCTGCAAAACGTTGCTGCATAAGAAAAGTATCGAATAACTCACGGATTCGATTTAATAGAACTTCCCACCTCAACATAAACCATAGCGTTTATGTAAGTAGAATGGAGATATAAATTGTCAATAAAACCTATAAGCTAGTGTCGCAACTTAAACAGAATCTGGAGCAAACGTAATGTTGAATGTAAATTTTATAGTGCTCCAAGGCTTTGATCAAGCTTTGGCACTGACTTTAGATCTAACTTCAAGATAATTGAGTACGTTATGTGCCTAGACTGCCTATGTAGATCATGTTCGAAGGACACAATCTTATGGAAAACAGTAGTTTTATCCTAATGTCTTTTGGATTAAATTGGTTCCATATAAGTTTTACGGACTTAAAACTCGTCAATTTCGTTAAAAAATCTTAAATATCGATGAAGATCTTTGAGCTCTCTTTTGTTGCAAAATTTTGAAAAAACAAACTTTTTCTCTGTTTGTTATTATTCTTAACATGACAAATATTACCACATTTTCTAAAAAGGTAGCCTGCAGCTAGCTTACAATATGAAAGCATCATTTCATAACTCGACTAAAAGGGTAGTAGAACGACAAAGCAGACAATGTTATCTCTATGTCAATCTATCGATCATGCAATTACCTAAAGTGTTGCGCAAATGCACGCGATATTTTAGCGGGCATTAACCGGGCCACGTAACACATAACCATGGCAATTAGTGCATAGACCGGTGAGCGACAGCGTGCCTAAACCGATTATATCCAGCTTTATCGCAGGATCGCCGGCGACCGGCGTGCGGCAGTCCCAACAATACACGTGAACAGATTCCTGCGCCATGACCGACACGCAGAACCAACCAGATCAACAAACTGCACGACTAAACTACGCCTTTTCGACCATTTCTAGCCGGACCCCGGACACTTGCGAAAGATACCTATTTGCTTATCAAGGCACGCTCCTGCAACTGGTATTGTTGCACACCATTCTGTAATCATAATTCTTGTAAAACTTGACAGTCTACCACAGTAGTATAAACAGAATTGTGACTAAGATTGATAGAGGACTGTTAACTGTTACCAAACAAATAATATTTAAATAAACAAGGCACCCTTCGGAAGTTGGTAACAGGAAAGGTTTACCAACGGCAATATTTTACCCTTGGCACCCTTGTCGTGCAAGCGAAAATTGCATTAACATTTTTTGACAGTCACTAGTCGAAACGATGACGAGGACGTTTAGTCTCACCGCTGACAGTGAAAAATTACGACTCCCAGGTCGGCGTAAGCAATGCGATCGCTCGATAGTTCCTAATGTATCGCTGTCAATCGCATGTTTTGACGTGCGGAACCACTCCTTGCTATCTGAGAGCCGCCACAGCCTCTGGTGGCGCAACCTTTGCTTAGTCATCACCAGTAATAGAAGCGTCACCCGGACGTCACTTTTGCAATTTAAATTACTTCTGGGTTCCTTTCAAATCGGTGTAATAATCTTTCCTTTAATAAATAATACAGAGACATTTAAAACCAACATTTGCAAAAAGCTTCCTTACAGATATTTCCACACTCATAAGCTTCGTTTGCAACACTTACGACAGTTAAAGATTGGAAAGTTTACGTAAAACCTATGAATAGACACATAAAATACTTCACTATGAACCTTAGCAAAGCGCCCTACATGCAAATCAAGTCACGGTTCGACCTAAATTACAAGTCGAGTACTTCTAACTGTGACTGACTCAGTGGAACCGAGTAATGAGCTAAATTATGTCCATCAGACAACGACACCACCGTAATTATGTAGCAAATGATGCCAAATCTAACTTTTTGAGAAAAAACAACACTATTATAAAGAGATTTGCCGATGACGAACCCGTATAATATCACCATAAGCGTTGTTTAAACAAAACAGCTCACGTAATTACACGAAACCGTTTCCCAGTAATACTGCGTGTAATCAAATACGCAATTACATTTTCAAGAAAATTTTGTTCATATCCTGCCAACTCTTAAGTTTATTTTGTGAATGTTTTGATGTTTGTACATTAGTAAATGTTATTAACCGGTTAGACTTTGATCAATTTGTAATATGGGATGTTTGTTTTTGCACCGTTTACGCTGTCACATCTTAAAACCGTAGGAAGGCAGCAAGTAATTAATTAATTACACACGAGACACACACAGAGAGAATACACGGAGAGTAGTAAGCAGATATCCCTTAAAATATTGGATTAGATCTTTGAGCTTAAACCTGGTTCATTGAAGCAAGTCATCGGAGCTATGGTTTTTGTGGTATTGAATATTTTCTCTTTTCAGGATTAATAGCAACTCAGAACAAACGACAAGTGTATGTCCGTGGCTACACAAAATTCAAGACTTGTTATTAAATTTTCTCCTATCTCAACTTGCATTTATTTTATACGAAGACATGGAATAAATTAAGCAACAATATGGTTATATCTCGGTACAATTATTCGTGTGTTGAACAAGCCCGTAGGCTGTACGACAACGCGCGACGTCGGCGCTCTCACGCAAATGCCAGTGTTATGAAACCGCTACGAGGTTGGAGCACTATGCCCAAACACCATTACTCTGAGACCTATACAGTTGTACTCTTTCTCCTTTTCTTGGCGTTAGTCGCAGAAGCGGTAGGGGTCATCTTAGGATGGCACACGTAAGAGTATTGTTATATTACCGGCATTACGTTCCCCAAGAGCGCTCTATGTGTCACAGCGTGCTCCAGATCTGTGGACACGCCAGTATTGCCGTGGGAAGTGGTTGCGGACAGTAATTGTACTCTATGTCATCAAATTATTTTGAATTAAGATATCGCCTCAACAATGCGACAAGCTTGAAGTAATTTACTGCCGCTCACATCGAGGTTAACTGAAATAATGTAACGTAAAGCTAATTTAATTCTGAGAAAATCGACTGAGTCAGAATATGAAATCAAAAATGTCCGCGAAATTGTTGAATTTAGCTTAAATGGATGTCGTTATAAACCGCAATCTTAAGATTGTTTTAGTAAATCGATTTCAGTATCTGTACAGCAAATGTCAGGGTAAGGTATAATTTATCATCATTTGCAGTTCAAGCAATTTAAATAGTTGAACTAGTAAAATTACTCAGTGTTTCAGTGTGCGGCCGAGATATTCAATCAGCGTCGGCTTTGTCAACGGATACCTGGAGGTGCGCGTGCGCAAATCAATTTGCTCGCGATCTCGATAGCGTGAGATAGTCAATCTCTAACGAG
This sequence comes from Diarsia rubi, assembly GCA_932274075.1. Classification (NCBI taxonomy): domain Eukaryota; kingdom Metazoa; phylum Arthropoda; class Insecta; order Lepidoptera; family Noctuidae; genus Diarsia; species Diarsia rubi. Next base: position 11,956,789 of record OW026424.1, on the reverse strand, counting down.
CTACCGACCACCGACTTACTCACCACTTACTTTAAATCTACCCATTTAAACGATTAAATGTAATTCCTGTCTATTCCTTTAAAGATTTTTTCTAAATTAGATGGAGACTGATAATGTAACAATACTTTAGCATACCTATAGCATTTCTATATACAGAATTTCTACATTATACTCGTAAATATAATTCACCACGGTATCACAGTAAACTAAATTTAATTAGCTGACACTTCTCACGTTTTTTATTCGTTTCCCAATAAGCAATGAACATTTGCAAGTAAAATATTCTACCGCCTTTAGGTGTTAGGGCATGGCATAATTCTGGTATTCAATTATCTTAAAATGTCATAGAGAATAAATTAGCAACAAGAAGCAAAAGCACAGAACGTATAGAGATACAGCTGCCAGTCACTTTCATTTCTCACGTGAATAGAATCAATCTGTCGGTGCTAGCGCCTTAATCGTTATGACTTACACAATTTCAGAAACCAGAGGTTTGCCAATATGGAATTATTTAAATAATATTCAAATAACTATAATTCATAGAGTTGACACTGTTTTCAGATAGAATGAGTGATTAAGTAACGCTTGAGTTCAAAATAAATGAAAAGAACATAACGAAACATTCTACTATGATACATAATACAGATTCGTATTGCGCAGCCACTGAAACGGGCCCTAGAAGCCTACTTCTAAAGACATGGATGTGTAATCGAGCAAGAAAAACGCGGCGTCACAATGAGGGACAAACTGTACGGAGAAACTCGGAAGAAAGTGATGATTCTTTTCACACGTAATCTGTTTACGGCTGAAATACAAAATTATCTCCCAAACATATGAAGTTTGCCGGCAAGCAATCAATCATAGCGACTGAAGGGGCGCGGAAAGCCGCAGACGCGAGCACCTACCGAAGGCACTCTTATGAAAGCAACGAATAATACAGCACGAATCAATCATAGATTTTGTGACGATCCATCATAAATTATCATTGAAAAAAATAACCATGTTATTTTATTTCAATACTTAGCGAACTTGGGGGAGGACTTTAAAATGTGTGTACACAATTGTACAATAATGTATTCACAACAAAAATACTCTTTGGGAAAATATTTTAATAAAATAAAAGGTGAAACGGTATTTAATTACCAACACTAAGTAAAGATAATGATTCTAAAATTATTGTGCGCAGGTGCGGTACAGTAGCAATAAGCGATCTCACAAGAGATTGAGCTCTCAGGCAGCGTGTCTTCACGAATCGGCAAATTCGATCTCGCTTCCGCGAAGAGCGGCAGCTATTCCAAACCAGTCAACGCACGACAAGTGCACAAAGGGCGTCGGGACGTGGCATTGTAAAGTGGCTTTAAGTAGGCACAACTTCCTCTTCGGCTCGTAGTGTCGATACCTACGGGACGGAGCGGAGGTCGGCACTCGCTGAATCTGCGATTCACTTATGCAGCGAAACTTAGCGGCGAAGGAAAAGTCGTGGAACGTTAACACCGGAGGGTTTTGTTCTGTTTTGTTTCGACATTCACTCAGGTCTTTTTTCTTTGTTTGCTTTATTAGGTAGCGTGCTGCTTTTTTAAAAGCAATTGAAGCTTAAAGTCCTAAACAGACAGGGAAAAGGTTATAGGTAATCGATATTTTAATTCAATAGTCACATGTATGACGGAGCATCACTTGAGAACGGCTGGACCGATTTGGGTGTATTCATTTGTTGTGTGCGTAATAAAATTGCCAAGAGAAGATTTGCATGATAGAAAATTTTGAGGTAATGTAATTCTCAATTAGTAAATATTATCCGGGTGAAGCCTGGGCGTGTTGCTACTTCGCTAGTTGGTAATAATGATGTTTTGTATATGTTAAAATTAAGTGACGTTCCTGGCGTAGTTTTTGTTTAGCAGAGAGCGTCATAGTCAGGTGTATGTAGTCAGTTTCACACAAAATATTCACATGTTACAACAGCCTGCTCACAGCGTGCCACCCTAGCCAGCCAATGACAGCTAACCATAACCATGCCACTCTAGCAAACCATAGCCTTGCCACTCTAGCATACCATAGCCATGCCACTCTAGCATACCATAGCCATGCCACTCTAGCCAGCCAATGACGGGCAACGACTCGCGAGCCAATCACAGTCAAGCGAAGACACCGCCATAACTACCGGATGCCTCCGGTGGGGATATCAGTCTATATAATGCCCTGTAAGCTCAGTTTCGAGGTCTTGTCGCGCTCGATTGTGAAACCTGTAAGTCGAGACTCTGTCCAAATAAAATAATGAATCAGTTCCTGTCTATTTTTTACCACTGTCGTTACAGTCAGAAGTGGTATCGAATAAAAAAAAAACCTACGATAAAACGACGCTCTGCTACTTAAAAGTCAACGGTCACCTACTGGGGAGGACGAGGTCTGAAAATTCAAACGAAGAACGTTGATGCACACCGCCTGCAAGGAAAATATTGTCTCCCATCCCAGTATCACAGGGCACAAATTGAAAAAGCAGGCCACAATCTGGATGGAACACGAAGCGCCTACCCTCAGTATCGCATTGGTCATTCCATAATTTGACCTTGAAAACGAAGACTGCGGCCAGTAACCACCTGTGAGACACTTTGAGTTACAAGAAGTATCCATCTCTCTGCCAGCAACGGTTCTACGGTAAATTAAGACTACCTAAAGATTGTCAACAGCAACCAAGGACATGGAAGGAAGGAACCGACCTACTTCACGCTGAGAGCTGCCAGGAACCATGCATAAATAACAAGGTCAGTAAACATGCCAATATTTGCCAAATTAGCCAAATGCCATTAGCCAAATATCATGGAGTGCCCCATGAGTTGATAATTATGCGAATCGTAGACAAAATAATTTGGTAAGCCCGATATGTAAATCTAATCATAGTCAGATAATCTGTATAATATTATCCCGGTACAAAAAAATGTTTTACGAGTAGGTACTAGTTGTGTACTAAAGAGTTAAGAACTTAAAATGTACATATTTAGTTCAAGTGCGCATTAGATTATCCAACAATAACAATTCCCAAGTAAATCATGTAGATCAGATACTTAAAAATAGCTACAATAATTTTATTAAACTATTATCAGAGATATAGATAGCATTCCTTGGCGATCTCTTGCTACCGCCAGCCGATATTCAAACAGTTTTAGACTTATTGGATAAAGTTCTTGACAAATTGAAAACGAGGAACTTAAAATTAAATATGAGGAACTGCTAATTTTTACATATTTCATAATTAGGGTATAAAACATCATGACGCGATGGCATTCAACCAGGTGAATTTAAGTTGATCGTCTTAATTTCTCATCCCGAGTAATGTAAACGAAGTGCGTCAGTTTATTCTATCTAGTTCTATCTAGTTACTAAAGAAAGTCCATTAATAACTTAGCAATAATAGCTCGCCCGTTTATCAAACTTACAAAAAAAAAGTACGATGTGGGTATGAGACAAGTCACATAAATCTTGTTATGAAAAAAAAAAATGTTATAGGTCGGTATTAGTGATTATGTAGGTACGATCCTAGTTTTCCAACAGAAATTCACACGTATTGCAGGTATTGCACGTATCTTTTATAAAGTAGTTTGCGCCCTGTCTTTTAGTTTAGTCGCGTTACAAGTCAGATAGAGTGTTTATCATGATTTTGGGCTTGAATCCCTTGCGGTGATAAAATTGTTGCTAAGATTTCGTATTATGACGTGTTATGTAAAATGTAATGTAATTCGGACTGTACTGCAGTACGCGATACAATGACTAATCATGATCTTATGCCATGTATTGCCCGATATTACTTTTCACTATGGTGACCGATGAGCCAAAGCCCAAGCAAGCTAAAACGAAAAGCCAAAGTCAAAGTCTATGCCTATCTTAGGTAAGTAGATCGTTCGATAGATACCGTTTATTGTGTACCATTTAGACGTGAACGATTTGCTCAGTACTGTGCAATGACAAGATGAAAAGCCGAAAAGTAGTATTGTTTTACTGCGAAGTGGGTGTACAGATACCTATAGTGAGTAATTGTGTAATCGTTGATGGTAAGCTATAACGTAAACAAACCTTTACGGTACCAGATTAGTTGTGTGAGTTGTGTCAAACTTCGCGCGATGGAAAATATTACAAAATGCATCATGACAATAACAAGGAGTAAAACGAAGTTCTGAATTTTATAAATATCAACAAAATTTCTGATTTCCAAAAATAACCCGATTTATAAGTAAATATTATTATGTGACGTCATGTTTACATTGTGCGTACTGTAAAGGGGATAATGTAGGAAAGAGGGTTAACGACATCCAATTCTAAATCTAACTTAGCTCTGATAATACATGACAGTAGCAAGCTAAATTTTAATTTTAAAATGGTGATAAAACTGATGTCCTGAAACGAGGCTGCGCCTGTGGGTATCTTGGGGGCCAGAGTTGCATTAACTTAACATTAGTACTTAATAGCTTTAAACACATAAAGTTATATTGGAAAAATAGAAAAACGTATTCTTGTGTAGTGTGTTAGTGTGTATAAGTAATGAAGTTTTGCCATCGACACGCTAAGAATTATGTGTGTGAGTATGTACATGTATGTGTGCGTGCGTCTTAATGGTATGATTTATTTAACTTAAATTGTTTCTTCCGTTTCTTCAAACGATAGTTTGGCAAAACAGTTTATTTATATTTTCTTACATGAAAAATGTTTCATGTTTTTAATGTCGCAGATAATATGGAGTTCTTATAATACTGTTAATATTACAACCGGGTACCTATAAGCCTTACGATTTATCCCAGATCGGGTTGCTCCAGGCAACCAGGGCAATCTAGGCGCGGTAGGGTTATCTCAGAAATGGGACGTAACTAAGATACAAGGTGAAAAATGATAATTCAAATTCAAACTCTTTAATTCAGACAAGTGTCCATAGTGTTAGTAACAACAAAATAACTTAACGACTAGGGTTAGTAAACTTAGTGATAAGGCAAAAAAAAAAAAAAAAATGGAAAGGAAATAATTATGTTAATAGTGTGATTTACAAAAAAAAAACTATGATTATGTAACTTTGGCGCCAGGCGATGACTACTGGCGGCAACAAGGTTTAATGCTTTTAACATCACGCATGTAATACCCAATGGGTTAGGCAGAGGTACTTATACTCATGAGTACACACACATTTCGCCAGTAAATTGAAATGAATTAAAAAGTGTTTATTCATGGTTACATCCGAGTTACATGGTATATTACTTCTGTCATACTGTAAAACAGTTATATTTAATTTAAATGTAACAAATTGTTGGTACGTTTCCATCAATAACAACGTCACTTTTACCTACAACTAAACACATTTATTGAACACAAAAGTTGACTATAACGTAATGCTATAACATTTAAGTTGCGTTAAAACACTTTAATTAATAGCGGTGAAGCCGAAAACATAAGCTAGTATGGCATAAATATATACTTATACAACAATAAATAATCATAAATGGAATCTACACATCTCTTGTAATGAGGTTTTTACATAGGTGTTAAAAACAAACTTTCCTAATTTATTTTAAAAGACATTTTCGTGGTACAGCTATTTTCTAAATCGTAAGGTATGTCGTTAAAAATTGTTGGTACTAAGCATTTCCTACATCTTTGTCCATAATAATTAGTACAAGTGGGTACCTATTACAAATTTTCTTATGCATTTATTCCTTTTCCTTCAGCTTAAAGTTCCATGCTATAGGGGGCGAGTCAGGTTAACTCTTGTTTGTTAGAGGATTTGTTTTCTGGCCATATTATGTGATATTGAGGAGTTAGGTAATGATTGACGTAAACTAAGAAGTATGAAAGGTCATATTATATGATACAACGGGTTTACAGGTTTAGTATCCGCTGTCACATATCGTAGCAGTGCTTTTGTCTGATAGCACCAGTAGTGTGAAAGAACAATTGAAAACCGAAGATTTCATAAATCTCCTGAGAGGTCTATTGCCCCATTTTAACTTGGTTTTTCTGAGCTGACTTGTAATCACTGTTTTCTTGTTTCCATTGCGGGAGCAATTGTTCCAGGACGGCCGAATGTTACAACAGCCTGCTCACAGCGTGCCACCCTAGCCAGCCAATGACAGCTAACCATAACCATGCCACTCTAGCAAACCATAGCCTTGCCACTCTAGCATACCATAGCCATGCCACTCTAGCATACCATAGCCATGCCACTCTAGCCAGCCAATGACGGGCAACGACTCGCGAGCCAATCACAGTCAAGCGAAGACACCGCCATAACTACCGGATGCCTCCGGTGGGGATATCAGTCTATATAATGCCCTGTAAGCTCAGTTTCGAGGTCTTGTCGCGCTCGATTGTGAAACCTGTAAGTCGAGACTCTGTCCAAATAAAATAATGAATCAGTTCCTGTCTATTTTTTACCACTGTCGTTACACACACTAAGACAATAACAGTCTGATCTAAGCCCGGCTAGCTGGCAATACTAATTTAACTCGGTTAGCTAATTTATCCGCTATTTAGTCGGCGGTAAACGTGAGATCCATATCGCGTATTCTGAAGTTTAAGCCCGAGAGCCGCGCATCGAATTCGCGGCAGGCGGGCCCTTTCGCTTACATACACGAACTACAATGTACCTACCCTTAATTATGTAACTGAGTTGATAGGATCATTTTTTTATTACCGCCACCCTGTATCGCGTCAACATGACCGTCTGTTTAAATTCGGCAACATGGGTCATTTAACCTAAAGGATTGTTCTGCTAACAGCCACATTATGCATTCTATAAGAGCCCGTAAAGTCACAAAGATTTAGTTTACACCAAACGATGTGTGTCATATCGTGTATGTGTCAATTACACTTAACTGCGTGTAACCGCTTGTTTACGCACTTGTCGGTGTTTAAATCTCCAAACAAATTCAGCTGGATTTCTTACATTTATTTATTTATTTATGTACACAAAAATACAAAAAAAAAGGATAAAATATAAAAAAGGGACGCACAAAGGTACTGCTTATTTCAAAAGAAATTTCCACCAATATGAACAATGTTCCACCACACCTTTTCACCATATAGATCAAACCATAGGAATTTTCGAATTATTCCAATAAGGTACATTTCACTTGAATTTTAATGAATTCTAAATTATAATCAAAGTAATATTCCTAATCAAGAAGCGGTGGCCGTAAGTCTATTCAAAATTCGCAGATATACTGTAACCATAAAGGGAAGGCACGGGTGTAATCGTTGCCATCTCACGGGCTGTTGTGGTGCTGGTTGCGGGAACATTTAAATTATCGTGGAGTTAGATCCGCGCGCCCATAATCACACCGTTCATTTGTAAGCCAGCCAGCTAACAGTACAGCACGGCCCAACGAAAGTATCGCCATCAGATACCGAGGGACGTTCAAGTTCAATATTATTCAGAACTGAGAAAAACAATCGTGGCTCGTTAAATTGCGATAGCGAGTACGCGATTGTCCGCATCGAGTACCTTACCTTATACTCCTATCTATTGAATTCTGTACACACTGAAGCATACACGACAGCCTATTCACATTATAGTGTCTAGCTAGATACACTACGTTTTGCATAAACTTTGATCAAAGCACAAAGAATCGATCAAACGTAAATGAAACCAGATACGTCAAGTTAGCAGTCCTAATTACGATTGAAGTTGGAGCAGCTACTAAAAAGACCTTTACCGTCAATGTATCAATCTGAGGAGGTTGATAGGCCAGAGCGATCAGACCATGCTAATGAGGCCGACCGGTTAAAAGGGACAATTGCTTGCCAGCAACTGTGAAGCTATCTTTAAGACATTTAAAGGCTGTATTTCTTGCGCTCCTACGTAGACGGGAATAAGAATGTTGTTAGACGTTGATTAATCGCTTTCTAACTTCGAACAAGGTTAAGAAATTGTGCTACTGTGTACTGAATTTAAATTGAAAATGTAAATGTTTGCCTAAATAACAAAAATAGGTGTTTCATGAACAGACTGAACAATCGTTTCAATGTTTAATGAAGTGAAGAGATTACAAATGGGTATAGTTAGATAGTTCGTTTGTCACTTACGTTAGGTAATTTCCTGCTAATAAACTTTAACAAACAAACGGCTGTGTGTCGTGAATGTCTTTCAGTTGCGCAAAGCAATTAGTACGACATTTGGCGCAGACTTACAATGACTGGGATCGAATTAAATGTTACTGTGTATTAAGCATTGACTAGAGATTTCAATCTAAAGTAGAATAGGCAGAATTGCATCAGCACCCAATGACGTTACAACCAATATCAATATACCAATGGATAGATCTTAAGTAGAAAATTTCCGAGGAAACACCTTTCAGAATGTTGTTCCGGTTTAGGGTACTTAATAAGTGTTGTTATTCTTAGGTACCCAAACCTATTAAACTAAGCAATCAATAATAATTGTTATCCTATTGCAAAGCTTTGCGATAATTAAGTTGCCGACAATTTAGCATGCAGAAAACGTAAAATTCAACAAAACATGTATAACAAGATAATACCGGGCCATTGATTCGATAAATCTACTGCTACCACTATCTAGGCAGAGCATACAAATACGAAATTGATTGCTTCGTGTGGCGAGTGACATTTCAGTATCTGTGAAGAGGCCAGCGCGAGGCGAGTGCGGGGAGGGGGCGGTCTTCACACTGACATTTGAATAGGTCTGTCTCGGCATGTACCGGCACCCACCGACGGCCAACGAAAGGCGACAATGTTCAACGAACACAGAACAACATTCCCATTGAAAAAAAAATTTACTTTTATTCGACGGTTGACAATAGTGCACCTTATTTTTCAACATTTCTGGTTGGTAAAAGTTGGTCGTTCTTAAAAATATTTTATATTCAAAGCAACTGGTTTATTTCAACAATAAATGCTTCGTTTTCCGGCCAGAAGAACAATAAAACTGTCAATTCGATATCTCGCCAGGTTTTATTAAAAAGATAAAGGTGTGCTTACTGCGATTTCTGCAATGAACCGTATATAAATTGGCCATTGTAAAGATAATGTCCCTTTTCTAGCAATATTATCTAACAGTTTATTGTGTAAATGTAGTATTAAAAATAGTTTGTTTGAGTGGTAACTAATACAAATGTCCCCGATTAATTACAGTTACGTGAGCTTACATAGCGCAACATTTGAACCAATAAATGCGTCATAACGCTTCTGCATTAGATTATCTGAACGCGATACGTGTTCTGAAATAATGTTATCGCTGTGTCAGCTCGGGGTACGTGCCGATAAAATGTACTGAAACATCGTTACGGAAGGTTCTTTATGTCACCGCTGTAAAACTTAAAACGGATAACACAGTCGTTACAATAAAGAATTTCCAGTTGCTTCAAACAATCTGTGGTTTTCAATTCAATCAAACTTAGGTAGTACCGCTATCACGATAACTTAGAAATGAAAATATCTTACTATCGAATCGAACGTGAATGGGTTACTTGAACATATCTATTTTTTAAGAAAATCTTCGATCAATAATAAGAAAATAGTTCATATCCGGATCGCTGGAACGGTGTTCAAAGTTCAAACAAGGGAAGTCAATTTAACAGTGTTAGTGTTGCACTAAAGTTTTGATCGACTGAATAATTGCAGTCATCATCATCAACAGCCTATTAATGTTCACACTGCTGGGATACAGGCCTTATCTCTTTGAGACGGAATGGGCTATAATCTACCACGCGGGCCCAGTGCGGATTGGTAGATGTCTCATGTCTTCGAATTTTTTGATTCTAAAACATGCCTGTTTCCTCACGATGTTTTCCTTCACCATTTTGAGAGCAGCGGTGATGTAATAAATTACACTAAGTAATGTGCCTGCCTGGGTTCGAACCCACGACCTACTGTTCGTAAGTCGGGGTCGCCACCACTGGGCCACCGCTGCTCCTAATAATAATTGAAGTACTCTACAATTATTCAGTCAACATCTTCATTAGGTACGAAGATGTTGAAATTATACCGCACATAACTAAGTATTATGGTATCTATACCTAATATATTTAAGTGCAGTGACCTATGTAAATGTAAGTAGCAAAGCCATCCTCTCTACTCACTCGCAGTTTCAGGATTCCTCGACGACTATGTGAGAACTTCGCGAAACAAAGTTCCCTGAGAATTGTTTGCTTATATTTGTATAAGAAATGAGGAGAAAAACAGGAAATATATACTTTTTATCTGAAGTAGAAATAGTACCTACCAGCAGGGCTATTGCGTAACTTTTAAATGACAGTGGCTGTCATATAGTGTCCATCAATTAATTGTCAAATGATTCCATTTTGCACTAAACCATAACCAATTTGACAGTTAATCCATGGACAATATGATAGCCACTGACATTTAAAAGATACGCAATAGCCCTGCAGGTGTGTGTACTATCTTAGCAAAAATTCGTTTACATTTGAGAAATTACCAGAAAAGGCGACGATGTATAATACAGAATGATTGGTCATTTGGCGCATTCCTTGAAATGGGTGATACTAGACTAGACAAATTTGCAACAATTTTTTACCCCAATAAGTTAGTGGCCAAACTAGTTTGTTTTTTGGAGATGCACCTAATTACCAATCAGCCAGTATTATTGTGAGCGACAATATGACAATTTATTGACAAAGCTGTAGTGCCACACGGGTAAGTGTGGCACTACAGCTTTGTCAATAAATTACCGAATACCTACTTGATTCGGGCAAGATTAAATAAAGTGATCGATTATTACCACTCTGATTAATGAGCGGTTATAATCAATTTCACACTTACCGAATGATTTCAGGTGCCACATAGTTTGATCAAGCTCGTGTCAAATATTGACAGCTGGTAATTAAAACAGCTGACACGCGTATGTTGCGTCTCGGTCGCCACATGTACCTTGCCCTGTTCTTATGATTATCATAAAAAAGTAATCTAAAAGTTTCGTTAAAAAACTGATAACGGTATGTGCGCGTTTAATATGCTAGGAAAATCATACGTGTCGAGTCGCCACGTAAAAAACTTTATAAAGCTTCCTCAGCCATTTTTATTCTTCATCTGCAAAGTGTTGACCAACAAAAAAAAACATATTTGTAAATACTAAGTAAGAAAGCAATATCCTAAAATATTAATCCTTTAAAGATGACATCAAACTGGATGCTGATACCGGAGGTTTTAATGTTGTAGCGGGTCCTATGCCCAGCAACAGACTGAGGTAAGCCAAGGTGATCGATTACAGAGATGTTTCTTTTCATAATTATTTTTATGAAAAATTTGATAATTGGAACGTCTTAAAACAAAAATGGTAAAAGTAATCAGGCTATGTCTTGTAGCTAAATAAAAATAAACTAATTAGTGATAAACGCTGCGATTAATTCGTCCTAGTTACGGAAGCGTATCCTACTAATATTATAAATGTGAAAGTTTGTGAGAATGGATGTGTGGATGTTTGTTACTCTTTCACGCATAAACGGCTGGACCGATTTGGTTGAAATTTGGTATGTAGATAGGTTATACCCTGGATTAACACATAAGATAGTTTTTATCCCGATTTTATCTTCCCTTGGGATAATTTACGAGTTGTAGCGGGTGAAGCCGCTGGCAACAGCTAGTTAGCAATAAACATGCAAATACTCGTAGCCATACACGGGGTCCTCCCGTGGGTCCCTGGCCCGGCGCGGAGGCCAGCAGGTCGCATTCGCCACCTGCTCAGCTAATTGTCGGGCTTCCTAGCTGTTAAAAGTTAGACCCTGCACACAATACTGCGTGCTTTCTGATCAATGTATTGCACAACTACCACAGCCTTACAGGCGACTACTTAGCGCTAGTTAGCATTAATAAGGTACTATAAATGAATTGATATTTCTAGATTTTAGATCACTGAGATTCATTCTCACCTATTGGTCTGAACTTGGTATATTGGGTCAGTTTACGATTCTGTTGGTAATAAGAAGGTTAAGTTTGGGCTTCACAGGAACTAATGGACGCTTCTGAAAGTGCGAAACCTCAGTTCTAGACCGATACAATTTACATTGCCATCGACACGCTAAGAAGAAGATGCAAAGAAAAAATAGTTTTACACAAAATACGTATGAAACACTTCTTTCTTAATATCAACAAGTCCCGTACAACGAAAATAATATGTGTGCATATCTGTATGATATTGAATAGATAGTAATAACAGAATCTTTGACTACGTACCAGAGAATCAATGGGCAGGCGTGACCTAACGCCAAAAGGCAAATTGCTATTGTTTATAAACAAGTCGCGAACACATTGCATGAAACAATGCACTAGGAAGTTACTACAGATTTGTATAAATGCATGTAAATAGATAAGTTAGCGGGCAGGAATTCTATTATAATTAAGGTGCACGGTGGAGAATTAAACACAGGTAGGATGATTTGGCTATTGCTAACATTCGAAGCCTAACAAAAAGCAAATATCAACATCTAGTTATCAATTTACATCAAAAATCTTGACTATCTGACGACATTACATCAAAAATAAAAACACACTAGTAGTCCCCGATAGGTTAGGCAATAACTAATAACTAAACCATATTAATAAAAAAAATAACTAAACCATATTTCGTCAGTTATGCTTAAATCCCATGGAATAGGGAGCCAGATAGACAAACTTAAACTAATTATATCATAAGAATATAAAGATAATAAATCATTAAACATTCATCACGACAAAGGACAATCATGAAGACATAACCATTTCCAGCGCGTCTGTACCGAAATAGATAGTAATTATGATCATGAAAAACCTATTGAAGGATGTGTCGATAGATATTTACTTCCGTCACGGCTCGAAAACGACTTTTCGTGCGTACCGGTCACGGCGAACCTGTTACATCTTGTATTTTATATGTCGACACTAGACACCTTTGTAGTACTTACTATCTAAAACAATAGCAAGAACTGGATGTGACATGGAAATTGCGACAAACTTTACTTTAAATGAATTATGCAAGTACGATTGCAATGTTACAAAGCAATGCATCAATTTATGATACTTCAAGCAATATAAATGAAAATACCAGAAATAAAACAATTTCCGCTTTGAGTTATTTCACAAAATTTACATGTTTTACGGCTGCAGAACTGACAACTCCGATTAAACCTGGACATAAATATTGCATTACAAGCGCTGACGCAAAATTATATGATAATAAAAATAAATGTTAATGCCTTGTCATGAGTCAGATATGTTAAAACAATCGTTAAAATATTAGAATGGGACTCAATCTACAAGACTGTCAGCATAAACTTGGAACATACGTGTATTATTATTGAAACACGTCGATTAGAGAGACCGGCCAATTACCATCCATAAGGTATTGTGGAGAGTTTAGCGCAGCGATGCAACCAACAATTTCTATGTCGACGGTATTGAGTTACGATGCAGCGAGCTGATGCTTTATTATCCGGTCCATCTCTTCCGCCCTTGTTGGTCCGCGATCACTCGTGTCGCCGGCATAACGGTCTCGCCCGATACGTCCGCATTATTAATCTTACCATTGTATTAGCCAACAACATCTCACAACATATGCGCATTGATAACACTAATGGTAAACCCGCTAGTTTAACGCAATCAATAACTTCGATTACAGTTAACTGACACCTCCTACCGATAGACTTACTGGTCACTATTCGATTTATTAAATACATTTTTATGTTTGTCTGGTTTTTTGAGGACTGTTGATAAGTGTTGACCTCCTTCAAGGGAAGGGAGCACAAGTGTGCAGTTTAGGATATTCGTCGCGTGCCCGCCCACCGTCATCATCCAGGCGGCGCACACTGTTCACCTACCCTCTCTCCAATTATGATAACCATCACTCAAGGCGAGCGGAACGAAAGGGGGCAGGCACCAGTTAAAACGTAAAATTATACTTCAATTTTTACTCGACGGCGGCGGGCACACAATAAAAAACAAATATTCTCATGGTGAGTATCGACGAAACGTGACCGGCCTTCGTCAAAATAGTCGGCCGTTGTCTTATTGGGCGGCGCTTTACATCAGCCCAAGTGCTAAAGTGTAAAACGCTGCAGAGAAATTTATAAGCTTCACGTCACGAATATTGAATAATGACTTTACAAATTATCAGCGTCAACGCATATTCAATTATTTATTATCGCACTACACTGTCATGTTTCGAAATAATTATGTTGACTTTTATTTCTTGCGCAACTGAGAAACTCGTGGAGATGAGGTTTAATGAATTCAAGGTATAGTACTTCCATGACACGTAATAAGTAATAATTTTTGCTCAATATATTCAATGGTCTCGAGCGCTAACTAGTGTAGCGTGCGTCAGAATTATAAAATATTAACCTCTCCTTATTTATATGGTGGCTCGTTAACTTAGATCGCCGAGGGGAGTGTCCATTTATATCTCGTTGTCGAACCATGTGTTTTTACACGGGCAGCGAGTGTTACAACAAATTCAACAAACGACCGGCCGTCATCTATCAAAAACACTAACGAGCTCAGATGCCGCGGCCATTTACAATCACTACGCAGACCAACTCCAATAATATGCGATGATGCTGATGAAATAACGAAACCAGCCTCTAATTTACGAGCTAAAACAACGTCACAACATTGTTGCATTGTGGTGCACTTTAATGAAGGCTGACTAATAATTTACTCCCACAACAAACATAATAAATTCCGTATGGTCCACCTTTGCAGGCAGAAGAAAGACATGAAGAATTTGCAGTTCTAAATTAGTTACAACTTAGCTACCATATGAGAGTTCAGAATTAATGAGAATCGCAAATGGATTTTAGTGGATGATAATGGCTTAACAGTTTCAGAAGAATAAGATATTATTGTCAATTTTCTAAATCCTCTTTATAATTCGCATACTTTTCCTTATTGACAATATGTAATCAAAAATCTTATGATATTTAGTCATCACAATTTTGGCAAAAAAAAAAACTTATGTTATATTTTATTTCAAATGCACTTTAGAGCAACTAAGAACCCTTCTGAATATGGAGAATACAATAATAATAAATATAAGCATGTGAACTCTGCTATCATTGTGCCGATAGTCGTAACGGCCAATGGCCTTTTTTTTTTTTTTGGTGGGTGTAAAATCATCGAATAACCCCTCCCGCTCTTGGGCAGAGCGAAAGCGAGTGTCAGACTTCTACTGACTAAAAACCACCCATGTTCCTTCTTCGCCCTCTATGTCGAGGCCGCGATAACCGGTGGACTACCCGCGGCCCCGACAGGCGTCGGCCCTTTTGGGCCCCTCGACTGGCCTGTTGGTCTAGTGGTTAGTGACCCTAACTGCTATGCCGGAGGTCGTGGGTTCGATTCCCACCCAGGACAAATGTTTGTGTGATGAGCACGATCATTTGTTCTGTGTCTGGGTGTAATTTATCTATAATATGTATGTATTTAGAAATATATAAGTATGTTTAACAGTTGTCTAGTACCCATAACACAAGCTCTGCTTAGCTTGGGACTAGATGGCGTTGTGTGATAGTTGTGGAATATTATTATGTTGTGGAATATTATTATTAAAATAAAAAGGATATGGGCCAAGTATGTTTCCTTTTTACGTAACTCTGGCTTTTCGAGTTATTCGACATCGTAAGGTGTATTGGTGAATAAATGTAATTTATTCGCAAATTACCGGACGTCCATTCAGCTAACCATAGAGGAGGTAATATTTGAGGATTAGATAATGTGAACTAAAGATAGTCCAATTATTAGAATACACTTTTAAACGATATAATCGTTAAGTTTACGGCATACGGGTGAATAAAACAATCAATTTTATTGATATCCACAGTAATTCGGTATAACGGAAAAATGCACATACGACGAATTCGGGCAACCATTAAAACGGCAACCTGCCGTTAAGTTTACAAAGAAACAAAATGTTGACTGTCAATTCAAAAATTATACACATGACATGCAGTTTGTGAATTCAATTCCACTTAAAAAAATATTATATCGATCGGCAGGTCTATTGAAAACGCCATATGCCTTCATCCACGCCTTATTATATCGGTGTGAATGGAGCTTTCGGTTTTGTAAGGGAAATTAAATTATATCGGTTTCTATCTATAAGAAACTCCACTTTTTATCGATTATACCTTTTTTTGGAAAAGGTTCACCCTGTGGTGTTTTTGTATTTGCAGTTTATTTAACGGTGCTTCGAACACCCCTGACCATGACATGTTTTAACTACAGTCGGTTTTTATATACTTATATAAAAATGCCGTTACATTCAAATAAATAAACAAGTCTGTTGTGCTTTTTCAGTTGAACTTGATGCATCTATTGAGACTATGTATTTCTGTAATAATTAAAAAATAACTTTCGAATCTTATCCTTATGCCATTACACTTTAAGCTTACCCAACACGCTTAGAAATATTCAATCCGAGACCGAAAGGTCCGCCTAACCACCCTAGGGTGGTTACCTTAAAATCAAACAGAACCACGACTCCGAAATGTAATCCCACAGGCACAGTAGTATATTTAGTTAGACTACTCCAAGGAATCCAGTTAGTTAATTACGCTACGACAAGCGAATAGAGGATATTCTTTCTCATTACCGTAGCGTCGGTGGTTCTCATTAGGTGGGGATACGTCAATGGCGGCGTGTTGCATCGGTGAGCTCTCGTTTGTCCTGTCGCCGGGTGCGCTGGACATTTTTCAGTGACGTTATAAATACGCGCCAGCGCACCTGCTTTTTCACGTACTGTGAGTTGGGACAAATAGTCGCCGTCGTTATCTGTGATTGCAAACTAGGCGATGTATTTCAATAATGATGGACGAGCTGTTTTCAAAACTATAGGGTTTGATCCCTACGTATCAAACTCTTACGTAAGTTTACTGTAAAACGACAGAATTTTATTTTACATAATATTATGGTATATTTATCATCACCTATGAAAATGGTTTTATTATCATTAAACATTGGATGATGATGGTCAGCACGCATGTCTGTCAAAAGGTTGTAACTCGATAATGTGCTGTGGCCCGAAAGCGTTCAATGCTCTTTTCGTCTAAATTAGGCGTGTATTTAAACTCACATTACTCCGTTTTCTTACAGCATACACTTTCTTAAGTGGTTACAAACTCACAAACTCGGAAAGCGTATCAAATATCAATTTGCATAATAACGTAAAAGCTCATACGCCGATACAAGCTGGAGCACGCCCCACATTAACGAGATTACCTCAAAATTACGCGATGTAGGCACAGAGCTATGTTGACATTATGTTAGGAGACACACAACCGACTGTGGCAAATGCATAGTGATGCAAGGTAAATGTTGATTTATTGTAATTAGCACGCCCTGCCTTCGTACGTAGGGGTTCAAAAGAAAATATGTTTCGTTTTTGTTGTTCCTAATAAAACCTGTGTTGTGAATTAAGCATAAAGAACTTGACAATAGACTGGTGTTTGTGCGCAGCAAACCCGCGGCGTGTCCGCAGCGGTTGCCGCTTCCACGGAGTACGGACGCGGGTGGTCCCAGCGGGTGTCCCGGCTTATGTACAATGCCCATAATTCAGTGATTCGCGCGAATACTAACCAGCAACGCTTATCTGACGCGACATCCAATACCGTCACAGGAAGCACTAAAACAAACTTTGTCTATCAAACTAGTAATTATTACCTACCACATAATAATAATGCGATATAGCAGGAAATATTCAATCTTATCAGATTGCAATTATTATGATGATAAGCAAATCGTTACACTTTTAAATGAGGCGGAAGCATATTAAGATAAAACTTCTTAATAAAAATCTTATGGTCGTTTCAGTCACACTAAAAAACGTCTTCTTGTCTAACTAAATTAGTTCACTCTGACAAAAACTGCATAGCCTACGTTTAAGTGCCTAGAAATATAAAATTGCACAAGAGTTTCTTACATAACGTCGCGGTGAATGCTAATGAAAGATTTTTAAAAATGTATCCTATGCAGGGGTTATTTAGGGGAAAATACGTATGAAAGTCATTTTTACTGATGAGAATCATGCGTACGGTTTGTGGTTATATAGAAATTTACATTTAAAAGGTACCATGACTGACAGCGAATTAAATGACTATGCGGTTAGTTTCAATTTGCGTCCCCTGCTTGTTAGGAAGCTGCTATAAAAATGTTTATGACCGACAGCTTATAAAATGACATAAAAATATAATATACAGTAAGTACGGAATATTTTTAATTGAATTGGCAACTTGATAATGATCGTCGTTAACCGATTGAGAATTCTAAATTCGTAAGTCATAAAAGTTTTACGGTATAAATGGACGATATTTTGACGAGTTCAATTCAGAAGTCTCAATAAAAAAAATACAAATAGAATAATACACACATCAAAAGTGTCTAGGGATCAAGCATTTTTATGCGGATTTCTTGAGATTGAGATGTGGCTTTGTAATAAATTTATGATTTTATAAATTTATATGGATCCTTTTTGGTGCATTTCATAATTTGAATCAGGAACTGTGAATCAAATTCGAGTAAAAGATGAAAATCAGCTGTCAATATTTTCCCTATAAAAACATACAACGCATTGAAGACATTATTAGTGCTACTGTTTCCCTACTACTGATTAAAACCAACGTTATTATGGAGCGGCGACGTCATTTAAGAAGGGAAGAAATGCTCAGAGCCGTGGGAATGATAGAAGCTGGTTGCCGGCAACGTACTGTGGCTTTAGCTCTGAATACAAGTCAGAGTGTTATCAGTCGACTTTGGACACGTTACCGAAGCACTGGTACCGTGGCTGAGCGCCATGGAGGACGGTATCGCTGCACCACACGGAGACAAGACCGATACATTCAAATCTTAACTCGAAGAGCTCCAACAATAACCGCCATGATGTTAGCCGTGAGGCTTCATCACTCTTCAGGGAACTTAATTAGCGACCAAACAGTCAGAAACCGCTTGCATGAAGTGAACCTTCATTCCCGAAGACCGCTACGGGTACCACCTATAGCAATGCACAATCGTAGGATTCGATATCAATGGGCTCTTGAACACAGAAATTGGGCAGAAGAACAATGGCGTTTCGTGTGCTTTTCTGATGAGTCTCGTTTTGGTATGAGACCGGATACAAGACGTATACGACACTGGAGAACCCCTGGACGCCAACAGCGATTAAAATCCTGCCAGGAAGTCCATCCTTATAGTGGTGGAACCATCATGGTATGGGCGGGTATTTGGATCGGCGGAAGAACTGAGTTGATTTGGATCAGAGGCAACCTCAACGCTCAAATTTATGCTGAGACGATTGTATCAGACGTCATCGTTCCTCTACAAGTGCAAATCGGTCCCTTATTTCAGTTAATGCATGATAATGCACGACCGCACACCGCAAGAGTTGTAAGACAGACTCTCGCCGCAGCTAACATCAATGTCCTGCCCTGGCCTGCTCAGTCGCCAAACTTGAACCCGATTGAGCATGCATGGGATATGCTACAGAGAAGAGCTCTGCCGAATATGGAGGGTATCCAGTCGCAAGAAGACCTTTTTTTGTTGTTGCAACGAACATGGGCGGCCATTCCACAGCGTGATTTGGATGAACTCATTTTGAGTATGCCAAACCGATGTTCTTGTGTTGTTAGTGTTCGCGGTAGAAACACGGATTATTAATTGTTTAAGTTACCCAATAAAATTTTAAAGAAAACTGTTATTTCAGTCTTTTTTTCGAACTTTAATGTTAGTGGTTCAAATGTCAAAAATCCCTTTATTAGGAAAATGGCAAATTTCTTTATTAATGCAAAGGTGACTTGGTTTATCGTTACTGTGACAAACGAAAACACTTTATTTGATAAATCCTTAAAGAAAATTTTAATTAATATCAATCAGGAGAAAAGTTATTGCAAAAATATATGTTGATCCCTAGACACTTTTGATGTGTGTATGTAGGCAGGTATACTGTTCCATGAAATGTGGCCGCTGATGTAGACAGGCTCTAAGTTGACGTAACATATTAGCTAAACTGACTGCGTTAGTCAGCACTATTGAGTCATGTCATGAGCACCGGGTCACTAAATAAACACTGTTCAATGTTCCCACATATTGTAGTTAGGTATAATTGGGAAGCTTTGGCTACCATCAACTTAAATTGTCTTCATATTACCTACTATCATAACTATTATCATAATTACAACCAAGGTTCCTGTCTATAAAACAAGCTTTATTATATTTAAACCTAAGTTTGCTAAATAAAACAATTATTTTCACATAACCATAAACAGTTTTATAGTTAGTTTTACCATCAGCGGAAGCGGATATTGAAACCTTGCGGGATAACCTTTCCCCTAGACCTAAACAAATATTTTTATTACACTATTCCGCGGTATCTGAAGTAAAACAACATTAGGTACTTTTATACCGCGTCTCTATAATTAATTTAAACGAGAACATTTTGTAGTTTAAAGCATTATAGGATAAAGATACGTAGTCAATTTAAACCGAAGCTATTACCCATTTAATGAAGGATACAAGGCAAACTAGCTTCGTAGGAAGCCATCAGAGAGCCATCTCCGCGGCGCGAACCCACTTTAGTGGAAGCACATCGCCTACTTGCTAAGTAGTTCGACTCATTCCAATGTGTAGCGCACGGCAGATAATACACTTAGTAAACGATGTTTGTTTAGAGGCAAATGCAGTTGTTACGGCTTTTAGTGCCGCTGCCTGCAACTATAACGTCGGATTAAGAGGTTTATAAACTTAGATCGTGTAGTGTGAGAGAAACTGCGCGCAATAAGAAAGTCAATTTAGTTCGTTAACGAGATTGGATGAAAGGCGGGTGGTTGATAAAGCTCTATTAGAGCCGAGTTGCGATGACATTCCATAAGCGAACCGCAGCGGACCGCAACGTCACGCGGCTACTTTGTATTAACTATGCGGCGAGACCTGCAGCGATTGCAAATTACTGTTTTCATGAAGTTATTTAAAATTGACGGAACAAAAATTAAATAAATAAATGGATGTATATTTGCCAGCAAACTTGGACAATTTAACGTGTTAACTAGCTAACGACCTCCTTATCAACAAAGAGGTTGGACGGTTTAATAACTAAAGTCCCTCATTAAATGCCCTATCACCTTTCGCTTCGTCACACGCACATAAGGTGTGGAACCAAGAACCTCCTTAAGCCAGTTTAAACAAGCATCGCAAAAGTACCTCAATTACCTACTTTTCATAATTATGACACTCAATGTCATCAAAAAAAGTTGAGTTTCTTTCGTCGAACAAACAATTTTCTCGTAGTTAGTGAGGAGTGAGAGTCACGCGATGACCGAGGCAGATGTGCCGGCTCAAATTCCCGACCAAAGAGTTTTATATAATTGTTAAATTTGCATTCATAATGGTGGCTAACAAGCGCAGATTGCGATCAGCTAGTTCGCGCCGCAACGACAAGTTGATACTTACAGATCGCAACCACCCTTCAGTTTTAGGGACGTCAACACTTGCTTATCGATAAAGGTAAAAAACTGCATATTTAAATAGTAACGAGCTTACTAAGGGAAACATTATTTATTTATACTTTTCGTAGCAAGTGAATATGCACAGCCGTACCATCCTTTTCTCGAACCAGTTCAGGCCATTTTCGACATCCTATGACTTCGTTATGGATAAAACTATTGTAACAAATTAGGCATTGTATAAACACGGTATATTTCAAATTTCATTCTATTTGAACCAATAGTTTAAGAATTATAACTAATCAAAGTTCCTTAGTTTTGTCACTCACTCACTCACTCACTGACTGTAACTGACCGATCATCAAAAGTCTAAGGCACTGCTAGTAGATATAGAAGCTTCAAATTTAGAAACAATTAGTGTTTAGTGTATAAATCAAGGAAAAACTAAAAAAAAAGAAATTCAGTCTTGTTTTCTAGATACACCAACTGCATAAATAACTATGTAATCCCATATGAATGTTTAGGATTAAAAAAGTTAGGTACATTTTCAGTGAATGAATTTTACGAGTTAAATTTAACACACTTCCTGGTTTCCGATTGATCTGAAATTTTGCACGTATAATGTATATCGCTAATCAATGCAATATTACGAGGACATGGAACTGATCTGATGATGGAGCTGGAAGTTGGCCATAGGAACTCCATTTAAGAATGTCATAAGCCCAGAGTTAAGACTCGTTTGATTCGTCTTGACGAGTATTTTGTCTTTAGACGGTCTCCAAGGTCTGTTCATGGAGCTTGAAGGTGGCCATAGGAATTCCGTTATAAAACGACTTGACTTTGTCGAGTTTGGACTAGTTTGAATCAGCTTGTCGAGTAGGTACTTTAGCAGTTCTTCAAATCGATGAATAAGACTGCTCCAAGTTCGAATAAACCTATGTATTGTTGATTCATTAAAAGAAATAGATAGAATGAGAGACACTACAAAAAGAAATGAGATCCCACTAAAAACTAAACTTGTAAAAAAAGCCAAGTCACGCAACTCAGTTTTTCTACCGTAAAAAGTAGTGAGATCCAAGTAAGTTAATTTATTCAGTCCCTACTTAAAAATCTTTGATGTTTTAAATAAATAGATTAAATTGGCCATCGCATCGCTTTCGCCAATGATAAACAGGCCATTCTAATAGCTTATCCATCGCAAAGATTTTTAAGTAGGGACTGAATAAATTAACTGACTTGGTATAACATGGATCTCGCTACTTTTTACGGTAGAAGAACTGATTTGCACGACTTTGCTTTTTTTACAAGTTTTGCTTTTAGTGGTAAGTTTTACAGTAGAACGCTGAAAATCAACCAAAAATTAATATACATACAGGTTTTATTCTTGTTTTACACTAATATGATCAACATACAAAGCTGAAAACGAATTTAAGATTTAAGCAATTAATTAATCAAATTCACTTCACTTTTTCGCTGAATTTCATTTTATTCAAATAAGCTATTAGAAAACCTAATTAAATCAGTTCAGCGCTACAAAAGTATAACTGCTATCAGGTTAAGATACATACATATAGAAAATCGATATCGATATTTTACAATTACTGTACGTAGCTAATCGCAGCGACAAACGGGATGGCTTGTACTTAATTACAGTTATTAGAGAAGTTGCTAGGCACTCGGGACCATGGTCACCGATCCGGAGACCACCGAGTACAACACTTATTCATACATACAAGCAGTCCTGGATTTGTAAATAGGCCGTATAGGCCGCGGCCTACGGGCGGCAGCCTCTTAGGGGGGGCGGCAGATTTCAGAGGACGCTCACTCGATTTAAGTATAAAAGTCAAACAAGTTCACTGGTTTTCTCATGGTTTTTTAAACTAATACTTACGTTAAATCCCTATAGAAACTGATGACTGAAATTGTAAATCCTAGATCGTGCCTACGGTTATTTTACCTACCTATTTTATCTATATTACTGCGTGAGTGATGGATGTGAGCGGGCGGGCGGCCGGCAGTGGCTCAACGTAACCATCTTCGCTTCCCTCCGCACTCACCGAGCCGCCTGTGTCCGCCGCCCGCGCAAAGCGGCATTAAGCGACGGCAGTGTTTGTTTTGCAAGCATCGACCGCACACGCTACACTCGAGTCGTTGCGCTTTACTTGTCTTCAAATACCTACTTACCTAAACAAAATGCGTAACGACTACTGAAGAAAAAATCACAGTGGTTCTCAATATACTTACCTACTTTGTTATTGAATTAAGAGGAAGCTTTTTTTTTTTGTGGTTGTAAAATCATCGAATAACCCCTCCCGCTCTTGGGCAAAGTGAAAGGGAGTGTCAGACTTCTACTGACTAAAAACCACCCATGTTCCTTCTTCGCCCTCTATGTCGAGGCCGCTATAACCAGAGGACAACCCGCAGCCCCGACAGGCGTCGGCCCTTTCGGGCCCCATGTTGCTGACATCTCTTTGAGGCGGGCGTGGAACACGAACGCGCCGTCGACACGGCCTGTTTTCGTCGTGAGACGGACGGACGGCGAGTTAGCCCATCACTCCCCGTCCACAGGCTCGCGTCTACGGTGGCCGGAGGTCATCGCGGGACCCCCGACGCCCGGAGCGCCTCCCGCGGCGGCTGGGACGAGAGGTTCTCTCCCTCTCGCGTTCCGCCACCTCCTTCGCTAGCATCACTGCTTCGCAGAAGGAGGCAACGGCGTCCCATTCCTCCTCGCCCCGGACCATGGCTTGCACCAGGGCCGGGCGCGAGAGGTCGCCGCCGCCGATCGCCGCTACGAGAACACGGCGGGGCTCCGCCCAAGCGGGGCACACCTCCACTGTGTGCTCCACCGTGTCCTCCGGCCGATCCTCACAGTGGTGGCATCCGGGCGTTTCCTCCCGCCTGATTCGGTGCAGGTACCTCCCGAAACAACCGTGTCCGGTGAGGACCTGCGTCAGACGGAAGGTGAGGTCGCCGTGGCGCCTCTCAAGCCACTCCTCAAAGAGGGGACTTACCGCCACTATCGTGGCGTGCCCTATTAAGAGGAAGCTTCAGTTTCTAAAGGTTAACATAGGGTAAGTGCTACGGCCGCGGGTAGTCCACCGGTTATCGCGGCCTCGACATAGAGGGCGAAGAAGGAACATGGGTGGTTATTAGTCAGTAGAAGTCTGACACTCCCTTTCGCTCTGCCCAAGATTGCCGTGGTCAATCATATGATAATGCCTCTAACATGTCAGGGATTTACAACGGTTTACAAGCTAAAAGTCAAGAACAAGCACCATTTGCTATGTTTGTTCCTTGTGCAGCTCATTCATAGAATTTGGTGGGAACTTCGGCCGCCGAGTCTTGTACAGAAGCCTGCCACTTTTTCATGTTGCTAGAGGAGGTATACACTTTCTTCGTCAAGTCAACCGAACGTTGGAAAAAATTAATGAATGAGATAGGAAGAGGAAAGACACTCAAGAGAGTGAACCTCACTCGTTGGTCGGCTAGAGCAGATGCCTGTAAAAGTCTAAGAAATTCCTGGGATGAAGTAATTACAGTTTTAAAAATGATTGAAAATGACACTACAGAGAAACCCGTCCCGCGAAATAAGGCAAAGGGAATTCGCATCAAATTAGAAAAACTTGAAACTGCGTTCATGGTCGTATTTTGGAATGCTATTTTGGAAAGGTTAAATAAAGTGAGTGTTCAGATTCAGAGCTCATCTGTAGATGTATTGACGGTATCTGATCTCTATGGATCTCTAGTAGAGTTTACAATAGCAGAGCGAGAAAACTTTGACTATTTCGAAAAAAAAAGCAACTGAGATGAGCACACCTAAGCAATATCAAGGTGAAATAAAGAGGCAACTTAAAAGAAAAAAAATGACGGATGATACATCGAATGAAGAATCTGAAATACCCTTCGGCTCCAAAGATTATTTCAGAGTCAACACCTTTTTGGTCATCCTTGATAGACTGAGGGCTGAAATACAGAGAAGGCATAAAGCTTAATTAAACTTTAAAGAAAAATTTAAATTTTTAACAAAAATGAATGAACTTTCAACACAAAGAGTTACAGAAAAAGCCCAGTCTCTCGTGAAATATTATACCAATGATTTAGAGGACGATTTGGTTCAAGAATGTGCTCATTTTCACAGTCACATTTCAACTAATAAAACTGCAGAGTGTGCAGTGAAGCCTGGATCAAACTCACTACTCAGTATTTCAACGTGTTTGAGGAATCAATCTCTGTCTAATGTTTACCCTAACTTGGATATAGCTCTCCGCATCGCACTTTCCACTCCGGCTACAAATTGTTCTGGGGAAAGGAGTTTCTCTTGCTTAAAACGCGTGAAAAATTATCAAAGGTCTTCATTGTCTCAAGAAAAAATGAATTCTTTAGCTCTTCTCTACATAGAAGCAGAGATAATGAACACCATAAGCTATGATGATATTATAAATGATTTTGCTATTAAAAAGTCCCGTAAAAAATTGTAATTCTTGTTTCTTTTTTACACTCTTTCTTAATTAAGTACTAATTATCTTTAAATAATTAATAATTTTAATAATAACTTTCTAACTCATTCGTTTATTTAACTTTAGTGCCTTCCATAATACAAACAAGTGGAAAATTATTAAGTATTTTAGAAACCTACATACATACATAAACCTACCTACATGGGGCGGCGGAAATAAAGTGGCCTACACTCATAAAAAAAACAAATCCGGCACTGCATACAAGTACAACCACCAACGGAAACGTATGACTGGATATAGGTACTCACTACATGACCAATTAGCCGCCACAACGATTATATTTATTTATACTACCTACGGCTGCAATTAATTTGATGCGCAAATAAAGTCGGAACGAATTTTATTTTATTAAACCGATCTTCCGAGTAGTTGGAATCGAAACGAATTGTTCGGAAACAATTCACAATGGACGCGGAATATGTATAATAGCGCCTACACAGCAAACCGGAGAGCAAAGGAGGCTGTATTCAAAATGTTCTTCCCTTTAGAATACGATACCCTTGTTTGTGTTAAAGTAGAACGAGTAAATTCACGCATTAAATATGAGTCAAGGAGAGAACATTTATTCGTACAATAGAAATACGACTGGTAATGGCTGTTAATCAACCATGCATGGACCGAGATAAATTTTCATTAGCTTTATTTAGCGGCAGTATGGTTTTCTGACGGAGCTAAGCCAAGCGTGTTTGTAATATGTTTAGAGTCAAACATACGTTAATAAGAGATCCATATGAGTATATTTTGTTTGTTTTCTTTGACGTACGTATGATTCAGTTTATGTATTTTTTCTGAGAACACGCTCCACAGCTATAAAATGTACGCTGAAACCTATTTACATAATCGACACATGTTGCGACATAAGCGTTCACATTAAAACAAACTACCAGCAGAACAAAGTAAAAGGTCCCATAAGTATCACAAAAATCCCTTTGAAATGTTTAACTGAAAATATGAAAACACGCAGAGGGAGATACAATTGTACGTGTAGCAGATGTGTTTAATTACTGACCCGACAAAATCTCGGAAAGAGTTGAGTTTCATTATGAACACAATGTCCTTTGCCTCAGCCGGCGATATAAAGTAAATAAAATATCAACACGCTGCTAACACCCCGCACATAAAATGATGGGACGCACACGTTAATATTTGTTTTAATAAAATTCAGACATTTTGCAAAAAAATATGAGCTCAATGCACGAATTAACTGTCGAGTTAGGGTTTTTACAGAGGTCGCCGCCTGTCCGTCCATTACATAACCTAAACAAAAACCCAAAGCAGAAGGATTTAAAATATAACCCAAAACATGTCGAGTGTAATTTACAAATTAAAAATATTACTGAAGGCCTGATTACATTAATACCCTAATAATTTTAGCCGCGAACTCTCACCTACCTAGCATAAAATTAAAGCCGAGTTTATACTTGAATGTGGGTACGCATGAAACGCAAATTCTCGAAACTTAATACGGACGTGTTCAAAAAGATAAGGCGGGTGTAAGGCCAGGATTACATGAAAGGTGGCGAGTAAAAATTTTGAGAAACGTGTGCGCCCTGCGGTCGTCCCACGTAATAATACGTGGGCGAGTACGAATATTGATGCACCTCCTCGGTGCCGCCTCGTTACGTCAAACTATTATCGTAATTGAATTAACATACGAGGTGATATGTAGTGAATTGTTGAAGGTGTTGCATTAAAATGTTCACACTTCAAGACATTGAATAAATTAAGTTGTATAACAAGCTGAATGACTAAGCAATACCAATTTTATCCCAGCATTGTATCTATGTATTAAAATATTATGAATTACAAACCTTGTGGGTTTGAAGGAAGTATAGTTTATTTTTTTTACATGTGCTTTTCAACCAGAAGCTGGAAACAGCTGAATCTCGCCAAAACTTATTATAATATGAGAATTTTTCGTCGTATTGAAGCCGCAATTTTGTCGACAGTGACAACAGGTAAGACACGCATGCAGCGGTCTGCCCTCCTGAAATCGGTCGTCGGTGTTCGTACGCAGAGATTTACGATGCGCGCGCGCATTGAACACGCACTGCGACACAAGAGATGGCTCGCGTGCGTGTCGCCTTATCGCCGCACCGAGTCGCCCAAATTAACTCTCCTTATGAATGCAAGCAACATGCTGAAATATACTCGAGGAGCGATTTATGTGCTCTAAGAACCATTACATAAACTGCTTTGACAGTGCTTTAAAAGTATTGCAAATGGAAATGGGAATGCACGAAATAAAAAATAACGCAATATAAATCCCCATTACTACATTTTCTTTGCAGAGACATCTCGACTCAAGGGGTATGATCCATTTCAACGCACAATGAATACGAAACAAGAAATCAACGCAACCACACTTTCCCTGGGCAATTTTCTTTCATAGCCAATATTTTTAGCAGCTTCGCAAAGAGGCACTCTCTCTCTAAAATATGTAGCGGCACGTTGTTGAATTTTTGTTTAATATGCAATTTTGAACCCGAGCAGACGTATATCACGTTTTTCGCTACCAAAATGGTGTAATAAATCTGAAAGTCCATTTTCATATAAAAGAAAACCGATTAAGGAGCTTTTCCGATACCGATCGTTCGAATGAAGCTATATATTTTCATGATCGAGCGAATCCAAGATCGCGGACGTCTGACGACCGGTGCGTGAGAAAATTGAAAAGGAAATGTTTCTTTTAATGGTATAGTCCTTGGATGAAGAAACATTCATTTGCATTTTGCACCGACCGATTCCGAAACCGTCTATTCACTAACTTCTCTGTTTGTAAACTTGTCCCGAAAAGTATACTTATACGAAATTATAGGTTTTTTTTTTGAAAGATTACCATATTTGAGATAAGGGAGAAAGATGATAAAGTTGTAATTGCAAATATCACTCACTGAAAAGCGACTACTTGACATAATTTACTTGTCAATTAAATCGAATGCAATAAATTGCAAGTCACACTTTATTATTTACAACTTATTCAGTTCTGCTCCTACCAGTATTCTAATAATTACGGAAAATCATAAACCTCGTAGATTATTTACAACACGGATTCACTATTGAATATTTTGATAGGTTTCCGCAATTTGCAGCCTTAGCTGTTAATGACAAGTATGAATGAGATACTTTATGTTGGGATACCATGTTCAAAGCGTCGTCATTGCAAACTAGAATCCTGCTATAAGTGAAGTTTACGGAATTGCTTGCTAAGTAAATTGAAGCGCAGTTGAGCTTACTGTGCCGTTGACTTTGCCAATCGCAAGATGGAACTTCAAACAGGCATCATCTAATTAAGTAAGTTCTACGGAGAATTGGGTAATGAGTGATTATGTTTAACACCTTCACAACTATCCATGAGCGTTAAAACTTTTTGTAAAGTACATAAGGAAACTAATCCTTTGAAACTGGATACATATCATGTAAAAATTTGTTGTTCGCTATTAACCTCCGCTTTTCCTAGGCATATTATGGGAAACACATACATTTTTTTCTGACTATTACTTAAGCAGTGTACCTACCTACGGCAAAACAATTCTTTTAACATTGAGTTGTAACCACGTACTTTTGAAATTATAAATAATAGAAGTTGCATGCGTCCAGACAATGCCCGCAGCAACCGTTTGACTGACAGACAATTTGTTTGTCACTCATTCATTCGTTATCTTCATGTACGCGAGCCCTGCGCTTAACAACCGTGCTGTTTTTACTACACGCGACCACCATGTCTATCAACGCTCGTAATATAGTCATTTGGCTATTATATTATCTAGGAAGTAAAGTATCTTCAAAGGTGATTAAACTGTAGTAAGTGAATGCACTTTTACGCCACCCATCTTGATTACCTACATATTGTAAATTAAGCAAAGACTTTGACGAAATTGACAAGCGATTGAACAAGGGAGCCAATAAACGAGATTCCTGAAATGTTTAACTTCCATAAATACTCAAGAAAGCCCCTTTTCCCACGCCCGTTTCGCAATCGACTTCGGGATCGGCGATCGACGTTGCGCCACATTAAATTCTTCACGTTTAATCAATTCCGGAGGTAGGTAGTAAAAAAATATCAAAGTGAAGTGTTTCCTTCCGTATCGACGGCGCCAGAAGACTATAGCAGACAACAAATAAATTGTTGGCGCAGTTTAAAAAACCGCCAAAACCATCGGGGTTGGTATCGTGGACACGCCTTTTATCTGTAACGTCTATCAGTCTCCGCGCTCCCCAGTTCTGGGTAAATAACAAAAAAATAGCTCGGAATAAATAATCAGACCGAAGAAACAGAGGGATGCGGGCAACCGTGCAGGATTAAAAAAGTACTCGTCGGTTTCAGATGACTTGCCTTGCCTGACCTACTTCCAGCCGCGACCATCATTACGATAAAAGCTTGCTTGATAAATTAATGCGCACCTTAGGTTACGCTCTAGCGACGCTCTACGGTGACAAGCTGAAAAGTAATACGTAATCTGAGCCTTAATATATTTGCATCGGGTTAAAATTGCGATTCACGACGCGACTTTAAGCGAAGCCTTGTAAAGTAAATGCGTTCGTTACTCTGTTTTATGCAGGGCGTCGAGCAGTTGCAGCTATCGCCTCACAACAATGTGCCGGCGAGCTCATAAATACAAAACAATTAGACGATAAATTCCCACTTGAATTAGTATTTTTATTTGCGCGTCACGTGCGCTCGGCGCTCTTTCCAACAATTTATGTAGAGAAGCGTCAAATTTAACAGCTCAAAGAAACTGATGGCGCTCTCCTAGGCTTTGGCGCGCACTCGTGATGCCCTGTAATTATGTTTACAATTTATTTGCAAGCCACAATGGACGCCTTGTTTGTTATGCGTTAAAATAATGCGTATATTGTTACATTTCATTTGAAACTTAGACCAATTAATTAAATAACTCAGATTTATTAAAAAAGTTAAGACAAAGTAAAGAAGTATCGATCTGATTTGCGAACCCGGCCAGCCACTCGAGCTGATCAGCGGCGTGATTAAGTAAAACGAATAAGAGCGAAAGCGTGACACAAAAGCAATGCGATAACAGAGGAAAAACGAGCAGAGAATCGCCTCTGAGCAGACGGTATCTCCGCCCGCCCGGGAGTTATTAAATATTAAAATAAACTCGCATTCCGACACGAGTCCTACGCGATACGCAAGATTATGGCCAACACAATGAGAGCACTGGCTCCGATCGCTCCCTCGCCTTATCATATCAAAGCACGAGCTTACATAATTCAACTAGAGGATATTCTCTCGAGTGATCCCTTATTGCTGATCAAAATTTAGCGCCTGTGTAAACACGCGATTCCGAAAATCTTCGACAAAGTTAGCGGCCTATAAAAAGAAAATTAATCGATGCGTTTAATATATTTGACTAACCTTTGAATAGTTCGCAAGTTTTGAAACAATATGCTAGTATTGTCTAAAAGGGCAAATGGGCACATTCCCACGTGACGATGATGACAAGGTGTTGCTTCATAGCGTCTTGAAAGTGTATCAGTCGTCTCATCTCTCGCTTACCAAGCAGCTCTCCGCCCACTTACCTGAAACAATACATCATTACAATATCACTAACTGAGAGGTAACGCATATGTTTAAATATTTAACACGTCTCCCGTGTACCACACATAAAGATGAGCGCTGCATTTTATGATTTAGTCCACTGTCTTTGAGTGTACTTAGTTATCCGTATATTAGTTCTCTAGCGCTACACTTGTGCAGACCATCATTCATGATTGGAATGGGTGCATGCCGTTTGTTGAAACCTTAGAAACAGATAGAACACTACAAATCAAAAGAAAGTCAGATTGAAAACACGAAAGATTTTTTTTGTAGCACTGTCTATTTTTTTATGTAACTTTTGTAAGTCTCTATCTTAGCTGAAGTTTTGTTTATCTTATATCTCCAAAATTAATTATGAAAGCATCGAAGCAAAAACTGTTAATATTCACCTATAATAAACTAAAATACGAATAGAACACTTCAAAACAATACTTTTCAATTTGGTAACCGTAAAAAATCCACTGCGAAAATGCACCCACAAAAAGTCATTTAGTTTCTCTAAACGCTTATAATTTCTGCTAACTCGGATAGTGCACACGCTATGCGATAAAATTTTATTTAGAAAACATTAGCATTCGCTGCGGCTTATCGAAGCCTCTTCTCGCAATTGTATGTGAATTGCCTGCGAATTTTCCCTCAAAGCTTCGTACTTACGGAACCCTGAACAAGTGAACATGGCTGTGGGTATCTCTAGTACCTTTATATCTGCTAGTTCCGTTCATATTTCAGTTTGTCTTATCACTTTTATTTTATGCTAATATTCTTTTGATACGGATATTTTCAGATAAGTATTTTAGGTTATAATCCATGAAGCGATTGTAATGTAAAACTACTTATTTCAAAGCACAAGTGAAGTCAGCAGAATTTTACTTAACACTTTTGTTTACAAATCAAAGCTGTACATAGAGCGACTACAAAACAATTCAGGCGAGGATAAGGGTATCTGCATTGATCTAGAAAAAATCCTTATAAGCGCTTAGAACTGGTCGGAAAAAGTCTACAGGACTTTTATTCCACCGTTAACAGGCAGATCATAGGAAAACTTAGACATCACAATTATTTTGAACATATTTTATTAAGGATGTTGGTTCACGTGGCAATCGCAGGCCGGATCTCTCGTCGTGTGGAGGCGCCAATGTCCGAGCTAATGTTGCTTAATTAACTCGTATTCATTATCGGCGGGAACACGGCACATAGGCGCGTACGCAGGCCGAGCGGCCACTGCAGGTGCCGCGTCGTCGCATGCGGAAACACGAGACCACCACTACACAACGCCTTACACCTATATTCATCTACGTAATTCAGTTAACCAAGAGTCAAATGAAAAGACAGTTGGATCAATTTTGAATTCAGATCTGATCCACATTTTTAACCTCCCAAAGAAAGCGAGGTGTAGTAGTATTAGTTTAAAGTGTGTGTCTGTAATTCTGTATATGTGGCATCGTAGCGCACAAACGGTTGAACCGATTTCGATTGTTTTTTTTTTAATTAGTGACTTTATTGAGAGTGTTCTTAGCTCTTAACCGACTTCTAAAAAAAAGGAGGTTCTCAATTCGGATGTTTATATATATATTTTTTTATGTTTGTTCGGGCATAACTCCGTCGCTTGCTAACGGATTTGAAAACATCTTTTTTGGTTGGAAAGGGTTGTTGTCCCAAATGGTTACATATTTTTTTATGGAAATCGGACAAGCGGTTTTTGAAAAATCAACAAAATTAAAAAAAAATAATACACCGTGTACATTAACGATGTTTTCGTCTCCGTCGTTTACGAACCGATTTGGAAAATTCTTCTTTTATTCGAAAGCCTATGCTTTATTATTGGTCTCATAGTCACCAGGTCGGGATCAGATGATGGAATCTTGGCGAAATCGGGAGAACTTAGAAAAATGTACAGTGATTTTGGTATTTTCTCTAACAAGAAAACTCAAAACAAGCTGATCTGATGGTAGTATGGTTCTTATATAACCGAGATCAATACGACCTCGCAAACTTGGGGATTACAGGTGTGATGTTTTGTTATTCTACTAATACATACAAAACTTTGCAAGGTCGTATTGATGTCTAAATGATAGCAAATGGATTGGGATTGTTGAAATCCCATGTCTGTCTATTGATAACACCAGTTCATAACATAACATCACGCCGGTACGTTGTGAAGGGGTAAGCACTTGTGAATCACTAAAAAGTGAAAAATAAAAACTTTTTAACAAAAAATATAACCGACTTCGACAAAAAATAAAACACAAGAAAGTGAAAAATAAACTTTAGCAGAAAAAATCGTTTCTGAAGTCGGTGATTTTTGTTTGTATGATTAATTTTTTTGCCACCGCCTTCAGATTCTGCTTAAGTTTATTTTTCACTAACTTGTACACCACACCTATTTGAATTTGAATTTGTGTTTTATTTTTTGTCGAAGTCGATTTTATTTTTTGGTAAAAAGATTTTATTTTTTGGTAAAAAGATTTTATTAAAGTATCCTGATTATTTTTTTGAGCCGGTGGAACATCATCATCTCTCTTTTTGTAGTTGAAGGGGTGTGAGTAACTTTCACTGGATTAATCGATTCAAAATTTAGTAGCCCTTGATTTCAATGATATCATAATAAGATGATAACCCTGACCTGTATTCCCATATGCTGCTGTAGTCGCATTTACCCGGATACCCAACGTTTATCACGTTTGAGTTAATTGGAGTGGTTTCATTGAATTGGTTATAGATACCAGGGCGGATCAATAAGTCCGTGACTTTTTTAATTTCTTGTCTTTTAACTGAAAGAGCAACACTGCTCCTGTCAACAGGCAACTATCAGTTGATTTCTGTCAAAATTTGAACAAGCTGCGTCTTTAGGTTTGTCTTTGACAGCCATTGATAGCAGACTGCCGCGTATTTTTAGAAGAAAATGGAAAAAAGTGAATTTCGTGTGTTTATTAAGCATTATTTTTTGAGAAAAAAAACCATCACTTAAACCAAGGCTAAGCTTGATAAATACTATGGAGACTCTGCACCATCAATTTCAATGTTAAAGAAACACAGGTTTAAAGAAACACAGGTTTAAATAAACCTAGATCAGGCAGGTCGCTACCTAACATTTGATTTCGCCACTATCGTAACTTGCAACAGTTCTATATACTTTACTTATAGATTACTTATAAGCACTAATTATACAATTGTTTAGAAATAACACTACTGCACCTAAATGTACATTTTTGTAATACCTACTTTTTTAAAGAAATAAATTATTCTTATTCTAAATTATTCTTATTCTTAGTGGTTCACCGAATTTCGTTGTGGCCGTCCAAGCACGGAAGATGCCGAACGTTCTGGACGCCCAGTTGAGGTCTCTACACCCGAAACAATTGAAAAAAATCACGTTACGGTGTTGGCCGATCGGAGATCGAAAGTGAGAGAGATTGTGGAAGCCATAAGCATCTCACATGGCTCAGTAGTTACAATTTTAAATGATTACTTGTGTATGAGAAAACTTTCCGCAAGATGGGTGCCGCGGTTGCTCACAATCGACCACAAAAGCAAACGTGTGACAACTTCGCAAGAATGTTTGGCGTTGTTCAACCGCAATATGGACGAGTTTGTGCACCGTTTCGTAACCGTGGACGAAACATGGATCCAACACAACACACCAGAGACCAAACAGCAGTCAAAACAGTGGGTTTCTCGGGGTGAATCGGCACCAAAGAAGGCCAAGGTATCAGCCAATAAAGTCATGCCGACCGTGTTTTGGGATGCACGCGGCATTATCCATATTGACTACCTTCAAAAGGGTAAAACAATCAAGGGTCAATTTAATGCGAATTTAATAAAAAAAAACGACCGCATTAAGCCAAGAAGAAAGTTCTTTGCCACCAGGACAATGCAAGGGTACACACATGTGCAGTTTCCACGTCAAAAATTCATGAATTCGGCTACGAATTGCTCCCTCATCCACCCTATTCTCCGGATTTAGCCCCGAGTGACTATTTCTTGTTCCCAAACTTGAAGAAATGGCTTGGTGGAGAGAGATTTGACTCCAATCATGAAATCATCTCACAAACAAATGCCTATTTTGATGACCTTGACAAATATTATTTTTTGGAAGGGATAAAAAAGTTG
Source organism: Diarsia rubi (assembly GCA_932274075.1). NCBI lineage: Eukaryota > Metazoa > Arthropoda > Insecta > Lepidoptera > Noctuidae > Diarsia > Diarsia rubi. Next base: position 11,921,198 of record OW026424.1, on the reverse strand, counting down.
GAGAAACGTTGGACAAAATGTATAGAGCTCAAAGTACGTTGAAAAATAAAAAATAAAAATTTCCGAAAAACTGTGTTTCATTCAAAAAGTCACGGTCTTCGAGGATAGAGAAATGGATTTTTCCAACTTTTGAAAATGAAATAATCGTTACTCTGTCGATTCAATTTGAATAAAACAGTGAAAACACCATATGCCACATTGGTTATAGATAAAACGGTGATGATGAATGTGCCTGATGCCTGTTGATGAACTTTTTAGCTAACGACAGATAAATTGATTCATCGATATTTTACACTGAAACTGGCGCCACTGATTCATGATTGTTTTTTTTTTATTTAAATATTTTTACCAAGGTATTTATCATTTCTGTATTAACACACCTTGGCTTAATTTCTTTGGCTTTAGGACCAATAAAAACTTTAAATACATTTTTATTTAAATGAAACCGACAGCAGGTGATTACAATTATAAAAATAACATGGGATCTTTTTAAAAATTCATGGAGTTATTCATCCATATGTCAAAGCAAGTTCCGTGTCGTCGGCTGTACTCGGTGCAGTGAGAGAAATATTACAGTTATTAATATTCGGTGGTTGCACACTCGAGATAGCTCAAACTTACTGAGGGCTAAGATGACCATAACGGATGACTTTTGTTGCTTCATGCCAGTTAGGATTCAAATGAAGAAAAACCGCTATTTCGAGGATTTTTTATATTTCAGGAACATGTTTCCACGCTATTCGAATAAATGAGAGCAGTATCTCTACTTAAAATCTTTTCTTGAAAAATTAGATGTCTCGCAATAAAAGGAAAGTTTGTACCTATTTACTGATCATTTCTCATCTTCAGGTTTTTTTTTTTGGTTTCTTTGTTGTCCAAGTCTCTCTTGTGACCCAACTCGAACTTAAAATGAATAACGAGCAAAGGATGAACTCAAACAATAATGGAAGCTCTAATTAAGAACAGGAAACCTCACAGAAGTTGCTCTCGATACCGGCCTGGAAAAGTTGAGAAAAGTGTCACCATTGATAAGAAATCAATGTAGGTGTAACCTTAACGTTCTGTTTGGCTTGTGGGACCGCCAATCATTAAAGTTCTCTTTAGTCAAGTTGCAATACAGAAGTATATTAGTACACACAATCTGCCGCCACAAAAAAGAACGATCACGCATCGATTTCGAGCTTGAATAAAGGACGTGCACGATATTTATGACCTGGGGCTGATAATCCATGAACACTAGAAGCGGCAGTGCAACCACGTCGGCCGACTGAGGCGCCCGCGGCAGATCCTCAACAAATACGCATGCGTGCTCTCCGCCATTATGCAAAACACACACCGGATACACAACCAAGTTATTAAGTACATAATAAGTCTCATCTCGTTACATATCGTCAGACTGACGCAAAGCAATTTTGTTGCTACCTTTCGAGTGCGCCTGATCAGTACCTACAACAACAAATACTTTACAATTACATTTCTCCAACATGGACACCGACATTCAAATCGGCTCAAGTATTCAGTTCTCAAGCGCAACTTTATGAAAATGGAGAACAAATAAATTCTCGTTATGTTGTAATGGAAATACAATTTTGCAATGTGGTAATGAGATTACATTTACAGCTATTGCTTCTATTAGGTGGTCTGTGGGCGTTTGCCACAAATAGAAATAATTGAAAACTCGCTTTAGAAACATGAAAATCATTTTATATTGCAAAATATTATGTTAATATTATTCTGATAAAGACTATTAACTTATAAAATGGTCACATAGTTAGGATAAATCAGCATACATTTTAAAATTGTTTCCCAAAACCAAACCGGATCATTACCAGAAAGTCATTTGATATTCGAATTTGTCATACAAAGAGATATTAATCTAACAATCTACGATCTATGATCTTGTTAACTGTCGTGTTATTATAGCAAACGCGAAAACTCGATTAACATTCAATTGATTAAATAAGGAGATCTTATCGAATGGCCTAGCCTTATTTTATGCTAAAAGCTATTTTAAATCAGTCCCAAATGCCAAATAGGTGACAATAAAATTGAGCGCGGTGACAATAATATGAGCTAACGCGAGCCGATTCTCGCCAGGCCACAGCCTTATCGCTCGCATCCATTGAGATAAAGATCTCAGATGTAGTTTTAAAAGGAAATTTACAAGTTGGACCGCTAATAATCATATACATGCCAGCGAGATGTCCGTCCGGCCGGCAACAACGTCGGACGACGCTTATGACCCCACTACAGTGCCGATTTATGATCGTCCCCTTTATACAAGGGCAGGACAATTTACAACTTAATTTAGAACAGGTTTTTTTCCTTTATTTAGGGATCGACACGGATGTCCATCACTCTCGTCTAAATTAACAGCTTAGATAGACTCGATACTGTCAATTGACCGATTGATTAATTGATTGAAGTGTTAGTCCTTGTGTATCTCAATTAGCCACCCAATAGATTTTATTATTATGTAATTAGGTGACTGCCTTGATGGTTTAGTGGTCGCAAGCGCAGCTGCTGAGGACGACGTTCTGGGTTCGATTCACTAGTTGGGCAAAGTGTTATTGGGTTTTGCACCATGAATTTCTCATTAGCAGCTATACGTCAACCAAGCATTCCGTACATCAAACTAAGTGCCCCTACGCAAAATTTTTTGCTGGGAAACAACTTTTTTTTTTGGGTCAAAAATCACATTTTACGGTAAAACTCAATGTTGCACTCTTAAAACATTGTGCTAGTGGGTGCTTTGAATATAAAAAGGGCTATGGAAGTAATTTAGGTAAAGTTATAACCTGAAAAACTGGTATTTTCAAAAACAGCCGTGCGAAATTTGGAACTTTGACCCCCAATATCTCCGTAACTAGGGGGGATTCCCAGGTATGGTCTAGAACCAAAAAATGCTCGCAGTGGTGGGGAGAGCAAGTGCCTTTCGTATGCGTTAAGGGTACTTTTACACCCTTTATATAATCCACCACGCGGGTCCAGTGCGGGTTGGTAGACATCCCATGTCTTCGAATTTTTGGTTCTAAGTCATAATGCCAGTTTATTCAGATATTTTCCTTCACCGTTCTGAGAGCAGTGATTATGAAATAAATTACACAAAGTAATGTGCCTGCCTGGGTTCGAACCCACGAGTTACTGTTCGTAAGTCGGGGCCGCTACCACTGGGCCACCGCTGATGTTGTGATGTTATGTAATTAGGTGAAGATATACTTTCAACTTACTCTACTGAAACCAATATAACAATGAAAGACCATAATTTAAACAAACGGACTGACGTTTAATGTAGCCAATATTACCCTCCAAAAGAACCCGTAATTTCGTAATCTGTTAATAAGCGACGTAATAGCTTAATGTGAGAATGTGACACAAGCGTCAATCGTGACGTCTCAATCTCGCGATCTTTTAACACGGAAAAGCTCTGTACAATTGGCCGATAGGGCACGTTGCGCGCGCGCACAACGTGTCAATCACCACTTGCATAATAGAGAAAGCTACGCGTGCGATCTAAATGTCACGTCTAGCTATAGTGGCTGTGTGACAATGCCTGTATTTATCGTAATGGGTTGAGGTTACCAATGAAAGCACTTGACTTTTTTTGCACCAATGAGAACGCTATTTTGTTTTCATGTGAATCATTTTTTAAATGGAAGTTTCGTTTGGTAGATTTTTCTAATAATTTCCGTTTATTTAAGCTCAAAATTAACTAAGCAGCAACTAACAGAAACGTATAAAAGGACAGGAAAACCCTTTGACCCTGCAGTAACACAATATAATTTGGACTGTCGCTTAACTTAGCAATGTCTGATGCTAATGTCTTAATCCTTTAACAAAACAGGCTGTGCCTGTAAATTTCCACGAGAGTCAAAGCCACGTGCTAGTATGATATACATCGGTTGTCGCAGTAGGCACTAGGCATCATATTAAGTCTGGTTGTTAATATTCATTGGCTGAGATTGTCGTAGTTCGTACACTGCGTAGGCAGCCCCATACGCCAGGGCGCGGTTGGCCACGCATAACAGACAATGACATTTGCATAGCGGGGCGTTCCTAACTGTCAACCAGAACATTCACATTAACTAATCCGAAGAAAGATAATGAATGCGAAATAGTTTCATTATACGCTCGTCGTTCGTTCAATTAATTCGTTGAATAAATGTAATGACGCGGATGTTACAGACTTATGCTTTGTAGTCAGTCACTGAACGAGTATTTCTGTCATTGAACGAAAATGAAATGTCATGTGTGAAATGTCCAAGGATATTTATTTATTTATTTATTTATTTATTGAACTGAAGATGTACAATAATCCAATAATACTGCCTGTTCTTATAAGATTTTAACATGTTTAATTTTAGTTATGATTTACTAGTTATAAGTGACTTTCTAAGGCCTAAGTGAAACAAATAAATGTAGGGTAGAAAAAATCCTTCCAAATCCTATAAAATGTTAAAAGGGATGTTTTATTAAAAAGCCGCGAAGTCACATGCAGCCAGCCAGAGCTTATCCTCTCGTATGGTAATTCTACTAAAGGGAAAGTGTGTCGCATTTCCAAATAAGGCTCGAAAAGCTATGTTCATTTGGACTACCAAAGCACTTATTCTGTGAATACGTCCACTAGGAGCTTAGGGCGCATTGTACATTCGAGAGGCGTCGCATCTCACCACGAACCACCCGCCCGTCGACGCCACCCGCGCTTTGCAATAATGCGCTTACGGCGCTCCATGGTTAGATACCCTCATAATACCATTCTTTGTATACTCCGACTTGTATCCTAAGTCGAAACTCATGTTACCATCAACAGACTTATTATATAGGTACAATAGGTAAGGAACAATGTTTTCTTATCCTTTCATAATAGAAATAGGAAGGTAGGAAAAGCTTTAAAAGCGGGACGTATTTTCTTTTCAGAAGAGCATAAATTTCCTTTCTGGTAACACTGGCATAAAACTAGATCTTCAGTTTGGTGGCTCAGAGGTAGTACAAAAAAATGTTATTTATCTTCACATTTGCGTCACTGTGATTATCTACACTAATATTTTAAAGAGGAAAGATTTGTATTTTTGTGTGTGTGTAGGGGGAAGTCCCCTAGTGGCGGACACATAAGGTTTTCCGGAAATAAAATTAAAACTACTTCGAGAAATAAGTATTTATTTATGAATTAGTTAAATGAACAAAATATAAAATCAAAATCAATTAACAAAAATACAACTTCTGCGTAAACATAATCTAGGAACGTTAATTAAGTTTTGGTAAAAAAAATTAAGTCTTTAACATCGGCACCTAGTACCGGACGGGTTAATCTTCGAACCCCAAGCGCCGGACAGTCTTAAAACATTGTGCATCTATCACATTTATATGTATCTCCACATTCTGGAACGTCTGCACATGCTTCATGGGCCCATTCTTGGCAGCTGGAGCATTGTATCCAGTCCTCGTCGTGGTCCTCTAAACACACTACACAAGTAGTTTTTTCTTTATTAGATATTATAGTTAGTGGCTCCTTTTTCTTATCATTATAACTACTTTTTCCTTTGGCCTTCACACCTTTGGTTTGTTTTCCCTTTTTTTCTATTGCCGTTTTAAACTTATTTCCCATTCCTTTTTTTTTTTTTCGGCAGACATCTATTAGACAAATCTTTTTTATGTGATCCAGTAAAACTTGTTCATACTCGGGCGAAAAGGTTTTTGTAAATCTACCAACCTTCGGTTGTAATGTAACGTGACTTCTAAACCATTGAGTGCTTTTTGGGACATTGTAACGCGACGAAGCTTCTCTGAGACTTGACTTGACTGACTTCTTTGGACAAAATCTTGTCCATCGCAGTTTTTAAACTTTGCTGATCCCATTTGCCTTTCTTTTTTGTCTCTTCCATGTTGAAATATCTCCCTCCTTCTATCCTGTAAAACAACAAACAATCATTATTATGATATAAGTATAAATGCTTAGTAAAAAGCCAACTTAGAAACTGTCCGGTGGTAAGGGACACCTTTGTGTCCGGAGGTAGGGGACAGGAAATGTCCAAAATTACGTATTTCATACTAAAACTGTTTAGGTAATTATTAAAAACTTTTACAATTTACGAATTCTCATGGAACACTGTCTTTATTAACAAATAACAAAAACAATTAAACACAAAACCATAGCAGTAACACTCACTTGAACTTTAAGTGACGCAACGCTTTCCCGCCAAAAACAGCAATCCGCCTCTCCCACCGCGGTTGTGCGCCTCACTGGCAAACCGCGTCGCGTGATCCTGTATCGCTACGTTCCCCCGCGCCCCTTTCACCGATATTTGAATAGATCGCGTTGTCGTTTGTCGAGATAGTACGAGTGTCCGACGCTAGGTGCCGTCCGGCGCTACGGGACTTCCCCCTATATGTATGTTTGTTATGAATAAACTCAAAAACTACTGCGCCGATTTCTAAAACTTTCTGTCACCATTGGAAAGCTACATTCACCCTGAGTAACATAGGCTATTTTTTGTCCCTGTATTGCCACGGGAACGGGAACTACGCGGGTGAAACCGCGTGACGTCCGCTAGTGGCAGATACAATTCAAAACGGAATACCGACAACAATCACAGTTCCGATGCACTCATCCAACCATGTAGGTAAGTAAACAGGAACTTGAGATAATCACCATATTCGTCTTCTACAGTCAAATCAAATCAAATCAAATCAAAATCATTTATTTCAAGTTGGCCAGTTACAGGCTCTTTTGAATAGTCGAACAAATACTAAATTTTAATAAGCTAATAAACTAAGCTACAGTCCCACTCACAAGGCATAATAACTGTCAGTGTACTGTAGTTGCCGATTCCAAAGCGTTGGTCTCATGAGAAGAATGGCAAGAAACTTCATGGATACTCTTTTCAATCATAATATTGTTACAAAACTTTGGTTACATCATTCATATCGAGATTGGTATATTATCATGTGAGAACGATGTAGCAAGTTGTGCACGATAAGTGTCGACAGTAAGTAAAGCCAAAACGACGATTTAAAAATAATATAATAATTCAAACAAGCCGTGGCAACTAAGAGGTGACCAGTCACAACTGACAGCACCCGTTCACGAGCATGACGCATGGATCAGCCACCATTCCACTCAACCATTTTAAAGGGAACGAAATGACCCGACACACCCGCCACCATCAGCGAGACATTTAAGTGAGCATGACACACTCTCAATCGCCAGGGCATATCCAAGTCAAATAAAAAATAGAAAAATAAATGTAGGTTTCCAGAGAATGACAGCTTTCTAGTACATAGTACTCACACAATATGTGCTATGCGACTATATAATACTAGAGATTGAATTTATACATTGCAAAGATAGTTGTACAATCTTCTTCTTCTTCTTTCTTCTTCCTATTAAATGCTATTCATTTAAGCGTCCTGTCCTTGTGGAGCAGGACCGGCATTGAGCCAAGCATTTTTATCAGCGATATAATCGTCTAACTTGTAATATGCTTGCTTGCATAGTGTGCGTTTGATACATGTTTTAAATTTCGTCTCATTCAATTCAAGAATGCTTTGTGGAATTTTGTTATAGCATCTCAAACAGTACCCCATGAAAGATGAGTCTACCTTAGCGAGTCTGAAGCCTGGCTGCACTAACTGGTCCCTATTCCTAGTAATATAATTGTGTCTGTCACCTCTTTTACTAAAAAGATGCAGATTTTTTCTCACATACATTATGTTTTCGTAGATGTACTGACAATGCACCGTCATAATGTTAATGTTCTTAAATAGTTCTCTCAGAGAATCGCGCCTACGAAGACCATATATTGCTCTGATGGCTCGTTTTTGCAGAATAAAAATAGATTCAATGTCTGCAGCTCGTCCCCATAACAAAATGCCATAAGACATTAGGCTATGAAAGTAACTAAAATAGACCAGCCTAGCGGTATCTACATCAGTAAACTGACGAATTTTTCTAATGGCATATGCTGCTGAACTTAGCCGCCCTGCAAGAGATGTTAAATGAGCACCCCATTGTAGCCGTGAATCAAGCGTAATCCCCAAGAAAACCGTTTCATCTACGAATTCTAGTTTCTCGTTATTTAATAGAATATCACAATCACTACTTTTAACATTCGGTAAAGCAAATCTTATGCATTTTGTCTTTTTTTCATTTAATACTAAATTGTTTGCTGTGAACCAATTATGAATCTGAAGTAGGGCTTTATTCACGTCATCTAGCTTTTGAGCCCGTCTATTTATCTTAAAAATTAGGGAAGTGTCATCAGCAAATAACACCATATTCTGAGGTTGGTTTTTCAATAAATAGGGTAGATCATTAATATATACCAGAAAAAGAAAAGGGCCCAATATTGAGCCTTGCGGAACCCCCATTTTTACTTTTAAACCCTGTGAATTAACACCATTTATTTGAACATGTTGTTGCCTTTCACTCAAATAAGATTTTACTAAACTAAGTGCAAGTTTACCTAGTCCATAATGCTCAAGTTTCAAAAGCAATGTGTCGTGATTCACGCAATCAAATGCTTTTGAGAGGTCACAAAATATTCCTACAGCATCTTGAGACTGTTCCCACGCATTAAATATGTGCTTTAATAAAGTTACACCGGCGTCAGTTGTGCAACGTCCTTTAGTGAAACCGTACTGTTGATCGTGTAAGATTCTGTTGGTGTTAAAATGATTGAGCATTTGGTTAAGCATAACTTTTTCAAAAACCTTGCTAAAAGCTGGCAACACCGATACAGGTCTATAATTATTAGTATCTTTACTGTCACCAGATTTGAAAAGAGGTATGACCTTACTGTGTTTCATTAAATCTGGGAAAACCCCTTGGTCTACACACAAATTAAATATTGAAGCTAAGTATGGTGCAATAGTCTCAACTATGGATGTACAAACTTTGATAGACATTCCCCATAGATCTTCGGTCAGTTTAATTTTTATTTGCCGGAAAGCTTTAATTACCTCCGTAGGGTTTATATGTTTAAATTTAAATTCAGCCAGGCAACCAGGCACGTTCGCCTTCAATAAACCAATTGAGACTTCAGGTGAGGAATTAAGAGCCTCCGTTGTTTTTAAAGGAATATCAGTAAAGAAATTTACAAATTCTTGAGCTACTTCCTGATTATCGCTTTTAGGACCACATGCTGTATTTAATGTGTAGCTAGTGGTACGTATTTTTTTCCTGTTAGTCTCGTTATTTATGACTTTCCAAACTGTTTTTATTTTATTTTCTGCTGTTTTGATCTTTTTGCTAATGTGAAGGGCTTTAGCAACCTTGCAAGTATTTCGAAATATTTTTGAATACTTTGCAACATACTTGTTAAAAGTTTCAGTGTTTATGTAAGGCTTAAGGCCATATAGTTCAAAAAGTCTTTCCCTACTTTTTCTGATACCTCTAGTTGCCCAATCACTAAATATAAATTTAGGGCTAACACTTTTAATCTTCTTCTCAAAAGTTTTATTGAATTCTGTGTGAACTATTGAAAAGAAGTTATCGTACAATTTATTTATATTAATATCATCCACATGATGGTTCATTTCACATAACTTGTTCTGTAGGAAAATATTATATTTATTTAATTTGCTAGTTGTTAAAGGTCTAAATGTAATTTGAACTTTTTGTAATGGTGTGTTACACTTAAAAGTTACGGTTTGTCCGCTATGATCAGACGGCAGGCAATTTACTATGGCTTTATCTATGTAATCACAATCGCAGAAAACATTGTCTATACATGTAGCAGAATATGAGGTGACCCTAGTAGGTTCTATAAAAATGTTGGTTAAATTAAATGACTTAAAAAGATTTAATAACCTACTGCTAATTGAATTTTCTTCTAAAATATTGACATTGAAATCGCCACAAATAATTACAGATTTATTACTGGCAGCAAGTTTTGCCAGGACATCTTCTACTATTGATTCAAACAAGGAAAAGTTTTGATTGTTTGGGGGTCTGTACACACACACAATTACATGCTTATCTAGCTCAACACAGGACAGTTCGACGCAATGTTCAACCGAAAGACCTACAATGTCATTACGTTGTTTATATTTAACACAATTTTTTAATAATATTAGGGAACCTCCACGCAGCATTGATTTACGGTTAAAACAGCTACCCACCGTATAGTTTTCATAATTAATAAGCATTTGGTAATCTTTGAGCCAATGTTCAGTAAAACAAATAATGTCAAACATACTTTTCTCTAAAAACAATTCTATTTCTAATAATTTGGAAGAAATGCCTTGGATATTTTGGTGGAATAAATTCAAAGTGTTCTGCTGAGGCCCTTTTTTACTAACTAATTTAGTGCAAGAAGATACCTTTCTGTTGGTAGGTTTAACAATATTGTTAATGGTACCTTCTGTTGTCTTACTTCCTAGTTTAAACTAATATCTGGAGTGAGCCCAGAGTCTCCTGTGCTATCACCAGATAACAAGATTCTATCACTAAAAACTCCTAATTGAGAATTTTCCACGGTGACATATGGAACCTCCTCCGTACAATGTTTGTAAACATTTATAGCACTAGTGCTATATTTATTTGAAGTCACCTCCTGTACATAAGTACCATGACCAATAGTCGCAGTGTTAACAATGTAAGAAAACTTTGACATACTACATATGTCTGTGTGAATATTAAAAGCTAATAGCCTAGCTATTTTGTGTCTAAATCTAAGAGGTAGATACACATTACCTGGTGTCGACTTAAGCTTATCAACAAAAGTGTTGGTATCCAGATATACAAGCTTGTCACAATAGTGACCTACTAAGAAATGCACATGTTTGTTTAACATGTGTATATAATTGTTTTTCCTATCAGTACTATAGACATAAACGTTATTTATAACTTAACTAATTCATTAACTTGCAGACTATGCACATATTGCATGTGAATTAAAATCGAAAACATCAACGAAATACTTTGTATTTCTTAAAAACTGGCTGAAACATGAGGTTTTTTTTATGTTATGCCGTCTGTGTTCTGGTGTAAAAACATTAGTAAATCAGTTCCCAGCACGGATAGTTTAGCAATTAATAGAGGAATCCGACCGGCTCGCTATCTTTTCTCTAAACTAATGAATTAAGACGGCCAGCGAACCTCGCCGCACACTCCAGACACTTATCTCCTTGATAAACAAGTACAAATACGTTACACGTTGCTTCCAACCCCTACAGCTCTATTTCTTCTTTAACGTCTTAAGTGAGACGACAAAACCTTTATCAGCTGGACAAAGAGTTCTCTCCAAAGCGATTTAGTTAATGTGTGATAAATATACCGCGATGGAACTCAGCGGACATGTTTTATTCTGGAGGATATAAATCTTTAGGATAAATACAACTTGTAAGACTCGCAGAAAAACCTAACATTGTACGGTACTTAATTGTACCAGAGAGACAACAAACCAAAATGTTTGTAAATGTCACTACGCCACAGAGACTCGGTGTATAACCGGGCAGCCACAACACAACACGTGGGCCTCGAACAATAAATGGATTCTAACACGTCCTGACATTGTCCAAAGCGCTTTTATTGCTACATATTTTAGACAGACGCGGGCGAATGCTGCCAACCAACAGTTAGAGGCAGGCCATAATAGAGACAAGCTAATTCTGATACTTATTTTTAAGAGCATTGATGGGTAATATTTCTGGGGCCATATTTATAAAGGGAATCAATCAAGACAAAAAAGGTTTATAGGACACACAATGCAAATGCATCTTCTTATTCTTTTGCTTTGTATGTAACGCTTTTCTTTACAAAGGGCTACACTGGATCTTGAGACCTTAAATATCAACATCTGGCCCGGAAAGACTTTTTTTTTTTTTTTTTGGTGGGTGTAAAATCATCGAATAACCCCTCCCGCTCTTGGGCAGAGCGAAAGGGAGTGTCAGACTTCTACTGACTAAAAACCACCCATGTTCCTTCTTCGCCCTCTATGTCGAGGCCGCGATAACCTGTGGACAACCCGCGGCCCCGACGGGCGTCGGTACTACGGTAAAGTATATTATACTAGCGGACCTGGCAGACGTCGTCCTGCCCGGACAGCAGCGGGTCCGATCCACCATTTATTGAATTTATTTGTTACAAAAAATGTGGTAAATAAAGAACCGCTCGACCGATTTTGTGCAAATTTCACATAAACCATCTACTAAATAGTAAAAACAAAGCCTAATCATTTGGTTTGGATAGGTGAGCCCGTTCTTGAGTTATAAAATTACAACGAAAAGTAGCATTGATTTTTATACAGAGTTGATATGAGAGAGGGGCATTAAATTACACTACGTATAGTAGGTATACGTGTTTAGTATTAATTTGATACAGTAAAAAATAAAAAGCACCAAAAATGAGGATTTTTTTACCCGACTGCGGCGAAGCCCAAAAGGAGGGTTATGTGTTTGGCGAGTATGTATGTAAGTATGTATGTTTGTATGTATGTCCGTTTCTTTGTTCCCTCATAACTCCTAAACGGATGAAGGGATTTGAATAAAGCATACGTCGTTAGATTCGTCTTGTTGGCGCGAGTATCACTGGTTACATCAAAATTTAACACGTTCTCTGCCACTAACAAAATATGTCTTTTTCATTCAGGCCGTGGCGGTCACTGTTGGGCGACAACAAACATTTCTGTTCGGGCCGCGTCGCCCAATGGTGACCGCGCGTCAGACGTGTTTTTAAACGTCAACTGTAGGCCAACGGACAGAAAAGTCTTTAAATTTTATATGACAGGGGACCCGCGCGGCCCTGCATTTTATCCTATTTAGCTTGGTTTTTGCAAACAAGACAAATTTCAAATAAATCTCGTGTTTTTACGTGTGAGTTCTAATTTTCACTATTTGGATTACTTGTATCGACTTCAACTGTACCTGTGTGTTATAATTACATACAAAAATAGCGTTTAGCGTTAGCTTAAACAATGTTGACAAAAAATATGGACTAAAATTCGCAATGTTAGATCGAATAAAAAATACTAGCTTTCCGCTCGTGGCTTCACTCGCGCGTTATAATTATGTTTTCCCTTAGGAATGAAACAATTTCTTGCAGTAAAAAGTATACTCTACGACTTCTGCGTAATGTAGCTTTGAAGCGTTGAAATAATTATCAAAATCAGTTTAGTAGATCAAAAAACAAACAAATTTTTCGTCTAAATATTGGTATAGATTACAAATAAAACAGTTTTGATGTGCATATTAAAGTTTATTGTAAAAAAGAAAAATTGACAAAGTTTAATGTATTTTAATAAAACATTCGGGACATAAAAAAGGTTCATTAGGACAGGTTTTGCAAAAAGTAGTGACTTTTTTTGTTTTATTCCTAGCTACTAAGCGTCCCAGGGTGGCTACGTTCTGCTTATAACATTGTTGGCATTGACGTCGAACGACTTTAGATGATCCTTCTTTTTTCGCCAGTTCATGTTTAGCTCTCTTCGGTCTCGATGAAAGAGGTTCGGACGTTATGCCTTTTGTTAGGAAATTGATCATAATTTCTTTTCTAAAATCTACAATAGGAATGTTCTTCTTTGTCACACTTTTGTAGAGAGTGAGTGCGTTTACAACAGCTACATTCAAGATTAAGTCCATGGCCACTTTTTTGTACCACTTCACACTTTTCCTAAGTGGCGTTTGGTACGCTGACATTTGATCCGATAAATCAACAGCACCTTTAGCTTTATTATAGTCGACAACGATTGCAGGTTTTGAGATAACTTTGTTACGTTTTACCACTCTCACAAAACGCGTCGAGTGTTTTGTGGACAAAACTAACACATCTCGTTTATCCTTCCATCGCATCACTGTTATTCCATCAGCACTTTCTTTAGCAATAAATTGCCCTTTTTTCAACTTTGTAGAAACGACTGTTTTTGGGAAATGTCTTCTGTTTTTCCTCAATGTTCCAACAAGATGCGTCTCTCTATTTAACAGCTTTCTTGCCAATTCGACATTTGTGTACCAATTATCTGTGAATAGAGTGTGTCCTTTGTCGAACAAGTCATTGCACAGTTCCATAACTACATTTGTAGGTGTAGTGTTAATTTCGTCATTCTGTTTGCCAGCATAAATGTTAATTTTATAGGTGTAACCTGGCAATGTACATAATTTAAATAGTTTTACTCCATATTTATGACGCTTTTGTTTGTTATACTGACGAAAGATTATGCGTCCTCTAAAAGGCACAACACTCTCGTCGATGCATAAATCCTCACCAGGTATATAGTTTTCCTTAAAATTGTGATTCATTACATTCAATAATTTTCTTACTCGGTGTAATCGATCAGCTTTGTTCTCCTCATCATGTTCTGAAAAATGTAGCATTTGAAGCAATATCTCAAACCGATTACGGGACATAACGGTTCTTGGTAAATTTTGTCCTATAATTTCATCTTTGGACCAGTAGTCTGATATTTTAGGTAATCTCACTATGCCCATAAACAAAACCAAACCAAAGAATTTTTTTATTTCGACTAGGTTAGTAGGCGCCCAGTTCCGAATGCGTGCACATTTTCTAGCTTCTTGTGAGTTAAGTATTTTAGCAATTGCAAAGTTATTAGTGTTTTTCACTATTTCATTCAAAACATCATCCGTTACCAAAAGCGCATAAAATTCTGCTGGGGATTTGTTAGTCATAAGCCTGCGAACATGTAACGGTGCACCAGGAATTTCGGTAAAAGCTATCAATTGGCGTTGATTACCTTTGGGATCGGTCCATGTCGAGGGTGGTGAACTCTCCGCTAAATCTTGAATGGCACGATTAATTTCAGTTTCACTTGACTCACTATCTGATAAGATGATTCGACGCCGTCTTGGTCGCGAAAGTTGAATGTTGTCGTCTTCATCAGAGCTTATTTGAAAGCTTTGGTTAAGGAGAGTAATTTCTATATTATCTATTCGAGACAGGTCTTCTTGGCTAATCTCAAAGTCATCGAAATCCATCGTTCCGACGTAAACTTACAAAGACGATCTACGTTATAATATAACTATAAACATGTGATTACTGCGCAACGAAGTAACAGCGATTAGCCGTGGCGCAAGTACGCGCGATGTGCGTGAGCGGTGCGGACGCGGGCGGGTGGGCGACACCGCGCCCGCGCGGCCCCCTGTAACAGATTCCCGGTATTCCTTGCGCAGAGGCCGTGTCGGACAATGGTGGGTGACGCTTATTTAACACTTGTAATTGGTATATAATGTTGCTTGTGAGAATGAAAACATGTTTTATGGCGTCAAATATATCCCTTAAACCAATAAAACACACTGATGAAATTTGGCAAAATTATAAATTTTTGTCTGGCTCCAGATGAAAAGGGGGTGTCAACCACCATTGTCCGACGCGGCGTCGAACGTGTTAAAAAAAAAAAAAATTGCTGACTTCAAAAATTTTTTTTTTCCATTACCATCGAGTAGGGGTATCAAAATGAAGGGTTTTAAAAGGAAATTACAAAAATATATGACACTTATATGTTTAAAATAAATGCAAAGCCACAAATCCTATAAACAAACACAAAAGTTTCGTTGGTCGCGTAAAATTCTTCGCAGTAAATCATCTGCGAAGAATTTTACGCGACCAACGAAACTTTGTGTTCTTTTTGTTGTTCTATTGTGTTTGAAAGAACAAACACAAAAGAACTAAAAAGTTGTAAATAAAAAAAAGTAGTAAAAAAACTAAAAAAAACCCGACTGAAAAAACTGAAAAACAAAAAACAAGCACATTTAACATTAAACAAAACTTGGAAGCAGGCGAAAATAAAATAATGAAAATAGAATGGACCCCGCCTGCATCCAAGTTTTGTTTAATTTTAAATGTACTTGTTTTTTGTTTTTCAGGTTTTTCAGTCGGGTTTTTTTAGTTTTTTAACTACTTTTTTTATATAAACTAACAGGCTTATTCATAAGCGTTGTTTAACTTTTAAACAGCACTTTAAGCAATGGTTAAAAATATTTTGCATTCATAAACGCTGTTTAGAGTTAATTAGCTATTTAAACAGTTATCTAAGTAGCTGTCAAATTAAACAGCCCTCGGACCTTGTTTAGCGATTTAAACAACAACATGGCGGACGAAAACCTTGCTTCTAACAGCTGTTGAGGCTGTCACTCATTTCTATTCGCATCATCTCTACTTAATCTGTGTATAATATTAACTTGTTGCATTGCATTGATTGTTATAAGTAAAACTTTCTAATTTTTTTTGTCTCGTACTAAATAATGGAATATTTTGATTTCGATGACGATATCAGTCTTTTTGAGCAAGATTTACGAGACATAAATGAATTTAGGCGACCTCGTACAAAATGTTACAAGCATAGGTTGGATCCTATGGTGGAGTATGATGATGTGGAGTTTCGTGCAAAGTACAGGTTTTCCAAAGAAAATATGATAAAAATAATTAATCTCGTGAAAGATGACATTACGGTAGATACAAGAGGCGGCGGCATACCTGTACATATTCAAGTTATGGCTGTGATTAGGCACTGGGGGCGACATGAGGTAGGTGCACTTGTGCATAATAATTATATTATATACTATACTAAGCAGCGATGGCGGTAGAACTATGTAGGCAGTCCTACAGATTGACCAAGTTAATTTTATTTAAAACAGATTCAAGACGATAGCGGTGAGTTGCATGGCATAAGTCAACCTACCATGTCTCGACTAAGTAAAAGAGTTGGTCGTGCACTAGCCAGAAGGTGTACGGAATTTATAAAAATGCCGAGTACGTCAGCTGAACAAAGTCGTACACAAAGGGAGTTTGCTGCTGTATGTGGGTTTCCCCAGATAGTTCAATGTCTTTGAGACTGCACAGATACGATATGACAGTTTTGTTTTTTAATTTGGTGTTTGACACAAGCATCATTAGACCGATTTCAAAGTTTTCTGCCGAAAAGCTACATAATTGCCAGAGTGCAAAAAGTTAAGTAGTGGTTAGTTAAGCAATGCTTAAATAACGTTTATGAATGAGAAATATTTAATTAGTATTTAAGTTTTAATTAATGAATTAGTTAAGTAATGTTTAAGACGTTGATTAGCGATTTTTTATGAATAAGCCTGTTAATAGCTTACAAATCAGAGTAGACAGCAAACACCCTTTATAAATAAATTTAACTGACCTTAGGTAACTAGCGCGCCAAAGCGGTCGGGCGGCGCAACACAGTGACCTATTTCTATTTATTTTACGCGCGGGATGTTTTGCTATGATTGTCACTGTCGTAGTGGAAGTTTGTGTATTTATTTTGTTTCCTTGTTTGCATTGCCATCTTTTAGCGAAAAGATGCATCGTGTTCAAGCCGGGCAAAAACTTAAAAAATCATTTGCGACTAAACTACTGCTCCTATTTAATTGATTTTTGGTACAGAGCTTAAAAATGGTACCTAGTTTATGCTGTAAAGCTTAAAGGAAGCCTCTCTGTCGTATCAACTTTGTATACAGGGTGTTTGGTGCATCGTTTGCCAAATTGAATTGGCCGAAAGAAGAGGTCATTTGCTATCGCTTCAGGCTCAAGTACTCATTTTTGGCCACACCGGTTTTTTTATTACAACTTTCTAATTTTTATTTTGAAAAAATCCAAAACTCAGCATTAAAGCTTAAATTAAAAAAAAAGTTTTAAGTGTAGTCGTCAAATTTCATTTTTATTTACATATGTACTGTTGTATGGCTCTATCAAATTTAAAATTACTTGCCAGTTACATCTAGTTTTTTTTTAATAAATCACAAAGTTTTTGGAAAAATAAAAAATGAACTTAAAACTCAACTTTAAATAGCTATAAAAAAAAAACTAAAAGCGATCGGGATCTTCGAATTATTTTAAAAAGTTCTCTAGTCTATCCCCTTTCCAACGGTATGCAATGTGTTTAAAAAATGTTTCAGTAAGTTCACTAATACGCTAAGTTTGTGTATCGGGACGCACCATCAAACTATTGCATATTCGGGATAAATAAGTGTTTTCGCGTAAACAATACATACGAAGCAGGTAAAGCCTGCTATCTCCCTCCTACACAGTAGAATTCATTATCTGTCTCTTTTTGTTATTGGGTTGGCCGCAAATTGGTTAAGTTTGTTAGTCGTTATTTGACTGTCTCTGAAAACTAACCCCTTGTTGTTGTTGTGTTATTTTCTGTTACTGTTATTTTCTGTTACTGTTAATTTCTGTTACTGTTATCTTTTCATTGAGTTTTGTGGGTGTTTGTGTTAACTTTCGTGATTTTTTTTGTGTTACAATATGGCTACATTCTCTAATGAAGAATACGCTGATATTTTGATGGCTTATGGAAGAGCCGATGGTGTTGCTCGCGAAGCACAAAGAATTTATCAGGAACGCTTTCCCAATAGACGATTGCCTTCCCGCCATACTTTCCAGAACACTTATCGACGCTTACGTGAGACTGGTAATTTGACTGCTAGTGAACCAAGAGGGATTGTAGTGCGTCATAATGTTGACGTAGATGAACAGATTCTGGCACTGTTTGAAGAAGATCCCACTAGAAGCATAAGAAATGTAGCTGCATTACTGGGAATTTCGATCTGGAAAGTATGGCGAGTACTTCGCCAAAATAACAAACATGCTTTCCATTACACTCCGGTGCAAGGTACGTAATTTTTAAATTAATAGACTCACAACCGTAGGCGCTAACGTAGATTGCGAACCCTTTCTAGCTTTACCGCGTACCCGACGCAGCAGCAGGTAGCGGCTTTGACGTCACTCTGCCAGATGTCATAAACCTTCAGCGGTCAGGCCATTGTCTTTTACATTGTACTGCCCGTACTTTTTACAAACAATAAAAAAAAATCTTGCGAGAAAGTAATGCATTCTTACGCGTATTTTATTTGTTGTAGGTCTCGAGAATCAAGACTTTGATAACCGTGTCCAGTTTTGTCGTTTTTTACTGCATTCAGACGTGGATAATCCGGTCTTTTTAAAAAGAATTCTGTGGACGGATGAGTCCAAATTTACTAAAGAGGGAATCCTCAATTTACATAACTTACACCACTGGACAGCAAAAGATCAAAACCCACGCGTAAAACGACAAAGGTCATTCCAGAGACGATTTAGTGTGAACGTTTGGGCAGGAGTCATTGCAAATCATGTAATTGGACCACACTACTTACCTGACAACCTGAACGGGGATAATTACTTAGAATTTCTGCAAACAGAGTTGCCCTTATTATTAGCTGATTTGCCAATTTTCAGTGAAGACAGGTCTTTTGTTTTCCAACATGACGGTTGTCCCGCTCATTGGAGAATAACCGTCAGGGAGTACTTGAATGATGCATTCCCGGACTCATGGATTGGGAGGGATGGCCCTATTCCTTGGCCTCCACGTTCTCCAGACTTAACTCCGTTGGATTTTTACGTCTGGGGACGGGCCAAAGAACTCGTCTACGCCACGGAAGTTGAGACAAGAGATGATTTAGTCCAACGCATTGAGGCGGCTTTCATGACGATCAAAGCAGAAATGCGTTTACGCACCACTACAGTTGAGATAAGACGAAGATGTCGCGCGTGCATACGCAATAGTGGTAGACAGTTTGAACAAGACTTGTAAGATTAGTATGTAATTAAATTACTTATTAATAAATGATTATTTTTGTAATAATGTATTTTTTTTTCAATTTCGAGGAAAGTTCCCTATGTAAGAACGAGATAAGAGACTACGTAAGACGTGAGATAACAGTATCTATCTACTAATAGCATGTAATTTATGCGAAAACTAGTGTTTTAAACGTAATATCCAATATCAGCCTGATGTGTCTCGACTACACATTTAGCTAATTATTAAAGATATTAAAAGAGTTTTTTAACACATTACATACCGTTGGAAAGGGGACAGACTAGAGAACTTTTTAAAATAATTCGAAGATCCTGATCGCTTTTATTTTTTTTTTTATAGCTATTTAAAGTTGAGTTTTAAGTTCATTTTTTATTTTTCCAAAAACTTTGTGATTTATTAAAAAAAAACTAGATGTTACTTGCAAGTAATTTTAAATTTGATAGAGCCATACAACAGTACATATGTAAATAAAAATGAAATTTGAAGACTACACTTAAAACTTTTTTTTAAATTTAAGCTTTAATGCTGAGTTTTGGATTTTTTCAAAATAAAAATTAGAAAGTTGTAATAAAAAAACCGGTGTGGCCAAAAATGAGTACTTGAGCCTGAAGCGATAGCAAATGACCTCTTCTTTCGGCCAATTCAATTTGGCAAACGATGCACCAAACACCCTGTATATAGATTACAATGGTACAATTGAATCGGATAAATATATTTAAAAAGATATTCTAAAGATGTGCAAATACATCAATATTATAAAACAAATAAGTATATTCAGTAACTACACCTTGCCTTGCCTTTCAGATGTCATTAATTCATGACATTAAACTTGGTTTCCAGAACATATTTACTGCACTTTGCGTCTACTACGTGCCTCTAGACCTCATTATCCAAGGTGTTAAAATGCAAAAACGGCAGAGCCCTGAGGGTGGAACAGTTCGCCGCGGAAGTTAGCGGCTGCAGCACAATTCAATGGCGCAGGAAAACCGCAGCGAGCGATGGTGCAGAATGAAAAAGGCCCTTAATGAGTGCTCTCGTTAGATTCATGGGTTTATTTACGGCTCATATGGTGACGCGGTTGAGAAATTTAGAACAAAAAAATACTGAATTGTAAGGATCGTCTTACTTTAGCTATTTAGAATTACTGGAATTTGGTTACGTTCTGTCAAGAGCGTGTATTCTTTATTAGTTTGTCGTAAGCATCTATTTGTTAACGTTTTTTTATTTTTTTTTTAATTATTTTTGTACACAAAACTTTAAAGATTATTTTGTGCAAAAATACATCAATAGCGCAGAGGCCCCAGTAATGGTCTCAGTGGAGCTTCGAACCTCATGCTCGAGTCAGTAAAACTTTGAGTTTATCGCCTTAACACATCAAGACTTTAACACCTCACCTCGAAAAACAGGTTAATAAGAGAGTTGCCTTCAATGAGATGTGAAAATTATGTGTGATATTATCAGTTGGTAGCGGCGTTGGACGTATAATATTCTAAGTCGCACGCGTTTCATTAACCGCCAATCCGGTTAATGAGCGTCGAACTTTTTCGCTTAAATAAACATTAAGAAGAGAATGGACGGTGCGCCCGCCGAACCTTTTACCGGAATTACGCTGTGGTTAAGTGCTCGCTTTTAGGAGACCACGCCGGAATTACGTTGCATACATTGGAATTCGGCGGAGTTCTGATATCCGTATCTAGACATGCTCAACACTTTTCCTCATTAGATCACTTCAAATACCAGTAGCACCATTATAGACAGCTGAGTCAGTCACGGGTGCAAGGCTACAACTAACTTTTCACTATATTCTGGGAAAGCTGACTTCAATACAGATTTTAAGCAGCTCAAGTTTCATTCGTTTCGATTTTTCATAATATTTTTGACTAGCTTTTGCACGCGGCTTCGCCCGCGTGAACGTCGGAAAATAACCCACGGGAACGTACTACCGCGATTAAAAGTACCCCATTTGTTAATCTTAAAAAAAAAAGATTAAAAACTAAAACCCGACTACGAATAAAACCGCGGTCTTAAAAGTATTAAACAAGAAAAATCGTCTAGTAAGTAGATGGTAGATAGTCGCATGCCACTGATACCAGGGGGCCAATTCTCGATTTTAGAGATGGTGTCGAACTCGACAAAAATTTCTAATGACGTCATTTTTTCGACAAATTTTAAAAGTTGCTATTCTGGGGATGTCGAATTCGACATTTGTCGAAAGCTAACGTTAGAGTTCATGTCGAGTGCTTCTGAGCAGTAGAGATGTCATGTCGATTGTAGAGATACGTCATTTCTGAGTGAATTCGTTGAGTTTTGGATTGTACACTGTGTTTTCTTTTCTTTAATTTTTAAATAAAATACGGCTTGGCATCTCATATCTACTGGAAATTTGATTTATACTCTTTGATTTGTGCCCTTGCCTTGTTTGATTTTTCCCCTCCATGTTAAAATAAAACTTTTAAAATGTAAAACAGCACCCAACTTTATTAGTTTTCGTAAAAAAATATTTTCGAGGTTTCGTAAAAATAGTTTCAACAATATGATTTATATAGTATCAGTTTAAGTTACAAGAAAATCAATTATTTATTCGAACCATTTTCTCCAGTTTACCCCATACTTCGGAAGATTTAAAAAAAACATTAAAATATCTATGGAAAAGCCGGAACATCAAAGGGTTACGTTAACGATAGCTAGCGACCGAAAAACTATTTAAAGACTGCAGCCCCTGTGATGTAAACACAGTACATGTAAACATAACAAAAGTTTTGAAGGAACCGCAAAAAGGCGCAAATTCTGACACTGACAGACAGTCAACTGTCAATTTGTTTTCTTTATTTCACGAAGAGCATACGAAAATCTTGAAACACACTAAACGTTTCGTTTTATACTTAAATAAGTAGGTTTAGTCAGCGTTTTAAAACAAAATCATTCATTAACTCATAGCTACCTAAAACAGAACGTGCGATTCTTCATAATGGTAACATTATCTTCACTCGACTCGACATTTTCGTGACATTTATTTCTATTTTGACTGAGAATACGGAATTCTGCTCAATTCGACATTTTTTGGTAGAGATAGAGATATTTTTAATAGACATAGAGATAGACTTACGATCTCGAACTCGAGATAAATGGCGAAAATCGAGAATTGGCCCCCAGATGCGCCTTCATGGCGTTCTCATTGATACATAAGTCAGCTGCTAGTTGCCATTAGCAAGGTGGCATGCGACTACGACTGTCCTCTATAATTTATCAAATTATCTACTTACTAAACGATTTTTATTGTTTAATACTTTTAAGACCGCGGTTTTATTCGTAGTCGGGTTTTAGTTTTTAAACTTATTTTTTTATTTGAATTTTATTTTTGTGTGTTATTCAATAAATACGTAATATCATAATGTAATATTCTACTTAATTTTGGTTTGTTATTTACATAATACGAGTAAATAACACAGACTAGACCGCGAGAACTTTTTGACCGCAATCTTAAACGTATATGTTGACTTAAACTATAATATAATATACATATTAGTAATGTACTCTCCAAGACCTTTGATGTGATACCAAACATGTTATGATTATCTTAATTTAATTTTTTTTCGAGCTTAGTATTTGACATTTAAATTCCGTCTTAGAAAGAATTGTTAAAATTTATATAGCCTATGTCACTCGCGCTATTCTTACGAATCTATTGACACCTTTTGTTTTTTTGGCGGGTGTAAAATCATCGAATAACCCCTTCCGCTCTTGGGCAGAGCGAAAGGGAGTGTCAGACTTCTACTGACTAAAAACCACCCATGTTCCTTCTTCGCCCTCTATGTCGAGGCCGCGATAACCTGTGGACAACCCGCGGCCCCGACGGGCGTCGGCCCTTTCGGGCCCCTCCCATGTTGCTGACATCTCTTTGAGGCGCGCGTGGAACACGAACGCGCCGTCGACACGGCCTGTTTTCGTCGTAAGACGGACGGACGGCGAGTTAGCCCATCACTCACCGTTCACAGGCCCGCGTCTACGGTGGCCGGAGGTCATCGCGAGACCCCCGACGCCCGGAGCGCCTCCCGCGGCAGCTGGGACGAGAGGTTCTCTCCCTCTCGCGTTCCGCCACCTCCTTCGCTAGCATTACTGCTTCGCAGAAGGAGGCGACGGCGTCCCATTCCTCCTCGCCCCGGACCATGGCTTGCACCAGGGCCGAGCGCGAATCTATTGACACCTCATTTATTAAAATACTTTCACTAGTCTAGGCGCTACGGTGGAACATACAAACATACATACATAGACTGCCAAAATCATTACCCTTCCTTTTGGCTTCGCCGTAGTCGAGTAAAAATAGTTACGTTAATAATCCCCGTTAATAGGCAAGTATTTGTGTCAAGTTTCAAAAAAAGATTTTTCATATAAACTGTATAGCCTGTTTTCAGTCCCGCAGGAGTGTTAAAAATCATTAGGGATGCTTCCATAACTTGACTCATACACCAATTTTCGAGTTAATTAAGCCCCGCGATAAAATCCTCTCTAAACTCCCTTAGGGGTTGAATTTCGAAAAATCCTTCCTTATTCCTTGTCTACATTATAAAGGGAACCTCTGTGCAAAATTTCAGCTTTCTAGGTCCAAGAGTTTGGGCTGGGCGTTAATGAGTCAATCAGTCAGTCAGTCAGTCAGGACTTTTTTTTTTATTTATATAGATAGATTGATTGGAAAGATTTTATATTGCTTTAACAGCAATTTTGTTTAAATGCAACGAGAATTCTTTGGACAAGATTGTAGTGGAAGTATTGGTAGGTAATTAATTTAAATACCAATCAGGTGAAAATAAATAGAACCTTCATTAAAGTGAACAAATAACGTAGAAGAGAGGACTGTGTCTCAATGAGAGACACAGAAAGTATAGCCACAACCAGACGACGAGATTAAAACTTTGCCACTTGGAAGTGCAGTGGTCGCCAGTTCAAGAGAAATTTACTCGAAGCAAAAGTTAATATAAGCGAAATTTGTCCTGCGGCGGACGTTTTGCCGGGTGCCTCCAGCAAGTTGGACCTTTACTGGAAACTAGCTCCTGGCTTTAAGCTAACACCTCATGTTGTTTTTCTACGACACCTCTAATTATCCTTTTTTTTCACAACCAGAATAAACAAGGACCTGATACGAACTTTAATAAATTCTTTCACTTTATTTAAATGACTCATAATTACCTCTCTTATCTCAACATCACACGTACCTAAAGCAGAACAGTCAGTTTTTAATTAAAGTAACTTCACAGGTCGTTTTAGTTGCCTTATCAGATGTGAGTCCAGACTAGCATCAGATGTAATTGCATCAGGCAACGCTTTAAGTATGCCGCCGGACGTCCACATAAGTTGACCATCTAATAATAAAAAAAAGTATTTACCTACAGTCGTTCCACGGTTCTACATAGTGTATCTACCTACGTACATAAATTGATCTAAAACAACGTGTCTCAATATATCACGGTGCGATATTATTAAATAAAAATTTAAAAACATTTTAGCGTAACATTTTTAACTACGAGAATATTGCTATTGTTATTGACTACACCATTTCAAGAAACGTTCTACCAAGATTTCGTTCATTCATTTAGAGTGGCATTATGGTGTAGTTTAGCACTCTAGTAGCTCGCGTATACAGCAACAAAGCTGTGGTCGCAAATGAGGTCGCAGATAGCTACGAGCCCGGAAGTTAGTGTAAGCATAAATTAAAACAAGCGTTTCCATAAAAAGTTGATAAATGGCCTTCCACAGGCGGCGCGACAAAAAGGGAACTGACGTCAGCCGAAGCGCTAACGTGTTTCATTTTGCACTTCCAGTCGACATCTGAGCCGTTTTCAGGACCAACTGGCAACGAAGCCTGATCCAAACTACATAGAACGTAATATCTCAACAGGATTGAAATAATTATGTTGCAGCATAGTGAACATTTTATTTTTCTTGCTAAGCCATTAATTGTTTGTGACTTTTGGAAAGGTTTAAGCGGATTTAAGTTAAACTAAACTATTCGTTTTTTGTGTAGCCAGCCGGCGCAGCGCTAGTGGCACTGGAACGGGTGTCCGCAATTCACGCTGCGCTGACTGCCGGTGCACTCGACCGCACGGAGTGACATTACCCTGCACAACGCTCCTATGAACACATACCTAATGCATACGTAAACTATAGAGACAAATACAACGGCAAGTAATCCATCATAGTATCACGAATTACATAACACAGCATCATCGAATTAATCAAATTAAATTGGTCTTATAACGGTACAAACACTTTAGAATATAAAACTATATGAGGTATTTTAAACAAACAGTATTGCACTACCACGACAAGACAAAGATTTAAAGAAAATCCTAGTACCCCGGAAAATAGATAATACATTCACATGTGAACAAGATGCTGCGGAATGTAATACGAAAGGAAACAACGTTAATAAAACCGCAATACGCCAGCATTAGAGACGACCGAGTCCACGGGCGGAATGCTAAGCCTTCCGAAACGCAATAAAGCGACATATGCACCGCCGAACATAAACATCTGCACATATCAGACACACACTGTGAGAAAACACATTCATGGGTATTATTGAATGTAATAAATCGCAGTCAGGTCCTCGAATTTACTACTCTGATATGATGGTTCCGTTTCGAACTGAGTAACGTGTTCTAGTTGAAAACAAGTCCGAATCGGTGATCAGCTGGTGAAAATAATAGAATTCTTAGAGGCAAATGATCTGGCTATTTACATAAAAGGAACAAATAAACGTCGTTTAGTTTCTCGTGCATGCGAACCACAAACTACTCGCCAAAAGTTGAGTAATCCACAGACGTACCCTTTAATTGGTTTACCACAGACCTCTATTAACGAAATAAGATGGGAAATCAGAGTATTAGCATAACAGTGAATTCAATTAGGGTCCACAAAGAGGATTACAACTTTTACAATGAAAGGAAAGTTGAGCGGAGACCCGATTTAAACTAACGTGGAATAATCAAAATTTGAGTGAGTACGTTGTAAGTTCAAATTAAATTGAACCTTTGTCACACCCAAAATATATTCCGTGAAGCCTTAATAGAGAGCTTTGACAATAATAATAGAGGGGATGACAATCAGTCGTAAATATTGTCGATCTAGACACGGCCATGTTTATAATAATATTTAGACCAATAGAAATGGACGACGAGAAACAATATATTAAACAGTATGACGGGCGGGCGTGCAAATGTTCTCAGATAATGGCCAATTGTTGGCAATAAAACTACTACCGTACACGATGAAAATTATATTACTGGCTGGAGTCGCCCAGAGGGTCCCGTTCCACTGCATTCAGCCAGATTAGCACAATTATCAAAAACAAGTTATTTCTCGGTGCACTTATTACGCTAAATATTCGTACCGCGCGTCATTAGTTGAATTCTATGTAGGTGCAAGAGTATACCAGATAGCATGAACCGAGCTTAAAGCTTTCAATGAAACAAATGTGAACATGTTACATAAAATATTGATGTAGTTCAAATTGTCAATAAAACTGTCAGATGCAGGAATTTGGTATAGGTAAAGATGAGTAGCTTGTTAGTCGGGCCGAGTGGGTGCAATCAAGTGCACGACATGCTCGTTAGACAGGTGTGACGCGCTCGCTTCCGCACACTTGTCAATTAGACGCACAAAGTGCCGACCCGTGGTAACACAATGTACCACATCAATCCTCGACGGTGAAGTGAACCACAGAAAACCGTGTCAAACGGAACTATCTTGATAAACTTCTTCTTCAAAGATTTTCCAGCAGTTTCTAACAATAATAATTTACTATCAGTTGCCAAGTTTCCTTTTAAGTCAGGCCCACTTGCAACAGTTGATAGAAATTGACTGAGAGGCAATGTTTCAACGTGGATCTAAGTTTATGCTGAAATAAAAGCTTAAAAGTCCAGCCGTAAAGTTTACTACGATCAATCCTTTTCTTCAGACATTTAACAAGTAACATTCA
Organism: Diarsia rubi; assembly: GCA_932274075.1. Lineage (NCBI taxonomy): Eukaryota > Metazoa > Arthropoda > Insecta > Lepidoptera > Noctuidae > Diarsia > Diarsia rubi. The sequence continues at coordinate 11,893,688 of OW026424.1, read as the reverse complement.
GCGCATTGTAGTCGCGACAACGACTCACCACCGTATTAGGTGCATTCCAAGCTATATAAGGCTCAATAAATGGAAATTGCACTATATCTAACACTGCAAGCATTTAGGTCGCAAGCGTTGTGACGTCATCGCTCGTAGTGAAAGCCTCGAGTCGCGAACAATACATGTCGCTTGCGCAAGTCGAGCGATCGCAAGGCAACAATGGCGGTCTAATAGAGCCATTCGTCGTTTCATTGCTTATTCATCCACGCCCCTAACGCCTCCGCAGGCTACGCCACCGTCGTGATTGACATCCTCATGAGTCAAAAGACCTTTACTTGTCTTTACACTATACTAAAGTGCAACCACTAGTGTATGTGCCTTCTTGGGAAAACACGTTGGAGAAGCAGTTTTTAACTTCTTCAGTCATCGGAATCACTCATACTACGCAAACCATCATTGCACTTTTTAGAGACTACTTTTCTTTGATCAAAGCGCTTCGGATTATCGAAGACACATTTTTTTTATTGGATCTTTTTTTCATCACGAACAAATTATTTCCATTTCTTGAAAATAACCCACGACTCCTAATAATCTCGTTATAAAAAAACATCCCGTTTATACCCTGGTCATTAACTCCTAGTAATAATTTCGATTAGCCTGGATAACCTGAATTGAACCTGAATCCTGTCCGTTTGAACAGTCAGCTCATGTGATTATGAGGGACACTGACTCAAAAATGTGCAAAGGTAATGGGTAGGGTTGCAGAGGAGCTTGTAGAGAATAAAGATCCGAAATAAAAAATAAGTTGGAAAAAAGAAAATGATAAAATGGTCGGAAAGTATTAACTCACCGAACACAATTACTCTCTTCGGTAACGGATCTACGAAATAAGAAAATAGACTGTACTCAGAAATCAGAATGCGATACTCCCTAGTGGCTGTTTTGCTCCAAACAAAGATACGTAACAAGAGCGAATAGTGTGAATTTCTCCTGAGAGCCCAGTATTATTAGGTACTAGGATGAAGATTGTGATCGCTGGGCTGTGAGCCGTAAGCGTCCCGGCACGACCAGACACTATCCGAAAGGAACGTCGAGATATTTTATTCATAGAGCGAGTGATAAATGAGGAAGGTCGCGCTTGTATCACATTCATTACTGCCTCGCATCTTGCCACGCACACTCTTATCAAAACTTGTTGCCGCCGTGAGCTCTTCTATAGTCCGATCATTTGGCCCTCGCCGCCACCTCGGGGACTTGTTTCAAACGCCATTTGTCGTTGGTAAACAGCTAAACAGCTTATAATTCATTCTGACCGTGGCTTTGTTAGTTTTATTTATGATTTGCGAATGCCTCAGTCGTAATACCAAGTCGGTAAATTATTGCAGGGTGTAATTATCATTGGAATGTAAAATTTATACTAGTTGCAGTAGCACCAACACATTGAAAAATATACGTTAGCTAAAATCAACAAATTATTCGTTGTACCGTAATACAGAATTGCCGTATTTAATAGATATTATACCAACTAAATACAAACACATAATGCCAGTGTTAACATTTATATGAAGTTTGCAAACTTACTTTTCTTTTTTCTCTAATATTTATACAATTATTAACTATCACATCAATACGCAATCTGTTAATCTATATCCTATTCTGCATCTTAAAGCTTTATCTGTACATTTTGTTCAATCAGTAATGGAACCACAAAAACTAAATTGCAATATAATAATATGTAGCGCGACAGTGTGCTAAATATTATATTTGCAATAATATCCTAACAAATATGTTATCTCAGTAAGTACACATAATTCCGTGACAAGTCACGATAACAGAGTTTTCAAGGAACGGTTAACAATCGTTCAATTTGTAGAGCCTGGGGCTGAGAACCCCGACAATGGCGGTGCACGCGACCACTGCGACTCGACATTCTCATGAGTAGAATAACGCACAACAATCAAGATGTCATTTTTCAACTACCCACGCCGCGAACACACCACGGAGCGAGCGAACACCAAGAAATATGGCCGACAACACACGCACAGCCGACGTACAAAAGAGGCGTCTCGGGGATGTCGCGATACATATCTTTTGACTGAACAACGGACGGAACAGTTCACTCCTTTCCTTTTTATATTTTACGCGTAATCGACAAACATAAACGAAATCTAAACAAATGCAATTTTATTCAGCAACTGTCAGCAACAACCTGACGCTAACTCAGAAGAATACATTATGCAAATCTGTTTAACGAATAGTAGACAAGCAACATTATTTATGTAGCATATATACTACTTACTTCTAAGTTTTGCTAAGCTATAATTAAACATGAACAAGCTAAACGAGTATGTCTTATTTGTCAGTTCTACACATGTGTAAAGTAGGTAAGTACTGGGCACGCAATTCCCTGCAACGGTCATTATGACAATTCACAGAAGTCAGTCGGTAATTTATCGGCTGTAGAAGATGGAAACTTGCGGCCAGAAATGATAGTAATTATTGACACGAACCAACGCTCGGGGCTAAAATCCGCCATCCGCTGCTAAAGATCACAACCGGCCACTAACTCGAAAATTCCACATTCATAACGGAGCAAGCCCTTGGGCTCGAACAGTGCCACTGTCGAACCATGCTCGCGAAGAATCGATGTTCACTGCGAATGCATTTTGAGCACTAACCGTGTACTTTATGTAAGCTTTTTACGATGCAGTTTGTATATTTTAAAAAGCAATAACATCAACAGCATGCCAGCGTTATATGCTATCAATGACACTAAATGCTAGGCTGCTAATGTATGTAGCTATATACCAAAGCCTTATAAGCCCAGCAGATTCACCGTTGCTTAGATAGGATGGCCTAAGTGGAAACAAATAACACACCGAGGTAAAACAACCCTTATATAGGGACAACTATTGCTATTCGGTAGCATCTTTTGTGTGTGATACAATGGCGCATCGATCGTGCTGGATTGCACGGAAACGTTCAGTAAAACGCTAACGAGTGCCGTGGCATCGGCTAATTGAAGTTATTGCCGTCGTAGGCCCGACGCCCGAATGGCCAGGTGATTAGCGACGGAAACCATTCTAATGGAGTGTTTCTATATCGACGCCGTTTGTCACTTCATCGATCAGCTAATCTCGTACCTTTTGGTTGATTGATGAGTTTCGTGGTTTAGAGTTGATTCACGCGAAATATGAATTAAAGATTTATCAATGCAACATTAGCTCCAACCAATGAGTAACAATTATTCGGATTTTAGATAATTACACAATCCTGGCTCATTTATTACGATTAGATATCCGTACCAAATGGAGGCCCTAAATTAATTAAGTCACGTCGCATGCGGTGACAATTAATACACAATATGGTAATTTCGCTAGTTAACTCCAACACTCCGATAATAATGGTAACTGAAAACAATATGGCCTGCTTTATGGTGACAACTGCTTGATGTAAGATTTGCTAATGAACTAAGAGTGTTTTCTTAGGGTGCCTTGAAATTAGAGGTCACTGCAGCACGTTTGGCGATTTTTTTTACAAAATCTAGAAGCTCAGTTGCAGTGCCACTACGTTGAAAGTAAAGTATTTTGGGAAGCGGTTATTAAAATATTTTTCAACACACTTGCTCATAAAATGGCTCTAATTTCAGTGCAATTAAGCACATAATGACACCTGTAATCCAACTGTGACTTTTCATTGCTATTATTCACAAGTGAGTTTTAGGTTTTTTGTTATTGGTTGAGTTGCTTTGTTATTAAAAAAGTTTCGACACAGAAAAGATCGTGTTCAATAGTCCAAATAAATGAATGTACCTATTGCTTGCTCATTTTATGCAACTTCGTATTTAAATAGATAATTTTAACTTGTACGTTTCTAATAAATAAAACTTACACTCAAATATAACTTTTATTTCTTTGTAATAATAAATAAAACTTTGAAGTCGCCATTTTGTACGTGGCTAAAATGCCAACCGCGAAAAACAAAAAAAAAATAGTCCTCATTCTTGTAGTGACTACAAGAATGAGGACTATTTTTTTTTTGTTTGTGCGATTGTTAGATGCGCGCGCATAGGAAAACTGATTATTTTTTCCCGCCATTAAAATTTTCACAACTCGTTTTCAATGTTGAAAATGGTTTTTTAGTATTATTTCCTTCACAAGTGTTTTGAAAAACGTCGTATGATACACATGTGTATTGATGATTACCGTCCTCGGCTCTCTTAAAACCCTCAACCTCAACGGCTCGGGTCTCAATGGCGCCTCAGCGGCAATCACCAACAGTACACACTTGTACCATTATGTACTATTATCCTTTTTAGTTAGTAGTGGTATGTCACACAAATTCTTGTCAAGTATGAATCTTACATGGCGTATTTTTGTTTTATTGTGACATTTTCTCTGTACACAGGCTTATATGAAACGCACAATAATAGGTTATACACATGTATCGCTTATAAAAGTGAATAATTAAATTAGGTTTTAATTAAAAAATTTGCCGATAATATACGTAACCTCAAAATAACCAATAAAATCACAAACACAGTTCCAAGAGGTAGGACGTTTTCATGATGCAGAAAATAATGGGCCTATAATGCACAAGGTACATCGCGCGTGTTGTTGGTAAAACTGTATTACCATTACCAACCACACGCGCGATGTACTGTGTGCACCGAGTAATCGCGCAGCCAAAAGTCTGGTGAAGGTTGAGCGTGTGGTAGGCCCATAAGATAGTACCAATTTGATTCACCTTTTCTTCCCGCTAGGGTGCAGACACTATCATCATCCTACCGTCGTCCCATTCTACTTTGAATCCGAAAGGACGTTAAGCCATTGGTCCCGGCTGTTCGTATCTTTAATAGTCGTTACAGGTAGTCAGTGGCGATTATTATTATTTACCAGTGTGAGCGAGTTTCTTTATTGTTTTTTAAGCAATAGGATGCATGTTTTTGAGTGTGAACGTCGAATTCTCGTAGTGTTCTGCATGCATTTACCTCGCCTCCGCATTGCCACAAAATGTGGTTCGGTGATTTGCTCTACGCCGTCTCCAGGGGTGTTTACATCTGGCTGCTGGTTGTTCGAAATAGATGCCGTGGCCCCGGACAAAAAAGGCTAAGAAGGAACATGGGTGGAAATAGAACATTTAGTCAGTAGAAGTCTGACACTGCCTTCCACTCCACCCAGACCAGGAGGAATCATTTGATGATTTCACACCCACCAAAAAAAACGATAGTCAGTGGCCGGAAAGTCATTATAAAGTGGCATCGTATTATCCAGTACTAACTTGGTTGTAGAAATCAGTCAGGCAAACACTCCATCAAAATACAGGAGTCAGCTGTATCAGGTTAACCTGGAAGCCGAACCCTACTATAGTTGGAATAGGCTAGGCAAATGATGACTGCAGTCTACAGTTAAATGATAAATTATGTTTATTTTGAAAACGTAATTTTTATCACAGATGAGTTAAGCCAATAAAATGGTAAAATAAAATCTCAAATACATTTTTTTTAGGGTATCCAGTACACATAAAAGGGGGCTAGTTTATCTTAATGCTTTTTCAATCAAAGGATTCGTTTGTGAAATACTAAGTTTGAAACTGCATTTTCTTGTAATCCAGTTTCAAGTGTAGACTCCTCTACCTGCAGCTATACGTTTGTGTTTGGGTGTGTGAAAAAAATCATGGTAGTAGTATATATAACGAAATTAAAAAGAAAACTATCACAGCTAAGTCGGCTTTACAAGTTCACGAGTAATAGTGGACCAACTTATAAAATGTACTTGCATAAAATATTTTCCTAAACATAATGTTTGGGAGCACAGGTTTTAAAACTGCACATGTAAGTTTTTTTTTAAAAATCATCGTTCGGTGGCAGGAAGGCACGCAGGTTAATCAGTTTACATATTTTGATGGACAACTACGAAACCCTACATTGTGCTTCAGGTCATAGTCTTTTATCATTCATCCAGACATAATCTTGGTCAACTCACATGAGATTAGCGTCTAGATGGTCTTTTGAAGAAAAAACCACACAGGTACAATTTGACACATTAATTAGGGGGGTTTTCTAAAGGACATTCCTGACTGAGATGTATTTTCAACATACCTGTTAAATGGTTCCCAGTGAACTCGAAGTCATCGTCTTGATCCCAGTGCTTGAGTGACAAGTTGCCCAGCGGTGTTGCGTTCGCGAACTCCAAATTAGCGAAGTGCCAGTCGAGTATTTGTCTGTCGCGTACCGACAAATATACTGAACTGAAAACATTTATTTTATTGAGCATTCGTGGAACTTTAAAACAAGATTTGTTGTCTTGTAACTAGTTCATTAATTTTAAAATATAACAGTTATTGAGAAGAAGACGAGGAGTTCTGAAAGTGGTGCCAGTGACTGAAAAGTTGTGAGGTAATCGGTTTTCGTGGTATAGACATATTGTGATGCGGAAGAATGATATATGGAAAATGTTGAGTATGAAAGTAGATGGCTATATGAGTAAAGGAAGACCAAAGAAACGATAGATGGACTGTGCGAAGGATGATACGGCTAGCAAGGCGTTGATGAGTTATAGAGAAGTATGGAAGAAGAAGACATGGTGCACCTACCCCAAACAAATTAATCTAATCAATAAATTAATAATTAATTAATTAATCAGGACAATGATGATGATACAACAGTTATTGTAAAAACTGAAAATATTTTGTTGATTTGGATATTGGAATTTAAACAATAATCAGTTTAAATTCCAATATTGAAATGAACAAAATATTTTGATCGGTCGCGGTCACGCCGCAAAACCATGACCACCATCTCAGCCCAAACAGTATTATAGAGAGTATATACAGAGGTACCATCAACACTAAAATATAAAGAAGAATCGTTTAGTGACAAGTAACATACCTCGGCGGATTAGTTTCCAGCTGCGCCAATTTCTCTTCAATTGTAGCATTAATAGTAACCAGACTCTCATATTCATTGCACAGCAGATTCATCTCTCTATTGAGGCGGCGTAAATTGAACTCTTGCAGGATACTAGCATCTCCTGTCACAGCTTTAGCTCTCTCTACGACCAAAGCGTCCTTTTCGGCTTTCATGGAATGCAAGAGCTCTTTCATTTCTGTCATCCTGGAAAAAGGTTTGACAAGAATTCTGTTCGTCTGTTCTATGATATAGTAGAGATTAGGTGACACACATTATCAATAAGGGCTAAATTATAAAAAAAAACAATAGTAATGGAACACTAATCACTTAATTTCATTCATAAAACTGAAAAAAGATCAAATCGTGATCTGCACATCTAGGCCAGAGTTCAAGGGCTGTCAGTGGAGATCTGATTACAAAGGGTGTAAACGTACCATTAACGCAAACGAAGAGCACTTGTTCTCCCTACCACTGCAATTTTTTTTTTGTTCTAGACCATACAATAAATTTTTCACAGCTGTTTTTGTAAATACTAGTTTTTCAGGTTATAACTTTACTTAAACTACCTCTATGACCCGATTACTATTCAAAGCATCCACTGGCACAATGTTTTAAGATCATTGATAAGTATTTTAAGGAATATTTCATTGAAATCCGCTTTGAATGCGTTTAGAAACATAGAAAGATGTATTAAAGTGACCAAGCGCTTTTATTTAGTGTTTCATGGTGTATGTGTTGGGCCTAAATCTCTAAATTCATGACTTACCTTTTTATATTCGATTTGAGTCTCTCTTGCAACGTTATGAGTGCCTTTAGATGTTGTACCTTGAACAAACAATATAAAATTACTTTGAAACGCAAAGGTAAACAAAATACTGAAATGTGAATAAGTAACGAACACACAGTCAGAGTTACTTTCAAATTTATCATGTTACTAGCGGGTTCAGTAATTTTCCGCGGAAACGTATCACTGGGATAAAAAATATTATTAGTGCTAATTTCGGCTACCTATCTGTGCCCCAACATTCATTCAAATCCGTTCAACATCCAAAACCCTGGAATCCACTGGTTCAAATGTGTAAAAACCGAAAAAGTGCCGAAAAAACTTCGTAGGTTGACACAGTGAGGTTCGTGTGTCGGAAACAGAATCGAGTTGTGGAGTGACAGTGGTAGCGGTACCGAGTGCAAAAAGCAAACAAGAAAGCGTGTGGACTGATTTGTCTGCTCATAAACATCCACCCGCAATAACTTCAGTTTATCTGTGAACAAGGTGCTTGCAACAGTGCCGAAATATCGGGAATTTGAGTTCATACATAGAAAACATTGCACAATATATGTGCAATGTTCTTCTTCTTAGCGTGTCGATGACAATAGGGGATCGGACAAAAAAAAAATAAAAGTCCGTCAGATAGATTTTCAAAAAATATTGGACACGTATTTTTTTCCTTTTTTTACATAAACAAAAAATGAAGACGATATAATGCTTCGAAAACTCGTGAATTCCTCGAAAACGTCACATGGTAGTAAATTTTTCACCAACAAATGACGTCACAACCCCCCACTCATGATCTTTGACGCGTCTTATCTTCGTAAATTTTTATTAATTTGATAAAACAAAAAACACGTATCCAATATTTTTCGATAATCTAACCGACGGACTAATTAGAATCATATTTTTTTGACCCAGTCCGATCCCCTATTTAAGTTGAGTCGGCCCAAAATTTGGCGACGAGTTTTTCATCGGAACTTGTGATTGAAGGACACGATATCCAAGTGTCCCATCGTTTGTTAAGACACCACATTCACGCTCCAGGGCAGAGTCATACACGAATCTCCACCTGAACAGGTTTTTTTAGCTTCGGCCAACCATGTCCAGGGTCTATTCTAAAACTTCCAGGTCAGCCATGGGAAGTCCTGTCCAGGTGGGACTTAATATCCCGTTTTTAGTGATAGTGACCATGTGAGTTTAAAAAGAACAATGGCAGCCGCCCATACATTAATTTAGCTGATGTAAAATACCGTCGTCTTTAAATGAAAAATATCTTGTTTAACTCGCCGTCAACTTCTGAATTAGTCTGCGCAAGAATTTTGGTTCGAGAAGGCCGAGAATAATAGAATTTCAGTGATGAACTTTTGTAGGTTATGTCTATGGTAACAACATTGCATTAGTATTTCTACTTTCCTTACCCAGTTTTTGCAGCATGCAATGTTTTTTAAAAGGTAGGTAATCCCAGTGGTTATAAATACTCTTTGGCACGCCTTACTATAGGTATACAATTGGTATCATGTACACAGGGCGGCTCATCAAGCTTTACATTTCCAGTATAACGTGGCTTCGATTTGTATATATTTTCTGTACAATGAGAGATCAACAAAAAAGCGCAAGCGCATAAGCGTCTGTGACACTGACGTAATCAACCATTGTCAAACACAATTATTTGTAACTAAGTATTAGTCTTTTTACCAGTCATTAATTGAAAGTAATTTATTTATTTTTACAGTACAAAGGTTTTACCTCCCAGCAAGGAACACTTCCACTTAGAAATAAACAGTATTGTTACTTAATTTACTCAGTTTCATTACAATAACAAATTAAAACTGAATAAAACACAATAATGCTGAGTTTACTGTCACTAGGCAGAATAAATATAAAATGGCAACACTCGAGGTCAATGAAAAAATCAATTAACTTTTCATTTAAATTTTTTTTTATCCGGCCCTAACTAGTTAATGTGATACTTTGAAAAAACGTAAAAAAATAATGGAACTGCCTTCGTATATAAGTCACTTTTAGACGCTCAAAATAAATTCAGCTAAGATTTCGCCATTGTCCTTTTAAGTTTTTCCTCATAATCTTTCGAATTTCTAATAGTAGTAAGCAGCAAACTTATTAGTACGTAATATTGAATAGTACCTGCTTATGTTTTACATTCTTCTGTTGCAGTTTGATAACCCATTCCAACGCTTGGCCGAGAGAGACGGGCGTGTCGTTGTAATAATTGAAGTCTATTTGATGTGACAGATAAGACGTAGCATCCAGAAGTCTGTTGAATTCACGCTCCACCTGTACAAAATAAAACATGTTTTTTTAAGTATTTAACTGACGAGTGTGGGAGAGGAAGATCAAAGAAACGATGGGATTGAGTTTTGATATTATGTGTGTCGGTTGTCGCAATAAAATCTTTCAACCATAATTGGTTTTGAACGATATATTAAATGGTTTTTCAGATATAGCTTATTTAAAAAACCGCAGATACAACTTTGTCGTTCGTACAAACACTATGAAAAACAAACTTATCGCAAAATATGTTTTTCTGTTCCCGCTTTAACAAGATGGTATGGAACCCTTCATTTGCAAGTCCAACTTGCACTTTGGCAGTTTTTTTTCTCAAATACGTTGTGCAGATATCGATTTTATTAAAGTAGGCATGCACATTGTCTGTGTCAGGCAGGTTGAGGTTAGGTCGCCGTCCGTCCGTCTTACAACGACGACAGGCAGTGTCGACGGCGCGTTCGTGTTACACGCGCGCCTCAAAGAGATGTCAGCAACATGGGAGGGGCCCAAAAGGGCCGACGCCCTTCGGGGCTGCGGGTTGTACACTAGTTACCGCAGCCTCGACATATAGGGCTAAGAAGGAACATGGGTGGTTTTTAGTTAGTAGAATTCTGTCACTCTTCGCTCTGCACAAGAGCGGCAGGGGTTATTTGATGATTTTGAACCCGCCAAAAAAAAAAGGCAAGTTGAGGCAAAACGGTCGATCTTTCGCCACAATTTCTATCACTATTTGAGTTTGTCAAATTATTGTCCCACTGCTGAGCGACTATTCAGAGCAGCAGCGGTCTTTATTAAAGGATCTCTAGCTGTGCTGCCGCATTGTCGCAGCACATTGAATAAGTGTCATAAAAAAAGACGCAAGATTCCAGCTAGCGATATTTTACTATGCAAGTTCTGCAGTCGGTAATTCAGCTCAAGCCACTTTGAATAAATTTTGTACAGACGACAGCACTGAATAAAGCTACCCGAAACTATCAAATTTTGTCAACCATCCATAAACCTAACGCTTTACCTACATATAGTTAATGTTGAAAATCGATTAAAGTTTGACGGATTGTAGTAGTTTGATGTGCGTCTGTACATCTACATACCATTTCATCCTTATGCTTAGGCACTTGGTTACCAGTAGCTTCATAAAGTGGACACTTCTGCTTGATTTTATGTAATTCCATGTTCATCTGTACTGATAGCGTGGTTACTGGGTTGCCGCCCAAACCAGTCACAACCATAGCACCTGAAAATTTACAATATCGGCAGTTGATTAATGATTATATTATCCAAAACATTAAAAATTCATCAAACATTATGCCCAAAAAGCCGTGATTTTATGTTGCTAAAGAGTTGGTAAGGATCAGGTCAAGTAGGTGACATTCTGTTTCTGCCTACCATTACAGGTAAAAAACCGTAACTCACGGTTTTTTGTCTGTGAATCGTAACTCTCGAAAATCGCATCATAATCACACTAATATTATAAAGGCGAAAGTGTGTGTGTGTGAGTGTGTATGTTTGTTACTTCTTCACGCAAAAACTTCTGAACGGATTTGGATAAAATTTGGTACACAGATAGTTTATAACCAAGATTAACACATAGGACAGTTTTTATCCCGATTTTCTCTTCCCGTGGAATAATTTTCGAGTTGTAGCGGGTGAAGCCGCTTGCAACAGCTAGTTTATAATAATGGTGTATTTCTATGGGCTCAATAACAACTGAAATGTACTAGTAAAATGGCAAATACCCTTTCCTTGCAGTCGGGTAAAAAATGTGTTAGCTAAGTAGTCATCATTCTCCTGCCCTTATCCCAATTTATTTGGGGTCGGCGCAACATGTCTTTTTCTTCCATACTTCTCTATTTCTCGTCATGTCAGTAGTCACCTCCTTCCTAGCCATATCATCCTTCACACAGTCCATCCATCGTTTCTTTGGTCTTCCTCTACTCTTAAACCCATCTACATTCATACAGAGGGGCGTGCGCCCTATATAGGCTCTTAGGCTTAGCCTACCTTACCAACTGAGCATTTCATAAAACTAATTAACGATGCAATAAAATAACACTATGTACAAATTAATCATAAAAAAGTTCAAACTCCTGTTAAAATACTTATAGCAATTTTTCGCGTCCCACTAAAACTCATTGACAAGGATTACGATTAGTACGAATCTTATAGACAAACACTCGACTTGTCTAAAACCCATTCATAATTGTATGCACACAGCGTCACATCGGTACGTATGGCCGTGTCTATGAACCGCACACATACATAGATTTTCGCAATTTTAACGCAGCAGCTCCTGCGACTGTAGCTGAGTGGGCTGTGATTGGCTGCAACAACACAACCAATCTATAACCCGCGAAGTTCAAAATTTGCATTTTTTTGCAATTTGTAGGCCTTTACTAGGTTGTATGTTGAATAAAATATGACTACATACGTCTTAAAACCGGGAATCATATTTTAATGAACATACAACCTAGCACTGGCCTGTAAATTGCAAAAACGTAAGGAAATTTTAATTTCGCGCTTCACGAACTTCGGGCTTCCGTGCATAGAGCGCAGCACCTGTTTAGTTCGATGTTCGCAATGTTGTCAACTTGTCACCTCATTCATTGGATTTCGTATAATCCTGCAAAAAATGTTGACCGCTGTTGTGAACAAAGTCGATTTGAAAATGATGCAATTTTATTTGCTAGTATTTTTCTATCGACAATAATAACCTAGAAATTATTTTTTACGTAAGAGGAAGACATTACTGTTTCATTGTTGTGACAAGCAATATATAATGCGATTTTGTTTTGAAACCGAAAACGTACAGTTAACGTTATTAACAGTAGTGTAAATTTTAATTTTGTTGTGTATTACTTGTTTATTCACGTAACAAATAACAATGGTATTTACTTGTGAAGTTTGTGCTGATAATGTGTGTTTATTACATGTTAAAGGTAATAAGTGTTCTCAATTATCGGTCAGTGGGTCGTCTTAGGGGCGGATCGTATAATGATAAGATTCAAGTTGTATCTAAAGGTAGACATGTACCCGAATTACGAAAATTTATCCAAAATCTTGCAAGTTACGTGTTCTGTAACTATCACCCACTCACTTGGATGAGATATTTGAGGTGGCCGAATCTTTCTTCTGTTTGCATCGTCATTAGAAAATCGTGAGTTAAACCTTGAATAATGTGGTGAGTTTTTGAATTGTATTTAAAAGTTTTGTTTTTACAGGCTTACTTTTTTTTTTTGTTGCTGTCATTTATTCGTAGCCTACCCATCGTGGGGGACCACTGCACGCCACTGTTCATACTCAACATTTTCCTCACAACACTATCTTCATTCCTTCGCATCACATGTCCATACCACGCCAGTCGATTACCACACAACTTTTCATTCAACGGCGCCACTTTCAGACTTCCTCTTATGTACTCATTCCTTATTTTATCCATTCGCGTCACACCACACATTCCCCTTAGCATTCTCATCTCAGCCACATGCAATTGCCTTTCATTTATCGCTTTTGTGGCCCAACATTCTGATCCATACACGACAGCAGGTCTAACCATGGTTTTATAAATCTTCCCCTTGAGTTTAAGGGGAATGCGGGAGTCGCATATTGTTCCCGTGACCTGCCGCCAATTCATCCATCCAGTGCTAATTCTAAGCTTAACACTACGATCTATTTCGCCATCGCTTTGCACAAGTGAACCGAGATACCGAAAGTCGGAGCAAACTGGAAGAAGCACGCCATCTAGCGCAATGGCTCCAGAACTGGAGAGACTGCCGAAATCACAAAACATGTATTCAGTTTTGCTTCTGCTGATTTTCAGGCCAACATTCTCCAGCTTCTGTTGCCACTTCTCCAGTCTGCTCTGGATCTCAGGTCCATCTTCACCGACAAGAACAATGTCGTCGGCAAACAGCATGCACCAGGGTGCCTCTTCTTGTATGTCCGACGTCAAAGCATCCATAATCAACAAGAAGAGGTAAGGGCTTAAAGCCGACCCTTGGTGCAAGCCTACCGCCACACTGAACTCATCGGTGTTGCCAGCAGCTGACCGAACGTAGGTGCAAGATTGGCTGTACATAGCTCGAATTAACTCTACATACTTCCCTGGTATGCCTTTCTCTATCAAAGCCCACCACAACACATCCCGAGGTACCCTATCATACGCTTTCTCCAAATCGATGAACACCATGTGCAAGTTCTTGTGTGCACGTCTGTACTTCTCGCACAATTGGCGGAGTGCAAAAGTAGCGTCCGTTGTTCCTCGACCTGGCATAAACCCAAACTGATTTTGGGTGATCTCACTCTCCTCTCTTATTCTTTTCTCTATCACTTTCTCCCATACTTTCATACTATGTGACATGAGCTTTATTCCCCGATAGTTGTTGCAGTCTTGCACATCACCTTTATTTTTGAAAATGGGCACTAGCGAACTATTGCACCACTCGCCTGGGATTGCTCCTTCATGCAACAATTTATTGAAGAATAAAGTCAGCCACATACATCCGTCTTCTTTTAAACACTTCCATACTTCGACTGGTATTTCGTCGGGGCCCATGGCCTTTCCACTTTTCATACTATGAACTGCCTTCCTTACTTCATCCATACTAATTTCTCTTACTAATCCTATATTTACTTGTACCTCTTTGAGCACACTGTTCCATTCATTTTCTTCATTCATTAACTTTTCAAAATAAAACTTCCATCTGTCTTTTATTTCATCATCTTTTGAAAGAACCATACCAGCGCCATCTTTTATACATTTAATGTGAATTATATCTCTCGTTCTCCTTTCTCTCGCTTTTGTAATCCGGTAGAGCTCCTTCTGGCCTCTAGGACTGTCCAGTGAGTCGTACAACTTATCCTGCGCCTTAGCCCTGGAAACTGCTACCGCCTTCTTTGCCCTTCTCTTCCGTTCTTTATAATTCTCTTTCTTTTCATCTTTTAAACTGTCATTCCCGTTTGCTACACCCTGCCATTCTTTAAACGCAACCCTCTTTTCTTTTAAACTCTTTTGCACATTTTCATTCCACCACCATGTATCCTTATCTATCACACCTTTTCCTTTCGAATCTCAAAACACATTTTTCGCTACTCTCCGTATGCAATTCGCCATCTCTTCCCATGATTCATTTACAGATTTTCCTTCCATATCTTTCATTTCAATTATCTTATCGACCACTTGACTCCTAAACATACTTAAACATTCTTCTTTTTCTATCATACGCCATCCGGTTTTGGGTCGGTGTCGTTCTTTGTTTCTA
This sequence comes from Diarsia rubi, assembly GCA_932274075.1. Lineage (NCBI taxonomy): Eukaryota > Metazoa > Arthropoda > Insecta > Lepidoptera > Noctuidae > Diarsia > Diarsia rubi. Next base: position 11,878,483 of record OW026424.1, on the reverse strand, counting down.
CTGGACGAGACACAGACTTTTACATCCATTACGACCAGTCTGTGTTGGGAGACTAGGTCTTCACCTGGCAGGACTTTACAGTTTTTGACGTACTTAAGGCTATTTCGTTTGACCAGGAAAAAGTCTATTTGCGTCGCGTGATGGCCAGTTTTATAAGTAATGAGATGTTCGTCTCTTTTTTTATACCACGTATTGGTTATTGCCAGGTCGAAGGCAGAAGCAGCTTGCAGCAGGGTCTCGCCGTCAGTGTTACGGTCTCCATACCCCCAACCGCCATGCACTCTTTCATACCCATCCGTCATTCTTCCTACATGCCCGTTGGAATCACCCCCCACATACACTTCTTCACTATCCTGCACATCTAACATCACTCGATCAAAGTCTTCCCAAAACTTATCTTTCACGCTATCCTTACTTCCTGACTGAGGTGCATACACACTAACTATATTCATCACCAAACTATCAAAAATCACTTTTACAGCTATCACTCTATCGCTCACTCTTTTAACATCCACAACACATTCTTTCAACTCACCATCCAGAACTATTCCCACACCATTTCGCTTGCCATCGCTGCCACATTAATAGAACTTGTACCCTTCTCCTATCTCTCTTGCCTTCTCACCTTTCCACTTAGTCTCTTGCAGACACGCAATTTTTATCCTTCGCCTTTTTAGAACATCTGCTAACTCTCTTCCTCTTCCAGTCATCGTACCTACATTCCAGCTCGCACACCGCATTTTTACTTTTCTTACTCTCTGGGCTTGCGTCTTACGTCGCACAAGCCCGCACTGGTGCGACAACCCTTGTCTAGTTTCCGCAGTGACCGGGTGCTGCCCCTGCACGTCGCCTACGGGGTACGCCCTAGCCCTAACATTACTTTCTTTTATTTGAGTCATGTTGCTTTTGGGTTTTGGCAGAGTTTTTATGACCGGCCGCCTGCCTGACATCAACCCTCATTGGGAATGCTATTGTGCATATCTTTTAAGTGTAAGTATGCTAAGTATTCCATTTGTCGGCTTTTACGACACCCGCTGGATGAGATGGGGTGGTGGTTCTTTAAGCCCGGCACCACACGGGACCTAAGTGTTAGCTAAGTAGTATGATACTAATAAGGATTTTGTAAGCTCTTTTTACCAAACTCCAAAAAAGGGTTATGGTTTTTGGCTACCACAATAACCAATTCATCATCAGCCTGTAATATTCTCACAGCTGGCTGGGACAGTTCTCCTCTCTATGAGAGGGAATGGGCTATAATCTACCACGCGGGCCCAGTGCGGATTGGTAGATGTCACATGTCTTCGAATATTTCGTTCTAAGACATGCCGGTTTCCTCACGATGTTTTCGTTCATCGTTTTGAGAGCAATGGCGATGAAATAAATTACACAAAGTAATGGCGATGAAATAAATTACACAAAGTATAATGCGCCTGCCTGGGTTCGAACCCACAACTTACTGCTCGTAAGTCGGGGCCGCCACCACTGAGGCACCGCTGCTCTATAACCAATTATGTAGTGCTTTTTGGACTTTTAACTTAATTTTTTCGCATTACTAAGCAAAAAGTCTCTTCACTTTTTTCTCTTCTCTCTTTTGAAGGCTTCAGTGCAAAAAACTGTATTGAAAAATAATATGCTCACCTAAGTCAGCAACATAAGGCCCTTTTCTGTATGTAGTAATTCTGCCTCCAATTCGATCTCTTCCTTCAAGGATAATAACTTCACAGCCAAATGAAATCAGCTGTCGAGCCGCAGCCAAGCCCGAAACTCCTGCAATGACAAGCAAAATACTTTTTATTAGTTTTATAACAACGAAATATTAACACGACAATGATAAGACTCCCTCAGGAGATCAGGACAGTAAACGGTCAGTTCACTTTCAAAATGAAAGCTCGCGAGCACATTCGCAAGAAGTTGGCAGCTTCGTCTCACAACTAAGTTGTTAAAGTTTTTCTTGTTATCTTTCAAAATTTTAAATATTTTATGTATATATGTATGTATGTATTTATTTTTATAAGTTAGGTATATATATTTTCTAATTTTTGTTTCTGTTATGCACCTACTGTGTAATGTTTCTGCATCACCCTAAGGTAGCCTGGTAGAAAATGCCCAAGGCATTAAGTCCGCCTTTGTACGGTTTCATTACTTGTGCATAAAGTTTTAATAAATAAATAAATAAGAGACTCGTAGATATAGCCCTACAAATATGGGAACTTCATCAGTCGTCCAGGGGTTAATCATAATTTGTACTAGTTTATGCCCAAGGCTTTGCCCGCATGGACTTCAGGTAGTGTCTCATGAGACCTTACTACCGGGATAAAAAGTAATTTATGTGGTAATCCAGTATACCGTGTGCCAAATTTCATTAAAATACCTTCAGTGGTTTTTGCATGAATGACTCATACACATCCATCCATCCAACCTCACACAGTTTTGTATGTATAACATTATTTTGGAAGTAAGCTTTTTCCATGAATGTTCAAAAGAATACCTACCTAACCTATTCAAGGCAAAATTCTTTCATCAATGTTATCAACAACTAACAAACAATCAAGTAAAGTTAAGAATACATAATATTCATACCTGCACCAATGATGATGACTTTGGGTCTCTGCTTTCCTTTTGGTGGAGTTGGAATAGGTGTAAGCCGCTCATAGATTCCATAGTTTATAAAACCATGTCTTTCTAAAAACGCATGAGTTCTCATCACTAATGCAGGATCACCATTGTAAGGAGGCTGAAATAATTTTAAAGAACATCATTAGAGAGCCTTTACCCAACTTTGTTTGGTTTGACTTCCAGTCTAACTGGATGCATTGAAACACTAATATTTTACATGAAACAACTGCCTAGCTGACAACCCAGTAAGTACTGGGCTATACAATATCCCTTGTTTAAACTGGTTGTCGGACTTTCGGGCCACTGACTACCTGTAACAAGTTGTAAGAAGTGAAAGTACTTGGGAGTTAAATGTTTAGTCAGTTTCTGGTAGGTGCCTTGCTAGAATGTACTGGGCCCACACTGGAAGGCAACTAATGAACACACCAAGTTTACAGATGCAAAAACTCTAGAACATGGGTTTCACTGTGCTACTCGCAATGCATCTCTCAAGGCTCAATTTGCTAAACCAGGCACCTTTCAGTGCATACATAGTCCTACGCTAAAGGTTAGTACTCCATTTAAACACTGAAATCAAAAACTAGCAATATAACATTACAACAACTTACCTCCATTTTCTGCACAGCAATTTCTTGAGTTAATTGTTTCTTGGGATCTTCAAACCACAGCTTTAATATGCGGTTCCTTATTTGCACAAATGCCTGGCTTGATGCCCCTTGCAGGTCAGAAAAGAACTCAACTTCTAAAGATGACATCTTATCAAACGGCAAACGAGATTGGAATGCTGCTCCTTCCAAGCTGTTAATTATTACTCTTTCTTCAGAAATATTACATGTGTTATATATAATGTATCAAATTTTAATTTACTGTAATAGGCAAATTTTAAAAGGGGCAAGTATTTTTTTGCTAGGATGTTTCATAGGATAGGTCCATGGAAAAGCAATTTATACTAGTAAGCATTTAATTCATTTTCATTTTAATTTTTTTTCATTTAATTTGAATTTGAATTAGTTTAGGTTTGGTATACCTGTTAAGCATTTCTTTATAGTTAATTTCCTCGATATCGTCATTCTTTGTATCATCAACTTTAACTTCGTCCTTTTTCTCTTTCATATCTTTAATTAAATCGGCGGTTCGACTTGATGACGATTCACGACGTCCTCCAACTGAAGTAGGACTTGACGACGTAACCTTACTCTTTTCTGAGTGATCAGATTCAGAATCATCTTGTTTTAATTTCTCATCCAATTCCCGGGTTTCAACCTACGATCGATACATGGCAAAACATCGATAAATAAATAAATAGAAAACATAGAGGATTATTATTTAGTTTTAATAACAATTACCTTTGCGCGTTTTCTGCGACTCATTTTGAAGTAATAATATGGAATTGACTGTTTATTTACAATAATATTGGAGAAGCTCCGGCAGATACTGATGCAAAACAAAATAAACGGAGAACTAGTCAAACTTGACAGTGACAGTGACGTAGCTGAAATGAAAAACACGTTCGGAAACAACGTAAGTAGCGACATTGGCAGAAAAGCCGAAAAATAGAATAGAATAGAACAACTTAAGGTGGAAGCTCACATCTGGCCCGCGAAATTCTAATTTTCTTACGTTTTTGGCAATTTGCAGGCCAGTGCTTGGTTGTATGTTTATGAAAATTTGATTTGCGACTGTAAGACGTATGAAGTTACCGAATTATAACCATCAAAATTACTAACTACTAAAGAACGACGACTAAATTACTAAAGAATGACTTTTACATGCAAAAATCAATCTTGACATGAAAATGAACTTGGAGGGTTGTATTGATAATTTTGATGGTTATAATTCGGTAACTTCATACGTCTTACAGTCGCAAATCAAATTTTCATAAACATACAACCAAGCACTGGCCTGCAAATTGCCAAAAACGTAAGAAAATTAGAATTTCGCGGGCCAGATGTGAGCTTCCACCTTAAGTAACACAAAGTAACAGTAACCTTACGCCTGTCACTGGACATTGGCAGAATAGTCGACACCGGCTTTAATTGCCATTACACAAAAATAGAATAGAATGGAATAATTATGAGTCTATTTTAGAGAATTTTGAAAGTTGAACAAACCAATAGTTTTTTTAAGATTTATAAAATTCTTAAATTCCTTTTTAAAAGCTAGAATACAATTCTTTTTTTTATTCAGGCCGGGACTCCTCCCCCCCCCCCCCCCCTCTCGATCAGTGCTTGAGCCAGTCTGCGATGCTATCCCTGTAGTTTTAAATCAGCCTCAGAGTAATGAAATTATTACAATACAGCCTGTTCCTTTGATGCCATTCCCCAGTGAGATGATATTCTTATTGCATCGAATGCAACCTCTGTGGTCTGCAAACCTAAAGGGATCTTGCCTTTGATATTTCTGTCAGATTAACAGTGTCACGTCAGTGTATTATTTAGAACCATAGCTCCTGTAAAATATCGCTTTGTTTTATGTTTATTAAAGCCTAAAATACGAGGTTCATGCATTATCTATTTCAATTTAATAAACATAAATATGGACAAGTACCTAAGACCGGAAAGGTTTGATGCCGACTCGACATCGAACTCCAGTTCAAAGGAATGGCAGCACTGGAAGATGACATTCGAAAACTTCTTAACTGCACAGCAATATAGTACCAGTGCTACAGATTCACCGGAAGCCGCAGCTCAGAAGGAAGCTATTTGGAACTCAACCAAGCTACAACTCCTCATAAACCATATCACTCCGAGGGTGTACGCAACTGTAAGTGAGTGCACAACTTATACCACAATGTTGGCCGCGACTAAAACCGCTTACAAATATGCCTCCACCGTATCGAATCGACACCTTGCGCCTGTCGAAGGGCAAGGAGAAATTATTTTGGATCAACCGGATAACCCGATACAGACTGAAATAAACGCGGACTCCAAAAGCCAAGATGATAGTAGTGAATCAGTCACATCTCCACAACCAGAAGCTACAACTAGCTATGAACCACGTCCTCACAATGATGATCTTGAGCCAACCCCTGCACGTGTGGAACTTAGAAGATCTGCCCGGAGCAGAAGGCCTCCGCGACGTCTGGAAGACTATGAGCTGTAATACATAAATATAGTGTGGGAGAATGAGATGATATTCTTATTGCATCGAATGCAACCTCTGTGGTCTGCAAACCTAAAGGGATCTTGCCTTTGATATTTCTGTCAGATTAACAGTGTCACGTCAGTGTATTATTTAGAACCATAGCTCCTGTAAAATATCGCTTTGTTTTATGTTTATTAAAGCCTAAAATACGAGGTTCATGCATTATCTATTTCACCCAGCGACGCCGACGTCTTAATTCAAGACTCCTACGTGTTCGTACCCCACTCCCACATGCACAGTTCTCTTAGCCTGTTCTCCTATAGTTTTTAAGTCCCTGGCCTGCCTGGAGACCGTATACTTGAGGCACTCACAGTCTGATTAAACAGAGTTCGCCGATAAATATCACCGACCGCCGCCACCGATATATATTCACGATGTAAATATGTATAGGTAACAATAATTGTTTTTTTCCCGTCTTGGGAACCATAAATTTTGGAGATTGATGTTTACCCTGGTAACATGTAGGGAAATTTTGATTGTTTCCCAAAGTGGCAACCTCATTCAAAGTTGGGGAAATCCGTTCCTTCTAATTTTAATTCCGTTCCTTCTTTTTCTTAACCTGGAATCCTGGATATTTTATCATATCGTACCTATATTTATAAAAAAAATCTGAGTTTTGATGTTTATTATAAACAATGGATTTTTTCGAACCCTGTCTAATGGATTGTGGGACTCCAGGATTAGGGAATATTAATTAAAACACAGAGCGGGCGTGTGGTGATGACCGAGATCTGAGAGTCTATATGTTTTATTCTTTATTCCTATGATAAACATGTCCTTTACCAACGACTCTTTCAAATTTTCAAACTTGCAGCCTGATGCTAAATTGTTCAAAATTGTTACATATTCGTCCAATGATTCGCTATTTTGATAGTTTGTAAAGAAATTGTATCGCTCAACAGTGACATTCTTGCATGGATTGAATTTTCCATCAAATTTTTCAATAATAGTCGTTATCGTTTCGTCCGTTTCATTTTGAATATTGAAAGAATTATAAATATCTAGGCCTTCATCACCGATAGAATTTAACAATATAGCAATTTGTTTTGACTTTGAGACCTTCTGTAAATCATTTGCTTCAAAGAAGATTTTGAATTTTTGTTTCCACAGCTTCCATGACTCGGCAGCATTTTTGCCATCTTTGCCGCCATTTACAACTAACGGCTTTAAGTTATTAGCTAGAATGATATTTTGTACCTGTTCCGGCATTTTCTTTGGTTCTTCTGGGTTCCGAATAAACTTCTGACACCATCTAATGGATTGTGGGACTCCAGGATTAGGGAATATTAATTAAAACACAGAGCGGGCGTGTGGTGATGACCGAGATCTGAGAGTCTATATGTTTTATTCTTTATTCCTATGATAAACACCCTGGATTAAACAGACAGGTCGTCTGGGAAAGGCCATCAACCAAAAATGAAATAAAAAATGCTTATGCTAAGTGCAGAAGCACCCATTAATGTTTCATCATACATAATCCCCAATCGGATCAATGATTTAGGAACCATGTTCCTTCTTCGCCCTATATGTCGAGGCCGCGATAACCGGTGGACTCAAAGAGTATAATAATATAGATGGGGTGGACTACCCGCGGCCCCGACAGGCTCTTTATTGAGCCTAACACACGCTCACACGAACTTAACGCACGAAAAGTCTGAACGCGGGGGCGCTACAAAAAGACGTCTCATTTTTGTCGAAATCGTCGAAGTGTAAACAATGTCTCCCAGTGAATTAAAAGTTCTTTAATCCTTTTTTTTTGGGTGTGGGAAATCATCAAAATTACCCCTCCCGCTCTTGGGCAGTGTGAAAGGGAGTATCAGACTTCTACTGACTAAAACCAACCATGTTCCTTCTTAGCCCTACATATGTCAAAGCCGCAGTATCTCTTACAACATCCTCCTTCGATTTAATTGTCCAAATTGCAGGCAGAGCTATAAATAGACTTAGAAAATCAGTTAAAAAGTCGCGATCTGACTGAAGGTCTGCCATTTTTAAATGACGGACGACCACTACGACAAAACGTATCTCATCGGCCGTAGATAAGCCTTGACTGCGGTGTGAACACTGAACGCAGTGAACGCCCAACCACACGTACCTGTCAGACATTCAATTACGCGCAGGCTTTGCACGCGCAGGTCTCTGGGTGCATGTCAGTGCCCCCGCCAAGTCGAGCTATAAAGCGGCACCGGCACGGCCGTACCATCCTTTTCTCGAACCAGTTCAGGCCATTTTCGACCTTCTATAACTTCGTTGAGGATAAAACTAGATGCCTGAATTTTTTTCAGTAACCAATTAGGCATTGTATAGACACGGTATATTTCTAATTTCATTCTATTTGAACCAGAAGTTTAAGAATTATAACTAGTCAAAGTTCCTTACTTTTGTCACTCACTCACTGACTGACTGACTGACTGACTGATTGACCGATCATCAAAAGTCTAAGGCACTTCTAGCAGACATTGAAACTTCAATTTTAGAATGCAATCAGTTTATAATGTATAAAAAGAAAATCCAAAATCCGCAAATTTCCTTTATTAAATTTTAATGTAGCCAGTGACACTCGCGCCATCAAGACGAATCTAACGACGTATATTTTATTCAAATCCCTTCATCCGTTTAGGAGTTATGAGGGAACAAAGAAACGGATATACATACATTAACGCCAAACACATAACCATCCTTTTTTGCTTCGCCGCAGTCGGGTAAAAAATAAATAAAACAAACAAAAGTCACCGACTTCAGAAACGAATTTTTGTTCTTATGTTTATTTTTCACTTTTTTGTGTTTTATTTTTTGTCGAAGTCGGTTTTATTTTTTGTTATACCGTAAAAAGTAGTGAGATCCATGTAAAACCAAGTCAGTTAATATATGCAGTCCTTAGGTACTTAAAAACCTTTGATGTTTTAAATAAATGGATTGACTGATGGCTTTTTTTTTACAAGTTTTGTTTTTAGTGGGATACATTTTTTAGCAAGTCGAATATTGCGCAGGCTGCCCGTGGTAGTGTGGTAGACGCTTAAAGGACAATCATACAAAATTTTCCCTAATGGACCCCAAATGAAATGGGTTAATTGAGTATTTCAGTTTCATCCTCACAATTTAAAATTCTATAAGTGCAATAAAACATGAAATTGGTCAAAGGGTTTTTATTCGTTTGATCTCAGTTAATAAACACTAAAAAAACATTGATTTTGTAACGTAACAGTCAATAACTTTAATCATTGGGTTTAGAACGACTTCCTGAAGTGATTGTAAAGCGGACCTTCGTCAGCATATCCGGCAACTTCTTGAGGAATGATGGAACTCTCATCAATGCTTCCACAAGGACGGCACATACATTCCAGAGGAGCTTTAGTGGTGATCTGCAAAACATTACTCGATATAGTTTAATCATATCTTTTTATAATATGTGCTGCTAAGTAAGGTGTCCCCGTTGGCATTCCGCTTAGATTTTCAAATAATTTAGCTGTGCGATGCAAATAGAGAAAATTATGACATTTATTTTGATGAAAATTACCCTTTTTAACTTTCTATCTTCGCTTTTTGCTTTAGGACAAAGCAGAACTACAGTAGCCTCTCGTTCACCAGATTCTTGACAACAGTTGCAAGTTCGTTCCATTTGCCAGATTTTGCTGCCAGACACCTACAAATTATTGGAAAATATGTTTATCTTCAATTCTAACTAGGTAATAGAAACTTAAAATTAAATTTAGTTTTTGTTACCTGAACATAACTTGAACACTTGCCAATACAGGCGAAGGAGGGTATGGCTTTAGGTATACATCCAGGATGTTTAAGAATATGAATAACAGGAGTCATTTGGCATTCTTGTCCTAAAAACAAAAAATCCACTAGTTATAGAAGAGCAATAAAACAGGCATTTTGTTTAAAATATGGAACAAAATCGGCACTCGAAGCACTTACCTGGAGTCACTGGTACTTCTACAGATTGGGCTCTTACAGGTTTATCATCTAACTGAAAAACTGCCATTAATACAAAAATTAAAGAAATTATTTCGTAACAAAACATTTTGAAATAGTTTTAGTTCGTCCAGATCCTTTGGCGGATGAAAGTGTTGTGTGAAGTATCGAACAATTCTTACAGTATATAAAGGCGATATGCATTAATACGAAACACAAAGACTTGTGACTTTACATGAAATCCATTTTAGCGAAAACATATCTGTTTGCCACTCGACATAGCGACCCAACTGCGCTGACAAGATTTAATCGACCTTTAAATGGATACTCAGCAGCACTTAACGTTAAGTATAGATATTTAATAGCGATACACAATAATAGCAAAAGTTTTATTAGTTAGGTACCAATAAAACTTTAATACCTACTTTAATAACCTAATTGAAATACGTATTATGTAAGCAGGCACTGAGCAACAGAATTCTATTTGGGAGCTAAAGAAATGAGATATAACTCTAGACGTTGATTGCCATGTAAATGAGATACTAAATTTTTGTTGTATTCATGCAAGTCTACCTTCGGTCCTGGCGCGATGGGCATTGAGCACACAATTGACAGTCCTTTTTGGGGGTGGGGGGGGGAATCAAATAACCCCTCCCGCCCGCTTGGGCAGAGCAAAAGGGAGTGTCAGACTTTTACTGACTAAAAACCACCCGCGTCCCTTCTTAGCCCTATATGTCAAGGGTGCGGGATCTCTTACAACATTCCGCAGCCCCGACGGACGTCGGCCCTTGCCCTTCCATGTTGCTGACATCTCTTTGAGGCGCGCGTGGAACACGAACGCGCCGTCGTCACGGCCTGTCGTCGTCATAAGACGGACTGATGGCGAGCTAGCCCATCACTCACCGTCCACAGGCCCGCGTCTACGGTTTCCGGAAGTCAACACGTGGCCCCCGACGCCCGGAGCGCCTCCCGCGGCAGCTTGGACGAGAGGTTATCTCCCTCTCGTGTTCCGCCGCCACCTTCGCTAGCATCACTGCTTCTCAGAAGAAGGCGACGGCGTCCCATTCCTCCTCGCCCCGGACCATGGCTTGCACCAGGGCCGGACGCGAGAGATCGCCGCCGCCAATCACCGTGGGGCTCCGCCCAAGCGGGGCACACCTCCACTGTGTGCTCCATCGTGTCCTCCGGCCGATCCACACAGTGGTGGCATCCGAGCGTTTCCTCCCGCCTGATTCGGTGCAGGTAAGTCGTGTTTAACGACTTTTGTAAATTTCTGGTGCACAGGCTATTTTGTTTCCTAGTTGCGACTATAACTTATGGCATTTTATTGTGAACAGGTGTTTTGTTATGTTGATTCTGTTCATCGACTTTTGGTGCTGACTGTACCTCCCGAAACAACCGTGTCCGGTGAGGACCTGCGACAGACGAAAGGTGAGGGAGCCGTGGCGCCTCTCTAGCCACTCCTCAAATAAGGGATTTACCGCCACTATCGTGGCGTGCCCACAATTGACAGTCCTTACACGGGAAATCAAAATTCTTGCAATACAGATACTGATACTGTTAGCCTGTATAATCCAACTGCAGGGCAAAGGCCTCTCCCCATGACTTCCAGTTATTTCGATCCAAGGCCAATGTGGACGGGCCGCGGGTAGTCCAACGGTTATCGCGGCCTCGACATAGAGAAGGAACATGGGTGGTTTTTAGTCAGTAGAAGTCTGACACTCCCTTTCGCTCTGCCCAAGAGCGGGAGGGGTTATTCGATGATTTTACACCCACCAAAAAAAAAAAGGCCAATGTGGACCACTGGTCATTGGTCTTGTCCAGATCGTCTCGCCATCTTCTACGAGGTCTACCGCGACGCCTTCTGACTATGTCAGGACTCCAGAAAGTGGCTATTTTGGCCCACAGCTCATTGGGCATGCGGCAGACGTGCCCTGTCCAGTCCCACTTAAGCTTAGCGGCTTTTTGAGCTTAGCGGCTTTTCTTGCAATAATTCAAACCAATTTAAGGAGTGTCCTGAACTCGTAAAAAAACGTGTGTCAGTCCTTCCAACAAACTACTTCCATTGGACTAAAATGTGTGGCTCCGGTTTCAAACGTGTACGTATGTCCGTTTCTTTGTTCCCTCATCACTCCTAAACGGATGAAGGGATTTGAATGAAATATACGTCGTTAGATTTGTCTTGATGGCGCGAGTGTCACTGGCTACATTAAAATTAAGAAACAAAGAAAAATTGCGGGTTTTGGGGGCCATATCGTAGATTTGAAAAAAATAAAAAATCCATTACCATCGAGTAGGGTATCAAAATGAAGGGGTTTAAAAGGAGATTACGAAAATATATATGACACTTATATGTTTAAAATAAATTCAAAGTCACAAATTCCCTAAACAAACACAAAAGTTAAATCATCTGCGAACTATTTTACGCGATCAACGAAAGAACATACACAAAAGAACTAAAAAGTTGGAAATAAAAGAAGAACAAAACTTGGAAGCAGGCGGGGTCCATTTTATTTTCATTTCATTATTTAATATTCAAATGAACCCCGCCTGCTTCCAAGTTTTGTTTAATTTGAAATGTGCTTGTTTGGTCCTTTTCAGTTTTTTCAGTCGGGTTTTTTGGTTTTTTAAAGCTACTTTTTTTATTTCTAACTTTTTAATTCTTTTGTGTTTGTTCTTTCGTTGGTCGCGTTAAAAATCTTCGCAGATGATTTAACTTTTTTGTTTGTTTATATGATTTGTGACTTCGAATTTATTTTAAACATTGTCATTATATATTTTTGTAATCTCCTTTTAAAAACCCTTCATTTTGATACCCTACTCGATGGTACCTAATGGATTTTTTTTATTTTTTGAAATCCGCGATATGGCCCCCAAAATCCGCAAATTTCTTTTCTTTTTTAATTTTAATGTATGCCAGTGACACTCGCGCCATCAAGACGAATCTAACGACGTATATTTTATTCAAATCCCTTCATCCATTTAGGAGTTATGAGGGAACAAAGAAACGGACATACATACATACATACACGCCAAACACATAACTCTCCTTTTGGGCTTCGCCGTAGTCGGGTGAAAATAGAATGGACCCCGCCTGCTTCCAAGTTTTGCTTCGTCGCAGTCGGGTGTAAAACTAGAAGGCGTATAATAAATTCTGTAGACCTATCACAATATTGTATTGAGGACCTCCATGGTGCCTGTCGGGGCCGCGGGTAGTCCACCGGTTATCGCGGCCTCGACATAGAGGGCGAAGAAGGAACATGGGTGGTTTTTAGTCAGTAGAAGTCTGACACTCCCTTTCGCTCTGCGCAAGAGCGGGAGGGGTTATTCGACGATTTTACACCTACCAAAAAAAAGGACCTCCATGGTCCCGTCGGAGCTGCGGGTTGTTCGAAAGAGATACTGCGGCCTCGGCACAAAGGCAAAAAAGGAACATGGGTGATTTTTAGCCAGTTGAAGTCTGATACTTCCTACCGCTCTGCCTAGAGTGGTAGGAGTCATTTGATGATTTTCTCGAAGGTCCTCCATGGTCTCAACCATGACCACTATATCGTTGGCAAACCGAAGGCGAGTGTTGTAGGTACTCGCATTGACTTTGGTGATTAGTTCTTTCCATTCCGAACCAAGAAGATATTCTCCAGTGCAAACAGGAATTTTATTCTCGTTTGTCACACCACAATTTTTTCCAAGCCTATTTTCTATTCCTAAGTTCTATAAAGTGTTGTCCAAGATATACTACTTATTGAAATTAAAAACCTTATAATTACGATTTTTATTAAATTAAAAACTTTCAAATTACGTTATTACCCGACTGCGGCGTAGCCCAAAAGGAGCGTTATGTGTTTGAGCCAAACAGGGTGTAAATTAACCCTTGACACATACGTCAACCAAGCATTCTGTACATCAAACTAAATGACCCTACGCAAAATTTTTTGCTGGGAATCGACTTTTGTTTGGGGTCAAAAATCAAATTTTACGGTAAAACTCAATGTAGCACTCTTAAAACATTGTGCTAGTAGATGCTTTGAATAGTAAACGGGTCACGGAGCTCATTTAAGTAAAGTTATAACCTGACAAACTAGTATTTACATAAAAAAGCTGTGCAAAATTTGGAACTTTGATCCCCAATATCTCCGTAACTAGAGGGTTCCCGGGTATGGTCTAGAACCAAAAAATGATCGCAGTGATGGGGAGAACAAGTGCCCTTCGTTTGCGTTAAGGGTACTTTTACACCCTTTATGTATGTACCTACCTATGTCCATTTCTTTGTTCCCTACGTACCTAACCCCTGAACGAATGAATGCATTTGAATAAAATCTTCGTCGAGATAGTGCAGGCAAAAAAACGTACACACGAATAGAAAACCGCCTCCTTTTTGGAAGTCGGTAAAAAGTAAAAAAAAGCTAAACAGTCGGCAAAGAATGAAAGTTGTAAACGCAGCCGATCAGCAGATCGACTTTAATAAAATTTATAGGTACTGCACTAGCAATAACCGTATACAGTCACGATCTGGAAAAAACATTGTTGTGACAATTTACCGGAGAAAAAAAATCTAGTTTGTCATACCTACTGGTGTGATAAACTGATAACCTGGTGTGACTACGAGTCGGCAACGCTTAGTAGTGAGATGGGTCTAGAAGTAATTTTTCCGTAACTGGCGTTCAAAAAGACGCTCGCGCGTTTTCCCTCACTGTTTGCACGCAACTGACAAAACTCCACACTCCAGTCCATTATTAATTGATATTGATACCAACCGCGAAACTCACTTCACCCCGCACCACTAACAATACTAAGTAGAAAAGGCACTACAGTCACTTGCGTCTGTCTATTTTTCGTTATACATACTAAGCTGAAAAGGCACATCTACTCAGAGTCCTTTCTTCTTATGACCATGTAGAGAAGTCTTTTCATTTTATGATGAACTAGCTATTGCCAGCGGCTTTGTCTGCTACAACTCGAAAATTATTCCACGGGAAGATTCAATCGGGATAAAAACCATCCTTTGTATTCATCCAAGGTGTCAGCTAAGTCCATACCAAATTTTAATAAAAACGCTCCAGCCGTTTAGACGTGAAAAAGTAACAAACATAATACTCACAAACTTTCGGCTTTATAATATTAGTGAGATAGTGTGATTACACATTTCGTGAGTAAAAAAGACGCTTCTCCTAAAATCGTTCTTTCAACTTAGTGCTCGGCAGAAATGTCTTTTCTATTTAGTATATATTTAATTCATTTAGCAAATTTATAAATCTGACTGTTAAATCCGCAAAAATATAAAAATACTAGTGGATGGCATTTTTTTCGCTGATTGCGAATATGTATGTAACTCAATTTCGAAAAAAAAATTAAATACTTACGACTTTTTACCCGACTGCGGCGAAGCCCAAAAGGAGGGTTATGTGTTTGGCGTGTATATGTATGTATGTAAGTATGTATGTATGTATGTCCGTTTCTTTGTTCCCTTATAACTCCTAAACGGATGAAGGGATTTGTATGAAATGTACGTCGTTAGATTCGTCTTGATGACGCGAGTGTCACTGGCTACATTAAAATTAAAAAAAAAAAACAAAAATCATTGCTGGTTTTGGGGGCCAAATCGTGGATTTCAAAAAATAAAAAAAATCCATTACCATCGAGTAGGGTATCAAAATGAAGGGTTTTAAAAGGTGATTATAAAAATATATGACACCTATATGTTTAAAATAAATTCAAAGTCACAAATTCTTTATACAAACATAAAAGTTAAATCATCTGCGAAGTATTTTACGCGACCAACGAAAGAACAAACACTAAAGAACTAATAAAAAGGTAGAAATAAAAAAGTAGTTAAAAACAAAACTTGAAAGCAGGCGGGGTTCATTTGAATACTAAATTATGAAATGAAAATAGAATGGACCCCGCCTGCTTCCAAGTTTTGTTTAATTTAAAATGTGCTTGTTTTTTGCTTTTCAGTCTTTTCAGTCGGGTTTTTTAGTTTTTTAACTACTTTTTTTATTCCTTATGGTGGCGGCAGCTGTAACGTCACAACGTCACTTTTTGAAGCACTGTATCGTCTTAATTTTTTGTTTACGTAAAAAAAGACAAAATATTTGGCCAATAGTTTTTAGAAATCTATCTGACGGACTAATTGGATTTTTTAGTCAACTACCCGATTGTGGGATCTGTTACACCGAGAATAGACGACGTTGCGCCACATAATAGGCATGACGAAAGATTTTGAAATCCTCTTCCGTAATGTGGGTACATCTTTTTTATTTACGAAAAAACCTTTATTTCAGTAATAAAGTAAAGTTTAACGAAGATATAAGCCATTTTTGAAAAAAAAATTAAATAGAGCGCGAAAACAGCTCGCAGTGTCATGGCGTCGGGTCTGACGTCACGCCTATGTAAACATGGAAATGTCAAAGCGCAGCTAGAGGAAACTAAAACAAACATTACCATAATTCGTGTGTTAAAAATGAATAACAAAGTTTATAAGTGGTGTGCGGTGCCTCAGTGTAAAAACACATCAATAGCAATAGTTTTAGCATTACATTGAATGCCAAAAATGTTGTCCTCTGGACCTGCATAGCTGACCCGGTGATTATGATAGTAGGTTGTTACTATGAGAAAAGATACTAGTACATGCTTTGTAGTTACAGAAATTTACTCCTTTTGTTGGTTATTAACTCAGTAGCAAACTTTTATTACAAGTTGCGAAGGAGCTAACCTCAAAAATAAACTGACAAGTTTATTGTAAAAATAACATATGAAAGTGAAAATAAACTAAACTCCTACAAGCTCAAAACGAGTTTGTTGTATTTTATAGTGTTAGATACTTACAAAATTTACTTACAGGGAGGTTTTCATATTTCGGAACTCGGACGAGCAAAATTCTTTATTTGACCCAAGGAAATCGCCCAACATCAGTAAATCTATCCTGGGCAAATTTGAACTGTTTGCTTTTACAAAGCCTGATTCCATTGCTAAAGATGTTCACAAAGTATTGTAGTAACAAAAAAAATATCCAAATGCGTAATCGGCAACAAAACAACACAGTGAGCTAGTGACAGCTAGTGATGTTTACATTGGCGTGACGTAGTGCGCTATGATTGGTGTTTCAATCAAAATGGCCGATATCAGTATTTTAATCTTTTATTTTATTAAAAATCTTACTAATCTTAATTTTTTAAATAAAACTAAATCAGTGTTTTAAATCCTTCTCGTATGTAATTTCCCCTAATATCATTAAATCATTGATTCTTTGACTATGTCGTCACGCCTATTCAATCCATAGACTAATATATGTATATAATATATTCAATCGGCTGCACCCAAGCTGCACCAAATCTGGAGTGACCACCGAATAACTTCAAATATCAATACGTTTCGTATAAAACGTAAATGATTTTTTTTTTTTGGTTGGAAATCAGGTGTTTCGACCTTCAGACAAATATATATGTCTCGCTAGTGAAGTGAATTAAATACAGGTTTAACTCATTAAAATTATTTATTTTAAGATTGTGTCACACCACACAACTGTTAAATAACGGGATTATAATATTTTATTACAAAATACACAGGCACCGAAGATTTAAACTAAGTTATTTTATCATATTTATATATAAACCCTTGACCATTTATATTATCTATTATACAGGGTGTTAGGTTAAACGAGAGACATAATTGAAGGAGGGTATTCAGTATTCGATTCTCGTTCCAAATAAGTTAAAAAAAAACTATAATAACCTTAATTTGTGACATAATTGTCCCATGACCCCCGTACGCTCTCCAGACCTCACTGTATTAGACGTTTCTGTTTCGAGTGGTTCTGTCTGTTATATAGCAATGTTTCTTTTTGTTCATATTTTTACTACTATCATGTACCTAAGAATATGCTTAGGTATATGCGGGTTTCAATCTGTCCCTCATTTAAACTAACATACTGTACAATTTGTTTTGCTATTTTCACATTTCCATAGAATATGCCGAGTAGAGTTTCTACAAAACATTAACGACTGTAGTCTCCGCATTTATAGCATTTGCAATCATCGGGTTCTCGCAGGCGCACTTCCATGATGGCACTATCTTCGTCTTCGAGCCTAACACCATCAGGATCGTAGCAGTGAGTCAGGGTAACCAAGCGTTCACGCAAGTAGTTTTCTCGGCAGCAGAAACAGTCCTGCAATTGACAACATTTCATATTTTTAACTTGTGAGTATTATTAAGTAATATAAAAGCAAATCCAAAACTAGGACACCCATATTTTTTTGTTTTTCGAAATTATGTACTTTTCATTCATTTATTTTAAGTTTCAAATTCGGCGCGTTCTAAAAAGACGTAAGCGCCAAATGACGTCATTCTTACGGTGGAATGGCGATATAATCTTTGCTTTACTGTGACACGACAAAAAAATTGAAAAGAGTCACACTTGTCTTGTCGTTGTCACTTTGGCAACTTGTCATACTCGTTGGCGCAGGCTGGTACAAAACAATATTTTGGTTCCTTTATTGGCGTATATGTTTCTTTGGGATCCATTTTATTGGGGAAATATCAATCAAAAGTTGATAATACTAACAGTAAGCGTGTCGAGTTTGAAAAATAAATTGTTCAATTTTATGAAAAATTTAAACTTCAGTGACATTCAACATTGACAAATTGACGTCTTGTTTGACATTATTGTTTTCATAAAAAATATTGAATGCTTAGGCAAAGATAACTACATCATTCTGCCGTATATATGACGTCATCACATGTTTTTTGGTTTTCATTTTTTTTCTCAGAAATAAAGGAATCAAAAAATAAATAAAATACATGTATGAACTCAGGATACGAAAATAAAGAAATGGTATTTTTATTTTAAGGTGGTGTCAGTTTTGAAATGTTGTGAATTAGAACAGACTTACCTAGGTACATTTTTAAAACAATTTAATAAGTCTCCAGGATAGTAATCGTAATATTTTGACTTAAAAGTTACTACCATAATTTATTATTATTAATTAAAAATAAGTAAAAAAAATATTATGATAAAAATCTTTGTGCTTTAGATTTAAGGACAAAATAGAGATAAAACCAAAAAAACTGTCAAAAACATTAATACCTTTGAAAATCCCGTTGGAGCAGAAATTGATGGTCGCACTTGACTACTGCACATACCCTCACATTTGTTGACACTTACTTCCCCGCTGCATGATCTTACTAATCTACCCATATCGTCGTATTCCTCTGTAATGTTTGAGATAAAACAATTAAAATAAAAAAAAACAATATCAGTTGTTTTTGTATAGGTACGCCATTTCTGGACGATGCAAAAGGAGTATTACGACAGGTAGAATGAGTTTCTATAAGTGTGCCTACGGATGTTTTACATTCATAAAACAAACGAGACGACACGTTTGGCGCAGTGGCTGAGCGATTGGACTGCTGCGTTGCGTGTCATGGGTTCGATCCCCGCACGAAACAAATATTTGTAAGGCCTACAGATAGTTGTTTCGGGTCTGGGTGTCTGTGAGTTTAAATGTTTGTAAACGCACCCACGATACAGGAGAAATTCCTAGTGTGGGGCAACGTTTTTTTTTTTAAATAAAAAAATATCGTTGGCCCTTTGTGCTACAGTCGACCAGCATTTTTTTTTTGTTTAATTATAATAAATACCTAATAAATATCCTTGGACATTTCACACAACGCCATCTAGTCCCAAGCTAAGCAACCTAATGCTTGTGTTATGGTAACGAGATGGCTGATAAACTACATAAATACATTTTTTTTTTGTAAATACATACATATTATAGATAGAAAAACACCCAGACTCGGAACAAATACTTGTAGGTCGTACAATTATTTGTTCCGTGCGAGAATCGAACCCGCGACATGCTGCGCAGCAGTCAATCGCTCAACCACTGCGCCAACCGTGTCGTCTCGTTTGTTTTATGAATGTAAAACATCCGTAGGCACACTTATAGAAACTCATTAATTAATTGATTAATTAATTGGTTATCATTAATTAATTGTTAACAAAGTGCAAAATGAGACAACAATGACAACATTTAAAAAATATTTTAAAAGAATGTAGAATACCTTTATTTACGTGTATTTCAGATGGAATTGTTTCACAAGGTTCTTCTGCTGTACATTTTATTATGACCATAAATAATACTTGGATAGTATAAATTGATAATATCGTAAAATTTGTTGAAGACATATTTAGAACTCAATGTTGCCCTCTTTGTATGACCTAAGCCGGGTTTGAAGTGGTAATATACTTTTCCCTCGCTCTATTGCCCTTTTATATAAATCTACGCTGGTACTGTGTAAGGGGATGGGGACTGGAAGCAAGATTTAGCAGCGGGTTATCGGAAATATAATTGAAATATCTTGTTAACGTAAGACGTATGTAGTGACTTGGTTTTTCAGTAGCGCAACTATGATGGAGTTGATATTTTCATATTGTGTACATTTTTCATGGGCAGTAATAAAAATAAGGTCGCATTATTTGTGTTTTTATTCATTATGCACGCGAGTTGCAATTTTATAATTTTATTTATTATCTGCATTATGTCACAATGTCAAACGCGGCATAGATAGGCATAGATCTGTCAAATTCTGTATTCTCTCCGGTTGGTTTCGATCGGGCTTGGAACAAAAGACTCATTTTAAATTGAATTTCTAGAAGTCTTTACGATTTTGTATCCGATTTAAACATAATCAAAATGAAGTTCGATGAGGATTGTATTGTGTTCTTTATTTTATTATTCTCATGGGCGGAATATCTGTGGGAGTTATATTTGTCTTTGCGGCAGGTAATTATGTCTTATCTTGTGCGGTGTTTGCATCTATTCATTACTTTCTCACACTTTTATCAATATATATTATTGTTAATACATTAATAGGATCGTTTTTGATTTTGTTGGAGTATTTTTATTGATATATTCACATAAACCTTGCATTTCCCTCTAAGGTTTGTGTGCTGTGATAAGCTTTAGCACAATCACGCCTAGACACGTACTATGTTAGCGTAATGCTACTATGTAATCATGATAATTTTGTTGCAGTTAAAAATATACAAGACAAACAATACCATACCAAATGATCTGAAGGAAATGTTAAATGAAGAATCTTTCAAAAAAGCACGGGTCTATGGTATCGACAAGTCGCAGTTTAGAATGGTCAAAGAATTTTACAGCATAGCACTAACATCTGTAATTCTATATAATCGTTGGATATATGTGGCATGGCATAAGTCAGAAAATATTGCAGCTAGCTTAAATATTGGTCCTGATAGAGAAATTCTGATCAGTTGTGTATTTATGACTTTTGTAACATTGTTTAACTTTGTTGTGAATACTCCATTTTCCATATACGGAACATTTGTATTGGAACAAAAACATGGATTCAACAAGCAGACCATAGGCTTTTTTATAAAAGATCAATTAAAGTCCTTACTGCTTAGCCTTGTTATCACACTTCCCATTATATCCATAGCTATATATATCATAATGCTTGGAGGAAACATGTTTGTTGTGTGGCTGTGGTTGTTCACCACGGTGGCAACAGTGTTATTATTGACAATATATCCTTCAGTGATTGCTCCACTATTTGATAAGTTTGTACCTCTACCTGATGGCTCTCTAAGAAAAGGAATTGAAAATTTAGCTTTGAGGCTTAATTTTCCCTTATCTCAAGTATACATTGTTGAAGGATCTAAAAGGTCAGCCCATAGTAATGCATACTTCAGTGGCTTGTTTGGTGCTAAGAGGATAGTTTTGTTTGATACATTATTAGAGAAGTTTGATGAAGAAAAAAAAGTAACCGTGGGGTGTACAGAGAGTGAAATATTAGGGGTTTTAGCTCATGAGCTTGGGCATTGGAGCTGCAGTCACATTTACAAGTCAATTGCCCTGACTGAGGTGAACTTGCTTCTGTTATTCAGTGCATTTGGACTATTGTTCAAATATTCTATGTTGTATACAGCCCTTGGCTTCCCTGCTGGACAAGAACCAATAATTATTGGCTTAATTGTGGTTTTACAGATGATCCTTGCACCATATAATTCTGTGTTATCTTTCTTTGCTACAGCACTCTCTAGAAAGTTTGAATTTGAAGCAGACAACTTTGCTGTTTCACTCTCTTACCCTACTGAGTTGAGGTCTGCTCTAATTAAGTTAGGAAAAGACAATTTGGATTATCCAATTTATGATAAATTATATTCATCTTGGTACCACTCACACCCAACATTGTTACACAGAATCGAAAATATAAAGAACCAAGTTAATGTTAAACAGGAATAATATTTTTAAGGTATATTATTAAGAATGTACAATTTTATAATGTCCATACATTTTTAGCAGTACAAGTAAAAATATACTTCTGTGTAGTTGTGAATTGCATTTTGTAGTATATTCTAGTCCAGTCTTTTTATTTTTCTACTTTTCTATCTTTATGCTTTCTCGAAGCCAATTTAAATCCTGTACAGGCGCGCACAGCCCTATTGTAACTCACAAACTAAAATATATTCCGATTTTTCAAATCTTACCAGTGATCTAGTATTTTATCAGACACAAGATTTTTACACAACAGCATTTATTGTCAAACGTAGGTATCCTACATGTATAGTAGGCATACAAATGTAATGAAACAATAAATATGATTATGTAGTATAATATATATTTATTTACCTTACTAGTCACTTCCGCCTTATACCTCCCTGACACTAAACCCATGGAGTTGGATATTTCATAAAGAGTTTAGACTACAGTAACTCAATAAATTCTTTCAGCTTCCTCTAAAGAGTCTGGCAACGGAGAATCTTTTGTTTCAGGTAAAGGCATTATCATAAATATTTGTGCAATTGAAACAATAGCCAGTAAAAATATTGGAAAATCTGTAAATATGGCATCTAATGTAACGACGGCCGGAGCAACCATGGACGCAATGCGAGCAAAAGTTGTCACTCCGCTGACACCAACGTTCCTTCCCAATGTTGGAAATAGCTCTCCCGAAAATAAATATAATGCTGGTATTGTGCCCTGAAATGATAAATAACTTTGTAGTGGTAATAATAATAGTTTATGGTGCCACATGCATGGCTCATGTTATGAGGGTGCTAGACTTGTATAAAATTGATGCAACCCTGCGCACCTTCCTGCTATCGTGTATGGGGCAATGGAGGACCGTCCTGCGCTATCCAGGATGTCGGCAAATCCAAAGGAATAGTGAACCGATAAGGATAGAGCGGGTATATTTCAGGGCCACAGTTTGAGTCCACTTTGGTTCTGCTCTTAGCCTTGAATCCTCTTAGCACGCTGCTGGAGGATTCAGGTCTAGGCTATCGATTGAAGAGACGTGGTCAGGTCTCGCCTCTTTTACATGGATGACCTGAAACTTTTTGCCCCCAACGATTTGCAACTGATGGAGCTAGTAGTAACATCAGGATAGAATTTGGTGTGGACAAATGTGCGGTCATTCATGTAAAGCGAGGGGAGATTGTGGAATCTGTGGGAACCTGTGGGAACCCAGCTCACAGATTCCATAAATCTTAGATCCCTCTCAGCAACCGAAACCTATAAGTATTTGGGTATGTCGGAAGCGCTGGGCATCAACGTTTCCGACATGATGTAATCGCTGAAGGAGAGCTTTGGCCGCCTGAGCAGAGTATTTAATAGTCTTTTATCCGGCGGAAATAAGGTGCGTGCCCTCAACGGTTGGCTCTTGCCGGTTTTGATGTACTCTTTCGGCATACTCAAATGCACTCCAACAGAGCTAGACGCCCTGGATAGCATAGATAAATAAACTTTTCTGGATAGGCGGGTCCGTACATTGTTGACGACATATCGAATGCATCACTCACGTTCTTCGGTTATGAGACTGTATATCCCACGGAAGTGTGGAAGTCCAGGATTTTTAAATGCTAAGACTCCACAATCGTGAGATATGCAGTCTCAGAGAATATTTCCTCGAAACTGACATGGGGATGCATCGAGATATTGTCGCAGTGGACAAGGGCCTTACCCCGCCCTCCTTGGCAGGAAATGTAAGATCCCGAAACCCTAAGGACGCTCTACCCATGCACAACTCATGGTAGAGCTTTATACACCGCTCTCTCCGATCATTTGTTTAGAATTACTACTACGCTACTGGAACCAAGGTGCTCCAGCATCTGTAGAATCGTTTTTTTTTTTGTCAGAACAAAGTGTACAAATTTTGTATGTGGCGCACATATTCACAGTAGAATAGGAGCCACTTTCCTGTTGCACTCCCCAGTTCAGCAGGAAAGTGGCTCCTAATCTAACGTAGGTACTCCTCGATGCAGGTTGCGTCCCATACTAAAGGCTTGCCCATATTCCAACGCATCAGCGTCATGCTGTCTGCTCTCTTCTCACCGACACGTATAAGCCATTCGAAACCGCTAGTACACCGGCCGTTGGCAAGAGCTCGACGAATAATGTTGTTGATTCGACCTGCGCTCCTAGCAGGACAGACCAAGGTGCCCGAAGTTGTCGACTGCTTCACCGCAGTGACATCGGTATGAACCAACACAAGGTGCGCCTAAGCGAAGGCTTGTATCGAGCTGAAATGGTGGATGACGGGATTGCCTGAAGCCATAAGCCCGACTCCCTTTCCCACATGGCCAGCAGACGGGTACGCTCTGCAGTTTTATCACATAATGTATTCCGTATAATTCTACAGAGCGGCCCGCCTTTGAGAGGACTGATAGTCGGCCAAATACGTATTGGGACAAGCCTTTTTCAATCATCGGTAAAAAACGGTACCTCTTACCTCAAAATCGCCCAGCGAGAAAGAGAAAATAATTATATTTCTTCATTATATGTTTTATGTGTTTATAGCTGACCAATTCTCAAATATTTTCAACAAAGGTAGACCTAAAATAGTCTTTAACTATAAATTCTACGATTCATTTTCACACATTGCTGACTTACCGCCATTCCTGCAAAACCTATTCCAGCAAATAGTAGCCTCGGTAAGTCGTTATACATGCCCCTGGGTATCGTCAATATGAATACGAAGCACGCAGCTGTAACTATTTGGTATATATACACGGTAGTCTTCCTTCCTACTCTCGTTATTATGAAGATGCATGTCACTCCTCCAGATAATGAAATTATTCCAGTTAATGATACAGCTACGAAGATGTTTCCACCTATCGAGCCTAAGTATTGTGAAAATGTATAAAAAGCCAAACCGGTACAAAACCTGAAAGTGAAAAATGTATGTATATAAAAATATACGAGTATATGTATCAATGTATTAGTGCCCATTGCCTAGGTAAGGCCCTAGCTAGGTCCCTAAGTATTATTTATCAAATAAGTACCTTGGTGAATTTATTACAGCTCTGTTAGTCATGCATAATACATTACTTACCAATTCATCGAAAGCAAAATAGTTTTCTTTCTCATATTTTTCGATTTTATGAAAGCCATGAACTCGGGCTCCTGGTGTTTCTCATGTTTATGCTCATTTATTAATTCTCGAATTCGTTTGGTATTGAAATACTTATTGTTTTGTCTAGTGATTTCCTTTAAAACTACTGCAATTAGATGGAGACATTAACAATGTACTATTTAGCATAGGTATATACCATAGTAGGTACTTATGTACCTTAGCAAAATCAAAATCGGCCTGCAGATAATGTTCACAATGCTGGATCACAGCCCTCCTCTCTTAATCAGGGAATGTGCATAATCCACAGCGCGGCCCAGCCATCATGAGGTAACTATTAAGGCACGTGTGGAACACTAGTTAACACTAGTCCGGAGGGCGATGGATATCCCCGAATCGGTCGCCCTTGGTCTTTTAGTGGTGCCGGCAGAGGGCGTTATCCACCATCTGCCGATCGATGCCTGGTGCATCTGCTGAGGGATGGAAGGAAGCTCGTCATCTCCCTTTCCACAGCTTCCTTCTGCGACATGATGGATTCATCACTGCATCAGGACTCTGCGCTGCCAACCATCAAGCAAACAACGGTCGACAGGCCTTAAGGTCACCTCCTACCTCTGCAATGAGTGCACTATGAGCTCATCCTACACGACACAGTCTGCCAGCGTATGCCGCCAAGGAGTGGACACAGTGATGGAACCACGGGTCCGGCTCCCTGCTTACATACCTACCTAACTCAAGTGTCACGCATTAGGTAAGTAAATGCTATAGACGTAAAGCCGTACATAGCTGAACCTACATTAGTCAATAGGTTCGAAATCAGTACCTACCAATAGCTTCTTCTGTATGTCCGGTTGCCAACAACCATCTCGGCGATTCTAGCACCCAAAACCAATACAATATAAACAATGAAGAAAGTAACCCCAATGCAAATTCAAGTTTTCGCCAGTCCCGGAGCCAATATGCTAATCCAGCCATAATTGCATTACCTAGACCAAAGGGTAGTTGATAAATCACAGGAATTAAAGTACGCCACTTGCCACTTACCACCTAAAATTAAAAATAATATTAAAAGCTGCCAAATGCATGTCGTACGTACCACGCACAATGTAGGGCTCCGTAGTTGCCCATCAAAATATGTAAACTTATTAAACTGATTAACGATACCACGTCTTACCACCCTGCTTAAGTGCCTACCTACCTCCGAACGATGATTTTTATTGTAAAAATAAAACAAACTTACATTTGCAGTTTTGAGACCTGCGCTCCCATACATTACTTAGAGGAAAATATTTTATACAAGTACCTACATTTTATAAGTTGGTCGACTATTACTCGTAAACTTGTAAAGCTTACTTAGCTGGAATAGTTTTCCTTTTATTTTCGTTATCTAAGCGATTAGAACAAACTCGCAATATTTTTTTAAGACCTAGCCAACGATATCCCACACAATGGACTATGCGGGAAAAAAAATCATACCCACTTTAATGTGCACTGGGGCCATCACCTAAAAAGATTTTTTTTTCACTATTTTGCTCTAGCACTTTCTCGGCGTTACTAATTTGTATATTCATGCCAATTTACAGCCTTGCAGTAGGTACTAAGATTCTTTGAGATATAGTGCGGACGGACAGACATACAGACGGACATGGCAAAATTTATGGGTTCCATATTGACTACGGAACCCTAAAAATGAAGATAGATTTAGGTATTTTAGTTTTTTTTTTTTATAGATTTTGCCGCTTCTAAAATCTTTTTATTTAAGTTTAAAATTTACCTCCATACAAATAACGAAGGATATTATACCAACGCCACCGGACGCTAACGCTAGAATGAACCAATTGACCAGAAACACCGAGTACCACGGAATCACGCTGGCTGCTATACTAGCAACGCCTTCGACAACTATCGCAGTTATAAGAGGTTTTCTTCGACCATGTTTGTCAGCCCAAGATCCGAAAAGAATACCTCCTATTACTATTCCCCACATCATTACACACTGGCATACCTAAAAAGATATTGCAATGGTAGATATATATATTTATCAATTTATCAATTGGGTTACCTAGCTATTATGTTGTGTCATAGATATCCTATTAAGGTAAATAAGTTTCTGCAAACAAAATGTAATGTAGATAATAGGGATGTTTACTGACTTACGAAGATAAAACGCGTCAAATATTTGAGTGGGGGGTTGTGACGTCACTCACCGGTAAAGAATGACATACTAATGTCTCGGAAAATGACGTCACACGACTTTTCAAAGCACTGTATCGTCTTCATTGTTGTTTACGTGAAAAAATAAAAAATACGTGTCGTGTCCAAATTTTTTTTTGGAAATCTATCTGACGGACGAATTACATTTTTTTTGTTAAATATCCTATTAGAATTATTTATTATAACATCACACTCATATTTCCCGAAGGGGTGGGCAGACGTGTAAGGGTGGTACGCACAATTTAAAAAAAATAGGGTAGCAAGTTGTTAAAAAAAAATCTAATTACCTAGTCCGTCAGATAGATTTCCAAAAAATTTTGGACACCTATTTTTTCTTTTATCTCGTAAACAAAAAAAAATGAAGACGATAATAGTGCTTCGAAAACTGTTTAGTCTTTGTCAATTTTCATTAATTTGATAGAACAAAAAACACGTACCTATCCAATATTTTTTGAAAATCTAACTGACAGACTAAACAGAATCATATTTTGTTTAGTCAGGAAATATCACTATTCTCACATATCACATCATCATAACATCACGCCTACGATTCCCTATAGGGGTAGGCAGGGTGAACCTTTTGCAGTCTCCGTGGCTGCTACTGAGAATTTCCTGGTGGATTAACACAATAAGTAACTCTATGATCGACCCGGGAATCGAACCACGGTCATCATGCTCAGCAGTCGCACTATTGACTTCTTGACCAATGAGGCAGTCTATCTTAGAATAATATTAAAATTATGAGCTACGTACATGAACCAGCCAATGTCTGTCGCATACCAAATTCCACTCAGACGTGATTGTTCGCTTAAACACCTTTAAGTCATATTCAAAACTTTTACATGGTACAAGTGGAATCAGACACTTGTCGATTTGTGGGTCAATTGAAAGTAAATCTGGATCAAAAATTAAGCAGGGGTATTCTTCCACGTGCTAAAACAGGAAATAAAATATTGTTCAGTACCTAACTTATATACCTGCAATAAATAGGTATTTATACAAAGGTGTATGGGAAATCGACGCATAGGCCGTTACACACGAATTCTATGATTCTGGTAGGGTATAGAAAAAACACCCACACAGACAGCAAAAAATCTGCCGTTTCATACAAAAGAGCTGATATCTGACAAAATGTCAACCAAGTGCATGTCGGACCACGCACAATGTAGGGTTCCGTAGTTGCCCATCAAAATATGTGAACTTGCTAAATTGATTAACCACCCTGCCTACCTGCCTCCGAACGATGATTTTTATTGTAAAAGTAAAACAAAAATTTGCACTTTAAAGCTTAATATTTCACAAACGAATCCCTTAGCCGAAAAAAAGTTTGAGCAAACTTGCAATGTTTATATAAAGACCTATCCAACGACATCTCACACAATAAAATTGGCGAGCGAAAAAAATTATCCCCACTTTAATGTGTACTGGAGATACCCAAAAAATAAAAATAATTCCATATTTTACTTTAGCACAACCTAAACCAGGTTGCCACACTTGAGTCTAACAAAAATTTACATTTTAAAGCTTAATATTTCACAAACGAATCCCTAAATCGAAAAACTGTTAGAGCAAACTCGCAATACTTTTTTATAGGCCTATCCAACAACATCCCACACAATGAAATTCGCGAGAAAAAAAAACATACCCACTTTAATGTGTACTAGAGGGAGATACCCTAAAAAGAAATTTAAATATTTTACTTTAGCACTTTGTCGGCGTAACTCATTTGTATATTCATGCCAAATTACAGCTTTCTAGTACTAAGAGTCTAGAGGTATAATGAACAGACAGACGGACATGGCGAAACTAGGTTCCATAATTATTGACTACAGAACCCTAAAAAGTAGTGCCAAGTAGGTACCACAACACTTTTCAATCAACTGACGCAGTCGTCAGTTGATTGAAAAGTGTTGTGTTGATTGAAAAGTGTAGTCTTGCAAATCATGCATTGGTCTAACTAGGTAAGTAGGTACCTACTTATTGTTAAATGTAGCATAGTGCAAACGAGCTTACTGGCGCACAAATTCGTCTCCATTCTTCAACACTGTATTTATCAAAGGTTGGTGGTTTAGTACACCAGAAATCTTGTAGAGGGGCCATAAAAATAATATTTAATTGATAGTAAGCGATGGGCAATTTCAAGAGCGCCATTAATATACTAATTTTTAGTTGCCACTTTCCGAAATCACCGATGATTTTTGTCGTTACATCCTCGCAAATAGAAACAGGTTTATCTCGTTCTGAAATAAATTACAACTTTACTTTTGTATTCACGAGATAGTGTCTACTGTGGAAAAATACCGACTTAGTTTTTTCCTTAGGGGAGGGTCCGTTTGAATAGTGTCATCAGTGCCGTAAGTTAACATTCCGTAAGTACCTAATAGGTAGGTATAGAAAAAACAATTAAAATAGTTATGAAATTCAAATAATATTGTGACTAAGAAATGAAATAACTCCAATCCCAATTACATATGACATTTCTTGTCAAAGTTATGCCAAACCTTACGCCAAAACCTAAGAGGTTTAGAGGTCATTTCGTTTTGTAGGTTCTAGGCAGTTCTATAATCGTGCTGGGAGTCTGGGAGCTGTTACTGCCTGCACCGCTGTGCCTCACCTTTTCTAGAAACAATTACTACATGAATAACACTTTTGCAATAGCACTTTTTTTTCACAAATGCTTTTAGCTCCCAGTAACTTTAGAGACACTGCGTGTACTCGTGTACTCACTTCATTAATCATTTTTTTTTGTCTCGTTTGTATGAAACTGTGTCTAACAGAGACGGCTGTTTTGTTTCTACCCAACCATCGAGAATATCCGCTAAAAATAAGCCTAAGATATAGTTATTTGTTATATCTGGAACACAATCACTCGGTATTTAAATTCTTTAGGGTTCCGTGGATTAGTTCTTCAATATTTATAATTGAACCAAATATATGATTTTTTGATTGTATTCAAAGTTGTTGTCACTTTAATCTTAACCATGTAACTGCAATATGTGTCACTTTTTTCCGTTAAATATTAATGACTTACTAACTCGTGTTGCGAGATGACCATGTACGCAAATACTGGAAAATAGTAGGGAACCCTATTAGTGTTTCCTTAATCAGTCTTGTCGTAATTTTCATAATCATGTCTGCTGTTGTCAATAATTGTGTGCATTCACGCTACCTATTCGTGGTTTTGAATGAGAAATGAAGAAATGTAATGAAGAGTAGCTAAGTTTTAATTGGTCTTATTAAATTGTTAAAGTATTTTACAGTGAATGTTCAAGTGCAAAAGTTGTAAATCATGCCTTTGGCTAATACTTCGTCCTCCGATCCTTGGCGAATGCAGAATGTTGGAGATAACACGGTACATTTAGAATTTATTGACGTTGTAATTGTGTTTTGGGTCTATTCCTGATCTCGATTCTCGATATTTGTAAGAAACAATCCACCACCCCTATAAATCGATAGAATATAACTTACGATCATTTCTTCGCAAAATCTCCTTTTTACGCCCACTAAACTATCCAGAATAAAGTGCAGCTAATTATTTTTAATTTATCTTTCTTTCCGTTCATTTACACTAAAGGGCCCTAGTTTAATTAAAACGATTCCATTCTCAATTCAATTTAAACAATGAATCCAGGAAACTTTAAAAATCATGTCAGTGCCAACTTACAAGGAAAAGTGACATGGTACTATGTAAACAGCTTGTATTGTATGATTCATTTACTTTTATGTATTAACAAGTATTAATAGTAATCCAATTGTAGTCAAACACTGAAGATGTGCTTTAATATTGAATACCTGTGAATTATGTTTTGCTAAAAAATAGAATAAAACTTGATTGTTGATAGTTATGAAATTGATTGATAAAATGAAACAGGTAATACCTACTTTCCTTTCAAGAGTTGAATGCTGATGTTCTTTCTATTCTTACATTAAAGTAACAAAATAAATATTTCTTACTGATCAAGTAAGTTATAATTGTGTTTATAGAACAACCCTGTCAACAAAATAAAATGCCTCATTCATTGAATGCCAAGGGGAAGGACAGTAGTATCTTTTAGATTAGAATTTAGGAATGGTTTTAAAAAGAGATGTTTTAAAATGAACTAATGATTGTTCAGATTAATGTGGGGAAGTGTGTGCAAATAGATCTTTGTTTTACATGGACATTATGACACTACATACATGACTAAATATGTAATTAACAGTATTCAAATATATTTTTAGCTTGGTACATCTGCACAGGCAGCCAACAGTCTTCCAATAGTGGTTGAAAATTTGGCTGAGTCTCGCCAAGCGTCTACAACTGAGAGTCTAGATACATCTGTTGATATCAGCGAAGAAAGGGAGATTGAAATACAAGATGTGGTTAAAGAAGGACATGATAAGGCAGACCCATCACAGTTTGAATTACTTAAAGTACTTGGTGAAGGTTCCTTCGGAAAAGTATTTTTAGTACGGAAAGTTACTGGTGCCGATGCGGGCACTCTATATGCCATGAAGGTGATATACCTTTAAATATGTAGTTTAATAATGCCTTTTAATAAAATACAAAGCCATAATGCAATCTTACTTTTTTAGGTACTTAAAAAAGCTACTTTAAAAGTAAGAGATAGAGAACGTACAAAAATGGAGAGAAATATACTAGTTGAAATGGGCCATCCATTTATTGTTAAATTACATTATGCATTTCAAACTGCTGGTAAATTATATTTAATACTAGACTTCCTGCGTGGTGGTGACTTGTTTTCTCGTCTCAGTAAAGAGGTAACTTTTACTACATTGTTTATATTTATGTATGTATAATATTATAAATAAAACATGAGGTAGCACATTGTCATAACTAATGAATGCATTAATTTGGTTTACTGCATATTTTAATTATTTCTAGGTAATGTTTACTGAGGAGGATGTAAAATTTTACCTAGCTGAACTAGCTTTAGCATTAGAACATGTACACAAATTGGGAATAATATACAGGGACCTCAAACCAGAAAACATTTTGTTAGATGCTGATGGCCATATAGCACTTACAGACTTTGGCTTGTCAAAACTCCCTCCAACTAGTGATAAAGCCTATAGCTTTTGCGGCACAGTGGAATACATGGCACCAGAAGTAGTTAACAGGAGAGGACATACATTTGCGGCTGACTGGTGGTCTTTTGGTGTACTTATGGTATGAAAATTTCAACACTGATATTTGAATAATAGTACATTTTAAACCTTCTTATTAAATTAATTATTAATAATCCTTATTTCAGTTTGAAATGCTAACAGGAAATCTACCATTCCATGGTTCAACTCGACATGAAACTATGACACAGATTTTAAAAGCGAAACTGGGTATGCCGTCTAATCTTAGTGAAGAGGCACAGTCCCTATTAAGAGCATTATTCAAAAGAAACCCTCAAAATAGGTTAGTTTGAAAAAACATTGTTATATATAAGATCTTGTAGTTAGTTTGGTATTAAAATTATGGTTTATTTGTAGATTGGGGGCTGGATCCAATGGTATTGAAGACATCAAGAATCATGAGTTTTTTGCAAACATAGAATGGGAAGCACTTTGTAAAAAAGAGGTATGTTGTATCTGATGTATCTTATTAGTATTTAGTTCTTCATGATGACACATTGCTGCAAGATAATAAGATATTATGCTAACAGCATAATCTTGAATGGAATGGAGTATTGCATATTAACTTATGATACTGTTTTGATTTCAATTATTTTATCTGTTCTTAGATGAAAAGTGCAAAATTTATAGTATAAGGATAATCCAAAGAGAAATCAAATTATAATTTGAGGCAGATATTTTGTTTATCTTTCATTGGAAGTATTCTTCAATTTCCTACTAAGAACATTTTCCTGTTTCTGTGGGATTGATTGCGTATAAATCAACTACAAGGTTTAATAATAATAATAATAATAAGGGTAAAAACGGGACCTTATTACTAAGACTTCGCTGTCCGTCCATCTGTCCGTCCGTCAGTCTGTTACCAGGCTGTGTCTCACGAACCGCGATAGCTAGACAGTTGGTATTTTCACAAATAATGTATTTCTGTTGCCGCTATAACAACAAATACTAAAAACAAAATAAAATAAATTTTGAGAGGATAAAAATCGCGTTTGTTGTATGGGACCCCTACAACAAGAAACGCGATTTTTATAGATAATAGTACGGACCCTTGGTGCTCGAGTCCGATTCGCACTTGGACGGTTTTTTTTTAACTACGTAAGGTCGGCAAATACGAATGGCTACAGCTTGATTTCAAATATTGACTATTCAGGTTGCGACGTAGATACTGTTTAGGACTTCGCTATACTATTTATGTCAGTCGGGGAGGCGCCAAGGCCAGTGATTGCGCAATTGGTAATGGGCTAAATTAATTTCATAATGTCCATCGAAACCATTACAAGACGAACTAGGAAATAATAGATGTAGGTCTTTTAATTTCAGTCTCATGTTTTGACTTTAGGAGCCCTGTGTAAATCTCTCTTGTTTCATTACTGTGTTGTCTTGTCTTGCCTAAAATAATGACAATAATACATAAACACATGCTTATTTATAGCGACGTTTTTTTAACGGCGCGCTAGATTTACTTTTTAACACTCGATAATTTAACAGAGCGTTTTTTTGTTGGTATTTATATAAGTTTCGCTTAGGGCTGGTTTACGGAGGCGCGGGGCGTCGCGCGGCGCGTGTAGAAGGCTAGTCGCGTGCTATTTTATTAATTTATTGAGAGGCGGGTCCACCGCAACAAAAAAAAAATCTCTTTTCGTAAAATCGACGTTTGAAATCGTTATCGTTCGTCATACATCACCATGTCATTGTGTTTAAATAAAAAACGCGCCGCGCGACATCGCGCCCTGCGTCTCCGTAAACAAGCCATAACAGTTGAAGATATAGTGCGCGATAAAAAAGCGTTGCGTGTGTACAAGGGCTTACCGATTGGATTAATAGAAGGCGCGCATATAAACGATCGCTTTACAACGTTTCTTAATTAATTAAATTGAGTCATTGTCATCAGGTGGTGCCTCCATTCCGGCCGGCGGTCTCTCGAGCCGATGATGCGTTCTACTTTGATTCAGAATTTACGTGCCGCACGCCTCGAGATTCGCCGGGTGTACCCGCTTCGGCGAATGCACATGAACTATTCCGGTAAGATTATGATCTAGACATAACATGAATTCACTTTATATCGGGAAAAGCGTAGTAACTTGCTTAATATGAACATGAAATTCATTGTGCATAATTAGATCATTAATTAGTGTATATTTAGAAATCGTGAAGCATTGATCAGTTTTAGCATGATTGATGACCTCCTTCCTTAAACAACCCAACCACATTGCTAGATTAATTAGTTTTTCGAGTGCAATTTCCTATGACATATCTGCGATTGAATTAAGTATGTTTTTTTTCAGCTTAAGTCAAATTATTGTTACACCCATGAGCGGCCATTAATACCGTTTCCATTTTACGATAGTAAATAAATAGTACAATAAATATTTGCAGTTCTGT
This sequence comes from Diarsia rubi, assembly GCA_932274075.1. Lineage (NCBI taxonomy): Eukaryota > Metazoa > Arthropoda > Insecta > Lepidoptera > Noctuidae > Diarsia > Diarsia rubi. The sequence continues at coordinate 11,843,698 of OW026424.1, read as the reverse complement.
TTATGATTGGCAATTGCAGAAGTTAATTTAAACCAACCTTATCGTATCATCGGATTGTCTCATGATAAGATAAACTCATTCGTCACACATTTATCCTTCACACAGCAAATTTATAACTGGTTAATGTTATTTTTTCAGCGGTTTCAGTTTCGTCGCACCCTGTTTACTCAACGATGATAGTAACAAAACGGTTACTAATCAAAATCAGAACCATGTGGCCACGAACAATAAAACGTCCACTGAAGAGTTTTGGGCTGGATTCGTCAATAGAAATAATTTCTTTGATGAATACAGGTAGGCGATTCGAATGTATTGATTTCTTTTTTTTTTTACAGGATTTACAGAACGTTTGGAGAGCTAGGCATAGGTATATATACTTGTTAAATATACCTCATGTGGCTGGCCTATTGCAATTTTCCTGGAGTTCTGATTCAGGGCTGCTACTGAGAAAATCCTTATGCGAATACACACGACCTTGGAATGATATCAGCAGTCCGTTGCGAGTTGCAACCTCTGACCAATGCAGCTGTTGCAGAAAAGAATCCAGTGTTACGTTAAAATGTGATTATTTCAGGTTAATGGGAGAGCTAGGAACTGGCTCGTTTTCAGTCGTCCGCCTCTGTGAACACAAAACTTCAAGGGTGCAGTATGCTGTTAAAATCATGGACAAATTACAGTATGATCCTCGAGAAGAAATTGAAATACTTTTGAGGTAAAAATACATAGGTTTATAAATAGAATGGAATTAAGTAGGACAATCTGCAGTAGTATTTAAAATGATGTCATATTAAATGTATAATTACTTAAAGCCGCTATAAGGCAAATGACTCCCATATTGAGAATATTATTTTGATATTCTCTGCATCATTTAAAATTCCAAGTAAAACTAGTTTCGTTCATTCTGTATGATTTCATCTGAAGACTCGTAAAGTAGACCAAGGAAAACTTGAATGTTTTGCGATAAAACAAGACCTACTGACCTAGGATCTAGAACTTTAGAAGCGTTAGAAGACGGAAGCCGTACAATGTCTCAATATCAGGCCAATGTGCATACTAAGCAATCAATGAATGTGTGCATTTGCTTTATATCTATGTAGGAATAATATTAAGTGACAAATAGTTTCGTTGCTACTCTGTAGGACTGGACTTTAGACTATGTTGTTTGGTTTTTGATATCGATGAGGCCAGAGTAGTATTTTATCTTTAGCTGTTGCCAGCGGCTTCACCCGCTACAACACGAAAATTATCCCACGGGAAGATAAAATCGGGATAAAAACTATCCTGTGTTAATCCAGGTTGTCAGCTAACTCCATACCAAATTTTATTGAAATCGCTCCAGCCGTTTAGACGTGAACAAGTAACAAACATACACACACACACACTCTCAAACTTTCGCCTGTATAATATTAGAGTGATTAATCAATAGTCTAAAATGCCGCTTAGGTCCCGGCACAGTATGGTGCTCTACATTTCCGTTTGTGTTATTAGTCCCAAGTTAAACGTACGGGTATATTATAAGGCCTAAGTAATGCCCCGTCGGGGCTGCGGGTTGTACACAAGTTACCGCGGCCTCGACATATAGGGCTAAGAAGGAACATGAGTGGTTTTTAGTCAGTAGAAAGAAGTCTGACGATGATTTTTCACCCGACAAAAAATAAAGCCTAAGTAATGTGAAAAGATGTATCACAATATCATAGATGCGAAAAAATACCTCAGAAAAAATACACTGCGGAAGTTCGGCGGGTGGGAAATCATCAAATAACCCCTCCCGCTCTTGGGCAGAGCGAAAGGGAGTGTCAGACTTCTACTGACTAAAAACCACCCATGTTCCTTCTTAGCCCTCTATTTCGAGGCCGCGATAACTAGTGTACAACCCGCGGCCATCTTTCACGACCTTCTTGGTAGATTTCTAACAGCTACCGCTCACCGAGAATAGGCCTGTGTCCCAGCGGTGAGAACACTATAAACTGGTTATGTTTATACTATTCAACTTCTTCCTTCCTTAATAATGTTGATGATGATATTTCTAAACAGATACAGTCAACATCCTCACATAATAACCCTGCGAGGTGTCTACGAGGAGGGGGGCCGTATTCTCGCCGTGACGGAGCTATGTCGTGGCGGCGAGTTGCTCGAGCACATCACCCAACGCCGGTATCTGCCCGAACACGAGGCTGCACCCATATTGAGGAATGTCCTGCACGCCATACATTATCTACATAGACACACCGTCGTGCATAGGTAATGTATTTTTTTATCGTCAGTTTTGTGATAAAGGAAATGAGTTGCTAATATGTTCGTGCGTTTTTACGGCTCACAGATAAAACTGATAATGAAAACATGTCTTGTTTGTTTTATGAATTCTCATCTTACAGTTGATGCTGTGGTTATTTAGGTATTGTGTAAAAATATCTTTTTAAACAGTAATATGATTTATCCTTCAGAAATATTTTATTTATTTATTGCTTAGTTTTGTCATAAATATGAGTCGTGGGTTTCCGATGTTACTTTTTTTGGATTTGCATTGGGTGGTGGGAAATCATCAAATGAGTCCCGCTCTTGGGCAGAGCGAAAGGGTCAGACTTCTACTGACTAAAAACCACCCATGTTCCTTCTTAGCCCTATATGTCAAGGCCGCGGTATCTCTTACAACATCCCGCAGCCTTCCGACGTTAAAGTTAATAGTTTAGATTTGCAATCTTGAATGTGTATTACATAATAGAAAAATAACATAATTTAATTAATGTAAACAATCTTTCGATTCGACAACTCAAATTTTGTCCGACCAGTACATAGCAACCTGGATAGCTCTTTCGTTTGCCTCGTTTGAGTCTTTGAACGTGCAATAAGTTGGGCACGACGGACAAGAGAGAAGGTGTGGCATATCCTGTGTTGGGTTGGTTGTAAACAATGTAGACTATTAAGTACTAGCAAAAAACACTTACTATAACGAAACAAAGGCGCTGTCAGCGTTAAATCCTTATAATTAATATTCGTGCGGGATCATAAATAATTTATTTAAACTGCATGTACAATAGTGTTACATAGGTGAACTTAATGACACATTGTTTACAAATTAATAATGACAAAGATTGTGGTTGTCTGCGTGATGTCCTCGACTTTGTTTGCGTGTCAAATGATAATAGTCGCTAAGCAATGTGAAGCACCGAGGTAAAAAATATCCTCTGTGTTCCAGGTCATAATCCAGGTTATAAACTGCGTGTCTTTCATACAAATCCGGTCTGCCGTTTTGCGTGATTGAGTAACAAACATCCAAACCCGTGGCAGAAGTGCCTTAAAATTTCACATTTAATACAAGTAGGATTGATAAATCTATAATAATTATTTCAGGGACATAAAACCTTCGAACATATTATTTGCAACGGCAGAGAAGAGGCCTGAGGACATTCGTCTAGTCGACTTTGGTTTGGCGAAACAGTTGCGCGCTGAAAACGGCCTATTAATGACGCCATGTTACACTGCCAACTTTGTCGCTCCCGAGGTGCTAAAACGTGCTGGCTACGATGCTGCCTGCGACATTTGGAGCCTAGGTATGAATCTCTCAAATATTTTGGGAGTAATAGAGTAGAGGAGGGAGGGAGGCTTAAAAATGCTAGCGAGACGACCTAGAAACGTTTGTAACGAATTGGACAGAGAAAACCACACAGAGGGAGGAATGGAAGGCTATGGGGGAAGCTTTTGCCCAGCAGTGGGACAATATAGGCTAAGAAAAAAAAAGTAGAGTAGAAAGAATATTTATATCCATACGTTAGTAGGTATTTAAACTTTAAATTGTAAATTGAATTAATCAGATCTATTAAATCAATAATAATTGTAGAATATTTATCATGTACTCTTAAACAGTAGAACATGTTTGCCGGCTGCTAAGCTAACCGGATTTATCTATTTTAATCTATACTTGTCTATACTTACCTATATTATAAAGCTGAAGAGTTTGTTTGTTTGTTTGAACACTATAAACTCAGAATCTTCTGGTTGGCATAGAAAAAATCTTTTTGTGTTTTTTTAGTCCATTTATCGAGGAAGGCTTTAGGCTATATAACATCACGCTTCGACCAACAGGAGTGGAGCATAAATGAAAAATGTTGCAATAACGGGAAACGATATTCCTTATTGAGAGCTTCCGTTGCGTGCGCTGCGAAAATGGTTTAAGTTATGCAAATATCATGTATGAAGGAACAGCATATATCTATCTATTAAAATTGACTCACTGTAACCATTTTTTACTATTGAAATGTTGCTAAATAGAATTATTTTTTGCAAAGCTTATTTAACCCATATGGTATTAATCTATATCGAAATAAATGTGTTTGTCAGAACGAAAATTTAATATAGAATATTTGTGCCTTTTACACCAAATAGTTTAACCAAATATCTTAGAAGATATCGCAATATAAAAATGTCCGCGCGACAAAATAATTACGCGGCCCGGGCGGCCCTCGCGTCCCAATGTAGATACGTGGAGATTCTGGCCTCCGGGAAATTCAAATTCAAAATATTTATTGCACCATAATATTTATCTTAGAACCAAAAATTCGAAGATATGTGACATCTACCAATCCGCACTGGGCCCGCGTGGTGGATTACAGCCCATCCCACTCCTAGAGAGGAGGCCTGACTCCCTGCAGTGGGAACAATATCTAGGCTGATGATGATGATAATTGTATATTTAACAGTAAGAGATAGGTACCTATAGTAATTCTCACTTTAATAATATAATCTAAGGTAATCTAAACTAATATTATAAAGAGGAAAAATTCGATTTTTGTTTGTTACGATTTAACTCAAAAATTACTCTGACGATTAAAAATTCTTTCAACATTAGAAAGCTAATTGAAAAAGTATTACTATGTTGGATAGTCGATCTATCGAGGAAGGTTGTAAGCTATATAATAATATTATTGAGATGCAGACGAAGTTGCGTGGGTCAGCTAGTTTATTATATAAAATGCAGCCATTGAAACGACACAGCCTTCCCAAAAGTTTCAGCTTTCTAGACCGCTTTCGCTACTCATACATACTTATTCAAATTCTCAATTTAATGATTACAGGTGTGCTAGCTTACATAATGCTATCTGGTAGAACACCATTCGCTTCCACTGGAGATGATACCCCGGAAGCGATTTTAGCGAGGATCGAGTCAGGAAAAGTAAGTTATCGTTCACAGTCAGAATGCATGCCTTTGAGCCACAATCTGCATTACCCAAAGGTTGATTGGTAGAAAACCTATGTTTACCTATGTTTGGCATTAAGTCCTCCTACGTGCTGTGTGCTGACAGTGTAAAATAAATTAATAAGAAACATGCCACCATGCACCATGCATTAAACGACGCGAAGGCGTGCGGTGACTGACGCTATTATAATGCGTGCCCTGCGTCGACGCTAGCAACGCACCGCAGTAATGTGTGCAATATCGGAAGGTTTTCAAATCGCTGCGACCTGTTGCGGTATCAATGCACTGCAACACCAGATTGCTCGTGTGACACCGACTACGATCGTGTCGGTTCCAGCTTTCGCTTCAAAATGCAACACGAGTGCATTGTTCAAGAATATTGACGTGGCAGGTGGAGCTGTCAACCGGAGTGTGGCGCCACGTGTCGTCAGGCGCGCGCGGCTGCGTGCGGCGCATGCTGCAGCTGGAGCCCGCACAGCGGCCGCGCACCGCCGAGCTAGTGCGCGAGCCGTGGATCTGCTCGCCGCTCCCCCCCAACCCGCCCGCGCCGCCCGCGCCCGACAACGAGCCCCCCGCCGCCGACCTGCGCCGAGCCGTCGACCTCACCTTCCAGGTAACATGCACATTACCGCTTGTACACACCTGCTCCACACGTAGGCCCATCGCATACCTGCGGAGGCGTGGTGAAGAGACTCAGAAGATTACAATTCAATCAAAACCTTTCACATGTAAGACATATTAGAAATGTCATACGGAAGATAAAATATTATAGAGTCGGCGCGTAACTGTTATCCGCAACTGTGCGCTTGGGTATACTCGTACAATCGTACGTTGTATAAATTTTGTTTTTACACACCGCCCCACCAAAAAATCCGCACACTAGTCGCGAGACGGCAGCTAATCATATCACATTGCGTTCGATGCCTATGTAATCATGTGTAAGAATTAATTGTAATTCAAGTGTTTACTTAACTTTCTCGTTAACTGGAAGGAATGGGGAGGACCAGGAGTGGGAAAGTTCCGGCTAATTTAAAAAAAAAGTTTCTACTCAACTCACACTATTTGTGTTTCCTCTCTAGGTAATGACAGCTTCTCCGCTGACACCGCAAGTTTTGGGTCCCGTGTCACAGTCAACTCTCGCGCAGCGTCGTAGTAAACCCCAGCGACGTTTCCCACCTACACAGCTTTAAAGAACCTTCTGTTGCACGGTTGACAATGGAAAATCATGAATTCCACATTATAGGCGAAAATGTAAGTACATTATTTCATAGCACAACCATCCAACGACACACGCGGCGAAAACTTCATATAAGTAAATATGTTATGAGACATTTTCATATACAGTTTTAAAACTAAATTATGTTGAATCGACACTAACTCGAAGTATTAGTTACGTTTCTGTCAAATTGGTTTTTGCCAACTCACTGATTATTGTAACTGGTAGTGTAGCATAGACCAATGAGTTTTATTGCAAAAGAGTTCTTATTTGTTATGTCATCAAGAACAAGATCATTAAGTTAGGACATTCCACATATATTGGGAACGTGTGTTCATAAATTTAATTTTACAACAAACCAACAATGAAAAACTATCTCCATCCGTATAACATCTCATCAATGTCAATTTCTTTTTCGCAATCACGATGTTGTTTGCATTGAGATTTTGTATGAGACAGCTAAATATTTTTTCAGGATTACGATATTGGTCCTATGCAAGAAATTGTTCAGTTTGATGGTCTACCTACACTGTATCGACCACATCCCTATATGGTCACACCTCTGATACGTGTCGCATTCATAACCTAATTATAAATCCATAAATTATTTATTTATTTAGATAACATGGGAGACTTACAGCTAAAACAAACAGATCAAGGACAGTACAATAGTCTGAAAGCCAATTACAGGTGTCCACTTATAAATATGTTGTATTTGGTATTAATGTAATTTCCTTTTATTTGCTCTTTTAAAAACGATATTTTTCTACTAGGTGTATAGAAAGATTATTAGCATAAAAATTTGAACGTTTAAATCAGCTGCATTACATTAAAATGTACAGAAAAGAGCTTTACTGTTTGGACAAATTAAAGTAGTCTTCCCGAGAAATTATTATTGTAGAAGGCAGGTACGGTCAATAGCGCCTCCGTGGTAACAATTTAATATTGAAACCTTTGTTTTTTAGCAGTGAGGGCAGGTTTTCACAATTCCAATAAATTCTGAAAGGCGGTTGACCGTGCAATATGGAAGAAATGGCTTGCCCACCAGATTAGTACTCTTAACTTTTAATACTTCCCTGTGCAATGCTTGCTGAACTGCAATATTTTTATTTTCCTCGTATTTCTAATTAACTTATAAAAAAAAATATTTATTTTTATAACGTATTACCTTCTATAAGTATTCCTCGTAATAAATCTTTATTTATAGATACTCATAGTCATTAGATGTTTCAAACTTTTATTTTGATGTTGTTCTTGTAATGGAAAAATTGTTTATATTTTTATAAGACAGTATCATTCGATATAAGCATAGAATCTAAATGTAAGTGACTGACTTTAAAATCAAATTGAAAGACAGCGACACCACAAATTACTTCCAACTTTTTACCATCAGAAATACGTAAAAGAAACAATTATTGTTATAATCTTCTATGTGTTTTTTTGCAAAACTTTATAACTCAGTTAAGCTATATAATTAATCATAATTATATGTAAAATCAATACTAAACGTAAAAAAATCTATTTTTATAGAAAATTGTGTATTCACTTCACTTATTTATTTTACCATAAATAATATAATGTATTTCACCACCTGACAATTTTGAGTGTTCTTGCATTTAGTTAACCTACCCAAATTGAAGATAGAGATTTTTTCGAACAAAGCTAGACATTTATATTTTTACAAAGGTGGTGTTTAACTCGAAATCATTTCATATCAATAAGGCCTAACTTGCTCATGTAAGCATAATTCATGTTTCAATTACCCTCAATATAGTTATTTAAGTTATTGTCATGTAGAATGTCGGTTAGTATTATTATGATGTAGAATAAGCAAAGCATTATCCATTTATTTGTGTTAGATGACTTTATACTTATGTATGTAACGAGTTAGGTTAGATACATATAAAACTATTACTATGTTGTAGTTGTCGCCCTACCTTAACTGTGCCATTCCCTGTGCTTTACTTCCTATTTATGGATTTTAACTTAATTAATCAATTTATTGCTTTAATTAGAAAAAATATTTAACATGTGACCTGTATACGACATTATTACATTTTAAATTCATGTATTATGAGAATTATTTTCCAAACTTACAAGTCAACAATTATTGTTCTTCCATTTTATGATAATTTATTTATTAAATAAGACAACAACTGGACTTACTTCTATCAACATGGATTAACTTTAGTTTCATAACAACATCTATTCAGTATTATGCTGCAGATCGAGTAAGTCCTAATGCCAAACTATTTCATAATAATCACTAATTTAAGATAATGATACCATCTGTTATAATATTCTTTACTCACAACTTTCTACGTAACCAATTATACAAATCTGTATTATTTTCATTTTAAGACGGCTGTCATCTATATTCATATATTTTTATACATGTTGTATTTTATTTCTACTACACTAAATAAATAGTTTAGAAAATATTGTGTGTGATTGGTTTTCTACCAAAGATTAGAAAGTTTTATTCTTAATTCTTAATGTTGAAAAAACTTAGGATTGTGTAGACTTATCTTCATCTTAGAACTTTAAGGTGTATTTACATAATATTTTTAAAGTACATAGCATTTTATTGTATTTACCAAAATCTTTGGCTTTACTGAAAGATTTAATAACAATGACTTTAAAATGAAAATGGTGTGGTTATGGTAAATATTATGATGGCTAAGTGTTTGCTTTCTGTACACTCGTCATGTTTTACCAAATTTAAATGTAATTATTTTGACTACAGTTTATCAAATGAAGGAATTGATATTAAAATAAAATATAAATCATAATAGGTATAATTAAATTAAGGTTTTAAGAATTTGTAACATTCTGAAAATTTCAACATCAAACATATCTGAAAAGCTAAATGTGCATGTATTCGGTGCCGCATACAATTATATATTATTATGATCTATTATAAAGTATATAGGATGTACATGAACCGGATAACTGCTTCCATTTACCGTAGTATAATGTAAATATCATTTAGGATGCAAAATGTACACGAGGAGTAAGAGATATAAGCAAAAGCATAATAACTTCTATAATTATGTGCTCAATCTTAACTCGGTGTGCTTGAGGTGCTTGAATTTTTACATTAGGAATGTCGTTAGCCGAAACAAATAAACGTTACTTAGCATATGTATTGGCTGAGCTTATACGATCTCGCCTGTCTTTCTATTGTAGTTTAAAAGTTGTGTGACAGGGATACCTTCTGCTAAGCCATAGCAAGTAGTGTTGCTAAGTTCTATTTATCTCGGCCATAGAGCTAATGGTTATTTTGATCGCATTGCTTTATTTTTTATAGAATCGGTTTTTTCTCCAATCGCAAAAAAAATATCACATCGTTGCACAAGTTTTATCTTGGATGTACCGTAATATTCATATTGCATAATATTTTTTACGCGTCGTATTCCGTGGTCCTTAATATCACTAAGAGGGTTCGCAGACAGGTGACTGCCAACAAACACTACATCTAGTTGTTGTCAGACTCCTTGAAATCTATTGAGAACGTGTAGTTCAAAATGCAAAAAAAAATCTCATGTCGTCATTATACCATAAAGAAAAACTCAGCAACGTTAATTCGAAGCAGTAAGGGCGGTTTTTATAATTCAGTTGTATGCTACCTATCTGCGAGCGCCCCGCGAGACGGGAGTAGCTGTTGTCTTGTACTAGTAGATTATTCTTTTGCTAGTAATTTTCAGTAAAAGAACGTTTTTATCAAAGTAAATTATACCTCTTGGGATCACTAGTTATGTAAGTAATACGTATATTATTTATCTGTAAGTTTTAGAAAATAACGCCATTTCCACCTATAAAATTTACAAAAATATATCTAGGTATGCAGTACGATAAGATACATGCAGTCAGGTAACTGGATTTTTGAGAAGATTGACAGACTACTTCAATTAGCCTCACTAGAGATAATAATATATACTAGAGCATGCCAGGCGCGAACTCCATTTGCGTCTGATCTATTTGGTGGACCAACACAAAGACGGTACTTGGACCCGGGGTAAAGGTAATATGTCCTTGAGAAGAATACACGTGTTCGACTAGTGCGCGTCGCGTACGTAAACGACTCGCGCCCACCACATTCTAGTTTATCTCAGCTGTTATTCGAAATTCCAGACAATTTAAGCTAATTCTAAATAACATAAAAATACAAACTCAGACCAAGAAAAAAAGGAATACAAACTTAAAATTCTGGAGGTCAATTAATTCCTCGACCCCGACTGCTTATTATGTACGGTATTCATGATAATTCGGTGTCGAGTGATTGACTGGCATGCAACTGCGTCCGAAAATATCGTATAATTAAATTTTTTAACTCTGCGCACACTAGACGCACAAGTCGCTCTTAATAAAAGCTAAGGCACCGTTAGAATGCACGATAGGTAAAGTTACAGTCGCAGCTGTCGACCTGAGTTGTCTGACCAAGTCAGCAATCCACAGGCTATTATCACAGAAAGAAAACATATTCCTAGCCTCACGGACTATCCAGCCATAAACACAACTTTGCGTAAAGCGCAAAGTCCTTAACACTAATCCTACTTCCTACTTATATTATAAATGTGAAAGTTTGTGAGTATGGATGGATGGATGTTTGTTACCCTTTCACACTAAAACTACTGAACGGATGTGGATGAAAAGAACACAGAATAGTTTATAACCTGGATTACTGATACTTCTTATCCCGGTTAGTATGATCCCGTGGGACAATAATCGAACACCGCGCGGGCGAAGCCGCTGGCACAGGCTAGTATTCACATGAATAAAGAAACTTTTATTAGCCTAGGTTATATAGGAAAACTCACATCTTCGGCGTAGAAAATGGTATTTGACAGAAAATCAACCGACATTGCTGCATTTCTGGATCAATCTTGTACTATTAAATCTAGCTTACACAAAATTTATGGTGATTTCAAAAGAATTCTAAATAATAACTCAATTTCTCACTGGTACGGGGGGCCTAAAAGGCGGTCACTAATCGACAACAAAAATAATAGATATGTGATTAGGTAATGATAATTCGCATTCGCGGCCTTTTTTAGGCCCCCAGAACTTAATTAATGAACAGTAGCAAAAAAAAAATAAAGATTTAAAATAATATACTTGTTTGCTTCTCTAAATAGGGTAAGTTAAACTCCACCAATAATAGTTCATTATATTAAGTACTTAATACTGCTAATTTTAGTCCATAATATTAATATAACTGTAATAGATTATTTAAATAATTGATGTATGTTCATTCACTTCGGACCGAGCTTGCCTGCACATTTGTTAATTAATTATAAAAGAAATATTTTCCTAATGGCTCATAATAATATGTTGATGTTGTAGTAGGTGAGTTTTCAATGACTTTTCAAACTGTAGTGTACAATTGCAAAGATTAAAGTGATTAAAGTTACACATTTAAAAATTTTGTAACTGACAACAATAAAATTTATAATACAAATATCCTATCAAGACTACAAATCAAGGAATTGAATAGAAAAATGAGAGAAATCTAACTTTTCATTCGCCCCATTAGCGTAAAGAAATAAATGAGTGGAGTTTTTGTGTTAATGTTAATGTTGTCACATCTATTTTTCTATCTGAAATTAAATTTCTACATAGTAAATAATGACATCAAATTGTTGCATAGAAGTCACATAGATGTGTAATATAAATATTGTTGATATTGCTTATAATGTAGTTTCATTTAAATCTTTTACCTTAGTAAGAAAACAAACAACTGATTTCAAGTTTTTATTTTTCTTTTAGTGACCGTGCCCTTATTTACAATTCTGAAGAAAAACACATTATGAGCTGTTTCAGTAAAGAAGATTAAGTAGGTTTTATTTGTGACCTTCAGCCTGAGTTTATTTGACATAAATGAGCTGCAACTACAAGAACTGGAACTGTCTAAAAATTGTGCCTTGGTCAATTTGTCTGTTATGTTATAGTATAAAGAAAGAGGTGAAAAGAGATTAGGGAGATGTTTGGCCAGAATAGACAAACCAATTAACAGAAAGGAAAATATTAACTGCTGAGGTAATTATACAGACAGATAGTATTAAAGTAAGAGTAATATCTACAAAAAAGAAATATTTAAATTTATTTTACATTAACTCCCTTTAGAGTTGGTGCCACTATAACTCCCTTGCCAGGAATCATTAATGGGGCTCCTTTATAGCATGCAACCTTGTCATCATTTGTTGAAAGGTTAGGGGCACAGGTCTCAAATATCTTTTTCTTGGGGTTAAGTATGGCTTCTGGCTCTCGAGGGTAGCCCTCACATTCAACCAAGTCCCCAGGAACTGCTCCACTAGGGGGCACTAGGACTTCTACTTTTTCAGGTGATGAAGCACACATCACCATAGCTTCTGAAGTCACTCCCCTCATCTGAAAAAACAAATACATTTCTTCATGTTTGATATCTTTGTTTAATTTTCTTTATGTTTCTATTTGGCTTAGTTTTAGTTACATATTTATTTAAAGTAATGCCTTTATAATCAACTGAACATTTTTGTTTTAAGATACCACTTTTAAAGTTAGCATGGCAGTATTAAACTGTAAAATTTTAGTGATGTGAATTATATTTTACCTTGACTGGTTTCAAGTTAGCAAGAATCATGACAGTTCTGTTTTGCATCTCTTCAATTGGTACATGATTTACAAGACCAGAAACAACAGTTCGGGGTTTGTCTTCACCACAATCAATCTTTTCCACATACAGTGAATCAGCATCAGGATGTTTGTTTATTTCAACAATCTTTCCAATTCTGAAATCTAATTTCCTTACATCTATTACAGCCTCATTGGAAGATTCAGGTTTTTCCTTGATTTTTTTGGCAGTATCTTTCACTTTTTTCACAAATGTCTGTTTTTCAGATTGTGCTGTTATATCTGCTGTTATACTTGCAGCAACAGATGGCACTAACACTTTCCCTGGAATAGAGTACTGCTTCTTACCATTAGTTGTTTCCAACCTTATTAATTCTGCCTTAGCAGTTTCTATTTTAGCAGCTAAAACTTTATTTTCATCTGTTAATTCTTTTACTTTTTCTTCAATTTTCACTTTCTTAATTTCTTCTAACTGAAACGTAAAACATTGAATTGAAGCTTCACATTTTCACTACGAATAATCTAAGTGTTTAGTTGCAATAACTTCTCTGTTTGGTATTTGATCTGAGGTAAATACATTATTGGTTGTGCTAGCAGTTTGATTAAACAATGGGTATTACCTTGCTTCTCAATTCCGCCAGTCTTTTTTCTGCTATTTCAGCATTGTTTATAATTCTACTGACAGTACTTTGAGACATGGTTCTCTTTAATAAATGCGATATCATTGAAATAAACGCAACGAAGAGGTTGTTGGTTTAACCTAGAAATACCTTTTCAACAATTCAACTTTTCGCTGATGACATTGACACTGACAGACTGACATGTTATGACGATATGTAATGGTGTGGTATTACAATTGCCATTATATAAAAATAGAATAGAATGGTGTGGTATTACATCTTACATAATTATGTCTATGTATTATGTAATGTGAAAGAGAGTAAACAAAACACCTATCATGACTACATTTTTCACGACTAATTTTATGATTGCTTACCGTCAGTAGTTTAAAGTAACGCGTACGTTTTATATGTATAAATTGACACTTTTACCCGTCTGGTCGTATGCCATTTTATGATAGATGAGATGATTTATAGATGTTAGCGGAAGTGATTAATATCTTAATAAGTAAGGCAAACTGGCATAGGTATGGTGTTGGCTTCCTCTGAACATACAGAACATCTTGTTTCATGATTTTCAGATAGCAATTTATTCGTAGTCTGGTTTTTGTTTTTAAAAAACATAATTTTAATACTTTGCCATCCATTTAGGTACCCCAAAACTTATTGTAAAATATGTAGTACAAACTTTAACCATAATAATCTTTTCGTACATAGCTCATTGGCCAATTCTCAAGTTCTAAGTTTATAACTGTAGATTTACAGTTTTTTGGAAATCTTTCCGGTTATTAGTTTACCCTTCCAAATCTCAGCTCTTAGTTTTTTTTTGTATTGGTCGTATTGTACCTACCTCTGTTTTAGAAGTGGTTAATTTAATGAGGACTGCACTTGTTTTCCACAAAGTCTGACCCTTAATTGAAGTTGATCGTCTAAGGTTTCCCTATGGTGACAGCGTTGTTGATTGATATGTAGGTACGTCGTGTGCCGAACTGCCGAGAGTTACTAAAACAGAGTACTTTTATAATTATGGTGATGGTTACTAAGTTGTCATTTGTTTTGGTCTGTGGTTTTGGTAGAGAAAAAAAAGTAAAAAGGAGAAAAAAGATGGCCGTTGCAAGCGCGTCATATATACGCAACTGACGTTGTTTATATTTGCGCAATAATATTCGATTTAACTAATAAATTAATTTGATTTTGTGTGAAATATAATGTTAGTGGATTATCTTGTGTATTGAAAGTCGGAATACTATAATGTATTAAATCTGCATAGATACATGATGTCTAACAACACTGTCGGCTCATCGGGGCCTGCTCCCGGCAAAATACGTGGACCTGGAAGACCTCCAAAACGTACATGCACTTGGTGTGCTCAAAGTAAAACACCATTGAAATATGTTCTGCCTACAGAGAACGGAAAGAAAGAATTCTGTTCTGAAACGTGTTTGTCTGAATTTAGACAGGCGTATAGTAAAGGTGCCTGTCTTCACTGTGATAATGTTATTCGGGGTAACGCACCTTCCAGTAGCAAGAACTTTTGTTCCACATATTGTTTGAATAAGTATCAAAAGAAGAACGAGAAGCGAACTACATCCCCACAATCTGGAAATGGAGCTAATGGATCAGAAAGTCATGCAAATAACAATTCTACGGGTTCCTTTTATGATATATACCAAGACTTTGACTGGAATGAGTACATGAAGGATACAAATAGTGTGGCAGCACCTCAAGAATGTTTTAAACAGGCGCCTATGCCTCCAATAAATGACTTCAAAGTGGGAATGAAATTAGAGGCTCTTGATCCTCGAAATTTAACATCTACATGTATTGCAACTGTTGTTGGGGTTCTGGGCCCTCGATTAAGGCTGCGGCTTGATGGCAGTGACAACAAAAATGACTTCTGGCGTCTTGTAGATGCTGGAGACATTCATCCTATTGGTCATTGTGAAAGAAATGATGGAATGTTGCAGCCACCGTTAGGATTTCGTATGAATGCCAGTAGTTGGCCCATGTTTTTACTCAAAACTCTAAATGGTGCTGATATGGCTCCTGCTAAAGTTTTTCAACCTGAACCTCCAACTCCCAAGACAAATGTATTTGCTGTTGGTCAGAAATTAGAGGCAGTAGATAAGAAAAATCCTCAGTTGATTTGTTGTGCAACTGTCAGTGCAGTGAAAAATGATCAGATACATGTGACATTTGATGGGTGGAGGGGTGCCTTTGATTATTGGTGCAGATATGACTCAAGAGATATATTCCCTGTTGGTTGGTGTGCTAGAGCTGGGCACCTTCTTGCTCCTCCTGGTCAGAAAAGTGCTACAACACCATCAAGGTAATGTAAACTCCTATGATTTTGATATGTTCCTCTTGGTAGACTAATATCATAGGTATACAGATTTTTAAATCCTGATATAAAACTGATTCAAGTCATAAGGTTTCTTCAAATAACACCCTATTTATAACATCCAACATACTGTAGTTGTTGTTGTTGTAGAAGTAAAAGTCTGTTTGTTTGGCCACTGCCACTTATAACTAACAAGTACTAATAATTTGATTGTAAAATTAATAAAAAACAATTATAATATTAAAATAATATATAATTAAAGGTATGGTAAGTAGCATGTGCTACTACATGGTATCTATTACTTAGTACCACATGCTACATAGCACAAGTTACATAGTAGCACAAAAGCATGCTAGTTTTGAGCAGCTGTCACTTAGGGCCAATTTTACCAGTTGCCCATTAAACAGAGTTCAATTAAACTAAGTTCAAATTGATCGCGTTTACATAAGCGTTTGATCTTGGTTCAAGCACAGATTGATTTTACCGGCCACATTTTGATTGCGTTTACGAAAACCAAGTTTACTTTCAACATAGAACGTAACTCGCAAATAATTGCAATAACCATAAACAAAACTTGAAGTGACAGTTGGTAAAATGGCCATCAATATTTTAACAATTACAATTTGTTACAAGAGTACAAAATTCTTCCTCAACAAAATGGAAAATTATAAATGTGTTATAATAATTTTCAATTGAATTATATTATTGCATCCCCATAAATATATTTATTATTGGTAACTATAGTATTTAATGTAACTTTTTATTACTTAAATACTAAAAATTCTACTTCTGTCTGGCGGATCTCTTCTGGTAATTCTGGAAAATAAATGTGATGAGGTCAAAGTGTAGCAATAGCAGCACTGACTTTGTGCACAAACCTATGGGCACTAGAAGTGCTGAATCTACATAAAACTGCTGCAGTCATTTGATAGCACCCTGTTGCGTAGAAACGCTTCTTCTGCTTCTTCTTCTTCTCCTACGCAGGGTACACAGCAATTGAGTGATGGGTATAAGTATAAGTATAAGTATAACGGGCTGGTGTCCGCAACTCCACGCTCAATGCGCGTATTTTACGTGCGGGTGGGAATATCACTCGATCCACCCCAGCTCCCCGAGAAAAGCCAGCAACCCCTTGGTGTTACTGGCAATCTCGCGGAGAGTACCTGGGTCACCGAAGTATTTGGCCCTGTATGGGGCAACCCCCGGACAGTGCAGGAGCACGTGGGCTGCTGTTTCTTCTTCCTCCATGCAGGCTCGACACAGAGGACTATCTGTGACTCCTATAACAAAGAGGTGCTTGTTAAAAGTACCGTGTCCAGTGATGGCAGCCGTTACTGTGCGTAGCTGCAGTTTAGTTAGCCGGAGCGCTTGTTTGGTGAGGCGAGCGTCGATGGCGGGAAGCGCCTTCTTGGCCTGCCTACACTCGCCGTGGTCTAGCCACAGCTTGGCGTGAAGTTCTTTGGTACGTTTCCTTACCAGCGTGCGAAGATAGCCGAACGGTAGCGGCACGATGGGTTCTGGGCCCACCGCCGCCATGCTCGAGCCCCTTCGAGCGAGTTCGTCCGCTGCATCGTTGCCTCGGGAGTCGCTATGTCCTTTGATCCATTGAATGGTTATATTATTGAGGTTACCAACCTGGTTCAGGCGTTGGTGGCACTCGTGTATTAGCCCGGAATTCACCGTGTGGCTCCTTAATGCCAGCAGCACTGCCATGCTGTCTGAGAGTATGCGGATGGAGTGTTCCTTTACCTCCCGAGCCAAGATGGCAGATGCCGCCAGGGAGATGCCCATGCATTCTGCCTGAAAGACAGTGTTGTGGGCCCCCAAAGGTACGGCTATGTGGATGTTGAGGTCCTCCGAGAAGACCCCGGCTCCAGTACCAGTACCTGTTTTAGATCCGTCCGTGAAGATCCTTAATTCTGCAGGGTTAAGTCCCTCGCAGCGGTGGTCCTCATGGAGTTGGATTTTGTATTTCTTATCGAATACGTACTGTTTGGGTACTCGATCGTTAACAGCTTTCACCAGGGGGAACTCACTTTGGATTCCCTCTAGTGCCGCAGTATGCTGCGTGCACTTCTTACCCCAGAGTTGTAGCGTATTGAGGCGCAACGCCGTCATCGTTGCTTCCTGCTGAATGAACAGGTGGAGCGGCGGAAGCCCCAGTATCGCTTCGAGAGCTGCGGTCGGAGTTGTCCTCATGCAGCCTGTGATCGCCATGCAGGCGAGCCTTTGCATACGTTGCAGCTTGCTTATCGCTGTGATTAATTTGGTTCGGGGCCACCAGACCACTGCCCCGTAGGTGATCATGGGTCGGATTACCGCGCAGTAAAGCCAAAGTATAATTTTAGGGGATAGGCCCCACTTCTTACCTATCATCCTCCTGCATTGCCAAAAGGTGATGCAGGCCCTGTTAAGCTTGTTGTCAAGATGACTGCTCCAATTTAACTTACTGTCCAGGATAACTCCCAGGTATTTGACCTCGTTGGTTACCTGGAGCTCAGTATCGAATAGCTTAGGTAGGCGATGAGGACCTAGCGTTCGTTTTTGGGTAAACATGACAAGTTCAGTTTTTGTGGGGTTCACTGAGAGGTCGAACTCAGCACACCATCGCTCAACTATGCGTAATGCCTGCTGAGTGAGGTTGCAGATTGTCCCTGTCACCTTCCCCGAGATGAGGATGGCGAGATCGTCTGCGTACCCAATAGTGTAAAAGTGGTTAGCATTGAGCTTCGCGATGAGGTCATTAATCACCAGATTCCAGAGGAGGGGCGACAGTACTCCTCCTTGGGGACAGCCCCTGGCTATCACTGCTGACTGCTGCTCTGCACCAAGGCGGACGACTCGTTTGCTAAGCATATTGGTAATCCAGTCTATCAGTACCTGTTCCACCCCGTGTCGGGAAAGAGCGGCGCTGATGCTGGAGAAGTTTGTTTTGTCGAAGGCTCCTTCGATATCTATGAAAGTACCCAGGCAGATACCCTTCTGATGGATCGCTTCCTCTATCCGGCCAACCACTAGATGCAGAGCGGATTCAGTGGACTTACCCGCGCTGTATGCGTGTTGATTTGCGTGAAGAGGTATTGCTTTTAGAACGCCATCCCTCAGCTCTCTCTCGCATATCTTCTCCATGGTTTTCAGGAGAAAGGAGGTCAGGCTGATCGGCCGGTAGGATTTGGCGTTACTATAGTCACTCTTACCTGGCTTAGGGATAAATATGACTTTCACTTCCCTCCATCCTTTTGGGATGTACCGAAAGGCTAAGCACGCCCGTAATATGGGCACCAGTCTTTCAGCTATGGAGGGTCCACCCCATTGCAGTAGTGCAGGGAACACCCCGTCCGGACCGGACGCCTTGAAAGGATGGAAGCACCCGATCGCCCACTGGATTTTCTCCAGCGTGATCATCATGTGAGCATATTTCCAGTCGTTTCCTGTTGGAGTTTGGTTTACCTCAGTCCAGTCAATTGTGGGCGTGAAGACGCAACCTGGGAAGTGAGTTGTGGGTGTAACACTGTTGTTTCTAAAAACAAACACGGATTTTATTTAGAATCTTGAGAATTTGATTGTGGTTGAAAGCGTTACCCGGTAAAAATTGGGCGTTCAGAAATTAAACAAGTTCAAGCTTTAACTGAGTTCAGTTTGTGTTGATAAAATCCAATTTGGGCTTTTGAACTCAGTTAAATGCCTAAACTGAGATTAGCTTCAAGTGATTGCGTTCAATTGAAGTGGTAAAATCGGCCCTTAGTAGCATGCAAGTCGCATGTCTATATGAATAGAGCATGCTTGTGAATTAACTCGCTACTTACTTGCAAGGTAGTCTATTTTGTGCTAGCTTAGTGTGTTGACAACTCATAAAACCTCTTTTTTGTTACTCTTTGATTTTAGTATTTTTTTATTGTGTCCAATTAAAAACTGGAAGGTAATGTCACTCAGACATGCTAAAAAGAAGTATGTTCATAATAAGTATGCTTTTGATGTCTGTGCTTTAGAGCTAATGTACACTCCCGGAAAGCATGCTAGAAATCAGCATACTACCTAATAGCAAACAAGCATGCTTTTCTAGTAGCATATGTATTCCAGGGATTAGACTGTGCAAATCTTCTTCTTTATTGTCCAGTTTTATACAATAAATTGTAAATCTTACAGGTTCAAAATGAGGCCAAGTGGTGGTATACCCAACCCAGCTTTACCAGAAGGTGGATCCACTGGCGCTGGGAATTCAAATAGCTCTGTGACACCAACACCAGTAGCCACAGTCTCTCTTCGCATTCGTAGTAGTTGCACTGGTGGTAGCAGTTCTTTTCCAAGTTCCGTCTCTGGGTCTGGTCCTTCTGGGGCAGCTGAAGCACTGGTGAAAGAATTGATTAGTGTCCACCCAGATCCACAGAGGCTGACAAGGGCAATACTTACAGCATCTAGTAGCTATTCTAATATAAGTAATGTACAGGTAAGACAAATAGCAGTTAATTATGTAAATAGACTTGTTGTGCATAGGTATTCTTACTTAAAAATAGTAGGAGTCTTGATATTTTGCTGTAGCAAGCAAGGAGAATATTTCGAATAATTTAATTGAACTGTTGCAGGTGTCATCAGGAACCAAAAATTACCCAGTGAAAGTCCCTTCAGAGCTAACAATAGAAGAACTTAAGAACTGGCTTAAGGGAGTATCTAGTGGTGTTGGCAGCTGTATTAATATGATAGAGGTAGACACAGGTGAGGCTGCTGGTCGGCCTTGCACTCTATGTGGCGAGTCCACATCTAATAATGTTACATCAGCTGTCAAGAGACCTCAAAGTGTAAGTACATGCGTAATTATGATAACATTACACTCAATTCGATCATCCAATGAGGTGGTCATAGAGTATAGAATTTTGTCTAGATTTTTACAACTATTTTGGAATTGGCTAGCTTACTTTCTAGAAATAAAAAATTGGGGCATTCCTAAATGGCCACTGGCAATATAAGAATGTAAATGTTAAAAACAACTACCCACAAATTAATGCTTGCTCATTTCTGAATATTATTTATTGCCCTCAGCCTTTAACTATACCCCCAAAAACTATCCAGCACCTGACTAAGCACTGACAGTGAATCAAAACCTTACAGGAAGAGAGTGCTACGGGGAGCACGGTTAACGGCTCTGGCGAATGCTCCAGCGTCAAGATGGCGCGCGTGTCGCCCGAGCGGCCCGAGCCTGCCTCGTCCACGACGGGTGCTCCACCACCGCCGTCACCCGCCGCGCCGCCTGCAGACTGGTCGGTCGAGGACGTCATCGGATTCATTGCTGCCGCCGACCAAGCCCTTGCCGCTCACGCCGATTTGTTTAGGAAGCATGTACGTATACTGAGCCATCCATTATTTTTTGCTGAATGTCATTGTTGTTATATTAACCGGAGTATCCAGTTGGTTCCTTATGTGTAGGGACTCCAGCTAGAGGTTTAAAAGTAAACTGAAACTAAGAGACAACGCCCTAAGGATACTCCCCTATGGAGTACGAGCGTAATTTTAGGGTGAGGACAACAAGGAACAGTTTGGATCAGAACAAGATCATTAATTAGGGAACAACACCCAATATTGAATTGTTTTTTTTTTTTCGTTTCCCCACACTAGGAATTTCTCTAATTGTGGGTGCGTTCACAAACATAATTTATAAACTCACATACACATATATTTTATTTGTATACTTAATATTTATATTGAAAACGCGATTTTTATCATGTTTTCTTATTGTTGATCACGGATCGTTGATAACCGGTCATGGGCAACCGGTTTATCCGTGATCATGGTGCTTGTGACATCGCCGAAATATCGGGAACTCGAAACAATAAGTAAACATGGTAAATATCCCGTTTTCAGTATAAATAATAGTGTTACTGACCATGTCAGTTTAAAATCTTATGTTTTTATACATAATTGATAAGAAAATCAAAGTAAGTTTAAAAAGTAAGTTAAAGTAAGTTAATTAGACTTTTTTTTTGTTACAGGAAATAGACGGCAAAGCATTGTTATTGTTAAATTCTGACATGATGATGAAATACATGGGATTAAAGCTAGGCCCTGCTTTAAAAATTTGCAATCTTGTATCAAAAATAAAAAATCGCCGACATTATAGTACTTAAGCATGAACCACTCTACTGTGTACTAGATGTTCTATCATATTACAATAATTCACTCTTAGAGTTTGAAACTATAAGTTTCTTTTTTTTTATATGCATTTCACTGAAATCTAGAAAAACAATGTTTTATTTTTAATATTAGAATCTGCTTTTATATTGAATCTCAAAACGATGTGGTTTTATTGTGTTAGTGTCCTATGATCCCAAAAATATTTTAATGTTTCCAATGACAATCTATGTTCAATACAAAATTCTGGGATTAGGGGATCGGACAAAAAAAACGAATTAGTCCGTCAGCTAGATTTCCAAAAAATATTGAACACATATTTTTTCTTTTTTCACATAAACAAAAAATGAAGACGATACAGTGCTTCGAAAACTCGTGAACTCCTCGAAAACGTCACATCATGTCAGTACATTTTTTACCTACAAATTACGTCACAACCACGATTCAACTCATGATCTTTGACGCTTTCTATCTTCGTCAATTTTTATTAATTTGATAAAACAAAAAAACACTTATCCAATATTTTGCGATAATCTGACTGACGGACTAATTAGAATCATATTTTTTTGACTCAGTCCTATCCCGGAGCTAAGTATTTTAGATGATTTAATTTTGTTGTGATTCCTAATCAATTCATCCATTGTATAGTGTGAACTATGCTTTGATCTAAACAGCAATACAAATTATAAAAAGCCTATCCTATAGTCAGATCACATCTTTCGCAGAGCTATTGTGCGAGAAGTCACGTGACCCGTCGGTTGGCAGTTATTTTAGTATTTAATTTCGAGAGTTGAGGGCGAATCCGAGTGTAATCGAGAATTACTAAAAGTCTGTCTTTCTTGCCTTGTCCAATTTAGATATTATCACTTATTTGGGCAGTTACACCATTGTATTAAAGTATTTTTTATCAAGCCGACATTTAATTTCAGATTACGAGTTCTTAGAACAAGAGTGAATCAACCAGTTATTAAACAAGTTGTTTCTAAGAGCTTTTGATTCAACCTCGTACTAATAACTTGTAGTAGGATACATTATGTTATGAGTGTGACTGAAATAGACTAAAGTTAAACCAGCGTAGTAGTAAGAGTATCATCAATAATAATTGTGATAGTTACAATAATCCTGTTAAAGTATTTTATTAGCAATTTTATTGGATAGATGGGGATGAGACAGGGCCTTGCAAGAATATAAATAGTAGAGCAAAAAAAGTCATAACCACGTATTTTTTTTGAATACTTGCTTTTTTCATAAAGTAGCTCTTGATTACTGGTCATTCTGTCGTTGACCTAAAGTCCCATCCCAATAATTCAACATGAATGAGCCGTCAGTATTGTATGTGGATATATCAGAGACAACCACTACAACAACGACATAGTCAACCAATAATGTTCCTGCTGCTGGAACACAGGCCTTCTCAATGAGAGGGGCCTATCGAGGCCATGAAGATAGTCTGAAAATATACAAAAATTGCAACATTTCGATGCAATGCGATTTCTTTAGTACAGTTGTTACTTTCATTTTCATGACCTTCAGCGGGAATCGACACTCCTTAATGTGGAAATATACAAAATACCCCACACACCCAATACACACGCACAGCACAGTCTGTACGTTAGCTAGCAGTAACTTTGAACTACAAAAAACATCGCAATTTGCAAACATACAGTAGGTATGTTTGAAAATTATAAAAGTAAAATATAAGTACTTGTTATATACTCTGGAGGTCCTTCTGCTCTATCGGTAATCCGCATTAAGTGATCGCCTTTGAGTAATAGTGAATTCAAACATTTTCGTTGTTTGTTCGGCTAGTGAGGAATACTAATTTCGTGATAGATATGATTGTGCGATAATGAACTTTATGACATAGAGAGGTGATTTATAGTTCGTTATTGCATCGTGCATTTAATAAAATGGCGAAACTTCACAAGCTCTATATCGACAAAAAAAATGCCTAAACTATTAATTTCTTTTCTACTTACTTAAAATCATGAGTTTAGAACTAGAAACACATGTTTTCTCTTTTTATCGTGACGTGATGTATTTATTGGGTACATATCAATAAAAAATACACCACGCCCAAAGTGCCACCTTATTGAATTTGACCTTGTCTCTTCAATCAAGAATACTCTGGGTCACAATGAAAAAGCTAATGCTCTACATTTATATTCTTAAATTTATTAACTCGCAGCATTTTGTCCAAATTCACTGTAACTCAGGAAAGGAGGAAGTCAGAAAGTTTGTTGAAAGTAAAATATATAATAAAATATATTATTTACGCATAATTATGTTACAGTTAGATATGTATGGCCAATAGGGTAAGCACACATGGGCGGAACGGAGTAGAGGCCTGCAGGAATCGACTCATCACAGACGAGCAGGGCTATTGCGTATCTTTTAAATGACAGTGGCTATCATATTGTCCATGGATAAACTGTCAAATTGGTTAAGGTTTAGTACAAAATGGAACCATTTGACAGTAATTGATAGGCACTATAGGTTAGCCACTGTCATTCAAAAGATACGCAATAGCCCTGCAGATGAGATTCGATTGAAGTTCATGCAATCGTCGATTCCAGCACGCCTCCATTTCAGTGTAAACGTACCCTTGTAGAATCCGATAAAAGGCTATATTGAAATACTAATATATCATCAAAAATAAGGTGCAGTTTACACTTCAGACTTACACACTTACGATAAATAGGTTTTCCTAGTAATATTAATTTAGTCATGTAAATAGGTATTTTTCGTTGAGTAAAGTTGCATTTAATGTAGTAAGAGCTCATATTTCATAATTATTATTCCATTGAATTCCTAAAAAAGTTATTATCGGGCTGTACTATTTAGGTTTAAATTAATTGTACATAAATATCGGCTAGTCGTGCGTCAAATGTTGCCTGAACGCTCTAAGTACATACAATTTTATTACAAACTCAAATTCAATACCGTGTACAGAAATTTTATTGTAGATTAGGGTCTTAGTGCCTTTCAGTGAATAAATAGGAGTACTTAAATAATCCCAATCAAGATATCCTCATTTAGGCCAATTAGCGCTCAATGACATCAATAGAAGCTGTGATTTTATATGACGATTTATTCATTATGTTGTTTTACACAACCAAGTAAATTATTATTGTATCTCTTTCAGCTTCAGTTTTATATTTTTTAAATGTTCGTTTTATTGATTGTTCCAAAAGAGAATATTAATATAATAATTTGTAATGGTAGCGATGAAGACGTATTTTATTTATAAAGCTATGGTATTTAATTTTGCCATTAACATGCGTTATTGTGTTTAAACATTTCATCATGTGATATTTCAATGTTATCTGTTAAAAGTAATAAATAATATTATTAATAAAATATTGATATGTTGCTATGATAAATTACGTGATGTAAATTTAAGTTTTCACATGACATAAAGTAAATAAGTGAATTAGTTATTTAATTTTCCTATTTTGTTGATGTAAATATTTTGGTTATAGATAATTTCATTTTAGTAGGAATTATCTGCTGGCATAAGTGTATTACATTATTATTGTAAAAAATGCTGAAATATATAATTTTTATTTTTAGGAAATTGGACGTTTTTTAATTTTGTGTAGATCGTTATTAGTTTATTTTTTAAATTTGTATTACCTATATATATACCTACCTATATATACCTGCAGTGCCATAGTCTTTTGGAAAACCCAATTTTGTTACACGATGCCTTTTTATTGCCAAAAATCATTAGTTTTTGTTATTCCAAGCACTACTTTGAAATTTTGCCATCGATACGACCTTTAGTTTTTATGGAAAAAAAAAGAAGTTTGCGTTAATCGGGGTCATGAAAATCGAAAAAATAAAAATAAAATATGAGCTATTTGATTGAATATGATGTTTACAAACATAATAACAAACGTTGTGGCACTTTTTGTACTTTCTAATGTGGATGGCTAACGAAATAAAGCCATTTTTATCAAAAGACAATGACCAAAACAAGAATTCTCATGTTTCAAGATCAAAATGTTACAGAAATTATGTTCATGATTTTTTACAGTACCTATATAAATTGGGGTTTCCAAAACATTGTGAGTGCGCATCAGAAAAAATGTGGTCATTTTTAAGGATATGTGGTAATGTAATATTACCACATATCATGGCCTTTTGTTCTCGATTTCGATGTAAATCTCATACATAAAGTGGCTAATTTTGTTGATCTGTACCAAACCCGTAAGTACACACATCAACACGGTCTAGGGATATTTCATACTCGATTAAATAACTCGAAAAGTACTGGCCGCATTGGAATCATTCTTTTGTTTCGGTGGCATAAAAATGTCTTGATATGTAGGAGAGGGAATTTTCATTTGTGCGAAATTTAGAAAACAATACGAATTACGTTTAGTTACAGTTTTTTTCATTTTTAAACGAAAGATAAAGTTAAAATTGAGGTATTGTAGCCATGCAACGCCAACATTTGACGAGGGCGGAGATGTTACGAGCTGTGGGAATGCTGGAAGCTGGGTCTGTTCAGCGTAATGTTGCTGAGGCCATAGGGACCCACCAAAATGTAATTTCAAGATTGTGGACACGCTATCGTGCCACAGTTGAAGTAGCGGAGAGGCACCGGGGGCCAATTCGCATCACTACCCCCAGACAAGACCGATTTTTGCAAATTACTGCTCGAGCTCAACCAAATGCAACGGCGACTCAATTGGTCCAAAGGCTGCGAGTGGAACACCAAGTGCTTGTGAGTGACCAAACTGTAAGAAGGCGACTCCATGAAAGCAATCTACGCTCTCGTAGACCACTCCGGGTCCCACCTTTACGGAGAGGCTTTCTCAGACTACTATAACTTCAAGTTTATAAACACAAATTCAATTATTTTTCTATTTTTTTCAGTTTTTACTCACAAATTAAAAGTTAATTTTAATATACGGTTTCCGTCTATGCTTCATTTTTTTTCCATAAAATCCTAAAATTTTAATCGAAGTACCTTAACCATTATTAAAAAATGGTACAATATTAAATAACGTATCTTTTAAATACACTTCTCATCAAAAAAATCGAAACACCTCGCAGTTTATGATTTGATAAGGATTATCAGAAAAATGTGTATATTTAGGAATAAATGTAAAATGTCATTTAATAGTGAGTATATTATGAGGTTTTTAAATCCTAATGTTAATGTTCTAAATTCAAATGAAGTCTTCATAGGTTTCGTATTTTGTATAATGAGTAATTTTTACCCTTTATGGAATATGAAGGAAATGGGTAAAACAACACGCGTAAATGAAAAAAAAATGTAAGAAACGTTTATTTAATAACTTGTATTCCCTCCGCGAGCTCTTATTACTGCTTCCATACGGTTCTTCATCGATCGGATGAGAGTCACGATCACATGTTGTGGTATATTATCCCATTCCTCTTGGATTGCATTTTGCAGCTGGCTAAGTGTTTCTGGGGCTGGATCTCTTGCTCGAATTCGTCTCTTTAATTCATCCCATAGATGTTCAATGGGATTCATGTCCGGGCTTCTTGCTGGCCATACCATAATGGAGATACCGACTTCGGTAAGATAATCTCGTACGACGCCCGCGGTGTGAGCTCTAGCATTGTCGTGCATGAATATGAAGTCGTTGCCAATAAAATGTGCATAGGGCATCACATGAGGTTCAAGACACTGTTCGATGTACCGATGAGAGTTTAGTGCAGGCAGCCGTGGCCCAGACACAAAGGCAAGTTCTGTCTTACCGTCGGCGCTGATTCCTCCCCAAACCGTCCACGAACCGCCACCATAGCTGACCTTTTCTTCAATGCAGCATTGTGCAAAGCGTTCTCCATCTCTTCTGTAGACCTTGTTCCTTCCGTCGTTACCATACAGCATAATTTTACACTCATCAGAAAACAGTACTTTGCTCCACTGAAGGTATGACCAAGTTAGGTGATCATAAATAAATCATAAATCATAAATCATTTAATCATTTGTTAACACAGGTACAATAAATAGTTGTTATAAAAAATTACAAGCTCGCCATGTTATACCCGGAGGTGTACAAATATTTGTAGAGGTCATTGACATCAAAATTCATAATAATTAAATTAATGGAATTAAAAATAGAAATAATATAAAAATGTCAAAAAGAAAATCTATGAAAAATGTCAAAAGAAAAAATATAAAATAATGTCCAAAATAAATCAAAAAATAAAAATAGAATAAACGACAGAATTGTAAAATAATAATTAAAAAAATACAAAAATGTCACGTGGAATGTCAAACGGAATAGAATTTTATAACATACTAGGTCAAAATGAATACCAAAGTCAAAAAACACATTCATTCATTTCATTACAATTTGTCTGAGAATAATTCCGAAATGTTGTAATACGCTTTAGTCAACAGCAAAGATTTAAGCCTTTTCTTAAATAAGGATACATTTAAATCTTTAATTGATTTTGGTATCTGGTTGTAAATTAATGGCGCCATACAAAAAACACTTTTTTTCATTAATGCTGTGTTGGACTTTCTTACGCACAAGTTATTATTTTGTGGTCGAGTTCGTGTGTTGTAAAATGTTAATTTGGTAAACAGATCTGGATTGGTCTTAACAAATACAGCTACCTCGAAAATATATAGGCACGGAAATGTCAATATTTTGTATTCGGTGAAAAATGGCTTACACGAATCTAAATAGTGGAGTCTAAACATTGACCTAATGCACCTTTTTTGCGCTTTAAAAACTATTTCTCTGCTCGCGGTGCTCGCGTGCAAAGTTAAGGCGCGCTCTTCGATGGTCTGTAGTTAATTTCGGCCCATTCGCTGGCTTATGCGGTGCCAATCCGCGTTCCTTCAACCTTCTTCTTATTGTAGAGTCACTTACAGCTACTCTTCGTACAACGCGAAGCTGCTGCTGCAGTTGAAAAGCGTTAAGGCGTCGATTTCGTAAAGAAGTTGTTACAATAAATCGATCATCTCGCTCAGAAGTGACCCGATTCCTGCCAGATCCTGAACGGCGCGTGAACGAACCAGTCTCCCGATAGCGTTTGTAGACTCTATGAACAGATGATAAGCTTAGATGCAATCTTGCAGCCACAACACGCTGACTAAGTCCAGAATCCAGCAATGCCACCACTTGGGCGGCTTCTGCGGGCGAAGTATCCATATGTTTTAGAAAAAAAAGTTTTTTCAGACGTCCCAAAGTCACAGTAAATGAAATAAGAAACAAAAAGTTTAAAGACAAGCGCTAATTTTTAGTTTTTAAACGAGAAACGTACTCCAACCCTAAATACAAATTTGTCTCAAAACAGTGGTTAATTTCATTTATAGGATAAACAAATGAAATTCTAATTTCGAATTTTGATTTTTTTCTTCTTACTGTAATGACCAAACTGCCAGCTACACAATAAGGTTTTTTTTTCATGGAATTAATTCTCTTTTCTAAAAAATTAGGACAAAAACAATAAAAACGAAAGTGTTTCGATTTTTTTGATGAGAAGTGTATATACATGTCATATAAATAATCAACACATTGATAGTAATTCGCTTTTTTAACAATATCCCTAGACCGTGTTGATGTGTGTATCATGTGTATGTGCACACTTTTCTGATAAGTACATACTGTATATAGGTACAGCTTGCATTTCAAGTAGGCTAGGATGGCCAAATTAGAAGTTATCAGGAATAGCGAAAAAATGCTAAAAGAATTTACAAGCCCCATTTTAATGAAAACTAAAGCTACATAATTTAATTTTCGAAAAATCAATGTTCCAAAGTTCAATGAACCTGGTCTGGAAATCAGGACACAACAAGGGAACATGGAGCAAGGGTAATAGCGACACTATACAGGGTATAAATTCTGTACATGAAACTAAGTACCCCTACGCAAAAAATTATGCTAGGAAACGTCTTTTATTTTTGGGGTCAAAAATCACATTTCACGGTAAAACTCAATGTACGAGGGTGGTCCCAGAAGTAGCCGAACTAACCAAGAAAAATCAAAATTAATGGGATAAACTATATTTATTTCTCTACATAGCTTCCTTGTGGTGGTAAATCTTCGCAAAAGCTTGGCTTTGTTGCTGCGAAATTTTGCTAAACATTCGACTAACACATCCTCACGACGCTGTTTTTGTTCTATAACTGTGAGTAATCGCAGCACCCATCTTGCGCACAGCTTTCTCATGGTCAAGTTACGATGGACTGCACTTTTTGAAATGCCTACCATATCTGCTATCTCGCGCACTTTCAGTCGACGGTATTCCAGTGCCGTTTTGTGTTTTTTTTTTTTCTATTTCTGGATTAGTCACCATATTTGCCGTCCGCTGCGATGTTCATCTTGGCAGATCGAGCGACCGCGCTTGAACTCTGCCACCCAATATTTTATTGTTGTAAATGAAGGGTTGTATGTTATGTTGTTTCAAACGCCGCTGTTGCGACACACGCTGTTGCGAATTATTTTTCCACTGCCTCACAGGATCGAAAAGCTCATGGACTCGAATGAAGTAGTCGCGAAAGACGCTTATTCTAAAAACATTTTCACTGCCTCATAATACGCTCGAATGATTGAATGATTTCGATTTATTTAGTCATAAAGTGTACGGAAAAATATTTAAGCACAAATTCGGTATCAACATCAACATTTAATAATTGTTTTTAATATACTGTTTTACGTTTGTTGTTTACATCGTTTGTGGCAGTGAAAATGTTTTTCGAAACAGCGTCTTTCGCGACTACTTCATTCGAGTCCATGAGCTTTCGAACCTGTGAGGCAGTGGAAAAATAACAACAGCGTAAATGAAGGAGCAGACTCCCCCAAAGTAGAATCTAGCTCCACTTTCATATTAGTTGGGCTGAGTCCTTTCAAATAAAAGTATTGAATTACGTTACGAACATCAATTTTATCCATTGTCGATGAATGTTTCACTATAGATGCTTCAGAACAAATGCCAAGTGACCTAGCGCGTTAATATTCTAAATTTCTTGTTGTTCACGCTTCGTAAAAAGATAATTTAATCAAATAAAAAGTGCCAGTAAGTAAGTTCAGGTAGGTATTTATGGGACCTCCCTCGTAGCACTCTTAAAACATTATGCAAGTGGATGCTTTGAATAGTACCTAAACGGGTCATGGAGGTAATTTAAGTAAAGATATAACCTGAAAAACTAGTAGGTAAGTATTTACAAAATCAGCTGTGAAAAATTTGGAACTTTGTCCACCAATATCGTCGTAATTAGTGGGTTTCCAGGTATAGTCTAGAACAAAAAAAATATCGCAGCGGTGAGGAGAACAAATGCCCCTCGTTTGCGTTAAGGGTAGGTACCTACTTTTACACCCTTTATAATGGTGTCAACATTTTTTTTTTCAAAATCAGCGGTATCCATCCCTAGTTAGGAATATTGAATTTTCGAAAATCTAATGTTGCACTTTTCATCAAAATCGGGCCCGAGATCGTTTGAGTAATTTTCACTATTTCTCATACTTTCGGATTTTGGCATCTCCGCCCACTTGATCAAGTACTGTCTTGTTTGTCTGTTTAGATTACGGATCGACACCAAAACTTAATACAATGTGAGAAGTAACAGGGATTACTCTGGTAGCCGTGCTTGTGATAATGCTTTCGTTCTACCTAGGCAGAGCGTAGTTGCCACGGAGTAACATCTTACGGATTTTTATAGAATTTTCACGTCTCGTAAACACGATCATGATTGCTTACGACGACGGCCAGAGTGATCGTTCCTATCGGCTCCAGGTGTCCTGCCCTGAAACGAATTACTCGGACTGGAGATTCTGGTCAATTTATGGTAGCTACGTGTTAGCATAGCTATCAAATAATTCCTGTTAAAACTTAGTGATTCTGAACGATAACATTCTAATACAACACCATTTTAAATAAGAGCACCGAGATCTTGGAGTATAAGTAAGTTTTGTCTATTTTGCGTATGTACTTAATCAATAATAATTGCCACTCGGGTCGATCTTTAGGTTAGGTACGCCGCGATTGCTTAAGTTAGTCTGATGGTGATTGACGGCATGTGATGGGTGGCCACCCATTACATATTGATTTTCCTCAGTGCTTCGGAAAGCACGTTAAGCTGTTGGTACCGCCTGCTACTTATATAAACGGACGAGGGCCATATTGAAGGAGGGTTTTCAGTATTCGATTCTCGTGCCAAATATGTAAAAAATTATAACCTTAATTTGTGATATAATTGTCCCATGGCTCCCGCACGCTCTCCAGATCTCACTTTATTAGATGGTTTTGTTTCGTCATCGTTCTACGCCAGTTTCAAAATATGAAGGGAAAATGGATTATACCTAAAAGTCATTGATCCGCGCACATTTTATGTGATAAACGCAAGGGTGGCGAGACTTTTACAAAATGTTTGGCTACGAGAACACGGCGAGGCTCCACGGTGTGCTCCACCGTGTCATCCGGCCAATCCTCACAATGGTAGCATCCGGCCGTTTCCTCCCGCTTGATTCGGTGCAGGTAGATAGGTACCTCCCAAAACAACCGTGTCCGGTGAGGACCTGCGTCAGACGGAAGGTGAGAAAGCCGTGGCGCCTCTCCAGCCACTCAAAGAGGGGACTTTCCGCCACTATCGTGACGTGCCCTATTTTAGGACCCCTTATCTAGAGGATTTACTGTATTGTCCAGAATAAAAAAGTGTATTTCAGTTTCGTTAACAGTGTTTCGGTTTTGTTAACAAGAGGGGATCGTGGATCACTCCACTAAGTTCCTTGCAGTACTTAGGTCCAAGTGGAATTTTGAAACTACGACTCTACCGAAAAACTTTTAGCAAATATTCACAGAATATTTAGGTGTATCATAGGTACGACGTTTTTCAACACACCTGAAGAAAATAATACTAAAATTCAGTTTAAACACATTTGCTCATAAATTGGCTATAATTAGGCACATAATGACAACTGTGACTTGTTCATTGCACAATTGCAATCACACTAATCACACTTCACACTAATATTATAAAGGCGAAAGTTTGCGAGTATTTGTGAGTGTGTATGTTTGTTACTTCTTCACGTAAAATTTACTGCACGGATTTTTACACACAGATAGTTTATAACCTGAATTAACAAATAGGATAGTTTTGATCCCGATTTTATATTCCCGTGGGTTGTAGCGGGTGAAGCCGGTGGCAACAGCTAGTATCACACTAATATTATAAAGGCGAAAGTTTGTGAGTGTGTGAGTGTGTATGTTTGTTACTTCTTCACGTAAAAACTACCTACTGAACGGATTTGGATAAAATTTGGTACACAGATAGTTTATAACCTGGATTAACACATAGGAGTTTTTAT
The DNA here is from genome assembly GCA_932274075.1 of Diarsia rubi. Classification (NCBI taxonomy): domain Eukaryota; kingdom Metazoa; phylum Arthropoda; class Insecta; order Lepidoptera; family Noctuidae; genus Diarsia; species Diarsia rubi. Next base: position 11,810,292 of record OW026424.1, on the reverse strand, counting down.
CCCGATTATATCTTCCCATGGGATAATTTTCGAGTTGTAGCGGGTGAAGCCGCTGGCAACAGCTAGTATACCTATAGTGCTTGCTCATTTCAAGCAACTTAGAATAGGCACGTCACGATAGTGACGGTAAGTCCCCTCTTTGCAAGGCCCTGATTTAGAGTTCTGACCGTCCTAGGCTAACTATGAATATGTGCCCCCAGCCTGCCCTATCCAACCTTTTCATACAGGTGCAACTTATTAAATTACAAGTACAGAAGAGAGCTTACGTAACCTAACATCTTTGAATCAAACTGTCAGTAAGTAGGTAAACGATAGGTGAAAGGAACTAAATAATTCCAACACTTATTTTTACAATCTATTTATTTTTTCCTAAAAAAGATTCAAGAAGAAATTTAAAAATAGTACATTGTTCACCGAGAGGAGAAAGTGACCGATTACCGTCGAGGGTGTCGTTTGAAGCCCGAGCCGTAGGGGAGGGCTTTAAAACACCCGAGATCGGGAATCGCGCTTTCTCTCGAGTGATACATACCTAGTGCTTTATACTACACCTACGAGGAAAATAAAAAACTAAATCTTTACTAATTGAAATTTATATTGAAATTGTTGCAGTTAGTGAAGCTTAATGTAACACTTTTTCCATTTATGATTGTTTGAGATGTTTGCGACAATGTAGGAGGAATAACTGGCTGTGCTGTTGGCACTGCGCTCGTAGAAGGCTGTGGTGCCAAAGGGGCAACTGGCTGCTGAGGAGCATTTGGCATCGCCGCGCTCGTTGATGGTTGAGGAGATGAGTCTTGATGCACATTAATCGATCCCGATATTTGGTTATTTATTCGTGTTTTGTTTCCTACGGAATTCTCTATGTAACCTTCTGCAACAGCGGACGATTTCCAACCACCGTGGCGTTTTATTGTGGTTAAATCAGCACCAGTATCGGCAAGAATAGTCGCTGAAGTTCTGCGAAAGCAGTGGCCAGTGTATTCTAGTGGGTTGAGTAAATTAAGGTAGGAAGCTATTTCTCTTGGCACAGTACTTATTTTGTTTTTCCCAATTACTTGTTTCGTACATTTTTTGTTTTTATATTGTAGTAAAACCCGATTGGTTTTGGGGTCACTGGGGCGAATTTCGTTATATTTCTTCATTATCTCATAAAATAAGCCTGATATAACAAATGATCGCTGAATTTTGGTTTTTGTGTTAGGAATATTGACAATTATTCCATTTTCGAGGATTTCGATATCGTCTGTTGTCATATCCACAAGTTCTTGCGAACGACAGGCCCCATTTACTCCTAAAATCAAAATAACCTGTAAACAAAAATATCAAACATGAAAACCTATTAGATTTCTACTCATAAATAGGTACGTAATAAATCATAAACCACTGCATTTTGTTCATAAACTTACCTTCATCAACAAATATTTGTCATCTGGAGCATTCTGCAAAAAGGAATAAACATCCTTTGTAGTAAGCACTTTTGAATTCTTACTACGGAATCCCTCCGACTTTCTTTTCAGAAATGCTGTAAGTTTTTTGTATTCTTGAATATTTATGTCGTTTCTTGTCAATATAGTACTTTTCAACATTGAGTACATAGACCATAACGTACTTGGTTTGTATTTTTGCGCTTTTTCACTGAAATAAGCTAGCAAAACTGTTTCAGAAAAAGATGCCGCATTTTTTTCACTTTTCCATTGCAAAAAATCGTTATGTTTTATTATATTTTTTAATTGATTTCTGTGGTAAAAGGTTATCAATCAGTATTTTTGCTGTTTCCTTCAACTGCGGCGGAGTTGAAAAATCTTCATCATCACTATCACTACTTATCATTTTGATAGTTTTATTTTACTTTCTACGAAAACTGAATCCTCAAACAACACACAAATTGAAAATGGCGCCAATGGCGTCTGCAATTTTTACATGTTCTTTTTTCAAATTGTTTACGCCGCAGGATCGCACTGCCAGCCCGACCCCATCCAACACACAGCTAGTGGCCAGTGCCATTTTGCGAACTTGGAGATAAAAACTCACTGTAAATACTTTTTGGCTTTTGATATTTAGGTTACCGGCGCATAGTCTTACCCAAAATTAAAAAAAAAAAACCACGTAAGAAATGGATTTTCATACACTTTTCTCTCCCGCTCAGATGCGTTTTCTCCCCGCATATTTGTTCGATATGCAATGACGTACTTTCTACCGTAAATTTGATAAAGTATCAAGGTACTTTCCAAGCAGGTGTAGTATAAAAGATGTTAACAATTGCTGAAACTGAAAAGGATTTTTTTTTTGCGTAGGGGTACTAGTTTGATGTATATACATAAAGCTTAGTTGACGGTTTTGTAAAGGGTTCGTTTACACCCTGTACAGTTGGTGGTGCTCTTTTTTAATTTCGTGTGTTAATCAATTTTGACATAGATTTAATAATAATAATAATAAATTTATTCAATAAGAGTTTGCAGTATTACATTTATATCCTTTAGGCAAATTTTATTCATTTACAAAAGAATCTACCATCTGTAACCGAACTAGGCAAAACCCTGTATTTCGGCTATCAGCGCCAAACCCCTCAATCAAATAGACATGTTACCTTTAGTAGGTTTACAACAAAAATTCAGCAAAACAAATTATAATTTGAAAATTGATCTTCAGAGTAGTAAAAAAAAAAATTAAATTAAGTTTAAAATCATTGAGACAAAAATATAAATAAAAATTATTAACTATTTTTCTCTTTTTCATTTGGACTTAGCTTATGGTATAAGTTACCTGTGGTACGTAATTTTGGTAGTGGCAGTTAATTTATTATTAAACCACGAGCTCCTAGCTGGTTTAATAATAACTGCCACTCGTGTCGTTATTTAGGTTAAGCTGCGCTTGCCTAGGTTGGTCTATGGATGGGTGACCGCCCATTACATACAGAGTTTTCTCCGTGCCTCGGAAAGCACGTTAATCTGCTGGTCCCGGCTGCCATAATTATAAAGGGTGTAAAAGTATTCTTAACGCATACGAAGGGCATTTGTTCTCCCCACCACTGCAATTTTTTTTTTTATTCTAGACTATACTTGGGAACCCCCTAGTTACGGAGATATTGTGGGTCAAAGTTCCTAATTTTTTACAGCTGTTTTTGTAAATACCTACTAGTTTTTCAGGTTACAATTTTTAGTAACCAATTAGGCATTGTATAAACACAGTATATTTAAAATTTCATTAAATTTGAACCAGTAGTTTAAGAATTATAACTAATCAAAGTTCCTTAGTTTTGTCACTCACTGACTGACTGACTGATTGACCGATCATCAAAAGTCTAAGGCACTTCTAGCAGACATAGAAGCTTCAAATTTAGAACAGTGTTTAGTATATAAACCATGGAAAAACTAAAAAAGTATACAATTTCAGTCTAGTTTTCTAGATAAACTAACTGCATAAATAACTTTGTAATCCCATATAATTGTATAGGATTACAAAGTTAAAGTTACATTTTCAGTGAATGAATTTTACGAGTTATTACTTCCTAGTTTCTGATTGATCTGAAATTTTGCACGTATATGTATATCGCCTATCAATGCAATATTATGATGATATGGAACTGATCTGATGATGGAACTGGAAGTTGACCATAGGAACTCCATTTTAGAATATCATAACCCCATCGAGTTTGGACTCGTTTGATTCGTCTTGTCGAGTAGTTTGTCTTAAGATGATGTCCAGGGTCTGTTGGTGGAGCTGGAAGGTGGCCATAGGAATTCCGTTATAAAACGACATAGCCCTATCGAGTTTGGACTCGTTTGATTTGTCTTGATGAGTACTCTGTCTTTAGTTGGTAACTAGGATCTGAGGATGGAGCTGGAAGGTGGCGTTAGGAACTCCGTTATAGAACGACATAACCCATCGAGTTAAGACTCCTTTGATTCGTTTTGACGAGTAGGTACTTTGTCTTTGGATGGTCTCCAAGATCTGTTGATGGAGCTTGAAGGTGGCCATAGGAATTCCGTTATAAAACGACTTGACCTTGTCGAGTTTTTACTCGTTTGATTCAGCTTGTCGAGTAGATACTTTAGCAGTACTTCAAATCGATGAATAAGACTGCTTCAAATTCGAATAAACCTATGTATTGTTGATACATTAAACGAAATAGATAGAATGAGAGACGCTATAAAAAGAAATGAGATCCCACCAAAAACAAAACTTGTAAAAAAATCCAAGCCGAGCAACTCACTTTTACCGTAAAAAGTAGTGAGATCCATGTAATACCAAGTCAGTTAATATATATAATCCCTACTTAAAAACCTTTGATGTTTTAAATACAAGATTGACTTGGCCACTGCATCACATTGGCCAATGCCATGGATGGCGATCAGCTATTACAATGGCCTGTTTAACATTGGCGAATGCGATGCGATGGCCAAGGCAATCTTTTCTCATTTGTTCATTTATAATATTTGGTGATAGTAAAAACTTTATAAAATTAAATTTGAATTGAAAGGAGGTCGCATTTATCATATTTTACCTGTACTTAACAAACATGTTATATCTTCTGAATACATTGATATCAGTAGCTCATTTCAGTTTTGTATGATGGGTTACTGTATCTTCAAACTACTGCTATGTGACTTGTAACTGAAATCTTGTGAGAATCTGTTGTTCTTGGGTTGAGGAAGACTATCCGCTCGTGATACAGTTTTAATACTAGTACGAGGGGATAGGGTGAGTCAGTCTAAGGGCAACCTAACCATCTTTGCATTGTACAATTCCACATTATCTGTCTATTTTGTGTCTATTATTAAGTTACTTTGTATGGTTGTCTGTAATTTGTGAATAAATAAATAATTATTGATTTATGAACTATGGAAGACTTACAGCTAAGATTAACAGAATTAAAAAATAGTATGTGAGGCTGACAGCCAATTAAAAGTCCTCACTTCTAAAAACAGATTACAAAGAAAGAGTGTGAACAACACAATACAGCCACAAAAAAAATAATATAGTAGACATTCAAGCTTAAACTAAATTCACGTCGTTTTTCACATTTTACATTCAGTACAGTAATAAAAACCTGAAAAAACGAAATCTTACTTAAAAAAGCTAAGGCTCATGCACTTTCTGGCCGAGGAGACACTCGTTATGAAAGCATCAAAATCATGCTGTTTACACATGTCATTAAAGTTTCTACTTGCACGCACTATAAATGAATTTTGCCAATGAATAATAATAATAATATTTCTTTTTTTCAGATATCAGAATCCATACTTAATAAAATTCACAGCACACAAACAAAATTAACAATATCAAAATTTAAAATTTAAAATTAAAATCATAATCAGTCTTAAAATTAAAATCGGACTCAAAAACAAAAATTAAAATCAAAAATTAAAATCGGACTCAAAATAACAAAATTAAAATCAATTTCAAAATTAAAATCAAAAATTAAAATCACAATCAATATTAAAATTAAAATTAGACTCGCAAATAAAATTAAAATGTCAAATCAAAATCAGAATCAAAATAAAAAAAACAAAATAATACTAACAAAATAAAAACCAAAATAATCCTAATAAATTACTGCACCCTCCCCTGAGTCATTTGCTTGTTTGTCATTACATTAATCATAAAACAATGGTTAATGTAACAACAATCAAACCTGTTCGCAAACACGCTCAGGATGGTGTTGGAGGTGATCCGGAGCCTGCGCCCCAGAGATGTGCACCGCTTTCGCATCGTCGTGTAGAAACAGTCGACACGGGCATCGGCGAACATCCCCGACGCGCTGCAGTGCCGGGGCAGCCCCAACAGCACCCTGAACGCATTATTATACTGAATAAGGAGAGCGTTGTACTGCTTCTGGGTATATGACCCCCACAGACACGCCGTGTACACTTGTACAGGGACGTACAAAACGCTCTGAAAAGAGTTATCTTGACGGCCCTCGAGCAACGAGCAAACCTGCGGGCGATCATATTGGCCCTCACAGACAACGCCCTCCGCTCCCTATCGATGTCCGCATCATCCCTCAGGTCAGAGGTCACGATATGCCCGAGATATTTAAATTCTTGAACTCTTTTCAACTTAACACCATCCAGTTTAATAGGTGGAGACTCCGGACAACTTCGACCCCTGGCCCGAAAGATCATGCATTCACTCTTCTTTGCATTATAGAGTAAACCGTGATCCAGCGCGTACCGCTCGCAAATGCCCAGCAACCTGGACAGACCACACACCGAGGCGCTCAGCAGCACCATGTCGTCCGCGTATCCGAACTCATACACACCAGAAGAAATGGTTTTTGACGCAATGACATCTAACTTATTCATTTCTGTAGGCTTAGCCAAACACAGGTAGCAGGCCGCATTTGACTTAGCTTCAGACAGATATGTACAAATTTTGCCGTCAATCATCGTCATCATTAATTTGTGACTAATGTCATGTCCTTGACATTTTGAGGGAACGAGAGCTTCAATTTCGTTATCCATTGCAGTTTTTTCATTTATGACAACGTCTTTGGTTTCTTTCACAAAACTAAACTGGACTGGACGGCAATACCTAGGTGAGCAGGGTTTTGGATTCACCCATACGGTATCACCGTCAGCTGTCAACTTTAATGGAACCAAAGAGGTCATAAATATGCTGGAATCATCTTGACCACTCTCTATGTTTTGCTTATATCTACTTTGGTTAGATGCACCGTCAAATCCCCACTTTGATATTAATATCAATTGTTTATCTTGTATCGCATCAGGACTACGAATAGTTTCAAAAATTCTGTTCACTGTTAAATCTAGTAACGCTTGTAGTGCAATCTTAGCAGATGAATCCGTTACAGTCACAAATGTCTTCGGAGGGTAGCACTGTAGCTTAGCTTTTTGGCCTTTATAGTAAGACGGATATATCTCCTTTGAACCTTCTCGAATAGTCGTTTCCCTTAATGTGATATATTGCCATTTCGATAGTTTTAATGAAAGTAGCAAACCCAGTGCTTTTTCTGGTAAAAATATTGTTGAAGGAGCTGGTTTGTTCAACATTTCCTTGATTTTTGCTGCTGCTTCTGGATTTTGGAGCATATGTTCAATAACAGATGCAATATCCTCACGACCATCTCCTTTCAAAAGTGCTGCAGCTGAATAAGCTACTTCATTAGTGTCATCGCCTATATGTTCATCAGATCGTCTCTTCTTCTGCTTGTTACTTAGATCTTCAAACGGCTTTCGAGATCTTTTTGTCATTGTTGAAGTTGATTTCATTGTTGAAGTTAATTTCATTGTTGAAGTTGATTTCATTGTTGAAGTTGATGGTACAGGTTTAGGTACAGGTTCAGTAGAAATATTTTCACTTGTTGATTCTTGAATGAGCAAATTGGTTTGCACGCAGTTTGGCCAGTCCATATTTGCCTTAAGCCAATTACTGTAATTACGTCTAAAAACTTCACTTTTCCTGTGGGATCGTAACCATCTCTTTTGAACTGCCCGTGTAAATCTTCGACAAAATTCTTTCACGGTAGGCTAGAGCCCTGTCGAATAACAAGTGTGTTGAACAATATTTCATAATCGAAAGACGAAGCATTCTGATTGCTCAGAATAACAAACAAATCCAAATTTGTAATAATGCTTTCCATTATTCACGATCAGTGAGTAAAAAGACACGGTAGGATAGATGTTAGTATTAGAAATGCTCTAAATGAACTGAAGTTGTGAATCCAATGTTTGACTATTTATTGTTATTGACTAATGATGGTATCACATTTACCTAATTACTTTCATTAAGTTAATCCTGCACTAATTGCTAAATTAGCGAGTACCCCAAATTATTTTGGTACGTATCCTTTTAACTAGGTATATAGGTATTAAGTTTTATTAATCATTAGCTAATGTGGACTTGAGGCATTAGACAAGATTACATATTATGTAATTCATAATTACCATGTCATTTCAAATAAGTAGGTAATACGACTTTGTGATTTCTTAGAATGTTTTGGTCTAAGCATAAAAAATATTGTAAGTTACACTTGGTATAGCCATATTTAAGCATTAAAATGTACATATCATAAACATTTTTTATTTTTTAATTTTGACGATTTTTAAAATAAAAATCGCAAGTGATGCCGCAATATTAAGTATGTCAAAAATTCACAAATAAATAGTACTATATCAGTGTGCAAGGATATAACGGCCATTTTAGCGATTCCAGAGATATCCTCATTTTTCATGTCAGCTCCATACATTTTTTTCTTATAAAAATTATAACTCTTCCATTTGTGCACACAATTACTTCATATGACATTTTATAGAACAGTAATGATCGGCAGAAGTCATTTCCAGCAAAAAAATTAATATTTAAGACATCGAGATCCTATGTCTTCTACAGCCGATTTTCGATCCACCGCCGCCGATCTGGTCGATTTTATTATCTAGGTTTATGTATAATAATTATGTCAAGCTGTCAAGCAGAGCACTTCTAGGCAGGCACTGCTAGTACACCGTACTGTCTACTTCTACTAGGGATCTTCTGGGGTTCTGGCTACAGCTTGGGTTTCAAGTACCTAAGTATCACTTATAAATAAGATTAAATCTAATACCGGGGATAAAAACATGTTACTTGATAGCTGTTATCTTTCTCTTTTCTTGTAGTTGTCACAATAATATCAATAGACTGAAGTTTCTTCGCGGCTCGTACACAAATTCTGATAGCGAAGAGAACGGCGCATGGCGTGCGATGCGGCTGCGATGTGCGGCGCGGGCGCAGCCCTCGTAGCACAGTAACAAAGCAATGTTGTTAGTCAGCAACGCGCCGTGTAGTGCACAACACCGCGTTGGCAAAACCAAGTGCCTTTGCTAACTTACGTGTGATAGAACTAACCAACCTTGGAGTGATACTAGTTTAAATTAAATACAAAATAATATAAATAAAATGGAATTGCAGGAGCGTAACGGTAAGTAAGCGTGTAAATAATTGTGGTGAAAGTGAGTGTATCGACATTTGCATGGTGTGTTGACCCCGATTTTATAGGCCTTGGCAAATTAGCATTGACACTGAGACATGTGTTAAAGTTTGCAAATTCTTGTAATTTATATTTTGTGGGGTGTAGTGATTGCAATGCCTGTGCTTTAGTATCATATGTACTACGAAAATAAATAGGAAATTCAGCAGAAACAATGTTTGCGAATGTAGCAGGTGGCCCGCTACATCCTCTATTAATTTATTTTTATTTGATTTACTTTATCACTACTACTTATTTATTTTAACTATTTACCTACATCCATAGGTTTTGACACTCGATTTTCAAGGCTAAATAATTTTATCTAGGTATGACCGTGTTCACGTCAGTAGGTAAAACATATACATTTACTTAGGATTTATATACCCCAATATGCGGGTATTTAGTTAGGTGCTTTTATACAGTAAGTATATAATAAACTACCGGGATAGAAGAACAGCATTAAACGTTTTGTCCCTTTTAGTTAATTAAGTACGCGTATAATGTGTCATACACCGGTGATCATTTACGTAGTGACTACATCCGCAAAACGGCATTACTATATTTGTAATGTGCGATGATGTACTATATCACTACCTACCTTCCCTCTCGAGGACTAAAAGCGTGATGATCGCCTCATTACGAGATCACAAGTCAAGAGTATTGAATTGAAAGCAGTTTGAAACCAGTTAAACTGATTAATCAACGAATCACTTGAGAAGTCATTTTGCTTTATTCGAATATATTTGTTCAGAATGAAGGTCAATATTGAGACGTCGACCACCTGTCTAGTAGATCAATGAGAAGGTTGGTTATACGCGTATTGTTAGCCTCCATCATCCCACTGTTGGGCAAATACGTGTTCTTAGGACTGCCGGTTGTTTCACTCGAAAGCCAGTGTGGTCGCTTTAGTCTTGTCCAGATAGTCTCGCCATCTTCTACAAGGTTCTGCCATGACGTTTTCTGGCTGCGTCAGGGCCACAGAATGTAACTATACTTATTGGCCTATAGCTCATTTTCAATTTTTCGGGCATACGTTCGTTGGTTTTTGCCTATCCCCATGGAAAAAGGGCGTGAGTGTATTGTATATGGTATACGAGTATTTTTTGTGTTGTAAATTACTATTCTGTTTGTAAAGAGACAGTTTTTTTTAGGATTATTTCATTCTTTCCCACCAAGCTGTCCTTGGTAGAAAATGTGAAATGTACATAAATATGCAGTCTACTTTGTCTACTAAGTATTTGATTTTGGCGGGTCTATTCCCAACCCGTATTCTCTTCGATCACTTTTCCTCACTAGAGATGTCACTGTTAAATATTAAAAATATTTAAAGAAAGAACTAAGCATGAAAAATGCACTTACTCCTATTGGTTCTACTAGTGAAATATTTTACTTTTTCTGAATGATCCATTTTATGAATTTAAAGTATTTTTGGCGAATAGGAGCGAAAAGTACTAACTTTGCGTACGTACGTTTGCGACGCTGTAATTTTAACTGAAAGTATACCTATCGCAAAAAAATGTAAAGCCTTTTTTCCCCACTAGTCCGTGGCAGAGTGGAATCATGCATATTTTGTTGTTGCTGTATTTTTAGTTAGCTTAAAACAATCCAAAACCCATAAACGAAGCCGCAACGAAAAGGGAATGAAGGGAGAGTCTAAAACATGATAAATGTCTGTGTCTGATACAGCTAGACTAACGACAATAAATAATTAATTAATGAGTGTCATCATAACAAGTTCACGCACAGTTTAATGATCCATAATATAAATAGACACTGAAAGTATATATTGATAAAATTATTGTCATAGATATCTGCACAATATTTTACATAATTATGCATAAAGATAATAATATTGTCCCATTTTACAATCACAGTCTGTCAAACGGTAGGTTGGTCACTGTGCAGCATAATAATGATAGGTAAATAGGTAGTAAAAAAGGGTTATTATAGATTTGCCACAAAGTAAATTCGTCACATTTTTTAAGCTCCATACATTGAAAGTATGTTCGTCACATGCATAGTAAATTCGTCACAAGTCTTCATTGGTACATAATTTTTGCATGAAGTAGTGATAGCAAACTAAGTTACATAGTTACGAGTTTACGAGTATTATTACAAAACCAGGGTCCGAAATACGGTAGTTTGTGGGACTTTACTATAAAATATCCTTTTTTTCATCCCCAAAAAAAAAAAAATTATTCCAGTTTTCAATACCTCCTGTCTACTTGTACTCTCCTGGTACTTTGTGGGACTTTACTATCCATTTTTCTTTCTATTTGTTCTTGCCCATTAAAAATAATCAAAAAAAATACTGGGTCATTTCGGTTTTATTCTACTTATCGTTTGATTCTTCTGCTGTCTGTACGGAAATAACCAATATGGCGGATTTATCTTAATAAAAATAGAACTGTGGCGAGTTTACACATACTTTTTTTCGTGGCAAATTTACTTTGTGACGAATGTACAATAACCCGTAAAAAATATTGTCATATGGAATACTGATGTACCTTCTGTACTAAGTTAATAATTTTCTTCTCGACATGTAAGTAATACTCGTAAAACAACAAATAATATTATTATTAATCTATATTTGTAATTCAATTGAATTTAACATGTTTTTTTTTAATCTATTGTTATTTAAAAAGTATTTCAAAATTAGAAAACTGATGAATAACAACAATCAATGAGTATCGAACGCTCTGAATGAATGTGACATGAAAAATCTTGTAAAAGCCATACAAGGTAACGTTTAAATCTAAAATCGGCAGTGCCTATAATTATGTAGGTAAATGTTTAATTATTTTACGTATTGATAATTTTTTTTTATTGTTCTTAGGGGTAAAACCACCCAACGTCCCACAAGATTTGATTCAAAAGGTGATTGGTTCATTTGGAAGATATCACCTATGGCTATGCCTCTTAATATTTTTAACGAAATTTCCGGTAGCCTTTCATCAGATGGCCATCCTATTTTTGTCTCCAAGAGTCTCATATAGCTGTGGAACATCAGAAACGAATAATACATGTCCATGTCCAGATCCAACGTACGATACGTCAATTTTCTCGAGAACCATAATAATGGAATGGGATTTGATATGCGATAGAAGATGGCTTACCAGTTTTACACAAACCTTATTCCAATTGGGGACATTATTCGGAAGTGTATTTTTTGGAATGGCTTCTGACAGGTAATTTCACGTTATATTTCCATTTTACTAAGTAGTTACTTCATTAATATGCCTTTTCATTATTTAGAAACAATGTGCTTGCTTTTTAGGTTCGGAAGGAAATATCCTCTTCTCATTGCTGTGGTTATCCAAGTATCGTGTGGAGTAGCAGCGGCGTACGCTCCAGATTATTGGACGTTCACATTCTTACGATTCTTCGTCGGTATGTCCGTCGGCGGCACCATGGTTACTGGATTTGTAATTGTTATGGAGTTCGTCGGCACAAAGTACAGAGACGTCATATCCGCTCTGTATCAAGTACCATTTAATATGGGCCACATGATGCTGCCGCTATTCGGCTACTTCTTCAGAGACTACTCAGATTTCCAGTTATCGATATCAGCACCTGTTATTATCCTACTATCATATTTCTTCCTGGTTCCTGAAACTCCAAGGTGGCTGATAGCCGTTAAACGGACAGATGAAGCTATTGCTATACTAGAACGAGTTGCTAAGGTGTAAGTATTCCTTTCTGCTATTTAAAATCAATTATAGAAACGTTTTTACCAATGAAAAGAATACAGTTCTAATAATCGCTGTGTTTTACAGAAACAATCGTCCTACAGAAAATATCAGAGCGGACATCGAAGCGTACCAAGCAGTTCTAGAGAAGAACCAATTAAAGAAGGGGAATATTCTGGATCTGTTTCGCACACCAAATCTAAGGAAAAATATCATAGCCATGTCGTTTAACTGGCTGACATGTAGTTACTGTTTTTATGGAGTTTCGCAGTATGTAGGTCAGCTTAGCGGTAATGCTTTCATTAATGTAGCATGCAGTGCGAGCGTCACCTTGCTCGGCACGTTGATGTCTATACCTCTTTTGAAATTTATAGGTAGAAAGTCCATTGTGATAATATTTCACCTAATTTGTGCAGTTTGTTTATTAATTTTAGCAGTAATACCAGAAGGGGTAGGTTCTGTCATTTGCGCCAGTATAGGCGTTGTAGCCAGTTTTATTGTTTTTGTAGTTGTATATTTGTATTGCACAGAGCTATTTCCTACTGTGGTTCGAAATGCTGCTCTCGGCTTCTCGTCGATGGCAGCTCGCATCGGCTCTATGGTAGCACCATTTGTCATAGAAAGCAGAGCTAAGGCATTGTGGATGCCTCCGGTTGCATTTGCGGTATTGCCACTTTTAGCTGCTGGAATAAGCATACTTTTACCCGAAACCAAAGGTTGCGAACTTACAACTACTATAGAAGAGGGCGAAGCATTTGGGAAAAAGGTAAAAAGTGCGAGCAAGTAAAGAAATGCGAAGAAATAATACTGTAAGATAATTATATTGTAAATATTAATAACAAAAGTGAACCACCTCATGCTGGAGTCAGCAGTGAACTTGTGACTGTATCGCTGTAGGTAAAAGTACACAACTTCGTAGGAAATACTTAGTTGACTGTAACCTAGCATAAGACTATTAACTTCTAAATTAATAATGCATTGTAGACACGACAGGAAATGTTTTTTTGGTGTATTACTTTTAAGCAACAAAATATCATAAGTTGTTATTTAGAAACGATTAGGTTTAGCGTTATGGAGACGAGACGCATTCGTATAGAAATATCAAGTGAGACCAAAGTGGACGTGAAATAATATTTTTTTGTGATTTGTACATAGTATCGAATAGAGTAATTTTGTATGAGACAAAATCTTGCAAAACATCATACAACGTGATTGAATTGATGCCAGCTATTGTGTAATACTGATTTTATGCGTGGCTTGTAAAATAATATGGCAGGAGCTAGGTCGATACCTAATTCATCTCCTGTGGCTAGGTTAAGATTGCATAAAAGTTTTAAATTTCCCATTGTTCTGGATAACTGATTTACCATCAGTATTTTCTGACTATTCATAGCTACCTATGTTGCCTATGTACATACAATGCTGTGTAAAAAATCTTAACTATAATGAAATAGTCAATTATATTTAAAATAGAACGGATTAACACGGAAGCAAATAAAATTATAAATCATTTTTACATTTCTTGGTTTGATTTTAAAAACTACTCCAATACTTCGACATTGAGAATCATTTAAGAATCCAATTACTTTGCGTTGAGACTTTAAGTCATTTAGCTGCAAGTTGTACTTAGGTACTAACTTTTTTCTTTTTAACAACGATAAGCTGAGAACAACAACAAAAAGTAATTTTGACTCTCATCATTTTACAATGTGGTTGATATAATTACTTAGTTTAATTAGGGTAGTAAAGTAATTCGGCTTTAATTTATGTTTAAACACAACTCTTATGTTTGACTTTATTTGATTAGTACCTATACGCGTAAGAGATAAGAGAAGATAAAAATATATAGGTATAATAATCTATCATGAGCCTGCCACATCACAACAATCCTCCAAAAGAACGTTAATCTTGACATTTTAAATTACCATCTAAATGTAAAGTGGTAGCTTAGATAAACGTCACGCAACACTTATCTATCTATCTACTGCTATTTCCTATTGTGGAACGGTTGCTAAAAGACGGAATAAATATCGTCACAAATAACAGCACTACTCCTGATCAATAGTATCACACCTCTTTTTCCTAACTGCCTTTGAAAATATTGATGATGATGGGGGCAGAGCCCGTCCACAGATAGTCCTCCATGCGAACGGTCTTGAGTTTCTGCACGCTTCATTTCACTCTACGTCCTTCTGATACTCATCGCTTCTGCCAACACGGTGCGACGACAGTTTGGCGTGGACGGTCGTTCTTCGTTTTCCTTTGAGGATTTCCATCCATTATTTGTTTGGGTATGTAATCGGAATTACTCCGGAGTGGGTGAAAAATCCACAGCCACTTACGACTCTTGATCGGTCGATCGATTAAGCATTTCTCCAATAGGATTACTTCTGAGATGGTCTCGCGATAGCAGATACCTTTTTTTTTTTGGCGGGTGGAAAATCATCGAATAACCCCTCCCGCTCTTGGGCAAAACGAAAGGGAGTGTCAGACTTCTATTACTGACTAAAAACCACCCATGTTCCTTCTTAGCCCTTTATGTCGAGGCCGCGGTATCTCTTACAACATCCCGCAGCCACGACGGGCGACAGCCCTTGCGGGCCGCTCCCATGTTGCTGACATCTCTTTGAGGCGCGCGTGGAGCACGAATACGCCGTCGACACGGCCTGTCGTCGTCATAAGAGGGACGGACGGCGAGCTAGCCCATCACTCACCGTCCACAGGCCCGCTTCCACGGTGGCCGGAAGCCATCACGTGGCCCCCGACGCCCGCACAGTGGATCGTCCCCATACAAGAGGTCGGACATAGAATGAAAAATTAAAAAAGTATTTAATTAAAAAAAAAAATATACAGTTGCATTCCTCTATTGAAGAACAACAAAAAATGTTACTACGCTTTTTTTATTTGACCAGCACTTTAGGAGCTATTCGATGAAAACTGTTATTTTTGTATGGAAACGAACACAAAAATGTCTGTATCTCATGATTCCCTCCTTGTTTCGATTTGCGGTTTTCACTACTGTCTTTTACCTATTTTATGCCACGTTTTCTTCAAGGACACATGGTGCCCGCAGAGCGCCCCTTTCGAGATATTTTGCCTATAGTAACTATCTTTGTTATTGTATTACTGATGGAATGGAGGTACATTAAGTATACTTATTACTGAGAATTAGTCATCACTAAGTAGTTCCTTAAATAACAGGTGCATTTGTGAGTACTTTAATGACTTATTAACGCTTTTGTTGCAATATAACAAAAGCGTTAATGAGTCATTAAGTAACGACTGCCAGTACTTGCTTAATCTAATTATTTATTATAATTACTAAGAATTACACATAAGAAGTTAAATGAAGAAAAGGTGCATTAGTGAGTTCTATATGTATATTGAAAAAAAAATATCGGTAATGAGTTGTGACATCGCATTAACAATAACAAATCAAAAAGAAAAGAAATGTTTTATGATGTTGATGAATAAGAAAATACGTATTTATAATTTTTTTATTTATATAATATAACACTGTAAAATATATTTAAATCTTTAAATAAATTACACTTAAACCTATAATAATTTATAAATAAAAAATAAAACAATTACTAATAACTAAATTGTAAATATTGATTATAATAAAAAATAAATAAACTAATACTACCTTAAAGTTACTAACAATTATATTACTATAAGACTTAAACTATATTTTCTTCGCCTTCATCAATAACGACATCATGATCATTATTGTCGTCATCTTCTTCAATGTCACTACATTCCGAAACTGCTCCAACTATTGTATCTGTTGAAATGTCAATAAGCTCCAATTCACTCTGGTCATGTATGAGCAAATCGTCCAGTTCTCTAAATGAAGATTTTTTAACTCTATTGGGCATCCTCGGTCGTAGGCTCGTTAGAAGAGGATCGGAAGGTAAAAGAAGATTATGAAGAATGTCTTCATTAGTGGCGATGCTACTGTGCTTTCGCGTATGAGTTTCTCTAAATTTACGAAAATCCTTGTTTCTTGCTTCAGATGCTTCCTCAGACAAAAAACCTATAGGCACTACTGATAGGTGTTCCACTATCTGCGATCCATGAATCAGCAATTTATGCAAACTTGATGGCATGTTATACCATGGATATAACTGTATGAAGAAATTTGATGTTTCATCACAATATAACTTGAATTTTTGGATTTCAATTTTTCGCCTGAGGAAATGCATTGCAAAATTACAGCGAGTCTTCTAATTAAATTGACGTCTAATTTTGTAATTTCCGCAGTCGTTTCAGGGTTTGCAAAAAACCTTCTAGCAGTATTTCCAGTGTTTGTATTGCCACTACCCTGCTTTACAACATCCAGAAGTAAGCCTGTGTTTCTTCGGAAAGCAGCTTGAATAGCTTCTTTCTTATCTTTAACAATTCTTTTATTATAGTCACCTTTTGCTTGCCATGATTTTATGTCCATTCTGTAGGCAATGTGTAATAAACACTCCATAGACCGAATCCAAGCATGCAACGAACTAAATCCATGCTTGTATAAATCTTCGTTCACAGGTCTCACTTCTTCCAAATTATTCATCTCACTTGGGCGAGCTTTGCACAAATCACATACTGCTGCCGATGTTCCCGATATGATTGAATGTACCTTACCATCAATCATGGTTAACCACAGATTGTGCGTAACAGTAGCATTGCCGCAAGCAGTTGGGTTCAGTTCACGAATCTCGGTCTCAAATATATCCATTTCAGCCTTTACATTTGCTTCCGTTTCTTTCATAAACGTAAATGAAATCGGACGACAATATGTGGTTGACGATGGCCGATCATTCTGCCACATTGTGTTTCCACTAGAAGTCACTAACTTAAGAGGTACAAGACTTGCCATAAATACACTGGATAAATCTTGTTCACTTGTTGTTGTTCTTTGATGATAAATGCTTTGACTTGAAGCTCCATCAAAACCCCATTTACTGTGAAACACAAGTTGTTTACCAGCATCAAAATTCGGTTCAAGTGAATCGATCAGCCTCCTAACTGTGAGATCAAGGAGGGCTTGGAGTCGTATCTTTGCGGAAGTATCAGTCACAGTTACGTCTTCTTTTGCCGGGTAACACTTAAGTTTTTCTTTCACTAACATGTAATAGCTTGGGTATTTCGCATGACCTTCTTTAAAACTAAAGTCCCTAAGTGTGATGTAACGCCACTTGGATAACTGCATGTGATCGTAAAGAGCAAGTGCTTTGTGAGTAGGAACTTCACGAAGCAAAGTATTCTGTTTAGTTTCCAGGACATTCAGAACGGTTGAGACATGTTCAGGATTTCCCAGCAAATGCTTCATGATTCTGGCCACATCATTTTTTCCGGCAGACTTAAGTGCACTTTCAACAGTATGTAAAAGCTCATCTGGACGACTGCAACTAGCCATATTTTCATCAACACGTCTTCTTTTCTGTCTACTGGATAAATCTTCAAAGCGTTTTCGAGGAGATTTAAATGTTGAAGTTGATGCATCTGATTTTGATGGACTGATTACCTCTTCTGTCTCATCTTTAGCTTCTTCAGTGTGAACAATATTTTCCTTAAAGCAATTTGGCCAAATGATATCGGAACTTAACCACTCTCTGTTCTTGTCCATGAACTTGTCCACTGTCCTTCTTGATTGCACCCATTTGGAGTAAACCCGATAGCAAAATCGTCGACACCAGTTCTTTAGATCCGACACATCATTTTCACTTAACTGGACGTTACTATTCGACTTCAATGTATTACATAAATTTTCATAGTCTCGAAGATCTTTATGATTACGAAGAGCAACATAAAGATCAAGATAGGTAGAAAACCCACGGAAAGCCATAATGACAACACTTGGTAGAGGTTGAAATTACAACTGAATAATATTTGCAAAACACACTAAAATATATAGGGCAGCAAGTTGCAACTAGTAATGAATATGATAAGCTAATGATGACATATGAGCCAATCACAATGCAGAGCTTAAGGGCTGTTAACATGGTAATTACAATAACTAATTAGATTAAGCAAGTACTGGTAGTCGTTACTTAATGACTCATTAAAGCTTTTGTTATATTGCAACAAAAGCGTTAATAAGTCATTAAAGTACTCACAAATGCACCTGTTATTTAAGGAACTACTTAGGAAGTACTTATTTACTTACTACGTACTTACATCAATTTAATTAGAAGACTCGCTGTAATTTTGCAATGCATTTCCTCAGGCGAAAAATTGAAATCCAAAAATTCAAGTTATATTGTGATGAAACATCAAATTTCTTCGTACAGTTATATCCATGGTATAACATGCCATCAAGTTTGCATAAATTGCTGATTCATGGATCGCAGATAGTGGAACACCTATCAGTAGTGCCTATAGGTTTTTTGTCTGAGGAAGCATCTGAAGCAAGAAACAAGGATTTTCGTAAATTTAGAGAAACTCATACGCGAAAGCACAGTAGCATCGCCACTAATGAAGACATTCTTCATAATCTTCTTTTATCTTCCGATCCTCTTCTAACGAGCCTACGACCGAGGATGCCCAATAGAGTTAAAAAATCTTCATTTAGAGAACTGGACGATTTGCTCATACATGACCAGAGTGAATTGGAGCTTATTGACATTTCAACAGATACAATAGTTGGAGCAGTTTCGGAATGTAGTGACATTGAAGAAGATGACGACAATAATGATCATGATGTCGTTATTGATGAAGGCGAAGAAAATAAAGTTTAAGTCTTATAGTAATATAATTGTTAGTAACTTTAAGGTAGTATTAGTTTATTTATTTTTTATTATAATCAATATTTACAATTTAGTTATTAGTAATTGTTTTATTTTTTATTTATAAATTATTATAGGTTTAAGTGTAATTTATTTAAAGATTTAAATATATTTTACAGTGTTATATTATACAGGGTGTTTGGAAGGGAGCTGTACATACGCCTAGGGTAGAAACTAGGGATAGTCTGCTACCTACCCCCGCCCATTATATTGACCTTGGCCTCAAGGTTTTTTTTTAATTTATTATTATTTTTTATTTGACTTTTTGACTAAAACTACCTGTAGCTCAAAATCTATCCATGGGACCGGTCGGCTAATGGTCTTGTTTTAATCGTTAGAGTCTTAGGGTCCTGCAAAAAAATATTTTACACCAGAAAATTGTGGAGAAGAAAAGTTATGGGGCCTGAAGTACCGTAGTAAGGTAAAGATATAATTTTAAATTAAAAAAAAACCTTGAGGCCAAGGTCAATATAATGGGCGGGGGTAGGTAGCAGACTATCCCTAGTTTTTACCCTAGGCGTATGTACAGCTCCCTTCCAAACACCCTGTATAATGTAACGACAGTGGTAAAAAATAGATAGGAACTGATTCATTATTTTATTCGGACAGAGTCTCGACTTACAGGTTTCACAATCGAGCGCGACAAGACCTCAAAACTGAGCTTACAGGGTATTATATAGACTGATATCCCCACCGGAGGCATCCGGTGGTTATGGCGGTGTCTTCGCTTGACTGTGATTGGCTCGCGAGTCGTTGCCCGTCATTGGCTGGCTAGAGTGGCATGGCTATGGTATGCTAGAGTGGCATGGCTATGGTTTGCTAGAGTGGCATGGCTATGGTATGCTAGAGTGGCATGGCTATGGTTTGCTAGAGTGGCATGGCTATGGTATGCTAGAGTGGCATGGCTATGGTTTGCTAGAGTGGCATGGTTATGGTTAGCTGTCATTGGCTGGCTAGGGTGGCACGCTGTGAGCAGGCTGTTGTAACAATAAATAAAAAAATTATAAATACGTATTTTCTTATTCATCAACATCATAAAACATTTCTTTTCTTTTTGATTTGTTATTGTTAATGCGATGTCACAACTCATTACCGATATTTTTTTTTCAATATACATATAGAACTCACTAATGCACCTTTTCTTCATTTAACTTCTTATGTGTAATTCTTAGTAATTATAATAAATAATTAGATTAAGCAAGTACTGGTAGTCGTTACTTAATGACTCATTAACGCTTTTGTTATATTGCAACAAAAGCGTTAATAAGTCATTAAAGTACTCACAAATGCACCTGTTATTTAAGGAACTACTTAGTGATGACTAATTCTCAGTAATAAGTATACTTAATGTACCTCCATTCCATCAGTAATACAATAACAAAGATAGTTACTATAGGCAAAATATCTCGAAAGGGGCGCACTGCGGGCACCATGTGTCCTTGAGGAAAACGTGGCATAAAATAGGTAAAAGACAGTAGTGAAAACCGCAAATCGAAACAAGGAGGGAATCATGAGATACAGACATTTTTGTGTTCGTTTCCATACAAAAATAACAGTTTTCATCGAAGAGCTCCTAAAGTGCTGGTCAAATAAAAAAAGCGTAGTAACATTTTTTGTTGTTCTTCAATAGAGGAGTGCAACTGTATATTTTTTTTTTTAATTAAATACTTTTTTAATTTTTCATTCTATGTCCGACCTCTTGTATGGGGACGATCCACTGTGGCCCGGGGTGCCTCCCGCGGCGGCTGGGACGAGAGGTTCTCTCCCTTCGTTCCGCCACCTCCTTCGCTAGCATCACTGCTTCGCAGAAGGAGGCGACGGCGGCGGCGTCCCATTCCTCCTCGCCCCGGATCATGGCTGACAGCAGGTACCTAGAATGCGATGAAGACTTAGATTTAGTGTAAGATGCTCTTTGTTACCCACCACGTGTCCCCAGCGTGACGCAGCATGGATGCCACTGAATGCGATGTGAAATATTGATATTGGTTTCATTCATGCATGGTCATGCTGATTCAGTGCGTTGCTAACTGCTAATACATGTGCGTTGAGCTTTTATTCATGTTGCTATTCAAATTATTTTACAAATGGGCAGTTATAATGTTACCGTAGCCATGTAAATTAACTGTGTAAAAATCATCGCTTCGACAAGTTTCCTTAACATGATTTTTATAAAGTTTTGGGAAACAAATTAGCATTGAAAAATCATTAGTGCTTGGAACTGTTCAACTTGCTACTAGTTCGAATATTACAAAAAAGATTTTTTCAACATAGAGATTGAAACAGGGATAATGGTTAAAAAAATGCACATGAGATATATTTTATTTTTAACCGACTTCTAAAAAAAGAAGGAGGTTCGGATGTTTATATATATTTTTTTATGTTTTTTCGGGCATAACTCCGTCGCTTGCTAACCAATTTGAAACATTATTTTTTTGTTGGAAAGGATATAGTTCCCAAATGGTCCCATAAATTTTTATCGAAATCGGACAAGCGGTTTTTGAAAAATCAACAAAACTAAAAAAAATAACTACATTGTCTACATAAACAATTTTTTTGTCTCCGTCGTTTACGAACCGATTTGGAAAATTCTTCTTTTATTCGAAAGCTTATGCTTTCCTATTGGTCGAATAGTCACCCAGGTCAGGATCTGATGATTTAATCTTGGCGAAATCGAGAGAACTCAGAAAAATGTACAGCGATTTTGGTATTTTCTCTATAACAAGCTGATCTGATGGTAGAATGGTTTGAACTTCGGATGTTTTGGCGAGATGTTTTGTTAACACACTAATATTATAAGGGAACTAATTTTATGAGCTGTTATTTAAATATTCGAGATGTTATTATGATCAGTTGAAAAACATATTGGAGCAGTTATTTAATTTAATGGCAGTTGATTAATTATTGCGACAGTAAAACATTGACAGTTTTTTTGTTAAAAAGTTTTTTTCACTAAAAACATGGTTTGTTTTGGTGTCCGAAACTGAATAAATAATCGAATTTGGCAGGCGCAGCAAGCAAGTCGATTACTCGATAAGTGTTTATTAATTATTAAGGTAGGTACGGAACTACGGACATGATAGAGAACATGCATTTATCTAACAAATCAAGGCTCATTACCAACTCGTTATCAGTGGGTATCAGTGGATATTTCCTCTGAATATGATCCCTTGTCCTCTCCAGTCATAGTCATAGGTGATGAGCTAGAGAGATTGCAGAAGTGAACATGAAATATAAAGGTTTAGGTAAGCACAGAACTGCCGAAATTTTAATTAGGTAGGTAGGTAGATCTGGAAAGATCTGTCACTTTTCAAATCTGTGAAACTACATCTAGGTACCTACCTAGGTATGACCTAGGTAACTAGGTACCTACATTGACTACCTTGTATAAAGTCTAAAGTAAAGTAGGTATTTCATAATTGTTACTATAAAATACCTACTTTAGTAGTAACTTTGAAAATCGATTATTCTACCAAAACTTATAATTTAAAAAAATCTTTCAATGTTATGCCCTCATCCCTCATGTGTGTCATGTCAACCTAATTCAACTTTGGGGAAAACTCCGAACAGAAAGTAGACATTTACCTATAACTATAACACGTATAATGTCTAAGAAGTTCGTAACTTCTTAGACATTTTATGTGATAGTTATAGGTAGTATCCCTACCTAAATATAAGTCATTAAGTACTTTTTTTTTTGATTGCGACAAATAAAATACACTCAAAATTCAGTTATCGTTTATACGGCAAAAATCATGTGATGTACCATTCGACTAAACAGCTGTGCTTAGGACTTTATATCATTTGGATAGAATGCTTAATTCATATGTAAATAAATAAATCCCGTGCAACGGTAAACAGTATCTCGTTCAAGGTTCTTGATAAACAGCATTATCTGCTTTTCTCTTCTCGTTCCTACTTATCTCTGAAAAATTAAGTACCTACTATAACATAATATCATATTTTTTCTGTTACTAATCAACATTTTAAAATACCCACGTAGATTTTTTTAACATCTAGTCATAGAATCTTAACAGAAATGTTACCTTGTGAAAAGAGATAAATAAGCCTGATTTGGTAGTAACAAACAAAAGGTAAGTAAAACTTAAGTTATTATATTTTGTTATTTCCGGTTAGTGGAATAATACCTATGACATGTAACAACTATAGGTGGGGTACTGTATTATAATTCAAGAAAATCACATAACATTATCTTTATTGTCGCTTAAACATACAGTTTTGTTGTCATTACTATAACTATTCTCAATGATACGCAGAACTACATAACTAACTAGCTTAAACTACTACCGATTTCAATAATAATATAGGATAAAACCATAAGACAAAATAGAGACTAGCAATTTAATAGTACATTGTAATACAAGGGTCTAAAATGACCCATTATATACGAGGTAGTTTTACTACCGAGCTTTAGCGAGGTAGTAAATAGGAACCGAGTTGTAATGGGATTTTAGCGCCGTGTGTTACACCGTACTTTTCACTACGATTGCGAGAAAATAAAATAACCATGTTCAATATGAAAGTTTATTTTTTATTAAAAATTAAATGTACAATTTGTACAGTTGTTCAAAAATGATATGTTATTCCCGGCAACTTAATTTCAGTCCTCTGTGAAGACGAACATTGTGTAATCTGTGGGGTAAACGTAGGAGATACAAAACGTTGTTCAAGGTTTGAGGGTCCCTCGTTCGAATTTTCTGAATACACAATCAGCTGAGTTGACTCATCCTTTGATGTCGATGGTTGTGGCCTAGTTGGGACAACATTGATGCGTTCTTTGATACGCTGGGTGATACAAATTTGTTTTATACTTAAAGCTAAATGCATCACGCACTGCGCAGGTCGCGGCAGACGGGGGAGAGCACGTCGAGATTTACTTTTTCCCCTAGGGCAATAAATGCAATTTTACGCCCGCTCTGGTACGCTATTATTTATTTATTTATTATTTATTAAAACTTTATGCACAAGTAATAAAACCGTACAAAGGCGGACTTAATGCCTTGGGCATTTTCTACCAGTCTACCTTAGGGTGATGCAGAGACATTACACAGTAGGTGCAAAACAGAAACAAAATTTAGAAAATATATATACCTAACATATAAGAATAAATACATACATAAACATATACATAAAATATATAAAGGTTTGAAAGATACACATGAAAAGCTTTAACAACTTAGTTGTGAGACGAAGCTGCCAACTACTTGCGAATGTGCTCGCGAGCTTTCATTTTGAACGTAAACTGACCGTTTACTGTCCTGATATCCTGAGGGAGTTCATTCCAGAGGAAAACCGCCTGGACAAAGAAGGACGATTTTATAAAACCAGAGCGATGAGAGGGACAACGTAGAAGACGATTATTAGTGGAGCGAAGAGTCTTGCTGTGAGCAGTGCATAAATATTGACAAAGGGAAGTGAGGTAAGAAGGAGAAGTGGGTTTGTGAAGAAGGGAAAACAGGGTTGTCAAAGCCCTCAAAGCTCTGCGCTCTCGGATAGGTAACCACTTTAGTAGCGATCGCTGCTCAGACACATGATCGTACTTGCGAAGATTGAAGACGAATCGAATGCAGTTATTTAGAAGTCGGTCAAGTTTATTGAGCAGATCTGCGTTCAGGTCATAGTAGCACATATCACCATAGTCAATGATGGGGAAGATTAGGGACTGTACAAGCATTGCCTTGATGTGAGCTGGGAGTACATTTTTCAACCGATAGAGAGACCGCAACGTTCCGGTGACTTTCTTGCTCACAATCGCGACCTGTTTACGCCAGTCAAGACAGGTGTCAACATGCAAACCTAGATCCTTGACATCAGAGCTAAACGGGATCACCGCGCCGTCAAAGGTAACCGGTGGCACCGTTAAGCCATTCAGCCTCCTCAAGCTATGGGGGCTCCCTACAATGATGGCCTGACATTTGGCAGGGTTAACCGCCACCCCGAAACGATCAGACCAGCCCTTGACGGCACGCAAATCCCGGTTCAGCTCCTCAATCGCATCAGATAAGCTGTCAACACCCGCCCGACAGTAAAGTTGTAAGTCGTCAGCGTAAAGATGATACGCACACTGAAACTCGGCAGTTATGAGATCTATAAAGATAGAAAACAAAAGTGGAGATAAAATGCCGCCTTGAGGGACGCCAGTTTCCAGATCACACCAGCTGGAGTTGGAGTCACCAGCAAGAACTGATTGCTGACGTCCCCGAAGATATGAAGAAAACCATGCCAGAACCTCGGGAGAGACCATGCGATAGGAGAGGATGGATAACAGGACATCGTGACTGACGGTATTAAAAGCATTTGAGAAATCGATCAACACCAAAACCGTAACTTTGGTGTCTTCCATTCCCCGCCTTATATCATCAGTCACTTTAAGGAGAGCCGAAACTGTACTATGCCCGGGCCTGAACCCGGATTGAAATGGACTGATGAGGGAGTTTTTGTGGATGAAATTGGAGAATTGTTTGTGTACACAAGCCTCAAGTACTTTAGATAGAAAGGGAAGGATGGAAATTGGACGAAAGTGGCTTAGAAGAGTGGGATTTGGAACTTTAGGTAGTGGTCGAACATGGGCTTTACGCCACACGGACGGGAAAACACAGGAGTAAAGGGAAAAGTTAACAATATGGGAAATCGCAGGAAGGAGCTGATCAACCACTGTCACGATCATGTGTCGACTGATGTTATCGCAACCAACAGCTTTGGATTTAATGGATAGGATAATCTTTTTGATCTCTTCCGGGTCGACTGGGGTGAAGGCAAAAGGAGCAATATTAGGTCGCGTCAGACCATCAAGGTAGTCAAGGGTTTGACATTTGGTTAAACTATCAAGGGTGGGAACAGTGGAGAAATGACGATTTAGATCGTCCAACCCAAGTGTCTTAGGAAGGTCTGAATGCCGCGATTTGCCGATACCTAGAGTTCCAAGGAATCCCTAGAGTTCCAAGGAATATAAATATTATGACGGTCTTTTTGAGCAAGAGGAGTGAAAATTCGGTTTCATACAGTAGGTAGGTATGTCAGTTTGTTACCTAACAAAAACGAACAAAAACTTTTAATAGTTTCATAGAAAGTTACGAATCCATATTTTATTTGAATCAATCAACTTCTGTACGTAACGCAGATCAGTAACTTCTTTTAAAATTAGGTAGGTACTTTTTCCTACTAGTGTCAAATTGTAGAGTTGTGACAGCTAAATAATTAAGTATATCTAGTCAGAATCAAAAGTCAAAATAGGGTATTTCACCAAAAAAATAATGTACACGTATTTTTTCTTTTTTCACTTAAACAGAAGATGAAGACGATACTGTGCTTCGAAAAGTCGCGCCAAGTCGTGTGACGTCACAAGGTTAGTACCTACTTTTTTACCCACAAAGTGACTTCGAAAGCCCCACATGATCTTTGACACGTTTTATTTTCGTCAATTTTCATTAATTTGATAAAACAAAAAACTCAAAATATTTCAATATTTTTCGAAAATCTAACAGACGGGCTAATTCGATCTTTTTGGTGAAATACCATAGGGTACCTATTTCACACGCTGTGTAGGCCTTTTCTTTCTTTTTTGGGGGGGGGGGGGAAATCATCAAATAACCCCTCCCGCTCTTGGACAGAGCGAAAGAGAGTGTCAGACTTTTACTGACTTAAACCACCCATGTTCCTTCTTAGCCCTATATGTCAACGGTGCGGGATCTCTTACAACATTCCGCAGCCCTGACGGGCGTCGGCCCTTGCGGGCCCCTTCCATGTTGCTGACATCTCTTTGAGGCGCGCGTGGAACACGAACGCGCCGTCGACACGGCCTGTTGTCGCCATAGGATGGCCGGACAGCGAGCTAGCCCATCACTCACCGTCCACAGGCCCGCGTCTACGGTGGCCGGAAGTCATCACGTGGCCCCCGATGCCCGGAGCGCCTCCCGCGGCGGCTGGGACGAGAGGTTCTCTCCCTCTCGCGTTCTGCCGCCTAATTCGCTAGCATCACTGCTTCGCAGAAGGAGGCGACGGCGTCCCATTCCTCCTCGCACCGGACCATGGCTTGCACCAGGGCCGGGCGCGAGAGGTCGGCGCCGCCAATTGCCGCTACGAGAACACACGCCGTGTAGGCCTTACTGCAGATTTCACCAATGACATTGAACGGGATCAGCACATCTATTATAGTAGCTATCTCGCATAAGTAGTATATCAATCGACTTATCTTTGTAGGCTATTATTTCACAGAAGCAAAGAATTTTCTATCTCTACCCCTATTTATATATTCTTGTTTAGAATTGTATTACTACTCGTTATATCCAGCCAGTTAAAAGTCTGGGTCGATGGGATTGTTAAATGAAATAATAGGAAAACAAGGTGTCAAAATAAACTTATGTTAATAATAAAACATTTTCTATTGACAAGCATGCCGTTGAATTTATTCGTTTCATTGGTCACGTTTGCTCATGTTCGCAATGAATAATAAAGTACGTGACAAAAACATTGCACTCATTTGGACTGAAAACTACAATTTATTCAGCCTACGCTCGCAGACTACACGTAATTCCTTATCATATATCATAATTGCTTTGACTCGAAAACTCTCTACACTCTATGTCTTCTTTTATTTCTGGCTCTGTCTGAAAATTAACTCAACATAGTCAAACTTTTAGCTATACTAATTCGCTAATACTTGACGACACGGTTCGCGCAGTGGCTCAGGCAATGGACTGCTGCGCTGCGTGTCGCGGGTTCGATCCCCGCACGGAACAAATATTTGTAAGGCTGGGTATTTGTGTATGTGAGTTTAAATGTTTGTGAACGCACCCACGATACAGGAGAAATTCCTAGTGTAGAGCAATGTTTAAAAAAGAAAAATACGTACTTATTTCTGGTAAAATAAAATTAATGCCTAGGCGCTCAAAAGCTGGACCTGATTTCCAACAGGGCAGTAATATTTAGGCATTGAATCAAATAAATGCTGCTGAAAATGATGAATGTTAATGAAAACAGGAATAGGTAAGTATTTTAGTTACAGGCTAACTAGTATAACACTTGTATATCTATAAGTTAAAGTAATTACTTGAGGTCAAGTAATAACTTATGCAACCATTTTTTACGCAATGTACATTAATTTGAACGAAGGAAACATAGTCAAAGATAGCGAAGCTAAGAATCCTTACGCAGGTAATCACTTTGACTGAGTTTTTTGTGGTGGGATGACATCAATTCACTGTCAATATGTCCATTCAAGCCCTTTATGTAAGTGCATGACCTCGCAATATAAATAAATTGCAGGTCACTTCACTTGACTCATCATCCAATGCACTCATTTATAGTATTTACCTGTGCTTTTTAATGAAAACCCACCTTGAGCAAGACCAACTCGTTTTTACCGGATAAACGAAATTGTTCATAACAGTTATCTTTATTTAAATATTTTATATATAAATAATGAGATTTGTGGTAACCAATTGTGATTCAATCATGAACATTCAGATATAATGGTACTCATCAATGAATTGATCGGAAACTTTGGGCGGTATCATTATTTTCTATGTTTTACTGTTTTCGCGAGCAAAGTCGGTGTGGCGTTTCACCAAATGGCAATAATTTTCCTGGCCCCACCAGCGGAATATAAATGTCCAGGAACAAACTATACATGTTGCGACGACCCGGTGTTCGATAAGTCTATATTCACCAGAACTATAGTCACCGAATGGAACCTGATATGCGAAAAAGATTGGCTGAAAGATTTTACTCAAACAGTTTTTCAATTTGGCGTTCTCAGTGGAAGTTTAATATTTGGAATTGCATCAGATATGTAGGTATAGTTGAACAGTCTTTTATTTCAAGAGAAGATACAAGTATAATAATAAGGCTTATTCAATTTCAGATATGGCAGAAAACCGACCTTAATAATATCAGTGATAATAGAAATATTCGCCGGAATAATGTCATCTTTTATGCCAGATTATTGGAGTTTTACCTTCATTAGAATGTTGATCGGCTTTGCAAACGGTGGTATTATAATAATATCATTTGTGATAGTCATGGAATATGTAGGAAGTGCAAACAGAGACGTGATATCTGCCTTGTTTCACATACCCTTCACAGCCGGTCATATATTGCTTGCGGCAATAGGCTACTATATTAGAGATTATATGTATTTTCAACTTTTTATATCCTTCACAAATGTTTTTCTTTTGTTATACATTTGTTTCTTGCCAGAAAGTCCAAGATGGTTATTGGTAATGAAAAAAACAGACCAGGCAGTTATATTAATGGAACACATAGCAAAAATGTAAGTGTGTCACATAGGTTTTGTACTAATTTTAAATTTTTTACTGTAATATCATTATATATATTTTTATATAAATTGTTTTACGAAAGACATTCAAACATTCAAATATTTATTTCCAGTAATAATCTACCAACGGAAGAAATAAGGCAAAAAGTTGAATTATATCAATTTGATAACAGAAGCACAAAACCAAAGAGCACAGTGTTAGATTTATTTCGCACCCCGAACTTAAGAGCAAATATCTTGATTATGTCATTCGCATGGCTCGTCTGCAGCTACTGTTTCTACGGCGTCACTTATTATATCAGCCATTTAACTGGCGACGTTTTCATCAACGTGGCGGCCACCGGCAGCATGTGCTTGTTCGCGTGTATTATTTGCATACCCCTAATCAAGTTCTCCAAGCGCAAGACTATCATTGCTGGTGGAAACGCCTTATGCAGTTTCTGCTTATTTATAGTTAGCTTTGTCCCTGAAGGGAAAGCGTCTGTGGTCATCGGATGTATTGGTGAATTACTATGTTATGTTATTTTTATCGTCGTATATTTATATTGTACTGAAATGTTTCCAACGGTAGTACGGAACGCAGCAATAGGAATTTGCTCAATGATGGCTCGATTTGGAGCTATGATAGCACCTTTTGCGGCTGGCTTAAGACCTTATGGCAAATGGTGTGCCCCTGTTGCATTTGGTGTTTTTCCACTAACAGCAGGACTGCTTTGTTTGTTATTGCCTGAAACAAAAGATACTGAATTATTGAATACCATAGAGCAAGCTGAAGCCCTAGGCACAAAAACCCCGCAAACCCCAGGGACAAGAAATGACGTTAATATTACAGAAACAGAAGTGTAAGAAATGTACGGATAACATGAAGACTGTTTAACATCTTGTGTAACCGAGTAAAATAATAGAATAAATTACCTCAGCAATATAGAATACTTTTCCACGGTATGGTGTCATGTAATAGGCTTAGCCGATAACGTAGGGGTTCTAATCTTACGATGCTGACATAGGCAGCGGCAGGGCTTCCCGGCGCGGCAGTGCTCGCCCGGGGCCCGCGGCGCCATGGCGGTGGGCTTCCTGCTCTGCATGGCTTGGTATTACACCATTCTTGCTGGTACGTCTTCCATAGTTCTTCTTAGTCTTATTAGTTAATACTATCTACCTATTAAACGCACCTTGTTTCTTCTTATATTCTGATTTCAGGCTTCTTCATTCTTTACTGTCCTGTTATGTACCTGATGTTTTTTAGTCATAGATTATATAGAAAATTAGTTGATACATTATTTTCGCTGTGGGAACTATATCCTGTGGTAAGACGTTATACCTACGAAATATTTAGTAAACAACTATTATCGTAGCTAAAGCCTATTATTTGATGAATTTATTATTTCAGGCGCTGTTTCAATGTTGCTGTAACACTCAATTGCATCATTTCGGTGATTATGTGAATCCTAACGAAAAGACCATCATTGTGATGAACCACCGCACAAGAGTTGATTGGAATTATGTATGGATAGCTCTGTACCACGCCACGCATGATCCTTCCACCGATTTGTGTTTTTGTAAACAGACTGTTCAAAACTATAGTGAATCGAATAGTGTTTTGGATCTTGGAGGCAAATCGAAAATAAAATTTGTGTTAAAAGATGAAATTAAAAACATTCCAGGCATGGGTGAGTTAAATTATGTATACAACCTTCTACATAAATTCTTTGCCAAATACACGTAAAAACTTAATAGTAGTTGACTTCTTTTGAAATAAGGCAGTTTTATACTACACGACCTTACCGTTTTTGTGAAACCTTGCAGGTTGGATAATGCAACTCAACTTTTTCCTGTACATAAAGAGGAATTGGCGTGAAGACCAAGTAAATCTGTCTCAGTTTGTAGATTACTATCAGAAACTGAATTACGACTATAGGCTAGTGTTATTCCCTGAAGGAACAGATTTAAGCGAGGAGAACCTTCGTCTCAGTGAAAAATTTGCTAATGCTAATAACATGCAGGTAGGTATTAACTATTCTTAGTCTATTTTGTATGCATGTTTTGACCATGAGTATAAATAATCAATGAATCTCGTTTCCAATGAGGGCCTTCGTTTATCCGGTTCGGTAGATATCCACTGTCTTTGTCAAGGTGCAGTACTTGATGTGTTTTTCATTAGCATTATTTAATTACAGATTCACAGCGCTGCTGTCTAATAAAAATAATGTCAATGATTTCTGATTTGAATTTGGAATGTAATTTATTTAGATGATAAATAATTAGGTACTTAATCTAATAATAATAATTTATTTGGTTTCTATTGATGAACACGGGACCAGCGCATATTTCACGAAGATCAATCCAAGCCTAATTTTACCTACCTTAAAGGTGTAAATATTTATACTTACCAGTCACCAATCCACAGCAGCAGCGATAAATGCCACAATTTACCTTTGTTTACGGTGGTGTTGATTAGATTCAATTCTTGAAACAATTTTAACCACCCGTTTTCAAAACCTGTTTGCTATGTAACAGCCTTGTAACAGCTCTATCATTTACTAAAACTGGCACTACATGAACCTTTAACTTGGTGTACGGGATGGAAGTTTAGTTAACTACTGATGTTATATTTGAATAATTTGTTTAATCATGTCACTTAGCGTCGCATAGGCTGTTAGTTCAGCAGCGGTTACAGCAAAGTGACAGGCGCCTCAAGTATCTAGTACCTATCTATTACCGTTCTCAGTGCACCACTCACGTAATACTTATATTAAGTAATAATTGTGCATGTTTCATCAGCTTGATTTCCCTTTAATCACTTCATCGGCAAATAGTAGTTGACACTGCCGCAGCTGCAGGAAAAGGTATATTGCAAAAAATATCAGTTGCATCTACTTAGGATAACCGTTCAAATTGGATACCATAAAATATTATAGATTCTTAAAATTGCATCACTGTTGTCATACTGAGCCTTTACATTTTTCTTCACCCTAGTTTTTACCTGACCAAAATTAATCTCGGGAATTTTCATTCGTTCGATCGATTCGCTAATTTTTTTGTTGTATGCTTTTGCCATTGTTGTTGGTAATCTTTTTACGAATATACAAGTTACAACTTTTGCTTATTAGGCAGGCGATTACTTATATCTATTCAAAACCTTTTCTTGTTTTACATACTCGTAACACCACGTACTTATAGGTATTCCCCGAATTCGACAGAGATACATCCAGTAACACCTACCTGCAGCAGGTACGTCTAATCCTCATCTAATAGAGACGAGACTTTTGCTGTCAACCTCGCAATCTTTTGTGTGATTAATAGAACAATGAATAATCGTCGATTACAGCACTACGAGTATGTGTTGCACCCGCGTGTCACTGGTTGGGTAGCATTATGCTCTCGTCTGCGCGAGTCCGGCCTTGCCTCCGTATATGACGTCACAGTGGCTTATGATACTCCGGCGCAAACCGAAATAGACTTGTTTCGAGGAAGAATACCGATGCATGTCTCTTTCTACTTTAAAAGGTTGGTTATTCAACAAGCAACATTGTTTGGCAATGTGTGTACAAGATATTGATTAATAGTCCAGTCATTTGGTAGTTTTACCTGGAAAGTTTTCCGGGAGTTTTGAAAACTTTCACTTTGAATTGAGAATTTTCACTTTGTCACCTCGTAACTGTGCCCCTCGTGCCGTCATTTTAGAAAAATGGCGCTCAAAAACAGTTTTTGAGAATAACTCTGTTCCGACTCATTTTACGATAAAATAGTTTAGAAATAAAAAGTGTGAAGAAATGAGTCGCAACGGAGTTATTCTCAAAAAATCTGTCTTTGTGCGCCATTTTTCCAAAATGACGGTGCGAGCGGCAAAGATACGAGGTGGCAAAGTTGAAATTCTAAAACAACACGTCTACACGTCAAAATCTATAAAATTGGCCATTTTTAAAACTCCCGGAAATCTTTCCAAATAAACCCCATTTATCGCCCCAAATGACTGTACTATAACAATGATCAAAGATAGTGAGAAAATACTCGCACGTTCATTCCACTCCATTTTTTTTAAATACCTAAGGCACTTACTGAATTCAGATAGATAGTTATCGCTTTCTGTAATTAGGATATCTAAAAAGTAACCTAATTAGTGGAAAAAATCTCACATAAGTAGATTAAGTAAGTACCTCCTTTATCGCTAGATTTACATACTCGAAAGTCGAGGTTTGCCATTTACCGGAGCTTGAAAATAATTAACAAATATAATGTTTATTTTTACTTTCTGAACAATAATTATTTTTGTTCCAGATACTCTATTGAAAAACTTCCTCATGAAGATGAAGAACTTAAAACTTGGCTCGGTGACCGATGGAGGGAAAAGGAGTACAGCCTTCGAAGATTTCACAGTGATGGTAAGTTAAAACTAAATACAATGTGAAGCCGACAATAAAATAATAAATTAAAATGTGAATAGTGAATAATGGTTTAACTGCCGCACTCAGAGAGCTTTAATGAATTTTTACTTAGGCCCTCACTTAGTAACGGTTATGACAGTTTTGTCAT
This sequence comes from Diarsia rubi, assembly GCA_932274075.1. Classification (NCBI taxonomy): domain Eukaryota; kingdom Metazoa; phylum Arthropoda; class Insecta; order Lepidoptera; family Noctuidae; genus Diarsia; species Diarsia rubi. The sequence continues at coordinate 11,776,032 of OW026424.1, read as the reverse complement.
ACAAAAGTATGTAGAATCTTTACTAAGTAACAGCTTAATTAATCATTAAATATCTCTGAGTACCGCAGTTAGTCTACATTCAACTTTTAATCAAATATGTATAGGCGACAGTTATGTCACTATGTTAGTCAATTGATTGGCAACATTCGTAGACGGCCCGTAATGTCAACCCAATAAAATGTGAATCAGAACATGATGGGTTTACTTAAGATGTTGCAGTCCTTCTTTAAGTGATGATGCAACGAAGGTATTGGTGTAGGTATAGGTAGTGGCTTGGTAAAACGAGTTTAAAGAACGATTATTCAACTAAAACCAAATAAGAGAAAGGGCCATTGACTCATAATTTTCCAGTAAGTTGTGTCTGTGGGCTCTGTGGCATGCTTTGTTTGTATTGCATTGCATCCCTATACCTACTTTTGTTTTCGATTTATAAGTTCGTGTCACCGGTCAAATCACCATCAGAAATTAATTAATGGATGCAATTAATTTGTGGAAAGGTACCTATAGTACCTATTTACCTATATTAAAACGCTTCCCGTCCACAATATTCTACAGAACCATTTTTCCATTATTGATCCGGCAATGTATCAGACTGCTATTAAATTCTCATTTATTTTTAATTTCCAGGTAATTTCATCGATCCACAATTCAACAGAGCACCTCCGCATCGTAATCCAAGATCACTTTTGGCTGCAAAATTAGGATTTCTTTTCTGGACTGTCATTGACATAATTTTCTTATATTCTCTGATAAATAGCGTCATGTTCCAGTTTTGGGTACTATATCACTGCTTACTTTTCATATTCATCACTTGGTATTTTGGAGGCTTCCAAAATATTCAATACAAACTTCTTGATAAACTACTTGTGTAGGTTAAATACGTTGTACTTTGAAATATTAGCAACTTAATTTTTAGTCATTAAAAATATGCAAATACAACACTGTGAGTTCTCATCAATGCCAAAATCATGATAATTGTAATAAAGATACTAGACATCGTAATCCTTAGGAGATTATTTTAATACAATAAATTACATTACAAAAAAATAATTTTTTCTACTTATCTTTATTTCTAAATTATATATTAGAGTTTATCTTTTTATAACGTATGAGGTTGGTACTTACTAAGAGAAACCTAAACAGCTTATAATTCAAACTTGCGTAGTCATGTACGTACACACACATTAGCACCATTCGGTTACGTCTTTGCCTGCTCTCTTTGCTCAATAGTATTCGGGAGAGTAGTGGCTTTAGTTTCAGGAAGGAAATAACAAAGTATTGCTGCTCCGAATGCTACACTGCTAAATATGAGGATAGACACCCACTCTATGCCAATATTAACTACAAACGGAGCAATAAATCCTCCAAATCTTGCAAACATAGAAGCGAAACCAATCGCTGTGTTTCTGATGACAGTCGGAAATATTTCTGATGAGTATAGATATATTTGGACAAACGATGTATATGCTCCTATTAAACCTATTATTGCAAATGCTAACGTTGCTGCTCTTAAATCACTTGGAATGATAATAAACACTAATAAAGATACTGCTGCTGTGGTGAAACTTGCTATGACACTCACTTTTCTTCTTAAATGCAATGTGGCGAAGATGACTATTATTAATCCAGGTGTGAGGCACGCTGCAGACAAAAGCACGTTCAAGTATAAGTTCCCTTGCAGGCGCCCTATGTATTGACTGACACCAAAGAACGTATGTGAACAAAACATCCATATGAATGCCACAATAATTGTGTAAACTCTGATTTTTGGTGTTTTGAATAGGTCTGCGAACGTTCCAGTTTTTTGTTGATTTATGTTCATCAATTCTAATTTTTCAACAATAGCTTCTATGTTGGCGGTCGGTCGATTGTTCCTGTAAGAATATAATAATTATTTATTCATCAATTATTTAAAGTAATACTTGAGAATAAACAACTGAAAGTTGTGTTAGACCCTTACTTTTTAGCAATATGTGTAAGGGTTTCAATAGCTTCCTTCTTTCTTCCTACTGTTACCAGCCATCGAGGTGATTCAGGTAATAGCCAGTAGTAAACGACGATTAAGACCCATGGTACTGAGGTGACCAACTGTAAATGTCTCCATTCTCGCACAAAGTATGCTATAATTGGAAGCGTAAAGTATGAGATTAAGAATGGCATTTCCGAAAGTCCAGCTGTGTACGGTCTAAACGACTTCCCACACAATTCAATAAGTAGTATGTAGCAACAGAGCATTACACCGCCAAGAGTAACTCCAATCAAGAATCGACAGACCAGGAACATCCAAAAATGTGGAACAAACGCTGAGATAACTACGAAAACTACTTCAAAGATTATTGAAATCAACACGGCTGATTTTCGTCCGTACCTGAAATGAATGAGATAATAAAATATAATTAAAACTGTCATTAGTCTAGATATTAATGAAAAGATATATACCAAAACAAAACTAAACAGTATTGTAAAAGATAAAAACCATGTCGTCTAAATGAAGGAAGACCGAAGATGCATCACGCATCTTTAATTAAGCAGGCAGGCGGGTGGTGTATTAGGAAGTTAGTTAGAAAAAGTCATCCATACCTGTCGGAGACGTAACCAAAAAGTAAACTGCCTGCCAATATACCAATTTGCATCATAGATTGAGCCAAACTCGCTAAGAATGTCCTGTCGCATATGAGGTCCCATTCACTTGTGACAGAACTTACGATAGTACTCGTGTCGTATTCCGGGGTCTCACAAGGACAGTGGTTGGTCACATTGTTGTCTAAGCACTTGTACTCAACACTCGGTATAATAAATACCACATTATTTAATTGATATTCGGCTGGAAACCTTCCCACTGTGATTAAGAATAAAATCCATGTTTGATATTTTCCAAAACGACCAATCGCTGTTTCTATATGATCTTCGTCCATTTTGTTTGACTGAAATAAAATGATAAACTATCATTGTTGTGTGTTGCTGTTGACTACGATAAACGGGTTTTGTAATAGTAAGAATACTTACCTTACAATATAACCACTACACATATTTATTGTCACTAATTGTCTAGTCGTTCACTTTTATAGATGGCGATCAAACCATCATAATCACATAATCGTAAATGTATAATTAGCCAAATCTAGTAAACAACATTTAAACCGTCTATCGTTTATTACGGACTGATGCACACGCACGCTGTGATCACACAAATGTGGTGGCACAGTTATCTCATAAAACATTTATCAGACTCAGTCGCGTCGGCAGATTAACAGCTTAAATTGTTATCTTAAAGTAAGTAAAAGTATACCTTGTATTTATTAAAATTTACGTTGGTTTTACATTGAGAAATAGATAAAGATATCGAGTATTGCATTTTTTTGTAATTCAGGTAAACGTATTGTAGTGTTATGACATTGGCAGTCTTGGTGTAGTCGCTTGCTGACAATCGGTCAATTTGCTCGCGGCAAATAAAATTAACATTTTTTTTATAGTTGAGTAGTTCTTCAAAACGCATTCTCCGCGCGACTTTCGTGGCGAATTATTTTTTCTTCATTTAAATGGACACTTAAGACGTTGTAAAACTGATACGTACAGCTTTTATTACATGTAAATCGGTGCATAAACTGCAAAGATATCCCATTTTGACAGTGCTTACGAAAGTTGCCAAAGACGCCACGACAGTTACAGACATATTTTCTCAAAGCAAAATATGGTTTTTCATTACTCATACTCTGAAAGTAGGTCATAACATGCCTGCGGAGCGTGTTGAAAGTACTACTTTTCAGGACTAGGGAGAATCGCTTTCAACTGACAGCTGTCAAATAATTTTAAAAAATCATGTGTAATTGGGAGCAACCCTATTGCCATCAACTGATGTAATTAGGAGCAAGCCTATTGCCATTTACTGATGTAATTAGGAGCAAGCCTATTGCCATCAACTGATGTAATTTGGAGCAAGCCTATTGCCATCAACTGATGTAGTTAGGAGCAAGCCTATTGCTATCAACTGATGTATTTAGGAGCAAGCCTTTTGCCATCAACTGACTTAATTAGGAGCAAGCCTATTGCCATGAAGCAATGTAATTAGGAGCAAGCCTAATGCTCTCAACTGCTGTAAATAGAATCGAACTATTAGCGCCCTCGCTACGCTTAGGCACCAGACCCCGTCTCGGGAATAAATAAGTTACTGAAAGTAATCTCCTAAGGTAAAAATGTACTATTAAATCCTTATTTTTTGTCAAATTTCCGTTTGATTGATGTTACAAAAAAAAAACAATATTTATGAATGAACTTGTACTTGAGATCTTGTACATGGTATAACTTCAAATGACCAAACAGCCCAGTTTGGCGTAGCAAATTTCTTTGTTTATTTATACAAACTGAAAATCATTCTACAAGTTGTTACAAGATTTTTTAAACTAATACATGCATATAAATACTCTTTATCATTATCATCAGCCCACACCAATCCACTGCTGGATATAGTCAATTTTCTTCAATCGCAAGCCACTCCACCACCACTACCGGCTACCAGTCACCTTGCGAAGATCGTCGCTTCACCGAGCCTGAGGTGTCCCACCTTACGCTTGCCGATTTACTGTCTCCACTCAAGAACGTCGAGTGTGCAGCGGTGGCGGCCCCGTCTTACGAACAGTAAGTCGTGGGTTCGAACCCAGGTAGGCGCATTACTATGCGTAATTTATTTCAACACCGCTGCTCTCAAAAGGGTAAAAGAAAACGTCGTGAGGATGTCTTAGAACCAAAAATTCTAAGACATGTGACATATCACCAACCCGCAATGGGCCCGCGTGGTGGATTATAGCCAATCCCTCTCTTAGAGAGGAGGCCTAAGTCCCAGCAGTGGGAAAATTATAGGCTGATGATGACTCAAGAACGCGTCTACTGCAACTGTCAACGGTCATCGGCTCTACGGCTCACATGGCCGGACCACTGCCACTTCAGGTTACTTATTTTGAGAGTATGTCGACAACTCTGATCGTTTGACTGAACACCTGACTCCGGATGCGATCCCTCAGAGAGATTCCAAGTATATTGTCCTCCACTTAGACGAACTGTTTTGGGATCTAACTCACCCTACGCCCGATTTTGCAAGGTCATAAACAGTAGTAGTGATTTGGTTGACTTACATCATGACTCCCTAGCAAGGCTAAAGTCTAAGTTCTTGAAATCCTTGTTTGATCTGTAATAAGATACTAAACTTACCAGTTTTCTCTTTTTTAGTTGTTTTTTTCTGTTCTTTTAATTTTGTTAACCTAATATAGTTAATATGTTATTTTGTCACTAACATTTGGTTATAATGGTTAGATTACTAAAAAATATATTAATGTTGTGCTTGTGGTGTTTACCTATAAGTGAGTGTTACACTGTTACCTTTGTTTAAAAATGTATTAAGTTTATTATTAGTGTAAACAGTCGTTGGAGAACCAAATAAATAAAATAAAAAAATAAATAAAAAATATCCCGCTCTATAGCTTGCAGAGTGATCTTGAATTTATGGACCAACCGTATCGTAAGTGTCCATATTTCGGCCCCGTAAGTTGAGCCCTTGAGTCTTTAGGTTTTGTGGAATACGTGACGAGATGACCCGACGAAGCTTCCCAAAGGTTGCCCAGCACAGCAGAACCCAGCTTGCTACGGTGGCTAAAGTCGTCTTTCCACGCTTCTGGAGTTTTTTCGGAGAACAGGACCGAGTTAAAAAGCTTTTGACCACCGATTTTGCGCAATCATTTTTCCTATTGAGCGTGTGCTTGACCATGGGAAGGAGAAAGTCGTGTCGTACCAATTTCCTATTTCATTTGTTGAGTACCTGTAGCTTTACCGAACTGATGGAATGGGTTTTTGGCATTTTCTAGGTCATTCCGTAATATTAGGTTGGGGAAAAGTCTTTTCGCATTATAGTATGTATGAACTTGTAATAAAATCTCTTTGGCTATACTATTTGTATCTGGCTGGTTTTGGTATCATTTAAAGTTTAAATTTTAAAGAACATAATTCCAAATTCAAATTAGGAAAATGTGTGATTTTCATTTGTTTTTCGTACCGTCAAGATGAGTGAATCTAATGAAGAAATTCGATACATTTTAAAATTTTACTAAAAAAAAAGTAAAAATGCAACGCAAGCCGCGAAAAAAATTTGAGATGTTAATGGACCTAGTGCAGTGTGTGTGAGGGTGGCACAAATTTGGTTTAAGCGTTTTCAATCCGGAAATTTTGATGTCAAAGATGCAAGTCGCTCTGGTCGCCCTATTACGGATAAAATGGATGCCATTTTTGAAAAAGTGGAGCAAGATCGCGGCATATCAGTAGTTACGACGTAGCTGATGAACTAGGAATTTACCACAAAACAGTTTTGACGCATTTGAAAAAAACTGGGTACACAAAAAAGCTCGATATTTGGGTAGGTACCTCACGAGCTCACTCAAAGAAACCTAGTGAACCGTGTACTCATTTGTGATTCTTTATTACGACGTAATGAAACCGAACTATTTTTAAAGAAGCTGATAACTGGTGATGAAAAGTGGATCATGTATGACAAGATCGTGCGAAAAAGGTCGTGGTCAAAAGCCGGTCAGGCTTCACAGACTGTGGCGAAACCCGGGTTAACATGCACGTGGTGATGCTGTGTGTGTGGTGGGATTGGAACGGCATTATTCATTATGAACTGTTACCACCAGGCAGGACCATCGATTCTGAACTCTACTGCGAACAACTGATGAGATTAAAGCAAGAAGTTGAGAGAAAGCGGCCGGAATTAATCAACAGAAAGGGTGTGGTTTTTACGCTAGACCTCACACATCTTTAGCCACTCAGCAAAAGTTAAGAGACTTTGGCTTGGAGGTGTTAATGCATCCGCCGTATAGTCTTGACCTTGCACCTTCAGGTCTCTTCAGAATTTTTTAGGCAGTGTCAGGTTAACATCACGAGAGGACTGCCAAAACCACTTGTCGCGGTATTTTGATCAGAAGTCCCAAAATTTCTTTAGCAATGGGATCATGTCCCTACCCACAAGATGGAAAAAGTTATCGAACAAAATGGTACCTACATACTTAAGTTAAATGTAAATTACCTATATTAAAAAATGTTTTGAATTTTCTTAAAAAATGCAAAGAAACTTTTTCCCCAACCTATTAAATGCATTTACAAATACACCAAACTAATCTTTTGAGCTTCGCCACAATTAGGTCTTTGAATCAATTATTTTTATTTTATTTATGAGATGATCATAATTTTTATAATACTTTCACTTTACTCACTACAAAGTTAGCTACTTTCATGGTTTTGTGACCACGAAAGTTACGAAAATTTCACAATTTTCAGAATTACGATTAAAGTTATAGGTAAATGAACGTAAGTGTCTCCCCACTGACTCCGGGATACCACTCTCTACCCTAGGAGCTAAAACATCTAGCGAGAATTTGGCGACCTTGAAAGATTTGACGTATTTCATTATACAGTGTGATTCTTTATAATGTGCACATATCGAAATGGGGGAATCTATGCTTAATTTTATCGACGGAAAAATTATTAAAAAAAATCTAAATATTTTATATGGAATTTTTAAAAATTTTGTCTGCTACTGTGACCCCAGTGTAAACAAAACGGTGTAACTTTTAAACTAAATTATCTATCGCGATGAAACAAACTCCATAATGATTGGAAGTAATTAGGCGTCCTCATAAAATGAAAATTGTGGAAAAAAACTACCCTCAATTGAAAATAAACATCTTTTTTTTATGAAAAATCTATATTTATTTCATATTTTTTTACAATAATCGTAAAATTTCTCAATAAGACGCCCCCATTACCTACGTTTTTTATTACTTTAAGTTATTCTTTATCGCATTAGCCACGTAATGGTAAAAATTGCATGTTTTTAACTCAATCCCAACATTTCTTATCAATTGTCAAAGAAAGGCCCAGTGCACGGCAACGAATCAATCTACCTGAATTATTGGAGGATGTACCACTGGCTTTGCGACGAAGGATGTTTCTGCAGATGGACGGATGCCCTGCTCATTATGCTGCAAATGTTAGATCATTTTTAAACGATAATTATCGTGATAAATAGATCGGCCGGCAAGGACCTGTAGGGTGGCCTGCGCGTTCACCCGATTTGACGCCCCTTGATTACTTTCTATGGGGGACCATGAAGCAACGCATCTACAGCACACCCATCAACAGTGAGGCCGATTTGCGTGACCGCATAATTAACTGTGCGAATGATATTCGCAATGATCCCGAAATGATTAGGAGAGCGACACAACAAATTTTAATTCGCGCGGCTTTGTGCCTACAACAACGAGGTGGACATTTTGAGAACCTGATGCATTAAATTTTGTATAAAATAATAAATGGTTTTAATTGAACTCTTTTGTATTAATTAACATTCCAAATAAACCATCCTTAAGAGAATAATAAATGGCGCTTTCAGAGTGCCATCTTTTAACATTTGATAGAAAATGTTATGTTTGAGTTATAAACATGCCATTTTTAGTATTGGGTAGCTAATACGATGAAAAATACGTTAAAGTAATAAAAAAAGGTAGGTAATGGGGGCGTCTTATTGAGAAATTTTACGATTATTGTAAAAAGTTATGAAAAAAAAAAGTTTTTTTGATCAAAAAACGTGCTTATTTTCAATTGAGGGTAGTTTTTTTTCACAATTTTCATTTTACGAGGACGCCTAATTGCTTCCAATCATTATGGAGTTTGTTTCATCGCGATAGATAATTTAGTTTAAAAGTTACACCGTTTTGTTTACATTGGGGTCACAACAGCGGACAACATTTTTGAAAATACCATAAAAAATATTAAAAAATATTTAGATTTTTTTAAATATTTTTTCCATCGATAAAATTAAGCATAGACTCCCTCATTTTGATATGTGCACATTATAAAGACTCACACTGTATACTTATGAATAAAATACAAAGTTATGAAAGTTTACCGTGAGCGCGAACACAGTGTGACACGCAGAGAACATCGATTTTGCCCCCGTTTTCGGCATTAAATATATTTTTTTATAAACATTATTAATAATTTTAGATGTATAATGTTGAAAATAAACAGGTCGTTTTACCTTTTTTTTTTTTTGGCGGGTGTAAAATCATCGAATAACCCCTTCCGCTCTTGGGCAGAGAGAAAGGGAGTGTCAGACTTCTACTGACTAAAACCACCCATGTTCCTTCTTCGCCCTCTATGTCGAGGCCGCGATAACCTGTGGACAACCCGCGGCCCAGGTCGTTTTATTACCTTAAATGTTGTTCATAACGCTCCGTACTTGTAGGTCCTTTTATTATTTTGACCTTAATATTTTGATAATTTAACGATAAAGGAATAAAATAAAATGAAGGGATCAAACTGTAAGTTAAGATCTGTTCTTTGTGACACACCGTCACCGCACACTTCGAAGAAGACTAGTAGTTTGGATGTAATTAAGTATTGTAACGACAGTGGTAAAAAAATAAACAGGAACTGATTAATTATTTTATTCTGGCAGAGTTTCCACTTACAAATTTCACAATCGAGCGCGACAAGACCTCGAAACTGAGCTTACAGGGCATTATACAGACTTATATCCCCACCGGAGACATCCGGTAGTTATGGCGGTGTCTTCGCTTGACTGTGATTGGCTCGCTAGTGGTTGCTAGAGTGGCTTGGCTATGGTTGCCTGTCATTGGCTGGCTAGAGTGGCATGGCTATGGTTTGCTAGAGTGGCATGGCTATGGTTAGCTGTCATTGGCTGGCTAGGGTGGCACGCTGTGTGCAGGCTGTTGTAACAGTATACATTAATAGATTAGTCCATTCATGAATTGTGAAATCTGTTTTTTTAAGACAAGACTACAAACGTGTTCAAGAGCTTAAGCTCTTCAACACGTTGAATGATTGTTCTTAGGAGACTGCTATACGTTATTTAACGTCTGAAAATCTGCAACGAAATGTTGTGTCAATTTATGAACAAGTAAATGAAGAAATATTGTGCCAGTTTACTGGAACCACTTAACTAATGTGTGACACTACTGACAACTGATTTCATTATTTACTCGATAGTTTTCAATGGTTATTGCGTTCAAGGGCCTTAAAATTTATTCGACATTCTTCACAGTTAGGTCAATATGATCAATCGACCATGGCATTTTTTTGTTGTATCATCAGATGTCACGTTGCAAATTACATGGCCAATTGGTCATATTACTTATCGCGTGAAGAAAATTACTACGGACAATACATTCATATCAGCTGTGAGCTGCTGGAGTACAGAGTATTATGTTTGCCTGAAGATCAAGGTCAAACAAAGTTGTTTACAGGGATTTCATCATTTGTCATAATTCCAAGCAATTTATGCTCGTGCGTGCAGAGTACGAGTACCAAATTGTATAAATATGCAGAAAGCAATTTTTATAAGTGATTTTCTTCTACTATCTATTGTTGATTAACGTTTTCACCAATATACGAACATAGCATTTTGGAAAGTATAGTTTTACGAAATAGGTCGTATCTCAAAGCAGAAATTCCCTAAGAAAATAACTTGGTTAACGGGATTTTACTAATTCGTGCTCGTGACTGTAAGTATCGTATCTATGCCGTGACTCCTACTTAACTTTAACTACACGTATCTTTAGTGAACGTGGGTGGCATGACATGTAGGTACTGGAAAATAAAATCAATTCATAATGGTTTGTCAAAATGGAATTGTAATTATAATTTATCCCAGGATATGCCAATAGGCAGGCATTGTTATAATAATGATCTAGTCGAGCTAGAATAAAATATATTTAAGGTTCTCTAGACTCATTATTTAATTGCATAAAGTCTAGCAAATCAATTCACTTTCAAAATTTTTATAATTAAATGCGGTGCGTGTATGGCGTCATTAGTAAATGTGATACACTACTAGAAAGTAAGATCACCTTATGCCTACAAAAGCGCCATCTATCCTATCTTTATCCTATCATCTTCCAAGCTCTTTGTGTTGTGCTGGTGCTGCCGCTGCGGCTGCGGAGAACCTCATGCGGCGTAAATATAGTAACCTTTGTGGAAACTATATTTTCGAGCCGTTTGGGGTTGAAACTCTAGGGCCGTGGGGTCCTAGTGCCCACAGTCTTTTTTAGGATATTTCCAAACACCTTGTTGACGCTTCCTCTGACCCAAGGGCTGGCTTTTTCTTTGGCCTGAGGCTAAGTGTTGCCATACAACGCGGCAACGCTGCCAGTCTCTTGGGCACTTTACCTGCTGACAGCGTTGAGGAGGAGTTTTTCGATGCCCTTTTATAGTTAGTTTGTTTTTAGGTTAGTTTAGTTTATATATTTAGTATAGTCTTACTTATATCTCAATAAAAGAAACTCCTATCTAGGTATAAAATAACTTTCCAGCTAGTAGAGCTAGTTGCTCCTACTAAATGTTATATAGCAAACGACCTACATCTTACTCCTTCGCATGTTCTCTTTGCTCAATTGTATTTGGAAGTGTCGTTGCCTTTGTTTCGGGAAGGAAATAGCAAAGCATCGCTGCACACAATGCTATACCACTAAATATAAGAATAGATACCCACTCTATTCCTATATTAACGACAAAAGGTGCAATGAATCCTCCAATCCTTGCAAACATCGAAGCAAAACCAATGGCTATATTTCGAATTACTGTTGGAAATACTTCAGATGTAAATAAGTATGCTTGAACGAAAGCAGTGTAAGCTCCTGTCAAACCTATTATAGCAAATGCTAAAGATGCAGCTCTCAAGTGACTTGGAATGACAATGAATACCAGCAATGAAACTGCTGCCGTGACAAAACTTGTTATTATAGTTACTTTTCTCCTAAAATACAAAGTGGCGATAACGACTATGATTAAACCTGGCGTGAGACAAGCCGCAGACAGCATCACGTTCAGGTATATATTTCCCTGAAGGCGGCCTATGTATTGATTAAGTCCATAAAACGTATGGGAAACAGACATCCATATTAATGCAGTTATCATTGTAAACGCTCTTATTTTTGGAGTTCTGAATAGGTCCATGTATGTTCCGGTTTGATGCTGACTTTTGTTTAGTAGTTCAATTTTTTCAACAATTGCTTCTATACTCTCAGTTGGTCGGCTGTTTCTGTAAATTATATGACACATAATATTTGCAGACAAAGTCATTATTTAACTTTCTAAAATGTAGAATCTTTTCAGTTACCTTTTTGCTATATGAGTAAGGATGTCGATAGCTTCCTTTTTCCTTCCAACTGTAATTAGCCATCGGGGAGATTCAGGTAGTAGCCAGTAATACAAGACCACTATGACCCATGGTACTGACGTCACTAATTGTAAGTCTCTCCATTCTCTGATAAAGTATGCTATGATGGGAAGTTGTGAAGTACGCCGTTAACAACGTTATTTGTTGAAGTCCTGAAACATGAGGTCTAAAGGACTTTCCACACAATTCTACTATCAAAACATAGCAAGCCAGCATAGATCCACCCATAGATACTCCGTTTAAAAGTCGACAGCATAAAAACATCCAAAAATGTGGTACGACGGCAGAGATAACCACGATAACTACATCCAAAATGAGTGTTAATAACACAACAGGTTTCCGGCCGTACCTGTTAAGAGAACAAAGTAGGATTATTCATTTCTATACTTTTAACCGACTGACTAGATTGTACTGGACTTATGATCTGCTTCAAAAATTAATTTAGTATTTCTTTTCAAAATGTTTGAATAACAGCCTGGAGTTTAATTGCAATACGCTTGCCGTCTACCGTCTATTACATTGACGGAAAGTTAAAGGCGTTATGTTTTCTCTTGAAACGTTTACACCTAATTCGATATTTACAATGTGCTACAGCTCGTCCATTATATTATCAATGTGAAAGAGAAGATATAATTGAATATCCACCATTTAACTTTCGGCACTATTAGGTACAATATGGTATTTCACCAAAAAAATCTAATTACTCCGTCAGATAGTTTTTAAAAAAATAATTGAGACGTATTTTTTCTTTTTTCACTTAAACAAAATATGAAGACGATACAGGGCTTCAAAAAGTCGCGTCAAACCGTGTGACGTCACAAGGTTAGTACTTTCTTACTCACGAAGTGAGGTCAAAAGCCCCCACTCATGATCTTTAATTTTTATTAATTTGATAAAACAAAAAAAAACGTACCCTATATTTTTCGATAATCGAACAGACGAATTAATTAGATTTTCTTGGTGAAATACCCTATTCCAACTAGATGTTCAACTCAGTCTGTCGCAGGCAGCTCACTGCTGAGTCTGTTGGACTTCTGCGAAACAGTGCTAAAACAGTTTGTTCTCCTCTTTCCGATTCCAGTATGACCGAGGTCCAACTCGCTGGGAGCGTCTAACATTACGCTTGTCGATACGCGGTCCACTCCAGGACTCGTCGAAGTCAAACTGGACGCAATTGAATACCAGTACCACAGCCCAGGTAACGGAGTAACATGATACCCATTGGTATATTGTGAGTAACGTAAAAAGTAACTATCTCATGATGAAAATAAAAATAATAATTACCTGTCCGAAATATGTCCAAATAATATACTGCCTGCTAATACACCAATTTGAACAATCGATTGAGATAAGCTTGCCAAATACGTCCTGTCGCATATGAGGTCCCATTCACTTGTGACGGAACTTACGATAGTACTCGTGTCGTATTCCGGGTTCTCACAAGGACAGTGGTTGGTCACATTGTTGTCTAAGCACTTATACTCAACACTCGGTATGACAAATACTACATTATTCAGTTGATATTCTGATGGGAATCTCCCTATCGTAATTAAAAATAAAATCCATGTTTGATATCTTCCAAAACGGCCTATCGCTGTCTCTATATGATCTTCGTCCATTTCGTTTCACTGAAAATCACAATACACTATTTCACAAACTGAGAATATAATCAAGTATTTCCGTAAGTTAAATAAGAAAGTAGCGACGGCAGAATATTCAATACACTTATTTATATTATGCTGCTTACCTCTTCGTGAATTCGTAAATAAGTACTACGTCAAGTAGTAATGGGTGCTTTCAACACCCACATGCTACTTATTTATAATCTACGATTCGATGATGGCAAATTAAGGTAAGTTTACATATTATTATAGTTTTAATTTCAATTTGAAACTGTACAATCTAACTTAGTGTTCAAGAAAACTCAAACGAATAATCACGAATTAATCTATAAAACAAGTGTACCGTACCGCACTGATAACATTATAACATTGCTATCTCAGATAGAATCATTATCTTTATTATAATATAATATAGCCTTAATCATCTGCTAGGTAAATGACATAAGATGACAGCTTGTTGATGAGGGCACCTAAAAAAGAGATTATGCGTTTAACGGCAAAAACAAATATGCAAACCAGGATATTACGTAGGTATACAAGGTTATTTGTAAAACACCGTTAACCTCTCAGGACTAAGTTGCTAACATCATAATCAACAACTTTTGTTCTATGACTTTTAAAAATTCATCATATTTTAATTCATCAGATTTACTTACAAAAATAAAAATATTTAAATTGTATGCTCTAAATGTTACCAAGTCTGCGAAGCAAAACGATAGTACATTAGCGGGGGGAGCGGGGTAAGGGCGGCGCGGCGGCGGCGGCGGCGCGGGCGGCGGGGTAATCGTAGCGTAGCGAGCTACGACAGTGCGCGACAGGCGTAGGTAGGTACAGCAAAATACAGAGTTGAAATGTGTTAGATAGGACAACGAAATCTTGAACTTTTGTTTTTGGTAAATGTATTATGTTTTGTAAAAAGTCATAGAACAAAAGTTGTTGTTTATGATGATAGTAATACAGTCTTGCAACGTTAACGGTGTTTTAGAAATAACCCTGTAAAAATTATATAGGGTGTAAAAGTACCCTTAACGGAAACGAAGGGCATTTGTTGTCCCTACTACTGCGATCATTTTTTGGTTCTATTCCATACCTGGGAACCCCCTAGTTACGGAGATATTGGGGGTCAACGTTCCAAATTTTGCACAGCTGATTAAGTAAATACTAGTTTATCAGGTTATGACTTTACTTAAATTACCTTCATGACCCGTTTACTATTCAAAGCATCCACTAGCACAATGTTTTAAGAGTGCTAAATTGAGTTTTACCGTAAAATGTGATTTCTGACCCCAAAAAAAAAAGTCGTTTCCCAGCAAAAATTTTTGCGTAGGGGTACTTAGTTTGATGTACTTACAGAATGCTTGGTTGAAGTATGTGTAAAGGGTTAATTTACACCCTGTATAAACAGGATAAAATAATCATATTATAATACCTATGAATTTGTTGCGCTAGTAGCTACCTATGCTTTGCAACACGATGATATGGATAATATAATTATGTATTTTGGTTAGCTTTCATATGAAATTCAGCCGCGTACTATGGGCCCCGCATACCTATTTCGTTGTGCTTAATTTTATGTTGGTTTAATAAATTTATTGTGTGGGTAACCAGAGGGTGTTTTGGGGGGTTTAAAATTATTAAATTCAAATCATTATAATTTTTTTTAGTAGTTAGAGGGGGGGGGGGCACATTTTACAACTTTGGAAATGTCTATCTTCGAAACGATTGTATTTGAAAAAAAAATAGGAACCTCAATGTCATTTCTAAAGACCTGACTATAGACTTACAGGTGTGATGAAAAAAGTTTGTTTCAGTGTCAGTTCCATGTTTGGGGACACCCCTTAATCTTTTATTTTTCTATTTTTGCATAAAAATCGTAAAGCGGTTTACAGAATACATTTACCTACCAAGTTTCAATGTGTAGTCTTAATAGTTTTCGTAGTTTAAGTGGCTGTGACATACGGACGGACAGACGTACAGACAGACATGACGAATCTTTGGGTTCCGATTTTTGCTTTTAGGCTACGGAACCCTAAAAAATACCCATGCTCTTTCTTAGCCCTTGTGCTGAGGCCGCGGTATCTATTTCGAACAACCCGTAATCCTGATGGGAGTAGGTATCTACCTCAACTTCAATATCTGTTTTACACATAGATATAATACTTTTCAACACACTTGCTCATAAAATGGCTATAATTTCACCGCAAGTAGGCACATAATGACACCTGTAATCAAACTGTGACTTTATCATTGCTATTATTTACTAGTGAGTTATAGGGTTTTTTTTTTAAATTTTATTGGTTAACTAACCCAAAACAAAAAAAAAACCCTTTGTTCTTAAAAAAGTTCCGATACAAAAATATCGTGTACAATAGGACAAATAAATTTATGTAAGTACCTAGTGTTTCCTCATTTCACACAACTTTGAATTTAAATAGATAATTTCAACTGGTACGTTTTTAATAAATAAATAAAACTCTCATAACTTTTGTTTTCTCTGTAATAAAGAAAATTTTGTACGTAGCTAAAACGCAATCCGCGAAAATCCAAAAATAAAAAACCGTTTAAAAAACCTTATTCTTTGGTCTATGGCCGATCGCCATTGTTAGATGCGCGCGCATAGGAAAACTTATTATTTTTCCCCGCCATCGCCATCGCGAAAATTTTTAAGAAGGATTTCGTTTTCACTGTTGAAAATGATATTTTTGGATTATTTTCTTCACAAGTGTGTTGAAAAACGTCGTATGATACTCGTGTGTGTGTATTGATGATTTCCTCGACTCTCTTAAGACCCTCACCTGACGGCTCGGGTCTCAATGGCGCCTCAGCGGTAATCACCAGCATTACACACTAGTACCATAATGTACAATTATATTTCTAGGGTAATTGGAATATTATTAATCTTCTTCCCTGATTATTATTTTCTACTCTAAGCTGGTGGAATACCTTTTAAAGGGGTTGAAGATTCACCTGAATAAAAAGTGAATGAAACAAATAATGTAGGTAATACAATTATTTTGTTTTTATTAACAAATTCTTTATTTATCACAGCCTAAAAAAATAGACCTTCTATAGTCTAGCCTTATCTTATTGTTTTCATAAATACATTTTTGCAAATATTAAACATTCACAATAAAATGTCGAGAACACTTATGTTTAAAATTAAATAGTCTTTAAATTAGGTAGGTATTGTTCACATGCACTTACTCTCTGCATTTATACAACTTGCATACAACATTACATCACACAGATTAATAAATATGAATACTTGTTAAAGCCTGAATTACGCTTCGCCCTCTTCTAATGTGTCAGGTAGTTTCTTCCCGCGAGTGTCGGGTAAAAAGAAACAGAGACCAGCACCTATCAATGGTACTATTCCGAAAGCTAGAGGTGGTAACCAGGCACTCGTGTGCGCAAGAGTAGCGACGAACGGCGCTACCATGGAACCTATTCTAGCTACTGTCGACGAAAGCCCAACTCCTGAGTTCCTGACGACAGTAGGGAAGAGTTCCCCTGCGTATAAGTAGACAGTGGCGAAGGATATGCTCATCCCCAATAGTCCAAGGCAGCCGAGTGTGAGATGGCTGACTCCAGACTGCGGGACGACAATGATGAGAAGGCAACTGAGACCAGTCACGCAGTTCGCGGCGATCAATGTCACTTTCCGGCCGAGAAGTCTGTTCAAGTAGACTGATATAATCGTCCCGGGTACCTGAAGGAAAAATATTTGAATTACATATAAATAAGTTGGTTTTTGAACATTGTTACAGAAATAAGGTACCTAATATTGAAGCACTTACAGTCTATGTGCTTATAACTAAAGTGCTACTGACAGTCTTCGCAGTTAATATTACATTAAGATAACTAGGTCAGTAAAATAAATGTTCACCGAAAGTTTGTTTATTTTCCGTGAGTAAAGGTTGATCAGTGATAATGATAAGAAAGGCGTGCCTCGTGTAAGTTCACGGCGTGATTTCTAGGTAATAAATAAAGTTTAATGACTATTCGTTCTGATAAGAAGTGTCCACGAGATGATTTCGGGTGTAATTGTTTACCGCTTTGATAATAAGTTAATGTTAATAATTTTCCAGTAAACTCGCTGGGATAGGATAGCGTATCATGTGATCTGACATGAATAATTTGAATAAAATGATACTTTTTTGATGAATCAAAAGAAAGTTGGAATCGAGACAAAACTAGGAAAACGTCAGTAGACACAAACTCTTACATATGAATGACGATGTAGGACTAAAAATTACCTGAATAGAAGCAGAAATTGCAACATTAGTGAAGATGTCTCCTGAGATGTGGCTCATGTACTGCGACACGCCGAAGAAGCACAGCCCGCAGACGAACCAGTTGAAGCAGATGGCGATGGTGCGTATGCGCAACTTGGGTGTTCGGAACAGGTCGAGGAAAGAAGCGCGCTCCTCTGGCTTGCCGTCCACGTCTACCACTACCTTCTGAGTTGATGCTGCTATGCCTTCTGTTGGGCGGCCGTTCCTGAAAACCATGAGGTTAAATTTAGTTATTGTTTGGCGATTTTATCATGATTTTAGAGTACAGAAATTATCTTAATCGGTGAAAGCTATGATAACGTTTATACTACAAATTATAATGTACCTAACTCACGTTCATTGGGTCGCCAACAATCAATCAACCTTACACATGCATGCATAAAACAAATCAGCATCTAAGCATTCTTTTTGATTCGAGTGAATTGGTAATGAATAATTGATTAAGGTTTTAATCTACATTCTGTGCACAGCTAAGGCAAACAATAATAGAGAAATGTATGGACTTCAAACCACGGAAACGATTACTTTAACGTAACAGTTTTTTTTTTATATGTAAGACAACGACTCAAGACATTCGAAAACATTACCTAACATTAACTATCATTGTAATAGCGAAAGTAGTTTTTATTACTTTCTCATTTCCACTTCTTATTGTTTGGCCATCTATATTTGCTAAGAGAAATCCTTGTAATGGAAAAATCTTATTTCACTTTATTCGTTTAGGATGAATGTATTGCAATAAATCTCCTCACCTTTTCGCTGCAGTTTCCATGATTTTGACGGCTTCTTCTGTTCTGCCAGCAGTCAGGAGCCACCTCGGAGATTCAGGCAACAAGAAGTAGTAGCTCAGGAGCAGAACAGATGGCAGAGAGAGAGCAAGTTGAAAAGTACTCCAATCCCGGAGGAAGTAGCCAAACAAGGGAAGTGTCAGATGTCCCAAGTTGAATGGTATCTGGTAAATAATTCCCACGGTATCTCTGTATTTGGCTCCAATCAGTTCCATTATTAGGACGAAGCTGGTGACCATGGTGCCTCCAGTTGCCACAGCGAGGAAGAATCGAAGAGTCGTGAACATGTACCAGTTCACAGAGTATGCTGTCGTTACTCCTGATATCAATTGAAGGAATACAGCTGCCAGGAATGGATTGCGACGTCCGTATCTGGGAAAAGAATGCACCAAAATGTTATAGATGGTGATGGTGATAACGCGATAACCTACAGTAATTGCGTGTTTGTTAAAAAAGTATAAGAATTTAATAAATTCGAGCTTTAATAAATTCGAATTTAATTATGTAACTGCCAACAAAAAAAAATAGTTTTTCGAAAGAATAATGATTAAAAGTATGACCTTTCCTGTCTGCGATTGTCTGAACATCTGGAAACTTGTTTTGAATTTAATAATAGGTACTTCTTCTCAAGCCATGTTTATGTTTGTTGGCGAAACATAATTATGCAAACCAGCATGAAGCATCTCATGTTTAGAAACGTGACTAGTGCGTGCTGTAGGAAGCGGTTTCGTCCAGAGATCCATCGGTAGGGTTATCAAACAATATCGTGGTTTTGACCTATGTCTACCGATTACAGATCACCCATGAAGTTCTCATATCAACTACAAATGTTTCTTTTATTTGCAGAGGATGCGCTTAAATGCATCTTAATGTAGGTTTCATACACAATAACAAGGTGACCCCTTCGCTAAAGTAATCTCATCCGGACCCTTGTGATCCGACTACGACATGCAGCAATAAGTGCAGGATGTGCCAATTGGTGGAAGATTGATTCCAAGTGCGGTTCAAACGTCAAGTGATCCAATAAACTGTAACTAACCTGTCAGAGAGATGGCCGAACATCATGTTGCCGACGAGAATTCCCAGCATGAAGATAGTCTGCGTGAGGTTCTTGAGCCATTGTTTGTCGCAAACCAGATCCCACTGTGAGACTATCGTTTCTTGGAAGACAGAATGGTCATACTCGTAATGAGTGCAGTTATCGTAGCAGACGTTATCGAAACCATCATCTGATGTGGAGGCACATGTGAAGTTTATCGGTGGTGCGAGGAATATGATGCTCATCTGATGCCAGGCCACTGGGAACTTGGCAAGGAATACGACGAAACATATCCATATTTGCCATTTTCCGAGCGCTCCGATAGCTTTAGTTAGAGGATCCTCTTCTACCGTTTGGTTTTCTACGTCTTTCTTGTCGTTCTCCAACACTGAAAATAAATGAGAATCGATATTAATTATGAGGTACTTAATGTTGTTGTTGTATAGGTACTTCAGAGTTAAGTAGCTAGTTAGCTACTTTACTACTTAGTTAGTTGGGTAAGTACTATTTATAGCTTGATTTTAATAATAACAACTTAACGTTGAAGCATTTGCATAATAATACTCTTCCATAATATACGAATAAATATGAATTGTAGAATTTTTTGTTGTTTAAATTGGAGCTGGTGGATTAATTATTATAACAACCGCACGTTTAGATCAGGTACGTATGTTAAATTAGTAGGTATCTAGACTACCAATACTACTATACTTGATAAATTCCTTATAAAAATAATCTTAATAGAAACGTAGAGATGCAATGCGTGCCTTCAGTCACTTCTTGCTAGAGTATTTCAGAGTAACTTACATATTAATACAGTTATGTTGTTTAAAGGCGCAAATTCTTTTTTAGTTTCCATATTAATAGTCACAAGAAACAAGCAAAAAATTTGAATATTAAAAACGTAACATTAAGTTCAACGATGCGACTAACGACACCTCGTATGTTCACTTTAGAACTGGGAAAAAATTCAAGTAGCAGACTTAATTACCTACTGATAGTGCGGGTTTCAAACCCGTCACCCCAAACGGACTTTATGATCTTCTTAAATACTGGATAAGAGGTCATCTTAGGGGCACACACCGCAGCATCACGCGCCCCAATATAATGAGAGGGTGACTAAAATCGATAACCTACTTATTGACATATTATGATTACGCTTCAATTTTATGATTTCCCAACGGTTGTCATCTGAACATGATAAAACAATGTAGGTAAGTACTTACGATACCAACAATAATTTAATACCTACACAACAGATCATATAACTGTGACATCGTATCGAAAAAGACACAAAGTTAGGGAGGGCTTTTTAAGGAAATTATCAGTATAGTCAAGTATAGTGCATATCAGGTGCCACGTGAACTTTCGGCTAAACGATCGGATTGGAGTCAAGTAGTGTCTGATGCTCCAACATCAGACACTACTTGACTCCAATCCGATCGTTCGTCGTCGTCGATCGTCTAAAGCAACCAAGCTAAAGTGGGAGTGGGCTGGCCACGTCACACGAATGCACCCGGAGAGGTGGGCAAGGCAGGGATCGTCACTTACTGGACGCCTGAAGGTAGACATCGCCTACCAGGTCAGGTAATGCAACTATGTACTTACATCTACATATTTGGTTTAAGGATTACACAATTATTAATTAAATAATATTGAAATTTAGTAAATAGTTAAAAATTTCGCAATAAACCGATTTGAGAGGACAGCAACAGAGATTTTAAGATTTTTTTTTTATTTAAATTTAATAAACGACGTCAATTTTATGAATGTCAGAAAGTTCATTTTTAACAAGATTGAATTGCATTTATGGCAGAAGTATACAACTATTTTATTAGGAATATTACTCAACCAAACAGTATGTTTTGGAGTCACTGAAATCCTATTAGGCGAAAGATTATTATTTATTGCTTTGAGAAAATTAGATTTGGTGCTAATTCGAATAATCTTTAAGCGTTACGTAATTTTATTATAGAGATTGCACATATTTTGTGTTAGTTTACATTTATTACATAATAGGTTAATCTGTAAACATGATCATCTCAGGGCCATGACTACGCTTCAGTGCATGGAACCTATGTCATACCTACGATGTAACGTGCAAGCTACAGTGAATTGGTATTATCTTCACATGACACGTGTGGCTGACACGAGAATCATGCATGTATGCATCGTTCGACATGGCTTTGAACGATTAATCAAAAAGATGATAATAAAAACTGAACTTTTTGTATTAGGTAGTAGGTACTTATATACTTTTTTTCTACGGCAACCAGATCAGACCATGTATAAAAATCAAATTAAGTAGTTACGTGTGTTTACAGCAAAAAGTGGAACATTAAGTTTCCGCTATTCAGAAGTTAGGGTTTTATTAAGAATCTTCAACAAGGAAAACATCTTGAGATAACCCCTTTTGACTAGATTTGACCAGTTTGTTTTGTTTATTGTTATTAGGTGGCAACTATAATATATTCCAGAAGTTGTATCTAATTAGTGGTTGATCTTCCGTTTCACCCAGCCGAGTGTTTATTTGAAATATATAATTAATTTGACCTTTGTGCTGTCTATGTTCACTATCAGAGAGCGGAGTCTGTGCGGTGCACGGCGCGTCAATCTTCCTTATCGGAGGAACGAGGAGCCAAGCCTCCACGCGACATCAGATAACATTTAAACAATTATTAAATATTCGTCGATATGACAACATTGACTCATACGTAGTCGTTTACGTACATAACAAGACAGTAAGTAATTAGCCGTCACTTGTTATTAAATATTTTTACTAAAGTAGACACTGCGTAGAGTGTAATTTTCCCAAAGGGAAGTCGGTGGGAATCGAGTTATACGCAAGCTACGTCACTTCTTATCATTGCCATAGAATAACACATACACAATGAGAAATTAGTTTTTGCTTAAGGTGGAAGCTCACAAATTACTAACTACTAAAGAACGACGACTAAATTACTAAAGAATGACTTTTACATGCAAAAATCAATCTTGACATGAAAATGAACTTGGAGGGTTGTATTGATAATTTTGATGGTTATAATTCGGTAACTTCATACGTCTTACAGTCGCAAATCAAATTTTCATAAACATACAACCAAGCACTGGCCTGCAAATTGCCAAAAACGTAAGAAAATTAGAATTTCGCGGGCCAGGGCCTGCAGTCTGTACAAAGATAGCGATCGCTTTACGACAAAATTCGGTCGATAAGCTATAACGATGCGGATTTAAGTTGGTAGCTAATACCGGCGGGTCGCGTCCGGCTCACGTCCACCTTAAATCCGCATCGTTATAGCTTTGCGACCGAATTTTGTTGTAAAGTGATCGCTATCTTTGTAGAGACTGCAGGCCCAGATGTGAGCTTCCACCTTAAACAACTATTTCTTAGATCGCGAGTATAGGATTCTGAAACTTTAACTCTGACAAACGTTTCTCACCAAATAAGGATTCATCGACAAAACTGATTTAGGCATGGTTTAACACTACTAACTAAATCTAAACTTTGAACTAAAAATAAACCAATAACATAAAATTCGAATTTTGAAAAAAAGTACGATTCCTTATTTGGTGAAAGATTCTGTCGATTCACTCATGAATTAATCGTTCTGTCGGCGAAACGCTCGTAGTGGAAAAGTTCAATCGTTGAAAAACTTAAAAACGAAACATTCTCACCATACGGCAGAGAGACTTAAGTTTCAGAATCGAATAGTAGTGATAGGTTACATAACTTATCAAAGAATTATTAAGATATTTTTGTAAACCGGTATAATAATTCGCAACTTTTTTAAAAACCCCCAATCATTAGGATCCGGTTAATCTTAACACTTAGTTGTTGGTTGCGTTATTAGTTTTTTACTTTTGTAGACAAAAGTGGTTAGAGTGTATTCACCTCAGAAGAGGATCCGCTGATTATTGCATAGGTAGAAACACGTGACGGATGTAATATCACTTTGAGTCACTTTGCAAAACAAATTAATAACGTCTAAACACATAAATTAAAAGACTCACACACAAGACATTGTCAATTCCACTGTAAACACATAAAAAAGGATGTTGTTGATATTTTAAATAAATTTAAATCATTTGTTAATTTATTAGTTTATGAACCATTTGATTTTGTGGGTATGTGCTAATGCGTCTCTGCTTTGTCCGGTTTTTACGACTTGATACCTATCATCGATATTTTCTTTATTATGTGGTCCTGGAATTTAAAAATACGACCACGCCACCCTTTTTTTTGTTTTTTTTTTGCGGGTGGAAAATCTTTTCATTTTCCACTCTTGGGCAGAGCGAATGAGAGTGTCAGGCTTCTACTGACTAAAAACCACCTATGTACCTTCTTAGCCCTATATGTCGAGGCCGCGGTAACTTCTGAACAACCCGCAGCCCCGACGGGCGTAGGCCCTTGCAGGCCTCTCCCATGTTCCTGACATCTCTTTCAGGCGCGCGTGCAACACGAACGCGCCGTCGACACGGCCTGTCGTCGTCATAAAACGCACGGACGGCGAGCTAGCCCATCACTCACCGTCCATAGTCCCGCGTCTGCGGTGGCCGGAAGCCACTGCTAGGCTAGGCTGGGACGAGAGGTTCTCTCCCTCTCACGTTCCGCCGCCTCCTTCGCTAGCATCACTGCTTCGCAGATGGAGGCGACGGCTTCCCATTCCATCTCGCCCCGGACCGTGGCTTGCACCAGAGCCGGACGCGAGAGGTCACCACCGCCGATCGCCGCTACGAGGACACGGCGAGACTCCGCCCAAGCGGGGCAGACCTCCACGGTGTGCTCTACCGTCTCCTCCAGCCGATCCTCACAATGGTGACATCCGGGCGTTTCCTCCCGCCTGATTCGGTGCAGGTACCTCCCGAAACAACCGTGTCCGGTGAGGACGACCACCCCACCCTCATTCCGTGTTTGTCGTAAAAGGTGACTATGGGATCTTACGAGCCACTGCAGCCAGACTATCAAACAGTAAATCCAGTGGTGACGGGTAGTCCACCAAAAAGCATTTCCAAGGAGGGTCAGGTAGGCGGCCGTTTATAACACCAAGAAAATGATATCAGCACAGGTTATACAGGTAAAACTTACCAAATAAGTTATCTATTAAAAACTGCACTAAAAGCAGAACACACATACACACGGAATTTTCCAAATTTTCCCCTAGATATGAAGTTTATCTTACTGATTTGTAAATTTATATATTCTAAGATATTTTAATGTCTTCTGTCTACACGAATTTCTTAGGTAACTACATTATGAAAATGAAAGGTCTGTTTTTGATCTAATATTTCATGTAAATCGTACACTTCTGTACCATTAAAAAAATTACAGTGTAGGTACTACCATATAAGCAAGCAACTTTTACGAAATAATCTATACAATTAAGACTTGGTGAATTGCGAAAGCTCGTAGTCATTAGAAATCTATACGCAATTTAAAATAGTTACTGCGAATAGGTCTACTTTGTAATCAATGGTCGTTTTCATACACAGAACATGATTACTTACTAATGCTGTGTTTTATAAGAAACTACTGGAAAGTCCGAGCACGTTTCTAACAATCTGGAATAACAATTTTAAAAGCTTTGTCCACAGTGTCCGAAATTCCTTTAGTACCGGTGTTTACCAGATCCTACATAAAAATACGAAATTTCGTGAGGATGTCTGGGTGTTTGTTAATCTTTCGCGAGTTTCACGTAAAAACTACTGACCGTATTTTAATGAAATTTGGCACACATACATATAGTTTTATTTCCTGAAACGCCAAGTGGACTTTTATTATTGCGTAACAGACTTAAACACATGCAAATGCAGCTGAATCACAGCTGATGGACTGAAAAAACAGGAATCCGTCAAATATTAGTTATTATTTGTACCTACACGTTCTTGATTCGCTTTTCAGAAACCGGCTGTAGGTAACTAATTTTATACGTATATATCTCTTGCTAATCAACAACACACTATTCAATGACATGTATTAGGTCATTGCAATGCAACAGGCCCTCTGTTACTTGGAGCTTAAACATAACGGAGCCAGTAAGGGGTAAACCTCTGCCCAATCTGACCTAACCCAGACCATGCTAGGCAGCGGTCTACCTCGGCCCCAGGGGATCGGGGATTTCAGGTGTGATACTATAAAGTGCTAATATATAACACCAACAACAGTTACATACAAAAAGATTTAAGTACGTATATGCAGCAACTATGCACACACACAATTAATTAATCAACGTTAGCTTTGAGAAGTCGCGACTCGCCGTGCCTGAGTAGTGCGTGACATGGACCGGGATGGAAAATTACAATGAGGGCAATCACCCCTCCAAGGGAGGGAGTCATTATGTGCAATCTCGAAACAAATTACTTTTTTCTCAAATAAATGTCCATTTCCAAAATTATTCCTTCAATCTTTTACGACCAGTAATTGAGGGCAAGTTGTCTGACTACTTTTTTCGACAAAGATATTGAGTTCAGAGTTAATAATCTGCTGTGTTGCTGCTAAAAACATGGTCAGCTTGGGAAACTTTAGATAAAAATGTTTATCAATCATTCTTCTTCGAAATAAATATACACCGTGCCGTTCATGCGTTCATCCTTGTAATAGTACAATAGGTCCTATATGTTTGTATTTAATCTTAACGATAAGTTCACAGAGTTTGAATGATGTAATGTAGTGTCAGTGTTTCTCATCAGTAGCTCATTAACAGGTCAGACTAATTTAATCTTTATTTGATACTAACCACTGTCCGTGTCATCTGCCATCGGAGTTTATAAATTACCATATGGGACCGTACCTATACTAATCCTACTTCAGATCATTGTCTGCCTGTGTATAAAATTTCATCGAAATCCGTTCCGCCGCGCCGTGAGGCGTGAACAGGTAGCTAACACACAGACAGGATTACTTTCGTAACTTGAAATATTAGGATTATTTTGAATATTCCTACTAATTAAGGATATTAGATTTTGTCAATATATCGGAAGTCAGTGATTGTAGCAATGTGAGTTCTACTACCATTCCAAGTCAATAAATGCAGGTGAAGCAGGTATTTAAAAGGTAGCAAAAAGAAGTCGACATTCGCGGATATTTGCGGAACTTGCCTCGATGTAATGTGTACAGGAACATTTCCTGGGATGCATAAGAGCAAGGGCAACCGTCAACGATAAAATTGTTTTTAATTTAGCAGTACCGACTGTTAATTAGAATTAATTAACATATAATTGTGATTCATTAGCAAAGAATCAATTTTCAGGAAATGAATATGAGAAAATTTTTAAAAGTTAATTGATACGCGTTAATATAAAATTCTGACGGATAGATATTGTCATATAACAATAATTTTGAAAATTACTTTATTATAATGTTAATTAAAATAAACGTAAATTGTATTTATTTTTCTACTAAAAAAAGTACCGAATATACTTTTCCTGAGGACCGGACAATGTTAGTGATAGGAAGTCTAAAATCGGAACGACTGTCATTATGCTACCGAAATACTTTTTTAAAGTCGTTGTGAAATACTAAACATTTTCAAGTCACATCTTACCTATAATTTGCTATAATTAGCTTAGCGTTAAATTAGAAGAATTAAGACAATTTAATTTACCTATAAAATTAGGTGCTAAACATCTCCTACTTATTTATGAAAGTAGATATGAAGTATCCATATGATCCAGATATTAGACACACTAGGTAAGTCATTTTCATTCAATTGATTAATCGATTTTCAATTCCTTCCACTCCTGGAAAAATGAGATAATACGCAGCCACATCTACTCACGATAACTGAAAAACTCTTTAAAAAATATCGAAGAAATCCACTTACTTTTGTGTGATCTTCAGTACAGCGGTGTTTCAGAAATTCAGAAACACAAACGGCGAGAATTAGGACTGAACGTATGGCGAGCGGTCGCACCGTTAGCAGCAGCGATCAGTGCCGCGCTCGGACATGAATTGACAAACAGAGGCACGTGTGTAAGTATATAGCCGGCAAGCCGACACTCCTCAGCCTCTGACGACACGCTGACGTATAAAACCCTGTCAAAAGCTTGAATGCCATCACAGCATACGCACACCTCGAGTCGAGGCGCTCCAATCTCCACCTTAGTGTGTCAACAATAAAGTTAGAGGAAAACTTGCGTTTCTTGCGAACCAGTTTGCGGGATATTTTAGACGGCGTAAAATACTGTGATGCTAATGTAATTAAAAATGTTTATGTATTAGCGCCTGTGTGCGTTGATATTGTTTTGATAACTAAAATACCTTTACCGGATAAACATACTAATAAGTAATATACCTAAGGATCTGTATTTAGTTACGTTTTGGAAGCTTTTCAATAAGTGCTTACTGAAACAAGCATTTAGGTAAGTTTAACGATCGGATGATCAGTGTGTGTTTTATGTAAGTATGCACTACAGTATAAGTACTACATTGACAGACATCGTTATAGTATGTAATTTCACACAAGATTTCTTTTTACAATAAATGTTATCAATAAAGAAGAGATTTTGAAAATGCAATATCCCGTACCGTACATACCAATATCCCGTGTTGAATTGAGAATTGAAGTATAGAGAGCCGAGTAATTGCCGATCTTCTTCTTTATCGCATGGTTAGTTAGACCTTAGGTACCTACAGATTCAGATTCAGATTCAGATTCAGATTATTTATTTGTTAACATAGGTAGTTACAAAGAGGTGTTACATGATCATATGCGCTCTATGCTTTGCCATTTGGCGAACAAATATGATGAATTTTACATTTAATTACATATTATTAATTATTTACGTGCAACAACAAATACTTTTATCAATTAAAACTATAGAGAAACAAGAATGCTCAAGTAGGTATGTCTGAGTGTGACCGATCCATATAAATATTCCAATTGTCAACTAAGATTTAAGAATTACAAAAATAAAAATATCAGGAAATAAAATAAAACATAATTAAAATATAAAATAAATAAAAAAATGTCAATCATAAAATTTAAAATTAATAAAGAAATGTCAAAGCAATTATTAAATCAATAAACTATTCCTCCATTTTCAATCTAAGGTAGTAGTAGTTCATAAATGCTAAATGTCATTAAAATATATTACAATAATGTCTATGGATTGCAATGCCGATTAGATAAAATAAATACAGTATGTCAAAAATAGATGACTACTTATTATCTAAAGGAGGAATTATAGAACTTGTACATGTCCTGTATGTGAATTTACATTTTTGCCGATGGGAAATCCCTTCGGACGAAGGGCATGTAGTTTAGCCATATAGAGATTGATATAAATTCCATTCAATGCACTGACATACAATGAGTTAGAGTTGTCAGAGTGCATATGACTATGTATTATCAATACTAAACTTAGTTATGCGTTACGGTAGGTGGCGCTGCTGTCCGGGCATGACGATGTCTGCCAGGTCCGCTAGTATCACACCTGTCATCTCGATGGTGGACCCCATGCTGAGACCGCAATAATTATCAAGAACAGTGCCAAGTACAGTTAAGCATTGCCTCTTAGAATCTACTACGGCCCCTCATCTCTAAGCCACAACTGTAAGGGTGGAGGATCGATAAGGACCCCTTAATCTATCTGCGGTATACTGTCCACCGCGCCACACTATAAAAGAGAAAATGTTTACAGACTTCTTTATGTCATTTTTATTGCTGGTGACGATTGGAATGCCAAGCATTCATACGAGGATCAAGACTGACGGTTGGTTACTAGAGGCCGAGAACTAAAGCATTGAGTATTGAAGCTAATCACTTGTTACCTATAATATGTCAACTGGGGCTATATATATACGTAGGCTACGTATTGGCCCACGGATAGCAACAAATCACCTGATCTCCTCGACTTCTTTATCACAAGGGGTATCAGCAACCCGTCGGGCCGCGGGTTGTACAGTAGTTATCAGGGCCTCGACATATAGGGCTAAGAAGGAACATGGGTGGTTTTTAGTCAGTAGAAGTCTGACACTCCCTTTCGCTCTTTAGTATGAGTACTTTAATATTTGAGTACAGGTTTCTTTTGAAAGCTTTGTTCGAGCTTTGACAGATACTGAAAATTGGGGGCTTCGTAGATCGTGAGCTCATGGGCACATGGCCAGTAGAAAAGCTGGCCCCAGTGTCAAAACTATAAGTGTATGTATAAGGACCTACCCATAAGTACTCGTATTGGTATACGAAACCAAATTGCAAAATAAAGTCGAATTGGTTTGTAGAGTATCAAAAACGGATCGACTGCCAAAAAGCAACTTCAGAGCAACAAACCGGTTTACTTCAAGAAAAACGTAGTTTATAGTTCAAATAATTTGATGCTGACGTAGGTGCATAATAGCGGGTTTCTTTTTTAGAATCGTTTATATCCGAACCCACTAAAAACAAAACTTGTAAAAAAGCCAAGCGACTCAACTCGGTTCGTCTACCGTAAAAAGTGGCCAATGTATGGCTTTTCGAATGGTCTGTTTAACATTGACGAATGCGATGCGATGGCCAAGTCAATCTATTTAATTAATTCAAAGATTTTTAAGTAGGGACTGAATAAATGAACTGACTTGGTTTTACATGGATCTCATTACTTTTTACCCGACTGCGGCGAAGCCCAAAAGGAGGGTTATGTGTTTGGCGTGTATGTATGTATGTATGTATGTATGTAAGTATGTATGTATGTATGTATGTCCGTTTCTTTGTTCCCTCATAACTCCTAAATTGGATTTGAATGAAATATACGTCGTTAGATTCGTCTTGATGGCGCGAGTGTCACTGGCTACATTAAAATAAAAAAAAAACAAAGATAATTGCTGGTTTGGGGGCAAAATCGTGGATTTGAAAAAAAAAATCCATTACCATCGAGTAGGGTATCAAAATGAAGGGTTTTAAAAGGATATTACAAAAATATACATATGACACCTATATGTTTAAAATAAATTCAAAGTCACAAATTCTCTTTCTTTCTTCTTTTTAAAATTCTATAAACAAACACAAAAGTTAAATCATTTGCGAAGTATTTTACGCGACCAACGAAAGAACAAACACTAAAGAACTAAAAAGTTAGACATAAAAAAAGTAGTTAAAAAACTATAAAAACCCGACTGAAAAGACTGAAAAGCCAAAAACAAGCACCTTTTAAATTAAACAAAACTTGGAAGCAGGCGGGGTTCATTTGAATATTAAATTATGAAATGAAAATAGAATGGACCCCGCTTGCTTCCAAGTTTTGTTTAATTTAAATGTGCTTGTTTTTGGCTTTTCAGTCTTTTCAGTCGGGTTTTTTAACTACTTTTTACGGTAGAAGAACTGAGTTGAGTGACTTGGCTTTTTTTACAAGATTTGTTTTTAGTGGGATCTCATTTCTTTTTGTAGCGTCTCTCATTCTATCTATTTCATTTAATGAATCAACAATACATAGGTATATTCGAACTTGGAGCAGTTTTATTCATCGATTTGGAGAACTGCTAAAGTAACTATTCGACAAGCTGAATCAAACGAGTCCTACCTTGACAAAGTCAAGTCGTTTTATAACGGAATTCTTATGGCCACCTTTAAGCTCCATCAACAGACCTTGGAGACCATCTAAAGACAAAGTACTCGTCAAGATAAATTAAATGAGCTCAAACTCGATGGGGTTATGTGGTAAACCAGGAAGTGTGTTGAATTTAACTCATAATATTCGTTCACTGAAAATGTAACTTTAACTTTGTAATACATTTATATGGGATTACAAAGTTATTTATGCAGCTGGTGTATCTAGAAAACTAGACTGAAATTGCATTGTTTTTTAGCTTTTCCTTGATTTATACACTAAATTTGAAGCTTCTGTGTCTGCTAGAAGTGCCTTAGACTTTTGATGATCGTTCAGTCAGTTTGTCAGTGAGTGAGTGAGTGACAAAACTAAGGAACTTTGATTAGTTGTAATTCTTAAACTATTAGTTCAAATAGAATGAAATTTGAGATGTACCGTGTTTATACAATACCTAATAGGTTACTAAAAATGTAGGCTTCTAGTTCTATCCACAATTAAGTCATAGGAGGTCGAAAACGGCCTGAACAGGGTTCGAGAAGAGGATTGTACGGCCGTGCCACTTTAATTGCGTGACTTGGCAGGGGGCCGTTTTTCTCGATGCATTTTGAATTCGTATGAAATCCTAAATAATTATGTTCACAACTTAGGCATTCACCTGACCCGTTGGGGCTGTGGGTTGTACACTAGTTACCGCGGCCTCGACAGATAGGGCTAAGAAGGAACATGGGTGGTTTTTAGTCAGTAGAAGTCTGACACTCCCTTTCGCTCTGCCCAAAAAAAAAGGCATTCACCTGAATAAAACGGTTTTTGCCCGACTGCGGCGAAGCCCAAAAGGAGGGTTATGTGTTTGGCGTGTATGTATTATATATTCTTTTATTTGTTCCCTCATAACTCCTAAACGGATAAAGGGATTTGAATAAAATATTTGTACGTTGTTAGATTCGTCTTGATGGCGCGAGTGTCACTGGCTACATTAAAATTAAAAAACAAAGTGCGGATTTTGGGGGCTATATCGCGGATTAAAAAAAAAAATAATTCGTTACAATCGAGTAGGGTATCAAAATGAAGCGTTTTAAAAGGAGATTACAAAAATATATGACACTTAGGTATATGTTTTAAAAAATTCAAAGTCACAAAACCTATTAACAAACACGAAAGCTAAATCATATCTGCGAAGAATTTTACGCGACCAACGAAAGAACAAACACAAAATACTTAAGTAACTAAAAAGTTGGAAATCAAAAAAGTAGTTAAAAAACTAAAAAACCCGACTGAAAAAACTGAAAAGCAAAAAACAAGCACATTTTAAATTAAGTAAACAAAACTTGGATGCAGGCGGGGTTCATTTGAATATTAAAATATGTAATGAAAATAGAATGGACCCCGCCTGCTTCCAAGTTTTGTTTACTTAATTTAAAATGTGCTTGTGTTTTTAGTAGGTAGATAACTATCTACTAACAATTTCAGTGATCTAGTCGGGAAATACTGAAAAGTGAACGTGCACAGGTAAAATACCCACAGACCGGATAAGTAATGAGCACAAATACCGTAGTACCTAGAGGTAATTATATAGTTAACGTTTTATCAACATCAATTGAAGTTATGCCCGTTATGGGAGATATTTAGCTGCATGACACAGATGACACTGCTTTAATTAAACAATAAGTTAATGTTAATATTTAATATAAATGTTGTATATAATCTATGTTGATAATTTGAACGTGTGTTTATATTTTCGCCGGTAGCGCCGCCGCCGCCGCCCGCCGCCGCCCGCCGCCGCCGCGGCCGTGTGAATCGAGTCCATCAGGCAATTCCAATTTCCAAGCAGTTTATATAATACGCTGTAGCCACAGACTCGTATTTCTGGTTTTCGAGCGTAAAACACAACATTAGGAATAACCGACTGCGAATTAGTTACCTGTCTTGAGGAAAACCACGAACTAAAAATGAATCCAATTATGCTAAACACTTTAAAAAATGAAATGGCAACCTCTAGACCTCTAGTGTAGTTTAAAAAAGAAAATGTCTCCTTGAAGTAAAACTGAAATAATCCCAAAAATGACTGCAGTCATTTTGGGGATTTTGTTGGCGGAGTGGAGCACGGAAATAACTGAGGAAGTAACCTACTCTAAAATAGATTACACATAGTATCTATATTCGAAGGTAAGATCTTCTATATATGTAGGTAGGTACTCATCTACGGTATCTCTGATCGAGGTATCTAAAAATCCTGTTTTATTTTTGGGTTGGTAGGAAATCATTAAATGACTCCTAACTCCTAACTCTGAGCGGAGCGAAAGGAAGTGTCAGACTTCTACTGACTCAAAACCACCGTAGTCTAGGTAAGTACCTAGTTAAATTTAATTTTATGACTGTCGAGGTACGTTTTCCTCCATGACTATATGCTTGATGGGCGTGATACAAACGCAACTCGTTACAGTCGGGTGGCTAAAGAATACTTAATTCGTTCCTAACGACAGGGTACTTACCCGACAGATTGTAGGTACCTAAACGACTGTAGGTATGCATAAAGGAGTATGGCAAGTTTGGACCCACATTATTTATAAATTAACCAAGTGTCATTCACTTGCAAGTTCATATTTACTTTAATTAGGAGATTGTAAGAAAACGATATAAAAAATATTTAATCACTAGGTCATGGGAATCAAAAGTTAAAATAGTTTTTTTTTTACATAAAATTATGTCATCATGCAGTTATTAAACGCACCGCGTTTCACATTACATTCCAACCTACCCTTTCATTACATAGGTATATGATTTAAGTTCTTACACTTAATTACGCTTGTAATTTTTTTTTTAAACAAAACTTGTAAAATATGAGAAAAACATACGTAATAAAAAACAAAGTTAATATTAAAAATGCATTTACATTTTTATTAAATACAAAATTGTAAAATTATTACGATTATTTGTGAATGGAACGTTATGCTGTCAATTGGAGTTGGCTGTCAGTGTCAAAACAATTAGTGTCATTCCATTGTTTGTTTTCAACAGCTAACGCGGGATATCTATCTTTTTCTATGCGATTAAGCGATTTTGTGGTTTCTTCTGGACTTGGCTTTACTTTTGAACTGGCTATTCTACATACCGACTTAGACAACAGCTTTTACCTTTGGATTCCGATTTGCAAGTGGTTTGGACTTAGTTACCCGTTAAAATGCGTTGTGTGAATTGTCAATTGCGCATTGCCCGATTACGGAGACATCGTTTGTCCGACGAAAGTGCTCAGGTAGTCGCGAGAGTTCAGAGATGGGTTTATCCTCGTGATGTAAGTATTGTAATACATATAAATAAATTGGTACTTAAGCTCATTTACTTCAGTAGCATCCCGTGGCGAGGTTTTGTTTCCGTTTGATTGCAAGTCTCGCACTCTATTACATAGAACTTAAAAGTATAACCGTCACCCACAGGATGATAAGAAGTGGTCACATTCTTGATTTTGAACCACTGACATGATTATAAAATAAACTTGATGTATTTGATAACTCTAAAACCATGGTCATAATTATTTTTAGATGACTGGAGACGACTTTATTTGTCATTCCTGTTGGGAGTTGATAAACCATAACTCAAATGAAGATCCTGAACATAACACCCGACAGCAACTTGGCCATCGTAATGTGTGTGCTGGGTGTGGAAGATCTATTTTGAGAATCAGGAGCAGATTGGTCCTCCGACCAGAGATGTCTGAAAGAGAAGTCCAAATAGGAAATGTTGTGTCGGAATGGATAAGACCCCGCCAGGTTTGTAATAAAAAAAAAACAATGACTTAAGTAATAATGACATGTATACTCAATAGATCTGTATTTTTGTTACTATTGCGATTGTTTTTTAAAACTTTTCACTTTTATTGTTTCAGTTAACCAACACTGATGAAATATGTGTGCCTTGCTATTTACGTGCACAGAGAGTATTTGATAGCTCTCACAGAAGTTCTGCCCCTGTTACACCTTCCACATCTAGGGTAGAAGGTAGTGCTCAGCCTATATCTTCGCAACAGATGGAGCAAGTTGTAGAGGTTATTCCGTCAACATCTGGATATCCATTGAATGAAACATCTGCTGATCAAATAATGTCCACAACACAAGCAGCTGACACACCTGAAATTGAAGAGGTTGGTCCTTCAATCACCAGACCTCCATTACAGGTAACATCTGCTGAACAAATTGTGTTGCCTACATTAAGAAGAGCAGCTGATACAGCACGTCGTTGCTTGTTTTTGGAGTGTAATGACAGTGAAAAACGACGTTTACCAGATGGACTGAGAAAGCACATTATTAAGGATTTTAATTTCTATATACCCAGAAATGCAAGAATTTGCAATTTTCACTTAGGTGCCAACTTATTTCATGACTTGTATGCTAGTGAAAATGCTATATCAACATTTAGTGCTGCACATATAGAAGAAATTGTGTATTTACTAGCAGATGATTCAAAATTGGATTTTCTGAATCCTGAAAATATTGATGACCATCTTTTTAAGTACTGGTTTGGACGGACAAAAGATGAATATAATGAAATATTAATAGAAGTACCGCGCTTAAACAACCATAAAATAAAAAGCGGGTTTAGTGCATTTCTGTGTAAAATGCGGACTGGAGATAGTGATGAAAGAATCTCAGCATTATTTCAAATACCCAGACGAACTCTTGAAGAATATATGCAGCAGGCACGAGAAATTCTTTGCCAGGACTATGTGCCTAGACATCTGGGATGGGCACACAAGCCCAGGGAAGAATTTGTTGCCAGGAATTCTTTGCTTGCTGATCATCTTTTTGGCAATCCTGAAGCGCCCACCGAAGAAAAACGTTTAATTGCCATTGCTGATGGCACATATTTAAGCACTCAAAAGAGTAGTAACTACTTATTTCAAAAAGAAACTTATTCCCTTCACAAATATTATAATTTGGTTAAACCATTTCTTATAGTTTGCTGTGATGGTTACATCATTGAGGCAGTGGGTCCGTATCCAGCCACCAAAAATGATGCTTCAATCATGAATGATCTTATGTCAGAGCGAGGTGCCTTTACGGATTTGTTTAGGGAAGATGATGTTTTTATATTAGACCGTGGTTTTAGAGACTGTGCAGACAACATGGCAGCCAAAGGTTTTTTGGTACATATGCCCGAAACAATTTCGACAGGGGAAAGGCAACTTTCGACTCTCCAAGCCAATATCTCGAGATGTGTGACGATGAATAGATGGGTGGTTGAAGCTGTCAATGGAAGGTTCAGTAGGGATTTTAAAATATTCCGTGCAGATTATTTAAATAAAAGGTGCCCTCATATTATGCAAGATTTTTCAATTGCTGCTGCCTTATTGAACCATTTTGCTGTTCAATTTAGGGAACGAACAAATGTCCATGAGGTCATTCAGATAATACAAGAAAAAATATTTGAAAACAATGAACTCGCTCAAATTGTTCAACAAAATAATTTAAATATGAGGCATACTATGTTCCAAAATGTTACACATTCAAATATAGAATTCCCTGAATTGACAACAGATGACCTAGAACTAATCGCTCTGGGTACATACCAAATAAAGCAAGCAAAATCATATGTCGGGGAGCACCTTAGAGCCCACGGATTGTATGCTTTAGAAGTTTGCAGAGATAATACACCTCTAGAAGGGATATTTAATAACAGCCAACCATTTATTATATGTGGCAGAATTAAATCTAGGCATATAGCAAGTAAGTCCTATTATACATACATTGCAGTCGATAGAAGGCTGGAGGGGCGAAGTGCCATATTAGGATATTATTGCCACTGTCCCGTAGGGACACGGACAGTAGGCTGTTGCTCACATATAATGAGCATATTGTGGTACATGGGTTATGCCAGACACCAAAGCTATGTTGCTGCACCAGCTTCGTTCTTAGATAATCTTTTAATAAGATAAAATGCATTGAAAGGCTATCTAGGAAGGACTAGTAACAAGATAGAACGAAGGTACTTACAATTACTGTATCAGTCTTTACTATAATCATCATCTTCCTGCCCTTATCCTATGTTTTATCACAACCTGTATTTTAAAATCACAAACGAAATAAAAGATTTTCTAAATAAATGTATTGTTTTATTCAACAAACCTCTTGTTTAAAAATCCAAGTTCATACCGTACTTAATAGTCCGTAAAATCACGTCTTTGATTAATTGCTTTTCATGAAGCGTGTTCTAGGAGATCCATGTTAGTGATTATAAGTAGGATGGCTAGATATTTATTCCTAGTACCTACATTTCGTTTTGGACTGCTTCGTTGGTCTAGTGATCGTAAGCACGAATGCCGAACGTGGGGTCCTGGGTTCGATAGCCAAGACAGGCAAGGTAAAATTCTCAGTATCATCCCAAAGTCTGAGTATGTGCCTGGTTAGGTGACTGTTGGTTCACCCCCCATAAATCAATCAATCATGTAACTGGCAAAATGTGCGACCCGACTTTAGAAAGAATCTCAGTCGCAACTAGACACGTCGCGCCAATCATCATCATCATCAGCCTATGACTTTCCCACTGCAGGGACTCAGGCCTCTTCTCCAGGAGAGGGATGGGCTATAATCCACCACGCAAGCCCGACGCGCCAATGGGAGCCTTAAAACTACATAATCTGCTAGATATTTGCGCTTCTTTCAGCTTAGTTTTTAGCCAATAATGATTTTAGTTTCATTCATTTTAGTATCTATGCTTACAGTATTCACTAAAGTACCTACCTATATTTGGCACGAGAGATGCAGAAACACGATGGTAATGTTGGTAAATATTTCTTTTCTGTTTCATTACTTTTTTGAAACTACATAATACTTAAGAACATAAAAAAATAGATATTGTATTATTAAATAAGTACTATTAGATTCGTTTTAGGTTATAAGTAATCCTTTACATTGCATATCTTTTTTCTCCCATCCTCTACGACTTACTGCCCATTTGCTTTTTTGCTAGATAAATATAGTTCTACAACTAGTTATAAGTTTCCATACTGTACGATACTCCTATCAGTGGGTCCCATTGTACATGCAACCTCGCCAATCTCCAAGAGCCAGAGGGGGCTGAGGGGGTAAGGCGAATCTTTTTCACTTCGCCGGTTAGGGTTGTAAGTTTCAAATATTATACTCATCTACATACCTTCCTACTAGGTATGTTTTCTGACAAAAAAAAACCTATTTAGTCCGTCAGTTACTTAGATTATCGAAAAATATTCTCCACATTGTTTTTCTTATTTCACAAGTCAATAATACAGTGCTCCGAAAACTCGTGTGACGTCACATTTCCGTATTTTTTTGAAGTTAAAGTATTTTTTTTGTCACACGCACCCACTATATTGTTTTATCTTCGTCAATTTTATTAATTTAACACATTTTTTTATCAGGATACATCCCTAGTGGATGCGAACCTATTGCCGTTTATGTACCTACAGGGCACAAATGCTACTAAACTAATGCTACTTCCGGACCTGACATAAATTAAGCCCATTCAGAGACACTTCGATGTTAGATGTTTTTTCAAAATGTCACCTCTTACTTTTACCTTTTTTCATAGAAAATTTAGAGCACAAAGGTGCTGAAAAGATGAAAATCTATTATAATAGGGTAGTAAAAGTAAGAAAAAATCTAATTGGTCTGTCAGATAGATATCCAAAAAATATTGGACACGTATTTTTTCTTTTTGCACGTAAACAAAAAATAATAACTATACAGTGCTTCGAAAACTCGTTTAACGTCACATCGCACTACATGTTTTACCATGTGTGACTTCACAAGCCCCCACTCTTGATCTTTGACGCGTTCTATCTTCGTTAATTTTTATTATTTTGATAAGCCATAAAACACGTACTTATCCAATATTTTTCGATAATCTAACTGACGGACTAAACAGAACTATATTTTTTTAATTCGGGCCATATGTCGAAGATTTCGGTGCTCTATTTGGTAGAAATTACGAGTATCTTGGGTGGGTCAGGATTTATCGAGGTTATAACATTTGAAACGGTAGACCATGTATTCATAAAAAAGCCACCTCCATAAATAATTCTCATATTCGTGCATAAAGCAAATTAAGTACCAATAAAAGTCTTCTTAATTAGCTGACCTAGTGAACACCTCCTTTTATGTTTGTCTAGCGTAGCTATGGTTTAAATGTTATATACCTACTAAACATCTTTGCCAATCGTAGCGCTTAAATGTTGTTTATGTCAAAACACATCTTTTATTGACGTAAGCCGTACCTATAAGGACTATGGATCTCGCCTTTACGAGTAATAGTTGAGTGATAGTCGAGTAGTAGTGTTTAAAATATTTGTATAAAATATTTTCTTATACTTAGGTACATAATGTATGGAAGCGCAGGTCTCAAAATTGCAAAATAATGTTAGTTTTATTTTTACAATAAAAATCATCGTTCGGAAGCAGGTAAGCAGGGTGGTTAAGGACGCTGTTACATTTCCGACGAACTCATATTTAGGTAACTAGAGTCGCACAAAGCAAAGTCACACAATAGTGCTCGATTTTATACCTCATTTTAATAATCTTGATCCTTG
The DNA here is from genome assembly GCA_932274075.1 of Diarsia rubi. Taxonomy (NCBI): domain Eukaryota; kingdom Metazoa; phylum Arthropoda; class Insecta; order Lepidoptera; family Noctuidae; genus Diarsia; species Diarsia rubi. Next base: position 11,735,973 of record OW026424.1, on the reverse strand, counting down.
ATATTATTTTTTAATTTTATTGAATCTACTTAGATTACTTGCAACTTTGAAAACGCATTTGGTAATTGTTAATTATTATCGTCGTCATGATAAGTAGGTTAGTATTTTCAACCGACTTCAAAAAAAGATGGCGCTCTATTTGTATGTATCTGCGATTTTCTCTAAAACTACTGAGCCGATTAAGATCGGGTTTTCGTTGATAAATGCATATTATGTTTTCAAGGAAGGTTTTACTGTACCTACAATATATTAGGATCTGAGGTCTGTAATACATGCTAACTCGCCGTCTAAGACGAAAACAGGCCGTGTCGACGGCGCGTTCGTGTTCCACGCGCGCCTCAAAGAGATGTCAGCAACATGGGAGGGGCCCGAAAGCGCCGACGCCCGTCGGGGCCGCGGGTTGTACACTAGTTATCGCGGCCTCGACATAGAGGGCTAAGAAGGAACATGGGTGGTTTTTAGTCAGTTGAAGTCCGACACTCCCTTTTGCTCTGCCCAAGAGCGGGAGGGGTTACTTATTCGATGATTTTCCACCCGCCAAAAAAAAAAGGTCTGTAATACATAAAAGTAGGTACATAATGGAACTCTTCAATAATAATATACAGCAAATGGCTCGCGATCACTGTGATCGTACGTTTATGTATTATTTTCACCATTTCATAACATAATGTCACGCTTGATCGGGTTTAAGGGGCAAACAGATGTAATCTCAATATGGGGTACCTACCAACCAAAGTTCAAGATAAAAAACAATAGGTAACGACAGCGACTTCCGAATAGAAAAAAGCGCTACGTGAAAAAAGTAGGTAGGTACTTAAAATTAAATATTTCCGGTCATATAAAGGATTTAAAAAACGAACTGAACGTTTTGCTATTGCATGGGACATATAAAATACTAGCTGTTGCCAGCGGTTTCACCCGCTACAACCCACGGGAATATAAAATCGGGATAAAAACTATTCTATTTGTTAATCTAGGTTATAAACTACCTGTGTACCAAATTTCATCCAAATCCGTGCGGTAGTTTTTGCGTGAAGAAGTAACAAACATACACACTCACACACTCACAAACTTTCGCCTTTATAATATTAGTGTGAAGCAATGACGTATTATTATATATAGATACGTCATGAACTAACATGGCGGCGCGCGGCGCTTCAAAACGGCGAAAATATTATTTATCTACTTTTACGCGTAAAGGGAAAGAAAATATTACACCGTACAGCGGGATGCCTGTTGATACCTGTCGTCTTTATGTTTCGCGCAGGTTTACACACACGATTTAAATTAAGAACAAACGTAGCATAGAGCGCGAGGTTGGTGCGTAACTAAGCGCGATGTGGCCAATTGGCTTCATTTCATGTTGTCATTTTTGAGGGCGGACAACGTATCTATAGTTTTAATATATCATTGGTGTGAAGTGTGATTATCATCCAACATTTTACGAGCATTACATAATGAGCTAATGACGTAGGTACTAAGTCTAGGAGTTTAGTTAAATTTTTTGGTAAAATTAATCTCGACTGCCGAATTATCTATTTTGAGACTGTGGTCTAGGTTCAGAATTTTCGATGAAAGTTAAAACACGGCAGTAATAAAAATATATAATATAAAGGCATGTTACAAAAGTACAACGCATACGCAGTTAGAAAAAATCGTAATTTAACCGATGTAGAGACAGCCCGTTTAGTGTACTTTAGTTATTTTCATAGCGTAATGTCGTACGGCATTCTATTGTGGGGGAATGCCGCTGATATTCAGACCATTTTTGTTTTGCAAAAACGGGCGGTTAGATCTATTTATAAATTGAGTCCGAGACACTCTGTCAGAGAAAAAATTAAGGAAATTAATGTAATGACTGTTCCCTCTCAGTATATTTATGAAAATCTTTTGTATGCTCACAAAAAAAAAAAAAAGTTGTTTAAGAAATATAGTGATATTCACAATATAAATACAAGAAATAGACATAAATATATTGTACCCACAACAAGGCTCAAGAAAATAGGTGGATCATTTAGATGCCAATGTATTCGCTTTTATAATAAACTACCAAGCCACATTCAAAATTTAAGCCTTAATAAATTCAAATCCTTTGTAAAACATAAACTTTGCCAGAAAGGATTAAATACTGTTAAAGATTATATAGAGGACAAAAAAGCTTGGGATTGAACTGCTCCAATTTGAATTGACTTTATACATATTCATTTTATTTTTTTACAATTTGACATTTTATGATTTTTTTTTATACACTGACATTGTTTACTTTTTCAAGTATGATATTTTTTTTTTGACCAATATTTACTTGTTAAATATTTTATTTTATATTTGTGTGTGTGTGTGTGTGTGTTTTTTTTGCTTTTGACATTTAATAATGTAAAATGATTATTTATTATGATAAATATTTCAAAAATTTATATTGTGAATGTGAGGACCATGTGGGTCTTTCTTAAATTTTAACGATTGTCTGGCAGTTTGAGTACTTTAAGTGACCCACCCAAATGTCCTTTCTTTGGTATTGTTCGTCGTGACATTGAGCTCCTTGAGTTATAAGTCGAGCTCCACGATAACTGACAAATGCTTGCACTGACTGGACGGGTCCACTCAAATCTGTGTGGTGCTTTCTTCAAAAGACCATCTCAGACATTATTCTGTATGGTCTTCATGTGTGTATTATACCTTATTGTTAACCCAAACGATTTTAAAAGATTAAAAGAGTAACCTTTGGAGTTTCTTGCCGGTTCTTCTCCTTAGGAATCGACCAATGCACCGAACCGTGCCCCCTTTTTACCGACGTTTTATAAGTGCCCATGTAGGCCTATGTGAAATAAAAATATTTTGATTTTGATTTTGATTACACAGACAGTAGTGCTATTTACAATCTGAGATGTTATGCATTATTTTTTACACTCAATGCGTTTTTGCGTGTGTGTGAGCTATGGTCCCTTAGGTCCATAGACCTCGGGTATCGAGGGTCCACCAGTTCGGGAAGAAAACATTTCTTGTAAAATTTTACTAAATGGAACCATTTGACAGTTAATTGATGGACACTATATGATTGCCAATAGCCCTGCAGTTCTGGAAGGAAAATATGGTTCCTTCCAGAACTGCAGGGCTATTGCGTATCTTTTGTGTGACAGTGGCTATCATATAGTGTCCATCAATTAACTGTCAAATGGTTCCATTTTGCACTAAACCATAACCAATTTGACAGTTATTCCATGGACAATATGATAGCCTGGGAGCTATCATATTGTCCATGGATTAATTGTCAATCAATTTCGGTCTAGGGCACTCCGTTTTCGAGATATTTAATTGAATTTAACTTTTTTTGGTACAATAATTTTGAACTCCATAACTCGAAAACGGTGCATCGTAGGACCATGCTTATCGGACCCTAGATGGTGTATATGGCCAAAATTAACGCGATACTACAAAAAAAAATTGGGCCCCATCCGTTCCACTCATCTACTTCCAATCCTCATCGCTGACAGCTTGACCTTACCCATCCACTTCCAAACCTCTCCGTCGACAGCTTGACCTGACCCATCCATTTCTGAACCTTGTCAACAACTGCTTAACCCCACCCATCCAAATCCCTGTCTTGCCCAACATAATTTCTAAATCACAAACGACTAATAAAAGTATGAACTTTTATCTATATATAAAAAGTATCAAGTACAATACCTACACTGAATCTTTTATCGTATTAATTTTTTGCGAGAGAGCGATACACTTGTCCTTCCACGAGCGCTTCTGAGCGCGGAACAATGTACTTACTCTGTGGCGCGGAATGATGAATGAACCGCGAGTGCAAAATGTAGAAGAAGTTGGCAAGTGTTTTAATTTTTGCTAATAATTTAAAAATACATTCAAAATCAATCAAAATCAAAACTCATTTATTCAAACTAGGCTGATAATCAGCACTTTTCGAACGTCAAAATTTACTTTACTTTACTTATTTACAAGAGACAGTCCCCCAAAACGCCCCCCCTTCGACACTTCCTAGTGTTTTTGCTGGAAAGAAGAAGTGGCGGAACAAACTCCCCAGCACACATCTGTCTGTTAGGTTGGTTAGAAGAACCAGACTCGATACAATAGTAAGGCAAGTATAAAAAAGTATATAATAATAATAATAAAAAAAAAACATAACATATATTATCAGTAAACTAATCTTGGAGAAAGAACATAAATAAATAACAAACATTGTCTTGTGTTCAACTCAGCGACCAACTGTTCTTATCATTTAAGTAGTCGTTAATGGAATAGTACGCTTTTAAACAAAGATTAGATTTTACTTTGGCTTTAAACGCATCAAATGGCAAGTCTAGAAAAGAAGATGGCAGTTTGTTATAAAATGTTATACCAAGCCCGACGAATGAATTATGAACTTTGTGAAGCCGGTGAAAAGGAGCGCGTAGTTTATGCTTATTTCTAGTGTTAAAGTTGTGAATATCACTGTTTTTAGTGTACAGGTGGATATTTTGTTTAATATATAAAATGTTGGCAAAGATGAACTGAGAAGCAACAGTGAGGATACCAATCTCCTTAAAAAAATCTCTAAGAGAAACTCGAGCACCCAGCTGATAAATTGCACGAACCGCTCGCTTCTGCAGAACAAATATATTTTGAATATCAGCAGCTTTGCCCCACAGCAGAATACCGTATGACATAACGCTGTGAAAATAACTAAAGTAGACTAACCGTGCTGTATCAACGTCAGTGAATTGTCTTACTTTTCTGACGGCGTATGCGGCTGAACTTAGCCTTCCCGCTAGGCTTGATATATGTAAACCCCATTGTAATTTTGGATCTACTGTTATGCCCAGAAATACAGCAGAGTCGGCAGTTTCCAGCTCCTGATTGGCGAGGATAATATTGGGACCTAGATTTCTAACATTGGGTAAAGCGAACTTAACTATTTTAGTTTTCTTGGCATTAAGAACAAGGTTGTTTATTGTGAACCAATCCGTGACCATTGATAGCGTGCTGTTTACGTCGTCAAAATCGTGTCTATTCCTATCTACTTTAAAGATAAGAGAGGTATCATCTGCAAATAGTACAACGTCACAAAAACCCTTTAAATAGTATGGTAGATCATTAATATAAACCAAGAATAAAAACGGACCCAGTATTGAACCTTGTGGTACACCTAGCCGAACCGGTAGCCCGGAAGATTTCGCGCCATTGATTTAGATACAAAAAAATATCTTAACATTTAGAGGACTATACGTACCGCAATTTATTATGATTTTGGAGATATAATATGCTGTAAATTTACCTAAAATGGTACCTATTCGGACCCTATTTTTTTACATTTTCTGCGCTTATTGTGATGGGAAAAACGTATTTGTGCGAAAATTTTGTATGACGTCATAGGTACAATTCTTCTGATGCCAATATGGAGACGAATAAATTATCTTTAAATGAAGACCATGATATCTTCACATTTATGATTGTGTTACGACAGTGGTAAAGAATAGACAGGAACTGATTCATTATTTTATTCGGACAGAGTCTCGACTTACAGGTTTCACAATCGAGCGCGACAAGACCTCGAAACTGAGCTTACAGGGCATTATATAGACTGATATCCCCACCGGAGGCATCCGGTAGTTATGGCGGTGTCTTCGCTTGACTGTGATTGGCTCGCGAGTCGTTGCCCGTCATTGGCTGGCTAGAGTGGCATGGCTATGGTATGCTAGAGTGGCATGGCTTTGGTATGCTAGAGTGGCAAGGCTATGGTTTGCTAGAGTGGCATGGTTATGGTTAGCTGTCATTGGCTGGCTAGGGTGGCACGCTGTGAGCAGGCTGTTGTAACATTCGGCCGTCCTGGAACAATTGCTCCCGCAATGGAAACAAGAAAACAGTGATTACAAGTCAGCTCAGAAAAACCAAGTTAAAATGGGGCAATAGACCTCTCAGGAGATTTAAGAAATCTTCGGTTTTCAATTGTTCTTTCACACTACTGGTGCTATCAGACAAAAGCACTGCTACGATATGTTACAGCGGATACTCAACCTGTAAACCCGTTGTATCATATAATATGACCTTTCACACTTCTTAGTTTATGTCAATCATTACCTAACTCCTCAATATCAGTTAATGTGGGCCAGAAAACCAATCTTCTAACGAACAAGAGTTAACCTGGGTCGCCCCCTATAGCATGGGACTTTAAGCTGAAGTAAAAGGAATAAATGCATAAGAAGATTTGTAGTAGGTACCCACTTGTACTAATTATTATGGACAAAGATGTAGGAAATGCTTAGTACCAACAGTTTTTAACGACATACCTTACGATTAAGAAAATAGCTGTACCACGAAAATGTCTTTTAAAATAAATTAGGGAAGTTTGTTTTTAACACCTATGTAAAAACCTCATTACAAGAGATGTGTAGATTCCATTTATGATTATTTATTGTTGTATAAGTATATATTTATGCCATACTAGCTTATGTTTTCGGCTTCACCGCTATTAATTAAAGTGTTTTAACGCAACTTAAATGTTATAGCATTACGTTATAGTCAACTTTTGTGTTCAATAAATGTGTTTAGTTGTAGGTAAAAGTGACGTTGTTATTGATGGAAACGTACCAACAATTTGTTACATTTAAATTAAATATCACTGTTTTACAGTATGACAGAAGTAATATACCATGTAGCACGGATGTAACCATGAATAAACACTTTTTAATTCATTTCAATTTACTGGCGAAATGTGTGTGTACTCATGAGTATAAGTACCTCTGCCTAACCCATTGGGTATTACATGCGTGATGTTAAAAGCATTAAACCTTGTTGCCGCCAGTAGTCATCGCCTGGCGCCAAAGTTACATAATCATAGTTTTTTTTTTTGTAAATCACACTATTAACATATTTCCTTTCCTTTTTTTTTTTTTTCTTTTGCCATAACACTAAGTTTACTAACCCTAGTCGTTAAGTTATTTTGTTGTTACTAACACTATGGACACTTGTCTGAATTAAAGAGTTTGAATTTGAATTATCATTTTTCACCTTGTATCTAAGTTACGTCCCATTTCTGAGATAACCCTACCGCACCTAGATTGCCCTGGTTGCCTGGAGCAACCCGATCTGGGATAAATCGTAAGGCTTATAGGTACCCGGTTATAATATTAACAGTATTATAAGAACTCCATATTATCTGCGACATTAAAAACATGAAACATTTTTCATGTAAGAAAATATAAATAAACTGTTTTGCCAAACTATCGTTTGAAGAAACGGAAGAAACAATTTAAGTTAATTACATCATACCATTAAGACGCACGCATACATACATGTACATACTCACACACATAATTCTTAGCGTGTCGATGGCAAAACTTCATTACTTATACACACCAATACACAAGAATACGTTTTTCTATTTTTCCAATATATTAATTTTATGTGTTTAAAGCTTTTAAGTACTAATGTTAAGTTAATGCAACTCTGGCCCCCAAGATACCCACCCACAGGCGCAGCCTCGTTTCAGGACATCATGTTTATCACCATTTTAAAATTAAAATTTAGCTTGCTACTGTCATGTATTATCAGAGCTAAGTTAGATTTAGAATTGGATGTCGTTAACCCTCTTTCCTACATTATCCCCTTTACAGTACGCACAATGTAAACATGACGTCACATAATAATATTTACTTATAAATCGGGTTATTTTTGGAAATCAGAAATTTAGTTGATATTTATAAAATTCAGAACTTCGTTTTACTCCTTGTTATTGTCATGATGCATTTTGTAATATCTTCCATCGCGCGAAGTTTGACACAACTCACACAACTAATCTGGTACTGTAAAGGTTTGTTTACGTTATAGCCTACCATCAACGATTACACAATTACTCACTATAGGTATCTGTACATCCACTTCGCAGTAAAACAATACTACTTTTCGGCTTTTCATCTTGTCATTGCACAGTACTGAACAAATCGTTCACGTCTAAATGGTACACAATAAACGGCATCTATCGAACGATCTACACCTAAGATAGGCATAGACTTTGACTTTGGCTTTTCGTTTTAGCTTGCTTGGGCTTTGGCTCATCGGTCACCATAGTGAAAAGTAATATCGGGCAATACATGGCATAAGACCATGATTAGTCATTGTATCGCGTACTGCAGTACAGTCCGAATTACATGGACATTTTTACATAACACGTCATAATACGAAATCTTAGCAACAATTTTATCACTGCAAGGGATTCAAGCCCAAAATCATGATAAACACTCTATCTGACTTGTAACGCGACTAAACTAAAAGACAGGGCGCAAACTACCGTCAATCTACTTTATAAAAGATACGTGCAATACCTGCAATACGTGTGAATTTCTGTTGGAAAACTAGGATCGTACCTACATAATCACTAATACCGACCTATAACATTTTTTTTTTTTTCATAACAAGATTTATGTGACTTGCCTCATACCCACATCGTACTTTTTTTTTTTTTAAGTTTGATAAACGGGCGAGCTATTATTCCTAAGTTATGAATGGACTTTCTTTAGTAACTAGATAGAACTAGATAGAATAAACTGACGCACTTCGTTTACATTACTCGGGATGAGAAATTAAGACGATCAACTTAAATTCACCTGGTTGAATGCCATCGCGTCATGATGTTTTATACCCTAATTAAGAAATATGTAAAAATTAGCAGTTCCTCATATTTAATTTTAAGTTCCTCGTTTTCAATCTGTCAAGAACTTTATCCAATAAGTCTAAAACTGTTTGAATATCGGCTGGCGGTAGCAAGAGATCGCCCAGGAATGCTATCTATATCTCTGATAATAGTTTAATAAAATTATTGTAGCTATTTATAAGTATCTGATCTACATGATTTACTTTGGAATTGTTATTGTTGGATAATCTAATGCGCACTTGAACTAAATATGTACATTTTAAGTTCTCAACTCTTTAGTACACAACTAGTACCTACTCGTAAAACATATTTTTTTTGTACCGGGATAATATTATACAGATTAACTGACTATGATTAGATTTACTTATCGGGCTTACCAAATTATTTTGTCTACGATTCGCATAATTATCAACTCATGGGGCACTCCATGGTAAAACACATTTGGCTTATATATTTGGCTAATGGCATTTGGCTAATTTGGCAAATATTGGCATGTTTACTGACCTTGTTATTTATGCATGGTTCCTGGCAGCTCTCAGCGTGAAGTAGGTCGGTTCCTTCCTTCCATGTCCTTGGTTGCTGTTGACAACCTTTAGGTAGTCTTAATTTACCGTAGAACCGTTGCTGGCAGAGAGATGGATACTTCTTGTAACTCAAAGTGTCTCACAGGTGGTTACTGGCCGCAGTCTTCTTTTTCAAGGTCAAATTATGGAATGAACGATGCGATACTGAGGGTAGTCGCTTCGTGTTCCATCCAGATTGTCACCCGCTTTTTCAATTTGTGCCTTGTGATACTGGGATGGGAGACAATATTTTCCTTGCAGGCGGTGTGCATCGACGTACGTTCTTCGTTTGAATTTTTGACCTCGTCCTCCACAGTAGGTGACCGTTGACTTTTAAGTAGCAGAGAGTCGTTTTATCGTAGGTTTTTTTTTTTATTCGATCCCACTTCTGACTGTTACGACAGTGGTAAAGAATAGACAGGAACTGATTCATTATTTTATTCGGACAGAGTCTCGACTTACAGGTTTCACAATCGAGCGCGACAAGACCTCGAAACTGAGCTTACAGGGCATTATATAGACTGATATCCCCACCGGAGGCATCCGGTAGTTATGGCGGTGTCTTCGCTTGACTGTGATTGGCTCGCGAGTCGTTGCCCGTCATTGGCTGGCTAGAGTGGCATGGCTATGGTATGCTAGAGTGGCATGGCTTTGGTATGCTAGAGTGGCAAGGCTATGGTTTGCTAGAGTGGCATGGTTATGGTTAGCTGTCATTGGCTGGCTAGGGTGGCACGCTGTGAGCAGGCTGTTGTAACAATTGCTTATACGTTAAAATGGTACCTGAAAACCAATATTATTTGTAGAAAAACGTAATACCGTCCATAAGTTCTCATATTTTGATGGGTAAATAAGGAACCCTACATTGTGCGTGGTCCGACATGCACTTGGCCGGTTTTTTTTATTTAACAAACTTATTATTTATATTTTGATTTACCACCCTGCCTACCTGCCTCCGAACGATGATTTTTATTGTAAAAATAAAACAAACTTACATTTGCAGTTTTGAGACCTGCGCTCCCATATATTATGTACCTACTTATAGGAAATATTAGGTCTTTGCATATGAAATTGGAGATTTGTATGATAATTTTAAATATAAAAAAGTGTTTGTCTTTTATTTCAGCTAATCAAAGTACCTACTGGCCCAAATTTTGCCATTTTGATGGCAGTTTTATGCTTTTACTGTAGAAGTCTGCCGGATGGGAGGAGATGAAGTCAGCGAAAGCGGTTTGTACTGACTCTAGGTTATTGAATTTTTTCCCACTTCAAAACTTGTCTATGAAAAAAGTAGAAATCTGATGGGGCAAGGTACGGAGAGCTTCCAGCTGGAACTCTTGTAGCTTTGCGATAGTCTGTCGTGAAGTCGTAGAGAAGCAATGGAGAAGAGCGATTGACTAGTCTTGGTTGCTGACCTGCGAACTTCCCTATCATTGTTTGTAATTCTTGGCAATAGACATCTGTTTGTTTGATTGTTTTATACCATATGCCTTTTGCTAGAGAACGTTCATCAAAGTATTCGTTCCACAGAATTCTACATTTACTCTTAATTATATAAAAAACGTCGGTATAATACGGCAGACAAACCATAGGGATACCATCAGATAAGGCTTGTCTAGCGAGATAGTCTGCCTCTTCATTTCCTGCCAAGCCTATGTGTGATGGTATCCATTGCAATACAATTGTATAATTTTTCAAGGTTAGTGAGAAAAGTGACTCCAAGATGCTATATGCTATCGGTGTGCCTCGACTATTCGAGGTGCATCGAGCAATGTGTTGCAGTGCACTCTTGGAGTCTGATAGAACAACGTATTTACCCGGCTGCAAGGATTTTATATAAGAAATTGCTTCAGATATAGCTACCAATTCTATCGACATTATCGAGGTGTTTGACTCAATGCGTAGTTTCACTGAACTACTAACTTGCGGGTCATAAATAGCTAATCCGCCACAATAACTTTCCTTTGACCCATCCGTGTAAATTTTATAATAATTAGAATATGTGTTTTTAATAAAACTATTACACAATTTGAAATTGTACGAATTTTCAGTTTATCCATGGCGCCAAAAACTACCACAATGTTAGAAAATCAAAAAACTAGTTATCTAAAAACAAATTACTGAATTTAAAAATTTTCACGCCTTTCGAATAAAATTTATTTGAATTTCGAATTGCGCGGCAATCCACAGATAAATAAATCTGAAAATGCTGGTTATAGAATCTCCAATTACCATGAAGGTATATATAGATAAACATTTTTATCTATACCTTCATGCCAGCATAAAGTTACATACCTATTAAGCACAGAAGTTTTTTTGACATTTTGTTTGTTAACATTCCAGTTGGTTTAGGTTCTTTGGTTTATTGACATTGTTAGTCTGTGGGTACCGCGTTCCAATCTTGGCGTTGCGAAAAGCATGCTCTATGAGTTTATATACTATCTATCTATCTACTAATCTTGATATGAAAATGCCGTTTAAAAATAAATTTTATGTCAAACCAATAGAGTTTGTTTTACTTTACTTTCAAAACGTCTTTTCGAAGGGGGAAAAATACTTCAGAGCTAGATAAAAATCAAGGGGTATTCTGTCCTTGTCTTGTATAGTAATCGAAAGTCAATAAGATAGCTAAACTAACACAAAATGTAGTGGTATTAATTTAATATTCAAAAACTAAATATTACAATAATACATTCTTGCGACATAAAATTCATAAAAACTGTATAGGCATATTAAAAAAAAACATAATGCAACTGTGCAAACATTTTCGTAATGAAGTCGTATTCCTGGATGAGGAATTTCTCTTTTCAGTTTAGTTCCTATAACTTTGCTTACAATTAACGACTTGGGTGACAGGTTTTATTGGAAATTACATCAAGAATTTTACCCTTGACTTTCACTATATTGTTAAATAGAGAAGCACCCAAGCGGGAAATCAAGATAATTATGTAGATTTGCACTAGTGGTGTTCAAAGTTGCTTTAAGGCAATCACTTGCTTAATGCTTAATGAGTTATATATTAAGCACGTTATTTTACATGCTTTATTAAAGCACGTGATTTTTAAACGCGTAGGCACATCATGATGCCACTCACCGCGCTTACTTTAAGTCAAGTGACTTAAAGCAAGCGCGGTGAGTGGCAGCATGCATGAGTGCGATGTAAAAGCAATAAGCAAATAGCAACTTGTGAGAGTTATGATAGCATTTGCTTTATGTTATGTGTATTAAGCATGGTGCTTTATTTTGCTATATGATATATTAACCACCACTAATTTGCACAGGCCGAAGGTCCACCAGAATGTAATGTTGCAGTTACCGCAATATCTATTTTAGTTTTGTTGTTTTGTTTTATTAGAATAAAAGTTTCCAAGTGTATGTAAGTTAGGGTTGGGCGTAGGTATTTTTGTATGCACATGGCATACAAAAATAACTAAAATTAAGATACCTAATTAAAATGTTTATATTTTAGTATCAAGTTACATACCTACCAATCAATTTATTTGTCGTTTTCATCATAAACCTGTCCCACAACTGTGCACAGTCCAGATAGTATATAAAGTCTTTGAGCATGCTAGTTTGGTAGGTTTCTAGTGAAAGCGAGAGGGAAAATAAACTTCAGTTTGAAATTGCTTTAGTTCGAAGAGTACAGCAGTAGTATATGGCCAAGTTTAAAACTCGTGATGACTTTTGACTGACATTATATTGACAGATATGGTTGCTGTCTTTTGTTGAGTTTGAGAACTTAAACCACGTGCGTGTTTATAGTTTTGGTTTTAAGTTTCAAAATGGGTATAATACAAAGAGTGAAGTAAGCAAACTTACTCAAATATGGTTTTGTACGTTTATTAGACTTACAAATAACACTACATACGACTGTTTTTACAGGAAACCTACAACAAGGAAGGGTAAGAAGGTGTTGCAATCAAAGGAGCCAAAACCTATTGAAGGGCCTAAGCAAGCCCTTTTTCTCCAGGGTCGGAACCCTTCAGAGCGCACACGGAAACTATTGAAAGACATTTATGATTTGAAAAAACCTGATGCAGCTTACCTCAGCCGGAAAAATGATTTCGTTCCTTTTGAAGATCCAACGCTAATTGAGAAGTAAGTCTTGTTCTTGTACGTAAAAAAAACAAATTTTGAAAGGATAGTAGGATAATCGTGACAAAAACCCAATGGTATCTTAACTATAATATTAGTTACCATTGAGCAACATACTGTTAACATTTGTAGTTGAAGTAGTATCTTGTACTTATTGCAATCTGGACTTTACTTTTATAACTCAAACAAATTTAATTGTAACCATCTCATCATGATCATTTATGGCATACCACACACTTGGAACTATGTGGAATGTGGATACTTGCCCAGTAAACAATACCCTTACATGTGGTATTTTTTTTTGTCCCACTACTAGGCAAAGGCCTACCCTTTCTCTGTCCAAAACTGTATCCTATTTCGGGTAATTTTGCCCCGCAAACAAGATCAGTTCATCATAACAACCTTTGCTGCAGTGTAACTGAATTGCAAATTAAATTATAACAGTGGTACAATATATTTACAACATCTTTATTATTGATTACAGATTATGCTACAAGAAAGAAGCTGCACTATTTGGAGTTGGCTCTAACTCAAAGAAGAGACCCCACAACATCGTACTCGGCCGCACATTTGACTATGGTATCTTGGACATGATAGAACTTGGCGCAGACAACTACAAAGCAATGTCAGAGTTTCACAATATGAAGGTGCTAGCTGGCATAAAGCCTTGTCTGGTTTTCAATGGACCAGCATGGGACTTGAACCAAGACTTGAAAAGATTAAAGTCACTTTTCACTGATTTCTTTGTTAGAGAAAAGGTATGTACAAGCACTTAATAAATCCATGATACGTCATGGAATATTATAATCATTGGAAAAGTTCTCGACAAAAGTAAAGATAATCACAGTAAAGAAATCATCATTAGCTTTATTTTGTCTGCTTGGCGTTTAATAGAAGCTCATAGATCAGTAACCATAAGAGTAATCTTTATCCTACTAATGTTATAAACGCGCATGTTTGTAAGTATGGACAGATGGATGTTTCACTCAAAAACTACTGAACGGATTTGGATAAAATTTGGTACACAGTTTATTACCTGGATTAACACATAGGATAGTTTGCCCTGATTTTATCTTCCTGTGGGATAATTTTCGAGTTGTAGTGGGCGAAGCTGCTGGCAACAGCTGGTATAAAATAATGCTAATAAAATTTCATTTTATTTTCAGGTGGAATCTATCAGACTTCAAGGATTGGAGCATGTTCTTAGCTTCACTGCCACTGAAGAAGGCAACATATACTTCAGATCATATAGAATACAGCTGAAGAAGAGTGGGCAGAGGATCCCTAGGATTGAGTTGGAGGAAATTGGTACGTAGATAATACAAGTGTGATGTGAGCTAGAGGCGCATAAAGTGATGGTTGTAGTGTGAATCCATTCAAAACCGTATCAAAAATCGCCCTTTACCTTTTGAACTCCATAACCGACGGCACGGTTGGCGCAGTTGCTCAAGCAATGGACTGCTGCGCTGCGTGTCGCGGGTTCGATTCCCGCACGGAACAAATATTTGTATGACCTACAGATAGTTGTTTCGGGTCTGGGTATTTGTGTATGTGAATTTAAATGTTTGTGAACGCACCCAGGATACAGGAGAATTTACTAGTGTGGGGCAACGTTTAAAAAAAAAAAAAAGATGTTTTGTTGTCATCTTTAGACGAGGATGGTGGCGTGTTGCACACATTTAAATTTGTTGTCTAGACCCAATTTGGCTAACCTTTTGAATGTCACGGACATTCAAAAGGTTAGCCAAATGAATACAATGAACAGAAAATATGCTGATTGGTGTTTTCAGCACCTCAGTATAATAGCAGTGATAGCCTAATGTTGTGACCTTCAGACTGCTAAATCATAGGACTTGAATTCAAACCCAGGACACTTCTCAATTTTGTTGATATTTTCCAATTTTGTGATAATTATGTTGACATTTTCCAATGGAGAACGCAAATTAATTTAATTACAGGTCCTTCAATAGATTTCAAACTAAGAAGAACTAGACTTGGATCAGAGGATCTGTTCAAGGAAGCCTGCAAGGTTCCAAGAGAACTTAAACCAATCACAAAGAAGAACATTTCCAGGGATGCATTCGGTTCTAAGATGGGTCGCGTGCATATGGGCAAACAGGACATCAACAGATTACAGACTCGCAAGATGAAGGGATTGAAGAAAACCCCAGAGGAGAAAAAGAAGTTCCTTGTAAAGAGGAAGAAGGAAAGACAAGCAGCAAAACAGGCTCAGAATGCTGCTGCAGAATAAATTACTTGATTATTATACAATAGATGTTTGTTTTCTTTGATATTTACCTCTTAGATCTAGATAATTCAATAAATTGCTATAGATTCCTTTATCCCGTAGCAAGGGATACATATTATACAAAATCATTAGACTTCCCAAAGTAATTTTAGTTTATTTCCTTTTGGTTTTTATTAATTGTCTGTTTTTTTTTGCAATAAAATTTGTTTTAGAAGTTTTAGAGTGGCATTACCCGATATTCTCGAAACGGCATCCTCCAAACCACTCCTCATTTCTTTAGTGCACTAGGTACTCGCAAGGTAACCAATAACCATGTTACTAATCACGTCGTTAGTGCGATTGGGTTGACTGGTGGCACCAGTCTGCTTCGACGTAGCAATGAGATAGCCACTCTCTATTACAGCTCGCAGGCTTTAGTAACAACCGTAGGTAGTTTGACAGACATTAAAAAAAAAAATTGTCCCGAGTACAAGGGAAAAGTTGTATTGTCCATTGGGTGGTTTTTTCGAAGTAAATATTTCAGATAAATCTATTACCTGGGAGTAGAAAGATCCTTAGGCCTATTGTAATTTAAACCAACTAGTAGGAAGGTGTGCCGAAAACCTCAAATACACGATTGCGGAAGCACAACCTACCTAATTATTATAAGACGTTAAAGTACTTGCCCGCAGTTGATTCAATTCACTATTTCATCAATTAAAATAGGGAAATGGTAATTTACGACAGTTTTATATTGTGATAGACTTGAAAGATAAAAATTATACGTTTTATAAACTTAAGTAAAGTAACTTTTGTTAGTCTGCCGTTTCCCATTTTCCTTTCCTTCAATTTCGATTTCCTCGAATTCATGCGTCATGTAAATAAGTTCTTGAATAATTGTTGGTAAGTAAGACGTCGTTGGAAAAATATGGCTTCATGTTGATCTCGCTAAGTGCTTTATTATTGATAAGGCGAGTTCCTATGGCAGTATGCACTTAAGCTAATTTCCATACACAATGTTAGTAAACTGTATTACGGTAGGTACAGTAATACACTCGAGAGCAATTAATCCGGGTCACTTAAAGAATCCTAAAAATCTCGAAACTAAAAATGCTAGGTTAATGCAATAAATTGTATTTAATAGACAATGTAATACTCCTTAAATGAAGGTATTAAAACTTCTTAGTTATTGTAAAGTTATATCATAAAAAAATTTGAAAAAGGGCCACTTTCGAAGATGGAACTACGAAATTACAGCATTTGGTTTTGCTTTTGTTTGTAATCTGTCATTTATGTGGGTACATAAACCATGTTGATAGTGCTCTATATTCATTATTCAAGCTGAAATTATGTCGCTTACGCCTGAAGAATGCACCAGAATACTTACAATGCTGGAAACCGGCCGGAGTCAGCGCGATACAGCCAGGACTGTCGGTGTGTCGCTGTCAACAGTACAAAGAGTTCTCCGACGTTACGAAGAAACTGGTTCTAACCTACGCAGACCAGGAACGGGCAGAACCAGGTGTACCACAGCACGAGAAGACCGATACTTGGTGAACACCATGCTTCGAAATCGCTTTCTCACAGGAACTGAACTCACAAATCAGTTTCGACGCCTCGGAGGAAGTAACCCAAGTGCATGGACAGTAAGACGTCGGCTTGCTGAATCTAACTTAAAACCCCTTAGACCTGCAAACGGCCCTAAACTGGAGCGTGGGCATCGTATTTCAAGACTAAGATATGCCCAGAGCCACGTAAATTGGAGTATTGAAGATTGGTCAAAAGTTATGTTCTCCGACGAATCAAAATTTATGCTCTACAAGCACGATGGAAGACACAGAGTGTATCGAAGACCACGGGAAAGATTCAAGCAAGATGCATCGAAGAAAAAGTAGCCTACGGTGGTGGGTCTGTACTTGTGTGGGCCGGAATTTCTTCTGAAAGTCGCACAGAGCTGGTGATCATAGAAAACGGCTCTTTAACTAGCGTAAGATATGTGGAAGAAATCCTCAATGATCACGTTGGTCGATTTATGGTCAATTTAGGTGAGGATGCTATATTTATGCATGAGAATGCCCGACCTCATGCAGGTAGGATTGTGAATGACTACCTTCAAGAGATGAACATTACTCGTATGGAGTGGCCAGCGCGCAGCCCGGATATCAACCCGATCGAGCATGCTTGGGACGAGCTAGGCAGATGCGTAAAACAACGAAACCCTCCCCCAATCACGCTTCGTGAGCTCAAAATTGCTTTCACAGAGGAATGGGAGAATATTCCCCAAAATCGTATAAGGAACTTGGTGTACAGCATGCCAAACCGCGTAAACGCAGTAATGGAAGCACGAGGAGGCAATACGAAGTATTAAAATTCAAGAAAATCGTAATAAAGTTCAAAAATTTCATGTTTCCTATTTTTGTTTTAAGGAGAGATCAGCAGTTTTTTTCTTTATGTAATTTTGTGTTAATAAAATGTATGGCGACTCATATTTTTTTTACTTTCATTTAAGGAGTATTACATTGTCTATTAAATACAATTTATTGCATTAACCTATCATTTTTAGTTTCCGAGATTTTTAACATTCTTTAAGTGACCCGGATTCATTGCTCTCGAGTGTATTTGCCATGCATTCTGAGTTAATGACAAAAGATACATAAAATAACATCACGCATGTAATCTTCAGAGGGTCACGCAGAGGTGTACCCACCCACCCACATATCGCCAGAAGCATGTTCAAGTTCCACGTACCTAATAGGAACGAGTCTATTGCGAACAACCGGGCACAAATCCTGATTCTGAGGGTGCAACTTAGAAATGATTGATGAAAGCACCCAATTATACTTTGCCCGACCCTAGAATCTAACCAAGAGCCTCTTGGTCAGCAGTCGTGCTTGCGACCACTAAACGAACGAAGTCAATCGCATTTTAGCTAGGTACCTATGTAGGTATATACACAATGTATGTGTGGTAACCAATTTACATAATTTACCGGGACTGTGCATCATACTCAAATATCCTTGAATGTGACTCAAAATGCTTAGAATATCCAGGGAAAATCGGAATTTGAATTTGCACCTATTTTCTTTGAGTTATCTAAAGACATTTCCCTCAAATTCATAGGTACCTAGGTGTAAGTAATTTCCAATTCCCATGAATGTTTGGTAAGCAAGCCGAAGCTAACCCATCAACCGTGTACCTACAAATTCAGATAGGTACGTTGATAAGGAAAACCATTTTCACTACCCGGCCTGGGCATCGAACCCCACGTTTAGCATTCGCTGTTGCGATTATATATCAGACCAATGAACTAGTCCTAGTAGGTAGGTACATAATTAGACATGTAGGTGCATTGTATCTAGAAAGAAAAGAAGAAAATGTTGTTTATTTGACATTATTCACAAAAACACCATAAATCATTAATGCATCTACTTAGGTATCCGTAATATCCATATTACACAATACACATGTATTGTCTAAACAGTGACGTTAGGTTCAACAACTTGTTAACTTAGCCCGTATCAACATGAATATAATTACACAATACCTTATTAACTACTGCTAAACAAAAGTTCTGACATCGGTTGTTGCTCCGGCAACCCTGCCTTTCTATCATATGCCTTTTCCCAACTATGTAGCGGTCGGCTTCTAGTCTCACAGGCTTGAACATCGCGGGGATCGTGCGGTCCATGGCCCTTTACGGGTAGGTTTTGCCATCCTTCCGGGTTTCCCCCAATTTGTCCTAGTTTAGAGGGCATCCGGGGAGCGTCCGGGCGAGGCTTCATTTCTAGTCCGGATTTAAAAATTCAGTCTTGCGCGACTTACGCGCCGCGCCCGCACTCCGCGATTTTAAGAAAAAAAAAAACAAACTGATTACCTTAAAAAACGTTGCGTTGAACGGCCTTCCACTAGGTGCACCGATGACCTAGTGAAAGTTGCGGGGACCCGCTGGGATACGAGACGCACGGGACCGTTCATTGTGGCGATACCAGGGTTCAGCGTAGATGTCTTTCGGCTGAAATGATGATATTAAAAAAATTGTTACAAACTGTAATTAGATTCTGTTTTGTTAGGTACATTTCAACTGTTTTTTCACTCTGATTATGTTTAAAAAAACCTGTCGACATGTCGTTCTGGGGTCTAAAATCCGGGGCTTTCACGCGTCTTGTCCTGGTTGCTAAATTTTTAAGGCAACGCTATTTTATTTACGGGGCAGCTAGATCTATAGCGAGAGCGCGACCACCGGCGATCTCCAGCAAGGCGGCGAGCCTGCTTGCCGGATTACCACCGTTGAATCTGGAGGCGATAAGCCTCGCATGCCTGCATGAATAGCGCGCGGAGGCATTACACCGCTGGAAAAATCCGCGGTAAATCCTGCTTAGCGGGCAGAATTCCGGTGCGATCTCATGGAGAGAGCGACTGTTCCCGTGTTCCCGTGCTGGGCATGCCACGATAGTGACGATACGTTTTTGAGGAATGGCTGTAGAGGTGCAACGGTGGTGCCCTCACCTCCCGACAGACGCAGGTCTTTACCAGACACGGTTCTTCGACCTCTCGCGTCCGTCCATTGTTCAAACCATGGTCCGCAGCGAGAGGGAACGGAGACTGTTCGAAAGAGATACCGCGGCCACGGAACACAAAAGTCTAAGAACGAACATCAGTGAGTTTTGACAATCGCTCCACCCAAAGCGGAAGGGGTAATTTGATGATTTCCCGTCCACATTAAAAAAGGCTGCAACTGATACTCAATACCAGTAGTTTACGTGGAGCGACTGCCTATCTGCCATTAACACCGCATTAAGTCTGATTTGTGAGTTCTGTCTGCAGGTAACGTGTGAAAACCAAGACCGACGCACACAAGCGTAGATTATAACTACGTAGGTATCGCAAGTCGCATGAACCCGAACAGCAGTTTCAGGAAATGCCAACAGTTTTTCCTTTGCATCGTCACAAAGATTTGTTTGCCCTAAGTAGGTACCTACGTAGTTAATTAGTTATCTACCTACATATACAAAAGGTTTTTAAGGTAAGGTACCTGTCTCTACCTACATTAAAATCGCTTATCTCTACCAGAAGTGTTTTAATAATGTGAATAGGAAATGAACAAAAAGGTTGCTGTCGAATCAATGGCCCTTACGCCCTTATCTACAATAATCGGTCTTATTACAAGTAATAAGTTTACTCTTATTGTCTGTACCAATTGGAAAGGATTTTTTTAAAAGCTGGATAACTTAACCTTTTGAACGTCAAACAGCGATTGTTAATTTCCGTTGTTTATCAATGTCGTATTTTGTACGGTGGATTGATCACGTCGGCTGCTGGTATCTACAATATGAATCTTATACTTATAAGATTCTTTTATTATATTAACAACTTTAGGTAGGTACTTACAGTTACTTTGGTCCTTTCCCGTTTCATCTAATGTACTGCCAGCACATCAAGCTACAATGAATTTTCAACTTTAACACTCTTTCATTAGGTTTAGGGTTGCTTGGGAAAATTTATCAATTTCAAGTAGCTCGATTTGCTTGCGACTGCACTAGGTAGAGCAATATTTTAAAACCTTTCGATTCTCACTGCTACTTTCGTCCTTTCCCTTTTGAACTCTTGGACCTACGTCGCATGTAGGAAGTACCTACCTAAAACCTCCTCGAGCATTCAATAGTTTAGCTTATTAATATAAAATTTATTTTAATTTTAACACATTTAGGTATATCAATTAGGTAATTGACTTTGCATAGGCAAAGTCAATTAATTGATATAAATGTTATAACCAACTAACTCTTAAAACTATATCTTAGGAACCTAGGTAGTAGGTTCCTAAGACATAGGTACACAGAGTAACAGTTAGTACAGTTTCTATGACTGACAACAACATCAGGGTATACGAAACGAAACTGTTATGTGTGACCAGTCCTAATTAGACAAAACACGTGAAAATTGCAATCTTAATAAAAC
This sequence comes from Diarsia rubi, assembly GCA_932274075.1. NCBI lineage: Eukaryota > Metazoa > Arthropoda > Insecta > Lepidoptera > Noctuidae > Diarsia > Diarsia rubi. Next base: position 11,714,480 of record OW026424.1, on the reverse strand, counting down.
TAAGATATACCTATACGTATAGTACCTATAGATACTTCGGTAGCTCTAACATAAGTAACCGGCATGAATCTGAGCAAAAGTGCTTTATCTAAGCCCATTGACTTAATATGATTAGATTTCATGGTTTTCCATTCATTTCACTTATCATGTGTGTTAGAGAGATTTGACTCATTGATTGTACTTTCATTATAGGGTGTTCATTTTTCGGTTTTTGGCCGATTCGATTCCCAAGTATGGCAAGCAAATTCTTAAAAAGCTTTGAATGAATGGTTAAACCGAAAGCGCCGCCAGCGAATGAAAAATTTATTAATGATTACAATAGGGTAGTTAACAAAAAAATCTAATTTGTCCGTCAGATAGATTTACAAAAAATATTGGACACGTATTTTTTCTTTTTTCACGCAAACAAACAATGAAGACGATATAGTGCTTTGAAAACTCGTGTGACGTCATATTCTAAGACATTGGTATGTCCTTTTTTTACCGGTGAGTGACGTCACAAGCCCACTCAAATCTTTGACGCGTTTTATCGTCGTAAATTTTTATTAACTTGAGAAACAAAAAATACGTATATATTTCGATAAGTTAAAGCCGGCTTTTGACTACGGGATTATATTACATCTTGAGAAACATATTATAATATTTTATCGCTCGTCATACATTTTATACGTGACCGTTCACTGTGCTATAATATATATCTTACAGTGTGAACAGCAATCGCGGGATACAGTAATCTAAATTACATCCCATAGTCAAAAGCCGATAACAGACGGAGTAATTAAAATCATACCTTTTTTATCAGGAAACATCCCTATTCTCTAACTATATAAGTGTTACGGACGCAAATCATAATTTCATCAACGTATAATCTGACACTGACTTGCAAATTGCAAAAAATACGGAAAACTCCAAGTGTTTACACTTCATTAACTTCCAAAGAAAGCTTTTTGACGGATTGTAGTTCTAGGGATGAAAAGTTGGTAAATAACAATGACTTGCACGGTGAACCATAAGTTTATTGTTTAACCACAACGCGAACTAGGAATATCCTAGGTGTTACTCCTAAGAATGGCATTTAGTTTTGTGGTGTAATTGTTGTTAAAACGTTACCTCACGATGCGGTTGTAGGTAACCGTTGTAAGTAGGTACCTAATAGATTACCAGTCTGCTATTCTATAAACTATGAATGACCAATTTAGTCACATGATCACATCTCATTAAGTTACATAGTACTGAGTGTCCAACTTGTTTATGTTTTGAACTTGTCAACATTCCTTGCCAACTTGTTTTTGCGCAGCCTTATATTATTTGTTTAATGTTGTGTACTGTTTCGGTACAGAATACATGATAGTACTACGGTTTCGGTGAATGCATGGGTAAATTAACTGTTGTTTGGGTACCAACCAAGTAGGGTTGGCAACTTTTTTTTTTCAAGGAAAACTGTATATTCAGGATTCAGGTTGGAGATAGAAAATCAACAGTATTTCAATAAAATGAACAGTACTTAATTTTTTTCATGTTTTAAAAAACATATTTTTTGGTGCTTTTCGCACAACTTAGCAATTTAGTGTCATTTTAGAAGGCTTCATAATAGGGATGTTAACTGACTAAACAAAATGTGATTCTTATTAGTTCGTCTGTTAGATTATGGAAAAATATTGGATAGGTACTTACGTATTTTTTGTTTTATCAAATCAATAAAAATTGACGAAGATAAAACGCGTCAAAGATTTGAGTGGGGGTTTGTGACGTCACTGACCGGTAAAAAATGCCATACTAATGTCTTAGAATATGACTTCACACGAGTTTTCAAAGCATTGTATCGTCTTCATTGTTTGTTTACGTGAAAAAAGAAAAAATACATGTCCAATATTTTTTGGAAATCTATCTGACGGACTAATTAGTTTTTTTTTGTTAACTACCCTTTTAAGCTTCACTAAAAGTTAAATCAAAATTAAAGTAAATGAGGAGCTAATTTTTTATTTAATTTACGGAAGATCTATTTCTGTCGGCTTGCCACTTTGAATTTATGACAGAAAAAACAAAGATGTACCCAGTGATGTTAAAAACAATATTTTAATACTGTTTTTTTGTCCGACAGTAAAAGTATAACGTACTGAAAAACAGAGTAACGTAGTGAAAAACAGTATAATACTGTTTTTAACAGTATAGTTGGGAACCCTACAACCAATCCAAATAGTAGTTACCTACTTAATATTGAAATAATATTGAAATCTTTTTAATATAATCATCAGAATGAAAAGCTTAAGTAAATGTAAATTATTGTTAATTGAGCCTACTTATGGAAAAAAGAAGGTACCTGCCCACCTAGTCGTGCATTGATGAAGGCCACGTCCTTACCTTATCTAGAAGTACAAATTAGGAACTGCTACCTGTATTCGACGTCCTTGTCACGAGCCCTGTGTGTGTGTGGCTGATTGACGTTAAAAGCTGCAACAGCTTAACAAAGTACCTGCATTGCGTGCTGTGTGTATTTGCGTGCTGGGCATTTCTTTAGCCCGTAAATAGACTTACTGCCGCACTCAGAGATCTTATGATTACTTAGGCCATCACTTAATATAGGTTTTGACAGTTTTGTCATACAAAAGTATGTCAAATCCTTACTAAGTGACGGTCTAAGTAATCATTAAATATCTCTTAGTACTGCAGTTAGTCATTTAAAAAATAACTGTTGGTACGTTGTTAAACTTGCCAAATGCACATGTTCATATAGATCGCCATGGAAACAACGTCCTAATTTTAAGTGTTTCTAAGGTGTTTCTCTTATGTTTTAAGCATTTATTATTTTGATTTTTTTGTCAATTTGTTCTGTCCTGCGTGAAACCAATAAATACTTTTTTTTCTTTACAAGTAAAACCCACATCCTACACTTAAAACGAGTCTGCCTATAGGCGTTGCACAGAGTGGGTTCCGGACAGGCATTTTCAGAGGAAACGATGCCTCCAATGTGCCGATGGTGAGCACCGGCACCGGGGTGGTTTTAGTGAGCTAGAAATTTAAAAACCGGTCGCCTCAAACGTTTTCCACCGTGAAACATAAAAGGTAAACCTACACCAATCAAATTAAATGAAAATACAAAACCCGTGTTTGCTGTTTCATGAATACAATAGTAACGGTTTTCCTTCTAATGGTTTTTTTATCTATTAATTGGTACATTAATGACATCATTTAGTACCTTGTTCAAAACGAAGCGTTACGATATGATCTTATTGGTTCGAGATGAGCTTATGTTTATAGCCATTTTATTTCAATATTAATTGCTAATCAATTTTATGATAAATAACGACCATTAAAGAATACCAACATAACACAAATAACATATAACATATACACATGTAACATTGGTTCAACATTAAACAAAAAAAGGCAATAAATCTATGCCACGCCACGTATTTATTTAAAGTAGATGATTTGATAATGGCAATACCGGCTTTGTTTTTTGCCTCTACGAGAACACGGCGGGGCTTCGCCCAAGCGGAGCAGACCTCCACGGTGTGCTCCACCCTGTCCTACGGCCGATCCTCGCAATATTGACATCCGGGCGTTTCCTCCCACCTGATTCGGTGCAGTTACCGCCCGAAACAACCGTGTCCGGTGAGGACCTGCGTCAGACGGAAGGTGAGGGCGCCGTGGCACCTCTCAAGCCACTCCTCGAAGAGGGGACCCACCGCCTCTATCGTGGCGTACCCTGCACGGGGTTGCGACAGTCGGTCTCTCCATGTCGCCATGAGATCACACCGGAGGTCTGTCCGCTGCGCAGCAATTTGCCGCGGTAAATTGCGGAGCGACCCCCCGGTGCAGCGCCTCCACGCGCCATTCCATAAGGCGCGCGAGGACTATCGCCTCCAGATCCCATGGCGGCAATCGCCAATCGTGCGGCACCCACGGACTAGCCTTACGGCCATCACCTTTTGGGGAGCGTTCAGGTAGTGGGCGGCCCGCTTCCTCGAAGCACGCGCCCACACCGGGGTCCCGTAAAGGGCTATGGACCGCACGATCTCCGCATAGAGCCTCCGGCAGGAGGCGTTTGGCCCCCCCAGATTGGGCAAGAGCCACCTAAAGGCAGCCCCGGCCCTTCTGACCCTCATCTTTTGGAGGTTTCGCATTTACTTCATGTTCCCTGGTTTCTTTTTTCAGTTTGTCGTTCCGGCTCTCCTGCGTGGCCTGCAATGGCAATCTTAATGTCGACCCCAACTTGTTCGCCATGCAGTAAACATTTCCTGTTTGCTATAGGAAGACTTATTTCAAAAGTACTTAAGTACGACTAGGAAAACAGTCTAGACTAGACATTATCATTAGTAAAGTAAATGATTAGGATTTTACTGTATTGAATTACTATTATCTTCAGATCTATTAATGTGGAGTTTCCCTGACAACAATACATAATTCATTTATTGGTTGACCTTCCTGAAGGTGTATACAAGGTGAAAGGGACAACAACGCTAAAAACCAACCAACGAGAAATTTCATGTCCCCTGGTCCCGCGATATATAAATAATGGCGCGCTATACAGCCTCGAAATATTGAGAGCTCGGAATCACGGTCACACACGGAAGATATCCCGTCAGTGACTGTAGGTATAAGTTTTCCAAGGATATACCAGTGCTATATAGTTACAATACCTACCCACAAAAAAAGAAATCGTTAATTCTATTTGAGCATGGCATAGTTAAATAATTTAAACGAACGTGATAAATAAATCAATGATTGTAAACTGTTTAAGTTGATCCATCGGTCGTTTTGATACACATTTATATGCAAAAATTATGGAAAGAAAGCTGACACTGTTTTGACGAATTCTTTCTTTCCGTTTATTATTGATATTATAATAATCTACAATTGGGAATCAAACGAGCTTACCTGTTAAGCGAAGTCTTGATTCTAATTTTATGAGTGGTGATCTGAAAAATAATTATTATTTACATACGTAGTAATTCCCTTACGACGTATTAACACTTTAGATTAAAAAAAATGAATATTTTAAAATAATTGCAACATTTGCATCGTCCTTTCACGTGTGACTCACAAAACGTCACTTATTTTAGAGATCATAGCGTTAGGAACAATATCTGTTTCCTGTACAGAGTAGTTCCAAATGCCTACATTCACTTAGTTTTCCTGAAAGGTTAACATTTAATTAGGAAGACTAATTATTGCAGCTTTGGGGTTGCTAGCTAGTGGTGCATAGGTAAATTTTAAATGTTAAAAACTGCCATAATGATTTACAAGCTGTTAATGTAACAAGTTCCGACTTGTTACATTAATTTTATAGCTTTTCCTGTAAAGTCGGTTACAGTAATATGTATATTTTTACCTAAATAGAGTAGGTACTTCCGAATAGCTTATTGATAAGTTCTGTTGGTATTGAAAAACGTTAACTGTAGCACTGTGTGTAACTGTAACGCTACGATTACGCTGTTACGCTGTTTCGCTATGATTTGTGACAAATTTTAAAAGTAATTTGGAAATTCTACTAATAACGAAAAGTTATGTTAATACAAAGAATCTGTGCAAGTAAAACCAGATAAAATAGGTAACAAGCTATCGACGCGCAATGTGGTCTCGTTTATGACATCGATTAATTAATGGTAGCGTATATAACATATAATTAATCTGTATATCTACATACTAAAGTCACAGGACCTGTTTCAAGAAAATGTATTGAGTACATAAACTACTTATATTTCTATAGCCGATTGTTTTTATATTTCCAACATGCTAATGAGTTCATAAATCATTTTAAAGGTCTATTATTTTTCGTGTTAAATCATCAACTTAGTTATTATTGTTATTAATTATGTAGATTTGTAATTAAGAAAATGTACAACTTGAGCTATATTCATAACACATGAAGATAAAACGACATTAAAATTAATTATAATAATATCATGATTATTATATCAGTCTCGTTGGTCTAGTGGTCGCAAGCGCCACTGCTGCGCATGAGGTGCTGGGTTTGTCGCAAGCGCCACTGCTGAGCATGAGGTGCTGGGTTTGATTGCTCGGTGGGGCAAAGAGTTATTGGTTATCTCCATCAGGACTTTATGAGCAGTAATCACGGAGTCTGGAATTGAGCCTGGTTGATGGCAATAGGCTCGCAAAATTTTCCATGAAATGTGGGTGCACCTCTGTCTAACCCTTTCGAGATTACAGGCGTGATATTACGTGATTTACGTTATGTAAAATTACAAGGTCATCATAAAAATAAAGACGTGATTTAGTTGACTTTGTGCAACAAAGATGACATAAATAAGTGACGCGACTCAGTTTAATTACACGCTACTTAATATCAAATTAAAAGCTAATCTGTGAATCGTTAATTTTGAATGTTAATGACCCGCTGATAGCAATGCCTTCATTGTTTAGGTTCAAGTCCCAGGTCAGGTCATGGGCGCCGCAGTTCTCAGGGTACAAAGCATTCTTTGATTCTAAAACAATTACTTGTGTATGCATGAATGGAGATGCTAATAGCGATTAAAATAATTTACTTAATTGTTGACACCTACAGGTTGGGGTTTACTTACAAGGTGCTAAACAATTTGAGATGTTTTTTGCAATTTTTGCCCTTACAATCGTGTGGCGTATAATCGTCATCTTTGGGAATGGTATAAGCGTTTAAATATACGTCATAAATGCTTGCATTCGATAGGGCTATCATACAAACGGGGGCTCGGGACGATGTATACTGGCCAATACGCTCGCAATAATGTCGCTTTGAAAACGTGGGAGTTCTACTATTTACCCAACTATCCCTAGGCTGGCACTGTTCATCTCTCCGATAAATACAAACCTAGCTACGCCCCTGCTTCTAAGGTTATACAATTGACTTTTGTTTGGGCCAAAAGGCTGGCAAAACCAGAGCTTTACGAAAAAATCTCTTCAGTAACCCAGAAATCCTCGAACAGTGCATCTCTCGCCCACATCGTTTACACGGTTTATCCCACTTCTATTAAAACTGTCCCAGTGCCTTCAGCATTGATGGCAGCTCTGTTATACCCAGAACCCAGCATAGGTACCCAGAGGTTTAGGATAAAGTTCGATTTAAAAAAATACACATACCTGCGGGTATTCTTTGGCATTTAGCGATTTCGTACTCTTGCTTTCTAATTTCTTATATCACCAAGGCAAAGTGTGAGAGATTTTTTTTAATGGCTAAGACTTGTATTGCTTACGGAGAACCAACCCACATAATAATAAAAATGATGAGCATTTTGGCAATATACTTTAGCCTTGGGCAAAAGCTGTTTGTTACAAAGCCATAACTTAGTCGCCGGTTTAACACTTTGGGTCGTGATAAAATGCTCGCAGATACTTAGGTATGTAACAAACAACTCATTCTTATAATAGACTAACAAAAAAGTCCTGTATTTTAAATACCTATATGCAAAACCCATGTCGTTTAGGCACCCAATGGTCGCAATATGAATGCTAACTCAAATATTTGACATTCAAAACTACCTTTATGTACTCACTTCAAATATTTAGTATAATTTTATGCATGGTTGAAAAGTGACAGGAATAGAAACCACGTGTTTATTGAAGTTTTCAATATAATCGAATTATTATAATAAGAACGTATGTGAAACAATGACCATATAAATAAAATCTTATATATTTATGTACCTACGTGCCTAAGTAGGTACCTAGTTATACAGGGTGTAAATCAACCCTTCACACATACGTCAACCAAGTATTCTGTACATCTAACTAAGTGGAGCCCTACGCATCTTTTTTTGCGAAAAAACGACTTTTTTTTTTGGGGTCAAAAATTTCATTTTACGGTAAAACTCAATGTAGCACTCTTAAAACATTGTGCTAGTGGATGCTTTAAATAGTAAAAGGGTCATGGAGGTAATTTAAGTAAAGTTTGCAACCTGAAAAACTAGTATTTACAAAAACAGCTGTGCAAAATTTGGAACTTTGTCCCCTAATATCTCCGTAACTAGTGGGTTCCCAGGTATGGTCTAGAACAAAAAAAAATATCGCGGAGTGGGGAGAACAAGTGCCCTTCGTTTGCGTCGTTAAGGGTACTTTTACACCCTTTATAATGGTTGATGTAATATTTGCTGTGAACCTTAAAATTGTAATCAATTGTTATCATTATTATCTGCGTTCAGTGCATTCATTTACCATTTCGAAGTCTAGAAGCTTAGTCAAATAACACCACGCGTGTAATTCCTTAAGGTTTCGGCAGAGGTATACAAACTCGTAATAGTACGGCACATTTCCCAGTTATGTTTAAGTTCCAAGTAATAGAGGGCTAGCTTATGGCAATCAACCGGACGCAAATCCAGACTCCGTGTAGTACTGAGAAACTCCTGAAGGAAAAACCCAGTAACAAGCTCAGCCGGTCATTCTACAAAAAAAGTCTTTCCCTGTATCTTGATACATATATAACATTATCATCATCATCGTCATCATATCAGCCAAAAGACTTCCACTGCTGGACATGGGCCTCCCCCAGGTGTCGCCACATTGACCGGTCCCGTGCGTCTCGCATCCAGCGGGTCCCCGCAACCTTCACCAGGTCATCGGTCCACCTAGTGGGAGGTCTTCCAACGCAACGTCTTCCGGTACATAGTGAACTATTACTGAATAGTAATACATTTAATAACGATGGATCATAGACACTTAATAGTGATGGTATTGGTATACAATGAATGTTTGCATGTTAAACTTACGAAGAAAATTACAACATTATAACAATGGAAAAAGTATTTTTCCTCGTTAATCCTGGTGAATCCCCACTAAATCCCCGCACCCAAGAAGAATGGCATGACGAATTATCATCTCATTCTTCCTTAAACTTATAAATAAAACTTAAATAAATGACGACACGGTTGGCGCAGTGGCTCAGGCAATGGACTGCTGCGCTGCGTGTCGCGGGTTCGAACCCCGCACGGAACAAATATTTGTATGACCTACAGATAGTTGTTTCGGGTTATTAATTACATAAAACCAAAGTAGCGTGCAATAGAATTGTCATCAGAAGTCGGACTCGCATTCAAGCGTTGTTTTACATTGTATGGGCTTGCAATTTAGATCGAACTATTTTTAATCGAACGTTAGTGTACTAATCGCATGGTGAAGTTATTTTGCTTGTCCATCACCGTAAAGTCAATGTTTGCATCATAAAAGAAGTCCAGGGAATACAGTGCATCTGATTCAATGCGGCCAATCTCTCTCATTAATAAGTAGTTGTTATTGAATACATCCCATTCCGAAAATCTTGAATTAGTTGCGAGATTGGCTTTTGCAACCAAAACGTTCCTTTAAGTCCCGGCCTGCCTGCTGTATTGCCTTCCTGAAAACCTCCATTGTCGACATCACACACTTTGAAAATGATTGACTAGCTAGACTGCGATTCAAATTAATAGACTGATGCAGACTTATTAAAAACTGGTCACAAATTACAATATAAATTGTTTACGAGTTGTAAGAACAAAGTTCCTCGTTCTATGTCTGTTACTTGACGTAAGGTTATAAAACTGGAACGTAAGCTATGTAATGAACTTGTTCCTCGGTTCGAGTACTATACATGACTCATTTTGATTCTCAAGCGAATGCACTCATATGATAAATGGATCACCTGGCCTTCGATGCCATCATTCAGCCTCAGGCAATGAGATGAGATTGGCGATTTGGCGAGCCTTTCCAAATGTTTTTTTTTAATATATCTTTACATACATAGTATAAGGCAAAATCGGTTACGCTGTTTGTACGCTTGGATCTTTTAAACTGCGCAACGTATTTTAATGAAGTTTTTAGCAATGGATTGATACCAATAGGTAGAGTGATTCAAGAGGAAGTTTTATAAGTAGTGAACGTGCGAAGTCTGGGCGGGTCGCTTTAGGTATAATTTTAAGATCGTGATCTGATTTCGTTTACGGGGCGAACATGGCCAGATATCGTACATGATAGTGAGGTTTGGAAGGAGAAAAGGAAAAAAGGTATTGGGGTTTACACAGCCTGTTATCTGATTGTCGAAGTCGTTGGTTTAGTTGTGGCATACGGTACTGCAGAATGTTGTCTCCTAGGGTACGACCGTGATATCGAGTTTTCCTATTATGAAATGTTCAGTAGCAAAGTCTGAAAGCTGTAGATCGATTTCCATTGCAGGAGTAATGACAACAAAAATTTTGGAGAACTTTATGTTTCCTGTGAATGACTTTCTAGTGCTCTATTAGGGGAACCTTCAAAGCAAATCTCCGTAACATGCACTGTTCAAGATACATCTCTTTGTACACATGTATAAAACAACAGTAGGTATGTACTTTAAAATTGTGAGATACACGACGATTAGATTTAAAAATAAAATGTGACTCCGAGCAAAGACGTTTATAATGTACGAAATAACTAGCTGAGTACGTGTGTTGGGTAATAATTCTACCATGTTGCCGATCTAATTTCTTAAATAGTGCATGAGTGTAGTTTTCCAGATTCTTACAATAGTAAAAAATATCTTCGAGTAGATTATTTTCCTAGGCAGAGCAAACGTTATCATTATTTATTTGATCGATTGACTACATGAAGTAAGTTACCTAATTAGTCCATCAGCAGCTGTAGACACGTATGTCCACGTTGCAGATTTCTGTTTATTGCCTAACTAGCATATATGCCTACTGCTTCGCCCGCATAGAGTTCGATAATTACCCCGCAGGATCATACTGCCGGGATAAAAAGTATACTGAGTGTTAATTCAGGTTTTAAACTATCTGTGTGCTAAATGTAATACGTTGTAGTGTTTGCGCGATATGTAATCAAATAATCATACGTCTGTACATCCAGACACCCTCACGAACTTTCGCATTTATAATAATATTAGTTGGATTATAATGCAACACAGTGTCTGGCGATATATTAAATGTGTGATTGATATTGTAGTCAAATAGAGCGGTGAATTACATTGAATAAAAAAATGCTCCATGTATCTTAGCTCTTACACAAGCGCGTCATTAATCAAGACGATTACAATGACTGTCTATATTATATACCAATTAATCTATTTATATTTACCTACCGTAATAATAAAAATAACTTCGTTTAAGTGTTGTTTTCAAAAACTTGAAAATTACTTCCTCAAGCCTTTTACTTTTGGTGTCATTCACCTTTACTATACCCGCAATTGCCTGGATTTGTAAGTAGTTAGGTATATTGTTTTAAGTTTGTATAGGTACAGGTTTACTCACAAAGTAATATGCAGTTTACAAATTGCGAAAGATGTTAAATATTAACCACTTCCACTCGTAGGAAGCTGATTAGTTATTTAGATTAACTTGAGAATTGCATGCAATCCTTTAAAAGTTTAACATGCTGTTTTAAAGAAACAGCATGTTAAATCATTGCTCAATCGTTAACGATTGATTAATTTTGGCAGTACTCATTTATGAATTTCAATTTATTACGTTCCAAGAAGAATATTGGCAAATACCCGATCATAATGAATCATACTTTTTCTCAACACAATAACAATAAACAATGCGTGTGTTAGCGTTAGCTGCGATGGCGCCGCTGGCCGCAGGTGGCAGCGGCCAGGCGGTAGCGGGCAGGCTGTAGTGCCGTCCGCGAGGTGTTATACCCTTGACCGGCTACCGGCGCTCAGCTCAGTCGCGGCGCGGCTCTGTTCGTACCCTCGCGTCTCGTGCTCTGCCGCACTATATATCTGCTCGCCCTCGCTCCCGGCACACTTCGCACCTCGAGCCATGCGCCTCCGTCTCTCGGATGAAGCATCGGACGTACTTATTGTCAACTATCATTATTTTACAAAAGTGCATAATTCACTCCGAGGAGTTGTAATGAAATAATTGACACCTGTGCTAGTGAACTATTATTGTTAACATGAAGTCCAGGAAGAACTCTTCAGACCCGCAAGCGGAATTGCAGGAGCTGCTGCAAAAGCCGCACAGCCTGACGCTGATCGCTGACGGCAAACGCGCAACAAGTACGTTCTTATTTTCATAGCTTTCAGTCAATGTTTTAAAGAATTAGAGTGACGTCTCAATAGCGTCCGTTCCGGTGAATGGACGTATGTATGTAGTAAATCGCGCATAATAATGATCTACCTAGCCATTATTGACAAAAATTTAAATTAATATTTTTAAGTGTTATTTGAAGTGAGGAACACATCCTTCAGTAATAACAAAAGCTGATTTCGATGACAACATTACGTTAATGTATTTAATTTGCACCTGCAAAGCCTGTTACGAGAGGACTTGATCTAAGAGAGGAAGTAAATAAACTTGTCCTTGCAACAAAAGCAAAAGTTGAACCAAACACTGTCTTTAGTTTGATGTCATTGAGCTTAATATTTGTCCAGTGTCATCGTGTAGATTATACGTTATTTTATAAGATTAGGCCTCAATTGATTTATTAAATAAATACAGAAGTTAATATCATGCTTATTTTATGGTCATGTAAGATGTTATCTTGACGGCGCTTAGTCTCAAGTATAATTCAAATTAAGTAATTTCCGGTATTAGTTCGACATTTAAATTCGCGAATTATAAAAAAAAAGCAGTTAAGATTAATTTCAAGACATTATTTGTTTATTAGGGAAGAGATACATAGTGCACAATGTCGCACGTCACGGTCGACATTTACGTAGCGGATACTATAATATTAGAGGGTAATACATAAATAATCCGATACGTTATATTATTGCATAACGTTTTTATATTTTATGAAAATCGATGTCTGCTATGTATCTCGTAATGCGTATTATATCATATTGTGCGTTATATGCGAGCATGATAACATCATTAGTAAATACCGACATCATTGTTAAATGCAATTAAAACATCTTTATGTTAACTGTCGATCTAATTAGTTTAATTGCAGTTTATTAAAAAAACTACATGAAATGTCGCTAAAAATTTGATGTGTCTGTACCTACATACTCGTAGCCGTAGCGGCCGTAGCAAATCGCAGACAACGTAGGTAAATATAAAGTGTGGATATATCAAGCAAAATTTGCATTGTAACTTTTTTAAGATGTAAACTTTCAATAAAACACCGAATTAATGCTCGTAAAGACCGCAATTTTTGTGTTTGACTTGGAGTTGAATTGAAACTACACCGGATGTGTGAATTTAGCCCAGGTAAAAGGTAACGAAGGAGTATGTAAGGATCGAAGCATGTGGCGTTCTGTGGTTTCTGCCTACCCCATTAGAAAAAAGGGTGTGATTTTATATTTGTTTGAATTGAAAGCGAGTGAGTGAGTGTTAAGTGACGATACAATATAACACGAATTAATTTTTTTGCCGGCTCAAAAGCCATGCTTGTATCAGTGCAAGCCGTGATAAGGCGATACCGCGAATGGCTCAATACTTATATCAGTTTTGGTTCCTTAGATCTTACTCAGTTACTTGGATAACTGAGGTAATTCTAGAGCTAATACATGTAATCAGAACTCTGACCAGTGATGGGATGACTGCTTTTATTAGGTCAAAACCAATCGACGGTGGACCTCGCGTTTGAAGTCGTTAATTTTGATGAACCTGGATAACTTTTGCCGATCGCATGGTCCAGTACCGGCGACGCATCTTTCAAATGTCTGCCTTATCAACTTTCGATAGTAGTTTCTGCGACTACTATGGTTGTCGTAACGGGTAACGGGGAATCAGGGTTCGATTCCGGAGAAACGGCTACCACATCCAAGGAAGGGAGCAGGCGCGCAAATTACCCACTCCCGGCACGGGGAGGTAGCAGTACACCTCACGTAGGTGTCTTTTTTCGTTCATTATTTATTTCGCATGATCTTTGTGCATCCTTTGTTGCATCCTAAATAAATAAATAAAGTGTGCAAAAATAAATGTATTGCAATTTACAAATAATTAAAATAAAATGCAAATACAATGTTTGGCCATGTCCTTTAATTTAAAAAGCTATACGTCTAAAATTAATTAAACAAATAGTACATTTGGGTTTCTGACAACAAGGCACATAAATTATGATCTAAGGAACTACAAGATTGAACCCCCGTCTAAAAAAGAGTGGTGTTATAGTTTGAGGTCTGTGTTGCTCCTAAACGAATAGACAGATTAATATACGTTTTTTTTTGTTTGATAGCTGGCGTGATTTTTCTAATGGATAGCGATGTTAAGGTGCTGCGTATCATATTTCCTGTATTTTAAATTCTGGCTTTAAATTTAGGTTAACGTTTCCCCTATTCCAGTTAAACTTGAAATGTGCAGTCAAAATTGTATGTAATAAAGAATACCGTGGCAAGGATCAAACAGTAGAGCAATAACCTAAATAGGTTCAGTTCGAGGGCTGATTCTCGAGCCGATCTCAGGGTATTCACCTAAATAACCAGTTATTCAACTTCTTCCAGTTTAATGAGTTCTTTCCTCTACCCTTATTCAGGTGATTTACTGCTCGGTATAATATATTTAGGTTAGAAATGAAATTGAATCGTCGTCGTTCGAATATTATCGTCTTTTGTATCGCTTTCAATAATCTGAAGATGCAGACTGTAGAATTTGATTATGTTTTTCCTACTCCACCGGTATTCTTGACGACATTATTATTGACGACACGGTTGGCGCAGTGGTTGAGCGATTGACTGCTGCGCAGCATGTCGCGGGTTCGATTCCCGCACGGAACAAATATTTGTACGACCTACAAGTATTTGTTCCGAGTCTGGGTGTTTTTCTATCTATAATATATTATGTATGTATATACAAAAAAAAAAAATGTATATAAGTAGTTTATCAGCCATCTCGTTACCATAACACAAGCATTAGGTTGCTTAGCTTGGGACTAGATGGCGTTGTGTGAAATGTCCAAGGATATTTATTTATATTTATATTTATTTATTCTTTTGTGATTAATTTTGGAGCGCTAACTAAGATAGTTTTGTTTCTATGGGACTGTGTTTAGCTTTATTGACTCGGCGCTTTTTTGGTGGTCGTCACTGTTGATTGGCTTTCAGTAGTTGCAGTGTTTTGATAATAGCCTGGCGAGTTTATCTCATAAATGAACCGTATATTGGACCTTACTACGAGTATTACTATGCCCATTACAAATATTATATTTGTGTATATTTATCATCGTCTCCATAGCCTTTTCCCAACTATAATAGAGTCGACTTTCAGTTTATCCGGGCACCTTAGAACCCAGTTAGAACTGGACATAATAAGACTGGTTATCAGACTTTTAGGCCACTGACATTCTGTCACGACTGCCAAAAATCTACAAATAACAGCTGGAATTAACGGCTTAACGTTATTTGCGATGTGAAGAGGAAACTTGGTGTGTTATACTTTGTCACCCATCCACGGACCAACCTAGGCAAGCGCAGTTTATCCTTAAGATCGATCCGAGCAGCTGCTAATATGTAGCGTTTGTTTATATTTACGCAGTCAACATTTTGTACAGAATGATTTATTTTCATGACATTTAAGACATTCCTATCCTTAAACATCTTTCCACTATTTGAAAATAAATAATATCAAACTCGAACTAAAATTTCCAATTTTAAAACTTAGTTTCAATGGTTAGCCTAGTATCTTAGTTTAGTTACCTACTTAGCCATAGTCATCATTGAAAACAAGAGATTTTTCTAGGCAACAGAAGAAAAGCGAGAGTTGTCAGTGGTTTGTACAATAGACACAATAATACTTCCTGCAGATCATTTGTTATTTTAGACTTTAGAGGGATTTGATTTGTTTGGCCTGACTTACTAGAATTAAATGGTGGAGTATTTAATTTTATTTTCAACGAATCTGAGGCTGTAGAAGATTTTCCCATAAAATGCAATTTCTTTGTATTGCAAATTATTTCACTATTTTGAAAATAAAATAAATTGGCAGAAGGTTTGTGTGTTTAGTGTAATTTGTGATCTTTAAAAAACACGAAATCCGTTTATCTCAAAACTTAAATGTCACTTTAGGCTCGGACATAAATATTTGCATGTTTGGTTATTTTATGATCCAGCTTGTATTTAATTTTACTTATTTGGTCCAGACACAAGAAGTTAACAACGATTTGACGTATTTTTTTCCCCATTGCGATCATTTTTCCTTGTACCAGACCTGGGAACCCTTTAGTTACGGAGATATCGAAGGCTAAAGTTAGAACACGTTTAAAAAATACAAATTTTAACATTTCTTTAAACACCTCTTTGACCTTTTGACCATTACACTATTCAATGCGTCCATCGGCACAATGTTTTAGTGCGTTACGTTCAGCACTACCATGCTAACTGTGATTTATCAGACCAACAACATTTTTTTCCCAGCAATAATGTGTTACGCAGTTTGGTGACAGAATGCGTGGTTGACGACTAAGTAAAGGTTCCGTTTACACTGTAAGATTTTTTTCTGCGACGTGGCCTGTGATAAGGCTGATATCGTCAACCCATCATGAACAAGCCTGGATCAGTGCTCGTGCCTTTTTAACCGACTTCCAAAAAGGAGGAGGATCTCAATTCGTCTGTATGTTTTATTTTGTATGTTTGTTATCAAATATCTCTGTCATAAATTAACCGATTTTCTTTTGTATTCAGAAAAGTATACTCCCGAGGTAGTCCCATTGTCACTAAGTCAGGATCTGATGATGGGATCCCAGGGAAATCGAGGGCAACTCTTTAATGTTAAAGGCACTTGTTACGTTTTCATTTTATGAAGCTGTTCATGTATTTGCGTCTGATAATCATAATCTCATGTGGATGCGCTGATGATGGAAGGTACACGTCCTCAACGGTTAGGAGTTGAAGGAAAATTATTTCAAAATTATACGTACTGAGGGACCTATAGTTGTATTCTTTCAGGCTATTATGTAAACCTGATGATGATGGCATCAAATAGAAATCGAGGACAACCCTCAAATTATAGGCCCGAATTACGTGTTTCGTGCTTTTTCTAAAGCTTTTCAAGTATTCGCATTTAGCAGTTATCACTTCATGTTGATGAGCTGATGATGGAAGGTGCAACTCCTTAACGGTTAGGATTTCGAGGACTCCTCAATAGTTAGGTTAGTATATAATATTATAATAATATATAAATATAATACTACCTAATAGGCTGGTATTATATTATATGACCTCTTCTCATAGGTACATCTAGTTCGTGCTGGCACGAGAGCAGGGGAAACCAGGCTTTTAGTATGCGGAGGTAATCTGTCTCGGTATAGGTTTAGATTTATAACATAAACAAAAGTGTTTGTTTCAAACGTCGGCCATCCATCAAGTTGAGTAATGAGTCTGTTGATATGAATCTGACGCGGCGTGATCTTTAGATGTTGGAGCAATTGAATGGTGATCATTTACACTTAATTATGATAAATGCTTTAATTCATACATTG
Organism: Diarsia rubi; assembly: GCA_932274075.1. Taxonomy (NCBI): domain Eukaryota; kingdom Metazoa; phylum Arthropoda; class Insecta; order Lepidoptera; family Noctuidae; genus Diarsia; species Diarsia rubi. The sequence continues at coordinate 11,697,155 of OW026424.1, read as the reverse complement.
TTACTGAAAAGTTTTGTTGACACAAAGTTTATTTATTATGGAATATTTTATTTTAAATAAATAAATAAAATATTTTATTAATTTTTAGTCAGACTTGTTAATTGTCTATACCTCTGGATAGTATTAATTAATAGTGATAGCTAGGGATCTCATCATTTGAAATGTATGCCAATTGTAGTATAACAATTGCTCAATAATATGATTTGGTAGGTATTTAAAATATAAGCAGACATCTGAAATTTTTTTGAACTTAGTGGAAACCATGAAGTTGACTGTAACAGAGAGAAATCCTATATTTATTATTCATCTATTTCGACTTTATGTAAAACATACTATTCGACTCTATGTAAACCTATATAATTGCATTTATTTTGCAGTCACAACAAGAAATTGATTTTTAAAAACAACTCCTAGAAAGAAAGTGCGTAAGTAGATAAACTGCATGAGACAGCCCCGGTAAGTTACTTGAAGTGAGGCTGTCTCACTCTTCGCTTAGTTGGCATAGCTTATAGCAATAAAACCAAAAATAATAATTAATTAAACCAATGCCAAAGGATGTTTGATATCTATATGCTATTCATAAATAATAAATAGATGCAGAGCTATGGAAAGGACCGGAACTTGTGATAATTTATATCCTATGACGTAAAGTAGCGTCATCTACGACACTGAACTGAAGTATAGATTATTATATCTTAATTAATTATCTTCTTGATTGGTATCGTTATCCTAGTCTCCGTCTTATATTTAACCCACTCATCGCTTCTTTGGTCTTTATGCTTATAGACACCCTAAAAAGCCAAAACTTTCCTTACAGCATTTTCCTAGCTCACCTACGTAAATATTATATTTACCCATAACTAAAACCCTTAACTTAATCTAAATATAATTTATTTTTTATTTTCATAATCCAACAAATATTAACAACAGCAATATTTACTAAACCTACCTACTATTACTTTTTTCCCTCATTTGCTACGAGGCGCGGCGCGACGTAGCGCTACGCAGGTCATCCACAAGTCAGGTTTAAGCAACTGGTTTCATGCAAGGAATTAAGGAAAAAAGGACCATAATTCTAAACTTTTAGCAAATGATTTTTGATTATAGTCTGCTAATCATAGATGTCTAAGACTAGAAGGCTTTATTCATGATAGAGTAAACTACCTGAATGTCCACGTGTTCTATAAAAATACCAAAAAAGGCAAGTAAATAAGGAGTGCGATGTGTGGTTTAGTAATGCAATCACTGATATTTTATTTTAAAACAAAAACAAAATGTACGTCATAAAAAACCAAAGCACCGTCAATCACACGTCCAGCTATCAATGAATGAATCACAAGGTCTTTCTCTGAAGATCGTCACAGACATACCTACATACCTGTATTTTACAGCGGAGGTATTTACGGTCGTTTTGATATTAACAGTCATTGAACTGCTCAATTAACAAAGTATTTAAGATTCTTGTACCAATTTGTTCAAGTACGTAATGTAAAGACACTTATGAGTAAACTGATGGCTGCAAGAAACGCAGTTGACAAAATTAAGATTTAGTCACAAGTGATGTTTTATCTATTTGACATTTAATTTTTATTTAAAATATGGAAGATTTCGTAAAAGTGGAATACTAAGCATAAATTTTAGGATTCCGTACTTGACGGGTAACCAACGGGACCCTATACTAAGCCTCTGCCTATTCTGCACCTCTGCTGTCCACACGTACGTCTATCTGTCCACGGGCAGTATTTAATGATTCGTATACCTATCCAAAATAAGTAGACAGTTGAATTAATGTTCACAGAATCGCTATAACAAGAGTCTTTCCCTACTTCGATGGTATTGAAACCTTGCGAAGTCCGACTCGCACTAATAAACTTAGAAATATTTGGACATTAGGTCAATAAGAAGCTTTACAACTTGTGTCTAAAGACACAATGTAGATCTTAGATTAGAGCCTAAGATCAGCACAATTAAACTTTAATGTACAAAAGTTAAAATTGAAGAGACAAATATTTGAATATTACAACAAAATTGATTATTTATACAAGCATAACCCAATTTTAACCTGTACTTGATGTTCAAAATAATATTTCCATAGAGTAACCTTTGGGCAGGTTCAGTACGCGGCAATTAATGTATTATATTATGGCACATGCAGTAGTTTAAGCATTAATTAGTAAGCGTAGATATATTATGAGCCTTTTCCAAAACTAATATTCTTGGGATAATGAAATCGTTGGGATAATTATGACTTGAAGAAATAAAAGACATCAGACTGTAAAACTTCCATAAAATTCTTTACCTTAGCAGGCAAATTAAAGTTGGGGTGATGTTTACTACGATTGTGTGCCTAAAGTTGAATGGGAAAGAAGCTGCGAAATGTATAGTTGTGGGTGGGAAAATGAATGATTATAATAATAATAATATAATTTATGAATTACTAGCGTTTTACTTGCGGTATTTTCAATTCCAATCGGTGGCATTCTGTGGTTTCTTAAGGTAGGTATGCATTTTTAATTCCTTTAGAACATTTCCTTATTACGTACATTCGTACCATAAGGTAAAGATGTTCACTGCTATAAAATATATGCACAAAAGCCTAATTTTCCCAAGAAACCGAGAAATGATCTTAATAAAACACGAGCGTAGAAACCCAAAACTGAACGGTTCTTTAATTTAATGTGGAAAACATTTATGACAAATATGACTAATCACTCGTTTAATATTCTAAGCATATAATATTTGTGGAATGGGTAAATATGGCCAAGATACGTGTTATACGTAGGTAAGTCAGAATTTTTTTTAATACTTTTATTTGTGAATACATGGAAGCTGTATATCAAACCGGCTTGCACCAGTTCCAACCGGAACCATCAAAATGCAAAATGCTACGGAGAAGGATGAACGAAGACGCCATAAAACTGAAAGTAATTGAAGCACACTACCGGTTCGAGTTTTTGTCAAATGCTGATTTTCATTCATTGTAATTTATTTCTATGAAGAACGGATGTCTGAAGTGATCCCCTTTGTGTAAATATAGCGAAAGAACACTGAAACATTATTGTGCTCTACGATCGAAAGGAATCTTTCAAAAAAAAAAAACCGTGCGAAAAAAGTGTTACTGTTTCTTACGATACATTGATTCCTATACGTTATCATCTGTGTAGCCTTTCCCCAACTCTATCCTCAACAAGGTTGCCATCCAACCTAGCTGGATGCAGCTGAATACAAGTAGTTTATAAGTATGGAGTGACTGCCTATCTGTCCTCCACAACCCAGATAGTATTTGCTAATATGATACCAATTGGTAAGACTGGTTGAAGGGGTTTTGGGAGACCTGTTACGGCTGTCAACTAAACGGCCAAAGTGCTTTCCGAGCCACGAAGGAAACTCGGTATGTAATGGTTGGTAACCCATCCACGGACAACCCTAGGCAAGCGCGGTTTAACCTAGAGATCGACCCGAGCGGCTGTTTTTATTTTAGATTCTTTACACGTTGAACTACAATAATAATAAACTGGAGACGTTGCATCACGAATTTGAATGAATAAAAATAGACTACATTTTGGAAGGAAGGTGGTAACTCCACTTAGCTTAAGACATTCTACGTTATCTATTTATTTTAATATTTAAATATACTTAGACAGTTTTAGTGTTAAATGGACATGAACTAACACATCCTGTTTTACTACGGAAGTGTGCGGAACCCTCAAACGTGACGTATGAACGTGTTATATTGAATATCTAATGAATAACTTATTTTTCGTAGACATGTTTGACAAGACATGAACTTCTGTCAATATTTACTATGCTAATCAGTTCGCACGAGATTCGTGTATGTACCACAACCACGTTAGTTATTAACATAAAATAATATTAAATTGACCACATACACGGATTAATGGTTTTTTTGTCATTCGTATATGGAGGTGTTGTCTTTTGAAAATAAGTAATCTAGTAAGATTCCTTGAAATAAGATGACACATAGGAAATATCTCGAACTATTTAAATATGTGGGCAGGTTTACAAAGTGTAAAGGAAAAGACTTAAAATTCCCATCGAATGTGCGCGGGGAAGTTCTGTAAGATTGCCTTCTAAAGAAACCAGATATTATACGTGGATAACCGGAATAAAGATGAATAAGTCGTAAAACTATTTTCCAAAAATGCCAAGGCTGTTTTAAATCTTGCTATTTTTAACAAACATTAATTTGTTAAAGAAAACCATATTCATTACTTTCGTACTGTTTTTCTTTGTTTGTTTTTTTATGCAACCGATAGTAAGGTCGAGAAACCTGTTAGACCGGATTAAAATTAAACAGTTCAATATTTTTATACTCCATTTATCTACTTGAAATTGTAACTTTCCTTTAATGATTTGTTTTGATTTTTGTCGTTTTGTAGGTGTAAAGTTGTAAATTATGTATTTAGTGACATGCGAAGGCGAGGAAATAAGCCAGTTCAACGCTCTGAGTTATTTTCTATGTTTAATGTGAGCGAGCAAGATTCTGCAATTTAGTTTTCAAATAAGAGATTTGTCAAAAATACTTAATAATACCTACATACTTCTGTTTGTGCTACAACTTTAGATTTTTTTTATGACTTTACTAATAAATAGGTACCAGTCCAAAATCAATTCACACATCCATACAAGTTGATAATCGTTGAAGTGAGAAAAAACCTCTCCTGACCGGGGCACAACCCACGCTTAATCGCAATACAACGTAAAACATTTGCATATATGATTATTATCTACAGAAAATACGTACGTTGCGTACGTAAATACGTTCTTTTCATAAATTTTAAAATATACTCACACGTTCGCGCCTTCTTTTGCGAGTAATGGTTTTTCATTTTCCTGGAAGCTAACTAAGATAAGTATTTATATGGGCAACCACTTATTCTGTGTCGGTCGAGATTCTGTTGACGTCCTCTGAATAAAGTTGAAACAAAAAGAAACCAATTGTTTGCGTATTATCGTAGCTTTGTTCTTATATTGATTGTTATGAGTAGGCCGGCCGCATACTTACTCTACAGCTGATGTTGATACACTCAGCACGTGTCTTGGTTATATCCAGTGCCGGATTTAAACATTTGCCGCCCGTAGGCTATTCAGATTTTGCCTTCATTGATTTGTCTTAATTGTCCGCTGAACATAGGCTACGTGACGTGTCACAAATCTCGATATGGCTCCCTCTAGCGGACAGTAATGTGTTAAAAAATTAAAATGGAGATATATATACGCAGTGTATTTTGAAATTTTTGAAAAAGTACAAGTGATACCAATATCACTTGTACTTTTCAAAAATTTAAAAATTATTGCTCCAATTTAAAGTGACGCCATCTAGCGGACAAAAAGTCATGTTTAAAAAAAAAAAATTTAACCATAACCAAAATTGTTTAAATAAAAAAAAGTAAAAACTAAAACCCGCAGTCACACGTTATAACTGTTATAAGTACCAACCTAAACACTTTAATAACGTTTGACTGCGGCTTTTCTTTCTGTTCTGGTTTTTTTTTCCAGTTACCTTGTTTATTACAGCATCCTAAAAATTTAATTTTATACTTTTTAGCGTCGTTTTTTTTTCTTCTAGCGTATTGAAGGATTGTATAACTCAAGCTCGGCGGCGGTGGAAGCGAGCTAGAAAATTTTAGGGGCTTGTGGCAGGCCGAAATATTTACGTAAGGCTAGTTCGAAAAGCCGCCCTAGGGCAGCGGCTTAAAGTAAGGAAAACACACTACTGCTTGGAAGTCCTTATTTTTCTAACATAACGTCGCGATGAGAATAGCCATTATCTGATTTGATAACCATGCCCTGACACTGCTTGGCTCCGCTCTCTGCCGCCCCCTGAAAGGTACTACCGGGTGCTACGCTAGTGCATACAAGTAAATATTTGTTTCAAATAATCACGTTTCTTTGTGATATTCCATTTATAACCCAAATAAAAAAATCCTAATATATTTAGGCCGTACAGTCGCACATATCTCTTAGACGAAATTTAATAAAAATACGCCACCGTATCATCAGCTGATGCCACATCAGTGGGTTCTGTTCCACTCTTGGTTGCGGGAATTTACAAAAACGCAGGCATGTGAATACATTGCATGTCGGACATAATCGTAGTGTCATAAGAGACAGGAAGCGTATTGAAAAAAGTATTTCTTTAGCTAATAAAATTGCCCAACCAAACAAAAACGAATAATCTACTACAAAATATGAACACACACCAAATTCGGTAAAATATTAAACGAACGCTTCGTTCGAGATTCGTTTTCTAAGTGAATCATTTTAATATTTTTCAGACAACAAAAAAATTTGGCCCAAATTTGCCGCCCTTATTAAATCTGCCGCCCTAGGCTCCAGCCTACTCAGCCTGCTGGTAAATCACTCACGTCTCTCTATATACTTTATGTTATATGTTGGAAAGATGATAGAAGATGGGTTTCGATCAATGAAAACACACTGGGTGCCCTGTTTTTATTAAACCAACAAATTACTTGAAATACTAGTAAATAGTTTGATTTTATAATCATTTTAAGTTCATGTACTGTCTGCTGTGAAGCTACCGTTTATAAAATAAATAAATTACTCTAAACACAATAAAAGTTGGTATCATCATAATCCAAAATCTGCCACACCTATGTGTGGTTTTTGAAAATAATCCTACTTGAAAATGCTTGATAATTTTACTGACGTCTGTTAGTATCGAAGTGATAATCATTTAAAAAGATCCGATTGAAAGCCTCTACATCTCTCCCAAAACGTCTCGCGAAATAGCGACACGAAAATTACTGAGGCTAGACGCACATCAAGTTACCCGAAACTGTCAACTTTTCGCTATCAACCTTGAACTTAACGCTTTAGCGATAAAGTTGAAAATCTATTAAAACAATTTGACAGATTGTAGTAGCTTATTGTGCTGCAGCTGAAGCCCATACATACTCTCTTAGGCCCGGTGAGATTTGTAAAATTCGACCAATCACAGAAAGGGCAAAAGATCAGATGTAAATTTTAACTAATGTGATTGGCCTATTTCGGCACATTTCCTCTCCTCTCCGCTTTAGTGGAAACCGGGCCTTAGACGCACCCTGCCTCAGAGAATCTCGACGAGAGTGTACAGCCACCATGACAGTTAGGTACACTTTACGATTGTGCTATTAGCAATGGGTCGTTAATCTCACGTTACACCGACAGCGAAACGGTGTTAAGCAATGGTTTGTTTTCCTCTAGTTAATGAAGCCATTAACACTAACATCTAGTATCTATTGTTCGCTAATTTCCATTTATTCGCGGTAATTTTTTATTCTACTTATTAGTGTAGTCGCTTTGTACAATCATGACGTAATCAGTATTGTCATAAACTGTGTCATGACTTGTTTACTCTTGATAATCGCGATGAATAGGGAGAAGCTCATGGCTAAATTATAACAGCTGCTCGGATTAATTGTCTGGTTGACCCACCAACCCATTACATACCTTCGTACCTCGGAAAGCACGTTAAGCCGTTGGGTCTGGTTATCATTTGTAAATATTTGACTGTCGTTACTGTAGTCTGACAACCAGCCTTACCATGGGGTATCGTTTTAACCAGTACTAGGTTGTGGAGTTCAGATTGGCAGTCGGTCTATGTAAAGTACTGGTATTCTGCTGCATCCGGTTAGACTGGAAAAAACTAGGCGGAAATAATCACGATGAATAAATGATTGAAATTTCCCTTAATTTCATCTTCTTGTTAAGCTTGTATATGTCACAGTCAAAACTGTTAATCAGTCAAAACTACTTTTGACCGGTCAAAACTATTACAAAAAATTATTTGGTGGTTTTTGTTTTATTTCTCTACTGATTTATAATAAAACCTAAAATTATAAATATTATATAATTTTATAATAAGACCTAAAGGTCATTAGGAAACCCTATTAGGTTTTTTTATGCCCTTTCATAACCTTGTGCGATAGTCAACATTTATTTTAATAGAGTAAACGCGTTTTAACGTAATAAGGGTTTTGACCGAAACCTGTCAAAAGTAGTTTTGACCGACTAAGAGTTTTGACTGTAAAATATATACCATTTGGTTCAAGGTTTGTCCCTGTGTGCATGATCTAAGTATAGATATCTCGTTGTACTTAAAGTTCTTATCTATATCTACCATAATAATTCATTACTTACACTCTAGCTTTTGCCCGCGGCTTCACCCGCGTGAATTCTATACTAAAATCTTCCTCGAGAACCACTCTATCCATTGGTATGTTGGAATTCGTATTGGAATACAGCATGGACATCGGTGCAGCAGTTTTTGAGTTTATCGCGAACAGAAAGACAGCCAGCCAGAAAGACGCGGCGGAGGCCTTTGATCTTTTTTTATTTTTTTTTATTTATTCAAAATCTGTTTTACAATAAAATATAAAAAGTCTGCCAAACTGCAAAACAGTTTGTCGGCAGTTATTCTCGTTTCACAATATGATTATAACAAATTTCGATTTTAATTACAAAATATCTATGGACACAATGACAGGTAGTGTTTTTTAAGAACCTTTTTAAGTTGGTATTTATATTTGACATGCGATATCAACTGGGGAGGTAACTTGTTCACTAACGATGGTACTACATACTTTCTTGTGCGCTTACCAAAGTAGTTTGTGACTTTAGGAACAACAATCTTATCTTTTTAGATAAACGAGTTGGGTACATATGTTTACGTTCCTCCTTGTAAAGTTCATTATCAAATTGTTCAGTCAAGATTTTTACGTTACTTTTGAAATTAACCGGGAGTATTTTACAAATTTTAAACAGTCTCTTCCTCTTTCTCTTCCTACTTCTCTTCTTTTTTTCTTCTCTTTGGTCTCTTTTTTCTTTGATAATATGCTAATTCCTCGTTGTTCAATTTCCAGGTCGGGCAAAGTGTTATTGTGTTGCCAATGGGCTAGCCCCGTATTAGGTACACCTTTCCTTAATGTGTTCACAGGCGTGATATTATGATTATGAATATGCCAATTGGAATTGAGAGGTATATATTGTTGCGGTTTACATCTACCTAACGATAAAAACCTCAGATATAATAGCTGATCGATGTTGACTCACTAGACTAGATCAATACTGTTATGTAGATTTAGCTCTTTATAGGAGGATTATGTTTTCTTTATTCATTTTTAATAGTACCTGGGCGACCGAGTTCTGGGGGTCTAAAATGGTCACTTTAGCAGATCTTTATATAAATTGCCATATAAAGCTTAAAATGGACCTTTCCTTTCCTTTTAGTCAAAAACGCAGTTCCTATTCCGAAAGTTCCATTTTACGCTTTTTAACGCAATTCATAAATTATGATCTGCAAAAGTGGCCATTTCAGACGCCCTGCTCGGGTTTCTCGCCCTTATTATCCTATGGGCAGTAACCTGTGGGCTGCAACACCCTAATGTCAAAGTTTCTAAACATTGTTTTCCAGACATGAGCGCTAGCTACATCGATATTTCGCCCCCATGAACTCCTAATTGCAATTACTTTCATCAAAATCGTCATCATTAGAACCGTTTTCGAGAACGATTACATTTATATATACAAATATTGCTCAATTAATAGTAACTAAAGGATATGTAGTATAACAAGCACTTTAGTTTCCATTTTACCAATCATAAGCTGTGGTGTTTGCTATTATTTATTTTCCACAAGTGATTAATATTTACACACTAGCTGAACCCGGCATGCCTTGCAATGCCCTTTTTCCTACCTACTACCTACCTACTACCTACCTACTACCTACCTACTACCTACCTACTACCTACCTACTACCTACCTACTACCTACCTACTACCTACCTACTACCTACCTACTACCTACCTACTACCTACCTACTACCTACCTACTACCTACCTACTACCTACCTACTACCTACCTACTACCTACCTACTACCTACCTACTACCTACCTACTACCTACCTACTACCTACCTACTACCTACCTACTACCTACCTACTACCTACCTACTACCTACCTACTACCTACCTACTACCTACCTACTACCTACCTACTACCTACCTACTACCTACCTACTACCTACCTACTACCTACCTACTACCTACCTACTACCTACCTACTACCTACCTACTACCTACCTACTACCTACCTACTACCTACCTACTACCTACCTACTACCTACCTACTACCTACCTACTACCTACCTACTACCTACCTACTACCTACCTACTACCTACCTACTACCTACCTACTACCTACCTACTACCTACCTACTACCTACCTACTACCTACCTACTACCTACCTACTACCTACCTACTACCTACCTACTACCTACCTACTACCTACCTACTACCTACCTACTACCTACCTACTACCTACCTACTACCTACCTACTACCTACCTACTACCTACCTACTACCTACCTACTACCTACCTACTACCTACCTACTACCTACCTACTACCTACCTACTACCTACCTACTACCTACCTACTACCTACCTACTACCTACCTACTACCTACCTACTACCTACCTACTACCTACCTACTACCTACCTACTACCTACCTACTACCTACCTACTACCTACCTACTACCTACCTACTACCTACCTACTACCTACCTACTACCTACCTACTACCTACCTACTACCTACCTACTACCTACCTACTACCTACCTACTACCTACCTACTACCTACCTACTACCTACCTACTACCTACCTACTACCTACCTACTACCTACCTACTACCTACCTACTACCTACCTACTACCTACCTACTACCTACCTACTACCTACCTACTACCTACCTACTACCTACCTACTACCTACCTACTACCTACCTACTACCTACCTACTACCTACCTACTACCTACCTACTACCTACCTACTACCTACCTACTACCTACCTACTACCTACCTACTACCTACCTACTAGCTACCTACTACCTACCTACTACCTACCTACTACCTACCTACTACCTACCTACTACCTACCTACTACCTACCTACTACCTACCTACTACCTACCTACTACCTACCTACTACCTACCTACTACCTACCTACTACCTACCTACTACCTACCTACTACCTACCTACTACCTACCTACTACCTACCTACTACCTACCTACTACCTACCTACTACCTACCTACTACCTACCTACTACCTACCTACTACCTACCTACTACCTACCTACTACCTACCTACTACCTACCTACTACCTACCTACTACCTACCTACTACCTACCTACTACCTACCTACTACCTACCTACTACCTACCTACTACCTACCTACTACCTACCTACTACCTACCTACTACCTACCTACTACCTACCTACTACCTACCTACTACCTACCTACTACCTACCTACTACCTACCTACTACCTACCTACTACCTACCTACTACCTACCTACTACCTACCTACTACCTACCTAAATACTACCTACCTACCTATCTACCTACCTACAACCTAACTATCTACTTACCCAAAAAAAAAAGAACAAAAACTATCCTATGTCCTTCTCCTGGCTCTAAACTACCTCCCTGCCAATTTTCAGCTAAATCGGTTCAGCCGTTCTTGAGTTATAAGTGAAGTAACTAACACGACTTTCTTTTATATATATAATTGCGAATATTTTCTCAAATATCATGTTCAAATTATATATTTTTTAACTTTTGAAGGTTCTTGCTACATTCGATTTACCTATATAAAAGTTCGGTGCAGTTATAACACATCTCTGCCTACACTTTCAGCTTGTTACTAGCTTTTAGATGCTTTAAATATAGTTTAAGAGAAGAAAGACTTTGGCGAAGTAGACTTTAAAGATTGTACGGTCAGCAATAAAAGTCGTTTAACAAACTAGGAATAATCACGAAGAGATAATTAAAACCAAATTAACCACTATCGAATATTACAGTTTATAACAGTCCACTACTAATATGTACTAAGATTTAAAATGTAATTAAAAGTTTTACCGTAAAGTGAATCATAAAAACGTATTTTATTAAAAAGCAACATAATCACCGTAATAACTAATAAAGTAATAATGGTTTCATTAAGTACCAATACAAGCGTGTAACACCAAAGCAGTACATAAAATAAGCACCTAGGTACCTCTTCCTACGAATGTAAAAAAAACATTAATATTTTGAAGGTCTGTGTCAAACATATTTTTGTAAGTACCCGAGAGGATATACTTACGAACTGATAATTTAAACCCACTGACACACATAATTTAATACAATGTCTGTGTTTAACCCTCAGGCGGTCGGTGACTACAGTTTGAATAGTAGTTAAACGAAAACTAGTTAACATTTGTTTGGAGCTAGATTATAAATCAATAGATACAATCAATGAAATTACCTATTAAATTGGTTTGGGACAAAAACACATAACGCAAGGTAACGTCTAGGGCAAAAAACAATAATTTAAGTCAGGGTTAAAGAATTCAGTTTAAATAATATTAATAACTTAATAAGGCTAAAGAGGGAGATAAATAATTAATGAATAAATTCTTTATTCCCATAAAAACAAGTTACAAAAGAGACCCTTAAATGGAAACCGATTTTCTTTACAGAAATAAATTGACATACTTGGTGCAAATCTGCCATATGATGATAATGATTATTCTATTTAATTTTTCCGGCATTTGTTCACGAAACCATTAGCGTTAATAATTAAAACTATTTGTTATCATGAACTCATCATTTTCTGACTAGCCTTTTCGCAAATATTTTGGGGTAGGCTTCCAATCTAACCGAATACAGCTCATACAGCTAAATATCATCATAAGACATGCTGCGCTTGCCTATCTTACCACCACAGCCTAGTTAGTACTAGGTAATACGATACCCCTTGGTAAGACTGGATGTCAGACTTTCGGGCCACCACTGCACTGTTATCACAAACTATCATAAACATACAGGATGTTAGGTTAAACGAAGGACATATTGAAAGAGGGTATTCAGTATTCGATTCCCCAAATATGTAAAAAAACTAAGGTTAAGGAATTTATTTTCTCAAAAATAAATGACAATTATTTCACTTACTTGAGAACATTTTTGGTACTTAAATAGGTATATGGTATAACATAAAAAACAACAAAAAAAATAATAAAAAATAACATAACTAAAACCTTAATTTGTAACGTAATTCTCCGATGTTTCTTTTTCGTCATTGTCCTACGCCAGTCTTAAAGTTTCATACTTTAAGACTGGCGTGGCGAGAAAATGGATAATACATAAAAGTCATTGATCCGCGCACATTTTCTGTGATAAACGCAAGGGTGGCGAGACTTTCCCGAAATACTTGGTATGGTTCTGTCTGTTATTTATCAGTGTTTTTTTGTTTATATTTTTATTAGTATAATGTAAGCATGCCCTATTGCTGATTTCAATAATATGTCCCTCGTTTAAACTAATATATTGTATATATGTATACAAAGTATTGACCACCTACGTCCCACGCTACTACACGTAACTATGTTCGCATAAGTACAGGAAGTTGACAAACAAAATGGGTCCAGTATTTTCCATACTTAAGCGAAGTTAACTTATTGGCTATTTATTCATCAAGTGGTTCTACTACGCACACCATTTAATGGACCTTAACACTTTATTTATATATTGTATTAGTTAAGTGTAAATTAAATTATCTTGTTACTTATGCAAAGTATGCTAATATTAATTTTGTTTATAAGTATTAGTTTTGTTCGCAGTTTTAAATTAAAGTAATTGGCGTAGGTAAAATAATTACATTAATAATTACGGTTATGTTTTTAATTGAGGGCTTAACTAGATGTTCAGAAATGATCTAATAAAAAATTAAATAATAATAATTATTATTAACCGTTTAAAAAAAAAATATTTTGTTTGGTGATCAAGTCACTGGTTATTTACAAAGATTCAAGAAGAAATCAATAAGCTTTAATTGATTGTAATAACATTTTCGAAATCATATCAGATATCTATCAACTGAATACTTTTTTGTTGATTGTACGAATTGTATAATAGGCCTGTTTGGGTTTTTTAAATATTTCGGTTTGGCGAACATTGTCATTTTGAGAAGATGATAAAAAGAAAACAAAACTAGTTTAAAGCTGTCAGTCATAAAGCTAGTTCAGAAAGGTTAATTCGTATTGACCCCGTTAGAAAGCTCGAATTATAATAAGGATTATAGTATTTACATGCCATCGCTAATCTGCGTATCTATACCAGTAGCCAAATATCTCCATAACGAATAAATATTCATTTAGAGTCTTAAATAACATTAACTTAATGGGTAGTTATGTGTTTGAGTCGTTTGGGGTTGAAACACTTGGGCCATGGGGTCCGAGTGCCCACTTATTATTTCAGGAAATTGCCAAGCGGTTGGTTTACGTGACTAGAGGGCTGGAATATTTTTTGGCCAAAGAATCAGCATTGCCATCCAACGTGGGAATGCTGCCAGCCTTCTGGGCACTTTTCCTGTTGACAGCGGTGTGAGCGAACGGACGCCCTGTAACTCTTCCCTTTTTGATACTATATATTTTATTATAGGTTTATTTCTGTAAATTGTAGTTTGTAAATAATATAGTCCTCTCACTAGATTTAGAGTCTTAACTTAGATAAGACGAAGATTGAACATATTACACACAAAATTCCGATAGAGCCCTCCTTATTAGCACTAAACATAACATCATGCCTGTAATACCTGAATGACTGGGTTGACTAGGTTTTAGTAGGTATTGTACTGAATAGTACCTACACACCCACATTTCGCCAGTTTTGGGATGGGGCGTGGGACAATTTGGGACTCAAACAGTTCCACGTAATAGGGGGCGAGCTTATGTCCATCAACTGGGCACAAACCCAGACGAGAAATTCCTGATGGAAAAACCAAATAACGACTTTGCCCGACTCGGGAATCGAACCCGGAACTTTGAAATGCACGAAAAAGACATAATCCCATTTTTTTTATGTTGCTGCGATCAAACACCCGTTGTCAATAAATCTGTTCATTCTGAGAAACGTTAGCCCGTCCTATGATGACGTTTCTATTTTTAAATATTTCTTTTACATACGTATTGAGATACCTGTGGTCTTTAACTTATTTCAAATAAATGCGACTCCCAAATCAAAAGTGAGGGGTAAATATTTACAATAAGTATTGTATATTTTGATTGGCCTGTTGGTCTAGTGGTTAGTGACCCTAACTGCTGTGCCGGAGGTCGTGGGTTCGATTCCCACCCAGGACAAATGTTTGTGTGATGAGCACGATCATTTGTTCTGTGTCTGGGTGTAATTTATCTATAATATGTATGTATTTAGAAATATATAAGTATGTCTATCAGTTGTCTAGTACCCATAACACAAGCTCTGCTTAGCTTGGGACTAGATGGCGTTGTGTGATAGTTGTGGAATATTATTATTATTATTATTATTATTATTTGTTTAATCCTCAGTCGTTTTTGACGGTATTATCTACGACAGTACCAGATACTAATGCGTGTAATAAGAGCTAAAGTATTGCCTGTGCTAATTATATCAAAAGGTGTACAAGTCTACTAACATTTAAATAAATAATCGATCGATATTCTTAGTTACTCTGTGGCATTACAATCTAGTTACGGTTAATGTAAGTTAATGTAGATTATTTTAAACAGTATAAAAGTCGTAATGCAGTCCACATTAATACAGTACTGTGTAGTCTAATGTGTCTCTAATTAGCCGCACTACAGGTTTGATACCGTCTTAAACGAAAGAAACAAATATTTAGATAGTCAGTAATATAAAACATTTACATCCGTATCTATAGTCAAGTTTAAGGGATAACTTGAGTTTAATTAATTGTTTAAATGCAAACATTTTTATGCAATACACAAAGTTTAAACAATATAAGAACGAAGAAACCGTCTATAAAGCAAAGCTATGACTTATAACTTCAAGCAATTAGTATCTAAACTATAGTATGAAAACCAGCCAAGTGCATGTCGGACCACGCACAATGTAGGGGTTCCGTAGTTGCCAATCAAAATATGTGAACTTACTAAACTGATTAACCACACTGCCTACAGCTGCCTCCAAACGATGATTTTATTGTAAAAATAAAACAAACTTACATTTGCATTTTAGAGACCTGCGCTCCCATACATTACGGATAGGAAAATATTTCATACAAGTACATTTTATAAGTTGGTCGACTATATTACTCGTAAAGCATACTTAGGTGATAGTTTTCCTTTTATTTTTGTTATAATTATATGCTACTACCATGAATTTTTTTCACACGCCCAAACACAACCCGTGTGTTTTAGGTTGGCACACTTTACTCTTATAAAAAATTGCATTTTAAAGCTTTCTTAATCGAAAAAGTGTTTGAGCAAACAGTAATATTTTTAAAAAGACCTATCCGACTAGCACTAAGAGTCTTTAGAATAGAAGAGTCTTTAGAGTCTTTAGATAGTCTGTAGAATAGTGCGGACGGACGGACAGACAATCAGACAGTCAGACAAACAGATATGGTGAAACCCTAAAAAATCGTATCATAGGTTTTACTCAAGTAAACACTTTGAAATGATTACAGATACACTGTCTTAGAATGTTGGATTAGTTTGAATGGTGGGTTGGTTCATTATGGCCGGATAACGTTTCAGATGTTCAGTATACAAAAGTATGTAATCATTCAAATAATGTTACCCTGCATAAATGTAAAGGTGACATTTGAATAAATGAGACATTTAATAAATTGATCTAATAAATGCTGTGACGTAGGTATAATTGTAGCGATCCTTGGTGGCACTGCAGTGCTACACATCATTGGTATCTCAATGGAAATGAAGGGAACTTGGAAGGTAACACATAAATTGTCGATTAATATTAAATGCTATATTTATTCATATTCCATTAATCGTTAGACTAAGGTTTAAATACGAGCGCTTTGAAACTAGTTTCCTTTATATTGGCGCCTTACTTTCTATATTATTATTATTTACCCAAAAGTATTTCTTCTCTTTAATATTTTTTTTAATTTACACGTTTACCTGGTTTGTGACATTTAGATTTTTAAAGAAACATTAATTCTTCTTAAAAAATCACGTTTCTGGTGTCTGAAATCCCTATATATCGGTTGCTTGGGAAAGTCCGACAATATAACGTATATTATATTGTTAAATGAAAAATTCCTCTATCTTGGTATTTCGGTCTTATATGTATAGTTCTACTACTGGGCAAAGACCCCTGACATCCGCTGAAGTTTGCCATCCAGTTACTTAAATTCCAAGTTTTATAACGTTCACTTCACAGCGGCGAAGGTATTGTCATGTATAGAGTCCATAAGAATAATGTAGCAACGTCTGATTCGTGATGAGATGCCGTAATGGTGCTCACTAGTCCCTGGTCGAGAAACGGCATCATCGCTACCGTTGATATAGCGATACCGTTGATACAACGTAAGTAACAATACACCTGTGTTAAAGAAAGGTTAGCCAGTGGTGTATTATTAAAATCCTGTCTTTTAATAATCCACCAATTTAACTAGTTAAAATGTATTTTTATGACGTATACGACGGTCTAGTTACAAAGTCCGCTCTATCTTTTACGTCGATTACACAATTTGCGTCTTAGCATTGCTAGACGCGTGTGACATTGAATTTACGCATATTTCGTGGCCGACCCTCTAGTCAATACCACATGATCTCACCATGTGAACCACTTGGGACATAAAGAATAGAAGAATGCACGTGGCGCCAGGTAATTTTGCAAAAGAATTTAAGTAATGTCAGGGCTAAATATTGTATGGTGAGTTTTTTGTCTGTTCCGTTTGCACGACAGTTGTCGCTTAACATTGTTAAAACATCAGTCTGTGTCAACTTCATACGTTTCACAGAAATTGGAATACATTAGTCATCTTTTCTGATCATAAAACTAAGTAAATGGTTTTAATTTAATAACTTCGATTGTATAGCGCTAACTAAAAGCATTTAAAACTCTAGTAATGCATGCTAGATCGTGCAACGTGCAACTTGCGCAATTTCAAATCATCACGATAATTTACTACATTAATTAAATAAGGCTTTGTTTCTCTGCGGAGCCCCGCCGTGTTCTCGTAGCGGCGATCGGCGGCGGCGACCTCTCGCGCCCGGCCCTGGTGCAAGCCATGGTCCGGGGCGAGGAGGAATGGGACGCCGTCGCCTCTTTCTGCGAAGCAGTGATGCTAGTGAAGGAGGTGGCGGAACGCGAGAGGGAGAGAACCTCTCGTCCCAGCCGCCGCGGGAGGCGCTCCGGGCGTCGGGGGTCCCGCGATGACCTCCGGCCACCGTAGACGCGGGCCTGTGGACGGTGAGTGTTGGGCTAACTCGCCGTCCGTCCGTCTCACGACGAAAACAGGCCGTGTCGACGGCGCGTTCGTGTTCCACGCGCGCCTCAAAGAGATGTCAGCAACATGGGAGGGGCCCGAAAGGGCCGACGCCTGTCGGGGCCGCGGGTAGTCCAACGGTTATCGCGGCCTCGACATAGAGGGCGAAGAAGGAACATGGGTGGTTTTTAGTCAGTAGAAGTCTGACACTCCCTTTCGCTCTGCCCAAGAGCGGGAGGGGTTATTCGATGATTTTACACCAACCAAAAAAAAAAAAAAAAAGGCTTTGTTTCTCTGGTATTTTTTCAGCAGCATTGCAGACAAATGGAAAAACCTTTTATTGTGATTTGTGTACTTTACTCACCTCACGAATATCAAATAAGAATGTTGAGATGAGTGAAGTGTCAAGAATGGATGAAGTTAGTTTGTATGTCAAAGGGAAGATTGAAAGTTGCACCATTTATGGAAAAGTTGAAAGGGAATCGTCTGTGTTGGGATGGAAGAGTAATGAATTTAAAGTTGATGAATGTACCAAAAGAAAGATGGTTGGGCTGTGTGAGGAATGAAATAAAAGAAAAGTTAAAAATGGTATCGTGATCGTTGACAGGGGAGGATTTAAGAAAAAAACGCGACACGAGGAAACATAAGTTGCGGGTAGACAGATCACGGTGAGTAAACGCGCAGTAAAATTTTCTGTCACTGGAAGTTACAAGTCAGTTCGAATAATTAATTATTTGCGAAAAGTTAAACTTATGTTTTTTTATGAATATACATTATGTAGGTGCGTATTACTCGTTGTAGTACTAATAGTAACATACCATCTTTATTAATAAATCTAAGATTAAAGTCAAGTAACAACACTGTCTAATTAAGTCTAAATGCTACATGCTGCTTTTGAGACAACGTAGACAAATTGTGTTGTACCCGTTATGCTAATATAAGAGAATCGTTTGTTTAATTAATGGCTAAGGCGCTCCACGGTGGGCCGCGGGTAGTCCAACGGTTATCGCGGCCTCGACATAGAGGGCGAAGAAGGAACATGGGTGGTTTTTAGTCAGTAGAAGTCTGACACTCCCTTTCGCTCTGCCCAAGAGCGGGAGGGGTTATTCGATGATTTTACACCCACCAAAAAAAAAAAAAAAAAAAAAAGGCGCTCCACGGTAACGACTAGTTACAGCGTGCACTGAATTATCACCGTAAACTGCTATACTAAACTGTTATTTCATTAAGCAAAGGTATTTCATTGAAGTTTTCCCGTGATTTATTAAAATACTCAGAAAAGTACGAGGAATGCCTACAAAGTAGTTTCAAGGAACCTCATTGAGTAATGTTAACTCTTGTAGTGTTTGTAACCTAGTGATTAATAATAATTTATTGGAATGGAAACCGTACAAACAGACGTTTCACGATTTCATCGGAGTACAAGATCATTCGGAATATAAAAAATGCTCATTTTCCGGCTTAAATTTTAAATCACTAAAGTTTAATTTAGTTTCCCTAAAGTAAGGGAGCTGTTCAAATGACTACTACTTTTTTATCTCTTCGGAAGTTTATATGAATGAAAACATTGAAAGGGTCATCTTTTACGCACGGTTTTCATTCAAACAACGATCCGTAGTGTGCACCTTGTAGCTAGTGTATAGAGAAGCTAGCCTAATATTCAGTCAAACTTTACCCTCGAGACGCGCTTGTCAGAGTATTCTCAAGCGACGTACCTCCTCTTAGCTATCCTACGAACACCCTCATAGCTTACTTACGAAATAATTGGCAACAGGAAAAGTTCAATAGATCTGTTGAAGTTACTCGTGTTGTCGTCTAACACCTACGTGTGACTTAGACCTACATCTGGACTTCCATTACTAGTCTAGACGTAGATAACATTGCAGCCCATAGCCGATGTCACTTGACAGCTGGAGGTGATGTTGTAATGACTCATTTGTATGAGAGCTGCGTAGCCGTCATTATTTCCCCACTGTTTAACTACCGTCTTGCAACTACACCATTTCTACTACGGTTCGTGTAAAATAACTCGCGAAAATGATACAATTAACATTTTGAACGAGTCCCTCGAGATTTTCGTTTCTAAACAAAATCAAAAAGCCTTCTCGTTGCTCTACGCAATGAATGTAAAACATAAGAACGCGGCTCCGTGACAAAACAAGTGGCATTGTGACCGGAATGTAAACTGCGATCGCTCCGGATTGTGATTTACCCGCAGAGAGATTCGTGCACAACACCTCATTTACATAACATCGACATTCCCTAGAAAAAACTATTTCACAATAGAACATTATGGTAATTATACTTCAATGCTATGCATCTTAGGGATTAATTATAACAAGGGCGGTGATAATTAAAAGTGTGAAGGCTGACAAAAATTATGAACGGTCTGGGTCGGTGAGTGACATTGGTCATGATACACTTTACGGTATTGTGCAAGTAATGACTCGGACAATCACTTGCCTATGCAATTATCTACTTTGGTACAATCACCTTTAGTGTAAAAATAATTCGATAAACCAACTTCCTTTACTTAATAAGCGTTGAAACTTAAAACCAAATTAAGAGCTTGAGTGGTTTTACTTTTAAACCAAATATTATAGAGTAATTTCCTTAGTTTGTAAAAACCAAACTTACACGTACCTACTTGTAGTTTTAAAAAAGATTTTGCTCAAAGTATCTATTAAACAATCAGCGCAATTACGCCTCATCAGTACTTATAATACCTAATTGCAACCAATAATGTAACAAGCTTATTTGCTTGCCTGAATCGTTATTTTAAAGTACCGGTCAAGAATAAATTCTTAAATTTATTAAATTAACCACCACCATGACCTCATAAGTTCTACAATCAGTGTCTAGCGTACCTAGGTAGTTTGTAACGAAAACGTAACGCGTTTGAGCTCGTTTTGGTCAAGGGCTACCATGACATGTGTATTGGTATCACAACGTGCATACTAATATATTAATCGATTATATGAAGTTAGTGATCCTCAGTGTGGTGAACAGAGATGCAGATTTGATCCGCGTCACACACGCCCTATGTTCAACAAATATAGTAATGAACTTTTAACCTGAATTGAGTTTGATTTTATTTTTAAATACACGATGAATTTTTTAATCGTATAATTTCTATATTTCTACATCGATAAATTCAAATTTTCATGTTTTAGCAGTTTTTTTGTTCGCAGACTCAAGTCTACGCTTTGGAATGGGCAACAAAAATACAGTAGAGCAGCTTCGCTGTTTTTTTTTGCTATTTATAATCCTAATGGTTTAATTGAAATCAATGCTTCGAATTTGAGTATGGATTTGTGCCTGGAATATTGAACGAATTTTTAAGGTATAAATGTTAGAATGGGTACGCTATGTTTTGTGTACATAGTCGTCGAAACTTCCCACAGAAGAATTAAAAGTTCGGAAATACTTTTTGAAATCGGACTAGATTGCTCTGGATCAAGTCACTAGTCTTAATAGGTAATTGTTATAAGGTTGCTCGTTTTTTAGTCTGTAAGTAATAAAATATCAATTAGTTTATTTAATTCTATCTGTAATATAAGATTAATATGCACCTACTTATTTATTATGATTACTAGATGGTATTATCCTTATTATATTTTTTTTTGAGCTTTACCACAGTGCTATCCTATTTGACCCGAAGGTGGAGTGGTAGAGAATTTTTTGTAGCATTAAGTCGGCTTATGTACCACTCTTTAGCATGAAGTTTTAATGAATAAATAAGAAAAAAATAAAATAAAAATTTGCATCAGACTTTTGTATTTACTCACTGATTCCCTCTGACTGCCTCGTTGGTATTTTTTTTTAATCATACACAACCGCAACACAAATATTTGTTTCGTGTGGACATCGAACCTGCGACACTGCGACGCTCAGCCAGTGCGCCAACCGTGCCGTCAAAGATGGTCTAGTGGTTGCCAGCGCGTATTCTGAGCATGATGGTTGGATTCCCAGGTCAGGCAGCACCTACTACTGGATTTTTAAATTAGGATTTCTGAGTAGCAGGCACGGAGTATGGAATTGTGCTTGGTCAACGGCAACAGGATCGCTCCCTATTACATGGGACTTTAAAACTCAACTGACTTCATGTGAGTGTACTCTTACACACAACTCTGCCTAACCCGTCGCGGATAACAAGCATATTTAAAGCCAATACACTGTGTTAAACAGCGACCACATAGATCATTACTCGAGGTAAGCAACGCTGCCATGATCAGCTATGTGTCTCGGAAACCATGTGAACCCGTCGGCCCCCGGCTGTTATGTCATCTTTGATAGTCGCCTTGTCGCTTATGTTGTGTCTTAACTGTCAGTATAAAATACTAATAGCGTATTTCCGTAAAACATTCACTATTTCAAGAGAATACATTTTTTTCTTGAAAATAAACGAAAACAAATTAAACATTATTATATGAAGTTATTTTTTTTTATACAAGATTGTTTTTAAATACAATTATTAGCCTGGTAGCTGGTTTGTTCTAAAGTGTTTTTGTTATCTTGTGTAGATGTCACGATGGGGCTGACATGGTAAAAATTTCCAAAAACGTCTAAATTGGATAAACATATTTAGTTACAGAAAAGCAGGCTTGAACTCGTTTTTATTTTTTGAAAGCTTGTGAAAAGCAAAGATACGCGCAGCGTGTAACAGAAAAGGTATTGTCATACTAACAGGGTGTGCAACAGACAATCAAACTAAATAAGTTTCTCCAACATCATAATCGCGTAAAAAAGAATCATTGCCCCTTACAAAATTTCAAGACCCAAATGTACGGGGCATCTGAATTGAGGAATCTGCACTTTACGCCTAAAGTGTGGATACAAAAGGTTGCGTTTATTCTGCATGTTACAAAAATATATAGTGGTAAAACCAAACAATATAACTGCTCAAATTGGTACTTCTTCTTAAAATCCCCATTAAGAAAATGATCCGCCATTTATTGAATTTATTTGTTACAAAAAATTTGATAAATGATGAACCGCTCGACAGATTTTGTGCAAACTTCACATAAACCATCTACTAAATAGTCCGAACAAAGCCTAAACATTTGGTTTGGATAGGTGAGCTCGTTCTTGAGTTATAAAATTACAACGAAAAGTGGCATTGATTTTTATATATATAGATTACAATGAAAGTCAAAATTATATTCATTAAATGACTTCCGGGTTGATGTTAATTTTTGTGATTTTACTGCATGAGAGCAACTGATTGCTATTTATTTTTAAAAGGCGTACAGACGCCTCAGCGTTTGCACTGACTATGCCACTCGCGTCGGTAATTACTACATTTATTACAATTAAGTCAGGCGCTCAAGATTTTGTTTGCTTTTAGTGATTAGTATTAAAACTTAAAAATATATATATACTGTTAACTACCTACTTCTTGTCGAATTATTCGAATGATGCTTATCAATTTGCATAATCATTATACATAGTTTTGTATACATTAATTCGCTACTACAACAGTAGAACATTCCGGAGGAGTCATAGAATCAGACAGACACGAGACAGACTAATCTAAGGCGAAGTGCAAGTGCTCAGAAGTGATAAAACATTTCCAGTCTTTCGGTACAATCTCAAATCTAAAGTGGGTTAGACGAACAACTAGGGAAATTCACATAAAAATATTCAGAAAGTAAGAAGAAACAAGTATCGGCTTTTTAAATGCTTCCTAGAGGTATGAAATCGGGAATGTCGTAAAACTTGAAAATTTTAATATGATCCAGGCAACCGGCACTCACTGAGTCCGTGTGGTAGATTACATCCCACTCCTTTCCACGAAGAAGATGCCTGTGTCTTAGCGGTGGGACACAGTTATTATGATAAACATTACAGGAATATTAGGTATGTTATTTGCTTAGGCTACAGTTATCAATAAAAAAAAACAAAATCAAAATCAAAACTCATTTATTCAAACTAGGCTGATAATCAGCACTTTTCGAACGTCAAAATTTACTTACTTTACTTTACTTATTTACAAGAGAAAGTCCCCCAAAACGTCCCCATTCGACACTTCCTAGTGTTTTTGCTGGAAAGAAGAAGTGGCAGAACAAACTCCCCAGCAACACATCTGTCTGTTAGGTTAGTTAGAAGAACCAGACTCGATACAATAGTAAGGCAAGTTAATGACTACAGACACAAAAAGCCATAAAAAAAAAGTTTAGAGTAATAAAAAAAAGACATAACTTAATCAGTAAACTAATCTTGGAGAAAGAACCTAAATAAAATATATGAAATATAAAATTATGTACTTGAGACACTTACGGAGGTAACGAACGGAAACGGAAGTGCATGAATCTCTTCAATGATTTTTAATAATAAATAACTGTTGTCCCCGACTTCGTTCACGTGGTAATAATGTATAAGTGTGATTTTTGTGATTTTACTGCATGAAAGCAACTGATTACTATTTATTTTTAAAAGGCGTACATACGCCTGAGCGTTTGCACTGACTATGCCACTCGCGTCGGTTATAACTCCATATATTACAATTCAGTCAGGCGCTCAAGATTTTGTTGGCTTTTACTAATCAGATCTTTTAGTTTGTTAGTATTATCTACAAGTAGAAACCGAAATTTATACACGAAAACAAAAGAATGATTTATACTAGCCTTTTTATGTTTTTAACTTGGTACTTATTGCAATTTCAAATTTAGTAGGCGACTCTTGATTCTTCTGCCCATATTAAAGAGAAGGGTTGAAAGAATCAGTCATCAATAACTACCACGGAATCATCAATCATCATCCAAGTCGAACCAACTGAGTTTTTTATTTGTTTATTTCTTACTTTACTATCAAGTTAAATCTGTGTTCAATATATTTTCACAGGTAACCTTAGCCTAACACTGATGAAATATTTCCAGTGAGTTATTTATGTCACGACCTTCATCAACTTAGCAAGATTACTAATTTAATCTTAATTAATGTATTTCAAGTTACTCCACTACAGCTCTTAGCAATGAGTTGCAGCCTTGCTAAATAATGTAAAAGTGTCTATTACTATATCATACATAGTTTGAATTACCTTTGAGTTTCAGGTTTTGTCCATCTATTTCATCATCACATTTCATCCATTCACAATACAACACTATTGAAATAAAATAACAGATTCCCTGGACGGTACACGATTGGTGCCTGCTGAATATGAATAGCTAAATCAATATTACTTGTTGCAACTTGACTTACTTATGCCCGGTTCCTATAAACAACGGTTCGTTATTGTGCAAAAGATACCATTCGTTTTTGAGTAACGAGTAACGAACGTTAAAAGGCGTTCCTAAAAGTTTTTGCCACTTCTACCTGCAACGAACGGGTGTTGGTTACCCACTTACCAAAGCCCTCGGTCAACATATGTTCGACCCTCCTTGCGTTTCGTTATTTCAAATTAAGAATGTTTAGAACTAGAGTAAATCCATGTGCAGATTACACAATAAATATCATATTTATACTTTTATATGTTTATATGTTTATTTTATTATTTTGGTGTTGAAGAAATCTCATTATTTCATAAAAAAAAAAAAAAAAAATTCTGTTCTGGCTACTGAAGTGAACAAAACGCGATTGAGAGCTCCTGACCCAAAGAGTATAATAATAATATGGGAGCTTGACACGCATTCTAAGCTAAGTTTAAGTTTTGTGTTAGTGGGAATTAAATTTTATGGCACAGAGCATTATTTTGATATTGGTTTTGTCGTAAAACATAATATTATATCCGTTGGTATAAGATATTCTTCTGTTAAACTTACATAAATTACTCTCTACAATGGACGTTACACCCAGGGTTCCCAACTATACTGTTAAAAACAGTATTACTTGTACTGTTTTTCACTACATTATACTTTTTACTGTCGGACAACAAAACAGTATACAAATACTGTTTTTATCATCACTGGTACATCTTTGTTTTTTCTGTCATGAATTCAGAGTGGCTTCCATAAATTTAAAAAAAACGAGCTTCTCATTTACCTACTTTAATTTTGATTTCAAATGTAGTGAAGCTTATGTAGCCTTAAAAATTACACTAAATTGCTAAGTTGTGCGAGAAACACCAAGAAATAGGTTTTTAAAACATAACAACAACGCAAAATAAGTAAAACTTTTGTAAACAACCGACCAAAATCGGGCGGTTAACAAATTGTAAACGACTCGTAACTTTGACGACTCGTTGACGTTACTATTTTGTTATAGAAACACCATAGCCCCACATCTGTATACATTTAGCTTACGGTTCGTTATTCGTAACCCTCCCATCCGTAGGTACTGATCTATCGGTAACTTAACTTACGAATCGTTTTTTATAGGAACGGTTTTGGCCTACGTCTCGTTGAAAATGCTACTATCCGTAAGCAAAACGACTCGTTTCTTGTTTATAGGAACCGGGCATTACTCGTTGGACTTTTGACGGGTGTTCGTCGTGACCGAGCGCTTATCTTTGTTATCTTGTTTGAGGAACTAGCATTACTGTGGGAATTTCGTTGGTTTTCTTATGACACAAATAGTGTCATATTTTACATTACATTCCGCTACATGACTTTTTATTGTTCATTTCTGAAATATTTAGAAAGCGGAAAAAAATATTATTCTAAAGTGATTAGTATTAAAACTTAAAAAAGTATATATATTGTTAATACTTCTTGTCGAATTATTCGAGTGATGCTTATTTTGCATAATTATCTTAGTTTTGTACACATACATTTTTTACAACAGTGGAACATCCCGGGGAAGTCATAGAATCAGACAGACGCGAGACAGACTAATCTAAGGCGAAGTGCAAGTGCTAGAAGTGATAAAACATTTCCAGTCTTTCGGTACAATCTCAAATCTAAAGTGGGTTAGACGAACAACTAGGGTAATTCTCATAAGAATATTCAGAAAGTAGGAAGAAACAAGTATCTACTTTTTAAATGCTACCTAGAGGTATGAAACCAGGAATGTCGTAAATCTTGAAAATTTAAAACATGATCCAGGCAACCAGCACTCACTGAGTCCGTGTGGTAGATTACATCCCACTCCTTTCCACGAAGAAGATGCCTGTGTCTTAGCGGTGGCACACAGTTATTATGATAAACATTATGGGAAGATTATGTTATTTGCTTAGGCTAGACTGCTAGAGGTATGTACTTGAGACACTTACGGAGGTATTACGGAACTGCATGAATCTGTTCAATGATATTTAATAATAACTGGCGGTTGCCCCCGACTTCATTCACGTGGTAATAATGTGTATGTGTGAGACTACCTCGTTGGTTTAGTGGCCGCGCGACTACTGAGCATGAAGTCCTGGGTTCGATTGCCGAGGCGAGCATTATTGGGTTATTCCTTCAACCATTTTTCAGTAGTAGCAACATGGTCTGGATTTATGCCTAGGTTGATGACAATAGGTTCGCCCCCTACTACGTAGGACTTACACCGTACTGTCTAAATATGGGTGTACGATAAGGTACACCTCTGTCTAAGCCTTTGAGGAGTCCAGGCGTGATGGTATGTTATGTGTGAGAAGAGACGGCCTGATCGCATTTTTTAATTGTAGGCTATTAATGTCATGATATTATGTCAATGTCTTCATATAAAATGAATGGTCACCTTTTTTGGGGATGTGGGGAGTCATTAAATAACCCCTCCCGCTCTTGGGCAGAGCGACACTCCCTGTGTCAGACTTCTTCTGACTAAAATCCACCCATGTTCCTTCTTAGCCCTATATGTCGAGGCCGCGGTATCTCTTACAACATCCCACAGCCCCGTCGGGAAAGAGTCAAATGGATTTAAAAGGGGTACTTATATAGTTGTATAGATTAATATTTTTTGCGTCTCCTGTTCTATTTTGATGAAATAAGCGCTAAACGAAAAACCTGGATGAGAATGGCACAAGAACGTGGCGATTGGCACTAGAACAGAGAGGCCTATACACAGCAGTGGGTGAATTCGTTCTATGAATGATGATGATGATGAAACGCTAAACGTTAGTCACAACAATGGTACATATTATCTTTCAATATTTAGAATTTGAATACGATTGAACACATACAAAAATTTTCATTAAAATTTTCCAGCTGTTTAGGAGGAGTTCAGTGACATACCTACACACATACAGAAGTTTTTTTATGTATAAAGAAGACTAGCGGACCTGGCAAACGTGTCGTCTTGCCTGGACAGCAGCGCCATCAACCGGGTCCAATTGTAAATGACCATTCTCGAATCCACTTGAACACATACAAAAAATACATCAAAATCGGTTCAGCCGTTTAGGAGGAGTTCACACACGTACAGTAGAAATATATATATAAAGATACGTCATTCTTAGAAAGGTAAACCAGCCTGCGGTGAGGTACACAGTTGTTTCCTAGTAAATATCGTGATACATATTAAATGGATCATGGGTAAACTGGTAACGAGCAAACTGATCGATCAATGAAATGTTGGATGACCGGCTATACATTTGTCATTGAAATTATCATGATTTGTAAGTTTATTAATATGTTTTTCAACACACTTGCTCATAAAATGGCTAGTTCACTGCAATCAGGCATATAATGACACCTGACAAAATGACACTTTTTCAAAAAAGTTTCGATACAGAAAAGATCGTGTTCAATAGTCCAAATAAATTAATGTACCTATTGCTTGCTCATATCATGCCACTTCGTATTTAAATAGATAATTTCAAGTAACTGTACGTTTTTAATAAATAAAACTTACACCCAAATATAGCTTTTATTTCTTTGTAATAATAAATAAAACTCCGAAAAAGCCAAAAAAAATAATATTTGCATTCTTGTAGTCTATGACCGTTCGCGATTGTTAGATGCGCGCGCTTAGGAAAACTGATTGATTATTTTTCCCCGCCATTACGTAAAAAAATTTACAACCCCTTTTACACTATTGAAAATGGTTTTTAGTATTATTTTCTTCACAAGTGTGTTGAAAAACGTCGTATGATACACGTGTGTATTAATGATTACCGTTCTCGGCTCTCTTAAAACCCTCACCTGACGGCTCAGGTCTCAACCAACATTGCACACTTGTACCATAATGTCTTCTATCAATTTTGTGTTATAATATTGCTAAAACGCTCACGATTGTCATCGACGAATTAAACAATACAAAAAGGAATTAGTTCTATGTTTTAGTAACTAACCAAAAACAAAAGTGATAAAAAAAATTATTTCATCTAAAGAATCATAGAAAACGCATCACGCGTCTTTCTTCAAATTCATAGCAGCTACGTGCTACGGGGTTCAAGGACTATGTGCTACGAAAACACCCCGTTCGTAGCCCGTAGCCCGTAACCCGCGTAGCAAACAAACCCAGTCGTACTGATTTTGCATTTACAACTCTAAAGCCAAAGAATTGATTATTACTGTTTTGATTTATGGATATGTTTTCTGGCCAGTTTTGTGTACAATAGTTAATAGTATCGTATGTCCATATCAGCGAAACCAAAACCTCAGGTAATTTTAGTATGATTGAACGTAAAACTATTTCATAACGTTTTAACCGTGTAATTGTAATTATCATATCAAAAGCGATCCTAATCAAGTATTTCTATAGTGTTATGTGCAATATATAGTTACCATTAGGTATCGTAATGTAGTGCTACGGTAAATAATCGACGCCAATAATCTGAAGTAATGGCCTAATGGATAATCTTCAGTTTTGTAACACTTCTTCAATAATCTATATTGGTCAAGGCATAGTTATGCAATTTGATTTCATTTTAATGTTCAATTTACTTATTATAACTAAATGTGTACTAAGAGAAACTTGACTGACCTAGCTTTTGATAACATCATACTTACTTAAACAACACAAATCCGACGTATACACAACTAAAATTTATTATGGCGAATGACCTGCCGAAGTTCGTTAGGACGACCTGCTGTCTCATGTTTCTATATGACCTGAATCTATATTTGGGTAAAAATAGTGGGCAGGACTGTGAACCGTTAGAGAGAGACATCGATATGGTAGTAAAGTGGAGTTAAGCCAACCACTTAGAATTTAAGACTTCTAAGTGCAAAACTATTTCCTTCACCCGTTCACGTGCACCCATTCAGCATAACTACCACGTTTGGGGTGACCCTCTGGACTATCATAATGTTCAATGTTTGTTATTTATTTATGTTCTTTCTCTAAAATCAGTTTACTGGTTTTGTTATGTATTTTTTTATATTTTGTATTATTTTATACTTTTTATTATTGATTTGTGTCTGTAGTCAATCGTAATGTTGACTTACACCTCACTATTGTATTGAGTCTGGTTCTTGTGACCTAACAAACAGATGTGTTGCTGGGGAGTTTGTTCCGCCACTTCTTCTTTCCAGCTAAAACACTAGGAAGTGTCGAAGGGTGGGCGTTTTGGGGCTGCGAACTGTCTCTTGTAAATAAGTAAAGTAAATTGTTTTCGAAAAGTGTTGATTATCAGCCTAGTTTGAATAAATGACTTTAGATTTTGATTTTTAATCAGCACATCATTAATATATGTGGCAAAGGTTATTAAAAGTTTCCAATCGCTAGGCTTTGTTATGAGGCAGGCAAGTAAAAGACCGAAAGAAGAGGAATATTATTAGTTGCATGATATTACTTTTTTGTACGTAGTGAACTGGAGTATAATGCACTGATATGGGATCCACATGATCTAATATATAAGCTCATGAAAGAACGGGTTCAACGGAAATTTGCTCGGTACCTATATAAAAAAGCATATGGATACTAACCCTTCGCCAGGGCATCGGGTTGTTCGAAAGATACACCCCGGACACAATGGGCTAAGAAGGAACATGGGTGGGTTTTAGTCAGTAGAAGTCTGACATGAGGAGTCATTTCCAACAAAAAAAAACCTACCCCTATTTATATCCGTCTCTGTTTGTCTCGGAAATGGTTGCAATCACCACGTTTAAAGTAAGACGTAACTGTGTTCTGTTGATGCAATACTATTTATTAGTCCTACTAATATTATAAACACGAAAGTTTGTAAGTATGTATGTATGGGTGGATGGGTGGATATTTGTTACTCTTTCACGCCAAGAGTACATAAAGTATTTGCATAAAATACGATAGTTTTTATCCCTTTATTAACGCATACGATAGTTTTTATCCCAATTTTATCTTCCCGTGGGAAAATTTTCGAGTTGCAGCGGGCGAAGCCGCTGGCAACACCTACTCAATAATAAAATGAATAATAATAAGTTAATTTATTTCTCTCACATTGGGTTTTAGCACTAAACAGTTTTGAACAATATAATATTCACATTGTGAGAGCTGGTGCCTGAAGTAGGTTTAAAAAAAACCTGTATTACAAGTCACCAGGCCTCCTCGTTAGCTCGTTGTTAACTGTTTGCGCCGGACCGATTGCGATGGTCACGGGCCTGTGCCTCGCGACTACTTGCGAGGCCAGTCGCGGCTTCCTCTGCCCGGACCATAACTGCTCGATATGCGCCCCCAACCAAGGCGATAAATCTGCTAAGCCCTCTCATTGTTCAGGAACTAGATGTGTAATAATAATAATAATCGACTTCAAAAACGTAGGAGGTTCTCAATTAGTCGGTTTTTTTATGTATGTTCCCCGATTACTCGAAAATGGCTGGACCAATTTTTTTTTGTTTTGTTATAAAGGGTAAAATCCCTAGGTGGTCTCATGATCATCAATTTGGGATCTGATGATGGAATCCTGGAGAAATAGAGAGAACTCTTCAAATTTTATAGGCACGCTTGAAGTGATTTGTGTAGTTTTTGGAAGATTACTTTCGCGCAAGGAATTTGGTGAAGATGTGATGAAGAACTTCGTAGATAGGCAACGGAACTCCTTTATAAATGATAGCAAATGGACTGGGATTGCTAGAAATCCTATGTCTGTCTATTGTTTACACCAGTTCATAACATAACATCACGCCGGTACGCTATGAAGGTGTTAGCACATGTGAACCACTAAAATGCAAAATAAAAATTATTAGTTTCTGAAGTCGGTAGCAAAAAACTGCAATCAAACAAACTAAAGTCACTGACTTCAGAAACTGATTTTTCTTCTAAACTTTATTTTTCACTTTTTTGTGTTTTTTGAATAGCAATATTAATTTTTTAAGGTAGTGTATGTCATGTTGGCTTGCTGCACGCGTTGGTGTAAACTAGCAAGTATTGTTTAAATAAATTAATAAATCAGCCTTCAGCAGCCCACAGCTGGACATAAGCCTCTTTAATCGCACGCCACTCAACTCGATTCTCAGCATCTGTCATCCAGTGACTACCAGCCATTAAGCAACTTGTAGGATATTAACTTTGTCTGCATTATGATTCAATTCATTAATGACGCAATGAAGGGTTCCAAAAACATTTTCATAACAACAGCTAAGAGAATTTTAGTGAGAGGAAAACAGAGTGTCACTTTATCTGACGTTAAATGGTTTTATCAAAAGTGAATTGTGAAGTCATTATTTTATAGCCAGTTGGAAATTTAAGCTTCCTGTAGATAAATGAAAAAAACAAATACCGACTTCCAAAAAAACACTAAATATGTCTAAAATAGCTTTACTTTTAGAAGTCGGTGACTTTGTTCGTTTCATTGATTTTTTGCCACCGACCGAAGTCGAACCTTTTTGTGAAGTCAGTTAAAAAAGGATAATTAAAACAATTTAAACTGTACAGAAGTAATTAATATGTCGTTCGTAGCATCAAGCCTTGTCTAGCCTAATTGTAATTTGAATATCTATTTTATTTGTCTATGTTTTTTTTAAACATTTCGTAGAATCGACAAAATTTATCACAAGGCACACTGTACTAATTGATTCTCTAATTTAAATGGCTAATATATGTTATACATGTTAATAAGATTGTAACATACACGATAACTATATAAGTACACCTACGAATTAGCCTCTTTGGGAATTTCTTGCTAAGACGACCATTGACCACCGATACTTTTGTGGTTACAAATAACACCAAAAATTTATGTTATGCTTACAACAACTCCTACCGTCACGGTCAGATATATATCATCATGCTGATGGGATCTAATACCTACAATCCTGATTTAGGACTACGAAAGGTTTCTTGGTAACATGTTTGTTTGTCCTTTAGTATGTTTCGCAAAAACGACTTTTGGTGTTATACCTATATCTCGCTATTTTAGAAATAATGTAGGACTTGATTTACATATTTTTGCAGCATTTTTCCAAATTTAGTATTAGCAAATCAGTCATATTAAGCAACAAGGTGTTTTGAATAAAACAATGCCTGAATGTAATGTCACTTAACCATTTATATCGCGTAATAAATAATAATACAAATAACCTTCCTTTTTGGCTTCGCCGCAGTCGGGTAAAAAGGCTTAAAAACTAAAACTAAGAGCTATTTTAATTAGGACCTAAATTCTTTTGTCTCTTATCCCTGAATAGAGTTGCCAACTCCGATGGATAATATGGATTCCTATAATTATAAGTCTCCACTTGCACTGGTTCTATTACTTCTACTTTATCGTACGACAGTTCAGGATCAGAAAAAATCGAAGTGAAATCAGTAACACCATTAATGATAACACGGAGTACATTGGCCATCGTATAGCTTTCAAACTTTTTAAGCAGAGCCATTTTGCATTGGAACAAAAGACTTTTCACGAGACTGCAACCCTGGGTTATTAATTCTTGAATGATTTCTCTGATCTGGTTTTTTATCATCAGCAACACTGTGCCCAGTTCTCTTTTCTGTAGACTTGAGTGTGCCAGTTCATCTAAATCGAACATTAAGTCTTCATCGGCATCTCTAAGGTTTTTTGATGATGTAGCATCTGAGCAAACGATTTGGACAGACAGTACAATCGTCAAGCCAATAAAGATTCCTGCAAGCATCTGAAAAAAAAATATATTATAATTATTTCAAAATTTACTTTATTGTAATAATCAAAATTGTATTGTACAAATTCCAACGTGCAGCGGTTTCGTATGTAACATGAGAATACATATAACACATGGGTTTTTCTCTTCGAGAAATTCGTACATCGGGTTTTGTGCACCGAGTTAATGATACAGATAGAGAAAAGATTGTTTTAAACACAATACGACCTTTGAAGTTTCCACAAGCGGATATAACTACGATTAAAATGACCCGTAAAATACCATGGTCAAAGACAAGCAGGTGTTGTGCGAATTAAACCACAAACAAGGAAAGTTGTGATATCCACTTGCAAAAACATTCCTTTGCATACAAAACAAGAAATAAATAAGTACTTACTTTTACCGTTACCGGATACGTGGGGTGAATTTTGATATACAATGTATGCACTTCTTGATGATCTTATGATATACTAAAAATTGCGATAAGCTGCAACTTATATAGTTATAAAACCCTAATTCTTAATGTCCCTTCATTAAGTAACGCTAATTAACCATTATGCGAGTGCATTACGTAATTATGACTTTTTATCTTGTACTGAGTCACCTTAGTAATTATAACATAATTTTCTACACTTGTTAATGAATCGTAAACCGTAATGCGTTGTCTAGGACACAGACGTTCTTCCTTCTTCGACTTAAACATCTTCAAGCTGTTATCAGTCATCTTTATTAGGTAGAGGCACTCGCACATCATTATGCTCGCGAATCTACAGATTTACACCTAGTAGACGTTAAAATTAAATGTTATTTGTTTAAAAATAAAAACTTAAAATGTTTTATTTCCCGCCATAAATCGTGAAGGCTGATAGACATGTGAAGTTGTCTTGCATTTTTGTACATAAAAACAGTTGGTTAATATACAAAACATGAGTAGGTACCTAGAATTTAAAATGGCTTTTACATAATGATGTTCCTTAATTTTTCATTCATGAATGCAAATGTTTTCGTGGAATTCTGACAGTTCACTCCATTAGGTACAATTAATATCTGATGGCAGTTAGGAAGTTATCGTTGTGCACAGATGTTGGGTGGTTGCACACATGGTTGCCTCGTTGATCTAGTGGCCACAAGTGCGACTGTTGAGCATGAGGTGCTCGGTTTGATTCCTGGTTGTTCTTTTACTACATGGGAATTAAATTGTGGTGTACTAAAAGGTACAGTACACCTCTGCCTTAGGTACCCTTTAGGGATTACAGGCGTGATATGTTAGGTGTGCACATAAAGCAAACTCTCCCACATACCAATTTTTAATGAAGAAAACTTTTTTAAGGGGAGGGGGGGGGGTTTAGTGTGATGTTCTAAATTCGTAGTATTTTTTAGTACGTCGATGACCCTTTAACCCTATATACAGAGAAGACAGAGTAGGAATAAGCGTACAATAATCAACCATCTCAATGATCTTTCTTCGAAACTATGTTACATGTCACCCATGTGAATACAACATACATAGTACAAAAACTACGTTAGTGTTCAAATAATATTTTATTATAAATAACTCTGCATCTTCAGTACTTCTAAAACCTCTACTAAGCCACTGCGTAATTAAATGGGTACTAGAATCTAGATTGATGTTCGCTGCTATAAAATTAATTAAGCGCGCATATGTACACAATGCGCTTCAATGATCTATTACAGTCTATCTCGTTTCAGGCCGCAATTAAAATGCTACATAATAAACGCATGTTTATTATTATCGCCTATATTTGTATTTGTTTACACACAAACAGTGAGCCCTTATGATACTATTATTCGAAGCTTAATAAGATAATCCGCGTGTGTGATTTATACGGAGCGCGGCAATGAGATCTGCGCGCGCGCAGGTCGGCCGGCGGCTGCGCCATCGACTACACTTCAGTCTGATAATGTATCAGGTCGTAGCGAGCCGGCTACGTGAACGTTAAACAAACCATTTTCACGAGTTTTCGTAACTTTAATTATTAACATAGAGTTTTGATTTTAGTTCTAGTTTAACTGATTAATTAATGATATTATAAAGACATTTGTCCTAAAGACTGGTGGAAGGAAGTGCTCACCATATATGGGCGACGTAAATAAAGTTAATACATTTCCCGACATTATGAGAAAGTGTTTCAAGATGGGTCTGTTCAAGAGTGAGTACTTACATTTTCAATTAAGGATGCTTTATTTCGTTTTTGTGTTTATCACCATTCGCCAATCTTCACATCTATAAGGACTCTAGAAATCTCGCTTCATTTATACATTCAACGCCTTCTATCTATATTTCAGGATATCAATTTATTTTAAAAACTCGTAGATATTGCTATGAACGAATATTCTTTCTATTTATTAAATTATTTGTATTTGTATTGCACACCCTCTATTTTCAAAATAATAAATGTTTGTACAAAGCAGCCGCAACGTACGACGGAAGATGACTTCTTCCTCGATATAAGTAGTAGTGTTGTTCGTGATGATTTTCCTTAGAGGAAATTTTGTTATTCTATGTATTTACTATGCTCATACACGTAAATTTTAATAACAAATTTGGTCTTACCAATTTCATGAAAATCAAATCCAATTGATAATTTAAGTTAACCCATCGATCATCCATCATCCATTCGGTTCACAGCAATTTTATACATATTTTACCGCATAATACTTTAAGCGTAAAATCGATGTTATAGAAACGATAATACACAGTTATTATGCAAATACATTTTATATTGAATGTATTCATTGACAAATGTGCATACCTAATTACTTAGAAAATTATGATACTACGTAAATGAGACAAAACTTTCAACTTTAAACTTACTCATTAAATCTCAAAAGAATTTCTTATTAATCAATAATGTAGAAAGTGTACTATAACGTACTATACTCCTGTTTGAATAAGTCAGACCACAAAAAATAAAACATAATTGCATGCGTACTGAGGTAACGACCTTACAGGTAATCCACAAACACATAATATGTATTATCAAAAGAATAAAAAAGTAAGCGACCGTATAAAATATGGTACCTTGAAAACGTAACTAGATAATAAGGTGTTTATCTCGCCTCCCCATGTTGCCCAAACTCAAATCCTGCCGGCTAATATACGTTGCTAAGGGTACTTGTACTACGTATAATTATGATGAAGGTTTTGACATAATTATTTATTGATTGTTAGGTCCCGATCGGATAACATTTATGTTTTATACTTTTAGTTTTTAATTCACACCACAACAGAAACTTTTCTCGGTGTTTTATTTGCAGAAACTTTTTATTTACCTTTATAGATGAATATCACACAGATCCTTGTCGAGTATTAATTTTACTTTGTTTTGTAAAATGTAAGCACATCATCCACATTGACGAAGAAGAAATTCAGCTTTAAAGAGAGGGTAACTCATAAAGTACCCAAGCAAGTAAATTAATGGGACCATCGCGCGAGCTATATCAAACGAAAACCAAATCACTTAAATCCGATCAATAATCACGGAGAAATCGCTGGACAAAACACAAAATAACCCTCCTTTTAAAATAGTACCTATACTCAAACAAAATAGCAGTCGTTGTTCCCTGAGACAGTTGCTTTTGAATTTTAAGCAAAATTCAGAAATATGTAGTGCAGTGTTCTTAACTGTACATAGTGTTTTAATAAAAGATATAAGTAATGATAGTTGTTCTTGTTAGACCAGAGCGCTTACTGGCCCATTTTCCTTTCCTCGGTGGAACATAACGACCGTTTTATGCAACCGTTGTAATGCCTTTCTGTTGTACATAATCTCCGTATAAATACTACCTATTTAATGACAGATAAAAAAAATCTTAACTAAGATGAAAGACACTTGCTCTTCCCGCCATTCTTCATTCACCTTCATGTTGCGGATCCTACTTTTTTTGTCCTATGTATTTCTTCGGTTTCGAGTTTTAAATGGTATTACTGAATTTTAAATACCCCCATGACCCCCGTATTTTTTTTGTGCGCTTACGTGCTTGATACATTGTGCGCTATTGTAATCGCAATTTTTCTTACCAAAAATACAATTCGTCTCCCATTAGGTTATAGCATAAATTGCACTACATTATTGGTTTGATATTAAACAGCATAGTCGGTTCGGCGATGTGTCCGGTTACACCCAATAAAACGGATAATATTGTAAGTAAAATTTATAACTAACTAGCGGACCTGCCAGACGTCGTCGTCCTGCCCGGACCTAAACCAATTGTAAATCTAAACCATTCTCCAATCCACTTGAACACATACAGAAAGTTTCATCCAAATCAGTTCAGCCCTTTAGGAGGAGTTCAGTGACAAACACACGTACAGAAGAATTATATAAATAAAGATAAACTGACCAATTAATAGAAATGGGTGTTTTGTGAAAACATAATACATAAAAGAGAATATCATCGATAAGTATCTGAACTCACTGAAAATTATAAATTGATTTTCATCTGTACAAATAAATTAAAATGGAGTGTCTATTTGTAATTTCAAAATAACAGCTTTTTGATGAATAATAAGATACTTTTATAATTAAAGTAAAAAGCTGTTAGGTATACAGTTTTTGTGTTTGTCTTTTCCGGTTAATCTCCAAAACGGCTGAATCGATGTTGACGGGACTTTTTACTGGTAGATAGCTAATTTTATAAGAAATAACTTAGGTTATACTGTTATTAAAAAAAAAAAGGTATAGGGTTCCGGGCGAACAGAATAAATCTATTGAAATAATCAACATAATCTGATTCAAATAGGGAAGTTATTGTTTTTTTTAATAATTTGCTAGCTTTTATTGAAAACACAATAAACAATACAACTTTTATCACCGATGTTTATATCATTGTTTCTGATTTTTCTTGCAAATCATGATTTAGCCGTTTTCTAATAAATATTAGCATTAATACCTATTAAAATCTAAAACCTCTTTCTCTAGATCACGTTTTTAGGGTTCCGTAGCCAAATGGCAAAAAACTGAACCCTTATAGATTCGTCATGTCTGTCTGTCTGTCTGTCTGTCTGTCCGTCTGTCCGTCTGTCCGTCCGTATGTCACAGCCATTTTATTCCGAGACTAAAAGGATTACACAGTTGAAATTTGGCAGGTAGATGTATTCTGTAAATGTAATGTCGCTTTTTGATTTTTATGTAAAAATAAAAAAATATAAGATTAAGAGGGGGCTCTCCATACATGGAATTAAAACTAAAAAAACTTCTTTTCATCAAACCTACACATGAGGGGTATCTATGGATAGGTCTTCAAAAATGACATTGAGGTTTTTAAAATCATTTTTTCTCAAAGTCAATCGTTTCAAAGATAGACACATCCAAAGTGGTAAAATGTGTGCCCCCCCCCCCTAACTTTTAAAGTAAGAGAGTGACAATTCTAAAAAAAATATATATTGTAGATCTCAACAAAAACTACCAACCAAAATTGGTTTCAACGAGATCTAGTAAGTATTTTTTTTTAATACGTCATAAATCGTAAATCGCAATTTACCGCGCGTTCATTCAATCAACTCAATTATAAAAATTGTGTTAACATTATGTTACTTGCTGCTACGGAACCCTTCATGGGCGAGTCTGACTCGCACTTGGCCGGTTTTTTTAAAGACATTTTCATGAATTATAAATAGGTAAGTCGTATGTGCAGATCACTTAATTCTCATAAAAAATAAACAATAAAGATGTTTTAAACATATAAAGACGTAAAAATATTATTAGGACCCTATCATGTGAAAATAAATGTAAAATATCTCCACTAGATCTATTAAAATAAATAAGTCAGTCCCAAGAACTTTCGAGAGTGACATGCAGTACATATGAAAACCAAAAGAAATACAGCTAGAATTAATTAAGATTAGACATCGCTAGATGAATAAAAACCAGCCAATAAAAAATAACTTCAAAAGGAGACAACTTCACCTGTCACAAGAGCAAATATATAATAATATTATATCTAATATTACCTTACACTTAAACAATTTTTATTTTGGAAGTTGCAAGTTTTTTTTGTCTAGTGTTCTTCTGGAACACTGCTTAGCACGAGGTCCTGGGTTGGATTCCCATGTCAAGTAAAGTGTTATTGGGTTTTTACACCCGGAATATCTCGGTGGGAGCCACGGAGTCTTGTACCCAGTCAATGCCAATAGGGTCGCCCCTATAAAATTTAACTGATGAAATGTGGGTGTATTAATATAATAGGCCACACTTCTACCTAATCCTTAAGGAATTATAAGCATAATTTTTGTTACATTATTTAATAATATTAATTAGATGAAGATAAAAAACCGGCCAAGTGCATGTCGGACCACACACAATGTAGCGTTCCGCAAGTCCGCAGTTGCCCATCAAAATATGTGAACTTACTAAACTAATTAATCACCCTGCCTACCTGCCTTCGAACGATGATTTTTATTGTAAAAATAAAACAAACTTACATTTGCAGTTTTGAGACCTGCGCTCCCATACATTATGTACAGGAAAATATTTCATGCAAGTACATTTTATAAGTTGGTCGACTATTACTCGTAAACTTGTAAAGCCTGCTTAGCTGTGATAGTTTTCCTTTTATTTTCGTTATATATGCTACTACCATGAATTTTTTCACACGCCCAAACACAACCCGCATAGGTGGTTTAGGTAGGGTTGAGTAATAAAAAATTGCGCTTTAAAGCACTTCACAAACGAATCCGTTAATCGGAAAACTGTTTCAGCAAACTAGCAATGTTTTTTAAAGACCTATCCAACGACATACCACACATTAGACTTTGCGAGAAAAACAAATCACCCACACTTTAATGTGTCTGGAGATACCCTAACAATATAATTATCAATATTTTACTTTAGCACTTTTTCGACGTAACTCATTTATATATTCATGCCAAATTACAGCTTTCTAGTACTAAGAGTCTTTGAGATATAGTGCGGACGGACAGACAGACAGACGGACATGGCGAAACTATAAGGGATAATAATAATAACTATAACTATATTGACTTCGGAAACCTAAAAACATCAAACACATTTTGTCTCAGCGTTACTGAAAAAACTCCTTGATAAGTATCAAGGAGTTTTTAAGTAGAAACTTATAAGTATAAGTTTCTACTTGTGTAGGGAATATACATGATGTGATAGAATAGACAGTAAAAAATCAGATATAATTATTTAGTACCCACCCACACGTTCTAAAGCATTTATACCAAGGAGAACCTGATCTGATTTTTTACTGTCTATTCTATCACATCATGTCAGATTAGGTACATTTACTCGACCAACCATATAATTTCAAGACGTAGCTAATTGCCTTAAAACAGAACCCAGATTCACTAGATAATATAAAATTGGTTAGGGTACCTACTTAACAAGCCATGTTAGATTATTAAAAAACAAATTGTTTAAATTACTTCTATTTCTTTTTGTGTTTGTAGTTTATGCAACACATGCAATTTAAATAATAAAGAAAATATTTTTAATTAATTAATTATTTTGGCCAGATCGGTTTACGACTATGCATCATAATATTCACAATATTAGTAAACTACTTTGAGAGATGCTAATTTTGATCGACATACTAATACGTGCTTTGAAAATAGTCCAAACTGCACAAGGTTGATAATATGCAGTTATTACCAGATCATGGTATGGATTAGATTCTATTGCATGCATGATGCAATAGAATCTAATTATTTAATTATTCTAAGTAACTTTTAATTGCAATGATAT
This sequence comes from Diarsia rubi, assembly GCA_932274075.1. Lineage (NCBI taxonomy): Eukaryota > Metazoa > Arthropoda > Insecta > Lepidoptera > Noctuidae > Diarsia > Diarsia rubi. Next base: position 11,655,286 of record OW026424.1, on the reverse strand, counting down.
AATTATTTATTATAAACATTATATTTTAGCAAATTCTAAATAGAGGTATATAAGGAAAACTTAACAAAAATAAAAATCTGGCCAAGTGCAAGTCGTACTACAAACAAACGTCATTTTTTTCCGTACCAAAACGGAAAAAATGACGTTTCTTGTATGGAAGCACCCCTTAAATATTTATGTTATTTTGTTTATAGTATTTGTTGATATAGCGGCAACAGAAATACATAATTTGTGAAATTTTCAACTGTCTAGCTATCGCGGTTCTTGAGATACAGCCTGGTGACAGACAGGAGGACGGACGGACAGCGAAGTCTTAGTAATAGGGTTCCCTTTTTACCCTTTGGGTACGGAACCGTTAAAAGTGACAAAACTAATCTCTTGGCATGTTTTAGTTTAATTATATAAACCTAAATAAAATTAAAACACATTCCAGTAATAAATAAATCCTGCTATTTTTAGACATTGTTATTTTTTTGTCCATTTCTATTACCATTTCCATAAATATCTATACAACAACTTTAAGTTATAAATAAAAGCCTGTTTAACTTGTTTGCATTTGTGGAAACACAACTAAAAGCAAAAATGAATGCCGAATTACTTATACTAACCTAACTTTTCTAAAATAAACGTACATTTCTCCTCTGCAAAGAAAACGTTTTCATTTAAAAAAAAACCGATTATGTTAACAATGGGGGTTAACCATTACTTAAGAAAAATAGTTTTTGAGGAACTTCGATATAATTTTTTTCAACCTTAACCTTAAACTGAACGAAGCTTCGTTCGTAATTTCACACGACTTTAGTGTCGCAGTTCATTGAAGACGGCTGTTCTCCAAATTTCAACTGTGTGATGTCAATAGTCTCGGAGTAAAATTAATGTGACATACGCATGGCCAAACAGACACACAGACAGGACGTATAAATAAGTGTTCCATTTAGCAATGGAACATATTTCGACTTCTAAGGGTTTTTCATAGCCACTAAAAAGTACGATATATTTCTAACAACAGGAGTGTACTTACATCCATGCAAATAGGGAGGGGCTACGTTCTATTTCAATCTATTCGGTCGAGCGAGCGCGTTGATCACAACGCTGGGTGCAATCAGCGCCTCGTATGCATCGTTGCAACCCGACAATGATAGTACCTCCATAGTCGCCCAGTCGCAACGTTACCACACTGACTGCCGGTAAACAAACACTAGCGGCCCTAAAATGCCACCTTTCAAACGCTTCTATTCCTTCCATACAAAATCTCTAATTTTGTGTTTTGATCCCTCAGTTGAAACATACTTCAGTTTGAAAGGAAAACCAAAATGTTAATGTGCAAAAAACATTACCATTGAAGAACATACTCGTGGTCCGCCTGGGGTTTTCCTCTAAATAACCGCGCAGTGTCTTAGTTATAATTATCATTTATCTTTAGGATCTACCTACCTAAAATAACATTAGTGCAGCTTATTAATACGAGGTTTATTTATAGTTCGTATAAATTAATGTGTAAGAGTAGTAACCTAATTAAGGCCACTACTTATAATTTTATTCCATACGTTTTTTTTAAAGAGTTAACATAAAACCAATTTCGTAATAACCTCTACGCTAAGCCGCGGATCAAAATATTCTATGCGTGGTCTCAGATAATGTTTTGCATATTTTTGCAATAGGAAGCTCCACCCATTAGGTATGTAAGCATTTTAATTTGATTGTTGTTAAAAATAAAAACGTTAATTGTTCTGTTTTGCTAAATATACCTTTATTGCATGCGCGAGATAAATTAATTAAGTGTAATTGCTGTAAAGTATACTCATTACTGTAACAGGCCTACTTGTTGTACGTACCTACTTGCACATGTTCAGACATAAAACTTTTTTGTACGCCCAGCTTAATATAGTTCTGGGTTATTTCGTAAAAATGGGCAAAAAGTTTGATTTATTGTATTTTTTGCGGTTCAATACAATGCTCGCAAACTAATGTATGTTGTAACTTTACGCACAGGCATTGCATTTTACAAGTGAGTGCCTGTGCCATGTTTAGCAGTTAAATGCGCTACCTGAGGCAATGTTTATTGCGACAATTTTTTTGTGTTGTAGATAACTTTTGTGTTGTAAGTCTTGAGAAAAGAAATCCTTAACTTTAACCACACTTATAAGGTAATGTATATTTAATTATTTTTTAATTAATAACCCTAGTTGGAAACAGAATATTAAGGGCAAAAATATATCAATCCCGATGATCTCTGATAATCTTATCAAGAACATTGTTTTCTGTGTAAATTAGTGGTATAACGTAGCTAATCTTTTTCTGAGTTTATATTACTTTCAGGAATTTACAATAACCTCTCCTATTTATAATTTTTGTAATACAATATGCCTATTACGATTATAAAACGGTAGGTATAAAGGGTGTAAAAGTACCCTTAACGCAAACGAAGGGCACTTGTTCTCCCCACCACTGCGCTAATTTTTTGGTTCTAGACCATACCTAGCAACCCCCTAGTTACGGAGATATTGGGGGTCAAAGTTCCAAATTTTGCACAGCTGTTTTTGTAAATACTAGTTTTTCAGGTTAAAACTTTACTTAAATTACCTCCATGACCCGTTTACTATTCAAAGCACCCATTGAGTTTTCCCGTAAAATGTGATTTTTGAAACCAAAAAAAAAAGTCGTTTCCCAGCAAAAATTTTTGTGTAGGGGTACTTAGTTTGATGTTCAGAATGCTTGGTTGACGTATGTTTGAAGGGTTAATTTACACCCTGTATACACCTGTTATAATAGAAGTCATCGGGCCGGATGATTTAGTTTTTGACTAAGCCCTGAACCAAACAGTCTACGCAGATCATCATTTAACAACTTAAACAAATTACTGAAGTCATTTCCTTTTGTTATATTGTTATGTGATAACAACTGCCATGACGTCTTACATATGCTAATTGTATTTTACTAGTCGAGCTCTGGTGATTTTGGTATTGTTTATGCAAAACACCATTTGCGACGTAATTAAAAACCATTTATGTTTTAAATGACACGTATGACAGAAAAATATGAAGACTGCAATTTTCTCTTAAAAATGATAAGATAACAAAAACCCAACAGTGTTTTTTTACACATATTTTCTGTTTTCCTAATCATAACGTATCTTCCGAAAATATGTAAAGATAGTCCTCACATTAAGAGTATAAGCAGATGTATATTTCTGTCGAAGATATGAGATAACTACCTATGAGAGATAAATATGGTAGACAGGTAAGTGATAAGAACATGGTGTACACTTATGATAAATTAATTAAAATTTTCAGTTCAAATCAAAATAAAATATGTATTTTTATTAGGTATTTAGTGATTAAATCTTCGAATGAGGCAGCTCATAACAGGCGGGATACCATTTTCCTGAAAAAAAAAGAGCTAAAAAAAATCCTAAAAATGGATACAAACAAAACCAAGATTCATGTTTTAACAGCAGCTACTAGAAAGACGTTATTTTTATCGGTACTTTAGTATTTTTTTATTCCACTATGTCTATTTATTTTCTTAGGTGCCATTAGCGAAGCAGTTTTTTTATTTAAATTAATAAATATAGCCACACCTATTTGCCATTAGTTTCGTTAACTGACAAAGGAATATAAAAAACTATTTAAGAACCCTGGCTAAGATTATAAGAACTAGTTTTAAATGTAGTACAGGAAAAAAAATAGTTTGATATGTAGTATGTGTCTAGTAAATTCGTTTGTGTTAGTAATTCGTGTTTCGCATAATGTCTCGACCGTAAAGGACTTGTAATGAAGCTATTAGTTACGGTGAATGATTAATTTATTAAATAAGCTTGCAGACACTTTACATTCTTATTAGGCAGACCTTAGAAAAGTATAGAGTTTTTTGTTTTACTTTACATATTCCAAGATAGGCATGACAGGTACCTTAATAAAAGCAAGTCAAGGGACCGTTAAAGAAGGTACATTAACAAAAAAAATATGAGAGTACTAACGCTCGTGTAGCGTGCTTATGGCTTTCGAAGCGGAATCAGCGTAACTGCTACGGGACGTCATACGAGACGCCTACGCCTACGAAAGCCGTGGAAGTGCAGGCGCAGGACCTATCCCCGTAGTCGAAACAAGTTCAAAGATGTCCCTAGCGCAGCATCAAGTGGCTTCTAATGTTTCCTTGCTCGAAAGATCTCAATTCCAGAATATTCCATTCAAACATTAGACATCGTTTTTCCGCACAATTACTCGACGGTTTCCTCTATCTTAAGAGTAGTTCAAAAATCTAAGCACGTTCAGTAAAGTGCGAACGGACAGTTCAATGGCAACGACTGACCGATAACCGGTCGACATTACTGTCAGATCGGCACTACGTAAACATCAACATGTTACTACGGAAGCAACAACTCACTTCCGTACACACTTCCGAAGATATATTTTTTAAAGTCAAGGTAAGGTTTGGGCTCGTTTTGGTGACAATTGGTACCTCCTAGAATTAAGGGAATCGGACTGAGTCAAAAAAATATCACTCTTATTAGTCCTATCGAAAAATATTGGATACGTGTTTTTTATTTTTTTTTATTATTAATAATTGTGACGTTATCTTTAGGTAAAAAATGTACTGACATGTGACGTTCTCGTGTAGTTCACGAGTTTTTAAAGCCCTTTCTATATGTCTTCATTTTTTAATAGCTAATTATTATTATTATTAAAAGGGGATAGAACCGATGTGGCATATCAAATTTTCGAAATCGCGGCCCACGATGAAAGTGGAATGATATTAAACAATAATAATTTAGACGAACAAAAAATATCCAGTAACACGGTACCCCAGTGTCACGCTACCGAGATATTTGAGGGTAAAGATCGACAAATGAGTGTAGGTGCAATGAAATGCTATTTTATGCCAAAGAATAGTTTTCTCGTGCTCCTAGTAGTATGTAATGTACCTACTCTCTTTCAACAAATAGTAATAATAATAATCAACGCCTGTATACACGTAAAAGGTCTATTTTCTATGTGGTCATTGTAATCATATGTCGATTTTTACCTTCAAATAACTCGATAACGTGACACTTAGGGGTACCATGTTACATGACATTTCTTGTTCGTCTAGGTGCCTCACATTTCTTGTCCTCTATGCATACATACTAATGGGCTGAGATTTCTAAAAAAAACACAATGGCGGTGGGTTGACCTGCCAGCTCCCATACAAAAGAGTTCAAACCTCTTTATGTTTTAAAAATCAATTATGGTTAAAAACCCTAAATTATTCATTTATGAAACAAATTTTTTGTATTTAATTAAATAAAATGATTTTTATATGCCAGCTTCCATACAAAAAAGTTCAAATCCCTTTCATAGCTACTTCGATGCCCACTGAAATAAATATTTTGGTAATAAATAATAATATAGAGGCTCTATATTATTATGCTCTATATTATTATTTATAACCAAATAAAAATATTCAAATCTTTAAGGGTTTCGTTTTTACCATTCGCCTACGGAACCTTAAAACATAGTATTATTAACATACTATTATTTGGAATTCTTAATGACTTACATTTTGTCAGTTGCCTACCTACCGAAATACAAGTTTTGTGTTAGTTATGGGTAAGGTATAGGACCTTTTTTAATGAAATGGTCGTTCTCACATTCATAACACGTGGCATCATCATGGCTGTGCTAATTCAAATTCTAAGACCAGTTTTTCGAATTACCTTAGAATTATTTTTATAACCTTTGACTCTGAATTTTCCTTCAAACTTTAGAAATTCAATGTATTACTTTAAAGTTATTATTATCGCTATTGAATAACGTTTAATATACCTACATTTAACGTACCAGAACTATAGATACTATAGAACAAGAGTCCTAAAAAAATCGGAATCGGAAGTATAAACTCAAAATGCAACACTGGTTTCAGTGCTAAGAACAGTTTCAATATCAATGTCATAAACTCGTACTCAGTAAGACCTCTACATGAACAGTTAGTGCCCTTGATCATGATTTACATAATATAAATAAAAATATGGCTACGCAGTCATTAAACTTTTTACTAGCCATCCATTCAATGCATTATGGCCAGTGTGAACGTGCCCGTATTGACAGTTGTTTGACAATAATATTGCTATCGTTCAAACTTCAAATATGTTTATACAAAGATAGAGAACAATAAATACAATACTGCATGATAAAAATGCATGTTTGTACTGGCTAGATTTCAATATAAACTAGTTGTAAAGGAAAAACTTCTGTATATCCATTACTAAAGTGCGTCAGTGGGTTATCATTTGTATTCATTCAACACCACAGCTGATAATACATATCAATCAATAATACTGCACATAAACTTATCTATAAATAAGTACTTAGATTAACTATTAATTCAATATTTATGAATAACTTAATAGATTAAGTAAAAGTACGTATTAATCGTGTACACAACCTTGTTTAGAAATTCTGTGAGAGGAGACATTGGTATTAATAAATATATATTTTTAATTTTATTAAGTGCTTGCATGTTCATATATGTTTGGAATGAATATAAGCTGCTATTTTTAATTTTATGTAAGGATAAAACAGATTGTGCCTTGACCTCTAATGTAATCGCTATATTTACGATACTAGTGCTAAGTGAAAGTCTTAACTGTTCTACATACGATTAATAAAATGGCTATGTAGTCACTGGTTGCAAAAGCTTTTGGATAATGTAGTTGCTTTCTAGTGCAAGTCACCACTGGAATAGATACATAATTTCTCTAATGTTTATTTAGATAGATAGCTAGTAATTAATTTAGTCTCAAAAGCAGAATTGCTTCTTTAAAATAATATTTTAAATAACATCAAAACATAACTTCACGTCTGTTATCTCGAAGGGTTAGGCAGATGTGAACCTCAATAGTTCAACCACATTTTTCCTGTAACGTTTAAGTTCCACGTAACAGGAGGCGAGTCTATTACCATAAATCCGTGGTTACTATACTAAAAAATACCTGATAAAAAAAACCTAATAGCACTTTGCCCGGGAATCGAACTCAGGAGCTCATGCTCAGCAGTTGCACTGGCGAGCACTAGACTAACGAGGTATTCAATCAATAATATTTTAACAGTTTTAAAACCCACGTTCTTATTGCATGTGTACATTACACCATTATAGTTAGCGGACATGAAGAACACGATATATTAGGCATTGTCTACTTGTACGTCCTACCGTCATTGCCGTAAGTTCCGTTCACCTGTCACGCGGTGCAACCTGCAATTTCTAGGTGTCGCCCTTCACTTGAAGATTGTTGATGCAACTGCGCATAATAGTAGCTACACTACTCCACCACTTTAGCTAAATTATACCTTTATTATGTACACACGGCGCACATCAAACTATACATTTCCAGTGAAACATTGGCCTCGGTTTGCAAAGATTTCCCGTAAAATGAGAACTCCGAGTAAACTCGGTTTGTATAGCTTGATTGTTCGTCGGGTGTACATAGTTTTGGTGTCCTTGTTTCGTATTGAGGCTGAAAATATTTAGAATGTCGTGTTTTGAATCCTCTTCGACGTTTTAGTTCAGACAACGTACCTATTCAAATGGCATTGTGTTTAAATCTAAAAGTTTCTGCAATCCTCATTATTAGAGGAATGAAAACATTGAAAGACCAGACATTATTTGCGTTAATTTTTAAAATTAAATTAAAACTTTACGAGGTTATTTACACTTATTTAACTTGTATGTTTTTTTTGTGCAATCTTTTGAATAGGTACTTCCTTTCACAAGGATATAAATAAACTAAAAGCTTATGTTACTTTAATTAAACAAACATTAGCCACTGAATTCAAACAATAAAGTATAAAACACTTGCGAGACATTTGTTAGTAAACAATGGTGTCGATTACCACTACACAACACACGTCTTCCTTATCACTCACAACACAGCACACGGGCATTGAATTGATGAAATGAACAGTTAAATTATTTTAATCCATGACGATATTTTTTAATTATAAAGAAAATGAACTCCCAGCACATCTTTATGCGGCTAATAAATCATACGGGAAACAAAATTAAGTGACGTCAGCAAATTGACAGTAGCTACTTTTCATCTATCTGTGTGTGTTTGTATGTGATATTTTCGGTAGATGAGTACATTTCCGGGATGCATTCCTTGCTAGTGTACCAAATTGTTTTGTGAACTGTGTACAATCACGAACAGTTACTTGATACTCGTAGCGACGTATAAAAGTAAAGCCATGTCTTTCTCTTGTATTTTTTTGAAGATACTTATACTATTTTGAGACCCATATTATGAAATAGATCTTTAATCAAAGCTGCATTATTTGAAAAAGGAAAGAGAAAATCTCTCCCGAATCTTCCTAAGTTTATACATATACTCGTGATACCATCCGTATTAGGTATGTATGTACCTACCATACATACTGAAGACGGATGATGCCAGTTATTTTTTGTATTTATAAATAAGTGCTAACGTAACGCAGGTAGGTATACCACACAGGTAGGTAGTACCTATTTTTTATAAATGTTGAATTATTTTAGTATCCCTTCATATTTATCTCTTCATTTTTCAAGCGGCTTTTTAGGGATCCATACCCGAAGGCTAACTAACGGGACCCTATTACTAAGCCTCCGCAGTCCGTCTCATCTTATGATCCGTATTATGTAGACAATTGATATGTTCACAGAATTCGTATTTCTGTTGCCGTAACAAATAATAAATTTAAAATAAAAGGCTCCTCTCCTGCTACAATGGTACAGAATCCTTCATGTACGAGTCCGACTCGCACTTGGCCTGCTTTATTATATTATTATGAGGTTTTGCTTCTGATTTGTTATTCCTACGTTTTTAATTTTAATTTATTAATAATAATTATGGTCTTTACCTGCACGTATTACTCATTTGATTAAAATATGAAGTCAAAACATGTTGATGGATGTTTTTGAATTTTGGATCGGATGTTTACTTCGGACTAAATGTACTTAAGAAAAATATTATCCAGTTGTTCGTAAATGGTTTATAAAACGCAAAAGGGCATGTTCTGTAGAACAATTTCGGATTGAATTATGTCGCAACGTGTTTCCTTAATTTGTCAAGTTTCGCGAATGATCCTCTATCGATTTTATTAGAACAAAAAAATCATTTGGATCACACTGATACAATTTGCGCAGTAGGCAACGCAATGAGGTAGCGGAAAATTGATCAACGCATCAAGAATGCATAGTTTACACTGAAAAAAAAGAAGCTATAAAAATCGCTAATGCAAATTCTAATTAATGGTTTCAAGATCGCCTTTTAAATTGTAATTGATTTATTAATGAAGATAACAAGCGGAAACCTCAAACAGCTAATCAAACAAGTATAGACGTAACAATTATTTATCTAGTTAATATTTATGCACACTCGATTATGAACTTTAACATCGTTATGACTAGTTTATAATAAAAAGTTCATTTACCTACTCACATCTTGAAGTAACTGCATAAGTATATAGTTATGAGATAATTAAAACTTTAAGTTCTAATTTTTATTTTCACTAACAGGGCGAAAACTGGGTACTGTCTTGCCTTGCAAAAGAGATATTTTAGGGTAAGGTATTAACCATCAGTTGTTTCTACATGTTTCCTATTATATAAACAAATCAGTCATCAAAAAGCTAGGCTATCGGAAGTCAATTTTACCACTTATAACTACGCATCCGTAGTACCAACTGAGTCTGAAAAGAGTAGGTATATCACCGACATAAACAATATAAAAAAGCAACGCAATCAAAGGCACCTTGTTAAAATTTTATATTCTTTTTATCTAGTAGCTCGTTTAGACATTCCCACTGTCCCCGGAGAGGCGTGTGAATAAATGAAAGGGTCGCCTGACGTACTCTTTCACAGACTGCTCAGATATGCAAAGAGGCCTTAGGCAGAGGGACTTGTGTCTATGGCGCACGTTTTCTCACTATCATCTGATATAGTCTACGTGGATTATGTTTTCACGCAGATTATAAAACTACGCGCGGAAAACGAAAATGCAACGGTGATCATAAATATTTTGAAACTTATTTGCATTTAGCCGTGAGGAAGTTAAATATGAATAAAATAATTGTACAAACTGTATTTATGGACATAACATTTATGGTTTCTAAATCGGATACTATCCTTGTAAATAATGCCAGTTTCCAAGATAAAGCATTTATTTTGGGTCCTAACGGCAAGGCAAGTCGGCGACCTCAACACACAATTTTATGACATAATTGTTATATTCCTAATCGATTCTAGCTATTCCATTGGCCTCGACTATATTTAGGAAAAAAATGTTAATTTGTTAAATTACCTTAAATAAATAGACGGAAAAACAAATCGGAATTCGGAACCATATACGCACAATTATCTTTGTTCCGATTAATATTTGGTATGCTTTTAAAGGTCAGTGTGTCTGTTCTGTGTCTAGGTTAGCGCCAATTATGAACTTGTCGTCCTTTGATCAACATTCAGAAGCCGGCAAAGGATCTGGCCACCTACTTACCACTCGATTATATAATAGGAAGTAAACAGTAGTTTAGGCGCTGCTATCCGACCCTTGGGCCTTGACCATGCTTTGATAAATGTCATGATCAATTGTCACTTCCCTGAAAGTAAGGATTGATTTCTCTTCCGAACTAAGTGGTTGTTCTTGAGTACTTGATAGTTTTTCTTCGAATATCAGCTTACTTAAGTGCACGGACGTGTTAGAAACGCATACCTACTTTTGATCTTGAGTGCACTTATGTTTCCGGAAAATAAAATGTAGGGACAAGACACATCATCTGCCTAGCCTTTTTCTAAGTATATTGGGGTAGGCTTCCGGTCTAACCGCATGCATCTGAATACCAGAATTTTACATGAAGCGCTGGCCTCTCTGACCTACACAACTTAGTTAGTACTGGGTTATACAATAGCCTATGGTAAAACTGGTTGTCAGAATTTCGGGCCACTGACTACTAAGTATCTGTAGGTAACGATTGTAAAAGATCTACTAATGTCAGCCGGGACCAAAGGCTTAACGTGCTTTTCCACGGAGCATGCGGTCAAGCGGCTTAACCTAAAGATTGATACGAGTGGCTATTATTATTTAGCCATGAGCGAAGAGACAAGACACAAACAACGTAAATAACAATACCATTTACGTTTCTGAAAATAAGATCATTTAAATGCAGCAGGAGCGTAGAAGTCCAATGTTGAGACGTAATGTGTTTTTAATTAATTTATGTGTCACAAGAATACGTTTTAATAATAACAATAGGACATAAGATCTTTCTATTAATAAATGCGTGTTTATTATGTTCTTTTTACATAACGCAAGCTTGCATTGTAAGACTAAGATGATTAATGCTATGATCTAAGAATTTTACGCGTTAGATCACCGGAACCGATTTCCTGGTACACATCAACCACTAAGTTGGCTGTGAACAGTCACTAGCACTAAATTGTATACCCATAGCAAAATACAAACCCGATGTTCTCGTGAAACAATAGTTTTTACTTTAATTAAGACCTATTTCGTCATAGTATGAGTTCAAAAATGCTGTGTGCCGTGGGACACACGGGTCCGGAAAGAGATAAGATAATAATCAATACAGCAGGTGAAAATCACGTATAAAAGTTGCTGTGTGTAACCATATTAGTGATCGAGTCTGTACTGGGAAATCGACCAACGAAAGAGATTAGTAGTGACTCAGTACAGTCAATACTTTACATATTAGTGATCGAGTCTGTACTGGGAAATCGACCAACGAAAGAGATAAGTAGTGACTCAGTACAGTCAATACTTTACATATTAGTGATCGAGTCTGTACTGGGAAATCGACCAACGAAAGAGATAAGTAGTGACTCAGTACAGTCAATACTTTACATATTAGTGATCGAGTCTGTACTGGGAAATCGACCAACGAAAGAGATAAGTAGTGACTCAGTACAGTCAATACTTTACAAGATCATTTCGTTCCCTCGAAACTTAATTGAAGGACGGAAGTTAATGTGATATTAATCGAATCAGCTTGTTTTCGACACTCAATCAAAATTGTTGCTAAAAGACCAACCTTTACTTGTAGATTACTACATTTGTTATGTCTGCATATAAGTCCCATTTTCGACAGAATGTGCATTCGTATCCAAAATAAACAATCGATCACGTGGCAACGCTGCAGATATAAACTGCTCCAAAATAAACAATATTACCTATTAGTAACAACAGCACTAGATATTTTGGTTCTCGAAACAATATTTTGTTAAAATCGTACATTTTAAAACCGGTCATAAGAATGTGGCGTAGTAGAAAAGTTAGATAACCAATTTTGTGATGCCTATGAACTCTTGACTTTTCCTTTGGTATTTATTACTCCTATAAACGGTATGAATAATTAAGCCACTTGGTAATTAATTTGTCAGTGACATGTAGCGTAGGTATTACTGTCGTTTTTGGTATTTATGTTATTTTTTAGGGTTCCGTACCCAAAGGGTAAAAACGGGATCCTATCGCTAATTGAGACCGAATTGTCCGTCTGTCTGTCACCAGACTGTATCTCAACAACCGCGATAGCTAGACAATTTAAATTTTCAAAAATCATGTATTTCTGTTGCCGCCATACAACAAACGCGACATTTTTTCCATTTGGTACGGAACCCTTCAAGTGCGAGTCGGACTCGCACTTGGCCAGTTTTTTCACATTGTCTCTACTATTTAACAATAAATAACTCACAACCTCAGTTAAAATGTTTATATCGTTTAGAATTATAATATGTCTGAACTTGACATTTCGTTCTCAAATAAAAACAAATTACTCATTCAGAGATAATTTATGATTTATTATTCGGTAACAAGTTAAGAAACCACAGGATACCTAAAACCATAAGTGGCTACCATATAGCCTATTGAAACACAATAAAATGTTATTTCTCATTTAACCATGGGAATATTCATGTAATTTTCGTGACAAAGGAAAATTGTACAACCATAACTACCATACAGTCTAAATAGGACCACGTAAGTATCATAGTAAAATTGTTTTAAGCATTATGTGAATTAAGTCTCAATAATTTATTATTAAAAAGTGTCAGTTTGTTTCATGTATTTTAGTGGCTCGTGACTTTAAACGGATTCGTTTAAAATTGTGCAATTTTAAACGAATCCGTTTAAAGCATAATTTAAATAATAAATGGGTGTGTCATTTTAAATTGTGAATTTAATTCTAAATTCTCCGGAGGGTCGACGCTCTTTAAATATATTCAAGCGCTTGCGCAAGGAGTACTGATAATACTGTTCATTGTTGTTTCCATTTTCTCATCATAACGTGTGTTAGTAAGACTCAAGAGATTTTGGCATTTTAATTACATATTTACACATTATACAAGATGATTTTTTAGTCACCGTCCAAATTCTGATATATTAATCTTAGGCGAAAATCATTGAATACGTGTTTTTTCTTTTAGTATCACTCAATACAACAATATTGTGATATCACATCACAAAGTTTTAACGCTTCACGGAGAACGGACAATTCTTTAGAGAAAATGATTTAATATGAAAATTTCACATATAGAGGAGCTCGTGGCTTAATAAGAACTGCCACTCGGGTCGATCTTTAGGTTAAGCTGCGCTTGCCTAGGTCGATCTGTGGATGGGTGACCGCCCATTACATACCGAGTTTCCTCCGTGCCTCGGAAAGCACGTTAAGCTGTTGGTCCCGGGTGCCATATTATAGATCTTTGGCAGTCGTTACAGGTAGTCAGTGACCTTAAAGTCTGACATCCAGTCTTACCAAAGGGTATCGTATTACCTAGTATTAACTGGGTTGTGGAGGTCAGATAGGCAGTCGCTCCATGTAAAATACTGGTACTCAGCTGCATCCGGTTAGACTGGAAGCCGACCCCAATATAGTTGGGAAAAGGCTAGGCAGATGATGATGATGATGAAAATTTCACATATCGATTTTTTTTTTAATTGTGTCTGTGAATGATACCTAATAATAATAATAATAATAATTTTATTTACACAGGCATAAAATCCCAAATTACACAAAAATAAAATAAAAAGACACCACAAAATGCCTAATGCCTAGAGAAACATTGGACAGTATAAATGTAATATTTCCCATATATCTGAGTATGTTTTGACCAGTGCGGACAAATATACAGTATGAAACACTTCCGTCCCAAACAACAGCTAGCCCATTTCATAAGATGAGTTCTTCAAATAACTGACTCATTCGCAAGAGTTCCTGGCTGGTATACCCAGTCAGATTAACCGCTTCTTTTAGAAATGGGTTTTGTCAAAACAACATTATGATTCTGCAGTAGTCGGAAGGGAGCGACGGACGGTTGGCGTCATTGCGTAGATCGACACTGACAGTTCAATCACTGATTAGTTCAATGTTAGCCGACCGGAGGGTCGAAAAGTTCACGTCGCGAATTATCGGTTAAGGGCATGCCCATTGCCATCTCTTTGTACACGGCCAATGGATTAAATGCGTTTAGTACTTTTCTTGTGCAAAGGAACTACGATCGTTGAGGATTAAGGAAAAGTTTCTGCAAATGGTTGATAGGTCGGTAGATGTGTTGATAGGTCTACCATATTTATGTAAGTATGCACCTATTTACTATAGGTGCATACTTACATAACTATGGTAGACCGTACAACTGTAGGTAAACCGTACAACGGATAACTAAGAAGTTTGAACAAACAAGACAATAAAATAGAGATGACTACATAAAATTATATGTAACCGATTATCAGCAAAATTAATTAATAAATAATATAATGTTAATTTCAATAATAAACGCGTAATCAGATGAAATATAAATAATTATGCAATTTGCATTCCTAAATATAAAGCGTGACGTCACGTGTCAAATAATTTCTGGTCCAAGTAAGACCCCAACTGAGTATATTTAGGGTCCATTATTTACTTGAAACTCCGTTTCGCATTTCACGTCCAGGAAACAAAGACATGACTAACGGGAACCACGCAATAAAAAGTACACCCAGCTTTAAACGTGTAAATGGGATTCGGGGAATAAGCGTAACGCTGGTATGTATTGAAGTGAGTAACCAGAACAGTGACCGAGTGGCAGCAGGATCGTCGAATCAGTTTCATTGAGTACGCTCACTTCCGGAGAGGTCCCCCAATGCAGACGCGGGCGTGTCGCCACACCGCCGCGATCCGACTCCAAATTATGCGAATTATTAGCACCACATAACTCTATGCAAATGTACTGGGAAACCATCGCTTTAGTTAGGCACGAACAACATTTTTTTTCGTCATAGATATCGTCAGAAAATCTACACAAAACGTTCTGAATAGACTCTATTTTGACTTCAATGGCCATTATTCTTTAAATGACTTTCCGCATATTTTTTTACCCTGTAACCCTTCGTCGTTGCTTTACATAAATCACCTTTGAATCACTGTCCTGTGACAGACAAAGAAAAACAAAAAAAGAAAATGGTAATATAAAAAAAATAAGGCTCACTGAAAAACTTAGGCAAACACGTGCACGTAAAGTCTTCCATCATGCGAGGTTTGTGACAATGTAGTCTGCCACCTGACCTTAGCAGTGGAGAAACCAGATTTCCGCGGTACAGTAAACAGATGATAATGTTTTTCTTCTCGCCCTTGACAAAAACTGTGCTCTCGGAATTTTGGTAGTCGATATGCCTATTGTCCTCCTTAAGCTGGTGACAATGATATATGTCAGTAGCGTGCTAACCAAAATACTTTACCGCTCCTGATTCCGGTCACGCGTGACACCGTTTGATCCAATCCATTTGATTTAGTACTGAATTGTAGCTCGTAAACAATATTTGTCAGTGAAAGTTTAAGCCCCTAGCTGTAGAATCTATGCAACGAAGAGATTTTGCTGATTCTTCTTTAAAAGCACCTAACATATACTTTTTCAATTAGCAGATTTTATTCCAAAAGCATTTTGGTCCTAATTTTAAATTCTGCCTTCCTGCTATTAAATAAAGATAACACTAACGCGAGACGACGTCAAACAGATACCTACGTAGTGATGGGCAGTAAAGTGTAGTCAAGGGGTAAAGAAAGGTTGGCCGCGGGTAGTCCACCGGTTATCGCGGCCTCGACATAGAGGGCGAAGAAGGAACATGGGTGGTTTTTAGTCAGTAGAAGTCTGACACTCCCTTTCGCTCTGCCCAAGAGCGGGAGGGGTTATTCGATGATTTTACACCCACCAAAAAAAAAAAAGGGTTACCCCTTTTTTTTTTTTTCGAAGAAAGGTCAATTATCAAACCATATTCATGTGCTTTCATATTAATCTTTCTTTATACCTTGACAACACACATAATTATAATCTTTATGTCATACTCAGACTTTGGTAAATAACGCATCATGCACAAACAGACTGAATGATTTAATGACTGCAAGTATAATGCAAATTGCAGTATTAATAACAAAACTATCACGTTACACATGAAATCATCTCCTACGTACTGCAGTAAATTTAATTTAACAGGTCACTAGTTGGGTTAAGATGATCACTAAAGAGGTGACGAATAGAGTGGAACCGTCACAGATTACAATATTTTTTTAACCACACCAGGAAGCAGGCCCACCCGCGGGGTGATTAAATTAATCAGTTTTTTAGGCACATTGATTGAAAAGTCTTGTGGACGATTCAATTACCGACACGTCGCTGCCGTCGCAAACTAACCACCGTAGAACTAATCACCGGCTTATTTAGTAATAACAATTCACAATTGAGCAACATTGCAACAGTGCTTGAGAAAAACATAAAACTTAGAAAGCAGGTCATTGTCAGTAGATGTACTAGAATATTGCTGATAATTATAACAAATGCATGTGTGAATAATGTGTCGCTTTGATAAAATATAACACTTATTCCAACTATTTCCCACGGTCATGGTCAACCGAGTAGTGGCTAGCTTATTAGATTGTGACTATGCCTAATTAGATCATGTATGCCTTATACCTTAGATAGGTATATCTACTGTCCAATTGAACGGATAGATTGACCGCAGGCTATTTCAATCTGTGGTCAATCAGTCTACCATTTCATGGATCTTAGGATAGGGAGTAATGAGCGAAACAGATAGGTCATCATCGAGATATTAGGCAAACTTGCTTAAGACCGTGACATTTTCTATCAAACAAAACATTTTATGAGAAAAAAGTTATGATTTTGATGATTGCCTTGTACGGATATTGACCACAGTAGTAGTTTTAGTAAGGAAGAAATCGCACACTCCCCGCTCTTATCCCCCAACTTGCTGATGCCGAAGATTCGCCCGCGTGGATGTCGGTTATCGCGCCCCAAAATAAGCCGTCTACTTGGCTTTTTTTTCGGACACCTCCAATGAATATCATTATATTGTAGCCAATGTATACAAAATCTTGACAATCACTCTATCCATTGGTGAAACAGCATGAAAATCGGTGCAGTAGGTTTGAGTTTATCACGAACAGAAAGACAGACGTGGCGAAGGATTTTGTTTAATTATATGTAGTGATGATAGTGATAGTGATGAAGACCGATCGCCTTTGAAAGGTTTCCCCGGGAACGGAATAGAAAAACGGTACATGGGCATACCCCATATGTAATTCGTTCAGTTATTTTTCACCAAAAACGTAATCTCTTATCGCTACAATAAAGGACCTCGTATCCCGAATACTTACATCTACACTAATGTTATAAAGAGGAAATATTTGCTTGTTTGTTTGTAACGAATAGGCTCCATTAATTTATTCTATTCTATTCTATTCTATTCTATTCTATTCTATTCTATTCTATTCTATTCTATTCTATTCTATTCTATTCTATTCTATTCTATTCCAAAACTACTGGACTGATTTGAAAAATTCTTTCACCGTTGGGAAGCTACACTATCCCCAGGTGACTAGGCGATAGGCTACTTTACTTTACTTTTAGGTGATAGGCTTTACTTTACCTTTTATCCCTGTATTCCCACGGGAACGGGAACTACGCGGGTGATACCGCGTGACGTCCGCTAGTCCAAAATAAAAGTAAGCTGAAACGAATAAACTAATGTGTTTATGCTAATATCTACGATTCTAACTTTTTGATGAGCTATAAATATTTGTGAGTTCACCTTAAATTTGAATTTAAACAAACTAGAATTATTAGATGATCCACGAGTTGAGCACACGAGAATTTGTTATAGCCATGACAGAAGTACAGACAACCGCTAGACGGACAATGAGCTGCCGAGCTATACATTAATGTCAAGAGATTAATCAAAACTCATCACACGATAACTTAAAAAACATTTGACTAAAGCAATATGAGAACATCTTTGAAACACGAACTTGTTTGTTACGGTAACAAAATTCTTGATTGGCGCTATTTTAAAGTGTAACTTTTGTTAGTTTTTGGTTGTTTCAACCGATTATTTTTTTCAGTGTAGGTAACAATCACAGGGTACTATTTCTAAGGCATATTAAGCAAAGATGATACGTTCATTCCGTTTTTGTTTTAGGAAATAGCTGGTTTGTTTTAGTAAAGTAATATGCTTGTCGGCGTGGAATTTTTTCCTTGGTTTATATACACCTGACCGGTAGGAAAAACAGGTGAAGTGGAACATTTTTTACCATGAATTGAATATGAGACCATGTCGGAATACGATATGTAAACATAAAAAACTCTATCAAATTAAAAATCTACGAAAAAGAACTTTATAATATATTGTCACGAAATCCCGACGACTTCCTAGTAAAAGGTTATCTAGCTATTAACCTCCAATCAGCAATTAAAACAATCATTTAAGCTTGAGGCTGAAATACTTCTGACGTAAAGTAATTTAATATTTTCAGCAGTTTTCGTGACGGTTCTAAATAGGCTTTGTTTAATGAATACTTAGTTCGCACGCATCATACCGAGGCCAGGTGTTTTACAGTTCAGTTCTGAACGTTCGTATGTAACTGTTTCATGAAAAGCAAATTCGTTCGTTGTGCTAAGTCAGCCATGCAAATCACGATAAATGTAATCGATATGCCCTCCGGCCTTGGCCCCGAATGCAGCCCGCTGTCCGCGAGATGAAGAATAATGTTTAAACGGATGACGCCTCTCCAGTTTATGTTGTAAAACTGCGCACGCAATCTTACGTTGCGTCAGATATATAATACTGAAATTGATGTATCCTATCAGACCTAGAACAATAACCTGCAAAGGTCACAGCCACGGTTTAAGACCTTGAACGGCGACTGTTGATATCTTTAAGACAAATCGCACCTGAATATTTCGTGGAAACGTCTGAAAAAACTTCTTGTGCAAGTAAACAAGGAATACCTAAAATTTGTTTAAATAAATTACCTACCTAGCTCGTAAATACCACATTACATGGTAATTAGAATTCATTAGAATCAATTAATAATGTACCTAACGTGCTACTACTGCACTGTAATACTGATGAATTGCCATATAAAGATCAACGTTACCTATCAAATTCATAGGTTCTGCTATTACGAATGTCATGAATAAAGATATTATTAATGATGCTAAAATTAACATCGATTCTATAGCAGTGAGTGGGTCATTCGTTACAGTTGCAATGATGTGAAGATCATTGTCAAGGCGCCGGCGCGGGCGCATGTGTCCGTTAATAATTGTGAAGCGCGCGTGAAATGCTCGCGAGAAAAGCACGTGCAGCGTTAAACCGGTGCACGCGACTCGATACAAGCATTAATTGAGCTTTTAGTAATTTAGACATACATTATGCACAAGACCACAGATAATAACCGATTGATCGACAAATATTAATAAAAATCAGATTGAGTTCAATTTTAGTCATATACAATAGTCTCAGTCCTCTGTGATTGAGGTCAGGTCGGCAGATGCTTTGTGCGGTTAGACAGAATTCTGAAGTAGTTAGGAACAGGCAAGGCAGAATCATTAGTAAATTATGTTCGTTTTATTATCTGTGATTAAATCCTAATCTAATTGAAATAATAACCCATAAGCGGCGGTAGTTTCATAAAAGCCTATATAAAAGCATGGCTTGCCCTTTTAACTACTCTTCATGAAAGTTTCTGAATAGCCTTATGTGCTTGCCGTATTGTTGGCCCTTAGGTACAACACTGCAGCTCATAGGTATATTGGTGTAACGCCCACCTTTCACTGCTGCAACACAACCTTCATGGGTCGGAAGTACTCTTACCATACGATTTTATATTAATTACAGATATAATTACATGTCCATACATGCTCGATATACAATCACCTATTTCTTTTAAAGTACGCTCAAAAGGGGTCATAAAAAATATACCTAAAGCTCATGTTAGCGTTACGAAACTAGATTCATTTGATTTGAAGTCGAGTTGAGATATTAAATACCCCCGGACAAGTAGACAGATATTATTAATTCGAGTAACAAAGATACTCTATATAGTAATGTAGGTACTTAGAAGTAATTAATCCTGTATATCGACCGTACAGTTGAAGAATTAGATGCTCATATTACCTACACGTTCGTGATAAATATGATTTTCCTCTTGTAATTAGGCAGCTACATACCTACGTGCATGATGATTTCAGGGGTTATTAAATAATCAACAGTTGTTCTGGTTTTTCCAAGAGGCAAAAAATAGGATAGCACCAATTTTTTTTAATATACAACTGCAATTTACTTTTAAGTTTCACAATACTTGTTATAAACGTAGAGGCTTTCCGCATTTTGTCACTGGTAAACATAAATAAAGAAGCCTTCTTCACAGTAAAAGACAGGCTACTTCGAGAAAAATATTAAAATTTGATTATATTTGACTATTTTCATTTTTGCAGCTATAATCACACACTCCCATGCATTATTATCTTTTAGAAACGTGTATTATTTTTTTAGTTTTAAGAAAAATCCTTTTCTAATCCATTTCTTTTTTGTTATTTTCAGTAATCCCAAGCCAAGGGACGATCAAGGAGAAGAGCCGGGCTGTGTCGCCCGTGGAAGACGATGGCCCAGACGTGGTGTCCGCCGTGATCGGCAAGTACGGCCGCTGGCAGATGCTCATGACGTTCCTGCTGTCTCTGTTCTCATTGCCCTGCACCTTCCATATCTACCTGCCTACGTTTACAGTAAGTTTACCTTTTCATTTTGGAGATATTTTCTTTTTAACGAACCTCGTTGGTCCATTGGACTACTGAGCATGAGGTCCTCAGTTCAATATCCACGTTGGGCAAAGTGTTATTAGGGTTTTCCATCAGGAGTTACTTAGTAGCCACCAAGAAATCTAGAGTTGTGCCCGGATGACGACAATAGACTCACATCTTATTACGTTGGGGTACTTAAACATACGTAACTATAATTTAGTGACATTTTGAAATCTGTAATTACTCACTGTTGATTGCTAAACAGGAATACTTATATAATTTTATTTTATAGTTTAATAAGCCAACGACAAAAGCTTAACCATGTAATTTTAAAACAATTTGATTTGAGACATCCTTATTTTTTATTGTAATTAGTCGGTAAATGTTTTCTGAGATTATTATTGCATAATTTAATCTTGAACATAATCTTTCGGTATCCTTGTAGATTAGATTCCTGGGTAATAGATAAACACTAACGGTTACACAACTAAAGTATCAAACGTAGTAATAGGTAATGTTCGTTTAAAAAAAAAACTTTTTCTCCTCAGGCAAAGGCGACGAATTTCTGGTGTCGAAGGCCGGATAACCTATCGAGCTTACCATTACAAGAGTGGATAAATTATAGTCAGCCGATTGACAGTTGCTCAGTTCGGACGCTTACCGCAGGGGTAACGGTGGAAAGTATACTGAATCACACCGCCCCCCTCATAGACGCCTTCCAAAGATGCGCAGAGTGGGACTATGATAGGTCGGAGGTTGGCAACACTATAATTTCGGAATGGAACTTGGTGTGCGACAGAGCTCATCTCACGAGTTTAGCTGAAGTCATGTTCTTGGTCGGTGTTGGAGTCGGCGGGGTCGTCGGTGGCTGGATATCTGATAGGTGAGCTTTAATTGCGGTCCATTTACAGTTAGTTCACATCTGACAGCAGGTTAGTTCACATCTGAAAGGCAGACTTTATAGCAATGAAAATAAAGGTCACTGTTATTTGACAGCTTTGTCAGTGACAGCAACAGCAACATAACAGCATCTATAATGTAAAAAATACAAAAATATAACTGTCATTATGACATTAGGCATTACAAATCAGAAGTAAACTAACCGTGAATCTCTTATCCGACACTAGGTAAGTACGTTAACTTAGCTGTCTCAGAGTTGAATAATCAGACCAAATAAAAAGTAAAGACGGAACTCTGCGAACAGCAAAGTGAGGCCGGTCAAATTACGCCTCGCCGTGTACATACACAATACACGCACACACGTACAACATAAACTACGCCTTGGCTTAAACTTTTTATTTGGTCTGAGACGTGTGTGCGTGTATGGGAGGCGTAGTTTGACCGGCCTCACTTTGCTGTTCGCAGAGTTCCGTCTTTACTTTTTATTTGGTCTGAGAGTGGATAATGGACATGGTTCCTTTTCTTTCCTCCATCACGGTTTTACGAAGGACAGAGATAAGGATGTCGTAATTAGTTAAACCTTATAAAACATTGTTAAACAAACACAACTGTTATAAAACATTTTCTCTTTAAACATAATATATGATCATCATTGCAGGTGCCTAGCCTTTTCCCCAACTACATTGGGTCAACTATCTGTCTAAACGGGACGCTGCTGAAAACCAGTATTTTTTTAGAATATATCATTTAAATTAAAACTTTTTTAGGAAAAACAATAGGTGCAGCTGGCCGAATTTGATAAAAATATTTTTAGATGCCATTAAATGTTTGTTTCCAATACTTTTTAAAATACATAGTATTATGGCTTGCCTAATTTTTTACAACTACATCGGCCAGTGTTTATTTTTGTCACTTTTTTGTATATACCTTTTACATCGTTACATAAGACAACCCACTTTGGTCGAAAATAATTGTAATATCCTTCCCAATTATTTCATAAAATTATATGGCTTGTCACTTCTTTGACCAAAACAGCGGATAATGCAATACAATAATTTACCTTCACAAGTCTTTAATTGCAGGAAAATAATTAAACACTTCTACAGGTCATAATAACGGAAAGACATCTAAAGAATCATGTTTGAATGAGACGTATTAATTGTTATATTTTCTTGTTTTCTAGATTCGGCCGCAAGCGCATTTTAATGAGCATGATGGTGGCACAGAGTTCGTTGGCCATCCTGTCACTGTTGGTCCGTTCCTTCGTGCAGTATGTCGTTGTGAGACTGATCATGGGCTTCGTGTCCGTCTCCGTGGTGTATGCTGCCTTCGTCCTATCGGTGGAACTGGTGGGAGGGAAGTGGGTGACGATCGCAGGAGTGTGCAACTTCTTCTGGCTGCCACTGGCGTACCTAATAGTCACTCTGTTGTCTCTACTCATGCCTAACTGGAGGGACCTGCAACTGAGTCTGTCTGTTCCCGGGTGTCTGCTGCTTGCACTGTGGTACGTAATGTTTTCGCATTTTTTTACTTCCTTACATAATGTTTTACCTAAATACAAAGTCGATGGTACGGTCGGCGTCATACTAGTAAAGTATCAATAAAACCATTGTTTTGTAATAATAACTCCATAAGTTTATTCCGAAACGTGGAACATTGTTGTTCAGTTGCTACTATTTTACCGTCGCGTCGTAAGCTTATTTATTATGCATTCAAAAGTATTTTAAGCATCAAGGTTTCAAAGTATTCATGAACAAAATTGCGATTTACAGGTTCGTCCTACCAGAATCGCCAAGATGGCTGCTCAGTATGGGAAAGACTCAGGAAGCCAAGGAAATACTAGAGAAAGCTGCAAAGATCAACAAGCGAGAAATGCCTTCAGACATCGACAAACTGCTGATGCTGCACAAGACACAGGAGACCACAGAGTTACCCAGCGTCATGATGCTGTTCCGAGGAGCACTGCGTAAGAGGACGATATGTCTGTTCCTGTCCTGGTTCTGCATGACCATTGCGTACTATGGACTACTATTAAACATTGGAAACTTCAACTTGGGCAATCTACACGTCACGTCTATCATCTTAGCAGTCGTGGAAATTCCTGCGATAGCGATCAGTATCCCAATCCTCTTGAAGGCCGGAAGACGTATTCCAATTTTCATTAGCATGCTAGCGTGTGGCCTCGCTTGTATCGCCAGCGAGCTGTTCTCGATAGCGCTCAAAGACGATTGGATCATGATCGCTTGCCTGATGATCGGGAAGTTCGCCATCGGCTCCACGAACATGATGATGCCTATATTCACTGTGGAGTTATACCCGACTGTGGTAAGGAACCTCGGTGTGGGAGCCAGTCAGATAGCAGCGGGACTGGCGCTTATATGCATTCCGTACTTATGGAGACTGGTAAGAAAAACATTAATCACTACCTATATAAATACTACTGTTCATTTAATACAATAAACAACAGAAGCAGACACTTCCTGTTTTTAAGTTCCGCCAATTCGAGCAGACATCCTTTATATGAAGCTGGTTATCTTATGAGAATGGTAAAAAATGCAATTAAGTACAAGTTATTATGATAAATATAGCGGTAACTTACGATTATAAAAACGACTTCCTGGATCATGATAATTGGAAAGTTACCCTTCAACGATGAGCCTAACTAGCCAGCTTTATCTTTTTCAATGATTGTCATTTACAGACAAAGAGTAATAAAAACAGTATTCTAAAAACACACAAAACACACAAAACTTTTTTTTTTTCAAACATTGCCCCACACTAGGATTTCGCCTGTACCGTTGGTGCGTTCACAAACATTTAAACTTACATACTGTGTGACTATATGCTTACAGACGATGATCAACGAGCACCTGCCGATGGTGACGATCGCAGCGCTGGCGGCTGTAGGCGGAGGTATAATACTGCTGCTGTCTGACACCAATCGCCCTGAGGAAAAGCCTGTGACCGATAAGAAAATGTAAGTGTAATAAACTTATTGAGAAAATTGTATCAAAATCTGTTTGTAGTAAAATTGTAACCTGTATATTATACCTAACTCGTAAAACGAAGACACGTTTAATCATGAGTTATCATGATCATGATGATTGTATCGGTGAATCCAGGAAAACTGGAAAATTAAATCGTGGAAATACATCAAATTAAGATTTCTTTAACATACCTGATAGTGGCATTTGCATTCTTATATAATGCAGCAGGTTTTAAATGATTAAATACATCACACTGCTAAAGGATTTACACAGATTGTTACCTGGAAAAGCAATAAAGTCTATAACCCGTTATTACATTATTTGTAAAGGACATTTTAATGCTAGATTATCAACAAAACCGGTGACCCGGTGATTAGATTTTTCTAGAAAAAGTAAAATTTAAAATCATTAGACGAAAAGTTTGTATTAAACGGACAAAACCGGTAACATTTTTTTTTAAAAATTAAACGCGGAAATAAGTACTCTAATGAGAAAGCACTGCGAATTTGTCCTTTCTATAAATAAAGCAAGGTAGTTTACTGTTGCGTTTAGTTATTACGCACGATAAACTTTGCCGCATGAGCTAGAAGCAGGTCAAGGTGTGAATAATCCTTGTGTGCCATGCAGTCACTGCAACTTCCGTATGTAGATGTTATTGAAGTCGACAAGACCCTTGCAGCTGGAAAATACTACAGGTACAACTAACGCCATCTATGCCTACGATCATTTTATATGAACTAACGTGTTATGTTTTCAGGCCCGCGTTTGACACCAACTCGCCGTGCAACGGCACGTTTACAATTACTGACGACAGAGGACACTAGCGGCACCTCAGTGAAACATGAAAGAGTTACCAATGTGTATTGGTTGATTATGACAAACTCTGTACAAAGTGCAAAAGACAGTGCATAGTGAGAATTTTTCGAATTTAATTTACAGTTTTAAGTAGAATGTATGACGAATGTTTGAACAACATTCTTATTGAAAATATTTCTGTGAGTACGTTGTATGTAAAGTACAGTTGTAAGGCAATGCAGTATCATAATAATTAGTGTTGTAGATAATTTAATTAAGAAAGCTAGATTAGGAGTCTATTTAAACTAGCAATAATTCTTAACTAATGAAAAGTAGGGCTCTGAGCAATATTTTACTAGTAGGCAGTATCTAATTAGATTTAGTTAAGTACTCAATGACTTCCCTAAAATATCAATTAAGTAGAAACGTGTGTCAATTTAATGAAATGTTACCCAATGTCGTTATCTACATACTATCAATAAAAACGTGAAAGTTAGCAATAGGTACTTTAAGAAAACCATAACTGTGTGAATTGGTTTAATTAAATGGACACAAGTTATTAAACTTTACATGTAACCGGACACCTGACTGGTTGGTAAATAACCGTGAAAAGTATTAATTTGTCAACGTCGTTGAAGAATCATCATTTAATGTGTTTGATTACTTAAGATACTTTTAAATCTAAATTTAAATGCAACTTACACCACAGACCTTTAATGGACCGAGGACTCCTTCGACCTTTTAAACCCATCATCCTAAAAATACTAGTATGCTTTTTACTGTCTCTTGTTTTCCTTTCTACCACTCTATAAATCCCGGAGTCTGGGAGTCCGGAATCATTCTACATGGCCTTATATAAGCTTGTCTTGTGTCTTAATAAGTAAGTTGATAGAGTTCCGTCTAATACACCGTCGATTCAATCATCGTTGATACGCATCAAACTGAGTCATCCAGCATTCAGATGGGGCACACTTGAAAAGAATGGAACTTTAATGGGCCTACCACACGCTCAAGCTTCGCCACACTTTTGCCTGCGCGACGGCAAGACTCGCAGGCAAGTCTGTTGTGAAGCCTTTGCGTGTGGTAGGCCTATTAGTGTGTGGTCTAAACATGTTTACTCGAACTGCTAGATAAGAAATCTTCACAATATGCTTACCTGTAACTTTTTTAAATGTATAACGTTACCTACTTTACTCATATCAAAATTAGAAATAAATATATTACCTATAGTATTAGTTAACTGTATGCAATGACCGCACCAAACTGTTACTGTAACCACGATTTATATGCATGTTACGTAAAAAAAATTAAAAAGGCAACGGTTAATTTTCGTAAACCCACAAATTAAGTTAACGGTATGACCGTACACAATCTATTTACATAATATTTATTGTAATATTTGGTTGTAACTGACTCACAATTTATAATGTAATAAACATAGCAAGAATACCTATTAATGATAACTTTTACGGCTTATTTTTAAAATCTGTTCTATAAGCCCTAAGGGACAAAGTTACATTACAAAAGTTACCTTTCAGTAGTTAAGGAAATTCTAGTTCATATCTAAACTCATCGTATGTCGAATCTAAAGACACAATTAAAAAGCCATTGTGTCTCGCGTAGATCTACGTTCCGACAAACGAAAGGTTAAATCAGTCAGGTTTCCAGATATACTTTGAGATAAACTTAATTTATAAATAATAGTTTTAACGATCGTGTTATATCTACTTATTTAACATTTATAAATCCTTTATTTTTAATTGTACAGTTCTAAAACTATATTTTAGGGAGTATGTACCTGTATTTCTTACCAATTAGTTTATTTATTGTTATAACATTAAGTATTTTAAGTAACCTAAGTACGTACTGTAGAGCATAGACTCGATAGTTTCATGTTACCTAACATAAAGTTACCATCAGTAGACATAATGACGTTTTCATTCATGTTTGGCATAAGTACTTATTTAATAATCAATGTAAAACATTTAATGACTTTATCTTGATCTATTAAACATTGAATCGTTTAATTACATAAATTATTAATTAAATTACATCAATGGGTAATATTTTGAAAATAAACTAATAATTTTTAAAATTTGTTTTTTTATTCGCCCATTTCATTAATCGATACGATGCTTATAGTTGGGAATATCTGAGTGTGTGTTACATAACACTTGTAACTATGCCAGAAGAGAGTCGCAAACGCAACACTGAAGAATTGCCTTTTCGAGTTGCGGTGACCACGAGCCGTCATGCGGTCACACACAAATTGACAGGTGCCCTGTGAGTGCACCGCGTTGTCGCCGGGACATTGACTCCTTCGTCTAGGGCCGCGGCCGCGGCGGTCCCTTGGTCGCCATTACAAAATGTCGGTAACGGTGACAAGCCGGCAGGCGTCATGCCAGACGTGACTTGCGTGCACATGAGCTGCTCCAACAGACACATAGACATTTCGAACTCAAGTAGATTTTGTACGCTTTGATTATGACTGACAACACTCTTTCTTACTCAGTGTGCTATTCAATACCACAATCGACAAAACATTTCTTGGCAAACGAACATAGCCGAGGCACATTGAGTCACTCTTCATAGAGTCGATCTTATCTTACTAGTTACCTATTGTATTCCGAACTCTTCAATGATAAACTTTTGATTTCGTTGAACTCTCAAGGCGAAAGATAAATATCTTGCCAAACCACTGATCGTTTCAGAAAATTGTTATTGCTAACCATTGTTTATCCTTCGCGGCAGAGTACCCATCAACGGGTCATAATTAATTTCTCTGGTCATTCACCTGTTGTATACTAACCCAGATGCATAGTTTTTAGCCGATATGAATTTGACCCCGTAACAGGTCCTATTGTGGTGGCAAATAGAATACGTGTCGAATCAGAAAGCCATTGAAAAAGGCGATGCAGGACAGATAACGGAGCGGCTTGCCCATACCACTGCGTCGAGCAACTCAGTCACTAGTACTGGGAATCACATGTGAAATTATGCCAAGCGTTTAAATGTGTAATAAGCATGCACAATGTTTATGTTGCACAGCGGCCGACGTATTCTATGAGGCCTACTTCATCATAATATTCGAACTAGGTTCTTGAGGTGTTAATTGGTCCCTATAGTTCATAAAGTAAGAAGCAAGAAAAACGTACAGTATGCCCTGTGTCAGAGACATAAAACTAAGACTAAGTTCTAGAAACAAGAACAATTAAGTAACATTATAAATTTTTAACATAGACTGCATTGCCATAAACGCAACTCGACTGGCGGTTTCACTAAAGAAATACATTTTTCCACTTTCGCTTCTATAATTTTATTTATACTAAAGTATGAAACACATCAGCGAATTCATACAAAATCAACGGATCTCAGAACAACAATCAAACAAAAGAAAAGACTGATCCACTTTCTATCGATCACAAATTGTTGCCCATGATGGTACGCTTGTCACATATATCGAACGCTACACAACAGTTATCTAATACATAATGTATTTACTTAATACACATTATTACAAAACCAGGTTGTCAGGAAAAGACAACGTGTACCTACATAAACTAGTAACCATTATAATTGGTGTTATCGAAAGCTTTTATGACAAATCGTCATCAAAATGAAGCTTTAAATACTACACGATGAATTATTTATACTCACAACTGACATTGAGCCTCCTATGTACGAGTTATACCTGACGACAACAATGAGCGTCGTGAGAAGAGGAATATTTTGTTATTGCTCTCGTGAATGACGCTTTCCTAACAGATAGGTGATTGAAATGTGTTCTACTATCATCATAAAACTACAAATTTACTCTTATAATTCTCCGATCATCTAACTGCTATTGCAGGGTCTCTATAGAAAAAACAGTTAATCATAAACGCAATCTCATCATCACCGCCATATCAGCCCATAAACATATTTAACGACCAGGATACAATAAAGTATAACACCTTCGCGGACTTTCCTGCGCACATTTCCAGCATCGGAAAATTAAATTGAGCTTGTAATGTGTACACCGACGCGCAGCGGGGAATGAACTATTATGGCTCGGTAACTCTCACTTGCTCGTGTAGTGATGCTGCCGATACACTTTCCTGCCAGTGCGTGACTCGACTGCGACGTGCCAGTGAAACAGCACTGATGTAACAAACCCCAAATGCATTATCCTGCAACATACCAACACATAATATGACTCCACCGACATCTGCACTACATGCTTAACTTTGATTTGTGCTACTTTCTATCTCCGAAATCTATTTTTTCTCTGTTGTAAAATCATCTTCTAGAAAAATTCTCAGCCATTCCTCGATCCACCCCTCTGCATGTAGAGAGGCGTCTACCCTGCAGTGTGATAAAATTAGAAGCTGTTATTATTTTATATGTCAAAGTCAACCTTAGCATAGACTCACACTTACCTTATTGGTGAGGTTCTTCAGAAAGGTCAGGTGTGTAGTACTTGCAACCAGCATGCGTATATCGAGCTCAGCAGCATGCGTGTCGGATGCAGGGTAAACGGTGTTAGTTGTAACAACATCAGTTATGCGGATGACATGGTGCTGCTGGGCCCGTCACCAGGGGCGATCGTGGAGTTCATGTATGCGAGACCTTTGCTGCTGCACATGGACTTGTCCATAACGCCACAAAGTGTGAATACATGGTATTTGGGGTCGCTGGTAAGTGTCGGCAAAGCACATTCGAACTTACTGTAAATGGTACGTCAATTCGTAGAGAGAAAATGTTTAAGTATCTTGGGCATTTTCTTACCGACGACCTCAGTGACCATGTGGACATTGAATTGGCTCTGGCGGTCAGGGGTAATATTTTGGCACGAAGATTTGCTCGGTGTACTGACCAAGTAAAGATAACGCTTTTTGGTAATCTTTGGGTCAGCTATTCGAAAAGATCGCTGGATGTCCTGCGCGTCCAAAACTATAATGTTTTTAGGATGCTGTTGCGATTGCCCCATTTTTGCAGTGCCTCTGGAATGTTCGCCGTAAACCATACCGACGGGTTTCATGCCATCATTCGCAAGAAAACGGTCTCACACCTGCGCAGAATAAGGGGCAGTCACAATAGCATCCTGAAGGCGGTAGCGTCTGATTCTTCCTCCACCATAATAAGGCAATTTGTGAGAAACTAATACCTTAGTATTTCATTGTCGTAGTAGTTATGGGTATCTACTGTGGGTGGTCTTCTCATTAACTTGTTTTTAGTTAAGTTACTATCAATAGTGTTTAAGTGCAAACCTGTTACTAACAATTTATGGATCTCTCAGTTGTCCGAAATAAAATGATTTATTATTAAATGAAACTGGACGAGGCAAAAGGAGTATGTAAGGATCGTAGCAGGTGGTGTTCTGTCTTCTCTGCATACTCCCATAGGCAATAGGCGTGAGATCATGTATATCAACCTTGGCTTGCCCAACCTAACTGAGGTTGGGTTCGGCTCCCCACCGGAGTGTCCCCACGTTGCCGTCGTGGTGGGGCTTGTGTGTCTCAGTGATCCTTGGAGCTCTGCCGGTAGATATACTCATGCCGGAAAGGTCCAAGTGTGAGAGACCAGACAAAGAGGGACAGGCGAGGGGTGCACCGCCCGGAGACGTGAACAGTGTTCGGGTTTTCGGGCGGTGTACCTGTCGAAGGAGGTTATTCTACTTGCTGCTCTCTGGTTCGCGTCTGCTCATCAGACGTGACTGTGAGAGCAGTGAGTAGGCGGAGGAAGAGAGGTTGGGTGTAGGGACCATACCCTTTAAAAGGAAAACGAAAAAAATGAATAAGACAAATGATAAGATTTTACCCCAGGGCGGTACCAGCTGCTTAGCAGCTGGAGAATCCGCCACGTCTCCTTTGGAGGCGTCATGCCCCACGTATTCTGGGGGGGGCATCAGCTGTCTTAATCCGCTTGCCAGTGGCAACAAGAGCCGAGGAGGCTCCCGGTCCGAAGGTGCTGTGACCGGTAGTGATGTAGATCAGGTGGGTGTGCCTGACAAGGTGTCGGGTGTGTGCGGAGAGGATGCTCCCGTGAACAAATTCTGGCGGGGGAGTTCGCTGGGGGGACGGCAGGATGCGGGGTCGGATTCTGACTCCGTATCTGGCGTCGGCTCGGCGGGCTCCGGACGCGAGAGTTTTGAGATTACGGCGGACAACGCGGAGCGCTTCCGCAAGCGGCCGAGAGCGGAGGACGGTAAGGGGTCGTCTTCCAGCGGTGAGCGGCTGGCCTCGGCCCGAAAAGTCCCCAAAAAAGGTGGGGGCCGAGGTAGAGGAGAAGGGTCCGCATCCAAAGAGGCTGCGAGGCGAGCCGCAGAACGTGCTGAGGAGGGGCGCCACCTTGGTCGGAGGGTGCTCTCCTCATCGTCTTCCGGTGGTGACCCTGAGACCGGTGGTAAGCCCGGTGAGCCGGAGATTGGCGTTGAGCCCAATACTGGCGATGGCTCCGACTGTGAGCGCTTGGCCGGGTTTGCGGAGATCGTGCGGAATGCAATCCGCGACGTGGGCCTAAAGAGGACGTATGCGTCGAAGACCAAGGCCATCAGCGCCGCCTCGACCTCCATTTTGGCGGCAGCGAAGGCTCTGTGTGGTAGGCCTCCGTCGGACGAGATGTCCGTATTGCGGGCGGAGGTCACCCGTTCCGCGGCTGCCATGCAGGACCTCCGAGAGGAAAATGGGCGGCTTCGATCGGAATTGGCAGGGCTCCGAAAAGCCAACCCTAAGGAGGTCCTTCAAAAGGGGCGTGAGCGCGGGCAAAGCCAGCCTCAAGCTGCCGAGGACCGGGACCCGAACCTGGTTCGGCAGGAGCTGGCTGATCTCCGCAGACGGCTCTCCTTCATGGAGGGCATTGTCCTGCGCCCCTCATTGGGGGCGAAAACATTCGCGGACGCTACGGCCGGCGACCCCAAGGCGGGGCCGTCCGGCCGGCCCAATAGCGGGGCTGCAAAGTCCGCTGGGAAGCCGGCCCCAGCGAAACCAGCGCCGGGGCCGGCTAATAAGACGGCGGCCCCGCAGAAGGGCAAGGCGGAACCCCCCCCTCCGAAGGGTAAGATGCCTGCCCAGAAAAAGGGCAAGGCGCCTGCCCAGAAAAAGGGCAAGGCCGCAGTGGCGAAGGGCATAGCGGCAGCAGCAAAGGAGCCGGTGCCAGAAGCGGACCCACCACCCACACCCCCTTCGCCCCCAAAGCCTCCCGAGGCCGAGGAAGGTTGGCTGGTGGCTGGGGATAAGCGTAAGGGGCGAAAGGCGGCCCAAAAGGCGAGGCGGGCCGAGCGTAAGCGCCGGCAAAAGAAGCGAAGCGTCGCGGCGAAACTTCGTGCCCCTAAAACCGCAGCTGTAGTGGTAACACTACAGCCGGATGCGGAGAAGAGGGGCATGACGTACGCCGCAGCTTATTACGCAAGCGAAGGCGATGGTGCACCTCGAGGACCTGGGGATCACCGGGGGCCTCCGGCTTCGAGTCACCGCGACAGGGGCTCGAATGCTGGAGATTCCCGCGGACTCCAGCGCCTCGGCTGCAGACGCTCTGGCTGAAAAGCTCAGAGCGTCTTTGAATGCGGACGAGGTCCGAGTGTCCAGGCCCGTTAAGTGCGCAAGCCTGCGCATTATGGGTTTGGATGACTCGGTCTTCGAGGAAGAGGTGGTGGCCGCCGTCACTGCGGCCGGCGGGTGCTCTGCCGAGCAAGTTAAGGCGGGCACCTTACGTCCGGACCGAGGGGGCATGCTTACCGTAACGGTTAGCTGCCCTGTGACGGCGGCGAAGAAAATTGCGGAGGGCCACACCCTGAAGGTTGGCTGGTCGAGGGCGCAGGTCAAGCTGCTTGAGCCCAGACCTCTGAGGTGCTTCCGGTGCCACGTGGGGCACCATGTAGGGTGCCGTTGCACCTCGGAGGTGGACCGCAGCGAACTATGCTTTCGCTGCGGTCAGCCCGGTCACAAGGCCGCGGCTTGCCTGGCCACGCCGCACTGCAATGCATGTGCGGCGGCTGGGAAGCCGGCCGAGCACCGGGCAGGGAGCAAGGCCTGCGCTCCACCCGCTAAGGCCAAGGGAAAGGAAAGGTCCTCCGCCACCACCAACCCTACCGTCGCCAACGCCGCAGCCGCCGCCGCTGCTGCCAACGCCGCCACCGCCGCAACTCCCGCTGCGGTAGCGCCACAAGAGGCCCCGGAGGGGGCTGAAATGGACTGCCATTAATGGCCCCATTAAGCCTCCTCCAGGCGAATATCAACCACTGCGCCTGCGCTCAGGATCTCCTGCTCCAGAGCATGGCGCAGTGGTCGATCAACATCGCCGTGGTCGCTGAGCCCTATTTTGTCCCGCCCAGGCCAGACTGGGTGGAAGACCTTAGCGGCTCAGTGGCCATAATTGCGTCGGCCGCCGCCGGTACCCCG
The DNA here is from genome assembly GCA_932274075.1 of Diarsia rubi. Lineage (NCBI taxonomy): Eukaryota > Metazoa > Arthropoda > Insecta > Lepidoptera > Noctuidae > Diarsia > Diarsia rubi. The sequence continues at coordinate 11,621,133 of OW026424.1, read as the reverse complement.
GCCCTTGAGATGGTCAGGAAGGGTCAGGGGTGCGTTGCAGCACGGTTCGGGGAGATCGTAGTAGCGGGAGTCTACTTCTCTCCGAGCCGAACTCTCGCCGAGTTCCAAAACTCCCTCAGGGAGTTAAGTGTCGTCATCGGAGGCTATTCCCTCCCGGTACTAGTGCTCGGGGACTTCAACGCCAAAAGCTTGGCTTGGGGTTCCCGTTACACAGATGTGCGGGGTGGGATGGTCGAGTGCTGGGCTCTGGAAACGGGCCTGGACATCCTGAACCGGGGTTCTGTACCCACGTGTGTGCGGATGCGGGGCGAGTCGGTGGTGGACATTTCGTTCGCCAGCCCCGCTCTGTCACGGCGTGTCGTCGACTGGCGCGTCATGGAGGGGGTGGAGTCCTATTCCGACCACCGGTATATCCGGTTTGAGGTCTCTGCCCAGTCCTCAAGCGCGCCGGTCCCACAGACCCCGAGTGGTCCGCGTTGGGCGCTGAAGCAGTTGGACCGGGAGCTCCTCCTGGAAGCCTCGATCGTGTGGGCCTGGGGGTCATCACCGGTCAGGCCCACCGACGTCAACACCGAGGCAGGTTGGTTCCAGGAGGCCATGTCCGAGATATGCGACATGGCAATGCCCCGAGTCCGGCCAGGAAGCGCCCGGCGTCAGGTGTACTGGTGGTCGCGAGAACTGTCGCACCTGCGTCAGCAGTGTGTGGCGGCGCGGCGCCGGTATGCCAGGCATCGCAGGCTCCGCATTCGTCCTCCGAATGCGGAAGCCATTGAGGCGGAGCTTTATGAGAGGTACAGAGCGGCGAAGACCGCCCTCCGCGAGGCTCGTCGGCAGGCCAAGGATCAGGCCCGCGAGGAGATGCTGGAGACTCTCAACAGAGATCCGTGGGGGCGCCCTTATAAGATGGTGCGGAATCAACTCCGTACCCGGGCCCCCCCGCTGACGCAGAGTCTCCGGCCTGAGCTCGTGGAGAGCGTGGTGAGCGCTCTGTTCCCTTCGCGAGGGGAGCATCCTCCCCCGCCAATGGCTCCGCCACCTGCGGTGCCGGAAGCGGACCACTCAGGAACCGATGACGACGTTCCGGAGGTGACTGGGGTAGACCTGAGAGTGGCGGTACGGAGGCTGAATGCCAAAAATACCGCCCCGGGACCCGATGGCTTGCCTGGCAAAGCCTGGGTCCTGGCCTCAGAGGCTCTTGGGCCCCGACTGGAGGGGCTCTTAAGCGCATGTATGGAAAGAGGCCAGTTCCCGCTTCGTTGGAAGACGGGGAAGCTGGTCCTCATCCAGAAGCCGGGGCGCCCTGCGGACTCGCCGTCCGCATACCGGCCTATTGTGCTGCTCGACGAGGTGGGCAAGCTCTTTGAAAGAGTAATTGCAAACCGCCTCGCCGAGCACCTTGAGGGAATGGGTCCGGATCTTGCGGAACACCAGTTCGGTTTCCGCAAGAGGCGCTCGACGGTGGATGCCATCATGCGCGTGAGAGCCCTCACGACGGGGGTTGCGGTCTCTCGGGGCGGTGTAGTCTTGGCGGTGTCTCTCGACATCGCCAACGCCTTTAACACCATGCCCTGGAGCTGCATTAGGGAGGCACTCCGGTATCACCGGGTGCCGGCCTACCTTCGTCGTGTAGTCGGGGACTATTTGACAGATAGGGCTGTCATCTACCCTGGTCAAGACGGAGAATGGAACCGGCGAGAGATGTCGTGCGGTGTTCCACAGGGGTCGGTTCTGGGGCCGCCCCTGTGGAACATCGGTTACGACTGGGTGCTGCGGTCCGACCTCCCTAGCGGCGTCAGCGTCGTCTGTTACGCGGACGATACGCTGGTGCTAGCTCAGGGGGGGTCGTACGAGGCGGCGGCCGACAATTTGACACGCGGGGTTGCGATAGTCGTGGAGAGGATCCGGCAGCTGGGTCTCGAGGTGGCGCTTCACAAGTCGGAGGCTATAGGCTTCCATGGACGTGGGAATGCGCTGCCGGCGGGATCCCAGTTAATGGTGGGAGGGGTTCCCATCGGCGTCGAGTGTACTTTGAAGTACCTAGGACTCGTCCTCGACAGCCGGTGGAACTTCGTGGAGCATTTCCGACGTTTGGCTCCCAGACTGGAGCGGGCCGCGGCTGCCTTCAGGTGGCTTCTGCCCAATCTGGGGGGGCCAAACGCCTCCTGCCGGAGGCTCTATGCGGGGATCGTGCGGTCCATGGCCCTTTACGGGGCCCCGGTGTGGGCGCCTGCTTTGAGGAAGCGGGCCGCCCACTACCTGAACGTGCCCCAGAAGGCCATGGCCGTAAGGCTGGTACGGGGGTACCGCACGATCTCCCGCGATGCGGCGAACCTCCTTGCCGGATTGTCGCCATGGGATCTGGAGGCGATAGTCCTCGCGCGCCTGCATGAATGGCGCGCGGAGGCGCTACACCGGGGGGTCACTCCGTTGCCACGGCAAATTGCTGCGCAGCGGACAGACCTCCGGTGCGATCTCATGGCGACATGGAGACAGCGACTGTCGCAACCTCGTGCAGGGCACGCCACGATAGTGGCGATAAGTCCCCTCTTTGAGGAGTGGTTAGAGAGACGCCACGGCGCCCTCACCTTCCGTCTGACGCAGGTCCTCACCGGACATGGCTGTTTCGGGAGGTACCTGCACCGAATCAGGCGGGAGGAAACGCCCGGATGCCACCATTGTGAAGATCGGCCGGAGGACACGGTGGAGCACACCGTTGAGGTGTGCCCCGCTTGGGCAGAGCCCCGCCGTGTTCTCGTAGCGGCAATTGGCGGCGGCGACCTCTCGCGCCCGGCCCTGGTGCAAGCCATGGTCCGGTGCGAGGAGGAATGGGACGCCGTCGCCTCCTTCTGCGAAGCAGTGATGCTAGCGAAGGAGGCGGCGGAACGCGAGAGGGAGAGAACCTCTCGTCCCAGCCGCCGCGGTAGGCGCTCCGGGCGTCGGGGGCCACGTGATGACTTCCGGCCACCGTAGACGCGGGCCTGTGGACGGTGAGTGATGGGCTAGCTCGCTGTCCGGCCGTCTTATGACGACAACAGGCCGTGTCGACGGCGCGTTCGTGTTCCACGCGCGCCTCAAAGAGATGTCAGCAACATGGAAGGGGCCCGCAAGGGCCGACGCCCGTCAGGGCTGCGGAATGTTGTAAGAGATCCCGCACCCTCGACATATAGGGCTAAGAAGGAACATGGGTGGTTTTTAGTCAGTAGAAGTCTGACACTCCCTTTCACTCTGCCCAAGAGCGGGAGGGGTTATTAGATGATTTCCCACCCCCAAAAAAAAAAAAAAAAAAAAAAAAAGGTTGGGTTCGGCTTCCATCGTATGGACTGGTGTGATTCAGTCATTCATTTGATGTAGAGTGCCAGCTAGTTACCGACCCTCAAATACTCAAGAAAATTGTGATTATCTTAAGTTAGACCAGTAATCACACTCTCAAGTTTCTGTCTGCCCGAGAAAATTTGTATAGCTACTTGCTCTACCTACTTTGTTCAATCACTATATTGACTCGAAACATAGAGCTGAGGTTGCGCAGTCACATTTAATCCGAGCACAGCAATGTCATTAACCAGTAAACATTCAAAGTAACAATCATATTGTTGCCACACTGACATATCGCATGCTATGACCATTTAGAAGGTATTACCAAAAGCACAATGACTTCACTGGAAGCTGATCGGATATCTTGGGTCACTCGAGCTATTTTACTTGGATCGATATTGAGAATTCTTGGGCTCTTCGCCAGTACACCAACCTTAGAACCGTTGTCTGCTTCGAAAATCGCTAGGCGATGTATAAAATAAATCTTTTGATATAATGTTTTAGGTACAGTCAGCATCAGAAGTAGATTAACACTACGCAAACTTATTAAGCAGGTTTTTTAATGAAAACTTGTTAGAAATTACCCGTTACTAACAAGTCATTGAAGAGTAAAGAATATTTTAAAGAATAATCATCTGAACCATTAAAAATAATAGCTGGAATCTTGTACATCAAATAATAAAAGTTCCACAATGTTAAGCTACTTCTGATGCTGACCGTACATTGCCAATTATTGCAGGTTATGTAAATAAAAAGTCATAGATAGAAATAATGACATTAGTTTCATTTAACATGAACTTTAAATTATTTGAGGTCAAGCCAGACACATTACCAATGTAACTTAAGTAACTGGCCCGCAAAACTTACGATTTTATGTATGCATGTGTGCATTTTGTAATTATTTATTCATAATTTTAGCTGATAGATATTTAGGCCAGGCTGATAATATCCAAGCCCAGTATCAGTAAACTTCTCATAAAATCTACGGCAAACGACTACACTAAATTAAAATAATTTATTTGACTTAAATTTCCAACAATCTCGTACAAAAATCTGGAGCATGTTCTTAAAAAATTAAATGATCTGTATCAGTAAGTAACGAACTAGTGTTATGATGACTGTATCTCGATATGAATGCATGGCGGATATGGTATGTAATATAAATAAATGTAACCTTCAACAACTTCTTGAACTACAAACAAACGAAGTTCATGCCGGTTTTTATAAAGATCAATTTTTTCTAAGTGGTGTTGTAATGTACTTCAATATTATCTACCAAAGACTAGGTATGCATAAACTGTAACAACTCACATTCTTTCGAAATTAACCTTTGATTTAATATACTACAAATTGCTCAAAATGTAGCTCTCTGGGAGATCCAATAGCATTCCTAGATAATGTAGCTTCGTTATGGGCGTGAATAGAAGCTTACCTCATACATTTGTGCCATTCAATAACACTAGTGGCACAGATCCAATCCGGTTCGCCAGAACTATAGGGCAGAAACGTCCATTGCCGAAGGTGTAAGATCAAGAAAAGATTGCGTGAAAAATATTTGAATAATGAACTGCCGCGACGGAAATAGTATCATTTAAATAAAAATAATGTTACAATTCGCGTTATGAATACAAATAATTGAGACAATAGATTTTTCAATAATTAGATCGTTTAGCGGTATCTTCGCGGCTAGCGCAGCCGATTTGTATAGTGGTGCATTTGATTGGGTTTGCGAAGTTCGGGTATGCGTTCACAGTTGGTCACCTTGCAATAAGGTATGGTGGTCGCGTCGGGCGCAGGGCGAGAGTGGGCGACCTCATATAGCTTGCGCGGGAGGCGTTTCCTTTATTTGTTGGTTGTACGCTGCGTGATAGTGACGTGACTCTGCGCAGGACACAGGACATCATGCGTGCTTTGCTGGTGAGTCTCAGTGACGTGCCCTCGTCAAGGGCGGTTACATTATTTACATTCCAACCACTTCTTAATTTATTATCCTTTTTCAGAAAATAAAATAATTTTTGAAAGTCGTTTTTATTTATAACATTTAATAGTGGCCATAAAGTGCTTCCGAGTTCTTTCAAGGTGAAAATAATAATAAATTCCTCATAGTGCCTTTCATTGTAATTATTAACTTTCATTCAACAAGAATTACGTTTTTTTTTTCCAGTAACAATTTTTATTATTTCAGTAATTATTGTTTTTTTTAATTCTTACCATAAAGAATATTTATTTTCTTCGCCTTGAATGCAATGCTAACAACAAATCAAATAAACAAAACTACACCCACTATAAATAAACTTGCTCTTACTCTTAGATATTGTAAGGACAAAGCTTTGTGAAAGTAGTTAGGTAAAATATACTAGTGATTAAATTATCTAACCACTTATAGGTATGTCTAGCCACAACAAGTTCTTGGTAGCATTCAATGAATAATACACAAGTAAATTAATATCTGTATAGAATTCAGGTCGATCATACAGGCGGCATTCGAGTATCGATTTCGCGGCAACCTTGAAGGCGATCGTGAGGTGACAGATTACTGCAGTACGTCGACTGTCTATTGCTCCAGTAACCTTACAACATACCGATATAAGTACCGCCCTTAATAATTCACAAGCGGAACTAATTGTTGGTACTAACATAATTTGGCAAGTTAGTCGTTGTCATGTTAACAGCCGAATTACGTAAAGCACGCAACTTACGGCAAATGACTCGCGGGTCTCGTTACCACACTGGCCCACTGCTGAACAGGCTCGGCCACTGGACGTAGATACGGACTATACGCATAACTTGTTCTATTTCAACAGTTATATTTAATTGTAGCCGTTCACTGCAAAAACGTCGAAGTATAACCTCACTCGCTGCACGCCGTTACGCAGTCTCTAGCGATAATAAATCGGTATTCCGAAATCTTGCCATGAATTCGTGATTCCATACCATACAACATACATGCATGTGACTTGCAATCCTTGTTCTACAATTAAACAGGTGTCGGCCATCAATGTCATCGTCTAATGACTTGTTAATTACGAGTAGTGCTTGAGGCCTCGAGACAAAAGCTCGGTTGCTCACCGCCAAGTGGCGACATAGTGAAATGCTGAAAGAACTAACATGTGTGTTTAAAATTGGTCACGTTTCCATTTCACGGACACACGAAATCCACGGATATGCATAACAAATGAAGATTTACGTCCTGTTGTTTAGCACGAAGGTACCCATCCTTTAGAAAATGCGGTTTAATGTTGCTAACTTTAAATATGCGTGAGTATTGTTACCCCTTCCCGGGCAATATCTTCCTCAATAATTCCATAGTGCCTCTATAATTCGATAATTTATCAATTAGCTTAATACCCTCTTGTCTAGTATATACAAACATCGATATAACATGGACCAATCGCTCCTACTTTGTGGAAGAGTAAGTCGCAAGTACACCTTCCATTTAAGAAAATTTATAACATAAAGCCAACACATGTGGACCAAACATTGTAAGAAAACTATATAATATACTAGATATTCCTTTCTATGGAACGAGGTATAATCAGGTTTTTCTTAACTTTCTCATATAGGCACACTACACAATATAGTTGCCGCGCAAGTATACTGTAATCAATTATTATTTATTGATACCTTTCTCATAAACATATACAAACTCTCTCTCTCTCTCTCTCTCTCTCACACACACACGCATACACACACACACACACATATACGTACACATGCACACACACATACATAGGTACATAAAAAATGTATTGTGATTTAATGATTATTTACTGTGCTTATCTTACAACTACTGTCGCAAGTTCAATTCATAGGCGAGGACGCTGGCACCCTAAACACAAGTTAAATCTTACATTGGGTGCCAGAGTTCATCGAAAACACTCTTTTCCTAGTTGTACAGCTCTATAGTGTTAAAATAAGTGTTTTTATGTACAATTTATGAAAATAAACATATATACATTAACGATGTAGGCACTGTACGTATTTAGGTATTTCTCGTATATGTGATGAAGGAAAGAAAATCTTCACTGAAAACAAACGAAGGACGCCTACCTTACTTAACCTTGCTTTTTGCTAATGTTTCCCTACGTACATAATACGTGATCATGGAAGTATTGAGGTGGCAGACGCTTACGCGGCGATTTAATTGTCGCCCAACAATGCATGACGGTTACGATGCACCAAGTTATATGATAAACATACACATGCGAACATAATTGGGTATTCTCCACACGTACTTGATCAATAACGTGTCGAATACTGACCGTTTTAAGTGCATTTCAATCAGTCTCTTACGGCTCTTACAAAAGACATCAACGCGCGGGCACCTGCGTCACCCTCATTATGTGTTATGTAGCATCAAGTAATGAATACAGACGTGTAATAGCAACGTGTTTATGAAACGTGTATTCAGTCACGTTTTCTCTTAAATTTTTCAAAATACAAGATGATTTTTTAGTCACCGTCCAAATTTTTTCTAGCTATTAGGTATCATTCACTAACACCATTTTTGAAAAAAAAAACGATACGTAAAATTTTCATATTGAATAATTTTCTCGAAAGAATTATCCGTTCTCCATGAAAAGTTAAAACTTTGTGATGTGATATCTCAATATTTTAGTATTGAGTGAAGTTAAAGAAAAAAACACGTATTCAATTATTTTCGCCAAAGATTAATATATCAGAATGTCGATGACGGTGCCAAATGTTATACAAATCCGTCCAGTAGTTTTTGCGTGAAAGAGTAACAAACATACACACTCACAAACTTTCGCCTTTAGAATTGTGTGATTGTTTAGATTTTTCTACGTGTTCCTTTTGAATTGATTGATATTTATGCACACCCCGTATTTTGTGTGTCAATTCTTTTGCAGTTATTATACTTACGACGCTATTAATTAAAATAAATACATCAATCTGCCAAAATGGAGTGTTATAAATTATTGTGTGTAATAACGTTTTATATTATGGATTGTCTGAAGCAATCTGACATTTGATAGATAGTGCAATAATAATTAGGTATTTAGTGTATGGTTCGCCATTCCAACGCAGTCACCTTGACTGGCGGAAGCGTATGGAGCCGGCGCCAGGCGTCCTTACTCCTTTCAGATCACTGATCTGTCTGCTCACGCCCTAAACGGAGTGGTCTAGCAAAAAAACAACCATTATTTTCATTTGAACAATCAAACATTTTTTTCAGTGGAAGTAAACATATTATTGATTTAGTGCTATGTATCTGAAATACGTTAAAATTTAAACTAAGATCATGACGTCACTAAAGTCTTATTTGCCTACCCTTGTGAAATGTGGTCGCGTATCGCGATTGACATTTAGGCATACCTATTTGGTAAAACTGGAAGTCTAACAAGATGCAATACCAAGTACCTGTTTAGTATTTTGCGTAATTGAATCTACAACCGGTTCAATTAACTAAAATATTTGCGTTTATATGAAAACGTAAATTTTGTAAAGTCAGTAAGATACGAGCTCAATGTATTTTAATCGCGAGGTACTAGACTTCTCTTGGGTTAACTCGTTCCATCGTCGACCTCATCTCAGTCTGCCCTCTGCACAAGATGGAGGTCAAGAGTAGGCCCAGTTAATTTATAAAAATAAACAACTTTTCAAAGAGATGGCATGAGCAATATATTAAAGATAGCTTATGCCTGCGGATATATACGCCCGCAAATAGAGTTCGTTGTCCCAGGGGATCATACTACCGGGATAAAAAGGTTAATACAGGTTATAAGCTATCTGTGTGCTAAAATTCATCAAATCCGTTCAGAAGTTTTAGCGTGAAAGAGGAACAAACATTCATTCATCCTCACAAACTTTTCCATTTATAATTTTAGTAGGATAGGATATATTTGGAGCATTTCTCACCGGTACCAACTGGAGTTCTGCTGCACACACAATACGAATCATCCGTAAAGATACGCACATGCACTCCCATACTACCCACATGATCTAGATCATACAATGCGCTCAACTTTCGCGGCCGTAACGAACAATCGAGAATTTCCTTATTTTCTAAATACACACTCAAAGTGAAATGATTTCATAAAAGAAAGAATCGTAGAAATGGCTGAGCAATTTGTCGCCTCATTAATGCTATGGTGCTGATTGCTACAAGACATTGACCCTTCCACGATGGGGTCAAATACATTTAGGTAGATATGGCGTATATTTGTACTGGAGGTGGACCTTTGTGTTTTGAACATGTATAATTTCCATATGGCTATTAACAGTTAGTAAGACTGCCTAGTCTAGTTCAATTCCCGGGTCGGGCAAAGTTTTTTTGAGTTTTTTCATCAGGAAGTTCTTAGCTACGGAGTCCGGAATTGTGCCCAGTTGATGGCAATTAGGGTCGCCCTCTACATTACATGAGACTTAAACATAACAGTCGAAATGTGGGGGTACTAAAAGGTAAATCTCTGCCTTACCTTTCGGGAATGCGGCAGATGTGGTGTTATGTTATGTGTAATAAAAGAATTAATGGAGACATTAACTTCTCGAAAATTCCAATTATTTAGTAAGATTTTATCTATACGGAGTAGATGGACAATATGATCTATATTTATGCACCTTTATGCGTGTTTAACGCAACGTAATTAAACCGATCGAGCAAAAGAAATCATAGTTAAAAGTGAGTTCGGTAATCTCGTCAGTCAAATTGTGAGAGTTGATAAAAATAAGTTCTTTATTGCGAAACGTACATCGATTTCCGAAAGTGGAGTGAGTAGGTGCCATTTGCATGTTGCGACAATGTTCACAACTCAACAAGTTACCGTCTCAATACGAACTACCTTACTGCCAACAATTTCACAATAACGGCATGATTTTATTAGATGACTGACATACATAAATAAAAACCATAACCTTATTTAAGAAAGAAATATGCAATAACTTTTGAAATCATTGGTTTCAATTACATCAAATAAGGTATCTTAATCAGTAATTCATAATACGTCTCGACAGTAGATGGATTTTTTAAAGGCCCCTTTAGAGATATGAAAGGAAAGTACAGAGTACACTTAGGTACCTTTAAATAGTTGTTGGATTTTCAGCACATGTTGACCTACGCAGAAATCGAACACGTAGATTAGTTACTGCATTAGTCAATCGTTCGGCCACTGAGCTTAATCATCTCTTCAATACCCTGCGTGATAAGTTTTAAATTGTATAAGGTATAGTGAGTGTGGCTTTACATAATGTACTGATACCTATAGATGTAGATTGTTGTCCTTGTACACAGCAAGACAAACTATGCAGTCGTATAGCAGGCACTACTTACCTATAAATTAATTTAGATTTAACTAGACATTAGCATCAATTAAGTATATCAACCTAAATACACCGTATTTACATACGTATTTAATCCGCAGGATATTGACCAAATTGAAATAATGCAAATCTTAACAAAGTTAAGTAGGACCTACATTAGAATAAAAAGTGGCCTCAACATAATGAAGCTGTAGGTACATAGAGTTAATTTGTAATATTTTTACCTGCTTTTTTTTTTTTTTTTTTTGGTGAGTGTAAAATCATCGAATAACCCCTCCCGCTCTTGGGCAGAGCGAAAGGGAGTGTCAGACTTCTACTGACTAAAAACCACCCATGTTCCTTCTTCGCCCTCTATGTCGAGGCCGCGATAACCGTTGGACTACCCGCGGCCACCTTTTACCTGCTCACATTTAAAACGAGATTCAAAATATTCTGAGTACGTACCGCGCACCTAACCAAGTAGGTCCGTTGAGAAACTCGACTGAGTTTCGTCATCTAATAAAATACGCAGATAGGCCAACAATAGAATAAGAATAAAGCATGCGATAATATCTATATTAGTTAGATAAATAGAGTCAGGTGTTATAAGCCGAACCTACTCGTGAGCAAGGCCCATGTCGCTGGAAAGTGTGCCAGTTCACTGGTTACGCTATAATAATAATATAGGTACTGACATTCCTTTAGCCAAATTGAGCTTAAACCAAGCTCAATTTAATGAGTCGCGTGGTCCCGGCAAAAAATATGTAGGTAGATCACCACAAAGGCCAATTCTTCATTTGATATAAAAACGCTCATGATGGGCTTTGCCAGGAGTGGGAGACAGGCTACCTATCTTCTGAGCTCGACGCTATAACATGATCTAGAGTAGGTATTCTAGAGCAAGGCTGAACTTATTTTGAAGGTGGGCCACAATTTTACTTCACGTCTTCACCTACTAGCCTATTAAACAATTAATATCTTACAGTTCAAGTTCGTTCAGTTCAGTTACTTATAGTTCAATAAAACAAATATGAAAACTTCCTCGATGCAAAGAACAGTATGTTTGGCTTAGATACTAATAAAACATAAATCAAATTATGCAAAAACAAAAATACTTAAATGTTTTCCTCTCTATTATTCCAGATATGTATGCTGTGCGTAATCACAGCTTATGCTCAATATAATGACTCTCCGGCTCCGCCACGGCTGCAAATACCTGGCGCGATCCCATTAGGAGGTCACAGACAAGGAGGATTCAGACAGGGTCGACTGCAAGCTGCTCCGGCTGCAGGAGGACCAACCAGAATCAGGAGGCCGGGCTTAGCAAGACCATCATTTAAATCAGTCGACGCTTCACCGCGGCCGAGCCTTCAATCACTCGACGAGCCCGCTAAGCCAGTCACTGAAGAACCAGAAGACGAATTGGAAATCAACACACCAACAGCATTCTCTCCGAATATATTTTCCACTGCCGAACCTCAGAACGATTACTACGACATAACTACCACTTCACAACCCAAACCTCCGATTGTTTACAATCCATCCCCATACCCACAATCTACGCCGTCAACAATTAGACAGCCACTTGAAAACATAAAGCCTACACAATACAGACCGCTGCTGGCCCCACAAGCCTTCAACCCAGTTAGAAATGAACCAGTCAACAAGCCGCAACCACAGAGACTACAGCCTCTTTCCAGCAGACCCCAGAGGCCCGTGTTCAGACCCGAACCTAAGCCATTCATTGAAGATGACGAGGCACCCATTCAACCCGTACGACAGTATTCACGACCACAGGAACGGGAACCCATTAACAGGTCACCCGCTAAACCACCTCAGCAAAAATACACACAGTCGCATCAGAGGGAGAAAAAACCTGTAGCTCAGATTATTCGTAAATACAGGGATGAGAACGAAGACGGTAGTATCACATGGGGATTCGAAAATGACGACGGGTCATTCAAGGAAGAGACCATTGGTGTGGACTGCGTCACACGAGGCAAATATGGGTATGTTGATCCTGATGGTTTGAAGCGTGAATACAATTACGAAACCGGTATTCTTTGCGATAAAGCCAAGGAAGACCGAGACGAGAAAGGTTTCGTAGATTATCAGGAAAATAAGGCTGTTTTACCTAATGGAATTACGATTGATCTCGCCACGATGGGCAAAAAATCTAAGAGGCCATTCAGATCACCTGTAAATCATTAGGATTTAAGTTAAAAATTAATTATATTTATTTTAGGAAAAATCTAAATATAAGGACGTTTTTCGTTGTCTCGTCGTGTAAGTGTTATCACCGACATAACATTTGGTCGACTTCATGTGGTTTTACCTGTGCCTTGATAGTACATAAATGAGAGAAGGAAATAAATGTGAATACTTTTATAAAACTTGTTCTTATTTGTTTTTAAACATGACCATATCAATATTTTTGTTTTTCAGTTGGCACACTAGTAGAGTCACTTTAAATACATCATAAAAGACTAATATACAAGATATAAGAATGATGTTCATTCATCTCTACAAAAAATATTATTCTGCACCAAAAGCACCAATTTATTCATGTGGGAATTAGCCCAGATTAATAAATTAACACTCTCGAAGCAAAAAGATATAAAAAAGAAGAAGAAAAGATATGGGTCAATAAAAACTGCCACCAAGTTGTTGCATAGACAACATCTTGTGCTCCCGTGGCATACAAATTGAAATGAATAATTTGAACTTTCCAACGAAAGGTTCAATATCAAAGTAGTTATTGAAGTGAAAACTTTTTCATGTTCTTAATATCAAGCAACACAGAACTCATCCGCTCATAGTCCGAGGACTGATTGCAGATAAAACATAGTGAAAAAAAAAGTTCTTAATACAATGAGTAGATAACAGAAATAAATTCAGTGTTTGGTATGCTTTCAGAATATTTTTAAAGCAGTGTATGTAAATAAACTTAGATTCAAACAAAAGGACTTGCATAATAAGGTTTATTTATTTTAAACATACTGAATTAACTTAAAAATAGGCAAGGTACTTTTAATAGGGACGATTATTCATGTAAGGCTGGGCACGTCTCATCGGTGGAGGCATTCTGTTGGGTGGTGTTATAGATATATCCAAATAATTTCCAATCTGGAACTTAACTTGTGCTAAAGTTTTATTGTCATCCCCGCCTCGCTGCCCGGAACAAGTGACCCCAATCTCCCTCATGCGATATGTTGGTGATCTCATATCTGGAAACACTATTGCAAAGTCGAAATATGTCCCCTTACGCCTTGTCTCTGGATTAACCTCTTTCACTAGACCCGTAAGTTCACGAAGGGTAGCATCCATCCATGTGTAGATTTGAAGTTCATTTTGTGGAACATTTCCTCTTGCATAGTCACCAGGAGAATTGTGACGTCCAGTAGAACAAAACACACGCAGTAATAGTGGACAGGTCTGTAACAGAAGAGGTAATTTTTTTTATAGAAGCAGTCTAACCAAATCACCAACAAACGCATCTACAAGATTCTAGATAAAGAGCTCTAGTTGCCAATTATTCAATTATTGTATAAAGATTTTAGTTCATAAGTTACTGAGACATAAAGTGACAAAAGAAACTAAATGTTTTGGTCCTACCGTAACGTTTTGAGTTATTAGATTACCTTCTCCCTATCGACCGGTTTCTCTGCTGGCTTAACCTCTTCAACTACCATGGACTCCAATCCTGCCATTTTCATAATAACCTAAAACTTACAATAGAATAGTCACGTTTTCTGTTTGATATTAACAATTTGTGTGAAAATGCCTGAAGAAATCAATTTTTTGTTTTAATAAACTAGATAACATGGATTTGACAAGTAAACATGTTTTATTTGTCTATTCATAGAATAGAAAGTAGCTAATTCTGCAACGTTTACCAACGTCTATGGTTCTCTTCGTTACTGTACGACACAGATAATTCTGAAAGTGGTAACTAAGAGAATCAACAAAAATGCTTAGCTTATTAATTTAACAGACTTCAAAACAATGGATCATCAAAAGGATACTGCTAAAGAGTAGTATAATATGTAGTGTGAATAGTAGTCAGTATCCTTTTGATGATCCTAATCAATCATCTATTTTGATGACACCATCATAGGAATTGGTAATTACAAACTGAAATCAATACAAAGCGAGTTTAATAACTGTCTACTTTACATTCTGACTTCAGTATTTACGAAAAACAACATGAAACAATATGAGAATGTGAATACTTCACAAAAAAAAGTAAAGGTTGTTGACAGGTGTTTGACAGCATTGACAGCTAGGAAAATTGCTAAAATCGATTTAAACAAAATAATAAAAATACTTATTCGGTACGTTTAATTATATATTATGCTTTCTTGAAGTGAACTAATAAAATTTGAAGGCTATAATACAATAAGTGCGTGTTTTGTTTCGTTGTTAGCTTTGTCTAAAATGGCTCACAAGGAGGATGAAGACTCATTTCGAGAAGACGACGTATACATCAACCAAGAAGATGGGATGCCCAACGTACACCCAAATATCGCTAATTTAGAACAAGAAATTGATGCGCTAGATGAAGTTGATGATTTTGATGACTTGCCTAAATCTATCATCGTCACAAACATACACAGTGAAGTATTTGCTGATGAAAAGTTAAAGAAAGGGATGGAAGGTTTATTCCGCACCTTTTCGGATAATATTACCTTTCAATGGCTACGCAGTTTTAAACGTTTGCGTGTAAACTATGACAGTCCACTGGCTGCTGCTAATGCTCGGGTGCAACTGCATCAATACCAGTTTCATGATTCTCCTATCAACTGTTATTTTGCACAACCTGTGACGCCGGTGTCTCTAAAGAATCTGCGGCCCCCGGCTCCTGTTAAGCAATTTCTGATTTCTCCACCATCTAGTCCTCCAGTTGGTTGGGAACCTCGTGAAGAAAATGAACCTCTAGTAAATCATGACCTTTTGGCGGCTTTGGCCACTCTTGCTCCTGGTGAGAGCCATGAACTGCATGCACCTACTCCTACACAACCAGCCATCATCGTGCATACTGCTATGACTGCTGAACAAACCCCAATTGTAGCTAAAATACCTCATACTCGCTGTCCGGAATATTGATAGAATTGCCTTTTGAATATAAACTAAAATAAAATAAAAAATAAATATCCTTGGACATTTCACACAACGCCATCTAGTCCCAAGCTAAGCAACCTAATGCTTGTGTTATGGTAACGAGATGGCTGATAAACTACTTATATACATTTTTTTTTTGTAAATACATACATATTATAGATAGAAAAACACCCAGACTCGGAACAAATACTTGTAGGTCGTACAAATATTTGTTCCGTGCGGGAATCGAACCCGCGACATGCTGCGCAGCAGTCAATCGCTCAACCACTGCGCCAACCGTGTCGTAACAAACTAGTGAACTAGTAAACTAGTGACTATGAATTAGAGTAGTAGTTAGTATGAATGCTTTTGATTCAATTACATGTCAGTTTTTATGACATACCAAAGACATAGCAGCTGTCTTTATGTGGCTACAAAATTGAAGCTCTAGAAAAATGAGCTTTAGAAATTGAAATTCATTAACAATGCTCGACTAATGGTGGTTTTGCTTGTTGAGACAATATTTATTTTACAGAAATTACACAATTGAATTGGTGCTATGTTTTATCAAAAGTATGATAATTATACAGTTGCTTTCTTTCTCACTCTGTTGAATTACTATAAAATTTTCATACATCATTAAAATCACGTGAGAATTCAGTATTCATTATAAACCACATTGTTATTGGGTAATGTGATTCAATAAATAAAATATAAAGTATGGACAATAGTTGAAACATATCAATAAAAGCAAGCCTTCCAACAATACCCTATAAATGTAAGGTGGTTGCTCAATGAAATTGGTTTCTAATTCATTAATATTGTTCTATTCTAAAACTTATAATTAGTATCAGTAATTGTGAAAGTAGGTATTTTTATGTAATTATAAATCTCTCCAATCCTAATTATAATTATTATCTTCAAAATCTTTGTATTTATGATTTCAAGAGTACATAACATGTAGGCAGGCAGTGTTGCATGAAAGTCCACAAAGTCTGGCAATTAACTTTCGCTATTTTTGTTTTTCAAATTGGGCAACCATTGATTTTAACTTGAATCATCTAGCGAATGTGACGTATTTATGCAAGCTACTGATTAATACAGGTATAATGTGTGGCCTCTAATTTGAAAATAAAATAAAATGGCAAAAGTTAGGCCAAATAATTCAAAGCCGTTACTGCATTATCATGCAAGGAGTCCTAAATTACTGGATGATGCTCCCTTCATTTTTATAATTTAAAAGAAACATAAGAAGTCTTTGTAAGGTAGACCTAGACAGCATGTTGTTTCATTTTCGAATTTATATTATTTTAAACCGCCACCTTTTGGTGTTATGTTATGGATACCATCACGGAATGAGTAATGTCCATGTAAACCTCACGCTATTTTACATAAAAGTATTGTATCATTGCATTCAATTTATAACTTTGTTTAAAAAAAAAACTCAAGTTTACATAACTCTTTTATTTATTTAATTAAACTTAATCTTAGTTACCATTACTTGATTTTGTTATTTAAACTCTTGCTTCAATTTTACTAAAAATTAATTAACAAGAGTAGTCTTAGAATTTTGTGATAATATGTCTAAATAAAATGTTAAATTTGTTGTTCAAGGGTGGGTACATATGCTTAAAAAAATATTTGAATGGTTCAATTAGATACAACTCGACGAATCCTCAATACTTACTAAAACACATTGTTAAGAAGATGTAGTTGTGTAACAGTTGCCATACTTCTAAAAATGGCTTTAGACCTAAATCAAGAGTTTAGAAATCAACTGGGGGTCTAAAATTGCCACTTTAGCTGATTATAATAGGAATGGTGTGAATAATATAAACTGTCACAGACGCGGTAACTATTATGAATTGTCAATTTGTGACCATTTTAATACGAATTGCGTTAACACAATTCATATTATCCTATTATAATCTGCTAAAGTGGCTATTTAAGACCCCCACCTCTCATCTATAAACATTTCAAAAACATCATGTAATATTGAACTATTCAAATGTAAAATACTGCAAACTAAAGAATTATTAAAATTAAAAAAATATGTACCTATTGTTAGACTTAATATTGTTGTAGTTTTTATAAACATTTTACATGTAGAAACTTGGCAAGCTTGGGGTAAGCAGTATCGCTAAAGATACCATTGTAAAGTAACCTTTGTTATTTTTAGAACTATTTATTTGAAAGGGAATTTTCAAATCGGCACTGCACAGGCACTATTTGCAAGGGCCACATGATATTAGAGTTGATAAAATGAACCAACTTGCGCATTTTCTAGTTATATGTACTTACCTAAGCAAAGGCAAGGCAATTAGTACCTAGTAGATGCCACAACACGTAGGTTTATCTTATTTATTACAGAATAGTGATACATAAACGTTTAGATATCGCCATTGTTGTGATTGCCATGTTTGGCTCAGATAAATATTTTGGTGAATAAGTTTTAAGACGGACCATGTTGAAGGAAACACATATAGGGAGATTTTCGATATTTTTATGAATAAAAATTTAGCCAAATGCGTTTCCCGCAGTTCTTTGAAAATAGTCTATTTCTTGACTAACTAATTATTAGTTATATTATCTAAAGATATGATTATCTGACCTTCACTAAAACAGCTAATAATGACTTCTGAGGTTGACTACCTTTGTGTCCCCTCCCCCCCAAGGTGAAGGGCGAGGGAAATCATCAAATAACCGCTCCCGTTCCGGGCAGAGCTGAAAGGAGTGTCAGACTTCTACTGACTAAAAACCACCTATGTTCCTTCTTAGCCCTTTGTGTCGAGGCCGCGGTATCTCTATCGAACAAGCCGCAGCCCCGACGGGGAGGATGACTACCTTGATCAACCAATTGTTAACATACTTACTGTGTCTTTTAGTTTAATCACAACAAATACTATATTTTCATTAGTTTTAAGATCATTTTATTATTCTCGAGTGCATAGTTATTGATGAAAATTCGTCGCCCTACCTATTTCTTATAGGGACCTACTTAAAGTTTAACAGCAATATGAATTGCTGACATAATCTAAAAGGTTTACAGACATTTGTTATTGAATATTTTCTCGCATTGTTGTCTTTACGCCTAAATAGATGTTGCAATTTCTTCTCGAAACATTGAATTTTCGTCTCTTGCTTAAGACTGTAATTCAGAACAATACTTAGTGAATGTTATATTATAGTTACATGCCTGTATTATATACCTATTAATTGACTGAAGTTACGAATTAATATTAGGTTGACTGTTAGGTAGCTGACTACTTACTTTTCAACTCGTATTAATTCAGTTGTGAATTATTTCAGAATGACCAATGTTCTAACTGTTTTCTTCTATTTATAATAGGATATTTCAGCAAAAAAATCAAATTAGTCCGTCTGTTAGATTAACGAAAAATATTAGATACGTGTTTTTTTTTAATAAAACACGTCACGCTTGTGACGTCACTTTCTGGGTTAAAAAGTATTAACATTGTGCCGTCACAAGACTTGACACGACTTTTGACTTTTCGAAATACTTTATCGTCTTCATCTTTTTGACTGGCCTGTTGGTCTAGTGGTTAGTGACCCTAATTGCTATGCCGGAGGTCGTGGGTTCGATTCCCACCCAGGACAAATGTTTGTGTGATGAGCACGATCATTTGTTCTGTGTCTGGGTGTAATTTATCTATAATATGTATGTATTTAGAAATATATAAGTATGTTTACCAGTTGTCTAGTACCCATAACACAAGCTCTGCTTAGCTTGGGACTAGATGGCGTTGTGTGATGTTGTGGAATATTATTATTATTATCTTTTGTTTACGTGTAAAAAAGAAAAATATGTGTCCATTAAGCAGTGTGTGTGTGTGTGTGTGTTGGGTTTGTGTGCGTGTTGTGGCTGTAAGGTTTTTTTAAAAATAAATATTTTTTTTTTTTTTTTTTAAATCTCTGACGGACTAATTCGATTTTTTTGGTGAAATACCCTATTCTCAAACTGTTTTCGTCTTAAATTCTCTTAATCTACAAAGATCGATGGAAATGATGTTTGGAAACCCTAACTTATGAATGTATCTAAAAGTCGTTGACTTCCTATGGAAGACAGTACCTACCTGCCAAATTGTATTTAATTATTGGGCATTTGTGTCTTACTGCAGAAAGATCTCTCCTTTCATCATCATCCACATCCTGAGTTCACCCACTACTGGGCATATTCCTCTCTGTCCTTATGCCAATCTTCACTTTCTTGTGCCACCCTCATCTAAGTTTTAACCGCAATTTTAGCAATGTCGCCGCCGGACCACCAGCACGTCTCCTCACTCTATTTACCTCGATTGAATACTGTTAAGGAAAAATCTTTTAGAAAAGAGTTCTTAGCCTATTTTTTCATCATGACATCAATGAAGAAACTCGGTGTTTTCAAGTTCCTCTTTCTCAAATCGGTCTATTTTAACCGATTTCTAAAAAATAAGATGTGCGTTTGAATTTTTTTTGCTATTTCGCTGCTGTTTTTTGCTGTTCTGATCATGCGTCCAAACTCAATTTAGCTACCGAGAGATCAGTCCTCACTTAACTTTAGCACCTGTTTATTAAATATCAATCAAAAGAGATGGGTTGGGGTTTCATAAATATCCGATTCTATATCTTGTTAACTCTAACGTAGTATGTCATTGTAGGTAACGCTGTCTGCAAATCGCAATTTGTAGGTACACAAGGTATCTATTTTACAATTTATGTAAAGACAGAATTTCAGCAACAATGTTGTGTCATGTCATAAAACCTATTTATTAAGAAACATTAAAAATAAAGAGACATCTGTTTATATGATGAGATCAGGGGGTCCAAAATGGCCACTTTTGCACATCATAATAAAATTCGTAAAATGGTCACAGACGCAGTTACTAGTCACTTCGTGATTATTTCACGAATTTTAACGGAATTCATATTATGATCTAAAGTAAAGTGACCATTTTAGACCCCCTGGACTAGCTAGTCCTGTATTACTAAGAGACAGTATCGGCGTAACAGGATTGTATTGTATACCTACTCTTATAATGTTCTATGTGTGGTCTATCTATACCTCTCCTTGTACAGAAAACTGAAAGGGCTTTTGCCCAGTTATCATTAATATATTATTTACTTATGCTTAATATCTTCTAAATGTTCGTTGTTCATACATCGATGTATCATCTATTGATGTTTTTAATCTCACTGTGATTTTCATTATTGTTTTGTGTAAATATAAAATTATAATGAGTTTTGTGTCAGTCTTTTCATAATAGCAATAAAACCAGTCCATTTATGTAACTATTATTTATTTTTATGTACATTATTACAAAATAGTTATACGTGTTTCTTCGTATAGTCAATATCACACCAGATCACGAGATTCACAAGCACCATTATGCTATCAATCTATCTTTCATAGGCACATCACAAAAAAATGAGTAAAAACACAAATAACAAAACAAATTAAACTATGTTAACATAATTAATTGGTACTTATTACTTAACTTATTCAACTAACTACTTTTGGTAAAACTAATACATTTACCTACCTACTTTGTCCCAATACAGAGATCAGTTGTATGTAGGTAATTTAAATACTCAAAGTAAACCAGCACAACGTAACGTCTTGTTAGTAGAAGAAATAGAACAGTATATACTACTTTGTTCGATTTGCTATTTACATGAAAATAAACAGCCTACATTAAAAGCGGCTGAAAACCTACATTAGATTCTGCCAACTCATTCACATAATCAATATATAAAAACTAATCAAACTTTTCTACTCGCGTCATCTAAAGGAACCATTGATTCAACAGCTTTATTATCTTCAGAATAAGTTCTGTTTCTTTTCTTTCCTACGCAACTGCCGAAACACGTGTCGCCTTTGCCGAACCGTTCTCCATCAGCAAGGGATTGTGGCATAGGCTGATCCATAGTTTCTGGTAAGAACATACATAAGAATCCGGAAATAACTGCAACTGCTCCAAAAGTAATAGCTGGGATTTTAGGGTTAAAAGAATCAAGTAATGTAATTAACGGTGTCAAAGCCCCAGAAAGCCTGGCGCACATAGAACCTAAACCAAGTGCAGAGTTACGGACCACTGTTGGAAATAACTCAGCAGAGTAGTTGTAAATAATAGCAAAAGAGCCTGCAATAAATAATTTGCCAGCAATCACAATTCCAGTAGATATCGTACTTCCAGCAGGCAGAAATGTAGCAATAACACAGGCTGCACCGCCCACAAGCATCATAGAGCTTATTAGCGGCCGTCTACCCCAAATATCGAGGAAATAAATTACTGCTGCATAGCTGGGCAATTCCACGAACCCTAAAATAGCTGTTATCAAGTACGGGTTGCCTTCGAGCTTTCCAGTGCTCAAAGTAAGCCCATAGTATGCTATGGAGTTAGCAAACCAACAAAAGCAGACATTTAATGTTTTATTTCTTAAATTAGGCGTTCTAAATAAGTCTCCTGTGCTGGCCGCTGGAGCATCAGTTCCTTTGGACGCTTCAGCTCTTCCTTTCGACACCAGTTCCGCTCTATCCAACCTACTTTCAGATTTATTGCATTTCAAAGCTCTTTCGACTATATCCACTGATTCCTTTGAACGGCCTTGAGCCCACAACCAACGAGGAGATTCGTCCATGATCCAAATATGTGGAATAAGGAGAAGACTATGAAGTCCATATATCACTTGGAGAATTTGTCTGTTATCTACTAGAGCTCCCCACCCTGCTACTAACATAATGCCTCCAGCGAAAGCAGCTTGAAAAGCGACACCACACGCGGTTCGCTTACTCGCTCCTACTAATTCCATAGTCAAAACGAAGCCGGTGATATAAGAACCGGCAGAGCCAAAGATTCCGTATATAAAACGAACAGCCAAGAAGGACCAATATTCAGGTATAAAAGCTACTAGCACACCAAATACTAACTGCAGTACTCCGGACCAACAAAATATTGTTTTTCTTCCGTACTTATCTGCCATTCCTCCCAAGACTACAGCTCCAGTGAA
Source organism: Diarsia rubi (assembly GCA_932274075.1). NCBI lineage: Eukaryota > Metazoa > Arthropoda > Insecta > Lepidoptera > Noctuidae > Diarsia > Diarsia rubi. Next base: position 11,598,453 of record OW026424.1, on the reverse strand, counting down.
AACCCCTAACATGTAAATGGACTGAGCTAATGCTCCCATCCATCTTTTATCGCAGATTAGATTCCATTCCATAGAACGTGACGAAGACCTGTATGTCGTATCGAATACGAATTTAGAACAAGTTGTTGTTTCATTATTTTCATAAATGAGGCAGTTATGTAAACCTCCAGATATGGTCTGAGGTATGGCAGCTAATATTTCCGAAGAGTTCCATGCCGCTATTGACTCATTCGTGTCAACACCGTCGACCCAGCACCTGCAAATGAAAAAGTTTGGCGTTAGACACAAAAGTTAACAATGGTCAGCGACATGGAGTTTGTTTTCAAATATCACTTCCAATTTAGAAGCATTCAGACTTAAAGCAGTACAGCTGTCCATCGTTCTACCACCGATTCACCGCATCACCTATTGGTCGTACCTACGTATGTTGCACTGCTGTCAAAGGAGTTCAGTCTAGCAGCCTTGGGAGAGCTTTATTTTCCATTTTTAGCTCAACCCCTATCCAGTCGGCTCTTGCGGTTAGTTCTCATAGTCTTGGCAAAAAACTATGTACCCACCTTTACTCCTATACGAATACTACTCGTACAGAAACCTTTCAGGCATTTATCAGGTATTTTTTACACCTTACTACAAGGTTAATAACTTTGACATTTTAGAGGTGTCTATTTTAATAATTAAACTGAAATGTCTTTTTCTCGTATATCGGACTAGCGGACGTCACGCGGTTTCACCCGCGTAGTTCTCGTTCCCGTGGGAATGCAGCGATAAAAAGCCTATATGTTACTTAGAGTGAATGTAGCTTTCTAATGTTAAAAGAATTTTTGAAATCGGCGTAGTAGTTTTTGAGTTTATTCATTACAAACATACACACCAAACACAAATCTTTCCTCTATATAATATTAGTGTAGATTAATTTAGGTACTTTGATTTTACATTGAGAGAAGTAAATCTTAACAAACATTACGCTCCTATGAAAAAAAATACGGAAGAAGAAATCCGTCTAAATCTTTATTGATCTTTAAAACCCCCGTTCTTTCTATTATTATTATACTGCTTGTAGCTTCTCGTAGCACGCGTAGCCTCGTAGCACACGTCCTGTGATATAAAAAATTCTCCTAGCGACTACGCGTAGCAAAACCGTAGTCAGCCAAAATATGACAAAATTATATTTTACTAGCCCGCATATTCGCCCGCGTGGAGTTCGGGATCGTACTTGCGGGATAGAAAGCCTGTGTCCTATTCTAGACCATAATCTTCCCCTGTGCTAAATTTTATAAAGATTAATTAAGCTGTTCTAGCGTGATTGAGTTACAAACACCCATCCATCCATATTCGCATTTATAATATGTAGTAGTACGCACGGGTTGTTTATTTTGTCTTTCAAACCATATACCTAAAATTTATAATATCTAAAAATACGAACATAAACAGGGATCTTCGTAGTATCCTGAAATACATGTTACAGGCAAAAATAAACACATCACAGGTATGAAATATTTATTAAATTCATGTACACCATTATTTTGATACCTACATCTACTTTGACATTGTGTTGATCGTTGATAATTAAATAATTTGATACTTACATAAATTCAGCTCCAAAAATAGAAAAATGTAAAAAAAAGCCATTGTTTTGGCAAGTCCATGTACGAGACCTTAATTTAATATAATGGGTATATTCATTGATGAATATGAGATACCTTTAGGATTTTTAACAGGCTGCTACTCGTGTTTTTTTTTAGCAATAAGTATGTTCCTAAGTTTAGTTTTAACCTTTAGTTACTTAGGTACTAATTACCTATGAAGGTATCTCATAAACAAAACACTTGCACAGTGTAAATAAACAACATTAAAAATATAAATATTATCTTCCATGAACCCATGAATAGAAACAGGCTGGGTATTTCTGAAAATTATTACAAAAATATGTATTTCTATAACAAATTAGCACGACTTCATAATTCACTACTCTTCATAATTTCATAATTATCTTCGAAAGTTTACGCAATGTGCTTAACTTTTCGTATGCCGAGTATTTAGACACAACTATCGCATGTCTAGTTTATAGACACAATTAAGAAACCATTGTTTCATGTAGGTACTTATGCTGTACTTTTGACACGCGAGAGATTGAAAAGTGATGTGATCTACGTTCCAGCTCGCGAAGGGACAACATTGCGTAGTTTCGTATTAAATTAGCCATTCAGTAATGAATTTTTTTTTACTTAATTAGTACTCAGTAAAAAAGATTTATATTATACCTACTTAATGTGTAAAAGAAATCTCAGACCAAGAAAAAAAGATCTTTTTTTCTTGTTCTGAAAAAAAAAATCTGAATGTTCATTAAAAACTTCTGGGAATTTAAATTATATGTATATAGATTCTACACGTGGTATCTTTATACCTAATTATAATTTAGGTAGTTATATAGGTCCTACCCACCTAGTATCTTGTTATAAGATGGCTTAGGTAACTTAAATACCTAGGTAATTGATTTTTACTGTCTTTTCAGTCTTGGTAGAGGCAATTGGTTTGTAGCAAATGGGCACCTAAGTTACATAAAAAAGAATCGCCATATACTTTTATCATAAGTTTTAAAATGAAGTACTTATGTACATTTTAATTATAATGGCGAATCTTTTAATTGGGTACCTGTTTGTCTGTTTTAAAAGTATATAATAATTTATAAATATACGAACTCTTGAAACTTAAGATATGAACACCTTCGCTCGTGCACTTGGCATATCAGTCTGTTACACAGGCATATTCTGTAAGTACTTAAGAAATAAAATAATAAAAGGAACTAACTAAAGTTATTTGAATCCATCTATTCATAGCAAACCTCATAGTTATGCGACTAGTGCCATGGACATGTTTAATGTCGCCGATTTGCATAAAGTGTAAAACATGTGAGTTGATAGGAAGTCAGATAATATCATTGATAGTCATGCAACTACTGGTTAGCTTACAACATCTGCCATTTTTGTCATAAGCCAGGTTAAAGTTTTATAATTACAAATAGACAATTTCAACAAGAATCACTGTGTGACGAAAAGAAAAGCATAGACATATATTATATAAAACCATTGGGCACAATATCCAATGTACCTGTATGCAGACATATCCCTTATTTAATTACTTTAGTCTTACACATAAATGACTATAATAATATGCGCGTTAATGCTATACCTGAAATATCCTTAAGTAACTAGTTATACTTTCCTATAAATAAATTAATTGCGCTGTTACTTGCAGCTTACTTAACTAGTTAAAAACAAAATGTTCGAGTACTACTGGCAGTGTTGTATTGAGCATAGTATGCCACCTTCATTGGTTAAGTGACAGGGTAAAAACGAAATTCACGATGATATTAATACTTAGAACCTAGAGAACTTGGATAAAGTCCTGCCCAATATAAACCAAGAAGCGAGTTTCCATTTAGAGTGACGAATGGAGAGTTAGTGAGACGTAGACGAATGGTAACATTTCATTTAAAACAATTAAATGAAATGTTACCATTCGTAACGTAATTACCACGTGTTAGCAACTCATTTCTGTTGAAACAGAAACTAATATTAAGGTTTAAAATATTATCACCTATCTATAATTACTCTGCCACATAAACATGTATTATAAAAAGCCATAATGACTAGGTAGGTAAATACGGAATTGGCATCAGTCGACCACATTCAAATAAGATAATATAAATTCAAATATGGTAATCATTAAAATATTTAGACTTATTGACGATAAAGTCAAAGTGATAAAGTCGGTTTAGAAAATACCAATTTTAAACTGATTCTAATTTGGTAAGTTTGTGGGGCCTTTTCAATTTACCAAACTTGAATTAGTCTCCCAAATTCATCTTTAAAATATAAACAGCTTTACATGTCCAAATCATCCTATGTGCAAAGCAGGATTAATTTAAGGGACTTTTCCTGAAGAACCTTTTTAGTATCCGACACAGACCGCAAACTTAAAAGGTTAATCTAAAATGTTATTATTATATTAGAAATTACATTCTGCTCGTTTATGCTGCCAGCAACCAATACTTACATTTCAAATTGTCATGTCGACATTCGCATGCCTTTAAATTCATACCCAAGTGTTTTAAAGACCCAGTACTACTTAGGTATATGTTATGATGTATCGTATGACCTGTGACCAGCCAATTGCTTGAAGTGGACATGACAATACAAAATGGGTTCATCGGTTTCATTACCTCCTAAGTTTTGTCTTTTCACGACAAATTGTATGCCTAGTCATTGATCAATAATTATACATAGATATAAAAAATACGTACTTTGCATTGCAGTATTGTACTTAGTTTTATATGCTAGGTATGTACACTCGATTTTACTGCTTTAATAACCTATTAAAAATATGCTCTTTACCTGTTAGATATTTCCGCATTACAATAACAAGTTGTTACTAGAACAATCATGCAGTCTTAAGCAAAACTGTTCACATAAACACGACTTGCTTGTGATTAACTCTTGACTAGACTCTATATAATATAACAGTAATCTAATAACGTACATAAACACATAATATCTAATTCTTTGCAAAATTCTTTGCAAAACAGTAACAGTTGTATAAAACAAGAAAGACTTAGTAGAGTAAAATTGGCGTATTGTGTATTGAGAAATGTTGGATTAGAACCAGCAACACATAAAAAGTGAGAAAATGTTGAGCAAAGTTCATAAAATGCAAGCTTTACGTATAGGTTTCGTTAAAATGAGGTTTAGTTTGAAATAGCCGTTTTACTTAGAAATATTGCTTAATCTTACGTCACATAATTTGATTTTCGAGAGATAGCGTCACCTACAGACCATACAGGACTGTGTTTACGGTTTCTTTTCCATAATTTCCAATGGCACCATTGTTTCTGGCAGGTCCACCGTGTCTGTACTCATTCGTCGGCCACTGCAGTTCGTGAAACAAGTGTCTCCGACACCGAACCTCTCTCCGTCATCCAACGATTGGGGCAAGTTTCTACCAATTGTTTCAGGTAGGAAGTATGTAGAGAATCCTGATAGTAAAGCCAACAATCCGAAAAGTATGGTGGGTATTTTAGGATTTAGTGTGTCCAGCAAATTGATAAGTGGCGTCAGAGCACCGGACACACTGGCGAACATACTGCCCAATCCCACTCCAGAACTGCGCACTACAGTCGGAAACAGCTCCGCAGAATACTTGTAGATGATAGAATAAGAGCCTGATATAAATAGTTTTCCTACCATCACGATACCTGTGGTCGACGTAGAGCCATGAGGTAGAGCAACAATGACTAAACAGGCAATTCCTCCCAACAACATCATAGTGCTGATGAGTGCTCTATGTCCGACGCGGTCCAAGAAATACACAATGAGGATATAGCTGGGTAACTCCACGACCCCCATTAAAAACATAAGGAAGTATGGATTCCCGCTCAGTTTACCAGTGTTAAGTGACAGACCATAGTATACTACTGAATTGACGAACCAACAGCCGCAAATAATCAAAGTCTTCTGAAGCATTTTTGGAGTCTTGAATAAGTCAGTGGTACCCGCAGAATGTTCGTCTGTATATTTGGCACATGTTGCTTTACAGTGGGACACTAATGACGGAGTATCTATGGATTCAGCCGATCCGTTGAATTTCAGCGCCTTCTCAATGATAGCGACAGATTCTCGTGCGCGCCCTTGCGCCCAGAGCCACCTTGGGGATTCGTCCATAAGTAGCCAGTGAGGAAGCAATATTGCTGCATGTAACGCATACACTATTTGCAAATAGAATCTGTTGTCTATTAAATATCCCCAAGCGGCTAACAACATTATGCCGATAGCAAACATGATTTGAAACGTAACACCGCATATAGTACGCTTACTCGGACCGACTATTTCCATTGTCAATACAAATCCAGCTATATATGAACCCGATCCGAAGATACCGTAAAGAAATCGTAGCACTACGAATGTATAAAAATCGGAAGAGAAAGCAACAGACGTGCCTAAAATAAGTTGCAAGATTCCAGACCAAAGAAAGGCTTTTTTTCTCCCAAACTGGTCAGACATTCGTCCAAATATAAGTGAACCGGCTACCACGCCAAACATGTACGCGGTTTGTGCAGAGGCTCCCATCCAGCGTCGACTGCACACGAAATCCCACTCAATACCCCGAGATGACGTGTAGTATTGGGTATCGTAGACCCAGGACTGGCACTCTATCAGAGTTTTGTTTTCTCCATACATGCGGCAAGAGTCTAGTTTGCCATGCTCGTTCAGTGGGATTGCTGCCTGAACCAACGACGAGTTAAACGGCTCCGTGTAGTTTGCACTGTCTATTCCTTGCAGGTAACATCTGTAATTAAAACAAACGTACTATTATTGTTCTCACATTATTTTAGTATTATCTTCGTGCCGAGCGTGTGCGGTGCATTAGGTTAGTGGCGGTTTTATTATTTCATAACATTCTATTAAAATTATTGCTATGCAACCTGTTTAGGGACATATGGAAGTGCACTATTGACCTATACTAATAAAAGGCGTGTGTTACAACTTTGAACAGCAAAGAAGCACGAGTTCTTCTACAGTTTTGATTTAATCAAGCACAGTATGTACTACAGATTATGCTCGCTTCTAAAAATACGAAAATGAAACGAAATTATATTGTAACAAATGCGTAGTTTTTAAGTCAAAGTTTAATTAATTAATTCAATTTACATACAAGGGGTAAACAGAGCCTTCACGAAGCCGTCAAACAAGCTATTTTTTTTTTACGATACTTACGACTTTTTTTGTCGAAAAATGCTGTACATTAAAATTATTTTACTTAAAATACTGTGCTGATTAATGCATTGAACAGTAAACGGGTCATCGAGTTGGACCTCCGCAACGTGAAGATCAATATCTTCACGTTACGGAGGTCCAACTCGATTGACCTAAACAAAAAAACATTATGATAGTGACGAGGCGAACAATTAATGCCTTTCGGTTTCGTTAAGGCTTCATTTACTTACACTCTTAAAGTATCTCGTTATTTTGTATTTGTGTTCGTACCTACTCGTACACTAAACAAAAATCCTGCTGGCAGTATTTTTTGTATTGTTTTGCAATTATTAAATGTATTAACGAAGGAACGATTATAGGCCATAATTTAATTCACATACTGACTTTGTTTACGTTGGACCTCATGAAAACATATTTTCCAGCGCTTATTTATTATTCAGTTGTTATGTTCTACGAGTATGTGCTCAAACAAACAACATTATAATTTATAAGTACCTACGAGTACTAATACTTTAACGATAATATTTTTGCAAGTTGTAACTTTGCCCTCTAAAAACAAAGACGAATGATGAAAAGAGACTACGAGCTTCAAGTGCGCTTCTTGGAGATTGATTGTCTTATATATCATAAGGGCTCATGACCTGACATTAATTTATAGATACTGTATGCAAACAATCACCTGTGTGCTAAATATCAATCAGCTATTATCAGTTGTTTATAGATAAACAACAAAGTTTGATGCTGCTGTCTATCTGTCACCATATGGATACAAACAGTATAATGAACATATTCGATTCCGAAGACCACAATGTTATTTGTTAATGGTGAAGATAATGATGTTGATACTGAATGTTAGATAAAGCGACATATGTAGCAAACCATAGCCCAAGAGACAATCAAATGTACGTTACAAAAGTGTGTACTTACGTTCAATATACCAACATGTAAGTATAACGGCACCAATAATATCACTCTGTTCTTGTAGACATAACAACGAACACCAAAGCCCGAACAGCAAAGAACTGCCCACCATCCTCCTGATCAAGCAAACTGTACTTACACGCTGTGTAACCAAAAGCAAAATAATAAATGTTATAAGACCCATACCATACGCACCAATAAAGGTTGGAGGAAATCTTTAAAGGAACAATATACTTAATAGGACTTGACACGTTGCATTATCCCGGAACCACCGTAAATACATGTAATAAACTTTTACGCAATAGGTACCCAAAATGACGTACATTTCATTATGAATTCCGCTATCCATCCATGCGCATGCAGCGTTATACCTTGGTATATTCCTGTTCCACCTGTTACCTAAGCGTCGATATTTATATAGATATTTGACTGAACAATATGTATAGTTGATAATTAATTGAGGGATAAAACTTATTGGCATTCTGACGATTGTGTTGATTTATGCAAAATCGTAGCACATTGTCTTGTCTCGAACTTTGCATAAGTCAATAACATTGGCAACATCAACAGACACAAGTGATGATTCTTCACTAGATATCTGCCATTCCGATTGGTGTTAAGCCACGATCACTATTTGGTATACCATTAGCATATTTCAAAATTGATTTTCTTTTTACTTTGACGGTATTAAATTAGTAGGAGAAAACCCCTTTTGAAAGTTGCTATGTTTAATACGTATAATGCTCGTGTGTGTACCTTCCCATAAGCCGTTCATGTGGTGGACGACGGTGATAACTGACCTATGTTCTGGTACCGCAGCGACTGTGACTAGAGACAACATGTGCATGCCAGCCGTCATGGCCGCCAAAATGTGAAGAATGAACTGGAAACATTGGTACCGCCCGAAGTCACCTGAAAAACACAAAAATATAACATTACACATCGAATACTCACTACTATTGATTTTCAGTTGGCTTTTCGTCGGCTATAAATAATCTATTGCGAAGGCGAGTTTTCTTTTGGATAGTACTACTTTATATAGGTTAAGAAAATATTGCTTTTATAGATAAGGTACGATAGCGACAAGCATGGGAAAGTGTTTTCAAATGTAGAGCGATATTTTATGTCATGTTTGGTTTTAATAGACGCGTCGTAAGAGATTATTTATACTTATACAAATACAATGTGACAATATCTTCAAGAATTTTGAAAACACGACACTTTTCTATTGAATATTGTACACAATGTATCATGTATAATTGGTTTCATGATTGAAGAGCAAAGAGAGGCTAACAAAATTGATCGGAATTCGTAATAGTTTCCTACCCTTTTTTTTTAAATTAATAAGAAAAGCTATCCCACTTGTCAGAGAAGCATATTTTCGTGGATAGCTTTTTTTTTTTAAAACACCAGTTTTGGACCGAAAATTGGAAAATGGTTCAAATCGAGTATATATATATTTTTTAAATTTCATTCTTGTATCAATTTATTTATTAGCAAAGACGTTTTAATATATTTTAATAAGTGATAATTTATGTCAATACTATTCATAGTACTAATGTACTTTGTACCACAACTACTACAAGGACGAATTTAATTTTATAAAAATATTTATGTTTACTTTAATTTGTTATCTAAGTAAGTATGTTACATATTTTTTTATTTACATTTTAATATTTCTCAAATTCCTTGTTATTGATCTTATAAAGGAAATAAATTGTGATGTATTCGATGTTATTTTACCTTGAACCTATTTCATTAGTACCTATTATTATTATTTCATTAGTACTACATTCAAAGGCCACATTATTTTACATTCCTGCGTATTGTAAATATGTAAATATTAAGTAATGATGTATTCAAGTTTACGTAACCAAATTTATCGAGTCTAAAATCACAGAACTAAGTATCCTGTTTACGTTCATACAAGATTTCAACAGCAAACTGCGAACTGCAGCGGCCGTATCGAGACGAGGACTAATAATATAGCCCTACATGATACAATTGGGAAGGATATAAGTAACGCAATTAATATCGACGGCGATACCGGTTTGTACCTGTTAGCAGAAATATGTTGGCACTCGCAATCACACCTGTTATGTAAACTGTGTAATGGAATTTTGAAAAATAACAATAATCACACTGTTACCGAGGTAATTCAGTTCATTGATTTTCTGATAAAGCAAGTGCTTATTATGTGTGTGTGATAATTGTAGTAACACGTTATCTCACCCCGATTTTACGAGTATGATTATTTTGCAAGCCTTCTTACTTCTTGGGATTGTTCGCAATACGAATACCTATTACATGATTCGATGATCTTGCTTGTTCTCGTGGGTAGGTACTTCAGATTGGAATTACCTATAGACTTACTACTTACTTGTCGGAAATTAATATAAACGTAGCGTAGCCAACTAGTCATAACTTCTTAATACTAAAATAAATGTTTACAACCGCGGATACGTGGGATCGTAATGTTTCCTAATCTTAGGAGAAGCCAAGATTAAAATGACAGCAGTCTTGAGACAAAGGTGATTACGCAACTCCGGGCATAGAAATTAGCGACGGCCGCACTGCTGTATCCGGACTATGAACATGAGTTGACGTCGAACGTAGTGTTGTTCGGAAAATGATGCGTCGATCGTGTACATGTAACATTCGTAAATAATGTGATCATTTAGAGGGTCGTTGTATACAATGCTCGGCAGTCCGATATCGGCGCGGGCGTCGGGCTCGATGATAACCCATAACCTCACCGCACTGTACTCGATCTGTCCAACTCACGCCCCTCGCACCTTATCACGTGCTTTAGTTTATAATTATTCACACAACGAAATGTGTTGAAGTGAAGAATTCATCAATCTTCAATATTAGAAGTTACTTAAGTGTCGCATATAAGAGTACTAATTTTGTTGACCATGTGTTCATAGCCCCACAGGTAGAGCACTTCCTAGACTATCGTTCAATTTGCGACACGTCTAGTTTCACGTTAAATATTTGTTTAAAATAAAGATTAGGCAATGTTTTAAGGTAAAGAAATGAAGTAACTATCATGTAATTGAAGAAATTTAGATAATACTTTTATCTTGAGTGATACTGATAAGCAACACTCTATACCTACACGTGTCAATTCCTTTAAGTGATGTTAGAAAGATTTCGACATATTTTAACGGCATTTTCATTATTAGCCCTTCTAATGTCTGAGCTTACGCGAGTTTTACTACGGATTATGAATGATTTATAATACGCAAACGCAGCCGTACAGTAAAAATCGTTTTACTACCTTTTCAAAAGCCACAATAATCATTTCTTTTATTGGTGGTTTTGGATGGGTTTTCTGAATGTGACCACCGAAAGTATAACAACAAAAAAATTGTTGCAGAACTGTTAGGGTCCAATTAAATGATTTTATTTAAATAAATTGAACGAAATAGTTTCTATATTCATTAATTGGGCTCTCAAACGTTTCAAAATCGATACAGAACTGGATTGTTCAACTGATAGTGATGTAAATTAAATCAGTATGTACCGCCTACATGGTCAAGCAAGGCCAAAGAGCACATGGCTGACAAAATGCCAATGCTCTTCGGTGTCATAAAAATTAGATAACCGATCTTAATTTTCGAACCTTATATAATTTTACGATTGCAAGACTAGAATAATTTAGACAATAGCTTCTCGATTACGTGTTGATTGTATGGAAAATTACTTGTCACGACTTTAGACTGAACGCCACCGATAGCAAACACAAGGAGAAACAATAACATAATGTTGTGACTATGTACAACAGTACAAATGTACAATACTAAAACTGAAAGGATCCGTTATAGACCAATAGGAAGTGTAAGATCGGTACGTCACGCAACACGTACTGACTATTGACACAGATGCAGAGCTCGATAACATTACTGCGACCGATAATATGAACCTCAATATAGGTATAAGACGGATTTAATATTAAATATTTCCAGTAAAGTAACCTTTTGGGTTCTATTCTGTTATTGGAAAACAATCTAGTATATGCGACTGTGTTACTAAGTAGCCTATGGCATGGGTGCATTTATGTAGGTAATCCGTTGCACTTGGCTTACGTGTCAAAATTAAAAAAATGATGATGTGAAAGTCGTCCACAGACCGTCTCGGTACTGTCGGCACAGAGCAGGTAACTCCCACATTCATCTGAATATTACGTTCTTGGAATTTGTGTAATTAACCGAAGCTTACCCACGGCCGCATACAGACAGTAAATTGCAAATTGGAGGTCACCGGCGGAACACCGTTTACGCCATTTATCACCGTACCAGCCTAAGTAGGTACACGCATTAAGAATGCAGTTCACAGTAACTACACACTCTTTATGTGAAGCAAACGCCTTTTTACACACGTAGGTATTTGTGTAATTAAACTAAAAAATGATAAATCTGTCCGATTTATTATTTTTTAGTTTTATTACATTCGAACCGAACTAAAGGCAGGGCATACAATAATTCAGTTATTTCGACATGCGACGAAAATAAACGACTCGTGCAAAACATTCTCAGAAGGTCGTTTACTTTGTATCTTTCTCCTCTCTTTATCTTGCTGAATAAATTCCCTTAAAATACAGATCCCATTCTGTATTTCGTACAATAACAAATTTTAAATATTGTTGACATTGTGTGTGACTATAAATAGGGCACCGGAGATGTTATTCAGAAAATTACGCGTAGCTGGTCGGAGAAATGTTTGATAAGTTTGTGTGGACCGAATTATCTGACATACATTTTGCTCTATTATCGTCATATTAATGTACTAACCTACCTAAAAATCAACTATGTAGTTATGTGTTCTGATTTAGGTACTGTCTCTCCTAAGAGATTTGTAAGTCACATGTCACTGACCCAGAAAAGCGCCCTCATATTGTTTCACCTAATAATTGTGTGAAAGTGTGTGTCTTGGCTTCCATAAGTTTTTTCACAAGTGACCGCTGAATACCAGCGCTGTGCTGTGGGTCTCCCATAGCACAGCATCATGCTGAGTCCTGAGATAATCTGCTCGTCGCAGTTTTCTTTTTCCGACGTTTTGTATTTATAAATATTTGTTATGCGTTGTACGTGTATTTAATTTTTATTTTTATTTTCAATGCACGTCATGTCCCTGCGATACATTTTTTTTTCTTTTCTTGCTTTCTACAAAGGAAAACCGTTTAATTCAGTCGTAGATATTTGCAAATTATATGTTACACATGATGTGAATGGAAATAGAGAAAAATACGGTTTTGATGTAGACCAGGTATATCATAAATTTGTTTTTCCTTAGGCTTAGCTTAATAGCATCCACACAACAATAAACTGCAGCAAGAATTTTCGCTATTCAAGATTCAAACGCTTTTGCATAGACACACCACTTAAGTAATTGGTTTGTCTGAGCATATTTGTATTTACAGGCAAATATCACGATGAAGGATTTAGTATGAATTACAGCCGCCGCTGCATCGTAGATCAACAAACTGACGTAGTAACACATGAATAAGACGAAACTAAAATCAATATTTATAGGTGGTAAGTAAATATTCGTGCATTTTATTTTCGTAGATGTCACTCAGAGATCGTCTGTGTCAAACGCGGACGTGAAACCGATGGAACTTGTCCGTGAAGAAAAAGTGGCACAGCTAAATCGGAACACCTTGAAAATTTCTGTGCTCTCGTAAACGGCAGGCTAAATTCCGATTAATATGTACAAGGCATCGTCAACGTTAAGAAACAAAGAGATAGCTGAAGCATATAATAATGATATAATATACAACTTGTACAAAACCGTCTGGAACCATTGGGGTGTAAGTTCTTGAAAACAATAATAATATGTTTACTATTTCTTCATAAACCATGGTGGAAATTCTATTATTATCGGGATGGTGCGAAAGGAATATTATGAATAAATATAATTTATATATAATTTATCTATACGTTTTCTATAAACCATAATTATACTCGTATGTGGCTTACCTAATTCTAATCTTTCTATCTCTGTATACCGACCATTTCATAAAAGAAAACGGTTGCTTTTGTGAATGTATAACTTAAGATTATTTTAAAACGTTGCTTAAAACTCTATAGCAATGATTAATGTCTACTTTACCATACACTTATTTGACGTTCAATCGTAATGAAAGACGAACTAAATGTCAAAACAACATCACGCTACCTGAGTAGTTTACCTGTAATTATACCAATAAATACCGACACTAATTATTTATAAATCGAAAGCAACCGTCAAACATGCAAATAGTCACCTAGGTCGCAGTACTGAATTATTCGTAAACCTAAGTATAAACAGCATGCAACAGTAATTAGCTGTAAACTTAACGAAAATCTTTGCATTCCTTAGCGTTTAGCCAGTGAAGCCAGTGAAGACACTTTACGTGCAAATAAGGAAGCATTCTTGCCTAATTACATGAAATTACAAGAGTTACTAGTTTTTAAGAACAGTAAGTATCTTGTAAATAATTTCAGACGTCTAACAACGGTAAATTAAAACCGTGTGATGTATTTCCAGCATTGTTTGATGTTTGTAATTCACAAACATAAAAAAAATATTTTTGTTTCTTTTTTTTTTTTAATATTTCCGTAAATAATCGATTGTTTAATTCTGAATTAAATGTGAAATCGTGTTAATCGTATGACTTAATTGTGAAGAGACTCGCTAATCGGATAATTAACTGTTTCAAAAAACATCTATCAATAAGATGACCAAGACAGACAGACAGAGAACAATTTTCTCCTATCGTAATTTCAATCGATACAAATAATTATCATGCTACGATATAACTATTTGACAGGTCCCACGAGAAATTACATGTGAAAATTTACAGACATAACTATGATGCAGTTCTAAAATAGTGTGATCTCAATAGGAAGGTATACATTATTGCCCCAACACGTGTCTCTAATTGGACTTGCCCATTACATTTGATACATCGGTGTTTACTGTTTACGTAGTCTGACACACCTCCCAAATGCTTCCTCCTCCGTAGTAACTATAGCGTGTCTACGTACTACATCAGCTGACTAACGCACCGTGCTGCTAGAATGACGACGGTTTTATTTTAAAACATTTTACCATTCTTTATATAATGTCTCTGTTGACATTTCAAGATCATTCTGTTGCTTTTGTAGCACAGAGTATTTTTTTTTCTAAAAAGAAATTGAGTTTCAATGTTTTTACACAGTACTTACTACTCGTATTTTGTATAGAGGTAGAGCGTATAGCAGTTAGAACGTTCATTCGACAGTATAATTTCTTTCGCAGTAACAACTTAAAAAATCAATAAGAACATGTTACGAAAGCACGTTATGAGATAATGACTTTACATTACCGTACAGTACATGATATTATTATGTAGAAATCAAATTGAATCGATAAATCACGACTTTATGAATAGATACAATGTACTAGTAGATAAAAAGATAGATAAATAATAGCCGATTACGTAACTAAATCTCACTAACTAATTGCATAGATAAAGGTGCTACATAATGTGTCTGGTAGAAGATACTGCGTTACATCCCTATCTTTTATAGCTATTTTAACGAGTTCTGGAAATAGTTCTGAAGCACGAATGCTAGCCGGGGGTCATAAAAGTCGCGTCTCACGTGAAAACGAACATGGGCTCAATTTTTACAGTATTTTCTGTGCGATACCAACACATACTGATTTGTTAAGCAATTGCCAACTTATCAACGTGATTATCGAGGTGTGATGTTGCCGTGGTATCCGGCCAGCCTTCCGGCTAAATAAAGGGCAGCCTATCACTATTCGAGGTGAAGTAAGAGGCATTTGAAGTTAACAAGAGCACGATTAACAAACGAAACAGAAAGCCCTTCGGCAAAAATACTCGGGTCGTTCATAACAAGCGATCTATCAAAGGCATATTTTCAGAGGCTGAAGGTCACGCGCTGATCTAAATATGTAGCTAAAACAGTAGTATAGTACCTAGAGTATGCACGCACTATGTTTACCTTGCCGTCACCACACGCCTATCGTATTGTTTTAGTTGATGATGAATAGCACATTGACATAACCAGGTGTCGGTAGTAGTCAACGGACATGATAATTCACCGATATAACTACTAACAACGTACAAACATAAATCATGGAAAGTTTATCGTATACCTAGTTACCTATTCTAAACTAAAACAGTTCATTAGAATAGGCGACAGACGATTGAATAAATTGTGAAAAAATCTGGTAAAACACGTTTTGTGAGAAAATAAAAAAGAATTTCAAATACCTAATCTACGTAGTGATAATCTTCGATTTTGATACTGAATTTGGCACAATAATAAGTTTTTAGTGTTCAGGCGTGACCGCGTGAATCACTGAAGTGCGCTCGGAGTGCATCGGGTGCGTTCTGGAATATAATAATAATGTAAACATTACGTAGACGATGCTAATAATAGCGCATGCAGTCGTGTTTGAAGGACTAAGGACTACATTAAAAATTAAAGATAGATATAATGCTGTTTGTCGCCATTAACAATTCCTAAACCGAGGTCAGGAACCCATAAACGTAGCAGAGTTAGCTTTTTTAAATGCGCATTGCAATAAATTGACACGACGATGATGCAGTAGGTAGTCAGAAGTAAGTATTTGGTAAGTACGAATCGGAATGCTTAGCATAAACTTATGAAAAAACACTTTTACAGGATTTTTTTTATTTAGGGCGTAAAGCCCTAAATAAGCAGAGATTATCGATTAATTAAATATTTTTCTTGAAGTTTGATTTCATGAACTTACAACGAAACTTCTAATTTTAAATAAATAAGTATTCACTAAGAGACCATTGATCTTTCAACTAGTGACAAAGTAATTAAAATGCCATTACTAGATGAGGATAATAGTTAGAGAACTTAAATTATCGGTAAATATGTACATCGCGTGTTGCGACATAATCCTACTTATATTATAAATGCGAAAGTTTGTGAGTATGTATGAATAGATGGATGTTAGTTCCTCTTTCATGCAAAAACGAAGGAAAGGATTTGGATAAAATTGGTACACAGATAGTTAACCTGGAATAACACATAGGATAGTTTTTATCCCGATTTTATCTTCTCGTGAGTTAATTTTCGAGTTGTAGCGGGCGAAGCTGGCAACAGCTAGTAATGCAATAATAAGAAAAACAAATGAAAGCTATAAACTTAATTATCCAAATTTAGGGTAGAATTTCTTTACAAAATTATCTGAGTTCAACTGTTTAACAATGATAATTTTCGGGCGATATGCTCATGATTTTTATCGCATTAACAGTTGTTTTTAGGTTATCAGAATATAATTAGTACAGTGGCACATTGTTGCAGTAAAAACGGTATACAATACAGGGTCGCCGGTGTCACGCGATGCTATGGCATTTGACAGAATTTACATGAATACCTTCTTTCCTTCTTTGCATTGTTCAAAACTATTTACTTTCAGAAATATTTTATGTAGGTAGTACCAAAATTATTTATCGTAGATCTGTGTTTGCAACGTCTTTGTATTGAAAACATTTTGTACTTGACTAGTTATAATCCTATGGCTCGCGTTGAAATGAAAGTGGGCAGATCGCGTTAAAAAATAATATTTAATTTATTTTCCGTGTTGACTCGAGAAAACGTTTAATTTCCCACGTTTACGTTCGTTAAGCACTTTAAATCAGTCACACCGTTGCAATCGAGTTTGTATTCGAAATGAGTGCGCAAAAGTTAAGTTTTCTTTAAATAAAAAGTAATATCTGTAGTTCGTACTCTACTCATGTGTGCACTATGTAATCGGCCTACTCTTTTTTAACATTGGTACATAAAATGAATGACATTAATTTCCTTTTAAAAATTGTTTTAGTTCCAACGTGCGTACATAGGTACCTACTCGTAGGTATGTCTCGGACCTAGGTACCGACTTGTTTTACATGCGCATATTGTTTGCGTTGCCAAGTGGCGTTATTTTTATTGCAATAACGGAAAAGCTTATTGTAAGTACTTTACAAGTGCCAAAAAGGGTGTCGGCAATATAACTCATTAGTTTGCGTAACTAATCTTTTATTTAATTTTTACAGGGCCTTTGTAGGTACTAGCATACACTTTCATGGATGGCATAGGGTAACCGACCAAGTTTGTACAGAAAATATTACAACACTTTATCACAATTCAAACATTGTACTGCGTTTATCAGAATAAGTGTCATAGAAGCTAACATTAGTTGCGCTTACAGATCTATCTTTCAATCCGGATTTTAATGTAACAAGAAAATCAAGAGCTATTTATGTTACATCCTGAGACCGTACATACCAGTAAGTTTACAGATGATATTTCGCATTAAGTACTATTTTAATATCACCGATGCGGCTGACATTGAGGATGTGATCAATTAGAAAGGAAAGCGCGGCAACTATAATACTTACGTCCCAGTCACATGAAGGTTTACGCTTACAACACTGATCACATTTCTCAGACAAGACGAGATTGACCAGTTGCAACGAGGCCAATAAGCGTTACTTGCACTGCTTTTCCGTACGAAACAACAAAAAAAAGAATGTGCCAATACTCAATTTAAAAGGGTTCCAAACTTGTTAGCATAGGTACATATGTTAGCACGCTGTAGATCGAGCACTCACCGAGCTTTCCCATCATTTCCTCTAACGCGTGATCCTTGTCCATGGTGAAGGCGTTGGTTCCTGGCGCAGGAGTGGAATAGTCGAGTTTCTGTAATATTCACAAGCACCATTGATGGGAGAGTGTCAAACGCGCGGCGGCGTGAGTGTGCAGGCGAACGCCAGGCGTGCGTGCCGGCGGACGAGCGAATGGATGGCAATCGTCGCGTCGTGGCGCCGACCGCGGGTCGGTTACCGCAATCGCGCGAAAAAAACCTAACCTCTTATCTGCAGTGGCCATACCTGCCAGTTCGATGATCACTGCTAGCGCCGCAGCGTACTGGGGACTTGCTTGCACTGATACGGACGCAACACTTGCCGCAAGACAAGTTACTGAAGTAATCGTAGAAATCATTTAGTACCTAGAGTCCATGTTTCAGTGGTCGAAAATAAGTAAGGAAAAAGTTGAGTATTGAAAGAATCCCTGAAATTTAGACCAATGTAACTGTTAAAATGTTAGTTTACAGTCTCATCTGCTAGTATCGTCATTATCAACCTGCATAATTAATGATATCGCAGGCACTGTTTATCGTAATTCAATTGATACAACACGTTATTCGGTAACGTATGGACTTCGGTGTTTACCGCAAGCAGTTGCAAATGGAACAAACATTTGATATCGTATGTAATGGGCCACATTATCAACAAATATACATATTCTATCTACATACATATTACACAGAGATTTCCAGTAATAGAAACAAATGTACTACTCATGCCATCCAAATAAAATTAGGAACTGGCCTTGAATAGGTCGAAGGTGACTTCACACGATGTGCTGAAAACGTCACATGAAACGAAAAGCTCTATCCAAGGTTTATTTGATCGCGTAGGCGTCGAATTGGGCACTTCCTACCTCTGTTTATGAAGTAGTTCTTTTTTAAATGGACCAGTCGACGATAAAATCAAACTACCTACATGCACTATCACTACTTACTAATTCGGTGTACCTGTAGTGTTATCAATATGATTAATATTAGCAAAAATCTCTGGTATCATCCTGTGATCTAAATTGGATATTGTAGGTGGGATCAATATTTGTATCGATAGCAAATTTATCATTTTATCTCTGACGTCTTTTAAATCAAGGGGGTAGACTTCATCAATCTTCTTTGCAACGTCGTAAGGTACTTATATCTCCTTGTAATTTGAATATTTTGAATGTACACCATAATTTTATTAGGGTACAACATTAGGACATACTTAACATGGAAAACGTACCAAAAAACATGAAACTCTATTTATTTACGGGGATGTAGATAATAATTCATAACTTTCCGATGTCTGGTTAGTAACCAACTAGGTAGACAAGTCTTAAGATATTTTTAGAACAATGAAATAACTTAAATTTTCTTCTTTCATTACCGTGTCAATTTTCTATCTCAAATAATGTTAGATTCGCCTCGTTGTATTGAGACGAATGACAAGTAGATACATAGTATCAAAACAACAATTAACAGAAACGGTTCAGTTTTAAAAACTTCTTTTGTGTCCGCTTTAGACATGGCAGTGTTAATAATCAGCAATTAGAATATTTACAATGACTGATTGGTTACCTACTGGACTGCATAGAAACCACAAAGCGTCAGATTATGCTACTCATATTAGTTACAGTCGCTGGTCCACGCGTATTATCCACAAGGACGCAGTTACTATTTCTATTTGTTCTTCCTCCTGCGAAGATAAGTCTTCCTGTAGCGCGAACATATTTAATCTTAAGCTAAAAAAAATTAAAAGATTTATTTCAGAAACTTGTACAACTTTTACAGTTAATCTTACATAGGAATCTCCTTTTAAGTAAAATTTATTCCTGTGCTACAAAATCAATTAACTACAAAAATAATTTAAGTGGTGTACAAAAATAGTATTTAAACGAAAAAAAAATGAAGTATTAAACAGCCGGCCTAGTGCATGTCGGACCACGGACAATGTACACTGAAAAAATGGAATTGTTAAATTTACGAAAGAAGAGTAGTTTGAGGCTTCAACTAGTAAAATCAACCTAATTCCTCGTTGATTTCACAAATACTCGTTGTTCATTTCACTAAACTATCAAAGGTTAACATTAACCTATCTATTGTTTAGTAAAATTAAGAGATTTATGTGTTAAATACACAAAATTATGTTTTGTAAAATGGTTGCCAGGAGCATTGTCAAGAAAAGTATGCTTCGCTACTATAGTTCCATGTAAAATTAATGATCTTGGATGTTTATTTTACTATACACAATTCAACATCCACGATTTAGTATATTCAACTATAATTTGATGTTGAATTGTTAAACAATTTGACATTTTACTTTCGTTAAAAACACATTCTCGTTTTATAAGAAGCTTCCTAAAAGTAACATTAGATGGCGCATGCTTCGCTACTAAAGTTCTATGTAAAATTAACGATCTTAGATGTTGTTTTTGCTAAATGCAATTTAACGTCCACGATTTAGTATATTCAACTATAACTTGATGTTCAATTATTAAACAATTTGACATTTTACTTTCGTAAAAAACACTTTCTAGTCTTGTAAGAAGGTTCCTGAAAGTAACATTAGATGGCTCATGCTTCGCTAATAAAGTTCTATGTACAATTAACGATCTTGGGTGTTGATTTTGCTATACGCAATTCAACATCCAGGATTTAGTATAATGAACTATAACTTGATGTCGAATTAATAAACAAATTGACATTATACTTCCGTAAAAAACACTTTCTAGTTTTGTAAGACGGTTCCTAAAAGTAACATTAGATGGCACATACTTCGCTATTAAAGTGCTATGTACAATTAACGATCTTGTATGTTGATTTTGCCAAAGGCAATTTAATATACCTACATGATTTGGATGTTAATCTATGTATAACTATTGCAGACCTAGCGGCTTCCCGCGGCTGCGCATACGTGTTAGTTTTGTCTGCTAACATCAGCATTTTAGGCATTTTAACGTTTTGGGCTCGTTCTTCGGGATAAAAAGTAGCCATCCTAATCCAAACAGGTCTCTTAGTACCAAGGCCAAGTACCAACTCAAGATTATTTGAGGCTGTAGTGGTTGTCAGAAGTACGTCCAACTACATACATTTTGCAGTAGTTGGTATTCCATACGTCACAGGTTGCGGGCACATCGTCGCAGTTAGAATAGGTAGGTAGGTAACATTTCCTCGTGATGTTTTCGTTCACTGGTTGAGAGCTCTGAACATCTGAACATTGACGATGTTTCTAAATCAACTAACTCCTAAATCACGCAATGGATTTTGATGCGGTTTGTACCATTAACTAAGTAATTTTTCACGAATGTTTAGTAAAATAGAACCTAATTAAGTTTTCATGTATATACCTACATAACTGAAAAAAAAATTGTTGCGTTGGAAGGCCTCCCACTAGATGGACCGATGACCTGGTGAAGATTGCGGGGATCCGCTGGATGCGAGACGCACGGGACCGGTCAATGTGGCGACACTTAGGGGAGGCCTATGTCCAGCAGTGGACGTCTTTCGGCTAAAATGATGATGATGAAGTGAAAAAATACACTACCTATTAAGCAGCCAAGTCCCCGAAAAACAAATTTACATGGCTTACGGGGCCTAAACCATAATTGTGAGTAGGTAGGTACCTACTTTTAAAAATGATCTAAGAATTGTAGCTCTTCTGATTTTTGAGAAGTCAGCAAAGGTCTCTCTCTAACGGTTCGGGTTGAGTTACCCACTTCATAATTTTTTTTGCGATAAGTTTTTGCGATTGCGACGCTATTTAACTATTTAAGTGGCTCTGTGAGCTGTAGACCTCGTGAGCAAGGGTAGTAGTAGTCTTACCAGTAGGGTATGGATAGGCATCAAAACAAAAAAAAATCTAACAACCTACTGTACCTACCTTTTAGGGCAAGGTTCCCCAACGACAAAAAAACTATCAAGTCAAATAACCTGGGCCTCGAGTCTGCTATTCAATAGTGTCAGAATGGTCTATCATTGATCTCTCCTACGTTACTGTGCCCTTACAGGGTCCGCCCTCTAACCATATGGAACGCAAAATAAATAAATGAAATACATAATACGTACAAAGTACTTTTACAAAACTTATTTCGTAAAATCAAACCGTACTATTGTCAGTTTTACCAACGCTTGTTTTGTCGGACGCGGGGTGTAAGGGGAAGGGACGGAACGCGATGCGTGTAGGCAGTAAACTCTCTCCCGGGGTGACCAGATTCAAATCCTATTTTACGTATAATTTAATACTTTTTCGATACTTTGTATCGCTTTTTCGAACATCAATATGTTTTTAGTTATATTCCCGCATTCTCCAGTCAGCCCGCGATCATGGCGTTAGCAGCAACGTCGAAATATCTAGAGCTCAAAACAAATAATGATCACGGAAGATATCCCATAAGTGTAATATAACGTTTACTTCAGAATGATGTACTGAATACATGGTAACCGTTTTCGTTTTCGCGTCAGTGAACCTTCCACCCAGTATGTATAAATTTAATATGCCTGATGATAATGAATAATTTAAATAAATTGTATAGCAAAACATTCGTTTTACACTTTCACATTCACATCTTCATGTCTTATAAAAACGTACGTAGAACTACGAAGTATTTCACAAACTTATTACAGAGTTAAAATATTTAGAAGAAAGTGTTATTGAAATAGAAACACCAGAAGGAACATTCAGAATATATTTATACTTGCAATGGTCATTGGTGACAATTTGGGACTTAATAACACTGTTCTAGGTTTTGCCAAATCATATTCTAGCAGTTTTTATCGTACCTTTACATATCGTAAAGGTAATAAAATATTACTGAGAAAACAATGCAAACAAGATCAAGCAAATCAAGCTGAGAAATCAAGAAAATTATGCCCGTGATTCGTGACTTAATAATGTAACAATGACAGGATTAAAAGAGCATGTGTATTTAATAACATCGGTTTTACCACGTACTGGATAACTTATGTGTCGATATTATGCATTACATTTTCGAAGGTGTTTTTCACTATGACTAAGCTACTGTAAGCACTATGACTATGACTAAGCTCATATTATTTTGCATTACACTGAAACTATAAAATTGTTTAATTAAAATACACTTCATGACCGAATACAATTATTTGACTCTAATGGGTAACGATTTAAATGACAGATGTAGAAAAACTAAACAGGAACATTTTATTAAAAGTTGTAGCAACCCAAAGCCCAACGACGCGACCAATTAGAGCGTCCCGCAGTCGCGTGCCCAAGCTATACACCGGATAACTTGTATCGCTCTATCTCTTTCCCACACGGTGGCCGTTGCGAGCGGTGCGCGGCGCTCGCCAGTCCGCTGCTGCCTATGCGCAAAGCACTTGTATTATACCGCGTGTGCATAATCTCTAGTTTCCCGCGCAAGTGTATTCGCGACGCCACGCATCTAGACCTGTCGTTCACAAATAACATTCCGAACTCTTGTAAATAATAATTGTGATCGTGTCAATACGTGAATAAATTTTACTTCCAATCTAAGACCTTCCTTCCAAGGCATAAAATACTCCGTGTCTTCATGGCGAGAAGCCGAGGATAACTTGATAAGTGATTATAGCCGACCGCCTCATCGGATATATTTGCCACGCTGCAGGACATTGAAAACACCGACTTATTCGCGTTCGCGCCCTTTTCGCACGCTTGCCTAAGGGTGACATAACAGAGTCAGTTCAAGTAGACCTATGGTCTCCTACATAGTACAATTAGGAAAAGTTTACGACAAGAAGAGTGCAATAACTTCTATGGTTTATGGCACGAATGGTAGAAGATTCTTCGGCGAGAAAACTGTCATGAAGCACACGGCGAGTGAGCGACGAACACAACCGCCGCCAACATCAACGCCGGCTACACAAACCGCCTCGAGTGATAACGGTCGTGACACCAGCCGGGCACGCGCGCACGTTAGCGGCCTCGCACGTACGCATATCTACGGCGCGCCAGCTGCCCGCGCCGCGGTGCAGGTCCCGCCCGCTTCGCTCGCGCTTGTTCCAGCGGCGTCCCCCGCGCCTTTTCCACCCAAGTAGGACTCCACAAGGAGGCTACGGCCTACCTGCGCTTACTGCAGGAAGTTCGGCCACTCCATGGAGCATTGCCGTAAGTTAGGTACAGGCGTTGCAGAGTCCTGGTCCAGGTGAGAATAATAAACATTCTAGTGGTCAAAGTTTTTGTTTCAATCTCGCGAGTCTGACTATTTACTCTATTCAAAACAATAACAATAATAGTGCGTGTGAAAGTGATAACCGTGTTTCGTGTCCCATACGAAGGGCTAATAATAATATTACTCCAATCTTTATTTCCTAATTCTAGTAATAAGTGTCTTCCAAAACTAAATGTGTTAAAATAAAGGGTAATGCCTATTTTGATAATTTAAAAGAGAATGCTCAAAAATGTTCTTGCAATTTCTTTTGTCATAGTGTAAAGGGTAATGGGCAAATATATTCTCGCAATATTTTGTGTAATAATTTAAAAGTTAATGCTCATTCATGTACCAATGTATGTTTGTGTAATGATCGTTTGGGACCCTCTATTGGTCGGGATTTAAGACCAATTTTCAATATTTCTTGACTTGGGAAGAATGCATCCTATGTCCTAATAATAGTCGAGTGCAATTAGACATAAAGATGGAGCGAAGTTGATAGTGGTCAAACTTTCATGGGACTTTTTTTATTGAGTTCTAGGAGTGGAGAAGAAAGTTAAAAAAAAAATCCCGCCCGCGACTTTTTTTTTTATTTTCTTTCGATTTTTTTTTGTTTTCGTTTACGAATAACGAATACATATTGTTGCGTAATATTTTGATCTGCGTGCATCCATTAAACGCTGATTTGGTCCGTTTCTTTGTATATTGTTGTTGACGTAATGCATATTTCAAGTATTTTTTTTTTCTTTAATTATTTCTAAAAATGTAGAATTTTAAGATTCCTTTTGGTAAAAAGAATTGGTAACTGATGCTTTTTCACAGATAACTGGACAAGAAAATATTAACGAAGACACCACTTTCTTAACTATCTATATAGTAACTTAAAATTCAATAAGAAATGTCAAAAAATTGTCTAAGCATTTTTTTTCCAAATACTGCAATGAAACTCAATGTCTAAATCCTCATTTTATTAGCTATTTAATGAGGTATAATAACTAGAAAAATATTTAAAGATACCTACTTGTTAATTATTGGTGACGTCACACAGAAGTAAACATTCGTTTCACGGCGCGCTTTCTGTTTATCTTTAAATTTATTGTGCTATCTACGTGTTATTTCCCTGCCGTCGAAAAGGAAATTATAGAATTAAAAAAAGTCACGAGCGGCGAAATTTTTTTTTTAAACTTTCTTCTCCATTGTAGGAACTCACTAAAAAAAGTCCCATGAAAATCAAATTTTGTTCTACGTTTTGAGTATTTTTTCTCTAATTGCACTAGACTATAGACAGCGTTTTCGAATTAAAAAAAATTATTGTTTTGTAATTTATTTATTATACTTAATGTGAACTGTAGAACTAAGTCGGTAGGTAGCTACTTACATTATATAACTTAGATAAGTATCAATAATTGTTCCTGTTGTTTGTTTAAATAAACTGTTTTTGTATTGTTTACATTTATAAATATATCATAGTTTAAGATTAACTTAGGAATAATGCATCCTCTAACTTAATAAACAGTGGTTTCGAATTTTAAGAAATTTATATTTTTATAAAAATGTGAATTGTAAAATTAAGTTGGTACTTACATAACATAACTTAGATAAGTAACTATGTCGATTGTTCCTGTTTTTTAAATAAAATGTTCTTATTTTTTTTACATTCTGTTGTTATTTTAGTCCCCTTTCTGACCAAATCTTGGAATTGTAATATTTAATCATTCATTCTTTTGTATAATTATGATAATTTCACCAAATTTTATTATTTTTTGTGTATAGGGGTCCTGTGTTTTATATTTGCTATATTTTTTTTGACCTGGCATCTACTTTCGTTTACGACTTTACTTTGGTACGTTCTACTCGGTATTTTGTTTTTGTGTTTACCCAGTAATATTGCACTTAAATGGATTTCTTTGATATTGTATTTTACATAATATTTTACTACTTCTATAAAAGCTTCATGTATTTGTTTTCATGATTGATTTACTTACAGGTTTAAGTTGTCTCTAAATCTTTTAGAGTAACCTTCCTACGAAACGATTTTGTTTCACATGACGTTATTCTAAGAAATTTAAAAACAACTAAAACATGAAAGTAAGTATCATGACAATTTTGTGTGTAGGAAAATATTGCGAAAGCAATATTGTTAAAATTTGTTTGCAGATTCAACCGAAGTAAAGTTGCACAATATACGAAAGTAAATGAGTAAACCTAGCAAAGCCAGTTTCGTAGAACGTACTATACAATAATGATAATATAAACGATACTTATTTAGTAAAAATACATAACATGACCAGTAAAGTATACAAAACAGGTTTATTCAAAAATACTAAAAAAACCCTTAAATTATACAAAACGGAATGAGTGAATATTACATGACTAATGTCGCATAGTCTACAAAAGCTGAAAGGTAAAATATACCAAGCCGATTTAGCAAAAAAACACTAAAGTTAACTCGTTAAGTTTACGAAACAGAATGAGTAAATATTGCAAGACTAGTGTCGTACATTTTAGGTAAATAATGTTGTAAAATATACTAAACAACTTTACTGAATAATACTAAATATGACACGTAAATTATACGAAAGAGAATTTTTGAATATTACAAGACTAGTATCTTAAAGTCTACAAAAGCTGAAGGGTAAAATATACGAAGCCGATTTAGCAATAAAATACTAAGTTATCTCGTTAAGTCTACGATATAGAATGAGTAAATTTTGCAAGACTAGTATCGTATGTTTATTTAATTAGAGGGTAAAATATACGAGACAGGTTTGATAAAAAATACAAAAATATCCTTAAATTATATTAAATAATGACGGTGAATATTACATGACTCGTTTCGTATAATCGATCGATTTTACGAAACTTGTTTGTAAGTCTAACCGATTCGGATACGTAGTAAAAATAACGTTATTACAATTCTAATGAGTTATTAATACCATACCAGTTTTGTAAATGTTTAACTATTTGGGTTTAGTAAAATCAACAAAAATGTGTGTAGGACCTATATTAACACTTGGCTTTTGCAAAAAATACTGAGAATTTAGTATATTCAACAAAAGTATTTTTTCAGTGTAGGGTTCCGTAGTGGCCCATCACTGATTAAGTGATTAACCTGCTTCCGAACGGTGATTTTCATTGTAAAAAAAATAAAACAAACTTACATTTGCAGTTTTGAGACCTACGCTCCCATACATTTTGTATAGGAAAATATTTCATACAAGTACATTAAAATTTTATACATTGGTCGACTATTGCTCGTAAACTTGTAAAGCCTACTTAGTTGTGATAGTTTTCCTTGTATTTAGTTAAATAATTATGCTACTACCATGAATTTTTACACACGCCCAAACACACTTGAGTCTAACAAAAAATTGCTTTGTTTTTTAAAGACCTATCCAACGACATGCGACATCCCAAACAATAAACTTAGATTACAAAAAATAACATATATATTGACAACGGAACCCTAAAAATAGGATGGATAAAACGTTGAGGTCATAGTTATATTATGACTCGGATAATTGCATATAAGGTTTAGTTTGAGAATAGATTAAACGTAAGGGTAAAGAGTTCGTAATAACAACTACATAGCATTGGTAGAATTAACGCTATACCAAATCAAACGCAAAGCATTTATTTTAACAACACCATTTACAGTTGGTCAGTTAGTCAGCAAGTTAAAGGTAATTGCAAGTTTCAAAAACAGAGAAAACGCTCCATGGAATAGAGTAAATAGAGTCTATTTTGCCCTAGTAAAGAGTCTAGTGGATTCTTTCTTCTTAAGAAATTGAGGTTGCCAGGTAAACGTATACGTATAGTTTAAGCCTGAATTACTGTACTGAAATTAAAGATTAGACAGTGGAGTGAGGGAGAAATCAGGAACCTACTGAAATCGACATCATGACGGGTACCAATAGTTGTGGGTACCTGAACATCAATGAATAAGCGAAGTCTGTAGAATCTCGATCTAGCCATACTGATTTGTTAGGCAGAAACATTTTACGTGGGATTATTGGGTGCAATACCTTATCAAGAAAATTGCAAAATGTATCCTTAAATTAGAGCAAACGCATTACTCTGGATATCTTCATTGAAGTACGTAGTCAGCTAGAAATGACATTACAAAGTTCGATCTCTTCACTAAGAGTATGAGTATCTGGCAGAAAAGTACAACAACCAACATATTTTATTATTCTTCACGTAGGCAATAATCGATACCATTTAAAAAAGAATAATATGTAAATATATTTCTATCGCGTAACTTCCGTTATCACATCAGACTTGTGCGAATACTTGACTGATAAGACCTTGATGAAACTAACCCCAAGTAAGTTAAAGAAAATATTTTCATCATATTTTATAGTCCGCAAATTATCGTCGTTATGAAATAGCAACCTTATCTTCAGTATTTTATCGTTCTAGACATGTTATTAACTTCGAATATATTAAACAACCATTAGCGTTCTATCGCCATATTGTATCACGATATAATATGTCGGTAGACGATACCTACCTCCATAATTCTCAGTAGCGCCATTATTTGTTCTCAAGGAGGATAATTTTAGAATAATCTCTCTGTAGAAGGAGGGGAATAACCAGTATCCTCGCACACTGCACACATTTTAATCATTTTACTTAGACATTAACTTGCTAAACTGCGCAGCACTAAGTATACAAGTTTAATGCATTATTGAACACCAGTCAACTTGCAGCTCAAAGAGCGCACCATTGGAATCTCTCGAATCACTACATAACGGTATTTTCGACATCGCGCGGTGTGTCACATTTTCAAACCAAACCAAATCTATGAAGCTCCGATTGGCAATGACTTAGTAAGCCATGTCGGTGTACGTAAACTTTGATAATTAATGAAACTATTATGCAAAACAAGAATATATAAATAAGAGTTTTTTTGTTGTTGTAGAATTGGAACTATCCGTGAAGATGTGACAACAGACGTGTTGGGAAAAATCGGTTCCTGGCAATGGGTCGTGACATTTGTTTCCACGTCGCATATGATGCTCGCTATGTTTAATCAATACGAAGACATGTTCCTCCTTCATCCTTCAGAAGTCTATTGTATATTACCTAACGAAAACAAAGTATTAAATTCAAGCTTGTGTTTAGTAACTTTCGAAAATAATGGTACTGAAGACTACCGATGTAATAAGTGGCATTTAAAGTTTTTGTGGGTCATCTGGGTGAAAAAAACGGTAATTAAAATGTACACTTACATAAT
Organism: Diarsia rubi; assembly: GCA_932274075.1. Classification (NCBI taxonomy): domain Eukaryota; kingdom Metazoa; phylum Arthropoda; class Insecta; order Lepidoptera; family Noctuidae; genus Diarsia; species Diarsia rubi. The sequence continues at coordinate 11,568,715 of OW026424.1, read as the reverse complement.
TTGAATTAATTCGGAGATTAGCTGTTTAATTGCAATATGCCTATGAGATTTGTGGTGGTAAATCTCTACGATGCTACAGGTACTTACCACAACTTCACTATGGATGACACATTATTCAAGTAGTTTTTTGGATGTGGTATGAAGAAAAGTTTCATGAAAATATCGGAGGTCCTAAAAATCCTAGACTTAAGAAAAATAATTTTACCTATAAAATTGGAGGTTTGCCCTCGATTGCTCTGGGATGCCATCATTATATCCTGACTTGGTAACAAACACATAAATAATTTTGAATATCGATCCACAATTGACGGAAATATGCTCGGACATACATAAAAAAATACATACACACGAATAGAGAACCTCTTCCTTTCTGAATGTCGGTTAAAAATAAATCAAACTGTAGGACTAGACAAGAATCAAGAGAATTCTGTATACATTTATCTGAATAAAACATATTAGGTTAATTGTCCGCTAATAATTATTTAAATAAAATAGTAAATATAGAGCATTGGTGGCACAGTGGTGGACTTTCGAACAGTGAGTCTTGGGTTCGAAGTGTTCGAACCCAGTCAGGCGTATTAAGTTGTGTAATTTATCTTATTATCACCACTGCTCTCAAAACGGTAAAGGAAAACCAAAAAACTGGCCAAGTGCATGTCGGACCACGCACAATACATATATCGTTCCGTAGTGGCCCATCAAAATATGTGAACTTACTAAACTGATTAACCTACCGGCCCGAACGATGACTTTTATTGTAAAAATAAAACAAACATACTTTGCAGTTTTGAGACCTGCGCTCCCATACCTACATTATGTTTAGGAAAATATTTCATACAAGTACATTTTACAAGTTGGTCGACTATACTCGTAAATTTGTAAAACCTACATAACATGATTTTTTTCACAGGCCCAAACACAACTCGTATAGATGGTTTAGGTTGGACACTTGAGTCTAACAAAAATTTTAACTTTAAAGTTTAATATTTCACAAAAGAATCCCTTAATCGAAAAACTGTTTGAATAAACTAAAAATGTTTTTTTAAAGACCCATCCAACGACATCCTTATGAGCAATTAACATTATGAGCTTTGCGAGAAAAAAAATATCATCCCCACTTTAATGTGTACTGGAGATACCTTAAAAAAAATAACAATATTTTACTATAGCACTATAATTACTATATTCTTGCCTGTAACTCATTTATATATATTCTTGTCAAATTACAGCTTTCTGGTACTAAGAGTCTTTGAGAAATAGTGTGGACCGACAGACATACGGACATATTGACTACGGAACCCTAAAAAATTCAAGACATGTGACATCTAACAACCCGCACTGGGCCCGCGTGGTGGATTATACCCCATCCCTCTCCTAGAGAAGAGGTCTGAGTCCCTACAGTGGGAACATTATGACAGAAATAGTAAATACCTACGGTATCTTTCATAGCCAAGTCCAGCAGATAACACAGTTTATTTAAGTTATAGTTGATAAATATACTTACAAACTTTTCACTTTTCAGTGGCTCGTGTTTTGTGACCATAAATTAAAATTAGTGTCCACAGCTATCATTAGCCGATTCGGATTAGTGTTTGGAAGTATCATATGCGGATTGGTTGCAGACAGGTAATCCCTAACATTGCCATTTTTCCTTTGGTACCAGATGTAAGGTAACTAACTTTTATTTAAATCTGCAGTTCCATACAAAACTGCGATTTTTACAAAGCTTGTGAAGTAAACGTTTCTGAAGGCAATTGAATGTGGCTGAGACGAGACTGCTAAACAGAAATGGGAATGTGACATGTAAAGCGAATGGATAAAATAAGGAATGAGTACTTAAGAGGAAGTCTGAAAGTGGTTATACCGGTGACTGAAATGTTGTGTGATCGGCTATCGTGGTATAGACATGAGATATGAGGAAAATATTGAATATAAGTAATTAATGTAATTGATCTTGATGGCTTCCTTAAGAGTAGAGGAAATCCAAAGAATCGATGGATGGATTTTGTGATGGATGAAATGGCAGGAAATGAGATTGAGAGACTGCTGTGATGACGAGTAATGGGCCTACTTATGGGCCTAACACACGCACGGTGCACACAGTACATCGTCTAACCGCGCAGGCAAAACTGTGGTGAATCTTGAGCGTGTGGTAGGTCCATAATGAGAAGTACGAGTATAGCAGAAGAAGACATGCTGCGTCAACCCCAAATAAATTGTGATAAAGGCTAGAGAATGATGATGATGATGTTCCCTCACGCTAGCAATTCATCTTAAGAGCTGGATATACGCCACTGACATTTCACCCTCGCGCAACCGATTTATTGGGCGCCAGAGGGGTAGATTTGCGAGTAGCGATTACATAAAAAGGATCCATAATTATAAAGAATTAAGAAAGTTATTGTCAAAAATAAGCTAAAGGTCCCCTCGGCATGACATTATATAATATATTGATGGCAATAAAAAGATCCTATGATTGATAGTTTAGGAGAAAAAAAAAGTAGTTAAAAAACTAAAACACCCGACTGAAAAGACTGAAAAGCAAAAAACAAGCACATTTTAAATTAAACAAAACTTGGAAGCAGGCCCTCATTTTATTTTCATTTCATAATTTAATATACAAATGAACCCCGCCTGCTTCCAAGTTTTGTTATATTTTCATTTTTGTTCTCTGGTCTTCCAGAGTATACAGCCAGTATTTTCATGTTCATCATTAAAAAAAATGGCCAAGATTTTTCCGAAATCTATGTTATTTTAGAGAAATAGTTAAAACTAAATTATACTAAAATCATAATATAATTATATTCTTAAGTTAACTTTATGTTATTTTAATTTTAAATCGCGGTGTAATTTAGTGGCTGTATAATTTTATTGAACCATGGTTCAATAAAAATGTGAAAATAGACCAAGTATTTTTTTAATAATTTGACAGCTGTCAGTTGAAAGCGATTCTCCCTAGGGCTGAAAAGTAGTACTTTCAACCCGCTCCGCAGGCATGTTATGATCTACTTTCAGAGCATGAGTAATGAAAAATACTTTTATTTACAACACAGGTACCTAAGTTACTAGTTGGTATTATCTGGTAATTTTTGAGGCTCGTCATCTTTTTTTTTTTTGGCTGGTGGTAAATCATCAAATAACCCCTCCCGCTCTTGGGCAGAGTGAAAGGGAGGGTCAGACTTCTACTGACTAAAAACCACCCATGTTTCTTCTTAGCCCTATATGTCGAGGCCGCGATAACTAGTGTACGACCCGCGGCCCCGATGGCTCGTCATCTTGTTTTGACTTTTTTAATTATTCCGGTTTTTGAACCAGTTTTATGTTTTGGCATTTACCTCAACATGAGTCAGTTTTCTAAAACAATTAATGAATTTTCAGATCAAACCGCAAATAACATGAGTGCAACTATATACATAATTATGAGTAACATAGGTTTAGGTGTATAGCTGGGCTCTAAATTCCTAAATGATGATACTGAAATTACTGAACCTGAATATAACTTATGAAAAACCTGTGGAAAAAACCCATTTGTTGAAATTACGTCGTTGCCATTAATTATATACTTGCATAGGGAAGAAACAAAACACGTGATATGTATTTTAGTATAACGGTGCAATTCAACCAAAAATGTGCTCGACAGTTTTGTGGCGCACATTTGTAGGTACGCTAAAATTTTGTACAGCACAAAATGTTCGATGTGCTGTACAGTGTCGCACGCTGGTGGAAGCGCACCATACCTACCTTATGCATAAAGTCGAGCCCTTTTCCCATGAGGGTAGGCAGAGACCGAAGAAACACCACCTGCTACTATCCATACACACTCCTTTTGCCTCGTCCACATTCATACTGGCGTGCGTGTACGACCAGTTGGATCGTACACGCACGCCAGTTACGAGGACTACGCACCTGTCCTTTCTGAAGAACATCACCAATAAGGTCAGTGTTGTCTTTCTAAGGCGTCCTCTCCCGGCGATGCCACTCACATATTTGATATACACTTAGCTTCGGTCTTTGTGTCCTGCTATTAGTACGGACGTATGCTTCATGAAGTGATAGTACTGACACATCCGTAGAGTAAGCTCCACAGACAGGGTCATTAAAACAATTGTGTCTGATAGGTCTGATTACTACACACACTGATTCTGATTACGAGACATCCGTAGAGTAAGCTCCACAGACAGGGTCATTAAAACAATTGTGTCTGATAGACTAACAGTTTCCTTTACGATATAACTTAGTTACTTACTAAACTTAAAGTAGGTAACTAAGGTTAACAGACTTGTAAAAAATTCTGCCTGCTTCTCATCAGCCTACAACAGTCCTGACTGTAGCTGCCTGCTGGACATACGCCACTTCAATTGCACAGCCTTCGATGTTTCCACTACTAGGACACAGGCCTGCACTCTTCCGGAGGAAGTGGGTTGTAATTAATTTGTAATTCAACACGTGTGTTCAGAACTTTGGATTTTGTATGATCAAATGATACTTTTCAAAGCAAATACTTAGTACAATCTGCACTAAATTTTGCACATTTTTGTTCGAGAGACCACCTCTCATAGTTTGCAAATAGTGCGAAAATGTGGTCAAAAGATTGTGTAAACCAACACAGTCAGACAGTCAACCACATAATAATGTGTTTTACGGCTCTACACACCAAACGTTCAGATCTATCGCATTAAGATTACTGAAATATGTATAGTAGATGAAAAAATGCAACTTTTTGTTTCAGTTTTGGCCGAAGAACAGCTATAACACTGGATGCTGTTGCAGAACTGACTCTCGGCTTGGTGATAACATTCTGTGATTCTGAGGGATGGTTTCGACTGATTGCGTTTTTGAAATCATTATTTGGCAGCGCCAATTTTTATATGGGTCTTATTCTAAGTAAGTATTATTCGTATAAGATAGTGTCGGACGCTGTTTAAATGCAAGTGCAACTAGTAGTTGAAGGTAGGGTAGATAGTTGCCAACTAGATACCTACTTGCTTATTCGCATTTGGGCTTTGCCTTAGTTTGCGTTGGTAGTCACAATTAGGTACAGTTTGAATCTAAACACAAATGTAGGACACATAATTATGTTCAACCAAGACAATGTACTTTCTTCTTCTTTTTAACCGACCTAGTGCTTAACAGAAGCAGCTCAAGAGAAGCATAATAATATGCCCTTTGTCTTCAAGAGCTTTTTCTGTCTGATCAGTGAATATTTAGTTACCTAGGTAAACATACTTGTTATTACACAGGAATAGCAAACAGACATGAAGATACTATCCCTGGTTAAGAACCTTTTCTTCAGAATAAGTCAATTCATGTTTCCCACGTAGGTTGTCATATCCGATGAAGGCAACAAATTCAAGGCCAGGCGTCGTTTTTAGAGGCAGAGGCAGTAGACATTGTGTCGACCGTAGGGCGACGCTACTCCAGTTGTACATAGTAACAAACGAATCAAGTGGTAAAAGAAATGTTTTGAACTTTAACCCACTGCATTGCCTTCATTTTCAGTATGTGAAATAGCAAGCAATAGTTGGCGTACATTGCTCTGTTTCATCACGATGTGGCCGAGACTCTTCGCCATAGCGTGCATGGTTCCTCTCGCTAACAGTGCATCGAACTCGGAAACATTCAGCTTCATATCTTGCATTTATGCTTTTCTATGTTTAATCCTACTAAGGTAATAAACTACATTATTTTCCTTGTAAATACAGTTCGTCAATTAACATTTTAGTTCAGTTGCTGTTTTCCAATAAAATGTAGATCAAGTGCCGATGACCACATAGTTGACATCTTTTCAATGTGCTTTTAGTATCGGAGTTACTAGCGTATTGTAACCGTTCATGTTCTATTTATGTAGAAAAAGAATTACAAATTTCTTTACGTCCCTTATTTTAAGAGTTTAGATTTGACTTCCTACATAGGGATATTAGGTCAAAGATCGGATCGAACGGATTAAAGGATCAAGGCAATTAGATCGACGGATTGACCCAAATTCAAGTTAGCGTCATATTTTTTTTTTCCCATCTACAGTCTATTATCGACCATTATGTGCTTAGGAAAGGTTTTTCTAACAAAAACAACATCAGGCTTCTAATACTCGAAGGTTTAGGCAGAGGTGTACCTCATAGTATCTACCTACAGGGACAGCCCAAGGAGCCATATTTGAGACATTTTGAGGACACAAGTTTTTTTAAGTCTAGGCTAACATAAGTGTTGATCGCACAAAACATCAGCTATAGCGTTATCAATTCACACTTTTAGAGTTTCATATAATTATGTGATATCAGTAGGTCTGTGCCTCCTTCACCACCTACTCAGGTAGCCTCATACAAAATTACCCGGTGAAACGCATAAGCACAGACAAATTTTGGCTAACCTCATCTTACAAAAGGACACTCTGCCAAAACTTTTTTTAATGATACGTCACGTTTCAGGTGGAGCCCAGAATCACCACAGTGGTTATTACATAACAGAAAAATACAAGTCGCTGAAAAACTTTTAATAGATGCTGCCAAGAGAAACCATATATTATTATGTAGTGATTTCAAGATAAGGCCTGTTAACCACAGAGTACGTCTGTAAGTTTATACTAAAGTACTTAGTCTCTGATAAGACCTACTTGGATTTTAAAAAATAAGAAATATCTCTCTTTATTTTATCTTTTCCTTTCAGGCGTATAGCTCACTAGATGAAACGACGACGTGCGTCGGGGGCATGCTAACCACACACAATATAAGAATTTTATTTATCGTATCGACATTATTTTGGAGTCTGTACTATTTCCTTTGGAGCTCCCTCTATGTAAGAGTGTACAGTGAAAAAGATGTTCATTATTTATTGCTGAAAGTGTTTTGCAGTCTCGCTATACTCGGGTGCCTGACAAAATTATCATCCGTGAAGTTGACGTTAAGAAACATGCTGCTAGTTCATATTATAATAACAGGCGTATCTTCTGCTGGGGTGCAAGTATTCCATAAGGTACCTATAACAATAAATACTTGTATGTATATATAAAGGGTGTAAAAGTACCCTTCACCCTGACCATACCTGGGAACCCCCCCACGTTACGGAGATATGGGGGGTCAAAGTACCAAATTTTTCACAGCTGTTTTTGTAAATACTAGTTTTTCAGGTAATAACTTTACTTAGATTAACTCAAAGCATCCACTAGCACAATCTTCTAAGAGTACTACGTGGAGTTTTACCATAAAATATGATTAATGACCCCAAAAAAAAGTCGTGTTCCAGCAAAAATTTTTGCGTAGGGGTTACTTACTTTGATGAACAAAATACTTGGTTTTACGGCTGTTTGAAGGGTGAATTTACACTCTGTATAATAAATTTATATATTTTTAATCGTTTCCCACACTAGGAATTTCTCCTGTGTCGTGGGTGTGTTTACGAATACACAAACACCCAGACCAGAAACAACTATCTGTAGGCCATACAAATGTTTGTTCTGTGCGGGGATCGAACCCGCGACACGCAGCGCAGCAGCCGAATCGCTCCGCCACTGCGAAAAATCATGTGGTCATCTAAGTACCTACTAATAGAAATCGATTATGGCTCTCTTTAGACCTTGCTATGCTTTACCAGCGTGGTGAAGGTGAGTCGGGCGCGACATATTAACAAATTAGAATTGTAATTACACAATCCACACACAGCAATGTAGTGCTTCTTCGAAATAATACAAGGCAATTTCTATTGGTCATTGCTCAACTTTGTTAGTCGGTTGACAATCTAACCGGATACAATGCAGCTGACAAAAGTAATGTCAGATCAATAATAATTCAAATAACCCTATTGACATAAAATATACTACCTAATACCACAAATTTACACTGTGCTATTACTAAATAGGCAGGTAATTCAAGTCGATACGAGTACATAGGTTGTTGACTGATCAAGTTCAAAACTTTTCAGGGCATCATTAGAAGCATGCTGTCTTCTATTGCATTGGCTTCAGGACTTTTAGCACACGCGTTGATACTCAACATAACGCCTCGTCTCTTTTCCATCAACATACGTGCTACGGTAGTCGGATGCTGCCACGGCACTGGACAACTAGGCTGCATTATCAGCTACCTTTTGTTTCTGCTACACCCGCTGGGCGACATAACCCAGACGACCATAGAGTTATTTGTTACGATCATCCTAGTTTGTCTATGTTTCGTATTTCCTGATGTCGATCAAAGAGAACTACCCGATGTTTTGAATGATATGGATTATTTCTCTGAGTGAGTAAAATCATAATAAGTAATGGGATAGCCACAGATGTACCTATTCCAGTTAAATTATATTTATCCCGTCTAGTAATATAGGATGCCTCATAAATCACTCAAATCCAGACTTCAGAAGCTAAGAAATTCTTGATCGTAAAACTAGTACTTAGTAGAAAGGGTTTGTTCTAAAGTCCCTTCTTCTCCAACATGAAACTAATAATAATAATAATAATATTCCACAACTATCACACAACGCCATCTAGTCCCAAGCTAATCAGAGCTTGTGTTATGGGTACTAGACAACTGATAAACATACTTATATATTTCTAAATACATACATATTATAGATAAATTACACCCAGACACAAAACAAATGATCGTGCTCATCACACAAACATTTGTCCTGGGTGGGAATCGAACCCACGACCTCCGGCATAGCAGTTAGGGTCACTAACCACTAGACCAACAGGTCAGTCAAAAACTATATAACTATCGCATCCCATTTTATATCTTCTTTAGATTACATCGATACCGTACCAAATAAAGTTTCTATTTTTAAATAGAAAACGTTGCCCCCAGATTATCCAAACCTCTTCGTTGGGTTACACAAAAAACCAATTCACCGTCGTTAGAAGAACTGGAACTGAGAGTGTACTCTTTCGGAAGCCCGGCTCACGGTGCGTCTACACCCACTCCGCCTGTTGAAATAGTGCCCGCACAACAAATAGGGTGCGTGAGGTTATTGCGGGCTTTTATCAACTACGTACGGCGAAAGTTTTCCAGAAGAATTAATCCAAATACAAGTTAAAAACGTAACACTAGTAAGTTTTTGTTACACTTAACAATTTTATCAATTGTACGAGTACCTTAAAGTATATGCTACCAAAATATTGATTTTTATTATCTACTAGCTGGTGCCCGCGACTTCGTTCGCGTTGAAATATGTGTAAGTAATTAATAAGTTTTTAAATCAAAGAATTTCTCTGTAAACTACATTATTAGTCTTTCCCGTTGGGGCTAAAACAAACAATTGCTCAGCGCTACTTACTCGTGAACATGCAACATATAGATGGCCGTGAGAAAAGCAGTTGGATCTTAGATCCACCCCAGCGGCCCTAAGAGTTTGACCTTGGGATTTGTTAATGGTCATTGCGAAGCACAGACTTATAGGGAACTGTGTGCGCTTGAATTCGAACGGGAAATTGTTGGGAATGAGTGGAATTCTTGGTATAAAAACAGTTTCGCCCGCGCCACATCCAGTGAGAATCTCAGCATGTATTAAATTTCTCTGCAAAGCACTTACTTTAAGTCGGGTGCCATTGCATAATTTGGGTGGAGTTAGATTTCTCAAAAGCATTATGGGCACTCCGACTTTCAGTGTGATTTTATGTGCAGGAAGACCACTTGCTGTTAGAGAGCTCAAAAACTCTACTGGATAGTTTGTAGCGTCGTCCTCGTTTACAACGCTGTTATAGGACGTATAAACCACTTCATCTCCAACAATTCCTGCCAAAATGTTTTTTACAGAAGCTTGTTCGTTTTTCGGTGTAAGTATGGCGCGTTCGCATAACCAGAAATTATCATGATGCAGAATACTTGAAACGTCTCCAAACACTGAATTTATCAGCTCATCTTCGGACGACACAACTCTGCCTAAAACTTCAGGAATAGCAACTTGTCCTTCATCTTCTGGAAGAGTACCCTTTCCAATTTCCAAAAGAATATTTGAAAATGCTTGTGCCTGGGAATTTCCGCCTAGTTGTGCTCGCATGTTTATTGTAAGACATAATTTTTTTATTTGAGGCCATAGATATGAACGCTTCAATGATGCATTGATTTCATCGGCTCTGGTTCCCCGAGTAACAACCGGAAGAGTTTGCCGGAAATCGCCAGAGAATAGTACCGTCACATTCCCCATTGGACTATCGTTTCGGCGAATGTCCCGCAGTTTTACCACCGGAAAGAAGTGTAGCTGCGATTCCGGAAGATGCTACAGCCAAAGCTATTTTACCTTGTCGCCTGAATTCAGCAAGAATCGCTTTTGTTAGGTAGGTCTTTCCAGTACCACCTGGAGCATCTAAGAAAAATATCTTCCCATCATTATTAAGTACGCTTTGGACGACGATGTGAAATATTTCCCTTTGTTCTGATGTAAAATTTTGTAAATTGTCATTTACTACAGCGGCTATAGGTCAGTGGAACTATAGTTTATCTCCGTAGCATACTCACGATTGATACGCGGTTGATCAGGTAGCATTTGGGGAGATGGAAGACTGAAGTCACTCAAAGATTTACCACTAATTGATAAGAGGATCTCCTGAATAGAAGAAAGGGAACTATTAATCACTCTTTCGTCATTTGGATCAATTTCTTGATTTAAATTGCGCCTTAAAGAACGATGGAAGTCTTCAGAAAGATACGTCTGATACTTTTCCCATAACATTAAAGGGTCTGAAATACCACAGAACACTAAAATGACAGCAAATAGGTGACGTAAGCGTTTGGGACTGTCGCTGACACAGGCTTCTTCGAGAGTGGCATCCCAGTGTTGATCTCCTTCAAGCAGTTGAAGTGCTCTGCAAGCTGATTAAAATGTGGGATGCTCAACGTCATTAACTGTTTTTAAAAACTGGAATGAAGTTGGTCCTTGAACATTGTGCAATAGCAGCCGCAAGTAATAGCATTCCCCACTACTGGGGTGAACTGTATATACTCGACCTAAAGCAGAGTCCTTAAAAACACCAGGGAATCCTTCAACTGGTTGACCACGTCTACGTCTGTTAAAGACTCCTCTTTGCTAATCAAAAGTGTAATAAGAGGGTACCTCATCATAGGTTAACGTTTTAGCGAAATCGTCTTCTTGGCACAACCTGAAAAATGCTAAAAGTGTTGTCTGGCGTGGGTTTTCTACACGGTTTCGTGCGTTATCTGCGTCGAAGTATATTCTTTGCCCATTTTCTAAGTGGACATCCAGATGCAGGACAGTAGGATGTCTTTCATGAATAACAAATCCCAAAATGCGCCATATAGCCTCAGAAGTACTAATGTATCGTCCGGTTTGGTACCTTGTAACTTCATCTCGATCGGTTCCTTGCAAAGCAAATGTTGCTTGGTCGTTGCCTTTATTTTTAATAACAAAGCAACAAATAACCAAATCGTAAAGCAATAACGAAAGTCCGTTTTAGTAACCAAGTCAAATAATTTGATAAGTAAGTATGAATTCCAGAAGCAATGAAAATCTGAAAGAAAGCGCTGTGGTTGCTCCTCTGCGTTACCGTCTGCACAACCACACAATGACCAAATACACTACAACAATAACATAAGCCCGAAGGCGTCTTTACATCACAATAAAATGGGAGTTTTAGCCAGTAATAATTTTACTGTTACCGCCTTCACCTAAAGAGATACTCCCAGCTTATGCTACTGTTTGGAGGTTAACTAACCCAAAATCAGGCCTACCTGCGAATCTAGGCAACACATAGTTGAATCAAAAAGTTTCACCTAAATTGGTTAATCAATTTCCTGCCTACCCCCTAAGTTAGGTAGCGTGATTATTTGTAACGTAACTTTGAGTCCAGGTAACACACAGTTGAATAAAAAAAGGTCCATCAAAATCGGTTAAAAACAATCCAAATTCAATTTCCTGCCTACCCCCTAAGTCAGGTGGCGTGATTAGTAGTATCATAAGTTTAAGTCTAAACAACACTTAGTTGAACAAAAAAAAATCTATCAAAATTGGTTAATAAACAATCAAAATTCAATTTCCTGCCTACCCCCTAAGTCAATTGGCGTGATTATTTATATCCTATTTTACTCTCCAGGTAATACTGAGTCAAATAAAAAAAGTCCCATCTAAATCGGTCCAGTAGATTCTGAGATTAGCCCGGACAGACAGACAGAAAGACAGACAGACAGACAGACAAAAATTCTAAAAATGGTTGTTTTGGCTTCTATTGCTATAATTAAGACCCCCTGTAACAGTTTTTCATAAAAATCTTCAATGTACCTACAGACATCGGCCTTTTACAGTTTTATTATAATTATGTATATATATATATATATAGATGCTCCTACCTTACTAACTGCTTACGTACTTTCTCAAAACGGTGAAGCAATCGTGAGGAGACCGGGATGTCCTAGAATCAAAAATTCGAGGACATGCCGGTCACATTTAACAAAACTGGGCCCACTCCATCGAAGAGGGGAGGTCAGTGTCCCAGCAGTGGGTATATTATATAGTCTGTCTGTAAATAAAATAATAAAACCGGCCAAGTGCATGTCGGATCACGCACAAAGTAGGGTTCCGTAACTGCCATCAATAGTACATTGTTACCCAAGGGGTGGAAGTTACTTATTTAGTCCCGAGACGGGGTTTGGCGCCCGTAACGTAGTGAGGGCGCTAATAGTTCGAGGGACTAAATAAGTAATTTACCCGAGGTAAACACTGCTTTTCATTACGAATACGAGGAAAATAAGAACATCTTTCCCGCTTATTTTGTTTTTTTTTGTCCTCGGGTCGTCCAGCTATACAGCCAGTATTTTTCATGTTCAGCATTAAAAAAAAATGGCAAAGATTTTGTCAAAATCTATCATTTCAGAGAAATAGTTAAAACTAAACTATATTAAAGTCTTAGTATAATTTTATTCTTATGAACTTTGTGTTATTTTAAGTTTAAATCGCGCTGTAATTGAGTGGCTGTATAAAAGTTGGAACATGGTTCAATAAAAATATGAAATAGATAAACTTTTTTTTAATAATTGGACAACTGTACTTTCAACCCGCTACGCAGGCATGTTACTTTCAGAGTATGAGTAATGAAAAATATTATGTGAACTTACTAAACTGATTAACCACCCTGATTACCTGCCTCCGAACGATGATTTTAATTGTAAAATTAAAACAAGTACATTCATGCCAAATTAGAGCTTTCTAGTACTAAGAGTCTTTGAGATATAGGTAGTGCGGACAGACAGACAAACGTAGACAGAATTAAAGCGGCGTAGGCGCATATGAAGATGCCACTACTCTCAGAATCAATAATGGTAATCCAGAGTAATATTAAGGCATGCAGAGTAATGTTGGTTGTGGGTTCAAGTCCCTATAGTAGTAGACCTACAGATGTTAGCGTATCTAAATACTCTTGAAACGGGCTTGACATCAAGCACTACTACGATATATGCCGCTTACAAAATAAAATCGACGATAAGAAACTGACGCACAGTTTCTTATTTTTTTCAAATTTTAAGAATTTAGGCAATTTAACCACACACACACACACACATAAAAACTTTAGGCACTTTTTGGACACAAAACCGAAAATATAGACGTTCAGTCTTTTATATGCTTTAATATTTATTAGCAATTTTACCATTGTCATAGGAAGATTGTATACTCTCTAATGCAAGGTAGTCATTGGCCATTTAAGAATAATGAGACTTGCATTTTCCAAAATATGTATAAGTATTATAGTATTACATTAATCTTAATCATTATTGATTAAAATAAAAACCTTTTAGGTGAACTGCAAATTAATGTATAAATTTCACTTTTATGCAGATGTTTTAGGTGTAACAATAAGCTAGGGACAATTGCTTACATAATAAAAAATAGAAATAATAAAGTAAACATGTCAAAATCCATTGAGAATATATTCATCATTAAAAGCCAGCTACAGACATGACTGCATAATCAACTAATTATAGTGTTGAATATTATAATAATATTTTGCGCATTTATGTAAAAGAAATGACGTGGTGACTCGTATTAAAATGCCACGCCACAAATTTAATGCGTTTGGTTGGATATTATACAAAAAAAAATAATTCTTGCAACGTAGTAACAGTTGCAGTCTGTTGTATGCACAAGGCCTAACTAAATGCCGGCCCAATTTTTTTTTTGTTATTTTTTTATTTTCCTTAGTGAGATAAAAACCCTCTAGTCAAGTGTGCACCAAAGCAAGTCAAACGTAGATGTTTGCCCGTGAACTCCTCACATTATTTTACAAAAAAATACGTTTTTTTTAAGAACTCTTTTGGTTTAGTTTTTTCTAGAAAAACTTGTTTGAAGGCATAAAGAATGTCCAAAAAGTTCACAGACAATTATGTTTCTACATTGACGCACACAAGGAACACGAAATTGACATTAAAATGCATATAATTATGTAGATAAATAGGTAGTGCTTTAAATAATTAATTAAGTAAAAATAATCTTAAAACGAAGTAGGAACACGAATTCGCCGTTTAAAAAATACTTAAACGATTTGGTATTGCTTTTTCCTACACATTATACTTGATTAGGCACACTGCTTACACTGTTGCTTTTGCCATGTCAATAACAACAGTAATCGATAAAAGTCTCTTGAAACCATTAAATGGGTTCATCATTCACTGATTGCTTGGCATCAACTTTCGAGATATTCTTAGGGTAGATACATCAAAAATATTTTATTCTTACTAAACAAGCGCAAATTTGAAATCTCAAATATACTTTAGTTTGTTTCAGTTTTTGAGCATCCTGTGTATTACATATCTGCTCGTGTCCCTCTCTAAAATGACGAATATACTTATTATAAAAATAGTTTGTGTACTTAAAATTAAGGGAAGTAAAAATAATGCCTGGTTGGTTTTAGTGAGAGCCACCGTGTACAAATTTCCTAAAATTATAGTACTATACCATTTAAAATGTCACATAATTGAATTAATTTAATTCATCATATTATAGTCGAATTTGACTGCGGAAGATACTCGATTACAATAAAATCTTAGCTTACTATTAAATTGCACTTGAATATCCAATATTATTCAGGAATCTCCAAAAGTTATTTGAACTTTTCATATAAAAACCTAGTTTCGATTGTTTGAACTCTACATTAAGGTATTATTATTGACTAACCGAAATATCAGTCTATGATAAATGATTTCTTTAACATTATAAGTATTTTTTTCATTTAACATTCGGTTTTTAATTGCTAAATTCACAGATTACAGTCAAGCGGCTGAAATACTGCTTGTTGGACAATAACAAAAAGTCAAGTGATCAACTGATCACACAGATCACTTAGTCCATTGGAGACGCAGATTTGTTTTTGCACTCCTTTTTGAAGTCAATAAAATATCAGTAAATTTCTTATACGAACGATATTTTATAATCAATAAAAA
Organism: Diarsia rubi; assembly: GCA_932274075.1. NCBI lineage: Eukaryota > Metazoa > Arthropoda > Insecta > Lepidoptera > Noctuidae > Diarsia > Diarsia rubi. The sequence continues at coordinate 11,553,344 of OW026424.1, read as the reverse complement.
ACTATACTACCTCTAGTATTTAGCTCAAACGATTGGAACAAAAATCTTAGGTTATAATTTGACTCTACATTTGAAGTGCAAAAATTTCAACTTACTTTTGGAGGCCAGAGGTAAGTAATAATAAATAACAAAGTATTATAATTAATAATTTAACTCATATTAGATTTGAAAATGTCGCACTCACTTTAAATATATATTAATTAGATATAATATGCTTACCTACATTAGATATTTTGAAACATTAACAATGATTATGAATTTTATATCACAGCTTTTGAATGACGATAATAATAATTTAAATTCTAATCATGTCAGCAGTCTGACTTTTTGTTAAAGAACAAAATATGATTGTCAGAGTAGTAAAACGAAACATTTACCTACTGCTAACTAGGTACATCATTTTAACCACAATGATTCAATTTTAATGTAAGTAGTACAATGCAATATTATTTGTTTCAAGTTTACCCTAACAAATAATATTAATAATTTATATAATTCAAACTCTTTCTAACTATGTCAACTTAAAATTAAATAGGATTATTATTAAATTCTATACCCTTTATGAAAATGTTTTGGTGAATGTAACTAATTTAATCACTTTTATCGAGATTCTGATTCTACACGACTGAAATCTCATTGTTTTTTCCCATATTGACTGACATTTGAGACTGGCCTGTTGGTCTAGTGGTTAGTGACCCTAACCGCTATGCCGGAGGTCGTGGGTTCGATTCCCACCCAGGACAAATGTTTGTGTGATGAGCACGATCATTTGTTCTGTGTCTGGGTGTAATTTATCTATAACATGTATGTATTTAGAAATATATAAGTATGTTTATCAGTTGTCTAGTACCCATAACACAAGCTCTGCTTAGCTTGGGACTAGATGGCGTTGTGTGATAGTTGTGGAATATTATTATTATTATTTTGACAGTGTTTTTTTGAACTACTGAAAAAAAATCGGAGTCCAGAATGATGTACTGAAAACACTTCCAAAATGTAGGTAAAGGTAGCGACTAATACAGCTATACAAAACCAGTTAAGATAAACTAGGTATTAGAAGTGTGTGATATACTGATACAATGATATACTGGAAATGTAAAGCCTGAAATGCCCCCGTATGTACTACTCTATGGTTTAGGTACCAAAATGAATGCGTAGGTTCTTTTCTGTTATAGTAACTAAGTCGGGTTTGTGTAACATGCACTGTAGTTTGCAATGTATAGCAATTTAAGCAACAGTTTGTCCAACATCATTCGAAGACACGGTAAATATGGTTCGGACTGCCCATTCAATTAAAGTAACTTTAAGTACCTAAATTATACTTATGACATCACTAATAACATTGCATGTTACACAGTATCAACTCACAAACAAGCCAAAACTATTTGTAGTATACTCTGTTTTATGAAATAAACACGAAACACAATACATGAGAGCGTCCGATATCATCGTGTACTATCGTCATTATTGTCTAATATTATAATAGGCGTATCTAAGTTTTGGTACTGGAAGTTCTAACATAATTTTATCATGGAAATTACTTATTTATCGCTAACACTCTTCTGTAATGTAGGTAAATAGCTGCTCTAAATATTATAATAAAATAATCATAAAATCTATTCAAACATTTTTAAGCTAAACTAGGAACTTCCGAACGGTAACTATGTAAGTGAAAACATACATAGTATATTATGCCATTTATGTATATTAAATGCGTTTAAATTGATAAACTTGTCAACTCTAAATCTTATAGCTAATACATAAATTATAACTTATGAGAATAATTTATAAGTCTATTATGTGTCAGCAGTATAATTTAAATGTCTGGAAATGCTCATTGTGCGCTTTCTGTAACACTACAGTATAACTTAACGACCAATAAGGTAGTTTTAACTTTGGTGTATAAAATTGACATAAATATGACGATGATTAGGTTAGAAAGAATCTGATGATTAAATCAGTGAAAAATTGACAACACTATGAATCTATGATGCATGAATATCCATCTGATATCGTATATCAAATGAATTTTATTACATACATTTTACTGCTGTATAACAGCTATACTATTTTAACTAAGAGCTTTTATCAGCTTAAAAGCGATAATACATTTTTAAATCTTGCGGTTCACCATTGCAACTTCGGTTTTTCAGCTTAACGGTAACAGCATGGCAGTCAAATGTAACTTTTTCATCACATCGTAAAAGCATAATTCCGTTATAAGTTGGTCTGCTGATTTGCATCTCCATTGGTAAGTAACAGGCTCGGAGATTTTTCTGAAATTTAAAATAAAAAATTTAGCAAATGTCTTCAGAGTTTTATGACAAATCAAATCACTGAAATAATATAATTGCTTCTTCATTACCCGACTGCGGACTACCCTACACCGCAGTCGGGTAAAAATTGTCTCCCTTCAAAAGCACAAAGTTAAGTTAAAAAAAACATCCACATTTATTGAAATAAGGTTTTTATGACTCACCTACAAGTACAGAAGCTGGACGACCAGCGATACCATTGCTATTAATAGGCTCTTCATTGGGAGGAACTCGTTGGAAACGAATCGCGAACATTAGAGTGGCGCCGACAAGTGGAGATATGCCAGCGAGGACGAATGGCAAAGTGTAAGATGAATTCAGACTGTACAGGTAGCCAGCTATAGGAGGACCTACTGACAGGGGAGCAGCAGCAAGTCCTAACATACAACCTATAGCTTGCGCCGCGTACGCACCCCCACACAGTTCAAATGCTATGGGTCCGATTAATGCAATGAATGCACCATCGAATATCCCCATACCTAAAGCAATCGCTACCACTAAACTAAATCTATTCACAAATGGTAATATGATCGTTAAGGTCCCAATGACGTAGAAGGAAATCTGCTGCAATAGTATTCTATCAACACCAGGTTTATCGGCTAAGAAGCCGAAGACTAATCTTCCCAAGCCAGAAGTAACTGCTATACATTGTAACGGCAAATTAGTACTACTATCAACGAACTTTTTTTCTATGAACTTTTTAATATGGACATACGGAACAAAATATCCAAATAGTGCAACGGGCATGGATAACGCCCACAGTCTGTACTTCTTGTTTCTCCATATTTGGACGTTTACGACAGATTTTAACAAAGATTTCCAGCTATCGTCTTCTCTTACAGTTTTTATAACCATTGATGGAGTAGGTTTAAATATGAATCCACATACTGCAGCGCCAAAAGTGAAAACGGCTAATAGTCTAAAAAGCCAATCTAATCCATGGTTGTCAATCATATATTCCATTAATGGTGGCATAATCACCGTAAAAATTGAACTACCTACAGTAACAAAGCCGTTTACTAAACCTAAATGCTTTCTAAAATAGTGACCAAGAATAGCTAGAGAAGGAGTGTACGCAAACGATGCTCCTAACCCATACAAAACACCATATGTGAAGTAGAGGACACTAACATTATAAGCAAAGAACGAAGATAAAAGCATGGCGGCAGTAGCAATTGTACCGCCTAACACTGCTGTCAGACGGATTCCTAAAACACCAGTTAGCACACCAGACAAAGGTGATAAGAAGAAAGTAGTTCCCATAGTGAGAGCGCCCACCAGAGCTGCAAAAGAAAAATGCGATGTTAATACAAAGAAGGGTGTCAAAAATAACGAAATGACATAACATCACGCAGGCTTTCCGAAGGGTTAGGCAGAGGTGTATATTAGCACACCCACATTTCACCCGATATGTTGTAAGTCCCATGTGATAGGGGGCGACCCTATTGCGTCCCTATTGCTATCAAACGGACACAAATCCAGACGTGGCTGCGTTTCTGAAGGGAAAACCCAATAACACTTTACTTGATCTGGAAATCGAACCCAGAAGCTCATGCACAGCAGTCGGGTTTGCAACGACTAGTGCAACGAGGCAGCCATACATACATCACGAAAAATCATGATTAATTCACGTGAATAGCATTATATTCACTTTTCTAGAACATAAAACGCATGTTTCACGCGAAAGATATTTAATTACTAGAGCTTGCAAAATGGAAGCCGCCTAGAATATTGCAGTTGGAAATATGATGAGGTACAAAGGAGGCAAAATTTGCTTGTTTAGCAATTTATTTTTGTACGGCGTAGTTTAAGTCCCAACTCGCACTTGACTAGTTTTTGTTTGATCTTCTCTAACAGTTTGATTGAAGCGATTACACAATTGGCTACAATTTGCATTGTCTTTGTCAATTATTCACATCACATCACAACACAACACATAAGAAATCTAGAATCTGACTAAGTGAGTCAAGCGACCACATTTCCTCGAAATAGATCTCACCTCTCACATGTAACTAGGACATGTTTGAGTGTTTCATGTCATGTTTATTAAATAATTTATAGTTAAGAATCGTTATGTTTAGATACTTATTGCGTAGACCACCCGTTGATATCGAATTCTGTGAGCTTATTGTAAGTGAAGTAATAAAAGATCGGAATTACCCATTTTTTATGCTATCTTACAATATGTTTTGCCATCTAAATCACAAATTCTATAATACACCCGATGGTAATATAGACTTTTATGAATCTGATTCAGAAGAGTTATAGTTATAGTTAGAGCCTGACACTGTGACTGTGCGTGATAAATTGAAACTTATTCAATCTACACTAATATTATAAAGAGGAAAGATTTGTTTGTTTGTTTGTAACGAATAGGCTCCGAAACTACTGGACCGCTTTGAAAAATTATTTCACCGTTGGGAAGCTACACTATCCCCGGGGGACATAGGCTACTTTTTTGTATTCCCACGGGAATGGGAACTACGCGGGTAATAATATAATAATTATGATAATAAGAGCAGCGGTGGCCCAGTGGTGGCGGCCCCGACTTACGAACAGTAGGTTGTGGTTTCGAACCCAGGCAGACATTAGTTTGTGTAATTTATTTCATCACCGCTGCTCCCAAAACGGTGAAGGAAAACATCGTGAGTAAATGTCTTAGAACCAAAAAATCCGAAGACATGTGACATCTTTACCAATCCGCACTGGGCCCGCGTGGTAGATTATAGCCGATTCCCTCTCAAAGAGTGAAGGCCTGTGTCCCAGCAGTGAGAACATTAATAGTCTGTTGATGATGATGATGATGATGATTTTGTTATCAATTAATTAATTTGTTACTGTAACATTTAATACAACTAACAAGATAATTGCGACGTGATCGTTATCAGAAGTCAGGGCAGAGGTTAGCAACCGGCAGTGTTACGCCTACAATACTACAACAGCCCAATTCACCTTAATTCAAACAACATCATCGCTACGTTTGCGTGCTGTTCGTAATGAAGGAAAAGCCTACTTATCAAAAGCTTCTTAGTCGCCGCAGATGAACATTGTTGACTGACCAAACAGACTTATCTTAGAATATTAAATACAAGGAGCTACGAGTATTATGACGCTCCAATATATGATTTAGGAACATTTAAACACCCTACACTTAAATAACCCTCCTTTTGGGCTTCGCCGCAGTCGGGTAAAATATACTGTAAGTAACTACAATGATTCTTGGAACAAGTTATAGTAGACAGATCAATCTTATTTCATTTTTTTTATCTTGATACTTTGATGGAGTATCTTATATCTACGACAATTTAAATAGCATCTGTGAAGTCGGCACACTTCTGTGTTACCTACACATTACACAAATACGTGTGTTCATCAATCAACGTGGAAGTCGAAAAATCTAAATTTAACAAGCAGTTAAAGTTGACAAGTGACACACAATGTCTCGTAATCTAATCGGGTCATCACTACACCAACCACACCACAAATCACGAGATACCAGACTTTTGTCTGCACAACTTTTGTACTATGAACGAAGCGATTGACTAATAAATATTATGCCTTCTTTCTTGCAGAGGCAATTAACTTGAACAAACTTTCTGCTTTTTGTAATTTGCAGCCCGTCAGGTTGTATGTTGACAAAATATGATTCGTGTCCGTAACAAATATGGCTTTAACAGATAAAATCCCATGTAATGATTATTTCATGGAAAAGTCATGCAAGGGAAATACTGGACTTGGGTTAGCAGTGGTGGCCCAGTGGTGGCGGCGTAAGTCGTGCAGTAAGTCGTGGGTTCGACCCACGCGGAAGGAGCCTTTCTTTGTGTCATTTATCAACACCACTGCTCTCAGAAACGGTGAAGGCAAACATCGTAAGGAAAATGTCCAGGAACCAAAAATTCGAAGACAATATGTGCGACACAGGCCTGCGTGGTGGATTATGGCCTATTCCCTCTCTCTCTCGGGAGAGAGAAAGACGAACCCTGTGTCCCAGTAGTGGAAGGTAACATTATAGGATAATAATGATTAACTCAGTAAACCCATATTTGTTACGTCCCGAATCAATTTGGAACAACATTGAATTTTGCGAGCTACACTGGCCCTTCCACCTTATGGCTACTTATTTAAGTTAGGTGTAAGCTGCAAGAAAGAAAACAAAAATGATTATTTTGTGATTCCTGACTCTTCTAGTATACAGTCTCACTTAGCTCTCAAGTGGTTTAAAATACTACTAAGCTTGCTATTATTATCCAAATCACTGCTCGTCATGCCTATGTTCCGATATTATTATCATAGAACCACCCAGTATAATTTGACATTCTAATGTTAAAATTTTAAATTAATCGAACTAACATAGTATGACGAGGCGAGAAATTTTATCTAACTGACTAAACTAACTTTATTTGAGATTCATTTAACAACATAAAAGCGATGAGGTATCGCATCGACAAAATCAGCGATGTCGCGATGTATGTCGAGTGAAACATTTCTTGGAAATGCCCAAATTATTTTACGTTGTGGCCTTGCGGGCGAGCGTGTCGTCCGTCGGCGCCTATTGTTTATATTTTTACGCGTATCATCGGATGGGTTTTGATAGGTAGGAACTGATAACTGCTATTTTGATCAGATCCATAGATAGGTACCTGGTACATACTAGATAGTTTTTATCAACAAAGAAATTACATACAGACCTACCTATTTGATTTAATACACACTTCGACATTAGGGTTTACGTTACGCACACGGTGTTTTATAAATGCGTTTATCGTGCGGATAACAGTGCATAGGTAATTGGCGCAGTCGAGGCGTGTTTTCTGTATTGAAAAGCAGCGGTGGTTGCGTTTACGACTCTTGAAAAAACCACGTGCGCCTTTATTTTCCTCCCGCAGTGCCAGACTTCTACTGACTAAAAACCACCCATGTTCCTTCTTAGCTCTTTGTGTCGATGCCCCGGTATCTCTTTCGAACAACCCGCAGCCCTGACACAGGCACGTCGGGCACGTGTTTAAGCAATGAAATTCTTTTAAGGCGGGAAACCTAGAGCTGCATGTTATTAATGATTACGATCGATCGTTTCAGATAAGAGACTGAACCATTTCACGAGGCGCGTGTAAAGATACTGATAGATATTTCGGCTTGATGAGATGGAGCTTTAATGATCATTGATAAATTAAAATGCACACTTAGTTCAGCAGTCTGACCAGAAACTTTAACGACTTGATCGATCTTCAGTTACTATTTATGAAGCCATTGATTTGGGTAAGCTGTTAAATGATTGCAATGACAGCGCGTCAAAGGCATGATGAAATTAAACGCAATGAAGTGACGGCCTTCATCGCGGGCTGACCGGCTCGCCACAGTCGCCACGTGCGGTTCGCTTGGCGCCACATGACAATCTGGCCTATTAACTATCAAGTACCTACTGGAGTTGTGTTTCAGGTAAAATATGAGGATTTCCATAACAAAACACGTTGTAATATTGAATTCAAGTATCTGCACTGCATAATACAATTACGCATATTACAACTATGTTTCATTTAATATTTAGACTTAATTCCTCTGGTAATATTTAGTGACCTAATAAAATTTATGTCGCTATGTTTAGTGATGCACTGACCTACGTGACCACATCTCTGTCTGTCGGCAAAATCAATTAATTGAAACATTTAATTGGGCTTAAAGACCGCAGCTCAATTGGACTCTAATAAAGTCGGCTATCTATTTTACTTTCAGGATTTTTTACTAGTAAATGATATTAGGCAAGTAGGAGGTAGGTACATCACAAAGCAATGACTCATTTTATAAATATTTATTGATTACATAGTAAAGTTTGTTATTTGATAGTGAAATATTCGCTTCCTGACTCCTACCTCATGTAGCTATTTATTTACCAAAATAAAGAAATGTTTTTTTGCCAGCCTACTCTGTCCAACTGCTGGGCACAGACCTTCCCCATAGCTCTACAATTTTGGTTACAGTTTCCTGCTGCAACCATTTCGTTAAGAATGAGTCCAAATCGTTAAGCCAGCGTCAGCATGCCTCGGTTATGTATGACGGCCGTCTTCGAGGCATCCACTGTGTGACTATCTTCGCCCGTACGAGTTCATCTCAGAAACTTGACCCGCCCAGTTCTATTTTAACCTGGCAGACTTATCGCCAACATGGGCGATGCCTGTCTTATAGGAGCTCATTCGATCGGAGAGTTAGTTTAGTTTAACTGGGCTTTTATCCGCACTTAGCCTCTTGATTGGGCCACTACTGTGCGTGATGTTTAGACAATACCTACTCCAACCAACATAGGTCGTCCCAGAATTGTAGCAGCCTTCCCAGACTACTGCAGGCTTCCGGGAGAGTTAATGGGGATCGTAAAGTTTGTGCCCGGTGATCTGCCACGCTCCTGCACTCTAGGAGTACGTGCCGTGGCGTTTCTTCCGCCTCCATGCATCCTCTGCACAATGGGCTATCAGTTACACCTATGTTATGTAGATGTTTGTTTAAGGAACAGTGACCCGTTAAAATTCCTATGATTTTACGGAGTTTGTCTCTTTTGAGTTTGATGAGATTGCGAGTAAACTTCATTGACGCGTCCGGAACTGCATCTTTTGTTTGCCTGCATCCTTCAATGTTTCTCCATTCGGCGAGGTGTTTTTCGGTGGTTTGTGAACGCAGCCATGTTTTTATTTGGGCCTGAGGTATAGGCAGTAGTGGTTCCGGTCCAAATACTGTATCGCTCGAGCCTCTCTTGGCCAGCTCGTCTGCTGCGTCGTTACCCAGCGAGTTACTGTGTCCTTTTATCCATTGCAGGGTTACACTATTCGTGGTTGCAATGAATTGAAGTGCATTATGGCATTCCAGTATTAGGACAGAGGTAATTGTGTTGTTTTTCAGGGCTTGAAGCACCGATGCACTGTCTGAGATGATCTTAATTTTAAAGTCTCTGACGTCTCTGGCTGCAACTGCTTGTGCCGCTCTGGTGATACCGATACATTCGGCTTGGAAGATTGTGTTTAATTTATCTAGGGTATTTGATATTGAAATGTTAAGATCATTCGAGAAGACGCCGGCTCCTGTACCATGTGAGGTCTTGGAGCCGTCCGTATATATCCTAACTTCATTGATGCCAGAGCTATCTTCTACTTCCGCAGTGAGTTGGATGTTGTAACTTCTATCGAACACATGGTGACATAAAGTTTTATCCATGGGCGTCTCAAGGAGTGGTATTTCCTTGAAAATCCCCTGCAAAACTTTTGAGTGTATTTGAGTGTGATCGGAGAGTTTAAAATTGATATTACTACGTTTCGTCGCTCTTTAGCGAACATCGAGTTTGGACTTCTGATCTTTGGTCTAAGACCAAGTGTGAGCCCAATAGGTTAGGATAGGTAGGATACACATGTCAACAAAGTTGCGCTTCAGTGTGATAGAAGGGTCACGCGTCATGAATGCCTTCATGGACCAGTAGCCACTCCAGGAATTTTCGACTTGACAATTGGTCTCTTTGTTCTGTATGTTGGTGAAGGAAACTAGCTGGCTCAGATAAATATATTTGTTGACATAGTGTATTTCCTGCCCATCAATGTCAACCCTATATTTGGCATTGTTCATGGCTGTCTTCGATAAATTCGTCATGAGTGCATCCTCAAGGTTTGCAGTGCTCAGGACAGCCAGGACTAGAACATTGCTCCAAGTGATTTGCATCAGAAGCAAAAAGAACAATCCCATCTGTGAAGGTTCCATAGCATTTGGGATTATTGGAATGTGTAATGTTATCCATCTGCAAGTTTTTTAAAAGAGAGGTTCTAGTAAATAGTTTGGCAGAAAATGGATCACCTTGTTTGTTATGAAAAATGAAACATTTTTTTTACAGTTTTGAGGTTTTTGGTACCTATGTACACTCATATCACAAAACTGTATCATAAGAGGACTTTACTAAGTTTAGAGCCTGCCCATTGTTTTGTAACTCTACAATGAATTCATTTATTAAATGGTTATTTTGTCAGAAGATCTTCTTTCTTACAAAGCTAGTCCTTACCTAAGTTGAAGACAATAAACACAATGAAAGTTTTAGTTTTATAGAAGAAATTTACATAAAATAGATAAGTACATATTAGTGCTCTCCTTATGTTTTTGTATTATCTTTGAAAAATATATTGATGCATAATAATAATATGATGAAGTGATGATGTACTAACTTAGTAAAGGTTTTGACAGTTTTGTCATAGAAAAGTATTTTAAATGTATACTTAGTGACGGCTTAAGTAATCATTTAATATTTCTGAGCACCGCAGTAAGTCTTTAAGCAAATTTCCACCCTTATATATATGTGTCGTAAAAATTGATTATTTATTATTAAATTAATTTATGGATTTCATTATTGAAGCACAAGTTCAAGCAAATAACATAAATTGTATTCCTTCAAACTAATTATAGATAAGTACTGTTGTCTGTTTTTCGGCTTGCCTTCTCTGTTCCACTCCTGGGTCTTCCAATCTTTTACTCTTGTTTAAAGGGCATTTAATAAATAAATCAACATGATAACCAAGTTAATATGTATTGCTATTATGTTCTGATTTTCATTGACATGGTATCAAAGGGCATGTCTGATAATAGCTAGTACTTGTTTCAAACGCCAAACGTCTGATAATAGCTAGTACTTTTTATACTCCGCGCTGTTCTGCGAAGACACTCCATGTTACCTTTGGATCCAGAAATCCTTTTGAGACGCAAAGGTACTCCTGTCTGTGATCCTGTAAGGTGCCGTTCTGCATTTGCTAGTCGTCAGTTTCTTGCCCTGAGCTCTCGTCTTTATAATAAAATAAATAAAGTGTTGTTTATATATATCCCTACAAAATATGAGGTCAAAAATTTACTAACCAAGTGGTTGAAAGAGCTATCATATGATGAAACTGAAAATTTACTCAAAGTAATGTCTTGATTTTGGTGTAAAAAAAAAAAAAAATATGCTGTTTGCGCTTAATTACTTGTCTTTTGTTTTAACTAATTGATTTTTAATGTTTTTAATAGAAGTACTTGTACGACGATCATATTCAAACTGTTGTATGTCAATGAAATCTTGGGGAACTTCGGCTTCTAAGATACAGGCTTCTTGCCTAGTTTAGGAGTCAGATGTTTCGACTTTAACTATGAGACTGTTGTACAACTTAATCATAAGTCCCTTCTATATTTAATTATTTGGTTTTTGTGTACAAATAAACGTTTTTATTATTATTCCCTTTATTTATTTTGTCACAAACTTATTACATTTTTAAATATTCTTTACAAAAAAAAAAACATTAAAAAAAAATTTTAAAATATAAAAAATTGTAGCCCACCGGTATCGGGAACAGGGTCCAAGCTACCGGCGGTCAGGGCTCCAGAGAAAGGAACCTCCTAACAATGCGTGCCGTGTCCAGGAGTACCGCTCTCTGCATCAAGCCCTTGATCCAGCTGCCTAACGAGAGCCTCCTCAGGTGTTGGTCGAGGAGGTAGTATTAGTATTATTATTATTATTATTTAGTCTTTTATTATTATTATTATAAACGGATGTTAACATATAAACAATTATTTTAAACCATTTTTAACTCTCAACACAAAAACCTGGTTGATAATGCATTGATAATCATTTCTAGTGTAAATTATATTTTTTTTTTTGATAAACCTAGATTACCTAATTTAATAATGTGAAAATAAAATATGTGAATGTTACCTTCATCTACCATCTTAAGGAATAATGGAGTGATTTTATATTTTTCGGTGGTTTGTAATTTTAATATAGGTCTAATGGTTTATTATATTGTACCAGATCTGTGGGTGGCCTTTGCTACTGTGGTTTTGTTGCTCCAATTTATGCTAGTCATCTAATTGGTCCACAAAAAATAGTGTCATAAACTTTTTCGTCTAAGAAAAAACCTATGTGAATTGATTCCATCAATGTTGACACATTATTGAGCATGTGCACATTTTGTATTAGTTCAATGATTATGTGGTTAATAAGCTTAGCTACGCATGTTCCACATGAAATTCGATACGGAAAATACAAATGACGAAATAAATAAACTGGCGACCACTTACCAGCACGACTTTCCGAGTTAGAGACTCCTTCATTTTTTAGATGGTTTTCAAGGACAGTGTATATCACACTATATGAATTTATTACACCGAAGAAAAGGCCATTAGTGAGGAACGATGCCACCACGACGGAGTATGCTCGTATTCCACCGTCTGGGGGACCTTTTGGCTCTTCATGATTTAAACGTCCATTCACCTCTATTTTATTCCGTGCTCTAAGCAAATCTGAACTCTCTTTCGGCTCTGTATCCATCTTGTAGTTATATAAATTGGCAGACTTGTAAATATATGATTCTGCTTCACAAGCACATGTTATATTCTACGAATATAACTCTGTGAAAAAAGCTCGCACTATAACACTAACGTAACTCCCGTAAAAAAAACTGAAACAATTATTTATACTCTATTGCTTCTCAGTTATTTTAATTAATGCTTCTTATCTTTAACACTATCGTAAAATTTCAATTTTTAACAACCCTACAACCTAAACAACAGACGTTCGATAACTGATCCTCCTCATCTGTTGTGACATTTGTTTGACTTTTTTACACAACTTGACATCTTCACAATGCGCTGTCCAAGGACTTTCTATATCCGGACTGTGCATGTGCAACTCAAAAGCGTTCCGAGCGAGATTCCCACGAAAGTGGATGTCATCTCTTTCTAATAGGATATATAAAAAAATGTACTTAGTTTTGGGACAGTTATTATTATGTTTTAATTAACTTTCTATCACCCAGCTCCTCGTTTTGCATTGGTAACTCAAACTCAAACTCAAAGCATTTATTTCAATTAAACCTTTATAGGCACTTTTGAATGTCAGAAGAACAATTCATAAAAACAAATCTACGAGTGCAATACGTCATTCCGAAAGCCACCACGCCGAATCACACGCCGCCGAATGCCAGCAACAACGAGCACCGTGAGCACAAAAGCACGCAGCGACGCACACCGCTACAACGAATGCACGAGACCCCGAATCACGGAACAACGAATGCACGCCGCAACGCGCAACCGCCGCCCCGCAACCCGGAGCCCCGCGCACCCGCCGCCACGGCACACGCTGCCACACGCCCCCGCACCCGCGGCACTCGCCGCCGCAAACATCCGGCGCCGCGCAACTCGCCGCAGTAACCCTCGCAACGACCCATTGCACTCTAAAACTACAGTCACAGACACAAGGCATAACAACTTGTGAAAGTACTGTAGTTGCCCATTCCCTAGCGTAGATCTCTATGAAGAAGAACTGGCAAGAAACTCGATGGACACTCTTTTCAATCAGAATATTATTACAAAATCTTGGTACATTACATCATTCATGTTGAGATGGTATATTATGTGAGAACTATGTAGCAAGACGTGCAAGTTAAGAGCGTCCGGAGTAAAAACATATAATAAATAAAAATAAATAAATAAACCATGGCAACTAAGAGATGACCAGTCTCCACTGACAGCGCCCGTTCACGAACATGACGCCTGGATCAGCACCATTCAACTCAACCATTTTGAAGGGAATTTAATGATCCGACACATGCGCCACCATCAGCGAGACATTTAAGTGAGCATGACATACTCTCAGACACCAGGGCTACGTCACTAAAAAATAACTAAATGTAAAAAGTGGCTTTATAGTACATAGTACTCACACATGTGCCATGCAATTATATAATATTAAGATATTGAATCTATACAATGCAAAAATATTTTTACAATCTTCTGCAGCCTCTACAATAACTTCTCATGATAGGTAATCAATGGTTGTGGAGCAGGCCCAGCATTGAGCCAAGCATTTTTATCATCAATTTAATCCCCTAACTTATAATATGCTTGCCTACACAGTGTGCGTCTTTAAATACAAGATTTTAATTGCGTCTCATTCAGTTGAACAATGTGGGGGAGTCTACTTTAGCTAGCCTAAATGCTGAGATCTTACACATATGTGAAAACGAAGTAAAAAAATAAATAAAAATATGTGCAAGTTAAGAGCGTCCAGTAACCGATACAATAAACAAATTAAAAAATATATATACCATGGCAACTGAGAGATGACCAGTCTCTACTGACAGCGCCCGTTCACGAACATGACTCATGGATCAGCACCATTCAGCTCAACCATTTTGAAGGGACCTAAATGATCCGACACACGCGCCACCATCAGCGAGACATTTGAGTGAGCATGACATTCTCTCAGCAACTAGGGCAAAGTCACTAAAAAAAAATATATAAAAATAACTAAATGTAAAAAGTGGCTTTATAGTACATAGTACTCACACATGTGCTATGCAATTATATAATATTAAGATATTCAGAGATATTTTAACAATCTTCTGCAGCTTCCACAATAACTTCACATGATAATCGATTATTTGCCCCTATGGTTGTGGAGCAGGACCAGCATTGAGCCAAGCATTTTTATCATCAATGTAATCCCCTAACTTATAGTATGCTTGCCTACATAGTGTGCGTTTTATACAAGATTTAAATTTGGCCTCCTTCAGTTGAAGAATGTGAGGGGGTATTTTATTCAAAGTCAAAGTCAAAAGTCAAGTCAAAGTCAAAATATTTTATTTCACATAGGCCTTCATGGGCACTTGTAAAACGTCGACATAAAAAAAGGGGGCACGGTTCGGTGCATTGGTCGATTCCTAAGGAGAAGAACCGGCAAGAAACTCCAAAGTTCACTCTTTTAATCTTTTAAAATGGTTTAAAATGGTTAACAATAAGTTTAAGGTCCAGACATAATCTTGGGACACACATGAAGGCTGTATGCAGATTAGTGTCAGAGATGGTCTTTTGAATAACTCTAGTCAGTGCAAACATGTGTCCAGATAATGTCGAGCTCGACTTGTAAGTCAAGGAGCTCGACGTCACGACGAACAATACCAAGGAAAGGACATTTGGGTAGGTCGCTTATAGTACTCAAACTGCCAGACAATCGTTGAAATTAAAGAAAGACCCACATAGTCTTCATATTCACAATATTAAATAAGTCAAGTTATTAAATGTCAAAAAAAAACATAAAACTAAATAAAAAAAAAATATATTAATATATATAAATACAAACCGTCTTTATTTTATTATCGGCCGATTTAATCTTGTTGCTAATGAATAAAGGCTTTAGCTACTTTGCAAGCGTTTTTAAAGATTTTAGAGTAAGTTGCAACATATTTATTAAAAGTTTCTGAGTTATTGCAAGGCCTAAGACCGTACAGCTCAAACAATCGCTCCCTACTTTTCCTAATGCCCTTCGTTGCCCAGTCACCAGTCACTGAACATACATTTAGGGCAAATAGATTTAGTTTTCATTTTTATTGTATTATTGAACTCTGTGTGAATCACCGAAAAGAATTCCTCATAAAATTACATTGTCAATAATCTGGCTTGGAATGCCTAAATTTCTAATTAAATTATCATTAAACTTATTTAAATCGCTGGGTGTTATTTGCCTAGATTTATTTGGAGTTTTTGTACTGGTACTCCCGCTAAGCAGCAGTGGCACTACGGTAAGTACTTTCAAATTAAAGATATACCTATGTCGTACGTCCGCGAGACGTATGATTATCTTTAATGTAACTTTTGCAATCATTTGAACTGATTGTTTATTGTTATTTACACTTATTTATTATTATTTTCAGGTATTCATTATTATTATATTATAATGGCAAACCGAAGGGTGTTAGATAGTTCTCATATTGAGAACTTTTTATATCAAAATGAAAAGGAATCGTCAGTAGAATCTGAAAGCGAATGCGAAGATAAACTCATAGAAGACGATGTGCAGAGTGACACTGTAGACGAATTCATAGATGAAGCTGTGGATAAATCCGAAGATTTTGCTAAAGCCCATTCAGAGTATACTGTCAACCAAGCTGCGCCTTCTTATAGCCGCATAATTATTACTTCTCAGCGCACACTCAGAGCTAAAAATAAGCATTGTTGGGCCACAGGCAAGAGTCGGAAGTCAGGGTAGAACCTCAGGGGCTGCGGGATGTTGTAAGAGATACCGCCGCCTCGACATAAAGGGCTAAGAAGGAACATGGGTGGTTTTTAGTCAGTAGAAGTTTCACACTCCCTTTCGCTCTGCCCAAGAGCGGAAGGGGTTATTTGATGATTTTCCACCCGCCAAAAAAAAAGAAAAAAGGGTAGAACCTCAGCCCGTCTGGGCTGCAGGATGTTGTAAGAGATACCGCGGCCTTCACATACAGGGTGGCCGGAACATTGACGTCCAAAAATAAAATTTCGGTCCCTCGTATCGTGGGGTATTCGAATCACCCCCATGTATGTTCCGCGACTTTTCATAGTTTTCGAGTTATGAATTTTTTTCTGAATGTTTGAAAATTTTCGACCTGACCAACCTAAAAAAATTCTAAAAAAAAAAGTAGAGGGTTTTATCGAGTTTCTTTTTTTGCAACTGAATTTTCATAAGTAGTACTTTTATGCATAAAATAATCAGCTTCGTAACTGTGATGAAAGTTATGAAAATGTTGATCTAAAGTGAAAAATTTACGTTCGGTAAATTATGACTTAAATTTTCAACTTCAAATTAAAAATCTGGTGACTTCATGGTTCTCAAGTAGGCTTCAAGAATGCGCCAGACTCTCAGCTTTCATAATCATTAAAAAACGTAGGACTTAATGGGGCTAACTTTGGCCTTAATCGGCCTTCAAAGACTGCGAGGTGGAAAATTCTTAAAATTAGCTATCTGATTAATAATTTTTTTTTTCCATTTTCTCGCTCCTAAGGTTATTTAAATTTGCTAACCAAAAATGACTGCAGGAAAGCTAAGATTTAAACACGGAGATTTTTTTAAATGTTAGTTTAATGAATTTTGCGCGATCCGTTCTCGTGGACTATGGGTTGTAAACGAGGGTGCAACTCTTTTACCTGCAATAACAATGGACCGAGAGGAAAAGAGACCGAATTATTGCTATCTCTCTCACGCAAGGCGCGCAACAAGCCAACGCGAAACAAGTACCTCAGTCGTACTCACATTGTGTTTACTGCTATACGCGTGTCACCATTTTGTCTTTACCACACTCGCTTTGCCCACGGACTCCGCTGCCTACTTGTTTGACTACTTTGCTCGTTTATTGGACTGTGTTTTGCATTCTGATTTGGACTTTTTTTACGTGGAAGTGTAAAAAATGAGTTACACGTTAAGTGAATATGCAGAAATGCATTATTTTTATGGAGTTGCACAAGGAAACGGCCATGAAGCAGCGCGACTGTATCGCGAACAACTTCAACGTCGTGGTGGGCCGCAACCTGAGCGATATCCCGACCATCGTGTTTTTATTAACACGCACAACACTTTGATGGCAGGCCGCATTCCTGGTCGACGCGGCAGTCATGAAGGAATCCCTAGAGCTAACCCGGATCGCAGAGAAATGGTGCTGGAAGAAGTTCAGCGAAATCCGTCTACGAGTACGAGAAGTATGGCTCGTGCTCTGAACATCCCAAGGACTTCTATCCAAGACATTCTTCACGATGAAGAATACCACGCGTTCCACATCCGACGAGTCCAAGCTTTACTGCCTACAGATCACCAATTGCGCGTTGATTTTTGCCAAACCATGTTACGAAAAGAGCAAGAGGATCCTGGATTTTTCAATAAAGTTTTATGGTCAGATGAGTCACGATTTGAGCGATCCGGAATATTCAATATTCATAATTACCACACGTGGGCGAATGAAATTCCACTCGAAGTGAGAGCTTCGACATTTCAACATCGCTTCAGCGTTAACTTGTGGTCTGGTATCCTCAATGGCGAACTAATTGGTCCGTTTGAACTGCCGTCCAGACTTGATGGAGAAACATACAAAAACTTTTTGGAAAATGAACTTCCATTGTTGCTGGCAGATGTGAATCTCGAACTCAGACGAACCATGGTGTTGCAAAATGACGGCGCCCCGTGTCACTATGCAACCCAGGTCCGAAATTACTTAGATGAAACATACCCCAACAGATGGATCGGACGCAGCGGACCAATTAGGTGGCCTCCACGCTCACCTGATCTCAACCCCATCGATTTCTTTATTTGGGGCTATTACAAGGAAATAGCATACGCCCGAGACTGTTCAAGTAAACAAGAGCTGAGGCAGTTGATTGCAGAAGCTGAACGTGTTGTGAGAGAGAACAGAGACGCTTTTAGACGATTGCCAGACAATTTCTTACGTAGGTGTAGAATGTGTATTGCTGCTGGTGGTGGCCACTTTGAAAACCTTTTGTAAATGTTAAAAATAAATTAAGTACTTTTTTCACATTATCATCTGTGTTTTATTCAAAACCACTTTTTACGTAAAACTTTTCTTACCCAACTCTGAAACTATTTGTTGGTTAGTTTTCAGTATTCTTATCATTAATTAACCTTAGGAACGAGAAAATAGCCAAAAAAAAATAATTACTCAGATGGGTAATTTTAAGAATTTTTCCACCTCGCTGTCTTTGAAGGCCGATTTTAAACAAAGTAGCCCTATTAAGTACTTCATTTTTTTATGATTATGAAAGCTGAGAGTCTGGCGCATTCTTGAAGCCTACTTAGGAATTATGAAGTCACCTGTTAAGATTTTTAATTTAAAGTTGAAAATTTGAGTCATAATTTACCGAACGTAAATTTTTCACTTTAGATCAACATTTTCATAACTTTCATCACAGTTACGAAGCTGATTATTTTATGCATAAAAGTAATACTTATGAAAATTCAGTTGCAAAAAAAGAAACTCGATAAAACCCTGTACTTTTTTTTTAGAATTTTTTTAGGTTGGTCAGGTCGAAAATTTTCAAACATTCAGAAAAAAATTCATAACTCGAAAACTATGAAAAGTCGCGGAACATACATGGGGGTGATTCGAATACCCCACGATACGAGGGACCGAAATTTTATTTTTGGACGTCAATGTTCCGGCCACCCTGTATAGGGTTATGAAGGAACATGGGTGGTTTTAAGTCAGTAGAAGTCTGACACTCCCTTTCGCTCTGCCCAAGAGCGGGAAGGTTTATTTGAAGATTTCCCACCCCAAAAAAAAAGGTTAGAACCTCAGCAAAATTGTTCGATCAGCTAGAGGAACAACGTTTATTTAAGTGTAAAAGTACAAAATATGAAAATATAAAGACTGAAAGTGATTTTA
Organism: Diarsia rubi; assembly: GCA_932274075.1. Lineage (NCBI taxonomy): Eukaryota > Metazoa > Arthropoda > Insecta > Lepidoptera > Noctuidae > Diarsia > Diarsia rubi. The sequence continues at coordinate 11,533,840 of OW026424.1, read as the reverse complement.
TATGTTCCTATAGAAGACAAGTTCAGTTTTTGTTAATTTGTAAAGAAGTTTACGATTTTTGTTTGTAATTTGTCAATTAAACTTTATTATTGCTGTTTTATCGTTTTATTTATTTAAATAGAAACAATTATTTCAACCTTTAAGGCATGATAATACTTCCGTAGGCTTGCAAAAAACTATTAACTTAGGTACGTCTGGCAGACGTATGATTATCTTTTACGCTAGTTGCTATAATATGATTATCTTTCTTGGGTTAACAAAACTATCGCTCATTGTGGTTCAGGAAAACGAAAAAAATGTCACCGCGTCGATTGTTAACGTATTCTAACACCTTCAAAAACCACTTTCCGTTAACTGTTTCGGTCAAAATTTCGAAAAATAAGCTTGTATTTGTAAATATGACATATTCGATTATGTATGACGTCTATTGACACTTTGATTGACAGATGTGAGATGGATGACGTCGTGTTGACAGATACAAATTTTTAATTATGTATTAGTGAGGCAACGGCACAATCTTTTGACGTCAATATGACGTCACCTACCTTAAAAATTTTAAATATATTTTTTTTAAATAACTATCGAGCCAATCATCAAAATATTCAAATTAGTTTCTCAAAATGGTCTTAATTTTCAAACAATAAAATAAGATCTAATGGTTAAGAATTTTAGACAATCCCCATTCCGTCACTTCATATATATGGTGTGTATAAAATCTGGTTTGTTATGATGAACTTTGTGGTAACTTTAATTGCAAATTAAAAGAAAGCTGAAAAGTTTGTCAATTCAACATTATAATACTTTTTCACACTGTATCTCATTAATGTTTTAAACTGTTTGGTTTAGTGGTCCTGGGTTCAATCCCCACAGATCAGGGAAGTGTTATTGGGTGTTCCCATTAGTGAATTTTTAGTAGCAGTACCTACACAGTCTGGGATTGTGTCCAGTTGAAGGCTTGTCTCCTATCAAGGGGCTTAAAACATATGTGGCAATAAATGTCAGTGACCTATAAACCCCTACATCCTCCCTATGTCCTCCCATACCCCATACAGATGAATGTGACATTAAAGTTTCTTGATTGATGTATAATCTTTAACAATTTCATTCAACTCGCCTGAATACAAAATAGACAGGTATTTTTTTTGCAGATATTCTTAAGTGTGTTAAAATTAATTAGTATTTAATAATTAGTATTCAATGAAAAAAAAAACGAAGTGCTTAAGATTTTCTCTAACAAATGTCAAAAGTACTGATTGTGACATTGTATTGAATAAAGAGAGATTAGAACTTGTCGATGAAACTGTTTTCTTGGTGATTACGCTTGACTCACGGCTACAGTGGGGTCCGCATTGAACATCTCTTGCAGGATGGCCGAGTTCAGTAGCGTATCTACGTCGGTAAATTGACGGATTTTCCTAATAGCATAAGGAAAATCCGTCAATTTACCGACGTAGATACCCCGAGACTAGTCTATTTTAACTATTTTCATAGTGTTATGTCATACGATATTTTACTATGGGGACGGGCTGCAGACATCGAGTCTATATTTATTCTGCAGAAAAGAGCCATTAGAGCCATATATGGCCTACGAAGTCGCGATTCTCTGCGAGAGCTGTTTAAGGAAATTAACATCATGACAGTACCTATCTACCTTGTAAATACATCTATCAAAACATCATGTACGTACGTTAGAAAAAATCTGCATTTGACTTAGAATTTCTTTTAAACTTAAGTGTTAAATATTTTTGTAATCTCTTTTTTAAACCCTTCATTTTGATACCCTATTTTTTTTTAATCCGCGATATGGTCCCCAAAATCCGCAAATTTCTTTGTTTTTTTTTTAATTTTAATGTAGCCAGTGACACTCGCGCCATCAAGACGAATCTAATGACGTACCTATATTTATTTCAAATCCCTTCATCCGTTTTAGGAGTTATGATAGAACAAAAAAACGGACATGCATACATACAATACACGCCAAACACATAACCCTCCTTTTAGGCTTCGCCGCAGTCGGGTAAAAATAAACTTTATGTCAAACCAAAATAATTTGTATTACTTCACTTTCCAAACGTCTTTTTGAAGGGGGATAAAATACTTCAGAGTTAGTCAATCTTAATAGATAGATATATACTGTGACGGACTTTTTTGTAGAACTTTTAAAGAGAAATTTATTTCATACATGATATTTGCATTAAACCATTTTTGCAGCGCACGCAACGGAAGCTCTCAATAAGGAATATCGTTTCCCGTTTTTACAACATTTTTCATTTATGCTCTACTCCTATTGGATGTAGCGTGATGTTATATAGCCTAAAGCCTTCCTCGATAAATGGACTATCCAACACAAAAATATTTTTCCAAATCCAACCAGTAGATCCTGAGTTCATAGCGTTCAAACAAACTCTTCAGATTTATAATATTATATTAGTATAGTATAAGTGAAGTACCTATTTATCTTTAAACTAGCTCACCCACGCAACTTCGTCTGCGTCACAATAATATATAGCTGCGTGTGTTGCGTGTGCGTGTGTACCTTGCTTTATTTCATAAGGTCCGGAAAGACTCCCTGGTCTACACACAAACTTTAATCGACAGTCCCCATGGATCTTCGGTTAATTTGAATTTAACTTCCTTATAAGCTATAATGACTGACTTAAACCCCACAGGGGTTTATATATTTAAATTGAAACGCAACCGGACAGGCTGAAGCGTAACTCAATAGAAAGCAAGGGTGACGAATTAAGGGTTCAGTAGTTTTAAGTGGAATACTAGTGAAGAAATCCACCAATTCTTGAGCAACTTCGCGATTTGCGAACATCAGCATCAGCATCAGCGTTGCGTTGCGTTGCGTTGGTGCCTTACGTAATACTTGAACGCTGCCTAATGAGACTTCCGCTGCCCCGTTCCGCTTTTCATGCGGGTGTGGTGTAAAACTACCCATGTTACTGTCTAAGACCGCTTTCACATTAAGACGTTATCAGCGCAACTATAAACAAATACCTAACGGGGTTTTACGGCTGTTCTAATAAAATGTGAAGGAATGTGCTTCTGCCGGGCTGCTAACGTCCTAACGCGATAACATGAAAGCGGCCTTCGAGAGGCGAGCTTGGAACATGACGCACCTCCTTCTCGGGTCCAGTCTGATGGGTGGCGACGGAGGTCCCCAAATTCAACGCTCGGTGCGTCTGCTGCGGGATAGGCTCATTCCCTTATTTTTTTTTTGTGGAGGGTGGGAAACCATCTCAACTGACTCCTCCCGGGCAGAGCAGTAAGGGCTGTCAGGCCGCAAATTCGGGGAGCGTTTAATGGAACTATACATGTAGCGCCCCGCTGCACGCTGCAAGAAACGCCTCTACGAATTTGCGGCCTCGGACGGATTTGTACCGACTAAAAACCACCCATGTTCCATCTTAGCCCTTTGTGTCGAGGCCGCGGTATCTCTTTCGAACAACCCGCATCCCCGACGGGATGCGCCCATTCCCTTGAAACAGCTTCCTTCTACGAAATTACGGATTCACAGAAGCACATCACTGCATCCTAACACTGCACTGTCGAACAACGGTAGGCAACGACAGGTCCTAGCTACCGGAAACGAACCCCAGTGACCAATGAAATATCACTCATTTATCGTTCTGCTATTGAACACTTTTTGTTGCATTCATACACGCTAGTTTGTCAATGTGTGTGAATTTATTTATTAAAATAAATTCACACACATTGACAAACGACTTTCCTTTTTATCATATTAGTTTAGATACGGTTATGTCTACTTCGTGTGCCTTTTTTGCGAAGTAAGATCCATGTCTCTGTGTGTGGTCGTCAAATTCCCGTAGTAGGTATGATGTAGTTTAACGCGCTTCCTATCAAACGTGGCGGAAAATTTAGTTTGGCGATTCACTCTATGTCACCTCCAAGGCTGAACAATAATAGAAACTTGTTACTGATTAACAACAATATATTCAAGATAAACCAAACCTTTTAATAAAGAGACATATCAACAATTATGAAGAGTATTACGTCTTTACTTGTATTTTTTAATCTCCTGAACCATAATCTTCAAGAATGATAGCTCTTGGATGAGTTTCTCTTCAGCTTCGCTTTTGTCTTCTTCAGAGGAAGTCAAATATTTTGACACTAATTCTGAAAAATTAACTTACATTAAGCTCCTTGATAAATGGCACTTTTGCGGCAGCAGTTTAAAATAGTATGAAAGTTTAAGTTTGAAAGAATTCAACAACCTACCATGCCAACGCTGTAGACGTTCATAGTCTTCTTCCTTTAGTTGAGTTTTCAAAAATGATATAATAATTGGTACTTGTCGACCAGATGCATGCAACATGTTTTGAGTTACGATTGTGAAAATCGCCAACACCGCCATATGAAGACTCAAGGCTGGATCTTCACAGTTTTCTAGTTCAGATATTAACTTTTCTCTGTGATTTTGAATTAAGAGTCTGAAAATATAATTATGAGTTTGATATTAATACTGTTCTAATAATATCACTGGACTGTGTGAAGGATGATATGGCAAGAAAGGAACTGTCGAGATGACGAGTAATATACTAGTAATTATGGAAGAAGACAATATACATGTCTTCTTTATTCCAAACTTCATATGTCGGTCGATGCACCGGTCACGCCAAATAAATTGAGATGAGGGCAGGAGAATGATGCTGAGCCTGACTGAGCCAAACCAGATCATTTCTGAATTCTCAAAGAATTGGTTGCGCCCATAACTTACGTTTTAATTTTAAAGTCAGTTTATGTAATCTTAAAAAAGTGAATGATAATACTTACTTATCTTTCTTCTTATCAACTTTTTTCAAAATCATTCCAAAATCTGAGAGGCACACATCAACTGCTAGAAAGAACGACTCCATGTTTTGATCAGACAATGTCCCATTCAATGATACCAAGGGCTTCATAAATTCGTCTGATAAGTCATTTAATATTTTGTTTCTTTGTTCAACTGATAAAACATCACCTTGCACAGATATATTACATTGATTTGCTGCATACTTGCAAAATTCTGAAAGTATATCACCTCCTAACGATTTCAGCAAGTATTTTATAAACTGTGGTTGCACATCAGAGGGCAAAGACTTTAAACCCTTTTCATAAAGTTTTATGTCATTTATCAAAATGTTGAGTTTGTCCTGGGCAGAAGTGTGTGTTTGTTTTCTATTTTGACTAGCATCTTGAAGCAGTTTTTCAGCAGTTTCTTTAGCTATTGTCATGGCTGTTTGATTAAGGCCTCTGAAAAATAAAACTTGATTTGAGTAGATTCAAATAAACAATTTTGGGAAAGAGAAGTTCTGGGTGTCTGGAACAATCATTAGTTTTTATTATTATTAGTCATCAAAGCGTCAACCTTTCCAACCAACCACAGAAGATCTCAACCATTTGTCAGGCAATTTCTATGTTGAATTTCGTTCCAGCAATGGAGAAAGGAGTGAAGGTGAAGAAAAAAAATTTTACCAACTTTGCAAACTATCTACACAATATTGATATGGAGAATTAACCAGGAGGTTAACTTGATCGCTTTGATCTAGTATGCGGGAGCATTCTAGATCAATGCAATATTATTATTACAGATACTCCAATTCAAGATATTATGATAAAATATCAGACATTGACTAGCATTCACACATGTAAATAATGTAGTATTTTATTTACCCCTGAAGATATTCTGCTATACGAGTCAGCAAGTCTTCTAACCCTTCATTGTCCAAAGTGTTTTTAATGATACTTTCAACATGTTCTATGTTAACAATCTCTAGTTGTGCTTGTGGCTTTTTAGTTACAACGGGACCTTCATCCGAGTCAGAATCGTGAGTAGTCTGTTTTCCCCTAGCATGTTTCTTTACAGCCTTTGTTTTAGTTTCTCTTCCTTGAGTACCGCCTCCTCCTTTTCCAGATGCAGCTTTTCTTCTGCGCTCCTCACGTCTTTCTGCTTTATGGTCTACATGGCTTCCATGAGCAAATTCAGTGGCTTTGTTGATTTGTTTCTCTAAATAAAACTGTTGGTATTTACCGGACTTCACAACTTCTTCAGCTTTTTGTTGTGTCATAGGCATGCAAGCTTGCTTTAAATTTTCAATGTAATGATGGCTGAAAACTAAAAGAAGATTGATTATAATTACATATATTTTAACTATTTTTCTTTTTATACCAAAGAAAATTATTTTAAAAAGTCATAATTAAGTACCTGTATTATCAAATACAATTGTAGACCTTGACTTCTTCAAGAGAGCTTCCAAAACATTTTCTATATCTGTGTCTGTCAAAACAGATGGCAAAAAAGAAACTACATCTAGATAACTTTTAGATGCTATGCATTCTTCCAAAGCTGTTTCTAATTGCTGCTTGATATGCGAACCAATCACACAACTGCTAAGAAAAGTTAAGTCTTCATTTGTCAGTATGCGTTTGACATAACCTTTAGGGTCTGATATCCCTAATCGAGATAAGGCATCATATTCTAAATAGTTGTTTTGCTTATAAAAGCTCATTACCCAGTCATTTTGAGATTTTGTGTAGCATGATGGCACATACAACGCTCCAGCTTGGCGTCCAGTGAGCATTCCTGGGGCATTCAACTGATCAAACAAGGATGAGAACAGGCGATCAGACAAGTTGCAATGATTCACTATAACTGCCACTGGTGTTGGCTTCAGTAAACCCATCAGAGCCCCACGAATCTTAGCCTTAGTTCTAGTTATGTATTCTTCAGTATAAAAGGTTCTAGGTTCAGAAGGGTCTTGTTTTCCAAAAATTATTTTCCCCAAATATTTTTCCAAGACACTATGTTGCAGCAATTCTGCTGGCAAATCATACTGCAAAGTTAACTCCCCTACTGATACTTGGCCTTGTAGTTGCAGTTTTTCATTTACTTCCCTTGCAACTTTCTCAAGGTAATAATGAGCTATCAGATAACCTGACACCAGCTGTACCTCCTTTCCTTTAATAATTTCAGTGACACTGTTGTTGATCTGGCTGAGATCAACATTAAGCTCTTTCGCAACATCCACTGTATTTATTCGGCCACCATGTACAAACAGCTCATCCTTTATTTCTTTGACAAGTTGCTGAGGGGTGAGATACTCTTTGCCATCAGTGGTAAATATTACATCAATTAACTTTAACTCAATTAGTTTTGTGACAATCTCAATGCAGTTTCTTTCTGATAATCTAAAAACAGAAAGAAAACAAAATCGGTTCACCCATTCGGGAGCTACGATGCCACAGACACACACACATACACAGACAGACAGACACGTCAAATTCATTACACCCCGTCGTTTTTGCGTCGGGGGTTAAAAAATAAAAAAAACGTCATAGAGATGTTATCAAATATTAGATTTACACAGTTTTAATATATTGAATAAACTTGGAAGTTTTATTATTTCAGCATATGGAGCAGGCTCCTCTTCTTAGTGAGCGAGTTTGGTTGATAAGCAATAGATAAAAAAATATAAATTCATTACAATTAACCATTTGTGATTTTGGGTCACCATCAAGTAATAATTTAATTTAAAAAATCAAGCGTTTTCGTACCTCAGGGACGTCGAACTTAGCTGAGCTTTTTGAAAATCAGCAGCTAGTCTTTTTATCTCATCCCAGTCCGATGACGGCGCCATTATAGCAGGGACTTTTAATTAATCTTAAAAACTAAACTCTGCAACTTAATTATTTTATTTATCTTCCCAACTTGCACAACAGCAGAAAGAAAGAAATTAATGACGAACGATCAACGAACGGCTGACACGGCACGATCTGTCACTGTCAATGTCAAACGACGACAGTCAAATGTCAATTCGAGACTATAGAGGCGCCGTAACATTCTATAGATTATTTGCCTATGCTAAATCCAAACCAGCTACACATTTCTTACTTTTACCATGATATTTTTTTTTTAAACGTTGCCCATCACTAGGAATTTCTCCTGTATCGTGGGTGCGTTCACAAACATTTAAATTCACATACACAAATACCCAGACCCGGAACAACTATCTGTAGGTCATACAAATATTTGTTCCGTGCGGGAATCGAACCCGCGACATGCGGCAGAGCAGTCCATTGTTTGAGCCACTGCGCCAACCGTGCCGTATTTGATTTTGTTTTTGTTTATATTTAGTCTTGTGTACCTATTTTGACATTTAATAACTTTACATGAATAATTAATATTATAAATAGTTTATTATTTTTATATTTCGATTGTGAGGACTATGCGGGTCTTTCTTTTTTTCAATTAGAGCACAATATGCGACCCATCTAAACGTCCTATTAAGTAGTACTAGTATCGATACTCGTTACAGTAATACTATGTTCCAAGATTGACCGAACCCTAGCATTGGCAGCCATTTTATATTCCATTCTAGGTTGTAGGTACCTATGCATCTTTTTTTGTAGGTATTTCCGTCCATGTACATTACTTTTATATGTCTGTCTATGCCAAATGGTCATATTGTCTTTGGTTTTTCATTCATTCATCATTGTTGTGCAGCGGTGCCGTATGTGAATTATTCAGGGATTTTATATATAATTGTACGTTTAGAACATTAAATTAAGTCATAGGTCATTCAAACACTTTACTAAAAATAATTGCTATATTCTTATTTTTAGCATCTGATTGAAATTCACTAAAAAATGGAAGGTGATAAATTGGACACTTCCAATTCGAAATCATATTCAGGAATACCGGAGGCTGTATTTGTCGTAAGTTAAACTAATCATTATCTTTTGTTTACTTAAAAAAATATTAGTAGTTAAAAAGATAACCTACCAATGATCAAAGTAGAATTAATAACCTAAGTTAAATACCGAAGCTCGCGAAGGTACGGAACTATTAGTATTTCCGTGGATAAATAGTGTTATGATTTACAAAAATATCAACTGTTGCTTTATCTGGTCCAAGTGTATGTCAGATAGCCGTCATATATCTAATCCATTCATAGTTATGTTTATTCAGGAATGGGAAAATTTTCACTAACACGAACTTTCAATCACAGGATAAAGTAGATGAATTTATGAACAAGCCCGAGAACACTGGTGGAGTGGATAAAGTCTTGAGGAGCCTAGATGAACAACATGCTAAATATAAACACATGGAATTGTCACTAGCAACAAAACGCAGGCGACTGCGGCAACAGATACCTGATCTAGGACGGTCCTTGGAAATGATTGAAAAGCTAAAAACTCAGAAGGAACAAATGGAAACAAAGTTTCTTCTAAGTGATCAAGTATTTGTTAAGGTCTGTTTCACTGCATTAAATCTTTTGTAAATAATAGTTGTAATGTTAAAAATACAAGAAGCAAATTAATTTAGTTTTGAAACCTGTGGTGATGAAATTCACTTGATACTTTGTTTAATTTACAGGCAAACATACAACCAACTGAGAAAGTGTATTTATGGCTTGGGGCAAATGTTATGTTAGAATACACATTAGAAGATGCTGAAAATCTCCTTTCATCAAATATGGCAACAGCTACCAAGAATCTGGCATGTGTTGAGCATGATTTAGATTTCCTAAGGTAATTAATTTATCACACTGTATGGTGGCTCTATAAAATATGATTTACAACTGTAACAGAAATTACATTTCATGAATAAGTTATTCAATTAGATTAAACAATCTTAGACTTAGATGGCTGTATTGATGATTTTATCTCTGTAAAGCCATATAATTGTTACAGTCTTCAACCATTTTATACAGTCAACATTAAAGCCTGACGACACTAACTGGCAAATTACAAACAATTTTTTATATTTTTTTTTGTTTAAATAATGACCCAAGTAGTCATTATTTCAGGTATTATATTTTCTTTATATTTACAGAGATCAATGGACAACTACTGAAGTAAATATGGCACGAGTTTACAATTGGGATGTGAAGAAGCGCCAGGCTGCCAAGGCATCAAGTTAAATACAAAGAAATAACTCTTACACATACAGGATTAAGCAGTCACTAATTTGGATGACAATACTGACATACGTAGTTTTCTACTGTCTAATTGTTTTCTTGAACAGATTGTGATTGAGAAAATGGTTGTTGAACCTTTCAAGCATTTCTTGAAAACCATTTATATTCATCCTGAATTTTATTGTTTGCTAACTGTTCTCAAAAGAGTAAATTATTGAGTCTACCATCTAACATTTAATTTTAGAGCACAATTTACTGTATTAGTATTTAGCAAAGATGAATAGAGTATTTCTCTGGATCAAAATGGTCACTGATCCTCAAAATGCATGAACAGTTTTTATTGTTATTGATGAAACCCAAGACCATTTTCTATAACCAGTCTAATTATAACCTTTTCAGTATCACACTTCACACTAATATTATAAATGCGAAAGTTTGTGAGTGTGTATGTTTGTTACTTCTTCACGCAAAAACTACTGAACGAATTTAGATAAAATTTTCTACACAGATAGTTTATAACCTGGATTAACACATAATTATGATAGTTTTTATCGCGATTTTATCTTTCCGTGGGATAGTTTTCGAGTTGTAGCGGGTGAAGCCGCTGGCAACAGCTAGTATTTGATAAGTTGTGCTTATTTCTTACATTATTGCTTCCTGTTCGTTACATAACTTGGTAATATATCATTAATAAACGAAATGGTCCTTCATTTATTCAAAAGTTCAAGTACTCAAGCATGTAAATAAGAACATCTAATATTTTAAAATGCATCAAATTAAAACTAACTGCTTTCAAATTTTGTTTTATTGTTCTATAGCGGTGAGAGAGAGAGCAGTGTGTTGTACCCTGGTTACTTATTCCATTCTGCCTCAGTACATTTGCACTCTGCATTTGTGCATTTGATTTAGTAACTGACTTTGGTGGGGAAAAATGCACTAGGATTGGCAGTGTTGGATCTGATCAGGTCCCAGAACTGATCTTAGTGGCACGCTACAAAGTCAGTCCAACTATTTCATTTAAATGTTTTCATTACTTGTTTATTACAATGTTTTTATTGAATTTGATTATTTATTGTTTAGAATATTATGGAACATATAGATCTTAATCATGATGGAGATTTTATTTTTACGATTTGGCTGGTCTTTGGAAATGAACCCTTTAAAAAAAAAAGCGATCGTAGGTTTTTCTGTTCCGTGAATTGGATTTTGTCAACAATCATTTCAGAAAACCTACGGACATGTTAAAAGTTATATCTCAACGAGCACATCGTCTTGAAGAATAGTTTTGGAACACCGGGCAGTGCTACAATGAGGCATCGTAAGAGAAATAAATAAATCTACAAAACGTTTTTTTAATCTATAAAGCCTCTTATCCAGAGCAACGTTAGAATGAACAGTAGAACTGAACTGAACGGATTTGACATTGACCTGTGACATTGACGTTACTTAACTGAACGTTTGGAACGTATTGTCTTACTCATCGCAATATTTGCTGCTTAATTTCTTAAAATCATCACTATTCGAACATTTACCTCACTTTCTAACCGCTGTGGGTATCTAAGTATGTGCTAGTGTTTTGTGGTGGCGTGTTTCTTAATATTTTATTCCAATCATCTGTTTCCAGACCAAACCTTCCGCGGAGGCTACGCCCTGTTTTGCATTTCCAAGTTTTACTTTTGCGTTCAACATAGGCCTATCAGACACCGCCGTTATGGACATGATGGTTTCAACATTGCAGCAGCAGCGGGCTGTAACGGAACAGTTGAGACGAGAAGCAGCAATAAAGCGCATACCCGTGTCTACGGTGGTATCTGACATTGTCAAATACATAAATGAACACGAACAGGAAGATTGCCTTCTTGTTGGTTTTTCCAGTCAAAAAGTGAATCCCTTCCGTGAGAAAAGTTCCTGCACTGTCCTCTAAAAGATTTTGAACATGTAATGTACTAACTGTGAACAACCTATATAAGAAATGCTTCACAAAGGAATGTCTCTAACAATATTTTTTTCTGAATGTGACATTTAACACAGTCATGTACCTATAACTTCAAAATATTAATTTACCATCTCCATGATGAAGAAGAATATTGAAATTATTATGTATGGCAAAATGAAACTAACCTTATTGAATAAATCATCATTTGTATGTAATATAATAACTGTTTAATGGGAGCTATCAAAGGTAAATAAATACATCATATTATTTCCATTATGTTTTATTTGTGCACAGTACAACTTAATTCCAATTCCTCTATTAGGTTTGTTGACATCTACCAATTTCACAAAAATGTTAAATCAATCTTGACAATGCAATAGTAATATCATTTACCTTGTTTCAAGCCACTACCAAAAACTCTTTACAGACTTAGGGAGGCCACTTTACAAACTGAAGCTATGTTAACAATATTAAACATGTACATGACTAACAAAGAGTGAGACATCAGTACATCACTTACATTTTAGACAGAATAACGCTACTCGCATATTTCTATATAATACATAAAATCTGTATATCAAATTAAGACGACATTTTTACTTTTGGTGTTAATATTTGAATGCATTACTTATTATGACTTTATGTTACATTTTGTAGAATTACAAATACATATTTTGCACAATAATTACTAACATTAATTAAGATTACCATATATGTTGGTTTAAGTATGTGCAGTTAATGATTTTAGGCAAAGTATGTTTTACAGATTTAAAGATTATTTTAATAAGTATGAGATAGCTATGAAACAATTATTTTTCACCCAATAGCTAATTGTGGCAAGACATCAGGTGCCTGATGATGCCTGTTTACTTAAAGGACTCTTTTTCATAACACACTATGTGCAATATTATAGGGTTGGAACCTACTTGCAAGCTACAAGTTTATTGGGTGCACTACATATAATTATGTTATGTATAATATTACGTATAACATCTAGCACAGCAATCCAGTATGATAACAAACATTCATATCATAGTTCTGTAAACAAATAAAATGCCATTAAAATTAACAACACTAGGATTAGGTTTGATTAATTAGAAATTATATGTATAAGATATTATCATACACCATCATTCACAGATTCAATAGGATGCTGAAGTTCCTCTCCTCAAGTTCATACAAACATTTACAACATGCAAGAACATTCTGGTAATCTTCCACTTGATATAATCTAAGAAAATTGTTACAATTCCATATTGAGTAACTAACGTCTTCCTTATCATTTCACCAGTACCAACTGTTATACCCCACTACATACAGTGAAACAAATAGCCAGTATTTAATAATATTATATGGCAGTGGAATTAAACTCAACTTAAAACCCAACTGAGGGAAACTTATTAAGTATCTTGTAAAATGTTTGAGCAAATTTGGAATTAAATGAATAAATCTTATACTAGGGGTAAAACTATATAAAAAACATAAATTTACCAACTATCAGTCTTTTAAATTGATGTTGATTATCAACCTTGTGGCAATTCGTCTCTCAAAAGTTTACAAAGTATGGAAAATGTAAAATAATGAATAGAAGACCATAAATGCTTAGCACTAGCATACCTATTGTCAGATTTGTTACTAAAATATGTAAAAAGGGTTTTTTTATCTAACCACATCCTAGACTGATATTGTTTCCTATGGCAATACATGAATGCCATACTCTCATCAGTCAAAACAATAAAACTAAATATAACAAATGTATAAATAGATAATTCTAATAGTTGACAGTTATGTAACTTACTACATTATGTTTTAGACTAATTATATACATAAACATCCAAATACAGTTACTTACAATGCTTCTTAAGACTGTTACCATTTCTTTCAATTTTAGCTCATATTCATAAGATTAGCGTTGTTTTATCACTAATGTCTACCATATTTTACCATGTACCAGCTTATATATTAATCAATATTATAACAATGGAGGACATTGCAATATTTACCATTACAAGATACTAATTAAAATAAATACAAGTAATAAATATTTGATCATGCTACACTTTCCTTAGTTTTGGCTATACTAATACATTATTCATTTACTCCCTATAAATAAAATTTTAATAACTTAGAAAATAATGTTTATAAAAAGGCCTCAATATTTGGTATATCATGACTGATCATCATTACGCTAAGTGTGTTACATATACTTTTACTAGATTAAAACAAGATTAGTTTTGCAAGATGTAAATATGCAATTCATATTTTTGTAAACTTTTGAGGTGAACCATCCCTTAAAAATAAATTGAGGGTTACATGATGTCAATCATAACTTGATTCAGTATGAATTATTTCATGAATAATAAAATTGTCAACAGAAGAAGTAGGAATGGAATTTTAAGTCAAGTGAAAAAAAGCTTGACCTCTACATGCACACAAGGTTTATTTATTTTCATCTGAATCAAGTCATGATAAATGAAATAATGGTGGGTTACCATGGCGATTCACACACTGTTCTATACTCTTTCTTGCTTAGGAGGTGACATATCATCATTCCCATTGGCCACACTCTGATGGTACAGCTTCAACAATTCCATAGCATCTTGAGCTTGACGTTTCTCAAGCAATATCCTGTAATTAGAGAAAATATGAAAATTAGATCATTATTTTATATTGCTATTAAGGTATCAATTTTATATCCATTTATTTATTTTTGAACAAATTTTGTTAATTTTTAGAATATTGATAATCCTCATAAAAATAAAAATATTATGATTAAAACAACAAGAAATAATTAAAACCCTATCCTAAAAACTAAGCAGCATTGTTCTGAGAACTGTAAAATATGCAACTATTTCTACAAGGACAAAAATCAAACAAAAATTGTTTCCAGTCTATTACACAATTTAAAAATAAATTGTTAGGTAGGTACAAGTTAAGAAATTACCATGATAATAATGAGAAGACAATTAGGTATGGAATGATTTTACCTTCCAGATGCTTCTTTGATGTGCTCCAAAATTATTCTATTGTCTCTATCAGTCACTATGTCTGCTAGACTGTCAGGATCCATGTCTGATAGGAGCTCCAAGTCTTGCCCTCCAAGCAGTGAGATGTGACACAAGTTGTGTTGCAGACGGCCCACCAAGTTTGCTACCTGTCCTTTGTCTCCTAGTGCAATGTCATCAGTTTGATCAAGTGATACTTGGCATTTTGGCATATTTGGAGCCCATTTTTCAAGACCATGTAAAATCATTAAAGATGTATCAGGGTCCAAAGTAGAAAAATATTCTTCATCATCCACTTCAGTGCCATCAGACTCTAGAACCACTGTTAAATTCTCCGAGGGCATCCCCAACTTTTCTGGCACTTTTGTTAGAAGATCCTCAAGTGACGATGCGACTATACCCTTCTTTTTGTCTCGATTTACATCACAGATTTTATACGGCTTGTTAATATCGTGCTCCATTGTTTTGTTTTCAAACTAACAAATTTATCAATTTACTGATGACTCACTTGTTACAAAATTTTATTCTTATTATTCAATACAACAGGCACGAACTACTCTAAAAAAATTGTCGAGTTTTGGCTTCTCCGTTGATCCGTTCACGAAGTGGTCGATTTGACGTTTATAAATATTGCCAGGGTAGAAATATTAATAACTGGCCGGTTTTTAGTTTTTTGGTTTTGCAGTTAGATAAAAGAATTTTAACGTTTTTAAAAACTCTCGTGAGTAGAGTGACTGAATGAAGATGGACTGATATTTATTAACAACGACTGCCTTCCACAAGCTCCTGAATATGACTCCCGTTTCACTTTGCCGCTCACGGCGGTGCGGCGCCGGTCATCATGTTACGAACATCTATCTGTGATAAAATATAGCAACCTCCAGCCATCTGTTTCTCTCGCAATCAACTTAGATCTTTGTTTTATTTTCATCATTTTCATTCACAATTTTGCTGAACTGGGTTCATATGGTGCAGTTGTGAGGCACGTGCACATAGTGTTAGGTACATTTGTCATTGTCACAGAACATATACTCACCTAGTCATTGTAGAGAAGAATAGGCCAGTGATAGATCTTTTAGCTAATTAGACCAGGGACTGAAAGCGGTTACGCTCAGTGGCTTAGCGTGCCTTGGCGGGACCCTGTATAAAAAATTATTTGGGTACCCATGTAAGGGTAAAGATTTCTCAGAACAGAAAAAGAAAATGTTTTCAAAAATTAAAAAGAAATCTTAATTTTATTTTTTCCAAAAAAAATTACAAACAATTCAAATTATATTACATTGTCCTTGCCTTTATTCGGCAAGCTGTTTTATTAAATCATCTACAATGTAAGTACCGAAATGAAAGTTATGAAAAAATTGGTCTAAAGTGAAAAAATTACGTTCGGTAAAAAAGTAAGTATCTACTAATTTTTTTATGATAATGAAACTGAGAGTCTGGCGCATTCTTGAAGCCTACTTAGGAACCATGAAGTCAACTGTTTTAATTTTTTATTTAAAGTTGAAAAGCTAAGTCATAATTTACCGAACGTAATTTTTTCACTTTACACCAACTTTTTCATAACTTTTATCACAGTTACGAAGCTGATTATTTTATGCATAAAAGTACTACTCACGAAGATTCAGTTGCAAAAAAAAAATCTCGACAAAGCCATGTACTTTTTTTTTAATTTTTTTTTAGATTGGTCAGGTCGATCATTCTCAAAAAATCAGAAAAAAATTCGTACCTCGAAAACTATGAAAAGTCGCGGAACATACATGGGGGTGATTCGGATACCCCACGATACGAGGGACCTAAATTTTATTTTTGGACGTCAATGTTCCGGCCACCCTGTATTAATGTGCAACAATTGGCAAGTGAACGACAGAGTGGCGAGGCGGTGCGTCAAAGAAATCCCCTATTTATTAAGGTAGCGCTGCCGAGATATTCATAACGGTATCGAAATATTTGGTCACCCTTATTTAACGGTATGACATCAAACCGAAATTTAAAGGTACCGTCATTTTTCGGTTATTCAGTCCCTGATTTAGACTGCTTATAATCACGACTTCCAACTGTAAAAAGGTATAAAGTAGGTAGGTACCTCCACCTACCTAGGTACCTACTATAAAAAAGAAAAAAACTGTGTCAGACAAATATAAAATAGCTATCTGTCTTTTTTGTTTCTAAATGGTAACTTTTTAACTTCTATATGTACCCTACCTACCTGAAAAACTTGAGCTAAGTTACTGTAATTCTATGTACCTACCTAAATAACCTACATAAAAGGTAGCTACATCGAGTGTTAGTATTTACGTAGGCTTATATAAAACCGTTAACACAAAACCAAAGTACCTACCTATACAGAGAGAAGAAAGATCGAAGTCAGCTATTTACTTATTATTGTAAACAAACATGTTGATAGTACATCACATAAGTAGGTAGGTATACCTGTACCTAAGTATTTTTTTTATTTAAAAAAAATTATACGAGTATCAATGTATTTAGTAGCATATCTTTTAGTTACTTATCCATATAAATGTGTTCTCCCGATCAGCATGGAGGGCCTCGGGCCAGGTATACAAGGGCGGTCGTGGGGTCACGTTCGGTCACAGCGCGGCGCGACGGGCGAGGATCAATATAGTCTCCCCTACCGACTCACCCCCTCTTAATACTCTGTACTAGAATGCAATTTGCAACTAACAGCTCAATAGTTTTGTACCTACTTTTACACAGATTTATGAGACCACAAAAATGCCTTTTATGATAAGTATTGGAGAAATCAGAGTTCTATCAGTAATTAGGTTACTGCTTGGAAACTCTCTAAACTAACGAATAAGTAGCTTGCGCTGAGTTGGAAATCGTATACCACGTGGTCTGGTCCCCCCTGGGTTAATTCCAAACATGTTCTTAATTTTCATTAAGTTTCGGGAGACGTAATGTTTCTAAGTAAGTAGGTAGATACCTACTTATGTAGCAAGTAAAAGGTGTGGTAAAAGTAGGACGTAATACGTACCTATATAATTTGCGGGTTAACCTGAGATTCCATCATTCCAAAAATTTTGAAAATCGGTTCTCAAACTGTTCGAGAACCTTCCCCCTTTTAGGAAGTCAGTTGAAAAAGTAGCGATACAATATTTTTCCTGCGTGTCATTTTCAAGTTTATTAAAAGCTTTTATAAGTTGTTCAATATACAGGGTGGTCGGAACATTGACGTCCAAAAATAAAATTTAGGTCCCTCGTATCGTGGGGTATCTGAATCACCCCCATGTATGTTCCGCGACTTTTCATAGTTTTCGAGTTACGAATTTTTTTCTGATTTTTTGAGAATGATCGACCTGACCAATCTAAAAAAAAATTAAAAAAAAAGTACATGGCTTTGTCGAGATTTTTTTTTTGCAACTGAATCTTCGTGAGTAGTACTTTTATGCATAAAATAATCAGCTTCGTAACTGTGATGAAAGTTATGAAAAAGTTGGTCTAAAGTGAAAAAATTACGTTCGATTAAAAATTAATGTAGGTACTACCTACTGTAGAGTAGGTAGTACCTACATTAATTTTTAATCCCTAAAAAAGTCGTTTCCCAGAAATAATGTTAGCGTAAGGGTAGGTACCTACCTATTAGTTTGATGTAGTACCTACATAGTACTACTAACGCTTGGTTGAAACCTTGAGGGGTTCGTTTAGGTAACTACACATTTTTGGAAATCATCAAATAAGGGGTCCCGCTCTTAGGCAGAGCGAAAGGGAGTGTCAGACTTCTACTGACTCAAAACCACCCATGTTCTTTCTTGGCCCTTTATTTCAAGACCGCGGTATCTATTACAACAACCCGTAGCCCATGTTTATTCTACCGCCGCGCCGCCGCCTCCCCTGAGTCACCAGGGCCCCGAGTCTGCTATTCAATAGTGTCAGAATGGTCTATAATTGATCTCATAATTGTTGATTTTGACAACACCAAACTTGTCAAAATCAACAATTATGAGATCAGTGATAGATCATTCTGACACTATTGAATAGCAGACTCGGGGCCCTGTGTGTCCGTCTAACAGGCTTACCTGTGTACGTTGTTGTCATTTCCAAACCTAAAATAATGTTCAGTTGTACTTAGATACCTATCCATAGAAGGGGTAAAGTACTCATTTCGATCTCAAACATTGTTCTATTTCACTATACCGATAACTGACAGTAGTAATAGTTACTGTTAGGTATTGTTTAGGTAATATCCACATACTTACTACAGGTAGGCAGGTACAATTATGGTCATTATTTAATAGCAACCCTTCTTTTCTGTAGTCTATAATTTAACGGTACCTACAGACCTAATTTAGTTTACTTAACGTCTACCCAGCTACGAGTACACAGGGTGTCTCGTTAACTTGACCTATTCTTTGAAAGGGGTTAAATTAGACGTCATTAGCAAGAAATCTTGTCCAGTTTACTCGGGGTTAAGCCGGATGGTTACCGAGCTGTGTCGGTTCTTTGATTTATAAAGGAGAGGCGCAAAAATATTTGGTTAAGGGCCCCTTGTCCCGAAAGATCATTCGACTTCCATGCGGCTGTTCATTAACCGGTTACGCGGACGACGGCCTGCTGCTCATTCAGTCAAGTACTCGGGCTGGACTCGAAAAGTTGGATGACACTTGCCTAAAATTAATATTCCAGTGGGGTGATCGTAACCGTCTGACCTTTGCACCACATAAAACTTATCAACTTCTTTTCAAAGGTAATCTTAAATCATGTCCTAGTATTCAATTTAATAACGTTCCCGTGAAAAATAAGGAGTCCGTGTGCTACCTTGGGTTTGTCTTAGAGAGGAATTTTTTATCATTGAATACATAAAAACCGTCGGTGAAAAAGCTAAAAAGAACTTTTATGCCTTAACAAGAATATCTAAATCTACGTGGGGTTTATCTTTTTAACTCTAAAGACGATCTATGGGGCTACTTAGTTGGGGTGTATGTGCTACGGGGCAACAGTTTGGGCCGATAGGGCCACCATAGGAGCGGCACGACGTACATTGCTTCAAAGCCAGCGGTTGGCCTTGATTTTCTTGTGTAAAGCGTATAGGACGGTTAGTACTGAAGCCTTACCGGTACTGGCAGGGGTACTTCCAGTCGATCTTGAAGTGCAGCGCCGTGCTTCAATGTACTACTGCGCACGACAGACCGCGGACTCAGACTTTTTAACGCAACGTGACCGTGCTAAAATAGCTAGATTACTTAAACCACAGACTGACGTCTGGGAGGAATTTTTGTCAAAATGGCAATGTAGGTGGTATAATTCCATCAAAGGCCGACACCTCCACCAGTTCTTTCCATCCGTTCGTGAGCGGCTGGCCAGGACATGGCTGGAGGTGGATCATTGTGTTGCCCAATTTCTCACAGGTCATGGTAACTTTCATCATCATCATCATTTCAGCCGAAAGACGTCCACTGCTGGACATAGGCCTCCCCTAAGTGTCGCCACATTGACCGACCCCTGCGTCTCGCATCCAGCGGGTCCCCGCAACCTTCACCAGGTCATCGGTCCACCTAGTGGGAGGCCTTCCAACGCAACGTCTTCCGGTTCGCGGTCGCCACTCCAGAACTTTCCGGCCCCATCGGCCATCCGTTCTGCGAGCAATGTGCTGCCTTAGAACAGCTCACAACTTAGGACCCAGTAATAGTAATGACAACAATGTCCGTGGTGCTAGGCAACTGGGCTTATCCCAGTTGTATACGTCCCTGTATGCCTATTGGCCTTGTTCTGTTCTGTCTCCTGCTGATGTGGAGGGCAGTCAAAATTTTTGTTTTTCCTACTCCTCCGCTATTCTTTTCTGATTAATTTCGTTGCGGGATCCAAGACAGCTAAATCATTTCTCTGGGACTTCGTCGAGCTTCATTGTCTCGGCGCTTTTCTTTTGGTCGCCACTGTTGATTCTGGCTTACAGAAATTACAGTGGTTTGGGGATAGTGGGGCAGGCTTGTCCCGAAAGATAGTCATTTTACGCACTGAGACGGCTTGCGCCTGCGTTGCACAGCGCGCCGTCGCGATATGAACTCTGGTGACCTATACGCCACAGTATAAATAAATCAGTTGTTCAAAAATTATTAGCGTGCTATAAAAGCTAATTTGCAACAAAAACGTATAGCTTGATGTGCTGTCCTGTGGTGTGCTGTATAATAAAATAATTAAGTATATGGGTATAACTAGCATAAAAATTTAAACACAATAAAATGTAGTGCTCGTGTGCTAGATCCAGGTTTATTTTTATGTACCGATAAATTCAATGCTGGAGGCCGAGTCTCCTATAAAGGGTCATAGACACGGTCCTCATGGCGCTACCATCCGTTTTGGGAACAAGGACCTGATAACAAATCAGCAGGGCTATTACGTATCTTTTAAATGTCAGTGGCTATCACAGTGTCCATCTATTAACTGTCAAATAGTTAGTTTTATTTATTTATTTAAACTTCATGTACCAGAGTGGTACATAGGCGGACTTAATGCCACAAGCCTTTCTCTACCAGTCAACCTACCTAACCTGTAGTTTTAATATACAAAACCATAACCATTTGACAGTAAATCGATGGACACTATGATGGCAACTGACCTTTAAAAAATACGCGATAGCCCTGCAGGACTGTTTTGCGATAGAGATGTTTCATTACCCTTATTTTTGGATGATTTGTTCTCTTCAAGTGTTAGACTTCTTATGCCCATATCACGCGTATGTCGTAGTGGATGCAGTCTATACGGACTTCTGTAAGGCTTTCGACAAGGTAGACCATGAAATACTACTAAACAAAATAGCGTTCAACGGAATTCGTGGTAATCTTCTGAGGTGGTTCATCTCATACATTACCAACCGCAGTCAGGTGGTTGTAATCAATGGTCACAAATCTAATATCGCACAGGTTACCTCTGGTGTACCTCAAGGCTCTATACTTGGTCCCCTTTTGTTTATTTTATATATAAATGACATCAGCAAATGCTTTAGACATACCAAATTTTTATTATATGCCGACGACCTAAAGGTATATAGAACCATACGACAATCAAGTGATAGCCTTCTGCTGCAACAAGATTTGGACCGACTATCCAGTTATTGTCAGGACAATAAATTGCAATTAAGTTTACCCAAATGTAACTTCTTAAGCTTTACAAAAAATAAAAGTATAATAAACTACACATACACGTTGTGCAATGCCCCCCTACTTAAAGTGGACTCTATTCGAGACCTCGGTGTTATCTTTGATTCGAAGCTTTGCTTAGACTTACACATAGGAAAAATTGTTAATAAAGCGTACCAACTATACGGATTTGTAATGCGTTCAACAGTTGATTTTAAAAAACCATTTTCCTATATCTGCTTGTATAAATCGCTCGTACGCTCTCAATTGGAGTATGCCGTGTCCGTCTGGAGTCCCTACTACAAAAAGTACGTTGAGATGATTGAGTGTGTGCAATACAAATTCTTGCGCACTATGCATTATAGATGCTGCGGACATTATTTACCATACCAAGATTTACTTGTGAAGTATAAGCTCGCAACACATGAAAGTAGACGTAGGTACTTAGAATCTGTGAATCTTTATAATATATTTGACGACACGGTTGGCGCAGTGGTTGAGCGATTGACTGCTGCGCAGCATGTCGCGGGTTCGATTCCCGCACGGAACAAATATTTGTACGACCTACAAGTATTTGTTCCGAGTCTGGGTGTTTTTCTATCTATAATATGTATGTATTTACAAAAAAAAATGTATATAAGTAGTTTATCAGCCATCTCGTTACCATAACACAAGCATTAGGTTGCTTAGCTTGGGACTAGATGGCGTTGTGTGAAATGTCCAAGGATATTTAATATTGTAAAAAATACATTTGACTGCATGGAACTGTCCAATATGATATGTTATGCGGTTCCTAGGACGATCCTCAAGCGAAAGGTCCGCGCTGGCAAATTATTTTCAGTTGGTATTTGCAAATCCAACTCAGGCTTGCGTTCGCCTGTTCGCAGAAGGGTTGATTCCTACAACAGCACTTTTGAACACATCGATATTTTTGCATATGCTCCCCATAAGTTTAAAAGTCTAATACTAAACGAACTTTCGTGAATATTACATTTATACACTATTTGTACTTAGTTTTGTTACCGTAGCGATGATTTTTATTTTCACTTTATGTATGCTTTTA
The DNA here is from genome assembly GCA_932274075.1 of Diarsia rubi. Taxonomy (NCBI): domain Eukaryota; kingdom Metazoa; phylum Arthropoda; class Insecta; order Lepidoptera; family Noctuidae; genus Diarsia; species Diarsia rubi. Next base: position 11,510,816 of record OW026424.1, on the reverse strand, counting down.
ATTAATCTGTGTACAGCGTTGTGGGCTGCAATATTGTCAATAAGTCTTGTATATTTATATGATGTTTATGTTTTATATTGTAGCTGTTTGCTGTTCCATTTGAATAAAAATAAAAATAAAATGTCTGGGATTCACAATTTCAGTTAGTAGGCATTTATGGTAATTAATTAATTAAAATTAATGGTAAATACGTTATCTTTTTTAATTATTTCGATGTGAACTGGCTCTTTTTCTTCGGCCCAAATACCTACCAAGTAGACATTGCCGTCATATTGCCACATGCAGCCCTGTAGGGCTATTGCGTATCTTTTAAATGACAGTGGCTAACCTATAATGCATATCAATTACTGTCAAATGGTTCCATTTTGTACTAAACCATAACCAATTTAATAGTTTATCCATGGACAATATGATAGCCACTGACATTTAAAAGATACGCAATAGCCCTGCTGGATTTGGTAAAACAGAGAAGCATACATTTTCAAAATAAAATAACGTCTCGTTTGTGGTGAAACGGCATAAACTAGTTGGCACGCATCAATATTTATAAAACAGCCGCGAAGCCGGCAAAGAAAATACCGATTTATAAATGTTTAAGGTAAAAAAGCTCTCGCGTGTAATAATACGACATAAACTAACCCGCGCGCAACAATTACTAACGAAACCGCGAGCCCGCTTCCTATCAAATAGGTTGTTATGTATCTAAATTCAGAAAATTCTAATATTATATCTACACTAATATTATAAAGAGGAAAGTATCGTTTGTTTGTTTGTAACGAATAGGCTCCGAAACTACTCGACCGATTTGAAAAATTCTTTCACCGTTGGGAAGGTTCTATCCCCGGGTTAGGCTACTTTATCCCTGTATTCGCACGGGAACGGGAACTACGCGGGTGAAACCACGTGACGTCTGCTAGTTTCTTTATAAAACGATTGTATTACAAAGACTCTCCTATTGTGACCACTCATTTAATGTAGATTTCATCTGCTAGATGTTCATCTATAATGCCAGACAGCCTTTCCACTTGTCGCTTGTAGTCTTCTGATAGTGTCCTGTATATTACAGAAGAAATTAGTGCTTTACTAATCTGACAGAATAGTTGACCAGCATTATAGAAATAGTTCACAAAAAAGTTTCACTTTAAATGACGAATGAATATGGTATCTCAGAGTTATGTTCATCCACCATGTCAAACGAACTGCGGTTAACCATCTAGAATATGTGTGCGTATGGTCTTTTACCTGTGGTTAGAAGTACCATTATTTTCTTAAATTTGAGGTGAAAAATCCTGGGTATTATGTATTTAAATACGGTAAGAATAAAAACTTGCAACAGATACCATTTTTTTAAGCGGTTGTTTGGTCTTAATAGCATCGCACTGGGGTATAGAAATGTAGTATTCATCCTCGCCGCAGCAAAAAAATAGTGGGTAGCCACTGTAATGCATCGTATGAGCGATGGATTTCACTTATTCGATGGAATAAAATGTTATCATGGCTCCCAATTCTAATATAATATCCCGCATGCATCCAGCTTAGAAAAATTCTGTCCTACAATAAATAAAGGAACTTCATTTGACGGTTAGGTTTTTTATTATTAGGTTGATTAAGTTTTCAAACATGTCTCAAAAATAAATCTCATTTAAATCAAGAGTAACTAAGGAGTATTGATATCAACTTCGAAGCAAGTCACCCCCAAAATAACTTTCTACATCTTTTTAACCCCGTAAGGGGGTATATATCAATAAAATGCGAAACACGTCTTTCGTCAATTCTGTTAAAAAAGGTTTTTGCAAAATTTGAAGTAGATTGGACCAAGTAATCACGTTTTCCCATACAAACTTTTTACCCTCTTTTTCACCCCCTTAGCTGAAGAATTTCGGAAAATCCTTTCATAGCGAATCATTCTTACAAAGAACACACCCTCCAAGTTTGAAGTCTCTACGATCAGCGGTGCGTTGATCCGTCAGTCATTCAGGCTTTGCGTTAGATGTTGGCTGTGCGTTGATCCGTCAGTCATTCAGAACAAAGTATTTTATGTATATAGATAGAAGATTCATAAACATCCATGAATCGGAAGCAAATTAATGTCCATGCTCGTCACACAAACATTTGCTCCTACCGGGATTCGAACCCGGGACCCTATGAACGTAAGGCAGCCTCACTACCGCTGCGCCATTCGGATCGTCAGTTAGTATGTAAAAATAATGACGTACAGTATAGGTGAATGTTTCCATTAAAGGTTTAAAAAATTAGTTTACTGACTTCGCTAGTCTGTGTAGAGGCTGTATTATGGCGCTGCTATTATTATAAAAAAAATATAGAGTACACAGTATTGTCTTGCTCTATAATTTTTTTATAACATTCTGTATATACCGCATTTTATGCAAATAATACTACACTGCCTTCCCTACTGCGATGGTACGGAACCCTTCATGTACAAGTCCAACTTGCACTTGGCCAGTTTTAGGTACAAATGTGTACTGTTGGTGATTACCGCTGAGGCGCCATTAAGACCCGAGCCGTTAGGTGAGGGTCTTAAGAGAGCCGAGGACGGTAATCATCAATACACACGTGTATCACACATTTGTGAAGAAAATAATATTAAAAAATCATTTTCAACATTGAAAACGAGTTGTGAAAATTTTTACGCAATGGCGGGAAAAAATAATCAGTTTTCCAATGCGAACGGTCATAGACTACAAGAATGAGGTTTATTTTTTTTTGCTTTTTGTGGATGGCGTTTTAACCTACAACTATTTTAAATACAACGAAATTAATCAGAAAAGAATAGCGGTGAAGTAGGAAAATCATGATTTCCACTCCAAGACAGTTAAATCGTTTCTCTGGGACTTCGTCGAGCTTCATTGTCTCGGCGCTTTTCTTGTAGTCGCCACTGTTGATTCTGGCTTTCAGAAGTAATAGTGTGGCGGGCTTGTCCCATTAAAAAAATAACCACATATTATGCAATTGCGACTTCAAAGTTGTATTTATTATTAAAAAGAAATAAAAGTTACACTTGAGTGTAAGTTTTATTTATTAGTTCGTAGGTAAGTATCTATTTAAAAAATACGAAGTTGCATGAAATGAGCAAGCAAAAGATACATTTATTTATTTGGACTATTGAACACTATCTTTTTTGTATCGAAACTTTTTTAAGGACACAGCAACTAAACAAAAAAAAACCTTTAACTCACTTGTGAATAATAGCAATGAAAAGTCACAGTTTGATTACAGGTGTCATTATGTGCCTATTAATTGCAGTTAAATTTGAGCCATTTTATGAGCAAGTGTGTTAAAAATATACAACTTATTCACTAATAACTACTCCCAATCCGACACCCCGCTAATGGCAGCCGTCTTGTAGGTATTTTTACCCGACAGCGGCGAAGCCCAAAGGGAGGGTTATGTGTTTGGCGTGTATGTATATCCGTTTCTTTGTTCCCTCATAACTCTTAAACGGATGAAGGGATTTGAATAAAATATACGTAGTTAGATGCGTCTTGATGGCGCGAGTGTCACTGGCTACATTAAAATTAAAAAAGAAAAGAAATTTGCGGATTTTGGGGGCCATATAGCGGATTTCAAAAAGTATAAAAAATCCGTTACCATCGAGTAGGTCAGTAGGGTATCAAAATGAAGGGTTTTAAAAGGAGATTACAAAAATATATGACACTTATATGTTTAAAATATATTCAAAGTCACAAATTATATAAACAAACACAAAAGTTAAATCATCTGCGAAGATTTTTACGCGACCAACGAAAGAACAGACAAAAGAACTAAAAAGTTGGAAATAAAAAAAGTAGTTTAAAAACTAAAAAACGCAACTGAAAAAACTGAAAATCAAAAACAAGCACATTTTGAATTAAACAAAACTTGGAAGCAGGCGGGGTTCATTTGAATATTAGATTATGAAATGAAAATAGAATGGACCCCGCCTGCTTCCAAGTTTTTTTTTTCAGTCGGTTTTTTTAGTTTTTAAACTATCTACTTTTTTTTTATTCAGCTAATTAATAAATTTAATTGCTACTATCTTTGAATTTAAGAGACCTCAAAGACGTGCAAATTACGTTATTACAAGGATAAGTAAGGCTAAGGCCGAGGATAAGTGTATTCCTAGACGCAGGTGACGTAGGGTCGCAGGTCCACTCACCGCTGGGCGGGCCAGATGATTTATAGTATGAACGTACTAAGAGCTGCTTATGCTAAACGTATGCTGGAACGCAGGTAACGCAGCACAGCACATTATAAATTTCACAGAGTTCCTAAGTCAGACGAGGCAGACAAGGGCCACACATTCGCGATCTAATTAGTGCAAGGAAAATTTTACTCATCCTATAGGTACCTATAATTTTTTTTCGCAATATCTACCTTAAATATAACTCGTGTATGTTGCTTATGTGTTTGAGTTTTAATGTATGTACATATTTGGATGTCCAGAGCTTGGTTGATGGCTTTGTGAAGGGTCTAGTATTAGTAGATACCTTTGTAACTTATATGCCCGTATCGTCTTATGTAGCATTTGCTGCTCGTTTCAAGCTGTCAACCTTGACCTGACACTTAACACTGTATTTGAGAATTGGATTACCTCTGCACAAACACTGTAGATACGGATTACTGAGGCTTTATATTCACAATCCATTAGTTCCCTGTTCAGTTTCCGCACGAGTAATGATCTGTTTGAGACGTTAAAATAATATCAAAGAGCCCGCGTGCTGATTTAAATAGATTTAGTAAAATAACAGTAAGTATACTGTTATTTTCAGTCATCATCGTTTAGAAGCAGCTTTTTAAACTGACTGACGATCAAGTTCTCGGCTAACTTTGATCGTAATCCTAGTGGGGCAGCTACTTATATGCCTACTTACATTAGGAAAGGCAATAATCATTAATTTAATCTGCTAATGTCTGGCACTAGGCGAGAGCTTCCTCATGCCTGTGACAGCATAGCTGAACCTCTCCTTCGGTTATTTGCCTCAATAAATGACTTTTCCCAACGTCTCGAACGCTAAATCGTTTTATAGCTTCGGTAAGAGGTAGATTCCCCCAATTTCGTCAAAAACCCGAGGCCAACTTTCAAGATTGGGCCAAGAGGTACTCGTAATATTGAAAAATTACTCGCTATATAGGTAATTCTATATTAGAAAAACATAAAGTAACTTTACAAAAGATGAAAATTATTTATTCATACCTACATGTTTTCCACGTAGTGGAATGGTTAAGTAAAAAGTAAAATTGTTGTAGGAAGTTTATTTCCGAACAAACTGAGCGACAAGTGGGTAGTATTAACATCTGCATTATTAAAGAGTGTGGATGTAGGTACTATGTAGTTCACAACAAACGACGCATCTGCAATGCTAAAATAAACATAGCCCAGGAGACCGCAGTACTGTGTAGTGTGTACTCAAAGTTCTTGTAACCTTACCCACTCATGTACCCACAATATTCAGCCTTCACGAAATTTATTAGATTGAAATAAATTGCCAAAGTTTGCTATTATTTCATTCAGGTCGAAGAAATTTTGAAGTAAGTTGAACCATGAATATATCAAATTGTCAGTATCAATAAACGAAAAAAAGACGACATGTATATTCGCAGTACCTATTTACCGACGATACAAAGAGACGTGTATAGTGTGGAGTACTCCAAACTCCACAAATAATTCTCTGTTTGTATATAATAATATATTGGAAATAAAACACAAAGTTTGTATTTTGTGTACACCCAACGCTCAGTGATCGCAACGACCGTCCTCTACGGTGGATGACAGCGGAGTGCTTCCCACCCACCTTGTCGGGGTTGCCCTCACCACCCGCTTTATGCACATTTATTTTAAATCAGTATGTATATAAATTTATAACAGAATACCACATCTCTTCCTTTTTTTAGAAAAATAAATAAACATCATTAAATCAGATTATTATTTTGACAATAAAAATTGAGTAAATAATTAATATTTAATTCTTCTTTAATTAAATGTCACAATCATTTCAATTTTAATAACTTTTTATTATACTTAATTTTAAGTGAATATTTACATTTTAAGGTTTATTTTTCATTATTCTATCTATTTTTAGGATATGTTTTTATTACATATATTTTGACAATGTTGTTTCCGTTTATTCCTTTCTACAATTTATTTTGATCTTCGCCCGACACGCAATCATCATCATTAGATTCTGTATCAACAACTGTCCAATTTCCTTCTACTCGCTTAAGATGAATTACGTTTCTTTTATACTCTTGGCCAGTTGAATCATTACGGACATTTGCTTTATTCCCATGTGTACTGACTACTGTATGTGGCTCTGGATCGAAATTTGGCGTTAATTTATTACTTTTTACAAAATTCTTTACATATACTTTCTCACCAACTTCAATTTCTTGTCCTTTTGCTTTGCGTTTCCTATCCCATCCTCGTCGCCAATTGTGGAGTACTCCAAACTCCACAAATAATTCTCTGTTTGTATATAATAATATATTGGAAATAAAACACAAAGTTTGTATTTTGTGTACACCCAACGCTCAGTGATCGCAACGACCGTCCTCTACGGTGGATGACAGCGGAGTGCTTCCCACCCACCTTGTCGGGGTTGCCCTCACCACCCGCTTTATGCACATTTATTTTAAATCAGTATGTATATAAATTTATAACAGAATACCACATATAGTATATATGTATATGTGGAAATATTGTTTCTGTAGGTATTCATGGAAGTTTTGAAAATTAATTTTACGTCAACTACAGCCTACAGAGAGAGAAATAAACCACAGAATTAGATTCATTACCCGGCGGCGGGCGGCCCTACAGCCATGTTTTTGAGATCGATCGAGATTTAATCGTTGGTTCTGTACTGTGTTCTATCTTTCCAATCACCTGGCAACATTATAAAAATAGAGCATCGTTTTTTTATTCAAGATTTCTGTTAGAATTTCAATTTTCCAAATGGACTGCTTGCCTGATAATTTATGTACAGAGCATCCGACGAAGCTACACTCGTAAATATAAAACGACTGATCTATAAAATTTACATTCAAAAATTCTCGCCAATTGATCTTTGGACCTCACCCTGTGGTATTTGCAAGGAGATATAGTCATGTGAGCAGTTGAAGTGCTCTTCAAACCCAGCAGAGTTTGCGTCTTACTTCAGTCTACAGTTCAACAACACTCAAACACTGTATTATCCATTATCACTGCAGATGAGAAAATTGTTTAGTTTTTGTCAAAATAAGTAAAACATTGTAGACACCAATTAGACACAGAAAACAAGATTAGTTTGTCTGTTTTCAATATTTCAGAGTAGAGGTACCAATGGAAATCTACGTGAGAGAGATTTTATTCATAACGGCTGGAACTTCGCTGGAGTCATATTTTTCAATGACAGGGTAGATATAGCTATTTGCAGGTAGGAGGGTGGCAGGTGGTCTCGGGGGTGTAATGTAAAGTCTCGTTGACACGGTATCTGCATCAGCGGAGCATCGTAGCGGGGATGTCCGGATGTTGTAATTACAAACTGGAAACTTTGTCGTACCTACACGTGTGACGCAAACACTCTGAATAATAACCGCCTTTCAGTAGCACTGACGTACAATTTCAACATGATAGTCAATTCATAAGGCTCTTGTAAGCCCAGCTCTACTAACAAACAATAAGGTACCAATTGTTTGAAATCACTACCCCTACTTTTTTACACAATACTCGCAAAGTAATTATTGTAGACCGTTTTCGGAAAAAGGACGAAAAGTTTTAGCGACCAGGGCTTACAGCCAAATGTGAAGGGAAGCGTTAGAAAAGGACGCCCTAGCTAGAAGCTAGAACAAAATTCACCGAGCCAATTTGTGGTGTCTTTCATAAAGGTCAGGTGCGTTGAAATTGAAATCTGTGCGCACATGGAAGATACTTGCCTGAACTTGAAAATGGAACTAGCGCGCAATGTGTAGGAGAGAGTCCTCAACCGGTTTGCTAGAGGAAATGAGTGTTTTCTTTTCACGAACTCCCAGATTTCCGTCGAGAATTATTATTGCTTTTCGATTAAAATGTTCATCGAATAGATATGATTAAATGATTTATAGGACGCAAATCAATAATATTGAATTGCAAAAAAAAACGAATCCTTTTGACTATACTTTCTATAAAATTCTTAATACCTAAACCCACCTCACACTTTTTATAAAACGACGTAGAGTTTAAGATACAAGTATCTATTGTGTGAAACTAGCCTTTGGCTGCAGCCCACATGACCTTTGCAGCTCAGTATTCAGGTCGAGGTCACACATCTGACCCCAGGTTCCCACGGGCACATTACGGCTGCCACATGAGAGGCATAATTTGTTTCCCGATACCACAAAAGCAATTGCATCGGAAACCGATACGAACTGAATTAAGTAAATTGAGATTAATATAAATAAACAGTGAAAGCTCTTAAACTTTGGCATCGTGAACAAATTAACAAGTTTCGAAATAGGTTGACGTGAAACGTTGGTAGCCATTAATCTTTGTTACACGTGCGCTCGTGATAGGCTTAGGAGAGAAAATATTATACTATATATAATAGTCTAGATTAGCCTACATTACAAGTCATCCAGCTTAATGTTGTTTTTTAATCTTTTACAACTATGTCGTGACGTTAACTTTGATCGATCGCTAACATTGTTGGCGTCCAAACAATTAGCGAGCTTCAAATTCGGTCTAAAATAGAAAAGTCATCATCAATAACAGGAAACTTCAACAATGCTTTCTTTACCCATAACTTTTTTTACCCGACTGCAGCGAAGCCCAAAAGGAGGGTTATTAAGAGTCTAGAATAGCTTTGAAATTAAAAGGGGTAGGTATATTAAAATGTCTTTCATTTTAATTTATTTCTTTTGTGTTCGCTGGAACATCCAAAACCGTGAGAAACAAACAACGGCTGTGTTAAGAAGTGGGCTAGCACAGCAGATAACATTTTATCGTAACATTAATGTACTACATACATACATTACTGTATCTTGAAACTGAACGACTAATAAATTAAGTACCTATTGTACTTAGTACCTATTGTACTTAATTTATTAGTCGTTATATTGTATTTGGTAAAATATTACTATCGGTAAATGACATTTACTGTGAACACTGGGTATTAATGTGCAGGCATTTCTCTGGCCAAATATCAACCATATCCCTGACATAGGACTCCCACAAACTGCTCATACCTTTGCTGTAGTAAATGTGACAAAACATGACTAAATGAAGACTGATAATTTGAAATACATTTTGATAATTAATTATTCAGAGCAAGCCTTTAAAGAAAGCACTGCAAAAGTTATGAGAAAGTCGTTGATACAGCCTACTTATGTTCTGATTAAATAATTAAAGTATGCCAAAGTGGGTCAACAGCGTACCTACGAGTCGGTGGCGCGACAAGTTGGCCGATGCTGCATTTTCGAGAACTTCAGCCTAGCTTCGGGAAAAATTGTATCTCCTCCGTGTTATGTTGCTAATTCAAAAGTTTTCCTATTTTCGTGAATGTTCACTTTACCGGAGAGAGAAAGTCAACTTATTAAATTAGACCTACATATATAATTACTTTTTGTTTGGTTTTGAACGCTCGATTTTGCGTGAATCTGTTTTATTTTTCAACTTGCTTCTAGTATTTCGTTTTGGCAGCATAGATTGTGAAAAAAATAGAAAGCCGTAGCAGGAAAAGTTTAATTGTCGGGATGTACACTACGTATCTTGTGACGTACTTGATGATGCACGTTCGATTATTTTTCCACAGTAGGTATCTGCTCGTGACTAGCCAGTAAGTACTGCAGGTAACAAGCTGCTAGTGAACAATAAGTTAGCGTGAATATATACCACAGTGAATCGGCAATACTGCGTTTGGGAGCCAGATGTCTGATCCTCCTCACACTGAGGGATTATGATAATAGTATTATAATCCGGTACCATCCTGTATAATGTACCTTTCAAGGCAAACTTCTCATGAAATTAGTTACTGCAGACTACATGGTTTATGTATTCAACTTTAAAAAAAGTTTATTTGCTTAAATGCAAGTCAAATTTATTATTCAGTGTTACTAGCTAGTATAGCATACGACAATATAATTTGACTAAGGCCTGCTGTTTCCGCCGCTTGCTTCTCTTTTACATGAGCTCGGCATACACTAATATTTATAAAACCTCCCTCGAACATTATTGCTGGTTAACATTACTTTATTATTTATTATTATTAATTAACCTGAAAACAAATGAAAATGAACTCTCATACCTACTGGATTAAATTGGCTATCAAAATATACATAATACGTACACGGACATGACTTTTACCCAGGGTTGCGGATTTTTTTAATCGACTTCCAAAAAGGAGGAGGGTTCACAATTCGTTATGTTTGCTATCGGATATCTCCGTCATTATTGAACCGATTTTCAAGCTTCTATTTGTATTCGCAAGAGTATATTCTCAATTCAGGATCGGATGATGAGATCCCAGGGAAATCGAGGGTAAGTCTCAGTATAGGCACTTACGTTTTCCATATATTTTCTAAAGCTGTTCACGTATTTGCGTCTGATAATAATAATATCATGTGGATGCGCTGATGATGGAAGGTGCAACTCCTCAACGGTTAGGAGTTGAAAGAAAATTCTTTCAAAATTATACGTACTTATGGACTGACAGATAAATTCTTTCATGCTATTTTATATATATGTATATATTTTTTTTGTACACGTGCACGTATTACATGTTTCGTGCTTTTCCTAAAGCCTTTCAAGTATTCGCATTTAGCAATTATCACTTCATGTTGATGAGCTGATGATGGAAGGTACAACTCCTTAACGGTTAGGAGTTGGAGGATAATTCTTTAATAAAATATTATGGGGACAATGTATGGTTGTATTATTTCAGGTAGTCTAGGTAAGCTGCTTATGGAAGGTACTATACTCCACAACAGTTAGGAATTGAAAGCAATAATAAGAGAATCTTGAAGGTTAAGGGTTAGCTTTCTTGGTTGAATGTTAAATGCATAGTACATATTTGTATAGATTACAAATAAACATGGAATAATAAAAATTAACTATTTTGCAAAAAAAAAAAAAAAATATAATAAGCAAAAAATTGCCACAGGAAAAAACGACTTCAAAAACACAAAAAAGTGAACTTCAGAAAAAAAATCGGCTGAAAAATCAAATCAAACAAACAAACCACCTACTTCAGAAGCCGATTTTTTTCTGAAGTTTATTTTTCACTTTTTTGTTTTTTTTTAAGTCGTTTTTTCCTGTGGCAATTTAAAAAAAAAAAGAAACATTGTCCTACACTAGGATTTTTTCCTGTATCGTGGTTGCGTTCACAAACATTTAAACTCACATACCTACACAAATACCCAGACTCGGAACAACTATCTGTAAGTTATACAAATATTTGTTCCGTGCGGGGATCGAACCCGCGACACGCAGCGCAGCAGTCCATTGCTTGAGCCACTGCGCCAACCGTGCCGTAATTTTTAACAAAGTATTTTAGTTAAATGTTAATTATATAGACACCACGTTTAAGCGAAAAAGTTAAGTTTAAGTTCTGCCCACACGATAAGAAGAAGAAGCGAAAAGAATAAATGATCATCATCAAATCTGTACCTATATAAAATAGTCAAGCAAGGACAATACTGTATAAAGCAGAATAAAGCTGATATCTCATAATAATATTACAACTAGTTGAGCCCCGCAAAATAAATTATTATAAAAATACTAATAAAGTGTCTGTAACAATATAATTCAATCATGATTCGAAAGACGCGTGGCTCCATTTATTATCAAAATGTTTCATTGTTGTTTTCCTCGGGCACAGTATTTTTTTTTGGGATAAAGGGTACCTACGTTTTGTCCGTTTCTGTACACCTGACAACGTCTATACAAAATTTCAGGATCATCGGTTCAGTGGTTAAGGCATGAAAAGCAAGCTTGCTGATTGTCGCATTTATTAATATTATTATAATATTGGTTACGATGCCATGAGAGATACGTAGTACTCATGCCTGCCTACAAACACTAAAATGTCCCAAATAAGCAACTAAATATGGTATTACGCTTCGTAGTGCTACGCTGCGGAACAAATGCTACGCGGGCTATGCTCGTACTAGGCAAGTGGCTACGTAGGCGGATTTGTGATAGCACTACAGCGGGTTTCCTGGCTGTCCGACCGAGGTAATCCTTTTGCAGTTTTAAATTACATCCAGGTTTAAAAAGTTAGTACTTTTTACCCGACTACTGCGAAGCCAAAAGGAAGGGTAATGATTTTGGCAGTCCAAAAGGCTCGGGAAATTAAATGTGAAATTCTAAGCTCGACGAAAATTAAATTGAGATAATCATAACATGTTTGGTATCAAATGAGAGGTCTTGGCGAGCACATTACAAATATGTATACTTATTATATTATTGTTTTAGTTAACATACACGTTTAGAATGCGGTCAAAAAGTTCTCGCGGTCTAGTCTGTTATTTACACAGGTTATTTACACGTACTATTTAAATAGCAAACCAATATTCAGTAGATTTTTACATGATGAAAGTAATATATTATAACGGATTTATTAAATAACTCTAAAACGAAATTCAAATAAAAAAATAAGTTTAAAAACTAAAACCCGACTACAAACCGCGTTCTTAAAAGTAGAGAACTGATATTCGTAATTATATTGAATTTGTATGTTTCTATTTAAATATAAGTAAAATTATTATAGAGGTGACTGGGGAGGTGACTTCTGCATCAATGAAAACGCCATGAAGGAGCATCAGGTATCAGTGGCATTCGACTACGGCGGTCCTCTAATATAGTTTTACTTATAATTAAATTGAAATATACAAATTCAATATATGAACATCACACAAGAATAATTATATTCGCGGTTTGTTTTCGGGTTTTAGTTTTCAAACTTTTTTTTGTAATAAATTAAAATATGTACCTATTTGAATAAGTTATAGGTATGTTCTGATTCAGGTTTTGGATACCTATCTTTATGTGAATAGATTGAATTTCGTGGTAAATTGGATCGATCGATAGATCGTGAGACGTGATAGCAGGTCGAACATGATAAGATTTTTTTCATTTCGACACCCAATATGAATAAAGTTGTACAAACGTTTAACTAAAGTGACAATGTTTTTCATATTGGGTGTCCATTTGTGTTGTTTTGCTTTGATAACTTGCGATATTGACCAATAGGGTAGTCAAAAAATATCTAATTAGTCCGTCAGATAGGTCTCTAAAAAATATTGGACATGTATTTTGTCTTTTTTCACGTAAGCAAACAATGAAGACGATATAGTGCTTTGAAAACTCGTGTGACGTCATTTTCTAAGACATTAGTATGACATTTTTTAGCGATCATGGACGTCACAAACCCCCACTTAAATCTTTGATGCGTTTCGTCTTCGTCAATTTTTATTGATTTGATAAAACAAAAAAATACGTATCCAATATTTTTCGATAATCTAACAGACGGACTAATTAGAATCATATTTTTTTTAAATCAGTAAACATCCCTATTGCAAATAAAACACCCCTTAATTTTTTAATTTATTAAAAAGACACATTAAAATTATCTCACACGCGATAGAACTACAATTAATCTAGATAGATACGAATTATGTCTGTATGCCGCACTTAAATGCACTTCAAAAATGCAGCAAACAGGTGGCGGTAATGTATACAAGAGTGCATGCCACTCCACGAACCGGCTGCATTTTTAACAAAATACGAACACACACTCATAAAGCTAGTATTTGCAAACATAAACAATATAATGGAATATCTATCATGTGGTGCTGGGCCAACGAGAGAAAGGCCTCTAGTTGATTATTATGATTGTTTTTATTTCAGCTAATGACGATGACATAACACACGGGAACATCTATTCAAAATACTGTACCTACACGACAATTAATATTTTACAATTTATCTACAACTGTGAATATACACTATACCATTATTGTACATTAACAAGCATAGATGCGCGTTATATAAACCAACATTATACGGCAGCAGATTTTCATTTCACGGGGACTTTTAGAGTGTTAAATAAACATACTTCCTTTGGCCGGGCGTGAGTCGACCACTTTTATTATTTAAACTTACTTAGTGGCTAAACACTTTATCTTTGGGGCTTCACGTTACACTTAGTGTATCGCAGAGAAAAGTTTTGCGAGTCACAAGAGACTTGCAAGAACTTGCTGCAGTTCAAAATTAAAAATGTCTTACACCCCCACTAAAAGTACCACAACCTTCATGCAATGGTTTATATAATGAAAATTAAGACCAATGTAACTACTCAATAATTACCCTAGCCTGAATGATGGAAAACCACACATTAAATGCGAAAATGGATCAGCAACATACGCGACCGACAGAATTGATCGAGTGCCAACAAATAACCGGGTCAAGCTGACCTGAGTACTAACATATACTGATATACGTACTCACTATCTACTTATCAAGTTTCATAATACAACGACATTCTTGTAAACTTTTATCTTTTTACGATTTGTACTTTTACAAAGGTAACTCCAACTTGGTATGAATCGTACAGCGCGAGCTCGAGCAATTTCATTTTACTAGCTACTGTTGCCTTAGAATTGGATCTAGATACTTTTGAAGCGGTATCAAATTTACTCAAAAGATCAAAACGGAGATTATAATGGAACGGTCGAGTGAATCTTTTGTTAATTAACGAAATGTCACCAACAGTCACATTGGCTGACATTTAGATAACATACAAAAGGCTTTTTATTTCAAAACTTACAGGATTGTTAACGGTTCATGATTTAATGGTGTCCTCCGGCGACGTGGACAGTTTCTAGTTAGTAGGTTATGTACGAAAACGTGTTCAAGTAGACTGGAACCCGAATGAGTAAATCGCCTTCAACTTATACGCTTATGTAACCCGAGCACTCTGCATGCGAGTTTCATTTGGCACACGCGACTACGTTACCCACGTATTATGTAGATGCTAATTGTTTATTGCACTGCGATAGCAGCTACGCCAGCTTCTCAAATACTCTTCTATATTTAGAAGAGTTTGTTGATCCTTTAGAGTGTGATATCAATCGTTTGATGGTCGGGCCAATATCGTACTTTCAGTAAGATATGGACGATAAACATCAACTTGCAATAAATAGCATCTGATCTATATACTTTAGATCCTGAAAAAACGAATCGTGCGTTAACAAAGTTCGAGATGAAAGTGAATTCGTTTTTTATGGTAGGTCCGATGAACAGCACCGTCGGTTATATTTTGTTTTTCACATTTGACCTTTATACTTACTGAGTAAAATAAAAAATATTGCCGTAGATACAAAGGCTAAATTGTTTGCTGGATCAGTGAAAAATAAACCGAGGTATTCATTAGTTGGTAGACATTGAGCAGGCTTCCCGTTTAATCGGTGTAGAGGCCTTCGTAGAGGGAGCGAGGCATGTGCTCTGCCAGCAAGGACTTGAGCTTCTCCCGGGGGGAGACAGGGGTGTAGCGGGAGAGGGGGAAGGTGCGTGTCACTCCATCACTCAGCGCACGCGTCACGGCGGTCAGGTCGGCGTCCTGCGGAATGAACACAACTCATTAGTTATCATATACCTACGCGTACTGCCTCTGATGTGACCGAACTGCTAATGAAGCGTAAAGAATAAAAGGAGATAAAATCACTGATGTGAAAATTACAAAGTAGGCTTACTTTGTAATTCTCAGTTCACTGGTTCTGTTCGTTGTTGTTTTGCAGGGATAATATTTAGGTACTTAGGTATCATTTACAGGAAAATGTGATTTCCAAAGGCATCGCTTTCGTTACTTTTCATCTAAATTTTAATTTGTTAATCTTTAACAGAGAGAACTGACGAGAGACGAGAGAATACGCTCCTTCCAATTTATAATATCAACGTCAACGTCGCAAATAGAATGATAGATAAGAATAATCTTGTAGGTAGGTAAGTTTGTGAAGGCCTATATTAGGTAGGTGGATACGATCGAGGGATATAATTATGCAGTGAAGAGGAGATGGTAATTGATTCTACGAAGGAACTTGTTTATGAAAGCTGTTTTGTCTTGGTATTCATGTCTTAGCTTTTGATATTGTTAACATGAACTTACGTAATTATAGAATCGTGAGATTGTTCGCCCATAATATACGATACCCATACCATCTGCTAACTATTGATTTTCCATATAAACAACACATTAATGAAATTAATAGAAGACCAATCAATCTTAACTGGGAAAATATCAACAGAGGCACAAATGTGAATTGAATGTTCTATAGGTATTATAATCATGCACCTACCAAGGTAGATAAAAACAGATTCTAAAAGCATCTAAGCTAAGATTCAGAGTATATCTACAGGAAATATATAATTTATTCCTGTTTTTTAGAGAAGGTCTAGAATCTAAATTCCCTTTTCTTGGCCTATTTAACCAAATCGCGTTTCAGGATTGGAGCACCAAAGTAACCTGTATTCCGAAAAATGTTGACGAGACGTTTGCGGGATCTCATGTATGAATGTACGGAATCCAGAAAATAAGAGACCGTATTTAAGAGCACATACCTACGTCAAGTAGGATCCGTATAAACCCAAAGGCTCGGTTTCTTTTTCATTATTCGTAGAAAGCGAAGGGGTAACCCTTCTCTTTGGGGGCGTTCCCAAATAACAATTGTAGTGATTCAAACCAAACACGAGTTATTTTCACATTAACAGGAAAACACCGTTTTATTAAAATCGAAGTTTCGAATAATATTTGCGTAAAAATGTCAACTTGATATTTTAGTGAAGTGGCTGTGACTCTCAAAAAGCCATCCATCTTATTTTTTCGTAACTTTATGAGAAAGTCAAAAATATTTCCGATTTTTATTTATGAACTTGTAATTTATTTTAGCACCCTAGATATTCAAATTATAGGACAATACCAGTAGCTTGTTATAAATGTTACACAACCTTTTGTGGACGTAGAACGCCCATAGAGGTGAAAATGAGGAACGGTTTCAATATATTGTAGATCATCTACCTATAGTTTATGAATGAAATACTTAGGCGTCCACGTCGTCATACAAAACCACAAGTAAAGCTATAAATACGGAGAAATTAAGCGTAGTCACGTTTTTGCTACTTACAGCGCCTTTGGTGTACTTCTCGAGGCTGCGCAGGGCGTTTTCGAAGTAGTCTTCTCCGTATGCGCCTTTCTGTTCGTCGCTAAGTCTCTTCCACATGTCGCGAGCTTGTTCCAGAAGTTTCTCCTCGGAAAGCCACGCGCTGCCGGTTGTGTACTCGCCCGCCGCCACTACCACCTGCCAACCGTTCAACTTACTATTAGTTTCAAACATCTAAGTATGGCGTACCTACATATATGTATTCACGTCTTTTGTCTTGTTAGTGGTAACAACACGATGGCTCCTAAGTATACTGAGTCAACTGTACTTCTAATAACTTTAAAGGAAGGCGTTTTGAAGAGTGAATGGTTATGTTTCAAATGTTAATACAATAACGAAAAAATAACTAATCATATTGAATTCAATATAATAAGGCCTATCAACAGTGCAAAACAAATTTCATATTATTTTAGTAATCTATGAGATAATGTAGATACACTACTAGTATACATCGATTATTTGTATGTTAAAAATGGATCAACTACCACTTATATTTTTATACGTCGTATTATTGAATCTACGTTTTGAGGAAAAATTAAGTAGGTATATGTTAAATGTGGTAAAACATATTTTTAAGTACTTATTAGATTTCTTGTGTCTTATAATTTTTGTAATGAATTTATATTTTTGTAAAAGTATAATAAGTTGTAAAGCTTTACGAAAATATAGAAAATGATAATCAAGTGCCGGACGAACACAAGTTGGCTTTCCCCAAATTTTATGGATGAAACGACAAGTTATTCGAGGAGTCGATGGTTCTTGAAAATTTAGAAATGGACGGGTACAATGCGTACAACAGATTTAAGTCGATAGATTGGCTGTATGGTCATAATTGTAGAAGTGAACTATCCTTATATTGAGTCAAGTGTGTAACAAAAAAGGTATAATAATAAAAAAGCTCCTTTATTTGTTTAAAACTATAATTCTAATTTAAGAGATCTCAAAAATGTAATTGGTAACATTAACACAACTTAAGGATATTCATAAAAGTATCAAAAAATTAACAATGCTAGACTTCAATAACAAAGACTTGGGTAGAACTTAGGTAGGAGTGTGTTACGTGACCTAGAAAAGTGTAACACCCATAACACGTCCCCGTAAGTTTATGAATACGAAACACTTAACAACGAATGTACGCTATCTCGAAAACCTGAACAACGAACTCACACTACCTCGAAAAAACTGAATACCGTGGCCATGCGATCTCAAATAACTAAATCTCTAATTCACGTATTCGAAACTTGTAATATTTTAGTGTGTATGGGGAAATAACATCAATGAAGTCACTTGTTAATGTATTTAATCATTATCTGTTTAGATAAAACTACCCATCTGCATTTTGTATCAGCCCGTGATTCATTTGAATGCTCAGTAGTAAGCTGTAACTTTGTGGTTGAGGATCTTTGCTTGGAGGTATACAGCAGTCGTATAGCGGCGATAGGCGGCGGCAACCTCTCGCGAGCGGCCCTGGTTCAAGCCATGATCAGGGTCGAGAGGGAATGTGACGCTGTCGCCTTCTAATGAGAAACAGTGATGCTAGCAAAAGAGGTCGGGGAACGTGAGAGGGAGAGAACCTCTCGTCTCAGCCGCCGCGGGAGACGCTCCGGGCGTCGTCGGGGCCACGCGATAGCTTCCAGCCACCGTAAGCGCGGGCCGGTGGACGGTGAGTAATGGGCTTGCTCGCCGGCCATCCGTATTATGACGACGACAGGCCGTGTCGACGTTCGCGTTCCACGCGCGCCTCTAAGAGATGTCAACAAGAGGGTGATGGCAATGGAGTATCATCGTGTATTATTTCAGGACAGTTACTGGTACTAGGCTTTTTTTGATACTTGATTCAAGAGTGTAGTGTGTTTTCATAAAAAAAGTATATGGATTAGGTGTGCTAGGTCGAGCATCTTCAATTACTGATGGCGATAAAGAGTTAGTATGTAACAAAGTCCCAACTCTATTACGAGGTTTTTCAGTGAAGTGTTTATTGTTAGGACTTGGTGAAATTTAGGAAATACATATCATTCGGAAATATAGAAGAGTTGGATGGTTGATTTTGTAATAAAATATCAGTATCTTTCAAATAAATGTCTAGATGACATTGATTTGATTTGAATGATACTGATTGCTAACAAGTCAGTCAGCAATCAATATCTTCCAAATGAAATAAATATTACACATACAATACGTAGAAGTATGCTTTCTCCAAGGTCCCATCTATATCTATAGCAAATTTCAACAAAATCTGTTCAGCACTTTAGGCGTGACAACACAACAAGCAGACAGACAGTCAGACAGACAATGTTATAATACACTAGAGAGCAATGAATCCGGGTCACTTAAAGAATCCTAAAAATCTCGGAAACTAAAAATGCTAGGTTAATGCAATAAATTGTATTTAATAGACAATGTAATACTCCTTAAATGAAGGTATTAAAACTTCTTAGTTATTGTAAAGTTATATCATAAAAAAATAAAATTTGAAAAAGGGCCACTTTCGAAGATGGAACTACGAAATTACAGCATTTGGTTTTGCTTTTGTTTGTAATCTGTCATTTATGTGGGTACATAAACCATGTTGATAGTGCTCTATATTCATTATTCAAGCTGAAATTATGTCGCTTACGCCTGAAGAATGCACCAGAATACTTACAATGCTGGAAACCGGCCGGAGTCAGCGCGATACAGCCAGGACTGTCGGTGTGTCGCTGTCAACAGTACAAAGAGTTCTCCGACGTTACGAAGAAACTGGTTCTAACCTACGCAGACCAGGAACGGGCAGAACCAGGTGTACCACAGCACGAGAAGACCGATACTTGGTGAACACCATGCTTCGAAATCGCTTTCTCACAGGAACTGAACTCACAAATCAGTTTCGACGCCTCGGAGGAAGTAACCCAAGTGCATGGACAGTAAGACGTCGGCTTGCTCAATCTAACTTAAAACCCCTTAGACCTGCAAACGGCCCTAAACTGGAGCGTGGGCATCGTATTTCAAGACTAAGATATGCCCAGAGCCACGTAAATTGGAGTATTGAAGATTGGTCAAAAGTTATGTTCTCCGACGAATCAAAATTTATGCTCTACAAGCACGATGGAAGACACAGAGTGTATCGAAGACCAGGGGAAAGATACAAGCAAGCATGCATCGAAGAAAAAGTAGCCTACGGTGGTGGGTCTGTACTTGTGTGGGCCGGAATTTCTTCTGAAAGTCGCACAGAGCTGGTGATCATAGAAAACGGCTCTTTAACTAGCGTAAGATATGTGGAAGAAATCCTCAATGATCACGTTGGTCCATTTATGGTCAATTTAGGTGAGGATGCTATATTTATGCATGACAATGCCCGACCTCATACAGGTAGGATTGTGAATAACTACCTTCAAGAGATGAACATTACTCGTTGGGAGTGGCCAGCGCGCAGCCCGGATATCAACCCGATCGAGCATGCTTGGGACGAGCTAGGCAGATGCGTAAAACAACGAAACCCTCCCCCAATCACGCTTCGTGAGCTCAAAATTGCTCTCACAGAGGAATGGGAGAATATTCCCCAAAATCGTATAAGGAAGTTGGTGTACAGCATGCCAAACCGCGTAAACGCAGTAATGGAAGCACGAGGAGGCAATACGAAGTATTAAAATTCAAGAAAATCGTAATAAAGTTCAAAAATTTCATGTTTCCTATTTTTGTTTTAAGGAGAGATCAGCAGTTTTTTTCTTTATGTAATTTTGTGTTAGTAAAATGTATGGTGACTCATATTTTTTTTACTTTCATTTAAGGAGTATTACATTGTCTATTAAATACAATTTATTGCATTAACCTATCATTTTTAGTTTCCGAGATTTTTAACATTCTTTAAGTGACCCGGATTCATTGCTCTCGAGTGTTTTTACAAGGTGTTATTGTATATTGTTTTGTGAGCAGTGGTGGCCCAGTGGCGGCCCCGACTTACGAACAGTTGGTCGTGGGTTCGAACCTTGGCAGGCGCATTACTTTGTGTAATTTACTTCATCACGACTGCTCTCAAAGCGGTGAAGGAAAACATCGTGTGGAATCTTAGATCCAAATTCGAAGATATGTGACATCTACCAATCCGCACTGGGCCCGCGTGGTGGATTATAGCCCATCCATATCCTAGAGAGGAGGCCTGAGTCGCTGCAGTGGGAACAACGTAGGCTGATGATCATGATGTTAATTGAATATTAAACAGTAAGAGATAGGTAGGTACCTATAGTAATTCTTACTTTAATAGTACAATCTAAGGTAATTTAAACTAATATTATAGAGAGGAAAGATTAGATTTTTGTTTGTTACGATTTAACTCAAAAATTACTCTGACGACTTTGAAAATTCTTTCAACATTAGAAAGCTACTTGAAAAAATATTAAGATTGTTGGATAGTCGATCTATCGAGGATTTATTAAAATTTTAAACAATACGAATTATTTGCGATGACTATGTATAACATATATTTTTGGAACGAAGTTCCTTATCGCGCGTTGTGAAAGGGGGCTAGACGGAAAAAATTCTTACGAAAAGTTGTCACGACACTTTTTGCTATAGTAAGCTATTGTAAGCTATGCGGCGTCGCATGTTTCTCTGTCTGTCTCTCTCTCTCTTATAGAAAGCAAGCCAGATATTTTATATTTTAAATTTATATAAAAAATAATAATTAAAATCATTTATTTTTTTATTTTTTATTATTATTAATTCTTTTGGTCATTCTTGTGCTGTTTGCGATAGACTTTAACTTCGTTCCATCCGGGTGTCCCTTGACACCTCTCAAGTTTTTTTATATGGAAATCGTACGGAAGAATTTTTTAACAAATTTCTTAAAACATACGGTGCTCCGCCTTCCAAAAAGGAGGAGGTTCTCAATTCGTCCGTGTTTTTTTTTTGTATGTATGTTTTCAGATATCTCCAACAAAAGAATTTTGAAAATCGGTTCATTAATGAGAACCGATTTTCAAAATTCTTTTTGTATTCGACAGAGTATACTTCCGAGGTGGTTCCATTGTCACCAAGTCAGGATATGATGATGGGAACCCTGAGAAATCGAGAGCAACCCTCGAATTTTATAGGCACACATTACGTTTGTCATATTTTCATATATTTTCTGAAGCTGTTCAAATATTTGCGTCGGATAATTATAATTTCATGTGGCTGCGCTGATGATGGAAGGTACAACTCCTTAACGGTTTGGAGTTCAAAGAAAATTCCTTCAAAATTATACGTACTTATGGATCGATGGTTGTATTCTTTCAGGTTATTAAGTTGACCTGATAATAGACGGTAAATCTCATTAACCGACTTTCAAAGGACGAGGAGGAGGAGTTTTTCTTTCGAAGGAGGTTCTCAATTCGTCGGAATATTTTCTATCTATAATCACCAATTACACGAAGACGCCTGAACCGATACAGTAAATTATTTTTTTGTTGGAAAGGAGATATCCCAAGGGTACCATGATAAAGGTACCCTAAGGTTGACTGGTAGAGAATGCCTTGTGGCATTAAGTCCGCCTATGTATCACTATTGTGCATAAAGTTTAAATAAATACATAAATAAATAAATAAAGTAATCAAGATCTGATGATAGCATCCCAGAGAAATCGAGGGCAACCATCAAATTTTATAAGCACTTATTACGTGTTTTGTGCTTTTTCTAAAGTTTTTCAAGTTTTCGCATCTAGCAGTCATCATTTCATGTTGATTAGCTGATGATGGAAGTTTACCTCCTCAACAGTTAGGAGTTGGAGGATAATTCTTTAATAAAATATTATAGGGACGTATATATCGTTGAATTCTTTCAGATTATCTAGGTGAGCTGATTAGTGAAGGTACTAAGCTACTCCTCAACGGTTAGGAGTTGATAGCATGCAAGAATATGAATGTTACGTTGACGTTGCGGCGCGACTCAAGCAACTGCACTCTCGCCACGTACTGGATCCTCTGGCGCACGTAGTCCACGATGTTATTGTAGGTCATGAGCGCCATATATTTGTTCATCAACCGCTATAAATATGAGTTACAACTACGGTAATCGGTCTCTGTATAGGTACTACGCAACATCTTAACGTAGCTAATGCATAAAGATGAAGTAGCTACTTACAGAAAAAATGCTTCAGCAACCTCTAGGGGACTAAGGTTACAATATCGATTTGCCAATGCGTAATGTTTTTTGCATGCGGGCGTCTTGCGGGTTGCCTAGTTTAATAATACTAGCGGACGTCACGCGGTTTCACCCGCGTAGTTCCCATTCCCGTGGGAACGAATACAGGGATAAAAAGTAGCCTATATTACTCAGGGTGAATGTAGCTTTCCAATGGTGAGAGGCGCAGTAGTTTTTGAGTTTATTCATTACAAACATACATACACACACAAAAATACAAATATTTCCTCTTTATAATATTAGTGTAGATTAGTTTAAATGTAGATAAAAGTTTGAGTTACGCCTTCGTTCATATAGGTTAATAATTTTAACGGTTTGTTTTACCGAATATTCGTATCTATTTATATGTGTGTGTCCGTACGTGCGTGTCAATTGGACACGCGTCGAGTTTTAATTGTTACCACATTGGCATCCGATCAATATTGGTTCGCTTGAATTATGCGTCTGTCGGACATTCCGTTTGGCAGTTATATTCAATATGTAGATATTGGTTACAATTGCCGAGTTAGGATGCGAAGGTAATATCTGTATTTATTCGCATCGTTTTAACACCACACATTTATATCTGAGAATTCAATTTGTTGGAACTAAAGTGCGAGTCTGAATCATGCTTTGAGGGTTTCGTCTCTCCCCACCGGAGTGTCCCCACGTTGCCGTCGTGGTGGGGCTTGTGCGTCTCAGGATCCTTGGAGCTCTGCCGTTAGATATACTCATGCCGGAAAGGTCCAAGTGTGAGAGACCAGACGAAGAGAGACACGCGAGGGGCACATCGCCCGGAGACAAGAACAGTGTTCAGGTTCTAGGGTGGTGTGCTTGTCGGAGAAAGTAACCCTACTTGCTGCTCTCTGGTTCGCGTCTGCTCATCAGACGTGACTGTGAGTGCAGCAAGTAGGTGGAGGGAGAACAGGGATCATACCCTTAAAAAGGAATGAGGAAACGCCCGGATGTCTCCACTGTGAGGATCCGCCAGGGGACACGGTGGGGCACACCGTGGCGGTCTGAACCACTTGGGCCGGGCTCCGCCGTGTTCTCGTAGCGGCGATCGGCGGCGGCGACCTCTCGCGTCCAGCCCTGGTACAAGTCATGGTCCGGGGCGAGATGGAATGGACGCCGTCGCCTCCTTCTGCGAAGCAGTGATGCTAGCAAAAGAGGTCGCGGAACGTAAGAGGGAGAGAACCTCTCGTCCCGGCTACCACGGGAGACGCTCCGGGCGTCGAGGGCCACGTGACGGCTTCCGGCCACCATAGACGAGGGCCTGTCGACGGTGAGTAATGGGCTAGCTCGCCGTCGGTCCATCATGTGACGACGACAGGCCGTGTTGACGGCGCGTTCGTGTTCCACGCGTGCCTGAAAAGTTGTCAGCAACATGGAAGGGGCCCGTAAGGGCCAATGCCCGTCGGGGCTGCGGGATGTTGTACGCGATACCGCAGCCTCGACATATGGGGCTAAGAGGGAACATGGGTGGTTTTTACTCAGTAGAAGTCTGACACTCCTTTTCGCTCTGCCCAAGAGCGGGAGGGGTTATTTGATGATTTTTTTTTCCACCCGCCAAAAAAAATGAAGGACAAAATCATTGCACTAGAAAAAAACTGGTTGTTAGTGTTAGACCACGTCGGAAGTTAGGTAGCCTGTAGGTTTTGGTAATGTTACGCCGGTCATCTAGAATCGTCGAGAAACCTCACTAATAACTGAGAAGTACGCGTGAATTCTAGTAGGTTCCTAATTCCATTCTGTAGGTAGTTAGTACGCACCGGGCGTCGTAGGTACTTGCATTTTAATTTCGACCGTATACCTACGGCGTAAAGTAACTTCTTCTTTCAATGACCTCTACAAATATTTGTACACCTGCGGGTATAACATGGCGAGCTTGTAATTTTTTATAACAACTATTTATTGTACCTGTGTTAACAAATGATTAAATGATTTATGATTTTTATGATTTTCTTTGTTGGTTATTTTATCTTTAAGTTTTATTTTTTTGTTAATGTTTTTTCTGGATGCTTTATGGAATAATAGCGAATTTTCTCGAATATCTTTTGTGTGTTTGTGGTATAAAAGGACCGAGAGAGGACGAAGCGTGGCAGTCTACTTTTAAGCCAGACAACGGAAGGTTCGAAGAGATTTCAAGTGCGCTAAAGTGTTCAGTAGTGTTTTGCGATTGTCTATAAGTGTTTTGCGAGTAATAAAGTTATTTCGTGTGCTCAATTGGTAGTGCTTTTATTTATCCCATACCTAGCTCGTAACAGAAAGTAAGAATATCGTCACGAAACCGTATATCTTCATTTCGTTGAGTTACTCGTAGAGACGGTTGAAACGGAACCCTGAAAACGAGATAAACAACACGCCTATTGTACGAATTGAACATAAACATTATTATCCAATAATTAACGACATTGTTAACCAACAAAGGCTTTCAAGTAATTAAAATACAAGAAAAGTTATACTGTTATAATATTGTTTGAGTATTTGCTCACGCGAAATGACGACAAACCAATTATTTACTCACTGAACATTAATTAACTTGATAAGTACCTATTTCGTTTACTCTTGACGGAATGAGTAGGTGTTCGCGGTAATTGACTATCGTTTTATTCCGTCCGTATACCTATGTCCTAATGATATTAAATTTATTTGCAGCTTTTTAAAATTAAACTTATATTCAGACGGCTAGTACGTCATACGATTGCAATGTACCAATCTAGTACATCTCTAAAAAATCTCCAGTGGTGAATCAGTAATCGTGGAAATAAAAATATTGCATTTGACGTCAAGAGCTGCAGGTTTATTTGCTGCGTAAAAGATTCGAGTTTTTATTTTGGTAACTGCGTTGCCAAAATTTAATAAATATGTAAGGAGGAACGTATGATTGCATTGCTCATTTATCACATTATATTTTTTCTAGTATCCAGGTCGTTTATATGTAAATCATAAATATTTTTTTTTCTTTTGGGGCTTTTCCTCACGCTCTGGGCAGAGCGAAAGGGAGTGTCAGACTTCTACTGACTAAAAACCACCGATGACCCTTCTTAGCCCTTTGGGTCGAGCCCACGGTATTTCTTTCGAACAACCTGCAGCCCCGACGGGCGCCGGTCCTAGCGCCCCACCTTCCATGTTGCTGACATCTCTTTAAGACGCGCGTGGAACACGAACGCGCCGACGAAACGGCCTGTCGTCGTCATAAGACTGACGGACGGCGAACTAGCCCATTATTGACCGTCCACAGGCCTCATCTCTCCCTCTCACGTTTCGCCACCTCCTTCGCTAGCATCACTGCTTCGGAAAAGGAGGCAACGGCGTCCTATTGCTCGTCGAGTCGTCGCCCCGGACCATGGCTTGCACCAGGGACGGATGCGAGAGGTCGCCGCCACCGATCGCCGCTACGAGAACACGGCGGGGCTCCGCCCAAGCTGGACAGACCTCCACGGTGTACTCCACCGTATCCTTCGGCCGATCCCCACAATGGTGGCTTCCGGGCGTTTCCTCCCGCCTGATTCGGTGCAGGTACCTGTGTCCCTGCACCACTAGGTGTCCTAATCTTAAATCATCATAAAAGTGTTTTTCAAAACATTCCGTGGCAGAGTCTACTGAAGATTACCTGATGTTGGACACGGCTCTGTATGTAGAATTCAATGTGTGTTTCAAGAAAAATACCTATAGTTTAACATACGCAACTCTCCCAATTACAACTAGTCTGAAGAAATAAAACAAGAAGCTGAAGAAGTGTGTTTGACTTGAACCGATCAAGTAAGTCGCAATTATGACATCAAGTGGGTAACTCGATTTCTTCGAGAATCACTTCAAGCGCGGCTCTCCGCGCTAGTTGGGAACCCATGATAAAACACTCTTACATATAATATTATATTAATAAATAAAGTATAAATACCTACTTTCGTTTGGTTTTGAATAATTTAAAACTTTTACGGCCTTATTACAAAAGTGGTTAAACCTGGGTTTAACTTAGACTTGGTTTATCTCGCATGCCGTCTCACTTCGATAATATTCAAAAGAAAGTGACGGCATGCGAGATAAACCAAGTCTAAGTTGAACCCAGGTTTAACCACTTTTATAATAAGGCCGTTACAGTCCACGCCAACCTGCCGACACGGATTAATCAAAATGAAACAGCTGCTGGCGCGGGCTACGTATTACGTTCGGTGCCCACACTCTGTACAAAACTCATATATATGTAGTTGTGTGGACCGTATTGTGTCCATTTAGGAACATAGGTTTCATGTTGCGATATACCTTAAGCCACTATGAATAATGCAAAACAGATTGATTAGGTTCTACTCACATCTTAAAGGATAACGAGCACTAGGCAATTTATTTAAATTGCCTAGCAACTCGCGCTACCAACTAATCTAAAATTATACCACCTCGTTTGTGATAGTACGGCGAGACGGCTGAAATATTAAAAGACCTTGTAGTCGGAGGTCAGAAGCAGGACTCTGTACCTCTGTTTCTGATCTCTTGACATAATAGGCATAAATACGTGTTGAAGATATGGTTTTGTGTTAAAACTAGGCTTGTAAGTAAATAATTATAATTTTGTCTAGAATAGAGCACAAGTAAAAACAGAACAAATAATAGTTCTTTGGGCGTGATTTTTTAAACGGGATTGCTCCGAGGCCCTAGTGATTAATCAAAACCTCTTTCTTACAAAATAGTTTTATATTCCAGGCACGGTACTAGTTCTCGGAGTGCAAGTAAAATATCAACTAAGCCTAAGTTTCGTAGACGTCAGAGGTAAAGGATTAACAACTAGGTGATTGTGAGCTTCAATTAGATTTGGCTGCGTTTGTTGTTTAACGTCGACTTGAGAAGTTGGTATTGTATTGTTTGACAGACTATTGTTTGTTTGTAGAACATTAAGGTTAACATGATCACAACGTTTTGGCACATCTGGACGTTGAGAAGGTACTGTTGATAAGGTACCTACCCATTACTTAGGTAGGTATTCATAATAATGATATCAAGATAAAGTGATTTTCAGTTTTCAGTTGTGTAAAATACTTTTTTGTGTAAATTACTGCAGTAGTTAGACCTGGATAATATTTCATTTACTAGCTGTTGCCAGCGGCTTCACCCGCTACGACTCGAAAATTAGCTCACGGAACGATAAAATCGGGATAAAAACTATCCTACGTGTTAATCCAGGTTATAAACTATCCGTGTACCAAATTTTATCCAAATCCGTTCAGTAGTTTTAACGTGAAGAAGTAACAAACATACACACACAAACTCTCAAACTTTCGCCTTTATAATATTAGTGTGAATAAGAATTCCGAAAACCATCTTTAGCGCTCAAGGCATGTTTTGTTTTTGATATCAAGGGTGTAAAAGTACCCTTAACACAAACGAAGGGCACTTGTTCTCCCCACCACTGCGAACATTTTTTTGTTCAAGAGCGTACCTGGGAACCCCCTAGTTACGGATATATTGGGGGTTAGAGTTTCAAATTTTTCACAGCAGATTTTTGTAAATACTAGTTTTTCAGGTTATAACTTTACTTAAATTATCACCATGACCCGTTTACTATTCAAAGCATTCACTAGCACAATGTTTTAAGAATGCTACATGGAGTTTTACCGTAAAATGTGATTTTTGACCCTTAGTTTGATGTACAGAATGCTTGGTTTAAGTTTGTGTGTATATATAGGTATATATTATATATTTCATATTACCTACACCTGCTGGCTCTGGAATATAATATTTTTGATCCCAGTTCACACTTCTCAGCAAAGTATAGGTAACGGTAATCTGCGTTGTTAATGAGATACTTTGGAACAGTACGACCTTTTGTTACCTTGGGCATCGGTTTAGCAAAAGGAGTGTAAAACGATCCTTATGGAAAATAGTAGGTACAATTTTATTTAAGGTGGAATTCATGAATGAGCCGTAGGCGAGGTTATTATCGAGCCGAGAACTACAGTAACAAACACTCACATATATCATACCACTTTTTACAATACACTTTCGAAGAAATAAAACGAAGTGTATTTAAAATAACTTACGCAATCAACACCTCGTGGTTTGAGCTCACGTCGGAGGCAGGCAGCGAGTGCGTCGAGGGCAGCCAGCGAGGCAGCGTGGACGCCTCGCACCGGCGCCGCCACGTGCGTCAGGATGGACGAGGCGAGCACCACGCGGCCTCGGGCGCGTCTCACCAGGGGCAGCATCACCTGCACCAGGCGGGCTGGGCCTGCACAACACAGTCTATTTACAGAAGGGCTTAAAAATTTTAGAATCGCAATATCAGTGCTACTTTGTATACCGCTCCGTTATGAACTTCAACTACTTATTGTCCAAATTTTAGATCTTCACATTGATTTTTGCTGTTGTGGAAAAGTTACTGCAATCCACAGAATGATGCCCTTTCATATATTAAGATGGAACACGGGCTGCGAATCCTTCATACAAATGTATTCCCCTTTTTTCTTCCTGAATAATGCATATTTTTCATAAAATCTACGGCTTACTGTAGAGTAAAGAAAATATGACTGCCAGACAAATTAGAAAAGTTTGTAACATTAAAGAAATTGATAGGAACAAGGAACCTAGATATACCTACTCAATCAAATGTCAAAAACAATTGAATCCGGTCAGTAGTCGAAGAGAACAAAGAGGATGAATATGAAACGTCGACCTCGTCATCATTTTGTGATATATTCGGTCTAAGCTGCAGCTGTCCCATCACACTGTATAGAGGCAGGTTTTATTTACTCGTATTATGTAAATAACAAACCAACATTATGAATGTTACATAATTATTATTACGTATTTATTGAATAACACGCCAAAATAAAATTCAAATTAAAAAATAAGTTTAAAAACTAAAACCCGACTACGAATAAAAACGCAGACTAATAAAACTGCGGCCTTGAAAGTATTAAACATGAAAAATCGTCTAGTGAGTAGATAATTTGATAAACTATACAGGACAGTCGTACTCGCATGCCACCTTGCTAATAGCAATTAGCAGCTGACTTCTGTATCAATGAGAACGCCATGAAGGCGCATCAGGTATCAGTGGCATGCGACTACGACTTTCCTCTATATTTTATCAAATGATCTACTAGACGATTATTCTTGTTTAATACTTTTAAGACCGCACACTACCGTACTACTTTTAAGATATGCACAGCTCATTTCCACAAATATATTGAAAATCATATTTCTTTCTAGAGAGAATCAATGGAAACACTTTTTGCTATCAATGTATAATGTTGAATACTTATTTTAAACTATGACTGTAAAACTAATGAAAAACATTAATGTTGCCGCCGAGTCAGACGTGAAAAACGGTATTTTTAGAAACGTCTTATCTCCAAAGATTTATAAGTGTTGACACCTGCGTCACATTATTACTGGTAATAGACCGTTAGAAATCCGAAGATGCCTAGACACCTTTGCTAATTAGCACACCGCTAAGAATAAATTCCTGGACTTAATTAACTCCGAGGAAACGTGTAATTTCTTGCTCGGTAAAATTAAATCTCCTTTTTCCGCCCCGATATTAAGTTTTCCATTAAGATGTTAATATTCTTTTTGAGTAATGGTAGCGTTATAAAAATGAAATTAGTTTCCTACTAAAATGGTTTACGCAGGAAATCTTGACGTAGTGCTACATCAAAAGTAAAATCTTTCTTTCGTTATTTACCTGCCTACCTGTATTGAAGTAGTATACCTAAGTAAAGAGAGCGTAATTCACGATTGCGCATCCAATATTTTATCGGGGCTCAGCTGCTGCAAAGTCTTGCGTCCTACTTAGCTACTTCTAACGCCATCTAGTGGAGTTTTCACTAATCACCAAGTTCGAAAAACGGCGCAGAGCCGCAAAATCCGGCGTAGCCACTCACCGAGTAAGTTGACGTCCATTGCACGCTTGATCACGGAGAAAGGCACCCACTCTAGTTCGCCGAGCGCGCACCACGACTCGCAGTTGACGATGGCCCACAGCCCCTGCGCGCCCTCTGGCAGGTGATCTACAATGTACAGCGACGCAGACAGAATCTAAAACAAAGTAACTTCATGTTACCAGAACATTATTCGTTACGTTATCAGCTTTCGCCGCTAGATTTCGCAAGCTTGATCGTAAATAGCTACGATGTGAAAATGGTACACGCCAAACAGCTTTTACAGGTGGTTAAAAACTAATAAATTCTAATAAAACTTTATGAACATTCATTTTTACCCGACTGCGGCGAAGCCCAAAAGGAGGGTTATGTGTTTGGCGTGTATGTATGTATGTATGTATGTATGTATGTCCGTTTCTTTGTTCCCTCATCACTCCTAAACGGATCAAGGGATTTGAATAAAATATACGTCGCTATATTCGTCTTGATGGCGCGAGTGTCACTGGCTACATTAATATTAAAAAGAAAAGAAATTAGTGGATTTTGGGGGCCACATAGCGTATTTCAAAAAATAAAAATATTCCCTTACCATCGAGTAGAATATCAAAATGAAGGGTTTTAAAAGGAGATTACAAAAATCTAAGACACTTATATGTTTAAAAAAATTCAAAGTCACAAATCATATAAACAAACACAAAAGTTAAATCATCTGCGAAGATTTTTACGCGACAAACGAAAGAACAGACACAAAAGAACTAAAAAGTTAGAAATAAAAAAGTAGTTAAAAAACTAAAAAACCCGACTGAAAAAACTGACATTTTAAATTTAACAAAACTTGGAAGCAGGCGGGGTTCATTTAAATATTAAATTATGAAATGAAAATAGAATGGACCCCGCCTGCTTCCAAGTTTTGTTTAATTTAAAATGTCAGTTTTTTCAGTCGGGTTTTTTTAGTTTTTTAACTACTTTTTTTATTATTTGATGTTTTAGTAAAGGTTGCACTAGTGTTGGTCCTATTGGTATTTTTGTAGACCGATTAAGAATAAACATCGACCCTAAAATATAATCAAATGAGAAAAAAAATGTTACCCAGTATTTTGTTTTACTTTAGAATTTTTTTAAACCACGTTTTACATTATGTTTATTATAAATAAAGAAAATCTTTAATCAAACAGGCACAACAAAAACGGCCGATAGCAAATTGCCAGTTTGTTTCACTTCACAATTTGGGCAATTAATCTTATGAAAAGTTGGGAACGTTCTGCGAATCGTAAATATATTTTGAAGTCGTGCGTTATCAGGCGTCGACGGAGCGGAAGATACAACGGGAAGAAAAAGGGACTTATAACGAATGTGCACAAATTAGGCGAATTTTGTACCGCGATTAGAACAGTACATCGTTTTTAATGTTGTAAAACGTGGGCGGTCGGCTCTGACCTCGTGATTGTAACATTTTCTTTTTCGTTGCCAATCTGAATTAATTTAGAGTCGAGTACATCCCTAAATTGGGGTTTGCTAGGAGCGGTACACGTACAAAATTAATTTACAAAGACTTTAGCTATGTACTTGTATACTGGTGGCTTAGACTATGAGGCTAGAATGGATATTATATTAAGAGACTTTGCTGAGGTATTCAAGATTACAATAATGATACTTATTTACATTTAACAGGATTTGAGGATTTAACTAACAACCCTAAAAATGAATCTGCCTTAATTGACTGCTTTGTGTAGGGCTTCATGGAATTTTCAAATAAGACTTACGTTTTCAATGTGATTTTATTTTTTGTTATTAATTAACAGTTCCTTAATGATTAGCTTTGTTTTTGTCGTTCGCCGTAAAATAAAATGAAGAAGGCATTGGAAATAATATGTAGCACGCTAATCAGTTACTTTGATTGATTAGGTGCTCGCATTTCGAATTGAACATATTCATTATGTTCTTACTTATTCATTTGTATACCTACGTTAAGTGATTTACCTGAGTTTCCGATGTAATATCAAGTTGAAGGGTGTGTAATCTTCCCGAGCAGTCTTCTTTGAGCATGTCAGCGTCAATGTTGCCAGCTTTACTTTGGAATCCGGCGAACACATGATAGCCGAGATCGTCCAAGCGTCTAGCGAGAGCATTCCCTAGCACGTTGTCACAGCCTGTCACTAGAACTGCTTTTCCAGCTGCTGTCACCTGTCCAGCAGAAGCACTTGGTCAATGAATAAAGCAATGTATGTGGGGTCAATGGAACAAATCTTTCTTCGAAATGAAAATAACAAAAATTCAAGGTCAAGGAATAAGTTACCCTCGCCTTTTATTTACACTCTGAGCTTATCAAAAATCCGTGAACCCTTTCAATCATGCCAGTATTGTTTCTGTGCCTAAAATAATTATATCTCATTAGGGTACGAACGTTTTGCTATATCAGATATAATGGGCGGGCGACGAAATTAAGTTTTCGTCGAAAATAGATGGCGACAGCTTGATTGATGTCCGTTATAATAACAGCTGAGTGAATATTTTATTCAAGCATTTGTTAGTACCTACCTATGCGTGACGCAGTGACGTTCGAGGTTAACTATTTCAGGGTTGGCTGATCGTTAATTCTTAATCTTGTAATCCTCTCACTGTTTGAAGTCACGTACCAATCACATAGTGTGTTTGCATACATTTGGTAATGAGTGTTGAACTCGTTTCATGCATCAGTTTTCTACCCCTTTGCGCTGAAGCATAGAAATGTAGAGCGCGCTTTTACGAGCAGGGCTTCGTTCTAGTTATGAAAAGGTGAAATACGAACACAGATCGTAGTATGCACCACAAATATATAAAACCTGTAGGTTTCTAAATAACACATATTTTATTTTAATTTAGCGTGGAGATGTTTTTTATAAATAAAATGATATTAACAACTGTTTACTTATAATATTAAACTAACAACATTAAAACATCAGATATGGTTTTACAAGCGGAGCTGTTTTCTTTCATTCATATACTCGTAAGTTTATAAAACTGAAAGTTCAAATGTAAGATTCCCCTAATAAAAATATTTGGAGTTAGCAAGAAAACACCATGAATATTTTATTTAGCAGTGTCTATTCAGTAAAAACACGACCATTAACCTATTTTAAATCGGACTTTCGAATGGATTGATGACGCAAGTATGGAGGCTGGCACAATGGTACAATTGTTGCAATCTCCTTGGCAATTTGTAATGCGACACATTCGCACTGACATTTAAGGGGTTATAATATATTACATAATATCTCAGAGTATTCATTTTATAAGGTGAAGATGCTCTTTTATGACATGAGCAAGTTTTTTTGTGTATAATATTTAATTGCAAGATAGTACACATAGATACACCGTAATTTTATTTTTAAGTAAGATAGAATTTAATTTAGATATTTTTTTATGATAATTACAGTACTTTTGGCCAAAGTCGCGATAACTCATTAAACCTTTAGATAAGACGGTTTAATTATAACAAATGCCATAAAACATCGTACAAACTGATTATGACTAAATGTTGAATTATTTTGTGAATTTCCTACTCTAGGATTGTAATACTCAGCGGTTGGGTAAAAAATCAAAATTATCTAAGTTGTTCGCGTGCAATCTCGTTACAAGTTCCATGAAATCCAGCCATTTGTTTTTCAGTTTCTAGCAAATATCCAGTTACCGATAGACGTGGGGCGAAATGCGTTATCTGGTTCAGACTGCGCTCTGATTCATAAAACTTTTTCTATTTTTCATTAGAACATGCAGCTCTTCAATTACAGTGGATAGTGTTTTATATATCTGTGTAGTTGAATGTTTCAATTACGAGTGATCTCATTGTTAAACTCTTTAGTTGACTTTTATTCTTACAGAAATTGAGTCATTGTATTCTCCCCCAGAGAGGCTGCGACCTGATTCGATATGCTCTGCTCGGCTCAGGTAATCTTCTTGATTATTCGTAAAAAAACGAAGTAAAGGCGTATTCTCACGAGGCTTAGATACCTACCGCATTACTTCCCACATTTTATGTGTTTTAGATTTGTTACATACCTAATCTCGACGGCTATACTGGCAGTCATGTTCGACACATGTCATGAAATGTTTAGTTCTCTTTATGTAACCCACGCCTACCAGTCGTTTTTATCCATGCTTAAAAATCGTTCACGTAAAGTCTCGTAATAGTTATACAAATTTTTATAATTATGAATGAGTAGATACAGATCACTCGAATATCATATTTTTATCCTATGAAAATAATGTAATACCCACATGATTTTTTTTTATAATTACAAATTAAAAAAATTGTTTAAAAATTAAAACCCGCCTACGAATAAAATCGCGGACACCGCGGTTTTATTAGTCTGCGATTTTATTCACAAATTGCGATTTTACTTATAAAATATAAGTAGAAAATAATTCTTAAATTAATTTGAGTAAATATCTTAATAATAAGTACTGTCCGCCGTAGTCGCATGTCACTGATACCTGACTGATTCATGGCGTTCTCATTGATACAGAAGGCAGCTGTTGCCATTAAATTCCGTCATCATTGCATTTTATAAAATTTATACAGCCTTTGTTACCCGGGCTATTTTTACGAATCTATTGACACCTCATTTATTAAAATCCGTTCAGTAGTTAAGGCGCTATTATGGAACATAAATACATAGTGTTTAGACATTGCCTTTACCACTGGTGCTACCATCTGTCCTACAGCGATTGGTCGCCCACGGATGCCGTCGACCAATCGCCACCAAGCCGCGCATCAACGTCATCTTCAATTTTGTATCGTCACAAAAAGTTCACTTACTTTTTGCACGCACATACTCGCATACTTCATATTATATCGAATGTAACTAATTCGCAAATACATAATTTAAAAGTAATTCACGGTGTCGCCTACTTCATTGAACAAGCCTTCAGTCTCCCTACACGTAGCAGAGCTGAAACCCCTACATTTGGACCTTTTTCGCCGGACGTTGGACTTGCTGGATAACCTGAAAACGCGCATATCAGGTACGGCCAGCCATCCTACCCAGCCCTATTCATCTCCATTTCATTTGTGTGATACCGTGCTGTTTACTTAATTTCAGTGAAATTCTGGTTTTGAGATTGTGTGCTGCTAACGAGGAATCTCATCGTAACCGTCACATTCAAACGTGAGTACTCCTTTCTTTCTGCTTTCCACCAAAATGAGCCAGCCCAGTTCGTCTGAGATCTCAGTACCTAATAAGCCTCGCGATAAATCTCCTTTTAAGTATAATCCGAACGACGATTGTCCACTTATTAGGGATCTTGTTAAAAAACGTGGCATAGTAAAAGGTAGATTGTCAAAATTCTCAAATTACTTGTCTAGTATTGCAGATAAAACTTTGTCTAGTCAAACGCGCGTAGATCTTAAATTACGGATTCAGGGAGCCACTAAATTATTTGATGAATTCAGTGACATTCAAAGACAAATCGAGGAATCAGTCTCCGATGTAGATGAGCAATTAACGCAAAGAGAATTGATGGAAAATAGATACTACACTTTACTATCTCAAGCTGAGTGTCTTTTAAATCCGAGTGAGGTTACTGACTTTTCTAGTAAATGTAGTCATCACCACAAACCTGCCGTTAAATTACCTACGATTTCTATGCCCACCTTTGACGGTTCATACGAGCATTGGTTGGAATTTAGGGACACTTTCCTATCACTAGTGCACAATTCTAATGATCTTAGCAATATAGAAAAGTTTCACTACCTAAAATCATCATTGAAGGGAAGTGCGGAGCTAGTAATTAATGCCGTTGAATTTTCTAGTGCTAATTATCCGGTTGCATGGGATTTACTTCTCAATCGGTACAATAATAGCGAGTTGTTAGTGCATAATCACGTCATGTCTTTGTTCACGATGCAGAACTTAAGCAAAGAATCGCCAGATCTAATTCGACAGCTAATAGATACCGTGTTAAAGAATTTACGCGCATTAAAAATGCTTGACGAACCAACCGACGCATGGGATACATTGGTTATTTATTTAATTCTGTTTCGTTTTAATCCAATCACCGAACAAGAATGGGAACAATACAAACGCGCACAAGGATTGACTAGAAATGGCGATTCTAAACCAAAGCGAAAGCTTAAACTGGATGATATGATGAACTTTCTTAAAGACCGAGCTGACGTGCTGGAAACCTTGCAAGTGACACACAGTAAACGTTATAATGATACTAAAAAACACAACACCAAAAATGATCAATCTAAAATTCACTGCAATGTTTCCACTAATAAGCCAGAGGGTCAACAGTTGCAAAAATCCACTAAGAATAAGAAGCTTTGTCTATTGTGCAACTCGAATCATCCACTTTACGCGTGCCAAAGATTTCTTGATTTTAATTTAGACTCAAAGCTTAAATTTATTCACGAAAAGAAACTTTGCACTAATTGTTTACGTTCAGATCACACAATAGATAATTGTTGGTTCGGGCCGTGTAGATTATGCAACAAAAAACACAATTCGTTACTGCATTCCGATAATCATACGAATCAATCTGTAGCACTCCATGTGTCGCACGCTAATGAGGCGCCGACTGCGGTGGCTACTGCTACAGAAGCGCTTCCTCCGTCCCTTACCGCGCCCACCGCACCGGCATCGTCCTCCGCCGTGGAACTTACCACGATCCACGCGAATAAAGCGCACATAAACACGTCCACTCAATCACCTGTTATGAAACCGGTTTTACTATCGACTGCATTAGTTGAGATAGTTGATAATCGTAAGAATTATCACCTAGCACGCGCACTCCTTGACAGCGGTAGTGAACGCTGTTTCATTACCCAGACGTTATGCAATTTAATTCAAGCGCCAGTAATACAGTCCACTCAAGAAATTCGAGGTGTAGGAAACTCGATCACAAAATCCACGCAAATATGTGACATCGAGTTAAAATCGCGCATCCACCCATACACTACGCATTTACAATGTTTTGTTTTGCCTAACATTACGTCGGCGTTGCCTGCTTTGTCACAACCACGAGAAAGCGGACAGCTCAAAATTCCCGAACACATTGTTTTGGCAGACCCGCATTTTAATGAGTCTCAAAGTATTGATATCCTAATCGGTGCAGATATATTTTGGGATTTAATTAACTCTAATAAAATAAAATTACCTAGTGGGCCTTTCTTATTGGATACAAAATTGGGGTGGGTTATTTCCGGCCCAATTTGTTCTCTTACGCGTTATGATAGGTACATTCAGTGTAACTTTTCTCAGTCTATCGATTCCCAGCTACGCAAATTCTGGGAGTTGGAGGACATGTCTGCGTATCGGGATACGCGCACAGATGAGGAGCGTTCTTGTGAACAACATTTCGTTAACACTACTACGCGCAATAGTGACGGAAGGTTCAAAGTTCGCATTCCCTTTAAAACATCACCCGATACCTTAGGCGAAACTTACACACACGCACAACGTAGGTTTTTTGCCCTCGAAAAACGTTTATTACGCAACCCTGATTATAAAAAACTTTATGCCGATTTCATTCACGAGTACATTCGCTTGGGTCACATGAGTCGTGTTGATCGCGTCGGGAAGCCTAACTTTTTCTTACCGCATCATGGAGTATTGCGTGAGCACAGCACCACCACCAAACTGCGTGTGGTGTTTGATGCCAGTGCCGCAGCTAGCAATGACATCTCGCTCAACGAGATACAAATGGTGGGCCCACCGATACAAGGCGATCTGTTGTCTATTTTACTACGATTTAGGCAACATAAATATACGGCTTGTGCAGACATTGAGAAAATGTATCGTCAATGTCTCATTCACGAAGATCAGCGTGACCTTCAGTTGATATTGTGGCGTGATGACCCGTCGCAGTCACTGGATGTTTACCGACTAAATACGGTCACTTACGGTACTGCGTCCGCGCCGTTTCTAAGTTGTAGGTGTCTTAAACAGCTGGCGGCTGATTGCACGGATTGTGACGTCACGAGAATCATTAACGAGGATTTCTACGTTGACGATATGATAACGGGTTGTGATAATAAACAACAACTCTTAGATGTTTGCAAAAACGTTGCGAATATTTTAAAGTTAGGTTGTTTTCCCCTTCGCAAGTGGATGTTTAATTTCAACATTGTTAACACTGAATCTGACTTAACTAAGGAATTGTCATTAGGTGATAATGTCCATTCCAAGACTTTAGGGTTAGGTTGGCATAATATGAACGATATTTTCTATTTTGACACGCAATTTAACAGTAACTCTAACCAATTAATTACTACCAAACGTTATATTATGGGTGGGTTATTTCCGGCCCAATTTGTTCAAATGTAGGGGTTTCAGCTCTGCTACGTGTAGGGAGACTGAAGGCTTGTTCAATGAAGTAGGCGACACCGTGAATTACTTTTAAATTATGTATTTGCGAATTAGTTACATTCGATATAATATGAAGTATGCGAGTATGTGCGTGCAAAAAGTAAGTGAACTTTTTGTGACGATACAAAATTGAAGATGACGTTGATGCGCGGCTTGGTGGCGATTGGTCGACGGCATCCGTGGGCGACCAATCGCTGTAGGACAGATGGTAGCACCAGTGGTAAAGGCAATGTCTAAACATGCCCCCGGCCTTGGAAGTAGGTACCGACGTCCAACGCCTACTCATCATCTCCCTCATTAAGTAGGGGACAGATTCGAGGGAATGCGCGTCTGATGACTCCTGACTTTGTTTGGATGTCAGCCACTCGAGAAATCCCATCCTTTCCTGGCACTGTAGAGATGATTCGCCCCAAGCTCCATTTCAGTGGCGGAGTGTTTTCCTCCTTGATGAGGACCAAAGTGTTTGGCTGCAAATCACGCCCATGTTGTCTCCATTTCGTCCTGGTTTGCATTTCCGAGATGTATTCCTTGGACCATCGTGTCCAAAAATGTTGTCTGAGCTGCTCCAGTCTCTGGTAGCGTGTCAACCGGTGAGCAGGAACATCAGTTAGCTGTGGCGTTGAAGGCGCTGTTAGGAGACGACCAACCAGGAAGTGAGATGGACACAAAGGAAGAAAGTCGTTAGGATCTGCGGATAAGGGACTAATGGGACGGGAGTTGAGGACAGCTTCAATTTGTGTTAATACAGTGCTATATTCCTCGAATGTTAGATGTGCGTTACCAACGACTCGTAACAAGTGGTGCTTGCACGACTTTACTCCTGCCTCCCACAATCCACCAAAATGAGGCGCGTAAGGCGGTATAAAAGAAAATTTAATGTTCTGACTAGTCGCGTATTCAATTAAATCGTCAGAGCATGTGGATAAAAATTTAGAAAATTCGTTTGCGAGACCTACAAAATTCCTACCATTATCTGACATTATTTCATCAGGTTTGCCACGTCGAGAAATGAATCTCTTTAATGCCAGTAGATAAGCGTTGGAAGAAAGGTCACTGACAAGCTCTAAATGTATTGCGCGTGTGACTAGACAAATAAATAGGCAGATGTAACCCTTTATTAATTTAGAGCCCCTTCCCTTGCGATTCAGTACGAGCACTGGCCCGGCGTAATCCACACCAGTACGTAAAAATGGGAAGCTTGGAGTGATCCTCTCTTGTGGTAAGTTGCCCATAATAGGAGATAAAGATTTACCTCTCAACCGTGTACACGTAACGCACTCATGGACGGTGCGCTTGGCCAAATTTCTACCACCCACCGGCCAGTGGGACTCACGTATGTTGTACAGCAACGCCTGCGGCGCAGCGTGCTGCAGTCGCTTGTGCTCGTGCCGAAACAATAACACTACAAACCAATGGTTGGAAGAAATTAGTACAGGATGTTTCTTATCAAAATTAAAATCTGATGACAATTTTATTCGTCCAC
This sequence comes from Diarsia rubi, assembly GCA_932274075.1. Classification (NCBI taxonomy): domain Eukaryota; kingdom Metazoa; phylum Arthropoda; class Insecta; order Lepidoptera; family Noctuidae; genus Diarsia; species Diarsia rubi. The sequence continues at coordinate 11,469,807 of OW026424.1, read as the reverse complement.
CGACTCGTAAAATGCCATCATTATCTGCGAAAATGTTTAATTTGCTTAACATTACGTCGGCGTTGCCTGCTTTGTCACAACCACGAGAAAGCGGACAGCTCAAAATTCCCGAACACATTGTTTTGGCAGACCCGCATTTTAATGAGTCTCAAAGTATTGATATCCTAATCGGTGCAGATATATTTTGGGATTTAATTAACTCTAATAAAATAAAATTACCTAGTGGGCCTTTCTTATTGGATACAAAATTGGGGTGGGTTATTTCCGGCCCAATTTGTTCTCTTACGCGTTATGATAGGTACATTCAGTGTAACTTTTCTCAGTCTATCGATTCCCAGCTACGCAAATTCTGGGAGTTGGAGGACATGTCTGCGTATCGGGATACGCGCACAGATGAGGAGCGTTCTTGTGAACAACATTTCGTTAACACTACTACGCGCAATAGTGACGGAAGGTTCAAAGTTCGCATTCCCTTTAAAACATCACCCGATACCTTAGGCGAAACTTACACACACGCACAACGTAGGTTTTTTGCCCTCGAAAAACGTTTATTACGCAACCCTGATTATAAAAAACTTTATGCCGATTTCATTCACGAGTACATTCGCTTGGGTCACATGAGTCGTGTTGATCGCGTCGGGAAGCCTAACTTTTTCTTACCGCATCATGGAGTATTGCGTGAGCACAGCACCACCACCAAACTGCGTGTGGTGTTTGATGCCAGTGCCGCAGCTAACTGATGTTCCTGCTCACCGGTTGACACGCTACCAGAGACTGGAGCAGCTCAGACAACATTTTTGGACACGATGGTCCAAGGAATACATCTCGGAAATGCAAACCAGGACGAAATGGAGACAACATGGGCGTGATTTGCAGCCAAACACTTTGGTCCTCATCAAGGAGGAAAACACTCCGCCACTGAAATGGAGCTTGGGGCGAATCATCTCTACAGTGCCAGGAAAGGATGGGATTTCTCGAGTGGCTGACATCCAAACAAAGTCAGGAGTCATCAGACGCGCATTCCCTCGAATCTGTCCCCTACTTAATGAGGGAGATGATGAGTAGGCGTTGGACGTCGGTACCTACTTCCAAGGCCGGGGGCATGTTTAGACATTGCCTTTACCACTGGTGCTACCATCTGTCCTACAGCGATTGGTCGCCCACGGATGCCGTCGACCAATCGCCACCAAGCCGCGCATCAACGTCATCTTCAATTTTGTATCGTCACAAAAAGTTCACTTACTTTTTGCACGCACATACTCGCATACTTCATATTATATCGAATGTAACTAATTCGCAAATACATAATTTAAAAGTAATTCACGGTGTCGCCTACTTCATTGAACAAGCCTTCAGTCTCCCTACACGTAGCAGAGCTGAAACCCCTACATTTGCAAATGTAGGGGTTTCAGCTCTGCTACGTGTAGGGAGACTGAAGGCTTGTTCAATGAAGTAGGCGACTGCCAAAATCATTACCCTTCCTTTTGGCTTCGCCGTAGTCTGGTAAAAAGAACAAATGAACTTTATAAGGTTTTGGTTTTTTTTATGATTAGTGTCAAACGCAGTAACACTGCTCATTGTGAATTAAGCTTATTTCAAGATTCATCCCGTACTTGGAGTCGTAAGTAACAATAAAAGTAAAATATCCGTCTAGGTAAGTAAAATCGGATAAAACGGATTTGCTAGTCTAGCCACGTTTGAGCGAGGCACAGTCAAAATACAAGAGCTTGGTAAACATCAGTTTAGACCCAAGGGCCCAAAGCGCTCCAAATCTTACCGTATTTTAGCCACCTACAATTTCACTGACAACTGGCTTTTAGTCATCAAAGAAAATTAATCTATGGAAACCTCAGATGAATATTCATTTAGAAACAAGACGTCCACTTGCTTAGTTATTATGGATCCGACATTAAAACTAAATTGTATTGGGTACAGTTGTTGGTTCTCTAAACATTCCGTTTTCCTTATCTAAATTATTATATCGTAAGCTTACGTAGGTGAGAACGGAAACGATGGGAATTCGGTTTTCAACAGATCTGTTGACGAGTTTGGGTAAAAGTTCCTTCACCCCGTTCGCGTTATTCTAATCATTCTGTTTGGACAAAACTGAAGTTTGACTTCTCTCCAGTTTGTTTTAAGATAATTCTGGACACTGAAGGTTACAGACGAATCCATGTGAAGTAGGTCGCGGGTAGTGGCAACACGTTACATGAACTAATAATACCAAGAGTGCACAAATAAATGCGTGTATCTCAAGAATTTTGGTGACGCACGAGCGTAATGTAATCTGTTCCCACTTAAGGTTGTTTTGGCATTAAATCTTTATTTGTGGGAGTTGCTCCACGATTGAGCAACCCACAAAAGCATAGCGTGGGTGTTAACGACTTTCTTAGGTGAAAATTCTCTTAACTATTGCTTTATGAATTAAATTTTATTGGATTCGCCTTCAACAGTCCGTTCACGTTCTGTCAGAATGTGCTTGCACAGATCCAGATACTCTGCAGATTTCATCGTGTTTTAATGTTTCGGATGCTGCTCACGAAAAATCTCCTCTGAATGGTTCATTATGTTTCGGGTTGACCAGATATCAAATCATTATTATTGATATCTAACTTTTGTTTTTTTACTAGATTTTGTCTCAATAAAACCTTGTTAGGTACATGGCTACATTTCCATATCGATTTATCGACTGTGTAAGATTCATCAGCCACCAGAAAATAAATGTTGTATTTTTAGTAATCTAAGTTATAATATAAAAACATAATTTAAGAAGTTTTAAGTAAACAATCACATACTTGAGATTGGCGTAACAACGTATATTTATACAGGTAGTATTCACACACGTAGGTAGCTACACCTACGTATAACCTCAAGAAACCTTAAACTTGTTTAGTTAGTTCTAAACTACACAACAAACTCTGAAGTGGCATTCTACCTAAATTACTGCTGACTATAAATCAGATGATCAATGGTTCTCTGTTTTAAATACAATTGCTGTTCCTGCTTGTATGTGTATGTGGTCAAGTAGTTAATGTTTGGCACCAGTTCGTTACAAATACAAGGTGCCAATGATTGAACACAGTACATGGGACTAGTTTATGATACAGAACGAAATTGATTTTGCATACATTTGTGAGAAATAGTTTGCTGTACTGTTTAAAACTGAAATTCGGGAATTATTACTCGCCGGCACAGTAAGCAATTGCATAAAACGATTTGCTGATAACTCACTCTCCAACGTGCGAATATGGTATCGTCTCACTGAGATTATTTATTGCAGTGGTATTGATCAGCACTGAGTATTCAGAATCTGATATTTCACCGCTGAATACATTTTTATCCGTAAATAGATCTTATTTATACCTAGATCATAAATGTATATTCAACAGGGTCTGCAAATGAAGCTCAAATAGGTTTATGTCGTATTTGAATAAACCTTGCAAAACATAATTGTTTATCACTAACAAATACCCAGTCGAGTAAATTAAATTGTGGAAATTTAAATTGTTGCATGCGGGAGGCTGAGAGCTACGATATGAATATTCATTGATTTAAATGAGGTTTTACAGGTGCTACAGCTGTTTTCTTTATACAATCTAGTGTTGTGAGCTTCTTCACACAGGAATGAAAGGTGGTAGCGGCCGTAGTTTCAAGACATAATTTATGACGCAATTTGAAACTAAATTTAACGTGGGAACTGAGCTCTTGGTTTGCAAAAAAACGGCTTACGTTCTTCTTCATATTCCAGTACAATTTACGTACGTCTTGACACATAGTTAATAATACATGTGTGTTCTGAATTACGCACGTTCAATTTTTATATCAGATAGATATTGTAAATCTTGAGTCAGACGGCCGACTCTATTTTGTTTACAGATAAAATAGATTGATTGTACAGAATTGAGCTGCTCTTTGTCTTACAAACACAAAAAAAACATTTGGGAAAGTAAATGCTTTAAAAATAAACATATATCTTGAACTGCTTTTTACGTGATCGTTTAAAAATATATGTTGAGAATGTAGTGGGCAGTGAGAGATTGGCATATCGTACGTGTTGACTAACGACAGCCACAACTTTACGTGTTTTCAATGTATTTATTTATACACTTTTACAGCTACCGTAAAATTAGCTAACTAATCCAACTTCCTCTACGTTATTATGCGCTTAAATCAAACTAGTGCTCACAAACATTGTTTATATTGTTATTTTTAAATGGCATCAGCACGTTAAAATCGAGGCAACTAAGTTAGGTTGAATTAATTTTTAAATATCTGTCAAGTCGTAAAAGAGCAGACGAGAACAAATTTAAGCGGCCTACCCGATTTGAAAAACATTTTATTAAGTACTTTGATTTTTTACGAGACCTTGTTAGTTTTTATTTATTTGATTTATAATAAAAAATTGTGCCTGAGTTTAAAAACACTGGAATTACGTTTTACTTCGTCTCAAACACCAGTAACTCTTCGGTTTATTTTCCTTTGTCACATATTACGGACAAAAATTACTGACCTGTAAGTTATGGTAGAACCACAAGGAACCTGTGACGGATATGGAGAACCAGAGAAACAGCGTGAAGACGGATATGGAGCTGAGGTGCATGGCGTTGAGCAGCGTGGACAGCACCACGGCAAGCGCGTGGCACAGCACTATCGGCAGCGCGCAGCGGTCGATGATGTCCCATGGCACCTCCTATGAACAACACCTTCCCTTTATTTACAAGTTTTGAGACATTATTTGTTGAAAGACAAGTAGGCATCAAAGATTAATAGGTTCAGGAACCTGACTTGACTTGATGAGGAGACTGAACCTGATTGCTTTGTTGGTTTAGTGATTGCAAGAGCGACTGCTGTGCATGAGGACCTGGGTTTGACTCCCAGGTCAGGCAAAGTGTCATTGGATCTTTCCATCAGGAATTACTCAGTTGCAGTTACAAATTAAGCTCCGCGGGAGCTGAAATTGTGCCTGGTTGATGGCAATTTTATCCGCATCTATTACATGGGATTTAAACATAAGCGGCGAAATGTTGGTGTAGGTACTAATGTGTTACAGGCGGGATGTTATGCAGATTTGTGATTTTATATTTTCAAACCTAGCTTTAATAAGCTAAACGATGCATAAAATGGTCTGAAAAACCAGACAGGTTTTTTCTATCTATTTAATCGGTGCCTCTTAATGTAGATTACAAAGTTAGGATAACGAGATATTGAAGTTACTAGTTAGCAGTAACTTGGATTAAAACTCGACGAGATAATTTTACTGCAAGTAGTTGAAGAATGTTATTAAACAGTTCTAGTTATAATATTTTTAGTTTACAATTTTTATTCAGTCCTTCCTTATAAGCACGATATAAATAGCGGAGAGTTTCAGCGAACAAGTTTTAGTTCTCGCTCGTGGGTGTGGATGTGTCGTGTATCCTAACCCGTCAACTCCGTTCAAGTAGCGACAACAATGTTAGAATTTGAAATCTAACAAGTAAGTATTATATTTCAAACAGAACATGAGTGTACTCGTAGTTATTTCTGAATATAAAACATCCTAAAGGTTAAATGTAAGCCATCGACTAAATAATTATTCTCAGTCATTAAAATATAAGGTACACACAAGTGTATGTTACGCGATCCCTGAAGATTGGCCTTATTATAATACGCACACGACTGTATTAGAACCATACGTTGGAAATTTTCTAATCCCTATGATTAAATATAAAACTGTAGAATCGAAATAATATTAGATTTTTGAACAGCATATTTTCCTTCTGAACAGTAACAACCGTTTGGGTCACGCATTAGATTTATCCGAGCTTGCCAAGGTTGGTCCGTGGATGGGTGACCGTTAGTCCCGATAATCATCATAATCCCGGCCGATAATCATCATAATCTGTGTTCGAGAATGATAATACCCATTATTTCAGAGCTGCTCCCCATCCTCACTCATATTGTTAATTATTCTCTCTTCTCTGGTGTATTTCTGTCGGCTTGGAAACAGGCACACATAATACCACTTCCTAAAGTCAGCAGTCCTACTTCCTTATCCCACTTTAGAACCCTCTTCATTCTTCCTTTCCTCTCCAAAGTTCTCGAACACATTGTTCGTGGCCAAATTTCAAAATAGATAGATATTTTCTAATGCCCTTATTTCTCCATTCCAATCTGGCTTTCGTACTGGCCATAGTACTGCGCTCCTGAAGGTTATTGACGATATCTGCTGGCCTATGGACAATAAATCTCGACTGTTTTAGTTTTACTTGACATAAATTTCAGTAGTGCGTTCAACTCAGTGGATTTCGACATCCTTCTTGGGGTCCTTCAATCTTTTAACTACTCTGCTTCTACGTTAGCCTGGTTTCACTCGTATCTTCGAGGTCACCCTCAGTGTGTCCGCCAAGATGAGATATTCCCTGATTGGTGTGATCTCAGTGCAGGTGTTCCTCAGGGTGGCGTTCTCTCTCCTCTTCTTTCCTCTATATTTATCAACACTGTAACCAAAATTCACCTCTACGCTGATGCGGAATCCGCGATCCTAAGCCGCAATAGCTAAGGACCTTGGTGTCTTAATTGACAGCAATTGTTCTTGGCGAGCTCAAGTGAATGAGGTTAGTCGGAAAGTGCACTTTTCTTTTCACTCGCTTAAATCCTTACAGACCTTCTTAACTCTTAGAACAAAATTTACTTGGCTCAAACTCTGATCTAGCGGATAATTGATTACGCTGATGCCTGCTATTTGGATGCCACCGAGGAGCAGTTAAATAAACTTGAACGCCTGCAAAATCTTTGTATCCGTTTTGTGTTTAGTCTGAGGAAATATGATCATGTGTCTCACTTCCGCAAGGAACTCAAGTGGCTCCCTATGCATCTTCGCCGGAACACTCGGATATTATGTCTTCTTTACAACATCCTTTATAACCCTGCATATCCCAGCTACCTTCACGATCGTTTTTCCTTTACTCGTCCCTCTGATGCTCTATGTAGATCCCACCTTAGGCATCATCTTAATTTCCCATCCCATAAAACTGAATCCTTTTCTAACTCCTTCTATGTTCACGCAGTACGTTTGTGGAACTCACTTCAGGCTAAAATTATAGACTCTACATCTTTGTATATTTTCAAAAAACAAGTTAGAGATCATTACGAGTACCTCTCCTCTATACTGTTATATTCTGTATATATTTTTCATTATAATAATATGTATATATTCATAATACTAGTGTTTATTTTTATATGTGTATATATTTGTTTGTATGTTTATTTTATATTGATACAATTTTGTGAAACCTATACTTTCAATATTTTTGTTATGATCCATAAGAGTTAGAAAAAAAATGTGATGCAAAGTTTACATTAACCATTGTCGTCACCTGACAGACGTGGCCGCTATTTAATAATATGCTAAAATAATAATTTTATAATGAATCGTGACAGTAGGTATATTCAAAACTAGGACAAGTGATATTTATGATACACGTAGTTTTCCAAAGAGTAAAGAAAACATATGTATTTGCGTAGCTACAAGAGTTGCCTCAAGAAATGGGATTTGTGTAATATGATTGGATAGATGATTGGATAAAGGCCAGTTAACGTAATTGAATGATTCCATTCACTTACTACTTATAAACATGTCTTCAATAACGAAGTGCTCGTTGTCGAACCTGTCAAATGCCATAGCTTCATAAGCGTGACTGACTGAAACGCAAAAATTGCTGTTACGGGTTTTGTCTTACACTTTAAACAACTGGCTCTTAAAGTACGTTTTAAGATTCGATATTAAAGAGAGTAAAGTTGCTCTCGGCGACGTCGAGTTAATGTGACATCTCATTTCATAAATTCCTTAGACTGAAAGCTCTCTACTATAATTTATTAAGAAAGTCATCAACATGGGTCAAATGTAAATGAAATATAATTATATTTCATATCCAAAGGTCATTCAAGGCAATCGCGTTAAAGTGTTTGTGCGGTTTATTTTGGTAAGGAAAGCAATAAAGAAATGTTTTTTGTTGTTTCACAGATAGTGTTTATGATTCGTCTTCAAGCCTCGCAAATATGTGGAATAAATGGAAAATCTTAAAATTATTCCTTTTTTGTTTGGATATTTACATATTTTTATAATTTTTCAAATTGCCCACTTGCTGCGGGGACTTCCTGTGGTCTCAATAAATCTTTTGATCATACCCATTAAATATTCTGGTACTTTGCTTTTTTTTTTTTGTTGAAGTGTTTAATCATCTACTCTTGTTGTGAGTTTTACTTTGATAGAATTATGTGTGTGTATACTCTTTTAATGTTCTCAAATTATTATCATCCAAAAATACGTACACATTCCCACAGTATATAGTAGAAATAATACCTGATAACCCATTTGAATATGAATTTGATCTGTTACCGTTCTTTGATCTGTTTAAATATTTAAAACTCAATCGAATTTTACATGCAAATATTCATCACCGTGCCATATAAGGTGGGTAAATGTTTACTTGATGTGATATTATCACACGGTTACATTCAATATTTTTGTACATGTCTACACTTCAGCATCCCCATCTACGAGGATGTGACTACTTGATTACGTCAGAAAATGATGTGAAACACATGGTACTCCACTACCCAGCCAACCTAAGGATATATCTGTTCAAGTGGTCTTGATAACGTTAATCGATCGAATTAGAGTGTAATAATTTCATAGGCGAACCAATTTACCACTAAATACTTATGTGTAGGATTATTTAATTATACTTTTACACGCTGTTTCAGATACAAATAAAATGTATATTCAGTTTATATCAACTGATATATCACCATTAGAATCTGTCAAGTAATTTTGTTTTGATGTTGAACTTACTAAAAGTATTTGCTGTTTTCATAAATCTTCGCGATCAACGTAATTTCTCAAACTAGTTTTCTCTATTGAGGAATAATCAAAATTGGAACTAGGCAAACAGGATATAAATTATCACTATCCTATCAAAAATTGTTGGTCAAAGTCAGTGCTGAGGGAAACACCCGAGTGGAAACTAGATAGTGTGGTGTAGCCTAATAAATCAAATGCAAACTACATACAAAACCTCCTCCTCCCTCCCTCCTTCCTCCTTCTTCCTTTTGCAGGTCTGCTGGCAGAAATTACTTGAGAAATAAGCAGTACCTTTGTACTCTAATGTTATATTTTATAATTTTCCTGTGTTGTCTACTGTGTGTACATAAATAGTTAAATAAATAAATACATACCTACCTACATACACATACGTAAATCACGATCTACCTGTAACTGACACCACGAAGTTACAGTTTCACGTTGAATAAAAGCGTCTCGTTTCTACAAACTAAGTATCCAATATACTTTGATTCTGTTCATTGAGTTTATCGCCCAATGTATCTCTTATATGACGTGAGATTGTTATAAATCCTATGTAAAAGAGGTGTAAAACTCTTTATTTGAGTCTTTATTGTCAACTTTATTGAGCTAACCAATGAAAGCCTTTGTTTCTGTTTTATTTATATCTTTAGTTCACCTATCTGCGTTCATTTGTAAGAAATTTATTTTAATATTTTAAACAATAAAACCTCTAGGTTTTTACGCAAGAAACCCGTTTTTTATTATTATAACTAACGGGTATGTTTAAGAATTTTTGTAAAAAGACAAGAGAGAGCAAAAATATACAGAGACACGTAAATCAAATTTTAGTTTTTTATTCTTTATGTAACTTTATTGTCGATTTAGCAATTACAAAATGAGGGTACTAAATTGTAAGTTACGTTTTGTTTTGGATTAAAATAAGTGCTACGAAGTTCTAGAATTATCTGCTGAAGGCTTGTACAAAATGTACGGTAAGCTGCAACTTTGTGGTTTACAAATAGTACATTGTTATCCAAGGGGTGAAAATTACTTATTTAGTCCCGAGACGGGGTTTGGCGCCCGTAACGTAGTGAGGGCGCTAATAGTTCGAGGGACTAAATAAGTAATTAACCCGAGGTAAACACTTTACGAATACGAGGAAAAAGAACATAAATTATCAAATAAAGAAAAAATTTGTGTTGATCGGATGTTGTCGCTTTCCCGCTTATTTTGTTTTTTATTGTCCTCTGGTCGTCCAGCTATACAGCCAGTATTTTTCATGTTCATCATTAAAAAAATGGCAAAGATTTTGTCAAAATCTATGTCATTTTAGAGAAATAGTTTAAACTAAACTACATATATTAAAGTCTTATTATTATTTTATTCTTAAGAACTTTGTGTTATTTTAATTTTAAATCGCGCTGTAATTGAGTGGCTGTATAAAAAGTTGGAACATGGTTCAATAAAAATGTGAAATAGACCAAGTTTTTTTTTTAAATTTGACAGCTGTCAGTTGAAAGTGATTCTCCCTAGGGCTTGAAAAGTAGTACTTTCAACCCGCTCATGTTATGACCTACTTTCAGAGTACCATCAGGTATGAGTAATGAAAATGTATTTTTTTGGGTTATAAATTATGATCTTAACTTACTTAGTAGCTATGCATCATTCTATAAAATGTTAATAGTAAGTAGCTTCGTTTGTGCAGGAGTTAGAAAAAGTAAAGGTCAGAATAAAAAAAACAGTTTTAGTTTCCACATGAAAAAGTGGCATTTTATATTATTTCAGCCACGATTCACGCGAGCAAAGGTTTGGAAGAGTGAACCAACGTATATGTTCGTATGTAAAATGAAGTCAACATTAGTAAATGACATGTCAACGGTAAGTAAGAGAGTTCTAATTATTATTAAAAAGCTTGTATTGCCAATCTCGGTTTTAAGGGCCATCATAAACAGGACAGTTCATTGACCTGGAACAGCCATAAACATTCCCGAAATCTGAAAAGCACGTGCGTTATTTCCGCTGCATCGTGTTTAAAATTAGGTGGGTTTACCTGTGACGTAGATTGCGAGCCTTTGATGAGTGATCCGCGACGTGCTGATGGCCGCCGATGCATCGACGGCGCCGTGATGGAGGCGCGTCGAGTGACGTCTCCAGCAACCATGGCTACAGCTTGCTCCTACGTCGCTGCGTTCATAATAGTATACTTTAACTATATTTCAGAATACTGCGGCAGTCTACTGGCGGGCTGGTAGCATAACTAAACACAAAAACATAAAATAAAACGTGAACCCATAAACGAATGTCCCACAATTTCGCTGAAAACCTTTTGTCATTTTACTGGTACCTACGAAGAATTCGTTAATGTTTACGCCTGATCAATAAACGAAGGTGTGTCTGAAAGCAGCCCCGGTGCGGTGTCACAAATAGAAAGTGCAGGCGATGTAAATGTCGCGAATCTCAGTGGAGTGCGTTGCGACCGGCGCGCGCCGACCGGCGGCGGCAGCGGCCGGGGACGGCGAACACGCGTTTATTTTTAAGCGAACGGTCACTGTGGCGACCTAAAACGTGCCTGTGCCAGATTTATATGATTTTTGATAGACGCCGTGTAGGCGTGTTCAATTTAAACTCTGATCGAAATGTGACAGTAATTCGCATTATTATGTCCGTTTGTTTACGGGCGCCTACACCAAACGGGAAATCTAAAACCGGTACGGTTTTTTTTTTATTTCCATCTCATGAGATTCGGATAACACTTTGGGTTTAGGTTTATGTGACTATGACTATTTATCCTGTTAATATAAGTAAACAATATTGATCATAAACTTTGAACATCGAAAACTTTTAGGCATGATTTTACAGCCGGAAAATGAATAGGCGTTAATTTTTACAATGACGTTCACGTTGCCATTTTATGGCACTTAGTTCGATTTAAAATCCGTTAAAAAGAAGTTTTTGTTATTTCGTACAACATAAATAAATCGTCGTTTGTAGTTCTGAATCGTATGACTGCAAAGCTCTCATAGACTTAGTTCATAGTTCATTTTTAACAAGCAGAGATAACAAATCTTATCAATGTGATAAATTTTACATGTTCGTGAGGCCTATGGTATGTCTATACTGGCTTTGTATTTTTTTTAACATCGATATTGACTTGAAATAAATGTCGATAATAATAATCAACCCAAAATTTTGGCCTACGTCCAAGCCATAAATATTTATCTGCACAGATATCAAATCTAAAACTATTTTATAGTGCATTACAATATTTTATTTAACTTTTTTTTTCACTTCTTTGAATGGTTTACTTCAGGAAATTTCTGAAAACCTTGGTTTTTGACGAATAGGCGTATTGAAGTTAACAATTAAAGGTGTTTAATAAAAGGAAGTCAAGACTAGGGGTGGTTATTGTTTCATTCTTGTTTCTGGAAATTCTTTGTTACGGTCACCGGCCGAGCCGAAGCTTTGTAACCACTTTTAATTTTCCATTCTAAACAATTTGTATTACAAAAGTCTTTGAGAACTGAACACTTTGTCAACTGTATGTACACTGAAAAGACTTTATAACATTTTAAAAAGCTTTTCAACTTTTCTTTATTGCTTTATTGAAAAGCTATTAAGCATGGTCGGTATTTTCGTAGTACGTAAGTATTTTCATAGAAAAGAAAGGTACATTAACAATTTTGCTTTCTTTTCGACGCTTTTGTTTTAATATTTATTATGTTCAGGAAAGCATATAAACAAAAGGAACTAAGGGTTTTCTTTTACATGCAAAGTAAGAAGAAAGGTAACAAAACCATCACGCCACTAACTTTACCTTAAAACTTTCTTAACTTTTATTAAATTTAAGGCACTTTTGAGGCAAACTTTTTGAAAGATTTTAAAAATGGGGTAGTATCACCAAATAGATAACATAAAAGCATGTATAAGGGATGATTTGACAATATAAATCACTTGGAAATGTCCAGCACACGAAAAACTCTATTTATCAAAAATAAACTTTGTATCCACATTAACTTATTTATCGGTTTAATTGAACACATACGTTTAGTAGAAATGTTTAATGAACGCCGAAGGGGTGTTATCGTTAGCACGAAGCGGCGCGGGTGCATTCGTTTCTGGAGGACGCTGTTAGGCGGGCGGCGCGGATCGGGCGTGGACTCTCACTGTCCGGAGAGCGCGCGCGCATCCACAAACACAAATGCGCCAAAATTAAACACATGCGCATTATTATTTATTACAACATTTTCGCCTAGATTGTAAAATCAGATACCTACCCAATGCTCCAGCAGAGTGGAATGTTTTTTGGCAAAACATCGAAACATTAAATCTCCGACGGTCAGATATTTGTAAAAGAAAAACTTTTTACATACACACATTTTCTTTTGTAAATACAAAAGAAAATGTGTGTATGTAAAAAGTTTTTCTTTCATGGGTTCAATGTTTTTGAAAGCTATTTTCAGTCTTAATTTATTATTTGGCATACCAACTTATGAATGTTGATTTCCAAAAGTATATTAACCTTCAAATGTTTATTGATATAAATGGTGACCTGTTTAAATGTGTTAGCTGTTAAAACAAAAATAATTAAGTACCTACATTAAAATATCATAAATCAACCAAAACGCGGTTGTATATAAATGTTGAACCTAAGTACTAACAAATTAAATGGCTGTCTACTTCGGTAGGTACTCGCACTCTGTGTAGTGCTCTCTTGTGATCTGCCTACGCAGCTATTGTCGGAGCCATGCAGCCAGGCATCCGTTAAATGTTAGCAGTTTATTATTATCCAGTGCGTCCACTGCAACTGTTTCATGAAAGGAACTCGGGAAACCCTCTTTATATAAAAACACGCGAGCTTTTTAAGAAAAGGTCATCTTAGACTACGATCAAATAAAATCTGGCTCTGACATCTTGTATTTTCTTAAACTCCTTTTCCAATATCCACTGAGGAAAATAGTTTTCCATGCCTGCAGCCTAGAAAATGAGTTTAAGGAAAGATTGCATTCAAAGATTTGATTATATCCCAGTGTACTTCAAACCGAACAGACCGGAGTTCAGAGTGAAATTATCAGAAATATCAGTAAATTATAATCTGTCAAAGTCTGCTGTTTGTCCGCTCGGTTTGACCGTCCCTGAGAAATACCTTTGCATTATAACATGAAAATAAGATAATAGGTCTTTACTATGTAATTGGAGATTCTATAACCAGCATTTTCAGATTTAATTATCTGTAGATTGGCCCGCAATTTTAAATTCAAATAATTTATATGCGAAAGACGTGTTAATTTAATTTCAAATTCAATCATTTGTTTAAGATAGTTTTTTGTGACATTGTGGTAGTTTTTGGCGCCATGATAAACTGAAAATTCCTACAATTTTCGAATACGAGTCCCTACGTGGAATGGAAATACCGCTGCGCAAACAACACGAAACATTAACGACGTGTACGGGCCTAACACTGCTTGCATAAACACGGTCCATTATTGGTTCAATCGTTTTAAATATGGAAATTTTGATTTGAAGAACGAGCCTTGCGGTCGGCCGGTCCAACCCAATCTACGGCTGAGCTTGCTGCGGGCCTTGAAGTTAGTGTCAAAACAACATTGAAGCACTTGCGTCAAATCGGAAAAATAAAAGCTAGATAAGTGGACCGTGCCACACGAACCGAGCAACCAAAAGCGAGGTTTACGCGTCGCAGCATGCACTACTGAATATATTATATAAAAATAATTCATATACTTCTTATTATTTTTCAGACATTTAATTCTAGATTTTTATTTTATTATTACTTCCAAAGTTTACGATTAAATTTTCAATTTTATAAATAGTACCAAATATGTTTTAATTTCAATTCCTTGTTTTTGTTAAACATATTAGGTATTATTCTTTAATAATACATAATTTTACTAGTAACGCTGTTAGCTTCATTTTTTTATTTTATTTTTATTTTTATGTAATAAATTAGATTCAAAGATACGTAAAGATTACTTAAAACAAAGGAAAAGGTTACTAAAAAAAGGTTTACTACCTTTTTTTTTTTTTTTTTTTGGTGGGTGTAAAATCATCGAATAACCCCTCCCGCTCTTGGGCAGAGCGAAAGGGAGTGTCAGACTTCTACTGACTAAAAACCACCCATGTTCCTCCTTCGCCCTCTATGTCGAGGCCGCGATAACCGTTGGACTACCCGCGGCCCCGACAGGCGTCGGCCCTTTCGGGCCCCTCCCATGTTGCTGACATCTCTTTGAGGCGCGCGTGGAACACGAACGCGCCGTCGACACGGCCTGTTTTCGTCGTGAGACGGACGGACGGCGAGTTAGCCCATCACTCACCGTCCACAGGCCCGCGTCTACGGTGGCCGGAGGTCATCGCGGGACCCCCGACGCCCGGAGCGCCTCCCGCGGCGGCTGGGACGAGAGGTTCTCTCCCTCTCGCGTTCCGCCACCTCCTTCGCCAGCATCACTGTTTCGCAGAAGGAGGCGACGGCGTCCCATTCCTCCTCGCCCCGGACCATGGCTTGCACCAGGGCCGGGCGCGAGAGGTCGCCGCCGCCGATCGCCGCTACGAGAACACGGCGGGGCTCCGCCCAAGCGGGGCACACCTCCACTGTGTGCTCCACCGTGTCCTCCGGCCGATCCTCGCAATGGTGGCATCCGGGCGTTTCCTCCCGCCTGATTCGGTGCAGGTACCTCCCGAAACAACCGTGTCCGGTGAGGACCTGCGTCAGACGGAAGGTGAGGGCGCCGTGGCGCCTCTCAAGCCACTCCTCAAAGAGGGGACTTACCACCACTATCGTGGCGTGCCCTGCACGGGGTTGCGACAGTCGCTGTCTCCATGCCGCCATGAGATCGCACCGGAGGTCTGTCCGCCGCGCAGCAATTTGCCGCGGCAGCGGAGTGACCCCCCGGCGCAGCGCCTCCGCGCGCCATTGATGCAGGCGCGCGAGGACTATCGCCTCCAGATCCCACGGCGGCAATCCGGCAAGGAGGTTCGCCGCTTCGCGGGAGATCGTGCGGTACCCCCGTACCGTCCTCACGGCCATGACCTTTTGGGGCACGTTCAGGTAGTGGGCGGCCCGCTTCCTCAAAGCAGGCGCCCACACCGGTGCCCCGTAAAGGGCCATGGACCGCACGATCCCCGCGTAGAGCCTCCGGCAGGAGGCGTTTGGCCCCCCCAGATTGGGCAAGAGCCACCTAAAGGCAGCCCCGGCCCGCTCCAGTCTGGGAGCCAAACGTCGGAAGTGCTCCACGAAGTTCCACCGGCTGTCGAGGACGAGTCCTAGGTACTTCAAAGTACACTCGACGCAAACTCAAAACTCAAACTCAAACTCAAAGCATTTATTTCAATTAAACCATTACTGGCACTTTTGAATGTCATAAGAACAATTCATAAAACAAAACTACGAAAAACTACGAGTGCAATACGTCATTCCGAAAGCCACCACGCCGAACCACACGCCGCCGAATGCCCGCAACGACGAACACTGCAAGCAAAAAAGCACGCAGCGACGCACACCGCAACAACGAATGCACGAGACCTCGAATCACGGAACAACGAATGCACGCCGCAACGCGCAACCGCCGCCCCGCGACCCGGAGCCCCGCGCACCCGCCACCACGGCACGCGCCGCTGCGCGCCCCCGCACCCACAGCACTCGCCGCCGGTAACATCCGGCGCCGCGCAACCCGACGCAGCAACCCCCGAAACGCCGATGGGAACCCCTCCCACCATTAACTGGGATCCCGACGGCAGCGCATTCCCACGTCCATGGAAGCCCATGGCCTCCGACTTGTGAAGCGCCACCTCGAGACCCAGCTGCCGGATCCTCTCTACGACTATCGCAACCCCGCGTGTCAAATTGTCGGCCGCCGCCTCGTACGACCCACCCTGAGCTAGCACCAGCGTATCGTCCGCGTAGCAGACCACGCTGACGCCGCTAGGGAGGTCGGCGCGCAGCACCCAGTCGTAACCGATGTTCCACAAGGGCGGCCCCAGAACCGATCCCTGTGGAACACCGCACGACATCTCTCGCCGGTTCCACTGTCCGTCTTGACCAGGGTAGATGACAGCCCTGTCTGTCAAATAGTCCCCGACCACACGACGAAGGTAGGTCGGCACCCGGTGATACCGGAGTGCCTCCCTAATGCAGCTCCAGGGCATAGTGTTAAAGGCGTTGGCGATGTCGAGAGACACCGCCAAGACCACACCGCCCCGAGAGACCGCAGCCCCCGTCGTGAGGGCTCTCACGCGCATGATGGCGTCCACCGTCGAGCGCCTCTTGCGGAAACCAAACTGGTGTTCCGCAAGATCCGGACCCATTCCCTCCAAAGGTTTACCACCTAAGCCTACATTGTGGAATGCAATAAAGAATTGAGTATTGCGTATTGAGTATTGAATCGGCATAGAAACGAGGGAATTCTTAATCTCATTGTGACCTGCGGTAAAAAGTGGATCCTGTACGACAGCCGTAAGCGTTCGTCTCATTGTGGACCCAGGTACAGCACCAATCAGTGTGCTAAAATAAAGATTACTCATACGAAGATGATGGTGACTGTACATCATAACTTCTTCTTACCGAATGGCACAACAGTGACGGCAGATGTCTATTGCCGAGAATTGCAAACAATGATGGAGAAGCTCGCAATTCAACAACCAAGACTAGTCTTCCCCATTGCTTCTCCAAAACAACGCGCGAGTTCACACTTTAAGACAGACCTTCGCAAAGCTACAAGAGTAACAGCTGGAAGCTCTCCGTCTCACAATGTATCTCACAGTGTACACCGGACATTGCCCCAATAGATTTCTATAATTTGGGCCAGTACTTAGATTGGCTGAAATAAAAAAATACCAAAGGGGTTTGAGTAAACTTGGCGTCGTTTTGAAGTTGCGCGGCCAGTAATTAAACTTGGATATTTTGAAAGAACAGATAAAAGCGATCAAAAGTTATTATGGATGCATTTCTCTAAATGTAATCGGAACGGAGATATTTGGTTTTGTATTGCTCATTAAAATCAAAGAAGTTATTATACTCATATTACTACTCGTATTTTTTAAGAATTCAGACGACACGGTTCGCGCATTGGCTCAAGCAGTTGACTGCTTCGCTACGTGTCGCGGGTTCGATCCCCGCACGGAAGAAATAAATTTGTATAACCTACAGATAGTTGTTTCGGGTCTGGATATTTTTGTGCATGTGAGTTTAAATGTTTGTGAACGCACTCACGATACAGGAGAAATTACATGGCAAGTACGGGCCAAAGTTTATTTAAAAAAAAAAAAAAAAAAATAGGTACGTAGATTGCATGACTCGGTCTGTTATCTATGTGCCGATGCATTATAACGACATGGCATTCCCTTGGACATTGTGATCGTTTGTGTATTGTGCAGTCACAATACCCAGCATACCTCTTTAGACTCTTATATTTTTATGTTTTGGATGTGTAACGCCATGGATGTAATTAACAGTGGACATTTACGTGTACATTCTCGTAGAAAGAGCGGATGCTGGATGCAATATTGGGCCACTATTGGTAATTATTGGGAAACAGAGCTTCGGCTGCTGTTCGCATGTAATCTCCATTAAATGATACAAGGGGTCGGGCAGATATCAATATAATCTGACTCCGCCAGCAAAATTTTAGATACGATTATTCGACATGACATTGTGAATGAAATGAACTATGAGAGTTAAAAAATGTGTTTTTATTTATCATATAATGAAATACAATTGAGTACAGCAATGTGTTTTTATTATTTCTCTAAACCTCACAATAGTAACTTCACGTTGACAGACGATTGTAAAACAGTAAAGCCAGCTCTAATATCATCACATGTAGCCTATTCCCAACTATGTTAGGTTCGGCTTCTCCCCGACCCTTTAATACTGGGTAATACGATACCCTTTGGTAAGACGTTGTCAGACTTTCAGGTAATAACTACCTGTAATGACTGCCAAAGATCTATATATGGCTGCCGGGAGCAACAGCTTAACGTGCTTTCCAAGGCACAGAGAAAACTCGGTATGTAATGGGTGGTCACCCATCCACAGACCAACCTAGGCAAGCGTGGCTTAACCTAAACATCGACCCGAGTGGCAGTTATTATTAAGCTCGATCTAATATCAACCATTTAAACACATAGCTAAGATTTCTTTACGCAGGACAGTAATTGAAGTTTTTTATAATGACGACATTTTTATATTCTTCAAACGCAAATATCTCAGCCTACATATAACTTAGGACAAAAATAATTGAATGTTTATGTGTATTTAACATAGCGCATCAAAATAACATGAAAATTAAAAGTGGCCGAAGAAAAAAAACGACGCCACTAGTCCATACAAAGTTACTCAAACCCTTTTTTATGTTTAAAATTATCATACAAATCTCCAATTTCATAGATAAAGACCTAATATTTCAAGTGCTATATTAGTATCATTATCATTCCAGGCGTTCCGCAACTGCCGTTGTAACTGCCACTGGTCCACATCCAACGGGTTAGTGGTCCCTGTGGTCAGCCCCATAGGCTTAATTAACCATTGCAGAGCAATATACTCGTATCTGTAGGATCTCTTATGTAACTGTTTTGGAGTCCCAAATCCTAATAATATCCTACTTGCCTACTAATATTAAAAAAAAAAAAACTACTGAATGGATTTGAATGAAATTTAGCACATTATACATTTGAAGTCAAGTGGTCTCTTCAATTCCGAGAACGCTACATAGCCTTTTAACCATCATGCTTCTGGGTGTGTCCAGTTCATTCCATATAAGCATGAAGAAGCACAATAGCCGGCATAATAACAAGAAGACAGGTATTTCAAGAAAGTGTCGCTATATTTCTACGCCACGCTTTACAGAAATGAAAATATGCAAAGCTTATTGCTAACTCTCGACAGTACTAGCACAAACATTGCGGAGAGAAGTGATAAATCTAGGAATAAAACAAAAGCGCACTATCGAAATGGTGCTCAACATTACATAACACCACGCCTGTAAGCCCCGCAGGGTTAGGCAGAGGTGTACCTAATTACTATTAGGTCTTTTTCTGAAGGCAGTTATTTTTATTTAGACCCCAAACATTATTAGGTAAATACACCTCTGCCTCCCACATATCGCTAGTTATGTTGAAGTCCTAAACAAACTGACTTCAAACATCCGAGATATCCGAAATTACGAGCAATCACGTCATGATACAAGTGTGCGGGTTGCATAATCGAATTCCGTAATTAATCAAGCTGTTAAATGTGGAGTATGTGGCTTGTAAACAGTGCATTTTGGATGACGTACACGTAGTTTCGATAATACGAGTAGGTATGTCTTGTAAAATCTCATAGATATAGTTATAGTAATGTCATAGTTTATAAACAACTTCCTGCCGTAGTGTTCCGGCAAACGTTTTCGTTTGCCATAGAAACTCGAAACAGAGCATTTGATTCATCTTCACCATCATAAGCCCACTACAGGGACCCACGCAGGGGCATGTTCCCACTGCAGGGACTGAGGCCTCCTCTCTAGATGGGCTTATAATCCACCACGCGTGCCCAGTGCGGATTGGTAGATGTCACATAATTATATTCGTTTTTTTTTTATTTCTAAGACATGCCGGTTTCTTCACGATGTTTTCCTTTACCGTTTTGAGAGCAGTGGTGTTGAAACGCAGCATCATGCCATCTTCCGTCACACACAGTACAGTCGGTTTTACTGCCTTGGCTCGCATTTAGATTTTTCACATTAAATAAAATATCTTGGTCCTTGTATCCCAAGCTCTGCACAGGATTCTAATCTAAAATCCCTTGCTATGCACGGGATTCTACTCTAGAATCTTTCGCTGCTCTCGGTGTCCAACTTAGACCCTCAAACTAAGTTCCTTTTTTTATTAATTTTATAATATACGATTCTTCTATTCTCCTCTTTCATCCATATCAATGCTCACACAATCTAGCCATAGTCTGACCACACGCCACATTCACTCACCACTGGGAGTGAACCGCACAATGCGAACGGGCGGGTAATTCGAGTTACGTGCAGCTGACCTGATGGCTTCCGATTTGATTATGCTCGGCTTAGTCCTATACTCGCAGGCGTCAGTACGCTTTTGACCAGCAGTCGTCTTACGTATAATATCAATGCGAAAGTTTGTTTGGATAGATGAATGTTTGTGACTCTGTCACCCAAAACTACTGACCGGATATCGATGAAATTTCACACACAGATAGTTTATAACCTGGATTAACACATCGAATACTTTTATTCCCGGTAATACGATCTCTTGGAACAATTACCTAAATCAACGCGGGCGAAGCCGCTGGCATAAGCTAGTTTTACATAGTTAGGATAGTGGCGTAAGTGGCGTTGTAACAAGTGTGTGTCGTACCAAGCACAGTAAAGTTCCCTAGAATAGAAAAATATTTTTTAAATATTATTCATAGTTTCAAGAATCTATAGACTTATGGTTTTTTTTTTTTGTGACATTCAAATCGATACCTCCACCGCACTCTTGAGAAAAATTCAAAGTCTTGACACACAGACAGACAGACGGATAACGAAGGCTGACCTTTACTATTAATGTTTTTGGGATAGTGTGGCGACTGGCGGCCTTGCCCCAATAACCCCAAGGAATGCTTTTCTGACCTCCGCCCAGGTGTAACCGCGGGCAAAAACTAGTGTAGATATGAAGCTGAACACAAATTAGTTCGTAATTTAATTGGACTAAATTCTCGGTTAGTTGTGGGCGGTTTTAAAAACAAAATAGCTTGTAGGTATAAAAATTCGAATATCTTTATTAAGTAAAAATTACTGAAGTATAAAATGGTATTATAAAAACCTCCCTATGTAGGCGTAACATAAAATGTTAATAAAGAGCCTTTGGTAGTATTATCCTTGCTATAAAATATACACAGATTGAAGTTGACGTTCGTTTCCAATTAACAGCGTGGCTGCCTAAAGAAAAAAACGTCAAATTATTTATCACCAATTGATCTATTTGATGAGTTCCCGTATTTCTAACAACAGTTGCGATAATGTTGATGGAAATTGGATTGGATTGGAAAGACCATGATGTGAGACAGCTTTTTAGGGTTCCGTTGCTAAATGGAAAAAAAAACTAGCCAAGTGCGAGGCGTACTATCCCTACTACGATGGTGCGGAACCCTTCATCTGCGAGCCCCCTTTAATTTGTATTATTTGTAACAAAAATATACAACAAAAATACACATTCTGTGTTAAGTATTTTTTCATAGTGAAAAAATAAAACAAACATGAATGACAAAGTTAAAGCGGTTTATTTAATATGCTTTATCTCAAAAACCACTATGTCTCGTTCAAACCAATTCTGGTTGGAAGTTTTTATTACAATCTACAATTTTTTTTTTTTAACTTTTTTCATTCTCTTAGTTTAAAAGTTTTACCACTTTGGAAGTGTTTGTCTTTCAAATGACCGACTATGAAAAAAATAGTTTCAGAAACCTGAGTATCAAGCCACCTTTTGACTATGGGATGTAATATATATTACATCCCGCGTTTGAGATGGAATATATACCTAATATCTTATAGCACAGTGTGAACGGTCGCGTACAAAATGTATGATGAGCGATAAAATATTACATCTCAAGGTACAATTTACAGAACTAAAATTGTATTAAATTTTATACAAAAAATTAAAAAAGAGAAGAATTACAGGGCGTCAAAAAATTCGTCCACATCGCTGTCAACAGGAAAAGTGCCCAGAAGGCTCGCAGCATTCCAACGTTGGATGGCAATGCTGATTCTTTGGCCAAAGAATAGGCCAGCCCTCTGGCCACATGAAGAGTCGACCAACCGCTTGGCAATTTCTTTAAATATTAGGTGAGCACTCGGACCCCAAGGCCCCAAGGTGTAATATATATCCCATAGTCAAAAGCCATTCACGTAATAAAGTGGCGGAGACATACGGATATGTCACAGTCATTTTACTCCAAGACTAATGGCACTACACAGTTGAAATTTGGAGACCAGGCACCTCGCCTTCTACGAAAATGTGTAAAATAGGGTAGTTGATAAAAAATCTAATTAATCCGTCAGATAGATTTCCAAAAAATATTGGACACATATTTTTTTTTCTTTCACGTAAACAAAAAATTAAGACGAAACAGTGCTTCGAAAAGTCGTGTGACAACATAGTTTGGTACACTTTTTACCAGAAAGTGATGTCTGATTCATGATCTTGGGCGCATTTTATTTTCGTCAATTTTTATTAATTTGATAAATCAAAAAACAGAAATAGTTTTGTAGAATATAAATAAAATCTTTTAACGAAAATTAGTTTGAATGAGATTAGATAAATAATTATGTATTTACTTATTGAGTTATGGAACTTTTTCATCAAACCGCTGCAGTAGCTATGTTTTTCTACTATAAAAACAACATTCCAAGTGTAAATTGATGGAAAAAGGAGCATTTAAAAATATTGTTATTATATTGTTTGGTCCTACGGTCCTGTGCATATTAGTATACCTCGCACTTGGCAGAGTTTTTTTGTAGTGTAGATGTCTAACACATGTACAGATTGAATATTGTTTAAAGATCCAGAGCCTTTCCTTTTGTAATAATAACACAAAAGGTTATTTTCAAATATATAACTGCATCAAATAAAATAGGTACCTAACTGAGAAGATAAAACGGTTGTTCAAAAACCTCGTAGGTAGTTTTAATAAAACAATTAAAGCTTCAGACTTCAGACGCTACAGCTAATTCAAACATCACAGCTTTATTCAGAGCTTAACAACAAATTAATTGACACTCCATTTCAGATACTACTTATAAGGTAAAGTAACATCGGAAGGTAGAGTACGCAAGTAGATAAAAGTATTGATAATAAAAATAATAACGTCACGCAATATAAACAATTTTTGATAGAAGCTGCTAAAAATAAAAAGATCCTCGGTTAAAGAAACATTTTACAGCAAAACACAAAAATACTTTCAGAATATTCTAGATATATTTCTTAAAACAACATAACAGCACGTGACGTACACGCTGCTGGTATTCTATGTGGCACATCGAGAATGTCAACAGTCAACAAATATGCATCTTCGATATGAATCACAATATATGCGGGGGTGTTAAATGCTTCCTCAGATAAGTGCGGAAATGGTTATGGGTTTATGATGTCTCTGTATTATTATTTTATGGTAATAGTTTACTTAAGTTGAAGTTAGTATCAGCATCATCCACAGCCCGACTTCGCCTACTGCTGGGTACACTGCTGGCCTCTCTTTAGGGATTTAGTTTACTAAGCACATGGCAAGCATGCCATGTGCTAAGTAAACTAAATCCCTGTTTGATTTCTTAACTGTATAACGTAAATTAATACATAAGCATTGTGTACGTAAAACAAAACCTTATTGTAGGTAATACAAATATTTAAACCAACAATCAATAAGGCATTTGATTAGATTTCCTTTACTTTACGTTATACAAGTAAGAAATACGTGTACATTGTATTCGTAAGAGAACGATTCGTAGAAATGCTTGACTCGTTAACACAACGTTTCAACAATTTAATGTCGAACTGATTACGCTGTACTTGTATAGAATCTATTAGCCGGTCCAAAGCATTCAATCGAAATCCAGAGGGTAAAGGAAGTCAGCCTTAATGTGCATTTGCAATTCAAATAGTACCTTATGCAGGAGTAAGGCTGAGATTTACATGCGGTTTGCTAGACACCAGCAAATGAGCAGCGAGGTCAAACTTATAGAATATGTTACGAATATATAAAAAGTGACGTCACTGTATTCCCTTATGTGATTTAGATTTACAAATCGTGCCGCTTTTGCAATTATTTAAATTGCAAATTATTATGGCACATGTCCAATTTTTATTTCATGCATTGGTTTTAACGGGGGAACGTTGAACATACGTAGGTGGAGGTAGGTGGGTTTCACTCTTTCTTTTCAGTCTACAGTTAATACAGTAGGTATTCTTTTGGGGGAATTAGGAAATAAGTCCTTCTATTTTTTATTTCAATGAATATTATTTTTTTTTTTCAGTTTTTTGTACAAAAACTAAGGGGATTTGATGACAGGCTGGTAAGTTCAGCCCTAAGTCTCACCTAACCAGGAATATTCTTGGAAAATTCATTTCAATATAGTGCATAGAATCGAGGAACACTTTTAGTTATTACGAGCCCGTGATTCCGTAGATTCTGTTTCATTTTGTAAAAGATTTGGCTTTAATAAAATGAGTTTTAGATTATTTGTAAATTTTTAAGATGTGGGTGAATAATGTAGCTTTAAGTGTAATTAGGATTTTTATTGTTAACATTTTACTATGTAGTGTAATGTTGCACTTAACATGTGTATGTTTTACTTTCAGCAAAGAAATGCTCGTATTTATGTTCAGTGAGTAACAGTAAAGATTGTGGTCAAGGAAGATGTGAGGAAACGTCTTGCATACATAACAAATTATTAATAGGAAACATTCCTACTGCTAGGAGTGGTGAGACACAAGCCTCTGAGAGTGGCCCATAATCCACTATGCGGACCCTGGTCAACATTACATGTTTTGGAACTTTCTGCTCTGCCCCGTGGTTTTCCTGCAACATTTTAAGAGCAGTCGTTTGGACTAAATATTACATCTAGTCCTTTTTATGTGTAATATAATTATTATTGATTGTTTTTGTTGACCTGTCTGAGGACGAGCAAACGACCACAATAAGCAAGTATCATGTGACCCGTTATCTGCCACTGTGCTAGTCACTAAATAGCAATGAACTGAAATCATCAACCCGTCTGCCAAGTTTCGTAAATATACTAATAATTTCTATAGCCATATTGATTGATCGCCACCTATAGTATGTACAACAATAACGATTTATGAATGATTCGTGCCATATTGTAAAGGTAATGGAAAAGTAATTGACAGGTGAGCTAATTATAGTCGCGTCATGCCTATGATAAGCGTGGTGTGGTCTAGTCTGACTCCGTCGCATATATATTTCTCGGCTGATCTCATCAACTGCCTGTTGCTACTGCGTGGCCGGAAGCGGTCGCCAGTCGCTATTTATCCCTCGTCCAACCCCGTTCAGAAAACGAGATTATTATTCATTTAACATCAAACATAAAAAACATCAAAGGATTCGCTGCTGTGCGAATGTTTAGGAACTTTTATTATATAATCTATTTGTATTAAATACGATGTTTTTCTCGGCGTGGGTAATCAGTTTTATTCAAAGGAGCTTAAAGGTTTTCTTTTATTTGTTCAGCTCTACCTACTTCTTTGTCCTCAGTTAGGGCATTTTACCGGATTCACCTACTCGTATGTGCGTAAGACTTGATATGTTTGAACTCAAGAACAAATAGCTATATTTTGGTTAGAAATCATTGATCGGCAATGGAACTGATGCCAGCAAGTACATTCAGTTTACGATTTCTAATCATCAATGACTGAATTATAACCATTACGTAGTTTGATAACCTTGCCACTGCATTTACCAGAACCAGCCAATACCAGATAGTTACGTAAACGATAAATTTCCAAGCGGCCAGTTAGTTGGTAATCGTCCGGCGGCAAATTCAGATTTATTTTCTATAAACAAAACATTTCAGTGTCGGCGTTTCACAATCACTAATATTATTTTAAGTAAGTATGTCGCGTGGCGTGTAGCGGTGAAGTTCGGATCGAACGTAGGCGACACACCACGAAACTGTACCCGCGCCGCACGCCGTCCGATTGAAACGTTGCCAGGCGCCGAACCACCAAAATAATTTTCACTCCACACTCATCAGCGGGGTTACTACACAATATCGAGATTGGATTCCGATCGCTTCGATCTGGCCATACGTAACTCTCTGAATAAGTCTCTCTGTGCAAAATTATCTTTACATTGAAGGTTTGTTTGTGAAATTCGCAACACAGGATCCCAGTAGAGACATATGCAACAAATAGGTACATTACGATGATTAAACAGGTGTCTAGTAGCTATTTATATGATATAAAATTTTTCAGCAATTAATAAGCTGAAGACAAAGTGTCTTCAGCACTTTATTTTGCAGTGTGATATTGTTTACATGGGGAATAAAATATCAGTGCAGTAAATAATAAAGGCGATAAAGCAAGCTGGCGGTGACGCGATACATGTATCTGAATAAAACAAAGCGGCCACTGCCGCGGAATATATTTACGAGAAGTGTTAGCGACGTTACGCCACAGCGAACCTCCTTTTAATGTTCCAGACTTTCTCCGCGTCTCGATTAAGTTGCAACTACTGTTATTGCCGTCCCCATGAGAAATCTGTTCGTTATTTACCGTCCACAACAGGACGCCCTTTCATTTCAGAGGATTTCAACACACGTGCTTTGAATTGTAAGCTTCAAATGAAACCTCTGGTAGGAGTGTTGTCTAAATCCCAAGACTTGATTAACTCTAGGAATATTGTGCAGACCTGCAGATTAATAACGGGTTGAAATTGAGTAGTAGACATCTATTTAGAACCATTTGATTGTACTTTTGTACTCAGAAAAGAATTAACTAGACCCCCGCTCGGAGTTAAGATGTCTTGTTTTTATTTAACTCTATTTTAGTTAGAAGGAGGATTGAATTTAAACTCAAGTGAGCAGCTCTTTTCTTCGCCGACTGCGTTTTAGTTCCGCGCCGGATAGTTTTCGCATCGTTACTTGCGTCTTAGATTCGTTTCAGTGAAAGTTTTTAAATTACTTGTAGTTTGTTGTAATAGGTAATATTAATGTCGAAGGTAATGTTTAAGCGTTACATTTAAAACCCCTAAAATTTTTCGCAAATGAATCAGTTTAGGATCTTACAGTAAAAATCCATTTGAAGCTGGTAAGAAATTAATCGGTTTCATGTAATTACTACACATTTTATTATGTTTACTTTAAAGGAGGAACAATAAAATCTGTTCAACTCGCGAATACCTAATAGTGATTAGTACTTGCAACTGAGATTTCATATATTTTTAGGCAGTTAGCTATACATATTTCTAAGTACCTATACATTGTCGTAGAACAGGTACAAGTTGATTGTGAGTATAGTAACATATGCATGCGATTCATTGCAAACTTTACAGATCTTATTCTTTTCACAATAATCAAGAAACAAGAGAAAGAAAAGGTAAAAGGTCAAGCCAGGATGACTTATCATATTTCTTGAGTTGGCGTTGTACTAAGTTTTCCATCTCCACTTTGTAATGAAATCGAAGTCAAGGATAAATGTTGTTTTTACTCTTTTATTGCAGAAATAGATGTTTAAGTGTTAAATATTTTTTATTTATGCATTTCCACTATTTTACCCGACTGCGGTGAAGCATGTATGTATGTATGTTCCACCGTAGCGCCTAGACTACTGAACGAATTTTAATAAATGAGGTGTCGATAGATTCGTAAGAATAACGCGGGTGACATAGGCTATATACATTTTAACAATTCTTTTTATGACGGAATTTAAATGTGAAATTCTATGCTCGAAAAAAATTAACTTGAAATAATCATAACATGTTTTGTATCAAATGAGAGGTCTTGACGAGCACATTACAAATATGTAAATTATATTATTGTTTTAATCAACATACACGCTTGGAATGCGGTCAAAAAATTTTCGTGGTCTAGTCTGCTATTTACTCGTACTAGTACTATTTAAATAGCAAACCAACATTCAGTATAATTTTACATCATGAAAGTAACATATTATAACGGATTTATTAACAAAACACTGAAATAAAAATCAAATAAAATAATAAGTTTAAAAACTAAAACCCGACTACAAACCGCGGTCTTAAAAGTAGAAAACAAGAAAATAATTTGTATATGTCAGTCTAGTCTAGTATAGAGGACCGCCGTAATCGCATGCCACCTTGCTAACAGCAACAGCAGCTGACTTCTGTATCAATGAAAACGCCATGAAGGAGCATCAGGAATCAGTGGCATGCGACTACGGCGGTCCTCTATACTAGACTAGACTGACATATACAAATTCAATATATAAATATCAGACAAGAATTTTTTTCTTGTTTTCTAATTTTAATTAACTTATTAAAGTTTAAAAACACAAAGTCGTTGCAAGTCCATAATAAAAACGTCATATCCCGACCTCAAAAGCCACCACAGAATAAACATAATAGTTTTCGCCTACGACTTTTGATAAATAAAAAACATTTCGTTCGAATTTCCACAACCGCATTACGAAGGCGTTTGGCTAAAATCCGGAAAATTCAGTGGAACTCGCAAAATAACTTGATCGCCTTACTATGCGTCAGTTTTTATTTATTTATTTTACTGTGAATTCATTAATTATCTCATCATCATCATCATCTCATCAATAAGGAGTTTAAATGTTGAGTGTAGTTTCATGTTAGCGGGACCATCTCGGTCCTCAGGGGAAAGTTAAACAGTAATTAATGTTTCCGACTCACTCAATAACGTAATTTATCGTTACAGTAATTATTTAAATGTGTGTAAATGAAATAGTCATTCGGGAGAGCCGATAACTGTTAGGGATACCGATATCAAAAGAAATGATCATGGACCAGCTGATGCTTTTCACTGACATTCAGTCGAATTTGTGAAATAAATATTTATTCAATGCTGCCAAGTGACAATCAATCTATGACAACCAAATGGTTTTAACTGATGTGCGTCAGAAAGAAAAATTACGAAAATCTATTTTTTTAGTGTTAAATCCAGTTTTTTTTACCCGACTACGTCGAAGCCAAAAGGAACAGTAATGATTTTGGCAGTCTATGTATGTATGTATGTTCCACCGTAGCGCCTAAACTATTGACCAGATTTTAATAAATGAGGTGTCAATAGATTTGCAAGAATAGCCCGGGTGACATAGGCTATGTAAATTTTAAGAATTCCTATAAAACGGAATTTAAGTGTCAAATTCTAAGCTCGAAAAAAAATTAATTGAGATAATCATAACATGTTTGGTATCAAATGAAAGTTCTTGGCGAGTACACTAGTAATATGTATATTATATTAAATTAAGTAGAATATTACATTATGAAAGTAACATTTTATTACGTATTTATTGAATATCATACAAAAATAAAATTCAAATAAAAAATAAGTTTAAAAACTAACCCGACTACGAATAAAAACGCAGACTAATAAAACCGCGGTCTTAAAAGTAGAAAACAAGAAAATTGTCTTGTAAGTAGATAATTTGATAAATATAATAGATAACAGTCGTAGTCGCATGCCACCTTGCTAATGGCAACTAGCAGCTGACTTCTGTATGAACGCCATGAAGGAGCATCAGGTAATTCAGGTATCAGTGGCATGCAACTACGTCTGTCAATTTTTTTTTGCGGTTGGAAAATAATCAATTAACCACTCCCGCTCTTGGGCAGAGCGAAAGGGAGTGTCAGACTTCTACTGAATAAACACCACCCATGTTTCTTCTTAGCCCTATATGTCGAGGCCGCGATAACCAGTGTACAACCCGCAGCCCCGACGGGCGTCGGCCCTTTCGGGCTTCTCCCATGTTGCTGAAAACTCTTTGAGGCGCACGTGGAACACGAACGCAGCGTCGACACGGCTTGTCGTCGTCGTGAGACGGACATACGGTGAGCTAGCCCATCACTCCTGCGGCGGCTGGGACGAGAGGTTCTCTCCATCTCGCGTTCCGCCACCTCCTTCGCTAGCATCACTGCCTCGCAGAAGGAGGCGACGGCGTCCCATTCCTCCTCGCCCCGGACCATGGCTTACACCAGGGCCAGACGCGAGAGGTCGCCGCCGCCGATCGCCGCTACGAGAACACGGCGGGGCTCCGCCCAAGCGGGGCACACCTCCACTGTGTGCTCCACCGTGTCCTCCGGCCGATCCTCACAATGGTGGCATCCGGGCGTTTCCTCCCGCCTGATTCGGTGCAGGTACCTCCCGAAACAACCGTGTCCGGTAAGGACCTGCGTCAGACGGAAGGTGAGCGCGCCGTGGCGCCTCTCTAGCCACTTCTCAAAGAGGGGACTTACCGCCACTCGTCGCTGTCTCCATGTCGCCATGAGATCGCACCGGAGGTCAGTCCGCTGCGCAGCAATTTACCGCGGCAACGGAGTGACCCTCCGGTGAAGCACCTCCGCGCGCCATTCATGCAGGCGCGCGAGGACTATCGCCTCCAGATCCCACGGCGGTAATCCAGCAAGGAGGTTTGCCGCCTCGCGGGAGATCGTGCGGTACCCCCGTACCATCCTTACGGCCTTCTGGGGCACGTTCAGGTAGTGGGCGGCCCGCTTCCTCAAAGCAGGCGCCCACACCGGGGCCCCGTAAAGGGCCATGAACCGCACGATCCCCGCCTAGAGCCTTCGACAGGAGGCGTTTGGCCCCCCCAGATTGGGCAAGAGCCACCTAAAGGCAGCCCCGGCCCGCTCTAGCCTGGGAGGCAAACGTCGGAAGTGCTAAATCTATTGACACCTCATTTATTAAAATACGTTCAGTAGTCTAGGTGCTACGGTGGAACATACATACATACCTACATACATACATAGACTGCGAAAATCATTACCATTTCTTTTTTTTGGCGGGCGGAAAATCATCAAATAACCCCTCCTGCTCTTGAGCAGAGCGAAAGGGAATGTCAGACTTCTACTGACTAAAAACCACCCATGTTCCTTCTTAGCCCTATATGTCGAGGCCGCGGTAACTAGTGTACAAACCGCAGCCCCGAAGGGCGTCGGCCCTTTCGGGCCCCTCCCATGTTGCTGACATGTCTTTGAGGCGCGCGTGGAACACAAACGCGCCGTCGACACGGCCTGTCGTCGTCGTAAGACGGACGGACGGCGAGCTAGCCCATCACTCACCGTCCACAGGCCCGCGTCTATG
This sequence comes from Diarsia rubi, assembly GCA_932274075.1. Taxonomy (NCBI): domain Eukaryota; kingdom Metazoa; phylum Arthropoda; class Insecta; order Lepidoptera; family Noctuidae; genus Diarsia; species Diarsia rubi. The sequence continues at coordinate 11,438,172 of OW026424.1, read as the reverse complement.
GTGACCGGAAGCCGTCACGTGGCCCCCCACGCCCGGAGCGTCTCCCATGGCGGCTGAGACGTGAGGTTCGCTCTCTCTCACGTCCCGCCACCTCCTATGTTATATAGCGTAAAGTCTTCCTCGATAAATGGACTGCCCAACATAAAAATATTTTTTCAATTCCAACCAGTAGTTTCTGAGTTTATCGCGTTCAAACAAACTCTTACAAGCTAACAGCTTCATAATATTAGTATAGATTCGAAGTACCGGTGCACCGAATACTGTTCGCACAATTCTTTCCAACTGAGTGGGTGGACACTGCGAACCCTCGTGTCAGACCCTACAAAGGATTATATTTACAAAAACACGATTTCGCCCGCAGGAATGTTCAGTTTAAAATAGTGCTCGTTAATCTTTTTTTGACACTTAATTTTTAACATATAATTTCTATGACCTATTTTCAGTGTGCAAAAAAGTGTATTCTTTTTATCTATCTGTATTTTGGAAACCTTTTTATGTTAATTGTACAACCACTAAAAATAAAACTTGTAAATAACGCCGCCACTCAGATCTTTTACCGTAAAAAGTAGTGAGATCCATGTAATACCAAGTCAGTTAATATATTCAGCCCCTACTTAAAAATCTTTGATGTTTTAAATAGAAAGATTGACTTGGCCATCGCATTGCATTCGCCAATGTTAAACAGGCCATTGTAATAGCCAATCGCCATCGCATTGGCCAATTTGATGCGATTGACTATTACACTGGAACTGAGTTGCGCGACTTGGCTTTTTTTTACAAGATTTTTTTAGTGGGATCTCATTTATTTTTGTAGCGTCTCTCATTCTATCTATTTCGTTTAATGAATTAAAAATACATAGGTGTATTCGAACTAAAACATAATTACTATAACAGAGTTCCTATGGCCACCTTCCAGCTCCATCATCAGATCCTGGTTACCAACTAAAGAGTACTCATTGAGACAAATCAAATGAGCTCAAACTCGATGGGGTTATGTGGTTTTATAACGGAATTCCTATGGCCGCCTTCCAGCTCCATCATCAGAACTATTCAGAACCCTGAACATTATCTAAACACAACTACTCGACAAGACAAATCAAACGAGTCCAAACTCGATAGGGTTATATCGTTTTATAACGGAATTCCTATGGCCACCTCTCAGCTCCATCAACAGACCTTGGATAAGTTGGATACCATCTTAATAATAATAATAATTCCATAAGTGCAAAGTAGATGCAACTCTGCGTACCTTCCTGATGTCATGTATGGGGAACCGGAGAACGGTCCTTCGCTATCCAGGATGTCGACAGATCGGAGGGAACAGTGAACCGATAAGGATCGAGCGTGGTATATTCCAGGGTGACAGTCTGAGTCCATTGTGGTTTTGTCTAGCCTTAAACCCTCTTAGCACACTGCTGGAGGGTTCAGGTCTAGGCTATCGGTTGAGGATAGGTGGTCAGGTTATATCTCACCTTCTTTACATGGATGATCTAAAACTCTTTGCCCCCAACAATTTGCAACTAATGAAGCTACTGAAGATAACAGAAATGTTCAGTAGTGGCATCAGAATGGAATTTGGTGTGGACAAATGTGCAGTCATTCATGTGAAGCGAGGGGAGATTATGGAATCCGTGGGAATTCAACTCTCGGATTCCATACAACTTAGATTCCTCTCGTCAACAGAAACCTACAAGTATTTGGGTATGTCGGAAGCATTAGGAATCAATATTGCCGACATGAAACAATCGTTGAAGGAGCGCTTCTTTGGCCGCCTGAACAAGGTGCTGAGCAGTCTTTTGTCAGGTGGAAACAAGGTGCGCGCCTTCAACAGTTGGGTCATGCCGGTTTTGATGTATTCTTTCGGCATACTCAAATGGACTCAGACAGAACTTGATGCCCTTGATAGGAATCGGATGCATCACCCACGGTCGTCGGTGATGAGACTGTATATCCCGCGGAAGTGTGGGGGTCGTGGTTTTTTAAATGCTAAGACCCTACACAACCGTGAGGTATGCAGTCTCAGGGAATACTTCGTAGAAGCCGACGTGGGGATGCACCGAGATGTGGTCTCAGTGGACAAGAGCCTTACCCCGCTCTCCTTGGCTAACGAGAACTGGCGCATAACTAAAGTATTAGACACTAATGACCGCAAGGAGGTATGGCAAAGCAAGGAGCTACACGGACGCTTTCACCGGGTCTTACATGGAACCGATGTAGATTTCTTAGTGTCCGTATCCTGGCTACGTGTCGGTGACCTTTTCGGGGAAACCGAAGGTTTTGTCTGTGCAATAATGGACGTAGTTATGATGACGAACAACTACCGGAAATACATTGTGAAGGATGGCACGGTTGGCATATGTCGGGCATGCCACCGTCCTGGAGAATCGATCCGTCACATTATTTCTGGGTGTTCTCGTCTGGCTAATGGAGAAGACACAACCTCGTTGCCAGGATTATTCACCAGCAACTTGCTTTCAAATACAACCTTGTGGAAACAGAAGTGCCATACTATAAGTATGCGCCCGACCCAGTTCTCGATAATGGCAATATTTCGTTGTATTGGGATCGACCTATCGTCACTGACAGGACTATTGTTGCCAATAAGCCTGACAATGTGGTGATAGATCGATCGGAGCGTCGCGCAATGATTGTTGATACTCGTATAACAGTCCCGCATGACGAGAACCTCGTGAAAGCAGAGAAAGATAAGAAATTCAAGTATCTGGATCTGGCTTGCGAGGTTGTCGACATGTGGCAAGTGAATACAGCAGTCATTGTGCCGATAGTCGTGTCTGCCAATGGCTTAATAGCCAAGAGCCTCGACGAACACCTAAGGACGCTCTCGCTTGGTAGCTGGATCAAGGGCTTGATTCAGAAGGCAGTACTTCTGGACACGGCGCGCATTGTCAGGAGGTTCCTCTCTCAAGAGCCCTGACCACCGGTAGTTCGGACTCTGTTCCCAATGCTGGTGGACCACTATTTTTTATATTTTTAAATGTTTTTTATATACCTTTTTGTAATTAATATTTAAAAATGTATTTAATATGTTATAAAATGAATAAAGGAAATAATAACAATAATAATTTATTTATTTTCAGACCATGGTGTCCATTTTGTTAGTAACAATGTTCTTGAAGACTAGTGTTAGTAAACTTAAGCTACCCACAACAAAGCATAAAAAGGATGTAAACACAACGATCACTGCTGCGCCATCCCATGACAAATGGAGCAGCAGTGACTGATGTAACTGCAGTCCAGCCGACTAGCGATCATGCTAAGGATGCTGTTGGCGCTGCTACGTACTCTACGCACCAGGGAAGCGCATCTTTTCCGCATTGTAGCGTAAAAGCAGTATATGCGATTCTCAGCAAACATCCCTGATGCACTACAGAATCGCCGCAGCCCCATCAGCACCCTCAACGCATTATTAAATTGGATTCGGAGGGCACTGTAAGACTTTTGAGTATTGTCAGCCCACAAGCTGCACGTGTAGAAGGATGTACAGTAAGATCGGAATAGTGTAATTTTGACTTCTGTCGAACAACGTGCAAACCTGCGGGCTATCATGTTCGCTCGCACTGCCAGTGTCCTACGTTCCCTCTCCATATCATCATTGTCTTTGAGGTCAGAGGTAAGTATATGTCCTAGGTACTTAAATTTATACACCCTACGCAAGGCTGTACCATTCAGTATAATATTGGGAAACACGATACCTGTACTGTTTCCTCTGGCCTCAAGGACCATGAGTTCACCTTTGAGTGGATTATATGCTAAACCATGTTGCTCAGCATAAGCTTCACAAATGGCAAGCAGTTTTTTAATACCACACACTGATGCACTCAGTAGCACCATGTCATCAGCATAGCTTATGTTGCTTACATTAATTCCGTCTATGTGACAACCTATCCGGGTACTACTGAGTGCCACAATCAGATCATTCATATACAGTTTGAATAGGGTTGGAGAGGACAATCCCCCATGCCTCACCCCGCCTCCAACCTGTACGATTGTGACATGCTTTCTGACTATCGCACGCCATTGACCTGATTACCGTACCAGTACTTGCAGATGTTGATGAGTTCTGTTGGTAGATTAGTGTTATGTAACTTTTTCCTTAGAATATCATAGGAAACCAGGTCAAAAGAAAGATCGAGAAAGCATGCGTGAACTGTTGTTTGGCGTTTAGTCTAGTATTTGACAGCATGCTTAACACACAGAACTGAACTTTCAGTGGAGAGTTCGCTCCAAAATCCGAACTGATTGTCATGAAGCTCAATGTGTTTGGTCAGCTGTGAGTTCAACACGCTGTCAAATATCTTCGAAACCACTGTGGCAAGAGATACAGGTCTGTAGTTTTTCTTATCTGATAGATCAGCGGTCTCATTTTTAACAATAGGTATAACAATTGTTTTAATCATCTCTTCAGGTAGATATGAATGGCTCAGACAAAGGTTAAACAGCATAGACAAAAATCTCGGTAAGTGGGGTCCAGTTTGTTGCAGATGTTCAATACTTAACCCGTCATGGCCGGGAGATTTACCTCTAGCCATTGATTTTATTATCAACTGCACATCTCTGGTGGTGCATCTAAAACCTAATTTTTCACCGTTCCTAACATTAATCATCGACTGCGAGGACCCCAATGGCGATTTTACAGTAAAATGTTGTCGAAACAGATCGGCTATTACACAAGTATCGCTTGCACCATCGATACACGCAGGACGAGACGGTTTGTTATTAAGTTTATTTGTGGCTTTCCAAAAAGATCGAAAATCGTTTTTTGAGTGATGAGAGGCCAGAATATCCATTTTCACCTGATCTTGATGGTTCTGACACCATCTCAGTCGGTTCTTAAAGGTTTTCCTGGCCTCATACATGTCGTACATCTTAAGACAAACTACTCGACAAGATGAATCAAACGTGTCCAAATTCGATGGGGTTATGACATTCTAAAATGGAGTTCCTATGGTCAACTTCCAGCTCCTTCATCAGATCAGTTCCATGTCATCATAATATTGCATTGATAGGCGATATAAATATACGTGCGTAAAATTTTAGATCAATCAGAAACTAAGAAGTGTGTTAAAAACTCGTAAAATTCATTCACTGAAAATGTAAATTTAACTTTGTAATCCTATACATTTGTATTACCAAGTCATACATACATTGCATTTTTTTTAGTTTTCCCATGATTTATACACTTAACACTAATTGTATTCTTCTATGTCTGCTAGAAGTGCCTTAGACTTTTGATAATCGGTCAGTCAGTCAGTCAGTCAGTCAGTCAGTGAGTGAGTGAGTGAGTGACAAAACTAAAGAACTTTGATTAGTTATAATTCTTAAACAACTGGTTCAAAAAGAATGAAATTTGAAATATACCGTGTTTATACAATGCCTAATTGGTTACTAAAAATTATTTCTAGTTTTATACACAACGAAGTTATAGGAGGTCGAAAATGGCCTGAACTACTTCGAGAAAAGGATTGTACGGCCGTGCCGCTTTATTGCTCGACTTGGCGGGGGAAATGCCGTGTCCCCAGATATGTTACAAAACAAAACCCTGTGCGATCCACCAGGCTGTTAATCCGGTATAGAGATTAGATGTAAACCTTTTTAAATTACAAGTAGAGATGTAATCCTTTTTAAAACCTCAATAAAAATTAAACCGAAATGACTAAAATGAGGAAACTTAAATCGCAACACTGGACGTGGGTGCGACACTCCGGTGGTCGCTTCTCGGGTAGTGACGTCATAAACATACAATTTGCGATCGAACATACTAACGCAAAACCCGCTGTTGTCACCTTTAAAAATTGAATTTTAGTAATTTGGAAATTGTAGTAATTTGGGCAGAAAAATTAAGCATTTTGTTTGTTATTATGTAAATTGGGAAACGCCCCTTTTGGATCGGTCAGGTTTTTTTACATAATTGTAAAGTTTATTAATGAACCTAAAGCAACAAATGGCGCCACAAACCTTACACGTAAAGTACCTACATTACGTGCCTATAAATTAATAGTACCTAGGTATAAGTCTTATGACTCAGACAAGACAATCCACTTTCACCTGCTAGGGTTCATTTACAATTTGTCCGGATGAGGTGGTGTTGAATTGTTTTAATGTTTTCTTTTATATTTCACACTGTATTTTTTGAACACAATGAAAAAAGAAAGAGCAAGAGAACCTAAATGCTCGTTTTAATACGTACAACAACAACGGTGCGAAGACTTTGTTATGTTAGAGAAAGTTCACGTAAGCGTTAATAACAATTAAACGCTATCTACTCGCATACCTACTAGCTAGGTATACTCGTAGGTATGTGTCTGTGCACACAACACATGAACGACGCAGAATTATGAGGCAGTTGTTTAAATGTCACCCTCATTAGGAAAGGTTCTTGCGCCAAATAACTGAAAGTCACGTTACAACAACTAAGAAATTGAGCAACAAAAATTGAAACACGCTCCGTTGTCGATCTGAGAGGTTCTCTTAATAAGTGTTACTGCTGTAAATGGGATCGGGATGTGTTGGTACCTACCTAAAAGTAACCATTATTTTGTGCTAAAATTGAAATTTTAAAGCTTTTCAAGCCTTTATAGCGTACATAGGTACTTCTAATGTTATGATACGCAAGGTGATTATGTAGGTAACAAAAATGTTATTTAGTTAAGCTTACTTAAGAACAGCTTAGAAATATCGAAGATTCTTAATATTTAAAGAGTATTAGTCAAGACATGTAATAATCCAATAGAACGCTATCAAGGGGATTATCAACGCTCACCTTACGGCAGTAAATGTAAGAGGAAATCTAATAACAGTCCGTTTTATAGTCAGTGTATATCATTCTTTATTAATTTTATGTTTTGCGGAAAGTAATAACACCTAAGAGCAAGCAAAATTATGAGCAGATCATTATTTTAATTATACAACGGCAACATTTATGACGACACTCTTTATATTTTCTCTTTATATTGTACGTACCTACGTAATTTGTGACGCACACATCATTGGTAAGTTCAGAGTTCTTTGTCAAATTGTTTTCACGAATTTATGTATGGCAAACGTATGTCTTACATAAAAGTTATCTCTGAAAGCCTTTTCATATTTGTTTGTTTTCAAAAAGAATTACTTTATTTGTATTTACATTTTTATTTATTTGCAAATTTCTGTCAGTGCGTATTTGTTTGGACTTTTTTAAAACGGTAGATGTGTAACATTTAGAACTGTAACGGTGTGGTGTGCGGCATTTCTAGGAAAGTGAGGAAATAGAATCAAGTATAATACCCAGGTATTTCAAATCTACCGTCTATTATACATATAATTAATCGTACTACAATCTTACAAGTTTCCTAAACACCGTACCTACGTCAAACACAAAGTTATGTGATCGCGCAAACTATTTTAAGCGTAGATTTAAAGGCTACCCTGCCTGGTCCTGAGTTCGATTCTCAGTGTTACTTGGTTATTCCATCATAAATTTCTCAGTAATAGCCACGATTTCTTTTTTTTTTTTTGGCGGGTGGAAAATCATCAAATAACCCCTCCCGCTCTTGGGCAGAGCGAAAGGGAGTGTCAGACTTCTACGGACTAAAAACCACCCAAGTTCCTTCTGAGCCCTATATGTCGAGGCCGCGGTTACTTGTGAGCAACCCGCAGGCCCGACGGGTGTCGGCCCTTGCCCTACCATGTTGCTGACATCTCTTTGAGGCGCGCGTGGAACACGAACGCGCCGTCGACACGGCCTGTCGTCGTCGTAAGACGGACGGACAGCAAGCTAGCCCATCACTCACCGTCCACAGGCCCGCCGCGGTGAAGCCACCACGTGGCCCCCGACGCCCGGAGCGCTTCCCACGGCGGCTGGGACGAGAGGTTCTCTTCCTCTCGCATTCCACCACCTCCGTCGCTAGCATCACTGCTTCGCAGAAGGAGGCGACGGCGTCCCATTCCTCCTCGCCCCGGACCATGGCTTACACCAGGGCCGGACGCGAGAGGTCGCCGCCGCCGATCGCCGCTAAGACAACACGGCGGGGCTCCGCCCAAGCTCGGCACACCTCCACTGTGTGCTCCACCGTGTCCTCCGGCCGATCCTCACAATGGTGGCATCCGAGGTCTACTGCTGCCTCATGGAGAAGGTGGCATATGCCCAGTTTCTGAAGTCTTTTAAACTCTCATTTGTCTATTGACTATAAGAATAAAGGGACTTTCGAACCAATAAAGGGTGTAAAAGTACCCTTAACGCAAACGAAGGGAATTTGTTCTCCCCACCACTGCGAGCATTTTTTGGTTCTAGACCATACCTGGGAACCCCCTAGTTACGGAGTTATTGGGGGTCAAAGTTCCAAATTTTGCACAGCTGTTTTTGTAAATACTAGTTTTTCAGGTTATAACTTTACTTAAATTACCTCCATGACCCGTTTACTATTCAAAGCATCCACTAGCACAATGTTTTAAGAGTGCTACATTGAGTTTTACCGTAAAATGTGATTTATGACCCCAAAAAAAAAGTCGTTTCCCAGCAAACATTTTTGCGTAGGGGTTACTTAGTTTGATGTACAGAATGTTTGGTTGACGTATGTGTGAAGGGTAAATTTACACTCTGTATACATACGCACCTATTGCGCTTTCTGTCGTAAAGTACGTGACAAACTGCATAACACGAACTGCGTAACAAAGATTATAAAAGTCCAATTTATAAGAACCAAATACATCATCTTACATTTAAATCTCGTGTAGGTTGCATTTTATATCTATATTGTACTAATCAAATGTTCACAAGTGCTTGCGTTTGCCCGCCAGTTTTATTACATAAGATTATTTGTAAACTTTTCCTTCGCGTCTAATTTTATATCTTCTAGACTTTAAAAAAGGAAATGAGTCATGACGTAGACATGGATGTCGCTTACGTACGCTGAGCATGTTGCACGTATTCACATCCGAGTATACTTGTCAAAATATGTCAAGTGCGAAGGAAATTATTTTATAATAGGTGTCGGTTTACCAGAGTATCTTATTTACATGAGAAAATAAGGCCAACACCGCTCTAACTTGATTTTATTTATTGCATTAATCTTAATGATTAATGCAATAAATAAAACTTAAAGGCAAATTGACATAATCGCCATGCTTGGTTGACAGTCTGACGATCGTGATTTGTTGCTTTTGGTAGACAAGGTCCCCCAAAACACGCCCCGAAAGGTGATGGCCGTAAGGCTAGTCCGTGGGTACCGCACGATCTCCCGCGAGGCGGCGAACCTCCTTGCCGGATTGCCGCCATGGGATCTGGAGGCGACATGGAGAGAGCGACTGTCGCAACCCCGTGCAGGGCACGCCACGATAGCGGCGGTAAGTCCCCTCTTGTATGTTTCGGGAGGTACCTGCACCGAATCCAGGCGGGAGGAAACGCCCGGGTGTCATCACTGTGAGGATCGGCCGGAGGACACGATGGAGCACACCGTGGAGGTCTGCCCCGCTTGGGCTGAGCTCCGCCGTGTTCTCGTAGCGGCGAACGGCGGCGGCGACCTCTCGCGTCCGGCTATGTATGTATGTATGTTCCACCGTAGCGCCTAGACTACTGAACGTATTTTAATAAATGAGGTGTCAATAGATTTGTAAGAATAGCCCGGGTGACATAGGCTATATAAGAATTTTAACAATTCTTTTTATGACTGAATTTAAATGTCAAATTCTAAACTGGAAAAAAATTAAATTGAGATAATCATAACATGTTTGGTACCCAAACCAATATTATGGTAATAACATACAACAATGGTATAATATTATTATTATGTTATGGTTTAGTACAAATTCCATTTTGTACTAAACCATAACCCATTTGACAGTTAATCGATGGACACTATGATAGCCACTGTCATTTAAAGATACGTAATAGCCCCGCTGAAGTATAAAATATATTTTATACTTCAGCAGGGCTATTACGTATCTTTAATATTAACTGCGCTTAAAGTTTTTTTTTGTTATAAGACTGCTATTAATAGTATTGAATAAAAAAAAAACAAAATTTGGCCTTAGAGTGATTGTGCACTGAGAGTTGGTTCAGCGTAGGAATTCATTCAGCGTGGGTGTTGAGGCCGCGTAGTCGTCTCATAGACGCCACGTAGACGCCGCCGGCTGAATTCAAGAGGCGTTTTGGTACAATTTATACATTGGTGAAACACTGAATGTGTATAGCTATAGGTGAACTGAATCACTCGACTATTTTGTCCAATATTTAATTTCTTAAACTCTTGCGAATACTCGAATAAATCCATACCGAACTGTTCCAGATAGTCGCTTGTCCTAGGGCATGGCGAAGTACACCGGGACGTTTACCTAATCAACTTACGATTGAATCAACACTGAAACAACTTGCGACTCACAGATGCGCCTGTTGAAAATATATCATTCCATGATTAAACCTGCCGTACTGTATGGATCGCAATGCTTGGCTGCGAAGAAGATGGGTGAAAAATATCCATGTAAAGAATATTCAGGTGGATGTTTGGTGTGACAAGAATGGATAAGGAACGGGTATATGAACTTTAAAGGTTGCACCAATTACAGAAAAGGAAAAGGAAATCGACTGTCTTGGTATGGACATGTGATGATGAGAGACGAATCGCATCACTAAAATTTCTCAATATTTTTTACAGGATTAATATTTAATTAAAGACCAAAATCCGACAGAAACAACCTCTACTAAAAAATAAAATAATTCAAATACTGTCGCCTTTTATTTTTTTTCTTTTTGGGGGTTTGGAAATCATCAAATAACCCCTCCCGCTCTTGGGCAGAGCGGAAGGGAGTGTCAGACTTCTACTGACTAAAAACCACCATGTTCCTTCTTAGCCTTATATGTCAAGGCTGCGGTATCTCTTACAACATCCCGCAGCCCCGACGGGCGTCGGCCCTTGAAGCGAGCGTGGAACGCGAACGCGCCGTCGACACGGCCTATCGTCGTCGTAAGACAGATGTACGGCGATCTAGAAATACTGTCGCTTTACGTTTAATAAAAGTAGAATATTTTAAACCAAGCGAATTCAAAGACTGAGACGCATAACTCAACTCTTTTTTGGTTGCGCAGCGTTTACGCAACGGTAGCATGATATCTACCGCTTAACGCGAAATCATCCTCAGAAAATCTATTTTTAGCAGTCGACGTTTTAGGTATGATGAATCAATTAATGGTTTTTGGGATCACGAGTTGTACCTATTTCTAAGTACTGATTTAGTTTCTATGCCAATTTCCGACCACTGAGTTTTAGTTAGGTACTACCTACTTGGCACACAAACTGATTGGAATTGAATAATTATTGAAATTACTCCAATTGTTAACTTGATATTCTGGGAGTTTATGTGTGTCATGACGTCAACATATACACATACATACACATTGTATACACATTATTATTTACTGTGTACGCAATGTAAATTACTGTTACTATTAGCCTGTGTCATCCTACTGCTGGAAAAAGGCCTCCCTACATTGCTAGAAGATTATAAATATAATCGGGTTTTTCACCAAAAACTCTAATTAGTCCGTATGTTAGATTATCGAAAAAAAAAATAAGTTAAAAAACTAAAACCCGTATCAAATAAATGTAAATTGACGAAAATAAAATGAGCCAAAGATCATGAGTGGCTTTTGAGTTACTTTGTGGGTAAAATAGTACTAACCTTTTGACGTCACACGACTTGACACGACTTTTCGAAGCAGTGTATTATGTCTTTATGTCTTCATTCTTTGTTTACGTGAAAAAGAAAAAATACGTGTCCATTATTTTTTGGAAATCTATCTGTCGGGCTAATTAATTTTTTTTAATGAAATACCCTATTTTTTGAGCAGCGGTGGCCTAGTAGTGGCGGCCTCGACTTACGAACATTAGGTCGTGGGTTCAAACCCAGGCAGGCACATTACTTTGTGTAATTTATTTCTGTGACTGCCGTCGACGTCACGTGGCTTTCAATTCTTTTAAAAAGGCTTCTCGTTTCTTTTGTTATGGTCTCCCCAAGAAACAATGAAGCGTGGCTTTGACCGCAGGGTCTCCAGTTTTATAGTGTTTAGGGTTGTATGAGTATACATAAAATAATATAACATCACGCCTTCTAATCCTCGAAGGGTTAGACAGACGTAGACGCCTGCACGGAATTCAAACATAACTTTACGCCATTTATAGGGGCGCCAATAGCCTATTGCCATCAACCGGACACAATTATAGACTCCAAATGAAACATTTCTAATGGAAAGACCCAATAACACTTTGTCCGACCCGAGAATGGTACCCAGGAACTCATGCTTAGAAGTCAAGTGCAAGTAAAAATCAGGTCCAAAAAATCACATTTCGTAGTTAGAGAGGTGGTGGTGGTGGAGGCGGTGGTTAGAGATATTCAAAACAAATTAATTCATTTATTTAACAGTACATAAAATCCCGTTTTTTAGTAACACATACAGATTCAAATCACTAGTGTTAGAACATATAATTATTTCTAAAACAATAATATTTAACTTCAACTCTAAAATTTAACTCAACCCTATTTTGTTAAGAACAAAGTACGGAAGCCTAATTGAACGAGCACGACTCGCTCCTGGTCCGTTTTTCAGTAAACAATGTTGGCTAACAAGTTTGATGTTTTCTCTTTAAAGAATTTCGCTGTAAGGCTGCGTTACAGTATAAAGACGTAAGTAGACGTGTAATACAAAGACGTGTTGTTGCTATGAACTCTCAGTTTCAGTGGAATACTGTTTTATGGTACCGCGTATATAATCATGGTTTATGCCTTATTCTACTTATTTGGTAGAGCTACATGGTACATCGCAATTACTTACATAAAAACGAAATTATAGATATCTTTTAAACAACCTAAACAGATACTTGATAATGAGTAGATGATCATGGAAGACATGAATACGCATTAAGTTGCTAACTAGCTATTCTTATTACCGCAGCATGTGCTTCGTAATGCTATTCATACGTTACAATGTGCATTACAGCGCACACGTGTGCTAATGAAAGTACAGTAAGAACATAGACTTACACGTTCCACATAATATTCTTGTTTTTATCTTTATAGATATTAGGATTAAGTACATTACGTAGGTTACGCAGTTGTTGTGTCAACTATTTAGCACAACTTAGGTAAATAGCTCATATAATTCTGGGCTAAAAGAAGTGAAGTGCTTAGTTTGCACAACAGAGAAGATATATTAATATTAAGAGAGGAGATATATATAACACGTGGTACATACTTGATATCTCTTGTGTACCTTGCTGTGATGCCACTAATGTAAACAAGGCTTTACTGCAACCATGTAAAAATAAGTCGCGGAAAAGACCTTTCATATTATTTTCGGTAACATTTCCCCCTTCATTGTGCAGCGTTTTAAATGTGAAATAAAAAGGCCTAGGGGAAGCTGTATATTGTAAGAATTCAATTGTTTAGAAGCGCTCACACAATAGCACAAACCAGCATTGTACTGATACAATTTGTACACGGTTGCGCTGTACGCCTGTGGTACGTAATAGAATTATCGAATGTTTGTTTGTAACAAGATGCTGCACTTCCAACTATAGGTACAATCTGTTTGCGTTTAAGACTAACGTTCAAATGGGAAACTTAACCTACTCGTACTATTTAACTAACACAAGTGAAATATAATAAGTTTCTCTACAGCTCACGGCCAAACCAATTAGTTGGAGTGCCCCTTAACAGGCGATATTTGTATATAGACCCTAAAGATAATATTTAATTATTAGTGGAAGACTTTCGCCATATATTTTGCTCAATTAGTTCAATTGGTAAGTAGTTATATTTTGTTTACCTTATTGATTTGTTGTAATGGATCTTACTTCACACCTCTAACTTTGCGGCGCAGTGGCTCAAGCAGTTGACTGCTGCGCTACGTGTCGCGGGTCCGATCCCCGCACGGAACAAAAATTTGTATGGCCTACAATAGTTGTTTCGGGTCTGGGTATTTGTGTATTAGTTTGAATGTTTATGAACGCACCCTCAATACAGGAGAAATGACTACTTAGTTAAAAAAAAACTTTATTAGTTATTTGGGTTCGCTTGCTACATTGTTATGTATATACCTAATTAACTCAGCGAGTCAATTTAGGTGTTTCCGAGCGGGGTGATTGTGTTATTACTTGAAATCCTTGAGACAAAATCATAAAAAAATATTCACGTTTCATGAGAAATAGGTACGTAGCGTGTCTGCAGCGAAACTAATTTATTTATTTTTATTACTTATTATCTGCAGTTGCAGTCACCGTCGGCTATTTTTTCAGGCGTTTGATGAAATGATCAGCACAATTACTAGACTAGTTAATTGCAGATTAAAATGGGTGTTAAAATGAACTATTGCGAAAAATTAAAGAAACTTGATTGAAGGCCAATAACTGGAAGGGAGCCCAATTAGATTAGGCTTTACAGGCTTTGATATCTTTGGTTGCAGTTTTCATTACTACGATCGACAACGACATTGAATTTAAAAGATATATGACTTGATCAATGTTTGGACTTTAAAAGAGACAGTGATCTGAGTTTGTTTCGGCTGTTTCTTCTCAGTCAGGTACGAAACATTAGCCCTTTCTAGTTTTAAAACAGAACATGAAGGACGTGTAAAAATGTTGTGTAAAACCAATTTACTGAAGTAAATGTGATTTGTGACACAAAGCCATTTTCTCTACCTGCAGAACCGTCCATACTAACCCATCTTAAGGGATCACCAGTAAATTAATACTCACAAAAGGTACCTATTACACCCGCCACGCACCTACTCGTATATACCTCGTACATATGTATGTTGTATATGTCGTTCGCAAAACCTTCAGGAAATTTGAAACCAAACCGTTTATTTTCGAACGTGCGTGTAAACCATATTTCTTTCCATATGCCGCCAATATCGACGTCTTATATAAAAACTGGGCAAGTGCAAGTCGGACTTGCACGTGAAGGGTTCTGTACCATTGTAGTAGATATTGAGAGATTTTACATGTTATTTCAGCACCATAGCCTTAGACTTCTTATAGGTTTTTCTGTGATCTACATGGGTTTTCGTGTGCACCAATTTATGTATTTTTTGATAATGTTTTGTTCAGAAGTTTCGGAAATAAGAGGGTCAGATCAGGGGAGATCTTTCACAATAGCATTTTCATTTGATATATCACACGGTACAGTTTGCAAAACTTATAAAAAAAACTATTAAGCTCCCCAAAAGTGGGCCGTGCGTACCCCGACGTACATAAAATTCATTTATGTACCAAATTTCAACTTAATCGGTCCATTAGATTCGGAGCAAATTGGCTATGACAGACGGACAGACAGACAGACACGAGTAATCCTATAAGGGTTCCGTTTTTTCCTTTTGAGGTACGGAACCCTAAAAATGTTTGTAATTACGCAAACAATTCCAAACAACTTAGCCTAGAGCCAAGTTATACTTCCATTAGCAATTTAACTTTGTTTCTTAATGATTCAGATGTAATGTTATGTTACCTACCTATACGCGGTCATTTGGTAATTGGGTGCAAAGCTTGAAAGGGTACCAAGCCGACGCCGAACCCCAACATAGTTAGGAAAAGGCTCGGCAATTGATGGTTTTTGAAAGATTTATTTTTGTATCATAAAAGTATCAGTTTAACATCCTAAACAGTGAAGATTTTTCACAATCACCAGTTTATGGTAAACAAAATGTCCAAACAAATTTTAAAGCTCGATATCTCCAAAACAACCTACCTTCGACTTTAAGTAGTATCGGGGTCTAATTCTGGAAAATTAGGTCTAGATCACCCATTTCAAAGAATGCACCCAATTACGAATCTTTAAAAGAATTCTTTTCATCTTTTGTACATCTGTTTTCTTTCCCTTTT
This sequence comes from Diarsia rubi, assembly GCA_932274075.1. Lineage (NCBI taxonomy): Eukaryota > Metazoa > Arthropoda > Insecta > Lepidoptera > Noctuidae > Diarsia > Diarsia rubi. The sequence goes on along the minus strand of OW026424.1, from coordinate 11,422,303 downwards.
GGGAAAGAATCGATATGGCATATCAACCTGCCCGCCATTTTGATTTTCTTTCGAAATCGCGGCCCACGATGTTAGTGGTATGTATAAATAGCGGACATATAGACGAACAACAAATGTCCAGTAACACGTAACCCTAAAGTGTCACGTAACCGAGACATTTGAAGGTAAAGATCGACAAATGAGTACAACGACAATTATTGAAAATATACTTATTACCTGTATAGGCTTTAAATTGTATCCAAATAATCGTTCCCAGGTTGATTATTATTATGCGCACGAGAAAATCGCTTCGCATCGCAATAAAACGCAATGAACGTCAAAGAATAGTTTTCTCGTGCTCCTAGTAGTACGTAATGTACCTACACTCTTTCAATAAACAGTAATAATAATAACCAATGCCTATAGACACCACGTAAAAGGTCTAATTTTTATGTGATCATTGTACTCATATGTCGAACTTTAACTTCAAATATCTTGATAACGTGACACTTTGGGGTACCATGTTACATGAAATTTTTGTTTGTCTAGATCTCCTCTACCCATACATACCAATTTCAACATGGGCCGTGATTTCTAAAGAAAAACAAAATGGCGGTGGGTCGATATGCCAGCTTCCATCCAAAAATGTCTAAACCCTTTGTCTTTCTAGTTTTTACACAAGTTAAACCCTTGGCGGAGCTATGTACAAGTAGGATTGTAGGGATGTTACATGGTATTTGTTTAGCCTACGGATGTTTGCCATAAATCCTTGTAACATTAAAAGTAACCACACCTACGTTTGACAAGCAATCATGCTGTGGGATATATCTATATATTAATACAAAAGTTTTTATGTAGGTGGTAATCTTCGAAACTAATGAACCAATTCAATTATTTTTACTGATAAAAAGAGGACTAAGTTGCGGGGGAAGTGCTTTAAAATAAACAAAGAGCAAAGAAGGTCCTCGTAATACTTAATTAAAAAGTAGAGGCAAGGTGCAAGGTTGGGGCCGCGGGTAGTCCAACGGTTATCGCAGCCTCGACATAGAGGGCGAAGAAGGAACATAGGTGGTTTTTAGTCAGTAGAAGTCTGACACTCCCTTTCGCTCTGCCCAAGAGCGGGAGGGGTTATTCGATGATTTTACAACCACCAAAAAAAAAAAAGGTGCAAGGTTGATTGGGAAAATTTAGCAGTTTCGGGTAGCTTGTGTACATGAACCAAACGTGCAGCGTTTAGATCCATCAAGATGAAGTATACCTACGAACAAAATATTAATTCCATTTCCAGTATCAGAGTAATGGAAAAGGCCTAATTACCGATCTAGTCTCTGTCACTTCTCAATTATTTGGTTCCTGATGCCATCAAAATACCAATTAGTATTTCACAAGGGTCAACCGCCGTCAGGCAACGGGCATCCAATTAATTTCGAATAAAGATGACGAATATATTTTGTTGGGTCGATTAGCTAGCTAGACAAATTTCTAGACTTCTGACTTCTGTCTTGGTTTGTATCTGTCTTAGTTCTTAGATACAATTGAGACAAAACCCAGTGAAAAAAAAGTTGCCTTTTATTTATCGGGGCCACTAACGTAACTATATACATTTAAGAGGTAATTATTACTTATTTATTAGAGTACATAGAGGTCCACTGTGTTAGTAACAATAATAATACTGGTGTTGGTTTAGTAAAAGAAAATAGGCTCGATTCCAGACCCGGCTTTTCAAGCAACTTTTTCAAAAAAGGAATACTGGTGTTTTATTCTTCACCCAAAATCAGGATCATGGTTTCTTTGACAACTTTGCTCTACTAACTATAATTTCAGATTGAGCTAACATTAAATCACTCAGCATAAATTGATTTAACTGAGTCTGGTCCGAGTTTTGACCTTTACCGCAATACTAAATTCAGTTTGTTGTTATCTCCTTTATGCATATAGTGCCGTCGTTCGTTAGACTATCACGTTGGTCTTGTGGTCACAAGCACGACTGCTGTGCATAGTCCTTGCTGGTTGCTTCTTGCTGCGTGCTGGTTTGATTCCCGGGTCGGGCAAAATGTCATTGGGTTTTTCTATCAGGAATTTGTCAGTAACAGCCTTGGAGTCTGGAATTGTGCCCGGTTGATGGCGACAGGCTCGCCTCATAATACATGGTACACCTCTGCCTAAGTCTTCGAGGGCTACAGGCGTGTTGTTATATTATGTGTTATGTATAGTCTCATTAGTGGCCAGGGAAATGAAAAGTTACCATTGTTCCATACATTTTAGACATGATCGTAGTGTGGTCGTGGTTTTTTTGTTTGTTCAGTTTTTTTCTACGCAATAAAGAATAAGAATAAAAGACTATTCTTCTTCTATTTGGTTTAGAAAGGTTGTGTGTCGTGTATTGTTTACGGAAACTTGATTATGTCACAGTTCAGAAATAGTTGCAATAACGTTACATAATGTATTATTAAACAGCTGGTTGTCAAGGTAAGAGCGACGCTTTTTAGGGTATCTACTCAAACGGAACGTTATAACTGTGTTTCTTTTTTTTATCTCCAGCTATATTTAGAAAGGAAGGTAATGAAAATTTTAATAGCCTTTCCAAATCAAGGTTCGTATATAAGTAACAAAAAACTACCATCTACAATACTATTTTATTACTTTTTATTTTTTATTTTATTTTTTTATAAGTAAAGCTACATTTAGTCCTAGAGAATAGTAGTTTAAATATATAAATATATAAATAATTTACATGTAACCTAATACGCATAGGATATTTTGTATTATTGATATGTTCCAGTATAAAATTGCCTCGCTTTGTATAGATTTCCCATAAAATGAGAGATCCGCATATTCTGATTTCTGTAGCTTGATTGTTCGTCATGCGTACTTAAAAAGAAACCATGACGCTATATTCTTAGTAGTTTCCTGTTTGATCAATGAACTAAAAGAACATCTTATAATAGCATTGCAAATTGGAAAAGATAATTGAATTGCAGGGACGGTCTTGGTAGCATTTACTATATTATACATAGCAGACATTACATAGTTTTATATATACCTCTGCTTAGATTGGCCCGCTATGTGTCCCGCCGTGTAATAGCACTTAGGACAAAGGACAGTTGTGTGTCTCCTGAGTCACCGGCGCTTGCGCAGCCCGCGATTATATTATATAAAGGGTGAAAAAGTACCCTTAATGCAAACGAAGGGCACTTGTTCTCCCTACCACTGCGATTATTTTTTGGTTCTAGACCATACCTGGGAACCCACTAGTTACTGAGATATTGGGGGTCAAAGTTCCAAATTTTGCACAGCTGTTTTTGTAAATACTAGTTTTTTAGGTTATAACTTTACTTAAATTACCTCCATGACCCGTTTACTATTCAAAACATCCACTAGCACAATGTTTAAAGAGCGACATTGAGTTTTACCGTAAAATGTGATTTTTGACCCCCAAAAATAAAAGTCGTTTCCCAGCAAAAAAAAATGCGTAGGGGTACTTAGTTTGATGTACAGAATGCTTGGTCGACGTATGTGTGAAGGGTTAATTTACGCCCTGTATATCAAACGAGGTTCCGTATAAGTCCTTTAGCTCAGTAGATTATGTTTATTAATTAGTTTGGAACAAGAAAATCTTGACAAGAAAAGCAATTAATAGATAAAGTCTACACAAAGAAACCAATTTGCCTACAACATAAATGTGTGCACAAAATAATTTATTATACAATTTACTTTGTTTTAACAAACTTAATGCCTATTTGTGAAACTAAGATTACTTTGCCAAAAATAAATAAATAAATAAATAAATATCCTTGGACATTTCACACAACGCCATCTAGTCCCAAGCTAAGCAACCTAATGCTTGTGTTATGGTAACGAGATGGCTGATAAACTACTAAAATGTTTGAGCAATACAAAACAAAATGTTTCGAGAGTGATTACGAGTGAGAAAAGTAGATGTTAACTTTAATGAATGTATTGTGTATTGCTAGCTGTCGAGTTTTTAAGCGTTTGTAAACTTCTGTGTTCATTTGTGCAGTATTGTACGAGTCACCGAGTTAAAAGTTTTGATAATGGCGAAAATAATATTTAGATTTTTTTTATGAATTTTAAAATCATTTTCTCTACATTGTGAACCGTAACAGAACATAACATCACGCCTGTAATGCCTAGAGGTTTAGGTAGAGGTGTACCCAATGGTAGTGCAATCACATTTCGCCAGTTGTGTCTAAGCCTCATGTAATACCGACGTATTTTTGGTGAAATATCTTTAATATTAAATTGAATTATTTCACGCTATTAGAGGTATACGAAGAAACGTGATCACTCGAGCTAGACAACATAGCAATATTAGGTATAAGTCTATTAAAATCTGTTCTAGATTAATCTCCACGATGATTTATGTAGCACTATTGTATCTCGAACGAGGTGTTGTAACCTGATGGAAACAACATAGATTAAGACGAATAGGTACAGTATCTGGATTAGAGGTGTCTTAAGCCCATGTAGCACCCATATGCAAACATTACCCCAGCGCCCCCTAGTAAGCGCGCGTTCAAAATTAGACGGGTACAAAGTACAAAGTAACAGCAGTCAGCACATCAAGTTACCAAAAAATAATTTTGCCAAACAGTTGCAACAACCTGGTTTTGCCGCCGAAGACCCACCCTAATTTGGCCACCTCCTCTATTTTCATTATAAACCAAGAGAAGTAGCAAAAATGCAAAATACATTTGTTTATTATTTGAAAATGTTACACTAAGTTTATTTTTCAAAGTCAATTTTTTTTTAATTCAATTTTATTAGTTCTATGTAGGTACCTACATATTCGATAGCTATTATAGCTAATAGAGTATTTAGGTTTGCCGTTCCGAAAATTAACAAAAACTGCGGACGAGCTCAAAAAAATTTGGCACTTCGTATAGTTTTCTTTTCCCCCGCCTCGGAAAGGTTCTTTTTATCATTTAATAAAATTATATTTAACTTACTTTTACTACTAATGCATTGAAGAATTGGACAATCACAAAAACTCGGCGGTAAGAGCGAGTGACACGAGCTAAAAAATTGAGCATTCCAGAGATGGGTTATATTTTATTTTTTCCGTGAGTATACAGGGTGGAATTTTGTAATGCCACCTGGAGGGAAAGTACTCTTAATACTGCAGATAGAAAATTTTACTCAAAGGAAACATTCCTTTATTTTTGAATAGAATTAAACAACAACAACGATAAGCTGTGTTCTAGAATGGTTAATCTTATCCTTCGCTCTTTACTTCCGGTTCTTACTCACATCTTTAATCATTCTTTTTCTTCACTGAATTCTTTTCCGCTTCTCACACACTATAGTCTCATTTCTTTTTTCATTTCTCCTTTTGCAGGTCTGCTGGCAGAAATTTCTTGAGAAATAAGCAGTACCTTTGTACTCTAATGTTATATTTTATAATTTTCCTGTGTTGTCTACTGTGTGTACATAAAAAGTTAAATAAAAATAAATAAATAAAATAGAAAGCAAACTGCATTCAAAGATTTCTCTAACAATCTCTCTAACAAACATGATAAATTAAATAAAAGGAAAACCAGGAAATCTTAAATTAATTTAATTATTTACAAAAAATAGTAAACTAACTAATTAGTTGCTCGAAATGGGCTCCATTCTCTTGGATACACAAAATTCTTTTAACGAATTCATTTCTAGTAACCTTTAATAAAGTGTTGTGGTTAATATTATAAATCGTATTCTGAACTTCAACTCTCAACTCGTTGTCATTCGCATAAGATATCATGTAAATTAATTTTATCATGTTTGTTAGAGAGATTTCACCCTTATAATTGACCCTAACGATCGATGCAATAAAAGTACAGGGTATATTTTTTTCAGATTTTAGCCGGTTCGATTCCCGGGTGTGGGAGAAGAGAATTTTCGAAAATCTTTGAATGTAGTTTGCTTTCTATTAAAAAATAAAGGAATGTTTCCTTTGAGTAAAATTTTCTATCTGCAGTATTAAGAGTACTTTCCCTCCTGGTGGCATTACAAAATTCCACCCTGTAGATATAAAAAACAATCTTGTCAATCAATGTAGTGTCACCAGAACATAAGGTACGTATGAACTGTGAGTAACCTTTCAGCTCAATTGGATGAGGGGAACTGGTTCTCAATTCGCAATCAAATCAGAATAATAACATGAAAAAAAAAATTGCGAATATTACATCGTTTCTAATGACAACCGGTTATGAGAAAAATAGATTGAAACCAGAAGAAATCAGGGAAAAGTCTAGATATAAACCGTCAGAATATTTTACAAATGGATCACAAGAAAACATAGAGTTTCGAGTCAACAATCCACTTTATAACGATCGCAATTTCAATTCACATTTAGATGTGAAACCACGTCACTTCACTTATTCAACTCTAACGTGGCTGATGTATATGGCAGCAGAAGATTAAATTTCAAAACTTGGTGCGTTTGTACTGCTCTGCTTCTGACCCAGAGCTGAGCGCAGTTTACGTAAACAAGCATACAAGAAGATAGGTTTAAATGTAGGTACTGAAATATGTAGTGAAAAATTAACAAATAATCAATACGAACTCGACAAAACTCAAACTTTAATTTCCTCATCAGTAAATTGAAATTTATAGGAATAATCATACACAAAATACTTACATCTAAAAAATGTCAATATCAGGCTGCTGCTTCAAATACAAAATGAAGATTTACTAGAAAAAATACGAAACAAAAAGAAAAATTAAAAAAAAAAAAAAATATATGAATGAGTAAAAATCATCGAATAAAAGAATGAATGAATGAGACATTTATCTTTCAAGATTTATCCCCATTAAAAGCTCACACCAGTTGAAATTCAGGGTGGATCGCCTAAAAGAGTTTATTAAAAAAAATATAGGAGAACCGATATCCGCACAGCGAACACCTGCCGATATTTCAGCCTAAGAAATAAATAATATCTGTTTCACCTCGATAATACGATCAGAAGAGGTAAGCTGTGCAGTACAATAGCAATACATAAACCTACAGCGCGGTGGCGGCGTTCCGATGGCAGCATTCGGTCTCATATGCCGTGGAGCGAACCCGTCGTGATATCCGCTTCCATTTCATTTTAACAAGGGACTCTACCTGCGTAATCCTTACAACAGAATCCAGTTGCACGTACATACGTATGTAAATGTTGTCGAACCCGAATCGAACGTAAATCCAAGGCCTCAGAGGCTTTACTTGTATGCACTGGGTCAATGAGACGGGTTCTGATTCATTTAGCAATATTCAAGATCGACGAACTGTTTTGCTCCACTTTTAAATAATTGTGGTGTAAATATTTCGATTACGTCTGATAATGTCGACAGATTGTCTTATAGTATTAAGAAAATATTTATAATTAAAAATTATAATTTATGTATTTTCGACGAATGAACTTTAGCTTTTGAAAAAATAATTATGTTGGCTGTCAATCAAGATCAAGATTAAGATAGACATTAAATAATCTTAAAATACCCTTTGAGTTTGTTTCGGCGGTTTCTTCTCAGAGTACCAATTCAAAAAAAAGATGTAAAAGTGTTTGTAAAAATCTTTTTTAAAATAAATACAGCTTTCAATACATTTCCGCGAAAACTGGCTTTTATTGCATTACCATTAGGTTCGACATGCAACGTATTTGCGGTAATTTATGGGCGGCAAAGAAAATTACTACAGATAACCATAAACTAGGTCCAAATCGATTAAAACATAGGAACCACCGACTATGGAGTCGGCGGTTTTTGTTTTTTAATTTCGTTATTTTGAATTGCGTCTAATAATTTTTGAATATTAAATTGTGTTTGTAAAAAGAATACTATACATTAACATGATTATTTTAAATAATAATTTACTTTTATGAACAAGTGAACATATATTTGTGTTCTTAATTAAAAAATATTTGTTATTTTTTATATTTTTCCTATGAGACTATTTAGCAGCTTCATACCTTTGCTTCTTCTTCAACCTGGCGAAATCAAACCGTGGAAAAAAAGCAAAGTAAATCATAGTCTCTTAAAAATTGATGACAAAAATACTTATACATAAGTATCGTTTTATTTGTTAATTTCTTCGAAAGAGTATTGAAAAACGTTGTTTGATACACGTGGGAATTTGTTATTGCATTTCTCAACCCCATGAACACCCTCAACATATTGCTCGGGTTTTCAATCCGCCTCGAATGCAAAACCAACTTCTTGTATCAAAATGTACTATTATCAATCGTGACAAATAATGGCAAACTTATTTTGATTAGCTTTCAAGTTGTTTGATTAATGAACAGAGTATCGGGCTTACTGCCGCACTTGGTATAACATTTTATAACAAACTGCCATCTTATTTTCTAGACTTGCCATTTAATGCGTTTAAAGCCAAAGTAAAATCTAATCTTTGTTTAAAAGCTTACTATCCCATAAACGACTACTTAAATGATAAGAACAGTTGGTCGCTGAGTTGAACACAAGACAATGTTTGTTATTTATTTATGTTCTTTCTCCAAGATTAGTTTACTGATATGTTATGTCTTTTTTTATTATTATTATATACTTTTTTATACTTGCCTTACTATTGTATCGAGTCTGGTTCTTCTAACCAACCTAACAGACGGATTTGTGCTGGGGAGTTTGTTCCGCCACTTCTTCTTTCCAGCAAAAACACTAGGAAGTGTCGAAGGGGGGGCGTTTTGGGGGACTGTCTCTTGTAAATAAGTAAAGTAAATTTTGACGTTCGAAAAGTGCTGATTATCAGCCTAGTTTGAATAAATGAGTTTTTGATTTTGACTCAGAGAGCTTTAATAATTACTAAGGCCATCACTTAGTAATGATTTTGACAGTTTTCTCATACAAAGATAATTATGTCAAATATTTACTAAGTGACGGCTTAAGTAATCATTAAATATCTCTGAGTACGGCAGTTAGACAACAATCGTGTTAAGTGAGCCGTGTGTGTGTCGTGCAATGGCCGCCTCGCCGGGCAGCCGACGACGGTCATCGCCGGGTAACTAGTAGTTTCCGTTTCCACACCTACCAGACGAACGGCTCGAACTTGAACCGATTGCTACACTTTTCTTCACGTAACTCGTCACGTTTAATGAATTAGAGACAACAGATAACAGTATCGTTTACTATGTAACGGTTTTAATGGTGATGACAGTATACATGATTATTTCATTGCTTCTTACTTGTTTCTGGGTTCCGTATTTAAAGCGCTTTTTTAAACAAATTGCCTCCTTACGATAAAATGCACAGAATCATAAACATATAATTTTATTTGGTTTTAACCAGTCTTAATTGTTTCTTTCTTAAAATTTGCTACTCGGTGTTAAGGTAAATATCCGCGTTAACTACAGAACCGCAAGTTCTAACACGCACTCAGCTAGTTTTATTTGGGCCATAAAAATGCCTATTATACACTCTTGCTACGCGTGTCTTGTGTTAAGGTACCTGCAAGATTTCATATCAACAGACTTCTCAGTCATTTGATTACCAGCAGGAAACTTGAAATTTTGCTAAAGGAATTAGATTTAAGAAGTGACAATGTTTTACATTTTTTTCAAACAACTCGTTATTTAATAAATTTGTAAAGTTGCCGAATTAAGTTAAACATTTAGGCTTTCTTTAATTAATGTAATATAATTGTAAAAAAATGTGAATACTTTGATTACATGCGGTTTACAACATAAAGTGAAACCTGCTCACACAACTAGAAACCACAGAACAATAAAATGGTGAGCCTAAATTATGTAACGAACGTAGTTGGGAAGTGGATCACAAGACGTATTGTTTGCTAATTATGTGACAAATAAATTAGTAACAATCGATACTAAATATTATTGATCCGCACCAAGCAATCTTGCATTTGGAATGGTTTACAAACAGGCTTTCGAAACTGTTAAGTAAGCCTCTTTTGTTTTAGTGGACACTTACAGACACCGCGCGATCCAATTAACAGTCCACTTAAGATAATGTTTTCTCAATATTTTTGAAACACCCACAGAAACCACTATTGCTTCAATCAGTCCGTTTTACCATAGCATACACAAAGAAGAAAGTTCAAGTACACTAAAGAGTATGGCAATAATTTAATACATACAACAAAATTGAGCTATCACTTAGAATCACAGATTTAATTCACCTAAATTTAAACTTTTTAACCAACTATCGGTAACTGCTGGTTTTTTGATCTTTACTCCATCCATTCCGAGTCCAAAAGGAGACTTTGGTGAAGTACGTAAATAATAGAGTCCGCGAGTCGCTGTTGACGAACCATAGCCGAGAACTGCGTACTCTTCCTTCTCGCAAGTATTTGCTTCGAAATTTTTCCAACTTTTGCACCGAACTCCAACGAAAGACTTTGGCATTTTTATGCTTTCTGTGTAAACTTGAGCCGCTCGAAGATGACTGCAGGAGGGCATGAAACATCCCGGTTGGTTCGGTCCTCCACCATTGATATAGAAATCTACATGACCTAAAGGTTCGATAATTCCTTGCACTAGTCTGTTTGAGTGCAACACATCCACGAAAGCAGCATCTGTTTTATCTAATCTCTGTCCACTGTAGGTATATGAGAAGCACGGGCCCGCAGGATCCAATCCAGTGATGCGCCCTAAACTATGGGCTTTGTACTGTTGGAAGTATTTCCCGGCCCAGCCTGCGACGTGCGCACCAAGACTGATTCCCAACAGATGAAAATCTTCTGCATTCGCTCCAAAGTGTTCCAGATTCGCCAAAAGGTTTGCAAGTCTTTTGCCTATTAGACGAGAGTTATGGGCAGATAAAATGTATCCATCTTTGTTCATTTCTTCTGCGTCCACTAAAAATACGTTGAACATTTTCTTATCATTGTAAGCATTAGCCAAATCCAACGGCACTGCAGATTGCGAACTGTCTTTGTACCCGTGGATAATAATTTTTGTCTGTTTCGTTATATCGAAAATCCCAGGTTTTGTAAGGTTGACAAATGCTTCAGTTACTGGATAACTTCGAATCGTATTTCCGTCCAACTGTATAATCTTCATGGTTTTTATTTGATCATGTTGGTCAGTCACGGTGTTGTAACGTATGTCCATTATCGCCCGACCTGTGTAAAACAAATAACTATTAATAACATGTACATTAAATAAAACAATACATGGGTAAAGAGATGTTAGGCTGAGACATTTATCTGAGTAGGCGCGCATAAATTATAGATGTCAAGGACATTAACTTACATGCACCGGACATTTTGGCGTAGACGGACTCGGCGAAGCTCAGATCCGGTTCGCCGCGACGCATGCCAGCCGCGGCGGCGGGGCCCGGCAGCGCACCGGCCACGAGGTATACGGCGACCACCAGCGGCACTACGACGCTATAGTGGTGCATGGCATGAGCCCTCCGCGCTAACACGGTCACTATGTCACTGTCCGCAAACAGAGAAAGGTCTGTTTCGCGCAGCTACCTCCAAGGGGCAATTGCTTTGGAGGGGGTTATCTGGTCCGAATTACGCGCGCTGCACTCACTGTCAGAAGGCCACTGACCGCTTTACGCCATTTTTATCATTAAAATTCGATCACTCAAGGTATTGCTTTAGTTTCTGAGCTATTAATATCTGCGTCATAAGAGATTCAACTTGTAGTTAGACATCAAAATTTTTGTTTCATGAGCAATTCGTTCTCATATCACGCAATTTGTTCCCGTGTATTACAAATTAATATTCAGAAAGTGTATATGAAGTGTGCATATTTTTATTCGTTTTATTCTTCTCGCTTGCTTTGATTTTATCAGCTAATAGGTAAACTTCGCCACTTCGAACGACGAGTTGCTTATTGTTTTACTGTTTCGATCACGCAAGTTTCTTTTTTTTTTTTTTTTTTTTTTTTCTTTATTTATTTAGGGACATTTATAATCGCAATGCGTATGTCAGTCCCATCATACCCTAAATATACATTTGTCATATGTGGGCCATGAACCTAAACAGACTCTTCGCATCATCACCATTTGGTTGAGCCAGGATTTTGTGGAATGTGCCTACTTCAAGTCTGTTCAACCTCAATACCCTAAACAGTTCATTTCTCCCAGACTCATATCGGACACAGTCCATCAATAAGTGGTGTAAGTCTTCAACAACTCCACACTCCGCACAATTAGGCGAGTCCGTTTTTTTCATCAAGTGCGCAAACTTATTACATGGAATGTGTCCAGATCTGAGTCTGTGAGCCGTAACTACCAATTTTCGACTTAAATTAATGTTTATAAACCAGGGCATACGAAAAGGCTGACCCTGCATGGTTTTGTACCAGATTCCTTTATCCAATGAGCGCTTGTCAAAATATTCTTTCCAGTCATCATAACACTTCTTTTTAAATTTAGGTAAAAATTCTGAGTAATCCAAAATTATATTAGTTCCTTTCCCATATTTAGCTGCATATTTTGCGAGCATGTCAGCCTTTTCATTGCCCTGTATTCCAATATGTGATGGAATCCATTGCAATCTCAATGTAACACCTTTAAGCACTAATTCATCTATCTTAGATAGAATAACATAAGCTAGCGATACACCTCTGTGGCCAGAGGCGCATCGAGCTAAATGTTGTAAGGAACTTTTGCTATCTGTGCAAATAACAATTTTTTTATGTTGGCTACTGTTGCTAAACGTAAGTGCTTCAGAGATGGCAATAAGCTCCAACGTCATTATGGACGCATCCTTGTCTATTTTAAAGCAATTACTTTGGCAATTGAATGGTTCACTAGGCACATAAAAGGCTGCTCCATGACCTTCTACACTCTTCGACCCATCTGTAAATATGCTAAGCCATTCATTGTACTTCAAATGTAACTCTCTAATAACTTCAAATTTTAATAAGTCACTATTATAGCTATGTTTAGATAATTTCACTACATCTAAATCCCATATAATTATTTCATGAATATTAATGTTGGTCATCCATGTCTTCAGAGTAAACATCAGCAAGGGGTGTGATGATGCTATTTCATCGCTTTTCACTTCATTACATAAAGAAATTAGTAAAGGAATCTTTTTATTTTTCCAATAGCTATTTTGTCGAAGAGTGTGGAGTTGCCCTAACAAATCATTAATACTATTATTTTCTAAGGATTTAGATTTTAAACAGAACTTATAACCTAAATATTTTCTCCGTAAATACAGTGGAACTACACAGAGCTCACTTTCCATAACGTGGATAGGTGTAGTTTTGATAAAACCTCCTATTATTCTTAAGGCCTGGTTTTGAATCTTGTTTAATTTATCTAGATGACACTTTGCACTCACATCATATAAAAAGCTAGCAAGCACGCAAGTTTCTATTTTTGTATAATTGGTGTGGTCAGATTTAATATTAGTTAATTATTTCGATTTTGTGTTATTATTTCGTATCTAAACAAACCTCCATTTTGCTGCTCAACTTAAAGTCTTTTAGTCTTGTCAAACATTATAATTATACTGGTGTAGAAGGTGCTATGAATAAGGTCTCATTAGGTATGTAGAAACTTTTTGTAGCTCATTACCATTGTAAAATAGAACCTGGATTAAAATGATCACGAAATTTGAAAGATAACTCGACCTTTTGTTTCGTGACAATAACAATGAAAGCGTATGGTCTCGGTATACTCGTATGTCTGAGGGTTTGTTTGAATGGAATCAGGTCTGTGAACACACACCTAGGGAATTAATCAAAACAAATATCACTTTGTCCCTGCAGCGTTAACGTGTTTATGTTTATATGGTATGGATATTTTATAGAAGGAACTTTATAAACGTTAGGGGGGGGGGGATTTCATCAAATTACTCGCCTCCCTCGACTTACTGATTAAAAACCACCCATGTGCCTTCTTAGCCCTTGTGTCGAGGCCGCGGTACCTCTTTCGAACAACTCGCAGCCCCAACGGCGACAACCTTAAGCTTACAAGATAAAACGTTATTTCGGATTTTATTTGTGTTTAACTGCAAGTAATTTGTCTTGAATGTTTGCTGTACTGATCGGTTTAGTACTTGTTAAGCGTTGTTTATTTAGCTTAAATTAGTAATATTTACTGAAACAAACCACAACAAACATAGTTTGTTGTGGTTTGTTTTAGTAAATATTATACAGCATAAGCATAACAATAGATTCACCACGTAAGTAAGCAACTACTGTGATTTAACTTTAAACCATTAATTAGTATCCTACATGAGAACTTATCCCAAGATACATTTTCCTGTCTAGTATCAACATACTATAATAGTACTAAACATCTCCGTTCTCTTCGAGGAACATATAAACTTTAATATAATATTCGTAGTTAATACTACGGATGAAATTCCTCCTCTATTTTCTTGCATCGCCCACGGCTCGGAGTGTCAGATGTGCGCTGGAAACAGGATAAGGTTATTGTAAAGGCCACCCCCACTCTTTCTAATAAAGCGGGGACATCGTTCAGGTTAACAAATTAGAACTTACTGTGAACACCTTTGTTTACGTTGCTTCCTTTTTTTGCGACGCAGAAAAGGAAAAGGGCTGGAGAACAATGACCACCTGCCATCATGTAGGCTACTGCTTGCCGCATAATCTGTAGAACCAAAACCAAAACCTGTGTTTTCTATCCGACAGACGATGTTGTAAAGTGATAATAACTTTGGCACGCATATGACGGCATGGCACGGTTGGCGAAGTGGCACAAGCAATGAACTGCTGCGCTGCGTGTCGCGGGTTCGATCTCCGCACGGAATAAATATTTGTGTGACCTACAGATAGTTGTTCCGGGTCGAGGTACTTGTGTATGTGAGTTTAAATGTTTGTGAACGCATCCACGATACAGAAGAAATTCCTAGAGTGGGGCAACGTTTTTTTTTTAACAAAAACCGTCTTGTGTACGCTGGTATACCTAATTATTTGTTGTTTCTTGCTAGCTTGGAGGGTTTAAAACTAGCACAAAACAAATAAACTGGCCAAGTGCAAGTCGGACTTGCACATGATGACTTTTTTTATAACCAACTTTTTCAAACGATTGACTTCGATATATAATGGTTTTCGAAACCTCAATGTAATTTTTAGAGACCTATCTATGGACACACGACACGATTAGGTTTGATGATCCCTCATTATCCCTCTTAATCTCATATTTTTTTTATTTTTGTATAAAGATCGTAAAGTGTTTTTTTAGAATACATCTACCTACCAAGTTTCAACTGTGTAGTCTTAATAGTTTGAAATAGTTTCCGAATGAAGTGGATGTGACATACGGACGGACAGACGGACAAACAGAAATGTCGAATCTATAACGGTAAACCTTAAACTGCGTTTCACTTCTTTCTTTCTTATCTTATCTATCACAGAGAGCAAGTGCACCCAAGTTTTGCGACTAGAACTCGAACATGTTTATAAAAAGAGTTTTTTCTGTATTTTGTGACAAAAATAAGCGGGTGTAATTGTGAACTATTTTGGTAAAGCCAACCAATAAGCATGAGTTACTAATTTGTAACTAGAAGTATAAGGAGCTCAGCGTCAACGATGCCTGTGTTCATGAGAACCCCGTTGATGAATATTTTATAGGAATCATGGCCATTATCTGCCTAGCCTTGCCCCACTAGGTGGAGGACGGATTCCAGTCTTACCAAAATGCAGCTGAATAGTATTATTTTACATGGAGCGACTGCTTATCTGACCACTACAAAACTAGGTAGAAGAGACAGTACAATATATCTTGGTAAGACTGTTGTTAGACTTATATGCCAAAGACTACACCTGTGTATCGACTGTTCGAGATCTACAAATGCCAGGCAACTAACGCTTAACGTGTTTTCCGAAGTGTAGGGGGAACTCAGTATGTAATGAATGGTCACTCAATCAACGGGTCGACCTTGGCACGCGTGGCTTTTAACCTGAAGATAGACCCGGTGGTTTTAGATGCGGTTAATATTAGATAACCACAATCACGGGCTTATCTGCTATAACAATGTACGTGATGTTAGGGAACCAATTGTCTGTTATGATAGTCAAAGCGGAAAACCGAAGTGGCGGGCTTTGTTGGCTGATGAACCACAAGCTCTCCCGGTGCGTCCGTCCAAACGAGCAAGTTTTGCTATCATAAGGAAAAACTTCATCCTCCATCTGTGTCGAACATTATTATTTAATTAATTTAGTTTGTCTGGCCCGTTTGTGTTACACATGTTGGGACTTTACGAATTTCTCATGAAAAGCCTCACTATTATTTCGCCGAAAATAACTGTTTTAAAAACTTTTTCTGATTATACTGACTATAAGTGGCAGGTTAACTATTACTAACTGTAATTTTTAATACTCCCAAGTTTATTTGCCTTTTTAACAAATGTGTAGGATGTGAATAGGCTATAAGGGAGTGAAATTGGACATTAATAATATTGTTGATTATTACTGTGCGTAATTAAAGCCACATAGGCGTATAGTCGAGGCTGTTATATCAGTCACTAATGACTGACCACAAGGCTCATGTAGGCGCTATTATTCGTATAATGAACTACCATCGTCGTCATATAGACGAGTATAATTGACGCGCGGACAATTATCTCGCTTGAGTAATAAGGTGTCGTAATTGTTATAATCCGACACCGGTGGTAATCCCCAGTGAACGGGTGCCGCCGTGTGAAATCCCCTAACCTCGGTTGAGGTAGATTATCTGATAACCACGACCACAACCAGTACGTGCTTGTGGGCTCTACTGTGTGACTGCTAAATCATTGCAGAATTAAACTTGAAAGATACTTCAATTATTAGCTTTCGTAGGGCATGAAAATGAAATCTTTGTTTGTAAACATGAGTAATATTATATTTAATTGTAACCAGGGGTGTTACAATTACAATAGGGAGATATTGTATGTTTTGCGTTAAAGTGTCCATGAAAATTCAATATAACAAAGAGTACCTACATAATGCCAGACAGATTTAAAAAATGACAATTAAATTATTGAAGTAAGTACGTACCTACATGTCACAAAATTATAAGGGTAAATATACGAGTAACAATTTGATAATCTTTTCAAATTATTGATGATATTGTGCCAGTGCCGGAATGGGTAAGGTAAATGAGTATCAAATTGGCACTGAGGAGCAGGACCTATAAATGTGCGCAGGAATGTCATGAAAAATAAGAATAAATTTATTTTTTTATTTTTATATACTTTTTAATTATTGATTGAAATTTGTGTCTAGTCATCAACATGCACCTTATTATTGTATCAAGTCTGGTTCTTCTAGCCAACCTAACAGACAGATGTGTTGCCGGGGAGTTTGTTCCGCTACTTCTTCTTTCCAGCTAAAACACTAGGGAGTGTCGAAGGGGGGGCAAAAAGTGGACCTGTTAAGGCCCTATTGGGTGCATCATAAATGAGATCGACTTCATTATGATGACCAAGAAGCAAAAATAAAATTATGTCTCAGTGCTCCACAGGGTGAAACCGGTAGCGATCACCGTATTGTCAGAGGCACATTGAAGACCTGAAGACCGGTCTGCAATGAGACTGCAATCTAGATTAGATGTGTCGGAATACTGCAAACTTAATAGGCGCATCTCAAAGTCCATGCGAAACGACTTGCGGTCCTATAGTACTCAATGTATTAAGACCGTAAATGAGCGAGACCAGGGCTTCAAAATGCTCGTGAAGAATGCGTCTATTGGGCAAAGTCATATGACAAAACTAAGGATCGAGGACGGCAGTATCATCTCATCGAAGCCAGAGCTGCTGAAAGAGCTAGAGAGGTTTTATGGGCAGTTGTACATACACCTCGACCCGATAGCCCGTTGTCAGTTCAGCTCAGGACACCAGAGCGAAACTGACCCGACACTACACTGAGGATATCCCAGACATTAGCCTGTATGAGATTAGAATGGCCCTCCAACAGCTTAGGAACAACAAGGCGTTGAGAGATGATGAAATCACGATAGAAATTTTGGGTCTTAAAATGAACAAGGACAAGACGAAAGAAACGTGGAATGTCCGTGTTCCACCCGTGCTGGTTTTGGGAGCGATACTCTCGAAGTTGTCAATATTTACTACTTGGTCTACGGTCTACCTTGGACAAATTGTTAAACTAGGTAGATCTATAACTTTGACAAAGAGGTCGCCCGAAGAATTCAACTCGGATGGGCAGCGTTCGGAAAACTACGCGAAATCTTTTCGTCTAAAATTCTGCAGTGTCTTATGACGAGGGTCTATAACCAGTGTGTGTTGCCAGTGATGACTTATGGCTCATGGTCTTTATCTGCTGGCCCCTTAGAGAAACTCAGAGTCACGCAACAAGCCATGCAGAGAGCTATGCTCGCAGTTTCTTTGTGCGATAAGATCCGAAATTAGGAAATGTGCCGAAGAACCAGGGTCACCGACATAGCTCTCAGAATATGCAAGTTGAAGTGGCAATGGGCAGGCCACATCGCTCGAAGAACCGACAATCGAGTGGCGACCACGAACCGGAAGACACAGCGTTGGGAGGTCTCCCACCAGGTGGACCGACGACATCGTGATAGTCGCCGGCTGCCGTTCTTTATTGCGTTCTATGGGGGTATGTCCTTTGTCCAGCAGTGGTCGTCTTATGGCTGATGAGGAATAAAAAATAAATTGTTCTTTAAACACACTTTGTACCTATCAATCATTTCGCAAGATTGTCTTAATTTCGATTTTTACAATATTCAATAATTTCCTGTCAAGATCATTAATTGACCAAATCCAAAGTCTCTTAGATTATTTAAAGGAGTTGTTCTATAAACCTACTTAGAATCAGCGTCCCTTTAAGGATGCGAAATTCGGGATAGTACTAACATGTTTTCAGTTACTTCCTAAGCATGTACCTAATGATAAGAATGTCCCAGTTATCAAATAAAATGTCGTGTTAACAATAACCCCTACTTTTCGGGGTACACATCGAAACAAGCTCGTTTCTAAACGAGCTTGTTTCGATGTATGTGTACTCCGAAAAGTGGTTTTGTTCATATATAAAGCGATAAAGAATGCTTCATAACCTGTACAGTAGGTACACCATTATGATTTTTATTACGGCTGCCCTGACCTACTTTTGGTACATTCTGTAATATTTCAGAATGACGAGGACGCTACTACCTACATGTCCGCTGTCCGGCCTATATAACAACCTAATTTTTAGGGTTCGCTAATCAATATGGAACCCTTATAGTTTCGCCATGTCCGTCTGTCTGTCCGTTCGCACTATATCTCAAAGACTTTTACTGCTAGAAAGCTGTAATTTGGCATGAATATACAAATAAGTTACGCCGACAAATTACTAAAGTAAAATATTGAAAAAAAAAAATTTAGGGTATCTGCAGTACACATTAAAGTGGAGATGTTTTTTTTTTCTCGCGATATCTATTGTGTGGGATGTCGTTGGATAGGTAAAAAATATTGCGAGTTTGCTCAAACAGTATTTCTCAATTAAGTGATTCGTTTGTGAAATATTAAGCTATAAAGTGCAAATATTTGTTGGACTCAAGAGTGTGCCAAGCTAAACCACATATACAGATTGTGTTTGGGCATGTGAAAAAAATTATCGTAGTAGAATATATAACGAAAATAAAAGAAAAACTGCTAGTTTTTAGACTTTACTGGTTTACGAGTAATAGTCGACCAACTTATATGAACTATTTCAAATGTACTTGTATGAACTATTTTCCTAAATATAATGTTTATCGCGAACAGACAGACAGACAGACGTGGCAGAGGACTTAGTTTTATAAAAAGTAGTGATTTATTTAACAATTCATGTACAAAAGAAGAAAGGAAGCAGACTGCTGCTATTGTAATTTATATTATTAATGAAAAACAAAGATATAAAAACTTTGGCAGAATTCATAATAGAATCTTTTATTACTGTAGGTGGCTAATTATAATAAGAAACATGTTTTCTTAGAAATTGTCATGTATCTTCATAAAGGCTTAATTTTAACAGAATATATACGATACTCTGTGTTTTAATAAGGTAGAGGCAGTTTGTTTACTATAAACCAGGTTTAATGATGTTAGTAACTTAATGCCATACCTCACAGTATTATATTATTCAGCGACGTACCTACCTGGGCTCCGCTAGTTTGGTTACTTAGGTCAGATGGCAGTCGCTTTGTGTAACTAAAATAGTAGTGATATATACCCACGTCTAATTAGCCAGGATAGTGTCTGTGAAACCTTTATAGGTTTATCCACTTTAATAAACAGTTGTGATGAAGTAAGTGTTGTTACGTGGGTAACAATACTTACTTCGTGGGTTAGTGGGTAGCGGATAAATAAAAACACCAATTAAACACCATTAAAAAACTTTATGAATCGCCAAACACGTCTAAACAATCGCAAAACACTAGTAAACACCTTATCACACTAGATATCTCTTCGAACCTTTCGTTGTCTCGCTTAAAAGTAGACTGACTCGCTCCAACCTCTGTCGGTCCTTTTATACCCCAAACACACAAAAGATGTTGGAGAAAATTCCCTATTATTAACTAAAAATGAATAAAACATTCACAAAGAAAAAAAAAACTTAAAGATGAAAAAAGAACCAACAAGGAAGAAGTTACTTTACGTCCTCGGTATACGGTCGAAATTTAAATGGCAATTATGCCACCGACGCCCGCCGCGCTGACCTTATGCGTGTTGCGGGTTCGATCCCCGCACGGAACAAATATTTTTATGGCCTACAGATAGTTGTTTCGGGTCTGAGTATTTGTGTTTGAGTTTAAATGTTAGTAAACGCACCCAGGATACAGGAAAAATTCCTAGTGTGAGGCAACGTTTAAAAAAAAAAACAAAACGAACAAACAACGGAAGTACCTACGGAATGTACTCGTTTCTTGTAGGTTATTAGCGAGGTTTCTTAAAAATTATATTCCTTCGACATGCTCGTCCCGAGCATCATTAGTGCCGTATAATATCGCGCTAATCGGTCTACAATTTTTTATGCACAGTCTTAGGCGCACCTCGCGGAAACTTTTGTATTCGGTAGGTGACATCGTTGATCCTAGTCACAATTCGGTATACATTACATTTTGCTTACAATTTCGGAGACTTTTCTTTGCTCCGCACTGGGTTATGCAACCACACCAGAGAACTTTCATCGAAACCACTACTGTTTGCCTTCCGGTCATAACGGGTCTTCATCTTCTCTGATATGCTCATACACATCATTTTACTTGTTACGCAGGTCATTCGCGTAATCCGTTACACTGCGTGGGACATCAAGGAGGGTTCCAGGAATTAAATCTGCAGGCAACCGTAGTTTCCTTCCAAAGTTCGCGAAGCTGGAGTTACACTTCGTCGTACTGTTACGGAAAGGGTTTGCGCAGAGCAGGTTATTTAAATAAGACCACGCAACCTTGTCAACATAATATAAAATATATTAAATAATAAAATTTGTGTGGATACGTTCACTGACACAAACTCTTAAGGTTCCCTTGTGGGAAGCGCAGTACTGCCCTGATAGCTGGCGTGGTGATGATCGCGGCGAGATGCCACGCTGGACGCGTAGGGGTGTAGGTGGGCTGATGTTCGCGCCAACTGTCGTAGATTCTCAGTGATTTACGGCGCGGCCCACGTGGAAATATGTTCAACCGTGGGAAGAAGCTGGTCGGAACTTAATGGCACGCACGACGGAGCCAATATGGGTTCTTCGTAGCTGTGCAGGTGTGCAGCCGAAAGTTTGTGCATGTAAGATAACCTATAAAACAAAATACGCATACATGTTTAGGCTGTTCAAAACTTACCCAGTATGGGGGCTGTATAAACACAGGAGCTAAATGCACCCGCTAGGAACGCACGCCTACGCCGGAGACCGTATTTGCAGTGGACTGTGTCACCGACTAACGTTGTAATGACATCTCCTATGGTGAACGAACGGCTATTGGTCGCTCTGCTCACTCGTAGTGATACGCGCGTGCAATATACACACATTAAAAGTGTCTAGGGATCAACATATATTTTTGCAATAACTTTTCTCCTGATTGATATTAATTAAAATTTTCTTTAAGGATTCATCAAATAAAGTGTTTTCGTTTGTCACAGTAACGATAAACCAAGTCACCTTTGCATTAATAAAGAAATTTGCCATTTTCCTAATAAAGGGATTTTTGACATTTGAACCACTAACATTAAAGTTCGAAAAAAAGACTGAAATAACAGTTTTCTTTAAAATTTTATTGGGTAACTTAAACAATTAATAATCCGTGTTTCTACCGCGAACACTAACAACACAAGAACATCGGTTTGGCATACTCAAAATGAGTTCATCCAAATCACGCTGTGGAATGGCCGCCCATGTTCGTTGCAACAACAAAAAAAGGTCTTCTTGCGACTGGATACCCTCCATATTCGGCAGAGCTCTTCTCTGTAGCATATCCCATGCATGCTCAATCGGGTTCAAGTCTGGCGACTGAGCAGGCCAGGGCAGGACATTGATGTTAGCTGCGGCGAGAGTCTGTCTTACAACTCTTGCGGTGTGCGGTCGTGCATTATCATGCATTAACTGAAATAAGGGACCGATTTGCACTTGTAGAGGAACGATGACGTCTGATACAATCGTCTCAGCATAAATTTGAGCGTTGAGGTTGCCTCTGATCCAAATCAACTCAGTTCTTCCGCCGATCCAAATACCCGCCCATACCATGATGGTTCCATCACTATAAGGATGGACTTCCTGGCAGGATTTTAATCGCTGTTGGCGTCCAGGGGTTCTCCAGTGTCGTATACGTCTTGTATCCGGTCTCATACCAAAACGAGACTCATCAGAAAAGCACACGAAACGCCATTGTTCTTCTGCCCAATTTCTGTGTTCAAGAGCCCATTGATATCGAATCCTACGATTGTGCATTGCTATAGGTGGTACACGTAGCGGTCTTCGGGAATGAAGGTTCACTTCATGCAAGCGGTTTCTGACTGTTTGGTCGCTAATTAAGTTCCCTGAAGAGTGATGAAGCCTCACGGCTAACATCATGGCGGTTATTGTTGGAGCTCTTCGAGTTAAGATTTGAATGTATCGGTCTTGTCTCCGTGTGGTGCAGCGATACCGTCCTCCATGGCGCTCAGCCACGGTACCAGTGCTTCGGTAACGTGTCCAAAGTCGACTGATAACACTCTGACTTGTATTCAGAGCTAAAGCCACAGTACGTTGCCGGGAACCAGCTTCTATCATTCCCACGGCTCTGAGCATTTCTTCCCTGCTTAAATGACGTCGCCGCTCCATAATAACGTTGGTTTTAATCAGTAGTAGGGAAACAGTAGCACTAATAATGTCTTCAATGCGTTGTATGTTTTTATAGGGAAAATATTGACAGCTGATTTTCATCTTTTACTCGAATTTGATTCACAGTTCCAGATTCAAATTATGAAATGCACCAAAAAGGATCCATATAAATTTATAAAATCATAAATTTATTACAAAGCCACATCTCAATCTCAAGAAATCCGCATAAAAATGCTTGATCCCTAGACACTTTTGATGTGTGTATATTACGTCATTCAGACATTTAGTAAGGTTTATTTGCCACTACACTACAACTTATTATCTGTGGCCCGTCGGTGATGTTCCTAATATTTCTACGTCTGTGGTTCTTTGTTTGACAGATTAAATGTAAACATTGGATCATTGCAGTGTTTTTATTGTTAAATTGATTATTATTGTTTAGTTACTTAAAAATGTAACGTACTACGTTACAGTACTTTCGTGAACTGCACTCCTATAGGACAGAAGAAAAGGCTGTATTTGCTTGTCCCAATCCCTTTGCCCACTTTTCGTGACTTTCGCCAAATAACTCTCCAACCTCTGGTTGAATCGTTCCACCATTCCGTCAGATTGTGGGTGGTAAGAGGTAGTTCTGGTTTTGTGTGTACCCATCAATCGACAAGCCTCCTGAAAATTTTGCGATTCAAAATTCCTCCCTTGATCGCTGTAAATTTCTAAGGGTACTCGAAAACGACAGAAAACTTCCTGAACCAATTTATCTGTGACTGTTGTAGCTTCTTGGTTAGGAATGGCGAAGACTTCTGGCCACTTTGTGAAATAATCCATGACAATCATGAAACTTACTTGTTTCCGCTGTCACTTTCTGGAAATGGTCCGGCAACGTCCAGTGCTATCCGCTCACAGGGAGCTCCAATGTTGTTAACTTTTCAACCCACAAATTTTATAGGTAGGTATTACGCGTTTCGTGTTTTTTATAAAGTTATTCAAGTATTGAGCTGATGATCAAAGGTATAACTCTTTAACGGTTAGGAGTAGGAAAATAATTCTTAAACAAAATATTATGCGGACGTTTATATAGTTTTATTCTTGGTCAATGGTCAAAAATTCAAAGTCAATATGACACCGACGACATTTTTTGGATTATTCGACATGGCTGTCAATTTCGTGGTTTTAGGAGTCGCTGATATCTAAAATTAGGTTAAAAGAAACAGAAAAAAAACTAGAATATACTAAATAAATAATGGAAAAATAATATCTTCGGCTTGCCTTTTTGTATTATTGACGCTATGTCGATCCAGTTCCAGTTCGATCCAGTAAAAGCGCTCTCTGATCTTCAGTAGAGTCCTTTTTACCCCCATATGTCCACCGGAGCGTCCATCATGGTAGAGCCGTAAAACATCCGGTATCTTAGCTCTAGGGACAACCATTTGTAGATGACAGCTTTCTCCTTGTGCGTTTTCCCATTTACGGCACAAGAGTCCATCCTGGATCTCCAAGCTGTTCCTTTGTGCCCAATAACTTTTCATGATAGAACTCGTCGCAGCCACATCGCTTCACTTGGGCTTTGGAGTGCCGCCTTTGATCCCGTCGAAGATTGGCTTGATATCCGAGTAATTTTGTTGAGTCTGTCGTAGGTTCTCCTTCCATTTATTGCTGAGATCCGTTCTAAGCATCCTTACTACTTCCTTAGTCTCTTGCCTGGCACAGTGCTGACAGTCTTCAGGACAAGGTCTTCTTGACAAAGTTTGCGTTATGTTAAGGTCTCTTGCAGTAGTTCAATCCATCTCGCCACTTGCTCCTCTGGATTCTTGAACTGTAATAGCCACTTCAATGCAGCATGGTCGGCTTGTAACTGGAATTTCCATCCGAACAAATATTTACTGAAAAGCTGCAATGTCTTCACTACGGCAAACAGCTCTCGTCTTGTTACTAATTCACACAGTTACATTACAGTAATTTCTTTCCGGTTTGGATAGAGCCCCTCCCGCGGCGGCTGGGACGAGAGGTTCTCTCCCTCTCGCGTTCCGCCACCTCCTTCGCTAGCATCACTGCCTCGCAGAAGGAGGCGACGGCGTCCCATTCCTCCTCGCCCCGGACCATGGCTTACACCAGGGCCAGACGCGAGAGGTCGCCGCCGCCGATCGCCGCTACGAGAACACGGCGGGGCTCCGCCCAAGCGGGGCACACCTCCACTGTGTGCTCCACCGTGTCCTCCGGCCGATCCTCACAATGGTGGCATCCGGGCGTTTTCTCCCGCCTGATTCGGTGCAGGTACCTCCCGAAACAACCGTGTCCGGTGAGGACCTGCGTCAGACGGAAGGTGAGGGCGCCGTGGCGCCTCTCTAGCCACTCCTCAAAGAGGGGACTTACCGCCACTATCGTGGCGTGCCCTATCACCGCTGCTCTCAAAACGGTGAAGGAAAACATCGTGAAGAAACCGGCATGTCTGAGAACCTAAAAATCCGAAAGCATGTGACATCTACCAATCCGAACTGAGCCCGCGTGGTAGATTATAGCCCATTCCCTCTCAAAGAGAGGAGGCCTGTGTGCAGTGGGATCATTAATAGGCTGTTGATGATGATGATGATGATGATGATGATCGGAAAATATTGTTATTGACATAGTTACCTGGCATTCCCGATTGAACGCCTATATTTAGGAGCTAACGAGAAAACATTCCATTTACAGTGTGTTTTGTCGATGTATTAAAATGTAATGTAAGTAGTAAAACACGCTGCGAAACCTCATTACATTTCTAATTATAAAGTTGTGTATGTAGTTCTCTCGTTTATTTCTTCGTTGTCGATTGTGATGCGTAATTTGTTGTTTTCGATTAAATTTGCGTCACTTCCACGTGGAAATAATGTATTTACTGTTATCTAACTTACTACCTCGTGGAAACTGTTTATTTATAAACCAATGTCATTCATAAATAATAACAGTTTATCGATTCTTGATTACATTGATTAATGTCTTTAAAATAACGGCTTCTCAGTATTATCATGTAATGGATCAGTGTCGCTTATTCAAAATGTTGACAGTGGTTTCCAGAAGCCTTGTGTGTCTTGGGAGAACCAGTTGAAATAATTATGAGTATAAATAAATCCTTGGTGATCCATCTTGCCAAATATATTTTTTGGAAAAATCTGGGATAATTTCTACCTTTAGAGACTGTCTATACACTCGCGTGTAACAAGTTACAATAACTGTCGAAGATATAAACCAAGCGGAATTTGCAACAATGTAACTTAACGATACTTTTCAATTGAAAACCGTAACCGCACAGTTGCTTAATAACGGTTTTCTTCTTTGAAACGTGAATCGATATGGTTGTAAAGTGTTTTTTATAACATCGATATCAGAGCTTAGAACATTATACATTTAATGCTTTACTTTTGCATCTTTTGGTGGTTGACGTTGCGTTGACTCCACCTAGCTGTGAATACTGATATCGAAATCATACATTCAATCCTAGGTGGTCAATTATAGCAGATATAAGCTATCGGCAAGGGATATATTATACTGCTGCTGCTCACAACTGTTCGAACTTATCGGGTCTTTGGATAGCAAACACAAACAAAAATACAAGTAATAAAAAAAGTAGTTAAAAATTTAAAAAACCCGATTGATAAGACTGAAAAGCAAAAAACAAGCACGTTTTAAATTAAACAAAACTTGGAAGCAGGCGGTGTCCATTCTATTTTCATTTCATAATTTAATATTCAAATGAATTTTCAGTTTTTTCAGTCGGGTTTTATAGTTTTAACTACTTTTTTTTATTTCCAACTTTCTTTTTTTTTGTGTTTGTTCTTTTGTTGGTCGCGTAAAATTCTTCGCAAATGATTTAACTTTTTCGTTTAAAAATTGATTTACGAATATTGACTTTTCATACAAACCCCGTCGGCTATCCGTTCTGCGAGCAATGCCCTGCCCACTGCCACTTAAGTTTGGCAATTGTTCTGGCTATGTCGGTAACCTTGGTTCTGCTGCGGTTATCTTCCTTTCGATGCGATCCCGCAAGGAGACTCCAAGCAAGGCCCTCTCTATTGCCCTTTGGGCTTTCTGATGAGGCTAATTGTGAGCGTCCACGTTTCGGTTCCTTGTAATCACTGGCAACACATACTGATCATAGACTTTCGTCTTGAAACACTGCGGTAAGTTGAACGAGAAGATCTATTCAGCTTCCAAAGCACTGCCCAGCCGAGTCGGATTTGACGATTGACCTCTTTCTCGAAATTACATCTACCTAGGTCATAATCGTTCACATTGTACTGAGGTCCTCCATGGTTTCAACCATGGCCACAATATCGTCGGCAAACCGAAGGTGAGTGATGAACTCGGCATTGATGTTAATGCCTAGTCCTCTCCAGTGCAGAACCTTGAAAACATCCTCCAGTACCGCGGTGAACAGCTTCGGAGATATGACGTCTCCCTGTCTCACACCTCGCTGCAGAAGGATAGGTTCCGAGGTCTGGTTTTGAAGTTGGACGGACATGGTGGCGTTTTTGTACAAAAACTTCAACACCTCGATGTACCGGTAGTCGATTTGGCACCTTTGGAGAGACTGCAGTACAGCATAAGTCTCGATCGGATCGAAGGCTTTCTCGTAGTCCACAAACGCTAAACGGAGAGGCAGGTTATACTCTTCGGTCTTCTTTATAACCTGTCACAGTTTATGTATGTGGTCTACGGTACTGAAGCCTTTTCGGAATCCGGCTTGTTCGGGAGGCTGAAAATCGTCAAACCTGCGCGCGAGACGATTCGTGATGTTTCTTGAAAACAACTTGTTAACATGGCTTAAAAGTGAGATGGGCCTAAGCTCCCTAATGGGAATAAGCTGTTTCAGAGCCATCCTAATCTCGTACAGGCTGACATCCGGGATGTTTTCGATACAGTGTCGGGTCAGTCTAGCTCTTTTGTCATCAAAGAGGCGGAGGTCGTCTTCGAGGATTTAGAGATCCGTCTATTGAGCTGCCGGGTATTTCCACGCCTCGTCTGAAGACTACAGGATCATCTCACGCCACTCCTTCATGAGACAGAGTATGATCAGAGAGTTTTCTGTTCTTTTTTACACGACGTGTCTTAACTGACGCTGTCAAGAAACTCAAAACTAAAAAAAAACTCGAGTCGAGGCCAGGCCACAAACTCGGGCCAGGGGTCGCAGCTGCCAGGATTCTGTCCCACCTGTTAAACTGAACGGTGTTGAGTTAAGTAGAGTTCAAGAAGTTAAGTATCTCGAGCATATCATGACCTCTGAAGGATGATGCAGACATCGATAAGGAGCGGAGGGCGTTGTCTGTGACGGCCAATATGATCGCCCGTAGGTTTGCTTGTTGCTCGGAGGCCGACAAAACGACTCTTTTCGGAGCTTTTTGTGCGTCCCTGTAAACAGCGAGCCTTTGGGGGTCATTTACACAGAAGCAGTACAACGCTCTCCGTGTTCAGTATACTACTGCGTTCAGGGTGCTGTTGGGGCTGCCCCAGCACTGCAGCGCGTCGGGAATGTTCGCCGACGCCCGTGTCGACTGTTTCTACACGACGATGCGAAAGCGGTGCACATCTCTGGGGCGCAGGCTCCGGACCACCTCCAACACTATCCTAAGCGTGTTTGCGATCAGGTTTGATTATCGATCCATTAACAATTGTTTTATGATTAATGTAATGACCAACAAGCAAATGACTCAGGGGCGGGTGTAGTAATTTATTAGTTATGATTAGTATTATTTTGTTTTGAAATTGATTATGTGTTTGATTTGACACTGATTGATTTTGTTTTTGAGTCTAATTTTAATACTGATTGGGATTTTAATTTTTGATTTTAATTTTGTATTTTGAGTCTAATAATTTTGTTTTTCCATTGTGTGATGTGAATTTTATTAAGTATGGATTCTGATATCTGAAATAAAGAAATATATTCTTATTAAAGAACTTCGACCTAGACGTATGGACAGTTTCTACGAACCCATCGTTGAATTCATCCACTGAGCGTCCTAGGCACTCGAAACGATTCTGGAGTTCAAGCTGAAAGCTCTCAGGGTTTTGGATCTGGATCTGTGCTGGATGGAGCGTAGACTTCATCAGTCGAGACCTTTCAAGCTTGATATTGATGTTCAATGTGCCTCTTACCATGTGGTGATCGCTTCCGGTTTTCACCGAATTGATTACAGAGACATCATTGAACATAATTATGCTTCCTGGTTGAAATTATGAAGTCAATCTCATTTTTAGTCACACCATCGGGGCTCTGCCAGGTTCACTTTCTGTGATCACGTTTTTTGAAGAAAAAGTTCATCATATAAATACCCTCCTTCTCCATAAAACTAGCCATTGTGTACCTTGGCGATTCCGATGTCCAAACCCAAATTGCCCTACAAGCAGCTCATACTCGTCGCGTTTGCCCAGTTTCGCGTGTCTCATGGTCTCCACATCGTCGGGGTGTGCCGAGGTCGGGGCGTAGACCTGTATGACCTACAACGAATATCTTGAGTATATTCTGAGTACAAGGTACGCCACCCTGGTCAACACACTCGATCCTCACCACGTTGCACACGAGGGACTTGTGACTTGTGATGCGAGAGAAAAGTCAATCTATTTATTTAAGATTTGAAATATACCATGTTTATACTATGCTTAATTTTATTGGTTACTGAACATTCAGCCTAGACTTCTAGCTTTATCCACAAATAACCTATAGGTGGTCTAAAATGGCCTGAACTGTTTCGAGAAAAGGATGTTACGGCCGGGACGCTTTATTACTGAACTTAGCGGGGGCACTGCTGTGCTCCCAAATTTTCCATTATGCAATTAATGCCAAAATGAAATCAATATACATAATTTTAATGTTTATTTTCCTCCTGAATTCAGCCTGAAATAATAAAGGCATTCGGTACTGCCTCGAATTTCCCAGCTGTACCATTCACGGAAAATTAATTGATCGAGTTAAAAAAGAGTAAATTGGGTCAAGTTCATAATGTAAGCTCGTAGCACTTCTCGTAGATATCCTGTTCGTAGGCGTTATCCTCGTAGAAGTCCTCTACGTAGAACGCTACGAATCTCGTAGCAGTCGCCCCACTGCGCTTGCCGATTAATTGGAGAAACGAGGTAAGCTGATCCTATCCTCGATATAATTAGTATCGTTTTACGACCCCATGGATGGTAATTAACAGTGTTAATTATCTAAATAGGTAGCTCAATTTATATAAGCTCTTAAGTATACTGCCGAACATTTTGCAGCTTTTCTCTCATGAATGAACGAAGTAATGGTGGCGATGCTTTACATTTCAGTATGATGTTTAATCCACCGCACCGTTGGATGTTCGGCCAGTTTTATGATATAATAATCCCTTAGCTACATAGTATACACCCACGCGAAGCGAATGGGTGGTTTATTCGCTACAGGCTCTACGCGTATAATAACACAATCATTTTCAGAACAACACATAAAGTGTAGAACACAAACAATTTCTTCTTTTATTTTTTTTACTTTACAACGTGTAATTAGTAAAAAATCTTGAAAAAATATGTAGGCAGATAGCTATGGTTTCTCCTATGCCAGATGTAGAATATAGACATCTAGACTAGAAAGCATAAAATTATAATAGCTATGTATCGCTTAATTTGATTGGATGTGGGTTGAAATCATTACAACAATTTTTAACATTATTTTAGTTTATAAACAAACGAACTATAGTTTGATGTTATTATGAAAATTCCTTCGAAATATAGATACATACTCGTATACATAATAATATACAAAGAGAGACGCGCGAGACGGCACCTATCTCAATCTCAAAACTACCTGCCGGCCCGAATACGATTTAATAAAACAAATTACAAAGGACGAATCCCTCGCTGGTACCCAAGTGTGCAAGTTTTTGTGTCGTTGAAACTCGATCTAGTATTATTATAGAATTTTATGTGGAGCTGTAAACAATATTATAGCAGCCGTGGGAGGAGATGAAGAGCACCATGACAAGCAAATTTTATTGTTATGTACCCATACAGAACTGAGGTTCGGAGAAAGCTATCCCACTAACTCGACTCACAAACATGTGACTCACTCCCGAACATAAAGTTCACGGTTTTTTCTTAATACAAAACTCAACCATTCATTCCAAGTTCTACATTATTATGACGCATTCAACTTGTTCCTCATAATTATTATAGAGGTTTCCCGTTAATTGATTTATGTATACTTACGTGCATGTGCCGCTAGAGACACCATAGTTATTCGTCTATTTAAACAGCCCTCTTCTCCTCAATAAGTAGTTTTTTTTATTAACGTGACACAAGGCCTGGAACATGTCCACCCAGCCCTTTACCAATATAAACAAAAAACAATCAGCTTATTGACAAAACTGATATAAATAGAACATGTTGTGTAAACATCAACCTTTAACACTTCGATAGACGTGAACAAATGTGTGGCGCGTAGCCGCGGTCTTCTACTTGGAGATACATACGTCACGCATTGATCGGAATCGGAGAGATATAAATTAAATATTCCAATTTGCGATTTATGTGAAAAAATATTTGGTGTGATATTTTGTGATGTAAAGATTGTGGGGTAAATGGCGTGACGTTTGGCCCTCGCCGTGGGCGGGCGGGCTGCGCGGCCTGCCGCCGGCGCGCCGCCTCCAGTAGCTGCCTGCCGCCGCGCCAGTCGCACGTCCGCGCTCCCAGCCCCTCTACCGCACCGAGCCGCGCCGCGCCGAGCGCCTGCACAACAAACTTGAGCGCCGTGTCGCCCGTATTACTATGTGCTTCTAATTGTTCCCCACGACGAGGACGCACGCAAGGATCGCACTCACAACAAGTAAGTTTATGTCGCTTCTTTAAAGCTCACAATATCTTTAAAACAAGCCATTTTTTAAACAAACGCTTCTTTGCTTTTTAAGTATAGTTTGAGTTGCAAATGTTTTTAATTTATGAACGGACTAATTACACAACAAATGATGTTTGCGTAACTTAATAATTTGCCATAAAGTTAACCCAATTTAAGTTGAACTTCTTGTTGACTATATTCAAACAAGTTACCGAAATAACTTACTAATTCAAGGGGTTGTAGCGTCTATTTAAGTTTTTATTATTGTTTGCTTCCTATTTTTCAAGTGCCGGATTTTGAATAGCCTGTTATACAACCGATATTTCGGAGATAACGACCTGTACTTACACGCTGTCGATGTGTTCACTGGAGGCACCCTGTACTACAAGAATAATTAAAATCTGGCTTGAATCTTCAAAGGACGTCCGCCGTCAGAATAAATTTGTCGAGTTTTGAGTAGGTAAGGCTTAAATTTTAAAATAGATCAATAAATATATACTGCTCAAAATGTACGGAAATAACAAAAGATTAATTAGGTAGATTTAAAATTAAGCCGACGCGTGCCTGTTCAGTAGCAACTCGAAAAAAATATTTATTTCAAACGAGAATTGACGTCGGTTGTCTAAGGTCACATTGAAGAATCCAAATTGAAACTTTCGAACCCTTGGCAGTACTGCCTGCACCGAGTACCACGTTTCCACGGGCACCAAAGGAATAATATCATATTTTCAAACGTCTTCGATTCTTCTGAACAAATATGAATGAATATAGATCGGTATAGCTTTTATTTGTTGGAAGAAAACAAATATATAGCCGTAATAAAACTCCGCTCATAGTCCCAGGTGTAGAGAATATTCGAATAACAACGGAACCCTAAAAATTGATTTGTATTTCGTTTTGGAGAAAATTGAATCAAACTTTTGAATGAAAATTTCGTTTTGGTTTAGTATTTCGTATTAATAGATGTTGACAAAAATTTAAATGAACCTTGACAAATATTAAAGTAATTAGCTTCATGTACATTCTCCAGTAACGAAAGATTCGTTTGCGAGGATTATGAATTGGACAATGAATGATCATCAGGAATGATTAATTACTACAAGATGTGCGTGTCTAGTTTTGAGAAATGGTCTTACACACAAAGGGTAGCATCTCGAAGCAAAATAACAAGGCTTTCGACCTTTGCGGTTTTCAACGAAGATAACCGAAAAATAAAAGGCGTATCGTACAGTCCTTTCCCAAGTCAGGTTCTATGAAAGCTTATCAAATCTCAAAAAATATTTGAAGTTTATAAGCAAAGCTTTGCGAGAAACTATCAAACGTGATATTTGATTAGAGCTTTTTTCGGTCACAGACGTTTTCCGTTTCACTGAATATTGTTTTACTTTCATTCAAGTCTTTTACTATTTCCATTCGAGGTCGCGTTTGATATTGGTACAACGAATTTTTATGACGTAGGGTAACGTAAGGGTAAGATGCTAAAATAGAACAGGGTTTTTATGTTTCTGTTTACTTAGTATTTCAAGTTAATTAAGAGCGAAAAGGGGGTGTCAGACTTCTACTGACTAAAAACCACCCATTTTCCTTCTATAATATGTTTTTAAACGGTATTTTATCTTATCTATATGAAATTCTTTTTTTGCGTTGAGTGTTCTTTTAGCGAATGATACCAAAGTAGCAAACGGTTCGTTTAAAATTCTACTTAAATGGTTCACTTAAATAGAAACGGTATTTTTAGACATCCGAATTGAGTTGAATCATTTATGTGATAGCAAATTATAAATATACTATAACCTGTTAGCAGCAGGTGTTAATATTATATTATCAGTATTATTAGCAGTAGGTGGGTATATTATCAAAAATATAACGTAGTCTGTCGGGTCGGGATATATAATAGGTACATCATTTCACAAACTTTGAGCGGGTTGCTACATAAACAGATGTGTTACTGTGTCAGCTTCTGGGAAGTACAGAAAAATCTATTTATAGGACACGTATGTATGACATCATATTTACGTTGCTACATATACATAAACTGCTGGAATTAAAAATAAGGTTCGTTAGTGTTTCATTCATGTTAAGTAACACAATGAATGGGCGAAGGGTCGGCCAACCGCAGCGCCGAATAGACTCCTTTACACTACCGTTACATTGTCCCTGTATTATTAGAGAG
Source organism: Diarsia rubi (assembly GCA_932274075.1). Classification (NCBI taxonomy): domain Eukaryota; kingdom Metazoa; phylum Arthropoda; class Insecta; order Lepidoptera; family Noctuidae; genus Diarsia; species Diarsia rubi. The sequence goes on along the minus strand of OW026424.1, from coordinate 11,388,141 downwards.
ATAAGTTTTCAACTTATTAAAGAGCAGCCTTGGTGTTTCGTAGACAAGTTTTTCATTTATTATAATAATACCATGGCAAACGCCATTTTAACTTGAGCTATATTACACCTACCCACATAAAATGCTATCACATTTCGTTTTAATTAAATTAGATTTAATATAGCGTTTATAGTAAGTTCAGAAAATCTGAAGGTTAGCTTGTTGTTCCGACGTCACAGGAAAGTAAGCTGGCTGCCCAGTGCCTACGGGGTTGTCTACGTCGTCGTAATAAATATAATCTAGCTAGTGCATCATCTCTTCGTTTATTTTCGGTTAAGGTACTGGTGGAGGATTTTAATTCAATCAGAGCTTCCGGCTAGAAAAATATTGCGCATTTACATAAAGCTGAACTTAAATAACTTAACTATTTATTGAAAATTAAATGAACATTTCTTTTGTTTATCGTGTGGTTAGTGCCTATCCCGTTGTCAGAGTTTTATATTTCACAAAACACCAAAGAAACTTGACGTTTAATTAGGAATCGAGGATACTTCATGGGTTCATCATCCCCTGCATATGTATTCTTTTCCTAACTACGTCGGGTTCGTCTACCAGTCAAACCGGTTGCAGCTGAACATCAATATTTGTCCTTAACACAGCCTTAAACCCAAACTATAGGCAAAACCTTTTAAAATACACAAGTCTAGAAGCTACAAATTTTTAAACCATTTCGAACCATTCCGTCTCTGCATTTGTTGCTGGTGTTATGGTATTTGTATTTGGTATTGCACTTTTGAATAGTCAAAACAAATACAATACTTAATACATTTCGCATTTAAGAATTAACAGCAATTCTTAAACATTCTCAGCCTAAATAAAAACAAAAATGTAAAAGATCTGATGAAAACTTTAAGCTTAGTCAGTGCATTAACTTGTCGAAGTGATATCTAAATGTAGGATGAAGTCCTAATTTGGAAGTTTGATTTAATTCGGCCTTAATGAAAGTAAATCTAAACTTTTCGAATTTGCTTTCTCTTCAATATCCTTCAACGAAAGACAAACAAGATTAGAAGTATTGTACCAATTCGTCGAATTAGGTTTGTAAATCCGAAATTAAGTTATTAGAGAATGAAGAAAGAATCGCGGCGTAATTAGTTCACTTAGGGCGTGCGCAAGTAGGCCTGAGGCTCTTCATTTTAAAAAAATGGTCGATGGCCTTAGCCGACCTTTCGGCTGGTTACTTAGCCAATAACAAGTTTTTCACGGATTTTTAACAGATCTTCTTTCTGTTTTCCTTTACATTTCAAAGAAATTACAAATGTTTATTTAAAAAGTAGAACTCTGATAAGCAATGCATTACAAATTTCAAATAAAAAACATGCTTCACACTAAAACAGTTAGTTTCACTTAGATACCGCTTTTATTCTTAATTGCATATTTGTATGTTTATCCGAAGAAGATTAGAGTGCGTAGGTATTAATGAATCTACTTACCGGCCACATCAGAGCCATTACATTATTAGCGCGGCCTTCTCTTGCTTTAATGCGAAAAAATATTCCCCTAAAAATGCTTTAATTTATTTGTAAAAGTTATAAAAAGTAATATATTTCTTTTCCAAGTTTAGATGATTACATTCCATTAAAATCTTGATGGCACCTTATTCCGTCGGGGACGGTAACTTCGTTGGAGAGAGGAAACTCCAGGTTGACTTAGTAACATTCCGAGTACCATTACTTCAAAAATAACTTAATTCGAATGAATACCTAAGTTACGAAATATTTGGCATCGTTTCAAAATTGTATTACAAATAATTGTGTTCTTAATTAAGGGTTTGTTTAAAATTGTTGGGGCCTTGTCTTCAACCGGGCAGTTACCGTTTATCTTATTTAACAAAACAGCGAATTCCCAAGGATGTTTTCCGTTTCGTCCTAACACTTTACATCTGTTATCCGTGCTTGCTTTTTCTAACAAGTAAGGACGGGAATGTGTCGTATCCAGAACGTTGTTGAAAGGTTTATTTAGCAAAATGTTTAAAACTGACTGCAAAGCTTTTATTCCGCTAAGTACGAATTATAAAATAAATAAAAGGTATTTGTGGAATCGATCTGGTGTGAATGATGAATACATTTTCCTCAAAAATGGGGGAAAATTAGTACTTGAAATAATTGTGCGTTTGTGATCAAGTATAAAAGAAATATTTATTAAAAGTCTTAATAAAAGGGAAAACAAGCAAAATTAAAGGAAATATTTCTAAGAATCAAACTGAAAGGCCAACGTGCAACCTGTGAAGTTAAAGCTCTACAGAGTGCGAACATTAAGTGTAACGAAATTTATCGGAATTTCGTTACGACGACTTTAGTGCATAGGGAAAAACCTTTGCGAAATACTTGGACATATTTTTACTACGATCTATTACGAATAACTCAATTAGCCGTCTTTTCTTTAACCCTCCGTTTCATTCAGATACAGGAACTGGAAATAGCTCGGATCCCAAAAGAAAAACTACAGTTGGTGAAAAGATATCGCTAATCGCTATTGATACTGTTCAGATGTTGAGAGTGGTTGTACACGAACTTTTCCCCATCCAATCTGGACTCGTCTTTGTCTGTTTCTTAAAGATGAATCTCAAGGAGTTAGATCTTATTGGCTAAGGTTTTCTCAAGCCTTTCAGTTCTGTACTATAACGCCACTTTTAACTTATACACTGCTATAAATTACGGTAACTCCTTAAAGAGATTAAATATATATTTTGCTCCCTAATATCCAAAAATAGTATGGAACATTTTTAAAACGTGGCATAGTAAAAAAGTACTGTAACTGTAGGTACTCAACCATTTTGAATCTATACTAATATTATAAAGCTGAAGAGTTTGTTTGTTTGTTTGAACGCTAAGATCTCAGGATCTACTGGTTGGAATTGAAAGAATCTTTTTGTGTTAGATAGTAAACTAGGGCAAAGTCACAAAAAAATAATAATAACTAAATGTAAAAAGTGGCTTTATAGTACATAGTACTCACACATGTGCTATGCAATTATTTAATATTAAGATATTCAAAGATATTTTAACAGTCTTCTGCAGCTTCCACAATAACTTCACATGATAATCGATTTATTTGCCCCTATGGTTGTGGAGCAGGACCAGCATTGAGCCAAGCATTTTTATCATCAATGTAATCCCCTAACTTATAGTATGCTTGCCTACATAGTGTGCCTTTTATACAAGATTTCAATTTGGTCTCCTTCAGTTGAAGAATGTGAACAATAAAATACCCCCTCGTATTTTATTGTAACATTTTAAACAGTACCCCATGAAAGATGAGTCTACTTTAGCTAGCCTGAAACCTGGCTGAACTAATTGGTCCTATTTCTCGTATTATAGTGGTGTCTATCACCTCTTTTGCTAAGTAAATGCAGATTTTTTCTAACGTACATGATGTTTTCATAGATGTATTGACAAGGTACTGTCATGATGTTAATTTCCTTAAACAGCTCTCTCAGAGAATCGCGTCTTCGTAGGCCATATATGGCTCTAATGGCTCTTTTCTGCAGAATAAATATAGACTCGATGTCTGCAGCCCGTCCCCATAGTAAAATACCGTATGACATAACACTATGAGATAGGTAGGTACCTATAGTAATTCTCAATTTAGTAATGTAATCTAAGGTTCTATCAAATATTATAGAGAGGAAAGATTAGCTTTTTTTGTTTGTTACGATTTAATCAAAACTCAGACGCCTTGGAAAATTCTTTCAACATTAGAAAGCTAATTGAAAAAATATTACTATGTTGGATAGTCGATCTATCGAGGAAGGTTGTAAGTTATATATTATTGTGACGCATACGAAGTTGCGTGGGTCTGCTAGTAAGAATATAATTTTCAAGGCGCTCACGACTGAAGTGAAAGGATGAGCAGATGTTTTTGAATTAATCAGTGCGAAATGATGTCATGTTCATTCAGTACCTATTCCCTGGATGAAAAAAGCCATTCCATTATGATTTGCAGAAATGACTAACTTATTTTACAATAGAATGAAAAACAAACTTGGAATTACCATCATTATGTGAATATTATAACTGCGCAGACAAAGCCGAAACGCAGAAAGCTGCCGAATTTTAAGAGCTTATTAAAACCTCCAGTGCGTGTTTATTTCTAAGAAGTATCGGATTGTTAAAATGAGATGCAAATAACGTGTGTGTAGAACGCGTGGGAGTTCTAGTTATAGACAAGAGTTGCTGAAATATCAAGATTGTAATCAATTCACTTCAGTTCAGCGTCTTTATTAGAATAACTAAACTAGCTCTCATAGTTTAAATTAATTGAAAAGCTATAAGCCGCGGGGAGGGTTGTTTGCGCCGGAACCCCCGACACCCGCCAACTAGTTGTCGTGGCTTAGTGAGCGCGGCGTGTAATAGAGTTTCTGTAGCGAACTCGTCCCGAGTGACCAAAAGTGAGAGTACTCGAGAGTACTGGGCTAGCTATCGTGGCATACGTCCCGTTGTGCCTGTTACGGCCTTAACGGGATCCTTTACTTAGAAGACGGCCAGAATAAATTTATTTAGCTAAAAATGAAGATATCTTCTGGGTACACCTCAAATTAAAATATGAATTGTTTAAACAAAATGCACCTTCTCTGTATGTGTGTTAATCTTTTACCACCTCGAAATAACATAGTTAAATGTACATATTTATAAAGTTTAGTTTAAGGCATTTAGTTCGGCACAGTAGACATCTGCCGTTATTGCTTGACCAGATCGGAGAAAACTATAGTGAATAATACCATGCTGAGACCACCAAACAGTTACCATTACAATTTTGATCCAATATCAAGGCATCACAAGTTTCAACACGCGTTTCTTTCTGCAGATCAAACAAATCATGAGGCACTCTGCCCAAGAGCGGGAGGGGTTATTTGATGATTTCCCCCCCCCCCCCCAAATAAAGCACCTATTTTTCATATTATTATATCTCATAAACACTTAGTACATACTAGAAAGCTGTAATTTGGCATAAATATACAAATAAGTTTCGCCGACAAAGTGCTAAAGTAAAATATTCGAAATATTTTTTTAGGGTATCTCCAGTACGCATTAAAGTGGGAAGATTTTTTTTTCTCCCAAAGACCATTGTGTGGGGAGTCGTTGGGCAGGCCTTTAAAAAAACATTGCGAGTTTGTTCAATCTGTTTTTCGATAAACGGATTCTTTTATGAAATATTAAGCTTGAAAGTGCAAATTTTTGTTACACTCAAGTGTGCCAACCTAAACCACCTATACTGGTTATGTTCGGGCGTGTGACAAAATTCATGGTAGTAGCATATAAGTTTAACGAAAATAAAAGAAAAACTGTCACAGCTAAGTAGGCTTTACATGTTTACGAGTAATAGTCGACCAACTTATAAAATGTAGGTGTATGAAATATTTTCCTATACATAATGTATGGGAGGGCAAAATATCAAAACTGTAAATATAGGCAAGTTTGTTTTATTTTACAATAAAAATCATCATTGGGAGGTAGGGTGGTTAATCAGTTTAGTAAGTTCACATAATATTTTGATGGGCAACTACGGAACCCTACATGACAAATCATCATCGTCAATAGTCATATTGACTACGGAACCCTAAAAATGGAACAGAATTTGTATAAAATGATATACCAAGTAAGTTAAAAGTAACTTAATCGTAGGTGGTGATATAGGCCCTTTGTTTTTTTTTTTTTTTTGGTGGGTGGATAATCGTCAAATAACCCCTCCCGCTCTTGGGCACAGCGAAAGGGAGTGTCAGACTTCTACTGACTAAGAACCACCCATGTTGCTTCTTAGTCTTATATGTCGAGGCCGCGGTAACTTGTGTAGAACCCTCAGCCCCGACGGGCGTCGGCCCTTGCGGGCCCCCCCATGTTGATGACATCTCTTTGAGGCGCGCGTAAAAACACAAACGCGCCGTCGACACGGCCTGTCGTCGTCGTAAGACGGACGGACGGCAAGCTAGCCCATCACTCACTGTCCACAGGCCCGCGTCTACGGTGGCCGGAAGCCATCACGTGGCCCCCGACGCCCGGATCGCTTCCCGCGGCGGCTGGGACGAAAGGTCCTCTCCCTCTCGCGTTCCGCCACCTCCTTCGTTAGCTTCGCAGAAGGAGGCGACGGTGTCCCATTCCTCCTCGCCCCGGACCATGGCTTGCACCAGGGCCGGGCGCGAGAGGTCGCCGCCGCCGATCGCCGTATGCTCCACTGTGTCCTGCGGCCGTTCCTCACGATGGTGGCATCCGGGCGTTTTCTCCCGCGTGATTCGGTGCAGGTACCTCCCGAAACAACCGTGTACGGTGAGGACCTGCGTCAGACGGAAGGTGAGGGCGCCGTGGCGCCTCTCTAGCCACTCCTCAAAGAGGGGACTCACCGCCACTGTCGTGGCGAGGTTGCGACAGTCGCTGTCTCCAAGTCGCCATGAGATCGCACAGGAGGTCTGTCCACCGCGAGCAATTTGCCGCGGCAACGGGGTGACTCCCCGTGGCAGCGGCTCCGGTGGCCATTCATGCAGGGTGATATAGGCCGTTAGTCCTTATAATTATGGCATATTTTCAAATTATTATTTTATATTATTGTTATTACAGCTAGTCCCTATTGTCCCACTGCAGGGCAAAGGCCTCCCTACATTCCTTCCAACGATCACGATTCCGTGTAACTTCTATCCAATTCTCAAAGAAGACATTCAGTTCGTCCCGCCATCTCCTTCGTGGTCTGCCGCGTTCTTGAGTAAAATCCTGTGCTTTACAGGCACACTGCTCGTTCGGCATGCGACAGACATGTCTTGCCTTTTGAGCCACGTCACCAATTTGCGTTTTGGAGCGCAGTATCGTGTATTATTCAAATGAAATAATATATCTGACTCAACTCAACAAAATTCTAATAATCTTGGACTCGATCACGTTTTTCCATTTGCAAAGCAATGATTTCGAAAGTTTAAACAAATTGTCAACAATTGTCAATTGTCCCTTTATTTGTCAACGAAAATAAATTTACAAACAGTACAAACTTCAAAATAACCTTACATTTTTCGAGGTTTATGTTTGGCATTACTTTACGCGGCGTTTTTTAAATATTAAACCAGGTTTAAACAGTCGGTGTTAATGAACTTTAGTCATTTATGTCATGGTGTTTCAAACACGACATAGTATCATAGACCAGGGCAGTTAAACGTGACGTCTAGCTAGTTATTCGAGTAACAGAAAATATTAAAAAAACTTATCCTTTTCCCTAAGAAGTAAGTAGACATCAGGGCCCATTTTCAAACTCGCTCATAATAATCTCAAAATTGAATTCAAAGATTGCTTAGACCTTACAAGAAGCTGGGAAACTTTTTGGGCGACATATAAATTTCCGATAGTTAATTCACCACTAGAGAAGTGGCGTGAGGTTATCGAGTCACCCAAGAGATTCTGCAAATGTCACTGGGCTCACAGGTGTGTAAGTTAATCTACTAAGTTTACTTCTTACACTTCCTTGTGCAGTGAACGTACGTAACAGGGGGTCTAAAATGGCCCTTTAGCAGATCTTACATTAAAAAGCGTAAAATGAACCTCTCATAATAGTAACTGCGCCCGTGATCATTTAGAAAAATAGATCATAATAGTAAAATAATATGAATTGCGTTAAAATTCGTAAAATGGTCACATACGCAGTTACTATTATGAAAGGTCCATTTTAGGTACCCAGATCTATCATTTTCATAGACATGCTGAGATATCAGTAACAAATCCTGCTTTGGTCCTATCCTCCAAGATATTAATTTATTATAGAGGACACTGATACCTGAGGCGCCTTCATGGCGTTCTCATTGATACAGAAGTCAGCTGATAGTTGCCATTAGCAAGGTGGCATGCGACTACGACTGTCCTCTATAATTTATCAAATTATCTACTTACTAGAAGATTTTTCTTGTTTAATACTTTTAAGACCGCGGTTATATTAGTCTGCGTTTTTAATCGTAGTCGGGTTTTAGTTTTTAAACTTATTTTTTTATTTGAATTTTAGTTTTGTGTGTTATTCAATAAATACGTCATAATATGTTACTTTCTTAATGTAATATTCTACTTAATGTTGGTTTGTTATTTACATAATACGAGTAAATACTTAACACAGACTAGACCACGAGTACTGTTTGACCGTAATCTTAACGTATTTGTTGACTTGAACTATAACATAATATACGTATTTGTGATGTACTCGCCAAGACCTTTCATTTGATATCAAACATGAAATGATTATCTCAATTAAATTTTTTTCGACCTTTAAGTTCCGTCATAAAAAGAATTATTAAAATTTATATAGCCAATGTCACCCGCGTCCTCTTCTTCTAAACTTCACTATTACTCGTCATCTTGTCAGACACCTCTTTTCTAAACACACACAAATCATCCTTCACACGGTTCTTCCTATTATTTCACCTAAATATTACTAATAAATAAAATTATAAGCTTAAAAATACATACATAGACTGCCAAAATCATTACCCTTCCTTTTGGCTTCGTCGTGGTGGGGTTAAAATTCAAGATATTCAAAAGTTTAAAAAGGATGAAGAAACTAAAACGAAGAGACCGGAGCTGTAACCATAATCAAAGGAAAACCTAATCAATTTTTTTCGTGAGAAACTGAATTTCATCATTTGATTTATTCAAGCTTCAATTTCATTATATTAAAGAAAGAGCACTCCTGCTAAAAGCCCCCGGTGTACTGATATAGAAAATGAATACTTGTCTACCTTTCTATTTTAAATAAACCTTAATTTAGTCGCGACCTTTCCATTCACAAACAGACAAATAAGTGAAACATTGCGGATAAATAATCCTAAACATTGTATTTACTACGAGATGTTTTTACATAGCTGGGCTCGTGTACCTATTTGTACAAGTAGGTAGGTATATCACATACCACCATGTTCAGATTTATTTGCTGATTCATCCGAAAGGGAACGAATTTTCCGAATGCTGAAGATATATTCGTTACAATTTGATCCCGGATGATACGTCAGCAAGTCACGAAAAAAAGAAATCAAATGATCTCTCGGAAAGTTAGTTCCAAACTAATGTTATTAGAAAAATTACAGCAATCACGGTAATTACGCTTCTTTATTTGGGTTGAAGTGACATGCTCGTTGCTAATTCTTTACCATAAAACACGTCACTAACTAAATAATGTACCTTCATAAACACATATAAAGTGCGTGTCAAAGGACATTAGTTTCGGTTCAGTAATTTATAAAAATAGTTTTTTTTTTTCGATTATGAACTCCCATAATTTTGTTTAGATACTGTAACCTTAACAAGTAATATTCCTTTGAATGAAAACCCAATTATAACTTTTTTTATTTCACAATTGAAATTAGAGTTAACGTTTTCATATTTTAATTAATTGGGTCACAAAAACTATTCAACTACATTGTATAATGCATATTAAGGCACAAAGTGTTTTTCTTTCTGAAGAACTATTTATTATTCTGTGGTTATTTTCGTAATACCTACTTAGCTTAAGTTTGTACCTAATGGTAAATATTATCCAAGTAATAAAATATAATGTAATCTGTCTAAGTAAGAACGTATGAGTATCAAAGTAAACCATTCGCTAGTTATGCATTTGATTGAAGTAAGTACTCGAAGTATGATTGTAATAAAGCTGTAGGGCACTTGCGTCATTCTCCGCTACGAGCTTGACGAAAGTGACATTCTTTCATAGTTCTCGAAATAGAAACCCAAAACCGTTTGATAGTAAATCCACACAATGTACGTATAGTTTCAGTTCTCGGAAATAGCTATCCAATTTAACTTCAACTTTTACAAGATTCCGTGAGACGAGCCGGCTTACCCAAAGGCAACCAACCACGCAGCTATTGTTCCCGCGACCTTGAGCGGTATCCGACAAAGGCTTTAGAGAGACACCACATTTCAAGGACTCTATCCTTCATTGTTATTATAAATACGTGCTCTTAAATATTCACCGACGTACATCAATTGGCTTCCAGCTGCCTATTAAGGTCAATTTAAATATTATGTAATCGTTATCATCAAATAAAAAGTGTTGTTTACTGTGTACAGTTGGGTGGTTTTTTGATGGAAAGGTTTCTTTCAGTTTTTCTGATTGAAAACATTTCTTTATATCCTATAAACAAGTGTCAATTTACGATTTTGTTGAAAAACTAGCTGACCCACGCAACTTCGTATGCGTCACAATAATATATAACTTACAACCTTCCTCGATAGATCGACTATCCAACATAGTAATACTTTTTCAATTAGCTTTCTAATGTTGAAAGAATTTTCCAAGGCGTCTGAGTTTTGAGTTAAATCGTAACAAACAAAAAAGCTAATCTTTCCTCTCTATAATATTTGATAGAACCATAGATTACATTATTAAATTGAGAATTACTATAGGTACCTACCTATCTAGTGTTAAATATACAATCATCATCATCATCATCATCAGCCTATATTGTTCCCACTGAACGGACTCAGGCCTCCTCTCTAGGTTTGGGATGGGCTATAATCCACCACGCGGGCCCAGTGCGGATTGGTAGATGTCACAATCTTTAAATTTTTAGTTCTAAGATATACCGGTTTCCTTACGATGTTTTTTACCTTCACCGTTTTAAGAGCAGTGGTGATGAAATAAATTACACAAAGTAATGCGCCTGTCCGGGTTCGAACCCACGACCAACTGTTCGTAAGTCGGAGCCGCCACCACTGGGCCACTACTGCTCATAAAACAATAAATATTATGGTGGTTGAATTTCCCGGAAGCCAGAATCTCCACGTATCTACATTTTAACATTGCGATATCTTCTAAGATATTTGTTTAAACTATATAGAGTAAAAGGAACAAATATTTTATATTAAATTTCCTTTCTAACAAACATATTTATTTAGATATAGATTTATACCATATGGGTTAAATAAGCTTCGCAATAAATAATTCTATTTAACCTAACATTTCTATTGTAAAAAATGGTTACAGTGAGTCAATCTTAGTAAATAGATATATGCTGTCGCGGACTTATTTGTAGAACTTTTAAAAAGGAACATTTCTTTCATACATAATATTTGCATAACTTAAACCATTTTCGCAGCGCACGCAACGGAAGCTCTCAATAAGGAATATCGTTTCCCGTTTTTGCAACATTTTTCATTTATGCTCCACTCCTATTAATCGTAGCGTGATGTTATATAGCCTAAAGCCTTTCTCGATAAATGGACTATCTAACACGAAAATATTTTTTCAATTTCAACCAGTAGATCCTGAGATCTTAGCGTTCAAACAAACAAACAAACAAACAAACAAACAAACAAACAAACAAACAAACAAACTCTTCAGATTTATAATATTAGTATAGATTAAACGACACCGTCAAGAGCTGTCCTAGCGTATGCTACATGAAATTACTAGGTATACCTATACATACAATCGTTTATTCGACTATTCTACCTCTACGTATTTATAAACCTCGTAAAGCTTTTCAACCAGACGTGAGATTGCGTACTAAATGTCAATTTATTAAGTGTAGTTCAAAATAAGCTAGATATATTAATTTCCAGCGAAAGTTCAAGCCATCGCTTGACAATGACACATCGCGTGACAACACATGTGCAGGGAATATAGGTTATAATTAGGAGAATTGTCCGTCCGTCCGCAGGGATTGGAATGGATACCTAGTACCTGTGTACATGCGTGGGCCGAATCTAAGATCTGTATTTATAACAAAAAAACTCTGTTAGAATTTAACAACACAATTCCCTAGCGCATTGCCCACTTAACTTTACGAATCAAAATACCTTGAATAAAAAGACGTTTCAATTCAAATAAATTAAATACTTTTTTTATTTATTTTACCTTTGAAGACTGGTATTAAATATTCATGCATACTTACTCAGCTAAGGTAAAATGTACCGTTTCTAACTAAAATGAGGTTCTTTCAGACTGATCACTTGGTCAGACTGTCACAGACGATCTTGTGTGAGATGGATAAAGATATACAGCCTTAGAACTATCTTGTCTTAATACGTAGAAAAGGTAAAGGTTAGACAATGTCTGTAAAGTGAATTGGGTTGGGAGCACAGGTTGGGTATTATATTTTCATAGTATAGCACCTTCTTCAAGATTCAGTAATAAATCACCAAAAACTATCTGTACAAGCCATGTTTGGATTATTTAAATCAAAACCGGTGAATAAATAAACCAACATCAAAGTAAGTAATATTCTGTAATAGCCTCGTAAGTACCCAATGTATAAAGTAACATGCAGCATTCCGGCACAGCACTAAAAACGAAATCTTCTTATAAACACCGAATGTACATTATAATGTACATTTAGTTTATATGCATGTATCATTTAAATTATAGCGCCAACGGTCGTTTGACGTGAATGATATGATTGGTTATCTTAGGATGAATTTTCACAGCTAAAATTTGGGAGAAATTTTTAAGCAATCTGTCAAAATCCGTCATTTTTGCTTCTTTGCCATCGATTTAGGAAACACGTGAGTAAAAATCTTAATTTATTTATTAAATCTTAGTTTATTTAGTTCCAAAAATAAGATAAATTGAAAATTAAATACTCGTACATATTGTATCGGAATTAGTTTTTGTCTTAGTTCAATACCACTTATTTATATTTTTTTACTTCGTCGTAAAGGAATGATCACTGTGTTGCGCATTGGCCGTTAATGATTAGCAATACGTAACTAAGGATTTGTTTTAGATTGAAGAATTCTTGCTTTCAGCAGAAGGTAATGGGAACCTAGAGTATCATCCCGAACCTTAGGAATCTGGGTTCTCAGAATCAGTCACACAGCACAGTATTGATGATAGTACAAGAGATGGTGAAAAGTTGAAACCACTTTTTTATTTATCATGAAAAATACTCATGTTTCTTAACAGAAAAAGATTTATTTTATAATACTTAGACTAGACTAATTTGTGATTGTTTTTAATATTTTATTTTCATTTTAAGTCGAGTGTTTATTCATTTTTTTAGGGGTTTTTAATATTTTGAAAAAGTACCTACCAAAAATATTTATATGCTAAATAATTGATAGTAACTGTTGGTTGTTTTATATTAAAATTTAACTACTTTTTTAAAACTAATTTATGAAATTTTATCCTAAAAATAAATAAATATTCAATAAAATAACTTTCTTTTATTCAAATTAAAGATCTACGAAACGCCCAATGTGCATTCAAATGAACACGAGATATTAACTTAAAACTGGCTGTCAAATATTCCTCTCCTGCCTAGAAACCACAGAAAAATATTCTAAAAAATTCTAGGTTGCATTTTCCTAAAAAAATTGTTCAATATCCTTGGGCCGGAACCATGTTCATGATATTGTTCATTGTACTGCACATTGGGTGTACAGCTCATCTTGCAAAATTTAGTTTGGGCCTTACGAGGATAGCATTGTAGTTTGAGTTCAAGACATTATGTTTTTGTCTAGCATTGAATATAACTTGAAAATTAAAATTAATGAACCGACATTACATAAGGACTGTAAAACTGTCCTCATTTCTGCCTCCTAAATAGAAAGATGACACAACTTTACTGTATGTTCACGATGCGGCGGCGATGGGTCTATTGCAAGCATAACTGTTAAACTAATTCAAGTGATACGCACCGTTACGTAATCGACGTAGCGATCCTGAAAATTAGGCTTTACGAGGGTGCTGAAGTGGCTCCGGTGTATAATGTAGCCGTGAACAGCGGGGCAACAAACTTATGTGATAGTAACGACGCAATGTTTGACGAACACTACAAAGTCGCCGAGGGTGTCTCGTGGGTCGGCCACGAGCCACCGGAAAGCAATTCATCGTTTGTTTAAGTGAAACAAGAAAAAAAATACGTGTCCATTATTTTTTGAAAATCTATCTGACGGACTAATTAGAATTTTTTGGTGAAATACCCTATTGTCTCGTTATCTTTCCATTATTTTGTAATTTTCTTTTAGACTTTAATCACAAGAAAGCCATTGTACTATTATAAATTATGATTATTTTATCCATTGAACTGACTTTTTAAACACTTGTTAATTATGAATAAAAGCCGCTTTCCTTAGGCTTTTTCATGTACTTTCAATTATAAGTGACTCCGTTCATAAAAACGTTCATTCAAGTTTTGAAGCCATACGAAAACTTATTAGGTCAATGGTTTAAATATTGAACTTGGTTTTGCAAACAAAAAGTATGCTTAAGTCTTATGTAACAGAACATTGAAAAAAAAAAACATATTTCCTAGCATTTAATTTTGGATCTAGGGACATCGATAGCATAATTTTGTCATAACTTTCTTAGCATTTAAATACAAGTCGAGCACAACGAGACGTAAACTACGAAGGTTAAAAATAACTTAAATAAATATAAATATTTTTCCTATCCTAGGTAAAATATCACCTTGGCATTTTACACCTTAATTTATGAACTTTTAGTTGAACAAAGTAAATACCTTTTCGAGGAGCTATGCAGGTGTAGTCGTACATTTTCATATTGAAACGTCTAAAAATAACTAAAGAAAATGCATTTTTTGTGTTTCTTCAACTCACATAAACCATGTTTTATTATCTATTTCGACATTTTATCCTCCAGTGTCCAAGGACGGGCGTGCACTGGGCTGAAGGTAATAAAATCAACGAAATGGCTTTGTTGTGCCTTCTTGAAGTCTTTTTCAAGCAAGAATACTTAATTATGTTTATCCGTTTATTAAAACCTCTAAATGGTTACCGAAACATGGATGGTATCTTTGGACAAAGATTCTCAGAAAAATAATAATTTTTCAGAACCATTTATATGTTGTTCAACAACAGGTAAAGTTCTCTCATTATTTGTTACATTAATAAGAGAATAAATAGCCTTTATGCGAGTTTGCATAGTTTCAGAGCTCACAGCGACTCACATGCCTGAAGCTACCATTTGCACAAAATACATAACTTGTACAAACATTTCTTTATGCTCATAGGTTATAAATTATTCAATCTCGGGGGTTTAATCGTAGTCAACCTAATAATTTGACTTTAGTTTAAAACGCCCAAATCTCGGCGAACCGAATTAAAAGGTAGCGCCTAAAATAAAACTTCGTTTTCCGTTAGAATTAACCACTAACAATATTTTCTTAGACAGCCATCTGAAGCAATTTTATGCTTATTAAAGTACAACAGACCGTATAAAAGCGTGAAGGTAATAAAAATATGTGACAACTTTGCAACGCTCGCGGAACCTCGCTGCAATAACGCACCGGGATCATTGACATGCAAAGCGCAGCTCACAATGTGCATGTGAGTGCCAACAATGCTCGATTATAATACCTAAATAGCCACGAAATGGAGCCTCGACTCAGCTTGCTTCAAAACTTGAATAGATGCGGGTATCATTTACATTCATATACACTACAGTAATGATTCAATTTGTCTACACATACATATCTGGAAAGACAAATTAGCTAATATACTGCAATTACTGTAAAGCCAGCACAATCAGTTATTCTAGAGGTGCATGCTCTCTATACCCCTATATATAGGTAAGCTAAAGGTGACTGTGTCTGTATATGCACTTATCGCGGTACACAAAGCCGGGATTTGGAGCCAGTGTTATTCAAGATTATACTGAGTAACTTCTGGTGGGTCGAGTTGAACAGGTAGCAACACAATTAAAGACAGTCATGTGCCTTTGATATGCAAATATAGCCTTTGGCTTACGCTGACTTAATTCCTACGCCAAATATGAAGACGTGTGTTAGGGAAACAAAGGTCAGTGTTGTTAGATAGAAACATTCAAGTCTAACTTCAGGTCAATATATTTGTATAACTGTGTTACAAAATACTCTCGTGTGCACAAACTCAACAAAGTGCAATCTGTAAGCGTTTAATCTGGGACATTCCGACTTGATTTGTGGTTGTGAAACCGTGCGCAAACAAAACACATTTCACATCCCTATCCCGTTCACGTAGGGTTGCCACCTCTATGAAATGTGTACGAGAGGTATGAGCACACATTCCACCTGTAAATTTCTAACAATGGAGGATTTAAAACAGGCACCTAAATAACGTATCGTAACGGCGGCGGGCGGTTGTATACGGAATACGAATTCGTCAGTTACGCCGCCGTACGGCGCATTGACACTCAGCTCAAATATTGAACCAAAACCTTCATAAACTACAACTATCAAAAAGTTGTATTGAATGAACGTTAACAGGAGCATACAATTAGATACTGATTACTTTCAACTTCTTCTAGATATCGGAAACAAATTGTCAAACTTGTTCTCATGATTGATGAAATAAGCATAAATTATATTTCGACTAAACATTATTATCAAGATAATGCTTAGTTGAAACAACTAAAGTTTATTTATTTATATAATTCAATCTATTTTAAATGAGGTTACTTCGCTTATCTTTCTTCTAGCTACACATATATTTTCAAGCCTGATGGTAAATAAACATCATAAACATCCGTAAACGTTGTCGTCCCACTAAATATAAATCTTCGCTCAAAGGTTTTCCAAAGGAAATTAGTTTTAGCTGTGCTTGCTTGGGAATGTACGTGTATCTTTCTACGAGAATTCTTGTCGTACTTACATTACGTACATTCGTCGAACCTTCTTTTTTGTATCTTCCCCGATTACTCGAAGATGGCTGGACCGATTTTGATTGTTATTTTTTTGTTTGAAAGGGTATACTTTCCAGGTGGTTCCATGATCATCAAGTCAGGATTTGATGATGAGATCCTGGAGAAAAAGAGAGACCTCTCCAAATGTTATAGGCTTACTTTAAGCGATTTGGGTAGTTTTTGGAAAAGTACTTTCTCGGAGTGGTCCCATTTCATTTTGGTAAAAATCTGATGAAGAACTTCGGAGATAGGCAACGGAACTCCTCAATAAATGATAGCAAATCGATTGGGATTGCTGTAATTTCATGTCTGTCTATTATTTACACCTGTTCATAACATAACATCATGCCGGTACGCTGTGAAGGAGTAAGCACACGTGAACCACTAAAAAGTAAAAAAATAAAAACTCTTTAACAAAAAATAAAAACGACTTCAGAAACTGGTTTTACTTTTAAAGTTTATTTTTCACTTTTTTGTGTATTATTTTTTGTAGAAGGCGGTTTAATTTTTTGTTAAAAAGTTTTAACAATACATATAGGCAATTATAATCCTAACATTGAGGAAAACTTTTGTAGTGTAGCTATTTATCTTCTATGTTGGTTTGCTTTGCTACATTTTTGCAGGAAAATGATTGTTAAACTTGTCGAGATAAGGCCTATTTACCTCAGTAAACCGATATAGCTGAGACGAAGCGTCACAGATTCCCTTAATAAATTGCAGAGCCAGATATCAACATCGCAAGAAAATCCATTGAAATATCCAGTGAATAGCGGTGTGCTGTTGTTTTGAGGTCTGAGCCGACGCGCGACGCAAACAAAGCAACAGCCTGACGCACCGCACGCGCCCCCCGCCCCCTTCTAGCTACCCAAACTATCTTACCCCTAAATCATTCAACCCGTCCGATCGACACTAGATGATATGCGAGGACGAAAACAAAACCATCGCTCATACAATTTATTAAGTAGACTTAAGTAACTAAATGAATAAAGCAAAAACTATTGAATAAGCTAACAACAAACTATTAAAGGGCATAAAGAAAGTTCTCCTCAACGCTGTCAGCTGGTAATGTGCCCAATTAAGAGACCGGCGGCGTTGTCACGTTGTATGGCAGCAGTAAGCCTCTGGCCAAGGTATCAGTAAACCCTTGGGCCACGGGAAGCGAAAACTACGTGTTTTGAATTATCCTTAAACAGGCTAATTGAGGCTATGATAGACTCAGACTCCACACCCCCAGAGCTTCAGTTATTGGTACTTGAGGTTCTCTGTGTACGGCAGCGATAGCACAGCATGATGACTTTTGAGGATGTGATGGCGCAAGAGTATGGACACATGTTGCATTTCACACTAAAGGCCTACCCATCATCTAAGGAAACAAAGACGCCGGCCGACTGTAACAAGAACTGGTGGATGATGTCGTTTATGTTTGCGTACGGCCAGTAATTCGTCTGCACGACAGGCTGTGATGACCAAGGCTGTTGAAAGCTTCACCACAGTAGCAGCGATGAGGGGAACAGCAGGCGGCACTAAGGCGTAAGGAAGAAGTGAGGTGGATGGTCGTGTTGTCGAACAATGCTGCCAAAGAAGCGCCTCTCACTCACCCACCGCCAGCAGACGCGCACGCTCAGTAGCAGTAGTATCAGTCGCGTTCAGTAGATTGTTCTGAACTACTCTGCAGAGCGGCTCGTCCCACCTTCTCTGGAAAAATGGATGGACAGATTCTTTAGTATTAATTCGGCCAAGCAAGTTTCCAAGCATCGATATTCTCAGAGAAGCACAGCACATAAAAATATATCAGTGTGGAAGCCAGGTTATTCCTGATTAATTTCCCAATGTCGTGGACCGAGGAAATGAAAGCTGGTAAATAAAGAAATGCGGATTTTGTATCTTACCTGTCATTTATCCTGATCATAACAAGATATGCTGCGACAAAACTAAATAAATTGGAATAAGGGCAGCAACAGGAAAATAATAATGTCGATTCATCCCTTTCATGCCTCAACCACGCAATCACACTGGTCACCTACACACACCAACATTTCGTAGCCAAAATACAGTATACAAAACCATGACGGTCATAATCTCAGACAAATTCAACCTAAGCCGAGGCCGAGATAACTTAACAATGAATTAGGGTTTAGATAGAGACCTTACTGAATAAAATGGGGAGGGAACATGATCGTCATAAAATTTACATTTCCCGAAGAATCGCCGCCAATTAGGTTAGCGGCACAATGTTGTACGCTCGGCGCGTCGACGACTCGGCCACTTCACATCTCTATTTACATATTATTTAGATGTCGGGCGAATTCACTCCCTCGTTGTGTCGCCACTCGCATACGTGCGTTTTAATTACTTCCTCGTTGACAAATCCGAGTCATGTTACCTAATGCAATCACGTCATAGACAGCAATTACAACCATTATACCACATACCTCTTTGTTGTGCGTATGCTTTATATATAATTATTACGATGTAATTGATAACGTTTGTAGTTTCTTCCATGTTGCACTAGTCAATTTCAATTAGTTTGTAATTTAAACTAATTCCACGCCATATTAATAGGTGAAATAAATCCCATTCAACGATCAAAACGCCATCACCATGGCTCGGTTCAAAACAATGTACCTACTTACTTATTATATTACAGATCTCGTCTAGGATTTGTGTCTAATGTTCACCTGGGAGATAGAAGTTTCACCCAGGTGAATTGAGGACTGTGAAAACATTTTGTGTCCTATGTTCATCTGTATTTTCATTCTCTACCATCATCATGTCAGATTCACTTTCATTCATTAGCAAATAACCTGTTTACGAAGACTGACATTTAGTTAGCTCATTAGTTTTCAGTTGAATTTAGAAATCTTCGGTATATCTTAATATTTTTGCTAAAGTTGAATTATACTTCAAATTGAGTGGTTATTTAATCAATTAAATATCTACTTTGAGTGATGGACATTAAAGTGAGGGCTATAATGAATTAAGTTATTTACGAGAAACCATAAATATACAATTGTACACGTATTGAGTGGGTTGTATATAAACTGTCTATTCGACCAAAAAGGTAATTTCATAAAGATACACGCTTTGTGTTAAATCCTACTTCTAACAATGGTCGGTTAAAACATTGGAACAAAAGTTGCTAAAATGGGTTTACTTTCAGCAAGTTTAGCATAAAGTTAAGGTCTGCCAAGTAGGTTGGCAGCACATTGAAGACATTGCTACTGGCGGAGCTCGTCATATCATTTACATTCACAATGTCTCAACTTATTGTGCTCTCCACTGACGATATACATACTATTACGCTTAACAGTAGTACTTATAACATATTTTTCATTTCTCATACTCGGAAACTAGATCTGAAGTTGCCTGAGGAGCGGGTTGAAACTAATATATTTCAGCCCTAGGGAGAATCGTTTTCAGCCTACAGCAGTCAAATTATTTTAAAAAAAAATGTAGTTCTACTTTCACATTTCTATTGACCCATGTTCCAACTTTCTATACAGCCACTTAATAATTACAGTGCAATGTGAAATTGAAATAACATGAAGTTATAAATGAACTAAAAAACTTTAAAAGTTTTAATTTTTTTTTAAATAATATAAATTTGGGCGAAATATTACCATTTTATCAATGAAAAATAATTGCTGAATAGCTGGCCGGCCACAGATAAAATAAAAAAAATAAGTTTAAAAATTAAAACCAGACAACGAATTAAAATACAGACTAATACAACCGCGGTCTTAAAATTATTAAACAAGAAAAATCGTCAAGTTAGTAGATAATTTGATATAATATAATATACATACAGGGTGTAAATGAACCCTTCACACATACGTCAACCAAGCATTTTGTACATCAAACTACGCAAATTTTTGCTGGGAAACGACTTTTCTTTTTTGGGTCAAAAATCATATTTTTCGGCAAAACTCAATCTAGCACTCTTTGTGCTAGTGGATGCTTTGAATAGTAAAAGGGTCATCGAGGTAATTTAAGTAAAGTTATAACCTGAAAAACTAGTATTTACAAAAACAGCTGTGCAAAATTTAAAACTTTGACCCCCAATATCTCCGTAACTAAAAAAAACTATCGCAGTGGTGGGAAGAACAAGTACCTTTCGTTTGCGTTAAGGGTACTTTTACACCCTTTATATGTAATGTACTCGCCAAGACCTCTCATTTGATGCCTAAAATTTATGATTATCTCAATTTATTTTTTTTCGAGATTAGAATTTGACATTTAAATTCTGTCATAAAAAGAATTGTTAAAATTTATATAGCCTTTGTCACCCGGGCTATTCTTACAAATCTATTGACACCTCATTTATTAAAATAAGTTTAGCAGGCTAGGCGCTACGGTGGAACATACAAACATACATACATAGACTGCCAAAATCATTACCCTTCCTTTTGGCTTCGCCGTAGTCAGGTAAAAAAACAAAATAAGCGGGAAAGCGGGAATCCGATCTTCATTTGATTTTTCGAGTTGCAGTGTTTTGTTTACACTTCCGTATAGCAGAGATAATTCAATGAGTTCATCTGATTCAGATATGGATTTCCCGCGTGATTTTATAAGAGTTACTACCGCACTCAGCTTTAATGGTTACTTAAGCTATCACTTAGTAAAGGTTTTGACAGTTTTGTCATACAAAAATATGTCGAACCTTTACTAAGTGACGGCTTAAGTAAGCATTAAATATCTATGAGTACCGCAGTTAGACCCCGAGACTTATTTAGTCCCTCGCTAAGCTCCGGTACCAAACCCTTTCTCAGACTAAATAAATTAACTTTCATCCCTAGAGTAACAATTTGTACTATTTCTAATATTAATAATTCATAGATAATATGATCTAGACCATAATTATTGATATATCTATGTAATAATAATTATTGATATATCTATGTAGTTTAAACACTACCTACGTAAGAGGGCCCTGCCAATGCCCATGCCAATGCCCTGCGGAATGCGTACCTTATCTGCGAATGTATTTAGGAAAATAAAATTGTCTCACGTGATCACATGACACCTGTCGCCACTTATTGCCATTCTCATAAAATACTTGCGTTCTTCGAACCTGATGGAGGTTGTATACCTACCTACACGACAGTGTTCGATAGATTCGAGTTTAGAATCTGTCACTAAATAACTGTTCCGTCAAGGAGAAAAGTCGTTGTGTAAATATATTATTTGTGCTATTAATAAATGTGTTCGATCCAAGTAGCCTCTTCATTTCAATAGAACCATTGAGATTTGCCCAAATCAACCCCTATGAATATAATACACTGGCGAAACTAGAGTTGCCAAAATGAATACCATAAATTACACAAACCAAGATGAACCTTATGAATTCAGAACAACTACCAGAACAATAAAACCAGATACATATCACGGTTTAATTAAGCACACAACTTTTAGTGCAATTTTGGCTGATAAGATCCTGAATATGAAAGCCGTTTTCCAACGAATTAATATATGAAATGTGTATACTGCTTCACTCAAGTTAATGAAATTGTAACACAATCAGATTAACAGCCGACGATAATGCTTGAAATAAATTACATTATAAGAACCATATTTCTGTATGATTGAAACAATAATACACGATCCATAATAATAAAAAATCGGGATCATATCTGAAATGTAATCTGAAAAGTTGGAGCTCATGGGACGCATCGATTCTTCTCGGCCTTTGTATGGAAGACTTTTAGAAGGAAAAATGAAATCCCTGAAGTACCGAAGAGTTGAGTCATATGCGTATAATAGACGGAATATGGCCTCAAATCATTTACAGGAATGAAAAAACGTGGCTACATCACTTTACTGAATCATACAAGCTTACTGAGCAGTATTATCCATCTCAGGTTATTTTGTTACCCATGGTAGGCAAGAGAATATAGCCGTCGTGACACCAGTCACGTACGTGACTTTGTTACTGCTCATCTTAGGTAAATATTATAAACGTATTTCACTATATAATAACAATCAAAAAATAACTCCTCACCATAGACAATATTTATGTGTTAGTGGACAAAAGGTTTAGTCCAAATATAGTTTTACGATAATTTTTATTTCAGTACAAAAGTTTAGTATTTATTTTCGTAGTTTCCTTTCCGTAGCTTGGTTAAGCAGCGTCTTGCGTGATACGTATAATTGAATTGAAGCCCACATCAAGTGGAATTATTGTGGGGACACGGAACAGACCAATTTACTGAAGCGCACGCACCGCGTACCTTTGACGGGCAGAGCGCGCGGTGTGGCGCGATTCGGTGTGGCGCGGCTGCGGCGGCGCGTGTCCCTCGGCCTCGAGGACTCTCTTAATGCTCCACTTTCTCACCAAATGACGTCGTACAAAAATACTTCGATATTTACCTTAAATCAGGATAAATTACGGAGCAAATTGAAGTTGGCTCTTTCTTAACCGACGTCACAGACCATGTATGTATTTAAGTTTTTTATCCCAATATTCATTGCGATCCATCCTAGCATTCTTTGATTTAAATACGTATTTGTGTAGCCTTGCCATTTTTCGGCTCAGTAAAATGTTTAGCGTGTCCTGAAGTTGTTTTGGAACCCTGGAGAACAGAATCAGGACTATACACGTATCACTAGTGAACAACTACATTAATGAGTAATTCTACAAAAAAAAAATAAGTTTACAGCTTTTAAAACCGATTTTTACATTTTTAAGTTAATACCAGTTTTATAAATAACATTATATTTTTTGGCGTCGCCCTTATGGTGCCCATCAAAGCAAATTGTTTCCACGATCCTACTGCTTCGTCTCAAGGTAATTACTCCGCCTGAAACCTCTAGAATAATTAGAATGTTGTAGGTGAAGTTCTTTCAACAAAATAAAAACCCTATACTTTTAAGCGATGAGTCCTAATTTGCAGTTCAGCTCCAAATGTTCGTAATGAACAATAAATCTTTCAGAGAGCTCGAACCCGAGCTGAATGTGATCTCGTTTCACAGCTGTTTACGGCTTCTGACCGTCGCGCTCACACGCGTAGCACACCTCACTCCTCAGGTGGATAAAAATGAATCACGGTGGAAATAAACACACGCAATCGTAAACCAAGCGGAACAAATACATATTAAAAAAGCATTTTGCGTTCCAAGTCAGGTCCGTGTAAATTCGGCGCGCGGCTAAGGATAATTTAATTCCTCCATTCATGGAGGTGCGAATTTGCAAGTGCGTATCGGAGGGCGCGCCGCCGCCCCCTCCTCCACCCTCCCGAGCCCTCGGTGCTCGCGACCCTCGTGATGACGTCAACGGCCCACCGCGCACCACCCGATTATAAATATAGCCACGCCACAGGTTTCGGCCCTTATAGCATTCAGTGTTCTTACATTAGAAAGGCTAAAATACATTTTGATTTCCTGTCTATGTATATATAATTAAGCCCATTCGATTGAATAATTTAATAATCCCTAATTAAGATTTGGGTTACTATTTCCATATCAATTAGTTGACGTTTCGTGTTGAACTGCACCTATACCAAAGAATGACATAGATAGTTTATTTCCATGTCTAATATAGTTAACACAACATCATAGGTATCATAAGATTGTCCAAACTGCTACAAAACATTCCATGTGTTTAACGTGATGCTTTTGCTACAATTTAAGTTCGAGTAACTAATCAACAAATTGAGTAATTTGATTTGGGGAAGCTTGGGTAAATCTTCCTTTAAAAGCGTTTCTTCGCTTTGACCCCTTTAGCCTTTGGAAGTTCCAAGTGTAAGAACTTACAATATCGGAGTTATTAAATTAGTGTATTGAAGTGGAACAGCGTCGGCTGGTGTTCAAGTACTGACGACTTTCTTAACAAATTCAGTGCCAACGTCATGGCGCCGAATGTATTGACGCGGACTAACTTTGAAGCTCAAATCGCCGCCAATTTCGTTTCAAGTGTGTTGGGGCACAGGTTCGCGCGCACCTAAAGGATATCAGAAAAATAGTAATACTGAATCTCGGAGATTTTCTCTCTCGCTTGTTACATCTTCCGTTTTCAGCAATTCAGTCTCATTTAAAGTTGATTTAGCGGAAAGTTTTTTTTTTATAGGTAAGGCCACTACAAACCTTTCATTTTGGTACTGGTCTTATGTAATGAAAAGGCATTGCCTCCATTTGCTTTTGCACCCTGAAGGCCCTTGACTGTGTCATTGTCTGGACCGACAAAGTACACTAATACAAAGACTAGTTCTCTATTACAATTCTACCCTACCTATTATCTTGAAACCCACGCTCACTTGTCCTGCGGTTCCTGGTAAAAAATAGTCACACCTTTTCCGTTCGTGGGTGTAAAAGGCATCAATAATAAGGGTAGCAACGACTTGCTAATGACAACAAATTGGGATCAGCTGTCTGTATACAAACTGCCAACGGCGGTGAATAATACAACTTCTGAACTTTGAAAGATGAAAGCTACTGTCATTGGTGTACGTGTATCATCCATCTTTTGTAGGTCCTGTGGGCAGATGTCATGACTTCACACACATCAAGTGTCACTTGTTTCAGCAAAAGGGAAAAACTTGAAAGAACAGCGTTTTGCTGTATTTAATTGTTATACTAGGTAGACTCTGTTTAGAACCAATGACGTATTGGTCATATCAAGAACGATGATCCACTACATGACCCTACCTACCTACAAAACATCATTGTTTCGTCTGGCCGTAAGAAACGTCATCGGTCAGCTTCGTTTAACCTAAATATAGTTTTTACTGACTTCCTCGTCCGTTTGTGTGAAACTATTTGACGTAGAAGTGTGTTAAAATGCTACCGATACTGTGATTTGCGTAACACTACTTCAATGATTACTAAACTTACGATGTGATTTTTTACTCTCTACTATGTAACTTCTGTTTGCATAGTAAAATATTACATTAGGTATATATTTCATAGATCCGCAGCGGTATCTAATTAATCAGAAACCACATAGGCAACAAAATTATTATTGTAACATTTGTACTAGAGCAGACAAATTAATAGTGCCGCTATTGCTGATACTTCATTAATATTTAGAATTAGAAACCTACGTGGGATAACAATAGTACATTGTTGTCCAAGGGGCGAAAATTACTTATTTAGTCCCGAGACGGGTACGGGGAATAGTTCGAGGGACTAAATAAGTGATTTACCCGAGGTAAACACTGTGCTTTTCATTACGAATACGAGGAAAATAAGAACATAAATTATTAACTAAAGAAAAAATGAGTGTTGATCGGATGTTGTTCCCTCTTATTTTGTTTTTTTTTGTTCTCTGGTTGTCCAGCTGTACAGCCAGTATTTTTTATGTTCATCTATACATATAATAAAATCGTAGGAAAGTCAAAACTGTACATTGAATATTTTTTTTAAAGAATACTTGGGATGTGATCTACAATCGATACCGAAGCCAAAAATATAGTTTTTAGAATTTTTGTCTGTTTGTCTGTATGTATGTCCGGGATAAACTCAAAAAGTACTGCATAGATTTACTTCAAATTTGGCACGAATATTACTAAGAAGTCGGGTCAACATAAAGGCTACATATTATCACGCTATCACCTACGGGGAACGAGCAGTGAACCTTTATTTCTTCAACGCATTCTGTAACAACGTGTAATCTAATGACGCATATTTGAATGTTGTTATTATGTTAACCATGCTATAAGCTAGCTTCACACTATAAAAACCACGCAATATAACAAACTTAGGCCGAAAAACATAATTAAAATTAAATGAATTGTCAGCGCCATCTATGACATTTCAGTCGAATCAAGTCGAATTACATGTGTAAGCCCTTTTTGGATAGCTAATTTAAATATGATCATGTTTGCGAGGTTAATAGTTGTTTTTAAAGGTCATAAGACGGAGTTGTGTATTTTCTTCTTAAAAATTGTATCGTTAATTCGTTTCAGAGATGAGCAAGACAACAAAAAAAAATGTGTTTATATAGGTTTTAAGCTGCTTCATCTTGTCTTATAAAATTCATCGAGTTTCTCTGTATGTAATAACAAACAGAACTCAAATAGAACTGCATAGATTTATAACAAAATTTAAGGTGCTGTGGAAGGTTTTTCGGGAATTATCAAGGACACAGAATTGGATAGAGTTTATACCGTACACCCGAATACAGGTTATGCTATTTTCTGCGGTCTTTCGCCTTTCTGAGGACATTTGATGGCGTGGAGTATCCCACTTACCCCGCAGCCTGCGTATCACGTCACCGCATCAAGGCCGTGGAAATCGGGAGTTTAACGCTGAGACAATTTAGGATCCGGGCGAAATGACCACCATACGATATGACCATGTCGCTTTGTTCTCTTCAGAGCAAAACCAAATTTATGACACCGTCCTTGAAAGCGTTGGGAAAAATCAGGGTAAAATGTTTTTTGGATGCTCCTGGTGGAACAGCAAAAACATTTGTTACCACTGGCATACTTGCAGAGGTCAGGTGGCAAGGCAAAATTGCCATTGCTGTAGCGTCGCCACGTCGTCAGGAATCGCTACTACACTGCTTCCGGGTGACAAAACAGCACATGCCATGTTTAAAATTCACATCGATTTAGAGAGCGCAACAGTGATATGGGACACGTACTCAAGGATTGCTCTCTGATCGTATGGGATGAGTGTACGATGGTCAATAGGAAGGCAGTTGAGGCTTTGGCCAGAAACCTGCAGGAAATCCGCAGGAACAGTTTAGTAAATTCACATGTTTGTGATGGGCAACTACGGAATCTTACATTATGCGTGGTCCGACATGCACTTGGCCGGTTTTTAAAACTAAATAAAAATTCGATAAAACCTACGACATTTTTTTTGTTCCGTGTGGGAATCAAACCTGCGACACGCAGTGCTATTGTCAATTGTCCTGCCACTGCGCCACCCATGCCCTCATATAGATATGGCGTGATGATAGCCCTTTGTGTAGAGGCCGCGGTATCTCTTTCGAAAACCCCGACGGGCGTCGGCCCTTCAATGTTGCTGACATCTCTTTAAGGCGCGCGTGGAAAAAGAACGCGCCGTCGACATGGCCTGGTACTTCATAGAACGGATTGACGATTAGTAACCCCGTTACGCAATGTCCACATGCCCTCGCCTACAGTGTCCGGAAGCCATCACGTGACCCCCGACGCCCGGGGCGTCTGCTGCAGCGGCTGGGACGAGAGGTTCTCTCTCTCTCACATTCCACCACCTCTTTCGCTAGCATCACTACTTCGCAGAAAGAGGCGACGGCGCCTCATTCCCTCTCGCCCCGGACCATGGCTTGCACTACCTTGGACCCGACGCGAGAGGTCGCCGCCGCCAATTGCCGCTACGAGAACATGGTGGGGCTCCGCCTAAGCAGAGCAGACCCTCCCGCTCTGGGTGGAGCGTAAGGAAGTGTCAGACTTCCATTGATGAAAAACCACCCATGTTCTTTCTTAGCCCTTTAAGACGCGCATGAAACACGGACGTGCCAACGACAAGGCCTGTCGACTATAATCTACCTTTTTTTTGTGGTGGTAAATCATCAAATAAAGGGGTTATTTGATGATTTACCACCACCGCTCTTGCTTGGGCAAAGCGAAAGGGAGTGTCAGACTTCTACTGACTAAATACCACCCATGTTCCTTCTTAGCCCTTTATATCGAGGCCGCCATATCTCTTACAAACAACCCGCAGCCCCGGCGGGACTAAAATCTTTCTCTGTTTTAAATTTCATCAAGATCCATTCGGCCGTTCCACCGTGGTTGATTCAAACAAACATCCATCCATCTAAAGTTTAATATTAGAAATAGTCAGTGCTTTGCATTACCCTCTTCTTATTTTCAACAGCGCGGCGTCAGTAAGTTAACGCAGGGCAATGATCCAATGTACTTTATCTAAGCGACGCATTTTAGTTTTCGACAACCAAGAATAAGAATTTTATCATTGTTTACCTAGATTAACAAATGGGGTACTTTTGATCACGGTAGTACGTTCCTGTGGGATATCTTCCGACATCCACGCGGGCGGAGCCGCGGGCAAAAGCTAGTCATTAAATAAAATGGCAAAAAAATTGTCGAAATACTTGTTATTTTAGAGAAATAGTTAAAACTAAATTAGATTAAAGTCACAATATATTTTTATTCTTAGGTTAACTTTAGTTTATTATAATTTTAAATCGCGCTGTAATTGAGTGGCTGTATAAAGAGTTGGAACATGATTCAATAAAAATGTGCAAACAGACAAAGTTTTTTTTTAATTTGTCAGTTGTCAGTTGAAAGCGATTCTCTCTAGGGCTGAAAAGACGTACTTTCAACCCGCTCCGCAGGCATGTTATGACCTACTTCCAGAGTATGAGTAATGAAAAAGCCTTTATGATAATAACAGCATCAATCCACCTACAATTACTATAACAGTTGCATCAGGATATAAGGTAATAATAATAATAGGTAATTTAATTGCTGATTTTCAATGAACATTCGAAAAGCAAACCTGTGAGATGTAAATGAATATTGCCGGATCACTGGATTGTGGGTCGTCAGACGCCTCCAAGTAATTGTTACTCAACAATTAGCGTTGATGGATAGACATTTCACTGAAATGAACTGTATTTGTGCGTTAACCCAAAATTTATTTCGTATTCATTATGGTAACAAGAACATTCTGAAGAAACATTAGGTATTTGTTTTATTTACCTACGCTATACATAATAAGCAAGGAGTTAAAGATAAACGAAATACTAATCATCCTGCTTTTATGACTACATTGCTACATGGATGTGATAAATTATGAAAATAACACTTCGTTAACATCAGACTTATGGAGCTCATCAGTGGCTTAATAATGTGAAGAGGAAATATAAAGTAGCGAGCAGCGCCCCAAACCGAGACTAACCGCTATTAATTTATATTAGCAAATTAACAATTAGGATCTCATAATATGCGGAAAGTTGCTTGTGATTCAGTTATTTTGTGGAGGTCTTTCGCAATAAGAGATAGAGATATAGATTAAACGTTATTCTAATAAAACTTCTAGCACATAGAAAACAACAGTTTATGACTACTAAACACAACGTTAGAAATCTCTAAAAGCAGTACATACCTAGGTACCTACAGCATTATATAGTTTATTTTTTCGTTAGCACAAGATATACCGATGCTGTAAGTCTCTTTGCCATTTGTGTAAGACCACAAACGGTGACAGACCAATCAATTACTATAAATCTCCACAAATGAAACGCATACATAGTCGCACACCACGTTGTAGGCGTACTATTGTAATCACTCACCAGTTAACACCGGTTTGACATTTAAAACCTACGCGATCCAGGTGGCACGTGCCTTTAATTTACAAACGATCGGGACATTCACACTACACTAATAGTGATGTACACTTTCCAACGAAAAATGGCTTTGACCAAGGTATCTTCCGAGTGAAGGATATGTAACGACAAATTACTGTTACTGTTAACCTGTGTCATCCCACTGGTGGGCAAAAGGCTTCCCCATGGCCTCCAAATCAAACGTCATTCATAGCCTTATTTGAATGACAAATTATTGAAATGAATTTTTCTGCAGGATGTAAAGTTCTCTGCCTTAATAAAAAAACAACTTCTATCCCCTGTTTACCAAAGAGTAATTGAGTATGTTTTTTTACCCCTTCTAGATACTTAGTACTCACCTTGGCTATACAACGACCTCTTGTGTAAAATTCCATGTCAGGAACTCAAGATGTATATACATTTAAAGTAGAAGTTAACAGTCCGTTCAGCCCAGACTATTCTTAGAAACATTTCGACATATCAAATAAAGTATAAATTAGTTTAGGAGTACCGGAGTTCTTTGTAAAGTCAAGGTTTTTTATTCTCTTTCGAGGAACATTTATTTTTTACTGTCTATGTACGCAGTACCTAGACAGCACAGAAAAATAACATAAAATTATATATGAGCACAAAGGTACTGTTTATTTCTCAAGAAATTTCTGCCAGCAGACCTGCTAAAGGTTACCTACTAGTTGTCTACTGTCACCACTACTGTTGACATGTTTACATTACGATTTTAACAAAATTCTACTACTATAATTGACCAACCCAAAATAGAATTTCATTCAGCCGAAATAGAAACTCGAACCTCCGGCACTATTTTCAGTATCGGCCGAAACTGAAACCAAAACTTATTGAACCATTTATTTTTTTATAGTAAAATATAGCGTATTATTATACATAATAGGAAACGTGTTTAATAAAATAGAACAATAATTAAAGTACGATCCTAAAATAGATATTTATTTACGTTATACTTATGAACAATTTAAAGGCGAGAGCGGCGAACACGAGTTATGAACTCACCCCAAGGTGTCGGTCAATCCCGTCGAGGCTGCGGGTTGTTCACAAAAGATACCGCGGCGTCGACATACAGGGCTAAGAAGGAACATGGGTGAGTTCCCTGACCAATGGAAAATTGCTTCCATTAGACCGTTACCTAAAAACTCAAATCCATTAGCCTTAAAAGATCTACGCCCTATCAGTATATTACCATGCTTATCCAAAGTACTAGAAAAAATCGTCAGTCGCCAACTTACGCTTTTTCTAGAACAAAATAACGTTTTACCGGACTTACAATCAGGGTTTAGAAAACAGCGCAGTACATCTACAGCTTTACTCGATGTTACTGATAACATATTATGTGCTCAAGATAAGGGGATGTGCACATTACTTGTTCTATTGGATTTTTCCAGGGCATTTGACGCTATAAATATCCCGATATTATTGTCAAAATTAAAATATTATGGTTTCGACCCTGAAGCCATAGAATGGTTCCGTAGCTACCTATGCCATAGGGAACAATTAGTAGAGCTGCGTCTGAGTGACGGCACTATCCGTAGATCAGCATCTATTCCCGTAGAGAGAGGAGTTCCACAAGGTTCTATTTTAGGTCCCATTCTCTTCATTTTGTACTGCGCAGACATAATAAGATGCCTACAGAGATGCAAGTACCATATATATGCCGACGATGTGCAACTATATATTTCCTTCCACCCACACGAATATGACAGCGCCATCAAAGACCTTAACGAGGATCTCCAACGAATCGCTACTTGGTCCGAGGAGAACTGCCTGTCGCTAAACCCTACAAAAACTAAGTATATGGTATTTGGCACCAGACAGCAGCTTGCTCGACTACCTATGACCTTCGACTTAGAACTAATGAGCGAACCGATTGAGCGAGTGTTTGAGGCGCGAAATCTAGGTCTTACTATGGACAAAGACCTTCGTTTTGAGAAACACATAGCAGACTCTGTGAGAAACTGTTTTTATCGCCTGAAGGTCTTGTACAAGATGAGGCCTTATTTATCCGAACCACTACGGGAACAACTTGTGGAAACGCTAGTTCTATCTAGGTTGAACTACGCCGACACTGTGTATGGCCCGCGCCTCTTAGCTCGTACGGATCGGCTCATACAAAGGGTACAAAACGCGTGCGCTCGATTTTGTTATAACATTCCCCGTAGAAGTCATGTCACACCTTTCCTTAACAAGCATTTCACTCTTAAGATGAAATCCAGACGCAAACTACACTTGGCATGCCTTCTGTTTGGTGTGGTCAAATACCAAAAACCGGAGTACCTGTTTGATAAACTGAGTTGGATAGCTAGTAGACGGGAATGTGGGAGAAGACAATGTTCGCAACAACTCTCGACTCACTCGCATAGTTCAGCAGCTTTCAGAGGCAGCTTTCGTTATGCGGCTTCCAAAATATGGAATAACCTGCCACCACCGATAAGACTAATCAAGACGATAGACACATTTAGAAGTAATTTACGGCAGTTCCTCATAGAAGCACAATGTAAGCTGGATATGGTTGCTCTAAATGTCTCAGTTATATGACGTTCCTACCTAAATAATTGCTGCTATATAACTACTTGTGGACGAAATAAAGATATTAGCTATCGTGCCAAACAGGTTTTTTTATCTTGCGCCCGTGCGTACGTATATGTTATATATTGTGTATGGTCTGCTTTACACACTCACGATATTTGTTGTTTCTTAGTTTGTTTGTTATTTTTTTTTTTTTTTTTTTTTTAATGTTATTTATATTTTTATTATTATTTTAGTGTACACATACATCTCGATTTACATATTCGCCCCCCACATTGACACAACATATAAAACTGTTTTACATCCGTAACCACTCTAACTTCAGGTTCAGTTGAAAACCAGCGTCGGGCATCCGCATTAGTTGCCCGGCATTTTGCTGAACTGGGCCTTTTTGGCGCAGCCGTGAGGCACACAGTAGCACGATTTGTTTAGTTTTAAGTTTTTTTCTAAGCTAAATATATTTTTTTTTTTTTACATTGTGTGTACTTGTGGCATGAGCCAAATAAATGCATTTTCTTTCTTTCTTTGAGTGAGTAGAAGTCTGACACGCCCTTTCGCCTTTCTGCCAAATTTGATGGTTATCCACCAGCCAAAAAAAAGGTATTGGTCAATTATTGGTTGAAACCGAACTTTCAGTCGTTCGCGTTGACAATGTTGTTAAAAGAAAAATGAATTAAAAATTGTGTATAACACTTGACAAACACAGTCTAACTAAAAAAAAATGAAGAACGCTACGAAATAATGTTCACTTAAAATTTCCAACAAGTGACAACACCAAAGTTTTCACAAAGCCAGCTTTTTATTTCGTCCCTTTTCAGTTTTCCAGATTTAGTTTATCCAGTGGCGTACAGAACAGGCGTCAATTCCACGCTATAAAGCAAGCGGATTAGTGACCGCAGAACCGCAGAGCCTCGACCGGCGCACTCTGACCCGTAACGCTTCCCGTCGCCGGACACGCCGGCCAACTATGATATTTACCTGTTACCTGACGGTTGACAGTTTCAACGGTGTTGCAACTCTCCAGCGAGTAGCAAGCCCTGTCGCAAACTTACAACTATTCCTTTGTATGTTCATGATTTTGTGGCAATAGCCACAGAACTAAGCTTTCTTCACACTCTACGCCGACAACTTTATTACTGTTCTGTAAAAGTGGGTAAACATTTGTAAACATCACAATCTCACATGAGAATTGCTTGTACAACGAAGATGATGATAACAAGTTCCCTCGCGCACGTTCGAGACGTGACTCTAGCATGAAATCTGAATATTTTACTCCTCAAATAAAACTTTGCAAAGGCTGAGATGAGATGCAAAATATCAACTTACTAAATAATACATTCCAATTTTCTCTATATCGGAGTATTCAATCATAAGAACAATATTTTTTATGTAGATCCCATCGCGCCAAACAATAAAAAATTGTAGAAGTAATTGAATATTACACTGAAGTTCCTGAAACAAATAGAGTCAAAGTGTGTTTGTTACAACGGACGAAAGTCAGTGATCAGTTGCGTTGTTTGTAATTCATTACGGGTTCTTTAATATTGTTTCGCGGGTTCTCTTCAGTCAACCTTACAAAAAGATTAAGGAAAAAGTTTCATACTGAAAGTCACCGTAGAACAGACGCGAAAGGCGCACTTAGACCACAGTTAATTTGTTTTTATTGTAAAACTTTCCACATTTTCAGTATCCTCAACGGTAATGTCGGCGGTATGTTGTGTTGGGTCTACATCAATGCCACGTGAATCCTATTACTTTAGCCGAGGAATAAACTAGACTAGACTTAACGCAGCTTCGTAATCGTATGTATATGTATATTATACATGTCCATATTTTTGGACCATTCAGTGATTCATCACCACTAAAGCAGCACTGGGGATGGGTCCCCAGATGGGTTAACTTTTCAATTAACTTCTTTCTAGAAATGCTGGAGGGAATTCTCTGCACAAACAATATTCCGGTCAAGCGCAGAAAAAGTTACTAAAGTTGGTTAACTGTCGTATTGTTTGTCTTTCAAATTATTCTGCTCGTATAATCCAATTTACAGTTATCAGACCTTTTGCAAGAAGAGCATGAAAGTGTTTTACTGAATGAAATAGAATCTGGTCAATTAGTATAATGGTACACGTAAATATTTTTGTTCGGTATTATTAGTTATACATTTCTTTATTAGTCTCATGTAAAAACAATTTAAATCTAGACGAAGAATTAAATTCAATACTCACTAAAACCATCACTTGGATGAACGCACACAACCTCGAAATAAATTATTCTAAAACTAAACTTATTCCCTTTCATCCCCACCAAAAAACCCCGTTAAATATAGATTTTACTTTTAAAAACTCAAAAATAGAAATTGTTAAAGAATTTACGCTACTTGGTTTAAATTTGGATACTCATATAAATTGGAAATCCCACTTACAAAAACTTAGATCGAAAATTTCAAGATTTTCGTATGCTCTACCTACGTGAAATAAAGAAAACCACCAATCTTCAAACAGCGCTGACCACCTACTATGCATAATGCTTACGCATGGCTAAGTTACGGTGTTATCCTTTGGGGAAATAGCACAGATGCACCCTCACTCTTTATCCTTCAAAAAAATTGGTTAGGATCTTGACAAATATAGATCAAACTGACAGCTGCAAACCGCACTTCCAAAATTATACACATTATTATTCACATCACATTATTATTGACTCTCCCTAGATACATATTAGAAACCTGCAAAGTTGTTCGTAAATATCAAGAGTTTTACACAAAGCGCGACGATAAACAATCACGTTTCACACTCCAACATAAATCAAGATTAAACACTCCTCATTCTCGACTAAAAATACATTCAACAAGCCCCTATGTAATGTCT
This sequence comes from Diarsia rubi, assembly GCA_932274075.1. Lineage (NCBI taxonomy): Eukaryota > Metazoa > Arthropoda > Insecta > Lepidoptera > Noctuidae > Diarsia > Diarsia rubi. The sequence goes on along the minus strand of OW026424.1, from coordinate 11,352,828 downwards.
ATAAAAATATATAACAAAGTACCTGAAATAATAAAAAAAGAAGAAAAATTAAACGTATTTATAAAAAAAACTAAAACAAATTTTAACAGAAAAATGCTATTATAGTTTAAATGAATATTTAACCGATAAAATATAAATAATTTATAAAAAATTAAAATGTATATGAAGAACTCCTATTATCGTATTATTGAATTTATTTTAGATATAGTTTTTTGAACTTTGTAAAGCTTCCTCTCTCCTACTATAATTTTCGTCTTTTGCTGTGCCCGACAGGGTCCGTAATGATCTAATTTTTTAAGTACACATTGTGGAATGCAAATAAAGTTTGAGTATTGAGTATAGTTTACGGCGGAAAAAGACACCGACTACCCAAAGCTTAAAGGAGGGTCATACATAATATATCAATCAGTATACATATGCATGTTCGACATTTTCGTGTTCCACCGTAGCATCTAGACTTTTAAACCGATTTGTCCGTCAATCTATTCGTTATGTTATGAGTATGATACACGATTCGTTACGTTTCTTTATGATTTGATGGGGCGATATTGGATATATTTTATGCAAAAATGATATGGTAACACCGAAAAAAAATTACATAAATGCCTTATTTATAAATTTTTTGCCATTGGTTAGTACCATCTAAGTAGATATTAAATTCAAATATGTTTCATTTGTTTTAGGTAAAGGACGCCAATAAACCTTAAAATTAGTCTCATCCTGAGACCTCAACTGGAGCGGAAAAGGATAAGGTCCGTCTATATACGGTGAAGGTCGAATAATGTGGTCGGGCATGCGCCCAGCGGGTGCTCTCATCGTGTTGTGTACTTAGTAGCAGGCGATGCCCGTGTGGTGGGGGGCGCGGGCGGTCAGTATGCGCGTGTGCTGCGTGACCACGGTGCTGGCGGCGCTGGCGCTGCGCTCGGCCGCCGAGCCGGCGCCGCGCCGCTACCCCGCCGAGTGGCGCAGCGGCCGCGAGCTGGCGCGCTCCCGCCCGCTGTCCGAGCTGTTCGAGACCGAAGGGGGAGGCGACTACGCGCACGCACCGCCTCCGTTGCCGCCGGGCGCGCTCAGCAACGAGCGCCGCCGCACGCGCACCAACAAGCGCGCCCCGCATCAGCTACCCTCGGAGATAGCCAGCCAGATGATGTTGCGAGCCTCGCGCTCCAATCGACCCTACGATGTGCCCCAAATTGGTAAGTGTCTACTTTACTAACTTGAAAACCACGTAAAATACGTTTTCTCATGTTTTCTTCGAGTTGAATGACCTAGGTCTGGGTGAAAAAAAGATTGCTAAGGGAATACATCAAAATCCTCTTGCAGAAATCGTTCTCATTTGTATCGAGACTTACTGTGTAAATATCGACAAGCGTAAGATCAAACAAAGTCACAGGCGCTATCGGGAACTTTGTATGCGGTAATCATTAAGTGTTTTAGCGAAGATTAGGGATGAATCTTCGAACAACCGCCAGCCTCTAAGCTCGGTAAGAAAGTTTATATAGGTACGTTGAAAGTTAAAGATTATGGTTCAGAGTTCGCCTTAGTTATAAGATTATTTACGAAATGATCTGCATGCATCACTAACTTACTCGGTAGCGTTGCCAACCTCATACTCACAGATAAAACGGTTAAACGGATACAGTTTATGTCGCATGTGCACACACAGGTAGGTAGTAACTTCATTGGTAGTCGATCTACGTCAATTGGGCATCATAATTTAGGCTTACGGTGGTATGAACAGGTGCGGCAAATGCGGTTGAAATCCCGAATGCATTGTCCGTTCCCGTATTTCGCACGACGCGACGGGCGATAATACTGACAATATTCTGTCGGCGACAGAGTACGTCACACCTTTGTGCCGACTGCGGCTAATTATAAGTAGGTGTGTGACGGGACTCTACTCTGGGGAAGCATTTAGATTCATATTCTGGATACGGCACTATTTTTAACCTAATATAAATGTCTAGTTTTATTTGCTGGTCTTTTTCGTTACTTATAGGGAGTAAATAAACAATAATTTACAATCATTTAACTTTTTAAAAGTACATAAAGAAAGAAAACACAGAAAGATATTTATTGGTAATCTTAAAAAAAAAAACAAAAGTAAACATAAGAGAAACACTTGAATATGATTAGATTCGATATTTTCACGACATTTTTGCTTTGTATAGTAAAAAAAGCGCTATGGTAAAATAATTTGACTATTTAGCATTCTGTGTTGGCCGGCCCCTCCCTCCCGGATTATGGCTTCAAAGCTTTTTATGTGGGCAGACACATCAATCACACCTCTCCAGAGCTTACTAATATGGAGAATAACAGGTAATTTTATGATCATTTAAATAAAATCTGTTTTCATAAGTTCTGAGAGTTCTTTTTGGATTTGCAAAGATTTTTAAATTACGAGTGATGATGCGTTTGCAAATCCTTGTTTGTAAGACTTTTGGCTCGAAAATATATTTAATAGTAGTATCTATAGTTAATATTGGGTATGTTAAAAACAGATAAAAAAAGTACATAAACTTAAGCAATAAAATATCCAAAGTTTTAACTAAATCCTATTCAGTTTACACATAACAGTAATTATAATTCGCATGTTTTTCAAACAATAGGAATGATTACTGACTTAAAAAAATATGATTCTAATTAGTCAGTCTGTTAGATTTTCGAAAACGGTACGTATCGTTACGTTTCGTTTTACGTAAGTATTTTTTGTTTTATCAAACCAATAAAAATTTACGAAGATAAAACGCGTCAAAGATTTGAGTGGGGGGTTGCGACGTCACTGACCGCTAAAGAATGACATACTAATGTCGCAGAAAATGACGTCACACGAGTTTTCAAAGCACTGTATCGTCTTCATTGTTTGTTTACGTGAAAAAAGAAAAAAATACGTGTCCAATATTTTTTGAAAATCTATCAGACGGACTAATTAGATTTTTTTTGTTAACTACCCTATTATGGAAACCACAGACGCCAAGATTTCATGGAAATGAAAAGGTTAAAATAACTAAATACATTCTTACAAACTCTTTAGGTAAATAATACGACATTCTTTTAGTCTTCGCATTATTATTTATTCTTTCGACCTTTAAACATTCAAATTAAGACTAATTTGATACACTTCACAGTCAAAGTCAAAGTCAAAATATTTTATTTCACATAGGCCTACATGGGCACTTGTAAAACGTCGACATAAAAAAGGGGCACGGTTCGGTGCATTGGTCGATTCCTAAGGAGAAGAACCGGGCAAGAAACTCCAAAGGTTACTCTTTTAATCTTTTAAAATGGTTTTAAATGGTTAACAATAAGTTTAAGGTCCAGACATAATCTTGGGACACACATTCGTTCTTCGTTAATGATCGTTTATTTAAGTACTTATCCTTCTATTTAGCTCGGGACGGATTTGAAATTAAATTTAATGAAAGGTTGAGTTAATGAACGTTTTAAAGTGTGGACGCTAAGTGTATAGGGGGGAACACATTCATGTATTAGGGTTGTCGAGCAGACACGAGAGCACGTAATGTGTGAAGAGTGCGGGGCTGCCAGCAGATCGGTGGACACGTAGCTACTCCTCGATTGAGAAGCGACGCACCACGTACAAGCTTGAAACGTGACACCCTTACCAATTCCCACGACCTTATTTATTTTTTCTCTTCGGTAAACTTGTATTCTAAATATAGAACGCGATACCGTCTCAATGACCACATTATCTCAATTTTATCAGAACAATAAAATCTGATATTGTAAAAACCCTATTTTCTAGTATGGTCATAAATTTCATGATACTAAAACGTTGCTTTGTAAATTACTTTAAACATGCAGAGCGCATAGTTCGTTTTCAGTACTAATTTAATAGCCGCTTAGAGACCGGTCTCTGGTCTCCGTACGGACTGCTCCGTTAATGAATTTACTTCACTCTGCAACATTATGAGACCTTTACAAGGCCAAATGCTTTTGCTCAATGAAGTGAATTAAAAGCGGTAATCTGGTCGGTACTGCTACGTAACCTTATCACCTTGAACTGCTTTTTTCACTGTTAAAAATACAGAACTTTCAAAGAGAAAATTCTACGTCCGATAAGCGTTCGGTGTTCTACACTCAACTAGAAATTCACAGCTGAGTAGTCATTATAACTGCGAACCTGGCAAACACAATTCTAATCATGGACAGTTGGGACTGGAAAAAAAAATGAAATGTGTGCTGGGACACATACCTAGTAGAAGTGAAATTTCAACGGAAAAGTGGAAAAACAAATCGCAACGGACAAGGGGAAAAACGAATCGCAACAAAATTTTAACTTGAAGTTTTACGGGCAGATTGTTAAAGTTTAGTAAAGCAATCCTTAGCCATCAACTGGTGTAACTGGGAACAGCCTATTGCCATCAATACTAGGGTAAGGCTAATAGGTATTAACTACAATCCTCAACGTGAGTCTTGAATTACTGTTAATTATACCTACTTACATAACACCTTGTAGGTACCTACTTGTTTTTATGGCATCAATATTTTGAATTTGAACTTCCCAGAGACAAGAACAAACCCTCCCGAGAACCCAAGAACCCTCGCGTACCTAACTACCTACATTGTGAGTTTTCGATATCTTCAAAGATATTTGTTTAAACTATATAGAGTAAAGGGCACAAAAGTTCTATACTAAGTTTCCATTCTAACGAATACATTTATTTAGATATAAATCTCACTAAAAACAAAACTTGTAAAAAAAAACCAAGCCGCACAACTCAAGTCTTTTACCGTAAAAAGTAGTGAGATCTATGTAATACCAAGTCAGTTAATATATTCAGTCCTTACTTAAAACTTAAAATCTTTGATGTTTTAAATAAATGGATTGACTTGGTCATCTGCCCCAATATGGGATTACAAAGTTATTTATGCAGTTGGTATATCTAGAAAACTACACTGAAATTGCATAGTTTTTTAGTTTTCCCATGATTTGTTTGAAGCTTCTATGTCTGCTAGAAGTGCCTTAGACTTTTGATGATCGGTCAATCAGTCAGTCAGTCAGTCAGTACAATACCCAGACCCGAAACAACCATCTGTAGGTCATACAAATATTTGTTCCGTGCGGGAATCGAACCCGCGACACGCAGCGCAGCAGTCCATTGCTTGAGCAACTGCGCCAACCGTGCCGTCAAGTTTGAACGCTATAAACTCAGGATCTACTGGTTGGAATTGAAAAAATATTTTTGTGTTGGATAGTCCATTTATCGAGGGAGGTTTTAGGCTATATAACATCACGCTAGAACCAATAGGAGTGGAGCATACATGAAAAATGTTACAAAAACGGGAAACGATATTCCTTATTGAGAGCTTCCGTTGCGTACGCTGCGAAAATGGTTTAAGTTATGCAAATTTATATCATGTAAGAAAGAAATGTTCCTTTTTAAAAGTTCTACGAAAAAGTCCGCGTCAGCATATAAGATTGACTGTAACCAATTTTTACTATTGAACTGTAAGGTTAAATAGAATTATTTTTAGCGAAGCTTATTTAACCCATATGGTACTAATCTATATCTAAATAAATGTGTTTGTTTGAACGGAAATTTAATGTAGAATATTTGTTCCGTTTACTTTATATACACACATCAAAAGTGTCTAGGGATCAACATATATTTTTGCAATAACTTTTCTCCTGATTGATATTAATTAAAATTTTCTTTAAGGATTCATAAAATAAAGTGTTTTCGTTTGTCACAGTAACGATAAACCAAGTCACCTTTGCATTAATAAAGAAATTTGCCATTTTCCTAATAAAGGGATTTTTGACATTTGAACCACTAACATTAAAGTTCGAAAAAAAGACTGAAATAACAGTTTTCTTTAAAATTTTATTGGGTACCTTAAACAATTAATAATCCTTGTTTCTACCGCGAACACTAACAACACAAGAACATCGGTTTGGCATACTCAAAATGAGTTCATCCAAATCACGCTGTGGAATGGCCGCCCATGTTCGTTGCAACAACAAAAAAAGGTCTTCTTGCGACTGGATACCCTCCATATTCGGCAGAGCTCTTCTCTGTAGCATATCCCATGCATGCTCAATCGGGTTCAAGTCTGGCGACTGAGCAGGCCAGGGCAGGAAATTGATGTTAGCTGCGGCGAGAGTCTGTCTTACAACTCTTGCGGTGTGCGGTCGTGCATTATCATGCATTAACTGAAATAAGGGACCGATTTGCACTTGTAGAGGAACGATGACGTCTGATACAATCGTCTCAGCATACATTTGAGCGTTGAGGTTGCCTCTGATCCAAATCAACTCAGTTCTTCCGCCGATCCAAATACCCGCCCATACCATGATGGTTTCACCACTATAAGGATGGACTTCCTGGCAGGATTTTAATCGCTGTTGGCGTCCAGGGGTTCTCCAGTGTCGTATACGTCTTGTATCCGGTCTCATACCAAAACGAGACTCATCAGAAAAGCACACGAAACGCCATTGTTCTTCTGCCCAATTTCTGTGTTCAAGAGCCCATTGATATCGAATCCTACGATTGTGCATTGCTATAGGTGGTACCCGTAGCGGTCTTCGGGAATGAAGGTTCACTTCATGCAAGCGGTTTCTGACTGTTTGGTCGCTAATTAAGTTCCCTGAAGAGTGATGAAGCCTCACGGCTAACATCATGGCGGTTATTGTTGGAGCTCTTCGAGTTAAGATTTGAATGTATCGGTCTTGTCTCCGTGTGGTGCAGCGATACCGTCCTCCATGGCGCTCAGCCACGGTACCAGTGCTTCGGTAACGTGTCCAAAGTCGACTGATAACACTCTGACTTGTATTCAGAGCTAAAGCCACAGTACGTTGCCGGGAACCAGCTTCTATCATTCCCACGGCTCTGAGCATTTCTTCCCTGCTTAAATGACGTCGCCGCTCCATAATAACGTTGGTTTTAATCAGTAGTAGGGAAACAGTAGCACTAATAATGTCTTCAATGCGTTGTATGTTTTTATAGGGAAAATATTGACAGCTGATTTTCATCTTTTACTCGAATTTGATTCACAGTTCCTGATTCAAATTATGAAATGCACCAAAAAGGATCCATATAAATTTATAAAATCATAAATTTATTACAAAGCCACATCTCAATCTCAAGAAATCCGCATAAAAATGCTTGATCCCTAGACACTTTTGATGTGTGTAGTTTAAACAAATATCTTAGAAGATATCGCTATGTTAAAATGTCCTCGTGACAAAATAATAACGCGGTCCGCCGGCCCTCGCGTCCCGATGTAGATACGTGGAGATTCTGGCCTCCGGGAAATTCAAATTCAAATTATTTATTGCATCATAATATTTACAAGGTGTTCTTGTATATTGTTTTGTGAGCAGTGGTAGCCCAGTGGTGGCGGCCCCAACTTACGAATAGTTGGTCGTGGGTTCGAACCCAGGCAGGCGAATTACTTTGTGTAATTTATTTTATCACCACCGCTCTCAAAACGGTGAAGGAAAACATCGTAAGGAAACCGGCATATCTTAGAAACAAAAAATCAAAGATATGTGACATCTACCAATCCGAGTGCGGATTGGTAGATGTCACATATCTTTGATTTTTATTTATTTTTTAGGAGTGGGATGGGCTATAATCCACCACGCGGCTCAGTGGAGCCGCGTGGTGGATTATAGCCCATCCCACTCCTTAGTTTCTTCCAGTGGGAACAATATAGGCTGATGATGATGATGATGATGATAATTTTATATTTAACAGTAAGAGATAGGTAATCTATAGTAATTCTCACTTTAATAATGTAGTCTAAGGTTCTATCTAATATTATAGAGGGAAGATTAGATTTTTGTTTGTTACGATTTAACTCAAAAATTACTCAGACGACTTTGAAAATTCTTTCAACATTAGAAAGCTAATTGAAAAAATATTACTATGTTGGATAGTCGATCTATCGAGGAAGGTTGTAAGTTCTATATTATTGTGACGGAGACGAAGTTGCGTGGGTCAGCTAGTATAATTTTATTCTTGTTAACTTTATGTTATTTTAATTTTAAATCGCGCTGTAATTTAGTGGCTGTATAAAAAGTTGGAACATGGTTCAATAAAAATGTGAAAATAGACATAGTTTTTTTTAAATAATTTGTCAGCTGTCAGTTGAAAGCGATTCTCCCTACGGCTGAAAAGTAGTACTTTCAACCTGCTCCGCAAACATGTTATGACCTACTTCAGAGCATGAGTAATGAAAATAACTTATAAATAAAGCCATGTGTTTGTAATATAAGTTTATCTGAGATAGAAATAGATTTTCACATTTAGATGAAAGTTAGATAAAAGTTTATTCTTAACGTTATCGCTAACTTGACTGTCAAGCCTCGGCTCAATCCCCGTTTTCTCTTAGGGCTCCAATAAAATACCGGAATTTGGAAAAGTGCCAAAGAACGACAAAAGGCTCCCGTTACTTGTAACATTTCGTCATTGAAGACATGTGGGATACAGTCTCGCACATCTTGCTAATGTACCTGCCTACAATCATGTAGGAAGGTACATTGCAGCTTCACCACTGTGAGGATCGACCGGAAGACACGGTGGAGCACACCGTGTAGGTGCTTGGGCGAAGCCCCGCCAGTTCTCGTATCGGCGATCGGCGGCGGCGACCTCTTGCGTCCGGCCCTGGTGTAAATCATGGTCAGGGGCGTGGAGAATTGGGACGCCGTCACCTCCTTCTGCGAAGCAGTGATGCTAGCAAAGGAGGTGGCGTAACGTGAGAGGGAAAGAACCTCTCGTCCCAGCCGCCGCGGGAGACGCTCCGGGCGTCGGGGCCACGTGACGGCTTCCGGACACCGTAGACTCGGGCCTATGGACGGCTAGCTTGCCGTCCGTCCGTCTTTTGCCGACGACAGGCCGTGTCGACGGCGCGTTCGTGTTCCACGCGCGCCTCTAAGAGGTTGTAAGAGATACCGCGTCGTCGACATAAAGGGCTAAGAAGGAACATGGGTGGTTTTTAGTCAGTAGAAGTCTGACACTCCCTTTCGCTCTGTCCAAGAGCGGGAGGAGTTATTTGTTGATTTCCCACCCCCAAAAAATAAAGGTACATTTCAGCTGTAACTTTAGTAGGTACATTTTGATACAAGTGCGATAAGTTTGTTATTGCATTCGAGGCGGAATGAATACCCGAGTCGAGGGTATTAAGGGGCCGAGAAGTGCAATAAGAACTTCGCACGTGTATCAAACGACGCTTTTCAATATACCGTCGAAGAAGCAAAGAAATGCAGCAGCTAAACAGCCTCGAAAAATATAATATTATTAGCTGTCAAGCAGAGGGTTTTTCATTTAATCATTACGTCATTTCAGATTTGAGATAGCACTACTTTAAAAAATTGCAATAATGTGTTTCTATCTGAAATTCCATCCGAAAAACATCAATAATTGGTTATTAAAAAATTAGGCTTCTAGTTTTATCCACAACGAAGTTATAGGAGGTCGAAAATGGCCTGAACTGGTTCGAGAAAAGGATGGTATGGCCATGCCGCTTTATTGCTCGACTTGGCGGGGGCACTGCCGTGCCCCTAGATACACCTGCCCCGGTGATAACTGATTTAGTGACGGTGTTATTATTCCGTTTATTATGCTATTTTCTGCTCTGCCACATATGAATACGTGATTCATTTCAACAAGACTTAACAAGGGTATTTTACGTCTGTGTGGAATAGAGAATAACTAGTCATCTCCTGCAACAGTGTAGCTGTTAATGCTTGGATTCACACTACTCATTTTTATTATGACAAGTTTTGTCTGATTGGAAGTATTGTTATTTCAGCATACATGTCTTATTCATGTACAATATTGACATTCGCTCTTCAAATAAAATAAACATTACATAGCATCACGACTGTAATCCCCAAATTGTTAGGTAGGGGTGTACCTAATAGTACCCACTTATAAAAAGGTAAAAGTAAACCATTTTTCAACAAAAAGCAAGTCGAACAAGCTAAAAGTATACAGGTAGAGTATTTTATAAGTCTAGTACACTGAAAATATTGATTGCAATTTTGTTTAATAAATCGGCTACTGATGTCCAACGCTATATCGTTTGGCGTCATGCAGTCTCTAAATGTATCTGCATAATCTTAAAAGTAAATGCAAGTTAGCTAGCTGGAAAAAGCTAATAAGTATACTTATTAGCTTTTTCTACTGTACAACGAAACATGTAAAACCACGACCGTTAATGTGATTTTCATAGTAACGCAGGTACATTATCGTTCTGCTATTTCCAATTCTAAAAAAGTCATTGGTAAACTCGTGGGAAGCTCTTCATAACCTTAAATAACAGACGAGATAAGAGATTCTATGAAATTACCGCGCGCCCGTGCAGATTACGTACTGAAGCTGCTATTGATTTCAGATATATCCGCGGATCTGTTAATCAGGATTGCTTCTTGCTATTTTATTTAAGTAACTGATCATAATTTCTCGATCTATTTAAATCGTATAAGTTGCTTTCAGTGTGGGTTTATAACACGTAAAGTAAGGTTTCCGCTATTAAAATAATTTGGATAGACCTGTCCACAACGCAACATTCTATTTATTCTCTACCTATGTCAAATTGCCAATTCAATACGCATAAACATTCGTTTTATTTTAATGTCAACATTCGTTAGACCTCCAATAGATATAGAAAATAGTATGATAAAACCACGAAAAATATATTTTAAAATGGTATTGACGTTCGTTGCAAAAATAATAGAATTTATATTTTTTATTTTGAAGTCTTTTATTTCAATACACAGCTTTATTTATTTTTGGTCGTAGTTGAATGATTTTGTGTTTAGTTTTGCGGTTAAGTAAATATCTCTTTTTCGATCGAAATCGGACCTCGAATTAAAAACTAAAACCCTCAAACCATGCGACTACGACTGTCCTGTATAATTATCAAATTATCTACTTACGAGAAGACTTTTCTTGTTATCTACTTTTAAGACCGCGGTTTTATTAGTCTGCGTTTTCGGTAGTCGGGTTTTTTTTAGTTTTTAACTTATTTTGTTATATTAATTTTATGTTTGTGTGTTATTGAATAAATACGTAATAATATGTTACTTTCATAGTGTAATATTCTACGTAGTGTTGGCTCGTTATTTACATAAGAGTAAATAGCGCAGACTAGACCGCGAGAACTGTTTATTCACATTCTAAACGCATATGTTGACTTGAACTATAATATAATATACCTACATACAGGGTGTAAATGAACCCTTCACACATACGTCAACTAAGCATTCTGTACACCAAACTAAGTACCCCTACGCATTTTTTTTTGGGAAACGACTTTTCTTTTTTGGGTCAAAAGTCATATCAAACGGTAAAATCATTTTTTTATTGACTAAAACTACAATATAATATACATATTTGTAATGTGCTCGACAAGACCTTTAATTTGATACCAAACATGTTATAATTATCTCAATATATTTTTTTTCGATTTTAGAATCTGACCTTTAATTTCCGTAATTTTTTTTTTTTATATAAAAATGTATATAACCTATGTCACCCGGGCTATTCTTACAAATCTATTGACACCTCATTTTTTAAAATACGTTCAGTAGATTAGGCTCTATGGCTATGTATGTATGTATAAATACATAGCCATAGCCTCATCTCACCCTTCCTTTTGGCTTCGCCGTAGTCAGGTAAAAAGTTAAAAAAAAATAGTAGCATCAATCCTAAAAAATCCGATTCCAATGTTATTGTCATTTCAACAAAATATTTTAAAGCTTTTTCCAACCCACAAAGCTATTTCCATGTCTCTGTCAGCATCTCTACAGAACGTGTGTGACTACGACACTGTGGAACAGTTGTTTAACGAGAAAATCGGGTTTGAATTTTGCTTCGTGTATAAGTACATTATTAGTGACTGACTGATCGTGACTGCACATAGGTACACCACCTCAGTAAATGAGAAATAATCCGTGAAATTCGAGAAAAATACTTAATAATAGCCTTTTTCTTTGGAGGGTGTGAAATCATTAAATGACTCTCTGATCCGACCTGGGCCAAGGGGTAGGGAGTGTCAGACTTCTACTGACTAAAAACCACCCATGTTCCTTCTTAGCCCTTTATGTCCGAGGCAGCGTTATTTCTTACGAACAACCCGCAGCAGGAAAGTCTTCCTTCGTTTCCGTTTTACAGTTGAGGAAAAAAACATAAAAATGAATATACAGAAAACAGTTTATTTCAACATATCACACACCACCTGTAGCTCCAGACTCACTAATGTCGCACCAAATGTCAAACGTAAATGGTTATAATGATGTTCGATTTTCCTCCACACGTCACACACACTCAATACCTTTGCTTATTAAAACCATTTTGTTTTATTCAAATGTTCCGAATGTATTGTTTTTGATAGCTCACATAAGTTATTCAAATAGAGTATTAATACTCTCCCAATAATTCAAACTGAATGGAATGATAAATAAAATCGGAGTTCACATTGATAGCGCTCAAATAGTAACAGTAATACAATACCGTGAATTAAACCACTTGATGAAAGCACTCGTGCTCAATGCGAGCTTAACACCAATGTAAATTAACATGCAAATAATACATTCAGTTGTTCCATAGAAATGTTGCAAATCAGACCATATTTACTGTACTCGACATGTACACACATTATACACTTATGCAAACTGGCAAACAAGAAGATTACCATAGTAAACATCCAAACTTGTCGTTGACAATGTATCTGTACTTATTTACTTTCTTAAATTACAATCCGCATAATAAAAGGAAACGGGAAAAGAAGGTAGCACGGGATAAACAAGGTTATTTCTGACCCTTGATGAATGGGCAGTCCAAATAGACCTTTCGGGTAAAGCGGTGAATGAAAAGGCCAGAAGCCAGCTACATTCAACTAAACATAAGTATGAACGCACGTTTGTGTGTACCCCATCTCGCATCAGTTCATTGCAAACTGCTTGGTACCTCCTCACACCTATTTCCGATCGTTATATGAACTGAACACAACTCATCTCCGCTCCGTTTAGTCTTGCTGCCAAGCATTAGATACGAACCAAAAAACAAACTATTTGTTTAGATTTGTCTTAAACGTACTAACAGCAGTTACTGCTTGTGTAGATATTTTATTGGCAGTTGAAAAAAACTAGCCGCAGGTAATTACTGATATTGTCGTGTGTGGAGGTGTGTATACTCAAAACAAAAGTGAGTCACAGCACTTGCATTCGTCGACTTCGCAGAAACCGCAGTGAGTACATTATTCATGGTACGTCCTCGAGCTTTGTACGAATGGCGATGTTAATTACCTTGTCGAGCTGTTATAATTGTTAGTGGCTGCCGACTACCGGCTGCGGGCTTCCGGCTATGCGTTGTGCAACCACAATTGCCAAAAACATCGTTACCCTACAAATATTTTAATAATCTCATGAAAATTAAATCTAGTTATTTTGTGATGTTTCACTGCTTTTGGATCCGTTATCTAGGTTTATTTAATGAAAATTGTGGGTTAGACTTGACCACTAACAGCAGCATTAAATATTTTACTTTATATTTATACAACTCATACATTTCATTGTAGTAAATTACGCGAATACCACTATTATGCCATATGCACTAAATTCTTTTAAATAAAATATAAGTGTTTTTCAGGTTAGATAAGGAGACCGGACATTCTCGCGTAGCCAGGCAAAGACAGTATTCATAGGTCACATGCAACAGGTCCATTAGGAACTTCCGACACCACTACAGCACTTTCTAACTAATACATTTACACTTGTTGATGTATATAATAAAAAGCTATGTTAAAACAGATCACGAAAGTCCACTTAAAAAAATTAAAACGACGTTTCATCCAATTTCGCTAATGATGTATTCAAGTCTGCCATTGAAATTAATAAGGCATGCAATTCTTAACAGACAGAAATCTCCAGAGACCTGGAGTATCTAATATTAGAATACCCACTTAACTACATGCTTGGTTCGCACCGAGAGCTTTATGGCAAGATAAAGGAAATATAAAATATTTATAAAGGGAAAACAACAACCGCTTTAACGGCTCCGCAAAGTTCAAACGTGTTCGCCATTTTCCCTGCACTCAATTTCATTTTAAAAACATTATTTGATGGTCTCTTGCTTACATTCATTCGCGTTGAGTTACCAATTAGATCCGAGTCATATAAAAAAATCTGAAATCATGACTCTGTTAGTTCATCATCATTATTTTGCAATTATCCCAATTCATTTGTGGCCGGCGCAGCATTTCTTGTTCTTCCATACTTCTCTGGTACTTGTCATCTCATGAGCCAGCTCCTTTCTTGCCATATGATTCTTTACACCGTGTAACTCTATTAGTGCAATGGTAAAGTATTAGTCAAATGCACTCACAAAGTTCATCCTCACACACACTCATCCATTTTTCGTTTGGCGAGTGGAAAATCATCAAATAACCCAGCCCGCCTTTTGGACAGAGCGAAAGAGATTGTCAGACTTCTACTGTCTAAAATCCACCCATGTTCCTTCTTAGCCCTATATGTCGAGGACGTGGTAACTTCTAAACAAATCGCAGCCAACACACACTCATCCTCAATCACATACTTTCGTCTGCTGTATTCAGTTAAAGTTTAAGTACGTGTTACCAGAACCTAACCCTCAAAAATACCAAAGTATGAAGGATACCTACTTGTTTTATCTCTGTCCCTTATTCATTTTTATATACAAAAAATACCATATTAAGAAACATTAAAATATATAAAACATTCGTCGGAAGCAGGGTTCAAGCTGGTGGTTAGGGCTCCAGTGACAGGAACTTCCTCACAATGCGGCGGTATCGAAGAGTACTGCCTTTTTATCTAACCACCTAAGGAGAGCCTCGAAAGATGTTCGTCAAGGCTCTTGGCCATAAGGCCATTGGTGGTTATTATTATCATATTTATTATGTATTAGGGACAAGATATACCTTGAAGAGGCATATCCATTGGCATTTATATGTTAACTCTGTTAGGGTTGGACAGATTAGCTCATTTTGTTTTGCTGAATATAATACGAACGTACGTAATGTTACAACTTACAAAAATAAAACAAAGTATAGGTTAAGACGCAAGTAGGACGTATCCATTGGTGCCTAAAATTTAGATTTCTTTAAAGCATAGGCATTTAACCTCCTCGGAGCGGCCATTTGCCATTACTCTCAGTTGAGTAATAGACATCGTGAATACGCCAATTTCTTCTCTTTATTGCTGACTGCATTAGGAGACAAGCTTTAAGCCCTGCCTGGAACTACTTTGTATAAACCGATAACAAGATAAAAAGGCGCTGACTGAATCCTAGAAACGCTTAGTGCCATTTAAGAAAAGCTATGGTTTTCTGAATTGAGGTAGGTGAAACAGCTTCCTGGAATAATTGTGCCTGAAAATCTTGTAGTTACATTTTTAGTCCGTTATTCGCTTTTTACTCAGGCACTGCCATGTGTATAGTTTTATAGCACTGCTTTTAAATATCGATGGGTGATCGATCTCGCCGCTATTTTAATTATTTGCTTTCCTAACCCACATACCTATACAATTCTACCATTCTTCGTTACATTTTCATATCTATTCATAGCGATCTTATTACTTTCCCGCAATTCAGTTACTTTAATAAAACTTTTGCGGTGAATTTCGATGCTTCAAAAATACTTCAGTGACGGTATCAAAGGTGTAGTTTGTAAAATGTACGGCTTATTACTGACAAACTATGCATAACGACGGCGGTGCCCACGCCTTGTGTGCAAAGTTCCTTCATTTCCAGGATAAATTAAGATACTTTCTACTGCAATATCAAAATCATCCCAATCCGTTCAAAAAGTAACAAACACCTCTTTTGCATTAATCTTATATAACATTATTTTTTAAATAACCAGTTTGTTTTGATCGCACCTGACATATTTTAAAACTCCATGCGTCACGTTGTTGTTACATTTTCTCTTGTTCGCTTTTCAACAGATTGCAACATTGTCGTAAGCAAGCGGGGACATTTCTTTGTTTGCGAAATTGTGTTGCTCATAATTTTTACACCCTATTTTTAGATCCGAAAAGGTTTGTAATTAAAACGGACGTCATCAAATTTTGTCCCTCTGTTACATCATAGAACAAATAAACTGAAAAAAAAACTCCATTTATCACAGATTGACTTGGTTTTATCCTGTATCAAA
The DNA here is from genome assembly GCA_932274075.1 of Diarsia rubi. Classification (NCBI taxonomy): domain Eukaryota; kingdom Metazoa; phylum Arthropoda; class Insecta; order Lepidoptera; family Noctuidae; genus Diarsia; species Diarsia rubi. The sequence continues at coordinate 11,336,670 of OW026424.1, read as the reverse complement.
GCACACAGACTACGAGAAAATCATGTACACAATGAGAACGACATTGTTTTTTTTTTTTAATGTTGCCCCACGCTAGGAATTACTCCTGTATCGTGGGTGCGCTCACAAACATTTAAACTCACATACACAAATACCCAGACCCGAAACAACTATCTGTAGGCCATACAAATATTTTGATCCCGCGGGATCGAACCCGCGACACGCAGCGCAGCAGTCCTGAGTGGCCTGAGCCACTGCGCCAACCGTGTCGTCAACCGTGTTTTCCTCTGTGGGTCTAGTTTAAGAGCTCCAAATACATGTAAATAGTTGAGACGAGTGGGTGTCACCTTGTAGGTAACTTGTTTGTTGTTTATGCATGCCTCCTCCATGAAGTGCCCTTGTTTTGTATACGTGTAGCGCTTCCCTACACGATCAGGATAATGGAATATACTTTGGGAAATATCTTCGGCAGTCCATAAACGTAGATAAAATAAACGTCGACTATATTCTCCACGCTTTTCCATCAACCTCGTGATAAGTGAATGTCGTTTACTGAGCAGGCAACAACATGCTGAGTTGTACAGGATATTGTAGGGTAATCGTTTATTTTTAGGGAACGGTAACAGGCTTTCTATATTCTAATATATTGTTTTTCTACAACCATTTTGTAAAGATCAAATTGGAAATCGAGTAGATTTCCAATTTAGATTTCCACTCGAAAAAAAACACTTGAATAATAAGAACACGCTTTTAGACCACTTGTGTTTTATCCTTTAACAGGATAACTGTAACAAGGGCCTCCTAATAAAAAAAATCTGCCATCGTCACCACGCTTGGCGAATATAATGGTTAAAGCAAAATTTTTATTAGCAAGGGGCAAAGAGCTACTAATCATTCTCTTGACGTAATCGTCAAACCGTAAAAAATTGATGAAATTATTGAGTCAATCAATTGGCAACTTGTCTCCTAAAATATCCGTACATAATAACATACAGTGACCTTTGCAAAAGGTTGTAGTTCAATGTTGCTCCTAGATTCGAGCTAACTAAGCTAGTTCTAGGATGTTGGTCAACTTCAAAGAGAACGTCTTGACATAGATCTACTTTGCTACCATTTAGAATATTGTGCTTAGTGCATGCTATGATTTTTAAAATATTTTTAAGGCCTTTGAGGAATCAGGGTTCACTAATCGAGTCCGTGGTGATATGTTCGGCATCGGCAATCGGTTTCGTACAACGTAATATAGAATTACATGTCATATTGTTAGTGCCATAAGATCGTAGTACTATAAGCTCTTACGTAGCATTCACACAGCACACTCGTAGCAGTTGTGTAGCACCAAACGCTCTTGCGTAGCACTCACACAGTACGCTCGTAGCAGTTGTGTAGCACAAAACGCTCTTGCGTAGCACTCACACAGTACGCTCGTAGCAGTTGTGTAGCACAAAACGCTCTTGCGTAGCACTCACACAGCACACTCGTAGCAGTTGTGTAGCACCAAACGCTCTTGCGTAGCACTCACACAGTACGCTCGTAGCAGTGGTGTAGCACAAAACGCTCTTGCGTAGCACTCACACTACACGCTCGTAGCATTTGCGAAGCCCTCTCTCGTTGCACGTAGCAAACCAAACATTGTAGCCAGGTGCAAAAGCTCGGTAAGTAAACCACGAATAAAAACTAGTTAAAATACGGTATATTATAAGTTAAATTAATAACTTATAGTAGTTAAATACCTACACGACTTTGTATGAATATATACCTCGTGTTGAAACGAAATTAAATTAGCTTTTTCTCGGAATATCGCGGAATGCGCCACGCTCTCTAAGCTATAACCGCCAACGCCATAGCCGCAAACAGCTATATCATTTAAAAGTACTAACTTTACCGCCATTTCCAACAAGCAATTTTTTACGATCAATCCATTTAGCCGTAACGAGACATGTCAATGTTTATGTGTGATGCGTCCTCAGGACGGATGCTACCTAGGCGAATGTTCCATATACCCCTAACATTCCATATAACAAAATTTGGCCAAGACGAACGTTCACTCTACGTGGATCATAAAACACGAGCCACGACGTCCATTATGAAGACGATCTATATTCATTCGTACAAAAACTAACAGGACCTTTCCATAACACTAAACATTGTATACCACTTTACTCTCACTCATGTTGACGTCTTCAAGCGTGTCCCTACAAACCACGAACATAATCAGATATATTTACTTGTAAATTAAATAAATAAAATAAATATCCTTGGACATTTCACACAACGCCATCTAGTCCCAAGCTAAGCAACCTAATACTTGTGTTATGGTAACGAGATGGCTGATAAACTACTTATATACATTTTTTTTTTTTTGTAAATACATACATATTATAGATAGAAAAACACCCAGACTCGGAACAAATACTTGTAGGTCGTACAAATATTTGTTCCGTGCGGGAATCGAACCCGCGACATGCTGCGCAGCAGTCAATCGCTTAACCACTGCGCCAACCGTGTCGTCAATACAAATGTATTTATCTAAATACATTCCTGTTCCCTGTGACTCCATTAGGAATGAAGGGACCACTACCGGTTGATAAAAACCATTACAATTTATGAGATATATTTTAGACTTTTTTTTTCTTTTGTTTGAAGTCAAACAAAAGCTATGGGTGGTCATTTGTAAGTGTGACATGCTCCATACTGGGTTGTCAAAGTTTGAGGTTACACCCGCGTAGTTCCCGTTCCTGTGGGAAAACAGGGATAAAAAGTAGTCTATGTCACCCGGGGATAGTGTAGTGTTCCCCACAGTGAAATAATTTTTCAAATCGGTCTAGTAAATCTTAAGTTTATTTGTTACATAAAAAAATAAAAATTTTGGTCTTTATAATAAAATTATACTGGCACTTTGCCCGGCCGCGAGTATTTTGAAATTATAATATAGCCTATATCACTCGGTAAAAATGTATCTTTCTATCGGTGAAAGAATTTTTTAAATCGGTCAAGCAGTTTTTGAGTTAAATCGGAACAAACAAAAAAATCCTCTTATAATATTATTAGTTTAGATTATAGTATGGAGTAAAGATATAGATTATAGCCTTTTTTCGATGATAAATGTATTCTACAATTGTTAGTACCCTATTTCAATAAATAGAAACAAAACAACCATAACAAATGTTTAAAATAGTTTCTGCATATCTGCGGTACCAAAGTTTATTTATTTATTCATTCATTAACACATACATTTGTTTTAACAGGCTAACAAAAGTAGTCATAAATTGTTAAAAGTCCAGTACCAAGTAGCGGGTCTGTGTAGGAACAAATTGAGAAAAAAAAATAGAAAAAAAAATAAACAAATAGACCTTAGACCCGTGTCTAAGGCCTGAAAGTGAGTGAGTTTCAAGTGCACAAAAAAGCACCGTTGCTTTCTTTGGACTTGAAACTTTGCTTTTATTTCGGTATCAGGTGTCCATATTAATCTGAAAGAGTATCTTTCCATGGCCTCACGGCAACAGGTGAGTGGTGCGGCGCAGGCGCGGCGCGCGCGTCGATACCGCTCCCCGCTCCGCCCGCTCGCCCCCTGCACCTTTCTACCTGCTACCCTCGCCCATTCACACACGCACACATGCATACCCTACGCCCACAACTGACTAAGTGGCATTATTACAACGCATGCACACTATCGCAAGGGCCTCGTAAAAACTCTAACTCGTTGCCGCCACCTCCACGCTACACAGAGACGGATAGTTCACTGTCCTTGCTTATTTAACTGATACATCATAGTTCACAAATGTCAATGGGATCAAATGTGTCACAGACTTGCAAATTAAACTCCTTCTTGCGTGTCGGCTGCTGTATTTTGGTCGTTACAACAATAACAAAGCTCCGTCAGGGCTGCGGGCCTCGACAGGGCTGAGGGCTAAGGAGGAACATGGGCGGTTTTTAGTCAGTAGAAGACTGACACTCCCTTTTGCTCTGCCCAAGAGCTGGAGGGGTTAATTGATGACTTCGACATGATGGCGTTTATTGACAGGCGGAGACATTAGGCATGAGCAATCCTGTAACGTCGAGGGGAGTGGCAGCACCGGGTCACGTTTTAGGTGTCCATCACGACCCGGAAACCGTTGCCAGCTAACAGCGCACGGCACGGCACTCCGTGAGCTTTGGCTAAGTATCTCTGATTGGCCGTCACTACTAATTTCATGGGGCATTAATGACGTCATAGTGCTCTTTCCGTGGCTTTTTAGCTTCCAGTTGCAGTTAGTTAAACGGTGTAAAAAATTAAAACAGATTGAAGTCCATTCCAGTAATAGCGTAAACTCTATGAAACTCGTAGTGAGTTTTGTTTTTCAAGGTGATAATTGTTTAAATTATTAAAAACTGCTACTTGTTTAAGAAAAAATAAATGATTGCTTTCAAGCAACATGTTTCTGTCACGCAATAACCTTTTATGGCTGATACAGAGTCAAACTCGCACACCGCTTAATATCGGGAGTAGGTATTTGTAAGTTTATTTGAAATTGGATTCACGCATTGTATTCAGGTGAAAGGTTTTGCAGATAATAGGATTCGGCTACGAGTAGTTTCTCGTGAACCCAATTTACTTGACGATACACATAAACCGATGTGACAAGTCAGTGATAAGATCTTATTGAGCTTTCTGGTGTGAAATAGCAATTCAAATGTTAATAATACAATGTGCGGAACTTTAATGAAGCCGTTTCAGTTTTTAATTAATTTTCGTAAATTAATGGAGCCTATAAAAAAGAATGAACTTCCCCCGATGAAGCATTGAAGTAAATTTTTTACCGATTTGAAAAAAAGTAAGTATCAAAACATTTTGTTCACTGAATGCGGTCTCACAAAATTAAGTACCTACGTTTGGATAGATTAGCATAACTTTATTAAATATTTATTATGAAATTCAACCTAATCCTCTAGAGAAAAACAATTACGAAACCGATTTGAATAAAGAACAAAAGTTAATTATTGATATAGTTCTTCGAAATTCGATTCTTTGGTTAAAATTTAATTTCACTTTCAACTTTATGACACATGAAAATGGGTATTTCAAATAACATATATTTGAATAAGGGACTCGTTTTATTAAAGAAGTTTTCAAGATATCGACGTTCCAATATTTTGTGCCCAGATGAATCAGAATTTGTTACAAATGAATCAGCAACAGAAATAAAAATGTAAATCTATATAAATGGGCGCTATATTTAGAAAATATTCATATTCTTATAGTATAATGGAAAAGCAAGAATATTCGTAAATAACAGAAATAACTTTTGCTAATATTTGTAATACCTACACTAAATCTGTGAGGTACTAGAATGATATAAAATAACTGCTACATGATATTATTCTCTTTTCTCATTGTATACTCTCTGTTTAATTTTTTTCCGTGTACAACCACTAGTCCTATTCATTACTCATTGACTTTTTTTTCTTTGTCTTTAGTGTCCCTCTGCTGGGCAAAAGCCTCCCCCATAGCTTTCCACTCGTCCCTCTGTGCGGTTTTCTCTAGCCAATTTGTCACACACGTTTCCAAGTCGTCATTCCAGCGTTTTCTACGCCATCTTCCTCGATAACGCTCTTCTGGCACCCAGTGAGTGACGACTTTGGCCCATTGGTCCTGATGCATTATATAGACATGGCCCGCCCAATCCCACATAACTTAGCAGTCTTAATGCGCACATCAGCGATTCCAGTTTTGCAGCGTATTGTGGTATTTTGAATTTTGTTGCTCAGCTTAATACCCAGTACGCTTTGTTAAATCGCAAAAGGTTATATCTAAGTAAATATGAATAAGTAAGAATCACGGTCCAAAATAGAGGAGAATTACGCAACAAAAGTCCTCATTTCGTGCTGGAGAGGGGGAAAACTAGTTTATTTTATTATTCATATAGGTTTTGACCACATGAGTCAGACTCAGATGAATCAGGATTTTCCTACAATCATGCATAACTTAACAAACATACAGATTTCAGTATTTTTATCTTTCTACACGAATCTGTAACCCTAGAGCATCACACGAAACTCAAATTGAATTTTATTTAAAATAAAATAAATTTTATAAAGCTGACAGTGTAATCACAATCCCACCAGAACCAAGCACAGATGAATCACATATGTACCTTCGGAACACCAAGATTTAAGCCAACCATCCGCACATCTACCTTCTAGCTCGTACGTTGCACGACTGGCATCCCCTCCACGCAGGAAGCCAGACCCTCATTATTATTATTATCCGACCAAGTACAGTCAAGCGAAGCTTACGCCACATGAATCAGTATTATACGCTGGACACTTCTTATTTATTTATTTAAAAACACACTAACGTAATTAAAAATTATACTATTTGGAAAATGTGAAATCGACCATTTTGTTCCGGGAAATGGCAAACTGACACGCTATATGAATCAGAAGAACACACTTTAAATATTTTTATTTTATGCCTAGACAGCAATAATTTTAAAAATATAATTTGTTCCAGTTAGGGATATCGACAAACTGTACAAAAAAATCTGTATCCAGCTTACAAAACGGCATGTGTGCCGTTTTGTAAGCTGGATACAGATACAGAAATATACCCATAGTGTCCACTAAGGAAAAGTTATTTATTGATTGGGCGACTTGTCGGTTTATTGATGATATCGATATAGTTCGTTGTTTAAATTGTCAACAGTTCGGTCACGTTAAGAAGTACTGCGATAACAAGTCACCTACCTGTGCTAATTGTTCCGAAGCACATGGAACAAATGACTGCCCGCATAAAGACAAATTAAATTTTATACCAACTTGCGTGGCGTGTAAGCGTTTTAAAAAACCATTTGACCATCGTTGCGGGTCACCCGAGTGTCAAACCTACAAACTGAAGCTCGAACAGTTAATCCTCAACACAAATTACTAAAATAATGGATAGTTTAAACATAGGACAATTAAATCTCCACAACGACAGGGTAGCGACTTCTGAATTAGATAAATTAATAATCGATTACAGCTTAGATGTAGTACTCGTTCAAGAACAATATCAAAGCGCACACTTACGTCACAAAGTAGTTCAGCTGGATTCAAAGTCACGAGCCGGAATTTACGTGGCTCGTTCTCCTAACTTTACAGTAACGTCTTTGCGTAACCTCATGACGCCGCACTGTGCCGTTGCGGAAGTCTCGTCGGCTTCCTATAAAGTTTACATTGTGAGCTGTTACTTTCAATATTCAGACCCAGTTGGTCCTCACATACACAACCTCCGTCATGTCTTGCGGTCACTCGCGGGCTGCAAAGTTATCGTTGGCGCGGATGTTAACGCGTCATCGTCTCTGTGGTATGGCAAGGTTCGGTCTACGGATTCCGACCGACGTTCCGCTGTCGAAGATTTCATTGCTGAAATGAACTTATCGATTCACAATACCCCTGATGCACCACCTACTTTTTGCAGCCAAATGGGCGAATCTTGTATTGACGTCACACTTTCTAGTGCAGACGTTCGTTTGGATAGGTGGCGTGTCCTACCAGACGCGTCATGTAGCGATCATCGGCTTATCGTGTACGAATTTGTTCCGATGTTTACTCAAGGTCCGTCACATGTCATTGGTAACTTTAGGTATAAATGTAAGGGCGCGAATTGGGAGTTCTTTAGTTTGCTTTTTGCATCTCACACCAAAGACTTCACTCGAGACGGGCTGTCAGCTGAAGAAAGTGCTGAAATTATGTCAGACACCTTCACTTACTGTGCTGACATTGCCATTGGTCGCGGATCTATGACCAACATACGGAGATGTGATTGGTGGTGTGACTACTTAATTGAACAACGTAAAAGTTATCGCCGAGCGCGTAGACATTTGAATAAGCTTAAAAAACAGACGGTCACCGGAGACCCACTTACCTCTGCTTTAAATGCGTTTAGAGTTGCCAAGTCCCGCTACAGAGCATCGGTAGAAAAATCTAAAGGTAATTTACTGCGGAAAATAGTAGAAAAAATGGATAAAGAAGGTCCGTGGTCTCCTTTGTATCACGAGTTCAAAGCAAATCGATCAGTGGATCTTGCGTTCGTAGAAAACATTAAAGTAAACAACAAACACACTACCGGTATTGAGGAGACAACCGAAGTTCTATTAAATACTTTGATACCTGATGATTCACCTGATAATGACAATGCCTACCACCAGCAGATCAGGGCGTGGGCGGCTGTGCCACCTGAATCACCAGCGTCAGACCTTCCATCCATTGACGAATTTATTAACGTTGTCAGGAAGCTTCCACTTAACAAATCGTCAGGTGAAGATAAAATATCGAATCGGATGATAATAGAAGCATGTAAAACAGCGGCCGACCAAATTTTAAGGGTTTACAACAGTTGTATTGCAGAAGGCGTTTTTCCTCGTGTATGGCGTCGCGGCTTCATACGAATAATTCCGAAAAGCGGCGACAAGCCACCGGACGACCCTAAGTCTTATCGCCCTATAACACTACTACCATCCTTGGGGAAACTCCTGGAGCGCCTTATCGTTCCACGTTTACTACCAGACGGTCCAAAATTTCACAACAACCAATTCGGTTTTACCGTTGGAAAATCTACCGTAGACGCGGCTCTGTCTGTCAGGAAAATTGTCAATACATCTCAACACAAGTACGTAGTTGGGATCTTTCTTGATATTTCTGGGGCTTTTGATAACGCATGGTGGCCGATGCTACTCCTAAAACTGAAAACTCGTGGTTGCCCTAAAAACATATACAATCTTGTTTATTCGTACTTCTTGAATGGTTCCGCGAAACTCAAGCTCGGACATCATTCTATGTCAAAGTCCCTCACCATGGGATGCCCTCAGGGTTCGGTTATGGGTCCGTATGTATGGAACGTAGGCTTCGATGACTTCCTCGCGATTCCGCTTCCATGTGGCTGTTCATTAACCGGTTACGCGGATGACGGCCTGCTGCTCGTTCAGTCAAGTACTCGGGCTGGACTCGAAAATTTGGCTGACACTTGCCTAAAATTAATATCCCAGTGGGGCGCTCGTAACCGTTTGACCTTTGCACCACACAAAACGTTTCAACTTCTTTTAAAAGGTAATCTTAAATCATGTCCTAGTATTAAATTTAATAACGTTCCCGTGAAAAGGAAGCAGTCCGTGTGTTACCTTGGGTTTGTCTTAGAGAGGAATTTTTCATTCATTGAACACATAAAAACCGTCGGTGAAAAAGCTAAAAAGAACTTTTATGCCTTAACGAGAATATCTAAATCTACGTGGGGTTTATCATTTTTAACTCTAAAGACGATCTATGGGGCTACTTACTTGGGGTGTATGTGCTATGGGGCACCAGTTTGGGCCGATAGGGCCACCATAGGAGCGGCACGACGTAAATTACTTCAAAGCCAGCGGTTGGCTTTGATTTTCTTGTGTAAAGCGTATAGGACGGTTAGTACTGAAGCCTTACCGGTACTGGCAGGGGTACTTCCAGTCGATCTTGAAGTGCAGCGCCGTGCTTCAATGTACTACTGCGCACGAGAGACCGCGGACGCAGACTTTTTATTGCATCGTGACCGTGCTAAAGTAGCTAGATTACTTAAACCACAGACTGACGTCTGGGAGGAACTTTTGTCTGAATGGCAATGTAGGTGGGATAATTCCATCAAAGGCCGACACCTCCACCAGTTCTTTCCATCCGTTCGTGAGCGGCTGGCCAGGACATGGCTGGAGGTGGATCACTGTGTTGCCCAATTTCTCACAGGTCATGGTAACTTTAAGAGTAAATTATTTTCCTTCAAGCTTGTTGCCTCGCCTTTCTGTCAATGTTCTACATCTGACTGCGAATATGAACAATCTGCACATCACATCTTATGGGAGTGTAGTCTTTGGGAGAATGAACGTAATATTATGTTAAATAGTGTACAGGTTACTTCCGGAGTTATTTATTACACGGACCTTGTAGAAACTAGAACAAATTTCCGTGCGTTCAAGCATTTTTGTCATACCTATTATTGGAATCAAATATAACAGCTCACAACTTAGGACCCAGTAATATTAATGACAATAATATCCGTGGTGGTAGGCAACTGGGCTTATCCCAGTTGTATACGTCCCTGTGTGCCTATTGGCCTTGTTCAGTTCTGTCTCCTGCTGATATGGAGGGAAGTGAAAATTATGTTTTTCCTACTCCTCCGCTATTCTTTTCTGATTAATTTCGTTGCGGGATCCAAGACAGTTAAATCATTTCTCTGGGACTTCGTCGGGCTTCATTGTCTCGGCGCTTTTCTTGTGGTCGCCACTGTTGATTCTGGCTTACAGGAGTTACAGTGGTTTGGGAATAGTGCGGCGGGCTTGTCCCATTTAAAAAAAAAAAAAAAAAAAATATACCCATAGACATCGTAAATTTTGTCTCCGAAGAACTACCATATTCCTCAACACTTAAAAGTAGTGTAAGCTTGAGTTTTAACCCCCAGAGAGAGAACAAAGTCAACTTCAGAAAGAAATATAATAAGGAAAGAAATGAAAATCTTACTGTTTTATCCCACGCTTAATTTGCGTATATTATTTCTTCTTATCGAAATGAAATATTCGCTGCCATTTGTAATTTCACTCAATTTATTTGCACAAAGGAGAAAGGAGGAATCATTGTAAATCACTTTCAAGGATCATAGCTCGCAAATCAAAATGAAAAAATACGAATTTATTACACTCTAAGACATCCATCAACTGGTATAATTTTAGACTGAGCGAAAAAATCAAGTTCTGAGTTTTTATGAGTAAGAAGTGGAAGAATTCGGTCTATTTATGGCCTCGTTGAGAATATATATATTTTTTATTTGGCATGGGCTTACTCTTGACCGCAATCTTGCCCTAAGGGAAGAGATGAAGTCGACGATGGAACGAGCTTACCCAGAAGAAGCCTATTTACTCGCGACTTAAATAGATTAGGGTTATATGAACACAGGAAAACCGACACAGGCAGGAAGTTCCTCTCCTTGACTGTGCGCATAATGAAAGATTTAGCAAAGCGACTCTCTCCGAAGTACAGTCTGTAGAAACCGACAGATATGCAACTTTGCGGTGGTGGGCCAGGCTGTGTTGTATCTTTAGTATATTGACGCTACTCGAAGGTGTTATAATAAATGACTATATTATTATGAGGCTAGGGATCACAACGGGAGGGCGAAGGAAAGCAGTTTATTGTCCAGGTGCAAGCTAAATAAATGTGTCTACTATTATATTATCATTATTATTCGTTTGTTTATTCATTTTTCTTACTAACGTGTTACTTTATTATATAATAAGTTTAGATGTCTACATAAAACTCAGTGTAAAACAAAACATTGAAAATACTTATATGGAAAATAATAACCCACCGGTATCGGAAGAAAGGTTAAAGCTAGGCTAAGCAGAACCAAAGTGCACTCAAACTATCGCCCTGAAATATACCTCGCTCTATCCTTATCGGCTTGCTATTCCTCTGGATTTGACCGACATCCCGGATAGTGAAGGGACTTTCCTCCATTGCCACATACACGAAATCAAGAAGGTGCGTAGAGTTCCGTCAAATTAATTGTAATCATAATAATTATGAAGGGTAATTATGGATAAAGTAATGACGACGAATAACTAACAGAGATTACGGTACGGTTGACATATGTCGGGCATGCCACCGGCCGGGTGAATCAATCGATCACATTATCTCCGGATGTTCTCGTCTGGCTAACGGATAATACTTACATAGACACAACCTACGCCAGGAGTATCCATCAGCAACTTGCTCTAACATACAACCTTGTAGAATCGGAAGTTCCATATTGCAGGTATGAGTCCGACCTAGTTCTCGAAAATGGCAATATCACATTGTACTGGGATCAATTCGTCATCACTGACAGGACTATTGTAGCCAATAAACCTGATATAGTGGTGGTGGATCGATCAGAGCGGCGCGACATGTTTGTTGACATAACGGTCCCGCAGGACGAGAACCTCGTGAAAGCTTAATTTAATAGCCAAGAGCCTCGACCAACACCTGAAGCTGCTCTCCTTAGGCACCTGTAACAAGTGCTTAATATAGAAAGCGGTACTCCTAGACACGGTTCGTATTGTTAGGAGGTTCCTTTCTCTGGAGCCCCGACCGCCGGTAGCTTGGAGCCTGTTCCCAACACCGGTGGGCTACAATTTCCTATATTTTTGAATGTTTTTTTATTGTTTTTTGTAAGAAATATTTAAAAATACACAACATTTGTTCAAATGAAGTAAAGGGAATAATGATTACACAATATGCTAATGGACCAACTTATCAAAAATATTTAAATAAGCTATCTACATGTGTGTCATGATTATTAAGTCAAAACAAAAATGTTACCATATTTACTACCAGCTTGATTGACTCATATAGTTGATTGTTTGATACCTACTCTTCATCATTTCATGCTTAGGCATTGTAGCTATTGTGGGCTATTATAATCACAATTATAATAATTATTTTATTATGTTTCAGTTTGTTTTGTTCTACGATCTATAAATGTCACCATTCCCATTCCCTTTTTATAGGTATTTAGCCAAAATTATTATTTTTAGAATGGTTAGTATGATCATGTAAAATTTATATTATATTAATCAAATTACCTGCAGGGCTATTGCGTATCTTTTAAATGACAGTGGCTATCATATAATGTCCGTCAATTAACTGTCAAATGGTTCCATTTTGTACTAAACCATAGCCAATTTGACAGTTAATCCATGGACAATATGATAGCCACTGACATTTAAAAGATACGCAATAGCCCTGCTGGTCCGCACTAGAAACAATAGAAAGCTAATAATCAGACACTCAAGGAATCTAATAAAGAAATAATATGTAAAGAGGTTTATGTTTTAAGCATCCATCGTGCAGATTTTATGTAGGCAGATGATGATGTACTCCGCTAAAACGGCAATTCCATAATCAAACCCTATTAAGAGCCCTAGAGATATTAAATTATGTTCTTTTGAAGTTTAGCTAAATAGGATAAAAGGGTCCGAAATATTCAGGAAAGTATAATAAAATTGATTATTTTAGAAATGATTACAAACGAGCTCATGACGCCGTAAGTAAGGTATATTAAAATGTTAAACAGAAAATGGCACTGCCGTGAATTGTTATTACAGGCCTAGCACGGAGAGTTGGGTAGTTATAATGCAAATCACTATTCCATAGATTGCTAAGCAAAGACAGGTTGCTGATCCCAACTGGGACTCCCAGAATAGAATCTACTAAGGGTTTTATGTAAACTAAATACAAGAAGAAGGTTATAAGTTGATACTTATAACCTTCTCCTTGTATTTAGTTTCGAAAAGAATAGAATCTACTAAGGGTTTTATGTAAACTAAATACAAGAAGAAGGTTATAAGTTGATACTTATAACCTTCTCCTTGTATTTAGTTTACATAAAAGCCTTAGTAGATTCTATTCTGGGAGTCCCAGTTGGGATCAGCAACCTGTCTTTAATAAGTTAATAAGTAGTGTCTGTAATAAGTTTTAAAGCGACACTTATGTACTGATGTACATAAGTGTCGCTTTAAAACTTATTATTAAACCTACTGTATGTACGGGTAATATGAGTTATACAGAAAAAGCACCAATACAAATAATTGAATTCAATGCAATAGTAAATCAAATACGTCCAAAAATAGAACCTTTTCTGGAACAACTATAAAGACAGATAAAATGTTTGATAGAGATATATAAAAGTACCAACCTATTATTCTACAAAAGAAAACATGAAGTCAGTTTGGGACCGAATCTGGACAGTATTAAGAATTGTGTGTACATTCTGGAGCTACATACCTACATCTCGAGTGACATTGGGACCGGCCGGAGCTTTGTGCTACCACTCGATGTCCGAGCCAATCTGGATGTTTACTTAGGAGTTACTAACCATGTGATGTCTCACACTACATATTATATTATATTATTTATACGGATTTCGGAATTGTTTATAAATGCTGAAACATTGACTTGTTGGTCTCTGTCGGTTATTCTTAGGCTATTTTCCTCGGTTACCGTTTTTACAAATAGTGGTTTATTTCGATTGTTACAATCAAGTAAGGTTCGTCACACTAGTATTTTGTGATCATCATCAACAGCCTATTAATGTTCCCACTGCTGGGACACAGGCCTCCTCTCTCTTTGAGAGGGAATGGGCTATAACCTACTACGCGGGCCCAGTGCGGATTGGTAGATTTCACATGTCTTCGAATGTTTGGTTCTAAGCCATGCCGGTTTCCTCACGATGTTTTCCTTCACCGTATTTTGTGATGGATAGTATTAATTATTAGCACCAAATTAATAATCATTGTTAACCTATTTGTTTTCTTTGCACGGTTTTACGGCAAGTAAGTCTTGCCGTAAAACCGTGCAAAAAAACATAAAAATATATCTGTTATGATATTTAGTAATACCCATTTAAAATAAATACATTATACACATAAACTTTATGGAATAAAGCGTCGAAATGATGATGGAAACCGCATTAAAAGACGTTGCATTGAAATAAATGCGGACACACAGACTGATACCAAAACCGATTACTAATATGTATAATACATATACGTATGTGCCTAAGTAAAGACATAAAAATATTACTACTTTTAAATTCAACCGTGTGGAAAATGCTTTAGCTTCCATTATCAAGAATGCTGCTCCAGAATTCCTGATTTAAATTCAAATAGCTCATAGCCAGTTTAAGCAAATTTCAAAACGCTTTCGTGACCCAAGGGCTGGTTTTTATCTTGGCCAGAGGCTAAGTGTTGTCGTACAAAGTGGCAATGCCTCCAGTCTTTTGGGCACATTGCCGGCTGACAGCGTTGAGGAGCAGTATTTTAATGCCTTTTTATTGTTTCTTGTTGGTTTATTTAATAGTTTTTAATGAATGCACATAGTTACTTTACTCTTGTAATCTCACCAACTTTAAGCTAACGCAGTATTATATTATCAATGTGTAGGTGGGTTGCTGCCCTTGCATATCGTAATAATTATAATCTAGTAGTTTCCACTTACGACACCGTGCACCGGCGGGATACAGCTAATCCATTTCTTGGACCAGCACACTATGACTGATAAGCCAAATGTAGGAAATTTTACGAGCAAAAAACTTTCATAAACCTTAAGAATCTAGTAATTTTTATTAAACCAGAAACAAAGACAAATTGAACTTTGCCATGGAAATGATCTGACAAACAGCTGAAACAATAACAAGCAGCACGGGCATCGGGCTTACTTTATTATGTAAGTATCGTCTTCCTAACTAAGTACTCAAATACACGCTCTAAGATTAATGTTATCCTTCCTAACTGCAAAACAGGATATATGAATAATAGCAGCTGCTGGCCGTTCTCATTCAGAAACTCATTAAAAACAATCTTCTCTATCCTCCAGATTAAGCCTTTTGATTAAATGGCCTTTAAAATGCAATTATGGCTAAGATTTAAAAGTAAAAAGAAACAAGTGAGTTGTTAAGCCCCGAGTCCACGAGTCCTCGGCTGCACGCGACCACTTGTTACCGACCGTAACCCGCGCAGCGTTAATGTTAGCTCGCCGGATAAAACTGACAAGAAATTACTGCATTTTAACTCCACTGCTCGCAACTAGCTATCTGTTCCTGGCATATAATATTACACTATATTTTTTTTTAATTTTTATCTCTTTTATCTATGAAAAATGTACTGTAAAGATAGTCTCTGCGGCGAAAAAATGAATATAGGCTAAGCTACATAAAAAAAATCGGTTGTCCCTATCCAATCATAATTTCGTTGACTTTCGGCTGTACATTGGAAAACTTTTTTCGAAAGCTACATAATTAGGTAGGTATGTCGTAACGAATTCATTATTCAAATTAATTTCAGATTCAAAATTGATATTTTGTCTTTAGGCTGCTAATCCAAATTTAATTATCTGGTCGACTTTGTTTACATAACCTATTTATATCTAACCAGACCCAAGGTACCATGAAACAGCGCCTGCATCAATGGCGCGCGGAGGCGCTGCGCCGGGGGGTCACTCCGCTGCCGCGGCAAATTGCTGCGCGGCGGACAGACCTCCGGTGCGATCTCATGGCGGCATGGAGACAGCGACTGTCGCAACCCCGTGCAGGGCATGCCACGATAGTGGCGGTAAGTCCCCTCTTTGAGGAGTGGCTTGAGAGGCGCCACGGCGCCCTCACCTTCCGTCTGACGCAGGTCCTCACCGGACACGGTTGTTTCGGGAGGTACCTGCACCGAATCAGGCGGGAGGAAACGCCCGGATGCCACCATTGCGAGGATCGGCCGGAGGACACGGTGGAGCACACAGTGGAGGTGTGCCCCGCTTGGGCGGAGCCCCGCCGTGTTCTCGTAGCGGCGATCGGCGGCGGCGACCTCTCGCGCCCGGCCCTGGTGCAAGCCATGGTCCGGGGCGAGGAGGAATGGGACGCCGTCGCCTCCTTCTGCGAAGCAGTGATGCTGGCGAAGGAGGTGGCGGAACGCGAGAGGGAGAGAACCTCTCGTCCCAGCCGCCGCGGGAGGCGCTCCGGGCGTCGGGGGTCCCGCGATGACCTCCGGCCACCGTAGACGCGGGCCTGTGGACGGTGAGTGATGGGCTAACTCGCCGTCCGTCCGTCTCACGACGAAAACAGGCCGTGTCGACGGCGCGTTCGTGTTCCACGCGCGCCTCAAAGAGATGTCAGCAACATGGGAGGGGCCCGAAAGGGCCGACGCCTGTCGGGGCCGCGGGTAGTCCAACGGTTATCGCGGCCTCGACATAGAGGGCGAAGAAGGAACATGGGTGGTTTTTAGTCAGTAGAAGTCTGACACTCCCTTTCGCTCTGCCCAAGAGCGGGAGGGGTTATTCGATGATTTTACACCCACCAAAAAAAAAAAAAAAAAAAAAAGGTACCATGAAACAAGTTACGCTATTTTCAGCGTTATTGCCAACATCACATCGTGTATTAGTAGATCTTTACATCATTGTGAAGGAAAGTTAGTTAACTACTGTATTTATCATGTTCTTCATGAAAACTGAATTCAGTAACTCATATACATTTACTTCTTAATAGATCTTAAGAATGCGAAGGCCTTTTCTCGGTATCACAGAGCTCAAATAAACTCAAAAAGATATCTAAAGTACACATATCATTTAACTCAACAAAACCTTTTATAAACTATTCAAGTTTCAATAAAGAAGAATATTGTAAGGGCTTTATTGTATGCATACAATTTGTATGAAAGTAAACACGACCTTCGACAGACCGATCGGATGCCAGATCTCGACAATACGAATATCAAACTGAGGGAATCCCATGTGGCCGACTATTGTCGTTCTAACAAAATTGCCGGAGCCTCTAGTTTCTTTACATTGTTTGAGAACAAGTACAATCTAATAATAACCTCTATAAAAGACACAAACAGAAAAACTCAATATCTAGGTTTGACTGAAGCTATTGAAAGTAAAGCCCGGCCTGCCGAGAGTGAATAGTCTGCTTATACAGTTCTCATAATATCCCACAAGGGATGGGGATTTCTCGGCTTAGCTGTCAGCGTAACTGTTCAGTAATCTATGCTGCCTCAGATTGTGCTCGGTGAATGTTGATAGGCTTGCTCTCTGACACGTGAGCCCCAAACCCGATACTATGCAAGTTATATCAGTAATCATCTGTCCACAATTCAGGGAACGTAATATCAAAATACATTCGTGTCTTATTAACTACGAAATAACGTTTCAAATTGTTTATTATAGACCAATTTGTCATCTATCTCAGTCCAAATTGTTCGCTAGCTGTTTTCGACAGCAGATAATCGGAAACCTTGTTCGCCGCGCTCACTCAATTTTGTTAATCCTTTCCGCCGGCGAACAGATTTTAAATACAGTTTCCGTTGAATGAAACTGTGAGTGGAAACCCACTTATCTACTTAATATTATTTCCATCAGCTGATACGACGCAGCTTTAGTACCGCGTTTCATAAATAAAGTGATACTCTTTTATTTTATAAACTGATATAATCACCGGGAACAAGCTGCAGCCGCCGCGCCGCCAAGATAACATCTTTGACATTAAAACAAGATGCCTTTGAAAAGCTTGAACAAGCTCTCAACTGATAGGAATCGCTGTGCTGATAGAACTTTTGATTCCGTTTCTATTGTTAATGCCGTTGGGATTAGAATTATGGATTTAGTTGGTTTAGCTATGAATTTTATGACTTTCATATGTTCCAGTTCGCCTTCTCATACATATTATATGAGCCTGAGTCTGCATTAGATATGTTCCGCCACTGATATTTACCTTAATCTCCCAAGATTATTGTGAGAAGTGCACAGTATATAAAACCCGCTATCAACTCTATCCAAACTGTTATAAAAAGACACTTAACTTACTTTTTTGTAATAGAAAGACACTACAGTAAATGTGTCAAATTGCATAGAATAATCACAAACCCGACTGTATACAGTTGAAAAAAGCTCTTAAATTATTTGGATGTTCGCTCGACACTCGAGCAACCACCTACATTCAGTGAATGTGGCCATATTCCACTTTCATAAGTCCCCGTGACTTACCAACAGGAACATTTGGAATATGAGAAAACATTTTTGCACCTCTGATCTCCCAGCCCTCGTCGGCTTGTATGAAAACCAAATTTTATGAATAATGGAAACATAAGGTGGCATTTCTGTGATTTTAAAATGTTTATACAGCCATCCGCCTCTCTTTATAACATAAATATAGAACAAATATTTGTTTTCTATAATAAAAATCGCTATCGTCTTTTTGACTAGTCGTTTATGTATAGTTTAAGTCTTAAGTAAAGTTACGGTCGTTATTAGGGGCCTTTAAAAACGCGATATTTTCTAATATAGCAAATCACAGAACGATTACCTTCAATATGCCTTTTTTTATTTTTTTGGTGGGTGTAAAATCATCGAATAACCCCTCCCGCTCTTGGGCAGAGCGAAAGGGAGTGTCAGACTTCTACTGACTAAAAACCACCCATGTTCCTTCTTCGCCCTCTATGTCGAGGCCGCGATAACCGGTGGACTACCCACGGCCCCTACAGGCGTCGGCCCTTTCGGGCCCCTCCCATGTTACCTTCAATATGCCTTCACCCTTCTTACGATACGATGATGGAATGGCTTAGTTCACATTATAAATTACTCGGCACATTCCGAGGTAAACTAACCCAACCGCCAAACGACTTCTTTAATTAAATACCGCTACTTGTTTCGGTTTACATTATAATAACTAAGTGGGCGTGTTTTCTCTTTGATAAAGGCGAATAATTGAATTTCTTGTGGAAAAATATGATTAAAGACTTGTTCAACAGAAAAAGATCAAAGTTTACTTATTAATATCCGGAAGCAAAATTGCACGGACTTCGTTTATAAAATGTCAGATGCCATTTCATGTTTTAATAACGAGATGCCGTGTGAAAAATAAATAAGTGGAAGCATACAACACAGACGTGTATTTGAACGTGATTAGATAAATCCTTTTCAACACGAAAAGTTTTTGACACATTTGTGACGTAAATAGATCACAATGAACGGGCTTTTGAGGTTGAAACCGTTAGTAAAAATATAATTTCACCATCTAAACAAAACGCTGAGATTTAATTTCTAAGCAGCGGTACATTGATAAATCACACATCCGAGGGAAATAGGCGGGTATTTTTTCTCTTACAAACTAAATTATTAAGCAAAAACATTTTGAGGTGAAATGTAGTCAGAATTCATATGAGTGGTTTTAGTGGCTTTTCCTCATGTAACTGGAACGAGCGGAGCTCCTACGAAATTAGTTAAAACCATATAAAGAAGAGGTAAAAAAATGTGTTTTTATTTCAGTAATAGAATACCGTTTTTAATTTACCTCGTTATAACCTGCTAAAGATTTTTTATTTTGCCATTTTTTGTTCTAATATCCTATACTATGCATTTAACATTCAAGATTCATTCAAGAGATAAAGGTTCCCTCATTATTGCTTTCAATTCCTAACCGTTGAGGAGTAGTACCTTCTATAATCAGGTCACCTAAACAGCCTGAAAGAATACAACTATACGTCCCCATAATATTTTAATAAAGAATTATCCTCTAACTCCTAACCGTTAAGGAGATATACGTTCCATCATCAGCTCATCAACATGAAGTTTTTACTGCCAAATGTCATCTGCCAAGCCTTTTCCCAACAATGTTGCGGTCGGTTTCCATTCTAACCGGATGCAGCTAAACAACCCAGTTAATACTGGGTAATACAATATCCTTTGGTTAGACTGGTTCTCAGTCACTGACTACCCTGTAACGACTGCCAAAGATTTTTATATGGCAGCCGGGACCAACAGCATAACATGCTTTCCGAGGAACGGAGGAAACTCGGTTTGTAATGGGCGGTCACCCACTCACAGACGACCCTAGGCAAGCGCGGCTTAGCCTTAAGATCGACCCGAGTGGCACTTATTATTAAGCTATGAGCTCTCGATGACTGCCAGTTGCGAATACTTGAATAGCTGTAGAAAAAACACGTAATACGTGCCTATAAAATTTAAGGGTTGCCCTCGATTTCGCTGAGATTCCATCGTCAGATCCTGACATGGTGACAATGAGACCACCTCAAGAGTACTCTTTCGAATTATTAAATCCACTGGAACACACACAAAAAATTTCATCCAAATCGGTCCAGCCGTCTAGGAGGAGTTCAGTGACAAACACACGTACAGAAGTTTTATATATCTTTATATATATAATTCTGGATGACAGTGGCGAGTAGGAGCCGCCACTTAAATCAAAGCTCGGACCCGGGGAGATCAACCTCGAGAGCCCTGTGACGGCAGTTGATCTAGGAGATACATACTCCGAAATTAAAGTAACCACTGCCTTGTGGAAGGATGTTGGTTCATCAAAGGCTAGGGCGTCATCCCGAAAACCTGATGTGTGATGCCCTGGGAAAGCACTGCACTATTCTCCCAATCCACTATGAAAATGAGTATGCATAATGAGAATGTTTTGCGCTGCGATCCGGCTAGCACCCGGCGCTTGCAGGTACCCGGGCCTGCAAGTGAGAAATTGGTTACCGATGACCGCACAGGGGTAGGCGACCAGGCCTCTGTGTTGGTAAATGTGTCTGGCAGCACTAGTAGCAGCAGCAGCTGCAGTAAGAAGCTTGTTCAGCAAGCCTTCCACCCTGGATTGTTTATAAGACCAAGATCCGCATCCCTTGGGAACAGCCATCAAACCGGATCTAGTTCTGTCTTAGAAAAACAACCCTTGGATTCTGATAAAGAGGACGAACCCACACCGACATGTCCTCCAACATGGCAAAGAGTGCCTGAGAGCAGAAACTCCAAGAGGAAAAAGATGTCTAACAGTCCTCCTTCCCCCTCGACAGTCAAAACTTCCAACAGATTCACAGGTCTACTATCCATAGACTTGACTGAAGAATCCGACTACCAACCATCTGCAAAGAAACCCAGTAAGCCTCCACCAATAATACTCTATGGGATCGAAGATATTAACAAACTTACTGTATTGCTAGAGACAGCGGCAGAGAAGACTCAGTTCACATACAAAGTTGTGAATCGCAACCAACTGAGGATAACCAGCCATAATGTTGAAGTATATAAATCCCTTATGGCTTTGGTTAGAGAGAATGGATTAATAGGCCATACCTTTAATAGAAAGGACCAACGATGCTACAAGATAGTCATCAGAAATCTCCACCATACAACACCATTTGAATCAATCAAAGAAGCCATTGAAAACACCGGTAATACAGTCGCGGGCGAAATTATAAACGCTAAATTTGGTCAAGAAAAGCAACCGACGTCAACGTTCTTTGTCAATCTAGCACCTGGTCCCAACAACAAAAAGGTAAAAGACTTAAAAATTATCTACCACCAAGCAGTCCAAATCGAGGACCCAAAGAAAAGAAAGGTGCTAGTTCAATGCCAACGCTGTCAACAATATGGACATTCTAAAAATTACTGTTTGAGACCATATCGCTGCGTCAAATGCGCAGAACCACATAAAACCTCTGAATGCCCTAAAATTGATCGCAATACTCCCGCTGTGTGTGCCCTATGCCTCGGTTCCCATCCGGCTAACTACAAAGGATGCGAAGTGTACAAGGAAATCCTGCTACGAAAAACCTCCAAGCAAGGAACTAGTGGCGGAGATAAATTTCGACACCAAGCAAAACCCCAAGCAGAAGCTCGTAAGAACCCAGCCTACGACAACAGAAATAAACAAACTCCTGCATGGAAAACATATGCAGAAGCAACGAGATCCCCCAACAAAAGTACCGAAAACAACATATCGGATACTCCAGAGCTCCCAATGAACATATGCAAACTAGAAAGTCTTATAACAAAACAGTCTGAGCAATTTGATCTCCTCTTACAACAAATGAGTACCATGATGAGTCTCATAACTGCCTTGCTAAATAAACTCACAAAATGAACTGTTTAAAAATTGCTGCCTGGAACATAAATGGTCTGCCACCTAATAAAAATGAAGTGGAGCATCTGTTAAATCTACACAAACTGGACATCCTTCTTGTGTCTGAAACCCATCTCACAGACAGCAGTCTCTTGAGGATTAAAAATTATAATTTGTATAGAACAAACCATCCCGATGGAACAGCCCACGGTGGCACGGCTGTCATCATCAAATCATCCATAAAGCACCATGAACAGCCGGCATATAAAACTAACCATATCCAGGCAACAACAGTTCTGGTCGAACTCAAGGATGGGAATTTTAACATCTCCTCGATTTATTGTCCTCCTAGGCATACAATTAGTGACGGTCTCTTCAACCATTACTTCGAGACTCTTGGAGGGCGCTTTATCTCTGGTGGAGACTGGAACGCTAAACACTGTCACTGGGGATCCAGGCTCATCACGACTCGGGGAAGAGAACTCAAAAAAAGCATAGATCACGGTCATCTTAACTGTTTTGCAACTCCTGAACCTACATATTGGCCCAGCGATCCTAATAGGAGACCAGACGTGCTGGATTTCTTTATCATGAAGGGACTTTCACGACTATTCTTCACCATAGAGTCATGTCTTGATGGTTCGTCCGACCATACCCCGGTCATCCTAACCATTAGTTCTACTGTTCTAACATACGAGAAACGTGCAACCCTGTACAATAAAAAGACCGATTGGGACTCCTTCAGAGAACTGGTAGATGACAATCTAAATATCCAAATTGCTCTTAAAACAAAAGAGGAAGTAGAGTTTGCTGCTGAAAAGTTTGCGACCACTATCCAAAACAGCTGCTGGAGATGCACGCCAGAAACCAGTACCCATAACGTACGACACAGTGTGGTACCCGAACAAATCCGAGCACAAATCCTCGAGAAGAGACGGTTGCGCAGGGTCTGGCACAACAGCCGCCATCCGGTGGATAAAAGAGCTTTTAACAAAGCAACTCGAGAGCTCAAAGATACTCTAGCTGATGCCGCAAACGCAACTTTTGCTGCTCATATCGAGTCGCTGACAGCTACCAGCTCCTCAAACTACTCTCTGTGGAAGGTCTGCAGCAATTCGAATAAACCTGTTGTGCCTAAACCACCCATAAAAACCTCCGACAATTCCTGGGCCCGAACAACGCAAGAAAAAGCCAACACATTTGCAAACCATCTGGCAAACATATTTACACCCAACCATCGTGATCCGGAATGTGACGAGCTAGATATAGACGAGGTACTCGAACAAGACCTACAACTCGATACTCCAATACAGGCGACGTCACCACGAGAGGTGATGAAAACAATCAACCTATTAGAGGACAAAAAGGCCCCGGGATACGACCTCATCGACAAAACGGTACTTAAAGAACTTTCACGTAAAGCCGTAATCTATCTCGCTTGCTTGTTTAACGGCGTCTTAAGAACTGGCCATTATCCTAGTCTGTGGAAGGTATCCCAAATAATTATGGTCCCCAAACCAGGTAAACCGACAAGTGAAGTCACCTCTTATAGGCCTATAAGCTTGCTGCCAATAATCTCGAAATTATTCGAGAAGATTCTGCTGAAGAGGTTACTTAATGAAATCTCTGGAACTTCCATAATCCCGGATCACCAATTCGGATTTCGCAGAGAACACGCAACAATCGAGCAAGTCCACAGAGTATGCCAGGTCATCAGGACGTCCCTAGAAAAAAAGGAGTACTGCTCAGCAGCTTTCCTAGACGTTCAGCAGGCCTTTGATAGGGTGTGGCACAAAGGTCTGCTATACAAAATCAAATCACTCCTTCCTCACAAATTTTATGTAATACTGGAATCTTATCTGTCGGGAAGACTCTTCCAAGTACGAGAAGGCGAGAGTACATCATGCTTCCATGAGATACTAGCCGGTGTGCCTCAGGGCTCTGTTTTGGGCCCGATACTCTATACAATATTCACAGCAGATTTACCACAGAGTCCTGGGGTAACAGTGGCAACTTTCGCAGATGACACTGCAATACTCAGCTCAAGTAAAGATCCGGCAGCCGCCTCTAAAACATTGCAGAAAGGGATCACGAGAATCCAAAACTGGATGAAAAAATGGAGGATTAGAGTTAGCGCATCTAAATCGGTCCACGTGACATTTACACTAAGACGAGAAAACTGTCCACCAGTCAAACTCTGCGAACAACAACTTCCGCACCAGAACTGCGTCAGGTACTTGGGAATGCACCTTGACAGAAGGTTGACCTGGAGAGACCACATTAGAGCCAAGAGAGACGCGTTCAACATAAGATACCGGGGTTTGTACTGGCTACTTGGCAGAAACAGCAAACTGTCAATAGACAATAAACTTCTACTTTACGGGGCTGTTCTGAAGCCTATCTGGCTATATGGCATCCAACTGTGGGGCTCCACTTGCGACTCCAACATTAAAATAATACAGAGAGCGGAAGACTCGGTACTTAAGCAAATAAGCAATGCACCCTGGTTTATAAGGAACTCAGAGGTTCATCTTCACCTAAAATTGAGCACAGTGAAAGAAGAAATAAGATCTAACGCAAAAACTTACAAAAAACGTCTACAACGACATACAAACCCACTAGCGCTCCAGCTTACTATTCCTGACACTCTGAATCGCCTAAAGAGACGCAAAATCCTCAACCTGGATAGCATATAAATAGCTACCAAGCACAAAGAGTCAATCCCAATGGGTAACAGACTCTGCACGACACTGTATCTGGCAACACATCTGCTCATAGTCAGGGGACTGATTGCATGATAAGCAAGGAAAAAAAAAAAAAAAAAAAAAAAAAAAAAAAATATATATATATATATATATAATTCTTTTGTACGTGTGTTTTTAATGTTGGACCCGGTAGATGGCGCTGCTGTCCGGGCAGGACGACGTCTGCCAGGTCCGCTAGTATACATTATATAAAGATTCTACTGTACGTGTGTATGAAAAATTTTGTGTGTGTTCAAGTGGATTCGAGAATGGATTAGATTTACATTGGACCCGGTAGGTGGTGATGCTGTCCGGGCAGGACGACGTCTGCCAGGTCCGCTAGTATTATATATATTGTTAGTTTATTTCGGTACGACTCGCTCAGGCGTTGATAAGTCTAACAATATTTCTCAGAAGCACGTCAACACTCTGTAGGGAATACATCTTCCTCACATGTTTCTATGTTGTCGTAGTCTGTGAGGAACCGAGTCAATAGAGCGAATAGTTTTTATGTATACGCAAATGCTCTTTATTTTCTCGCATAGCTCTTATTCGTGCTTGCATAAAAAAGTGCTTCGAGATTTTAGCTTACGATTTGACAGTCTAGAACTGTCTCCAAAATAGAGACTAATATAGTCTGGACTACAAACGTATTGGTTAACCACATGATTCTCCATTAACCGTGTACACTGTTTCTAATCTAACCGTAACCGCGATCGTTTATCTCAGTTCCAGGCGGAGTGCTCAGAGTAACTAAGTTGCAACGCCTAGGCATACAGCACTTCTATATGTAGGAATACCAACTAAAAGAAAAGAACACCATTTGAATAATCTACCTTGTCTATTATTTTGTGTACTATCTATATGGCTCATGTAAAAACCTATTTTGACCATTTAGTAAAATCCCCTTATTTCGGAAAACCGTCGCGACGTGGTGGGTCACTCTTCATGTTTTCTATAAATGAAGTTATTGTATGTGAATGTGTTGTACATAATATAACAAAATATTCTTGAAATGTGTTCAGTTTGAGATGATTTTCAGTAACTTTATACATGTTTACTTGTTGCCCAGTTGAACTAGGAGTAACGTTAGCGGTTGAAAGCATTTTGTAACGATAATAAAGTAGTGCCGCTGTGGGAGACGGGGTTGAGACAAGGTAGACTGAGCGTCGCCGCGGCGCAAACGATGTTTACCCTACACAAGTACAGACCGCACTGAAAATAGAAATATATTTCCTATACCAGGACCGCTGCGCCAAATTGTAGGTCATGTTTATACGTTTTGTTTTGTGCTCTTCAATAAAAGCGGATGAATGAAACAAAGTACCTAAAAGGCATCTTAAAAGAAAATTATGACACAAATGTTAGTAAGACGACTATTTTAATGGGTGTATCCAAAAGGAGATAATTCAAATCGAGCCAGGTACAGTCACGAGCACAAATATTTTCCACACAGCAGCTTTTAAAGCTGATTTTCTCCTACTACATTGATTGTTATCTTGTGTCGTTACAGACATAGCATGTTCGAACTCATATTCATATAACGGAATGGGTCTTATCTTAAATTAGAAACTGTTGTTTAAAAATCGGGTTTGAATTTTGCTGCGTGTATACCTACATTATTAATGACTGACTGATCGTGACTGTACATACACCACCTCAAAAAATGAAAATGAATCGGTGGAATTCGAGGAAAATACAGAAAAATAGCCGTAATCCGTGCTGTTGTTCTAATTAATTGATATTTATCGATTACGTAATTGACTCTCAATATGGGAAGAGCAGCGTTGGCCCAGTGGTCGCGGCCCCGAATTACGAGCAGTAAGTCCTAGGAGCTCAAGCAGGTGCATTACTTTGAGCATCTGATGTACTCGCTGCAGTTTCGGTGCGTGTAAAGTTTTCTAGTTTTCTGGGGAAAAACAACGTATGACTGTTGTTCTTTGCCCTGCTGTTACTGGCAAATAATTTAGGCCCAGCATCTAGCAGTTACGAGATTAGTAGTAAGGTACCAATCAACTTATTTCATTACCACTGCTCTCAAAACAGTGAAGGAAAACGTGAGGAAACCGGCATTTCTTAGAACCAAATATTCGATCGACCAAATTGTGACATTTACCAACTCGCACTGGGCCCGCGTGTTGGATTATAGCCCATCCTCTCTTATAGTGAGGAGGTCTGTGTCCCAGCAGTGGAGACCTTATAGGCTGATTATGCTAAAAAAGAAAGAAAGAGCCTGTTGCACTTTCAGAAATGAAGCTCTAGAAAATCGAACTCGCTGCACTAAATTACATCTAAGAATATTACAACGGTACAATTTGTCTAATTACAATTTAAATCTAGTTAACAAGTAATGAGGAGGCGTTTTGCTTGGTAAATAATTAACTCATGCTCCGTCCTCGTGACTGTTAACGATGTTACAGTTTGTGTCGCATTTTCTTTAATAAATTACTTGCATTATATTCAAGGAAGCTTACGAGGTAATCACATTGGTAATTAAGGCATGTTGCTTAGGCTACGGGTTGTTGTAAGAGATACCACGGCCTCGACTTATAGGGCTAAGAAGGAACATGGGTGGTTTTTAGTCAGTAGAAGTCTGACACTCCCTTTTGCTCTGCCCAAGATCGGAAGGGGTTTATTTGATGACTTACCATCCCCCAAAAAAAGGTACTTGCATGCTTTGATTAAATACCGCTCTCTATATGTTCCTATACTTAATTCATAAACAAGTATCTACCATCCACGTTAGTTATCTTGATTTCAGCCCAATTTTCCTTTATAAATAAGGAAGATCAAAAATGTTTCTATTAGTTTTGCAACGTATTATAAATGAACGCATAACTTGAATGAATTAGAGGTCAACCTTTATAACTGGTAATCCTTGTACACATTATGTTGTTGCATGAAAAGGTTACCTGCCCCTAAATATCCTTTAACACTTATCTTTTACCCTTTTACATTCTTCTATTTTACGTGTTTCGCTGAAGGTTGGGCGGATAATGATCACACAACAGGCGATCAAAGGATTTGTTGTAAAACCTTACCTATCCGGCGGCGTATCCCAATCCTAAATGTATAAAATTTTGACGCAGGTGGAAAATCAGGAAATCACCTCTAAGTTTTGAGTATGAAATATTATTTCTTTTAAGTTCTGCTATTTTGTATTTTTCGTTGTTTTTCAGTATCGAACGTAGCTCTAAAAATTCTAAATAACCAATCTCTAATATGCGGTTGTGTTATCATTCTCCTGCCCTAAATCCAATTTATTTGTAGAAAGATGTACATGTCTTTCTATTTTATTCCGAGATAAAAGTAAAAGAGCATTGAGTAACTTTGTACGAACTAGTGGCGTCATTTTTTTTAGCGACCACTTTAAATTTTCATGTTGTTTTGTTGTGCTGTGTTAAATACACATATAATGTACAATTATTTTTGTCCTAAGTGATTTCTAAGCTGAAATATTTGCGTTTAAAGAGTATAAAAATGTCGTCATTGTAAATACTTCCATTACTGTTCTGCCTAAAGAAATCTTAGTTATGTTTTAAGAAGGTTGATATTATAGCTAGCTTAATAATAACTGCCACTCGGGTCGATCTACAGGTTAAGCTACGTTTGCCTAGGTTGGTGGGTGACCACCCATTACATACCGAGTTTTATCCGTGCCTTGGAAAGCACGGCAGTCATATATAGAGTCGTGTGTTCGAACCCGGGCAGGCGCATTATACTTTGTGTAATTTATTTCATCGCCACTGCTCTCAAAACGGTAAAGGAAAACATCGTGAGGAAACCGACATGTCCTAGAACCAAAAATTCGAAGACATGTGACATCTACCAATCCGAACTGGGTCCGCGTGGTGGATCATAGCCCATAGATCATTTGTGCCTACTTAGATGCAGAGGTGTTGGTAGATAGATACCTACCTACTTATTGTAACAAAAAAAGCGGTCAATTCAGAGAAATGTTCCGAGTTTCAGTAATTAGTACGACGCTCTCATGAATAAAACAGAAGCCTATAAAACATAAAAACTATAGGAATGTAGAATGCAGTAGATGCAGATTTCGATTAAAATATCAATTTCGTGGTACCAAAGGCGGTAGCGTTATTTTTGGGTGATGGTTTGACATTATTTAAGACTTTGTTTGGAATATTTGGCGTTGTTAAATACCTAGTCTACAAAGGCATTATTATCATCAGCCTACAGAAATCCACTGCTGGACATTAGGCCTCTTCAATCGCACGCCCCTCAACTCAATAATTCTCGGCAACTCTCAACCAGTTGCTAGTTGCACAAAGTAAACTACTCAATTAATGAGATATTACAAAAATGTAAAAGTAGAAAGACCTTTAATCTTTCGTGATTTCTAAGAGAGGCTTTAGGAGATAATTTAATTTAAGTAGTTAGATAAACAACGGGGCGCCAACCACCCACGCTTGTCTTTTAGAGGTCACTCAAGGACTCGCCGTCTCACTTACATTCGTAATTTGGGCTACCTTTCTACAAATCTACGTCTAGAACAACATATTTAACAACTTGATACTACTTTGTGAAAGTTTCGTGACTTGCTTAAAATAATTATTCAAGCATTTCATAATTGTCTCGCTCCCGTTACCGCACACAAAATCCTAACATCACAAACCTAACTCGACTCGCTCTGGCACTGGTTAGGTAAGTCAACCTATCTTTGCTCTGTCGACTATCTTCGAAGCCAGACAAAGACTTTCTTATTAATATCAGATAATGTTCGTTTTTCCAACAATTAACGTTTATGTTGAGACTTTGTAAGCGCTCATAATTCAAACATTTTTGTGTCGTTTATTTTAAATGAGCAAAGTTCCTAAAGAGCTCTTAACTTAAAAAACGTTCTATGTAATAGGTATTTTTATACTCTGAAGCCGCTACAAGCCAGTCTTTCGTCACTGTACTGTAACGACTTAAGTTTCAGAAAGTCTTCTTTGGGAAAAGTTGCGGAAGTTTGGTTAAAATTAAAGCAAAAACATTTCCATTTGGGGTAAAAATCATTTAAAATGACCATTGTGACAAAAATGAAACAAAAATGGAAATGTAATAAAAATGAAACGCGTAACAAAAAATAACAAAAATGAAATATTAGGGCTCGGTTACAATAAACATTATTATCTGACTTTTTTTTTATTGGTTAAGTAAATGGTGTTTCGCAATAAAACACTGTTTATTTCGTTTTTATCATTTGTTTTATTAAAACTGGCACATATTTCTTCTTAATTCTGGTCAAATTTTTCAATCGTATTTCTTCATACTTCTCTGGATTTGATTATTTAAGGCGTTGCCTATATAGCCGTTGACGTTCAGCTGCTGTCATTAGAATCCTAAAAAAAAAAAAAACGTAAGCACAAACAGACAGAGAGTCAAACAAATAAACAAACAAGAAGCTTAAATGAATAAACAAACAAGAAGCTAGACAAGCTAAGGCGATGATAGACGGCGAGCATATCAAAGGCTAACCGACGGATAAAAGTCAACTAGACAAATATGCGAACTTGATGACGGAAGAATAATAAAACAGAAAGCAGACAATTAAATATATAGACAAGAAAACACTAGAAAAGATTGAAAAATAAAATAAAAAACCGATTTCAAAACGCAGCAAAAGTTGGAAGTCATAGAGCGGTCCTCGGCCACCATTGACGCAGGCTTGCGGCGATAAGTAATGGGTAGCTCGCCGTCCGCCTGTCCAGTAAGGACTACGGGCGCTTCTAACACGGAAACATAAATATTCGTGTGCAATATAAAATAAACAAGGGCTAACAAATTACAGTGAACATGACAAACAGAAAGACATACGGACCCATAAAATACAACAAAAATACACTCAATTATTTTAAACAACATTAAAATCATCCGCTATTAATAACATTTTATCAGCAATGTGATTGCCACTTTATTTCATTTTTGTTATTTCATTTTTGTAACGTAACTAAATCATAACAAAAATGAAAAACTGCCGTACTTTGAAAGTAACTACAAATACGTTAAGCCAAACAGAAATCTCAATGAGTTACAACCACCTAGCATTTCAATAAATGTCAACAATAAAGTATCTAATTGATTAATTTAATAATACAGTGTGATTCTTTATAATGTGCACATATCGAAATGAGGGAATCTATGCTTAATTTTATCGATGGAAAAAATATTTAAAAAAATCTAAATATTTTTTAATATTTTTTATGGAATTTTCAAAAATGTTGTCCGCTGTTGTGACCCCAATGTAAACAAAACGGTGAAACTTTTAAACTAAATTATCTATCGCGATGAAACAATTTTATGTAAAAAGTTATGAAAAAAAAAAGTTTTTTTGATCAAAAAACGTGTTTATTTTCAATTGAGGGTAGTTTTTTTCCACAATTTTCATTTTACGAGGACGCCTAATTGCTTCCAATCATTATGGAGTTTGTTTCATCGCGATAGATAATTTAGTTTAAAAGTTACACCGTTTTGTTTACACTGGGGTCACAGTAGCAGACAAAATTTTTAAAAATTCCATATAAAATATTAAAAAACATTTAGATTTTTTTTAATAATTTTTCCGTCGATAAAATTAAGCATAGATTCCCCCATTTCGATATGTGCACATTATAAAGAATCACACTGTATAAGTGTTCACTTGCCTGCGTTGTTATAAACAAAACAAAACTGATAATTTAAATTTGGAATTTTTCTCGCCGACAAAAAAACACACGTCATTCACTATTTTCACTCGAGGACAAAATGGCCGACTCATATTAGATTCTGGCATGTGATTGGCTCGTTATAGTTTGAGTGGCAACCCATTTTGCAAATTCTAAATAATACCAAATTGGGCGTTACAAAAATGAATAACAAAAATGAACAAAATATTGGACATTATTTTGTGCCCAAAATTTAAATATTTTAAGTAATTAATAAAAAATATTTTTAACCGTAATCAAGGGCCATCAACAACGTGTTGGCAAAAAGTTCACCAATAAGTAAATACTGTAGCTAATAAATTTATTCAGATGATTTTTGTAACGCAGCCCGTGAAGAGGACAAATTATTTTGTATGGAGATTATCCGACTTTGATGAGAACAAAGCAATATAAAGAATTTAATATGCTCAACAGATATAGATGTGTGTGTTATATAGCTAGATAATATACCTACATCAGAGTACTAATAGGTAGTTCTTACATAGTAAAAATAACTGTATCATAAAATATCGGGTGTGGACAAATTTTGCAATCAAAATGGTCATTTTAAATGATTTTTACAAAGGTACTATTAAAGTGATTTTGTTTTATTTTGATACTTTCGTATCAAAATACAACATTCATTCGTATGTGTGGTTAAAAGCAAGGCAAATGGATGGAGCTCCGTTTAATTGGTAAGAGACTGTAACAGGCAATCAGCGTAGCGCGTGTACTCATTACCTTCGTGGGACGTAAATGTAATTGATGTATATGAGGCTGTACGTCTGACATTTGCATAACACTACGGATTCGAGCCGTCTCAGGATACCTACCTGACGCAATACTATCTTTATGCACTGAAGTACGTAATCATTGCTCAGTGCTCGTTAGAATGACATATTGACAGATGATTCATGATTGGGATGGACAGAATCTTTCAGTTTAGAAATGACGATCATATCAAAATGACGACAAATCAAAAACATTTCGAGAATATTATAAATGTTTAGAATTACAAAGTTGAAGTTATATTTTCAGTGAATGAATTGGTGTACCTGTATATGTATAATAATATAATAATGGAATAATAGGTGTAGTTAGGTAAATCTATGTACAAAATATAGGTAAAAATGTTTTTTAATTACTCATGCTCTGAGAGTAGGTCATAACATGCCTACGGAGCGGGTTGAAAGTACTATTTTTCAGCCCTAGGGAGAATCGCTTTCAACTGACTACTGTCAAATTATTAAAAAAAAAAACAAAAAAACATTTTTATTGAACCATGTTCTGACTTTTTATACAGCCACTAAATTACAGCGCGATTAAAAATTAAAATTACATAAAGTTAACTTAAGAATATAATTTTTTGACTTTGGTATAATTTAGTTTTAACTATTTCTCTAAAATAGCATAGATTTCGGCGGTTTCTTGGCCATTTTATTTTCCCGACCAAATAAGTAACTTTCGCCCCTCGGATAACAATGTACTATTATTTATTTTTACCTGTCCCGATGTCTGTCTGTAAAGGAATTTTACGAGTTAAGACACACTTTCTGGTTTGCGATTGATCTATAATTTTGCACGTATAATTGACCAATGCGATGTCGGTTAGCCATAAGAATGGCCTGTTTTACATTGTCGAATGCGATGCGATGGTCAAATCAGTCTTTTATTTATAACATCAAAGATTTTTACTATTGATATGGTCACTATAAGATTTTCTTAGGTTAGCTAATTAAGGGCACGCCACGATAGTGGCGGTAAGTCCCCTCTTTGAGGAGTGGCTTGAGAGGCGCCACGGCGCCCTCACCTTCCGTCTGACGCAGGTCCTCACCGGACACGGTTGTTTCGGGAGGTACCTGCACCGAATCAGGCGGGAGGAAACGCCCGGATGCCACCATTGTGAGGATCGGCCGGAGGACACGGTGGAGCACACAGTGGAGGTGTGCCCCGCTTGGGCGGAGCCCCGCCGTGTTCTCGTAGCGGCGATCGGCGGCGGCGACCTCTCGCGCCCGGCCCTGGTGCAAGCCATGGTCCGGGGCGAGGAGGAATGGGACGCCGTCGCCTCCTTCTGCGAAGCAGTGATGCTGGCGAAGGAGGTGGCGGAACGCGAGAGGGAGAGAACCTCTCGTCCCAGCCGCCGCGGGAGGCGCTCCGGGCGTCGGGGGTCCCGCGATGACCTCCGGCCACCGTAGACGCGGGCCTGTGGACGGTGAGTGATGGGCTAACTCGCCGTCCGTCCGTCTCACGACGAAAACAGGCCGTGTCGACGGCGCGTTCGTGTTCCAGGCGCGGCTTAAAGAGATGTCAGCAACATGGGAGGGGCCCGAAAGGGCCGACGCCTGTCGGACCGCGGGTAGTCCAACGGTTATCGCGGCCTCGACATAGAGGGCGAAGAAGGAACATGGGTGGTTTTTAGTCAGTAGAAGTCTGACACTCCCTTTCGCTCTGCCCAAGAGCGGGAGGGGTTATTCAATGATTTTACACCCACCAAAAAAAAAAAAAAAAGGTTAGGTTAGGTTAGGTTAGTTTCGTGTGCTAATTACGTAATAACTTACGATAGAAGGTCCCTAAGTAGGGACTGAATAAATTTACTGACTTGTTATTACATGGATCTCACTACTTTTTACGGTAGAAGGAAATAATTTTTTGTCTTGACTTTTTTTATTTTGAATTGACTTGAATTTTTTTACCAATTTTGATTTTAGTGGTATTAACTTTAATTACGGCTATTTTTCTGGGAATTGTTATAGATCACAATTTGCCATGGAAAACAAATGTTTAATAATCTCTCTAAAAGAATTAATGAATCCTCATTCGCTCTCAACAAACTTTCAAAAAATGTTATTTATAATGGAAAGGTTTTTTTTTTTTTAAAGTTGCCCCACACTTGCGCTTTTTCCTGTATCGTTGTTGCGTTCACAGACATTTAAACTCACATACACAAATACCAACTATTATGTAGGCCATACAAATATTTGTTCCATGCGGAGATCAAACCCGCGACACGAAGCGCAGCAGTCAACTGCTTGAGTCACTACAACTGTGCCGTCTATTTGAAGATAACGACACGTAATATAATCAAAATACAATGTGAAATGTGTAATAGTCATTCTTATCCAAGGGGTGAAAGTCCTCTTCGGGGCTGCTGGTTCTTCACAAGAAATACCGCGGCGTCGACATAAAGGGCTAAGAAGGAACATGGGTGGCTTTTAGTCAGAAATCTGACAACCCCTTTCGCTCTGCCCAAGAGCGGAAAGGGCTATTGGTGGATTGTCAGTGTCACAATCAGACGGAGTTTACAAAATGGGATGCGTGAATTAAGGCATGATAGCACATTTTGGGTGTGAAGCACGAAAAATCCAAAATATATTGACATGATGGCGATTAGCGTAGACTAAAGTTAGATAAAAACTAAGCATACATGCCAAGTTAACTTATAAGGACAAAGAACACAAAATATACACATGGTCATGCTATCCAACACTTACCCAGTATGGGGGTTTCAAAGACACCGAATTTAAATGCTCGATGGCGGAGAGTTATGTTGATTAGGTAATTGTTTTAGGCCCGGATAATGGCGAGTTAAAACACGTGTGAAATCACTGATAGAATTTGGATTTGGTGAGACGTGTTACCGCTTCGGGACAAAAATCCTAATGTCAAACGACAGGATCGCGTTGGGTGCGTTGCATAGCGATGGGACATACGCGAGCCCATAAATAAATCCTCACTCGCGCGCCCGATCGTTGATGCATCTTCTGCATTTATTAAATACTATTTACTACCGCACTACTTGTTATTATCTGCGATTACTATATTTTGACGTCTGCGGTTCTTTGACAGTTGAATGTATGTAAACATTGAATCGTTGCTGTGTTGTTATTGTTAATCTAGATAAGTTTTAATTTGTTAAACATGTAACGTTCGACGTTACATACATCATTAATAGAAAATTTTGCTAAGCGGATGGAGTTGCTATTGCTGCAAGTATCAAGATTTATGAGACAAAGAAAAAAAGCATTAGCCGCATCGATACCCGAAAGTGATGTAATGTGCTCGCCAAGACCTTTAATTTGATACCTTACCTTTCATTTTTCATATGTTACGATTATCTCAATTTAATTTTATTCGATGTTAGAATCTGACATTTAATTTCCGTCAATTTTTTTTTTACATAAAATGAATAAAGGCTATGTCACCTGGACTATTCTTACGAATCTATTGACACCTTATTTATTAAAATCATCATAACGCATTCAGTAGCATTTTACATCATGAAAGTATTATAATGGATTTATTAAATAACACTAAAATAAAATTCAAATAAAAATATAAGCTAAAAACTAAAACCCGACTACAAACCGCGGTCTTAAAAGTAGAAAACAAGAAAATAATTCTTGTCTGATATTCGTATATTGAATTTGTATATTTCAATTTAAATATATAAGTAAAATTACTGTAGAGGACCGCCGTAGTCGCATGCCACTGATACCTGATTCTCCTTCATGGCGTTTTCATTGATACAGAAGTCAGCTGCTGCTGCCGTTAGCAAGGTGGCATGCGACTACGACTGAGCTCTATATTAATTTTACTTAAAATATACTTTTAAATATACTTTTATAACATCCGCTGAACCTGTATTCAGAGGATGTTATAATAGTACACGCCGTTCAGTATTCTTCAGAAATAACCTTTTGTGAACAAGCCCGCCTCACTATTCCCAAACCACTGTAACTTCTGTAAGCCAGAATCAACAGTGGCGACCACAAGAAAAGCGCCGAGACAATGAAGCTCGACGAAGTCCCAGAGAAATGATTTGACTGTCTTGGATCCCGCAACGAAATTAATCAGAAAAGAATAGCGGAGGAGTAGGAAAAGCAGAAATTTCCACTTCCCTCCATATCAGCAGGAGACAGAAAAGAACAAGGCCAATAGGCACACAGGGACGCATACAACTGGGATAAGCCCAGTTGCCTAGCACCACGGATATTGTTGTCATTAATATTACTGGGTCCTAAGTTGTGAGCTGTTATATCTGATTCCAATAATAGGTATGACAAAAATGCTTGAACGCACGGACATTTGTTCTAGTTTCTACAAGGTCCGTATAGTAAATAACTCTGGATGTAACCTGTACACTATCCAACATAATATTGCGTTCATTCTGCCAAAGACTACACTCCCATAAAATGTGATGTGCAGATTGTTCATATTCGCAGTCAGATGTAGAACATTGACAAAAAGGCGACGCAACAAGCTTGAAGGAAAATAATTTACTCTTAAAGTTACCATGACCAGTGAGAAATTGGGCAACACAGTGATCCACCTCCAGCCATGTCCTGGCCAGCCGCTCACGAACGGATGGAAAGAACTGGTGGAGGTGTCGGCCTTTGATGGAATTATCCCACCTACATTGCCATTCTGACAAAAGATCCTCCCAGACGTCAGTCTGTGGTTTAAGTAATCTAGCTATTTTAGTACGGTCACGTTGTGTTAAAAAGTCTGCGTCCGCGGTCTCTCGTGCGCAATAGTACATTGAAGCACGGCGCTGCACTTCGAGATCGACTGGAAGTACCCCTGCCAGTACCGGTAAGGCTTCAGTACTAACCGTCCTATACGCTTTACACAAGAAAATCAAGGCCAACCGCTGGCTTTGAAGTAATTTACGTCGTGCCGCTCCTATGGTGGCCCTATCGGCCCAAACTGGTGCCCCGTAGCACATACACCCCAAGTAAGTAGCCCCATAGATCGTCTTCAGAGTTACAAATGATAAACCCCACGTAGATTTAGATATTCTCGTTAAGGCATAAAAGTTCTTTTTAGCTTTTTCACCGACGGTTTTTATATGTTCAATGAATGAAAAATTCCTCTCTAAGACAAACCCAAGGTAGCACACGGACTCCTTCTTTTTCACGGGAACGTTATTAAATTTTATACTGGGGCATGATTTAAGATTACCTTTTAAAAGAAGTTGATAAGTTTTATGAGGTGCAAAGGTCAGACGGTTACGATCACCCCACTGGGATATTAATTTTAGGCAAGTGTCAGCCAAATTTTCGAGTCCAGCCCGAGTACTTGACTGAATGAGCAGCAGGCCGTCGTCCGCGTAACCGGTTAATGAACAGCCGCATGGAAGTGGAATCGCGAGGAAGTCATCAAAGCCTACGTTCCATACATACGGACCCATAACCGAACCCTGAGGGCATCCCATGGTAAGGGACTTTGACATAGAATGATGTCCGAGTTTGAGTTTCGCGAACCTTTTGTGAACAGTGAGAAGACAGAAGATAGTGTTTCAATAGAACACTGATATTGGCAGGTAATTTAACTTATGGTGCTTATGGTGCGGAAGGTATGCCCTTATAGCGTGAAATGGTAAGACTAAACCAATTACTTATTTTGACGTTGGACAAAGGGTTACTACAAAATAGTAGTCGTATGTGTGTGTATGTATTCCAGATTGAACCGATTATTAAGTTCATAGCTAAATTACAATTAAATTAATGGGTTCTCTCGGCTTTCGCGGAATTAATATAATCATACAACTAAAACAGAAATTACTTTGTAAGTGTTGGTTAGATCTAAGGTAATTATTTTCTACGTGTTAGTAATACAAGAGAAGATGTATACTTACTACATGGTTAATAGGTTTCATTCATAAACATACAAGACTTCACCTTTTTTTTTGGAGGGTGTAAATCAAATGAGGAGTCTTAAGCTCTGCCCAGAGCGGTTGGAAGTGTCAGACTTCTATTGGCTAAAACCAACCCACGTTCCTTCTTAGCCCTTTGTGTCAAGGCCGCGGTATGTCTTTCGAACAACCCACAGCTCCGACGGGATATACTTCACTTCAATTCACCTTTCATATGTATTAACTACCGAAATAAAAATCGCTGGTTCTTGGTAGTGAAAACAAAAGTGTAATAAGTCAATCAGAAATACATAAACAATAAGTATCAAAAAATAGACAAAAGGTATAAAAAAGAGGCTTCAAAACATAAAGCCTAGGGCAGACTTGCACAATATGTATGCTGTATTATTATTTTATATTATTATAGCTAGCCCCTATTTTCCCACAGCTGGGCAAAGATCTCCTTTCAATCCTTTCAATTCCATTTCATGTTAGACTACAATAGGGCCAATTTAATAGGTCACATTTGACATCTGTCAGTTTTACCTTCATACTGAAATGACGTGCTCCCTCTATATACGACCGTTCTTCCTTTCTCAGTGATCTATTGTTTTCAGTATTCCTTTTCCTACTTCAGTTATTTCTTTACTTTGTACAAATAGTTTACCTGTATATAAATGTATGGCTTCATTCATTACCATTAATAATATTATACTGTAATATATTTTTTCGCCAATTTGTTGTATCTCATCATTCATTATTAATATAGTTAGAAATCCTACTGATCCTATATTCCAAATTCCGTTTTTAAAAAAAAAATGATAAATTCCAGTTTCCCTAAGTTTGTCTCCTACACTATTTAAATATAACTTGACATTGGCTAAATGCACAAGAGTGCGAAGCCAGGAAAAAAAACTACCTGCTTAAGGTGAAGGCTGCAAGGTAGCCCGCGAAATTGCAATGTCCCGGTCAGTGTCAAGTCGTATCTATACTAATATTATAAGCTGAAGAGTTTGTTTGTTTGAACGCTAAGATCTCAAGATCTACTGGTTGGAATTGAAAAAATATTATTGTGTTGGATAGTCCATTTATCGAGGAAGGCTTTAGGCTATATAACATCACGCTATGACCAAAAGGAGTGGAGCATAAATGAAAAATGTTGCTTAAACGGGAAACGGTATTCCTTTTTGAGAGCTTCCGTTGCGTGCGCTGCGAAAATAGTTTAAGTTATGCAAATAAAAATGATGTACATAAGAAATGTTCCTCTTTAAAAGTTCTACAAAAAAGTCCGCGACAGCATATATCTATCTATTAAGATTAACTCATTGTAACCATTTTTTACCATTTAAATGTTAGGTCCAATAGAGTTATTTTTTTCGAAGCTTATTTAGCCCCATGGTATTAATCTATATCTAAATAAATGTTTGTTAGAACGGAAATTGAATATAGAATATTTGTTCCTTTTACTCTATATAGTTTAAACAAATATCTTAGAAGATATCGCAATGTTCAAATATCCGCGCGACAAAATAATTACGCGGTCCGCCGGCGCCCTCGCGTCCCCAGCCTCCAGGTTATTCAAATTCAAATTCAAAATATTTACTGCACCAAAATACTTACAAGGTGTTATTGTATATTGTTTTGTGGGCCCCGACTTACGAACAGTTGGTCGTGGGTTCGAATCCAGGCAGGCGCATTACTTTGTGTAATTTATTTCATCACCACTACTCTCAAAACGGTGAAGGAAGACATCGTAAGGACTTCGGAGAAATGTGACATCTACCAATCCGCACTGCCGCAAAGATTGACTTGGCCACTGCATCACATTGGCCAATGCGATGGCAATTAGCTATTATAATGGCCTGTTTAACAATGGCGAATGCGATGCGATGAGCAAGTCAATCTTTTATTTAAAACATCAAAGGTTTTTAAGTAGGGATTAAATATATTAACTGAATTGGTAGATATTACATAGATCTCACTACTTTTTACGGTAAAAGAACTGAGTTGCATGGCTTGGTTTTTTTTACAAGTTTTGTTTTTGGTGGGTCTCTATTTACTGAGTAATAATGATTAAAATCACCAATACAACCGTCTCAGTTCATACAATCCTCAAGATTGCCTTTTTCATCAAATAATCACTCTTGAGGATTGTTGTGTTCACATACGACTTGACACTGACCAGGAAATTGCAAAAAACGTAAAAAAACGAATTTCGTGGGCTACTTTGTCGCATAAATCCCAGTTCTATCAGTTATTATGAAAAGTACTTACGAGTTACGAGTACTTTTAAATATTAGCAGTCGAATCGTTGTCCCGTTATTACTTTCTTTCATAAAATTAAGAAAAAAAATTAGACAAGTACATTATTTAACAAAAATTGTATTTATTCAGTTGAACTAGAACTGTTACTAGTAACTTATTGTCATCTTCATCACAGTTGTCAGTACTCAGATATATTTTTAATTCATTTTCAATCATATTGCCCATATTCACGTCTCGTTCAAAATAATTGCATTCGAATAGATCTACTTCTCATCCTTATATATTTTTATTTAATAACCCTCCTTTTGGGCTTCGCCGCAGTCGGGTAAAAAGAAAAAGGGTTCACTGACGCAACATTGTAACGACGTTCTGGGGTCTAAAATGGTCACTTTAGTAGATCCTAATATGATTTGCGTCAAAAAACTTGAAATTGAATTCGTAAATGGTCACAGATGCAGTTACTATTATGAAAAGTCAATTTTAAGTTTTTTATCGCAATTCATATTAGGATCTGCTAAAGTGGCCATTTTACCCCCAGTTATCTTTAGAACAGAATTAGTTTATTATGTTTAAATGGTTTATTAGTGAAAGTAAATCGTAGAGTTAACCTCTTTTTGTCATTATCACAATAAATAAATATCATAATCGTTATAGAAAAACGGTACGCGATTGTGCATTTCCAACTGTTACTAAGTTACTGTTCTAAGTACTGTTACTTTTGAATTTTTGATGGAGCGTCAAATGTGACCTATTAGATTGGCTCTGGATTAAATCCAACGAATCGATCAAACACTAAAAAGTTGGCGTTTGCAAAAACAAAAGCATGACAATATGATAAGTTGAACAGTGAGACCACGAGGGGTGCCTAGTTCATTCACAAAGTAAAACAATACGTGCGCAAAACAAACGACATGCGGTTGATGGATACGGCGACCAGCCACCCAGCCCACGCTCCATCCACAGCCTATCAAAATGCAGTTAGGAATTGGTTTTATACTACACCTGCTTGGAAAGTACCTTGATACTTTATCAAATTTACGGTAGAAAGTACGTCATTGCATATCGAACAAATATGCGGGGAGAAAACGCATCTGAGCGGGAGAGAAAAGTGTATGAAAATCCATTTCTTACGTGGTTTTTTTTTTTTAATTTTGGGTAAGACTATGCGCCGGTAACCTAAATATCAAAAGCCAAAAAGTATTTACAGTGAGTTTTTATCTCCAAGTTCGCAAAATGGCACTGGCCACTAGCTGTGTGTTGGATGGGGTCGGGCTGGCAGTGCGATCCTGCGGCGTAAACAATTTGAAAAAAGAACATGTAAAAATTGCAGACGCCATTGGCGCCATTTTCAATTTGTGTGTTGTTTGAGGATTCAGTTTTCGTAGAAAGTAAAATAAAACTATCAAAATGATAAGTAGTGATAGTGATGATGAAGATTTTTCAACTCCGCCGCAGTTGAAGGAAACAGCAAAAATACTGATTGATAACCTTTTACCACAGAAATCAATTAAAAAATATAATAAAACATAACGATTTTTTGCAATGGAAAAGTGAAAAAAATGCGGCATCTTTTTCTGAAACAGTTTTGCTAGCTTATTTCAGTGAAAAAGCGCAAAAATACAAACCAAGTACGTTATGGTCTATGTACTCAATGTTGAAAAGTACTATATTGACAAGAAACGACATAAATATTCAAGAATACAAAAAACTTACAGCATTTCTGAAAAGAAAGTCGGAGGGATTCCGTAGTAAGAATTCAAAAGTGCTTACTACAAAGGATGTTTATTCCTTTTTGCAGAATGCTCCAGATGACAAATATTTGTTGATGAAGGTAAGTTTATGAACAAAATGCACTGGTTTATGATTTATTACGTACCTATTTATGAGTAGAAATCTAATAGGTTTTCATGTTTGATATTTTTGTTTACAGGTTATTTTGATTTTAGGAGTAAATGGGGCCTGTCGTTCGCAAGAACTTGTGGATATGACAACAGACGATATCGAAATCCTCGAAAATTGAATAATTGTCAATATTCCTAACACAAAAACCAAAATTCAGCGATCATTTGTTATATCAGGCTTATTTTATGAGATAATGAAGAAATATAACGAAATTCGCCCCAGTGACCCCAAAACCAATCGGGTTTTACTACAATATAAAAACAAAAAATGTACGAAACAAGTAATTGGGAAAAACAAAATAAGTACTGTGCCAAGAGAAATAGCTTCCTACCTTAATTTACTCAACCCACTAGAATACACTGGCCACTGCTTTCGCAGAACTTCAGCGACTATTCTTGCCGATACTGGTGCTGATTTAACCACAATAAAACGCCACGGTGGTTGGAAATCGTCCGCTGTTGCAGAAGGTTACATAGAGAATTCCGTAGGAAACAAAACACGAATAAATAACCAAATATCGGGATCGATTAATGTGCATCAAGACTCATCTCCTCAACCATCAACGAGCGCGGCGATGCCAAATGCTCCTCAGCAGCCAGTTGCCCCTTTGGCACCACAGCCTTCTACGAGCGCAGTGCCAACAGCACAGCCAGTTATTCCTCCTACATTGTCGCAAACATCTCAAACAATCATTAATGGAAAAAGTGTTACATTAAGCTTCACTAACTGCAACAATTTCAATATAAATTTCAATTAGTAAAGATTTAGTTTTTTATTTTCCTCGTAGGTGTAGTATAAAGCACTATGTATCACTCGAGAGAAAGCGCGATTCCCGATCTCGGGTGTTTTAAAGCCCTCCCCTACGGCTCGGGCTTCAAACGACACCCTCGACGGTAATCGGTCACTTTCTCCTCTCGGTGAACAATGTACTATTACACAATTTTTAGGTGAACTGCGAATGATGAAACCATAGATCAGTGAATCTGACATTCACTGAGTGTTTAATGAATTTCACAGAAAACATTTATTGACCAACGTAAATAAATTCGTTTAAATTCGTTTAGCCGTAGTTTATATAAGAAACGGGTTTGTAAAGCCTGCAAGTATTACCGATTTGGCTTTTCTATCACGATGTTTTAAGTAGTAACCACGGAGATTAGATATAGATTTGTGCTCGGTTGATGGCAATATGATGATTGCCCCTATTACATGGAACTTAAACGTTACCGACGAAGTGTGGATGT
Source organism: Diarsia rubi (assembly GCA_932274075.1). Lineage (NCBI taxonomy): Eukaryota > Metazoa > Arthropoda > Insecta > Lepidoptera > Noctuidae > Diarsia > Diarsia rubi. The sequence continues at coordinate 11,292,808 of OW026424.1, read as the reverse complement.
ACTATTAGGTACAGTCTTAGCCAACTTTAGAAGCAATTTTCGCCTACTCTTATGATTTCATTTTCATCAACCGAAACTAATATTTTGGAACCATATCATCATAAAGTAAGGTCATATTTCAAAGATGAATTCTTTATTTTACCAGAAATTCGCGTTTGAAGTTGGACAAGTGTAAACATATTATTGCTCGCGACTGTACCTCTACTTTACCCTTTGAGGATTACAGGCGTGATGTTATGACGACATTGCTTCTAATTTATTAAAAATATTAACAAATAATAAACAACATTATGAAAATTAAATGACATTTTTTGACGAAAGTGGATGCATTCGAGGAAGAATACTTAAACATGAATTGTAGATCAAATAGATACGTTCTAAGAAAAGTTCCTTCAAGGAAGACGCATAAAATATGAATTTATATACCAAACGGTATGAAGCAATAGGAAAATACTGTAAGAAAAGCCACTTACGGGTGAATAGGGGATCGGACTGAGTCAAAAAAATATGATTCTAATTAGTCCGTCAGTTAGATTATCGAAAAATATTGGATACGTGTTTTTTTATTTTATCAAATCAATAAAAAATTACGAAGTTAAACGCGTCAAAGATCATGAGTGGGGTTGTGGGGTCATTTGTAAGTAAATAATGGACTAACATGTGTGACGTTTTCGAGGAGTTCACGAGTTTTCGAAGCACTGAATCGTTTTATTTTTTTGATTATGTGGAAAATGAAAAAATATGTGTTCAATATTTTTTGGAAATCTATCTGACGGACTAATTAGTTTTTTTTGTCCGATTTCCTATTGTGTAATTTCTCATTTAAAAACGAACAGGGATTTTCACTTTTGCATAGATTCTTATTAAAAAGTGACATCCAACACCTTCGAAAGTCTCGTCTTTTAATAACTTTTAATATTTGCTATTCAGTTACGGTCATTATCTCTGGAAACAAAATATCTTAACGATATTTTTAGAAACGGGTATTAAGATTAATGGAAACAGAATGACATCCATCGCAACATTGAACAACGCAGAAACAGTTTTAATAAAGTGGCGGTCAGTGGGTCGTCTTAGGGGCGGTTAGGCTCGAAGTGTCATTTCAACGCTGGGATAAGTGTAGGTACACGAGTTATAGTAGCTTTTATATAAAAAAAAAAATAACTATCTGCAGATGGCCTGGCCTTTTTAATCAGCCATGGACCATTAAAAATTAAACTTTGAAAATTAAAACCTCTTTTGATAGAGATTAAAAATTCAGTAATCCTTTAGCTCGGCATGAATAAAATACGTGCTAAAAACATTCGTGGAAATATGAAAGACGTTCCTGAATAATAAAGTTAACGTTTTAGAAAAATAGTTCGAAGGAACCTACAGTAAACAAAGCGTTCTTATTTTTGTTTTACTTTAGACGGGGTACACGTTCTATGAAAGGTGAAATAATACCCAAGAAATGTTCAAATGAAAATGAGCTTTACATGTCAAGATTGTAAAGTATCTTTATAGCACATTTGCTCGTAAAGGGTCTCTTATTTCACCAATTTCGATATCGTAATGTATCTCATTACGTACTTGTGCGGTAATGTAATGTAAATCGCACTGTTTATCAAGATGCTCCGTCAAAACGAACGGTACCTACTTTTTAAAATCTTAGCAAAGAGTTTTTTTTTTTCAGAAAAGTGGTCCACATTTTATGAATAAAATTAACTTTGGGATATAACATATAATAAATAAACATTTATTTCTTTAATTTAATTAATTTTGACAATAAATTACAACCATTAATATCTGTAACCAAAACAAAAATATGAATTTACTTTATTAATAATACTGACTGTTTTGTGCCTATGCCTGAAAAAAAAGCGCGAACGCGCGCACATCGCTTATTTGTTAAGAAGTAATAATCAATTTTACTAATTGCTAAAATTTTCATAACTGCTTTAATTAAAGATTTATTCGTTTAAGAAAGTCCGAGTTTTATTTATTTCCTCGCAAATATGTTATAAAACGTCGTATGACATACGTGCGCTTTGATAATTACAGCCTCTGCTTTCTATTAGCTCTCGCCTACGGCTCGGGCGAGCAATATCGGCTCGGCTGTAATTTTCAACTTACCGTACTTATATCATAACGTATTGTAATCTCAGAATTTAAGTTTTTTAGTGCTTAGTCTTTTAGTCACATATAAAGGCTAGACTATTGTAGCAAACATAAAAATTAAGTTTTGTTACTGTAGAAGTCGCCTCGGAAGAAAGGAACAAGTATTCGGCTGCAAACCAAAGATATTCTAGCGGTCTTGAGGTCTTCAAGAAGGCCTTGTACAGGTTTGTGCGTAAGGAACATTGCGTCATCTTGCCAGGATACGAGAATAATATACTTATAATTATATGAACTACAGAATTTGTAGGAGGCGACAGATTTAGTGCGAACTCGCTTAGTACCAATGTTGGTGTTTTTCAGACAACCGTTTAATCGGACAGTGAATCTCGAGGCGAAACTATGAAAATACGAGTAGTTTAGTTTAATCATACTTTTTAGTATTGTATTCCATTTTCAAACTATTTTAACGGGTTGAGGTTTAAAAAATCCTCAGTTAAACCAATGATATATTAAAACTATAGATGCGTGGTCCGCCCTCAAAAATGACAACATGAAATGAAGCCATTTGGCCACATCGCGCTTAGTTACTCACCAACCTCTCGCACGACGCTACGTTTGTTCTTAATTTAAATCGTGTGTGTAAACCTGCGCAAAACATAAAGAAAACAGGCATTCCGATGTCCGGTGTCATATTTTCTTTCCCTTTCTTTACGCGTAAAAGTAGTTATATATTATTTTCGCCGTTTTTAAGCGCCGCCATGTTAGTCCATGACGTGTCTATATATTATACGACATTGAGTTAAACACGTTATAAAACCACTCCATACGTTTCTACTGAAAACTAAGTGGAAACTTTGGCTACAACTCAATGTTCATTATGTATGGTATTATGATTTTTCAAACAAAACAAATTTTATTTGAGGCAATAAAAAAAATACTTGAAAATAAACTCTCGTAGGCAGCAAAGAAATAAAGAAAAATACTTCCAGAAGGAAATGGCAGGAAATAAAAACATACGAGCCACGTGGCTTTTAAGAACCTCTACTTGAACTTAATTCAGTGCGTCCGGATAACTTTGATGTAGAATTTCTTGTGCATGCAAAGAATGTGGATATTTAAATCAAAGCACTTTGAATAGCATCTCGAGAGATCTAGGTAACCATCAAAACTTTCTTCGCGCAGCGGGAAATAGAATCACATTTGAACTTTCCTGTTTCCTGGCTAACAATATTAAATGTAGGTCCTCTGTTCAGTCTCAGGCAATCTCAGGACTAATACTGTTAATGACATCACAACTTTACAATCTGACACAATTGAAAAAGCCCTTTTGTTTAAAACCAAAAAGTCTGAAACGCTAGTTATGAATCAAATTAGCTTACACTTGATACTATAAGATGCTTCTAAAACCTCTACCCTATCCAACGATCGGTAATTAAAAAAATGTTTTAGTATATATTTATTATTTACGTTATCATTTTAAGCGACTTTGTTTTTCCAAGAAATTGACTCACTTTTTGGCAGTGATGGCGCAATAGCTGCCAGACGTGGCTGACGTCACGTCAACTACGTCACACCCCACCCTTAATCCATTTAATAACCTAATTCATTCAATATAGTAAGTACATTTTTATACTCTTTGTGGTGCAACCAACATTCTGTCTCATTTTATATTCGGCATAGAAATAGTATATGTAAAACCAGATGCCAATTGTAATAAGTACCTGTATGTATATTGAACAATGTATTATCTTTATTTATATTTGTTCTGTACGTGTGTTTGTCGCTGAACTCCTCCTAAACGGCTGGATTTTTTTTGTGTGTGATTCAGTGGATTCGAGAATGGTTTAGATTCACTATTGGATCCGATAGGTGGCGCTGCTGTCCGGGCAGGACGTCTGCCAGGTCCGCTAGTTATATAAATATGTATTTTCATTATTTGCTTACATATGAATGTGATACTTCGTAACGAGAATTTCTTGTTAATATTTCAATTTTATCACACGATATACACACATCAAAAGTGTCTAGGGATCAACATATATTTTTGCAATAACTTTTCTCCTGATTGATATTAATTAAAATTTTCTTTAAGGATTCATCAAATAAAGTGTTTTCGTTTGTCACAGTAACGATAAACCAAGTCACCTTTGCATTAATAAAGAAATTTGCCATTTTCCTAATAAAGGGATTTTTGACATTTGAACCACTAACATTAAAGTTCGAAAAAAAGACTGAAATAACAGTTTTCTTTAAAATTTTATTGGGTAACTTAAACAATTAATAATCCGTGTTTCTACCGCGAACACTAACAACACAAGAACATCGGTTTGGCATACTCAAAATGAGTTCATCCAAATCACGCTGTGGAATGGCCGCCCATGTTCGTTGCAACAACAAAAAAAGGTCTTCTTGCGACTGGATACCCTCCATATTCGGCAGAGCTCTTCTCTGTAGCATATCCCATGCATGCTCAATCGGGTTCAAGTCTGGCGACTGAGCAGGCCAGGGCAGGACATTGATGTTAGCTGCGGCGAGAGTCTGTCTTACAACTCTTGCGGTGTGCGGTCGTGCATTATCATGCATTAACTGAAATAAGGGACCGATTTGCACTTGTAGAGGAACGATGACGTCTGATACAATCGTCTCAGCATAAATTTGAGCGTTGAGGTTGCCTCTGATCCAAATCAACTCAGTTCTTCCGCCGATCCAAATACCCGCCCATACCATGATGGTTCCACCACTATAAGGATGGACTTCCTGGCAGGATTTTAATCGCTGTTGGCGTCCAGGGGTTCTCCAGTGTCGTATACGTCTTGTATCCGGTCTCATACCAAAACGAGACTCATCAGAAAAGCACACGAAACGCCATTGTTCTTCTGCCCAATTTCTGTGTTCAAGAGCCCATTGATATCGAATCCTTACGATTGTGCATTGCTATAGGTGGTACCCGTAGCGGTCTTCGGGACTGAAGGTTCACTTCATGCAAGCGGTTTCTGACTGTTTGGTCGCTAATTAAGTTCCCTGAAGAGTGATGAAGCCTCACGGCTAACATCATGGCGGTTATTGTTGGAGCTCTTCGAGTTAAGATTTGAATGTATCGGTCTTGTCTCCGTGTGGTGCAGCGATACCGTCCTCCATGGCGCTCAGCCACGGTACCAGTGCTTCGGTAACGTGTCCAAAGTCGACTGATAACACTCTGACTTGTATTCAGAGCTAAAGCCACAGTACGTTGCCGGGAACCAGCTTCTATCATTCCCACGGCTCTGAGCATTTCTTCCCTGCTTAAATGACGTCGCCGCTCCATAATAACGTTGATTTTAATCAGTAGTAGGGAAACAGTAGCACTAATAATGTCTTCAATGCGTTGTATGTTTTTATAGGGAAAATATTGACAGCTGATTTTCATCTTTTACTCGAATTTGATTCACAGTTCCTGATTCAAATTATGAAATGCACCAAAAAGGATCCATATAAATTTATAAAATCATAAATTTATTACAAAGCCACATCTCAATCTCAAGAAATCCGCATAAAAATGCTTGATCCCTAGACACTTTTGATGTGTGTAATAATAAATAAAGTCACATAAAGACATTAAAATGCAAAAATAAATATGTACAATTGTTACCCTCAATATGTCCGGCAGCCGGTTTTATTTCACTTTTTATGTCACAGAATCATGATTTATGTATGGCCCTTAACAAATAGAACATAAAATTTCGGTTAACCCTCATATTTACTCGTACTTGAATTCGAATTGTTGTTGGGATAAATCGTTGGTCCCGTGTCATTTAAACGTCTCCCTAGAGGGCTCACAAATAGACACTATTAAACTACAATTAAATGAGAAGAGATTCCCAGGCTCGGTAGATGCCACATGTCTTCGATTTTTTTGGATCTAAGACATAAGTTTTCAGACGATGTTTTTTGAATTTTTATCGAATTTAGAATTTGACAAAAATAAAAATAAAAGTTTGCTAAAATTATTACCCTTCCTTTTGGCTTCGCCGTAGTCGGGTAAAAAATGCGCCTGCTGTAGAAAAAACAATCCCTTCATGGACGGCTCAGACCTTAAGTTTATTACGACGTATCTTCAAAGACAATAGTCCACCTTCTATCTTGCGTTGCATGCCTTGACACCTGCACGCTTGACGATCTAAGATTGCATCTGCATGCGGAGTTCGCATAACTTTGTGGCGAAATTCATTTCTTAAAAATTTGCTATCGATACGCTAAGAAGAACACTCAAAAATGGCAACAACCAAGAAGAATTAAGTTTGATTGTCTCTTTTGTAATACTTTCTTGGTCAACCGTTACTGTAGTCTGTAAATGTGGTGGTAAAACATCATCACACGTTACTTACCTGCGTACGATGTAATACGGATTACGCGTTTTCAGATTAGGTATAATACCTAATCAAGCCTTGGATAATTACTCGGTACATAGGTTCAAATATGTAATTACCCGTGTCAGTTACTGAATGCGTAAATAGCGGTTTGTCACGATCGTTCGCTCAATATTGCTGTTTTCGCGGTATTGTTTGTCGATGTCTTCTTACTTCTCCAGTTTGAGACGCGATCGATTTTTACCAAGAACTCAGGTAACTTTTTCCCCATTATGTGGTGGTTGCGTGAAAAGAATTGGTTTTGCATTCATTTGGATAGTTCTGTCGTTGAGAAAGAGTTTAGTTTTGATTGTATTATAGTCTTACTTAGTTTACTTATTCAGAAATAACTAACACTTAGGTATAATTCAGAAAATAACGTCGTGTCGCTCCATATAAATATGTCTATGCCTAATAGAGTATTTAGCATGTTTAGCATCGAACACGTTACCGACTAAAAATAAATAAAAGATGTTTTATGCTTTAAGATGTCTTTATTAAAATATTAACTTATGCTTGGAGTACTTAAGTCTTAGATAAAATAAAATAGTAAATATTCAAAAAAATGTTTGAGATATTTGTTTTTTTGTAAGTTTGAATTGTTAATTTATTTTTAAGGCAGTTCTTTTGACGGAAGTCGGCCTTGTAATTACTTTACTAGTTATGACGAATCTACCAGAAATTGCAACTTGAAAGGTTGTTATTGAAACCATCAGACCGTCACATCGGTCCCCAATTAAAAATAGACCCTCTTAACTATTTGCGATGTGCGACATTGGACAATTTTAGATGCAACTTCGTATAGTTCGTATGCGTATTCATATACATGGACTAGTAAGTATTAAGAAAATTGCATGAATAGCATCTCTCTGCTCGAGAAATACAAGGAGAACTAGCTGCCGTTGAGTGAAACGTAGTAGTGTTATCGAAACGTTATACATACTTCAATAACAAATTATCAATCAAAGTTGAAAACAAACGCGGGCGTGGGAGTCGTACGGTTGGTGTGCGCGGGGTGCGGTGCGGGGCGAAGGGGGCAATGGGGGGTACGGGAGCGGCTGATAGGCGCCAGACTGGCTGGCGCGCTGACTGCACGCGGGTGCATCCTGCGCAGGTGCTCGCAACCCCCCCACCTTCCCGCGACCCACCAACCTCTCGCATCTCGCCGAACTTCGACATGAGATCGGGACACATTATAATAACTAACTTATCGACCGTAACTAGCCAAATCATAAATATTAAAAACATTGACTAAGTATTATTCATAGTCCCAAACGACTTTCACGCTCTTCTTCTCTGCTGACGTCAGCAGACTCACAGTCAGATAAGACACAGACAAAACTGAGCATGAATTTACACTTCAATCTGTGCAGGTGCACTACCTGGTGTCCTTAACATGAATCATGGAGTCAACTGCACTGTTTATGCTTGCAGACATTGCCTTATTGTGAATGTTTTCATTATTCGTGCCACAAGTGAAAGCAGCACTGCAGATAAATAAGATATATATGTAAATATCCATATAATCACATCTGCCTAGCCTTTAGCTTTATTTTTTACTACATTGAGGTCGTCTTCGCAAAAGCAATATTTTACATGGAGTGAATAAGAGCGACACGGTACCCCTTGATAAGATTGGTTGTCAAGACTTTTAAGCTACTGATTATATTTATCAATGAGTGTTGATGATCTACAAGTGACAGCCCCGACCACTGGTATAACAACATGTTGTTTAGTAGATACATCGGTAGTAAACCAAACAATAATGCGTTGAGTGGGATGCATTTACCCGATGTGTTCCAGTGATCTTTAATGTAGTATCCCGCCTACGCGAGTTAATTAATCGGTTAATAGAGTCGGTTTCCTAGTTCTGTTTATCCGTACAGCCATCCATAACGGTTATCATAATGTTAGTGTCATTTACAAATAGCTATCAATTAGGTTATATTATCTCTAAATCTCCACGTTTGATAGTAAATGAAAACGTAGCAAACGTTAATCAACAGAAAGGAAACTACATATTCGTGAAATTAATTTCAACATTCAAGACTGTACCGGAGTACTTATTAACACCTATTTAAAATATACATATGACATTACTAATAGGAGCTTAAGCGAATTCGTTCTTAAAGTCAGTGACTTTCCAGGTAAAACCATAAAGCAAGAAATAAGTTTATTTTCTAGGGACCGCTTCGCTGTAGAAACGTTGTTAAGTCAGCGATCAAGTAAACAACATAATATTTCTTTTAGGAAAACGTCAACAACCAGCCGTGTTTTGTACGTAAGTATGTCGGGCGATAAAAGATGATGTCCCAGGCTATTTTTGGTACTAACATTAGGTGCTATAATAATACTTAAGATAAAGGTACGGACGGACATTATGTGAGAAGATTTTCAAAGACTGAACAAAATTTGCTAGAAGAAGAAAAACCAACTACGGAACGATTAAAAAAAAATGTATCAAAACTCATTTATTCAAACTAGGCTGATAATCAGCACTTTTCGAACGTCAAAATTTACTTTACTTTACTTATTTACAAGAGACAGTCCCCCAAAACGCCCCCCCTTCGACACTTCCTAGTGTTTTTGCTGGAAAGAAGAAGCGGCGGAACAAACTCCCCAGCACACATCTGTCTGTTATAGGTTGGCTAGAAGAACCAGGCTCGATACAATAGTAAGGCAAATATAAAAAAGTATATAATAATAATAAAAAAAGACATAACGTATCAGTAAACTTATCTTGGAGAAAGAACATAAATAACAAACATTGTCTTGTGTTCAACTCAGCGACCAACTGTTTTTATCATTTAAGTAGTCGTTAATGGAATAGTAAGCTTTTAAACAAAATATTCTCTTTGCCTAGATCTAAAAGCACAGGCGGTACACTTGGTAGTATTGCTGAGTCGCCTAATTATAACATCTTACTCGCATTTTACGACACTCATGAGAGTATGAGCGTCTATTCTTGGCGGGGAGAAACGGTGGGTTTAATTAAATCCTCATTTTAAACTTGCGGGTTACCCTCGTTCTTGCTCATGTTGGAATATGGCAAACCGAATTTTTCCTTTTATTGTATTTCCCTAGTCCACTTAGTAAACGTATCACTTCAAATGAAATGCAATCAGTGGGAAATGTCATTCCATGAAGTAGAATGCGTGTTTGTAAAGAAAATGACTATGAATATCAACATGTATTTGACAACCGTAGCACTTGTGTTTATTAAAACTGAAACAGTTTGCCCTCAAAAACTTTCTAATTTTCGTACTTATTTACACTCAAGTCACTTGGTCTGTAACCTACTTAAGGGGTAAAAATAAAATTTAACAAGAATAGCAACGAAAGGGAAACGGCCCCATTTTGTACCGTTTTAGTTATTTGAAACCTCACGCACGCATCCATAAAGTTTATTTTTAGCTCGGCTTCGACGTATCCGACGATCGACGATTACACCTGAAACCCCAATTAAGGCTTACAGTACGGCCTAAAATCACCGTGATCTGCCCAATTAGTCGAGTAATTTAAACCGCCGTAGCCCAAGCACTCGACAAATTGGAGCCTATTGCTGCCATCAATCTGTATAAACATGCTTATTGTCGCCCCATTAAAATGAAAAATAACTTGCTTTAAAATACGACGTTCTAGTTCAATTATAAATAGCCAATGAAAACTTGGGAAGTACCTAGTAACTGGAAAACTGTAATAACTTTACTATTGAATAAAAAATGTCTCCGGCTTCTGAGCCGTTCTAAAAATATTCAAGTTGAGAGTTTCTTCGAGGTTCTTAACGATTTAGAAATGTAGGTGAAATGATAGATGTTTATATTATGCATGTATATCTATCTATACATGTACATTTATTGTACCTTTTTATATAACCGATAACAATTTATACTCGAAAATACAGAATATTTTAACGGTTAGCAATAAAATGGCTTGTATTTTAAATTGAGACTACTCCAATCAATTACAGCAGCGTACTGGTAACTGGTTCGGGGAAATCTGTATAACCTTCCGGACCAGTTGCATTATGTACGTGTATATTGCGGTGAATTCAAAGAATTTCACACAAAATTGCAGTTTATCTGGATATTGGCTCATTTTGTCGCACGAGAGAGCTAAGCTGGCTGTCTGACGAGGGTCACCCAGATTTATGTCGTAGACCTATCTACTTTTCATTCACTTAAAACATTTTAATAATTCACACAACGACCATATTTAAGAGTATCAAAACTTTTTACATAAACATAATGAAGTTTTACGTTCGCTACACAGCTCACAGGGATGAACGTACCGTAAAACTAAATAAGAACGTTATCACTTTGGTAGACTTATTAAGCTACGTAAGCAGATAAGTCTATACCACAATGAAAATTACCATAACAGACAACTTATGAGATTAGTTTCGGGATAAAATTTACAGATATTACCGTCGTAGCCGCGTCGTAGCACGCTGCTACGAAACGCTACGAATACTGATAATCGAATTTAGTCGCGTAAACTTGAACCGTAGAACGTGTTTTGTGTAATGTTAAATTAAATTAACTAAAGACATAGTTTGTTCTCATTCAGCTTAGTCATTATAGTGTGTTTATAAAAAGCATACGAGTATACGTTGACGTCCATTCTATCTGAAAACGATACGATAGAAGGAGACGAGAATGTAAACACCGTAAAATGACCTGTATTCGAGTTCCAGTTGCAACAAATATAAACAAGCAGATTAAATGGTCTCTGAAAGACGACAAAACTATTAGATCGTGGGCTGCTTCAGGAGCTAACGAGTGTGTCGGCGGCGTCTGGCGGCGCGCCAGCCGCAGCCGAGGCATAAATTGCGGGCGCATGCTCGCCACTCGCCACTCGCCACTCGCCACTCGCCACTCGCCACTCGCCACTCGCCACTCACCGCTCGCCACACCTCGCCCTTGCCTGCGCCGCACTAACCACCACGCGACGGCGACAACAAGTGCCGACATCACAATTAACTAAAAAGCCTCTTATTCAAATCACAAACTCCCTGTATTTCAACGAGTACGCCCTCTAATTACGTACATATAATTACTATTTATAATGAAACCTTCCAGTAACTAACAATCCCATTGTGAGCTATTTCCACAAAATTTAAAATTACGTTTACCGTATTAAACTTTTTCATCAAAATTAATGTTGTTTTGTGAAATAAAACGTTAGTATAAATCTTTCTAAGTAATATTGGTTTGTGTGTGCTAAATTTCCCAATAATGAGACAATATACTTGCGAATTCTTCCTAATTTATCGAAGAAGATGTCTTTTTAAACGACGAATGGCATCGATTTCCAATAAGCTTGCCACAATTTATTTGAAATACTAAATTGGAATAGCAGAAAACCAATTTTGAGAGGCAATAAAGTATGTGCATGATGTAGTTTATGGCATGTATAGAGAGTATCGGCGCGAGAGGTGCGGGGAGAGCGTGAGGGGCGCGGGCGCGGGCAAAGCCGCCACATGGCGCACAACGACTTCCGGCGCGGGAGTTCGACAGTGCAATAGGCGGAACTATAACACAGACACGGAGCTGCAGTGGCATATTGCCTATTGTTTGGCATCTCCGACTCTTGGCATCGAATGTTAACTCAGCGCCGACTGACTGCACTGTCAGCTTAAGTACTTTACCCCTATAATGTATGAATATTAACACATAATTTTGAAAATACCATTCTGCTGTCTTCACTTTACAAAAAGAAACAAATGTAATTACATCTTTCAATCGAATATTGTTCACAGCACTCGATCAATTTGTTCTACATACTAATCAATTAACATAATTCTATGACACTTTGCTAAAAGTAGTATTCATATTTTTTGTATGGCCAATAGCCATAATAGATTATTAGTTACGAATAATACATTATTTCGCGGGTAAGTGGTGTTCATATCAACATAAATGAATTCGAGACATCGATTTTTTCACCATATGACGCACAAAGCGCACGTCGATATTCTGGCCGCTATTCAGTCATTTAAGTGGTAGATGCTTTGAGACAAAGAAATACGAAAAAAATCCTTGTTCGTTCTTGATGGGTAAACACAAATATTTATACAAGATTGCCCAAATCATAACCCTTTGTTAGGCTTATCCATAACGTGTTGAATAAATACGTTCATGTATATTCCGTATATTCAAACAATGTTTTTGTTCATATCTTTATTTCTGTATGGTAATATCAGAGAGCTTTATTAGTAAGTTTTGATTCTCATTGTAAAAACAAGGGCGAAATTCTCCTGTACCTTCGTAATGTTTCCGTACCCTAATCTACCACGTCTAACAAACAACCGTAGGCGTTCACTAATATAGGTAGGTACCTAATACTACTTATAAACTACGTCAATTAATTCATTGTTGTTGAAAGCTACTTTAATTATATTCACATAGCTTGCCGTTTCACTGACCTTCTAGAAGAAAACTGTTGTTAAATTATTATAAGAAAAGTAAAAATAGCTCACCAAAATGCCTACACTCATGCACATATTAAATGAATGACCCTTATGTAATATCATATGACGTCGCAGCAAAACGTTTATTATGAACTCGAACAGTTTATAGCAGATGTTTACCTACAGGCGGTATTAAATTAAGCTTGACCTTTCTGTTTTTAACATGGCCCTTCAACCCGCTCATCGATGCTGGTATAAATATCCCCAAGTGGTAGTAAGGAAGCTACATAATTTAGTACTAAGCTCGCCGATCGATGGTGTTTCGGACACCATACTTACTGCGCCTATATTAAACTTAATGACACGCAACTTTACGTAGAAAACAAAGCTTATTTTGGAAGAAAATAAGCAACTAAAAAGAACGTGCGGTTTCTATTTCAATAGAATGTCTTCAATATATATAATTGAATTTAAACCTTACTCTAAACTTGCTTATTAACTTTGAATGGCTAAATTATTACTGTTTCATGTCTGGTTCAGAGCAGGGGTGTTGAAACGCGCTGAGAGCTGCAGGCGGTGAACCCACGCATTGAGTTTCGTTATAGTTTATAGTACCCGAGGTCTTCCATGGCTCTTAAGATCAATAATATTCGTTATTCAGCTTCAATGTATACGAGAAAACATTTGAGCGTTCGTAATACATACAATCCTCAATGGTTCAGACTAGCTCTCTAAATATCTTTGCTAAAAAAATACAGAGACAGAAAATTAGGTCGCAAGATTTGTATGCTTCATATTCTTTAGAAGTAAACAAGACAATGAGTTGAAAAAAGGTTGCCGATAAAATTGGAGTGACCTGCTAAACACAATGCAAAAACGTAACAGTGAAGCAGGATAGGCGCGCGGCGGGAGCGAGCCGCACGCGCCCCATTGAGCCACATTCAACGGTCCTATATCGGCGCCCCATTGAAGCAATAAAGTATCGTAGTGTGATTAATGGGTTTGCAACCTCCGTTCGACGCCCACCCATTCGAGTAGTAAGTCTTGATCATAACTCAACAACTTGTAAGGATAATAAAACATAATGGCAATATAAAATAATATTTTCATATGTTCTTACAACTACATCATTTCTGCTATACAATTCATATTAAGAACTTGAGCTTGATAATATCTCGTATATAAAACAAAACCTAAAATAAAAGAAAGTAACGAAGAATAGTATCTAAACAAATATTAAGTTTCCGTAGAGATAAAGGTCCACTTAAATGTCGAGGTCATACCAATTGGGTAAGTAAATATTTTATAACGAATTTAATTAGGCTGCTCCGCAGGTATTTTATAAAATACGTTTATGCGACGACTAAGCGACTACTTCTCTTTATATAAATGTAATTAAGTTTAGCTGTTTTATTTAGAGGAAACATAATAAAGGGTTTGTTATTTTTACGTCGATTGTAGGAATTGAAGTGAGTAAATTGGGACAATTATTACGGTTATATCAATTTCACTTCGATCGGACTTACAGTTGCGCAATGGTCATTGCGTTGTCGAGTTGTAAAAGAAGAAATACACAATGGAAACGGTTACTGCGTGTAGTTTTTGTGATTGTAGACTTTTCGTTGGTTTGTTTCTTCAGACATATATTATAAAATTTTGTAAAATGCCAATTAAAGGATCTATAACATTTTCCTTAGCCATTGCTTGACTAAGTTTGCTTATCTTAGGTAACAGGCTCTTCTCAAACAAATAGGTAATTTATAATACTGTTATTACTCTACGAAAATCACTTCAAATAATAAGTAGTCATAAAAGTAGGACCGCCTAATTAAAGAGCTTTCGTCATGGCCGGAAAATTAAAACTTCCACATGTGCGTAACTTGTGAGTGCTGATAAAATCTTTCTAAAAGACATTTAGCGGCTATGATCTCTTTCCTCCAGATATCAAGGTAGCGGTAAAGGAGGAAACGCGACTTTATACGAGTAAGCGTAAACCCCTCTAAATGACAGAGGTGGAACTATGCTTAAACTTTCTTTTATTTCATCGTTACAGTTTCACTTACTATGGCTACTCGTAGATAACATAACACTCATCTGGGTACCGAAAGAACACAAGCAACTCAATCCATTTCTTTTCATGTCATCTTCAGACTTTCTTCATTCTCTTTCGAAAGGATTAAAATTTCAACAGCAGTTAAGTAATACTTAAATATAAAATCTCGTAAATCTGAAACTTTTCTCAAGCTGAAACTAAAACTATACGACTTAACAACAACAAGTATTTTATATGTCACTGATCGATATACTTTGTTACTTGCAAAGTTTCTGTCTGGTTGGAGATCATATTTTCTTTAATACCAAAATGTTATTATGGGTTACTCAGAAATGTCGGCAATAAACATGTTGTGGGCAGATAATTTATCATGGCTATAAATGACTCAACCAGTATCGGATATCTCGCAACCTATTTAAATTGACTATGAAGGTATTCGTAGATACCGAGTGTTCGTCTATCACTTGCCTGCGTAGCATGACTGCTACTGCAAACTGGTTGCTGCCTACAACGCTCGTAGCCGTAACTGCTACGCAAAGCACGTTCTATCCCTACTCAAAACAAAATAAGGGCCGCCATGTATTTTCTGTAATCGAATAAATTGGGTTTGAGGGTAGATAAATGATTCAATTGATTTAACTAGCTATTTTTTTATGCAAAAGCCTTAAATTTAAATGTATGTCCTCCTCGTTTTTGAACACATTCTTGAAGCTTGGATGGCACACTCTCCACCAGATGTCGCACTGTCTCTTCTGAAATTTGTTCCCAGCTTGACTTGAGCACGTTAATGAGCTGTCACTTATTTTTAACAAATCTCACATGTGTTCGATAGGGTTAAGGTCCAGACTGTTGGCCTGCCACGGCTAGACACGTATACCGGCGTCGTCCAGGGCTTCCCTAGTGGCTCTAGCTGTATGAGCGTAGGCATTGTCGTGCATCAATGTGAATCTTGCACCAATTCTTTGTGCAAATGGCACCACATGAGTGAGTATTGCGAGTTCGGTTCGACCAGATAGAGAAATTGCTCCCCATACTATGACATTGAAACCCCCAAATCTGTCACTTTCATACATACAAGCATCCGAAAATCCCTCACCTTCTCGTTTGCATACACTAATGTGACGATCATTACTAAAAAAAACACTTTACTCTTATCGCTGAAGAATACTATGCTCCATTTAGTCCAGGTGCAGCCTTGCGACGATAACCGGTTTGCACGGTGTACACTTGTCACTGGAATCCGCACTACGCGTCTCCTAGAAAACTGCTGGTCTTCATGTAAGCGATTTCTAATCTTTTGGTCACTCACGCGAGTACCGGTCGCCTGGCGCAAATGATTTTGTAAGGCGTGGGCGGTGACGACGCGCTCTCTTCGCGCAGTCAAACGTATGTAGCGGTCTTCCTGTGCGGTGGTTGCTCGATTTCTGCCATATGTCTGTGTGGTGATTGCCCTGTCTTCTAGTTACACTCCCAGTCTCTTGAAATTGATTCCAAGCATTTTAGTTCGCGCGCCCCAAAAGCCAAGCTGTAAAGCTACAGAACGCTGCAAATGTCCCTCTTGAATCAATGTGATGGCTCTAGTTGCGGTTTGCAGGTCTATTTGTCTTCGAATCTTCGGCATAGCGCTTTCAATATGTTTATTCACGTTCTAACTTAGCAAATGTATTCTACTGTTACTACTGTTCACAAAAGAATTCACAATTTAAATGACTTATGAATTCGTCTTAAAATAAGGTAAAGTCAAGGGGTTACAAAAAAAAAGTATCAAAGTACCCACTTCGAAAATTATGCAAGTGGTATCCTCACATTATTTTTGTTAACACTTCAGGGAAAAAAACACAAAATATATGTCGTTAAAGAGCGTTTTAAAATAATTAAATCAGTCCGGATGTTAAAATTCACAAGTGGCCCTTATTTTGTTTTGAGTAGCGATGATCAAAAACCCCTAAATGATTTAAATTAACCCAGAAATCATAACATCGCAGCACGTCGTGAAGCAAGACTGCTACGCAGAAATGTAGTTACGTCCCGCCAACGCTGCGCGTAGCCCCGTAGCGGCTACGCTGGGCGAATATTTTTTAAATCGTTACAAAATGTTTCTAACAAAAAGCTGAAAAAAATACTGTATGCAATATCCACCTGAGCTTTAACAAAATAAAATATGACTAAGCTTTTCACAGCGAAAGCGATCTATTAAAAATTGTTTTGTTTCGGCAATTTTATTTTTCGTATCTTTTGTTTTTAAGAACACAGAAACTGAATACTTTTGCATTAAAATTATTTTTTCGAGGAAGTTCATACATGTCTGTAAGCCCACTGAATTAATAAGAATGGATTACGTTAATGTATTTAAAAGAGCTCAGCTTATACAAAGCTTGCACGCTGGTTACTTGTCGATATATTAAAGTTCCTGTTAAGCCAGATTTGTGTTTTTGGTTTGTGTGTGCCAACTTAAAACTTGAGTATGACAAATAATAGAGTAAAGATTTACTGTACTGCGACGTCTTGTTTATATTTATCAGCTTTGAAAGTTTTCGCAGTCAATCGGCGGCCACAAAAACACCTAGCACGTGCTGGAGTAAAGCCACTGTCAATCAATAAACCAAGTGTTATCGAATTTACACACAATCATTATACGATAATTAAGAACACTTTATTACCTTTAACATCCAACAAACACAAATTATCAACACAAACTTCACAAGTAAATACCATTGTTATTTGTTACGTGAAAATAAACAAGTAATCCATAAAAAAAATTAATATTTACACTACTGTTAATAATTGTTTGCAGTTGTGAGTCTTATTTAGGTATTTAAATTAATCCTCTGCTCTTCATAAAAAGTTTATCGAATTAGCGCAAAGTTGACATGAGTAATACGTAATGACAACCACTAAAAAAGACATTTGACAGAACACGTTGTCAACGTTACAAGGACTTCTAATTTCCTCAAATATTTGATAATTAATTTCAATTTTTAAATGTTTTGAGTTCTACTTAAGTTTTCGTAGAAAATTACATTCGAGTTTTCGCAAAAAAATGTTTAATACATATAAGCTTAATATAGTCTCAGTTTAAGTTAGAAGAAAGTCAATTATTTATTCGAACCATTTTCTCCAATTTGCCAATCACAGCCCAGCTTATCAGCTACACTCGCAGGAGCTGACGCGTGAAAATGGCGTAAATCTATGTATGTGTGCGGTGTATAGACGCACCGATGAGACGCTGTGTATGTAAAATTATGAATGGGTTTTAGGCAAGTCGAGTGTTAGCCTGTAATTAGATTCGTACTCTTCGTAGTACTCGCCAGTGAGTGTTAGTGGGACACGAAAAAATGCTTTATGTATTTTGACAGGAGTTTGAACTTTTTTATAATTATTTTGTACATTGTGTTATTTTACTACATAGTTAATTAGTTATAAGAAAAGTAATGCTCAGTTGGTAAAGGTAGGCTAAGTCTAAGAGCCTTATAATGGGGCGCACGCGCCTGCTTCTACAGTTAGTATTAGACCGAAATGTAATTTCAGTAACTTACTCCAAAGAATATGTATAGTTTGTATGTCTTCCGCACTAAAAATTTATTTATTACTAGCTGACTACTGCTTGGCCATCACTGCTCACAAAACAATATACAATAACACCTTGTAAATATTATGGTGCAATAAATATTTTGAATTTGAATTTCCCGGAGGCCAGAATCTCCACGTATCTACATTGGGACGCGAGGGCCGGCGCAGCGGACCACGTAATTATTTTGTCGCGCTGACATTTTTACATTGCGATATCTTCTAAGGTATTTGTTTAAACTATATAGAGAAAAAAACACAAATATTTTATATTAAATTTCCGTTCTAACAAACCCATTTATTTAGATATAAATTAATACCGTATGGGTTAAATAAGCTTCGCAAAAAATAACTCTATTTAACCTAACATTACAATGGTAAAAAAGGTCACAGTGAGTTAATCTTAATAGATAGATATATGCTGTCGCGGACTTTTTAAGAGGAACATTTTTTGTACATGATATTTGCATAACTTAAACCATTTTCGCAGCGCATGCAACGGAAGCTCTCAATAAGGAATATCGTTTCCCGTTTATGCAACATTTTTAATTTATGCTCCACTCCTTTTGGTCGTAGCGTGATGTTATATAGCCTAAAGTCTTCCTTGATAAATGGATTTTCCAACACAAAAATATTTTTTCAATTCCAACCAGTACATCCTGAGATTTTAGCGTTCAAACAAACAAACAAACTCTTCAGCTTTATAATATTACTCGTAGTATAGATATTAAGTACTTTCGTTTTAGTACACTAAACTCGAAACAAATAAAACGAAACCAGTCACTGCTGTGAAGTTTGAGTTAAATCCGACCAAAGTCAAAGACTAAAGCTTTAAATCCAAGTTATAGCACGTGATTCCTGTGCGCTAACTTGAGGAGACTACTCAAAGTGGTTCCACATTTAGTAAACTTAAAATAAAACTCTATTTCTCACGAAGTATTATTATTAAGAGTATCGATTTTGGTCAAGTACGAGTGTATACAAGTTTGTCTCAACCGTGATTTAGGTAAAGTTAGTTTCGTTTGTCAGATAGAACGGGCGCGTAGGGAATAAAGCATCGCAAACAATGGTCTAGTCATAACTAAAGTCGTTTTGGACATTTAAAGGTGTAAACGGACTCTTCATGAAGCCGCCAATTAAATATTCTGTACATCAAACTATTGCTGAAAAACGATTTTTAATTACGTGAAAAATCACTTTTCACGGTAAGACAAAAACATGCACAATGCACTCAAAACATTATGCTGATGGGTTTATTGAATATACTAAGGGGGTCGTGGAGATATTTAAAATAATGTCATACTCGTAACAACAAAAAAAACTTTACTTATCGTGACTAAAAGGTTCCCAGGTATGGTCTAGAACAAAAAAAAATGCAATGACCGGGAATACAAGTGCCTTTCGGCTTCGTTAAGGGAACTTTTACACCCATAATACAGCACTACTAGAATGAAAGTCATTCGACAGTGTGGTAACGACCGATGACGTATTTGACGCCAAAAAGTCTGCTGCGTACTCGATCCCGCGATCACTATCATGAGTAATACGGGATAACACCCACGCCCGTGACGTATGTACCAACTTGGCGGTGCTTTAAGTAATCGCTGTCCGTTTTTATAACCAAGCATTTTATGTGAGACCCATTTATATAAATCAGCATTGAGGTAGTAAATAGCATGGTGTTATTGGCTATACTTATAGCCGTTTAGTAGAATAATACGTCAGCTGTTCTTTATATATGAACGTTTGTTGTTAATAATAATATATTATCTGGACAACAAGTAGCAAGCACACAAGATTACTACTTTTACTAGGTTTGTGATGATTTAATGAATGACAATACTATCATATTTTTAGGGTTCCGTAGACGAATGGCAAAAAACGGAACCCTTATAGATTGATCATGTCTGTCTGTCCGTCGGTCCGTCCGTATGTCACAGCCACTTTATTAGAAAACGATTAAGACTACACAGTTGAAACTTAGTAGGTAGATTTATTCTGTGCACCGCTTTACGATTTGTATACAAAAATAAAAAATAAATAACATTAGGGGGGGTACATGGAACTGAAACTAAAAAAACTTTTTTTATCACATCTATACGTGTGTGGTGTCTATAGACAGGTCTTTAAAAATGACATTGAGATTCCTACAACCATTTTTTCTTAAAGCTTTCGTTTGGAGGATAGACTGATAAAAACGATTCCAAAGTGATAAAATGTGCCCCCCTCTAACTTCTTAACTACGAGAGTGAAAAATCTAAAAAAATATATACTGCAGATCTTAGAACTTTCAACCAAAATTGGTTTGAACGATAAAAATAGTAAACACATTTAAAATATCGCAAATGTAACTTTGTCATTCATACAAACAATGAAAAGCAAACTTATCACAAAATATGTTTTTCTGTTGCCGCTTTAACAAGAAATAATACAAGCTAAGGGGGCTTCCCGACCCCGAAGCCCGTATCACCGTATCTTTACGATGATACGGAACCCTTCATGTGCAAGTCCGACTTGCACTTGGCCATTTTTTTATTTATTTTAACTAAAATACTGAAACTACTGCTTGAGACATTCGTATTTCATAATTAAACTGCTTAGCTAATTCTAGCTGATAAGGTAGTACTTCCGTAGCAACGTCTCACTTCGGTGTATCTGAGGACAGTTTGCTATATACGTTTCGTCTCTTACTACAATCTCGATAAGAGAAGGAAAGCCCCAACCACAATTTCTACGCGTTTGTTTCATTTACTCAGTTTTTAATTTACGGATATGTTAATAATAACCCGCAAACTCATTCTGGTTTCTTTTATGGACAATTAAGTTTAATAATGAAACAGATGCGTGCTACACACGCATTATAGAGATTCCCGGAATGTGACTAAATAACTTTCGCCATAATTTCTGAAATTATATTTATAATTACCTTTAAATAATTTTCTGTGGGAAATAAAAATAAAAAAAAAAAATCTACCAAGTCAACGCTACTTTAATATTTTTTCTCAGTACTCCAAAAAGTATTGTTGTACCAAATAACGGAAAATTCTGATAAATATAATGCTAAGTGTTTGTTTAATCGACGCTAACACATACATTTACAGCATTTGAATCATAACAGGAAATCATTTCAATACTATAAAATAATGTAATTTCTATCAGACGTGCTACTCTAATTGGTTACAATGTATACCCTAGCGCATTACGGGTCCATATATAGCTGTGTGAATATCACTTGATAAGTTCTCTCAGCCGTGAAATGTCAATGTAAATATATTTTCCAGCTTTAAAAGCAACTTTCTCGCTAAGGTTATCTGTATTAAATGTGAAAACTTTCCAGTGAGAAAGACATTAAGAGGGAACAGGACGTGGGGTATATTTGAGGAAACTATTGCCGTATAAGGTGCGATAGGGAAAGCCACAGATCATCAAAAAATTTAGGAGATCGACGTTTCGTATTCCCCTTTTTTGTCCTCGAAAAAATCATCATTCTCTTATCCCAATTCATTTGGGGACCCCAAATAAATTGGGATAAGAAATGTAAATCACACTAATATTATAAAGGTGAAAGTTTGTGAGTGTGTGAGTGTGTATGTTTGTTACTTCTTCACGCAAAAACTACTGAACGGAGTTGGATAAAATTTGGTACTCAGATAGTTTATAACCTGGATTAACAAATAGGATAGTTTTATCCCGATTTTATCTTCCCGTGGGATAATTTTTGAGTTGTAGCGGGTGAAACCACTGGCAACAGCAAGTATCACACTTACACACATTATAAAGGCGACAGTTTGTGAGTGTGTGAGTGTGTATGTTTGTTACTTCTTCACGCAAAAAATTCTGAACGGATTTAGATAAAATTTGGTACACAGATTGTTTATAACCTTGACTAACACATAGGATAGTTATTATCCCGATTGTATCTTCCCGTGGGATAATTTTCGAGTTGTTGTGGGTGAAGCCGCTGGCAACAGCTAGTATAATATAATGTCAAAAATAATTGAGTCGTTTTCGACTTCGGAATTGAGAAAAGAAATCGAATCGATTCATTTTCGCTTTTAAAAAGGAGTATAATTTCTTATTTGTCTTGCCTTTCGAATTTGTCTGGTAGTCCTGTAATCACGGCCGTAAATTCATAACACTCTTTTTTGGGGAGTCGTGTAAAAATGGATGTACTCTACTATCAGTTGCTAAATAAATTGAAATAATAACAAATGTCTACAGTAGAACTTAATTTTCGAAAAAAAAAAATGATTGCGTAGAATCATTATTCAGGAGGTATAAACAGGAAAAGAATTGTATGGAGAATGGCACAACCCTCTTCAATTCTTTGAGCATGCTATCTGCTTTTCAACTTATCCTATGATTTGGAAGAAAAAAAAGATAACAGCCCACAGCAAAAAGCAGAAAGTATCAAATCTCCAGATAACTACACGTTGAAGGTATGAATCTTCTGACACCTAAACGTTAAAGTGCGTTACAAATGAGAGATATTTCAAAAGCGCGAGGCTTTAAAAGGCATATTAAGATCCCTGAGGCGGCTTGTACCTGCCATCGCCCTGAATACTTGATGCAGGCTTGACGCGAGCACGTAACTTCACTTTTACAGTCGCCTACAGTTCTTTTTTATAGAACTATGGTCTACTAGGTATTTGATGAAATGTCACTACGGGACTTTTTTTTTTGACTATGAAAGAAAACTGCGATGGAATATAAAGAAAAAAATAATAATATTACACCCGGCACTTACTGCACACATAACTTTGAGTTAGGCCGCTCATTTAGTCTTACTCTTACGGCCTTATTACAAAAGTGGTTAAACCTGGGTTTAACTTAGACTTGGTTCATTTCGCATGCCGTCTCACTTCGATAATATTCAAAAGATAGTGACGGCATGCGATATAAACCAAATCTAAGTTAAACCCACTTTTAACCACTCTAGTAATAAGGCCGTTAGAGTTTTATGCGTTTTACACAGTATAGCGGGCTTTATTATACAATGTCAAATAATAAGTTTTGTAATTTTGGCACACACGTAAAAACGGCAGCACCATAGATTTATAGCGATAGTTATTTTCCTCATTCGTGGCAATCCATCAATGCTGCCGCTTATTATTTTATTATTTCGTCACATTCTTAATCTTCATCCTTCTGGAGAGGTTTACTCATGTTTTCATTAAACATATTTTGAAAGAAATCATTTTCTTATGATTACGAATTTTATTTTTATGTTTTATGTCACAATTGTTTTGATGCCAGACTTTATATTCTAGACTTCAATTATCATAACTTTCAAAATACATATGTAAATCGAAATCAATGCATTTAATTTGAAAAGAGCAAAATGATTAAATACATAATACTAGGGTAGATAGATATTATGATGTCTGTGACTTCTCTCGCTTAGAAGTTACCGTTAAATTGCTCTCGATGTCACGTACATACAACTACAGCGTATAGGTGAATGAAGCAACTAGTTGTGTTCGTGAAGGACGCAGATAAAACTCAGAGTGCCCTAACAAATTACCGCTACCACAAAAATGGTTTCTTCTTAAGTTAAATTAGTATCTCCATCAAGAACATCTCATGCATGTGAGTTGTATATGAATTGCTTTAATTTTTTAACTGAGAGCTTTATTTTATTTGCATTTGGTACAATCTAACTGAAAGCTATATTTAATTAAATAATATAAGTTTACTAATTTACTATAGTGATTCTACCATGAATAAATTTGTATGATAATGCCTGTAGTAGGAGACTCCGCTCTTCGTTATAATTATTAAGATAATACTATTTTATTTTCTTAACAATATAATCCTAATATTCTCCTTATAAGTTATGTATATGAGAGATTAATGGTAAAAGTTGAGTGGCGTATAATGCATGATGATTTGTGTATGTGTGTGTGTGTGTGTGGTTTGATGTGTGTACGTTATCATGTTACAAGATTGCTTCGGTGCCTTCATACGAAAGTGGTTTTATCCATTCTAGTATATTTTTTTACAATCATGTAGTTGTTTAGTGTATATGTACATCTTTCTGTTAACTCTGAGCTGAGCGTATGTTATACTGCATGGCTGCAAATTTTGTTTTTGTTTGCGAGATTTGTGCAATAATATCTTTTCGTCTTTTTACTATTATATCTTTATCAAAAGTAAGTGTCCTGTGTTTCTTTAGGAGTGTGGCAGTGATATATAACTTTCTAACACTAAGCAGGTCACTGATCTCGCAAAGAGTTTTAGTTGAAATTCTACGTCTTTTAAAATACATTATTTATATGAGAGCCCTTTGGCCTCGTTCCACGTCTATAAATTTTGATTTTGCCACCCCGCCCCAAACAGGTAAGTATACAGTAAACTATAACCGATTGTGCGATGGCAGTATAAATTTCATTTAACAGATTCCTGTTTGGGCCTCCTGGTTTAGCAACAAATGTTGTCGGGACCACATGTCTCAAAGTTTTAAACATCCAGCCTAATTTTCGTACTCTATCGGTTACGTGCTCGAGGTGATTTTTTTATTACCAAGTCAACCTTTGGTCAATAATTACGCCTAAATATTTTGTTTGGGGTAATTTATTGATTAGGGGACATGTACAAACTAAATTGGTTCCTTTACAAGAATGTATTTTAATATAAAAAATATCATCTGGTTGTGACTAGTTTGAAATTGTAAAATATATATAGTTTGTTTTCTTTGTGTTTAGTGTTAGTACATAATCATTAAGCCATTCGGCAATTAGGGCCATACCCAACTCGGCTTTAAATTTCTCGTCAGATCAATCATTTCCAGAGAAAACCACAGCTGTATCATCGGCGTAAGAAAAGATGTTTGCATTATCGACTTTAAGGTTACACAGATCATTTATGTATGTCAGAAATAATGTAGGATCTAAATAGCTTCCCTGCGGAACGCCAAAAGATACATCTGCCTCCTCACTGGTATAAGCACCTATTTTGAGTCTCTGTTTTCTATTTGCCAGGTAATCTTTAAAGTGGTTCAGAGCAATTCCTCTTACTCCAACTCTTTCTAACTTTGACACAAGCTGCAACAGCGAGCTTGCTTAATTATCGCGATCCTGATGTGTGTGACGTTTGTATAATACCACGTGCTAATACCATAGCTTAGCTAATTATAGTATACAGTGTGTGGAAGATTATGGAGTCTTATCTACTCCTAATCTTGTCATAACAATGTTTTATTAAAATATCACCGTAACTTTATCGTAAAGCTTTTTTTTTAGGGGCGTGGGAAATCATCAAACAATTCCGCTCTTGGGCAGAGCGAAAGGGAGTGTCAGACTTCTACTGACTACAAACCACCCATGTTCCTACTTAGCCCTTTATGTCGAGGCCGCGGTATCTCTTACAACATCTCGCCGCCCCGACGGGATCGTAAAAGACTTCATTTTGTTACATGAAAGTCGTAATTTCCTTAGTTATTAAAAACAATATTTATTTTCTTTGAACTGAATGGTGTCTTCTTTCCGCAGAAATATTCCACTAATTATATAAGTTAGTTGTTAATTTTTCTTGATGATAAAATAAACATGAACGTATGGGTTGCTGGTGTTCCCACGCAACTTATACAAGTACGAAGCTACAACGACAAGAAATTACCAGCATTAGGTACCGACTCCCGACAAGCGAAAAATAGCGATAAACTCATGTTATTCCTAAATAATTTTCTAAATATACTATCACGGAATGCTTTACGTACAGTCTGATATATTATATAATCTAATCCATTTCTAATGTGAGAAATCTTGTTCTTTGCAGCTTAGTTATTAAGTTTCATGCCGACCATTTTCAATAATTAGACAAGTTAGTACTGGGTACTACAATTTGTTACCTGTTTAAGAACAATCAGGTTTGATAACGCCCTTGTTAGGGTTAATTTGCGTTCGTGGTGTGCTGGCATTTAATTTATAAGAAGAGTTTGACTTCCGTAATTACCCGGCGTTACTGCGGCGAAGCCCAAAAAGAGGGTTATTTTGTTTGTTCATTTGAGTGTTCGATTAGACTATGATGGTATCTCTTTGTTAGTTTCTTTGATTCGTCCTCTTAGCTCTGCCGGTATTATTAAAGACCATATTTATTTTCTAGCAAAGCTTAATATTGCACGTAAATATAAAAATAGTTATAACAAAAGATTTGATAACCGTAAAGTGCTATTTCACCTGAACGGTACCGATGGCTGCTTACGAATGCACAAGACGTCGTCGCTGCCTCCCCACAAAGTGAATAGATAGAGGCTAAGGATAGAGGTGTATAGAGGGCGCGCGCAATCGAGCTACGGGCCTCACTTTCCCCGGCGGCGTGGCTAAAAATAGACGCTCGCGATAGAGTGGCCTGCCGTCACAGTCTGTGTAAGCAACCAGTTTAGTCGCAGAGTTTGGGAATATCGTACGGTTAACTGACCGAAACTTACAACCTCTCGGAAAAGAGCAAAGAGCTCTGCTCACTTAATGCAACCAAATGGATGAGAATATTATATTTTTGATGTTTCGTACCGCTAACGCGTTCGCTGACTTTCTAAGTACATTTTATCAAGTAATATATCTTTCAGCACGCGTTATTGATCTACAAAGTGCGTCATAAAAAGGTCATTTAAATATCATGTATTATTTTGTCCCACGCCAATAAAAAGTTAGGTCAATATCGAGGAAACTTAATTTAACTTTACAAGTCAAATAACATCAGAATTTTATTAGACTTTTTCTGTGTATGTAAGAACATAGTGGAATTTTACTGTGGAGAAATAAAATGTTCACTTTAATCCCTTGCAAGCCCCGCGTTGCCATGTTTGTAACCTATCGCACTTCTAAGACTATCAGGATAATAAGAATTTATTACATACGTGGGGGTTCACGTGGGCTGTTTTTCTTAACTAGTTAAAAGGTGAGATAAGTCCTTATTTGTAAAATGTATTTCAGTTTAGCAAAACCATTTATAAAGCCGAGAAAACCTACATTGCGAAATCTTAGAGAAATACATTTTAAAGAGGAGGCAGAGTTAATCTATATTTATGAACATAAGTAGGTTAACTATATTTTTACTAATGATAACACAATAGTTAATTAAAATAGAATTTTTTTTTAGAAGATGTTTGATGTATCAAGACTTCGTCAGTGTCCCAAACAAAATTCCTTCGGCCATCTAAAACAAATAAAGTTCTAGAATGTCGATAGGTAGCGGGCCTATTCCCAAAGCGACAATACGTAAATACTCAATTTTCCATGAGAACAGCTCAATATCCTGTGTACTCCGTTAGCAGCACAGCTCATTAAACTCTTTCCAAGAGACAGACTTCGGGGCACAATTCACAAAAGAACAAAGAATCCAAAGTCAAAAGTGACTAGGCTAACATCAGATGTCAAAGTTCGTTAACCTCGCTCAAATAATTACTATTACCATTTAAACCATTATATAATATTATGGATACAATAGTTGTCTACAAGCACACGAAACTAAAATGAAACGAAAGTCATCAGATAATAGCTTTGTAGCATGTTCATTAATAATTGCCGAATAATTTGATAGAAAACTAGCGGACGTCACGCGGTTTCACCCGCGTAGTTCCCGTTCCCGTGGGAATACAGGAATAAAAAGTAGCCTATATTACTTAAGGTGAATGTAGCTTACTAATGGTGAAAGAGTTTTTGAAATCGGCGCAGTAGTTAATGAGTTTATTCATTACAAACATACACACACACAAAAATACAAATCTTTCCTCTTTCTAATTATAATAGACTATAGATTATAATAGATTTTACTAATTATAATAGATAAATAGATTATACAGTATGCTAGTTTAAACGAGGGACATATTGAAATACGCAATAGGGCATGCTTACATGATACATTAAAAAAATATGAACAAAAAAAACAAAGATAAATAACAGACAAAACCATACCAAACATTTCGGGAAAGTCTCGCCACCCTTGCGTTTATCACAGAAAATGTGATATAATCCATTTTCCCTTCATATTTTGAAACTGGCGTAGGACAATGACGAAACAGAAACGTCTAATAAAGCGAGATCTGCAGGGCTATTGCGTATCTTTTAAATGACAGTGGCTATCATTTAATGTCCATCAATTGACTGTCAAATGGTTTCATTTTGTACTAAACCATAACCAATTTGACAGTTAATCCATGGACAATATGTGCGGAGGCCATGGGACAAATGTCACAAATTAAGGTTTTTTTTTTATATATTTGGGACGAGAATCGAATACTGAATACCCTCAATATGTCCCTCGTTTAACCCAACACCCTTTATTATATTATTGTTATATAATATCATTTGATAGAACATTATTAAAAAATCAGAATATGGACATATTTAAAGAGCGTGATTGTCCTTGGAACATGTTGGTAAACAACGCTTTGTGGAAAATTCTACAAATAATTGGGAATGAGAGTATGGAAGTAGGACAATAAAAATATAGTGGGCGTCAGCCTATCCATAACATAACAACACAACATCACGCCTGTAATCTCCATCGGGGTTATGCAGAGGTGTACACCCTCATATCGCCAGTTATGTTAAGGTCCCATGTAATAAGGGGTGAGCCATCGAAAAGGAGCGCATGCTCAGCAGCCCGTTTGTGACCACTAGACCAACGTAAAACCAAACCATAATAAAAGATTAACCATGGAGTTTTTTTCCAGTTCTTCTCCATAGGGAAACGTTCAACTCGAACCGAGCACCTTTTTGTCGACGTTGGTAGGCCTATGTGAAAAAATATTTTGATTTCAATTTTGAGGCAGCCTATCCATTTGCCAAGTATTACGACCGATTGTTCCTTACCCGTACCAGAATTTTTTAAGTCATCAAGTACCCAGTGCCTACAAAAGCGTGTTTTATTTCCAGAATGTCCACCAGCCGCGGATGGCATGGAGCGGTTCGCGTGCCCCACGCCCGACCGGCAAGGCCGCTACCGCTGCATTGACGACCACGTGCTGTGCGACGGCTTCATCGACTGCCCCAGCGGCGAGGATGAAGACCGACAGGCCTGCATGTTCTACAAAACGGTGATTCTATGCTTACTTATTAATTCGTTTAATCAAGCTCTTATCATATCATATCTGCTACGATCGAAGCACCTGATGAACTTTTCTGCTCATATGATCTGACTGTATGACTTAACATCTCTGGCTACTATCAATTGGTAGTAATTAACCACGATGGCACTATATAGTATGTTACTTTAAACGAGGGACATATTGAAACCCGCAATAGGACATGCTTACATGATACTAATTTAGTAATTATGAAAAAAAAAACACTTAAAAAAAAAGTAGTTAAAAAACTAAAAAACCCGACTAAAACAAATGAAAAGAAGAAAACAAGCACATTTTAAATTAATCAAAACTTGGAAGCAGGCGGGGTCCATTCTTTTTTCATTTCACAATTTAGTATTCAAATGAACCCCGCCTGCTGTTTTTTCAGTCGGGTTTTTTAGTTTTTTGAGCTTTTTTTATAGCATTTTTTTTTAATTCTTCGCAGATGATTTAACTTTTGTGTTTGTTTTAGGATTTGTGACTTTGCATTTATTTTAAACATAATAAGTTTCATATATTTTTGTAATCTCCTTTTAAAACCCTTCATTTTAAAAAACCATTTCCATTACACACAACAAAAAAAAAACAACAACAAACAAAAAAACAAAAAACAAAAAAAAAACAAAACAAAACAAATGTTTTTTTGAAATGACGGACATACATACATACATACACGCCAAACACATAACCCTCCTTTTGGGCTTCGCCGCAGTCGGGTAATAACAGACCATACCAAATATTCCGCAGAAGTCTCGCAACCCTTGCTATTATAAAAAAATAAATAGATATATTTTGAAATATATAAGTATGTTTATCAGTTGTCTAGCACCCATAACACAAGCTCTGCTTAGCTTGGGACTAGATGGCGTTGTGTGATAGTTGTGGAATAATATTATTATTATTTATTTTTATTTTATCGCAGAACATGTGCGCGGGTTAATGACTTTTAGGCACAGTCCACTTTCCCATCATATGTTAAAACTGGCGTAGGACAATGAAAATATAACGTCTATGGAAGTGAGCGTGTGGTTCATGGCACACGTCACAAATTAAGCTTATAGTATTTTTCTACATATTTGGGACGAGAAGCGAATACTGAATGACAAGTCCCTCAATAAGTCTCTCGTTTACCCTAACATACTGTATAGCTGAAAAGCATAACAGCGTTAGGACAAGTCCTAATACCCTGAAAAGCGCAACATCCATAACAATTACAGTAAGTGTTGGCTGTCTATGAAACGACCTGAGTATCGAATCCCTTAACCGTTGTGTGAAGCACCGAGGCCACACTGAGGCCTCGGAAGTAATTCCCATATTAGGATAAATAATTAATTGGAGAGCCCACCGTTAGTGTCGCGATCAGGATAAATTAGTGTCTGGGTAAATAAATGGGCACGCAGTTTGTGTAAGTAATAGCACCCAAGACAGAGTTCAGTTGTGAAACGTTAAATGAAACATCGTACATTTACTGACGTGCTCAGGTACCTTATCGTTTTTTCCAGCCAGTAAAGGTACCTGTTGTACCACGTCTGCAGGAGAGATACTGTAACATCTCGTTTGTTTGCAGACGAAAGCCCACCTGGATGTCCTGGCTGACGCGCTGCTGCGGTGGGCGCGCGGCCGCTAAGGACGCCCTCCTCCCGGACCCTGACCCCTTAGTGCTCTAATACTCCGCCAGTGCTACACGGACCTCATGTAAAATATACGATCGATTGGCCCCCGTGCTTATATGCGATCAGTGAAAGCTGCGAACTCCCAGGAATAGTATATGGGCGCAACCAGTCATAACTCGTACATGCGTTGAACGTAATGAAACATATCAAGTAGTGGTGCAGCCTATGCCAAAACATGACCACTTAAAGTGTAGTGTAAGGTTTCCGACTGCGACAATCGAGACAACAGACACGCCGCTAGCCGCTAGCGCAGCGAACGAAGGAAAGCAGTGATACGATCTGGTTTCGTCCCAATTAAACTTCTCCGCAGCTGTTTTATTTTCCATGTAATTCATACCTTCTAGCACTTATTAAACTAAAATGTGAGACTGGTAGTCAACATTGTTAGACAGTAGAACATATACATAATACTTTAGAATAGTTCTTCATTTGGCAAAACGTAAATGTTTGTCGATTTGTTAAAATATTTATTCACTTTATGTATTTACTCTATATTAAGTTATGACATTCCTTATTATAATGAGGGTTGTAAAGTAAATAAGAGAAATTTAATTATATGTTGTATATAGATAGATACATAATGAATTATTTTGTATTTATTTAATTAATTAGTCGGCCTATAACTTGCGATCGGCGACTGCTCCGGCGAGTCCGCACTAGTACTTGGTGATCAGCCGTCGTTGGCACTATGTCTATTACTTTTCCTGATTTGTCAATAACTATGTACCTTAGTACATTATTTTCGAAGACAATTATTAAAATGTGAGAGCATTATGTATTTTAACATAAATTAATCTCGACTAGAGGCAGCTAAATTGTGTACTGTTAAAAATATTCCATAATATATAAACTAATTTTTCTTATTTAATCGATTTGTATAGTCATTAATTCGTGTACTCATTTATGAGTTATTGATATGTTCAATATGGCTAGAATAAAGTTTGAATTTTGACTGAAGATTTAATTGTTTTTGTTCTTTGCCGGTCAAGTCTGGGGAGCCTACAGCACAAAATGAAATAATATCTAGTCACTGTTCAGATAATATTTGTTTATGGTGTTGTACATTTTATTTAATTAATTAATTACTTAGACATTAATATAACTTTAATCATTTAAGTATTATATTATTAGTTTTAATTCTGACAAATATGCGTTGATAAGCAACGAATTTAGGCCAAATGCCTGTAACACACATCATGAATTCATTGAGATAAAGCTTGTGAAATGTATCTTCACAGAGTTTTTTAGCTATACTTTACTGAAAGCATAATCAACTGTGATTTAACTGGTGGTAACCTGTGCAAAGTACTTTGACACTGTATAAAACATTACGATCAAAATACTCCACTAATGCAGACACAATAATGCGTAAAGGTCGTCGTAAAGGTATATGTAAGTTTATTTCATCGAACAAGCCATTATCTAATTAGTTGCCTATATCAGACGAAAACATATAATACAATGTTCACATCCACTAATAATATAATAATCTAGCTATAAGAAAATGTAACTCAATAATAAAAGTTCCTCGCATAACGTACGCGTTCTATTATTGAGTTAGATGTTATTAGTATTCTAAAATTATAAAAGATATTACGTAGACTTAATTAATAAAAACATTATTATTACTAAAATTATACTCATTAGGAATATTTAATATGTGTATGAAGTAGCACATAGTGGTCCGTCTACGTCGTTTGGTAGTAAGTAGTCAATATTGCACCAATTAATAGTCTATATTAATTTCTAGCACCCCATAATCTGTGTGTAGCTAGTAATTAGAATAATCATTTTGTCGCAAGTATTACATTAAGATTAGTTAATCTTAATTGCATTGTATTTCTAGGCAAAATATGGAAAAGTAAATTGAATGTATATTTATATTAACGTATAAAAGTGGATGTGAACAAATTAAAGAGATAAGTCGTTTATGAGAGTTAGGAGGCACATCAAAGCAGTCTTTTTGCATATAAATAAAATTCCACAAAAAGAAAATAGTTCAGTGTAAACCAAAATTTGAATAAACACCGCTTTAGTCTGTTAGAACATTAGTTCTTGAGCCAACAGACTTAGCGGTATTTATATGAACAAAACATCAATATCACAAAATCTGTTAGAGTTTTTTCATGAATTCTTAGTAGCATAATAAAATACCTGCTTTGATGTTAATCTCATTTAAGACTTATCGTGCTATCAGATAATATAATTTGATTATTATGACCTTAAGTTATCCAAACCAACATTGAGTTCCCTAATCGAACCTTATAGATACTTACCGAAATATTAGATTTTCGTGAAAAAGATGAGATATGTTCATCTCGTACTCAGATCATATTATTTCCGTACCAACGAGTTCGGCAATATTGACGTAAAATAGGTGGAAGCTACATACCGGCTATTACACCCAATCCATATTTTAATGTCGAGACTGAGAAGGTCAATTATTTACTTTGTCAATAATAACTACAGAAAGACCTGTTCATGTTATAAAACTTTCTAACTTGGACTGATATTCAGTGAAGTTTATTTTTAGCTCAACAAGTTATAATTAACTTCACTAATAATCTGCGGCTTTGAGAATTCACTTTGAACGCTCTAAAATTAGGAACAATTATTTAAAAGCAATTACTACCATTATTACCCTTCATCAAGTTATGTCAATGAATTTAGAGGTGAAGTTACAGTTGTAATAAGTAGCATATCATAAGTTACCCACCGAATGTCAGTGTGTAACCTACCACCAAGGCGCACTGTTATGTAATATTTTATAGAATTACACATAAACATTATATTAGTATACCCCAAGACTACTCGGCATTTACTGAATTTATTTTATGATTGTATCTACATGTTTTGTGAGTTCATATTTGATTATTTCACATTACCATGATTAATTAGAGCGGAAAATAAAAATCTTTAAAAATTAATCTAATTGCACTAAAATTTGCCTGTTTCGTATGTGCACAGCAATTTATTGTGATATTTTAAATACTTATAGGTTAAGATGCAAATCAAGATCTCGGGAATAGACTATGTACCTATCAATGTGATTAATATTAATTTAAAATATGTACTAATTACTATGTACGTATGATACCCATGTCAGAGTTATGTTAGTCTGTATTAAATACAGGCGCGTCATGGTTAGATACTGTTTAGGCTTCGCACATTCTATGGATACCTTATTTATTGTATGTCTTTTAGGTAACGTTACCTTGCATTTAATCGAACCTATAGTGTTGTTTCCG
This sequence comes from Diarsia rubi, assembly GCA_932274075.1. Taxonomy (NCBI): domain Eukaryota; kingdom Metazoa; phylum Arthropoda; class Insecta; order Lepidoptera; family Noctuidae; genus Diarsia; species Diarsia rubi. The sequence goes on along the minus strand of OW026424.1, from coordinate 11,258,302 downwards.
AAATGGCTCTTACTTTTGTTCCAATGGCCCTGTTGATTTGGAAAGTTTTTGCAATTTTGGTCAATTTTATGAATATATAACTGTATGTGTACGTAGAATAATGAAGATGCTAATCGTTGTCCAGTCCAGTGTCTGTGTGTGTGGGCGGCGGCCGGCCCGCTGCTCGCTGGCACCATGACCGCTCATGTGTCTTCGCCATTACTTCGACGCACCCCTCACTACCTATTTATTGTATTTATATCTAGTGATTGTTCCAATATATGTAAGCACGTAATATGAGCACAACTTGTCAAATAAATATACTAAACGCCTACTTAAATCTAACATTTACAAATCGTTTCTAGACACTTTTTTACGACTCGCAGTATCTTGCGACTGAAGACAGTACTTCTAAGACTCTTTTGGAAAGGAAAGAAGGATGCTCATTAAATCTTACGAACTCAGTTCAAATTAGATATTATTGTAATATCTATTTCTCATAATGTACTTATACCTACCTAAAATATCTCTACAACTCAAATGGGGAAAAGTACTTCGACGATATTTACTGTTGGAGAACAATATTTTTAGATGTCACACTTGTAGTGGATAAATATTACACTAAAAACTCTTTATTTGGTCAATTAAAATATTTCACATAAAACATTTTCATAGAAATTTTGCTGCGTTAACCTTCGTCATTCTCACAAGACGAACCAAACCATAATTTTATTAGCCGTTCTTGAGGAAATTATTATTTAAAAATGCAACTATTTTTGTAGATACATATTTGATTGATTACCACTAGATAGAGATTAACATATGTATATTTTCTCATAGAGTTGTGTTTGCCAAAAGACTTGTAAACGATTACCTTTCTCTGACCACACAACCCGAATCCTTGAAACTTTGTTGACTCACAATATACCGGAGACTGCAACACACCGTCGGACTCTGTCACACCAACTGACGGCCGCGAGGCAGAGAACGCTCGAGCTCACTCAGACCGCACAGGTCATTGTCATCGCATAGCTTGTATGAAAAATGGAATAACCTCCGAGAGAATACTCTAACGCGTAACAGTCACCAGCTGAACGACTTGTATGAACGACTTCACACATTCCAGAAAGTTTATGATCCATAACCTTGATGAGCTTTCCATCTTCGTGCTCTCTGAGAATATTCCTACTTTTTCAACCGTGTCATGGAGTTGCCTAGACATTTCTCAGGACATGTAAGCAACTCAAATGGCGATAATCTTATAACGACTACGCTATTTTGTAGGCGTAATATACTTTTGGACTATTTATTATGTATTGTTAATTACTATGTATGTTGTATTAAGAAAAAAAATGAAAAACAAAAATAAATGTTAATAAATGCCTCAGCCAGATAATACAAATGTTTTATTACCCGACTGCAAAAAGGAGGGCCAAAAGGAGGGTTATGTGTTTGGCGTGTATGTATTTTTAAGGTTACTCACCTCTATACAAATTAGGTGTAATAAAAAACAGAAGTCCAGAAGAAAGCTCAAAAAAAGCCCATGGTGGCGAGACTCGCGTGTACTCAGGTCTACGCGGCACCCTCTACAGCTGCGTAGACTCGCGCGTAGCAAGGTCCGATTCGCCCTCCACGCCAACGTAGGCTCACGCGGATCGGGGCTTATCCCGCCTCTACGGCAGAGTAGACTCGCTCGTAGCAAGGTTTACGATACACCCGCTACGACAACGTAGGCTCACGCGGATCCGGGTTTATAATATCCCCTCTACGGCAGAGTAGACTCGCTCGTAGCAAGGTCTACGATACACCCTCTGCGACAACATAGACACACGCGTATCAAGGTGCACGAAACACTCTCTACCGCAACGTACACACGCGGTAAGCAAAGTCGTCCCGCTCTCTTTATAACATTTATTTGCAATCCTCGATGAGATGAAATTACGGAGAAGCTTTTGTCTGGGCAATACGATAGACACGACATAATACGAAGGGTTTTACACCTCAAAGTTAGGAAAATAATGGCACTTCTAACTAAAGGTAAAAGGCCTTATTTATGCACACATATTCTGGACTAGCTTTTTTTTTTTTGGCGGGTGTAATATCATCGAATAACCCCTTCCGCTCTTGGGCAGAGCGAAAGGGAGTGTCAGACTTCTACTGACTAAAAACCGCCCATGTTCCTTCTTCGCCCTCTTTGTCGAGGCCGCGATAACCAGTGGACAACCCTGGACTAGCTTCTTCAATTCTATTTCAATGCTTCTGGAATTCTGGACTAGCTTTGCCCGCGACTTCGTCTGCGTGGAACAGTGACTTTTCGGGCAGCATATATTGTATTGGACTACATATGCTTCTCTGTATACGATATTTGACGTATGGCCATCGGGGATGAAAGCATACAGCTACATACAACTAACCGTGCGAGAAACAGCTGGATCTACACCCACAACTTTCAGCGTCTGACCTTGGGCTTTATTAATTGTCATCGCAAAACATAGGCTGACTGGAAACTGAACTCGTTTAAAACTAAATGCAAAATTGTTTGGAATCAGAGGAATCCGAGAAATGAAAACACTTTCACCTTTTCCACACACTTAAAATCTCTGCTTCCATCGGATTTCGTTGTAAAGTGGTGGTTTAACCTGGTGCCATTGAAAAGTTTTTGGGGGCTTAAAATTCTAAGAAGCATTATGGGTACGTCTACTTTTAATTTAATTTAATGTACTGGTAGTCCAGGAGCATTAAGGGATTCTAAAAATTCTACTGGGTAGCTTGTAGATTCTCCTTCTTCCATGAGTCTGTTAATGGAGATATACTCAACATAATCCCCCGGAACATAGCTCAAAATTTCAGCGTTCCTTTTTGCTGCTTTGTCGTTTCGTGGCGTCAAAATAGCTCTTTCGCAAAATAGCACTTTCGCAGTCGAGATTCTTTTGGTGGGTGTAAAATCATCGAATAACTCCCGCTCTTGGGCAGAGCGAAAGGGAGTGTCAGACTTCTACTGACTAAAAACCACCCATGTTCCTTCTTCGCCCTCTATGTCGAGGCCGCGATAACCGTTGGACTACACGAAACCTAGCCTGATGTTCTCAATTGCAGAGAGCCTTGCCTCACGACCTTCCTCAGATTCATGTGATCGAGCTTATCTCATCCTTTTAGCATGTTTGCTACATTGGGGTGGTTGGATCTTCTTCAAGGCATTCTTACAATAAAATAGTACTAACAACTTAACACACAAATATTTAGTAAACACGTACTATCGTAAACAATTAAATTATAAATACTTATAAAATTATCACAGTTTAAGTAATACGTGTTAAGACGTGTAAACCAAACGTACTAACTTTATAAAACAAAAGAATTGCTAGAAATAGTAGATTATGCACCAAGGGGAGTAAGGCACAGATTACTAATCGAGTGTGCATTTGAGGCCCGACGCGAAGCGGAGGGCCGTAAACCACACGAGTTTAGTAATCTGTACCTACCCTCGAGTGATATACAGGGTGTTTGGTGCATCGTTTGCCAAATTGAATTGGCCGAAAGAAGAGGTCATTTGCTATCGCTTCAGGCTCAAGTACTCATTTTTGGCCACACCGGTTTTTTTATTACAACTTTCTAATTTTTATTTTGAAAAAATCCAAAACTCAGCATTAAAGCTTAAATTAAAAAAAAAGTTTTAAGTGTAGTCGTCAAATTTCATTTTTATTTACATATGTACTGTTGTATGGCTCTATCAAATTTAAAATTACTTGCCAGTTACATCTAGTTTTTTTTTAATAAATCACAAAGTTTTTGGAAAAATAAAAAATGAACTTAAAACTCAACTTTAAATAGCTATAAAAAAAAAACTAAAAGCGATCGGGATCTTCGAATTATTTTAAAAAGTTCTCTAGTCTATCCCCTTTCCAACGGTATGCAATGTGTTTAAAAAATGTTTCAGTAAGTTCACTAATACGCTAAGTTTGTGTATCGGGACGCACCATCAAACTATTGCATATTCGGGATAAATAAGTGTTTTCGCGTAAACAATACATACGAAGCAGGTAAAGCCTGCTATCTCCCTCCTACACAGTAGAATTCATTATCTGTCTCTTTTTGTTATTGGGTTGGCCGCAAATTGGTTAAGTTTGTTAGTCGTTATTTGACTGTCTCTGAAAACTAACCCCTTGTTGTTGTTGTGTTATTTTCTGTTACTGTTATTTTCTGTTACTGTTAATTTCTGTTACTGTTATCTTTTCATTGAGTTTTGTGGGTGTTTGTGTTAACTTTCGTGATTTTTTTTGTGTTACAATATGGCTACATTCTCTAATGAAGAATACGCTGATATTTTGATGGCTTATGGAAGAGCCGATGGTGTTGCTCGCGAAGCACAAAGAATTTATCAGGAACGCTTTCCCAATAGACGATTGCCTTCCCGCCATACTTTCCAGAACACTTATCGACGCTTACGTGAGACTGGTAATTTGACTGCTAGTGAACCAAGAGGGATTGTAGTGCGTCATAATGTTGACGTAGATGAACAGATTCTGGCACTGTTTGAAGAAGATCCCACTAGAAGCATAAGAAATGTAGCTGCATTACTGGGAATTTCGATCTGGAAAGTATGGCGAGTACTTCGCCAAAATAACAAACATGCTTTCCATTACACTCCGGTGCAAGGTACGTAATTTTTAAATTAATAGACTCACAACCGTAGGCGCTAACGTAGATTGCGAACCCTTTCTAGCTTTACCGCGTACCCGACGCAGCAGCAGGTAGCGGCTTTGACGTCACTCTGCCAGATGTCATAAACCTTCAGCGGTCAGGCCATTGTCTTTTACATTGTACTGCCCGTACTTTTTACAAACAATAAAAAAAAATCTTGCGAGAAAGTAATGCATTCTTACGCGTATTTTATTTGTTGTAGGTCTCGAGAATCAAGACTTTGATAACCGTGTCCAGTTTTGTCGTTTTTTACTGCATTCAGACGTGGATAATCCGGTCTTTTTAAAAAGAATTCTGTGGACGGATGAGTCCAAATTTACTAAAGAGGGAATCCTCAATTTACATAACTTACACCACTGGACAGCAAAAGATCAAAACCCACGCGTAAAACGACAAAGGTCATTCCAGAGACGATTTAGTGTGAACGTTTGGGCAGGAGTCATTGCAAATCATGTAATTGGACCACACTACTTACCTGACAACCTGAACGGGGATAATTACTTAGAATTTCTGCAAACAGAGTTGCCCTTATTATTAGCTGATTTGCCAATTTTCAGTGAAGACAGGTCTTTTGTTTTCCAACATGACGGTTGTCCCGCTCATTGGAGAATAACCGTCAGGGAGTACTTGAATGATGCATTCCCGGACTCATGGATTGGGAGGGATGGCCCTATTCCTTGGCCTCCACGTTCTCCAGACTTAACTCCGTTGGATTTTTACGTCTGGGGACGGGCCAAAGAACTCGTCTACGCCACGGAAGTTGAGACAAGAGATGATTTAGTCCAACGCATTGAGGCGGCTTTCATGACGATCAAAGCAGAAATGCGTTTACGCACCACTACAGTTGAGATAAGACGAAGATGTCGCGCGTGCATACGCAATAGTGGTAGACAGTTTGAACAAGACTTGTAAGATTAGTATGTAATTAAATTACTTATTAATAAATGATTATTTTTGTAATAATGTATTTTTTTTTCAATTTCGAGGAAAGTTCCCTATGTAAGAACGAGATAAGAGACTACGTAAGACGTGAGATAACAGTATCTATCTACTAATAGCATGTAATTTATGCGAAAACTAGTGTTTTAAACGTAATATCCAATATCAGCCTGATGTGTCTCGACTACACATTTAGCTAATTATTAAAGATATTAAAAGAGTTTTTTAACACATTACATACCGTTGGAAAGGGGACAGACTAGAGAACTTTTTAAAATAATTCGAAGATCCTGATCGCTTTTATTTTTTTTTTTATAGCTATTTAAAGTTGAGTTTTAAGTTCATTTTTTATTTTTCCAAAAACTTTGTGATTTATTAAAAAAAAACTAGATGTTACTTGCAAGTAATTTTAAATTTGATAGAGCCATACAACAGTACATATGTAAATAAAAATGAAATTTGAAGACTACACTTAAAACTTTTTTTTAAATTTAAGCTTTAATGCTGAGTTTTGGATTTTTTCAAAATAAAAATTAGAAAGTTGTAATAAAAAAACCGGTGTGGCCAAAAATGAGTACTTGAGCCTGAAGCGATAGCAAATGACCTCTTCTTTCGGCCAATTCAATTTGGCAAACGATGCACCAAACACCCTGTATACTGCTTTATACTACACTTAGGCACAAAGAAGTTAGCATCTGCTATAATGTCGGGTGGAGTTGTTGTTAATAAATTGCTCATCTCATTGTCACTGGAATCACTCATTTTAACTTGTGATTTACACCGCCAAACTTTAAACTTTACCAAGATAATTGTTTCTACAAAATACGTCAACAAACAATACGTCTTTTTTTTTCTTTAAATTTTAGCGCATCAAACAGTTTTCGCGCCATAAGACGTTCAACCGCGTCCCCACTAGAGCCGCGCAGCTCTAGTGGGGACGCGGCTTTAGAGAAGGTAAGAACGCCTTGTTTCACAGGTTAGAAAAATTAAATCGTTTGATTGCCAACGTCATCAAGACTTTAAAAAACACGTTAGTAATGAACGCATTACTACCCTGATTTTCAGGGCAGTAATGAAATTCCATACAATATAACTGCCTAGATTTTTGAGAAGGTTTAATGATGTGAAGTATGTTCTACAACATACCTTCTTACTCTGCTAGGACTAACCCTCTATGGCAATCGTTGCCATGGTAATATTCTTAGGAAATATAAAAACGTGTGTGTCAAACATATTTATTGTACTAAGATATTATTAAACTAAATATAAAGTGCTTCAGCTTTCATTTATATAATAAACGAAGTTCTCACTAATTCTACGCGTCTGTAGAACTACTACAGACTACTTCACATGGTAGCAGAGGTGAAATTGTAAGTACCAAGTCGAAATGTCGAACATACAAATCGATCCACTCACGAAGGATAATTACGACACTTAGGTAATTCAAGCCGAAGCCGTCCTAGTACGACATAAATTATTTAAATATGTTGAGAAAGCCTTGACTGCAGATGCAAATGCCGATGAAAAAGAAAAGGATCGATTAGCGAAATCTGAGCTCATCCTTATTATCGCTCCGTCCGAGCTTAAACAAATTAAAAACTGCGGCACTGCAAAAGATGTATGGGACAAATTAAAGAACACTTATGCCAGTAAGGGACCTGCGCGCAAAGCGACCCTACTTAAACAGCTGATCCTAACTAAATTAGACAACCAAGATGTACGAGCACACTTGAACAAGTTTATGGACACAGTTGACAAGCTGGCTGATATGGACGTTACTATAAACGAAGACTTGTTAACCATTATGATGTTATACAGTCTCTCCCCCGAATATGAGAACTTCAGAGTCGCAATTGAAACGCGTGACACTCTTCCTAAGCCAGATGAGCTTAAAACCAAAATACTTGAAGAGTTTGAAGCCCGTCATATTCATAACATGACCAATGACGACGAACCTGGATCCTCATATCAAGAAGAAGCTTTATACGCGTCCTGTCGAATCTGCAAACGAAGAGGTAACATCTTCAAACACAAAACACAAAATATGTACAAGCTGCTGGAAGAAAAATAATGGGAAACCGCAACAACAAAAACAAAATTCTACAACTCATCAAAACCACATTGCAACGCAGCAGTGTCTTCTAACAAAAAAAAGAAGCCTGAAGACAGCACTTGGATTGTGGACAGCGGTTGTACCTCACATATAACTTTCCAACGAAACCTGTTTAGGAACATTGAGAAAACATCCAGACAACTCCACTTCGCAACTGAAGACTACACTGCAGAGATTGAAGGGAAAGGTACAGTCTCTTTTACTACAAAAAATGGCAGCGGTGATGCATTCACACACCTGAAAGACACACTATATGTACCTTGCCTATGCACCAATCTACTATCTGTGAGCAAAATAACGGACGCTGGATGTACAGTTCTATTTACAAAAAATAAGGCGATAATAAACAACCCAAAGGCTAAGATTACTCTAACTGCCTACAAAGAAAACGGTCTCTATTATCTAAAACCTAGCAAGCATGAGTGCTACAACCTGACCACTGATGATGATGAAACACTTCCAACCATCACAAAAACTGAATCATCTAACATCGAAGATTGTCATAAGAAATTAGGGCACATGAACCCTATAGACTTGAAATTAGCACTTCAGAATCAAAACATAATTGGCTTGCATTTTAATCCTAAAGAAACATTACCGGAATGTGAAGCGTGCATTCAAGCGAAAATGCATCGAGTACCAGCTCCTCGCGAGAAAACAACTCAAAGAACGACAGAACGCTTACAAATTGTTCACTCTGACGTTTGTGGACCTATCCGAACGCCCACATTAAGCGGAAGTAAGTACTTCGTCACATTTATCGACGATTACTCCCGTTATAGTCGAGTTTACCTGCTGAAATGCAAGAGCGAAGTCTTAGAAAAATTCAAAGAGTTAGCAGAAACATACACGGGGAACAAACTCAAGGTGCTACAATCCGATAATGGCACCGAATATATCAACAGGGACTTCGACGCTTATCTGAAACGCTGTGGGATACAAAGAAGACTCAGTGCCCCGCACACAGCACACCAAAATGGATTAGCATAGAGGAAAAATCGTACCCTAGTTGAAAAAGCAAGCGCCCTAATAATTGACGCAAACGCGCCAATAAAGTGCTGGGGAGAAGCAATCATGACAGCGAACTACTTGTCTAATAGGAACTTACACAGTGCAATAGAAAACAAAACACCATTTGAACTATGGGTTGGTAGAAAACCTATCATTCACCACCTGTATATATTTGGCTCTAAAACTTTTGTTCTCATCAAAGGCACTAATGGTCACAAATTTGCACCAAAAGCTATTCCTGGCATGTTTGTTGGCTACTCTGAAACTTCAAAAGCATTCAAGATTCTTCTACCATCCAAAAACAAAGTGGTAATATCGAAGGATATCCGTGTGATGAAATCCATGTTTTACGACAACACAAACAAAAACAACATCACCGATATTTTCAACAATGACAGTTTCTTCGAATCTCTAGTACCTTCAAAACCGTCAAGACTACCACGTAAGCAAGTAACAATACAGCTTGACGACAATGAAGATGGAGACGTCACACGACTAAATGACATTGGCGACACGGAAGACGAAGATCTCGATGATACGTTGCAACCAAACTCGGTCAACAGCACTGAAGATGTTCAACAATCGGAACCACAAAACTTTAATGAAAGTGAGTACGAATCTCTTTCCGGTTCCCACGACTTTGTCGATGATAACGAACCTTCTGATCTAACTGATATAGAAGATCTAAATGAAACAATTGATCCACATGTTTCAACTTCAACTCCGACTCGAACTTTAAGAGACAGGTCTACCATCGCAGCTCCAAAAAGGTATGACGATTTTATTTTGGCTGCAGCTGAAGAAGTCGAAAATCTTCATAAGCCGAAGGAACCTGAAACTTTCAAAGAGGCTATGGAATCCCCAGACAGTGAAAAATGGCAAGAAGCAATGAAAAGTGAAATACGCGGATCTGGTCGAGCTACCCAAAGGACGTAAAGCCCTACCATGCAAATGGGTATTTAAATTAAAAATGAACCCCGATGGTTCCGTCGAGAGGTACAAGGCCAGAATGGTCATCAAAGGCTATTCCCAGATACCTGGAGTGGACTACGACAGAACGTTCAGCCCAGTGGTTCGTCTGAGCACTGTACATTCAATGCTTGCTGTCGCTACTCATGAAAACCTGAAACTGACACAGTTCGACGTGACGACCGCTTTCCTAAACGGTAACGTTAAGGAAGAACTATATATGAAACAGCCCGAAGGTTATCGTGACGGAACTAAAAGAGTCTGTAAATTAAAACGCAGCCTTTATGGATTGAAGCAAGCGCCACGCTGCTGGAATCACTGCATAGTAGAGTTTTTACTGAAAACTGGATTCAAGCAGAGTGAAGCGGATCCATGCCTATTAGTGCGAACCAAAGGTCAATCAAAGGTCGCTATAGCTCTTTATGTGGATGGTGGACTTGTAGCGCACAACTCAACGACAGCAGATGACGAGTTTTTGAAGGAACTAAAAGCTAGATTCAAAATAACGACCAAACCTGCGTCTTACTTCCTCGGAATGGAAATAAACGTGCAAAAAGACTCCATATCTCTATGCCAAAAGTTATATATCAAGAAAATCCTAGAAAAATATGGAATGTCTCAGTGCAAGTCAGCACCATCACCCATGATCAAAGATAATGATGCGCTTTGGCCTATCTGTCTGTAGGTACGAGGCCTGATATTTCCTACGCTGTTGGAGTCGCCTCAAGACATCTACAAGCACCTACAAAGTATGATGTGATGCTAGTTAAGCGCATCTTCAGATATCTGAAAGGGACCCAAGATAAGAGCCTAATATTTACGAAAAAGTCAACGCCGCACTTGGTCTGCTACAGCGATGCAGATTACGGAGGTGACCAGTCAACTAGGCGATCGACTTCTGGTGTGGTATGCCTATTCGCTGGCGCAGCTATAAGCTGGAGAAGCCAAAAGTAAACTACAGTTTCCATTTCATCAACGAAGGCTGAAGTTATAGCGGCGAGTGAAGCGGCTCAAGAAATACTATGGCTGAATCAAATGTTTAGCGATCTAACAAAAACAGAAAAGCCAGTCCTAAACATAGACAACAAGTCGGCAGTGTTCTTAGCGCACAATCCAAAATACGAATACCACAAGCGCACCAAACATAAAAAAATAAAACACTTCTTTGTAAGAGAATGTGTAAGCAATGAAGAGTTCAGTGTCAAACAAGTTCCTGGCGAAGTCCAACTCGCTGACTTATTTACCAAGCCGCTATTTGGGCCCAGACTAAAGGAATTAAGTTCCAGAATGGGACTTAAGAATTTAACCAAAAATTCTTAAAACTTTCGAGGGTGTGAAGTATGTTCTGCAACAAACCTTCTTACTCTGCTAGGACTAATCCTCTATGGCAATCGTTGCCATTCTTAGGAAATATAAAAATATTGTACCTAAGATATCATTAAACTAAATATAAAGTGCTTCAGCTTTCATTTATATAATAAACGAAGTTCTCACTTATACTACGCGTCAGTAGAACTTCACAAATGAGCAGCTTTCAAGCCTCTTAGTGGGGTAGTATTGGTACACTTACCAAGCAAGTGTAGTATAAATAAATGAAATATGCAAACAGTCAGTATTCAAGTGAATCGCAATAATCGAATGCAACTATTCGCCTATACTCTCCAGGATAATTATGTGCGTTCGCTACGAATAACTGAATCCTTATGGCGTTTTTTTCGATATTGGCATCACGCAGTTCAGTCTAGGAGACTGTCTTCTGCTTAACCGGGCAAAGGCAGCGGCTCTCAGCGCGCTTTATATAGCCACGGACTCGCAGGAGCGAGGCGTGTACGTACTCTGATAGAATACCTTAACAAATATTCGCCGTGATTCTTTAAATTGACATAACTTTCTTATTTATAAACCGATTGACATGAAATAAACACTAAATGTTAAGTAAAGCTTACTACAATATATTAGTGAATCGCATCTACATCGAATAAGCCGTTTCTGATTTTAGCAGATAAAATCAACAGTAAATGTGTGGTCACAATAGGAGAACAGGACAAAGCCTACAGCAGTACGGGTTGCCTTAGCCGCATAAGTCTGAAGGCTTACCTACACAATAACCGGCGAGACTACCCTAAAACAAGGCACGATGTCAATTCCTTAGTAGAAGTGGTGTTAAGTAGTGAAGGTTTGGGAAGGACCTTTAAATTATAATAAAGATTGTTATATTTTTTTAACAAAATAATTTGTAAAATAGCGTAAAAATCCTATTAGAACCATTTTCGACTTTTACGCAGACGAAGTCGAGGCCAAAAGCTAGTAGTACATAAAATTAAATTACATTTAATTTTAAGAATGAGCCATCGACGTCTATGCGTAATTAATGTAAGAGGTGGCAACAAAAATAAATAATTAAATTTTATAAGAATTGGCAATTTTAATTAAAATTAGTAGTTTTAAAAGAAGAAATTAAGTTTATCAAACAAAATTCTACGGCCATTTAAAAAAATACATTTTTATTTTAAACAAAAGAATCACGATTTTTTCAAAGTCCTTAAAATAACCTATCATTCTTCCATCTATATCAGAAAAAAAATCATAGATTTGTAGATATTTGATGAAATAAAATAATGTGTGTAAGCCATTATAGTTTTGGGGGTAATGAGTAACTGGGTGTTAAGTTCCTCATCCCCCATAGAAAAGGGAGGATCCTCCGACCAGCAGGGCTATTGCGTTTATATCACATTGGCTATCATATTGTCTATGGATTAACTGTCAAATTGGTTATGGTTTAGTACAAAATGGAACCATTTGACAGTAATTAAAAGGCACTATAGGTTAGCCACTGTCATTTAGAAGATATGCAATAGCCCTGCAGATGGGTATTGTGTCTGGTGGGCTAAATAAATGAATATGAATATAAATAAATAAATATGAATATAAATTTTGGCAACAACATAAAATGGTAGAAGTTTGAAAGGCCACGCTTTCAAATCCAAAAAAAACCAACTCCTCTGTTATTACACTCGAGGCGAATTCACAACCGAGCCCCAGGCGAGGTGGTTATGCAGCCTCTACCTTTGTGCCAAACTTTCAAATGCGTTCAGACGTCCCGGTGTGATTGAGTAACAAATTCATTCATAGAAACTAACCAACCATGCAATTTTGTATCGATGCGAACACATGACAGCATCACTTAAAAAAGTCGCCGTGGGCGAGGGGCTATAACGGCACAAAAATGCCACAGTTGCAAGATGAACTCCGTTGAGCCAAAATTGGCCACGTTGTCTTCGGTGGCCGAAGAGTGGACGGACAACCGTAGCGTGGGCAACGAAAGCAGCGTTAATATTAGTTATTTTTATTGCTGGAGTTTATTCTCATAGGACTCGACCTGTCTGTATTGCACAAGTTGCACTGATGCTCGGTTCAACACTCACTCGCCACCCTCCCCCCGTTCTGTCGCATGTCATCCGGCACGGTCGCGCGTTGGCATCGTTTCTGTTGCGCATTGTAAATGCAACGAACGCGTGTTATTAGCGATGCTAGCGCGTCGCTACAGAGAGTCGCCGTGCGCCCGGATCTTATAATACTTTTTTTTTTTTGGTGGGTGTAAAATCATCGAATAACCCCTCCCGCTCTTGGGCAGAGCGAAAGGGAATGTCAGACTTCTACTGACTAAAAACCACCCATGTTCTATCTTCGCCCTCTATGTCGAGGCTGCGATAACCGGTGGACTACCCGCGGCCGGATCTTATAATACTTATGACGACTTTCGTCAAATTTTTTACTTAAAATTTACTGCAAAGTGACGTAAACACATGCGTTTGCAAATGCTATGCGTCTTGACTGTTGCAGTAATGCGGCACACCGCATTATTTGTCAACGTCGAAATCATCATCATCATCATTACAGGCAAAAAATTTCCACTGCTGGACATAGGCCTCAACCAGGTGTCGCCACATTGACCGGTCCCGTGCGTCTCGCATCCGGCGTCGAAATCATTGAACCATAGATTAGAATCTATGAAGATATTATATCCCAAAGTGGTCCAACGATTTGGGTTACGTCCCTTTGGAAGTAAACTTATTAATGTGGCACTGTTGAATACCGATGTACCAATCCAAGATTCGATTTTGTACAGAAACCAGTGAATAGGAAATGTTACATTACAGGTGATTCCTGTGAAGTGGTGCTAAAGCGCCTTTTAATTTAGACTCTAATTTTATATATATTATTCTATGATATACTGAGGGTGAGAATCGTGAGGAAACGCCCGGATGCCACCATTGTGAGGATCGGCCGGAGGACACGGTGGAGCACACAGTGGAGGTGTGCCCCGCTTGGGCGGAGCCCCGCCGTGTTCTCGTAGCGGCGATCGGCGGCGGCGACCTCTCGCGCCCGGCCCTGGTGCAAGCCATGGTCCGGGGCGAGGAGGAATGGGACGCCGTCGCCTCCTGCGAAGCAGTGATGCTAGCGAAGGAGGTGGCGGAACGCGAGAGGGAGATAACCTCTCGTCCCAGCCGCCGCGGGAGGCGCTCCGGGCGTCGGGGTTCCCGCGATGACCTCCGGCCACCGTAGACGCGGGCCTGTGGACGGTGAGTGATGGGCTAACTCGCCGCCCGTCCGTCTCATGGCGAAACCACGCGCGCCTCAAAGAGATGTCAGCAACACGGGAGGGGACCGAAAGGGCCGACGCCTGTCGGGGCTGCGAGTAGTCCTCTGGTTATCGCGGCCTCGACATAGAGGGCGAAGAAGGAACATGGGTGGTTTTTAGTCAGTAGAAGTCTGACACTCCCTTTCGCTCTGCCCAAGAGCGGCAGGGGTTATTCGATGATTTTACACCCACCAAAAAAAAAAAAAAAAAGGTGAGAATCGTAGAGGAAAAATCTCTAGAGCTGGCATGAATTAAATCGCCGCGCTGGAAAACATTCATCTGCTACTTTTTACAGGAGGCAAGATAAGCACATACAACTACCTGAATATGATTATTATACACATAGACATGCATCCTATTGCTGCAAAAAGACACGAAGAAAGTTAGTTAGTACTTCAGACACAGATCGTTTTTTTTTCATAATAGACCACTTGTTTGCGACATAAAACGGTACACAAGATAATGGAGTCTGTTGACAAATGAACTATTTTTATCTAACATAATAAAATGGTCAATGCCAATGGGTTTGGGCGGACAGGTAAGTCCAACTGTGCCATCTCTAGAGCTATTTATTAAGTGATTTCAAAAATTGATATAAAGTTGCCAACATGAAAATGGAAGGAAAAAGAAAAACAAATATGCACCGCCCTACCAACACTGTTTTTTTTAGTCTGTCTTTGTAAAGTAGTAAAAAATTAATGTCTTTGTTTTCGTTTGTTGAATTCATGTCGAATCGTTGCTTTGTATGTTGTGAAATGTAAAGTATTGATTTTCAAAGAAAGTAGTAACAATTACTCTCGCTGTTAACACACAGATAACAATGTCGGCTAGTGATACTCAGAAGCCTGAGACTTCAAAGGACAATATATCGAGCAATTCAATCGATGAGGGTTTGCCTAGAGAGCTGAGTCAGCTAAGTCTTTCAAGTGCTGCAAGTCAAGATGAGTTCTTTTGTGACGCAGGACATTCGGGAGCAGCTTTAAAAAATATATTTGGCTATTATCAATCTCAGAAATTATGTGACGTCGCACTTATTGCAGGAGGATGCAGGTTTGTTTACTTACATTAATGTCAGGTAGTAGCAATAAACGGTGGAAAAGGGCGTGAATGTCGGATTCACGCCCTTTTCCACCGCATCGCACAATGGTTTTTCGATATGCTCTAAATTATTTCCTATTTCTTTTTTTTACTTTGTATTATACTTAGGTTGCTGCTGTTTCAGTGGCTGTTTCTTTTAATTACAAATCTAAAAATGTTGCCCTTTTATTGAGTATTTTATTCAGGATAGCAAACAACACCTAGATGCATTTTATAAATAAACACTATTCACGGAACCCTTAATGCCGTCAGTGGGTCGTCTTAGGGGCTGCTTTTGTGTTGTGAAATTAACACAAAAGAATTGACGCAAATTCTGAATAAAGGGAAGAAAGAAAAATTCAACAAAACAAGTATGAAAGCCTCCAGCTTTTATTAACCAATACACCTATATTTTAACTATGTCGGACTGGGAATAATATCAGATACAAAGTTCCAGTAATCACCCAATTTATTTATCTTTTAAATGTTAACTAGTTATGGTTCCATGTTTGCAAGATGGCACACATACTCCTTTAAGGGGACTATTGTGTGTGTGCCATGGCAGTAGTAATTTGTCATTCCATCTAGACCACCTCCTAGATACGGCTGGCAGTTACCTATGTTGCATTTATTAGAGGTGGTCTGTACTAACTTATAAAATTTATTTATAACAGAATACCAGCACACAAAATACTCCTTGCATCATGCAGCGAGTATTTTGCAGCCATGTTCACTGGCTCACTGAGGGAGGCGCAGTCAAGTGAGATAACACTAGAGCGAGTTGACCCACAAGCACTTCAGGACCTTGTACACTATTGTTACACTGGCACCATAGGCTAGTATCACATTTGAACTTTATAAAAGTGCATATATGCACTGCGGCTTTAATTTTAGTATTACCTTAAAATAGTTAAAACTATGAAAGCTCTTATTATGTATTTAAGTTAACACAAACATCTTAAGCTGCAGTACATAGCCACTATTTTTTTACGAATTTAAACAAATGTATGCACTGAACTGTATGCTCTGAACTGTTTTTTAATTTGCAGAACTGAGAGAGGAAACGGTTGAGGTGCTCCTTTCAACATCAAGCTTGTTGCAGCTTAATTCTGTTACAAATGCTTGTTGCGCTTTTTTAAAGAGGCAGCTGGATCCTTGCAACTGTCTGGGAATAGCTTTCTTTGCTGAACAGCAGTCCTGTTTGGATTTACACAAAAGCGCTTTGAAATACACATACCAAAACTTCATGCAGGTTCTTAATATTTTACTTATTTGCAAATTATGATTTACTAGCTTTTGTGCGCGGCGACGCCCGCGTTGTACCGAGTTAAACATAGCTCCTATCCGTCCTGAAACAAAATTCATAGTCTCTCTTTAATAATTAATTAACAAACAACTTTTTTAACGTTTACCATTTGTTGCAGTCTTCACTGAGATAAATACAACATCAACCTAATTAATTTAAAGTTCTATTAAATAAAATTCAGCCTTGTAATATTTCCAAAACAATGTTTAGGTGGTGAAACATCAAGAATTTCTATCACTACAAGCAGACCAGATGGCCAACCTTCTAAAATCAGATGATCTCAATGTGGTCACAGAAGAAAATGTATTTGAAAGCCTGATGACATGGGTGCAGCATGACAATGCTACCAGGGAACCCAATTTGCCCACTTTGCTGAAGCTAATCAAGTTACCTCTCCTCTCTTCTGAGGTAAAGTTTTGTTATTGTCTAGTAATAAATATGCTGCAAATGGAAATTTAAAAAGTATGCTGCAGTTAGGTTACATAATTTGGTATTATCACCAGAGGATAGTTATTACAAACACCAACTCAATAAATAACAATGAACTTTTTACATATTTTGCGGGACATTCAAAAAGTTGTAATCGATAATACCGTCGGTTTTTTGCTGGCCATTTCTTGGTTAGATGGCGCAGAAGCACCTATTGTCATTGGAGCATCGACAGAGTCGTAAGGAGTACCGTCGACTGCCCCGGATTTTGATATTTTCGGCCTTTAACGCGAAATAAAAATTAAAATATGCTCTATTTCCATTTTGTGTACACATGTAATGGTATAAAAAGCTCAACACTTCTGTAATTTTTTATTTTCATTGGTCAAAATTCGTGTGTAAATGAGATTTTTGAGGTATTTTAGAAATTAGGAAAAGTAATGTCCGAAGCCTAGTGGTGGCGGCCCCGACTTACGAACAGTCGTGGGTTCGAACCTAGGCAGGTGCATAACTTTGTGTAATTTAATTCATCATCACTGCTCTAAACTAAACTTTCAAACAAAGAACTACGAAGTTTTAGGTCACCCGTCACGGTCATCGTTGAGTCTGTCGCAAACGTCGCAAAAGTCCTGTGACGTTGCACGCGTCATCACTTTGTAAGCGCAAATTCAAATATTGAAATAATACAGAGATTCCAGTCAAAGATACTAAGAATAATAACAAACGCACCATGGTATGTCTCAAACACTAGACTCCATCACGACCTCTGCGTCAAAAGTGTTATAGAAGAAATCTCACAAAGGACAAAAGCGTACAGGAAGCGAATCAATAATCATCCGAATATTCTGGCTACCAATTTAATGAACACACAAATCGTTGCTCGCAGACTGAAAAGAAAGATTCCTCAAGATCTTCTTTGAGAGGCACAAGAAAAAACGGAGCAGTCGCTGGACGGCTTTCGTGCAAGCCCTATAGTTAAATATCATCGTACACATATTGCTGAATATCTGCAAGATTGATAGATTGCAATAAAGAAAAGAAAAAAAAAAAAAAAGCATCGAATAGGGTATCAAAATGAAGGGTTTTAAAAGGAGATTACAAAAATATATGACACTTATATTAAAGAAATTCAAAGTCACAAATCCTATAAACAAACACAAAAGTTAAATCATCTGCAAAGAATTTTACGCGACCAACGAAAGAACAAACACAAAAGAACTAAAAAATTGGAAATAAAAAGAAAGTTGTTAAAAAAACCCGGCTGAAAAAACTGAAAAGCAAAAAACAAGCACATTTTAAATTAAACAAAACTTAGAAGCAGGCGGGGCTCATTTTAAGTTTTGTCTAATTTAAAATGTGCTTGTTTTTTGTTTCCAGTTTTTCAGTCGGGTTTTTTAGTTTTTAACTAGGTACTTTTTTTTATTTCATCAATAACAACAAAAAAACGAAAAAGCCATCAAAGTTTTATAGAATTTGTTAAAAACATTTAGAAAAATACATATTTGAATGACTTACATAAAAAGTTTTTCCGTAACTAAAAATATCAGTTTTGCCGCACTTAAAAAAAACGTTTTTTTATTTTTTATTTAGTAATGATAGATATAAGTTAGAAATAAATAAAAATAATGTCACTATTTTAGCGTTGCCAGATAATGAACATAAAAACTGATAAAAGCCTAACTAATAAATTGAAAAAGATATAACCATTTATTCATTTTAGGCAAACACAGGACGCTAGGCAAAATCAGGGTAGTTGACGTTAGTAGACCCGACATTGGCTCACTTGGGCATATTTTCACTGCTTTAAAATTATTAATTAATGGGCCTTTTAACTATTAATAATTATAAAATCAATCAACTAAGTAACAATGATGTTGTTTCAGTGATGCTTCAATTACAAATAGAATATAATAAAAATTGAAAATGTTAAGTTCAGCATCATCTAATGGAGAACTGCCCCCAGCAGGCCATAGTTCACAGTAAGGTCTGAAAGGTAGTGGCAGCATGCATGACCGATTTAACTTACTTGTTATGTTAACTAATATCTTTGATCATAAGAAGCCACACATACTGTCACATTTTTGCGTGTTTCACTGCTACTGTGAACGGACGTACCGATCGCGAGCGCGTGCTCTAGTTAAGAGTATTTTGCAGACGCATCACAACACCGTCGTCGCGGTGTACGTCGATCTATCGGGGCCACTGCCATGACCCAGTTACAAGTGCGGAAATCGCCATGAAGAGTTTATTATAATTGTTTAGGTGTCACGCTCACCTTAAAACTAAATAATGGCTGCAAAACAGTCTATTAAAATCAAAACTGATCTGGAAAAGCATTTGTATGACTGTTACATCCAGGAGAAATCGGACAGAGAAAACCTGCAACAAATGGTACGTCAACTGTACAGCCATATACAAAGCTTGCAGGAACAGGTTCAAGATCTTCAAGGACAATTAAAATGCTTAAAGGTACAAAAAACAGAAGAACCCTCAGATAAACAGGCCAGTGGGACCATAACACCTGCTCAGCCTACTAAAATTGACGCTGAGTACTGCACGGATGAGGAAGAACTCGCCAAAGAGACTGAGTGGATTAGGGTGAAAAACAGAAAGAAAAGGAAGTTGAACACTTCCCTTACTCCACCACAATCACAACTAGCATTCAGCAGCAGCAACTCAACAACAAAGAGAAGGCAACCACTAAAAAAATTCTGGCACTGCCTCCAATCGTAGTTGACGGTGTTAAGAATTATCAAACGTTCTACGACTTTTTGACTGAATCTCAGCCAGTAGAAACATTTACCGCCAAAATGTTGAGCGGTAATAGTGTGAAAGTAAATGCCAAAACTGAAGAGTCCTACAGAGTGATCGCTCGTCGCTTAACAGAAAATAACTGTTTATGGCACTCGTATGAGGACAAGCAGACCAGGCCAATAAGAGTAGTGGCGAAAAAATTGCATTTTTCCTGCCTACCGGATCGGATTAAAGATGATTTAACTTTGCAAGGATTTCAGATAGAAAATGCTATTAACAAGTTAAGCTGGAGAACAAAAGAACCGCTGAACATGTTTATTCTATCGTTCAAGAATGATGAAGATGTCAGTAAAATATACGGCATTAAACATATTCTAGGGTGTAAAGTTGAAATAAACCCGCTTAAGACGTCAAAAATAATACCACAGTGTAAGAGATGCCAGGCTTATGGTCATACTCAAAAGTATTGCTCAAAAGAGCCAAGGTGTGTTAAATGTACAGGTAAACATCTCACAGCTGATTGCAACAAATCTGCGCAAGAAAAACCTAAGTGTGTTCACTGTGGCTTACCTCACCCAGCCAACTACAGGGGGTGTTTAGTTGCCAAGGAGATGCAAATGATTAAGACCAAAAAATCAAAAAATAATCCACCTAACAACCCTGCCGCTAAGCAAATTGTTAGAAACACCGACAAACAGGCAACAAAACAAAGTGCACCGTTTGCAAAGACAACCGTGGTAAATGCACATACATCCAAAAGTGTCTCATACGCACAAGCAGTAAATCCAAGCACGAAACCATCAAGTCTTGAAGACAAGCTCAACCAGATCTTGAAGTGCATATCCTCATTTGACAAGAGACTAGAGAAATTAGAATCAAGCACCATACAAATCAGTCATGAATAACACACTAAAAATAATGGCGTGGAATTCCAACGGATTGCTGCAACACCAACATGAGTTGCAAGTAGTCCTAGACACAGAAAATATTGATGTGTGTTTGATCTCTGAAACGCACTTCACTAAACAGTCTTTTGTAAAGTTTAGAGGCTATAAGGTTTATCACTCGCTGCACCCTAGCAACATGGCGCGAGGAGGTAGCGCGGTTATTATTAGAGAAAATATCTGTCACTACGAACAATGTAAATACGAGGAACAAGACACGCAAGCTGTGGCGATATCAGTAAAAACAAATACATTTAATGTAACAGTAGCGGCCGTATACTGTCCCCCAAGACACAAGATAAACAAAGAACAATACATACACTTATTCAGACTCCTCGGACAGAGATTTATACTTGCGGTGACTTTAACGCTAAGAACACTCATTGGGGATCGAGATTAACTTCAACTAAGGGCAGACAGCTTCTAAGCGCAGTGAAAGACATGCATTGTGAGGTCATAAGTACTGGAAAACCTACTTACTGGCCGACTGACCACCAGAAACTACCAGACCTTATCGACTTTTTCATAGTCAAAAATATATCAACCAACTATCTGAATGTGGAAGAGGGGTACCATATGAACTCCGATCACTCTCCGATATTATTACAATTAAGTCACCAAATATTACTAAGAGAAAACCACCTGACGTTAGTTAACAAGTATACAGATTGGGAAAGGTTTAGGTTAGAGCTACAAAATATTATTGACCTAAAAACTTCATTAAAAAGCAAAGATCAGCTCGATTTTGAAGTAGACCAGTTTAACATCAATATCCAACAATGTGCATGGAACAACACACCACAGCTTTTAAACAAGTTTAAAGGAAATACCTACCCAAAAGAAATAATAGACCTATTATATGAAAAAAGGACTCAAAGAAAACGGTGGCAGCAAACTAGATTCCCGCAAGATAAAACTGTATTGAATAACCTTACCAAAAGACTGAAGAGAAAGATACAAACCTTTCAAGATGAGGCTTTAGATGCTAACCTGCGTCAGTTAACCAGCGACCATACAACCCAATACTCTCTTTGGAAAGCGACAAAGTCACTCAAAAGGCCAATTGTACCAATTCCTCCTATCAGAGATGATAACGGAAAGTGGGCCATAAGCAATGACCAGAAAGCTCAAAGATTTGCACATCACTTGGAAGAAACCTTTCCGCCAAATGACGAGTCTGTGGACAACCTACAGTTTGCCAATATTCTGCAAGATCAAAGAATTAAGCTTGTGACTCCGAAAGAAGTTGCAAAGGAAATTCAAATCATTAGCCTAAAGAAATCGCCAGGATATGACCTTATTACGGGAGAAATCCTGAAACAGCTCCCGCGTAAAGCCATAATTAAGCTTACTAGGCTCATAAATGCTGCATTCGTGCTTAAGCATGTTCCTGAGCCATGGAAAGTTGCTGAGGTGATAATGATTGCAAAGCCTGGTAAACCACCTCACGAAGCATCATCATACAGACCCATTTCCCTGTTGCCTATACTTTCAAAGCTGTTTGAAAAATTGTTTTTAAAACGCCTAAAACCAATCATAAACGAGAAAAACCTGATCCCTGACCATCAGTTTGGTTTCAGAGAGAAACACTCAACAATAGACCAAGTACACAGAATTACCAACATCATCGAGAGAACGCTTGAGGATAAAAAAGTCTGCTCCACCGTTTTTTTAGATGTAGCACAAGCTTTTGATAAAGTTTGGCATAAGGGTTTGATATACAAGCTAAGACTAATGCTGCCCAATGATTTTGCCGATATCTTGCAATCATATATTACAGATAGAATGTTTCGAGTAAGGCACGAGGGAGCCTTTTCTGAGTTAAAAAATATTAAAGCTGGCGTCCCTCAAAGAAGCGTGCTAGGTCCAATCCTCTACCTATTGTACACGTATGATATACCAGAGTTGGAAAATAATACCATTGCAACCTTTGCGGACGACACTGCCATTATGGCTACAGGGTCATGCCATGCGGAAGCAATCAGAAAGGTACAAATTGCTGTAAATGAAGTTCATGACTGGGCACAAAAATGGAAAATCAAATTGAATGAATCAAAGTCAGTTCACATTGATTTTACCAACAGGAATTGTGATTACCACCCAATTTTCATAAATGGCCAACAAGTGCCATACGCAAATACAGCCAAATATCTTGGCATAACGCTTGATGCGAAATTGCGCTGGAAAGCGCACGTTAAAATGAAAAGACAGGAACTGGACATGCGTTTTAAAAACATGTATTGGTTGATTGGACGAAATTCCTGCCTATCGATACATAATAAAATATTATTATATAAGCATATTCTTATGCCAATATGGACATATGGCATTCAACTGTGGGGCTGTACTAAACCGACCAACATCAAAATAATACAAACATTCCAGAATAAGGTACTCAGGAGTATTGTTAATGCGCCCTGGTATATAAGAAATGACGACCTCCATCGTGACCTAAAAGTGGAACCCGTCACCAAAATAATCCAAAAATTTGCTGAGGCCCATGAACACCGACTCCACCAACATGTGAACATCGAGGCAATTCAGCTGCTAGACCAGACAAATATAGTGCGAAGGCTAAAACGAACAAAACCTTTTGAGTTAGTGTAGTGTAAATAATGTAGAAATAATAGTGAAAATGACACTCATATAACACATGAACAAAGTGTTTATATTATAATATTAGACTCTAAGAAAGTGGAACGGATTTGTTTATAGTACAATCAGCACTATTCTGTTTTAAAATAATTACCACGTAAAAAGTTAAGTTAGATTAAAATTGCTTATTAGTCTTGTAGGCTAGATTGTAATTAATTATTAAGAACCTGGTTCTTTTTAATAAAGGATAAAAAAATAAAAAAAACTGTCACATAACATAACCCTGATGGACAATTTACTCTCCCATTTGGAAGTTAAAACCTTATGTTCGTAACTCGGGCTTTGATTTCGTGCGGCGGCGGTCGTCACAGCAGTTACAGAGAAACTCTTTCAGTTTCTCTGCCTACTGGCATTACTTCTTGTTATGATTTTCGATTGACATGTATTTGTTAGTTTTCGATGTCTTTTGTTATGATCACTTGGCCAACGAGGCAATTAGACAGATTTCAACTGTTAGTTTTAGTATACATTATCCATTGATATATTATAATATTTTGAACTTTTACAGTACCTGATTGATAAGGTAGAGCTGGCCTGTGGTAATGTGCCAGAGTGCCAGCCTCTTATCATGGAGGCGGTGAAGTGGCACCTGTTGCCTGAACGCCGGTCGCTTCTGTTCTCACATCGCACACGACCTCGCACATCAACTATTGGTCGTCTGTTAGCTATTGGTGGCATGGATGGATACAAGGTATAAACAAATAATATATATTTTAGAAACGCTTACAAGTCTATAGTGATCAAGAATAAGTAATGATGAATTATATTTTAGGGTGCCAGTAACATGGAAATGTATGATCCCCGGACGAACACTTGGACTCCGTTTATGCGAATGGGCGCAAGGAGGCTACAGTTTGGCGTAGCAGTGCTGCAGAACAAACTGATTGTTGTTGGCGGCAGGGATGGACTGAAAACTTTAAATACGGTATTATTTTGCTGCCATATTGTATCAGCATGGGGTACTTTAGTATGAATATTACCGAATGTTCACGGATTCAGTGGCATCGCCTATACGTATTTTTAATTTCAGTTTTTTCCTATGTCTGTTCTGCATAATTATTTGAAATGATGATGAACAAAAATAACTACAGATCGATTTACTGTTAGGTGGAATGTTTCGACTTGACTTCTTTGAGCTGGAGTGTACTGGCACCGATGAACACCCATCGCCACGGACTTGGAGTTGCAGTTCTAGGCGACGGACCGAACTCGCCCGTGTATGCAGTTGGCGGACACGACGGATGGATCTACTTGAATTCTGTTGAAAGGTAATTTAATTTAATTTTTAATGGAGCGTAGCGTAATAGGTGTTAGGCGAACAGATCGCGTTAGAAACACCACCCTGCGCTCTATAACTCAAAAAGCTGATGTCGGAGAAAAAACAGCCAAGCTGAAGTGTGAGTGGGCAGGCCACGTAGCACGCATGCACCCGGAGAGATGGGCAAAAATCGTCACACACTGGACGCCTGAGGCATGACAGCGCCGGCGAAGTCGACCGCGGCGAAAGTGGCGTGACGATCTGATCGGGTTTGCGGTGCTAACATGGCCAGAGATCGCACGTGATAGAAAAGTTTGGAGGGAGAAAGGGGAGGCCTTTGCTCAGCAGTGGGATACTCTTTTTCGAACAACCCGCAGCCCCGACGGGAACTAAGTTACACCTTCAACCTTTTTAAAAAAGTTGCTTTAGAAGATTCATCAAAAATATCAATCATTGGCACATCGATTGGTAAAGATTAGTTTTCTTAATCACATGCTCTGTGATCGTCAAAATGAAGCACGGTTCAAATGAGTTGGTACAGAATCGCTGCTACGAAAACTACTAAAAAGTTCCATATTCATATCCATATTCTAGAATATTCCTTTTTTTTTTGAGCGGTTTAAACCGACTTGCCTAAAAGGAGGAGGTTTCTCAATTCGACCGTATATAAATATTTTTCAACACCTTTCCTCAAAAACTGGCATGCGTTTTTAACCGACTTCTAAAAAAAGAAGGAGGTTCTCAATTCGGATGTTTATATATTTTTTTATGTTTGTTCGGGCATAACTCCGTCGCTTGCTAACCGATTTGATTTTTTTTTTGGAAAGGGTTTTTTTCCCAAATGGTCCCATATTTTTTTCATGGAATTCGGACAAGCGGTTTTTGAAAAATCAACAAATGTCAAAAAAAACTACATTGTATACATTAACGATCTTTTCGTCACCGTCGTTTACGAACCGATTTGGAAAATTCTTCTTTTAAAAGTTGTGGAAAGCAGGCAAAGGGATTGGGACAAGCACATACAGCCGTTTCATCTGTCCTATCGGAGTGCAGTTCACGAAAGTACGACTGTAACTCCAGCCTTCGCGAACTTTGGAAGGGAATTACGGTTGCCTGCAGATTTAATCACTGGACCTCCCCCTGATGATGATAAATGATGTGTATGAGCATATCAGACAAACCGGACAACAGATGTCTGAGAGGATGAAGACCCGTCATGACCGAAAGGCAAACAGTAGTGGTTTCGACGGAAGTTCGCTGGTGTGGTTACATAACCCAGTGCGGAGCAAGGGAAAGTCAAGTCCCCGAAATTACAAGCAAAATGGGATGGACCATACCGAGTTGTGACCAGGATCAACGATGTCACCTACCGAATTCAGAAGAGTCCGCGAGGTGTGCCTATTATAAGATTGTAAACGTAGACCGATTGGCGCGATACTACAGGACTAATGATGCTCGGGACGAGCATGTCTAAGGAGGGGGCGTCGGTCATCTAGAATCTTCGAGAAACCTCGCTAACAACTGAGAAGTACTCGTGAATTGTAGTAGTTACCTATTTCCATTCTGTGCTGTTCGCGCTCGGCGTCGGCGG
Organism: Diarsia rubi; assembly: GCA_932274075.1. Classification (NCBI taxonomy): domain Eukaryota; kingdom Metazoa; phylum Arthropoda; class Insecta; order Lepidoptera; family Noctuidae; genus Diarsia; species Diarsia rubi. The sequence continues at coordinate 11,231,934 of OW026424.1, read as the reverse complement.
TACTTGCCATTTTAATTTCGACCGTATACGGCGTAAAGTAACTTCTTCTTTGTTGATTATTTAATCTTTAAGTTTATTTTTTTTGTTATTTTTTTTCTGGATACTTTATGGATTAATAGGGAACTTTCTCGAATATCTTTTGTGTGTTTGTGGTATAAAAGGGCCGAGAGAGGACGAAGCGAGCCAGTCTACTTTTAAGCGAGACAACGAAAGGTTCGAAAGATATCTAGTGCGATAAAGTGTTCAGTAGTGATTTGCGATTGTGTTTAAGTGTTTTGCGATTAATAAAGTTATTTCGTGTGTTCAATTGGTAGTGCTTTTATTTATCCCATACCCAGCTCGTAACACTATAAATAAATATGATTATTTTCAACAAATATTAAAGCATAAATCAAATTGAATCATAGTCTTCTATAAATTTATGTCAAAAATACTTATCGTTTGATTAGTTTATTTCTTTAAAAACAAAACTGATCTACAATTTTGTCTCAGCAAATTTTATAATAAAATTTCCCGTTTTGCTGAAAATCGCGAATAACCCGTTTATGTGACCTTTGACCCCGAGGAACTTTTTTGCCAGGTGTCGAATCGATGAGAACTTTTTATATATAATTTATAATGGTGTTTTGAACTATCCTACCAATTTTCAGCTGGGTGGGAGTTAATGTAACCTCGTGTATCTAAATTGACCGGACTAAAAGTTAAATCATGATTCAGATGGGACGCGTGCTCGCGCACGTGGACCATCGTGTCGCCGATGGCGGGCGCGCGCAGCACGTGCGGTCTGGCGGCGCTGCGCGGGCGCCTGTTCGCGGTGGGCGGGCGCGACGGTGGCGCCTGTCTGCGCTCCGTGGAGAGCTACGACCCCGCCACCAACCACTGGACCAACTGCGCACCTATGACGCGCCGTCGAGGTGGCGTCAGTGTGAGTATACCTATGTTCCTGTTGTTGTCCCATGTTACTTCTTAAATAAAATTTCTTCCTTTCTTTTCTGTTGACCGTGATGCTCATACTACCATAATAAATCATTACTCCTTTTTTTTCTAATTTGTTTATTAACCTTTCCGACAAATGAAAACGTGCCCAACACGCCACCGTCGGCTACAGGCGACAAAAATAGTTTTTTTTTTAACTGCTGTTTAATAGAAAGTGTATAAGTGTCAAATAAAATAAAATGATTATTTTGTAGGTATTTGTCCCTTGGCGTGGGAATGCGTTTACGCTCTGGCGTTCAAAAGGTTAATAAACATGTAAAAGAAAGGTATATAGGCTTAGTTAATGCCACAAGGCATTTCCTGACTGGTACCTTTGACCCCGAAGAATAATATTTTTGCTGTAACACAGAATTTATATTCTTATGACTACATTGCAGAACAACATTGAACTAGAATTTTAAACTAAGAAACCTAATAAAAAAAATATTGGTATGTAGGTATGTGCAGCAGGGGGCTACTTATATGCCTTGGGTGGTCACGAAGCGCCGGCCAACACAGTTGGAGGGCGACTGGCTTGCGTCGAGCGATACGATCCGATAGCTGATTCCTGGCTCCTCCTAGCACGGCTCTCATATGGCCGGGATGCTATTGGTTCCTGTCTACTCGGAGATCGGATTGTTGCTGTTGGTAAGTTCGCACAAATAAAAATTAATAAATAATATAGATATTATAAAATTACAATGTAGCTGGGATATATGCACAGTTTATGATGATACACGGTGACTGATAAAGCACTTTTTAGATGTACATTGATTGTGGCTGACCTAGTTATTTAGAGGACCGGTTAGGTTTGTGGAGGAAAAAAATGCTATTGAATAGAAAGTTTAATTGTGTGTACGGCGGTCCTCTATAATATTTTTTCTTAGATTTAAATAAAAATATACAAATTCAATATATGAACATCAGACAAGAAGTCTTGTTTTCTACTTTAAAGACCGCAGTTTGTAGTCGGGATTTAGTTTTGAAGCTTATTTTTTTATAAATCATAATATTGTTACAAAATTTTGGTTACATAATTCATTTTGAGATGGTATATTATTATGTGAGAACGATGTAGCAAGATGTGTACGATAAGCGTCCACAGTAAAGCCAAAACGACGATTCAAAAATAATATAATAATTTAAACAAGTCGTGGCAGCTAAGAGGTGACCAGTCAAAACTGACAGCACCCGTTCACGAGCATGACGCATCAGCACCATTTCACTCAACCATTTTAAAGGGAACGAAATGATCCGACACACCCGCCACCATCAGCGAGACATCTAAGTGAGCATGACACACTCAATTGCCACGGCATATAATGCAAGTCAATTAAAAAATCGTCACGCGGTTTTACTCGCGTAGTTCCCGTTCCCGTGGGAATACAGGGATAAAAAGTAGCCTATGACACCCGGGGATAGTGTAGCTTCCCAACGGTAAAAGAATTTTTAAATCGGTCCAGTAGTTTTGGAGCCTATTCGTTACAAACAAACAAATCTTTCCTCTTTATAATATTAGGTGTAGATGTCAAGTTTCGACATCCATGCGGGCGAAGCTGCTGTTCATCATCATCAACAGCCTATTAATGTTCCCACTGCTGGGACAGGCCTCCTCTCTTTTTGAGAGGGAATAGGCTATAATCTACCACGCGGGCCCAGTGCGGATTGGTAGATGTCACATGCCTTCGAATTTTTGGTCGCAAGACATGGCGGTTTCCTCACGATGTTTTCTTTCACCGTTTTTGAGAGCAGCAGGAAGCTGCCGTTAGTTCATATTATATTCTTTAGAAATATTTCAAGGTACATAACAACAACATTTACACAATTAGACTAAGGTAAAAGAAAAGAGTTAAAAAGGGAAAGAGTTGCCGATATTATTCCCTGTAGGCTGTGGTTATAATGTTTTTTAGTAATTTAAGATTGTCTCATCAGGGGGCTACGACGGCGTGCAATATCTGTGCGTGGTGGAGGTGTACGACTCTGAGTCCAACTGCTGGCGCAAGCTGGCCCCGCTGAGCACGGGCCGCGCGGGAGCCGCCGTGGTAGCCGTGCCGCCTCCCAAGAACGTCTTCTGATACAATGCCATCCGCCGCTCGGTGAACATAACCAAGTTTTTTAGAATACTTTCAACGCCAGACCCAGAGGACGATTATGCAATGTTATACAAACAGTTCTTTTACTTCAAATACGTATTACCGCGCTATAAGACTCCCGACCTCTCGAGTTACTTTGTAATTTAATCTGCATACATTATAAAATACACGCCAACAGTCACAGTCTATAATAGGTCTTGGTGACTGCAGCTAAACAGTTGTCGAGTGTTCTATTAATGCATGTCCTTATTCCAAACAATAGATGTGTGATGTATTTCATCCGTATATTACGTGTCTATTAAATCAACTTGGCCTCTCATTGGCATAAATAAGGCTCTCTGATTGATATGACTGTGTTCTCGTCTGAAAATTTTCACCCAGTAACTCGGGACTATTAGCACCTTTTTCTGTAACGGCAGTTTCTTTCCATGCATCCTTTCGTCTCAATTTATGTTTCTCCCTCAAATTTTCTACTGTCGTACTCTCTTTTTTTTACTTATATCATTGCTCTCACAACCATCTCTTTTGCCACCCTCATCATCTATTGACCCATTATTTTTTTATTTGCAACACTGTTACTGATTTGATTATTTAAATTTAAAGGCTATATTTTATAATGACTAGACTTAAAATTATGATATACGTTGTATTTATTAGATTTATGTATTTTGATATTTCAGTAGATATTCTGATTTCAGTGTGATCGATATTAACTTGTAGCTCATAATGATATAATCACATGTATTTTACGATGAATTATTCCATGTTGGTTAGATTAAACTCAACTGTTTTGCTTTATATTCGAAAAGCTTTCGCGACTGTAATAACATTATGTAGAATATAATTAATAACTGTTGCCGATAATTACGGATAATAATAAATTGATTGGTAACTGATCTCAGCACTAAGAATGCAAAATTAATAAGAGTTCTTAGTTTTAATATATCTTGTATAGGAGACTGCTAGTAATTTTTAGGTTCTCTCATCTTACCCATTTTTAAACATCCATGGTAGGTGTTGGTTGCTTATATGTAAACACCACCATTTGGTTAACATGTTCAAAGTAAACATTACTTGGTTTTCGAAACAATACAAGCTGAAAGAAGAGAAAATGGTACTTATGTTTTTAACAGGTTATATAGAATTATTGTTTTGTTTTTTACTGTGATTTTTGTTGCTCCGTACTTAAAATATGGTTTATACCAACTGATGTGAAATTATATAGACTTATTTATTTATAGAATGTTAGTTTTAATTTATAAGATATATTTGGTCTGAGCTAAGCTCGAATATTTAAGGTGGAAGCTCACATCTGGCCCGCGAAATTCTAATTTTCTTACGTTTTTGGCAATTTGCAGGCCAATGCTTGGTTGTATGTTTATGAAAATTTGATTTGCGACTGTAAGACGTATGAAGTTACCGAATTATAACCATCAAAATTACTATCTACTAAAGAACGACGACTAAATTACTAAAGAATGACTTTTACATGCAAAAATCAATCTTGACATGAAAATGAACTTGGAGGGTTGTATTGATAATTTTGATGGTTATAATTCGGTAACTTCATACGTCTTACAGTCGCAAATCAAATTTTCATAAACATACAACCAAGCACTGGCCTTCAAATTGCCAAAAACGTAAGAAAATTAGAATTTCGCGGGCCAGATGTGAGCTTCCACCTTAAAGAATAAATAATTATTTTATATTGATGATTTTGGAAAGAATTGTAATTGAACACTATTTTTAATAAACTTTAATTCTTCATTGCATCATAGTAATAAACTAAATATTTCAGACATTTTTTAAGCTGTTGGCTGCTTCGTTAGGCACAGTGACTGACGAATTTAGTGTAAATTAATAAACAACTTATAATAAATTGTGACAACACATTTCAAGTATTATTAAATTAAACTTTACAGATCAGGAGCATTCACATTATTATAATTGTATCAAACCGTCATATTCATACTTAAGTAATTCGTCTGTTTTTTTATTTTAATTAATGTGTGATATAACTAAACTATAAATGCAGGAAACAGTCAAATGTTTATAGTTTTCATATTGCAAAGTATATCATTCTTGCATATGTTTAATGTACTTCAATTATTCCTATATTCGTGTGTAACATTAGTTTATATTTTTTTACTTCTTACTGATTTTGATGGCGAACAGTATTAATTTACATTTATTTTTATACTACTTGGTTCTGTAATTTAATGATTTGGGGACCACACTGTGATGTTAGTGCTAGGAAAATGTTAGGGTAATAAATACTGATTAGGAAAATAACGAATGTGAAGTAATATATCTCATGTAGCGTTAGCGGCGTTTAAAATAGATTTATGAGGACTGCTACTTCTGAAAAGTTTAAAAGAAAGAAATATTTTTTTGGGTAAGTATATTAACCAATACATCAACGGGTATGCATTCCCTAAACTTAGTTGCGCCGCTTAGCATCTTGATATATATTCACTAACTACTAACCCAAAAATAAAGTTTGTCTGTGTAAGTGAGGCTTTATTTACTTCATAAGCAGGAAACGAACAGTTGGCCTAAACGTAGGGACAGTGTTGGAGCAGTGGATGATTATATTGTTTTGTTTTCCTATAATTAAATATGATGATTTAGTATAACTACCTAACATATATAATGATGAATTGTCACATTAAAGTAAATAACCAGTGTTTATTAGGTTAGATGAATATTTTCGGGATTTGTATTGCTGTATTAGTAAATAGACATAACTGATAAAATATAAAACACACTTCCGCAGCTACCTATTTAACGGCTGCTTATTTTGGGGTTTTTGTGGTTCAATAAATAAGACATTTGAATGTCCTAATGTTTTTAGACAAGAGGAACATATTAGACGTGTTGCCAAATTAATAAACTATCTGACGACATCTCCAGTGATGTATTTTTTAAATAAATGTTGTTGTAGCCATTAATACGCTCTTTATTTATCATTCTTTTTTAAAAAAACAAAACACGGCCCCACAATAGGAATTTCTCCTGTATCGTGGGTGCGTTTACCAACATTTAAACTCGAGTACACAGACACCCAGACCTGAAACAACTATCTTTAGGCCATACAAATATTTGTTTCTTGCGGGGAACGAACCCGCGACCAATCGCTCAGCCGCTGCGCCAACCGTGTCGTCAATCGCATGTAACATAACATCGACGGGCTGTTGCTCCGTTCTGTATAAATAAGTATTCTCCTCTTTGCCGTCAGTTCCCTGTGCAGCACGATTAGTATTTCACAACAGGCTGAATAGGCTATCCATCAACTTGCACCACGGGTTCACTTCTATTACCTATATTTGTTCCATGTCACTGTCACGAAGACACAAAGCTGCCACAGAGACATCAAGACTCGCCGCCACCGAGGAGCAATGTGCTTTTAAAGGGTTTAAAGGTCCATTCATACTACGTTATTTATGTTCTTTCTCCAAAATTAGTTTACTGATATGTTATGTATTTCTTTATATTTTTTACCCGACTATGGCGAAGCATGCAGGAAGGGTAATGATTTTAGCATTCTATGTATGTATGTTTGTATGTTCCACCGTAGCGCCTAGATTACTGAAGGTATTTTAATAAATGAGGTGTCAATAGGTTCGTAAGAATAGCGCGGGTGACATAGGCTATATAAATTTTAACAACTATTTTTATGACGGAATTTAAATGTCAAATTCTAACCTCGAAAAAAATTAAATTGAGATAATCATAACATGTTTGGTATCAAATGAAAGGTCTTGGCGAGTACATCACAAATATGTATCAAGGGTGTAAAAGTAGGGCTGCGGGTAGTCCTCTGGTTATCGCGGCCTCGACATAGAGGGCGAAGAAGGAACATGGGTGGTTTTTAGTCGGTAGAAGTCTGACACTCCCTTTCGCTCTGCCCAAGAGCGGGAGGGGTTATTCGATGATTTTACACCCACCAAAAAAAAAAAGTGTGTAAAAGTACCCTTAACGCAAACGAAGGGCACGTATTCTCCCCACCACTGCGATATTTTTTTTGTTTTAGACCATACCTGGGAACCTCCTAGTTACGGAGATATTGGGGGTCAAAGTTTCAAAGAACATCGGCAGTGGCAGTGTCGCTCTATTTGAGAAACGAGCCTAATCTAAATTATATGCATTTTATAGATCAATTATAGTAGTTTATTTTCCTGATTAAAGTTTTTTTTTATTTTGTGGGAAAAGAGAAAAAAAATATAAATAAATATTTTGTTAAATCAGAAATAAAAGTAGCAATAACTAAACGGAATACAGCGGTGTCAAAGTAATCATTGCCATTTTCAATAGAATAATACTTAATAGTAGAATATGAATGTTGGCTGGATGGTTAAAAACTATCAATCGTTTAATAACACACATTTTTCCTTTTTATATTAATAGACATTAATGCGATTGCAATATTCTAATCTTAATTATAAACTGTACTCTAAAATAATTGATGAAAACATAACATAATCGTTAGTTTTTACAGTTTGTACCTGGCAACATTAAACAATTCGCATTTCTAACAATTACTGTCAGTGTCATCCTGTGATCTGTCACAGACGTCCTACGTATCCTTGCGATCTGTTTGCCGTCTGTTATTTGTTTACTTTCCAACTCATTAGTGTTTACTTGCATTGTTTATTCCGCGTTCAGTTGAGCTTTCGAGTTCCTGCGTGTTGAGTACTTGTGATAGTGAACACTTTTTTTGAGACAGGACTCTTGTTTATATAAACATGTCTCGTTCTAACGTTCGGTGTGTTAACTGCGAACTTCGGTTGACGAGACCACGTCATCGTCTTTTAAACGAAAACGAAGACCTTCTTAATATTATAAGGTTATGGACTTATCCAAGGGAGGTGAGTAAAAATATTCAGGTCATTTTATATGTCTACAGTTACTAAAGATTTATTAATAGTTGTTAAAGAAGTATTGATTTTGCACCACTTTCAACTCCCTCAAAGTTCATAATAAGTAAATGCAAGTGGAAAAAAATTATACACAAGTCATACTACTTTGTAAGAGTGTGAAAACCTTTGTCACCCACGGGGTTCCCAGATTTCTTCAAGATGTTTTCCTACCCTGTTAGCAAATGATAATTATAGTTAAATATTTTATTAATCTGCTTATATTGACAGGCCATGTACTATGATCTATTTTTCTAAGACTAGATTTTCTCTACTAATTATATACCTAACATACTCAAATGTTTAATTGTTTATTCTATAAGAAGATGGACTTCCACTGTGAATGACATATATGTTTTGTTTTTGATATTTCACTGTCATTATAACTGGACACTGCTGTAATAAAAAATACCCAAATGAGTAACAGAAAGACAGTGATGTGTTCAACCTCTAAGTGTGTGATTGACGAGGCTTTTCAGTGTTACTGAGGTTAACAGTTTTTTATTCTTATGTTACTCGCAGACAACTGATGCTGACTTCGTATGCCAGGCTTGTTGGGAATTAGCAAGTCATGCAACTAACCAAGTTGCACCTGAAAGACAAGTTGGACATCAAAATGTTTGTGTTGGATGTGGCCGTTCCATTCTAAGAAGCAGAAGTCGTTTAGTACTGAGAGAAAACAGTTCAGATGAAGAACAACAACTTGCTGCAATCATTTCACAGTGGATACAGCACCGTCAAGTAAATATATTTTTTGTCTTTATAAAAATAATTTTATATTATTTCTATTGTTATAAATATTGATTGTATTAATTATTGTTTCAGCTTACTCCTACTGATGAAGCATGTGGGCCATGTTGGCTACGAGCTCAAAGAATATTGCAACGCAGCACTAACACCCAAAACGCCCAATTTAACAGTGGTGCTTCAGAGGATATGGCTATATCCCCGCACCAAAGCCCTCAACATGAGGAAATTGAAGATTGCTGTGTGAATTGTGACATACAGCTGCTGTCTGCAGAAAATAGGCATTGTCTGTCTTCAGAAAGTGAACATTTTATTAGAGTTATAAAGCTGTGGACATATCCTAAAAGCGTAAGTTACAGGCTAATATAATCATAATTTTTTTACTGTTTCAGTAAGTTACATTCAAAAATTCAATGAGAAATAAATTGTAAATACTTTCTTTTTAGATTCTGGACACTGATTATGTGTGCCACACCTGTTGGGAGCTTGCAAACCATCAGGTTTTATCTGAAATTCCGGAAGAAAATCCAGTGCAACAATCTGGAAATCAGGAAATACCACAGCAGCAATACATTACACTGCCAAACATTAGACGAGCTGCTGACACTAGAAGGCACTGCTTGTTTCCTGACTGCAGGAATCCTGAGCGATTTCATATTCCGGACAAAATACGTAGACGGGTGCTAAGTGACTGCAACTTTTACATACCTAGAGGGGCAAGGATATGTGGTTACCACATTGGTAGAAACATATTTGGTGAACTGTACACATCTGAAAACACACTAGACCATTTCAATTGTTTCCAAATTGAAGATATGGTTTTCTTACTATCAGAACCTGTAAGTGTTTTTAATTTTGAAGACATCCAGAGTCTACCAGAATATTTGGCACATTATTTTTTGGGAATTTCCTTATCCCAACATCAACAAATAATGAACGAAACAAGAGGACTTCGTGAAATGCACAGAGGAAGTTTTGCATTAACTGCATTATTATGCAAATTAAGGACGGGAGACTCGGGAGACAGGCTATCGAGTTTATTTCAAACGCCAAGGCGCACTGTAGAAACCCTGATGAACAAGGCTAGGGACATATTAGCTCAGGAGTATGTGCCTCAACATTTGGGTCTGCATCATATAAGCCGGAGTAATGTAATTAGTAAAAACTCATTTATAGCAAATAGTTTATATGGCAGACCTGATCTTCCTCTGGAAAGACAAAATGTAATTGTTATCTGTGATGGCACCTATGTTTATGCCCAAAAAAGCTCAAATTATTTATTTCAAAAAGAGACTTATTCCCTCCATAAATATCGAAATCTCATAAAGCCATTCATGATTGTATGTTGCAATGGATACATCCTAGATGTTACAGGGCCATATCCTGCCACTACTAACGACGCGTCGATAATGATTGATTTATTAAACAAAGAGAGTTTTTTGGAATTTTTTAGAGAAGATGACGTTTTTATTCTCGATAGAGGCTTTAGGGATAGTGTAGACGCTATACATCAGCGTGGCTTCCTCGCCCATCTACCAGAAACCCAGTCACCAGGTCAATTCCAGTTAAGAACGTTAGAAGGGAACAGGTCTCGGTGTGTGACAATAAATAGATGGGTTGTTGAAGCCGTTAATGGCAGGATAAAAAGAGATTTTAAAATATTCAGGCATGAATATTTTAATCGTGCATGCCCGCCCTCACATGATGAAGGACTTTTCCATTGCAGCAGCTCTGCATAATGCATTTGCCACAATGTTTGTGGATCCAAGTAATGCGGAACAAATAGTCAGTATTATAAATGAAAGGCTTTTTGCAGACAACACTTTAGCAGAAATAGTACAACAAGAGAATCTCAACAGAAGAAACTCTTTTTTTACAACTATAACTAGTTCAAATATTGCGTTCCCTAGCCTGTCTATAGAAGAATTGGTCCTCTTTGCTTGTGGCACTTATCAAATTCGACAAGCTAGGTCATACATAGGTGAACAATTACGCTTTCATGGCCTTTACACAATAGAAGTTTGCAGAGAGGACCATGTCAATTTAAGCAGGTTAGGGGGAATAAGTCCTTATTTGATTCGAGCAAAGGTAAAGTCCCGGCATGTGTCACGAAAATCTTATTATGTTTTTATAACAATAGATCGGCAACAAGTGGGTAGGAATGCCATCACCGGATATTGTTGCAACTGTATTGTTGGTTTGCGCACTGTGGGATGTTGCTCTCACGTAATGAGCATAGTATGGTACCTGGGCTACGCGCGTCACCAGGATAATATAACTCCACCTGCACAATTCCTTGACCAAGTTTTACTGAGGCTAGATACGTAATTGTGTAGATACCTATTAAATGTTTGTAAAAAGTCTTTGTTTCATTTTATAAAATAACATATTACCTTGCCTACCTACCTTATTGCTGGACCTGGCTTACATTACTAAGGATACATATTATTATGTATGAATGCCATGCTTTATGAGAAGCCTAGGTATATTATATAATAGGTAAATAGAGATGGCAAACAAGTATAGATACCGTTCGCCGTTATGATCCAGCAACATTCAAAGGCACAACCTTTTGGTGTAGGTAACAACCTCCTTACACGTACATCCTATACTTTTCGCCTCAAAGGAAAAGCGTTATTATACTATTATTATAAGTACTTAAAACATGTAGGTGCATTGTATTCTAAAATGAATTAATCTGCTCAACAATCAATCATATCACAGCACATTTCACAACATACATAACCTAACCTAAATGGTAAATCTTTAAAACGATTTTCTGTCAAAATCCCATTACAAAAAAATATGCTATGATTACATTTTATGTTAATAGGCCTTAGATCCATCTCTTTCGGGTGTTTTCACTAATGCACGCGAAGTATAAAGGCGACACTCAAAGTACATGGGAGTTTGCCAATCTTCTTTTGAACAGCTGTTTTTGTAAATACTAGTTTTTCAGGTTATAACTTTACTAAATTACCTCAATGACCCTTTTACTATTTAAAGCATCCACTAGCACAATGTTTTAAGAGTGTTACATTGAGTTTTACCGTAAAATGAAAAGGAGAAAGAGCAAAATGGTATATGAGCGGCCAACAACGAAATAGGTATTAAATGAAAGTACTATTACTAAGGACTAACTTTTACTATGAACGTAACATTGCAGCTCATTTAGAAAAAAAAATACATATAGGTAAAATACTTAGATAATAAGTGCAAGAAAATGTGCAAACCCATTTTATAAAATACTTATTAACATTAGTTTATGTCTTCAAAAGTATTTCAAAACGTTGTCAGCATACCGTTTACAAGACTCAGCTCAACAATGGGTTTACTACATGGACTACCTGAGTTCGAACGGCCCAATCAGCTTCGAGTGCAAACAAAAGAGCCGAGGTGTGGGGTGCGTGTGCGTCACTCGGCGCAGTCCTTCGCTTACCCTTGTGACGTTGTGTACTGTGCGCTCATCTACGGATTCTTTTTCAAACGTTTTGACCCTGGCTACCCTCTGGACTGTGTTTCTTCCTAACCTGATAACCTGGCTATTAACTCTGAACTTCTGTACGTTTGTGCTTGTGTACTTGGACTCTGGACTTGTGTACGCCAACGGAACATTATTGAAAAATGGCAGAAAATCGACCTATATGTGTTTTGTGCAATCGATCAGTGGTTAATAGAAGAAGGTTAGAAATAACCCATGCTCTTTTTGAGGAAAATGCTGCCAATGCTCAATATATTATTGAAGCTATAGCTCCACAGCAAGTAAGTATTTTTAGACTATTTTTTGGTTGTTTTTACCCGTATGTACGCACCCTATAGCGGTGATGGCCTCATAATATTGTGTCACGATGTGCATATGCGACACATCGTTGGGTGAAGTGTGGGCTCTTTATTGAAAGTCCACGTTACAGTTTTGATTGTATTTTTATGTACGTCCTTTTAGTGAATTATGTTATTTCCTTAAGCGTATGGTTCTTTTCTAACAATACTTAAGTTATAGTCAAAACAGATCTTCTCTCTCTTTTACACACATGGTGCATATGGAAACAGAGCCAACGTTATCTAGCTTCGAAATATAATAGAGGCCAACCACTCATTAACAATGCGTATGAGCATGACTCATTCGTCACGTTGAAAAAGAGCTCGGCATGTTCTACTATACAACACATGATTTAACTGAAACTGCTGTGAGTTTTAAATACTATGTTATAAACTATTTTCCTTTTCAGGTTGAATACAACGGCCGAGAATACGTTTGTCGACCCTGTTGGCAACGAGCTCAAGTGGAAGGCGAAGGCGCACAATCGGTTGTTGCGCACACGTTATGTGTGTAGTGTGGTATCTGGCATGGGCTAGACATCAAGACGAGGATATTTTATTACCGGCATCAGAACTCAGTGCTATTATTGTACATTAAATGTATGAATGTGGACGAGGCAAAAGGAGTATGTAAGGATCGTAGCAAGTGGCGTTCTGTGGTTTCTGCCTACCCCCATGGGAAAAGGGCGTGAGTTTATGTATGTAAATGTATGTAAAATAAATGTATTGAAGTAAACAAGTCATTTTATTTTATTTCCTTATTTTTAAGACTAAATCTTAGTAATTAATACGCTAAATCACAGGCTTACATATCTAAAATAAAAATGTATTTAGTTCCATTAATAATGACACTACAGATATAAAACTTCTTGAACCCGTTATTGTAGGGTGATATTAAACCAAAAAAAAATAAAATGTTCCTGGCCGCTGATAGACCAAGTGCCGTACGATTTTGCCCATTCTCCTTTTGACCCCAAAAAAAAAAGTCGTTTCCCAGCAAAAAATTTTGCGTAGGGGTACTTAGTTTGATGTACAGAATGCTTGGTTGACGTATGTGTGAAGGGTTAATTTACACCCTGTATTATATTATAGTTCAAGACAACATATATACGTTTAGATTGCCGCCAAACAGTTCTCGCGGTCTAGTCTGTGTTATTTACTCGTAATATGTAAATAACAAAACAACATTAAGCAGAATATTACTTTATTGAATAACACACAAAAATAAAATTCAAATAAAAAAATAAGTTTAAAAACTAAAACCCGACTACGAATAAAAACGCAGACTAATAAAACCGCGGTCTTAAAAGTATTAAAAAAGAAACATCGTCTAGTAAGTAGATCATTTGATAAATTATAGAGGACAGTCGTAGTCGCATGCCACCTTGCTAATGGCAACTAGCAGCTGACTTCTGTATCAATGAGAACGCCATGAAGGCGTATCAGGTATCAGTGGCTGTCCTCTATCGAAAAGACTGAAAAGCAAAAAACAAGCACATTTTAAATTAACCAAAACATGGAAGCAGGCGGGGTCCATTCTATTTTCATTTCATAATTTAATATTCAAATGGACCCCGCCTGCTTCCATATATGTTTTGTTTAATTTAAATTAAAATGTGCTTGTTTTTTGCTTTTCAATCTTTTCAGTCAGGTTTTTTAGTTTTTTAACTACTTTTTTATTTCTAACTTTTTAGTTCTTTACCGTTTGTTATTTCGTTGGTCGCGTAAAATACTTCGCAGATGATTTAACTTTTGTGTTTGTTTATAGAATTTGTGACTTTGAATTTATTTTAAAGATAAAGATGTCATATATTTTTGTAATCTTCTTTTAAACCCCTTCATTTTGATACCCTTCTCGAAGGTAATGGTTTTTTAAAACCAGCAATTATCTTTGTTCTTTAAGTTTAATGTAGCCAGTGACACTCGCGCCATCAAGACGAATCTAACGACGTATATTTCATTCAAATCCCTTCATCCGTTTAGGAGTTATGAGGGAACAAAGAAACGGACATACATACATACATACATACATACATACATACACGCCAAACACATAACCCTCCTTTTGGGCTTCGCCGCAGTCGGGTAAATAGCAAAACACCAACATTCAGTAGAATTTTACGAATTGATTTTAACCCTTTTCTTGACAATGTATCTTGTAAGACACATCATTAAAAAATATATATATCTCTTTTATAAAGCATTTGAAACGGAACTTAACTTATTTTTCTCTATAGTATATGTTTCTGAAAGCTTATTTGTGACACAATGACAGCTTACGTCAACTACTTTTTCAAAAGTTGTCAAAATGGCGAACCGGTAACTTCATCTTACACCCTGGACATTGGCAAAATCATCGAATGTACAACGATGGAGCCATTGGCTAAATGCACAAACCGTGCGAAGCCAGGAAAAAAAAAAAAAAAAAAAAAAAAAAACGATGGAGCCATAAATTTAAAAAAAAATTATTTTTAATAGTTTTACTTTTCAAATTGCATGAGGAATTGGTGTTATAATATTTCATATGTTTGTACTTATGCTGGAAAGTAATTAAACCGGAGAAATAATTACGCTTGGCTTCGCAAACTAAAAAATAAATTGAATGTATCGTAGCTACAGGATACGTTGCTAGGTGTACTAAGATTCTTTGTACAAGGTTAGCGTATCTTATAAGATACATTGCCAAGTGCACTAAGATTTCATTAGTATTATTTTTTAAACGTGTTTTGGGGAAAGGGCATTGTAAGCTTCGCATGAGTGTGAGAGAAGGCTTTATTTTTCAGGGCGGGACGCAGCCATCTTTTTCCAGAGCAAAAAGAATATGTGCTCTAGTACCAAAACCAAGTAAAAAATCAGACGACGATGAATCTGAATCCGAAGATGAACTTCAGCAGATTTCAATTGGCTTGTGTCATGTCCATAACCATGTGACTGACTTCGATTCTTCACCTGCGCCATCTTTGCCTTCTTCTATAGAAAACTTAAATTTGCTATCTGATGAAGAAATAGGAGACGTCCAAGACGCTGTTACTCAGTCTCCTTTGCTGCCTTCGCCTGTTCTGCCTTCACCTCAGCCGCTTCCAGCTCGACTACCATTTTCACTGACGCAAAATGGCTCTCCTTCACCACTTTCTTTGCCACCATCTCCTTTAATTGCCTCTAACTGCCGACCAAGAAGACCTACAACATCCGGAAGGACTGCAAGAATAGTCACACCCCGCCGTTTTTTTCAAAAGCCTCTAAATTTTCAGTGGACTAAAAATAAATTCAAACATTTCGCCCAGGTCTCAGATAAAAATCTTTCGCAACTGTTGGGGTTATGTGTGTCTTGACTGTGTGCGGGACGCAGCGGGTCTTTTCAATGAGGTTCTTTATTAATTTGTTGTGACTCGATTTATTGGTAGGTATATCAAAATGTACAATGGTAATAAACGTATAGGGACGCGCCGCGCACACGCGACCGTCCAGAGACCCTTCTAAGACAAGTAGTGGTCCGGAAAAGGACGTTGCAGACGACGCGACGCAGAGGCGAAGGGGAGCGCGCTCAGCCACTGCGGAGCGCGCGACAGATGAAGAGGCGAGAGTTGCTCGTTGCGGGGCATAGGTGGCGCTAGCAGTTGCTTCTTAACATGCCGACAGCCTTGGAAGAATCATTCCAACACGAAGAGCACGATCATGATGTAGGTAGCGGGCAAATTTTCGAGAAGGCCCGCCGTATGGTGCCCGTGGCTGTCCGTACAGCCACGGTGAATTTCCCGCGTCGCTGACATACGGATGTCAGCGACGCGGGAAATTCACCGTGGCTTCGTTCGGGAAATTCCGTCCTTCCCAGGGAACACTTGCGTGACTCGCCCCAATTTCCACTTGAAAGGCGGAAGCCTGTCCTCTTTGATAAGGACGAGGCTGTCTTGAGCGATGTCCTCATTGTCAGTCTTCCATTTCGTACGTTGCTGGAGTTCGGACACATACTCCTTGGACCAGCGTTGCCAGAAATGTTGCCTCAGCAGCTCCACTCGAGCATAGCGCCCAAGTTGTGTAGGCGTGTTGATCGTCAGGTCTTCGCAGGCAGGCGCGGTCAGCGGTCGGCCGATCAAGAAGTGAGCTGGAGTCAGAGGAAGGTAATCGGTAGGGTCGGAGGAGAGAGGGGACAAAGGACGAGAATTGAGGACGGATTCAATTTGAGTTAACACAGTTTCAAATTCCTCGCGTGTCAGTCGCGCGTCACCCAGTACACGCCGCAGATGGTACTTGCAGGACTTGACTCCCGCCTCCCACAACCCGCCAAAATGAGGACTATAAGGGGGTATGAACGTAAGACGAATTTGATTTTGATTAGTAAAATCAACGATATCATTCGAATTTTCAAAAATTACTGATAATTCTTTTTCAGCGCCTACAAAATTCTTTCCATTGTCTGAAAAGATTTGATACGGCTTACCGCGACGTGATATGAAGCGTTTCAAAGCTAAGATATAATCTTGCGTGGATAGGCTACTAACCAACTCCAAATGTATGGCTCGAGTGGTAAAGCAAATAAACAAACAAATATATGCTTTTATTAACTTGGCACCTTTTATTGCCTTTGCGGTCCGAGATGAGCAATGGCCCTGCGTAGTCGACACCACATTGCATTTAAAAGGAAAGTTTGGTTCCAATCTTTCGGAAGGTAAGTTACCCATAATCGGGGTCAATGTCCTACCTTTCATACGTGTGCATGTAACGCAGTTATGTACTACCTGCCTAGCTAAATTTCGAGCTCCCAGCACCCACCACTGTTCACGCATGGAATACACTAGAAGCTGAGGTCCTGCGTGAAGTAATTTTTTATGCTCGTATTCACACAACAACCTGGTAAAACGATGTTTACCACTTAACAATATCGGGTGTTTCATATCATGACTAAAGTCAACCGCGTTGTTTAACCTACCACCTACACGAATAACATTTAATTCATCTAAAAATATATTTAAACCCGCTATCTTATTATATAATTTATTTTTATGGTTTAACGGTATCTTATTTTTAAGATTGTAGTATTCATCACTAAACGACTGTTGTTGAACTAATTGAGTCAACACAGTAAGTGACTGTTGTAATTCGCTTACTGATAACGAACCGGTTTTACGGCTTCGACCGTCATCGGGAGTGAGCGCACGCACATTATTTATGAATCGTAACATATATGCACAAGCCCGTTGTAAAAGATTAAACAATGAGAAGCGATCAAGGTCAACTACTTGAAGAGACTGATTACAACTTAAATTAATTATGGTTTGTGATTTAACTTCCGGTAATTCGGTAGTTAATATTTCTTCATTATTATTCGAGAAAATAAATGTGTTAGGTTCACGTAAAAACGTTGGACCGGTCCACCATATGTGATTGTTATTATATTTTAACGACTCTAAGCTGGCTCCTCTTGTTATGAGGTCAGCAGGGTTCTCGGTACCCTTAACGTGCCGCCATAAGATGTCGTCAGTAAGTTCGTTGATTTGTACTACACGATTTTGTACAAACGTTTTGAGTGAGTGAGGGGACATGCGTAGCCATCCTTGCACTATGGTCGAATCTGTCCAGAAATAAACCTTATCGAATATTAAACGTAGAGAATTTTTAATTTTACTATATAACTTCGCCTTCGCACCTACCAGCGCACCGCATAATTCGAGCCTAGGTATGCTTACAATTTTTATAGGTGCTAATTTGCTTTTTGCTCATAATAAATGCACAGAGATAGGTATAGAATGCTCACAGCTATCACGGCAAGATCTGATATACGCACATGCACCGTACGCCTGTTGAGATTAGATATGAGCGCCGCGCCGGCGCGCCGCCGTCGCCGTGAGTTCATGTCGACGCGTCGTCGCCGCGTGAAGCACACGGCGCGCCGTCGCGACGAGTCGCAACTTGCTCTCCCGCTCGCACGCGCGGGTCGGCCGTATTAGTTCGCCTAATCGCCTCGCGACTCTACGCTCGCTCGTCGCTCACACTCAGACCTCAGTCGAGTCGAATATTTCACCGAGTGAACGTGTATTGTTGTGTGGTGGTAACAATGGCAGCAACTTCGACTACTATTGATGTTTATAAAACGAAAATAAAGAGTATTTATGTGACCCCAATGAAAAATCTTTCCACAAATAAGCCGAAACATACACATAGTTTTTGCTGGACAGAATTTGGTCAACTAGCGGTAGAAGTAAACGGAAAACGAAGGACTGTTCTAGGTGAAAATGTGTTTTGTGCTGTGTGTCTAAGAAAGGCTAAAAATGAAGATGAGGATGCTTTGTTTTCAAAGTAAGTTACCTACTTTTGTTTAAAATTCTTAGTAGACTGGAAATTCATCACTTAAAAAGAAATAAGTAAAGTCATGCGATGTTTAAACGTTTAGGTAATAATTTTGTCTTTTATTTATTTTTCAGGGCCCAAGTGAAAGGTTACGGTAAAAGCATAGCCACAAGTAATCTACTCAGACATTTAAAAGGTGCACATGGCTTAGACGATACACTAAAATCACAAACTTCGACCATAAAAGAGTTTTTTACTCCAAGAACCAGTGGCAGAATCAGATGCGGAAGTAGTAAGAAGAGCGATAAATGGTTGCTGTCCCGAGATTTGGCTCTTTGGTTCGCTAGGTCACTGATGCCATTTGATACTGTGGACAATGATGCAATGATAGACTTTCTAAAAAAATACAGCGTCATTGTTTCCGAAACAGACTTGCCATCGAGACACAATATAGCGCGAGAAGGACTGGAAGATGTGTACAACAGTATGCTGGCTTATATAAATGCTTTTATTTCGAAGCAAAGTCCTCGCTTCGGTGCCTTGACTGCCGATATGTGGACTGATAAATACAGACGGCGCAATTATATCACTTGTACGTACCATTTTATTTCTGAAGATATGACTCTCATTAAATTTACACTGGCTACCAAACAAGTTACCAAGAAACACACTGGCGAAACAATCCGTGACGAAATTATGGAGGTGTTGCGCAGTTTTAAAATAGACCAAAAAGAGATTTATTTAGTCACGGATGCAGGTAGTAATATGAAACGAGCAGCAAACTTATTAGGATTCAATAACCACCTCTGCATTGGTCATGGTCTACATAATCTAGTCAATGTAAATGGCATCGAAAACACCAGAGAAATATCCAAAATTTTAAGGAAATGCAAAAGGCTTGTTAAGCATGTTCGATACAGGGCACCAAGTGTTGAAGCCGCTGCATCTGCAAATCAGCAACAGACGCTTTCTTCTATTGAAGAATTTGAAGAATTCGCCGAACATCTGGAAAATGCCGACGACTCAACAGATTCTGAATCCGAAACAACTGAGACACTTGAAAGAGCTTCCACTTCAAGACAGCGTTTGCAGCCCCCTCCAACTATTAAAACGAGCACAAGCACAAGATGGCATAGCATTTTGATGATGCTACAAAGCATTTCTAATTACGCAAATCGACAGCCTATAATCACACTTCTCAACGAAATAGGACGAGGTGATCTCGTATTACAAGATACCGAATACGAAACCATTGAGGCTTTGATAAAGTTCCTAGAGAATTTTAAGAAAATCGTTGAAGTTCTAAGTTCAGAAACTCAACCTACCATGAATCTAGTTCTAGTATTTCGCTCAGAAGTGAAAAGATTGCTTGAAGAAGCGAGTGATGATGAACCGCTCGTTATAGCTAGGCTCAAAAATAACATGCTTGAGGGTCTGGAATCCCGATTTCCTCTAACCGATGTGGTCGTTGCGGCAACTTTGCTTGACTGTAGATTCCATGCCATTAATGAAATTGATGAATACATGCAAAGAAAAGAAGTCACTAAGGTTTCATTCTTATCGGCAATGGTCAGGACTCGCTTGACAACAGAAGATATTCGTCAAAATGAAGTTATTGATTCCGCTAAAGCTGGGCCTTCTTCTGCTAGTTCTTCAAACTTTCTACTGGATTTGGCGCGAAAACACAGCACCACTCAACGTGATTCCGGGACTGCTGTAGAAAATGAATGTTGGAAATATTTCAGTACAGCATGTCCTGAAGATTTAGAGCCTTACGGTGGAGACGTTCTACAGTACTGGAAAGACAGGAAAACTTCTATGCCATCATTGTATGCTCTTGCACGCTCAATTTTGAATATACCAGCCACCAGCACGCCGAGCGAGAGAGTCTTTTCCACGGCTGGACTCGTGATAACCGCGAAACGTTCACGACTAAATCCTTTGAGGCTAAATAGGATAGTATTTATCCATGACAATTATGGCAAAGAATCCTTAAACGAATAAACGGTGTTTTTGGACATTGTAATCTATGTCGACGCCGACATCTTTTTTTATGTTCATGTGCAGCAATACTCACTTATATGATTATTTTAACAATAAATGGACCTGAAAGAATATGTGAAATTATCTAACTAATTAAAAATACATGATGCCAGGTAGGTACTTTAAATACTTAATTACTTACAATTATGATTGTTTTATGTCTTTAGATTTTTCCATTACTATAGAACTTACTTACATGCATATTTTGACAATGTTATGTTGATAAATATTTTGTTTTTTTATTTTATTTTTATTATTTAGATATATGCGCTGTGATTAAAATGGCTCAGTTTTATTATTCAGTAAGTAAACGTGATCTCCAATTATTTTAAAGACTGTAAAATTATATTAACAATTATTAAAAAATTTAAAGCTTTTTAATATGGTTTTCTTTCAAGTTTTTTTTTAAGAAATCCTTCCCTGATAAAAAAAAATCTAAGGCCCACGGCCGGCCACGCCGCGCCGCCGCGACGCCGCCGCCGCTGTGGGAATTATAAGGCCACGCCGCCGCCGTGGCATTGGCCATCGGCGCTGGTGTATTCCCGCTCGTCCCCTCGACTTCGTCCCCCGAGGGGGACGAACGGGAATTTACAAAAATAATATTTAATTTGTTCCCGATCGTCCGGTGTATTCCCGCTCGTCCCCTCGACTTCGTCCCCCGAGGGGGACGAACAGGAATTTACAAAAATAATATTTAATTTGTTCCCGATCGTCCCAATCCTAATTCAAGAGGGGACGAATGGGAATATGTTCTTCGATTAGTGCCATTCGTCCCACTAAAAAGATTTGTGCAGAAATATGTTTATTAGTTGTTTCGTAGTTTACTTTTAAATTAGTTACTTCGTTAGATTTAATCATTATTTTACAAAATTCTTCTCTATTTTTTTTATGAATTATAAAACGTATCCTAAGTTTATCATTGTTTCATTATGTTTACCTACACTAAATACTATATTAATGTATAACAACTCTGGCGGGAAGCGCCGGCGATGCTGGTAGTTAACAAAAGAGTGCCGATAACATTGTGTTATTATTGTGTTACACCGGACTTCAATAAAAACATAATAGACATCCATATTGATGAATGCAAGAAAAATATAACTTATGATCTGATGTACCTTGCGTACCAGCCGCCTTTCATTCAACAATTTCGAAAATGTTGGACGAAAGACTCGATAAAGTAACTTTACCCAAAGATATACCTAAGTTTACAAACATCAAAAGCACTTTGTATCGCCATCGAAATAGCACTTATAATATGAGTAAAATCACTTTCAACTACGTTAAAACGGAGAGTTCCTCAAAAATTACAATAATTTTTGTTATCAGATTACTGTTACGGTAACACACGCTTACTCATTTTTTGGTCCCAAGAAGCTAAAGAAAAATTGAATTCCTTAATAAATGACTGATTTTTATTTCAAATATGTTTTTTTTACCAATTAAAACCTTAGTCTTATATTCTATATTATTTGGTGGGAGCAATAGACCTAAAAAAAATAATTAATAAATTATTCCCATTCGTCCCCCCAAAAAATTTAGAGGGACCATCGGGAAAATAAATAACGAATTCCCGTTCGTCCCCCTCGGGGGACGAAGTCGAGGGGACGAACGGGAATACACGTCGGCGCTCATATCTAGTTGAGATGCGTCTGTAAATATATGCAGTTCTTTATATCGCGAATCGGTTGTTGTTATATAACGAGGTATTTTAATATTACGTAAATATTGCAGACTAAAAACGAAATTATGACATGTATTTGCAACTTTAATGGGAACCTCTTCATCCCAATCTAGTTTTTGAAGCCATAAATTTTGTAATAACGACTTTGCTGTGATAACTGCTGGCGCCAGCAAACCTAACGGATCATACACCTGTGAAATGAGTGATAAAATTACACGTTTTGTGACTATTGCATCACTTTGAGTGAATTCAGTAGTGAAATGCAATTCATCACTTTCTGTGGACCAGCCTAATCCTAATGTTTTAGATAAATGATTGTTACCTATGTTAAGATCTTTAGTACTGTCAGGACAGACTTTATGACTGAATGTCCACTTATGTAACGGAAAACAACCCTGACACAACACTGCTGCCGTTTTATTACACAAATCGACGAGTGAGTCAAGGTCATCATCCCCAGTGATCAAATCGTCGACGTAGAAATCATCATTAATTGTTCTAGCGACCAAATCATTATCACATTCCCGTGCTAATTGTTGCAAGCATCGCATACTAAGAAAAGGTGCTGATGCAGTGCCATACGTTACAGTTAACAAGGTATATAATTTTAACGGTTTATCAGGATTTTCCCTCCATACAATTAACTGTAAGTTGTGCTGATCTGAATCAATTAAAATCTGCCTATACATTTTTTCAACGTCAGCGCAAGCGACGTATTTATATTGTCTAAACCTCAGTAAAATTGAAAAAATGTCATTTTGTAATAGCGGCCCTATGTATTGTATATCTTATATCATTTAGGGACTTATTAGTTGACGTTGTTGCGCTCGCGTCAAATACAACGCGTAATTTTGTCGTGAGACTATGTTCACGATAAACACCGTGATGCGGTAATATGTAATGTGGTTTATTTAATAATTCGGTAACATTAGATACCAGGGCCTGCAGTCTGTACAAAGATAGCGATCGCTTTACGACAAAATTAATCGGTCGCAAAGCTATAACGATGCGGATTTAAGTTGGTAGCTAATACCGGCGGGTCGCTTCCGGCTCACGTCCACCTTAAATCCGCATCGTTATAGCTTTGCGACCGAATTTTGTCGTAAAGCGATCGCTATCTTTGTACAGACTGCAGGGCCAGGGACATGTGACCCAGTGCCTCATATTCTCGCATAAAATCACAATATAATTGTTTATAGTGTGGTGAACGAGTTAATTTTCTTTCAAGAGATAAAAACCGCTTCTTTGCGGTGGTATATGAATCACCTAACGTATCGACAGATTCCTTCAAAGGAATGCGCACGGTGAACCTACCGTGTGCATCACGCTTTGTGGACTCTGTAAACAATGTTTCACAATAACGATCATCTTTTGATAACGCAAACGATAAATCAGTAAATTCTTCCAACTCCCAAAATTTACGCAATTGAGAATCAATGTGAACAAGATTACATTGTACTTGGTTTATTTTAAACGAATTTTTACTCCGAATAGGGCCAGAAATGATCCACCCTATTTTCGAGTCATATAACGTAGGACCCGAAACGAGCTTAATTTTCTTATTATTTAATAAGTCCCAAAATTTATCCGCGCCTAACCTAATAAAGTAAATTAATATACAAACATCATTGTTTACCCAAAAAAATTTTTTTTTTTTTTTATGTTCACAAATATACATATTTTGTTCAATAACAATTTACTCGCCAAACTAAATAGTTTGTTGGCAAGAGGCGCCTGTTTTTAGACATAAATATTAACAACTAATCTAGTGAACAGATAACCTTATAACAAAACTAACAAAAAAGTACCTAACTAATAACTGTAACCTCTACTATGTGAATTTATTTCTCGGTAACGGCTGAATCCTCGTTACCGAGCAATAAATTCCTCAGTCTTGATCTCAATAAACCTTTACTTAACTTAGGGCTGTGTCTCAGCATATCTATTTTATTAAATAATTTAGGCACTAGGTATCTGGAAGTTCTCTCCCCATAATAATTTGTTGCTTTTGGCTGGACTAGTCTCTTTTCTCTTACACTTCTAGTATTAAATTTATTTTCAATACTGACTTTAAACTTATCACTAAAATAATGTTCTAGGCTTAATACATAATCAACTTTCATATCTACTGGTAGGATTTTACAAATAGAGAATAATTTTTCATACTCTTTGTTACATTTTTTCTTAACCTTCTTACTAACTAGGAACTTAATGATACGTGTCTGTACTTTTTTTATGTCTTGTAAATAAGTTTTAAACGTTCGTCCATATACAATAAGTCCATAGCTAATTAGTGAGTCTGCAAGTGCGTAATACACAATCAGAAGCGTCTGTTTATTCACCACATTATGTAACTGATAAAACTTCCCCAATACAGATCTCAACTTGTTACAAATGTCAGTTACGTGTGTTTTCCAATTAAAATTTGAATCAATATTAAGGCCTAAATATTTAAATGTGTTAACATACTCCAATTTCACACATACGCAAGTTAAATTTATCCCTATGCAGGCACTCGTATGTATGCCCCATTATATCAAGGTCCCTTTTGTGTACAGTTTTAGCTAGCAGATTATGTGGCGAGTATACATGCATGCATTTTGTTTTGGATAGGTTTAGTATAATTCCGTTGTCATGTGCCCATTTCGTGATCTGTTCGAAGTCCTCTTGAATGTACCGTTGTACCTCCGAGATATCCCTCGAAGCATGAACCACACACATGTCGTCTGCATACATAAATACTCGACACCCATTTACAACATTCGACACACTGTTCACGTGCATTATATAGCCCACGGGCCCAAACACTGATCCGGTCGGCACACCGAGATCCACACTTGCCTCTTCACCAGTCACGCCAGCTATGAAAGTGCGTATTTTCCTTTTGTACAGGTAGTTTTGGAACCAGTTCTTGGTGGGACCACGTATTCCGCATTCATCCATCGCCTGTAGTAGTGTGTCGTGATCCAGAGTGTCGAATGCCTTTTTATAATCAATGAAAAGTGCTATCAGCTGTTTACCAGAGTCTGGGCACTCATTAACATAATCACTAAACGCTGTTAGGGCCGAGACAGTACTGCGCCCTCTCCGGAATCCATACTGTGTGTCGGACAATATATTATGACTCTCTAGGAACTTATTGATTTGACTAACAATTACTTTTTCTACTATTTTATCAATGACAGACAGTAAAATGAAGTTCTAAAGGTTCACCGATACTACCGTTAAATGTTTACTAAAGGCTGAGCTTCTTAATCTTAGTGATAATAAGTCTTCAAACAACCAACATTAAAACAGTCATTTGTATGGTCATAATTATTCAAAAATATTAATGAAGAATCAGTCTTCACATAACATCACACTCCTTTGTACTTGGTTATATGCATACATTTTATGGCAAACGTAGTGATATATTTGGGTAGTAATGACCATTGGTAATTGTTATGAAATAACTATAACGAATTACCAAATGTTGGCTTTATTCAACTTATAATTTGTACAGACATTATCTAATATACCATGACAACTTCAAACACTGAAAAGCATAGACTCTTACGGAGTCTTTATGTGGCGACTAAGAAGTTCACCACATTCTCCCCCGCTGCATTCTAGCTTGAGGTGTCGTTGTCCGAGACATTAAGAATTTTTAGTCTGTGCAAAAACAAGTTTTTTATCTGTTAACATTTTTAATCTGTATAAAAAGCGCTGTCGCTCATTCTTCTTCCCTTTCCGCCAAAACCATCAATGTAAACGGACGTGTGCTAAGACCGGCAGGCAATTATATGGAAATTACAGAAAAGTGAAGTTTAATTTACGTTCTGCACCTAACTTCCAAACCACTAAATAAATCTACAACATCCAACATGGTCCTTCGACGATAACATACAAGCTTCCAGTGCTGCCGGTCGACAAGAAACGTGTCCGCGAAAAGGGTGAGACGACGAGACGCCGCCATTACGGGTCTCAGAAACCGAGCGACAAAAATCAATTATGTTCTTTGGATCGTTACAAATTCACCTATCTTCTCTGTACGCCGTATAAGTGAACGCATCTACTTCCACGAGCAGTCGAGACAGATCAAGAATTTCAAGATTTAAACCCTGTTCCACACGCCGTGTACAACTTAACTACTTCCACGTGCAGTCGTGACCAAGGTCAAGATTTTTAAGGTTAGCATCCTACTCCATACGCCGCGCAAGTCAACCAAGGTATCTACCTACTTTTGCGAGCAGTCAGGAGCCAAGCAAATCATCGTTTTCCTGTGTTCAAATCAAATCAATCAAGAAACAAGCTTCATATCCTGAAAAGAAACTATTGGCAACACTGTGGCGCTGGCGCCGTCCAAGTTTGGCCGTTCGCCACCAATCGTACGTCAAGCTAAACATAAAAGTTATTGTTTTGTTTATTTCTGTGTTTGGTTAGCAAAAGCACGCTGCTTGTGAAACTGTAAAGTGAAAATTATTGTAGGTAAAAGTAGATTCTAAGTAACTTTAAGAATGGATGGTGAGGCAAATAAGTTAGGGCTCACAGAGCTTGCCACTCTAGTGAGGTCTAGGGGTTATGTCAAGGGCACTATCACGAAAGCAAAAAACTTTATGACAGAAAAACTTACATCATTGGGTACCGAAACAGGCGGCTATGTAAATGTTTCCGTAATTAAACTGAGGCGCGAGCGGCTAACCTCAGCCTTTGACGAGTACAATAGGCTATGCCTCCAGATCCATATGCTGGACGAAAAAGACTCTGAAGATACAGGTAACATTGAAAGCATCTACTTTGAAGTCGCAGCCCAAATGGACGATTTAGTTAATAAAAGCTCTCTAAAGACCACTATCTCTGCCCCCACTTCAACTTCCAAGCCATCGCACGATATAAAATTGCCACATATCACTATTCCCACCTTCAGTGGAAAATATTCTGACTTTTATGCATTTTATAACATGTTTGAATCTGTTGTTGGGTCCACAAACAAGCCACTGGTGCAAAAATTGTACTACTTAAAAACATTTCTTACAGGAGAAGCACTAGCACTTATTCAAAACTTACCGCTGGCTGATGACAGCTATTTAGAAGCTGTAAATCTGCTGAAACAGCGTTATGAGAACAAGTTCCAAATAATAAATGAGCATATCAGCATGCTCTTGGACCAGAATGCAGTAACTAAGTCAGTACCTATAGCACTCCGAGCCTTTGTTTCCACATGTCAGCAGCACATTGCTGCTCTCAAAAACATGGGGGAGCCTGTTACACAGTGGGACAGTATCCTAGTTTACCTTTTGTCCAAAAAATTAGACATCCTCTCTAGCCGTGCCTACCAACTCGAACGTGATCAAGCAGAGAAGCCAAACATGAATGACTTCTTGTCATTTTTGGAGAGGCGAGCTCTTGCTTTGGAGAACACTGACAGCATTTCTGCCTGCAAGCCGCAGCAGACACAAAGGTATGCATCAAATGTGGTGTCAGCGATAAACACTGCAAAGGAGACACCAAGCTGCATTTATTGTAAGTCCAATCACAAAATTTTTCAATGCCCTAGTTTTAAGCTTGCACCGTCTGAGAAAAGACTATTATTTGCATCACAACACAAGCTATGTGAAATCTGCCTAACAAGCCATCCGAAAACAAAATGTCGCTTCCATTTTAAATGCAGTGTCTGCAAGAAGCCTCACAACTCCTTGTTACATAAGGATGAGGGCATCCCAGCAGCACTTCCGACAGTGACTTTGATGTCCGGTGCATCGCATGGCCAAGTTTTACTGCCTACAGCTTGGGTCAGGTTATATTCAAACACAGGAACGGTGATAAACTGTAGAGCACTTTTAGACAGTGGCTCACAAGCATGCTTTGCTACACAAAAGCTAGTAAGCCACCTAGGTGGCACGCTTAATTGCACGAATAGCAACATTATTGGCATAACCAATGCTGAACAAACAATTACTCACTCGATCAATGTCGAAGTGCATTCACAGGTATATCCATACAAAGCTAAAGTGAGATGTCATGTGGTGCCTCAAATCACATCAAAATTGCCACAACAAACTTTTGACATCTCACACTTACTGACAAAGCTACCAGATCCTAGCCAGCTTGCTGATCCTAACTTTTATAAGCCTGGCATACATCTGCTTTTAGGCGCTGCTTTTAGGCGTTTAGGCAGACATACATCTGCTTTTAGGCGCTGACATTCTTTTTCAGGCCCTCCTGCCACAACCTGCTGCTACTGAGGAGAGTGGGGGTGCTGCTGCTGCCAGCCACCCAGATCAGCCGAGACTGCTTCACACCTCCTTCGGCTACATCATCGCAGGGCAGATTGCAACATCATCAGCTGCTAACAAGGTGGTCTCTCTCTTTTGTAATACCTGCGAATCAGACATTAGTGAGTCCTTATCCAAGTTTTGGAAGCCTGATCAAGTCGATGAAATATACCCAGAGAAATTACCTGAGGTAGAGCATACTGAAAACCATTTCAAAGATAATGTTGACTTTAACAATGATAAATTCCAAGTGACAATGCCCCTTAAGGTCCCTTTGGTTGATATGAACCACGAATTAGGAGATTCCTTTCACTTGGCATTAAGCCGATTTTTAAATCTTGAAAATAGATTTGCTAAAGATCCCAAACTTTTTGAGGATTACAAAAAATTTATCGATCAGTATGTCTCACTTGGTCATGCAAAATACATAGATTTAAATCAATATGATTTATCCAAAGACCCTATCTATTTTCTTCCCCATCACCCTGTGATCAAAGAAGACAACAAAACAACCAAGTTGAGAGTTGTTTTCGATGGGTCTGCGAAAACTAAAAATAAAATATCACTCAATGATATGATGATGAATGGTCCAGTTGTCCAAAAGGATCTATTTGACGTATTGACTGCATTCAGACTTGACAAACACTTCTTCATTTCTGACATAAAAATGATGTTTCGATTCATTATGCTCAATCCTCAGCAAAGACCACTTCAAAATATTCTTTGGAGAGACCGGCCCAATGAGGACATCAAATGCATACAATTGCAAACTGTAACATACGGCCTAAAAACATCTTCCTACCTAGCCACAAGATGCCTCATTGAACTGGCTCAACGATTTAAGGGTCAATTTCCCTCAGCAGCATCCGTTCTAGAGAACAACACATATGTAGACGATATATTAGCTACGCATGACAATGAGGAAGAGCTAGTCAAATTACAAAAGGACCTAGTTCGACTTCTTTCTCTGGGTGGGTTTCAACTGCACAAATGGTCTTCAAACAGTGCCAAGGTGCTAAGCAATATCCCAAAGGAAAAACAGTACTTTGGTGAGGTAGACTTAGATAAGGATGATCTCTCTGTCAAAACTCTAGGAGTCAACTTTGACATGCGAACTGACACCTTCAAGCTGTCCACCTCACAACCATGCTCAGTCACACACCACACCAAAAGGCAAATCCTGAGCTACATCAGTAAGTTCTTCGACCCTTTAGGACTAATGGGACCAATATTTGTTCAGGCAAAAATCATCATGCAGCTGCTATGGGCTGAGAGCATAGGTTGGGATGAGAACCCGCCAGATCATGTTAGGGACAAGTGGATAGAATTCGCCAAAAGCTTATCAGAGATGGAGCCACTTTACATTCCAAGATGCATTAAATCATCTACTGAGGCTACCATCCAACTTATAGGTTTTGCAGATGCATCACTCATAGCACATGGCTGTTGTCTATACCTGCGAGTAGTAGACTCTAATGATGAGGTAAGTATGAACTTGATATGCTCAAAGTCCAGGATCAATTCCCACAAAAACAAACTGACGATACCCAGGTTGGAGCTCAATGCTGCCTTATTGCTAGCCCGACTGGCCCACAAGGTACTGGTGAGTCTACACAATAAAGCATTAAATCCTCAAACCCATATGTTTGTGGATTCGCAAATAGTGCTTGCATGGATCAACACAGACATTGCAAAGCTGAACACCTATGCTGCCAACAGAGTCCGGGTAATTAATGACTATTCATTAAAGAATTCTCTTAGCTGGGGGTATGTAACAACAACTGAAAATCCTGCAGACTGTATTAGCAGAGGACTGCTACCTCATGAGCTAAAAGGCCACACCCTATGGTGGCATGGCCCATCACTACTACATGACAAAAAGGTAACAATACAAAATGCTTATGGTGAACCTTCTCTTCCTCCTGTTGATGTTCAGGCAGAGAGCAAGCATGATATTTTGGTACCGGTGGCTTGTCCAACAGTAACAAATGATAACAAAAATTGCATTCTGCAATCAATAATAGAAAAGTTTTCTAATATAACAAAAATGACCAGAGTCTTAGCTTATGTTCTTAGATATCTCAACAATTTAAAGCCCAGCTCTACAAAATGCAAAGAAAGCTTTCTGTGTGTTAACGAGTTAGACAGTGCACTATCGCTATTGATAAGGTCTGAGCAAGAAAAATACTTTAGCAAAGAAATTAAATGTATTCTAGCTAATGATCTATACAATGGCAATCTGAAGTCGCTACATCCTTTCATAGGTCAAGACAAATTGTTGCATGTAGGTGGCAGGCTTCATCATGCCACTCTACCATTTTCCAAAATGCACCCGATTATATTGCCAAAGAATTCAGTTGTCACAGAGTTGATCATTAAGCGCGAACATATCAGGCTTTTACATGCAGGACAAAAGCTAGTTTTAAGTAGCATTAACCAAAAGTATTGGTTAACAGATGGCTTGAGATGTGTAAAAAAAAAACATTCACAAATGTATTATCTGCTTCAGGTTGAAGGCTGAGGCCACGAGTCAGCTGATGGGGTCTTTGCCTGCCGACAGAGTTAACGCGTGTCGTCCCTTCGAGAAGGTATAGTAGGCATGGACTTCGCTGGGCCAATTTCCGTGAAGCAGAGTCGCATCAGAAAACCAGTAATAGGAAAAGGTTACATCCTAGTAATAGTCTGCTTTGTCACCAAAGCCATTCATCTTGAGCTCGCGTCAGATTTAACAACAGACACATTCCTAGCATGCTTCAAGAGATTTGCAGCTAGACGAAATTTACCCAGCGCTGTCTACTGCGATAACGCGTCGACTTTTAAGGGGGCGAAGGCCCGATTAGGTGATCTATATCGGCTACATGGTGGTGACAGGGCACATCAAGCACAGGTGCAGACATTTGCTGCTGAAAAAGGAATACAATTTCACTTTATACCAAGTTACAGTCCTGTGTTTGGTGGGCTTTGGGAAAGGTCTGTAAAAAGTGTAAAACACCACCTCAAGCGTGTAATGGCGGGAGCGTTACTGACGTATGAGCAAATAAACACTATACTCACTGAAGTTGAAGCGGTCTTAAACTCGCGTCCCATTAGCGCTATGTCTGCAGACCCTTCAGATTTTTCATGTTTAACACCCGGGCATTTTTTAACCGGTGCTCCAATGAACTCATATCCTGAGAAAGACGTCAGCGACACTCCCACCAATCGGCTCAAATTTTGGGCTCTGTTATCTAATATGAAACAGATATTCTGGAAACACTGGAAAAACGATTACCTCACTACACTGCAGAATCGTCCTAAGTGGCACAACATTTTGCCAAATGTAACTGTAGGTACTCTAGTTATACTTAGGGAACAAAATGTGCCTCCTTTGCAATGGCCTTTGGCCCGTGTAACGA
This sequence comes from Diarsia rubi, assembly GCA_932274075.1. Classification (NCBI taxonomy): domain Eukaryota; kingdom Metazoa; phylum Arthropoda; class Insecta; order Lepidoptera; family Noctuidae; genus Diarsia; species Diarsia rubi. The sequence goes on along the minus strand of OW026424.1, from coordinate 11,199,723 downwards.
AAGTCTTTCCAGGCACTAAAGATGGCGTTGTAAGAGCCATAGAAGTAACGACATCCAATGGGCACTCTCATCGGAGATCCATTACAAAAGTATGTGTATTACCAATAGATAATAATTAAGATATTTTTAGCTCATAGTAGCATTTAAGTTAATATAGATATGTGTCTCATTTAAGACTTGTGAAGTCACTCTATTGTTGCATCCCTATGTGGGTGTTAGAAATAAGTTATTTTACAGAATTAAAATTAATTGTACTAAGCTAATAAGAAAATTGTAACAATTCTAAGTTACGCTCACAGCAATGTCAGCAAATAATGTAGGTAATTAATAATTGTTAAAGTTGCATAAAAAATGTAAACAAATTTTCAAGGAAATGTAATTTAATAAGTGTTACAGAGATAACAAACAGTTTTAGTAGTTTATAAAGAATACAATAATGTATAACTTAGCGATTTATCAGAATAATTTGACTGTGTTTTTAACACTAGGTAGGTACAATAATTTAACTTTTGGTTTATATAGTTAGCATTTCTAGCTTGATCTAGTAATATTGTAAACCTTTCCAAGGGTCAGTTCGATTCTTTTAAGGCCCCAGCATGTCCGAGACATTAAGAATTTTTAGTCTGTGCAAAAACAAGTTTTTTATCTGTTAACATTTTTAATCTGTATAAAAAGCGCTGTCGCTCATTCTTCTTCCCTTTCCGCCAAAACCATCAATGTAAACGGACGTGTGCTAAGACCGGCAGGCAATTATATGGAAATTACAGAAAAGTGAAGTTTAATTTACGTTCTGCACCTAACTTCCAAACCACTAAATAAATCTACAACATCCAACAGTCGTAGTCTTGCAGATAGGCAGGTGGCCTTCTATTTCTTGTAGTTGGCCGAATCGAAGGAGTATCTGGTGCAGTACTCTCTGTAGAGACAAAGGAGGAGTCACTTTCTGTTTCTACAGTTTCGGTGCGTTCGTCTTCTTCCCCGCTTTCTATTCCTGTTGGGGCTAAATGTCTGTTAGACACGGTCGTTTCTCGCCCGTCGCCTAGTCTCACAAAGGAATAATCCGGATTGGACTCCAACAGCTCGACTTCCTCGACTATCGGAGAGTATTTATTGGTTCTGTTGTGCTTTTTGAGTAGGACAGGACCGGGTGTTAAAAGCTAAGTAGGTACCGAATGTCCGTTATTAGATTTTCTACTATGTACAAACATCATTTCATGAGGAGTTTGGTTCGTTGCTGCACATAGCAGAGATCTCATTGAGTGCAGTGCGTGATTAAGTACCATTTCCCATTGCTCGATTTTTGATTCCTGTGATTTCAGAGCTAATTTATTTATTTATTTAAACTTTATGCACAATAGTGATACATAGGCGGACTTAATGCCACAAGGCATTCTCTACCAGTCAACCTTAGAGTAAAAAAGACAACATTGTGGTAGGCTACAAAATAACTTTAAAAAAAAACAATATAAATTAAAATATGTACACATATATATACTTACTAATTGTATTGTCCTCCAAATTGTTCCATTTGTGCGCTCTATTTTACCATTACCTGTAGGTTATAATGCTGTCGTTCGACTTGTAGATATACCTCTACTACGTAAGTAATCCTTTACTTCTTTTGACATGAAAGCGGAGCCACGATCGGAATGAACATAAGCTGGCAATCCAAATGTGCAGAAAAGACTTGATAAATGTTTCATTACAGTCGCAGTGGAAACGTCTTGGCACGGATTCCCGTGCGAAAGGAAATCGAGAATAATTGTCTACAATGGTCAGTACCTAAGTACTTAGACGAAGATGACGGTACTGGTCCTTTAAAGTCGATATTCAGTCTTTCGAATGGTGAAGTAGCTTTTATTAACTTGCTGTTATTTTTGAAAAGACGAGGTTTCACAACTGCACAGACCGAATACATGCATTTGTCATCTTTCTAACGAGATCTACCGAAAATGGTAGATTTGTCACGCCAAACGGGATACGACAAAATTGATACAGTTTCCCGCATGCCTCAAATGCTGTGTATTGTTTTTCTGCTTCCATTATAGATATCTGATGGTAAGCGCTTTTTAAATCAATTTTAGAAAATAAGTTTTATTTTGAAATATCATTCACCATTTATCCATATTTGGTAAAGGGTAGGCATCCAAATCTGTGTATTTATTAATGGTCTGAGAATAGTCTATTACCAATCGTTTGCGGTGATTTTCATTTTTGGTGATTAAGAACTTGTGCTCGCCAAGGTGATCTGCTTTCTACGATAACTCCGTCTGATTTATTTTATTTTAGCTGATTTATTTCTGTTTCTATGAATTTCAGATCATCGTTACTGTATTTTCTAGACTTTACAGCAATTGGTAAGCAGTTGGAATGTAAATTCGAAAATAAAAGAACTGGTGGAACAAATGAAGCCAGCACACTACATATTTGTAATGGATTTCTAGATCCACCGAAATTAATTTCAAGTTTTGAGTGTTATTTCAGTATATTATGTCCTATGATGACATCAGCGCAAAGATATTTTACGATAAGCACAGTGAAGCTTTTTCGTAAACATTGCCATTTATAACAATCTTTGCTTGAAATAGCCCTTCGCAATTGATTGTGTGAATTGTTTGGGCCATTGTTACAGATTCAGTACATTCTGTTTTCTTAAAAGAAGAATTCGAAAAGAAATCATGACTGATAAGCTTTTTGAGCTTACAGAGTCAATTAAGGCATTTGCTTTTATGCCGTTAACTTCAATGGTGACGACTGATTTCTTTAAACTAGCCGGAGTAGCAACCGCAGTAACTTTTTTAAATTCTTATTCAGGAGATCCATCAGTAGCAGTAGATGCGTTCAGATTTGTCCTAAGGTTCCTACAAACGTTATCAAAATATCCCCTTTTTTGTCAATTTTGACAATTGGCATTATAAGCCGGGCAATTTGACGCCGGTGAATTTTTGTCCACAGAAAAAGCATTGTCTCGAATGGTATCCTGATGTTAGCAGTTTCTTCTTATCTTCGGTTGGCGACTTTGGCAACGCCATGACAAGAGATTCACCAATACAGGTAGTATTATTGAAAGATTGCGCATTATTTTCAGCAGTTTCAATTGCCTGTGCCTGGCTAGCAGCTTCATCCAACGTCAGGTTAAAATTTTCTAGCAAACGCTCACGAATTTTATGCGAAGAAATGCTAGAAATAAATGCGTCTCTTATCTACTAAACCGTGACAACTTCAAACACTGAAAAGCATAGACTAGACTCCTAAGGAGTCTTTATGTGGCAACTAAGAAGTTCACCACACACACAAAACTTTGCTAGATAAAGGTGCACGCGTGGCCTTTTTGGGTTATGAAACGTTTTAGTAGTGCAAGCATGACTTAAATAGCCCTAAAGATTTTGGTACAGGTTTCATTTATTTGTACATATTATATATTTTTTGGATGGGGCTGTTTAGGGTAACGATTGTTTTTTTGGTGGTCATTCAATTTCATCCCCTAATTTATTATTGTTATTTTATTGAAGTTACAACACTGTCTCAATCATGTTTTTTTTCCTGACAACATTAGCCGGTTTCCATTGTTCATGCCTGCCATTGAGATCGTGATTTCTTTACGCCGTTTTCCATTCCCGCAGATCACGAGGAAATCTAGATAAGTTCTTTGTGTTGGAAGTGATACAAATTTTAAAAAATAATGGCGTTACACGTACCTAAAGCTCCGGGGATACCCCAAATGATGAAAGAAGGGGCACGGGTAAGAATATCAATACATAACCAACAATTTGAGCACCCACTCCGAACCGTTCATCTGTTTTAATATTTTCTCATAACTTCTTGTGTTTTCACTTACAATAGCCAATTATTTGTAAAACATTATGCCATTGATAAAAACTAAGTTTTTTTTACTAAAATAATGATGGGTTTGTCAAACACGCCTTACAAAAAAATGTAAGTAATGCATTTTAGAACTTCTGGAAGAATTAAATTATAGTCTAAATTGGCCTGCTGCAGTTATTTAATGTCCCTTTAAGTTTTGTTTACATCCATACACTCCCCACAAAAATTTACCGTATTTTCTTCTAGATGTTCTCAGGCCTTGAAGAAGCAGTTTACCGAAACATAAATGCATGCAAACAATTCTCCCAAAGTGTCCGTTCAGCTTATGGTCCCAATGGAATGAATAAAATGATCATCAACCACATTGATAAACAATTTGTAACAAGTGATGCTGGTACTATCATCAGAGAACTTGATGTAGAACATCCCGCTGCTAAATTGATGGTACTGGCCAGTCAGATGCAAGATTCGGAAGTTGGCGATGGCACTAACTTTGTAATAGTCTTCTCTGGAGCCCTTCTGGAAGCGGCTGACGAATTGTTGCGTTTGGGTGTAACACCTAGTGAGATTGCCGATGGATATGAGAAAGCTCTCGAGAAATGCATGGAAATTCTGCCTACACTTGTTTGTGAAGAAATTAAAGACTGCAAAAATGTTGATGCAGTAATCAGAGGAATCACTCCCTCAATCATGTCTAAGCAGTATGGTTATGAAGATTTTATTGCTGCACTGGTTGCCAAGGCGTGTATTGCTATTTTGCCTGAAAAGACCACATTCAATGTTGATAATGTCAGAATATGCAAGGTATGTATTGATGTTTTTCTTATTCATAGGTGTTTTCATTCATAGATGTTTTCTGCTACACCCGAATGAATTATATTTTTTTATCATTTCGCCCATGATTGTCACTTAAAGTTATAAGTAACTTATTCACAGACAGTATAGATTATTATTAAGATATGCATTTGTGTTTTTTTTAGATACTTGGATCAGGACTACTCCAGTCTGAAGTTCTTTCTGGTATGGTGTTCAAGCGAGAGGTTGAAGGAGATGTGCCTTCTGCTACTAAAGCTAAAGTTGCTGTGTTTTCTTGTCCTGTGGATATCACCCAGACTGAAACTAAGGGTACAGTGTTGATAAAATCCGCTGATGAACTGCTAAACTTCAGCAGAGGAGAGGAGTCTCAGTTGGAGAAACAAATCAAAGAGATTGCTGATGCCGGAGTCAAAGTTGTTGTGGCTGGTGCCAAGTTTGGCGACATGGCTTTACATTTTTTGAATAAATATAGTGTGATGGCTATTCGCCTCAACTCTAAGTTTGATATTCGCCGCCTTGCAAGGACCGTAAATGCTACTGTAAGTTAAACATTACTTATTATGAACTTCAGAATCAACAACAAATAAGCATATTGCCTTATTTTTCTAAATATTCAATGTTGTTCTACTTGCACATCATGTGTTAGCTTTCAATAAGAAATAATTCTAATGTCATATTGACTTCTGATGGACTTTTTATTGGCCACTTATCATGTATGTAATTTGAAATTTAGTTTTCTATACATTAGCCAGTAACCCTAGTAACTCGAGCAGTATTAGATTCTTTGTTAAAAAAAATGGTGTGGTCTAGAAATCCTAATAGATTTCTGAGAACATTCAATTAATACCAGGTTACTAGTATTTAAGAGTTGATCAAAAATGGAAACATGTAAACATAAAATTGTTAGCAAAGGGTAACTAAAATATTTTTAAGGTGCTGCCAAGACTTATTACACCAACTGCTGAAGAGCTTGGATATTGTGATTCTGTTGGTGTTGAAGAGCTAGGAGACACTCGTGTCGTTTGTTTCCGCATGGACAGCTCAGAATCGCGCATATCCACAGTCGTTATCAGAGGGTCTACTGATAACTACATGGATGACATTGAAAGAGCTATTGATGATGGTGTCAACACATTCAAAGGAATTGCCAGAGATGGAAAGTAAGTTGTTTTTATTTTATGGCTTGTGTAAACGCCTACCAAAAAAGAACCCATTGTTACCAAAAAATTCGAAATGCCTCCTAGAATGGATAAATGCTCACCAAATTGTGTTTTATAAAGTATTGTAGAAATTAACCTATTTTCTTTTTTATTCTATGCCATAAAAATTTATAAACGCGTTTAACCTTAAGCTACTGAAGTAAATTTAATTTCACGTAAACACTGACGCTTTGGGCAAAATGTAATCTAACTACGACTACATAAAGTAGTTGGCAATCATAACTACTAACTACACAGAATAATCGAAAAATGTAGTTTAAAATTTTAACTACAAACTAGTTGCAATCACGATTACTTGATTACTGTTAAGCGAAGAGGGCTATGCTCAGAGTTTCCTTGCGTGATCGAATCAGAAATGAGAACATCCGCATGAGAACCAAGGTTACCGATGTAGCCCGAAGAATCGTCAGACTTAAGTGGCAATGGGGGGGCACATTGCTCGCAGAACGGATGGCCGATGGGGCCGAAAAGTTCTGGAGTGGTGACCGGAAGACGTTGCGTTGAAAGGTCTCCCACTAGGTGGACAGATGACCTGGTGAAAGTTGCGGGGACCCGCTGGATGCGAGACGCACGGGACCGGTCAATGTGGCGACACCTGGGGGAGGCCTATGTCCAGCAGTGGATGTCTTCTGGCTAAAATGATGTATGATGAAGCAGGCATTGTATTGATACTTGTTATAACATAGGTTCTGGCAATACTGGAAGTTTGACTAAAAATAAAGTTTTAAAAAGACTATTCTCAACATAAAACCTGATTTTTTGCAGGTTTCTACCTGGTGCTGGCGCGACAGAAATTGAATTGGCGCAGCAACTTCTGCAGTACGCCGACACACTGCCAGGCTTAGAACAGTATGCAGTAAGAAAGTTCGCTGTAGCTTTGGAGAGTATCCCACGTGCTTTAGCAGACAATTCTGGAGCCAATGCCACAGAAGTTGTCAACAATATATACAAAGCTCACAAGGTAATTGTTGTTGTTTTGTTGAACAAATACTCTTTGTTAGAAATTTTATTGAATTCACATGCCTATGGAGAACCCACCTGACTGCTAATATGTAGATTGTTAGATAATATACATTGCAATGCAGTTTTTCAAACCAAATTTGGTTAAACGAATAAAATCTGCAGGATATATTTTTTTCGATTTTTCACCCGACCGGCGGATCCTGAATCTATTTTGGGGGGGGGGGGGGGGGGGCACACGTAGTCTAGTCAAAAAAAGATTTGTGGTTTATTTTTGTTCCACGCCGCCGAAAAATATGAACAAAAAAATAAGCGTGTATGTCGATGTATTTCTTTTTGCAATAAAACACATAAGTACACGCATATTTTTGACCATTTGAAAAAATTGAGGTTTGGTTTTTTGCAAATATCTCTAAAACAGTTTGACAATCATCAACTTTAAAAAAGAAGTGGAAATTTCGTAACAAAAGACTTCCGAAACTGTAGCACCACCACCAATATTGATAACTGAAGACCTATCTATAGAGACCCCACACGAATAGGTATAATAAAAAAATATTTTTTAGTTTCAGTTCCATGAATGGGCGATTTTTATATAAAAATCGTAAAACGGTTCACAGAATACACAAAGTTACCTACCAAGTTTTTACTGTGTGGTCTTATAGTTTCCGAATCAAGTGGCTGTGACATACGGATGGAATCTATAAGGGTGCCTTTTTTTGCCATTCGGCTACGAAACCCTAAAAAGTAGCAGTTAATGGAAAAGAATCCTATAAAGTTAATTACGTAGCCTTAGTAGTGGCTCCTTCCTATAAAATCAGCTATGTATCAGAAAAAGTCCCTTCAAAATCGGTCGGGTTGTTTCGGAGACGAGCCGTAATAAACAGAAAGACAAACATTTAATAAAGAAGTTGTTACAAATACCGCAAATGCTTTCACTAAAAAAATGCTTTTATTTATTTGTATAGGTAGTTGTTTTACTATACTTACTGTATTTTTCAGGAGGGCAACAAAAACGCCGGTTACGACATTGAGTCGGAAAACAACGGTGTATGTGACGCTAAGGAGAAAAATATAATAGATTTATATGTTCTAAAACATTGGGGACTCAAATATGCCGTTGGCGCAGCTGCGACTATTCTCAAAGTGGACCAAATCATTATGGCTAAAAGAGCAGGAGGACCAAAACCTAAAGCACCGGCAGGAAGCGATGATGAATCTTAAGCTTTATTTAATAGATCACAACTAATATTAAACTCGCAAAGTATTTTAGTTAAGTTCTCAGGATATTAACCCTTCTGTGCAGTGGGTGAAAATATAGCAACAAAACTGCATTTAATTTCAAAGAAATAATTTACTTTTAAAAAGCCTTATCCTTTGTTTCAGTTGCATATTTATTTTTGTTGTAGGTTTTCTTCATTATAGTACCTATCTAATAATGAAATAAAACTAAAAGCACATACGTGACAATATATATTTGCTACTTTATTACTCAGAATGGATAATAATTAATAAAATATTTAACACAATTTGCATGTTTTTATTAAAACTCTACTTTGTACAAAAAAAAAGACAATAGGAAAAAGTTTAAAATTAAAACATATTTATATAGTTTATTTACATTTAACTAAAGTATGTAGGTTGTACTATTTTGTTCGATAACTTTTTGCCATCTTGTAGGTAGGGACATGATCCCATTGCTATAGAAATTTTGGGACTTCTGATCAAAATACCGCGACAAGTGGTTTTGGCAGTCCTCTCGTGATGTCAACCTGCCTAAAGAATTTTGAAGAGACCGAAACAGGTGAAAATCTGAAGGTGCAAGGTCAGGACTATACGGCGGATGCATTAACACCTCCCAGCCAAACTATCTTAATTTTTGCTGAGTGGTTAAAGATGTGTGAGGTCTATGATCACACATAATTATAATAATTCAATCTATGAAAAAAAACATAACATTTCTTAATAGCATTTCTTTTTTTGCTGTCAGATAAGTACTGCTATCGTGTGAAGTTCGCAGCGAGCGCGATCCTATTCTTAGTTGGCTCGCATCTATAGACAACGAATGCACGAGACTTCACGAGAATCACGGAACAACGGTTGCACGTTACAACGAAAACCGTCACACCGAATCACGTGACCCCGAAATAACGTAACAGACAGCAAAACAGAAAAGACTAAATCTATTAATCTATTTTGTTAACATTGACGCATTAGTTAAAATAAGCCCTTTCTAGAATTCAGATGCCTGTTTCTGTCAATAGGGTATTTCACCAAGAAAATCTAATTAGTCCGTTAGATAGATTTCCAAAAAATAATGGACTCTTATATTTTCTTTTTTCGCGTAAGTAAACAAAAGATGAAGACGATACCGTGCTTCGAAAAGTCGTGTGACGTCACAAGGTTAGCACGTTTTTACGCACAAAGTGACGTCAAAAGCCCCCACTCATGATCTTTGACACGTTTTATTTTCGTAAATTGTTATTAATTTGATGAAACAAAAAACACGTATCCAATATTTTTCGACAATCTAACAGACCGAATAGTTAGATATTTTTGGTGAAATTCCCTTTTGTGGACCGATTTTCACATTTTTCTTTGTGTTTGAAAGGGTAAACACCCGATGTGGTTCAAATCAAATCAAAATCATTTATTTCAAGTTGGCCAGTTACAGGCTCTTTTGAATAGTCGAACAAATACTAAATTTTAATAAGCTAATAAACTAAGCTACAGTCCCACTCACAAGGCATAATAACTGTCAGTGTACTGTAGTTGCCGATTCCAAAGCGTTGGTCTCATGAGAAGAATGGCAAGAAACTTCATGGATACTCTTTTAAATCATGATATTGTTACAAAACTTTGGTTACATCATTCATATCGAGATTGGTATATTATCATGTGAGAACGATGTAGCAAGTTGTGCACGATAAGACTGTCGACAGTAAAGCCAAAACGACGATTTAAAAATAATATAATAATTCAAACAAGCCGTGGCAACTAAGAGGTGACCAGTCACAACTGACAGCACCCGTTCACGAGCATGACGCATGGATCAGCCACCATTCCACTCAACTATTTTAAAGGGAACGAAATGACCCGACACACCCGCCACCATCAGCGAGACATTTAAGTGAGCATGACACACTCGCCAGGGCATATCCAAGTCAAATAAAAAATAGAAAAATAAATGTAGGTTTGAAATGATGAAAGATGAGTCTACCTTAGCGAGTCTGAAGCCTGGCTGCACTAACTGGTCCCTATTTCTAGTAATATAATTGTGTCTGTCACCTCTTTTACTAAAAGATGCAGATTTTTTCTCACATACATTATGTTTTCGTAGATGTACTGACAATGCACCGTCATAATGTTAATGTTCTTAAATAGTTCTCTCAGAGAATCGCGCCTACGAAGACCATATATTGCTCTGATGGCTCGTTTTTGCAGAATAAAAATTGATTCAATGTCTGCAGCTCGTCCCCATAACAAAATGCCATAAGACATTAGGCTATGAAAGTAACTAAAATAGACCAGCCTAGCGGTATCTACATCAGTAAACTGACGAATTTTTCTAATGGCATATGCTGCTGAACTTAGCCGCCCTGCAAGAGATGTTAAATGAGCACCCCATTGTAGCCGTGAATCAAGCGTAATCCCCAAGAAAACCGTTTCATCTACGAATTCTAGTTTCTCGTTACTTAATAGAATATCACAATCACTACTTTTAACATTTGGTAAAGCAAATCTTATGCATTTTGTCTTTTTTTCATTTAATACTAAATTGTTTGCTGTGAACCAATTATGAATCTGAAGTAGGGCTTTATTCACGTCATCTAGCTTTTGAGCCCGTCTATTTATCTTAAAAATTAGGGAAGTGTCATCAGCAAATAACACCATATTCTGAGGTTGTTTTTTCAATAAATAGGATAGATCATTAATATATACCAGAAAAAGGAAAGGGCCCAATATTGAGCCTTGCGGAACCCCCATTTTTACTTTTAAACCCTGTGAATTAACACCATTTATTTGAACATGTTGTTGCCTTTCACTCAAATAAGATTTTACTAAACTAAGTGCAAGTTTACCTAGTCCATAATGCTCAAGTTTCAAGCAATGTGTCGTGATTCACGCAATCAAATGCTTTTGAGAGGTCACAAAATATTCCTACAGCATCTTGGGACTGTTCCCACGCATTAAATATGTGCTTTAATAAAGTTACACCGGCGTCAGTTGTGCAACGTCCTTTAGTGAAACCGTACTGTTGATCGTGTAAGATTCTGTTGGTGTTAAAATGATTGAGCATTTGGTTAAGCATAACTTTTTCAAAAACCTTGCTAAAAGCTGGCAACACCGATACAGGTCTATAATTATTAGTATCTTTACTGTCACCAGATTTGAAAAGAGGTATGACCTTACTGTGTTTCATTAAATCTGGGAAAACCCCTCGGTCTACACACAAATTAAATATTGAAGCTAAGTATGGTGCAATAGTCTCAACTATGGATGTACAAACTTTGATAGACATTCCCCATAGATCTTCGGTCAGTTTAATTTTTATTTGCCGGAAAGCTTTAATTACCTCCGTAGGGTTTATATGTTTAAATTTAAATTCAGCCAGGCAACTGAGGCAACCAGGCACGTTCGCCTTCAATAAACCAATTGAGACTTCAGGTGAGGAATTAATTAGAGGTTCCATTGTCACAAAGTCAACAGGAAGAGGACAACCCTCAAATTGTATAGGGGCTCCCCTATACAATTTGAATAGGGGCTCATTACGTTTTCCATATATTTTTCGAAGCTGTTGTAGTATTTGCGTCTGATGATCATAACGTCATGTGGCTGCGCTGATGATGGAAGATACAACTCCTCAATGGTTAGGAGTTGAAAGAAACTCCTTCAATATTATACTTATGGACCGATCTCATTAACCGACTTTAAAAAAAAGGAAGTTCTCAATTCGTCGGAATCTTTCTATATAGTAGACTCATCTTTCATGGGGTACTGTTTAAAATGTTACAGTAAAATACCCCCTCACATTCTTCAACTGAATGAGACGAAATTTAAATCTTGTTTAAATAACGCACACTATGTACTCATGTGAAGTTATTGTAGAAGCTACAGAAGATTCTAAAAATATCTTTGCGTTACCTATATAGATTCGATATCTTAATATTATACAACGTGTTTTTTTTGATATCCCATAACTCTAGGGTATGATTGAGACCATATCAAAGAATCAACTGGCATATATGAGTTATGTTCCAATCCTTCGTTATTTTTTTTTTTTCTTTTTCATACAAAATAATTCGGCAAAGTCACGATTATTAATGTAAAACACCCTTACCTGAAATATGACAACGTCGCATTTTCTTAGCTTTAAAATATGAATGATTGGTTTAAATAAAAATGAATTACTTGTAATATCAATGAAACTTATAGATACCTAGACACATCGAGGGTCTATTTTGTACGGTAAGCAAACAAAATTAGGTAGGTGAACTTTATATTTTAGTTTCATCAAATTCAGCTTTTAGTGTTTTTAAAGGACGCAACTAAGACAACGCTAGGATGATGGATAGGATAATTTGAAATAAGTTAAGCGAAAAAAAAATGGCCTAAATGTTATCACTTAATTGTTTAATTAAGTTTTAGAAACTTATGAAACCTGGGACTTTTGGCAATTTGGTATAGCACTGGCTTTATTTTTCTTAACTTTTAAACTAAACTGATAATTTTTACCTGCTTATCCAAATATGTCAAAATATGCCATCGTTAAATATTGAGTTGAAAATTGATTGCGGGGATTTGACAGATTTGGGTAAGTTGATGTGTTGTGTGTGTGTTTTATGGGTTTAGGGTATGATAAATAAAACAAGTTTTGTTAAAGTAATCCATTTAATTTAAATGATTTTCAAAGTGTCCGCCATGGTATTCCAAGCACACATTTAGCCTGGTGCGAATCTGCCTATTTAAATAAACATTGTTTTGGCGCATTTCATTAGCTGCTTCTTCAATTCGCCTAATAGAAGTAAATGGTCCCTTGATAATATTTTTTTTTCATACACCTTACTTTTTAATGTACCCCACACGTAAAAATCTAGTGGGGTAAGGTCTGGTGATCGCGCCGGCCACGCTATAGTCGAGCTTCCACGCCCGATCCAACGTTCTGGGTATTGTTCGTTTAGGTATTCCCGTACCTGTGTCCCATAATGGGCAGGCGCGCCATCGTGTTGGATCCACATTGTGCGAATTGTCTCCAGATCCACATCCTCAAAAAAATCTAAGAATATTAGATTCCGTAAAAACGTTAAATAATTTTCTGAGTTAAGGCCGCGGTGCGGGATTTATATGGGACCTATTGATTTATTATTTAAAATTCCCGCCCACATGTTGACAGAAAACTCATGTTGGTAAGAAGTTTCCCACGCAGCTTGCGGATTCTCTGTTTTCCATTGATGCTGGTTTTTTGAATTAAAAACCCCAGCGCGCGTAAATTGGGCTTCGTCCATCCATAAAATTTTACCTATCATATTTGGGTCCTGAATTAAAAGTTCATTCATGCGCTGTCAAAAGGCTATTCTAGAAAAAATATCCGCGGGTAATAGGCCTTGAGCTTTGCGATAATGGTAAGGGTGGAGCCCATATCTTTTCCATAATTTCCACACTAAGTTGTGAGACACTCCAACTATTACACCCACACGTCTCGTAGATAATGTTGTATTTTCAATTATTAGGTTCATGATCCTCATTTCTTGAACCTGAGTCAAATTCAAGACTCTTTCGTGAGAAGATGATCTTAAACCATTTTCCCGAAATCGTCTATGTATCTGTAACAAGTAAAGGTGCGCTCTTAATGTGACATAGGTAAGAGTGGGAACAAAGGCAACCGGGGACTTTTTTGCCTATTTTTTTTATAAAAAAACATTGCCCCACACTAGGAATATCTCCGGTGTCGTGGGTGCATTTACAAACATTTAAACTCACGTACACAAACACCCAGACCCGACCCGGAACAACTACAAAAACTCTTTGCTATGATTTAAAAAAAGTACCATTCGTTTTAGACGGAGCATCTTGATCAACCGTGCGTTTTACATTACAATAACGCACAAGTACGTAATGAGATACATTGTGCTATTGAAATTGGTGCAATAAGAGACCCTTTACGAGCAAATGTGTTATTAAAGACGTCTTATTAAACTGTATTGCTTCATGTATGTTATTATTACTGAAAGAGCATACTAAGGGCTAAAACGAAAAAATAAACTATGTGAACTTACGTTTATGAAGGTTTGATTGTCCGGCACAGTGCGATTCGGAAATCGACGCTGGTATTCCCTCATAGCTTCCATGGAATTTCCATTAAGTACAATATCCATACACAAAATGAATATCTGCTTGATGTTCTGGCGGATAGTTGTGCCTCGGCATTGTAACTGAGTTGACACCCAAAACACTTCAACGTACAAAGTTCAACAAAAACAAATTAACAAGAAAACTTAATAAATAACAGCAAAACCGTAACAATTTTACGTGGCACAGAAACTTGTAAGCGAGACGAAAGTCAGGAAAGTGTTAAACAAAGGGCTTGCTAAAAATAATTTAACTTTTTGCTAACGCTACGAGTTCCATGTGTGCGTTCATTGTATTCAGTAGGTACCTAACAGGGTCGGTGTCGGATAAAATAATTAGTAGGGTTGTCAATATTTATGTACGTAATTGAGTCATAAACTAGTTGGTTGTGAAAGTGTCGATCAGTACAGGTTTGATTTCGTGTTTGGTAAAATGCGTACCTATGGATATTATAAAAAAGGACGAAGGGATCCAAGTACAAAGTCAAAGTCAAAATATTTTATTTCACATAGGCCTACATGGGCACTTGTAAAACGTCGACATAAAAAAGGGGCACGGTTCGGTGCATTGGTCGATTCCTAAGGAGAAGAACCGGCAAGAAACTCCAAAGGTTAAAATGGTTTCAAATGGTTAACAATAAGTTTAAGGTCCAGACATAATCTTGGGACACACATGAGGGCTATGCAGATTAGTGTCTGAGATGGTCTTTTGAAGAAAGCACCACACAGATTTGATTTGTACTTAATGTTACTCAACAATTTAACATCATACGATAGTATCTAGTTTGTGTAGCTCAACTTTAGTTATGTTTAGCCACGCAAACTAGATACTATCCTTGTAAAATGACGTCATTTCAACTTTGCACATTGGAATGAAAAACTTTTTAGTGTTTCAGAAAAGTAAACAGCTAGGATAGATACCTCATGGAAACTAACATAAACATTTTTAAATTCGTTTATTGATTTGTACCTATATAATAAATTCCAACAAAAGTCTTCTTCAGTTACTTAATTGGAACATCTAAAACATATTAGGTACATGTGATATGGCTATCCAGGCCGTTCGTTTCGCTTAGAAGAATTAACTTAGGACAAATCAGAAAAAAGCTTACGTACATAACTACCTACGCATTATAAACTCGTAGGTGACAACCCTGATAGTACGAGCACTACACACACATAGTACCTACTCATTGTTAACCGTCCCGTCCGAGCCCGTGACGCTACGCAGGAACCTACTCAATAGCTCTATCTTACATACACAAAGCGACAAGCGCCAATGAGAGAGTGAAAAACCCGAGTCGTAGCAGGTGCACTTCACCGAGTTATCATTGTAAGTATCTAGGCAACTCTTGCGCGCCGCGCGCTAGGATATGTTGTGCTGTCGTAACTTTTTAATGAAATCGATATCGATTAAACCCGTACTTCCGTATGTCATTAAACACTTACTTTGATTTAACGCACATAATTATTCAATGAAGATTAATAGCAGTAGTAGTGCGAATATTACGAAGGTGGCTCAAATTAATAATAACCTTCACCCAGTAATTTAAACTTTAGCCATAGGTTACAAAACTTAATTAATGATGCTAATTCGTAGTTAGTTTAGGTAGCATACCCGATCATTTTGGTGCAGTAGTAGTTCTACTAAAGCGTACAATGCGGATGACCTTTATAATTATTGTGACGACAATTACATTAAAAAAGACTGCAAATTAATTTTCAATAGTATTTATTATCGTTATTATCTTGTTAATGTTACTTTCATATTTTTAAGAGCGTGTAAGTATAAGAAAAGCGTGCATTAAATCACAATATGGCGTCAAGGTCATCCTATTCTTAGTTGAAACGCATATTAAATATGATGTAATGTCATTTAAATTTCGCTTCGTAATTTAGATATTCAAACTACTTGAGGTTTCATCGATGTCGACAAGGTAGCTTTTCCTTCACTAGCTGCCGCCGGGAAGCCCCGATACCAACATACCTACATATTTTATTTTACTATTTATTTTACTATACTACTGCGAAGTATGGCAACCTCGCAAAAGTAAAGATTCGTCATACTGGTGACAATTTTTGACCTAATTTAATTATGATGGATGATATTTCCGAAACGATGCATTTTTGGACCACCTATTCTAGGAGTTTTAGTATTATTTTTACCTACAGAATATAACCCTAGAGTTATGGTATATAAAAAAAACAGGTTGTATAATTGCATAGCACATTGTGTGAGTACTATGTACTATATTAAAGCCACTTTTTACATTTAGTTATTTTTTTGTGACTTTGCTTTAGTGGCTGAGAGAATGTTATGCTCACTCAAATGTCTCTCTGATGGTGGCGTGTGTGTCGGATCATTAAGCGCCCTTCAAAATGGTTGAGTTGAATGGTGCTGATACATGCGTCATGTTCGTGAACGGGCGCTGTCAGTGGAGACTGGTCATCTCTTAGTTGCCATGGTTTATAAATATATATGTTTATTATATATTTTTACTCCGAAACTAATTTAAACAAATTCAGGTCTCTCATTGGTATTTTTTCAAACTTCTACGTTGAGCCCTTCTCGAGATCTAGGAAACCACGAAACATTACCGCAGCAAAATCTTGAATAACTTCAGAACCATAGCACACACAAATTTTGCTATTCACACACATTTACTACGCAACTAGAGCTATGATCTACTCATGTATTTGGTTCCGGGCTGAAACGATTTTTGAAAAAAGATATTGCTGCGGTATCCTTTAAGACATTACCCCAGCAAAATGTTGTTTTCACAAATAACTCTCAAACTACAATTCACACAAATTTTGCTATTAGTAAACAAATTTCTCCTCATGACACACTAATTTTTTTTATAGTCCCATCTCTCTAGGGCACAACATTTTGCTAGGCTTGGGTAACGCACACGAACAAAATGGCTTCTTGACACTTTGACACTTGACAGTGCTATTCTTAGTTGGCTCGCATCGCATGGTATAATAACTAGTGGTGTTCAAAGTTGCTTTAAGGCAATCACTTGCTTAATGCTTAATGATTTATATATTAAGCACGTGATTTTTAAACGCGTAGGCATATCATGATGCCACTCACCGCAGCATGCATGAGTGCGATGTAAAAGCAATAAGCAAATAGCAACATGTGGGAGCCACGATAGCATTTGCTTTATGTTATGTGTATTAAGCACGGTGCTTTATTTTGCTATATGATAACGGTAACCACCACTAATAATAACGGTATGCGTCGCTGCGTGCTTTCGTACTCACAGTACCTATTCGTTGTCACAAACATTCGACGTTGTAACTTTCGTAATGACGTACTGCACTCAGCTGGTTGTTATTGCTGTATTCTGGAAAAAACTTTAAATTTACTCTTAGATTTTAATATTGAAATGAAGACTTGGTATACACACGCCCTTTGCACACGCCTTGAAAGTCGATAAAAATAATTGCTAAATATCAAATTCTTACACGAAAAATATGCATTTATCTGTATTTTTCCCGAATTCTACGGATTTTTTGAAGTAGTGTACATTTAAAGTGGGCCCATTTTGAAACAAACGGCTCTTTGGCTTTTATTAAGCTGGCATGTAGACAGACAACCAAGACACCTAAAAAACCAACGTGTCAAAATGAAATGTGTAGTTGTCAAACTTCGGCTACGGCTACGGCTTTCTGAAAATCTCTCAAGTTGTTTTTGTTGAATTAGTAAGCTCATTTTAGAAAATACCCGAATATGTCTTCGTATAAAGTAAGTACACAAGGAAAAACACTTAATAAATGTTTCTACTGTTTAATCCACTCTAATCAAATTTAAATAAGGTTTAGTCAATGATTTTGGGTTTCGTAAACAAACCCGTTCGTATATCTAATAAAATGTTTTCGGTACAATATAGTAAAGTTTCTTCATTCAAGATGAATTATTTACCACTCGGGAATGTACGAAATATCCTGCCTGATATATTTCAATTTTGTATACATTAATATTACAGCCTATTGATTCCAAAAGAGAGGAGTTTCGGAGATACCTTGAGCGGGCAGGCGTTATGGACGCTTTAACTAAAGTTCTTGTGAGCTTATATGAAGAACCAGATAAACCAGAAGATGCCCTAGAATATGTGCGAAAACATTTGGGCACTGATGGTGGAGATGATGAACTGGAGGCTGCAAGAGCTCGTATAGCAGAATTGGAGGCGGAGAATGCGTTGCTCAAAGGCGAAGGGGCTCCAGCGGAAGGATAAATTATTGCTCATAATCATTTTTATTCTATTATTACTAATTTACACCTACATAGGTAATGACATGTTCAATTTAAAGATCTCCTAAAACATGATCTCAGATAAAAATATTATTGTTAATTCTAGAGAAATATAACATAGTGCTAAGATTACTGTGAGAGTATTATTTTTGTTTTATGTAAGTTGTTTTATTTGTGCAAGAAGCACAATAAAATTTTTTGTTCCATTATTATCTGCCTGTTTTATTTTAGTAATGAACATACATATAGTAAGTAATTGGTTTACATATTACATTTTGGTGGTCAAAAATTATACATTATGCATATTTTTCATTTGTTTGACTGGCCGAAAGAACTTATGGGGCTGTAGAGCGGCGAATGGGAAGATCAGAGGCATACAATCAATTTTGATTTTGAAATGTATTTCAAAAAATTCTTTCAATTACACTCTACCAATTTTGCTTACACTATACTCTTCAGTAGCAATAGCGTGGTATCTAAATTACACAGGTATCATAAAGCATTCATCACATTAAGAGTATAAATAAATAAAACAAAGGTTTCTAATGATTAACTGATTTAAATAATAGTATTATCCTTTGCTAAACATTTACAAATGAAATATTGCATGATTTAAATAGTGGTACTGATGAGCTTGGTGTACTTCTTCACTTTGGTGGCAACACTCATATCCACATACTTGTCACCAATAGAGACAACCATACCACCCATTAGAGAGGGATCAACTTTCGCTGTGAGCTGGAGAGTTTCCTTGCCTTTCAGGAATTTCTGAAATGTATAAAAAGAACAATTAATGTACTAAGTGTATGTAGGAACAAAACTAGGATTTTATTTTAAATGACAGATAAGACCTTGTTATGTATTGATCAATAAAGTTGTGGCACTGAGTTACAATATCATACTACTGTTAAACCTTTTCTGGGTGTTTGTTAGTTGTTAGATATGTTTGTATGATCAAAAATAACATAAACCTTAACAATGTGGCTTTAACTCATTTGCCTACTATGGCATGGGGTCTATGACACACTATTCCAGTAGGCTTCACTCTCTAAGCCAGTGACTACTAACAATGGGTATTAATATGAACCTTTTTGAGCTCACTTTTGGATACAGTTAACAAATGAAAATGTGCCCAACATGCCACTGATGGCCATAACTGCTGTTAAATGATAGTATAATATGAAAAAGTGTCAAGAGACGAAAAAGTATGATGTTACAGATAATATTTTTTATTCTAAAAAATAATGATGTATAGCAAATTAATAATTAGTTATGCATGCATGCAGCATGCTGATGAGTTTATGCTCTGGCATTCAAAAGGTGAAGTACTCTTACATTTAGTTCAGTGAATACTATATACTACCACATTGACAACCAAGCTGATTGTTAATAGAGATGAATGCAAGAGGAAATGCTTCACAGACCCCAAATAAATAGAGTTAACTGCAGGAGGATTGCAAATGACTGAATAAAATTACCTTGAGGGCAGCTTCCAAGTTCTGTTTCTGAGCCTGGTCAAGAGGCTTAGCAGTGACAACCTCGCAAGCAACCTCACCACGGTGGGCAGCCATCATGATCTTAAATGCATTGATAACAGCCTCCAACTTGCCCAGGCGACCATTTTCAGCCATAAGGCCTAACAAGTTACCAGTTGTGGCAGACAGTTTAATCTAAAAACATGAAATATTACATAACCAAATGGATGGACACAACAAAACAATCATTAACATGTTTGCTAATACAACTTAAAAAAAAA
Organism: Diarsia rubi; assembly: GCA_932274075.1. NCBI lineage: Eukaryota > Metazoa > Arthropoda > Insecta > Lepidoptera > Noctuidae > Diarsia > Diarsia rubi. The sequence continues at coordinate 11,179,536 of OW026424.1, read as the reverse complement.
TATTACCGATACACAACACAATGATACAGAACTACTTCTAGTTAAATTGTCAAAAATTAAACTGATCAAAATCAACTAAGAAATCATTCTGACATACATAATTATGTTCTTAAATAGTTCACATTTGAAGTTACTGCTTTTGCAAGCAAAGTTACCAAGTGAGTTCTTCATTAGTTAATCACATCAGTTGAGTATTGAAGACCTGTATTTGATTATCAAGGCATTATTTTGAGGAATTTCATAGAAGCCTTGACAGCAATAAAATCCATATTGACAATAATTCAGAAGTCATTCAAAGTGTTTTCATTTTGAACTAAGGAACTGGAAAAATCAACTCATTTTAAGTGGATATTTTCCAGTATTATTGATCCTCATTCATAATTTTTCTTTACAATAATTATTATAAAATTATTATGCATATGACAACTAGAAAAAAACTTGAGGTCTTAGTTAGGATTTAATTAAATTTATTAGTTAGTTAATTACCTCAAATTAAACTTGTTAAAATTTAAACCTTCATGTCTAATGCAGGCAGGGTGGTCCTGCCAGCATTAGACATATGAATTCATTGAGAAAGTCAATATGTGCCAATCTTAGATTATTATTATGAACTTACTTGGGCAGCAACATGCTTAAGAGCTTCCACTTTCAGAGTCCTCTTAAGAGTTGGGTTAATGATGAATTCCTTCAGTTTAGCATCAGTCTTGATTGATTGTTGAAACTGAGTTAGCTCTTTCTCAACTGCATCTAGGCTCTTGGTCTTGGTGGCAGCAGAATATAAAGCTGACGCATATCTGCCTTCCAGACCAAAAACTTGTATAGGAGCTTTAACAAGCTGTCCAGCGGCAGCCGTCGTGCTCAAGGAACGAACCTACAAAATATTACGTAACTTACATCTTCAAGTTCATATACAAAAAATAATTTAAATAATAAAGTTTATTTAAAATCACCAGCATATTTCCCTTTGTGACCGACATGATGCTATAGGTATGTTTTATTAATCTAAATCAGATTTTAGCAACTTGAAGGGCAGGCAGCGGGACTCGATTCGATCGGCAGCACCAGCCAGCAACCTGTCAAATGTCAATTCAGCAGGTATGGATTTAGTACATGCATGTACAAAACAGTTTAAAAACTTAAAACCCCTTTTCTTAAAAGAGAAAACCAAAATTCGAGTAAAAAGAGTAGGAAGCAGCCTCCATTTTCTTTTTATTCAAATGGGTTTTGCCTTTTTCAAACTGTATTTTATTCATTTGGGTTTTCTAAGATTTATGCGACAATGTAGCCCGCGAAATTCAAATTTTCTTACGTTTTTTGCAATTTCCCGGCCAGTGTCAAGTCGTATCTTAAATAAAATGGTATTTGAGGCGGATAGGTGGATCATTTAGATGCCAATGTATTCGCTTTTATAATAAACTACCAAGCCACATTCAAAATTTAAGCCTTCATAAATTAAAATCCTTTAGAAAACGTAAACTTTGCCAGAAACGATTTTATACTGTTAAAGATTATAGGACAAAAAAGCTTGGGATTGAACCACTGACTTAGAAACCTATGGACTTGCCATACCTACGAATTTAGCGTGCATACCTACAAAAAGAGATGGCTGCCTTTGGTAGGGTTGCAACTGCGAACAACATGTGCAGCTGATATCGATATTAATTTTCATGAATTTGTTTCAATTTTTAAAATTAGCCTCGTAAATGTTATGAACTTCTGAAGTTCTGGGTTATCATAGCCTGTTCTTGTACTGGCTCTTTCCCTTTAAACCGAAAGACGACATTGGATGCACTGATGTTTTGCGGCAGGCATTATACAAAGTGCACTGATTAATAACTTGGTCCATGACATAAGTATGGTATACTAGCTGTTGCCAGCGGCTTCACCCGCTACAACTCGAAAATTAGACCACGGGAAGATTAAATCGGGAAAAAAATATCCTATCCTATGTGTTAATCCAGGTTATAAACTATCTGTGTACTAAATTTTATCCAAATCCGTTCAGTAGTTTTTACGTGAAGAAGTAACAAACAAACACACTCACGAACTTTTGCCTTTATATTTTATAATATTAGTGTGATGTGATGTACCTAAACCATTAAAAACTAAATAAAATTATGTTTATTTTTGTATCAAATCAGCCTACCGTAGTCACTGGACATAGGCCAACGGGGTAGATTATTTTTATCTTTCTACTTTTCGATCAACTTAATTTATGTAAAATAATAACAACGATATACATAAAAAAGACATTTATTCACTTCTAAACAAAATTAAATTATTAAAATAGTTTCTATAAGAAACTTTAACACAGTTTTTTTTTGCATGATAGCGGAATCGTATGTCAATATAGGTTTAAAAATATACTTGAAAATACAGTGTGATTCTTTATAATGTGCACATATCGAAATGAGGGAATCTATGCTTAATTTTATCGATGGAAAAAATATTTAAAAAAATCTAAATATTTTTTAATATTTTTTATGGAATTTTCAAAAATGTTGTCCGCTGTTGTGACCCCAATGTAAACAAAACGGTGTAACTTTTAAACTAAATTATCTATCGCGATGAAACAATTTTATGTAAAAAGTTATGAAAAAAAAAGTTTTTTTGATCAAAAAACGTGTTTATTTTCAATTGAGGGTAGATTTTCCACAATTTTCATTTTACGAGGACGCCTAATTGCTTCCAATCATTATGGAGTTTGATTCATCGCGATAGATAATTTAGTTTAAAAGTTACACCGTTTTGTTAACACTGGGGTCACAGTAGCAGACAAAATTTTTAAAAATTCCTAAAGTATTAAAAAATATTTAGATTTTTTTTAATAATTTTTCCGTCGATAAAATTAAGCATAGATTCCCCCATTTCGATATGTGCACATTATAAAGAATCACACTGTATATAAATAATAATTTTCTGGTTTCTCCTGGTTCGTCAGGTGAGGTTTAATTAAATTTTATTTTACACATTTTATCAACAATATTATCGATACTAATCCTAAGCGAACATCGCAGTATCGCACATCACTAACCTTATTTACTAATATTGTTGTATGTAAACAATACAAAGAAATTAAGAAATTAATAACGTTCTAGGCCATACAAACATGGCACAGGTTTCAATCATCTATAAATAGATCATCTTGTAACAACTTGTTCGATACATTACACAAAATTCTACAAAATTCGACTGGAAATAGTAAAAACTAGTTACTAACCTGTGCAGAGTCAAATTAGGCTGATTTTTGTTTTTTCTCGCACCACACTGTTTTATAGAACATGAGGGCATGATTTTCCTATTAGTGTCCAAAAGTCCAAACTCAGAACATCAAAATATCTGGTTTCTAGACGTATTTCTCACAAAATCAACGAACTGTGCCTTACCACAGGCGCAAACGTTTCAAAATAATCAACGCCTCTGCGTTGACTGAAGCCTTTCGCAACGAGTCGTGCCTTGTAACGGATCTTTCCCCCACCTCTTCTTTGATTCGAAAAATCCATTTCGAATCAACGATGTTACACGACCTCGTTGGCTTCACTAGCGTCCACGTTTTATTTTTCTTGAGAGCCTCTAACTCCTCCTCAATTGCAACTTTCCACTTTGCTTTATCCTCTCTCGATAATGCATCCTGGACAGTTAAAGGATCTTGAAGTACAGCAGGCGCTTGATAGGCTACAAAATCTGGAAATTGTTTTGGTTTCCTTACTCGTAGTGGGTATCTCCTGCCTGATATCTCATCATTATGGCAGGTTTCTTCAACATCTGATTGTCCTCTTTCATCGGATGTAGCCCACTCTTCGTCCTCAGACTGGGGAGAGCCTCTCTCTCCATCACCATGTTCATCATCATGTCCTTGAAGCGGCGGTTCTACTCCAGTAGCAGCAACAGGTTCTACACTAGTACTTGGCTGTATAGATGGTGCCTCATCAGTGAGCACTTCTGTTATTGGTACCACTGATGAAAGGAAAGGCTTCTTACCTTGGTTGCCAGCTGGAGTATTTTCAAAAAATTCAACGTCGCGCGCTCTGTGCACGTTGTGTGTAACGGGGTCAACTAACCTATATGCCTTCGTGTTCTCTTCATATCCTACATGAATAAGCTCTTTACTCTTAGGATCCCATTTCTTGCGTTTCTGGTCAGGAATATGCATGTACGCCTTACATCCAAACACTTTAATGTGGCTTACGTCAGTTTTCTTGCCAGTCCAGGCTTCTTCTGGCGTCATGTTGTGGACAGCGATCGTTGGTGAGCGGTTCTTCAGATAAACTGCATGTCTGACGGCCTCCGCCCAGAAGCGCTCATCCAAGCCTCAGCCTCAGCATCCTGCAACATACTCCGGCTTTTCTCGCAAATTGTCCTGTTCGCTCTCTCCGCGCATGGGTTCATCTGAGGAGTATACTCGACGGTTAGCTGGTGAACAATACCATTCTCTTTGGTAAATTGTTCCATCTCCTTGTTGACGTACTCTTTCCCGTTATCTGTCCGGAATGCTTTCAGTTTCTTGCCGGTCTGTGTCTCTACAAGAACCTTAAACTCTTTAAGTTTCTCTACGGCCTCACTCTTTCTCCTGAGTGCATACATGAAAGTTTTCCGCGTTTTATCATCTATGAATGTCATGAAATATTTAAAACCTGTAAACGATTCAACACTCATAGGCCCACAGATGTCAGAATGTACAAGCTCCAGTACATCCTTGGCTCTAGAAGCCTTCTGCTTTGAAAAGGGCTGCCTTGTCTGTTTTCCTAACAGACAAGCAATGCATTCTAACCTATTATTAGAATCTTGAAAACTTACCCCGTTTGCTAACTTATCTCTCATTAGCTTTAGATTGCGTACTCCAAGGTGGCCCATCCTCCGATGCCATAACTCCAGTGACTCACCGTTGGGTACGTCGTCCATCCGCACATGAAATCTCTATCTTATTATGCTTAACATAATTTCTCAACCACTCCCTATTATACGTCATGTGTTCTGATGCTCCCGTACCCACGATGAACTCGTATCTACTTGAAGAGACGTCGCCATGGCACTGTGGAGCGCTCCGTCGTCTACAGTGTCCGCCACTGCATGCACCGCTGTGTGCATCGTAGCGTGCGCCGTCGCCTTCTTCCGGGGATTATCAGGGCAGTCTCATGCTTTATGCTGCGCAGAATCACAAATGAAGCATTTTGTGGTCTTCTGTGACGGTGGTATACACTTCTTCTCTTGGATCTGGAGGTAAGGGCTGCTTCACTCTGATTTGACTCACTCCGGTATGAAGTCAATTGAAGCAGCTTCGTCTTGACATAGTCTGTGGTAAGTGTAGTTGTTGTGTTCTCCAGGGCTAGTCTCATGGGCATAAACTCTTCCGTTAGTCCCTGTAGCATTAAGGTGTCTAACAACTCGTCATCAATCTCCTTGCCAAGGTCGTTAAGCTGTTGGGATACCTTCCTTCATGACCTCCGTCACATACTCTGGTACTGAGGTAAACTGTTCCAGTTTTATGCTCACAAGGCGAGATAATAACTTGCATTTGTTATTTATTCCCTTGTCTTCATACGCTGACCTCAGGGTATCCCATGCTTGCTTTGCCGTTTTCGCACTTTTCACGTGCACCTTGCAACTTTTGTTGATCCTAGGACATATTTTCGCTCTTGCCTTTTGATCCCTCTTTACAGCGTTCGCGTCTGCTACGTCTGGTTCGGCAATGATGTAGTTCCATAGCTCGTCATAAACCAACATACACTCCATGTCAAACTTCCAATTTGAATAGTTTGAACTACCATCGAGTCGCTCAATCAACGGTAATCCACCCGAACTAGTCGATTGCTGCGCGCTATCTCCTGCTGCAGACATTTTTTAGAGACTTTACTAGAACTTTCTTCTCAAAGTTCCATCGACTTTTTCAAAAAATATTTTTGTTATTTGGTGTTTCAGTTCTGGGCATGTTCAGGCCCATAACCTGTTAGAGGTTCCCTGTTACTTGAGGTTTCTCTAATAACTGTAGATCGTGATTACCAAAACATAATGAAGCGATTAAAATAAAATACATTGAAAAAATCATTGACAACCGAACAACCATTTTATTCAGAAGTGAAGTATCTCAGACCACAATATTAAAAACATAAAATTATAACCTGCCTGAGATTATTTCAGCAAAACCTCTTTGCTTCAACAATGTTGAACTATCGACATTAACTCGGATCGGAAACAAGTGCGTGTATAGTTCTAGTTAAATGGCCCAGTATCTAAATCCGGTAAAGTAAATGCCAAATTGTTAGTACCTCTACTTACTACTTAGTAGAAGAATTAAAAAAAAGAAATACTACCGTAACTAGTACTACTCTATGGTAAAAATTTGGTTGACAAATCCATTGGACAAATCACGCTCATTTAAAAACTTTTAAGATTTCTATTTAACTAAGTTTCAAGGAGATTCAAGTTTACAACTTCATTTTTATAATTTACATAGATAAGTTTCTTGTTAGCATATTTATAGAAACAACCGAGTACCTATTGAATTTATGACTACAAAAAAGAATTAGGTAAATATGTCGCGCCAAGTGGAATTGAATATTACTAAATTACTTGATGGCCTAGGCCTAGATGGCGATGATAATACTATTTGTGATTTTACTATTGCTGATCAAAATTCCGTTGCTGAGTCACAGGGTATCACACCTACCACTCCATCAAATTTCAAACCGGTACTGGGTAGCAACGTCACTTACGTAGTTGCTTGTGTGATCATAAATGAATCAAACGAAGTATTGATGATGCAAGAGGCAAAAGAGAGTTGCGCAGGCAAGTGGTATCTGCCAGCAGGCCGCATGGAAAAGAGTGAGACTATAGTGCAGGCTGCAGCTAGAGAGGTCCTTGAGGAAACAGGACTTATATGTAATCCTACCACTCTATTAGTTGTAGAGACTGCTGGTGGAATGTGGTACCGATTTGTTTTAACCGGTGAAGTTAGAGGTGGTGAATTAAAAACACCTGCTAGAGCAGACAAAGAGTCACTGCAAGCAAAATGGATCTCCAATCTTCAAGAAATCTCATTAAGATCTAATGACATTCTGCATCTCATTGAAAAAGCCCAGTTATATAATCAAAGACCTCGTAATACTGAATGGCACAAACCAATCTTACCAGCTCCTATTCATCATGTCAAAGATTTACTGAGATTGGTTGTAGTTATAAAAAAAAGGAGTACAAACAAGATGCATGTGCTGTTGAGTGAGAAAACAGCAATTCATTTTCCAACATGCGAGATAAACCCTGGGAAAAGTCTTCATTCTACACTGAGAAGGTTTATGGTGGAAATGTTTGGAGCTGATGTTGGTCAACATAGACCATTGGGATTGTTAAACATAGAACATGACCCCATTGCTGATGGTTGCTGTCTTACTTTACTTGTAGCTTTTAGAGCTGCTCTAGAAGAGGTACCTCTTATTGGCAAGTGTATCTGGCAAGAGGTGTCTCATGAACATGACAATAGCTTGTACTCAATGATTACTACAAAAAATTCTTTATTAGAGCTACATGTTGTTCGCTAATTTGACTAATTCTTTACAGATACACAACCATTGTAATGCACACATACACAATGTACATTACATATCGCTGCTTTGCACGAATAACCGCACAATCCAAAAACACACATTTTACAGGATAGCTATTTGAAAATTAAACAAAATATTTACTGTCATAACTTTTCATGTATTTAATCATTAAAAGAGTAGAATGTATAAATCGAAAGGACATTAATCAAGGTTTGATTTTAATCTAAAAAATCAGGTTTTGAGCTGCGAATACCTTAATTAATAATTAAAAACTATGACGTATTCGACTTGTTACAAAATGAGTTTTGGTATATTATCATGAATAGGAACATAAATCAAAATAATACATATGAGTAGTTCTCAATTTTAGTTTTACAATGGCATAACTGGTAATATGATCTACAAGATATAAAAAAAAATCTGTAATAGTAACACAATTACGATAAAGATAATATTAATGAAAAGTATGTTCAAACACAAATCAATTTATTTGTTTTATGCTGAAGCCGTCGGAACGATTTTTTCTGTAGAGTAACACATTTCTGTTTATCATAATTAGAGATTAAACAAACCTGTAGAAAAGTATTTTTAGACGAAAATGCTGTCATACAAAATATACGTAAAAAATGAATAGAAACATCAAATAGTCATTGACTTATATAATTACTGCGTATTATATTATTATAGTTTTTATATCAATGCAAATAGTCCACATTTTATAACAATTTGCAGTACGTCTATTACTGTCATCAAGGTAGCTACCAGTACGCAGATTAAAATGATCACGTTAACATTAATATATTAGGAAACACAAACATAAAAGAAATCTTACCAACAATACCTATCTATTACGCTTCTTAAAAGTAATGAGGAAAAATAACATTATGAACTATGAACATAAATAAAATTCTAACAAAGTTTTGCTTTTTAAAAATATTTAGGAACATTATGAACCATAAACATAAAAAATATCAACAAACCAAAAATAATTAGGAACATTATGAACCATGCTTAAACATAAAAATTAACAAACTTGTGCTTTTTTAAAATAATTCGGTTTATTAAAAACAATAAACATAAAAAAAATCTATGAAACTTATAGATCTATTAGGCTTCTTCTTAAAACTATTGGGCAAATACCAAATAATCAATCTTCTTCAGGTACACATAATAAAAATTAGAGATTCTCAAAAAACGTTTTATAAAATCTTGGTACAATATTTTTCCTAATAAGATTTAGCAAACCCTTCTTCTTCTTCTCACATATTGGGATTTTTTCTCTGTATGCCTTTTTAACAGTGATATTATTGGCAGTGTTTCTTGTCTTACCAATTTTATCTATCATGACTGTTTTAAACTCTGTGTCCTCGTACGATGTTTTATAGGAAAAACAGTAATTAGAGTCATTAGATTCCACCTTTAAAATTTTGACGTCTCCTAGCTTTAACGTTTCTTTGTCGATATTCTTAGAAAAATTTTTGCCTATCGATGAAGCTAACGCTTTTATATCAAAAAAATCTTCGTGTACCAATTCATTTACTTGATAGGCTTTACCAGATTTTTTAGCATTTCTTATAATGTGCACATACTGGTCAGGTGTATATATGGGTCCAGACTTTAGAGCTTTACCTACTCCTCTTTCAATAAGGGAGTGGACATTATCACCCTCATTTTGGGTGTGCCCTTTTATTAGGTATTTGTGGGTTATTGAATTAATAAAATCGAGATGGTAAACTGCATATACATAAAGAGCTATTATGTACTGGTTCTTTTGCTGGCCACAGCAATTGTCGGAATAAAAAACTATATCTAATTTTGAATCCAGTTCTTCTGCTTTAAGCTTTAAATTCTGTATGTATTTAAGCAAACAAGATCCTATTTCTGTAGCACCCCGTTTAGCTTCACCTTCATGCCAGACATAACATGCAGTGTCTTTAGATTTGATATCGCATATTGTGAAATTATAAGTATTTAATTTTGATACGTAATAAAAGTTTGATGCATCTCCTCTAGGACAAGGCATTGCAGCCTGAAGATCATAAACTGCTACAATACAATTATCAGGAGTAAATTTTTTGTCATCTTCTTTATTTTGCCTTGACAAATCCTTCTCTTTTAAATGCCTATCAAACTTTTCTTTCAGTTCTATCTTATCGTTTTCTGTGGCATTACTGTATGATGTACAATCCTCACACTGATCTTTTTTTGGTTGGAAAAAGCTAATATTGAATTCGTTGTTAAAGATCCTGTAATACATAAGGTAATTGGCGCTTGGTAGACTTTTTGACTGACAGTCGAGTTCGTAATCCCTATGTAAGTCTGCTACAGTTTTCCCACCATCAATATAAAGCCTTTTTGTGTCTGCACGACAGTAGTGACTTTCAATTTTTGGAATTGAGTTGATGTGTTGAATAACACTTTCTTTAATAGCCGGATCTAAATGAAAATGTTGGCTGTGTTTGCCACGATTATCCAAATCTAACATGCCACATGAATTCTTCTTCTTTTGAATAACAGTTCGGATAAAGGCATCAGTTATATCTAGCGTAGCTTTAAAAAATACTTTACACACTCGAATTCTCTCATTATCAATGGTCAAATAAAAAGCATTGTTTTTCCCTCGGTTACTGTTATGCATCTTGTATGAGTATCGTGGTTGAATGACGGAAAGATGGCGTAAAATAAACTCGCGTTGCCTTTGCAGATCTCCCATGCCCCAAAAGCATTCAAAAATTTCTTTGCGCTGCGATTCTGTAATATTTTGTGTACATTTTTGTTTGCATTTATCAGTACACGCTGTTTTGAGAGACTTTGCAGGCACAACGGTTTTTCCCTTTTTAGAATTGGATAGATATGACTTACCAGAGTTTCTTAGGATTTTTGCCTTGTTACGCAACCAGTTATTGGGTGTAGATTTTCTTTTCCGTCCTTTATTTGAGCTGATATTATCGTTACAATCAAGATGAGTAGAATTGGTATCAGCAGTAAATTCTAAAGAAGTTGGAGGTGTAGAACGTGAAGTTGAAGCCACTGGCTCAATCGAATCATAGCGAGAAATATCATCTTCGATGCAGGTAGCTCTTGTAGGAAATATGTTACTGTCTACCCTAGACTGAACCACTGCTGTTAAACGTTCATTATTCAATTCATCGTCTGATGAACTCTCGGAATCTGAGGAACTAGATCCATCGCTTGAGCTGGATGAACTAGATCCATCGCTTGAGCTGCTACTAGATTCTGTTTGCATGGGGGGCTATCGGCATAGGTATCGGTGAACTTGTTTGGTTTATGGTGGAAACATCGTTACTGAAATTGTCATATTGTTTTTCATTTAAATCTACTCCACTCAACAAATTTTTAAAAACTTCTCGGCTTTTATTTTTTAAAAGAGACCTCTTTGTAGAACAGGGTGTATCGATATCTACATAGTCAGGATCCTTCACACTATCATCTGAGCAAAAGTCTTCAATAACATTAGATAAATCTTCATTTTCAATATTATCGTTAGGCTTGGGAGATAAAATGAACTGTTCCTTTTCAGTGAATTGTATGGAAGTTGAAGTCGTAGGTATTTCATTTTGTATAACAGATTTACTATCTTGTTTGAGGTTCCGGATTATTTGTAGGGTACGGGGATTCGGCACTGTAAATAATAAGAACATTTCATAAAATAACGAACCACGCCATACTATGCCATGCCATGTCATGCCACACCAACATCACAATACAACACACCACACCACTCCATACCACACCATGCCATGCCACACCACGCCGTTCAGTCCTATCATACTACAACACAACATAGCATCATGCCTGTAATACTCGAAGCCGGCTATGTTTTTTCTGCTGTTCATCGGCACAATTTCTAACGCCGAGTTGCTATTAAGAATGTTTTAAATTAGAAATGACGATTACCCCGTCTGCTGCTTGAACCAAGATTCGAACCCGGGACATCGCGGTTGTATAAGCCACGAGGCAGCAAAAAAAAAACCAAAACACAAAACACGTTATAATTACATTATATCGTTAAAAGTAACTTAACTTGCTTTCGGTTCTAAATTGTTGAGCTTTATTTCTAAGCAATAATAACCTATTTCATAAACATGTTAAAAGATTTTACTGTTTCTATCTTGAATAAACAAATAAAACTTAATAAGTATTATTGTCTTTACTTACTTTTTCGTGAAGAATGTTGTAGCACTAAATGCAGCACTTTTTAACAAAAAAAATTATCGAAAACAGTCACAATTTTAACTTAAATAATCAACCAACTCAAAATGAATGAATATTGCAGAAAATATTACTAAACTTTACAATTTAAACACACGATTATTTGGTAATGTGCTATTATTCCCGAAAGTTTTGATGTGGACACGCGAAAACAATAATAGCAACTGGCGATCGTCGACTGTTGCACAAATATGGCGTGATAAATCAACCAATCACATAACGACATTTTTACGCGCCACTACGTCAGTTTTGCCGTTATGAATGTGAGTCTTACTGACCATAAAATACGGACTATTTTGCAAGTGACTGTGTTATAAACCAGTATTTTCAAAATTTTGGTTTGTGCGGGTATTCATGCAAAGCAGCGATATGTACATAACACACATGAATGAGCCATCCAGACTTATGCAATGCAACATGAAATGTAACTACAACAAGGGGAATTTGTTTTAGCGTGTGATATGTTTCATGTTATGTTTCACTAATTTGTACCCGGCACAACAACTATCTTTCACGAGAACTGGTTATGTGCCAACTCTATAAACCCTGAACAAATCATGACATCTATTTTATGTATATTAAAAAGAATACTCACTATTGTATCAACTGTTATTATAAATTTAGAGTTTATCCGTCCAATAAAGTAGGTTTATAGTTTTTTTTTATCTAGGTTATATTACCTAGGCTGCGAGATCTGTTAATGACATTGGTGTATTTAGTTAAACCAGAATTAAGCTCTGGTCTTAAAAACAACAGTATTTTAAAATCCTAACAACAATTAGAAAAGAAAGTAAACCTAATCTATTAGTTTTAAAGAAAATAATTTCAATGTAGGTATTTCTTATTTTATTAAAGGTAAAAAGTGAAGAAAATTATAGTCGGATGAAACCCAATGGAAAAGGAAGAGAATATAACAAAAACTAATGGAAAAATACATTACGGTCGATCTGAGGTCAGGAAGTGGGGCTGTGTTGAAGGGTGAAAAACGGTTTATCTCGATTTCCGGCAAAACTACAAGTGGATAAAAAGTAAAACGGCAAAAAAAAGGCAAGAGGGGGGGGGGGGCCCTCTTCCCAACCTCAGATCGACCGTAATTTACTTTTCTTTTAATTTTTGTTATATTCACTTCCTTTTATTAATGGGTTTCATCCTCCTATAATTTTGTTTGTTTTCAAAAACCCTGGTCTACTAACTTACAAACATAACATTATTGTTAACACCAAATATGGAATCATTAGGGAAGTGTAAGTAATTAATTTGTAATTGGTGACTATGGATTAGTGAACTTCATAATTGCTTTATCACTTTGACAATTGTTCACAGTAATTGAGTCTGATGACTTGATGATTGAGGTGGAAATTATCTAACTGTCCTGTCACAGATAAATAATTATGTTAGTAGAACTTCTTGTTTATTGATCTACTAGTGATCAAGCTCCATGCTCTTTTGAATGGTAAGCAATTATGAGGTAGACTAATACTACTAACAATTCAGTATTTAGTTAATTTACAGCCGCACACTGAGAGCTTTAATGATCAATTAGGCCATCACTTAGTAATGGTTTTGACCTTTTTGTCATACAAAAATATGTCAAACCTTTACTAAGTGACGGCTTAAGTAATCATTAAATATCTCTGAGTGCGGCAGTTAGTCTTAGCAATGGTGGCATTCCATGGTTTTATTAACATAGTCTTATTTTAAATATGTACCTATATTACTGGAAGACAAGTATAAAAAGTTATAAGTAATATTATTTTCTCTGACAGTACCTGTATTTGGGTAAAAGGTCTGTTTGGCCCAAGGTTATTAGAAATGCATGAATGAATTCGACAAAGATACCTAACTACTTAAGTCAAATTAATTATAATATTAAATTTTCATAAAAAATAACTTTTAATAACATGACCTTACTCAGAAAGTTAAGACTAACTGCAGTACTCAGATATATTTAATGGTTACTTAAGCCGTTACTTAGTAAAGGTTTGACATAATGTTTAAATGACAAAACTGTCAAAACCATTGCTAAGTGATGGCCTAAGTATTTATTAAAGCTCTCTGAGTGCGGCAGTAAGTATGTAAGTTATGACTTTGTGAGAAGGTATTTAATTAAAATGTAAAAGTTATATCATTTAAAAATAATAATATAAGTAGGTAGGTATATTTTTTGTCATTTTCCAACCAGTGACCAAATAGAACCATTATCCAATAAGATTTTAGCAAAGATTTTTTTATCTATTTAGAGGGCTTTAATACCTTACCTTATTTTTATGGTTACACCTATTAGGTAACCAACTTATTTCAATGTACTTATTAATTGTTATTATTTTTGTTACTTTTGTATAAACGCTAATAATCTTGCTTCAATTGTTTATTACTAATTTAATAAAAGTTTTATTACAATAAAATTTGATTATTGTCTAAATAAATCTCAATGATTGCATATCAGTAAGGGTCAATAAAACATTTGATGTATTTGATGATTTATTTAAAGCGATACAAAAAAAAACATTGCATTGACTAGAAAAATCGAATATAACCTAATTTATCATATTTTAATAAGTATAGAATCTGGAAATGCATAGGTATAAAAACAATTGCAAAAACTATGGGTTGAAATGTGCCAATTTAACTTGCATACGCATACATCTAAGCGCCATACAAAACTAAAAATATGAAAAATTTACTAAGTACCACAAAAGATAAGAGAATGATGATGTATTTTCCAAACTTTATAATCGTCTTTCGATAACATTTTGGGCAGTATTACAAACATTTCTGTATTTAATATATTTATACTAAATTAAAATAAGGTGTAGTTTACTCTGTTTCGTGGCGATTTTTATCCTTGTGCCTCTCAGCCACTGACCACTGTCATCTATTAGAGACAACAAATGTAATTAGGTAGTAACTAGAGTCACTTACCTAACATTTTTATTTCATTAGTATATAGATCACAATCGTATGTTAATATAAGGGTCTTGAAGTGGTACAGTATTGTTATAATTTAAATGGTCCATTTTAAAAACTATTTTTTTTTTAACTATCGTCGTATTTCATAAGTATGTACAGTTTGATGTGATAACGTCTTATAAATCGACGAACACCGGCTGCACGCACGAAAAAGCATGACTCATTGTCACGTTCCACCTGAACCGAGCGTACAAGTGATAGAGAGGTACACGTAAAATAATAATTATCGTCCGTAAACCGACTTCACAGAATACCATTATTTTTTTGTGCAACAGATTACTTACAGTAGTTTGATAGGGGTTCTGATTTATAAGTATGACCTAGGGGTCTTCAAGTCAAGAGTGAATAGGTTACTTCTAGGTCAGCGTGCTACATCTTCGACCACATCGTCACTTAACATCAGGTGAGATAGTGGTCAAACGCGAGCCTATCAGCAATAAAAAAAAATACGGTAGGTATTACAACACCATTTGGGCATTAACTAAAGATTGAAATGCTGCTGAAACTACCTATTCGATTTAGATCGGTGAATTTTACCTGCTGCTAGGTAAACAGAGATTAAAAAGGGCTAGCAAGTATAGTTGGCAATTATAGACATAAACCTAAATGTCGGAATGACTATTGAGGTGGAAATAGGATTTCTTTAGTGGTAAAACGTCCTAGAATAATTATTTTAATAAGAATAATTGATCATATAGGTAGGTAATATTACACAATACTACCTTAAGCCATAGCGTAAAAAGGGTTTAAATATTTGTCCCGGAACAAATTCTTATTTAAAAATAAAAGCATCACCCATTACGCAACATCAATTTACATTCATTTTTTTTCAAAACCCCTGGATTTTTACAGAGATTTTCGGAGCTACAGGGAATGCACTAAAGAAGCGCGCGAAATAAGTTTTTTGCAATTACCAGGTCCATGTCAGTCCGTATGTTGATTCAAATATTGTTTTCATGAAGAAGTCATTTAATGAGATTTGAACTAAGTGGGCTATAGTAATAATTCAAATGTTTTAACTCTGTAAGCATATACTTTGAATTTTGAATTATACATGTAATAAAGAAAGCCAAAGTTATAGAAGTAATCTACAG
This sequence comes from Diarsia rubi, assembly GCA_932274075.1. Taxonomy (NCBI): domain Eukaryota; kingdom Metazoa; phylum Arthropoda; class Insecta; order Lepidoptera; family Noctuidae; genus Diarsia; species Diarsia rubi. The sequence goes on along the minus strand of OW026424.1, from coordinate 11,163,698 downwards.
GATGATCCATAGAGATGGTAGGCCAGCATTTGTAGTTATCTCTTTCATTAATCTTATTTGTTTTTTTGACATTTGTGGTACGTTAAGTCGAACAATTTATCTACCTTTATAGTTTCAGACACTTTTATAATATTCCAATTTCAATGTATCACTCACACAATAATGTACTTACATAATATAAAGTTGTACGTGTGTAAAACAAATACCAAAATGTAGGAACAAGTCCAAATAACAAAAAAAAACGATTTTGCCAAGTTACGGCAAAATATACCATATATGTTGAGGTACCTTGCTTTGCCATTAAGTCGTCGTATTTCCAGTCATTCAGAATTATTTTTTTATTTTTATTGTAACCAGAACACATTAAAAGTGACCTGGGATTTCTGGGAATAAGCCGGTTGTTTATCGTTAACATCTGACCCTTTTGTGACAGGTCTGTTAATTTGTATATTTCTATTTAAATATAAGTAAAATTATTATAGAGGTTAGTCATAGTCGCAAGCCACCTTGCTAACGGCAACAGCAGCCGACTTCTGTATCAATGAAAACACCATGAAGGAGCATCAGGTATCAGTGGCATGGGACTACGGCGGTTCTGTATAATAATTTTACTTATATTTAAATTGAAATATACCAATTCAATATATGAATATCAGACAAGAATTATTTTCTTGTTTTCTACTTTTAAAAGACCGCAGTTTGTAGTTGGGTTTAAGTTTTTAAACTTATTTTTTAATGAATCTTATATTCAGCAATGGCTAAAGGCAAATTGCATGAACATTGATCAAGGAAGTGTTGCAATGATACCATAGTTTAAAAATCATTGCAATAAACCATCTGAGGATAGAAATATAAGAGTAGGTTAAAAATTAGCCCGAAATAAAAAAAATACACACAATTTTTCAATTTGCATACAGCCATATTAGCAAATATTGCACTATTTTTACTGGATTTGCTGATTGCTCAATAATATATTTAAAAGAATACAAGAGGTAAATATCTTTTAATAGATTTATAAATATATTTTTTGCAGTCTACAGATTATTTATTTATTGGTTCACCAACAATAGGGATGTTTACCGACTTAAAAAAATATGGTTCTAATTGTTCCGTCTGTTAGATTATCGAAAAATATTGGATACGTATTTTTTGAGATTTTTTATTTTATCAAACCAATAAAAATTGACGAAGATAAAACGCGATAAAGATTTAAAAAATCTAATTAGTCCGTCAGATAAATTTAAAAATACTGGACACGTATTTTTTATTTATTCACGTAAACTAACATTGAAGACGATACAGTGCTTTAAAAACTCGTGTGACGTCACAATTGTATGACATTCTTTAGCGGTCAGTGACGTCACAACACCCCACTCAAATCTTTATCGCGTTTTATCTTCGTCAATTTTTATTGGTTTGATATAACAAACAAAAGATACGTATCCAATATTTTTCGGTAATCTAGCAGACGGACTAATTAGTTTTTTTTTGTTAACTGCCCTATTGTTAACACAGGTTTTATGATAACTTAGTGAATATCCAGTTAAATCATTTGCTTTGTAATCTGTTGGTAAAGCGGATAACCGATTATAGATTGCACAATCCACAAAGACGCACCCCACGCCCCAGCCAGCCCGGTATTATCTTCAGGGAATTTATCTATCTATCTACGGGGAATTTCGGTGGATTGAACAGTCAGTATGTTTGTTTGAAGAGACTGAATTAGGAATGGTATCAAAGTAGACTGTCAGCAATTTCAGTCAAAATTGTGACAATAATGCCTGTCTACATTAAATGTACAACATTTTTACTATTAGATTGTCTTCTAAACGATTTCATAATTTATATGACTACAATGAATTCTATACTTTAATGTTTATCATTACATTCATGTTGTTTTTCTGTTAACTTGGAATGGAATTCCGGTTCCATGTTTCCGTTCCACCTATCAGTTTATACTCGGCCGTATAATGATTACAACTTGTTTAACTATGGTCCTGTACAAAAATTAAATTCAGAAATTGTTTCTTTTAAGAGAGCTAACAAAGTCAATTAGTTACAATCAATTATATAATAGTTTAAATGCATGATATAAATTAAAAATAAAAATACATTACTTCTAATAGTAGAAACAACAACTATACAATAACGGCAATACTATTCCCTATTAACAGCAGTATTAAACAAAATCACAATTCTTATAAATAAGTTGGACAAAGCCTCTGTTATGTATAATGGATAAATACAATTATTAGAGTATACAGGGTGTAAATAAACCCGTCACCAAGTCAACCAAGCATTCTGTACATCAAACTAAGTACATACCCCTACGCAAAAAAATTTGCTGGGAAAGACTTTTTGGGGTCAAAAATCACATTATACGGTAAAACTCAATGTAGCACTCTTAAAACATTGTGCTAGTGGATGCTTTGAATAGTAAACGGGTCATGAAGGTAATTTAAGTGAAGTTATAACCTGAAAGACTAGTATTTACGAAGACAGGTGTGGAAAATTTGGAACTTTGACCCCCAATATCTCCGTAACTAGGGGGTTCCCAGGTATGGACTAGAACCAAAAAATGATCGCAGTGGTAGGGAGAACACGTGCCTTTCGTTTGCGTTAAGGGTATTTTTACACCCTTTATAAATTATGTACCTACCTAGGCCCTATGCATATAAAGCAGGTCTAAATACCATTAATATAGCTAGCCCTCAAGTTGTATTCCTTGTATCCACGAACTCAGGTCAGATGATGTAGGACATTCAATGAAATTTTCTTCAGGTTCATCGGAGGTCAGTAAGCGCCGCGCTGCCGCCTGACCAGATAGGTAGGCACCGTGCGCGGTCGAGTAGAAGTTGCTGTGGGTGTGCTCTCCAGCAAAGAGCAAGACAGGCTGAAACGATATAACAAAAATATAATGAACGACGACAATGGGTATGAACTGAAAGATCATGGTCTTTAATGTTATCGTCGTGATTGTGGTTTTTATCCCCGCCCCCTCCCTCCTACCAATTGTCACACGGTAATCGAGATCTAAAATTCAGGATAGTCTTTCTAGTGTACCAACACAACAACCTGTTAAAGTTTCATGTACTTCAGAAAACTTTTCGGGTACATGCCTGCTGGACTAATAGTTTCTACCCATTTTTTTTTTTTTGAAGGGTTGGGTGAAACAACTCCTCCCGCTCTGGGCGGAGTAGAAGGGAGTGTCAGACTTCTAAAGACTAAACACCCAAGTTCCTTCTTGGCAACAAACAACCTGCAGCCCCGGCAGGCGTCGGACCTTGCGTGCCCCTGTAATGTTGCTGACATCTCTTTGAGGCGCGCGTGAAACACGAACGCGCCGTCAGCGGCCTATCGTCGTCATAGGACGGACGGAGGGTAAGCCAGCCTATTACTCAACGTCCACAGGCCCGCGCCTATGGTAGCCTTCACGTGGACTCCGACGCCCGGAGCGCCACCTCCTTTGCTAGCATCACTGCTTCGCAAAAGGAGGCGACGGCCTCCCATTCCCTCTCACCCCGGACTATAGCTTGAACCAGGGCCGGACGCGAGTGCTCGCCGCCACGAGAACACGGCGGGGCTCCACCTAAGCAGACCTCCGGACGGTGTGCTTCGTGTCCTTTTTTTTTTTTTTGGCGGGTGTAAAATCATCGAATAACCCCTTCCGCTCTTGGGCAGAGCGAAAGGGAGTGTCAGACTTCTACTGACTAAAAACCACCCATGTTCCTTCTTCGCCCTCTATGTCGCGGCCGCGATAACCTATGGACAACCCGCGGCCCCGACGGGCGTCGGCCCTTTCGGGCCCATCCCATGTTGCTGACATCTCTTTGAGGCGCGCGTGGAACACGAACGCGCCGTCGACACGGCCTGTTTTCGTCGTAAGACGGACGGACGGCGAGTTAGCCCATCACTCACCGTCCACAGGCCCTCTCTAGCCACTCCTCAAAGAGGGGACTTACCGCCACTATCGTGGCGTACCCTGCTCCACCGTTTCCTTAGGCCGATCCTCGCAGTGGGGCGTTTCCTCCTCCGCACGTCATTGGTGCGTGCGAGTATTATTGCCTTCAGATCCCATGGCGGCAATCCGGCAAGGAGGCTCGCCGCCTTTTGGGGCGCGTTCAGGTAGTGCGCGGCTCGCCGCCTCAAAGAACGCGCCCACACCGGGGCCCCGTAAAGGGCCATGGACCGCACGATCCCTGCGTAGAGCCTCCACAGGAGACGTTTGCCCCCGTCGTCTAACGAAGCGGGAACTGGCCTCTTTCTAAGCATGCGCTTAAGAACTCCTCTACTCGGGACCTAAGAGCCTCCGAGGCCAGCCGGTATTTTTGGCCTTAAGCCTGCCTACCGCAACTCTCCGGTCTACCCTAGTCACCTCCGGAATGTCTTCATCGTCTCGCGAGTGGTCTGCTTCGGACACCGCAGATGGCGGAGTTATTGGCGGGGGAGGATGCTCCCCTCGCGAAGATCGCTCACCACGTCCTTCACGAGCTTAGGGAGGAGACTGTGTCATTCGGAGGACGAATGCGGAGCCTGCGATGCCAGGCCTACAGGTGCCGTACACTGCTCACGCGACTCACGTGAGTCTACCTAACCACTAGTACACCTGACGCCGGGCGCTTTCTGGACCGACTCGAGGCATTGCCGCGTCGCATCGGACATGGCCTCCTGGAACCAACCCGCCTCGTTTCTGACGTCGTCAGGCCTGAGCGGTGATAGCACCCAGACCCGCACGATTTAGGCTTCCAGTCACAACCACTCGATTGTCCGTTTTATCCAATCGATCCATCGTACTATCGAAAATCGCTATTCACAAAACCGAAGCAGAGTTCTAGATTCGATTGTGATTCGAGATGAAGATATCAATCCTGCCGACAGCTATTTGCTATCGGAACTGTAATCCTATTTTTTACCCGACTGCGGCGAAGCCCAAAAGGTTATGTGTTTGGCGTGTATGTATGTAAGTATGTATGTCCGTTTCTTTGTTCCCTCATAACTCCTAAACGGATGAAGGGATTTGAATGAAATATACGTCGTTAGATTTGTCTTGATGGCGCGAGTGTCACTGGCTACATTTAAATTAAAAAAGAAAAGAAATTTGCGGATTTTGGGGGCGTATTTAAAAAAATAAAAAAAATTCATTACCATTGAGATTGTATCAAAATGAAGGGTTTTCAAAGGAGATTACAAAAATATACGACACTTATATGTTTAAAATAAATTCATAGTCACAAATCATATATTATAAACAAACAGCGCGGTTGGCCAGTTGCTCAAGCAATGGACTGCTGCGCTGCGTGTCGCGGGTTCGATTCCCGCACGGAACAAATATTTGTATGACCTACAGATAGTGGTTCCGAGTCTGGGTATTTGTGTATGTGAATTTAAATGTTTGTGAACGCACCCACGATACAGGAGAAATTCCTAGTGTGGGGCAACGTTTTTTTTTTAAATAAAACACAGAAGTTAAATCATCTGCGAAGATTTTTACGCGACCAACGAAAGAACAGACACAAAAGAACTAAAAAGTTGGAAATAAAAAAAAGTAGTTAAAAAACTAAAAAACCCGACTGAAAAACTGAAAAGTAGAAAACAAGCAACAAGCGGGGTTCATTTGAATAATAAATTATAAAATGAAAATAGAATGGGCCCCACCTGCTTCCAAGTTTTGTTTAATTTAAAATGTGCTTGTTTTCTACTTTTCAGTTTTTTCAGTCGGTTTTTTTTTAATGAATAACTGTTATGCTTTGTTAGTAAAAAGTTTAATTCCTTTGCTTAAAAAATATAAAGTCACATCCTGGTTTATGTTGTCATAGGAAAGTTTTTCTAGTGATTCTATGATGACAATGTTATTTTGAATAACCAATAACAAAACTTAGTCACTATTTTCATTTATCTTTGCTTTATCTAATTGTTATTAGACAGGTATCATGACTATGCAGATTTCACATTTGTAATATATTTTATTGTCTGATAGGAATAAATACAAACAGAAGATAAAATATAATACTAATGACTGAATTGCTTGATCGGAGATATTTAATTTTTTACGATAACTATATATATATATAACTGGGACTAGGAATAATTATTTATTTATCAGAAATAGAAATCACCATTTAAGTTTGAGTAGACACAGGATAGATTCACTAGTCTATCCTATTATTTTGGCTGGAGTAATATATAATTGCCTATTAGGTAGGTAGTTACATAGACAATTTTTTAGAACAAGATAAATAAGGCTTGGATTATTGTTGTGGATACCAGATGCCTCAGAGGAGTGAGCATGTACTAAATGCCACTGCCATAAATGTGCACCCACTGGTACGAAATAACACTGAAACTGTTACCAGGCACGCATATACAAAAATAAAAAAATTACCTTTTTATCATGTACATTTCTGAATAAGGGCTGAGCTAAACTTTCAACATCACTCTGACTAGCTCCCACCCCTATGGCAGTGTATGATCCTCTTGTAAATGGCTGTTTTTTCCAGCTTGTGCTGTAAAATAACAATATTCATATCAATTCAACCAATACTAATTTAAAAACGGTGATAAGAAATTTATATATTTCACCATTTGGTCATCCACAATAAAAGTGCTAACAATAATTATATATCAATATCCCTCACAAAGACTTTTTATTTATAAAAGTTGAGCGTGGTATAAGCTCTTGTAGATGTAGTGTCGGCCCAAAACATAAACTTTAAAAACTTATATTCCATTTTCAAATTCTGTAAGAAGAAAATCTAGTATGGTTCAGCAATATACAGCTATCGTAGCTATTAGCCTACTGATAGCTGTATATTGCTGATCCCTATACTAGATTTTCCAGGAGGGACTAACTAGAAGAAACCACTTGCCTGATATGATAAATAATAATATGTTCGAGTATAATCATTTTTCATTGAGGTTTTTGTATATTTTGTTCTCTGCTCTCTACACTGGTGAAGCCATGATCTAGTCTAGTAGTACAAAACTCTTACCAAACACATTTCTGAGGTTCGGGAACAAATGGATCATTCAAGAATTTTCTGAGTATCTTTGTGCAAGTAGTTGATATTTCCTCATTAGATAGTGTTTCCATATAATCAGCCTCTTTTCCGGACAGCCATCCTAATAACAGGGTTTCTGATACTTTGCTAAATGAGTATATTTTTTTATACCATGAGTCAGATATATCTTCCGGAGCAGATGGATTCTCCCATAATAACATGATCTCTGTGATCTCTGGATTTAAAAAAGGTCTATCATATTCTAAGAAAATTTTATCTACAGTACTAAATAATAATCTTTCAAGGGATTCCATTTTGTATTGAGGCAAAGACGGTTCAAACAAGTTTGAAGCATTGTCTTTTAAAACTCCCAGAGGAATAGTACATATCACATGATGAGCATAGTAAGACTGTTCATTTTCACATATTACTTCAACATGGTTAGGGAATTTCTTTTTTGGTTTCCGATTAACATCTTTTAATGATGTGCCTTCACCTGGATTCACTGTTTTGTCAGAAGGTGTTTTGGTAATGTCTTCAATTACTGTTTGATCTGAGTCCTCAGACTCTTCCCCCACATCTTCTAAGGGCCTCTGTGAACTATGGTCTTGTGAGTCCCAAATGATTTTTTTTACAGCATGATCTTTCAGTATTTTATCCGGGGCAATATTTTTTGTAAGAGGTTCCAATATCGAGCTGTATCCTGTTGGTATCATGATATTCCCACCTTGTAGTTCTGTATAGCTACCCAACTCTAGAAGATCTATCTCATCCATACTGTTACATCCAGATATACATGTTTCCCTTTTTAGTAAGCAGTCAAATATTAATCTTCGTAGCTTCTTCTCTTCTGAAGATGGAAAACGTTCTAGATAAATAGTAGCTTCTAAATTGATGTGTTCACCAACACTGTGGACGTCAGGAGGGGGTAAATACTGACAGAGGAAGTACTCCTCGCAACGTCTCAAAAAACACACATAAGCTTGGTGAATCTCGTGAAGGACTCCGAAGGGTACCTGTTTCCCATCCTCTGTTGCTGCTATAACCTTATGCGGCTTAGGTATGTTTATAATATTTACAAGACCGTTGGCCATTGCTATTTCGAAAATTGGATTACCTAATACTCCATGAATCCAATTGGCTCCCAGCTCAACATTCTGATTTTTCATTGGTATTGAAATTATTCGACCACCGATACGTTTTCTAGCTTCTAAAATTACAAAGTCCTGCATGTCATTTTTGAGAAGATAATTGGCGGCAGATAAGCCAGCCATGCCGGCGCCAATAATTAATATATTACACTTATTTGTATCACATTTTTTACTAGAATTTAAGTTTTCGTCGCCCATAATATTGAAAATTGATTAATACTTGTAATATTTTGCCAGTATTGTCACTGCACTTTTGACGTTCAGCTGGTTACGACATCTTTGTCCTTCACTGAAAAAAAGTTTGTATACTTTTGGGAAAATGCATGGCAGGTTGTAGTTTCTTCTATGCATTGAACATATTTTATTTCCATGCATGATGAGGAGAAATATTATATTTTTTTGGATATCAGCCTATCGACTTACTTTGTTACTTTGCTGTTTCTTTAGCCATTGTGTATTTCGTTTTCTGTAACAATTGCAAAGGTATTTTGGTAAATATAATTATTATTTTAATATGATTCTTGCAGACATTGCAAATTTTTTGAATAATATCAAGAAAATAAAATCAACTTGCTATAAATAATTTAATCGTATAATAACTTGGGACCAATCTGTTATTGTGTTAACCGTAAACAAATAGTTGTAATTTTTTCAAATAGTAATTAAGTGTTGCCATCCCTAGGTCGCGGATCCTTTCCACTTCCGCCTAGCTAGACATTTCAAAGTAAGTTTATCCGTCTCTTTCACTCCTGATTCTGTTGCATTATGTTTTCTCACTTCAATGACCTTTGAATTTGCTGAATAATAATAATAAAATCTTTGTTTACTTCGTTCGTATATCTCAGCAGTGTTTTTGTTATTGTGGCAATTCTATCAATTGAATTTATTGAAATCTCTTGTAATTTTACTACTGATATCACATGTAACAATAACATCAAGTGGAATTGACACAAGTAAACGTGAAGCATTATATTATAGTCAATCTATTGTTTGTCTAATTTCGATATCAAAAGTCATAGTGAATATCAAGTGCTTACGAATTTTGTATAATTGATTGTGTTTTGTTACAGTTATGTAACCGAAGGATGAGATATTTATGTGTATTTATGATAAAAAATATACGTTCATGTTATAAAGTAGTTCCTATGTTGGCTCTGGAAAGAAATAAAGTTAGGGAAATAGCTTAAACACGTGGGTTTCACTGTGAATAAATCGATAGAGACGTAAGACGCGTGCGCCAATCTCTATCAACAAGACTATTATACGTCAAGGTCACTGGTCACAAACACGTGCGATGTCGGATTCTATTTACACACATGACTTTCTTCTCGAGCCAGGTGTAGAGATAAAGCAGGAGTCGCCGTTAGAGTTGGGAACGATGTCTGCCTCCGTGCCTATACCGCAGCGCCGACTTGATCTCGGGGACTTCAACAGTGATCTAGATCTGTGTCTGCAAGACATGGGTGGCTCTTACAACATGCCCAATATGGGCTACAATAAGCTTGTTTTTGAAACTGACAACACATCGAAAGTGGAAAGCTTTAAAATGGATGACGAAGACATATTTCAAGTTGATAAAGCTGATTTAATACTTGGACCTACACTTGCAGAGTTGAATGCAAATCCAGACACATTGTTGGATGATTTGAACTTTGACGACCTCCTTTTGCCTGAAGAGAGTGGTTATTGTGTGCAAATTGGAGGAGCAATGAGTGGCTCACGCCGTGGGCCAAATACTATTCAATCACACAACATAATGGCTTCAGAGAGTCCTTGCAGTCCTTATAGCCGTGCTCAGCTTGCATTTTCCCCAGCAAGTCAACACAGTTCAGCATCATCCAGCTTTGCTCAACCCATGAACCAGTTGCCAGAACTGCTGCTCCGCATGGATGGGTACAGTGGTGAAATAGCTCTGGGGCAGTCTGTCCCTGCATCCACTGTGCTGCCACCATGCCATACAAGTGTACAACCTCAGCAAGCTCAGCTCTCCTCATCTGCACCTACACATCTCACCATGGAACAGGTGGGTTGTTTGGAACATTTTGATATTTAAAGTATTCTTCCTCCACTTACCTTTTGATAAATAATTTGTTATTTTTTGTCAGATCTGGCAGCGTCGAGAGCCGCGTAAGCACCTATTGTCTACCAGTTCTTTGGCTGAAGCAGGATCTGCATCATCTCTGTCTGGAGGGCTGCTCAGTCCAGGCACTGGTGACTTCTCACAAGATGAAGAGGACCGTGATGTTGAGACAGATGAAGATAGTGACAGATATGAGGACCTGTCATCTGATGGTAAGTTGTGAACTTAAATGATTACTTTTGTATTATAATAATAACAACTTTTGTATTATGAGCATATAATGTCATAAAGTTATTGATATATAATTAATAATTTGACTGGCCTGTTGGTCTAGTGGTTAGTGACCCTAACTGCTATGCCGGAGGTCGTGGGTTCGATTCCCACCCAGGACAAATGTTTGTGTGATGAGCACGATCATTTGTTCTGTGTCTGGGTGTAATTTATCTATTATATGTATGTATTTAGAAATATATAAGTATGTTTATCAGTTGTCTAGTGCCCATAACACAAGCTCTGCTTAGCTTGGGACTAGATGGCGTTGTGTGATAGTTGTGGAATATTATTATATTATTATTATTAATTATGAAATATTTGCAAATACAGAGTCAAATGATGAAACTGAAGGTAAACAACCTCGTCACAGTTCTAAGAAAGAGAGATTTTTCTGGCAATACAATGTGCAAGCAAAAGGCCCAAAAGGTCAAAGGCTTATCTTGAAAAACAAATCAGAAGACCCACATGTGCTTAATTTAGTCACAGATCCTGTTTTCAGCCCCAGTTGTAGTGTCAGGGGTATTAAACATAGGTAAGAATTATCAAATGTATTATTGACACATATTTAGATTTTTTTTTTTTGATTGATTACAACCAGTTTGCTCATTAAGTTATTCACTATTCAATATGATTTGCAGTGGAAAAGCCAGGAAAGGAGATGGAAATGACTTAACACCTAATCCAAGGAAATTATATTTGATTGGTAAAGAACTAGATAATTTGGGTCAAGTTATAAATGATATGATACCTGTTAGTGAACTGCCATTCAATATAAGACCTAAAACAAGAAAAGAGAAAAACAAACTAGCATCAAGGGCCTGTAGGCTGAAGAAAAAAGCTCAGCATGAGGCGAATAAATTAAAACTGCATGGCTTAGAGCAAGAACATAGTAAGTTAATTTGTTTTTTTACTAATTACTTAAGTGTCAACACTTACCTACAAACAACAGTATCATCAAGTATTTGTGTATTCTATACAGTATTTGTGTTATATATGTTTTTGTCTCATTTAAGGACGCCTTATGAATGGGATAGCACAAATGAAACAAATAGTGAGCAGCCGAGTGACTAACTCACAGAACAATGTCGACTGGAACTCTCACATCACAAATATAGTTAATACAGCTACAGGTAATTATTATTAGGGTATCATCTTTTAGGGGTTGTGACATGCACTGTATGATTTCTTGCATTAGTAGAAATCTATTGAAATATAGCTTATTTGTTTCGATGGCTGGGATAAAAACACTACTGTCTTCTTTCTTACTAACCAACTTCAAAAAAGGAGGAGGTTCTCTATTCGACTGTATATTGTTTTATATGTTTGATTAGAATGACAGTTGAACTGTTTTGATTCTAAAACACCCGTGGTGTCCATTTATCTCTAATAAATATGGATAATTTTTCTTTGAAGCATGACTGGCCTAACTTCCGGCATTGTAACTTATTTTCAAAATTACAGCAACATATAAACCTGTATCCATCAATAGCTGGCATCAAAATGGACAAGTGGACTGAACTTTTAGAAGATTCTGACAAAAAATCTTCTAAAAGTCACATCTCCGATATAAAATATCCAAGTTTCGCTGATAGTGAAGATTTGGTCCCTTACAAAACATATTTATATAGATGCCAGCTATTGGCTAATACATTTATATATCATGGCCGTTATTTTTTTAATAAATTCAAAGCCCTTTCATAGATTTTTTTGAATTGATAATGTGAATACCGTTACCAAGGAGGGTTGAATTGTTAAGTAATAATAATGATAATTTACGTAAATGAGAATATTTCTTTGTTACAGAGATAAAAATCGCGGGCAAAACTTCAGAATTCGTGAATAAAGTTTTGGATAAAGTCAGATCAGGACAAAACAATGGTGGGTTAAATGATATATAAATACACAACACTGCAGATGTGAGTTATAAAACGAAAGGCTGTTCAATGTACCTCCAAAGTTATTTAGAGAAGAGAGTTTATGTCTATCATATAAAAGCTTAATTGTCTAAGACAATTTTATTTTTGTATGGTAACACAAGTAGATTTAGTCACTAGAAGCTTTACAAGGCAACTAGGGGGAATATTAATGTAATCCTCGTCTAATATTATTATGCCATAAGTTAGGTGTCAGTGTCATGTATATTTTAAAAGTTTATAGCATTATATTTAAAAGGGCTAATTTACAGTAGTAAGCACTAACAGCATCTTAAGTGCATTAAGTTTGTAATTTAAATGCTATTAGCGCTTACTTAATGAATAAATACACAAATAAATCACATGTGTACCATACACGAAAATAACAGGAACTTGATCACATTCAAACTATAGTGTCAACTTTTAAAATGAATCTAGTCAGGCACTAGCAAATATAATGGCAAAAATTTATAAGAGACAAAACAAGTAAAATCTAAATTTATGCTGTTTTACATTCCTTACTAATATTATGAACTTTCAGGTTGCTAATACGTTACGTCAAGCAAAGCATTGATACTGTATAATATTTCTAAAGCATTTCTTTGTGCATACCAATTGAATTCACATTATTCATGAACCTTGGGAAAGTAGTGATTTATATGTGTATAATATAGTTTTATAAGTACAATATTTTTTCTCCATTATTCTTAAAGATTTAGGATTATCAATACAATATTTTTATCACTTTGGATATAAAATTAAAAAAAAATATTGGCGACGAATCCGTATAACAATCGTTACTTATTACAATAGGATTTAAAAGTAGTGTGTAAATATGATGGCACAACATAAATTCGTAGATGTATTTAAATAAATAAATAGATAGATAAGCATGGCTTAGCTATTGTATATTTTTTACCTATTGACATACCTATTAAAAAAGAGAGTTTAAATAATAACGTCGTGTTGGATAATAAGTTTATATTTTACTAAAAATCATAGTGTTTACCAAAAATATAACAATTTTTAGAACTTTCTCCATGGGAGTATATTAAAAGGTATTTTACAACATTACTGAAAACGCGTTTTGGACCATCAGAAATGTAGTGAACCTCATTTCATCAATGAAATGATGAGACACTCGCCGATATCAACGACTTCATGTCGAGTCAGTGCACCTCGAGCATAATATCACGATTTTAGAGCAGTTTTCATTAGGGTTGCCAACTTTTTTTGCTAGAAAAACAGTGTATTCAGGTTGGAGAAAGAAAATCAACAGTATTTTAATAAAATGAACAGAACTTTATTTTTTTAATGTTTTAAAAACATATTTCATGGTGCTTCTCGCACAACTTAGCAATTTCATGTTATTTTTGAAGGCTTCCTAAGCTTCATGACTAAGTATTAAGACCGAAATTGTACCAATACTTTATTGCAAATAAATTGATTTGATTTGAAATTGATTTGATTTTCACTACAAGTGCAATCAATATTAAAGTACCTAAATGAGGAGCTCATTTTTTATTAAATTTATGGAAGATCAAATACAGAAAAAACAAAGTTGTACTGTACTAGTGATGTTAAAAACAGTATTTTTTATACAGTAAAAAGTATGTAGTGAAAAACAGTTTAATACTGTTTTTAACAGTATAGTTCAAAATCAAAATTCATTTATTCAAATTAGGCTGATAATCAGCACTTTTCGAACGTCAAAATTTACTTTACTCTACTTATTTACAAGAGACAGTCCCCCAAAACGCCCACCCTTCGGCACTTCCTAGTATTTTAGCTGGAAAGAAGAAGTGACGGAACAAACTCCCCAGCAACACAGTTGGCAACCCTAGTTGATTCATTGGAAACGAACTAAATCACAACTGAATAGCGTATGAAGTAGAAGAGGCGACGAGCGAGTCTCAATTTTTATTATTGTACAAATGAAAACTGCCCAACCATTTATTCCAAGTACCTACAAGTGACGTTTTAACCCACAGGAATCGTTTTTGCTGTCAATTATACTTAAAAAGAATCAACATTTTTTATTGAAAATTATTAAAATCACATCTAATAATTATATCAATGTTTCTACATTGATAAATTGTTATAACAAACAACCTTGAGTTGATTTTGTAAAACCAGTTTAATACTATATTTTATCCATGACTGCCTGATTGATTGATCAATATCATGTCTATTGATCACATACAACTATGAAAATGCGTTTTAATTATGCTGTATAAAAAAATATAGATTAATAGAATCTAATATTGTATTGGAACGATCTGCAATATAAGTATTGGTAGTATACATTTATGAAACGAAATATTTTTTTTTATTATAGATCTCAGACCAAGAAAAAAAAGGTCTGAGTTATAGATACTACTTTTAATATAAATTAAATAAAAATTACCTTCATATCAAAGTAATACCAATTTTCGAATTTATTCGGTTATTTTGATTTTATTATTTAAGGTGGAAATCATGAAACACCAGAGCTTAGGTCGCAATGTATCAATAAATTATGTGTGTAACATTGGCCCATATTGAGATAAGCATCTAGGTAGGTGCTTACACTATAACCATACGGAACCAGTTATGTAGGTACCTAACTGGTTCCGTATGGGTATAGTGAGGTCGGATTTCACCAAAGCAGAGACGTGCATAGCGTGTTTTTCCGCAGAGTGGGTAGCCTGTCCTGAAAATATGAGATATCTCTCTGCTCAACCGTCTCCACTAAGTGGAGGCGAGAAGCATAAACAACAAAATTCTGTTGGTGGTTTACAACAAATTTCCTCTCCTCTCATCTCATCTCTGCTTTGGTAGAGTCCCGGCAGACTTGGGTTTAGTCCAATGTTATTAGTTTCATTGCGGCAGACTGAGCAAAAGGACAATCTATACAGGACGATATGCTCGATAAATTTTTCAAACATGAACAATGACAACGTAATTATAATTTCTATCTTTTACTGAAAGGAATTAAAGGTGAAACTGATCTTGTTGTGCACCAAATAATATTCCAAAACAGGGCAGAGAGAATGAGTTGATGAAAATCAAAAAGCCCCTTTCCGCTACATTTCTGTTAATCTGTGTTTAATAGCTTCGTTTCCGCTTCTTGATTCACCTAAAATTCAATTCGTAATTCCAAACATCGATTTTTCAGAATAGTGTCTTTAAAGTTGCTTTGTGTTTTCATGTTAAATTTTTAGTAAAAAAGGAATGTTGGTTGTTTATCACATTTTCCACTAAACCTTTGGTCATAGAATCGTAGGCTTTTAGGTATATTCTCTTCAAATACAAATAAAATACCTCAAAAAAGTGAATGATTAAGCTTTTCTTATCTTAAATTAATGTTATATCAATTAAATTTAAGCATTCGGAAGCACCAAATATGATGCTTATTCAGTGTTATAGTTATTATGTAAGTATACAAATGTAACTCTGAATTAAATATTTTGTGATTGTATGTCAAATTTTATAATGTCGTTATTTAGTTTACTGTCTAAGACTAATTTTGTACATATGTTTTTGTTAATTTTCTGGTAATTGATTGAACGATCAGGAACTGTAGGTTCTTTTGAACACAGTCGCTTATATTATACCTACTTAAAGGGTGTAAAAGTACCCTTAACGCAAATCAAGGGCACTTGTTCTCCCTACCACCTCGATTTTTTTTGTTCTAGACCATACCTGGGAACCCCGGAGATAGACCCCCAGGTCAGAGTTCAACATTTTTCACAGGTGTTTTTGTAAATACTAGTTTTCAGGTTACTTATAACTTCACTTAAAGTATCTCCATGACCCGTTTATTATTCAAAAAGCATCCACTAGCACAATGTTTTAAGAGTGCTACTTTGAGTTTTACCGTAAAATGTGATATTTGACCCCAAAAATAAGTCGTTTCCCAGCAAAATTTTTGCGTAGGGGTAGGTACTTAGTTTGATGTACAGAATGCTTGGTTAACGGCTGTGTGATTGGTTGATTTACACCCTAGATAGCAGAACTTAACCATCATGGCTACGAGTTGTTCAGCTGAAATAAAACTTGCCGTGTCTTGGCTTCGATACTACGTAGTGAAGGATAGTTGCGTTGGGTCATAATCATAAGGAATAAGAACACGAACAAGCAATAAACATTTGAATAAAATAAAAATAACCGTTCAAAGATTTCAGAAAAACGTAAAAGTGACGCTAATTGTGTGTAATATTATTATGTAAAACAAAATCTTGAATTTTTTTTTTCGTGTTTCATATGACCAAATGTAACTTTCTGGAACAGTCATGATACCTACCTACAGATAGAAAATCTTAAAAAAATTTGACGCTCCTGTTTCATATCTTCAAAATTGCGATACCAACCTTGTCTTAATTATTAAAAGGCCTAAATAAAATTTATCAGTGCAATAAAACAATAACCATAAGGATTATTACCTATTCAATATCATAAAAAAAACTATGTTGTATGATGATGAACCTTTTACAAAAGTAGTAATGTCACTTTATTAACACTATGCGTGGTCATGGTTGGGCTCTAAATTTGTTAATAAAAAGTTCAAGGTTCATTTACTTCAATGTTTCGTTAGAGAACATTGTTTTATGTAGCTGCCTGTACATCTATAGTATATTTTTGTAACATAACAAACCAAACTCAAACTGGTCTGCGATCCAATAGGCTGTGGTTATTTGTATATTTCATAAGTTTTCTTATTGTTACTTTTATTTACTTTATTAAATATTTTTAAAAGATTGTCAAATGTATGTAATTGTATTAATGTTGAATAAAATTTTACGATATTAAGTATAATTTTAGAAATTCATGTCTTTACTTTAAATTTTACGTCAAAAAGTGTTATTTATCCGGAATTTCTATGCTGTACACCATTTTCTGTCTTGTGATAATTATCATTGAAACCGAGTGCCGACAACAATCACTAGACAGTACACGGTGCCATAATTACACAAAATATTGAGGCTCCCGTACAAACAAAAAAATTTCAAATCAGTCATGTGTCCATCTGTCACAGTTTTGTTTTGAGTTTTGTTATTCATATGATATTCCCACATTTCGCCAGTTATATTTAAGTAGGTAACATTTGTCATAAGGGGCGGGCCTATTACCCTTTTTTTTTGGGGTGGGAAATCATCAAATAACCCCTCCCGCTCTTGGGCAGGACGAAAGGCAGTGTCAGACTTCTACTGACTATAAAACCACCCATGTTCCTTCTTAGCCCTGTATGTCAAGGCCGCGATATCTGGGAGGACTATTGCCTCCAGATCCCATGGCGGCAATCCGGCAAGGAGGTTCGCCGCCTCGCGGGTTATCGTACGGTACCCACGGACTAGCCTTACGGCCACAGTCGTAACCGATGTTCCACAGGGGCGGCCCCAGAACCGATCCCTGTGGAACACCGCACGACATCTCTCGCCGGTTCCATTTTCCGTCTTGACCAGCAGGGCTATTGCGTATCTTTTAAATGGCAGTGGCTATCAAATTGTCTATGGATTATCAAATTGTCTATGGCCTGTTTCGCCTCTCGTTTGAGACTGGTAAAGTGCCGAAAGCTTGGAAGCAGGCTAACGTGCAGCCCGTGCCCAAAAAGGGCAGTCGCGCTGACCCGGCCAACTACAGGCCCATCTCAGTCACGTCCATACTCTGCAAGAGCATGGAGCGTGTACTGAACAGCAAACTCCTGGCATACCTAGAAGTCAACGACATCCTCAGTGACCGTCAATACGGCTTTCGTAAAAACCGATCAACTGGGGATCTTCTAGCGTATGCCATTCACATCTGGAGTGAGGCCATCGAGAAGCACGGAGAAGCACTTGCCGTTTCTCTTGATATCTCGAAGGCCTTCGACAGGGTCTGGCACGATAGCCTTATTAAAAAGCTTCCATCTTTCGGTCTATCCCCTGGACTGTGTGATTGGATTGCAGACTTCCTGAAGGATCGGTCCATTCGAGTGGTTATTGATGGCTGCTCGTCTGACCAATTGGCTATTAATGCCGGGGTCCCTCAGGGGTCGGTTCTCTCAGCAACATTATTCTTGCTGCACATTAACGATCTGCTAAAGCCCGGTACCTTTGGGTATGCAGACGACAGCACTGTTGCTGAGTGTTACACATCCAACGCACGGGCTGGTGGGTCTCAGATCCGGTCTCTACGAGAGGCCATGGTTGAGCGGTTGAGCTTGTCCTTGGAGGCTGTCTCCGAATGGGGTGATGCCAACTTGGTCAAGTTCAACGCTGCTAAAACCCAGGCGTGTCTCTTTTCCGCTAAAAGGAGCCAATTCGAACCGGCTCCATCTTTCCGTGGTGTAACCGTGCCGATAACCGGCCAAATTGAGCTTCTTGGTGTGTCATTCACCTCCACCCTCAATTTTGGTCCATACATCGAGGCCAAGGCTCAACTGGCTGCCAAGAAGCTGGGAATCCTAACAAAGGTGAGACAGTACTTCACACCGGAACAGCTGCTTAACCTATATCAAGCGCAAGTTCGATCGTGTATGGAGTACTGCTCTCATCTCTGGGACGGATCTGCCAAATACCAGCTTGACGCTCTGGAGGCAATCGAGAAACGGGCCAAAAGGCTTATCGGCAACGATGCGCTCGTCAAGTCGAAGCTCCAGAGCCTTGAACATCGCCGACGTGTTGCCAGTCTGTCGGTTTTCTATCGGTTACATTTCGGGGAGTGTGCGATGGAATTGCACAATCTAATTCCTCCAAGCCCGTTCCATCATCGGACTACAAGACGTACGGCGATGCGCCATCGTTTCATGGTGGACATCCCACCCATTCGCACTAAACGTTTTGGGAACACTTTCATTGTGCGTACAGCTAAGGAGTGGAATTCCCTGCCGGAGTCTGTATTTCCTGATAAGTATAACCTAGGGGTCTTCAAGTCAAGAGTGAATAGGTTACTTCTAGGTCAGCGTGCTACATCTTCAACCACATCGTCACTTAACATCAGGTGAGATAGTGGTCAAACGCGAGCCTATCTACAATAAAAAAAAAAAAAAAAAAAAGACCACACCGCCGCGAGAGACCGCAACCCCCGTCGTGAGGGGTCTCACGCCACCGTCTAGCGCCTCTTGCGGAAACCAAACTGGTTTTTCGGGAACAGAGCGCTCACCACGTCCTCCACGAGCTCAGGCCGGAGACTATGCGCTAGCGGGGGGGGGGGGGGGGGGAATTAATTCCGCACCATCTTATAAGGGCGCCCCGACGGATCTCTGTTGAGAGTCTCCAGCATCTCCTCGCGGAGGGCGGTCTTCGCCGCACTGTACCCTTCATAAAGCTCCGCCA
Source organism: Diarsia rubi (assembly GCA_932274075.1). Lineage (NCBI taxonomy): Eukaryota > Metazoa > Arthropoda > Insecta > Lepidoptera > Noctuidae > Diarsia > Diarsia rubi. The sequence goes on along the minus strand of OW026424.1, from coordinate 11,143,988 downwards.
CAATCGTTTCCGCATTCAGAGGACGAATGCGGCGACACACTGCTGACGCAGGTGCGACAGCTCTCGTGACCACCAGTACACCTGACGCCTGGCGCTTCCTGGCCGGACTCGGGGCATTGCCATGTCGCATATCTCGGACAAGGCCTCCTGGAACCAACCCGCCTCGGTGTTGACGTCGGCGGGCCTGACCGGTGATGACACCCAGGCCGAGGTGGGTCCAGCTGCTTCAGCGCCAAACGCGGACCACTCGGGGTCTGTTGTGAGACCGGCGCGCTTGAGGACTGGGCAGAGACCTAATACCGGATATACCGGTAGTCGGAATAGGTCTCCACCCCCTCCATAACGCCAGTCGACGACACGCCGTGGCAGAGCGGGGCTGGCGAACGAAATGTCCAGAACGAACTAAAGGTACAGAACCCCGGTTCAGGATATCTTAGGATACTTTCCCTTCCTCTTGGCCTTAGCGGGTGGAGCGCAGGCCTTGCTCCCTGCCCGGTGCTCGGCCGGCTTTCCAGCCGCCGCACATGCATCGCAGTGCGGAGTGGCCAGGCAAGCCGCGGCCTTGTGACCGGGCTGACTGCAGCAGAAACATAATTCGCTGCGGTCCACCTCGTGGTGCCTCACATGGCACCGGAAACCTCAGTGGTCTGGGTTCCAGCAGTTTTACCTGCGCCCTCGACCAGCCCTGAAGGTGGGCTGGTCGAGGGCGCAAGTAAAACTGGAGACTGGAGAGAACGGGTGTTGCCCCTCCGCAATCGTTTTTGCCACCGTCACAGGGCAGCATACCGTAAGGTAAGCATGCCCCCACGGTCCGGACGTAAGGTGCCCGCCTTAACTTGCTCGGCAGAGCACCCGCCGACCGCAGTGACGGCGCGCGGCCACCACCACTTCCTCGGAGACCGAGTCATCCAAACCCAGGATTCAGGCTTGCGCACTTAACGGGCCTGGACCGCATTCAAAGACGCTCTGAGCTTTTCAGCCAGAGCGTCTGCAGCCGAGGTGCTGCGAGACCCCGGGAATTTCCAGCATTCGAGCCCCTGTCGCGGTGACTCGAAGCCGGAGGCCCCCGGTGATCCCTAGCTCCCCGAGGTCCACCATCGCCTTCGCTTGCGTAAGCAGCTCGCGGTACATTATGCCCCTCTTCTCCGCATTCGGCTGCAGTGTTACCACTACAGCTGCGGTTTTAGGGGCACGAAGTTTCGCCGCGACGCTTCGCTTCCTTTGCCGGCGCTTACGCTCGGCCCGCCTCGCCTCTTGGGCCGCCTTTCGCCCCTTCCGCTTATCCCCGGGCAATCGTCTTCGGGCGCGGGAGGCTTTGGGGGCGGAGAGGGTGTGAGTGGCGGGTCTGCTGCTGGCTCCGGCTCTTTTGCCGCTGCCGCCTTCGCCTTGCCCTTTTTCGGGGCAGGTGCCTGGCCCTTTTTCTGGGCAGGCGCCTTGCCCTTCGGAGGGGGTTTACCCTTCTACGGGGCCGCCGCCGTCTTATTTAGCCGGCGCTGGAGGTGGGTTCGCCGTAGCCGGCTTTCCAGAAGGCTTCGCCCCAGCCCCGCCATCAGGCTGGCTGGACGGCCCTGCCTTGGGGTTTCCGGCCAAAGCACCTGCGTACGTCTTTTCCCCCAAGGAGGGTCGTATTACCATCAACCGGTCACAAATCCAGACTCCGTATGGCCGCTACTGAGAAATTCCTGATTTAAAAAACCAAATATCACTTTGCCCGACTTGCGAAACGAACCCAGGACTTCTTGTTTGGCAATCAGACTTTTCTATTTTATTCTATTTGAGAAACTTACACAGTTACAGCTAATAAAAACGACCACTAGACAAAAGAGAGGCAGCTATCATTTTGAAATGAAGTTTTGTATTATTTATGAAAAGAGATATCGGTTAAAACCATTGTACCCTTTATTTCCAAAAGTAGGTACTAAGCCTAAAATAAAATATGAAAATAGTTCATTGAACAGATTACAGGAAAATTATTATGAAGTCTTAAAATTTTCTTTACTTGTACAATGTCACAGAATACATAATAGTACAGTCGGCGTCAGATATATTGTAGCAGACAAGGTGACCAAATACTTCTGAACAATTTAAAATGTCTAAGTTCCATACACTACGATCTGAACAGTAATTTATTATGTAGTTCACTAAATATTAGGTCTTTACCTATGAAATTGCCGTTCTGCAGTACTGGCCATTTCAAATCAAAATAATTTTTGTTTGGCTAAGAATTCTAATTTCAAATTAATTTTATTTTAAAAACATGGTTTTTTTCTTCGAAAAGTAGTCATTTGTTTATTGATTAGTGTTACATTTTCATCGCATTTCAATCTTTTTCGTCATCATGGATACGTTAAAAATTCGAGTAATTATGGAATATGAGTACCGTCGTGGCAGCAACGCGGCACAAGCGGCACGCAACATCAACGACGTTTACGGAGCTAACACTACAAACCAACGCACCACCTGTTATTGGTTTGCTCGCTTCCGTTCTGGAAATTTCGACCTGAAAAATGAACCTCGCGGTCGTCCGAAGACTTTGGTCGACAATTACGAATTAAAGGCGATTGTGGAAGCTGATGATACACAATCTACGGCTGAATTAGCAGCAGCTTTCGACGTTAGCGTCAAAACAATATTGGTCCATTTGCGTCAAATTGGCAAGGTAAAAAAGCTTGACAAATGGGTGCCCCACGAACTCAATGATCGCCAGCGCGAAGTACGCGTCGAGACGTGCCTTGCACTGCTCAACAGACACACAAATGAAGGAATTTTGAACCGCATTGTTACCTGCGATGAAAAATGGATTCTGTTTGATAACCGCAAGCGCTCAGCAAGTTGGTTGGATCCTGGTTCAGCACCTAAACAATGCCCTAAACGAAAACTTACCCCTAGAAAAGTGATGGTCACTGTTTGGTGGTCTAGCGCCGGTGTGATTCATCACAGCTTCTTACCAAACGGGGTGAGCAGATGTGATGAGATGAGATGTGTGTGTGTGTGTGTGTGTGTGTGTGATGTGATGTGATGTGTGATGTGATGTGATGTGTGTGTGTGTGTGTGTGTGATGTGATGTGATGTGTGGTGATGTGGTGTGATGGGATGATGTGTGTGTGTGTGATGTGATGTGTGTGTGTGTGGTGTGTGTGATGTGTGGTGGGGTGTGTGATGTGTGTGTGTGGGGGGGTGCAGATGTGTACTGTGAAGAACTGAACACAATGATGGAGAAGCTGGCACATCTCCAACCAGCATTGGTCAATCGCTCGTCTCCGCTGCTCCTGCACGACAACGCGCGACCTCATACTGCACAGCAGACGGTCTCCAAATTGTAAGAACTGGGGTTGGAAGCCCATTTAAGAATTTACGAATTAGGTAGTCTTTTTCATATTCGGTGACTATTTTACGAGTGAGTTTTATTATTGCAATCACGGCGATTACTCGCTATGTGTGACAGCCCGTATCAGATCGACTCGACCGCACAAAGATCTATAGATAATGTTTTTGTAATACAATTTGTGGTTTAGGCATTACAGAATTCTGAATACCATGGTTCCCAATCCTGAAAGCAGCAGTACGTAGCACGGACGGCCTGCCTGCTTTATAGCCAGAAGTACCTGCTGATATTTTTAAATAATCAATACCTAATTAATATACCAATGTAAAGTATATAATAAATTATAACATGATCATTTATTGTTTTTTTCTTTTATTTATTTATTGACGATCGATTGTCTATTGATAGATATAGCTATCATTTACCCATAAGTAAATAATATGTCGAAATAGGGCATGGTCACGGTGACACGGTCACCTAATCTGTCTTGTTAAGACATATTGTGTAATGTTGGTAGGCCTCGGCCCGGGCCTAGGGGCGCCGCCGCGCGCCACCGCCAGGGGCGCCAAGGAGCCTCACCCACCCAATTAGTTGGGTTAACCCCCCGACCATAATAAGGCACAATTTGGCGGCTTTAGTTCAATCTGGCAATATAAAAAATTATGGAGCCTGTGCTATCCGATAATGTTTAGAAGATGGGTGTTCCTTAAATTTTTGCTTAGTGACATTTAATTCGGTTGCATTAATCACCGGACGAGTGAGCCGAGCGGTGCGTCCACGCTGACCTCTACTATTACAAGTACACTGGACTGGCTGTCTCATACAAATGACAGCTAGAAAAAGAGAGGAGAGAACTCCGCTACTGAATTTCGAAGTACCTACTAAATTCCGCAATTTGTGAGATCAAAGAGGATCAAAATGTATATCATTAGCATTACGATGTTCGTTAGTTTGACAGTACAATGTCAAATAAGATGTTGATAAGTTAGTACGTAATAACTTAAGACAGAAGCACCCTTAAGTAGGGACTGAATAAATAAACCGACTTGGTATTACATGGATCTCACAACTTTTTACGGTAGAAGAACTGAGTTGATGTTTTTAATGGGTTCTTTATAATGAATAAATTACAACCATTCTATCACACGACATATCATTCAACCATTCTATCACCAGTAGGTAAGTACTACTGGACAGATTTGAATGAAGTTAGTAGATAGTGATACCGTCAGCAAACAAAACCTCATAAAATGAATCTGCTTTTGACTTCAGAGAGATGATAACATGTATTAAAACTCTAGGAAATACTGTGGCTCTAATACGTGTACATCGCGTAGAAAATAACCAGGACCGACAGTAACGTGCCCTCCGAATCCGAAGCACGGAATCATCTTACCTTCTAAACAATCAGGTGATTTAACATGCTATGCCCTAACTAAACTTGGAACAGTCCCCTAAAGATTTTTTGTGAGACTATGGTGTCGATTCTGTTGTGCACAAACTAAACTTAATTTAGGCTATTGCGATCTTTTTCTCTCTAATAAAACGAGAAAGAGACGGACGTAATTTAGAGCTGTCAAATTTAATGGGGAGAAAAACTCAAAGGTTGACATAGATGTCGCTGCAATTGACATAGCCTTGTAGTGTTTGTGTTGTCGTTTACGTGAATTTGTTAATGCTGTTTTCGACTAATTTTATGTATAAAATGTATTCTTTTTGGACTGTTTCTCAATTAAAAGTGGAGTTACGTCGAAGGAATGCATCCACAGCAGGGAAAAAAGCCGTTTTGATTGAGAGGTAGGCAATAAATAATTTTAAGGTTATGCTGATAAATAATCGATATTCTTTTCGATTCTAATAAGATGTATGTTTTTGACTTTCAGATTAGAAGCATACGACCGAAATTTTAATTTTAATGCCACCCAAGGCCCTGGAACATCTTTCAGTGACTCACAATATCGGTGCCCACCAACTTCTTCTTTCAAAGATATAAATGCTGACTCGCCGATTCCTGCTCTCAATGGGCAAGAAATACAGTCGTACTTTGAAAGGTGAGTTCATTTTTAAAATTTCTTGTAACGTTTCTTTAGTGATACCTTTATATTTAGACCTTAGGACTAATATTAAAGTAGCTAGGTATCTCCTACTATGTTACATGACATATCAGAGTGCATAAAATGCTATTTTAATGCTTTCAGATTCAGTACTCAGCCGAAAGGAAAGGCTATGTATGAAGCCAGGTGTTTGTTGACTGCGCGGTATACCATTGAAGGAGCAAATACATACATACAAGGCCAATGCAAGGCCCAAATGAAAAAAGTTATATACATTGTAAATGTTAAGTTAAGCAATGAAGGCTACATTGAACAATGTAACTGTGAATTTGCGGCAGGAAATGGTATAGAAGCACACTGCAAACATATTTCAGTGCTACTTTGTGCAGTAGAGAATATGGTTCTTTAATGGCTTTCAAGAAACCAAGCAAGGTCTTTTATAAATCACCTATTCAAGCTCAGCATTTGCCATCAATTAGAAAAATAAGAAGAGTCAATATTAACTTTAATCCATTGAGTAAAGAGGATGAAATAGAAAATTACCATGATTATGTGCGCAATTTAGCCATAAATTTTGGAGACACAAAAATGCCTATATTGTAGACATTTCGACCGGCTAACCCCTATGGCCTGGAACAAGATCATACATATTCAAGTAAGGATTACAAAGATATTGTTCTTGACAGTTTATTATTGCAAAATGTGACCAAAGAGCAAATTGATAATGTGGAACTGTTAACAAGGAATCAAGATAAATGTACTGATTGGCATAAATAGAGGTCTTATAGGGCCACAGCAAGCTTGTTCCATGCGATTTGCCATCTCCGAACTGGGAAAAAAGTATTAATTGAAAAATATTAAACCCTAAGAAAATTTTCTCTCGGTCTATAGTTCATGGTAAAACTAATGAGTCTATTGCAATACAAAAATATGAAATGGCATTTCAATTAAAAGTGCAAAAGTGCGGTCTCTTCATATGCTTGCAGTACCCCTTCCTTGCAGCTTCTCCAGATGGGCTCATAGGTGAAGAGACTGTTGTAGAGGTCAAGTGCCCCTATAGTGAAAGGTTCATGCCAGTAAATACAGTTACTGTACCATATCTTGAAAACAGTAATGGGCAATTAACTTTAAAAAGAAACCATCCATATTATGCACAAATCCAAGGACAATTATTGTGCACAGGAAGAAAATATTGTATTTGATAGTTTATTCATTTAAAGAAATCCAGGTCTGTTTTATTAATAGAGATGATTCTTATATAGAGAAGATGGTATAAGGACTTCACAATTTCTACGAATGTGATTTAAAACCAGAAATTGTTAATAAATATGTTTATAAAAATTATGCTTTAATAAAACAAAAGTAGAATATTCTTATTCTTTTATTTTCCATTTTTAACTATACTCTCTCTAAAATTACAACACATGACACAAATAAAAAATATTTTACTTGCTATAGGAATATAATTGTGATCTAATTCACATTTGAGATTTTTATAGGTTTTAGTAAGACCAATCAACCTTTCAATATGATGCGACGAGCGCGCGAACCTTTATATTACTGTACTATGTGGCGCGAATGTGGAGGGACATGTTTTTCCTGACGACTTCGCGGCCAAATTACGGGCGCGAATGTGGAGCGCAGCGCGCTTTAGATAGTCGATATAGTACCTATGACTATGGACATTGTTTGTTCTATGACTAGACTGTTTACCTGTATGCCTTTGTCTGTGGTAGGATATTAAGAAATAAAAAACACCTCTCTGGTATCATAAAACAGCAATGTGTATTTTATTTAATAATTAATACTCTGCTACTAAAAATCCCTAAAACCTATAAAATACCAAATAAAATAATAACAATGAAAAACCGCTGTGAAGATATTTTAAGCGTTTGGGCGGACCAACCTTTTCATTCACTCAATCAATCGTCTTTCGGAACAGCACTAGTACCTAGTATCCAAGTCCCAAAATTCCGGTCACCTGATTGGCCAACCAATCGGCCAATCACGCGATGTCGCCATTTATCGTGCCGTACATTCTTGGATCGGGCAAGCAAGGTACAGCCGAGTATTTGGAGACATTGTGATGGTTCCTTTTCCAAGGGCGTACACACCCGTGTTGTGCAATCCAGTGTCGCGCATTGCTGGTATGTGCATTGTCGTGCTGTACAATATCAAGCCGGACAATCTTGGTTCAGGCCGAGAATGCGCAACATCGGAATGTACGTGTTTTGAATTCCAATGACGTACATTCCTATGTCGCGCATTCTCGTGCCGTGCATTGTTGATGTTGAGCATTGCTGGCTCCCGTCTTGCCTATTTAGAGTTAATCAGCCATATAGTATGCCTTTACATGGCGAATTTAAGGGGGATTAGCTTATTATAAGGTAACTATAAAATCACTACAAGGCTTTATTCCTTATAATTTGTGCCCAAACCCAATCTTATTAGCATTATAAAATATAGAGCAATTTTTTGCTACTTGGGACAGTACCCATGTACGGTCTACAGCGGGCACTACGGGCCACTTCAATGTGGCTGCTGTCGGCTACTTGCACCAAGGGTCGGCTCTCAAACCCTTACCTATTCCTGGTGACGCTCTCACGTCTGCCATACAGGAAGAGGCACCTTGATGTATACTGTTTGCCGATGATATTCTGCTGGTTGCCGACAGCGGCCAGAGGTCAGCAGATTGAATAAGTGGTGGCAAAGAGTGGAGAAATTGAGAAGAACCAAAACGGAATAGATACTTGTTTTGCGATTTAGGCGGTGTCTCCAATCCTGTGTCTATAACTGTTGCCGGAACGCCCATAACGCTCTGGTCCAACTTTCAGTACCTTGGGTCGCTTGTCCAGAGGTATTGGCGTAGTAGACCGGAACGTAACGCAACGGATCAACTCAGGATGAATGAAATTTAGACATCAGACAGGTCACTGGAACAACTTATGACCCACGGATGCTTCTCAAGTTAATGGGGAAAATATACAAGCCCGTGATTAGACCTGCCGTACTGTATGGATCAGAGTGTTGGGCTTTGAAAAAGATGGATGAAAAACGATTGCATGGATGAGAATGTTGATATAGATGTGCCAAGTGGTAAGAAATGATAAGGTAAGGATTGAGTATATTAGAGGAAGTTTGAAAGTGACACCTGTTACATTAAATGTGAAAGGAGTCGTCTATCTTGGTATGGTCATGGAATCAGGAGGGATGACTAATCACATGCGTTGTGGTGATGAAAAGTGATGGATGGAGAGGAAGAGGAAAATATGGACGGATTGTATGAAGAATGTACATGAAAAGGCGGGAGTAATTGACGCTTAAGAAGATCCCCTGCTGCAGGGTGACACCTACCTACCCTACGCTGAGCTTGACGACGGAGATAGATCCTGGAATTGGAGCTGATGGTTGCGGGCAGCCACCGGAGACAGAACCACCACCATTTTTTTTTTGGCGGTTGGAAAATTATCAAATAACACCTCCCGCTCTTGGGCAGAGCCAAAGGGAGTGTCAGACTTCTACTGACTAAAAACCACCCATGTCCCTTCTTAGCCCTATATGTCGAGGCCGCGGTAACTAGTGTACAACCCGCAGCCCCGACGGGAGAACCACCAGCCTGGGAGTCGGTTCAGGCCAGTGTACCCTAACACCTTTAACCTCTGTAATGGAGACGTGAGACGGCCACAAAAGTATAGGAGAATAAATGATAAGTGAACAATACCTCGCTTATTATTTATGAACCCCCTACTTACCTATATGCTCACGCCCTCCAAAAGGCACTTCCCTTTCGGAGGGCGCCAGCATATGGTGACACCACCGTGACGTCTGACGGAAGAATGGAAGTAAACGTGTGTTGTGCCGACCCCAAACAGAATGGGATAAGCGGGCAGGAGAAGATGATGAAGTCGGTTTTATTGTTTGTTTCTGCTGTTGTGTATTTCCATAGTTAGGTAGAACAATAGACTATCTTTGGGCTTGGATGCCGTGGATGGAGGTCTCGTACCGCGCATCGACCGCAATGCCGTTTAACGCCGAACAGTCGGCGGTGGCGGTCATCGGCGTAGAACCACAGATTAGTAGAACGGCGCACACGTTTAATGAGAACATTAGAATCAAACTCTTAAGAAACTACATGATTAGTAGAACGGCGCACACGTTGAGAACATTAGAATCAAACTCTTAAGAAAATACACGTAAAATTTATTTTACAGATTTGTACAAAGTGATACACAATATACACTAGTATTGTAGCAAGTCATTATATTTCATTCAAATGTATAAGTTTGAGTTTAACAAAGTGCTATGCTGTGTTTTCTCCACATGTGGAATAACATTCAATTTCTCCAGTAAATCAAGTAGTTCCGGTATTTGCTGCTCTTCAGGGTTTCCAATGAAACATACAACAGCTACAAAAGGTTTACTGCTGAGATCTCTCCAACAATGTACTAAAATGAGAAAAACAAATTGTTAAAAGGGAAAACGAAAATACATTGGATTTTAATATGAAATTATACAAATATAAGGAAAACATTACCTCCAGCAGATACACCAGATATAATATTGGGTTGCTCCAATTTTGGGAAACTTATATTTAGTCCAGTAGTAGATTGTTTGCTTGATGATAGACTCCTTATTACATAGTCTTTACTGACCCGTTCAGATACTTGGTATTCTACAAGTGGCTTTGTCAATATAGATATAATATTGTTGCTGGCAGTGATGTATTTTACTAACAAGTTAACAATTTCACAGCTCAAAACTATATTGTAATCTCTTATCACACAAATGTAATTGTTCATATTTCTAGTCTTGAATATGCGTAAATTAACTTCTGAACTAGCATTGATGAGTTCCAGTTCATGGTAACATTTAATCAGGTCATGCAAGTATCTCCCTTCTAATATAATGAAAGTATCAATTTGTGTAGGTACTTCTATGTCCTTTTCCAGATGTAAACTGTAAACCAAGAAAAGACTGTTATGTTAGTCAAGATGACTTAGAACAAAGTTACTTAACCTTCTTATACTCGCGCCCATCAGCTTTACATATATACTCGAACCATCTCTCAGACTGCGATTTGCTCTCGACTATATTATTTGAAAAATAGTAAGTATGTAATTATGTCAAAACAATGGTTTTGACTAGTGTGACTAACTGCCACACTCAGACAGCTTTAATGATTACTTAGGCCATCACTAAGTAAAGGTTTTTGACAGTTTTGTCATACAACAGTTTGTCAAATCGTTACTAAGTGATGGCTTAGGTAATCATTAAATATCTCTGTGTACCACAGTGTCTGTTAGTGATAGGTATTAATATTCTATAAATATATTTGCTTTTTTAAACATTATTGGCATTTATTAGATAGACTTTAATTGAATTAAAAATAGGTACCTAGAACATATTATCAGAACTATAACTTGTAGTCTCCTGATACAGCTTCTGACAATATACCATAATATTTCGTATTTCATTTTTTTTTTCTACTTTAAAAGCAAAAATTTAATTTTTTATTGTTTATATTCAAAATTCCCCTTAAATCTAACAAATGGGTATCAAGAATAATCAAATACTAAGTACTAATCATAAATATTTTGTAGAGATGTAGAGTATTTTTCCCTATCTAAAACCGACCCTAAAACGGCCCACCCACTGACCTTGTATACTCGCGTCGGTCTCACAGACCTAAGACAGTCCTACAGTGTCACTTGTCTACTTCCTTGCACCACACTAAACAATGCTTAGGTAACAAGTTATAACAAAGGAAGCTACTAAAGACCGCAAAAGCCCTTACAGCTAATAGAAACCACCATAAAGTAGTAATTGTATCGAGGTTTTAAGGAAACGTCCAGTGGTGGAGGTGGATGTGGTTAGGCTAAAAATAACATGGTGATATATCTTGGCTAACTCACTCGACGGCATTTTCGCTACTGAGAACGTCATCCCAGTCTTCCCACGCAGTTCGACTTGAAGGTTCGTTTATTTCACCAAAAGTACTCATTATTTAGCTTTTTTTGTAAAAATTATTTGTTGCAGATGAGACTTTTGAAATTTACGACAAAACAATGATTTTCTGTTTTGATGAAACTGTCAAATATGACAAGTTGACAACTTAACAGTGTTACTAGACTTTAGGTAGGTTCTCAACTTTTCCAATTATTTTTCTAGCCTGTTTTGTCCCACAGTTGGGAAAAATGCCCCATTCCTTTCCAACTCTCCCGATGTTCTGCCTTCTCAGTAAGGTCAATCAGTAAGGAACGAGTTCAAGTTGTCACGCCAGCGTTTCTTGGACCTGCCTCGGTGACACCCACTGTGTAACAATTGTGGCCCATCCGTCCAGCAGGGCTATATCTCGTATCTTATACGAGAGTGTCTAATGGTTTCATTTTGTACTATAACATGATTGAACCAATTTGGTGTTAAACGAATTAAAATACATTTAGACATTCAATAAAGCGAGAAATCAAAAATTATGAAATCCGTTTTAATATGTATTGTAAATTGGTTGTAAAACTTGCACTTAAACACGTAAAAAAAATTTTTCGTCTCTTTTTAACCCACTTTCAAACAGGAGGAGGTGTGTCCGCGCATGTCTCTGTTTTCTTGGTTGAATGTTAAATGCATAGTAAATATTTGTAAAGGACATTACAACTAAAAATAAAATGTCTCACGGCCGCCGCGCGTCTTGGAAAAGGGGTGGTTCAAATGCATTTTATGGTTTATCTGAGGAAAAAAGTATTGGAACAACTGTTTTTCTAATCATTTTACAAAATAATTACATTGGACCATTTTTATAAATGGTAGTAGGAACAATTTTCATTATCTACTTTTTAAATTATGTTTATTACTTATGGTTTTGCAGCACTGCAAAACGAATGCTACTTTTTTATTTTTGTTTCTACGACTAAAAGTTACTTTACAAAAGTTGTACATAATCTTATTTGCAATTTGCAACTAAAAATGTTAACTTTTTTTTTTGGGAGACCGTTCGTCAGATAAGCCATAAAAACTATTTGAACCACTTCTATTTTCAAGATGGCGGCCGTGACACAAGAGTTGCAACCACACAAAACTTGGACTTAGCCATAAACTACCCCCCCTTGATATCTATGAAATAAGTTTGCGTCCTCTCACAAATACACGCTAAGCCCTAAAAAATGTAACATTTCACCATTGAATTGTTATATTTATGAATGATTAATATTTCTGAAAAAATGTAACATTTCAATGGTCTAGCCATAGGGCTAGACCATTCTAGCCCTATGGCTAGACCATTGAAATGTTACATTTTTTCAGAAATATTAATCATTCATTCATAAATATAACAATTCAAAGAGTTGAAAAAGTTGTTATTTCATTATTTTAAGACGCAGGGATGATGTTCAAATACAGGCTTTAAAAGATATACAGGGTGTCCAAGAACCTGGCGTCCAACTGGATTCCCACGATGCCCCAAGTTCTAACAGTACTCAGAAAAATATTTAAAAAAATCCACCCCATGTACTTACAGAATTATACTGATTTCAAAAAAAAAGGGGAAATGAGCACCCTGTGACATACTTTTGAATGCTGTGACTGCTAATGCTGATAATTTCGATATTTCTTGGAGGTTTTGTAATCTAGGGTATTGCTGTGTCTAAATAGAATGTAAAAATAATGTACTTATTGTACCATTTTAAAATAAAATATTATTTTAACTAAAGGTGATATGGAAAACTATTGAATTTCGCAACTTTGACCGACTGTAGTGTAAAAAAAATGTACCAAAATAGTATGGCAAGTGACGTCAAATTTTGACGCGTTTATTCCTCTTTTTAAAAAGGTATAATACTTACACATTAATTTGAAAAAAAAAAATTTTGATAATATTTTTACTCAACAACCCAATTTTTACGATGTCTTACAGAATTCTTAGAAAGAAAAATTTACGACGAATTGAATCTAACCTCTAAAGAATTACTATTGTATGCTCATAAAAATAACAACAGGCCTCTCAAAAAACAGGTTAGACCGTAAGGGACGGTATGTGCATGCATCTCACCATAGTGATTCGTTATTACAACAGGAGGGAGCAAGACAGAAACTATCTTTGCGATTTGCTGGTTCTTCTTTATGGTACCCCATTATTCAGGTAAGAGTGAGGGAGAAAAAGGTTAGAGGTGCGAGTGAGATAGATAGTGACGCTATCTGGGATCGTGCTATTTAGGATAACAGTACGGTCAGTACGCGTCACTGCCTCCTGCCGTTACTACGCACCTCTCTCTTATTGTTACCATTGATCACGTACTACGATTTAAAGCTTTGTTTATTGGACTCGATTACTCTTTGTGCTCTGGACTTTGAAACGAACTCTTTACGACGACCTTTGCCTGTGTTTGGACAGTTTGTGTTTTGTGTGTGCTACCATGGCGACCTACACTCCGCAAGAATACGCAAATATGCACTACATTTATGGAGAATGTAGAGGTAATGGACGAGCTGCAGCGAGACTTTACAGAGAAAGGTATCCGAGGGCTACGCGATATCCCGACCATCGAGTTTTCATTAATGTGCACAGATCACTATGTGACGGGCGGTTCCCCAATCAAGTAGCTGGTGAAGAACGACCCGTAAATGACTTCATACGCGATGAAGTTTTAGAGGCGGTGTCGGCAAATCCAAGCATCTCTGTGCGAGGAATAGAAGCTGATACGGGGATACCGAAGAGCACAGCACACAGTATTCTCCAAAAAGAAGAATATCATCCGTACCACGTACAGCGAGTGCAAAGTCTTTTACCTCGAGACTATCCGAGCCGAGTCGCGTTTTGTGAAACAATCCTGCAAAAACATCGAGAAGACGAAAACTTTATCGACAAAATTTTGTGGTCAGATGAATCAACATTTAAGAAGGATGGCTACATGAACCTACACAACTTGCACGAGTGGCATGTGGAAAATCCGCACTTGATGCGAGAAGATAGATCCCAGTACCGGTTCAAAGTGAACATGTGGACCGGTATTCTCTGTGGGAATATTATTGGTCCATTTGAGATGCCCGAGAATTTGACTGGCGAATCATATTTAAATTTTCTTCAAAATGATTTGCCAAACTTACTAGAAGAGACCCCACCAGATATGTGGTTCCAACACGACGGCTGTCCAGCACATTTTCGCGTATCCGTTAGAGAGTTTTTGGACGAGCAATACCCGAACAGGTGGATTGGGCGATCAGGAACAATCCCGTGGCCAGCCCGCTCACCTGACTTAAATCCGCTGGATTTTTTTTTCTGGGGAACTATGAAGGAGCTCGTTTATGCGAAGCCCATTAATGACATCGCTGACCTTCGTGAGAAGATAACACAAGCAGTGCAGGTGATACGTCAAAAAAGTTACTCGCGAAACATAAAGCGCTCCTTTTTAAGGAGAGTGAGAGCTTGTATTGCCGCGGGTGGTCAACATTTTGAACATTTATTGTAATAAAATATCTTTAAACTAACATTCTTTGCTTTTATTCTACTGGGAACCCATCTACCTGTGTGTATTTCCTTCTTGCTCACTCTTGGAACCGAAGTAAATAATAGTAGTAACATAACAGTTTCTAAGATAAGAAAGGGTCCGACAGTTACCGTTAGTAGGTAGGCACTTCGTAAAAATTGGGTTGTTGAGTAAAAATATTATCAAAATTTTTTTTTTTCAAATTAATGTGTAAGTATTATACCTTTTTAAAAAGAGGAATAAACGCGTCAAAATTTGACGTCACTTGCCATACTATTTTGGTACATTTTTTTTACACTACAGTCGGTCAAAGTTGCGAAATTCAATAGTTTTCCATATCACCTTTAGTTAAAATAATATTTTATTTTAAAATGGTACAATAAGTACATTATTTTTACATTCTATTTAGACACAGCAATACCCTAGATTACAAAACCTCCAAGAAATATCGAAATTATCAGCATTAGCAGTCACAGCATTCAAAAGTATGTCACAGGGTGCTCATTTCCCCTTTTTTTTTGAAATCAGTATAATTCTGTAAGTACATGGGGTGGATTTTTTAAAATATTTTTCTGAGTACTGTTAGAACTTGGGGCATCGTGGGAATCCAGTTGGACGCCAGGTTCTTGGACACCCTGTATATAGCTAAGGGCAAGTCGCAAAAGTTTTTGAAGGTTTGCTTAATACACATTTAGATTCAGATAAAATCTGGATCACTAGAAATCCTAGATTCACGATCGAATATTGAAAGCGGCCGTTAGACAAGTACGTGGATTTGCACGAAAATCAGTTTGGGATTCGACCTCGACTTTCAACTGAGAGTCCAATAGCATACTGTCAGATATTACACACATCTTGAAGATTCCAGTGCACGCCTGTTTCGTCGATCTGTTCAAGGCTTTTTACCTGGTGTCATACGACAACCTGTGGGCTAAACTCGAGGCAATAACCTACCACGTACGAGTACGATACTTGTCAACGTTTTAAAACACTGGTACAGTATCAGATCATTACAGCCTCAGTGATGTGTATACGTGGCTTACTTAAGCATATTATGAAGATTACAAGTTTTCCATTATTAAAATAAATAATTTAAAAATTATTGAATAAAATATTATGGGAACGTATAAATATATGGTAGTACTCTTTCAGGTTATCTAGGTGAGCTGTTTATGGAAGGCACTACTCCTCAACTGTTCGAAGTTGGAAGCTATAATGGAAACTGCCTAGATGGGTCCACTCAAATCTGTGTGGTGCTTTCTTCAAAAGACCATCTCAGACACTAATCTACATAGTCCTCATGTGTGTATTCTATTATGTCTGGACTTTTTTAAGAGACACTAACATTAGTACGACGATAGCCACTGACATTTAAAAAGATACGCAAAAGCCCTGCTGGTCTGTATATTCTGGTGGGTATCCATATATATATTTATATATACACACATCAAAAGTGTCTAGGGATCAAGCATTTTTATGCGGATTTCTTGAGATTGAGATGTGGCTTTGTAATAAATTTATGATTTTATAAATTTATATGGATCCTTTTTGGTGCATTTCATAATTTGAATCAGGAACTGTGAATCAAATTCGAGTAAAAGATGAAAATCGGCTGTCAATATTTTCCCTATAAAAACATACAACGCATTGAAGACATTATTAGTGCTACTGTTTCCCTACTACTGATTAAAACCAACGTTATTATGGAGCGGCGGCGACGTCATTTAAGCAGGGAAGAAATGCTCAGAGCCGTGGGAATGATAGAAGCTGGTTCCCGGCAACGTACTGTGGCTTTAACTCTGAATACAAGTCAGAGTGTTATCAGTCGACTTTGGACACGTTACCGAAGCACTGGTACCGTGGCTGAGCGCCATGGAGGACGGTATCGCTGCACCACACGGAGACAAGACCGATACATTCAAATCTTAACTCGAAGAGCTCCAACAATAACCGCCATGATGTTAGCCGTGAGGCTTCATCACTCTTCAGGGAACTTAATTAGCGACCAAACAGTCAGAAACCGCTTGCATGAAGTGAACCTTCATTCCCGAAGACCGCTACGGGTACCACCTATAGCAATGCACAATCGTAGGATTCGATATCAATGGGCTCTTGAACACAGAAATTGGGCAGAAGAACAATGGCGTTTCGTGTGCTTTTCTGATGAGTCTCGTTTTGGTATGAGACCGGATACAAGACGTATACGACACTGGAGAACCCCTGGACGCCAACAGCGATTAAAATCCTGCCAGGAAGTCCATCCTTATAGTGGTGGAACCATCATGGTATGGGCGGGTATTTGGATCGGCGGAAGAACTGAGTTGATTTGGATCAGAGGCAACCTCAACGCTCAAATTTATGCTGAGACGATTGTATCAGACGTCATCGTTCCTCTACAAGTGCAAATCGGTCCCTTATTTCAGTTAATGCATGATAATGCACGACCGCACACCGCAAGAGTTGTAAGACAGACTCTCGCCGCAGCTAACATCAATGTCCTGCCCTGGCCTGCTCAGTCGCCAGACTTGAACCCGATTGAGCATGCATGGGATATGCTACAGAGAAGAGCTCTGCCGAATATGGAGGGTATCCAGTCGCAAGAAGACCTTTTTTTGTTGTTGCAACGAACATGGGCGGCCATTCCACAGCGTGATTTGGATGAACTCATTTTGAGTATGCCAAACCGATGTTCTTGTGTTGTTAGTGTTCGCGGTAGAAACACGGATTATTAATTGTTTAAGTTACCCAATAAAATTTTAAAGAAAACTGTTATTTCAGTCTTTTTTTCGAACTTTAATGTTAGTGGTTCAAATGTCAAAAATCCCTTTATTAGGAAAATGGCAAATTTATTTATTAATGCAAAGGTGACTTGGCTTATCGTTACTGTGACAAACGAAAACACTTTATTTGATGAATCCTTAAAGAAAATTTTAATTAATATCAATCAGGAGAAAAGTTATTGCAAAAATATATGTTGATCCCTAGACACTTTTGATGTGTGTATATCCATTTAAATCCTAGTGAAAAACAAATAATTATTCTAATAGGAAGAGGATTATGTTTCAATAGCCCTGCAGATATAACCGAAAGAGCAAACGTAAAAAGCATTCTTTAATAATTTTGTTATTAGGCTCAGGTACTTATCAGAAGCTAAGTAAAATTGATGTTTTTTAGTTACAACGGGCTGTTAAGTATAATTCAACCGTGATATCTAATAATACTCGTATTACTATTAAGTAGTACTAGTATCGATACTTGTTACAGAAATACTATGTTCCATGATTGACACAACCCTAGCATTGGCAGCCATTTTATGTTCTATTCTTGGTTGTAGGTATGCACGTTTTTGTTGTAGGTATTTCCAGTCCATGGATTGACGGCACGGTTGGCGCAGTTGCTCAAGCAATGGACTGCTGCGCTGCGTGTCGCGGGTTCGATTCCCGCACGGAACAAATATTTGTATTACCTACAGATAGTTGTTCCTGGTCTGGGTATTTGTGTATGTGATTTTAAATGTTTGTGAACGCACCCACGATACAGCCTAGAATTTTAAAGGCGGGTCCCGACTATGATGACCCGCGTGGCTTAGGCAGGCCTCGCTCACGTACACATTCACGAGGTTTGGCCTCAAGGAGCAAGAATGTTTTTATTTTCAAACAGCGAAGAGAATAAAAATACAAAGTAGTACAGTGTACAACTTACTTATATTTATATATCATTTAATATTGTTTTAACCAGGTAACATAAAAAGATAGGTATTAAAATGGTAATGCATTGATAATTATAACATCATATTCTTAAAATGTTATTCGACTATTATTTCTCAAATATTAGTCGAGTCGAGTTTTGGAATCTTGATTTATTTTCACGTTTATTGACGTCGAATGCGTCGAACTAACTAAGCTACTCAAATCGCAAATTGTAAATTAAAATTTTGCCAGATAAATTTGATTAAGAGAAGTGTATTTGTGTGAAAATTGTACTATATTGATAAAACAGTCATGTTAAAGGTTTCTTTTTAATATTGTGATTTATGATAAACCTGCGTTGATTTATTGAGATGTAAAAATGTTTCATGAATGAATTTTCTTTGCAGGATAAAGGACAAGTCACTTTTGAGGATAAATGGCCTGCTATGCGCCCTATAGTTTTGAAGCTACTCAAACAGGAGCCGGTAACACAAACAGAATGGCAAGATCTTTTTGGTTCTGTCCACTCTGTGTGCTTATGGGATGAGAGAGGCCCTTATAAGCTGAGGGATGCTCTCCAGCAAGATATAATGATGTATATAAAGCAAGCTCAGAATCGCGTTCTGGCTCAGCGGGAAGACCAAGCCCTTCTGAAAGCATATATTGCTGAATGGGGCAAGTTTTTTACACAGTGCAACTATTTACCTACTCCATTTCGACAATTAGAAAATTCTATCAACAATGTAAGCAAGGTAGCAAGTTCTAATGCATCTAGTACTCAGAAGAAAAATAATAACAATAACATAGAAGATAGTTTGGTAAGGAAATTAATGTTAGATTCATGGAATCAAAGCATCTTTGTGGACATCAAGCAAAGATTGCAAGATTCTGCTATGAAGCTGGTACAAGCTGAACGTAATGGTGAATCATTTGATTCACAGCTGGTTATTGGTGTAAGAGAATCATATGGTAAGTTGAGGTTTTCATCATCATTCTCCTGCCATTATCCCAATTTATTTGGGGTCTGCGCAGGATGTCGTTTTCTTCCATACTTCTCTATTACTTGCCATCTCAGCTGTCTCCTGTTAGCCATATCATCCTAAATATATTATCAATAATTTGTTTGCAGTTAATTTATGCTCGAACTCTGTGGATAAACTCCAAATATACAGGGAAAACTTTGAAGCTGCTTATATGCAAGCTACAGAAGAGTTTTACAAATTAAAAGCCAGTGAACAATTACTGGTGAATGGAGTTCAAGCCTATATGAAGTATGCTGATCAACGTTTGAAAGAAGAGGAAGCTCGGGCTCATAGATACCTGGAACCAGGCAGTGGTAGTGTCACGGCCCTTACCCAATGTTGTGAAAAAGTACTCATTGGAGAACACCTTCCTACATTACTTGCAGAGAGTGCTCCTTTGATTAAATCTGGTCAAACTGAGAAGTTACAACTTATGTTCCGTCTTCTTGATAGGGTACCTGACGGAGTTACACCCATATTGAGAGACCTAGAGGCACATATAGTATCTGCTGGGTTAGCAGATATGGTTGCTTCTGCAGATATAATCACTTCTGATTCAGAAAAGTATGTGGAACGTTTACTAGATTTATTTAAAAGCTTCAGCTCTTTGGCTAAAGATGCCTTTTTGGATGATCCAAGGTTTTTGACAGCCAGAGACAAGGCTTACAAATGTGTTGTGAATGACACAACCGTTTTCAAGTTGGAACTACCATCTTCAGCTCTAATCAGGGGCAGTAAAGGCACAGCTCCTGAGAGTAAGTGTCCAGAGCTCCTGGCTAACTACTGTGACATGCTGCTGCGGAAGACACCACTAAGTAAACGTTTAACAAGTGAGCAGATAGAATCAAGGTTAAGAGATGTGTTGTTAGTTTTGAAGTATATAGAAAACAAGGATGTTTTTATGAGATATCACAAAGCACATCTGACTCGGAGGTTAATATTAGATTCAAGTGCAGATTCTGAAAAAGAAGAGGACATGGTTGAGTGGCTCAGAGAAGTGGGAATGCCTGCTGACTATGTTAACAAATTAGCTCGAATGTTCCAAGATATTAAAGTCAGTGAAGATCTGAATACTCAGTTTAGAACTGATACTACTCGACATGATGCTATAAATATTAAAATACTCAATGCTGGAGCTTGGGCCCGTGGATCTGAAAGAGTAACTGTAAGCCTTCCATTAGAGTTGGAGGACTACATACCCGAAGTTGAAGATTTCTATAAGAAGAAACATTCAGGACGTAAGTTGCAATGGTATCATCATATGAGTAATGGAACAATTACATTTGCTAATTCTGTAGGAAGGTTTGACTTGGATGTAACCACATTTCAAATGGCTGTTTTGTTTGCATGGAATCAAAGACCAATGGAGAAGATAAGCTATGAAAACTTGAGACTTGCAACTGAACTGCCAGATCCAGAACTTAGGAGGACTTTATGGTCCCTTGTTGCTTTTCCAAAGCTCAAAAGGCAGTTGTTGTCCTATGAACCGGCAGTTCAGAATCCTAAAGATTTTACAGAAAATACAACATTTTGGGTAAATCAAGAATTTGCTCTTATCAAAAATGGAAAACCCCAACGTCGAGGAAAAATTAATTTGATTGGTAGACTTCAATTGAGCACAGAGAGATCTCAAATAGAAGATAATCATTCCATCGTTCAACTTCGAATATTGAGGACTCAGGAAGCCATCATAAAAATACTAAAGATGAGAAAAAGGATCACGAATACTGCCCTCCAGGTAAGAATTAAAAGTTCAAATTATGAATGGTGTGGGAGTCGCAAATATCGGGATAACTAAGAGAATTCATTGAATATTTCAAATGCATTTTCTTTTCAAAATTGCGTTTGTCGTAGTTCTTAAGATCTTGAACTGTTTTCTCATCCTCGTATTTATGCTGCTGACTGTACAGTAAACGTATTTCTCCACACGCGAACACCTTCCTCATTGTATGTGGATGTCATTACGCGTAAGTTTATACGCATAGCGTCACAGCTGACGGAAATTATAACGCGTGTTCGTTTGCAATTACCAACACAGTACTAAAGCTTACTATACAAAATTTTCATCTTTTCAGAGTGAACTGGTAGAGATTTTGAAGAACATGTTCTTGCCTTCAAAGAAGATGATAAAGGAGCAGCTAGAATGGCTTATTGAACACAAATATATGCGGCGGGATGATGAAGACATCAACACTTTTATATACATGGCCTAATATTCTTTATTGCAAGCGTAAATGAACTAAATCAAATAAATTGTTTACCCAGGAAATGTTTCTCTCTAAATGAACTCACTTCTGAATTAATTTATAGGTAGTCAAGTTTAATTGAAATTAAATAATAATTTTATTTACATTTATATTTGCTTTTATTAAATACATATAATAGATCCATGTATAAAAATAAAATACATAACATTAATTCTTTGCTGGCTCGATTGTCTCTCCACCTTGAATTTGACCCCAGCCAATCAACCTGGAATCAAAAATTGTTATGTATCTAGAGGATAGTAAATATTTGTTTATATGTTGCAATCTTGTTTTATAAATCATTACCTATTCAATTCAATACAAAATTTGAACCAATATATAATTTTCTAATTAATGTTGACTCACCTCCAATGGTTTTCAACTCTCCTGCTAAGGGCTACTTTTTCTCCGATTTCGGTGCACACTGGGTTTGTCAAAGCTATTTTGGCCAAATCAGCTTTAGTAGCGATCACCCTTCCTCCCGTGCTCAAAGATCCAATGTTTACCAGCAACACCTAAAAATACAAAACAATATTATTGATTCGCGTTCGATTTTCGCTGAGAGCAGTTGTGTTGCATGCGATCGCGCGCGTACCAGTGTTTAGTGCTTACGCATCAAAACAACGCCGTCGAGTCGGCTGCATCGTGACCTAGTTATTGCGTAATGCTGACAGCTGACGGCAAATATCATTGTTAGGGCCAAGTTAATCCTGGCTTAAATTTTACAATGGTATCGATAAATGATACACCGGGTAAAACCAAAATTGAATTAAAAACAGAGACGGAACATCTGTTGTACAAACACTATTGTGAAGAAAAAAATGAACGTCTAAAGCTCCAAAAAAACCTAAATGACTTGAAAAGTCAAATAGAAAACCTCCAGCAACAGCTGAAACTTCAAGCAGAAAACGCAGCCAAATCAGCAACAACCGCCACCGAGACCTCATCACCGCCTGTTGAATATGCAACGGATGAAGAAGAACTCGCTCGAGAAACAGGGTGGATACGGCAAAAGAGCAGGAAGAAAAGAAAATTGAACACCTCTCCTGCCCAACTCACTTAAAATGAACACGTTAGGGACGTGAATAGAGGTAAGGAAAAAGTTATTAAAACTCCTCTGCCACCACCTATTGTTGTAGATGGTATTCAGGATTACCAAAAATTCTTTGATTTCCTATGTGAAACATAATCAGCTGACACGTTCACCATCAAAATGATGATTGGAGATACCGTAAAGGTGAATGCCAAAAACGAAGAATCGTATAGAGTAATCTCAAAAGCCCTTTCCGATAACAACTGTCTTTGGCACTCATACGAGAACAAGCAAGAAAGGCCAATAAGAGTTATGGCAAAAAAAATACATTTCACATGTATCCCGGAAAGAGTAGTCGAAGACTTGCGCAGCAAAGGCTACAAAATTATAGAAGCAGTCAACAAATTGAGCTGGAAAACTAAAGAGCCACTCAATATGTTGTCATTCTCAAATGAAGAAGAAACCGACAAAATTTTCATTATTAAAAATTTTTTAGGATGTGTTCTGGAGATACAACCGGTAAAATCTACAAAACTGGTACCACAATGCAAAAGATGCCAGGCGTACGGCCATACTCAAAAGTACTGCTCTAAAGAACCGAGGTGCGTAAAATGCACAGGTAAACATCTCACCAAGGAATGCAGAAAACCGAAAGAAGAGAAGCCAAAATGCGTCCACTGTGGAGCCCCACATCCGGCTAACTACAGGGGATGTATTGTAGCCAAAGGAATACATCAGTTAAGACTTAAAAAAACGAAAGGAGGAAATATTAATCCTCAACAAAGTGCACCTGCCCGAAGAGATGACGGTAGCAAGTCCAAACCAAGCCAAAGCGCGATGCAAACAACAAGTAAGAATATTTCATACGCTCAAGCAACTTCAACAGGCATAGCGAAAGCGCCCTTGTCTGATATGAACAGCAACAAAAAGTTGTTAATGTCATCATTCAACGAGAGATTAACAAAAATTGAAACCTCTAAAACCAAAAAATGAATTCTATACTTAAAATTATGTCGTGGAACTCAAATGGGTTACAAAAACATCATTATGAGTTGCAAGTAATATTAGAAATTGAAAAAAAAAAGATATTTGCCTTGTATCATCAGAAACACACTTCACAAGGCAATGTCATATTAAATTTAAAGGTTACAAAGTATTCCATGCGCTACACCCAGACAATACTGCAAGAGGTGGAAGTGAAATACGTAGAGAAAGACTTCCAAGCAGTGGCAATTTGTCTACAAACTAAAAAATACCCATTAACCGTGTGTTCCATCTACTGTCCACCACGATACATGATAAAAAAGAGCACTATACGTCTTTTCTAGCCCGCCTTGGTAATAGATTTATCTTAGGAGGTGACTTCAATGACAAAAATACGCATTGGGGTTCCAGACTAACAACAACTAAAGGCAAACTACCGAGTGCCATTAAAGAGTTAAATGTGACGTTATATCTACTGGAAAGCCCACTTATTAGCCAACAGATCCAAATAAGATCCCAGACTTAATACATTTTTTCGTAACCAAAGACCTATCAAATAGTTATCTAAAAACGGAGCAAAGCTATGATCACTCTGCAATTTATCTAGAAATTAGTGAGAGTTGTTTATACAGGGTGGTGCCGATGATACTACAATAAATTAAACTACGTATACCTTAGTATATTCCCAGTGTATATTCAAAAAAACATTTGAATAATATCCAGTAGTTTAGTCACAGAAAATTATTTTTCATTTTTAACATTTACTACATGATGTATCTGTTAATACGGAAGCACTTTCAGGATCGGTGCGGTTGCCAACTCGCTACTTAAAAACTTTAGCCAAATTAGTTTTAACACTTAATTTATTGCAAATTATACCTTAAACCTGGACAATAAGAGCCATAACGCATGTCATTAGACTTAGATAAAAAGTAACGCATACGGAAGTTGCTATGCACTCTCACTAATAGAACATTTAGTGTGTGCGAAAGAGATATCTAGTTTCGTTTGTTTATTACTTCACTTTCTTGTCCAAACTTGCAAAGAACTACGCTACGAAGTTAGGTCACGGTCACCGTTCAGTATGTCGCAACATTCCTGTGACGTTGCACGCGTCATCGCTTTGTAAGCGCACGACTGCAAGCGGAGCCCGCCACCGGCCACTTGTGTCATCGTGTATCAGACGGTTATTACAATAAGTATGAAATTGGACGCATTATTTTAGTGACAGAACACGAACAATTAATAGGTATCCTAGTTAAATTAAATAGTTCAGTGAACTGTGCGAATTTAGGCGATAAGATTTTATTGTGTTCGTGTATTTTACTTAGCTAAGTAGGTACCTACTTAGTAAGTGATTGAACAGTGAGTGATCCTGATTGTGATGAATAAATAACACGTGGGCGAGAGGTGCCTGATTATTCGGTTAATAATCTGTGAATCAGTGTTGCACCGACCCCGAATAAAATGGGATAAGGGCAAAAAGATGAGGAATCTGTGATTCAGTGTGTTGAAGTGATTAAGGTTCTGTATTGATTGTAGGACTTCGTAAAAAATAACACACGTCTTGACTGCTTGATAGTTTATTCCGCACTACTTTAATGAGCAAGACAGACGATCATAGAATTCTACCGAACATACCGCCCACCAAAAGGGATTTTTGATACCTTTTACAATTTTGAACTTATACACAAATTAAATCAATTAACACATACATCATGCAGACATTATGTTCATCAAATATTAATTATTGTAGCAAGTAACTAACAGATAAACAATTTGACATTCAAGATAGACTACAACATAAGTTTCATCAAAACAAATTGGGAGTCTTTCTAACGATTGTTATTAAGCCTGCATTTATCAAATAGAATATATCATCAAGTTAACAAAAATGAGCGAAAAGATTTACATTATTATTACAATTTGAGAGAAAATAACATAATGATAAATTTTGAGAGTAAGCAACATACTTATTACACAAATTCGTGAGAAAAAAAACATTATATAAACAAATTTGAGAGACAATCAACATAAAACTCAATGATTACACATGCTATTATCGATTGTCGATTGGTAGAAAACAGAGTTTGGAGATTGATCTTCTAACAGTATTCGTACCAATCCTTACGCTATATACCCTAGTGATTCCATCCGGTCCTGGGTGTTTGTCCACAATCCGTCCTAAAGGCCACTTGCCAGGTGGCAATCCTTCTGTTTTGATAAGAACAATCTGGCCTATGTCAAACTCCTTTTGTATTTTTTGCCACTTTGGTCTTTGCTGAAGTCTGGAGAGATACTCACACTGCCAGCGATGCCAAAAATTCGACAGTACCCGTTGACAGTGTTGCCACCGTGATAAGCTTGATTGGGAGATATCTTTCAGGCTCGGCGAGGGTATAGTAACTGGAGACTCTCCAATGAGGAAGTGGCCAGGTGTAAGTACATCCAAGTTGTTCAAATCTGACTCAATAAGTGGGCAAATAGGACGAGAATTAAGACATGCTTCAACTTGACATAATACTGTGGTCATCTCCTCGTATGTCAGATTCGTATTCATGATGCGTTTGAGGTGGAACTTCATTGATTTTACTCCCGCCTCCCAGAGGCCTCCAAAATTTGGGCTATAGGCCGGTATGAAGTGCCACTGAGTGCCGTCAGTTGCAAGTAAATTAGACATGTGATCTCCAAATTCGAAGTTTGCTTCCTTGAATGCCTCAGCAAGTAACTTGTTAGCTCCGACGAAATTTCGTCCCTGGTCACTCCATAAATCACTACATCTTCCACGACGTGATACAAAGCGCCGAAAAGCTGCGATAAATGCTTCCGACGTCAGATCTCCTACCAGCTCTAAGTGAACTGCCCTTGTCGACATGCATATGAAATGGAGATATAGGATTTGTTGGTTCTTGCACCTCTGCCTTTGGACATAAGGACATCATAAGGCCCAGCAAAATCAACGCCACTGTGGAGGAATGGCCGTGCAGGGGTCACCCGCACCTTCGGTAACTCGCCCATTTGTTGCGTCCGAGATCGTGCATTCAGCTTGGCACATACATAGCAATTATGCAGGTAAGTCTTTACTAAACCTTTAACCTTTAAAATCCAGTATCTTGACCTCAGGTAATTTAGCATCAGTTGCACTCCTCCGTGCAACGTTTGTTTGTGAGCATCAGCTACGAGTAAGGAGGTGAGTGGATTTTTGTGGTCTAAGACTATAGGATGCAGACGGTCATGTTCTAAATAGTTAGCGTTTTGTAATCTTCCGCCCACCCTTAGTATCGTTTTAGTATCCAGATATGGATTTAGGGTCTTCAACCGGCTTGTACTTCTTACTTGATTCCTTTCTAATAGGTCTCTGATGTCTTCTTGGAATATAACATCTTGTGTGATTTTTATGCAGGTCTGCAGCGAGTCTTCGAGTTCTTCAGTAGTGATCGGCGAATCTACAGGTCGAGTTTGTCTTAACCTTAGAAATCTTTTAACATACGTGACAGTCTTCAGTAACTCAGGTAAGTTTTTGAAAGATTCCAGTTTTCTGTACAAGGAATTTTCTTCGCTTTCTCTTGTAAGGTAAGTATCAATAGTTTTCTTACTTTCTAGATCTGTTTCTCCATTAATTAATGTTTCCATGTGTATTTTGTCTTGTTTCAGGTGTTCCGGACCGTGCCACCAGAGTGTGTATTTTATCAATTCAGGAGCCAACATTCCTCTCGATGCGACATCAGCTGGATTTTGTTGTGACTGTATGTGGTACCATTTGTTTCCAACATTGTCAAGTATGGTTATTACTCTGTTTCTTACGAATGTTTGCCATCTATTTGGATCTCCTTGCAGCCATGACAACACTATCGTGGAATCAGTCCAACAAAATATCTGACTCTTTGGGATGCGTGTCGCTTCACTTATATGCTTCAGTAATTTAGAGAGGAGCACTGCACCGCACAATTCCAGCCGTGGAAGGGACAATGCCTTGATAGGAGCTACCTTTGTCTTGGCAGCGATAATTCCTGTCTCATAGCCTCCATTGACTCCTCGAACCCTCAGTTAGGCAACAGCTCCATACGCTTTAGTTGAAGCGTCACAATAACCGTGAATAGTTACATCTTTCAACGTTTCTTGTGTCGTAAACAGCCATCTCTTTAATTTCATAAATTTGATATCTTCAAAACTGTGTCTAATATTTAACCATTCGTTTTTTGTTTCAGGTGAAAGTTTTTCATCCCAATGGACCCGTTGAAGCCATAATTTCTGGATCATTATTTTTGCAGGTACCAGTGCTGGAGCTAACCATCCCAGAGGATCAAAAAGTCGTTGAACCTCAGCCAATATTTTCCTCTTTGTGACTGTTTCTGTTAAGGGAGGTAGCTTGAGATTGTATTTAAGTACATCTTCTCCCATGTTCCAGGATAAGCCCAGTGTTTTTATCAAGCCGTCTAACTTGATATCAATGTTAACATGAGAGCTGAGCTCAGCTGGATGAAATTCTCTTAGGAAATCTGAATTGTTCGACGCCCATTTTTGTAGGATGAACCCACCTCTGTCAAGAATAGCTTTTACTTCCTTAGCAACACCAACTGCCTCGGGTACAGTATCTTGACCGGACATTAAATCATCCATGTAAAAGTCTTGCCTAATAGTGTCTGCTGCTTGAGGATGACTCTCGCCTTCATCTTTAGCCACCTGCTGTAGAGTCTTGACGGCAAGGTATGGTGCACATGCCGTGCCAAAGGTGACTCGCAGAAGCCGGTATTCTTTCACAGGTTCGTTAGGGCTGTTACGCCAGACAATTCGTTGATAATCTGCGTCTTCCTTCGACACGAGAATTTGTCTATACATTTTCTGAATGTCGGCTACAAATGCTATCCTTTTCAGGCGCCATCTCATGACGAGTGATCTCATATCTTCTTGTAGTTGCGGTCCTACTAGTAATTCGTCATTGAGTGCTATGTTATTTGAGCCCCTGTGAGAGGCATCAAATACTGGCCTGATCTTTGTTGTCTCGCTCTCCTCCTTGACCACTGCATGGTGGGGTAGATAGACAGCCGGCTTATTCCTTTCACCACTTGGCACCTCCTCCATGTGTTTCATTTCCTTGTATTCGTTAATGGCTTTCATGTACTCTTTTTTCAGATGGTCATTCTTTTTAAAACGTCTTTCCAAGTGCAACAACCTGCTCACAGCCCCCTCTTTCGTACCGCCATGCGGCGATTGTGGGGTCTCCGTTTTAAAAGGCAGCTTGACTATGTAACGCCCTTCACTATTTCGCATGTAAGTTTCTTTATAGATTCTCTCGCAGTCTTCTTCTTCTTTGGTAAGTTTTCCTCGTATATCTGTTTCAACCTCCCACATAGATTTCAACATGTCATCTAGATCAAGCTTATGATGCATTACCAGTATTGGTTGTTCTGAAGTTTGTGCTTTTATCTTTCCAAATAAGATCCAACCCAAGCTTGTATTTTGTGCACATGGGGAGCCAGGTGGACCCTTGATTATCTCAGCCTTTAAAATCTGTGCACAAACTTCTACGCCTAACAGCATGTCTACTCGCCCTGGTGAATGGAAACTCGGGTCTGCCAGGGTGAGTCCTTTTAAGTGCGGCCAGGTGTGCATTGAACCAGTAATTGTTTCAGATGGCAAGTGTGATGTTAATCGCGTTGGCATTACATAGGCATTGATAGTAAGCTTGACGTCCTTCTCATATCTCGAATGAAGTTCGATTTGTATCACGTGACTGACTGTAGTCTGCGTTGCTCCGACTCCAGTGATTGTTCCCTTTATTCGCGATCTCTTGACCTTTAACAGTTGCGCTGCTCGCTCACTAATAAAGTTTGCTTGCGAGCCCTGGTCAACCAGCGCTCGCAGTACTGTACTGTGTCCCTCTTCATCTCTGACTTGCACTAATGCTGTAGCAAGCAATGCTGTTGACCTCTCTGACACAAAGTGCGTAGATAATGCCACCTCAGGATTGTCACTGTGTTCCGCTTTCTTTTGTTCGTCCTCTTTTTGACCTTGATTCGTTTTCACATTGTCTGACTGACCGCTGCTGGGTAGATGTAACAATGTATGATGGCGACGGTTGCATCTTCGGCAGGACATTCGATTGCGGCATCTTCTGACAGAATGTCCTGACGTCAGACAATTGAAGCATAACTTGTTTTTCTTAATAAACTCAGTGCGTTCATTCGGTTCTAACTTACAAAATTCTTTGCAGTGACACAAGGAGTGCTCCGCGTTACACATACTGCATGACTTGGTTGGTGATGTATCTGTCTTATCTTCCGGTAATGTGGAATGGAATGACTTCGCTTTAACACTTGTCTGCTCCTTTTTAGCGGTAGGGTTAACCATCTCCAGTGTCCTATATTTTGTTTCCAGGAACGCCTTTAGTTCGTTCCAGGATGATAGTGTGTCAGAGTTTCCCTTGTAAGAATCTTCTTCCCAGGCCGTGTGTGTCTCCACATCTAACTTTTGTACTAGTGTATAAATAATTATGTGATCCCAGGACTCGACGGGTATTTCTTGATTTTTCAAGTTATTTAAGCACTGAGAGGTTGTATCTAACAAATTCTTAATTTGGACAGCTGATGGAGAGGTAATTTTCTTCTGAGTATTTAACTTGTGGAGTAGAGAATATACTATTAAACGTTTGTTTCCATACCGTTGGGCAAGTGTATTCCATGCCTGTTCATAATTATCATCCGTGATATTGACATGCTTCAATAATTCTTTAGGTTCACCAACAAGGCTCAACTTCAAGTAATGTAATCTTTCGACGTTACATAAAGACGTGTTGGTATGTACCAGCGACGTGAACATATCTCGAAACATAGGCCAGTCATCATAGCTTCCGTTAAAAGTAGGTAACTCGATGCGCGGTAAGTTAACCCGTGGTGGCGTCGAGGCATCATATGATTGTCTCTGAGTGTGTGTAGAACTTAAGAGCATCGACAACATATCCTTTAAATCGCCTAATAAACACGAGTATAAATCTTCCACAACAAAGTAATCTTCGTTCTCAAAATATGGAACCTCGTTCCGTTTGGTCTTAGGTGTACATTTCACTAAGTCTTGATGTGTCGTATTAAACGTTCGCCAATATTCTTCGATGGTTTGTAACTTAGTTTCCACATAACCTCTTGATAACCTTTGCTTCGGACATTTCTTTAAATTACTTTGTATCTTTTGTAACAGTATATAAACATCTTCTAACGAGTTAACTAATCTTTGTTGTTCACTAGTTAACGTAACACTCATTGTTATGTATAGCTATAACTCCGTTCTTCTTGATAGTAGTTTTAAAGCACTCACAATTCTCAGTCAATCGTTTAACTTGTTTATGTACTAGTTTTCCACGTAGCAGTCACTGTTATGTATAACTATCACGATGTTTTTCTTGATATGACAGTTTTAAAACTACGTTTTTAAAGTCAATCGTTTGTTTACTAGTCATTCACGTAGTACTCACTAATGACTTGCGAAAAAGGTGCACAAAAACCGGCTCAGGAATGCGGCCTTTTGTTCTCCGGTCGCCGGGTCGTCCTTATCTATTTTTTTTAATAATTCGGCTCGTTTGGACCATATGTTGAAGTGATTAAGGTTCTGTATTGATTGTAGGACTTCGTAAAAAATAACACACGTCTTTACTGCTTGATAGTTTATTCCGCACTACTTTAATGAGCAAGACAGACGATCATAGAATTCTACCGAACACAGTGATAATTACCCATAAGACGACCCACTGACCCAAAAGATCATGTCGCTACTCGACGATACGCTACGTTGCCGCTCGCAACAACAGAGGTTAGTGAACCCATGTTTTTAAATGGCGTTCTATTTTGTTACAAGTTCTAAGCGATTTAGTTTGTTTGAAATTTTTTATTATTTATTTTTGGTGTTTGGATTTTTTTAAAGGTTTACAATTATTCCTATGAACTAGTATGGTCCGTGTTTTCATTTATTGTCGTATCATCGTCTCCACGTTGTATAAAGAAAACAGTCTCACTCTTGTTAGTAAGTTTACGGACTGGGAGAGCTTTAAGGCTAGATTGAATGATCAAATAGACCTTAAAGTTCCACTAAAAACTCCAGAACATCTAAACATCGAAGTTGAGAAATTTATTATTCACATTCACACACATTCCAACAAGCAGCGTGGGAAAATACGCCTGAATTCAGCAAAAAAACGAAGGGGAACATGTTCCCTTTCAGAATCAAGCAGCTCATTATGGAAAAAAGAAAGCAGAGAAAAATGTGGCATCAATCTAGGTGTCCTGATGACAAAAGAAAACTAAACAAACTTACAAAAAAAAGTAAGAAGACTAATCCAGGACTACAGAGACGACTCAACTAAAACCTACCTTCAAAAACTAAGTAACGACCAAAGGACAAACTACTCCCTTTGGAAGACTACTAAGCATCTAAAGAGACCGATAGCTCAAATCCCTCCCATCAAATGTGAAAACGGGCAATGGGCACGGACTAATGAGCAAAAAGCTGTGAGGTTTGCAGAGCACCTAGAAATCATCTTTCAACCAAACGAGGGGGAAACTATTAAAGACCACACTCTGGTTAATATAGTGACGCCAGATCATATAGATTCGATTAGATGAATGTAATAAAGAAAACTAGACATTTAGGCGAAAAAGGGACGTTTTACGAATTCGATGTTCTGCGATTCAGGACATTTT
Source organism: Diarsia rubi (assembly GCA_932274075.1). Classification (NCBI taxonomy): domain Eukaryota; kingdom Metazoa; phylum Arthropoda; class Insecta; order Lepidoptera; family Noctuidae; genus Diarsia; species Diarsia rubi. The sequence goes on along the minus strand of OW026424.1, from coordinate 11,111,469 downwards.
CCTGAGAGACTTTTCCACTTAAGTCTTGACGCAAACAAATCTGATGATTTTTGTAACATCCATACAAACCAACTTTCTCATTCAAAATATTTATAAGTCGGACAATTTTTTTTTTTGCCTGGCGGAAATTCATCAAATAACAACTCCTGCTCTTGGGCAGAGCGAAAGGGAGTGTGAGACTTCTACTGACTAAAAACCACCCATGATCTTTCTTAGCCCTATACAGGGTGTAAATTAACCCTTCACACATACGTCAACCAAGCAAATGTACATCAAACTAAGTACCCCAACGCAGAAATTTTTGGGGTCAAAATTCACATTTTAGGGTAAAACTCAATGTAGCACTATTAAAACATTGTGTTAGTGGATGCTTTGAACAGTAACCGGGTGAGGAAGGTAATTTAAGTAAAGTTATAACCAAATTTGTAACTTTGACCCCCGACCCCCCCTTTTACGGAAATATCTCAGTAACTAGGGGGTTCCCAGGTATGGTCTAGAACCAAAAAATGATCGCAGTGGTGGGCAGAACAAGTGCCTTTCGTTTGTGTTAAAGGTACTTTTACACCCTTTATGTCGAGGCCGCGGTAACTTGTAAACAACCTGCAGCCTCTACGGGTAATAAGTAGGACTTACTTCATTTTTGGTCAGCTTTTGTACTTTAGCTGCTTTCTTGTCACCCTCAGTGCGCACGCCAAGTAAACGTTTCAATAAGTAGTATGAAACTTCAAGTTTCACGAATATTCCAGGCAAAGCACCGACAGCACCAAGGACCTAGAAATGTTAAATGTTTTATTTATGAGACACTGGTAAAGTGATAACAAGGTCAAGGTAACATCGCAACAAAATGCAGTATATTATTAATTTCATAAGGTAACATGTATTATTAAAACAATATAAATCGTTCCACAGAACTACATAGTGATTGTTTCTCATTACTACGCAAGGTTTCGCCAGAATAATATATATTTTTTGATAATAAGTTGTTTTGCGTCTAAAGCGTCTTTCGTTTTAGTAACCTAGACAACAATCGGACGACTGATTTTATTTTATGGGAACCCACCCACAAGAGGTTATGGGTTGACTAGAATCACCAAATTATCTGTTAGTATACAAACCAAAGGATAAGTCTAATCGCCAACGAGGATAGATCGGGATTCATTTGTGACGCTACCATTTAGTTGAGACCTACAAATCCTACAATTAATTGTACACACTCCCCAGAGGCGGATCCAGGATTTTTTCTGGGGGAGGCCACACACATGTAGTCTAGTCAAAGGGGTTTTGGCTCCAGTTTTATTTTTCTCCGCCTCCAAAAGTACGAACGAGGTGTCATTTAATTCGGATAGCGTGTATGTATTTTTAAACAAAATCAAGAACCTCATGCAAAAATTGCAAACAGTTGCTGAAACAAAAAAACGGTGTTTGGTTTTTTGCAAATACAATCTCTGAAACAGTTAGACATTTTTCTAATTTGAAATGAAGAGGAAAGGGGAAAGAATAGATGTGGCATAAATATCAAGTAACATGGTACCCAAAAGTGTCACGTCACCGAGATATTTAAAAGTAAAGATCAATAAATGAGTAAGTACAACGACAATCATTAAAAAATAAAAATATACCTATTACGTCTATAGGCGTTAAATTGTATCGAGAAAATCACTTCGCATCGCAATGAAACGCTATGTTATGTCAAAGAATAGTTTTCACGTGCTCCTAGTAGGTAGTATGTAATTTAATCAACGCTTGGAGACACGTTATAGGTCTACGAGTATTTTTATGTGGTCATTGTACTCATAAGTCGATCTTTACCTTCAAATATCTCGATAACGTGACACTTTGGGGTAGGTACCATGTTTTATCACATTTTTGTTCGTCTAGGTGTCCCTCTACCCTAGGGTACAACAATACAGGGTGAATTTGAATGAATGCGACAAAATGAAATGGGAGCTTCAGTTACAGTAACATAGTAATTATAAACAGTTTTTTCTACAATCTAATACGTTAAAAAAAATTACGCGATTATCGTTTTCAAAAGGTCCATTGATGTTATTATCTTTATTTAAGTACGAATTATCGGTATTCCAGCAAAATATTTAATATGCAAAATAAATAAGAAAAATTAAAGTATCAAAAAATCTCGCCCGACTCATCGCAGTGCTCAATAATCGTCGTGGAGTACTCATGTTATTAAACGTTGCCGTTCATAGCGGTCATTTACCTAATTTTGCCTATTTTCTAATGTAAGTATCGCGCGACGTTGCCGAACCTCGCATGAGCGCCAGCGCCGACATCCCTTCCCGGCGACCGGCCCGCCGCCCACCACCCTTCCTTCGTTCATTAGTCGTCCTAAAACGTTTGTAGGTCACGGTCGCGCGCGTATTCCGCAAATCCTACTTTACGTTTTGCGAATAATTTTTATTAATCGTGCGCGCGGGAAAGAGATGCGCGGGCGGCCGGGCGGGCGGAGGCGGCGGCGCGGCGGTGGCGGCGCGATTCATTCATAGCGACAATGTACCTAAATCGTGCCCACTACACGAAAACGGTAGTACGCGAAATTCTTTGATACTTTAATTATTTTAACGCTTTTCGTAACACTGATCAATTATTTTTTAATTTTACATTTGATATTTTATACATTTTCTTGACAACACGTATTATTGTATATTTAAATTTGTCGCATCTATTCAATTTCACCCTGTATATCAATATACACAAGTGTTACAACAATATTTCAATTATTTTAATTAGATGTGATTTTAATAATTTTCAATAAAAAATGTTGATTACTTTTAAGTATAACTGACAGCAAAAACTCTTCCTGGGGGTTACAACGTCACAACGTTGCAAATATGTAGGTACTTGGAAAAAAATGGTTGGGCAGTTTCCATTTGTACAATAATAAATTGACACTCGCTCGTCGCCTCTTCTACTTCATACGCTATTGAGTTGAGATTAAGTTCATTTCCAATGAATCAATGACAACTGGGGTTGCCAACTATACTGTTAAAAACAGTATTATACTGTTTTTCACTACATTTCTACTACACTTATTTTACTGTCGGACAAAAAAACAGTATAAAAATACTGTTTTTAACATCACTGGTACATCTTTGTTTTATCTGTCATTAATGCAAAGTGGCGGGCCGACAGAAATAGATTTTCCATAAATTAAATAAAAAATGAGTTTTACTTTAATTTTGATTTCACTTTTAGCTTATGAAGCCTTCAAAAATGACACTAAATTGCTAAGTTATGCGAGAAGCACGAAAAAATATGTTTTTAAACATTAAAAAAATAAAGTACGGTTCATTTTATTGAAATACTGTTAAACCTGAATATACTGTTTTTCTTGCAAAAAAAGTTGGCCGCCCTACTCTACCCATACATTCCAATTTCATAGTGGGCCGTAATTTTTATAAAAAAACCTAAATGACGGTGGGTCGATATGCCCCAGCTTCCATAAAAAAAAATTCAAACCCCTTTCGTAATAACAAGATGTGACTTTCGGAACTGTAGCACCAATATTTATAACTTTCCCAGAAAGTTGAAAGTACGGCCGAAAACGGGAGACGCAGGATTAATTGTTTATAACTTTTGCAATGTTTGCAACCGGCTCTTGAATTACATATTTCAAAAACTTCTACGCACTATTCCGAATCGAGTGACACATCGTTCATATTAAAATCGTTCGTCGTTCATCGTTCAAAAAAAAAAACCAAATAACCCTCCAACCCTCCTTTTGGGCTTCGCCGCAGTCGGGTAAAAAGAACTTGTTGATGCCTACATGTGCCGCCCCCCCAAACAAAATCTATTCTAGGCAAATACGTGCAAGAGTTTCACATGTTCTTTCTGTTATTTTATTCATGTATTTTAACAACTCTTATAATTTGATTTGCCTATATTGCCACTGCCGGCAATATTCCCAATGTTGTCACTGCCGGTAAAATACCAAAATTGCCAGCAGCATTGGCAATATTGCCGGTCAAATAACACCAATATATACTCCCGAGGTAGTCCCATAGTCACCAAGTCATGATCTGAGAAATCGAAGGCAGCTTTCAAATTTTATAGGCACTGATTACATTTCCATATATTTTCTGAAACTGTTTAAGTATTTGTGTCAGATAATCATAATCTCATGTGGATGTGCTGATGATGGAAGGTGCAACTCCTCAATGGTTAGAAGTTCAAAGAAAATTCCTTCAAAAGTATACGCATTAATGGTACGATAGATGTATTCTTTCAGGCTATTAGATTGACCTGATGATACAAGGACAGTCAAACGCACAAATGTGTCTATCATTTCCCAACTCGATATTAAGACTAGATTGTCTACAGTTTGCCTGTATTTTGACTTATTTCGGCACAAAATGCGAAGAGGAGATAGCAGCTCAGCCTTGAAATACTGGCCGGCAATACCGAAGGCAAGCGAGCACGAGGCCGGTTGCCAACACGATAGTCCGACCAAGTGAAAGAGGCTTTTTCCTCAAGCAAATTCCAGCAGGCGGTGATGGCAACCTTGGACCGTAGTAGATGGAGGCAGATTGTCCGTTTGAAGGGGTCCAGTGACCACGATTCTTAATAACGAGGGACCGACTGAAGAAGATGATACAAGGTAAATCTCATCAACCGACTTGAAAAAAAGGAGGTTCTTAATTCGTTACAATATTTTTCATGTATATTCACCGATTACTCGAAGACGCCTGAACCGATATAGGAAATTCATTTTGTTGGAAAGGAGATACCCCTAGGGTGGTACGGCACCATGATAAGGAATTCAGGATCTGATGATGGCATCCCAGAGAAATCGAGGGCAACCCTTAAATTTTATAGGCACGTATCACGTGTTTTTTTCTAAACTTTTCAAGTATCAAGTATTACAACTAAAAATGGAAAAAAAAGACTTCAAAAACACAAAAAACTGAAAAAATTCACCAACTTCAGAAGCTGACTTTTCTTGTGAAGTATATTTTTCACTTTTTTGTGTTTTTGAAGTCTGTTTTCTTTTGCAAAAAGTTTTGTTTATTTTTCCACTTTTAGTTGTAATAACCTATACATATATTTACTATGCATTTAACCTAATCCTTAAACTTCAAGATTCCCTTCAGCTTTCAACTCCTAACCGTTGAGGAGTAGTACCTTCCATAATCAGCTCACCTAAATAACCTGAAAGAATACAACCATGTATACGTGCGTCTCCATAATATTTTTTTAAAGAATTATCCTCCAACTCCTAACCATTGAGGAGTGATACCTTCCATCATCAGCTCATCAACATGAAGTGATGACTGCTAGATGATACTTGAAAAACACGAATATACACGTAACATGTGCCTATAAAATTTGAGGGTTGCCCTCAATTTCTCTGGGATGCCATCATCAGATCCTGATTTCCTTATACCACCGGTATACCACCCTTGGGATATCTCCTTTCCAACAAAAACAATAATTCCTATATCGGTCCAGGTGTCTTCGAGTATTAGCTAAATATACATAAAAAAATATTCCGACGAATAAAGAACCTCCTTTTTTTCAAGTCGGTTAATGAGATTTAACTTGTATCATCAGTTCAATCTAATAGCCTGAAAGAAAATAACTTTTGGTCCATATGTTCGTATAATTTTCTTTCAACTCCTAACCGTAGGAGTTGCACCTTCCATCATTAGCGGAATCTACGTGAGATTATGATTGTTAGACGCAAATAGTTGAACAGCTTCAGAAAATATATGGAAAACGTAATCAGTGCCTATAAAATTTGAGGGTTACCCTCGATTTCTTAAGGATCCCATCATCAGATCCTGATTTGGTGACAATGGGACCACCTCGTATACCCACCCCAAAATATATTGGTGTTACTTGACCGGCAACATTGGCAATATTGCCGGTAAAATACCGGGAAATTGCCAAAACTGGTGGCATATTGGCAATTTTGAAAATTTATTTATTTGTCGCAGAAACATACCGAGCATACAGGAAAAAAAACATTACACAAACAATGCTTAACAGATATGAAAAAAAAAATACAACAAGCAGGGATTACAAAAAAGAAAATGTTGCACGTTGTGACTGCGACAAGTAGGTTGCCACTCAGCACAGCGCTGGTTTTCAGTGGGCACCCGTGAAAAACGTACGAATGCCAAGAGCTTCAATATTAAGTAGGTATATAAAATAAATTAAGCAGTGCTTGAAATATTACTTGACATGACTCAAAAGTAAGACACAATTATTATATAAAATAAAACCATTGTTACAAAACAATATTTTATTGCATATAATGTAGATTAGGGCCTATAAATGCAAATATTTTTTAAATATTTTTTTTTAATTTTTATAGTTTCCGAACTTAATAGGGTAAAAAAATCTAATTAGTCCGTCAGATAGATTTCCAAAAAATATTGGATACGTATTTTTTCACGTAAACAAACAATGAAGACGTTAAAGTGCTTTGAAAACTCGTGTGACGTCATTTTCCAAGACATTAGTATGACATTCTTTATCGGTGAGTGACGTCACAACCCGGGGACTCAAATCTTCGACGCGTTTTATCTTCCTCAATTTTGATTGATTTGATATAACAAAAAATATGTATCCAATATTTTCCGATAATCTAACAGACAGACTAATTACAGTCATATTTTTTTAAATCGGTGTACATCCCTATTTGCCTTATAATTAAGCAATATTCCCAAATATTTACACTCCCGGTAATATTGACTCCAAAATTCCCACTTTGGGCAATATTGCCGGCAACGGCACATCTCTAGGTGTAACTAATAGTAGGGGTCTACTATGAGGCCCGGTTTCCACCAAAGCGGAGACGAGCAGAGCGGAGACGAGCAGAGCGGAGAGGAGATGTGTCAAATTCGACCAATTAAAGGAAAGGCGAAAGCTCAGATGTAAATGTTAACTAATGTGATTAGCCGATTTCAGCACATCTCCTCTCGTCTCCGCTCCGCTCCGCTTTGGTGGAAACCGGGCCTTAGTTACACCTAGAGATTTGCCATGTAGACATTAAATTTGGCCAGTTATGTTTAAGCTTTATGTAATAGGGGCGAGCCTATCGCCACCAACCGGGCACAAATCCAGCTTTAATTTAAGAATATAATTTAAAATTTGGCTCAGCAGCAGCTGGATCTACATACCTGTCCCACTAGTCTGTCAGCACGGCAAAGCGTGGGTTCAATTTTGGTCCCAACTCCGATGAGACCTCCGGGTACGGCGTATTGAAGTTCGTTCTGTTCCGCGAACAGAGACACGATACGGGAGAATATGGGACGGCATGTCAGCTTGCCGTCGGCATCCTTACTGACTAGCCCCGGTCGGACCTGTTGGAAGAGACACATTAGAGGAGGCCTAAAAGAACATGCTTCTTTCACATTTAGTTAGTTAATAATTATTGTATGGTGTTTATTTGGTAAAAAAAAATATTCTAATGCGATGAATTTCAACTAGAAGTGAAAGGCATATCGTAAGACATTGAGCATTGGCATTGATGCCAAAAAGTGTTTTGTGAGGAACACAAACACAACATTTTGTAAGTATTACCTCAATTTCCATTCCAACGGTAAGCACTCCTTGCAGAATGGAACCACCGGCAACACCTCCTCTGAGGTCATCGACCTCACAACCGGGTTTGTTGACGTCAAAAGAACGGATGACAATCATCCGTGGCGGCGATGTGAAGTCTCTCAGAGGTACCGGGATCTTCTTTGTGATGTATTCACATAGTACCTACAAACATTCTTGGTCATTTATTTTCTTTTCTCATGCTATTAAAATATGGATTAAGCTTCACCAATATTAAATATTTTTTAGAGGGAGATTTAAATTTGAGGTAATGGACCTCACAACCGGGTTTGTTGACGTCAAAAGAACGGATGACAATCATCCGTGGCGGCGATGTGAAGTCTCTAAGGTACCGGGATCTTCTGTGATGTATTCACATAGTACCTACAAACATTCTTGGTCATTTATTTTCTTTTCTCATGCTATTAAAATATGGATTACGCTGCACCAATATTAAATATTTTTTAGAGGGAGATTTAATTCTTCATATCTGTAGTAATATTTCCACGCACAACGGACCGAATGAGAGTCTACGTGCGGAAAATGGAGTCCTATCATCATCTGTAGTAATATTAAATAAAAGATCTTGGTTTGGTGAAAATAATTTACCTCTATATTATACTTCAACTGAGCTGATATAGGTATTATAGGTGCACCTTCTGCTACAGTGCCCTGCACGAATTTCACAATTTGTTCATGTTGTTCTTTGGCTTGGCCTTCCTTTACCAAATCTATCTTGTTTTGCAATATGAGTATGTGTTTCAGTTTCATAATCTCAATGGCTGCCAAGTGTTCACTGGTTTGTGGCTGGGGGCAAGACTCGTTACCTAAACATAACAAAGGGTTGGTAATTCATTTTTATTGTAAGGTACTTTTCTGAAGTCATAAGACTACTCTTTTAAATATGATTATTCACTGATCTGGCTCTGTAATGAGGTTCAACTAAATCACGTGGCATGGGTCAGAGCATGAATTATATCTTTACAAATATGTACAATAGAAAATGCTTAAGTTGAAAGTTGCAGACCTGCGATGAGGAGCAATGCGGCGTCCATGACCGCAGCACCGTTAAGCATGGTGGCCATAAGAATGTCGTGCCCAGGGCAGTCCACGAAGCTCACGTGACGCACTAACTGGAAGCGGCCGGTGCAGGCAGGTCGCAGGCAGGGGAAACTGTCGTCCTTCGACGAACCACCCGATATGAAGCTTGTAGGCCGCGGACATTTTGGATTGTCACATTTGTAGATTTTCGCATTAGCGTAACCTGTAGATAACATTTTAATGGGTTTTATTAAATTATTGCCTAGGAGATGGGGGATAAACCATTTTGGAGGAGATTAATGAGTTATGTGTAGTAGGCTTAATAAATCATATTTTGGAAATTAGATCAGTAGGTATTTACAAGGAGTCTGGTCAAAACGGTACTAAATAAAAAAAATAAACTGAAGGTTATTCCAAACTCACTAACTATTCACAGTCAAGCTCTGTTTAATTGTTGTATTTTTTTTATCCAGACACATTTTCCTATAGAAATAAAAAAATCTTTTTTGGTAAAGTAACATTTTTAATTTATATTTTAACTAAATAATATGAAAATTCGTAAATGAAGAGTTAAATGTCTAGAAATACAAAATAGTCATAATTCTATCAATAATGCGATGCATATATAAAATTGTTCAATACATTTACATGCTCGTATGTATCCAGTAATTATTTGTTTAACAACAAACCCAGATAAACTATCAAAATGTAACTTGGATTCTAAAAATATAGTTTTTTACTATAATACTTATAATATAGTAGTTGTATATACATAAGACAATTTTCGGCACCTTCTAGTTCAATGAGTTATACCTCATTTAGATGAGTATAGCACATTTACATTAGTAGCGAACTGCATCAGTATGTAGCTAAAGTGCACTTATGGGCGAGCCACGTAGTTATAATTATTCTCCTCACTCTTTGTATTTTTACATGAAAGTTTCCAGATAACAGGTGGGTCACACTGCCTTTTTTGTTTAACATTACACTGTGCCGCAGTCTAATGCGGCTGTAATGTCCATCAGCCTTAAATATAAATAAACATACACTCTTATCAAGCATTTAACATCTAATATTATCTTTGACGACAAATTGTTTTTTTATTATCATTCATCATAAAAGATAAACGAGTTACATATGGTTATGGACCAAAATTACTTGGAAATATAAAAAGTAGTGAAATGTATACATAACTTGGGAAAACGAGATTGAGTGGAAAAGCTATGTCAATTTATTATAGGTACCATTTTTATTTGATAAGGCTATCAGTACAACCATGATTGTATCATGGGATTATCAGGTTTTACTGATTATACACATAACAATAAAACATTTGTAATTAAAATATTCATTTTAAAAATATCAAAATTGTATAAAATGTACTATGTATTATGAATAAAAGATTCTTCATAGCACAAGGGCTTTGAATTCAATAGCCTGCCTAGCTTTCGTCATTTTATTCTCGACGTAGCGACCAGGGATACATCAATTGATAGCTGGAATCAATACAAACAAGTTTTGTGTGAGACAAAATTTTAAAGCTCTTTCTAATCAAATTCAAGTTATGCTTAAGATGCTATCAGTGAATGAAGTTTAACTTTCATACGTAATATCTCGAAAACGTGTATATAAGCCAGCTATCAATTAATGTAGGTTTTATGAGTAACTACTATTTATTTAAATAAAATATCTGAAGTTAGCTCGGCCAGGCATCATACAATAATCATCCAACCCCTTTAACAATTATTAGACATTATTTCTAAAGAATTATTAGACACACAAAACGTAAATGTTTTCGCTAAAGGACATACACCCATATGTCAGCAGTAATTTTTACTTAATGGACATAATTAAAAGCTTAATGAGATTCCTGTAACTTTCTTAAAACATTATCTGACCAATATTTGATGTTGTGCCTATTCAAATGGGTCGGAGATCTTTCAGTTTATTGTGAGTAAAATGTATCATTAAAACAAATATTTGCGACACTTTAAAGCCCCACATTTGCATTCAGTCAGATTTCTAAGCATAGCCCGATTTTGCTGCTGAATTTCAAATCGCGATTTGGCTGGCGACACTGGTGTGATACCCATAGTAGCTTCAGACCCACTTGGTATATCATTATCATAGGAACTATCTTTACTAATACTACTACTATTGGTCTCTATGTCATCACTGTCAGAAGCTTTTTGTAAATAATCAAAACAGAGTTCTTCACCAATTTCAATATCCCGTGTAGCAAATAAAGCTAACATAGGCAGGTTGGGGTCAAGACAATCAGCCCACACTGCCCACACACCAAGATTAGGATCACAGGAATGATTGATAAAATGTGAGACATTTCCCAAATTTGCTGCATCCACTACATATGGATTTTCAACAGAATTAAAATCCAAATCAAACAAATATGTGAGACCATTAGCATCATATTCTCGTCCTCGTTTTTCGGCTTCTTCAAATGTGATTACCTCTCCAACATATTGACAAAGAAATTGTCCTTGCCTTATCTTTTGTTCTGTTTTAACTCCCCATCCACATCCATTGGCAGTTCTAAATATAGTCAATTTAATATTTCTGCCACCCTGAACTACACGATTACAGCAGTCTGACGAGCATTTACAGGCTTTGTTACATTCATAAATTGGGGTACCTGATGCAACACGCAGTCTCTTATTTGCAGTATAAGCAAATAAACCAGCTTGCATGCCACAACATGCTTTTGAGCGACAATTGCAAGCTGTACATTCACACCCAATGGGTGGATCATCTGGGATTGTGACACCACTGCCAGGTATACATTGGTTAATGTAAGTAAAATTTTCTGGTGGGCCAGCCAAATCAAAATCATTCTCTACAACCAGCTTTTTGGATTTATCAACCTGATTTAAATGTACCTCCCAATTTCTTAACTTCATTAACTGCTGACATCTTTTTCTTGTTAAAACATATAGTTGCAGTGTATCTCTTGCTTCTTGCACAAGCACCGTGGCCAAGGTTTCATTCTCTTCAGGTAAACTGATCATTGTTAGTAATTTTAGTGTCAAATTTACTTTTAATTTCACAATATCATTGTCCTCTATTTCATCAAACCTTTTTAAAAGGTTATCTTCACTAAGTAGGTTTCCAAAAGAAATTTCTTCCTTTAATTTTTCTATTTGTTTGCAGTATTTAAATTCTTCATCCACAACAAACTTTTTGAGTACACCAGGGCAGTTGTCAAGATGTTCAATTGGTTCCCACGTGTTTTCACTGTCTGGCCATCCTTTCCATTTTATGTAGAAATACTCTTTAGCTGATTCAAATTTGAAGTCAAGAATTCTTTCAATAATGTATTCTTCTGAATCCTGTCTACTTTTCTTCTGTTTTTTTGGTGGAGGCATATTTAATTCATCGTCTGAATCAACACACAAGTTCCTCTTTTTAGATCTCTTCATTTTTTCAAAGAAGTCGTTTTCATGCCTTTCTGCAGCTCTTTCACGATACATTTTAATGACTGAGTCGGACAGGCGCTCTGCAACATACCATGTGTTTTGATTAATTTACATCAATCTTACAAGATCAAATAACATTACATAATTATTTAAGTTCACAATACATTTCACATGGTATATTGCATAGCATCTGATTAAATGTTATAAGAAAACTTTAAACTTGTGTGTGTAGGCTTTTTAAATTATTGCATCAATATCTACTGTATACAAACAAGAGACATAATTAGAGCTTTTTTAGTTTTCTAAATAAAGATTTAAAAGAGAAAAACTCTTTTTTTATGTTGGTAATTTAGTGTAATATAAACAAATTCTTCAAGGTTTTATGTAAACAGACACTCAATCATTTATGTTGATTGATTAATGAAATAATTAAATCAAACTATCATACTAAATTATGTATGCAGTCACTAGACTGCGCACATAATTTTCCTGTTAGATTATCAGTATAGCATCGGTACACAATTCACCTAGGAAGACTGATGTTGAACTTTTGGTTACTGGCTCACAAAGCAGTAGGCCTGTGGGTAGGATGAAAAATGATGTACATACCTAACTTGATAGTAATATTCCTCTCCAATTCATTCTTGAATCTGACAGTCTGCACTCCTGAAATAGCCTTTACCACAGTTGACTTTCCATGGGCTACATGACCAATGGTACCAATGTTTATAGTAGCCTGCCTTGAAATGACCTCAGGCGATAAGGCTGACAATTTGGTAACATCCTGAAATAAGAAAACAATAATACTTACAACATTATGTTGTGTACGTTTTGAATAAGTTATTATGTTATGAGTCAACTTGACTTATAAGTTGTATATCATAATAAAAGAAAATACATATTTTTAACTGATTCTGTAAGTACTTCACAACCAATCCTAGTGTTACAGCCATCGAAACATGTGAGTAAAACGTAAAGGTTATGTGAATTTTAATGATCACCGAAACGGTGCTCAGAAACTTATTCTACATTTTAACAGTACTTGAACAAAATATCTTCTCTACAAATTATATTTAGAACATTCTATCTCACCAATTTGGTTAGGTCTTGCTGATGCAAGTTGGACTGAGCACTTCGCCCTTCACTCGAAGCCATAATTAAAGTATTCGTGTACTTGTAGTTTCAACCTTATCTGAGAAATGATTAAATAATTCCAGCAAACTTTTAAAACATCTAAGTATTAAATTAAAATTATGAAGAGTAAAATCCGCATCCGATAACGTAGGCAACGAATTTTAGCTTGACGAAGATGAACGAAACGAACGGAGATAGCGTGCCAAATAGTGAGTAGAACTACAGTTGAAAAAAATTAGTCGATTTAACTACGGTTTTTTGAAGGTTCAGCAACACAACAATAAAATAACTAGTCCACATGGAGACATAGAGGAATAAGCTATAGAAAAAACAAGCAGTCAACCGTTTAAAAATAATTTTGGCTGTTGAGGAATGAAAACACGCACGCCCGAGCATGACTAATAAAGCTATGCATAACCAGTAGTGGTGGTTAATATATCATATGAGGAGTGTTTTTGGCAACATCGCCACGGTTTGATTTAAAGTGCGTTCCAATCGCTAATGTGGAGTCAGCCTTATTTGAAATTGCATGTGCTACCGTGCACCTGGGAAATAATTGTTTGTTTTTAAGTTGTGTAGTTTATATTCCACCGAAATGTGACAGTAATGAATATATGCGATTGTTTAATAATTTGGAAACTGTATGTGTAAATTATGAGAATGTATTAGTGTTGGGTGATTTTAATATGCCATCTACATCAGTGGAAGTGCAAAGTTACTTGGAATATGTAAACGCTTTCTGTGGATTTCATCAGGTAAATAATGTTTGTAATATAAATAATCGTAATCTGGACTTAGTATTGACTACGTTTTTGGCGAGTGAGGTGGGGGTAGAACTGTCGGGTGAACCATTGGTGAATGTTGACGTTCAGCATCCTCCACTGATAGCTACAGCGAAGTTTGGAGGTGGTTTCAATAACCCATTGACGGTCCACAAACCGAGTTCGAATTGCGAGGAAGAGTCCGTTTTAAATAGTGAACCGAAATGGAATTTTACCAAATGTGACTTTTCTAGACTATATCGTATTTTACAATCAATAGATTGGGAGGCATTGTATGAGATTTTAGACCCCGATAAAACATTGACGATTTTTTATAGCGTAGTTAATGAAGCCATTAGTGAATGTACACCGACGAAAAAAAAAGTGGGAATAAATACAAATACATTTCATACGTTTGTAATTCCATTATTGACATATTATTACCTATCTGTGTTTTGTGTAATTCTATTTATAATTGTGGCGGCGCGGCCCGCCTCCCGCCCGCCTCACCGCGCCTACCGGCTCGTAAGTGCCGGATGCGACGGTTCGCGCTGTCACAATATTTAAGTTTGCGTACCGAATACCGATATACCTACTTTTACTTTTATTGTTTTTTAAAATTACCTTCAACTAATTTTTATTATGTGCTATTTGTGAACCAAAAGTATTAAGACGAGCGCTAATCCCGCCGACAAACTGCTGCGCAGTTTGGTGGGTGTATAAACGTTAAAAATGTTTGGTCCTCAATAAATGATTTATTTATTTATTTTTATAAATAGTTAAATAAAAAAAATAAAAAAAAAGAAAAATAATAAATAAAAAAAAAACATGTATCCAACCTGGTACAAATCTGATTTTATAAGTGATATCAAAATAAAGTGGAGGTATCATAAATTATTTAAAATGACTGGTTCAAGTAGCGACTATGATTGTTTTTCTTACTATCGAACCCAAGTTAAATATAAATTAAAGTCAACCTATGAGAATTACCAGCGTAGGCTACAGGCGAATATTAAAAACGATCCCAAATCTTTTTGGAATTTTGTTAGAAGCAAGCGTGCTAGACGCAACAAAACTCGAGTCACAAAAGATGGAAAGGAGTTGAGTGACGAAGAGTGTGCGGAATGTTTGGCTTCTTACTTTCATTCGGTGTATAACGAGGTGCGCCCGGCACTGGACCCCGCGGAGGCGGAGAGGGCCGGGAGCGCGAGCGCGGGCGCGGCGCGCTTGCACGTCGGCCAGCTCGACCTGCGCGAGCTGCGCACCGCGCTCCGCCGCCTCAAGCCAAAGTATTCGGCGGGGCCAGACGGGATACCACCTTATTTAGTTAAAGACTGTAGCGCGGTGTTTGAAAGGCCATTGCTCCACATATTTAATTTGTTTTTAAAGTTAGGACAATATCCCAACCAATGGAAAATCACTAGAGTGATACCAGTCCCGAAGGGAGGTTCGGGAACTGATGTTAGTGGCTACCGACCGGTGGCGGTGCTGTCGGCGTTTGCTAAGGTGTTTGAGTCGGTGTTGCACAAGTGTATTTTAGATCAAGTAACTTCTCGTCTGACCGACGCTCAACACGGTTTCCGGACTGGTCGAAGTACGGGGAGTAACTTGTTGTCTTTCATGACATACCTGGCGCCGGTTGTTGACGCTGGGGGGCAGGTGGACACTGCGTACTTCGACTTTCGGAAGGCGTTCGACACCGTCGACAACGATGTGCTGTTGGCTAAGTTTGCGGCGTTTGGTTTCACACCGCACCTTCTGCAATTCTTCGCGAACTACCTTGGCGATCGCCGGCAGTACGTCGAATATGGTGGATACGTCTCCAAGCCTTATTTCACGTTTTCAGGGGTGAGTCAGGGTAGCAATATCGGTCCATTAGGCTTCATTTTGATGGTTAATGATCTCCCGGAAGTTGTGAAAGAGGCGAAGTGTCTGCTGTTCGCAGACGACCTCAAGTTGTTCCTGTCGGTAGCAGCTACTTCGGACTGCGAACGGCTTCAACAGGATATTGATAGGGTGGTGCAGTGGAGCCTAGATAATAAATTAAGTTTTAACGTTTCTAAATGCGGTATATTGAGCTACACTCGCGCGCGGGAACCACTGCTGCATCAGTATGAGATGGAAGCCGCAGTCATGTCACGAGTCACGCATGTAAGGGACCTGGGGGTGGAGATGGTTCCAGAATTAATGTTTCGTCAGCACATCTTAGACATATGCGGCAAGTCCTTCCGAAATCTTGGATTTATACTTAGGCAATGTAAAGTCTTTCATAATACGGCAGTGGTTAGAATCATGTACAATGCGCTGGTACGGAGCCGTCTTGAGACCAGTGCGATCGTGTGGAACCCCCATGAGGCCAAATATGGTATCATGGTGGAAAGAATCCAAAACAAATTCACTCGGTTTTTATTTTTTAAACAGTACGGCGTCTATCCCTTCTTCCCGCTCATGTACCCGAGTCTCTCTGTAATAGGGATGGTAGGGTACAGTAGGCTGGCGGTGCGGAGGGACGTCGCTCTGTGTAGCTTCGTGTTTCGGGTGCTGCGCGGCTGGCTGCACCACCCCGAGCTGTTAGCGGAGCTGGGGCTGCGCGCGCCACCTGGTTGCGGAGGTGCGCGTCGCCCCACGCCTACGCTACTGGAGCCATCCTCTAGGACTAACCTGAACAAGTTTGCCCCCTTGTCTCGCGCCATAAGACTGTTAAACATTATTTCAGATGAGGTAGATATATTTCACTGCAGTCTGATGAAGTTCACAAGAGTAGCACTGAAGTGCATCGCGAATGTTTAGATGTGTGTCAATTGTTTTTTTCTTATTGTTTTTCTTTTTGTATGTGTATCTTAGTAGTAACATCGCATTGGCGTCATAGCTGTTAAGGTGTTATATTTACGTAATTTTAAATAAATAAAATAAATAAATAAATAAAAATAAAAATATAGCAAAATAAAGCACCGTGCTTAATACACATAACATAAAGCAAATTCTATCGTGGCTCTCGCAAGTTGCTATTTGGTAATTGCTTTTACATCGCACTCTCTGTGTCTGTCGGTCGCGCGAAAAGCAACAAGCTATAAATAAGCATTAAGCAGGGGCCGGCGCCGGGCAGTCGTCGCATGCTAGTGATTCCGGTCGGTTGTGTGCGTATTCGTTATAAGCACCGCGGACGATTTTGCGATTTTGGGGCAGCTCACGTAAATAAATAACTACCACTACTACTACTACTACCACCACCACCCACCACCCACACCCACCACCCACCACTACCCACCCAGTACCCACTAGTACTACTATAACTTATTTTATTTCATAATAACATTTGTTCAATTATAGACAGTCATAAGCCTGGAAAGTATGAAGGAAAGTTTATTGTATTTTTAACGGTTCTGTTTTATCGTAATTCATAAACGCGATGTAATATTATTTTATAGCATGCTCTGCTCTGTATTTTATAGCGCGGTGAGTGGCATCATGATATGCCTACGCGTTTAAAAAAGCATGATATAATAAAAAAGCTTGCTTAAAATATCAAGCATTAAGCCTTAAGCAAGTGATTGCCTTAAAGCAACTTTGAACACCACTAATAACCAGTTAATGCGGTTCCCTCATTGTACGGGAAACCATTTCATAACTAAGAAATGATGCGACGGTGTTGGGCCATGCATGATTTTTAAAGGCAAAATTTAACCCAACACTGCCATAATATTAGACTTCGCTCGATGTCACCCCTAAGGCCAACCAGCAATTTTTCTGAAATTAAGAGTACTATGGAAGGTTCAGAAAACAACCTGTTGAAATGGAAATTTTTATTTTATTTATTTTGTTTTCGCGGTTTTCAGCATGTAATTTCTTTATTTCCTGAACACTGTATTGGCTCTTATAATGTTGTAGTTTGTTTTTACACACTTCTTTTTACATTCATATGCGGCTGCTGTATGATCGGAACTACGTGGATCCTGCTTAGTGTTACTCGGACAGGAAATTTTCTCTGTGAAAAAAACTGTGAAATGTAAAAAACATATGGGTCGACTCTTCATGTAACCAGAGGGCTGGCCTATTCTTTGGCCAAAGAATCAGCATTGCCATCCAACGTGGGAATGCTGCCAGCCTTCTGGGCACTTTTCCTGTTGACAGCGATGTGGACGAATTTTTTGACGCCCTTTTTACCCGACTGCGGTGAAGTCCAAAAGGAGGGTTATGTGTTTGTCGTGTATGTATGTATGTATGTATGTATGTCCGTTTCTTTGTTCCCTCATAACTCCTAAACGGATGAAGGGATTTGAATAAAATATACGTCGTTAGATTCGTCTTGATGGCGCGAGTGCCACTGGCTACATTTAAATTAAAAAAGAAAAGAAATTTGTGGATTTTGGGGGCCATTTGGCGTATTTCAAAAAATAAAAATAAAAAACCATTACATTCGAGTAGGGTATCAAAATGAAGGGTTTTAAAAGGAGATTACAAAAATGTATGACACTTAAATGTTTGAAATAAATTCAAAGTCACAAATCATATAAACAAACACAAAAGTTAAATCATCTGTGAATATTTTTCACGACCAACGAAAGAACAGACACCAAAGAACTAAAAAGTTGGAAATAAAAAAAAAGTAGTTAATAAATAAAACTTGGAAGCAGACGGGGTTCACTTGAATATTAAATTATGAAATGAAAATAGAATGGACCCCGCCTGCTTCCAAGTTTTGTTTAATATTAAATGTTGCATGTTTTTTACTTTTCAGTTTTTTCAGTCGGGTTTTTTAGTTTTTTAAATGCTTTTTTTTATATTCGTATATAATTTAATATAATTTTAGTTCTGTAAATTGTAGTTTGTTGATATTGTAAATAAATCCATACTTACATTTATCATCAATTATGATTAACTCGCTGTTGCCAGCGGCTTCACCCGCTACAACTCGAAAATTATCCCACTGGAAGATAAAATCAGGATATAAACTATCCTATGTGTTAATCCAGGTTATAAACTATCTGTGTATCGAAGTTTATCCAAATCCGTACAGTAGTTTTTACGTGAAGAAGTAACAAACATACACACTCACACACAAACTTTTTAGTTATTAGTCATGATTGAACAATTTATTCATTAGTCATCCAATCATCGATCAAACTAAATTTTGTTTAACACTGGACTCAGCTATGCTCTCATCATCAACATAACATAAAGGTCCAAGTAACCAGCAGGGATTTTGCGTATATTAAAAATGACGGTGGCTATCTTATTGTCTATGGATTAACTGTCAAATTGGTTATGGTTTAGTACAAAATGAACAAATGAAAATAGGCACTTTAAGTTAGCGACTGTCATCTAAAAGATACGCAATAGCCCTGCAAAAAAAAAATAAAACGAAAAAAAAACATCAGCATAAATTGGATGAATGTCACAGAACTGGATCTACCCTTCTCAAGAAAAATACTAACTGATTACTAGGCAGCATGGTTTCAGACCTTAGGCAGTTCCGTCAGGAACTAATCTAAAAAAAAATGGTTTGTTGTCACTGACTGTCACAGCTGTCATGTCTGGTTATGTCAAATCATCCAATGTTGTGTCATTTGAATCTGTCAATAAATAAATTTTTAGAGCTGTAGTTACCGCATTTTATGTTAAATTCTAATTTATTAATACAAATGTAATAGTTATTTGTAGTTTGAAATATTTTAAATTTGAACAACATGATAATCAAAAATGAGGATGTGCAGGAACAAACTAAAAGGTTACGGTTCAAGTCAATATCCAATACACAAAATTCATCCGGCGATATAAGTTTTGATAAAGGAGCGAAGGACGTGAAATGCAAAGGTATAGTAATTGATCCCGTTTAGATTGACAAAATATTAGGATAACTATGGATAGTAATAACTGTGATATTTAATATTACAGATGGAGAGAAGGCAGCCTCCCTGTTTGCGTTTTTACACGTAGAGCTAACGCGAGGATATTTACTAGAACATGACGAAGAACGGTTTTCAGCCAGGAGAGAAAAAGTTTATTCCTTTATCAAGATTCCTCAAGAATTGGAAAAGTTTATGGCATATGGATTCTTTCAATGTGCAGACTCTTTACTGTTTGTTTACACATTCCTTCCATTGAGGTTCATCATGGCCATTTGGACCTTCTTTAGCAGACTTTTTAGGAGATGTTTTGGGTAGGATATTCATATTTATTGTGAGCTATACATATGTGTAATAGTTTATATTAAACACTGTCTTGTTTGTTACAGGTTCTATTCAAGTTCTCGTCAAAGTTTATTGAAACCAGCAGAAACATGTGACATGCTTAAAGGTTTTATATTACTAATATGCAGTATTTTAATGTGCTATATAGACACAAATATGATGTATCATTTAGTGAAGAGTCAGAGTGTGATGAAATTGTATATATTTTACAATATGCTGGAGGTTGGTGACAGACTGTTCTCAGCTTTTGGGCAGGATACCATTGATGCTCTCTTCTGGACTGCAACTGAACCACGAGATAGAAGGAGGGAACATTTGGGAGTTATACCTCATTTGCTGTTTGCCATGATCTATGTCTGTATCCTTTTTAACAACATATATCGTCGATGATACTGCAATAGCGCTGATCTATTATTTGCAATAGTGCGTAACTACAAGGTTGATAACTTTACAGGAGATAAAAAAAACTTCATAATTTTAGTATTTAGAATGATAAGCGCATCTTATTGAAATATAGGGACCTTAGAGTACCAGGCCATCAGTCAGTGACAGAAAATTTACGGTTTTTCTAGTGGTTTGGTTTTTATGGCACTTACGCGGTTTTTTTGTATCAATATCAAGTCTTAAGATGTTATAAAAGGGCAGATACGCGTAATTGAAACTATGATAAAGAGTACAAAACAATTATTTATTCATTTTAAACACAAATGGAAGGCACTTCTCAATCACAATTATTTTGAAAATAAACAGTTAAATTCTAAAAAAATATTATATGAATTACAACAATAACTTAAGTTGTTCAGTCTTCACCTTTACCTAACCATAAAGACTAAAACCAAAAAATTAAATAACTGTAACAAAACATAAATTATTCGGAAACAAAATCAACAATAACTAGCTTTACCTAATCATATTCATGGCATATAAAAAACTCTGAATTAAGTATCAAAATAAAATTTTAATCGTCAAAAATTATATTATTATAGAACTCGTGGCAATCATTCGGAATTACTGTTTTCAGCTCTTGTAGATGATTAAATTTAGCTTTATTTATTTTCTGTGGGCCATCATGGAGCGGTGGAGCTTCGAGCAAGAGGGATTCTATTGGTTTCGCTCGCCGGGGTAAACGCATGTATTCATCAGAGTACATTAATTTATAGTCAATAGTACCATTCGTGTTGTACCTTAACACCCTTATATCTGTTACACATCTGTCACCAACAACTCGTCCCGGTCTTATAGAGTCATAAACGAGATAGTCTTTCCGGCTATAATCCTTGAAAAAAGTATAATCAGACATCACCACGTCATAGGGGAAAGGTTTTATTCTGGCTTCTTTTGAAATCATAGCGTACTGGCTTGGCAGGTGAATTTCGCGATTTTTCAATTTTCTTTCTATGACGGAATGCACCGAGTCCACTTCCATTTGCGTGTGCCCCTTTTCTAAAAACTTCTGGGTGATCGTTACATTATATTTGACAGCGAACCGCAACAAAGCATTTGAAACCACATTATTACGATTTTGAGCTGTGCAACCATCTGTGTATATAATGACATCTTTAGGATCATTTTGAACTAAGTTAGTAATGTAATCGATAAAAAACGAAGCATACGTGGTGGCTCTTAAGTCTGTTACCGTTTCGTCAAACCAGTAGCATGTTACTTTGTGGTTACTCAGATTGTAAACTGTAAAGTTATGCACACAAAGCTTAGTTTTGAAGTACAGTGCACTGGCATTTAAATATGGGCACAACATCACGGCTTGCAAGTCGGCAGTTACTACGTGAACTTCCCCTTTGATCGCCGCCTCTTTGTCCTTATTCTTTTCTTGGCGAGCTGCTGTTTTGAGAGACAGATGTATTTTGTGTTCTTCATCACTTAGATTGCCAGCTTTATGAGCACAACAAGTATCACACTCGTCCTTCTTGGGCTTAAAAATGGCAATGTTTTGTTGAGCTAGTACATCTTCAAAAAACTTTCGACTTGCTACAGGAGAGGAGAGAGAATTTGCACGTTCAACATACAAACGGTATAGATGGGCCTTGGATTGAATAATCGGTTCTAAATACAGTTTTTGGCTTGATTTTCTGCAATAATGTGATGGAAGTTTTGGGATTTCTTGAAAGAAATTCAAAACAGAGAGTTTTTTTGTTAGTTGCTCAGCCTCTCCACCAACCTGAACTGAAGCTTCTTGAGAATACCCTCTATGACCTCTTTCGCCCAACCAATATCTGCAAGTCCATTCCTTGATTCCGAGCGTGCCCAAAAACATTGATTGGCACACACGTACTTTCTTATTGGTAGCTTTTAAATGGTAAATCTTGCTTTCACTACGTCTACTACTGCCGGCTCCCTTAGTCTTTCTTTGGGTGTACTGGGTGTCAATTAGAGTCAAAACATACAGCTTTTTTTCCTTCCATGATCTCGCCCAAAACTCATCAAATATTTTCTTCCTCATTTCTTCAGTAAAAGTGTTGCAATTGAAAACTTTGCTCGTAGTACAGCGTTCAGAAGAACATGCCATCTCAAGTTTTCTTTCCGGTTTAGCGATGTCTTGCACATACTTTCCATTAATCTTTCTAAATCCCAAGTACTCCTTCCCCATCATTCTTTGTCTTTTATTATTTTCTCTTTTCCATGAATCTTTGTCCGCTATTCTTTTTCGTTTCTTTGACGATATTTGCTCCTCTACAATAGATCTTTCAGGGAAATTCTCGATATCTTCTAATTGGAGAAGAGGCGATTCTATGACAGGAGACTGTGTTGTTGAAGAACGAATGTTGCCTACAAGCTCATCTATTGGTAACACAAAATCTGGGTCAGCTACCGAATCGTCTGATAAAAAGCCGCTAAAATCTTCGGATTCGAGTGGTAAAGTCTGGTAGGCACTTGAGGACAAGGTTCCAGGAAAAATATCACTGTCATTGCTGAAGATTGTGCCTGGTTGTGTTTGTTTGGCTATAATTGATTGCCTTCTCATGAGCAACTTCTCCCGTCGTTTGACTAAGTCCTGCAAGTTAGCAGACATCCTCCACACAAACAGATTCTGCAATAAAAAAAAAATAGAAAACTGTTTATTAATTTCAAAAGTAATCAAATTCGCTTAAGTACCAAAAAAACACTTTACTTTTGCCTAACACAAAACCGCGGAATTACAACCCTGCATTAAAATCGATTTTATCCATAAAATATGACACAATAGTACAATCCATGATTGAAAATAGCAAGCCCATACATAAATCAATAGATTACATCACTTACCGGTACTTTCCATGCAGAAATAACCACTTTTTAAAAATAATTTTCACGGAGCGCAAAGTAATCACAACAATTTGTTTACGTTTTGTTCAGTTACGCGGTATTCACTTCCAACTACAACCGCAAGAAACGCATCGCGCTATTGCAGCGAAGCGTCAGAGAGGTTCTGATTGGCTTATTCAAAGTAGTGTGTTCACTAACACGCACCAATGACAGACTAGGACAGCGCGGCGCGTAAATTTGAATTTCGCTACTTTTTGTAGTTTCGCGGTATTGCAGATGGTAGTTCAGCGCTATTGCAGTATCGTCGACGATATTTAGATTTATGTGAAAATCAAGGTCTGGAGAGAGGGTTTCAATTAACAATGTGTTTGTGTTTGTTTTGATATTTCATCATCATCATTTCAGCCGAAAGACGTCCACTGCTGGACATAGGCCTCCCTTAAGTGTCGCCACATTGACCAGTCCCATGCGGCTCGCATCCAGCGGATCCCCGCAACCTTCACCAGGTCATAGGTCCACCTAGTGGGAGACCTTCCAACGCAACGTCTTCCGGTTCGCGGTCGCCACTTCAGAACTTTCCGGCCCCATCGGCCATCTGTTCTGTGAGCAATGTGCCCTGCCCACTGCCACTTAAGTTTGTCTATTCTTCGGGCTATGTCGGTAACCTTGGTTCTCATGCGGATGCCCTCATTTCTGATTTGAACACACAAGGAAACTCCGAGCATTGCCCTTTGGGTGACTGAGCTTTCTGATGAGGCCCATTGTGAGCGACCACGTTTTGTTTTGATATTTAATTTTCCAGTATTTACATAAGTCGAGCAGGATAGCATACCTTATACTGAGATACACCAACCGGTATTCGTTGAAGGTCATACAGGTATATGCGCCGACCTCGACATATCCTGATGATGAAGTGGGGGCTATGTATGAGGATATATCGAAAGCCATGCATACTTCCAAATCATACTTTACAGTTGTGATGGGGGACTTCAATGCAAAGGTGGGTACACGGAATGGCGATGAGTTGAGAGTGGGGAAATATGGTTATGGACAGCAGAAACAAAAGGGCTAGAGGCTGGTTGACGTCATGGAAAAGGAGGGACTCTACTCTATGAACTCTTTTTTTCCAGAAGGGCCCAACTGAAAAGTGGACCTGAAGGTTCCATCAAAAATTAGATTAACTTCATCATGACGACCAAGAAGCAAATATTAAATGATGTCTCAGTGATCGGCAGGGTGAAAACCGGTAGCGATCACCGTATTGTCAGAGGCACATTGAATATCGATGTTAAGCTTCACTTTAAGAGGTCACGTCTGGTGAAGTCCACACTCCGGCCTAATCCTGCCCAGATCCTAAATCCCAAAAGCTTTCAATTCAAACTGCATAACCGCTTCCAATACCTAACTGGATGCGAAACAGTGAACGAACTAAACAACGGGTTGGTGGAAGCTGTCCATGCAGTATTGTATCAGTTCCTCAATATCCCACGCCGTAAAGATCCTCAAAAGCTCTCAGCCAATACAATCCAGTTAATGGTTGACCAATCTGAGATGAGACTGAGACAATCTTTAGTAGATATGTCGGAATACGACAAACTCAATAGGCGCATCTCAAAGTCCATGCGACACGACTTGCGGTCCTATAGTACTCAATGTATTAAGACCGCAATAGCGAAACCAGGGCTCCAAAGTGTTCACGAAGAATGCGTCTATGGACAAAGCCAAATGACAAAACTGAGGATCGAGGACGGCAGTTTCATCTCATCGAAGCCAGAGCTGCTGAAAGAGCTAGAAAGGTTTTATGGGCCGTTGTACTCGTAAACCTCAGCCCGTTGTCAGTTCAGCTCAGGAGAAACTGACCCGACACTACACTGAGGATATCCCAGACATTAGCATATATGAGATTAGAATGGCCCTCCAACAGCTTAAGAACAACAAGGCGCCGAGGGATGATGCAATCACGACAGAACTTCTGCGAGCTGGTGGAAAAGCAGTGCTGTTAGTCCTCCAGAAATTAATTCCGTCATTCTCGAAGGTACTACGCTATACGCATGGCACAGGAGTGGTGCTCTGCTTCAAAAAAGGTGACAACATCATATTGAAGAATTATAGACCCATCTCACTCCTGAGCCATGTGTACAAGTGTTCTCGAGGGTCATTACGAACCGTTTCGAACGCAGGTTTGATGACTTCCAGCCTCCCGAACAAGCAGGTTTCCGGAAAGGCTTCAGCACCATAGACCACATCCATACGCTCCGCCAGATTATACAGAAGATGTCTAGCGTTTCTGGACTATGAAAAAGCCTTCGATTCCATCGAAACCAGGCGGTGTTACAGTCTCTTCAGCGGTGCCGTATTGACTGAAGTGTGTGTATAGAAACGCCACTATCTCGATCCGATTACAGGACGAGAGCACAAATCAAATCCAATTGTTAAGAGGCGTGTGACAGGGAGACGCTATTTTTCCAAAACTGTTCACGAACGCATTGGAGGATGTTTTCAAACTCTTGTACTGGGACGGATTTGAAATCAACATGAATGGCGAATATGTCACTCACCTTCGTTTTGCCGATGATATAGTCATCATGGCTGAATCGCTGGAGGATATTAACACAATGCTCAGGAACCTCAGTAGCGTTTCTCAACAGGTGCGTCTTACAATGAACATGAACAAGACGAAAGTTATGTCGAATGTCCGTGTTCCACCCGTACCGGTAATTGTAATTGTTGAGAGTGATACTTTCGAAGTTGTCGATAGTTATGTCTACCTTGGACAAACTGTTAAACTAGGTAGATCTAACTTCGACAAAGAGTTCGCCCGAAGAATCCAACTCGGATGGGCAGCTTTCGGGAAACTACGCGACATCTTTTCGTCTAAAATTCCGCAGTGTCTTTAGACGAGGGTCTATAACCAGTGTGGTGTTGCCAGTGATGACTTATGGCTCAGAGACATGGTCCTTAACTGCTGGCCTCTCAGAGAAGCTCAGAGTCACGCAACCCATGGAGAGAGCTATGTTCGGAGTTTCTTTGTGCAATAAGATCCGAAATGAAGAAATCCGCCGAAGAGCCAGGTCACCGACATAGCTCTCAGAATATGCAAGTTGAAGTGGCAATGGGCAGGCCACATCGTTCAAAGAACCGACAACCGATGTGGAAGGAAGGTTCTCGAGTGGCGACCACGAACCGGAAAACGCCCCCACTGGGTAGACCGACGACATCGTGAGAGTCGCGGGCAACCGGTGGATGCAAGCGGCAGGTTGCCGTTCGTTATGGCGTTCTATGGGGGAGGCCTTTGTCCAGCAGTGGACGTCTTATTGCTGATAATGACATATTATTATGTACTATGGGGATTCTTATTATGCAGTATTAGGCAGTTTCTGCATGTAAAATACTAGTATTTAGAGTAGTGTGTGTATCTGGCTAGAGTGTTAAACTGAAAGCCAAGGCCAACATTGTTGGGAAAAGGCTAGGCAGATAATATGATGATGATGACCTACCTACATCATCATCTTCCTGCCCTTATACCATTCTGTTTGGGGTCAGCACAACACGTTTTCTTCTTCCATTCTTCCCTGTTCTATTTCAAGGTGGCATTTACTCCTTTCTCTTTCATATCATTCATCACACAATTCATTCATCTTTTCTTTGGCCTTCCAATACCTCTCCATCTATCAATATTTTTATTCTATATTTTAAATAAATGATCTTTAGCAAATCCTCAGTTCTTCATAGCTTATTAGTACTGTTTCAAGCAACAACACTGAATGTTGCCTTCAACTCCAATAATAAAAGTCTTCTTATCATAATGATGTCCAACAATGTAAGTATCTGTAGTAGGATAATTCTTGCTAAATTGTGATTGCTTTAAATATGTATATTGTGAATATTTTATTTTATATTTTCAGTTTGTAGAATTGAAAGGCAGTGTATTCAAGAAGTTTGACAAAAACAATCTGTTCCAAGTGTCCTGTAGCGATGTGAGAGAACGCCTCCATCTGTCAGTGCTCCTGTTTATCGTAGTGCTGCAAACTATGAAGGAGTACATGTGGAAAGAGGAAAGGTTCTGGATACTTGCGCCTGATTGCGTGCTTGTCCTCACTTTTGAGGTCATTATAGATTGGGTGAAGCATGCTTTCATTACCAGGTAATTTTAATGTCATGATGACTCTACTATTCTGATTATAAATAACATTTTAATATGACAGTTAAAATAGTAAAGAAATGTACAGGCCTATTTCATAATTGTGATAGTGAAGTAGTATATCGCTGTGGGAGGAGGGCTTCAGCACTCTGCGCACCTCAAGCCCTGTCTTATTTAAACGGCAGGCTTGCAGCCAATAAACAATACATGTTTTTTTTTTCTCTTTTGGTCAGGTTCAATGAGATTCCCTATGGAGTTTATAGAGAATACACAGTGAGTTTGGCGTATGACGTCGCGCAAACAAGGCAGAAGCATGCCTTCAGTGACCACTCAGATTTAGTTGCACGCAGAATGGGCTTTATACCATTGCCCCTGGGTGTCGTTATTACTAGAGTGTTGGTTCATGCTGTCAAGGTGGATGGGTAAGTAACCAATATTCTTATAAAAGCAAATGTTAATATTCCTTTGCAGTTAGACTATCTGCTTGGCTACATCATCTTTAAGCTTTCTTGTTATATTGCAATAAAAGTACTTATGAGAGATTTTTCAGTTTATCTGAATTATTCAAAATAAACATCATCATTATCTGCCTAGACTACTATGTCGGGACTGGTTTCCAGCCTAACCAGATCTGCGAGTGACTGCCTGCTTGACCTAGTTACAAAGTAATATACCCCTTGGTAAGACTGCTTGTCAGACTGTCAGCCTTCTGACCCGTAGCGCCTCTCAAAGATCTACAATTGACAGTCGGAACCGATAGCTTAACGTGCATGGATAGTAAAATTTGTTTGTTGGTACAATTTTCTCAGTTACAGAATATTCAAGTTTTGAATCCAATTTTTTTTTTCAGATTCGCAGCTATCTTTTTAATATCTATAGCATATTTGTGCCTGATATCAGTAAGAGTACTTGTTTCTATTGTGATACTTGGAAAAGCTTGTGATTTGATAACACAACATCAGACAGACAAAATTGAAAGCTACCATGCTACGCCTAAAAAGTAAGAAAACTCTATTAACATTATATATTTTAGGTACTAACCACTATTGAGGTATAAGCGAATGTTTTCCTTATGGGAGTTTGAAAGGTGTAGCTGATAGGTGGTAGTGAAAATTCAGAAAACAGAAACTTGGCAAAATTAGACCATTAGGAACGGAATGCGCGGGAGTGTTCGCGCTGTTTTTTATACACTGACTCCTACCAAAATGCAATGGCGGCCGCAGCGGTAGGCGGGGTGAGGGGTTCGCGCATCAACCAATGAGAGCGCCCGTGAGCAGTCCGTTCTTGTTGGCCTAATGGTTTATTTTAAAAGTAATTAAAAATAATTTCGTAACAAAAAACGTACTTAAAAATAAAAGGAACCAGTAAGTAACATATTTTGAGAAGATACATTAACATCAATCATCTGAAAAAAACTGTCAGAACATAGCATCACCTCTACCATTTATTGGAGGATCAGCATTTCAGTAACATAATTATAATTACCGATGTAATTCACATTAACATTCAAGTGGACACTTACATAACAATTAAGCTTTTCACTACCAGTTTATTTCCCTTATTGGGTGAGTTTGTCTTAGGCTTTCTAACTGTGTGTAGTGTAATTTTAGTATGACTCCATTTTTACATACTCAGTGGCAATACAATTTCAAATAAAATGTCAAAGTCCTTCTTTATTTTAGCAAAATAACTGCAAATATATGTTACTCGTAACTTTAATAAGAAAATATTTGTTGACAAAAAAATAATCTTTTTCAGAGAACCAAAAGACTTGACTCCGAAAGAAAATTCTTATGCTTACAAAACACCAGAAGCCGAGATGATGCCGCCACCAAAAAAACCAGCACAATTAAAGTTTATAGTTCCTGAGAATGTTATACTAGTAAGTATGAATGCCTTATGAGAAAGTGTTCTTAAGTGGAGACCGCGAATCAGGAG
Source organism: Diarsia rubi (assembly GCA_932274075.1). Taxonomy (NCBI): domain Eukaryota; kingdom Metazoa; phylum Arthropoda; class Insecta; order Lepidoptera; family Noctuidae; genus Diarsia; species Diarsia rubi. Next base: position 11,082,005 of record OW026424.1, on the reverse strand, counting down.
GCAAAGACGTCCTCAGACTGGACGGGGCGACGATATTTGTTACTTGGTAGCAGCTGTTTGTAACTGACCTTGTATCAAGTTGAATCATGTGCAAATAGAGAGGCTTGTGTCCAGCAGTCTATTATAATATATTGATGACTAGCCTTTGCCCGCGACTTCGTCCGCGTGGAATTTAGCCTAAAGTCTTCCTCGATAAATGGACTATTCAAAACAAAAAATATTTTTTCAATTCCAACCAGTGGTTTCCGAGATTAGCACATCCAACCAACCAAACAAATAAACAAAGTCTTCAGCTTTATAATATTTGTGTTACGACGGTCATCCAGAATCTTCGAGAAATCTCGCTATTACCTGAGTAGTACCTACCTATAAGAGTCAAGTACATTCTTTTAGTTTAGGTACCTACTTCTATTCTATAGGTAAAGTTACATTGTTTTGCCAAGGTCAGCGTCCGGCCGGCGTCGGCGGCACTTGCCATTGTAATTTCGACTGTATGTCGACGGCGTAAAGTAACTTTTGATCTTTAAGTTTTTTTTTAATATTTTTGTGAATGTTTTATGGAATAATAGGGAATTGTCTCGAACTTCTTTTGTGTGTTCGGGTATAAAAGGACCGACCGAGGTTGGAGCAGGAGGTCTACTTTTAAAGCGAGACAACGAAAGGTTCGAAGAGATATCTTGTGCGATAAAGTGTTTAGTAGTGTTTTGCGATTGTGTATAAGTGTTTTGTGATTAATAAAGTTATTTCGTGTGTTCAATTGGTAGTGTTTATATTTATCCCATACCCAACTCGTAACAATTTGGTGTCAGAAGTGAGGGATAAATAATGCCGATTTTGCCAAAGGACGACATGGATAGTATCCGTACGAAGAGTCAGTGACAACAAGGTATGGACCAAAGACGATTTAGAGCCAGCCAGCCGGCAGTCCAGCCTACATCAGAGCCAGTCGCTGGCCCATCCGGAGCTACTCCAGCATTAGCTGCGCCTGACTGTCTGCCTTAATGGCGCAGTTGCAAGACCAGGCACGTCGTCAGTAGGACCAGGCGCGTCGTCAGGAGGAGCAGGCTTGACGTCAAGAGGAGCAGGCTGGCCAGTTGCAGGAGCAGTTGCAACGGAATAAGGAGGAGCAGGCTCGCTGTCAAGAGGAGCAGGCTCGCCAGTTGCAGAAGCAGTTGCAACGGGATAAGAAGGGGCAAGCTCGCCGTCAATAGGAGCAGGCGTGCCGTCAAGAGGAGCAGGCCCCGGTTGGAGGATAAGTTGCAAGGTGATCAGGAGGAGCAGGTCTGCCGCCAAGAAGAACAGATGCTCCTGATGAAGGATCTTTACGCATCAGTGGGCAAAGAGCTGAGCGAGATGAAGGAGCAGGTACAGCAGTGCGACAGCCGTATTGCAATGGCCGGAATTCAGATCGCCGATGTGAAGAAGGCCTTGAGTGAAATCAAGGTTGGAGACGGGGCTATGACTTCAGTGATTGCTGCACCTTCTGTACGCGGGTTTAAAGTGACGCCATTCGACGGAACATCTTCGTGGTCGGCCTATAAAATACAATTTGAGGCCGTCATGAAGGCGAATGGGTGGACCAAAGCTCAAGCCATGACCGCGCTCACTTTGGGTCTCCGAGACCAGGCCCTTACCATTCTTAAGGCACTCGGCAAGGATGTGACTTACGAATAGCTGCTGGAGGTGTAAGAGTCCAGATACGGTGACGCGCACCTAGAGCACGTTTTTCGTGCTAAATTAAGAGATCGCATTCAACGTGATGCCGAGAACTTACAGCAGTGGGCCCTGGAAGTTGAAAAGCTGGTTCGGAAAGCATACCAGTCCGCCCCTGTACTTATTGATGGAAATTTGGTACAGGTGTTCGTCGATGGAATACGCGACTTGGAAGTGAGAGCCGCTGTGAGACTTGGACATTATGACACGCTGAAGAACGTCATAGCACATGCTCTAGAAGTAGAAGCAGTGAGACAAGACCATCGCACACACTACATCAAAGAAGTTGTGGCATCACCTACATGCGACCGTCCGCAAGGGTACAACCCTAGCTGCTACACTGGTAAAGAAAGGGATCATCTCCGCTCAAGCTGTCCAAAGCAAGTTGTGGTAACACCTGTACGCCAGCGTCCACAAAAGTACAGCCCTAGGTGCTACACTTGTGGAGAAAGTGGTCATCTACGGTCAAACTAAAAAGCGCACACTAAGGGAAGCTCGAAAAGGTGACTGATATGACAGCCCAGTAACAGTGGAGAACTTGCGGTAACGACGACATACTCTCAAGACTTTGGCGTGAAGACTGTATGCAGAGTTCCAGGCAAGAAACTGAGAAAGTTGTGTCTGTGAGAAGGCTAAGAACCGATCTCAGCGACGAATGGAAGGAAACCATACGGAAGGCTCAGCAAAATGACTCTGACATCAAACCGATCTTCGACTGGATCAAAGCTGTTGTTCCGAAGCCCAAGTGGAGTGATGTGGCTGCGATAAGTTCCATCACGAAAAGTGATTGGGCACAATGGAATAGTTTGGAGATCCAGGATGGAGTCTTGTGCCGTAAATGGGGAAACGCTCGAGGACACAGTTGTCATCTACAAATGGTTGTGCCTAAAGCCAAGGTACCGGATGTTTTACGACTGTACTATGATGGATGCTCCGGAGGACATATAGCGGTAAAACGGATCCACTGTCGAGATGATGTGGAGGACTGGTGTCGCAAATGTACCAGCTGTGCGGCTGTGAGGACCCCACACACAAAGCAGAGGTGCGTTAAAGGTTTACAACGTTGGGAGCGGATAGCACTGGACGTTGCGGGGCCATTTTCGGAAAGTGATAGCGGAAATAAATACTTCATGGTTGTCATGGACTACTTAACAAAGTGGCCAAAAGTCTATGCCATTCCTAACCAAGCATCAACAACCCCAGATAAGTTGGTCCAGGAAGTCTTCTGTCGTTTTGAAGTACCCTTAAAAATACACAGCGATCAAGGAAGGTATTTTGAATCTGAAGTTTTTTACGAGTCTTGTCGACTGATGGGTACACATAAAACCAGAACCACCTCTTGTCCACAATCTGATGGAATGGTGGAACGATTCAACGAGACGTTGGAGAGATATCTGGCAAAAGTTGTGGAAAGCAGGCAAAGGGTTTGGGACAAGCACATACAGCCGTTTCTTCTGTCCTATCGGAGTGCAGTTCACGAAAGTACGACTGTAACCACAGCCTTCGCGAACATTGCAAGGGAATTACGGTTGCTTGCAGATTTAATCCCCCTGATGCCCCAACGCAGTGTAACGGATTACGCAAATGACCTGCGTAACAAGTTAAATGATGTGTATGAGCATATCAGACAATCCGGACAAGAAATGTCTGAGAAGATGAAGACACGTTATGACCGGAAGGCAAACAGTAGTGGCTTCGACGAAAGTTTGCTGGTGTGGTTGCATAATCCAGTGCGGAGCAAGGGAAAGTCCCCGAAATCGCAAGCAAAATGGGATGGACCATACCGAGTTGTGACTAGGATCAACGATGTCACCTACCGAACACAGAAGGGTCCGCGAGGTGCAAGATTGTGCATGTAGACCGATTGGCACGATATTACGGGACTAATGATGCTCGGGACGAGCACGTCTAAGGAGGGGGCAGTGTTGCGAAGGTCATCCAGAATCTTCGAAAACCTCGCTAATAACTGTGTAGTACCTAGAAGAGTCAAATACATTATTTAGTTTAGGGTACCTACTTCCATTCTGTAGGTATAGTTACATTGTTTTGCCAAGGTCAGCGTTCGGCCGGCGTCGGCGGCACTTGCCATTGTAATTTCGACCGTATGCCGACGGCGTAAAGTCCTTTTTCTTTGTTGGTTCTTTTATCTTTAAGTTTATTTTTTTTGTAAATGTTTTATGAAATAAGAGGGAATTTTCTCGAACTTCTTTTGTGTGTTCGGGTATAAAAGGACCGACAGAGGTCGGAGCAGGTGAAAGGTTCGAAGAGATATCTAGTGCGATAAAGTGTTCAGTAGTGTTTTGCGATTGTTTAAAAGTGTTTTGTGATTAATAAAGTTATTTCGTGTGTGTTCTGTAGTGTTTTTATTTATCCCATATCCAGCTCGTAACATTAATATTACTATGGATTCCCGAGATTGGTGCGTTCAACCAAACAAACAATAATAGATACAACAACAATAGATGATGATCTCAAGCGACCTGCCGCGTTTGCTATTTATATCCGTAAACAATCGTACGCAATTGAAATTTAAAGTATTATAATAATATGTTTTATACCTTGAATTTATAGCTCAATACAATCTTATCTTTGACACGTTTTCACTAGAGCGAGCCGTTAGTAGACGCGTCGGTCGGTGCTGCGGCGATATTCTCAAACAGCGCGATCGACCTCAACGGCGTGTGCTATCTGAATGACAAAATGAATGCACAGGTCAAACAAGAAGTTGGTGACTTCCTTGAAACAGAAATGGTGAGAATTTTTAATATAATTTTGTTAATTAGTTAGGTATTTCAATCTTAGTCCCATAATAGATTTGCGCTAAAATACTTGGGTACCAACCGAAGTAGGCCCTTCAAACATAACTTAGCAAGAAATTATAGATCCTGCTGATCTATAATTTCTTTTTTCTTTATCAGAATTAAAGGAACTACAAATTCCGCCTAGGATAGAAGTAATAAAAGTCAGAATTCGCATAAACGTACTTAAAATTATTTATTTTGAAAAAAAATACTATTGCGTTTGCGTCAAATCTATATTTTGAATAACAAACAAGTTACAGGATTGCGCTGTCAGTCAATTCTTGTAGTAGCAGCACCATATTTACACTGCAGTTTAGAATCTTGAAATTAAATATGAGGACTGTATCGGTTGATAGGTGGACGTAAGCAGAAGCGCGCCAGACATCAAGGCGGCGGCGTCGGCTAGCGTGCGCGCGCAGGACGAGGTAGCGGAGCGGCCGCTGTCGCCCGACGCCGACGGCCTGAAGCGCCGCTCGGAGTCCGAGCCCAACCTCGTGAAAGCCGAGGAGGAGGCCACATAGCACACCCTGTGCTGCTTGGTAAACATTCAACTGTAATATTACGCGGTCTAGTCTTTGGTCAAGTGACCGGTTCGTTCTTTTGATAAAATCAAATAAAAAATGTTTATAGTACTTTGATTGTTCATAAGAAGATATAAATAAGTAAAGAAGCGCGCTCGTTGAAGGTAGTTTTGTGTTTTTACAGACGTGTGTACAGTTTTCCACTAGATTAATTGATTTTGTTTTATATTGAATATTTTTAGATTGTTTGTGTCATCGGGAAAGAATACTAATAGTATATTTTCATATGTATGTGCCTCAGGAATCGCTGATAATGGTCCGAGTCCTAGTTTTTACCGGTGAACAATTAAGCATATATGAGGAATGGCAGATATTTAGCTAAAATTGTACCCAAGTACCTTGCTTTCTATCTGGTGAATGATAATGAGGCGTTATATTGTTAATATAAAATAAGAAAATTAAACATTATTTGTGTTGAAAATGCATGTTTCTTTTATTTCATACATGGTAGAAAGAAAGTTACAGTTTTTACACATTGAGCTAGTGACATAATATTCTTAGATGAAATTAATGACTAGAAAAGACACGACCGCTTAGAATTTGGCTCTTTATCTCTATAAAAAATAATATTATTTTTGTAATATGTCCGTATGTCTAGATTACTGTAATCGTTAATTCTAATAGGTAATCGGACGTTATAGCTTAAAATCTAAGACTGATGTGAATTAGGTGCTTAATATATTCAGTTTCTTTATAGCATTGATTATAATTTATTTGTTTGTTTGTAAAAGTTTATTAATATATCTGTAGGCGTTTGATGATTCAAAGTTTTAATGTTTATCATTCCAACGGTACTAAATTTGTAATAAATAATATTAGAAAGCGAATTGAGATGGTATGTTAAATGAAGTAATATAGCAAAGCTTAAGCTATATTGGTGAACACGGTGCACATTTGCTTGTATTGGTATGTTATAGCATAAAGAACACCCGCCATATTATATACGATTACTATAAGTGAGTAGGTGTAACAAGAGTGAATGTAACAGTTCAAAATTGTACTTTTCCAAAATTTGAGATAATTATGTTCGTTCCTGAGTTATTTTATTAGTAACGCAGTACATTTAAATAATTAATATAGCTTCACAATGTATCGGTAGCCACAGGTACAACTGAAGCTCTTAAGCACACTGGACAACAACACATATTTTTTTTAAATATGGCTGTTGGCCAAAAAGAATACCTTCAGATAATACATATGTATGAAACATGGTTAAATGTCCATTTTTTAGGGTTCCGTAGTTAATATGGAACCCTTATAGTTTCGCCATGTCCGTCTGCCTGTCTGTCCGCACATTATCTCAAAGACACTAACTGCCGCACTCAGAGTGCTTTAATGATTACTTAGGCCATCACTTAGTAAAGGTTTTGACAGTTTTGTCATACAAAATGATGTCAAATCTTTACTAAGTGACGTCTTATGTAAACATTAAATCTCTGAGTATCGCAGTTAATACTAGAAAGCTGTAATTAGGCGTGAATATACAAATGAGTTACGCCGAAAAAGTGCTTAAGTAAAATATGGAAAAAAAAATTTTTTGCGTATCTCCAGTACACATTAAAGTGGGGATGACTTATGGTTTTTCGAGATTCGTTTGTGAAATATTAAGCTTTAAAGTGCAAATTTTTGTTAGACTCTAGTCTGGCAACCTAAACCACCAATACGGGTTGTATTTGGGCGTGTGAAAAAATTCATGGTAGTAGCATAAATAACGAAAATACAAGGTAAACTATCATAGCTAAGAAGGCTTTACAAGTTTACGAGACGACGAACGAGAGTAATAGTCGATCGACTTATAAAATGTACCTATATACTTGTATGAAATATTTTCCTATACCATAATGTATGGCAGCGCAGGTCTCAAAACTGCAAATGTAAGTTTGTTTTATTTTTACATTTAAAATCATCGTTCGGAGGCAGTTAGGCAGGGTGGTTAATCAGTTTAGTAAGTTCACATATTTTGGTGGGCAACTACAGAACACTACTTTGTGCGTGGTCCGACATATACTTGGCCGGTTGTTTTCTTACTAGGTTATGCCCACAGAAATGATCGAAAGTAAAGTTAATCCTATTTAAGACCTAAGCCAGACCATGGTCTGCCTGTGTGCCAAATGACAAAATTACTTTCGTTTTTATTATAAAATATAAATGCATTTTGCTCTTGGTTTTTAACATTAATTGTTAACACTTATTTGATATAAAGCAGACTTGGCTGTCCAGTGTTTTATAATTTATTAGTGACAAACTTTTGTCTCTAAAATATTTAAAAAGCGTTTAGATACAAATTCATTTCTCCATGAAGTTTTCTGATGAATTGTGTCTTGCAAAATATGTTCGTGACTTTTTATATAAATTAAATCACAACTCTATAATTTAATAATTTCTTTTGACTTCAATACCTTTACCTTGTAAAAACAAAAACAAAAAAAAACAATACATGCGGCTGCATAGAGTTGAATATTTTTGGTTCATTGTTAAATAAATAGAGGTTAACAAGTTAACAAGATGATTGTGACATTAAAAAGTTAAACAGATCACCTAGCCTAGTCTAGTTATTTTCCAACTATGTGGAGGTCGGCTTCCAGCCTAATCGGATGCGGCTGAGTACCAGAATTTTACATGGAGCGCTTACCTTTATGACCTCCAGTTCGGGGACAGACATTCGAGTAACATACTACCTGTAACGACAGTCAAAGATCTATATACAGTGCATAACCTGAAGATTGGTCCGAGCCGTTCCGGATACTAGCAATAGCAACACCTTCACAATATTACAAAGTCATGGTATCGTTTACTATTTTTTATGAATCTTAATCTAATTAAGCTATATTTTCTGACAAAACTCCATGCTTTTTAAGCCTTAAAAGCAAAACATGTACAGGTATTAGTTGTTTTTTTGTATATTTTTTTTTGACATTTTGGCATGATGTAGTTTTAGATTCAAACAGAGTTGGCATCAGGATTTAACCCTGGGGTTTCTATCCGAACGCAATGTTTAAAAATTAAAAGTATTAATCATTGATTATCCGCAATTTTTTTTATTTGTTTAAATTTGCCACACATTGAAAGTTAGAGATTATTCGTTGAAATCTTCGGTTTATAAAAGCAATCTTTGATTTAAAAGTCTCTCGAATGCTTGTTGCACATTCCAATATTTACTTATTAATTAATTGCTTCCAACGCCTTACCCATTCTTTTTAACACGCTATGCACTTGCCTTATAGCAGAAAAGTAACTCCATCTTCTCAGATGCGAGCGAACCTTGTGTTTACTTCTCGAATAAGCTCAAGAGCGTCATCTAGCGGTAATCTGTGTCCTCGATGTGATATGCTACAAGTCTCTTGATTGCGTCACTCGTGGATTTGTTAGGTGCTAACTTATGGTTGTGGTTGAGGTTTTTTTTATGTAGATGGCGCCACCATGAACTTATTTGTAGTTTATCTACTTAAAAAAGTAACTATTAGATTCGACCGAAGTTTTTATGTCATTCCCAGTTTATCTGGTTCGTATACATTCAAAGAATTAGATAAAAGACTGACTGGCTGTTGATTTAATAAAATTTGAATAAAAATACTGGTCTTGACTTGTGAATTAGCATAGGACGTCTTACAATACCTAATTGTAAAATCTGTTTATTCAAAAATGCTAACTTTGAATAGGTACTTATAATATGAGTATAGGATTTCTTACAATACCTTATTGTAAAATCTGTTTATTTATGTATGATTTATTAATCCATATTGTAGATACTTACCAATTTCGTTTTTTTTGGATTAACATACATCTCTTTTTTGGGGTTCTATAAAAAGTTTTGATGGGGAAGGCAAAAAAGCATAAAAAACAAGATTCAAATTTTCAACAATTTGTATTTCCTCACCTTAGGTGGATTCATTAAATAAAAATTTCATTTCTCTTATATACACATTAAATTCAAATTTAGTCCAGAGTGTATTTACAAATATTTTAATTAAATAGAATTTAGTAAAAATTAGTGAGATTTAACAATACCTACTTATGACTAAGTATATTTATAGAACATCAACAACATCTTTCACTCAGGTGAAATACATAAGATAGCTTAAACAATAACCATACATAATTTCATATAGAATTCGTTCTCATTCACTATCAGGTGAACACCATAAAAGTTAGAAACCGTATTTTTTGAAAAGTACTTTAAGAGCTAGGTATATTAAGGTGAAGTGTTCGTGTGAAGCACGGGGTGTATGAATGTAAAACATAATGTAACAATGCGAGCTCCACCATCCGACCCGCGAGCTCTCGCCGGCGGGTAGCAAACAATGGGCAAGTCGTAACTCGTAACCTAATACAAACACCGTATATCAATAACGTTAACGCGAACGCGATGCAACATTATGTAAAATGTGTAAGAATTTAGTCTTTTCCGTTTCAATTTTCACTCGTTTGTTTAACATGAATACGATTTATAATACCTATCTACTCTAGCCTTGTCTATCGGAGACTTCGTCTCTTCTATAACAGTAAAAACATTATAAACTCGTACAACACATTCTCATGATACGCAGGAGCAGACTCGTGCGCGCATGCGTGCGCCGGGCACCGCCGTGCGGGCACGAGCGTGCATCCACCACTTCATCCTACTGAGACTGATAACTTGGGAACGGCGCTCTAGTACAGTGACGTGCTGACATTCGTGGACAATTTCAGTGCTTTGATCATTGAAGACAACATATTCACGTTAGACTAAGTGATAACTTTTACACGGTGGAATTGGTTTAACCGCTCCCATTTGCAGTTACTGGGTTGCATTGCAAGAGTTAGTAGGTAATATTATTGTCAGATTTCTTAAATTCATAATGACCGACGTTACTGAAAGGCCCACCCTGTAGTTCTATCACTGTTTCTTCGGTGATCCGGTTTGTTACGACTGCGCTATTTGTTGATTTACTTCTAGTCTAAAGTCATGATGTGTATTTCCTTTGTACCCAAACAAAATATGTTTTACTTGGAACTAGTACAAAAGTATCATAGTTGCGAAGGCAGCTCCATAAAAAAACATTTTTACTTGAAGTACTTAAATGACAAAGTTAGGTCTATTTTGTGCTAAATTTTGTACTCAAATATGAGATAAACAAGGAGATTAAACATTCTCAGTTTTATAACCGCATTACTCAGAAACTTATGTAAGTGAATGTATAAGGAATCCTATAATTGGGACCTTGTTAACAATGTATTAAAATGATGCAATAAATCTCATAAAGTTAACGGGTAATGCAGTAATTGTTTAACTATCTAGCGGCCGGCCTGTGACCGTGCTCCTACTTGTTATAGCAGCAAGTGTAACATCGTCATCAAATATACCGAAATCCAAAATATGTACCTATGTTACACGTTACACCTATACAGAAACTTATGAGTATTATAAATAAACGGCTCTCGCTACGATTGAAAATAATTATTAATGATTAAGAGATCATAATTTAAACGCTACATGCTATACTTTTACTAGATTAGTCTATGTAATAATACGTACACTATAAAAATATATGCCACTGGGAAACGTCTTAGTGAAAGTTCAGAACAACAAGTGCACGAAGAGAGCAACACACGGTGTGAGCGAAACAAACAATATTAGTAGAAATGTAAAGTAACCATATCACACGAATATGTACCAGAAGCAGAATTGAGCAAATTTAGTTAAATTAAATGTTTGAGCAAGAGAAGATCATGACAGCAACTGTCGAAACGTAAATATATAATGTTAGTAATGGCAGATATTAATATTATCTAAAACAAACATAATAGTCGACATTCTCGCGTTTATACTTTATCTTCGACTAGAAATATAGTATAACGAAATAATCATAGTTATCACTTATTCAGCAGTCGTGTTATACTTATTTAATTACACAATTATGTAAATAAAAATTGCAGTGGCACGTTATAAAGTTAAATTAATGGCACAGTTTCACGTTAGTTTGTCAAATACAAGAATATTATACCTACAATACTTAAGTAGGTAGTCCTAGGCAGAATAGGTTTACCTCCAGAATTTGTCACATACTTAGGTATCAATTAGTTCCCGCTGTCGATGTCGAGAAGACGGTTCAGTCAAGTTACAAGTACAGTTCATCTTCACAATGGTCACTTGTCTAATAATACAACAACGTACAACTAATCGATAGCTTAACGAGAGAATATCTATGCGAGACACAGTTAAGCCTATCCGTTAGCCTGCCATCAGTAGACAGAAAGATATGTGTTCACATAATGCCGAGGACGACAGTGACTTCAACACCACACGAGGCCACAAAGTTCTCTTTGCATAGAAACGTAACGACACGCACACTGGACACATTAGGCCACATCGCTTCGTATCTACGTTTGTTCCCAGTCAGTTTTTTAATTAACCTATCTAATTAAATAAATACATCGAGCAAATCGAATCCTACCGTAGTAATTACAAATATGTATAAAAAGATATATATAAATTTCAGTGAATTTACAAATGTAGAGTTAATAAAGCTTTGTTAAAGACAATTCATTTACACCTAAGCGATGAAATCATTCGATAATTTCAACGTGAAAGTATAAAAAAGTTCAGTTGTCCGCTCAAGAGCTAAGACTACCGCCACTGTCGTCGTCGTCTTCGGAGTCGGCGGCGGTGGGCGCGGGCTAGAGAGGCGCGTGCCCGTGTTCATGGTGCGGCCCGCCGCCGCGCTCGCGCTTCATTCGCTGCTTCAGGTGCACCTTCGCGTGCCGCTTCTTCTCGTCGGATCGCGCGAACTTGCGGCCGCACACGTCGCACGCAAACGGCTTCTCGCCCGTGTGCGTGCGCACGTGCGTCGTGAGGTGGTCCGACCTGCTGAATGAGCGCATGCAGATGCGGCACTGGAACGGTTTCTGCCCCGTGTGGATGCGAATGTGCCGCGTTAGCTCGTCCGACCGCGAGAACCTGCGGTCGCAGCCTTCTACCGGGCAGGCATACGGTCGCTCGTGGACGGGGGTTTTGCTCGGCCGGTTGGGATACTTGCGAGGTTTGACTGCGACGAGCCGCAGCGGTTGCGCACTTTGTTGGTACACTTGAGAGAGGATCTCGTGCCCTTTGCTTGTAGATGGATTGTATTCGGCTAGCTGCACCGGCCTGTCGCTGGGCCCGGCCGGGCTCGGATAGGGCTCGCGCTTGGGAAGGCCGGAGGGCCCGGGGGTGGGTTGCGGGGCACTGGCGTACTCCTGCGTGTCCCACGTGTGTTGCTGCTGCTGCGGCTGCGGCGGCGGGCGGTACTCGCAATGTTGCGGCGGTGGACAGGGCGCAGGCGCGCAATACGGCTGGCATTCGGGCGGGAGCAGCTCCACGCGCTCCTCGTACTCTTGCTGAAAGTACTTGTCGACGCTGCCGGGGCCGGGGCCGGGCGGCAGCAGCCACTGCAGCGGTGGCGACGGCGCGCGCTTGCCGGCGCTGCCGGCGGGCGGCCCGTACAGGGATGCGCTCGCACTTGACGCATTGCTGGCATCCTCGGCGCGGGCGCCAGGGGACAATGATGCTTCGTGCTTGTGTCGACGAGGTGAACAACCTAGCGATAACTCATCGCCTGTTAATGTACCTGCAACAAAAATAACATTCTATAAATATTTGCTTTATTCTACTGAAGTTTTACTATCATTGTTAGAGCCTACACGGATTTGAAAGCAGAAAAGTGCAACAATCATTGTCTTGACTGGTACAATGCGTCTGCTTTCGGCCCGTACAAACAGTAAGACGCGTCGCCCCGTGTGGTAAGTGGATCTTAGCTAGTTAAGTAGGTGGGTACCTACTTAATTATCATTGAGTTGAAGCTAATATGGGTGTTTTGAATGACACGAAAGCAGTATTAGGTACTTTGCAAGTATAACGTTTTAATCGAATACATCTAAAGGTTATTTATTTATATAATATTTGCGAAATACGTTTTTATCATCGGTAGTATTTTTGCATGTTGTGTAGTTGCGGCACGGAGCGGATGGCGCAATGCTACGCGGCGCTCGATAACGTAGGAAGTCGATAAGTGCGTATCACTAAACTATCCGGACATGTACCCAACGATCGTTTTGACCGTTGACCGTCGTAATATTCTGTTCTTGCCTTCTTTCTCTAATTAGCAAGGTTCATTTTGGAGTATCAGATTGGAATCAAAATAATTACGTGTCTTTTACGATCAATAATTAAGTAAAGAGAAAACCTTTGATAAAAGTTCTAAATTTATCATAAAATGTTTATGAATAAAACTTATTTTCTAAAAATGCAATGAAGTAGGTAATAGCTGAACTGCCTCCTAACCATTGCTCATTAAAACTTAATTAATCTATGAAAAAGCAAATAATTCGAGACAAAAAAAATCTGTTTAAGTAAAAAAGTAAAAAAATAAATAAGAGCCTTGATTACGTTAGGTAGTTCCTTATCTCCATAATGTCAAGACAACCTCTCCAACTAAAATGTAAAAAGGATTCACATGGGTGTGAATCCTAAATGAGCATTTTAATCAAATAAAAATATATTTATTTTAACAGGGTACCGATAATTAATTGAAAATATTTAAATTGAGCTGGTATTTGGTGCTAATCATTATTAAAAAAAACAACAAAATGATTATTTGGTCTTAAAATAAATTTTCTGTCTAATATTGGGTTAATAAAAACATTTTTTCAGTTATTATTAGTATCCACTCTTTGAATATTCAAGATGTCCAAGTAAAGATTTCCTAAGTATATTTACCCAACTGATAACTCCAAAATCTTGCTTAATCATTATTACGCACTTAGAAAGCATGAGAGAACACGACTCTAGAAACCAAAGGTAGCGCCGTATAGCGACAGCGACGGGGTGCACAAGGGAGGCTCCATTCAGGTTCATGTATCGATCCGAACATATGACACGGGCCGCTGAACTTTCCATTTCACTAAACACTGTAACTTGAACCGCGCGCCGGGAAACTCCAAGATATCGCGGAACCGTAGTGCTTTTACTGAAGCTAGGGCACTGCAAGACGTGAAGGGCATCGAAGGACATCCCGATGTCGAAGGGAAGCCGATTGTTTATTTACAACGTTATCGGTCGGAGCCGGCGGCCGGCGGGGGCGAGGCCGCCTACGAGTGCAGCCGAGCACGCGTGCGGGAGCAGCAGGGGCAGGCAAGGATTCGCACCTGAGATCGACGGAGGTTCCAGCAGCGTCGGGAAGAAGGCGGGCAGGTCCGAAGTGGTGACGGGCGTGTTGAGGTCGGTCGGCGTGCCGGAGCCAGGCAGCGGCATCGACACCGGCTTCAGCGCGCAGTCGAATCCCAGAGCGCCCACATCGGCAAGGGAAAGCAGGTGCGGGCCGGATGGGTGATCGGCATCGGTGCCCATCCCGTCCGGCACCACCTGCTCCTCGGCCCACGGGCCGAGCGGAATTACGAACAACGCCAGCGTGAAGACGGCCTCTCGCGTGGCCTGTGCGAAGGGGACTGGCGCCGCGCGACCCCGCATCGCAGTTTTATCAATGGAGCCGCGGTCCCATATTCGGTAGCGGCGCGCGCAGCTCCGCCAATCGCGCGGCGCGCTGCCCCCCCAAGGCTGACGTCACCGCCCGACGCCGCCTACCGCCCGCGCCGCCCCCCCCAGCCGCCCCCCCCAGGCCGCCGCCGCCCGCTTCCCCACGAAACCTCCGAGTTCCTCCTGCCCCCTGCGACTTGGCGCGCGAGCCTCCTGGCTACTACCTACGTACGTAGCATTAGATGCCTAGTTTAATGGAAATTTCTAATGAGCAACCCATAACCTTTTACTGTATGACCTTTTTTCGGATATATAGGACTCTGCAGTATTTTACAATAAAGGGTCGTAAAACCCTGAAATATTTCTGAACAAATAAATTGTCGGTTTATATAAAATGTATATAATTTGTGCGATTATGCGCTAAAAGACTTTATTAATATGTACTTACCTACTCGTATCTATATAAAAATCATCAAGAGACATGGTTGGTAAGGCACCAAGCAGTTTTACAATTTTTATTAACGGTACTTAGGTGATTTTTTTTTAATAAATAAGAAGATTATTTCCGTAAAGGCACGTTAAAACGTAAACGTAAGTATTGTTCTGAGTTCGCGCGTAATTTACCGTCCCGAAAAAAGGTTGTGGAAAAAAAGCAGGGCCAGTCACTGCTCGACTTCGGCGGGGCTGCCGAACGGTATTATATTGTTAGTTTTATATAACCAGGAAATCTTTTATGCTCTTAGTATTCTGATTGTATTTTTTTAACCAATGAGGCTCTGATATATCATACTTTCAAATACTTTAGTTTGGCAACAGAACAATGCAAAACATTTAAATAAAATAAACGAATTTAGTGCGTAGCGCAGGGAGCTGAAATATTTTAACAATTCTTTGGTATTTATCATACATAATATACATTCACCTAATAAACTAATAAAATACTTGGACTGTTTTATCACATAAAATTTTATATTACCTATGCAAATAACGTTTTTGTCGCGGGAATAATAAATGTTATTTATTACACAGTTGATGTTTAAATTCTGATCTCGTAGATAAGTAGAATTTTATGTTCTTGTGATCTACATTCTGTGCTGATGATACATTATATTTTTACTACTCTAAATGATTAAACACAAATTAGTGATGTTATAATACGACAGCTAATAAATATTAATTTCAAAATTCAATCCGTACCTACTGCTTTAAATATAAGTTTTTACATCTACGTTAATTTATATTATAAATGTATAATCATATATTTTTTATTTTATCTCGTTTAAATCTATCAGAATAAAGAGTAAGATTTATGCATCCCGTTGTAAAAAAAAAACTGAGACCTTTCTTAATTTACTTATTTTTTTGTGTTCGTCCGGTATAGTGGTCAAATGTGTGATGGTCTAGATTCCTTCTTTACCTAATAGGTACCTACCTAACAATAAAATAGTATTATTTTTATTGGGCTGGACCATTTTTTTTGCATTTGCTTTGTAGTTACCCAAATAAAATATAGCTTACCGTTGTTTTTCTGCTTTTAAAGCAAGGGCTTCAAAAGCAGAAAAACAGATAAAACATAGTTTATAGCCGTATTAAAACTGTGTGTATAAACGATCACATAATAATTGGTAGTTTGTATAAACGTGTGGTTAACAGTAATTACGATTCGTTAGGTGTAGGTTTAGCTGGTGGGCGGTGACCTAAACTACTCAAGATCAAGGATATAACGAGTTAAAATACTATACGTAGGTACGTGTTGCTGACCTGTCTATAAGAAAAATCAACCGTTAATTCTGCTGTCGCAGTTTAATCCGTTGTTTCTGACTCTCAGCGAGCCCCAGAACTTTGTAAGTAGGTATTATAAAATAGAGACATGAATTGCTCCCGTCGGGGCTGCGGGTTGTTCAAAAGAGATAGGACCGCGGTCTCGGCACAAGGGCTAAGAAGGAACATGGGTGGTTTTTACTCAGTAGAAGTCTTTGTGGGTTATTTGATGATTTCCCACCCCGCCAAAAAAAAAAAGACATGAATGGCTAAGTGCAAAATGTATTCAGTTGAGTAATGGCCGACTAAGAAATTATTCATAGTGATTAAAACAAATTAAAACTCTGTTGCTCAAAAAATATATACCGACCATACATTTTTCCAGTAGCAGTATTCCAGTGGCAGTATTATTTTTATTTTTGGAAGTCACTTTCAGATTCTGAAAGTGACTTCTACAAATGAAAATTAATCATCATCTGTTTAGGATGATGATTAATTAAGCTGCTTTTCCTTATATACGTCGAAGTTAATAAATAGGAGGAATCCAGTTAGGTGATCCTACTCGTTCAATGTTTTGGAAGTTAAATCAACATTGACGAAAAGCAGCAATTCAATTTTAAGATTAGTTTCTGACTGCGTTTATAAGTTGACTCTATGTTATTTTGATAATAAATACTATTTTAAAGATATTTTCATTTTTAAATATCTCGTCTTCATTATCATCGTCCTAGTCGTTAACGAGGACATGCAGCGGAACGTCTTCTTTTGCTACGCATCCTTAGCCGTTATCTTATTAGATATTTATTTCCTTTCTAGATCTATGTACTTATAACCCTATTATTTTAATTATTTCATTACACTCCTACGTTCTTATTTACATCTCTAGATACGTGAGTTGTAACATATTATTTTAATTTTTCCTGGTTAAGAATACAAATACGTACAGTTTCAGACACGCACATTCAATAATTTATTACTGCCTAAAGTAAAAATGAGAGAGTCATAACATCAGTGGTCATTAGTAATGAAGACGATGTAGCCACACAGTAAAAGATAAATACAAATAGACTAAAGAATCTATTACTGTCGGAAATGTTGAAATAAGAAAATATTCATTTTTATTTTATATTATATATTTTTTATAAACACGTAGACGAAGGTATTTTCGCGAGGTAGGGATAATTTACAGATGCAAAGTCGTCACTCGCCACCTAATTACTGACGTCTGCATATTTTCATTATTATTTAGAGGATCTTTTCTTAGACCAGAATAAATTGCAACTTCTTTAAACACAACGCTTTTGCTAAACCTAGTAAAAGGAAATTATGTTTTTCTTTGCCGCGGAATTTACTTTTGATTGTATTTGCCAGTTTTATCCACGAGAAGTCGGGTCTGATCATTCATTTTTCATCAAGTAGGTAGGTACCCATATTGCTTACGCACATTACATTCAATTTTGTCGTAAAATTGCTCGTAAAATGTGCAATAACGAGACACCTCTCAAATCTAGAGTAAGTAGGTAGGTATGTCAAGTATGCGCGTAGAAGCGAGTGCACAGTGCGCGGTGTGTTGCGGTGGCAGGACAATGGCCGCAGCTGTGTGCGTGGTGCCGGGCTGCCGCATGCCGCCTGCCGGCATGGCGGCACTGCCCGAGACACGCCGACGCCCGATTGGGCCCACATGCAGTCGTTCACGCTAACCCAATTATCGCGTAACGGAGACGATAAAGAAAAATAACAAACCCACGATTTCACCGATGTCTAATTATAGCGCGCTATTTGTGGGTGCGCGGGCGCAAGCGGCATAGCGTGGCCGCGATGTCAGGGCTATTCCTGGCCGTCAGCTGACGCTCCTGCGCCGTCGTCGCGCCGCGCACGCTCGTAAACACCACGCAACCGATTGACGTAAAATGCGAACAATCGAGTTTTCAGCAGGTGAATCACGAGATGAAAACGTCCCTGCGGGAATCGTTCTATAATTAACTTGACTACTTTTGGTTTGGACTTCGGAGGCGGGGTTCTATTTCGGACCGTTGCTTCAATACCGCTGTCTATTTCTAGCGCGCTACTATTTGTTTCTTCTAGATTATTATTCACGCTTTCGTGTTTGTGTGAAGTATCAGTCATATGACTTGGTAGTTAACGAATGATGCTACTTGTTTTGTTTCTAGTTAATGGATTCACCGAAGTAGTCAAGATCTTTCCTCGAGCTTCCAGACTGACAAAAGTCACGGTTTCTTCTTTGGGTCATGGGAAATTATCTTGGTTATGTTCTACTGAAACATTTCAATTTCTCTTTTCGTGTCAAATTATCCTGTTGTATTTAGGTACTCAGATCTACTCAATACGATTTCCACTTTGTTGTCGAGTGTTTGTTTTCAGTCACACTATAGGTACCAAATGTTTGGTTATTTGAAGTAGCATAACATGTCGTAGTAAGCATCATAGTTGGATTTAAACTGGCCGTGGGAATTACTACAATTATGTTTAAACAATCAAGTGAATTACGACTGCCGTTAGCATGAGTAGTGACTACTTAGTGAGTAGGTGGACAGATATTTCAATGCTCATTTCTACGTGTTTGTATTACTGTCTTTATTCATGTTTTGTTTTGTAAGATAGCAACACGGCGTTTTACATTTTCTACACCAGTGAAACTTACCGAAATGCCAGTTACAAATAGTATTGGTAAAGGCGTTGACTAATATTTTGAGTGCTGTTAATAAGTTTGTATCAAAATTTATGTTTTTTTTTGTAGAGGCGTTTGCGTATTGCAAATGCCTCCATTGTAGACCAGCAGGGCTATTGCGTATCTTTTTTAATGTCAGTGGCAATCATAGAGTCCATAGGGTCGGGAAGTTGGGGGGGGGGGGTTGAAGCGCGTAACCCGGCTTATCTCGATTTCCGGCAAAACTACAAGTCCTATGGAAGAAAGTTAAATGGCAAAGTTGTTGGTAGTAAAAAGGTCTACCTACAACTTTGGCTTTACACTTTTGTGAAAAATTCTATTATTAACAAAGTTTCTGGTTTTTAATTTTTATCTTCTAGAAAAATCAATTTTTTTTTTCACGAAATTTAGTAAAACTTTCCTTTTTAAGTCTCTAAAACACTAAGTTTTTTTTATTAAAAATATTGATTTTTCACCTTATTATCGACTTAATATGGAAAAATCTGCCATATTTTCAATCGAAAATTCACCCGTCAAAATATCTTTTTTTTTTAAAGTCGTTGGGCATTTTGTTTTAGTTAAAACATTGCATTGCATTACACACATGCATTTCGCATTTTAACTTTTTAACGCATTTTTTACTTTTTATGGTAAATTTTCTCAGAAAATGCAAAATTTGCTGCTTACCTACTGCAAGTTATGTGAAAAAGTGTTAATAAGATAAAGTTGTAGATCTTTTTATTACCTTTTTCCACAGGACTTGTAGTTTTGCCGGAGATAAACTGTTTTTCACCGTTCAACCCCCCCCCCCCCAACCAACCCCACTTCCCAACCTCAGATCGACCGAAATTTATTTTTCCATTATTTTTGTTATATTCTCTACCTTTTTTTTACCATTGGGTTTCATCCTACTATAGTTTTCTTTACTTTTTTGAAGGCTTCGGTCCTGGTCTATTGATGCTTGATTAACTGTAATCCTAAGTTTCCTTATTGTTACAGTGCTTTTAAATTAAAATTTTTGATCCATGGATTTAATAAGAATAGCTGTTTTGATTTTCAATTTAATTTAGTTTTGAAATTTAAACGATCTGTTGTTTTTGGTATTTTACTTTGCAAATCTTTTTCGTGCAGTTCCATAAGTGATCTCACAGAGTTGAGACTTCTAAAGGAACAACTTATAAGACGGATAGGTGGCCGCCTACGATAGTCTAGTAGCATTAACGCCCCCGTAAACGTATCATTGTCGCAGTGACATCAAGTAAACACTTGTGTTATTATGAGCCGTAGTATTAGAAAGTGGTTCAACAAAGAGTCGACCTACTGCTGCCGTTTGGCGAGCATGTGTAAACTCAGGCTAATAATACCCGCTTGTGTTGCAAATGCAAGTCTAGGTGACGATGCCACGCCGCCCGCGGCTATTAATATAAACTGTTACATTATCTTTCATTAGTCCTATTGATGAATCACGATGCTCCACTGAAAGATGCCAAAGTATGTCTGCTTTCTAATTAATATCTACTGCAGATCTTATGTAAGCAGGTGAATAAAATATTGTTTTGTTATGTTATGCAAATAGCAATTAGACAAATGTTTTCGTTTCTTTTTGTTATTATTTTTATTTGTAGTCTAGGTCTGATGTCAGGTTATTGTATTTTGTACATACATCGTGTCTGTTTACCAAAATCGCCTCAAAATTGTTCCACAAAAACAAGTCCATGCTTTCACTAGCTAAAGTACCCTGACAAGGCATAATTTTATTGCCAGATTTGAGCAGTGATAGCCTCTATAGTGTGACCGGTGGACTGCCAAGTCATAAATTTCGAGTTCGAATTCTAGACGAGCACCTCTGATTTATCGGATTCGTATTGCATAATGATCACTTGCTTCGGTGAAGGAAAACATTGTGAGGAAACCACACGAGCTTGCCCGACATATTTTTCGACGGCATGTAAAGCCAAATCAGATTCCTTCTTAAAAGTTCTGACTAGTAGATGGTTCCAGATAGTTTCATTAGTACTTAATTTTACAAACACCTACTATAACAGAAATGTTTCTTCTTAAGTGTTTTGCAACCAACTGTAGTTTTTAAAATAAACGACTGGCCATTTAAAGCGAATGGTGACACTGCAGTTGAAAAGCATTTCAAAACAGAAATAAAGTACGGAACTAAGAGTACACATTCGAGTGTGTGCTCGCGTTGATCGACTGCGCCCACATAGCTGAGCACCTTCCACACATTGACCGATAACGCGCTGAAACAGCACGCAGTGACGCGGGAGTAATATTGGCACTCGTCACGTCAAGATGAGCTGGTTGGCCGCGTCACGTCGCACTCATGCTTATAATTACGCTTCCATCGATCAACACTCGAGAATTCTAATCTAGTGCAGATTTATCACTAGCTTGCTGACGTACAGAGACACCCTAAAGAGCTCTAAATCTTTATCACGATACATTTATAGAACTGTGTAATCGTTGTTTGAATGTAATTTGTACGCATTTACGTAGTCACCACGTATGCGGTGTTATTGATAAAGAACATGATGTAACAGTGTGATGTTTCAATATATTTAGAATCTTATCAATACATAATTTTTTGCTCATACTTGCTTTTTAATGAAATATGTTGCCTAATTTCTGACTTACAAATGGAAACAAGAGCAATTCTTTAATGAAACATTTTTTGTAACGAAGCTGAAGAATACAAAGCTCTTATTATTTCAAAGTAACTTTGCGAAAGCTAAAATATTCTGCTGGTGGTTGATCTTTCATTGATAAATTGGGTCGGAGGTAATTTGGATATCCACTAGCTAAGTACTGGCAAGTCGACATTTGCCACCCCTTTCATGTCTTGAATGTAAAGTAAATTCTGGAAATTATGAATAGAGTAGTGAGTAGCGAGAAACTCGGGGGGTTGTGGTGGCACGGACGTCACGACCCCTGCGCCCTCCCGGGAGGTAGGAATTATTCGCGTGACGCACGACACTTATGCCACACTTTTATTTTCCGATAAATAACTCGAGTGTAGATCAGCTATCAGACCTAAACCAAACATTACGCATGTCATGTTTCATATTTTGTATATGGACGTCATAGCGGAATGTTGACACAAATAGGTCCGTTGCGTTGTTGCAAAGGGCTATAGTGTTTTACGAAGCCCATTTGCTCTGTGTGTGTTACATTTATATTACCTATACATAGATAATTTACTCATCCTTTTCGTCTTTACTTAAAATTGTCCACATGAATGAATGGTTCGGAGAGGCTTGTGGCTAAATAACAGCTGCGCGGTTTTATCTAAAAAGTTAGGCAACGCTTGCCGAGGTCGGTCGCAAGATGGCTGACCATCTATTAGGTATAGGTACCGATACACTCTCTTCGTGCTTCATGTTAAACCGGTCCCAGCTGTCATTTGTAGATGTGACGGTCGCTAGGTAGCGCTCGATTCTAATGTCTCCAAGGGTTATCCTGTGACCCAGTAACTGATGATGGAGGTGAGATAGGCAGTAAAGCCATGTAAAGTTGCATCCAGTTAGACTGGGAGTCGACTCCACTAACGAAGTTGGGACAAAGGTCAGGCTGATGATCATCAACACTTTGGAGGAATAGGGTATTTCACCAAAAAAATCTAATTAGTCCGTCTATTAGATTATCGAAAAATATTGGATAAGTACGTGTTTTTTGTTTTATCAAATTAAAAAAAAAATCGGTCGTTTTCTACTTCCATTCTCGTCTACCTATCCGACTCGCGACGTCACGGCATCATTTAGGTACTCCTTTCTTATTCAAATCCATTCATACTGACATATTTGAAAGTAGACATCACTATCGCAATGTGTAATAGACATTTATCCTCAGTAATAAAGAAAGGAAATAGTACCTCGATAGCTAGATAAATATAATGAATGATAGTAAATTGAGAAGACAACATCATACAGACAAACGTATTCTAGAAAGAACTAAACCAATGGGCGTGCCTGTTTAACATGCGAATGGAAGTATGGCGCCGCCACCGTCGCGCCCCTATCGCAT
Source organism: Diarsia rubi (assembly GCA_932274075.1). Classification (NCBI taxonomy): domain Eukaryota; kingdom Metazoa; phylum Arthropoda; class Insecta; order Lepidoptera; family Noctuidae; genus Diarsia; species Diarsia rubi. Next base: position 11,058,959 of record OW026424.1, on the reverse strand, counting down.
TTTATAACAACGAAAAGATATCCTCCTGAAATATCTGTTCTTGTGGGAGAGCTTCAGATCCAAAAAGAACTGAAAAGAGATACGGCCGGCTAATCGGCAAGCTCGTACGTTATCAGACTGACGTCATCATGTAAGTGACAAAAATTTGCGGAAGGCTGTATTGCCGGTGTGCGTCAACCGGACACCTGTTGATCGACCGCCAACACTGCCCTTGTGTGGTAACCTCCACCGGGGCCGCGCAACGTTGAGCCGCGATCGATATCAATGACGTACGGCCTCATTCATAAATAGGGAGGCACCCCACTCCACGACCCTATTTCCCCACCTTCCCCACACTCCGACTTCCAGTGAAATCGTGGCAACTTCATGAATGGCGCGCACACATATAAATTCTGTAATTTGTGGTTGATGTCACGATGTTTAAAGAGGGAAATGGCGTCTGTATTGTATAAATATGACAATAATAGTGGCTACCTGATAGTTATTATAGAGATAAGGTAAATATTGTGTTTTGTAGCTGCAAATAGCGGCATAAACAATGTATAATGCAGTGGGTTTGATTGGTCGAGGAGTAGTTCGTTCATGCAATGCGGTTTTATGGTGTATAATGTATATATCGACATAGTGTTGTGTGAGATAGTGGCTGGTGTCGGGATGTGTGAGCAACGCGTGGGTGCTCCGACGATTTGACACGCGCGTGCGACACTTGCATTCGCAATCAGTGCACTTGCACACATAATGCTGTAGAGATTCCCTGTGATATAGTTTTGTTAATAATCAATATGTGAGTGCACAAGAGTTTTTTCGTTTGGTGTTTTTACCTTTTCAGTCGACCTATATACTCCATATACTAGGTACCTACGTTACGCACAATATACAATTTCTGCATAGAGCCTCTGTATATCATGTACAAATTCTGTCTGACCTACTCACCTAATTCAGAGTTGAATGAACGAGTAGTTTAATTTCAGTCTAGTTAGAACCAATTGAAATTATTTTGGTTATTATTTTCACGAGCATTTATTGTGAGTTAATTTTGTTGCCAATATGTTGTATTCTAAGACCTGGCAGTCAGAAATAAGTGCTCCAAAAGTACAAACGTGTGAAGCAATTTCTAAACTATCAAATTATACATTATAATTAAGAATAATTTAATGACATTCTCACGCGACTCCATATGGTCTCGATGTGCGTGTTCAGCCGTAATGTAATCAGTGTAGCGCTCGCGTCCCTTATTTACGGCGGATTACGCGCACAATCAACTCGCGCGCACCGAAATAATACGACTTACCGAACTAACTGACTGCCTCTGTCTCCTGTCGTAAAGTACAATGTATCATTTAATACTTTTTGTTTTCAAGCTGGTTAAGAAACTGTTTATTTTTTTAAACTTGCTCAGAATTCGGATTTCGTTCGTAAGTTTTTTTTTCTTAACAGTAAAAGATGTTCTCTTTTTCTTCATGCAGAGCACTCAGACCAAGAAAAAAAGATAGACGGCGCGCCGCGAACACCTAAAGCGAAGCCACAAAAACCACGCTACTACAAGTAAACATACACAATTTTACTTGTAGTAGCGTGGATTTTGTGGCTTCACTGTTGGTGTTCGCGGCGCGCCGTCTATCTTTTTTTCTTGGTCTGAGGCAGAGCACTAGAGACTTAAAGATAAAGTAGCTACTTATTCATTGTTCATTGTTTGTCTTAATTTCTGTCAGAGCCATAAAATAATTTAAGTTCTACTGTACCTACCGTTAAAATCGTGCTCTAGTTTTTTTTTCACCGTAAAATAAAATCCAGCGTACAAATTGTTTATATACAATTAAATTATACATGCTCTTCTTATACCTACATATTAAAAATGAAATACACAGTAAAATATGAACAGACACAACAGTAGTAGTTCCGCATTGTCTGCACCGGTGTGGCGGCCTCTGGAGTGACCGTGGCAATGGTAGCGGCATCGATTCCCTCCTGAGAGCAGCGTCCGACCGTGGCTGGGGCCAGCACGGCATTGAGCGCGATCGATTCACGTCCTTGAACCTGCTTCCTTGTACCGCGCATGTGCTGTTAAATCTCGGTCGTCATCCCGTGGCCGTGGCCACGAAACACGTGCCGAGCCTCCCTAACCCCTACCTCTGGCACCCCTTCGCCATTCATCCCGACTCTAGCGGCGATGCCTCATAGCTGGCGGCTCGCCCTATTCATCCTCAACCCTGCCATTTCTTATCGATTGTGACCTTTTTAAGACAACCTGTTGAGTGGAGTTTATTGTTTTAAGCGATAACGCAGATGTTCATTCAGCCTACTACAAAATTACAGTGGACCTTTGGGAAACCTTTGACATTTGTAGTAAATGTGTAGGAGATCGGCAAGCCTTTTGTCTTTCGTGAATGATCTATCCTTAAGTTGTTAAAGTTGACGTATCGCAAGTTAACAATATGGCAACGTGTAAGCATAGGTGTCAGTCGCGTATGGGCCGGCGTTGCAAGGCGACATTGAGAACAAGTCCGCGACCACGCAGGGCTACGTATGAATGAAGTAGCCGTGGGCGGCACGCAGCGAGCGTAGCCCATTCATTCATTAGCTTGGAGGCCATTCCTCATGAATAATACCATAACAAAAACTGTCAATAGTGTTAACTTTGTTGTGTGTTGCAACTTTGTTAACTTCATTTAACTTCATCAGATTTGCATGCGTTTACACAAAAGATTGTTTTCATTTTGTGTTAATTGATGTTGCAAATCGTTGTTATGTTTGTAATAGGTACTTTAATCGTTTTTGATGTCGTGGAATTTTGTTAATCGGTATGCTATGGGTTCTAAGTTTGGAAAAAGAGCCTACCTACTATGTATTACTACTACTTGCCTAGGGGCCGTTCAAGTATTACGTAATCAGATTAACTGCAATTTTTAACCCCTTTCCCTCTTGTCAGTAAAATTAATCAAAGCTCTCACCCCTCCCCCCATGCTTACGTAAACATTGGTACCATGCATTTTTCTGTTAATGTATTCTGTTTTTTTTTTAATACGCTTAGGATAGAAAACTTTAACGTAAAAATTCATTAAAAGATTAAAACCAACTTTATTGCCACAATCCCTGACAATGCGTTTCGTTTTCAAGCATAGACTATGTGTGGATTGCCATATGTGTAAAAAAGTAAACAACTACTGCTGACGTAAACAACATCTAGAGCCCCTACCCCCCAATTCATCAAAAATAAGCAAAGTAAAGACCCCCCGCCCCCCTATAGTGCTTACGTAATACTTGAACGGCCCCTAGGTTGGTCCGTGGATGGGTGACCTGGTAGCTGGCTCTATTTGTAGGTCTTTGGCAGTCCATACAAGTAGTCAGTGGCTCGAAAGTCTAACAACCAGTCTTACCAAGGGGTATCGTAAAAAAACCTAGTTAGTACTGAATGGATTGTGGAGGCAGTGCAGGTCACATAGGCAGTTGCTTCATATAATATATTGGACTACCGTGGTATTCAGGTTTTAATTAAGAATATATACATATACAGAAAATATTAATAATTGGACGAATAGATAAATTGTGAAAGTGACGTAGTTCAGGTGGAAGTGGTATCTAGGCAACTCATGAACAAGGTTTTGTTCAGTAAAAGGAGTTGTGGCGTAGGAGTCAAGGTAAGGTCTGCAACTTTGAAACTGGCGCGGATTAGAAGCATTGTTCCCGCCAACACACTAACAGAGCCATTGCCGTTGGCGTCTTAACATCTTTGACTTATTCCGTCCATTACATTCATTTTTGTGAACGAGCGACATTTTGATCAATATTGACATGTTAAGATTGGATTTTGGCGATGCCGTCTATACAGTATGTTTTGCAGTTTTAGAGGCTGTTAGTAACTTGTGCTATCACTTTACAAATAGGTAACCATATCTAAAAATATACATTTATTTTGGTTTTTAATCTTTCATCCAAATCTAAAAGAAAGATCATGATTATAGCAGTCTATGTATGTACATACAAGGTGTAAACGTAGGTATAACCTTTCACGAAGCCGTCAACCTAGCATTCTGTACATCTAAGTCACCCTACGCAAAAAGGATTGCTAGGAAACAACTTTTTTTATGTGGTGAAAATCACGTTACGGTAAAACTCAATGTAGCACACTCAAAACATTGTGCTAATGTATGTTTTGAATAGTAAACGGGCCGTGGAGGCAATTCATGTTATTTATAATCATAATAATATTTAAAAAAAAAGTAAAACATTCGCAACTTTGACCTCCAATATCCTCGAAACTAGAAGGTTCAAGGTATAGTCCAAAACAAAAAAAAATCAATGATGGAGAGAACATGGCAATTACCTTTCGGTTTCGTTAAGGGCACGTACCTAGAAAAAGAACCATTTGAATCATAGGTAATCGTACTACATCACTGTACAATAACATCATCAGGTAGAGCACGAGACCCTAATTCCCCACCAAAGGTCCCGTGCTCCCCCTCTTTGAGGAGTGGCTAGAGAGGTGCCACGGCGCCCTCACCTTCCGTCTGACGCAGGTCCTCACCGGACACGGTTGTTTCGGGAGGTACCTGCACCGAATCAGGCGGGACGAAACGCCCGGATGCCACCATTGTGAGGATCGGCCGGAGGACACGGTGGAGCACACAGTGGAGGTGTGCCCCGCTTGGGCGGAGCCCCGCCGTGTTCTCGTAGCGGCGATCGGCGGCGGCGACCTCTTGCGCCCGGTCCTGGTGCAAGCCATGGTCCGGGGCGAGGAGGAATGGGACGCCGTCGCCTCCTTCTGCGAAGCAGTGATGCTAGCGAAGGAGGTGGCGGATCGCGAGAGGGAGAGAACCTCTCGTCCCAACCGCCGCGGGAGGCGCTCCGGTCGTCGGGGGTCTCGCGATGACCTCCGGCCACCGTAGACGCAGCCTGTGGACGGTGAGTGATGGGCTAACTCGCCGTCCGTCCGTCTTACGACGAAAACAGGCCGTGTCGACGGCGCGTTCGTGTTCCACGCGCGCCTCAAAGAGATGTCAGCAACATGGGACGGGCCCGACAGGGCCGACGCCCGTCGGGGCCGCGGGTTGTACACTAGTTATCGCGGCCTCGACATAGAGGGCGAAGAAGAAACATGGGTGATTTTAGTCAGTAGAAGTCTGACACTCCCTTTCGCTCTGCCCAAGAGCGGGAGCCCCCTATTCGATAATTTTCCACCCGCCAAAAAAAAAAAAAAAGGTCCCGTGCTCCACCTAGGTAAAGAAAATAGTTAGAGCACGGGGCCGCACCCCCTATAATATATAATGTACTACTTTTAAACTACTTTATTTGTGATAGTAAATACAACTAAAACATGAAATAGTCGGATGACTATTTCATGTTTTAATTGAGCGAACCTAGTCTTGTAGAGTCGTCGATGATCGCATCATCGTAAACCGTTCCCAGACATTTTTCTCCTGAATAAAGGTGTGCGTTTCGACCGCGCGGGCACGACGTTTTTTTTTAAAAAAAACTGTACCAAGTTTATGTAAAAGTTTGTAAAAGTTGATTCCCAAAACCATAAATTTGTCAAAGTTATGGTTACAAAGTTATAAGGGTTTGAACGTGGCCGCGCCATCGAAACGCGGAGAACCGCGCGGCCACGGAGATCTTTAAAACTAAGCGTTGCAGAGACCGGCAATTTAGGTAAATAACAGATTCCAGATGTAAAAAATTTGTAAAAATACATATAGAAAAAAATCCTAGGTTTATATTTTAGGAGCTGTAACACTAAAACCCCATGGCCGCGCCATTGAAACGGTGAAAACCACGTTATCGCCGATATCTTGCTGAAAAAGCATCGTAGTGGTCTGGAGTTTCTTGTGATTCATAGATTTGAATTTGTCAAATCATGTAAAAATACAAAAAAAAACCCTAGGTTTATATTTTAGGTGCTATAAGACTAAAACGCCATGGCCGCGCCATTGAAACGGTGAAAAATACGTTATCGCCGATATCTCGCTGAAAAAGCGTCGTAGAGGTATGAATTTTCTTGTAAAACATAGATTTGAATTTGTCAAATCATGTAAAAATACAAAAAAAAACCATAGGTTAATATTTTAGGTGCTATAAGACTAAAACGCCATGGCCGCGCCATTGAAACGGTGAAAAATACGTTATCGCCCATATCTCGCTGAAAAAGCATCGTAGAGGTCTGAAGTTTCTTGTAAAACCTAGATTTAAATATGTCAAAACTTTTGGAAATACCCAAAAAGGACCTAGGTTTATATTTCAGGAGCTGTAAGACTAAAACCCCATGGCCGCGCCATTGAAACGGTAAAAAACCACGTTATCGCCGATATCTCGCTGAAAAAGCATCGCAGAGGGCTGAAGTTGTTTGTAAAACAATGATTAGAATTTGTCAAAAATTGGAAAAATACACAATAAATTTCTAGGTTTATATTTTAGGAGCAGTAAGGCTAAAACCCCATGGCCGAAACGGTGAAAATCACGTTATCGCCGATATCTCGCTGAAAAAGCATCGTAGAGGTCTGAAGTTTCTTGTAAAACCAAGATTTGAATTTATCAAATTTTTTAAAAATACACAAAATAATCCTAGCTTTGTATATCAGGAGCTGTAGTACGATTTCGTTTAGAACCTTTGTTGTTTCGATAGGGTGACCATGACTTTGTGTTTACAGAAAACTTTCCACCTATTGCATTCTCCTAAAAATTCCAAAACTAGGTTTACTAAAAAATGAAAAAGTATTACGACAGTAACTAGTATGTATTACTTACCTTGGTTATGAAGCATTAATTTGAAATCCAATCGTAAGGCGTAACAAAGTTGGGACGCCGTCGCCTCCTTCTGCGAAGCAGTGATGCTGGCGAAGGAGGTGGCGGAACGCGAGAGGGAGAGAACCTCTCGTCCCAGCCGCCGCGGGAGGCGCTCCGGGCGTCGGGGGTCCCGCGATGACCTCCGGCCACCGTAGACGCGGGCCTGTGGACGGTGAGTGATGGGCTAACTCGCCGTCCGTCCGTCTCACGACGAAAACAGGCCGTGTCGACGGCGCGTTCGTGTTCCACGCGCGCCTCAAAGAGATGTCAGCAACATGGGAGGGGCCCGAAAGGGCCGACGCCTGTCGGGGCCGCGGGTAGTCCAACGGTTATCGCGGCCTCGACATAGAGGGCGAAGAAGGAACATGGGTGGTTTTTAGTCAGTAGAAGTCTGACACTCCCTTTCGCTCTGCCCAAGAGCGGGAGGGGTTATTCGATGATTTTACACCCACCAAAAAAAAAAAAAAAAAAAAAGGCGTAACAAAGTGCACTCTAAAAGAGATATCCTGTAGTCGCGCAGTCTCCGCCAAAAGCCTTTTGTTGCACTCGTCGTTTTACTTTCAGTTAATTCGTAGGGACTACTCGTTGGTGTTTGTTTGGTGTTTTTATATTTTGGCATTCCTACGGACTTTGATTTGAGCACTGTTTCGGACATTTTTTTTTATCTTTGGAAAACTAAGTTCTGCTCTTACAATTTGGACTTTGTTACGCCTTACGATTGGATTTCAAATTAATGCTTCATAACCAAGGTAAGTAATACATACTAGTTACTGTCGTAATACTTTTTCATTTTTTAGTAAACCTAGTTTTGGAATTTTTAGGGAAATGCAATAGGTGGAAAGTTTTCTGTAAACACAAAGTCATGGTCACCCTATCGAAACAACAAAGGTTCTAAACGATATCGTACTACAGCTCCTGATATACAAAGCTAGGATTATTTTGTGTATTTTTAAAAAATTTGATAAATTCAAATCTTGGTTTTACAAGAAACTTCAGACCTCTACGATGCTTTTTCAGCGAGATATCGGCGATAACGTATTTTTCACCGTTTCAATGGCGCGGCCATGGCGTTTTAGTCTTATAGCACCTAAAATATAAACCTAGGGTTTTTTTTTGTATTTTTACATGATTTGACAAATTCAAATCTATGAATCACAAGAAACTCCAGACCACTACGATGCTTTTTCAGCGAGATATCGGCGATAACGTGGTTTTCACCGTTTCAATGGCGCGGCTATGGGGTTTTAGTGTTACAGCTCCTAAAATATAAACCTAGGATTTTTTTCTATATTTTTCCAATTTTTTTACATCTGGAATCTGTTATTTACCTAAATTGCCGGTCTCTGCAACGCTTAGTTTTAAAGATCTCCGTGGCCGCGCGGTTCTCCGCGTTTCGATGGCGCGGCCACGTTCAAACCCTTATAACTTTGTAACCATAACTTTGACAAATTTATGGTTTTGGGAATCAACTTTTACAAACTTTTACATAAACTTGGTACAGTTTTTTTTAAAAAAAAACGTCGTGGCCGCGCGGTCGAAACGCACACGAATAAAGTGCTTTTGTTTCTTGTGGTATTAATAATGCAAAATGAAATGAGTAAGTCCAGTAACAGTTCACGCTAATTGTAACTGTGACTTAGTCCAGTACTTTGGTGTACTGATAGGTACACTATAGCCAATGCTCCATTGTTTTTTAACCGATTTCAAAAAGGAGGTGGTTATTAATTCGTCGGCGATCTTTTTTTTATGTAGGTATGTTCCCCGATTACTCGAAGATGGCTTGACTAATTTAGTTTTTTTTTGTTTTGTTTGAAAGGGTCCCAGATGGTCCCATGATCATCAAGTCAGGATCTGATGATGAAATCCTGGAGAAATAGAGAGAACTCTTCAAATTTTGTAGGCACAGTTATAGTGATTAGAGTAGTTTTTGGAAGAGTAGGTACTTTTTCGGAGTGGTCCCATTTCAATTTGGTGAAGATCTGTTGAAGAACTTCGCTCCTCAATAAATGATAGCAAATGGACTGGGATTGCGGTACGCTGTGAAGGGGTAAGCACACGTGAACCACTAAAAAGTGAAAACTAAAGTTTTTAATAAAAAATAAGGTCGGTTTCGACCTTAAAAAAAAGAACACAAAAAAGTGAAAAAAAAATATTTTTCTTCTATAGTTTATTTTTCACTTTTTTGTGTTTTATTTTTTGTTTAAGTCGGTTTTATTTTTTGGTAAAAAGTTTTTCGAGAACAACATACTTACTACCTACTCACACTTGGTTTGGCGGGGATAGAAGAAAATTTAATGTTCATTATTTCATTTGGAAAATAATAAGTAGAAATCGACGTATGAGTCTAACAAGATCAGCTAACACCGAAGCAAATATGCGGTCATAAAATAATAATTGATGATCATGGACCATCAGCAACTTACGGTTGCTAAAGTGTGAACAAGCTTGCATAAAATCAAATCTTTAGGGTTTGTTCTACGCACTAAGAATACGACTTAAATGTCCATATTATCCATAAAGTGTTTTTCATTTCCTTGCTCCAGCTACTTTCTATGACTCACTTGAGTCTGTAGTTCAGAAGGAAATGCCTTTTAGCTATACCAGTATCATTTGATGTCTTTCTTCATGAAAGTTATTCCATACTTCAATATATTTATTATTATTAACTATTACCGTGCTATATACTCATATATCCCTTACTTAAGGATACGTACACTTCCGTCAACATAAATTAATGGAAAAATCTCGAATCAACCGCAAAAACGGTTTAATTTTAAATCATCATAACTTACCTAGAACTGTGACTAAAGTTTGTTTGTGACGATGTAAATTTAATTAATGGTGAGCTATATCGGGCAAAGCAATTAAAACTGAACATAAGTCAGTAATAGTGACCGGTCTTGACCTGAGTCGGTGCTCGCTTTTGGAATTGTAATTAAGGACCAAGAACAATCCATGAATACGTTCATGAATATGATCAACTGTTACAATTAAACTTACAATACATTTATCTATCATTGTTTTATTGCTTTTGAACACAATGGACTAAAGAATTAAGAATAAAATTGCAAGTGATTCATTAAAAATATGCAGTAGGAATTTGAAAAAATCTTGACTATAAAACAATGAATCGTCTTAAACTAAGTAGGCACTTACTACTTCAATCGTAAATTGTCAAGCATTTATTTTCCCTGTGCAAATCAGTCTAATAATAATAAATCACTTTAAAGGATTCACCAGTCTGATATCCGTAAAACTTCCACGCATCAACTCGGCTGTCTGTTCAATAACACAGTAATGCGTATTGACACGACGTATTTGTTTGTTTCAAGCGCGACGTTTTCATAACTAGTTAATGTTGCTATCGGTTATGGCTCATTTAATCATGGCGGTGTTAGTTAATGTAAGTAGAGGTTGCGCACGCGCCGCCGCCGGTCGGGCGTTGCGCGGTTGCGGGTTGCGGCTGGCAGACGTGCGCGCAGACTCTCGCACCGGGACGCTAATTAGATAAACGAGCCGTGTGCCGGGGTCTCGACCGCAATTACGAGTTGCGCTGCAACCCGTAAATAATCAACGATATAGGACGCCACTTGTGTCTGACTCACTTATGTTGGTCACCAATTACAATTATCCACTGGACAGCTAGCTCTCTGTGAACGGCTGTAATGCAGTCTTGGAATCATATTTTGTGAAAATATCATGCTTCTTCGTACTTATTACAATTTTGTAATATATTTACAATATATTAAGTAATTCAAATTGTATAACATTTGCATCGATTGAATCCTGAAAGGTGCAACTAGTTGTGCAAGATGAGCAGGACAGGTGGTGGGGCATATCCTGCAAAGGGTCTCTACACTACACTGGCGTTCTGTTTGAAGGAGGAAGGGAATGGGGCCCGAAAGGGCCGACGCCTGTCGGGGCCGCGGGTAGTCCAACGGTTATCGCAGCCTCGACATAGAGGGCGAAGAAGGAACATGGGTGGTTTTTAGTCAGTAGAAGTCTGACACTCCCTTTCGGTCTGCCCAAGAGCGGGAGGGGTTATTCGATGATTTTACACACACCAAAAAAAAAAAAAAAAAAGGAGGAAGGGAATAAAGGAGACTTTCCTGGACAGCTACAAATCAGTAACGCAGTCTCACTGACTAATCCTTTCACCACGATGACTCAAACTGAGCTACTGGTTGTGATTTATACCTAAATGTTGATCGATGTACTGTAACATTGATCGCATCACCGCAGCCAAATCTCTTAACAGTTATACTTATTGCTCAATCATAGGTAAAAGCTATCGTTATGAAACCCGCTCAATGCGGTTGTTTCAATTTAAAATAATTTACCACTAGCTAACATGACTGGCTATGATATTTTTTAATATAAATCATCATCATCTGCCTACCCTTTTTAGTTCTAGTTAAAAAAAAACCACATGGCATGAGAACTTGAGAAGTGTTTAGGAGTCTGAAAGAATAGCAGTCGACCATTTCAAATAGGCACACGATGCATTAAACATCAATATTTATATAAAAATCAATGCCACTCATATTTTTTTTTTTTTTGTTGGGTGTAAAATCATCGATAAACCCCTCCCGCTCTTGGGCAGAGCGAAAGGGAGTGTCAGACTTCTACTGACTAAAAACCACCCATGTTCCTTCTTCGCCCTCTATGTCGAGGCCGCGATAACCGTTGGACTACCCGCGGCCCATCAATGCCACTCTTCGTTATAATTTTATAACTCAAGATCGGTAGTACTGTACGGGTACGTCTGCCAGGTCCGCTGGTCCTGTATAATGTTAATTTTTCTAATTCAATCATGATAAATCAAACTGTTGTTTAGATAGAGTACCTAAAGAAAAACTCCACTCAGAATTTCATGAATCACTTCTATGCCAATTCGGCAGGATACACAATTGATAAGCAACTACCACAAGGATGAAAAAGGTTATAATTAATTACATTATTTCAGAGAACAGAATTAGAGCAAATGCTACAAGATCTTAGCGATGCAGGCCTTGAGGTTGGACTGGAGATGAACATGTCAAAGACCAAAGTCATGACCAACAGCTCCAAGAGGAGCATCCTCGTCGGCAGGGAGAATATACAATATGTGCAAGAACATATCTAGGCACGGCAAGATAAGGAAATCGCAAGACGAACCGAAAATGCCTGGAAGAGTTACTGGTCCATGAAAGAGTATTTTAAGGGCACTCTGCCCATGTCTCAGAAGCGAAAGCTACTGGACATGTGTATTCTCCCCATCTTGACCTACGGTGCACAAACTTGGTCTTTGACTAACATCCAAAAGTCTAAACTCAAGGTTTGCCAACAAGCTATGAAGCGCAGTATTATAGGTGTAGAATTAACCGATCGGGTTCGAAACACTACACTGCGCTCCAAAACGCAAATTGTTGACGGCAGGACATGTCTGTCGCATGCCGAACGAGCTGTGGGCCCGTAAAGCTCAGGATTGGTGCCCTGAAACAGTGACGCGAGGTCGTGGCAGACCACGAAGGAGATGGCGATGGCGGGACGAACTGGATGTTTTCCTTGAGAATTGGAGAGACGTTGCACTGAATCGTGACCGTTGGAAGGAATGGAGGGAGGCCTTTGCTCCGCAGCGGGACAACATAGGCTAGCTATAATATATTTAGTATAACATTATTTCAAATGTCAAGTGGACAACAATCTGGGTACAATCAACACCTGGTATATTTTCATTTTATAATTTCGTTAAATAATGTAAAATTCAGATTCTCCCCAAGGTAAATTTTTCTGTGTTTATCTGCTCATTCGGCTCGTACCACTTGTTTGGAGCTGGCTTGCTCCTACTAGTTTGCCTGTAAAAGTAATATATTTGTTTTCTTGCTTCTTAGACATAATCTTACCTACCTTGTAAAACGTTTTACGTAGGTACTCTGTTAACAAAGAGCTTCGGTTCTTGATTTTGTCATGCACGTGTAAAATCCTTTCGTCCTATCTTTGATGAATATTTGTTGTAGATTTTCTGTCTATTCTTATATTTAGCAGTCAAACAGGCATTTCTTGACGATCTTTCTTGTATCACTCTTAAATTCAATGACATTTCCAGCCTCTTGTGATAAATTTGATGTTATCTTAATGACCGAAACCGCAGAACTAACACCTACTAAGTATACCTATTAGATAAATAATCATCTGTGAACAGGATTCAGATTATAAGCTTTAATTCTTGTTATTCACGATCGCTGTTTTGTAATACACGGAAGTCTGCAAAAACATTCTACGGCCGGCGCTCTTAATGAGTTTCTAAGACTGATGACATGTCATTTCACGGAAGCAAACAGTCTCTGTGTTACAGTAATTTGTTTGTGACAAGGTCACGACAGTCAGTCGTAGCGTTGCAGCATCGTCGTGCCAGTTCATTTGTCCAGTGTACTTGTACCCCAGCGGTCAGGGTCTTGCGTCCATTAATTAGAGTATCCGCATTTTTTTTTTAAGCCGTTTATTACATTAGTCTTCCTTTGGGAAGTGACGCGATGAGTCAAGTCCGAGGGCACGCGTCAGACATCATGACAATTATTATTATTTTTTAGTGCATTAAGCGAATCACAGGAAGGACAAGAATGATTAGTCGTTGCTTCGTGTGTATGACAGACTTTATTAATCGAATGTATAACCGCGACCGCAGAATTTTAGTTCATCAATGGTTTGTGCAAGCTTAATTTGTTTTATTGTTAGTAGCCTCAGTTAAAATTTCTGTATTTATCCTCCAGAAAACTACGTATCTACTAGCATAGGTAAACTGCTACTCATCATAACCCATCTCGACTACACGACAGACTGAAACTATTTGCCCATATGAATCTTATATGTAAATGTTTGAAGCGCTAAATATTATTGAAATCGACTCCATTACTTGTAGCGTGTCGCGTGCAACTGTTTTAGTTTAGAAAAATAGGGCGATTGCACAAAACTTAAAACTAGACAAAGATTGGCTCACATCCAGTTTTACAACACCGATACTGTCATCCTCTAGTTTCTTAAAAAAACCTGGAGTTGAAGATGAATGCAAAGGAAAATAACTTTTAGTTACATTTTAACAATAGGTGGTATTTTGCTACCGACTATTTATAGAGCGCTGTGATAGCACAGACAGAAAATATGGTGTCCTAATTTTTATAATAATTCTAGTATTTGAACTTTTGTATGTTCGAGTAGATTGTTACGAATAAACATGTGTTTGGTTGACATTAAGACTCCACTGATTTCTTAGCTGAGAAGCCTACAAATTTAATCAGAATTATTTACCTTAGTTCTCTGCATATAAGATGTACCTGTGTAAGTCTTCCAAGTTTAAGTAAGTATATAAACTGTTGACAACACGATATTTCGTTAGACCACAAGTGTAACCACTCAACTTGAAAGTATCTAGTTTCAAACGTTCCTCCTGTTTTCGTCAAATGATCACTGGCTAGTTTAGTTTATTACGACACGTAACCGGGACGCAATTCTCGTGCTCACAGGAATTTCATACAAGATTATAATCAAGTCGACGGTGCGTATGTTGTGTTTCGTCTTGAGACATTCTGCAAACATTGGAAGAATTCGGCATTATCTACTGTTTAAATGCCAAGTCCCAGGCTAAAAGCACATTTTTGTTGGATTTCGCAACAACTCAGGAATTACATTCTGAAACTTCGCCAAATTACTGGTCAATTCCGGTTTTAAACAAAATTAATTGCACTATATTTTTTTGAAATACAGGAACCCGAGTTAATCGTTGTTGTATTGTTCTTCGTGCCAACAGCTATGTATATCGGGTAACTCAGCATTTGCCAAGTAACCAAAATTAAATTAAAATATATCTATCAAGTATTTTCTCAAAATACTTCCTAGAAAAGTGGTTCTTGTCGTGCTACGATTATTATAATAAATATGCAATGTATTTAACACTCGTGGATACTTTTCACTCTACCAGTGCGGAAATAAAATTGTTTTTTCAAAGATAACCATGTTTTTTTTTAAATTATTTTATTTGATTATTAAGTAGAATACCATAAATAAACATTGTATCAAAATGTAACGGTCCACTTTAGGTTTTCTTCTTCAGTTCCATCTAGAATCTTTCATTATCTTTAATGGTTAGTTTAACAACTGGTACCTTTAATGTTCCCTATTATTCAGGAGCCCCTCTATTTTAGAATATACCTCGGACTAGATTTATATGACTGACTAAGAACAGAAATACTGCCATTGTCAACTTCCGGCCTGAGATAAGCCAAATTGCGAACCGACATGTACATTTTACATCGTTTGTGATTTCCAGAAGCTGTTTGGCTACACGTGATATGAATTTCGTACGGACAAGTGTGTGACTCAGTGCTTTACCTGACATTTTTTCAAACCATTAAACCTACTTACTCACGTTTAAAAGTACATGTTTGAGATTCAGAAGCAGATTGTCGACGAAGAAGGCAAAGATATCGGTGTATCCGAACACTAATTACGTGTACTAAAAACAATGTTTTATAGTCGCAGTCAATCGTTCGAATCGAAGTCAACTGAGTCAGCTGTAATCGATACAGTGTAATTGCGGAGCATGTATCGAGTGAGACAATGACGTTGGACGCTCGCAGTCGGACACAGATCGTATCGTATGCAACTACGCAGTTACACGAGTTTAAGTAATTGCGGGAACGGGCATTGTTAACCGGTCGACGCAAATTGGGCATTAGCGATAATTTATTGTCTTTAAAATAAACTTGCATTGTCGTGGCACCGTTTGAATATGTATCGTGTGGGCTTGGCGCACGGCGATGGGCCCTAATGATAGCAATTGTTCCCCATCATTGGGCGCAGGTGCGCGAGCACTGACTGTCGCCTGCCGAGGGAAACCTGCCGGCCATTCCCCACTCGTCACTTACGAATGCAATCGACGATTTACTTGTAAAACGTTTTACAACTCAGACTCAGACTGATCTAGATTGTGAAAAGCTTTATATGTCACTTTTCCACTTTATATCCATGAACCAGCTAGTAATTAATGAATTGCGTTAACTTATTTTGATACGAATTATAGATAGATAAAGTAAATAATTGTATCTTAGATCGATCTATATCTAGATTACTAAATCTAGATATAGAGAGTAGATTAAAAGATTTTTAATTTTGTAATTGGAAAATTAAAAGTCTTTAAAACGAACCCACATCTGGTTAATTGTAAAATGGGGACTATTGTATCATATTTTAAAGATTTTTTCTTGATGTTCTTGAAAAAACAGAAAGCATCTCAATAAATTCCTTTAAATGCAGATGAAATATTTATGAAAAGTCCACAGTACCTTTTCTTAAAGCTAAGATAATATCATTTACCAAAATACGTTTGAAAACTTCTGTTAAATTTCGGCATGGTTCTTTTATATTCTGTGATGTTGTTATCATTATGATTATGATTCATGAATCATTATGATTGGGCTTGCCGCTGCTCGCGTCGCGCGCTCGTCGGCATTTCGGCGTAGCAAAGCAGATCATTTATAGGCGCGGATAGAAGCTCACATTCGTCTAGTAAAGGCTAGATTGTCAATTTATGTGTGGTGACGTGAGACGGCGCCGGTCGCCTCAAAAGCACGTGCGTGCCCCCGTGGCACCGCGGGCTGCTCAAAGCGAGTGCACCGGCTATCGCACATCTGGGAACGTCCAGAGAGGTGTAATGCCCTCATGTGGGCACCTCTGACAAGCCGCCGCTTCCGATGTGACGCGCTCGGCGTGGGATGCTTTTTTTTGACAGTATCAGCACGGATTACAAGGAGCTCTTATGTCCGCTGATAGCATCGTTATAGGCGCCACGTTTGGGTGCGCAACGTTTCACTTTATGGATGTACGCATCTCAAGAAATGCTTCGGCATTTAAATAGTTATTGTTGAGTCATCAATAAAATGCCTATTTTAATTTACACATTTAGGTGGTTATTTGGTGATGGGAAAAGGAGTTACATTTAGGTATCTTGTAAGATTCAGGAGACTCACCTATGGACCCTATGGTCAGTGATTTGGTGTTTTCATAATAAGCAGATGTTTTATAAGTTGTCTACTGTTATTTTCGTATTATTCGGTCACACGAACACCATATTACTTGCAGAAATTAAAATGCAGTTTCTTCTAATTTCTATAAGTATTTTAAAGTTGTTCGTGAAATATGAATTTAGTTTATATCAAATCTAAATTCAGTGTCATTTAATCAGAAAACGTCATATCTGTAATCCCCGAAGACCCATATTATCTACACCAGTTATTTTTAAATCCCATGTAATTTTTAATAACTTATTCCTTTATGTTTCTTTACAAACTTAATATATTTATTTCTAAATATTCATAACAAAATAAAATTTAAAATACATTTAAAAATATAAAAACTGTAGCCTACCGGTATTCTGAACGTAGTCCAAGCTACCGGCGCGGGTGGTCAGTGCTTCAGAGAAATGAACCTCCTAACAATAAGAGCCGTGACCAGGGTGTCTAAAATGGCCGCTTTAGCAGAATCGTAATATGAATCATGTTAAAAATTTAAAATTCTTAAAATGGACTTTATAGTTTTAGACATTAAGTCCATTTTAAGAATTTGAAATTTTGCGTGGATTCTGATAAAGCGGCCATTTTAGACCCGCAGGAATACCACTTTCTGTATCTAGTCCTGGATCCGCCTAACGAGAGCCACCTCAGGTGTTGGTCGAGGCTCTTGGCAATTAAGCAATTGCCTGAAACGACTATCGGCACAATGATGGCTGAGTTCACATCCTTAACTTTATTATTAAGATTTCTGAACCTTTGTCCTATGGTGAATGCTGCGTATACCTATAATAGGCATACATACACCACCCACCGTCCGCCCATGTACCACACTTGTACATGAAGTTTAAATAAACAAATAATACCAGCACTTCTGTTATTGATAATCTTAATACTGATACTGATACTGTTAGCCTGTGTCATCCCACTGCAGGGCAAAGGCCTCTCCCCATGACTTAATCTATATTATTATTAATGTATCTATGTAGTGCTGCTGGTAAAAAAATGTAATATAGGGCGAGCCTGTTGCCATCAACCGGGCACAAATCCTGACTCCGTGACTGATACTGAGAAATTCCTGATGGAAAATCCAATAACACTTAGCTCGACCTGTGTATCGTACCCAGGACCTCATGCACAGCAGTCACACTTGCGACCACGAGGCCAACGAGGCAGTGTGTTGAATTCAGTGTCAAATAATCGGAAAACAGATATAATAAATCTGACCAAAGAGCGGGTCGGCCTCGCACACAAAAGGTTCAGTAGCACAAAGCAATATTTTTAGCGATCCTACATTAATGTTACACTCAACACCAAACTAAAGACTTTTAGTATGTCAATGTAAAACAACTGACTGACTGCTGCAGTTTCACGAAAATGTTTCGAATCACGAAAACTAACTTCGGAAGTCGTTACAAGCACGATAATTGTTGTTTTATTAAGATAACATAACCAAAACTTTTTAACAAAAAATAAAACCGACTACAAAGACCCAAATGTGAAAAACAAACTTCGGTTTTATTCTTTGCTAAAAAGGTTTTCTTATTTTCACCCGACTGCGGTGAAGCCCAAAAGGAGGGTTATGTGTTTGTTCCAGTTTTATTTGTAATATCATCAGGTCAACGAATAGCCTGAAAGAATTCATCTATCGGTCCATAAGTAGGTATGTATAGTATTAAAAAAAAAACCCCGTTGAGTAGATCCTTTCATCATTAGCGCATCCACATGCAATTATGGATATAAATTAATAATAATAATAAATTAATAAATTTTCGTTTATTTTCTCCCACAAGATACATACACTCAATGAAAATTTAAAATGCTTATATATGGAAGGGAGACAGGAGCCCAAACTAAGTAAAAAACTTGTGTCATGGGTCTCCTGGCCTCCTTAACCCGGACAGTTATACGTGAATGAGCTAAATGAGTAGTTTGTTGCTGAGGGAGTGAGAATGTGCATGCATAATAAGAAGTAATCATGCATGTGTATAGGTGTGTGTGTGTGTGTGGGGGGGTGTGTTCGTGAGTGTTTCAGTGTGTGTTTGTGCGTGTGTTTATGAGTGTTTGTGCGTGTGTGTGTGCGCTCGTGTGTATGTGTTAGATGTTTCGGTGTCTACAGAGAAGTTTCTCTGTCTCCTCGTACTTAAGTGTCAGAAGCCATTGGATGACCTTTTTCTTGCAATCTTGTTTCGAATTAGCGTAAACAGAGAGTTTCTTATTAATAAGGTTATAAAGATGCGGACCTTGTGACACGAAAAATTTGTCGCTAAAAGCTGTTCTGGCTGGTTCTGTAGGGCAAATTTGAAAATTTCGACGCCGAGCTAATGTTGGGTTATTTGGGTTGAATTTTAGAAGCCTATGTTGCCTAAGTACGACGGCAAGAATGTAAAGTTGCCTTACCGTTAGTACCTCAGCCAATTGATATAGTTCCGACGTAGAGAATAGTCTTGGTTTGAATAGACTCACCTTGAGTATCAATCTTTGAGCTCTCTCTAATTCTATAAGGCAGCTCTTAGCTGCTCCACCCCAAGAAGAAATACAGTAGGCAAGGACAGATTGACAGAGGGCCAAATAGACCATTTTCATGACTTTGGAGTCTGCCACATGTCTGAGCTGTTTAAATATATATGTCAATTTACGAACTCTCTGAGCAACATTGCTTATGTGTTCAGAAAAACTCAGATTTTGATCAATGGTTACCCCCAAATATTTTGCAGATTGGACTTTCTGAATATTTGGACAGCTACATTTTGAGTTGACAGATAAATTACAAGAATGTGCTATGATTTGATGTAATGAAGAAACGGATTTTCGTAAGGAAAAGGTTATATAATTAGTTTTAGTTGCATTTAATGTAAGTGAGTTGTTAGTTAACCAATGACATACTCTATTAAGGCCTTCTTGAGCATATTTAAATACTTTTGTCCAAGACTCCCCAAAAAAGGTGAGAGTTGTGTCATCAGCGTATGAAATTATTTTACAATTTATAAGATCAAGTTTACACAGTTCGTTGATGTAGCATAAAAATAGGGTAGGGCCTTAGGGTAGGGTTGATCTACCCTGTCTAAAGCCGTATTGTGCATCAGAAAGTAATTTTTTAGATTCTAAAAATTTAACGAGCCTCTTGTTTATAATCGTCTCTAATACCTTTGATAGCGAGGGTAGTAAAGATATCGGACGGTAATTATTGACACAGTCTCTCTCGCCACTCTTATGAATGGGTACCACAATTGATTGCTTGAAAGCATCGGGAAATACGCCAAGGTCAAAGCAGCTGTTGAAGATATTAGTCAGAGGGGGTACAATGTACTCTTGGATCAATTTAAGCAGTTGGCTAGAGATACCGTCAATTCCAGTACTACTGTTTAACTTTAAGTTGGCAATGACACTCCTAACCTCATCACAATCTGTCTCAAGCAAAACAAAGGACGCCGCAGCGGTAGCAACATAGTTTGTGTCTGATGTCAGCGAAATAGGAATTATTTTGCTAGCCAGATTTGCACCCACACTAGCAAAAAACTCATTGACTACATCAACAGCGTCAGCCGGTGTTCCCTCAATAGATAGTAATTCACAACTTTTACGTTTAGTTTTGTGTGAATTAGTAATATTCTTAATACTATGCCAAAGCATCTTACTATTATTTTTTGCCTTTTCTAATTCAGTTCGTTGGTATTTTATTTTACACTTTTTAATTATGCCGTTACAAAAATTTCTGTATCTCTTATAGGTTGAGACAAGTATGGTATTATTTGAATCACGTTTAAGTTTTTGATGCATTCGATCCCTATTTCTTATACATCTTAACAATCCTACCGTAATCCAAGGCTTAAGTGTTAATTTATTTTGCGGAATTTTTATCTTTAACGTGTTACGTATTATTAAATTTTGTAGATAATTCACAAAAATATTGGTTGCTGCGTTTGGATCTCGGTTGCACAAAAGTTCATAAAAGTTAGTATTTTTGCATTCCAAAACAATATTGTCAAAATTGATTTTATCCACAGTTCTATTATTAGTAAAGTTAACTCTTTTATTTTTAAGGCAAAATAATGTCGATGCGTGATCTGTTATAGTTGTGTTAAGCACAAATGACAACGACGGTTGATTCGTTTTTAAAATTACGTGATCAATACAACTTTTACCCCTTGTTGCAAAGTTGTACGCTGGAATAAGGCCATGAAATGATAACAAATCTAAGTAGCGTGATGTGTGAGAGTTCGAGTCGAGAATATTAAGATTAATATCTCCAATTATACAGATATTCCTAAAAGCGGATAGGTCGTTTAGAATGTTACTCAATGAATTTAGAAAGGCATCGATATTATTGAAGCTGGGGGGTCTATAGATTGAAATAATTACCGTGTTAGTACCGATCTTAATAAGTAGACAATTCGCATCGTGGAATGCTCTTCTACCGTATGTGTCAAAGATTTATTAATGAATAACACTACTCCATCATTTTGATTGTAATGTGCCGAACTGCTGTATGTGTAGTAGCCATTCAGGGCAGGCAAGTTTGAAACATGGGACAGCCAGCATTCCGTCAGTATTAAAACGTCACATTCTATCTTTAATTGTTGTAACAGAATACAGAAGTTATTATAATTTTTATTGATGCTACGAATGTTCTGGTGCAGAATTTTGAGATAAGACTGTGGATTGGTAATAACTTGTTCACAGTGCTCGGGATCACAGCTGAATGATTCACTAACGTTGTATCTGTCTAGTTGATTAATTAGATTGTTAATATCTGAGAATTTTATTATTTGACCAATCAGAGAATACGTAAAAAAGGGATAATATCATAACTAAGACTATTGAAGAGAGACATAGATCGAAATTATAATTAAAGAAAAACGAGAAGGCAATTGCAAGATTATTCCATAGTCGAGCAGACTGACAATCAAGTAGAGGTTTTGTGGTTGTGGTTGAAGTGTTAGTGATAATATGGGGGTGAGTGGGTATTGTATATGTGTGTGCGGCAGTACTTACTCTAAATAACATGCAGAAAATATGTTTAGTTATACACTTAAAAAGAATAATTATATTGACTATTTTTAAAAATAATTTCAGAAAACAGATTATACATAGTCACATTTGGCTTTTTAAACGAAGTAAATCTTGTTCATTTTTAAGTTTAATAGATTGTTCACCTTCGGTTTTTTTAAGATATATTGTCCCGGGAGTCGACCAGCAATATTTAAATGCGTATGTAGATGCAAAATCTCTTGCAAGGAAATGTAGTCGCTTCATTTTAGGTGAAAGGTAGTCGGACACGTATATAACTGCCGATGGTCCATCCAGTTGAATATGAGTTGTGTTGAGCCTCTCAGTGCTGTGTTCCTTATTATAGACCTTGAAGGAGGAGATTACTTTATTCTTTAACATAACCGAGGCGAAGTCAATGATTATTGGTTTTTTCGAGACATTTTTTGCGTAACCCCTGTAAATGTTTCTTATGTCTGAAGGCCCTATAGGGACATTCAGAGTCTTACATAAGTTGGATACTAAGGTCTGCAGATTATCCATATTTTCATTCTTAGATAGCGGAACGTTTCTCAATTCAACACTGGAGCTTTTAGTGATCCTATCCAGGTGTTCAATCCTATGTTCAAGGGTTTGAATGTAAGACTGATCAGACTTTTTCTCTTTCTCCAATTTCTCAATTTTCAAATTGATTTCATCATATTTATTAGAAATTAAGTCCATGCTAACTTTCATTTCCGTGTTTTGAACTTTAATTGCTTCGACTGAATCTAACAGTTGTTGGTATTTTCTTTCTTGCTTTTCGGCCCAATCATTAAACATTGATTCCATTTTTGACATAAAAAATTCCAGGTCATCTCCTTGCCTCCGTTTTAGTAGAGGTCTTTGGGTTATATTAGGTATGCTTGGACTGTTTGTGTTGGATGGTATATTTTTAGCAGGTGTAGAGGTGTTAGGAGGAGATCGTTGTAGTGACAGAGACATTTTCTGACTTGTAAATAAACTTCCACGTGGGAGAATAAGTCGATATTTTGATACAGTATGGCTTACTTACAGATAGTTGTACCGAATATCCACTGTTGGAAGATTCTCCCACTATTCTTTAGATTTTTCAAGGATGGCAACTCCGTTTGTATTTTTCTAGGATGGCAACTTCGTTTGATTTTTATAGTCTGGCAACTCCGCAATCAAAGTCAAATCATATGACAGCAGTTTTGACATACCGTGACACATGACAGTTCTCTCGACAGATGACAGGACAGCGTAGCTCACCGACTATCTCCGTTTCAATTGTTGCTATCTCTCACAGCTCGGTACGGGCTTTCTTGTCAAGTTATGCGCGCCTGGTACTTTACTTGATTTTATGTTACTATTTTTGTTAAATATTACGAGATTAATTAAAATAAAAACTTGTACGTGCACACGTCTATTCACTATCGTCGTCCGGGAGGAAGGGGGATAATATCAGAAGCAAATACTTGAACAGCTTTAGAAAATATATGAAAAACGTAATGAGTACCTATAAAATTTGACAATGGAATCACCTCGGGAGTATATCTCTTTCGAATACAATTAATAGTACTTTTTAATACAGTTGCTCAAAAAGTGGCGTATTGCAGGGACGTATAGCGTTCGGGATGTGGGCCATTACATACTCGTGCTTTTTTTTAACTTTCCCAATTGTCAAAATAATGTCTACTAAAAAGAAAAACCAACTATGAAGTTTTTACTAAAAAAATCATAGAAGTTTTTATGATTCATGCAAATACGTATATTTCTAAAAAAAAGCTACTAATTTGTTTCAATATCAGATTTAATGATTTGATTGAATGATTGTTTCATTTACATTTTCATTTCTTACCAATAGAAAAAATCTACTGAAGACTTGGCTGTATGGGCATAGTTCCCTTTGCCTACCAGAATGGGTGAACAAAAAAAAATCTCTGCTTATATTCTACGATTGGCGCCATTTTTCAAAAAAAATCTTTTCGAGTTTTAGATGTTTGGTGCACAAAATGAGTAATTTCGACCATAGTTTTTTTGAATTAAAACCACCGGAACTCAGTATAATTGCACAAATTGCTTCGGAGAACATTTTACCGGAAAAGTCAAAAAGTCGCTACATATCTACATACGACGAATTTATTGTTTGCATACTTCTTCGAACTCTCAGCAAAATTAAAATCTTCTACGTTATGGTCGAGGATTTCGATGATAAAAAGTATGCTGAAAATAAGGAACAACGTAACGAACGTATGACAAATATACATGAACAATTATACGAAATTAACAATAGTTTGTCTCAATCAGTAAATATGCAACCTAAAACTTCCCCAGTTAGTATAAAAAAACTGTACCAATTTCAATGTATATGTGAATTATAACTCTTATAAGAAATAAATGATTAGTTAGTTGAGTTTATTGTGTTTTTATTATTTTATTAAATTGCTTAATTTTTTCGCAACTGTATTAAAAATAGTCGTTCAGTACACGTGCGAAACCGTCATTGCAACTTGTTCCGACTGTCAACCCTCGCCTTCGGCTGCGCCTTCGGCTGCGCCTTCGGCTGCGCCTTCGGCTGCGCCTTCGGCTGCGCCTCGGCTCTGGTAGACATTTGTCGGAACTCTTTGCAATATACTATTTTGTTACAAGTGCGGAAAGTTTGTTATTGCATTTATCGACCCCATGAACACCTTCGCCTTACGACTCAGGAGTTCAATCCGCCTCGAATGCAATAACAAATTCCCACGTGTATCAAACGACGTTTTTCAATACCGTAAAACGGGGTGAATGGGGATGCAGGGGTGAATCGGGACGAAACTTTAAAATGGATTTGAACTTAAAAAAAATATAGTTTATGCTAACAAGGACACTTGATCTTTAATTAAAAAACAGTAAACACATTACAATCTTTTCTGGCAACAAACTATATTATTTCAATGTTAAAATCCATTTTAAAGTTTCGTTCCGATTCACCCCTGCTGGAGAAATTAACTACTAAAACAAGAAGAATTTAAGTTATCAATTTTTAGGAGACTATGATTTAATTTGCTTTTTTTCCGCGGTTTGATTTCGCCAGGTTGAAGAAGATGCAAAGGTATGAAGCCGCTAAACAGCTTCATAGGAAAAAAATAAAATTCAAATATTTTTTAATTAAGAACACAAATAAATGTTTAAGTACTTGTATAAAAAAGTAAATAATTCTTTAAAATAATCATGTTTATCTAAAGTTTTCTTTTAATAAACACAATCAAAATGACGAAATAAAAAAATATACCGCCGCAATAGTCGGTGGAGATTTTTGTATATTTATATTTTTTTAAATTTCCTATATTTTATTCGATTTGGACTTAGTATAAGGCACAATAGGGTATCGGACTGGGTCAAAAAAATATGATTCTAATTATTCCGTCAGTTTGATTATCGAAAACTATTGAATATGTGTTTTTTGTTTTATCAAATTAATAAAAATTGACGAAGATAAGACGCGTCAAAGATCGTGAGTGGGGGGTTGTGACGTCATTTGTTGGTGAAAAATGTACTACCATGTGAAGTTTTCGAGGAATTCACGAGTTTTCAAAGCATTGTATCGTCTTCATTTTTTGTTTATGTGAAAAAAGTAAAAATACGTGTCCAATATTTTTTGAAAATCTATCTGACGGACTTATTATTATTTTTTTGTCCGATCCCCTATTATCTTTGGTAATTTTCTTTCCCGCCCTTGGTTGTGGAAAAATAAGATTACCGCACGCGTGCGAAATACGTTGCATGTCGGACCACAGTGTCGGACCTAATTGTAGTGCAATAAGAGCCAGTTTTTAAAATAATTTTGAAAAACGATTTACAATTGACGAAGATGTCGGTGTGCATACATAAAAAAAACACCAATCGAATTGAGAACGCTTCCTTTTTGGAAGTCGGTTAAAAAGTTGCTAATACAATATGTTTACCTCATCGCTCATCGTATCGAAACATTCTAGAATCATTGTGGGGTGCGGTTTATAGGTAATGAAAATAAGTAATCAGCCTTAACTCTTAAGGTAGTAAGTATTTCTGTATCAACAAGACTCTTT
Organism: Diarsia rubi; assembly: GCA_932274075.1. NCBI lineage: Eukaryota > Metazoa > Arthropoda > Insecta > Lepidoptera > Noctuidae > Diarsia > Diarsia rubi. The sequence continues at coordinate 11,033,077 of OW026424.1, read as the reverse complement.
AAGGTCTTCCAGCTTTTCCAATGCTTGAATTCGTAAATAATTGCATATTTTTTAGGGTTTCCAATGAAAGGGATCTTTATCTACATACATTTCCTTTTATTTATTTTCAATTAGTTTTATAAACCCATTCAAATGATTTATTCTTTATCGATACATACTTACTTTTTTTCAATGTCCTTTAAAAGCCTATCCCAAAATAATTGAGTAAGGCTAACTAAGCCGCTGCAGGTTGTTCGTAAGAGATACCGCGGCCTCGACACAAAGGGTTAAGAAGGAACATTGATGGTTTTATAGTCAGTAGAAGTCTGACACCCTACCGCTCTGCCTAGAGCGGGAAGATTCATTGGATGATTTCCCAAAATTGTGTTAGGTTTTCCTAAGTCGCCTGCCTAACCTGTTCATAACATATACAGGATGTAAATTAACCCTTCACATATACGCAACCAAGCATTCTGTACATCAAACTAAGTACCCCTACGCAAAATTTTTTGCTGGGAAACGACTTTTTTTTGGGTAAAAAATCACATTTTACGGTAAAACTCAATGTAGCACTCTTAAAACATTGTGCTAGAGGATGCTTGAATAGTAAACGAGTCATGGAGGTAATTTAAGTAAAGTTATAACCTGAAAATCTAGTATTTACAAAAACAGCTGTGCAAAATTTGGAACTTTGACCACCAATATCTCCGTAGCTAGGGGGTTCCTAGGTATGGTCTAGAACCAAAAAATGATCGCAGTTGTGGGAAGAACAAGTGCCCTTCGTTTGCGTTAAGGGTTCTTTTACACCCTTTATAAGCTATCGAGGTACCTACATACCACTATTTTCTTTGACTGTTTTGTGTTATAGATTGTGATATGTCTATGAAAAATTGTGATAATGGTGATGATGTAATTGTTCAATATTCCTTCGAACCGTTGATCGCCAGCTGCCTAGTTTTTTCCAACTTCGTTGGAGTCGACTTCCAGTTTAAAAGAATGTAGCCGAATACCAGTACGTTGCATGGGGCAACTGCCTATCTGACCTCCACAATCCAGTTAGTACTGGGTAATGCGATTCCCTTTGGTAAGACTGGTTATCAGAATTTCGGGCCACTGACTACCTGTAACGACTGTCAAGGTCCTCCAAATTGCAGCCGGCTTCAACGGGTTCCCGTACTTTATGTGCTACGGAGGAAACTCAATATGTGATGGGTTGTCGCCACCCATCAACAGGTCAACCTAGGCAAGCGCAGAGTGACCTGAAGATTGATCCGAGCGGCTGTTATAATTTAGCCATGAGTGTCTTAGTTTCCTCCGTTAGGTTTCTCTAAGTGTAACCATACACAAATATGTTACGTAAATTGAATGACTACGGAATCCTTAAATTGAGTTGATCAATGCTTTGTAACAAGCTGCTTGAGAAAAGAGTCGTAGCGGTGTTCTGATAAATTGCTTTAAAGATTGATTTGTTTTTTTTTTGCGATTCCTACCTAATGGCGCTGTCTTTATACGAGTTATGTCCTTGAACCTTTGCCCTTTAAACAAAGCTTTTTATTCCGTGAATTCGAAAAGTAGAACTCTTCTTTTGTATTTACTGTTTTTAACCCCAGCCCGATGCAAAAACGACAGGGTGTTAAAAGTTTGACGTGTCTGTCTGTAGGTGTGTGTCTGCGCGCCATCGTAGCTCCCGAACGCATGAACTGATTTTGAGCTTGTTTTTATGGTTTATAGTATGTTAACGCTCGTGATGTCCAATACACAGCTTGGCCGAAAGTCTGACTAACCAGTCTTACCAAGGGGAATCGCATTATCCAGTACCAAATGGATTGTGGAGGTCAGAGAGGCCGTCGCCCCATGTAAAATACTGGCATTTAGCTGCATCCGGTTGGACTGGAAGCAAACCCCATCATACCTGATGCTGTCCGAAGTTATACCTTAAGTGAGTACGTGACAGTGTTAGGTACTTAGGTTACCAATCTATTTTTTGCTTAGTAGCTATTATATTAGATGATAATATATCGCCTCGGTCCTGGCCAATCAGAGATCATGAACTATCATCGAAGACGCCTCTTTTTAAATGGGGGGGAAAGTTCTAAACTATAATACTAGGGGCGGTGCCGTAGGCCATCGTGGGTAGTTTAATAACAATGGCAAAGTAAAATATTTCAATTTATTCAACTTCGATATTCCTTCGCCAACGTCTAATTAAATGATCCTACACACTTTGATGGCTCCTTTTTGTAAACCATTAACATTGGTTCGTATTTTCACTTATTGATTTGTCTAGTGATGTGGGTAGGTATTAGCTAAATAATTAACTGGAATATATTTGTTAATTATCTCTCAAAAAGTTGTTTTATGAAACAATAGGTCCGCACACAAAGCACGAGAAACTATTCTTTGACATAACGTAGAGTTTCATTGCGATGCGAAGCGATTTTCTTGTGCGCATAATAATAATCAACCTGGGAACGATTATTTGGATACAATTTAGCGCATATACACGTAATACGTCTACTTTTAATGATTTTCGTTGTTATTATTTGTCGAATTTTACTTTCAAATATCTCGGTGACGTGACACTTTGGGGTACCGTGTTACTGGACTTTTTTGTCCGTCTATATGTCTTCTATCCATACATACCACTTTCATCGTGGGCAGCGACATCGAAAAAAAATCAAAATGGCGGGGTGGGTTGATATGCCACATCGGTTATATCCCCTTTGCCCGACCCGTGAATCGAACCCAGGACCTCAGATCAGCAGTGTCGATTGCGTCATGACTAAATGATACTCGTATATTGTTACGAAATAATATTTATACAATCATTACATTTATATTTTAATTTATTATAATGTTTGTCTATAGATATGTGGAGTAAAACAGATAAGTAACGTAGGTTGTATGTGTTTGATAATGTTACCATATTATGATATAATTATGTATGTAGAACTGGTCATCGACAGCTTCATAAACTGACATGTTTATGTAAAACCATAATAAAGTATTAAGATATTTAGAACTTGAAATAGGCAATAAAAACAATCAGCATAATGTATAGTATTTTATTATTTATTTAAAACATATTTAATTTTATTATCTCATATGACATTCTTCTATGAAGATGATATTTTACATACTTGTAATGTAACATTTTTACATACATTATGCCTTTTTGATGCCTACGCGCAGGAAAGAAGTTCAAACTTTTTATTGTTAACCTTGAATGTGTCTTAAGATTTTCAGATATGTGGAAAAGTTTGATGTAATCATATTTTATTTCAATAAACATATTTATAAAGTTAACTAATATATTTATACAAGAAAATTAATTATTTTCAAATCGATACATTTATAGAAATCTACGTCAGTATACTGATACTGCGAAAATAATAGCCATTAACTGTCAAATAATTATAGTTGTGATTTGTTTCATTATGTTATCAGTAATATAATAGATATATTACTGATAATCTAAGTTATAATTATAGTTATGTGTGTGTGTGTTATGTTATCAGTAATATATCTATTATATTACTGATAACATATTGAAACAAATCACAACTATAATTATAACTTAGATTTTCCAAAGCATTTAAGAAAAAAATACTTTTTACAGAAAAATCGACTTTCTAAAAACACTTAAGTATCTAAAATAACTTACTGTGTTTATTTCTTTGACTTTTTTGCCACATACTTCCGACTTTTTACCAGACTACGGCGAAGCCAAAAGGAAGGGTAATGATCTTGGCAGTCTATGTATGTATGTATGTTCCACCATAGCGCCTAATTTACTGAACGGATTTTAATAAACTAGGTGTCAGTAGATTCGTAAGAATAGCCCGGGAGACATAGACTATATACATTTTAAAAAAAAAAACGGAAATTAAATTTTAGATTCTAACATCGAAAAAAAAAAAATTGAGGTAATCATAACATGTTTGGTGTCAAATAAAAGGTCTTGGCAAGTACATTATAAATGATTATGTACATTATAATTACAGGTTTAGTCAACATATATACGTTTAGAATGTGGCCAAACAGTTCTCGCGGTCTAGTCTGTACTATTTACTCGTATTATGTAAATAACGAGCCAACATTAAGTAGAAATTTACACTATGAAAGTAATATATTATTACTTATTTAATAAATCACACAAAAATAAAATTAAATATAAAAAAATAAGTTTAAGATCTAAAACCCGACTACGCAGAAAATCGCAGACTAATAAAACCGCGGTCTTAAAAGTAGAAAACAAGAAAATACACCTTAAATAAATTTGAGTAAATAACTTAATAATAAGTAACATTATTATAGAGGACAATCGTAGTCACATGCCACCTTGTTAATGGCAACTAGCAACTGAATTCTGTATCACTGAGAACGCCATGAAGGAGCATCAAGTAACAGTGGCATGCGACTACGGCACCTGGTTGGTAGTATTATTTTACTCCTCCTTATACCTCACAAATTCTAGTCATGAATCAATGTTGCATTGTAGAAGTCATGGCAGTCAACGTAGGTCAAGAAGGAAACAAACCAAACTTCTGAACCGATTTAGATACAATTTCTATAGCCTTATATTTATATAATTATTCTTTCAGCAAAATTAAATATTATTCCAAATCGGTTAAAATCCAAATTGAGAAACTTCTCCTTTTTTTAAGTTCGTTAATCAAATTTATTCCGATTGCATAGGCAGTCTATACCAGTGTTCAATCAGCAATGAGTTTAATACCTGGTTGGCGGATATATGCCGAGAGCGACTTCAGTAGGCCATTAGATGCAACCAATGTTGAGTGTAGCACTCGCGCATTTGTAGTCTCTCACAGCCTTGCCCATATCATTCGATTTTTTCATATCATTCGATTTTTTCATATCATTAGATAATACGTGTATGAGCAGATGTTTGAAAGTAAATGAGGTAAAATGAGTATGTAAGGATCGTTGCAGGTCGTGTTCTGTGGTTTCTGCCTACCCCCATGGGAAAAAGGTGTATGGTGTATAAATGTATGTCAATAGTTATCGAAGCATCAAGGCATTCTAAAGACTGTTTAGACTTTCTTTGTATACATTCACTAGGTAGGGTACATTGTGCCCTTAAAACAAAGTCACTTATGGGCAAAAATGAGTTACAAATACTTTTGGGATCTCCTTTTCAAGATCATACATACTAGTAAAACCCGTTTTCTGATTTGAGCCTCCGTTCTGGAATTTGCTTTTATCGTAAAGTAACTTAACAAGAGATTTTTAAAATATAGAACAGGCAAAACCCAATAAGTGTTAGTTAAAGCAATGTTTCTGCACTGTAAAAAATGATTTTCGCCAGGAAAAACATTTAATCGCTGTTTAAATGGTTTTGGCGGGATTCAAGTTAGGTGAACAATAACAATATAATAACTGAGTAAAAAGACAAAATATTTCTACTTAGTTTTAGCAATTATCCATTAAGTGAACCAAACGAATTTCGTTTAATTCACTTATTTCGGAAATACGTAGTGCATTCACTACGTATTTCCGAAATAAGATGTTACAGATATAGGGTATCAGTTATATCCGCTCATAGAGTAATAGTATATAAGAGTTCAGATGGAAACTGGTTTGTCGCACGCGGTGCAATATCAGCCCACAATTTGAATGCTCTTGCAAACTTAAAAGTCATCTCATTGTTGAGTTAAGAGCTTTTGTCGCACATTCAGACGAAAAAAAAAATTATTTTATTTTTGGATGTTGTTGAGCATCATGAATTCCATCTGTCTCCGAGTGCGACTCTGAAACTACAAAGAAATTGTTTGTGCTTTGAGTCTATGATAGCTCCTACAGTACAACACAGTGAATTTCATCCAGGGCTATTGCGTATCTTTTAAATAACAGTGGCTATCATATTGTCCATGGATTAACTGTCAAATTGGTTATGGTTTAGTACAAAATGGAACCATTTTACAGTTAATCAAAGCACATAGAGCCAAAGTGATAATCAATAAGTCTGTCAACAGAGATACGCAATAGCCCTGCTGGTGTGTGCATACGGCAAAATAAGCACAGTGTTGTCATTGCGGGTTAAATCTCGATAAAACTGTCTTACGGTGATGGGAGCGAGACAAGCAGAGATAGACCTATACATAGCACGAGGCTGGGTATGATGATGATGAAATTTTAATATGTGATATATTTACATATCTTCAAACATATTTTTAATTGAGAAGAGACCAAAAAATACCGCCTGTGGCGAAAATCTCTCAAAGAGTTTCGCAAGGAGTGACCACTTCATCTCTCACGTCAAGTCTAGTGTTATGTGTTACTAAGCCAAATCTTTCCAAAGGTCAACACAGAAATACATAGTACGTCTATGGCAATGTTTATGGTTAGTTGGGTGAACATGATAGCGTGGTTGCGCAGACGCAGCCGATTAGCGCCGTCCGGTCCAGATAACAGAGTGCCGGAACGCTGATCCGAATTATTACGAGCCCGTGAAGCTGACGTTTACGAAATAACTTCATACAATGTCCGTGGGCATTCTTAACTGACTGCAAGATTATAGTATTGATATTTTTATCATATAGCTTAGCTGTATTTGCATAAATTGTGACATCGTAAAATATGTTAGCGGCCAATAGTTTCAAGCAATGTTTTACGTTTACAGTAATGCTTTGAACGCTTATTGTCATATCGCCCATTTTATGGTAGAATAGTTTGTAAATACGATTAAACGGGAAGAAATAATTTGAGTTTTCATTATACAGAACGAGACATACTGAAGTACAGTAATAGTTAAAAGAGAAAATTTAAAACAAAATACGCTTTCTATTTTATATCACATGTCTATGTACTTAGCATACTCATAGGCTTACATACCACGAAAGTGAAGATTATTGTATCCAGCCACAAAGTATCTGACAGTAGATAATTATCTCATTTGTAAGGTACCTACAACAGTGAAGTATTTAGCCGAGCAACACGAGCGTGGGGTCAGACGGGGGTCAATTGGATGTTACCAGCAGCTAATCTTCGACAAACATAGTCTAAATCAGTATTGTATGTTCGCCTAGGAACGTTGGAAGATATTGAAAGTTTCTGTTGTATGTGAGCGTTTCAGAGCTTCAGTGGTTTTGTCTAATTAATGTACTTAAAAGTATATTTTTCTATTCTATATAGCGAGAACTACTGAAAGATATCAAATGGAGTTTTATATGTAGATATTTTGTTACTTCGTCAGTAAAATATAAGAAAGGCGTAAATATGTTGTATCAGCATAATAAATACGTCATACAAAGGTGCGTGTTCACAATCAATCTCATGGTGAAGAGTGAATCGAACATTTCATTCATTATTTTATCATTATTATATCGTAGATTTGAAGCTAAATACGGCGATGACGTAGTATTGAAATCAGTTACTTGAAATTGACGTCGAAGGTGAACTATTCTAATATATGGTGATTATGATTGTGGGGTATTGATTTTATTGTTTACAATTTGAGCTTGTGTTGATTTCAATGTATCATTTTAACTTTAGATGCGATCAGCTGACGATAATAACATTAGTCAAAAACAGAACAAAAGGCAAAACTTGGACGTATCTCTTGTAACTTGTACCGAGCCTTTAACAGTTTGTCAAGGAAAACATACTTTTTACTCACTCAGGTGTTTACTGTTAATACTGTTATGCAAGAATAAAATAACAACTAGCAAAAGTATAAACATTGTGTTTTTTAGAAGTATTAGTAGTTAGTAGTTTTCATAGTTTGTACTACGATAATCCTCTCACAAACGTTATTTGAACAAACAGTTGTTTTGCAGTTTTTGGATAACCTTGAACTAATAAAGCTTTAAATCTTTCAATAGGAAATTAAGAACCAGTAGTAGAATACTCGTTATAAATAAACTCGAATTTGGCCTCTGAGTGGCAAATATAACATTATGAAAATTGTAAGAGCATCATAACATAACACTTGATCAAAATTATAAAACAAGTTCAAGAATGACGAAGATTTATGCTAATCCGACTAAAACCGGTTCTGCATATCGGTTGTAGTTTTCTTGCAGGCGGAACTATGGTATGAAGCACAATAAAAGAGGGGTAGTTTAGTGCTCACCATGTGTTGTGGGTGTAAAGTATAGTGCGAACAGGTCGTCGACGGACGCGGTGGTGGTAGCAGGGTGCGCGGGCGGATGCGCGTAGGGCTGCGGCTGCGCGTGCGGCGGTGGTGGGCCTCCGTAGTGTAGCCCGCTCGGGCCCGCCTCCACCAACAGCTGCATCTGTGAGATGTCCACGAACTCGTCGCCGTCGCCGCGGCCTCCCAGCTCCTCGTCCTCCGGCCGACGCATCGCGATCACCGAGAGCATCGCACGAGCGCATTCCCGCACTGCACAATCCACTCCTTCTCGTGCGCAACACTCCTGCGCCGCACTGCACTCACATTCAACCCCCTTGTAAACGAAGCCACACCGGCGCGTGCGCCACTACACTCTTCTACTTAAACTAACTTAATGTCCTATCAAAATTGACGTGATCACAGCACATTACGATTAGGAAACTACATATACACGGCACGTTAATCACACTGAAGGGTCACGAGCATCTACTGATAAATGAACACAGGTTTCGCACGCGGACTGTGTCGTCGCGCCGAGAACGCCACATCCTCGACTGAGGCACAGGCGGAGCGGCGAGGGCGTGCATACGCCGCCCCCGTGAGCGCCGCGGTCGTCGTCCGCCGCGCGCCCTATCAATGGACGCCAGCCACCCGGTCGAGGTCGGCGTTCATTCACGACGGTCGCGTTAATGGCGTTCGAGCCGGGCGTCCTCGCTCGGTCGCCGGTATCGCCCACGTGCGCGAGAAAATGGCGCGGCGTCGCGACGGCAAAGGGAGGCGCGCGAAAAGCGCGGGGCGCACAAGCGTTGTGATGGCAAAACGACGGCGGGCGGCGCGAGCGCGGGCGTCCGGCGTGGGCGCGGAGGCTCGCCGCGGTCGCGTCACACGGACACCCTGCTGCCGCGGCGCACTCCTGCTATCGCCACTTTCTCTGCGCGTTGACTCACGATCCACTTTCGGACGCTACACGCTGCGCTGCCGCCGGGTGACGGATCCCGGAGACCGTTTTGGACATGCTACAATTAGCCGGATGGCACGCGCGCTCCCATGACGTCGATACACCGGCTCGAATAGTTCCGACGTTACGTAGTTCTGATAAATCATTGGCTTTTCTAAAAATACGTAACTGGTCATAGCAGTAGCTACGTAATGATACCCAAAGCGTTACTCCATATGCTATTTCAGAATTTTTGGTATTTGGCGTAGGTATGTATACCAACACGTAGGTCTTTCAAAAATAGATCCGCGTACGTACGGATCTACTTACTAGAAAATGTATTGGGAGATACTTTTGGTAGCATAGCATTTATTATAATTATCATGGCAATCAGTTTCTTTCTCAGATGCCAAACAACAACATTTTGATCTGAAAACCAAAACAGCGTAAAGCACACAAACCTCGGTGTAAATCGTACAGGGGGGGTTGAATGAGTCATGTAGAAATATGTGTGTTATTTTATCCACCTACTCTTTATGAAAAGGTTACATGAATTTAAAGTTCCAGAATATTCAACAACTTCAGGGAAACTCCTTTGATGTAATTCGACAGGGCAAACTTACGAAATTGTAGAATTAATTAAATTGTGTAGGTATTTATTAATGTGTGGGTGCGGTAATGATCCATAACATAACCTATATGGTAGATTTACTGAGATTCAAGGATATATAAATCCCTACAGTAAGGAAAGGTCAGGGAACGTGTGCACGTTGCCATGGCAACCTCCTGTTGATCCTCCACGCTTCGGGTAAATGTTAGGGTGACGGGGTGGGTGAGCCGGCGTGGGCCGCGCCGCGCCCTCTTACGCCGCGGTTCCTGCTACTGACAGCTGCCAGAATTTAGCAAGCAGCCCCTCTGAGAGTTACATGCTTCTTGTGATGACATTTATCTAATCGACCGTCATCAAACCTGTAATGTTGTGGAGGTGCACACGCCCACTCGCTGTGTGGGTGGACAAATCGTTGTTCGTTAAGGGTTCCTTGTTATGAATTTATAATTTATGCGATATTCGATTAACTTCGATCCTACTATATTAAAGTTTTGTGGCTTTTTGAACTTTTATAGCTTTTTAATAGGAAACCTTTGCGGTGAAGTATAATATGTTTCTAGGCGATTTCGTCTAATCAAATCAAAACTTATTAGGACTGTGAAATAATGCTGAATCTTGCTTATAGTTGTGTACATTTCAAAATACGAGCTGTAAGTACGCCCACACTTTACTACCAAACTTAAAGTTTCACTTCTCTGTAATAAAAAATAATGAAGCAACTGCTAAGGCGTTAAGGTACCAAGCCCTTATCAGCTGTGTTGGGCGTCTGTAGATGACGCAAATGTAGGGCCATAGGGCCTTAGAGCAGCCTTCGCACATCCGGCGCCCACGTCCTGCGTTACGCAACTATTTAATGCTCGTAGCTATAACCTGCAACACGTTAAGCAACAACAGCCCTAAGGCTGCTATTATAAACAATAGCAAGTATCAACGATTAAGGTTTAATTTTAAATGAAATAAAGTTGTGACGCCTCGGTCTAGCGGTCGCAAGTGCGACTGCTGACCAGGAGCTCCTGGGTTCAGTAGACGCCACGGATTTGTGCCTGGTACTTAAACATAACTGGCGAAGTGTGAGTGTCTGCCCACCTTACTTCTGCCTAAACCTTCGGGGATAACAGACGTGATGTTATGTTATGCAAAGTGGTGAGCATTTTATAACGTTTCAACTCCAAAGAGAGATGTACGAGATTGAAATTCTATTGTTGGAGTGGAAATATCCAGTGGCCAAAAAATACTTCGGGAAAAGGATAATGGTATTTCCATGAAAAAGGGCAAAGTGGGTGCTTCTCAAACTTATTCAGTAGAAAAATTTACAAAGCATACACCAATATGCGTGGGTGTCGAAGAGGTGACTGGGTTGTTTAAGCAGAATTATGCTAAAACAAAACTTACCTAAATTCTTTACATTTAGTTTAAACTAGGAAACCATATAAATTGGCTTTACAAATATTTACGAGGCATCTTCTGGGCCCGTAGACGTAAACTTCATCTGTCGTTGGCCTTAAGGGAAGGTCGAAGTTAGAATCGTGTTACCATAGGTCACGGACATGTTTTGTGTACCAACTCAGTTGTTTAGTCTGAAAACACAGAATCCTGTCAGAATCCCAGAATCTCCTGCTTGAATGCCGTAGTTGCGAATTGTGTGCGGTTGAGATGCGGTGGTTGAATTCAAGCCATGCTATATTGAAAACAACGGCTGTTAAGAACGTGTACCTAGTTCTGTACCATTTTGGAAATAGCCGTTATTTATACCTATTGTCGATGCGAGATCACACTCACAACAGCAGGTTCAGACTTGGGAATCTTTTACGATAGTTGTGCTTTGGGTATTAGCTATCGTCAGGATAACTGCTAAGTATAGCGCCATGCCAAAACCTCCAGGACACGTCTCACACCCTGTGAAACTGACAATGATTAACACCAATTTAAACCAATTTTATTAAATGTTCTTTTTGTGGGCGATGTGGTCGCTAAAGAACAAAGCCATATAAAAAAAAAACAATTTACTTATTCAAAATTATATTCATAATTGGTTGTTTCGGTTCTAAGCTCTCTCTATCTGTTGTTACTTATTGTTTAGTTAATTTGTATTTACGTGCGTCCGAATGTGACGTCATCGATTGACGTTATATTATTATCTACATTCACAAAATAATTCACACAATTATGTCTTGCATAACTTTTACATATTTGACGACTCAATCGACACCGTCATTCATACTTAACGAGATATACCGATACTGTATGAGGTTAACGGAGCAATAATTTCTAGTGTTGCAAAGCTACAAAATTAAATTGAACCCTACGTCGCGGTCGTAAGCCTCTTTTTGTTCATAATAATAGGGTAGTTAGCAAAAAAAAAACGAATTAGTCGGTCAGATAGATTTCCAAAAAATATTGGACACATATTTTTTTTTTGTTTTTCACGTAAACAAATAATGAAGACGATACAGTGCTTTGAAAATTCGTGTGACGTTATATTCTAAGACATTAGTATGACATTTCTTAGCGGTTAGTGACGTTACAACCCCCCACTCTTTGACGCTTTTTTTTTATTTGATAAAACAAAAAATACGTACTTATCTAATATTTTTCGATATCCATTTATCAGACGCACTAGACGCACTAGAATCATATTGTTTTAGTCAGTAAATATATATTACTCGTCATCAACTAGCAGTAGGTATCTACGTTTCTGGAGCAAGCGTTCTTATTGCTCTAAAGACTCTCAACTCATCTTGTTATCGATAAATTATAACCATGTTTTACCTACAACAAAAGTAACATGCCGTAATAATGTTACATGATAATTTTATGAATGGGGGAACGAATACTTAATGTTAAGTGATTATAAAGCACATCAAGTACTTTGTACTTGTATTACGAGTTAACTTTACACAACCGTAGGTACCTTACACGTAACATTTTCAATAATAGCCGGTGAAATACGCACACGTACGATTAGCTAAGAATTATTTGAACGCTGGAAAACGTATCCTTATAAAACGTTTGATAAGTGCTCAATGTAGTTGTCACAGGCATCATTTCAGAGGCGTGATGACGCACTTGTCTATACAATTTCCCTTACACGATGACGTCCGTTTGTTTCATAACATTCTATTTAGATATTATAGCCTGATAAACAAATATCGGGAACCGTTTGACACGCTACAAATATAAACGGGTGACATTTTCACAAGTCTCGTTAATGTCACTGCCAACTTTGGGTATGACGGAATGACGTGCACGACGTGCTTCAATGTGTACAAAAAATGCTGCTGTTTACTTATGCTTCAATTTAATTCTAAGGGGTGTCCCTCGACGGACTATGTCTTTGGAGGGGTGTTTTAGTCGACGCAACTCTTCGTGTACAAATTGGTCAAGGTCAAAGAAATCAACTGTTTGATAAATTCACTATACCAACATAACATTCCCGTTACCATCATAGTGATAAGCATACCACAACGCATGCACTCCTCTTTTAAAGCACATCTATAATTGCCCGATATTTTAGTCCGAATAGCCTAATGGGGGAAGAGGAGTAGAGTATGAATTAGAAAAATAAATAATATTCCTGAATGTATAAAAATAAGCAACACGAACACAACGTTTAGAATGAAAATTATGTAGGAACCACATAAAATAGGATATTTCACCAAAAAAATCTAATTAGTCCGTCTGTTAGATTACCGAAAAATACTGGATACGTGTTTTTTGTTTTATCAAATTAATAAAAAAATACGAAAATAAAACGTGTCAAAGATTAAGAGTGGGGGCTTGTGACGCCACATTGTGGGTAAAACCGTACTAACCTTGTGACGTCACACGACTTGACACGACTTTTTGAAGCACTGTATCGTCTTCATCTTTTGTTTACGTAAATAAAGAAAAAAATACGTGCGCAAACGCAAGCGGTGCACATCTCTGGTTCGTAGGTTGCGGGGCAGCCGCAATAGTATCCTAAAAGAGTTTTATACCAACATAACATTCCCGTTACCATCATAGTGATAAGCATACCACAACGCATGCACTCCTCTTTTAAAGCACATCTATAATTGCCCGATATTTTAGTCCGAATAGCCTAATGGGGGAAGAGGAGTAGAGTATGAATTAGAAAAATAAATAATATTCCTGAATGTATAAAAATAAGCAACACGAACACAACGTTTAGAATGAAAATTATGTAGGAACCACATAAAATAGGATATTTCACCAAAAAAATCTAATTAGTCCGTCTGTTAGATTACCGAAAAATACTGGATACGTGTTTTTTGTTTTATCAAATTAATAAAAAAATACGAAAATAAAACGTGTCAAAGATTAAGAGTGGGGGCTTGTGACGCCACATTGTGGGTAAAACCGTACTAACCTTGTGACGTCACACGACTTGACACGACTTTTTGAAGCACTGTATCGTCTTCATCTTTTGTTTACGTAAATAAAGAAAAAAATACGTGCGCAAGCGCAAGCGGTGCACATCTCTGGTTCGTAGGTTGCGGGGCAGCCGCAATAGTATCCTAAAAGAGTTTTCTGAACGTTTCGGCTGTCTGTACGTGAACCACTGCTGTATGGTTCACCTACAGACTAATATTACAATATTATTTTAATTCTGAAATCGAATTGAAGATAATATAATGTTAATTTTCAAATTTAATTTAATTTTGTAATGTTGATTTTGTGTTGTTTGTGCCTACTAACATAGTTTATAAGTTTTTAATTGTTACTAACCATTATGGAACATTGTTTTCTGACAAATAAATAAATTATAATTTTTATTTTTTTTGGAAATCTATTTGACGGACTAATAAGATTTTTTTGGTGAAATACCCTATTTTCATTCTAAACGTTGTGTTCGTGTTGCTAATTTTTACAATTTGATCATAACTTACCCAAAATAAGTTGTTTTAGCGTTTATCTTGAACTCGCTAAATAGTCATATGATATCATTTGTTATTGCTACAACTGCCTACCAACGGACGAAAAAAAGTGTGACATAAAACATAACAGCTCATTATACCGACAGCTTAGTGTTTCGCTCTCGGTAATGATATTTTTTTTTCTGATTAACATAACGAAAAGGCAATCCACGGAAAATCGGGCAGCGTCATTTAGTGGTTCCGTCAGTCGCGAGCAGTTAGTGCGGGGGCGAATAGGAAGATTGACTTATATGGAAGCGGCGCGCGCGCAAGTTAGCGTCACCGCTCGATTAACCGACCATCGCTTGTTGTTTAGGCTCTGGACCGATAGTCTTGTTTGTATGTACTTTTAAGGTCATATTATTGAGTTCTGTGTGCCGCCTACACACCCACCACGATTTGGAAATGAAAATATTTTCAACGGAATTGCTTCCTATATTATCTACATTACAGCAAGCCTATACAGTGTGATTCTTTATAATGTGCACATATCGAAATGAGGGAATCTATGCTTAATTTTATCGATGGAAAAAATATTTAAAAAAATCTAAATATTTTTTAATATTTTTTATGGAATTTTCAAAAATGTTGTCCGCTGTTGTGACCCCAATGTAAACAAAACGGTGTAACTTTTAAACTAAATTATCTATCATACATTTCTGAATGGATATATTTTACATGAGGTTGTAACGGCAGCCGCATTGTACGGGGGCGGTTAAGACAATAACTCTGAAAGGTTATCAAAATGTTACATTGTAAGTAGGTAGATCTTGAATACGCCTACTTGATGAAACTTTCTTGAACACCGAATTACATTCAATACTCTTTAATTTAATTTATTTGAACACAGTTGTGCTCGTACAATGTCATCTTTATGATGCTCATTAACCACAGATATAACATAAAAAGCCTGGGTGAGCACTTTACAAAGTAGATTAATAACGTTAATTCCGACTGGAACATCATCTAAGACAGTGGGGTTCCCATCATTACGTCGGTTTAGTAGGACAAATAAACTGAGACCAAAACACGACTTGTACAGACAAAGAAATAATATCAATTAAAACTATTTGAAACCGTACATTCCGTCAGAGTTTATATTTTATTATGTTAATACGTATTTAATTAAACAAGATTTTAGTCACCGCTCAAATTGTAATTTATTAATCTTTGGCGAAAATCATTGAACACGTGTTTTTTCTTTTACGAGTAGTATCACTCAATACAAAAATATTGAGATATCACATCTCAAAGTTTTAACTTTTCATGGAGAGCGGATAATTTTTTCGAGAAAAAGATTTAATATAAAAATGTATCGATATTTTTTCAAAAATGATGTTAGTGAATGCCTAGAAAAAATGTTGACGGTGACTAAAAAATCATCTTGTATTAAGCTTGACTGAAAAACATCATAATCAACTGGCTACCTCTAGTCAGCCTAAAAGGACTGAACCTTAAAAGTAACTTTACAATATGCATATTGGTGGTTAGTCGACTTAGAGGAATCAAGAGAATAAATTGAGAGGAATCAAGAGAATAAATTGAGAGGAATCAAGAGAATAAATTGAGATGTTAATTTGCTCCCGCTTTTGCATAACAGAATGTAAAAGGGTCCAAACTCAGTGTCCAAACGTTGCAAGGAACAAGACAATATCGGCGTACTCTAGATAAGGACCTATCCCAAGTTAGTAGTGCGTGTGGCTGCCAAGTTCTAGCTCGCATATTTGACATAGCCGGAATAATGCGGTTGCTTAATTACGTGTACTCCCGCCGTGGTAATTAACCACTGCAGCGGTTATGATTATTCACGCGGGTACCCGCAAATCCGACTATCAATTACTGTGACGGGTACATGCCCATGCGCATTGCCAACTGAACGCGATGACCGCGTTCTGTGTTTTCTTATGTGGTGCTTCAAGTTTTATATAGCATCGGTGACTGGGATTTATAAGAGTTCTAGAGCTGGGTTAAGTTAGTATTCTGGTAAGGAATGTTTAATAATGCTTTTTAATTTACATTAACATCAAACCTGTAATCCCCGAAGGGTTAGGTAGAGGTGTACCAACCCACATTTCGCCAGATATGTTTAATTTAAACCCCATGTAATACGAAGCGAGCTTAATGCTATAAACCGGGCAAATCCAGTCCTCGTTGCTGCTACTGAGAAATTTGTTATTGAAAAACCCAATAACACTTTGGCCGACGTGGGAATCGAAACCAGGACCTCATGCTCAACAGTCACGCCTGCGACCACTAGACTTACTAGACAGTTTCATGACTCATGAATTAAATCGTTTTCTCGAAATAATTATCCACTCTCCGTGAAACGTTAAAATTTTGTGATGTTATATATAAATATTTTTGTATTGAGTGATACTGTAAGAAAAAACACGTATTCATTGATTTTCGCCAAAGAATTTGGACGGTGACTAAAAATCATCTTGTCTATTAGAATGGTATTCTGAAGGTATTTGTGGAAAGGCTGGATGGTCCTACAACTGCTAAATTTCGCAAGCTACATGTCATGCAGAGAGCTTGATAAACCTATCTAAGATAAAAATATTGAAACTAGAACTAATGGCCGTGCTGTCTGAAAATATAGGTTTTGATTTAAATTCTTATTATTTACTAGCTGTGCCCAGCGACCTACGCGTCGTCCGCGATGAAATTATTAGAAAATATTATTCTGTTGACAATATCAAGGTTTTAATGTTTTGGCACAGAAACATTATTTTTCTAAAATAAACGAAGCCATAAGGTAGGTAATCCTTTTAACAAAAGATATCTGTCAAGTGCCTGTAAATGTCCCGTCAAAATCGTTTCGGCGATTAACAGACAAAGTTGTTATTTTGAAACTATAAAAAATATACCTTAATTTTATTTATTTGAAAACATAATGAGGATTTGTGTAGTTATAATTTCCACGTAACACCTTGAAATTTCTAGTAAAAAAGCTTTTCCCTATATTTGACGATTTACACAAACGCGATTGTTTGAAAAAACTGACTTATTTTTCCCAATTTTAGAGCCACTTGAGACGTTTATGGTAAACAAAAAAAATTGCTTGTATTAAAATAGTATTTAAAATAGGTTACACATAAGGTCGTTTGCTCAACTTTTTCAGGTTTGAGTAACCCAACAAACTATATATTTTCATCATCATCGTTTGCACGTATAAAGAACTTGACGACTGGTTACCCGTAGTCCCAGTGGGTCGACAAATTACCGGGTCCACGGATAATTTGAATTACCCGTGGTTCAATGGCATTATGGAGTCATACCGGACTTCTGACTTTATCGATATAAAATGAAAACCATCAGTTACATACAAAATTGTTTACTCATTCACAAGCAAATAAAGGAAGTGAACCTGGCAGAGCCCCGATGGTGCGACTAAAAATGAGATTGATTTCATCATGTCTATCAACAAGCAAATGCTCAATGATGTCTCCGTGATAAATTCGGTGCAAACCGGATGCGATCACCGCATGGTAAGAGGCACATGGAACATCAATATCAAGCTTAAAAGGTCACTACTGATGAAGTCAATGCCCCGTCCAGCACGGATCCAAATCCAAAACAACGAGAGCTTTCAGCTTGAACTCCAGAATCGCTTCAAATGCCTAGGAAGCTCAGTGGACGATTACAACCACGAGATTGGGAATACTGTCTATACGACTGGGTCTGAATTCTTTAAGATACGTCGTGCAAATAAGATAAAAAAATCTCTCAGAATACACTTTGAGAGTGTATTCTGAGAGATTTTTTTATCTCATGAAGGTCATGAAGGAGCTATGTGAGATAATCCTGCAGTCTTCAGACGCGGCGTGGAAATACCGGCAACTCAATCCTTAAAGAGCGACCTCCGTCGCTTTAATACCGAGCGTATTAAAGACGCAATTGAACGGAACAAAGGCTCCGAGGTATTTGCAAGAGATCTGGCTATTAGGCAGAGCCAGCTCACGAAACTGAAGACCGTCGATGGCAGGATTGTATCCACCAAACCGGAGCTTCTGAGGGAGATCGAGAGTTTTATGGCAGTACACGTCAACTAGCAAACCCGTTGAAGATCTAGCTAAAGACCCAAGAGCTAAACTGACCCGACACTATACCGAAGACATTTCGGATGTCAGCCTGTACGATATTAGGATGGCTCTGAAACAGCTAAAGAACAACAAGGCACCGGGTGATGATGGGATTACGGCCGAACTCCTGAAGGCAGGTAGCAAACCGGTCCTTAAGGCCCTACAGAAGCTGTTTGGTTCCGTCATACTCGAGGGAAAAACGCCGCAGGCATGGTGCAGAGGTGTGGTGGTACTCTTCTTCAAGAAGGGCGACAATGCCCGACTGAAGAATTATAGGCCCATCTCACTTCTGAATCATGTCTACAAGTTGTTTTCAAGAGTCATTACGAATCGTCTCGCGCGTAGGTTTGACGACTTTCAACCTCCCGATCAAGCCGGATTCCAAAAAGGCTTTAGCACCGTAGACCACATACATACGCTGCGGCAGGTTATACAGAAGACCGAGGAGTGTAATCTGCCTCTCTGTTTAGCGTTTGTGAACTACGAGAAAGCCTTCGATTCGATCGAGACCTGGGCTGTACTACAGTCTCTCCAAAGGTGCCAAATCGACTACCGCTACATCGAGGTGTTGAAGTGTTTGTACAAAAACGCCACCATGTCAGTCCGACTTCAGGATCAGACTTCGGAACCTTTCCTTCTGCAGCGAGGTGTGAGATAGGGAGACGTCATATCTCCGAAACTGTTCAACTGTGTACTGGAGGATGTTTTCAAGGTTCTGGACTGGAGAGGACTAGGCATCAACATCAATGGCGAGTACATCACTCACCTTCGGTTTGCCGATGATATAGTGGTCATGGCTGAGACCATGGAGGACCTCAGTAAGATGCTCGATGACCTCAGTAGAGCTTCCGAAAGAGTGGCTCTTAATATGAACATGGACAAAACCAAGGTCATGTTGAATAATATAATATAATAATAATAATATAATATTCCACAACTATCACACAACGCCATCTAGTCCCAAGCTAAGCAGAGCTTGTGTTATGGGTACTAGACAACTGATAAACATACTTATATATTTCTAAATACATACATATTATAGATAAATTACACATGTAATGAATGTCCATGTAACACCCACTCCTATCAAGATCGGAGACTCTACACTCGAAGTTATAGACGATTATGTCTACCTGGGACAAACGGTCCAGGTAGGTAGGTCCAACTTTGAGAAAGAGGTCAATCGTCGAATCCGACTCGGCTGGACAGCGTTTGGGAAGCTGCGTAGTATCTTCTCGTCCAACTTACCACAGTGTCTCAAGGCGAAAGTCTATGACCAGTGTGTGTTGCCAGTGATTACATACGGGACCGAAACGTGGTCGCTCACAATGGGCCTCATCAGAAAGCTCAAAGTCACCCAAAGGGCAATGGAGAGAGCTATGCTCGGAGTTACTTTGCGTGATCGAATCAAAAATGAGGACATCCGCATGAGAACCAAGGTTACCGACATAGCCCGAAGAATTGCCAAACTTAAGTGGCAGTGGGCAGGGCACATTGCTCGAAGAACGGATGGCCGATGGGGTCGAAAAGTTCTGGAGTGGCGACCGCGAACCGGAAGACGTTGCGTTGGAAGGCCTCCCACTAGGTGGACCGATGACTATGTGAAGGTTACGGGGACCCGCTGGATGCGAGACGCACGGGATCGGTCAATGTGGCGACACCTGGGGGAGGCGTATGTCCAGCAGTGGACGTCTTTTGGCTGAAATGATCAAAAATAAAATCATTACATGCTTAGGAACAAAAACATTATCTTATCATAACGTTGAATTCAAAATGATGAATTCATAACCGACAGGTTTAATCGCCTATGTACACCTGAGTGATATCACAAAGTTGTATATTGGCACGAAAACCCCTCAGGTTACTGTGCGAGCTTACTCTCGAAGATCACGTCGTAGGAAATTGGCATGCACAAGTAGGAGATGAGAAACAATTTATAGAAAAGTCTCATAAACTACTAAGAGGCCAGAAACATGAAGGAGGTTCTTGCCATTCCACCTGGATGACATCACCCAGGTGAACATAGGCGGCTGAACCTATCGGTTATGAATTCATTATTTTCGATATAGCTTTGGTATGAGAATGTTCTTTTTCCAATGATGGAATCATTGAACTTTTATTTGCTAATGAATAAGCAAATAAGATTGCATCTATCGATATAGTCAGATCTGGGAACACCCCCAATGGAACCAAGGGTAATTCAAATTACCCATGGTCCCGTGAGTCGACCCATTACCAGGTCCGTCCGGGTCATTAACGAGTCAACTTGACAGCTAAAACATTATTTTAAGTTTTCGAGAAAGACAGTTTGAAAACTATGTCGTACCTATTACTAGAATATTATGTGCATTTCATTTCAATTATTGAAGCAATAGCGTGTATTTCATGTGTCTCTGAGGTCCTAAATACTTTACAGTGTAGGTGGTACCTGGTAGAGTGCTTTTATAAACATTGCGAACTGTCGCTATCTTTTGGCCCGACCTAACCTCAGAGCAATTACTCTAAGCGTTATCGTATCCTATTTCCAACCTATTAACCAGGATGACCTATCCAATCTCATCCCTACCCATAAAATAGGTTTTGTAGAATGTGACGTTCATCTCGAGACACCTCCTTTTAAAATTGTCTCGAGAGTTCATTTATGGAGATCACGAAATTGGTCGAGGCAACTTGTCTGTTTCGGTGCAACCTCGTTTAATAGATTCAAGTTTCCAATTTCAGAGGATGTTAGTCATTTGAAAGATCAGAAATGCAGGACGCAGTAAACATTAGCTATAAATTAACATTAATTATTCAGAACACAGACAGACTTGATAAAGGCGCAGTGAAATCTAAACAGAGCAGTGTTGTTAATAATTCCTTTTTGCACCTATTAAAGGGTATGCACTCAGTTCATCCATTCTCAGTACAAACACATGCAGTGCAAAGCCTTAAAACAAAACAATAATAGAACAATCTACATTCCCTACCGTTTGTAGAAGCAATTTGGTGTCATGCAAGGCAACAGGAAATACGGTGCGGCACTTGCAATGCAAGGTTGGGGTTCGATTCTTGGGCAAGATAAATTGCCCCGCTGTCGATAGATCGCGCACCGTATTAGAGTATTCGTATTGAATACAAATAGCAAGGAGACGCGTGCGGACCAGCTCGTTGCAGCCTCCATGCGGACTTGTAACACTACATAATACTCGTATGTGGTCGAAGCTATAATTAAACTATATCAAGTAGAGCAGTATCTTCAAATATTTATTCAAACTTTCTAATTTGTGTCTCGAAGTGCTCTAGCAGTTTGTGGGGCAGATATCCAAGCTGCGTTTAACCGGGTAATCGGCGTGTAATTAAACGCTTCCTCTTACAGAAATTACGTTACGAGCAATAAATAATAAAATAAAACATTGAGAGGAGCGCTACTGAACGGGTGAGTTGTTGACATTGATTTATTGCCTCAAATTGTGTATTTTTCATCGTCAATGATCTCTCGCCGTTTCGGCGTCGATAAGTGCCGTTTAACACTTGATATAGTGTCGGTAATTTGTGACTCGATTCCGCTTTTCCTTTTTCAATTAGTCTGAAATTGGAGTTTATGATGTAATAACGGCGGCTGGTTAACAACCCATCAACGGAACGCTTCTTTCATTTATCGACAAGATTTAATTTAACTAATACACGTTTTAAAATTATTATCAAATAGGAATTTGTGGACATCACGTTGATGGAAACAATTTAACGTTTTATAATAGTCACATCAACTTTTGTAAACAGAAAGCCACCCAAACGATAAATTATAATTAAAACTTGCTTCCTACTGTAGATGGTGGGGCATTAAGCGACTTACACTTTAGTAATATTAACTTACAATGCTCAATGTAGGAGTGAATTTTAAAAGCGGCTAAGATGATGATAGACTTTATCGTGGTTTGATCAGTTTTAATGGAATTTTAATTTGCTGTTTTCTTCGTAGATAGCTTTTTCTTATTTTATATCTTTTATTTTAAAAGAAGCAAGTCAAATACCGCAGACAATATATATATATATATATATTTATATTATTTTTTTCACTGTATCACTGCAAATGCTTTAGTTACTATACCTGCTAATAAGTTCCGAGTTAAATGAAAATGTTTGGATCTATGTATTTCGACATGCTCTACAATTCTACATGTACAACACTAATCAAAGAATTTATTAGTGCACTAAATCCTAGGTAAATAGCACGAGTTTTAGTATAGCAGTTACAATCATAAGATTCGCACCATACACTACGTTGAAGTCATAGGTCAGATCACTGGGTGCGTTGGCGCCGACTGAGTCCCCGCGTAACAAACCTTCGCCCGCGGGCGCGTTATAATTGTGCCCGAGGAGACGCCATGCCGCTCTCACCACTGACCATTACTTGCTACAGGGTTGCCCATTCAACCTGAAAATAATCTATGTTATTGCTTCAAGCTGTTGTTGTATCGATGTAAAATAATTGGAAGCCAATGATGAATGGATTCGGAAGTGTGTCTATGCTAATTCTCGTGGGTTTTATTGCTTAGATATTCCGTATGCAAAACGCTCTTGGAAGTAGGTTATATTGATATTACAGTTTAGTTTAATGGATATGTTAACCGTACAAACTCAAAAATCATTCATGTATGACTTGCAATTACCGAGAGTATCTTGGTAAACAAACCGTGTGAAAATCTTATAAGTCGTACGGTGAAAGCGAGTGATGTGAACGTACTTTTGTTGTTTTACAAATTAATGTACCTAGTATTTATTCAGACGAAACAGGACCTGTTTTCTGATGTAAATTGGTCTAGTTATTGAAAAAAAAAACAATCTTGCGGCTTCAAATATCACAATTATCGGGGTCACTGGCTAAGCCCGATAT
The DNA here is from genome assembly GCA_932274075.1 of Diarsia rubi. Classification (NCBI taxonomy): domain Eukaryota; kingdom Metazoa; phylum Arthropoda; class Insecta; order Lepidoptera; family Noctuidae; genus Diarsia; species Diarsia rubi. The sequence continues at coordinate 11,009,579 of OW026424.1, read as the reverse complement.
GATCTCTAAGAACAAAAAAGAACAACCTGGATTATCACATTTCAGTTTTCCACAAGTTGACTCATATTACCGCCACAGGGTCTATTATCAGTTCCTCTACAGGTAATATTATGCTGCTCAGCACTGTCAACTAAAATGTTAATGTTATTTTGAGGTGTCACTAAATGTGTTGCCTCTCCGTAGGTGATGGCACTTATAAACATTCCCCGGGTGACATTATGGGACCCATACATTCTCCCCCTATTACAAATTCAAAACTTATAGTCTTAAAACTAATACAAGTGCAATTTATTCAGTTTTAATAAAGAGAATTAAATAAAAACTTACATACATACAATAACTTATAATTTTATTATGGACATGAAATGAAAATATTCTTTCGTCTTTGAGTTCATAAACTTTTAAATACAAATGTTCCCACAGTTTGATTACTTTTCTAAACTAATAATATGTAAAATGATTATAGAGAGCTTATAGCTTGCTGTTTGTTTTGGTTATTATTTAAATGATTATGTAACTGTTTGTATTTATTCCGACGAATTAAGGGAATTGATTTGAATTTAAACAATTAATTATATTTACTTTAATTATACCAACTTATTTATACGATGATTCAAAGCGAATATTGTCGTGTGATTTTAATGAAATATGAATTAACTATAAAATAAATCATTTTACCTGGTTAGGGATCCTTATTCCCAATGATTTACCGAATTCCTTCAATTCGTTTTGGAACATATGGAATTCTAATTATTTTTGTCATTTAACTTTTATTTCAAAATATTGACATTAATGCAAAATATCAATATTTAATTCACAGTTGGTATTCACCTGGCCAGCACAGTTTTGGGAGTCATTTCACATGAGTTGTATTTAATGTAGTTGTACATAATCGTATTCAAATTTTTATCATAAGGTCTTATAAAATAATTATAGATAATGCAGTGTGGAACTGGCCAAGAATATTCATACGTAATAAATGAATTCGTTTAAGTATGTTGAGGTGCGATGACGCTTGTTCTTTATAGCCTCGGAGGCTGTTCGCGCAGCTTGACTTTGTTTTTACGACACCATAACCGTCCATATTTATGGAGTGTATTTAGCATGGACCCGCTTCACTATTTCCTTCCGAGGGGCGCAATACTTGTAAATGTGGTTGGGCGCGCTCGCGATCATTGTGTTCTGCGGCCGCTGCGCCTGCGCCGCGTGCCCGTGCCGCGTGGGACGCACCTACTGGTTATCGAACACCGTATCAATAAATTGCACTTGCGTCCGTCGTGTTTTGCAAATAAAAGAACCTGAATACTGCGTGTTATCGACGAAAGGTCTAAATAAATTCGAATATGTACTTATTTGTTGCTTACGTCTGACGATATCATCATCAGCCTTGTTTCATATACCTACCTACCCATAAGTGATGTTACATTGTTTATTCAATCCTATAACTTGAATACAAAACAAAGAAAATGAACTGTGTAAACAAATAGCTCATCAGGTATCTTTTAAATTTTAATCCATACAGAACGTTCACGATTACTTTTTATTTTTATAATCAAGAAACAATCGAGAATCGAGGCTTAACGAGCAATTACGTTTTGTCCAAAGGTGCAGTTGTGTGCGATGCAGGCCGGGTATCAATTAAATCAACCGATGAAACGTTCGTTGTATTATGAATATTCACATGCGTTGATAAGTCGAGAGTTCGAGACGAAGGCTGAGATTCGCCCTACCCCGGCCGCGAAAAATAAAACACATGCAGGTGGCAGATTCAATAGCCTCCTATTAGAAGCCATTATATGCCAATAAATAATGCAAGGGAGACAGTCGGGCTATTCGTCCGTAGACGGTGCCGTAACTCATACCGCTGTAATGATCCCCATAATAGAAATAACAACAGGAAGGGCTAGCATAAGTAGTAAGTTATGTGTAACCAATGAAACGAGATCAATTGAACTATTCAAAATAAGAGTAGGAAACTCTACGTACATCCTTCACAATATCTATTTTGTATTTATTCTGCTGCGGCATAAATACTTACTTATGTATTTTCAGTTCCCTGGCTTCCGTCGCCAGATTTATAAGTACTAATTACCAATATGATATTCATTGAATCCGTCTCCCTTAAGGTGGAAGCTCACATCTGGCCCGCGAAATTCTAATTTTCTTACGTTTTTGGCAATTTGCAGGCCAGTGCTTGGTTGTATGTTTATGAAAATTTGATTTGCGACTCTAAGACGTATGAAGTTACCGAATTATAACCATCAAAATTATCAATACAACCCTCCAAGTTCATTTTCATGTCAAGATTGATTTTTGCATGTAAAAGTCATTCTTTAGTAATTTAGTCGTCGTTCTTTAGTAGTTAGTAATTTTGATGGTTATAATTCGGTAACTTCATACGTCTTACAGTCGCAAATCCAATTTTCATAAACATACAACCAAGCACTGGCCTGCAAATTGCCAAAAACGTAAGAAAATTAGAATTTCGCGGGCCAGATGTGAGCTTCCACCTTAATACCTTTTCCTGTGAGCGCGCCCTTTGCCCTTCCGCCCAAACATAGCTTCGCCATAAAGCCTTTACGTTGAAATTATTCCGAAGCAGCGTACTGTTTGTAATGTTAATGTTTCCTGTAACATTATATTTAATATATTTTAGAAAAATATTATAAAATTCTTTTTGTTTTCGTTGAATTTTGTTGTTAATTACTCTGTAATAGAGCCCCAGATACATTTACGAAAGTAGTAAAAGATGATGATGGAGCCATCTTTTAAATTATAAAAGGGTTAATCGAAAGCCGATACCGGCGACGAATTAATTATTGTCACTTAAGGCAGTGATGGGCGCAAAGACAGGTCGTTTCAACGTGTGAGGACGAGATTATTATATCATGATTGGTGCGTTAATATTATATTTCCTTAAGCGGCGATGGTGCGGTCTCCCACGAGTGCGAGAGCCGGCCACGGTGTCAATTTCCATTAATACGGCCATTATCGTGGCCGGTGCATAAATCGCTCGCAGCATCGACCACCGGCTGAATATACCGACGTCACGTAATAACACGCATGCAGCATGCAAAATACAGTTACTTACACTGTTTCGATAAATATTCGTAGAAGTCATCAAAGGGAAATTAGCAAATATGATTGTCGTTAATTATTCATTCGTTCGCAGAATTCGACGTGGTAGACGACAACGTAGTCCATAGAGCCGATGATGGAGGTCTAAGTTAGACTTAATTCTATAAAGATTTTCAACTACAGCTGATACTGAAAAAAAAAAGGTTTTTCTTCAGAGGCTTTCTCTCGGTGTTGTCACTTTTATTACTTACTTCTTAGGTTGAGATGATTATAATCATCTCAGCCTAAGAAGTATTGCTTCAACAATATCTAATAATAATAAAAAATAATAATAATAACAATATCTATACATATTGTTGAAGCAATAGAAACAAACTATTTATCATAATAGTAGATAGTGTAATATTGTCTGCATGACATGCTTAGTAGCTAATTACACTGGACTTGTCCGCAATTATCCGAATTCCGAAATAAGGATGCGACAAATGAATCAAAGGAAAAAATAATAAAAAATCTGGAATATTCACTAATTACGTGTATTATTATGGCATGACGTCAACAGCACCAAGCAAGTGGCAAAATATAATGCCAGAAGATAAACAAGCATCACATATCCCACGTGGATGGACAAAGGTACATAACAATTAACAGAAATAGTAAAAGTTTACGTGAACTGACCGTCGTCATCTTATGTTTCACCGCTCACCCACGGTTTGGCTTCGTCATAAAACATCATTAGCAGGATAGTTATTTTATGCGAGGCTATCACGCACTACAGTGACATGAGTGTGGAACTACTCACGACAGATTTGTGACCTCCGGCTGGTCTGTTTGTCACGGCATGCAGCGTAAGCACAGTTCTTTAATGTTTGCTCTGAAGGTGTGAAAGCTTTGTTAAATGCTAAAAGTAAAAAAGTAATTTTCTTTTGACATCTGTTATGTGTCTAAGAAGAACGCAAGTTATTTTTTCTATCTGCAATCTCAACAAGAAAATCTTAAGTTCCCGCAACCAAATAACTGTTATATGTACCTATATTTTGTAAAAGAATATTGTGTACTTATCTAATTTTCGGTTTTCTATAGTCTCGTCAATATAATTTCATCATTTCTTCAATTTCATCCTAGAAATGTAGGTGGTACGAGTACCTAGATAGAAATTTCAGGAAAGTCTATTGCTTTTATGAGAAATGTTCCTTCTTTGACCTTTTTAAGTAGGTAATGAGTGGGCGGTGACATTTGGTATTTAATTTGGTTATTAGGATGCGTTAACAGGCGTCCGACTTAGAGTGGTGAGAAAAAATATACATACTTTCGTTGAATAAATTACAGAAACAATAAAAAGTTTTGATTCAAATTAGTGTTTTATGACACAGTCGTTAATAGAAAATTGGATTTCGAATTGGACAATAATTTATTGCATGTCGTTTCTGATTATTTCTGAGGTCTAACTTAATCCTCACGTCATTCGATAATTTTATTAACCCCCGACGCAAAAACGACGGGGTGTTATAAGTTTGACGTGTCTGTGTATGTGTGTGTGTCTGTTTGTGGCAAAACGTAGCTCTCGAACGCATGGACTGATTTTGATTTTGCTTTTTTTATTTGAAAGGTGAATTAGTCGGAAGTGTTCTTAGTTATGTTTAAAGAAAATCGATTCAGCCGTTTACTAGTTATGGAGGGTGGAAGAGGGGATGAATAAATGATAATAAACGAATACCCGAGTGGAATATCAAATAAAAGGATATGATTTGTATATTTAAATAAAAATATATCGTACCTAAATCTGAGTTTTAAAAACGTAAAATAAAATATAATAAAAAAATTGAAAAGCCCGACTAAAAAACCACAAAATAAAACTTTAATAAAAAAGAATATCATGACCCCTCTATATTTTGGTACATTATGTAATCCGAGCTGGTTCAAGGACATATATATAATTATGTAAGTAGGTTTTACATTTAGTTTAGTATTGAGCGGTCCCACGACACGACATAGTTTTAATTTAAATAATTATATTATCTTGTAAGTTGTCCTATTATTTATTCTTTTTTACTAAAGTTTTATTTTATGGTTTTTTAGTAAGGGGTTTTTTAAACTTTTAACTTAAGTTTAATTTTATTTATGATTGGTTCTGCTTTATTGAACATTGAACCTGGTCACTTGAAATAGTGGCAACGAAATGTGTGTTTATTTAATTTTTTTCAAATTTGACGTTGGCATTCATTTAAACAATGTGTTTACTATGACACAGTGGACAAATTATTTGTAAAGCACATAATAAACCAGTGGTGAGACACCAGGCGAATGAGTTGGAGAAACACGTGAAAACAATCACGTTGTGTGCAGAACTACTACTTGTTGTTGGACCAGAGCCAAGTGTTGTGGTCGTTTGAGTATTTTTAGGTAATAATCACCTCGTCATTTTGATTGCAACAATGTTTCAGCATTGGATATGCTCACTAAATTGTATCGTCTCTACAAAATGTATTTAATGTTATTTAGTCTATGATATAGGTAAGGTAATGAAAAAAAAAATTGTAGACTTTAATATATTTTTTTAACGACCTGTTATTATAGCAGTGTTGGCAGCGATAAAATATGATACTTTAATTTGTTTTTGATCAACAAAATATACAATTCTCACAAGTAACGCAGTGCCGTGTCCACAATGTATTGTAATCCATGTTTTTGGGATAAATCATACTAATTTATGAAGTTGCCTCCTTCATAAATTAGTATAATTCATCCCGGTATAGATTATTTCGCGTTTAAATAAAGCAAGACTGATAAACTCTGGTAAGATTTTATTGGAATGTAGCGAGGTGAATCTGTTAGTGTTTGGGTGTTGGGTCTGTATCGCGTGCAGCGGACGTTGCTTGATGGATGGCTGCAGCCGGCAGCAGTGTCGCGCGCCTGTCGCAACACAATGCGACCATGTCCGCTAGATTGATTAGCTCTGCGGCCGGAGCGGCTCGCGACCCGCGCACACTGGCGGTTAAAACGCGACGTTTTATATGCTACGACTTACATTATATATTATTCACTATACGAATCAATTAACGGTCTTATCGATGCTTTTTTTTTGGCAGGTGGGAAATCATTAAATGACTCCTCCTGCTCTGGACAGAGCGGAAGGGAGTGTCAGACTTCTACTGACCAAAAACCACCTATGTTCCTTCTTAGCCCTTTGTGTCAAGGCCGCGGTATCTCTTTCGAAAAACCCGCAGCCCCAACGGGAATCGATGTTGAGACATAATTATTTAAAACTGATTGGCCAAATAAGCTCAGTAAACATGTCTTCTCAATGCAAACATGCAACGATTTGAAAACCGAGCAACAATCTGGAAATTAGCTTTCCTTTTAACAATGTAATGAACTGTAAACGTAAAAATAACGTCGCAGAGTTATTTTGATCGCGTTTAGAACGCGCTGTTTATGGGTGTCACGTCAATCGCTGTCGACCGACTCCAATTAAAACGTAGCACCACATCAAACCTGTTCCACCTTTCTGGTGCTCCTGATGTACGCAGATGCGGTGAACGGAGTGCACTAATCGCATGCATTCATTTAAATCTATTTAGGTAAACAGCCGTGACACGACCAGCCCAAGGAATGCGCTCTCGGAATATCCCTCATATTATCTCTCCCGGTTACCAAAACGGTACGTCCATGTAATCCGCACTACCCCACTACTACTAACCAGTACCTCTACCATGAGTTTACACAGCCAAATCTCGCAAGCGTCTACGTAAATTATTTGTATGAAATATCGTACAGCGCCTCTAGCGGTCACGAAAAGAATTACTATCCGTAACATGAGCACTATAGATGACGATAGGTTAAAAACCTAACGTAATCTATTCTATAGTTACTAACGTTTTTCAGCTGTCACCATACAAAACGGTACCATGAGTCACTAATTTCACTGAACCTATCGAATAATTCGCTTACTATAGTGGTTACGTAGCTCACTAGCATTTTGGCGTGTGAAACATATGTTTACAACAAAATTATGTACGTTTTTGAGTCTAATGCAGTCAAAATAATGTCTGCAAAGCTTATTTGGTATGAAATACGTTAGTGGCCGCTGAATTTGAAGACCAACGACGTGAATAACGTGAATTTCGAGAAATTATTTTCCGAAATGAGAATTCATGTTAGACACCAATTGCAAAATATAAATGAATGAAAGTTTATTAAACATTATAGACTCTTCAAAGAATACTTTAAAGGTTTGTGCATATGTATGAATAATGTTACGGATTTGATGTCAACACAACGAGTTTCATTAGAACTAAAGGTACCATGCAGTTCTCTCAAAACAAAACACAATAATTTTGAAGAAAGTTGAAACATACCTTTTATGAATATACCAACAATTGAAACTGAGGCACAGGGTCCTCATTGTTTTAAATAATCAGTTTGAATCTACTAATGTAAACTGTTAAACAACACAACACAGCTCTGTGACACAAGGTCAACAAACAAGATTACAAATTGAATACACGACAGTGACATATTATAAGGAATAAAAATTCAAAAACCACTAAATACTATAAGTAGTCTAATAACCGTCAACTTTTCTATTTTGTCGGTTTATTTGTGTATATATCGATCTCTCCTCTTATTAGTGGGAAAGAAAGAAACAAAACATGAGTAGAGTGAAGTTGGCTAGACGACACAATCTATCGAGCTTACATTAGCGCCTGCGTAAGACTCCGTAAATCTCATGGTGCAAGCATTATCGAAATCTATTTGATACACGTTAGCACGCTAGCGAGTTCAACGTGAGCGAGTAAGTTTTCTATGACAACTCATGGTAGAGCTACAGGTGATCCAGTAATTATTGATAGTATCGAATGGCTCCGTAGGATAATTTAATGTAACACGTATTGAAATAATCTGCACAGCGTTGGAGCTGTGCGGTGCGTATAAATTATGGAGTTCACTCGGCGATATTGTGTTTCATGTCCGGCGGTTTAGACACGGGCCGGGTATATCTGCGTGAAAAGGGCGAAATATTGCAGAAATTTCAAAGGCGACAGGACAGCGTTCGATTCGTCGCGGTGTAGGATTTCATTGCGCTATATCCACCTCGAGCGCTATAAGACTCATGTGCTTACGACAAGCTCTTACCGCCGCGACGACGTTTATTGATAGCAATGTTTTTGAGTAAATCGTGCTTATTAAAATTAGACCCCTTCACATTGGTCGTTTTATACGAGCGTCTGTTTAATTTATAACTCCATTATAAATAGTATCTAGATTATTACCTACTCCACCCGCGTCGTTCGAGTTTAACTGCCCGCTGTTAAACCAAAGAATTTTCACCGTTTTATATTTTACTTTATTTAGGTACATTATCGTTGAATTTTGCTTATTTTCCAATTATTACTAATTGCAGAAGTGCATAGATGTTTATAACGTCGAGAGCAAAAGGTAGCGTATGTCTTTAGTATCGGTAGGCAAATATCGGATCGGGAGATGGTATCCGTACTATTGTTAATCCGGTAATTTGAATTTATTGCACCATGAATAAATGGTCCTGTGCTTGGAGCGGGGGCTATCGGGCAACACATCGACACAGCAGCCGTGCAGTGAGGCCGCCGCCCGTCGCCGCCGCGTGGCTGCTACCGCCGCCACACCGTGTCCCGACACACACCTGCATTCAATCTGACACGCCAATACACCTGAATAACGGATTCCGGAGCTTGTTTACTCCTTGCTCTCCTACTGACTATATACATGATTTGAACTCGAACAGTCTTTAAACAGTTTTGTTTGTAATAAAGCATGTTTGTTGACTTGGCTGATGACAAACTACGTTCTCTTAAGTGTTTTTTTACGCGTTACAAGAAATATCGATCCAATTTAGAACTAAATAAGGATCGACGATAATCATGCGCATGTGAGTCAGCGGTTGTCGTATGTAGAGAGCTAATCTTGCTTATTCCTTGTTTGAGTTGTGATTGTTTCTCCTTAATGGGCGAGCCGGTCTAATCGGTACATCCTCGATGCTGGCCGTGTCCGAGTGCCTGCGTTAATTAGACTTCGATTGCATTCTAGTGAGCCGAACACATGCTAGTTTTATAGGTCACTTCTTGTTCCACAGATAATACGGAGATATCGCAATATTTCAGCCGTGTAACATTATCGAAGCCGCGTAACTACCGATACCTACACAACGGTATTAAGCCCGACCGGCGACCTGCCGATGAGGTGTGGACCGGCAATCAGGAATCATTATTTACGGACAGCTATTATCACCTCATGGCTTTTCTGGTTTATTATCGGCATTGCTCGTTATGTTGTCCTGCGACGGATAAATTATGCTATTAAGTTAGCAGATTGACAAAGTTATTTATGACATTAAGTGAGAGCGGGCTGAGTGGTGACCGCTAGTGCCGTCGTCGGGAGCGGTACCACGGGTAGACCACTCACCTCGTTTTCACTTTGACAATTCTTCATGCATTTGACTTTTCTCGTGAAATAAGGATGGTGTGTTGGAAAGTGAAACTTGTGCGAGGCTGAGCAATCGTGGTATCGCCGTCAGACGGGTTTTGCGTTTGCGCAGATAACTCGCAAGCGTTCTGCTACGATAGTTGTCACACAATGTACGATTCGCGTCATTGATATATAGTAATATACTGAAATTAAATGTCTAATCTTTTTTAAAATGGTCCTTGGTTGTATTTAAACAGTCATGTCTGTGTATGTATCCATGCTTGAGTTTTTTATAGTATTACTCTTTTTTCTTTCTTTGCAAAATCATACTAATTATATATATTATAATTTGCACAAGCTTGCAGCAAAAACTAATTATTTTCAACCGAAACAACACAAACTAAACAAGTGATGACTAATAAGCTGTTAAGTATTTTGTTATCAAAAATTAAAGTATTTCAGGCGATAGAATTTGCAATTTATAAAGGTATGGTATCAATGTTGATATGTGGTGTATGTTCCTTGATTCGTCGGGATCACTGACACGGGTCGTGGGCCATGGGTTACCGGTCGGAACATACGGAGTATTGTAATGTGAGAACACCCTAATAACAAATAACATCAGGTAACATTCAATACTTATGACAAGATTAAAGGAAAATATCACTAAAACAACTTTTACTGTTGGTCTCATTTGCATAAATGTATTTTGATCGGTATTTTACTGGTTGTATTACCGACTTCAGTTTGTACGTCTATGCTAGCATGAGCATGGCATGACTACAATACGTGTTATATTTTGGTGTTTCTACGCAGATTTGAAAACAACATTTTTTTTTTTGTGTTTTTGTCTTTTAAAGTTATTACCGAAGGCTAAAGAAACATTCGACATTGTTTGTCACATTAAGACAATTTCAAAAAATGTACACTACCGTACGTCAATATCATCCAAACAGCGGCGGCGCCTGCGCCCGCCATGTGTCACCCGCCATCATACTCGTATACACATGTCAAGCGATTGATATCGATACAGCCACCGTCAGATCGCATGCCATGTCTCGATACCGTCACTCTATAAAACATAAATTAATTGCCAAGTGGAATGTAATTTGTGGTGTCCTCCTATAACGAGCCTTGATTGAGATGTGAACGCCGATCTTGGACTAATAAGCATTCAATATCTTACTGACGTTTCCTTTAGAATTGCAGCGACATTTTTATTGATGTAATGCTGGTTTTATAGCTAATGAGGTGCCGTGATCATACTGTGATATAATTTACTTCTTTAATTATTATTGCTACTGGTTCTTGCATGCTACTTGCTGTTTTTTGTTTAGTTATCTATAAATTAGGCTCTTTGCATGCAATACGAAAAGTTTGAAGAGGCGGTTAACGTTGAATCACTGGTTTATTATGATCGGTTGTCACCAAACTATCTTTGTCGGTGTTACTTGATGATTTTGCCCTTCACATTCCTTCAAGGCTTTTGCATCTGAATCTGTTTATTTGCAGTGTTCCGAAACTATGAACCTATTCTTGACAAAGCTCCATTTATTGTTACCGTTTTATAGTTATAGATAGATGAGATACCTACAATGAGTAATTGTAATATGATTACTACTATTACTAGACGGATGAAATTGTGAGAATAACTTATCTATAAATGCGTTTACTAAGAAAATTACCGCGTTTAATACCTTCCGGAGCTGAATGTATGGAAAAATTAAAATATTATGATTAACCTTTGACGTGCTGGTAAAGTATGTGTAGGTACCCATAAATACATAATTACATCATACCCACCAGTTTTTTTACGAGTTTGTTTAGCGTAAGAACTTAATGAGCATGTAGGTTAGAGGAACTTTGAAAGTGGCAACAGTGAGAAAAAAGCTAATGGTTTGTCTTGGTATTAAGAGGGATGAAACGCATGTGAAAAATAACGCGGTGGAAAGGAAAAGTGAGGAAAGCCAAAAAAATGATCGAAGAATTGGTGAGAGCATAATAAGAGCAGATAATATAGTGGGCATGATGATATGCCATGTCATATTTATCATCGTTGAAGTAATCTTTTTTAAGTTTTACCACACTGTTTTCCTTCGACTGTGTTTTGTTTTTGGTGTCCATCACACAATGAGAATTAATCGACTCCACGTGCCACTGGCCGGGAGCGAATAGTTAGACGCCTGTGACTATCGTATGGATCCTGGTAGTTTGTGGGACTTTACTACCCTTTTTTCTCATCTCCTACTGCCCTTGCCTATTTAAAATAATACACCTAGCAGTTGGTTATATCAACAGACTATAACGATTAACTAAAAAAAAAATACTGGGTCATTTAACCCAGGTGAACACAGGACACTAAATGTTTTAACAATGATTTAGTATCCTCAATTGACCTGGGTGAAACTATTATCCCCTAAGTAAATTAAGGATACTCTTTTGTATCTAATGTTCACCTGGGTGCTTCACCCAGGTGAACATTAGATACTCCTATAAGTATTATTGGATTCCAATTATAACTTACGAATTGATACCAACCCACTAGCACCTAAAATACAGAAACATTGATTTATTTATTTCGAGGTGAACTATTTTTATCCGTAAGTCCATCAAACGATGTCGATAAAAATATTAGTAGTTATGGCTTTCAACTTCGACCTGCCAATCAGAAAAAGGTCGTAACTTATAGGCAATGGTACAACAGATTAATCCATAACACCATAAGTGTCATTACATGTATCGACAGCAATAAATATCACGATACATTCCTAAACTTTATGTCGGATCAAAAATGTCGTTCTCAATAAATTATAAAATATATTATTACGAATTAGAAAGCACCGCTATTAAGCGGCTCCGATGTATTATGGTAGAGGAATAGGGACGGTCGTGTCGTGATAAGGTCAATCATAAACGGAGTATTGAGTTTCATATTGCCTAATTTTTGTGACAGCCATTATAGTTGTTAAGGGACAGGTCTTCGGATAACTCATAAACTTTTAATATGCATGCACTATGCCAGATTTTTATAAGTTGGTAAAAAGTTTGTTATTCTATGCCCAAAATATGGAAAGAATAACCAAGTCATTAAGTAAAATATGAAAGTTATCATCTCGTATTATCAGACACATTTTTCGTGATAACATTCAATAAAAATATTAATTTATCAAACATACGTCTATACCCAAACAGAACCAAACACGTTAAACCAAAGATTAAAATAATAAAGAACTTGTGGGCTGTTCGTTTAATCATACTGATAGCATTTATTAATTGGCTTGACTTTCAAAGTACAATATTATTATGCGCAGAGAAATTACAATGTCGCGTTAGGCCCGTGTTCGCCTTAATCATTAATGTTTTGGTACTTATTAAGTTAAGTATTGGAGTACGTCACTAATGAAACAAGATACCGCCTTGTCGCAGGCAAAGCCGGATGTTTCTGTGTTATATATACAACGCTATCTAATTATAAGTATCAGTACACCAGGTTGGACACCTTCAAAATTAAACATCCATCTGTTGCAACACCAATAGATGCCTATGTAACGTTCGGATGGTGATGTTGTGAAAACTTCATACTTGGCACTGATGCAATCGTTAGTGAAAAAGTATCAACATCAGTTTTACAAAGTTTTGTTAATGGGCCAAAACTTCTGATGAAATCGTTCCCTTGCAGTGCTACGTGCTACGAGCAACGTGTTAATTTTCTGCGAAAATTAACACGAAAAAAATTACTCAAAATATTATTATGTTAATGAATGAGAGATTATTTTAGGTCCAGTAAGTAAGACTCTCTAGAATATAAGTTTATATTCGTTTATTGAGAGTCTGTTTTCACAGTCACTAGGCAGGGGTTGCCTAGTGACTGCCTAAACATTACACTGTTGGATAATCAAGATTCAGGCTAGGCTTAACCGAGTTGGGGGTACACGCGAATGTACTTGTGTCTCCCGGGCCTTCGACAATGGTAGTAGTAGGAACTAGGAACAATGGGTTTTTAATCGGTTAGAGTCCGAAATAACCCTCCGCTTGTCCCGAACGGAGGGTATCCATAAGCCCATCGGGGGTGCGGGTTGTTCGAAAGAGATACCGTGGCCTCGACACTAAGGGCTAAGAAGGAACATGGGTGGTTTTTAGTCAGTAGAAGTTACGTTTTTTTACACTCCCTTCTGCTCTGCCCAGAGCGGGAGAAGTCATTTTATCCACCCCCGATAAAAAAGGGTCAACATCATCATCATCATAAGCCTATAATGTTCCCATTGCAAAAAAAGGGTATCCTCGAGAATTTTCTCACTGAGAAAGGTTAGGCCCGTTTCGTGTTAGGGATGTTTCCTGACTAAACAATATATGATTATGTTTAGTCCGTCTGTTAGATTTTCGAAAAATATTGGATACGTGTTTCTTGTTTTATCAAATTGATCAAAATTGAATAAGATAAAACCCGTCAAAGATCATGAGTGGGGGCTTTTGACGTCACTACGTGGTAAAAAATGAAGTGCGATGTGCCGTCACGCGAGTTTTCGAAGCACTGTCTCGTCTTCATTTTTTGTTTATGTGAAAAAAGAAAAAATATGTGTCTAATATTTTTCGCAAATCTATCTGACGGACTTATTAGTTTTTTTGTCAACTACCCTATTACAACAATAATGAAATTTTGGAAATAAGAACTTTAGTTCAATTATCCGGTTTGTAAAAGAATAGTTTCACCTACGCTTGCTGCAATATATTGGAATTGAAAGACACGATTTAGGAATCATTTGTGGCCAGTGTTTAGCTGAGCAGGCTGACAGAAATCAGCCCACGGAGGCTCCATTAAGAATATAAATAATGTTATTCTTAGAAAAGTTAAAATGTATTTATCACCTCTAGTAAAACAACTCCTACCACTTTGGTTCAAGTTAACAGTGTTCAAGTATGTTTAAGATTCAAGAAGAACACACACAATAACTCGCCTGTTCTCCTAAGGGTTAGGCAGAGCTATACTACTAATAGTACACCAAGGCATTTTCTCAATATTGCAATAGGTAACTACAATGACAATATCGAGAAATGTTTAATGGATGAACCCCATTACACTTTGTTAGAACTTGGAATCAAACCCGTGACGTCGTGCTGAGCAGTCGCTTTTGCAACCACTAGACCAACGTAAACGGCAAAAAAAGTGATAAATCTATAAATTATTTATTGCTTTTCTGGCTAACACCGATCGTCGATGCCTAAGGCTCAGCTGTTAAAAACAAACAGTTTCCCCCAGCCGTATCAATTATCTATGCAAACAAACCAAATTCATTAGGTTTTTGATTGGTTTATAGTTCTTGTATATTACTACTACGATATGTATTTTATTAGCATATATTTCATAATTTCCATATCAATTTTGTAGTTGTCGTAATCGTAACCGAATGCCAAAATAAATCACTTTGAGAAGTATCGCGGGCCGCGGCGACGAGATGTCGTAGCCCGTCGCACGCGTTCTATCCATCTGATAAATATATGTAAATAATTATTAAATATTATCGAAACGGTAGATAGGGTCGTTTAGGCGCCCGTTACGTTATCTGCGTTATTTGTCGTTAACAGTTTTACCGGACAGCGAGTTATCTTGCTGAGTTATGGCAACGGACGCGCGTCGGAGAGATTCCTCATTTCTTCTCTAGTTTCAACAGTGCGTCCGTCAGCGCACAGATAAGTGACACCTGGCCGCTGCGCCCGTAGCTGACCATCCGCACTTAATGCTGCGATATCATCGCTGTGACAAAATAACTAATGTCCACCAGTTTCTACCAATGTTAATACTTTTTCATCGGGTCCTTCATGAAGTACCTCAGTTAAGTTGGTCCGATCGTATATTACAAGTACTCTGAATGTTGAGCGCTCGCAGTCTCTAACTATCCAGCTTTTGATTGAGTAATGTGATTTTGATTTCAACTATTAATAGTTTCTGTTCTAAAATTCCAGGTCGACGATAATTTCGAGTAAGTACAATACAACGCAATAGAATTATAATACATATCTTAACTGTCAATAAATTCGATTCAATTTGATTTTAATTCTCCTGAATGACGGAATAATTAAGTCACCTACTTTAGCCGGTTTCATGTTTTGTTTATTGCCGGCTTAAAATATTATCTTGATGTTAAACAATAAATCATAGCTGAGATAGAGTTTTGAACGTGCTCGTAGTTGTAATATACGTAAGAAATCTTGCTATTTGTTATCGTTTAATGAAATAATAATGATCTTTTTATTAACTGACAGTGATAGTTAATATTTTTCTTTTTTTGATAAATGTAGTCTGTAAATGTAAAAATAACTATGATACGATATATAATAAGTTAGCAGCTTGTTAAGTGGCAGTTATCGGGCGCCGTCTCAAACGGACATTTTCTTTTTACTGAACTGGTTTACGGCTGTATATGATTTACGTGAATTATGATGGCAGACATAACGGTCAGCATGTCCATCTTACAGCAAAACAAAACACTAGACTCATCTTTGTAAATTACGTATATTTTTACGATGCTCTACATCACGGCATTGAAAGCCTTACATTAAGTGTACGTATCTATCGGACAACGATAAATAATATGAAATAAATAGCGATTTAAACAGAGCAAGATACTAGTTTAGTTCAATTTGCAACAGCAGTCAATATTCTTAGTGGGGTGTTATTAACCACTTGCTGGTACAGCCCGCGGCTGCGCCTGATCTGATTCCAATTCTTTTATGAATAGAAACAGTAATTGCATCAGCCGGGTGCCGCGGAGCCGCCACTGTGCACCAGCAGCCAGTCTTACAAAATAACTGATTCAAACGTAGATGACTATCTGTGCTAAGTGTAAAGACCGCATTTTATGCCAGCTCCGAAGCAATCAGTCATCTACACGAATAACTTGATAGGTTATAAATTACTTGTCAAATCGCGACGTTGCGCACCGCGCCCGACTGCCGCAGCTCTACAAAGTTATCGTGTCTATAACGTCTCCGATATGGCACTCTTAGTGCAACAAATGAAGCAGTTGCATTAAAACTTGTCCGGTGAATATCTGAGCGTAATTAATAGTGTGAGATAAGTCGCAGAGAGCGTCTGCGATACTCCGTGCGGCTGCACGTAATCGAGGTTGTCGGGAGCGCCGCCTGCCCGCCATACCCGCCATGCCCGGTGCCCGCCACCGCGACCGGCTCGGCCCTGTATTAATAACAGTCAGTCGATATCTGAGGTGGCCGCACCAAATGGGAAATTAAAAGGCTTTCATGGGATCCACTCATTAGACTGATTTGTATTGGTGAAGTCAGGGGCGCCGCACAAGAAGTTATTAATGAGCACTGTAATCGCTTGTCCCCGACATGGGAATCGTTTGTGTGCTCATTTATCGAGTTGCCTTCCCATTCAGTTTGACAACTTGTGGTTATATTAAATTAGTTCGGCTTTGCGGTGATTGAGCGTAGGCAGGCACAATTTGTTGTTCGTAGGTAACAAGTACCGTGGCTGTCAGTGATTGTAGTGGCGGTTGTGCATGCAAGCGTATCAGTGCAGGCTAATTGGTCAATGAGAGAGTCAGAAGTCGCGCAGGGTCGCGGGGCAGTGCTAAAGCGCGTAATAGCGCAATTTATGCCATCATTGTTCTAAAGTAGCGTCGGCCGTATATCAGTGAGGCAGACGGGAGCAATTGATACAAACGAGCGCGTGTCACGTCTAAATATAATATTAGGAATCACGGCGCGAGCCAGGATATATTAATTTGGAGTGGTTGCTGCATGACAGAGCGCGCTGCGCGCCACGCGATTG
Source organism: Diarsia rubi (assembly GCA_932274075.1). Classification (NCBI taxonomy): domain Eukaryota; kingdom Metazoa; phylum Arthropoda; class Insecta; order Lepidoptera; family Noctuidae; genus Diarsia; species Diarsia rubi. The sequence continues at coordinate 10,992,265 of OW026424.1, read as the reverse complement.
TCCCAACGCGACACACACCACTTTTATTGTCCACTTAGATTTCCTCATTATGTAACCACATTCCTTCAGACAATTGTCTACTTCTGTTAATATGCTTCACGGTACTTATCATATCTTACGATAAATTGCTCTTCCAGATTTCTGTCGTTTATCATATAAGTACTAAGTGCGCATAAAGATTTTTAAATCGTCCGGGCTGCCGGTTATTTGAAAGAGAGAAGAGAGATACAAAGGGCTAAGATGGAACATGGGTGGTTTTAGTCAGTAGACGTCTGACACTCAGAGAGGGAGGAGCCATTTGATGATTTCCCAGCCTCCAAAAAAAAAAGGTTTTTTATACTATTTAGCGTTCATTTAATGTCAGTTTGAACGTAAAAAAAATATCTTAATTTCTATACAAAACATCATAGTCACATATTACTTTATCAATCTTTTATATCTTTATCTCCCAAATAATATCCTCTTGCCATAAATCAGGCATCATTTGAAACCGTACAAATCATCAGGAGACACCGTAATTCAAGATATGGCAGAATCTATACTGGACGGGGACCCTTGCTCTTTGAATATAAGTTTAAATGACGATTTATGAATGAGGTCAGTGCGGTGGCCGGTGAGTGAGGTCGGCTAACTCGGTGTATCAATCGGCGTGGCCGAACGGCGAGCGGCGCGGGCGCAAGCCACGCGCGCGGCACACGACACGTGCCTGCTTGCCTTCTAACACCACTTAAACAACGGTCGAGATACACTCCAGCACTTCCTCACTCATGTGTACTTGTACTAACGCATGGAGCACAACGACAATGGAGTTTTTTACAAGCTTTTATTTAACTTTTCACACACAGCTCAGAAGTACCAAATTACTATTACACCGTGCACCGGCCACATGCGGCACAGGTGTCCTGGCACCGACAAAACTTTAACGATTCTAATGGAATTAACAACGCCACTTTGTCTTGTATTTTCCTTTGGGGTCAATCCACGTTTAAAATATGAGCCGAGTCAATTTACTGACATTAATTTTATTATCAAACGACAAAATAAATGGATTCCATGTCACGTTTAGTTCCTGACTGAATGAGATTTATCTGAGAATGTTTCGTAATTAACGTAGATAAAACGCTTGCAGGCAAGAGACACCTCAAAACAACATTGATCATTGCTAATACCATTCAACAATAAATCAGAAAACCAGGTTCAACACCTTGTAATAACAACTTGTTCCCAGTTCACGCTTTTGTGCACTCCGCCTGGTTGTATATTATACGTTATTTAGAATGCTAGCTATATTTCACACTGGCCAGTTCGTTCTGGAATCCGTATTGAGGTCATACTTATCTTATTACCGGACTATAAGTCTTTTGACAGCGGCTCTACTTTTGCATATCTTTTAATCTTAAAGGTTAGAGTTAAATTGAGAATTGACTCCATAAATGCAAGAACTGACATCGATACAAGAGTTCCACTTCGTTTGAACAATTTCGTGTATTCTAGTTTAATTGGAATGTTTTCCTGCGGCTTGTGCGTTTCTGTTCGTGACTAAATAAGTTGTAACAACCATATGAATTTTAATAATGTTTGTATCTAATAAATTTGAACCATTAACGTTTTTTCGAATCATCAGACAAATATTCGGTCAGTGTAGACGCGGAGCGCTTATTCCATACTGTTCATAGCTCACATAACTTCATTACGAGCTCAATTGAATAAACTGTGATAGGAACGCCGCGCCGAGGCGCTCTGCAAGTTGATTGCTCAAATTTCCTCTTCAACTATCACAAAGATATGGTGAATTTCTAATTGGATAAACGTGTCGTTTCCTATTTAAAGGCGACGGCTGGCTTGGCGTTACCACTTATCTCTGACCCGTGCGGTTTGAGCAGGGAACCCTTTGGGTCAGCAGCGCGGGAGCGGCGCGCGGGGCAGGGTAGAGCCGCGTGTGGCGGCTGCCAGGACGGCACGCGCGCCGTCATCCCGTATAATGGCTGCCGCTCCGTCTCCTCGTCTGCTCGTACGCACGCTCAATGACCGACTAATGAATTATGATTTTACTTTAAAATGCTTCCTGGGTGATTTTCGAGTTTAACCGGAGCTAATCTTATTGTGATTTATAACAGCGAAATCAGAGCGGATATCATTATCTCGGTGGATAATGATAAACAATGACAAATTGATTCTCTACCATTAACATAGATAGCGAAATCTAGTTTATTGTGCTCGGATATATCATTATTCGATGGCAGCAGGACAGGACGTACTGCAGATAAATAATAAAGTTTTCTATTACTTTTGACGGTCTCGTAGATACTATTTACTTATTATCATGATCGGTACATACTTGGCTTGGCTTGGCTTGCTATGAATGTTTCTACCAAGAATGTTAATAGTCGGTTTGACGTCAGCCACACACACTGTACAATTGTACGAAAATAGAAAAGAGTAACATGAAAAAACATTGTTTATTCGTTATTCGTACACTTGCGGATGGACTGAACTAGCTCATTGTTATGAAACGCGGTTGGCAGATGAAACTGATGAAGAAAAATGTCTAAGAAAATGTAACGCAAATAAACAAAACAGAAAACTAAACGATGAGTTAATTGTTTCCTCAAAAAGTATATAGGTATAAGCTGTCATCTTCTGTCAAAAAATATTTGAAACATGATCGTCACACATTATTTTTTTCTGAACACTTCAGTTATAAATAATGTATGTTCAAAGGGTTAACTTATGATGAAGTTTCCGATTAGTGATTGCCCCCGTTTTTGGTTACTTCGATTTTTTTGTTTTGCCATTGCAATTTATCAACTAAAATCAAGATATTTAATATGATATTCAAATATGTTTGGAATTATAAAGACTATTGACTTTTCAGATTATTGACAAGAATGATAAGTACAAAAAAATTGTGTAGAAAAAAGTAATTAAAAAACTAAAAAACCCGACTGAAAAAACTGTAAAACAAACAAAACTTGGAAGCAGGCCATTTGAATATACTATTCCTTGCAGTCAGGTAAAAATTAGTGAGCTTTGCGTGAATTTCTTAGTTTCGGGAGTAATCGGGAATATTGATGTATGTATGTAGTTATAGAATATAATTTAAATAATAACGTTTCGGGAGGAAACAAGATCAGGGGAAATCACAACTAACCTAAAGTATAGGGCAGACTAACGAAAAATAATAAATAAACCAGGCCGCACGACGCGTAGCGCGTAGCGTCGCTACGGCATTTACCTACTTTTGTAGTATTTTTCATAATTATAAAAGACTTTCAGTTTCAAAATATTTATTTACAAACGCAACTCGTTTTGGTTTTGTTATTATGCAAAGCACGTTTTCGTGAACCTAGAGCTTAAGTAAAGCCACTTACCTGCAAGCACTTACCTGTTCCTACAATAGTACCTTACCTACTTGATTAACTAAGTATCACTACTCCAAGTCAGCAATAGCCGACAAAATTCAGTAGGCAGTGGTATTCGTATTTCTTTTCTTATTTTATGGAAACGTAAAAGTGTGTAGCGAGATGGCGTGTCGTAAATCACGCGTCGATGGACGACCGATAGCGCTTCCGTGCGGTGCGCGCGTGCGCAGCGCAGGGTAACGCACACACGCTTAAAAACTTACACTCACTCACACACACGTCACTCATTTTTCCGATGTATTTTATGGGGAAAAAAAGTTGCATAGCATTGCTGTAGTCATAGGCTTTTGTGTTGCGTGAACTTGTTGCAGTGTTCCAATTGTGATAACGTGCTTGGAGGGTTGTTATTGAATTCTGATAAAAAAAATACATTTTCGTGGGATACACGGTTTTGTGAACAGTTCATAATTTTTTGCAACATTAATGTTGCCCCACAGTTTAGCAACAGGAGCTCAACTTTTCTTCTCAATGTACGAGGTTTGACACACACAGACGTATCAATCACACATACATGAATAATTTTCCCTAAAATGAGAGTCCTATACAATTAATCAACCAAGCTTAACGCGCACAACACTATGATTAAAGCTAAATTGACTAAATCCGACGTTTGATTAAGAGAACCTAACGGCAGTTCTGATAATTTCTCTTAATCATATGTTTGTTTTGGTGTTCTGTACTAAATTGAATCTTGAGCTGTTTTTTTTTTAATCAATTTACGCTTTGGTACTTAATGGTAGAGGTAGAGTGGTTCTCGAGGAAGGTTTAAGAATATAATTTGACAATTTTTGGTCGCGTACGAAGTCGCGGGCATCAGCTAGTTTAGTATAAGTATCTATCCAACTCCAAAACGGGCGTAGGTGTCATTGTCATTATCCATGAACATTGAACAGTGACTTTGTTTCTGTGTAGTATACAGGGTGGATGGGACGACGCAGAAACGGTTACCACCTATTCAGTGCATTATTCTTAACCCCCAAATAAGTGTGTGGGAAAAATGTTTTTTTTTTCTAAATTACTGAGGTATATATAATCGTAATTGGTTAGAATGATGTACTGATGAGTACGTGGTAGCCATATGGTAGGTATTAGGAATGGGGGTATCAGGTGTTTGGTGTCAGGTCATGTCAACTCCGTACTGTGTTACAATAAGTTAGCCACACCTTTTTGATTGATCCCCTTGGATACTAAGTTGAATTGTATATATTTTTTTAACACTGAGTAACTAGTCACATAATTATTCATGTCTAAATTTAATGATATCGATCTGCTGTAATCTTTACGCTACAGTTATGAGTTGTAAACACAAACAAAATTAATTATTGGCTTTCAACTGAAGTTTCATAACAGTACGTAATGCTACGGTTGCGATTACATCTTAGCACGGAAACATGCCACAATCGCTCATACACATGACAGACACATAATATATGACAAAACGATGAACTTACGGCAAATGACAAAGACGACTTGGTAAATTGAAAATTTATTACATTTCATTATACAATTCATGGGAATAGAAATCATATTCAACTATATAAATAGTAAATTATGAACCAACACCTAGCATGGAGGCGTGAGAAGAAAGGTTTGTAATAAGCCAATTTAAATGAATTTAGTTATTAATACAAAACTTAATATATGACACACGTCGGTCCCATGTCGTGAACTATTAACTAACGCGATTCAATTCCCCCCGCAGTTAATATGCACATAACTAAATAGATACTATTAAACCAATTTGTTTACAGCGATAAACCTTCTGTTTATATTCAAGCCTCCTTGTAATCCTTTGAACAACTTGGCACGGTATTAATCAGTATTGTATCGTAGATGTTTTATGTTTGTGCGTCGTAAATTCAATTAAGAAAAACACAATAATTTATTAGATTGTCGTTGAAAAATATAATGTTGGCAGTGCCTTATCGTGTCTTCAAAATCATGTATGTATCCAACAAAACTGTAAAATTGTTCTTTTGGATTTCGAGGTTTTGGACCTCTCCCAAGAGTGCGCGAGAGCTACAAGTTATAGCTAAAGTTAAATATGTATCCCAAGTTCAATAAAGTAGAAAGAGAGCTTAGGTCAGATGCATAGACCGATATAAATATTCATTGGCATTATTTTAACACTTAACTTTAAAATGTAAATGTAAAGTTAATCGCGTTATTTAAAATTCAGTTAGTAGAGATATACGGTAGGTATCAGTAGAGATCGTTATTGATTCCCCATAGCGGTTATCTCCACTATCTCCGGTAACGTATGATATCACTGGCGCGCTACTAATTAAAAAGCAAATTGAACGCCGCGTGTCAAGGACTATTAATTTTTACGATCGCTATCACAGCTTCGGCCAGTGCAGTGGCCAGTGGCACAGTCTCATAACGTGTCTCATAGCATTTATCTTTATGTATGCAACGAATAGATTGTATCTGGTCGTTCGTTAACTAATAAATTAACTATTGAAAAGCCATCGCCTTTTTTCATCTGTTATCTGGTAATGATAGGGTGTTGTAAAAAAAAATTAAAAGAGTTTTCGTTCCCAGTCGTAAAAACTGTTGATATTTCCCAATGATTGTAATGAAAAAATAATTAAACGGATGGACAGATGTTCGTAAAGAGATTAATGGTCGGTATCGTGTTGTAAAATGTGTAGAGTAGTCTTAAGTCAGAGTCACAGATGATGAGCGAGCGTGCGGCGACTAGGGGCAGCCGGGCAGGCCGCTGAGACACTGAGGCACGGAGACCACCCGGCACACCGGTGCTTTACTTACAACGATTTATTGTTATAAAAATAATGTATCATCGGCCGCCGCCGCACAATGCTCGTAACAAGCTCGGCTCGTGTGCTGCATTAACGGGACGAGCGCGGACTTACTGCGCCAACGTGCTGCTACTTCACTTCAAGCTATACTTACAAAAACACAAAATAGCTTTATTCTAAAGAAACGAACACTTGTAATAAATAAATGACTAAAGGTTTAATGAATTATTTGAACTGTTCGAAACGACCATAAAATCTAGTGAAAAGTGTTTGTCTTTGCTTGAATAAAGCTTCTGATAGCTTATAGTCAGTAAATTATTACTATTATAATTATTATTATTATTATTTCATATGTAGTATACCTTTACAGCTTATTCGAGATTATTACTCTAATATTTATCACTGATTACTGCTTCAATCAATAAACTTGGTGCCAGTTTCAGATTACCTGCGAACTTAGATCTGTCTAAAGCTCTTTCACTAACGAGTTGAGTTTATCTACTTAGCTTTTGGTGTAACAACGGTATTAAATATACCTTTTATTATTTCCACTTATTCACATTGATGGATGTTCTAACTCAGCAGTTTTTGATCTGTAGGTAAGTGCAGTAGCTTTTGATACACGCGATAACGATATTTAATCAGACCGGAGCAATTGCCTACATCTTTTTAATGGCGGTACACAGCCGGCATCGCGCGGTTGGTCCTAGGATAGCGCTCGCCTGATTGTGTGTCACGCAACTTAATGTATTGATTGATACTTTAATGTCCGTATAATATGTGTGCTGAGATGGATTTGTTACGTTATCTAAGGACGTATCTAGCGAATGAGTAGAGGTTTTACAACTTGTGTTATTGATCATTGATTACATGTTGTAGAGAAATAAGTAATCCTTTTCACTGAAAAGGGCCCGCAAAAGGGCAAAACACGTACTTATAGATGTGTGTTATCTACTTATAAAAAATAGAATAAAGTGCTTTGACGAATTTCCACAAACACCGCCTACGTTAGAATATCGAAAAGGTCAATTGTGACAATTGGAGAGTTTATCCTACAATTCGTTCGGGTTCTACGTTTAGTTACGCAACAAACAGAAACGTTACACCTGATACAGGCGGAGATTAATATCGTTCTTCCCATAGAATTGATAATAGTTTAATGTTAGTTGGAACAAGTTCCGAGCGCTAAGAGTTAGAACCGGGGACTACAATTAAATTCTATTAAAGCGATAACAGCACCGTGTAATTAAACGACAGCATACAAACGCCTGAAATATCTCTCATTCTTATTTGACGGCTCCGGCGGCTTGGCGGCTTGGCGGGCTAGCGGGGAGTTATGAAAGTTTTGTAGCAGTAATTATACGGTGCACAGGTCTGCGACTCCGTCTGTCGCAACTCTGAGATAGCGTCCTGCGAGGCTGCGACACTATTAATACAGCCGCGACAAGCGTTTGATTGCATGTGCCCGCTGTGCGACGTTGTTATTACATGTTTTGCGTTTTATTTAAACATTCGTACAGTCGGGTGCAGTTACAGGTGCGTTGTTGTGATGTGGTTATCTTCATAACTGTCTTTTAAAACAAGTCCCTAGCTTCCTTCATACATTTTCTTACTGTTACAGCCATGTTAACCATTTCAAAGTACTTTCGAAAATATACCACAACCCACACTGGACCCGAATGAGAATTATTTCATCATAATTATGTTGTTGTTTTTTTGTCATCTACATAATGTTTTCATGATACAGTTATGGCCAATTATGGAAAATTGGTCATCTACTTTAAGGATAAGTACAGTCTCAATCACCTGTAAAGTGAATAACAATAAAGTCGGTTTAATTTAATGTAAATACCGATTTTTTCGCTTCAGAACTAAAGTTAACGTTATATCTTAATAACTTAATATTATGTCGTTGACAGTACAAGTCTTCCGTTTATGAAGAAACTGAGAGATGATAATTATACGACACGTCAAACGCTGATTGATCAGTGATACTCCATTACGCGCTAAACCGGTCACTGATATGTAAATCAACTTCTAATAAACTTAAAAAAGGATGATGCGGTTGCGAAGTCACTCCGGTTGCAAGTCCACGGCGGTGACAAATGGAGTGGCTTGGTAGGTATTACCTGACCACAATATCTAGAGACATCAATATGGCGCTGTTCGCTTACAAAACTTTAGCCACCTGTGAAATCCAATATGTTTCAATCGTAAGTCGAAATTCCACCGCGTTTCAAGTTAAAGTGGTTTTGTAATACATATATGTTAATGATGTCTACGCTACTGTCCCGTAGAACATACACGCGTTAATCAGAGCAGCTGAGGCCAGGTTTGATTACGTCTGTTGTATAGCTCATTGGACTTGCTAAATGTGCTAATTTATTAGGTAATTTGTTTTATAGTTTCACACCTGGCAAAAAAGTTCAGTTGGTCTTCTATAGTTGTTGATTGATAATGTTGTTCAATGTCTCTGTTAATTTATAAGGTACTTTTACTCAAAATGTTCTATCATCAGTTTGCAGGTTAAGCCCAGGTTGGTCTGTGGATGGATTGCCCTTCAATTACATTCCGATTTTCCTCTGTGCCTCGGAAAGCACTTGGTTTGGCTGTCATTAGTAGATCTTTGACAGACGTAACATGTAGTCATCATCATCATTGCCAAAAGACGTCCACTGCTGGACATTGGCCTCTTTCAGGTGTCGCCACATTGACCAGTCCCGTGCGTCTCGCATCCAGTGGTTCCCCGCAACCTTCACCAGGTCATCGGTCCACCTAGTGGAAGGCATACCAACGCAACGTCTTCCGGTTTGCGGTCGCCACTCCCGAACTTTTCGGTCCCATCGGCCATCCGTTCTGCGAGCAATATGTCTTGCCCATAGCCACTTAAGTCTGGCGATTCTTTGGGCTACGTCGGTAACCTTGGTTCTCGTGCGGATGTCCTCATTTCTGATTCGATCACAGTACGTGAAGTCAGTGGTACGAAAATCTGACAACCAGTCTTACCAAAGGGTATCATATTACTCAGTACTAACTGGGTTGTGGAGGTTAGATAAGCAGTTTTACTCCATATCATCATCATCATCATCAGCCTATAATGTTCCCACTGCAGGGACTCAGGTCTTCTCTCTAGGAGAGGGAAGGGATATAATCCACCACGCGTGCCCAGTGCAGGTTGGTAGATGTCACATGTCTTCGAATTTTTTGGTTTGAAGACATGCCGGTTTCCTCACGATATTTTTCTTTCCCGTTTTGAGAGCAGTGGAGCCATGTAAAATACTGGTATTTGTCTCGACCGGTTAGACTGGAAGCCGACTCCAAAATAGTTAGGATAAGGCTAGGCAGCTGATGATGTGTTCTACGACGCACTGATTGCAAACCGAATAATCCTTCGTGATAGGCAGCTATGCCTGCGACCGGTTAACAAATGAGGCGGTCAATATTTACTTATCTAATTACACATATCGTAGTCGCAGTACCAGCCCATCAACTATCGATAGCTAATATAAGACATCTGTTGTATTATGTGTGTAGGTATTTATTTCCAATTAGCAGTACATTATCGGGCTTATTACTTTTGGAATGTTGGTAGCCATAATGGAAGTATGACTTCGATTTCATTTTGAAAAACCGTAGCCCACAGTATTATTGTAGCTAAGCTTTAGGTTTAACCGTTATAATTTAGATCTTAAGCGTGTACCAAATTACTAAGATCTTCTGAGCTGATTGTACAATTTACTATTCAGGAATTATTGAAACCAGTAGTGCAGATAAAAGGCTGCCAAGTTTGTTGTTCTAAACTGAAATTAACCTTCGTTATTTAACTATTTATCGTGCGAATGCAACAACTATAATTAGCTCAAAAATTACCAAAATGCTTTCCACTTCGACCCCACATTTGAATGATTATAATCTAATTGATGAATGTATTGGGATAAAGGCAGGAGAATGGTATCTTGTTGGAGAATATTTGTTAATTTTAGTGGTACATATATACAAATGTGCTGGACAGTCACAACGAATATCGATGAAGTATTACAGCCTGCAGGGCAAATTAACAAAGCTTAAGAATTAAAATCAATATAATTTTGTCTTTTTAAAACCACACGCAAATCTGACCGCTCAAAATTAATATCAAACGATCAATCCAATTTCGTTCCACAGCTACTTTTAAAATCTTATTCTTAATTAATTTAATTTCGATATGGCATTGAATTAATATTCCAAGTCGAATCATATTCTGTCTGACTCATTCCGTCCACCTACATGTTATTTTTTGAGATGTCTACCTACTTGTATCATTTAATCGACCAGCTATTGGAAAAGGTTATTGCCAGATCTATTAAAAAAACGGCTTAAATTATTTCTGTCTACCAATAAAATGAAAAAGTTACAGGTGGGAGATTCCATTGAAGAGTAAAAATATTTCAACTGAAGTAAAACGTCTATATTTAAATGTCTGGCTCCATCTTTCACCCGACAGAGGGTTTTTCAAAGGTGCCTTTGCCTTTGTAAAGAGACAAATGTAGGTTTATCGAGAGTTCACTCTTTACTTCTGTCTCACCTCTAATAAAAGATGAAGCTATATGAAAATCTAGCCTAGCACAAGGGCGTCATCAGCTTTTGAGTTAGCGGGAGGCAGTAGGGTGTAAAAGCAGAATGTTCAATTTTTTTAAGATCATGTCTTGGACAGGTATAAATAGTTTCGATCCTCCATACAAGAGTTACTAGTAGTCTGCCTGTCTGAAAGTAGTTTAAAACATCCTTAATTAAATGGAGATTCCTTGACTTTGCGCTCACAGCCTTCAGGTAAATCTCAAATTAGTTTTACATTGTGTACTTGACTAAACTAGTGTTTTTGTTATGGATAATACCCCAATGGTAAAAAGAGAAATCATATACTTGCTCAATGGCAAAACGTCGAGTGGTTTTAGGTTTAAATATTCCGTAGCGAATAAACCAGATCCACAGTTTGAAAACAATCGTACATATTGGTTATTATTTTACGTAAATATTACAAAAGTTGTTCGTGATCGGGTTCTCTATTGAAGTCGCTAATTAATTGAGTACAGTACCGAGTGTGGCGGAACATCGCTCTGATTTATATCGCTACAAACTGTTCGGGATACACTTGACTCGCGTCATTAATAATTTTTAATTATTGTTTGTTGATACTTTGCCCGGCTCGCAGTATTGCGGTTGGTATATTTTTGTAATAACACTGAGATATCATTTATCATTTTATAAATAGTCGACAAGTTAGAATATATGAGAGAATAACCTTAAATACAAAGTTAAACAAAACTGGTCCTATAAACGAGACAAAATTATATAGAACTTATAATAAAAAATACTAAAGCTATTTAATCTTGTGTTCATAAGTTACGCCAAGCAAGGTGTTCCTACTATTATTCTTAATAGTTTATGGTAACAATCAGTCGGTTGATATATTTATTATCAGCGGACTGGTTTTGCTCATATTGATCCGTACAGGAACACGCCACAAGCATTAACGGAGGACACTAGGAAGTTGGTCACTAAATAACCCGATGTAAAAACCTTAAGCGTCTTACAACGTTGTTGATGAACTTTCCTTTTATACGATTCGTAAAAGGCTTCAAGTGTTATAAATAACAATAACTGTAGATAAAAGTTGTATGTCGCCTTTTGTAACGTGGCCTACATAAGAATATGGCGGTACATAACGACAGCTGGGTTTTATGGAATTTAAATAAATAATATTTTCTTTATATCAGCGGGTATTGTTGTGGGACAGTAACGGTGGCCACACACGAGCCACTCGGCTGTCCAGCGCGCGTCATCGCCGCCGAGCCCCTTTACACCGCACGACTTTTGAGCACATTCACAATGAGATTTGCCTTATAAGGGTCTTATAAGGTGGTGATTGGAATTCTGTTAGCGATTGTTTTAACTTAAGTAAAGCTGCTTGTGAGCTGTAAGTAAATTTTCTTGGTTTTCTTGTTGCTGTTAAAAGGAGAGCCGAATATACTTATGAATAAATAGTTATGATCATTCTTCTTCTTCTTCATTCTTTTTTAATAAACGTTTCCCCACACTAGGAATTTCTCCTGTATCGTGGGTGGGTGTATGATATGTGCTAAACAAAAAGTGCGACATTGTCTTGCAACGTCTACTTTTTATCAAAAAAATTGTCGTACACTTTAAAGAAGACTCGACACCGATCAGCAGAACACAACGAGCGTACCTACAGCGCTTCATTGTTCTCTATGTTATTTGTTCTGTATGATAAGAGCTGCCTACTTCAGTTCCAAATGTTTGAACCGGAACACATCATTTATAATAACGTACTACGAACACCTCCACTTAGTTAAAAGATTCGATTGTTTTCTATGAACACAACTCCATTATTTACGTTAAGAGAGGATTCTTGTAATGGAGAAAGTATCATCTTGTATAGTAGTGTGCAACGTGTCTTCTTGAACTCGCAATATTTTACTGACTGTAAATAATTATATAGACGCAAAACTATAACAGATAACTTTCCCCTATGATTACAAACAAAACCATATAATTGGATCAATGGCTCTCGAGATTAAACGTGCTAACGTACAGACAGATATTGCGTCTAATAACATGTGGAGATTAACGATTGGGTTCTATGGGCAAAAATAGTTCCGTGCCCGCCCAGCCCATAACAAACTGGGGCAATTGTTGACTAATATGGAAACACCATTATCGTGTAATAGGCGCTGGTATAGAACGGTGCAGGCTCTGAGAATCAAATTGCGTCTGCCACCGCCTTTACCTTATGGAACACTTAAACAGGGGGAAAATATATTACCGACATTCACGTAATAGTCTGAATTTACTGTCACGAAAAGCAACAAGCTACATTTGGAAAACTATTGTTGTGATTGTAACAGATGTTTTATTACAGTTCAGTTGTAGGTATTTATGTCTCACAAAAAGGTGAAACAGTATTTATTAGTTCGCCATCTGAAAAATGCCTAGGCTAATATTGCGAAACTTATATCACATCTGATTTTCTAAAATATTAGACAGAAATGTGCTTTTTCGCGAACAGTTTGCCGATGACAGCTTTTTCAGTAGCAGCCCTTGTTTGTATTTGAGTCCAATTGATGGCAAAACAGGGTTACCTACCACTAACAAAATGTGGCTGTTTTAAACTCCTCCACCCACATTTCGGAGAAAATGAGTGTGATGTAATGTTATATTATTATGCTTATGGGTTTTCGTACAATATTCCCCACTCCATTCTGTTACGATATAGAATATTTATTTCGGTGACGGTATAAGGAACAGCAGGGAGTGATTTTAAAAAGCCCTGGAATATCAATTTGAAAGGTAAGTAGGTATGGCGAGTCGTGGTGTAAGAACTGATATGAAGGGCACATATTACATTTATAATTTAATGAACAATAATCGCCCTATTAAAGGTGCATTATTACTTGGCAGCAATGCGCGGTGGTCACGACACTGGCGGGTCTGGCGGGTCCAGCGGGTCGGCGCTGCGTGCCCGCTACTAATACGGCTCGTTTGCGCGCGCGCCGGCACGACCCGCGCCATTACCCAATAAAATTAATTTCACTTAATGCTCATCGATTATTGAATATAATAATCGTATAGTTCAGTGTTTCGGCGGTTCGTGATGGATCGCCGGCGGAGACCCCCCGCGCTCGCGCACACGATCTACTGACGACGGCCTGGCTTGGCGATATACAGCGCTCCCTCTCACTGTACTCTTTATTAAACTTGATATTGTTGCGGAGATACTTACATCTCAAACCATTTTCTTGTCATAGCAGCGATTGTTTACATGAACTGCAAGATTAAGCAGCGTCTACTAGGGTCGGTCTTTGAATGGGTGACCATTCATACAATCACAATATTATTCTGGATTTATAATAAAATGGATCCACTGATCAAGTTATATGGTAATTTAAATGCGCATAAAACACGCGCACGTAAAGCTTTGTTTGGAAACAATGTTTTTTTAACCATGATATAATTAAAATTGCGACTCTCATACGACACCAGTCGTGCTGGCAGGCAATGTGGATGTACGGGCTGTGCGCCGCATAGGTGATGTATCCATCAACGGACGTGCTACGCTTCACCGCGTCTGCTACCTGCCTACAACAACTCAGTGCTACGCAGAGCTACGAAGCGCTACGTAGAGTTACTCAGTGCAACACAGAGCTATGAGGAGCTACTTAGGTTTACAAAGTGCTAGACAGATACACAACAAAATTATAAAGCGCTGATAACTGAAACAATGATGCGCCTCAAAGAGCTGAATGTAGCTTTTGTGTACATAGCTACGAAGCGCTACGAAGAGTTACCAAGAGCTACTCAGAGCTACGAAGTGCTACGCAGAGCTACGAACAGTTATGAAGTCAAACGAAGAACAATGAAGCGCTACGGAGAGCTGAACAGAGATTCTCAGGAGTACACAGAGCTTAACAGGGCCAAAAAGAACTGCAAAATACCACGTGTAGTTACGAAGAATGGCCCAGTGCGAATTTCTACTAAAATGTGCACAAAAATGTTCCATGGCAAATACACGCTACTACCGATTTGAGGCTACTAAAAAAAAAATATTTACCATAAGCACCTAACACGGAAAAATAAATAGATGTAAGTGTTTAAAATAATAACTTCTACTGCGGAACAAGTGTCCTTATTAAATCATTATTTATGAAGCTTGTTTCACAGGCCCAGGCTTCCTCGTGATGTATAGAGCTGAGACAACCTCTCTCAATGTAACTCACATGAAGGATGTTAAACACACAAGCTAACATCGGCGCTGATAGGGAAGGCAATACATTATATTTATTAAACATTTTCTTAAGGTAAGTCGTGAATATCAAACACATGCAGGAATATACGTATTCAAAATATGTATTTCAATAAATCAGCAGTCGGAGCAGCGTGCGTAGTGCATTCACTACGAGCATCGAGCAGCCGATGAAACGAAATGAATAATTACTGTACAAGGCACAACATAAATAGAGGTAGATAAAAACGGGTAACGACAGGATAGAATGGTAGCCATCCAACACGGCGCAGTCAGCGGCAGATCGCGCGGTAATGGCCAGCCTTGTAGCCCATCCATAACGAATTTCTTATTCATCGATATTAATACGGGTACATGACAACCGTCCGCCGCTGTACAAATGAGCGAAGCCGCTCACGGCGGATTATATTTATGTGGACACACTCTGATCCGCAATTAGTACGGCCAGCAACAACAACTAGTTGTCTTGTAGTTTACAAACAATGCACGTGTCGACTGATAGATGACTCGACAACTTGATATATGACGGTATCGACTACCGACTAGTGTTTTAAAAACCGGAGGTTCGTTTAAGAGAAATATACATGAGCTCAACTTGAGTTTCTTTCACAATATAAAAACTTGATTTATACACCAATTCCCTTGACATGTTAAGCCTTGTCAAAATATATAGCTATTTTCATTCACAATAAGTTTTCCTTACTCGTGCCTGCTATTTGCAGTCGTACTTAATTGTTTGTCAACCACGTTTAAAATTTTGAGCGTAATGTCTCATATAAGTTGGTCCAAAATGTAAGCAACCCGTAACCAAACAGGAGCTAAAGCTCCTAATTGTGTTTAATTGAGTATACTTGTAAATTAATAATTCAGCGGTTGCGTCTGACCCTGCGTTTGATCTCATAATGTACTTAGGGAAGAAGTATCGACCTCATTAAGAGCTAACACACCGTCTCTTAATCGATATTCGGCAGTTTAAACTTTTTATTTCACTTCACGATGCTCATGTTTTGAAAACGGCTTGGGTTACCTTTGAATTTTAAATAATTAGATGTTTGCGCAATCCGCATTTAATTAATTTTATCTGTCTGATATAGTGTATTTGTTATACGTATGAAGGTGTATCTGATTTCATAAGAGCTTTGTAATATTCTATGTAGTTTATTGTTGAACTATTAAAGAGAAAAAGAGTAGGAGTTCTAAACGTAAGTACATGTTTGTGTTACTGAATTCTAGTATCGAGTACTGACTAATTGGTTCTTAAATGCTACTTATGGCTCAGACTTATTCAGATCTACACTTTTGATGTTTTTCTAATGTATATGTGGGCCGTAATTATTGAAGGTTTGCATAAGCTCCTGTAAAGGTTAAACGCTACAAGTCTGTGGCCCACCTAACATCTGCAAATTGATGAAGCCATATAAAATAAGAAGATTGCCAATTTATTGTTAAGAAATCTTTTTCAAGATAATTTCAGAAGCTTACGCAGTTAATAAATCATCAATCATCATAAATACATCTGACAATATTATGATAGCGTACGAAGGTTTTTTTCAAATTAATGAGAGGTTTAGTTAAACACCACTATTGGCACATGTTTACATATTAAAGAACTAACGGATGTGAGGTTTCATTAGAAGACAGTAAATGGGATGACTTCCCTTATCAGTAAAACATTAGAGCTACGCACGGACTTGTCCGCGAGCGTATTTAGTTTCACGACTTACCTCTACGTAGTAATGAACTAAATTTAAGATAACTTTCTCCAGATGAATATCTAAATATTTAAAACGCGATAAAATATACTTTTAATGACTACCCTGAATGTATTTTATTAACCACGGGAAGCCGGAGAGCCGCTAGTTTGAGTTCGCCTCAACCTGATACAGATTAGAAAAATTACACATACGTTTTCTTTTATTGCCTCTAGTATTTTTATTTTAGATTTAAATTAATTGAACGCAAACAAGACTCAGTTTATGAGTCTGGAATATATGTGTCTTGTAACATCTTAAATTAAAGCGGCTAATGGAGATTAGTTTAGGGAGTTTTAGCATAATTTAGAGTGCGTTAACATTCGATGTTATTTTTCATAAATTTTATTGCCGCTCGTAACATTATGTTTCTAATAAGTAATCTCTTGTATATCATTTATCTGATCCCCGTTGTTGTTCTGTTTCGGACTGCTTCCAAGTTTTGATATCAAATTTTCATTCGTTTTACTTGGAATGGTGCCAATATAAAGCGATAGCCTTGTCCCTCTTTTTTAGAGGTCAAATACACTCTTGATCTAATACTGATATCGTGGCCTCATACTAAATCTGAAAAATCGGACGATTTTGTAAAAAAAAAATAGTCCTTTTTTACAGGTCCTATTTTGGCTGTATAGAATAACAGCTAAAATAGCTACTTGGGACATGGAACACTGTTTAAGAGAATAAATACAGTTTATTTGTGATAAATACTTCGAAAAAAATAATTATACAGTATCAGATATTTCAAATTATGTGTAAGGTCGCAATATCTTGGAGAAGTTTTGACAGTTCGAGTTGTTATAGTTCAGGACCCGTACGATGAGATGAAAATCAACGATGCTGAACGTCTGTTGGTAAATAATGACTCTTTTGGGATCTGAAAATGAAGAGCTTCAGCCTGAAACTTTCCATCGTATTGCTTTACTGGTCTGACATAGCGCCTTACCTTATCAGCTAACAATTTTTCATGCTGAATATGCTTGCTGAAAAACCTCTGGGTTGCCCCTAACAACACTTAACTATTAATAGCACAGTAGGTATGTCTGTAGAGTCTAAATTACAGTATTTTTTAATTATTAGATGCATTAAAATTCAATATTATCCTAGACATGCTATTAAATTATCAGCATATCTTGTTTCGTGTATTCCCAGCTTAATTGTTGTGAAGCTAGGTAACTATAAAACCGAAGGAATTATTGTAAGTGCCGTTAACAGCATCACTAATGCACTAATAAGACTGGGTGTCTTATTTTATTTACTCGACTTAAATAATTATATACGCGTGTTAAGTTAACATGCAACATTCAGTGATATATTTATTACGTTAAACACGTCCATATTATGTGTCGCGACGACATTATAAATTGTAGTCTATATATTTTTTTCAATAAATATTCATGAGTGATAGAGGCATTGCGATACATTACACGAGCCATAAGTCAACAAAACGCCGCGCAGGCGCAGTCTGGCGCCGGGCGCGATGCGCGCGCGCCTGTCGAGCTCGTCTTCGGTATATCATCCACGGATCCGGCCGGCATCGTCTAGCGACATGTCCACACAGTCAGACTTCGTATTTTTATGGCACTTTCTTACCATCTTATATTCTGTCTACACATAATTTAACTGTCATAACTATGAAAATATTATTTTAACGGATCATTACTTTTTATAATGTGGTTAAGTGGCGTGCCATCGTCGTCGTATGATTTTTATTTGAGTGTTAAATGAGAGAGGTGTTTAATAAATGTTATCCTTTTAGATGTTGTGTAATGATATGTTTATTCAGGTTGTTAATTTGTGGTGTAAATGGCGGCGCTACCGGGCATGCGGCACGGGCTACCGGTGGCGCGCTCTCACCGCTGTCCGCCTTCGCCCGGCACGCGCCGCCGCCGCCGCCTACACTCATATGAAACAACCTTACACACTCATATCGATTAAATATGTTCTGCAAAACAACACATATTGACACCGCAAATGAAAATCCATGATGTGTTCGCATAATATCCTGTCAAGAGCCATACTTTATTTTCTTAATTATGTGCGTTGTGTGCAATGTAAGGAGGGTTCTTGTTAATTAAATACTGTAATAATGAATATTCAATTTATTTATGTCGCAAAAGTTTAACTTATGGCTTTATATATTTTGGGGAAAATATTGTTTGTATTTTTTGTATGCATTTAAGTCGAGTATTCTTCATAGCCAAAATAAATAAAATGAACAGTCAGAACCCGAGGTTATGACTTACATACTTTATTATGACAAAACGAAAAAATAAATCTACTTACTTCATTTTGAAATTCATAATGAAGTAGATTTCTTTTTTCGACGTTTTGTGTTTCTTTGAATAATTGTTTAAATTATTTTAATACAAATATTATTAATTTTTTTAAACAAATACATACTTTTCCATTTTAAATAAATTTTAATTACCCACTATTTTAATTACATGGAATAAAGATCGTATCCAAACCTGCAAACAGGTTGTGCTAGAATTCTGGAAACATGTAATAACTATTAAACCTAATATTAAAATTGTTATACGTATTGATATTCTATGATAAGACAGCTTAATATATTATTTTAGCGTTAATCAACAAGTTTTTCCTTAAATCAATTAAAATGTTAATTGCCTCAGCTTTTTTTATTATTAAACTAGTATCAAATTTAACTGCGTTTTAATGGGCGCAATAATAAACTTTAAAATATTTGAAAGGCACGTAAAGCATGTAATTACAAACTTTATTATGTGGTGAAATCCAACAAATTTATTATTAACAGCTCTCTACTTAATAGCGTTACTTAAAATGTCTGAAATATCATCCTGTTCTTGATTTTGTAATGCTCAAATAAAAAGGATTCATTTTGTTTTATTTTAAGCAGTTGGACGTTTAATTTGCGGTCGTAATTGCATTTATTTAAATGATTACGAAATGACAATCGCTAACATGTTGTGTGCCTTGTGGACGGTGGAGTAGAGTTACTTTGTTATTTTATTATTATAGCACTCGTGGATATTTTGAAACTCTTTTCATTAGCATGGGAAATAACCGTAATTTAGGAGGGAATAATGATGAGCTTTGCACAACTTACTGTGTTAAAAAAAGTTAGTACTTCAAAGTAACAATTAATACACTAGCAACAAGTAATACACGTAACATAGAGAAACCCAGTTTAACTCATTACTATGTAGTAAATAAAATTAAAAAGCTCACGTACATAATTACGAAAAGTTAAAAGGATTAAGTTTTTTGAAATAACTGCTTTTCAATTATTTCTAACATTCTTAATTTTATGAACATTCCATATCACGCAGTTCAATTATAATAAATTAAATTAATAGATCATAGCGATCAGATTACTGTGATTGGTTAAAAAGTGTAAATATGATCCAATTGCTTCGAAGATTTTCACTAATAACAATAAATTAAATCTCCACGTCATTCCTGTGCTGCGTCCATTAGGCCAAAAGTTGTTCCGTTAAGTCAGTTATGATAATTACGTGCATCTCCTTAATAAATATGATTGCGGGTACAGTTCTCGGGCTCTTATAAAAATGGATGTTTGACCCGTGCTCGGGGGCTCATGAATATGTAATATTTACAAATTATTAATCCAACACTGATCCCTCATGGTTGACCAGCACATTCCTGTCCGATAGGCCGAGGGCCGACATTAGGCGCACGCGCATTATACCGATATCGATGCCGTCACTCTGAAGGCTTTATGAAGATTAGAAAATAGAGTACCCTCGACACTCCATTTGTGGCACTCACTTTTCTACCTTCATCATTATACGTTTAACAACGCTTTATTATACTGTGAATGAGCTATTACAGATCAGTGTTATTATTATATGCATATTCTGAATAACTTTCTGTATCAATATTCCAGTTTCCATTATGCAACATTGTTTTAGTGTAGTCTACGAATTATGCGAAAATCGTCGTAAATGAGTGTTTTAAACCTTAGAATGCATCAATACGGGAAATATTAAGGTGCACCTATGATGGTGCGCCAGTTATGTTTAAATATTTATGATTTCTGACTGACAATTAGTTAAAAATATAAAATTATTTCATATTAGAATCGAGTTAGATTCCAACTGTTCTTACCCAAAATGTGTCGAACGTTCAAACCTTCTTCATCCGACGATCAACCAACATTTCTTCATTATCTCATCGAGAATATTTCTATAATGAACTCAGTCATGCAAACATAAAATTTAAATGTATAAGTAGTTACCTGCTACCGTATTAAAAATATTGATAACACATATTTTGAGAAGTCTTTAATTGCTACTAATAATTCAATCCTATGCATTTCAGATAAGTTAAGTCGGTCGGCTTTGGCGTTTTAAAAGGGGACGACTTAATTGCCACTTCTTATGGAGACGAATAAATCCGTGGCGGTATGTTGGCCGCGCGGCGTCAGCGCGTGCGCATGTTATTAGTTCTGCTCAACTGTACCATTTGTATTGCCTTTACATTTTTATTTGCCCTGCACAATTTTTAATGAACAGACTCCAGGCTCGATCGAACAATGCGCATGATGCTTGTTTTTACTGAATAAACACAATGAACATGATTTATTCAAGTTACATGCGATTAGCGCTGTAGTCTGTAGAGTCTCATTATCAAAGAGCTTACACGACGATAATTTGGTTTATGCCATAATAGATGGGAAAAGAATAGGCTCAATAGTATTATGGTAAGATGGTTCTTTGTGTCGGCCGCGGCGCAGGCGCAAGGAAGTTCGATTGTTGGACAGACAGCGGCCGAGCTTTGTGCTGTAGGGAGAGTGGAGAGGAGCGCCTGCGCCGTCGCAGCGTCTCGTCAAGCGCAGTCAACCCTATCGGCTGAATGACGGCCCGATTGTTCCGTCGACTTAACATATCAATTATGTAGAACATAAAGCTAGATAGGCGGCTGAGCGACGTGAATAAAATAATTAACTGATTGGTGTTTGTATAATTCATCAAGTGGACGTGCGTCGTGATCGTGCGGCCACTTAGTGCTGTTATCAGATAAGCGAGCTATCTGTACGTGGTAGGTCACAATGGGGCTGTAAATGCACTCCACTATTGTGTGAGGCTTTTGAGAACGTTCATGTCGATAACAGAGCATTATGATTGCCGCCTTAGAGATGTTGTCGCTAACTGGACGTACTATTTCATTACTGTGCCTTTATCTTAAAAGTTAGACCTACACACATTGCCTGCCAACGAACGGTCAGATTAATCATGAGTTCTGACTTGATGAGAGTCTTGAATTTTGAGGCTTGAGTTTTGAAAAATGAAGAAAGCGTTGTGAGGAAAATGTTGAGTATTAATGTAGATGGGTATAAGAGTAGAGGAAGACCAAAGAAGCGATGGATGGACTGTGTGAAGGATGATATGGCTAGGAAGGAGGTGACTGCTGACATGACGAGAAATAGAGAAGTATGGAAGAAAAAGACATGTTGCGCCGAACCCAAATAAATTGGGATAAGGGCAGGAGAATGATGATGATAAGTTCTGACTTCCTTCAAATGTTATTGTTTGATTGTAACTAATATTATGGATCGGTACTGATTGCCTGCGTAGTGCAAGAGGAAAAGCTCTACAAACTTTGCGGGCTATAGGATATACCTAGATAGAAATCATTAATTTATGCTAGCGGACCTGGCAGACGTCGTTCTGCCCGGACAGCAGCGCCACCTACCAACCAATAGGGATGTTTAGTAACTTAAAAAAATATGATTCTAATTAGTCCGTCTGATAAATTATCGAAAAATATTGGATACATATTTTTGTTTTACCAAATCAATAAAAATTTACAAAGATAACGTCAAAGTTATGAGTTCCCCGTTCATGACGTCAATAACCGCTTAAAAATGTCATACTAATGTCTTAGAATATGACGTCACACGAGTTTTCAATTTACTGTATCGTCTTCATTGTTCGCATACGTGAAAAAAGAAAAAAATACGTGTCCGATATTTTTGGAAATCTATCTGACGGACTAATTAGATTTTTTTAATTAACTATTATTGTGAATCTAAACCATTCTCGAATCCACTTGAATACATACGAAAGTTTTCATCAAAATCGGTCCAGCTGTTTAGGAGGAGCTCAGTGACAAACACACGTACAGAAGAATTATACGTATAAATTCAAATTCAAATATTTTATTTCAGATAAACATCCATATAATGTTAGTAGTAGTAAAACTTAGCCTAATGATAGCACAAAGCACACACACACACATAGCATAGCATAAACACACACACACATAGCATAAAGTTAAGCACTTTATTTTCTGTATTAATCATCAATTCATGAAAACTTCAGAAGGCTGCCGCGGTATTTAAATGAACACATTATAATCAAGTTAACATTTTGCCAGTAGTGTTTATTTGAATCATTGAAGTGATTAAACAAGGCTTTGTGGGCTGCAAATGAACGTAATTACAGCTTGTACTCCTATGTAGGTTACTGACGAATTTCATTAACATGGGACTGTTCGAGCGCCGCGTTTGTTCAATGTGATTGTGTCCCTGCGGCGCTGCAGCGGTACTAGCGCCATCATTTATGTCTACTGACGGAAATTAAAGAGAAAGGAATAAAAATGTCCCGGCTAATGACGACCACGGACCTCTTGCGGCGTATGTGTAATAATTCGCCTCGGGGACGCGCCGCGCCCGGTCAAGACTAAATAATTTTAATTACATGTTATTGATAAATATTCTCTCCCGAAGCGGTCGGATCTGTCGATAACGCCGTACAATTAGGCGGCGAACTTTGACCCTACGATTTGTTGTGGGAACGGCGAAATTGGATCCCCGAGGCGTGGAAACGCAGCGCAGAGAACGCGCTCCACTTTGTCAAACCGTTTGTTTGACTTGTATTGTATTTCCATGAATATTTCCAATAAAAATCGAACAAAAGACGTATTGTGTTACAAAATATCATAAAAAACAAGCTTTTTATAGATATCGATGAAAATAATAATAAACATGTCCACTAAAGTATTAAATAATTTATGTGATACAAAACAGTTTAAAAGTTTATGATGTCGGGTGATGAATTTAAAGGTAAAACAATAACGAAATACAAGCATAAGCAACTTTATAAGCGGCTATAAAAGTGGTACCTACCGGTCTACGACTTAACTAAACACATGAATATTGTTCGAGGGGACAGCGACCACTCGCATAATAATCATGATTCGCCCAGCACGACTCTTTAAGTTATTACGCGAAAGATTGAACGAAAATTAGCTGTCCCGGAATAAAGCCGTAAAAATTGGCTGTATAATGGTTTCTTGTGCAATGAGTGCGATTAAAAGGTTGGTGCACCGAGTCAGCGGTCGCTGGTCAGCGGGACGGTGATTGGGAAGAGAGGCGCGATGTATGGAGGCACGTCGCGTTAGGGAGAGTGTGCCATAACTCGCGCGTCGGGTGGCCGCGTCGATGACCAAAAGCGTTTTGTCGCCATGAATCTTTACTAGTCCTGGCTAGGAACACAACTCTATGCCAGGAGCACCCTGTCCCAATTCAAATATATTATTATTTATTTATTTATTATTTATTTATTAAAACTTTATGCACAAGTAATGAAACCGTACAAAGGCGGACTTAATGCCTTGGGCATTTTCTACCAGTCTACCTTAGGGTGATGCAGAGACATTACACAGTAGGTGCTTAACAGAAACAAAAGTTAGAAAATATATATACCTAACTTATAAAAATAAATACATACATACATATATACATAAAATATTTAAAATTTCGAAAGATAACAAGAAAAACTTTAACAACTTAGTTGTGAGACGAAGCTGCCATCTTCTTGCGAATGTGCTCGCGAGCTTTCATTTTGAAAGTGAACTGACCGTTTACTGTCCTGATCTCATGATCCCGAGTTCATTCCAGAGGAAGACCGCCTGGACAAAGAAGGACGATTTTATAAAGCCAGAGCGATGAGAAGGACAACGTAGAAGACGATTATTAGCGGAGCGAAGAGTCTTGCTGTGAGCAGTGCATAAATATTGGCAAAGGGAAGTGAGGTAAGAAGGGGAAGTGGGCTTGTGAAGAATAGCAAACAGGGTTGTCAAAGCCCTCAAAGCTCTGCGCTCTCGGATAGGTAACCACTTTAATAGCGATCGCTGTTCAGACACATGATCGTACTTGCGAAGATTGAAGACGAATCGAATGCAGTTATTTAGAAGTCGGTCAAGTTTATTGAGGAGATCTGCATTCAGGTCATAGTAGCACATATCACCATAGTCAATAATGGGGAAGATTAGGGACTGTACAAGCATTGCCTTGATGTGAGCTGGGAGTACATTTTTCAACCGTAACATATTATGTACCTTAATTCCCAATGGCCCATAGTTGCGAAGACATGCCGAGATATTGTCACGATTATTCGAAACGTGAGTAATACACTTAACTTCGAACCATCAATCGATGAAGCTTGTTTAAGCAAATCTATAAATACGCATATGAAAGTTGATCTGATTTTTTGTGGGGTCGTCTGTGGCCCATTTATGGGTTTAACATTTTAATATTATTTTGCTAAAGGTCGGATCCTTCGTTAGTTTACGCTCCGGATGTTCTTTATTCATCCAAAACAACCTTTGAAAAGGTGAAAGTATGTACACGACTTAAGCTCTTGAGACATGATAATTAGGTTGTTATTATACTTTCTATTCTTTAACATTTCCCGATTAACCTCCTTGATACTCTTGAACTGTTTTGTTCCTTTGACATGTACACCTGTTTACAAATCAGTTTTATCAGCGATCATGGAAAAGTCAGCTATCTATGGGACTGACACTTTTAGCGACTTTCAAATGGATTTTCTGAAGTTTTTCAATACTACATGATTTTTAGAAGTTTTTCAATACGGTTATCCGCGCGGTTAGCTTATGCTACTGAAAAGCTTCATATTGTTACGTCGGTCATCTAGAATCATCGAGAAACCTCGCTAATAACTGAGAAGTACGCGTGAATTCTTGTAGGTACCTAATTCCATTCTGTAGGTAGTTAGTCCGCCGCCCGTCGTCGCGGTACTTGTATTTTAATTTCGACCGTATGCCTACGGCGTAAAGTAACTTCTTCTTTGTTGGTTAATTTATCTTTAAGTTTATTTTTTTGTTAATGTTTTTTCTGGATGCTTTATGGAATAGTAGCGAATTTTCTCGAGTATCTTTTGTGTGTTTGGGGTATAAAAGGACCGGGAGAGGACGAAGCGAGTCAGTCTACTTTGAAGCGAGACAACGGAAGGTTCGAAGAGATATCTAGTGCGATAAAGTGTTCAGTAGTGATTTGCGATTGTTTATAAGTGTTTTTCGAGTAATAAAGTTATTTCGTGTGTTCAATTGGTAGTGCTTTTATTTATCCCATACCCAGCTCGTAACAATTTGGTGTCAGAAGTGAGGGATAAATAATGCCGATTCTACCCAAGGACGACACGGATAGTATCCGTACTAGGAGTCAGCGACAACAGGGTATGGACCAAAGGCGATTTGGTGACTCTCCGACACAGACACCAGGCGGTGTCCAGCCTTCGTCAGAGCCAGTCGCTGGCCCATCCGGAGCTACTCCAGCATTAGCGGCGCCTGACTTGTCTGCCTTAATGGCGCTGCTGCAAGACCAGGCACGTCGTCAGGAGGAGCAGACTCAACGTCAAGAGGAGCAAGCTCGCCAGTTGCAGAAACAGATGCAACAGGACAAGGAGGAACAGGTTCGCCGTCAAGAGGAGCAGGCTCGACGTCAAGAGGAGCAAGCTCGCCAGTTGCAGGAACAGATGCAACGGGACAAGGAGGAACAGGCTCGCCGTCAGGAGGAGCAGGCTCGCCGTCAGGAGGAGCAGGCTCGTCGTCAAGAGGAGCAGGCTCGCCAGTTACAGGAACAGCTGCAACGTGATAAGGACGAGCAGGCTCGCCGTCAAGAAGAACAGATGCTCCTGATAAAGGATCTTCACGCATCAGTGGGCAAAGAGCTGAGCGTGATGAAGGAGCAGGTACAGCAGCACGACAACCGTATCGCAAAGGCCGAAATTCAGATCGCCGATGTGAAGAAGGCTTTGAGTGAAATTAAGGTTGGAGACGGGACTGTGGCTTCAGTGATTGCTGCACCTTCGGTGCGCGGGTTTAAAGTGCCGCCATTTGACGGAACATCTTCGTGGTCGGCCTATAAAATCCAATTTGAGGCCGTTATGAAGGCGAATGTGTGGACCAAAGCGCAAGCCATGACAGCGCTCACCTTGGGTCTCCGAGACCAGGCCCTTACCATTCTTGAGGCACTCGGCAAGGATGTGACCTACGAACAGCTGCTGGAGGCGTTAGAGTCTAGATACGGCGACGCGCACCTGGAGCACGTCTTTCGTGCCAAATTAAAGGATCGTGTTCAACGTAGTGCCGAGAACCTACAGCAGTGGGCCCTGGAAGTTGAAAAACTGGTTCGCAAAGCATACCAGTCCGCCCCTGCACTTATTGATGGAAATCTGGTTCAGGCGTTTGTAGATGGAATACGTGACTTGGAAGTTAGAGCTGCTGTGAGACTTGGTCACCACGAGACGCTGAAAGACGCCTTGGCCCATGCTTTAGAAGTGGAGGCAGTGAGGCAGGACCACCGTGCGCACCGCGTCAGGGAGGTTGTCGCGTCAACTGTACGCGACCGCCCGCAAGGATACAGCCCTAGGTGCTTCACTTGTGGAGAAAAGGGTCATCTTCGGTCGAGCTGCCCTAAGCGCAGCTCACAAAGGGAAGATCAGCCCCAACAGGGAAGGGTGGCTGAAGTGACAGCCCAGCCACAGCAGGGAAACGAGTAAATGCCAGGACTGGGGGGCGGGTGCTGGCTGGTTTTGAAAGAGCCCCGAGGATCTCGATCTCACAAGCACACGATGGAAACAGTCTGACTATCAACGGCGAAGTCAACGGAACTCCATGCAAACTGACGTTGGATACTGGAGCTTCTCACACGGTCGTCAATTCTCACCTGGCGAATCGGTTTCTTGGGGACTACTTCAATAACCACGACCGTATACAATTGTTAACAGCTACCGGTCAGCACATAACCGTCCGAGGCAAGAAGGAGGTGGAGTTAAAATTGGGTGATAGAATTTACCGGCACAATGTCATCGTGGCCGACATAGTGGACGATTGCATCTTGGGCTTGGACTTCATGCGGAAATATCGCTGTGAGATCGACATTGACCAAGGAGTGTTGAAATGTGGTTCCGAGGAAGTCTTCATGGAAGGTGCACCATCAGGGAAAGTGTACTGCTTGAAGGAAATTGTTCTTCCTCGCAGATCGGAAACGATCGTGCCAGTCAAGTTACCACCGAATTCTAGACACAAAGATCGGAGTGTTCTGATAGAAAGGGTGAACAATGACTTTCCATGGAAGATGGCACGAACTCTGGTAAAGGCCAACAACATCTCAGCTGTACGCATCCTGAATCCAAGTGACAAGGAGCAAGTGCTTAAGAAGGGCACCTTGATCGGGACTTGCGAGGAAGTAGCTTGGATGCGTCAATTGCAAGATCTACCTACCGGAAATCAAAATCGTAGTGGAAAATTTGACGTGTCAACGCTTTTAGAAAACTGTCATTTGACTAAAGGAGAAATGGACAAGGCTAAGAAGATGTTACTTCAGTACGCCGGTATTTTCTCAACGAGTGATGCTGACATAGGAAGAACTGGACTGGTTCAGCACAGGATTAATACAGGCAACGAGTTACCTATCCGTCAGCGACCAAGGAGACTGCCAGTTGCACGGGAAAAAGAAGTGGAAACCATGATTGAGGGTATGGTGAAGGATGGTGTTATAGAGCCTTCATCCAGTCCATGGTGTTCTCCTGTGGTCCTGGTAAAGAAAAAGGACGGCAGTATGCGCTTCTGTGTGGACTATCGACGACTGAACAACGTCACGAAAAAGGACAGCTATCCACTGCCTAGGATCGATGACACACTGGATACGCTGACGGGAATGAAGTGGTTTACCACACTTGACCTGAAAAGTGGTTACTGGCAGGTAGAAATAGACCCCAAGGATAAGGAGAAGACTGCATTCTCAACAGGAAAAGGGTTGTGGCAGTTTAAAGTTATGCCTTTCGGATTGTGTAATGCTCCTGCTACGTTTGAGAGGCTGATGGAGCAAGTACTTGCCGGGTTGATTGGAGACGCATGTCTTGTCTATCTAGACGACATAATCATTGTGGGCCGTACGTTTGAAGATCACCTTAAAAACCTCAACCGAGTGCTGTCGAAGATCCAAACAGCAAACCTGAAGTTGAGTCCGAAAAAGTGCTCGTTTTTCAGAAAACAAGTGAACTTTTTAGGACACATAGTTTCGGGGGAAGGTGTTCAAACAGACCCAGAGAAAGTAGTCGCCGTCAGGGATTGGCCAGTGCCAAAAGACAAAACACAGGTCAGAGCATTTTTGGGTTTGTGCTCCTACTATCGCCGGTTTGTGAAGAATTTTGCCGACATTGCGAAACCTCTACACAAACTCACTGAGGAAAAGCAACAATTCTGTTGGGACGAGAACTGCGACGCCGCATTTCAAGAATTAAAAGGACGTCTGTGCAATTCTCCTATTTTGGGATATCCTGACACTGAAAATGACTTTATAGTCGACACAGACGCAAGTAATACTGGAATTGGGGGCGTGTTATCTCAACGGAAAGGAGATCAGGAGGTTGTTATAGCTTACTTCAGCAAGTCTTTGTCCAAACCGGAAAGAAATTACTGCGTAACGAGACGAGAGCTGCTCGCCGTAGTAAAGACATTGCAGCACTTCAGTAAATATTTGTTGGGACGGAAATTCCAGTTACGAACCGACCATGCTGCATTGAAGTGGTTATTACAATTCAAGAATCCAGAGGGGCAAGTGGCGAGATGGATTGAACTACTGCAAGAGTTTGACTTCATAACCGAACATCGCAGTGGGAGAACTCACGGTAACGCAGACGCCTTGTCGAGAAGACCTTGTCCTGAAAACTGCAAGCATTGTGTCAGGCAAGAGACTAAGGAAGTAGTGCCCGTGAGGATGCTTAGAACGGATCTCAGCGATGAATGGAAGGAGACCCTACAACAGGCACAACAAAATGACTCGGACATCAAGCCAATCTTCGAGTGGATCAAAGCTGGTGCTCCGAAGCCCAAGTGGAGTGATGTGGCTGCGATGAGTTCCATCACAAAGAGTTATTGGGCACAATGGAACAGCTTGGAGATCCAGGATGGAGTCTTGTGCCGTAAATGGGAAAACGCTCGAGGGGACAGCTGTCATCTACAAATGGTTGTTCCTAAAGCTAAGGTACCGGATGTTTTACGGCTGTACCATGATGGATGCTCAGGAGGACATATGGGGGTAAAAAGGACTCTCCTAAAGATCAGAGAGCGCTTTTACTGGATCCACTGTCGAGATGATGTGGAAGACTGGTGTCGCAAATGTACCAGCTGTGCGGCTGTGAAGGGACCCCACACACGAAGCAGAGGTGCGTTAAAAGTGTACAACGTTGGAGCCCCCTGGGAGCGGATAGCACTGGACGTTGCGGGACCATTTCCAGAAAGTGACAGCGGAAACAAGTACTTCATGGTTGTCATGGACTA
Source organism: Diarsia rubi (assembly GCA_932274075.1). Taxonomy (NCBI): domain Eukaryota; kingdom Metazoa; phylum Arthropoda; class Insecta; order Lepidoptera; family Noctuidae; genus Diarsia; species Diarsia rubi. The sequence goes on along the minus strand of OW026424.1, from coordinate 10,961,931 downwards.
CTTCACAAAGTGGCCAGAAGTCTTCGCCATTCCCAACCAAGAAGCTACAACAGTCGCAGATAAATTGGTTCAGGAAGTTTTCTGTCGTTTTGGAGTACCCTTAGAAATTCACAGCGATCAAGGGAGGAATTTTGAATCACAAGTTTTTCAGGAGACATGTCGATTGATGGGTACACACAAAACCAGAACCACTTCTTACCACCCACAATCTGATGGAATGGTGGAACGATTCAACCAGACGTTGGAGAGATATCTGGCAAAAGTTGTGGAAAGCAGGCAAAAGGATTGGGACAAGCACATACAGCCGTTTCTTCTGTCCTATCGGAGTGCAGTTCACGAAAGTACGACTGTAACTCCAGCCTTCGCGAACTTTGGAAGGGAACTACGGTTGCCTGCAGATTTAATCACTGGAACTCCCCCTGATGTCCCACGCAGTGTAACGGATTACGCAAATGACCTGCGTAATAAGTTAAATGATGTGTATGAGCATATCAGACAATCCGGACAACAGATGTCTGAGAAGATGAAGACCCGTTATGATCGGAAGGCAAACAGTAGGGGTTTCGATGAAAGTTCTCTGGTGTGGTTGCATAACCCAGTGCGGAGCAAGGGAAAGTCCCCGAAATTGCAAGCAAAATGGGATGGACCATACCGAGTTGTGACCAGGATCAACGATGTCACCTACCGAATACAGAAGGGTCCGCGAGGTGCGCCTAAGGTTGTGCATGTAGACCGATTAGCGCGATATCACGGGACTAATGATGCTCGGGACGAGCATGTCTAAGGAGGGGGCAGTGTTACGTCGGTCATCTAGAATCATCGAGAAACCTCGCTAATAACTGAGAAGTACGCGTGAATTCTTGTAGGTACCTAATTCCATTCTGTAGGTAGTTAGTCCGCCGCCCGTCGTCGCGGTACTTGTATTTTAATTTCGACCGTATGCCTACGGCGTAAAGTAACTTCTTCTTTGTTGGTTAATTTATCTTTAAGTTTATTTTTTTGTTAATGTTTTTTCTGGATGCTTTATGGAATAGTAGCGAATTTTCTCGAGTATCTTTTGTGTGTTTGGGGTATAAAAGGACCGGGAGAGGACGAAGCGAGTCAGTCTACTTTGAAGCGAGACAACGGAAGGTTCGAAGAGATATCTAGTGCGATAAAGTGTTCAGTAGTGATTTGCGATTGTTTATAAGTGTTTTTCGAGTAATAAAGTTATTTCGTGTGTTCAATTGGTAGTGCTTTTATTTATCCCATACCCAGCTCGTAACAATATATTGATCCAGTAGTATGTCGTTGTAGGAACACGAAACGATTTGAAAGTGGTTGAGGCTCTTATGAACGTTACTAAAGTCATGTGACAACGTGGAGATCAGCGACACTACCTATAATTAGGAATGTAAATCTCACAATGAGACCACCGATTTTAATGATTTTGAAACCTCTTGAAAAAAAATGAACAATCCTAAAATATAAAGTCACTATTCATAACAGATCAACACTTTACTACACCGTCGTCGTACTTATCATTCAAAAGTATTTTCTTAACCGAATTGTAGCATTAATGTCGTTATAATCGATGGATAACCTCAAGCTATTCAAAATGTCAGGGTCCACTGATCCGATATGAAAGTTCATCACACCATGTTCATTATGGTATGTAATAACGACTCAGATGACTATATCAATCTCTTAAACGGTTTTCCATTATCATACGAGATTACCTTCTTAGGATCGCTCGAAACTGGAATAAAATTATTCATAGAAAAATATAGTCTAAGCGTGGGAATGTGGGGCTATTCAGGAACGTGACAAATTCTTTTTCTAATTAGTAAGAGGTTAATGAGTTTAGATACATTAATGGTTGTTATTGTGTTTTACTTTGTGTGTTTGTTTAAGTTCGAATTGTGTGGGTTTATTTTTCTGTAGATTTTTGTTGCTATGGGTGCCTATCTCACCCTATTATGCAAAGGGCATAAGTAAGCGTTAATATTTAGTTGGAGGATTTTATGTTTACAGAAAGAGCGAAAGATGGCTATTTTCTCAAATGGCTATTTTGAATATATCTCTCGGTTTTTCTGTAAACATAAAATCTATTGTAAAAGACCGGAAAGTTTTCCAAAACTACCTAGCTAAACCTCAGAATACTATCTACTTACCTAATTGTATGTTTAAATATTTTATAGCTAGAGTTTTCTGCCATTAGTACAATGGAGACGCACAATCTCGACATTTGGTAGGTGATTGTCCAATCAAAACGTTATTTGTCATGCATCCGAGTCATTGTGGAGTGTTTGTCGGTGGCATGCACAGAATGAAAGGCGATGTGCTTCTGAATGTCGATTTAATTGCCAGATAAGTCGAGTACTCGCGCAACACTATTGAAAGATAATGGCTTAAGATGTTATGTAGCTTATTCGAGATCCAAGATTGTGTGCGGCCATTTGTTGCGGTAATATTGTTTATATGATATTTTAATGGTTGGTTTTGCTTATTGGAACTAAGCAGATATTGTATTCATTCCAATAAATAGCGTTTAGTGTTTATGGAACTTGGCTATTAGATAACACTACCTTTACGGCTTAATATAACACCAAGCCTGTAATACTCAAAGGGTTAAGCACACAAAGATGACATTTAGACACGCCACATAAAGATGCACAAAATGATTAGTGGTACATCATCTTGCCGTTATCTCATTCTACTTGATCACCGTAATACGTTTTGAAAAAAATAGTACTTATTACCTTAGTATTTCTGTGCTGCCGCCCTACAATATATGTATAACTAGTAATTTTACTATTCTAAGCAAGCCTATTGATATTTCAATTTAAAGTCAATAAGTCCGCTTGTCAGTCCCGGCCTAGCCCAGTTGGAAACAAAGCCGATATACCATAATTCAAGTCATGTCTATTGTTTTTTACCTTTCTCGGGTAAGCCAACACAATTCCATCTGGTGTTATCTTTGCATATCTGAGACAGTTGTTGTTCCAATAAGCAATAATCCACGCGAATGATAAATTCAAATGGTTAGCTACTCGAGTGGGCGCCTAAACACTACAAGGGCTCATAAACCGACGGGTATGGTAATATAGAGGCACTGTATCCACTCGCTATGTACATGCCCCGACTTGCACTGACAGTTGCTACGACCTGCCTGAAAGTGGCTCGCTGAATACAGACAAAGCAGATAATGCAGATTTTACGGCAAATTTTTACAAAAGCAGTTTTTTTTTCAAAATTAGCTTTTAACAGCCAGTAAGTATTTATGATGGGCAGACGACATAGTTGCAATTGGGGGAACAATCTGGATGGCTGGCACAGGAATGTGGAGATAGGCTCAAGAAAAAAGAGACAGCACAAGAAACCAGCAGACGGTGAGTCCGGGCTGTGGTTGATGATGGTGAAGTTATAATGAGTTCGTCCGTTCGTCGCTATAGGAGTACTGTCTACTAATACTTTAGACCTGATTACCTGAATAATTCAAATCCATATCAGTCTGTCTTTAAATTCGTTTTTTTTTATTGTTTTTGCCCATGCTATCATGGGCAAGCACACTGATTTGGGAATGTTCAGACAGTTTATTCTTTATAGCGCTTGAAATTCAAGTAGGTACTTGGTATACAGACTATTCAAATGACATCAAATAGTGACGATTACGTTAGAGCCAGCGACCAGCGTTGTCGACATCTGACAAGGCGGGGACTTGCCGTCGTATATAGCAGATTACGAGACAGAATCGAGGCACATTTCGTCACGGATCTGCTGATATTTCAACAGGACAGTAAATCCGCGCGAGGCAACGACAGGCCGGCGGATAAATCACGCGAGTGGGCGGCTGCGCGCGCGCCGATTCCCGCCACTGTTCCCGCTAAATAACTGCTACCGTTTACCTGCCTCTGATCATCTGATATTTGATTTAATGTTGCTTCCAGCACCACACAGCGTGAACTTAAGTAGATATCATAAATGTTCCACAGACCACATTCCCCTGTCTATCGAGTTCCCCCTTACAAGTTAAAGGGAATTTTATTTATCAACCGTCTAAGCTGTCGAGAGCGCTTAGCGGATGTTTTACTTAAAGCTCATTAAGCTGGTATAGGTGCAAGTGTGTTACTATTAATAAATACCGTTTATACGGAGAACAAAATGATAAAAACTTAATTTAAACTGTTATTACATGTTACTGTTAGTACATGAAATTACTTACTTTAAATCAGCGGGTTTTCACAATGGACCTGTGGAGGAAATACAATTTTATTTGCAGTAACATAAGTACCCGTATGGAGAACAATCTTGTAATTACAGGCAAGATTGCCCGAGGTAGTAATGTTTTAGTGCGAATTAGAGAGAAGAGGCTACCCTCAATTAGTTGGACTATAAACTGTTTTACTGCCACTGTTAGGCAGGAGAGAGAGAGTTTAATGCCAATGTGGTGATTGGACATCGTTATACATATTTCTGTCATGCCTCTAAAACTGAAATACTGCCAGTAAAACAGAAGTATCGTCCAACATAAATAACACGTTTATTATTTAGATCAATCACACACCTTTAGCTTTATAACATAACAACTAATTTAAATAATGTGAAAAGTAGGAAAGTTTTAGCTTTTATACATTTTCTAACTTATATAGACACAATCGCTTTCCTGGATTGCATAAATTGTGTGTCACAATATTCTATTTTATTACTATTGAAATTAAACGAAAGCCATTTACATTGGGATGTCTTCTTAATTGTGCTCATAAAAAGCCCAGAAATAAGCTTTTAACACCTTACATGGAAAATTAAAGCTATATACCACAGCTTCTGTGGGGTTTCTAAAATTCTTGGACATTTCTGTCACTTAGGCATGCACACTATGCATAGGTATGCCTATTGGACAGATTTGAGTTCATGACATAAGTAAGAGATACTTTGATTTGAGTTCATGACATAAGTAAGAGATACTTTGATTTGAGTTCATGACATAAGTAAGAGATACTTTGATTCAGTTAAAATGAAACCGACTACCTAAGACATTATTCTTTCACATAAAGATTGCTTAAGTTATTATGAGTACGTAGCCAGAAGTATGGTTCTTATATTTTTGGTCCTTCCGCTCCAGATGCAGAACCAGAACGGAAGCCTAAATAAAGATTATCACGCGTAGGTGCAAATATGTGCTCTAACTTCCATGTTATTAAACAGGTAAACCCGCAAGCAAACCCTCGTGAACAACGTTGTCCATACAATGATCAATTTAATGTAATCGCTGTCATTACACGTGCAGCGTACTTCCCGCGCTAAAGTCGCATTTTGTTAATAAAAACTAAAATTACATGTCGTGGCGAACAAAATGGTCGTTTCTGTATAGAAAATTAGCGGTAAGTGAACAACTCAATCTACGTAAAGATTATTAGGGATATTTACTTACAGATAACTTAATAAGCAAGATTTAGCACTTTACCTGGATGTAGCCGCATGTTTTACTGCCCATAACAGCATTTTAATGGATTTGTGGATGCTTAAAATCTCAAATAGCTTTTTCATCGCTTGCACGTCCATAAATTAAAATTGTTCTATAAATAGGTTCACAAATACATCAACTTCAAACGTACCTGCAAGTGTGAAGATGAAGAAAGCAAGAAGAAATAAGTGTTGTTGATGTTAGGTTTGGTTTCTTCATTTACAAAATTAGTGGGTATAACAGTTTGGTGCGTATATACAAGCAATATAAGGTTATATTGCTTGTATATTGACATGGTGTCGTAGTGTGTATGTGTTGATCACGGTAGGCTGGCCCGCGTGGCGTGCGCGCAGTCGCAGCGCGTTCCTATAAATCAGCGGCGCCGGCGCACGCTGCTCGCCGATTAATCGCAGCCCAGCTCTACACAAATCAAAATGTAAATGGATATAGTATGTTAAGTGCGCCGTGCCTAGTAATAATGATGTTAGCATTAGGCATATTAATTGGCTGGATAGGCGCTATCTCTCTGCTACGGGCAACCGCGCACGCCATGTTCGCGCTCTTTAGCCGTTTCAAAATACATCTGCGCGCCTATATAATACATGAACCTCAGCGACACATGTTTGTATTTTTGTACCATTAACTTAAAACGATTCCATATTAAAAAGACAGTTACGAAGTCGTAAATACTGTCGCTTTATAAACAGGGTATAAAATTTAATTATATGCTTTATTAATGACACCAACAAAATGAAACAGAATAAAACTCGTACTACCTAAACGACTAACATCGAGGCGAGTTCAAAAGGGCCGCTACCTAAATACGGCATTATGCTGTATTAAGAGCGTTGTTACCGCGGAATCATTAAGGGTCCACAGCTTATTGAAATGAAGAACCGGATCCCTAATGAATGCCGCAAAATCAAATCGCCATCGATTTTCAGTCGATACAACGTTTATATGCATTTAGTGTCGAGCGGAGACAGGCGGTGCGCGCGTCTGCAGTGCTCAGCTTGCGCATGCGCCGGCCGAGCCGTGCACGCAGCCTGCGCGAGCGCCTCTAACGAACCCACCCAGATACTATTTTAATTGAATCACTTTTAATCCTTCACAACAATGAACTTGACGAAAATTATTTAGTAACACCACCAATAAACGCAATAGTTATTTATTCCGTTCAGCATCGGTTTATATTATTTTGTGAACGGTGTTGACTAAAATAGGTACTTACTATTAATTATTAGAAAATTGATTCATGTTTTTTCCGGTTCCTAAATGAACGTATCCAATCAAATACTGCTCATATTAAGACTTACGTGCAGCGATAAAGCTGGCAAGTAATTTTGAATCAACAACGAATAAGTATAGTTTAACATAAACGTTTTAACTTTTGGGAGGTTGCATGAGAAAATATTTCAAAGCAATTATGCGTGATGTAGGCAATCGGGCGGAACGATAAACAACTCTATTATTGACATAATTACTTTACAGACCGACGAGTATTTTTTCAGCCATTAAATGTTAAGAACTAACATTAATGTCTGTTATAATTTTGTTAGCAAGATGTTATTTTATGTGCAGCTCGTTGCCTACAATTTGTTATTAAGTAGCCTGTTCAAACAGCCAGTCGGCGATGCTACACTTCTGATCATAATTATTTGTTAAATGCAATAACTTTGATAGCTGTTTTTATAGCATGATGCATGGGAATAAAATTGTAGAAGCATGTTTGTTTTTATCATTATTTTAGCAACTTACTGTGATTTTCAGCAGCCTATTAATCTTATGCAAATGCATTTACTTATATTTTTGAAGTTAAATCGTAATGAAGCTGTTGACCTAAGGCCTATTGTGTACCCTACACAATCGATATATAACTGACAAAGAATGAAAGCGATATGCCCAAATAGCTACAAGCATGGTTATCAAGAGACTTAGCGTAGCCTGCACCAGGCAGCCGGCTCCGAAGCACACCTATTAAACTAATCGCTGCGATAACTCACCACGTGTGTCCCTCCCTAGTCTTATAATTTCAGCGATTCGTATTTATAATGTTTAGACTTCCTATTACCTTTTTATAGACTGCTTATTATAGACTGTCATAGATTTTATTTGGTGAACACTTATCATTTCGGATAAGTGTCTTGATTGAGTGTGTATCTTATCATTTATAGTCATAAAAATGAAAGTAACTAATTAAGAGGGACTTAACATATATTTGTTTAAGTGTTAATTGACTCCAGGGTATGAGAAAATTAGTGGGCAACAGAGGTGGAATGAGTCGTCAATCATTATGAGTTAACATTCGATGGACACGCAACCATCGCTGCTGGACACGGGGAGAGACAAGACGCCATAGATTATTATGAGACATGACCCTGACACATCTCATCAATTTTATACCCAAATGACGTTGTGAGAATACGTAAGTACTGCTATTTTTGCGTTAACCGAGAAATGTTCTTCTTAGCGTGTCGATGACAATCTTAATTGAGTCGGCCCAGAACTTTGAGGAACTTTGAATTTAGTGGCGTCCATCAGTTCCTGTAATGAACAAACAATAACGAGAAAAGGTACATACTATGTTGGCGGACACTCTCTCAATAAGTTGAAAGGCAGAGTTATAGGACTTGAAAAGTTGACGAAGCAAATTAGCCAGAGTAGGTACTTTACCTGTGTAGTGTCGGACAGTGCTGCATGGTCTATGTCCTGACAATGTTGTAGATGCAGCTGATAACTGCTGCTGGATATACATCGTCGTGTACGGTTAATTGATCACTTCATTATTTTGCGTGTCCGTATAAAAGTTTCCAATTAAACTCTACTATTAATTTAATAGATAATTAAGAAATGCTCGTTTAATTAATTGCAGGTAACTTTTGAGAATTGAAATCGAGGTAGGTAATTTACTTTATTCAAATGAGATGTGTCGGTAAGTGGTTTTAGTTGTGTGCTATTATTATTTTCTTGTGCTTTATTGGAGTTTCGTGTTCATTAAGTGCGGCCGTGGTGTTGATGGCTTATTTAAATTGACTTTAAAGGGTTTGTATTGAATAAAGCATACTTTAAGCTTGATTTATATCGGAGGGTAGAAAAAGACATGAGAGTGTGATAGTATCGGTAGATTTTGTCGCCAGGAAATGACGGCGAGTGCGGCGGTCGCTTGATGTGGTTTTATTGTTGCGCGCGCGCCTCGCGCCCGTGTTCTATCGCCGATACGATGCGCGCGCGCCGCCACTGCCCTCACCTTAGGAAAGCGATATTTTAGCGACAGCCTACATGATTAATTTATAGCTTCGAACCAATATTCTTGAACATAAATCCGATTAAATGTGAAGATAAGATGATTTATACAATTGTCATCTCGAAGGATCAATTCTGCGTGGATGTATCCATATTTTTAGATTATGAAATTGCACGTATATTATTGTAGCTAAAGATATTTATCGTATAATCGAGTAGAGCTTGGAAGATCTGCAAGTTTTCTAAAAAGTACGAACGTTATAAATGAAATAAAAAATTGCACCGATCTGGTATCGTAAGGCAGGGTATTTATTACAATGTCAGTTTTACTGGTGCTCTATTTATAAACTACCAGTTTAGATTTAAGTAAACTAAAGTAGTCTGAATACTTTAGTGTTATAAGGTATTTGCATCGGTCCTTAAGAGGCAGGCGGGCCGTGGCCCTTGCCAGCGGGCGACCGATGTTTTATGTGTTTTTAGATCTAACTACAGTATTGTATAAGTAGACAACATACTTTCCGTACCAAACGTATTGATGACTACCCAGCGGTGTGTTTTACACGGTAAGTACAATTTTGTTAGACCGTTCTTTATTAAGTTAAGTCACGAAGGAAATGAGGAGTTGCATGGGCCGATGATTTGTGATTATTGGGTCTTTTCTCTATATATTTTTGTAAGCTGATTAAAGGACTGAGGCAGAACCTCTCCATACGAAAAATCTTGTCGTTGTTCGCCCATCAAAATATCAGCAAGGCTAAGCTTTTTAAAAGCCTGGTTTATTGGTTCACCACGGAATGCCTTTTTTTGTTTCTGTTTTGGGAACTAATCAAATGTCTCCCCCAGCTCTGGGCAGCGGTTGGTAGTGTCAGACTTGTACTGACTAAATACCAGCCATGTTCCTTCTTAGCCCTTTGTGTCACAGCCGCGGTATCTCTTTCGAACAACCCGTAGCCCAAAAGGGCGTCGGCCCTTGCGGGCCTCTTATTCCTTGTTGCTGACATCTCTGATGAGGCGCGCGTGGAATACGAACGCGCCGTCGACACGGCCTGTCGTCGTCATAAGACGGACGGACGGTGCCCATTACTCGCCGTCCACAGGCCCGCGCCTACGATGGCCAGAAGCCATCACGTGGCCCCCGACGCCCGGAGCGTCTCGCGCGGCGGCTGGGACACGGTTCTCTCCCTCTCACGTTCCGCCACCTCCTCCGCTAGCATCTCTGCTTCGCAGAAGGAGACGATGGCGTCCCATTTCCTCTCGCCCCGGACCATGACATGCACCAGGGCCGGACGCGAGAGGTCACCACGAGAGCACGGCGGGGCTCCGTCCAAGCGGGGCAGACCCCCACGGTGTGCTCCACAAGTATCCTTCGGCCGATCCTCGCAATGGTAGCATCCGGGCGTTTCCTCCCACTTGATTCGGTGCAGTTACCTCCCGAAACAACCGTGTCCGGTGACGACCTGCGTCAGACAGAAGGTGGGGGCGCCGTGGCACCTCTCCAGCCACGCCCCAAAGAAGGTACTTACTAGCACTATCGTGGCGTGCCCTTAGAAACTTATCTGCTGGCCACAAATAAATGATTTGTATAACTAAAGCTCTGTAAATAACTTACTAAAAAGTTATCTCATTTTATCAATTTCGTATGAATACCAACAAAAAAGTATGTGTATATTATGTAATCAAAACACTATTTAAAGGCAGTAAGTAATAGAAAACTTGGTAAACCCGTTTTTTTTAAGGCAAGCTCTTCGAAAATTCATTTTCCAAGTTATGGTATTCAACGGATTCAAATAAAAATCATCCTAATGAACACATTTTATGACAAAATGACCAAGCTCTGTGTGTCCGTCCATCTAACTACTGACCAATCAACGTTTTATTTATTTTCACTTAACTCCCCAAGTCCCATCCACGTCATGATTGCTTTTACTCTACTTAACGATCTATTAATAGCTAATAATATTCATGAGTCTCTTAAAAGATCGATCAACAGATAACGTAGAAATATTTAACGCAACCATAAGGTCTTCATCACAATTGTGTAACTATTCCCTAGGCCGCAACGTTCTGGTGTCCCATTCATTTTTGTTTAATTTGTAATTTTCCCAGTAATTAAGACCAGCCTCGTCTGTTTAATGCAAATGAACCTATTCTCGATCATTAGTCCGTACACGTTCTACTAACGTTACTTTTCGTTAATTAATCTCGAGATCTAACGCTACGGGCCCGATACTTGATTATTATTCACACGCAACTAAAGACATCGGACAAAATGCAGTGTAATTGTGAAAATAATCAAGAGGGTCACAAACGAGCTCTACGTAAATACATTCTAGGACTTTATAGATCTGCAAGTGGAAAGTAGTAGGTTTAAGTTTATATTATAATAGCGTTTTATACATCCCTAGTATTTACTTAATTTGTGCGATTGTCAAGTATATTGTTTTAATGTAAAATATGCAATTTTATTGTATACTTGTGTTCAAAAGTAAAGTTCTGTGCTGTTAAAACCAATACTTTAGTGTTAGTTTAAACAGATACCTTGACCAGTCTGTGACTCTAATGTATCCAAAACCTCGAAGACGTTTCTTTTACTGATGACAGATTTACTCAGCTATCTTCCTCTCACACGATTATCTTAAAGTTTGTCACGCATATTGACTGGCGTGTCTATGTCGCTAGATTAGCCCTTTCCCCCGTTAACGATGTTCATTTTTGTAGCAGGTCGCGCGCACGCCACCCGCCTTCTCGACATTATCAATAAAAAGTTTCCAACTCAATTTATCTTATCGCACGGTAGTATCGTGAGTAGTTTCCACAATGAACGACGTGCCGATATCTACCAATTTCTAATCAGAATGATCCACCTTGTTAATTAGTTTCTGCGTAGGGAAACGCATCTAACGCTTCGCGATTTAAGGTCTATTATTGTTTGAGCGATATGTGACATTTATTTTTAATTTAATAACTTAATACTTCGATAGGTATAGGAAGGCAATGGTGCGCACGCTATCGGCGAGCCGATAACCGCGTCTGTGCTGTCCATGTGCGCCCAATCAAAGTACTTCATTAAAATCTTATCGACGCTAGATAAATCACCTAACGACTGCGATCGATTATTTGGATAATTAATGGTGGTTTCATAAATATGTTGGATTCTTGTTCCCGTGGCACTGGTTTAGATGAACTTGCCTTAGGGGAGCATTGTGTCGCCGGCCTCGATGTTATGCTGTGCCCAATTGACGGCTAAAAGGAAATTTTGAATCATTACCATGTGATTTCTAACAGTAATATATTATAAGATGTATGTGCATATGTTTATTTTTATAAGATGTTTAAAATTGTTTTATAAAACAGGCATTCGAGGTAGTCCCAAAAAATGCTCTCGTGACGGTTTGGACTTGTTCTTGACTGATTCAGAAGGCAGAACACAGACGAAGCTAAAAAATGAATGGGCGACTTCTTTGCCTCGCAGTGGGACAAAATAGGTGCATTTTTTGGGGTTGATAAGATCACGAGCAATGGCTGCCAAGTGTTGATGCTCTCTTCCTTAAAAAGACTACCACTGCAAAGCCTATTTGAACGAAGCACACAAATCACAGCCTCTAAAGTGCCTATTTATCGCACCTGTCTTCATTTCACGCACCTCCTGAAAGACTGATTGCGTGATAACACATTCATACGGTGGCCAAGCTAACTTTTATAGCGATGCAAGATGTCGCAATAAATGTCAGGCCTCTGCCGAGTCAGCGACACGCAATGTGTTTGTTATGGTGCTTTAATCACTGTCAAGCTTTTATACGTTCCGTATCGTGCTTATTATCTTTATTAGTCAACATATATTATCTATAAAGACAGTTTCCTAATCTTGAAACTACCAGTGTAATGTGACACGGTTAATTACGTACTCTTTTAGTGCCGACATAATTTTATAATGGTTGGCGAGTGGTTGGCAATATAGCCTGTCTGTTGTAGTGAAACGCAATACTTTTGCTTGCGTTAGCGCAGGTCGCGTGCAGCGGCCCGTCGGAGGCACCTCGGCAAGAGATCCACATCAGTCCGGAATAAATGCTATCCTACGATGGTATCGCAGGCGCCCGCGCCACCCCATTAATCTACATCAGCACGCGCTCGCTACCAGATTAATGAAGCAGATAAACCTTAAATACGACTACAGATGTCTGCTTCTTTAACGGCAGCCGAGAGATCTGTATACCTCTCGGAGACAATAATTGATGAATTAAACGGATTCGACGCTTTTATGAATGTTAATGATAACGCTCGATCGGTCGGCTGATACGGATGATACGGCCACCATAATTAGAATAAATGGTTGAAAAGCTTCGGCTAAAATTGATGGCTCCATGTGGAATCTAAGTTAAGCAGCAGAAGACGAGTGGTTAATGCGCGTTCGTCTCGTTAACAGTTCGATACCGATCTGTTAGCTCGCGTGGAATTGTCGCCACCACTCATTGCCGCAGTGTTCTGTGTGCCAACGTCCTTATTTATGCTGCGACATACTTTTACATTAGTATTCATTTGTTTACAGCTTTTTTTTAATTAAAGATCTGATTTAATAAAGACAAGAAGCTCGTTAACGTCACTTGTACTTGTAGCAGTATTTGTGATTTATAGACATGTAGATCAGCATATCTGAATCTGTGATGGTTACAACTGTCTCTTTGGTGTAATGGTTGCAAGAACGACTGCGCTGCATGAGGTTCTGAGTTCGATTCACAGGGTTTTTCACCTGGGTTTTTTCAGTACCAGCCACGGAGTCTGGATCTGTGCCTGGTTCATGTCAAAAGGCCCCCAATTCCACGGGACTTCAATAAAACTGTCAAAATATGGGTGTACTTATGGTACACCTCTAAAATAACCTATCATAAAATCATGCCTGACATCCAGACATGATTTTTGATAGGTTGGAACAGTACAGTGTAACGAAACATTGACTGATATTTCTGTGTTGTTATAGGTATACGATTGTATCGCTTGTGTGAGCAGTTCTCTCGATGACTGTTCATCTAACCTTAATTGTTTCAATTGAAAAACTACTTTTCACACAGCGACGGGAATTGTTAATTGATTTTACAGTTTATTTAATTTAGGGCAATTCGATTGCTCAAACTTTTGTTTTATGTTACCAAACATTTGATACGGGAAGTACCAAGCCTACCAACAAGATTGACCAAACATAACATAACATCATGTCTAAATCACCGAAGGGTAAGAGCAAAGGCGTGCCTACTTATTAGAACACCCACATTTGCCAGTTATGTTTTAAGTCCCATGTAATATGGGGTGAGCCTATTGGCATCAACTGCGCGCAAATCCAGACTTCTCGTAGCTGATACTGATAAATTCCTGATGGAAGAAGCCAATAACACTTTGTCCGACGCGGGAATCACACCCGGGACCTAATGCTCAGCAGTCACGCTTGAGGCCACTCGACCAACGAGGCAGTTAAAATCTTATAAAATATTAAAAAAAAGTAGGTAAAAAACTAAAAAACCCGACTGAAAAGACTGAAAAGCAAAAAACAAGCACATTTTAAATTAAACAAAACTTGGAAGCAGGCGGGGTCCATTCTATTTTCATTTCATAATTTAATATTCAAATGAACCCCGCCTGCTTCTGTCGGGTTTATTAGTTTTATAACTACTTTTTTTATTTCTAACTTTTTAGTTCTTTAGTGTTATTGTTCTTTCGTTGTTCGCGTAAAATACTTCGCAGATGATTTAACTTTTGTGTTTGTTTATAGAATTTGTGGCTTTGAATTAATTTTAAACATATAGGTGTATATTTTTGTAATCTCCTTTTAAAACCCTTCATTTTGATACCCTACTCGATGGTAATGGTTTTTTTATTTTATTTTTTCAAATCCACGATTTGGCCCCCAAAACCAGCAAATATCTTTGGTTTTTTTCATTTTAATGTAGCCAGTGACACTCGCGCCATGAAGACGAATCTAACGACGTACTCGTATATTTCATTCAAATCCCTTCATCCGTTTAGGAGTTATGAGGGAACAAAGAAACGGACATACATACATACATACATACATACATACTTACATACATACATACATACACGCCAAACACATAACTCTCCTTTTGGGCTTCGCCACAGTCGGGTAAAAAGACATAAAAATTGTTTTATTGCCGTTGTCCGTCGTGGAAGAATGTCATAAGAATGTTCCACATTTGAGTAGCGTCAGACATTTCAAATCCACCATAAAATCGATCGATAAGGATTATTGTGTGAGTAATTAAGGCGGTGTCACAAGTTAGGCCGTTAATCTTATAGATTGCTATCGGAGATGATCGCGTGTTGGCCCTCACCCCGGCTCGGTACAGCGGTACAGTGCAAACACTGCGCCCGCGCACCACCCGCCACAGACTAAATAATGATCCTCCGCCTCGTTACACAATATGACTTCTTTAAAATGTCATATCTTACACATACGTGATACAACACGTTAATGCATTATTCGTGTAAAAGCTTTTTCAACGCCAATACGAAAATGATTTATTTTAATACTCTCCGGCTACAGAAAATACATACATAATATGAATATTTATTCTTTGAAAGCCATTTTACCATTTCACTCATTTGCTGAATATGCAGATGGAATATTTTTTCTTCACTACATTAAGAAAGTGCTCATTTTATTCTTCCGTGTGTGTTAAGAAGATAATCAGGGTTTTTTTTCATATCCCGACTCTTTGATGTGTCGGCCAAATGACACAGTTTCTGGAATTATTTGCTCACCCAGAAGCAATTAAAAGATTTGTGAGATTATAATTTATTGTTAGCTGTTGTTTCATTTAAGTACATAATTATGTTACTCACGCTGAAAGTGTTGTAAGTGTCATAGGCAGCATAAGACACTCAGCGCCAACCCCAAATAAATGAAAGATGGTAATGGGAAAGGTGGCAATGGTATTTATAAGAGAAAGATAATGCTATTGCTAAAAGTGTCATAGTTGTTTTGCGAATATATACCCAATTCAATAACCATAACAACTGTGACACAAACCGCTATTTGTTCAACTTATCCGATGCACGAAATTACTTGAAGCTTTTATTTTATTTCTTTTTTTTGAGAAAATAATCCGCAATCATAATTATGACGATATTTCCGAGGGATGCGCGTACGCTATCAGAATGTATAACCGCAACGTTACGCTCGCCAACAGCGCTGTCACGCCGCCGACCTACGCCGACCGTATTTACTTTTCAACCTCACTAACAGATAAAAGTGTCATAATATTTATACCATAACTTAGCTTTCTTACGAACCACCGTCGTAAAGTTAACCGCGCTTTCTAGACACACAAATGCAGGAACAATATGAGTCGTGGCCTCCAGGAATAAGGTTTAATTTGGTGAAATGTTAATGTCCGAGATGTCCCCCGTTATTCAGAGCAGATCGCGGCCGTCATTCGATAATGTTTCTAGTTAGTTTGCAATAAATATGAGAGTCGGAGAGGCCGAGGCGCGGCCGGTGATGTTCGCTCAGATGACGGTATGGACTATCTAATTTTATTACCAATATATTGTCATTAAGTCGATACTGATCTTGTTATACTCACAATGAGAGGTACACGGACCCTCGACGCGCCCGCGCCAGTCGCCGGTCTCTCCCGATACAATTTATATTCAAATGACATTCGCTTACGCTCTCAGGAAATTTCTCACTCGTCGGATTTTCACGTAATCTTAAATTGATGGTGTCAACGACTGGGCAGACGTCAAAACCCCATAGATAAGCATGTTTACCTGTATTGTAATTGGATGACCTTTGACCGCGCAATCGCACTATGTAAACAAAGATTATGGTTATAAACTTAATGGGACAAATGTGTAGATATTAAATATGATGTTTATTATCTGTCGAAGCCAAATGTACTTGTGTCCACTTGTCTGGTGCAATATTTGTTTGAGTTAGCTATTAATGCCAGCGATAGCGGTAAGTCACGAAGCGTCCCAGAGGTAGTCACAATACGGATTATCTTACATGGAGAATTAATTAGTCAATCTATAAGCAATGTGCTGATTGGTGTGATTACTGCGTGGTGTCATTCAAGATTAGGTGCGTGATGTCACGCGGTCTTACCGACCAGCGTAGCCGCGCCGCGCGCCGCCCCGCTCTGGGAGGCAACCTCTTCTCACGGGTATTTGAGCCAGAACTGGCAACTATACAAATAAAAAATCACCTTGTGTACAGTTCACGTCGCGCTGTTTACAGGCCATATAAACTGACCGTATTTACCGTGTAACCGCTCATCCTCCATTTAACGCTGAGCTACTTTGGTAACGTCTAAATTAGAGAAGTGAGAAAAGCTAACGCTCGTAACCGTATTCGATCGACGGTAAATCGTGTCGATAATATCTTTTTTGACTCTCTGACTCCCATCACTTATTGTATGTTTATTCAGTCCCGTTGCCGTAAAGGGAAACTTGGCTGTATGTTATTAGATCCTAATTTTGTCAATGCCTATATGATTTTTGTCGGCTCCAAATAAACTTACTTTCTCATGTTTTGTTACTTATGGTTATTACATCTTCATTGACATAAGTCTATTCACACGAGATACGAATTATGTCTATCGACACGAATATGTAGCTTTGGCCATGTGTACTGTATCTCGGATAGTAGATAGTAAAATATATAGTGGAAAGAGTGAATATGCCAGTACTTCAATAAAAACCACAAGTTATATTTCCCCTACTTACAACAAAATAAAACAACGATATTTTATTTACTGTCATTGCTTTTAACAGAACATGGCTGTGTGAAACTAATTATAGGTATCAATTGACGCATTAATAAGATTATGAAACGTCAATGTTGGCTCTCATGGGGGGTGTCTGCACTTGATCATCGTGGAAGTTCCCACCGACGCTCGAAGCTTGCGCCGGATTAACCAAACAAGCAAGCGTTAATCCCTTCTCACGTGAAATCTCATGAAAAGACGCGTAGCAATTAATGTTATTATTGATATATACTCGGGTCGGTCCAGTGAGCTCGACGGCTCGCCCGGACGCTGCGGTGGTCCGGCCGTTAGCGCACCGCCGATGGATGGCACCACTTCATCATATTAATAACCTTCAGCAGGCTCACTCGGCTTACGCGCCCCTAGATTAAACGGCTCATTACGCTCTATCTTTAGGCTAAATATTAATTGAGACATTTCGAACTACTGTCAAGAAATCGATACGGCGAAACAAATGAGCATCGATAAATAACATCCAGACGAAGCGGTTTATGCTTTGACGATTAAGGAAGCGACCGTCATTATGCCCAGCGAGGATTTTGGTGAAGAGCAGAGCATAAGGATCCGTGCAATCAGTCGGATCGCCATTCTTTCTGTTAATCGCATTATAAATTGACGTAGCGGTCGCTGCACAGGCCTTTGTCGGCGTCGTAACGGATGACTACAGGATTTATTCTTCAAAAATAATGATAACAAATTTAATCTCGGTGTCTATAATTAGTCTACCGCTTTAGAGTTTTATACGCAACCAAGATGTCGATAAATGATTTTATGTGTCTCTCGCCTTGCAGCATTATTGACTGTTTATAATTTCTTGATAGACACGTGTAGTCGTTTTAATAAGAAAATAATGTGTTATGATATGATTCTGTAACATTTGTGACTAGATTTATTTGTGTCTTGATTTCCCGAGTCCTTGCCAAGATACAAACTACTAGCGCCAGCATACAAATAGGTACTAGTACAACACTTAAAAACCCCATTTACTAGCAAGACACTGACAACACTTTATGATTTACAGCGGAACACGGTAGGTTTAATAAATAAATAACCAGTAAACGCCAACAGCGATAATGACAGGCGAAAACTTTGTATCTGATATTGTGTTACGGAAATTTTATCTTTGTTAGAGCGGCCAGTAGTTTATGAACATGATTGCAGTCAAATCAGTGTGCAGTAGAAGCTTAGTGCTTGGCGCGGGGAACGTAATGCGTGCTGCCACGCGAGCCCTGCGTGTACCCACGGCATTACTCAAACCTCATTTAGACCTAACTACGTTGCATTGAAAGGAGCAATTTTATTGTACTCTATTGATTCCGTTGACAGTCGAAGAGACGAAGGCGCACGTCTTGCTGCAACTAGTTTATATTTTATTCTGTCATTGTTGCTCATTAAAATATGGCAGAATGTTTTCATTTGGATATTAAAATGGGTTGGCTTTTGCTATGTTGGGAAAAGAGGATACAAGAATATAGTGTGCTTCGACATGTATGATCGCTCTGCAGAAAATGTTATTGTATTAAAAATCGAAGGATTAAAGTCTAAAAGCTACGACAAAGATGTATTATGTTCATACCTAATCTAATCGGCGGATATGTTTCCTCTATCCCAATTCCCTCTCACAATGTCGATACGTATCAGAGGTTGTGCAAGTTCGAGTACCTTCGACAATAGGTCAATTACACTGACCGGCGCCAGACTAATCGTGCGATTGGTTTTCAATTAATGATTTTTGTCTCAAATGTCAGATAAAGTTGATTCTAACGAACAGCACCTAATAGGTTACGTTAAAAGCTCTGCATTTCAAGGATGTAATTATTTTAGTATTTAAGGAGATACAAAATAAACCTTGCCTCGAGGTACACGGCTATTTTTGTTATTCTGTTGCATACCAGCGCATTCAAATCTAATTTACAACTACCCTCATTCAAATGACATCATTACAACAAGTGCCCGCTAAGGAGTGACAGCGTACACCAGAATGGTAACTCTAGTCATAATAAAGCCACCTTATGTTTGCTCCATAAAGTCTACCACGATTGTAAAAGCAGGAAGAGTTTTAAAACCATTTCGTTATACATCGCGTTTCTTTATCTGTCATATTGGTAAGGTTCTGTGGTTAAAACGTAATGAAATCCAAAACATGGTTGGAAAACTTTTTGAGTCGCGCGGCTACAGTAGCATGTGAACATTGCAAGGTTTACATGACAAGTGTTTAGCGAGCAGGCAAGTTTAGTAATCAGGCTAGATAGTACTGTTAATTGCTTACACATTGAACTAAATACCTTCTCAAAAGCAATATTATTCGCAAAATATGCGAGTGTTTGTATTGCCTTTCCATAATTTAAACGAAGAGAAATTCCTTTACCGTAAATGGTGTTCTATTGGCATAATTCTTGAGTGTGATTTAGAAAACAGCAATATAATAATTTCATAAGTAACCGGAACGGTGGTGAGTTCAATTATACTTTTGGATTTCGAGATTAATGGGGCGAAAAGCCTCTTATCTTATATTCCATCGACTTAGGACCCTATTTAGAAAAGCTTAAATATTTAATTTCTCAACACTATTTTTACTTAAACATTGATCGTCGTTTTTTTAGGGGTGGTCAGACCTGCAGGGCTATTGCGTATAGTGTACATCAGTTAACTGTCAAATGGTTCCATTTTGTACTAAACCATAACTAATTTGACAGTTAATCCATGGACAATATGATAGCCACTAACATTTAAAAGATACGCAATAGCCCATGCTGATAACCACCAAGGAGTTAAGTATGATCCAATACTCAGTAACTAGTAAAAGTCAGAAGCGTCGGTCAGACTGACAGCCAACCCCAGCATAGTTGGAAAAAGACTAGGCAACTGATGATCATGAGCGATTTTCAGTACAGCTCTTACTGGCGGATTTTTAAATGTAATTTGTATTTTACTGGTGGATTTTTAACTGTAAAATCTGACCAGTTCCAACCAGTCACGTTTGACAATTAAATTATGATTTCTGTACGAGACCGTTTAGACCTGTAAGATTTTTCAGAAAGAGACTACTTGATGATGATGATATTGAACCTATCAATAAATAAACGATATGAAAGTTCTGATAGCAATCTGAGCATAGCGGAAAAGTGAAGTGTGCCATTATAATTTCTCAAGCATGACGCAAATTTTGCTATCAGAAAATGCATTATTGTGGTGCTTGTCGGCAATGAACTAGCAACCTGTCGCCATTTGCTGCACCGTTATATAATCTGAGCCCATGCGGTATTGCCGGACGCGGAATAAACTTATATCACTCACAGATTAACTTGTCTTCAGCAATTTGCAGCCATTTTTCCTTGAACGGTAATATTGTCAACCAAGAGTACCTATGGTTTGCATGAATATAATGTAAATCTGTTTAATGATAGAGCTATAAATTAAACTAGGTACTGAGAAACATCTCTGGAACGTTTTGCCGGATCATTACTTCTTCTGTAATGGTTCTGTTATAGAGTTAGTAGACGTTGGTTGGCTCACAATATTTAAGTTTTACAATGCATTACCAAACACTGTTCCTAAAATCGATCAACATAAGAGTAAAAATTAAATCTTTAAAAACCTGTTATGAATTATTATTGTTTATTTAAGAACAATATAATAAACAATTGTGAATTATTATCTTTTGAAGCTTACTCATCTCGTCAAAGAGACGCTGTTGAACAAAGCCAGATAATAAGTTAACGTTCTGAATGCCTTTTACTAGAAGATTTAGTTGAGTCTGCCTACCCCCGAGGAACAAATAAGTGCCGTGTGTTTTAGTTTATTTAGTTTGTGTAACAATACCCTGGCGTGAACTCAACTCGCATTTCGATATTCGACTCATATGAGCTTTAACAAAGCTCGCATTTTGACTCTTAGCACACTAATAACAGGGTCCAAATTTTAAAAGCTTCTACAAGCTTTTTCTTCATTTAGAGTGTCTCAGAACAGGCGTGAGTTACGATTTGAGTTATTTATAACGTCCAGTTTGTGCAGTGAGTACATAGTCCTTGGCTTCATTGAACTCACGAATGATCTTAATTAGAAGTATTGTGGGGAGAAGTAAATTATGGTCGAAGAGGCTTTTGTGGAGCCGTTCTTCCCTGTCCCTTCTTCATCCGGCGGCTCCCGGTAAATCATGCGCGTATCTGATGTTCGACACCCGGCTCCACGTCTCGAGGTGCATGCCCCACAGCGTTGATTAGGAAATTAATGAGACCTTAATGGAAGTAATTTTAATGCCGTTTAATTTTTATGTCTTGATAGTGATTACATGAATTTTAATGCGCAAAAGCAATAAATGTCAGTTAACTGTATTTGATTTAATGGTCGATCTACATATATTGAAGATGCCGCTACAAATTGACTTTGTATATGTGTCCATTATTCATGGTGTACGTACGTGTAACGTTAACAATGCATCTCAGTTAGTGTCAGCGTAAATTATGAATTAATAGAGTTTTTTACTATGTTGTTCTGGGAGCGGGCGGAGTGTTTACACTATTGTATCGTGTCTTATGAAGAACGTCCGAGATTTCAATGATGATTTTCCGAGTTGTGCACCAGGACTGCTGTGAAAGACGCTCATTACACTGCTAAATTACTAAATGGCGTGAGCTTGTTGCCGGCAGCCGGCCCCGACCGCATTCTGCTGCTTTAATGCTCGTATTAGCCGATAAACAGTTCATTTGCGTGAAAAATAAACCCAGTTAGTATAACAAACATCGTCGGTATGCGAAATAAAACGAGAAATTACTGAGGTACTAACAGGGTTCCGCCAGTTCTCGTTCAACTGCCCCACGTCTATTACGCAAATACACTTTTCTTACAAATCTCATGCCATTTTTTACCGACTGACTTTGTGTTTACTTTCCACTTTGAATGTAGAGACAAATATATGGAAAGACGATCCTCTTTTATAAACACTAGTGAACTGTAAAAATAAGTAAACAGTCAAATAGTTTATCGGGTACTGGATATGCCCTTGATGATGATAGGAAAACTCTTTGAAACGATTTCCGGAATACTCTTTGTTTGATTCGGCATTTGATTTGTTTCGAGCGTTGAGCTTAACAAACTAGTTATCGATATCGTTAGAATTTACGATACGCTGTACACATTAAAACGATAATGTGATAAATTATTTGGCATAAAATTATTTGGACAGTCAATAAATATCAGTTGTCAGTCCGCATCCAATAGGGCTGTGATGAAGATTTATAGATGTAGGTGCGAAAACTGAGTGTGACGGTAAATAACAGGTGACGGCGCGTAAACACGGCTGAAGCAAAAAGTGAACATGGTGAGGAGGATTAACTGGCATAAGTGGTGGAGGCACCGGCGTCGGCGCAGGCGCAGCACCACGCGACACGCCACGCCACGCTCGATCCCATATCGACACGCAACTTGACGCATGGCGTACGTCTTAATGCATCCATTAACATAAACATTCTCATCGTAAACACTTACTGACATTCGTATAAATTGTTTTTATACGTTTTTGGCATCTTGTTTCTCTGTACAGTTTATCCAAATAATGGAAGGTATGCGCCTGTTGATACCGGGCGCGGTTATCTCGTTTTTGGTAATAGAATACCAGGAATATTTTATCAACGCACGACCGAGTAATTTAATATAAAGCGTATCACTAAATGATCTCTGGGTTGCGATGACTATCGCGAGGTTAATAACGGTGTTGGAGGTTCCTCTACGCGAGACACGCGTCCGCGATATTATCGCCTCCGAAGCATTATTGATGGGATCCCGCCATAACCAAATAGCCCGCGGACCACGTTTGTTTACTTATCTAACGTTTGTTAAAATGTTCTATTTTGTGACTAATTGAAAGTCGCGCAGGCCGTTGAACCTACGTTTATGACAGGTGGAGCTCAAAATGGCGTTTTCGTGAGATTGTGGCGCGATTGTCGACTACCAAGCGCCGATAAGAACGTGCCTTTTTCGTGCTTTGTGCGGGCCTTGCCTAATTGTCGAACAGAAGCTGCGCCTGCGCCTTAACGAGTGCTTCAAAAGCCACGTCGGTTATGGAAGAGAAACGGTATAAATTACGTTTAGTGCTGTTAAGATTGCTTCATTCATTCTTGTCGCGCCCATTGAGTAACTTGGCTACGAGCGACGCGCGACGCAGCAGCGCAAATTGCGAACAATGCTACGTGTCTGAGAATAAACTATCTGCTTCGGCTATTCGCTATTGACATTTAATTTTCTTATACCAACAACAGCCGTATTAAGGCCTAGATAAAATCTCATAAAATTCTATGCGAGTTAAATATCAAATGTAGGTATTCCCATTCGTTCCAGTTGCCGGTGGATATGAAAGAGTTAAACGGGCGCGTATAGCTGTGCATGCATTAAAAGCTTGTTTGTTGCTCTGGATTAAATACAAACTATAGTCACTTCGAGTTGCGCGTTATCTTATAATTAGTTTGGTTTCGTTGTTACTTAATTACGTACACAACTTTTCAATTATTTTTACTATAAGTAATTTATAGTTTCCCACACACGATGTAGCCGTTATTTGACAAATTACGACTTGCATAGATTTCATAACCAGTATGTTTAGTAGACGGCAGTTAATATTGTATAGCTGGGTAATAACTAGGTATAGAGCGATGGAATTTAAGTTGCGACCTAACACGCTTAACTGATTTCTCGCGACAAGCGAGCCTTGACATTTGCGATGCGCGTGCGGCGGCTAACCATTGACCCGTAGCACTCACTTGGGCTAACATGTGGGACATATCGTCCGCTACAGCGCGCATTAGTGTCCATTCATACAATACACCATTATACCTGTATGTTTACGACTGAATCACGACATTTTACATCGGCTCTATGACATCGAGTGCTCACTGAGATTAGGGACAATGAACTCGAAGCTTGATTTTCAATCACCAAGATGTTACATTGTATTGTCGATGTCGTGGATAGCTATCGAAGTGTTATAATAGTTCACAATGCTCGTATTTTTTCAATTACTCTTGGAAGGTTACTTTACGCAAAATTCGACTGAATGCTACGATTTAACTACGTGTGTGCTACGGTTTGCCACGTGATCCGTCACTTCGAATAATTTAAAACGAAAACTGATGTGATCCTCTCTGTGACATTCATCACGTTGTGAATAATTATGCAATTATTCAGTACTGTTGATAGAACCAGTCAATAACTCTTATGTCTTAATAGTTCATCTGCTCTACGAAATACAAAGTTCACTTTAGTATAACGTATATCCATCAACAAAGGTGTAAACTCCACATATCACACCTCTCGAAGGTTTGGTATATTTTTATATTACCTGAATACACAAGTGGCGCTGGAATGCTAATAATATGGTAACAAAATGTATTGGGTCCTATAGAGATGCAAATGTGGATAGCTACTCCGATAAAACTCGAAACGTTATGGCTTCGCAGCGCGTCAAGCATTCGACATCCAAAGGCATCGGTGTTTTTATTTTTATCGAAGGGATCGATTGTAAAGATAAGTTTATCGTAAGACAAGTAGCGGCCACCCAGAGTCGCTGGCGCGGTATCAAGGCATCGCGCTAGCCGCCCCGCCCGGACATGCTTGCATTTTATTACATCTGATAACGACTAATTCGCATATACGTCAAATAATTGAAACGCCAGCTGTGCTACCGCCGAGGATTAGGAAACTGGAATGTCGGCGTTACGTCTTTAATATAAGTAATCTCTATAACGTGATGTTACTTGAACAACAGTGACGCCTTCTAGTTTTACGACACGAGAATATATCGTAGATCTTGTTATTCGGATTTAAGTCGTATGGCACGGGTTGGTTGGAAGTAGTAAATGTAAATACGAATACCTCGTAATAGAATGTATCATGAATATATCTTATTGTATGAGTAGGCAGAAACTTGAGGTTTGATGGGTATTTTATTCTCAATATATTTTTATTGATTACAAAACAAACATTATAGTCACGCTATTTTTACTGTCCATAGTATGGTATCGACGAGTACCTTTTCATTTCTTATTATTTTTTTTAGGTATAGTTGTGTAACGTGTAGACGAGTATTAAAAGTATTTGCTTTTAATAACTACAAAGCTGCCCAACAAAAATATAATGCATAATTTGTCATAAGCAGTTACTCTTACTCATAACTTAGTAATTACATCTCATTACGACGTTGTGAACTGCGATATTATGAATGGCTCGTGTTTCTTGAATTTCACATAACTTACTTTATGTTACTTTTGTTGCACTAACATAATAAATGGCGTTTTATGCCACCAAGAATGCAAGTATTTTGTATTAACCAAAGAAACACTGAAAGTTGTATCGACGATAAGTTGCAATCTGTTATCTATATTTACAAATATTGCAATAACGACACCTCCTAATAAGTGCTAATGTAGGACTCTGCAACGTTCATACAACTTTCAAGAACGAATATAGTAGGTATTTTATTAAAGCCTGGCAGGTAAGTAATGGTAAGGAAGACACTCATAATGACAGACGGTACTAGGGGACGATGGAGAAGGGGCAGGGGGGAGGGTCAGAGGCGCGGGCGCGAGGCTTGATTCAAGATTATATTAAATCGACCGACAATAAATCACATCTCACCTATAAAATATAAATCAAGCGTGGCATAAAATACATTTATATTGTTTTCACTTCGAAATGACAATAAAATGTTTTAAATTCATGAGTGATTTAATACGTATATCGATATAAGTGTCTAACTAAGATAAGAGAGATTTAAATATAATATATTACCACTGAAATTATATCGAAGATCAAATTTTTATTGATGCTCGGAATTTGATTGTAATCCGACTTTTATACGACAAAGTTTACGTTACATACGAGAGATACAAAAATATTTTAACAATCAACTCAATCAATAGATTCGATATTAAGATAAAATTCCTAAATATCTTAAATAGAGTTGAAAATAACAAAACAGAATAGTTCTATTTATAATTATTAATATCTAGAGATGTCTCAATTTCTTTGCGAAATAAAATCCGATAATATGTTCCGAAGTTTATGTGAAGAATGAATTCTTTGATATAAATCAAATGTGTATAAATACTCGTATTAAAGTTTTATACGACGTTTCTTGTGTAAAACTTTCAAAGGGCAACGTAAACATATTATTTTACTGATTTTCATTGAATTTGCTGTACCATAATAAACTGGGTGGATTTTATAATATTATATTTAATGTTACGTATAACTCACGAAACTAAAATCGTAAATAAATCATACCAAAAATACAGTACAGTCGTAAACAAAAGTTATTATACTTTGTAATGCAAGTTACACACAAAGTGCATTGTTTTTATTCATGTCCGCGTTATGAGGTGTCTGGCAAACAACGAGACGTTCAAATAAATACATCAATCATATGACAGCATGTTGTTAAATGTACATATTATGAATGACCTCAATGTGTAAATTACGATTTCATTCATACAATTGTTACTTATTTGTATAATAATTTTGACTCTGTCTGTACTGCAAACAACATTTTAAAACACATATTTTAAATATTTTACGTAAATTATAAGATTATAATATAAGTAGTTTATAAACGATTTCCAATCTATGCTATGTTTTCAGTTTCGCACAAGGTTAAAATCGACGTTTACGTACCCACAGCCAAATTCATTTTGTAAAACTTCTTCTCTAGGAAATTGCAATAAGAACGTCCTCGTACTTGTCATATAACTTAAGGCTATCCAGTCTACTTAATCACAGATGAAAACGTCTAGCAATATCAGTTTATATTATTTAAGGTAAAAGTAAAGTTTATTGTGCACTAACGTTATCCTAAAATACGTAACGGTTATTATATCTGCTTAAGTCTAAGGTGTGGTTTATAATATTGGATAATATTCGATAGTAAAGTCCCGCATCGAATTGCATTAGACGCACTCGGTTTAGAGGCGATAGGCGCCATGCTCGTAGCCAATCTTGCCGTTTTTAATGCTCTACACTTCAAGTATTGATGAGACGAGCTTCAGATCTATGAGGAAATCAAATTATAAATAGGTTCATTTGGAGGAAAATTTACATAAAACACGGTTTATGGTTTTTAAAAAGAAAACACAGAAAAAGCAAAAATACAAACGCATTCGGGACCCATTGAAATATAAAATTAGGTCCAGCCTGCTTACAAATGCACTTATTTTTGCTTATCAGTTTTAGAATATGAAAGAATTCACACACGATTTAAAAAAGTTGACGATCTTGGTCGACTTTAATTTTTCCAAATTTTCACGATGTGGAATTTAAGTCGAATTAGGCTCATGTGTTTGTCTTCAAAGCGCCAGAAAGGAATAAACAAATATATGAACTGTTAAACGCATTACCCTCCTCAAGTCGGGTAAAAAGAATAGAAGAGATAAAACAACAAAATAGTTTATGTATAGAAGTTGAGCTGCTGTATACTTATACCGGTATAAATATTACAGTAATTAACTGTAGGAAACTAATTGGTTTCACATTAACCACACAAGATATCTGCCAATCTACCAGTCTTATCGTACATTATCGCTCCGCAGCTTATAATTACTATTAACAGCATGCCAAGCACGCACGGCCCGACTTAATCCGTGACACATTAGTTATTTGGACACTCACCTATTTTAACATAAAACTGAAATCACTCCTGAATCACTTTTCAAACTTCAATAATCAAGAACCCTTGAACCACCCTTACCAATCGCTTGTTTTTGGGCTGAGGAAAAGCGGCGTTTGAAGTTTCTCTGCGGGAGAAAGGTGTCCAAAATGAGGTTATCTGACGCACAACCAGAGTTGTCGACACAGCTCACAGAATAAATGAGAGAAATGAACCGGCCATAATAGCCATAGAACCGATGCCTGTTAGAGTAAACGAGGTTTTGAGTGGAGACCGCGAATCGGCAAGTGCAAGGTGGCAGGGTGGCTGCAAGCAAATTAATGATAGTTCCCAATGTGTGTGATTGAAGAGGCGTGTGCCTTTTTTTTTTTGGGGGGTGGGAAATCATCAAATAACCCCTCCCGCTCTTGGGCAGACCGAAAGGGAGTGTCAGACTTCTACTGACTAAAAACCACCAATGTTCCTTCTTAGCCATATATGTCAAGACCGCGGTATCTCTTACAACATCCCGCAGCTCCGACGGGAAGGCCTGTGCCCTGAAATGGACTGTTGTAAGCTCATCATAATGAAGAAGCATCTGCAACGTGCTATGGGACATCCAGCCATCTGCTTGTCTCATTCATACTCTAAGGGCACGTTCGCCATAACTATAACTATTGGGCCCGAGTTGACTCGACCCAGTCGTGTGTGGCATCCTTTAGTTGGACAACGTTATTATCTTGCGCATGTTTATTTGTTGGTCAAATCTGAAAGTTACAAAGGAGATACCGCTAATTATGACCATTATTACAGGTAATTATTGGCTTGTAAGTCGTTTGTAATGGTGACTAACTCAACTACATTAAAATTGATTAAATTGTTACTGACTCACAAGTACCGAAATAGCAATACGAGTGGTTTATTTTCACCAATTTCAGATAGGGTAACTACAAGGTGTTGTTTTCTAACGCATTTCTTGCAAATGTACGATCTCTTAGTAAATTATACATAGTCATAAATTAACTGACACACCTTTTATACAAATGTTAAATGCACATGTTTTTATGTTTACGAATGAGTAAAGTTATTTCCTCTAATCTGAATGTTAACGGATATGCATGAAGCACGTGCCGGTCGTCGCGTCGCTTACACTTTATTGGGTTGATTTGAGCAATTAACGAAACTACGATAATATAGGTTTGTGATGGGAAATTAAAAAAAAACATGCTGTACACTCTAAAATTGATGTGTTTGTTTAGATTTTGATTGTTGGTCGGTTTTTAGAAGAAAATGTATTTTAGTGTCTCTACAGATTAGGGTTCAAAATGGTGTGGCAGTGATGAGGTGGAAAGCCGTGGAGAGTTATGTCCTCTACATAGGTAAGGTTATTTCTTCACCTCGCCTGAGACTATTTCGTTCTGTCGAACTCTTAACTATTGACGTTATCTTGATTTACGCACTTTATTAACATTTTATTGGTCGATTGAGCGAGTTTCGTAAGTAGTTAGATTGGCGTCGAGCGGACGTGTCCAGCGAAATCATTGAACTGCATGAATAACAAAAGAAAAACTACCATAAATAAACTCTCAAATGCAGTTTGTTATTTTTTTTGTAAATTATTTTTAGCCTTCTAGACATTTATATTTTTTGAAAGGTGGGTTTTGACATTGCATGAATATTTATTTTTCATCGCGGAAAATGTTACTCTAAATTTTGGCATTTTAAAAACTAAGTTTATTTGGCTTAGTCTTAATGCTCAATAAGACATACTTAGTAGGTACAAATTGTGTAATTTTCTCGAATGGAAAAGTGGTCCATTGAAAACCAGGGATATTAGCTGCACAACCGATGCTGTAGATGATCGGCGGTTCTTGGTAGTCATTCGCTTCACTTACAGAACATAATTACATCGCGACTCAATCTTTGGCGCAAGTCTTTTTCTGGGAAGTAATTTATTTAGACAGGGAAGGTTGTGTAGCTCCTGTAGGACTACATTCTCTGTCCGGGAGACGGGAGGTCGTTTTGTAAGCTCGTCATTTATTTTATAGGTATTCACTTGCAGGTGGTGCTTTTGCTTCGAAATTCTATATGGTTTTACATAACATACTATTGTGAAATATTTACACCAAATTCCTAGATATTTTCTTCATGTGAATTATTTTAAAAATTGTGTAAAATGTTCTAGTTGACTCTGGTACTACGTTATTAAATTAACGTCACAGCGAAGAAATATTTTGAAACCAGAAAATTATTTCTTTATGCTTTGATAAGATCATCAAGATTAATTTCTAAATATACGTAACACACAAGAAGTAAATAAGTTATTAAAATCAAATTGTAATTTACGATAATCATAAAGTAAAGATTAGGTTAGTTCGACGGACGAGTTTGATTTAAATACATTCCAGCTCTTCACATAAATACTCATAGATACGAAACGGGACATTCTTGTATTAGATATTTATGCTCCGTCTCTGGTGAGGTCCACGAAATTGTGCCATACGCACGACAATAAAAAGTCAACAATGAGCGCAGTGGCCACGCGACAGGACCCCCCGGACACCACCTCCGGAATAATAAATGCGTTTATGATCTATGATCTGAAACTGATACTTATAATGGCTTCTGTATAAAGAAGCTGCACCAAAACGCAGCCGGCGCGCCACTTCACATAATAAATAACCTCAAATTGCTTGTAAAAGGTAAACTTTTATCTGTCTGCTTTTGTACACATGTAAATATTTGTGTTTAATCTGACGTCGACTTATTCCTTCGACCGTTTACTGGACTCGATTAAGGCCAAGGTGTAATGATTTGTGCTTATGAACTCAACTTAAATAAGGAGGTTTCACATTGTAAAGTTAAATAATAATCAAAATTGATTTACTTGATTAATTAAAAAATCTCGTAAAATAATGAATTAATAATTTGTGTTGGGCGAGCAGAGATTAATATTGACAGAGATCGACGAATAGCAATTTTATTGACGGTTATCGACAATTACGAGTTAATTTTAATTGGTCTAGATGTGTAGCAATAAAAGAAGTGTCCGATTTATAGTGACGTACGTTGTTAGAGGCGGACTTGATATTTATTACTTTGTAAGGTTTGTTTATTTATATAGAGCTGGTAGCGAGCGGCGAGCGGTAGCTAGCAGGTCGGGCCGGTGGACACTAGAAGCGGAATGACGTGTCGCGATCGCATGTCCACCAGGAATATATCAATCGGGTGGGAGAGTAATGGTCGTCAGTGCCAGCCGAGCGGCCTCCTCTCGCTAAATGAGCCGCAAACTGGCTACTGGTACTTTCTGTTTGAATGTTAAGTAGTTTTAATTATTTTGCGCGAGCCCCCGGCTGTACTGTTCGCCGTGCCGGAGACATTTATCAAAGACTACTTGTACTGCTTATTTGCAACACAGATACACCGTATCGATATTATGATGAGTCTTAAATAGCTAATTGAAGTATCGCCTGTAACTCTTAATCATAAATCATGTTTAACATTTGCAAACGATGCTATAAATTAGGTCATAAGTGTTCTGGGGACTATTAAATTATAATTCAAGGATATTTCATAGTTAGGAGTTGTTATGCTTTAAAACATCATTTTATTACGCCGAAAAAGCACTAAGACCATCCAAAAAAGCTGAATTGATGGGCAAATATCTCATGTGATTTAAAACATATCTCAAGATAAGAGTTTTCTTAAAAATAAACTTTGTGCTTTAGTGTCTTAATTATGCGCGGCGGATTGATTGCGGCCGGGGGTCGGTAATGATCTCCTCGTGAGCTTTCATGAAGTAATCTCGGCGCGCCTGAGCGATGTACTCAATGCGCACTGCTGTTTATTTTATGCTCTCCTAGTAAGTGAGACTGCGTTTTCAATTATTTTGTTGTGTTTCCCTTTTTTTTGAAGCTGGCTAATCAATGGAAGCTTTTTAAGATAGTTTTACAAATACTTCTACTTCTTATCTTTTTTTCAGAAGAGTGTTTGTTCCTTCAATTCTATCTATCATGATGCTGTTTGCTGTATATCAACGTATTTAGGTGTTATACGGAAATGTTTCTGGTATACTTAAAGTATGTTCCTACTCGTGGGCCGCAGCTGAAAATCAGCCTTAGGTTGTGTACACTTTGTGTTGCCATCTGGCATTAAACTGAGCTGAGGCCCTTTTGGCATGTGTTCTCGTAGCGGCGATCGGCGGCGGCGACCTCTCGCGCCCGGCCCTGGTGCAAGCCATGGTCCGGGGCGAGGAGGAATGGGACGCCGTCGCCTCCTTCTGCGAAGCAGTGATGCTAGCGAAGGAGGTGGCGGAACGCGAGAGGGAGAGAACCTCTCGTCCCAGCCGCCGCGGGAGGCGCTCCGGGCGTCGGGGGTCCCGCGATGACCTCCGGCCACCGTAGACGCGGGCCTGTGGACGGTGAGTGATGGGCTAACTCGCCGTCCGTCCGTCTCACGACGAAAACAGGCCGTGTCGACGGCGCGTTCGTGTTCCACGCACGCCTCAAAGAGATGTCAGCAACATGGGAGGGGCCCGAAAGGGCCGACGCCTGTCGGGGCTGTGGGTAGTCCTCTGGTTATCGCGGCCTCGACATAGAGGGCGAAGAAGGAACATGGGTGGTTTTTAGTCAGTAGAAGTCTGACACTCCCTTTCGCTCTGCCCAAGAGCGGGAGGGGTTATTCGATGATTTTACACCCACCAAAAAAAAAAAAAAGGCCCTTTTGGCATTATTAGTTTTAATCATTTTTAATTTGTTTTATTAATTTGTAAGGTATTTTTGCTAAATAAACACAATTTTCTTTCTTTCTTTCATATCTCAAGTAAGGAGAAAAGTGTATGCCATAGTGATCATACTCTTTTTGGTAACATGGTATAATTCAATACCACTAAACTTACGCTGGTTACCCAGTTTCTGTCCTTTTCACACACAATATTTTCCTTTCTAGAGCCCTTAAAATGTTTTATAGCCTTTGGCTAAACCAAAATCGATTAGGAGTAAGAAGGTAATAATGGTTAGTGAGTCTGCACCGCAATGAACTGATAAACAGGGTCTACTTCGACGGGTATTGAACAACAGGTTCCAATACCGGCCCAAGATCTTATATTAACAATGTTGCATGAAATGCTCTATTATCACTTTTGATATCAGCGCATAATTGTTAGAAATACAAGTTAGTTATTAGCGCAGGCTGCCACGAGGCTAGTGGTTTGTGTCCAACGAGCCGGGGTAGGCCGGCGCAGTTCGCTGCGGGGCCTGTCCGCCGTGAAAAATTACTACTCTCGTAAATATTTTGTTGAAATGCAATTTAATTTAATAATACATACGTATTTCCAACGAGTACTCACATTTCACTCACTACTCTCTCTTTTTCTTATTTAAAATTTTGCTTAAAATATTCAGCATCCAATCAGGGCTTCGGAACTATGGCACTTTGTAGAACCTTCGATATTTTATAGTAAATTCATAAAGAGATATTTCACAGGTTTTTTGTAATTTACAATACATCTTTTATTGCACTGACGTTAAGGAAAAAATATCGCCACTTTGCCCTAGACTCCTATCCAGCTGGTTGCGATATCAAGTGAGTGCATCATAAAAATTGACAGTGACAAGCTGAAGTGCTCGTATTACCGTATGTAGCATTAATTTTACGATCGCCCCGAGTAATTTACTTTCTCGGAATGGTGCAAGAAGTATGAACGGCAATAAAGTGTTAACGGTGTCCCGATACTAGATCACGCGGCGTCATGCAATATACTAGCGCAGTCTTTGATTTACTCCAACATTTTTATGCTGCCACTAATAAAGTTTACATGATCATCAATTTTAATTTAACTGTGGCGGACGGACGGCCCCCGGCAGCCGCGCCGCCCGTCGATATATCAATTACCTTCGCTTTTTGTACTTTATAAGTGTTTTCACAATGCGTAATAAAAATTATCTCAACTTAGAAAAGATCAATGACGGGTACTAGTCAGGAAATGTAGGTCACTTAAGTGATTAACGTTCTTTATTAAAGGAAAGTTAGTTTTTAAATCGTCAAGACACCGAATTTTATCTCGATATCGGTTGAGAATCGATTTTCAATGCAAATTGATTGCATAGCAGTTCGTTAATGAACAACTTTTTGTTAGGCGGCCGCGAGTGTGACCTTTTCTATTTGCATATAGTTAACTAACGCGCTCTCATTGGGGATGCACGAGCCTTGCTCAGGCGCAGGCGCTAGACCACCCAGTTCCCTCTATACGCTTCCTATGTCTAGAACACTAGTTAAACTTTCATTAAATATATTAACAAGACCATAATTCAATGTTCCAATGAAAATAGCAACGCTTTTCGAACGCCTCGAGTCAACAGCTTTTTTAATAGTGATTAAATAAAATATGTGTAGCAGGTGCTTATATACTGGCCGAATCCGGACAAAGATAGAAGTGTAGACATAATAAATCTTATGAAATGTTTATGTTATCGTGAACGAAAATAAAATGGTCTCTGAAATCTGATTGATGGTCAGATTTCTGAGATAATGAACACCGTCTTTAGTAATTTATTCAATAGAAAGTTAGTAATGAAGGTGATGGGTATGATTGCTTTGCCAATTTTCGATTGATATTATCTGTCAGCATGCCAATGGTGGAATAGTCATATACCCAGAAGAGTAGTGAAACTCCATGTAGTGATGGATGTTGGTGATGTGGTGTTGATTATCTGGCTAGCTTAGATATAAGGCCGACTATTTAAAACGCCGATTTAAAACATGATGCTGGTAAGATTACTTTATTTTCTGAATAAAAATAAAATTGTGTCAATACAGAGATATTTATTACAAACAATAAATAAAACAAATACTATCATCGCTTTTGTCTTATAATATCTCATTCACATATTCGTCTTATGATAGATAAAAATCGTAAATGAATGTTAATTTCAATATTTAAGCTAGCGTAGGATCAACAAATCATCGCGATGGTATCTCGTGCGATCCGAAAAGAACCGTCCATTATCGATAGACGATGGGCCATTGGCCATTGGGCCCGACTGACCTCTCACACTGGCCCGATATTTAGTGGTACGCATTGTTCAGTACAATGATAATTGTAGGTGGTGGCTAGAGTTTGTTTAAAATTGATTTCGGCTGTGATCGTCGGTTTGATAGCGTCGTCGTATCTTACATTATTATAGGTTTGGAGCGCTCCGGGCGCCGCGCACTGACTGCTCATAATCGCACCCCATCTGATACCCGCGCTGATACCCAATGTGTGTCTCGTGTCAATCGATATCGAATATTTATTTGGTTTTATATCACGAGGAGGTCTACACCTAGTAATACCTGAAAATGAGTTGAAGAAGATTCCGTCTACTTTCCCTAATCAAGGGCCTGTCCTGTTTCTGAAATGGCGGCCAAATCTGCCATTGATACCTTTTCAGATAGAATATGATATGATCATGTGACGATGGCCATACAACAAATGTAGTAGGATTAACGGTGAAAGTCTCAGTTAAAATTAGATATTAATTATACCTGGAACTTTAAAGAGAAATACCATTAAAACGCATTGTGCAGTTCTGTTGTCATAATAAACCTTTAAAGCTCATTGTTTCTGTGAGAAATACTAGCAGCAGGTAGGCGACGGCGACGATCTGGAGAGGGATGTCGAGAGGCGCGGAGTGCCTCCTGCGATGGCGGATAAGAGCCGTCATAAGTCGGCGCGTCGCAGCCGCCGCGTGCGCAAATAACGACAAATCGCGGCTCGATCGCGCGCCCGCGCCGCTCCGCACCCGCGCCGCGCCCGCACCGCTCCCGTCACAATGCTGATGTTCCGCTCGATCGACGCTACCCGATGCGCGTGCGCCGTGTTTTATGCTCACTTTTCTACAATCCTTTACCGTATTGTCCCTCGAACACTGACAAGGGAAATATATGGGAAGCCGATGCGATTTTTGTCTAGTGGCGCTGCGTGGGGTACACTTACAATAAAATACATTGGTGTTGTTACCGAGAAATGGAATAAAAGTGTTCAAGTGTACAAAAGATAATAATATGAATTGATTGGTCGATAAAATAAATAACATTTGTCCAAAGCAAAGGCGCTTTTGCTTTATCCGCTAGGAGTTAGGGCTCAAGCACTAAAAGCTCCACGAAGCTCTACATCTCCTCTAGCCGACGCTATCAAGCAGAATTATCTTTTTAAATTAAATTAACCTGTCCCGATAAATGTTTATGCACAAGTTAAGCGGAAGAGAGCATATTCTTGCACAGGGCCCATAACTCTCGCAACAATATGGCGCACAATTACAAGTCGCGGGTCGCTAGGTGACGATGATAAATGTGTTTCCTTGGGCAAGGGACACACGCGGCGCATTGTGCTCTCGCGCACATTTCCACGCTTCCACAGCACCAACATAACCGGACCTTTAGCTTTACACATGCTTCACTAAATGGGTAATAACTGTGTGAATTTGCACTCAAGTGTTAAGGGTCCTCTTCAATGGTCGAGCGGTTCAGTATTGTCTCAACTGCGCTCAGTTTATCATTGCCAATTATCTCTGAAAGCGATACAATGATGAATGATTCGTAATTGTATTAGGTATAATTTGCCCCAGCAATAGGTGGTTAAGTCGTGCGTCGTTGTTAATGTCCACTATGTCATGGGGGCGAATCCATATGTTGAATAGTGAGTAAGTAAATGTTTGGGCACATTGTTCTAGGACCGGTCGAGACGGAAACGCCGCGGTGGGCTGTAACATTACTTATACATGCGTCGACGCACTTTAGCAATCAGCATTAATCAACACGATATGCTCTCTTGTCTCCGCAGTCTTCGTATTGATTTGTATGTTTTCCAACT
This sequence comes from Diarsia rubi, assembly GCA_932274075.1. NCBI lineage: Eukaryota > Metazoa > Arthropoda > Insecta > Lepidoptera > Noctuidae > Diarsia > Diarsia rubi. The sequence continues at coordinate 10,924,981 of OW026424.1, read as the reverse complement.
GGCACTACGGTTTGTCATCAAGCTTGAGAGCTGAGACTAACTTCCAGTTTCGCTTAACGACTACAGATCTATTGAGTGGACCAGTTAAGTAGTTAAGGCTTGTAAAGTATGGCACTCAACGAGAAGTTATGATTATTATTTTTACTTGGTTGTGGCAACGTTGAAGATAAACGTAATGAATTTGACACATTGTTGATTGGCAACAGATAGGTGTGTGATAAAATATGAATTATGGAGTATATAAGGACCAATTTCCTACACGGCAGAAAATATTAGACTGGTCTCGTCTTTAGTGCGAATTGAAGATACAACACGACAAGCAAGCAAGTAGTCAAGATACTTTGTATTCTAAGGAGTTCTAAGGTTTACTCTTCTTGTTTCTCTGGTGTCTAGACTATCAAGAAAGTCTTTGGTGCTTTCTCTTTGAGATGATGTATTGGAATCTGATATCTGCTAAGTCCGCATTATTTGGAGGAGAGTCAAAATCAGATTATGGGTCCTGAGAGAATTTAGTTCATTATAACGTGGTACTATAGAAACTTTAATTTACACTGTCTCGTGTAATTAAAAGTTATTGAGTCGACTGCGTGCATTATGAATTTATGAACGACGTATTCGATGCGTCCGTAGAGTGTCTGAGAAAGTGTCAGTGTTACTTCATTGTCCGCATGTCGACATGAACACGTCGTGATGGCTTATCTCCAAAAACTCGAGGGCCATGTAAAGCACCTTCGTTTATCTGTCGGCTACAAGGCACACGGAAACATCTTGTCTCTCGCGTAAACCCGCCATGTTTTATTCTCTCGCATTCAGTGCCGATACCTTAATAAAACCCAACAAGATTGAGCAATAAAAAGTAATTTATTTGATTGTAATTTCAAAACACAAAGTGGGCCTCATTTTGTAATATATTTTTATCTCTGTGGTTTTGTGTTTCTCGCTTGCGGGGCACGTCCTGTCCCGACCTGCCCGCGGATGATTCGTTGCGAGCGCTCAATAAATTTAAAGTGTATCTTAAACTCGATTCAATTCCGACGGTGATACCTAACGGTTGGTACCATGAAAAAGACATTACGTGCACCACAACATGTAACTTTGTTTCGTATTACTTGTGAGTACATTGTGGTGCGCGGCTTTGTTTACTGTGATCGACTCTATTTGAGGACCGAACCTTACAACCTTTCACCGGCGCATTAAAATGTGCATATCTATTACAAGCTACAATCTCCCAGCATCTCTAAATTACATCTCTTAAAAGGTGTGAGAAGTGTAGCTGCATACGTAATCGATGGTAACGGAAGCCGCGGCGCGTCGGCCGTCCAGCACAATACGCGCAACTCTGATATTATCACCGAACCAATCAATTTGATCCCTCATAAAAAGTTCTCGGTAGGCAGCTAGCTAGCGAGTATAATGCAGTCGCTGTATCGGACGCTCAATCCGTGGCTCGCTGGTAGCCGGACTTTTCATATATTTTATGTGAAAAGGATATGGGCATTGTTGTGAGACGCCCTGCTGCGCTCGCGCAGGGTAAACACTTGAAATTACAAGTCAGCTCAGACGGACCCTTGGCTCGCGGCGTGCCGTACCCGGAAAAATGCGCTTCCAATGTTACGCTCGATGAAAATAAAAATATTGTCCACGCGATGTGTGGTACTGGCACCTGGTGCTCGCCAGCTGCGGTGTCTTGTTCGCGGAGTATTTTATAGCAACACGACATTTTAGTATACTGAGCTTGGTGCACAGACACACAATGTAAGAAGGCTCTTAATGAGTTTAAACACAAAAGTACTTAGAGGAGATTACCACAACTTTCAATGTCATCAACATCATACACTAACATATCATCACAACCGGATGTTGTACCAACATAACTAAGCAAATGGGATAAGTCACATCAAAAGCCACCACAGGAGATTTAAAAATTCAATATTTCGCTTCAAATAAACAAGTCTCAAGAAAAATAAAAGTTAACAATTCAAATAAAGTAAAGATTTGCGACACCACGCTGCAGTGTTGTTCAAATATTTTGCCAGTGATCGTAAAAAGAAGTAAAGATAAAGTAAATATTGTGACTTTTGTGGTCTGATTATGTTTCACATTTATGTCAAAATAATATTAATAAAAAACTTCACGCTTTATAGATGATTTCCGATTGTAAAACCAGAAGTGATTTTTAACGTGAACATTAAAATTCCTATTACAATACAAACTATGGGAGGGAGATTATAGTTGTCCTCTTCGTATAAAGTTTCATTTTAATTGATAAAATTAAGTCATCATCACGTGTTTCATTATTTGAAAATAGGATTACGGGTTGAACCTCATCTGATTGCACGGAATGGCAGTTTTCCAAGCCGTTTTAGGATTAGCACTCTATTTCTTACTAGGTGCATGGAAAAGTGTAATTCGGTTTAGCCAGGTGACGTTCAACCCTAAAGGTGTCCATTGATTTAGTCATTGACCGAATTATTGCATGTCTTGAACTCCATAATTTGTCTGAGACCACTAAGCCTCTAATTTGTACCGTCACCTTCTTGAAAAATAGCAGGTTATTTTAAGTGCTGTCTCCTTTATTCAGAATTTGCAAGTCACTACTACTAACCAGTTTATTAACTTTGTTTAAATATTATCTCTGTTGATATTGTAATTTAACTGAACTAAGATGAACTATGCATGTATTTATTTAGTTTTGTTCTTTTGTTAAAGTTCTGTAGCATAGATGACAGATAGATCAACGTTTCGTAATGGAGTAAAAGAACCATGCTTCTTTTACCCCTTTCATGACATTTTTAGGAAATTATATTCGAAAACACGACAAAGGCTTTAGTTTCCACTATGACCCAGGTCAAAATAACCATACAGCAATTTACCAACGTTTATTAGTTTCATGATAAAAATTTCAAAAAGGTATTTTCATAAAAGAACAGAGAAAAAAATTCTTACTCAGCCAGTTTTACTAATATCTACTGTCTTTTGAAACATCAAGTACTCTTCTACGATCGTAATGTTCCAGACAGGTTCCCCTGTCCACTCCTTGACGTTGCAAGGGTGAAGATAGCCCGTTGAGGCTGGCAAGTAGTGAGTCGCGAGTGGCTCGAGAGGTGCGAGATGTTACACGGCGGATATAAATAAAAGAAGATTGTCCCCGAGGACCGCGGCCCATAATGTGCAGCGGACTCCACTGTGCACCGATGTATTGAGCCTCTTTTATTGATTTTGTTCGGTTCATATTGAAATATGTACTTGTGTACCTAATTAAAAGATTTAGCTGTGTAATAAAAAAATGTAGGCATACCTTTTATAACTTTTATCAAGTTTTAAAAAAAACTACAAGGAGGCACTTGTTTTTTTTTTAATTTGAGAGATGTCTATTATTTCTTATTGGTGGAAATACCACAGGGTTTTGGAATACCAAATGGCAAGAGCTTCTACATTTAGTCTTAAGTCGATGCAGAGTTCTAGTCTGAAATGTATAACCAGTAATTAAAGAAAAGCTTTTTTTAAAACTGGTTCTGTTTTGTTTGCGACATTCATGTCTTCGTAATTTTAAACATTCGCTTTTATCAATTTTGTGTTTAAGAAAGGTGATTTAGATATATGTTAGGATTTATCGTTGCTGACTCGTAGTCACACCAGATTATCAGACCAGTATGACAAACAGGTTATTTTTTCTCGTTTGTGACACCACTGATTTTTCTACACCATGTATACGATAACTGCTAGGCCGCCCCAAAAGGTGGTAGCCGTAAGGCTAGTCCGGGGTTACCACACGATCTCTGGCGAGGCGGTGGATCTGGAGGAGATAGTCCTCGCGAGCCTGCATGAACAGCGCGCGGAGGCGCTACACCGGTGGTCATTTCGTTGCCGCGGCAAATTGCCTCTCAGCCGACAGACGTCTGGTGCGATCTCATGGCGACATGGAGAGAGCAACTGTCGCAACCCCGTGCAGAGTACGCCACGATAGTGGCGGTAAGTCCCCTCTTTGAGGAGTGGCTGAAGAGGCGCCACGGCGCCCTCACCTTCCGTCTGACGCAGGTTCTCACCGGATTGACCTGTGATTATGTCTTTTTCACATTTTTTTTTTGTTTTTGAAGTCGGTTTTTATTCAAATCCGTTTTTTATCCGTTTAGGAGTTATGGGGGAGCAAAGCAATGGACATACAAACATACAGGTCAAATAAAAATGTAATTTGAAAGTTTTTAATTTAATAAAAAAACAGATTTTTAGGTTTTTAATTTCACTAAGTAGAAGTATAACGTGGACAACACCAGTTAGGAATACATGGCGTGGAAAAATCAGTGGTGTGACAAACAAGAATAAAATTCCTGTTTGTCATACTGGTGTGATCTTCTTCTTCTTCGCCTCTGACCTCTACAACCAAGTTAGTACTGGGTAAGACTACCCCTTATTAAGACTGCACAACATTGGTTCTATACTCGTGCTCAAAGCGGAACATACTAAAGCTCGCACGATTAGGCGCACCCCCCGCGCCCCGCGGCCGCCACACGCGCGCCTCCAAATAAAAGTGCTGCGTTGTCGCGAGCCAGAATTACGACGCGATCGGCTTTTATTATCTCTCTTTTTAATTCAATTTTACGATAAACTCGCGTACACTCCGACCAGTGCGTCTTGGTCACTTGGACTTCGAATGACAACTTGTGGACTAATAAAAGTAAATAGGGTGTTTAGGGTTACCTATCTTAAAGTTATTCACGGTGCTTTATTATTATTTAATGTATTAAATAAATTATTGAAATTAAAAAATAGAGATAAAATGTACCTACCGCTTTATCGAAATAGCTACACTGAAGTTAACAAAAATTTTTTAAGGAAATCATTTCTGAGGAAAAATGAGCTCAGCAGAAAGCATTCTCCAAAAGACATATATTATTTCTTTGTTGAATTTTACAATATAATTCACAATTTAATCAGTATGCAAACCATTCAGTACAAGTCCCAAGACTACAAGACCTTTAAATCGAAAAAACATTCGTATGACAGTTACTCGTAAAATGACCTGATCCCAATAAAAATAGACCTTTCTTTGTTATCGCGGATGAAACTCTTGTGTATGCTGTGTCCTCGCCGCGGCCGCGCAGTGCTCAGGCGCTCACTCCACCCTCATTTGCATACAAGCTACGATTTGTGTATTGTTAATTAGAGCAACACAAACAGGTTCCGAATAATGCAGCCTCACCAGGACCGGTCCACTATGCTTTCTTGTTGCGCTATTATTGTTCCATCTGGTATTTAAATGGCAATAGATTACACCCAGCCATCGAAACCTTAATAAACAATTGAACATAATTAACACTGTATGTTAATTTTGTCAATATTGATTTATTAGTAACAGGTCTTATTCACCATACGCTGTTGTTAGTCTTGATTATAATCTTTTGTGTTCGCAGATCGTTCGCCCTAACAAAAGACTTCAACGCTTTTGTTTTTGATTCTTCAACTGGAATTATCGTAATAAAACATTTGTGGTAAGTGCAGGTTTGTGGTTTATCGGACTTGTGTTAATAAGTTTCAAGTATTTAATTTTAAATCGTGTTACTTACGTGCATTTTTTTAAATATGTTTTGGATATTCGAAAAAAGGGAGAGTAATTTTCTTGTGTCAGGTACAGAATGTCGTAAATATGCATCGAAATCGAGAAAAGGCATGTGGCCGGCACTTAGACACAATATCAGTGCTGTGAGCGTGATGCACCGCGTTGTCGAGGGCGCTCGTAAATTCGTCCTAATACCGACGAAGCGATGGCCGCGCGGCGGGTCGCGCTCTCCACGACGCTTTTTATTGTCAAAACCCATAGCATCGCTGCCTTCCCTGATAACTTTATTGTTATTTACATCACTGAATTATCATTCCGATAGCCGTTGTTTTACATTCGTGTAACGTCGTGTCACAACCGGGCCTCGTATCTAAATTGCTTAATTGGAAAGTCTCGGAGAGAGGACGCTCGGATAACAGATATGAATATGTGTATTAGCTGCGACTGACCTTTCAATTGAGTCACCACAAATTATAGTCAACTACGGCTATTACACGATTTTATCTGTAATATAGAAAAGTCAAATAAACTAATGCTGTTTATATCTTGTTCCCAACATAGCGAAGTAATTCAACCTGTTGTAATTGATATGGTTGGATGTTCAGTTTGTCTCGATTCTTCTAATATCTTCCGACTGATGACAACGAAATATTTGGAATTGATTAAATTATATTGAGAACTATCGAATTTTAGAGTAATCCTCTTTTTTTCATTAACAAGAAGATTATGAAATGTATTGAAGCAGATTAGGAAATTTCGATTACTTAAATATAATTTTACATTGTTAGTTAGATTGGTTTTCTATTAAATATTTTTAAGTAGTTTACCTTATGTATTGAAAACATATTAAGATACTATGTATATCGCTGTAGAACAAAGCTTTACTTCTTGCAATTTTTATTGTCGGAAATATAGCTAAGATACGTGGACCGGATGCATGCCGAAGACGCTAATATGCCATATTGCTGCCATCAAACGGTAATAAAAGATGAATCGATTACCAGCTGTGGCGGCGCGGGCGCACAACGCAGCGGTGGGTGCCCTCGCCGCGCCTTCTAGGGTATGCACCCCTTAATCCCACACTTTATGCAACAATGATCGGATTCTGTCATGAAAGAAGATATGTCGCACTGTATTCGCTTTTTGCAGACAATTCCCATTTATGTCTCATTTCTGAGCTCGAGTCGACAGTAATTTTATAATTTTAAAACTTTGCAAGTCGAGCGAGTGGGCCAGCCCCGCTTGAATAAGACTTTACGAATTTTTAAACGCAAATAAAGTCTTAATAAACACTTTTTATGGTAGCCTTGTAATTTTATTTGCATTCGAAATAGGGCTCGTGGCGCGTGTTAGGCTAATAAGGAATGGATGGCCGCTCTTTAACGATCCCTTACGTCGGTAATATTTGCCGTCGTGTGGCAAATGAAATCACGTTTTATTGCTCTCAGCGTCATAAGTTGTTACCAAAAAAGACACAGCATGAGTGTGGTCACTGGTGACCGGCTGCTTACCTACCTCGTGCAATTACTGGCAACCTGCTCGGTAGATATGTGATATTATTACTCAGCAGAAACAAGAAATAAAGGAAAAGTTAGGGTTCATTTTCGTAATATCGCCTCAATAAAATGTATACAAATAGAATAAGTTTCGATGTTTTTTCGAAGCGAAAATGGCTCTATAAATACTGAAACGACTATTCGAATTGTTCCCGACGCATAAAAATAATATCTGTGCGTCGCATCTGTGGTGCTAATAAAATCCACACAACATGTGGCTTTGCAAATGCGATCTATTTAGACTTGGATATCGTCGCAACGAGAATAATGTTATCCCGGCACACCTCAGCCGTGTCACTCGCAAGGGCGTGTCGGAGATAAGTTTACATATTCTGTATGCATTATGCAAATTGAAGTTTTATGTTAAGCCTGTGGGGGGTGAGGTACGGGGCGGTGGGGTTCGAGTCAGTTCGAGTGCTCTGCGCATGCGTTTGCGACATTTCACTCGCCACTGACGCGCGTCAATCTTGACTTTGACACTCATGCGCAGCACACACTTGTAGATAGAGTGTAATTAATGCGCAAGGACATGTTCACATATCAGGCACAGTACTCCACTCACATTATGCTAAAGTGGATTACCTACGTTACCACACGACTGGGGTTCTAAAATGGCCACTTTAGGAGATCATAAAATGAATTGCGTTAAAAAGTGAAAATGAACCTCAGTCACAATTATTATGAAAGGTTCATTTTACGCTTTTTATCGCAATTCTTCTTATGATCCGCTATTTTGTCACATTATATTTACAAGATATTAAGTAAAAATGCTTTAAATACAGGGTAGTTAATTTCTTGTAGTTATTAATTAAAGTAGGTGGTACTTTAATGGCACGGCATGCCAGATTAATAGGTAAATAAGTGTTTATTCATAACACTTATCTGTGCCATATTTTAAACGAAACCACAAGTTGTAATCTTATTTAAAATAACTAAGACAGTTATATTTATTTAGTGCTTACGAATTTCATAAAATATTTATGTTGCATGGTAGTTACTTACCGGCGTAATAATGTGTCCTACAAATATGTATTAGGGAATTTACTCGTAGCTGAACAGACAACTTCGTGGATTACAGTCGTGATGTTATGTTATGTAGATATGTTACATAAAATAACATCACGCCTATAATGCCCGAAGGGTTAGGCAGATGTGTACCTAACAGTACACTAACATTTCGTCAGTTATGTTTTAATTTCCATTCAAAAGGGGGTGATCCTATTGCCATCAACTGGCGCAAAGCAGAGCCGAGTCAGGGGCAGAATCCATGCCTCCAATAACACTTTGTCCTCCCTGGGAATCGAACCAGAACGATAGCGCTTGCAACCAACGAGGCAAGTTAAGCATCCCCAGTCAGGCAATTGATACCATAATGATAGACAACCTCTTTGATAACCGTAGCTAACTTGTGGCACCACCGCAGGGTACACCTCGACCTCAACTCGTAAAACAAGTATACACCCTCCACTTAACTGAATGACGAAATCAATCCGCCACTAATTGATATTATTGTGAATATTAAACAAATTAATCGGCTCAATCGTAATTTATATGCCGTGCAATTATATCTGATGTTATTATCTCTGTAGTTATCAATGAACACGTTCATTTAAGACACAAGTCATAAACTTCTGAGCGCGTTTCATTTTATGTTCAAATGAAAGCGTGCTTTCCCAATGGTTGCCGTTATCTTCTACCGGCCATCTTGATTTTCATGTGACGTCACAATAACACCATCCTCCTGTTTATCTATAAGAAAAACGAAACAATACGTACTGCCACGCGACGCGGCGGCAGACTTCGCAAGAGATGGTAGGACAAGATGGATTCTGTCCAGCATCGATTGGTGGTACACATCGGCCCTGAATAGAAAGTTTTGAAGGTCATGTGGAAGACCTTTGCCCAGCTGTGGGATCTAAAAGTAACAGAAACTTTATCGTAGTCAAAATAATTTTTCAATTCATTTAATTTGCCAGGTTTGTAGTAAGTAACCTTTGCTCAATCAGATAGCTGTTTCCAGGATTTTCTCGAACTTCAATTGCGTGGTTGAATGGCATGGGATTTCAAACAAGTTGCGAAATGGAATTATGTACCTTTGTAAAACTTTTTGCATACTTGAATTTATCTGGTAGAGCTACGTAGCGACTAGCAACGCTTCATAGAGTCGTTATTTAATCATCTGATTTATAGTCATTATACAAGTAAACACCTACTATAATAAGACAAATGGTACAGATTAAAATAATGATCTAGGTACCCTGTACTTTTGATGCCCTCCCATCAATGTATGTAATCAGTTCAAGTCTCCACATTACCAACATACTCGTCAAAAGGAATGCAGTAAGCTCATACGCTACAAACATGTATTTGCACATAAACCAATCCATTCATGCAGGCAACGTAAAATCTAGAATGAAGTGCAATGCACCATTATCACTTGATCTCAATAACAACATAAGTACAGTTGCGGGTATGAGGCGCGGGGGCAGGGGGCGGAGGTTCATTCATCAAGCCTTCATAAGGCTCTAAACCTAATTCGACACAAGCAGCCTCGCAACATCCGCTCTTGCAAAACGTTATTTCATTCATAACTTTAGCGCGTGCCGTGTTTACACCGAGCACAAAACAATGCTGCTAATTAATAACTGCTCATAAAAACGTACGGATACTTTTTGAAGCACAATGTAGGGTGATGTCATTAAGATTAATGATTGTTTTGAAGATTTTTTTTGGTGATTCAAAATTGAATTACATACTTTGGTGTCTCAGAAAGTTGTTTTGTTGCGTCGTATTTTATAACGATGTTTTTGGACAAACAAATTCATATTCAGACACACACATATTTTTTATTCAAGTGCAAGTGACCGGTGAATGCGAGTGATGAGAAATAAAATTCGTTTTACAAAAGCGCAATAAAAAGAAAATGTGCAAAATAAGGTTTTGTGGGTTTGGTATGACCACAGCCGATACTGTTTGGCGCACCCACGCGACGGCGAGCGACGGAAAATAACATTTAAGTTGAGCCGATGACATCAGCGCCCGCGCCGCGCCCGCCCGCTACCGCGCAGCTGCAACAAGCGCACGCGCACGCAATCACCATCGCATAAATATATAAACAAATTCTCACTAAACATGTTAATAATAATTGTATTACGGAAATGGTAATGGGTATTATGGAATTCTTAATAACTTTTTTATGTATCTCGTTTTTTTGTTTTTAAGTATTTTGTTAGTGCCACTCCCCTTTTGCTACAGGAAGTGTGCAATAAAACTAGTGGTAACACTAAAAGAGTTCGTGATTTAAAGATGTAACGTATGGTTCTATAAATTAATGGCTTGTCAATAATGTTTAGCCTTAAAGAATTAAGAATTTATATATGAAATAAAGGATCACTGTCAAAGACTTTTCTCAAAGTAAATGAAAACGAATCAGTTTCTTCCTTAAAATTTATGAACGACTCTGATAATAAATTAAACCATTATAAACGGACTAAACGTACGCTGTCATAGACAAAACGGCTCGCTCGATCTGGGGTAAAACAATCCGTGCAATGAAAGCAGTCTCGCTCTTCCTAAATCAACGTCAAATTACCACCTTTTAATCTTTTGTAAGCGATTCGGTTACACACACGTGTTCTAAACGCAACTAAATAGTCGCAGTGACTGAAATACTGACGGAGATTGCCGTATAAATCTGACGTTTGAGAAATTTTACACGTCTTTGTTACAAATACATGTCTGTCGGCGAGCAGCTATATTATTTTACTATTAGCCCGTGAATGGAGCGCGAGATGTCGTAAATGACCCATTCTTTTGTGGTAAGTTTCGGGTTTAAATTTATTGTAGCACTACGTTTGAAATAGTCATTTAAGATGGAATCGGTGTAAAATTGGGTAATGTTACTCTTTGTACACTAAAGTATTATGTAATAAGAATCGGGCAACGTCGCTGAGAGATCATCGACACTAAAGGCTTTATAGACAATAAAGCAGACAAGTGTAATGGGATCTCACGTGCCAGCCGGCCTATAAGACGGGTCGGAGGGCATTCCGTTAGGACTCATTGTGAAAGGGACTCTGGATTGAACGACCGGCTGTAGTAAAGAATGGTGTGCATATAAGGACACGAAATAACAAGATGTGGCGAAAACTTATTTAGTTACTCTTTACAATCCTGATTTATTGAATACTCTGAATGAAGGGTTGTTCCCAACGAGTCACATAACAATTAGGGATCCGTGATAAGGAATACATAATAAAAAAGTCGAAACGGATCCCGCGTGTAGAGTTAAGAAGTCGAGTAAATATTTTTCGAAACAGATTTTCTTTTTTCTTTTTTTTTAAACGAAAAGTAGTTATATTTTTAAAAGGATTAGTGTAGTAGTCTCCGAAACTACCAGGAGGCCAGAAACATGAAGGAAGTATTGTATATTTATTATCTATAGGAACCTCTCAAAGCCATATAATATATCTTTCTAATACCATGCAGGTATTTTTTTTTAATTATATACAAGGGTAGTGAAGTCTTACCAGGACACCATAACGGAGAAGTAGTAGTGTCATCAAAAAAAGGTATTGTATATTGTTAATAGCAGTGGTGGCCCATCTTATGGTTGACTTGCGGCCCCGACTTACGAACAGTTGGTCGTGGGTTCGAGCCCAGGCAGGCGCATTACTTTGTGTAATTTAATTCATTACCACTGCTCTCAAAACGGTGAAGGGAAAAGTCGTGAGGAAATGTCTTAGAAAAAAAAAATCGAAGACATGTCTTGTCATCTACCGGTCTGCATTGGGCCCGCGTGGTAGATTATAGCCCATATCCCTCTCCTAGAGAGGAGGCCTGAGTCCCTGCTGTGGGAGCATTATAGGCTGATAATGATGATATTATTAATGGGAATCTAATAACCAAATCGCTATAACTTTCTAATACCATGCTGTTTTTTTTAAAGGTTCTTTTATTTTCTTATACTTTTTTTATTTACATTACACTACTAATTCACCATTCTAGTGTCCTGGTACTTTCCAAGACTTCACTATCTTTGTTTGAAACTATAAAAAAATACCTGCATGGTAATAGAATGGTATAAAATAGATTATTTAGATTTGATTATGAGACTCCTATTAACAATCACACTAATATTATAAAGGCGAAAGTTTATAAGTGTGTCACGCAAAAACTACTAAACGGATCTGGATAAAATTTACATGGAAATTTTTACATGGAATAGTTTTTATCCCGATTGTATATTCCTGTGGGATAATTTTCGAGTTGTAGCGGGCGAAGCCACTGGCAACAGCTAGGCTATACCATAAATCATTCATGTTTCTGGCCTCCTGGTATTTTGGGATACTTTAGTACACTAATCCATTTTAAATTATAACTTATTTTCGATAGAAAAGTAGATAAAAGAAAATCAGGTTCGTAAAATATTATACTTAACTTCTTAACTCAGTACGTGGGATCCGTTTCTACATTTTTATTTATTATTTCTTGTAGTCACGGATCCCGGGATTGGTGGAGATAACCCCGACACTTTACTTGGTGTGTGATCCGTTGGGAATAAACACAAAAAGTTCACAATTTTTCCCAACGAGTCACACTGTGACATGTTACAGTGTGACTCGTTGGAAACAACCCTGAATGAAAAGTGCTTTAAGAGTTCAAGCTGATAGTTTGACGAGGTTGTAAGCTGTTTAAAAAAAATTAAACAGCTACCTCTTAATTTAATTAAAGACTATTAGTTAGTGTGTTAATTTCAAAACATTTTTTTACTCCAATTGTCATGCTCGGTTAACAATCAGGCACCTCCTCAAAGTATGATAACTAATTCAATTTCAATCAACATGACCACATCCAGTCATGTTTGAAATTGAATTGTAATTCGGTTAAGTCGACTGATAGTAATTTCGAATGATAGGCCTCATACGTTCACAGACGTAGATAGCTGGTGAAGATAATTGTCTTGAGTTAATGTTGGCTAAACAAAGTGCGTATGTTAAATGAATGACGGGCGCGGGTCTAGTGCCTGGGGCGAGGAGCAACAGCAACTCGTATGGGAAAACCTTCGGACATGTGCTTTAAATGCTTTGACTATGGTCTGCACCCAGGCTCTTTTTAATACACTTAACAATAATAATTACTGAGAAAAACCAAATGCAGCAGAATAAACAAAAATTGCGTCTAAAAGTACCCAAAACAAATCGAGGTGAGTTTTCTGACCAGCACAAAAAAGAAGGGGTAGGTAATTAAAAATCAAATAAAGCATGCACAAAAAACATCTTCAAAAGTAAATCAAACCATTACGTGCTTGATCCTTAAAAAGAGGCATATGTCGTGGGGCCGTGGACTCGTGGCCGAGGACTCGAGGGCCAGCCCTCAGTTGATATGGGCCAACACAATGGCCTGCACACACGTGCAGCGATCCATTACACGGGATAAGTGCGGCTAATTCCCACTCTTGAAGGCTGCGTTCACGCGTTAGAATAACCATCGCAGGGTGTACAAATAGGCATAAACTGAGAACGGATTGTTTCAAAGGATTTTTGAATAAATCAAATTTTGTATTTGAAATTTTACATTTTTCTTTCAGCAAACATATTCAAAAACATAGAAGTTTAAGCATATGAAAATACAGATCAAGTTTTAGTTTGAGGCTTTGAACACAAGTTATTTAAGCCAAATCTGGTCATTCAGCAGTTTTGCTAAAAAATAACACAGAAATTGTTACTGAATTAATTTTAGCAACACACCTGGATGATTTAATTCTTCGTGGCAGTTGTTTTACTGTAAATCTGTCTTCATGGCCAGTAAGGTTCGAGTACAATCACTTGCTCTATGTATGAGGTGCTTATTCATTTGTGCGTCGCAGTCGGCTCGTTAGCAATTGGACATGCCCGTTGCACGAAATATTTCAGCGATTGAAGCGGCGGTAAATTGCGCGCAACAATAGCACGCGTCTGCAGCCTGCGCCTGCGCCGCCATGAGACCCTATTTACTACAAGAGTTTTACGATTCACTCGTTATCTTTAAATTATGTTTACTGGTTTAGAACAAAATTATACACCTAGCTCTCCATGATACAGTTGGAACTTGGAATTAGCATTACACATAAGTTTACTGCCAGATAATTGTTTCTGTACCTTATTCGAAAGTAATAAATAACCAGCCCCTGACAGTGTACAGTATTACCTTACGGAGTGGAAGACGACATAAAGTGACAGCGATTCCCATAGACCGTACCGCTCCGCGCTCGTATTAATTACAGCGCCGTGATCCGACGACGACGTCGCGCGTCTCTCGCGCATCCATCACACGCGTCAGATAGCGCGTTATGAACGACGCACAGATTTGTTCTCGTAATTTGTACCACTGTCATCACATTTCAAAGACAAATATAAAGGATTGAGGACCGGAATGACAAGTGTCAACGGGCTCATTCGGTTGGTATTTTAAGAGAGGTTTTTATTTAACACGAGCAACAAGAGGTGGATTGATCGAGACAGGTTTCAAGTGCCGTTCGATGGGCACTGGGCAGGTAACGTCGCGTCGCCGAGTCCTTTAGTGTCTCGCCCAGCGTTCCAAGAAATGTTCTTACCTAACTCTTCACATTTAACCAACAACAATCACGTGATTTTGCTTGTGTTACTGTCTCTCACGCTTTAGTTTATTATTTTATTGCTAGGTTCTGGTCAGTTTTATTATAAAATGTCAAGCCGTATAGATTAGCTATTTCCAAAGAACTTTATGTTCTTTAAATCATATATATTATTAGAACGTGCTTCCAAAGATACGGAACATTGAAAAGATGAGTTGATAGGAAAAACTTGATATTCCGTAATTGGCGGTAAAAGCTATAATTTTGTACCCAAAACGTGAGGCGTGTTTTGAATATTAATTGAGCGGGTATCGAGGCAGTCGTCGGTTTACAATTACACGCACCGATGGTATCGGATGCGCTAACGCCGCCGCCGGCAGCACGTACGCGTCAAAATTTAATTACCCGCGAATTCGCCACTCACTCACGCATGGGGTCGCAGAGATTCGTATCGATTCGGTGAGACTTCAAAACATCCGCACGCATTAACGCATCGCTGACGGACCAAGTCCGAATGTCAATCATTTATTGATTTTCATTTCGGTTATTTGTTGAAGCTTTTGTTGTTCTAATATTATGATTAGTTGGACTAGTTTTTTGTTTGTGAGTAATACTTACTGTATTTGTAGCTAATAAATATGTATAGTACGATTGGCATATTTCCACCCATCAGACTCATCTTTCACAATTTTGATAGGACAAGGGCAAGTCACGGATATTTGTTGTTGTTCCTGGAATAGGCCTTGCGGTCAGTCGGTGTTTACGTGTAAGAAAGCAATCATCAACAATCGCCGCGAATTAGTGGTCACTGATGAAACATTCATCGTTCGTTTGTTACCAATCACCTCAGCGTTGCCAAGTCATCGAATATTAATTAACAACTGAGAGCACACGGGTATCATCTCGATCTGGCTCGCTGTGTCGTCTCGTACTATACATATTTATCGTCAACATTGTTTAGTATTATGCTGGCTTCACTTGCATTATGTTATTTATGAGTTTTGATAGTCATTCTTGTTTTGCCACGTTCGAGCTTCGAGCCGAGATATCGAGATAGTATTAGAAGTGAGTCGTCACGGGTGTGGCCGTGATTCACAAGTGACTCTTATTTCGTAGAAGATAGTATTGTGATTTTTAATATGTATCTGTTCTGTATCTCTAATAATAGCTTAATTGATGGTCGGTGATTCATTGTGCTCTGGACCGCTATGATTTGTTAGTTGTCGATGTTTGAGTTTTTAATTATACGTAACTAAACATCTGTTATTAGAGAGGCGGGGTGCAATGTTTTCGTCACGGTTTTCTCTCAACGAATGTGATGCGTGCGCTCTTGTTCGTTTTGGACAGGCGTATTAACGATGCGTGCTGTTTACGCTGTTGAGATGTACTCACAATATGAAACGATATAATGTAACGCAAATAAGTACCTGTGTTTCCTATAAAAAAAATGCATAAAGTTTTTAATAATATTTTCCTTTACATGCGCATTGATTTACAGTTCATTACAATTTACAGATATGAAAGCACAATAAAACAACGAACATTTTATCTGAACAACGAAGAAATATTAAATTAACTGTTGACAATACGAAGGCTCATCAATCTTTCATTATAATTCTGATACACGGTAACATATTCATAACCTACTTGGTCGGGAACAGCTAAGTACATCACAACAAATTGACTTGTCATATTTCTTTGCTGTAGCCACTTTTCTTCAGCGATTCTCTGGAAAAAAAAGCACTTTCTTTCTTATCTTACTCAAAATGAATTTAAATACGCCACGAGTTATCTTCAAGAAAACAAATGTGTATTGGGAATATTGAACATTGGGTACCTACATCATTCTCACTTCTCTGAAGAAGCATGGTCTATAAAACAATGAAGTTCAAATGTCATAGTAATCTATGTGTACGGGTCGGAGTGCTCTCGCGCAGTCGACACGCAGGCGCGCCCTGCTGCGCAGTGACATGTCAGCGGTCGTCCAGCCCTCAGCTAAGACAAAAGACAAATTAATTTTGTACACAAGGCATTTAATTTGAATGTGAATAGCATGAAGTGCGACGAATGGCCGCGGAGAACAATGGCCGGCGCCGACGGTCCCGCCTTTTTGTTTTACACTCAATAAAAGTAAAAAGTATAAAATCTAAACGTTCAACAGACAATTCCGTATTATGATATGGACACAGTAATGGAGGGCTGGCGAGGCGCCTAATAGCTTATAATATTAAATGTACGTGATGGACCAGAGCGAAGTGAGGCTATGGGCTCACGGGTCAATGCGGCCGGATATAATCGTTAAGTGTAAAATTTTTGATCATAATGCAATGATTTACCCCAGAATAGTGGCGGCTCAAATTCCTTACACACAATAGGGCAGTTGTTAAAAACAATTAGTCTGTCAGATAGATTTCCAAAAAATATTGGACACGTATTTTTTTCTTTTTTTACATTAACAAAAAATTAAGACGATACAGTGCTTCGAAAACTCGTGTGACGTCACAATAATGTGAAGTGACGTCAAAAGCCCCCACTCATTATCTTTGACTCGTTTTATCTTATTCAATTTTGATAAATTTGATAAAACAAAAAACACATATCCAATATTTTTCGATAATCTAGCTGACAGATTATATTTTGTTTAGTCAGGAAACATCACAATTCAATGTTCCTTACCGTAAATGGGGTGTCTGACTAATGCTTTAATATTGTCTTTGTGTTACTGCTCTCTTTTGTTTGTGTCTGTTTCTTGAAGCCATTATGCTGGAGGCTTTCAATGTGTATTGAACTTGAACGCAACTACCTACGGCGTAAAGTGTAATAAAACAGTTAATGTATTGATGTTTCGTTAGATTGAAAGCAAGTTTTGATTAAAACCGTTCTGTCCGCAACAAATGTTGAGTGATGGGAGCAAGTCAGCTCGAGGCGACGGATACTACACACCTAACGACGCGACCGCGTGTTTACTTTATATCATTAGTCCATCAATCAAGATCTGTTGAATCGTAACTGTTAGTTAAACACTAACAATCATTGGCTCCGTGGCTCGGCCGCCCATCAATCAGCGGCTGTTAACGCGGTGCCTTCGGGTGTCGCGTTGTGCGCCCGCGCAACTGACCGCTGCCCACCGCTCTTCAACGCCCTCTAATGACAGCCCTCCGACCCGACACATCCAATTCACATGTTAAATGGAATTCCCTTTGCGCCTCAAAATTACGAGCGTCCGCGTTATTAAAGTGTTTGTTTCTTAGACGTTTTTTGTTTAGATGTTTTATCCAATTAGTGCTACCGTGTCGAAAGGATAATGCTGTGATGAAGTATAAAACGTTTAGCGCGTTAAAAGCGGAGCCTTGTCGGCGCGATAACAAAGTACCAACGAGGACATCAGCGCTTGCCTATTCGATAGACATTAGTGTTAAGTTGAAAATGTCACTTCATCTTTACTTAGTTATTATTTATTTACTTATGTATTATGCATATACTCGACGGCATGAGTTATATCGTTTCATATTTGTTTGCTGACGTTATGTTCAGATGAAACATTTGTACTATTTGAGATGCGACGTGACTCGCATAATGAAGGAATTGATCAGATAGAGGAACCTTTGTAGAGACACTTGATCGATGTTAACTATCACAGATTGAATTCCGTAATGAAAAGTTACATAAATGGTAATGTGTTCTATGTGAGGAATCTGGTTTCTGCAATTAGTCTGAAAGTGGACCATTGCACGTGGATATGATAAAACAATCTGAAATTTAACTCGCCCAAATCGCGGGAAATGGATTGTTATGGTTTTGTAGACGATTGGATAGCTTGTTCAGTTTTTTCTTTGAGACCATTGTATGCTTAATTTAGTTTTAAATGAGGACAGTGTACTCTGTTTATGAGCCGCGGTTTATTTAGTTATGGACACGTGGTCCGACCGCGTAGTCCGATCAATCGGACCACTTGAACTTTTTTTTAAGTTGATTCGATGTTTATTCAAATTCAATTCACAATGATTTATTTTGGTACAAATGTATATCCAAAGGTTGGTACTTATACAAAAACTTAGATACTATTGTTAGTAGTTAACTATAGTTACTCATAGTGCATTAAAATTTTAAACTTGTGTGTACAATATTCAATTGGGTACTTGACTACTGTTAAAAAATTGTGTTATATCAAAGAACTAACAGAAAAAATACGTTGTACAAAAAAAGTAGTAAGTAAATCCGATCAAAAATGGAATAGCTACACACTTAAGAACTTTTTGGCGAGGGCACTTTCTACCCTTGTCACGCAAAACGGCCATTTGTACAACGTAGCTACGGTGGTATGAGTTTTGACGTCACATCTCCATAGTGCTGCCTTTGTCTAGCAAGTCAACCGGTTAAAACTAAGCCATTTTTTTAAGTTAATATCTTAAAAAATGGCTTATTTTTTTTTTGCCTATCTGGTACTGTTTCCAGATCACTAGTAAAAAAAAGTGTCAAGTACCTAGCTCTTGATTCTTGATTGAAATAATAATAATAATAATATTCCACAATTATCACACAACGCCATCTAGTTCCAAGCTAAGCAGAGCTTGTGTTATGGGTACTAGACAACTGATAAACATACTTATATATTTCTAAATACATACATGTTATAGATAAATTACACCCAGACACAGAACAAATGATCGTGCTCATCACACAAACATTTGTCCTGGGAATCGAACCCACGACCTCCGGCATAGCGGTTAGGGTCACTAACCACTAGACCAACAGGCCAGTCATGAAATCATTGCATGCACTGATTTTTAGAAGGAAATCGTATTTAAAACTCCTTTAAAAAAGCTATTTTGGAGTGGTTCAAGGTAATTCGGTAGGGCCTCTTCTATTCGTAATCTAAATCCTATCGAAATTAGATTGCAACAAGTTCAGTTAATATCCCTGTAGCAAGTTTATAACTGCAATGTACTGTCATTCTTCGATTACAATTTGTCGATTTGTTTTAAGTACCGTAATGCAACAAGTACCTACACAACACCTTAATTCATTAATTCAAAACACTGTAATAAATAACACATATGCATCAAAATCGGTCGTATCTGGTGCAGAGGCTGTCATCGATGGTTCGGTTTAATTTAATTGACTGAGCTATGTGTCGATGATAAATGTTAGCGGGGTTAAGCATATGCGCGGTGCTCATGAATAAATCGCCCCTCGGTGAGACGAGCTGATTTGCGATAAGCGGGTATTTATTGCGTTATTTGTGCCCGCCACCTGACGGAGACGGCGAGTAGCCGCCGCCGCGGGAGGCGCTCTATTGCCTTCCAAGGATCGGCAGGACCGTTCCCTGAAGATGTGCAAGCGGAAGCGAGAAATGCAATACTTTCAAAAAGAAGCAGTAGAAATAATAAGCGGCATCAGAAGCAGGGTACTAGATAAAAATAAATCATCATCATGATTAAAGCTGCAGTTTACTAACTTTAACATTGCTATTGAACCTACTAACACAAACTGCGTCCGAGACCTAACCTATCAAGCTATTAGCTTTCAATAGCCCATAAGCTTGGCTTTCAACAACGGACCTGCAAATAATGGCTTCATGTACCATTTCAGCTTTGACAACCCCTTTACCGCTCCAAAGTGAAGTCGCTACCTCTTCTGCTGACTCCTCAGCGATGTGACCACCGCTCAACTCCGCGGCATCCCTCCCGGGAACAAGCGTGCGGAACGCGCCCCTCACCACATAAATCACGGCGGACATAACAGCATTAACTGTTGATGGATTTCGCCCATTCAATGCTCAGCGTTGATATCTGTACAAATTGCCTCCCTGCCTCTTTCATTGTCTTCGGTTTATACGAATTGAAAAGGTTTTTTGTTTTACAATACTGCAGATATTTGAAATTTATATTGGATTTGATGAGTAGGTTACGATGAAAGCTAGCGATTATTGATCAATGAAGCGTACTGAAGCAAATCTTGACTCAGTGACATTTAGAGCTAGCAACCTAATTATATTAAACGACATTCAGTTGCGCAACGATGAGTGCCGCGATATATTCTCGTGTAGGCAGATATTAGAGGACAAGACGAGTAATTGGAGTCCGCCGGAGCACGGCAGCGATCAATTATGTTTATGTGAATAGTAATTATTTTATTATGCAAGTTGATTGAATGAATCTTATTTGTGGTTGCTCTATTTAACGTTCCTACATTTCTTGTAATTTGATTATGGTTTTATGACGAAATTATTCATAGACCTAAGACCTTAGCCAATGCAATTGGTTCAGGCCCTTTGCTTATAATAAATAAACTGTTAACCGTTTTCTATGATGAATTTATCAAAATCGAACGATTCATAAAACCTTAATAGATAAATAAACACAATATGGCCCGGTAAACGGTTAATCTCTTCGTTTCGTAAACGATTCCAATCGTAATCAACGTAAGTTAGTCAATACTGAACGCAAACAAGCATAAGTTACTGTGGACGTCGAAAATAAATTTATGTTCATGTAATGATATTCCGAAAGCGATACACAGAGTACAAGTTGGTACTCGCGCTTACAAAGTGAGCAACAGGCGCACGCGCACATCCCGCTCCTTTAGCCGTACTCGCCGTGGACAGTACGCGCCGGGCGCGGCCGCAGGCGCCGATACACGTCGCAAACTAAAAATGTGTATAAATTATGAAGATTACATGAAAAAGAGAAATGTGTTACATTTAATTTTATTACATACGATAACTTATGGGCTAGGCACGGCACTCGCTTGAAAAACACGTTGCTCCGATTGAACACTCCGTAACAACGTGAGTTCCTCGCTACGAGTAATCCCAAATAGTTTCTTCTCCACAAACAATAAGGCTCATTTTGGTACAAATGATTTATTTTAATTAAGGCTTTTTGCTGATCGTTGTATTACATAGTTACATACAGATCATTTGTGACATTAAAATATCAATTATTTATGGTGTTCAGATAGAAACAGCTTTTCGAGAAGAACTTATCCTTTGGCTTATCTATGCAAAATTGTTAATATTATAAACGAGCAACGAGTCTCCACAAACTGATATTATTAGATGTAATATAATCAAAATGTTAGTCTTAAATAAAGTTTTATTTGATGTAGATAGCTTGTTTCCAGTGTCATGGAATTTTAACAATCAATATTTGTTTTTGTGAGTTTTATTTGTGGTGTTATGATTTACTTACAGTTACAGTGCAAATATTATGTATGAAGCTACAATTATCAATGTATTAGGGTACAGTACAATCTTAGGAGTTCTCTTTCTTAAGGTTTAACCCGAGCAAGTTGCGTGACTTTTATCTTGATGGCCTTGTAAAACACAACACATGATAATAACTTGGTCGAAACATAATTTCATGTTTATTTACTCGCTGTTTACGCTCAAGTTTCTTTATAGCCGCGGTGTCTATTATCACCATTATAACTTACGTATAGATACTGTGTTATCTGGGAGACATAAAACTGGTACAAACCTAAGACCCCGCAATCTGGTATTAATGCGATATGGTGACATTTTAGGACGTTTTCCGCATGATCCTCGATATCGTCCGAGGACATAAAAGGTTCTATTAATTTAGGTGTAGATATTTAGTAGAGGATTGCGGACGCCTCGGTAGATGGTATCTTAGGTAATTTGTTGCGAGCAGACTAATCAAAATATTTGTTTATCAAGCAGGAGGGCGATCGTGATGTTAATCGCAGCTCATAATGTTCGCGTGTCGGTCGATAGCTTATCTCTGAAAGCCGCGGCTTGTCACTTAAGCATAGCTTGGATAGTCTTCGTCACTTTATAGCCTTTTGTGAATGTATTTGTGGATTTCCGGTGTGGACAAGACAGACAGGTTTCGGCTTCTTTTAACGTTTATGCAAATGATATTTTTGGGATTGTTATCTATCGTATAGTCCAGTTCGATTTGGAGATTTAGGTTTTCTCCGTGTTAAACATAGCTCAAAAATACTTTACTATATTGCTGAGTTATAACACTATGAGAATGCCAAGCCAGAAAAGCATTTAACTCATTAACAACTAAAAACAAGTGCAAATAAAAAAAGTAGAGGCGTTATCCTCAATGTCATATTGTCAATCAAAGAACCTGCTTGAAACTTGAGCAGCCTCGGAATGTCACAACAACAAACAAGGAACTCGAACCAACAATATAAGGTGATCATAGGAGAACAAAAAATATTTGTCCGAGTCTGCTAATGTGTAACTAAGGCCTCGACGCGGAGACTGACACGGAAACTCTCTTCACACACGTCTGACCTACAACAAAGGAGTTCTGTTTGACTTGCGTCGCTACTAAAATATTGAAACGAGCGCCGAGTGCGTGCTTGCCTCTGTGACAGTGCTTGTCCATGATAGGCGGGTGGCGTACCTAAAGATATTAGTCACAGCTATCGCGAGGACGAATGAAGAAGATAAACGATTGAAAACAGCAAAATATACATATATTGAAATGAATAAACTTTGATGCCCACCTAGCTTTTAGTACGGAGGTTTAACAATTGAATGTAAAGCTAATGTCATACTTACAGGCCTACTTCAGTTCTTCCCAGGGTGGTAGAAAATATGAACTACATAATATCTACACTATACATGATAATTTCTTATTTTAACGACATCTCGCGGGTCAACTTATGAGGGTGGCTTTTGCTTAACGGGACTATCCCGTAGAGGTGCCTTTAGTGTAAAGCTCCAGCTAGGGACCGATAATTCCGTAGTTAGAAATATTTTTTGTATTTGTCAGCTCATTGTTACGATAGGATTTGCTACGCTACGACGCTACGGCTACGCCGATTGTAGCCAATTTGCTACGCTTAAACGTAGCACATATCTTTCGTATTTATGCTATCTTGGTACACGCTACGCGGTTTTGTGTGCGCATTCCTATATCGGAGAGTCTCACGCGCATGTTTGTTCGCGCGACAACGGATGGTACGGTTCACCGGCGCGCAGTGTCCGGTAAAGTTCACTACATGCTCACTGCGAAATCACCAGCTCTCCGACCAGTTTATGTTTGCTAAGAGAATTTCAGTTGACGAACACTTCGGAAGTAAGCGATTTGGTGAACAATGAAACATTAGCAGATGCTTTCATGTTAGTCTGAGCTTTAAAGGAACGAAAAAACAAATAAGCTGATTAACATAGGGACCAATGAATTAGGTCGCATCAGTAAGTACTCGATGCAATCGAAATAGCATTATTTATTTGATTGGAGTGGAGTCCAATTGCAAGATTATAAAGTGCTATTATACAACGGTCCGTAGACCGTATACCAACATCTGTTCAGGTATACCGTGGTATTCCATCTAATGACTAATTGGACTACATAAAGTATGTTTAGGACTATTGATTTATGCACAGCCACCGTCTTAAACAAATGATCGACTTCCTGGTAACCGAACGGGGAAGTATGGGAACTTCCAATAACTTTGTTTACGCAACAAAGGATCAACGTAAATCCATAAGCAGTCGTTCTCTGAGTAAAATTCTTATATAACAAACCCCAGGGGACCAGTAATCAGGAGTAAAAGAATAAATATAATTCCGAAGCATAATATATTCTGGCCTCGCAATAGATAGAGGTAACGAAGTCATGCACGGTCGTGTTTTGTTCAATATTGGACGATTTTGTCTCAATAATTCCAGCGTAGGGCCGGTGTCACGCGAACATTCGCCAGCACCAATTAGTTGGCGCCTTGCTCCGAACACTGCACAATAAATCAATAATTAAACAGTTCATCTACCGGCAAATGCTGATTTATTCTCCCCTTCTGGCCACGCTCGCTGTGTCGCGCGACATATTATTGCCTACCTATTCCTGATTGCGATAGAAAATAAAGTACAAACGTATAAACTGTTACATGTACGTGGCTATTTATTTTCGCATTGCCGGATGATCTGTGGAGAGGTATTGCCGCTGGGAAGATGTAATAACTAATATTATTATCGTAATACTAGTGGAGGCAAATCCATTATATTATGCTAAATAGTTGAACAAATACATTATCTTATTCTAGATTCGTGAGACTAGAATTCCGTTTCTTCAATAGAGATACGCTAGGTCCGTACATTTATCAGATGAGAACTGGTGTTTCACTTTAAAGCTTTTAACCTCTGACCTTTTATTACATGGTGTTTATTTACATTATTAGTCGTTCCAAGTGAACTTGCCCAACCCCAACTGTTGAGTAGTGTCAGGGTCAAGAGCGACTACCGCATCACTATGTGTCGGTCAACAAAGTTCAAGCTTTGGATATGAGTTTGGTTAGTAAAGCCAGCAGTCTCACGGCACACTGACACCAATTAATAACCGTCTCTTTATCATTGGTATAAATTCCCGCAATCAGCAAAGGAATGCGCTAATTCGTTGAGCACAGCCCGTGTTTGAGTAACATTTCTTTGTTAATTTCTCTTTAGAGCGGCACAAAGTGAAAGATTAAGTGTAGTTTACTTTGTGCATTAACGAGTGTGTCCGATCTGAACAGGGCTGAGTTTTCACACACGCACTGCTCATGTTTGTTCAGGGCATTAGTGGCCCAGCGTAACTGTCGCGGATGACGACAACATGCCAACACGGTAATGAAGTCTACCTCACGCACTCCACCATACGTATAAATAAATACCACGCATGCAGATACGAAGTATTCGTTCAAGTAGACGCTTTTTGTTGTAAACGTTCAAGATTAACAAGCATAAACAACACCTGGCATGCGTCACTATTACCGAGAACTAGCCATCATTACCGAGAACCCTTGAAACTGTGCGCTTGTAATCTTGAACATTTCAAATTAAGGTAAATTAAAGACATGCTCAGCTATGTTACGCGGCGTGGTGTCGTGGTGTAGTGGCGTCGGCCTCAGGAGTCAGCGGCTCGCAGCTCGGCGACGCCGACAGCTCTCCGTCACCACGAGGGCTCTTCGCGAGGCCACCGAGTGTTTTCATACACACACAACGCGCGGACGTGTTAATTCGTAGACACTTGGTTTTTTTACCGCGGTGATCGACGACTGTGGGAACATTTTTGGGTGCCTTCGTTAGAAGTACCTACTCCACCGTAACGAGCAAACAGTCGGAATAACTCCGAGTATCGCTCCTGCGTTAAGTGGCCCTGCGCTGTCGGAATTTACGACATTTCACGTGTAGGTAACAGGCGATCGAGTTCAAGCTAACTTCGGTAGATGCGTAGACGCGAGTTATAAAAATCATTTTGGTTTCCAATTTGAGCGTTATTGTCTGCGAGACGAGAAAGTTGTCGATGGCGCCGACACCAATAAAACGTGCAGCAGCGGTGCGCACGCGCGGCCGACCGAGTGACGTTCTGCGCGCGATAACTCACACAGATTCTCAGGCCACTCAGATGCGGCTATCGTTTTTAATGCTGATATCAGTACGAGAAATGCATCGAGATGATATCGCTCTGCGAGGATCATACATTACAGTGACAGGACAACAATAAAGCTGGTTACCTGTTAGCGCCGATGCGCGGGAGAGTACGTGCAGACAAATGGAAGGCGAGTCGATCTCTGACCTAAAATCGTCATCTCACCTGTGTCTTTGAATGGTATTCGTATGTTTTATTGTATGAATACTCGTACATGGGGTATTCAGTTGCAGGACTTGTTTCTGTTTTTGGTAACTTCTGATCTACCTGTGATGTGATGGTTTTGAAAGTGTTAATTATAATGGGTTTAAAAACACACTTAACGAAGACGAAAGATTTGTTCTCCATTACAGACTCAAATCAAATCAGTTTATTGCAAACATGTTGTACTTACAGGGGTTGGAATAATTACCAAGTTCCAGCAAAGATGCTGTCATGCAGGGAAACACTGCACTGTACCTACCTCGCACTATTTAATGCTTCCATTAGCACAATGTTTTGAATGCTTTACATTGAGTCCTTTCGTAACCTTGATTATTCCATCAAAAAAAAAATCGTTTGCCAGCAATAATGTTTTCGTAGAGTTGCTTAGTTTGAGATACAGAATGCTTTGGTTGCGGGCTTCGTGAAGGAGATCCTTCCTACAAATCTTCTATCCATCCATATAAAGAGAAAAGCCTTGACTGACTGGCTCATCAACGCCCAGCCCAAACCCTTGGACGTGGAAAGCTTAAATTTTGTACAATAACTTTATAATGTAGACAAGGAATACGGAAGGATTTTTAGAATTTAACCCCTAAGGAACTTAAATAGCGTATGAAAGATTCAATGGAAAATCTTCAATTCCACGCGGGCGAAACCGCAAAAGCTAGTATTGTATAAATACGTTATTTAATGGGTACTCTGCACAATTCTTCAAACTAAATCATAACACAAATGCCCCAGCGGGAACATGTGCCATTCACCACACCTTTGTCTAATAATAATAAGTAATTGGCTTCACATTAAGATAGTTTTACATTTTACGGAAAACTATAAATTAACTATAGTAAGTATAAAGGATTCTCTTGAATCAAATCTAGTTCAGTAACGGTTGCTCACCTTTACCTGATTCTGAAACAAATGACATCGAGCGAACATACCCCGCCAGTTGACAGGTTGTTGACGAGAATCACTTTGTCTCACAGTTACTAATATCCGTTCATGAATACATTAGAATAGACAAATTGAATTCTCAAATAGATTTACATAAATAGTGTGCAATAGCAGTGCTATTATAATGCTATAACGCGTTGTAAGACAATGGCTGCGCATTCGAGGGCCGCCCCGCCTCCCACGTGGGACGCCGCTAGACGCGCTCGATCGCGGTGCGGTGCGCGGGCGCATGCTAATCGCCTCTAATCACGGCTCGATCGAGAGCTGATTCATCTCGGCCTTACGATCCTTTATTCTGTTTATTTACCAATCAGTGTAGTTAATACCCGCCGCGACCATAAAAGGCGATATATTTGTCTAGTGTCGCTCTCAATTAGTAGGTGGCGGCGAATCGACGCCATATGTGGTCGTAGTTAGCGTCGACTCTTAAAGAATATTTTTTGTTAATGTGAAGCGTAAATGAAGAAAAATCATTAATGTTTGCTCCTTCAATTTCCTACGGTGGCCTTTTATGGTAGGAAGTTCGGTTTAGTAGCTCGGCCAGATAAGCTGCGCTAACGAAATTCGGATTGGCTGCTGAATTAACAAAGAAGTGGCATAGGCACTATGAATATTTGTTTTGGTAGTATAAAGGCCCCACTTAGGCATGAATATATTCTGAATATTTTTCCCTTTTTTCATAGTGCCTGCAGTAGATGACTCCTATTAACGTCCTTAGCCAAACAAGCCTTTTTTTTTTTGGGGTTAGGAAATCACCAAATAACCCCTCCCGCTCTTGGGCAGAGCGAAAGGGATTGTCAGATTTCTACTGACTAAAAACCATCCGTGTTCCTTTTTAGCCCTACATGTCAAGATCGCGGTATCTCTTACAACATCCCGCAGCCCCGACGGCCAAACAAGCCTTACTCATCAACTTCTGACCTATGTCCAATGCCTAAGTTCTGAGCATTCGTTCCTGTGTTGCCAGTCCCCTACACCCTACAAAAGTGTTCATCTATTTAGGCTATCTAAGCCTGGGACTAAACTGAAGAAACTTGTTTAATAAATTGTTATAATATTATGTTTTCATCTTGTGCGAAATGTTAGTCACCTTGGACAACATGGCTAACCTGATCATGCCGAACTTACTTACCCTGTTAAAAGTCTATTCAAAGAGTTAATTTCGGTTCATCAAATTTAATATCTCCAGAGTTTCAGTCATTCAATCCTAATAAATTGCATCAGCAAATAACTGTAAACCAACTGCAGTTTTATAACGCGTAGAAAACCAACGCCAAGTAAACAAATTGCGTCGCATCACCAAATCTTTAATGTTTTGTGGCGCCAGGCGTTTGGTCGTCGCGTCACGTTTCCTCTCGCTATTGAATTTGGTGTTGATTGCGAAAATGTGCCCATGCGCAGGTGTGCGAGGGTGGGGAGGGGCGGGGAGGTGGCGCCCAGTGGCAGGTCCGCCCAACTCTTTGTTTACGTAACGCCCCCGCTTATTACACGAACTGTTGTTCGATTGCATGTCACGTCAGACGCTAATTTTCACGTTTTATGGTCGATTTTTCATTGGTGATTTGACTTTCCTTTACGCTCTACTCATAACCCCATGATCCACTTTTTTTTAGAAATTAACGTCATCTACATTATTTTAACAAAATAATTATTATGAGTAGATTTTGATGTCAGCTAACCAAAAAGCACAAAGGCTACAAAGATAAAGAGATAGAGGTCCTAATTTTCATGTTTCACAAAGTACTTTATCAGGACCCTTATATGGGTACACAAGGGTACTGCCTCAAGCCTGAGTTAGTATAACCTATATTCATAATCGGCCATTACCGTGCACAATGTACGGTTGATGGGTTCATCTGCGACGGAGCCCGTGTGGGCGCCGGCCATATATCAACAACACAACACGGATTGATTTCATGTTGTTGCGTCATACGATACAAGGAACGGAACACAGTAGCACTTTATTGTAAAGCTGAGGTTTATGTCAGTGACAGCAACATGTGCATTGTTTAGTGAAATACAAGTTTTACGTGATAATGTTGAATGATCCTCTATTCCTATAGATCTCTGATTCTGGTTCTAATATTCATCTTATAACCAGGTCCATGAAACCATTATAACTCATTAAAAAGTGAGAAGATATTCGAAGACTCGTAGTGGCTATATATGCAAAAAGGGAAAACCCCAACGAGCTCCTTTCCGTGTGGCTTTAGTTTGTTATTTGAACACCTCTGAGAAAACAACTCTGTGTAACTCAGATCGTCAATGGCGCCACCTGCAAAATTAACATATTTTTAATAGGCATGAAGTCTAAAACTGCAACCACAAAAACAGATTCTACCAACGATCATCATGAATTCATGATAGATTACCACCATTTATTACCTACTAAAACCACATAATATGTAGGCTATAAAGTTCTGATCCGGTTTAAGATCATTAGCTGATGTTATTACCTAGAGATATTTACTGATTGTTCTCTAGACGCATCCTGCTGCGCTCAATATCTGCTGTGGCGGCTGTATAGGTTCCTATAAGTCCGAAGCTCCAATCCGACGTCCGACTGTTCGGAACAGTATAGCACCACACACCGCAGAGTAACGACTGGCGCCTCACAGTACCGTTAGACGCCCACAAGGCGCGATGAGCTTCGTCGGACTACTCGACCCTTCAGATCTGCTATACAAATTACTTGTTTGTTTTAGTAATATTAAAAGCTGCTGTAGAGCTGTGAATGGCGGGTTTGATTCAAACTTGGAGCAAGTTGGATGTTTGTCTCTTTAGAGACGGTATAGTTCATTGATGGATAAAATACAAAAGGTGCTGGGAAATTAAGGGAGACAAGAAGCGAACTAAAAATCCTGGAATACAACTTCGTCGTCATGTCCGTGTTCAATGAAAAGTCATTGCAATTAAATTTTATATAATTTGAATGATGATCAAACACATATGGGTTAAGGTAAAACAACTATTAGCCTCTGCCTATATGGAGAGTGTGAATCAGTGTGTACATAATAAATTCAAATAAACAAATAATATCTTCTAGCTTATTGGGAACATGCATCGGTCGAACGCATATTTCGATAACGAAATCAATTACGATTGGACGCTGCGATTAAGTCCAGTTCACTGTCAGTATAGTTTGCATAAATACATAATATAACGGGTATAAATAAATTTGATATCGAATTTAACCTACTAATGATGGAAACGGAAAAATTGGGATGGTTTCTAGCTTTCGATGTTGGCGCCAGCGAGACCGCGGGACCGCTCGAGTGGCCGGCCGCCACTACACGCATAGTCGCATACCTTGTACCCACCAATACATAGTGACAGGCGACACAATACCTCCACACATTTACATAATTAGATATGTCGCGATGCATTTCTTGCTAACACTTTATATTAAGAATATGTTTTTGGACATTTGACCGCTATTTCATTATATCTGTGGTATATTTCATAAGTGTTAATGTGTTTACTGTACCAAGGATTATTAAATTCGATGTGTGTAGTAATAATTAATATCCACCCGTATAGTCATTGGCTTCTTCGGCAAAGTCCTCTCCAGTGTGAGAAATCTTTTCCAAAAAACGCGTGAACAAGATCTTCGACCCTATCGATCTGTATATCGACTGCTAACCAAAGGTCATACATGTGTACATAAGCAACTCTTGCTCTTTAAATGTCAAAATTGTGCTTACAAGGTCTTTTTGATCAACTGCATACATCTAAAGTCAACTAGATATTGACCAGCTGAATTGATCATGTACTGGATTACCATGAATCAAGCCCATTAAGTGCGTAAACTCGAATAATTAACCGCATCAAAGCGATAGGTTTCTAAATCCTCGACATTCAGCAAAAACAACTGGAAGTTGCAATTGTCAGCTCACTGGATTAACACCTGCTTAGACAAAGCTTAGCGTAGGCGTTAAAAAATAATTATCACCCACATACCGGTAATCAGGGATGAGGCCGAAGATTGCGCAAGATGTTACGATCTTCAGCCCACAGAAGAGGTAATACAACCTTGTTTTGTACATGACTCAGTGTTTATGAAAGTGACGATTATTTATTAGCAGCGATTCTTCTCGGTTGCTACATCGACGACGTTGCGCCCGCGCCGCCTCGCCGCGACAACAGCCTTAGCGCCGGAAATGACTCGTGCCTTGCTCATCGAAGGCCCTTGACTCGAGCACGCGATCGTCTATTGAGCTTTAACTATCTGCGTGTTTCTATTGTCTTCACTGTATATTGAAAGGCATATTAATTGGCTGTCTTATTTACTGTGTTATTGAAAATATGTTTCTTGGAAAAGTTTTTGATGTTACATTTTGAAATGTTTGCTTCGTTCATTTCGTCAGTGGGAGGAAGAAGCTTTTATGTTCTTCTTCTTCACTAGTCTGTTACATTACCAATATTCATTGGTTGGTTCTTGCAGCTAATGCCAATAAAAAAAAAAACAAAAAGTTTTTGACCATAGTAACAATGTGTGACAGGCAAAATCTCTGGATTTATCAAGTCAAAAAAGCTAACTATTGGCAACAATAGTACAGGTAGGACCAAACATATATGGAATCAAGTATTGAAGCTGGCAGATACCGCATTCGCTATAAATCATGCTAACTAGGCGCTTGTGGTACCAACGCTCATCCTTTGTGGAGGTTGAATACAATGCGTGCCTCGCGGTATCGCTCCTAATGACTGTGCCTAACGAACTATTAAAGAAACCTGCTTAAGGTCCTGATACATGGTGGAAGGTATAATTCAATTTATATCAGATTTGCGCTTTTCGATACTATTTGCTTGATACTTTTTAGGGTTGCGTACCAGAATGGTTAAATCGACTTAGTATAGATTTTGTATTGCAATTCCCTATTAATGGGCCTGTCGCCTACCTACTCCATTTCTTTCTTTCTGGAAGGTCAAAAACCTTCCAGAAAGAAAGAAATGGAGTAGGTATGTAGGTAAAGAAATGGGTGATAGTTTGCAACTTTCTCACGATCAATTTCCTGTCCTAAATTCTTGTTCAGTTCCATTATGTATTAAGCTAACATCCGAACTTAGTTGTTGTAATTTCTTATCGAACTCATTCATTTTATTTAGAATCAAATTGTCCTATATTATTCGAAAAGTTTTACATACTTATCATAAAAAGATGAACCGATTATTCGATCGTTATTAAAATACATTCATTAGTTAACTTGTCCTTTAATGAAACTTCGGTAGCTGGTTATCTCTTTACGCCTGGAAGACCTAATCGCACTTGACTTCATATATTTAACAGTATTATTAGTAACGTTGCTAAAAAAACATTAGCAACAAATTCACACCTTTACATATAATTCACAATGTAGGTTCTATCACCAATTTCATTTGCACATATTTATACAACACAAACACGATGAATCCTCTGAAATCTTATGGCACACTTTAATACATGTTACTTCGTTATCGCAGCTGCATAGAGTCGGAACGTATTTACTCTATATACACTAAACCGTCTAAAACCATGTAAGTAATCAAAAATACTTCACTGGAAAATGTGAAACAATATACATAACATAACATCGTGGCTTTATTCCCCGAAGGGTAAGGCAAAGTGTACACCCACATTCTACCAAATATATTTAAGTCGCATGTAATAAGGGGACGAGCCTATTACCATCAACCGGACATAAATCCAGACTCCGTGGCTGTTTCTGAGAAATTCCTGATGGAAAAACTCAATAGAATTTTAACTTTTTTTTGGCGGGGGGAAAATCATCGAATAATCCCGCTCTTGGGCAGAAGGAAAGGGAGTGTCAGACTTCTACTGACTAAAAATCACCCATGTTCCTTCTTTGTCCTTTATGTCGAGGCCGCTGTATCTCTTACAACATCCCGCAGCCCCGACGGGAATAGAATTTTACCTGAGCTGGGAATCGAACCCAGGACCTTTTGCTCAGTAGTCGCGTTTGCTGCCACTAAACCAAAGAGGCTGTCAACAATTCTCAAATAAAAATCATTTATTTCTGTAAATACTCAGTAGGAACATAAATAGGTAGCTTCTTACTGAATAAATACAACATTTAGTTAGTAACGAATTGTCGGCGCACGAGCTCAAGCTCAGGAGCGGTTCCCTGAAGCCGTTGGTTCTGCGAACACGCACCCGGAAGGGGATCGGTTTGCAAACATTGAAAGATCTCATTTCCTGGGTGCATTATAAACTGTTGACTTTCAAATATCATTTACATTTAAAATTAACTTCTCGAATATTGAAGAGGTAACTGTGCTTGAGAGGAACACGTGGCTCGCTAAGCCAGTATGCAAATCCCGCGGCTATGTGTGCACGCGCATACTACGCGGCCACACGGCCTCGCACCCACACACTTGCATTGCCTTCCATTCATAAAACCATGGCACTATCTAACTATGAATTAATCGCAACATTTGAATATGTTTACTCTCACAAAGGAAGCGACCATTCAGAAAAACTTGCCCGAAAACTGGTTTGGCACGTGTCAATGAACGACGGGAATATTTTAGACGCCATAGAAGACTCAGAGTTGTCGGGTTACATGATTTAAACCGTTTAATAGACGCTAGTTTGAATAGTAGGTTTATATCAATTTATATTATAACGATTTCTGGCGACAGCCAATCATACATATTTTGTGGCTGTCATATTCAAATTATTGGTACTCATAAATGTTGTATATTAATTCAATATTATTAAGATCTCTTACTTTATAGCATTTAGTAAGTAACAGTCACTGTATAATTAAAGTAACGGTTACTTTGATACTTCGATCAGAAAAACAATGAGCATCCAGGTGTTAACCATGAATGTTTGAACATTCATATTAGCACGTTTGCATTTTTGTGCTGTTTCATGTTTTTAGGGTTCCGTACCTCAAAAGGAAAAAACGGAACCCTTATAGGATCACTCGTGTGTCTGTCTGTCTGTCTGTCCGTCTGTCACAGCCAATTTGCTCCGAATCTAATGGACCGATTAAGTTGGAATTTGGTATACATATGGATTTTTGTGACCCAAACATGTACGGCTAAAGTAAATAAATGAATTTTGAATATGGGGGGCTTTTACGGGGCAAATAAGAAAATTAAAAAAAAAGTTTTGCAAACTGTACCATGTGACACATCAAATGAAAGGGCTTACTATGAGGGTCTCAAATAATTTTAAAATAAATAGTTTTAAAGTTATTTAAGAAAATAGACGAAAATTGACCGTTCCCCTCCCCTTATCTCCGAAACTACTGAGCGTAAAATTTTGAAAAAAATACAGAAAATAGTTCTATACCTGTAGATTACAGGAAAACCTATAAGAAGTCCATGGTCTAAAAATTACATGGTGAATTTATGTATAATTCAAAGTCCTGACTGACTCAATGACTGATATGACTGAACGCACAGCCCTAACCGCTGGACCTTTTTTAGTTACCACAAACAAATTTGGGTCAGATTTAAAAAAACATGGTAGATATATTATATTCATCGTACGGAACCCTCTTCACACGTCGAGTTCAACTCGCACTTGACCGGTTTTTTTTAACTTAACTAACTTAACAAAGTGTACCGTAGAAGGTGTTAAAATAGTCACCTAAGTATAATAAATGGCTATTGAATGTTAATAAAAAAAACTAAATTGTCAAGCAACTTACAGGAATTAAGTACCTATAACTGCGTTAGGTAGCCTGCCAAGTATTTGCCAAGAAAAATAAACAATAAGCTCTACATCTCATACCAAAGACACTTTGCTGTTTTGCAGTAAGTTTTTCCAAGTGTAACTTTCGATCTCAAGCGAACAAGAAGTCATAAAGCTCGAGCAGCGACTTCAATTCTTACCTATCTAGAAACGACATTACATCAGACTAGGAAAATGTTGTGCAACACCATTACCTCAGTTACTTCAGTTGCGATTAGATTGCAGATTTTTCACGTTGCAAATGTGACCGTCGTACCTATGAATGAAAGTTGGCGACCTCGAAACGCACGTAGGCGAATGCTGTTGCAAGCGGTGCGCGGTGCAGAGCAGCTCAGTCGGGCGGGCCACTTCGGGCGACGGGCTCTACTGCCGACGATCCATTCACAAACCCAACGGTGCGACGGTGGGCGTACGCAACACCCGTTTTATAACAATTCATGCAACAACCACTGACACACTTTTCATTCAAATGGACTTGGAATGTTACGCGACTGTTGCCTAATGTCGTCAGCGTTTCAAAAATAGCAAATATTTGAGCGCCATACACGCACAAACAAATATGTAAACATCGTTCGGCGCATCACCGTTGGCATTGGGGACTCGCTGAGTTGTGTCTACAGACGCATTGAAATGAATTACCTCTGAATTGGGTGTCATTCATATTTAAAGACTTCTACGCTTAGCCACTTCGTGCTACTTACAGAACGAATAGCAATAATATCTCGATACCTTCAGGATTCGTGTACTAATTTTGAGCTTTTGTGCTTCGCGATGGACAATGATTATACTAACAACATTTTGCCGGCGTAAAACTAGCAATTACGTATACATGCCACAATATTCTTCGAATATAATAAAAATAGGTAAATAATAAGAAATTCTATTAGATGTTACAGTTTAACGCGATACCTCGCGATATAGCGACAGGTAGTTAGCAGATAGCATCGCTGCACTAGAAGCGAGTTCTTTACGGCTCCTTACTTTAAACACAAGAAGTAAGATATGCATTAAACCAATTTAGCTTAGTTGGTCATTTCACAAGGAACTGCGTAGAGCCGTGGGCAATAATGTGATGTAAATTATGGATCTTTATTGCGTGGATAGCCTTCGTGGCGGTCGTGACCGAAAACAGATGTGAACTTGGCCATCGGAGCCAGAGGTTACACGCGTATGTGAAACCGCCATCACGTCTCTTGTTAATAGGTGTTCGGTAAAGTTAATTGCATGTACGGGGAAATTAATATGTTTATTTTTTACTCAGTGTAATCACGTTGAAGATTGTCTTGGCTAAGCAACATCATGTTATGTACTCAATTGCAATGACATCATAGAAGCTAATCTATGAATCCATCAACCCGAGTAGTTTCATATTTATTTTCCATTCTAAGATTTCATACAAAGATTTTCATATTTACCCCATGGATTGTCACACTTTGAAGTGGAAACACAGTTCGCTGCAAATGTGCTGTAGGTAATTACTTCCTTCTTATGTTCTATAATTTGTTTAACATTGTGTAAGTCAAACAATTGATAATAAATTAAGCCAAATAATTCACGGGCTGCTGTAATCAGATCTTGTTTACATTGCGAACTTCAAGAGTATGGCAGCCCTTATCTGCCGGCCACTTAGACTGTAAACACATTGGAACGCCTTGTTCAACTACTTATTGTTTACCTATTCTACACTACACACAGTCATGCCCTTTTTGGGTTTCTTTCTGTAGAACATTTCCCATTATGTGCCGTGTGTGATTGTTTTCCATGCAAATTGTGTGTTGTAAATATATCGACGTATGGTCGCATATCTGATACTATTTCCATTTATCGTCACACTTGGTAACTTTTATGGAGTCACTCGTTGTTTATTGTGTAATATATTTTACAAGTTTGTCGCTACCATTACCTACAATCTAAAACAGGTCTTATTCATTGACGTTACAGAACAATGAAGTATTCAAATCATGAATCGATTGTTCAATCGATTTGTGTCTTGTCTACAGAGATTTCAGAATGATATTGAAGCCGACATGTGCTTACATTGGCACATTGTACAAATCTAAATTGATGACGTAATTGGAAGCTTGCAGTTTCAGGTTGACCAGCTTAGCTAGAAATATATTATGCAGCTAGTGAAGAAGTTTCAGCAGGGTTACTATACAGGGTGTAAATCAACCCTTCACACACCCGTCAACCAAGCATTCTGTACATCAAACTAATTACCCCTACGCAATTTTTTTTGCTGGGAATCGACTTTTTATTTTGGGGTCGAAAATCACATTTTACGGTAAAACTCAATGTAGCACTCGTAAAACATTGTGCTAGAGGATGCTTTGAATAGTAAACGGGTCATGGAGGTAATTTAAGTAAAGTTATAAACTGAAAAACTTAGTATTTACAAAAACAGCTGTGAAAATTTTGGAACTTTGATCCCCAATATCTCTGTAACTAGGGGGTTCCCAGGTATGGTCTAGTATAAAAAAAATATCGCAGTGGTGGGGAGAACAAGTGCCCTTCGTTTGCGTTACGGGTACTTTTACATCCTTAATAGAGATGTTAGAACATAACATCACGCCTGTAATCCCCGACGGTTAGGCAGGTTAGGGTTAGGTACACCTCTCTTCCGCAAAGTACACCCACATTTCGCCACTTAGGTAATTACCATCAACCGGGTACTTTTTCAGACTGACAAATTCCTGATGAAAAAGCCAACATCTAACCATTTTTGCAGCCCGGGAATCGAATCAAGGACCTCACGCTCAGCAGACCAGATGGACCACTCGACCAACGAGGCTAAATCTACGAGGTTATTGAAATGTCTACTCTCAGTGCTGCACCTAACGCTGAATATCCACCCGAGCGCTTTTATTTAGGCAATCATTTACGGATTTTACGGCATAAACTCTTTGCCAATTTATATGAACACAAAAAAAAAACATTCGTTACGACATAGTTCATACTTAAAGAACTGAAGTTCAAATTCAAGATAATATTAGAACAGGATAACAACATATAAATATTCTGTAACAATACAAGCGCAAGACTTACCTACTATAACTCATCCAGGCTCTTTGTGTCCAGCTAAAGTTTTTCAATAGCGTCTCTTGAGGTCCGCAGCCATAATTTTCGTTAGGTAACTTAAATGTGGACTTGAAGCCATTATATAAAATTAATAGCCCGTTCACCAAACAATTACCCGTCCAGTTAAATGCTATCAGCCGATCTATGGGTTGAAATCTCATAACCTTTTACCTTCGAGTCAAACTGTATATACTCACGTTTATACATGAGTGTAAGAGCCCACGGGCGGCGCGGCCGGCGGAGCAATCGAACAGAGAGATTCACACTTAACGCAAAATTATATCTCAAATTAATGTAAACACACCTTACATGCAATATGGTACTTATTTGATTGTCTAACTATTAATTAACACGTACCTACCTACGCTAAATTATTGAGAAATCCAAATAGTGAAGCATAAATTAAACACATGAGAAGGATTGTGAAGGTAATTAATTTGATGATGCAGGTCTTGAAGGTGTTAAATTCTCTAAGAATATGTAGGTGGATTTTCCAACCTCAGCTTTAATCTTAATGCCAAAAGTTTAACCTTTCATTGTCTTCAGTTTAACTTGCCTGCTAGTTGAGTTAGCTAATAACTGTGTGGCTCAGATCAAATAAAAAGTGAGGCCGGTCGAACTACGCCTCGCCGTGTACATACACAATACACGCACACACGTAGGTACCACATAAACTACGCCTTGGTCTTAAACTTTTTATTTGGTCTGAGACGTGTGTGCATGTAAGTATGCGAGGCGTAGTTTGACCGGCCTCGCTTTGCTGTTCGCAGAGTTCCGTCTATACTTTTTATTTGGTCTGAGCTGTGTGGGTAAAAGTTTTGAATTTTGTACAGTTTTCAGTAAAAAACGCTCTTCAAATAACTTTTATGTCGCGTTTTTTTCAGTGTCCCTTATGTAAATTCACTTGCCACATTGAGAGCGACACTCAAACGTGACTAGGCACTTAGTTTAGAATAGATTCGTTAATTCGCAAACGGATTGCAGCTTGGCATAAAGTGGCATTGAATTGATTTTCGTGGCGTGTGATGCGCGCGTCTGTTATGAATGGGTCGAAGTGAATCACGCGCGCCCATTCATGCCGTGCCGCCTCCGCGCGCGCACGCGCCTCACCGAACAAACGCATTATTTGCCAATACAACCGTATTGTCTTTCATTTTCACCATCAACCTCTCACTTCCTGCCAACGATAACGCTCATTATATCCTCGCACTTCACTATCATTACTGGCTTAGCCAGATACCGAGCTCTAATACCTTTTAATTCTATATGAGACTATTGCATTAAATGTCGATTTCCCGTTTGAATCCTGAGTCGTGAAATTCGAAATGAGACGTTTAAAGTTCGATTAATCGCCCGTTACTGTATGGCTTGTCTAGTATAGTTTGTGTACAACCCTTTTTTTTTTTTTTTTTTTTTGGTGGGTGTAAAATCATCGAATAACCCCTCCCGCTCTTGGGCAGAGCGAAAGGGAGTGTCAGACTTCTACTGACTAAAAACCACCCATGTTCCTTCTTCGCCCTCTATGTCGAGGCCGCGATAACCGTTGGACTACCCGCGGCCCCGACAGGCGTCGGCCCTTTCGGGCCCCTCCCATGTTGCTGACATCTCTTTGAGGCGTGCGTGGAACACGAACGCGCCGTCGACACGGCCTGTTTTCGTCGTGAGACGGACGGACGGCGAGTTAGCCCATCACTCACCGTCCACAGGCCCGCGTCTACGGTGGCCGGAGGTCATCGCGGGACCCCCGACGCCCGGAGCGCCTCCCGCGGCGGCTGGGACGAGAGGTTCTCTCCCTCTCGCGTTCCGCCACCTCCTTCGCCAGCATCACTGCTTCGCAGAAGGAGGCGACGGCGTCCCATTCCTCCTCGCCCCGGACCATGGCTTGCACCAGGGCCGGGCGCGAGAGGTCGCCGCCGCCGATCGCCGCTACGAGAACACGGCGGGGCTCCGCCCAAGCGGGGCACACCTCCACTGTGTGCTCCACCGTGTCCTCCGGCCGATCCTCGCAATGGTGGCATCCGGGCGTTTCCTCCCGCCTGATTCGGTGCAGGTACCTCCCGAAACAACCGTGTCCGGTGAGGACCTGCGTCAGACGGAAGGTGAGGGCGCCGTGGCGCCTCTCAAGCCACTCCTCAAAGAGGGGACTTACCGCCACTATCGTGGCGTGCCCTTTGTGTACAACCCTGACTTGAGGCCTCGACAACAATCACTTTATATTGAAACATTATATCAACAAAATTATGCCTTGACCCCTTGTAGTGGTGAGTTCACGCGAACTTGTGAGTGAAGTCGTGACACTTGAGGCGACACTGAGCTTTATATCAGCTCGACACGTTGAGAACGTCGCAACACAGAAGTAAACTCTATCCATTATATCGCGGAGTTCATAAAAAATCTATCGTTCTTTGGAACATCTCTTAGTAAATGAGCATACTTAATTATACTTCGGGTCATTTGCCATTCTCTTCAATATAAAAACCAAGAATTAATGCTGAAATACTTTTTATGGGCTTATTTAAATAATTCAATGCAAATTCGACATAAAAATTAATGGTTCGACTTAAATGGAATCTAATTCCTGATTGGGCACGGTGGGATTATTGGTTTATAATATGTATTATTACTTAGAGATACCCCAGAGAAATACCAAAATATTTGTCCGAGGTACTTGAAAGTCAGATTTATATAATTAATGATAGATAATTATGGCAGGTAATAATAAATAATAGTGTTGTTCCGTAACCACTTACATAATGTTTAAAAACCAATAGTTTTCGTTCCACAACTGCAATAAAACTAGCATTGCACATAAAATATTAATTCCATGTTATAAATTGAGTATGTAAGCTTTTCTAGATAATTGAAATAACATGAAGTGCTAAAGGGTTATAAAAATATCTGGTCTGCACATGATATTGATTATATTGGGCTGTAAACTATATATTTAGTTGGAGTAAGTTAGATCAGTGGTACCGACGCACCTCACAACATAATTAGGTTCGGCTACTTAGGTACTGGTGTGGCCACTTAGCGTGTCGTTTATTGAATGTGTATCGGCTGAGGAAAGTTTTAATGCTTTTTAATGAATTTAAATATATTCTTAATTACAAACTGGTTCAGGTGCGTTAACCTGCATTTAGGGTACGTACCTATATCGTATTAATTGTCACTCACTCTACTTACCGTTTTTCAAAACGACTTTGCATTCGATCAATTAATTAGAAACGAAGCTGGTTCCCAAGATACGTACCGGAATGATTTGCACCTTACATACATCGCCTGAGGGCAAAATGGGATAAGGAAAAGTTTGTAAATAAACAAAGAAATATTAAACTCTTTGCAAGTCGACTCTACCGCCATTTTATATTCCTTGATTAAAAAATTGACGAAAGAAATTAAATGTCACAAGAACTTAAATTAAAAAAAATCATCTAAAAATATTGGCACAGTCATTTCGAACAGCTCCATATTAATAACACACAAGTATTTAATAATAATTGATACAAAATTAACATAAAAAGCACTAACACCTGCGACTGACAACGGATACGCTCCTTTCAAACAATAAATTGATCTATATAGATATTATAAAACCATTATGTGGGTAGATTTAAGCGCATCATTAATTTAAAAAAAATATCGGTTTTTCGAATTCTAATCTCATTAACTTACGAATCTATTAAAATCAGAACCAGATATCAAGCTGCTTTTCGCATACAACTTGTGACAAGGGTCATAAAATTTATTGTTATTATTAAGACTTCCGTTACTGATATATGTATACCTAGTAATATACACAACACTTTTGTTTATTATTCAGGGTCCGCAGACACACAACCGAGAGAGAAGCTGACAGAAATTTTGTTAAGTCTTTTACTGCCGCACTCAGAAAGCTTCAATGATTCCTTAGGCCATCACTTAGTAATGGTTTTGACAGTTTTCTCATACAAAAATATGTCAAACCTTTACTAAGTGACGGCTTAAGTAATCATTAAATGTCTCTGAGTACGGCAGTTAGTCGCCTTAATTACCTGTATGTCAAGACATCTTTCGACATAATCTTGAATCTTGTGTACTAGAATTATTATACCAAACTAGTCAGTTTGGTATAAAAATTCTGTTCTCTGTTACGGATAATTTTCATAAGAAAATTATCCGTAAAAGATCTGTAGTCAATGGGCCTGCCTTTTGAGGTTCGAGCTGTAGTGGCTTTATTTTTGAGACAACCCCTCCTGTGTCATTTCCAAACCACTGTAACTCCTGAAAGCCAGAATCAACAGTGACTACCAGCTCTTTATAATATTTATGCTACCACCATATAACCGCCAAAACAATGGAGCTCGACGAAGTTCCATAAAAATAATCATATAATTATGTCTTATATCCCGAAAAGAAATTAATCAGAAAATAATAGTGGAGGAGTAGGAAAACCATAATTTCTACAAGCTTTAGTGGTTGTGAACTTGTGAGCCGGTCATGCCTGTCGGAGGAATTACAGACGTTAGAAAAGACGAGTTCACGTTTCTGCAAGTGTAACACGGTAATCGAAAATGATTATGCTGATTACTTAAAAGGTCCATGTTCTCTTTACAGTAGGAAACTATCGGTTCAATATAGGTACACATACCGGCTGATTTCGAAATAGTGGAGCTATCAACATCGTCGTCGTGTTGGAGACTTACAACTTTGACATACTATCCATTCCCAAGAGTCAATAACAGTTTTAAAGCTCGTCCGTAACTGTTATTGGTGTACCTACTTAAATAAATAAAATATTATGTTACCTGTTAAGGTGGAAGCTCACATCTGGCCCGCGAAATTCTAATTTTCTTATGTTTTTGGCAATTTGCAGGCCAGTGCTTGGTTGTATGTTTATGAAAATTTGATTTGCGACTGTAAGACGTATGAAGTTACCGAATTATAACCATCAAAATTACTAACTACTAAAGAACGACGACTAAATTACTAAAGAATGACTTTTACATGCAAAAATCAATCTTGACATGAAAATGAACTTGGAGGGTTGTATTGATAATTTTGATGGTTATAATTCGGTAACTTCATACGTCTTACAGTCGCAAATCAAATTTTCATAAACATACAACCAAGCACTGGCCTGCAAATTGCCAAAAACGTAAGAAAATTAGAATTTCGCGGGCCAGATGTGAGCTTCCACCTTAATAGCAGATCTTTTATTTGATGTTTTGATGAAAGCTACATGTTTTATGCAGTATTAAACATTTATGAGAAGATAATAACAGGATGCAGGACCATCCTATGACATATTCCAAGTTCGCGATCAACTGGCAGCTAGGGCTTAGAATTAAATTATTTATTAAAAGTGCGTGTAAACCCGCTTGAATTCGACATCAATTAATATTCCCTGCATAACTCTCGAAGACGTTAAGGTGATAGCGAACTGACTTCTACTTGTGTACGAGAACCTATGATATTATATTACGATATGTAAACCGATAATCTCAATTCAGATTCCCTTCACCCTTTTATGGCTCTACTTAATGTTCGCGATGTAAAATCGTCGTTAAAATCGAGCTTTTATTATACTTGATACCTTTTGATATTCAACTAAGCTACTAGATCTTTATGGCAATGGCTTATGAATTTTACTGCTACGTAAGAAAACTTCAAATATAACGTTTGTTAGAAAAGACGCGTTTAAAGATGGGAAGCGTGAAATCTTATCTGTAGCTGTACCTATTAAATAATAATCCTCCATTTCCTCGAGCAAAGTGGCGCGCAAAACAACAATACCGAGATCAACGTGAAGGAATAAATTTTCAATTCATGCAGAGTTTCATATCGAATTACAAGAATACCTAGGCGTAAATCATACATAAGTAGGCAGTCTAGATTGATCAGACATGAACGAAATCAATATTAAGAAGGTAGGTTAGGTCTAGGTACTGGTTTTGTATAATTTTAAAACTGCTTATTAAATGCTAGAGCTGCTAGACACATTCCATACGGGTTGGTCGGACTGTGAGCATGAAGTAACAACAGACATACCATTAAAGCGTTTATTTGTGAATGAACATTACGAAACACAAGCTGCTAGAATTCGCGTCTTCTGGTGAAATAGTGACAAGCGTTTCGGAAGGCTGTTAGTGCTTCGAATGAAGGTCTCGGCGGGTGAGCGGGTGGCGGCGGGGGAGGTGGTATAGAGGGCCACGCATGCGCGTTGAGCAACCAGCGGCGCCGGTGAATGGAGCCTCCGCGACGCGAGTGGGCGTCGGTTTTTATCAATGAACGGCGAATTTGTGGCGTACGCACGACGGCAACGCGCGTGTCACGGCCGCCGCATCGCGCCGCACCGCACCGGCGGCGGCGCGTCGTCGGCGCCGGGCGCCGGCACATCCAACCTTGCTAATAGAGAATGTCAACACACGCTCACATACTGTTGCGTTACTTCCCTTCCCAACCTTTCATTGAGATGGCATGGGATTACACAGTAGCGCTCTTGCGAAGCGTCTGCTGGGCAATCAAAGCAAGCGACATAAACATACGCACATGTATGAATACCGTAACGATGGCTACTGCTAAATGTTAGCATCAAGATATAGGATCCCTATTGATATGATTCCGAGCCAGTCTTTGTCTAATATTTCCGATTGAAGTCACGAGACGAAACATTGACAAATTGTAATAATTTTTCAAACTTATTACAAATCCGCCTCAAATCGACATTAATT
Organism: Diarsia rubi; assembly: GCA_932274075.1. Taxonomy (NCBI): domain Eukaryota; kingdom Metazoa; phylum Arthropoda; class Insecta; order Lepidoptera; family Noctuidae; genus Diarsia; species Diarsia rubi. Next base: position 10,880,230 of record OW026424.1, on the reverse strand, counting down.
AATTACAACTTCAACATTACGCATAATGTAGTGTAATCGATTACCGATATAATTAATAATTTAATCAATATAATTCGGCTCGTCTTGCCATACGGCGCGTTTCCTATAAAAATGTAAGTAAGTACACATTTATTGATGTATTCAAGCGAATTTGAAAGGAAATAATTAATTAGTTTAATTGCTTCGGCACCGCTAACGCCTCCAGTTAGCCTTCGTTCAGATTTAACCATGACGTCGCTCGCGCAGTTATCTCGGCCATTGAGAAACGGGCCGCGCTTGCGCCGCGCTGTATTTGGCGATGACTGCATTAGAAACTCTCTTAATGTAACTTTATCTAACGCACTTGGCCTTATTTACTTAACAATAAAGCACACGTTGATAGTGTTTACTTGATTATTTTCGAGTTATTAGATATTGTTTTGTTTGTAATCGGGAGCGGTACCCTTATTTGTATGTAAAGCCGTAAGGTGGGTAATATTTGCTCGGGCATAGAATTTGTTAAGATTTCCTATTTATGGTTAACTAACAATCTATAGAAAATTTGCTTGTTGTCGATGTTGTATCCCCGACTGTTTGAAATGGGTCTAAAGACCAAGCAACCATAGTTGCTTTGGAATCTTGAATCAATGTTTGGCACGGAACCCCGTTGTACCAAACATTGTTCTACCATTAGCATCAGGTAGGTATTCAATTGAGTAAATAATGAAGAAATGTAGGTACCTAATTGTAATTTGTTACTCTTTCCCTCAGTTGAGAGCGTGGGGTCAAGAGCAACCTTCCGATGCCTTATATAAATTTCTTTTGCTTCCTGGTTGGAATCACAAGGTAATTCTATAAGTGAGGTACATTAGTTTGCTTAACCAGAAGAAGTTCTCGTACATCAAAAAGGTTGAATAAACTACATATAAACGTCTGTTCCCTTGACCATATCAACTGATCAGCAGTCATAGGTACTTAATTATTCTTTTGTTTTGCCACCGGTATGAAAGTTTCAAGAGCCTTTGGGATAAGCCCGAGTAGTGAAGGATGGTCTGCATCAGCATTAACCTTACCCTTTATTTTGGAGGGTGGAAAATCACCAAATGACTCGTCTCCCGCTCTGACCAGGCGGGCGGCAAGCGAGCGGATGACTCGTCTCTCGCTCTGACCAGGCGGGCGGCAAGCGAGCGGAATACTCGTCTCCCGCTCTGACCAGGCGGGCGGCGAGCGAGCGTTAGGGAGGGTCAGACTGCTAATGACTAAAAACCACCCATGTTCCTTCTTAGCCCTTTGTGTCGAGGCCGCGGTATCTCTTTCGAACAACCCAGTGCACATCCCTGAGGATTCGTACTCATATCTTACACACGCTGGGATTAGGGGTGATCTTACCAGGAACAACTAATAAAATTACAAAAGTTTCAAAATTAAGAGTCGTAAGACTAACTTTCTTTTTAAAAACCACAAAATTCCAGATTCCGCGATAGCCAAAAAACAAGTAAGTTTGTGTCGAAGTTCGAAATTAAATGTTGCAATATAAACTTGAAACTATTGCATTATCATAGAAGTGGATTTAGCCAATTGATTGATATTATACCGTGGCGTGGGATGGCCACGCGTGGGCCGGCCGTGGGCGACCGGAAGGAAGCCGTAGCTTTTGGCTTTTCACATAGGTACCTAGCTATATAACAGAAGTTGCGACACGTGAATAATATTGATGTTGCTGAATAAATCATTTAGTGCAGGCCACGTGAAGGGACAGTTTTAAGGGCCTTTGAAGACTTCAATCTTAGAGGGCCATAGTCAAGGATTAGACGTAAAACAAGTACATATACTGCTTAAACGAGCTATTTGAGCTTCAGCAGCAGATTGGTTATTTCAGTGTTATTCTTTGAGATGTAAAGGAACAGAAGAGCAGATTCCTCTCAACATCATTGTATATCCTATAGGCTTCAGGTCTCTCTTCCTTCGGTCGTGGTTTACAGATACTTTTCAGACAATACATGACCATACTATTGTGCCGAGATAGACATCTCGGCACAATAGGGCCTCTACCTAAACCCAGGGGTATGGGGTAGAGGCACACAGTTATTATTCCCATCAGTTTTCAAGATAGTCAAACCCAAAATCAATCAAATTCTAATAACAGCAATTACCATAAATGTAGATCGTAGACGCATACTTACAATTCTTGATAATTGGTATAATCTTGAGGTTTCATGTCCCCAAGACAAACTTCAATAAGTATGTATAATGTTTTTATTAAGTCAATTACACGTTTATCAAATGAATGTAATTCAATAACCAAACGTTTTGGTCGTAGAATGTAATCATAGGTAATAAGGAAAATAGCGGGCATTGCCATGGCTTGTTCGACACTATGATGTCGCCCGCAGCGTGGCTTGCTAGGCCAGTGTTAATCGGTCAATGTTTTTTGCTGTGATTCTATCTTAGTAATAATGTGTTTATTTTTTGCATTGTCCATTAGCTCATTTAAAAACGTTGGTATGAGAACATAAGTCGAGTAGAATCTACTTATAAAACTTTATTGTTTTTCTTAGAACAAGGTTTAAATAGGATCACTGAAAATACATTAAGTAAAGAGCTTTACACAAAAAATGAAAAGAAGTAGGTACCTTTATATGAGTGCTCGAACATACTTAAGTATTTTCATGAACTGGATGGTTCTTGAAACATAGGTAGGTACTTACCTATTATACTTTATATTATTATTCTGGTGTACAGTAATATCGATTTGATAATGTATACAATTATTGTAAGAAGAAAAATGTGTAAATGACAAAACGTCATGTTGGCACTGTTGCAAATCACTCTTGATCAGACAGGTTTGTTTATAAATTACATGTATACATACATTCATGTTGCATTACAAAAAACACAACTCTGCTCTACAATATTGAACTGACCCAGACAAAAAAGTAAAGTTGCTGCAAGTTAAAAATTTCAATGTCGTGTAGAATATTGATGACATAGAGGGTTCGAAATCATGCAACGTAATGTTCTCCATTTGAATATTAAGAAAAACGTGGCGAGTTTCTCTATGGGTGTTGCGTCGCAAGTATTTCCGGCGGGTCAGCGGCCGCGCACACGCCAAACCGGTTCAGTAATTTGGTGTTTCTGGAGAGCCATGTCGATTAATTTACGATAGACGAGCTTCCTGTCAAAAAAGATGCGACATTCAACTCCGTGATATGACAACTCAACCATTAGATATTCTATCAGAGAGTTTTGTTTCTTTTTTACCTTTCAACATAATTGTTAATTAGGAGAATAGCTTGACGGTCCCACTTGGTTTGGTGATGTCATGTGTGGACGGATTCTAATAGCATTTATTAATTTTAAGAGTGGTAAATATGTTTTTGGATAATTAATTGAGGAAGTTACTGATGCACTTGTGCCTACCTACATACTATTACTATTGTCAGAAATCAGTCAATTTATAAGTCGTGTAATGTCGTATAAATGGATAAGTTAGATGGTATTTTGGTATCTTACGTCACGGTTACCTACATCATATCGGTAACACCACTAAGACCATCAGCTTAATTCCACTTCATTAGAAAATAAAAAACAAAGTCGTAACAAATATGTTCCTAGAAATAATAAGACCTGCACTAATCAATCCCTGTGTCATTCTGTTGTCTGTGGTTAACCGGAATTAATCATTCATTCACATTTGTTGGATTATAGTAGGTACAATTCTAAGAAATTATGTTTGTTTATTGCAAAATAAAATTAATTCGCATCACAATTTATTTTAGTGCACTTAGCATTGGTAATCATTTTATTTTTAAACTACTAAGTGAGTTTATCTTAAATTATTTTGTGGCAGGACCGAGCGTGCGTACATGTACAACTTACTGGTAATACTTATTAAAAAAATCGTTACAGTTGTAAAGTCTGACAACTAGTCTTACGAAGGGATATCTTATTATTGCCCCGTACTAAATGGGTTGTGGAGGTCAGCTAGGCATTCACTCCATGTAAAATACTGGTATGCAGCTGTACTCTGTTGAACTGAAACCCGACACCAACATATATTTCTAGGTAACTAGTTGGGAAAAGGCTAGGCAGATGATGATGACGATTGTACAGTGTGATGAATACAAAAAAACAACAAATAAACTGGGAAATAAATCCATTTCAAAACATTATTGCAGAAACGAAATCCCTGATCTTTTTAATTTTATTAATTAGTTTTTAATCCATTGTCATTTCTCTTAGTTATTATAGGTATTTTTCCTCTGGTATTTCAAGAAAACGCAGAGTTTCATAAACATTTGCCTGACAAGACGTGTTTCGGTAGATAGTTAATGTTATTGAAAGCTTTATTGGCCTTCGTGTTTTTGATAAACCGATGATTTTAGACAAAATATCTATAAGTAAATTTTTCTTAGGTACACTAATTGCTCTTACAGGGGATTACTCAAAAATAAGTCCCAATTATACTTGTGCCTTCGAATATATAAAAAAACGAACAATATATTTTGTTAGTCAGAACTCAAGGTTAGTTTTGAATCTAGGCTCTTGGAATATCTTAACTATGTAGACCTAAGTGGTGTGACTGTGCGTGATGTCGTCATAGCCTTAGGTCATTCTCTTCCTCTTGTCTCATTCTCCTTGGGGTCGGCGCAACACGTTCTATTTCCATTCTCCCCTGACGACGCGGCATCATTTATAATAATTTTGAAGGAGACGCAAAATCAGAGACTTTTAAAAGGCCGGTGTTTAAAAAGCAAGCCTCGAGTCGAGCCCTGTAGAACTCCAGTACACATGACAACCGATTCCGCAAATGTGTTTCTAGAAAATGGTTAATAATTTGATAATCATTATAAACAAAGTAGAAAAAATCCAACCGTTGGTGATTCCAACAGATCATTCTACAGTAACTAGCTGACCCACGCAACTTCGTCTGCATCTTAATAATTTAGATAACATACAACCTTCCTCGATAGATCGACTATGCAACATAGTAATACTTTTTCAATTAGCTCTCTAATGTTGACATAAATTTTAAAATCGTCAGAGTAATTTTTGAGTTAAATCGTACCAAATAAAAATCGAATCTTTCCTCTCTATAATATTAGTTTAGATTACCTTATAGATTATATTATTAAAGTCACAATCACTATAGGTACCTAGCTATTCTTACTGTTAAATATAGGTACAATTATCATCATCATCATCAGCCTATATTGTTCCCACTGCAGGGAGTCAGGCCTCTTCTCTAGGAGTTGGATGGGCTATTATCCACCACGCGGGCCCAGTGCGGATTGGTATGATCTTCGAATTTTTGGTTCTAAGCCGGTTTCCTCACGATGTTTTCCTTCGCCGTTTTGAGAGCAGTGGTGATGAAATAAATTAAACAAAGTAATGCGCAGGCGCCTGGGTTCGAACCCACGACCAACTGTTCGTAAGTCGCGGCCGCCTCCACTGGGCCACCACTGCTCACAAAACAATATAAAATAACACCTTCTAAATATTATGGTGCAACAAATAGTTTGAATTTGAATTTCCCGGAGGCCAGAATCTCCACGTATCTACATTGGGACGCGTGGGCCGCCCGGGCCGAAATTTGATAAGCTTCGTAAGAAATAATTCTATTTAGCCTAACATTTCAATAGTAAAAAATGGTTACAGTGAGGATAGATATGCTGTCGCGCACTTTTTTGAGGAACATTTCCTTCATACATGATATTTGCATAACTTAAACCATTTTCGCAGCGCACGCAACGGAAGCTCTCAATAAGGAATATCGTTTCCCGTTTTTGCAACATTTTTCATTTATGCTCCACTCCTATTGGTCGAAGCGTGATGTTATATAGCCTAAAGCCTTCCTCGATAAATGGACTTACCAATACAAAAAGATTTTTTCTATGCCAACCAGTGGATTCTTAGTTTATAGCGTTCAAACGAACAAACTCTTCAGCTTTATAATATTAGTATAGATTCAATATAGGTATAGATTTGTGTGATGACACACACAGTCGAAAGACATTGACAAGACAAGACAAAGTAGTCTACTACGTGAGGCATCAAGATTATGATTTAAAAGTTGCTTTCAAAAATGCCATAAAACCTCGAAGTCATAATTCAAATTTTATTATGCTATAACCCTAACTGTGTGGCGAAAACTGAAGGCTCCCGGTGTTACAGAATTGATTGGGGAACAATTCCTAAGTCATACAACTTCCTAAATAATTCGAAAAAGAAAATAAAGCAATCCCGTTATAAATGTTCGAGGACGAAGACATTTTTTAACGTCAACTTAAAACCGACACTCAACTGAAATTGAATTAACTTTTAAAAACACAATTAAACCTTGTGATACTTTATAAAAGTGTCCGAAAACAACAGCGGCTATAATACATTGACATATTAAGTACCCTATAAAACTGCAAGAGACCACCCGGGTCATGGAGCATGGTGTTCATTCCGAGAACTGTCACACCACGTGACATTCGCATTATTTTCGTGACCCCTAACAACATTCGCCAACGAAAAGAAAATGTAAAAAATTGTAGGTATATCATTAGGTCGTCAACAATAAATCACTTTGGATAAAACCAGTAGTTAGAGATGAGAAAATAATTTGTTGATATAAATTAGGCGCGGTGCACGGTGGTGGCGCGTGGGCCGCGAGCCGCGAGGTGAGAGGGAAGTGTCGCGTGCGCGCGCGCAGCCTACGCTCAGCTCGTGCCGCCATTATTTTTCAACTTGTCCGTTGAAATGAAACAAAAGAAATGTGTTTTAGCACGAAGAGTATAGGCGTTGTTTTAATTAACCCTTAGTATTTGTATTCAATTGTAATACAAGTGAACATAAATTTATTTCCTTTTTTCTTTGTTTCTTTACTAGTTTCGTTAACCTAAACAGTTAAAGTATAATTTAATGGAAAGTATTACCCCATCACTTTTGGAGATTTTATGATTTAATCTTAGGGTGTAAACCCGCTAGTTATTTTATTTTTATTACTTCTTTAAAGCTGTTTCTCTTTCTTTATATTTGAAGTCCATAGGTCAATCACGACCTGTGAGAGTAATAAGAATAAAATGCGATATTTATTTGTGTTTTAAATTCTTATTAGATACCTACCTATCCCATGCTGCAGTTCGGTGTTAAGATTTTATACCAAATTCAAACTTGAACGTTTATATTAATGGATTTCATTTATTTCTTACATCGAAGCTTTTGTTATAGGCACATTTAGTATCATAATTTAAATAAACTTATATAATTAATTAAGCAGTGGACGTCTGTTGGGTGCCGACGTCCAATAATGAAAAAGTATTCTAATATTGAGTGCGTATGAGTGAGAGTGTTTGTGTGTGTGTGTGTGTGTTATTGTGCATGAGTTTGTGTGTTAGTGTGCATGAGTGTGTGTGTACATGTGCAGGTGTCTTGTATTACATATTGTCGGTATAGTACCTCTAGTTATCTCCAAATTTCTTCTGTCTCGTCATTAATTGTATTTTGGCAATCCATTTTTATTACAGTCTTCTTGCATGAAAAGTTGTTCATATCTTCAAAGTCACAGCTTTGGGTGATTCTACTATATACTTATTAGGTACCTATAGATATGCAAGTAAGTACCTACCTAAAACCTACCTACATTAAATATTTCTCTATTTACATATCACTAGTGTAATTTGTGTATGACTATTTTGTAATAATTATGTATGGAATCAATATTTTTTTCTATTTGATGTTTATTTTGATTTATTTTTATGAACATTGAGATATCCATGTAGGTACCCCTACTATGCTAGATTAAATAAGCTAACTATACTACTCCCTGAGTTCGGCCCATAGTCTACAACAGAGGTTTGTATTTTTCAAACAACTATAAGTCCATATTAATCATATCAATATATCATAAGTCCAGTATGGCCATATCAATCGGCAATAAGTCCAAACTATTTTTATCTTTTTCATAGTATCTATGAATGTTATTGTTAAATTTGTTCATTAAAATACTTAGACACAGTCGATAGTCAACATTTTATAACACTGTTAGTACAATTTTCCATAACACTAATGTGAAACTAAAAACGTTAATTTCCCAAATTTTGCATGTATTGGACTTATGGCAGTTTGAAATTTATCAACTCATAATTAGATATTAATTTAAAAAAATACAACGTAACGTGTAGACGTTACGCTGTATTTTTAAAAATGAATATGGAAAGGAGTTTTGGTTTTGGTATTACAATGTAGAGTCGCAATCGAAACTACTTACGCCATCTAGTATTCAGACTTGAATTCAATTCCTGCGACCGGTCCACAGAGGTTTTTACCGAGAAGCCATTTGCCAAGAGAGAACCTGTGTCGTGAGGAGGGTACATTGGGCAAGAAATTGTTGCCGTCAACTTGTTCGTAGAGCACGATGATGTAGCGATGCTGGCCCAAACCGCGAGGTGGCGCTGGTGGTTTGTACACTGAAGAAGGATACATTATTCATAACAGTTTAATAAACGCTATACTAATATCTACTAATCATCAAACAATACAGGTGGCTGTTGTAATTCGAGAGTTTAGGTATAGGTACTCATAAAGAAAATTTGCATTCGTTCGGAAACTATGCTACTAGGGACTTGCGCAAACATGCTATGTAGGTCTCCCATTAGGTCTCGTGGGTCTATTAGGTCGATCCTTCGAATATTACAATATAGGGTTCCTAGACCCCTATTGGACTCACCTCTATAATCTACTCCAACCGTTTTACTGCTCTCTTTTGCTTTCAACGCTAGTCCCTGAAAAGTAAAAGACATCTTAACAACAGATTTTACTAATACCGTACCTATTGCAGGTATCTACCGATTTCTGCTACAGAATTTTAGCATTATCTTCATGTTTACTTTACCCAACCTGCATTGGCCTTTGTAGGTACATCGGTTTTTACAAAACACACGTATTTTTTGGAAAACGCGAGTGTTTCGTACCTGACTATTCTAAAAGGAAAAAAATCTCTCTACAAAGGTAATAATTATATTCATCATCCACGGCCCGATTCGCCTACCTACTACCGGCTATAGGCCTCTCTATGTTTGTGTCAAGCTCCACTTTCTTGTGCCAGTCTATTCCAAGATATTCCCGCGATGGCACTAATGTCGTTTGCCCATCTCGCCGTCAGACGACTAACACTTTTCTTTCCGTCCCTTGAACGCCCCTCGGTCACAGCTTTACTCCACCTGCCATCACCTCACCTTGCTAAGTGTCCCGCCCGGAACTCAAATGGAGTCCTCCATTTGAGTTCCATGACTCGATTGCCAATACGAAATCCTTCGTACGTGTCCGGGTTTCGACATTTGGAACTCTGTCTAGTAGTTTTATGCCGAGCATAGAAAGCTCCATGGCTCTCTGTGCTAATCTCAGTCTGTACACAGCGTCCTATGTCAATGTCAACGTCTCAGCGGTTTATGTCATTGTGGGCAGAACACACTGATTGTAGAGCCGGGTCTTCAGGCAGTTTGGAATTTTGGCTGATTTCAGGATGTTTTCATTTTCGCTAAAGCAAGCTGGGTTCTCCTTGATATCTCTGTCGTTTGATGCTTATTGCCAAATTAAAGAATATGGCCCAGATAGACATAACGGTCAGTCCCGCACCTACGATGGCCGGAAGCCGTCACGTGGCCCCCGACGCCCGGAGCGTCTCCCGCGGCGGCTGGGAAGAGAGGTTCTCTCCTACTCACGTTCCGCCACCTACTTCGCTAGCATCACTGCTTCGCAGAAGGAGGCGACGGGCGGCGTCCCATTCCCTCTCGCCCTGGACCATGGCTTGCACCAGGGCCGGACGCGAGAGGTCGCCGCCGCCGATCGCCTCTACGAGAACACGGTCGGCCTCCGCCCAAGCGGGGCAGACCTCCACGGTGTGCTCCACCGTGTCCTCCTGCTGATCCTTACAAGGGTAACATCCGGGCGTTTCCTCTCGCGTGATTCGGTGCAGGTACCTACGAAAACAACCGTGTCCGGTGTGGACCTGCGTCAGACGGAAGGTACGGGCGCCGTGGCGCCTCTCAAGCCACTCCTCAAAGAGGGTACTAACCGTCACTAACGTGGCGTGCCCTGCACGCGGTTGCGACAGTCGCTCTCACCATGTCGCCATGAGATCGCACCGGAGGTCTGTCCGCTGAGCGGTAATTTGCCGCGGCAACGGAGTGATCCCCCGGCGGTGTAGCGACTCCGCGCGCCATTCACACAGGCGCGCGGAGTCTATCGCGGAGGACTATCGCCTCCAGATATCATGGCGGCAATCAGGCAAGGAAGTTAGCCGATTTGGGAGGCCATATCCATCCTACGTCCTAATTTTACTTACTGGTATATTAGATTTGACCATGTGAAGATAAAACTCGCCTTCCACGTGTGGTGGGGCATCTGGATCCACCATGATTAAAGTGTAGAACTTTTTCTATAACAAACAAAATTATAATATTATAAGAAAATTTAATCGACTTTTGAATTACTTTTCTGTGTGTATGCTACATTAAACACTGGTGTCAGCTTGTTTTACACTGAACCATTTCTCTGACACCTCAGGCTTGTTCTTCTCTTATTATCAATCTTTTCTTCTTCTATAGCTATAAGACAGGCACATAAAGCAACAAAGAGTAATAGTGAAACATCCACCCTTCATCTAAATTTGAGGGTCCAATAAAGTAGATACAATTAAGTATATAAAACATAAGTATTACTGAATCAGCTATAGGATACTGGAACAACGGTTCTTCAAGGAAGACTTGTTTCGGGAGGAGGACATCACAATTGTGGTCGTTCACAATGGTGCCTCCAACGCTTGTCACATTCAACCCTATAAGCCGTTCACACCCTTCAAGAAGACTCTTTACTTCAGTCGTAATGCACTGAGGAGACACGCTCATTGCCACCCTTAGTATGGATGCGATGGCTAGACATTTGTCAATCATTTTGAAAGTACGTCTTAGTACGTTTAGTCGATTTGAATAGTCCAGAGTAACTGAATATGTATTCTGCTAACAGCGTAACAGCTGCGTTTAGGTGTTGTGAAAAAAGCAACGGTTTGTTTAAAACGGTGAATTTTCTAACAATGGAACCGATAACATTGCTGCTAGCTATTACAATAACAAGCGGACATAGATGTATTTGGTACTTAGTTCATCATTAAGTGTGTAGTACATAGCTAGATTATTATATGCTAGGTACTTACTTGAAGAAAGCGTACCTAATGACTGTAAGCGAGTTCGCTTTATCATAGTTATGATAGCATATTTTATTTTATGTACAAGGCTATTAAAAATTGAGATTAAAAGATTTTTTTGAGATTACAGTCACTTCGTGGTCACTTTCTTGGCTTGTCTGTTAGTTTACCTCTTCTATCGTTTCTGTAGGTTTGTCAGTGATAATTATGGCACCTGACATTTTAAATTTGACTTTAGTGCCTGTCTATTTTTGATCTAAAGTAACCGATAATTTTTACAAAAAATATGATTCCTAGGTAGAAGGAGCTTAACTTATATCCACAATGCCAAATCATACTAATAAAAGATTAGGTATACCGCAGCTAACCAGAAAACGAACAATTCTTGAAATAACAGAACGAGTGAGATGCGCGACCCTGTGGTGCCAAAGGTTCTGGAAAGTATTGTGCAATCCTGACCTCCGCTGCCGCTCTAAGTTTCAACTATACAAATTCTTTGTGAGACCTATCCTCACATACGGCTGCGAGCTTTGGGATTTAGACAAACATGCTTCTATTAAACTGCAACGCTTTGAAATAGCACTCTTATTAGAAATCTATAAATCGAAATATCCTCAAAGACACCCTAACAGGTTAAAACCAAACGTCAGGACTGTTTACAATAAATTCAGAACATGTAATGTTGTGGAACACGTAAAGAACGAACGGCTATGTTGGTCATTGTTGTTAAAAAAGGAAGAGGCAGCTCTAAGAAGATGTCGTAATCGGCTTCCATGTGTACGCTTTGGAAATAATCCTAGGCTAACTTGACCTGCCAATTCCAGAAAAAATGCAGGCATCAGTCTTGACACGTAAGCTATTTACCGGAACAGCGATTGAAGTGTGCGAGACGATGACGCCGGAAAACTATGTTTAGCTGAAAATCATTGGTTTGCCTGCATTGACCAGACCTGAATATTGAATTAGGTATAATGAAATATTGACGATATAATAAAGTCATTTCCAAAAATCTTAATTTAATGCAGCTCTGAATATTTAATTAGGTATAATGAAATATTGACGATATAATAAAGTCATTTCCAAAAATCTTAATTTAATGCAGCTCCTAAGTTCCTACTTCTTGATTGAAAGCTCACAAGTTGACTGAATAAAGCAATTACCCATATCTACACTGTATCGATACGGTTAAGTAAAATGGAGTTGGCACATTCATAAAAACGATATGAATAGACAATTTTGCCAGATTGTATTAATTTCCTCAATTACCAATAGCATGCCATTGTCTAGGTCAAGGTTCTACAAATGTGTCAAGCAGCTCCTAATTTCGGATATAGGTACATATAGTTACTTCTTAGCAAGTGTTTTGTAGTTCACGGCTTGGGTTTTGTTAGGTTCCTATCTAACGATGACACTTTCAAAGTTGAAACAGCTCAATCGAAAACCGAGAATTGCATCAAGAATGAAATTGAAGATGTAATGACATCTTGCCAGTTAAATAACGCAGACAGATAACGGGACAGGCGAAACTCAAAAAAAGCTTGTTATAGAAGGTACAGAGGTAACAATAATTTTATTAGCGTCTGATACACTGAATTATATTTATTTTTTCTGAATTAAATTTATTTTTTATTATGTGTTCGTGTATTTCTTGTGGGTACAAATTTCACAAATCCCAGAAGACACAGAATCTGAATAGCAGCACACATTGCTGGGATGACGATGATGTGAGTTAGTTATAAATATGGATGATGTCGACATCGACAACATCGAATTCGGGTGTGATGCCTACCATCTCGCCCAGCTACAGTGAAATACGGCGTAGGATCACCTGCTTTGGACAGTTCTTGAAGCATTCTCCGAAGATCTCCGAAATCAGATCCAGTAGCGCGCCTCCATCGTATTTCCTGTAGCTTTATGTATCTAGTCACATCTATATCCGTGTAATGCTTGTACAGACTACCCTTACTAGTTCTAACAAATATACGTCTTAGGGCTTGCATTTCTAGATTTTTCATGTCATGGACACGTCCTTCGAACCACTCGAAAATCAAGATTGGCCTCAAAAATATTTTATACAATAGAATTTTCTTCGCCACTGACAAATTCGAATGTTTTAGTATTTCTTTGGTTTTAGTTTTCCAGAAATGAGACAAATTATGAAAATCGTTTCGCATTTTAATTGTAGCATAATGGTTTATCAAGGACACGGACATATAAAGTAGGTACTTAAAATCGGTGACAGACGTTGAAAATCATGTTTTTTTTTTACACAATTGGCCATGACTTGATTTTTTTTTTTATTATTTTTTAATTATTTTTTACAAAATATAGACCATTTCAAGGAACTAATTTGCTTATTTTATTTTTTTAGGGGTTGTACATTTTTTTAGGATTTTTTAAATTCGAGGTGCTCTCAATATCACTATGAGGCTGTATGTAGTGCGGTGTTGTGCCACAGACAAATTAAAAAAGAATACAATGTCAATCTAAATCCAGTGACATATCCTTGACAGTTGAGATTGATACAGTGATTCAAGAGGAAGGTTTTTAAGTATAATACATGCTTAGTATACTAATATAGTAGAGAAAAACACCTGTGCAAAGCCGGGGCGGGTCGCTAGTTTAAAATAAGTTCATTGATGACAAGAGATAAACCAATCTTATATAAATCAAAACAATGATATAGAATACTTACATTAGAGCCTTTGCTCCTCGTATTTCCGCTATATTGTGATATATAGTGATTAGTGACCCTAACTGCTATGCCGGAGGTCGTGGGTTCGATTCCCACCCAGGACAAATGTTTGTGTGATGAGCACGATCATTTGTTCTGTGTCTGGGTGTAATTTATCTATAATATGTATGTATTTAGAAATATTTAAGTATGTTTATCAGTTGTCTAGTACCCATAACACAAGCTCTGCTTAGCTTGGGACTAGATGGCGTTGTGTGATAGTTGTGGAATATTATTATTATTATTATATTATTGTGTTGAGTGGACAACATCATATACTCAACAATCATAGCATTATTGACCGTAGGTATGTTACGGGAATCCACCTTAGTATAATTTAAAGAAGCCATTACAACAATTCACAACATTTCACAAAAACAAACTTCAACAAAGCTGGCTAAACATAACTTACAAAATGTTGACATTGACAGCCTCGCAACCGAATGTTTTTTTTTCAAGAATGATAGAATGACAAAGGAATGTTCTATTATGCTTTGTTGGAGGGTCTGAAAGGTCAAATGAAAGTCATTCGTTAAAACACCTATAACTTTTGAAATAGTATGTATTTTTCAAATCTGGTAACAGGCATGAATTCACCTAAGCTAACCCTCGAAATGGTTTTAAGACAGCACTTAAAAAAAAATTAGGCATGCCCAATAGGCGTGACGACATAGTCAAAGAATCAATGATTTAATGATATTAGGGGAAATTACATGCGAGAAGGATTTAAAACACTGATTTAGTTTTATTTAAAAAATTAAGATTAGTAAGATTTTTAATAAAATAAAAGATTAAAATACTGATATCGGCCATTTTGATTGAAACACCAATCATAGCGCACTACGTCACGCCAATGTAAACATCACTAGCTGTCACTAGCTCACTGTGTTGTTTTGTTGCCGATTACGCATTTGGATATTTTTTTTGTTACTACAATATACTTTGTGAACATCTTTAGCAATGGAATCAGGCTTTATAAAAGCAAACAGTTCAAATTTGCCCAGGATAGAGTTACTGATGTTGGGCGATTTCCTTGGGTCAAATAAAGAATTTTGCTCGTCAGAGTTCCGAAATGTGAAAACCTCGGGATGTAAGTAAATTTTGTAAGTATCTAACACTATAAAAATACAACAAACTCGTTTTGAGCTTGTAGGAGTTTAGTTTATTTTCACTTTCGGTTATTTTTACAATAAACTTGTCAGTTTATTTTTGAGGTTAGCTCCTTCGCAACTTGTAATAAAAGTTTGCTACTGAGTTAATAACCAACAAAAGGAGTAAATTTCTGTAACTACAAAGCATGTACTAGTATCTTTTCTCATAGTAACAACCTACTATCATAATCACCGGGTCAGCTATGCAGGTCCAGAGGACAACATTTTTGACATTCAATTATGTAATGCTAAAACTATTGCTATTGATGTGTTTTTACACTGAGGCACCGCACACCACTTATAAACTTTGTTATTCATTTTTAACACACGAATTATGGTAATGTTTGTTTTAGTTTCCTCTAGCTGCGCTTTGACATTTCTGTTAGCTATTTATTCAATTATATGTAATAATTACTATTACTTTGTTATTTTAATTGTAATAAATATTGATTTAATTTTAAAATAGTAAATTGTTGAATTCATCGATTTAATTATTAACTGTTAAAAGTTGTGAAACGATGACACTCGGTCGGCCGCCATCTTGTCGTTACGCGTATAAAAGCAAGCGGCAGAGCAACCGAGTGCCATTCGTTACTTCGCTACCGTCTCGTGCACATCAACGACACTGTGTTGATTTCATGTAAGTACTTACTTTCTTTGTTTACACTGTTATATAATATTTACCTATTTAATTAAAGTATTTATGTGTATGATTACTGTTCATGTATTAAACTATTGTGGATAGATAAATAAGTGTTATTACTTTCTTAAAATATACGAATTATACCTGTAAATATTCTACATAATTTCTTAAAATTAAACCTTCTAAATAACAAATATATATTTTATTATTTCACCACCTAACGACCTTTTAAAATAAGGTACTTAACATCTCAGAAGTGGGACTGAATCGAATATTTATGTACTCTTATGTATATACAGGGTATGTCAGGGCATGTAATGATACTTAAAAGGCATATAGGGGATCCTCCAAACAGTCCCTAAATATAAGTTTTGGAACCAAATCCTAGCAAAATTTGTTTTATTTTTCTCGGACTCTGTATTTTAGAAATTGACTGATATATGTACATCCATGCCCTCAAGTATCATACGCGCTGTATTTTTATTATGGTAGTATATGATATGAATATTTTATGTATTTTCACGTTTAACACTTATACATAATATGAGTATACAAATATGAGGAAAACGGTTACTTGTGCTATTTTATTTTTATCCCTCAGGATAACAATGGAACATTCGGGCTCTCCTGTGTTGCCCTCTGGCATCGTATCTAGCCAACAGGAAGCGGGCCAACGTCGCTGCCACAGCTCGCTGGGTGTGTCCAGCTTGCGACCCCAGCATTCTCCCAGTCAGCAAGCACCTGGCCGGGTCCCGAACCGGTTGTTGCTGAGTCCAGCAAGACCAAGATCCAGTAGCCAGCAGCCAAGGGGTGAAACCAGAGGTCAGCGGTCCAGAAGTCGAACAAGCCGTCGATCGAGGGAGATGTTCCTTGAGCATCGATCACCGCGGCGATCCCGAAGCCGAACGTGCCGTCGATCAAGAGAGATGTTCTTTGAGCATCGATCACCACACCGATCCCGAAGCCGGTCCAGCCATCGGCCCCGGGAAAGGCCTAGGGGGCAAATATCGCCCCAGAGGTCTCGAAGCCGTACCAGCCAAGCAGTTCACCATCAGCGCAGGCAGCGGTCCCGTAGCCGTGACCAGCGGCATTACTCGTCTCGCCGCAGTCCCAGTCGGCCCCGGGACGTGAGCTGCCTCGGTAGCTGTCAGTGTGGGTGCGATAAACACCCGCAACGGACCATTGAGCAACAAGCGACGGATGGAAATAAGGTTAGTTCAGCGTCACCTAATCTAACTAATTATGATAATAATACTTTGAACATGTTAGTACAGGCCCTTAAGGCAGTTGCTCCTGACTCAGAAAAAGTAAATCCACAAAAAAATACTGTACCCGAGTTCGATCCTGCTAGGAAAGAACAGACTGTAAATATGTGGCTACACAAAGTAAACGAGTGCGCCACTATATATGGTTGGTCCGATAGGCAAGTTATACACTTCGCGCTTCCCAAATTAACGGGGGTAGCCAAAAGGTGGTACGAGGGCCTCCCCTCAGTTTTATTTTCTTGGGATGAATGGCAATCTAAATTGCTTGCAGCTTTCCCGTCAGATGAGAACTACGGGCAGATGCTTAGCGATATGCTAGCTAGGCGCGCTAAATTCGGGGACTCCCTAGAAGATTACTTCTACGATAAAATAGCCCTTATAAATAGGTGCTCTATTACCGGAAGGAGGGCTGTAGATTGCGTATTGCATGGCATAGACGACCGCGCTGTTAGGTTAGGCGCAGAAGCGGTACAGTTCGATGATTTAGACAAACTGTTAACTTATTTGAGAAATTCACGTAATGTCAAAATCAATCCTGATAAACGCAATTCTAAACCTCTTCCCCATAAAAATCCCACCGATCTCTCTCAATCCAGTAATCAATCACAATCAACTTCGTTTAAAAGAAAAATACGTTGTGCTAACTGTAAGATTGAAGGACATATAGTTAGTCAGTGTAGTCTTCCTATAAAAAAATGCACTAAATGTCTTAAAATAGGGCACGAAATTGAGAAATGCTATTTTAATACATCTACATCTGAAAAATCTGTGAATAGAGTTAGCTTAGATTCTAATGCAGGTCAAAAATTTTTTAAAACCGCGTTAGTTAACAAAATTCCTATAGAGGCATTTGTGGATCTGGGTAGTGAATGCTCCATGTTAAAGGAGTCTTATTTTACAAAATTAGGAATCAAAGACGTCGAACTCGATGGATTACCTGTTTTAAAGGGGTTTGGTAACTCTTTCGTGACAGTTTTAGGGAGAATCAATGCAGATATTGAAATTGATGGTGTAGGAGCGTGCACGGAGTTGCTTTTGGTCCCAGATAATGCTATGAAAGTGCCACTGATGATAGGTCAAACGTACACTGAACAGCCACATATCCTAATACATAAAACTTGTGAACGATTCGATATTCTATTAAATCTTACGGATGTAGTAACAAATAATAAAACCGGTTTGCACTGTGTAGAGTCTGTTACAATATCGGGCCTGACTATTGTGAAAGTTTATACTAATCCAAAATTTACTGGGGTGTTGTTTGTCGAGGGTGGCTTAAGAACTAAAAATGGTATCTATCATTATATACCTGCCGGCATTTATGAGTTTAATGAAGCTGGTGAGGGTGCAATTGTTATTAATGGACTAAATTCTAAAACATTTTCTGTTATTAAAGATGATTTGGTTGCCCGTGGTAAAATAGCATATGAAGAGACCAAAAGAGACATACTCCGCGTAGCGGCCCAAGACCATCAAAGTCAGTCTAGACCCATTACATTATCAGATTTACACATTGATGACCACTTAGACCTATCTACGTCTAACAGCCTTTTGCTGCTCCTTAATAGATTTCGTAACTGTTTCGCATTTTCAATGTCCGAATTAGGTAACTGCAAAATATCAGAAATGTCAATCTCCTTACAAGACAATGATCCTGTGGTTTATAGACCGTATCGGTTAGCCACAAAAGAAAAGGAAATAGTTAGGGAAATGATTGATGAAATGCTTGAAAATGATATTATTAGACCCTCTACCTCACCGTATTCGAGCCCCATAGTTTTGGTTAGGAAGAAAACTGGCGACTATCGCCTCTGCATAGACTATCGTGCATTAAATAAGAAAACGGTAAAAGAAAATTATCCAATGCCTCTTATTGATGACCAACTAGATGTCCTTTCAGGAAATAATTATTTCACAACCCTCGATTTGGCGTCTGGTTACTACCAAATTTCTATAAACGAGCAAGACAAGCATAAAACTGCGTTTGTCACGCCTGAAGGCCACTTTGAGTTCAATAGAATGCCTTTCGGTCTTGCTAACGCCCCTGCTACCTTCCAAAGAATCATGCATCAGGTTCTTGGTAGCCTTCGTTACAAAGAAGCTCTAGCCTATCTAGATGATATTATTATACCGTCACCCGATATTTCAGAAGGTTTAAAGCGGCTAGAACTCGTATTGCAGGTTTTGTCTAATTCTCATCTTACTTTAAAACTAGAAAAGTGTGTTTTCTTTGGACGGTCCGTAGATTATTTAGGCTTTGAGGTCTCAAAAGATGGTATAAGGCCAGGGTCTAAGAAAATCTCCGCGGTTGAAAATTTCCCTTCCCCGACTAATCAACACCAAGTTCGGCAGTTCTTAGGATTGGCCAGTTTCTTCCGACGCTTTGTACAGGGTTTCTCTATACTGGCTAAACCATTAACTCAACTCCTTAGGAAAGATGCCGCATGGGTATGGGGACAGGATCAGCAAAGCGCTTTTGAAGCGCTTAAAGATAAATTGATTCAAAAACCCATATTAGCTTTATATAACCCAAAAGCTGATACTGAGCTTCATACCGATGCGTGCAAAATAGGCATCGCCGGCATTTTATTACAAAAGGACGATCAGGGCAGGCTAAGGCCAATTGCTTATTACAGTAGGCAAACTACACCGGAGGAGCAAAACTATTCCTCCTACGATTTAGAGACCCTTGCCCTAGTAGCCTCGCTTCAAAAATTTAGGATTTACCTTGTAGGGATTAGTTTTAGAGTAATTACTGATTGCAATTCATTACGAGCTACATTTTCAAAACGCGATATGCTACCACGAGTTGCCCGGTGGTGGACACTCATGCAAGAGTTCGACTTTAACATTGAATATAGGGCAGGAGTATCTATGAGCCACGTCGACGCTTTAAGTCGCAATCCACCTGTCGAACAACAACAAATACAGTATTCTGTTTGTAATATAACTGAATCAGATTGGGTTACGACAGTCCAAAATGCCGATTCAGAAATTCAACGAATCATTAGCATTTTAAACGATCCAAACTTAGAAGATGTAACAGATATAAAAAACAATTACAAATTAAAAAACGGTAAATTATTCCGAGTTACTGCTGAAGGCGATCGGTGGGTTGTGCCTAAGGGCGTTAGGTGGCAAGTAGTAAAACAAAATCATGACGATATAGGCCATTTCGCCTTAGATAAAACTCTGGAGAAAATAAAACTTTATTTTTGGTTCCCTAAAATGAGACGTTTCGTAAAAAAGTATGTTTCATCTTGTTTGGAATGCGCATACTCGAAAGCCTCGGCGGGTAAAAAGCCTGGTTACCTTAACCCGATCGTGAAAGTTAGTCAGCCATTTGATACGGTACATTTGGATCATGTTGGACCTTTTGTTAAAAGTACTAGGGGTAACATTTATATTCTAGTTCTCATTGACGCATTTACCCGTTTTATTTATGTGAAAGCAGTTCGTAATACTAGAAGTAGTACATCCATAAAGGTAATGCGCGACTACATGGGTATTTTCGGTGTCCCGCGTAGAATTATATCCGATAGGGGAACATCCTTTACGAGTGATTCTTTTAAGTCTTTCACGACTGAGAAAGGTATTATTCATGTCCTTAACGCTGTTGCCACCCCCAGAGCGAACGGGCAAGTCGAGCGTTATAACAGGGTTATAGTAGATTCTCTGACAGCTAAGTGCGTAGGGACCTCTGAAAGTAAATGGGAGGAGCACTTACCCGATGTTCAATGGGGGATTAATAACACCTTCAATAAAGGAATTAATAGAACACCTGCCGAAGCTCTCTTTGGTATTCGACCCAAGGGTGTTAGTGATAGTAAATTGATTGTAGCCATTGACGAAGGTGTTACAACCAAAAACAAAGAGTCTGATCTTAACACCATCCGAGAAGAAATTAGTACTTTCGTTGCTAGTTCTCAACAACAACAGAAGAAAAGATATGATAAATCAAGATCGAAACCTGTACAATTTAATGAGGGAGATTTAGTTAGGGTAGAACGACAAGTGCCTGCTACGGGTAATAGTAAGAAATTAGTCCCAAAATTTCAAGGTCCTTATAAAATTACAAAAGTGTACGAACACGATAGATATCAGATAGAAGATACCCCACTGACTAGAAAAGGTAATAAGAGATATTCCACCGTAGTTGCGGTTGACAAATTAAAGCCGTGGCTTAACTTTTCTCGACCTAATGATAATATTCTGAGTGAGGAGGAATCTGATTAGTTTGCATTATGTGCAGAACAAAGGTCTGCAAATTTATACATATCTGAAGTAGTCGGGACAATGAGGCCTGTAACTACAGTGATACCCAGTTGGTAGACAAAATTATTATGTGCAGAACAAAGAGGTCTGCAAATGCATAAAAATTTGAAGTAGTCAGGACAATGAGGCCTGTAACTACAATTTGTGTGATACCCAGAACAATGAGGTCTGTGGTTTTACTAACGGGACAATGAGGCCCTCCTTTTTTTTTCAGAGATATTATTATTATTGTTATTATTTATGTAGTAGTTTAGCGTAAGGACACACTTAATGTTGAATGGCCGAATCTGTTAGCTATTTATTCAATTATATGTAATAATTACTATTACTTTGTTATTTTAATTGTAATAAATATTGATTTAATTTTAAAATAGTAAATTGTTGAATTCATCGATTTAATTATTAACTGTTAAAAGTTGTGAAACGATGACACTCGGTCGGCCGCCATCTTGTCGTTACGCGTATAAAAGCAAGCGGCAGAGCAACCGAGTGCCATTCGTTACTTCGCTACCGTCTCGTGCACATCAACGACACTGTGTTGATTTCATGTAAGTACTTACTTTCTTTGTTTACACTGTTATATAATATTTACCTATTTAATTAAAGTATTTATGTGTATGATTACTGTTCATGTATTAAACTATTGTGGATAGATAAATAAGTGTTATTACTTTCTTAAAATATACGAATTATACCTGTAAATATTCTACATAATTTCTTAAAATTAAACCTTCTAAATAACAAATATATATTTTATTATTTCACCACCTAACGACCTTTTAAAATAAGGTACTTAACATTTCCATGTTTACATATGCGTGACGTCAGACCCGACGCCATGACACTGCGAGCTGTTTTCGCGCTCTATTTAATTTTTTTTTCATAAATGGCTTATATCTTCGTTAAACTTTACTTTATTACTGAAATAAAGGTTTTTACGTAAATAAAAAAGATGTACCGACATTACGGAAGGGGATTTCAAAATCTTTCGTCATGCCTATTATGTAATAGACCAAGGTCGTAATGGCCTATATGGGCCGCTACTGCCGTCGTTTGTCGTTGCGCCACTGGTGGAATAAGTTGATGGATGAAGAGGAAGAAGCGCTACTAAGTATATACCTACTGCTGATAGGTACGTGTAGACATTTAGAATTTTAATGTTATTTCTTCATTTGAGTCATGGCGCCGTAGTACCTACTGTTTTTGTACAATGATGCTGTAGGACTTTTTGTGTAGTCTCGGAAGTTCTTGAATACTGAAATGCTTAACTGTTGCGGTGTTTAAATGAATAATGCTTACCTAACGGTTGACTAGCATAAAGTCGCGTTTAAAGTCCCGTTTCAAAGAGCCATGGAGCGTTCCATGCTCGGCGTAAAGATGGAAAGTAGATCGAGTTTTTAACATCGGAATTCGAAGACGTACCTAACTACTAAAGATTTTCGATATTCAAAATCGCGTTACGGAACTCCAATGGAGTTGGGCAGGACAGCTTAAAGTGCAGGGACGATTAAGGCTATTGACGATTGGCAAATGGCATAAGTGCCATCGGGGAAGAACCAGAATGAGGCTGGCACAGAAATGTGGAGATAGGCTTCGCCGCAGTCTGGTAAAAAGACTTGAGTTCAAAGTTTCAAAGATTTTTCTTTATTTTAGTTATGGCAATTTACTTGTAGATGTCAAAATATTAATTGAGTACTGACGTTGACTGAAGACGAGGCGGTATGGTCCAAGACCTTAGCCTGCCCATGAAGTGCGAAGGAAATAAAAAAAAAAAAAAAAAGTACTGACGTTGACACTGTTGACAGTAATTTGACTAATTTGACACAGGCTAGTGCCACAGTTAGTAGAATAGTAAATAAATATTATTTTAATGAGTAGATTTTAATGAAATAGCTGTAACAAAATGGAATCGCATCCCCTCAATTTGGTAATTAAAGATTTCTCATAATATTGTATCAAACAGGTATGTTGTGTCGTTTTACAGTGATAATAAATTGTTAACAGGCTCATCAACAACACCGTCGCGCTGAGGCGCATCTCATCAACAACAGGTATGACGAGGCGATGCAGTGCCATCACAATGCTGCAGAATTATTGCTGGACGCTATGAAATCTACGACGTCATCAGTCGCACTCGAGTCTATCACGTTGCAACACAGCTATCATCTCAAACAAAAAGATCTCATCAAAACCAAGAAGGAACAATACGAAAGAGTGAAAAAGGCCATGGATAATATCAAAGGTTTGGGGAAAGATCCCTCCTATAATCTACAAACGAATGATAGTTCTAAAGTTCAAATTGCTATATATCGAACAATAAATGAAACAGATTCTTTGTTGTACACATTATTGAATAGAAACAGTGAACAAGGCCAAGTGAAAGACGCAGTTATTAAACCAGATGTAATGGATGGCAAGAAGACAGAAAAAGGACAGGAAACAGTGATAGAAGAGTTACAGATATTGAACCAGAACTTACATTCCCTGGTGGAGCAGTTAGTATTGCAAGCTGAAGTACTTAAAGATGAAAATGCGACCTTAAAGGAGAGAGTTCATTACTTAGAAAAAGAAAGAGTCAAGTATTTAAATCTTCCATCTTCCCAAAGTGATTCATTGCAGAGAAATTTTACAAATATAAGTCTAGGAAATGAAGCCTTGTCAAATGACTTTATGCAGAAGATGCCAATTACTAAAGAACCACAGCAGGGAAGACCTATTAATATAATAGACAGAGCAGTGCTTCAACCTCATTTTGACTTAAGTGCACTAAAGGATCTATAAAGATGATGTATGTACCTACTCAGTTTTCATGGAGAGATATCGATATTGTAAAAATGCACACAGAAATTGCTAGAATAGATAGTGCTTTTGCTATGAAATCTTTAATAGTCATTTGAACAGGTTGTAAAGTATACTTTACAACCTGTTCAAATGACTTTTTATTAATTTTTGCTCATTTAGAAACTATTTGAAAATAATTTTATATCCTTCTTTGTGTAATTTTAGTGTTCATGTTTGTAGGTTGAACAAATATTTGTGCTTTGATAATACTGCCATTCTGAGATATATTTGTATTTATTGCCATAAAGTACCATGACATGAAACTGTTATATTAATATTATCATCATTAATATATTTTTAGTCAGTCACCTTGTTTTGTACCCTTACAATAAACATATGTTATATAGCATAAAGCAGACATTTAATTATTTTGCCTATAATACGGCCCATACTTTAATATTTAAATTGTAAGTAGGTATGTATTGTTATAGTTTTTCTAAGAGGGATGTTTCCTGACTAAAAAAATATGATTTTAATTAGTTCGTGTTAGATTATTGAAAATATTGGATATACAGGGTGTTTGGAAGGGAGCTGTACATACGCCTAGGGTAGAATCTAGGGATAGTCTGCTACCTACCCCCGCCCATTATATTGACCTTGGCCTCAAGGTTTTTTTTTAATTTATTATTATTTTTTATTTGACTTTTTGACTAAAACTACCTGTAGCTCAAAATCTATCCATGGGACCGGTCGGCTAATGGTCTTGTTTTAATCGTTAGAGTCTTAGGGTCCTGCAAAAAATTATTTTACACCAGAAAATTGTGGAGAAGAAAAGTTATGGGGCCTGAAGTACCGTAGTAAGGTAAAGAAATAATTTTAAATTAAAAAAAAACCTTGAGGCCAAGGTCAATATAATGGGCGGGGGTAGGTAGCAGACTATCCCTAGTTTCTACCCTAGGCGTATGTACAGCTCCCTTCCAAACACCCTGTATATTTTTGGTTTTATCAAATCAATAATTTACGAAGATAAAACGCGTCAAAAATGTCATACTAATGTCTTTGAATATGACGTCACAGGAGTTTTCAAACCACTCAATTGTCTTCATTGTTTGTTTACATGAAATAAAAAGAACAAATATGTGTCCAATATTTTTTGTAATATCTGACGGACTAATTAATATATTTTTGTTAAGACCCTATTAGAATGCCCAAAATGTTTTTAAAGTAGAATTTATCTGTCTTCGCAAGGATGCTGTAAAAGAAAAGACAATTTCGTTTATAGATATGTATTGCATATTGGTCTTACACAAAAATAAAATTTTACTCTTGTTTTTAAATGTAAAAATAAACTTCCCAGTTGATACACCAGGAATAACTATTCTTACCCCT
The DNA here is from genome assembly GCA_932274075.1 of Diarsia rubi. Classification (NCBI taxonomy): domain Eukaryota; kingdom Metazoa; phylum Arthropoda; class Insecta; order Lepidoptera; family Noctuidae; genus Diarsia; species Diarsia rubi. Next base: position 10,854,822 of record OW026424.1, on the reverse strand, counting down.
ATAAGGAATCTATACATTAACAAACAATAAAACTAATAACATGCTTATATTTTTGGTAACATGAATATTATACAGGGTATGCTACCAGTTCTATTAACTATTATTATTTAAACATAGATTTTAAATTTAGGTACATTTTATCTAGTTTTTGTGATATAGCCAGGACCACAATTTATTTATTATTAGACTCTAAAAAGCTCATTTTATTGTTTCGTGATGAAACAGATCCCTCGACATTTCATACATTGTATTAAGATGGACTTACAATACACAACTGTTTGGCTCTAGTCTGTAGTTTACTTTGCAACATATTATGTATAATGCAAAAATTATTATAGTATTTACCATCTAATTTAACAATATTTTACTAAACTACAACGGCAACATTACCATTCTATAAAAAGGCATTTAGTGATGGATTGCTTTTATTTCAATGTTGGAAGGGTCATTTAACTCATATTAAGTAGATTAGACATGTACACATTTAGTAATTTAGTAACCAACCAAACAAGTTTTGGAAAAAGTTACAGTTTCTATAAAGCACATTTATTAAGAGAGCAATAGAGATTTCAATGAGCGATAAAGTGGGGTTTTGTTGTGTAAGTGACCCATTATGGAAACGATTAAATTAAAGCATGTGCCAATAGTACTGTAAAGATTATTATCTAAATTGCTATAGTAAATGATAAGTGATAATGTCGTAAATAGGTATAAATACATAAAGATTTGATTACATTTGGCATTTCATAGTCATTCTTCTAATAAATTTCTGTAACGCGTGAATTCACCCCTAGTTCTCTTGAACAATATCTTCGAATTTTGTTGGAACTGTGTGAAGACTCAATAGTGATTATTATGATAATTATACTTTGTTAAAAAATAACTGTTACACATAGTTAGTCAGGCCTTAGTCTACAAATTAACCACCTAGTTAGGCTATAAATAATAAACAGAACTTCAATTATTATATCTTAAAGCATTTCGAGAAACACGACATGAATAGGCACTAAAATGGCAAATCACATGTTGAAGTGAACAGTAGTCATTAATTAACTCACAACCACAATATATACATACATAAAACAATAGGTAATTCCATTTAGATTTTAGGCGTTTTACGAGTTTATAATTAGTTTAAATTAGGGTTACCTTTGTGTTAATTCAACTCAACCCCTAGAAAACATTCATCACATGTAATTAATTAAAATAGAAAGTATATATAACCAACTTTGGATTTGCAAGTCACAGAAATCCAAAAACCATTAGTTATCTTTATAGCACAGACCACTTGAGATTACTTCCTTTTTGTTAGAACCTTAACCTTTAGCAGTAAAGGTTTTCCAGACGTCTCACTACTCACAAGTCTTAACTGACATTCAGCATTGGACTTATTAAGCTGCTATAATTAAAATAATAAATACTGTAGATTATAACTAAAAATACATCAATATTTGGGTGATTCGAGACAAAAACTGGAAGAGTTTCTAAAACTCAAGGGGAGTAAGGAGGTGGTGGTGGAAGCACCGAGAGATCGTCGAAAGGGAAGTATTGTTGTGTGCCGAGCACCGGTGGCGCGTAGGACGGGTGTATTGAGGGCATGTAGTCGGCGCTTGGCGTGTACGGCGGCAGAGTGGGCACGGCTGGCGTGGGCCCCACACTATGGGCCTCGTAACCATCCCAATCTTCCATTAAATTCCTTCTTTGAACATCCTCGTCACTAGACAATGGAGCACCCCATAGATTAGCAGCAGATGCTAACAAAGCTAGTGCACCTGAAATATGTAAAAATAATTAAGTATGTATTGTATTGTACATTAATAATACTTTTAGTTGATCAATTAACACTATAATATAATTATGGGTATTATGTAAATTGTTTGTTTACATTACATCCCATGAGACTGTTGAGTCATTAATTACCTAGAATGTTATAAAAACATAGAACAATGCCTTTGTAGTACCTACAATCTAATTCCTAACAATAAACATAGAGACATTATTATGCAATCATTTACATCATGTCTGTATTATGATATTATCATTATTAGAGCAATACTTCCATTTGCTAAAGAAATAAATAACAGCCTGTAGTAGCACCCACAAATAATGTACCTTTCCGGGTTAATTATTAGTTTTGTAGATTACCCCCTGCATAGAAACTTACAAACTTTCATCTCTCTATAATATTAGTATAGGTTTACTAACATGAACACCTAAGGCGAGCTTGCAGTACTTTTTATGATTTTTGATTTTATGAAAAATTTTAAATCCAAAATGGCCGCCACCACAAAATGGCGGGTTACATATTTTTTTCAGAACTCACTCAATATGGGTATCAAATGAAAGGGCTTGACGAGTGGAATAATATACACTATGACACATTTCAAATCCACGATGGCCGCCACCACAAAATGGCGTGTTACATATTTTTTCAGAACTCCCTCAATAAGGGAATCAAATGAAAGGGCCTAAGTAATCATTAAAGCTCTCTGAGTGCGGCAGTAAGACAAATTTCAAATCCAAAATGGCCGCCACCACAAAATGGTGGTTACATATTTTTTCACAACTCCCTCAATATGGGTATTAAGTGAAAGGTTAAGATTTGTGTATTACAAAATTGGTTGTTTGAAGGGGGTGTGGGCTGTGGCTAGTTTTGGGGAAGGGGATGAATTTATTGAATTCAGCGAACATATTGAGTAGGTTTTCAAATGAAGGATTTGATTCAATAGTATGGTAAAACACGATTAATTTCACTTACCTAACAACTACCTACCACCTACCAGAGATGGGCGATTGTAACTGATTCAAACTATCGATAGCTAGTTCTCAAATTCGAATAAAACCACTAGTTCATTCATTTGCTTTACCACCTAAGTATATAACTTTTTATTCTGAAGTAAATGTTGAATACATATTGTATAACTTCTATATCATTTTTCTCCAAGAAGAAAAAACAGTCAAAATTAGGCATTACACCGCTTGACTCGAAAAATTATCACGATAATATAATTAGATAAAGTTAAAATAATTAGATACACTGTGATTTGCTAAAATTCTATATTTATTCATTTTTGTAAAATCTCTTCGACTGGAGTTTGTAAATACAGTATAAGGACTCCATCAATTATTGTATTAGGTACCTACTTACCTAATATTTATAAGTGCTGATTTTTATTATAAAATGGGCAATAAGACTAATAGAAGATCTTTTTAGTTGACTCAAGGAATGTACATGGAATGCCTATTAGAAATATCTGTTTAGAGGATAAAGAAAACATCCTTCTCACATTCATCTCCTTCAGCCACTTCAGCACAGGGCTCACATGAAGATGAAGAGGGCCCTAGAGACACTGGAAATGTCATCGAATTTGACGAATTTTGAATTATGGTATCTATAAATAACACCAGTTAAAGAGAGTTTACTAAAATGAATAAATATAGAATTTTAGCAAATCACAGTGTATCTAATTATTTTAACTTTATCTAATTATCCTCCTGAGTCCTACTATCCTTTAAAAAGAACAATTTGCTCGACGCCATTAAGTCCCGACTTTTATCGGATTACTGTGGTATAATGACCGCATGTACTTTTTAACCCACAAATTCGTTTTGAGTCTTGAATTCCGCGCTCGTTTTTGAAAACTTTTATGTCATTGTCAAAACGTAACGTCCAATCTGTAAACTATTTGATTAGCCAATCAGGAAACAGTTATTCATTCAGTTGGCCAGTGTACGAGTTCAAAAATGGAGCGTCACCGAACTACAGGTAACTAAATTGCTTATTTTTTGTATTATTTTTGTACAATTTGTGCTAAATTTACATTTAATATTATGATATAGTTATGATTTTTACGTAAACACTAAAATTGTGTCTAAAATCGAATGTTTAGTGTTGAAAATACGCTATAATTGTATATGTTCTTTTCAAAGTACTTTCGGCTATAACTAATAAAAAGGGCATCTACAATTTGTACTTGAAAGAGTACATTCGGTTATAAACTCATAATTAGTTTCTCTGTTGTGCTGATAAAAATCTGCTTAAAATCTTATTGTATTTACTTTTATTATTTAGATTTGACTGAGGATCAACTTCGGGATATTCTAAACCAATCAGACTTTGAGGATGATGACGATTCTGATATTTTCGAAGTACCCTCAGAAGAGTTAAATCGTGCTTTCTCATCCTCGGAATCTGAAACTGAACCGGAAGGCACTCCGCAGTCAATGCCTAGTTCATCATCTGATCTACGACTAGCCAAAGAAGAGCGCGCACTCGAGTTACCTATGTAGTTATTACTTGACTCATTTAAAGATAGGTATCTAAATTATTTTGGTGAAACTATTTCCTAAATATTAATTTCATATCTTTTGTTAAATAGGTGGATTTTGTCGTCGTGGAGTACGTACTCGGGGAGGCAGAAGCAGAGGTAGAGGTTTTCGATCTAATGATTCGGTTACTCTGGAATCTGAAGGACTTTGGAGTAGGAATACTTTTAATACGTTGATGCCACATCTGCAAGAGCCTTCATATTTACCTAATGATATAAACTCCGAAGATTTTCTACAATATTTTATCGAATATATCGACGATGATTTAATAAATATTATGGTTTCATATTTCCGACTAATTTTTATTTAACAACTTAAGTTTTCATTTTGTTTTGTACGTTCATGAAGTTTGAGTTTCTGCATATTTTGCAATTTTTTTTAGACTGACAGAAGTATAATTTAAGTTTATGTTATTTTATTATTTGTTTTCAATTTAATTATTAGGCAACCACAATACTTACTTTTGTGCTGTTTGTAATAAAAAGATGAATATTTAATATTTTTGTTTGAGTTAATGTTACCATTTTTAAAAGTCTATAGTCCCAAACTCCTTTGTAAAGAACAAATTCCAGCCTACCATTTTTGTTATTAAGACCCGATGTCCTATAAAAAGAACAAATTATAGTGCAGTAAAGTTCATTCTAAAATAATCTTTGAGTCTATACAAATAACGTTTTTTCTATCAAAAAATAAAAAATCTGCTTCGAAACTTATTTCAAGGCCGTTAAAGTGCCAGGACTTTAACCCTTCTTCGTAATTGTTCTTTAAAAAGGACATCAGGTCATTTTTTTTAATTTAAAAAAAAATATGGCGGACTCAGGAGGTTATATTGTCGTGATAATTTTTTGGGTACATGACAAAAGAAAAAATACGTGTCAAACACTTTTTGATAATTTAACTGACAGACTAAATAGATTTTGTTCCGGTATGTACGTACTATGTAGAACCATTATTTTATTTTCTTTTCCCGTACCCATTAATTACCATTTCACGAAAATCTAATCCATGAACATTCGAACACGATTAATCTACTGCATCACGCTACGCTGTGGCCCGCGGGGTTACACTCGTCTCGCTACCGACACTCGCCGTATTTTTGCGGAGGGTGAGGTCGTGTGTTCATAGCTACACACAGTACTGCAACCTCGCCTTAATCACTGGTTAGCCTTCAAATCTTGGAAACCCATGGCCTTATCAAAGTCAACTTTATATTCCATATAATGAAACTTAATTGTTACATCTACACTACTATTATAAAGAGGAAAGATTTGCATTTTTGTGTGTGTATGTATGTTTGTAATGAATAAACTTAAAAACGACTGCGCCGATTTTTAATATTCTCTCAAAATCAAAATCAAAATCAAAACTCATTTATTCAAACTAGGCTGATAATCAGCACTTTTCGAACGTCAAAATTTACTTTACTTTACTTATTTACAAGAGACAGTCCCCCAAAACGCCCCCCCCTCCGACTCAACATTGTAAAGCTATATTCACCCTGAGTAACTTAGGCTATTTTTTATCCCCGTATTCCCACGGGAACGGGAACTACGCGGGTGAAACCGCGTGACGTCCGCTAGTCTACAATAAGTAATAGGTACTTTTGCAAGATGTTAGTTGTAATGAAATCAAAGAGAAAAAAAAACAAGCAAAATAATTAATTTAAAAAAGCCCTCAGTATTTAAACCTTTAAATGTTTCTAACTGCCACACATACAGAGCTTATGATTACTTAGGCTATCACTTAGTAAAGGATTTGACAGTTTTGACCTTTACTAAGGGATGGCCTAAGTAATCATTAAAGCTCTCTGAGTGATCCAGTAAAACACTAAATTTAAGGAAAAAACAACAACTAACCTGCTCCTGTTATAGTATAGAATCCATACTCATAATCCACCTGTATGGTATTTGGGTCACTGTTGTTTGCATTACCAAGAACAACAGTTGTATAGTAACATACTCCTACTATAGCAATGACCCAAAACACACACATTATGCTTGGTATAGCATTCCTTCTCAACATCTTGATAGCTCTGCTGTTTAGGCTTGTAAGGTTTATCAGGGTGCCAATACAAGAGCAGAGTAGTACCATAAAGCATAGTAATATTAGTACCCTCATCAGTGTTATTGTCTCTGGTGTTGTGCATGGAGGTAAACCTGCAACATTATAGTTTATGGTTAAAGATATTCACATAATGTAAACAATACAATATTTACTGCAATTTTGACCTTTGGATGGATTGAGGCAAATATATTATTTATTACCTAGGAGAGAAGCATGCAACAAATCTGTTAAAAGTAAATGCACTGATTGCAGAAGTAACAATAAAAAAATATTCTACACACTCTGTAAACTTATTTAAATAAAAAAAAATATTTTGATGCTTGGTAGTAGTTTTGAATTTGTATTCTCTGTGAAACTTACCATTAAAGTCAGTTCTATGGATAGGATCATATTCATTACTCTGACGTATAGTATACTGTTCTTGGTCATCATCGTCATCATCATTATCAAAGGAGAAGAATTGTGCTAAAGAGAGACTTTGTGCACAGTGCAGACCCTTAATCCTGAACCAGCTGGGCTGAACCAAGGCAGCACATGTCAGGAGAAATGTGGAGACATTGAAGAGTGCTGCTATTTTGTTCAGTTCCTTGTCTTTGAAAGGAAACGGCATTTTTATCCCTGTAATCAGATCAGTTGTGACCGTGTTATTATCATTAACGCTACATGAGGAAAATTTATGTTTTACTTATTGTAGATTACCAACTAATTGGGTATTTTAAGTTTCAGGTAGCAAGTTTCTTAAGTTGTTGTAGACTTAGTACCTACTATTAGTAGCTGTTTAGCTAGGCAAAATTATTATTGCAGACAGGTCAGTCAAGCAATAATATATGTAATATATGATGTCTAAAGTCGATGTTTCTTAAAGTAAGATTCAGTTAAGCTATAAATAGTTTCACACCTCTGGGGAGGCGTTTCTTCGAGGGAGGTCGTCTAGCCATTATCAACTTAAGTAATGTTATTTCTCGCCAAAATTGTTGACTATGTAACTGATACCATGTCGTAATGCAAATACACACGCAGGCTTTTAATAACATTAACTCAAGGAACAGTCATACACGCGATGTTAGTAGGCAATAAGGGAAACGTTCTTAAACAGAACTCATGTTCAAAAACATCGGTAAAAAGCAATTAACAAGATCGTCTAGCTAATTGAAACACTGAAGATATCTAAAACTAAGTAAAATAGACAGCAAGGTTGGACGTCATACCTCGGATCCACGATAAACACCCCATTATGTTGCACTTATCATTTGAACAAGACGCCTAGGTTTACCAGAGGCACGCTTGTGTATTATTGTTGCTGATTATATTATTAAGCAAGCGCGATTAACATGCGATAATTTACAAAACTGTGTTCGCGTTTCGTCTTCGCTAAATATTTTGACAGATATCGCAAAAGGTGCAGACAAACTGAAAATGTTGTCACATGAGAATCAAAATAATCGGACTTCTCGTTCACTCTTGCGGACAAATGCGTAGCACACCAGCGCCACTTGTTGCTAAACCGTTTTGACAGATAAAATTTCCGTTTCTTTCTACGTAGAAATCATGAATTAAAAAATTCGTTTCGTTAGTAAAAAATTCGTTTGTTTGTAGTGCTGCACCATAATATATTGATATTGTTGTTTATACGAGTATGTTGAAATGTGTTTCATGATTTATTGTTGCTTGTTTTTGAATCCTACATATATGACATCTAGCGTTTTCTAACGGTAACAAGTCATGGTTGGCGACACATGTCATGTAGGTAACTCGATAACCGGTAGATGTCGGTACAATAAACGAAACGAAAAAAAAAATACCTGTATTTTGATTGGGCTCGAGCAGAGCCAGAGGTCCATGGTTCAAGTCCAAAGAAACACAAAATCCGTCTCATGTTTTCGATGTAATAATAGTCGAAACTTAAAGATTGGAAAAATATTTAGCTCAGAGGGGTGTTAAACTTACACAGCCGCCAGCACATCAAGCAACCCAAAAGTGTTCAACTCAATTAACTTTGACCATAATGCATTGGCGATAAAGTCTTTTAAAAGTAGTGAGATCCATGTAATACTAATTTAGTTAATATATTTAATCCCTACTTAAAAACCTTTGATGTTTTAAATAAAATATTGACTTGGCCATCGCATCGCATTCGCCAATGTTAAACAGGCCATTATAAAAGCTAATCGCCATCGCATCGGTTGAAGATCGCCTGAACTAGTTCGAGAAAAGGATGGCACGGCCGTGCCGCTTTATTGCTTGTCTTGGCGGGGGCACTGCCGTGCTCCCAGATCTTTGGCAGTCGTTACAGGTAGTCAGTGACCTGAAAGTCTAACAGCCAGTCTTACCAAAGGGTGTCGTACGTAATCGTGGACGTCAGATAAGCAGTCGCTTCATGTAAAATACTGGTATTCAGCTGCATCAGGAACACTGGAAGCCAACACTGGAACAACAAAGTTAAGAAATGGCTAGGCAGATGATGATGACCCGTGACCCATCCGCCCATATAGTCCACCTGAGTGGATTACAGGCATACCGACCCAAGTTCGACCTTGAAACTTATAGTACCTACCAAATTACTCTACGTCCACATCTCTGACTTTCAATGATTTAAAAAAAGTTTTAATTATGCTCATTGGTACAGCTCCGTAGGTACGAGTATATGTATAGGTTCTGTAAACAGTCGAATCGAAGAAAATATCAGCAAGCGTGTCGATTGTAATCTAAATTGTGTTGGTCCAGAATTGAGCTCCTAGTTTGGCGCTTTCGATACCTACTATTCGGTAGCGTCCATCAGTTCCTATAGTGAACAACCCACAGGATAATAATATGATATTAAGTGCCCCATAGTTTGAGGAAACGCACTACATTTACACACCAGGGCCCCGAGTCTGCTATTCAATAGTGTCAGAATGATCTATCACTGATCTCCTAATTGTTGATTTTGACAAGTTTGGTGTTGTCAATCAACAATCAATCAATCAACAATTATGAGATCAATGATAGACCATTCTGACACTATTGAATAGCCAGGGGCGGATCTTGAATTTGTGGGGCCCTGGGCTAATACTGCTAAGGGGCCCTACCTAACCCAGGTAGCATTTCGACGTGATTATGACGTCCATTCGCAGTCATTTTCGACGTAACTGACGTCATTTTATGACGTCACACGTCCCTGGAATATGACGTACATATGTCACAGCCTCACGACGTCATTTTATGACGTATAGGCTGGTCACCTCAGGACTAATATATGACGTAACGTAGACGTCATTAATAACGGCATTAAGACGTCATATAGTGACGTACTGTGGACGTAATTAATAACGGCACTAAGACGTCTTAAAGTGACCCACTGTGGACGTCATTAATAACGGCATTAGGACGTCATATAGTGGCCTACTGTGGACGTCATTAATAACGGCACTAAGACGTCATAAGTGACCTAGTGTGGACGTCATTAATAACGGCATTAAGACGTCACTAATAACGGCATTAAGACGTCATATAGTGGCCTACTGTGGACGTCATTAATAACGGCACTAAGACGTCATATAGTGACCTACTGTGGACGTCATTGATAATGGCATTATGACGTCATATAGTGATCTACTGTGGACGTCATTAATAACGGCATAAAGACGTTATCTCATCACTAAAGTATGACGCAACTTAGACAACGTCATTAAGGACATACCTTGGTAAACAATTGTCTACCAAGGTACGTCCTTATAAGACGTTTTAATGTCATGATTAATGACGGCCACCAGTAGGTTTTATATTGGTCCTGAGATGACGTGTTGAAGTGTCTAAGTTGCGTCATACTTTAGTGATGAGATGATGCCTTGAAGCTGCAAAAAAATATAACTACTTATTAGTCATTTAAAAGCCTACAGTGCATATTAAATGAATATGGATAGGTACCATGAAATAAAAAACTTTTCATTTTCTACAAAAATCACTATCAATTTATTATTTAATCATGGTAATAGCGACGTTGAAGTTTGTGCAATTTTGAACTAATACCACATAACACAATCATTAGTTGCCTAGATAGAGTAGGTAAGTACCTACCAAAAACAATTTAGAGGTTTTCTACTCAAAATTAAACACTATATTACCAAAACACTGTTAAGACAAACAAAAATGTAATCCTTTGTGGTGATTTCAACATTAATATTTTAAAACAAGATATCTCTTGAATTTACTAGTCTCATAATGAAGTACAATCTATGTTTACAAATTAATGAACCGATAATGTATAGATAATTTTGCACATAATATTTCACGAAAGTGTACTCATAGGGTCCTTGATATACATAATATGTCGGATCACACCGCACAAACTTTAAAACTTCCAGTAAAAAAGACATGTTTAATTAAAATTTGGAATATAAAGGTGCATAACTTTATTAAATTTGATGAAATTCAAAGACTGTTTGAAATCAATTTCTTTTTCTGATAATTCTACCTCATTAAAGACCCTAATGTAGCATACAAAAACTTTTTCGAACTATTCCAATTATTTTATAATCTATGTTTTCCGGTTACGTTCAAAAAAAGAAAATTATTAATGAATCCAAATTGGCTAACTCTTGGTAATAGACGGTGTAGCCAAATAATAAAAAGACTCATGTTGTGGCACCATAGATTAAATCCATCTCAGGTAAATGTGACGAAACTTAAAAGTTATTCAAACAGACTTAAGAAAATTATCAAATTGACACTAATTGACACAAAGAATTATTATAAAATAGAGACATATATAATAAATCGAAAATGGAAATAGAAGCGTATTCTTACCTAAAAAATAGAACACAACGTACAGAAATAAAACATTTCTAAAGAACGAAAAATGCCTTATGGATTGCCCTAAGGCAGTGTGCTAGGGCCTTTATTATTCCTTAAATATATAAATGACTTTCCTCAGAATATACCCTATCCCGTGAGATTGTTTGCCTATGAGAGTACTATCATTGTTAAACTTGACAAAAATAATAACTTAGACTGAAGCTGACACAATCAATGCTTTACAACAAGCCGTTAACTGGTTAGAACATAACAACTTAATAATTATAAATTTGAAGAAAACAAAAATTATGAATTTTCGTCAAAGAGTAGCCAATGCAAAACGAAATGTAAGCTACAGTGCTGGGGACGTAACTTGGCAAGGTTTTAGCGTAGAGGGGGTAAGTTCGCGCATCGGGAACAAAAAAGCAGGCGCGATCGGAATGTAGACGCGGCGCGGGAGACAGGGGTCGACTGACGGAATGTAGACGCGGTGCGGGAGGCAGGGGTCGACTGACGGAATGTAGACGCGGTGCGGAAGGCAGGGGTCGACTAATTGCCATTTTGACAAGAAACTGTTATCTGTAGTGATGTAGGTACGTATATGTAATGTAATATATGTTAAGTACAGGAAGAAAATAGGAAACAAAATAAATAATTTATTTATTAAAACATTATTTATTGCAAAATAAATTGACAGGTTATAAATGGTGATGATGATTTAAATATTATAAAGCAACCTTTCTGCATTTTTGTGCTGCAAATTGTTTTATTTGGTCATCGCACTGTAGGTCCTTTGATAGATCGCAATTTATCGAAAGATCGCTCCGCGACAACGACACGACGATAATAATAATAAAAAAAAAAAAACTTTTTATTTCAGACATTTTGGTCCATACTATGTGTTAGTAAAGACTTATAAACTATGTTACATTAAAAATTAGGAGATAAAATTACAAAAATTAAAACTTTACTTTAAAATAAATACATTGAAAAATTTGAAAAATTAAAACATTACATTAAATAAATACATTTAAAAGTTAAAAATTAAAACTGGACATTAAATTCATAAATTACATTATTACATAAATCTAAGACATTTTATTATAAAATTATAGTTAATTTCATATTAATTTAAGTATTTGCATCCTGGAGAAAGAACGCTCCGCTTCACAGCTAGTGATCGGCATCGTTCAAAAAATCTTTATGATGGTATAGCAGTTGGGGAAAACATCTACAAGTTTCTTTTCATAAATTAGCCAAAAAAAAATCACTGCAAGAGGTGTAAGACTCTGTCTTAGACTGCAGTAAGTAAAATTTCAACTGAATGCACTCATTCACTAAATGTTCGTCTACGTCATTTGGATAATAATCAATAATAAAATAATTTTTTAATGGATTTGCAAGACAAAAATCAAGAATACATAGATCTGGAAAGTATTACATACACTTTCCAGATCAATGTATTCTTGATTTTTAAAAAAAAAAAATTGTTTGCTATAGGCCTCATAGGCTTGGTTTCTATTATTTAAATCCATAATCATCTTATCCAACGCAACGTTAAGCGTGTCTCTTTTAAATTTTTCTGCGCCATTTACTGAGACTTTATCTGTAGATTTATCTGAAAATTTTGAAGTAATGCGTCTCTTATTTATGTCACTGTAGTCTGTTGCCACACTAGTACTTAATTTTTTAGCTTTCTCTTCGTACTTATTCCTTTAGCTTCTGATCTGATTGTTGCCCTAGGTTTTTCACGAACTCTTATAATGACACAACTAACTTCGCCTTCACCAATGTCTAAACCAGGGCTCTGTACTTTTTATTAACTACATTTAATTTCTCCATTTCTTCCCAAAAACCAATCAAAATGGCAGTTTCTAGTTTCGCCAGTTTATTAAATAAATTTCGTGCCTCTTTTCGGAAATCAACTTTTTCATTGTCATTTTCGCCGAAACTATTGAGAATTTTCATAATGCCATCATAATTACTTTTCAAAGCTCTGACAGCATCAAAGCGACAAGACCATCTGGTCTGGCTTAAACTTTTTAACGTAAATTTTAGTTTTGTTTCACGATTTAACAGTTTCCACATATGGGTCGAAGCAGAGAGAAAAGTTTTTTTGTTGCACTATTAAAAAAAAAAATACAATTTTGGTTGCAACCTTCAAAAAAATAAAATCCGTGGATTACGTGCCATCAGCACATGGCACGTAATCCACGATTTTTTTTTTTAGTAGTGCTTGTACACAATTATTGTAGATTCCGGCCATATTAGCAACGTTGTCATATGACTGTCCCCTGCAATTATCCAGTAGTTAATAGTCCATTTATTTCCAAAAAAGGCTTGTAGAATTCCCCAGTAATAGACAACACAAGCGACAAGGAATTCCCCGTTCCGTTTGATAGATGCGCACACGGGTTGATTGATCGCAGTGTTGCCAACCTTATGATCGGATTTTTTTAAATTCTAGATAATTTTTAATAATGACAATATCGTCTATTGGTTTCAGTTCGGTTGGGGGCCCTCTGTATTCGCGGGGCCCTGGGCTGCAGCCCAAAAAGCCTTTAAGTAGAATGCCGCCCCTGTGAATAGCAGGCTCGGGGCCCAGTATAGATTCATTTTTGAATTCTCCCCTCAGACTTCCAGGTCGGCCATGGCATCTCATGTCCAGGTGGGAGATTTTCAGCAAGTGGAACGAATAGGTTAGGTAAGGATAAACTAGCTCGCCACAGCTTTAATCTTTATGTAGACCCTATGTGTAGACCGCTCGCTAGTGAGTGGAGTGACACTCTTCAGAAAGCTGCTTCGGCTTTTCAGCCTATGCGATACAAGGGTGATAGAGTGTACCTAAAGGATGTCCTGTGTCCGAAGCCATTTTGTCTCTTTCGCTAAAGCTTGCTACTGTTTGGCGAAAGTCAGGCAGGGCTATCCCTAAAACCAGTGATGATACAGCACGTTTCGTTCAGAGCTGTGTCCACTCATTTTGCATGGCTTCATTCAAGCTTCATTTTAATTTATCCAGATTTTGACGACTACTTGGTATCATTTACACGTTAGGTAGATAAGAAAGTACCTACCCACCGAAGTAATAAGATTATAAAGGGTGTAAAAGTACTCTTATCGAAGCCGAAGAGAAGGTAGGTACGATTGAAGACCAATGTTCTCCCCGTCATTAAAAAAAAATATTTTACTTGAATTGCCTCCATATAACCCGTTTACCATCCAAAACATCCATTTAGCACAATGTTTTAAGAGTGCTACGTTGAGTTTAATAATACTAAAACGTGATTTTTCACCCCAAAAAAAGTTGTTCCTTAACAATATTTTTTGGTTTGGGTAGGGTTACTTAGTTTTATGTACATAATGCTTTGTTGACGGCTTCATGAAGGGTGTGTTTACAGCCTGTAGATTGTTGGGATTCAGAAAATTGTTACTACCTATAAGGTTTCAGTTCAAAACTAGTGTTTCTCGCAAGGTGGTCGTAGGTTGTATAAAAATAGACGAAAAGCTCTCACACTGCCGCAGGCGTCCGCGACGCTGACATGGCTACACACAAAGATCTTTGTGTATCTTTGTCGTGAGAACACCTGCTATACATGGTTAACTATGTTTTATAAGTATCTCGGCTATGTGGGTCAGCTTTAACATGTCTCCCCTAGGCCTCCAGTCTGCGACCGACCGTTTGTTAGAAAAGAATATTTTCATTCCGCAAATGTTTTACTAACACATTAATCAAAAGTGAGAAATAATTTTGGAAATTGAATTCACTAATTAATGAATTACGGGCAAGCAAGAACAATTAACTTTTGTGAAATTCATAAAAATATTTCGTCTACAATGTTTTGGTTCCCGAGTGACAAGGAAAATTAATTAAAGACACTTTCATCTTTTAGTAGGTAATATAATCGCAGCGTCATGGACGACAATTTGATTAATGTGGATTATTATTACGTCTATAATATTTCTTTACATCAGAATAATGATTCATTACAAAATTCGTCTTACGACGACATTTGCTATTCAGGCAGTTTCCTGTACAACTCAAGTTTTGGCATTGAAATAGCAGTCCCAGAATGGGAAGCGCTGACTACTGTTGTTACGCTGTTCATTGTAATTGCAGGAACTATTTTTGGAAATGTTCTGGTGATTCTTGGAGTTTTCACTTATAAACCTTTGAGGATAGTGCAAAACTTTTTCATTGTGTCATTAGCAGCAGCCGATCTGGCAGTGGCTGTGTTAGTGATGCCCCTCAATGTAGCTTACATGACTTTGGGGCGGTGGCAGTGGGGTAAACAGCTGTGCAAGATGTGGCTAACCTGTGATATAATGTCCTGCACCTCATCGATCTTGAACTTGTGCGCTATTGCACTCGACAGATATTGGGCAATAACTGATCCCATAAACTACGCCAATAAGAGAACACTGAAAAGAGTTGTTTATCAAATCATTGGGGTTTGGATTCTGTCTTTGATAATAAGTTCACCACCGATATTGGGTTGGAATGATTGGCCAGATGAATTTACTGCTGATACCCCTTGCCAGCTTACTTCTGAACCCGGTTATGTTGTTTATTCATCACTTGGCTCGTTTTTTATTCCTCTTGTGATAATGACCATGGTGTACATTAAAATCTACATAGCTGCAAGACAGAGACTAAGGAAACGAGTATTAGTAACGCGCATTCAGAATAAAAACCCTGTGTTGGTAATACAAAGTCAGGACGAGAGTCAAGAAAATAGAGAAGATTCAGATAATGAATCAGACAGTGGAGAAAGTATTAAACGATGTCAGAGGAAAGCATTCATAGATATAAAGAAAAACTTCTTTGTGCCGTTTCTATTATTAAACGATCCCATATCTCGTCAAGCTATTGAATCAAACATGAACCAAACACTAGCAGATGTATCACCAGGTAGCTGCAGAAGTTATAAAACGAAAGTGGTTGGGTCTTTGAAGAAAATGAGTCAAAAAAATAAAAAGCCATTGCTGGCAAATTTGAATAAAAGCGGTGACGTTGTGAATCAGTTTATTGAACAAAAGCAAAAGATCTCCTTGTCCAAAGAGCGACGCGCTGCGAGGACACTGGGTATCATTATGGGTGTGTTTGTTATCTGCTGGTTACCATTTTTTCTTATGTACCTTATACTACCCTTTTGCGCTACTTGTTGTCCTAGTATGAGGCTAATCAATGTTATTACATGGCTAGGGTACGCTAACTCTACTGTCAACCCTTTAATCTATACCATTTTCAATATTGAATTTAGAAAAGCGTTCAAGAAATTATTAGGCTTTAAATAATATTATAATAGTATTTTTTATACCCAAGTAAACCTATGTATCGAGTTTAATATTCAATCTTTTGCGGAATATATTTGAGATAAATATTGTTGTTGTTTTTAAGCCTGTAAGTACTTCGAAGAATTTATGTGCGCCTAAAATGCTTGTTCTAATTTATGTTTTAAATTTTAAATGTAGAAGGTAAACAAAACACGACGTAGTGAGGTCGAGTATCGTCGACAGAACAAGCCTTGTTAACAATCGTGCGGGCGGTCCTTAACAACTGGCTCGAGTAGACTGTAGCACTTACGCCTGCTATATATTCCACATAACATGTTATATTCCGTAGCTTCATCAGAATTGCGTAGTTCCGAATTGTGTAATGAATACTAAGTAGAATGAAGAATTTACCTACCTAAGGTAAGTACGTACAGTCATCAGCACCAATATGCATCGATTTAACAACGTTTAGAAGGAATTTTTGCCTACTATATTGATTTCATAACTAAATTATGTGATATAAATTATTATCATAAAGGTAAGTAAGCAAAAGGTAAGGTAAGGTAAGATGCAATCGTTATTTCACGAGAAATTACCATTTGAAGTTTGCGATGTGCATACATACTATTGCTCGTGACTGTACCTGTTATTTTACACGAGTAAATATCAAGTCCATGTTCTGACTATACCTTTTGTCTTTCAATATGACAGATTACTTACAGATCCAAAACTTAATCTTAAGAGAATGATGTCCAAGAATGTTTGATTTACAACTTTCATGCTTAAACTATTTTGGTGATCTGTGTTCTTGTGAATCTCTGTTAATTTAGTGAAATTCCTCGTGTCACACTGAATTGCTTCTTGAATTAAATTATGAGTGTGACGTAGTGTGAAGTAATTAACGCTATCAATCATATTGCTACTTTGGCGCATCACTTGCCAGAGACATTTGCTTGATGAATTGCCCTTGATTCAATACTCGTGTACTTACCTATAATAATTAAGGTTTTACTGTTTGATTAAGTCTCGTATTTTCGTAAATGTTAGATGAGAAAAGAATAATCAATAGTTTTATCAAGTTTTGTTCTGTTTCTACATTGGGCTCCGTTTTTTTCAGTAGTTTATCAAATCGTTGCGCGTTGGCGATTCTTGTATCAATAATAAAGTTTTATAAGTTACAACTACCCACATTAATGAATATAAGTACCTACTTTCTTATTGTTATGATTATTTCATGTGCCCACCAGCTAAGTAAAAGTACTTAGGTAGGTACTCCAGACTTTTTCTCATTATGTATATTTTTCATACAACACGAAATGTTACTTAGACTAACTTTGAGACACTCAGAACTGGAATAGTTTTTCTAAGCTATTTTCTTTCAAGTAAAATAAATAATCTAGTTTATTTTAGTAAACTATGCCAGTGTGTATTTGAGAATATGGCATAATACAAGAATGGAATGGAATGGTTTTTGACATTACAATTTTATGAAAGAGTATGACGTATATGTCACATCAATTAATTTCTTTTGTGTCCTCTGATTACGGCTGTTAAAATAGAGTATTTTTTTGTCATTTATTTTTCTTTACTCATTAGTTGCTGAAAAACAGGAAATTACTGATGATGGAACAAAAAGATAATACATTTAATTGTATGTAGGTATTCGTCTTAATTTAAGATCACAAGAGTTTAATTAGTTCATGCTGCGCTTGAAAACAATAAGTCTCGTTTTTAAGAAGATTAGATGGAGAACTTCAAATTACTTTTATACATATCGTGTAGACGCATTTACTCAACTTTTATGTTTCATTACGCGAGTGTATTATAAAACTGTGAGAGTTGTATTAGATATGAATAATTTGCAGAAAGCGTAAATATATCTCTGAAGATAAAATACCTATTTGTCTGATACCCACAGAGGGTATCATTACATAGTAGAAATTAAGAAATTAGTAGAAGAATATTATGTTATTTCATATTTAAGTGTGCTGCCTGAAGCCGTACGCTTCAATATTCAGAGTTACTTATAAACAACTTTAGCGTGTCACTGGAGGATTAAATTGTGTGGAAACCTTCTCGACTTTCAGTATTGCCACTTGCCATAGGTACACCTACATGTAGGTATTGCCATAGGTACTTACATATTTCAATCGATTGTTTTCCTATTTAGATAGGTACCTACTGTTATATGTATCGAATTTTAAAGTCTTGATACATACCTGCCTAATACAGGTATCTATGTATATCCAGGGGCAGATGTTTCTAGTATCGAATGCATACTAATGATTGCTCGGGATTGCATTGGGATTGGGCGGCACCATATTTTACGTTGTATCTACTGTTTGGCACTGTGTTATCTTTCTGTGGTGAGACCGGTTCCGGTGTTGGTTTTCTATTGGAGACAGTAGTACGCTTTCCTTTTATAAACTGTTCTGTATAGAATTCATCGTTGGTAGGAGTAAGTTTTTTAATTTCAAAATTTTGTAACAGATCACCATTTGTATCCGAGTAAAATTAAAGATTTTCCAATCGATTGCGTTGGTATTTTTTTAGAAATTATAGATACCTAATTCACCCTGTTCTAAATATAAGTCATCATAACAGCAAAATGGCGCTGGCGTCATAAGTTTGACAAAGGCCATAGACATAAAACCTAAGACCCTAGCCTTCGACGTCTTTACGTTACATTGACACCGGTTGTACAACCAGTGTCAATGTAACGTAAAGACGTCGAGTCAAAAATGGATGACCATC
The DNA here is from genome assembly GCA_932274075.1 of Diarsia rubi. NCBI lineage: Eukaryota > Metazoa > Arthropoda > Insecta > Lepidoptera > Noctuidae > Diarsia > Diarsia rubi. The sequence continues at coordinate 10,835,628 of OW026424.1, read as the reverse complement.
ATTTTATTTTGGTTGGTTGGAAATAACAGCCCCCCCTGCTCTGGGCAAAGCGGATGGGAGTAACAGGCTTCTATACTGACTAAAAACCACCCATGTTCCTTCTTAGCCCTTTATGTAAAGGCCCCGGTATCTCTTGCGAACAACACGCAGCCCCAACGGGAGATTTAGACCCCCTTTTTTTTTTTTTGGTGGCTGTAAAATCATCGAATAACCCCTCCCGCTCTTGGGCAGAGCGAAAGGGAGTGTCAGACTTCTACTGACTAAAAACCACCCATGTTCCTTCTTCGCCCTCTATGTCGAGGCCGCGATAACCGGTGGACTACCCGCGGCCCAGATTTAGACCCCTTCCCTCAAAACAAGCTACTCTCATGTTACGTTCAGTACCTTCAAGTCCTGAAGTTGACTGGGCTCGGCTCAAGATCCAAGGGAGGACTTAGCCCTGTTTAAGGTTGTTGCCCCTGCTAAGACGAGTAAAGAATATAGGTAACTAGGCAAGTTTTTTGTCATTTAAAATTGTGTTATTGACTGTGTGTGTGTATTTCAGTATTTCATAGCAGAGAATATGCTAAATCTTTTTAAATCCTGAAGTGTGACCCACCGTGGACAACGGAAATTGGCATTTACTTCAGTACATTTTTGTCAGATTCCAGCATCTGGAAACGCGGCCGCGTATCTACGTACCTAGAAGATCAAACTGGGATATAGTGCTATTAGATTGGTCTAGCAGGACTAACCTATTTCTTGAGGGTGATAAGACATAAACAACACGACAACAACACAAACTAAACAAAGACTACCGTAATCTACCGCGCAGTCAAGACATATTATAATTAGGCTCTTCAAAAATTATTGTTTATTAAAAGTCTGTGGAACATTAACAAAAACAATTTTGTGTAATCAAATAATTCTATAGTATTGTTGTCGTACTGTGGAATTAAAAAACTGTTTTATGTGTTAAATAAGTGACAATTGGTGGATTAAATTAAAACTTTATTGCAAATAACCGTCATTGAGTGGTAACGCAAAGTGCTTCATATTAACGCGTAAGCGACGCGAAATACACGGCGCTTACGACGTTCTTACCGCGACCTTGCTTAGCTCGCACGGAGTACAACAGTGAGTGGTTATTATAACTGTTCATAACAAACGAAGACGTAAAACTCTAAATACCCGGCTCAAAGCTGTTTGTTACTTATCAATATAACATAACCACAACATGGCATCTAGCGTAACGCCTTCTTGGGGGTGCTGCAACAATGAAAGTAAGGAAGGGAATGATAAGTTCATAAACTGTGTTCACTGTAACAAAACATACCATTTTCTTTGTTTGTCTTTAACAGAAATTTCGAATGAGTCGGAAGCGTATAATGAATGGAAATGTCCAGAATGTTTAAGTCTAATGCCAAAAGTTTCAAAAAAAGACTACACTCCGATTCGGAACATTTCCACCACAAGAGGCAATAAAAGACCCGCATTAAACTCTCCCCCAGAAGTAACGGCTGTCACTTGCGATGAAGTTCGTTCGATTGTGCAAGAAGTGGTCCAAAGGGAGCTTGACACGATGGCTCAGAAGTTGACTAATATGATAGTCACCATTGTTAATAGGGAGCTGGAACCCATCAAAAATGAAATGAGGGATCTGAAAGAATCGTTTAATTTCCATACAACGGAGTTTGACAGATTCCAATTAGAACACGTCGAGTTAACAAACAACTCTAAGTACCTCAAGGAAGAGAATGATAAATTACAAAAGACAGTCTGCGATCTCGGCCAGCGACTGAATTATTTGGAGCAGCAAGCCCGGTCTAACAACTTGGAAATACAATGTCTGCCCGAAAACAAACAAGAAAATTTGTTTACTGTTATCAAGCAGTTGGGCTCGGTTGTGGGATGTGGAATAAAGGACAGTGATATTATGAACTGCACTCGCATAGCTAAGCTTCAGACGTCCAGTGATCGCCCCCGATCTATCGTGGTTCAGCTGGCATCCCCCAAAATCCGTGACCAGCTGCTCGCCTCGGTGATCAATTACAATAAACGAACTCCTGAAAGCAAACTCAGTACCGCGGATCTCGGATTGGCAGGCAACAAGACACCTGTCTATGTCGTTGAACACTTGTCTCCGGCTCATAAGGCGCTTCACGCTGCTACCAGACTCAGAGCAAAAGAAAAGGGATACAAGTTTGTATGGGTAAGGAATGGCCGTATATTTGTCAGAAAAAATGTCGATTCGGACCACATACTTATCAAAAATCTAGAAACTGTAAATAAGATAGTATAAGTTTTTGTTTTTATTTGTACTCTCCATCTTTATCTTATATCGCATGTACCTAAAATAAAAACCTTGAAATTCAACAGCTTACAGTTATATTACCAGAATAGTCGTGGTTTAAGGACAAAAACACATGTTTTTTATCGTAACATTGTCTGTAACAATTATGACGTAGTTATTCTGACAGAAACATGGCTTAACAGTTCTATATTGAGCAGCGAGCTATTTGACGAACGATACGTTGTATATAGACGCGACAGAGAAAGCTCTAGCCTGCAATGTGGTAAAGAAGGTGGCGGTGTCTTAATTGCTGTCAAGAAAAACCTAAAATCTAGACATGCCCAACATTGGGATAGTAACTGTGAAGACCTTTGGGTTACCTTAGAATTGCCGCTATCGCGAAGCGTTCGTCGAGTGGCTCTCTGCGCAGTATATTTACCACCACCTATACGCCGTTCTTCCTTGGAATATTTTTTAAATAATTGTAATGCAGTTTTTGAGCAAATAATAGATACAAATGTTTGTATTGTGGGTGACTTCAACATGAGTAATATTGATTGGAGCTTGGTGGGAGTACCAAATAATTATACCGCATTACACAGCACGAGCGAAACTCTGATTGATTTTACTCATGTTAACAGGCTTACTCAATTTAACTCAGTGGTTAATGCCGCTGGTCGGATACTGGACTTAGTTTTATCAACTTACCCATCATGTAATGTCACCGAGAGTACGAACCCACTATCCAACGTTGATCAGCAGCATCCACCATTAGACATAATCATAGCTTTTAATGAAAGTGCAAGGTTAAAGTATAGTAATACACAGTTGAAAAATAATTTTAAAAATGCAAATTATAAATGTATAAAAAAATTTCTTTTAGAGTTCAACTGGATGGAATTGTTTAAAGGACTAGATGGAGTGAATGAGATGCTTGATTCCTTTTACGAGACGCTACATATGGCCATTAAGAAATTTATACCCCCGCGCGTTCCAAAAACTCGTAAATATCCGTTGTGGTTTAGCCGAAATTTGATAAAGTTATTAAATGTAAAGTATAAGTTAAGAAAGCGATATTGTAAGTATAAAAATCCTTTAGATGCAATTGAATTGAAAGTTATTAGTAAACGTTGTGACAGTTTGGCAACTACTTGCTATAATGCTTACATCAAGGATATAGAAGAAGAAATAATAAATAACCCGAAAATGTTTTGGACACATGTAAAAGCCAAGCGCGGAGGAACTAGTGCATATCCTATGACTATGACAGACGGAATAAATACAACATCCAATGGCACGGAGGTATGCGAGTTATTCGCTAACTATTTCTCCTCTGTTTACATAACTGATCCCAACACTGGAAATAAATACAAGATTCCCGAATATTTAAATTTGTTAGAGAATAACAGCCAAAGCTTAACAAGCCCTGATATAAACCCTAAAATGCTGATTAAAATGTTACAAAATCTAGACTGTAATAAAGGCGCAGGTCCAGATGGAATCCCACCCATTTTTATTAAAGAATGTGCGTCAGCGTTAGTCTATCCACTCATGCAAATTTTTGAAAGATCACTGGTTTCTGGCGTGTTTCCGTCAAAATGGAAGATGGCGAAGGTAGTCCCCATACATAAATCTGATACCGATGATATAGTATCACATTATAGACCGATCTCAATTCTTTCGACATTTGCCAAAGTATTCGAGGCCCTTGTCTGCCCACACATTCAAAACCATCTAAAGTTATATTTAAGCGATGATCAACACGGATTTGTAGGCGCACGCTCCACGAGCACAAACCTAGTGCCGTTTACTGAAGTATTATTTAAAGCTATCGATTCGGGTCACCAAGCAGACGTTATTTACACCGACTTTAGCAAAGCGTTCGATAAAATTTGTCACAAAATATTAATACAAAAGTTGAGCGCTTACGGCATTACTGGCACTTTGCTTAATTGGTTGAGTTCGTATTTAACAGATAGAACTTTTTTCGTAGTCGTTAACGGTTTTCAATCTTCTGTTTATAAAATTTCTTCAGGTGTTCCCCAGGGTTCACACCTTGGGCCTATTTTATTTATTTATTTTATAAATGACATACCTGTGTGCTTTCAGAACTCCGAGATTTTTATTTATGCGGATGACTTAAAATTTGTCAGAGTAGTGAAATGTGAACAAGACGCAATGTATCTACAGATGGATCTTAATAGGCTAATTCAATGGTGTAATAATAATGAAATGTGTTTAAATTCGGGAAAATGTTACCATGTCAAATACACAAGAAAAAGTAGCATAATACATTCTAAGTATCAAATCAATGAAGAAATAATACAGGAAGTGGATACTATACGAGATCTTGGAGTCCTGTTCGATAGAAAATTAACTTTCCTTCCTCATTTGGACAACATTATAAAATCATCGTCCAAAATGCTAGGCTTTGTAATAAGAAATTGTAGAACATTCCGTAAACTTAAAACAAAAATAATTTTATATAACAGTTTAGTTAGGAGCAGATTAGAGTACTGTAGTGTGGTTTGGCGACCACACTATGCGATACATAGCTTGCGCGTTGAACGTGTCCAAAAGCGCTTCCTTTGGCATTTAGCATTTTCGGTTGGTATAGCTAGAAAAAAGCCATCTTACAGAGAGAGATTGAAACACTTTGCCATGTGCAGTTTAGATAAGCGGAGGCAATTTAATGACGCTTTATTCATGTGCAAAATTTTGAAAAATAATATTCAGTGCCCTAGGCTGCTAGGACTCTGTAACTTACGTGCTCCTTCAAGAATCCCACGCAACTCCATCACTCCACTCTATCCTCCACTTAGACGAACTGTTTTGGGATCTAACTCACCCTACGCCCGATTTTGCAAGGTCATAAACAGTAGTAGTGATTTGGTTGACTTACATCATGACTCCCTAGCAAGGCTAAAGTCTAAGTTCTTGAAATCCTTGTTTGATCTGTAATAAGATACAAAACTTACCGGTTTTCTCTTTTTTAGTTGTTTTTTTCTGTTCTTTTAATTTTGTTAACCTAATATAGTTAATATGTTATTTTGTCACTAACATTTGGTTATAATGGTTAGATTACTAAAAAATATATTAATGTTGCGCTTGTGGTGTTTACCTATAAGTGAGTGTTACACTGTTACCTTTGTTTAAAAATGTATTAAGTTTATTATTAGTGTAAACAGTCGTTGGTGAACCAAATAAATAAAATAAAAAAAAATAAAAAAAAAAGACATAAACTTAATAAAGTATGTAGAATGTTATCAGCAGGTATCTTTGCATCCAATCAGCCTAAATTGATTTTTTAAAAGTAGGTTATCTACCTATTTCTACCCCAAATATTAAGACCAAATTGATGAAGATTATATATCCTCTTTAATTACACTTTAGTTTTAATTAATTTTCTGTTTTCATCATTAGTATTGTCACCATTACTCACTCATATGATAAGACGGTGTATATGATGAAGAAATAATCGTGCACTTTGTATGAAACCATACACCGTTGAAAAGAAAATATGGAACGTAGCAGCTGCAATTTATTTCACAGTATGCAGTTCTTAATAACGTCCAGCTGTGAGAAATCGCCCTCCTAACATTGGAGAGATGTCTAATAAAGTCTCTTGTTTAGTTACTGCTTTCATAATCCTTGAAGTAATTTATTTTTAGGTCAATATTGTGAGAAAAACCACTTCAAGAATTAAAATTTGTCAAAACCTTCAACCATCTATTTAATACATCTTCCATTTTTCAGTTTTATATTTGGAACGCAAATAACGAGTTTTCATATTAATAATACACGCGTCTTTAAGTTTTTATTGAACAATTCGCTGAACACTTTTTACTGACACGATTTGTTTGTCTACTTAATTTAGTTAACAGTGTGGTGTAGTCTGGGCGGTAGCATTGCAAATACAAAAGTCATAGTAAGCAGGCTGATGTTTATATCGATAGTTGGTCTTTGACTAAATAAATGAGCCAACTGTCAGCTGCTCAAGTAGCGATGGGTTACGGAAGTTGTAAAAAAAAAACAAAATAAGTCATAGTAAGCCGGCTGAACCTTTTTTGTAAGCAGTTGACATCATACTAAGCTGAATAAAAATCGTCAGCTGCATGGTGGACGGGGGACTACGCGTCAGCTGCTCGCATCATGAACAGGGAAAATAAAGTTATCATACGCCGTAAGAAATATAACTATAGGTGACTGTTTAAATTATCAAAAGTACGAAAACAACAATCTGCTGCGTGGGTACTGACTTAATAACTCTGTTGATGACTGTACATCAACTAAAGCAGTTTTATATTTTATGGTATGGTCGTTAGGTGATAAGGAGCATAACGGCGCTCGTTACCGGGGTTCTGTAATCTGTACAGCTAAGGGCAAACCATTAAAATTCTAGCAAATCTTTTCTTGTTTTACGGACGTCGAAATAATTAAAGAAGTTTTCGTTCAATTCAGCAACAATTGTTATTTTCTGAAACGAGTACCAACCTATATTATAAGTTACCTATGTTAAAAGACACTAATGAATAAACTTTCAAATAAAAAGTAAAGTTAAAGGAAAAAGCTAACAAAGTGTTACTTATCAGTTAAGTTTTTTACCCGACTGCGGCGAAGCCCAAAATTAGGGTTATGTGTTTGACGTGCATGTATGTCTGTTTCTTTGTTTTCTCATAACTCCTAAACGGATGAAGGGATTTAAATAAAATATACGTCGTTAGATTCTTCTTGATGGCGCGAGTGTCACTGGCAACATAAATATTAACAAACAATAAATAATTGCGGATTTTAGGGCCAATATCGAGGAGATTAAAAAAAAATCAATTACCATCGAGTAGGGTATCAAAATGAAGGGTTTTAAAAGGATATTACAAAAATATATGACACTTATATGTTTAAAAGACATTCAAAGTGACAAATCCTATAAACAAATACAAAAGTTAAATCATCCGCGAACAATTTTACGTGACCAACAAAAGAACTAAAAGTTGGAAAAAAAAAGTAGTTAAAAAACTAAAAAATCTGACTGAAAAAACTGAAAAGCAAAAACAAGCACATTTTGCAGCTAGAAACGTGTATAATTTCAGTTTTGTGTTGTTTGTTAGTAGTTGATACGTACGGAGCGTAATTTCAGTGTAAGCCGTGATTAATGCTTACATTTCCGGCGCACAACGACTCTGAGGTTGCGGGCTGCTGGTTCGATGCAAATCCCGTTTGTAGGCATTATTCGCGGCACAAACGGGCAATACCGCATCATTTAAAATGCACCGACATATTAGTTTAAACCTAGTATGCAATGTACTAGGTCCGGTGTTCACGATAAATCCGTCCCCCTATTAAACGGATCAAAATAATTAATTTACCACTTCCCACGGCCCAAATTTTATTAAACGTTATTGAAATATTTTGACATTTTGTGTCGAACTTACCAAACATTTCAGATTACTTTTGAAACTGTCCGATAGAGAAAATGGATAGGTAGTCCAAATAATTTCTGTGCGAACTAATGGGTTTAGCAACTTTTGTTTGAGTGGCGTCGATCCAAGTTTTTTCATATCTTTTATTGTTTGTTTAAAAATGCATGTGGTTTGTAGGAATTGTTATAGGTTACTTTCTTTTACTAAATTACTAAATTTTTGTTTAAGTTGCTTACTTTCGATATCTTTCCAAGGCTACCTAGGTATAAAACGATACATCTTTAGTTTTTTAACGTTATCATTAATATCTGCATATATTTGAGACAGATAACTATTTGATAATCTACTATTATACAATTTGACTGAATGTTTCTAAACTAATAAGAAAATAAAATAATAAATTTGACTAAATACAAACTGAAATAATAACCCTCCTTTTGGGCTTCGCCGCAGTCGGATAAAAAGAGAACCATAACTGGTAAACTGATTCTAAAATTAGGTTCTATGGAAGGTTGTTCACCTATTATTTTATTTTTGAATAGCCATTAAACTTAAATAAGTTTCTTTTAGTTAAGTTATCCTGTTAAAACCCTAATTTGTGCGTCTACCACAGTTCTGATATAATTTTTTTCAGCCAATTCTTTTTGCCTTCTATGTAGAGTACTCTCTCTACAAAGAAAGCAGCACAATTGCACTTCAATATCACGTAGCAGGACTAACAAATAGTTGGTGAACCATTGATATATATAAACTTTTTATATAAAAGGTTTTTTATATATCAATGTGGTGAACCGTGAATTTCGCAAAAAAATAACACTTCATAGCGCTAACGTTTATTTTGTTCGAGCGCTGAAGTTCGAACTAGCATGACAGAAGTTCGTGCTTTTCAACGCTTTGAATGTTTTCATTCTAAGCAGTTAAACCCATGTAAAATAGGGAATAGAACCTGTAAAAATTTTAACTTATTGGTAAGATTGTGAGGAAAGTTTGAATTTAGAGTTCACAAAACCCTCGTTGCACTTGCCCGGGTTTCGAAACCTGTTATGAACACCATAATGACCAGCCATGACATATTGGGTTGTCGAAGTCTAGTAGGAAGTGGCTACATGTAAAACACTGGTATTCAGGACTCGTTACCCGCGGTCCCGGTGGGTCAACTCATTACCGGGTAATTTGGGTATGGGTAATTTTAATTACCTGTGATTGCATGGCGTTAGGGATTGTTCCAGTCAGCTGCATCCGGTTAGATCGGTGATTGAAACCCGACTCCATCATAGTTGGGAAAACGTTAGGCAGATGATGGCAGTATGATTCATTATAATATACATATATTTTATTTGTTTGTGCATCTTAGGATTATGTATATATCTATATTTATTATTTTCGGTTAAGTTAGTTAAGGCACATATACACATTATTCTTTTCCTATTCTCATACACTATCTATTGTCTACATTTCTTCTTCATTTCTCCTTTAGCAGGACTGCTGGCAGAAATTTCTTGAGAAATAAGCAGTACCTTTGTACTCATATATTATTTTATGTTATTTTCCTGTGCTGCCTACTGTGTGTACATAAATAGTGAAATAAATAAACGACGATGATTTTTTGATTATAAAACAACAAATTAGTTATTTAAAAACAAACGAGTTATGATAAGCTAATGAACTTTCATTTGAACACGTTTCGCAGGTAATTAGCCTGCGGTATTAAAACACTAAAAGCATGCTGTGTAATTTTACTTTGCTATACGGAAATTAAATTTCTCTTTCATTAAAATGCATTCAAAAACACTCATTAGGGGTAAAACATTTGGCTTACGTATTACATTTAAGGTGGTAAGTGGTAGAACTACTTAGGTACACAGAAAAGTCAGAAAACCTTTAAGAAGGTAATAAGTCTAAACGCATTTTTGACGTCTAACAAATAAGTTTTTCAGATGCTTTCTCTTGTCAAAAAAATAGCAAAGGCCATTTTTTCTAGAAATAGCTAGATGCGTACATTTATAATATTTGTTACGCTTAGCATAACTAGTTTTTAGATTTTATGCAGCGTAACAGTTAAGAGTTTTCATTACTCTATTTATATGTATAGGTTTAAAAATACAGCGAGTTCTTTCTCTTACTAATTGATTAGAAACAGCAAAATAAAGTTATAATAGAGTAATTACGATTTCTTGGCGTGATACAATAATTTTTGCCACAAAAAAGGTAACGTAATCATCTAAATCTGTAGTTTAAAAAAGGTAAAGAAACCTTTTGGTTTACTTACTGAAAGTATATCGAAATAAAGGGGAATTTTATCTTGTTATTACTAGCAAATAACGCTTTTAAAATGTGAAGTAAGCAACAATAGTAGCAAAGTGCAAAAATAACAACAGATTCATCATTATAGATACAACTACTTAACCATTATCAAGTCAAAGCAAAATCTCAACAATTCTGCTGTATTTTTCTTAGAAACCACAAAAGAAAATCAGTTGCGTTAATGGGCTTTCGATGTACTAAATATTCCAAAGCCAAGTCTTGGAGAATGTTTGTATCAACTAAGAGATGTTTGCGGCAAAGCTCACAATTGTTTTCGAATTAGAAACACGCCAGCGAAACATTCTTCAAGACAATTTACAATTTCAACCGTTATGTTTGCGCAGTACGTAACGTTGCTTTGCACTTCAAATTGAGGTTATCAGCTTGCTTGTCTTGGTTTTAATCGGCACTTTCCTAAATTGCGACGCGGCGACGGCTGCTGGATGTTTGTTTGTGCTCGGATCTGAAACTGAAAAAAAAGGGAGAAAATTAATTGCGAAAGTTTTTTTCATTGAGCTGAGGAGGGAAGATTGTATAGTTATATAATCTATGATTGCAGTTAAGTAGAAATATAGGTAGAAGTACATACAATACATACAAACAGCACGCCACCTGCTACGATCTTTACGCACCTGCCCTTATGAATAATCTCACCAATAAGGTCAGTGTATGTTTTGCTAAAGCATAGGGATACTGGTCGATACCCAGCGTTCCATTTATTTTTGCCTTGTAAATACCTTTATTAGGAGTACTGGTCCAATAAATGAATTCATTTGAAAATAAGCAGGTACCTTATTGTTCATTATATAGATTTGGGTTTGGGGTGGTTAGGTTATATATAAAACGGTCTTTGTTTATACTTTACATACCTACATTATTTTATCAGCTTGTTAATCTCTTTAGCTTTCATTAATCAGATTACGTAAAGCCACTTGTAATACTCATCGAAATATCATTAGGTACATATTTACGAGAGCAGCGGTTTGTGTAAATAAACATTGAGTTCGATCGACTTTGGGGCGCCACAAAAGTCCTGGTAAAACAACAAAAGTGGTGTTGACCTTGAGTTCACGTTAAGTTATTACAAAAATTCGACGCTTTGTTTTTTCAGCGGCTTTTATTACATAAATTACGCGCCCCACTTCAGGTGACCAAAGTTTTTTAGTACTTACGGGTAATAAACGAAGTTAGGATAAAAAATTTATTAACCGAATCTAAACATTTTCGGTATACAGCAAAGCATTTTTATCAACCTACGTAATTTTTGTAACAAACACAGTCTGTTTAGAAAAACAATATTTACAAATCTATAATTGTATCAAAAAGGGAAAGAATTACAGGGTGTCTCAAAATTCGTACACATCGCTGTCAACAGGAAAAGTGCCCAGGCCAGCCCTTTTGTCACGTAAAGAGTCGACCAGCCGTTTGGCAATTTCCCCAAATACTACGTAGGCTATACGATTTAATCATAAAAACCCAATACCTAATTTCCTTCTGAAATCTTCATAATATGTATTTATAACGCTTCAGTCGGTCGCTACAACAACAATCAAACTTGAGTACGATTAATTAATATTAATCGTGGCTTTACGTATTAAAATAGAAGGTATTAAGGCGAAAATAATTATGCTTATACGATAATCTTTCATCTTCGTATTACACATAGATTTTTAAAAATATTATTATTTTATTTGTATTATAAACTTAAATCTCTCATGTCTTGAAAGATTAGGACTTCATGTTTTTGCAAATATCTAAGATGCACACCTAAGCTGGGGTAGCTAACTTGCATCGTAAAGATTTCTAAAGATTTTAAAGTATTTAGGAACATTCCAAACCACCTATGTTTATGTTTGTTTTTATTTTGGAGAAAATTAAAATATCTCAGTTCATGTTATTGTCTTATGAATGTATATAAAATATGTAAAATAAATACGATTTATAAGCAAAAAGATCTCTGGTGGGCCATGAGAATCATACATTACAATAAAATGTATTCATTTCTGGGTCAAATCGTTTCCAGTTTGGTGAAACTTAAATACATTTGCTTTCATATAGGCTGACTATATGTTTTCATGAAGCAGAACGCGGTCAGACAGACGTATGTGGGTCTCCTTTTATTATACAATATAATGATTTATTGTGGTCACGCCCTGCACGGGCCCGAATCAACCAATTCATCATTTCCTTATGGCGAGAATAGCTCGTAGCCCGGAGCAATATAGTTGCGGCAGCAAGTCATGGGTCGAAGTAGGGCAATAAAGGGAGGTAGAAACCATTGAATTTTTGATTGTTAACAAAAGTTTTGAATCTATCAATAACGGGAACTAAAAACGGGGTATTTACAATGTTTACTTTTGATTGTCTCTTGACTCAAGTTGGAATATGTTACTCGAACCTCGTTAAGTGGCCCGAGCTACCGCAATGGAACAGTGACGTGGTGTAGCTTCTGTAGACGTGTGGCACAAAATATTCTCGACCTTCTATCTTGCCCTCTTAGCCCAAAAACATGTAGACGTAGTTAGTGGCCTTTGCGCTGTCACCGGCTAACAAAGCAGTACGAAGAAGAAGAAAAAAGTATTGTTTTTAAATTTTGTTTTGATTTCAAACTACTAAGGTCACGTTAGTTTACATGAAAACAAATCATTTATTTTGCGGATGCTCAGTTGAGACTGACTCTAGAACAATAAAAATATTATTTATGATACTAACTCAAACAGGATCATGTCAGTTTGCGGTTTCCAATTTTTACGATATGACTTCATAACATAAATCAGGCTCAAAGGGGAAGTTATTAGGATAAAGTGCCTCTTTACCTACGTCTAGAATTCATGGACGAGACGTAAAGCATAATTAGGCATCAAATTGTGCGATCAGCCAGAAGTCTCCAAACCAAATCGTGGCTGTAAACATCATCCATCACGTTGTCTACTCGGAATCCGGCCCTGGGCACAAACCCCTTCTACTAAAAGCCCTTACATATGCAAGCACATACTACAGATCGTTCACATGTCCTCATTCCTTATATCATCAGTTTTAATATTACATCTTCTCAAAATCTCTACAAAAAGCAATATACAGAATATTTTCCTATATCCTACTACATTCTTGAAGCGGTTATCAATCATCTTGCTGGGTACTCAATTATGGCAAAAGAGTTTTTTTCTCAAATATTTGGAAATAAAGAAAAAAGAGAGAAAAATCTGGTCCTTTGTTTTGCTTTAGAAACTGTTTTGCATAAATCCTTTTCACAGTTCCTGCATTATTACATCTTAAATCTACAAGTTTCTCAATATCCTTTACTAGTGGAAACTTGGAATTATTTATTATCGTTGCGGGAGGCAAATTCGCCGTCTTACTTACAAAATTTAATATTCCACGGTGTTAACAATACCTTAGTTAATGCTACACGCCGAGTTAAGTTTAGATGAACTTTGCAACAAGATAACTAACATAATTATTCTTTAGTTATTTTGATGTAACAAGATTATGCTTTATTTACGAACCTTTGGTATGCCTCACGGCTTAGTTGGAGTGTGGTTTAGGTGACAAAACTCGTTAGAGCTGGTGTAGGTCCTACACCACTACTTGATTAATTTATGTCTGTATAATATGATAAATGTACGTACATACTTACTTAATTGTAAACGGCTCTACAAAATTGATGGCTTTATGAAAAAATCAATGACCGTCTAATGGTCTAATTGCCTTTTAATTATCTTTTTCCACGAAACGCTGAGTTGGCATACTGCCGAATTTCTATTTAAATTATGTCTGCTCTTAGTAACTGGTAGATTCACTTAACTCCTCATTTTTTTCTAACCGTAGCAAGGCAATTTATTATTTAAGTGCCAACATGGTCTAATGAATTTGGTTGGCTTAACCACAAACCGTCAACAAGTATTATAAGAACAAAAGAGTGCCTACTGTGTAAAGTTCAGTGCTTTTGTAATGAATAGCTTGTAAATTATGTTCGGCTGAAAGTTGGGCGGGTCGTGAGGTTAAGCCCGCATGGAATTACTTAATATTTGTATAGGCTCAGACCGAATTTGTCCGGCACCCTAATTGTGTAAAATAGGACGTCAAAAGCATTTTTTATTCTGGCGTTACGGATAATCTACAAAAAGGTCTAGTCGAGTATGTGATAAATTGTCAAAATGAATTGTTATTGTAAGTGTGTTACGCCACTTGGGTGTTCATTTACGTGGTACGTGTGCGATATTTGCTCCCAACCTTGTAATACTCCGCAATGTTAAATAACAAAATTAGGTACTTTGAGCCTAAAATCCAAAACTTCAACCAAACCAAACTATGATCGATTATTGCACATGAGTCAATCTTTTCTGCAAAACTCAATGCCTCTCGAACTCATCTCAGTACCAGAACTTTCATATAAGCGCTATAATTTAGTTTTAAGCAGATTCAGAAGTTCTCAAAACTTTACCTGCTGTGGAGTGGAAAGTGCCGTAGTTTAACTGAATAGCGCCGCTGATCTTCAATCCAATAACACTTAGTATGCGACCTTATTTACGCTAAGCTACGTGTGGGATATAAAGTAAATAGCGGCACACGCCACATCGTAATTTTCCTCACACAGTCTTAGGTAACCAAACATGGCTCCCAAGATAATACTAGGATCTTGTGTTCCGCCAAAGATATTGATGGTATTATTTGAGCACATGCATAATATTTCATGCACATTTGCATGTTGTAAATTGTTTGGTTTAGTTTAGTTTAGTTTACTTATTATTAAATATAAAAATTACATGTCCAGTTTTGAATAAAAAATAAGAATACAAATCAAAATGCATTTAATCAAGCATACACAAAATAATCATACATTAAAGAAAAATAATAATAATAAAATTACCCAGGTCATAATAAGAATTCAGAATACAATAATAGAACCAAGTCAGTAATAATTAACTCCATGAAGTATTATTTAAAACCATTCCTTTAGGTCATATAATGCCTCACCCGTCGGGGCTGCGGGTTGTACACAAGTTACCGCGGAACTCATCAAATAACCCCCTCCCGGGTAATTGGATGATTCATATAATGGTCATATAATGCCTGGTCGGTTAGCCAGTCTTTCAGTTTAGCTTTGAAAGCACTTTCAGATGTCGCACTTAAAATGTTATCTGGTAGTCGGTCATATACCGCTGTACCCATAACATCAACGTAGAACCACTGGACTTAACGTGGAACCACATGAAAATAATCATGAATACGCATGTTTTATATGACATTAGATAGATAAATCAAATGTTAGCATAGACATCTGGAATACAGTTGAATAATCCCCGCGTTTTCGCTTGCACGTGCCGTTAATGGAATATTATTAGTTGAACTAAGCCATACAAGTACCATTAAGTACCTACATAGCAGGGTATGGGAAAACTTTTTGTTAGACTATCACACACGGCTACCCACAGTACCCACTATCACTAAAACTTCTCTAATAAACCGTGTGCCTCAAACAATAGAGACTAAGAAAAACACAAAGATTTATTTTAGGTTTTTCTGGGAAAATGGGTAGACCAACTCGTAATTGATAAAGTAGACAATAATTTGGTTAGGTATGTTAAGACTTTTGTAGCAGTTTTTGTAAGAGAGCTAATTCAATGGATACTTTAATTACCTGGGCCAGAGGATAAGCGTTACCACATAACGGGGCAACGCCACCAATATCTCTGTGTCAGCTGGTAATGTTACAGAGAACAGCGTTGAGGAGGAGTTTTTCGATGCCCTTTTTACCCGACTGCAGCGAAGCCCAAAAGGAGGGTTATGTGTTTGGCGTGTATGTATGTATGTATATACATATATGTAGATAAATGTATGTATATGTATGTATGTCCTTTTCTTTGTTCCCTCATAACTCCTAAACGGATGAAGGGATTTGAATAAAGTATACGTCGTTAGATTCGTCTTGATGGCGCAAGTGTCACTTGTTACATTAAATTTAAAAATCAAGGAAATTTGCGGATTTTGAGGCCATATTGCAGATTAAAAAAAATCCATTACCATCGAGTAGGGTATCAAAATGAAGGGTTTTAAAAGGAGATTAAAAAAATATATGACACTTATATGTTTGAAAGAAATTCAAAGTCCCAAATCCTATAAACAAACACAAAAGTTAAATCATCTGCGGAAAATAATCTGCAGAATTTTACGCGACCAAACGAAGTTGGAAATAAAAAAAAGTAGTTAAAAAAGTAAAAAACCCGACTGATAAAACTGAAAGCAAAAAACAAGCACATTTTAAATTAACTTGGAAGCAGGCTGGGTTCATTTGAATATTAAATTATGAAATGAAAATAGAATGGACCCTGCCTGCTTCCAAGTTTTGTTTAATTTAAAATGTGCTTGTTTTTTGGTTTTCAGTTTTTCAGTTTGTACACATACATACATACATAAACTCACGTCATTTTCCCATGGGGGTAGGCAGAAACCACAAAACGCCACCTGCTACGATTCTTACATACTCCTTTTGCCTCGTCCACATTCATACATCTGACCATACACGCACGCCCCGGTTGCCAGTACTACGCACCTGTCCTTTCTAAAGAACATCACCAATATGGTTAATGTATGTCTTTCTAGGGCGTCCCCTCCCGGCGTTGCCACTCACATCTGCCTTGTAAATACCCTTCGTTAATCGACTTTCACTCATCCTCTCTACGCGACCAAACCACATAAGCATACCCTTTTCAAATATTTGTCACTACATCTTCGTTTATCGTTTGTAATCAGTACAAATATATTATGTCTACCATGATGCATACATATGTATAAACTTATAACAATCTTGTTGATATGTTTAGTATAAAATAATAATTCTATATTACAGATTAACAATAAATGAAGTACCTAGATTGAACCGAGTATGTTGATGGATGTCCTTTTTGAAGTCGGTTAAAAAGGATCAGTCCTATACCTTCTGCTGCAGATTTGGTAAAGGTTTTGAAGCACAATTCTTGGAAAAAATTAAAGACCAGCGCTAAAAAGTCATAAATGATAGAGGCTACCCCATTTACCAACTCGCTCGGTAAAAAGAGCGTGCAGGAACTAGTAAATCATAAAGTCGTCTTATTGCAACGTAGCTGCGGCCAAAAACTTTAGAAACTGCTAGTTCACGCGGTTTCTTCACCATTCCAACTATTCAGAACTATTCTGTTGGCAACAACACAGGGCTTTTTGCGTTTCACAACTAATTTATACGAAGAGATTTCAGACATCCTTATTTTATTCAATTGAGGCATACAAAGTCGAGGCTGGCAAATGAATTACCTACGTATAGACCTGTCTTAAATCAAATACTTTTTCAATTAAAGTAAATAATTAATGAACAAGTACACAAGACAGAAGCTTATTTTTGTGAATTTTGATTTTTTATGCACATGTTTTGTTAGAGTGCCTCAATAAATAAATGAGTGGGTAAGGCATTAAAAAGTATTCAAAAGAAAAGTTTGTACTGTGTAAGACCCTTGAACATTTTATATTGTCTGTGGTTCTAGGAGACCCAAAAGACGCATTAAACTTGAAAGCTCACTTTTTCTACTCTGAGCAGTAAACCTTGATCAAGTGTTCACAGTTTCAACAAAGTAGATTAACTGAAAAAGTTTGCTCCTTTTAAATACTTTTTGTTCAGTAGCATTTATAGTTAACAAGCCACAAATAAAGGTTTCAAGGAATGTCTTATAAAATAAATACTTATTGTTCTTTCATTATTATTTGAACAAGAACTTTATTTAATAGTAGGAATACCTATATTACTTAGATTATATATATTTTTCTACTTTGCTGCCTCTTTATGTACGTAACTAATTTTACAAGTTGAATAAACACGAAACTGATTCTGTTTTACAAATATATACTTCATAAACTGTTCAAACACATAACTAATTGTCCTTTCCATGATCGTTTTATTACGGCAAATGTTTGATCAGTTCAGTAATCACTTTAAACTAGCTTAAATGATAATTTAGGGTTTGTTTGATATTTCATATTTGCAAATTTATTTCATAACCCCTCGATAAAATTCTAGAAATTAGCCTAATTAAAAGTCAAAATATAGTATTTCATTTCATGAGAGAATATTTAAAAAAAAAATCTAAAATATTAACGAAATGCTGAAACGCTGGTAATAATTTTGAGGCAAAAACACGCTTCGACGTTTTACGTTGCGACGCGATAAGGTTTGTTTACGAACACTGATTTACATATTTTATAATGTTGTGTATAAAATATTAATAATTTTTATATTATACTGTGTTATTTTAACGTATTATATAGGTATGAAGGGTGAGTTAGGGTATATATAAACCGCTCTATCACTGCGGACAGCTGTCGTTTTAGCTGACTGACCGATAATACCGAATGTATGTAGTAATTTTTGTAGGAAATATATAAAAAGGCCACGAGGATCAAGGATCAATCTAAAGTAAACATGGCAGGCGCCAAAAATACGTCGTTTAGACATTTATTTGATGGGAAATCATCATATAACCCCTCTCGCTCTTGGACAGAGCGAAAGGGAGTGTCAAACTTCTACTGACTAAAAACCACCCATGTTCCTTCTTAGCTCTATATGTCAAGGCCGCGGTAATTATGTCTTACAACATCCCGCAGCCCCGACGGGCATTACAGGCTAACCTATTACAACAGTGTAGTTATGTAGAAAACTGCCTGAAAATATCACGCCTGTAATCGGATGGGATAGGCAGAGGTGTACCTATTGGGTACACCTGCTACTGAAATATTCTTGATGGATAAACTTAATAAACACTTTGCTCTAACTGGGAATCGAACCCAGGACCTCACGCACAGTTGTTGTGCTTGCTAGCATTTGATCAACGAGGCAGTCATTTAACAACCTTCTTGTTGGTGACAAAACGTAGCGTTAGGAGCCACTGCAACGACCGGAGGGTGACAGCGAGTTGCGGGGAGCGGGGGACGAGGTGCCAACAGCCGCCGCTGCTGCCACCATTCACATATACGACACTTACCAGAGGCTCGCGTTCTTATATCTGGGGGCACGGCAGTGCCCCCACCAAGTCGAGCAGTAAATGCTGCACGGCCGTACCATCCTTTTCTCGAACCAGGTCAGGCCATTTTCGCCCTCCTATAACTTCGTTGTGGATAAAACTAGAAGCCTGACCATTGCATCACATTGGCCAATGCGATGGCGATAAGCTTTTACAGTGGCCTGTTTAACATTGGCGAATGCGATGCGATGGCCAATTCAATCTATTTATTTAAAATATCAAAGATTTTTAAGTAGGGACTGAATATATTAACTGACTTGGTATTACATGGTTCTCACTACTTTTTAAGGTAAAAGAACTGAGTTGCGCGACTTGGCTTTTTACAAGTTTTGTTTTTAGAGGGATATCTTAAGTTAAGAACCTACTTAGATTTACAGTCCGCTATTTTATTTCTACCACCTCTGAGAATCACCAACATTTCTATATTACCTACAACATAGGTTCTAGTCACTTGAAGGCTAAAAGCTAACAATATAATGAACAGGTCCGTCAGAAATAAATTCGAAAAAGAAGAAGATTACTTTTCAGATATCTGCGACGAGCAAACGATAACGGCTTGATTATACGACACATCAGTAAACAATGAATATGTAAATTCTCACAAAAAATGGCTCGAGTTCAAGAGTCCTCTATGTAATTAATCAACGTCAAAGAACGACTTGGAATGTGAAATGTATATGAAAAAGTTTGTCAGGAGTAATGGAGCGGGGATTTACTTGCAGTTTTTAATTTTATTGATGAGCATGTCATAATTACTTTGACGTCTTGAATTTTCCTTTAATTATGCTCGAAAAATTTCACAGTTATTAAAAAAAACACAACACACACTTCGATGATTTTTGCGTACATCGCTCTGTAGTTTATTAAACAAAATATTAAACCGAACCAATAACGTAACTACCAAAATTGCCACCCTTTAGCACATAAGGAACCAACAAATCATCGTATAATTGTCTTGTCTCTACTAATTAAATTTCGCAAGCCCAGCTGCTGATGTCTTAATTATTTTTCCCTCTAAGTGGCAAAGTAAACGGCCGTGATGTATTCCTGCAACTTAGTCAGCCATGATAAGCGTCTTTCACTTATTAGTTAATTGGATAAATCCGCTTTACTAAAAAATCTTAGAATTCACAAAAAAAATGTTAAAGCTTCTTTGATGGCATTAACATTGATATCTTAAATAGCATAGGTACATTCTTTAATAAGTAAAAAAGCTTAGTAAGTACATATCTTACTTTTAATTTATAAGTATTTTAGTACATCATTAGTCGGTATGAAACATCTAAAAATTATAAATAAATAAATTCTCGACGAGCATATGAGTACTTATGTACTCGTATTAGTACCTTCGCTGGTTATTTGTATCCAGACGCATATTATAGAAGCGGTATATAATAACGGCACCCAATTATTAACATTAATTGAATGGAAAACATACTAATTCCGTGTAAAATATTCAGAAGTATAAATTAACGCAAATTAGTTTTGACACTCCAGGAAAAGTGTTTTCACACGGCGATATAAATTCAGCTTAGTTGACAGTTATTGCAAACACCGAACACATACATGTAACTATTAATGTTTCGTTCCATTTCATTTTCATAAAATATTTGTGTGTGAACCGAATATTATAAGGTTGTCAGAACCTTTTGTTGTAAAGATCGAACAAGCAGCACTAAATATACCCATGTCACGTCAAAAGGAATCAAAACATCACGGTTGAAGGTAACTCAAACTTTTGTCTGAGGAAGGACTACTTAGAAATATTTAGTTAGTTTAGAATACATAACTGTAGTACCCAAAGGGCCTGTTCTTAAAGTCCTGTGAAATAGCGAGTGAGCCTATCAGATCAGACACCGAACTCTTACTGAAAAGACTGATGGAAAAACTAGTTCTTAGCCAGATCAATGGGATTCCTTTCAAAGAATACATTTATTATTATATTGTATTCTTTGTCAAGGACAGGCTTCCTGACCTTGGGGTGGGCGCAACACGTTTTCTCCTACAATTCTCCCCTGTCAGACATCACGGCATCATTTACTCCTTTCTCTTTCATATAATTCCTCACATAATCCATCCATCTCTTCCTTCATCCACCTTCTTTGACCTTCCTCTCTCTCTTCATCCATATAAATTAACATTCATCACTTTTTTAGTCACATGTGTTTTATTCCTCCTTAATACATGTCAGGCACGTTACTTTTGATTTTTCTGTAACAGGTACTTTCAAGCTTCTTCTAATACAAATCAACACTTTTAAAGTCAACTGTCAAATACATCGGCAATAAACCTCCAAAGCTAAAGTGTAATCCTATTAGTTACCTGTAGCAAAGTGCTTACTGCTTTTATAACTGCTATTGTTTGATGCAGTATTTCTTAAACGGTCAATACTCGTACTAGCTCGATTAACGTGGTGTACGTTTCAATGTTCAATCGACTTACACGAGCGAGCGAAGTTGCCGTAGCGGTATCTTTTGTAATAAAATATTAGGAGGAGGGCTTACTTTGACACATTTATGTTGTATGTTGTCGGGTATAATGTAGGCCTTTTGGCTTATGGTTTCAAAAGTGTATTTTTTATTGGTTGTTCATACAATACCTTTTTGCGGCGATTACAACGGTGTAGATTTAACAAGTGTTCAATGCTTGATAACACTTCTTCTACTAAAAAAAGTCTAGATGTGCCAAATAAAATATCGGTGGCAAAGAAAAGTATAATTCGATTATTCATCTAGTATTGAATCACGTTGCAAAATACTAGGTGAATGTATTAATTTAATTTAGAAACATATAATAAAGCAGCTTAGGCAGAGTAAAGCATTTTCACGTCACATTTAGTAAATAGAAATATTTTATTCCATTTGAACCGGGTAAATTATTAGACATGCATACCAGATTATAATTCAATGTCTAATAATTAACCCGGTTCAAATCTATCAATTAGACATGTATACCAGATTATAATTCAATGTTTTAAAACAATGAATTATAATCTGGTATACATGTCTAATAATTTAATGTCGTATAATTCAATGTTTCAAAACATTGAATTATAATCTGGTATCCTTTTACCTGGAACGTATTAATTATAATCGGTTTCTTTTGGAAATTTCAACAGCATTTTAGGTACATAACATAACGTGATAACGTCATGCCTGTATCCCCGTAGGGCTAGGTAGAGGTGTAAATGAACAGGAAAAAAGTGATTGTACTATTTAAGTGCGCTTCTACCCTCCAACAGTATTTAATACCAATAAAATATACTTGTTAATCTTTTTTATACATATACATATATAATTCTACTGTACGTATGTATGTCACTAAACTCGTCCTAAACGGCTGGACCGATTTGATGAAACTTTCTGGGGATATTTCAATGGGTTCTAGGATAGTTTGGATACACAATTGGATGCGGTAGGTGGCACTGCTGTTCGGACAGGACGACGTTTGCCAGGTCATTCATAAGCAATATTTTTATAAAATAGACTACTGAAATGTGTTGAAAAGGAACATTTTAAGAGCATTATTGTGCTCGAAAAAATACCCGTGCAACGACGGTGTACGTATTGAGTGAAATACAAAAGTATAAATACGAGTAAGTATAATGGACTTACGAACTCGTGTAGTCACGCCGACTGAATACAGGAAAAGTGCTTTTAAACGTGATGGAAACTGCACGCTACAACCTTTATTTTTTTATAAGCTCTTCAATCATTGGGAATGCGTAGGAACAAAGTTACGTCTGACTAATCCAGCTCAAAGTTTATGACCTGAAACAACTGTACGGTTAAATACAGGTATCAACAAGCTTTACTGAACTTCAGAAAGTTCGTAAATCAAATCGAAAGTTACAGACTGCTATCTGAGTCAGATTCCGGTTCAAATACAACAGGAAGAGGAAATAATTTGTGAGTGCTGCATACAGTTTTATTTGGAAAATGTGTAATGGTTTTGCAACACCCCCCGAGGCTGTAAATCACCGATACATTTCGGAGAGCCCCGCTAATACTCGTACGAATGCTGTGCACGGATAGATCTAGCGGGATTGCTAAGTATAACATGAATTTTACAAACATGACAGTTCGTTTTACTATCTGTCTATAGATATTCGTATTTTTTTTTCATTATATTTACGTATGCATACAGTAAAACATTATTTTAAAATGAAATCATTTTCATGCATTTTACATCGTAATCTAAATATTTAGCATGTATTCAGATTTGTATGTAAAAAATTACTTGAAAATTCTTAATCTGAATCTTAATCTCAGCAATGTTAATACTACAATTATTGCCAATTTTCACACAGAAATACTTACTTTTAATAACTTAAACTACTTGTATAATATTGATACAGGCTGAAATTAATGCCACAAGGCACAAATCCGCCTAGAAATTACTTTTCTTGGAAAAAAATGTAACGATTTTGGTACCGAGATTGAATACCTTTCCTATTTGTACGAAGTATACCTAAATCAATTTCTTTTAGATAATCTGAATGTGACCTTCGGTATCAGTTTCAGCATTTGGTGTAATCCATAGTTGAGATCGAACCAAAGAGGTTTCAATAACCGAAGAAGCTTTGCGTGAAAAAAAAAACTTACATAACCTTTTTTCTCATTGTTATGCAGATCTGCTTTTATAGAGATCAAGAAAGGACTTTAATGAAATTGGAACGTTCGTGAGAAAGAATTCTTTCTTTTTTTTTTCTAATGATTTGGCTTCAGTTAACACTGATCGTTAGTAAATTGATGGCGATTCTTCAGCATTTTCAATATACTTTTCATTTTCAATTTAAAGAATTCATTGTGATTTATTTTTATCGGATATTCAATGTAATTTGCTGAGTTTTTGAAATCTTCTAAGGAATAGGGATAGCGAAGGTTTCTACTCACAAAAGTAAAAGTGTTGAGGGCACCATTTTAATTGTTCCAATTACAACTAATTCTTTGAGAGTTGTATGAGATTTCCCTGTTGGTCTAGTGGTTGCAAAGTGCGACTGCTGAGGATGTCTTTGGTTCTATTCTCGGGTCGGGCAAAGTGTTATTGGGTTTTACCATCTACTTCTCAGTAGCAGCCACGAGGTCTGAAATTGTGCCTGGTTGATGGCATTAGGCTCACCTCCTTTCTTGGGACTGAAACATAACGTGCAAGATATAGGTGTACTATAAAGTATTTCTCTGCCTAACCTCTCGGAGATTACAAGCTTGATGTTATGTGTGTGTGTGTGTGTTTGTATTGTACCTACGAAATTGCTAATACACGTTGAGTTCAAGTAGGGTGTAAATTTGCTTCACAATAAATTTTCCGGCGACACATGGTTAAATATTCTAAGTAGCGCTCCCGACGGTTTAGGAATGCATGTAAGGAATTCGCACACGTGAATACTCAGAAATTTAATTAATCTGCGATTAGGTTTGTAAATCTATTTGTGTCTTAGTATTAACATATTATAGAACATACTAGTTAATATTTATTTACATCTTCTCTAATAACGATTGGCTCTCTAAAATTGGCGCAGTAGTTCTTGAATTTATTCATTACAAACATCATACACAAAAATACTTTCCTCTTTATAATATTATAGTGCAGATTATTTGAAAATAGTGTATTTATTTTTTAAATTAATATTTAAAAGTTTCTGCAAGGCTTTTCTTACGAAGAAATAACGTACCCGATAATCTTCAGGCACGTAACAGTACCCAGGTATAAGACACATCTCACTCGTCACGTAGGTATGTGCACGAAGCTCTACGACGTTCTATTGACTTTTACAGCGCTCAGCTCTTTTCAGTAAAATACAGATATCTAATATAACTTTGTATTTACCTTACATTCCGAGAGCACGAAAACTTCAATGGAAAGTCGCTGTATATTCAATATTTCATGAAGTGAAGTGTCACACAACTTGCCAACGAACTATTGACTGCAGATATTTGCTTTACTTACGTCCTTACCGTTTGGCCACAAACTACAGCTAGTGCGACATGCCACTTGCGGAGTGACGGTATCCCGGCGAAGGAAAACAAAGGTCGAATGCTAAGTCGCATCTTCCGAGGCCGTCAGGAGAGATATGCAGATATCTCAATAGCTTGAACCCCCATGGGAATTCTGGTGGCTACAAATGTGAATTTATGTCACCTGCACAGTGCACTCACTTGTATGCATATTCGATTGACGTGTGAATTTCCATTTACATTATGCAAGGTGCTTATTGGGGTTCTATGTAGTGTGTGCTACGCGGTGCTACGGCTACGGCGTTGCTACGCCGCGTAGGCATGTTGTTAATTCTGACGACATAATAAGCTATTGTAATTTATATTTAGACATTGTGATGACCAGGGTTCTAAGTGTAATTTTGAGGAATGCAAAGAAAAGCATGGGTTGTATAATACATTTACTGATCAGCTAGAATTTTAAATTTCCTCACAAACTAAAAGCTAAAACCTTAATAACTAAACAACAAAAAGAAAATAAAAGTAAATAACATGCACACAAAAGAAAATGCAACAAAATAACAGTGTAAAATCTAAAACTAAATGTCTCGACGAGGAAAAAAAGGAATGTCTGTGACTGGGTTCGAACTCGATACCACAGCAATGCAAGTCGACGTGCTATACCCCGAGACCAAATGGCTTCTTAGGGACAGTGGCGAATATGTCAAGCTGTTTCGCGAGAATCCGTACTGTGTCGCTTCACCAATCGAAGCTGGAATTAATTCACAATATTGTGTCTGACTGAGAAGGGCGTTTCCGTAGGCCCGTTACTTCTATCACTCGCTTACACACTCATGACATTGTACCAACGACTACACGTTTAACTTAACAATGATCCGTTGCAGTACTACTATATGCAAACAATGATGACTGTAAACAAAGGAGATTAGTTTCATCACGGAGCAACCGTTTTGGTTCTGTCTTCCAACGACAACTCTCCGGTCCCAATCTTGTGCCGTTACCCTCACTTGTAAATTGTCAAAAAAATAACTAATTATTGCTATTGTGGCGAGCCTAGTAACGCCATCTATTTTTAAACTTGACAACTAAATTATTGGACACTACAATATCCCCTCTCCTCTAAAGAATCCAACCGGATTCAAACCAAACGTTTAAGGTCACAAGAGTGCCATTTCCCTAAATCCTTGCCTCTGAAACTCGTTAATCTGTAAATGTCGCCTGATATCTTCTCTGCTATGACCGCTTTTTCAAACTTAGGGGCCAATTTAGACATAAAAGCCTTATCAGCATTCGACAGGAGTTTAGTGCGTTTCCATACCAGATCACCAACTTTATAATCGCAAATGCGACGTCTCTTGTTGTACAGTTTGCTGTTGGTCTCGTGTGATTGCCTTATCCTTTCACCCACCTCGTCATAAATCCTACCACGGAAGGCTATATTTCTTTCAAATTTTCCTTTGTTGAAGGTAATCGGTATGTCTGGTTCGAAGCTATAGGGTTTCATGCCCTGGACCACAGTCTCGCGTCCAAAAAACAAATATGCCGGTGTTTTTCCCGTCACTTCATGAACAGATGTTCTGATTGCATGTCCTATGTGTGGTATATACTTGTCCCATTCTTTGTGATTATCTTCAACGTAAGAAGCTATAGCCGAGCCAATGACTTTATTTACCCGCTCAGTGGGGTTGGCCTGGGGATGGTAGAAAGGGGTATACCATAGCTTTACACCGTACCCTGATGCAAGATCCTTAAACTGGTTGGATACAAATTGCTTTCCATTGTCACAAACTATAACACTAGGAGTTCCATACATTAAGAATATTTGTTCCTCCAGTATTTGAGCTATAGTTGACGACTTTCCATTCCTGAGTGGATAAAGAAAACAGAATTTACTGAACCAGCATGTTATGACTAGCAGCATAGTATTGCCATGCTTAGATTTCGGAAAAGGCCCCATTAGGTCCATAGAAATTATTTGAAAGGGTTCTGTTACCTGTCTTTGCTTTCCCATTAAGCCAGACGGTCTAGTTTGTGAGTGCTTATATTTTGCACATACTTCACATTTCCGTACGTAGTTTTTAATGTCCTGGATCAATGTCGGCCAAAAATATTGCTGTCTCGCGCGGTTTACCGATTTTTTAACACCAAAGTGGCCAGCTGTGGGGTCATCATGACATTTTTTTAGGATTTCTTGACGTAGCTTTTCTGGTATCACAAGTTTCCAACTATCATTTTCATTGGGAAATTGTTTTAATTTCAAGTATTTCCATAGTTGACCTTGACTGATTTCCCATTCTGAGTCATTCTTTCCAGAAAGCACGAAATCCTCTTTTGATTTATACCATTCATCTTTATCTTCAGGTCTTATCTCTAATAGGTTAATTTCTTCTTCAATCGCTCTTGATAAAGCATCCGGCACAGTGTTATATTTGCCTTTGCGATGGATTATTTCATAATCAAATTGTTGTAAGCGCATAGCCCACCTTGCCAAACGCCCATGAGGGTCTTTATTCCGGTGCAGCCACTGAAGTGCACTATGGTCCGTTATGACTTTAAAATGACTCCCTTCAATATATGGACGAAACTGTTCTACTGCGTGCAAAACACTTAATAGTTCTCGCTCAGACGCTGAGTACTTGCATTCTCTTTCTGAAAGTTTTCTGCTCGTATAAGCAATGGGAACCTCCAGACCATCGGTTATTTGAATTAAAACTCCCCCAGTCCCCCTGTTAGAAGCGTCACACTGTACAGAGAAGGCTTTTGTGAAGTCTGGCACTCTTAACACAGGTGTTGACGTCAAGGCAGTCTTTAGATTTAAGAAAGACTCTTCAGCCTCCATATTCCATACAATGCATTTAGTATTTTTGCCTCCCTTGGTTAGTTCATGTAGTGGTGCTGCGACAATGGCAAAATTTTCTACAAACCGCCTGTACCAACTAGCTAAGCCAATAAATCGCTTAAGCTCCGTATAAGTTGTAGGCCTGGGATATTCGAGTATGGCTTTTACTTTATCCGGGTCTGTGCGTAACCCTTCTTTGTCTACAATGTAGCCCAAGTATTTTAAAGACGATCTTGCAAATACGCATTTCTCCTGGTTGATCGTTAATCCTGCCTGTCTAAGCTGATTTTTTACATGTGACAACGACGATAAATGGCCTTCAAAACTGGCGTCACATATTACGATATCATCCAGATACGTGAACACTCTACCTTCAAATTCTGGCGTGAACAAACGATCCATTAGGCGTTGTTGAGTTTGAGATGCATTACTCAGACCAAATGGCATGACTTTGAACTGATAAAGTCCTTTTCCTGCTAGTCCGAAAGCTGTCTTTTCCTTACTTGTTTCTTCAAGTGGTATCTGCCAGAAGGCTGATCGTAGATCTATAGTTGACAGAAACTGAGCATTTTTAAGACTGTCTAAGATTGTGGTAACCCTAGGCAAAGGATAAGAGTCTTTTACTGTAACTTTATTTAACTGACGGCTGTCGAGGCACAATCGATTTTTTCCCGAAGATTTCTTCACCAGTAATACAGGAGAACGCCATGAACTGAAGGAGGGTTCTATCACATCATTGTCCAGCATATCCTGAATTTCCTTCTCAAGTTCTGCCATAATTGGAGGAGCCAAGGGGTATTGTCTATGCTTAATTGGCAAACTGTCCCCGGTGTCAATTCTATGTTCGATCAACGATGTTCTTCCTAATCCTTTACCAATTTCTGTTGCCATTTCGACTAACAATTTATCTAGGCGCTCTTTCTGTTGAGCAGAAAGTTCATCCCGCGAAATTACTGGTTGTGAGTGTTGTGATACGCTAATTTCCGTAATGTCAGCCATCAATCTCCCTGCCCCTATAGCTAAGTTAAATGACTCGAAAAAATTCATTCCTAATATAATATCATGTTTTAGGCAGTCCATGATATAAAAATCTAACACTTTGTATCTTCCCATAAACTCAATAGGTAAATGAACAATAGAATCCATTGTATGATTTGTGCCATCTGCCGTTGAGATCATTTCTTTGGCGACTTTTTGTTCTGAAAACCCTAATTTCATAATTTTAATTGCGAATTTCCGCGAAATTACCGAAACAGTAGCTCCAGAGTCCAATAATCCCACAAACGGCTGATTAATAACTTTTATTTCAGCAAAATACCGATTGTCTTGACTATGCTTGCTAATATTACAGACATTTCCTGTTTTAAAAAAATTCGATACTGTAAGTAGCCATTGCTGCCAGTCATCTGGGGTAGAATGACTTAGTTTTTCGGGGTGCGATCGGCCGGCATCGACTCCGAATTGTCGTTTCCCTTATCTGTAGCATTGCATGAACACTTATTTGTGGTTTTCCCAAAGCGTCCACATTTGTAGCAGAAGAGTCTTTGTTTTGGCAATTTACAATCCTTGAAACGATGCCCTGGAGTTCTGCAGTTCCAGCATTTTGTTAAAAGTACTCCCTTATTATCCATGGCTGCCAGCTCAGTCGTGTTTTCATTTCGTGATGTCGTTGAAATAGTTCCCTTATATGCTAAATCCCTTTCCAAAGATTGATCACTTTGAGTTGGTTCCTTGAAATTATCGCAGCTTAACTTGGTGCGTTCAATAATTCTTAGAACTGATGTCAATTCGCTCACTGAATTAAAGGTGTCTCGACATATAGCCTTTTGAAAGTAGGGCTGTAAATTCCTTCTGAGTATCATCAATTTCTGTTTTTCAGGAATGGGGGTGGGTAGTCGATTAAACATATTTTGCATTATAGCAATATAAACCAAAATGCTCTCCTGGCTGCTTTGAGTTCTCCGTTTAATCTCCTCCAATAGCTCCTCTTGGTAATACGGTCGCTGAAATGTGTCCAACAGCAGCCTCACTAATTGAGCCCAATTTGTTACTACACCTTTATTGGCCCTAAACCATATCAATGCTTCTTCTTCGAAGAAGTCTATGGCATATCGAAATAAGTCTTCATCGACCGCATTACGAGCCTCTTTAAGTTCCTCTATTCTTTCCAAGAACGCGTTCACACTTACCGTGCCCTTACCACTAAACTTGACCCCCCAATCCTTTATGGGAACCAACTTCCGTTTGTAGAAACCATCATCAAATGTGGAAGACCTTTGTAAGCCTGGATGCCGTGAGGAAGGACTAGGTCTCTCTAAGGTTGCGCGTGGAATGTCAGGGACGACTGTAGACTGGGAGGCACGATTCTGGTGAGTCTCCGCGTCACCAACATTTGGTAAGGCAGTTTTCCCTGAGTTTCGGCACTTTTCCAATTGCTCAATTATTTGCATAGCCTCTTCGCCCAGAGACTTCTGTAAGATGTCTTTATCATGTTCGGAAATAATATCCTCTTCCTCATCTTCTTCTTGCTCAAGCTGCCTTAGCGACGATAAGGTATCCTGGATGTTCTTTAGCAATGTCAAATGTCTCTCAATGTCACTAGGCTCAGAAGTAATAACTAGTTTAGCGCGGTTTGATAAATGTGTTAAACGAGAGTGTATACGCCTAAGAAACGAGTGTTCAGGACTGTGCGATGCTTCAGATACAAGTGAAACTATTGCCGATAGTTTCTTTTCACAAATCAATATTTCATTATGCGGATTTTCACTGCAGAATTTAGGAACTTTAAAGGAAATAGTCGACTCGCCCGATTGTTCTCGAACCAGAATTTCACGCAAAAATTTTCGCATAGTCGCCACGGTCTTACAATCCGAAATCCCCCGACAAGCCAATTCAAACTCAAGCTCATCTTTATGCAGTGCGTTAACATCCATGATGTGATAAAGTTATCAAAATCAGTAAACAAAACAATTCTATAATAACAAATCTTATAGGTAGCAACAAAACTGTCGAACTTGTAAAGTCGTGTAAAAGTAAAGACAAAAGTGTTTTGGTTACGAACGTTTGTACAAAATATATGTATTAAACCTTAATACCCTGAATGACCATTATCATATACATTATACGCCTTGCTTATCTTTCATTCAATTTACCCGTGGGCGCCAATGTGATGACCAGGGTTCTAAGTGTAATTTTGAGGAATGCAAAGAAAAGCATGGGTTGTATAATACATTTACTGATCAGCTAGAATTTTAAATTTCCTCACAAACTAAAAGCTAAAACCTTAATAACTAAGCAACAAAAAGAAAATAAAAGTAAATAACATGCACACAAAAGAAAATGCAACAAAATAACAGTGTAAAATCTAAAACTAAATGTCTCGACGAGGAAAAAAAGGAATGTCTGTGACTGGGTTCGAACTCGATACCACAGCAATGCAAGTCGACGTGCTATACCCCGAGACCAAATGGCTTCTTAGGGACAGTGGCGAATATGTCAAGCTGTTTCGCGAGAATCCGTACTGTGTCGCTTCACCAATCGAAGCTGGAATTAATTCACAATATTGTGTCTGACTGAGAAGGGCGTTTCCGTAGGCCCGTTACTTCTATCACTCGCTTACACACTCATGACATTGTACCAACGACTACACGTTTAACTTAACAATGATCCGTTGCAGTACTACTATATGCAAACAATGATGACTGTAAACAAAGGAGATTAGTTTCATCACGGAGCAACCGTTTTGGTTCTGTCTTCCAACGACAACTCTCCGGTCCCAATCTTGTGCCGTTACCCTCACTTGTAAATTGTCAAAAAAATAACTAATTATTGCTATTGTGGCGAGCCTAGTAACGCCATCTATTTTTAAACTTGACAACTAAATTATTGGACACTACAACATTGAAAGAAATTCAAGATTTTTACAAGATATAAATAAATGAAGCTCTATGTTACCGTTTTTCTCACTTATTGTCGTTCCCAAAGATATTTTTGGCAAACGACTCGTGTATCAATGTGCACTTAAAGATGGCAGTGTTTATCGTCATTCTCGGAGCACCTATAACACAAATTATACTACATGTATATTATGTGTCATAAAAATTTTACGTTGAAAGATTTTCTTCTGAGGTTTTTATTACCTCATTTAGAGATTGGCAGGTCCTGCTATCGATATTTATAACTCGGCTCATTATTATGTAAAACATAGACTTTGGTGTACTACAAGGTTGTGCCTTGTTATATTATTTTAATGAAAAAACTCATATATAAAATATTAAAAACCCTGAACAAATAAGTCTACGTTTAAAATACAAAACTACATTATTCTGTATTTCTTAAAATAAGAAGTATGAATTTGAACTTCGTTAATAAGTTTTAAAATGAAAATGGAGGTATTTGTTATGAATACTTTCTTAACTTGAACTTACTAATTGCGTTAATTTAAGGAGAGGTATTCAAAACATTTAACAGCTACCGAAAAAATTGATCAGTTGATATTCTAGAACAAATGAAATTATAAAACACGGCACGGTTGGCGCAATGGCTCAAGCTGCTGTGCTGCGTGTCGCGGGTTCGATCCTCGCACGGAACAAATATTTGTATGGCCTACAGATAGTTGTTTCGGGTCTGGGTATTTGTGTATGTGAGTTTAATTGTTTGTGAACGCACCCATGATACAGGAGAAATTCCTAGTGTGGAGCAACGATTTTTTTTTTAAAAAAGAAAAAGAAATCTTATAAAACTAGAAAGCATTCACATCTTTTATTTACAGTAAGATTTGAGACTTAAACTTAATTCTGTCTACTCAGTGTCATAATATCTTCGCTTAGCTAGGGAGTACAAGACAGTTGCTTTTAAATAAATTCGTTTATCCTGAGCTGTTTAGTACTTAGATAAATGGAATAGTAATCCTTGCTTTGAGGCGTGATCGTGAGGAAAATCAATAGAGCTTACTGACAAATCCTTCGTGAAAGATTAAGGTGAGAAAGCGTAGGAATTAAGAGGGAACATGGGCTGCGAATTCTACGTGCAAAATTTATTTCACTCTTTTCTTTCTGAATAATGCTTAAGATAACTAGTGGCTAAGATAGTATTATTTAGAGGCTCGTTAATGGTGGCTGACTTAGTAATTTAGAAGGCAATGGAGATCTTTAGAGGTGAATAATGCTATTAAAAAGAAGCCGGTTATGTATTAATCAGAAAGATAATCAAGGTCAATTGTAGACAATTCCCTATCATCCTTTTTCAAGTTCAACCGACTTCCAAAAAGGAGGTGGTTCTCAATTCGTCTGTATGATTTTTTTTTAATGTTTGTTTGCGGATATCTCCGTCATTAATGATCCGATTTTCAAAACTCTTTTTGTATTCGAAAGAGTATACTCTCGACGTGGCTCCATTGTCAACAAGTCATACTCTGATGATGGAATCCCAGGGAAATCGAGAGCAATCCTCAAATGTTATAGGCACTTGTCTCATTTTACCTATATTTTCTAAAACTCTTCTGCGTCTGAAAGTCAATATCGCATGTGGATGCGCTAATGATGGAAGTTACAACTCTTCAACGGCCTATCAGTTGAGGAGTTGAAAGAAAATTCTTTCGAAATTGTACATACTTATTAGACCAGTGCCGAAGCCTTCAAAAAATGTAAAAAAGTAAAGAAAATTATAGTAGAATGAAACCCAATGGAAAAAGGCTACCTTTTCTAAATTTCAATGTAAAATAAAATATTTTAAACCGTTTTTCACCTTTCAACCCCCCCCAACCCCACCATTCGACCTCAGATCGACAGTTATTTATTTTTCATATAATTTTTGTTATATTCTCTTCCTTTTTCAATGGGTTTCACCCTACTATAACTTTGTTTGTTTTAAAAAAATATCTACCTGGTCTGTATAAGGACCGATAATTGAATTATTTTAGGCTATTATGTTAACCTGATCATGATGGCATCCCAGACAAATCGAGGGCAACCTTCTAATTTTCAAACCGACTTCAAAAACACAACACAAAAGTGAAAAACAAATTTTATTTTTTAATTTTTTTTGAAGTCGGTTTTCTTTTTACTAAAAAGTTTTGTTCAGCAACTCGTCATCATAATCTTACTGCTCTTGTTCCACGTTACTTGGAGCACACGTCGGACACTCCATACAACGTTCGCAAAATAATTGCCTATTACTACTACGAAAAAAATTAACTTTAAGTAAATCAAAGAAAACAATTTATAAAATTATATCGTGCAAATTTCAGATCAATCGGTGGGGGATAACTGTTATCAAATAACGTTTGTGCACGTGCAAATGTTTGCGTAAACTCTAGTAGGGTTGTTTGTCGTAGCGTAAGCGTAAAAATGGCGCGGAAAGTTAAACGGTTTGAAAACCGAACGACGACTTCGGGCAGCGGCCGGCGATGCCCGAACGCACGCACATTATTATGAAGTGACCGAACAATTATTTATTAGTCGGGTTCATAATGAAATAAAAGTAATATTATGATAGTTATTATATAAAAGATAATGACAAAATACGGTACCGAACTAAATATAGCTCATGAACACTAAAATATTTTCGTTAAGAGACTTGTCTCTAAATAAACGGTTATTAAATTGCATGGTATTAAAAATGCGAAATCTTAAAACAAACAGTTTATTTAAATCGAAAGAAATCTTGATCGTTCCTCGATGAAGATAAGCATAAAGTACAATATCCAACCATCGTCTAAAAATTAAATAAAACTTAAATAGAAATTGTGAATTCATTAGTAGTGCAGCGCTGCGGTTCTTACGATTACGAGCGCCCTTGTTTAAAAGTCGGCGACGACTACCTCGAAGTGCGGGGTGAGGTGTGGTATTCAATATGAACGCGGGGAAGGGAGTGTCCCTTCTGTACGTAGTACTATGTATTAAGTGTATTCTGTGCTTGGGGTCAATGCAACACATTTTTTCAGTAGGTACTTATTAATAGTACTTAAATAAAATATGATCGTCTAAGAAATGAAAAAATATGCCCTATTTTTACGACCGTGATTCTATATATAACTATCAGCCAAATTCGATAAGTTTGTAACGTAATAGAAATTCATATTATTTAATGGGAATACGAAATATAATATAACACTCATATATCGGTCTAACCTGCAGGCTTGACGCAGAGCGACGGAAATAGTTTCCTAAAATAACATTTTTTTAAAATAAGTTACACAATAAGTTATTAAGTGGCAATAGTTTGGAGGGTTATTTTATTTATTATTTACTTATTAACACATCAACC
The DNA here is from genome assembly GCA_932274075.1 of Diarsia rubi. Classification (NCBI taxonomy): domain Eukaryota; kingdom Metazoa; phylum Arthropoda; class Insecta; order Lepidoptera; family Noctuidae; genus Diarsia; species Diarsia rubi. The sequence continues at coordinate 10,800,523 of OW026424.1, read as the reverse complement.
TTTCGCTAAGATAAAAATTAAGCGGCTGAGAAGCATATAGCATATATCCCCGAAAAATATCTATAAGTTTTCTATGTAGGAATTCTCGGAAACAGCAAGAGTTTTATTAGGAGTCAATATGAAAATCAACTATGTACGTTGAAATGTAATACTGCGTTATTGAAAAAGAGCTTCTTTGGTGTTGCACCAAAGATTTTTAATAAAATACCTGATGCTATAAAATGTATGCCAATAAAGAAATTCAAAAGGTGTCTTCACAAGTTATTAGTTGAGAAATGTTATTATACCTTGGATGACTATTTTAGTGATAATACTATTTGATTAAATTATGATATGGTGAATTATGAGATTATGTAATTTTATAAATCTATATTATTAATGTTGACTTGGATGACTATTTTAATTTTGGATGACTATTTCATTAAATTCTGTAATTTTATTAATTCATATTATTATTGTAACGGACGAATAATTTCTCGCATGTTCTTTTGTTATGATCTTCTTCTGTGTGTTTTTTGTTTTTCTTTCTTGTAGTGAACATTATTAAATTGATTATTTTAATGTATTTGTATAAAATTGATAGAAAATATTGTTAACTTTGATGAACCTGACTTTAATATTTGTATGTCAACAATGACAAAGCATAGTGCAACACTTATCTATTTAAGACCTTGACATGTATGACTAATGTATATATGTTCTTCACCTATGTTTTACAAATAAATAATTCTGATTCTGATTCTGATTTAAATGTTACGCACGTACTGGAAATTTAGGGGTTGCATTTCATAAAATACGACCCACGCCTTGATGTGTATAAACTATTGTTGTCCCGTTTTCTCTAAAAAACACAAGTTCACAAAAGTCTACAATACCTTAGTTATTGGTGTAAATAATTTCTTACTCCCGGAAAAGTGTGGTAGTACTCGTAAAATACTCCCAAACACTGGCTGAGAGCCAAGCGCAGCTGACCAATTCTAACTGCTGTGAAATATACCGAGCTGAATCGTAAATAATTGTTTTTGTAATGCAGTTTTCGGTACCTCTATACAACAATGTTTGGTCAAGTTTTTCATACCATTCGCCACAAATCTGTAAGGGATGTTAATTGTCCCTAAATTAGACCATCATTCATCGGCCTTTGTTTACCTAGACCGTAATATAATTCAGGAATACAATGGAGCGTCCCAACTCGCGTCCAAACTGTGACCCTTGGGCGTCGTAAAAAGTAACTTATCAGGGACGGCAGTAACATACTACTATTTGAGAACAATAAGTCAATCAAATAGGAAAGATATCTATTGTGATCATCAATCTCTTTGTCAAAGTAATCCATAAATCCTTATTTCCTAGGAATAACATCTAACGTTTAATAGTGAACCTACTTGTACGGTTGTTTACTATAGCTGTCTTTGAACTTTCACTACCGCAGAGCAAAGTACTTTCAACCCACGAGCACGAGCGTAAAAAGATAGGTCCTAAGAAACAAACTTGTTTTCTAATACTTAAAGCCAGACGCACAAAAACCAATCCACTGTTATCGTTGCATAGAGAAAACCTTTTGTTTCGTGGAAAACTACCTTTCCCAATTATTATGAAAATATTGACGAACACTTATTTTAAATTCATTTTCGACATAAGAAAATTGATTCGAAAACCATTGTTTTAAAAACAAGGAGGTTCAATTAATTCGCAAGCTTCAGAGGAGCGATCTAAAAGTTTCTTCGAATCTTCGTTTAACGGGGCGGAACCCAGACTATTTGTTAAACCACTCCCTTGCTTCGTTTTTGTTTGGAGACACTTTTCACCAACTACATCGAGTGGGGAACCACTGGAGTAATAAAGTTTAAACATTTAAGTTTAATTTTCCTCTAACATTTTCAACGAGTGGGAGAGCGATTAAACTTTAAAAGTAACATGTTTATTTTAAATCCAATATTTGGTTTTATTTACTTATCAAAACGGAATTAAATCAAACTGGAAGAATGGAAGTAAATTAAACCTTTCAAAGCAAGGGCTTTGAAAGGTTCGATAAAGAAATTGAAATTGTTTTAAAAATTGGTTTACTATTTTACAACAAAAATGATGTGATTTTAATTGAAACTAATTTCATTCCGATCGAATGAAAGCAATGAGCCGAGTAAAATGTTTAAGCAAATAAAATCAAATAGGTTTTCACTATTATTAGTCGAAGTCCATCTCGAAATACAACAGAGAAATACATTGTTGGAATCTCTTTGGATAATAAACGTTTTTACCTGTATTGAAGTACAGGCACAAAGGTGTGTTCAAAATAATCTTAGTTTAACAAAGCACCCTCGATTTATGACGGCATTATTGCGTCCAACTTATCGGAGGGTAGATTTAGAAGTTTTGTACAAACTTTTGCAGTTTATGATGAAATTATAGTCTAAATTGCAAAGTTTGTGTTAAGCTGCTGTCCAACTTAAATTAAGTGTCATGATCATGGTTATAGGTTACATTAATTTTTTAAGAAGATTACCGGACAATTGGAAAGACAGTTTATAAAGAAGCTGTTTCTTTTCATAGACTAAAAATAAATACACCGAGTAATTTGGATCGCTCCATTCTTCCAAACTTTTATTTTACAAGCATCCCAGCCAACATTTTAGTATGTGTGTACAAAAAAATCAATAATTCCAATCGTACCACGAGGGACTGATACATCCGGACCCCAGTAGCCGGATATCGTACAAAGGCACACTGATAAATCAGGTAAGAATCCTACTGACGCCGGAAAGTGTTTCATTTAGTTTAGATACTTGTGAAGGGTCGAAGGATGAAACCAATTTCCATCCTAGGTGAAATTAAGCCGAGTGTCCTAAATTAATTATATCATTCGACAAAGGAAACGCGCGTGTAATGTTTAATGAGGGACATAATTATGAGCAGGTACCCTCGGGAGGAACATTCGAAATATTTGAACTACATAACAAGTTTACTCTAAGGGACCTCACAGTACCCAAAAATATTAAATATTTGCTTTAGAAGGTTATTTATGCCCTTTCGTAGACGTTTCTACTAAATTATTGAAAGAGAGAAAAGCAGTTTCACGAAGGAGATGTCAGTACACTAGACAGTATCGCTACACTTATAATTAACCGCTTTAAATTCTGAAACATTGATCTTTATTTATAGAATTTTAACGACACAACTTTTAAAAGGCTTTGTCTTGTCTTAACTTTGGCCGTAATGTTATATTTTTATAATATATACTTCCAAGAAAATGAAAGTGGTACCGAACTAATATCGTGGCAAAGTTCAATTACAGGCTTCCTGAAAAGCGTAGGTATTAACAATGCACCGTATGGGATGATACGCATAATAGGGTAGTAAATAAAAAAATCTAATTAGTCCGTCATATAGATTATCAAAAAATATTGGACACGTATTTTTTCATTTTTCACGTAAACAAACAATGAAGACAAAACAAAGAATGAAAAATACAATGCAGTGCTCGTGTGACGTCATGCTCAAAGATATTAATATGACATTTTTAGCGGTCAGTGACGTCACCAAACCCCATTCAAATCTTTGACGCGTATTATCTTCATCAATTTTTATTGAATTCATAAAACAAAAAATACGTATCTAATATTTTTTGATAATCTAACAGACGGACTAATTAATTAGACTCACATTTTTTAATCAGTAAACATCCCTATTGCTGATATCTGGTTTTAACAAATACAATGTGGATCTGGAACTACGACATTAAATTAAAACTAGCACTGTACTAGTCCATCGAAACATTTTAAAACACGAAGATTAGTAGTTAGTGGAAAATTTAAAAATTGCAATTTTCAAACAAAATAAATAGCAGAATCAACTGCATAAAAAGTAAACACGCTTTAACTACGAAAAGTCACTGACCTAGTGCGCGCGGTGCAGCGAGCGGCGGCGATGTTGGGCGTAGGTACTTTTTATCGGAGAACAACAAATCAGCGGCATAAACTCACTAAGTTGCGAGTTGTTAATTAATAAAAGATCACTGATTGAATAATTAATCACTTAAAACCTTATTTGAGGCATAATTAAACTAAAAAACTTACTAACTTAACCTAAATCACAAAACTAGCTACCTAATAAATGCCTAAATAACTAATATTACACTAACACCAATAAGTCACAGTAACCTATGCACTAATCCAAATATCATAAATCGTCTTTAATCACAATAACAACAAACTTTTCATAAAATCACGACAATGCGCGCGCGGCTCGTCTTGTGATAAAAAAAGTAGGCGTGTGCTCTCCTCAAAGGGCGCCGCTATGCACTGACTGACATAGTTACCGAGTCAAGGACTTTTTGCCGAAAAAAATTCCGCTCACACACACACTCGCAATTTTCTATGCACCACTAATGCATTATTTGCGTAAGTAATATTACTTTTTCTTTATAATTGTAGTATTTTGTGGGAGTGTGCGGGGCGCGTCAGACACCTTTCTCTGTCTTTCAAGCGTATTGAGACGTTGAGAATAGAATCGTAGGTTTTTGCACAGGTTCCTGACCTTACAATGTTTACCTATTATTACGGACTCCGATCTACATCATGTTGAAAAATAAGAAAATGAAAAATAATTTCCTGTGGCTAAAGTAGTCATTGGATTTGATTGATTTTTTGTATACGGGTCAAGAGCATGCCTTTCTTTACGTGGTTTAGAGGAATGTCAATCGTCCTGCTCCACATTGTATAATGTACCGTAGTGTAGGTAGCGCAAGAGGAATTCAATCTCGGCAAACTTAAGGTAGGTATTAACGTAGTCGCAATACAATGATTGCATGCTGATACAATATGCATTATTAATATCAGATACGAGCAATCAGAGCCCCTTCTCGGTTCGAACATTTTGAAATATAGAGGTAATTAGCATATTTTGTAAACGTTTAATTCTGAGCACGTTACCAGATGACAGTCATATGGAAGAGAACTTTAATGTCTAAGTGCCTTGTCGCTTAGAATTTTAACTTTGCAATAAGTATTGAATTTTCACAATGTATCGCAAAATTACGCGACAAAAAACTATTTTGTTTTTAAATTTAAATTGAATGACTGAAGACAGACGGGTAGTCTTTGAACACTATCATTGAATTGACGAACCTAATTTGCCTTACCCTGTTGCAATCTACAGCAGCATCTAACAGGTCAGGCAAAATCATTTTTTTTATTTTCTTTGTTTTACCAGGGAAACTTCTAGTTACAGAGCCGGTCGAAGTTCCAACATAGTCACGTGTCTTTTTTATCTATACAGGGTGTAAATTAACCCAGGCAGCCGTCAACCAAGCATTCTGTACATCAAACTAAGTACCCCTACGTAAAAATATTTGCTGAGAAACGACTTATTTTTTTGAGGTCTAAAATTTTACGGTAATGTAATGTAGCACTCTTAAAACATTGTGTTAATGGATGCTTTGAATAGTAAACGGGTCATGGAGCTAATTTAAATAAAGTTATAACCTGAAAAACTAGTTTTTGTTTTTTGGCGGTTGGATAATCATCGAATAACCCCTCCCGCTCTTGGGCAGACCGAAAGGGAGTGTCAGACTACTACTGAGTAAAAATAAAATAAAATCCATTTATTTCAGGTTCCCCCATATTAAAATGACAAGTTACGAGACCATACCATAAACATACAAATTCATTTAACAACCATTTCAAAATAAAAACAAAAGTAAAAATAAAATTATGATAAAAACAATGTCAAAAAAAACAGTAATACAATGTCACTAAAATCAAATCAAAGTCAATGTCACATAAAATAATCGAAAATTACATTGAATTTAGGGCAAATTTTGTATAAAATATAATTTTGCATAAATTAATAATATAAATAATAATAATACCACAATAACGACAACTCGGTTATTAACACGCTATGGCTATATGCCTATTGCAACACTTCCTAATATAAGGGCAGTCTAATCGACCAGCGATCATCTCTAGGACCGCATTGGAGCTTACCCGCACCCTGCGCACCAAGGACGCGCACCGCTTGCGCATTGTGGAGTGAAAACAGCCGGTACGCGCTTCCGCAAATATGCCCGAGGCACTACAGAAGTGGGGCAGCCCCAATATCGCCCTGAACGCGTTGTTATACTGGACGCGGAGGGAACTGTAACTGGCCTGTGTATAGCTCGCCCACAGGCTGCACGTGTAGAAAGATATGCAGTATGCTTTAAAAAGTGTGATCTTAACTTGATCAGGACACCGTGCAAACCTGCGTGCCAACATATTCGCTTTTTTCGACAATGCCCTCCGCTCCTGTTGGATATCCGCGTGATCCCAGAGTGACCAAATGCCTCAAGTATTTAAATTGTTTCACCCAGTCTAGGGGAACACCACTGAGATAAACTGGTGGTATACTTACTGGGCATTTTGCAGTACCTACTCGTCTTAAAGACCATGCATTGGCTTTTGATCGCATTGTATTTAAGGCCGTGTCCACTCGCGTACTCCTCACAGATTTGGATTAGCTTCCTCAACACTCTCCACAGACCGACGAGCTCAGTAGCACCATGTCGTCAGCATAACTAAGGTTATTGACGCACACATCATCAACATGGCAGCCGATACGGGCACTGCTGAGCGCAACGATCAGTGCGTCCAAATAGAGGTTGAAAAGGGTTGGCGAAGTCAATCCGCCTTGCCTCACTCCGCACTCCAATTCATATGGCTCCGACATAGCCCCCGCCCATCATACACTGACCTGGTGCGTATACTAATACTTAAAGATTCCGACAAGTTCATCTGGTAAGTTAATGTCCTTCAGATTTTTCCAAAGACCATCGTAAAAACCACCCATGTTCCTTCTTAGCCTTTGTCTCGAGGCCGCAGTTTCTCTTTAGAACAACTCGCAGCCCAACAACCCGCTTACCGAAGATCGTCTACACCTTGAATCCAGTACAAATAAAAGTCAATATCCCATACGATACACGCTGATAGTCACTTTTAGTCATTCCCTATCTACACTCCACATTAACGTCAAACACTATAAACAATAACTAAACCAGCAATTCATAATTCCCGTATTTTGATAGTCCGGTTACTAGATGAATTAGATATTGTGACAGGCTGAAACACTAGCTCAGTTAGCTGAAACCGAGGGCCATAACGTGGGACATTATGATGAATTGATGATGATGACGCCGCCGACTCAATTTCGTACCTGTGTAGCAGTTTCTGAATTTGTAACGCAATGACTTTGTATTAATATCAAAGTGTATTTCCGTGTCGTTATGCATATTTTTGAATCGGAATTATATCAGTGTTTGTGAATAAATGAATCATTAACATTTTCTATGATCATAGTAACGAGAAGAAATATGAATCTCCATAGCCAATAAATAAATGTGCGTTAATTGTCTTATTAATTGTTCTTCCAAATAATTAAAATCAATTTTAAGCAACCTGTTCCTGATAATAGGCATAACCTCCGGTTTGAAAATTAATCTTAATATTTAGGTAGGTACTTAGTGTGTTCTGGGTCGACTATAATTATATTCCTATGTAGTATAAGTAGATAGCTATTTTATTTATAACAGGTAACAAGACCGTGTAAATTTATGATAATACTATGGTTTTCTTCTATTCCGTGCCATTTACATCCATTCACATTATCCAAGACACATAACGTTTGTCTAAGAAGGTGCTGAATCGTCGGATAAATCTTTACTCAGTGTAATCTAAAAGATCCTGCCCCAGTTGGCCATGTATCAATGATTAGAAGCTATTATGCATATGTAAGTAGAACATCAGAACCTCTTTGTAACGCTTAGATATTCATGAGATTAACAAATAACACTTTTGTGGAGTAATTGTAGGGCAAAGTCTATTATCGCGGAACGATGCCAAAAGTTGACTTTGTTCTTAAAAATTAAAAAGCCTTCGAGAAAATACAAAAGAATTGGCGTAGAATGTTATCGAGAAAAAAAGATGGCTTCGTCCAAAATTATACCGTTTGTTTGCACTTTAGATAACAGAAGTACTTTTCAGCAGAAGATGCTTGAAATTGTCGCCGTGTTTGACGTCGGTTACTACCCACCACTGTTTGTACTAGAATCCCTGAAGACAAGAATATTTGAACTGTTTTTATTATTTCTATGAAAAACATTTTGAAGTACGATTCAAATTCGTATTCAGATTTTTATTAACGTTTATTTTTGTCATTATTTACGTAAAGCTTTCAAGTGTAACATTATCTCTGATGAATAAAATTAAAACATTGAATCTTTTTCATGAAAGCAAATATTAAAATCATTCTGGAAAAGTTTTAGTCTGTATAAAGCTAGAAAATGTTATTACTATATAATATGGTAGGATGTCTTTTAGCGTGTGACAAAGACGGAAAGTTTTTGAAAGGGGCTCGGGAAATTACGTGAAGGATTACTTTTCCTTATTATATTATTAATTAAATACAGGTAGCAACGTTTATATGTTTAAAGCTCCCTTAGGAGTTTTGAAGAAACGTGATAGAATTATTATCGGGTTTTACTCAACTTTTCTGTTGATATATGTGTAGACTGTAGCCAAAATATACAATGAGGCTATGTATTAAGGTATAAATAGCCTCATTGAATATTTTGTATTAAGGTGGGCTGCGGGTTGTACACTAGTTACCTCGGCCTCGACATATAGGGCTAAGAAGGAACATGGGTGGTTTTTAGTCAGTAGAAGTCTGACCTGTGGGCGGGCAATTTCACACCATTAGTCACAGTTAAATTTCTATTTTAAACCTTGCGTCCCCATCCTATATCCAAGCAGTCTTTACGGTGCAATTTACAGTGTCAATTTATAAACACCGTTAAGGTTTATAAAGCTATTACACTAAGTACGGTCAGCGCGTTAACTTGAATATGAAATCGGAATCTCCATGAACTATAAAATGAATAGGTAACGTAAGCAGCACTTTCAATTAAATCTAACCTTCATAAGAATATCCTATCAGTTTGAAATGATATGAAGCTCAGTGGGCACTATCCCGTCAATTTCTATGGAGCCAATATAAAGTTCACTGTGTGACCACTTTAGTTCAGAGAGAACACATTCCATCGCCGCCAAACTTTGAAATTGTAATAGAAAAACGATGTGATCCGACTTTTACGAATGTGATATAGCTCCACCAAAATTTCAATGAGTTTTATGAGGACACATATAAGCGTAAAATGGAAAACATTTACATTAAGAGGGTAAACGACACACATTAAAGGAAACTAGATTACTTACCTTTATAAGCATACATAGGTAAGGAAACGTGAAGGTGAATTCGTGTGTTTTTAAATGAAATTGTACTTCACAAGTGGTCACTTTTTATTTTTCCTTAAAGTTGTTAATTAAATTTGTGTGATTTTCTTTCTTCATTATTTAGATGACGAAACAATCGAGCTATTTACAAGTCAGGTGTGAGTGATATCGCTAGGAGTATACGCCTCAGAAGGACATAAGCTAAATTATCGGTTGTGTTCTTCAGAAAGTTTACGCGCGTAGTACATAATAACCAACATACGATGCCAGATGTATGAACGTAGACGGGGTCTAAGGATCAAAAAAGAAGGTTCTGTACTTTTTTATGTATGTGTGTAAATGAAAAAAGACTCCTTTTCATGATGTTTTAATGAATAAAACCTACCCAAACCAATAAAACACGACATCCTGTTAGTTAAATTAATTTAAACGGCGATAGTTAATGGGTAGTTTTCCATTCCACGAATAAAGTAGGTACCTTACACTTATTATTTCTCAGCTTTTCAGTTTCTATATAAATTCTGTTCGCTTAATAAAATTACCGTTGTTTAATTTAATCAGCGTTTCATCTAACAATATTTACTTTGTGAGGAAGTCAACTAAGACAATGCCGGTAATATTTTACATTATTTTATGCTTTTGAGTTATTAAAGTTTGCGTTCGTTTTTCTAACAAAGCCAAAGCAACCAAAACATATGAAACTCACACTAGTATTTTAATATATATACCTATATACATTAAAATACTAGTGCATTTAATATTGGCAGCTACAGTTTGTTTATAAATTGACATATTATAAACGCCCACTTTTCAATATTAATGACATTATAAATATCTTAAGCATTGATTAAAGCAGAGTGCATATCCCTTTTTTTTTTTTTTTTTGGTGGGTGTAAAATCATCGAATAACCCCTCCCGCTCTTGGGCAGAGCGAAAGGGAGTGTCAGACTTCTACTGACTAAAAACCGCCCATGTTCCTTCTTCGCCCTCTATGTCGAGGCCGCGATAACCGTTGGACTACCCGCGGCCCCGACAGGCGTCGGCCCTTTCGGGCCCCTCCCATGTTGCTGACATCTCTTTGAGGCGCGCGTGGAACACGAACACGCCGTCGACACGGCCTGTTTTCGTCGTGAGACGGACGGACGGCGAGTTAGCCCATCACTCACCGTCCACAGGCCCGCGTCTACGGTGGCCGGAGGTCATCGCGGGGAGTGCATATCCCTGGACAACTCAAGTCGACCTAGGCTAAAAACTGGACTGGAATCGGTTTTTAAAATATTGGTGTATTAGTCGGAGGTACTGAAGACTGAGGAACTCGTAGCTTAATAATAACTGCCACTCGGGTCGATCTTAGGATTAAGCCGGGCTTGCATTGGTTGATCTGTTGCATTAGGTGGCCACTCATTATGAACCGAGTTTCCTCCATGCCTCGGAAAGCACGTTAAGCTGTTGGTCCCGGCTGGCATATAAATCTTTGGCAGTTGTTACAGGTAGTCAGTGACCTGAAAGTCTGGCAACCAGTCTTACCTGTCAGTCTTATCCTGTATTAACTGGGTTTAGATAGACAGTCGCTCTATGTAAGATACTAGTATTTAGCGGCATCCGGTTAGACTGAAAGCCGACCCCAAACATAGTTCGGAAAACGGCAGATGATGAGTCAGTCGTACTTCCAAAAAGTGATTGAAAACTAAAAAAATAGATAATAACATCATACTTTTTATTTCGACTATGAAAATCTTCGTCACACTGGCAACAAAAGCGGGTTGATAGAATATCTTTGAGTGTTCCAGGCTACATACATTCTTTACCTGAAGTTCTTTTGTATTTGGAAAAAAGGTATTGAATCACTTGTCGAGAATACATCTAGAAAAACAAACAAAAGAAAGTCGTTTCAGTGTAACACGTTCGTTCCACTCCAGAAGCTCTCTTGTTTGCCACGTCATTGCACACGATTTCATCTGAAAATAATAATCTCACAATCTATTAACACACTAAACAGGTAAAATTAATATTAATCGTGTTGGCGTAATATAATCCCATTGTAATCGAGATCTACGCTACACATTACAACAATATTGATAACCGATAAGTTACCGAGAACGACCATTAATTTGTATTTCGTAAGGAATAACCTCACTATAAATTAATATTGTAAGAATATAATTCTTTTGCCCTTATCACAATTTTATTTTATTTTATTAATTTGGCGACCCCAAAGCATTTTTTTTCCTTACTCTTCTATTACTTGTCATCTTGTCTATTCATCGTTTCTTTGGTTGTCCTATACACATCAAATTCTTAAAAATACTTTAATGCTATACTATAAAATAAAAAAAAACCGGCCAAGTGCATATCCTACTACGCACAATGTAGGGTTCTGTAGTTGCCCATCAAAATATGTGAACTTGCTAAACTGCTTTCACCCTGCCTTTCTGACTCCAAACGATGATTTTTATTGTAAAAATATATTTGCAGTTTTGAGACCAGCGCTCATAACACCATTGTGTACCTATAGGAATAAATATTTTATTTTACCACTTTGTCGGCGTAATTCATTTGTATGTTCATGCCAAATTACAGTTTTCTAGTACTAACTGCCGCACTCAGAGACGTTTAATGATTTCTAAAGCCGTCACTTAGTGAAGGTTTTGTATGTAAAATCTTCACTAAGTCAGGGCTTAAGTAAACATTACACATCTCTGAGTGCGGCAGTTAGAGTCTTTGAGATAAAGTGCGGACGGACAGACAGACAGGCAGACGAACATGGCGAAACCATAAGGGTTCCATGTTGACTACGCAACCCTACAAACTCATACTTGTTTAAACTGTAAACATAGATTCTATATCAGGTAAAGGATCTATGTTTATAGTTATAATCAAGTTCAAAGTTATACTCAAGTATGCTATTTCAAAGGTTTTTTGCTAGTGTCGAACGCCAACTAAGCACTGAGTTACGATCGTCTTATGTGACGAAATTCATTAGCAACCTATTAGAAGTAGTAGAGATTTGAAGAATTGAACTCATACCCACAAGTACTTTGTGCTTTATCGTCTGTAACAAACTTGCCTATTCCACATTGAGACAGTTACCCGAAATCTACCACAAAGCTACAAAATGTAGAATCCCAAATTCATAAAGAGATTCCTGTTAGGCTAGGTGTCGTGCTTGCAAAATTATTACAGGCACAGATAGAACTTAAATCATCAACTAATTGAAATGCATGACACGAGTTTCTGCAAAATTTGTAGAGATGGAAATTACCTCCACTGGGACAAGTCGGGGGAGCTTATGGATTCAAATGCGGGGTCACAAAATGTTTATCGCTATTATTTGCGACATTTACACCAAGCAATATACAGGAAGACCTTCTCTTTACGTCTCCTATTACACAATAGCCGATATTAGGAACGTGAGGTGCCTTTTTCCAATTCAATTTGCAAAGGTATTTAAGGGACCAAATAACATGACAGTTGGCTAGGTAATAATATACATTAATTTTATTTAACCACATATCTAACAGACCTAGCGTCCGTTTTCACCAACACTAGGCGAACTCTCGGAGTCGAGCGTAGCGTTGAAATTCCAACAATGTGTTCAATTGTCAATAGGAGAGTGAGTGAAAACATTCCCCTGGCATAATTGAATACATACTTTTAAAACATATTGGGTAGATGGCCCTCAGTTGATAAAAATTACCCATTCTGCCACTGACATTATCTCAAACAAGGGTTTCGAACCTGTCGCCACTTTGACTACAGACGAGAAAATCATCGTAACAAAATTAATTAAAATAAATGGACTACTGCTACTAAATATAATGTTCCTTTGGCGTAAGACAACTAGTAATAAAGGAGATAATAAATTATTCGTGACATACCTTTATTCAAAGAATTTAAATGCCGCATTGTAATAAAATATCCTAAGCATAATGTGTTCAAAAATGTTCTCCAATTTATGAACACTTTATCTAAAACAATATGTCGTTTACGTGAAAGGACAGCAATTAGAATGCAACGGCCGTCGAGCAGTTCTTCATCTTTCTTACGTGCAGCAGCGTTTTAATCATGCTGGCATGCATTCAACTCCCTCCGACTCCAGCCCATTGTGTGCGACAAACTTTAGTTTCCAAATTGGATTCTATTATTTATAAAATTAAACTAAAGCTCTTCTCATTCGGTAACAAAGGTGTGCAACATTGTTTTAGCTGGTTTTAGCAACCGTTGTTTTGTTTTAAACATGTAACTGGTAACTCGGAATGATGCAGTATTGCTTGAAATTCGGTAATGTTCTGTAAGTTCCTACGACCTATCAAAAGGTTAAGTTTTTTTAAATCACGCAGCGGATTTTGATGCAGTTTTTAGTATCATTCAATTTATTCTGGAAGAGTTGCGTACATAATACGGTTTCGTACATTATGTGGGCAGAAGATAGTTTTCGTGTAGGTACTGAAAACACACTGTTTTTAATAAACTAACAAATTACTTGAAATTATCACTAGCGAGCGCTTGCGATTCATTTCATGTCTGTACGATTGACTAGATCTGACAATTATTTTGTTATTAACATTAAACTTACACATAAATAACAAGTTGTAAGGTTTTTCAAATAGGAAAAAGAGATGGGTCGCTAGGAAAAGGTGAACTTGTTAAGCGTTGTTGCGCAGTGTTTTTGTCCTATGTTGTCTATGTTTCTCGCTAGACTGTTTTTGTACGAGATGTAATTTAAATGTTATTCTAGTTGGAATCGAGTCTCGTGTTAACTGATTGAAATTTTAAAGTTGGACATGTTTTTATTTTTCTTGGGGTGGAAAAGAGATAATTATTGTAAGTTCTATTTGTCCATGGCCCATGTTTATAGACTATGAGACCAGCGGCTCTAAAATGGCCGCTTATCAGAATCTGCGCAATCTTAGTATGAATCACGTTAAAAATTCTCAATACTCAATTCTTTATTGCATTTCACAATGTAGGCTTAGGTGATAAACATTTTTTTAAAGTAACAATCATGGACCCTGTCGGGCACAGCAAAAGAAATATAAATGTGAAGATTAGTACTTACATTTACGTATCTTATAATCTAATTTATTACACAAAAAAAAAATAAGCTAACAGCGCTACTAGTTAAATTATGTAATATTTGAAGAATAATAAATTAAAATGGACTTTATGTCTATACCTAACTATAAAATCCATTTGAAGAATTTTAAATTTTTAACATGATTAATATTAAGACTAAAGCGGCCATTTTAGACACCCAGATGTCATTAGTTGCATTGCACCTTTTTTGCCTACCTACCATATTAATTCTAACTTTTTCAGATTGGAGGCGCGGCAGTGCACTAGGCACTGTTGACTTTCGGAAATTGGTACAGTTTTCTTATATCAACCTCGCACTCGTTTGTTGGTTATTTATTAACTTTAGTGTGGAAAACTCATAAATAAAATACGTATATCAGAAGAGACGGTTATTCTTCATTTATATGATGTTTGGGCATGATGGATATCCCGACATAAGAACCTGATGAACCCTGAATCCCTGTATCCTGATGGATATAAGACTCTTTGGTTGTTCAGTAGGTACAACGGTCTACATTAGTAATCACACCTCGGTTACAAAATAATAACGGATGCTCATGATAACAATGAAACGATCAAATCAATCACATGGAATGCAGTGAGGTTAGTTGCAACGCGACCATGACTAACCGCACGCCGTCCGCCATAGAAGCCTCTGCTGGCTTCGGCTCCTCTAAATTTACGACCGCCTTCGGTCATCCATCACCTGACAGTCGTCGACAGTAGTCGTCAGAACCCAACACACTCACACAATACTAAAGATTTTGAACTAAACGATAAATAATTATTTGACGTTCTGATGTATACACCTTAAGAGACAGTCTACAGTCTCGTCGTAGACTGTAGTTATGTAGTATACAGAATGGAAAATTATCCCATCACACAGCCGTCAACCAAGCATTCTGTACATCAAACTGAGTACCCAAAAATTTTGAAAAAAAAAAGGAATTGGGAAACGACTTTTTTTTTGGGGTCAACAATCACAAATGATACAGTAAAACTCAATGTAGCACACTTAAAACATTGTGCTAGTGGATGCTTTGAATATTAAACGGGTCATGGAGGTAATTTAAGTAAAGTTATAATCTGAAAAACTAGTTTTTACAAAAACAGATGTGAAAAATTTGGAACTTCGACCACCAATATCTCCGTTTACACGTATGGTATAGAACAAAAAAAATCGCAGTGATGGGGAGAAAAAGTGCCCTTCGTTTGCGTTAAAGATACTTTTACACCCTGTATACATGACTTATTTAATGTTTATTCCAGTATTAGTGACAAAGTGTAAGTAAGTGTAAGTGTAAGTGTGTGTGTGTAAGTTAGTGTTTATATTCATCGATCGTGTTATTTTGTTTGTTACCTTTTTTTTGTTGTTTTTTTCTTTGTTTTCGTGTTTTATCTGTGGAAACCTGTAATTGGCCTTCAAATGTTTATTAATTAAGTACATTGTCTGTATTAGCTGTAAGTTTCCCAAAAAGAATAAAAAAAAATAAAAAAAATAATAATAGTTAAATAAATAAATAATAAAGCTATTTTGTATTCTCAAACAGTTAGTGTGTAGATAGACACATATGCACATAAGCAGATCTCGTAGTTTCCTTAGAGGCACACAATTTTTTCTATGTGGATAAAATACTACGGACAAGGGAGAGTTATAAATAAAAACTACAGCGAAGTCTGAAACTTCTGAGACATTTCAAAGCTTTATCATCTGCCTAACCTTGTCCTAACCATTTTGGGGTCGGCTTCACACCGGATGAAGTTTGATACTAGTATTTTACTTGAAGTGACTGCCTATCTGACCTCTACAAACCAGATGCTTGATAATACGATATACTTTGGCACGACTAGTTGTCGGGTCTTTGTATTCTAACTACTCGTAAGTATTGCCAAAATCTACAAAAGACACCTGGGATGGACGGTATAACGTCCTTCCTGGCACTGTGGAGCTAAATAGATGCTCTTAGTGTATATGGAGGAGTTGACCCTTAATCCTATGAATCCAAAAATAGACCAATGAAATCCGTTATTAAAACGACCATGACCTTAAACGACGATTTAGTCTGAAATAAAGCTGGAGAATGTTTCTCCAGCTTTATTTCAGTAACACTGTTTTGGCAATCCCTATTGATCTTGATGAAATGTTCAATATAACCATTTAAGCCTCCCTTTTCGCATTTCTATTGTAACAAATTCAATAGAGTTGTTTTGTATTTCAAACGCGAGTAAGAAGGTTTTACCTTTTCAATATTTAATCTATTCATGTCCGTGTCAAAAAACATTACAAACAAAATGTTCAAAACATCGTTCGACATTTTAGTAATTACAATATTCTTTACAGCTATGTTAAATACTTTTCAAAGCTTTGTTAAGTTTGAAGATGACTTCTGTACTTTTTAACCTACTTCATAAATGGAGGCTATATTCGTATTTGTAATGACGACCACGTAGTCTAATAGTCATGTGTACTTATAAATTATACATGCGAGTATTAAACCAACGTGAATGTATATTTTTATCAGAATGTCAACATTATGCACACGACAGTTGGTATCTACGAAAATAGCTACTGAAAAGGTGACATAACATTGTTTCCCGAAGCGGATAATGTGTCTAATGTATTTTAAAATTGCTTAAATATTCGCCACACCATCGCCAGCGTATCAGTTTAAAAGATGACTCTCCAAAACATGACGAGCACAAGTGAGATTTGAATCAGTAAACGTACCCAGAAATTCGAGTCTACGTTTTTTGCGCACATAAAGTGACAGCACCATAAAACAGTTACATAAATCAAAATGACAATACATTCCATTGGTTTCTCGTGGCAATAGGCGTTACTACAATGGTGCAATGCGGAGTTTGGCTCGCACCATTCATTTTCCTAGTTGGTTTCCGTATCTGCTCTAGCTTTTTGTTCGCTAAAAAGTTAAAAGGTATTAGATTCGTAGTTTGTAAAAAAGAAAAAAAAACGTCCGTAGGTTCGCACTTACCTACTTCAAAAGATATCAAACGGCTTTTTCCATTTCAATGTCAGTGGCTTATCCGCTATCCTAATTTACGGCGAAAAAGGATATTTTTAGTTTTCTATTGGTTCTTCAGAAATAATAGTAGGGTAACTTAGACACGATATTCTCAAAAAAAGTAATGCCTGTATTACTCATTACTAGTGATGTCAAAATTGTATACCCGCGGAAACGGATCCGGATACGGGTATTTTAGATCAAGATCTGCGGATACGGACACGGATACGGATCTTTAACTTCTCACTCAATCGGTCGGTGATTTAGTATCTTTGAGTTATATGCTATTGGTATAGTAATTTACTAGAATATATGTTTGCAATTACAGGTGTCAAATATTATATTTTAAGAAATAAAAAATAACTGAATGGTTTTTTTTTAATTGTACTACTTAATCACATAATCTAAGTTATTATGCAGCATTGTATCCTGTTAATTGAATTTGAAAATTAATAGAAGATCCGTAAAAGGTCCGCGAGAAAAGTGACGGATACGGATACGGACACGGACCTTATTTCTCCCGCGGATATACTACTTACTATCAGACCGTAAAATCGAACATGTAGTGCAAGTATTGTAGGCTACGACTGTTGCTACGCCATAATTTGCTACAAGCTTTGCTACATCAAGTGCTACGACTCGTAGCAGAAAGCATTCTGCCTATCTCTTTGGTATGAAGCTGCATTTATGACTGAGACTAGTTGGGAGTGATTTAATTAGGAAACTATTTGCATAATACAACCTTCGCGCATTCAAATCTTGAGAGCAATTCGTATAATAAGTTCCGTAATACAGTAAAACAATAGAGAGCTACAAACATGTTAACAATTTCAGTTCACGGATGCTTTTGTAC
Organism: Diarsia rubi; assembly: GCA_932274075.1. NCBI lineage: Eukaryota > Metazoa > Arthropoda > Insecta > Lepidoptera > Noctuidae > Diarsia > Diarsia rubi. The sequence goes on along the minus strand of OW026424.1, from coordinate 10,782,308 downwards.
TTTTGGTTTATAGAGTATGACATTTAAAATTAACATACGAACACCAGATTTTGCATAATTTTCTCCATTTACGTAAGACTGAAAACTGCGATAAAGAGACTGATGATGCAAATAAAATATCTTCAGCAAGATATACCAATAACTCTCCAAGTATTACAGTGAACGGAAATATACAGACAGCATTCGAATAACTAAGTTCTGCTGTATGGCAAGCCTTGGGATAAGAAATACTTACATGCAACAACTGGAGTTCTAGGTTTTAGAAGCAGGAAGAACGAGGTGCAAATTTCCTCAGCCACCATTGAAGAATGAGGATCTTTTCTTCCAGATGGATAGCTAATAACTTTGCTTGTGCTATGAAGATTTTTGCGGGAAGCCTAATGAGTTGTTTTAGCCGACATAACATATAGATAACAATCATAATTTTGCAAGCATTCCGATAGTTATCTGTAACAGACATGTTAATCACACGACAATTTGCATTAATTTGGGACTACAATATCAGTACAATCAATCTAAGGCCATGGCAGGAATTCCATCGGATGCAGCTGTCACCGTACAGTTGACACTACAGACGGAAATTGCTATAGCCCACGGACGAGGATGTGACTCAAAATGGATTGCTATTTATTTAAGAGGTCATATGATCTATATTTTTATTAGACGTTCGCGTCATGTTGCAACATGTTGTTACTGATATTTCGTTGTTGTTAGCCTTTGGCATCACAGTGCTTTGACCTCCCCATCTTTCGATCCAGGGTCAAAGTGGATTCTGTCCAGATTCCGCCTTCTCCTGCGAGGTCTACTGCGTCTCCTTCGGGTCGGCTGTGTCTGCTTGTCGGCCATAGGGCAGATACAGCCAGTCCAACTTCAGCTTAGCAGCTTTGTGTTTGTTTTAAATTTAGTAATTTTTGTTTTTCGATAAACAAAAGACTCGCGACATTCGATCATACATTGCATAGAAAATCAATTTTCATTCTCGCTCTTCATCATTGATTTGTAATATTCTTCCTCATTTAATTTTTTTTCTATTGTCTCTAAAACTTGTCTCTTAACTCTGTAAAATTTCGTTTGTCAAGTGCCTTGTTCAGGGTTGAAAACGGAATAAATTTAAAGTAAAGAAACTAAAAGTTCAGCTTTTCGTTTATTGTCGCAGCACATATTTTTACAGACAGACTTTTTACCCGACTGCAGCGAAGCCCAAAAGGAGGGTTATGTGTTTGGCGTGTATGTATGTATGTATGTCCGTTTCTTTGTTCCCTCATAACTCCTAAACGGATGAAGGGATTTGCATAAAATATACGTCGTTAGATTCGTCTTAATAGCGCGATTGTCACTGGCTACATTAAAATTAAAAAAGAACAGAAATTTGCGGATTTTCGGGGCCATTTAGCGTATTTCAAAAAATAAAAAAAATCCATTACCATCGAGTAGGGTATCAAAATAAAGGGTTTTAAAAGGAAATTACAAAAATATATGACACCTATATGTTTAAAATTAATTCAAAGCCACAAATCATATAAACACACTCAAAAGTTAAATCATCTGCGAAGATTTTTACGCGACCAACGAAAGAACAGACACAAAAGAACTAAAAAGCTGGAAATAAAAAAAAGTAGTTAACAAATTAAAAAACCCAACTGAAAAAACTGAAAAGTAAAAAACAAGCACATTTTAAATTAAACTAAACTTGGAAGCAGGCGGTGTTCATTTGAATATTAAATTATAAAATGAAAATAGAATGGATCCCGCCTGCTTCCAAGTTTTGTTTAATTTAAAATGAGCTTGTTTTTTACTTTTCATATTTTTCAGTCGGGTTTTTTTAGTTTATTAACACCTTTTTTATATTTAGTAAAACAAAACATAAAATGAGAAGTAAAAAAATAAATGTAAATTTATCAAAAAAGTAGCTGTTCGCCAACACTCAGTATGACATCCGAATATCCCAAAAAAAAATGATTGCGATTTGTTAGACAACATATTTCAACGAATTAAGAGATTCACTTTCAATGAGAGTGTCCATGAAGTTTCTTGCCATTCTTCTCATGAGACCAACGCTTTGGAATCGGCAACTACAGTACACTGACAGTTATTATGCCTTGTAAGTGGGACTGTAGCTTAGTTTATTAGCTTATAAAAAAATAGTATTTGTTCGACTATTCAAAAGAGCCTGTAACTGGCCTACTTGAAATAAATGTTTTTGATTTGATTTGATTTGAATGGGGATTTAAGTACGAAATACACTTATACAACAACACCTAGATATTGTAATACTTGCGGCCTACATTCACATTTTATGATTTTTAATCATCAATCGGTTGCCTGGAAGAAATTAATTTGGAACGCTAGAGATAGGGCCGCTTATGGACATTGTATCTGGTGGCACGGCAGTGCCCCTGCCAAGTCGAGCAATAAAGCGGCACGGCCGTACCATTCTTTTCTCGAACCAGTTCAGGCCATTTTCGACCTCCTATAACTTCGTTGTGGATAAAACTAGAAGCCTGAATTTAGTAACCAATTAGAAATTGTATAAACACGGTATATTTAAAATTTCATTAAATTTGAACCAGTAGATTAAGAATTATAACTAATCAAAGTTCCTTAGTATTGTCACTCACTGACTGACTGACTGACTGACTGATTGACCGATCATCAAAAGTCTAAGGCACTTTTAGCAGACATAGAATCTTCAAATTTAGAACACAATTAGTATTTAGTGTATAAACCATGGAAAAACTAAAAAAGTATACAATTTCAGTCTAGTTTTCTAGATAAACTAACTGCATAAATAACTTTGTAATCCCATATAATTGTATAGGATTACAAAGTTAAAGTTACATTTTCAGTGAATGAATTTTACGAGTTATTAAATTAAACATACTTCCTAGTTTCTGATTGATCTGAAATTTTGCACATATATGTATATCGCCTATCAATGCAATATTATGATGATATGGAACTGATCTGATGATGGAGCTGGAAGTTGACCATAGGAACTCCATTTTAGAACATCATAACCCCATCGAGTTTGGACTCGTTTGATTCGTCTTGTCGAGTAGTTTGTCTTAAGATGGTGTCCAGGGTCTGTTGGTGGGGCTGGAAGGTGGCCATAGGAATTCCGTTATAAAACGACATAGCCCTATCGAGTTTGGACTCGTTTGATTTGTCTTGTCGAGTAGTTTTTCTTTAGATGATGTTCAGGGTTCTGAATAGTTCTGATGATGGAGCTGGAAGGTGGCCATAGGAATTCCGTTATAAAACCACATAACCTCATCGAGTTTGAACTCATTTAATTTGTCTTGATGAGTACTCTGTCTTTAGTTGGTAACCAGGATCTGAAGATGGAGCTGGAAGGTGGCCATAGGAACTCCGTTATAGAACGACATAACCCATCGAGTTAAGACTCGTTTGGTTTGTTTTGACGAGTACTTTGTCTTTGGATGCTCTCCAAGATCTGTTGATGAAGTTTGAAGGTGGCCATAGCAATTCCGTTATAAAACGACTTTACCTTGTCGAGTTTTTACTCGTTTGATTCAGCTTGTCGAGTAGATACTTTAGCAGTACTTTAAATCGATGAATAAGACTGCTTCAAATTCGAATAAACCTATGCATTGTTGATTCATTAAACGAAATAGATAGAATGAGAGACGCTATAAAAAGAAATGAGATCCCACCAAAAACAAAACTTGTAAAAAAAGCCAAGCCGAGCAACTCACTTTTACCGTAAAAAGTAGTGAGATCAATGTAATACCAAGTCAGTTAATATTTTTAATCCCTACTTAAAAACCTTTGATGTTTTAAATACAAGACTGACTTGGCCACTGCATCACATTGGAAAATGCCATGGCGATTAGCTATTACAATGGCCTATTTAACATTGACGAATGCGATGCGATGGCCAATTCAATCTTGTATTTAAAACATCAAAGGTTTTTAAGTAGAGATTAAAAATATTAACCGACTTGGTATTACATGGATCTCACTACTTTTTACGGTAAAAGTGAGTTGCTCGGCTTGGCTTTTTTTACAAGTTTTGTTTTTGGTGGGATTTACTTATTTCATAGAATCTATTTGTGGAAAAATAAATTGTCGAACAAAATCTCAAAATGAATAGCTGAGCAAACACATTTTCTTCAAGAATTTTCCGACCGATTTCCATTCTATCTTCAAATAAATCTGTTTGAGTTTATGAGCGTTAAGGAGTGAGTTATGAACTGGTGTGTGCAACGGTGCAAATAAAAAGGAACCACTATCTTGTGGTACGTATATTTGCACATAAGTAGCTGAGAGATGCGAATCTCACGAAGATTGATAAGGATCGAGCTCACGGTACGATTTTAATTATTATTCGTATTATCTTCCGCACCTACCCGCTTGCGACTGCCACCGCGATACTTACGAGTGGAATGTAGGTGAAGTGGATCTTGCCGAAGGTCTTTCCCTCTAAATGTAAAAAATATTCCACCATGAAATCACAGGCTTTTCGCTCAATTGTTCGCTTACTCAACCCATCAGGAATTGTGAAACGAACTCAAAATACACTCGAGAGCAATGAATCCGGGTCACTTAAAGAATCGTATAAATCTCGGAAACTAAAAATGCTAGGTTAATGCAATAAATTGTATTTAATAGACAATGTAATACTCCTTAAATGAAGGTATTAAAACTTCTTAGTTATTGTAAAGTTATATCATAAAAAAATCAAATTTGAAAAAGGGCCACTTTCGAAGATGGAACTACGAAATTACAGCATTTGGTTTTGCTTTTGTTTGTAATCTGTCATTTATGTGGGTACATAAACCATGTTGATAGTGCTCTATATTCATAATTCAAGCTGAAATTATGTCGCTTACGCCTGAAGAATGCACCAGAATACTTACAATGCTGGAAACCGGCCGGAGTCAGCGCGATACAGCCAGGACTGTCGGTGTGTCGCTGTCAACAGTACAAAGAGTTCTCCGACGTTACGAAGAAACTGGTTCTAACCTACGCAGACCAGGAACGGGCAGAACCAGGTGTACCACAGCACGAGAAGACCGATACTTGGTGAACACCATGCTTCGAAATCGCTTTCTCACAGGAACTGAACTCACAAATCAGTTTCGACGCCTCGGAGGAAGTAACCCAAGTACATGGACAGTAAGACGTCGGCTTGCTGAATCTAACTTAAAACCCCTTAGACCTGCAAACGGCCCTAAACTGGAGCGTGGGCATCGTATTTCAAGACTAATATATGCCCAGAGCCACGTAAATTGGAGTATTGAAGATTGGTCAAAAGTTATGTTCTCCGACGAATCAAAATTTATGCTCTACAAGCACGATGGAAGACACAGAGTGTATCGAAGACCAGGGGAAAGATTCAAGCAAGCATGCATCGAAGAAAAAGTAGCCTACGGTGGTGGGTCTATACTTGTGTGGGCCGGAATTTCTTCTGAAAGTCGCACAGAGCTGGTGATCATAGAAAACGGCTCTTTAACTAGCGTAAGATATGTGGAAGAAATCCTCAATGATCACGTTGGTCCATTTATGGTCAATTTAGGTGAGGATGCTATATTTATGCATGACAATGCCCGACCTCATACAGGTAGGATTGTGAATGACTACCTTCTGTTATGTACACGTCAATAAAAGCCAGAGATCTGGTAACGACTGGTTTAATGAAAACTTGAATCAACCTACATTATGTTTATTATCAAAGTACCGACATAACACTTTCCTCCTATATTTTAAATAGTCTAACTTAAACAAACAAGAAATAAATGGCTACATTTTTAACAACATACCAGTGTGTAAGGGAAACACAATTACTAACTAATCATGGTTATTCATGCAGACAAATAGGTATATGAACGAGTTGGTACAAAGTGATATTTATAATATCTATCCATATACTTCTAGCAACATGTGTTTTATTTCTACTTTAGCAAATGTGCAATGATGAGTGTGTTGTATAAAATAAACAATAAAATATCATTACAACTTTCTTAATTTCTCAATGCAGCGTAAAGCAGCCTTCCTATGAGCACGATTCCTCGGTGTTGTCAGTGGATCATCACGACTTTCAGACATAGTTCTCGAGGGAGGCGACTCCTCTGCCAGTTGCCATTTCTCGGCAACTTGATCGTCCTGATGAGCGTCAGGGGTCGCCATTGATTCTGTATCAGTTTCGGCAAGCTCTCCCTCTTCAACCTTTGACAATGAATATCTAGACTTTGGGTGTTTAGTTGTTATTAAGATTTGATCAATGTGTCTTTTATGCACCTGACCATTTTGTGATTTTACAGTATAAGAAACTGGACTTTCTCGACGTACCACCGTCCCTTCAGTCCACTTCCCCCGGTTTTTAGAATAGTCCCGTATTAGCACAGGATCTTGGGGCTCGGCCACCCGCAGGGTGGTGTCCCGTCGCCGCTCACTATTCTCCTGCCGCTGTCGCACCAAGTCTCGCGTGTCGGGCCGCAGCAGGTCCAATCGACCACGCAACCGTCGTCCGAACATTAGCATTGCGGGCTCGCGACCAGTGGTACTATGTTCTGTGTTTCTATACGAGAACAGAAATTTACTGAGTGCCGTATTTACATTTTCACTATCGACTTGGGCCTTTTTTAATGCACCCTTAACCAGTTTCACGGCATTTTCAGCCGCCCCATTGCTCGATGGGTGATATGGTGCAACTAAGGTATGGCGAATACCATTAATGTCTAAATATTTTTTAAACTCTGCCGAGGAAAAAGGTGGTCCATTGTCGCTAACAATTCTTTTAGGTAAGCCAAAACGCGCAAAACTTTTTCGTAAACAATTTATTACCACCGCAGCAGACGTAGAAGACACATGGTCAACCTCAATCCATTTTGTATGGGCATCGACAATAACTAAATAATACTTATTATTAAATGGCCCTAAAAAATCTAAATTCAATCGAGCCCATGGTTCCTCCGGCCACGGCCAGGAATGCAGGGGAGCCGGGGCGGGAGCTGAGCGCTGCGACCGACATGCGACGCACTCCTGTACTGTTCGCTCGATATCAACGTCCAATGTCTCCCACCATACATAATTTCGCGCTATTTGCTTCATTTTTACAATGCCTGGGTGGCCGTCGTGAATTTCCTTCAAAATTGACATTCGTAAAGACTTCGGAATTATTATCCTGTAACCCCAAATCAAGCAACCTTGATCTACACAAATACTTTCCTTACGATTAAAATATGCTTTTTCTGTCTCAATATTACTGGTTTTTGGCCACCCGAACATTACGTAACCATATATTTTATTCAACAATGAATCTTTTGCCGTCTCAATTTTTATGTCTTTAAAACTAAGGGGAAAGTTTTCCTGCACAAAATTAAGGTAACTGCAGTCGCTGTCCTCACATTTGATTCTACTTTCAGTGGAATTCAAAGGAAGACGAGAAAGCGCATCGGCGTGACAATTTTGTACTGATTTTATAAATTCGATTTTAAAATTATAAGAAGACAACTGGACAGCATAACGCTGTAGTCTACTTGCGGCTGTCACGGGTATTCCTTTATTCGACCCAAATATATAACTCAATGGACGATGATCACTGCGCAAAATGAATTGTCGCCCGTATAAGTACTGGTGGTGCTTGCGCACACCGAACACGATTGCGAGTGCCTCCTTGTCCAGCTGCGAGTAATTTTGTTCGGCGGCGTTAAGTGTGCGCGACGCGCAACACACGGGTCGCTCACTGCCATCTGCGTACCGCTGTGCGAGCACGGCGCCCAGTCCGTATGAGCTGCTGTCCACTGATAACACCAACGGCAATGTAGGATCGTAGTGTGCCAACACTGGTGCGCTGCTTATTACTTTTTTCATTCGACAAAAAGCACCCTCACACTCATCATTCCATTGCCATAATACATTTTTTTTTAATAAGTTGTACAGTGGTCTCATTATATCACTTATATTGGAACAAAACTTTGAGTAAAAATTTACAAGGCCCATAAAACTCTTTAATTGAGTTACATTTGTTGGTGATGGGGCTGCCCTAATGGCTTCAATTTTGTTGGAATCCGTGTGCAAGCCATTCTTATCAATTTTATAACCTAGGTACGTTACACAATCCTTAAAAAATTGACATTTACTGAAATTGATTCTTAATCCATTTTGTTTTAACCTTTCCAACACTGCCCTTAAGTTTTTTAAATGGGTAGTTTTATCCTTTCCAGTTACACATATGTCATCTGCAAATACAGCCGTTGAAGGCAAGCCACTCAATGTTTCTTCCATTATCTTTTGAAAGTTTTCAGGAATACATTTTATTCCAAACGGCACCCTTTTGTAAATGAACGTCCCGACATGAGTGGTAATTGCTGTCAGCGGCTGTGATTTTTTATCTAATAAACATTGTTGGAATGCATTTGATAAATCAAGTTTTGTGTACTGTTCACCACCCCCCAAGGTTGCAAAAAGTTCTTCAATCCGCGGTAAAGGATAATGAAAATCTTTGAGAATCGGATTAATCGTTATTTTATAATCTCCACATATTCTGATTGAGCCATTCGACTTTATAACTGGTACAATAGGCGTACCGTATTCTGACCTTTCGACTTTGTAAACAACCCCTTCTTGTTCTAACCGTTTGAGTTCGCTTTCGACTCGCGGGCGCAGTGCCAGTGGCAGCGGCCGCGCCTTCACAAACACGGGGGTTTCAACCTTGAGGTGTAGCGATACAGGTGACTTGAATGTACCTAGACCTTCTGCAAACACTTCCGGGAATTCGTTTCTCAAAGCTTTTGCTACTGATTCCGAGTCGCTCATATTATGGCATTCAACTATTCCTATTTTCAATTGTTTTATCCACGTGCGGCCCATTAAAGGTGGACCGCCGTTTTCAATAATATATAACTTAAGCATCACTGACTTGGTTCCACAAACAACCATTACCATAATATAACCGATGGTTTCAATAACGTCACCTGTATAAGATCTCAGACATAACAACTTTGTTTGAATTGGTACATGTTTAAAATATTTATCATAAAAATGTTTTGAGATAGCTGATATTTTACTACCCGTGTCAATTTCAAATTTACACGGCACCTTTTCTACTACTAAATTCGCATAGTACGGTCCGTCACCGTCATTACTAGTAACCAAGTTAAAAAAATTACAGTCGTCATCATCTGAGTCCGAATCATTTAAAAAGTACTGACCTTTGTTCTCCTTTGCACTTTTAAGTTCACTTTTACCTTGGCACATGATTTTTAAATGGCCCTTCTGGCCGCACGCATCACATGTATAATTTTTAAAACGACACTTGCCGGCCACATGACCGGTCTTACCGCAACGCACACAAAGACGACGCTGTTGCGTCCGCGTAGGCACGGTAGCCGCGTCGGACCGCGCGCGCGCTCCACCGCTGCCGACCCGATGCAGGCCGTCCTCGCCGGCCGCCGCCGCCGCTGTGCCAGCCCCGCCAGCGCTCGTGCCGCCCGAAGCGCATGCCGTGCTCGCATGCCGCTCCGCTGCCTCGAGCGCCGTGGCCAACTCAACAGCCCTTTTGTAGTTTATACTCTTTTCGGCAAACAATCTCGACCGCATCTCTTCGCTGAATAAACCCGACACGAACTGATCGCGAAGGTTTTCTTCCAGAGAACTACCGAAGTTGCAGGTTTTAGCCAAGTGTTTCAAACCATGTAGGTAGACACGTATACTTTCTCCCTGCTGCTGCGCCCGCTGCCGAAAAATGTGTCGCTCCGCTATTTCAGATCTCTCCGGCTCCAAATGATTTTTGACGAGTGTAACTAATTCTTCGAACTTCTTCGTCTCCGGTTCCGTGGGTGAACACAAATCACAAATAAGATTATAGCACTCGGAGCCCACTAACGTTAGAAGCGTAGCTACTTTTAGGTTGTCATCGATACTATTTAGCAGTATAAATTGTTTTACGCGACGAATGTAACTGTCCCAATTTCCGCTTTCGATATTAAAAGGTTCTATTTTCCCAATCGGCATGATGGCAAACGAAATTCCACGTAAGTACTGATCTTCCTAGACCGGCTGCGCCAATGTTATGTACACGTCAATAAAAGCCAGAGATCTGGTAACGACTGGTTTAATGAAAACTTGAATCAACCTACATTATGTTTATTATCAAAGTACCGACATAACACCTTCAAGAGATGAACATTACTCGTATGGAGTGGCCAGCGCGCAGCCCGGATATCAACCCGATCGAGCATGCTTGGGACGAGCTAGGCAGATGCGTAAAACAACGAAACCCTCCCCCAATCACGCTTCGTGAGCACAAAATTGCTCTCACAGAGGAATGGGAGAATATTCCCCAAAATCGTATAAGGAACTTGGTGTACAGCATGCCAAACCGCGTAAACGCAGTAATGGAAGCACGAGGAGGCAATACGAAGTATTAAAATTCAAGAAAATCTTAATAAAGTTCAAAAATTTCATGTTTCCTATTTTTGTTTTAAGGAGAGATCAGCAGTTTTTTTCTTTATGTAATTTTGTGTTAATAAAATGTATGGTGACTCATATTTTTTTTACTTTCATTTAAGGAGTATTACATTGTCTATTAAATACAATTTATTGCATTAACCTATCATTTTTAGTTTCCGAGATTTTTAACATTCTTTAAGTGACCCGGATTCATTGCTCTCGAGTGTATATGTGAATTGATACAACTTATGACATTATTTATTTATTTATTAAAAGGTAGGCATGAAATCGAAATTTCATGTAAGTAGGTATTGTTTTCAAGTACCTTACGTCTAAAAGCTAAAAACTCATAACCATGATTGAGACTTAGTGAATCCGTAATACCTATTTTTTTCGAGCGTGTATAAGTGAAGACACTTTACGATATTACACGGCATATTTTTCTCTCACGAAAATCTCGCACATAAAAGCTGCGTTACGTGACGGTACAGAAAAAATATAAAGCACTCATTTTACTTATCCAGCTCGTTTTTATTCTGTATGTAGCGGCCGCCGTAAATGTGAGTTTTATAAAGTACGTACTGTCCTGCAACCCAGTATCCCGGCAACCCGGGAACTGTGAGAGTTAAATATTGTGTATAAGCTTCATTCTTTTTAATTAGGCCTCAGCGCTAAACGTTTTACATAAAATGTACGTACATTTAATGTAGAACATTTAGCGCTAATACAAACGATTATGATGAAGCTTTAAAGTTTTATTTATTTCATAAGAGTATTTAGGTTGAAGTTTATAGTTATCAAAAGGCGATTTGTAAACCAAAGATTCATGATGATCAGAACTTTCAAAATAGAGCCACTGAAAATTACACAAGAATTTAATTACCTAATATTAAAACTTAATCTGCCATCTCCAGAATATATTACATGAAAGTACTGTTATTAAGATATTAATTTAGTATTAAGTTACGAGACACAAATATTAATAAAATTAATAACGAATATAGGTACTTAGGTGCTCAGGTAAATTCTCGCATCAAAAATAATGAAAAAACTTTTAAGAGTTTGCCGGTTGCGTACTCGCACAATATTTGTTACAAACAAAAGAGTTTCCAGGGGACTAAGAAACTTATATTGAACTTTATCCTTATAATCTGTACTAACTTCAAACTCTAAATTAGTTTTCAATGTCGAGATAATAGGATTTTTGTGCGTGCGTGACATGAGATATTAATCACTCTCATAAAGGTATTATTGTGTAGGTATTACATGTGTGTACGAAGCTACACAAATAAATACCTGAAAAAGAGCTTCAGGCAAGGCTGCATTATGTAATAATCAAAACACCAACAACTGCTTCCCAAAAAAAGCAATTAAGGCTAAGATTGACGGACACATTGTCAAACTTACGTTGACTATTGTAATTTACTGACAACAGAAAAAAAAACAGCCAACCAAATAAATCCCTACTGTCAATCTAGTTTGACAAATAGGAATGTTCGCCGACTTAAAAAAATATGATTCTAAGTAGTCCGTCTGTTAGATTATCGATACGTATTTTTTGATTTATCAAATCAATAAAAATTGACGATGATATAACGCGTCAAAGATTTGAGTTTAGGGTTGTGACATCACTGACCGCTAAAGAATGTCATACCTACTAATATCTCAGAAAATGACGTCACACGAGTTTTCAAAGCACTGTATCGTCTTCATTGTTTGTTTACGTGAAAAAAGAAAAAATACGTGTCCAATATTTTTTGGAAATCTATCTGACGGACTCATTAGATTTTTTTGCTAACTACCCATAAGTTAACTATTTTTTTATGGATTTTCGCAGTCTTTCCTAAAGATCACAGTCGCTAAATAAATTCAGCAGTCAAAACAAGACTAGCCGGTGTTATTTCCCACTACTTCGTTTTAATTTTCATTCATGTTTCTATAATGTTTGACTTAGTTCCGCGTATTGACGGGTCGACGGCTAGCCAGTTAGTCTGTCGGTAACGGACGGCATAGTAACCTATTTACCGAGGTTGGTGGCAGAATGAGCAACTAATATTCAGGCAGTTTCCTCCACACATGGAATATTGAATCTGTTTAAAGTAGACACCTTATAATGGCTTTCAGTACGTACAAAAAGGTTCGTAAAGGTGCTGTTATTTGCTCTCTGACACGGCGTAAACGTGGGTGGTAATAAAATTAAGATGTAATCCTAAAATTTAATTTGACTGACACGTCGATTATTACAACATCGATTTAATATTTTATTAAAATGAGTTCGTTCACGCATCTTTGTGAATGTGACCTTCACGCAACACTATTCAAAGACTCGATTTTAATAATTTTCAAAAAATTATAAATTTCTATACTCTGAGAAAAATCTTCATTTCGTTAAATGTCTTAGGGTTCCTTGAACACGTTCATTACAAAAGCAGGTTATTGTTTTTAATAAGTCAAGGTCTAAATAACGGCTTGGCCGCGGGTTGTACACTGGTTATCGCGGCCTCGACATAGAGGGCTAAGAAAAAACATGGGTTTCGCTCTGCCCAAGAGCGGGAGGGGTTATTCGATGATTTTCCACCCGCCAAAAAAAAAATGTTTAAATACCAGCTGCTCATTTTTAAACAAAATGCTGAAAATACCGGCTTCATTTTCAAGGTATTTGTACTAAAAAGAACAGTAACACAGTAACGAAGAATTTGATCTCTGATTTTGCTTTCTGAGAGCTTAATTAACGCAGTACTCAATTTACCTGCTCCAGGGTATGAAGGTTTTATTGCGGTTAAGAACCTTTTCAAGGGTTGGGGACATTGCGGTCAAACACACAATGCCGGGAAATCGTATTAGGAATAAGTTATTTCTACTAGAGATGTTCCACCAAGTGTTCAAGGTTACTTGCGTATTACTTTTCATTGACTCGTTGGTCGAGTGGTCGCATAGTGTTTATCCACCAGGATGTTTGCTGTAGCAGCCTCAGATTTCGTATTTGTGCTCGGTTGATGGCAATAGACTCAGCCTCTATTCTCCAAACTTTAAATCCTTAGTTAGGTCCATAATGATTTTTTCAGTATGTTCCTAGGGCTAAAACAGTTTTAATTTGTTTGCCCTTAGCTATATTTCTAACTTCTATACTAGTCACAAAATGCGCAACCTAAGTAAACACACACTTTTTTTGCATTTTAATTACTATTGTGTATTGTAATGAAACCATAGTTGTTCTGACGATACATCTTCAAAATTTCTACTAGTTATTACTACTATATAGTCTTACGCTGTCGCGGGCCGTATTTATGGCACTGGAGGGCCGAATTTGTCCCGCTTGCCGTAGTTTAGAGATATCTGCTCTATTACATAGAATTTAAAACATTACTTGCCTAACATGGGTGGACTATTAGTTGCACCTCTGCCTAACCGACCATCTTGAATTACAGGCTTAATGTTATGTCATGGAACTCCCTGAACTTTACCACTAAGTTGCCTGCCTTTACACTGCGCAAGTGAGTATATAAGCTCGCTAAGTACGAGTATATCGGCAGTCGTGCCCCAGATCGCAAACTTCGAAATCCATAACCAATACATTTAGTGCTTGCATAGTGACTTATGTGTGTAACTTTAAAGCTGTGGTCGCTGCCGAAATTACTGTTTGCAAGATTTAATGGCATTTACTCAATGTGACCATATCTTTACTTCGACGGCTTTCTGATAATGAGATTTGGTACATTAAGTGCTTAATGGAAAACGTACGTAAGTATAACAAGCTAAGCTTTCAAAAGCTCAGTTAATACCGAATTTAATACATTAATGTTTAGTAATGAGGTTATCAATGCCCTTTAAACGATTTGCTAGCAGCACCGTCTACATTCTGAAATCTTATATTTATTGCTGCGTTATAAAATAACTTATTTTGGCTGGACTTTAAACATTTTGGCAACACACACATACATAGATACATCAACTCGCGTCCTTTTCCAATGGGGGGAGGCAGAAACCACACAACGCCACCTGCTACGATCCTTACATACTCCAAACTCTTACTCCATACTTTTGGGAAACCAATAATATTATATAAAAACAGCGGTTATGATAAATAATTTCTGCTTCTAACATCTTTACGATGATATAGCTGTATTGTAGGTAGGTACTTAAAATAATGTTGTGTACACTTGTGTTGGTCCCTACACGAAAACCCTAACGTGTATACTTTTATTGTTGATTTTAAAATGTATACATATACTGCTGGAGTAACTTCGTATTTTAAATACCTATATAAAAACATAATTTTCTTTTAATAAACAAAAAACCGGTCAAGTGCGAACTCGAAAGTTGAACTCGCGTGAAGAGGGTTCCGTACGATGAATATAATATATCTACCTTTTTAGACCATGGACTTCTTATAGGTTTTCCTGTAATCTACAGGTATAGAACTATTTTCTGTATTTTTTTCAAAATTTTAGGCTCAGTAGTTTCGGAGATAAGGGGGGGGGGAACGGTCAATTTTCGTCTATTTTCTTAAATAACTTTAAAACTATTTATTTTAAAATTATTAAAAAAATATATTTGAGACCCTCATAGTAAGCCCTTTCATTTGATGTGTCACATGGTACAGTTTGCAAAACTTTTTTTTTAATATTCTTATTTGCCCCGTAAAAGCGACCCCCATATTCAAAATTCATTTATTTACTTTAGCCGTACATGTTTGGGTCACAAAAATCCATATGTATACCAAATTCCAACTTAATCGGTCCATTAGATTCGGAGCAAATTGGCTGTGACAGACGGACAGACAGACAGACAGACACACGAGTGATCCTATAAGGGTTCCGTTTTTTCCTTTTGAGGTACGGAACCCTAAAAATTGATTACATTTTAAAATTACTTATCTATTAAATGCTTATCTAACTTCCGCGTAATTTATCAAGGAAAAACATTTTGTATTAAGATTTTCTCGCAAGTGTTTTGTCCGAACACCTTCTAGAAAGGAGGTCCCAAATCACTTCCTTGTCGTAAATCAGTAATTAGGTATTTGCCTTTAAGCCATGTAGAAATAAAATAAATCTTTATATTCGGTCTGCTTAAAAGGGAAAAACAAACTATGCGAACAGATCGACGCATAGGTGTGGTCTACCTATTAGCCATTTATATAAAATCGAGCAATATTAACTCCCTGGACCAGCGTGTTCTCACGTACACATTAATCCCCTGTAGGACCCATTTACGTTACTGTTATTGCCTGTATGAATTAAATTTCTAGATGGGGTGTTATTATTTTTATTGACGCTACGTTTTTACTATTATTGCAGTCGTACAATTTGGGGAACGCACTCTGTAATTGTTTTTCAAATGTTTTGCTTTTTCTGACTAGCAGTGGCTACTCGGCGTTTGATTCCGTCATTATAATACACACACAACATCACGCCTGTAATCTGAAAGGTTAGGCAGAGGTGTACCCATTAGTACACCTACATTTCGTTAGTTATGTTTAAGTCCCATGTATAAGGGGAGTGCTTATTGCCATCAATCGGGCACAAATCCAAAACTCCGTTGCTCTTACTCAGAAAATCGTAATGGGAATACCTAATAACACTTAGCCCGAGCTGGGAATCAAACACAGGACCTTATGCACAGAAGGCTAGCTTTCGACCTAATGGTCGATGAAGACTAACGATGCAACCAGTAGCTTATAGGCCTACCACACGCTCATGCTTCACCACAGAATCAACCTGCGCGAGCTTGTCGCACAAAAAATGAACACGGACGGCGCTACCACACGTGCAGGCCTCAATTTTATCGAAATCGTAAAAGTATAAACAATGTTTCTGTGAAGAACTATTTCTTTAATTTTCCAAATTGCAGGCAGAGATTTATAAAGGGTGTAAAAGTACCCTTAACGCAAACAAAGGGCACTTGTGCTTCCCACCACTGCGATATTTTTTTTGTTCTAGACCATACCTGAGAACTCCCTAGTTCCGGAGGTATTGGGGGTCAAAATTCCAAATTTGCACAGCTGTTTTTGTAAATACTAGTTTCACAGGTTATAAGTTAAAAAAACTTAAATTACCTCCATGACCCTTTTACTATTCAAAGCATCCACTAGCACAATATTTTAAGAGTGCTACATTGAGTTTTACAGTAAAATGAGATTTTTGACCCCAAAAAAAAGTCGTTTACCAACAAACACGGGTACTTAGTTTGATGTACAGAATGCTTGGTTGACGTATGTGTGAAGGGTTAATTTACACCCTGTATAGACTTATAAATTCAGTTAAAAAGTCGCGATCATACGTAAGTACGTAGGTGTGCGATTTTTAAATGACGGACGACCACGTACTATAACGTACCTCATCGACCGACGACTAGCCTCGACTGCGGTGTTAACACTGAACGCCCAACCACACGCACAGACAAGTACGCGCAGGTAGGGCTTGCGCAGGTAAAACCTCTAGAAAGTCGAATAATGCGCAGGCCGCGACGCCACCGCCGCCGCCGCGCTGGTGTTCCGTGTACAAGCCAGTTTGCGCAGGCAAGACCGTGGTGAAGCATGAGCGTGTGGTAGGCGCATTACGCCATGTGTTATGTATATGGAAATCCTAAGCTCTGTTTGGCAGTAGCATTCAATCGTAAGTAATCAGTCAATGTCACTAATTTCACCATCAAAGGCTCATTGTGCAAGAAATATATAAATGGAATCTCCGCCTGGAAGCCAAGCGAGATGATTTAAATATTATGCAAAGTAACAAAGTAAATAAGGGTGAGGTTTACTTAATAGTACACCCCATTTCACCAGTTGTTGGCCTGTTGGCATCAACCGGGCACAAATCCAGACTTCGTGAAAAATTCCTGATGACAAAATCCAATGACACTTTTCCCAACCCGGGAATCGGACCGAGGACAACAACTTAAATACGTTTTTTAACCAAAACATTATAATCTAAGGCTATTACTTACTTATTTACTCCATAACATAAATTAGATTTGATAAGAAGGGTTACTCGGGTCCTTAAGTGTCACTTAATTTTCAGTAAAAAAAAGGAAAATATGTTTGGAGAGCCTTTCATAACTTACTTTGAGCCCATTTTATTAGGTTAGGGGGTCCTTTAGCGGGTGGTAGGTTCTTTGCGGTCTTCCTTAGTCGGTATTGGCTTTTGCGTGGAGGGTATATTTTACGTAATTATGAATACACATGCCCACCTGTATTTTGTGGGGAATTCTTACCGGGAAACCTATGCTTGGTGTAAAGGGTGTGTCTCATTACTGAATAAAACAATAGCAGTGGCCGTCTTTAGCAAATTACATTTCGGATTGTCAGGATTTATTCCGTTCTGTCAGGATAGCGTAATTTATTCAAAGGGGTTACCGCAGCCCTGAACCGCAAGGAGCATAAGAAGGAACACTGTATACGTGTTCCTTTCAGGGTTTAGTCAGTAAGAGTCTGACACTTCCCTCTGCTCCACCCAGAGTGAGTGCACCTATTTGATGATTTCCCACCGAAGCTGTTTTCCGACTCGAGCAGTACGTGGGAGAAAATGGGTTTCGTGCTATGAAAACACACTCGATGCACTGTTTTTATTGATATGACATTGATTACTTGGATCGGGTACTGTTCTAGGTCGTCTCAACTCTGATGTGATCAGACACTGAATGTCATCCTCGCTGAGGACTAAAAACTTCACGACTCCGTAGATGCTCGCTGTGGTGTGGGTAGACAATTTTTTTGTCGGTAGGTAATTGTCAAATGACTCTTCCCGCTCTAGGCGTAGCGGAAGGGAGTGTCACTTAAACCACCCATGTTCCTTGTTGATTCTGGCTTTCAGGAGTTACAGTGGTTAGGGAATAGTGTGGCGGGCTTGTCCCATAAAAAAAAAAAAATGTTTCTTGTTACCCTTTGTGTACGGGCCCGCGGCAACTCTTTCGAACAACCCGCCACCCCGAGACGTCGGCCCTGTCGGCCCTTGTGAACCCCGTGTGGGTAGACATGTGAGTAGGTTGCGTGCATTATTGGTACAGACATGGAATTCGCGCTTGCCATTAATTCCATGTCTGTACCAATAACTGGCTCCGATAGGCATATTATCTCAACCGGTATGTTCTGCATCGAGTTAATTTGGATAACAAGACAAGAATATTGTTATTGCCATAAATTTTGTAAGAATTATGACTTCTTTAATACTAGACCTTATAAGGCCACAACTGAGTTGTTCCGTGAAATGAAAAATTTGCAAAAGCGAGTGAGAAATACTTTTGATAATGTAGAAAGCGTTTCAAGGAAAACGAATGTTGGCACCGGGCCATGCAAAAGCACAGTTGACAAAAATACTATTTGTATCATAGGTACAGTTACGAGTTTGTGGTAGTTTCAACTCAAATATTTTCTCGTGAAATTACGATTGCAGCTTTGAACAATGACCTACTTTACGATAATAATAATAATATGGGGTCCAAAATATCAATTTCCTTACGTCACATGGAAATTAAATCAATACAGTAGGCGAAAACTGCATCTAAACGGTGCTAATTGTACGCATATTGGTGCTGCTGATAATACAATAGATTTGACACATGTTATAATAATACACACATCAAAAGTGTCTAGGGATCAAGCATTTTTATGCGGATTTCTTGAGATTGAGATGTGGCTTTGTAATAAATTTATGATTTTATAAATTTATATGGATTCTTTTTGGTGCATTTCATAATTTGAATCAGGAACTGTGAATCAAATTCGAGTAAAAGATGAAAATCAGCTGTCAATATTTTCCCTATAAAAACATACAACGCATTGAAGACATTATTAGTGCTACTGTTTCCCTACTACTGATTAAAACCAACGTTATTATGGAGCGGCGACGTCATTTAAGCAGGGAAGAAATGCTCAGAGCCGTGGGAATGATAGAAGCTGGTTCCCGGCAACGTACTGTGGCTTTAGCTCTGAATACAAGTCAGAGTGTTATCAGTCGACTTTGGACACGTTACCGAAGCACTGGTACCGTGGCTGAGCGCCATGGAGGACGGTATCGCTGCACCACACGGAGACAAGACCGATACATTCAAATCTTAACTCGAAGAGCTCCAACAATAACCGCCATGATGTTAGCCGTGAGGCTTCATCACTCTTCAGGGAACTTAATTAGCGACCAAACAGTCAGAAACCGTTCGCATGAAGTGTACCTTCATTCCCGAAGACCGCTACGGGTACCACCTGTAGCAATGCACAATCGTAGGATTCGATATCAATGGGCTCTTGAACACAGAAATTGGGCAGAAGAACAATGGCGTTTCGTGTGCTTTTCTGATGAGTCTCGTTTTGGTATGAGACCGGATACAAGACGTATACGACACTGGAGAACCCCTGGACGCCAACAGCGATTAAAATCCTGCCAGGAAGTCCATCCTTATAGTGGTGGAACCATCATGGTATGGGCGGGTATTTGGATCGGCGGAAGAACTGAGTTGATTTGGATCAGAGGCAACCTCAACGCTCAAATTTATGCTGAGACGATTGTATCAGACGTCATCGTTCCTCTACAAGTGCAAATCGGTCCCTTATTTCAGTTAATGCATGATAATGCACGACCGCACACCGCAAGAGTTGTAAGACAGACTCTCGCCGCAGCTAACATCAATGTCCTGCCCTGGCCTGCTCAGTCGCCAGACTTGAACCCGATTGAGCATGCATGGGATATGCTACAGAGAAGAGCTCTGCCGAATATGGAGGGTATCCAGTCGCAAGAAGACCTTTTTTTGTTGTTGCAACGAACATGGGCGGCCATTCCACAGCGTGATTTGGATGAACTCATTTTGAGTATGCCAAACCGATGTTCTTGTGTTGTTAGTGTTCGCGGTAGAAACACGGATTATTAATTGTTTAAGTTACCCAATAAAATTTTAAAGAAAACTGTTATTTCAGTCTTTTTTTCGAACTTTAATGTTAGTGGTTCAAATGTCAAAAATCCCTTTATTAGGAAAATGGCAAATTTCTTTATTAATGCAAAGGTGACTTGGTTTATCGTAACTGTGACAAACGAAAACACTTTATTTGATGAATCCTTAAAGAAAATTTTAATTAATATCAATCAGGAGAAAAGTTATTGCAAAAATATATGTTGATCCCTAGACACTTTTGATGTGTGTATGTTACTCATCCTATTAAATTAAAACCTCCGTCGTAAATGCTGGAATGTGTTTAGAGTTGTATTTATAGGTCACCATGTTACATATTTCAAAATAATTTACTGCGATAACATCATCTTTATCTTTTGAAATACGTTTCCACATTTTCGTATTTATCTACGTTCTTGACGCGGTAATAATCTTATTTTCTTACGTAGATACACATTTGACAATGTCTTATTCAGAATTATTACTAAACTAAAAATAATAGACCTTACACATTGTTCTTCCAATTAGTTACAAGGCTTGAGGTTGATCTGCAGGGCTATTGCGTATCTTTTAAATGACAGTGGCTATCCTAAAGTGTCCTTCAATTAACTGTCAAATGGTTCCATTTTGTACTAAAACATTACCAATTTGACAGTTAATCCATGGAAAATATGATAGCCACTGACATATAAAAGATACGCAATAGCCCTGCTGAACAGCTTTCTGTCAGGTTAGCCTGGAAACCGAGGTAATAACTGGCTGAATTCTGATAGTCATAGATGCCAACGGTAGGTAGGGACCTGCTTTATTTACTATTTGAATCTATAAACAAAAACCATACACATAACCTAGATATGCCTATGGTTTTTACAAGACTGAACCTTTTTAGGCCCAGATGCATGTTATCGCCTAATTAAATATGTGCATGTGTAGACACAAAATCCATTTAGAAGCTGCAAAAAAACGATAACCCTAACTTTACAATTCCTCAGAATACATAATAATATAACACAATAAAACGCCTTATGTTAAAATACCCACAAGAATTTGTATGGGACAATAAAATACACACACACATACATACATACACGTACACGGCGAGGGTGTTCATGGGGTCGAGAAATGCAATTACAAATTTCCACGTGTACTATTATTTTATTGTCACATAAAAAAATTGTGGCTATTTTAAACTAAGGCGTTTTAATGTGTTAAACTATTATGTAAATCAAATTAACAACAAATTAACAAATAACTAATAAGTGTTTTTGCCATCACCTTTTAGGAGACTGATTTCATTTGCTTTTTTTCCGCGGTTTGATTTCGCCAGGTTGAAAAAGAAGCAAAGGTATGAAGCCGCGACACAGCCTCACAGGAAAGATATAAAATTAAATTATTTTTTAATTAAGAACACAAATAAATTTTTACTTGTTTATAAAAATAAATAATTGTTTCAAATAATCATGTTTATTTATAGTGTTACAAACACAATTTAATATTCAAAAATTATTTATCCTGTAAAGACTCAAATCAAAATGACGAAATTAGAAAAAGAAGTGGTACTTTTTAATTTCCTATGTTTTAATCGATTTGGGCTTAGTAGGTATAGTTATCTGTGGTAATTATCTTTCCCGTCCTTGGTTGCCGAAAAATAAGAAAAACGCACACGTCTTATATACGTTGCATGTCGAACCTAATCGTATTGCAATAAGAGCTAGTTTTCGAGGTAGTGTATTGAAAATCATTTTTTTATCCTAGGATTTAATTATAACTCATTTTTTTTGTATTAATTAACATGCTATTTAGGATAACAATAGTTAATATTATACAATAACCCCTAAAATACCATTGCCATCGCACTAAAAAGTCCCGACATGGACAATTCGATCAACGTAGAACCATTTGCAGGCTAATAAAAGACATGAAATTTAATTACACTGTCTTCGTGTCATGTTGTGTCATCAAGGTAATAAACTTCAAAACAATGGAGGAATGGAGTGTTCCCAGACACGATATATCACTCTCGTTATACGACAACCCAATATTTCATTACAACATTATTTTTCCTAACACGTTTTCTTTTGTTTACACAAGAAAGCAACAGAAAAGCGTTATCGAAAATAAGTCTTATAGTAGTTTCTTTTTAAATTAGTTATTATGCATACGGTCATAAAGGTCGCTTTTCGTGAAAATGTGTGAAAACCCGACATTCTTGTAAACTGCGCAACGAATTGTCGATGTCATTTTCCTCACCCTAAAAATACCAATTTATCTCGCAGTTTTTGTGTATATTATAGTACGTTTTAAAATTGCTTATCCGTAATTGGCATTCAAAGTATCCCCAGAATCATCATCAACTTTCCGCCAGTGTCCCATGTTTTTTGAACGAATTACTGTTTCAGTCACATGTTTTGTATCCCTCCTCAACACGTCCTTATCAAGACAGACGACTCTCTTTTATATTTTTCCGAAAAACAAGGTTCACAAAATTCCAATAGTAACTAATCAAGTTTTGACAGACAAAACGTGTAACAGAACGCTTTGTAATGAAACTGGTGCTACATTTTCACTGGTTTTATGAAGTAGTCTGAGTGAAGACAATCTTTGTATAGCATGTTGTAAGCATAGTATGTGTCACCCGATTTTTTCAAATAAACTGTAGATAACATAACATTACGTCTTGTAGTCTTGAAAGGGTTATACAGAGGTGTATATTTCGCCAGTTATTTTTTTTTTGGGGAGGGAAATCATCAAATAACCTCCCGCTCTTGGGCAGAGCGAAAGGGAGTGTCAGACTGCTACTGACTAAAAACCACCCATTTTCCTTATTAGCCCTTGTGCCGAGGCCTCGGTATCTCTTTCGAACAACCTCGGAGACTGTCGATAACTTAGCTGAAAATTATCTAAGTTTTTACACCTGTTGCTGAAAAGCATTTGTATTGGCATGTTTCTTTACTTATTTTTGCTTTGAACATGCGACTTAAAAGATACATATTTGGAACAGACAGTTATGTTAGAAGAATTTAATAGCTAATAACTAAGTATATAACTCAGACGAACGATTTTCCTTCAATCAACTATACCTACTCAATTTTACCAGAAATTGTCCCACAATGTTTCGTTTGTATAACTTTCTATTTTCATTACTAACCTTATGTCAATGCCTATTACATCGGTTCGACGATTTCTCTAGAAAAGAATATCCGAACTATCTTGCAAATAATTTCAAGATTTTTTTGGGTCCAGTGTTTTACTCGCGTCCTAGAAGTTACCTGTATGAAATCTAATCTATCTGTTAAAATTATCTTTATTTGTCGAGATTCTGGCAAGGCGGTTGGATCAAGGGATTCAGAAAACAGTACTCCTCGGTAAGGATCCCATTGTGAGAAGTTTCTGTCTCTAGAACGATAGCCACCGGTAGCTTAAACCCTGCCCGTGACTCCGGTGGAACACTATACAAGGTGTAAACGAATGAAGCTGTCAACCAAGCATTACGTACATCAAACCAAATACCCCTACGCAGAAATGATTGCTGAGAAACGAGTTTTTTCCTGGGGTGAAAAAACACTCAAAGTAGCACTCTTAAAACATTGTGTTAGTAAATGCTTTGAATAGTAAACGGGTCATGGGGGTTATTCAAGTAAAGTTATTACCTGATAAACTAGTAAAACCCCAAATTTCTCCGTAACTGGGTTCTCCCCGGTATGGTCTAGAAAAAAAAATATCGCAGCGATGGGGAGAACAACTACCTCTCGGCTTCGTGTGTACTTTTACACCCTATAATCCGAAATGCAGTTTTTTCCGAAATGCAGTTTTAAGTAATTGTTGACAAAAACATAATTTAAAGGATATGAATTCTAATACTAAATTTTAACAGCCGCTTGAGAGGGAAATAGTTTTAAACAAACATCTTTACTTCATATTAAATACAATATCGCCAGTGAAATTGACACGTTAATGTTAAATAACGTGAAATTAATACCAAGCAGCCGAATAATGCCGTATATTTCAAATTAGTTAACTACGAGATATTATAACACCAATTCTACGAAATAATAATTAATACCACATTATTACATTTTGTTGTATTGCAGACCACAATATGTTTATACTATAATAATATTTGGGTAACTAAGTTTAACACAAGGAGATTGATATATTTCTGAACAATTATTCATAATTAACAAGTTATTATATAGTAACAACACAACATAAAGATCATTAATTGAGATCATCAAATAAGATCAAGAAGAGATTAAGATCATTAAAACGAAGTTTATTAAAATATATTTAATTTTTCGTGTAGGTAGAAATAAATGCCTATATTTTTTTTATTCAAATTCATCTGGGCCAAGTGCGAGTTTCAAATAACACGTCAATCACAGTTTCATATGTAGCGTATTAAACGCGTTAGCGAGCAAAGCTTATAATATGTAAAGCAAAGCGATGATATTCATACATAACGAAGCTTTGCTGTTATCGCGGTGTATCCAGCCGCAATGACCCGCTGATGTTGGCAGTCGAAGGATTGTTCTCAACTCCGAGGACCAAAGAGTCCCGTACTCCCGTTCAGTGTTCAGTTTAGCGCGGGAACCCGCTAGGAACGTACGCGATCTTCACTCGAACACGTGTCGTATCGGGAATCTTTTATAGTTCTTTTTAACTTTTAAAAATAGATAAACAATATATTTTTTATTTTAATAAAATTATTGGCTGGTTCAATAATTGCTTAGTTTAAAAAGTTTTATAGTTGTCGTTTGCGGAAAGTTAAAGTTTGTTCAACAGAAATGATTGTCTTATTATTGAGTGCATTGTTTATTGCGGGTAAGTTATTTTACGTTATTGACATCAATATAAAAAAAAAACTTTCAATACTTATTTTTCCTACATCATGAATTTATGTTAGGTAATTCTTTTTAATGCCAAAACCCAAATTTTATAATACCCGTATTTTTTTCGGCGGATAAATTGAGCCCTAAATTGTGGTCCATGAAACTATTTTACGAAATTATTCTTAGGAAATGGTAGCTTTTAAGCTATTACCTATTTCAATTAAAACAAACACAACACCCTTGTGGTATGTAGAACTAAGGATATTAAATAAACCCTTGTCAAACCAATCTTGGCTCTCCTTTCCCAACATCAATACGGCACTTATGGTCCTTACAATCGTCCAATTAACAATGCTTTGTAGTTCTATTACTTGGAAATAAACGCCATTCAACGTGGTAGCGAGGAGCTCCCTGATACCATTGGCACAAAACCCGTTGATAGAGAGACATACCTAATACGTTTTTAGAAAGAGATTTCTTCCAATTTTTTGAAAGTTGGTTTATTTTGTGTTTTATTATTTCAGAGGCGGATAGTTTGTCACAAATATCTCACGAGCGCGTGATGTAGGTACATAAACAACACGGATTTCAAATTCAACTACTGATAGCATATTTGCGCTACGCAGAACAGATATGAACAAATTATTAATAGTAAATATTATATGTGAGAGTTATTAAAATCGTTCGTATTTAATTGACGTTTAGGTACACCACGCGCTCTTGCTATTTGCCCCTGATATTTATTTCAATGACATTGTTAATCTCCTAGAAATAAAACGAAGCTCGGTTTATTGAACGCTGGATTCACACGTGCATGTGGTTTTATAAGGATTGCAAGGGATCAGTTTCACTTCAATGCAAGCAGTTCCAAATTCTTTAAATAACACTGCAATGCACATTTTAAGCATCGTGACAGATCACCTCGGATCGAGATCAGCTAGTAAAGCGAACTGAGGCAATGTTGATTGTCTGCGGGATGTTGTCAGAGATACAGCAGCCTCGACATAAGCGGGCTTAGAAGGAACATGGGTGGTTTTTAGTCAGTAGAAGTCTGACACTCGAAGAGCGGACTCTTGGGCATAGCGAAAGGGAACGTCAGTCTGGGGGTTATTTGATGATTTCCCACCCACCAGAAAAATAAGGCAATGTTGATCTCTTGGAGTGCTCATAAGTATATGATGGCTATATGGGTGCTACGATTAATCTTGATCTTGATCCATGGTCAAAATCGATGATCAGCCCAAATATGCTTATGATCGTAAATCTGGATCCAGAAATCGTAAATTATTACGCTGGAAATCCAACTTATATTGCTTTCAAATAGGCCTACATGGATACTTATAAAAAGAGCCATAATGATTTGGTTTTCCTACATTATTATGTTACAACTTTAGTAGGTACTGACCTCAGTACTTACTTACAGAGGTATGGGTAAAACATGCTCCACCACCCGTGAATTTTTAAATCTGTTTCGCACGAATTATTAGTTAACGTAATTTCAAAACAAATTGGCCTGCCTAATTATTTTTGTTTATTCACGCATTGTTAGAGGCTTAATTAAATTAATATAGTACATTGTTCACCGAGAGGAGAAAGTGACCGATTACCGTCGAGGGTGTCGTTTGAAGCCCGAGCCGTAGGGGAGGGCTTTAAAACACCCGAGATCGGGAATCGCGCTTTCTCTCGAGTGATACATAGTGCTTTATACTACACCTACGAGGAAAATAAAAAACTAAATCTTTACTAATTGAAATTTATATTGAAATTGTTGCAGTTAGTGAAGAATGTAACACTTTTTCCATTAATGATTGTTTGAGATGTTTGCGACAATGTAGGAGGAATAACTGGCTGTGCTGTTGGCACTGCGCTCGTAGAAGGCTGTGGTGCCAAAGGGGCAACTGGCTGCTGAGGAGCATTTGGCATCGCCGCGCTCGTTGATGGTTGAGGAGATGAGTCTTGATGCACATTAATCGATCCCGATATTTGGTTATTTATTCGTGTTTTGTTTCCTACGGAATTCTCTATGTAACCTTCTGCAACAGCGGACGATTTCCAACCACCGTGGCGTTTTATTGTGGTTAAATCAGCACCAGTATCGGCAAGAATAGTCGCTGAATTTCTGCGAAAGCAGTGGCCAGTGTATTCTAGTGGGTTGAGTAAATTAAGGTAGGAAGCTATTTCTCTTGGCACAGTACTTATTTTGTTTTTCCCAATTACTTGTTTCGTACATTTTTTGTTTTTATATTGTAGTAAAACCCGATTGATTTTGGGGTCACTGGGGCGAATTTCGTTATATTTCTTCATTATCTCATAAAATAAGCCTGATATAACAAATGATCGCTGAATTTTGGTTTTTGTGTTAGGAATATTGTCAATTATTCCATTTTCGAGGATTTCGATATCGTCTGTTGTCATATCCACAAGTTCTTGCGAACGACAGGCCCCATTTACTCCTAAAATCAAAATAACCTGTAAACAAAAATATCAAACATGAAAACCTATTAGATTTCTACTCATAAATAGGTACGTAATAAATCATAAACCAGTGCATTTTGTTCATAAACTTACCTTCATCAACAAATATTTGTCATCTGGAGCATTCTGCAAAAAGGAATAAACATCCT
Organism: Diarsia rubi; assembly: GCA_932274075.1. NCBI lineage: Eukaryota > Metazoa > Arthropoda > Insecta > Lepidoptera > Noctuidae > Diarsia > Diarsia rubi. Next base: position 10,754,566 of record OW026424.1, on the reverse strand, counting down.
TTGTAGTAAGCACTTTTGATTTCTTACTACGGAATCCCTTTTTTTTTTTTTTTTTTTTTTGGTGGGTGTAAAATCATCGAATAACCCCTCCCGCTCTTGGGCAGAGCGAAAGGGAGTGTCAGACTTCTACTGACTAAAAACCACCCATGTTCCTTCTTCGCCCTCTATGTCGAGGCCGCGATAACCGTTGGACTACCCGCGGCCCCGACAGGCGTCGGCCCTTTCGGGCCCCTCCCATGTTGCTGACATCTCTTTGAGGCGCGCGTGGAACACGAACGCGCCGTCGACACGGCCTGTTTTCGTCGTGAGACGGACGGACGGCGAGTTAGCCCATCACTCACCGTCCACAGGCCCGCGTCTACGGTGGCCGGAGGTCATCGCGGGACCCCCGACGCCCGGAGCGCCTCCCGCGGCGGCTGGGACGAGAGGTTCTCTCCCTCTCGCGTTCCGCCACCTCCTTCGCCAGCATCACTGCTTCGCAGAAGGAGGCGACGGCGTCCCATTCCTCCTCGCCCCGGACCATGGCTTGCACCAGGGCCGGGCGCGAGAGGTCGCCGCCGCCGATCGCCGCCACGAGAACACGGCGGGGCTCCGCCCAAGCGGGGCACACCTCCACTGTGTGCTCCACCGTGTCCTCCGGCCGATCCTCGCAATGGTGGCATCCGGGCGTTTCCTCCCGCCTGATTCGGTGCAGGTACCTCCCGAAACAACCGTGTCCGGTGAGGACCTGCGTCAGACGGAAGGTGAGGGCGCCGTGGCGCCTCTCAAGCCACTCCTCAAAGAGGGGACTTACCGCCACTATCGTGGCGTGCCCTGCACGGGGTTGCGACAGTCGCTGTCTCCATGCCGCCATGAGATCGCACCGGAGGTCTGTCCGCCGCGCAGCAATTTGCTGCGGCAGCGGAGTGAACTACGGAATCCCTCCGACTTTCTTTTCAGAAATGCTGTAAGTTTTTTGTATTCTTGAATATTTATGTCGTTTCTTGTCAATATAGTACTTTTCAACATTGAGTACATAGACCATAACGTACTTGGTTTGTATTTTTGCGCTTTTTCACTGAAATAAGCTAGCAAAACTGTTTCAGAAAAAGATGCCGCATTTTTTTCACTTTTCCATTGCAAAAAATCGTTATAAGTTTTATTATATTTTTTAATTGATTTCTGTGGTAAAAGGTTATCAATCAGCATTTTTGCTGTTTCCTTCAACTGCGGCGGAGTTGAAAAATCTTCATCATCACTATCACTACTTATCATTTTGATAGTTTTATTTTACTTTCTACGAAAACTGAATCCTCAAACAACACACAAATTGAAAATGGCGCCAATGGCGTCTGCAATTTTTACATGTTCTTTTTTCAAATTGTTTACGCCGCAGGGTCGCACTGCCAGCCCGACCCCATCCAACACACAGCTAGTGGCCAGTGCCATTTTGCGAACTTGGAGATAAAAACTCACTGTAAATACTTTTTGGCTTTTGATATTTAGGTTACCGGCGCATAGTCTTACCCAAAATTAAAAAAAAAAAACCACGTAAGAAATGGATTTTCATACACTTTTCTCTCCCGCTCAGATGCGTTTTCTCCCCGCATATTTGTTCGATATGCAATGACGTACTTTCTACCGTAAATTTGATAAAGTATCAAGGTACTTTCCAAGCAGGTGTAGTATAATAGTACATTGTTCACCGAGAGGAGAAAGTGACCGATTACCGTCGAGGGTGTCGTTTGAAGCCCGAGCCGTAGGGGAGGGCTTTAAAACACCCGAGATCGGGAATCGCGCTTTCTCTCGAGTGATACATAGTGCTTTATACTACACCTACGAGGAAAATAAAAAACTAAATCTTTACTAATTGAAATTTATATTGAAATTGTTGCAGTTAGTGAAGAATGTAACACTTTTTCCATTAATGATTGTTTGAGATGTTTGCGACAATGTAGGAGGAATAACTGGCTGTGCTGTTGGCACTGCGCTCGTAGAAGGCTGTGGTGCCAAAGGGGCAACTGGCTGCTGAGGAGCATTTGGCATCGCCGCGCTCGTTGATGGTTGAGGAGATGAGTCTTGATGCACATTAATCGATCCCGATATTTGGTTATTTATTCGTGTTTTGTTTCCTACGGAATTCTCTATGTAACCTTCTGCAACAGCGGACGATTTCCAACCACCGTGGCGTTTTATTGTGGTTAAATCAGCACCAGTATCGGCAAGAATAGTCGCTGAATTTCTGCGAAAGCAGTGGCCAGTGTATTCTAGTGGGTTGAGTAAATTAAGGTAGGAAGCTATTTCTCTTGGCACAGTACTTATTTTGTTTTTCCCAATTACTTGTTTCGTACATTTTTTGTTTTTATATTGTAGTAAAACCCGATTGGTTTTGGGGTCACTGGGGCGAATTTCGTTATATTTCTTCATTATCTCATAAAATAAGCCTGATATAACAAATGATCGCTGAATTTTGGTTTTTGTGTTAGGAATATTGTCAATTATTCCATTTTCGAGGATTTCGATATCGTCTGTTGTCATATCCACAAGTTCTTGCGAACGACAGGCCCCATTTACTCCTAAAATCAAAATAACCTGTAAACAAAAATATCAAACCTATTAGATTTCTACTCATAAATAGGTACGTAATAAATCATAAACCAGTGCATTTTGTTCATAAACTTACCTTCATCAACAAATATTTGTCATCTGGAGCATTCTGCAAAAAGGAATAAACATCCTTTGTAGTAAGCACTTTTGATTTCTTACTACGGAATCCCTTTTTTTTTTTTTTTTTTTTTTGGTGGGTGTAAAATCATCGAATAACCCCTCCCGCTCTTGGGCAGAGCGAAAGGGAGTGTCAGACTTCTACTGACTAAAAACCACCCATGTTCCTTCTTCGCCCTCTATGTCGAGGCCGCGATAACCGTTGGACTACCCGCGGCCCCGACAGGCGTCGGCCCTTTCGGGCCCCTCCCATGTTGCTGACATCTCTTTGAGGCGCGCGTGGAACACGAACGCGCCGTCGACACGGCCTGTTTTCGTCGTGAGACGGACGGACGGCGAGTTAGCCCATCACTCACCGTCCACAGGCCCGCGTCTACGGTGGCCGGAGGTCATCGCGGGACCCCCGACGCCCGGAGCGCCTCCCGCGGCGGCTGGGACGAGAGGTTCTCTCCCTCTCGCGTTCCGCCACCTCCTTCGCCAGCATCACTGCTTCGCAGAAGGAGGCGACGGCGTCCCATTCCTCCTCGCCCCGGACCATGGCTTGCACCAGGGCCGGGCGCGAGAGGTCGCCGCCGCCGATCGCCGCCACGAGAACACGGCGGGGCTCCGCCCAAGCGGGGCACACCTCCACTGTGTGCTCCACCGTGTCCTCCGGCCGATCCTCGCAATGGTGGCATCCGGGCGTTTCCTCCCGCCTGATTCGGTGCAGGTACCTCCCGAAACAACCGTGTCCGGTGAGGACCTGCGTCAGACGGAAGGTGAGGGCGCCGTGGCGCCTCTCAAGCCACTCCTCAAAGAGGGGACTTACCGCCACTATCGTGGCGTGCCCTGCACGGGGTTGCGACAGTCGCTGTCTCCATGCCGCCATGAGATCGCACCGGAGGTCTGTCCGCCGCGCAGCAATTTGCTGCGGCAGCGGAGTGAACTACGGAATCCCTCCGACTTTCTTTTCAGAAATGCTGTAAGTTTTTTGTATTCTTGAATATTTATGTCGTTTCTTGTCAATATAGTACTTTTCAACATTGAGTACATAGACCATAACGTACTTGGTTTGTATTTTTGCGCTTTTTCACTGAAATAAGCTAGCAAAACTGTTTCAGAAAAAGATGCCGCATTTTTTTCACTTTTCCATTGCAAAAAATCGTTATAAGTTTTATTATATTTTTTAATTGATTTCTGTGGTAAAAGGTTATCAATCAGCATTTTTGCTGTTTCCTTCAACTGCGGCGGAGTTGAAAAATCTTCATCATCACTATCACTACTTATCATTTTGATAGTTTTATTTTACTTTCTACGAAAACTGAATCCTCAAACAACACACAAATTGAAAATGGCGCCAATGGCGTCTGCAATTTTTACATGTTCTTTTTTCAAATTGTTTACGCCGCAGGGTCGCACTGCCAGCCCGACCCCATCCAACACACAGCTAGTGGCCAGTGCCATTTTGCGAACTTGGAGATAAAAACTCACTGTAAATACTTTTTGGCTTTTGATATTTAGGTTACCGGCGCATAGTCTTACCCAAAATTAAAAAAAAAAAACCACGTAAGAAATGGATTTTCATACACTTTTCTCTCCCGCTCAGATGCGTTTTCTCCCCGCATATTTGTTCGATATGCAATGACGTACTTTCTACCGTAAATTTGATAAAGTATCAAGGTACTTTCCAAGCAGGTGTAGTATAATAGTACATTGTTCACCGAGAGGAGAAAGTGACCGATTACCGTCGAGGGTGTCGTTTGAAGCCCGAGCCGTAGGGGAGGGCTTTAAAACACCCGAGATCGGGAATCGCGCTTTCTCTCGAGTGATACATAGTGCTTTATACTACACCTACGAGGAAAATAAAAAACTAAATCTTTACTAATTGAAATTTATATTGAAATTGTTGCAGTTAGTGAAGAATGTAACACTTTTTCCATTAATGATTGTTTGAGATGTTTGCGACAATGTAGGAGGAATAACTGGCTGTGCTGTTGGCACTGCGCTCGTAGAAGGCTGTGGTGCCAAAGGGGCAACTGGCTGCTGAGGAGCATTTGGCATCGCCGCGCTCGTTGATGGTTGAGGAGATGAGTCTTGATGCACATTAATCGATCCCGATATTTGGTTATTTATTCGTGTTTTGTTTCCTACGGAATTCTCTATGTAACCTTCTGCAACAGCGGACGATTTCCAACCACCGTGGCGTTTTATTGTGGTTAAATCAGCACCAGTATCGGCAAGAATAGTCGCTGAATTTCTGCGAAAGCAGTGGCCAGTGTATTCTAGTGGGTTGAGTAAATTAAGGTAGGAAGCTATTTCTCTTGGCACAGTACTTATTTTGTTTTTCCCAATTACTTGTTTCGTACATTTTTTGTTTTTATATTGTAGTAAAACCCGATTGGTTTTGGGGTCACTGGGGCGAATTTCGTTATATTTCTTCATTATCTCATAAAATAAGCCTGATATAACAAATGATCGCTGAATTTTGGTTTTTGTGTTAGGAATATTGTCAATTATTCCATTTTCGAGGATTTCGATATCGTCTGTTGTCATATCCACAAGTTCTTGCGAACGACAGGCCCCATTTACTCCTAAAATCAAAATAACCTGTAAACAAAAATATCAAACATGAAAACCTATTAGATTTCTACTCATAAATAGGTACGTAATAAATCATAAACCAGTGCATTTTGTTCATAAACTTACCTTCATCAACAAATATTTGTCATCTGGAGCATTCTGCAAAAAGGAATAAACATCCTTTGTAGTAAGCACTTTTGATTTCTTACTACGGAATCCCTTTTTTTTTTTTTTTTTTTTTTGGTGGGTGTAAAATCATCGAATAACCCCTCCCGCTCTTGGGCAGAGCGAAAGGGAGTGTCAGACTTCTACTGACTAAAAACCACCCATGTTCCTTCTTCGCCCTCTATGTCGAGGCCGCGATAACCGTTGGACTACCCGCGGCCCCGACAGGCGTCGGCCCTTTCGGGCCCCTCCCATGTTGCTGACATCTCTTTGAGGCGCGCGTGGAACACGAACGCGCCGTCGACACGGCCTGTTTTCGTCGTGAGACGGACGGACGGCGAGTTAGCCCATCACTCACCGTCTACAGGCCCGCGTCTACGGTGGCCGGAGGTCATCGCGGGACCCCCGACGCCCGGAGCGCCTCCCGCGGCGGCTGGGACGAGAGGTTCTCTCCCTCTCGCGTTCCGCCACCTCCTTCGCCAGCATCACTGCTTCGCAGAAGGAGGCGACGGCGTCCCATTCCTCCTCGCCCCGGACCATGGCTTGCACCAGGGCCGGGCGCGAGAGGTCGCCGCCGCCGATCGCCGCCACGAGAACACGGCGGGGCTCCGCCCAAGCGGGGCACACCTCCACTGTGTGCTCCACCGTGTCCTCCGGCCGATCCTCGCAATGGTGGCATCCGGGCGTTTCCTCCCGCCTGATTCGGTGCAGGTACCTCCCGAAACAACCGTGTCCGGTGAGGACCTGCGTCAGACGGAAGGTGAGGGCGCCGTGGCGCCTCTCAAGCCACTCCTCAAAGAGGGGACTTACCGCCACTATCGTGGCGTGCCCTGCACGGGGTTGCGACAGTCGCTGTCTCCATGCCGCCATGAGATCGCACCGGAGGTCTGTCCGCCGCGCAGCAATTTGCTGCGGCAGCGGAGTGAACTACGGAATCCCTCCGACTTTCTTTTCAGAAATGCTGTAAGTTTTTTGTATTCTTGAATATTTATGTCGTTTCTTGTCAATATAGTACTTTTCAACATTGAGTACATAGACCATAACGTACTTGGTTTGTATTTTTGCGCTTTTTCACTGAAATAAGCTAGCAAAACTGTTTCAGAAAAAGATGCCGCATTTTTTTCACTTTTCCATTGCAAAAAATCGTTATAAGTTTTATTATATTTTTTAATTGATTTCTGTGGTAAAAGGTTATCAATCAGCATTTTTGCTGTTTCCTTCAACTGCGGCGGAGTTGAAAAATCTTCATCATCACTATCACTACTTATCATTTTGATAGTTTTATTTTACTTTCTACGAAAACTGAATCCTCAAACAACACACAAATTGAAAATGGCGCCAATGGCGTCTGCAATTTTTACATGTTCTTTTTTCAAATTGTTTACGCCGCAGGGTCGCACTGCCAGCCCGACCCCATCCAACACACAGCTAGTGGCCAGTGCCATTTTGCGAACTTGGAGATAAAAACTCACTGTAAATACTTTTTGGCTTTTGATATTTAGGTTACCGGCGCATAGTCTTACCCAAAATTAAAAAAAAAAAACCACGTAAGAAATGGATTTTCATACACTTTTCTCTCCCGCTCAGATGCGTTTTCTCCCCGCATATTTGTTCGATATGCAATGACGTACTTTCTACCGTAAATTTGATAAAGTATCAAGGTACTTTCCAAGCAGGTGTAGTATAAACATTATTGTTTTTTGGTCTAAACAGATTCATTTTATAACTACACACATCAAAAGTGTCTAGGGATCAACATAATTATATTTTTGCAATAACTTTTCTCCTGATTGATATTAATTAAAATTTTCTTTAAGGATTCATTAAATAAAGTGTTTTCGTTTGTCACAGTAACGATAAACCAAGTCACCTTTGCATTAATAAAGAAATTTGCCATTTTCCTAATAAAGGGATTTTTGACATTTGAACCACTAACATTAAAGTTCGAAAAAAAGACTGAAATAACAGTTTTCTTTAAAATTTTATTGGGTAACTTAAACAATTAATAATCCGTGTTTCTACCGCGAACACTAAAAACACAAGAACATCGGTTTGGCATACTCAAAATGAGTTCATCCAAATCACGCTGTGGAATGGCCGCCCATGTTCGTTGCAACAACAAAAAAAGGTCTTCTTGCGACTGGATACCCTCCATATTCGGCAGAGCTCTTCTCTGTAGCATATCCCATGCATGCTCAATCGGGTTCAAGTCTGGCGACTGAGCAGGCCAGGGCAGGACATTGATGTTAGCTGCGGCGAGAGTCTGTCTTACAACTCTTGCGGTGTGCGGTCGTGCATTATCATGCATTAACTGAAATAAGGGACCGATTTGCACTTGTAGAGGAACGATGACGTCTGATACAATCGTCTCAGCATAAATTTGAGCGTTGAGGTTGCCTCTGATCCAAATCAACTCAGTTCTTCCGCCGATCCAAATACCCGCCCATACTATGATGGTTCCACCAATATAAGGATGGACTTCCTGGCAGGATTTTAATCGCTGTTGGCGTCCAGGGGTTCTCCAGTGTCGTATACGTCTTGTATCCGGTCTCATACCAAAACGAGACTCATCAGAAAAGCACACGAAACGCCATTGTTCTTCTGCCCAATTTCTGTGTTCAAGAGCCCATTGATATCGAATCCTACGATTGTGCATTGCTATAGGTGGTACCCGTAGCGGTCTTCGGGAATGAAGGTTCACTTCATGCAAGCGGTTTCTGACTGTTTGGTCGCTAATTAAGTTCCCTGAAGAGTGATGAAGCCTCATGGCTAACATCATGGCGGTTATTGTTGGAGCTCTTCGAGTTAAGATTTGAATGTATCGGTCTTGTCTCCGTGTGGTGCAGCGATACCGTCCTCCATGGCGCTCAGCCACGGTACCAGTGCTTCGGTAACGTGTCCAAAGTCGACTGATAACACTCTGACTTGTATTCAGAGCTAAAGCCACAGTACGTTGCCGGGAACCAGCTTCTATCATTCCCACGGCTCTGAGCATTTCTTCCCTGCTTAAATGACGTCACCGCTCCATAATAACGTTGGTTTTAATCAGTAGTAGGGAAACAGTAGCACTAATAATGTCTTCAATGCGTTGTATGTTTTTATAGGGAAAATATTGACAGCTGATTTTCATCTTTTACTCGAATTTGATTCAAAGTTCCTGATTCAAATTATGAAATGCACCAAAAAGGATCCATATAAATTTATAAAATCATAAATTTATTACAAAGCCACATCTCAATCTCAAGAAATCCGCATAAAAATGCTTGATCCCTAGACACTTTTGATGTGTGTAGTTACCTTTTCGTTCTACGATCATGATCACTATGCACTCTCCAATGATAAAGTAATTTGAAGCAATGATTTAGATATTAAAGTATTTCTATGCTTTGATGTTAGATTTATGAAAATAATAGGTACATTAGTATTTATGAGGTACAAATTAATTATAAACTCATCAGGGAGGATTTTCCCTTCTTTATTACACTGCCTAAGTACCTATCAAACTCTTATATCCATCCCTCATTAAAACTGTTCAAAGAAAGGCGAGATTCATTAAAACAATCGGAAACGTAAATCTGTGCCTGACAATAACCAATGTTTGGACACCTTGTCGATCTGTGACAGCTGCGGAATCGTCCTCGTGTCCTATAGGCCGTCAGTTAAATTTGACACCATTAATTTGGAGGAGAATTGGAATTTTGTCATGAACTCTGTACACCTGAAAATAAAAAGCACCCCAAGCAATCTCCATAAATTTACATTTGTCAGACACCTTGGAATTCGCGCCCCATCTCCGTGTTATTTGTTTTCATTGCCGACTTGCGAACACTTGACAGTTCATTTTTTTGCTATTTTCTGAAAGTTCCCGCGGCTTGAGTGCCGTTGAGGTCAAGTGGGATTATATTTTCGCAAGTAGCCTACAAAAGAATATTTTCTACGTCAGTTTTTTTTAACACTTCAAAGTAATGAAGTCGACACTTGCCACAGACATTTTTAAAAGTTTTACCCAAAGTATATTGTAAGCTATCTGACCGTCCAAATAGTGATGTAACCCAGTTATATTTATACATTCACAGAACGTATTTTAATTTACAGTCAAGATACTCTAAGTCGCTCACGTAATGAAACCTAACGTCCTACAGCAAATAGTTTAGTCAAGTCTAGGATCGCTTACTCGCAATTTGGACACTTTAGTGTAAGTTTTCAGTCAGTTTTGTACGAAGTAGGGCAACTCTAGCCTCGCTTCAATAACCTCTTGATTTCAATACAAAGTGAACAACATGACCAACAGATTTCGCTTTTCTCTGAAACCTGGCGCAGTGCACAAAAGGGATCAACAAAGCAAAGTTTTAATGCTCATAGCACCTTAACAAAAGGGGATCAATTTCTATGCGTAAAATTATATTTTGATGTACTTTCTGCAATCTGAACAAAATAAAAGTCAACGAGAGATCATTTTGTTAGCTTCCAAATAGAATCACATTTTACCTAAAAGTGCTGAAGAGGCATTGAAATCTTTGGCATTGAACGTTTCGTCATAATTATAATGGAATTGCACGTGCAGAAAGTACCAAGGTAATTCTAAAATACATGTACATTTGCCTGAATGTGTATTGTTTCCAAACTGTTGGTTTGCTTCTTAGTAGTACTTAGTTTATTAATTAATACAAATATACCAACAAATTACACCGAAGCCAGAACATGTACAGATCTATCAATCTATCACAATCCTGTTAGTTTTACTGTCGGCTTGCAACAATAAAACCAATAAAGGCGTCGGTCATTAAGTTAGTTGGTACTTCCAGCAACTTTATGACTGCGTGTGGCACCATACCGATTTTATTAACCATTTTCATACATAATCGATTAACGTAATTAATTGGAGTGTTCGGATGTGTTAACAGCAGCTGTTGTTAAGAAACAAAACTGCCTAATCACTTAATCCTAGTTTAAATCTCGGTTTAACCTGCTGAAAAACTTCCATGAACTTGAAATATGGAAGGCGTTTTTGAAAAACTGTCTGTTAGTAGAAAACTAACATGACACCAGGAAATAGAACCCCGCGTGGCGTTAGGCAGGGGTTTAGAAAGCGCCCGAGGCTACATGGTGGAAGTGATAATGCTAGATGGATTTCACACAAAGGAAGGCTATTCAAAAGCATTATGACATCGTTTATACCTACGGTTTATATTATACGGGTTGGTAAAAGACAAAATATGTGGCCAAAGTAAACCAAGGTTAAATATCGCATAAAACAAATTGCTGTAACCATTAATTACAATGATAAACCATTTATTGGGCAACACAATAAATTACCCGATTTATTAGCCTTGCACTCATTAATAACTTTTCTATTCTTAAGATATGTTTTTCTGTTCATAAAGAATTCTTGCTTTTAATTTTACTAATGAGTAAGAAAAGGGCATTTTGTTTCGAATTTTCTTAATTAAATAATAGCAAAGCTAATTTTGGGACGAACCAAGTTTAAACTTACTAAGTATGTCGTTACTTTCCTGAAAACAGGGACAAACAACAACTACCCACATACTGTCTATCCCTTTTTAGATACCGCAAGTACCTCAGGAGGTAATGTTTTGGATCACTGAGGCTATCTTTACGCCTCCGTCAGTGAAGCGGACACATCGAAATATGGGACGACCCATTCATGAGTGACAAACGATATCGAAATTTTAAAACAACACCGCATCTCTATACTACAAAAACCTACGCCTTTTTCCTTTAAGGTTTGACAGAAAGTACATATAGTCACATAATAAAATCCTAACATACTCCATTCGCCTTGTCCACGTAAGACGAAACGTTGAGCTTAATAATTATAACCATAACGGTACGTTTTGTCTTAACTAACTAACTTTTGTGGTAACTGGATTGTGACAGTCAGATAAACAGTCACTCAATGTAAAATACTGGTATTCAGCTACATCCGGTTAGACTGGGAGCCAAGCCCAAATAAACAAACGGGGTGAGCTAAATAAAACCGTTTAAAAAATAATAAAAATAAATAATAAATAATAGTTAGCAAATGTAGGTATATGAAAGCTTTCTTTTGGCGACGGCAAAATAGTTGTGTTCAGGTTTCAGTGTCCAATTAGAGATAAAGGCTTTATTAAGTAAGGTTTAATGTAATGGAGACCTCTGAACAAAAGCCTCTATACAATGAACAATATCCTTTGTTATGTGGGTCTATCGATATATTTCGATTATTTCCAAGCAATTACAATGTACGCATGAGCGAGTGTTTTCGGGTGTAAATCGTCGCGGTTTCCCAAAATCCCAAGAACCCGAAAGGTTTGTTCAGGCCGCAATCAAAATTCAATAAAAATAATTATTGTTTGAAAGAGCTCAATCGAATAGCTTTTGAGAATTTATCGGAAATCTTTCAATAAATAGGCGAGTGATCAGGCGGGATGAGTACGTGAGCGGAAAATAAACGAGATACAAAGTGAAAAGGTTCATAATCGAGCGATTACTGATGACGATTCGATTATGAGGAGTAGGTATTCGTATTTGTAAGCCTTCATCAAGCTACATTAACCTATTTCCTTTGAGGTATTTATCGTTTAATAAAGCTGATGAATTAATAATAATATTTTCTGAAATCTGACACATTTATCATCATTACAGATTTGAAATAACAAATCCGGCCAAGTGCATGTCGGACCACGCACAATGTATAGGGTTCCGTAGTTGCCCATCCAACCACCCTAAAAAAAAACATCCCCACTTGAATGTGTACTGGTGATACCCTAAAAAAATAAATTTAATATTTTACTTTAGCACTTTGTCGGCGTAACTCATTTATATATTCATGCCAAATTACAGCTTTCAAGTACTAAGAGTCTTTGAGATATGTGCGGACGAACGTACAGACAGACAGACTGACAGACAGAAGGACATGGCGAAACTATACGGGTTCCATATTAACTAAGGCACCCTAAAAACTTGCTTGTTGGTCTAGTGGTCACAAGTGCGACTACTGACCCTGAGGTCCTGTGTGGGTTCGTTCGGTCGGGTAAAGTCCTATTGGGTTTTTTCATTTCATACGACTTAAACAGAACCTAAGGGGATAACAAACGTCATGTTAAATTGTTAAGAACCTTATTAATGCGGTAGGTGTACGTGTAATTGTGAGTGTCTCTTGGTAAAGGTACATACGAGATATGCAGAACATAGAAAACGTTCAAATCACTTCTTGGAAAATCTTACTCAGATGCGTATCTTTGTTACAACCATAGATATAATAGATGTTACAACGTATAATTATGTACGAGAAATATCTAGGTATATCCAGTATGCATAAACAATTCTAGGCACGTGAAAGTTTCAAAGCTTTCCACTAAGGTTGAGTAGAAAATGAAATACTCAATAAGTCATTGTTTTTTGTCGATTATTTTTAGATCAGTCTTTGCTGATAGATAAGGTATGTATTCCGTTACTGGTAAATACTAGGATCTTATTTTCTATTTAAAGACGAATTCACAGTAATCCAAGTACAAATTGTCAAAGAGCGGCAGTGACATTAATTTTTATTTTATTTATTTATTTATTAACTCATCATCACTATCATTACAGGAATGTCCTAATTCAATAGTGTGGCCATAATTACAGTTAATAATTTCAGCGATATCGTAAAATGTTTTACCATTGCCCGTTTACACCAGCAAAACCATTTACTGTCTTTAGCGAAAACGTGTGTAATGTTAGATGATGCTCTAGCCAGAAATAAAACTTTGTGTGTCATAGACAGAGCTACACTTCGATCTTAAGATTATTTAAGTTTTTTTTTGTTCTGCCTATTCAGCAATAACAAGCATGACATGTTCATTAAATCATACATAACATCACGCCTATTATTCTCGAAGGGTTAGGCAGAGGTGTAGCTAGTGCTTAGTACACCCACTTTTCACCAGTTATGGTTAAGTCTGGGCACAACTTCGGCTGCTACTGAGAAATTCCTAATGTGAAAACCCAATAGCACACTTTCCGAGCTGGGAATCGAATCGATAGCCCCATGTTCAGCAGTCGCACTTGCTCCCACTGCACTAACGAGGCAGTGAACGCAATGAATGTCAGTGAAAAAGCCCTGCCTTTGTAATATGTTACGCAATTACCCCGCAGGTTTTCCACAACTTTTTTATCAGTCTGTTCAAGTAGCGTTAAAGTATATAACGCCAACATAAGTTGAAGTTTGAGTAGAATAATTACATAGTCGTTCGGATAAGGAAATTATCGTGCGGTTGATACACACCGGACTAATGGATCTCACAAACAATCACGTGTTGATCAAGCGTTGACAGTGCAATCAACGTTCACACCTTCACTGTTTATATGAAAAGACATTTTGAGGGAGTGGCCACTCTTAACAGATCTTTGGCGAAAGCGATAAATGCCTATGTTAGTTTGTAGCTTTAGTTTCGTTTTGGTTCGGACGACACGATATTGAGACACGTCGAAATACTTACTTTTATAGCAGGTACATAAAACTATTTTTGACCGACTGAGGTCGATTCCGGATCAATAAGAGTGAGATCACTCCCATAATATATAAGAGTATAATCTAAACACCTAGTAAAACTGACACTCACATCACATCAAGTTTATATTGTTTGGGACTCCTTCTTAGAACGTACAGGATATTGATTGCGTAAGCTAAGGATGTACCGACATGCTCTCAAACTACAATGATGGACAATCATTCAATCAGTTCGTACTGTTCACACTTTGACGGGACTATTTTAGTAATCTTATAAAGTAGCCGAACGTTAAAAAAATACTAAACGAAATTCACTATTAAACTGGAGAGAGGATACTGGGAACACACTTCAACTCTTGGAACACCAAGATCCCTTGTGGATGTTCTGAGAAGAGTGAAAGGTTGATCTGATTTTGGAGGAAGGTGGATTGGTTGGAGTAACAGCTCGATGGCTCTCGTATTGATCGTAAGCCAGTAGACCACTTTAAGAACTAAACTAAGTACCGAAACCAAATTCCTTAAGGTAAAGGCGACGAGTTAGCCCGCGAAATTCGAATTTCATTACGTTTTTTGCAATTTCCCGGTCAGTGTCAAGTCGTATGTTAAATAAAATGGGATTCGCGGCCGAAACAATTGTCTATTTACTGAGTAATAATGATTAAAACCACCAAAACAACCTTCTCAGTTCATACAAGAGTCAAGGGTGATTATTTGATGAAAAAGGCATTAGCGGGCTACCTCGTCGTCTTCACCTTAACATAGAACAGGTACATACACCACACAGCAAGCAAAATTATACACAATACATGCAGACGGACCGTCTCAAATAAACAACACGCAACCCAAACCAATACTGAACGTTTTATTATGAAAACTAGGCTAGACAGTCGGACTATCCACCCACTATCCTTCACGTATTTAATCTCTTTCATGTGAGACGAATAATATTACCAATGTTAAGTTAAGCAGTAGTATACGAGTACACTATACAGGATAATTGTAAATCAACCACAGTTTGTCTGCCGTAACTGATGATGAATATCTACGAGTATGACAAATTTCATTACTTATGGTTTCAACCTTAAGTGTTGAAGTCATTCAGGATAATCATGTCTTTATAAGTACATTGCTTATTTACCTATTGTTTTCGTTTACCTGACTTTATTGACATTGCAGATCAATACTCACCCCGTTTTATTTGTAGGTATTCTAAGTTGTAGGTGTAGGTGTTCTGTAATCAATTTGAAATAAAATACTTAGATACGAGTACACGACCTCTCCTGCCTTTGTCACTATTACTAACTATATCAAATTTAGTTACGGAAATAATGTACTAAACCGCATCGGAACAGAGCGACCGGTGTTTGAAATTGAAACAAGAGACATAGACGGCTTACATAGGAAACGAGCACAATTTCCAAAAGTACGGTAGGTACTGGTATTGTTTTCAGCGAATAACTAGTGGTATCAAAGCTCATTTGCCTGTTTGTAAACCGAGAGTTCTAAGCCTGTATTGATAACAGTATCATTGGTTACATCCTATTGCACAGCAGCTAAATAAATGCCTGTTACCCAGCAGAGATCCCTCGATGCGCTATTTATGTTATGTAGGTACCTGTATTGTATTGTATCTTACACGTTTCCGATTCTGAAAGTGGCGCCGGCGACCGAGTAGTTTTGTGGAGTTCGATTGACATAGGTAGTAAGTATTTGCATGCAATGCGGAACATGTCGTGCGAGAATTCTTGAGCGTGAATCTGGATTACTTATATTGTAGGAAAGGCCAAAGAAATAGGGATTGACTGTTTCTGTTGGAATGAACGCAGTGTCAACGCTTGGTGTTTAACACAGTACCTACCAATATATAGGATCTCTCTCTCTCTCACCGGCTCAGTCACACGTATCAATTTGTAAAACAGTATAATTTGCATATTTAATTATAATAAAACAGTTTGGTTTATAGTTTATTAGTGAACCGTCCCGGCTTCGCACGGGTGCAAAAAAGATACTAAAACCTTCCTCTTGAATCACTCTATCTATTAAAAAAAACCGCATCAAAATCCGTTGCGTAGTTTTAAAGATTTAAGCATACATAGGGATATAGGGACAGAGAAAGCGACTTTGTTTTATACTATGTAGTGATGTGCTTTATTTATACACAACAGTTTCAAGTATAGGGCTAGATAAAGAAAAATAATGCCTCTAAAAAAACGAAGAAAAAATGTAGTTATAAAACTAAAGAACCCAACTGAAAAAACTGAAAAGCAAAAAACAAGCACATTTTAAATTAAACAAAACTTGGAAGCAGGCGGGGTCTATTCTATTATCTTTTCATAATTTAATATTCAAATGAACCCCGCCTGCTTTCAAGTTTTATTTAATTTTAAATGTGCTTGTTTTTTGCTTTCAGTTTTTTCAGTCGGGTTTTTTAGTTTTTTAACTACTTTTTTTATTTCCATCTAATTAAGTTATTTTGTGTTTGTTCTATCGTTGGTCGCGTAAAATTCTTCGCAGATGATTTAACTGTTGTGTTTGTTTATAGGTTTTGTGACTTTGAATTTCTTATACACATATAAGTGTCATATATATTTGTAATCTCCTTTGAAAACCCTTCATATTGATACCCTACTCGATGGTAATGGATTTTTTTTTCAAATCGCGATATTGCCTCCAAAATCCGCAAATATATTTTTTTTTATGACACTCGGGTCATCAAGACGAATCTAACGACGTATATTTTATTCAAATCCCTTCATCCGTTTAAGAGTTATTAGGGAACAAAGAAAAGGACATACATACATACACGCCAAACACATAACCCTCCTTTTGGGCTTCGCCGCAGTCGGGTAAAAAGGATCAGAATAAATACAAGTTTCTAATGTTTTACCTTCTATTTATATGAAATAGGAAATAGGTACTTTTATATATTATGCTGTCTAGTTGTTGTGTTAGCGAATGGCCACTGTAATGCAAACGATAATGTCAACGCAGTGCTAATGTGTGATGTAATTATTAAAACATTGATTGCGACTAATTGCTATCTATTGCGACAGATGGAAGAGGTTCAGTGAATCCCTGATATAATCAACCCGTTGCATTTTTATCAAGAGGGCGATCAATGGTAACGATTAGAATATTTATTTAATAAATAATTTTTTTATACACTTGAGTATACACACGAGCACCAATTTGTGTGCGTTTAGTTTTGCTAAATGTACGCACTACAACTAATCTGCACATAAAGGTGATGCATTATAGTGATAGAACTTGGTTAATTTTACATTCATGATTTTAATTAAAACAGAATAGTAAATACATATATACAATTTGTATGTGCCAAAATCACATAATATTAATAAATCTGCACTGAAAGAGTTTGATAAATTAATACAATACGATACTATTAAAAATCTCAAAGTCAAATAATGGTCTCAAAATATGCATAAAATACAATTCTATCTCCTGAAATCGCATGTAAAACTGATTACCATGAATAAATTATACAATATACCTACTCGCAATCAAGCACTACATTGTAACATCTTGCTTGTCTCATGGTAATATAGGCAGAGGTGTACCAAGTAAGCAAGGCCGAATCTGCGACGTGCGCTACATTCAAGTTCCAAGTAATTAGGGCATAAAATTATCATATCATCAATACAAATACCTAACAAGATACATTTTGTCATCAGTGGTGTGTTCGTCTCGTACGCCATGTTGCCACTTTGCCACCTAAAGTACATGCCGTGCCAAATTACATTTGCATACTCCCACTGACATTTTTGTGCGTGTACTGACATCGAAATTGAAGAATCGACCAATTAATTATGCAATTATCGCGACATATTCAACCAAATCTGTGATTAGTTGGTTTGTTCTGTAATTACTAATTTCACAAATGAAATGCAGTGTAACAACTCTATTCTATGATTTATAATAAATTTAGACTTGCAATTTCAACATTGTTTCATTGACTGGCCTGTTGGTCTAGTGGTTAGTGACCCTAACTGCTATGCCGGAGGTCGTGGGTTCGATTCCCACCCAGGACAAATGTTTGTGTGATGAGCACGATCATTTGTTCTGTGTCTGGGTGTAATTTATCTATAATATGTATGTATTTAGAAATATATAAGTATGTTTATCAGTTGTCTAGTACCCATAACACAAGCTCTGCTTAGCTTGGGACTAGATGGCGTTGTGTGATAGTTGTGGAATATTATAAAAAAAAAATATATAAAAATTGTTTTGAAAATATTTTCTTCTTTGATAAGAAAAACAACATGTTTTTAGACCTAATTTTCAAATGGGGGAATAAATTTAGCAGATTCTTCCGTAAAAAATAACTACGCACTTTTTTTCTTGCTTCAATTTCTAAATTATGGCCATAAAGTACAAGAGGTGTGCCGAATTAAGAAATGAAAAATAAAAACTTGGTACCATTTTAACTCGAAGATAATGTGACATTGAAGTGAGGAAATAGGTGAAGCAAGAAGGTGAGTAATTGTAAATTGTTAGAATTTATCAAAAACGGAGCAAAAGTATAAGGAAAGAAGCGAAGAAAACATCTTATACATAATTCAATGGTTTGCCAACATTCAAAAGCAAAACTTTAAAAAGATATGTAGATAGTTAAGTATGAATATTCATGTAGGTAAAAGGTAAGTTAGTGGCTCGGTCATGTGATGAAAATGCAAAGCAACGCGCAGTGTTTGTGGACCGTTCCCTTTACAAGCAAAACAACTCGTTTATTTTTAATTTAGTGCAGCTGTTTCTCATTTTTTCTTTTCAGTAAGTAGATAAATTGTGTAAAGAAATTTAGCTCAGTTTCAGTGTTCAGTTAGTGGCTTAACAGTAACAGGTCGATCTTCAAGGTTAAGCAGTGCTTGTCACCATGACCCTATGTTGCATACCAAGTTTCCTCCACGTCTCGGAAAGCACGAACGCAAAGAAGATCTAGAAATGGCAGCCGAGATCAACGACTTATCGTTGATCTCGGCTGCCATTTCAAGATCTTTAACAGTCGTTGCAGCTAATAAGTGGCCTTAAAGTCTTACGAATGTTATCGCACTACCCAGTCACATCTGGGCGTAAGGTAAGCGGACGCTCCATATAAAATACAGGTAAAAAGCAGCATACAGTAAATCTGGAATCCGAACCTGACGGAGTTGGAAAAAGGCTAGTCTAGGTTGGAAAAGGCAGATCATGATGATATTCTGCTCAGTTTTACTTATTTATGCAAGAAAGATGTTACAGTTATAATACCGTGAACTAATTATTCACCACAATAGAGCTGGCTGGCTGCTAAAAGCTTTTCTCTTATAAGAACTTTATATCCAGAAATTAATAACTATAAACTTGTGAAAATAAGTTATGTTTCAGAATCGTTTTTCCTTGAACTACTCAATCATCTACTTAGGTACGTTTTGAAACTATTTATTTTATGTTGTAAACTTCAGCAAAAAACGAAGTTACAGCCGACACCAGTTTAATTTAAAATTCAGCCCGCAATCTGAATAAAGTACGCGTGCGGGAAGCCCACTCGCTTCACAATGGACTTCCTTACAGCTTCATTCTTAGGGAATATGTATGTGAAAAGTGATATTATGTGTCCGCAATAACTGTTCTTATCTAACAAACAATAACGACTTAACCTAACAAAGAGAATCATGTATTTGTATGACCTACAGATAGTTGTTCCGGGTCTGGGTATTTGTGTATGTGAGTTTAAATGTTTGTGAACGCACCCACGATACAGGAGAAATTCCTAGTGTGGGGCAACGTTTTAAAAAAAAAAAAAAAAAAAAATATTTAAAGAGGAAAATAACATTTTTAGAGAAGAAACGAGAGAAAAAATCTCGTTTGTTTTTTCAAACTTTCAGTGCAACAGAATAAAAATTTCAGTAAAGCAAAAACGACTTCCCCAAACCGCTGCAATAGGTTAGTGTCGCTTGTTCATTTTACTTTTAATGGATACATTAAATGAAACATCAAAGTAAAGGAAAACACAAAAGATTCAACCTTTATAACGTTATATTATTTCGGCCGTCACCCAGAAATCGCGTTTCATTTTATGTTATGGTTTTAGGATTTATAGAGATCGTCCCATATCCCATAATGTAGGTATATTTGTATTTTTATTTGCCAGTTACCCCAAAATCGGTCCCTTTTATGAGATCGGTCGGTATTAATACTTTGAGACTTACAGTAAGGGCTTATAACGTTAGGGTCTTCATACTGTTGATGGTCTTAAAATAATTTCCTTTGATTAATTAGTATTTCAAAATGAAAGTGCTATCACCATCTGGAATGAGTCGGCAGGTTTACTGCTATTCACAATATGTATTAATAACTTTTACTATCACCAAAAAACCATTTTGTGGGCATAATTTTTTGTAAATCTTAAAAAATACATCCGCACGAAAATTCTCTTCCGCACTTATCACTGTCAACGCGTATCATGTAACAAACCCAAAAGACTGACAGCTTTGCCACGCTGAATGGCAGACCTCTTAATTTGCTTGTTTAAAATTAACGGGTTCTACTTAATAATAATGTTAACAATGCTCGTAACTTTTTGGAAACAGTCATGATTTGTTTCTGAAAGAGTTATGAAGTACTGTCTGTCGGCGCTATGACGTAGCATCCTTTTCAACCTCGGTACTAAATCACAAAGCCATTTTTAAGTTCATTTGTCCCTAAAACATAACAGGTTTTCGTAACTATAACGTGAACAACTGGAAATACGATTTTCCTGCTGGATTGTTCACAAATGGCTTTAACCGTTGGCAACGGAAAATGTAAGTGCCCACATTTATTTAATCTGTTCACAACATGCCGATTACGAGAGTTGTTTAAAATACATGTTCATCTAACTTTTAAAAAGGCTAAAAACGTACTAACAATTCAAATATATGTCGGAGCTGACTCCGACATATATATTTGAATTCATGATGATTAGGGTGGGTATCTCGAAAAATAACACTCTCTAGTTGTTTAGTACAATGGTCTGTATTGGTAATCACAATTCGGTTACAAAATAATAACGGATGCTCATCAATAATCACATGGAATATAGTGAGGTCAGTTCTGACGTAATCGCGACCGACCGACCGACCGTAGTACCGTTCGCTATCCAAGTCTCATAGAAGTCTCAAGTCAAAGTACCCTGTGCCGGGCTCTATCCAATTAACAACCCCCTTCTTTATCATCTATCACACGACATTTGTCACTGGTAATCACATACTCAAGCATACTAAAGAGGTTGATAATATTAGCTTGACATTCCAACATTAGTTCTGATTCTATCTACCTACAGAGACTACGGTCTCTGACAAACTCACGTGTGCTCGTGTGATACGGTATCTAAAAGCTTCATGTCCGTCACGGCCATTCTGACAAATCACGCTTCCTCGTGTGATAAGGTATTGGAAAGCTTCTTCTCTGACATATAAATATATCCAGTGCTTTAATCAAACAAATATTGGGTAAAGGCAGCTGTCAAAATGAGATTTTAATGATCTTTTATGAAACGTACTTACTTGTTTTTCGAATTCACTGGACATTGGTAGAATAGTCGACATCGGCTTTAATTGCCATTAAATAAAAATAGAATAGAAACGTACCTACTATCCGGAAGCAAAAATATTTTTTTGGAGTTATGATGAATAACAATCGAATTTCGTGGAGCGATGTTCTAAAAATATACCCGGATTTCATGAAAACACATTTATTTGATATCTGTTGACGTCCTTTCCTATGATTCTGCTTAAATATAATGATTTCTGGATATCTATATTCCCTACGTAATCATCTGTCCGGCTTTACTTACTCGTAATTATTTGTGTCTTCAGGCTTTTCTCTCTTGACATGACCATAATATGAATGATGAAATAATTTTGCAAAGTATTGGGATTATGAATAATTTATTTGGAGCCAATCGCCAATCAGGCTTGTGATTGAGTAATTGTAAGGATTAAGGACATTGGTCGTTATTGGTTTTGTTTGGTTACTGAGTCCCTACCATTTATATTCAATTGCCAATTACTTTAATTTATTTTCCAAATAGTAAGCTTTTCGTTTGAATGGCCATTTTTATTGAAATAATTTATAAAGGAGGTAGCTATTTGAGAGTTTGTAACCGTAGGGTACTTTTTTTACGAATTTCAGTTGCATAGAGTTGACTGTATAAATTTTTAAAAGATACAGTTTTGTTATGTTTGTTTCAGAATATTGGGTAATAAGTCACACGTGCTACTTTAAAAGTTAAATCAATAGTTATATTTCTGACTCTACAGTAGTGGCTAGAACATTACCCAATTCATACAAAAAAATATATTTCCTGGGGGTCTAAAATGGCCACTTTAGCAGATCATAATACGAATTGCGTTAAAAAGCGTAAAATTATAGTCTGTGACCATTTTACAAATTTTAACGCAATTAATATTATTTTCTCTTTAATTATGATCTATTTACCAAAATGATCACAGACGCAGTTACCAATTAGAAAGGTTCATTTTACGCTTTTAATGCAATTCATATTATGATCTGTTAAAGTAGCCATTTTAGACCTCCTGTTCACCGCTAAATTCCTATACAATTTTTGACTTATCCACAGACGTAAAATCTAACAGTAAATGTCACGCAGCAACAAATATTGTTATGTCACAATTCTTTTTACGTAGACAGACAATGTAAAATATTTTTTCTGAAGAGCTAACAACGCAATAAACTTTCTCTTGGTTATTTTTATGAGGCATAATTTATGAGGTCCTATAATTACTTGAGACACATAATGGCTTACTTGTATCGTAAAACGGAGCAAGTTATATAACATCGTTTGGATAAAGACATGATCCACAGACAACATTTATGATCTTTTTATTTAATGCAAATATTTTTATTAAGAACAATTGGAATACAAGAAATATATACCTATACAAAAATGTGTTAATGACTGCTGAAAAAACATGAATGAAACATCATATAATAATATACACTTATATATATTTGGGAGTTGTCACTTTGTCTACAAAATGATGGTCATCTGCTACGAGTGCTACGAAAGCGTAGCAGACGTAGCACAACGTAGCAGGATCAGTTAAAATGGTACATACAGGACTATTTCGGACCCAAACGTCCAATGTTCATACTATGTGCGCACTAGTTTGACCAAACTGTCTTTGTAAATTTGATTTATTTAGATAAATGGTAGTTTGAAACACGACCGTTCCCCTTTACTACGAATCCCCAATCCACATATCCTTCTTCACACTATGGTATGACTTAAGCAGCGTGTACCAGAGACTTGTGGCCATATTTTAGGGTGTGATTTAGAACATAAAACTACAAAGCTTTCCGTGGATGAGAGGGCTCCACCTTCAGATTCGTAAATATCCGTGCAAAACTTCTTCTTCTTGTTGAAGTTCTTGATCTTGAAGTTTTGCACGGATCTTTTTTTAAAACACTCGGGTCGAGTACGACCCGAGTTTAATTATTATTATTTAATATTTTTCACATATATTTGTTGTCTACACACGGCCTTTTTTTGGGGGGGGGGGGGGGGGAAATAATCAAATAACGAAAGGGACTACCAGGCTTCTACTGACTAAAAACCAGCCATGTTCACACACTGCCTTAGAACCTCAAAGAAGAAATTGCTAGTAAATTAGGAAATGACCAAATAATAGCGTAGGTATTATGTGAAAATTGTAAGAAGAGTGTTTCGCGTTGATACGGTTATGTTACCAATTTTCATCAAAAAACACGGCTGGCCATTTACCCGCACACTATTTGCGGCTATTGAGCATTTCTATATTATTAATTTAAAGCTGAAGAGTTTGTTTGTTTGTTTGAGCGCTATGAACTCAGAATCTATGGGTTGGAATTGAAAAACTCTTTTTGCGTTGAATAGTCCATTTATTCAGAAAGGCTATATAACATCACGCTGCGACCAATAGGAGTGGAGCATAAATGAAAAATGTTGCAAAAACGGGAAACGATATTCCTTATTGAGAGCTTCCGTTACGTGCGCTGCGAAAATGGTTTAAGTTATGCAAATATAATTTATGAAGGAAATGGTTCTCTTTGAAAGGTCTACAAAAAAATCCGCGACAGCATATAAGTATCTATCTATTAAGATTGTAACGTAACTGTAACCATTTTTTACTATTGAAATGTTAGGTTAAATAGAATAATTTTTTGCGAAGCTAGCGAAGATTTATTTAGATATAGATTAATACCATATGGGTTAAATACCATATTGTATTAATCTATATCTAAATAAAAGTGTTTGTTGGAACGAAAATGTAATTTATAATATTTGTGCCTTTTACTCTACATAGTTTAAACAAATTTCTTAGAAAATATCGCAATGTAAAAATGTCCGCGCGACAAAATAATTACGCGATCCGCCCGGCCCTCGCGTCCCAATGCAGAGACGTGGAGATTCAGGCTTCCGGGAAATTCAAATTCAAAATATTGATTGCACCATAATATTTACACGGTGTCATTATATTTTGTTTTGTTAGCAGTGGTGGCCCAGTGGTGACGGCCCACGAACAGTTGGTCGTGGGTTCGAACCCAGACAGGCGCATTACTTTGTGTAAATTATTTCATCACCACTGCTCTCAAATAATGAAGGAAAACATCGTGAGGAAACCGGCATAACTTAGAACCAAAAATTCGAAGATATGTGACATCTACCATTTCGCACTGGGCCCGCTTGGTGGATTATAGCCCATCCCACTCCTAGAGAGGAGGCCTGAGTATGCAGTGGGAAGAATCTAGGCTCATGATGATGATGATTGTATAATTATTTAACAGTATGTTAGTTTGTTTTTGTTACGATTTTTTAACTCAAAAATTACTCTGACGACTTCGAAAATTCTTTCAACATTAGAAAGCTAATTGAAAAAATATTACTATGTTGGATAGTCCATCTATCGAGGAAGGTTGTGAGCTATATAATAATATTATTGAGACGCAGACGAAGTTGCGTGGATCAGCTAGTCCTAATACATAATGATAAACCCACATCCTCTCATATCACTGGGTGTGCGTGTGTGTATCTTTATGTATTAGTATTAAATTCATTTATTAAAAAAAAAACAAGGTAGTGTCATCTTAGTTCCGAATTCAGCCATGCGGAATACAAGTCGTGTACAACTGTACTTTTATAATGATCTGACATAAGCCGTAGGGATAGACGTATGTCCAAGGTCCCATAAAGAAAGAAAAGGACAAAAAAAATGACAAAAAAACGATTACAAAAGTAAACATAAGATAAACACTTACAATTAGAACATACATACATTAAATAACATACATGCCTATGCTCTACGACGCACGGTGACCATCTATATTCGTTTGCAAAGCTCTTGAAACGCAAAAAATCGAAATAGCTCCATAAATTCCCAGTTTCTTTGATACCTCAGATTAAAATAAAAATCTTACGTATTCCCTTATTTTTTTTTACGAAATAATAAAAACACGAGATTGAAAATAAGAAAATACAGTAACTTTTGTATTGTGTTCTGTTTACGATTCCCCGTAAAAACATTCGGCAAACGGAAATCGCATGTACCAATTTTCGACTTTATCCGCAGGCGATGTGTCTCATAGGAAGATCAGTAGAGGATAAGCTTAGGGGTTACACCACATCGTCTTTAAGGGGATGAAACCCGTGAAAGTATATTCAAATAGACCCAGCTCTGGCTAAGCCTGTTTATATTTGGAAAATATCCTCTGACTGTAAAGTTGCATGTAATTTATACGTAGATTGTTGTTTTATATTCTTATTATATTTGTATGGTAAATAGATATTATAATATATGATGTCTTCAATAACTATAGTCACGTCCTGCGCAAACAGAAAATAGTAATGGGCAACCCACGTAAGTACATTGTTTTTAACATTAATATTTAGTTTAAACCAGGCACGCTCGAGAGCCATATTAACTTCGTTAAGAGAATGTGGCTGTAATCTGTGAAGCAACTTATTAGTTAAAAATTAAATTAATCGAGCCTAAAATTATGTTAAATAAAATATTTCTAGAAAAAAAACATTTTTTTTTAGTTCATTAATGTACCCAACCAAAAGCTAAGCAATCCAAACAATTGTAAAAATATAGCAGGGACCACATTTTTGGTCACAAATAACAATAAAACGTGAGCATTTTGGCGCCGGTAGAATATATCTATGTACTTATAATTGGACTGGTGAGTGAGGCAAAGCAAAAGACATGAAATTTGTGCCTCGACCACAGGGTGACGACGGTAAACTTGAAGTTCACGCTAATCCTATTTCTCAACCACCATTAGCTGTCGTTGCAGAAGGTTCAACAGTTCAACGTTGAGAAAAACTAATAATACTGTAGGTAGTATTGACTTGTATATTCTCTCTCAAGTGTCAACACGCAGAAGTATTTAAATTGTTATGGATTTACTGACACCCGTTGTTACATGAAAATTGTTACTTGGTGAGTGGCGTTGGTCTTCGTTGTGACTGTTGAAGAGTATTTTACATTTAGCTAGAACCAATAAAATTCAGGATCACAAGCTATTCGAAAGCCAGTCTTGGAACTTCTGTTTATCTTTACATCGTGACATTCCTCTCAAAATAGCGACACGGGTTAGATTAGTGCTGTTAACGTCTGCTAGGCATATAATTATGCGCATGTCACGTTGCAACCTTACGGCTGTGTAACCAATATAGATCCGTCTTCTTCTTTTTACGGAACGTTTGTTTAGCCGTTTGTCAGTACCCGACAGTCGACCTTAGTCAAAGAGTAAAAGGAATTCAACTTAAACTTCAACTTAAAAACATTGCCCTTTCCTTGCAGTCGGGTAAAAAGGTCTATAAGGAACATTTTAAAAAGAAATAAAATAAAAGGATATTGTGGGCGTAAAGTATAGCGTTTGAAAAGGTATAAAACGCTTGAATCCTCAAGTGCCTATCAAAGCAATCTGATATTTTAAGAGGTACGTGCTAACATAATTTTATGTAAGGCAATTGAAAAACTTCGGATATTAACATAAAAACAAATCTTACTTCAAATATCATATAAAATGATGTTATAGGTTCTTTTTATTTTAAGGGAGCCGGTGCTTTTGATTATCTACACATTTTTGCTACTAAAACTAAACTTTTTGATAGATTTAATGGTTGTTGCATCGATTCACATTCGATCGTTTTCGCAAAGATGCCAAAAATATTACAAAAGAATCAGTAACTGCGTTTGTTTTTGGCATAGCATGGCATTCCCGAAAAAGTACGATCAAAATCAAAACTGAAATAACAGTGTTTCAAACATGAATTCCTGTCCAACATTGCTTCTAATTGTGACAGCTTAACCCTTTGGGAAGCACAAACACGATGTTTTGTTTGTATATTACGAAAGATATGAGGTTTTTGCTCGCCGGCACTAAATTATACACAGAGCGCATGTTTTAAGGTGCTTTTCCACCAGAGATGTGCTATGCTACGTTGCTATGGATGCATTTAAATATCCAATAATCATATTCATTGAAGCACATAGGGTTGCCATCTCATAAATTTGGCAACCAGGACAAGACGCGTGAAAATCCCGACTTTTAGAGCCTTAAACCCGGACATGTCATCACTTTATCAGTCAAAATTTTATACCGATTCGGTTCGTCGGTTGATTGCGGCGTGCAGGTACAGTTCGTGTGTCGCCGGTGGCCCAATACTTTATTTTTTTAAACCCGGACTACAAATAAAACCCTGCCCGGACGTTCCCCGGACGCCCTCTAAACTAGGACAAATCCGGGGAAACCCGGACGGATGGCAACCCTGGGTGCACATAGGTTAGCTCTGGTGGAAACGGATTCAACTAAGATATGTTTTTTTTTATGGAAGGATGCGTGCTATGGATGTGTGCTATGGATGCGTGCTACCACCTCGAGGGGTCACCTCGCCACTATCGATACATCACATAGCCCGAATCAGTTAGAATCAGTGGAAACGGTCACATAGTTTCACAGCTTAGCTATTACATCTTCAGCATAGCTGCATAGCACATCTCTGGTGGAAAAGCAGCCTTAATCCGTATATGCTCGTTTTCACTTAAATATAGTATGTGTATGTACAGCGACTGATAAAAACGGATTAAGTATACAAACGGCTCAGTCAGGGGTGGATTACATTTCCTATGGGTCACATTTATACTCGTACGCCTGCGTATCGACAGATCTCTCTATCGGTAGTTTGTTTATGCACGATCAATTCTGTCCATTTACTAATTTGCATGGTATTTGCGACAGTTTTAGATAATATAAATAAGGTGGTTTCGCCTTACGACAAACTTTTGAAACCCGTGTATTTCAGTGATTCAGAAAAATAGCTAAGTCTGATCGTCTAACACTGTGATTTTAACTCTTAAATGAGGGAATTTAGTTTTAAAAAAACATGCCGTTTGTTTTGGAATTAAGAAGGACTGCAAAGCTTTTCCGATGGGAACGAACGGTCTTGCGACCTCTTAGTAAATGTTCTTAGAGGTCGCATGACCATTCGTTGTGACAATCTAGATATAGAGACAGTCTATCTTCAGCAATGATGTCTTTTTATTAAGATGATATGATAATTAAATCACTATAATCTGAATAAACAGTCTGCTGTAATTAATTCTCGCTGCACCACTTAACTGAGCAAATACGAGTGCGTTGACTGAACATTTACTACATGTGTGCCGATTTATGCCATATTTGAATTTAATTAATATTTTAATCATGTTTGTTTTATTGACCCAATTATTCTTTGCAATGAATATTTCAAACAAGATTTAAAAGTACATCATCGCAGTTCCAATAAACAGTTATAAAATTGATATGTCCAAATGAGGAATTAACCATTAATATTTTACCTATGTATATGTATATTGTAGCACTAGCACAATGGAAGCTATTTTACTACGGGCATTTAAAATATAAAACAACGAACAAACATTCACGGTAACAAAGGCTGTCGTTAACAAATTTAACATTTTTGTTTACCTGTTAAAAATTCAATCAACCAAATCATCATCGTCAAAAATATCAGCTCGCCATGTTGTCGCGTTTTCAAAAAGTTTAATTATCTTTAAAATTAACAATGTTTTTAATGGTACCTAAATGTATGACATAAGGCACGGACGTAGCCATGTGTTCGGACCATTATAGGCTCTGAATAAATAGACCGAAAATGTAATGGATTGCAACATGTCACGTCCAGCCATTGGTCGAAAGCATCACTTACGAACAGATATTTAGAGCAGAATTAGTGCCAGATGAGGGCTGGTTGCAATCGATTTCGTCTGGTTAGAAACATGCTCTATTTTTACTTTGCGGGTGTCGGGTATAATTGTGTCGAAAGCTGCATTGCAAGCACACCAAAAATTTTCTGGAAAATCATCAGCATTTTTTTGTTTTGGTCGGTTTTAGTCTATTTTAAATGGAAAGACTGAAAAATTATCTATGAAACGAAAACTGGCTGAAATTTTCCTAATGTATCTACTAAAAATCCGTACATTCAGTTGAAACTCACTTTTCAGTGGAAACTTCAAACATAAAATGCGGCTGAAACGTAAGATACGGATTACTGCGATCTCGTTCGTTTTCCCTAATGGAGCCATGCAAGCATGTGACACCGATTTCTTTGGCTTCGTGTCAAGCTGAGAATGTAGGTACCCGAGATATCCCGTCATCCCTTTCTTATATACAATGGCTCGTGCATTGCAAAAAGTGACGGACAACTACGATAACAGTAGCTGGTTCACGTGTATCCGTCTGCGACCAAACGTATTTTTATTTATTAATTTATGGCGTTCTGGTTTCTGCCTACCCCTATGTGACGAAAAGGGTTATGAGTTTATGTATTATTTATGCGCAAAGTACATTCAGTTACAAGCTAACCTTAAAACACAACACATTCAACTTTTTGTTGTTTGAGCGATATTTTACGATAGTACAAAGTTCAAAATATTACATAACCTGCGAAAATTGCACTACAACATTTCGTCAAACTCTGATGATATTCACGGCTTTGTCAAAACTTTTCGTTTTTAGCCACATCCAACAGGCAGTACTGTTTTAAATTGTATATTGTGCGTGCAAGCAGACATTTCATTGACTTATGCAAGGAATATGATGTAGATACAATCACAACCAGTGTGAATTCGGCCAGAAGGTGCTTAAGCCTCAATTTCTTTTAGTAGCTGTAGGTTGTTTTATATTTTATTTATTATTAATTTTTCTATAACTTCTTTCATATTTTATTTTGCGAACTAAGTTTTTTTTAAATTGTGTATTTCATTGAAATAATTATGTTTATTGAATTGTTTTACTAATAACTAGCGGACGTTACGCGGTATCATCCGCGTAGTTCCCGTTCACGTGGGAATACAGGGATAAAAAGTAGCCTATGTTACTCAAGGTGAATACAGCTTTCCAATGGTGAAAGAATTTAAGAAATCGGCGCAGTAGCTTTTAGTTTCTTTATTACAAACATACACAAACACACACAAAACTACAAATCTTTCCTCTTTATGACATTAGTGTAGATAATTTATTTACCAGTTTATATAATAAAAATTTTGTAGTACATGAAGAATTTACAAAGTAAGCATTAGGATAATAACTATACATGCTTAGGTACAACCAACAGCTGGGTGAATCACTGCTCTCCTAGCTATGTAGATTGCTAAGTAATCTGTATTTAGAAGAGACAGTTACGACTCCACTATTTGAGTATCACAATAAGCATGTATTATACTGTTATAGCGCTTATAATATTAAGCAAAACACAAAACGAAAGACGCGCAAGATAACAGAAAAAGCTCGTTGTGTATTTAAACTGAGTTTGTGGAACAGTACAAATCACATCTTTCCGTCGCTTGGTAAAATTAATAAGAGGGGTTTTTAAATGGTGTAGAATAATAGTTTGCAGAATGAAATGTTGCCTTACGTTGAGGACCCCACAATTTTCGTAAAGTTCTACGGTTGGAAACAGAATAGGTCGAAACGTTGTAACCTTCAGTATGGGCTATACTGAAGGTTACAAATCGGGAGCTCGTCACCAATTTTCACCATTTGCAATCTGTTTGTCAGATAGCTTTTAAAAAGTCCAAGCTGCTCAAATTTAAGTAGAAGGGTAGAGATTGGAACGGTGTCGAAGGCCTTAGCGAGATCGAGAAATACAGTAAGCACCTTCTTGCGACTGCTAATTGACTTTACATTAGGCGTTTTTTGTTAGGTGCTCACATCGTAAATAATTTTATTTAATTTTTTTTAATTCTATACGTGAGGATTTGTTTGTTTTTATTAGCTATAGTCCTCCAGGTACTAAATTAATAAATTTCTTGGAAACAAAGCTTTTGTATTTCAGTAAAACAACAAGATATAGCAACATATAACAACAAATTAGTTCAGCCTTACGTCGTAGGCCATACAATATTTATGATACAGTTTGACATGAAGTTACGTGTCACGATTACAATGGCCGTCTTCACAATAGAGCAATTGTAGGCACAAATAGAGAGGGCGAACACAATGTGTTTGAAATCGTCGTCAGTTGATTGGTGATCATTTCCACACACTTCCTCGGTCATTTTTTTGTGTAGGTGCTTAGGTAGTTTATTTACACGCATTTCGGAAAATAAGTTTAGAGGTATCAACGTGCCACTGTTACTATGAATTCAGTACACATTTCTAGATACAGTTGTATTAAAATTTTACAAAAAAACTAAATTCTCGTTAATGCCCTTGCATTAGTAACATCGTTAATGTACTTATTATTCACTAGCTGATGCCTACGGCTTCAACCGTGGATGATGGTCAAATGATAAACTTAAACATTCCCCGAGATCTACTCTATTCATTGGTGGAAACAGCATGAAAATCGGTGCAGTAGTTTTTGAGTTTATCGCGAACAGACAGACACAGCGGAGGACTTTGTTTTATAATATGTAGCGATAGTGATGATAACAGTATGTTCATTGAAATACTTAATGAACGTGCAGTGTACTTAGGTGCACTAACGACTTAGCGCATATAATGGGAATCCTTAAGACTCGTAGTTGCTGAAATTCTCAGTACAAGTGAATTCCCAGTAGTAGTCTAGAGATCTTGTTAGTAAGTTGTGTGAAGCTGCATGACTATCATTGTTGCAGGTGGTGGAGGTGCACAGCTAGGCGAGACAGAGAACTGCGATGCTGGAGATCTCAACATGTGCGTTGAACTGATCCCTCGCACTCCTGTCGGCCTGCCCAGAAACAAACATGAGCTGGACGCGCACTGCCAGTGAGTGAAACAACCATTTTTAATAGAACCAAATAAGTAGATAGACTTTTGTCAGCAAATTAGAAGTATTAACCAGTCAGTAGATAAACGATCGTCAATGTACTTCGAAGCAATTTTTTCGAAGTAATCAGTGTCATCATCGTCATCAGCCATAAGACTTCCACTGTTGCCCGCAACTCTCACGATGTCGTCGGTCCACCTGGTGGGAGGCCTACGAGCTCTGCGTCTTCCGGTTCGTGGTCGCCACTCGAGAACCTTTCTTCCCCATCGGTCGTCGGTTCTTCGAGTGATGTGGCCTGCCCATTGCCACTTCAACTTGAATACTCTGAGAGCTATTTCGGTGACCCTGATTCTTCGGCGGATTTCCTCATTTCGGATCCTATCGCACAAAGAAACTCCGAGCATAGCTCTCTCCATGGCTCGTTGCATTACTCTGAGCTTCTCTAAGAGGCCAGCAGTTAAGGACCATGTCTCTGAGCCATAAGTCATCACTAGCAACACACACTGGTTATAGACCCAGTAATCAGTGTTCTTTGAAGCAACAAAAGCCACTTTTACACAGGTGAACAATGACTGAGCACCATTGAAACAGGGAGTATGGTATAGTCCTCGTCAGAATGATTGATTATTTCTTCATATACGCAGCGTATTAACCCTGAGAAAATGCTCGTAACGAACGGCAAGTACGACGACTACTTCGATGAACTTTGTAGCTAGCCAGGAACTGATTTCACGCGTCGGTCGTTAGAGTATTTCAGATACAGAATAAGGAGCTGAATGCACCTCTCAGTTTGCGGAGCGCTTTGCTTTACATCCTGTAGATATTTAAAAAATAAATATAAAGCTAACTTAAAGCACACATTAAAATGAATAGAATTGTGGAGTCAAACACTTATTTATCTCTTCGTTGGATGGTTTAAAATGGATTTGAATTTCGCCACAATGTTCGTGCTTTTGACTCGTTGAGACTGGATCTTGCAACACGGTCCAAGTGCGGGGTTCAGTGGCATTGCTACATATTGTAAACCTTTTTCAAGAATCAATAAACTTTATTACTTTACTTTAATAACCACACGAAATAAAAACCATGCATTACTACTCAAATATTCTAACATTTTCATGAATTTCTTAGAATCTTCGCAATTGAATAAAAGGCTTCACTCGGACTTTTGGGTAAACGTCCCGCGGTAATGTAGTCCTCATTACTTACAGGTTTTCCTAACCCACATCAAAATTAATAAAAACCCTTTATTCTGAGAAACCCTTCGCGGAATATGAAATGAAATGTGAGATCTGCGAGCAGGTAGCTCTGAATGATTATGTAATACTTCAACCGTGAAATAAACCAAAGATGTTTAGGTTTTCCATTTGAGTAATTTATCGACTAAAAATTAATGAACAATCAAAATGTAAATGTCGATTGAATAATTATAATGGTGGGATTGGAATAAATTACTGGGGAATCAAAGCTTATTCAAAGTTTATTCATACTTTTTGTTTTAAATCCCTTGATAAATGAAATAGTTAATTTTCCAATCGTACACGGAAAACCATAAATCAATCTGACTGCCTCGTTGGTCTAGTGGACGCAAGTGTCACTGCTGTGTATGAGGTCATGGGTTCTATTCCTGAGTTGGACAAAGTGTTATGAGGTTTTTCCATAAGGAATTTCTTAGAAGCAGCCACTAAGTCTTGTTGAAGGAAATAGGCTTACACGGGACTTCAAGTAACTAGCCAAATGACTGTGTACCAATGGCAACAGCTCTGTGCTTCCCTTCTCAGGGGATTACAGGTGTGAAGTTACGTTTATGTATAATTAAAAAAGCTCATTTAGCCATTAATCGTACACGGAAAACCGTAAACCAATTTAGAGCGGCCGTATATTCGAATAAAACAATTTGAGCACGCACATTTCTACGACATGGCAGAGCCAATCCCATTCGCGTACGTGCCCTCGTCGTGGTCAGGCTAATGTCGTGTTATGTTCCTAATGGCTAGACGTTAGATCTCAGTGGTTGGATTAATCCGACTCGAGTGCTCGTAGGCAGACTATTACGGATCAACGAACAAGCTGTCATTGCTTACTATGTTTATAGCGAAGTTGTGGGTTCACACTCTGCAGGTCAAGATTGTGTTAGCAGTTTAGATTTGTGCGTATGTCGGGAAACAAAAATCTTTGCTTTAGGTTCAGACGCCATTACATCAAGGTAATACAATCCGTGAAATTTATTGAATAGGTTCTCAACTCATAAAGTATTAGGTTCAAGGTTAATTGGGGAAACATACTTATCAGTTTCAAAGTTCCAAGTAGCATTTAGATGTACGTTCTATTTGAAAAAGATAGAATGAATATACTTTAAATTTACTTACACCGTAATTGTTTCCTAATTTTGTTTATTTGCTTACTAATTTAAATGAGAAAACATCAGCTGTGTGTATATAATTTAAAATGGAACCATTTCTTCAAATAGATTGTCCGCTTATGTTGATTGACCGTTCAATTCCAAGTCCCAGGCTTAGCAAATGGATATGAATACCATCGTGCATCTGACCTCCTGAATGGGGTATTTCGGTACCTCTTGTTTGTACCGGTTGCCAGACTTTCAGACTTTTGACTATCAATAACAATAATACCATACACATAAGAAAAACGTTGTCTATATCTGCTATCGATCATTTAACAAACTTAAACTACGTCAAAAGTTACGAGTTATATTGTTGGATCCTCCATTTTCTGGAATGCCAATTATTAAGCCTTTTACTGCGGTACTCAGATATATTTAATGGTTACTTAAGCCGTCACTCAGTAAAGATTTGACATACTTTTGTATGACAAAACTGTCAAAACCTTTACTGAGTGATGGCCTAAGTAATCATTAAAGCTCTCTAAGTGCGGCAGTTAGACCCTCTAATGTTCTGCGAATAGTGCCTTTGGGATTACGCGGAACTATTTACTACTCTTAATTGATAATAAACATTCCGGTTCTCTTGGAACTTGAGGACTATGATTAATAATGGGAAACGTTAGACCCTGCAATGGTCTATAAAATGGAGAGCTATTACTTATTTCAACGACTTTTCCCTTTTTACTAACCCGACAAGATACGTTAATGTTCTATGAAAGCTAACGTAACTTTTGTTTAATTTCAAGGGACGAACTTGCAAAGTTAGTAATGATGACAACAGAATTAAACCTTCGTTAACTTAAACACACGTTATCATACTCCAAACAGACTTTTGAAGCTCTTACTTACGGGCATGTCACTTAGTCAAAAGTTGCGAAAACGTATTATTAAGCCAATACAAAGCACCCGTTGCGAATTGTGACTTAAAAGTTAGCCAATTTTGTCTAACCCTCACTCAGTAATAAACGCCCAAGTTTCGTTATTTTGTGTTTTCTTTTCTTGTTTGTGACGTGTTTTATGTTGATGTTACTTATTGTTTTCTCATAAATATAAATATCGGGCCTAAGTACGTATTGTCGACAGATGACGCAAGTGAGAATCTAATTTCGGGAACAATTTACACAACAAAGTTGAATTAAGGCTTTACGTAAACAAGCTGACAACTTCTTTGTTTCCGACACGGACTCTTAGAAATTAAAGACGTGATGTTGATTGGTATAATTTCTAATAGAGCTTTGTTGTTCAAGGGCTTACCAAACGGGGATGGTGTGCATGGACGCATGGATCAAGCGGTGCTTGCCCACCGATGGACAGAAGCTGTTGCAGCAACAGATTGGTGGCGCCCGCGCACTCATGCGGTTCTTGTGCACCAATGACACGGCTCTAAGGAGAGGTTAGTACTATACTATTTATATATTTATGTACACACAAAATACAAAAAAAAGGGAAAAAAAAATAGAAGAGCACAAAGGTACTGCTTATTTCATAAGAAATTTCTTCCAGCACACATGCGAGAGGAAAGTTGAATTAGAAATATAGACAGTGTGTAGAAATGACAAACAGGCAAATTTTTATTAGAATCTAGTTCAAAATTTCATCGATATAAAATAAACATACATACAAATATATACACATAAAAATAAAACCCTATAATGAATATATATACCTATTATGTATAAACACACATTTACATACTTACAGAATATTACAGTATATAGGAGAAGACTATGAGATACACAAGAACAGTAGTAGTAGGTACATTACTTTAAAAAATAAAAACAAATAACCCCCTCCCGCTCTTGGACAGAGCGAAAGGGAGTGTCAGAACTCTACTGACTAAAAACCACCCATGTTCCTTCTTAGCCCTTTATATTGAGGCAGCGGTATCTCTTACAACATCCCGCAGCCCCGACGGGCAGAATATAAGTAGTACCTTTTTTTTTTCTTTTTGGCGTGTGGAAAATCATCGAATAATCCCTCCCGCTCTTGGGCAAAGCGAAAGGGAGTGTCAGACTTCTACTGACTAAAAACCACCCATGTTCCTTATTAGCCCTCTATATCGAAGCCGCGATAACTAGTGTACAACCCGCGGCCCCGACGGGAGAATATAGTACCTTCACGTCTGCATTTCGTGTGTTCAGTATTGTCTCTAAAACGCCGAGTGGCAGAGAGGAGGAAAATAAAAATGTATCAAAATGTATTTAGATTGGTGTTTTCTTACAAGCTTGTTGTTTTCAAATATACTTATACAAAAAATAAATCTTAAGAAATTTCCAAGAAAGATTTAATAAGTAACAATATCCAAACAAACCCAGTAGCAAGTATCTCATTACTAAGGGCTTAAAGTTTAATAAAAAAGATAAAGTGAGAATCCACAATCAAAAGGGATTACCGATATTGTTGGCAGCATTTTTATTTAATTTAAAAAATGGCTGCCCGCCTGCAGGTGTAATATTAAAATTGAAAATGAAACAGGGATGGAACGCGGTCGTTCATTTGTATCGATATCACCTTGTTTGTTTCAACTAAAGTTTACACGTTCTGCTCGATCCATCCGCCGTATCCCAGTAGTTCCATTCTCTAGTTCCATTAAAGGACTACTGGGATTTTTTTCTCCCAGTAGTTCCATGGAACTAAAATGCTTTTTCACCTTATCCCATTAGTTCCATTAAGTACAGTTGAATGGTAATTAAATATAGTAAGAACAATAATCTTACCTATTTACCAACGTGCAATAAGTGAACTGGCCAATATTACGTGCATTTGGCAGATTTCAGATTTATAAGGAAAATAGACATTTATTGTCAATAATTTATTTGACGTGCATGCTATACAAGTACCTATTATTTTCCTTTGTTGCTTTTGCTTGCTGGTCTTAAATTATGGAAAACAGCACGATATTTTTTATAAAACGCGGACGAGGTAGAGTACTTCTTTACCGTGGACGAGAATACTACAAGCACACCACCTACAAAAGTGGCAATAGTATATGGAGATGTAGTTTATATAAAACACAACATTGCACTGGCACAGTAACGCTAAATAAAGTAAGTTATAAAACTCAATTTTATTTTTCCTTGTTTTATCTTTAAAAAGTACTTCTAAAGTCGTTAAAAATAAAAACATTATAAGTTACGTTTCTGTTATTAATACTAAGAAAATAAAAGCATTCTAAGTAAAGTTTTTGTTAATAATACTAAGAAAATGAAAAATAAAAGCATTCTAAGAAACGTTTTTGTACTAATATACTCAGATTTAACTAATTCAACTGTACCGGAACTTATCATCGATATAACTGTACTGGAACTTATGAGACTAATTTTATCTTGCTTAAACAGAATGCCAGTTCCATGGAACTACTGGGAGAAAAAAATCCCAGTAGTCCTTTAATGGAACTAGAGAATGGAACTACTGGGATACGGCGGATCCATCATCCAGCTCTATCGGGGTCGAAAAGTCGCTCATTGAAAATGAATAAAACTTTTCAGTTACCTACTATTATATTTACTATTGGATTGAAAACTGATCGATCATTCTTTTTGGAAGGAGGAGACAGTAAGTTGCAAAGTTCAAATCTTTTGGTGTACAAAAAATGTCGCGCAACAATGATATATGAGTTTCAAAATGATGTATCAGTAAAATATGAAAACAAGCTTTTCGAATTCGAGCAAACTTTGGTAGGCTTTTCTGTGCTTATTTTTTATGAAGGATTAAATCTAACATTTTCTCGATTTCCATGTAGAATTCTTGAAGGAGCCGA
Source organism: Diarsia rubi (assembly GCA_932274075.1). Taxonomy (NCBI): domain Eukaryota; kingdom Metazoa; phylum Arthropoda; class Insecta; order Lepidoptera; family Noctuidae; genus Diarsia; species Diarsia rubi. Next base: position 10,716,189 of record OW026424.1, on the reverse strand, counting down.
CGTGTTGGGGCCGCGTGTCCCCTGACTGGAGCCGCTGTGTCGATGAGTTGCAAGTCGCCGTACGAGAGAACACGGAACGCGCTCAACAGCTCACGTATTTCAACAGAAACGCCGAATTGTGTTGGTAATTACTTCCAATATTTTCACTGCGTGCTTGCCAACGAACAAGCCAATAATTTTCAGCATATTACATTCTCCTTTCTCATTAAATATAGTTAATATTTCGCTACATCGTTCTTGAGATGCTTTGTCTGTATATTCAATTAAAACACTATAACAGACTCGTACAATATAGTCGTATCATACGACCTTGCCTATTGTGTCATATCTCATTTCGTCAAAGGATAAGACTTTTGTAATAAAGACGTTAATGTTTCTCTCCGAAATTCTTTATTGTTCAAGCTTATTTGTTGCGATTTCAATAAGACATGGAAACCTGTTACAGAAATGACGGATCCATATTGTGATCATTCTTTATTTTCGTACCTATTCTAATCTTGTCGCGTTTGATCGAGTACTTACCAAGAATACCGTGAAATTTATCGTCTGTAGGTAATTTATTACGTGTTATTTCTAAACGAATTGCCACCAAATTATACTCAAAGGATGTTTATAGTTGGTAAACTCAATACCGACAAACTGTGCTAGTTTCGGTAAACATTTTAGCAAACTATAAACTATAATGTATATCATAAATCAAACAAAAATAAAATAGTAGGCAAATGTTTCGTATGTCATGTCACTTTCATTGTTTATATTGCTTCCTTATTTCCTTTACTGTCAAATAATATTGAAATCTTTTGTCTGCTTTCCATAATTTATTCCCAGGCTGCCATATTCAGTCACCTTTGTTTTACGAGTCACGTCCAAAGATTGTTTCTCGGATAAATGAAATAATTTTCCGAATACTTGTCTTTGAAGGTAAATGCAAAATGAAAATGGTGCAATTTATTAGTTATGAGGAAGTAACTCACGTTGATACTAGCATTTTAGATTAATACAGCTCAGAGAGTCGCGTAGTATTACCCACTTATCCAGTACTTACTGGATTGCAGAGTTCAGATAGGCAGTCGTATACAGTTGTTAAAATGCTGGTATTAGTTACGAATTTCAGTAATTTACATGGAGTGACTGCCTATTCGATTAGCCGAACGCAACAAAGCTGGCCAAAGGCTGGACATAATAATGATAGCTTATAAATAACTAGGTATTGCCAGCGGCTTCGCCCGCTACAACTCGAAAATTATCCCACTGGAAGATAAAATCGGAAATAAAAACTATCCTATGTGTTAATAACCTGTATTATCACATAGGATAGTTTTTATTCCGATTCCCGCGGGCGAAGCCGCTGGCAATACCTAGTCATTTATAAGCTGTCTGTAATAAACTATCTGTGTACCAAATTTTATTCAAATCCGTTCAGTAGTTTTTGCATGAAAGAGCAACAAACAGCCAACCATACATACTTACTTTCGCGTTTATAATATTAGTAGGATAATTATAGAAGTACCGGTCCATGAAAAAAACTCCTCGTACTCATAAATCCGTAAATAATTTCCAGGTAAAAAACAACCTTGATTCAGATTTACAAATGTCTAGCTTCATCCCAGTTACGTAGACATGTTAAGATTGACCCCTCATCAAGCCGGATAACTCAGTTATTAACGCCAACCGCCTGCCATTTGCCCTCCGCTACCCCAATTAGTGAAGAAAATAAGAATAATGATACAAGTAATCTAAGGTTACAGCAGTTGTTAGGCTCGTGGGATTCTGACTGTCCGTATTAATTACCATAATATTATTTTCGTGTGTAAGCCGACGGGCAACACATAAAATAAGTTTGACCCAAGTGGTAGGTGCAGTGGCTTCTTTTTGGGCGTCCGATTCATTTTTAAACTATGTCATAGTAAATTAAAACAATTTATTGTTGTATATTTTTTAAGGAGCCCTTATCCTTAAAAAATATACAACAATAAATTGTTTTAATTTTTCTTTATATCATTTTCATTTTTAAGATCGTGGTCATACTTGCCGACGCAGAATTAACTTAAACTGGAAAAAGAATCCTTTTTTTCTTTGTCACAAAATTGAAAAACACATCATAGTCACGACTGGACACCACACCGAACTAAATGCGACAATTGTTGGGAACGTGATTCGCTCGAATATCGATATTTTGGAGCTAAGTTTTTTTATGGCTTTCGAATCACAACGGTTTTTCGAATGATTCATACCACAAATACGTGCATTATAAACCATTCTATACCGATAAATCTTAGAGATCACATTTTACAATCAACTCTGTGACAAATTAACCACGACTATCTTCAAACCGATATCTTCATGAAAACTCGTTCCATCATAATTAGGTAAACCTCATCGATTGTTTTCCATCAGGTGAGATCGAGGTCAAGAGCAGGCCCATTCTGCAATTAAAAAACAAAACTTAAACCGTTTTCTGTATTTCCAGTTCACGTGATGACTTCATCCAATGCGTGGCGAACGCGGGCCGTTCGTGTTCGATAGCGGCGAGCACGTTACTTAGGCGCATGGCCTGGGTGCTTGCGCAGGACATCGCCGCCTGCAGCCAGCAACCCCGGACCTACTGCGCGGCGCCACCGCCCCCTATCGCGGCCCCACTGCTCACTGCCTTATACGGACTTATATTTTATCCACCGCGTCTGTAATCTCATGTTGTATAATTATTTTTTATTGAGATAGTGGGATGTTTTTTTAGTAAATGTTTTGTATTTTTTTCTTTCGAGGGCAGGAATCTTGAATGGTTGTAGAAGGGTTTGTATATTCCGTCTTATGACGACGACAGGCCGTTTCGACGTCGCCTACGTGTTCCACGCGCCTCAAAGGATGTCAGCAACATAGAAGAGGCTCGCAAGAGATACCGCGTCCTCGACATAAAGGGCTAAGAAGGAACATGGGTGGTTTTGAATCAGTAGAAGTCTGCCACTCCCTTTCGCTCTGCAAAGCCCAAAAAAAAAAAAAAAGAAAAACATAGGGGTTTGTATATTTTTTATGGAAAGAAAAATGCCTGAAGATTGTCATTTATTTTTCAAAGTTGCAGCTACATTCATAGAACTTTTTATATTAATAGCAGATACTACATGAGCCACAATCTTTTAAAGGTTAAGGATCAGGACGGTTCTCTGCCTTTTCTCCGAAAATTGTTTGCCAGATTTTTACTTGCCAACTAACGTTTCGCAGAATATTAATTCACCGAATAATCGTTTGCCAACTTATCATATGATTTTGTTTTATTTCCCAACCTCAGTTAGGTTTGGTCAGCTTTTACAATGCCAACTTTCAAGAACAGAATGTTATAGTGAACAATGTTTACCAAATCAAGTTATTGGAACCTAACCCCTCTAGACCCAGTCGACGGAGCCCCGCCTCGCAGGGCTCCTACTTCTGGGTGGTTTAAAAAAATAACCACGAAGGCGATGGCTGGGTCGAGTTAGCAAGCGAATAGACCCCGACATCCCCTTCGTGGTTATTTTTACCGTTACTTTTACCGCCAAAAGTGGCCACTTTTATCTTTAATCGATAATTCTCTTAATTAATCAAGTCTAGAATCAAGAAAAGTGATTTTAAGAATACTACAGATTATTTACAAGCATGATAGTATTTTAGATTTAATTTTGATGTGATTTAGGAGTAAAAGAAATAAGATGTGGGTGGCGCTAGTTTCGCGTTTAGTGGCGCCTTAACAATAATTCTACCAAATAAAACGTTGTCGTACAAAAATTTGCTAATCGTTAGTTGTCAAAGTGAAACATCGGCGAAACGTTAGTTGCCAAGTGATAATCTGCCTACATTTTTTCGGCGAAAAGGCAGGACACCGATCAGGACATTAGGAATACTATTCAAACAGAAAACCCCGCAGCGTTATAAACTTTGCGCACACGAATACAGAACAAGTCAAAGTTATTTTACAAAGAGTAGAATTTTAGGTTAATGATAGACTTCTAAAAAGATTTATGGATGGACTAAAATTACGTAGAGACAAAACTAGGAATCGTTATTAGCTTTGATACAGTACCTAGACCTTGGTATACCCATAATTTTGTTTATGTAGCCATTACCTTCTCTTTTAATAAAGTAGCAATCCTCTAGCGTATTTAAGAAAATACCTAAGTAAATGTTTTGATTAGTACCTGCTGAATGTGATTTTAATAAGATAGATTTTTCATTTACAAGACGTCATATTAGAAAATATATTATTTATAATTGTGTTATTTCTTAAAAGCAGTGTTGTAAGCTTGTTACATAAAGATTCGTATTTATATGTATGTAGGTATATTTTAATTAAGTGATTGTACATAGTGATCTGATTGTTAGAATCAAAATTAGATACTTAGCTAAAAATTATATGTTAAAAGGTCATTTTGTAAAGACATAGAAAGGATGATTAAAGGTTTCATGTATTAAAGAAAGAAGAAATAAATGTAATTTTAATGTATTTCTGCTTTTATTTGGGTTCTATTTTTATTGATACTGGACCCGAACCCAATTAAGGATTTGTAGCCCAAGCATTAAACTTGGACATGAACGTAATTTGTAGATATGGACCCTACCCTAACGAAATATATTTATGTAGATATAACCATATACCTTTATTTTATTTAAGCTTACAGGTATGTTCTTACTTTAGTACACGTTTTTATGATCAGAGAAGAAGAGAGAGGCTCTATAACGCGTCTTCAAGATAGACGTGGCCTACATACGAAAATACATTACCTTGGTCACAGTGGTGACCTAAAGCACCATTCACTGTAGTACTCGTATTTGTCCTACGATCGGACGTTAGTCAACATGGCTACCATAAAGAAGCTTTCTACTCTACGGGTAAAAAGATAAGTAGTATAAAAACATTGAACATTTAAGGTGTGAGGAACCTATATTGTCATTAGTAGGTAGGTATAGCAAATTACTTTCAGGAATAAAGAACTGTAGATCCATGAAATCAATCAACATCGGCCGCAAGATTTATAAATACCGGGCATAATATCCAAAACTGAGAAAAGACAAAATCATCTTTTATATATAGGTATATATTTTTATATATAGTTATATATTTCAGAATTTTTATCTTCCTGCCCTGATCCCATGCCATTTGGGTTCGGCGCAACTCTTTTATATTTCGGAATGTGTAGCAAATATTCCTATTTATTGAAAAACCATCGATTTAGAATCAGAATAAATCTTTACCTATTCGTTATAAAATCACTTTATCGGTGAGAACGAGGAAGAAAGGTTTCTCACGTTCTGGGCAGTTTTCATCAATTCTGATAACTGCAAGGCACCGCATCTATTTATAAAAATTGATGACATCGGTGACTACCTACAAGTACATAAATATGATTTCTAGAAATAGAAAGAAAATGATATCATCTGTATAGCAGCAATTCCTAAGAATTCACTAAGAAAATATTATGTAAGCTGAAACGATGATGTGTGCCGCCGCATTTCACGTAAGGTCGTAAATGAAGCAGAAAAACTCAATCAAATGTCAATCATTGTGATAAATGCTAAGGTTGCGATTCAGTCTTATATCGCGTATGATGAAGGTGATTCATCACAACGTATCGTGACAGGTGTGAAAACATTCATTGTCATTACTTTGTTTTGTCATGTTATGTAATACGTGTACTAATGTCACGCCTGGAATTCCCGAAGGGCTAAGCAGGGGTGTACTTAATATTTCACCCACATTTCGAGAGTTATGTTTAAGTCCCATAGAGGGCGAGTCTATATAGACTCCGTAGCTGCTTGTGAGAAATTCCACAAATTCATTCTTTGTTTTTTTTAATAGGGTATTATTTCACCGAAAAAACCTAACTAGTCCGTCAGAAATATTAAAAAAAAATAATGGACACGTATTTTTTCTTTTTTTTTACTAAACAAAATATAAGGACGATACAGTGCTTCAAAAAGTCGCGTCAAGTCGTGTGACGTCACAAGGTTAGTACTTTTTCCCACAAAGTGACGTCAAAAACTCATAATCTTTGACACGTGTTATTTTCGTCAATTTTTATTAGTTTGATAAAACCAAAAAACACGTATCCAATATTTTTCGATAATCTAACAGACGGACGAATTAAATTTTTTCGTGATATACCCATTGTGTGACTGTTGTACGCTGTTAATTGTACATCTTATTACTGTTGCCGGAAATGTCCGCCGATGCTGATTTGGGTTGTGATAATTCACTTAATGGAAAAACTAATAGGTACCATCTTGGCTCAACTTGGGAATTTAATCTAGAAAGATCGCTGTATTTCTTTACGTACAACGATTTAATTAAAAATCCGAATTATTTTTAGAAATGAGTTTAATTTCTTACTTCTAAATATGGATCTGGTAACTTACAAATCTACATACACAAAATACTTTGTCCTGAATGACTGACGGATCAACGCACAGCCTAAACCGCTGATCGCAGAGACTTGAAACTTGGAGGGTGTGTTCTTTGTATGACGTAAGCATCCGATAAGAAAGGATTTTCCGAAATTCTACCCCTAAGGGGGTGAAATAGATGGGCAAAGTTTGTATGGGACAACGTGATTCCTTGGTCTAATCTACTTCAAATTTAGCAAAAACCTTTTACCTTTTCACGATGCCTCGCCTAGCGCCAAGCTAACGAAACGTAACGAAATGTATAGTAAAAAGTAGTGATGAGGCTAGCGTCATATCGATGAATGAGAATTATACACATTAAGTTATGTTTTATTTATAATTTTACGGATATAAATAAAAACTGATTAAATATTTCCATATTTGTTTTATTTCACAGTATCCTTAATGAGAAAAAACAATATAAATTATAAGAATCAAAGAAACAAATACGTAACTCAATTAGAGCCATAAGAAATGAGGTACATCTCTAATTGTTTCAAGACGTCATTCTTTGACTTCATTTCAAGTCCTTGGCGCTCAGAACACGTTAAATTCGATTCTGATTAGGGATGTGGTCTATGGTTTTTTTTCTATGTTTGTCTACTCCCGTGTTTTTTAACTACCTAACTACTTCTGTCAACATTTTTTTACCGTAGGTATCTAAGCGGCAGAACTTTTCATTGTATTTATTGTGTATTTCGCCGTGTTTTTCGAAATGGAACGTAAGTATGGATTTCCTACTTATTGCCACCATAATTTTCATGCATACTTTAGCCAGGCCCCGAACATTGGTCGATGACGCGCCAGGTTTATTTTGTAGACGCAAAATGAAGAAATATAGGTAGGGTCGTTTCGCCGGTTTCGCGACCACCTTCAGTAGGCGACCATTTGACGTACTAAGTTTCTTTAAAACAAGATAATAGTATTTGTAGAGGTAACATAAATAAATAAAAAACCTAACGTGCTTTATAAATAATTATGAAATAAGATTTTCTAGAAAGAAAAGTAGTTTAATTTGTACATTATACGTACATTATAATTTTGAAAGAACATGGCGCAGCCATTCGGAATGGCCGTGAATGGCCCATTCCTCGAGGCGGTAGTAGCTACATATGTGTTGGTAATAATAATAAAAGTAATAATAAGTTTTGAATTTGTTTACAGGTTGTAAACGGTTACGCTCTCTCTCCCCGAGCCTTCTACCCAACGAAGATGATTGGGATGTTATGTCCCAATCAATTTTAAGGCCATCCAAAAAACCAAATCTCGGAGGATGTCCCGAAAAATCTGAAGTGGTAATGACAGCAGGGAACACACGCGAAACCTGCAAAGTATGTACGATGACGAAGAGCGACCAAAAAAAAATGAATTATCATTTTTCCAAAATAGTGGAGTCGAGCTTAGAAGACATAGAGCCCTGCATACTGCCTAATGTGTATGCAAAAATAATCGCATTTTTACAAGAACTTAAGGGCAGCCATGACAAGGAAGTTCAATTCGACACTCAAAAAAAATAATTACTTTTCTAGACACGTTAATAATAAGTAAATAATTTCCCGGTTTATAATTTCGTTTTATTTCCTAAGGTAATAAATAACTAGTAAATAACCCAGTCGCGACCGTGGCGTGCAGCTGGGCACGTTTTGGTTTTCTCTCTCTTACCGAATACCTAATAAAAGGACAAATTAATTAATAAAAAAACTTTATAATTTCTTTAATAAGTATAATTTTCTTTCTAATTTTGAGATCAACGTTTGACAAAAATTAAAAACAGTAAAACATAATGAACGCCTAATTAATGCAGATAGTAATAATAATTAAACATTCTTATTTAATTGACTATAGATATGGCTGTAAGTCATTGAACAACCATTGTACATTATGTGTATCCCAAGCCTCTCTCTAATAGTCATAGTTTAAGAAATTTTGTAATATACCTAATTAAGAATAATAGTAAAACATTATTTCACTAATCATTGTTTTATTTTATTTAGGATCACCATTAATCACTAATGAGGAGTAAAAAAATTAACAACTAAGTAATATAAAACTAAGCGAAACGCACTGTATAACAGTTTAGATGTTTATTAAAAACGTTTTTTGCAATTTGCAGGCCAGTGCTAGGTTGATGAAAATTTGATTCGCGGCTGTAAGACGTATGTAGTTACAGAATTATAATGATCAAAAATCAAAATCATCAATACAACCCTCCAAGTTCAACTGTCAAGAATAACTTTTTCATTAAATACTTGACAGTTACATGAACATGGAGGGTTATAATGATGATTTTGATCATTGTAATTCAACAACATAGGTACGTCTTACAGCCGCGAATCAAATTTTCATCAAGATACAAACCTAGCACTGACCTGCAAATATTTGAATTTCGCGTGCTACCCTGGGGCATCCACCTTAATGATAAAGGCTCTTAAATCATGAACATCCTCGTCATCGTCATGGAAAGACTGCGATATAATCAGTGATACAATAAGTGGTTCAAATTGGTGGGTATACAGACAGACAACCAAATTCAAGTAAGTATTTCTAAACAACTCATGAAAGGTAAAGTGGTTATTATTTCTTATTATTATTTCTTATAACTAAAATATTTTCAACGGTGGTATCATTAAGATTATATCGCAGTCTTTCCATGACGAATCTTAATGATGAAAATAATCTTTCCACGCTAACTTGTGTAGCAGGAACTGCTAGAGCTACTTTAGATAAGGCATATAATTTAGGACGGGTTAATTTTTGGCCTTCCCAAAATTCCAAAATATTTATTGAAGATGGAATACGAGGTTCCGCAATAAACTCTCGTAAAATACTTTCAATATCTCCATTTTCATTCTGATGAATCAGTCTTTGTTTAACAAGGTGTGTGTTTTATGTTATTTTATCCTTTTTTCAATTAATTTTTAACAGTCGTGCGTTGGTTTTTTCAAAATTTTTAATTTTGCTTTTTATTTTAAACGTTTTTTAAACTTTTTACTTTTATTTTTTTATCTAAGAACATGCACCAACAAGTCACACCAATACAAGTCAAATTTTCAAATACAAACAAAATATACAATTACAGTGTAGTTTAATTCAGTCTCATTTAAAATATCACAGTAATCAATATAGTACCTACTAATAGTACTTACATGCAAGTAGTCTAGAAAGTAGAATCTTCTTAATTAAATCACAGATAGATTTAAAAAATAATAAAAATCAAATGTTAATAGTAGATTATTAACCAAGGGCTGTATGACATCAATTGCATACGAGGTTTTTGGCGCCTGAGCGAAGCGAAGACGCTAATTAACCCGAGTATGCAATTGATGCTTACGCCCGAGATAAATACTCTGCTTTACATATCGATTGTGAGGTAAGTAAACAACAAGACAGCAGGTTTCAATGAACATTTATTAAGAAGAAAAAAATGTGTATTTAATTATTCGACAACTGCTTTTGCCCTTTCTTTAATAAAATCGGGCGTTAGATCTATGTCTTCGTCACTAGACATGTTTAAAACTTTTGAAAAAGAACTCAAACAAGAAAATTAATTATTTTCGCGATGCTTTCGCGCCTACTAGTAGACTGCCTTTTTTTTTTCACGCACGCAAGCGCGTCAAATCTTGCTGGCCAGTTTGATTTTTAAATCGATTCCATCTAACATACGATGTGGAAAGAAATAGTTCCATATTTAAAATAAAATCTTTATAAAATAAATTGTCTAGATTCCGATTCGAGTAATTAATCGATACCGAGAAAAAAAAAATTAACTTTTTAAAAATATTCTTCGTGCAGTATGAGTATGACAGTTCTTTTTTCAAATTCCAAAACCTATGCTGTAATGATAGTCATACACCCCGGCATTCAGGGGTGTAAGGGTGTACTTACAGAGCAAGAGATATGTAAAAATACGTAAGTAGGTACCTACCTAAAAATAATCCAAAACAGTTTAGGTAAGTTCACGTAGTTTATTATTACCTATTTCAAGTGATAGTTGTGAAAACATGGAGCAACACATAAATAAACATTACAAATACGACACATGTATCTAGTTTGTTTTCTTATTTTTTGCTTTGAGCATTCTTTGCATTTTCGATAATGACCTTTGTTTACGGGCATATGCTCGACTGTGCTACCAGGCAGTACTCTTATAGGATTATTCTTAACACTGCAGGGTACTTGGGGATGTGTTAATGCTAATGGTTTGTATTTTTGGATTATTTGTCGTATAACATTTAATTGGAAATTAGCAATAGGTGATTTACTCTGATTAGTTACTATTTTATATGAAAAAAAAGCGTTTAACATATGCATGTCTACAACATGAAAAAACAGCTTTTTGTACCATTTTAAAGATTTTCTTATACATTGCACTGAACTCAATAACATATCAGCTGTGTCTACACTTCCCATATTACTTGAATAATCTAATACGGCTTCTGGTTTTAAAATCGGCAAACCAGTGACGCGATCCTCCTTCAAAGATGGCAAAATTCTCCCATCATGAATACTGGTTAACATATATATATCCTTTTTATCGCGCCATTTGATAGCCGTCAATGGTGGATTGGATTTTGTGATAAGCTCACCTTTTTTTACTTTTTGGGTCAGAACAGGCATTCCCGCTCTGTTTTTTTTTACTGTACCACATGCGTATATTTTATTGTCATGTAAATAACGAAATAATTTTGGACTAGTAAACCAATTATCAATATACAAGTGTCTTTGAGTCCCAAAAAAGTCTTTAAGCAGTGTAGCAACTACTGCACCGCCCACACCCAAACTAGCTGGATCCGTGATAGCACTTGTTGCACCGCAATAAACTATGAAGTCAATAATAATGCCGGTGGTCACGTCACAGAGAACAAATAATTTTATACCGAATCTGTTCCGTTTTTTAGGAAGATATTGTTTAATAATTAACCTCCCTTTAAAGGGAACAATACTTTCATCAACACATAGATTCCTATAGGGCGTTAACAAAGTTTTATATTTATCGCGGGCGTGATTAGTAACTAATTCGATTTTTTGTAAAATAGAGTTTTGATTTATTTGCATTGGGTTACTAAAATGTAACATTCCTAAAATACTACAAAAACGATTTCTAGACATTAGGTTGCCAAACATAGGTGACAACAACAGCGGGTCCGTAGACCAGTGCTCTTCTATAGTTAAATGATTATTCCGAGCCATCAACATAATTACGGCAATAAAGATATAAAATTCGGGTACAGTTACATCATGCCATCTCTGCAGTCTTGAATGTGAAGATAAAGGTGTTCTAAGAATAAAATAATTATGAAATTGATTTATATGACGCACAATCTGCGTCACTAAATTTGTGTCCAAAAAATGTTCAAATATATCTAATTCTGTGCAATCTCCATTCATAAAATTAATATTTAGCCCGGACATAAATTCGTTAAATGGTTCCAATATGGGTGTAAAGGACTCTGATGACCATGTTTGTTGCTCCTGCTGTCCGGTGGCTGAACTTGTTGCCTGCGACACGGTTACTGAACATAATGCCTGCCGCACAGTTACCTCGTCGGTCGATGACTGCCGCACATTTACCTCGTCGGTCGATGACTGAAAATAAACAAAGCAATTATCTATAATATGTATGTATTTAGAAATATATAAGTATGTTTATCAGTTGTCTAGTACCCATAACACAAGCTCTACTTAGCTTGGGACTAGATGGCGTTGTGTGATAGTTGTGGAATATTATTATTATTATTAATTATTTTATTTCAAGCAATCCATTATTGAGATGAGAAGATCTGCTGTACTTATATGGGGACGCGCTGGTAAAAGGACAGTTATTATATATTACGCTATAGATATCGGGCTTTGATCAAAGTTACACTAAAAAAACCATTCCGATAGTTCGTTTTTTGTTTCGGCGTTGCGAACTAGAAAGAGGGAAGACCGATTTGTCTGCTCATAAACATCCACCCGCAATGACTTCAGTTTATCCGTGATCATGGTGCTTGTAACAGCGCCGAAATATCGGGAACTCGAAACAACAATCAAACATGGTAAATATCCCGTTTATGATATTAATAGTAGCCATGTCAGTTTAAAAACTTAAAAAGTCAAGAGTAAAAAAAAAAAATAACACCAAAATTGTTTAAATAAAAAAAAGTTAAAAACTAAAACCCGACTACGACAAAAAAACGACGCTGAAAAAGTTTGAAACAAGATTTTAAGGATAGAACAAAAAGAAAAGCCGTAGTCACACGGTATTAAAGTGTTTAGGTTGGTACCTATAACGTGTGACTACGGCTTTTCTATAAAATAGATAATTATCGGGCTCTGATCAAAGTTACACTAAAAAAACCATTCCGGTAGAAATACCTATTTTACAAGGAGTTTTAAGTCCCCAGCGGGCGAGAAATATTCATTCTTCAAGCAACGCTTATAAACCGTATAGCAATAAAAGCCTGGCCTGGCGCGATCAGGCAAGTGAGAAAGCGAGCCGTATGACCACAGCATAATACCTACACACACACACCATGTGATGATGTGTGTAGGTACAAGCACAAGATATCTGAGCCATTACTTTTAATTTTTCATTCAGAATTGAATCTTACAAATATGTACCTACAATGTAATCATTTGAATAAACGTTATTATTATTATCAAGTTGGACATACCTCAGAATCATCGTCTTCTGGTGCAACATTCTCCACAAAAGACTCCGAGTCCGATTCCACACCTTGTAGAATGCTTAAAAGCTCATCGGTATCCATTTCTTCGTTCATGTCAATAACTTACATATTTCTTTACCTATGTAGTTAACAAATATTGCTGCAGACTGCACTGCACTATGACAAAGTGGCCTTGACAGCCATACGTTTATGACGTCACAGAACGTCTTCCATATTAGTCCGTGGCGCCCGGGGTACTGACAACCATAGACTTATCGCTGACAACCAATTATTTTGTAGAGATGGGAATATAATTATCGATAAGGATTGCCAACAACTATATAATTCCGGTTCGGCACATATCCGACGGTCGAAATTCATCTAGTTTCCCTTTGTTATAAAGTAGTTATCTAAGTTCATATTTTACTGACCTCAAATTGTTTTCGATAATAATATTTCTAAATATTTCAACGGGTGAAATCAAACAGTTTTAACTTTCGCGTCACATCACTGGCCGACTACATATAAAGTCCTTGGCGTTCTGGGGATATTAAAAATGTTCGCAGTTTTTGTTTTTGCCAATTTTAAGACAATTAAGGGCTTCTTTTGTGTGGGAAAATAAAAAAACAGGGTATTAGACAGTGCTTTTAAATAATAAAATGAAAAAAGGCCTGTTAAATACAGTAAATTTATTTTTATAACATATGTAGAATGAAGAGCTTCTAATGAAGTCGTGGCGCTGGTGGCACGAAAATCTGGAACTTCTATTGATGTCCGTGGCGGTGAAAAGGTTAGAATTGACGGAAGACGCGTTTCGTATTTTATTGTTTTTTTTTTAACATATTTTGGGGTTGGTTTGCTTTGAAGTTGATAACAATACTCCGTAATGACTTTTGATTTAAATTACACATGTTTGAAAACTCAATCAACCTACGCAAATGAAGTTGCTTTATTTATTGTTGGACAGGAATTTTCTAAGCTGGATACATGCGGGATATTACTTACATTAAAATTGGGAGCCATGATAACATATTGCATCGAATAAGTGAAATCTATCGCTCATACGATGCATTACAGTGGGTACCCACTATTTTTTTGCTGCGGCGAGGATGAATACTACATTTCTATACCCCAGTGCGATCCTAAGACCAAACAACTGCTTAAAAAACGGTATCGGCTGCAAGTTTTTATTCTTACCGTATTTAAATGATTAGGAAAGGAGAAGAGAATAATCTGTTCTGTTATGTTCGCTGTTTAGGCAGTTTTATTAGGCGACATGTTTGCGAAACAATCGAGCGCAGCTTAGTGCCGACAGTTATTTACACTTGCAAGATACGATAAGGAGATAGGAAGATGATGCTGATCAGCTGGGTCAAAAGGTAGTGCTGCCTTCTTTTACTGGGGACCGCGCTGTATGCATGAGCGGACACAAGGCGACATGACGTATGTGCTACGGTCGTCCCGCTCTCTTTTTAACATTTACTTGCAATTCTCGATGGGATGAAATCACGGAGAAGCTTTTGTCTGGGCAAATAAATTATGACAGGATTTTTCACAACAACATCTAGCATATGAAATCTACAGTAAATGTGTGGTCATAATAGGAGATCCTGCATTAGGAGGACAAAGCCTACAGCAAATTAATTTATCTCTTTCCACCGTCGCGCGTCGATAGTATTGTCTCGTTGGAAATAGAGTGATAATAATTCTGAGCTTATCTATCAATATAAGAAATTCAAAAAATCCAAAGCTATGTTATGAGTTGGCGCAAAAACTAAGTACTGCACAGATTCTGTTCAAATTTTGCACAAATATTCCTTACAAGGCATTTTCCCAAGATAGACTATTATATTAACACGCTACTCGTTAAAAGGGGTGAGCATTATTGCATTATGTTAGAAAATGAAATCTCAAATAATTGTTTGACATTTCAGTCCTGCCTATGAACGCCTATTTTAATCAAGTGTCAACTGGAGTAGGCAAACAGCATAGTGGGTATGTGACTGTGAGCTCTGTGAGCTATTGGTCTCCAGTTCTAACCCCAGTGTTGGATTCACTCTTGCAATTTTTTTGGATATTTTTTTATGCACTGAGATTTCAATTTTTGTTTTGTATTGAAATCCTTTGCATTTTTTTTAAATTTTGTTCTTTAAATATTTATTAAATATTTAGAATCACCTGTAAAACATAAAGCTAATATTAGAATGAATCCACCAATATTGTGGGTAAAAAGATATTTATGTATATTACAGAGGATACATGCAGTGACATGTATTGAATGAAATCAGTACCTATTAAATCTACTAATTACAAAATGTTAAAAAAAGTATTTCAAAATGTTAGCAAAAGGTCCACTCTAAATTAAGACGTTGCAACGTTTCAAATCCATCATACCAATGTCACTTTTTGTGTTTTTAAAGTCGGTTTTTTTTTTGCAAATTTTTATATTTATTTTTCCATTTTTAGTTGTTATATCCTATACAAATATTTACTATGCATTTAACATTCAACCAAGAAACCAAACCCTTAACCTTCAAGATTCCCTTATTACTGCTTTCAACTCCTAACCGTTGAGGAGTAGTACCTACCATAATCAGTTATTCAGCTCACCTAGATAACCTGAAAGAATACAACCAAATATGCGTCCCTATGATATGTTATTAAGGAATTATCCTCAAACTCTTAACCGTTAAGGAGTTAGATATACTTTCCATCATCTGCTCATCAACATGAAGTGATAACCTAATACTCTGAAAGAATACAATTATCGCTCCATAAGTAGGTATAATTTTGAAAGAATTTTCTTTTAACTCCTAACCGTTGAGGAGTTGTACCTTCCTTCATCACCAGCAGTGAATCCACATGATATTATGATGATCAGACGCAAATACTTAAACAGCTTTAAAAAATGTATGGAAAACGTCATAAGTGCCTATAAAATTTGAGGGTTGCTTTTGATTTCTCAGGGAACCTATCATCAGATCATGAATTGGTGACAATGGGACTACCTGGGGAGTATACCCTATCGAACACAAAAATAATTTTGAAAATCGATCCATAGACGGAGATATTGCTGAACAAACATAAAAAATATAAACATCCGAATTGAGAACCTCCTTCTTTTTTTAGAAGTCGGTTAAAAAATTACTTAACATAGGATATCCCATGTCCCGTACTCACTCAAATTTAATAACAACTCTCCAATATTACAAAATTAAACTTCGTAAAATAAGGACGAGAATATTCTTATTATCATTATTTTATTTATTTACTTCTTGAAAGAAAATTGCTTTATTAAACGTAACTTTATTATAAGTAGTACGCACCCTAAATTACGACAAATTAGTATGTATAATGGTAAATAAACGGGGAGCTAAATCGGAAATAAATTGAATTAAAATGGGAAAGAGATAGGTACCTCTTTCACATTAATTTATTTTAATCGTGATATTATGGGCCAATCTTTCTGAAGATATTCAAATGTTTTGAGGCTCTTTACAACAAAATAGTGAAAATTATGGTGGATCATATTTGTTTGTTATGGTGAGTTCCGTCGACGATTCATGAATTCGTTAATTAATAAAGACAATAAAAAAAATATTGTTTCTGTTTTGCACCTAATGTGTAATGTCTCTGCATCACCAGGTAGACTGTGGAAAATGCACAAGGCATTAAGTCCGCCTCTGTACGGTTTTATTACTTGTACATAAAGTTTTAATAAATTAATAAATATTGATGTTTTAAAATGATTATTTATACTGTTCTTTTGACCTTTCTAATCTTCATCTTCTTTGTCGTGTGGTTAGTGGCTAACCTTGTGTCAGATGTTTGATGCTTGCCATAGTCCTCTGACTTTGGCTTTACATGCTGTCGAGAAATATCCCTCAGGCATACTGGTTTCCCGTCGGGGCCGCGGGTTGTACACTAGTTATCGCGGCCTCGACATAAAGGGGTAAGAAGGAACATGGGTGGTTTTTAGTCAGTAGAAGTCTGACACTCCCTTTCGCTCTACCCAAGAGCGGGAGGGGTTATTCTATGATTGTCTACCCGCCAAAAAAAAATAAAAATAATAAAAGGCATACTGGTTTCCCGTCGGGGCTGCGGGTCCCGTCGGGGCTGCGGGTTCGGTCGGGGGTGCAGGTTGTTCGGAAGAGATACCGCGGCCTCTGCACAAGGTCTAAGAAGGAACATGGGTGGTTTTTAGTCAGTAGAAATCTGACACTCGCTACTATTCTGCCTAGAGTGGGAGGGGTCACTTAATGATTTCCCACCCCCAAAAAGACAAAAAAGGCATGCTGGTTTTCTCACGTCATTTTCCTATCTAGTTATCGTAACAAACACTAATTTACGACTTCGGCTAAAAGGTTGTAAATAGAATATTGCGTTGGTAGCGCACCTATCTTTATTAATTCAATAAAAGTATCATGGAAATAAAGGCAGCCTCTACAAGACCCAATAATATTGTAATTTATTTAAATTAAGCTAGCAACGTTGATTTTATTAAAACTGTGGTACAGTAATTCCATGTGACGGCGACATTACTTCAAGATAATTTACTTACTAGGGCTTTTAGGGTGAAAACTTCAAAGTAAGTAAACATACACGCGGCATGTTTAATTGATGTGGGCGCAACGTTTTACAGTGAGTGCTGATGAAAATATTGGTTGTTAAGCCACGCGGGCAAGTACGTGTACCTTTTGCCTACTGTAAAGAACATACCTCGGTAGGTAATAAATAGAGTGTAGTATGTTCAGTGGCTAATAGTGTCTATGTCCTGCTATACCCTCATTTTGGGCTCTGGGCAACATGCAAACTAATTGTTGATACCTACGGTGAAACTACTTGATAAAGACCCAGGATCGTCAAACCACATCTCTCGTAGTGTAACCAGTCCAGCAATTATTCGCTTTGCAAACTAGTAGGTACTTCTCTGAAGCCGAAAATAAAAACACCGAATGTACAAATAATAATAATAATATTCCACAACTATCACACAACGCCATCTAGTCCCAAGCTAAGCAGAGCTTGTGTTATGGGTACTAGACAACTGATAAACATACTTATATATTTCTTAATAATACATACATATTATAGATAAATTACACCCAGACACAGAACAAATGACCGTGCTCATCACACAAACATTTGTCCTTACCTATTTAAAATACTACGACCTTGTCCTATTTAAAATCTTCTGTCGCTTAAAACACTCACTGCCATAGTGCTTGCTGTGATCATTATGGAGTGTATTTATTTTCTTAGATAGCAGAGTAGGTCATTAGTTAACTACTAAAAAACAATTGTGTTGTTTGTGTTACTATAAACACTAACAAGTCTGCACTTTCATGAAAAGTAACTGCAAAGTTAAAATTGCAGGCATTGTCCTACCCTAGAATAGGATAACTTAAAACTTAATTACGTACCCGCGATCTGGTTCTTCTTCTACCCTTAATGTATTTTTTTAAATTAGGCAATATAGCTATTTTTTTCCTTTACTCTTTAGTTTTCTTTTAATCTAAACTAAATATTTAATGTTGACGTCTACCAACGTCACAGTGGTTTAAATATAAATAAATCAAACAATATAGAAACAACTGACTGAGCAATGATACAGGTGCGATCGAAATGAATTTGGGATCTTGGGGCCACTAACACGGCCTGGTTTGGTTTGAATCGTGAACGGTGACGGGGGCTTCGTACATTGGCTTCGCTTGTTCCTATCCCTCAGCTGCCACTCTTAGAACCAAATATGTATACGTCAAGATGCCTTTTAATTTGGAGTGTTGGAAATCATCAAATGACTCCTCCCGCTTTAGGCGGAGCGGAATTGAGAGTCAGACTTCTACTACTTTTATACATTACTTCTACTTGAATAAAAACCACCACCATCACCATCATCTTCTTAGCACTCTGTGTTCGGGGCCGCGGTATCTCTTTTGAACAACCCGCAGCATGTGTCAGGGTGCCTTACAATATAAAACAAGCTTAACTAGTTTAATTGGTAATTAAATTTAAATTGACACAATTTTACCGAAATGTATCGCAGCTGTAGAAGTTCCCGCCGCGGGAGCCGCTCCGGGCGTCGCTCGGGGGTCTCGCGATGACCTCCGGCCACCGTAGACGCGGGCCTGTGGACAATGAGTGATGGGCTAACTCGCCGTCCGTCCGTCTTACGACGAAAACAGGCCGTGTCGAATGCGCGTTCGTGTTCCACGCGCGCCTCAAAGAGATGTCAGCAACATGGGAGGGGCCCGAAAGGGCCGACGCCCGTCGGAGCCGCAGGTTGTACACTAGTTATCGCGGCTTCGACATAGAGGGCGAAGAAGGAACATGGGTGGTTTTTAGTCAGTAGAAGTCTGACA
Organism: Diarsia rubi; assembly: GCA_932274075.1. NCBI lineage: Eukaryota > Metazoa > Arthropoda > Insecta > Lepidoptera > Noctuidae > Diarsia > Diarsia rubi. Next base: position 10,696,766 of record OW026424.1, on the reverse strand, counting down.
CTCCCTTTCGCTCTGCCCAAGAGCGGAAGGGGTTAGGTATTCGATGATTTTACACCAGCCAAAAAAAAAAAAAGCTGTAGAAGTTCAAAACAGGTCAAAGGCTTTGTAGTTTACTATACATCGATATATACAATTATGCTACGTAGAACGTTTACCTTACCTTCGTATTTTGTGACATACTGGCAGATTTTAATTTTAGATATGAATAGTTTGTTTCATGCGTCATATCCGTCATTCAAAATATACCCAGTTTGTAAAAAAGTTTATTAAAATTGAAACTGTCAGAAAATATACACATACAAGAACTATGTATTTATTTGGCTTTGGGAGAAAATATCGCTGGTAAATAAATATATCCACTCAATGAAGTCCGTCGGTGATTGTGTTATTACTGAAATTGGCAAAACCGTTGACCAATTTATAGTGGCAGTAGGCCCAAATGCTATTGCTTTTTCTTGGTCAATATGTAACACTTCATCAATAAGAGCAAGTACCTAAGTATTTTAAACGCATCAGAAACAACCCTAAACCACCACTTATAAGTCTTCTTTCACACCGTAACGATTTTTCATAAGAACTTTCAGTTTAAGGGGACAACAGGAGCTAAACGCGAGTTTTATAATGCGTTAAAGTATGTGATTCACTGCAGCATATTCTTCAGGATATATGCTAGTGACATAGTGTTTTGAAAACATATCAAAACTAATTTTACTCGATAGAAAAAAAATCACGAAGAAACCTTTAAAAATCATTTAGTAAAACCATACTAATTTTGGCAAATAATTCTACAAGCAACATACTAAGTTCAAGTGTTATATTTATTTCAATCAATAGTTTTTTTGTCAATCGCATATTCTTATTCCCGAACATAATTTTGTATGGTGATAAAAAATCGCGCTGGACAGATCTATCACAGAAATTAAGTAACGCTCAAGTTTTGTTTCTTATAATTATATTAAATAATTAATTAATTCCTTTTGTATGTAGCTACTAAGAGATAACTATTAGGACTTTCATAAGATAAAGTAAAAAAGCACAAACAGGGTGTGCTCGTAAAAAGAGTAATTGCCAGCAAAATGTGCTACGAGACATGTGAAAGAGGTAAGATAAAGAATATACGGCTGCTACGGTATCTTAATTAAAAAATATATAATAAAAGCCTCACTTGGAGTTAGAAAGGCTGATAACATTCATAAGATCAGGCTAAAGATCTTAAAAAATAATATTAGGAAATTGGAAACTATTAGGAAATAAAAAACGTAAATGAAATGAATTTTTTATTTGCAAATATAAATCTATACTTACACAACATTCATAAACATACACTGCAATAACACACACACAACGTACACTCCCCCAATGCACCGAATTACTCATTGAACGGTTCCGTTGTCTCAAGGGCCGGTTTCAGAGGGCATTATGTCAAAGAGTATAGTAATATTGTAGGTACTCCTTGAAGCAGCTCGCATTGCGTGGAGGTTCCTCTCTCTGGACCTCTTACTACCGGTACTTGGACCCTGTTCTCAACACTGTTGGACCATTACGTTTACATGTTGAGCGTTAAAAAACACTGCAGCGGTGCGCAGCGCGCCTTCCACTCCAGTGATGCCACAGAAAAAAGAATTGCGTAGACCTAAGAGCTGAAGAAAACCTCTCCACTTCGTGAGCACCTCAGGGATAGTGTAAAGTCCTCTTCTCATACAGAAAAGGAATGAGCATTTATCACCATTCTTACGAGTTCAGGTTTTTCAGTGGTAGACATACGAGTAGGCACAGAAAGTTTATTTCTCAAATTGGCTAATAACTCTATAAATGGCTCTATTCTCGAAGTAACAACACTAAAATCTACTAATCAAAACTAAAATTACCAATTTTAATAAAAATATGCCTACGAAACCGACAAGTCTCACGATCTTTTTACTCGACTGCGGGACGCAAAGGATTAAGGAGGGTAATGTGTTTATCAGTCTATGTATGTATGTATAATATGTATGTTTGTTTCTATGAGGCGTTCTAGAGACCAAATGTGTAGGCCGATTTTGATAATTCTTACGTCAATCGATTCGTCTTAACCTTCCGAGTGTCACTAAAGACATGACAGTAATCAAAATTCACCACAGCGACAACCAGACGCCCTAATATCAAAATTAAAAAAAAAGTCGATGAACTATGTCAAGTGGAGTGTCGTTAAATAGGTATTTTAAAATCATCTTTAGGTTCCTTTTATAATTTTTCATTTTAAATAATAGTTTAGGATATATGTATAACGATTTAAAGTTGTTTAAGAAAACAATCATTCTCATTTTTCTTAACTTATTGATTTAAGTTTTTATTTCAGGTATAAACGATATACAAACAAAAAAACAGTGAAAAAGCCTGAAGAAAAAATAACTTTTATTCATCGCCAAGTCGCCGAGTAAAATAAGTTTACCACCAAGCTCGATAGATGGCATTGTTCATTTGAATCGCGGTGTTAAGATTCTCCGCGTCTACTTGAATTCTTTGTTATGGATTTAAGTTTTCATACTTTACAACAAATTTTAGCTCACTAACTGCCGCACTCAGAGAGTTTTAATGATTACGTAAGCCATCACTTAGTAAAGAATTTGACAGTTTGTCATAAAAAAGTATTTCAAATCTTTACGTGATTTAAGTGACGGCTTAAGTAATCATTAAATATTTCTGAGTACCGCAGTAAGAGAGAATAGTTAACTGACTTTAACTTTCGTACGTAAATTTGAAAATATTTTATTTGGATTCCTATTGTTTTTTACCCGACTGCGGCGAAGCCCAAAAGTAGGGTTATGTGTTTGGCGTGTATGTATTGTAATAGGTTGGAGAAAAAGTTTCTTCGCATTTTTTAAGAAAATTCGAAACATTTTTTAATATAGTTTATTTACATTCAACTAAAGTATACATAGTTACGTACCTGTTCGATAACTTTTTGCCATCTTGTAGGTAGGGACATAATCCTATTGCTATAGAAATTTTGGGACTTCTGATCAAAATACCGCGACAAGTGGTTTTGGCAGTCCTCTCGTGATGTTAACCTGACACTTCCTAAAGAATTCTGGAGAGACCGAAACAGGTGGAAATCTGAAGGTGCAAGGTCAGGACTATACGGCGGATGCATAAACACCTCCCAGCCAAACTCTCTTACATTTTGCTGAGTGGCTTAAGATGTGTGAGGTCTAGCGTTATCATGATGACAAACCACACCCCTTCTGTTGTTTAATTCCGGCCGCTTTCTCTCAACTTCTTGCTTTAATCTCATCAGTTGTTCGCAGTAGAGTTCAGAATTCCTTGTTGCGAGTTAACCCGGGTTTCGCCACAGTCTGTGAAGCCTGACCGGCCTTTGACCACGACCTTTTTTGCACGTTCTTGTCGTACGTGATCCACTTTTCATCACCAGTTATCAGCTTCTTCAAAAATGGTTCGGTTTCATTACGTCGTAATAAAGAATCACAAATGAGTACACGGTTCATTAGGTTTCTTTCAGTAAGCTCGTGAGGTACCCAAATATCGAGCTTTTTTGTGTACCTAGTTTTTTTCAAATGCGCCAAGACTGTTTTGTGGTCAATTCCTAGTTTTGACACTCCACTTTTGCTCCACTTCTTGCTCCACTTTTTCAAAAATGGCATCCATTTTATCCGTAATAGGGCGACCAGCAGGGCTATTGCGTATCTTTTAAATGACAGTGGCTATCATATTGTCTATGGATTAACTTTCAAATTGGTTATGGTTTAGTACAAAATGGAATCATTTGACAGTAATTGATAGGCACTATAGGTTACCCACTGTCGTTTAAAAGATCCGCAATAGCCCTGCAGAGCGACGTGCATCTTTGACATCAAAATTTCCGGATTGAAAACGCTTTAACCAAATTTTTGCTACCCTCACAGACACTGCACTAGGTCCATAAACATCGCAAATTATTTTCGCGGCTTGCGTTTCATTTTTACCTTTTTTGTTGTAAAATTTTAAAATGTATCGAATTTCTTCATTAGATTCACTCATCTTTACGGTACGAAAAACAAATGAAAATCACACATTTTCCTAATTTGAATTTGGAATTATGTTCTTTAAAATTTAAACTTTCAATGATACCAAAACCAGCCAGATACAAATAGTATAGCCAAAGAGATTTTATTACAAGTTCATACATACTATAATGCGAAAAGACTTTTCCCCAACCTAATATGTATGTATGTATGTCCGTTTTTTGTTCCCACATAATTCCTAAACGGATGAAGGGATTTGAATAAAATATACGTCGTTAGATTCGTCTTGATGGCGCTAGTGTCACCGGCTACATTAAAATTAAAAATCTAATAAATTTGCGGATTTTGGGGGCGATATCACAAGAAACTAAAAAACCCGACTGAAAAAACTGAAAACAAACAACAAGCACATTTTCAATTAATCAAAACTTGGAAGCAGGCGGGGTCCATTCTATTATCATTCCATAATTTAATATTCAAACGAACCCCCCTGGGTTCGTTTGAATACTTATTAAATTATGGAAGCTTCCAAGTTTTTAAGTCGGGTTTTTAGTTTTCTAACTACTTTTTTTTAAATATAATTGATGAGTTAAAACATTGACTGACTAAAGTAGGTAGTAGTTACATATTAAAAGCCATGCCGCAAAATGTAAGTAGGTACGGGTACCTAAGTCTGTTGTTCTCGACCTGACAATAAAACATGGGTACAGTCATAACTCATCCCCAAATATTCAAAGTTATGCTGTTACATATCCCACCGCATATTGTACCTTTGTTCTACCTGTCTTGCCCCAACCCGAACTCTGTAAGGTCAAAGTGTTTAATTTATAGGCAGGTACTCGCAAAACCAAGTACATAAATGATCCAATTTACATGATCCAAAGCAATCACGATCTAATAGAACAAATTCAAAGAGGATATTCGATGTATTTTTAAAGATTAAAAAAATAGTTACACAAAATAAGTTCCTTTCTATCGGATTAATACGACGCGTTCTGTACTTTTGTTACATTTATTAGCATAGAACCAACGACCATAAAGTGGCTGTATGGTCGTTGCATAAAACAAAATAAAAAAAGATGATTGTATTGATAATTAAATGGCCAAAAAATATATACAACATTTGAAAGAGGAACTATAAACAAACAAGAATAGTCTGGAATTAAAAAAAAAAGAAAAATAATATTCAAGATTTGAATTAGGAACAGTAAAAATACGCATGATTAAGCCCGAATTTTTACCTTTTACCAAGTTGCGTGATTTGTAGAGCAGATTTTTTTGTTGGTGTTGATGAACTTATCTATTTACGAATAATTCAGTGCTAGTTAAATAATTAAACTTAATACTATCGACAATGTTTAGGCCAGAAGAACAACAAGTGGAAATATGCTTACTCAAATCTAATTTGGAAGAAATAGAAAATGAATTGGTCGTGCAGGTAAGATTTATCTATGTACTAACTACTGATCACAAATTAAAACATGAGCTGAAGTTAAATGGGAGACCAATATTTGATTGATGTCTTTTTCCCGTGACACAAAACACGCCCTTACTTTCTAAACTATCTCCAATTTGGTTGGTATTCATTGAAAACAAAGTTTTGTAAATGTATCAGGTACACATCTACTTACTGCTATTGAAGCTCCTACTGTATAATTTATAGCAAATATGACAAACACATAAACAAAGGATAAATACGTAGGTATTAAGTACGTAGTGCCTACTAGGTAGGTAGGTACAACTAGATTGTAACTTATTATCTATTCCATAATAATAATGTTAGTCATTGTTATTAAAGAAGTGAAGAATATTATTATTCCACAAATAAACTGATTGTAATGGAAGAATAATAATGAATAATGTCATCAATTCTTCCATTACAATTTGCCTGAGCTTCACGAAAGTGCAATAGGTATGCTATCTTCGTATCATTGCTTGTATCAAGTCTTGTGCAAGCGTGGTGCCTGTCTGTATGAGAAGCGGCTTTTGCCCAGCTGTGAGGCAGTAATAGGCTGGTATTAGAACGGAAGGTACAACAATACACAGGTCCCTAACCTTTAGGTATCCCTAGTAACTAACTGATGTACCTATAATAGCTGACACGGGTTAAACAGACGCACCTGATGGCTGAATAAATACGAACTAAGTAGCTGTATTTCACGTGATCCGGATGCGGTTCAAGCACTGCAGAAGTGCAGAACCGGTCGCCATGTTGCCACAAGCTTATCTACCGGGCGTCCTATATTGCTCATAGTGGTCATTTACGTTAAAGTGAATGCGACAAGGTAGCCCGCGAAATTCGTTTTTCTTACGTTTTCTGCAATTTGCCGGTCAATGTGTGCTGCGGGATGTGTAAAAAATAAAGGGTTCACAGGTTTTGTATGTCAAATGTTTACTAAGTGACGGCTTAAGTAATCATTGAATGACCCTGAGTACAGCTGTTAGCTTCTCATCGTTCAGTGACACTGTTAGTATCTCGTCACGATTGGCTCAGTGGTTGAGCGATGGACTGCTGCGCTGCGTGTCGCGAGTTCAACCCCCGTATGGAACAAAATATTTGTTTGGCTTACAGATACTTGTCCTGGGTCTGGGTATTTATGTATGTGAGTTTAAATGTTTGAAAACTCACCCAAAATACGAAAGAAATTCTTATTGTAGGGCAATGTTTTTTTTGAATATCATTATTATATTACATAATCTTACTTATTCAGTATTATTTAACACTTCAGCGATCAGCGTTGCCCGCATTGGATGCAGAGAACGAGCAGAAATACCGGGAGACAATGACCGCACTGAGGGTGACCCGTTCATTGAACACAGAAATTGAATGTCTGAAACTTGAAAATGGTAAAGTATTTAATAGTTATGAAGAATGTAACGTAAGTTTTGCAAGACATCCAATGTCAATCTGTCTTCAGAAATGAGATCATTATATCTGATATACGTTACTAGCCTCTGCGATCGCACTCCTGGGATAAGGCCTCTCCACATGAAAAACAGTACCTTTATAGATTCATCCTGTGCGTCTGTCTGTCCGCATGGCACACCCATTTTAGTCCGAGACTGTTAGCACCGCATAACTTTGCAAAGCAGGGTTTACTATGAACCACTACACAAAAGTAAAATTAGGATTAAAGCAGAAATAGGGGTGTCTTGTCCGTCCATACATGTAACTCTGACTCCTGAAAAAAAAATCCACTTGGATAACTTTGTGGCATGCCAAGTGTAGGTATGTAACGAAATTGTTTTCCCATATGTTTTGTCTATTACACGGTACTACTAGCAGTTTTGTGCTATTTTTCTATTTGACATAGCATTTTCATGTTTAAAAAAGAATACAACGGTAATGAGTCGTAAAATAAGAAGAAACTGCAATTTATGGCTGACTGGCGTTGATACTCATAGCATGGTAATGTTTTTCTTTCGACGATGACGATGGAACGAGCTGACTCAAAAACAAGTCGCTAGTTACTTATGATTAGGGTTTAATGAAATCTGGGACACCGACGCAGACAGCGAATTCGATTCCTATCGGTTCCTAAAAACGAGCCGACTTGGGACTGGTTTACAAAAAAACCTATATGTATAATCTATTTGTTGCAGTCCGACTGACTGCTAAACGTATGCAGTTAAAGCGTCAGAGCGATGATATAAGCAAAAGCGTAGAACGAGCCCGGGAGACTCAACGTCAACTGTCTAGTGCTCTGAAGCAAGAAACTGAGGAAACAGAACTCCTCATGTAAGTTTAAAGCCTTTGACATTTGGAGTTTTGGCTATCACAAGATTTAATTAGTTTCAGACTACCGTTTAGTGTGTGTACAAGTACATCTTGAGTAATTAGTCTTTGGTCTGCTTGCAGTACTTAACCGCTTTAGTGGCTTTAAATTTTGGTAATTTTGCATAGTGAGGCTATCCTAAGGTGGCACTCGAAACGGAGATTATTATTTATTTTACTGCAAATTATTTTGGCCTACTTACTCTAAATAATATTAGTCCTACCGATTTCGCTCACGGAGGCAAATCTCAGCGGATATTAGCCATCGGCACACTCACCCTCATTCTCATAGTCCGATGGGACGGCTATATACTGCCTGAGAGAGAATAAAACAATAAACTTTTTCGCACGACCCGGAGGTCAAACACAAGACCCCACACTCGGCAGTAGAGCTTGCAATCACAATACACAAATTTAAATTTCAGTCTTGGTAATTAAAATCAGAACAAAAGACTCGGTGTCTCCGAATGTAGGTGTAAAATTGGTTCATTGGTTTTCCATTCAAGGGTGCTTATTACTGATTTGTCTTGACACCAACACAAGACAACGAGAAATGATTTGTTAACAGGAAAAATAATTTAGCTTACTCGACCTCAATGAATAAAAGTAAGTGGATCTCGTATTTTCATTGTACATTAATGGGCTGAAGTAATGACCTATGTAATGTACGAGTACAACCTTATTTATAAATCTATGAGTACAACGCATGGTACTTATACTGAAATACTTTTCGTCTACACTGATGCATACTATAGCTACGAGTTGAGTTTTAAATTTTGGACTAACACGTAGCAGTCATATAATTCTGATATCGCATTAAACATTTTTGAGGTCTGCCTGACTTTGTGATCCTGTTTGGTTGTTTAACATATTATTATCTTCGCCTTAGAGTGAAAACCTCGGGAATATTTTTTTTTTTTTTTTTTTTTATATTACGTTTCTTGATTATTAAGTTTGTTAATTCGATATATTAAGTCCATATTAATTAATAAGACGCCGTACAACAACAGTTACTTATTTTACACTTACGAGGTTTTCACTCTAAGCCATCGATATCACACTGAAAGAAATCCGAATACCCATTCGCAGTTCTGCATCTTTTGAAAACGTCCATCAGCCAAGATTTTACATAAATAAGCTGGCTAACGCGCACGATTTCCATCTCTGTTTACGATTGCAATATCCGACGGCACCAAACGCATCCCGCTTTTGTGCAACACCATATAATACCTAAAATGGTTCAACATTTCTCATAACGAAACTATTCTATTAGTAGTAATTATGTAGAATAGTTTAAACACTAGCTACCAAAGCACTAGCTTTGAATTACAACAAACCTTATTCGGTATTGCAGTTATAGCATTGTTGAACCACGAGTGCAATGCATTCTTCACTCCTAAATTGAGAATTAATAACAAAAAATTACAGACGGCGGTATGAAGACACACTAGAAGAAATAGCGGATCGTTTCAGAAAAACACGTGGATACTACGTACGTACTTTAAATATTATAATACATAATAATAAAAATGTTACCACAACACCGCTCTCTACATTCCAACGTGAGGTTTACTACAACAATAGACTGATAGGATTTCCTCTAAACAAACAATAAAAGTTAAATGAATTAAAGAAATAATTAAGTGTGATTGTTTCTCATTAAATTAGAATGAAGATGAAATCACTAGGGAGACAGAAACCGTAAACACTTCTATCAAACAACTAGAGGACGAACTAGAGAAACGTCAAAGCATGGTTGATGAATTAAAGTCACAGCTAGAATCGCTCCAACCAGGGGTCCCTGAAGATCTTTTAGCAATAATGTAAGTAGCCTTTCAATAATTCATCATTCATTAGATATTCTAGAAAAGGTTCGTTAAGCGGTATATGGCAAACTGTGTTTTTCTTAAGGGCCTTCTAAAATGCCATTTGGTTCATTTACAATCACTACCTAAACAGAAAAGCGAAACCCACAAAGGTTCTCTTTTTCAGGTTAAAAAAAGGTTTTATTTATTCGGTTTTTCTTATGAATAGACACTCTGTCGTTACTGTTTGAAACTGTGAAACAACAGTTGTGTTGTTTCCAGAACAATTGGTCTTAGTTAAGGTCGTTTTGCGGTTGGATTTTTAATAATAAATGAAAAACTGTGGTTAAGCATACAAAACCTTTATTCCGTTTAACATTCTATTATTTCGATTGTTTCAAAGCCTTCTTTAAACAATCTTTTTTTAACAAATCCTGCAAGTCATTTACCTAACTACGTATAAGCCACTCAATATTATTTTAATCTTTCAGAGGGAAAAATGATTTTGATGGAAAAGTAAAAGAACTTACAAAGAATCTAGAAGCTCTAATCAATAGACGAGATTCTCTTCTACGTAAGAAGAATGACATTAAAAGTTCGGTAGTGAAGAAGTAATGCCTGTTTTAATTCTTTGTTTTTAAAAACAATATAAGTGTTTTTTCTTTGTAAAACATTTTGTATGTATAGCCTTAAGTAGGCTTACAAAATAAACAGTAACTTAAATTAAACAGCATGGTGTATTTTTTAGACGTTTCAGTTAGCGTTTATTTTCGAAACATCTCATTTTCCTTTACTTATCCTACACATGTGCGCAAAGTGACCCAAAAAAATACTCAGGGAGAAAGTATAGGTTTTATACTTGTGTACTAGTATAGCTTTTTAATTCAATTAATAAGAAGAATTAAGTTGACAACTTAATTCTGTAACTCTTTCATTATTAACTACAATAACTTACCAAACCGTGTTTATTATTTTTAATTATTAGAAGTTTTAATGTGAAATAACAACACCTGTAACTCTCGAAGGGTTAACTAGAGCAGACGTGTACCCATTAGTACACTTCCACATTTTGCCAGAAATTTCTGATGATGAAACCCATTAACACTTTGTCCGAGCTGGTAATCGAACCTAGTAGGTACCTCATGGTCAGCAGTCACGACCACTTATAGACCAACGAGGTGGCCAAGTGAGTTCTAATTTTATAAATATTAGTGATAAATATAGCCCAGCACAGCCACATATTGATTGTGAACACAAAGTGCAGTGGGCGGTACCTCCTGTCGGCTCCGTTCCTTTGTTGGCCACAGTCCAGTTGTTAGTAGACCGTCTCCTGTTTCACCAGACGCCGAGCAGTGTCCACGTCTTTCATAACTTTTGATATATGTCGGCGAACTAGACACAATGCGCGTATCTTTGTTCACGACGCGACGGCTGAAGATGCCCTTATACAACTTTACAATAGCTATGAACATTGTGTAAAAAGAAAGTAATGATTCTCTTGAAAAAAAAGTTTGAGAGAATTTTCTTCCTTTGGTGTTTTTTATGCCTTTTCAACTTTGAAAAACTTTTATTTGAGATCTCTTAACCTATTATTAACAAACTCGGTATTTCATATCTGAGCGTTTTAATTAAACTTTTAAAGGTAGACAGGTACTTAAAACTAAGCAATAAAGTCTATTGAAAATAACAATTCCAGGCGTTAATCTGTTTATTTATTGCTAGCTTAATCATCATCAGACTCTTAATGTTCCCACTGAAGGGACTCAGGCCTACTCTCTAGGAGAGCGATAGGCTATAATCCACCACGCGGGCCTAGTGCGGGTTGGTAGATGTCACATTTCTTAGATTTTTTTATTCTAAGACATGCCGGTTTCCTCGCGATGTTTTCCTTCACCGTTTTGAGAGCAGCGGTAATGAAATAAATTACACAAAATAATGCGCCTGCCCGGATCGTAAACCGTTCGTAAGTCAGGGCCGACACCACTGGGCCACCGCTGCTCTAGCGCTAGCTTAATAGTTTTGTCAAAATATTGAAAACTTAGTGTAATCGTGATTAACAAGTAATAAAATAGTTTGTGTATTTGGTTTAAATTAATTATACAAGATAAAATAGTAATTTAATGTTTTGCTCCGGCTAATGATGCTGTTGATGATGTCTTATGTTTGTGGCTGCGAGAGTTCTGGAACCCTTGCTGGACAGCACTCGCTATAGCTGCCCCTTGGAAGAATGTACCCTGAAAAAACAGAACGAATATTAAATTTAAAATAGGTTCAGTATTGTCACATGATCGTGTCTTAAACTTTGCTGGATTTTATCTTATGTGTGTTAATCAAACAATTAGCAAATTGCTCTATCGAATAAGTAATGTAAATCTTGAGATATTTTCCTTATTTTGTTTCCTTATAATCAATAATAACAGGAAACAAAGCTACTAAAACACAACGATTCAATCATACATATAGTAATTTGATTATAATTATTGTATGATTATTAATACATACCAGTCCATCTTTGATTTTCTTCGTCCAAGGCTTCGCCGTGGAAGTTGTGACAGCGCCAGGTAATGCCCCAGTTAGTGCCGGCGTACTGGACGGGGCACACGTCACCACAGACAGGTGCGAGCATAATGCTACTACGAAAACAATTGCCAACGCGATCCTCATCGTGTCTACGTTCGCCGTGTCTCTACTCCGAATCACTCAAAGCAATTGAATCAAACAGCAAAACGGACTTGGCTTTTATAAACCGTACACAGGAAAAGGTGAAATAAAACTTTGTTGCTTTGGCTGACAACTTGTTCCATTCAGTTTCCAACTTATCATTGTGTGTACATTACTAAAAGCGCGTTTTAACCCACACGTCCGATGTGACACATTCGTTCCCTTTGTAATTGTTTATTTACTAGAAGACTATCAAGAGTTGGGTTTACCAAGTCATTAAAGTAAGGAATGAGCTATTAATTGTTCAATCGATTTAATAAATATTGTCTAGTACCCTATAATTTAGAATGCATAATATAATGAATGGCAATTAAATTATGAGGAAATACCTAGGTAGGTACATGTAGGCAGGTGTTAACGACCAAACTGGCTATCTGAGAATTGTGGCTATGTTTTATAGACGTCTCTTAAAAGAAGTGTACTGGTTTGTGTATAAAGGGTGTAAAAGTACCCTTAACGCAAACGAAAGGCACTTGTTCTGCCACCACCACTGCGATCATTTTTTGGTTCTAGACCATACCTGGGAACCCCCTAGTTACGGAGATATTTAGGGTCAAAGTTCCAAATTTTGCACAGCTGTTTTAATAAATACATGGTCTTTCAGGTTATAACTTGACTTAAATTACCTCCGTGACCCGTTTACTATTCTAAGCATCCACTAGCACAATGTTTTAAGAGTGCTGACAACGTTAAGTTTTACCGTAAAATGTGATTTTTGACCCCATAAAAAAATCGTTTCCAAGCAGAAATTTTTGAGTAGGGGTACTTAGTTTGATGTACAGAATGCTTGGTTGACGTATGTGTGAAGGGTTCATTTACACCCCGTATAGTATATCAGAATAAGTAGTAATCATTAATAACGTCAATCTCTCGGCACAGAAGTGCCCGTAAGACATGATTAATTAGGCTAGTCTTTAAACACAGACATTTTGCATTTTTCATGCTATACTCCATAGGGTGTATCTACAATTTAAAACATCACAAATTATCACACTTCACGCTAATTTTTTAAAGGAGAAAGTTTCTGAGTGTTTTTTTTTTTTTTTTTTTCTTTTTGAAAACGTTGCCCCACACTAGGAATTTCTCCTGTATCGTGGGTGCGTTCACAAACATTTAAACTCACATACACAAATACCCAGACCCGGAACAACTATCTGTAGGCCTTACAAATATTTGTTCCGTGCGGGGATCGAACCCGCGACACGCAGCGCAGCAGTCCAGAGGCCTGAGCCACTGCGCCAACCGTGTCGTCAAAGTGTGTATGTTTGTTACTTCTTCACGCAAAAATTCCTGAACGGATTTGGATAAAATTTGGTCCACAGACAGTTTATAACCTAGATTAACACATAGGATAGTTTTTATCCCGATTTTATCTTTCCGTGGGATAATTTTCTAGTTGTAGCGGGTGATGCCGCTGGCAACAGCTAGTCTGGTCAAAAGTGTATACGGTTTAGTCATGTTGGTATTTGGTGGTAAATAAGGAGTAAATAGTAAAACACGTCATAAACACTGACGTAGCTCCTGTAAAACCGAATAACTTCGGGAAAGCCCGGAAAATCCCAATGATTTAGGACAATAATTAATACAATAATTTAGGACTTACATATTTGGAAGTTAAATTACTTAACTAAATAATGTAACAATTTGTGTAGTATTCCTCATGAAATATTATATTCAATCCTGATTATTATTGTCTCTGATTTACCTGTTGGACAGGAGAGACAAAGAAATGAATTATCTCTTATGAAATAGTACAGAACTGTGTTATATTATGTAGGTCAGGAAATTAACTAACTTATCATAGATTTTTATTATATTTTTAATACTTTAACGATGTGCTTCATAAAAGATTATGAGTTGGGTTTCTGGGTGTTTTTGCCTCTCCTCAACTTGGGGGGGTTACAGGGGTCTTACAATAACGAGCAAGTTAATTAGGTATCTAATTAACTTGCTCGTTATTGTAACCGAAGAAGCGATGTGTAGAAATGATGTTGAGTTATTCGACACGCATAATAAGCAGGTAAACATAAAGGTATTCGAGTAGCTAACAGCAATTTGGCTTTTTACCATAGACACAAGACTCTTATTTAGGGATACAGGTACAGCTAGCAGCACCAATATGCAACATATATACTTAGCAAGGTGTTTTCGCCTTCTGTTTTTAATTTCATGTTCATATTACGTAACAAAACTAATATTTTGGGACCAATATCACCATAAAGTAGGCCATATCTCAGAGAGAGTTGCAATCATTATTAATTGTCGTTTGAACTTTGGTAAGTGTATACAGATTATTGTTCGTGACTGTACAGGGGTCTTTGTTGGGTATGGCTCTCGTAGAGGGGCTTCATTATACAGGAACATTAGCGATACGACAATATGTGCCAGTGACGCTCCTCGGCGTGTGATGCTGACAGCTAACATCAGTTTTACATAGTCGTAAATATCTACAACATAGCAGATATCTGTGCTAAATCAGCGTACCCAGCGTATATATTTAAATTTTATACTCGGATGGAGAAATTGAGGCTGCTTCCTCTACACGTAGAGTGAAATATATTATAGGTTGTTCAACAATATTGCGGGTTTATAAAATCATTTTTCGATTTAGCAATCATTTAACAAAATAAATTAATATTTTTTGTAAGAGAAAAGTTCATCTCCCCTTTCCGTCCGCCTGCCAGTTATTTATGTGTCGTGTGTTATTTGTGTGTTTTTGTGTGAATCACGGCAAAAAAAAATTACGACATAATGTTGGCAAGCTTAATATACAGTAATTGTTAGTTGTGCAAAAAAAATCGTTTCCAAGCAATTATTTGCTGAGTGTAATTTAGTTCGAAACTTCGAACATACAGAATGAGGTTAATGACTAAGTGATGAGTCTTTTTTTTACACTCTATTATTTAATTAAGTAACTTAATAGGGTAGTTGACATAAAAAAATCCTACTAGTCTGTCAGATAGCCTTCCAAAAGATATTGGACACATACTTTATTTTTACATACTTAAACAAAAAATGAAAAGGATACAGTGCTTCGAAAATTCGTTTGAAGTGACATCGCACTGCATTTTTACCACGTAGTGACGTCAAAAGCCCCCACTCATGATCTTCGACGCGTTTTATCTTGTTAAATTTTTATTCATTTGATAAAACAAAGAACACGTATCCAATATTTTTCGATAATCTAACTGACGGACTAAACATACTTACTCATATTTTGTTTATTTAGGAAACACCCCTATTGCGGACATAGATGCGGTGATAGATGTCTAACCATGGAACTGGCTGTCAAAGGGATCAGGGTCATAAACTTATCAATGTCTTATCTCTCAGTAAGTACGTTTGGCACAGTCCCAAGAAACACCATAAATAAGTTTTAGAATCAAAAATACAACTCAAACTTGTTATTTATAATGTATTTAATAAATACTTATATTACACACAGGCAATCTTGATGACTCAAAATTGCCGAATAAATGAAAACTCTTTGGGATAACATTACATTTTACTAATATATGTAAACAAATAAGTATTATTATTATTTATCCATTTGTCTCTAGTGCCTCTTCTTGTGCTTTGGTTTAAAGAAACTGTAGACATCATGCGCCGTGCTTGCGATGTTTACCGCTCGGAGTCCTTTGCCCTGAAAAAAAAATAATATTACAACCTTCCAATGCCTGAAATAGATTCCTAATAAAAAAACAAATGTGGCTCGAGTCTCGGTATCCATGACGGCATAGTTCTTCATAACTCGATGCAACGAATTTTGGTGCGGTTTTCAACAGTTTTAAAGACTTTATTAAGGAAAGTAGATGGCATCCGGTGGTTTTTGTCTACCCCATGGGAAACGGGCGTGAGTTTATGCGTGCACGTATTAAAAAAAAAAGTATTATTAAGTTTGTATTGTTTCAAGCCAAAAAACCCGCACGAAACAGCAAAGTGCAAAAGTTATGTGAACAAAGGATTTGTCGTCTTTGTCAATTATCGAATAGTACGAAACATTCGTCATTACGTTTTATCTGAACAGTCTTTCAAATTATTTGGTAAATATATTTTTAAATGATGAGGAAAACAGTCACGTATTTAATCTAAACAAGAGTTTATAAGACTCAAACGACCCAATTCTTTTGTTGTAATAAGCGTAGTTTGGCTTCTAATAATAATACTATTTTTTTGTAACTAACGTACCTAACTGTTAATCCTTTTCTTACATAGTAGGTTTTCAAACGCGTTTTTTTGTCAGGACAAACTAAATTCAGGCAACTTTTATACCAACAACAGGCTATGAGTACCTATACTCAATACTTTATTGCATTCCATAATGTGTACATATAACAGTTGGTATGTTAAAACATAGAATCAATTATGGACCCTGTCGGGCACAGCAAAGTTATTTTTTTATAGAAGAGAGGATGAAGGCGTCTTTTTAATAGAATAACAAATTAAATAATATTAGTTTGAAATAGTATCAGTAAGATAGTCGTATTATTTGCTATGAAGGTATTTAAATATTTAGTTTAAAGTTTTATTTATGTGTTTTATTAACCTAAGCGCTTCAATGGTACTCGCGTTTCCCGTTCCTTACCACAAGGTAAGTGGAAGTGTGGTTGGTGGTGGTATGGTATGGTAATAATATTATTGAGAGAGAATTTCACTAACAAAATTGACCAAGACCAGCATTTAATCACATTGATGAAGACACTAGCACATTCACGTAGCTCTTGAACGAAGATTAGCTGATCGCACTTAGGTCAATCGTTGAAATCTGCATTTAAAAGGTACTAATTAAAGGTGTATAAAATTTTTAATTATTGCTTTATTTACTTATTAGATATTTTATTAATAGGCTTCTATGTTCCACTGCAGTGGGAAAAGGTCTTCCCATATACTGCCAAGTGCTTTTCTCCTTCTCTCTTATTAAACAGTCATAAGATCTTCAATTAAAGTTGTAGGAGTACTTACAATTGCTCTTCCCGCTTTTTGTATGGCCTTAACAGGAATTTTTCCAGGAGCTGCTTCAGAAGGCACCAAAAGTGCGATCACAACGATTAAAATTACAAAAACTTTAGTAAACTTCATGGTTTCAACAATTTCATCAGATATTTAACACAATGCACGTGATAAGTATCGCGGGGAACAGACGAAAGTAATTGGTAGTGACTTATGAAGCAAGACAAATATTGACCCATGTTTTTATATACCGAGATAAAACGACACCGGGACTTTACAATTCCCTAAACGGTACACGTTCAAATCGTGATGAATAACTTTATTTAGTACGTTTGTGTAAACTTGTGCTAATTTCTAGGAATTATGCGCATCTGAGTGATTACGTAATGCGATAACTATAAATAAACCGATAAGCCAGACTCATTCAATCTAAATCACATAATGGAAATTTTACATCAAAAGGGAGGTAAAATTAATTGTTAACTTAATAAATAGTTTTTCCTTGGAAATCTTAATTTAATTTGCAAAAATATGAAATCTGTTTTTATTTCCATTAACGTCTACGTATAAATCAAACCTGTACAATAAGCTGAACCATTGTGACTGGATTTGGCAAATTTTCAATATCTATTTATTGATATCGGTGTGCTCATGTGCCCCTGCACTAACAACGCATTGTGTGGAACGAACACTGAATGGCAGTTGTATTACGTGGTTTGAATGGACAGCAAATACCTAATAAATACGTTGTGAAAATATTCTGACTCTTATTCCAGGTCTTAGAGTTATACAATTCAACTGAATAATGAAGTAAATATGTATTATTGGTAGGTATCGTATAGCACAGCTCTAATGGGCCTACCACACGCTCAAGCTTCACGACACTTTGGCCTGCATGATTACACGGTGCACACAGTACATTGCGCGTTTGACTGGTGAAGCCTGTGCTTGTAGTAGGCCCATAACATGGGCATCGATTAAATCCTGAAAGGTGCCATTGGTTTTTGCAGGATGGGCAGGACAAGAGCGGTGCAAATATCCTCAGCCCAAGAGTGGGAAGGGTTATTTGATGATTTCCCACACCCCAAAAAAAAGGTGCTCGCTAGTATAGAGTGTCTTTTGATGATGTTTTGTATTCGAATCTAATTACAACACCCGAAAATTATAAGGCATTTTTGGTTACAGTGTAGGTAAATATAATTCGAGCAAGATTGATTGGTTATTATTAGGTAGGTATGTTTAAATATTGAGTCCTGAAACACAATAGCCATTGTGGACACTTTTTGACGTACATTGATTAATTGCTTACCTACTTACAGAGATTTTGAAGTTTTTGTTTTGATATTTTGTGCTATCGGCTATACTAAAAGAGCACCAATTATGTGAATTTCGTATGAAAGTCTCTTTACTAGCCCTTTGAATGGTAACTGGTTAAAGTCACTTATAGACAGTTGCCATACCAGATGTATCGAAGCACTAGTAGTCACTAATTTTTTTGCCGGCTGGTAAAAATAGGTACGGGTAGGCTACCCGTAGCTTCGTCAAAGCAACTAGGTACCACTAAACCTAATATTCAAGTGGTCTTGAGCAGTGAGAGTCAACCCCTAATTTAATGAGACTAAAACGTAATTGGCGAAATGTAGAGTATAAACAAATGTGTCTTATCTTTCAGGAATTACAGCTGTGATAAATTATGTACTTCCCCGTCCGACTTCAATCATAAAAAGATCGTCTACCATCTATAAAATGACGTCAGAATTAACTGATGATTTTAGGTTTAATTTTTTCTTACTAATAATAATAAGCCATTTATTTTCAGGTACTTAACAAAAATCCTTAGATAAATACCTTAACCTAAAAATATATATAATACATATAACAATAACGGTCGCATAGTGTGGTACAAGTGATATTCTTTTGAGTTTAAAAGTGGACTAATATTATATTGGTTAAAATGTGCCGATCAAACATAGAAAAACAAGACGTTATCATATCACAGAGTGCATCGGGTGGTTCAAATTCCGCTTCTATGCAGGAATACCATTTATCAAATATTAGTATCGTGATGTTCATCATAAGCACCATATTAGGAATCGCTGGACTATATGCAGTATACAAGCTTTACCAAAAATGACATTATTCCTGGATAAGGAATGAGGTTCTCGCACAAAACTTATTAGCACGATCGTTTCGACGACCACACACCGAGGCTCGTGTCTGTTACGAGTGCCGCCAGCAGCGCCAGGAGACTCGCCAGGAAGCGGGTACCAGAGGCCATAAACCACAGTAAGTGGTAAAAGGAAAATACACAATAAGTGATAAGTGTAGTGCTTTGTGTTCGAACAACAAGTGAAATATTAAATGTTCCCGCAACGGCTATTGGACGAATTTCTAGTTACTATATCCATTACATATATTTTTTTTAACCTTACAAGGACAAAGAAACCCTTTTTTTTTTGGCGGTTGGTAAATCATCAAATAACCCCTCCCGCTCTTGGGCAGAGCGAAAGGGAGTGTCAGACTTTTACTGACTAAAAACCACCGATGTTACTTCTTCGCCCTCTATATCGAGGCCGCGATAACTAGTATACAACCCGCGGCCCCGACGGGCACTTTTGCTAGACTGAAGTCTGGTTGAACTAATAAGGACCTATTAGTTCAGAGTTTTGTGAAAAATAAAACACTTTTGGATTGATTTGCAAACGTGTTGGTCCACCTAGTGGTCGGAAGTGCCCATGGCCGAGCTGAGACACGTTGGGTTTCAATTTGGATTCATGCCTGGTTAGCGGCATCAGCATACTATAATCAGTACGTAACTGAAGGTCAAGTGTGTTTCCTGGAGCTAATATGGTAAATGGTCCAGTTTATATAATTTTCGTTTTTGTTTATGAAATTGGCTTTCGGTATATCGGTTGGATGAAATGGCGGCAGGACACGGGAGAACAATATGCTACTCCCGCATTCCCCTTATACTCAAGGGGAAGATTTATGAAACCATGGTTAGACCTGCTGTCATGTATGGATCTGATTGTTGAGCCACAATTGCAAAAGCCACAAATTGAGATGAGAATGCTAAGGGGGCTGTGTGGTGTGACGCATCATCATTCTCCTACCCTCAGCTCTGGGCTGAATGGAAGGGAGTGTCAGACTTCTACTGACTAAAAACCACCCATGTTTCTTCTTAGCCCTTTGTGTCGAGGCCGCGGTATCTCTTTCGATCAACCCGCAGCCCCGACGGGCGTTCTCCTACCATATGGGTAGGACAACGCCCGTCGGGGCCTCCCCAATTTATTTGGGGTCAGCGCAATGACTTCTTCTTCCATACTTCTCTATTTGTCGTCATGCCAGCAGTCACCTCCTTTTTAGCCATATCATCCTTCACACAGTCCATCCATGGTTTCTTTAGTCTTCCTCTACTCTTATAGCCATCTACATTCAATATTTCTCTCAACACTTTTCTTCATTCCTTCGCATCACATGTCCATAACACGACAATCGATTGACACACAACTTTTCATTCACCGGGGCTACTTTCTGATTTCCTCTTATACAATGTACCTTATACTTACTGACTTACTTAAATGGATAAATATATTAGGATATGGGCAGGAGAGAATAACGATGATTCATGGCGTTGACTTTTTGGTCATCTTCCGGGTAACAAAAGAAGCACGACTTAAAATAAATGGTGTAAAAGTTCCCTTAACGCAAATGAAGGGCACTTTTTCTCCCCACCACTGCGATATTTTTTTGTTTTAGACCATACCTGGGAACCCCCTAGTTACGGAGATATTGGGGGTCAAAGTTCCAAATTTTGCAGAGCTGTTTTTGTAAATACTAGTTTTTCAGGATGTAACTTCACTTAAATTACCTCCATGACCCGTTCACTATTCAAAGCATCCACTAGCACAATGTTCTAAAAGTGAGATTTACCTTAAAATGTGATTGTTGACCCCACAAAAAAGACTTTTCCCAGCAAAAAAATTTGCTTAGGGGTACTTAGTTTGCTATACAGAATGCTTGGTAGGCGGCTGTGTGAAGAATTGATTTACACCCTGCATATTTTAAAGTTTACAAGTTGTTACCGAATTCTTAATGGTCATTAAAGTCTCGAAATGTGATAGTCGAATCAGTTGAATAGAGAATTCATAAGCGCTAATTTTGAAAAACCTTCTAGAAAACAAAGGGGAGATTGCCGGCAGTTCCCGTGTAGTACGGTCACATTCTAATCTCTGACTCAATCTGTCAAAAATCAAGTTGAATTGACACAAAACAGTTTTGGTCGCTGTGATGGGATTACAACTTTTTTTTTTTTGGCGGGTGGAAAATCATCAACCCCTCCCGCTCTTGGGCAGAGCGAAAGGGAGTGTCAGACTTCTACTGACTAAAAACCTTCCTTCTTAGCCCTCTATGCCGAGGCCGCGATAACCAGTGGACAACCCGCGGCCCCATGGGATTACAACTTGAATGTTTACTACCACTTATTGGCCTTTGGGATGGAGAAGCAGTACACGGAGCTAAGTATAAGAATATAACATTTATTATAGAAACAGTTATTATAATTCAGTATTAAAAAATAAATAAAGGTTAATTAACTAAATTAATAAATATCACTTGAGAACATAATAAGAAGTAGCTAACTAACTAATTATAATATTTGAGCCTGGCCTGCAAGCATTTTTCAAGTTCTTGTGTGAACCACGGTGAGCAGTGAGCTTCTCAAAATGGCCTTCTTCTTAGCTAAAGGTATTTTCACCTTATTGCTTCCCATCCTTATTGCTTCCTATTCTTGACCGATTGGTAGACCTCGTGTGCAGTAGCTGCTGCACTCACCGCACTAACGACTTTTTTCTGAAAAAAAAAAAAAAAAAATTTTATAGTAAAATCTTTATGAAACATGTTCAAATGCACTCTGACAATGTCGCATGCAGTCATCTGTTTTTTTTGTGGATGTAGTGAGTGAGTCAATCATGATCGGATTTTATTTGACGGTACCATGACGTGGTGATTTTAATAGTTGGAACGTAAGAAAATAAGAACGCAATTGACTAATGGCAGTAGGTGAGTACTTACTAGTGTCTTAAATGTCTTTTTCAGCCCATTCACGTTGACCTTAGGATCGGGCCGTGGCGCGGCTTCACTAGCGCCGGCGAACAGAGCGAGCACCGCCATCAGCATCACGATCAGCGCCCGCCGTCAACTTCATTATCTCTTCTAGTTATTACTGCTGCACGAACCACGAGGAACTCAACTTCGAGTTGAACTTGACTGTGACAATATACCATCGACAGTAGCTTATAAACACAAGCAACTTAAAGTTTTACCTGTTTGTGACGCAACGGGATTTAGTGTGTAATACGCACTTGCACATATCTTTATAATTACCCATTAGGAATGAGGAAACTATTACATACGTATTTAATAACACTTGTGACGTTACCACCCTTAACGCAAACGAAGGGCACTTGTTCTCCCCGCCACTGCGATCATTTTTTCGTTCTAGACCATACCTGGGAACCCCCTAGTTACGGAGATATTGGGGGTCAAATTTCCAAATTTTGCACAGCTGTTTTTGTAAATACTAGTTTTTCAGGTTATAACTTTACTTAAATTACCTCCATGACCCTTTTACTACTCAAAGCACCCACTAGCACAATGTTTTGAGAGTGCTACATTGAGTTTTACCACATTGAAATTTTTGACCCCAAAAAAAAAGTCTGCTCCCAGCAAAAAATGTTGCGTAGGGGTACTTAGTTTGATGTACAGAATGCTTGGTTGACGTATATGTGAAAGGTTACTTTACACTCTGTATAGCATTAGAATATAGTAATATAAATCGTATTACCCAATACTACCTGGGTTGTGGCGGTCAGATAGGCAGTCGCTCCATGTAAAAAACCTGGTTTACAGCTGCATGTGATTAGACTGGAAGCCATCCCCAAGATATTTGGGAAAAAGCTAGGCGGATGAAAATGAGCAATTGGTAACGTCACAATTATGTTACGTACGCAATAAGTTATTCATTCCCAATAGGTATAAAGATAAGCTCGTAAAACACTCTAAATCCAATTGCGTCACAAACAGGCAAAATGTTAATTTACTTGTGTTTATAAGCTCCTGTCGATGGTAAATTGTCACAGTCAAGTTCAACTCGAGGTTGAGTACCTCGTGGTTCGTGCAGCAGTAATAACTAGAAGAGACAATGAAGTTGACGGCGCTGATCGTGATGCTGATGGCGGTGCTCGCGCTGTTCGCTGGCGCTAGTGTAGCCGCGCCACGACCCGATCCTAAGGTCAACTTTAATGGGCTGAAGAAAACAATGAAGACACTTGTAAGTAGTTACCTACAGACATTAGGCTACTGCGTTTTTCTTGTATTCCTTTTATGGTTGACTCATCTTCATCAACTGCCTATTAATGTTTCCACTGCAGGGACTCGGGCCTCCTCTCTTTGAGAGGGAATGGGCTATAATCTACCATGCGGGCCCATTGCGGATTGGTAGATGTCACATTTCTCCGAATTTTTTGGTTCTAAGACAATACGGTTTCCTCACGATGTTTTCCTTCACCGTTTTGAGAGCAGCGGTGATGAAATAAATTACACAAAGTAATGTGCCTGCCTGGGTTCGAACACACGAACTACTGTTCGTAAGTCGAAGCCGCCACCAGTGGGGCACCGCTGCTCCCACTACTCGGTTGACTCACTACATCGACAAAAAAGATTGCATTATTGTCCCAGTGCATTTGAATTTTTTTTTAATTAAGGCGGTCAAGATCCATACAAGAATTAAGTTTTTACACAATTTAGGCTTTCTAATAATGATCAACATAATATTATTCCTCCAAGACCAGAGAGAAGAGAAGAGAAGAAAAGATTTTAGTTACGACTACAGTCATATCAATTGTGTTTCAAATTGTTTTCAGACTTTTTATACGACCTTTAAATTTTTTTACAGAAAAAAGTGGTGAGTGCAGTTGGTGCAGCAGGTACTGCTCACGAGGTCTACCAATCGGTCAAGAATAGGAATCAAGAAGGATAGGTTAAAATACCTATATAACGTAGAAGAAAAGCCTTGTACAGAAGCTGACTGCACACTGTGGTTAGCACAAGATCTTAAAAAAAGGATGTACATTGCCCCAAGTTCAGATCAGATATTATAATTAGTTAGCTAGGGTACTTAATGTTATGTTATGAATAAATTATATTTATTACAATAAATAATTAACTTTTATTTATTTTTTAATACTCACTAATTAAATTCTCGCTGGATTTTTTCACCACGATTGAATTCGTTGTCCAGAGTCAGTCTGGATTCATGCATGGTTAACCTCCTACAACATGACAGTTAAACGTTACTGGCAATATATGGTGTGCTTTCTGTAGCATAGCATAGCATGAGCTGGTATTGTACCTATACTGACGCCAGCAGATCATGCTACAATAATCTAACCAGTAAAAGGAAAATAAATTGTATCGTGTCAGGTAGCTTGATGACTTGATGTCTCGTCGGGGCTGCGGGTTGTTCGAAAGAGATACCGCATCCTCGGCACAAAGGGCTAAGATGGAACATGGGTGGTTTTTAGTCAGTAGAAGTCTGACACTTCCTATATACCGCTCTGCCCCAGAGCGAGTGGAGTCATTTGGTTTCGCAACCTCCAAAAAAAAACAATTAAGCTTGATGTGTAGGCTGGCGTCTGTATCAACTCTACTCTGCCCAATGGGGGTTATGTTTTGTTACACACTGATAGCGTTTTGGGAGAGAAACTGTTTAATTTAACGTCAACCCACATACGTGATTCTGCTATAGAACCAATACCTACGGGAAAACAGATTCATTTTACTTTTAAAATGTACAAGGTGAGAGAAAAAATCGGAGTTTCAACGGCCTTAGAGTTTTAAATCGAGAGAACTGATCTTGTACTTAATTTGCAATACACTTCATAGTGTTATAGTACATTATGATATAAGTGCGGTAAGTTGAAAATTACAGCCGAGGCGATATTGCTAGCCCGAGCCGTAGGTGAGGGCTACAAGAAAGCAGAGGCTGTAATTATCAAAGCGCACGTATGTCATACGACGTTTTATAACACATTTGCGAGGAAATAAATAAAACTCGGACTTTCTTAAACGAATAAATCTTTAATCACTTGTTAAAGCAGTTAGAAAAATTTGAACAATTTGTGAAATTGATTATTACGTTGCCAGTTGGCATTTTTAATGTTGTCAAGTTATTATTATTAGTTACAATTTCACCAGTCCCTCTCTCACTCTCTTGAGTGAAAGTAGGAGAAACGAGACCACAGAGTTCTGCAGTCGGTGGCGGCGACGGAGGCGGCTGCGGCGGCGGCGACGATGGTGGAATGTACGCGTGTGTGCTCGTTGATGGTCGAGAGTCAACACTTGGCTCCAAATTTATATTCCTTGTAATGCGGGAGCTAATTTCTTCTTTATTTCTTATCGAGTCATCTATGTAGCCCTCGGCTACACTGTTCGACCGCCACCCTCCGTGGCGTTTTAGTGTCAATAAGTTCGCACCTGAATCGGCGAGCAATGTAGCCGAGGACCTTCTAAAACTGTGCCCTGTGTATTCATGTGGATCATCCAAATTTAAGAAAGTGGCAATTTGTTTCGGCATTGCTCCAAATTTATTTATGCCAATGGGTTGGCTAGTGCATTTTCCATTTTGGTAATTTTGAAAAAATCTGTTAGACATCGCTTTTGTTGAACGAAGCGCTTCGTATTTCTTCACTATGTCGTGAAAAGGCCCCTGTATTGTGAACGACCTTGGAATTTTACTTTTTGCGTTTTTGACCTGGACAAGAAGAACCCGCCCATGGTTCTCGACATCATTCGTTGTGATGTTTGCCAACTCTTGACGTCTACATGCGCCATTTATGCCGAATATTAAAACAACCTGAAAAGAGATAAAAACAGCGTACAAAACACCTATATTGTAAAGAAATACGAAAGTGAAAAAAGTTAATAACAATAATTTAGTTTCAACTGACCTTTGTTGCCAAATATCGGCAATCTAGAGCTTCTTTTAGGAACTTCTTGACATTTTCAGCCGAAAATACTTTCGACTTTTTACTCACATGGCCACTTGAGCGTCTTTTTAGAAATGCCAGCAAGTTGGAATATGACTTGATATCAATACCATGTTTTGTTTTCACAGTGCTTTTTAGCATTGAATAGTAGCACCACAATGAGCTTGACTTATATTTTTGTGAAAGTTCCATGAAATAGGCTAAAAACACACTTTCTGAAAATGAATTTGCATCTTTGCTTGTTTTCCATAACATGAAATTTTGATACGCTTGTAAGTATCTATCGGTCGATTTTTCGGGCAATAGGCTTAGAGTAGCCTTTTTCGCGGCCTCTGAGACATCTGGCGGTGTCGAATTAATAAATTCATCATTACTTGACGACATTTTCAAATAAAAACAATACAGCGAAAAGAAAAAGCGCGCGGAATAATTTTTATTTGTTCACAAATTAGTGATGCTTTTTTTTTAAGGCAACGGTACAAAAACAGCCAGTATTACTAATAAAGTAAATTAATATTTTTTTGTTTCTGTTACAGATGTAATTTACTGTCAAAATGAATTAAATTAAAGAATTAAATGTTTATTTTTTATATTTTATCTCCCAAAGTTAATTTTATTCATAAAATATTGACCACTTTTCTGATATAAAAACTTTTTGATTTGCTTTCTTTGCTTTTTTTTTCTTAAGATTTAAAAAAGTACCGTTGGTTTTAGACGGAGCATGATAAACCGTACGTGTTACCTTATTTTATTAGAAAGAAACTCGTGCGTTTTACTTTACGATTACGCACAAGTACGTAATGACATACATTACGATATTGAAATTGGTGAAATAAGAGGCCCTTTACGAGCAAATGTGTTATAAATAATATTATGTTATAGCAATATCAATTATCAGAAAACGAGGGATATGTAGTGCTTGTATAGCTCTGCCGATTGTATACGGTCACAGTCGAGTTCAACTCGAACTTGAGTACTTCGTGGTTCGTGCAGCAGGAGTGTACGACTAAACGCCGACAAACACTCGCCGACAGACTGAACACCGACAATATTTTACTTCGATGGAGCTTTTCGCCGACAGGACACTTCGCCGACAAGCTTATCCGCAACGCAACTTATCTCCGATAGTCAGATACACTCCGTGGAATAAGGCCACCAATGACAACATAGCGTAACATCACGCCTGAAATCCCGAAGGGTTAGGCACAGATGTACCGAATAGTACACCCACATTTCACCAGTAATGTTTTATTGTTTGTTTTTTGATTTTATTTTCGTTTTTTTTTAGTACTATAAACCGGGCACAAATGTAGACACAGTGGCTGCCACTGTGTCTACATTTATTCATTAATTTTTGTGAACAATAATTAAAAATAGAAGTAATAATTGTATTGAAATAAATAAAGGAAACAAATCTTACCTACGAGAGCTTACTGATATTTCAACGCATCATTATGCCTGGCCTCTTCTTAACTCGGGTTAATCTTTAAATCAAGCTGAAAATTGGTAACGAAGTATCTCCGTGCCTCGGATAACACGTACCGTGAAGCTATTGGTCCGGCTGTAATGGCAGCATATTTTTAACTTTGATAGTACTACATGTTACAGCTCGTCAGTGTCTCGTAAGTCTGACAGACAGTCTTACCAAGGGGTATCGCATTACCCAGTACTAACTGGGTTGTGGCGGTCAGATAGGCAGTCGCTCCATGTAAAATATTGATACTGTGCTACATGCAGCCACCGGAAAGCGGTTCCCATATATAGTTGGGAAAAGGCTAAGCAAATCATGGTGTAAGATATAAAGAGTGTAACAGTACCCTTAACGTAAACGAAGGGCACTTGTTCTCCTTATCACTGTGATATTTTTTATGTTCTAGACCATACCTTACGCAGATATCTGGGAACCTTACGGGGTCAAACCTTCAAATTTTTGACAGCTACTTTTGTAAATACTAGTTTTTCAGGATGTAACTTCACTTAAATTACCTCCATGACCCGTTTACTATTTAAAAGCATCCACTAGCACAATGTTCTAAGAGTGAGATTTACCGTAAAATTTGATTTTGGGTATCATTTAAGCTATCGCCAATTTAATAAGTATTGTGTTTCTTAAGTAATAGGGTTTGTCCCCAAAATAGTAGGTTTGTCATCAAAACGTAGTCTCCAAACAGTATAAAATCAATTCCACAATAAATCACCTAAAATCATGGAGATATAGGCTCTAGTAGCAAATAAATGTTTTTGAATGTATTATAATAGTTCAGTGGTCTGTCTGCAGGGATTAAAGGAACCTAACTAACCGAACCTCGGGGTGACCTTGACGTCGACCCTCTAGGGTTAGGGTTTCTTTCAGCATTATTTGGTGACAGATCTACCATTCTGGGCACAAAACTATTGTTTATGTAATAAAACTATTATTATAAGAACGAAGTTTATATTCATCTAATGCACTACCTTTTTGTTGCTCTTATTTTACACATAATTATATTAACATTAATTTGATAATTCATTTCTGGAAACACTTTTTGTTTATCTGAGAACGAAAATATTTAGTGGTGACGTTTCTATATATTAGGTGATACAACTTGGTGACAAGAAATATAGTCCCCTTTGATTTTTGACCCCATAAAACAAGTCATTTCCCAGCAAAAAATTTTGCTTAGGGGTACTTAGTTTGCTATACAGAATGCTTGGTAGGCGGCTGTGTGAAGAATTCATTTACACCCTGTATATTTCAAAGTTTGCAAGTTGTTACCGAATTCTTAATGGTCATTAAAGTCTCGAAATGTGATAGTCGAATCACTTGACAAGAGAATTCATAAGCGCTTAATTCGCCGTCATTCGACCGGTCGCAAAGGGTTGTGGTTAACGGTCATCAGTCTGTCTCTGTCAATATTACCTAAGGCGTCCCACAGGGTTCTATTCTGGGGCCGCTATTATTTATACTTTACATCAATGATATTAAGAAATGTTTTAAAACGGCCAAAGGCCTGAAGGCGTTTCAAGTTCTTAAAGAGCCTTAATAAATTTAAATCTTTGATAAAACGTAAACTTTGCCAGAAAGCTTTTTATGCTGTTAAAGATTATATAGAGGACAAAAAAGCTTGGGATTGAACTGCTCCTATTTGAATTGTTTTTTTTTAATATATATTTTATTTTTCTTTTACAATTTGACATTTTATTAATTTTCTTTATACACAATGACATTGTTTACTTTTTCAAGTATGATATTATTTTTTGACCAATATTTACTTGTTAAATATTTTCTTTTTTTTTTCTTTTTGATATAGTTTTGTGTTTTTTTTTTTGACATTTAATAACTTGACTTATTTAATACGATAAATATTTTATTATTTTTATATTGTGAATATGAGGACTATGTAGGTCTTTCTTTAATTTTAACGATTGTCAGGCAGTTTGAGTACTATAAGCGACCTACCCAAATGTCCTTTCCTTGGTATTGTTCGTCGTGACGTCGAGCTCCTTGAGTTAAAAGTCGAGCTCGACAATAACTGACAAATGCTTGCACTGACTGGACGGGTCCACTCAAATCTGTGTGGTGCTTTCTTCAAAAGACCATCTCAGACACTAATCTGCATAGCCCTCATGTGTGTCCCAAGATTATGTCTGGACCTTAAACTTATTGTTAACCATTTAAAACCATTTTAAAAGATTAAAAGAGTAACCTTTGGAGTTTCTTGCCGGTTCTTCTCCTTAGGAATCGACCAATGCACCGAACCGTGCCCCTTTTTTATGTCGACGTTTTACAAGTGCCCATGTAGGCCTATGTGAAATAAAATATTTTGACTTTGACTTTGACTTTAAAGTAATCCGCACCATGGACGACTGCTTGTCATTTCAGGAAGACCTAGATAGACTTACTGCCTATTGCATTGAAAATAAGCTTCATCTTAGTATTCCCAAGTGTAACTATATTCACTTTACAAAGAATAATCTAATCCTCAATTTAAATTACAACCTTAACTGTATCCCTTTAAATAATATTTCAATAGTGAAGGATCTTCGTGTTCTCTTTGATGTCAAACTATCCGTCAACCAGCATGTCGAAGCCATAATCAATAGTGCTTTTAAAATGTATGGCTTTGTGATGAGATCGGCAACCGAATTTAAGCGTACCTCCCCCTTTCTTTATTTATATAAGACACTCATTCGGTCTCAGTTGGAATATGCGGTCACTATTTGGAACCCATTCTACCAAAAGTACGTAGTTGCTATAGAAAGGGTCCAGCGCAAGTACCTCCGTGCTATGTTCTATAGATGTCATGGGACTAAAACTTATCTATCATATTCTCAACTTCTTGATAAGTACAAACTTCACAGCTTAGAGAACCGGCGCAAATACCTGGAGGCCAACGTGCTATATGATATTGCTAACAATCATTTTGACGCCATTGATCTAACGAGTTTGCTATGTTATTCTGTCCCCCGAACGGTTCATGTGCGTCAGGTACGTGAACGTACTCTGTTCGCGTTGAATTCTTGTCGAACGAACTCTGGCTTACGGTGCCCTATACATAGAATGTTGTAATCCTATAATTCTAATTTTATTGATATTGAAATTTTTGCATGCTCGAAGAATAAGTTTAAAACTAATATTTAAAAAAATTTAATTATCGTAATGATAATTCCACAAATAGTTTTTTTTTATTCTTATTTATTGTATAATTTAATTGTAGCTGAAATGGTTGATTTAGAGTAATATATTTTTATTAACTGTATAATTTAACTTGAAAATGAGTTCAATTAATTAATTTATTATTATTTTTGATTTTATCTGCAATTCTTAATTGTGGTCATGTCGTCTAGTGGCTACCACTGATTCTTAAATATGAATATTTGCGGATAATGCAGTTGACTGCAACATTATTACTCTAACGTTGTTAACCTTGTGCATTATATATATGTTGTAGTTGTTTGTTATCCCTAATAAATAAAATAAAAATAAAATAAAATTTGAAATACCTTCTAGAAACCAGAAGGTGATTGCCGGCAGTTCCCGTGTAGTAGTGTACTTGATTTTTGACAGATTGAGTCAGAGATTAGAATATGACCGACATTCTAATCTCTGACTCAATCTGTCAAAAATCAAGTTGAATTGACACAAAACAGTTTTGGTCGCTGTGATGGGATTACAACTTGAATTTTTACTACCACTTATTGGCCTTTGGGATGGAGAAGCAGTACACGGAGGTAAGTATAAGAATATAACATTTATTATAGACAAACAGTTATTATAATTCAGTATTAAAAAATAAATAAAGTGTTACAACAGCCTGCTCACAGCGTGCCACCCTAGCCAGCCAATGACAGCTAACCATAACCATGCCACTCTAGCAAACCAAAGCCATGCCACTCTAGCATACCATAGCCATGCCACTCTAGCCAGCCAATGACGGGCAACGACTCGCGAGCCAATCACAGTCAAGCGAAGACACCGCCATAACCACCGGATGCCTCCGGTGGGGATATCAGTCTATATAATGCCCTGTAAGCTCAGTTTCGAGGTCTTGTCGCGCTCGATTGTGAAACCTGTAAGTCGAGACTCTGTCCAAATAAAATAATGAATCAGTTCCTGTCTATTTTTTACCACTGTCGTTACAGTCAGAAGTGGTATCGAATAAAAAAAAAAACCTACGATAAAACGACGCTCTGCTACTTAAAAGTCAACGGTCACCTACTGGGGAGGACGAGGTCTGAAAATTCAAACGAAGAACGTTGATGCACACCGCCTGCAAGGAAAATATTGTCTCCCATCCCAGTATCACAGGGCACAAATTGAAAAAGCAGGCCACAATCTGGATGGAACACGAAGCGCCTACCCTCAGTATCGCATTGGTCATTCCATAATTTGACCTTGAAAACGAAGACTGCGGCCAGTAACCACCTGTGAGACACTTTGAGTTACAAGAAGTATCCATCTCTCTGCCAGCAACGGTTCTACGGTAAATTAAGACTACCTAAAGATTGTCAACAGCAACCAAGGACATGGAAGGAAGGAACCGACCTACTTCACGCTGAGAGCTGCCAGGAACCATGCATAAATAACAAGGTCAGTAAACATGCCAATATTTGCCAAATTAGCCAAATGCCATTAGCCAAATATATAAGCCAAATGTGTTTTACCATGGAGTGCCCCATGAGTTGATAATTATGCGAATCGTAGACAAAATAATTTGGTAAGCCCGATATGTAAATCTAATCATAGTCAGATAATCTGTATAATATTATCCCGGTACAAAAAAATGTTTTACGAGTAGGTACTAGTTGTGTACTAAAGAGTTAAGAACTTAAAATGTACATATTTAGTTCAAGTGCGCATTAGATTATCCAACAATAACAATTCCCAAGTAAATCATGTAGATCAGATACTTATAAATAGCTACAATAATTTTATTAAACTATTATCAGAGATATAGATAGCATTCCTTGGCGATCTCTTGCTACCGCCAGCCGATATTCAAACAGTTTTAGACTTATTGGATAAAGTTCTTGACAAATTGAAAACGAGGAACTTAAAATTAAATATGAGGAACTGCTAATTTTTACATATTTCATAATTAGGGTATAAAACATCATGACGCGATGGCATTCAACCAGGTGAATTTAAGTTGATCGTCTTAATTTCTCATCCCGAGTAATGTAAACGAAGTGCGTCAGTTTATTCTATCTAGTTCTATCTAGTTACTAAAGAAAGTCCATTAATAACTTAGCAATAATAGCTCGCCCGTTTATCAAACTTACAAAAAAAATAGTACGATGTGGGTATGAGACAAGTCACATAAATCTTGTTATGGAAAAAAAAATGTTATAGGTCGGTATTAGTGATTATGTAGGTACGATCCTAGTTTTCCAACAGAAATTCACACGTATTGCAGGTATTGCACGTATCTTTTATAAAGTAGATTGACGGTAGTTTGCGCCCTGTCTTTTAGTTTAGTCGCGTTACAAGTCAGATAGAGTGTTTATCATGATTTTGGGCTTGAATCCCTTGCGGTGATAAAATTGTTGCTAAGATTTCGTATTATGACGTGTTATGTAAAATGTAATGTAATTCGGACTGTACTGCAGTACGCGATACAATGACTAATCATGATCTTATGCCATGTATTGCCCGATATTACTTTTCACTATGGTGACCGATGAGCCAAAGCCCAAGCAAGCTAAAACGAAAAGCCAAAGTCAAAGTCTATGCCTATCTTAGGTAAGTAGATCGTTCGATAGATGCCGTTTATTGTGTACCATTTAGACGTGAACGATTTGCTCAGTACTGTGCAATGACAAGATGAAAAGCCGAAAAGTAGTATTGTTTTACTGCGAAGTGGGTGTACAGATACCTATAGTGAGTAATTGTGTAATCGTTGATGGTAGGCTATAACGTAAACAAACCTTTACGGTACCAGATTAGTTGTGTGAGTTGTGTCAAACTTCGCGCGATGGAAAATATTACAAAATGCATCATGACAATAACAAGGAGTAAAACGAAGTTCTGAATTTTATAAATATCAACAAAATTTCTGATTTCCAAAAATAACCCGATTTATAAGTAAATATTATTATGTGACGTCATGTTTACATTGTGCGTACTGTAAAGGGGATAATGTAGGAAAGAGGGTTAACGACATCCAATTCTAAATCTAACTTAGCTCTGATAATACATGACAGTAGCAAGCTAAATTTTAATTTTAAAATGGTGATAAAACTGATGTCCTGAAACGAGGCTGCGCCTGTGGGTATCTTGGGGGCCAGAGTTGCATTAACTTAACATTAGTACTTAATAGCTTTAAACACAAAGTTATATTGGAAAAATAGAAAAACGTATTCTTGTGTAGTGTGTTAGTGTGTATAAGTAATGAAGTTTTGCCATCGACACGCTAAGAATTATGTGTGTGAGTATGTACATGTATGTGTGCGTGCGTCTTAATGGTATGATGTAATTAACTTAAATTGTTTCTTCCGTTTCTTCAAACGATAGTTTGGCAAAACAGTTTATTTATATTTTCTTACATGAAAAATGTTTCATGTTTTTAATGTCGCAGATAATATGGAGTTCTTATAATACTGTTAATATTACAACCGGGTACCTATAAGCCTTACGATTTATCCCAGATCGGGTTGCTCCAGGCAACCAGGGCAATCTAGGCGCGGTAGGGTTATCTCAGAAATGGGACGTAATAAGATACAAGGTGAAAAATGATAATTCAAATTCAAACTCTTTAATTCAGACAAGTGTCCATAGTGTTAGTAACAACAAAATAACTTAACAACTAGGGTTAGTAAACTTAGTGATAAGGCAAAAAAAAAAAAAAAAATGGAAAGGAAATATGTTAATAGTGTGATTTACAAAAAAAAAACTATGATTATGTAACTTTGGCGCCAGGCGATGACTACTGGCGGCAACAAGGTTTAATGCTTTTAACATCACGCATGTAATACCCAATGGGTTAGGCAGAGGTACTTATACTCATGAGTACACACACATTTCGCCAGTAAATTGAAATGAATTAAAAAGTGTTTATTCATGGTTACATCCGAGTTACATGGTATATTACTTCTGTCATACTGTAAAACAGTTATATTTAATTTAAATGTAACAAATTGTTGGTACGTTTCCATCAATAACAACGTCACTTTTACCTACAACTAAACACATTTATTGAACACAAAAGTTGACTATAACGTAATGCTATAACATTTAAGTTGCGTTAAAACACTTTAATTAATAGCGGTGAAGCCGAAAACATAAGCTAGTATGGCATAAATATATACTTATACAACAATAAATAATCATAAATGGAATCTACACATCTCTTGTAATGAGGTTTTTACATAGGTGTTAAAAACAAACTTTCCTAATTTATTTTAAAAGACATTTTCGTGGTACAGCTATTTTCTAAATCGTAAGGTATGTCGTTAAAAATTGTTGGTACTAAGCATTTCCTACATCTTTGTCCATAATAATTAGTACAAGTGGGTACCTATTACAAATTTTCTTATGCATTTATTCCTTTTCCTTCAGCTTAAAGTTCCATGCTATAGGGGGCGAGTCAGGTTAACTCTTGTTTGTTAGAGGATTTGTTTTCTTGCCATATTATGTGATATTGAGGAGTTAGGTAATGATTGACGTAAACTAAGAAGTATGAAAGGTCATATTATATGATACAACGGGTTTACAGGTTTAGTATCCGCTGTCACATATCGTAGCAGTGCTTTTGTCTGATAGCACCAGTAGTGTGAACGAATAATTGAAAACCGAAGATTTCATAAATCTCCTGAGAGGTCTATTGCCCCATTTTAACTTGGTTTTTCTGAGCTGACTTGTAATCACTGTTTTCTTGTTTCCATTGCGGGAGCAATTGTTCCAGGACGGCCGAATGTTACAACAGCCTGCTCACAGCGTGCCACCCTAGCCAGCCAATGACAGCTAACCATAACCATGCCACTCTAGCAAACCAAAGCCATGCCACTCTAGCATACCATAGCCATGCCACTCTAGCCAGCCAATGACGGGCAACGACTCGCGAGCCAATCACAGTCAAGCGAAGACACCGCCATAACCACCGGATGCCTCCGGTGGGGATATCAGTCTATATAATGCCCTGTAAGCTCAGTTTCGAGGTCTTGTCGCGCTCGATTGTGAAACCTGTAAGTCGAGACTCTGTCCAAATAAAATAATGAATCAGTTCCTGTCTATTTTTTACCACTGTCGTTACAAAAGGTTAGTTAACTAAATTAATAAATATCACTTGAGAACATAACAAGAAGTAGCTAACTAATTAAAATATTTGAGCCTGGCCTGCAAGCATTTTTCAAGGTCTTGTGTGAACCACGGTAAGCAGTGAGCTTCTCAATATCACAGTATAAATATACTCCGTTAATATGGCCTTTCTTCTTAGTGATAGGTATTTTCACGTATATCCTTGTTGTCACCTATCCTTATTGCTTCCTATTCTTGACGGATTGGTAGACCTCGTGGGCAGTAGCTGCTGCACTCACCGCACTAACGACTTTTTTCTGAAAAAAAAAATAATTGTGTAAGAATTTTATATTAAAATCTTTATGGAATAGCAGGCTTAATAAAAATATTCTCATAAAAAACATGTTCAACTGCACTCGGACAATATCGCATGCAGTCATCTGTTTCTTGTGGATGTATTGAGTGAGTCATTAATGATCGGATTTTATTTGACAGTACCATGACTGGGTGATTTTAATAGTTTGAACGTAATAAAATAAGACCGCAATTGACTAATGGCAGTATGTGAGTACTTACTAGTGTCTTAAATGTCTTCTTCAGCGCATTCACGTTGACCTTAGGATCGGGCCGTGGCGCGGCTTCACTAACGCCGGCGAACAGCGCGAGCACCGCCATCAGCATCACGATCAGCGCCGTCAACTTCATTGTCTCTTCTAGTTATTACTGCTGCACGAACCACGAGGAACTCAATTTCGAGTTGAACTTGACTGTGACAATATACCATCGACAGTAGCTTATAAACACCAGCCACTTAAAGTTTTGCCTGTTTGTGACGCAACGGGATTTAGTGTGTAATACGCACTTGCACATATCTTTATAATTACCCATTAGGAATGAGGAAACTATTGCATACGTATTTAATAACACTTGTGACGTTACCATTTACGCATCATCGCCTTTTCCCGATTTGGGAAGCACGTAAACATTTTCCCATGCTATAGTTTTATGCTTGTTCCCTTTAATACTCAGAACAAGATGAAAAATAAATAGTTTTCCATGAATAATAACGAAATCTGATATTATTAATACTGGACCACATACTCGTACCATTAGGAAATACAATTGACCTCTCAGTATAAGAGGTATTTATAAGGTAGTTACGCAGCAGGACACACCACGATAGTGTCGATGAGTCCCATCTTTAAGGAGTGGCTGGAGGGGCGCCACGGCGCCCTCACCTTCCGCCTGACGCAGGTCCTCACCAGACACGATTGTTTCGGGAGGTACCTGCACAGAATCAGGCGGGAGGAAACACCCAGATGCTTCCACTGCAAGGATCAACCGGAGGACACGGTGGAGCACACCGCGGAGGTCTGCTCCGCTTGGGCAGAGCCCCCGTTTTTTTCTCGTAGCGGCGATTTGTAGCAGCGACCTCTCGCGTCCAGTCCTGGATCAAGCCATGGTCCGGGCGAGAGGAAATGGGACGCCGTCGCCTCCTTTTACGTAGCAGTGATGCTAGTGAAGGCGGTGGCGGAACGTGAGAGGGAGAAACCTCTCGTAGCACGGCTCTCTCGCCGCGGCAGACGCTCCGGGAGTCTGATGACTATGGCGTCCGCCCGACGTACGTCCGCCCTATGACGATGACAGGCCGTGTCGACGGCGCGTTCTCATTCCACGCGCGGCTCAAAGAGATGTTGGCAACATTGCATGGGCCCGCCAGGGCCGACGCCTGCCGGGGCTGCGGGTTGTTCGAAAGAGGTACTGCGGCCCCGGGCAAATAGGGCTGAAGAAAGAAGTGTGTTTTTTAGTCAGTACAAGTCTGACTCTCCCTTCCGCTCCGCCCATAGTAGGAGGAGTCATTGAATGATTTTCGACCCTCCATTATTTTTCTGCTCTTATCCCATGTGATTTTGGGTCGGTGCAACACGTTTTTTTCTTCCATTCTGCCCTGTCAGTCGTCACGTTATTATTTATTCTTTTTTCCTCTATATCACTCCTCACACACTCCATCCATCTTTCTTTTGGTCTACCTTCCTCTCTCTCTTCATCCTTCCACATTTATATTCATCACTTTTTTAGTCACATGCGATTCATCACTCCTCATCACATGCCCATCCCAGCCTCGTCTTTTACGCATCTAATCTGACATACATCCCTCGCCTTTCTCTCCCTAGCGCTCGCAAGCCGGTATAGTTGTTTTTGGCCTATCCAAAGTGTCTTAGAGCTTGTCTTGGGCCTTTGCTCTTCCCACTGCTTTCTTGACTTTTTTTGAGAGTATCATACTTAGTCTTCTCTTCATCATTCAAATTAACACTTGCAACTTCAACACTCTGCCATTCCTTGAATTTTCTTTTTTTTCTTTTTTATTTAAATGAATTTCTGTCGACCATGACCGTGTATCTCTATCTATTGTAACCCTTCGTTTCGTCTCTCCTAAAACATGATTTGCTCCACTCCTAATACACCCAGCCATTTCATTGCAACAGTCATTTACACTTCGGTCACCATATATCCCATCTCTATCATTTTTTCTACTACTCACTCTTTAGATTCTTTCGCAGGGTCGTCCTTCTCTAACATATGCCATTTTATTTTAGGGAGAGATTTCTGTTAGCTGTTTTTGAGTTTAATTTGTACGTTTATATCCAAAACTAGGAGTCTGTGCTGTGAGACTAAATCTTCTGCTGTGGAACTTTGCAGTCTTTGATGTTTTTCAAGTTATTTCGTCGTACTAAAAAGTAATCAATTTGTGATTTGTGATTACCACTTTTGTACGTTACAAGGTGTCCGTCGTTCTTCTGGAACCCGGTGTTGGCTAATGCTAGGTCAAATGCGGTAGCGGATTGAAGCAGAGTCTCACCTTCGTTATTTTGATTCCCATATCCCCCACCCTCCATGCGCCCTTTCGTAATTCCGTCTTATTCTTTTCACATGTCCACTAAAATCCTCTCTTAATATCAACTCGTCATGCACCGGAATGTTCATGAGAACAATGCCTAAATCCTTACAAAATTTCTCTTTAACTCTTTCATCACATTCAGCATAACATTTTCTAACATTACTTTTACAAATATCACTCGATCATTAATCTTTTTACATCTATCACGTTTTCTTACTAATTAACATCTAACACTATTCCCACGCCGTTCCTTTGTTGGCACTTCCACATTAGAAAAATTTGTATCCCTCGAGTCTTTGGTTAACTGGTTAACCGGTTGACCACATCTTTATTTTTATTTATTTGTTTTTATTGGTCAACTGGACCTACTTTCAAACTTTTCAAGAAATCTATTGTTACGTCTATCGATCTATCAGCGGATACAGTCGAGCGCAATATTGTTTAGTCAAAATAGAAACAGCTTCACGGATTTGGATTAAAATTGAATATCAAGATACTCGTAACTAATAGGATTAACAAAAATGCTATTTTGATCCCGGTGTTTTCGTAGCATGAGCAAATACGAGGAGCTCGTGGCTTTTTTTTTTATTGGGACAAGCCCGCCTCACTATTCCCAAACCACTGTAACTTCTGTAAGCCAGAATCAACAGTGGCGACCACAAGAAAAGCGCCGAGACAATGAAGCTCGACGAAGTCCCAGAGAAATGATTTGACTGTCTTGGATCCCGCAACGAAATTAATCAGAAAAGAATAGCGGAGGAGTAGGAAAAAGCAGAAATTTCCACTTCCCTCCATATCAGCAGGAGACAGAAAAGAACAAGGCCAATAGGCACACAGGGACGCATACAACTGGGATAAGCCCAGTTGCCTAGCACCACGGATATTGTTGTAATTAATATTACTGGGTCCTAAGTTGTGAGCCGTTATATTTGATTCCAATAATAGGTATGACAAAAATGCTTGAACGCACGGAAATTTGTTCTAGTTTCTACAAGGTCCGTATAGTAAATAACTCCGGATGTAACCTGTACACTATCCAACATAATATTACGTTCAATCTGCCAAAGACTACACTCCCATAAAATGTGATGTGCAGATTGTTCATATTCGCAGTCAGATGTAGAACATTGACAAAAAGGCGACGCAACAAGCTTGAAGGAAAATAATTTACTCTTAAAGTTACCATGACCTGTGAGAAATTGGGCAACACAGTGATCCACTTCCAGCCATGTCCTGGCCAGCCGCTCACGAACGGATGGAAAGAATTGGTGGAGGTGTCGGCCTTTGATGGAATTATCCCACCTACATTGCCATTCTGACAAAAGATCCTCCCAGACGTCAGTCTGTGGTTTAAGTAATCTAGCTATTTTAGTACGGTCACGTTGTGTTAAAAAGTCTGCTTCCGCGGTCTCTCGTGCGCAGTAGTACATTGAAGCACGGCGCTGCACTTCAAGATCGACTGGAAGTACTCCTGCCAGTACCGGTAAGGCTTCAGTACTAACCGTCCTATATGCTTTACACAAGAAAATCAAGGCCAACCGCTGGCTTTGAAGTAATTTACGTCGTGCCGCTCCTATGGTGGCCCTATCGGCCCAAACTGGTGCCCCGTAGCACATACACCCCAAGTAAGTAGCCCCATAGATCGTCTTCAGAGTTACAAATGATAAACCCCACGTAGATTTAGATATTCTCGTTAAGGCATAAAAGTTCTTTTTAGCTTTTTCACCGACGGTTTTTATATGTTCAATGAATGAAAAATTTCTCTCTAAGACAAACCCAAGGTAGCACACGGACTCCTTCTTTTTCACGGGAACGTTATTAAATTTTATACTGGGGCATGATTTAAGATTACCTTTTAAAAGAAGTTGATAAGTTTTATGTGGTGCAAAGGTCAGACGGTTACGATCACCCCACTGGGATATTAATTTTAGGCAAGTGTCAGCCAAATTTTCGAGTCCAGCCCGAGTACTTGACTGAATGAGCAGCAGGCCGTCGTCCGCGTAACCGGTTAATGAACAGCCGCATGGAAGTGGAATCGCGAGGAAGTCATCAAAGCCTACGTTCCATACATACGGACCCATAACCGAACCCTGAGGGCATCCCATGGTGAGGGACTTTGACATAGAATGATGTCCGAGTTTGAGTTTCGCGGAACCATTTAAGAAGTAATAATAATAATAATAATAATTGTTTATTGATCAAGAAGGTACAGATGGTGCGAAAAAGAACTTAAACTAGTAACAGCAAGATAGTTTACAACTATATTATATGATAGAACAAAATGAAGTAGGTACATGGTACATCTGTTGACAATATACGTTTCCCTGTCTCTTAAACTAGGGTATACCTGTATCTTAAGAGACAGTTGACGGCCAAATGGCTAAGTTCTTATATTACATATTTAATAAGTGAGGACACTGTCGATCTATCCATCCACAATTAAACAATTATCAAAAAATGATAACTAAGAATAAAATTAAATAGTTAAATTGTTGATAGTCTTGTGAGTGTGTAATGTGTATGCATGTGTGTGTGTGTGTGTGTGTGTGTATGTGAGTGCGTGTGTATATGTGTGTGCGTATGTGCATGATCGTGCAAATCCTAGGTTAAGTAAGTTAAAAGTGATTCGGTGTGATCATAATCTTGTTGGAGTAGCCACTCAGTGAGTTTCTGTTTAACTTCCCATTTTGTCAGATCAAGTATATTTAGATGTTTATGAATTTTTCTGTAAATGAGAGAGCTGAGAATAAGATATTGATGTTTGGCAAAGGTTGTTCTATGAGGAGTACTTGGAGGGATAAAGGTACGTTTTTTCTGGTTGGGAGGGGGTAGGGATGAATGTTTTTTAAGGACCGAGTAGAGCACAAAGAGTTGACGAACTGTAAGAACTTTACAGTCGGAATACAGTTGAGCTGTTGGGTATCTGTAGGGTTTTCTGATCATAACTTTAAGTATAGCTCTCTGTGCTCTCTCTAGTATGATAAGCAGTGTTTTACATGCCCCTCCCCACACCGTAATACAATATCCTAGTACCGATTGACACAGGCCAAAGTACACCATTTTTAAAGTGTCGAGATTAGCAGATTCTCTCAAAGACTTAAAAATATGTAAGAGACGGAGGGTTCTGGTGGTGAGAGCCTCAATTTGTTTATCCCATCTTAGTTCACTATCTATTTGTACACCTAGATATTTAACGCTGATTGTTCTGGTAAGTTTCGGACAGTTGCATGATATGAGCGTACTAGAAGGGACCTGGCATGAGTGAGCAGTAATCGAGAACGTGTCTGATGGTGAGTTTTTACTTCTTATAGCAAAAGGCATGTAGATGGATTTTAGTAGATTGAGTGTAAGTAGATTTGAGTTTAGCCATGTCATTATGGTACTTAATGCAGACTCTGCTGCTGTTTTGACGCTATCCCAAGTAGGTCCATGTACTATTATCGCCGTGTCGTCAGCGTAAGTAAAAATTTTGCATTGTGGTAACTTTAAATTGCATAGGTCATTTATATAAATTTGGAATAAACTGGGCCCCAGAATGCTACCCTGCGGGACGCCGAAGGAGACAACTTCTTCATCACTGAGGTGAGTACTGATTTTAACACGTTGAGTGCGGTTTCTCAGGTAGTCTTTAAATATTTCAAGGGCAATTCCTCGTACACCAAGCAACTCCAGCTTAGAGATCAGTAGGGGAACAGAAACTGTGTCAAAGGCCTTGGAC
Organism: Diarsia rubi; assembly: GCA_932274075.1. Taxonomy (NCBI): domain Eukaryota; kingdom Metazoa; phylum Arthropoda; class Insecta; order Lepidoptera; family Noctuidae; genus Diarsia; species Diarsia rubi. Next base: position 10,654,135 of record OW026424.1, on the reverse strand, counting down.
AGGTCCAGAAATATGCCTAGGCATTTAGTTTTGCTATCCAGGTTCTTCGCTACATGTTGCGTCAAGTCAAGTACTGCGTGTTCTGTTGAAATACTTTTCCGGAAGCCGTACTGATTCTGAGCGATTATATTGAACCTATCCAAGAAATCTTTAAGGCGGTTGTTGAGAATCCTTTCCAGAATTTTTGAAAGTACAGGTAACACCGATATGGGTCTATAGTTATTGACACAGTTTCTGTCTCCCCCCTTATGAATAGGATGCACTAATGCCTTTTTTAAGGCAACAGGAAAGACACCATTTTGCAAACAGCAGTTAAAAAGGTAAGTTATGTGAGGAACTAACACATTTTTACAGTTCTTTAATAGTAAGGGTGATATTCCGTCCCAGCCAACAGCACTGTCATTATTTAATTGAAGTATAAGTGACTCTACTTCGGCTTCATCTACATCTAGCAGAGCCAATGAGTTGATAGTGGGGCTGGAGATATTACAAGAGGACGATCGTTGTTTTGGGAGCAAGGGGGGTTGTGCACCGGATTGGATATTTGCCGCCAGGTTTTTGCCAACGTTAGCAAAGAAATGGCATATTTTGTTAACGGAAGAATAGGGATTATCACATAAATTTAGAAGCTCTTCAGGTATAGTTCGAGATTTAGATGTGTTTGTAATATTCTTAATGGTTTTCCACAACTCTCTAGGATTGTTTTTCGTTCTCTCCAGTTCACTTTTTTCATATGAAATTTTCAACTTGCGAAGTAAGGAGTTACAAAAGTTTCTATATCGACTGTAGGTTAGCTTAAGTATTAGATTATCGGGTGCTTTTTTGGACTTATTATGAAGTTTATCACGGTTTTTCATACATTTTAGAAGACCCGGTGTTATCCACGGCTTTATAGTTCGTTTGCGTCTAGGGATTTTAATTTGTACTGAGTTATTTGATATTATAGATGTTATTATAGTGATGAATTTGTTCATGGATAGATTTGGATCGTAAGTTACATAAATATCTGAAAAGTCCGTGTTTAGTAGATTCTGCACAATAGCTTCATGATCTATACGGGTGGTAGTGTGTCGTAACTTTCGAACAAGTTTAGGGTGAGCAATCGATAAAAGAGTGGGTCTATGATCGGTAATGTGGGAATCCAGCACGAGTGTGGTAACAGGTAAGTTAGTTTTTAGGAATGTGTGATCTAGGCACTTGTCTAGCCGGGTAGGGAATAGGTGGGTAGGGAGAAGTCCGTGAGAAGCATTAAGCAATAAATATTCCAGGCTTCGCTGGTTTCTATTATCTTGACTTATATCGATATTAAAATCCCCAACAAGAGCGACATTTGTAAAGGAGTATATTTCACTGTGGACGTGATTAAGACTTGCTAGAAATTTATCATAATTTTCTTTCGAATTGTATGATGGCGATCGATAGACTGCCACCACTGCCAGCTTATTATCCAATTGACATACCAGGCAATTTCCACACTCAAATTCCGGTTCCCACACTGTACTTTTTAAGCTCTCTTTTATATAAAAAACTACGCCATCATTTTGATTAGAATTTGTTTTCGTACTGTATCATGATTGAAAACCATCAAGTTTAGGTAAATTAAATGTTTTACTGAGCCAGCTTTCGGTCAATATTATGATGTCATGATTTATACCAGTTTGGCTCAGTAATACTTGAAGTGAATCGAAGTTTTTATTTATACTGCGAATATTTATGTGTAAAAGATTTATATTGTTTGTGTCAAAAAGTTTAACATGTTTTTGGCAATTATCAGGGCTGCAGATAGCCGCATCTCCTACGCAGAGTTGGTCAAGGTCGTTGTTTATATTAATGATGTTAGCCATTGATCTATGTTGTTGATTACACAGAAATATTGTTTGATATAAGGTGACTGAAAGTGTTTGAGAGAGTTATGTGCTAATAAGTAGTAAGATCTTTGCTTTTTTGTGTGTATGGGAATTTTGTGCGTGTGTGTAGAGTGATTAAGGAGATTGTTTTTGTGCAGAGTGTTATTGGAGTACATAAGTTTGTGATTGAATTTATTATAACATGAGAGGTTGTGTAATAAATAATTAGTTCTTATACAAAAAGAGTAAAAAAGAAAATTTTTAGGGCAATTAAACACCAATAAAGTGGCATGCAATAATGATAACTTATACAAATAAAAAGATGTTGCGTAATTAGGTACGGTTAGTCACAGGATATTACTGTTGGGTACCTGGAGGCATTTTTCGGAGTTTATTAACTGTTGTTTGTCGCCTTCAGCTTTGCGTAAGAAAATATTACCATTAGCGGTCCAGCAGTATTGGTAAGAGTTTTGTTTAGCGAATTCTCGAGCCTGATAGAATAGTTTCTTGGAACTGGCGGAAAGTTGTTCTTCAACGTATATAGGTTTTCGTTCTCCCGTCATTCCAAGAAGTTTCGTATTTAGCTTATTTTCTTTCCCTTTTCCTCTGTTATACGACCGGACAGCTGTTATAAGAGCTTGCTTCTTTTTTACTGTGGTGAATTCAACTAGTACGGGGCGCGGAGTGTTTGAGGTGGCTGTCTTACCCGGTAGTCGGTAGATGTCGCGGAAATCAGATTCCGCTATGCTTAACCCAACAAGTTCGCCGATATTGCATACGGTGCTGGTTAGACTATCTGTATTTTCCAAACTTTCCAGCGGAACATTGCGAAGTTCAATGCCCGACCCACGAGTCATTCGCTGAAGATCTGAAATCTTTTGTTCCAGACTTTGAATATAAGTATGTTGTTCCTGGCGTTCCCTTCTCAAATCTTCCACTTCTTTCTTCATATCTTCAAATTTCTGGTTCATGAAGGTAATAGACTTGACCATTTCTTCATTTGATTTCCGAATTTCGGTATTAGAAGACTGAATCTTGATATTTTGGGCCTTAATTTCACCAATATCGGAAGCCAATTTGGACATAATAGAAGTCTGCTCCGCCAAAAATTTAGACATATTACTATCTTGTTCCGCTTTCCAGGCAGCTTGATTTTCCTGTAAAGTTAACGAGGTCAACCGTGTCCCGCTTTGAGGCGAGTTATTCCCACGTGGACGTTTGCTCCTACTCATGTTTACATAATCACAATCACTTTGGAGAACTGCTGTGGCTATATCTGATTCTGATTTGGCTTGAGGGGTTTTTGGCGGGGTGCGCTTCAGCACAGACATCATTCGTAGATATAATAGTAAACAAAAGAACCAACTCACAGAAACGGTTTGCAAACAATTGTACTCAATACCAGGAGAACCGTGTAGCCGATGAGCCGTAGCTGGGGTGTTCGTAGCAGACACTCCGTTGTAGCACTGTTACTGTAGCACTCGTAACTCGCGGCGCTGGGATGACGTCAGCAGCACGTAGCACTGGTAGCGTTGTTTTGTCACTGCTCGCCACTGTCTCGGTGGCGCGTTGCGCCGGCGCACGGATCCAGGCTCGGAGGGGCGTGGGTTCGAATCCAGCAATCACAGCAATTTTTCGGAATCCAATTTCGATGTTGTTTATAAAAATATTGATGTCTCACTCTAGGACTGCCCAGTGGGAGGAGCCGCCCGTAACAGATTCTTAAGGAGAGACAAGGAATCAAAATTTGGTAAAAATGACCAATCACAGAATTTAGTTTAAAAAAAGTGGATTAACAACCGACAAGCGTCCACACTGTACGACGTTCCACGGCCGAATCCGAAGTACGAGTAAACAAGATTGTATATGTTTTTAGGGCAACCACGAATTTTCAGTTTAAGGAGTAGCATCGGCCACCATGCGTTATCAAAAGCCCCAGAAATATCTAGAAAGATCCCAACTACGTACTTATGTTCGGATGTATTGACAATTTTCCGGACAGAAAGTGCCGCGTCTACGGTAGATTTTCCCACGGTAAAACCGAATTGGTTGTTGTGAAATTTCGGTCCGTCTGGTAGTAAACGTGGAACGATAAGACGCTCCAGGAGTTTCCCCAAAGATGGTAGTAGTGTTATAGGGCGGTAAGACTTAGGGTCGTCCGGTGGCTTGTCGCCACTTTTCGGAATTATTCGTATAAAGCCGCGTCGCCATATACGAGGAAAAACGCCTTCTGTAATGCAACGGTTGTAAACACTTAAAATTGCGTCGGCCGCTGTTTTACATGCTTCTATTATCATCCGATTTGATATTTTATCTTCACCTGACGATTTGTTAAGTGAGAGTTTCCTGACAACTTTAATTAATTCGTCAATGGTTGGAAGGTCTGACGCTGGTGATTCAGGTGGAGCTCGTGGCTTAATAAGAACTGCCACTCGGGTCGATCTTTAGGTTAAGCTGCGCTTGCCTAGGTCGATCTGTGGATGGGTGACCGCCCATTACATACCGAGTTTCCTCCGTGCCTCGGAAAGCACGTTAAGCTGTTGGTCTCGGGTGCCATATATAGATCTTTGGCAGTCGTTACGGGTAGTCAGTGACCTGAAAGTCTGACATCCAGTCTTACCAAAGGGTATCGTATTACCTAGTATTAACTGGGTTGTGGAGGTCAGATAGGCAGTCGCTCCATGTAAAATACTGGTATTCAGCTGCATCCAGTTAGACTGGAAGCCGACCCCAATATAGTTGGGAAAAGGCTAGGCAGATGATGAGCAAATACCTCAAATTCAAAATTATATATCATCTCTTCACAAACATGTATGAATAGAGCCTAAAATTTTGTTACGTATATAAGTTTACTAGCTGACCCACGCAACTTCGTCTGCGTCACAATAATATAGAACTTACAACCTTTCTCGATAGATCGACTATCCAACATAGTAATATTTTTTCAATTAACTTTCTAATGTTGGAAGAATTTTCAAAGTCGTCTCCTGAGTAAATTTTGAGTTAAATCGTAACAAACGAAAAATCTAATCTTTCCTCTCTATCATTATAGATAGAACCTTATTTTACATTTAAAGTGAGAATTACTATAGGTACCTACCTATCTCTTACTGTTAAATATTATATACAATCATCATCATCATAATCAGCCTATATTGTTCCCACTGGAAGAAACCAAGGAGTGGGATGGGCTATAATCCACCACGCGGCCCTGTGCGGATTGGTAGATGTCACATATCTTCGAATTTTAGTTCTAAGATATGCCGGTTTCCCTAAGATGTTTTCGTTCACCGTTTTGAGAGCGGTGGTGATGAAATAAATTACAAAATAATGCGCCTGCCTGGGTTCGAACCCACGACCAACTGTTCGTAAGTCGGGGCCGCCACCACTGGGCCACCACTACTCGCATAACAATATACAATAACACCTTGTAAATATTATGGTGCAATAAATATTTGAATTTCCCGGAGGCTAGAATCTCTACGTATCCACATCGGGACGCGAGGGCCGAGGACCGCACAATTATTTTATCGCGCGGACATTTTAACATTGCAATATCTTCTAAGATATTTGTTTAAACTATATAAAGTAAAAGTTAAATTTCCGTTCCAACAAACACATTTACTTGGATATAGATTAATACCATATGGGTTAAATAAGCTTCGCAAAAAGTAATTTACTATTTAACCTAACATTTCAATAGTAAAAAATGGTTACAGTGAGTCAATCTTAATAGATAGATATGATGGTGTCGAGGACTTTTTTGTAGAACTTTTAAAGAGGAACATTTCTTTCATACATGATATTTGCATAACTCAAACCATTTTCGCAGCGCACACAACGGAAGCTCTCAATAAGGAATATCGTTTCCCGTTTTTGCAACATTTTTCATTTATGCTCCACTCCTATGTTTTAGCGTAATGTTATATAGCCTAAAGCCTTTCACGATAAATGGACTATCGAACGCATTCCAACCAGTAGATCCTGAGAACTTAGCGTTCAAACAAACAAACAAACAAACACACTCTTCAGCTTTATAATATTACGAGTAGTATAGATGAGAGACTGGTGTCTGCACTAGGATAAGCTGCATAGCAGATCACCAGAAAAATGGTTATTGCAAATACGGTTTCCCAATAATTACGCTCAAACGGATTAACTGACTTTAATAACATATTTTATTACGATATCATATTATAAACAATGTTGTTTAAAATTGTATGTCATTCTTTTTTCCAAGTTTCAGTTCGTGTGCGCATGCAATCTTTTTCACCACGGGTAACCCCGTGGGCGCAGCTAGTTAACAATATACTATACCTCCTTCATGATTCTGAGCTCAGCTGGCTTCTGTGTAGTCTGTGAGACTTTACTATCCTTGTTACTCATCTCCTATTTGTCCTTGCTAATTTCGATATAGTGATTTTATCTCCCAAACTACCAGGACACCAGAATCATGAAGAAGTAAGCAGTTTGAGCGTGAAGAAGTGACCAATACACACATTTTTTTTATTAGGGTGATAGAAATCTCACAATCAAATCTACATACAAATTATGTATTTTTGTACATTTCTATTATCATGTAGCGTGCATTGATGATATTAAATACTTCTTCATAATTCTGACCTCCTGATAGATTGTAAATTATAATCACAATAACTAATCTGCTGTAAAAATATACATGTTGGTAAATACAAATAAAACTAAAAGGCTTTACGGCTTTACTCCGTGACTGTACTTTATAATGAAATTAGGTAGTGGGTCCAGTCGACCAGGACAAATTTTGAACTGGTCGATTGGACCCGCAGGTCCTTTTCGAGTGGGTCCAGTTGACCAAAGACTCCCTCATCAATTTCCCTTATTTTTGTTCCCTTCCAAATCGTTTGGGTTCCCTCAAGCCTAGAAAGAAGATTTCGAATATTAGAGAAGTGGCAGCTATTTACCACTTAGGAAGATAAACGGCTAGAAAAATAAACGTAAGTTCCTAAATTTTTTTCACTACGAATCTCTATGAGCATTTAATTGAAGATCTTAATGAACGTAAAACAGTTATAAGGTTTGAACTAATACCAAGTTAACTCAGGAATAATTATTGTTGAACAGGTACGAATGATTGTTTTCAACATTCTTCATTCATAGTGTCAATTCCAATTCTAGCAAAAGATGGCATCATATCCAGCCATCAATTTGGCTTAAGGCACTCCACTGTGGAGCAAGTCCATAGAGTCTCCGACAAGATTAGACAGTACAAATCTATCCTGAAACCTGGATGGCCTTCAGCTGTGGGGTACTGCTTATAACTCCTCCATCATACGAATACAAAGAATGCAGAACATATTCCTCAGAACAATCATTAACGTCTCCTGGTATGTGACTAATGCTGAGATCGAACACCTGGAAATACAGTGAGAGAAAAAATAACAAACCTCAAGATTAAATATAAGGAACGGCTAGAGCCCACTCTAATACCCTTGTCCTATGCACGACAGCTCACAATTCTCAGCTATAGGTACTAAACGCCTTAAAAGAAAAGACATTCTAGAAAACTATGAGTAGATGTTCTTGCTGGAGGATACACTCAGATCGAGAAAATCATACAACACATGTGCTCAAAGTGAATGCACACATTGCAGATGAAACAGAAAAAAATATGTTAATTCCATTACGGAATATCAATCAACAATAAACCAGTTACTTGTTAGGGTTCCGTAGCCGAATGGCAAAAAACTGCCCAAGTGCAAGTCGGATTGCACATGAAGGGTTTCATACCATCTTAGTAGGAAAGCCCCTTCAATTTGTATTATTTCTTGTGAAACCGGCAACAGTTAACCATTTTTTTATGATAAGTTTGTTTTTCATGGTGTTTGTATGAATGAAAAAGTTAAATTTAAGGTTTATTAAATGTGATACCTAAAAAACTATTTACTAATAATATACACCAAAAACAAAACTTGTAAAAAAAGCCACGCCACGCAACTCAGTTCGTTTACCGTAAAAGTAGTGAGATCAATGTAATACCAAGTCAGTTAATATATTCAATCCTTACTTAAAAACCTTTGATGTTTTAAATAAATGGATTGTCTTGGCTATCGCATCGCATTCAAATAGAATCATCAAATATAATGAAATTTGATATATACCGTGTTTATACAATGCCTAATTGGTTACTAAAAAATCAGGCTTCTAGTTTTATCCACAACGAAGTTATAGGAGGTCGAAAATGGCCTGAACTGGTTCGAGAAAAGGATGGTACGGCCGCGGCCGTGCCGCTTTATTGCTCGACTTGGCGGAGGCACTGCCGTGCCCCCTGATCGTTCAAACTGGTGAAAGTTTTTATTGCGATCTACAGCATATATTTTTTTCAGATATTTCACTCTCTTAGTTTAAAAGTAAGAGGAGGGGGGGGGCACCCATTTGACCACTTTGGAGTGGTCAATGTCAATGTCATTGGTCAACAAAATGGTTCAAAAATCCAAACACTATGAAAAACAAACTAATCACAGAATATGTTTTTTCTGTTGCCGCTTTCACAAGAAATAATATAAATTAAATGGGGCTTCCCTACTACGATGGTACAGAACGCTTTATGGGCAAGTCCGACTTGCACTTGGCCAGTTTTTTTTGCTTATAAAGCTCTGTCGTCTGTAAATTGTCACAGTCAAATTCAACTCGAGGTTGAGTTCCTCGTGGTCCGTGCAGCAGTAATAACTAGAAGAGATAATGAAGTTGACGGCGCTGATCGTGATGCTGATGGCGGTGCTCGCGCTGTTCGCCGGCGGTAGTGTAGCCGCGGCAGAACCCGATCCCACGGCTGATTTGATAACTCCGATGAATTCTGTAAGTAATAAAAGTCTTCTAGAAAAGAAGTCCGTATTCCCACTTACGTTTTACCCGTCTGCTTTCAAAGCAAGATTGAACAGGCATCTTCAGGGCACGATCGTTTGAACGCTCATTATCTAGGTCAAGAGCTGACCCATTTAGCAATTTAAAGAAACCTAAATCTATTAGCCATAAAGATTGTAAAATTAATTTAAAATTATTTTAAATTGGCTTGCATATAATCAATATTTTTTTCCAAAACAACTACTTAATTCGCGACTACATACCATAACATTACGCCTGTTATCTCCGAGGGACAAGGCAGTGGTCTACCTAAGGTGTGTGGTGTTTTCGATAATTATCACGATTATACATTTCCTATATGTTTTCATTACAGAGAAAAGGAAATTGGCCTCCTCATCCAATTGACAATAAATAAAGGCAGAAAAGAGAAGAGGTAGTTAAGCATCTGTACAAGAGCCAACAATGTTATTAGTAACTTGAACATTATGTTACTTATTGTTGACAATAAATATTGGTAAATAAACTGTTTAATTGATTGTTTTTTTTTGTTTTATATTCCTTTTATATGCCCAATCTCATAGGTGACGTGATACCTACTTCAAAGTATAATTGCTATTGCTTTCCCTTAAAGAATCACGAATCGATATGTAATAGTACACTCACTTTTTCCTTCTATCCGTATCAATATAAAAATTGTGTGTCTACTCGTGCTAGTTAGTTTATTTATTTGGAGGTATTCTCATCTGAGCACCGATTTTAAGAGCACCTAAATTTAGAGCACCAAAGCTATTCCCATCTGAGCACTTATGATTTGGTAGCTGCTAGTGATGGGGTGTATAATAAAAATAATCGAAAATAATTTTAGTAAAGTTCCACAAACTACCAGGAGAACAGAAACATTAGGAGGTATTGGAAATTTGAATCTTAAAATCAAATCTATATGCCTTTCTGGTAAGGAAATCCTCATTTTCTTTTCCTAACTTTGTTGGAGTCAGTTTCATAAGTAACCGGATCCAGCTGATTACCAGTATTTTACAAGGAGCGACATGGGAGCGACTGCCTATCAGACCTCCACAAACCAGTTGGTACTGGATAGTACGATACCCAAAGACATTCAAATATTATACACTATTATGTCTTAAATCTCTTTGTCAATACCCTTTGGTAGGACTGATTTTCTGAACTGTCAAACCGGGGCCAACGTGCAGCTATAATTTTTAAGATAATATTTCAACGCAAAAATCTAATGTATGCCAAAGTAACTCTGTGTGTCTGTCACGCTTGCACGCCAAAACTACTGAACCGATTTCAATGAAAATTATACACAGATAGTCTAGAGCCTGAGAAAGGACATCGGTTAATTTTTAATGCAAAGATAAAGTACGATATTTTTAATGTTAGGGTTTTAAATGAAAGATTACTTTTGGTCACGATAACCGACATCCAAGCAGACGAAGCCGCGAGTCTCAGCTAGTAGGTACTTAATTACACTAAGTTATCGACACGAAGCAGATCGCTGACACGAGATGTTTTTGGGAAAACTAATTACTTTCATCGAATAAGGTAATTATGATATCACATAAACGACAAAGTTTCATCTGACTCTTAACTAAAAATGAATCGAAAGAAACTTATAGCAAATACTTCGATAAGACTAAATAAGTTCCTAAATGTGGTCTGAATCAAAATATTCGGCAATTTATTGAATATTCGGCGTGGAACTTCACTCGGAGACTGTCATGTCTGTGGTTTGGCATTATGTCGTCCCACATTTTGGACCGTAACCGCACTAGTGCCGTCATAGTTCGGCAAATCGCTATAATTTTTTTTAAAACCGTCTGTCAAAAATCAAGTTGAATTGACAAGAAACAGTTTTGGTCGCTGTGATGGGATTACAACTTTTTTTTTTTTTTGCGGGTTGAAAATCATCGAATAACCCCTCCCGCTCTTGGGCAGAGCGAAAGGGAGTGTCAGACTTCTACTGACTAAAAACCACGCATGTTCCTTCTTAGCCCTCTATGCCGAGGCCGCGATAACTAGTGTACAACCCGCGGCCCCGACGGGGCCTCTTTATACCTTACATCATGAGTCATATTAGATTAGTACCTATCTATCGATATCCCACACGATTGACGCAAATTTTCCTTATGCTGCAAATTTCCTTCAAAGCCTCGATTTCATTATTATGCATCTATTATGAGGTAATTATAGCAGATAAGTAGAAAAACAATTTAAAATAATAGAAAAAATATAAGTATCTACATGAGGAAAATCGCGACTATACGAGTAGGATTTACATAGAGAGGGTTCTGCATTCCACATTATAATTTATTCTGAATATAGAAGCAAAACTAAAAACTTAAAGGACCTTGGCAAATAATTTCATACATGTTTTGTTCCATTTTTAATTTATTCCATTAGGGGACAGTGGTTACTGGTTATTCAAATATAGTGAAATGAATAGGTGCAAAGCAAAACAACAAACAAATATAACGAGCGATAATAATCTCCTTCTGGGCTTTGAAAGACAGGTAATAAAATGGCAGGATAATGTATAATGCCACACAAATCTCTTACATCGATATCATGTCATGTCAAATGCGGATCACCATAGCTGCAGTTCCTAGGTCCTCTTCTGATGACAGACTCCCCAAGTCTGTCCCAGGCCACACTCGAAGTCGGCCGTAGATCATTATTTCATGCCTTCTTTATTGGAGGGTGCTATTTCATCAAAAATTACTCCTTCCGCTCTGGACAGAGCGGTGGGAGAGTCAGACTTCTACTGACTAAAACCCAGCCATGTTTCTTTTTAGCCGATTGTGTCGAACCCTTTCGAACAACCCGCAGTCCCGACGCGACCCGTAGCCCCGGCGGGATTAATTCCTGTCTGACAACCGAAAGCGAAAGGTTATTCGTAGCACAATACGACGCAATAAGTAGATTGTCTGTCAAATACCATAAGTTTCGAGACTCGTCGGTGTAGTGGTCACAAGCGCAACTACTGAGCATAGGGTCCTGGGTTCGATTCCCGAGTCCGGCAAAGTGTTATTGGGTTTTTCCGTGAAGAATTTCTCTGAAGCAGCAGGGAGTCTGGATTTGTGCCCGATTGATAGCAATAGGCTTACCCCATATTACGTGCGATGTAAGCATTACTGGTGAAAGCCAGCTTTTGACTACGGGATATACTTATTACATCTTGAGATGTAATATTTTGCCCGTCGGGGCTGCGGGATGTTGTAAGAGATACCGCGGCATAAAGAGCGTTGACATATAGGGCTAAGAAGGAACATGGGTGGTTTTTAGTCAGTAGAAGTCTGACACTCCCTTTCGCTCTGCCCAGGAGTGGGAGGGGATATTTAATGATTTCGCACCCCGTAAAAAAAAAGATATAATATTTTACAGCTCGTCATACATTTCGTGACCGTTCACACTGTGCTATAATATATATCTTACAGTGTGAACAGCAATTTCGGGATGTAATATATTACATCCCATAGTCAAAAGCTGGCTTTAGGTACACCTCTGCACCACGGTTCAGCGATTACAGGCGTAATGTTACTATGATAAATTATGATAATGATACTATGCAAGTATAGTATTTGACAGACAATCCATCTATTACATAAAAATGCTTTTAGCGAGACGGAACACCAACTAATTTCTCAGAGAAATCTACTGCATATAAATCTGGGCTCAAGTGAACCGGAATGTGCAACAGCTGGGTCGCCAAAATGAAGGTCTTATTTGAATAAAATATTTTGAATCTTTTGCTATGTGAATATAAAATCAGAAATAACTCACTGTACAGAATATTCACTCAGCTTGTCTTTCTCTAGCAAAGAGCATGAATGAATAAAGTTCGGTTCAGCACAAACAAACCGTTGATTTGAATAACTGCTCATATTTGAAATCTCTGCACAGTTTTCGTTTCTTCGAACACACACTAGGAATTTCTCCTGTATCGTGCTTTTACAGACATTAAACTCACATACACAAAACCCGAAACAACTATCTGTAGGCCATACAAATATTTATTCCGTGCGGGGATCGAACCCGCGACACGTAACGAGCAGTCAACGGCTTGAGCCTCTGTGCCAACTGTACTCTCGTTGCCTCGTTGGGCAAGTGTTATTGGGTTTCCACACGAGGAATTCCCCAGTGCAGTCACGGAGTCTGGATTTGTGCCCAGTTGATGGCAATAGGCTCGCTTACATGGATTTAAACATATCTGATGAAATAGGGCTCTACTAATGGGTACAGGCACTGCCTAATTGGGATTACAGGTGTGATGTTTTGTTAGTAAATTATTAGGCGACAACTTGAAGTTTCATTACGGGACCTAGAAAGCAGGAATTAGTACCGGGATTCTCCATCCGTACGAATCAAGGTGTTTCGACTTATTTTAATTGTGTACGTGACCTGGCAGATCTGTATTTTCCTTACCCACGCACTAACTATCACTCATCAGTATGTAATTTGCACATGTGCTTGAATATAGAACTCAAATAAATAACACAAACATCTGAAGAAAAATATCACTAGTGCATCTTCCTCGATCACTACAAGTTATTTGTTTAACCAGTTTCAAGAAAAAAATCTACCAACATGAAATTTCTGGCTTTCTTCATGGTGATTCTGGCTGTGTTGGCTATGATGGGAGTGACTGAAGCTAACCCTAAAGTGAAAGCTGGGACGGTTGCTGTAAGTATTCTTTCACTCTTTCCCTGCCTGCTAATACGAGTAGTCCCCCAGTACTCCCGAAACAGAGACGAGAGAATTTTCATTAATTATCCGTAACTTAATTTCTAAATATTCCCAAATATTATTCTCATTCCGTGCTTTGAAACATTTTTTTTATTATTATTAAAATGAATGCATATCTATGATACTTATTTATCTGTGCAACAAATGTTTTCACTATTAGCCGCTATGCGCCGTGGCGCCACTGTCAATGCAAGTTGTGTTACTGAATTATGAGAATAAAAAGTCGTCGTCCATCTTGCAACCGTGCGGTGTTTCATTGTCTAAGTAAAACCCAAATATAGATATCCTTAAACCTCCTCCAAAAGGTTATGGGCCCAGATCCCGCTCACAGGAGTCAGATCTCCAAGAGGAATTATTTTGGGGTCGCTGCGGTATCAGCAGCTAAAACGACAACGACGAGTGGAAAATTCCACGCGGGAAAACGTCGCGTCGGACGGACCGGTAAAGGTCCAATCTCAACAAGGAACGAATATTAAGCATTGCGGTATAGCAATAATACAATGGAATCCTTGGGAAACACGCCAGCAGTTGGTTTTGTCGGCCAGCAACAACTACTGGAAGGCGTCGAAAACTGGTGCACGTGGTCATACAAAATCAAGATAATCTTAAGGGCGGCAGATCTTCTAAGCATCGTGGACGGTACAGTCCAGCCTCCTTCAGATGGTAAGGCAGAAGAATACGAAAAATGGATGAACAAGGACGCCAAAGCTCAAAGTATTTTGGTCACACGCATTTCTGAAAAAGTACTTGCGCAAATTGTGAGCTGCCAAACGTCGAAGGAAATTTGGAACAAGCTACACACAGTATTCGAGCAACGGGGAGAATTGTCGGTTCACATTCTTCAACAGAAATTTTTCTCAATGAAATTTGAAGAAAAAGAAACAGTCACGGAATTTTTAGGCAGATTCGAGAGCCTGTTATGCAAGCTGAAAAACGTCAAAGCAGAAGTCAGTACGAGCATGGCTATAACCAAAATTACGTCATCTCTTCCCTCTCAGTATCAGCACTTCGTGTCAGCATGGGAGTCGGTGCCAGCAGAGAAGCGCACGATGGAGGAGCTAACTGCAAGACTACTTATCGAGGAACAGCGTGCCACGACCTGCATGCAAGACAGTAACGAGTCAGCAGCACTAGCATCCAGATCCAGCAGAAAGTGTTTCCAATGCGGCAAGACAGGACACATAAAAAGGAACTGTAAAAACAAGGTAAAAAGTAATATTTGTGTTTATTGTAAAAGGTCAAATCACAAGTCTGTTGATTGTTGGTTCAAAAATAGTAAAAATAAAGGTGTAAAGAAAAATGAGCCTAGCGAGCAAGGTAATGCATTCCCTGTGTCCGTGTTGTCATCAGCATTTTATAGTACATCAGACAGCAGCCTGTGGATAATGGATAGTGGAGCTTCAGAGCACATGTGTAGCAGTGTTAGCATGTTTACTAAATACAAAGAGTTAGAATGTCCTCGACCAATCATAATCGGTGACGGTAAAGTCATAAAAGCTGTAGGTACAGGTATTATACAATTAGAGGCGTATAATGGTAAAGAGTGGATCAGTTCAACATTAAATAATGTCCTACATGTCCCTGCTATAAAAATAAATCTATTTTCAGCAAGTTCAGCTGCAGATAGAGGTTATAATATGACAATTGAAAAAGAGTGTTGCTATTTGAGGAAAAATAATGAAGAAAAGGTTAGTGCTGTAGCTTATCGTAAAAATAATGTATTTATCATGAAATTCAGATACAATACAGATGAAAAAGCTTATGTAGGTAAATCTTTTGATAGTCTAACAGAATGGCATCAAAAAATGTGCCACCAAGACATACAGCAAGTAAAAATAATGTTAAATAAGTGTAACATTGATTTTAGTGCAGATAAACATGAGGAACTCACATGTGAGCCATGTCTCCTTGGCAAAACTCATAAACAACAATTTCCACAAAGTCTAAATAGGGCAGAACAGCCTGGTCAAATTTTACACATGGATTTATGTGGTATTATGGAAACCACATCATTAGGCGGTGCCAAATATTACTTATTAATAAAAGATGATTACACAAAGTACAAACAGGTTTATTTTCTGAAAAATAAGTATGAAACAAACAACAAAATAAAAACTTTTTTAAAATATGTCATTAAGAATCTTGAATACAAAGTTACAACAATAAGGTCAGACTGTGGCTTAGAATTTACAAATAAAGAATTGAAATCTCTATTAGATAGTTTAGGTATTATCCACCAAACTAGTGTTCCATACACACCTCAGCAAAACGGGTGTATAGAACGTGAAATGCGCACAGTTACAGAAGCAGCTAGAACTATACTATTGTCAAGTGGTTTGGACAAGTCCCTATGGGCTGAAGCGGTCAACACAGCTGTTTATGTCTTAAACAGAACTGGTAAAAGTAGATTAAACGGTGTTACTCCTTATGAACTTTGGTATAAAAAGCAAGCCTACAACATAAATAATTTGAAAGTATTTGGATCAAAGGTAGGAGTACATATCCCTGACCAACGGCGTAAGAAATGGGATAGTAAAGCTGAAATAGGATATTTTGTAGGTTATAGTGAAACAACAAAAGGTTTTAGAATTTATTTCCCACATAAAAATGATGTTCTTGTAAAAAGAGAGGTAACATTCATAAAAGGTACGTTTATTAATGTGCAAAAGGTTTGTAAAAATAGACAGGATCAGAACAGTAAACCCTCGGTTACTATCACAGACTCTGAAACAGAGGAAATGGAAAATGATAAGCAAGAAATAGAAAATGATAACAAAGAAGTAGAAGAATATCATAGTTTCTGTAAAGAAGAAGACAGATCACAGACACCAGAGCTAGAAGAGAATCTAGAAATTCCCATGGAGGGAATATCAAGTCCAGAAGAGGAAAGAATAATGTCTGCAGAAGATTCAGAAGAAGAGTATTCAGTTGATAAAGCAATAGAACAAGAAAAACCACAAGAGGTAACAAGAAAAGGTAGGGTAACAAAGAAACCATCATGGTTATCAGAGTATGACACAAACCTCTTATCCATTGACACTGAACCAATCACTCTGGAAGATGCATTAAATTCAGAAGAAAAAGAAGAATGGGAAAAGGCTATGAATATTGAATTAGACACCCTGAAAGAAAACAATACATGGACCGAAGTTAATAGTATTCCAAGTGGAAATAAAGTTATATCAAGTAAATGGTGTTTCAAAGTCAAACAAATAGGTGGAGAAAAAGTATACAAGGCTAGGTTAGTTGCTAGAGGTTTTGAGCAATCAGACACTGATTTAGAAGTATACTCTCCGGTAGCCAAATTACCAACATTTAGAGTATTTATAGCTGTAGCCAATAAACTACAACTTCCAGTCCATCAAATGGATGTGGTAGGCGCTTTCTTACATGGTGATATAGATGAAATAGTATACCTAAAGCTACCAAATGGTAAAATATGTAAACTGAATAAATCCCTATACGGTTTGAAAAGTTCCCCTAAATGCTGGAATAGAAAGTTCGATGAGTTCATGACTAAAGAAAATTTCAATAGATCAAAAAATGATTATTGTTTATATTATAGGAAACTAAACGGATGTGAACTATACGTTTTACTATTTGTAGACGATATACTTATGTTTTGTTCTGAAAATAAGGTTTTAGAAAATTTCAAAACAGAGTTGCATAATAACTTTAAAATGAAGGACTTGGGGTTAGCAACTAGTTATTTAGGCATAGATATCAAACAAGATAAATGCAGAACAATAATCAGTCAGAAGACATATTTAACTAAAGTCTTGGAACGTTTTAATATGTCAAATTGCAAACCTATATCAACTCCATTAGACCAGAATTACAAGTTTGATTTGTTGAAAAGGGAAAAATCTGAAAATCCAATAATAGAAAGAAAGTGTAGACAACTTATAGGCAGCCTAATGTATGCAGTATGTGGTACTCGACCAGATTTATGTGTGTCAGTTTATTTTCTTAGTAGATATCAACACTGTGCTAGTGTTATGTTGTATAAGTCATTAAAACGTATTCTACGGTATATAAAGGGAACCTTAGATTTTGCATTAGTATACAGCAGCACGGGCACAGGAATGCAAGGCTTTGTAGACGCAGATTGGGCTGGTGACACCCAAGACAGAAAGTCTACAACGGGTTACATTTTTAAAGTGTTTAATTGTAGTGTAGTATGGTGTTGTAAGAAACAACTCAGTGTATCACTATCATCCACTGAATCTGAATACATTGCATTAAGTATGGCTGTAACAGAAGCATGTTGGTTAAAGAATTTGTTATGTGATTTCAATATTGTCATTAATGATGTGATTATTTATGAAGATAACCAGTCAGTTATAAAATTGGTTTTCAACAATGGAAATAATAAAAGGCTTAAACACTTGGATATCAGATATCACTTCATCATTGACAAAATAAAAGAAAAATGTATGTCTTTGCAGTATATTAAAACAGAAGATAACTTGGCAGATCTTCTCACTAAACCTTTAGGTAAAACTTTGTTTGAAAAGTTTGTCAAGTTACTGTATTAGAATTTAAGCTATTGTGTGAATTGTAAACTTTTAGGTTAGGTACTATTCATATCAGCTGGCCATTCATGCATAGGAAAATAAAGTAAATAAGCTAAGTTAGTTCTCAAACAAGTTGAATTGTTAATGCATAGCCAGCCAAGTTAAGATTTGTTTGTGTAATTGAAGTATATTAAAGTACAGTGTAAAACATAGAATGTAAAGATTGAAAGAAAATATTTGTTGAGGGGGGGTATTAAAATGAATGCATATCTATGATACTTATTTATCTGTGCAACAAATGTTTTCACTATTAGCCGCTATGCGCCGTGGCGCCACTGTCAATGCAAGTTGTGTTACTGAATTATGAGAATAAAAAGTCGTCGTCCATCTTGCAACCGTGCGGTGTTTCATTGTCTAAGTAAAACCCAAATATAGATATCCTTAAACCTCCTCCAAAAATTATTTTTATTTTTTAGGGAGAGGGAGAATATTTAGGTATTTACAAGACTGTTTTCTGATATTCAGTGTCGTATTGGTACAAAATAGTAATTATTCAAAATTCTAATAGTGCAGTTTTAGTTTTTGACAAAATTAAGGCTGGGCTCCTTCGACAACTTTCGGTACTAATTATAAAAAATATGGTGCTATCTATACATTGCTATATTATTCCATAAATATCTAATATCAATCGCATCAGCTATAAGTTATTTTATAATTTCTCAGTCTTTTATAACCTAATTCTAACAGCCATATCCCTCCCATATCATATAAAAATCGAAGTAATTACTTGAGTAATAAAAAATCAAAATTAATAATAAAAAATAATAAAACGAATTACGTAACTTACGATTTTCATTCTGTGGTTTAATAAAAGTTAGAACTGTCAATACAAATGTCACATCCGTATCCACGATATCTATAGTCATACTTGAATTTAAGAAAGTACTTATGCAAACATTTTTTACCCGACTGCAAGAAAGGGGTAATGTTTTTCGCGACTATCTTTGTTTGTTTTATTTTTTACCCGACTGCAAGAAAGGGGTAATGTTTTTCGCGACTATCTTTGTTTTTATTTTTTTATTTGGATAAGTTGTTTTTTGTTTGGAAAAGCCAAGTGTTTGTAACAGTTTGTAAGTGACCAAGGTTAGACCCTGGCTTCCAGGAATGAAACTGTACATATCCAGCCCGTCTAAACTGCGCTTATTCAATATTTTAAAGCCATGATGACACTGACAGCTCTTGAATGCATTCAATAGCCAAATTCCACCTTATTACATACTAAATTCATAGCAAATAATGTTTTTCTTTTACAGAGGACCGGCCTGAGCGCAATCAATGCAGCCGGCACGGCTCACGATGCCTATAAAGCAATAAAAGACAAGAAGAAGCAAGGCTAAACTAAGTGATCATCAACTTGGTAGCTTATCATCTCCAAGCTCCTTCTACTGTAACTGATTTTCTTATTTTTATCTCTTTATTATGTAAACTTTTCCTGAAATATAAATGATCAATTGAACTGTGTTTTTGTCATTTAAGCGGACAGTCGCCTATCTGACCCCCCCCCCCCCCACAACCCAGTTAGTTAGTATTGGGTAATATGATACCCGTTCGTAAGACCTTGACATTCCTTGGTTTAACATGTTTTGCGACCGAGGCACGGATGGTATTTAATGGGCCACCCACCCATTGCCGTAGCTTGGCCTAGGGCCCTGGGGCAAGCACATCAAAATCTGTATTCATTTTCTTATCAATATAAAATATTGGATAACACTAACAAGTCACAGTTATTCGTCAAACATTGTGAATATTTTAAAATTGTTTGACGAATCACTGCGACTTCACATTAAAAATTATTCTAAAACAAGCAATTTTTGAAACCCCTTTTCTTTACATTTGTGGCTTTGTCTCTGATGCTGAACGTAGAAGCTCAACCTAAAATTAAATTCGGGACCGTAGTATGTATAATAAAAGTAACTTGCAACCGATATCTGAATTGAGTTCTTCATTGGTACCACTTCCTTTAATACTATGCTAAAGTTTGTGTTTAATGCAGAGTGTGGTAAAACTCAAATTCTCAATTCAAATCCGGGTTTGAAAATATTAAGATTGAATACGGATCCGCATAGCTGCACACATCGTAAAGCACATTCGATCATATCTTTCTTATTCGTCTCTTTTCAAGATTAGAAGAGTCAGTTATATGGTTTGAATGTGTCGTAAAACTCGAATGGGTTATCGTAATAGACGCCTATTTGAGGTGAAGGGCGAGGGTTATAATACTACCCTAGTTAAACGCTGACAAGCAAAAGATAAAAATATTAAAGGATTAGTTAAACTCATTAATTTCGAACGCGACTACAATTTTGGCAAGCCGCAGTCGCAAAGCCACTCAATCACTGCGACATTTCGCAGCGACACGACTGATTTTTTACAACGTCGATATCTTGGACAAAACTGGTCGGACGACAGAACTTTCTACCTGGTTGTGTTTCTATGGTCGTGCCCGTGTACAGTGCCCACCACTAAAACTTCTGGAGATAGCGAAAATCCCGTAAATTGCTGATGCGGTTTACAGCCACGGTCACCTCCAGAACTGCCCATTTTCACCTTTATCTACGATCCCATCCCACCATATGTTTCCTTGAATTCGACAGCAGCAATCATTGTTCACGAATGCTGCTGTCAAATTCAAGCAAACTTTTAAAACAAGGAACTTTTAGTCAAGGATAAACAGATATTATGATTCATGTTTCATAATCCAATTTTGTTTTAGAGAAAACAAGACACGGTGTTCTTCTACCAATTGGAACAGCCCACGATGTCTGGGAGGACATCAAGAACCCCAACCAATGGGATTCAGGGATGACCAAACATTACGAACAGGATTTGAGAAATTACCACTAGCACATAGCAAGTTTAGTCCTAGAGCTATTTATTACTTTCATAGTGTACACTTCGATATTGGTTATAATTATTTACATGACTTCAGTTTTAGGCAAACATCGTAGCATTTAGGGGTGCTTTTCAAATTATCACAGCTATGAAATTAGAGATTCTTACCTCTTCTCAACCGATTCCTGATTCTTACTCAACCGATCTGAAATGACAGTAAAAATTAACAAACCACCGAAAATTGATTTATCTGCATTCTTTTGAAAATCACTCAAAATATTTTAATTTGGCCGAGGTTCTCTTTTGACCATAATCTATCCTTTACCCATAAATTGGTCTCAGGCCGAAAGTTATAAAATGACGCAATAACTTTTTAATTAGTTAAACGTTAGGATAATTAAATTAATTGTTCCTTCCCAAACGTTTGAGTTATTTTATTACAAATTGAGTTCGTTAATTGCTTGGGACCCCGTTTAGTAAAGTTATCCTTACTTTTATTAGTTATTAATCCCATTTTAATCTTGTTACTAAGTTGTTTTCATATTTATCGCTGATGAAAACGTCGCTTATTGAATAACCAAAACCGGCCAAGACATAGTTTTTGCCATTTCGCTTCTAATTAATATAGGTCTGAAATCTCCAACCCGTCTTCTGCAAGCGTGGTGTCTTCTCGGTATGAGAAGATGCTTTTCCCCATCTGTTGGACAGCTCATAATACAATGTACTTAAAAATATCGCGGCGCTTCCAATTTAAGTTCCTTGCGTAGATAAATATGATACAGCTATGTTACAAACTCCCGAGGCCGCGGAACTGTTCGCAAAATATACCGCGGCCCCGGAACACAAAGAACTAAGAAGGGGCATGGGTGGGTTCTAGTCTGTAAAAGTCTGACACTCCATTCAGCCCCGCCGAGAGCGGGAGTGTCTCGGTGCTTTTGTTGTGGTCGCCACTGTTGATTCTGGCTTACAAGAGTTACAGTGATTTGAGAATAGTTGGGCGGGCATGTCCCATTACAAAAATGCACAAAAAAAAGGCTGTGTTACAAACTTCAACAATTATAAGTAATTGAAACCGTTCTGAAATTACTCTTTTAAATATGTACTCTCTACGTCACGCGGGTGTTAGATTTATACCGATGTATTTAGTGTGTAACTACATATTTCACGTTGTAATATAAAGTAGTAAGTTAATTAATAATTAAATGTAATAAAAACATGTAGTAGTAACTTTAATAATAATTAAATGTAGTAAAAACATGTAAAATAACATTATTTTAAATTAAATAAGATGTGTTTTGATGTTGCGCAACAAATAAGTATGAGTAATACTTGTTTGTCGCCGCCTATAAAAACGAGTGTTCAGACGTATTTGGGTCACTTTTGCTTGAGTCGTTGGCCAGTGCGGAGCTCCCAGAAAATATAAAGATAAGTATAAATTTGATGATAACTATTTTAATGTATTTATGTGTACCTACAAAAAATAATATATAGCTGTCAAATTAAATATACATTACGTTGAATAATAACTATTTCAATGTATTAATATGTACCCACATAAAATAATATAAATTATAACTGTTAAATAAAATACTTTTATTTAAACTTTATTTTTGTTTTTACTTTTCTATAATCCTAACATCAG
This sequence comes from Diarsia rubi, assembly GCA_932274075.1. Classification (NCBI taxonomy): domain Eukaryota; kingdom Metazoa; phylum Arthropoda; class Insecta; order Lepidoptera; family Noctuidae; genus Diarsia; species Diarsia rubi. The sequence continues at coordinate 10,631,633 of OW026424.1, read as the reverse complement.
AAGTGGGATTTCGGCCTAAATTGCCCATAATAATTATGTGTATTTTTTATGTACAGGCTATGGAACCATCCCAACTACTCGAAGGTCTGGTGAAAGCCATCCAAGATGCAATAACCTCAAATCGGCGCTCCGATGACATCGCTTTACCTATCTTCGACCCAGAGAAAAACGATAATGGTGCTGAAGGTTGGTGTCGGAGCATAGAGAAACTTGGCGCTGAATTCAAGTGGACCAGCATCCATCAAGCTGCCAAAGCAAGTAAGGCCCTACGGGGTTCTGCATTACTATGGTTCGAGGCATGGGAACCAGATACCGAACGGTATTGGGAAGCTTTTCGCAAGGATATAATAGATTTATATCCAGCAAAGAAAAATTTAACCGAAAAGATGTCAAAGGCCATTTTATATACATCTGAAACTGCTAATACATATTGTGAATATGCTAGGGAGAAAGTCAGGCTATTACGAAGTACAAAAGTAGCTTTTACGGAAGCACAGATGATTGAACTTATTTGCGGTGGCATTAGCGAAGTTAGCGTAAGAATGGCTAGCTTAAATAGTTCGATGGGTTCCGTACCAGATTTGATAACTTTGTTCTCTACATATGAAAAAGCCCCCAGAAAGAGATCTGCGGAGGTAGCTACAAACTCTGGACAAAACAATGCTAAACGTTTTAAACCTAACACTGAAGTCTTGCACAAAGAAGCGAAAACATGTTACTCGTGTGGTAACAGTGGTCACCTAATAGCTCGTTGTCGGAAAATTGAAGCCCACTCCAGTAACAAGGAATCAAGTGCTTCCAAAACCATTTAAATTAGATGTTCTTTTTGTAAAAAAGAAGGTCATTCTTTTGAGAAATGTTTTCATCGTGTAGCTTGCACGATTTGTAACAAGATGGGCCATTCTCCAGACAGGTGTTTTTTTAAAACTAAGCAAAATAAGAATGTTAATACTGCCGAAACCAAATGACTATCAAGCAAATTTACTAAAATTCACATAAACGGTATCGAAATTAATTCTTTGTTAGACACTGGAGCTGACTGTAGCATAATAAGGGAATGTGTAGCAAGGCGCTTACAATGTGACTTATTGCCATGTTCATTATATTTAGACGGCATAGGTCATGGTAAACTTCATGTTTTTGCAAAATTAAACGTTCCCGTCCAATGTCAAGATTTGTGTATTGATATAGAATTCTATGTAGCTGCAGATAAAGATTTCCATTACGATTGTATAATCGGACGTAACGCTGTTAAGCACCCTAATGTAGCAATTGTATTAGATTCCGTAAGCACTAAGTTAGTAAAGACGAATAATTATACCCCTTTTTTTTTTTTTTTTTGGTGGGTGTAAAATCATCGAATAACCCCTCCCGCTCTTGGGCAGAGCGAAAGGGAGTGTCAGACTTCTACTGACTAAAAACCACCCATGTTCCTTCTTCGCCCTCTATGTCGAGGCCGCGATAACCGTTGGACTACCCGCGGCCCCGACAGGCGTCGGCCCTTTCGGGCCCCTCCCATGTTGCTGACATCTCTTTGAGGCGCGCGTGGAACACGAACGCGCCGTCGACACGGCCTGTTTTCGTCGTGAGACGGACGGACGGCGAGTTAGCCCATCACTCACCGTCCACAGGCCCGCGTCTACGGTGGCCGGAGGTCATCGCGGGACCCCCGACGCCCGGAGCGCCTCCCGCGGCGGCTGGGACGAGAGGTTCTCTCCCTCTCGCGTTCCGCCACCTCCTTCGCCAGCATCACTGCTTCGCAGAAGGAGGCGACGGCGTCCCATTCCTCCTCGCCCCGGACCATGGCTTGCACCAGGGCATAATTATACCCCTCAATTGGTAATTGGATCACTTCAAACACATATAAGTTCTGGTATAGATATAAACTCTCTCACGGTTGTCCTTGCCCATTTAGACACATCCTTACAAAATAGTATAATTAATATCTTTCAAAAGTATCCTTATGTTTTGCCAACAAATAACCATATTAGTACAGTAACAACAGGTCAGCTCAAAATTCGATTAAAGACAAATAAAATTATAAACTACCGCCCGTACCGTTTGGCCCCGATTGAAAGGGAGAAGGTTAAACTAATAATTGACGAATTACTCAAAGAAAAAAATTATACAAGAAAGTGAATCTGAATTCGCAAGCCCTATCCTGCTTGTAAAAAAGAAGGATGGAAGTGATAGACTTTGCATAGATTACAGAGCATTAAACCAAATTATTGAAAAAGAACGATATCCTCTCCCTCTCATAGAAGACCAAATCGATCGGCTAGGGACGGCAAAATATTACATTGCTATCGATATGAAAAACGGATTTTATCAGATTGCTATTGAACCACAGTCTAGAAAATACACTGCTTTTGTTACACCTGATGGACATTTTGAGTTTTTGAAAATGCCTTTTGGTATATGTAATGGTCCCTCGGTTTTTCAAAAGGCTATCACCAAAGCAGTTAAAGACCTCAAATTTATATTAATTTACATTGATGATCTGCTAATCCCGTTTAGCACAATACCACAAGGGCTGGATTATTTAGATCAAACCCTTAAGGCTTTATCTAATGCCGGATTTACTATAAATCTTAGCAAATGTAATTTTTTTCAAACTAGCATTGAATATCTAGGCCGTATTATCTCGCAGGAAGGAGTAAAGCCCAGTCACAGAAAAGTATCTGCTTTGGTAAACTCTCCCATCCCAGCCAACGTAAGACAAGTTAGACAATTTATGGGGCTTGCTAGTTATTTTAGGCGGTTTATACCAGAGTTTGCTTCCCGAACAGCTTCTATTACAAAACTTGTTAAAAATGATCAAAAATGGGAGTGGGGACCGGAACAAGAAAAGGCTCGTGATTATGTTTTGACTCGTTTGACGAGGGAACCTTTATTATCCATTTTTAACCCAGACTTACAAACAGAATTACATACAGATGCTAGTGCTATAGGGTTTGGTGCTATACTATTACAAAAAAATGATTCATTAAATCGGGTAGTTGCATATTATAGTAAAAGAACAAGTCCCTGCGAATCCCGTTACCATTCCTATGAATTAGAGACGCTTGCTGTCTATAATGCATTAAAACATTTTCGTGTTTACCTATTAGGAATTACCTTTAAGATAATTACTGACTGTAATGCTATAAAATCTACAGTAACTAAAAAAGACATTTCACCTCGAGTAGCACGATGGTGGACTTATATGCAAGACTTTACATTTGAAATCGTATATAGGAAAGGCCAATACGTTGGCCACGTTGATTACCTTAGCAGAAACCCAGAACTAAGCCGTTCTTGACAAGATATAGCTGTTTTATCCAACCCTCCCCAAAATATTTTAATTAACCCAGTAGACTTACCACGATCTTGGTTAGAGGTAGCTCAAGATGGGGATTCCGAAACTCAGGACCTTATAGAAAAGGTTCGGATGGGCAACCTAGATTCCAATCAATATATGGTGCAAAATAATTTACTGTATTACAAAAGCGACTCAATGTCTGCAGCTAAGCTGTTTGTGCCTAAAGGTAGTAGGCTCAGCATTCTTCGTTTATTCCATGGTGAGAATTGCCATGTGGGTTTTGGGAAAACGTACCATAAATTATCAGAGTACTTTTGGTTTCCTGGCATGTCAAAATTTATCAAAAAGTACATAGCTCACTGCCTAGTTTGTGTCGAAAAGAAAACTCACCATGGACCAAAACAAGGAATGCTGCATCCAATAGAAAAAACCCCAGTACCTTTTCACACAGTACATTTGGATTGTACAGGCCCTTTCCCTCAGTCTAACAATGGTCATAAACATTTGCTTATCATAATTGACGGTTTTACAAAATTTTGTATATTAAAGCCCTTGAAAACAATGGGTGCTGAGGAACTAGTCGAGATTTTACGAAGTTCTCTCACGGACTATGGCACACCTTCATTGATAATAACCGATCGTGGAACAAATTTTTGTACTAGACAGTTGCGCCAGTTATTAGATGAGTGGCGAACTAGACATCACATGATAGCGACCGGTACCCCGCGGGGAAACGGCCAAGTCGAACGGTACGTTTCCACAATAACAAACATGATAAGCACTTCTTGTACTGATGTGTCAGACTGGCCGTGCGTTTTATGGAAAGTCCAACTATCCTTAAATACTACGGTACAACAATCAACCGGTTTTTCACCTATTAGGTTGCTTATTGGCAGAAACTCTAACATCCCGTGTATACAAGCTCAATTAGATGAAGTACTGCAAAATGATAATATAATTATTGACGTAACTGCAGATCGTCAGTTAGCACATCAACGTCTTAAAATTGTTGCCGAAAAATTCAAAGACCGCTTTGACCGAACACGTAGAGATAACATAGTCTATAGCGTAGGTGATACAGTGTATGTAAACCAAGACCATAGGCGACATGACAAACTAAAAGCAAAATTTAAGGGACCTTACGAAATTATGAACATTCTAGACAACGACAGATTATTTTTAAGGGGTATTGGAAATTTGAGAAATATAACAGTTGCAAAAGAAAAAATTCGCTTATGGCCTGGAGAGTGGACTGAACAAAACGCTATTTTAGAAGATTTATTATAATTAATTTTAAGACTTGATTATATTATTATGGATTATGGGTGGATTAAAACCTTAGCTGTGTTATGACATTCACTGGCTGCGGGTGATTAATCTTCACTGACTGCGGGTGTTTAGTCTGCATAGTAAGGTCTGATTAAGATGATGATAAAATTATTACTTAGCTGTGGTATGACATTCACTGGCTGCGGGTGATTAAGCTTCACTGACTGCGGGTGTTTGGTCTGCACAGTATTCGATTATGGCATGATGAATATAATAAGATTACTGAACAAAATAAACCTAATTTAGGTACTTAAATATTAAGATTGTACTTCGAGAACGAAGTACTTGTCAGTATGGCCGTGTTAGATTTATACCGATGTATTTAGTGTGTAACTACATATTTCACGTTGTAATATAAAGTAGTAAGTTAATTAATAATTAAATGTAATAAAAACATGTAGTAGTAACTTTAATAATAATTAAATGTAGTAAAAACATGTAAAATAACATTATTTTAAATTAAATAAGATGTGTTTTGATGTTGCGCAACAAATAAGTATGAGTAATACTTGTTTGTCGCCGCCTATAAAAACGAGTGTTCAGACGTATTTGGGTCATCCCGACGAGCAGTTCGGATTCAGGACCGAGCACTCGTGTATTCATCAGGTTCATCGCATCGTCGAACACGTCAGCGCTGGTTTTCAGCGTGGCCTGATGACAGGCGCGTTATTTTTCGATATAGCGAAAGCATTCGACAAAGTCTGGCACAACGGCTTAATATACAAGCTGTACCAAATGGGAGTGCCTGACCGTCTCGTGCTCATCTTACGGGACTTTTTGTCGAATCGCACTTTCCGCTATCGCATCGGAGAAGCTCTGTCTTCCCCGCATCCGATTCGTGCTGGAGTCCCTCAGGGCTCCGTACTTTCCCCTTTAGTTTTCACGCTGTTTACTAGCGATATCCCAAAGATCAAGAAGGCTCAAATAGCCCTATTCGCTGATGACACGGCTATTTTCTATTCCGGTCGCGAACAAGGCGCTATCGCGCGATCTCTACAGTCGGCAGCCAATGCGCTTAGCGCGTGGTTCCGAAAGTGGAGGATCGAAGTAAATCCGGACAAAAGTCAGGCGGTACTTTTCACCAAACCTCGACTTTCGCGTCCCCCACCACGTCCGATCACAATGTACGGTAAGCCTATCCACTGGGAGAAGCAAGCCAAGTACTTGGGAGTCATACTCGACCATCACCTTTCCTTCGGGAAGCATATAAGAGCAGCTCGTAACAAAGCGGCCTTTGCCATGAGTAGGCTCCACTACATTCTTCAAACAAAGAGCAAATTGTCACTCAAGTGCAAGTTGCGGCTTTACACCTCAGTGATCCGACCAATTATGACATACGCTTGTGTCGTATTTGCTCACTCTCATTCGCGTCACATCCACAAGATGCAAACTCTACAAAACCGATTTCTCCGTAGGATCACCGGAGCCCCGTGGTTCATCCGTAATTCCAGTCTTCATTTAGATCTTAAAATGCCCACCCTTCTTCAATTCATGAAACGCCTTTCCAAGCGCTTCTTTGATTCTGCAGTCAAGCATAGGAACCCTCTGGTCACATCGGCCGCCCGATACGAACCATCGCGTATTAGCAAGACCCGCCGTCCGCGGCATACTCTTATCACTCCTGATGACCCTATTACTATTCTTCAAGAAAGCAGTAGGGAAACCAGTACTCTTAGGAAGAACAGACATAAATATCCGTCATTCCGACCGCGCCGCCGCGGTCCGTCGTCGCGGAATCCCATTTCAAGCCCCCCCCGACCCTCGCCAGAGCCAGCCCGCGATGCTGAGCCAGTAGTTTTAAACCAGCCCTTAAATAACATCACTCAGATCCAGCCTGTCCCCTTGCTGCCCTCCCCCAGTGACGTCCTAAGCCGAGGTCCGTACCCCACAGGGGGTGCCCTTAGCGATTTGTCACTTAGTTTGTAAGTTTTTGCCCTGGCTGGAGGCCTTAAACTCAAGGCACCCACAGGGATTTGCCCGGTTAAGCAGAAGACAGTCTCCTAGACTGAACTGCGAGATGCCATTTAGAAAAAAAAAAAAAAAAAAAAAAAAAAAGTATTTGGGTCACTTTTGCTTGAGTCGTTGGCCAGTGCGGAGCTCCCAGAAAATATAAAGATAAGTATAAATTTGATGATAACTATTTTAATGTATTTATGTGTACCTACAAAAAATAATATATAGCTGTCAAATTAAATATACATTACGTTGAATAATAACTATTTCAATGTATTAATATGTACCCACATAAAATAATATAAATTATAACTGTTAAATAAAATACTTTTATTTAAACTTTATTTTTGTTTTTACTTTTCTATAATCCTAACAGTTATTATTCAACGTAATGTATATTTAATTTGACAGCTATATATTATTTTTTGTAGGTACACATAAATACATTAAAATACACACATCAAAAGTGTCTAGGGATCAAACATTTTTATGCGGATTTCTTGAGATTGAGATGTGGCTTTGTAATAAATTTATGATTTTATAAATTTATATGGATCCTTTTTGGTGCATTTCATAATTTGAATCAGGAACTGTGAATCAAATTCGAGTAAAAGATGAAAATCAGCTGTCAATATTTTCCCTATAAAAACATACAACGCATTGAAGACATTATTAGTGCTACTGTTTCCCTACTACTGATTAAAACCAACGTTATTATGGAGCGGCGACGTCATTTAAGCAGGGAAGAAATGCTCAGAGCCGTGGGAATGATAGAAGCTGGTTCCCGGCAACGTACTGTGGCTTTAGCTCTGAATACAAGTCAGAGTGTTATCAGTCGACTTTGGACACGTTACCGAAGCACTGGTACCGTGGCTGAGCGCCATGGAGGACGGTATCGCTGCACCACACGGAGACAAGACCGATACATTCAAATCTTAACTCGAAGAGCTCCAACAATAACCGCCATGATGTTAGCCGTGAGGCTTCATCACTCTTCAGGGAACTTAATTAGCGACCAAACAGTCAGAAACCGCTTGCATGAAGTGAACCTTCATTCCCGAAGACCGCTACGGGTACCACCTATAGCAATGCACAATCGTAGGATTCGATATCAATGGGCTCTTGAACACAGAAATTGGGCAGAAGAACAATGGCATTTCGTGTGCTTTTCTGATGAGTCTCGTTTTGGTATGAGACCGGATACAAGACGTATACGACACTGGAAAACCCCTGGACGCCAACAGCGATTAAAATCCTGCCAGGAAGTCCATCCTTATAGTGGTGGAACCATCATGGTATGGGCGGGTATTTGGATCGGCGGAAGAACTGAGTTGATTTGGATCAGAGGCAACCTCAACGCTCAAATTTATGCTGAGACGATTGTATCAGACGTCATCGTTCCTCTACAAGTGCAAATCGGTCCCTTATTTCAGTTAATGCATGATAATGCACGACCGCACACCGCAAGAGTTGTAAGACAGACTCTCGCCGCAGCTAACATCAATGTCCTGCCCTGGCCTGCTCAGTCGCCAGACTTGAACCCGATTGAGCATGCATGGGATATGCTACAGAGAAAAGCTCTGCCGAATATGGAGGGTATCCAGTCGCAAGAAGACCTTTTTTTGTTGTTGCAACGAACATGGGCGGCCATTCCACAGCGTGATTTGGATGAACTCATTTTGAGTATGCCAAACCGATGTTCTTGTGTTGTTAGTGTTCGCGGTAGAAACACGGATTATTAATTGTTTAAGTTACCCAATAAAATTTTAAAGAAAACTGTTATTTCAGTCTTTTTTTCGAACTTTAATGTTAGTGGTTCAAATGTCAAAAATCCCTTTATTAGGAAAATGGCAAATTTATTTATTAATGCAAAGGTGACTTGGTTTATCGTTACTGTGACAAACGAAAACACTTTATTTGATGAATCCTTAAAGAAAATTTTAATTAATATCAATCAGGAGAAAAGTTATTGCAAAAATATATGTTGATCCCTAGACACTTTCGATGTGTGTAGTTATCATCAAATTTATACTCATCTTTATATTTTCTGGGAGCTCCGCACTGGCCAACGACTCAAGCAAAAGTGACCCAAATACGTCTGAACACTCGTTTTTATAGGCGGCGACAAACAAGTATTACTCATACTTATTTGTTGCGCAACATCAAAACACATCTTATTTAATTTAAAATAATGTTATTTTACATGTTTTTACTACATTTAATTATTATTAAAGTTACTACTACATGTTTTTATTACATTTAATTATTAATTAACTTACTACTTTATATTACAACGTGAAATATGTAGTTACACACTAAATACATCGGTATAAATCTAACACGGGCACAGGCTACTGCATTGTTGATGTTGAACAAGCAAACAAAACCTGAATTGATTGCAATCGATGTGTGTAGTTGTGTACTCTATATATTTTGCAATGTGGATGGGTAGGTTAGCACATGAAATTACGGAACAGTTTTTTTGTTTTTTTTTCACCAATAGTTGAGAGAGAAGTGGGAAGTTAGGATGATAGTGATAATGTTAAATACATATCTGATATCTTTTCCTGGGTCTGATTACCAGGTCAGGCTAATTGTTATTTGGTTTGTCCATTATGATTTTTTAGTAGCGCCCACAGAGTCTAGATTTGTGCCCTGTTGCTGGCAGTTGGCCAATCCATGGTCGCCCTTATTATACAGAACTTGAAATCACTGGCGAGATGTGTGTGTACTTTTAGGTCCAGCTTTGCCTAACCCTTCGGAGATCATAGGCGTGATGTTACGTGAAGTTATCCTATAGGGAATGAAATTTTTCTATCCTTCTACTTTAGAAATTAAGCATCAATGGTGATTAGCACTACGTGAATAAAAACATTCAAGCTGAATAACTCCATTCTAAATTAATTTAAAAAATATAACTACATACAACGACCTATCTGAGCAACATTTGACAGCTGTTTTAACTTCAAGCCAAAGGGATTACTTGAGTAAGAGTCATTATTCCGATACGATTTTAATTCTATTATAGTTAAGTAATGGCTTGAAGTTATAACTAAGAATTCCTTCGATTTCTTTGATGGTTTTAAGAAACATTCCTTTAAATTCTTGTCTACCGTATAAAAATGTTTGCACAAGTAAATTACGTTACTATATTAACTTGGCTATAGAGACGGGTATAAGTGGCGAGTATACAATAACCGCTAATAATTACACAAATCGTTCCACTTGCATTAATGACAACAAAACATTAGTTACCATCTGATTGAATTTTAACTATGAGGGATTGGCCCGTGCAGTTAAAAACCAATTTATTTAGGCAGGGTTTTTGAATAGTCTATTAAATTAAGATAAAGATGTCAGCGAAATAATGTCTTGATTACTATAAAAGATTCGACCAGCAACATCAAAGCACAATTCGTTTGTCGCCATTCAAAACACCACATATTACCAAAATTATTCACAAGTATTTAAGTATTTGAAAATGCATTTCCTCAAAGTATGTTTCTTTGTATTTGTGGCTCTGGCAATGATGCTGAGCGTGGAAGCTGAACCAAGGATTAAATTCGGCACCATTGAAAAGGGTGGAAAAGTGATCGTATGTATTACTTAAATTATTAGACGATGTGACGATACTTGGAGGCCTAAGTCGAGCAGTGGATGTCTTTCGGCTGAAATGATGACTGCAAACTCTTTGAATCTTAATTTAGTTTGTCGTCAGTCATCTCGGCAGTTTTGTATCACCCAGTGTAGTATCTACAAAAATATAATTAAGAATCTCTCTACGCATTGTCTGTCTGTGCGCGCCGCAAAACAATCCTGCGGAAGTTTGCAGGGCAGCAAACTATAATTGTGCACATGTGCGCTACTCGTGAATCATGCTGGGACTTACATGATCACCCGACCTCTCTTGTTCTTCGTCATGGATAGTGTGTGTAGAGTTTTTTGATGTCACTGAATAAAGGACTGTATTACGATTGCTTTAAGTATGTAATTCGGAGCAGACATAACGCCTCTCTTCGCACGTGCTCTAGGATGCGGGAGTGCCCAACATCTTTCCGCTTGGTGCTGACCCAACTGCTTCTCAATTATTCTCTCTCAAAAATCTTTACAACCAATTAAATATAACTTAACACTTTTTTACGCCCACTAATGATTATTATAGGAACGTGCCGTTTAATAATAAGCTACCGTTTCCATTTTTCTACTTTTTTATAAAAATAAGTTAACTTTGGTTTCTTTTTTTTACAGAAAAAAGGGCTCGGTGTTCTTGGAGCAGCCGGCACAATCCACGACGTATACGAAAACATACGTCACCATGGACAAGGACAATAATTTTGATGACCAGCATAAAACCATTACCGATTACAGATTATATTGCAGAAAATCACTGCATCCCTATTGACAATGTATTCCTAAAGTTTATTGAAAAACTTTGAATTTCATAAATTTTGCTTTCCCATTTTCGTCCGTTTCTATGTGAAATTTTTCAATTTATTCTGTATAAAAACCCAGCTATCATAATATTTATGTTCTTGAAAACCTAACTGAGCTTAATAATAATTTATAAAAAACAATGTGTTTTCATTTTACGATACCTACCTCACTGTCGTTATATTATGCATACTAAATGGAAATAAAACGAAATCTTTTCCTGAAAAAGTAATTTTGAAATACCTACGTCCCGTATTTCGTTCCCTGAGTCAAATGACCGTTGAAGTCACTTTGAGCCATTGTTTTTGTAAGTAATGCTTTTTCTTGCTGTAACATAGAGTTCCATACACACTAACTATCCAGAAGTTTACCTTTAGTTGGTGGGCAAAGAAAAATTTAAATAAAAAAAGCATTGGGTTTTGAAATTTTTCTTCACAATAAAGAAAACAAAAATAGTAGTTAAAAAACTAAAGCAGGCGGGGTCCATTCTATTTTCATTTCATAATTTAATATTCAAATGAACCCCGCCTGCTTCCAAGTTTTGTCTAATAAAATGTGCTTGTTTTTTTCCTTTTCAAAAACTGAAAAGGAAAAAAACAAGCACGGTCAGTCGGGTTTTTTAGTTTTTTAACTACTATTTCCAATGTAAATTCTTCTCAGTTGATTTAACTTTTGTGTTTCTTTATAAGATTTGTGACTTTGGATTTCTTGAGAACATATAAGTGTAATATATTTTTGTAATCTCCTTTTAAAACCTTTCATTTTGATACCCTACTTGAAGGTAACGGATTTCTTTTTTTTTTCAAATCCGCAATATGGCCTCCAAAATCCACAATTTTTCTTTGTTTTTTAATTTTTAAATAGCCAGTGACACTCGCGCCATCAAGACAAATCTAACAACGTATATTTTATTCAAATCCCTTCATCCGTTTACGAGTTATGAGGGAACAAAGAAACGGACATACATACATACAAACACGCCAAACACATAACCCTCCTTTTGGGCTTCGCCGCAGTCGGGTAAAAATCATGACATGATATTTTAAACGGGTATCAGATCCAATATACATACAATCTGATAGGTGAGTTTATTTAATTTATCCAACGAGATTGATTCTTACGATGCATGCAGTAGCTGGGGTAGCGAAGTACCTTAGCAATCTTATTCAATAAAAACATATTTTCGGAAAACTCTATTTATGATACGAGCATGTGAGATGAGAATGCTTTCATCACAATTTAGTCTATTTTGTGAAAATCGAAAAGCCATGTTCAAAAAAACGTTGCCCCACACTAGGAATTTGTCCTGTATCGTGAGTGCGTTCACACACTTTTAAACTCACATACACAAATACCCAGACCCGAAACAACTATATTTAGGCCATACAAATATTTGCTCCGTGTGGGGATCGAACTCGCGACACGTTGCGCAGCAGTCAACTGCTTCAGCCACTGCGCCAAGCGTGCCTAAAAACTTTTAACTATGAGACGAGTACAATCTAGACATATACGGAGATCTAGTTTTTAATTCCTTTTCCTTTTTTTTTTTTACGTTGCCCCACACTAGGAATATCTCCTGTATCGTGGGTGCGTTCACAAACATTTAAACTCACATACACAAATACCCAGACCCGGAACAACAACTATATGTAGGTCATACAAATACTTGTTCCGTGCGTGAATCGAACCCGCGACACGCAGCGCAGCACTCCATTGCTTGAGCCACTGCGCTAACCGTGCCGTCAAATTACACTCTACGTAGTGTCTACTTTGATCAAATGGTGAAATGGTAAATTATATTATTATGTAGATTATTAAGATATTCTCTCAAAAATAAATTCTAATTCTATAAAACTGTTACCTATAAAGAAGGCAACGTACCTAGCTACAACCCCACCTAAGAAGAACAGGTATTGCGCATATCTGTTACAACCGGTATCTAGATGCCAGTTTTACTTAAACTTGTTGATGTTTATAAGCGAACATGAATGTTCTGTGGCAAAGATCTTAACAGTTTTCTCTTAACAAGAAACGCAATTTACTGGCCAGCAGCTTTAAATGGATTGTGATCTCACTATAAATCCAAATAGAGCCACTAGCAGAATAGTTATTGCTGTATAATGTAAAGTCAACATACAATGTAACTAGATGGCTAGATATAATCAAGCAATCTATGATAGCAGGCGAGTGTGGAGCCCCAAACACGGCTTCTCTCTTGTCCGTCGGGCAACTAATTGCACCCTTCAGGGCTTTTAACGAAGCAATCCAGAGTTGTCCTGTTGTACTAGTCGACCCAAATCTGAGCCATCGCTTCGAAAAGAAGAAAAAATTGTCTTTCTGTTGACAAAAGTGATGTCGAACAAGATTTTTTTTTTTTTGTTAATTAAAAAAGACACTCTTATGCAAAGAGAAAATTCAAACAGAAAAAGGTACGAGTGAAACGTAGTGTATGTAAGAGAACGGTTTTTCGAAAACGTCACATTTGAAATGAGGCGTAAAAGACTTGGGAATATCCTCTAAACTAAACATTCTGAGGCGCACTCGTACTTATACATTTTTAACCAGTCTACGTGCTTTGCATGCGCAAATTCGAAAGTGTTAGCAATACGGTCAGAGGAAGATTGATTTTTTCCTGTACGACGTACCCGTAGCCATTCCCAAACGAATCCCCATATCAAATAGGATGTGAACATAAAAATTTCTATAAAATCGGTTGAGCTTCATTTGATTTAAAACGCATTCAATTTTTTTCACAACTGGGTGGTGGAGGTCGCTTAGATGCTAATCGGTCCATATAAAATTATGGTATTATGCTGTTGTAAGACCCAACATAATTGGGAAAAGGTAAGGCAAATTATGATAAACAGTCATCTGCAAATAGTGACTCGATCAGGGTGTCTAAAATTGTCGCTTTAACAGAATCGTAATATTAATCATGTTAAAAATTTAAAATTCTTAAAATGGACTTTATATTTATTGACTGTTTTAGTCTGAAGTCGTTAATAAGTAGTTAATAAGAATTTGACATTTTTAACGTGATTCATACTAAGATTCTGCGTGGATTCTGATAAAGCAGCCATTTTAGACCCGCAGATTCACTTTCAATGTCACAATATTTCTGAAGAATATCTCCAATCATCGACAAAAGTCAACTGCAACACAAAACTGATAAGGTCGATATCTGTAACCAGTAAAAAACAGTCGGAAGTCGTAAGGTTTTCCTTGCTAACATCAAAGAGATCCGTTACTCGTACACTAACCTACTTTCCTATGCTGTTACCTACATTTACTATTCGCACACATTATCACTCCTTCCGAGTCGTTCGCGATGTATGTCTCTCCCCACACCCCATATCTCTGTAACCTCACAAGTCACGAGTCACAAGCTTACAATTCATGAAAACAGCAGTCGGCGAGATATTTCCGAAGAGCTGTATGGATCTCTCAAGTTTTTACCTTCAATTTATTTTTTATTTTTTTCAGGATTACAATTGAAATGGATTATTTTTCCGTTATCCTAATAATCAGGATTGTCAACGTATATTTAAAAAAATGAATTTTAATTGAATTTGGTAATGTTGATTGATGACCGCAGTTAATCCTGCATACTGTTTTTCATCCAATAATCGTTTGTTGAGATAAAAAAGGCTACCCATTCCTAAAACACCGGTAGGTTCGACCAATCAAGATACACAAAACCATTTTATGCGGATCTTTCATTGTACGGGAAATCTATAGAAAGCAAGGCCATGCTATACTGGAATAGTATTGCTTAATGTGAAGCCTATTGCTTAATATAACATTTTTTTTTTTTCAAGTAGTAATCCATTGAATTTACACGCTGAATAAGATTCACTGAACTAAATAACAAGTTCCCAGATTATCATAAAACATTCGATTCCTAAATAAATGTGTCGAAATAAATTATTAACAAAGTGTTTTGTTTTTTAAACCTAAGTGTTTGATTTTATGTTAAGCGATCCGTAAGGAAACATTAAAAAGTACAACAAACACAAAACGGCCCTCTACATGGTAACCTTCAGTTTATGGTAAGTTTTTACCTCGGGGCAATCGCTTTTCCAGGACTTTCCTTTGAGAAACAATGCGATATCGAATATACCCTATTAGCGGAGTTTTCTTTTATGAGAGAAAATATTGGAAAAAATATGAGAACGTAGGTACAGGCTGTATCTTAAATAGGTACTTTAAAATCAATAAGATATATATTTCAAAGAAAATTTACTTTCAATTTGTTACTCTATTCTTCTCTTCTGTTATTTAGCGGTGGAGAATTTGTAACTGATAAAAAATATAGTTTTTTTTTTTAATACTTATCTTTGAAATTGGCCATATTTTACTAATATTTCATGAACATACTTCCCCATTATGGTCACCGCGGCTGGCGCAAACATGTCTAAGGCTGCTTTTCCACCAGAGATGTGCTATGCTGCGAGGATGTAATAGCTAAGCTGTGAATCTATGTGACTGTTTCCACTACTAAGTTATGTAGCGGTGCGAGTAAGATGTGCCGCGCCCGCTGCAAAGTAGCTGCGCTACCACAAGCGCGGATCTACTGTATGTACTCTGGTCTGCACATAGCTACACCCTTCGCGATCATCCATAGCACGCACCCATAGCACGCATCCTTTCCTATAAAAATCATATCTTAGTTGAACCTATTTTCACCAGTGCTAAGCTATATGTGTACCAATGGATACGATTGGTGGATATCAAACGCATCCATAGCTACGTAGCATAGCACATCTCTGGTGGCAAAGCACCCTTTATCTGGAGTTTACCTTTTACATTTCTCATCGTTTCTTTAAAAAAAATTGTTAAATATGTAAGCACCATTCTTATTCGTATTTACTATCGTTTAATTACTGTGTTTACAGTAACTACGTCTTATTTGCAACATAATAATAATATTTGCATCACTTAATCAGCTCCAGCGAGCAATATTCTTCCTTCTTTTGGTGTTCGTGGCTGTGATATTAATATTAGCGTTGTACTAAGCATAATAATATTACTTTGTAGAGGATGTACAACAGAATTCTTTGCCCTTTTCCTGATGTGGTACTAGCATGCAAGCGATTATCTACCTGATTGATCGTTGTAGGTATAATTATTAATTATGCATAGAAGCTTTTAGTAGCCAGCCAGTGGCTTATGACTTTTAACAATATTAATTATATTTCCTGCTACGTACGTGTACAGTGACATGCAGTAATAAGTATGTAAAGTGAAATTGGTGTTTTTAGTGTATTGGGTGTATTATTAATATTTAAAAGTCTGTGTTACTATCCAATGCAGTTAGTTAATATAATATCATTATAATACAGTCCGCTTGTTTAATTGAAGAGTACCATCCTAGACATTTTTTCTAGGAATTGTGTACAATTCCTAAGTTTCATAAAAAATAAATAACAATTGTAAGTTTGAGATAATTATTATGAACCTGCTTTATGATAATACTAGCGGACGTGGAAATACAGCGATAAAAAGTAGCCTATGCCAACCCGGGGATAGTGTAGCTTCCCAACGGTGAAAAAATTTTTCAAATCGGTCCAGAAGTTTCGGAGCCTATTCGTTACAAAAAAACAAACAAATCTTTCCTCTTTATAATATGTGTGTAGATGGTCTCCAAAATATTAGTTTTGTTAAGTTATACGAAAATAAAATCATTGCAGTACTTAAACAAAAATTGCTTCTATACGTTGCTTAGTGTAAATAATTACATAGGTACACATTTTATGTGCCGCCGACTCTACAATTCAAGGTATTCCATTTCAAGAAACTGCGAGTTTTGAATAATTTGGCTTCCGGTCTAAGTTAATTCTGACGACAATTATTAATTATTAAATATAAATGTACGGACGGCACGGTTGGCGCAGTGACTCAAGCAATGGACTGCTGCGCTGCGTATCGCGGGATCGATTCCCGCACGGAACAAATATTTGTATGACCTACAGATAGTTGTTCCGGGTCTGGATATTTGTGCATGTGAGTTTAAATGTTTGTGAACGCACCCACGATACAGGAGAAATTCCTAGTGTGGGGCAACGTTTAAAAAATATATATATGACGGCGGGAGCGCGGGCGTAACGATAGCAGGGTCATCATCGATATGGTTTCTTTGTACGGGTTCCATGATAAAGTTGGGTACTCGGGCAAACCAATGAAACTTAGGTTTAACTCGAATTACAGTCAGATACTTTTATTACACAGTAGATATTTACAATAGGTAGTAATACAGAAACTCAGACTTGTACGGTGGACGTGACAGGTTCGATCTTATGATCTGCAGGGCTATTGCGTATCTTTTAAATCACAGTGGCTATCATATTGTCTATGGATTAATTGTCAAATTGGTTATGGTTTAGTACAAAATGGAACCATTTGACAGTAATTGAAAGGCACTATAGGTTAGCCACTGTCATTTAAAAGATACGCAATAGCCCTGCTGTAGGGCTATTGCGTATCTTTTAAATTACAGTGGCTATCATATTGTCTATGGATTAACTGTCAAATTGGTTATGGTTTAGTACAAAATGGAACCATTTGACAGTAATTGATAGGCACTATAGGTTAGCCACTGTCATTTAAAAGATACGCAATAGCCCTACTGGTCAGTCTCGTGTCAGGTTTAGCAATCCCTCTCTAGAATTCCGTATAGACTCTGTCCACGTTTTTGGCGGGAAATTAAAGCGCCAACTCACGGCGTCCACAGTACAAACCAATCAACCAATCATAACCGTCGACCAATGAGAATCGAGTAACATTTCGTTCGAAAATCAACGAGTAGGTTTACGTGGAAATAATAATTTTGAATGTGTTTTCGTTTTGAAATCGCTTGCGACGACATTTATATATATTATATATTAATTTGTGCCCGGTTGATGGCAATGAGCTCACCCTTTGTTACATGGGACTGTCATATCTGGTTAATGTGGGTGCACATTTAGCTCCACCTCTGCCTAACCTTCTACTTCGGGGATTACATGCGCATAAAAGTAGGTAAGTAAATCAAGGAAGTTAACAGCTAATTCTGTTGTTGTGAGTGTTTGACCGTTTTGTCACCGAGTATTATTAACAAGGATACTACTTACGTTTTGTTGTGACCTGTGATCACTCACATTTAAATATACTTACCGTAATTTATTTATTATTATTACCCGCTATGATTGAGGAAAACGTAGCGGCTACATTAAATGCCGGGCACGTGGTATAATATGTAAGCGCCGAGACTGCAAATATGCGGCCTTTTGTTATTACATAAGTAGGTACTTATGTACTTACCTACTCAATAATAATTTATTATTATATACGGGGATTGGCAGTGAGCAGTGGTGGCCCAGTGGTGGAGGCCCCGACTTACGAACAGTAAGTCGTGGGTTCGAAACCAGGAAGGCGCATTTCTTTGTGCAATTTATTTCATCATCACTGCTCTCATCGCATGTCTTAGAACCAAACATTCGAAAACTTGTGGCATCTACCAATCCGCACTGGGCTCACGTGGTAGATTATAGCCCATTCCCTCTCAAAGAGTGGAGGCCTGTGTCCCAGCTGTGGGAACATTAATAGGCTGTTGATGATGATTGGTGATATACGAGGATTGCGAGGACACGTCTTGGCTCAGTGGCTTATCGTATCGGATTCGACTCCAATAGGATATTTTACCAAAAAAATCTAATTAGTCCGTCAGATAGATTTATAAAAGTATTTTATTTTTTTCACGTAAACAAACGATGAAGACGATACAGTGCTTCGAAAAGTCGTGTCAAGTCGTGTGACGTCACAAGGTTAGTACGTTTTAACCCACAAAGTGACGTCAAAAGGGATCTTTGACACGTGTTATTTTCGTAAATTTTTATTAATTTGATAAAACAAAAAACACGTATCCAATATTTTTCGATAATCTAACAGACGGAATAATTGGATTTTTTTGGTGAAATACCCTTTTCAGTTTAAATTATTTTATCGTCACTTTTCTTTTCTCTGCGTATGGCTTAGTGGTCGTAAACGCGACCGCTAAGCACGAGGTCCAGGGTTCGATTCGCGGGTCGAAAAAAGTGATATTGGACTTTTTCCATCAGAAAGTTCTCAGTAGCAGCACAGAGTATGGATTTGATTGCAATAGGCTCGCCCCTCTTAGAGAAATTCAGAGTCACGCAACGAGCCATAGAGAGAGCTATGCTCGGAGTTTCTGTGTGCGATAGATTCCGAAAAGAGGAAATCCGCCGAAGAACCAGGGTCACTGACATAGCCCTCAGAGTATGCAAGTTGAAGTGGCAATGGGCAGGCCACATCGCTCGAAGAACCGACGACCGATGGGAAAGAAAGGAGTGGCGGAAGACGCAGAGCTCGTAGGCCTCCCACCAGGTGGACCGACGACATCGTGAGAGTCGCGGGCAACCGGTGGATGCAAACGGCAGGCTACCGTTCTGTATGGCGTTCTATGGGGAGGCCTTTGTCCAGCAGTGGACGTCTTATGGCTAATGATGATGATGAGGCTCGCCCCTATTACAGTGAACTAAAACATAGCTGGCGAAATGTCGGTGTACTATTAATATACCTCTGCCTCACCCGTTAGGGACTACAGGCGTGATGTTATGTTTTCTTTTCTCAATATTTTGAAACTGGGCAGTGGTTTTTACGTCATACGTCTTTGTTATGTAGTTGTACTTAGTATTCAGTTCCAGTCTTATTTCTTTTCACACATACAATCCGTCACTCTTTGCTCTGGCTTATTCTGCGTTATTTTCTGAGCATAAAATAAATGTAAGGTACTATGTATGTTCGTGAGAGTATTTCTTATTGGCAAAGCCATTGTATTAAGAACTAGAGCAGAGAACTGAACTACGTCTTATATACATTTAAATATACCTACATCTACTTAAACAAATAAAAGGTGGCACGGTTGGTGCAGTGGCTGAGCGATTGGACTGCTGCGCTGCGTGTCGCGAGTTCGATCCCCGCACGGAACATATATTTGTATGGCCTGCAGATGGTTGTTCCGGGTCTGGGTATTTGTGTATGTGAGTTCAAATGTTTGTGAACGCACCCACGATACAGAAGAAATTCCTAGTGAAAGGCAACGTCAAACGTCGTAACATCAAAATTACAGCTTTTTATTGAACGCATTCACATTCAGTTAAAAGCTGTAGGTAAATACACTTATAACAAAATAACTTTTTAGGGTTCCGTAGCCAAATGGCAAAAAAACGGAGCCTATAGATTCGCCATGTCTGACGGTGTGTCTGTCCGTCCGTATGTCACAGCCACTTTATTCGGAAACTAATAAGACTACACAGTTGAAACTTGGTACGTAGTTGTATTCTGCAAACCGCTTTAAAAAAAAGGTGTGTTCATAGTCAAGCATACATGGGACTGAAACTAAAAAAAACTTTTTACACCAAACCTATGGGGTGTCTATAGTCAAAGTTCCAAACAAAATTAGTTTTAACGATTTATTATAGTCTTTAAATAGATTTTGAGATATAGTACATTTAAAAAACCGCAAATATAACTTTCTAAGTCATGAAAAACAAACTTAACACAAAATATGTTTTTCTGTTGACGTTTAAACAAAAATTAATACAAATTAAGGGGGGGTTTCTGGGCTGCGGGATGTTGTAAGAGAAAAACAAAAAGGGGGGCTTCCCTACCACGGTCGTATGGAACCCTTTTTTGAGGCGAATGGGAAATCATCAAATAACCCCTTCCGCTCTAGGGCAGAGCGAAAGGGAGTATCAGACGTCTACTGACTAACAACCACCCATGTTCCTTCTTAGCCCTTTATGTCGACATCGCGATATCTCTTGCAAACAACCCGCAGCCCCGACGGGCTGGTACGGAACCCTTCATCTGCAAGTCCGACTTGCACTTGGCCAGTGTTTTTGTCTGTTTGTTCCAGCTTATTTCCAAATCGGCTGGACCGAATTTTATTGATAGATAGGTGATGTTATAAGGGACTAACATTGGCTACTTTTAATTCAGAATACGGATCAGTGTTCTGTGCAATAAAAAATCCTTGAAATTGTAACAAAATCCGATTCAAAAAAGAAAGTAATTTAATTTTTTTACAATAATTTCCCGCGAACCGAGGAGGAAAATAAAAAAAAACAATTAATCATTATTTTAACATTAACAATTTATTGAAATAAATAAATATGTAGGAACGTAGTAGTAGATAGGTGTTATAATTCGTGACGATGGTGTTTTCTAAAGGTTGCTTCTAAAACCATGATTTTTCTTGAATACTATGAGCTGATGAAAATGTTCTTTACATTTTCTACTATTGTTTTGATTGTTGGTATATTTCGTGACCAGTTCCTATGACACCGATGGCGCTAAGTCCGTGTTTCTGAAAAGTAAAATAATTTAATTAAATTATTTGTTGAAGCAAGATCAACGTGCTGGAAGTTCTAATTTAGTGTAAGTGTTCTAAGATAGTGAGTATCAACTTAAATGAATAAAAAAAGGTTCTCGTAAATCGGTCCTTATTTAAACAAAATATCAATGAACATTCATAAGAAACATAGCCAGAAACTCCTCCTTTTTTCAAGTCGGTTAAAAAATAAGCTACTCGTCGCAGTCGTAATAATTGTTAATGAATTGTAGTTAAAACAACAAAACAATGTCATTTTCAATAAATTAACACCTTTGTCAGGTAATTCGAACCGAGTTGTATTAGGTTAATTCCCTATTAACTTACCTCAAAATTCGTAGAAGTTAACTAACGATAAATGTTTTGCAAATAACACCCATTCAGTTCATACATAACAAGTAACTTTTATTTGTGTGCAAATTTTATAAGCAACAGCTTACATTAAGAAAAATAATCTCTCACAATAACTTTCCCGCCCTTCCTGATAGCGCCGCCGATGCCCTTAGGGCTCGCGCTAGCTCCGCCCGTCATCAGCGCCAGGAGTGCCATCACCAACACGACCAGACCGAACAGTTTCATGGTGATAAGTTAATTTTTAAACAATAAACTGTTAAAGACTAGTTTGTAGTCGAGGACTAGCTTCAAATGATGCTCCCTCAGTGTCCCCTTGTCATTTTATACGGAAATATATTCATATGGAAAAAGTCGCTCCTCGAATATCTTTTGTGCCCGGGGTTTTTATGTTTCGTCACTATTGTATTTTGTTTGACAGTAATGTGAATGGAATTTAGTAAAGCTCAATCTGCTACTATTGGTTAATGAACTACTTATGTTTGTGTGTATGAGTTTTGTATCTTTTTCATTTATGTCACGATTCGTGTAAGAATTTATTTTATTATTTTTACCCGACTACGGCGAAGCCCTAGTCGCATGCCACTGATACCTGATGCTCCTTCATGGCGTTCTTATTGATACAGAAGTCAGCTGCTAGTTGCAATTAGCAAGGTGGCATGCGACTACGACTGACCTCTATAAAAATTTTACTTATAACACGTTAAATTGAAATATACAAATAATCTACTTACCAGACGATTTTTCTTGTTTTCTACTTTTAAGACTGCGGTTTTATTAGTATGTGATTTTTTTTATTTGTAGTCGGGTTTTAATTTTTATAATCATCATTAATCTCAATTGGTTTTAGGGAACTTCTTGTTGTCTTGCTAACGCTGATCTTACGTAAGTAGATTTATACGATCCAACATTAATTTGGTACCAAGCCATAAAGTTTGCCTGTTGACCTACTCAGGAAACAAACCAATCTTCACCTATGCTGACGTTTCATAAGTGGCCATGTCACAATCATCACCATCATCATAATATTGCCCTTATCCTAGTTTAGAGTTTTATTTGGTGTCGATGCAACATAACTTATCCTTCCAAAACTCTTTTTTACTCGGCATCTAGGCAGTCACCTCCTCTCTACTCATAATTATGATCCTTCGCACAGTGCACCCAGCCAGCATATTTACAAATGTGAAATAAAATGTTTGAAATTGTAACTTCCTAACATTACAGTAATGGCGACGAAAATGATAAAGTTTACGACTCCGTCAGGGTGGGACCACCTGACCTGATCCCACGGGAGTCATAACGACAGTCACTCTGCCTGACAAGATGGCAGTAACGAATGGTCTTAGGGAATGTTTCAATTCCCGTGCTTATTGTGATATTTTAACTATCCGCAAAACAAGATTGAGGTCAAGAGTAGGCCTAGTTTTTTTTTAACCTGTTTGGATCAAAAACTGTTTTAACTCCGAATCAGTCTAACAACCATTTTTAACCAACTTCAAAAAGAGGATGACGGAGGTGGTTCTCAATTCACCAGTAAAGTATAGTGGAAAAAAGTTAACAACCAACGAAAGTAATGTTATCCTAGACTCTTTAAGTGTTTTTTGAAAGTCGGCTGTGTTTACAAAAAGTTTTACAAAATCCACCACTATTCACAATGTTTTCTCAATTCGTGTAAACAAATCGTTTGCAGTTTTCCGAAATTCTTAACTGAACCCGAATAATGAATTAGGTCAGACTCCTCGATTTTTTACTGCATAGCCATTTCGGTTCGAAAGTTCTTTACTACATTTATTATGACCTCGAGATGAGTACTAATTTTCTTTCCTTTCGCTTCAAGGCCAATAAGGAAAAACATGACACCGTCAACATTATAGGTACCTACTCGTATTTTAACTCCATACAAAATTAAAACTCAATTATTCATACTAGGCTGATTATCAGCACTTTTCGAATGTCAAAATTTACTTTACTTATTTGTTTACAAGAGACAGTCCCCCAAAACGCCCAACCTTCGACACTTCCTAGTATTTTAGCTGGAAAGAAGAAGTAGCGGAACAAACTCCCCAGCAACACATCAACCATACCAATTTGGAATTCCCAACTGTCCATCTACAAAACAGCGTGTTTACCTAATGAGAATTAATTTATCAAGACATTAATCTTGTACATTTGCGGTCGTTACTAGTTTTAATATATCATTGGTCGTTACCGTATGTTCCGTCAGTTCAAGTATTTTATGTGCATTATACTTGAAGTACTGGGTATTATTAAAATAACAAATATTAAATAAAAAAATAATAATAATTAGAATAATAAGTTCGCATGTATTGTCATTATTTTAGAAACCCCATTTTAAATTAAATACCGGGTAAAGTAAAAAAGTAGTTTATTTTAAGTTTATTTAAAAGATATAATTATTTATAGTTACTCTACTAAATAAAGTTTACGTCATAAACTTTTATTTTTGTCCCGGTACTATAGAAGCTATACTAAGGTACAATTGGATGATTTTAGGATTACTAGCGGACGTCACGCGGTTCCAACCGCGTAGTTCCCGTTCCCGTGGGAATACAGAGATAAAAAGTAGCCTATGTTACTCAGGGTGAATGTAGCTTTCTAATAACAAAATATTTTTTGAAATCGACGAAGTAGTTTTTGAGTTTATTCATTACAAACAAACACACACACAAAAATACAAATCATTTCTCTTTATAATATTAGTGTAGATAAGCGAACATCACTCTCTTATTTGCAGTATATTGAGAAATTACATATTAATCGTCTTTATTTTCACCGGGAAGATGGAACGGAAAGATAGTTAACCTAGATATGGTTCATATTTTTAAAAACGTCAATAGGTGAAAATGTCTTCATAATTTTTAAAATGTTTTATTTTTATTTTTAAAACGGTAAATTTATACTCCTAGGGATTTAGTATGCTAGTAGGTATTTTAGTGGGTAACTACGTATGACGTAAAAGCTTCAATGGAACAACTGAAACTGTTCTTCCTATTTTATCCTTATTCTACATTGTGCTTTTCCGTACTACCGTACATAAAATTAGCGTAAATGTCTAACACAAAATACCCTGTCGTATACCGTAATGTTACCTTTCTTGAATATATAAAGGGAGTTTGAATTCTCATCAATCATTGCGCTTCTTCAGTTAAACAAGAGTCAATTGTTTAAACGTTAACCTATCACCATGAAACTGTTCGGTCTGGTCATGCTGGTGATGGTTCTTCTGGCGCTGATGACGGGCGGAGCTAGCGCGAGCCCTAAGGGCATCGGCGGCGGCGCTCTCAGGAAGGGCGGGAAAGTTATTGTGAGTATTATTTTGTTACTTTACATGCAGAAGCAAGCATTCGTATTACTTTGAATTTGGGTGTATTCCCGTTCGTCTCACCGACTTCGAACTTGTTTCTCATCTCCAACAAAAAAAACTGCATGATATTAGAAACGCATATAGATTTGATTTTAAGATTCCAATTTCCAATATCTCCTAATGTTTCTGTTCTCCTTGTAGTTTGTGGGACTTAACTGAAATTCTCCTGTTTCGTGCGTTTAAAAACTTTTAAACTCACATAAACAAAAGAACTGTTCTTTTTTTGTTTTCTGGGATATGTTTTTATTGAATAATAACATTCTGCAATAAAACTGCCGATTATTATCGATATGTTTTATTATACACTCCATCACTAACAGCTAGCGCACCGTTAGTTGCTCAAAGGGGAGTAAAGTTAAATATTTTTTATTGTTCCCATTAGAGCACCACGTCAAAATATTGATTTCTGCTCTAATGGGAATACCTTTTTGCTCTAAGCATAGGTGCTCTAAAAGTCGGTGCTCAAATGGGAATACTTTCTTAATAAATGACTGATATGTTTTTTACCATTAAAACAACCAGTCTGAAATTATTTTGTGGGACAAAGAACACTTAAAACAATAAATAACATATTATTCCCGTTCGTCCCGTCAACAAAATTAGTGGGACGCTCGGAAACAAAAATAATGAATTCCCGATCGTCCCACGACTGGGACGAAGTCGGTGGGACGAACGGGAACACGCCTGAATTTGATAGCATTATTTTCTATTTTGTTTTATACTTTGTTGGTTCCTACATTTTTTTCCTTTCGATAAATCAGAACACCAGGGTACTTTACTCGATACTCAGAAACAAAACCTACCTACTTGTTGATGATGGACGAGTACAAAGTATTTTATAAAACTTTTATTTTTTCCAGAAACACGGTCTTGGCGCTATTGGTGTCATAGGAACTGGCCACCAAATATATCAAGAATCTAAACAACAGTAGACAATGTCCATTTTTTGCATTCATTTTTTTTGCAGATTTGCGTCAACTGCAGCTGGTCACTCCATCGATAGAACTGTACCATATCAGGAAGATATCATCCAAAGATTAATTTTCTATCATTAACCGTCACAGTATTAATAATTTATTGAATTTCCTATGTCATACATATAATTTTGCAGTAATATAATAAGAAAAACATGTTGTAAAAATCAAACCTGTACTATTTTTCTTGACTCTACCTGTTTCCTTGATAACGTGTGTTTTGAGCAAGTTCTTTACTATTGAAGTTAGATTTTCGCTTTGGATTAACTATAAAAATATAGATGTACAGTCACGAGCTATAATATCTATACACTTGAGAAATTTCAAACGAGAATATCGCGCGAAATAATGATTACAGCTTTGAGATTTGACCTATTTTAAGATAATGGCTTCCAAAATATTAGTTTCGTTATAAACGTGAAAGTGAAATCAATACAGTAGGCGAAACTTGCTTCTTTACGTTGCTTAGTGCCACTAAATCTGAAACATCAACATTTCATTCAAAACTATGTTGACATTGTTGTCATCTAATTAAACAATAAAATATTGTCTGGCTATGGCATGATTGCAACACAATACAATATTTAAACCCTCAATATTTTTGTAAAGTTATTGTAGTTTTGGTATTATAACGTCGGATTGTGTGTGTGTGTTGTTGTTGCTGAAATTTATGGAACGGTTAAATTTACGACATACTAGCGGAAGTGGCAGACGTCGTACTGTTCGGACAGCAGCGCCACCTACCGGGTCCAAGACAGCAGCCGGTTTGGATAGGTGAGCCCGTTCTCGAGTTATAAAATTACAACGAAAAGTGGCATTGATTTTTATATTATAATAATAATTATATAGATTGACCCGATACAAAAACAAATGGTTGAAGTAAACAGCACATGGCTTTACGCCAATTATTTGAAGCTTTCTGACATTCACCTACCCGGTTTGATTTTTTTTTAACCCGCCACACTATTCCCAAACCACTGGTCCTGTAAGCCAGAATCAACAGTGGCGACCACACGAAAAGCGCCGCGACAATGAAGCCCGACGAAGTCCCGGAGAAACGATTTATTTATATAATAATTTATTTTGTTATTAGGCGCACTTAAAAAATAATATTATACAGTTAGTAAAAATTAAATAAAAATCATTGGAGGTCAATATGCACATACTAACTATTCAAAAAATCATCAACAAAATTCAACTACTATAATCAAAATCAAAAATGTCAAACTGTCAAATATAAAATTTAAAGGACAATGGGCAAAAATGTATGGAACGTGGTACCCGCTCCAATAGTCCTCATTAATATATCATTGAATAGACATTTTGATGCAGAAAAACGTCTACCATGACGCCTGTCCCAATTCACGTTTGGAAAGCAGTAATCTCACTATCTATACTTATTATTATAAAGCTTTAATCTCAGGAACTGCTAGTCCGATTTAAAAAATTCTTTCAGTGTTAGATAGCCCATTTATTGAGGAAGGCTATAAGCTATATATCATCGCTACGCTACGACTAAAAGGAGCCGAGCAGCAGGGGTGAAACCACGGGGAACAGCTTGTGTTTTATAAATGATGAAGAATTTATTACAAACTACTTATATAAGTAAAATAAAGCTAGAATAACATGATATAACACATTTAGGATTCTATTATTAAAAGAAGTAAGAAAACAAGCATTCTTTAAATACAAAACATATATTTTATCAATAAGTGAGTAGATTTAAAACATTACATATCGGTATCAACTATAACAGCATTGAGGAAAGATGCCGGAGCAGTAAATCCCGTATGCCTCGCATAGCCTAAGTACCATACGATGGACACTATATGTGCACAAGTGCCGATCGTACGTCGCCCGGTTAAACATGTGCAATACTTTTGGACAATATTATTTGCACTGCTGATTAATATATAACAAAAATATGTTTTTACACGGACATGTCGCGACTGGATTCGTCCACGCAAAAGCCAGGCATCTTCGTGTATGCCATAGTCTGGCAGATCATCAAGTGCTCCCTCTCTGTACGTTTCAATTATATATAGACCATTTGATAAATGCTCGGCACAGTAAGATCTTGCCAGCTTGAGTTGGTATGTACCTAGCGCTAATAGAATTATATCCTCCTCCGTCATTGAAGGGAAGTTTTCAATCTGGCTCGCTTCCATCCTCTGAAAATCTACTCTTCTGTGGTTAAGCCGTTTTCTCTCTACATACATATGCAGAAGATTCGGGGTATCTATTTTCTGCCTTATTATATGGACGAATTCGTCTGCGTGTACGCTATCCACGATGGGTTGGTGGAAGTGATTCGTGATAGCTGCGGCAATCTTAAAATCAGTGAACATATTGGACAGTGACTTATTAAAATATTTTTGCCGCAAGAGCTTAAAATCACGTTTAAACCGGCCATTTGCCACTTCCACAACCCACCGGCATAGCGTTACCGATCGAGCTTCGTTGGATTGTAAAAGCAAATCAGTATAGTCCACAACACTAGCACAGGTCAGCGTTAATTAGAGCGGGTAACAAGTCCAGTAGGAGCGCAGGGGTCAGTAGTTAATAAAACCGAGTTATGAAAGCACAAAAGAAACTCAAACAGCAGCTAAACGTCGTCACGAGCGCAAAACGAACGAGCGACTGACGCAGGACGCGAACACGTCTGGTGTCAGTCGATCCCCTCCTCTCCCTCCCCCGCTGCTCTTGCGCACACCCCGCGCTCAGGAGCAACGGGACTCGAGTTAAAATGAGGAGTGCATGGCAAAGTCTTACGTAAAAACGTTATTAATAGAAAACATGAACGGAAATGCCGAAAATATTACCTTGGTACTCATTTTCTTACATAAATAAGTGGTAACTAATATACTCGTATATGTATGTTTATCGCCGGGGCCACGAGACTGTCTAAACAGGTTACTGTGGCCCTGGAAAGCAAAGGGAAACTGAAGGAACAGGGTTTTTATTAGTTAGTAAGACTGTCGTTTATCTTCAAACGCAATCAGATTTGAGAGTGGCGGCTATAGTAAAAATTGTTCCTCTTGGTAAGACCTTTTAAACGACACTACAATCATATCTATTGGAGCCGGGTACCATTTTGCTCATTCTCCTTTAAAAATGTCCACAATCAAATTAAAAATAATATTAAAATAATAATTTTATGGTAATTAAAAATTAATTGTATAATTATAAAGAAATAATTTAACTGTCTTGGATCCCGCAACGAAATTAATCAGAAAAGAATAGCGGAGGAGTAGGAAAATAGTACATTGTTACCCAAGGGGTGGAAGTTCCGGCCGCGAGTTGTACACTAGTTATCGCGGCCTCGACATAGAGGGCTAAGAAGGAACATGGGTGGTTTTTAGTCAGTAGAAGTCTGACACTCCCTTTCGCTCTGCCCAAGAGCTTATTCGATAATTTTCTACCAACCAAAAAAAAAAAATAATGGGGTGGAAGTTACTTATTTAGTCCCGAGACGGGGTTTGGCGCCCGTAACGTAGTGAAGACGCTAATAGTTCGAGGGGTAAATTACTGATATTTTCTGCTGCTATCTAATGAGATACAAAAAAAAAACGCATACACGAGGCATGAAATTGTGCACAAAATGCAGAAAATATCAGTTCCTTATCCTCTGCGCACGTAATTAAACGGCAATATGCAACTACTATGCTACTCGGCAAACTTTATTAATGGGTCATTGTGCTTTACAATGCACAGTACAGTCAGCAGCACCTAGATGTGTACGTTTTGCAAAGCTATTGGTTTCAAAAAAAAAACTTTACCCACTTGATGTCACGCCTACACTGCATAGGTACTTGCTTATACTTAGCTATTTACACTGCTTAACTTAAGTATTAACTTGCCTACCCTGTAACCTAATAACACTGTGAAACCCAGCTGGATCTTGTTCATACGAAGCAACAACACAAGATGGGAGGTCCTCACATTTTCTTTGTCGTCGAAGGATGGGAGTATCCGATAGTTACGTAAAAAATCATTGTCAACATTACATTTCATATCCATACAACCATGCAAACCTGGAATTCCCACAAAACAGTCTCTTTATAAAATAACGTCTTCACTTCTTAATAATCTTAATGAATCTTAATAATATGCGGTCGTATAACCATTTGTTTAGTCAACACAAGTACTTACCTATTTATTACCATATTTTTTCAATTGTCAATAATAAACTGAAAATTACAAAAAATAATTTGAATTGATTGAGGTGTCACAATTAATTTAGGACCGCGAACTCCTTTTGTAAAACCCTTTCGGATTAAGTCCCGGGATAAAAAGTAAGGGTTTACGACGAAAATTCGACCGATTTCCTTAAATCCTTTCATCCACGTTAGCCTAATTGAGTCCCCAAAAATATAAATTATAAGCAAACAACCACTCTTGTTTTTGAATTTATATTGAGAATAATATAATCGTCTTTATTTTCACCGGAAGATGGAAGGAAATGATGGGAAAACACGACGTGTTCGATGTCTTTAAAAACAGTGAACAGGTAAATATGTCTTTAGAATATTCTAAAGTGATCTATTATATTCTATTCTAGTGATATAGTGGGTATCGCCTGTGACACAGGTTTATCCTAGTACAGGCATCGAACTTTTTTATTCTTAACATTATTTTTAAGATTTATGTAATACTAGCCGTTGCCAGCGGCTTTGCCCGCTACAATTCCAAAATGATCTCATGGGATAAAAGTAATCCTATGTGTAAATCCAAGGTGTCAGCTAACTCCACACCAAATTTTATTAAAAACGCTCCAGCCGTTTCGACGTGAAGAAGTAACAAACATACACACTCACAAACTTTCGCCTTTATAATTTTAGTGTGATTTTAACAAATTTAACTTTGAATAAATTTATTATTACTATCATTATTCATTAGTAAAACCATCAGTATTTACACGCCAAAAAGGAAACTACAATCACGAGTTAGTAAGAAAATTTTAGCAAAAAGAATAAATAAATATTATTATTATAAATAAATATTATTACTTGCACCTTTCTTTCTTATTTCGAAGATCGTCTTACTTTTACCAAGTAACTTCATCGCTGTTTTGTTTTAAATTAAGATAAGATTTAGATCCAACTTGTAACAATATATCTTAAGGTGGAAGCTCACATCTGGCCCGCGAAATTCTAATTTTCTTACGTTTTTGGCAATTTGCAGGCCAGTGCTTGGTTGTATGTTTATGAAAATTTGATTTGCGACTGTAAGACGTATGAAGTTACCGAATTATAACCATCAAAATTACTAACTACTAAAGAACGACGACTAAATTACTAAAGAATGACTTTTACATGCAAAAATCAATCTTGACATGAAAATGAACTTGGAGGGTTGTATTGATAATTTTGATGGTTATAATTCGGTAACTTCATACGTCTTACAGTCGCAAATCAAATTTTCATAAACATACAACCAAGCACTGGCCTGCAAATTGCCAAAAACGTAAGAAAATTAGAATTTCGCGGGCCAGATGTGAGCTTCCACCTTAATGTTGTAAATCAGTGTGAGTAACTGCCGCACTCAGAGAGATTTAATGATTACTTAAGCCATCACTTAGCAAAGGTTTTGACAGTTTTGTCGTACAGAAGTATGTCAGACCTTTACTAAGTGACGGCTTAAGTAATCATTAAATATCTCTGAGTACCGCAGTAAGACATTGTTATTTTGGAGGAATCAATAGACTTCCAAAACACAGGTAGGTAGTTCTTGCCTAGTTTGGAAACCTTAAAAACATAGGGTCTCAACTAAATAATAATAATATTCCACAACTATCACACAACGCCATCTAGTCCCAAGCTAAGCAGAGCTTGTGTTATGGGTACTAGACAACTGAACACTTCTAAACATAAAATAAAACTAAATATAAAATATAACTTTTTTTTTTGAGGCTGGCAAATCATCGAATGACCCCTCCCGCTCGAGGTGGAAAGGAATGCAGGAAGGCAGTGTCAGACTTCTACTGACTAAAAACTACCCACCATCCTTCTTAGCCCTTTATGTTCTGAGGCCACAGTATCTCTTTCGAACAGTTCCGTAACCCCCGGCAGACGTCAGTCCATGCGAACTAGGGTTTCTGTTGCTGACATCTCTTTGAGGCGCTCGTGGAACACGAACGCGCCGTCGACTCGACATAAAAATATAAACTAAAGACCTTGTATTATCGGCCGCAAGTTGTACACTAGTTATCGCGGCCTCGACATATAGGGCTAAGAAGGACCATGGGTGGTTTTTAGTCAGTAGAAGTCTGACACTCCCTTTCGCTCTGCCCAAGAGCGGGAGGGGTTATTAGATGATTTACGACCCGCCAAAAAAAAAAGGGCCTTGTATTAATAGAAACACTAGCGGGTAACTACGCATGACGTAGGTAAAAGCTTCAATGAAACAGTCCCACTTACGTTATCCTCAATCCCATTATGCTTTTCCGTACACCCTCATATTAAACTTCGCGTAAATGACTAACATGAAAAACCCGCTCGTATACCGTAATGTTACCTTTCGTTGTTATATAAAAGGGACACTGAATTCTGATCAATCATCATTCGAAGTTTGCGCTTCTTCAGTTAAACAACTGCCAACTGTTTAAATATTTACCTTTCACCATGAAACTGTTCGGTCTGGTCGTGTTGATGATGGCTCTCCTGGCGCTGATGACAAGCGGAGCTAGCGCGAGCCCTAAGGGCATCGGCGGCGCTCTCAAGAAAGGCGGGAAAGTTATTGTGAGTATTAAATTAATCCCATACTTTCATGTATATCTTAATACTACTTTTACAACATCATCAAGTTCAGATTTTTCGCTTTGTATAAGTTTTACATAGATAAGGTTTATATATATCTAAGTAAATCTTGACTTCTCAGGATTTTGCGTTCAGTTGTAAAAATATAGTGGGTAATTAATATTTTTTTGTTTACGTAGTTTACAAAGTTTACCCTCCCTCGCCCTCTAGTACACCTCTCCACAACAAGGGTAACCCTTTAGGAATTACAGGCGCGGTGTTATTTTATAGCTTAACAGATTTTTTTCATGTTTTTTTTTTATTCTTTTCAGAAACATGGACTCAGCGCTATCGGTGTCATAGGAACTGGTCACCAGATATACCAGGAATCAAAACAGCAGTAGAAAATGTTCCTTCAGTGCATTCATTTAGTTTTACCGTATATTAGTTAAATTATTTATTTAAATAAATTATTACAAATAATATTCTTGCTTACACATTTTTGTTGGTGTCACCCCTCTGTAACTCAATTACTTTGGAAAAAAGATAATGTTGCTTCTTCTTCTTAGCGTGTCGATGACAATCTAAATTGTGTCGGCCCAAAATTGGGCTACTAGTTTGGCGCTTTCGGTAGCGTCCATCAGTTCCTGCAGTGAACATTTAGCAGGACAGGCAGGACACGATATTAAGTGCCCCATCGTTTGAGGGACAGCACCACATTTACACTCCAGTGCAGAGTCATTTATGTGTCTCCACCTCAGCAGGATTTCTTTGCTGCGACCGACCTGGGTCCGGAGTCTGTTTAAAGATTTCCAGGTCAGCCACGGCAACTCTTGTCCAGGTGGGAGATGTTCAGCAGGTGGAACAAACGGGTAAGGTAAGGATGCACTATCCTGCCATAGCTTTAATCTTTCCGTAGACCGTTCGCCAGTGAGTGGGGTGACACATTTCATAAAACTGTTTCGGCTTTTCAGCCTTTGCGATACAAGGCTGTTTAGGTGTAATGGGTGTCGTGTGTCTGAAGCCATTTTGGCTCTTTCGCTGGAACTTGCCACTGTTCTGCGAACTTCAGGTGGCGCTATCCCTGCCAGTGGGTACAGCATCTGTACCGGGGTCGGTTTAAGGCAACCAGTGATGATCCGGCACGTTTCGTTTAGAGCTGTATCCACTGACTTTGCATGGGCTGAGCGGCTCCACACGGGGCACGCAAACTCGCCAGCTGAAAACGATAGCGCCAGCGCTGTAGTCCGCAAAACATGAGGCGAAGCACCCCACTTTGAAGAAACCAGTCGCCGTAAGAGACTGTTGCGGGTGTGCACCTTCTGCTTGATGTTGCTGCAGTTTTTGCTGAAAGTCAGTGATCTGTCCAGAGAAACCCCAAGATATTTCGGAAAGTCACTGTGCTCAATAGACACTCCACCCCAGACGATGTTAAGTCTGCGCCCAGCCTCTCTGTTTCGAAGGTGAAAAACGCAAGACTGTGTTTTGCTCGGATTCGGTTTAAGTGAATTAGCGAGGTAGTACGCACCTAATTCATCAAGAGCACCTGATAAGTGGACCTCTAGCTCCTCGAAGGTGGTGGCTTGGGATGTGAGGGCAAGGTCATCTGCATAGAGGAAGCGGGACGTGTTCGGGCTGGATGGTTGGTCGTTGGTATAAATGTTAAATAGAAGTGGTGCCAAGACACTACCTTGGGGCAGGCCGTTCTTCTGTGCCCTCCAGCGACTTTTATCTGAAAGAAGGTGGACCTGAAAACGGCGATTGTGGAGAAGTTCCCGGAGTATTCGAACAAAACTCTGATCGCTTGTTAAGGTCTCCACCTTCCACAGCAGCCGTTTGAGGTTGACTGTATCGTAAGCCGCTGAAAGGTCCACAAACACAGCACCTGTGACCTTTCCCGCCTCAAATCCATCTTCAAGGTGTTGTACAAGCTTAAGGGTCTGATTACTGCAAGACTTGACGGGTCTGAAACCAGCTTGCTCTGGGATTAATTTTGGGTCAATAACGACCGTCAGGCGGTTCAACAGCAGTTTCTCGAAAAGCTTGTATGAATGGCACAGTAGAGAGATTGGACGGAAGTTCCTGGGGTCGTCTGCTGTTTTACCTGGCTTGGGTATTGCTATGACCTTGGATTTTCTCCAGAGACGAGGTATAGAAGCTGATTTCAGACAATTGTTGAAAAGTTGCAGTAACCACGACACCGCGACAGGACCAAGTTGTTTTATTTGCTCAACTGAAACGTCGTCCATTCCGGAGGCTTTACCGCACTTCAGATCTCTAATCGCCTCGACGACATCAGTAAGGTTAAATGGTTTACTAATGTCGTCGCAAGCGCTATTGGGGTGTGACCTCGGAACCTT
Organism: Diarsia rubi; assembly: GCA_932274075.1. Classification (NCBI taxonomy): domain Eukaryota; kingdom Metazoa; phylum Arthropoda; class Insecta; order Lepidoptera; family Noctuidae; genus Diarsia; species Diarsia rubi. Next base: position 10,596,422 of record OW026424.1, on the reverse strand, counting down.
ACTGGGACGGCGTGCTGGTTTGCCATTTGCAAGCAGTTGATGGGCTACCTGGTTGGCGGTAACTTGGCTTGGTGGAGAGGGTTTAGGGGACTCACTAGTGAGCTTTCTAAAAGTGCTCCAAGCTTTTTTACTATTATGAGTCATGTCGATATTGGTTACAGTGTTAATCCACCTCTCCTGCCTGTTTTCCCCTAATTTTGATAGCAGCATTTCTCCAGCAAGCGTAGTTTCCTCCGAGAAAGGGTCAGTTTGAAACAAAGACTCATATCGACTCAGTAGTTCACGAGAGTCTGTTGGTAGCCCAGGAATATGGGAAGTCCTGCAACCCCTTGGGATGTGTCTTCGAGAAGTGGTGGACACGATATCAACGAATTTGTCGTAATTTTGTGGGGTTGGCGCGACATTCAAGAGATCTTCATCAATCGAACGTGCGTAGGACTTCCAGTCGGCCTTTGTGTAGTTAAAACGGCGCCTAAAGGGGTAGCTAATAGGCTGAACTACGGCTTTGATGCAGCACATTATTGGTCTGTGCTGGGTGCGTGGAATAGGTGGACATACGCTTTTGGAGCACTGTGAGCTGATAGAGGAACTAGCGAAGATTAGGTCTGGGTTGTATCCGCGTTTCCAGCGGCCACTGTTAAATGAAGCCGGTTGTTTTGCATCGTGAATTAGCGTCAAGTCACTAGCTTCAGCCCATTCTTCGACTGCATCTCCGCTAGCATCCGTGTCATTGAAGCCCCAGTTGGTGCTACGGCTGTTGAAGTCGCCGATCACAACTCTTAATGGTTGGTTGCTAAAGTTCTCTGGGGGAGAGAAATTAAATGTAGTACCAGGTGGCTTATAAACGGAACTGATGGTGCAGTTGCCAACATCTAAGGTGATAATCTCTATACCATTCTCGTTTGAGCACTTGGTAGATAGTATGCTTACGCCAGGAGCAGCAAACACTGCGTTACCGTGCTTCGGGTGACAGATCTCGGCGATAAGCGTAAGTCCATCGATGTGTGGCCGACTTTGGGTTTCAGCTCGGTGGGTCTCCTGGACGCAAAGAATGTCGCAGTGAGTTTTGCGGTATACATCGGAGAGAATTTCCGATTTGTCCTGTGAGAACCCTTCGATGTTAACCGAGACTACGCACAAAGCCGGTTTTATAAGTGGACTTTGGATTGCCATCGTGGTGAAAGGATTAGCCAGCCAGCGTGTGGGCTCGCTGACTGCCCAGGGTGCGCCGGACGTATAGTGTCTCAGTTGATACGTCACTCGGGGAGGCTCCTTTCTTGCACCCCCATAATGTTGCTAAAGGGTTTAAATCCCTGAATGAAAGTTTGTATGAACGTCCGTCAGTATTCTCACTAAGAGCAAACGGCTGGTGCTTATTAAACACGTGAGATATATTCCATGTTAGTATACGATACGAACGTTGAACTTAGCAGCCAAATCTGTGGTGTACCGAAGTTAGTTTGAGCAATGAGCAGTAGGTCTGATATATCTTAAAGTTGGTTAATGTATAAACTGGACCTTCTCTCCAGTGATAAACTAGCCTTAAATTCCGTTTACTGGATGAACTTCTTGTGTATTCCCAAGTCACATATTATGACGTATGCATCATAATGGTCATAATGGTCCTGTTCAATAATGGTTTTAGGATGCTGTTGGGGTTGCCTCGCTTTTGCAGTGCATCAGGTATGTTTGCTAAGGCCAATACTGACTGCTTTAGGGCTATAGTCCGGAAAAGAGTGGCCTCCCTGATGCACCGCGTGAGAGACAGCACCAACAGCCTTCTGAATACCATATTGGGAAGGGTTGACTGCCCGGTTGTGAGGCACTGGAACGCTGTTCACGGTTCTGGTGGGGTTGTTTATAATGTCCAGTAATTTTAAGGAATTAATAATTTATAATTGGTAATTTTTAATTGATTGACATGAAATAATAATTTACTAACATAGCTATAAGTATGTTTTACTAACAAACAATATATGGAATGTTTCTTGATTCTGAAATAAACGAATAAATAAATAGCTGCCTTCAGCCAAAAACTTTTTTGTTGAACATACCGAGAGATCCGCAAGATTAGGATCTTTATTTCTTTATAGTGTGGTTAATGCCTCTGCCTGGTGTCAGAGTTTGAACTTGGCTTTACATACCGTCACGAAATATCTCTCAGGCATGCTGGTTTTCTAACTATGTTTTCCCTCACCAAAGCAAGTGATAATTATGCAATAGGTACGCACATAAATTCAGGTCTTGGGTTCGAACTCGAGAAATATGACTTGGCTGTTCGCCAGTGTGGTGTGAACTACTAGACTCACGATCACTGCTTAGATTATGAATAAAGCTCTACAATAACCTTCGAGCTGTAGCCCATCAGACATACAACCCGTCTGGTAGGAGGATCCCGTTTAGGGAGGAATGCATAGACTCAATATCCTCAGTGTTATCCGGTTTTTCGGTATAAAATTGTCAGTAGCAGTGAAATTCAATACGTTCCTACTTATGTGTTTGCGACTGCGTCACAGTACAGGGATTATTACAATTGGTTGATTTTGTGGCTACATCTGGTTGGACTGGAGTTTGCATAAGTTGGGAATGGTTGAGTGTTAGTTGATTTTAGTCGACTGAGCTTGGAAGTTTTTTGTCATTTGTATAGGTAATTAATATTGTCTAGATGTAAGAGTAGGTACCATTATTGTTACAAGTCTTACATGAAAAGACTTAAGATTAAAATACTACTCACTTAAACCGACTTTAGACTTAAAATACTATTGAATTATTTTTTAAGAAAACTTCTCTTAGAACCAAACTGGGCCCGCGTGGCGGATCATAGCCCACCCCCACTCATAGGCTGATTATGCTTAGGGTAGGCTTATAATGCAATGGGAGAGCTATAAATATGTCGCTACTGCCAAAATGTGCTAAAAATAACAATGTGTAATCCCGTCGGGGCTGCGTACCGTGCCTGCAATACCCTTGGCTCAACACAATAGGCTAGGAAGGACCGAAGATAACAGGTGGTTTTTAGTTAATTCTGACACTCTCTCCTACTCTCCCCAGAGTGGGAGGAGTCATGTGATGATGTCCCACGCGCCAAAAAAAAAGGAGAAGGGCCCTGTAATCAGTATGGGTAAGTGACGGTAAAAAGTCTTGGATCTTTTGCGTGTAAGATTTTCGTCGTTTTCAACGTGATCTGGAACATCGACAATCATGGCAGTCTCTCTTACAGATGTTGGACTACCTACTAGTGGAGATTACCCGAAATGCTCTAATAAAGTACTGAGATTGAGTTGCATACGGATGGACTGAAAGCACACCACATACCGTATAAATTATCAAGAAAAAAGGTAAACAACAAAAGATTACAAGTAGTATGTACAGTTAATGTGTTTGTTTATTACGAACTAAATTATTTAAGTAGTTCTCATAAATACATTAGTCAAGTATTTAAATAAGTTAATAGTACTGTGGCGGTAGATGATGAAACAGATCTTCGGACGATTTTTTCTTGTAATTGCTCAGTCGGTAGATCTTGTAACCTGATGCAGTTGACGCGAATCACCATGAAGGAAAATGCATGTGGTGAATAATAAACAAATAATAATCTACTGTTGTTTTGATTCTTGATATATTTGGTGGCCAGTTCCCAAGACACCAAGCGCGCCAAGACCGTGTTTCTGAAAAGATAAAAAACTTGTTACAAAAAATACTTTGTTGAAGCAATATCAAATACTAAGAAATATTTTCCTCAGTATTGCGAGAAAAACACACTAGTGGTTCAGACCACTAGTGTGATTTATCAAATGGAAAAAATCGTAGAAATCCACCAATGGAAAAACTACTTGTAGAAGTGTATAGAGAAAGTATTATAGTAAGTGAATAGAAAAAGTTATTGCATCCAAAATCGATACGATAAGATATGAAAATAATACTCACAATAACTTTCCCGCCTTTCTTGAGAGCGCCGCCGATGCCCTTCGGGCTCGCGCTAGCTCCGCTCGTCATCAGCGCCAGGAGAGCCATCACCAACACGACCAGACCGAACAGTTTCATGGTGAAAGGTAAATATTTTAAACAATTGACTCTTGTTTAACTGGAGAAGCTCAAACTTGGAGTGATGATTAATCAGAATTCAAAATCCCTTTTATATATCCACGAATGGTAACATTACGGTATACGAGAGGGTTTTTCATGTTAGTCATGTACACTAAGTTTAACCGAAGTTTGTACGGAAAAGCACAATGTGATTGAGGATAACGTAAGATGTTAATTGTTTGTTTGTACAGATGTTTCATTGAAGCTTTCATTTACGTCATACGTAGTTTCCCACTAACGTACTGAGAAGAGGTCTGAAAACGATGCGTTTTGCTCACTAGAAGACAAGAAACTATTAAACTTAGTTAAGTTACTACTAATAGTTAATGGTTTATTTTTAACTTGAAAATTTGTAATATATTATTGCAATTTCCGGGGCTGCGGTACTGTTCAAAAGAGATACCACGGCCCCGGAACACAAAGGGCTAAGAAGGAACATGGGTGGGCTGTAGACAGTAGAAGTCTGACACTCCTTTCCGCTCCGTCCAGAGCGAAAGGGGTCATTTCATGATTTCCAATCCACAAAAAAGATAAAGTAAAGTGTTATTGGGTATTTCCAGCAAAAAATTCTCATTAGCAGTCACGGACTCTGGATTTGTGCCCGGTGGATGGCAATAGGCTCGCCCCCTGTTACATGGAAATTATTTTTTTTTTGTTCAGCCTGCACTGTCCCACTGTTGGGCAAAAGCCTCCCCCAATTCATTCCAAGAGCTCTTTTCCCTGAGCCGGTACGCGTCTAAATCGTCACGCCACCTTTTTCTAGGCCAGCATCCATTCCGACAACCATCGTGTGGAGGCTTTTGCTCAGTGGTCATCGTGCATGCATATACATTAGGAACACCTCTGCCTAACCCTTCGGGGATTACTGGCGTGATGTTATGATGATTTTTATTATATACGTAAGTGTATATTTTGTGGGATGAAAAACGATTGCATGTAGCAGAGATGAGAGTGTTGAGAATTGAGATGGATGTGCGGAGTGACAAGAATGGATAAAGTAAGGTATGAAAATATTAGAGGAAGTTTGAAAGTGACACCTGTTACAGAAAAATTGAAAGGAAGTCGTGTATCTTGTTATGGTCATGTAAGGGATGAAACGCATTGGGGTTGCGATAGTCGTAGAGAGGATCCGGCAGCTGGGTCTCGAGGTGGCGCTTCACAAGTCGGAGGCCATGGGCTTCCATGGACGTGGGAATGCGCTGCCGTCGGGATCCCAGTTAATGGTGGGAGGGGTTCCCATCGGCGTCGAGTGTACTTTGAAGTACCTAGGACTCGTCCTCGACAGCCGGTGGAACTTCGTGGAGCATTTCCGACGTTTGGCTCCCAGACTGGAGCGGGCCGGGGCTGCCTTTAGGTGGCTCTTGCCCAATCTGGGGGGGCCAAACGCCTCCTGCCGGAGGCTCTACGCGGGGATCGTGCGGTCCATGGCCCTTTACGGGGCGCCGGTGTGGGCGCCTGCTCTGAGGAAGCGGGCCGCCCACTACCTGAACGTGCCCCAAAAGGTCATGGCCGTGAGGACGGTACGGGGGTACCGCACGATCTCCCGCGAAGCGGCGAACCTCCTTGCCGGATTGTCGCCGTGGGATCTGGAGGCGATAGTCCTCGCGCGCCTGCATCAATGGCGCGCGGAGGCGCTGCGCCGGGGGGTCACTCCGCTGCCGCGGCAAATTGCTGCGCGGCGGACAGACCTCCGGTGCGATCTCATGGCGGCATGGAGACAGCGACTGTCGCAACCCCGTGCAGGGCACGCCACGATAGTGGCGGTAAGTCCCCTCTTTGAGGAGTGGCTTGAGAGGCGCCACGGCGCCCTCACCTTCCGTCTGACGCAGGTCCTCACCGGACACGGTTGTTTCGGGAGGTACCTGCACCGAATCAGGCGGGAGGAAACGCCCGGATGCCACCATTGCGAGGATCGGCCGGAGGACACGGTGGAGCACACAGTGGAGGTGTGCCCCGCTTGGGCGGAGCCCCGCCGTGTTCTCGTAGCGGCGATCGGCGGCGGCGACCTCTCGCGCCCGGCCCTGGTGCAAGCCATGGTCCGGGGCGAGGAGGAATGGGACGCCGTCGCCTCCTTCTGCGAAGCAGTGATGCTGGCGAAGGAGGTGGCGGAACGCGAGAGGGAGAGAACCTCTCGTCCCAGCCGCCGCGGGAGGCGCTCCGGGCGTCGGGGGTCCCGCGATGACCTCCGGCCACCGTAGACGCGGGCCTGTGGACGGTGAGTGATGGGCTAACTCGCCGTCCGTCCGTCTCACGACGAAAACAGGCCGTGTCGACGGCGCGTTCGTGTTCCACGCGTGCCTCAAAGAGATGTCAGCAACATGGGAGGGGCCCGAAAGGGCCGACGCCTGTCGGGGCCGCGGGTAGTCCAACGGTTATCGCGGCCTCGACATAGAGGGCGAAGAAGGAACATGGGTGGTTTTTAGTCAGTAGAAGTCTGACACTCCCTTTCGCTCTGCCCAAGAGCGGGAGGGGTTATTCGATGATTTTACACCCACCAAAAAAAAAAAAAAAAAAAGGGATGAAACGCATGACGTCACTAAAAAAGTGATGGATATAAATATTGATGTATGGAGAGGGAGAGGAATGATATGAAAGAGAACAGAGTAAATGCCACCTTGACGTCTAACAGGGAAGGATGGAAGAAGAAAACGTGTTGTACTGACCCCAAATAGAATGGTATAAGGGCAGGAAGATGATGATGATATTTTTATATGATACTAGCTGTTGCCAGCGACTTCACCCGCTCCTACCCACGGGAATATAAAATCGGGATAAAAACTATCCTATTTGTTAATCCAGGTTATAAACTATCTGTATACCAAATTTAATCCAATTCCGTGCAGTAGTTTTTGCGTAAAGAAGTAACAAACAAACACACTCACACAATAACAAACTTTCGCCTTTATAATATTAGTGTGATAATGTGTATTTTTTACTACCTGTATGTAATACTCGTATAGACAAAAGAGCTTTTGATGAAATAGTTCAATTAGTTTAAATTATAGTAAAGAAGATGTCCAATTTAAATGCAAATGTTAGGGTAGTTGTTAGTTTGTATTTAATATTTTTGGAAACTCAATTATGCTAAAGCAGCTTATTGATTAAACGCAAATTAGCACAATAGGGGATCGGACTGAGTCAAAAAACTATGATTCTATTTAGTCCGTCAGTTAGATTATCGAATAATATTGGATACGTGTTTTTTGTTTTATCAAATTAATCAAAATTGACGAAGATAAGATGTGGTTGTGACGTCATTTATAGTTAAAAATGTACTATCATATAACGTTTTCGAAGAGTTAACGAGTTTTCGAAGCACTGTATTGACTTAAATTTTTGTTTATGTGAAAAAAGAAAAAATACGTCTCCAATATTTTTTGGAGATCTATATGATGGACTAATTAGTTTTTTTTTTGTCCGATCCCCTATTTCCATACGGATCATGAATCATTGTGCTGAACATAATACCAAGGGGCGACTATACCTTTTATTTTAAGTTTAGTAAATCGTCGTCGCCAACTTTTTTCATCACCACTTCTCCCAAAACGGTGAAGGGAAACATCCTGAGGCAATCGACATGTCCTAGAACCAAATATTTGAAGACATGCACTACACCCGCGTAGTGGATTATTATAACCATAGGTCGATTATGCGAAAGGAACATTATTCGCGTGATACTTCCTGGCTGCGCCACAGTCGCATTTTGAATTGGGGTTAATGCGAGAAATTTGTTCGTAAAATGTTCATTATTCTTCATAATATTAAAAAAAAGTACTATAAAGGGTCTCGAGATATTTAACAAAATCATTATCATTATATTAATCATAATCATTATCATTTTACGAATAAATTTTTCGCATTAACCCCAATTCAAAATGCGACTGTGGCGCGGCCAGGAAGTATCACGCCATTATTCTCTTATTTGAAAATAATATTAATATTAAATCTGCCTATACAAGGAGGCGTAGTAGGTAAATATTGTGCCTATGGATTAATATTCTTCGCATGGAGCGGAAATTGGTTAAGGTACCTAAGTAAAGTTCGTCGTGCGTTACTACGCGCAATTCATTCAGATTACGGGGAAACAAAACACAATAGTGACGAAACATAAAAAACCCTGTAGGCACAGAAGATGTACGAGGAGCGAAATTTCCCATGTCAATATATGTTCTTATAAAAGACAAGGGGATACTGAGGGATCATCATTCGAAACTAGTCCTCAACTACAAACTACTTAGTCATTAACAGTTTATTGTTTAATATTTACCTTTCACAATGAAACTGTTCGGTCTTGTCGTGTTGGTGATGGCTCTCCTGGCGCTGATGACGAGCGGAGCTAGCGCGAGCCCTAAGGGCATCGGCGGCGCTCTCAGGAAAGGCGGGAAAGTTATTGTAAGTACAAATAATTAACAAGAACTCCCACGTGTTCTAAAAACTATTTAGTGCTCAACTTCTTTGTGTAACAAGAAAGTTTTAATTAATTTTACGTCTGGACTAGTTTATGCCTGCCTACATCTTCGCTCGCATGCGGTTCGGTCATAATTTATTAATATTAATTACTAGCTGTTGCCAGCGGCTTCACCCGCTACAACTCGAAAATTATCCCACGGGAAGATAAAATTGGGGTAAAAACTATCCTATGTGTTAATCCAGGTTATAAACCATCTGTGTACCAAATTTTATCTAAATCCGTTCAGTAGTTTTTGCGTGAAGAAGTAATAAACATACACACTCACACCCTCACTAACTTTCGCCTTTATAATATTATAGTGTGTTTTATTTTCCCACGGAATCGTAGTATCGCGATTAAACGTATCCCATGTAATAATCCTGGTTAAAAAATGTATGTACCAAATTTCATCTTAAAATCAGTAGCTTTTGCGTGATAGAGTAATAAAAAATCCAACAAACTTTCGCATTTATAAAAGGTGTAAAAGTACCCTTAACGCAAACGAAGGGCACTTGTTCTCCCCACCACTGCGATATATTTTTTTGTTCTAGACCATACCTGGAAACCTACTATACTATACTATACTATACCTATACTAGTTTTTCGAGTTATAACTTTACTTAAATTAGCTCCATGACTTATTTACTATTCAAAGCATCCACTAGCACAATGTTTTAAGAGTGCTACATTGAGTTTTACCGTAAAATGTGAATTATGGCCCCAAAAAAAAAAGTCGTTTCCCAGCAAAAATTTTTGCGTAGGGGTAGGTACTTAGTTTGATGAACAGAATGCTTAGTTGACGTATGTGTGAAGGGTTAATTTACACCCTGTATACTAGTAGATAGTAGCAAAATTAATTCTCTGCTGCATGGGAACTGTTTATGTGGCCATATACTTTTTGTATCCTTGCAATTAAATGATAATTATGTTGTGCCCCTTCCAATGTTTTTGTTTCATACTGCACACTTTACTGTAGAACAATTTATTCCTGAAAATCTAAACAGTTGTTTATTATATTTGTTTGAATGGAAAGGATTTCTCTTACTCAAAAGTATTAAGTGAAATCTGTTGGTTGAATAAGTAGAATTCATATTTATATATATAACAATGTTTATTTTGTTTACAGAAACATGGCCTAGGTGTGATCGGCGTCATTGGAACAGGTCACGAGATTTACCAACAGAGAAACCAGTAACCATGACTTTGCAAGGATTCGTCTTCAAAATATCCACCGTCTTAGTATTTATGAAATAATGTATAACCCCAAATTATATTAATTTAATAAAAATACCTCAGTAAATGTTAATTTATGAATTTTATTAATAAATTGTTACTCCATATATTTGTTAGCGTTTATGTTAACACATACCGCCACGGTTCTATTGTCAAATAGCTCATAAACCCTGAATAAACTGACCTCTATAACCCATGGGAGTAGACAGCTGTCCACTCCCATGGGTTGTAGAGGTCAGCTTATTTAGGTATTCAATAATGTCAACCTGTCAACTAACTTGGAAAATGTCGTGAGCAAAGTTTGGAATATGAAACTGCTTCAACATTGAATAACACTGTTAATTTAGGTACATGAGCTGAGGTTCAAACATGAAGACCGGAGTATCTTAAGTTTACCTTACCTATATCTTTCCAAAGTTAGGAAACTACGGTCTGTAAAGTTTACCACTATTTAATTTATTAGTAGCGAGAAGCATTACTCTAATATTCTTCGAACAAAATTGTAAATTAACAATCTAGCTAAAAGCAACCTAGAGAAAAATTAATAGTAGGTACTGTACTGTACTGTACTCCTGGCTGTTTTCAGTCACGGTGACTGCGTAAAATACCGCCATCTTCCAAACTACGGGTTACTAATAAGAAATTTGTAGTTGAAGAACCCAATAGCACTTAACGTATACTTGCTTGTCCGGAAGAATACAGTATCATGTCAAAATTTGGCACTAACTGACTTAATAATATACAGTTCGTAGAACGTACATTTTTTAGTCGAACTGTATTAATTATTAAGTCAGTTAGTGCCAAATTTTGACATGATACTGTATTCTTCCGGACAAGCGATATGTCACTTAAAGGATCCATTTCCATTATTATGAGCTAACAATAATTCGACGTTGTTGCAAGCGCCATGATCGCGTATGACACATAATTGGATAATCACAGGAGGTAATCACGTTAGTGATAGTATACGTTTAGTTGTAAACCGTGAAAGCTTAAACAGTGTTCCAATAGCACGTTTTGCCTGACCCGCGAATCGAACCTAGGAGTCGGGTTTGCGACCACACTAAACCATCGAGGCAGTTCTTAAGTATCCGGGCAAAGTTGTATTGAGCTTTTCCATCAGGAATTTCTCAGTAGCAGTCACGGAGTCTGGATTTGTGACCGGTTGATGGTAATTTGTGACCGGTTGATGGTAATTTGTGACCGGTTGATGGTAATTTGTGACCGGTTGATGGTAATTTGTGACCGGCTGATGGTAATTTGTGACCGGTTGATGGTAATAGGCTCGCTCTCTATTACATGGGACTTAAAAACATAACTGATAAATTTGAGGTCTACTAAAGTTTACACCTCTGCCACTAAAGTACTCAAATATTCCTTAAAAACTGATTAATTGAAGAATGTAATAAGTATTTTACGCAAGAACACGCAAGGCGTGTGCCCCGGTAAAGTAATCGAGGTACCAGGTAGGTACGGTTCCGAACAGATGGTTGTGGACTGTGTAAGGGTTTGAAGCCCCCCCCCCTTCAAACCCTTACACCTTGGGGGTGAAAAGATTACTTTTAACGACACCCACGCGGGCGAAGCCACGGGCAACAGCAAGTTTAATATAACATCAAGTCAGTAATCCCCGACAAAGGGTTAGGCAGAGGTGTACCCTCCTGTCGGGGCTGCGGGTAGTCCTCTGGTTATCGCGGCCTCGACATAGAGGGCGAAGAAGGAACATGGGTGGTTTTTAGTCAGTAGAAGTCTGACACTCCCTTTCGCTCTGCCCAAGAGCGGGAGGGGTTATTCGATGATTTTACACCCACCAAAAAAAAAAAAAAAAAAAAAAGAGGTGTAGATACCCTTGTTTATTATACTTAAAGGTGTACCTAGCCCCGTCGGGGCTGCGGGTTGTTCACAAGTTACCGCGGCCTCGACATATAGGGCTAAGACCATGGGTGGTTGTTAGTCAGTAGAAATCTGACACTCCCTTTCGCGCTGCCCAAGAGCGGAACGTTATTTGATAATTTCCCAAACCCCAAAAAAAAAGTTGTTAGTACATTTTCATGATAGGTTCATGGAAATGTACTAACAATTTTTTTTGCCTGTTAAAGAGATAGCTATATATGTATATACGATGCGCAAACGGCCTACCAGGAATTCAGTACAGTTTCGTTGAAGTGAGATTCATGGTAACAGTTTCCGCATCGGTGTCCACATAGTGTTTTTATCACAAGCTATTTACGATACGAGTATTATATCAATCAACATCTGCTTAGCCTTTTCCCAACTATGTTGGGGTCGGCTTCCAGTCTAACCAGATGCAGCTGCATACCAGTATTTTACGTGAGGCGACTGCCAATCTTAACCTCCACAACCCCGTTAATACACGATACCCTTTGGTAAAACTGGTTGTCAGACTTTTAGGTCATCACTAACTTCCTGTAACGACTGCTAAAGATCTTTATATGGTAGCCGGGACCAACAGCTTAACGTGCTTTCCAAGGCACGGAGGTAACTCGGTATGTAATGGGCGGTCACCCATCCACAGACCAACCTAGGCAAGCGTGGCTTACCTAAAGATCGACCCGAGTGACAGTTATTATTAAGCCACGAGCTCCTCCTGGGCCCGAGTGTTTTATCAGTACTGAAACGTAATAAAATGACATAAAGGATTTATTGGTTTATTTTCCTTCTAATTTCGAAAACCGCAAAAGTGGTACAATTTGAAGTCACCACAGGATAAACTGTGTAATTAGTTCATGCATAATTCATGTTAAGTGGCAATTACGATATTATATCAATGTTATACAAATATTATTCAATAGTAAAGAAAAAAAACATAACATAACGCCAGTAATCCTTACTGGGTAAGGAGAGCCTTTTACCATTTGGCACAAATTGAAATTCCTGTTTGTGTCCCAATAACACTTTGCCCTGTCGTTACATGAGAATCTTTTGTGCTGTGTATTTTATGGTTCTCTAGGGACAAGTGTTTTATTTGTTTTTGTACCAATTTAACTTGTTTACCTACTTCCAATTTTAGCTTTAGTAGATACTTTTATTTTCGTTATAAATAAAAAGTTTGTACCTCAGGACCTTCCTACTTCATACACCTTTCTATATAAATAAGATTGTGCATGTCACTCCGCGCCTGTGTTTTCTGATGTCGAGATAAATATAGATCTATGATTATGAATGTTTTGATAGACATTTATCTTTTGTGAATGAAGTAACATTTCATTAAGTACATGATGAAGAAGGTGTTTCTACCTAACAAGTAAACTTTATAAACACATTCGTAACAGTAGACGACGACCAATATAGAGTTGCATCAGCTGATCTCTCCTGTACGCGAAGCTCATACAAAGTAAGGTCGGTTTATACAATTACATTATACCCTCGATTACTACCCAAATATACTTAAATGCTTGAATACTTTAAATACGGCATAAATAAAAACACCAAACTAATAGAATTACTTAAAATGTATTGAAAACAATATATACTAGGGTAATCGCGATCATAAGTTTAAGGCAAATGGTTATCATGGGTTTTTTACAGTGCGCAGAATTGTCTTAGAAAGTTAGTCATCAGTGCGCTTTATGGTATATAAGTTAAGTGAAGCGGCAAAAGGACATCATTTGTTTGAAGTGAAGTAACTAGTGACTCGCACATCTCCTCAACATGAAACTGTTCGGTTTAGTAGTTCTGGTTCTGGCGGTGTTCGCCATGCTGATGGGTGGCGCCAACGCTAATCCCAAGGGTGGCGCTAGTGGACTCAAGAAAGGAGTTAAAGCTGTTGTAAGTAATGACCCTATGAACTTTACTAAGTGTGTTTTAAAATATACTTTTAGCCCTATCTTCATTTTCTTGTTTTTGCTTTCATTTCAATCTTTTGTTTACTAAGACTAAAGAAATGACAAACAACAACAAAAAGCCACCTTTCACCCTTAACGAAACCGAAAGGCACTTGTTCTCCCCGTAATAATTTTATTTAAATTACCTCCATTACGCGTTTACTATTCAAAACATAGATTAACACAATGTTTTGAGCGTGCTACATTGGGTTCTACCGTAAAATGTAATTTTCGCCCCAAAAAAAAAAGTAGTTTCCCAGCAATCATTTTTGCGTAGAGATACTTAATGTGATGTTCCTATTGCGTGGTTGACAGCTTCGGAAAGAGTTCGTTTACACCCTGTATACGGGGTATACTAACGACGACAAGGTTGGCGCAGTGGCTCAGGCAATGGACTGCTGCGCTGCGTGTCGCGGGTTCGATCCCCGCACGGAACAAATATTTGTATGGCCTACAGATAGTTATTTCGGGTCTGGGTATTTGAGTATGTGCGTTTAAATATTTGTGAACGCACCCACGATACAGGAGGAATTCTTAGTGTGGACAAAGCTTAAAAAAAAAAAAAAACTTTCCACTTCGAGGCAAACATATTCCAAAGGTTTCGATGCCAGTATACTCCATTCAGCGTTACATTTTAGATTGAATTTCTTAAATTAAGTTTATTTGCCATGGAATTTCTCAAAAATGTATCGTAAGTTGGAAACGTCAGGGCAGACCGCAAATATATTTTGTTCTACATACAAACTGACACTGACCGGCACAATGTAAAAAAATGTTAGAAAATTTAAATTTTGAGGGCTACATAGAACGCTAGCACTTTCATACTACGCCATTTTTAGGGTTCCGTAGTCAATATGGAACCCGTATAGTTTCGTCTGTCTGTCTGTCGTGTCTGTCTGTCCGCCCGCACTGGAAGTCCATTGCGTGGAAAAAAAAAAAAAAATGTCCATTGTGTGGGATGTCGTTGGATAGGTTTTTAAAAAATATTGAGAGTTTGCTAAAAACAGTTTTTCGATTAAGGGATTCGTTTGTGAAATATGAAGCTTTAAAGTTCACATTTTTGTTAGACTCAAGTGCGCCAACGGAAACCACCTATACGGGTTGTGTTTGGGCATGTGAAAAAATTCGTGGTAATAGCATATATAACGAAAATAAAAGAAAAACTGTCACAGCTAAGTAGACTTTACAAGTTTACGAGTAAAAGTCGACCAACTTATAAAATGTACTAGTATGAAATATTTTCCTATACATAATATGTGGGAGCACAAGATCTCAATACTTCAAATGTAACTTTGTATTATTTTTACAAAAAAAAATCATCGTTCGGAGGCAGGTAGGCAGGGTGGCTAATCAGTTTAGTAACATCACATAATATTTTGAAGGGCAACTACGGAACCCTACATTGTACGTGGTCTGACATTCACTTGGCCGGTTTTTTACCTACGTCTCAAAAGTTGGAACGAAAAGGGTAGGTGAAGGAAGTACCTCATTGACTTATTTTTAATATATATTGTTACAGAAAGCTGGAGTCGGAGCCATCGGCGCCATCGGTACCGGTCATGAAGTCTACGAACACATAAAGCACAGGGGTTAAAAACTTATCTTAACTTCACCGTTTGTAATAAAACCTCCAGCTGTTAATAAATAAAATTTTGTCTTAATTTAATGCTTTTATTTATGTATTTCCAAATTGCCAAGTAGATTTCCTTCTAAACTGCAGACTGCACCTACTAAGACTTTGAGAAAGTCTGCAATGGTTTTCGGTTTTTGTTTCTACTTTGTTTATGGATGCAAGACACATACACACCAATATTCCAGTTTTAAAGATGAGACACTAGATGAGTTGCCACACTTGCCACCCTTACTTTATTCTTTAGGAATGAGTCCATAATTGAGAACATTTATTTCGCACTAGACATCAAAAATGGATATATAAGATATATAGAATCGATCCGACCCATTATTTCTGGATATTAAGACGCAAGATAAATGAAATTGGCCCTGTACGACTCTAAAAGACCCCTACCTATATCATCAACAAAGAAACCAAAAGTAGGTAACTTTCCAACCTGTTTTAAGTGTAGATAATGGTTTTGAAACGTTATCACATAAGTTAAGGTGGGAGCGCCAGGGTAGATATATCTTCTATCTATCTATTTTCTTCTTCATAAAGTATATATAAAACTATCTTGTCAAAGTGTTAGTTACCATACTCCTCGGAAACCGCTTGACCGATTTTTATGAAATTTTATATCCATATTTTAGTTTTTATATTTGGTAGGCCTGAGAATCAGTCGTAATCTATTTTTCATACCCCTTAAGTGATATGTGTGGTCCACCCACCCAATTTGCACAGGAACGAAATCGCGAGCATCAGTATGAATGTATAATTAAACCAAATCAACAAATTAAGAAACACCAAGCTTTTAAAAGTACCTTTTATGTTTGAAGAAGAGTGCTGTTGTTGCTGTTGAGCAACAGATGTTCATTTATCTAGTTCATCTCGTCGACTTTAATTTAAATATTAAAGATTTGGAGCGGCATCATATCTACGCAGCGCCTTCACCAAACGCCGTTTCTGTAAGCTAAATGTGCCCGTCAATTTAATACGTCATTTCCCGTCATCCAAATATAAGCAGTCTAAGTTAATAATATGGTACGAGTACCTACAACCATTTAAGATGGAAGTAGAATTGACACAAAAAGAAGAATTATGGACAAATAATTTTATCTTTAAAACAAATATTTAGGGGAAAATAAGTATTACCTTAGTACACTGTTTATTACAATATAAACTTTTGTGAGTGTTTCATGGTTCTAGGGACAAGTGGTTTCGTGTAAAATTATTATAAAGATGATACTTACTTAGTAGTAGTAGTTTCGGAGGTAAGGGTGGGGATGGTCGGACAGACAGACAGACAGACACACGAGTGATCCTTTAAGGTTTTGGGCTTTTGAGATACGGAACCCTAAAAAGAATAAGGAGACAGACAAAAATTAAAATAAATCTGAGGCGGCTCTCTGCAAGCGGCTCTTAAACTTTTTCAAAAAATACCTGTTACAACACCACGTTCAATATTTTTCGGAGGCGGAGAAAAATAAGAAAACCAAAAAGCACTTGTTGACTAGATTATTGTTAAGGCAAAAAACAACTTTATGTTTTAAGTAACTTATAAATGAGTAGGTATAAGAGTGCCTTACGTGGTGGAGCTGTCTGACGTGGCTGACATGGATGTGAACGAGATGCCAGAGGTGGTTGTGACTAAGGAGCTAGAATTACCTATCTTTCTATTTATTACATATCTCAGTACGGTAAAAATATTTACATAATGTGCTGTATATTATAATGCAGGGTAAAATATTAATATTTTGTTCATACTAAGCATTTTGTAACTTTTAACGTTAGTATGTTACACCGATTATAAGAACAAAAAATCTTAAAAATACAAATATCTCGAAACAAGGTTTTTGGACTTAGTAATATCTTGCTATACATCGAATCAATATGTTAATGGAAGTGTGTATAAGTTTCAAATTCATAAACAATGGTGAGGGTGATTATAAACAAATAGCTTGTGTTTAAACGCCTACCAGAAAATAATCTATTTTAGTACCAAAAAAATCTAAATACCTGCCAGAATAGATAAATAAATGCTCACCAAATTGTGTTGCATAAAGTATTGTAGAAATAAACCTAATTTCCTTTTATTCTATGTCATAAAGTTTTATAAACACCTTTAAAGTTAACTTCAGACCAAATATTATATATGTAGTATCGCTAAATAAGTAGATGTTACTAATATTTTATTCCACGACGTGCGATTTAGCCAGTTTTACCGAGGCAAAAAAGCTAACGGTCGATCGTACAAATTTTTTGAACATCAAATTTAATATTGTGCCCACTGTGCCCTGGCACCACTCCCAAGTAAAGGCGACGCACCGATCTTGAGAAAAACAATCATTGTAACCTAGGATGTTACAATATTTTATTTACATCTGGGTGGTTTAGAAAAAAACGGTACTTGAGCTTTTAAATTGTAGCCTCAACAAATTCCACTTTCCTCATAGTAGTTGCAGCCAGCAGGTTTGAAAGAAATTAACTTGGCAATTTAGAAATTTATAAATCAAAGCATTCAATTAACATAACATTATTTATATTTATTTACATTAACATTTGGAGGCTATATCACAGACGATGAACAATACGAGCTATACTCTTCGCTCTTCTCTCTTCTTCGTGATTCTCATTTTTTTCTTGCTGACTTTTTAACCCCTGCGGTTCTTTATATTTTCGTAGATTTCATGACCGGTACCGATGGCGCCGATCGCTCCGATTCCAGCTTTCTGTAACAAAAGATATCAAAAATGAGTCGCTGGGAAACTTTAACCTATCGTTTTTCGTCCCAGGTCATGGGGTAATATTTTGTAACGTTTTTTACAATTTCGTTTTCAATGTCAGGTTGTCTGTTGAACTAAATATGATATGCGGCTAAAGATTTGAATTACACTGTCTGTGTTTTTTTTGGGTGGTGGGAAATCATCAAATAACCCCTCACGCTCTTGGGCAGAGCGAACGCGAGTGTCAGACTTCTACTGACTAAAAACCACCCATGGTCCTTCTTAGCCCTTTATGTCGAGGCTGCGGTATCTTTTACAACAATCCGCAGCCCCGGGGCTTCCACCTTAAGATTAAGTCGTGAGCAAGCATAGCAAAACAAACTTAATTAAGGAAAATCAATTAAAAAGATTAAATTAAAAAAAGATTGAAGTTACTCAGCACACTGAACTCTGGGTTGTTTGAGTTAAAAGGTAAAAAATATTCTCGAACAAACTTTTGACCTACAAAAAGTCCATAAAGTAACATTTCTTACAATAGCTTTAAATCCTTTTTTGAGTCCACTAGCGCCACCCTTGGGGTTTGCGCTGGCGCCGCCCATCAGCATGGCGAACACCGCCAGAACCAAAACTACTAAACCGAACAGTTGCATGTTGAGGAGATGTGCGGCTCACTGAATACTTCAAATGAATGATGCCGTTTTGCCGCTTCACTAAACTTATATAACATCAAGCATACGATAAGTGACGTACTTGGAGAATCCTACGCACAGTAGAAACCCTATAATAAGCATTTGCCTCAAACCTAAGCTCGCGATAAGCATACAATAAGTTGTTTTAACATAATTATTATGTTCCGACTATCAGTTTGGTGTTTCTCAATATATCGTACCTATAAAGTATTCAAACAATTTAACATAAATATTTGGGTGGTAAAGTTAGGGGTTACTGAAAACGCGTGTGGTGTTATTTTATATAAAAAATTTGGTTGAACTGTCTCGTTGGTCTAGTGGTCGCAAGCGGGATTGTTGTGAAAAAAAAGATATTGGGATTTTCCACCAGGAATTTGTCAGTAACAGTCACAAAGTCTGGATTTGTGCCCGGTTGATGGCAATAGGCTCGTCCCATATTACATTTAACTTACATATAAATGGCGAAATGTGGTTGTACTATTTATATATGTAATAAAATATAAGTATGTAAAGGTCATGGCCTATCAAAGTATGAAAACCATACCCACGACAGTGCCCACGGAGCGCACGCGGCGCGTCGTACATAAAAAAAAAGTGCTGGATGTACAGAGAAATGTGTACAGTGTTCATTGGTTTGTGTCGCATTACTGTGGGAATTATACATTACGGTAAAAAAAATATTTATATTATTTATTAAGTTTGTTTTCCATAGTGTTTGTATGAATGGCAAAGTTATATTTGCGGTTTGTAAAGGTGCTGTAACTCAAAAACTATTGACTATATCGTCAAACCAATTTTGTTGAAACTTTTTATTACTATCTACAACATGTATTTTTTTTTCGATTTTTCATCCTCTTAGTTTAAAATATAGAGGAGGGGGCACACATTTCACCCTTTGGAAGCGTCTATCTTGCAAATGATTGTCTTTGAGAAAAAATGGTTTTAGGAACCTCAATGTCATTTTCAGAGACCTATCTATAGACAACCCACATGAATAGGTTTGATGAAAAAAGTTTATTTTTAGTTTTAGTTGTAGGTATGTATGGCCCAGACCCTTAATCTTTTATTTTTATTACTTGTTCTCCCATCGAATTTTACGGAAATATTGGGGGTCAAAGTTTACGTTACGAAAACATCCCCAATATTTCCGTAACGTAAACTTTGACCCCCTCCTTTTGGGCTTTGCCGCAGTCGGGTAAAAATGAAGAAGTCCTGACTGACTCACTCATCAACGCCCAACCCAAACCCTTGGGCCTAGAAAGCTGAAATTTGTATAATGTAGACTAGGAATAAAGAAGGGCAAAAAACAAACCCTAAAGGTGTTAAATAGGGGGTGAAAGTTTGTAGTTTAACCAACATTCACGCGGGCAAAGCGGGCAAAAGCTAGTATAACATAACATCATGCAAAACAACAAACTGAAGTAATATCTATTTAATATAACTAATTATATTCTATTTCCGAGCTTAAGTTTAAGGCAAATGCCTATAGATGGTATTTATTGTGTGTAGGATTCTCCAAGTAGGTTAGTCATCAGTGCGCTTTATGGTATAAAAGTTAAGTGAAGCGGTGAGAGGACATCATTTATTTGAAGGATCCAGTGACTCGCACATCTCCTCAACATGAAACTGTTCGGTTTAGTAGTTCTGGTTCTGGCGGTGTTCGCCATGCTGATGAGCGGCGCCAGCGCTAATCCCAAGGGTGGACTCAAGAAAGGATTTAAAGCTATTGTAAGTAATGTCACCTTACCTTGGACTTTTTGTGGCTTCGAAAGTTTGTTCGAAAATATTTTCTTGCCTTACCTATAACTTGAACATTTTAGAGGTGTTTCGGGTTACGTTCATGTTATTTTTCATTTTCACTTTTTTTTTCAATCTTTTAAAGTGCATTAACTAAAATAAGTTTGTTTGCTATGGATTTTCTCATGAATTATCTTAAGGTGGAAGTGCCAGTGTAGACCGTAAATTTCAAATTTTGTACAGCCGCTTATAATATTTAGTTCAACACACATGACAATTGCAAATAACTTTGGATATTTTTAATTTCACGGACTTTCCTGGGCGAAATCGGTTGGTGAAAGAAGTTAATCAGCGATTTCGAGCGATCACAAGCTCTGCTTAGCTTGGGACTAGATGGCGTTGTGTGATAGTTGTGGAATATTATTATTATTATTATTATTTAACTATTTTTGTTATATTTTGTTACAGAAAGCTGGAATCGGAGCGATTGGCGCCATCGGTACCGGTCATGAAATCTACGAGAACATAAAGAACCGCAGGGGTTAAAAAGTCATTATAACTCGTATTGTTCATCGTCTGTGATAAAACCTCCAAATGTTAATGTTAATAAATAAATGTTATCTTAATTATTAAATCAACTTTGATTTTTAATTTTCCAAATCGCCAAGTTGATTTCCTTAAAACTTCATCATCTACCTACTAAGAATTTGAGGGATTCTGCAATGGTTTTAAACAGCACCCGCGCCATCGTTTATGGATTTGCGACATATACATACTTTCAGTAACATAGAGGAGACACTAGATCAGAAAGGAGGCGTCTCAGGAGATGACGAGAATCAGAGAAGTATGGAAGAAGAAGACATGAAATGAATTGTGCCATGGACAAGAGAATGATGATGATGAGAGGAAGTCACTGACGTTGAAGTGAGAAATTTCTTTGGAAATAAGCAGTACCTTTGTGCTTACATATTGTATTATAATATTTTCCTGAGCTATCTACTGTGTGTACATAAAAAGTAAAAAAAAAAATTCTTGTAACAAGGTTTTCGGTTTATTTGTTTTATTTTTCGGCGCAGTACATAATTATACGAAGAATATTCCTTTAGAACTTCCCTCAATATTGTTTGATGTCTAATCATAAATGTTCTGAAATAAAATCAACATGATTTTCCCAAAGACTTGCATTCACGCTTAAAATTGAAACATTTACGTCAAAACTAAAACGCGCACAAAGGATTTCAAGAAATACAATTCTCTTGTTACTTTCAATGCTGTAAAGCGTTAGTAATAAAATCAAAGCATACAATAGGAACTACTACTGTAATATGGTTTCTACTAGTCTTGATGGTTACTGTGCACTTATAAATAGAGAAGCTAAGTGCTCTATCCACTCAGATTTACCAACGGCACCATGTTTAAAAGAGCCCATTCTTCTCCATACAAAATAGCTTTGCGAGTAGGTTTGACGTGTAAAAGTATATTTTAATTACATAATTGAAATGTGTGTTAAAATGAATGTCCGACACCTTTTTTTTTACTTTTAAACAGAAATCAGAATTAAGGATGAATTTTAAAAATTACTTCACATTCAACATTTTTAAATTCAAAAATCTTTATTTCGGGATATTTACTATGTTTAATTTTTTGTTTAGAGTTCCCGATTTTTCGGAGCTGTTACAAGCACCATGATCACGGATAAACTGGAGTCATTGCGAGTGGATGTTTATGATCAGACAAATCGCTCTACTCTCTTTCTTGTTTGTTTTTTGCGTTCGGTACCACTACCATTGTCACTCACTACACGATTCTATTCCCGACACACAAAACTCACTTTTTCGCCACTTTTCGGTTTTACACAGTTGAACCACTGGATTCCAGGTTCTCGACAGTTGAAACTCATCCTCCCGGTTAAAGTTCTCATATTTAGTCATTTCAATGGCCTCTCTAACCAAACGAAGTGTATAGTAGCGTTCTGTAGAGATGACCTGAGGGTTATGCAACTCGGCTAGTCCGTGGGTACCGCACGATCTCCCGCGAGGCAGCGAACCTCCTTGCAGGATTGCCGCCATGGGATCTGGAGGCGATAGTCCTCGCGCGCCTGCATGAATGGCGCGCGGAGGTGCTGCACCGGGGAGCCACTCCGTTGCCGCGGCAAATTGCTGCGCAGCGGACAGACCTGCGGTGTGATCTCATGGTGACATGGAGAGAGCGACTGTCACAACCCCGTGCAGGGCACGCCACAATAGCGGCGGTAAGTGCCCTCTTTGAGGAGTGGCTGAAGAGGCGCCACAGCGCCCTTTCCTTCCGTTAGACGCAGGTCCTCACCGGACACGGTTGTTTCGGGAGGTACCTGCACCGAATCAGCTGGGAGGAAACGCCCGGATGTCACAACTGTGAGGATCGGCCGGCGGACACGGTGAAGCACACTGTAGAGGTCTGCCCCGCTTGGGCGGAGCCCCGACGTGTTTTCGTAGCGGCGATCGGCGGCGACGACCTCTCGCGTCCGGCCCTGGTGCAAGCCATGGTCCAGGGCGAGAAGGAATGGGACGCCGTCGCCTCCTCCTGCGAAGCAGTGATGCTAGCGAAGGAGGTGGCGGAACGTGAGGGGGAGAAAACCTCTCGTCCCAGCCGCCGCGGGAGACACTCCGGTCGTCAGGGGCCACGTGACGGCTTCCGGCCACCTTAGACGCGGGCCTGTGGACGGTGAGTAATGGGCTAGCTAGCCGTCCGTCCGTCTTATGACGACGACAGGCCGTGTCGACGGCGCGTTCGTGTTCCACTCGCGCCTCAAAGAGATGTCAGCAACATGGAAGGGGTCCGTAAGAGCCGACACCCGTCTGGGCTGCAGGATGTTGTAAGAGATACCGCGGCCTCGACATAAAGGAACTTGGGTGGTTTTTAGTCAGTAGAAGTCTGACACTCCGTTTTGGTCTGCCCAAGAACGGGAGGGGTTATTTGATGATTTTCCGCTCCCCAAAAAAAAAAGGGTTATGCAACTCAATCCAGAGTGGTCAGATCCCGATTTAAGTAGGTAGGTAGATGTTCAGCTATGGCCGATTTTTGGGTGTCATTATTTTTCACCGCCCTTATTATTCGGATATACGTCAAGACCGACACAGGACGTGCCGCAACTACAGTCTACATTATAAACACCGGATTTTTCCAGCAAAAATTGTCCTTCGGCGAACGCAGCATCGGACACTTTCTTGAAAGGAGTGAATGATGGTCATTACAGAGTATTTCCGTAGAATATTTGCAACCTTATCTGTCACTCCCCTCACGTATGGCAAAAATGCTGGCTGCCTCTCAACCTCGCACTTCCGGTGCTTATGGTTAGTTTTTTGTTTAAGTTGTGTAGACTTCTGGAAGCCGACCCCAACATGGTTGAGAAAAAGGCTAGGCAGATGATGATGATGTTGATTGTGTATTTTACACAACACGTTTCATAAAGAACTCTTGCGCGAAATACCATGGCTCGAGACCCCAGGAGGCTGGCTCTGCATTATCTGTCAATGAATAAATTAGCAAGCAAACATTTTATCTATCTTCGGATGGTTCTTCAATGTAACACATAATTAAAGTAAGCTCTTACCGAGTTAAGAGAGAACAGGGGCTGCGATTCTCCATACAAATGTAGTCCTATTAATTAGTATGAATAATGCCTGTAGAGTATGTTAATCATTTTCTTATAATCAAGGTCTGCTTTAGACATGTAATTTCCATTTTACAGCAAGTTATTAGTAAAGAAAATAAAACCATCCAAAACTGCCGAAACCCCCCATTTTTACGGCTGTCATTAGAGGACTACTCAAAACAAAGAAGATTGTTCTAATTGGCCCTGTGCACAAGAGTATCGGGCATACCAGGATGGTTCATTATCTGTTTTATTATATTAGTTGCAAATACTTTTGTAACACGGACTAGCTGCATGCCAAAGTGAATATTAATAAATATTTTACGAGACTAATAACATAAATCGTCGCCATCTTCCTCAAATACTCCAAGAACCTAGAGCTGCCAGACATAACATATTTTTTATGGGACAAAATGTAGGACTTCGAATAGTGTTTTTAAGTGTATTGAATGCCAGCATCCATCACAGATAACAGAGCAGAAAGGTAAATAAAAATAGGGTTAACTTTACTTAAATTGTAATGGTTAAATGTGGCCCTTGATTTCATTCAAGGGTTTATTTATTTAAACTTTATGCACAATAGTGATACATAGGCGTACTTAATGCAACATGACTTAAGTTCTTAAGTCATGTTGCATTAAGTACCCTATTAGAAAGAGATGATGTCCACTTTCGAGGTAATCTCGCTCGGAACGCTTTTGAGTTGCACGTGCACATTCCAGTTATTAATATTCGATGTTATGGTCGATTCGATTATAACCTCAAAATCGAATAGTTATATATTTTGAAATATACTTTATCTATTCAGCAGCTAGTCCGCTATAAAAATAATATCTAAAAGAAGTTTCCTAATGATCGACAATACAACACATAAATTTTCGATGCTCTTGGGTCCAGGGCGCACGATGTATGAGAGTAGAACAATGTCCTTTGAAAAGTTTTTAGACATAAAAGAAATTGATGGTAGTCACAAACTTTGTAAAAAAAATAATGACAAAGATTTAAAGGATTCGGCATAGTTGCACCATAGTAACTACAGTCTACATAGTACAGTTGCTCTCTAGTGGTTCAGCTAAGCATTAAGTCCTGAATCGGTCAAAGTGTTATTAGGTTTTTCCGTAAGAAATACTTGGAAGTAACACAGACTGAAGTTCCCGGGTGACGTCAATAGATTCACTCCTTGCGACATGGAATATATTTTGCAAAATAACAAATAAAATGTAGTACTAATATCAAGTAAGTTCGAGTTTACGTTTAAGGCAAATGCCTATTATAATAGTGTTGGTTTTTACAATAGAAAAGCAGGATTCTTCAAGTAGGTTAGTCATCAGTGTGCTTTACGGTATATAAGTTAAGTGAAGCGGCAAAAGGGCATCATTCATTTGAAGTATTCAGTGACCCGCACATCTCCTCAACATGAAACTGTTCGGTTTAGTAGTTTTGGTTCTGGCGGTGTTCGCCATGCTGATGGGCGGCGCTAGCGCAAACCCCAAAGGTGGCGCTAGTGGACTCAAGAAAGGATTTAAAGCTATTGTGAGTAATGTTACTTTATGGACTTTTTGTGGGTCCAAAAGTATGTTCGTAAAATATTTTTTGGCCTTTAACTCAAACAATCTAGAGACCAGTGTTCGGGATACTTTCATTCATTTTCTTTTATGTTTTTCTTTTTATTTCAATGTTTTTAATTAACTAAATTACGAGTAAGTTTGCTTGCTATGGAATTTGTCATGAATTAATCTTAAGGTGGAAGGAAGTGCCAGGGTAGACCACAAAATACAAAATTTCCGCGGGACGAAAATGGTAGGTGAAAGAAGTTCAACAGCGACTTATTTTTGTTATATTTTGTTACAGAAAGCTGGAATCGGAGCGATTGGCGCCATCGGTACCGGTCATGAAATCTACGAGAACATAAAGAACCGCAGGGGTTAAATACTCATTGCAACTCCTATTGTTAATTGACTGTGATAAAACCTCCAAATGTTATTGTTAATAAATAAAATGTTATTATAATTTCATGCTTTAACTTATATATTTCTAAATAGAAAATTTGATTCCCTTCAAACCTGCAGGCGGCACCTACTAAGACTTTGAGACACAAACACAAACATACACACTTCCAGTTAACATTGAGGAGACACTAGATGAATACTAGTACAAGTAATTACTAAAAATTTACTTGAAAAAAACAATCAGTCTTAAAATAATCCTAACTTTTTAATTGTTATTTTTTTTGTTGTTGTTAGTTTGGCACAACTGTTCTCGATTTTGCTACGGAGTGAGAGTAACATCTGCTACTTAGATTATACTAGCCGACCCGCACCAGCTCCACCCGGTGACGGTATACTCCATATAAACCTACCTCTTGAATCACTCTATCTAGTGCTGAAAACTGCATTAAAATCCGTTGCGCAGTATAAAAGATCTAAGCATACCTACAAACAGCGGGAACGACTTTATTTTATACTATGAAATTATGAATAGATACAGTGCTGTTTTTAGTAATATATATCTAGTGTGTATTGCGAATTTCATAATGGACAAAAACATCAAACAAAGAGTTTGTCTTAAATATTGTGTTGGGATTGGGAGTCACTGAAAATGTTACAGAAGGCTTACGGTAACTCGAGTTTATCAAAAACACGTGCATATGAGTGGTACAAAGCGTTCAGAAGTGGTCGAGTTGTGATGGAAGATTTGCCTCGCTCTGGTACGGTCAGCAACAGAAGTAGCTTCACATTTCGGAATTTTTATTTTTGGATGTACAGGACTCCAGTTATTATTTTTAATGTTTCAGACGATTATTCTTTAAAATAATTCTTACTCTTCAATAACTTGTTAGTAACGATTATTGTCTACAAGCAAGTTTTTATTAAAAACCTACTTTGAAACTTTGAGGTGTGTTAATCTACGTCTGATGCTGACTGTACACCACCATCCACGTATGCAACTGAAGTTAACATCGCAAAATTGAAGAATATATAGTAAATGAAAAATCTCATTGAAGTTTGAGAGAGCTAGCCGCCGAACTTTCTGTGTCTCACGAGTCGATATATTATACTCGTACGATATTAAATAATCACTTGAGTATGAAACATGTTGCCACTCGGGTAGGGACTAATAAAGAGCTTTTTCTACAAAAATTCAATAGAATAAGAGTCGCTGGTGAGTTGATGACATACTAGAACGAGTCAATTACGATCCAACATTCATGAAACGCATTGTTACTGGTGATGAGACGTGGTTTTACGAGTTTGTCATGCAAACTAGTTAACAAGTTTCGGAGTGGCGCCTTCCAGCTACCGCTCATAACTCTGGGAAGAGAACTGTGACCTGAAATACAGGCTCGGCCTAGCTCAGGCGCAGTTGCTCACATTTATTATTTGTACCTTATTCGTATTTTATTATTACTTATCTTATAAATACGAATATAAATAATAAATTGATAATAGTATAATTTAAATTAACTAATAAAATCATCATTATCGTAATAGATAATAATTATTTATTGGCATTGCAATATTGGATATTATAAAGAACGGAACTGATATATCTTTAATTTGATTTCAAATTATATAAATTAGAATAATCTAAATTATTCTAATTGAATATCTAAATTATATGGAGAATAGTGCAATGTAACTTAAATTATTTAGTTGAAATCATAATTATAGTAATAAATAGGTAATTTATTTCTTAGCATGGTAACATTGTCACGTTGACGACGACCGCAATAGTTTATTCAAACATCTATTTTAACCGACTTCCATTCTCCGGGTCTTTTTTTTATGTATGTTCCCTGATTACTCGAAGATGGCTGGACCGATTTCGATCTTTTTGTCTTCTTAGAAAAGGTATACTTTCCAGGTGGTCCCATGATCATCAAGTCAGGATCTGATGATGGGATCCTGGAGAAATAGAGAGAACTCTTCAAATTTTATAGGCACGCTTGAAGTGATTTGAGTAGATTTTGGAAGACCTTCTCGGGGTGATCCCATTTCACTTTGGTGAAGATCTCATGAGGAACTTCGGAGACAGGCAACGGAACTCCTCAATAAATGAAAGCAAATTGACTGAGATAACTAAAATCTGATGTCTGGCTATTGTTAACACCAGTTCATAACATAACACGAGGCCGGTACGCTTTGAAAGGGCAAGCACATGTAAACCAATAAAACGTGAAAAATAAAATCTATTGTAGAAAAAATAAAACCGACGTCAAGAAAAAATAAAACACAAAAAGTAAAACAAAAACTGTAGAACAAAAATCAGTTTCTGAAGTCGGTGGCAAAAAATAAAATCAAACAAACAAAAGTCACCGACTTCAGAAGCTGATTTTTGTTCTTATATTATAAAATATTTTGGTACGCCTCTGATTACCCGAAGAGGCAGAGGTGTACCTAATTATAGTACACCGACATTTCGCCAGTAATGTTTAAATGTTGTATGAGCCTACTACACAAAAATCTCTGAAAAAACTCAATGACGGTTGCCCGACCCGGGCACCTGGGAATCGGACCTCATGCTCAGTAGTCGCGATTGCAACCACAAGACCCACGAGGCAGTATTTTCTTATATATGGCTATTTCGTTTAAGCGACACTTTTGTCGATAATGAGTTAACACAACCTCAACTATCAATAACGACCATAATGTCGCTTAAACCAAATAGCCTTTCAATTTCACCCCTTTTTTTTTGCTGTTGGAAAATCATCTAACCCCTCCCGCTCTTGGGCAAAGCGAAAGGGAGCGTCAGACTTCGCCTGGCTAAAAACCACCCATGTTCCTTCTTGACCTTTTATTTCGAGGCCGCGGTATCTCTTGCGAACAACCCGCAGCCCGACGGGCGGGCCTTTCACCCCTCGATTATATTACCGAAAGGTTAGGCTGAATTCTACAAAAGTAACTGCAGTCTATATCTGATTTTTACTATTTCTCTGCTCTACATAGTATACTTTATTCTCTTTGCTCTAGTTAGACATGCGTCTCAGCTGAACATGGAGACCTAAATTGATCAAAGCGTTATTAGGGTTCCCTGTAAGAAATACTTAGAAGCAACACAGACTCTGAAGTTCCCAGCTGACGTCAATAGACTCAGTCCCTGTAACATGTGACATATTTTGTTAAAATGTTCTAAAAACAAGCGAACAAGGTATCAACAAGTAAATTCGTACTGTTTATAAACAAAACAACTTTTGATGCTAATCTGATCACGACTGCACGTTTACTACAAATGCTTATTATAATACTTTTGGTTTTGACATTAGAAAAGCAGGATTCTCCAAGTAGGTTAGTCATCAGTGTCTTTTATGGTATATAAGTTTAGTAAAGCGGCAAAAAGGCATCATTCATTTGTAATCGCCAGTGACCTGCACATCTCCTCAACATGAAACTGTTCGGTTTGGTAGTTCTGGTTCTGGCGGTGTTCGCCATGCTGATTGGCGGTGCCAGCGCTAATCCCAAAGGCGGCGCTAGTGGACTCAAGAAAGGATTTAAAGCTGTTGTAAGTTTACCACTTTTATCCCATAACTAAGCATTTTATTTTTTTTCATGCCATAATTCAAATAACCTAAAGCTGAGTGCTCGGGATACTTCAAACTTTTTCTTTTAAATTTAAGTTTTTCGTTCATTTCAATGCCTACCTATTTTAGGGTTGGTAACAACAATTAATTTTACCACTTAAGCATATATTATTTTTAGAAACACCTTTACCTAAATTTAGATTTTTACTACAGAATTTTTCATGAATTAAATAATGACATAATTATAAAAATATATATATTTATATAAATATATGTTTATTAATATTTTTAATATTCATTATTTATATTTTTGGAGTTACCCTGCTCCTCAGGCATGTCTTCAGCGACTTATTTTTATTATATTTTGTTACAGAAAGCTGGATTCGGAGCGATTAGCGCTATCGGCACAGGTCATGAAATTTACGAGCAGATAAAACACCGCAGGGGATAAGAACTCATTGTTACTGGTTTTGTTCATCGTCAATGATAATGATAAATCACCAAATGTTGTAAATAAATTATTAACATAATGCCATGCTTTTATTCCTTACTCTCCACTTTCTCTCTCTCTCTCTCTTCCTCTCAACAGTGAGGAACTTACCTCGGAAATAGTACATTATAGTACATGTGTGTAATCTTCAATACACACGTGTATCATACGACGTTTTTCAACACACTTGTGATGAAAATAATACTAAAAAAAACATTTTCAACAGCTGAAATGAGTTGTGAATTTGTTTTCGCAATATTCAAAGTTTTCTATATATTCGTTGAGTTGCTTTGTTCTTAAAATAAGTTTCGTCACAAAAAGATCTTGTTCCCTATAACTCACTTGTGAATAATAGCAATGAAAAAGTCACAGTTTGATTACAGGTGTCATTATGTGCCACCTAATTGCGGTGAAATTAGATTCATTTTATAAGCAAGTGTGTTGAAAAATTACTAATTAAGTTTTCCTGCGCAACTGACTTCTAAGACGCGTTTCTAACAACGTGCAGCGGGGCGTTGAATGGAAGTTCCATTCAGTCACTTAGTTTATAAGTTATTTGCCTCTGGCTGGAGGCCTTAAACTCAAGGCATCCACAGGGATTTGCCCGGTTAAGCAGAAGACAGTCTCCTAGACTGAACTGCAGGATGCCTAATCGAAAAAAAAAAATGCGGCAGAACCGAAACGTTTGCAGTATCTGATCATTTCCAGCAACTGATTTACTTATTTAAAATATAATTTGAATTCGTCTTAGTATTGCCTAAAACAAATACATATAAATCGAAAGAATAAACAAACAACTACTTACTAAGAATATTTTAATGCTGAAAAATCTAACACCTGCGCTCTAATTGAGAACGCCTGAATCTGATACGGTATGCTAAACCGTGTTTCTTGTTTAAATGCAGATTGTCGAGGCCACATAGATCAAAGAAAACAACATTTTAATGGCTCAGTCCCAAAATGTCTTTTTCGCAAAATGTTTACTATTTCACTGTATTTGTGATCTTATACCCTTAGAATGTAAAGTTCGTTAATAAACATTCAGGTATCGCCTTTGAATTAGTTTCTGAAATTTGGTATACCTAGTTGTCTTTTCTCGTAACATAATGTCATGTAAAAGCAAATTTCAAAATTTAAATTTGGTACCTACCTTATCCCTAAGTTTCAAGTAGAGGTTGGTGCAGGATATATAGTAGGTAGACTTATCTACTTATCTACTGCTAAAGTAATAATGTGGAGAATGCAATTTGGCCCCCGTACCCCAATCAGAAGTGACGAGGAGGAACACCGTGTGGTTTGAGCCCACAGGAGTATGACAGATCCCACCAACGACCGCGACCCTAGGGTGGATGATGTTCATTGAAGCTTTGCACACGTAAAAAAGCGTTATATTATGTACACCAATAAATCATCTGTTAACGCTAACTGTGCCTATAGCCATCCGTGCACAAATACAGAATCCAAGCTGTTACTGAGAAATCGTTTATTGAAAAACCCACAATACTTGCCTTGTCCTGGGAATCGAACCCCAGACCGCAAATATTGGCAAACCTTATTAATTAGTTGTTTGTAGACATAGGTAAATCATGTTTTCCCCTTTACCAGGCGCGAGTAACCAGAACATTAATAACAGATTTGCATAATTGAAATGTACACAATTTGCATTTTGGCAACAAACAAACAAGAATAAAAACATCTGTATGAACTATCTACTATCGTAAACATGCACCACTTATGCTACTATAAACGCATAAGCTCAAGTTAAGGAAAACGCCTGGTATGCATGGTTTTTCATAGTGCGCAGGAATATCATCAAGGACACCATGTAGTATATAAGTTAGCTTAAGCAATCAAAGGCTATCATTCGTTTGTGGTGAAGTAACCAGTGACCCACATCTCAAAATGAAACTGTTCAGTTTAGTAGTTCTTGTCCTGGCGGTGGTAGCCATGCTGATGGGCAGCGCCAGCGCTAATCCTAAGGGCACCGCCAGTGCGCTGAAGAAAGGAGCTAAAGCTGTCGTGAGTATTGCTTTATTTTCTAATTTTTTAGTATTTTTATGGGTGCTGTAATGTTATTCTATAAAACTCTGTCGTAGTTTAGATTTTTTAGCGTTTTATACATTTGTTTCTAAATGTTAAATATTAATTGATTTAATTAAGAAGTAGTTTTTTTTTCAATTATCTTACTTCTTACGACACAATATCATAATATAAATTCGAAGTTTGTGGGAATACGAGTATAATGTTCCTCTTTTACGCAAAAACGATTGAACTGATTTGAGTAAAATTTGGTACCTACACAGATACTTCATTTCCTGAATTAACATAATATTATAGTTTGTACGGTCCCGCAAGGAGGTTTGCCGCTTCGCGGGAGATCGTGCGGTACCCCCGTACCGTCCTTACGGCCATGACCTTTTGGGGCACGTTCAGGTAGTGGGCGGCCCGCTTCCTCAAAGCAGGCGCCCACACCGGTGCCCCGTAAAGGGCCATGGACCGCACGATCCCCGCGTAGAGCCTCCGGCAGGAGGCGTTTGGCCCCCCCAGATTGGGCAAGAGCCACCTAAAGGCAGCCCCGGCCCGCTCCAGTCTGGGAGCCAAACGTCGGAAGTGCTCCACGAAGTTCCACCGGCTGTCGAGGACGAGTCCTAGGTACTTCGTGCGGTACCCCCGTACCGTCCTTACGGCCATGACCTTTTGGGGCACGTTCAGGTAGTGGGCGGCCCGCTTCCTCAAAGCAGGCGCCCACACCGGTGCCCCGTAAAGGGCCATGGACCGCACGATCCCCGCGTAGAGCCTCCGGCAGGAGGCGTTTGGCCCCCCCAGATTGGGCAAGAGCCACCTAAAGGCAGCCCCGGCCCGCTCCAGTCTGGGAGCCAAACGTCGGAGGTGCTCCACGAAGTTCCACCGGCTGTCGAGGACGAGTCCTAGGTACTTCAAAGTACACTCGACGCCGATGGGAACCCCTCCCACCATTAACTGGGATCCCGACGGCAGCGCATTCCCACGTCCATGGAAGCCCATGGCCTCCGACTTGTGAAGCGCCACCTCGAGACCCAGCTGCCGGATCCTCTCTACGACTATCGCAACCCCGCGTGTCAAACTGTCGGCCGCCGCCTCGTACGACCCACCCTGAGCTAGCACCAGCGTATCGTCCGCATAGCAGACTACGCTGACGCCGCTAGGGAGGTCGGCGCGCAGCACCCAGTCGTAACCGATGTTCCACAAGGGCGGCCCCAGAACCGATCCCTGTGGAACACCGCACGACATCTCTCGCCGGTTCCAATGTCCGTCCTGACCAGGGTAGATGACAGCCCTGTCTGTCAAATAGTCCCCGACCACACGACGAAGGTAGGTCGGCACCCGGTGATACCGGAGTGCCTCCCTAATGCAGCTCCAGGGCATAGTGTTAAAGGCGTTGGCGATGTCGAGAGACACCGCCAAGACCACACCGCCCCGAGAGACCGCAGCCCCCGTCGTGAGGGCTCTCACGCGCATAATGGCGTCCACCGTCGAGCGCCTCTTGCGGAAACCAAACTGGTGTTCCGCAAGATCCGGACCCATTCCCTCCAGGTGACGAACCGAACTGGGCACTCGCTAAGCCGCGTACCTACATAGTATTTTTATTAAAAAAGTAATACAGAAAGTAATACCGTACTAGTACCTACCGGTACCTACGTATTTAGGTACACGCACCATTGGTGGCATTCAATGTTCGAATTTGTTCTGTCAACTTCTTACCCCAATATTACGTTCAATGACTTATTTACCTACATTTTGTTACAGAAAGCCGGAATTGGTATTATTGGCACCATCGGTACCGGAAAAGAAATTTACGACAACATCAAGAACAAGAAGGGTTAACTCACCGCACAAAAATCATGGAAGAGTGCAAGCTATTGTCTTAGAAATCCAAAAAATATTGTTATTAAAACTATTCATTGTAATGTCTCATTAAATTATTGTTGTAAATTGTTGAATTAAAAACGTTACCATCTACAAAACGCTTTATTTTATCAATACCTCGAACATACAATTTCTTGTCGATTTTATAATTATCACTTGCATTGTCAGGAAACCAGCATCATCATCATCATCAGCCATAAGGCGTCCACTGTAGGACAAAGGCCTCCCCATAGAACGCCATAACGAACGGCAACCTGCCGTTTGCATCCACCGGTTGCCCGCGACTCTCACGATGTCGCCGGTCCACCTGGTGGGAGGCCTACCAACGCTGCGTCGTTGGGGGTGGTAGCGGGACATCTGCCGGGGATTCTTAGCACCCCCCACTCTACCGTTACCTGACCCGCTACCGAGGTCACGAATAGTGGAGTCGCCGGGGACTGGGGGCCGTGAGCTTCTTCTGTCTGCGATTTTAGGGGAGGAGTGTCCATAATCTCCACGCTTGGCAGGCGTCTTGGGGATCGCAGTGTAGTTTAAAGAGCACGGAAGCCGCTGCTGCCCGACTTCCAGGTTTTCCCTTATAGTCGCTTTCTACGACACCCTCGGGATGAAATGGGTGGGTGCTATTCTGGCCCGGACACCCTATGAGCGGTATTAAAACTCTGACACCAAGAGGTCCACTCTCCAAGCACGAATCCCGTAGTTTCGGCCGAATATACGGGTGTTTCCTGTATGAGTCATGGATATAAAAATTAATGACAACACACTTGATATGTTGTCCCTACTTCGGATAAATTTTCATAACACATGAGTCTGAATATAATAGGGAGTAAGGTTCATTTCAAAGTTTCCATATACGCACGGCCCATAACCTTCGTTAAAAAGAAAAAACCGCCAAACAAATATTCCGTACTTATTTCTTCATCGAACACACAAGTATTTCGGATTTTCGGATAGTTATGACATCTATTTGGCCATCATAATCATATAAGATACCGTTGTTGGGCTTTACGAAAACTCAGCGACCCAGCACCTTCCTTCTCAGTGCTTCTCTAAAGGGACTACCTGACGTTAAGAGAGTTGATGAGAGTTAAGTTAGAAAATGCCTTGTGGCATTAAGTCTGCCCGTAATCCCTAAAGGGTTGGACAGAGCTGTAACTTATAGAGCAGCCGCATTTAGCCAGTTATGTTTAGTCAGAACTTAATAGGCGCGACCCCAATAACACTGTAATCGAACCCAGGACCTCATCCCTTCCTTCCGCTCTGGCCATAGCTGTAGGGAGTATCAGACTTCTACTGACTAAAAACCACCCATGTTCCTTCTTAGCCCTTGTGCCGAGGCTGCGGTATTTCTTTCAAACAACCCGCAGCCCCGACAGGGCCTAATTTCACCCTTTTTTTAAAGGGGTGTGGGAAATCAACAAATAACTCCTTCCGCTCTTGGGCAGAGCAGAAGGAAGTGTCAGACTTCTACTGACTAAAAACCACACCCATGTTCCTTTTTAGCCCTTGTGCCGAGGCCGCGGTATCTCTTTCGAGCAACCCGCAGCCCCGACGGGCGTTGGCCCTTCCATGTTGCTGACATCTCTTTGATGCGCGCGTGGAACACGAACGCGCCGTCGACACGGCCTGTCGTCGTCATAACACGGACGGACGGCGAGCTAGCCACGGTGATCCACGGTCGTCAACTTAGGCTACGATAGCCGGAAGCCATCTCGTGGTCCCCGACGGGCTCGGAGTGTCCCGACGGGACACTCCGAGCAGTGCAAGCACGATCTAAAAATTAAGCTTTCGAATCCCATGATCAGTATCATCAAAGCTTATAGGATTTCGCCCTGTTTTTTTTTTGTGAATGGGAAATCATAGTGTCAGACTGACTAACCCCCCCCCCCATATTTATTCTAAGCCCTTTGAATTCCGGGGCTGTGGTATCTCTTTCGAGCAGCCCCGCAGCCCCGGTAAGCTTTCATCCTGAAATCCCATATCAGCGTGGAACGAAAAAACTTAGGTTGTTTGTAGAAATAACTCAACCCCAAAACTGACAACAATAACAACACAACAACAAAACTGCAACAGGTTCTTTGTTTATTATAACAAAATCACCAATCAATTATGATCGGAATCAAGTACTTACTCGTTTTACGTTGTAATGCGCATTAATATAGAATTTCCTCATCAGTAATCGTTTACCTGTTGCCATAATTACACGTGTTAAGACATGATCGGGTTAAAACCCATCGTTTACATAATAATGAACTGTTGTATTTTTCAACGGCGAAGTTTGTTCCCGATAGACACCCAACCCGTGCATTGTCTGCCTCGTTGGTTTAGCAGCCGCAAGCGACGTTGTGGGTAAAAAAGTACTAAACTTGTGACGTCACACGACTTGATACGACTTTTCGAAGCACTGTACCTATCCTGCGCACCTTTTTGTCAACGTTTTATAAGTGCCCATGTAGGCCTATGTGATATAAAAATATTTTGATTTTGATTTTATCGTCTTCATCTTTTGTTTACGTAAAAAAAGAAAAATACATGTCACTTAATTTTTGGAAATCTATCTGACGGACTAATTATTTTTTTTGGTGTAATACCCTAATGGACCTTTCATATTGTAACTGCGCTGTGATTATTTATTTTTTCCTATTATGATCTATTTACCTAAATGGTCACAGACGCAGTTGGTATTATTAAAGGTCTATTTTACGCTTTATAACGTAACTAGCGGTTGCCAGCGGCTTCACCCGCTACAACTCGAAAATTAACCCACGAGAAGATAAAATCGGGATAAAAACTATCCTATGTGTTAATCCAGGTTGTAAACTATCTGTGTACCAAATTTTATCTGGCTAAATCCGTTCAGTGGTTTTTGCGGGAAGAAGTAACAAACATACTCACTCACAAACTTTCGCCTTTATGATATTAGTGTGAAGTGTGATAGTGTGATTCATATTATGATCTGCTCAAGTGGCCATTTAAAACGCCCAGGAATTTGTCAGCAGTAGACACGGAGTCTGGATTTGTGCCCGGTTGTTGGCAATAGGCTCGTCCCCTATTACATGGAACTTGAACGTAACTGGTGAATTGTGGGTGTACTTTGCCTAACTCTTCGGGGATTACAGGTATGATATTACGTTAAGTAGACGACACCTAAAACAATGCGTAGCTAAAAGCGATTTATTGTACCTTTTTGCAACAATCAACACGGCGGCGGTGGCGCCGAGTGTTGATCTTATCTTACTTAATATTAAAAATGGGAAAGTAATTCTGTCTGTCTGTCTGTCGCGCTTTCACGCCAACTCTACCGAACCGACTTCAATGAAATTTGGTACACAGATAGTCTTATTTTTTTCTTTTTTTTTTAAAAAAAAACGTTGCCCCACACTAGGAATTTCTCCTGTATCGTGGGTGCGTTCACAAACATTTAAACTGACAAACACAACTACCCAGACCCGGAACAACTAAATGTAGGTCATACAAATATTTGTTCCGTGAGGGAATCGAACCCACGACACGCGTCGCAGCAGTCCATTGCTTGAGCCACTGCGCCAACCGTGCCGTCTACAGTCTACAGTCTAGAGCCTGATATAGGAAATATAGACTACTTTTTAATGCAAAAAAGGGGTTTTATGGGCCCGTCGGGGCTGCGGGTTGTTGTAAGAGATACCGCGGCCTTGGCATATAGGGCTAAGAAGGAACATGGGCGGTTTTTAGTCAGTAGAAGTCTGACACTCCCTTTCGCTCTGCCCAAGAGCGGGAGGGGGAGTTATTTGATGATTTCCAAACCCCAAAAAAAAAGCTTTGAAATGAAAAGATTTCTTTTGGTCGCGATAACCGACATTCACGCGGATGAAGCCGCAGGCATCATCTAGTATTCTATAATACAATAACATTTATCTTAGTTTTAATATTACACGAGCATTAGAGCTAATTATAGACTCTGAGAATTTTACGGCATATTCTTAGAATTAAATAATTCCCGTACGTATTGTATAAAGGGAAAATATGAGAAGTAAACATTGTACACGATCGAAGCTAAACGTTTTTAAATATTTCTGTAATAATAATATTGACCTTTTCCCCTACACGGGCCCGACGTAGACTTCTTAGCGTCCGTAGCCTGGCTACGTTCCGGGGAACTCTCTTTTGTCTGTGCAATTATGGACTAAGTTATGATGACGAATAACTACCGGAGATTTATTGTGAAGGACGGTACGGTTGACATACCACCGTCCGGGCGAATCAATCCGTCACATTATCTCCGGATGTTCTCGTCTGGCTACCGGAGAATACTTGCAAAGACACAACCTGGTAGCCAGGATTATCCATCAGCAACTTGCTCTAAAATACAACCTTGTGAATTCGGAAGTGCCGTGGTATGCGCCTGACCCAGTTCTCGAAAATGGCCATATCACCCTGTACCTACTGGGATCAATCCATCATCACTGACAGGACTATTGTAGCCAATAAGCTTGATATAGTGTTGGTGGATCGATCAGAGCGGCGCGCAATTATTGTTGACATAACCTTCCCGCATGACGAGAACCTCGTGAAAGCCGAGAAAGATAAGCAAATCAAATATCTTGACTTGGCTCGCAAGGTTGTCGACATGTGGGGTGTGGACTCAGCGATCATTGTGCCGAAAGGCTTAATTGCCAAGAGCCTCGACCAACACCTGAGGAGGCTCTCGTTAGGTAGCTGGATCAAGGGCTTGATGCAGAAAGCGGTACTCCTGGACACGGCTCGTATTGTTAGGAGGTTCCTTTCCCTGGAGCCCTGACCGCCGGTAGCTTGGACCCTGTTCCCGATACCGGTGGGCTACAATTTTTATATTTTTAAATGTTTTTTTAATTGTTTTAATAAAATATTTAAAAAATGTATTAAGTTTGTTAAAAAATAAATTAAGGATATATTGACTACATCGGATATCGTATTACCCAGTATTAATTTGTTGTGGAGGCCACCCTTCGACACTTCCTAGTGTTTTAAGCTAAAAAATCGGCATAACCGATTTCCATGCTTAGAGTTGCTTAAGCGCACAAAGCCGAGTTTCTTGTTTCACTTCATATAACAGCCCCACCCCTTAAAGAATTGAAGCTTCAAAGTCAACTTCTCCGTATGTATTTTGGTAATAATGGCCAAACCCCACAAAATAACATTAAGCGAAGAGTTGACCATAGGGGGGAATACTAGTCGGGGCCGCGGGTTGTCCACAGGTTATCGCGGCCTCGACATAGAGGGCGAAGAAGGAACATGGTTGGTTATTAGTCAGTAGAAGTCTGACACTCCCTTTCGCTCTGCCCAAGAGCGGAAGGGGTTATTCGATGATTTTACACCCGCCAAAAAAAAAAAAGGGGGGAATACTAGATTTGAACGTCTTTGAGGAATGCAATCTTCGCAAAATTTAGGAGAAAAGTCTTGGACATTCTGATTTTGCGAGTTTTGCTTATTTTAGAATTAATGTTAAAAGTGCAGGTAAATTATGATAATGTTTTAGAGGTATACCTAATTACAATTTTACTATTTATTGACACCGAATAATATTTACAGTTTTCTTTGATGAAAGAAGGGCGCAATTCTCGATTTTTCGTATATCGCGCTATCTCAAAGCGTTTTGAGTTTAGTAGTTTGACTAATCCTTTGCCTTTTTTTGGGGAGGTAGGAAATCACTAAATGACTCCTCCCGCTCGGGGCATAGCAGTGGGAGTGTCAGAATTCTACTGAAAACCACCCAAGCTCCTTCTTTCTTAGCCCTTGTGACGAGGCCGCGGTATCTCTTTCAAACAACCGGCAGCCCCAGTAGGTATAAATTGGGGGTTCTGGATCACTTGCTCTCGCGTCGCTCGAGCGCGTGATCTAGAACTCCCCAATTTATACCTACTATCATGATGGGAGTTCTAGATCATTGTACTATTAACTAATCGATGTCTTTTTTATCCACGGCGGTTTTTTAACTGATGAGCGAATGTTGCTACCGGTTCGTTGTAATTGCCTCAACAGTTCACGGCAGTTCGCTCGAACGGATGACCCAGAACTCCTCAATTTATACCGTCGTGTACCATCGTGATCTGTGATTCGGTCTACGATACAGCTGAATGATTGAATAATGTGTTTCGATCACTGGCGCGGCGTCGAACTACAGTGGAGCAAAATTATCGCGTGTAATTTATAAACAACAATATCATGGGTCGATAACTGCACCGCGTTGAATCGAAACGATGTGGTGCACCTGGCACACATAATGTATTAGGCTTTTTTCCGTTAATGAGAAGTTAAGGACTGTTTACTGGAAATTATAACTTGGTGTGCAAAGCCGTGTGTAAAAGTACGTCGCGTACATGACAAATAACTACCAGAGACCTCATTTTATTGGTTTCTTATATGTTTGTATGTATTCCGCCAGAGTTAATGGACACCTCATTCCTTTTACGATGTTCGTCTCAAGTCGCCTCCAAAAACTCTAATAAGGATAAAGTGCTGTGAAAACACTTTCCTTAACTAGAGTATTCGGATGCATTCACATTGCGATTTCAGTACGAGAAATGAATGAAATAAAATCTACTTTAAGTGCTCAGGTGTTAGAGATGAAATTCTAATAACAAGTATTGTTTTAAATAAAATTTCGAAGTAATTATTGTTGTAAACTCACTTATGACTAAGGCTTTAGGATTTACGTCTATAAAATAAGCATCTAAGATATCATTCCTTACATCTTGACATTGTTGTGCTGAAGTGCATTTCACTGGACAGTGAGTTTAAATTTGTTTGTGGTTGTTCATAAGTGTTGCAGTTGAAACAAAGTATGTGAGTATTCTATTTTATTTATTCATTTTTTTTTCAGCAATATATACGACTGTAATAGTTAATTGTTTTACGACTGAAATTAATTAAGTTTAGATAATATGTATTTTATTCGTTTAATATTTCAAAACTATTATAGGTTGGTACTTGTACTGTATTTGTTGTTTCATATTAATATTTTTATTACAAACGTAATAACTCTTGCTTCGTTGCTATATCATGCAATAAACATAAGACCTGGGTTCGATTCCTAAGTTATTCAAAGTATTTTATTTTTCTGATACTGTAAATATATTATTCCCTATTCGATGAGATTTCACAACGGGGGCGAACAGTATACCTCTACCTAGCCTTTGAAGAATACGGGTGCTGTTGTTTCATGTTGCTACGAACTTTGGTAACAAAAATATTTATTGCATTTTTAATAATGTTTTCAGGGCTCAGTCGATGAATAATCCTTTTTGGTTTGAAGAAGAGGACATCGAGCCTTCAACGTCTCGAGCAACAAAAGAAAAGCCCTCGGCGGCTCAAAATAAAAAAAAAACCTGTGAAGAGAGCTACAAAAGTGACTCAGAAGAAGAAGGCTTTGGTTTCTAAAAACCCTTTCGCTTCAGAATCGTCAGATAGCGACGCCCCACCAGTTGTTACAACACCGGTTCCAAAAAGAAAACGAAATACCATCGTTTCAGATTCTGAGGTAAGATTTTTTTTTATAAACATATCAAATTTTCATTTCATTATAAAACATTCATAAACTATCAATATACTTATTTTTGCAGACATAAGTTTAAATAGACTTTTCTAATACTTAGATTATTTATAGTAATGGTAACGGTAGATAAAACAATGTAAAAGTCTCGAAATTTGCATAGGCAACATTTATAGAAACGTTTTTAGTCGTTTGTCGGTAGTGCTCATTTTAATAAGTGCTCATTTTTGAGAAGTGCACATTTTGCGTTGTGCACATACTGCGTCAAACCCTTATTTTAAATTTGTTTTTAATTACTTGCTCTCGCGCTTATTATTTTTAATTAAAACTAGATATCTTATGTATTTCAGGATGAATCATCTCGACCGCTGATCCGTGCTGCCACTCTGAAGAACTGCTTCACTCAACGAGTCGCTGATGGCTATACCTACCAATCAGACCCGGGCAGGGTTGGAAAATATTATTTTGAATTAAAAGTTTATAACACGAACGAAGTGGAAAAACTTGCTCCAAACGAGCGTTGGAAACAATCGCTTGCAACGTTAAAATTATCAACTGATAAAGATAATGTTGTGTGGAAGGCTTTAACACACCTTGTGAATACTGGAAAAGCTGAATTTATAGAAATTCAGCCTATTCTATACAGTAAACCTTCTTAAATTAAATTTCATTTTATTCAGTTTTTGTAACCACACTTCTTTTGTGCAAGTTTTTGTAATTTGCTAATAACTTTAATATAAGTCTGTTTAATCTTTTTTTTATAAGTAGTAAACAAACTGAAATATTTTATAATAATCTATACAAAGAAATGTGAGAGTATTTTTTTGGATTAAAAATAATTATTTTACATGTACTCTTCAATCAGACCCGGGCAGGGTTGGAAAATATTATTTTGAATTAAAAGTTTATAACACGAACGAAGTGGAAAAACTTGCTCCAAACGAGCGTTGGAAACAATCGCTTGCAACGTTAAAATTATCAACTGATAAAGATAATGTTGTGTGGAAGGCTTTAACACACCTTGTGAATACTGGAAAAGCTGAATTTATAGAAATTCAGCCTATTCTATACAGTAAACCTTCTTAAATTAAATTTCATTTTATTCAGTTTTTGTAACCACACTTCTTTTGTGCAAGTTTTTGTAATTTGCTAATAACTTTAATATAAGTCTGTTTAATCTTTTTTTTATAAGTAGTAAACAAACTGAAATATTTTATAATAATCTATACAAAGAAATGTGAGAGTATTTTTTTGGATTAAAAATAATTATTTTACATGTACTCTTTCAGAGGCTCGAACTATGAAATTTGAAACTTCGAAAACTTCGAAATTTGAAAAACACGAAATAAGAAATTCTGAAATTAAAAAAACTGAGACGTTTATATTTTACATGTACTTTTTTCAGAGGCTCGAACTATGAAATTTGAAACTTCGAAACTTCGAAACTATGAAACTTCGAAATTTGAAAACACGAAATAAGAAATTCTGAAATTAAAAACTGAGAAGTTTATATTTTACATGTACTTTTTTCAGAGGCTCGAACTCTGAAATTTGAAACTTCGAAACTTCGAAACTTCGAAATTTGAAAAAACACGAAATAAGAAATTCTGAAATTAAAAACTGAGAAGTTTATATTTTACATGTACTTTTTTCAGTCTCGAACTATGAAATTTGAAACTTCGAAACTTCGAAATTTGAAAAAAACACAAAATAAGAAATTCTGAAATTAAAAACTGAAAAGTTTAAAAACCTGAAATAAGAAATTTCGAAATTGAAACTTTTATTTTACATGTACTTTTTCAGAGGCTCGAACTATGAAATTAAAAAACTTCGAAATTTGAAAACACGAAATAAGAAATTCTGAAAATAAAAACTGAGAAGTTTAAAAAACCTGAAATAAGAAATTTCGAAATTGAAACTTGAAAAATTTTAAAAAACCCTAAATAAGAAATTCTGAAATTAAAAACTGAGAAATTTTAAAAAACACAAAATAAGAAATTCTGAAAAAATAGTTTTTTTTTTAAGATAAATTTTAAACATGTTTTTTTGTAAAGACTGTAATATTTATGTTTCAAAATTATCAGCACACAGTAGAACAAATATTCATAAATCTAATCGATTGCTCTGCTCCGAATTCGAAAATATTCAAATTATTGCTACAGCGTTTAAAAATAGAATCATAAGTTACAAAGTGAATCCACCTAAATCTAGTGAAGTAACAATAACTCCAGAAACGTTTTTAAATCAAATTTCCAAATCTGTATGTGATATTATCAATCTTATGATTCAAAAACATAAAGCAATTAAAGTCAATTTTGAATTATTTGTGTCATATGTTTTGCCAAAAAATAATGAAAGCTCTATGAAATCTTTCAATACCAAATATATGATAGCAGTTCCGAATACAAATATTTATAACATGTATTTTAAATGCTCTGAAATCTTAATATCTAAATGTTTAGAGTTTGAACTTGCCGAATCTGGCTGGACTATTGTTTGTATAAACCATTTGGAAATAAACATAAATAAGTACAATCCTTTAAGAGCTGGAACATACTTAGAATTGCCTAAGGTTATAAAAAACACAAAGTCATGTTTGAATATACGCAACAATGACAATCATTGTTTTTTGTGGTGTATTATTGCCCATATGTTCCCAAAAAGACTAAATGCTAATAGAATGCAATCGTACCCACACTATACGTTGCTTTTAAACATAAATGATATGTCTTTTCCACCAAGTTTCGATGATATTAAAATCTTTGAGAAAAATAATCCTTCTATAAGTGTGAATGTGTATGGTCTTGAAGCTAATAATCATGTAACGGGTCCTCTATATTTGACACGCAAACGAAAGCTTACACATGTCAATTTGTTGTACATAACGAAAGACGATAAAGCCCATTTTTGTTTAATAAAAAACTTTAGTCGCCTTGTGCATAGACAATTAACCAAACATAAATCTAAAGTATTTTTGTGTGATGAGTGTTTTTTGTATTATGACAATGAAGATAAATTATTAAATCACAATTGTAGTAGAATAAAAACAGTTTTGCCTGATGAACATAGCAAATTAAAATTTTCAAACTTTGAAAAAACCCAAAGAATTCCAATTGTTATATATGGAGATTTTGAAAGTTTGCTTTGCAATTACTCAGACAAAAATAAATCACTTTTTACTGAATCTGTACAGTCACATCAAGCATCGTCGTATGCTTATTATATTTGTTGCAAATCTAAACCTGAATTAAATGGTTTTGTTAGTTATAGAGGTCCA
Organism: Diarsia rubi; assembly: GCA_932274075.1. Lineage (NCBI taxonomy): Eukaryota > Metazoa > Arthropoda > Insecta > Lepidoptera > Noctuidae > Diarsia > Diarsia rubi. Next base: position 10,551,712 of record OW026424.1, on the reverse strand, counting down.
AACTGCGCACAAAAATTTGTTAAAACCATTACAAATGACATAAAAAGGCTGTATAAAATTTTACAAAATAAAGTACCAATGCTACCTCTTACTTCTGATGAGTTAAAATCATTCAAAAAAGTTCAATTCTGCCACATATGTAAAACCAAGTTTGCACAAAATGATATAAAAGTTAAAGATCATGATCATTTTACAGGTAAATATAGAGGTCCTGCCCACAATGCTTGTAATTTAAATTTGAAACAATGCCAGTTCATACCTATAGTTTTTCACAATCTATCTGGATATGATTCTCATTTATTTATAAAAGAGCTGTCGGATATAATTGGCAAAATAACTTTAATTCCGAAATCGAAAGAAAAGTACATATCGTTCACTAAAATCATGCCTATTGATAATAAAAATATAGTTCAGATGAAATTTATTGATTCGTTTAACTTTTTAAGTACTAGTTTAGATAAATTGGTAATAATGTTACACTCGGATGATTTTCAACACATGCGCTTGTTTTTTAATCAGGATCGTTTATTTAATTTAGCGTGTAGAAAAGGCGTATATTGTTATGATTATGTAGACAAATGGGAAAAATATGATGAAACCCAACTGCCAGAACAGTCAAAATTTTTCAATAAACTAACGGGAGAAAATATTTCAGCTGAAAATTATCAGCACGCTTTAAAAGTATGGCAAACTTTTAAAATAAAAAATTTAGGAGAGTATACAGACCTTTATTTAAAATGTGATGTGCTGTTATTATGCGATATTTTCGAAAAGTTTCGAGAAATGAGTTTACTTTATTATAATTTAGACCCATGCTATTATGTTTCATCACCATCGTTAAGTTGGGATGCTATGCTAATGTATACTAAAGTAGAGCTTGATTTAATATCTGATGTAGAAATGTACCAAATGTTAGAAAATGGAATTCGAGGAGGTCTTGCCCAATGCTCATTAAGATATGCCAAAGCTAATAACAAATATCAATCATCGTATAATAAGGACAAGGCAAGCACATACCTTATTTATCTGGACTGTGTGAATTTATACGGCTTTGCAATGATGCAGAAACTTCCAATGCGTAACTTCCGATTTCTTAATGATAATGAAATAAATAACTTCAATATAAATGATGTTGACAAAACCGATGATATAGGATACATTTTAGAGGCAGATTTATATTACCCACCTAACATTCATAATGCTCATTCGGATCTGCCATTTGCTGCCGAAAAATATTCTCCTATGCAAAACAAATGTAAAAAATTAATTGCAAATTTACACAGCAAACATCGTTTTGTTATCCATTATATACATTTACAAGAGTGCTTAAAAAATGGTTTAATATTGTTAAAAATATATAGAATATTATCATTCTATCAAGATAAGTTTTTAGAACCATACATTTTATTAAATACTTCTCTTAGGCAAAAAGCTAAATCGGATTTTGAAAAAGATTTTTTTAAGAAACAAAACAATTCTATTTTTGGAAAAACAATTGAAAACAAGCGGAAACAAGTTGATGTAAGGCTCGTAAAATTATGGAAAGATAAGTTAAATACAACCAACAAATTGTATGGCGCTGAAAGGTATATTAGTGCACCGCATTTTAAAGACTTGTCAATTATATCCGAAAATTTAGTAGCTATTCAATTAAATAAGACAAAAGTTATATTAGATCGTCCTATTTATATCGGATTTTCTATTCTTGAAATTTCTAAAACACATTTATATCATTTTCATTATTCTGTAATTAAGCAAATGTATGGAAATAATGTAATTTTATGTTATACTGATACTGACAGTTTACTTTATTTTGTAAAAACTGATGATTTTTATGAGGATATGAAAAACAATATTCGTTATTTTGACACAAGCAATTTTGAGGATAACAATATATATGGGTTACCTAAAACCAACATGAAAATGCCCGGCTATTTCAAAGACGAATTGGGTGGAGAGATTATTTCAGAATTTGTAGGTTTACGAGCTAAGTTGTATTGTGTACGCACTGAAAAAAAAACTATAAAGAAAGCAAAGGGAGTAACAAAGCCGATAACGAAAAAATTGGATATTGAAAAATATAAAAGGGCATTAATGTTTAATGATAGCCTGCGAGATGATATGTATGTTATAAGATCTAAAAATCATCAAGTATTTACACAAAAATTAAATAAGCTCATCCTTAATAGTGATGACGATAAAAGGCAGAGAATTGAACGTAATTTCCACACTTTACCTTGGGGACATTATAGTTCAATACTTTAGTACTTGTAGGGTTATTCTATTTGTTCTACTGAGCTGAAACTATGTTGTAAGTTACAAAAGCTAATAACAATTGAATTAAATGTGTAATAAGTGTATAATCGAATAAAAAAATATGTAATAAATGAATGTAACTACATAAAATTAATAAATATACAATCAATATTTATTTGTTTTTTTTTTTTCTTCCTTTCCGAAAGATTACTTTTATATCTAAGACTAAGCTTGTCATAACTAGCTTATGCCTTTTTTATTTTATATAAACTGGGAATAGAAATCAAACTACAAATAGTTCATATTAAGGATTTATTAATAATAGTTATATTATAATGCTCTTTCAATAATTAGGCTGATAGGAGTTTCTCATTAAGTTTCTAATTGTCAAGACTTACAAAGAATTAGGTACACTTAATTTTTTAACTATCTTACCAACTAAATGTTCAGTCTCTTGCATGATATCATCATAGTCACTTCTTACTAAATATTGCACATTTACACTTGCACTATCGGGATCACTGCAGTTTATTTCACTGTTATCATCCAAATCATGTATTATAATTTTGACTATGTGACGAATGCGTCCTGTATCTCTCTTCATGATATAAGATGTATTTTGCAGAGACTTTGACTTGTTTTTTTTCTTTAAAGTTTGTTCCTTTTGTTTATTTATCCGACTCTCCTCACAGGCCTTTGCTGCTACTTCAGAGTACCAAGTCTCCCTATCTTGAGCATAATAAAATGGATTGGTAACTGGGTCTGAGTCGTCTATCAAATTCTGAAAGAATACCAAGAATATTATAACTAAACAGCATTAACTATGGATTTAATGTTTGATTTAAGATAATCCTAAAAATTACATACCCTTAAATGTTGCGGGTCGACGGGGCTGTAGGATGGCGAGTGTGACATGATTCTGCATAACAAAAAAAGATGCAATACTTAATTATTACTATTACTTTAAATAATTAATTTAACAAATTAAAAAAAAAACTTACCTTGAAAATATAAAATCGTAAACAAAATGACCTGCTAATGCAAAGAACGCCTGCGAAGTGATCGCTTATTTTATGATAGGTGCATACATAAGTTATTTGGCACGCGATGTGTAAACAAGATGAGACTAGAACCGTTCCTGTAGTGACAAGTCTAAAGATAGTGCAAAATGAACTATATATGTATATGTTAGGTAATAATTAAATTAATTGACAAGATGAAGTTGATCAAACAACCCATATCACTAAACGTTAAGAATATACATTTTGGCGAGTCTCCTCAAGAGATTAGACATAGTGCTTTGTTGCCAAATACGATTCGTTGTATTATTTGCGGTCCCTCTAATTGCGGTAAAACAAACGTTGTGATCAGTTTGTTATTGCATGAAAATGGGCTCAAATTTCAAAACCTTTACCTTTACTCGAAGACTAATTTTCAGCCAAAATATTGTTTTTTACGAGAAGTAATAAGAAGAGTACCTCAGATAAAATTCAATGAGTTCAATGACGATAAAGATGTCATATCTCCGAGTGAAGCTTTACCAAATTCTGTGTTTATATTTGATGATGTCGTGTGTGAAAATCAAATAAACATCCGGAATTATTTCTGTATGGGTAGACATAAGCAAATTGATTGCTTTTACTTATCGCAAACCTACTCAAAAATTCCGAAACAGTTGTTACGCGATAATGCCAATTTTCTTATAATATTTAAACAAGATGATGTGAACTTAAAGCATATCTATGAAGAACATGTAAATTCTGATCTACTATAGCATCAGTTTAAAAACATTTGTAAATCTGTTTGGAGTAACCCTTTTAACTTTCTTCTTATTAACAAAGAGTCACCATTAAACAATGGAAGGTATAGACAGAATTTTGATATTTTTTTAAACTTTGAATGAAGGTTCATACTTAAATATGAATTACATGCATGAATGCCGTTAGTATTATTTCTTTCTTAGCTGAATACAGTTGTTATTTTTATTGAAAGATGGAGACAAATATTAAAATGGAATTAGTGAAGTCTGTCGACTCCATAAAGAACAAAATAAAACAAATGAAAAATCAGGAACATACAATGAACTTGTCACTTGATAAAATGCTAAAACCTGTCACAGATCCTCTAAAAACTCTAGTTGATTCCAATAGATCTAAAGAAAAAATGAATCAAATTGAAAATACAACTCTAAATAACTCTGAAGGAATCGAATCCGATGAAAATAATACTAGTTCATCTACAAAGATCGATGACTATTACGATGCAAATCTAAATTCGGCCCAATTCATTGAAGAAAATGATAAAAAGGAATCTATAGATCATTTAGAAATGTCGTTAGAGGGTGATGATATCTTTGGTATTTATGATGGTGTTAGTATACCATTTGGAATTAGAAGTGAAAACAAAACATTAATGATGGGTAACTCAGCGGTATCATTTTCTAAAATTGATAGTTTGAATAACGATACTATCATTTTGATCAAAATTGGCGACAAAGCTTACAATTTAACAACTGGTCTAAAAGAACTTTTACTTCGAAGAAAACCTGATTTAAAGGTAATATCGAGCGAAGATAAAATTGTCTATAAAGATATGTTACATTATACAAATGCGCATAAAAGAGATTTTAATCCTAAAGGTCAAATAAGAGGTGACAAAGGTATAAAATATTGTAAAATAATTAAACCCCTATTTTCTGAATCGTCAAACGATGATAAACTTTCTCACACTAAACTTGGTGGTAACTTGCCAACGCTAAAAAAATACAAAAACAACACCGACTTGGTATATTGGGATGATCCTAACGAATTAGTCGAGAGATTGAAATTATTAGTAGCTTCAAGAGATGCTGGCAATACGAACCATGATAATGAAATTTTATCAATAATTGAAGAATTAAAAGAAGCCGGCATAATTCAAGAATAAATAGTCGTAACAATATGCTTTACATTCAGTATTATACATGAATTCAAGACAAATGTACTAAATTCTGAACATGAGCAAAGCCGATGTGGTAAACGAAATTCATAAAAATGTAAGGGTAAACTTTCCTCGAAGACATGTTATTTTGAAAGATATAGACGACCTGTGGCAAGCAGATTTAATTGATATGCAATCAATTTCAAAAGAAAATAAAAATTGTAGATTTATTCTTGCTGTTATTGATACATTTTCAAAGTACGCTTGGGCCTTTCCTCTGAAAACTAAAACCAAAGATGATGTGTGTAACTGTTTCAAAATTTTCCTAGTTAAAGGACGTGTTCCTAAAAATCTGCAAACAGATAATGGGACAGAATTTTATAATAATAAATTCCAAAAGCTTATGAAGTCAAATCAAATTAATCACTATTCAACATTCTCAACAAAAAAAGCTTCGATAGTTGAACGATTTATCAGAACATTGAAATCTAAACTTTATAAGGAATTTAGTTTAAAAGGCAACTATAATTGGGTAGATAATACCCTTAATGACGTTATTTACAAATACAATCACACTTACCATCGGACAATTGATGAAATCCCCGCTAACGTGGATAACAGTAATAAACAACGAATATTAGAAAGATACTTAAGGTTGGTAAAAAATGATAGTATAAGAAGCAAGTTTAAAGTAGATGATTATGTACGTATCAGTAAGTACAAAGGAACATTTGAAAAAGGATATACCCCTAACTGGTCAACGGAAATATTTAAAATTAGAAAAATACAAAATACAACTCCTATCACCTACTTAATTGAAGATACAATCAGAGGTCAGCCTATTTTAGGGGCATTTTATGCGCAAGAGCTTCAAAAGACAAAACATCATAATGTTTATCTAGTCGAGAAAGTTCTTAAAAGAAAAGGAAACAGGGTTTTAGTAAAATGGCTGGGTTTGTCTTCTGCTGAAAACAGTTGGATTGATAAATCGAATATAGTATTATAAATAAAAAAAAATTAACTCAGAAGTTAGTCATTTGATTGATGAAGTGTGTAAGTATTTATTATAGCGCTCGATTCAGTTTTATTAGTCTTATGATGTGTATTGGAGAGAGTAGTCTTCTCAATTGGCTTATAAACAATTTACCATTTGAATTACACTTACCCGGATACAATTATTGCGGCCCTGGTACAAAATTAATTAAAAGGCTTGCAAATAGAGATAAAGGTATTAATAAATTAGACGAATATTGCAAAGAACACGATATTGCCTATCACAAATCATCAAACTTAAAGGATCGTCACAAAGCTGATTTAATTTTGTTAAAAAGGGCAAAAGAGCGAGCAGTTGCCTCGGATGCGAGTGTATGCGAAAAAATCATGGCACGTTTAGTAAGCAAGGCAATGTCTGCCAAAATTAAAACTGGCTGTGGCATAAAAATATGCAACAAAAAGCGCTCTCGGAAAGTTACATCGGGAAAAGGGTTAAAAAATAAATTTAAAAATATTGTTAGTAAAACGAAAAGACGCTTTAAAAAATTAAAGCCAAAATGCAAAAAAGTGGCGATAGAATTAGCTATGGCGGCCGCCAGAGAATTAGCTGACGATTCATCCATTAAACTTCCTCGGGTTATTCCTATACCGAAAAGTGGTGGTGTATTACCTTTGATTCCTATTTTTGCTGGATTATCGGCGGTGGGAGCATTAGCAGGCGGTGCAGCTGGTATTGCCAAAACTATAAATGAATTCAAGATAGCTAAAAAGCAATTGACTGAATCGAAGAGACACAATGAAAAAATGGAAGCTCTTTGCATTGGAAAAGGTTTACACCTTAAACCGCATAAACATGGGCTTGGAATCTTTATATCAAAAGAAAAAAACTAAGATATCGGCTACCCAAACGAGCCTTAACTAACTTTGACATTTTGAAGTATGGAAATAATATTCCTTATTTTCGAGGTGTATTTATGAGAGATGAGCTCCCTAAAAAACCTTTTAAAAAAGAGTGTGGAGTTGTTAATTTAGATAGTTCTAAAAATCCAGGTTCTCATTGGGTAGCCTATGCAAAAAACAATGATTATATTGAATATTTTGATAGTTATGGAAATCTTAAACCACCAAAGGAGTTTATAAAATACATCGGTGCTAAAGTACACTATAATTTTGATAATATACAGCGCGATCACCCTTACAATTGCGGACACCTATGTTTACATTTTTTAAATAATTTTTGGTGTAGTCCAGGAATAAAATGATCAGGATCTCCTAAAAGTGTTCAGTCTACTAGCATGTCTATAACGGTAACCATCTCTGGAAATAAATCAGAATTGGATACATTTTTTCAACCACCTCTGTATTTATCTGGTCAATATGAGTGTGGTTTGTTATACTTTTCAGTATTAAATTCAATACCAAATGTGCGTATTAATCACGACATTATTCCGGTGATCAGAATCGAATGCGATCTTATACACGGCTCATACTCTAACGGGTTACCAACTCATATAATTCATGAATTTGTATCTAATGCTGCTACAGGTCAGCAAATCATAGAAATACCGCAAAACCTTATTTACTTTCCAGTGAACAAAAATACTATTACATCGATATCTATTAAGATAGTTGATCAATTTGGGTTCTGTATTAACTTTAGAGAAGAACACAAAAATATTGAACTACGCCTTCATATAAGAAAAATAAAATGATATTATATTATAAAAACCCTGTAGTTAACAAAAAGCGTCCTATTTCTTATACAACCACTAAGGTGCAAAGACGTAAGAAAAAAGTTATAAATTTAACTAAAGCAAATAAAGATTTTCTTAAAGCCCTAGGTTTAAAAGTATGAATATGCTACAGATTACTGAATTACCACACTTCGATACTTCGATTGAAAGTTATGAAGTCCATTCGTACAATCCCTACAACAACAGCTTTCGAGAAAACGATGAAATCAGAATTCCCATACACCAGCAAGACGTTTATGTGTTGCCATCAGCCAGCTCAATTTACGTCGAAGGGCAAGCAAGGTTCTTCGGTAAAGATGGAAATCCTATTAAGAAAACTATTACGTTCAGTAACAACCCTGTTATGTTTTTGTTTCAAGATATCAGATACGAAATAAATGGTATAGAAATAGATCGAATTAAAAATTCTGGAATAACATCAACAATAAAGTCATACGTTTCAATGAATGATGGAGAAAATAAAGTCGCTGCCTTGTGGGGTTGGAACATGGTTGGATTTAAAAGCGATGGTTATTTTAGTGCTATTGTTCCTCTTAATAAGATTTTAGGATTTGCTGAGGATTACAATAAAATTGTAATAAATTGTAAACATGAACTTATTCTGAATAGAAGTAACTCTAACTTAAACAGTTTTATATTAACTGACGATGTTGCACATTTTCAAATAGATATGCAAAAAGTGCAATGGCGGGTGCCGCATATAAAAGTATCAGATCGGGAACGACTGACACTACTTAAACATTTAGAAAGAGATAAATCTATTCAGATAGCCTTTAGAAATTGGGATTTATACGAGTATCCTTTGCTCCCTAAAACTACAAAACATTGCTGGTCTGTTAAGACTGCCTCACAATTAGAGAAACCTCGGTATGTAATATTTTGCTTGCAAACCAGTAGAAAAAATAGTAAAACGAAAGACAGTTCTCTTTTCGATCACTGTGGGGTTACTAACGTAACTTTGTTTTTGAATTCACAATATTATCCTTACGAGCCTCTATGCTTAAATTTTTCCGAGAACAAATACAGTATATTATATGAAATGTATGTGAAATTTCGTCAGTCATATTACAACTGTCCTGCAGACCCCTTGCTTGACTTAACCGGTTTCAAGGAGAAGGCTCCTCTCTTTATTATAGACTGTTCAAGGCAAAACGATAGTTTAAAAAAAGGTCCCGTCGATGTGCGCTTGGAGATTGAATGTTCAGCACCAATACCAGACAACACAACTGGTTATTGTTTAATTATTAACGATCGACTTGTGGAATACAAACCTTTGAGTAACATAGTGCGCAGGTTATCATGACTGCCATTGTAGATGTTCAAGGGTTCAAAACAGAATCAAATTTATTTATCATTAAAGAAATTTCTATATTATGTAATAATAAAATTCAGGTGTTTTTAATTAAGCCCCCATTTCCATTTCGCGGTTTGACGGAGGCAGAAAAACGTCAAGTTACTTGGATTGAATGCAATAGGAAGATATACTGGGATGAAGGATTTGTGTCTTACGTAAATTATCAGAATTTGATTGAAAATATTTTAAAAGATAAATGTGTTTACACCAAAGGTATAGAAAAAGTATTATGGTTAAAAGATATTTCAAATAATAATAATGTAAATAATTTAGAAGATAAATATTGTCCTAGTTTGATAAGCTTGTACAAAAAATATGAAGATTGTCATGATTTGTATAGTTGTATTTATCATGATTCAGTATGTGCTTTAAAAAATGTTTTATGTTTAAATAGATGGTGTATAGATAATAAAATTTTGATATAAATAATTCCTTGTTTAATTTTTCTTATCCCTCCCAAACCCATAAATGTTAATCTATATAAGTTGATAGCAACAACTTTACAACCCCATTATGCTTTTATAATTATCTACAGTAAGAAGTAGAAAATAAGTAAACAGAACATGTCGCAAAATAAATACAATCCGCGCTATGACATGTATAACACGTATAAAATGCGCGAATTATCATTTAATCATTATTGGGCAACGGTTGATTCGAGGAGAAGATTAGTGATGGAAATGGCTGACGCAGGATTTTTTTATTGTGGAAATGGTGTAAATGATAAAGCAGCTTGTTTCTCATGTGGAGGTGTTATAGAAGATTGGGAGATTTACGATGATCCTTGGTTGCAGCATGTTCAAAACTTTCCTGATTGCTTTTATTTAAATGCTGTGAAAGGAAAATACTATGTCGAAAATACAACGTACCGGTAGCAACATTCGCTCATCAGTTAAAAAACCGCCGTGGATAAAAAGACATCGATTAGTTAATGATAGTACAATGATCCAGAACTCCCATCATGATAGTAGGTTCTGGATCACTTGCTCTCGCGTCGCTCGAGCGCGTGATCCAGAACTCCCCAATTTATACCTACTAGCCCCGACGGGACCCGCCGCGCCGGCAGCCCCGACGGGATTAATCCTTTGCCTAACCCCGTACCTATCTACGTAGGTCAAGTACGCGTACACGTTTGTCCGACAGTTCCCGGGAAACTATGTTGTGGTCGGCTTCCAGTATTTTACATGGAGCGACTGCCTATCTCACCTCCTCAAGGTAATAATCCTTTGGTTGTCAGACTTTCAGGTCACTGAAACTACCTATAAAGGGTGTAAAAGTACCCTTAACGCAAACGAAGAGCACTTGTTCTCCCCGAGTCGACGATGCGTTGCGTGACGCCAAAAAATATTCATCATCATCTGCCTAGCCTTTTCCCAACTAAGTGGGTATATTGGGGTCGGCTTCCAGTCTAACCAGATGCAGCTGAATACCAGTATTTTACATGGAGGGACTGCTTATCTAACCACCACAGCCCAGTTAATACGATAGGTAGGTACCATTTGGTAAGGCTGGATGTCAGACTTTCAGGTCGCTGACTACCTGTAACGACTGCCAAAGATCAATATATTATTATTGCAGCCGGGACTAAAAAATATTTTGAAGAAGAAAAAGGTAATGTTTTTGTCACGCTCTCTCGTCGATTTACTTGACAACAACTGCACTACGAACTGTGTGTTCAATCAGCTGACGTCCGTGATTTCGTCACGTAGTCAACGTGACGAAATCACGTTTGACCCTAGAGAACCCTCCTTCTACAGAACGGGTCACGTAGTGTAGGCTCAAGGTGTGGGTACATTCCCTTAGCATACGACGCGCGTCGTCCGTAAGAGAAAAATCTAAAGATAAAGTTTACCAACAGCTCTCTTCCATGAGGAGGAATACCACTCTGTCGCACGGTAATAATAAGTAATATAAGTAATTACGTTAGCGTAGAGAACGCTAACGTAGGTAAATATTTTGAAATTAAAAAAAAAATGTAACTTGAAATATTATTTAATAGTGGGTTTTGGTAATTACTGTCTGAAATGTATTAGTTTTGTTTGTGTTTATTTGTGTGGAAATAAATGTAAAATCAATGAGTCCGTGTATTAGCGTAAACCACCACTACTGACAGAAATCTAAAAAAGTGTAAAGAACAACGTTTTCTATCCATAACTTGACCCCCAGTTCAAAGGTGGCCTTATAGAATCCATGAAATCCTGTAAGCATACACAGTCTTGACAAACAGCTTTGATTGGCTCGTCACGAAACGTTACCTTTTCGGTGCAGCGTTTTTTTTTACCATTTCTAACTGTACAGCGTACTGGTATATTATTGTTCTCACAAGAAGACAGGCTGCAGTTCTGTAAAAGTGATACAGCCGATGATGTAGGTGTGTGCATGTAAGTTGTCTTATCGGAGCTGAACATATTGGTCAGCGTTTCTGATTCTTCATCTTTTAAAACTCTGACTACACCTCCACGTAAAAGATTCAAAGTCATGCAGCAGGTAGGACAAAGGGCATCTTTGATGGGACTTTCTGAATATAGCGTTTTCAAATCAGTTGATTTATGGCCTTCAGACTGTGTTTCTATATCTTTGGTAAATTTGATATCTTCGGATGAGACAGAAGGTGAGTCGCCACAGGTTCGTTGGCAAACGTAGCATTTGCATTTAACGTGAGCCAACTGATCTTTCAGCAAGCGAAGTTCTTCAGGCTCCGTACTGTACAGAGGAGAGTATGTATACCACATGATTGACCAAGGTCTGGTTGGTCCTCTCCTCTATAACTTGAATAATTAAATTCCAGTACACAGAGTCATCTTTGTTACCCAACTTAGCTTTGCTATGTGTATTTTTTGCACTTTTTTACACTACTGCCACACGGCTTGCCATGGTTCAGGTGTCAAGGCCTCTGTCAGTTTTATGAGTGTCGTGTCGACCAGCAGACGAACGTATTCTATAGATTGCATAGATTGACAGAGTATTCTATAGACTATTGAAATCAGTGTCATAGAACGGGACAGAAAAATAGTAAGTAACTATCTACATCCATTATTTGTGGTCCCCAAGTGATGTACAGACGCCAGCACATCACAACAAGTTAATATGCCTTGTGACTGTGATTGTAGCTTAGGAGTGCAATGCGTCGTTTCGGGGGTTGCTGCGTCGAGTTGCGCAGCGCCGGATGTTACCGGCGCGGGCGGCGAGTGCTGTGGGTGCGGGGGCGCGAGGCGGCGTGTGCCGTGGCGGCGGGTGCGCGGGGCTCCGGGTCGCGGGGCGGCGGTAACGCGTTGCGGCATTCATTCGTTGTTCCGTGATTCGAAGTCTTGTGCATTCGTTGTTGCGGTGTGCGTCTCTGCGTGCTTTCGTGCTCGCAGCGTTCTTCGTTGCGAGCATTCGGCGGCGTGTGGTTCGGCGTGGTGGCTTTCGGAATGACGTATTGCACTCGTAGTTTTTCGTAGTTATGTTTTATGAATTATTCTTATGACATTCAAAAGTGCCAGTAATGGTTTAATTAAAATAAATGCTTTGAGTTTGAGTTTTGAGTCTATATTTACATTCCTACAAATATTGCTAATTTATAATTGTAATCATTTAGGATATAGGATAGGATAATATCAGAAAATATAAAGATATATAATAAAGATACGCAATAGCCCTGCTGATACGAGTAGACGTCAAGCGGCGTCCCAACCACGAGCCGCGCGGCCCTATAAGTGGTGACGCGCCTTTACATGACCATACCATAGGCATAATTTGAATCTCGTAATACTCTTTTAACAATGCCTCTTTGATCTGTAAAGTACTGAAAATACCAACTGAAGACACAGAGGACCTACTTTTATTATCTATGACTGAAGACTAAATGTCTAGGTACCTAATTCCAAACCCTGAAACACTCTGAAACCCCTGAAATGGTTAAATAAAGGAAATATTCATTCAACGTTAATATTTATACGAATATGTCAAACTACCATTAAGAGGCTTGCACTACATCTGTACCTAACTGTAAATTGGAACAACATAGGTAGGCTATTGTACCGACATTTCTATAACAAACGTGCGTACCTACCTACTTTACTATACTAAGATAAACGTAAGGTACCTATGTCGATATCCAAGGTAATAAATAAGCCATTCTGCGATTTACAGAAACTGTGCGTACACAAAGTGTACCGACATTTTAGAGAATGCTAGCTATCAGTCTCACTGAAAAATCGTTCGTTGGATCATTAGCACCCAAAGCAAACCGCACCAACAGCCGGTGCACTGCAGTTCCAAGAAGATCTACTCGCATGTAAAACCAGGGACGCTTTGAATGTGGAAGAAACACTGCAGTACCTACCTACCTATATGAAACAAACGGAGATAAATACCTGAACAATTTCATTGTGTAAATACCTTTCTTCAAGCATTGATTGGATTTCACAGATATGTCAAATTGTCATAAGAAACCCCCAAAAGCTCCAGTGCCTAAACGTCCTAAAGCATTAAAAGGAGGAAAGAAAGGGCAGGTAACCAGATAAATTGTTATTAATATTTATTTTAAACAGTAGAGTCAGGGTGTCTTTCACAGAACATTATAACCTACTGAGGGGGAGAGCAGCTTCCCCACTCGCCCCTAAAGGTGGATGATCCAGGGTAGCCCGCGAAATACGGTTTTTTCCTCCTGTTTTATGAATCCTATTTTATTTACTTAGCATATATACAACCTGACACTGACCGGCAAATTGCAAAAAACGTAAGAAAATACGAATTTCGCGGGATCCCTTGGAGCATCCTTCAAAATCAAAAGTCATTTATGCAAACTAGGCTGATAATCAGCACTTTTCAAACGTCAAAATTTACTTTACTTATTTACAAGAGACAGTCCCCCAAAATGCCCACCCTACCGACACTTCCTAGTGTTTTAGCTGGAAAGAAGAACTGGCGGAACAAACTCCCCAGCAGCGTCAGCTGAATGTCGAATTCCACAGAATAAGCACGCAATGAATCGAATCGAACTGTCCGTGTGCGGACAAGCGACCGCGCTTTATACATGGTTTCCGTCAATGTATTCATGAACCACTCTACCTACCTGACCCACCGTTTATCCGATGAAATACTTAGGTGCTACAACTTGTCTTAGACATTGAAGAAACAATTTTATTTTATTCAGCCACCACGGCCACCACCACCGCCACCGCCATCGCCACCTCCGAGAATAGATAAGACGGGCCTGTTAGAGATTATAAATCCGGATATGCCATGTTGCTGCAAGGTGATATCGCAGGCGCTCCGTGATGACCTGCCCAAACACTTCGGCCTGTCGGGCCGCCGAGCAGCCATTCAAGAAGACCCTGGTGACTATCCTGATGAGTGTCTGTATGAACAAGAACAAGAACCAGAACAAGAACTAGAACAAGAACCAGAACAAAAACCAGAGCAAGAACAAGAAACAGAACAAAAACAAGAACAAGAAACAGAACAACAACCAGAACAAGAAACAAAACAACAACCAGAACAAGAACAAGAAACAGAACAAAAACTAGAACTAAAACCTGAACAAGAATCAGAACAAAAACCAGAACAAAAACCAGAAGAACCAGAACAAAAACTAGAACAAAAAACAGAACAAAAACAAGCAACAGAACAAACACCAGAACAAAAACTAGAACAAAAAACAGAACAAACACGAGATCAAAAACCAGAACTAGAAACAAAACAAAAACCAGAAAAGGAACCAGAACAAAAACCAGAAAAAGAACCAGAACAAAAACCAGAACAAAAACTAGAACAAAAACCAGAACAAAAACAAGAACAAGAAACAGAACAAAAACCAGCACAAAAACAAGAACAAGAAACAGAACAAAAACCAGAACAAAAACAAGAACAAGAAACAGAACAAAAACCAGAACAAGAACCAGAACAAAAACCAGAACAAGAACCAGGACCAGAACCAAAGAAGATATAATGTCTCAAAAAAAGTGTACATTTCTATGTGCAAAAAAGATCTGTTCATCAAAAATGATTTCAACACTTTTTCATTACATTATTGGTTTCTTTCAGTTTTAACGAATATTAGACTGATTCAAAATGGGACCACTATAGTATTATATTGGCCAGAAAAAAACAAAAAAAAACTGAAAAGCAGGCGATACAATAAAAGGAACCAGTTTCATATTTAAAGACAATAATGAACCCTCCAAAACTTCCCAAAAGCCGAGAAACCGTGAAAATCGAAAGACTGAAATGAGAAAGATGTCAAAACAAAAACAGTTAAAACAAATGCAATGAAAGTAATGCCCTGTACAGTAAACAGAGGAAACTAACCACAAGGCTGAGCAAACCCGTCGAGGTTGCGGGATGTTGTAAGAGATACCGCGGCCTCGACATAAAGGGCTAAGAAGAAACATGGGTGGTACAAAAAGTGCAACTCCACATTATAGCATTATAAATTATACAACAGCACAAGTAAAACCAGCATGTACCAATATGTTCTTTTATTATGATGAAACATTGTATAAATGATACACAAATACCGATGACGTAAAGAAAAAAAACTTTTTTATGATAAAGCGCCTTTTAGATTAAATTCTTCTAAACAGTATAAAATTACAGAACTTGTTTTAATTAAAACCATTTATCACTTGTACTATTTTTTTTGTCATCCATTTCTTACAATTCGTACGAATATAATTATTGAAACAGTCAGCAAAATACCACAGAATAAATTCTTATAACATTTCCAAATTATATTTCTGCTTTAGACTGAAACTAAAATCATTCCTCGAGAAGACTCGCCGCTTCCGCTTCTTTATCAAATACTTCTTGTTCAGCCGCCTTTTTAAATTTCTCACACATGTAATTCCAGTACTTGCTACGAATTTTGTCGTATTTCCCTGCCAATGCTTGACATAGTTCTACGGCTCTAGTCGCACTGTGTAGCAGGCTGATCTGTCCCTTTTTAACAGCTTCATCACAAATATCTATTAGGAATGCTAACAAGTAAGGAGAACGGCACTTGTTCTTATACAGTTCTTCACAAAAAGAAGAAACTACGGCATTCCCGCTTAAACCCCGTTTGTCATGAATAAGCACCCCTCTGAGGTAATTCCAAGCGCTTTCATTGTTCTTAATAAACTTAATCTTTTCCAATGCATAGCAGATTTCTTTTTGTACATTCATGTCCGACCAGCCTAGATGGTTATTCATAATGAAGTATCGTTGGTTCCACGCTGAATTGTTACGCACGTCGTCTGTGATAAGGTTATCAACGAAATCCATTTCCTTCTCGAAGAGCCTGTAAAAAGATTAGTAATTGAGTAACAGTGGGTAATAAAGATAGACCTTGTAAGGGATCATGTCTCAAACTCTTGAGTAAACTAAATTCATTTTGCATATATCTTCATTTGTGTTTGGCCCTAACAGACAGTCTCCGTCAACACATTAAAAAACATAATACATGCTCATATCATCCTACTTAAACCATTTTTACACTTTCTTTTGGTGATAAAATATTGCTATTATGAGTTTTTGCTAATGCTACCATTCGTGCCTTGGTAAGCACGTTAAGGCGTTGGTCGTGCGCCCGATCTCTTCCCAGTCGTGTCGGATTGCAATCTCATCGGACTACAAGAGCAACAGAAAAGCGAGAGCCACCTGCGTTTGCTCACACGCTTGAAGCCCATTATAAACTCTGCGTTCTTGGCTAAACTGTTGAAAGAGGTCAGCATGACCAAAATTCGGTTATGGCTGACTAGCAATAATTTTCCAGCAATGAAAGATCATACCCAAAAGTTTTAATCGCCCATTGTCGATGCTGCCAGGCGTGATAGTTCTTAGGGTCTTGCATCAGGGCATCTCCTGTTAGTTCCATTTCCTGTGTTGGATCTTGGAGCCACTCTACAAGAACTCTCCGATGATGCCATACCTATTAAAGTGTTCAATAAATAATGAGCTTTCTTAGCAAAGCATTTGGTGTACCACAACCACAAGAATAAAATAGAATAATATTTATTTATGAGTTCTTAATATATTATAAAACAGTTTCACATAAACTACCATTATTGTGTAATGCAAAGTGCAAAATGCAAAGTTGGTGAAACATCATTTATCATCCCTCGTGTTTCAGGACCCAAGGCTATGTGATAGCCTTATGAACTTTGTTGTTCACACTCATCAAGTTGGTAGCAGCGTCAATATCTGTACTCTAGAAGCAATTATCGTCTACTATATTGATTTCATTTTCATGCTACGTAACAAACCTAATATTTTGGAACCCATCAATATATGTATCTAAATTAATGCCACTTTTCGTTGTAATTTTATAACTCAAGAACGGGCTCACCTAACCAAACCAAATGTTTAGGCTTTGTTCGGACTATTTAGTAGATGGTTTATGTGAAGTTTGCATTGAGCCCGGTAGGTGGCGCTGCTGTCCGGGCAGGACGACGTCTGCCAGGACCACTAGTATTTTCATAAATTAAAGTCATATCTCAAAGTCACAATAGTTATTTCACGAAAAATTCGCGTTTCTTGAAATTTCTCATGACTGTTCAGATAACAGACTACAAGAATAACTATTGACTTCATGCAAATTCCCTAAATTGTTAAGAAATAAAGCAGTAGCATACCTGGTAGTTTTTAGGCGAATTTTTAATTACTTGTTCTACATAGTCCAGCTCAGATCTCAAATCCGTTCCCAAAGCTTTTAGTAGATCTCTCCTGGAAAAATATATTATGTCAAATTATTGTTAGAATCAAATCAAAAGTGTTTGAACTTATTTTGTCCTTATCTGTGTTGATTTTACATGCCTCATGAATTACAGCATTAGTTATGAACCATGGTACTCCTGCCGCCAATCCCAATATAACATTTTGGAGTTGATGCAACATGCTGAGGTTGATATTGCAACAGTTACTAAACAGTTTTATCCCATATGTCCACTTTAGGACAGTCTTGTAGATGAGAAGCTTATTCTCTATTGTCAGTTTCGAGTGTCTGTTTAGCAATCAATACAAGTCCCGAAAGTGAATGTTTGTTTCTTCTCTTTTGGTTTTAATGTGTTGTTTCCAGGTCAGTTGCCTATCAAGGTGCGTTCCCAGATATCGGGCATTGTCACTGTGTGGTAGAGTGTAGTGATCAAGGCAAACTGGACGCCAGTTCCCTTGTCTGAGAGTAAATATCACTTGAACCGTCAAAGCAAGTCCGTCCAAGTTGAACGGACTTGCTTTGATTCTCCACTTTTTCAGCCATTTATTTATTTGATTGTGTCCTTCTTGCAAAGTTGCTGATGCCCTCTTTGGATCTGGACAGCGGATTAAGATAGCGGTATCATCAGCAAATGTAGCTGTAGTGATGTTAGGTTTTAGGGACAAGTCTGCTGTATTATTACTTAACCTTTTGACTGCCACAATCAAGTATAGACGACAAGCCAAAAAGTGCCCAACATGCCACCGAATGTCTATAACCGACAAAAACCGCAATTATTTTTAAACTTTATAACTGCTGTTAAATACGAAATAGTGGCTAAAATTATAAAATAATGATTTCCTAGATTTTTGTACCTTGGTGTGGGAGGGGCGCAATGCAGTTACGATTTGGTGTTCAAAAGGTTAAAGCATAGGGCCCAGCACTGACCCCTGTGGGGCTCCTGCTCTAATATCAAGTAGTTTAGATGTCTCTTCACCTTCTTTACTTGGAAAAGTCTTTCTGATAAATAAATAAGAAATCGGTAAAGGAAGAGAGCTGTGAGGTAGGGCTTTTTTGAGCTTTAGAATTTGACCCTGGTGCCATGCTTTATCAAATTTTGTTTAAATTAAGTAATTAATATTGCATTAAAAACTTCTAATCTACAAACTGAATTAAAAAGGCATGTCATTAGAGAAGCCAATAATTTGGTAGCTATCATATTTATATCACCTTCAGTGTATAAATGTCCATTGTAATCTACCAATAGGTATATAATTACAAGATCAAGTTATTTTGGTGCTACCTAACTGGGTTGGCAATCATCCAGTCCCAGTTAATTTATAGCCCATTATTCTCTTTAGCATATAAATTGTTTGTACCACTTACTGTAGGAAGCTAATAGGACATTTTTGAGCTATTTTAGACTTACCTGTACTGCCATACTGTATAATTAGCTGGGTTTAGTTCTACTGCATCTTTTGTCAGGTGTAGGGCTCGTTCAGACCTCTCATTGTTTTGAAGTATGGCCCGGAAATAATCATATACATCAACAACTGAAATGGTATAGTATTTCACATGAATTAATATGAAGGTGACTACAAGAGTGTGTGTGTGTCTGTATGTGTGTGTGTGACTATAAAAGTAGAGGAAGACTAAAGAAATGATGGATGGACTGTGTGAAAGCTGATGTGGCTAGAGAGAAGAGGACTGCTGAAATGACGAGTGCCTAACAGAGAAGTATGGCAGTAGACATGCAACAGTTTGGTGTTAATTCCCAAATACATTGGGATAAGGGTAGGTGAATGATAATAACATTAGGTTAATTACTACCTATCAAATGTACATGAAGTTGTAACAATGTATTTAACCACTTGTTTTTATCAAAAGTACAGGAAAATCATTTTAAATAGGTTGAGATTACACTGAACATGTATTAAGTACTCAAGTTAAATTAATCACCATGTTACTACAAAAATAATCAAGTTATGTTAATGAACACAAAGTTTTTATGACTTGTTTGTCCTTTCAAAACTGAAGGTTATAATGAATTTCTCATCATTAAGAGTTTAATATTATTATAAGAGGTAAACTGATGAGTAATATGTGTACGTACATTTTTCTGAATGGGCAATGACTACGACTAGGTTAGGTCCCTCGTCCTCCGGCACTGGAGTCACGTCGTTCCATTCCGGACGGTCCTTGTAGTACGTCCACGCGACGTCGCTATCCCCGCTGTCAGACATACTCACTGCGATTCAAAACCACTACTAGACCACTCAGAATATGTCCTCAAGTGTGTGTTTACTATCGCTGGCTGTAAAGATAATACATGTGCACACAGAGAACGCGACGTGAACAAACAAGCGCTACTATCTAGGCCAAAGGTATTACAGACTTAATTAAACGAGTTGTCTCGTATCTTTATATATACACACAGGTAATTTTTATTTTATTTATTGTGATTACGATTTTAGTAACTTGGCAAGTGGAAAATGGCAAGGCAACTACGACAACAAAACTGACAGTGACAAATCCTATGACGTTTATGACATGACAAAAATTTTTTTTTTTTTATTTCCATCGCCCTTCATGGGCAGGCTAAGGTCTTGGACCATACCGCCTCGTCTTCAGTGACATGACAAAAAAAAAACAAACAAATGACAGACCTTGTGACGTAGACAGCTCGGGATACTAGCATTTTGAGCAAGATGGGGCCTCGACATGAGCCAATTAAGTCTAATTTCGACTTTATTAAAAGTTCATGTGAATCATATCGTACACCGGGTGCAACAACGTCATAAGTAACAAATAACGTACATGTATGATATTGCTGCACCTGATGAAGTCGCATGTTTGACATCATTTGTGATCAATAACTCATTTTAGTTATTTGTGACGTTATTGCATCCGGTGCGCGATAAATAAAAACATTTTTACAAAATATAAAACCGACTTCGACAAAAAATAAAAGACAAAAAAGTGAAAAATAAACTTGAGAAGAAAAATTTGGTTTCTGAAGTCGGTGACTTGTTTGATTTAATTTTTTTGCCACCGCCTTCAAAAGTTTATTTTTCACTTTTTTGTGTTTTATTTTTTGTTAAAAAGTGTTTATTTTTCACTTTTTTGTGTTTTATTTTTTGTTAAAAAGTGTTTATTTTTCACTTTTTTGTTTTATTTTTTGTTAAAAAGTGTTTATTTTTCACTTTTTTGTGTTTTATTTTTTGTTAAAAAGTGTTTATTTTTCACTTTTTTGTGTTTTATTTTTTGTTAAAAAGTGTTTATTTTTCACTTTTTTGTGTTTTATTTTTTGTTAAAAAGTGTTTATTTTTCACTTTTTTGTGTTTTATTTTTTGTTAAAAAGTGTTTATTTTTCACTTTTTACTGATGTACACATGTGCCTACCCTTTCACAACGTAAGTACCGGCGTGATGTTATGTTATGGTGTAACTGTAAACATTAAACAGACATGGGATTTCAGCAATCCCAATCCATTTGCTATCATTTATATGAAGGGTGTAAAAGTACCCTTAACGCAAACGAAGGGCATTTGTTCTCCCCACTACTGCGATATTTTTTTTTGTTTTAGACCATACCTGGGAACCCCCTAGTTACGGAGATATTGGGGGTCAAAGCTCCAAATTTTTCACAGCTGTTTTTGTAAATACTACTTTTTCAGGTTAAAACTTTACTTAAATTACCTCCATGACCCTTTTACTATTCAAAGCATCCACTAGCACAATGTTTTAAGAGTGCTACCTACATTGAGTTTTACCGTAAAATGAAATTTTCGACTCCATAAAAACGGAGTTATGCCCGAACATACAAAAAATAAACCGAATATATAAAAAAAATATATATAAACATCCGAATTGAGAAACTCCTTCTTTTTTTAGAAGTCTTTTAAAAACAAGATCACTATGAGATGAAGGAATGGATGGGATGATGGTGATGATGTTTTTTGCAATGAGGTATACGCAGTGATCAAAAGCGCCTAGCTAATTACGATGTCAAGAAATGATTACGATGTCAACATTAGCGGCATAACATAGGTAGGTTAGGTAGGTACGTTTTATTCTAGGAAATGTATAAACTCGTCATGAAAAAACATTTTGTTTGGAAAATAATATAATTATAAAAATACTACCATGTAGGCAAATAATTTATGTTAACAACTATCAGGTAACAAATGAAGAGGAATCATTCTATGCATTTACAATTTTTAATTAAATATTCTAGCTTTTAACTTCTCGCATATTACCAGCCGTAGGCAAGGCCGAGTCCATTTGTGTAAGTCATGTGGGACACTGTAGGTGCGGCCGAGTATGCCACTCCGAGAAGACCAGCAGTAGCCACCTTGCAAAAAAGAACACAGTATCATTACAAAACCGTTTTCAGAAACATAGATTTCTCACACATAGAACTTTATATTTGTGACATGGTGTTCAGTCATTATTATTAGTAGGTAATTGATTGATATTAGTAAGCCAAGGAAGAGTAAAAAACTATTTCGTCCAAGTAGTTATATACCTACCTAATTTTGCAAAGCACATAGGTAATTTAATTTATGATAACGTAGAATACGAACGACATCATGTTTAACGCCGTCGTCGAAACAAACCGTGAAATTTTTAAAAATGTAAGTACATTTATCAAAATATCTAAGTACCTAACTAACCTCTAACTACCTATGTAGGTAGGTTTGTAATTACTAATTACCTAAGTAAGCTAGTTCTCTAAAGATCATCATGTGTGTCTAGTCTTTTCCTAAGAATGTCGGGGTCGGCTTCCAGTCTAACCGGATGCAGCTGAATACTAGTATTTTACATGGAGCGACTGCCTATCTGACCTCCAAAACTCAGTTAGTACTGGGTATGGAGCACAATAACCAGGTACTGGGTAATAGGTACAATACGTTTTGATACGACTGGTTGTCACTGTTGTAAGGCTTTTTGGGTCACTGGCTACCTGTAAGGCTGTCAAAGTCGTCGACTGTCAAAGATCTGGTAGCCGAGACCGACGGCTTGATGTGGTCTCCGAGTCCCGGAGGAAACTCGGTATGTAATGGGTGGTTACCCATCCACACTCCAACCTAGGCTAGCACGACTTAACCTAAAGATCGATCTGTGCGGCTGTTCTGTTCAGTCTCTATATAGGTATTGGACCGTAATAAAGATAATACCTACATAATTAAATACATGAATACACAATATATTAGATCTAACTCGCTAGTTCTGTTACGAATCTAAATGAGGTGATACAGCATTAAGCTTTATCATTATCGTAAAATAGATCTCGGTCACAACTTATGCACACCTACCTACGTGGGAAACCAAAGGTGTTGAAAAGTGGTTTTCAAATTAGTCACTAATTTAATTCACCGTATCTACATACTCAGAAACGGATTGTCAATTTCAAACACAAAACCACTTCTTATCGGTATTTAGCAATCTGTGATTCTACCCTTTGAAAGGGTGGTGCATGTATTTAAATCGATATCAGAATATTCCCTTTTTTTGAACAAAATTATGCACACTAAATAAACCAAATTCAATATACTATTTAATGGTACGTGCAGAACTGTTTGACTGAACTGAAAAAAACAAACCTAACATAACTTATTCTAACCTGAACGATTTACAGTGCATTGGTAAACTATTCGTATTTTGATAAACTATTCGTTCTTCCGATGCACGAATCACATTTTTGGTGTGAATTCGATAAAAAAAGGTCATCTCGTTTTGTGTGCTTCTTTAGTTTTTTTTTTTTGTAGGACATGTTTGGTTAATCAATTGGTTTTTTTGCACAGCATTCATTTTTCTGGCATGCATTCAGTAAATTAGTGGAGTTACCTAGTATGCTGAAAAATTATACAGATATGCATTTAATAAAAATATCCCCTTTGAAAGCCACTAACAACGCAACGCTGTCGGTGTGGCGGAGTTCAAACGCAAATAAAATAATCATCGACACGACAAAGAAAAAGTACAGAACGGGTTGGCATCTAGGTACATTTATGGAGTAGGTACTTAAGTATTCCTTTAAATTAGCTTACCTTAGCAACGGGAGCGACACCAACATGGGAGACCAGCGGGGATGCGTAGCCCGCGTATCCAGGTGTGTAGGCGAGGCCAGGGTTGCTCACGCGCACATCAGATTTACGGACGCTCGAGAATGGGGTGTCGATCGATTTCGAGTATGTCGACACCTATATCAAAGAAATAAATTTCTTGAAAACAGAACACTGTTACTTAACATAACACTACGCTTGTATTTATCGAAGGGCAAGGTAGAGGTTTAAATATATAACTAAATTGTATTTTTAAGATAATTGCCTTAATCGAACTCCAAATTCTGTGCTGTTTTGACATTCTAGTAGAAAATAACACTAAGCGTACTGGAAATAGAACCTAGGACGTCATGTTCAGCCGTCGCACTTGCGACAACTAAACCCACGAGGCAGTCGGTGTACAGTCAACATTCCTGGTTACTAACAAGTTATTGGAGAGTGGATAAGTTTTATTTTTTTCCCGACTACGGCAAAGCCAAAAGGAAGGGTCGGAAAGGAAGTCGCATGCCACCTTGCTAATGGCAACTAGCAGCTGGCTTCTGTATCAATAAGAACACCATGAAGGAGCATCAGGTATCAGTGGCATACGACTTCTTTAACAATTATACTTATCATTAGGTGATTTACTAAAAAATAATTAAAGAATTATTTTCTTGTTTAGGTACTACTTTTATGACGAGAGAACAGCGGTGGCCCAGTGGTGTCGGCCCCGACTTACGAACAGTAGGCCGTGGGTTCGAATCAAGGCAGGCGCATTACTTTCTATAATTTATTTCATCACCGCTACTCTCAAAACGGTGAAGAAAAACATCGTGAGGAAACCGGCATGTCTTAGAATCAAAAAATTCGAAGACATGTGACATCTACCAACTAGCACTGGGCCCGCGTGGTGGATTATAGCCCAACCCTCCTAGAGAGGAGGCCTGAGTCCCTGCAGTGGGAACATTATAGGCTAATGATGATGATGACTTTTAGGACCGCGGTTTTATTAGTCTGCGATTTTATTTATAGTCGAGTTTTAGTTTTTTAAACTTATTTTTTTTTTTGAATTTTATTTTTGTGTGTTTTTGTTAGTAGCCGTAGGTAAGGAATATTTTAAAGAATAATCTTCTGAAAGATTAAAAATATTAGCTGAAGTCCTGTACGAAATGTTAAGCTACTTCTGTTCCTGGACCGTACAATTTATACTGGATAACTTCGAGTGAAAATAACATAGCTTGAACTTTCCGAACCTTATAAAGTTCGTATCTTGCACCGTTAACAAATAATGAGATATATTACCTGGCCAAGATTGAACGGTGACCTCAGGATATTGGAGTGCTGAGAGGTAACTGCTGGTTGAGCAGGGTAGTTGTTATACGGGTTCCAACCTCCATAGGCGTAGGGAGAGCTGTACACTGGAGAAACCAGCCCAGCGTGGCTGGCGGCTGCTAGGCACACCAAGAATAGTGACTGGAAAGAAACACATCTATTCTTAAGCAGTTTTAACAAAGGGAGAGTATTATAGGGGCACCAGAAATAAGGGTGATCAGTTCTTAACTTTCAGTTTAACTTCTCCTTTTATTTGTCATTGATTTACCTAATAAAATAATTACGACATGTTATTAACAAGTTATTAGTTATTGTTACATGTTATTTATCTACAGTTAGCCAACTTAAAAAATAGATGCTAAATATGACCGTTCCAGAAGGAAAAGACATCAACGCCTGCACTTTTACTCGAAACAGTGACGTCAATAGTTAGGCGTTGTATTAAGTTAATATTAGGTACCTGACGGTAAAATAATATATGAAGCCAGTCAACTTACTTTTAAAAGCATATTTAGTGTTTGACCGCTGAAAGCTCAGAACGATATGTTTGAATCGGCAAACGCGTTAGCCTTTTATACTGGCCCAGTATGTCAACATGTTAGAATGAAGGGCCACATGTGATAAGGTGATCGTAATATAATGTATGACAGCATTCATTGTAAGCGTGCCCAGAGCTTTGGAAAAAGCGCGCACGCGCAGGGGTGTGGCCGTATACATATGTATGTACGCCAGGACAATACACTGACACAGCCGGTGTGGTACCTAGACACATATTTACAAATTATTACTAATGTCCTCAATAAAGTCGTATAGGTATATCATTGCATTGCATGAAAGTAAAGTTAAAAGCAAAAGGCTTTAGGTAGGTACCTACCTACTTCTGTTTTCAGTTTTATTTATTTTGAGAAAAATTTAGGAAAGGAACTCTTAGCGAGCATGATAATGGACCTTTGTTGTAGATATCTAATAAAGTTAAAATTAAGTATTTTAAACTAAATGAAACTTGTCCACGGGGACGCATTATACTATTATAAGATAGATGTAGAAATGAAATGTAGGTACGAGTACTATTATTCCAGATTCCCAGATACCTATCATGGATGTTTTTTTACATAATGTGTGTTTTTTGTACATAAACTGTAGATAGGTTCGTAAAAAAACATTTCGTAAAAAAAAGCCCTTTAGGCTCCTAGTACTAGCCTCCACTGTCCTTTCGTCCGTCCGTCTGTCTGTATGTCAGCGGGTTCACTCGCACTTGGCCGGTTTGTTTGCCTAGATTTACTTACCCTACCACAATAAAATCATTTTGACTGGGGCATGCCTTGTCAAAAGTCACAGGACAACTTACCTACTAGAATAATTGATTAAGTATCTAAATTGCAGCTGCCAGAAGTTGGACTCTTGTAGGTACTATAGCTACCTGAGTACCTGCGGACCTACTTGCAGGACTCCTACCTACTCAACCGCTGCTCTACCCAACCAACCAAGAGGTGCAACGTATCATGCCTAATAAATTGCGAGTTATTTAAAGTAATAGGATTATAGGTAATTGCCACCAATTAGGAGTTAAAACATAATCGTTGCAACATAATATTCTAGTCACAAACTGTGTTTTTTAACCATGTGTAAAAGAATCTCATGCTAACTCTTCTTATACGATTTATGGAGAGAAAGGAGTCTGACTCTTACTAGAATCCTACATACCGACTCAAACTCAAATGTTCGTATCTTTATAGTTGAGAGTGTGGGTCAATGGCATTTTTACATTCCCTGTATACCTATTAAAGGTAGGTACCTCATTAAGCATAACCAGCTAATAAAAAAACAAGGATGCATGTATTGCATCAGCGGACAAAGCATAAAAAAGCATAGGCATAGGCTATGCTATGAATGTTGCTCCCATAGCCTACGTAGATAGCAACACATTTTAACAATAATCTCCGTCTATATCTAGATCAAGTTCGTCAAGTTTTATCCACAGGTGACATAGGTGAATTACTTATAATAGGAGTAATGGCTGTATTGGCCCAGTTCGGTAAGATATTATTATATCTTTCTAGAACTTTTCGATACTAGCAATTTGTAGATCAATATTATTTTATCGATAGAAGTCGATATTCCAGAGGATAAAGGTACCTTTCTCAAGTTTTTTCAGTAGAGACACACTTATCCATCACTCTTGTCGGGATGTGGCATGCCTTCTGCGTCCATACATTACCTACCTATCTATTATTCGGTATCTCATCAGACAGCTCCTTTCTTGCCATATTATCATCCTTTACACAACCTACATTCATCGTTACTTTGGTCTTGCTCTACTTTTATACCTTTCCGCATTAATTCTATAGATATGTTGTTACCTTAACACTCACTTGCAAGAAAGATTTTTATCTTTTTAATGCCACTTTAAATCCTAATGTTTCATTAAAGCATTGCAGGAAAGAAAATAAGATGCATTTTAAAGCTCCTTTAATGTTAATTATGGAAATGTCAAACTTATCTAATGAAGTGTCAAACCACCAATTAACGGTATTTTGTATTGCACGAAGCGACTTTAGCGCATCAGCGCTCATTAAATTACATTTTAGAGGTTATCATTTTTAATAGGTCGACGACGGGCCATTAAACCGATTTTACGTAGTGTTTAATTTTATTTTCGCTGCTGAATATGTCGTTGACCAGCCTATCGTCGCTGTCTGATCCAGAAGATGTTCCTCGCCGCCGCCAGATCCCAGACAGAATAACTTTATTCGAAAAACATGATGAAAAAGAGTTCCGGTTGCGCTACCAAATTTCAAAGGAGGCAGTGCTGCAGCTTCGAGACCGCCTCAATCTAGAGCCACAGACCCTGAGGAGTAAGGCCATTTGTGGTCTTACCCAGCTTCTAATCTGTTTGTGGTTCTTCGCGACGGGGACCTTCCAGATGGTACTAGCTGATCTGACGAACATAAACAGCTCTACAGTTTGCCGGATTGTACAAAAAGTGTCTTGCAAGATGGCTGCATTAAGCTCCACCTATATCAATATGCCTGAAAGGAATGAGCTCCGAAAAGTAGCTTAAGATTTTTATACCATTGATGGGTTCCAACGTGTGGCAGGAGCTCTTGACTGCACTCATGTAAAGATCAACAGCATTGGTCATCAGCTGAAATGTTCCACCGCAGAAAAGGATATTTTTCCATAAATGTTCAAGTTGTGTGTGATGCATCACTAAAAATAAGGGATATTATAGCTTGTGCTCCGCTTGGGCGGAGCCCCGCCGTGTTCTCGTAGCGGCGATCGGCGGCGGCGACCTCTCGCGCCCGGCCCTGGTGCAAGCCATGGTCCGGGGCGAGGAGGAATGGGACGCCGTCGCCTCCTTCTGCGAAGCAGTGATGCTGGCGAAGGAGGTGGCGGAACGCGAGAGGGAGAGAACCTCTCGTCCCAGCCGCCGCGGGAGGCGCTCCTGGCGTCGGGAGCCACGTGATGACCTCCGGCCACCGTAGACGCGGGCCTGTGGACGGTGAGTGATGGGCTAACTCGCCGTCCGTCCGTCTCACGACGAAAACAGGCCGTGTCGACGGCGCGTTCGTGTTCCACGCGCGCCTCAAAGAGATGTCAGCAACATGGGAGGGGCCCGAAAGGGCCGACGCCTGTCGGGGCTGCGGGTAGTCCTCTGGTTATCGCGGCCTCGACATAGAGGGCGAAGAAGGAACATGGGTGGTTTTTAGTCAGTAGAAGTCTGACACTCCCTTTCGCTCTGCCCAAGAGCGGGAGGGGTTATTCTATGATTTTACACCCACCAAAAAAAAAAAAAAAAAAAGGGATATTATAGCTCGCTGGCCCGGCTCGGTGCACGATTGCATCATTTTCCACAACTCACATTTATGTGCAGATTTCGAGAGGGGCAAATATGGAAACTACCAGCTATTGGGGGACAATTATTACACAAATTGTGAATACTTTTCAAAACAAAACGCAACCACTCGTTCATTCCATTCAAATTTTAAATTTAATGTTGGCAACAATGTTTAATGCTCTCATTAGTTAAAGGATCAGGTTTTTAGCTTAAAGTAGTTTGATGCAACAAACTAATGAAATCATTATTTTAATGATTTCATTAGTTTTAAAATTTGATTAAATTTAAAATTTGAATGGAATGAACGAGTGGTTGCGTTTTGTTTTGAAAAGTATTCACAATTTGTGTAATAATTGTCCCCCAATAGCTGGTAGTTTCCATATTTGCCCCTCTCGAAATCTGCACATAAATGTGAGTTGTTGAAAATGATACAATCGTGCACCGAGCCGGGCCAGCGAGCTATAATATCCCTTATTTTTAGTGATGCATCACACACAACTTGAACATTTATGGAAAAATATCCTTTTCTGCGGTGGAACATTTCAGCTGATGACCAATGCTGTTGATCTTTACATGAGTGCAGTCAAGAGCTCCTGCCACACGTGGGAACCCATCAATGGTATAAAAATCTTAAGCTACTTTTCGGAGCTCATTCCTTTCAGGCATATTGATATAGGTGGAGCTTAATGCAGCCATCTTGCAAGACACTTTTTGTACAATCCGGCAAACTGTAGAGCTGTTTATGTTCGTCAGATCAGCTAGTACCATCTGGAAGGTCCCCGTCGCGAAGAACCACAAACAGATTAGAAGCTGGGTAAGACCACAAATGGCCTTACTCCTCAGGGTCTGTGGCTCCAGATTGAGGCGGTCTCGAAGCTGCAGCACTGCCTCCTTTGAAATTTGGTAGCGCAACCGGAACTCTTTTTTTTTCATCATGTTTTTCGAATAAAGTTATTCTGTCTGGGATCTGGCGGCGGCGAGGAACATCTTCTGGATCAGACAGCGACGATAGGCTGGTCAACGACATATTCAGCAGCGAAAATAAAATTAAACACTACGTAAAATCGGTTTAATGGCCCGTCGTCGACCTATTAAAAATGATAACCTCTAAAATGTAATTTAATGAGCGCTGATGCGCTAAAGTCGCTTCGTGCAATACAAAATACCGTTAATGGGTGGTTTGACACTTCATTAGATAAGTTTGACATTTCCATAATTAACATTTAAAGGAGCTTTAAAATGCATCTTATTTTCTTTCCTGCAATGCTTTAATGAAACATTAGGATTTAAAGTGGCATTAAAAAGATAAAAATCTTTCTTGCAAGTGAGTGAATGTGTTAAACATCATCAACCAAGAATGCCGTAGTATTCATCAGTCATATTATTCGGATACCTTGTAGACATAATGCCAAATTCTAGCACAACTCACAGGTAGTCTATACTATTCATATGTTTGCCTAGATCCGTCTCCTAGGTTGACGGTCCTTGCTAAGGCGTGGGGCGTCCCCACAGAACAAATAATTATCTGTTTTGTGGGCGTCCCATAATCTCATGATAGCATGCCTGACCGTTCGTAATCGTAGCAGTAAAATACCCGACAATAGTCAGTCGTTCAAATAAAATAATAGTATGTTATTGAACCGAACCGATGGGCTGGCTTCCCTCACGGAGTCCCGGTTGATAACTTTCTACGCATCTTGAAGCACGGATTAGTTACGTATGTCTTGCAAAAAGGTACCATAATGAGATATCCATTGTCAAAGATTATTTTACATGAAGTAGTACAAAATCTAAGTTATAAACAATGAAACAAATAAAAGTAATTTGATTTGAAACTTCTCTAAACTAAATAAATCAAGTAAATTTGTAATAATCAAATTTGGCTAATACAATTTCCATATTGCCAGCACGTGTTAGATTGTTAGACAGACAGGGCGCGGTTCGCCTTGTCTTTTATTCATTACGAACTGATCTGTGTGACCTAAACCCGTCAGCCCAGACTATTATCTACCTACGTTAAATTGGATATTTAGACATGCCACAAGCCTATACGATGTCGTCAGACATACATGTGCAGTTTAAAGTTATAAAAATAATTGGAGCTGTGGTACATACATCATACCGCTACTCAGTTTATGGGGCAAATTAGCAAACCAGAACGATTTCTAGGCAATAATTACATTCGTCACGCTGTCCCCTCGGGGCAAGCCAAGTGCATCGTCACACTAACTGCAATTCAGTTCTCCGTGCATTTTGCTTAGTGGCTGGTCTTACATGCCATTTGTGCGCGAAAATGTTTTTATTTGATACACGCTTTACATTACTTCTCTGCACTATGATTGTTACCAAGGCAGAACGATGGTATTCGGCGGCAATCTTTGAAAGGAGAGACGCTCTCCACAATTTTTCCAATCCGGAATTTAGAAAGAATTACAATATGCAAGATCGGTTCATGCCGCTAATGTTAATTGATCCTAAAAAAACTGAAAATAAACACCACAACTTCGTTACTACATCTACCACTTTCAGTAACGATATAAGGAGCGATAACAATGTATCTTATTTTAATTCTGATGACGTCATAATAAATTACAATAACACAATAGAAAACACAAATGTTTTGAAAAGGGTACGACCTAAAAGAAAACTTATTCGCAAAAAGTGCCCTGTGGTGAGGCGGTCTAAGCAGATAAATTCAAAACAGAAGTCTAAATCAAGGTTCCTAGAAGTGTTCCATGTCGTGGAGTTTGATCACGTCTCCTGTACATCTAGCAGTGGGCTAGAAGGGACGTGCCTACCTGAAGCAGAGTGCACCGATTCCGGAGGTGCTACCATGGGGACTTGTGCTGATGGGTACGGCACTTGCTGCGTTAGTAAGTAATATCCAGTACTTTTAAGTTGCTGCTGTTTTTGTTTTACGAGTGTAGTAGCAATATAATTATAATGACCAAATTATTTCTTAAAAATGTAAATGTTCCAGCTCAATTTAGATGTGATGACCGCTCTGCTGCGGAGTCAGGGTGGTTCACTAACCCAGACTTCCCGTCCCCGAGCACTGAAAGACTGTCCTGTGCTTTTACTTTGGACAAAGCTTCTGAAGACATCAAACAGATACGTTTGGACTTTCTGAATTTTGAGGTAAGGACGGATATTAGATATTTTAGCCGGCACGGTTGGCTGGCGCAGTGGCTGAGCGATTGGACTGCTGCGCAGCGTGTCGCGGGTTCGATCGCCGCACGAAACAAATATTTGTATGACCTACAGATAGTTGTTACGGGTCTCGGTGTTTGGTATATGTACCTATGTGAGTTTAAATGTTTGTAAACGCACATAGGATACATGATAAATTCCTAGTGTGGGGCAACGTTAATGCTAAGTCAATGTCACCTGCATCCCATTTAGCCAATAGTCAATGTTTTTCCAGAACGATCCCTACGAAAAATACTATACGTCCTGTACGAAACTACGAATACGGGCATGGCACTATTCATCCTTTAAACAAGGATTTAGATTTTTAAAATCAAATAACAATTGTATCATTTCAGCTTCTGCCACCTACAGAAGGTTCCTGTCAAGATGATCAGTTTATTGTATCAGGACAAAATATTAATAGCATAATACCGATCCTCTGCGGCATCAATTCTGGTCAACACGGTAACAAACACACTCAGTATTATATGCATTTGCACTTTTCTTATTCATATTTTTATTGGTCCTATGTTCGATTCCTAAACGGGGAGAAAATTGTTACTGAGTTTTTCCACGAATTACAGCAGCAGCCTTAATTTCTGCCGGTTGGATTGCTATGGGCTCACCTTCTACATGGGTCTTAATTTGTTAAACCTAAGAAAATACAAAAGTGCGTTGGTGTTACGCTTCAGAGAGTACGTACGGGCATGTTTTTTTTATACCAAAACTTGTTTTCAGTTTACATTGAAGTTGGTGATGTCGACGGACCGATTTATCTAACGTTCCAAACCGTTTCCTCCGATAGCAGACTATTTGCAATTAAGGTGACGTACCTATCTGCTTAATATTTCTATTTTCGATATGGTTCACTTAGTTAGACGAAGCCAAAGACTGAATACGACTCCCAATTGTGGGAAAACCTGTCTGTAGGTAAGCCATAATAATTATGTACAAATATACAAGGTGTAAACGAACCCTTCACGAACTCGTCAGCCAAATTTTATTTTAATTATTCCTGGGAAACGACTTTTACGTGTGAAGAATCACGTACCTGTAACTCAATGTAACGCACCTAAAACTTTGCGCTGATCTATGCATTGAATATACCTATTATTTAAAGTAGTTAAAGTTTAGACAAAGGTAGGTATGGTCCAAAACAAAAATTAAATCGCAATGGCGTGGTGAACTTTTTACACCAATCCATAGCAGTCTTACGAAAGAGTATCCTATTACCGACAATTACTTACCTATTACCCAATACTAACTGGGTTTTGGAGGTCAGATTTATGCAGCCCTTCTATTAAAATACTGGCTTTCAGCTGCATCCGAATAGAATAGACTGGAAGCCGACCCCGACATACTTGGAAATGGGTTAGGCACATGAGGATTGGTAAAAGTCATGGGAATCGAACCCCGCAAAGTAAACGTAACACATCAACCAATTACTCAATCCAGTGTGCCATTCTGCCAACCGTTCCGTAGTCACAGAATAGTGCAGTGTTAGGAACTCAAAAAATATATTTATCTGAGATCAGCTAGTAATGTTAGGTAGGTAGGTACTGTTCACGCATTCCCTTTTATACCTTTTACAGGTAACGCAGTTGACGTCTTCAGATGATCTAGCTGCACCTTCAGGTTGTCTGCAATACTACACAGAATCTCAAGGATACTTGGAATCCTTCAATTATCGAGATAAATCTGACATCGTCATTGCAAGAATCCCGAGTTATTTAGTACGTATTCTATTCTATTTGCTAGGTAGCAGGGGCGTAGCTACCGCCGTATCAATTATACGGGGCCCCCGACGTGCGTAGGCAAAAATCAATTAAAACTTCCCATTTTTTTTTGTATTTCAGAAATGACAAAAGTAAAAAAAAAATGGAAAAAGTGACGATAATAACGAGTGTGTTGATAATTATGATGAATACTATGCAACATTTTTTATTTTTTGTGCAAACAAATTTTTATACGGGGCCCCGCAAAGGCACGCTACGCCACTGCTAGGTAGGTAGTAGGTCAGTGTGGAAAGTTAAAGTGGGTCCGGGAGGGGAAAAGCCCCAAATATTGATTGAATTTTTACTTTGAAGCAGTTTTTGGTTTTTGCTAAACTGCTATGCAGGTTTCCTAACCTCTTTTTTCCACGCTGTTGATTGGGAGTATTTGGAAGTTATAAATACCTACATATTTTCTGAAAATTTCTTTCAAATTCGACTTAGTTTTGCCGAAAGTGCGCCCAGTTGAAAGTATGCATGCATTTCAATTTCAGAACAATCTTAATTACGCTATGTGCATAGAGCGTAAAGCAGAGATCTGCAGTGTTACATACACCAACACCGGCAACATACAGATTGTCAATTACGACACATGTAAGTTCACATAATGCCCACTTTACCTATTACCATAATCACTGTGGCTGCATACAAATATAATTCACCCTGCATTATTGTGCAGTATAATTATATGCCCAATTGACCGTAGACAATAGTTAATTTTACTTATTCCGACTCCGTGGTTATTATATTGTGATTGTGACTATGACAAAATTAATCATGTTTTCTGCAACTCACTAATAAGTTCCTTTTCATTTAAAGTCCAGAATGGCATTAAATGAACTTGTACTGGAGGTAGTTTCTGCCTACCCCCATGGGAAGGCGTGAGTATAGGTATCATGCTTTTCCTAATTACCATTCTTATTTTGAATTTAACAAATTGCTTGACCCCGTACTGATTTTCTTATTCAGGATAAAACCGCAAAACGACTTCTGAACCAAATTCCCGGCTACGGGCTTGAATTCATTTTAAACGCTATAAAAGTAGCTTAAATTGATGAGAACGTGAAGAACGATAGCTTAAGGTGGAAGCTCACATCTGGCCCGCGAAATTCTAATTTTCTTACGTTTTTGGCAATTTGCAGGCCAATGCTTGGTTGTATGTTTATGAAAATTTGATTTGCGACTGTAAGACGTATGAAGTTACCGAATTATAACCATCAAAATTATCAATACAACCCTCCAAGTTCATTTTCATGTCAAGATTGATTTTTGCATGTAAAAGTCATTCTTTAGTAATTTAGTCGTCGTTCTTTAGTAGTTAGTAATTTTGATGGTTATAATTCGGTAACTTCATACGTCTTACAGTCGCAAATCAAATTTTCATAAACATACAACCAAGCACTGGCCTGCAAATTGCCAAAAACGTAAGAAAATTAGAATTTCGCGGGCCAGATGTGAGCTTCCACCTTAATAACTGATTGTACTGTAGCAATAAGTCAGTTTTTACCCGACTGCGCGACGCAAAGGAGGGTAATGTGTTTATCAGTCTATGTATGTATGTTTCTATGTGGCGTTCTAGAGACCAAATGCGTAGGCCGATTTTGATAATTCTTACGTCAATCGATCCGTCTTAAACTTGCGAGTGTCACTAAAGACATGACAGTAATGAAAATTCACCACAGCGACAAGCAGACGCCATATTGCCAAAATTTAAAAAAAAATAGTCGACGTACTATGTCAAGTGGGGTGTCGTTGAATAGGTATTTTAAAATCATCTTTAGATTTAAAGTTGTTTAACAAAACAGTAATTCTCGCTAATTTTCTTACCTATTGATTTAAGTTTTTATTTCAAGTATACAGGATGTAAATTAACCGTGTACATCAAACTAAGTAACCCTACGCAAAAATTTTTGCTGGGAAACGACTTTTTTTTTGGGGTCAAAAATCACATATTACGGTAAAACTCAATGTAGCACTATTAAAACATTGTTTTAGTGGGTGCTTTGAATAGTAAACGGGTCATGCAGGTAATTTAAGTAAAGTTTTAACCTGAAAAACTAGTATTTACGAAAACAGCTGTGCATAATTTGGAACTTTGACCCCCAATATCTCCGTAACTAGGGGGTTCCCAGGTATGGTCTAGAACCAAAAAAACATCGCAGTGGTGGGGAGAACAAGTGCCCTTCGTTTGCGTTAAGGGTACTTTAAGACCCTTTATAATATAATTATACAAACAAAAAACAGTAAAAAGGATGAAGAACAAATATTTTTGGTAAATAAATACTTTTATTCATCGCCAAGTCGCCGAGTAAAAAAAAGTTTACCACCAAGCTCGATAGATGGCGTTGTTCATTTGATGCACGTTTGTGAATCACGGTGTTAAGATTCTCCGCGTCTACTAATTGAATTCTTTGTAATGGATTTAAGTTTTCATACTTTTTTTTTTGGCGGGTGGAAAATCATCAAATAACCCCTCCCGCTCTTGGGCAGAGCGAAAGGGAGTGTCAGAATTCTACTGACTAAAAACCACCCATGTTCCTTCTTCAACCTCTATGTCGAGGCCGCGATAACTAGTGTACAACCCGCGGCCCTGAAGGGCGTCGGCCCTTTCGGGCCCCTCCCATGTTGCTGACATCTCTTTGAGGCGCGCGTGGAACACGAACGCGCCGTCGACACTGCCTGTTTTCGTCGTAAGACGGACGGACGGCGAGTTAGCCCATCACTCACCGTCCACAGGCCCGCGTCTACGGTGGCCGGAGGTCATCGCGAGACCCCCGACGCCCGGAGCGCCTCCCACGGCGCCTGGGACGAGAGGTCCTCTCCCTCTCGCGTTCCGCCACCTCCTTCGCTAGCATTACTGCTTCGCAGAAGGAGGCGACGGCGTCCCATTCCTCCTCGCCCCGGACCATGGCTTGCACCAGGGCCGGGCGCGAGAGGTAGCCGCCGCCGATCGCCGCTACGAGAACACAGCGGGGCGCCCAAGCGGGACCCACCTCCACTATGTGCTTCACCGTGTCCTCCGGCCGATCCTCACAATGGTGGCATCCGGGCGTTTCCTCCCGCCTGATTCGGTGCAGGTACCTCCCGAAACAACCGTGTCCGGTGAGGACCTGCGTCAGACGGAAGGTGAGGGCGCCTTGGCGCCTCTCTAGCCACTCCTCAAAGAGGGGACTTACCGCCACTATCGTGGCGTGCCCTAAGTTTTCATGCTTTAGAACTGATTTTAGCTCACTAACTGCCGCATTCAGAGAGCTTTAATGATTACTTAGGCCATCACTTAGTAAAGGTTTTGACAGTTTTGTCATATAAAAATAGGTATGTCAAATCTTTACTAAGTGACGGCTTAAGTAATCATTAAATATATCTGAGTACCGCAGTAAGAGAGAATAGTTAACTGACTTTAGTACGTACGTAAATTTGATATCACCGATAAAAAAAAAAACCATTACCATCGAGTAGGGTATCAAAATGAAGGGTTTTAAAAGGAGATTACAAAAATATATGACATTTATATGTTTAAAATAAATTCAAAGTCACAAAACCTATAAACAAACACAAAAGTTAAATCATCTGCGAAGAATTTTACGCGACCAACGAAAGAACAAAAATAAAACTAAAAAGTTGAAAATAAAAAAAAAATGGTTAAAAAACTAAAAAACCCGACTGAGAAAGCTGAAAAGCAAAAAACAAGGACATTTTAAATTAAACAAAACTTGGAAGCAGGCGGGGTTCATTTGAATATTAAATTAAGAAATGAAAATAGAATGGACCCTGCCTTCTTCCAAGTTTTGTTTAATTCAAAGTGTGCTTGTTTTTTACTTTTCAAGTTTTTTTTTTATATTAGTTTTACCTTGTTTAGTTTAGGTACCTACCTTATTGAGTTTTTCACTCACCCGTTATTCATCAAAAGTAGGTAGGTACGGATTCCCTGATACACAAGCGCGGGAAGTAGACCCAATTTTCTGTAATAATTTGGATCTCGTTTGTCTAACCTTTATAGACATTAGGTACTCGACTGCACACATACCATTCTTTATGTTGATAGATGGACTGCCAGTGATACCACCTGGGCAAGCTGGGGTGGAAATCCTGAACTGCCCAAACGATTGGTTGCTGATCGCTGCGACTAGGCTCTGCGGCGAACGCCTCAACGATGGCTCTATTTTTCAGGACTTCACTGTAGATGCGCCAGTAACAGGTTTCTCTTTTTTCAGCTTACCTTTTTAGTCTTTCTTCCTTTATCGTGTGATTAGTCCCTAACCTTGACAACTTGGAAAGGTTTCAGACCAAAGCCATCAGATCCATGCTTAACATTCCCAAATGCATACACAACAAATACATCCTACAAGATCTGAAGCTCAAAACGGTGAAACAAGAAATTGTTACCCGTAGTCAAAACTACCAGAAAAAACTGACCAAACACGTCAACTCCCTGGCTGCTGACTTAGCGGGATCTCGAAGTACTGATTACACAAGACTGAGGAGGTGTTCAAACTCTTCTAAACCGATTCTTAATAGAATAAGTGAGAGTGGTCAATCAAGTCAATTCAACAATTCCTGACTGCTAAAAATACCAATTACGGAATAGATTCGAACAGTAGAGCATCTAAATGTCTAAGGACAGATTGTTGCGTTAAGCAGGATACAGAAAAAAAAACTTTAACCTGGTGTCAATTTTTATGCCGCCAACATGACTTTTTTTTTTTTTTTGGCGGGTGGAAAATCATCGAATAACCCCTCCCGCTCTTGGGCAGAGCTAAAGGGAGTGTCAGACTTCTACTGACTAAAAACCACCCATGTTCCTTCTTAGCCCTCTATGTCGAGGCCGCGTTAACTAGTGTACAACCCGCGGCCCCGACGGGGCCAACGGGACACTGACTTGGGGTTTTGTACTTAATTTTTCACAAATATACAGGTACTCATTATCATCATGCTATGAATAGGGCATCTCACCTTTGTGCCATGCTTCCCTGGATGGCGCTATTTGTACTTGACGACTCGCGACAGTCATCATTTGCCTATAATTTTTTCAACCACGTTGGAGTCGGCTTTCAGTCCAGCCAGACTTTCGGGCTAATGGCAGCCTGTAATAAGTTATACTTAACGGCAGTCATTTTCTTATTTATTTTACCCTTTTTTGTTTCAGATAATGGCGCAGGACCTATAGTAGTATGGTTTCGATCTGACGAATCTTACATTGGCGATGGCTTCAAACTGATGTATCAACAGAACTCGTGTAGTACTTAATTATACTTAGTTAAACACAATAGTTATTTTAATAAAAAATGCATTTATTGTCATAATAAATGATTGGTGGTGTACTTAATACTGTTTCTATTCAAATTGACTAAGTTAAGTAAAACATTACCTTTCAACTGAATAAAAATAACTTAGTAACCTTACCAAAAAAAACAAAAATAACGAGTGCATAAAAATGTTTTAAAAATTTGCGGTAATATGGCATGTAAAATGGAATAAAAACAACTATTTTATTTATAAGCTAAGTTCGGAAATGCATTTTTGGCAGACATTGTACGTTTTCTATCCCAACATACATTAAAATACAATAGTTCCTGTTTATTAATACAAATCCAAAACATACTTAAACCATTGCTTAAACCCTCATACTTAAAACAACAAAAATCATGAAGACAATATAAAAACACAATGTTTTGTAAGACAATACAAAGGTCATCATCATGCATTAAAAAAAAAGACACTGGCACAAAGTTTGTATAAAAATAGGTTAAATAAACAGTGTATAAATAACAATTTGTAGACAAAAATATGATTCATTATTTATTTAGGAATAACAATGAATCTAGTTACTTATTTACATAACATGATATCAGTATCTGATTAACTTAATGGATTAACATTTTATCATATTTTTCTCAGACCATTTTTATTTATTGCAACAATTCGTAATTAGTGGGTAGAAGATAAATATTTTCTCTGGCGCGTTATTTATAACATGTCTAGATATCCTCAAAATATTTACAATATTGCCTTACAAAGGATAAGGTATAAACAATTTATTGCAATCTCAAATAATATTCAGGTAAGTGTAAGCAACTGAGACACAGGTTTCTAGCTCAGGTGTCAATTGTCTATAGTTTGTAAGCCCATTTTGTAAATATTTTTGCATTACAATAAAGAATTTCAATTTCCCATATTTAAACACAACATATTACTATTTGTTTTTAACATTACCCTTCTTCTTAAGACCATCTCTAACAATATTATAAAATGAGAGTAAGATTCCAACCATGACAATCCTGAGCAGTCCCATGGAGAAAACTTGTAAGACAACTTGCCAACCACTTTCAATGGATCCTCCAAACAAGGTAGTTAGCAATGTGCCAGAAAGGCTGTATACGGAGTATGTCTTGCCAAACTGAAAAAAAAAAAAATATATTCATACATTTGTTGGTTATACATACACTGAGAATAACAAAATTGTATTTTCCTTAAATTGAATTTTCCTTAACTTTACTACCTATCTGCCGCACTCGGAGAGCTTTAATGATTACTTACGCCATCACTAAGTAAAGGTTTTGACTGTCTTGTCATACAAAAGTATGTCAAATCTTTACTAAGTGACAGCTTAAGTAATCATTAAATATCTCTGAGTACCGCAGTCATCCATAAAAATGATAAGAGTCACTTATATAAGAACAGAAAACTTTATAGAGAAGTTTGTCACTGCAACAAATGGTTGTTGCAGTGACAAACTGGTCTTCTTTCGGTCTGTGCTACTGTATAATACCCAAGCAGAGCTATTGCGTATCTTTTTAAATGTCAGAGGCATCATAGTATCCAACTGTCCATCAATAACTGTCAAATGGTTCCATTTTGTACTGAACCATAACCAATTTGATAGTTAATTGATGGTCACTATGGTAGCCACTGACATTAAAAAGATACGCAATAGCCCTGCTAATCATTCATTTTATTTTCACAGTGGAAATAATGTAATTGAGAATGCATATGCAGAATGCAATGATATGAGAAGAAAGAAAGATGACTGACTAGAGCATAAATGACTTACAAGAGCATCATGAATCATTTGCTTTCCAACATCATCAGCTGAATGCAAGCCAGCTGATCCAGAGATAAGTTTGGTTTCTTCTGGTTTAGTAAGGTCTTCATTTTTCAAGCCAGGAGTGTCAGTATCAGGTGGGAATGAAACTGTCAACCTTACACCTGTACCTATAAGCTCCATAATCACTGACTCTGCTAGCCCTCTGACTGCCCATTTGCCAGCACTGTAAGCACTGTACCCGTATATACCTGGAAATTTTAAGCATCAGACATTGAATACTGTCACACAATTCAATGTTTAAATATCAAATAGCTCAGTAAAGTTACACTACAGGGAAATATAAATCTTAATCTCAGAAAGGATTAGGTTGAATGGAAATATAAAATCAGCTGTAGCTATTTAAAAGTATTTAACTCTAGTAACTTACCAACTAATGCAGCTTCGGAGCTTACAAAAACAATCAGACCTTCATTTCTTGCCTTCATTCCTGGTAAAACATACCGAGTGGGGTAAGCAGTACCGAAATAGTTGAGATCAATCATCTGTTTTATAACATCATCATTTATTTTTTCAAACTCCCCGCATATGCACATCCCAGCACAGTTCACTAACATAAATATTGGGCCAAGCTTTTCTTCTATGGATTTGAAACTTTGTTCTATTGTTTTGTAATCAGAGGTCACGTCTAAGGCGACACATAGTATTTTTTGATTGTTTTTATCCAAGCAATTTGCGGTTATCTCCGCAACAGCACTGGTCAGTTTACCGACGTCACGACCGATAACAGTAACATTAGCCCCAAGCCTCGCGGCCTCCGCCGCCGCAGCTTTACCTATTCCACTAGATCCACCTGTTATGACTACATGTTTACCTTTCAAGTCTTTGTAAAGTACTTTTTTATCCAAAGAGAAATGGATAACAAGCCCCAAAGTGAGTAACACAAATAGAAATACTAAAATGTATATAAACATGGTTTCGTTTTTAAAAATGCACCAAACCCACTTTATAAAAATTTTGAGGGATACAGTTAGAATGTAATGCTTATTTATAGACTGTTCCTAACCACGTAGAACACCTTGAAAAACGTAAAACCGGAGATAGGAAGACTGGTGTTAACGGAGATTTCAGATTCGTAGCTTACAGCAGGCCATCAGTTTGATTGATGACAGCTGACTTCAGACTTTGACATAAATTGAGGAACGCTTGCTCCCAACGCTCCTTCCTCTATGATATTAGGGTAGCGGGGTAGCGACATACCATTGAGATAGAAAGTCTATGGGACAAACAGACAACTAATTATCATTGTTAAATCAATTCTAAAACACGTCACATGCACGCACTCTCAATCAAAACTACTTTTTTTACCTGCTTTTTATGTGTTTTTTCATGAAACTCCGCTTTTATTAAGAGAGATAAAAAAAAAATCACATTATGTCAACACTACGGCAAAAACGACGCTTGCGAGACGTCTATGTCGACTGTTGAGTTTTTTTCGCAATGCCTGACCTTTGCATACTATTTTGTTTATATAGATCACTAGCGGACGTCACGCGAGTGCACCCGCGTAGTTCCCGTTCCCGTGGGAATACAGGGATAAAAAGTAGCCTATGTTACTCAGGGTGAATGTAGCTTTCCAATGGTGAGAGTTTTAGAAATCAGCGCAGTAGTTTTTGAGTTTATTCATTACAAACATACATATACACACACACACACAAAAATACAAATATTTCCTCTTATTATTAGTGTAGATTGTGTATTGTTGTAGAGCATCGGTATTGGTGGCGGTCCCAACTTACGAACAGTACTTCGTGGGTTCGAACCCAGGCAGGTACATTACTTTGTGTAATTTATTTCATCACCACTGATCTCAAAACGGCACATAAAAACATCGTGAGGAAACCTGCATGTCTTAGAACCAAAAAAATCGAAGACATCTAGGTATCAACTGCACTGGGCACGCGTAGTGGAATATAGCCCATCCTTCTCTTATAGAGGAGGCCTGAGTCCCTGCAGTATTTAAGGGCTGGGGATGTATAAATAAAAATGAATTGCTGTTCGTTCGTCTCGCTAAAACTCGAGAACGAACCGATTTGGTTAATATTCATGGAAGCAGGGCTATTGCGTATCTTATAAAGAAGAAGGGAAGGAAGGTTAGGCTAGGCTGGGAAGGTTTAAACTGTGTGAAAGTGGTATATAGGTAGGCAAGGCAGGGTAGTAAGTAGGGTATTAGGTAAGGTTTATTAGGTAGGGTAATAGGTAGGATAGAAGTGTTGATAGTAGGTAGGGTAAGGTAGGTATGGTAGTAGATTGGGTAGTAGGTAGGTAGTTGGTAGGTAGGTAGGAAAACGAGTATTGCAACGCACAACAACGGTACAGCTAGTTGTAAATATAAAATACCTAAGTTCATAACCACTCACATAACCTAAGCTCTTCTTAGCTGCACTCTTGACTCGTGAAAGGGCCAGCTAAGGTAGCTCTTTAATCTCTTATTTTTTTGCAATTTGCAGGT
This sequence comes from Diarsia rubi, assembly GCA_932274075.1. Lineage (NCBI taxonomy): Eukaryota > Metazoa > Arthropoda > Insecta > Lepidoptera > Noctuidae > Diarsia > Diarsia rubi. Next base: position 10,508,049 of record OW026424.1, on the reverse strand, counting down.
CAGTGTCTTGTGTCAGGTTGTAAGATGAACAAAATGTGATCTTAAATGTATTTACATTGCAGTCATTAAATTATAACAATAATAATATGTTCACATAATCCCATTGAATGACCATTATAAAAGTTATTAAATGGGATTAAACAGAAGAGGTTTGTTTTGATGATTTTAATGATTATAACGATAACTCATTTAACTCAGTTTAACCATATTTATTACGGTTGTAAATCATGTTGTTGCGAACATACAACCTGACACTGACCTGCAAATAATTGCAAGACTGAAAGAAAATTTGAATTTCGCGGGTTACCTTGTCGCCATCGCATTTGAGCATAGACAGTACACGTTTTAATTATTCGACTTTCGCATCACTAAATTATTCCTCTATCTGATCTCTGTCCTCCTGTCTTCGTAATTCGTTTATTGATTCATGTGTTTATTCTATTCGTAGTTCATGAGATTGTTATTTATTTTATGGTGAAATGATATAATCATTCGTCAGGCTTTAGGTGCATTTCTTTCAATAAACTTATAACGCACAGTAAGAGTAAGAATCAAGTTTGCCTAAGTACCTGTAGCTTATAGTTTATCATTCCAATCCGTGCAGTTTAGTATTCACATTATACAATGAATTATGAGACTAATAGACTCAATACATTTACCGATTGGCCTTCATCAGCACCCGTTGATCCTATAAGGATTGCAAAAGCAGGGTTTTTTTTTACGGGCCAAGGTACCGGAGTGAAGTGCTTTTCTTGTGGTAGTTTTATATCGGAGTGGAATTATGGAGACCAGGTGATGTGGAGGCATCGGCAAATTCGGCCAGACTGTCCGTTCGTGTTGCATCCTGAGTTCTCGGGCAACGTGCCTTTAGTCTTAGGGCCAGAGTGTCCACCAACTACTCGTAGACCCTCTGTGCCTCCTGACGAAGTGCAAAATGACCATACATATACTGCACCCGATTATGGACTTACAGAAGAAGATGAAACATATAAGAATGATGCGTTACGACTTCTGTCTTTTATTAATTGGGATGTAAGAACATGTTAATTTGTCTATTTGTAATTAGGATGTAATAGAATTTATGTTACAATAAAGTTTGTTTGTACTCCCAAGAGATTAAATGGTTTGTGCCAAGTTATTAGTAACATTTGACAAGAAGTATTTTCTATTTACAAAGGAAGAATTGTTGTGTAGATGTAAACAAACTATTTGTTGTAGGTTGATGTTATCTTCAAGGTCCTGTAGTATCAATCTAATGTTATTTTGTGTTCTACAATGTTTTTTTCTATGTAGTGCAGTGACATGTTTATTGGTATTAACTTTTCAAAATGTGGGCTATATTCCGGGAAGAACCTCTCAAGACAAGATAGCAATTTGTTTCAGATTATGAACTTATGATTAGCAAACACTATTGGTTGCACATTCATTCATTAGCTACTCATGACTATAAAATATCAATTCCTGTGTCATAGAAAATCCCCTCAGAGGAGTAGGAGATCATTGCAAAATTAATACAAAAGAATGATTGCATACTGTTGGCATCATATTATGTTTACATGATGAATCATTATCAAGATGTTGCTATTATATAAATGACTATGAAAAGCTTAAGTTCTCATACATTTCTATTTTTAAATACTATGTATTATTATCTTGTTGGTTTTGTTGACAATATCAGTGTAATGTATACTCGCTGATGTATATTACAATATAGAGTATATTGTAGAACATAATGTGCCAATGCTATTAAATCTTTCTACACTTAACTGTAACATTTTTACAAATGTATGTTCATTAATGCACTGAATGAAGAATAATGTATAAAAACTTCATAGTCTGCTTGGCAATGCTTTTTATTATTGGATTAAATATGTTTTTGTCTTTATTGCAGTGTGATGCTTTTAAGGAATGGGATATATTTAATTATTTTACTTGTTATTAAGTTCACCTGCAAAATGTTTTAAATTTTAACAGTGTTATTATTCAGCCGTATTTCTGCCAAGCTACATTTTTTCAAACTAGCTTTTTAAATATTAAAATACCTATAACTGTACAATATTCACCTGTCTTATTAAACATCACAAGTGTTTACATTTAAATTTTTTAGATATTTCTGTCTTTAACACTAAGTTAAATGTGATGTTATGTTTGTGCAGGACACATCTGTATCCCGCCAAGCATTAGTGAATGCTGGGTTCTACCACGCTGGTGGAGGTCGCCTACGTTGTGCCTGGTGCGGAGGAGAATTGGCCCCTAACAATCACTTCAGCTCAATTTCACCTCTTGAAGTTCACCGAATGTGAGAAATATAAAATATTAACACAACATATTTCCTCGTAGAAGATGGAGGGATATACTGAACAAAACCAATAACCCGTGGCCCACACATTGTTCTGTCCATTGGTAGGATGATGCAGGCTAGCAATAACTTAAAACTTTTAAAAATTAGTAAGTGCATGTGTTGCCCACACATGAAGCTTAACAAATCCAGTTTAACCTGAACTTTGTGTGAGCTTCCCATACAGTTAGACGTAATTGAGAATTTGGTTTTGCATGACATGATTTGTTGTCATACAAAGTATGTTTGCATTCACATAATGTCTGACCCCAACCTATTGATCTACTGACATAAGAAACTGTCTCACAAATACATTTAATTGGTAATTGTGGTGCAATATTTATTTATATTTCTTGGAAAATTTCAAGTAATACCTAGTAGTCTATATTTATTCAGCTGCATTTACTATGCTCAGCAGTGTCCAATTTTGTTGAAGTGGTCTGGCAGATTTATAATTTCATTTTGAACTAGCGAAAGTTTAAAATAAATGTAATAATTAAGTATGATGCAATTTTCTGTGTCCATTATATCACATCACGCCGTAGAACTCAGAATGTTAGGCCGAGGTGACTTACACCCACTTTTCACTTGATGTGCTGAAAGTAGTACCTACAAAAATAAGCATCGCCCCCTAATACATTGGTATAGGGATCTTTCCTAATTTAAAATAAAACATTATTCTGTTTAGTCCGTCAGTTAGATTATCGAAAAATATTGGATACGTGTTTTTTGTTTTATCAAATTAGTAAAAATTTACGAAGATAAAACGCGTCAAAGATCATGAGTTTTTGACGTCACTATGTGGTAAAAATGTACTGCGCTGTGACGTCACACGAGTTATCGTACCGTCTAAATTTTTTGTTTACGTAAAAAAAAAAAAATATAGTGTTCCAAATTGTTTTTCTGACGACTCACGGACTAATTAGATTTTTTTTACACATGCGACGTCGGCTGTCCTCCAGTAATGTTACTTATTTTACTTATTTTGTGTAGCCGGGTTTTAGTTTCTTAAACTTATTTCTTTACTTGTGAACTAGTGTTCATTAATAAAGATTAATATTTCATCACCTTAGTATTGAATATTTATCATAAAAATCATCTGATTATCTACTATGTAGCCCGGCATCACATGATAAAGCCTTCATTGTATATCTTGCAGGTATTTCTCCCGATGCCAGCACGCGGCAGGGTTGGAGGCTGCTCAGCATGTCCAGGCTGCTAATATCGCCGGGTCATCGTCTCCCTCGTTATCACCGTCGCCGCCCAACGATACCCCTCGGGCGCAGTCGCCACCGGCTAACCTGAATAATTTGCCGCAATCGTATGTTCATTTCTGTTTTATTTTGTGTAGGTATGGTTAATCATCAAATGACTCCTGCTCCGCCCAGAGTGTCATACTTCTTCTGACTAAAACCCACCCATTTTCATCTTCTTAGCCTTTTCTATTCCGGCCTCTGGGGCCGCGGTATATCTTTCCAACAGTCCACAACCCTGGATTATTTATTGGTAAAGATTTCTTGCCCAACATAACTTGAGTTGCGGTGAAATTTACTACGATTTAATTTGACAGGTGGTTGACTTTTTCTAATCAAGCAACGCCACCCTGATGTCTAAAGTTAAGTTGGTCAAATAAAGATTCCAATTGTTTCATTGAGACATGATTCAATAAAAGTACAAAATAGACAGATCCAGAAGGCTGGTTCGATACAACATGTGAAAACAGGCACGCATGTAACCATACACGTATGGTGACAATTTCAAACTATTGCAAACAAATGCCAACTGCTACTGCACTTGCACTACTGAGTGCAACCGCACTCTATTGTACACGTACATACTACACACTGTCTACGTACAATAAATTAATGACTGTATTACAACTTCGAGCGGCATTTGTTTGCAATAGGTAGAAATGCCCGAAAGTACCTTATGAGTGTAACCGTTGATTGGCGCGTGTTAGAAACGTGTCATGTCGTGGCATGCCATGTCGCTATTCCTATGACGTTGTAATTTGCATACTCGCAATCCTTCAGTTGATCTTCGTGCATTTACACTCGTTTATTTGTTGTTTCAAGCCTAATAATAAAATATTAATGCTGTGTGTGATAGAGATGCAGCTACATATTATGGCACCGTAAATTTTTGCCAATCAAATTGCGATTGCTTTGACGCTTCTTAAAGTATGAATAACGACGCGTCACAACGAATAGTCTGCAACAAGACTGTGTATCGATAGAAGATAATTATTAATGGGACTAGACTACAATGATAGACAGACATTATACAATTATTTATATTGCCTTGTTCAGCAGGGCTATTGCGTATCTTTTTAAATGTTAGTGGCTATCATAGTGTCTCAATTGATGGTCACAATGATAGCCATTCAGTAGGGCTATTGCGTATCTTTTAAATGTCAGTGGCTATCATATTGTCCATGGATAAACTAACAAATTGGTTATGGTTTAGTACAAAATGGAACCATTTGACAGTAATTGATAGGCACTATCGGTTAGCCACTGTCATTTAAAAGATACGCAATAGCCCTACAGGTCAGCATCAGGTCTTGGGATCGATTTCCGATCGAGCAAATTGGTTTTTCCATAAGTGTTTTCTCAGTACAGCAGCATCGGAGTCTGGAACTGTGCCCGGTCGATGGCAATAGGTTCGCACCTCATAACATTAGACTTAAACATAACTGGCGAAATGTGTGTGTACTATTAGTTACACCGCTACCTAACCCTTCGGGGATTCAAGGCGTGCTGTTTGTTTATTTATTTATTTAATTTTATTATTATTAGCCATTTGTGTCTACCGCAGGGCAAAGGCCTCCCTTCCCTCATTCCACTTATCCCTATCCAGTGATGTTGTTTACCAATCTCTGCGAAAAGAGTCGAGTTCGTCTCGCCATCTTCTTCTGGGCCTGCCGCGTTGCCGTTTGCTGCTGTTTGGGACCCATTTTGTGGGTAGTTTATAAGTTTAGCCCATAGCTCCTCCGGCATGCGGCAGATGTGGCCACACTTAAGCTTGGCATCCGTGTGTACAGTATCGAGCTCCTTATTCGGTCACTAAGCTTGACTCCGAGGATACTACGCTCCATTGCTCGCTGACAGACCCCGAGTGCGAACTTTTGACGCTTGGTTAATGACCATGTCTGCGCTCCATAAGTGAGGGTAGGAAGAATGTACATGTCCATGAGTATTCTCTTGAGGGAGAGAGGGAGAGCTCCTTTCATTATTTGCTTCATCGACCAATAGCTCTTCCAGGCATTCTCGGTGCGTTGGGCAACTTATTATTTATTTAAGCACACACAAAATACAAAAAAAGGATATAAAAACATAACAAAAGAAGAGCACAAAGGTACTGCTTATTTCATAAGAAATTTCTGAAAGTTATCTTATTTTATAAAATTATTTCGGTATAGACGACAGTACCTAGGTACTGAAAACCTGAAAAATTAAAATAAGTTCCAGTCCATAGCAACACATAAACTAAGTAATGCATTCAGCAATATCTTTTATTCCACATTACACACATTTTATTACTCAAGTAACATAGACCAAGGTTTTGGCTACGAACGAGACGCACTTGAGTCTATAACGACTGTCAATGAAAACAAACTATGAGTAGGTATTTTAGAAGGTGATCTAATTGAAGGGCATTCATTCAGCGGTTGACTACGTAAATATTCTAAGTACCAACCAAGAACAATGACATTGAAACTACGGCTTCCGAATAATAGGAAAACATTGTTTTATTCGGAAGCGACCTACATGGCCACTTAGTCATTTCGCACTCAAACAACAAATAATTATATAGTTTCCGATTGTACAAATAGTATTCAGTAAGACACATATGGTAGCGGTTGCCACTGTTCGCACAAAAAACTGGAAGTTGTGATATACTTAATCCAAGTTTTCTTAAAACCTGTGAAGCCGGGATTACAGTGAATTAATAACTGGCTGTAAAGTTAACGGAACCCCAAAACTTTCCATTACCGGTAAATTGAAGTCAGACCCAAGACCTATTCTGTGCCGGTGTAACTGTTCGGAATTTCTGAAGTAACCCTTAATTCCATTGCTGGAGGATATACTGCAGTTGTTGAAGTCGTGGCAACATTTTTTCGTCTTTATTTTCAATGATTCGAATCAGGTAAGCTTATCAGTTACTTCTATGCTAATATTAAAATAGGTAAAACCTAAGGAACAATGATCCAATTGTAAAAATGTTTTTACTGGCATAAAGCTACATTATTAGTGGATGCTATAGGGCTAGGCTATGAATTTTATTCATATCATAAAATCAATTTATCATTTGATTATATGTCATTCATTATCAGACTACTTGCTGAATAAATTGAATGATATGCGCAAAAAAGGGTAATTACATCTAAAAAAATACTTATCGAATTTGGTATAGATAAGTAAATAAAAATAACAAACGAAAGATCGTCGATCGGTATATCTGAATGAAGAAATCATTTATTTTACTCATTCATAGATATCATTGGGTAATTCACCTGTCGTGACGCCACTGATATCCAATTTTAGTGATAAGAAATACTTCCCCGTATCACCATGTATAGGTACTCAAATCACCTGTTATTTTCATCATAAATTCAGTGTTAAACTAACTTGTAACTACTTCCGCGTAGATCGTACATAATAAAACATTATTGTCACGGTCAAAGACCTCTCTTTGCTTCGGAGAGCACAGAATTATCGACGACGTTCAAAAAAATCTGTCTAGCTGTGTTGTGATCTTGGCAGGCAGGTAGCATAATATAATGATAGCAACGGATACTCAATGTCTTCGCGGGTGAGTGGTCTGAAATAATAAAGCCATTATAATTAATTGAAGAAAAAGTGCATATTTCTGGGTCTTTTTCTAACGTTTTGTTCTTCAGGAACAATTCTTTGAACCATCATACACAAAACACCAATACAATATATGCATAATACTTTTTCTTTCTGTCTTTATCATGATTTCTGTAAGAGGATTTTTTAATTTTTTATTTGAAATGGGCTTACTCTGGACCTCAATCTTGCCCTAGGGGCAGAGATGAGGTCGACGTTGGACGAAAGCTAACTTTTTCATGTTATTTATAAGTATTTCGTTTAATAGCTTTTATCATTACGTGGGAACGTTATAGGCTGTTTATACAATAACATCACTATTGTTATCACTATAGTACACCTAAATTTCGCTAGTCGTGTTTAAGTTTCATGTACGCGAGCGAGTCAGCTGGGAGCTGACTGCTAAATTCTTTAAGGAAAACCCCAACTACACTTGACCCGATTTGGTTATTGAACCCATGTAAAACGCCATGCTGAGCAGTTGCGCTTGCAACCAACTCAATTAATGAGGCGGGCTGATTTTATTATATATGTCAATGTGTATCTCTTTCACCATCTTCCTGCTCTTCTCCGATTATATTTAAGGTCAGCGCCAGACATTCCATTCTCCCCTGGCAGATGCCATGGCGACTCCTTCCTCTTTCATATCATTCGCCACACAATCCATTCATCTTCTCTTTGACCTTCCTCTCCCTCTCCACCTATCAACATTAATATCCATCACTTTTTGTAAATGTATATGGCTTGTTTCTTATGGCTGCGGGATGTTGTAGGAGATACCGCAGCCTAGACATAAAGGGCTAAGAAGGAACATGGGTGGTTTATAGTCAGTACAAGGCTGACACTCCTTTTCGCTCTGCCCAAGAGCGGAAGGGGTTATTTGATAATTTCCCAGCCCCCCCCAAAAGAGCTTGTTTCTTTTAAAAAAATATAATGTGATGTTTACAGGTCAGGTGCGGCTCACAACGAGCGCGTACTCTCCCAGGGTGGCACGTGGCGGCACCTGGGGGTCGTGGGTGGAGGTGCGAGACACCCGCACTACGCGTCGCTAGCGGCTCGCCTCGCCAGCTTCGAGCGGTGGCCCGCGGACCGACATCAGGCGCCCAGAGCGCTGTCAGAGGCAGGATTCTTTCATACTGGGACTGATGATCAGGTAATTGTGGTTGACTTATTTGCAGGCTCAGATCTAGCTGCTTAAATGCCTGTTCTTTATGACAAAAATCATTCTATCATCATCATCATCAGCTTATCTATGTTCCCACTGCTGGGACACAGGCCTTCACTCTTTGAGAGGGAATGGACTATAATTTACCACGCGGGTCAAGTGCGAATCAGTAGTGCTATCATCATCATCATCAAAAAAATATATAAGTATGATAAAATACACTTCTGGACACATCTATTGGCCCACCTTGTATTTTCAGTTTCGTTTGGTCCTAGCTAAAATTTTATATTAGGTCGAGCAAAAAGTTTTTATGCAGTTTTGAACCTGGCACATTCACAATTTCATTCAATAGTCTTTTTTTGAATTTCGAACACAGAATTTAAAGAAACAAAAGACAATTTGGAGCCTGTTTGTTGATATCAAACAATCGAATACTAAGAAAACTTGGTTTTATTGGTTTACTTGGATTTAATTCTTGAAAAAGTGATTGATATCTTTGGTTTTGCAACAAACATTACTTATTCTTAACATTAAGGTGAGGTTCTATCAATAATCTATGGATACTTCACCTGAAGTCGCCGCCCAAGCTGTGGCACTTATTCAGGCCGGACACAGCCAAAGAAACGTGAGTGCTCAACTTAATTTAAGTCGATCTGCGGTCCGAAATGTTTATCGGAGGTACCTAGAGACTGGCGGCTTTGTTCGTCGCCAAGGAAGGCCACGATCTCGGGTCACAACTGAAAGGCAGGATCGATTCATCGTGACGACCAGCTTGAGAAATCGTCACCTTACCTCCATTGAGATACAAAACCAACTTCGCGACTTCCACGAGGTATCTGTGAGCGCTCGAACTGTTCGGAGAAGGTTAAAAGAACGCGGTATGGTACCAGCTAATGGGCCCAAACTAACGCGAGCCCACCGAACAGCGCGCCTTCATTTCGCACGCAGTCATTTTAATTGGACACAGCAAGATTGGAGCCGTGTACTATTTTCTGATGAGTCTAAAATTGTGTTACATGGCAATGATGGAAGGAAGAAGGTCTACCGACGTAAGGGAGAGCGTTTCGCACAATGCTGCTTTGAAGAGAGGGTTGCTTATGGCGGTGGCTCATGGACTGTCTGGGGCGGTATATCCGCGAGCGGCAAAACTCAACTTGAGGTTGTTACAGGACCACGGCTGCCAACATTAAATGCTGAAAGGTACATTCGTGAGTGCTTAGAACCTCACGTGATACCATACGCGGACTATGTGACTATGTGGGCCCAAATTTCCTTTTTATGCATGATAATGCAAGAGCCCATGCGGCCGGCATCGTCAGGGAATATCTTCGGGATGTGAACATCACAGTTATGGACTGGCCAGCCAGAAGCCCAGACATGAACCCCATTGAGCACATGTGGGACGAGCTAAAAAGACGTGTTAGGGCTCGTCAGCCAGTTGCCCAGACGATGCAGGAGTTGAAAACTGCCATAGAAGAGGAATGGGAGATGATCCCTCAAAATTTCATAGAGCGGTTGATAAACTCTATGCCTAATCGTATGAGAGCTGTGGTAGATGCCCATGGAGGCAACACGCGTTATTAAATTAAACCTTTATTTGATAAAACATGTTTTTTATTCAAAAATCTATTGCCTTTAACAAGGCGCATATCCGACTTGTTAGGCGTAGCTCTCCATGTCGTATGGTATTCTGAATTGAAATTTAAAACAATACGATCGAAAAAGATGGTAAAATGTACCAGGTTTAAAACTGCATCAACAGTTTTGGTTCAATCTAGCAATCATATTTCGGTAGGGGCCATCGAAACCTAAACTCTAAGGTGGGCCAATAGATGTGTCCAGAAGTGTATAATATAAACAAAAAGATGATTGAAGAAATTGTCAAACGTGTCATTGTGTGATTAGTTAAATTAATAAAAAAAAATCAACAGACAAACAGATCGCTTAAAATTGTGGCTAATTTTGGTATAAATAAAAGTTCACTTCCACTCTTGGAATTTCTCCTGCATCGTGGGTGCGTTTCCCAACATTTGAACTCACAAACCAAACAACCAGAATCTCAAAAACTATCTGTCGGCCATGCAAATATTTGCTCCGTGCAGGGATCGAACCAGCGACACGCAGCACAGCAGTCAATCGCTCAGCCACTGCGCCAACTGTACCGTAAATTAATGCTAAGGTACAATACCTGAATTTCCACAATTATCCTGGACTGCAACATCTGTACAGACAGACTAAATACTAGATTTAAGACAGCCTCGTTGATGAATAAGGGCATTGCCAAGTCATAGCTAACATTCCTGTCGCGGCATATTATAACCACCCTAATACATAACGACGGTAAAAAGGAAGTAGGCAATAAGCGACATTTTGGTCAAAAATGAGTTATTTATGCCATCCTACGTAAAATTTTCCGCTCTTTCGAATGCGCTTACTCCCATGGCTCTACGATGACTTTTTTGGCGTTTATGCCCTAGCAAAAAAAAACATTTTCCTAGTATTCTTTTTCGTAACCGACGAAAATTCAGGTCTTTTTTGCTTTAAAGGTGCTTGTACCCCTCCAAAAATGATTTATTTTGGGTTTGTTGTCGGTAATGCTTTTTTACTTCATAAGGGTGTCGAGCTTTCGGTTGTTTATGCCTTTTAAGGTTTTCCCTTAAAAAGTACAAACGTTGTTTATAGCTTACTTCCATTTCGTAATTTAACATAGCTGTGGCGCTTGTACCCTATATAGAAAATTCATTTTCATATTACTCTGTTGGTTATACCCTATTGCCATTCAGTACTTTATGACAGCTATGTCGGTTATGCCATATTACCTAAATTTATTTTAATATCACACTGTTGGTTATGCCTTACTTCCGTTTACAATATAAATACAGTTTTGTCGCTAATACCTTATTACTTAAATTAAATTAGATATTATCATGGTGTCGATTATATAATAAGTCTTAAGTTTCGATGCTTTTTATTATTTTTTTAAATGTTTGTTACTTTTTTAAATGTTTAATATTACGGATACATACCAAGTTTTCGTAATTGATTCTTAAGTTACCTACCTACTAGCTGCAGTATTATTGTTTCCAAAAATGATTAGCAGGTTGATACCTACCCACTCTTTTTAAGTAGCTTTGATTTTTCTTGATTAAAAAATATTATTAACAAAAATGTCTTTTTTATTTAAAAACATCCTACTATACTGATGAAGGATCGTATTGGTTGGTTGTCTTCATTATTTTTGGGGTGTCTTTTCATCCATATTTCCGTAGACTCACGCAATGCCAAATGTTGATTATCCTTCTTTTCCTTTGCTTTCAAGCGACATTGTGTGTCACAGTCAGCTTTCAAAACAAGAAAGGTTAAAAGACATTTTTAACCTTTCTTGTTTTGAAAGCTGACTGTTTCTTGTGCTCTATTATCTTTTATACAACCACTGTGAAAAGTACTTTATCCTTCTTTTCCTATAACACTTATTGAACTGTCTAGTCTCTTATACCCTTTTACCTTGCGTTCTGAGAAATCGGTATGTCGCTTAGGATTCTTATCCTTTATTTATTTTTTTTTTATTTTTTTTTATTTTGTCATTTGTATCTTATGCCATATTTCCTCATTGGAAAATTAAAAGCAATTGTTATAAGCGACAAAAACCACTTTAAATAGCGTCAAATGATTAAAACTAAAAATACCAGTAACTGCCACATTTTTTTCTAATTTTATAAGTGTTTTAGTTTTCACGATATTTTATTAAATGACAAAAATACGTCAGTTTTTCTAAAATTTGAAACTTTAAACGGCTCTCCTGAACATTTCTTTATTTGTCACTTATACCCTATTTCCTTTTAACCGTCGATAATATTTGAATTAGTACGGAAGTATAACACTTCCGTACTAATTCAAATATTAGGTGTTAGTGCTATTCCGTTTTGAGACATTGCTAATTGTTAAAATCGTTAAAAAAAAGGTGTTTGTTAATTCAAAATAACGGCATCGACAATTCGACACTACCAAAACGCGATTCTAGTTTCATAGTCTGTACTGATTCACACAATTTCAATTACACGATTCTTAACGGTTAAGATAATAAACTACATGATAACCCTTTCAAAAATAATCCTTACTTCCTTACTAATATTATAAATGCGAGAGTAACTCTGTCTGTTGGTCTTTCGCGCTTGCACGCCAAAACTACGGAACCGATTTAAATTAAATTTGGTACACAGATAGTCTAGCTAGAGCCTGAGAAAGGACATCGTCATACATACTTTATAATGCATAAAAAAACATACAGTCGAATTGAGAAGCTCCTCCTTTTGGAAGTCGGTTAAAAAGGGTTTTAAGGGGTTGAAAGGGGGATGAAAAGATTACTTTTGGTCGCGATAACCGAAATTCAATTCAAAAGAGTGTCCATGGAGTTTTTTTGCCCGTTCTTGTCCATAGAGATCATTCTTCCTGCTCCAAAGACGCTTCAGATTAGGCAATTGTGCCTTTTGACTGAAACGGTTTTTTTTTGGTGTTTATAATCGTCAATGCAAAAGTGCCTGTGACTGGCCTATTTGAAATAAATGATTTGTTTGTTCTTAATTTTGAGCTCGTGGCTAGTGAACAACCGCCGCTCGAATCAATCTCCAGATTAAGCCGCGCTTGTCTAGGTTGTCAGTGGATGGGTGACCACCCATTATATACCGAGATTCCTCAGTGCCTCGGAAAGCACGTTAAGCCGTTGGTCCCGGCTATCAATTGTCCATTTTTAGCAGTCGTTAGAAGAAGTCAGTTGGCCAAAAGTCTGACAACCAGTATTAACAAAGGGTATCGAATTAACCGGTGGCCAGTTTTAATTGGATTATATATGATACTGGTATTCAGCTGCATCCGATTAGACTGAATCCCCAACATAGTTGGTAAAAGGCTAGGCTGATGTTGATTGATTTTAATTTAGAATGAATAATTCCAGGTCCGTTGTTTCTACTGCGACGGCGGGTTGGGCAAGTGGGAGGCGGGCGACACGCCGTGGTCGGAGCACGCGCACTGGTTCCCTCACTGCGGCTATGTCCTGCTCGTCAAGGGGCAGGACTTCGTGGACACCTGCCGCAACAGGACCTCCGTGCAGCGGACTGTTAGCGTTAGTACCTGTTGTTGACTATGGTTCCTGTTGTCCTCCCCCTGGTTGTTGTGTGGTGGACAGTGACACAACTTTTATTCCTAGCTAACACTTAAACAAATCTTATTATTTAACATAAAGATTGGTAGTATCTATAGCAATTTTTACTTAGTACAAAATGAGTTAGTCACACGATAGCGTTGCTTTTAGTGTGTGTGCGGGAATGCCAGAGACATAGACCTTAATAAGTTGAATACTACTGTATCTTTTTCAAATCGTAACTATGATAGCTTATGCAGTCTGTAGAATGATATGCTGAATGATGTACATGTATGATCTTTGACTTGCTAATCTGAAAAGAGGTTATGTACTCATCATTAGGAACAGCCCAAGACCAGCCTTTATTCAAGATAAGGGTAAACAAAAAAATATGAATTTGGAACTGTCATGCCTCCTGTCTCTAATTATGGTACTTACTTCATATTCCAGAGAAACCACTCAATCAAAAACTTGTCTATGCCTTTCTTTGAGCCGTTCCCGTATTACGAAGAAGTCCTATTTGGTTCTATCCAGAAACTGCAATAAAATAACCAAATTAATTTGATCCTCTTTTTTTTTTCAGTTCTCAGATGGTGCACGTAATGCTAGTCGACGACGATACGGTAACAACTACCCTGTCACAGCAAGTCAGGTAAATAAATTCAAGTTATAGCAATACTTTGGTAGAATATTAAAATACTGGTATTTAGCTGCATCCGGTTAAACTACAAGCAGACCCAGTGGAGTAGCGTGCCTTTGCGGGGCCCCGTATAAAAAATTGTTTGGGGATTTCTCACAAAAGAAAACAAAAGTTTGCATAAAATTAAAACAAATATTTATTCATCATAATTATCTGTCACTTTTTCCAATTTTTTTCTTGACTTTTTTCATTTCTGAAATATAAAAAAAAATTGGAAATTTTTATTGATCTTTGCCTACGCACGTCGGGGGACCCTGTGGCCCGGGGGCCTCGTATAATTGATACGGCAGATACGGCGGTAGCTACGCCCCTGAGCAGACCTCAACACATATTTGAGAAAAAGCTTGGCAGACGATGATGGGTGGACAAGAAAAGGTTTATACTAATGAGATGGGTAGTACTTGTTGTCTAGTAACTTGTTCACATGGAATAAACACCGAGCCTAGCGCTGATAATAAATCCAGCCTCATTACTAGTACTGAAAATTTCAATAGCAATGCCTGGTTAGTTAAAGCAGTGTTGGCGCAACCGTCACTATTTACAAGTATTAACTAGATCTTGGATTCCTTACCCAGCCGCGCACTTCGCCTTGTGTAATTTACTTCTACACCATTGCTCTCTTATCAACGAAGAAAAGCTTGGTGAGAACATGTCCTAGAACCCAATACCCGAAGTCCAGGCCCTATGCGGGTTTTTAGGTTATTTCACAGAGATGAAGCTTGTCTGCTAGAAGTGGAAATATTGTAGGCTGACTATGCTTTAGACCCGGTTTCCAACAAATTGGATAGTTGCGGAGAAGCAGATAGGAAATGCTTAGAAGCTAGGGTGTATCCACCAAAACTGTTCGGAGTTGCGTACTGGATAGACCAAAGCAGAGATGTGTGTGCAAGCTACTCACGCCCAGTTGTGCGGAGGCTGGCATAAACAAATATATTTCTTGTCTGAACTAATAAGGAACTTCTCCTAATATTTTGATAACATATAGGATTCAGAAGTCATTAGGGGTATTTGGAAGTCTTGAGTCTTGCCTATCGTTTTAGCTAGTAAATGTGTTGAGGTCAGACTGTCGCTCTTCGTAAAATATTGTTGAGACTGCCCTGCTCAATCGTTTTCACTAAAGCTAAGCGGAAACGAGAAGTATAAATAACGATATTCTATTGGTGGTTTACAACACATCCCTTCTACTTTCGTCTCCGCTTTGTTGCAGTCCGACCTCTATGCTCTGCTTTTTTTTTTGGTGGATGGGAAATCATCAAATACCCGCTCTTGGGCAGAGCGAAAAGGACTGTCAAACTTCTACTGACTAAAAACCACCCATGTTCCTTCTCAGCCCTTTATGTCGAGGCCGCGGTATCTTTTGCGAACAACCCGCCTGATCCGGGATTCGATCATGTAGTTTCTACAATTTTGGTTGATTAGCCTTTCATATTTTATGATAGTCATAGCCGTAGGCGTATTTTATTCAAATGTATATTTTTATGCTTTGTGTGATATTGCCTCGTCAGTCTAGTGGTCGCAAGCGCAACTGCTGAGCATGAGGTCCTGGGTTCGATTCCCAGGTCGGGCAGAGTATTATTGGATTGGAACTTAAACCTCACTGGCGTAATGTGGGTGTACTGTTAGGTACAGGTCGCGCCACGTTAGATGAACGCTAAGGGTCAAGCTGCGCATTAGGCGATTTATTGGTCTATTTGGTGGTATGAGGTAGGGGGGGGGGGGGGTCCGTCGTTCTCAAAATACCATCACGCATAAAAGTTTTACAAAATGGTTTTACATAACAATTGAGAAAAATGATAAATTATGACGTAAATAGGGGATCGGACTGGGTCAAAAAAACATGATTCTAATTAGTCCGCCATCGCCAGTTAGATTATCGAAAAAATTGGATACGTGTTTTTTGTTTTATCTAATTAATAAAAATTGACGAAGATAAGACGCGTCAAAGATCATGCGTGGGAGGTTGTGACGTCATTTGTTGGTGACAAAGTACTACCATGTGACGTTTTCGAGGAATTCACGAGTTTTTCGTTTTGAGATCATCTTTCGCCTCTTAACCACTTGAATAAAGGGCTTATAAAGCAATTCACCCAGTTTTATCATTGCTTAATCTATACAATAGTTAAAGTCCTCATGGCTAGCATTAAAAACAGTACTGGGTATCACTTGCTAAAACAGTAAGCAACTCTGTTCTTTTGAATTTAGTCCTTTACGATATTAAAAAAAAAAAAAATGCGTGTCTAATATTTTTTGAAAATCTATCTGACGGACTAATTATAATTTTTTTGTCCGATACCTTATTGTTGTTTTATGAAGAAAGAGGCTGATAATAATTTATTGTTAATTTAAAACCATGCATGAAACGGACCGCAGAGGCAACAGAATGTTGCAAGTCTACAGTGTACTCATACAGTGCGAACACGCCCCCCCCCCCCCTGCTTTCCCCTCATCGTTCATTTTATGTGGCGCGAAGTATACACCTCTGCCTAACCCTTCAGGGATTACAGGTGTGAAATTATGTTGCGTGTGAATATCTGAAATTTTAAACGATTTTCACATTTCAGGTAGAAGAATGTATGGAAAGTACAATGGCTGCAGCGGCATTAGGTGCCGGGTTAGACGCGGCGCGCGTCCGACGGGCGATAGCGAATAGATTGCGAACTGTTGGTACGTGCACTCATGTTTCGTTTACTGATAACTTATCGTGGAGGTGTGATAACAGGGCTGATGACCCACATGGAAGCGTGTTTACGCGGTTAGTGACCGTAATAACGAAAAGGAGTCAACTGTCTGTTACCAACCTATTATGTCGGGTACAGTTTGATTATACGTGTGTTATAATTCATGTTGCATTGCTTTCTCCGTTTAACACTCCACCGGAGTTCACCGTCCACTCCATTTAACGCCGCTGATTTTACGACGAATTCCCTAAAACGTCGATTTTTTTTTTATTTTTTATTATTATTAAAAAATCATTGTTGGTTTACCTTGTTATCTATACAATGCTACACTCTGTAGCATCACACCCTCTCCAAATAACGACAACAATAGGGTATTTCACCAAAAAAAATCTAATAAGTCCGTCTGTTGGATTATCGAAAAATATCGGATACGTGTTTTTAGTTTTAACAAATGAATAAAAAAGTACGAAAATAAAACGTGTCAGAAATCATGAGTCAATCATGATGCTTTTGATTTTGTGGGTAAAAAAGTAAGTACTAACCTTGTGACGTCACACGACTTGACACGACCTTTCGAAGCACTGTATCGGCTACATCTTTTGTTTACGTGAGAAAAGAAAAAATACGTGTCCATTAATTTTTACCCGACTGCAGCGAAGCCCAAAAGGAGGGTTATGTGTTTGGCGTGTATGTATGTACGTCCGTTTCTTTGTTCCCTCATAACTCCTAAACGGATGAAGGGATTTGAATATAATACACGTCGTTAGATTCGTCTTGGTGGCGCGAGTGTCACTGGCTACATTAAAATAAAAAAAAACAAAGAAGTTTGAGGATTTTGGGGGCCATATCGCGGGTTCAAAAAAAAAACCGTTACCATCGAGTAGGGTATCAAAATGAAGGGTTTTAAGAGGAGATTACAAAAATATATGACACATAAATGTTTAAAATAAATTCAAAGTCGCAAATCCTCTAAACAAACACAAAAGTTAAATCATCTGCAAAGAATTTTACGCGACCAACGAAAGAACAAACACAAACGAACTAAAAAGTAGGAAAAAAAGTAAGTAGTTAAAAAACTAAAAAACCCGAAGCAGGCGGGGGTTCATTTGATTATTAAATTATGAAATGAAATGAAAATAGAATGGACCCCGCCTGCTTCCAAGTATTGTTTAATTTAAAATGTGCTTACTTTTTGCTTTTCAGTTTTTTTAATCCTATCTGACTAATTAGATACTTTTGGTGAAATACCCTATTACAATGAATACAATTATAGTTATTTCTAAGTTGCCGAAATAATTAAGAAATTCAGCTGTGTACTTTATTTTGTTGCGTTAATTAATTGTCTAGTCCTCATTTAGCTCCAATGTCGGTATATCGTTTCACCAATATGTAACTGACATTACGCAAAGCTCAAATATCTTCTGACAACTTATTTTTTTAAACCAGATCGGAAGAAGACCATGGCAATGGGTGAATGAGTCATTTAAGAGATTTATTTGAAACTAGCGGATCTGGCAGACGTCGTCCTGCCCGGACAGCAGTGCCACCTACCGGGTCCAATTGTAAATCTAAACCATTCTCGAATCCACTTAAACACATACGAAAATTTTCACCAAAATCGATCCAGCCGTTTATGAGGAGTTCAGTGACAAACACACGTACAGAAGAATTAATTATATAAAGATGAGGAAATGTCGCCATCGTCGTTAGGTATAATTATGTATTCGTGTCCGTTTTTGTCGATCTTCTGTTTTTATTATTATTCGCAATCATGTGTTGATGACCTTTCAGTACAAAAATCAAGATATTAGTTTTCCTCAAACTTAACCTAAAAATAAATAAAAAAGTCCCCACTAATGTGCCCGCTAACCTTGAACGACCGTTTTGGACCATTTAAATATTCATACTTATTTAATGATTCACCGGTAGGTAGAAGGCAAAACAGAAACGATCTTCTAAACTGGGGAATCCAAATATGTAAAACAAAGCAAATATAACATTAATAATTACCTACCTAACCTAAAAATCTAACCTACCACACAAAACGTGAAAACACCGCGAGGGAATCTTCTCGCAATGCTTTCCGTTACCGTTTTTATACCTTTTATTTTTCATGGTTATGAAAAAAAAAAAAAAAAAATTTGCTCGGGCTTGCGTGAGAGTCAGAAATTATCCGGCTGCGGGTTGTTGTAAGAGATACCGCCTCGACATAAAGGGCTAAGAAGGATCATGGGTGGTTTTTAGCCAGTAGAAGTCTGACACTCCCTTTCGCTGTGCCCAAGAGCGGGGGGGGGAGGATTTCCCACACCTCCAAAAAAGAAATCGGGAATCAGGAATTATCCTACAGGAACGTGCTATTAGGATCAAAAATATCCCATGTCGAAGTTTACTACTGTGTTAAGTTTAATCGAAAGCCACACACAAACAATTACTGATACACACACACACAAGACAGTCAATGAGTTACTGCTTACTGCCGCATCTTTACATGGTATAAAATTAAGTCGCCCCCGCTGTTTGCACGCTTAGATCTTTTAAACTACGCAACGGATTTTAAGCAGTTTTCAGCAATATAACATAAATGGAGTGTTTTAAGTTGAACATTAGACCCGTAAAAAACCGGCAGTTCGCTAATTTATGTTATTAGAAAGTACATTTCGTCAAATTTGTAGGAACTCCATTCACATCATCCGAGGCGCTGATCGACGCGGTGTTGGATGTCCAGCTAAACGAGGAGCCGTGGTCCATGACGCCTCACAGTCGACTAGCGCGGGACATTCTCTCTGAAACCTTCAGAGAGTTCCCGCCTATAGCTGGGTAAGCCATACTAATGATATCATTGGACAAGGGCAGTTTATTTTCCCGTCGGGGCTGCTGGTTATTCGAAAGAGATACCACGGCCTCGACACATAGAACTAAGAAGGAACATGGGTGGATTTTAGTCAGTAGAAGTCTGTCCAGCAGGGCTATTGCGTATCTTTTAAATGACAGTGGCTAACCTATAGTGCCTATCAATTACTGTCAAATGGTTCCATTTTGTACTAAACCATAACCAATTTGACAGTTAATCCAAAGACAATATGATAGCCACTGTCATTTAAAAGATACGCAATAGGCCTGCAGACCGGCGGAAGTCATTTGATGATCTCCCTTCAGAATAAAAGGTAGCTTGATGTGCAGGCTGACGTCTGTGCAACTCTCCTTTACCCGTCGGCCGTTTTGTTATGTTACACACTGATGGCGTTTTGGGAGAAAAACTTCCTACCGTCCTGCCCAGAGCGGGAGCAGTATAACCCTCAAAAAAATAAACGCATCTTATTTTTTATTTTTTTCGGAGGCTTGTATCCGCGGCAAATCAGCCTTATCATAACATAACATCACGCTGGTATACTCTAAGGGTTAGGCAGAAGAGTACCTATTAGTACACCCACATTTCGCCAGTTAAGTTTAAGACCCATTTAATAGGAACAACTTAACCGCTGAACGGATTTTGTGCAAACTTTAAAACCTATTCTAAAAAGCTTTGGCGTTAGAATGACACACTGTAGATTCAAGTTATTGAACAGCTGCAGTGATCTCATAAATGTGCACTCTGACTCACTTAATAAGTTCAGAAGCATTATTTACAAAAAAAAATAACATTTTTAGTAGATATTAGGTAGGTACGAATTATTTGCGTAAAAACCATAGTTATGTGCGGTGACTAGTTGGGTACTCAGCTGATTCTAAGCAGGCACTCAATGACAAACAAACATTGCATGCATGCACATTGTACGTGCAAGTTGTAGATGATGTGCTAGACTGTAAGAGATTGTTACACTTGTGTTATGATTATAGCACTTAAGGATGTATCCACATATCTTTGAAGTATTTGTTTTTCTAAGACGAATATACCTTTAAAATAATTAGTACCCAAAACGCGCAAATCTTGCATATTTCGTCGTGTATGTTCGTTAGCATTTATAATTAGGAATGCAACTTTTCTGAAGACCAAGCGTGGTTTACAATATTTACCTTATCCAACAAATGAAATATAATAAAACAAAACTATATCCCTCTATGAATGTATATAATAATTTGTTATCACAATTTTAGAATACCTTCTCAACACGTGGCCTTACAAACTCGTCCCTACGAAAGCAATCAAAGCAGTCCGGCGAGATCAATGACCCCGGACGATGACGAAGATAATGACGACGATGACGACGACGATGACCCTTACTCCAACGAACTCATCCAAGCAAACAGGTCATCCGCCAGAGAGACTGAAAACAGTAATAAAGTATCTAAAGTACAGGAGGAGGTGAAAACTGATAATGAAAACAAACAGGAAGCGCCCGCACCTGAGGGAAAGAACTTGTCGCTAGAAGAAGAGAATAGACAATTGAAAGAAGCTAGATTATGTAAAGTTTGCATGGATTGTGAGGTTAGTCATTTATACTTGTAGTTTCTAATAATAATAGATGCTGCGCAATCGCGATCACATTACGAAAAGCATCAAGTATCTACGACGGTACAGTATGCATTTAGGAGCCTGCCCACTACACCGTAATATAACCATGACCGTGCTATGAATGTAACAGGCAAGGAAATAAACATCACATCAATGACGTATTTTGTATAGACACGTTACGTACTAACATCGCGGGGCTTAAAAACGGCGAAAATATTAAATAGGTAACTACTTATACGCGTAAAGAAAGGGAAAGAAAATATGACACCGTACAGCGGGATGCCTGTTGCTAGAGAGAAATAAATATACATCTTCAATTACGTCACAGGATAAGTAATAGTCTAATTACTTGCTCATTGGTCGAGCGAGTCGAGTGAGTGACGTAGCTATCAGAGGCATATGGGGAAAAAAGGACATTCGATTTTCTTGAGTTAATAAAATAGTTGATTTATCGTATGACCTACTTCACGAATAAAGTAATAAAAATAATAATCTTTAAAATATTGTTTTAAATATTGTAAGTAATAAATCGTTTTCACGTCTTTGAACCCTTATTATGTTAAGCCACTTTTCTTTTATTAGTCCATCTCTAGGCAATCTTAAATAAAAAGGAAAATGATCACATATTCATAACACAGAAATCAGAAACGTTTATTTATGAATTTAAAAAACATTAAATAGACCACTTACAGGCACTTTTGAATTGCCAAAAAGTCAGTCACTCAAAATAAAACAAAGTGAAGCACAACAAGTACATATTATATTCAAGCAATATGACAAATTCTATTAACAGAAAAAACACTAGTATAGAAGTGTCCCAACCTCCCCTATCGGCACGTGACTACTACTCGTAACTTCATGCGCCGGCCGCCATTACACGGCGGCGTAAAATAAAATAAAAATAGGTAGTTTTGTGAACTTACGCATGAAATGACACATTTTTATCTATAACTTTTGGAGTATAATTTGTACATCGTAAGAAAACACACGACGGCATTTTGTT
Organism: Diarsia rubi; assembly: GCA_932274075.1. Classification (NCBI taxonomy): domain Eukaryota; kingdom Metazoa; phylum Arthropoda; class Insecta; order Lepidoptera; family Noctuidae; genus Diarsia; species Diarsia rubi. The sequence goes on along the minus strand of OW026424.1, from coordinate 10,485,722 downwards.
TTAATGGTTTGCGCAGGTTTACACACACGATTTAAATTAAAAACAAACGTAGCGTCGCGCGAGAGGTTGGTGCGTAACTAAGCGCGATGTGGCCAATTGGCTTCATTTCATGTTGCCATTTTTGAGGGCGGACAACGTATCTATAGTTTTAATATATCATTGCATCACATGGACTACTTTGTCCACTAGAACGTATCAAAAGCGTATCATATCCGTTTAGAGCGGTCATCAGACGCGATTATAAGGGGTTTACAACGGTCAGTATACGCGGTTAGACTTTTTGTGTATTGAAACATGACTACGCCCACTAGACCATTACATTACATCACCGTCAACTTTTGTTGTTGACGCCCCTTACATGGCTCGGACAATTATTATCAGGGAGTATATATTGCCGGTGCCGATACAAAACGTGCCAAAACAGATTTATTTTGCCTGATACATTCATAGCACGGTCATCGCATGGTTCGGTCACCATGCTGTACCATCCATGACCACTCAGCGTCAAAAAGCACAATGGACAACACTGGAAATAAGCTCAGCGAGAAAATCGGCAGTGGCTGAGTTCATTCCAAAAACGCTCTAAAGAGTATCTTACAATATAACTTGAACAAGCCTAACTCACTTCGAGAATTTTCAATGTAATGTAAAATTTGGAATGCGGAAAATGATAATATATATTTCAAACCAACAATAAATGGATATTACAGAGATAGTAATAATTTCCGGATTCAAACGACCTTAATTAGCATTAAAAACCCAAAATAATGTAGTTGTGGTGAAAGAAGGCGCGTGTCAAGCTTAGTTTATCAATTGTTACTTAATTTGGTGAGCTAGACCGGAAATTAGTAATATGTAGTCGAGGAAGTAACTCATTCGAGTATGTGAGTCACTTCCTGTTAATGTTGGCGTGTAGTGAAGTAATTTGCCTCAGTGCATACATACTGTGAACCCAAGAACTGATACGGGAGTTGGTTTTACTAGCAGTAAAGTTTTATTAAGTTTTTATTCTTTTGGAAGGCGAAGTTGAATTTCCTTCTATTTCAGTTGTACTAAAATATGTAGAGAAGTAATACCAAACGACATGAAGTGACTATTAGTAGCTGTGCTGAAATTGTAATTTAGATTGCATAGGTTAGAGAGCATTAAAAATGACTAGTCCAAATGAACGTACGATTTTTTTCGTATGGGCAAATTGTCATGGATGTCCTCCGCACTAGGAGGCGAAGGATCTCTGTCAGAATCTATCAGACTCCTGCTAACGAAAACCACACGGTGTTCTTTGAAATCTTCGGGCTGGGGTGCTGGAATTTTGACGCAGATTCATTTTGTTTTACGGCAGCTATCGGGCCCTCTTTCTCTTTGGAAGAGATAACGCAAAACAGCATAAACAGTCCTAGAAATGCTTTAAAAAGTGGACTTGGAAGCAGTCAGGCAGCATTCTATTTTCATTTCATAATTTAAAATTCAAATAAACCCCGCCTGCTTCCAAGTTTTGTTTAATGTAAAATGTGCTTGATTTTTGCTTTTCAGTTTTTTCAGTTGGGTTTTTTAGTTTTTTAACTACTTTTTTTTTATTTTCAACTTTTTAGTTGTTTTGTGTTTATTCTTTCGTTGGTCGGTAAAATTCTTCGCAGATTTCTATTGCGTTTGTTTATAGGATTTGTGATTTTGAATTTCTTTAAAACATAAGTGTCATAAATTTTTGTAATCTCCTTTAAAATCCCTTCATTTTGATACCCTACCCGACGGTAATGTTTTTTTTTTTTAAATCCGCTATATGGCCCCCAAAATCCACAAAATTCTTTGTTTTTTTATGTTAACGTAGCCAGTGACACTCGCGCCATCAAAACGAATCTAACGACGTATATTTTATTCAAATCCCTTCATCCGTTTAGGAGTTATGAGGGAACAAAGAAAAGGACATACATACACGCCAAACACATTACACTCCTTTTGGGCTTCGCCGCAGTCGGGTAAAAACATGTATTGTACACACAGGTGAGCGTGGTGTTCCTACCGTGCGGGCACTTGGTATCGTGTGCGCGATGTGGCGCGGCGCTGGGCGCGTGTCCCTTGTGTCGCGCGGCCGTGCGCGCGCTGGTGCGGGCCTACCTCGCCTGACTAATCACGGCCAGGATGTACACAAAGGTAACTATGATGCTAAATCTCTCCCGGAAGACTGCTACAATTCTGGGACGACCTTTGTTGGTTGGAGTAGGTACTATTTAAACATCACGTACAATGGCCCAATCACGAGGGTAAGTGCGAATAAAAGACCAGTTAAACTAAATGATGCTAAGTCACTTCTTCTTTTCGAGTCTACAACTCAAATTTTGCTAAGTCACTATGTGGCTAACTCCCGCACTCAGAGAGCTTTAATGATTACTTAGGCCATCACTTAGTAAAGGTTTTGTCATACAAAAATGTGTCAAACCTTTACTAAGTGACGGCTTAAGCAATCATTCAATATCTCTGAATACGGCAGTAAGTATACAAAACTGAGCCAAACATTAGTACATTACTGCCGCGGTCTATAATGACTACTTTGCTGGTCGCGCTGATTATGGCCGACAGCGCAGCGTAGCGCAGCTCCAGGCCGACACAGCGCGGTCAGCGTGTAGCACTTGATGGACGAGCTGAGATAAAGGCCGAGAACGTAGGTCGAGGCCTTTACAGCGAGGACAGCAAGGGCTGCAATGATGGCCAAGCTGAAAGGCCTAGAGCGTAGCTAGGCTAGCTCGAGGCAATCATAGCGTGACCAGCGAAGCAGTCATTGTGGGCCAAGGTTTGTATAGTGCTTTACTCAAAAATGCAAGTACCTATTCTAAATAAAACCAGCAAGTAATTTAAATAAAAAATATATTAATTAACTATAATTTTAATTAAAATGACAATTATGAAAAGTACAGTTACTAAAATTCAACACCGACTTTCCCGGTTTGATATTACTGATAGTTTGCGATAATTCTAATGCGGTGTTTGACTGCTGGATTATTTCTTCATTTATTACTTCATTTAAATCTTTTTTTTTTTACTTTAGACGTACAAACAGCTGTGTTTTAAATAAAATCTTTTTGGAATTGATTTTTTAAAACGTTGAAACGTCAAAATAGTGGTCGGAAAAACATTGCCGGCCTGTTAGAGCGGCCAGCAAAACTTTGCCGGCCACTCCTTGAAACAGAACGGCAAGGTCGACTTTGCTCAAACAAGGTAGTCAAAATAATGACAACATTACATGCATTTTTGAGTAAAAACATAAACTTCCGACTTCCAAAAAGGAGGAGGTTCTCTATTCGTGTGTATATAAATATATTTTTAAACATTGGTTAAAAAATACATTTATTTATTTATTTATGTACTGTGTGTACATAAATAAATAAATAAATGTATTTTTTAACCAATGTTTAAAAATATTTTTTTTTTTTAAATACAAAAAAAAGGAAAATATATAAAAAATAGAAGAGCACAAAGCTTCTTTCTAAAAAAAATTCTTACAGCAGTCCTGCGAGAGGAAAGTAAATAAAAAAATATATGTCACCGTCGTCATCGACCATTTTTCGACAAAATGTCGGTTTTCACGGTAACATAAATCGTAAAATATCTGCACATGTAAGGAATGTATTAAGAAATTAGGATAACACGCGCGTTTTACGCGTGGCTAACTTCGTACCAACGTCGTTCACGGGAGATCCCGAAACTTCAATTCTGACGACTTGTTTAGGGAAGGTAGTTTCGGGATCTCCCGTCAACGACTAATCTTACACATACGCAAGTCAGCGCCGCGGTTTTGCATACTCTTTTACAAACTATGAACTACATTACTTCTCTAACACATCTGTCAAAATTTAAAAATAAAATTCTAAAAATATCCTCTTTTCTTTTCAGATTAAAGGAGGTGAATTCAAAACACGGTACTACATACTCTCTCGACCACAATTACAACAAAATATCTTTAGTTGTGGGTGACTAGCTTACATATGTCATAAGTTTCATACGCATGCTGTAAATATCCCGTACTTATAACATTGGGCCTACATTAGATGTATCCCGCAAAAATTATAAAAGCAAAAAAAACTCATGATAAGTATAGAATTTACGTTAAAAAAAACACTGACATGCATAATGTGTAACAAAAAAGAAACATAAATACTAAAAAAACGAGTTATCGGTGACACTCAAATTGGTAATTTATGCTATTACATTTTTATTAGCTATTATTTTTTCCTCAAAGACAGTCATTGCGAATATTACGATTAAAAGCTTTTAAAGTTTCTTTTTTATCTTTGTAATCTATGGATATTTTGCAAATACAATGTATCCCAGTGAATTTTGGATAGAGAAGCAAAATAAGATGTCAATGTAAAAATATTGTCTTGTGGTATAAAATTTGACATAACAATAATTGTTATTTAACGTCAATGTTTACAAAACAATTTATTAACAAAATCGTAGTTTAACTACAAGTTTACTTATCGTATTTGAAAATTAATTACTACGGAAAATCTTAACGTACAATCTATAAAATGGGTATCATATTATCGGATTAAATGTGAATGCTAATTGGAGTTAATGCGAATTTGAATAATTTTTATCTATAAATAATATTTATTAGTATGTAGTTTTCAGCCCCACTTAATCATTTATTTCTGTGTCTGTCGACTTTGCCTGTCTAACTGCCGCACTCAGAGAGCTTTAATGATTACTTAGGCCATCACTTAGTAATGGTTTTGACAGTTTAGTCATACAAAATTATGTCAAACCTTTACTAAGTGGAGGTTTAAGTAATCATTAAAGCTCTCTGAGTGCGGCAGTAAGAGTTTATGACCAGTCTCGGCCCTCGTTTATGGCCAAAGATCCAAACATCGGATCATCATGGTCATGGTCTATCTTTGGGAACCAAGTTAAGTCATCAACCAACATAGTATTGCCCCAATTTCAATGTGATAACTATGTGGCACTTCTTTCTAATACATATTATATAATTTTGTATTAGGTCAAATGTGTGAATGATTATGTATCGATATTCGAATATAATTGAATTTTAAAAATGCTGGTAAACTAACGTGACATGGAACAAGAAACTGTAAACTACATGCGATGAAATGAAATATTGTGTTATTTGCATTTAGGTTTATTTATTAATTTATTTCCCATGTGTATAGTTTTTTTTTTGTAGGCTGTGGTAACAAGAGAAGGCTGATGTAATGTTGTCGTACTGGAACTTAAGTTTTGCCTTCTCGACGTAAAATATAATGTCGTATGGAAGTTTTTAGTGATATAAGATGATCTGATATTACAACTGTAATGATTTGCTTTACACCAACTTATTAAGAGGGTACGATTATTTCAACTTGACAGGAGTTTTCTGTCTATATTCGTTCATAAGACAATAATTTACATTTTCATAGAGTAATGAAAGTAAATAAAAATTTTAGGGCTTTAAAATCATAATTATATTACCAAATACCTTTGCCAGTACATTTTAATACCCTCTTTTAGCTTTAGGTAAAGTGCAATTCAACCGTACTATTATGTAAGAACACTTGGTGTGAAGCAAGTCAGTAAAATGGTGCCTACAGAACGTCGTTAGGGTGACATCACACCAGCGCTTGTCCCGCATAAGCGTGAGGCATGCAGCACTTATTCGGTGCAGTATGGCCCTAACGAGTAAAGTAAGAACTATGGCCTTTTTAAGCACTGCCTACCTTCAGAATAACGTGTAAGCGCCATTTATTGATAAAATACTATTGTACGTCAAATAAGTAATTGAATATTTGTTATGTTGTACGTAGGTTAGTTTGTAAAGCAGTGTCATTTTATAATATCATGGTACTCAAATACACTGGTTTGAAACCTTACCGATGGTATACATTGCTTTTTATTTTGCATGATAACCAAAAGGCCTTTTAATTCATTGGGGAAACAACACATGCTAAGTAAAAAAAAAAAACTGAAAATTCGTTAATTTATTAAAAAGTAGCTGATGCCCGCGGCTGCGTTTGCGTGAATGTCGGTTATCGCGACCAAAAGTAATCTTTTATTTATTTATTTAAACTTTATGCACAATAGTGATACATAGGCGGACTTAATGCCACAAGGGATTCTCTACCAGTCAACCTTAGGGTCAAACAAGACAACATTGTGACAACTGACAACTTTTCATCCCCCCTTTTAAACTCCACGACCGTTTTTTCGCATCAAAAAGCAGCCTATGTTACCATATGTTACCTATGTGTTATGTCCTTTCTCAGGCTCTAGACTATCTGTGTATCAAATTTCATTGAAATTGGTTCAGTAGTTTGGGCGTGAAAGTGCGACAGTCAAACAGGCAGCGCTACTTTCGCATTTATAATATTAGTATGGATTCACTAGTTATAATTATGTAAACATTGCGTTTTCTGCGCAAAAACATAGCATTATAGCCTCTTGAAATTCAAGAGAGAATATAAAATATTCGCATAAACCGACATTCCCGAGCAGATGCTCCAACAATCAGCGCGGATACGGTTCAAGTCTTCGTTTTCTCAGATCAAAGGCCGGTTTTTTTGTAATAAAGGTGAAGTACGTGTTAAGAAGTTCGCTATGCATGATCCGGCGCCGCGGCGGGCGTCTGGCCCGGAATAGCGCGGCCGAGCGCACAGGAATAGCGCAGACGACGCCATACGGCGACACGACGCATTTGGAACTATATTAATATGCGAAAGTCGCGCACCTTCACACCGCTCTGACTCACGGGAGAGCTATGCTGTCCCGTCGGTTCATGAGCTACTGACACTTAGTTATGTGTAAGGAGTTTTCTTCTTGTTTATGAAACGAGTTGGGTAGCTGATACGCCCAAAGACGGATCGAATCAATAGTTTTAAGTTTTAAGTTTACTGTCTTACTGAAGAAATATCCGAGTGTTATTCAGGACAGGAGAATTGCTTTCAGGAATTCGCCAGTAACAGCCATGGAGTCTGAATTTGTGCCCGGTTGATGGCAATAGGCTCGCACCCTATTACATGGCACTTGAGCATAACTGGCGAAATGTGGGGTAATAATCGGTACACCTCTGCCTAACCCCTTTGTGGATTAAAGCGTGATGTTATGTATGTAGCCTACTGATTTTCAACAGCTAGACAACACTTGTTCATAGATAAAGAATAATCTCTATAACTCGAGAGAAATAAATTAACGATTTTCCTCCTGCCTTTCGGATGACATTAGACGGTATAAAATTAATTTCGTTCTCGAACGGCCACTATTTCGGCGCACCTTACTCGGTGCAGTCGTGTCAAAGAGAAGTTTTATATTGAATAATTTATTCTCGCGGCCGACGACCCTAATACATGTCGTATTGGTGAATCAGGGACTTATATTATAAAAATAAAAAGAGAATGGCAACAACTCCGCGTTATCGTAATTCCCCCAGTTATATCACACAAACTGTACGTGTTATCGATGACTATTGTCGTATTTTTAGGGTTGTGCTGATAGCTTATCGATATTTTTTGTTGGTTATGAACTAAATTCTTAATGAAACGGAAACTCGTTAATGAGGAAAGAGTATGTTATCAGATGTTTTTATAAAATTGTTGACTAATGATTTGTGGGTAATGTACAAATATAGTTATGTTCTTTGTTTTACAGATATCGATAATTATAGGGCTATAAAATATTATCCAATTTTTATTTTTATTTTTATTGGCTGATACCTTCCAGGACTTGAATGAAGCAAATGACAGAGCTGGATAGGATCCTAGTGGCCAGACAAAATCTGAGTCATCGATTCGAGAAGAAGAACGGCATTATTATTATTATTTTAAATTAATTATTAACTTGTTTGTTTGTTGTTAGTAATTATAAATTGGTTTTTCAGGGTTTCATCAGATAGGCTCTCAACATTTGAAGATGGCATCACCCAGTTTTTTGTGCTACCTTCTCAGTTCATAGACGATGTCTGTGGAACAGCATTTTACCAAATGGTAAGTTTTGAAATTTCCACTTATAAAAAATAACGTGACACAACCGTTGAATCAGTTCTAAGGAATAATACAACTAAGCAGTAGGTATGCTGAATACCAAAAAGGTTGTGTAACTAGAGTTGCATAGCAATCGCTAACTAAATACCTACCTAGTTGCGTCAACGTTTCGTAGAAGCACAATACACAGTAAGTACGTGTTTCATCGCTTTTGAGCTTCGACCAGGAAAATGTTATCATCTGGCCGGCCGTGTTAGTAGGTCTTACTAAAAAAACAAAATTAATAATGCCTTCATTACAGCCGGTTTTATTAAAGACTAATTAACTCCTTAAATCTTAAAACAAAGGAAAACTGCTCTTCTCGTCGATAATCAAGGCCTCAAATTAATAACCCCATGCAGAAATTCCGTTGGGGAAATCCAAATTTGTTGCTCAGGTAGGTTTCTCGGAACCGAAACCTCGAAGAATACAAGGTCGAACTACAGGAAGGACAAATTGCGAAAATATTTCCATTAATTAAAACATAGATGTCGCTGTTAAAGTGGATATTTCATCTGCAAAGATTTTCAACGTATAATGTACTCGTAACTAGCGGGTGAGTCAGCGTGAAGGTGGAATTAATTAACTATAGTTGCCTGTGCATAGACGCAACGTCCTTGCAAGGCTGCTGCGCTGGCGATCACGTGCCTCGCGCATGCGCCGAGCTCTGCGCCGCCGTCCCGCCCTCTCGTGCGTATAACCTGAATTAGTACTTTAAACAAGGCCTTTTTTGGACCTGTGTGTTTCGGTAAATGCATTAATGCGTTCCCTTTTAGTCCTTTATCTCTCTCTTTAAAATGTAGATATTCATCACTCTTTACTCGTATATCGGTTTTTATGTAGGTATATTTTTTTTTTATCGATGAATTTTCAATAGTATGTAAAGCAATACTATGCTAAATGCACTTGGTTGTACAAAGCGTGTAGCTTCCATTCAATTTTCCTGTTTCTAATTTTAGATACTAATCGCTCTTTCAATACAGAACAAATTAATTATAAGTTCATGACGTCTGTCAGTTTAGTTAATATAATAGTGTCTAAGTAAGAGTCCATTTGAAGCGTAGATCTTCATAATGTTTGGTTGCAGAGTTAAATTTTCAAGCAAGGGTACCGTTCTTCCGCGGGTTGTACACTAGTTATCGCGGCCTCGACATAGAGGGCTAAGAAGGAACATGGGTGGTTTTTAGTCAGTAGAAATCTGACACTCCCTTTCGCTCTGCCCAAGAGCGGGAGCGGTTATTTGATGATTCTCCACCCGCCAAAAAGAAAAAAAGGTACCGTTCGTTCACTTGGTCTTGGCTTACAATTATAGAGGAGATGTGGGCGCGTAGCGAATCGTCGGCGCCAGCGCAACCATAACCGTCTTTGAATTAAGAAAGGAAACTAATACACACGGTTTACGAGGATGACTTGTTGGGCCGGTATGAATTAGCGTGACATCGCCATAACTTGCAATCATAACTCGCTTTGCAAGTATAAGAAATACTAGTTTAGATAGCAGTCACTAGATATCTGAGGAAATTATAGCAGTGGCCATGATCTGTTGTTTTAAAAGTAAGAAATAATAGGCTCCTACATTATTTAATTATGTTCATAAACCTCAACTACACATTACAATACGGAAACGTGTGTGAAAATTGGAAAAATCCATTTGCAGGTAAAATTAATGACTACAACGAAGCTTAATCCTATCTTCGAAAGGAAGATTGCTCGTAAGAAAACTAGATAATATAATCTTCTCAATCAATTGCGATAATGTAGCAATAGACTGAAGTTATATGGCTCCATCTGTCTTGTAGAATTTAAGTTTTGCAAACGCGTGGGCGCCACTGGCGTGAGTCATGGGCACTCCTTCCTTGGCCTACCCGCCTTGTGTCGCGACTTGACTCGCGACCCACTCGCATTGTATACCTAAGTAGGTACGGCGCCTTGCGTTACTCAAAACTAAGCTTTATTTACACAACGTATCTCGTGTGCTCGTTCATAAAAATACGCACTTATCCATCCCCTTATAAGTACCATAACATTATGTTTTTATCTAGTCAATCTACGATTCTACGTATATCGATTGATCAATATTAAATACTGATTATCAAAAATTAACAACGCTGAATAAACAATTCACATTTGCTCTAAAGGCTGGAGTTAAGATCTGTGAAAACAGCACCCCGCACCCGCACCTCGCCCCCTTTAAATTGTCTTTCTTTACAGTTGAGTCGACTTTGTAGAATTACTTTTTGAATAGAGGATCGGACTGAGTCAAAAAAATATGATTCTAATTAGTCCGTCAGTTAGATAATCGAAAAATATTGGATACCCACGTGTTTTTTTGTTGTTTTTATCAATTGATAAAAATTGACGAAGTTAAGATGCGTCAAAGATCATGAGTGTTGCAAAAATGTACTAACATGTGACGTTTTCGAGGAGTTCACGAGTTTCTTCATTTTTTGTTTATGTGAAAAAAGAAAAAATACGTTTACAATATTTTTTGGAAATCTATCTGACGGGACTACTTTTGGCGTTGTCTTCAAGTTTTACCGGTTGCTGCTGAATACATTTTACATGTAGCGACTGCCTAATGCCTATTCTGGGTAATACCTTCCTACTGTACCTCTTGGTATGAGTGGTTGTCAGAATTTCGGGTCACTTACGTATTTTCTGACGTCCTGAGGAACCTCTGTATGTAATGATGGTCACCCATCCACAGACTTACCTTGGAATCGCGACTTTACCTTGAAGGTCGACCCCTGTGGCTATTATTATTTAGACACACTTCCTGTTGACTATATTACAAATATTTTAAAACTATCGATACAATAATATCGGTACTTTTGACAGTTCCTACATCCTTATTTTAATCTTTTGTTTTTAATTAAATATTCACTATCGAGGTATTGGTTCGGTCCAGTATATTATGTAGGTAGGTTACAGGTACTACGCACTACGCACTAAATAGTTTTCGCGATATTAATCAAATTAACCTTGTTTAATTTAATCAAAATCAACTTTATCTTCAATTCAGTTGACGAGAACTTCGGCGGCAGTTAAATAGAACAAAAGAATTTAAATTAGGACAGAGCAATTGACCTGACGCTGCCCTGACCCGAATGAGGGCACTAGTCACATTGCGGCAAATGACGTGAACTAAAAATCTAGTTGAGGTATGTCGGCTATTCCAGTTCGATCTCCACCTCATGCTAAATGAGTCCCACGCCACGTATTATGACCCATGTAGGTGGCACTCATACAATCTTTAATTGCAATCAAGACGCAACAATGTACGTGTTATTCAAGTGTACCTACTCAGAAGAATTGGCTACATTCATAGCTCCATATTTCCTAACAACATTTATTTACCTCTTTAAAATAGATACGCCAACAATACATACATTTTATTTCGTGGTGATCTTCAAATAATTATTGTTTACATAGGTAGTAATTCCCTTACGACGTATTAACACCGCGATTTTTAGATAAAAAAATTAAAAAATATTTTTTAAATATTGCAACATTTGCATCGTCCTTTCCCGTTTGACACACGAAACGTCACTTTTCTTTTTCGCGCGTTATTGACACCGCAAGAAAAAAGTTCTTTCTCGTCCAATTATTCGTTTTAATTATGATTACTCTAGAATTCTATCGAAATAACAAAATACACTCAGTATTTTGTTGACAGGAAGTGTATTAAGCGCATCGTTAGTGAAAATCGTAACCTGAGACGCAGAAATCTGAGCAAATACCTACGGACGACGCTCACGCAGCCGACCACAGCAGTGAACTTGTAACCCTTGTAGCCCTACCATTAGGCGTAAGAATGCCTGGCCCTAACTGACCCCAGGATAAGTGACATCTACAGTGCTTATTCAAGCGTTACGAGGGCCATTAACACTGTAAACCACATGTGTGCTGTAAGCTTCTTAAAGTATTTTCCAGTGGGTGCGCGACACCCCAGTAACATATATTTCCTATGTACTAGCTGGAACTTGAACGATCAGTGCGTGACACGAGATGTCCTTAGCAAAGTCATTGGACAATGCTAACACTGTAAATGGTACCTATACTCAGCGTAGCAGGTGAGTTCCATGCCCATGTATATTTAAAACATAAGTACCCTATGTTACTTGCTGTAAAGCAAACTATCAGTGCGTGACACGAGATGTCCTTAGCAAAGTCATTGGACAATGCTAACACTGAAAATATGTATAATCGGCATAGCGTGGGAGTTTCATTTCTATGTAAATTTAAAACATGTATTCTATGCTAGTAGCTGCATTGCAAACTATCAGTGTGTGACACGAGATGTTCTTAGCAGTCATTGGACAATGCTAACACTGAAAATATCTTTAATCGGCATAGCAGGTGAGTTCCATGTCCATGTGAATTTAAAACATGTTTCCTATGTTAGTAGCTGCATCGCAAACTATCAGTGTGTGACATGAGATGTTCTTAGCAGTCATTGGACAATGCTAACACTGAAAATATCTATAATCGGCATAGCGGGTGAGTTCCATTTCCATGTAAATTTAAAACATGTATTGTATGTTAGTAGCTGCATAGCAAAATATCAGTGTGTGGCACGAGATGTCCTTAGCAAAGTCATTGGACAATGCTAACACTAAAAATACCTATAATAGACCTCACAGTCGAACCCTAAATCCTGACCCTGGTCAGATAAATTTATAAACATGTTTTTAATCTATGAGCACAATGGTTGCGAGACAACCTTGCATATCAAATGTGCATTATAGTCTTGCTAATGTATATAATATTGCAGTGAATGCGAGACCATACTTTGCCACCTGAAATCTTATCAGCGAATACAAGTTACTCGACAGCCCTATTTGCATTCTGCTAGCTGACACAGAGTTATCATGATTGCACATGCTCTATTATGAGATTCTCTCAGCATGTCATGGCCACAATTAGTGAAATCTCTTTCACAGCTTCTTCATTAAGTATGATATTATGGAAGCATCATTGGTTATAAATTAAAGTTACCTAAGCACAGAACCAACCAAATGCAAACAATATTAAATGTATAACCATTTATTTTCTGGATAAATTAAATGAAACATGGTTGAAAATACTATGCAGTGTAATGTCCCAATACTCAAAACAATTAGTATTGAGAGGGAAAAGGTTTATAGACTGACAGAATTTCGAGGTCTTAACAGCCTGTCAATGACTATCAACCAAACCTTTTTTAGTTCCAGTTCAAATTATTTTAACTCTGAAACCCCACCCCCCCCTTTTAGGAGAAGATAATACATATTACCATTATATTGTATAGGCCCAATCTAAAATAACATCCCCAATAGTAACTTGTTGCTTTACCTAGCAATCTATTGGTACAATATTAAATTAATCATGTTGTAATTTAAAACGCTATTAAAATTTAACTATGCCTTAAAGTATTTTCAGGGAAAATCACTTAGACCCTACCTAATAATAACAGACAGGTAACTTGTTGTGTCTGATTAATACATCATAGACATGCAAACCACTCATTTATATGTAGTAAGCATGTAACCTCATTTATATGGGCAAACATAAAATATCAAGGATTCACACAGACTAAAGAAGAATTTTAACTTTTCATCTGGGCATTTGTTTTCTTTACTACTTTTACTCTATGATAGTATGAGTAAGTACTAAAGTGAAACAATATAGAAAACAAAAGGGGGGGGGGGGAGTGTACACGAGTGCTGACATGAAGGATTGTGGTTAGAACATTGAGATATTAGGTGCCACATATTTCAAGTAACAAATCTGGAGCTTTGATTAATAAGGATGTGTCATGGAGAGCTCAAATAGACAATTATTTAGGAAACTTTGTAAGTTTTCCTATGTTCTTTACCCATATGCTGAGTAAAATTATAAATAAGACCGTACTGCTGGTGGCTTACCACCGTTAGGTTGTTTTTACCTTGCAGTATACACTTATATTTTGAGGTAATACCTTCATGGGTACAATATATACAAGTACCTTTACACTGTATATTTATGAATCATGTATTTTTGACAAAAACAATAATAATATTATTGTCGAAAGCCTGCATTGCTCAGGTAAACTACACTGAAACAGAGTTTATGTACACTAAAGTGTGTATTTTGCAATCGCCCAGATTGTACACTAAAATATCTAAACAAATGAAAGAGTAAAAGTCTCAATGAATTTAAAAACAGACCTTCACAATTATTGATATACAAAGTAGTGAAAACTGATATAATAATGACCAATGTCATTTTATTTGCCTCATTGTTGGTCTGCTGCCTCGTTGACCTATTGGCTGCAGGCGCCGCTGGGAATGGGGTCCTGGGTTCGATTCCTGGATCATGCATAGCAGAGCACCAGTATTGGTGCGCGGAGCATTTTTCCATTAAGAATTTCTCAGTATCGGGCATAGAGTCTGGATTTGTGAGAAATGTGCCCCAGAACGGGCATAATGAAACTTGTAAATATTGTCCTGGAAATGGGTCATTATTGTTGGTGTATTAAAACTGCAAAAATGAACGTGAATATAACATAACATCTCGCCTGACATCCCTGAAGGGTTAGGCAGTGGTGCACCCATGTAATAGGGCTGTAAAAAGAAATAAATAAATGACATTTGACATAATCTTAACAATTTCAATCAAATCAATTTTATTTGCTCTATATTTTGTAGGACATTTAATAACTATTGTTTTAGTGTTGATGAATCGCCATGGTATTCAATACTTGACAATAAAAGGTCATTGGGCACCTTAGTATGGAAACCATACCCATGGCGGACACAAACGAAATATAGCAGAATATATTGTTATATGGCTTTGATTTACTATGGAATTAGTCGCATTAATGTGAGCCACGGGAATCTCGAAAAATTCAAGTGTTAGAAACTGGTAAAGGGAAGATGAATAAAACGCTAATATTCATGTATTTTTTATTCAATTTGATCCAAATCAAGCATCAAATTCCCTGCTGCTTTCTAATCCCCATTTATACAAGTTGATTATGTCAAGTACATGAGCATTATTAAAGCTTCCATGTGTCGTCGGGGCATTCACAAGTTCTTCCCAATCATTTTGAACTAAATGAGGGTGGCAAACTCTAGCAAGTTCCGGTATATACAAATTGTGATTGTGCAACAGGTAGAACTTGGCGTAGGTTGGCACACGATGAGTAGTCATACCTCTGCAGTTTAGAAATAAACAGCGTCTCGCTGTATTTGATACACGTCTATATCCAGTAACAGAAATAAAACCAGGACTTTGTTGATCCCCGACTTCTATTTGTTGGACCGCCACCGCCTCTCCAACTTCTTCTTGATTTGCACCTTCTTGTACTGGCTGGGGTGGCATATCATCTGATAGCTGGTTATGCAATGCTCGATCATATCTTTGCCAGCAAGGGTGGCATATAGATCTTGTGCCGTCAAAAGAAATCTGAAACAAGATATAACATTCTGTACATTTGTATAAAAACATAAAATATCTAATAAATATTTTATAGTAGTTTCGAAAAATAATCTTTTATTTCACTGAAATCCTTTATGGCTGTTCTTTATGCATAAACAATAAGTTCTCAAAACATCTCTAAGGTTAACTGATACAGGTAAAATGCTTAGCATTACGGTTGCTTTTGTACAATAATAGTTAAGATTGTGTAAAATAAAACATAAATAAAAACAATAGATTGGTCGACAAAGACTCGCTTCTTGCGCTTTGTTTTCTTAGTAAATAGATAGATAGATGGTGTACAGACAGAGTACTTACCTCGCGTGGTATGATTTCTTGTAATAACAACACTACGAGATCCCGGTACCTTTCGAGTAAGATTGCATTAAGACTGTGTTTTCTTCGACGTAACACAGATCGATTGCACGACACACAACTGTTTTGTCTTTCCATATCGACGAAAATCCAATCCAAAAGCAAATAACCAGAGTCCATGAAACACGCTAATAGTAGTCGTTAAAACAATAGATAAAACAAACCAGGTAAACGTACAGATCGCAACGGTAGCTAACGAAGGACTGCGCGGGGGGCGGTGAGTCAGTGCGCGAGCGCAACGAAACCTTTTCTACTAAACTTGTTTAATGTGCGAAAGAGACAGCGTATACATGCTTCTGAACATTGGCTCAACCGTGCAAAATGCTGTATGGTTATAAGATGGAAAAAAATCGTCTGAAACTGTTTTTTTTTTTTTTTTGAAACGGTCCTGTACATTTTTCTCCATCGATTTTTAATAAAATAATTAAATGCAGTGAAAGGTCATATTATTACCCTTAGTTTAAAACTATTTTGGTTAATGTCCGCCACTCTTCGCAAAGCGGGTCAGATATGCCCAATGACCTTTGCAGTCAACATTTTCATAGAAAAACATTTCAATTTGTCGCTCAAGCAAGTCCGAGTTATGTTTCCAGTTTACAACGGTACACCCTAAAGTAAATTGAAAGGAGAATGTTTACGAGTCAGAAGCTCTAGCTAGATATTAGAAATACATGCTTAATCAAACTAAGAACCACAAAAAGCTTGAAAATACCACAGAAGTCTTGGATACCACAACAAATAAAATAATAATGAAAGAAGGAAATTAATAACATCAATCTCAATCTCGTCTGGTCAATCAACTACCTATTATTTTCAAAACTTTTATTTATACTAATCACTGTGATGACGAAACATAAATATCTTAAAAGTACCTCCATTTGAAAAATTTACAATGAACAAATAGAATAATACTGGGATTTCCCCATTGTTGTTCACAGCTTGTTTTTGAATAATTAGCTATATTGTTGATGTAACATAATTATTAAAGCAGCAACATGTTAGCATTTGCCGCTCGGGTCATAAATGCAGCTGCATTTTACTCCAGTGACAACCTGAGAATTATTTATCTGTAATAAATTAAAAGATGCACTTTATCTACAGTACAATACTAAAATGTACGTTTGATTTAGGCTAGCAGAAAAGTTACGTTTAAACTCGTTATATAGGGTGTTAAGGTCACCAATGTTCGACGAATGATGTTGGCTCGTATTAGATAACGATTGCCATTAGTTCTTAGCTCTTCAACATTCCTTACGTGATCAGATAAAATCAATTTATCTTTTTTCAGCATAGTTTGCGACTGGAAACTTATTTCGTGTTTTACACTCTCAAAACCAGTTTTTATAAAACCGTAACGTCCATTTTTCCGTATACTGTTTTTTAACAGACTGATGCCTCAAAAAACACTAATTATTGTCTTTCTAAACCATTTTTATTCACTTTATTTTATACAAAACGTGGGGCTAGACTGTGACCTTACAGTTTTCTGGCTCCTACCAGGAAAAAGTAACATTACAGTCTAAATAATAAGCAAATGCCATGCACTATTTGACATAATAATATGGCCCTTGTAGGTAGTTCGTTTGCGAAATGGTGCTGATGTCGTGCACGCTCCCAATATGTGTGCACCTGTCTAGTTACCTAAACAATAACGTTTTTTACTTACATCGTCAAAACTTTGACATTTTGATGCATGTAATTTTAACATCAAATGAACCAGATTCTATTGTTATGCTTTTATTTTACCTTTTTAAAGCAATTCAATTTTATGTAAGTAGGTACCTAATTGGAGAGACATTTTGTATGTATACCTACTTTTTACTTATACAAATCACAAAATAAATTAATTTGACTCCGATAAAATCTATCAAAATCTCATTTCAGGGTCATAAACTGATAATATAGGTACTTAGAACAAAATTTAAAACAAAGATATTTGTTGTTCTGCAAGCTCTTTATTTTAACCCATTGGAGTAATGAAGCAGTTGTTAGGAATATCAACCCCTATTATTTCAAAGTTTGTTATATTAAATTGAAGTGAAACTGATTTTTTTTAACTCCATGTCTAACTTCTCACAGTACAACACAAACAGCAGATCAAATCAGAGCTGGCATCAATTGAATCAGACATTGTTGATTTTTTATTTGCGCGGCGGCGGCTGGGAAGCCGGCCGAAGTAACCAATTTACTGAGGCTATAATATTCCATAAGTAAGGAAGTCACAAGTAATGTTCACAAATTGACATCCAGAATAATTTGTATTTTATTCAATTACTTAATAATTATTGCAGCCAACTCTAAACATCTACCTATGTAAACAATAATTATTTGAAGATCACCACGAAATAAAATTGGGAATCAAACGAGCTTACCTGTTAAGCGAAGTCTTGATTCAAATTTTATGAGTGGTGATCTGAAAAATAATTATTACCCACCCACCACTAGCTAACAACCCCAAAGCTGCAATAATTAGTATACCTAATTAAATGTTAACCTTTCAGGAAAACTAAGTTAATGTAGGCATTTGGAACTACTCTGTATGGGAAACAGAGATCGTTCCTAACGCTATGATCTCTAAAATAAGTGACGTTTCGTGTGTCAAACGGGAAAGGACGATGCAAATGTTGCAATATTTAAAAAATATTTTTTAATTTTTTTATCTAAAAATCGCGGTGTTAATACGTCGTAAGGGAATTACTACCTATGTAAACAATAATTATTTTTCAGATCACCACTCATAAAATTTGAATCAAGACTTCGCTTAACAGGTAAGCTCGTTTGATTCCCAATTTTACACTCAACAATAAAATAATACTGGTTAGGGTTTTTATGTATTAAATTATGAACATTCTCTTTCATTGTAATTTCAAAGAAATAAAATGTATCAAAATAGAAATAAAGCAACTTTGATTTGAACTAAACAAGAGACCAATAATAACTGACACATAAATTAACAAATATCCATATAAAAAACGAATAAACACTAAATATGAAAACACATTCTTGATACTGATGAATGTCTCCCAATGTTACTTCTACTGGCTGCCGGTTGAAAAAGTCTAGTTATTGGCTGTCTACGACGATTATATTATTATATGGGACTGACAACATGACACGTTCAAACAACAACCGTTCGTATTCAATTTGACCATTGACAATGGAGAAATACTAACTCATGGACAGTACGACGGTTTCGAAGCCATTCATTTTGAATGAAAGCCAAACGTTCATGAACAATGTGGGACATTCCTGTGGATATGTAGGTACCTATGCAATATGTCTTGTAAACACTCGCTGAATGTTCTCGAGACGCTGCGAATCTACTAGCATACATTGGGATTCCATGCTATACGAGCATCCTCTTGCTGACGTATCAATGGCTTAAAAAGGATAATTTTAATATATGCCCCAAATTATTTTGCGTTTCTCTTCTTTCTCTGATGACTTTACAGTATCAGAGATATGAGAGCTGATTTTGGTCTAATGTTATTCCCAGGTCACTGATATCCGAAACCTTTTACTTACATTGCAAGATAATATTGTTTTGTTTGTAAGGGGACATAAATGGCGGTAACTTTCGTCTGAAATGTATACAACAACAAAAACAAAAATAAAGTAGGGAAGTTTCTTTTTAACACCTTTTGTAAAAACCTCATAGCAAAAGATGTGTAGATTCCATTCATGAGTAGTAAAATTGTTTTTTTTTAGTATATAGATGATGATGATGATGATGATGATGATGATGATGATGATGAAGTATATATTTATGCTCATGTTTGCGGCTTCACCGCTGTTAATTAATAAAATAAAATAATAATAATAATGAAATTGTTATTATTGTTATTGATGAAAAAGTACCAACAAGTTGTTACATGAAAATATAAATTTGTATATGGGAGTTACATCTGCCAACAAACTGTAATACAGTTCGGCAGAAGTAATATATTTTGTAACACGGATGTGACCATGAATAAACGCTTTTTCATTTAAAAAAAAAAAAACATTTCTGTGCATTCAAGGTTAGATCCACACCAAAGACTGATTTGATCAAGATCGGGTTTGAGGAGACTGGCGTCTGCTGATGACTGTACTCTTTTATAAATTAGGAGATCATAAGCATAAAAAAGTCGCAGCTAATTCAACAAGCAAGGTCGGTGAAAAAATAATGGGACCCGTGTGCAAACCTTGTGGTACTCCGGAATTGGCATAATAAACTGTTTTGCAAAAAAAACGGGCACTTTCGATTTTTTTCTCTACTTAATGAAGAAGAACAAGAAATAGGTTTTATTAATTTGACGATGTATTGGCATGTTATTTGAAGCATCCTGGCATGATTCTTTACGTTCCAATTTTTTATTTTAAATTAATAAAAGAAAAGTAATGATTATTGTGGATTATTCTAAAATTGCTTTACTAATGGCGCGAATTGCTGAAACGATTTTTAACTGATTACGATATTTTAAAACTTTTTGGATATTTTCTGCAAATTAAACAATTAAATCTTTCTTTTTACATTAAATACCACTTTTTGATATGAGTGATAAAGCGATAAGGGCCGGTAAAATTATAGCCCTACTTGAAGAAGGTTGTTCGCAAACTTACGTGTCTCAGCGGCTAAATGTGAGTCGTTCAACTGTCCAGAGGACTTAGCAACGCTAACAAGAATCCGGTTCGGTCAAAAGAAGACCCGGTTCGGGAAGAAAACGATGCACAGAACCAAGAGATGACCGCTTTTTGGTGAGTCAGGCGTTGCGGAATCGTAAGGCGTCAAGTGTGGACCTGAAGAAGAGCCTTAAAGAAGTAAGAGGAGTAGAAGTTAGCTTGTGGACGGTCAGGAGGAGGCTTTTGGCTGCCAATATCAGGAGTTACCGCCCAGCTCGGGGCCCTAAATTACTCCGTGAGCACCGTGTTGCTCGACTTCAGTTTGCTCGAAACTGTGCTTCATGGACTCTGGAGGACTGGAATAAAGTATTGTTTTCTGATGAAGCTAGAATCTCTTTGTGTGGAGAGGACCGACGCCGGCGAGTGCTGCGAAGACCACGGGAACGCTATGCGGAAGTGTGTTTCGAAGAAATCACTCCTTATGGCGGAGGCTCCGTTATGTTTTGGGCAGCAATTAATTCGACGGAGCGTAAGGAGTTAGCTTTCATAGAAAATGGAACATTAAATGCACACCGGTACATAATGGAAGTCTTAATTCCATATGCACAACCCACATTGACTGCACTTGGGGAAGATTCCATTTTTACGGACGACAATGCTCGCCCGCACCGTTCTGGCGACGTGGAAGCGTACATTCAAGAAGTTGGGATCCGTCGTTTAGATTCAGCCAGCTCGAAGTCCTGACCTCAATCCAATTGAGCATATCTGGGATGTTCTAAAGAGACGGGTAAGATCAGTGCAACCTGCTCCACAAAACATCAGGGAGCTAAAAAGAGTCATTGCAGAAGAGTGGGAACGTATTCCTCAAAACGTTATTAAAAACATCGTGGAAAGCATACCCAGAAGGATTCAAGCTGTGATTTTGGCAAGAGGAGGTCACACTCGTTATTAGGTTTTTACATTTGTAACTTTATTTAATTAAAAAAAGTAAAAAAAAAAGTCTTGTCTTTATTGCCGACCACTTCTTATTGTTTGTGCGTGTACATCGGGTTTAAAGAATCCATCGTTTTTTTTCTTTTAATTGCCCGAATTCACTTCACGCGCATTCATTTACACGATTATAAGTACTATCTACTATACAGACAACGTCAAAGATATAAATTTCATTTATTTAACTCAGATCGACTTTAGAACGTAAATTTCCTTAGGTGCCAGTTTTTTTTGCAAAAGAGTGTACAAACTAGACTCATGACTTTTCACTGAAACTACTTGTTTTCTTCCGCTCCAATATGATTGAAACTAGGCAAGAAGGGAACCATGTAAACCTTAAGATTCGAGTATCTGTTATAAAAGTTTATGGTTTACCTTATCAAAGGCACTAAGAAAATCTATGTATATCGCACCAACTTGGTATCCATCTGGTCTTTTTTTAACAAAGATAAATCAAGTCAGATTAGTCTGAAATAGTCTGAATAGAACCATTTCTAAAGCCGTGTTACGAGTTGAGATAAGAACATGTCAACATAAACAAGATGAATGCGGGATTCAAAAATTTTAGCTGATGTTAAATGAAAAACAATAGGTTTATAGTTTTTAATTTTGTCTTGGTCGCCTTTCTTATAAACAGGAACAATTCTAGATTTCACACATTCTTCCAGGAGAAATCCTTATGCAAGAGGGCGGTTGTAGATTTTGGCTAACGGTGCAGCCAGAGTACATTGGCTCACGGTTTTATAAATAGGGATGTATTGAATCAGGACTCGCATCTTTGTTAGTAACAAGCTGATTCAACTTAACAAATATTTCTTTGGGGTTAACTGTATAGTACAAGATAAAGAATCTTTGATGGTTGTGGTGGTGGCAGTAATACATTAGTATTTGGGAATCGTCCCATGACAATCCATGGCGAATCATATATAATAATGGTACAAAGCGAAGTGTGAAGCAAATAGATTATCAATACCTATTGGTAATATAATACCATTTTCACCAAAAATAAGTACCGTTAAGATGCTTGCGTTCAGAGTAACATAAGGTGTCATTGTCATTTCTTATTTTGACGATGTTACGCGACTAGCGCAAGATACTGCGCAACAACAGTTCAAGTATCATCAAGTTAAGACGATAACAATATATTAAACAACTCTATTTCAAGTTATATTATAAAGTTTATCACAATTTCGTATCAATATGTACAGTCAAGCAGTTGAAGTAGGTAGTGGAACAATTTACAAGAGGGCACAGGATAGAAGTGAGCGTTATAAAAAGAACCGAACGACACTCGTCAGCGCTGTCATTCAATCAGTCTAATAAACATTGTTGTTGAGATACTGGTATCTACACGCCCTCTTAAGTCAAGTGCTGCTTATAGCTGTTGCTCGCGGTTTCGTCTGTGATGTGATGTGCCCATATGTTCAGCCGTTAACAGATTGACTGACAGACAGACATAGCTTCGCATTTATAATAAAAGTACGGATTCTAAGGAGTGGGTGTGGCAGGAAATAGTTGTAACTATTATTGTAGCCCGAGTGTAATTCGATAATAACTTCACGCCTGTGATCCGAGGAGGGCTCGGTAGAGGTGTAGGTAAAAACACGGAGGTGTAGGTACCTAATAGTAATAGTACGTACACTCAAATTTCGCCAGTTTAGGTAAGTTCCATGTAATAGAGGGCGATAGAAGGCCGCTAAGAAAATCATGATGGGAAATCGAATGCAGGGCCTCATGGTTAGGCAGTCTCGATTGTGACTTTGTGATCAACGAGGCAGTCTGAAAGGGGTTTAAATTTTTTGTATGGACGCTGGCATATCGACTCACCGCCATTTTGTTTTTTTTTCGAAATCGCGGCTAACAAAAAATTACATGAAATATGGTACCCCAAAGTGTCACGTTAATTACCTACACAAAACGAAGAACAACGTTTATTATGATCGGATTTTCATGGGTTTTTTATTTTTTGTATTGAGCTCCTAGAGGTTTGGAGAAGAAAGTAAAAAAAAACATGTTTTATTCGTTTAAGAAGGCCTTAGAATCGCTGCCAGGACGAATTGGACTTGTTCCTGACTGATTAGCCAGAGAGGGCAAAACACCGGAAGCAGCAGTGGGAAAGTAGGTCCAGGCTCAATTAAAAAATATTTTGTATATGAATAACTTGAAATCCTCCTCGATTTTAAATTGTGGCTGGTATGCCGCATCCATTAAAAGTCAATACGAGTATGGTCCGTTTCTTTGTTTATTGTTCTCGATGAAAATGCATATCATTTTCATTTGCAAGAATTGAAGAGGTTTCCTAGTACCTACTCTATGTAGCTGATAACTGTAGCATTCTAACAATCTCGTAAGTAGTAAAACAATCATAATTACCTAGATAACTGTAGCCTTAATTTACTGCTACTAAACTTAATCACAAGGTTATCAATCTTACTATTATTATAAATGCGAAAGTTTTTGAGAATGGATGTTTACCCTGGCTAGAGGCCTTGCACTCAAGGCATAGGATGGTCCGGTTAAGGTGGTATCTGCACTCATATATTAAAGAGGAAAGATTTGTATTTGTGTGTGTGTGTGTGTGTGTTTGTAATGAATAAACTCAAAAACTACTGAATCGATTCCAAAAATTCTTCATTCACGCTGAGTAACATAGGCTACAATTATACCTGTATTCCCACGGGAACGGTAACTACGCGGGTGAAACCGCGTGACGTCCACTAGTGCTATATGAAATAAGATTCGTGGCAGTAACAAATGTCTATTCACTGAGTAATAATGATTAAAATAGATATAGAAGACACAGAGATCCGGAAGAGAACGAAATTGGTCGACATGGCCCATGGTGATCGCTAGCAGAAAATGGAAGTGGGCGGGCCATATTTGCCATGGACAGGACAACAGGTGGGGTAGTCGGGTGCTTGAGTGGAGGCCTAGAGTAGGGCATAGAAATGTGGGCAGGCAACCGATGCGTTGGACCTACAACCTTGTTGGAGTGGCCAGAAAAAACTGGATGCGAAAGGCGAAAAACCGGAAAGAATGGCGTGCACTAGAAGATACCTTCACTCAAGCAAAGGTGAAAGGTGGTGAAAGGTTAAAGAAGGAGAAGAAGAATGATTCAAATCACTAATACAACCGTCTCAGTGTTCATAGAGGACTCAAGAATGGCGTTTTTATCAAATAGTCACTCAGCGACCTTTATCACATCATGAACTGAGACGGTTATATTGGTTATTTATTTTTTACTCTTTATACAAAAAATACTTCACGGATTTGGATGAACGCCACACAAATCTATATCTATACTAATATTAAAAAGCTGAAGAGTTTGTTTGTTTGAACGCGATAAACTCGGGATTTGCTGTCTGGAATCGAATTTTTTTTTTTTGTGTTGGATAGTCCATTTATCGAGGAAGGTTATAGGCTATAAATCACGCTACGACCAAAAGGAGCGGAGCATAAATATTTTTTTGCAAAAACGGGAAATGATACTTATTCCTTTTTGAGAGCTTCCGTTGCGTGCGCTGCGTAAATTTCTATGTAAGACGGCATTGTTCCTCTTTAAAAGTTCTAAAAAAAGTACGCGACTGCATTGTCTATCAGCGACGGATAACTCACAATAACTACTTTTACTTTTTAGATTAAAAATAATGAATTTTCGCAAAGCTTATTTAACTCATATGGTTTTAATCTATATCTAAATAAATGTGTTTGTCAGAACGGAAATTTTATATAGAATATTTGTGCTCTTGTACTCTATATAAGTACATAGTTTAAACGAAATAAATTGTAGATATCGCAATAGAAAAATAATCACGCGACAAAAAGCATTACGGCGGCCGCTTAAGGAGGAGATATATTCTCAGGAACTATTGTTTGGAATTGACTAGTTTTTTTTTGTGTTTGTTAAAATTTTAACTTGAACTTTTACGGGCAGGTTTTTCAAGTTTGACAAAGATACATTAACAATCTGCCCGTAAAACTTCAAATTAAAATTTTTGTTGCGATTCGTTTTTCCACTTGTCCGTTGCGATTCGTTTTTCTACTTTTCTGTTGAAGTTTCATTTCTACTAAGTATGTGTCCCAGCACACATTTTGGTTTTTTTTTATTTCTGTAGTAGGTGTTACAGTGTTACACTCACGCGTTCCTAAGGTAATATCTAAATAGAAAGGAAATAATGTTTTTTTTTCGTT
Organism: Diarsia rubi; assembly: GCA_932274075.1. Lineage (NCBI taxonomy): Eukaryota > Metazoa > Arthropoda > Insecta > Lepidoptera > Noctuidae > Diarsia > Diarsia rubi. The sequence goes on along the minus strand of OW026424.1, from coordinate 10,460,121 downwards.
TTTCCTCTACCACTTTGTTTTTGCAACTGGGTAATTCCAATCTAGTTCAATCTAGATTGTAAGTAGGTAGGTATTATTATTTTTTTTTTTAGAAAAAGTACCGGAACGAGGTTGCGATAGTGCAGGTAAAGTTCTTATCACACCCAAAAATTGTGATTATTATGAAGGTTATGAGATTGGCGCTAACACTTTTCCATGATCTGCAAACCCAGTTTTGTTGCTAGCCCGCATGAGCATGGCAGGTGTTGACGACGTAGGACCTACCCGTAGTAACCACAGCATTCTCGTAAAACGTGAAGATCGCCTTGATGTTGGTATGTGAGAGTGTGAGATTAAACTACTTAATAACATTAATTTAATAGGTTGTACCTACTACAGTCTTCTCTTCTATCGTATTGGCTCTAAATAATTAACCGACTTCCAAAAAGGAGGAGGTTCTCTATTCATGTGTATGTATTTTGTATGTGTGCCCTCGCATATCTCCGTCAATTGTCGACCGACTTTCAAAATTATTTGATAGCGTATACTCCCGTGGTACAACCCGATTTCCAACAGGGATAAACCCAATGTGACATATCAACCTGCCCGCCATTTAGTTCTTTTTTCGAAATCGCGGCCCACAATGAAAGTGGTAAGTATGTACTTAAATAGGAACAAAAAATGTCCTGTAACATGGTACCCCAAAGGGTCACGTTACCTAGGTAAAGATCGACGAATGAGTACAATGACAATCATTAAAAATTATTAAAATTAAAAAGCATGAAAGACGTGTTACCGACGTGTTTCTTGCTTTTTTCTAAAACTTTGCAAGTAGGTACCTATTCGCATCTAGCAGTCATCTATGGTCAGTCAGCTTCATGTTAATGAGCTAACGATGGAAGGTATAACTCAACGATTAGAGTTGGAGGATAATTCTTTAATAAAATATTATGGGGACGTACCTACATAGTTATGGTTGTATTCTTTCAGGTTATCTGTGAGCTGATTATGGAAGGTAGGTAGGTACCTACTAGGTACCTACTCCAAAACGGTTAGAAGTTGAAAGCAATAATAAGGGAATCTTAAAGGTTAAAGGGTTTGTTTTCTTGGTTGAATTTTAAAAGCATAGTAAATATTTATATGGGATATTAAAACTAAAAATGAAAAAAAAAACTTAAAAAAATGAAAAATTAAAAACCCCGATTTCAAAAACACAAAATAATAAAACATCAAAAACAGAAAAACGTGAAAAAAAAACAAAACAAAAGTGAAAAATAAACTTCTGAAGAAAAATCAGCTTCTGAAGTCGGTGGCATAAACGACGAAATCAAACAAACTAATTAATGTCACCGACTTCAGAAGCTGATTTTTCTTTCGAAGTTTATTTTTCTCTTCTCAGTTTTTTATTTTTCACTTTTTCTTTTTTTGTTTTTGCCATGACGAAACTTTGAATTAATGAATTGAAGAAAATGGAAAAAGCAAAAAAAGCTGTCACTTATTTATAATTATTATGTATATTACGATAGATGTCGCTACGTATCACATTGTGCCTGTAGTAAAGACCTCATTGCACGGTGCGACGAGACGTTACGTTTAGAACCCTCTATAAAATCACACATCGGTACAATCAGCGCAGGCTTCCAAATTGGTGATTCCCTTAAGAATACTCAAACAATACTTTTGAAATTAGTACCATTTTTCGCCGCCGGCCAAGTTATACTGGGCAATCTATCTATGTCAAGTTATATGAGACTATTGTTCCGAGGGTTTGTTTGCATTCTGCAGCGCTCTATCGGCGAGTGGGTCACTCGATAATAACTTGTATCAACGTGCTATCGAGTTCATACATACAAGTTCCATTAGCTACATGTCATACATTACTTGTAGGTTGTAGGCAATGGTCAAGTCCGGCTGTGGTCAGACTGCTGTGGTATTTTTAATCATTTTCATTGTTGTAGAAGTACTTATACCTAGTTGGTAGATATTAGCCAAGCAGTCATCGTCATCGTCACGTGGATTGAGAAGCTTATGTTACAAATAGTTATTTTTAATTATTTACAAATTACAATATTGCTATATTTGTCTGTATCTACATGACACATCTGCTGCTGTTTTACTGTTGGAAAATTCTAGATTTAGCTTGGCCGTAATTTTTTTATTCGCTTGCTGTCCATGTTTTTTTTTTGGGACAAGCTCGCCTCACTATTATTAGAAAAATAACGGTCAGTAAATCATAAGAAGCGTTTATTGATAATAAGGTAGATACAACACACCTAAATTATAACTAGGTTAAATCAGTTTAATCCCTTTTATCTCAACATAGTATTTAAATTATAAATAATCACAGTTTATATTTGAAATAAAAAACACAGTTACAGATGAATCAAACAGTAGAATTTCAACAATAATTAAATGTATGGAAATAATGTTTTACCAACATTATTTCTGGCTGATACCTATATACCCTTGAACACGAAATATCTTGGTCACGGAGAGGTGTTGTCTCGACGATGGTGCGTGGAAAAGTATCCACTCTCAATATATATAGTGTATTATCTATGGTGTCCACCGCAGCGCTCTTCAAAAAATAAGCTACCATGGCGCGCCCCTCCTATTCTCCTCCGGTATGGAAATAGCAAGGGCGACAACATCCGGCCGTCCTGCTCACGCGTTCGTCCTCGAACAGCGTTTTGGTCCAATGTAGAAGCTGAAAACATAAAATAAATACTTAGTAGCCGTATTTTAACTCGGTACATATGTGACCTGCTTTAACATCTGACTGTAGATAAGGTGTTCGGACAGACAAGAGCAATGCTATTCCATCGATGGTTAACATGCTCCCTCCGTCTGTGGCTTGAACTAGATCAATGTTCGCTATTATCAATCTAGTCGTGTATCACCACTAATACTGCAACAGCGTTCACTACGGATGCCTGTTGCTTACCGATCAGAGACCGAACACCCTATAAACATCCATAATGTTTAAAGCGAATGCATTGGACAACATGAATCATAACCGCTATTCGGCGAAATATCAGTATCAACAAGTATGTAAAAATAGAAAAAATAAAAGAATAAATCTGAATAAACAATTAAGACAACTGAACAGGCTATGTTATTATTATAAAATTTACCTTATTGCCACTTTTAGTTACCTATGCATCTTCGACAACATCCGGTACTTCAGCAACGCGGATCCAGGGCTTCATATTCTCCACGCAGGCAATACCATCGTACTTTTTGGAAGATCTTTCAGCCCCCCGCAGGTCCGCCACTTGATATCTATCGTGCCCCAGGATGTTCGTCACTTGAAAGGGCCCCTTGTACAGAGGCAAGAGTTTGGTGCTTTGACCATCATTTGTGTGACTCGGAATTTTGAGTAATAATAATAATAATTTTTAGTACCACCAAATCTCCAACCTTATAAATAGGAGCCTCTTTTCTTTTAGAGTCGAAAGATGCCTTTTGTCGTTCAGCATTACTCTTTATATTTGCATCGACCTTATTCCTCAACGCAGTGACGTCAATAGAATGCTCGTTATTATCGTCAGCGATCGCGTCATTATTCATTCGAATTCTAAACCCAAAAAATACCTCACTCGGCACAGCAGACGTGGTTTTATTAATTGTGCTGTTAATACCTTGCTGTATGCTAGTTATATGCTGGTCCCACTTATTATCATCAGTATCAGCACTCAAACTACGCAATGCTTCTAAAATTGTCTGATTATAGCGCTCGACTTGGCCATTTGAGCGCGGAACAGCAGTAGCAATTATATGAAGCCTAATGTTATTTTCTTTGCAATAGTTAGTGAACAATTTGGATGTGAAAGCGCTACCAGCATCACAAATTAGGCGTTTTGAACTTCCGAATACTTTAAATATTTTATTTAATTCATTAATGACCACTTTGCTTTTAGTGTTTTTTACAGCCGAAATAAAAACGAATTTGGTAAATGAGTCAACTATCACTAAGATGTAACTATTTTGCTGCGAAGTTTTAACAAATGGACCAAGGTGATCAACGTGAAGTGTGTGGAATGGTCTAGCAAATTTTGGAATTGGGTACAACTTGCCTGGTTTCTTACCGTGAACATGCTTGTGATATATGCAATTCAAGCAATTTTTAATATATTTCGAAACGGTTTTCTTTAAGCGAGGGAACCAATATTTCGACATAATTCGTTCAATAGTTTTGTCTAACGCGAAACGACCTACATCATGGTTGGCACGAATTACATACCAAATACATTTCTTTGGTACTAACCAACGCCTGCCATATTCAGTTCTACGATATACTTTGTTTCCTAACAATTCGTATTCGTTAAATACACTTTTATTAGTATCGGCCTCACCTGACTGTAATATGTCCTTAATACTACATATACTGGGGTCTTGCAATTGAACCGCTAGTAACCAATCGCCTTCAGTAATTGTGTTTATACTTTCTACATCAATTACAGTATTCATATTAGGAATAGGGTTTCTACTTAACGCGTCAACGTGTTGCATCTGTGACCCGGCCCTGTGAACTACTTCGAATGTAAAATCCTGTGTATATAATACCCATCTACTTATTCGTGGAATTATTTCCTTTTTACTTAAGGCATATCGTACTGCATTGCAATCAGTTGTAATTATAAAACTCGTCCCCAATAAATAATGCCTAAATTTTTGTAAAGCGGAAACAATTGCTAGAAGCTCCAATTCGAAGGAATGGTATTTTTTCTCATCATTACTTGTTTGACGACTATAAAAATAAACCGGTTTTTCACCATTATTAGTCAGCTGTGTCAGAATACATCCTATACCATCACGACTAGCGTCCGTATACAAATTAATGGGTAGTTTGGGGTCGAATACGCAGAGTACCGCATTTTTAATCAACGCATCTTTCACCTGTGCTACAGCCTGATCTTGTTGGGGCCCCCATTGCCAAATTGCATCCTTTTTTAATAGACTAGTCAATGGTTTGCAGAGAAGCGCACAATTCTTAATGAATTTTCTAAAGTAATTAATTAAACCTAAAAATTGTCTTAGTTGATGAACTGACTTCGGAATTGGGTATTTTGAAATAGCATCTAGCTTGCGGGAACTCGGAGTGATGCCTTCTTCGGAAATATCATAGCCTAAAAACGTAATTTGATCTTTAAAAAAGGAGCATTTATCTAAATTGATGGTTAACCCATTTTTTACAAAAATGTCTAATACTTCTTCTAAGCAAACCATATTTTCTTCTATAGTTTTCGTCGCGATAAGGGTGTCATCCATGTAACATATTACCCTTCCAAAACGTAGATTGCCCAAAACTGTATTCATTAGTCTTTGGAAAACAGCTGGCCCATTACATACACCAAAAGGCATCCTCAAAAATTCAAAATGGCCATCACTTGTTATGAACGCAGTTTTGTGCACATCTTCAGATTTTATGCTTATATGATGATAGCCACTTTTAAGGTCCAAAGAAGTAAAGAATTTACATCCCTGCAATCTGTCAATGAGGTCCTCTATCATGGGCATTGGGTATTTCTCCTTAACAGTGATTTTATTTAGCTGCCTATAATCTACGCATAACCTTTTAGCCCCAGATGCTTTGTCAACCAAAAGAGCTGGGCTAGCATATGCAGATCTACTGTTTTGAATAATTCCATTTTTTAATAGATCATCTACCAATTCACGCGTGATAGCTCTTTCCGACTCAGACATCCTATACGGTCGTTGGTAAATAGGTTTATTAGATGTTAGTTGTATCTCTAATTCGACACACGAAGTTTTTCCTAAATTCGATAAATCTTGGGCAAAGGATTGAGGGTATTTTAGTAATATATTATGTAATGCTACTTCGTATTCACGTGTTACGTTATAAGTAACCTTAATACTGCACACATTCAATGCTCGAGCCGATTGAAAAGTTAAAGTTTCTCCGACACGAACATACATTATATTTTTATCTTCAGTAAAATTTCTCCCTATCAAAATGTCACAGCTAGATAGAGTATCAATGACGTATAATATAATAATTAATTCTACAGAATCGACTCTAAGTTTAACTGAGACAGCCTTAGTTACTGTAGCGGATAAATCATTTGTAAACCCCACTAAATTAATAGGATTATTCAACCGGAAAGGTTGCAACTTAAATTGGTTTACGAACGCAGATGTAATTAAGGAGCAGTCGCTGCCCATATCAAAAAATGCACTACATTCCTGGCTGTTTATTAGAACCGGTTTGTAAAACTTTTGTTTCATTTTTGGATCAGAAATCATTTTCACTTCAACATTTTTCTCGACCTTCGACTTTGATTTGGCGTGACAGGCTGCCTCTAGATGCCCTAGCTTTTTGCAGAAAGTACACCTCACATCGTCTTTGACAGTACAATTATTTCTTCTGTGACCTACTTCTCCACATCGGTAGCAAGTATGGTTTGGCACACTATTATTATTGGCAGAAGGTTCAACTTTGATGTCAGATTTACCTATAGTATTTTGGTACCCGGGTTGTGGTCGAGAAGAATGTTTCGGTGGCAATGCGTTTCTAGAAGGTAGTTCATTAACCGCAGGTAACTGGATTTTGCCGTGTAAAAACGAGGCTAAATCGTCACAATATCTAAAATTGCCTGCTTCGGCAGCTACAATTATGTTTTTATCACCTATTGAACCTACTATTATGGATATTATATCTCGATCACGAAAACCTAATTGCAAGCGATCTATTTTCGACTTTTGTTTAAAAAAGAAATCGTATAAAGACTGATTTGCTGAGGGTTTCGTATCAATTAGTTCTTTAAGAGATCTGAACATATCACTTCTTACTTGAAAGGTATCTGACATTGTTTCTCGCCATTGCTTCCACTTCCACGTAGTCCACCTGGTTTCATTTTTTTGCAAAGCGTCTAGCCAAGTTTTCGCGGTATTACGTAATTTTTGAAGCGCCTGATACTTAATCACATTATCGGACCATCCAAACGCTCGAGAATTTGCCTCAACAACATTAATCCACATATCTACATTGTCTACAAGTGGGTCGAATTCGGGAATCACTGACGATAATAAAACATTCTGACTCACGGTTTGCGAATTCTTATGGCGGCGTCGCTTCTTGCGCCTCCGTTCATTAGCACTGCTGCTGCTGCTGCTACTCGAACTGGAGGTCGACGTACTTGAATTTGTCGATGGCTCCCTTCTTGATCTTCGTTTGCGGCTGCGCGGCATGTTTGTGAGCGATGTAGGTACAGTTGTCACTACTGATATTAGAAAAATAACGGTCAGTAAATCATAAGAAGCGTTTATTGATAATAAGGTAGATACAACACACCTAAATTATAACTAGGTTAAATCAGTTTAATCCCTTTTATCTCAACATAGTATTTAAATTATAAATAATCACAGTTTATATTTGAAATAAAAAACACAGTTACAGATGAATCAAACAGTAGAATTTCAACAATAATTAAATGTATGGAAATAATGTTTTACCAACATTATTTCTGGCTGATACCTATATACCCTTGAACACGAAATATCTTGGTCACGGAGAGGTGTTGTCTCGACGATGGTGCGTGGAAAAGTATCCACTCTCAATATATATAGTGTATTATCTATGGTGTCCACCGCAGCGCTCTTCAAAAAATAAGCTACCATGGCGCGCCCCTCCTATTCTCCTCCGGTATGGAAATAGCAAGGGCGACAACACTATATTCCCAAACCACTGTAACTTCTGTAAGCCAGAATCACCAGAATCAAACAGTAGTTAAAAAACTAAAAAACCCGACTGAAAAAACTGAAAAGGTTTTTTTAGTTTTTAAACTACTTTTTTATTTCCAACTTTTTAGTTCTTTTGTGTTTGTTCTTTCGTTGGTGGCGTAAAATTCTTCGCAGATGATTTAACTTTTGTGTTTGTTTATACCTAGGATTTGTGACTTTAAATTTATTTGAATCATACATATAAGTGTACTATATTTTTGTAATTCCCTCCTAAAACCCTTCATTTTGATACCCTACTCGATGGTAACGGAAAAAAAATATTTTTTGCAATCCGCGATATATGGGCCCCAAAATCTGCAATTTCTTTTTTTTATTTTAATGTAGCCACTCGCGCCATCAAGACGATTCGTATATTTTATTCAAATCCCTTCATCCGTTTAGGAGTTATGAGGGAACAAAGAAACGGACATACATACATACACGCCAAACACAACCCTCCTTTTGGGCTTCGCCGCAGTCGGGTAAAAAGTGTGTCCTTTCTTCACTTGTCGGTTTGAAGATTGTGTCTGTTAAAGCAGTAGTAGGTCATAGGTGTCTGCTAGCTACATCTTGGTATAGCAGATGCTTGACGCATTATTAAGGTAACTAGGTATTTTCCTTTCGTTTATGACTTTTCTCTTTCAGTACCTAATCCAATGTCTTCAAAACAATCAAAAGCTACATATATATTCATATAGCTCCTTCGTGTTTCTTTATATTGTCGCTGTATCACTTGATGCGTAGAAGCACTATAAAAGGGATTGCCTTCGTTGTTTATGCTAGTCGGTCAGTAGTATTATGAAGACGACCACGACTTCAAACAAAACGAATCAAGGATCCTACACGATGTTTGTATGCCCTTAAAACGCATCACTTTATTGTATGACATCAGCCATTGTTTTCAGTTGGAACAATGTGTAGTGTTGTGCGCGCACGCAGCGGCATCACAGTCACGCGCTGATTCGCAGACTACACGTACCAACAAGGGATGTACCCAGTCCAGCCGCTTATGGACTCGTCCCGACATATTACTAGTCACGACCCGCTAACTTCATTAACATCACTTCCAAACAGCTTGTGATCGTAAGGCGATGTTATTTTTTTATCGAACTGGGTTTCTGCTTTCTGTCTTCTTTTGTTTTTGAATAGAGTGTAATAATGTTATATTATACCTTGGCTATCTTCCACAGACGGACTAAACGCGGATGTAGGCAACTGATATCAAACTTGGTTAACCAGCTGTGTCGACAATCGTCGCGTTGTATCATCCGTATTTATGATACAAACTATAGAACCATTTTCCGTTTATATTTTGTGGAAAATATGCGCTCAAAATAAGAAAACGACAACTTTGAATTTGAATTGGGTCGTACGAACTTCACATTGATGTGTAAGGGCAATCTATTTACGTCTTACAAATTCTTGTAACTTGTTGGCAGCAAAAAACATTTCATTTTGCGAAAAAGTCTCTATGCAACGACTATTTGTAATTTGGATCGCACCCAAGAAGAAAAGCTTTATTTTCATTTTCCACTTCTCCGAATCGACTTTCTCTTTATTGTATGGTTAGTGCCTAACCTGACTTGGCTTTTCGTGCTGTCGAAAATCTAAGGTGCTTGTTGTGTAATTGACTCGAAAAGTGTCGAGAACTAACTAACAAAAACAAACACTTCAAATTTCAAAAATAATCTAGAGTTCGAGTAGCGACTATGAGTAGAGGATTCCTTGGTAGAAATAGTTAAGGTGAAAGCGTCAGGATAGCCGCGAAATTCAAATTTTCTTACGTTTTTTGCAATTTGCAGGCCAGTGCTAGGTTGTATGTTGATTGATATAATTCGAGGAACGATTTTTCGAGGTCAAAGTCATTCCTCGAATTATATGAACTTGGAGGGTTGTATTGATGATTTTGATGATTATAATTCTGTAACTACATACGTCTTACACTCGCGTCCAACATTTCAATCAACATACAACCTAGCACTGGCCTGCAAATTGCAAAAAACGTAAGAAAATTTGAATTTCGCGGCTATCCTGACGCTTTCACCTTAACTACCTATAAACAAAAAGCATTGTATTTCTGAACGTCTGTGGAAATACAAAGCGCGACTTATTTTCAAATGATCTCATCATAGTTCTCATTCAGCATGTTTTCAATATATTATTAAAGACATCTAAATTGAGAGTCATTGGCCGTTGATCAAAATTAGAAGCATTTCATGAGCAAGCACTCAGATGCTAAATTGGAACGAATGGCGCCATCCAGCCAACGATGACGTAATCGGAGTACGTTCCCGCTAGGTACTTTAATCGAAGTGAGCATTTGGCAAGCAGCGAATAAGTCGGTCGGTATTGCTTCCGTGCTGACGCTCTGGTGTTGCAAGCGCACGTCACAATATGCGGCTTTCACTGTGAATAAGAACAAACAACGCGTACCTACCTACCCTATGTACTGCTATGTCTGATGGCCCGAAATAATATGGAACAGTGGCAATCGCCTCAAAATATTGATGTTCAGTTGCATCTGGTCATGCCGTCCTAAAATACCTTATTTTTAAGAACGCATATTGGAATATTTTTATGAACCTTGAGCTTGTCTTCTTTTTTTGCTCATTATTTCTCCGTTTATGTGTAAACGAGTTACCATAACGCAGTAGGTTTTTTATTTGTCACTAGCTTTGTATCATTGCTAAGGTAACTACGTATCGAAATACTTGGACGCTATTTTAAAAGGTAAGATATTTTTTAGGTATATTCAACGAAGATTTTATTTATAACAAAATAATCATGTTCAAACTAACATCGCAAGTATTGCGATGTTGGTTTGTTTTTACACGATTATTCGTAATCACTATTCGTTCTCCTAAATGTGCACACGAGGTTATTCTAATATAAATAAAATATGCGTTGAAAATGAGCTAAGATTTCTTGCGTTTAATAGGTACCTAAAAACACACTTGACGTGTCTGTTCCTTACTGTGTGTGTCCATAATAACTTGCTTTATACTCACGTGCGTTGAGTAACTCCAATGGAATTTTAAAGCTATAATATAGTCTATGACGATGAATGTTCATACTGGCGCCAATGACATGGCATACAGGGTTATCATCAATTTATCATGTACCATATTTTAACTTTTATAAACATATTGCCTCTAGAGAACGTGTGACAAATTTTAAAACAAAGCCATTCAGTCAAGATGGTGTGGCTGTTCTAAAATAGGGTATGGAAATAAGAAGTTCTTCATGTGCACTAGGATGCAATTAATTATATTTTAATTAAAGGGGCCGCATAATATGAAATGCTTATCGTTTCCTGAGGTAGTCAGAGCCAACGAAGGAAATGAGCTCACAGCTGATGGCTAATATCCTGTCAATATTTCTGCAGCAATGCGACCTTTTACACAATATATTAATGCTGTCGTTGACTGTCGTTGCACACTTAATATTAAAAGGTTTCGCATAATATTATTAAACACGAGTTAATGTTAAGTTAGGCTGATAACGTTTATTGCTGCAATTCTGATCTTCCTCAAATTAGGAACGTTCTCTTATGTATATAGGAGAATTTACGAAATTGCCTAGTATTTTACCAGATTCTATACTTAAGACCTACCAATAGAGGACACTTCATCGCGACGAGGATAAATTTTCTAAAGAAAAGAGTCAGTAAAATTGAAAATACGAGTAGAAGCAAGAATACTGCGCCCAGTCACCACACACACATGACACATTACTTTACATTAGTCAGTCGAAGGAAGCTTCAATTAAATGTGGAAGAACGCAGTCTTAATAAATTAGTGGCAGTTGAATCAGCACATCAATTTAGCAACAGCTGTTACTTTGTAAGTTTGTAGACTAAAATGGCATGGTTTGATCGCTTTGTTTACACGGTCCCAGTTAAAAGTTCAAACAATATTTTCTGTTACACGGTACGGCATGCATTGTAAGCCATGATTGACCTGTGCACTGCAGGCATGTCAAACATGGCTTTGCACGGATTGATTTTTTTGAGAAAGCCTCGAGTATTTTTAATACATTTGTGGCCTACCTAATGATCCCATCATCCCAATTTATCCGATTGTATTCCATTTGTAGAAAATTAAAAATACCTAATATAAAAAAAATATAAAAAATTGTAATATAAACATAAACAATCACATCAAATGAATGAACTACCTATGTAAACTAATTAATAAACTGAATGTTCAACTGTATAACATAATTATTTTTAACCGACCTAAGACATTGGATTAGGTACTGAAAGAGAACAGTCATAAACGAAAGGAAAATACCTAGGTACCTTAACTTAATAATGCGTAAGCGTCTGCTATACCAAGATGTAGCTAGCAGACACCTACTACTGCTTTAACAGACCATACTTTTTAACCGACTTTCACACAAAGGACGAGGTTCTCTATTCATCATCATCATCAGCCTATAATGGTCCCTAAGCAGGGACTCAGGCCTCCTCTCTAGGAGAGGGATGGGCTATGATCTACCACGCGGGCCCAGTGTGGGTTGGTAGATGTCACATGTCATCGAGTTTTTGGTTCTAAGACATTTCCTCACGATTTTTTCCTTCACCGTTTTGAGAACAGTGGTGATGAAAAAAATACACAAAGTAATGCGCCTGACTGGGTTCAAACCCACAACTTACTGTTCGTAAGTCGGGGCCGCTACCACTGAGCCACCACTGCTCTCTATTCGTGTACAGTATCTATTTTTTTTTGTATATTCTCGCATAACTTCGTCATTTGTGAACGGATTTTCAAATAAAAATTGTGTTTGAAAGGGTATACTCCCGAGGTGGTTCCATTGTTTTGTCACCAAGTCAGGATCTGATGATGGGATCCCTGAGAAATCGAGGGCAACCCTCAAATTTTAGGCACTGATTACGTCTTCCATATATTTTCTGAATCTGTTCAAGTATTTTGCGTTTGATAATCATAATATCATGTGGACGCGCTGATGATGAAAGATACAACTCCTCAACGATTAGGAGTTGAAAGCAATAATAAGGGTATCTTGAAGGTTAAGGGTTCCCGTCGGGGCTGCGGGTTGTTTACAAGTTACCGCGGCCTCGACATTAGGGCTAAGAAGGAACATGGGTGGTTTTTAGTCAGTAGAAGTCTGACACTCCTTTTCGCTCTGCTCAAGAGCGGGAGGGGTTATTTGATGATTATTCACAAAAAAAAGGTTTAGGGTTAGGTTTCTTGGTTGAATGTTAAATGTACCTATATATTTTTTTTTTAATGGGTCAAGCCCGCCTCACTATTCCAAAACCACTAACTTCTGTAAGCCAGAATCAACAGTGGCGACCACAAGAAAAGCGCCGAGACAATGAAGCTCGACGAAGTCCCAGAGAAATGATTTGACTGTCTTGGATCCCGCAACGAAATTAATCAGAAAAGAATAGCGGAGGAGTAGAAAAAACAGAAATTTCCACTTCCCTCCATACCAGCAGGAGACAGAAAAGAACAAGGCCAATTGGCACACAGGGACGTATACAACTGGGATAAGCCCAGTTGCCTAGCACCACGGGTATTGTTGTCATTGTTGTCGTTATTTTAGAGAAATAGTTAAAACTTAAGTATATTAAGGTGGAAGCTCACATCTGACCCGCGAAATTCTAATTTTCTTACGTTTTTGGCAATTTGCAGGCCAGTGCTTGGTTGTATGTTTATGAAAATTTGATTTGCGACTGTAAGACGTATGAAGTTACCGAATTATAACCATCAAAATTACTAACTACTAAAGAATGACTTTTACATGCAAAAATCAATCTTGACATGAAAATGAACTTGGAGGGTTGTATTGATAATTTTGATGGTTATAATTCGGTAACTTCATACGTCTTACAGTCGCAAATCAAATTTTCATAAACATACAACCAAGCACTGGCCTGCAAATTGCCAAAAACGTAAGAAAATTAGAATTTCGCGGGCCAGATGTGAGCTTCCACCTTAAAGTTATAATATAATTGTATTCTTAAGTTAGCTTTATGTTGTTTTAATTTTAAATCGCGCTGTAATTGAGTGGCTGTACAAAAAGTTGGAACATGGTTCAATAAAAATGGACCAAGATTTTTTTAATAATTTGCCAGCTGTCAGTTGAAAGCGATTCTCCCTAGGGCTGAAAAGTAGTACTTTCAACCCGCTCCGCAGGCATGTTATGACCTACTTTCAGAATACGAGTACCTACCTAATGAAAAAATATTTACTATACATTTAACATTTAACCAATTGATAATACAACTAAAATTTAAAAATAAAAAAATCTTTTGCAAAAAAAAAACCGACTTCAAAAACACAAAAATGCAAGTTTCTGAAGTCGGTGGCAAAAAAAAACAAAATCAAACAAACAAATAAAAAATTAAACAAACAAAAAAATGTAAAAAAAAAATTGATTTGAAGTCGGTGTGACTTCATAACAATATTTTTATTTACACTTTTTTTGTTTTGAAGTCGGTTTTTTTTATTTTCAATTTAGTTACCTAACTATTTCATCACCTGCTTTATACATGCCCAATGTAAGCCATTGTATTGTTACTTACATCTTATTTTGTGTAGGTAGTGTAAGTACCCGCAAACTAAGAAAATAAATTTGACTTTACTATAAGGCAAATTATGTATCGCCGTTGCATGCATTGAATGAGAGCATTATTATAAAACAGCCATGTACCAATTTTGGCCTAGCTATGGGCATTTATATTCTGTCTATCTACGTCCTAAGCCAGGACGTGCTAACTGCCAGGTCCCTTATGTTGCATATTCAGTAGCGTGACCTATTCCGCCAGATGCATGTTGATCAGACATTCATCTTAGAGTACATGAGATGGTTCTTTGCAGCAACGCTCTAACCTTATGCTTTGTTAGAATATCGCAAGCTATTCCCAAACAGAACAAAAGTAATTTATTTAGATTTAGGCTGAAGAAATTATCTTAGTTATTTTACGTCAATTAACAAGACTTCCAATTCGCCCGACTTTTGCCACTACTCTTACTTGGGGGAAAGCTTGCAAAACTGCAAGATTATATATCTAACAAAACCTTCTTATCAATCCTCATTAGGCCCCTATACTGTTAATGTGTCTTACCCATCTAATCAACTACATATCCCGATACATTCAGTACGAAAAAACTGGCCAAGTGCAAGTCGGACTTGGAAAGGTTCCGTACCTTCAACGAAACTTAACATTGTAATTGACAAAATTACATTTCCAGTTGGTATTTTGGAATGTATGGGTAACCTTAAATTGTAACTTCAATTAATGTAAGTTTGTACGCATAATATTGAGATATTTTTTATGTAATTTTAGCACCATAGAGTTCTTATAGGTTTTCCTGTAATCTATAAGAGTTGAACTAATTTCTGTATATTTTTCGAAATTTTAGGCTCAATAGTACCTATTTTCACCTATTTTCTTCAATATCTTTAGAAGTGTGTATCTTACAATGATTTAAAATATATTTGCAATCCTCACAATAAGCCTTTAATTTAATATGTCACACAGTACAGTATGCAAAATTAAAAACAAAAAATAATTAAAATTCATCTATTATATTTACGTTATTCGTCCCTGTTTGGGACATAGAAATACACATATGAACCAAATTTCAACTAAATCTGTCCATTAGA
This sequence comes from Diarsia rubi, assembly GCA_932274075.1. Lineage (NCBI taxonomy): Eukaryota > Metazoa > Arthropoda > Insecta > Lepidoptera > Noctuidae > Diarsia > Diarsia rubi. Next base: position 10,444,761 of record OW026424.1, on the reverse strand, counting down.
TTCAGAGCAACTTATCTGTGACGGACAGACAGACAGACATACGAGTGATCCTATAAGAGTTCCGTTTTTTCCTTTTGAGGTACGGTACCCTGAAAAGGTGTTAGATATGGCTATAATAGCTTGCCTAACTCACCTTACCTTCGACATTTCTCGTTGTTAGATAAACCCGGATTTGTTTTATTTTTCTTCATTCGAGATTTTATTAAACCTTCGTACAATTACTTACTGACCTTCTGTTGGCCCTTCGCTTAAGAACAGGAGCACCTTGAGACGGACCACGCGGAAATGCGACTCAGAGATAAAGACTAGCAATAACAGTTCACTTTTGTCTTCGTGTAGGAACTCTCTCTGTTTCTATCCTTTCTTTCTCATTTTTTTCTAATGCTAGCAACATGTAGATTTCTACAAGCACAAAATTATAAAATAATGTTACACACACTATCACACTAATATTATAAAGGCGCAAGTTTGTGAGTGTGTACGTTTGTTACTTCTTCACGCAAGAACTACTGAACGGATTTAGATAAAATTAAATTGATTCAGGTGATAATTTATAACCTGAATTAACACATAGGATAGTTTTATCCCGATTTTATCGTCCCGTGGGAAAATTTTCGAGCTGTTGCGGGCGGAGCCGCTGGTTTATTATACTTGGATAATGTAGCGTTCTCTAAACATACAGGGTCTGGAACCGCCATTGCAAATTCACATAATTATAAAGTAGATCATTTGGTAATTTTAGACCTTACTTTCCCAAATTAAAGATGTGCCAATTTTTAAGTATCGTATTGCGTTTTTTCCAAAGTTTGAGATTATTTCATTAGGTTTGTTTCCTTCGAAATTCAAAATGAGAGAGTAGCAAGGTTGCAACTTCAAATTCTCAATTCAGAAACAGAATTCAAAATAGTACTACTACAGAATAAACTCGAGGACAAGTTAAAATAATTTTCAATGGGAAAATATTTAAGTATCTATGTAAGCAGTACCAGAAGAACTTAGAACTTAGGTACATGGCTACTCTTATGATTTTCTATCCGTCTCCGCGGCTCTGAGTACAAAGACTAGCCGCGTGCCATGACGGGGATGAATGATTCCCGCTGGAACTATGAATGGCCGGCACCTACCTACGAAGCTATATACAGCCGGTACGGAGTCAATGGCGGCGGGGCCGGGCCGGCTAATTGGCCGCCCTGTCGTGGACTCGTGGCGGCATAATTATCACCGGCCTGGGCTCAACTAAAAGCCATCTCACGTAATACACGTCTGTTGGATGCTGGTAGGTACGTTTATTATATTCTAATGTGTTTAGGATCGGAGGAATGTGGGTACTTACAGTTGACTATCAAAAAAATTAAGGTTTTTGGTAGTTATTAGGTACTAAGGGGTCTACAAGATGTATAGATATTACATTTGAAATATCTGCGCACGTTGGCAACTTTGCCGATGACCACCCACCCTCTTCTATTTTACTACACTTTCCTCTGTCTACGAGTATTACCAGGCAGCCATTTTACATTTTATAGCGTGGCAACGTCATACAGGGCCGCGGCCATGACGTTATAGCCTGTGCTCGAACGACACTTGCGGTCGAAGGGCAACCCGTATTATGTGCTAGTGGCTTCACATTCCATAAAAAAAACCGGCCAAGTGCATGTACGTGGACCACGCACAATGTAGGGTTCCGTAATTGCCCATCAAAGTATGTGAACTTTCTGAGCTGATTAACCACCCTGGCTACGTACATCCGAAGTCAGAACGATGATTTTTATGGTAAAAATAAAACAAACTTACATTTGCAGTTTTGAGACCTGCGCTCCCATACATTATGTTTAGGCAAATATTTCATTCAAGTACATTTTATAAGTTGGTCGACTATTACTCGTAAACTTGTAAAGCCTACTTAGCTGTAATAGTTTTTCTTTTATTTTCGTCGTAATTATATGCTGTTAACATGATTTTTTTCACAGTCCCAAACACAACCCGTATCGGTGGTTTAGGTTGGCACACTTGAGTCTAAATTTGCACTATATATAGCTGAATATTTCAAAAACGAATCCCATAATCGAAAGAGTGTTTAAGCAAAATCGCAATATTTTTTAAAGACCTATCCAAGGACATACCACACAATGGACTTTGCGAGAAATAAATAATCATCCCACTTTAATTTGTGTACTGGAGATACCCTAAAAAAACAAACAATATTTTACTTTAGCACTTTAACTCATTTGTATACTCATTTGTAAAAGTACAGCTTTCTGGTACTAAAAGTCTCTGAGACATAGTGGGGACGGACAGACAGACAGACAGCCGGACATGGCGAAACTATAAGGGTTCCATTTGACTACGGAACCCTAAAAACACTAGAATATTCTTTGAAAATATGAATTATTTATTTATTGTCAGTTGCTATAGGTACTATACCCACTGGTACTGTGAATACAACTGCAACGGTAGTGCACTAATTGTACTATATCACTTATCGACCAAACCCAATTTCGGGTCAAACTAGATGGCCCTAAGCCTAACCGGCTACACTGGTATGGTGTCAGGAGTTCAGGACACTAAACTGATGGTGGAGGCCTGATAGGCAGTCGCTCCATGTAAAATACTGGATCTGGTTAGACTCAAAACCGATTCCAGCAGCTGTGAAAAGGCTAGATAGATGATGATGTTAGTCCTTAACTTGTTGAAAAAATCCAATAAGCTACCTTATTGGAATTTTTACGATTTTTTTTTAAATCCTATAACAAGTTACACCTGGTATTTTTTCAACTATAGTTAGGTATAAGGTACCTAGGTACTTTTTGAATAGTTCTTCCTTCATTCCCTCTAACACCGTGTAGTAAAGCAATTTATTTCAAAAGACAAACATTTAGGCATGTAAGTATGTAACATTGTTTGAAGAGCAAATAAAGCAGTTGAGTACAAATATCGCCAGTAATTTAGAGTTAGATTGTGTTTGCTCGCCTCAGTCGTGGGTGGTTAACCCACAGGTGGCGTCAGACAACATTCATGGAATGTTGTAAACATCAGCATCACACTGTTATACTGGGAGTAGATAGCTAGATAGTGAGATACGCCTTTCTAAGTTTAACTTGCCTTACCTAATTGCTTAAGATTTTTAAAAAGCCATTCGGTCTTTGTCACCTTCAAGCGACTGAAAGAAATAACACGCTGTTTTATATTGTTTTTAACTTCCATAAAGGAGGAGGTTCTCTTCTTACCTACGTTAGTTTCTAATTCTTAAAAACCACACTTTGAAATTCAGGTTACCTATAACAATGTAGAGTTTTGATTTTTTTGTCAACAGATGTATAAATTATTATTATAAGCAATAGCTTATATTAATTAAAGCTGTTGGAGAGAGTGTATCGTATTATTAAAGTGTCTACGTATTTCTATATTATTGCTGGTCGTAGTAACTATATGTGGGTACCCACTTAAGCTCCTCAAAATTAGAACTGCTGTTCACTATTGCGTAAAAATAGTGACCAGTTGGATTACGATGTTTTTTGCTTACGAGCAAAGATGCACGTCTCTTCTAGTTAGCCTAGTTATATTACCAGTAGGTTTTATGAATACGTAACCATACGCACGTCAATGTTTGACCAACGATGGGGAAAGTCACGGTTCAGAATTTGTCATTGGGTTCCTAGGAAAACCCCCATTTCTTAGAAGAGTTTGACGACAGCTGTCATAGAGGAAATAAATAATAATTACCAATTGCATTTGTATTATTCCTATAGGTAAGTCTTGTTTGATAGTTAATTGATGGCAGATTTCTGCAAAGGCTCCGACGTCGAACGGCATTGTTGACATTTTCACGATAAATAAATAAAATGACTTGGGTATAATTTTAAAACCTAGACACCAATAGAGCATCCAAATGAGAGGTGAGGAGAGCTTATTATTTTTAATTTAATAGTGAGGGTCTGAAGTTTGAATACGGTGCCTGCAGCTGTTTGATAATGTTTTAGCTGCGTGCATTTTGAAACGATATCAGGAAGTTACAAAAAGCCATTTCATTCAATCTGCAAAGCAACTAGTTAAACGAACTGTTTGAAATACGTGTTAATTGTAGCTGTAACTGCAATCGTCAAATCGAGAAGTGCACTGTTAGCGATGTTACTGTTAGCATCGCTCGATAGTCGTGACGAACTGTGCGTTGACAACAACACAACACTAGCTAGGGCTGCTACCTTGGTAGTAGGAAGTAAGAGAGTCTGACAGGGAGGTATCGTGTTACCTCAGTTGCTGAGTCTTGGAGATCAGATAGTCAGTCGCTCTCTTAGCTTTTTCCTGATGGCATGTAAAAGTGTATAAAAAAACAAAATAAAATTTGTATGTATGTCTCTTTTTCTGCTGTCCGTTCTAAAACGGCTAGACCGATTTTGACGGGAATATCACGGGCTAAAAAGAATAACTTAGGTTAAGACTTATACTTCATAAAAAATATTAGGTTTCCTAACACCCGATTCAAACATAGAAGTAAAGCTAAATAATAATTTCACGCGGACGAATGTCGCAGGCAACAGGTAGTTAGAAATATAAAGGAAAACTGCATAATATTAAATCGATAAGTACCTATAAAATGTTCTTAGCATATTAATTTAATCTACACCCACTTAATGCCACTCATTAATTTTATCTATTTCTTTATATCGCTGGGAAAAGAACAGCAATTATCCGGTTAAAGCACCTATGATAAAGGATTAGGGTCCCGTACAAAACAATGAAAACCCTGAAATTGTTAACAAAAGCCGATCTAAATAGAAGTAATATATTTACGAAGGTCACGTGTCACAGCAAGTAAAAAAACACAGGGTGGAATTTTGTAATGTCACCTGGAGGGAAAGTACTCTTAATACTGCAGATAGAAAATTTTACTCAAAGGAAACATTCCTTTATTTTTGAATAGAAAGCAAACTGCATTCAAAGATTTTCGAAAATTCTCTTCTCCCACACCCGGGAATCGAACCGGCTAAAATCTGAAAAAAATATACCCTGTACTTTTATTGCATCGATCGTTAGGGTCAATTATAAGGATGAAATCTCTCTAATAAACATGATAAATTAAATGAAAGGAAAACCAGTAAATCTTAAATTAATTTAATTATCTATATTAATTTAAATAATAAATTAATTTAATTTACATATTCTTTTAACAAATTCATTTCTAGTAACCTTTAATAAAGTATTGTGGTGAATATTATAAATCGTATTCTGAACTTGAACTCTCAACTCGTTGTCATTCGCATAAGATTTCATGTAAATTTGATTTTTTACATATCCCCACAAAAAAAAACTAATGGGGTGAGATCTGGCGATCTCGCAGGCCATCTGATTGTGCCGTTTGTACCAATCCAGGTATAAAAATGGTTATTAATGTAGGCAGTAGTGATTCTGCTGTTATGTGCTGGAGCACCAGCTTGCTATATCATGTTTGTTAGAGTGATTTCATCCTTATGCAATAAATGTACAGGGTATAATTTTTTCAGATTCTAGCCGGTTCGATTCCCGGGTGTGGGAGAAAAGAATTTTCGAAAATCTTTGAATGCTTTTTGCTTTCTATTCAAAAATAAAGGAATGTTTCATTTGAGTAAAATTTTCTATCTGCAGTATTAAGAGTACTTTCCCTCCAGGTGGCATTACAAAATTCCACCCTGTATACACGAAGCGGGCTTGGTGGTACGGTGGCCATGGGTGTAATTTCATTTATTAAATGGACGACATCACACAGAGAGCGAGCGCGGGTCGAGTGACACGCGGGAGGCGCACACATCGCCCGCCACCACAAACAAAGTGGTCGTGAGCGGGTCGAGCACCCGGTCGACCTGCTCTCGACCTCGTCAGGTGTACCGTCATAAATTCATAAACACGGTATGGGGTACGGACACTTGCGGGAACTTATTTCTACGACTGGACACTTTGCTACTTAATGGCTAGTCACACTTTACAGACAAAACGTAACATCATATTATTTTTCTTTTTCCGAAACCGAAAATTTTCAACGCACGCTTACGGGCACAATTGTAGACGTGCTTTGAAACTTTTCGGTTTTTCCTTCATGGGAGTCGCTTTAGTGATTTTCAAGAAAAGAAAATTGAGAAAAGATAAAAATCATGTGTCACAAAAGCAGCTATCTTAACTAACTTTTTCCAATCTGTCACATCTCAGCCCGGTCCTTAAGTAATAACAGGTGTGTTGTTGTGTTTATTCTGTCAATGTCCTAGAGCCATACTAGTGGTGTACGCCCAACCGAGCTCGACCCGCGCTCGAACTGCACCCCCGCGTTGTGTGTGAAAGCCATGAACAGCACGACTCCCGCGACGCGCCCGACCCGCGCTCGCTTTCTGAGTGATTTGGGCTGTATGTACTTTAGTTTTTTATGTATTTGTTTATGTTTTCGAGCGTATGCCACTCGTGGGTAGCAGCTATTTTCGTACCTATAATTTATGAGGTGAGGCATTAATGACAAATAAACACATTTTTCTTTCTTTCTTTCATTGTTCCCATTGACCAGTCGATGTCAAACCTCTGTTCCCTTCTATACTTATGCATAAATATCTCCCACATTAAAAACCGAACTTGCGTATCTAGTACCGTCCTCAACATTTTTGGAGTGCCATAAAAATTTAACAGCGTAGTAATTTTTAGAGGTGTAGCCGCCCTACAAACGCACAGCCCTGCAAGTGCAGCTACTGATGCACGCCGAACGACGCATTTCCGTACGCAACACTGCATATCCGGCTCCGGTGCGCCCGCGCAGTGTACCGCTCCACTGCTGATAAACAAAGGGTCAAAGGCGTTTCCGCTCTAAGCAATAAACACTGGTCGTTGATCTGCATTACTGTTTTTAACTTAAAACATTTTTCGCATTAGCGGGTATTTCAATGACGTCCTTAGGGGTTTAACCTCAAGTAGGTACTCAGTAAGGAATATGGTTGAACTTGGTGAAATAAGTTTTTATGTGGTTTCACTGGATCTTTTTTTTATTAAGCATGATGAAATATTGAATTACCTATGCATAAGTATTGGGTCTCACCGTCACCGATGACATCACTAGAATCTTAATTAAAAATGACATAATCAAAGACATTACTGACAAAGGTTTACCTATTAATTCATGCAATACACTTAAAACTTTAACTGCAAAACAAACTTTACGACCTATTCTCATACTTAAATACTTAGCTACCGTCATCTGCCATGCCTTTTCCTAACTATGTTGGGGTCGGCTTCCAGACTAACCGGATACAGAGTACCAGTGTTTTTTTTGTGGCGACAACGTATCTGACCTAGGGTATGAATATCGGAATCTCGGAACCTCGCAATATCGGAATCTTGGAAAAAAGTTCCGATATTGGATCACTCACTCGAAATTGGAGCCTCAATGATGTGATGGTATCACTAAATGAATATAAAACAAAAGTTGTTACTGGGGATTTAAACATAGACATCATACCAGAGCACTTAAATAATCAATCTGAGGAATACCTAAATATGATTTATTTACATGGTACGCTACCTGCTCACGTCTCCCCCACAAGGGGGCAGGCTTGTCTTGACCATGTCATGTTAAAGACGCAAAAAAGTGCAACCACACTAGTTCTGGACACATTAATCACGGACCATTACCCAACTATACTGAGTGTCGGCACGACAAGTACCTACGCCATCAAGAATATTACGAATATGAAGCAACATAATAACTTACCAAACGACTTACTGAGTATACGTAAAGACCCCAAAGACTCAGTTAATATAGTCAACAAATACTTTACAAGCATAGGGAAAGCTCTAGCAGACCAAATTCCAATTTCCGCGCCTCTTACTCGTAGGTCACAAAACGAAAACATTCCGTGTCACTAAATAGGTATCTTTGAGGTGTCGGAACAAGAAATAGAAACAGTTATTCTAGGCCTCAACAACAATTGTGCAGTCGGTAGGGACGGTATATCTGGATCTTTATTAAAAAAACTACTAAAAACACCTTAATAAACAATTAACCAATTATTTAAATAACTACAACATTATTTCTCAAAACCAATATGTGTTTATTAAGGGTAAGTCAACTGAAGACGCTGTAATAGACTTGGCAACAACTGTAATTCGGCTTTAGAAAGTAAACGTAAAACCATAGCAGTATTTTTGGACCTGTCGAAAGCATTCGACACGTTGTCGATTCCCATCCTTCTAAAGAAGCTGGAAACGGTAGGCATTAGGGGCACTGTCCTAGAAATGTTTCGTAGTTACTTCTCTGAACGTAGTCAATATGTCAGAGTTGGAAATTATAGTAGCGATGAATAATTTCTCACATATAGAGTCCCACAAGGCGGTGTGCTTGGTCTTACCTTATTTTTGGTGTATATTAACGACCTGTGTCAACTAGCAATTAACAACTGCAGAATTATCACTTATGCAGATGAAACGGCGTTGATTGTGCATGCCAAGGACTGGCACCTAGCCTATAAGGAAACTGAAAAGGCACTGTCGTCGGTAATAACCTGGCTTAACGACAACCTGTTAACCCTAAACGCACTAAAAACAAAATTTATCACTTTTTCTGGTTCTTCCGCATCTCAACCATCGGACTTCTTAAAAAATTGTTGCTCACACCTGTCGTCACTCTAGTCTTAATTGTAGCTGCTCCCCCTCTTATACGTACCACCGACATAGTATCTGGAAGTGCAAATTGACTCTCTTTTTAGCTGGGACAAGCATATAGGAAATATGCTTGTCCAGCAGAAAATCTTTCCTAAGTAGGGTATTTAACAAAAAAAATCTAATTAGTCCTTCAGATAGATTTCCAAAAAATATTGGACACGTATTTTTTATTTTTTCACGTGAACAAACAATGAAGACGATACATTAGTATGACAGTTTTTAGCGGTCAGTGACGTGACAAGCCCCCACTCAAATCTTTGACGCGTTTTATCTTCGTCAATTTTTATTAATTTGATAAAACAAAAAATACTTATCCAATATTTTTCGATAATCTAACAGACGGACTAATTAGAATATTTTTTTTAAGTCAGTAAACATTCCTATACGTACTTAAGGAGCGATAATTGTATTCTTTCAGGGTATTAGATTATCACTTCATGATAATGAGCTTATGATGGAAAGTAGGTATAGATAACTCCTTGACGGTTAGGAGTTGGAGGATAAACCCTTAATAAAAATATAGGGACGCATAATATATGATTGTATTCTTTCAGGTTATCTAGGTGAGCTGAATAGCTGATTATGGAAGGTTCTACTCCTCAACGGTTAGGAGTTGAAACCAATAATAAGGGAATCTTGAAGGTTGTGCTTAACCTTCAAGATTCCCTTATTATTGGTTTCTTGGTTGAATGTTAAATGCATAGTAAATATTTGAATAGGATATTAAGAAAAAAAAAACGTTTTCGCAAAAAAAGCCGGCTTCAAAAAAGCAACACATTATTATAAAGATGTCACTGGTGTAACTCACACTTTTTATGTTCATTCGTATAGATTCATGGCAATCCGCACCGAGTGACCTCAATATTGCTATTGAGGCCACTCGTTGCGGTGTGGTGCGGTACCGCAAAGCGGCGCTGCAACTGCAACGCGCGTGTGACATGGCTGACGGCATACAGATTTGTATGAAGGATGACGTTGCGGTACCGCTGCGGCGCGCGGCGCCACACCACACCGTTATCGCATCGAGTGGCCTCACTGTTATTGTCCTATACATCATTAAACAAGAAATGGTTTATGAATATAAACATACTGGGTGGTGTAACCCGTTTTTTTTTTGAAATATCGAAATATTTTTTTTTTGTTCTAGAGTGATTGATTATTTTAAGTGAAAAAAACAAACAGTTTATTTAGTGTTTTTGTTTTGTTTAGATATATTTGGTTAGACCTACCTACTGAACGCTGTGTCATAAAAATCGGTCAAACCGTTTTGGGGAAGTGCGACCACTAAACAACTTGATACCTACGAGGTAGAGTTTCTGCTTTATGATTGGATAGCACTTCGAGAACGAATTCAAACTTCGAGGTAGTTTTACCTTCTTTTGGAAGGTGGGAAACTATCAAATGGAGCAATGCGGGAAGAGTCCTGCTCTGGCCGAAGCGAAAGGGAGCATCAGAATTCTACTGTTTAAAAACCACCCATGTTCCTTCTTAGCCCTTTGTGTCCGGGGCCGCGGTATCTCTTAAGAAGTTACGAACAACCCGCAGTAAGTAGATTTACCACAAACAAGCTCTTGAGAACACAAGGTCCGGTTGGTTCTAGATCTCGAGGGCAAGGACGGCTCTTAACCGCAGGACCTTGTTGCATTACTAACATGTAAGTATTAAATGTATCATAAAATAAATATAATAATACTTTATATTACATTATTATAATACCGGGAAGAATGGCGTGCATTAGAGAAAAGACCTACACTCAGCATTGGGTAGTGAAAGAGAAAGATAGAAGAAGAAGAAATAGAAAATAAATACTTATAGGTAGGTATGAAGTGACTTCTTCGTTGGTCTAGTGTTCCTAAGCGCGACTGATCAAGGTCCTGCATGGGTTCGATTCTCGGGTTGGGGTGTGTTATTAAGTTTTTCATCAGGAACATATCAGTACCCGCCGCGGAGTCTGGATTTGTGCCCGATTGACGTGAAAAGGCTGACTCCCTATTACATAGGAATTAAACATAACTTGTGAAACCTCTGCTGTTGCTCACAGGCACGATGTTATGTTATAGTAAATGTTTACGGCGATTCTTTGAAGTAATGAAAGCAGTAACTGTGTACCATTTGTAATTTTGCGGTTACAGAATAAGTAACAGTGGTTTCGAAGAAATACCCTGTTTATCCTGCCTTTGCATTGATATCAAATTGTGTAAGCAGACGCTAATCGATGACGCAGCAGGAGAGACTATATAATTATTAATCCAAATTTCAATTTTACAAACGGACGAAGCGCAAGCTATGCCAACGCGCCTCGATTTCGGTATGCGCTCAGTCGCGCTCGCGAATGTACCGCAGTGACGAACGGACGGTGGGTTGTTTTTTTAACAAATAAGATAAAATATTTATTATGATTGGTAGTGCTGTTTTTGGTTGCATGAATTCGTCAATACGCATCCAGAGATAACTTTTCCCGTCGGGGTTGCGGGTTGTTCACAAGTGAGGGCTAGGGCTAAGAAGGAACATGGGTGGTTTTTAGTCAGTAGAAGTCTGACACTCCCTTTCGGTCTGCCCAAGAGCGGGAGGGGTTATTTGATGATTTTCCACCGCCTAAAAAAGGAGCGATAACTTTTAATTAAAATTAACTTTTAATCAATTAAAAATGGAGGAAATATTCCGAACTTCATTTAAAACCAAACATATAAGTAAAGTAGCTGCCGGTCTTTTTCTCTACCTTGTCCATGTTTCCCATAACAATTTTAAATTAAGCTTTATATTAGAATGAGGATTTTTTATACGGTAAAATTTAATAATAAAGCATTTCGTACGTCTCAGTCGAGGCGCAAATATTTTTCGGTCGCTAATTATTTATAAGACCGATTTGTTAATCAAACATAAACATGGTTTATTAATTAAATCTATCAATTAAAAAACAACATTCAACTCACAAAGTATTTTATTTGTTAATATAAAAAATATATTTGCAATCAGAAAACTAAGTGGAAACACAAAGTAGGCAAATGCAATTAAAATACTAGAGGCGGGCAGTCCAATCGCATGTTTACGCCATTTATTTCAAAGATACGGTCAAGTTACAATACTGTATGATATTTATACTGTGACCTGGGCGACCAGCTTCGCCCGGAGATGGATTTTCATACAAACTAGAGACCAGACCTTACATATTAAACATTTGATATGTTTAAAAAAATATTTTTCATTACTCATACTCTGAAAGTAGGTCATAACATGCCTGCGGAGCGGGTTGAAAGTACTACTTTTCAGCCCTAGGGAGAATCGCTTTCAACTGACAGTTGTCAAATTATTAAAAAAAATCTTTTAAATTTTCACATTTTTATTGAATCATGTTCACACTTTTTATACAGCCACTCAATTACAGCGCGATATAAAATTAAAATAACATAAAGTTAACTTAAGAATAAAATTATATTATAACTTTAATATAGTTTAGTTTTAACTATTTCTCTAAAATGATATAGATTTCAGCAAAATCTTGGCCCTTTTTTTTTAATAATGAACATAGAAATACTGGCTGTATAGCTGGAAGATCAGAGAACAAAAAAAAATAAGCGGGACAGCGACAATGCGATCAACACTCATTTTTCTTTAGCTAATAATTTATGTTCTTATTTTTACTTACCTCGTATTCGCAATGAAAAGCACAGTGTTTACCTCGGGTAAATTACTTAATTAGTCCCTCGAACTATTAGCGCCCTCACGTACCCATCTCGGGACTAAATAAGTAACTTTCACCCCTTTTATTTGGGGGCTGAGAAATCATCGAACAACCCCCTTCCCGCTCTTGGGCTGAGCGAAAGGGAGTGTCAGACTTCTACTGACTAAAAACCACCCATGTTCCTTCTTAGCTCTATATGTAACTTTCACACCTTGTATGACAATGTACTATTACGACATCACATTACAAATCTTTAAAAATCTCTGCTTTTCTCTACCAAGTATATTATTTTGTTTTTCATTTGTATTATTACATTTAATTTTTACGTAAATTCGATGTGTAGTGTTTATTGTATCTAAACGTACAGAAGCGAAGTCAATTTGCTTTATGTATATTTAAAATAAGATAATTAAAATTAATTGTTATTAAATGCAATTTAGGAGTTTTAAATGCAATACAATTAGTATTGAATGCAAAAGCATTCAATGTACGAAAATAATACTTAACCTACTTGTGTTGACTAACCATTTTATTCGCAGAACAGCGAATTCTTGTAAGAACTGCTTCGAAAGAATTAATAAGTGTAACAAGTCGGGTCTCCATGACACAGAATAGAAACGAGTTTAAATACGGGTACTTTACATGAATGTTAGGTTTACCTTAAACTATCTGGGACACATATGGCTTGTTATCACAAAACTAACTTGAGTTAATGTACCTACATACTTATCTGCACTTGGTTAAACATTCCACTCATGCATACACCCACTGTATACACGTGTTAAATATTGCAAGGGAATTTACCTACATTTTTGTCGACTTAATTCACAAAAGTGCGAGGTTTCGATATAGGTACGCGGTTTAAAAATACGCTTCGTCATCATCATCAGCCTAAAATGTTCCCACTGCAGGGAGTCAGCTGGCCTCCTCTCTAGGATAGGGATGGGTGATCCATCCTCACTAGGCCCTCGTGAGGGTTAGCCGCGGGCCCAGTGCGGGTTGTTCATATCTGTAGCATTCACTTGAAACTGACCTAATAGGTTGATAACGCAATTAACTAACTATATCACAGGCTCACACCAGACCACCAAGCCTCAGTCCAGGATCACTTTACTACCAACTTCCCGCCATCATGTAACTGACAGATGTCATAAGTGACAGCTCTCCTGACTCCTTGTGGCTGTGAGACAGTGTTTACATATCTATTAAATAGATATACACTACAATATCCGTCGGAAGGGAAGATGTACTACTTTACGGCAGCAACCGCGAGCCAAAAAATGGTTAGAAAATAGCCAAAAGAAAATTAGTAAAATCTTACTCATTATCACCGATAGTCGACACTTGGAACGCCAGCATATCATGTTACTCAGCGATTGATCAAGAGTTCTGACCGCCTTAGGCTAATTATGAGGACGCGCCCCCTCCAGCAGGGCCATTGCGCATCTTTTAAATGTCAGTGGCTATCGCAATAGCCCTGCAGGTGTCTTATACGGACGGCCTAAAAAGTAGTAACTGAGTAGAGTAGTGGGTAGTGTGAAAATTTTAACACTTTAAAAGTTTTCAGATCGATCTGCAAGCGAAACTAACGTTGTTTTTTAATCTGGATGACATTCAACCGTAGGGTGGCAAACCATTTTTTAAGCTGACCGTACGTAAAGGCAAAGTTCCTCACGCATTATAAGACCAAAATCATGACAAATGACTGTAGGCTACCAAGTAGAAAACCGTGTATGTCGTGTTTGGCCGCATGACTTGTATTGGCTTAGTTTCTTTATAGACAATTTAGTTGCCATTGCAAGAGGAGAGGCATCATACAAGTGAAAGATTCTTGAATTTGCCGGTTTTTTAAGTGCACTTTAAGACAATCAATAGCTGCATAATAATTATCGATCGGACCGATTCGAGTAAAAAGTCAGTGTTTGTTGTACGCGCGCTTTTTGTTTCAATATTTATTGTTAAAATCAGGGACTCTCAAGCGCATTTAGTTTTAATGTCTTGTCTCGGTCTAGTTGAAATATGTAGGGTAGATGCAATGATGTTAGATTAGTGCATGCGAAGACACGATTTCAGCACCCCCCTCGATCCTCGCGCCCTAGGCTGCAGTCTAATTAGCCTAAGGGTTAATCAGGCCCTGATGTTACTACAACTGCCAGCAACTTTATCGCTATAGCAGTTGGTTCAAAATTGGTTGTGAACATTCGACGGTTTCGGATAGCTTGACGTTTGGCGTCTGTACATACGGAGACTGCATAAATCTTAACCATTTGTTTTCGCTTTTACGTAGTCGGGAAAAAGTAGAACTTTCTGTCGGCATCGGTTTTCCCCCCCACATTTCTTCAGTTTGCCTTCAAAGTAAGAGACAAAATAATCATCTTCTAGGCACACTTGTTCCATCATAGGTCCTCGTTTCATTCATCGTTTTCCATCAAGCGTAATCGAGGTGAAGAGCTGAAACAATTTGCATTAAAAATAAAACGATGCTATGTAAGCAAGCGTTTTTTTACCTACGTACATAAGTGTTTACCTATTCAAATCAATCCTCCGTGACTCAAACAACAATACGAACAAATCTAATTGAAATACAAAACAACTGCTGAATAAAATTAATATTTCATGAAAAAGGACATTAGAGCCGGCGAGGTGTATAATAACGGGCATTAGCCTTTTGTCCTCTATTGATATGCTGATATGCTGAGAAGGGGGGTAAATTGATAGAAATAAGTATCCTACTGATGTTACAAATGCGATAGGTTGTAAGGATGAAGGATGGATGTTTGTTACTCTTTCACGAAAAAATTTCTAAACGAATGTGGATGAAATTTAGAACACAGATAGTTTATAACCTGGATTAACACATAAAATATTTCTTATCCTGGTAGTGTGATCCCGTGCGACAATTATCAAACTCCACGCGGGCGAAGTCGCTGGCACAAGCTAGTCTTAAATAAATTGAGAGGAGCTCATGGCTAAAATAATAACAGACTTTTGAGTCGACCTTCACGTTAAGCCGCGCTTGCCTAGGTCAGTCCGTGGAGCACCCATCCACGGACTAACCTAGGTGAGCGCGGCTACAGAATATTCTCCGTGCCTCGGAAGTTGGTCCCGGCTGTCATCAAATATTGGTTTCAACTGCATGCGGTTCAATGGAGCCGAACATACTTACTTGGGAAATGGTTAGGCAGATGGTGTCTTACGATTATTTAAATTTTTTATATAGGTACATAATAGGGTATTAACAAAAAAAAAACCTAATTTTTCCGTCAGATAGATTTCCAAAAATATTGAACACGTATTTTTTCTTTTTTTACGCCGTCCAAGTTTTGTTTCCGGGTTTTTTAGTTTATTAACTACTTTTTTTATTTTGTTAACTAGGTAGGTACCTACCTTATTCCAGTCTGTCAACTCATAATTATAAAAATAATAAATAATAATAAAAGTTTATTTAGGAACAGTAACACGAGACATTAATAACACATAAAACGATGGAAGCTGCAAAAGTATAAATGTAGCGCAGCTTCCAACGCCCTTTTATACAGACAAATAAGATCAGAATTAAAATTTAAAACATACGTTAAAATCAATATTAAAATTAAAATCTAAAATTAAATCAAAATGAGAACCAAAATTAAAATCAAAACCAAAATTAAAGTAAAATTAATTTTAAATTTAAATTCAAATTAAATTAAAATTAAATTCAACCAGATAAAAGTAAAATTTATGATTTGGGATGTGATGAGTGTTGGGTGAAAGGGTGTGTGGGTGAGAGTTATGAGGTGTGTGTGAGGTGTTTGTGATGTTCGTAGAAAGTGTGTTGTGTGGTTTTGTTGAGGTGTGTGAGAGAAAGATGAGTATATCATACTTCCACGAGTTTCTCTGTGTCCTCATAGTTTTGTAATTTTAACCAAGAGTCAAGTTTTATTTTGCAATTTTTCTTGGATTATTTCTTCGCATTTTTGCGATTTAAAGCGACAAGCGAATTTAGTTTTTTGTTAAATTAGTTTTTAATGGCTATAATATGTAGGTACCTGCGATTGCAATTTTTCATTTTTCATTTAAATAACTAAAACCGGAGAGATGCGGCTCTTAATACATTAACAAACGTGTTTGCAACATGATAGGTAGTTGGTGTACCTATGTAATGCAATGTAAGTTCTGTTCTTACTAAGAATTTCTTAGGTAAATATAAGCTGGATAGGTACACCTACTGATTGAAATTGATTTGCATACCTATTGCGAAGATTTATAAAATCTAGATAAGCAACCGGTCATCGGATTAGGTATGTCCACTAATGACGCCCGAATGTGATAATAACTTTTATTCTTGGTCTGAGGATAATAAAAATAATAAATACTTACCAAGAAATACCTACCAAAAAAAAAACATTATGACAGACTTCAATTTCCCCGAATTCTTCCACAAGTGTATGAAATAATTAAAACTGAACAAATTGAACCTACTGTGTCAATTGGATAAATTATGTATATTACAATTTTTTTTTTAAACATTGCGCATACTATGTTGTTTTTCCTGTATCGTGGTTGGTCCAATAATGTTATAGGTACCTACACAACTGTGCATAAGAAAATAGGTAGGTATACTAATTATCTACATCATTTTTACTATTCTCTTTTTACTTATTTTGTACCCTATCACAATGTTGTCTTACTCGTAGGTATTCAACCTAAAGGTCGCTGGTAGTTGTACCATAATTTAACCTTTGTTAGTTCCAAGACTTTGAACTAACAAAGGTTATATTAATTAAACAATAAGTTTAAATACTTAAATAAATTTTACGTTTCAGAAACATGGTGAAAAACTACCTTCTAACACAATAAGTACCTACCTACCTATCTATTTAAAGAATGAAGTTCTCACAAGATCAATGGACATCCACTTTGTGACTGGTCAGCAACATTGTGTACAGTCGGCTGGCTTTGCTCATGATCTTCATTAATACAAAGCTGTTACAACAATGCCGTGAGCCTCATTTGTCACACTACCTTCGCCGCCTTTCATTAACTACTCCCCGCCTGACCGAGGAGCTTTCATCTCGCCTCTGACTGATGACCTGTTGAACATTTGAACGATTATCGGCTGATCCCTTTGTCGGTCAAAGATTCAGTTCCCATGTGTAACAATGAGGCGGTTGATCAAAGATTTAAGAGTTAGAAATTGCTGGACTCTTTTGTTATTGGAACTTTTCCAAGGAGGTCCAAGCCAAGCCTTGGATAGAATCGGCACGGAATTGTCATATAGATATAAATGACAATTCATTGTTACACATAAGATCCAAGGCTTTACTGATGCAGGTAAGTACCGTAGTGTTACAATGTCTTCTGCTGACACCACAGTGATAAATCAAAACAAAGGAACCATTCAACTCATCCGCACGTCCTAATTCGTTATTAATACTTTGTCTAAAGTTCCTGAACGGATATCTCTAGACTATTGAACACTTAAGTCCTTTATCAAGGTGCAATGTATCGGCATTGTTACAGTTCAATGACCTAACGTTTCTGTAACATTAATTGTGCGCGTTTGCGTGATGCAACGTCGGTTGCTCAAATGACGTCAAACAACACTTGAAGTCCTACATAGGGCTAGGTAAGTGCTTGACCACGATCTCATCACTCAAGCGATGCGCGTGTTGTAAAAACAAAGAAGAG
This sequence comes from Diarsia rubi, assembly GCA_932274075.1. Classification (NCBI taxonomy): domain Eukaryota; kingdom Metazoa; phylum Arthropoda; class Insecta; order Lepidoptera; family Noctuidae; genus Diarsia; species Diarsia rubi. The sequence goes on along the minus strand of OW026424.1, from coordinate 10,426,742 downwards.
TTCTGCTTTGGGCATATCAGCATTGATGTCACGGTAACGAGACTTGCGGAGCGGGCGACAAGATAATAAGGTACTGTGCGAGTGCCGTGTTGCTTGACACAAGTTCAGTCAGTTGCTGGTCGTATCGCATGAGGTTGTGAACGGGGCGTTATTTTTTAATATTATTATTACCTACAAATATTCTCTCCAAATTGCATTAAATGCGATGCGAATGCAAAAATAAATGCGTTTCCGTGATGCTAAATGTGGGTGGTCCAACCCCCACATGATTAACATTCTGCCTTATTCTAAAAATAAATAAAAATCAATGCATTAATTTCACGTAGGCCAGTTACAGGCACTTTTGAGTTGTCGAAATGAGACAACAATGAAATATAGAAAGAATAGGGGATCGGACTGAGTCAAATAAATATGATTCGAATTAGTCCGTCAGTTAGATTACCTATCGAAAAATATTGGATACGTGTTTTTTGTTTTATCAAATTAATAAAAAATGACGAAGATAAAACGCGTCAAAGATCATTAGTGGGGGTTGTGACGTCATTTGTAGGTAAAACATGTACTAACATGTTATGTTTTCGAGAAGTTCACGAGTTTTCGAAGCACCGTATTGTCTTCATTTTTTGTTTTAAATGTGAAAAAAGAAAAAATACGTGTTCAATATTTTTTGGAAATCTATCTGACGAACTAATTAGTTTTTTTTTGTCCGATTTATTGTGTGAGTACTGCTGTAGTACCATTCCAAAGCCTAGATCTCTGTGAAGAAGAAGGGGAAATTATGTGTGCATGGAAATAAATATATTGAATATTTAATTTGTCGGCAATGTTGACTTCTGCGCTGCGTTTCGCGGGTTCGATTCCCGCACGGAACAAATAGTTTTGTGAGTAGGTACTTACATATATACGTACTTAACATTCATTGAAACACACTTGCACAAACGTAGGTACCTACGCCATAATCATCATTGTTTGTGCAAGTGAGTTATAATGTTTGTAAGAGCACCAAGAAAGAAAAAAAAAGAAAAAAAAATAACGAAGACAAATTGAATGGACAATGTTTTTTTATGCATGTGTTAGGTTCCAATGTGGAAAATACCTATAACATGCGATTTATCGCGAATAACATTTTAATTTATTTATTTTTGTAACGATAATATTTGTTAGCAACACTGAATGAGTTGGGTGTGATGATTCTGATGATCATTTTTGGAATCTATGAAAATAAAAATGGCGGGCTACGGATTTTAAAACATTGTATTGGTTAAACTGGATTTGTAAAGATCTTGGCTAAAGTAATATATTGTTGATTATTATAGTAGTCGTCTAAAACCAGAATATTTTATAAAACAATAGAATAAACACTTATACTGAAACAGCAGTAGTTTTATTACACATGGAATCCCGTACCATGATGATTTAAAATCAAACTCTGTTTTTTGTGTCTTTAGGTAGTATATTTTAACTCCTACAAAAGTTATTTTTGTATACATACCATTTCCGTGTTTCAGAGTTTTTTTAATGAGACATTTAATCGGCCATTACCTCAAAACCAGGCGAGTGGCTATATTTCAGATTTAGGGATGGGATCGATAAATCGAAACCTTTAGTAAGAAAATCGATTGTAACAATTTAAAAAAAATTGCCTACAGATAGTTGTTTCGGGTCTGGGTGTCCGTGTATGTGAGTTTAAATGATTGTAAACCCACGATACAGGAGAAAGTCTTGTGCGGAGCAAATTTTTTTATAAAATAAAATAAAAATTGTCCCACATTACACATTCAAAAGTTAAGACTCATCCACTTACAAAGCAACTACAATATTAAGATTCAACCCTGGGTTTAGCGTTGAAAATCCAGGAGTGCGCCACGATTTTTTTACACGCCCAAACACAACCCGTATAGGTTTTACGTTGGCACACTTGAGTCTAACAAAAATTTGCACTTTAAAGCCTAATATTTCACAAACGAATTCCAAAGTCGAAAAACTGTTAAGCTCAAACAGTTTTTCGACTTTAGAACTCGCGATGTTTTTTAAAGACCTATCCAACGACACTCCACACAACGGACTTTGAGAGAGAGAAAAAATCATCCCCAATTTTATGTGTGATCTCAAAAAAAAATATTATCAATATTTTACTTTAGCACTTTCCATATTGACTACGAAACCCTAAAAACGGACAAAATAAGGGCCATCCTTTAATCACGCGAGGTTCCCCCTTTGTGACACGCCTTAGGTTTTACGATACTAAGTACCTCCCAGAATCGGACATTTCTGTTCCGTATTGCGCCTTAAGGGTACAAAGTTAAAAACTTCGTCGGGGCTGCGGGTTGTTTGAGAGAGATACCGCGACCTTGGCACAAAGGGCTAAGAAGGAACTAAGAAGTCAGTAGAAGGCTGGTACTCCCTTACGCTCTGCCCAGAGCGGGAGGAGTCATTAAATGACCCCCCAAAGGGTCCTTTAGTTACACACAGGTATCTAATTTACAGCACAAGCGAACGTGGTACTTACATATTAAAATGATGGACTTCAACCTTGCTGACGTAATATTATGCAGTAGTTCTACTGCGACTGTCACGTTCTAGTGGAATTACGTCTGCTGATGCTGAGCATGAGTCCTGGGGATCTAAAATGGACACTTTACCAGATCATACTATCTACACTATTTATTATAAAGAGGAAAGATTTGTTTGTTTGTTTTTAACGAATAGGCTCCGAAGCTACTGGACCGATTTGAAAAAATCTTTCACTGTTAGGTGGCTACTTTTTATCCCTGTACTCCCACGGGAACGGGAACTACGCGGGTGAAACCGCGTGACGTCCTCTGAATCATAAAGTAGTAATTGCGTCTGCTAAAGTGGCCATTTTAGACACCCTGGCTGGTGTCAGAGCTCTATGCCGCCTATTAACCTCTGGCTTGGCTTTACATTGCCGTCGAGAAGTAACTCTGAGGATAAAAAAAAAACAGTATAGTTTCCCCCAAGTTGTTTTCCATCATCGAAGCAAGTGATAGCTACACTTACAATACGCAGATGTATCCGAACAATCGGATAAAGGCTAACTTAATTAATGATTTTTGGTAACTGATTTGATTGTTTTTCGTTTCTTTCTATAAGACATAATATAAGTATTGTATTTTCTGAATTTATATGGTAATTTGTGTTTGATACTTCTTTTCTTGTTATTTACTAGCTGTTGCCTGCGGCTTCGGCCGCTACAACGTGAAAATTATCCCACGGGAAGATGAAATACGGACGAAAAATATAGAAATATATCCTATGTGTTAATCCAGGTTATAAACTATCTATGTACCAAATTTTATCCAAATCCGTTCAGTAGTTTTTGAGTGAAAGAGTAACAAACATACACACTCACAAACTTTCACCTTTATCATATTAATTTGTTAATGTGAAGTGTGATTTAAACTTTTTTTTTTTTTTTGTGAAAGGGAGTGTCAGACTTCTACTGACTAAAAACCACCCATGTTCCTTCTTAGCCCTATATGTCGAGGGTGCGGGATCTCTTACAACATTCCGCAGCCCTGACGGGGTGTGATTTAAACTTCATGTACAAGACAGGGACATAGACAGACTTTATATGTACTTTGATCATAATTATTATTTCAAATAACTTATTTACATAACGAATATGTGATATCAGTGATTCATACATCAGTTCACTTCTAGTGCCTATTGAGACTATTAAGACTCATACTAATTACCCAGTAATCTATGTAATTGCTAATTAGTTCTAACGTCATGGACTACAATTTTCCTATAGGTAAGTAGCCTGTACTTATTTGTTTTAGTTGTTGATTAGAATATCAAAGTGATTTTTTTGATAACTAAAACTTTCAAACAAGTAAGAAGTCGTCGGCCGCCCCCGCGCCGTTAGGGGCGGTATTGTCAACCGTCAACACCTTCCTTGGAACCCAAACTTTACTTTGTGTTTGTGTTTACCACGGCACAAACTTTACTTTGTGTTTGTGTGTACCACGGCACAAACATTACTTTGTGTTTGTGTGTACCACGGCACAAACTGATTTACGTATGTAACTGACGATGGTGGCTTGACAGAGATCTGTGACACTAAAAGCCACCTATGTTTCTTCTTAGCCCTTTGTGCTCCGGGGCCGCGGTATTTCTTTCGAACAGTCTCGCAGCCCCGGCCTGCTCCATACCTTGGCGCGTTCTTCGGTGGTATGTGGTGATATCATGCTCTTCGTACCTAAAGAATAAACTAGAAAATTATGAAAACCACATCATAAGGAAAAGGGTAACGATAAATTAGTCAGTGGTTTCTACCTAAATTCACCAAAATTGTTAATCCTACAATATCTTTTCAAAACAATGTCCAGTATGACGGCTGTGACAAAAATTGGCAATCATCATTGTCGTCATTCCTCTTATCATTATGCAATTTATAAGGATTATTCGTGTGTTGCAGACGACGACACGAATTTAAATGTTATCTAATGTACAAGGTAAGCCCCCGTCGGGGCTGCGGGTTGTTCACGAGAGATACCGCGGCCTCTGCACAAGGGCTAAAAAGGAACATGGATGATTTTTAGTCAGTTAAGTAGAAGTCTGACACTCCCTTTCGCTCTGCCCAAGAGCTCAGGAGATTTTATATGATTGTATGATATTTGATGATTACCCACACACCCCAAAAAAAAGTGCAACTCTATTTAATCCTTGGGGGATTTGATTACGGGGCGTGATGGTGTTATCTAAGGTACAATAGGTACAACATTCAAAGATCAACATATAAGTCGCCAGATGGGTAAAATACTGGTATTCAGCTGCTTTCAATTAGACTGGCAGCTGACCCTAAAATCCCTGACTAACAGGCGTTAAATTTTTTATTACAAATTAAAAAAAAAACCCGTGCGAAGCCGGGACGAGCTGCTAGTCTATTAATAAAGTAGGTAGGTACACCTGTCTAACACTTTAACTAAAGCGGTGTTGCCCGAAAACGAAGCACATGGCGTCCTATATTTAGTTAATTGCATGGTTCCTGTTTACTTCACCAGTAAAGTGAAAAGTATGGTAAGCATCACTGTATTTAGCGAGCTGTTTACAGCTTAGAAACAGCTATAGGGAAACTTTTGCATCCATCAAACACGACATTAATCAAAAGTAAGTAAGGTTCAGTCAGGTCAACTTTAATGCCCATTTACATTATACAATGATACAATGTTAGTTTAAAAAAACCCTGTATCGGACAGGGTTTTTTTCCGTACTGTAGCCTGTACTTAAAGGAGAAAGAATTACAAAACAAGCTTAATAACTTTTTTTATTTAAAAAAAAGCAGGCAGTCGCTCCATGTAAAGAAGACTGGAAGCCAACCTTAAATAGTATTTCGAAAATGTCTAGGCAGATGATGATGATGACCATTCAGCATAATCCGAGAACGCGCCTTGAAGTAAATCAAACATGGTTAGCTGGGGGAAATAGCTGCGTCGTTACCCAGCTTTGTTTATTTACCACTAGCTGTTGCCAGCGGCTTCACCTGCAACAACACGAAAATTATCCCACGGGATCTAATATATAAAATCGGAATAAAAACTATCCTATGTGTTAATCCAGGTTGTCAGGTAACTCCATATCAATTTTATTGAAATCGCTCCAGCCGTTTAGACGTAAAGAAGTAACAAACATACACACTCACAAACTTTTGCCTTTATTATATTAGTTTGAAGTGTGATAATATAAACTTGTACCGTTCGCCTTTGCCCGCAAATTATGCAAATATACGATGTATAATATGTATACATAATAAATTATAGCATACTAGCGACCCGCCCCGGCTTCGCACGGGTGCAATGCTGATACTAAATTAAATACACTACAGAAAAACTATGAACGTTGTATATAAAAACGGCCCGCTCCGACTTTGCACGGGCATAAAATATATATGCCTATGTCACTCAATGAAAACATGATTAAAATCGATCCAGTATTTTTGATTCATTCATAACTGCCCTTGGCCTGCACGCATTAAATTTGGAGTAAAACAATTCCTCTTTCCCTATACTTACTATGAAGATTTCCTGCTATCTTTGGAATATCTAAATTCATACAATTTTTATTACATTACACATTTTTACTTATTTACTTTTTACATTTTTACCTAGGTATTTATTTTATTTTTACAACAATTAATATATTACAGGATGTCTTTATACACAACGTTCACAGCTTTCTTGTCATTAGACAATACAAACATGTTTTCTCTTGAGGTTACTCTTGAAGGAGCGACATACAGTTGGCCATGTGAAAAACAGTCAACGCTCAAATCTAAGCCTGCAACGTTGAAGGTTTGACCTTGCGATTTATTAATGAGTCAGGAGTATCTGCTGGAATACTCTCAATCGCAGTTTTGAAAGACTGTATATAGTAATTATGAGAATGTAACATATCTTGCAGAGATCTAATTAAATCTCTATCAATTGGTTGTGCAACACTTGAACACCGCGTGGATGCTTAAATTTTAAATTTGTAATATCTCCGAAAATATTTGTTTAATTTACATGCTGTAAGGAACTATATTGATCTATATTAATTGCACACTGTATTTAAGGTACTAAATTCGATAAGGATTAATGCCGTATTGCTTAAAATAGCTTCGTAAATAAGCCATTTTTTCACGTAAAAAGTAAACAATAAAAATGGTTAATGTGGGTTATCCCTAAAATATAAACATATACCATCGCGGACTTTTTTGTAGACCTTTTTATGGTGTACAATACTGTAGTACATTAATTTGATCTAACTCGTAGGGTTTAGGCAGCGTTTTTGCTAAATTGCTAAATAAGCCCAAAAAAATAGGTTAATTTACGACATCACGTTAGAAACCTCTAAAATTAGCAATGTTGCCTTAGTATATGATGCATGTATTATACATATAAACCTTCCTCTTGAATCACTCTATCTATTGGAAAAAACCGCATCAAAATCCGTTGCGTAGTTTTAAAGATTTAAGCGCACATAGGGATATAGGGACAGAGAAGGCGACTTTGTTTTATACTATGTAGTGATATAATCCTTGATAACGTAAAATATACGTAAGTACCTACTTCAACTATAGGTACATTTATGTGTTCTAAGTAGGTACTCTATATACTCGTACATGTGTTCTAAAGTACGCTATACACGTGAGTGCCATTTCCAGCCTTTGTTTTACATTCTGGAACTGATAATCAAGGTCTAAACGGACCCTTCACGAAATAGTAATGGTTCTACATAGGAACCACAATGTAATTTTTATAGTTTTTGTTCCGTATATTTCGAGGAGCCCGCCTTAAGGTAAAGGCGACGAGGTAGCCCGCGAAATTTAAATTTCCTTACGTTTTTTTGCAATTTCCCGGTCAGTGTCAAATCATAATATATGTTAAATAAAGTGGGATTCGCGGCAGTAACAATAGGGCCATGTTTACTGTTTTCAAAAAATGAGATTCTAATTAGTCTGTCTGTTAGATTATCGAAAAATATTGGATACGTATTTTTTGTTTTAACAAATTAATAAAAATTTACTAAGATAAAACGCGTCAAAGATTTGAGTGTGGGTTTGTGACGTCACTGACCGGTAAAAAATGCCATTCTAATGTGTCGCAATATGACGTCACACGAGTTTTCAAAACACTGTATCGTCTTCATTGTTTGTTTACGAGAAAAAAGAAAAAATACGTGTCCAATATTTTTTGGAAATCTATCTGACGGACTAATTCGATTTTTTTTTGTTAACTACACCAATTGTCTATTTACTTAGTAATAATGATTAAAATCACGAAAACAACCGTCTCAGTTCATACAAGTGTCAAGAATGCCTTTTTCAACAAATAATCACTCTTCGGAAATTCGAATTTCGCGGTCTACCTCGTCGTCTTCAGCTTAATCTAGTTTTTTTTGTTTCAAATGATAGTTTAAAAATCGTTTAACGGTTTACAGAATACATCTACCTACCAAGTATCAAATGTGTAGTCTTAATAATTTTAGAATAAAGTGGCTGTGACATACGGATGTACAGGCAGATATATGACGAATCTATACTTAAGGGGTTCATTTTTTCCATTCGCTACGTACCCTAAAATGACCTTGTGAAAATGTTAAAACTATGATCATAATATTATTATGGTCAAAAAAATATAGAAATATAATAAAAAAACAAAAATGGGGATATCAAGTAAAAAAAAAAAGAACTGTGCTTTTCGGCTTCGTTAAGGGTGACTTTTACACCTATTATATGGATCAGCGATGTTACGAAAGATTCCCATCATTTCAAACACTCGCATTCGCATAAAACAATGCGATTTTTTTGCTAATGCGAGTTTATGCAGCATAACCTGCATTAACCTCAGCACTCCTCCTGCCAATGTACCAAGTGAGCAATTATTTCGTGCTGCTTGGCTGATATTATGAGCCTTTACGAACTCGTCTCATGGGTGATAAAGCAGATTAATTATTGTTTTTAAAATGTAATCTGCCCCTATTGAAGTTCGATTATTAATCGCTAAACGGATTTTGTGCAAACTTTAAAAATGTTAATATTATATGAATATACACTGCATAAAATTAAATAAAAAAAATCGATGATTAAAATCATACCTTGACTTTTTTTGCTCCTTCTCAACATTCACACTCGCATTCGCACTCGCATTCGCACTCGCATTCGCACATTCGCCTTACAAACACTCCCATTCGCATTCGCGTGTCTAAAATATGACATAATTACGTAACATCCCTGGTATGGATATTAAGATATTGACGCCCAACATGGGACCATCATTTTCTTTCTTATCTTCATCTGCTTAGCGTGAGTCACCTTAAAGACCGTTAAAGTAAGCAGTTGTGATGAAATTTTTACATGCATTATGTAAAGAAGGCCTTTCGCAATTCTAAGTATGCTATGTTATCGCATTTCACAGAGCCCTCTGTTATTGCCATAAGTATTCATAGAATGTTGAATCATTTGTCCCCTTACATTATTATCTCGACTGTCGAGACAGAATTACTCTTCCGGAGATAATATTGTGAAATAGGTCATGACGTTTTCATGGGTTTTGGCCTTGGGGGGAAAATATCTAGTGGGCGGATGACGTGGCCACCTACGTTTATGGGCCATACTGCGCTGAGCAATACACTATGAGCTCCTATGAGCTAAGCTAAATGAACATACCGCTTGACCACGACCTACGCGATCAGGCGATTTGCGACAGCAACTACAAAGAAAACGAATAATAGTAGATACATTTCAAGAAACTTGGTTATTGTAATCGAGGCAAAATTCACAACCGAGCCATAAGTGAGGTTATTATGGAGCCGAGAACTGCAGAAACAAACGCCCACGTGTATCAAACGAGGTTTTTTTCAATACTCTTGTGGAGAAACGAAAAGTACTTTTGTTATTAAGAAACTATTACTTATTTTTTTTATTCCGCGCTTTGCCTGGTCGAAAGAGAAGTAAAGGTATGAAGCCGCTAAACAACCTTATAATATGAAAAACACTTGACTGGAGGCTGGAGGTCTTAAACTCAACGCATCTACAGGACTTGCCCGGTTAAGCACAGCCAGCCTCATAGGTTGACCTGCCAGAAGCACTTTCGAAAAAAAATGCTAAATTGGTTGCGGTAAATGAAAAATCGCTTGCGTCTGAAATAGGTACATTGCTTATTGAACATAAACGTAGTGCTATAAAAGAGTTCGATTTCGAGGAAGTGTATTAACGTGTAAAAACAATCTTGGAGCATCCCACATCACACGACGACGTCGCCGCAGCAATGACAAAATACTTACTTGAAAGAAACAACTAAAACGCGTGTGTTCTTATCGCAGGTTGCATTCCCTTGTTTTAATGTAATAATGAAGGTATACCTCCGTCTCTTTCTTGGCGGAGGACATAGTGAATTGCGTACTTCAGAAGTCCAAGTACGTGGCGAGAGTGCAGTTCCACGAGTCTCGCCACGTTGCAAATACCAACGTATTAATTGCACCTCGTGTTGCAAGTGGAATTCTGGCCGCAGGGATTTTGGTGTTTCGTCGCTTCCCCGGGACGAATGCCACATCAACGCACAGTGACATAGTGCACAAGTCGTAAAATGTTCCTAAATATTTTTAAGTTGTATTTACTAACACAATATTGATTACTATTATTATTGTATTATTTATCATAAATGCATATTTTAGTCTGTAAGATATTATTACATACATGGGTAATTGGGTAAATGTTATAATAATTGTGTTATTAGAACAATACTGCTAAAATACGACTTATAAGTCTCTCAAGAGGGTTACTATGACGTCTTAAGCGATTCAATGATATCAGAGTTACGCTTGCAGAAAAATAATTCTATTTAGAGAAGTTAAAGAGGCAGCCAGCAGATGCTTTAGTTTCGTACGAGAGGGGGGGGGGGGAGTTACTAAGACATTACATACTCGTAAATATAGGTAAGTGTTATTATTGTCATACAACCTTTAACACTTAGGTAAAGTGATTGTTGTGATTGGTTTTAAAAGGGGCGTAAACACGCTAGTAATCATTGGATACTCGAGGTCAGTCAAGGACTAAATACAACGTGATAATTATGATAACTTCGGAGTTAAGAGTCGTACAGTTACATGCAGTCAAAACATACATACGTGTAATAGATTAGGATGGGATAGGTATCAATAGATTTATCAGCAATTATAAATAAAGTAAGTACAATAAAACCCATACATTATTTCCGAAACCTTATAATAATAAATTTATTTATTGTGTTGTAAAATTCAACTTTATCTTATCTTATAAATATGGACAACGGTCAATTAGCTATACCTAAGTATAATTTAAAGTCACATTAAAATGACTTTCATGAATATCATTTTAGAACTAGCTCTGCCCCGTGATCTTCGTCTGCGTGAAATAATTATAAACATATTACTTCCCTATTTAAATCGGATTTCGTGCCTATAACTCTTGCCAGAACGCCCATGCCGATCTGTTCCAACATCCGGTCCCTCAGGTCGCTTGTCCGAGGGGAAAGCGAAGTAGACCGGGACGTAACGCACCGGATCAACTCAGGATAGATGAAATTGCGAGTTTTGCGACAGGGGGTATAAAATGGCCACTTTAGCAGATCCTAATATGAATTGCGGTAAAAATCGTAAAATGGACCTTTTAACATAGTAAATAACTGCGTCAGTGTACATTTTACGAATTTTAAAGCAATTCATATTATTTTCCTATTGCGATCTATTTTCCTAAATTCTCACAGACGCAGTTACTATTGTGATAGGTCTAATTTAAGCTTTTTAACGCAATTCATATTATGATCTGATAAAGTGGCCATTTTAGACCGCCTGCAGGTCACTGGAAAGTCGTCTATCTTGGTATGGACATATAATAAGGAGGGATGAAACGCCTGTGATTAAAAATATTTTGGAAATGAATATTGATGGACTGTGTAAGAAATGTTATGAAAGAGGACGGAGTAAATGATGCATCTATTTACCCATAATGTGCAAATATATTATTTGATTTGATATTTTGACGTCTGACAAAGGAGAATTTAGGAAGAAAACGTTTTGCACCAAATAGAATGGGACAAGGTCAGGAAGATGTTGATTTAAATGGTTTTTTGCTAACAACCTTGAGGGATAGTTAAATTTTTTTTTGCATAGCATTTTTAGTAAAATAAAGGTAGCCTAATGTCACTTATTAGGTGACTGCAATGATAAGAATAGTTGGTCGCTGAGTTGACACAAGACAATGTTTGTTATTTATGTTCTTTCTCCAAAATTAGTTTACTGATATGTTATGTCTTTTTTATTATTATTATATACTTTCTTATACTTGCCTTACTATTGTATCGAGTCTGGTTCTTCTAACCAACTTAAGACTGATGTGTTGCTGGGGAGTTTGTTCCGCCACTTCTTCTTTCCAGCAAAAACACTAGGAAGTGTCGAAGGGGGGGGGGGGCGTTTTGGGGGACTGTCTATTGTAAATAAGTAAAGTAAAGTAAGTAAATTTTGACGTTCGAAAAGTGCTGATTATCAGCCTAGTTTGAATAAATGAGTTTTGATTTTAATTTTTGATTTTATGATTTGCCCTACAGTACAGTTTAATTTTTTATCTTACCATTATTGTAAGTTGCAAAGCCAGTTAGGGACACGTTTCATATTATTTTTTGCATACATTAATTTTTCATTAATTTGTTTGATGAGTATTTGAGGTACTTAAACCGAATTTCTGTGATCTCCTGCAATATAGGTAAGTAGAGTGAATTATAAAAGCCTAAACTGTTAGTAGGGGAAGGGGGGGCATAACGGGGACGCGGGGCAAGACGGGGCCACCCACACATACAAGTAACTAGAGTCGCTAGGTGTGTGCTTCAATTACTAATAGGCGGCCATTTTTGACCGATCCTCAGTGCGGAAGTGATCGGAAGTGAAAGTGCACGCGTTTGATTTTTGTAAGCAAAAATATTTTTTCGTGAGTTTTGATGTAATTTTGTGTGGATACTAAAACGCCGATAAAAAGGTGAGCATTTACATCTGTATTTTAGTATTTTGTTTTGATTTTAGGTAGATATCGCTTGTTGACTTGTGTAAGTCAAAGCCAAGGTATCATGCATTATGCTTTTTTTCTTCACCTGTGAATACAATACTAGGCATAGGGGCATAACGGGGACATGGTTACGGGGCATAATGGGGTACCCCATCATGCCCCGTCCCCGTTATGCCCCTTCGATAAGTAGACAGTTAGTAGGTACATTTGCTTGGTTTCTAATTGTATTTCTTCTGTTTTAGGTATACAAGATGGTGCGAAACTATCAGAAAAAATCTACGAGAGGCAGTTGGTCCGTAGAAAGCATAAAAAAGGCCGTAGACGAAGTATTAAGTAAAACAGTAGGGTACAGAAAGGCAGCACAGCTATATGGAGTTCCGCAGACTACATTGGAGCGTCACGTAGCTAAAATAAAGAAAGGTGAGATTTCTTTTGGCTCTACTGCAGGTAGCTTTAAACCTGTGTTTTCTAAACAAGAAGAGGAAGAAATTGTAAAATATCTAAAGGATATGGAAAGACGCCTTTTTGGATTGAGCACTCTCGTTCTCCGGAAAATAGCATACCAGCTTGCTGTTTAACATCTTGTTTTGAAAATGCTTCTCCGAAGGATGTTCTGCCCATTCCATCAGTCATACAAAGGAATCAAACTAGGAAGAATTATCGCCGAGGAAAAACTGTTGTGCTTACTTCAACTCCTTACAAAAATGAGCTGATGGAACTCAACAAAAGGTCGAAGAATAAGTGTTCAAACCCAAATGATCCTAGACTAAAAAAAAATGCTAAAAGGCAGAAGAAACATAATGCTAGAACCCCAGTCGAAGACGAAGAAGATACAATATGCCTGTATTGTGTAGATGTAAATAACACATATTTGAAGTTTTCGGAGGGTTGGGTGGGCTGCCAGCTTTGTGGACGCTGGTCTCACACGGCTTGTGCCGGTGTGGACGATGACGACACTGAAGAAATACATATATGCCTCTACTGCGAAGCTAAATAACGTGTAAACACGTACCCTATACTGCCCCGTTTTTGGTACCCCATACTGCCCCTACCACGGGGCATAATGGGGTTTTCGTAGAGTTGCAGTGTTATAAAATTATTAAGATTATTTTAATAGTGAACGAACCAAAATATGTGCCAAATTGTAGTATGATAAGTTACTTTTGTGCTGTGATTATTGATTATAAATAAATATAGATTTTTGCAATTTTTATAAATAGTTTCCCTTAACGTCCCCGTTATGCCCCCCCTTCCCCTACTACATTACTTACTGTTTTTTTTTCTTTTTAAGTAAATAACTGCTTACATGAAAAGTACATAAAACATAAATTAATACATAAAGTATAGTGTAAACATAGTATACAATGCAAAATAACTTACAGTTTGATTATTATAACGCTGAAAATATGCCGTGACACCTGTAGCCTGTGGGTGACCTGGTGTCACCCACAGGCTACAGGTGACACTGGTGTCACCTCCAGGTGGCACGGCAGACACCCATAGGTAAGTATATATGCCCAGGCATATAAAGGGTGTAAAAGTACCCTTAACGCAAATGAAGGGCACTTGCTCTCCTCACGACTGCGATATTTTTTTAGTTCTAGACGAAACCTGGGAACCCCCTAGTTACGGAGATATTGGGGGTCAAAGTTACAAAATTTTCACAGCTGTTTTTGTAAATACTAGTTTTTCAGTTTATAACTTTACTTAAATTGCCTCCATGACCCGTTTATTATTCAAAGCATTCACTAGCACAATTATTAAAAAGTGGTAGGTACATTGAGCTTTACCGTAAAACGTGATTTTCAACCCCAAAAAAAAGTAGTTATGAATTGAAAACGAATTTCTTTTACGCTTCGTATTGTCGCTATATTATGCTGATGGGGTTTTAGATAGAGTAAAGGCATTATAGGTTGACGTTCGATGGCGATGAGATTATTGAGACGTAGCAGATCGGGGAAGACCCAGACGATATCATTTTCTTTTCCCCTAATCCTGATGTAGGTGTGTTGACTGGCGAAGAAAGTGAAATGGATAATCATCATCATCATCAGCCTATATTGTTCCCACTGCAGGGAATCAGGCCTCCTCTCTAGGAGAGGGATGGGCTATAATCCACCACGCGAGCCCAGTGCGAATTGGTAGATGTCACATGTCTTCGAATTTTTGGTTCTAAGATATGCCGGTTTTCTGACGATGTTTTCCTTAACCGTTTTGAGAACAGTGGCGATGAAGTAAATAACACAAAGTAATGTGCCTGCTTGGGTTCGAACCTGGTGTCGGGGCCGCCACCACTGGTCAACCAATGCTCTCAAAAATTAAGAAATGTAAAATAAACTACAATAAATACTACAACATTTTAAAAATCTGATGTCTTATTTTTAAGAATGAATAGGGAAGATTATGTGATTATTAGCTTGAAATTGTTCATTGCCACCTGTAAGTGACATGACAGCATGATACCACGGTATTTATGGTGATCGTCAATGTATTGCAACAATTTTCACACAAAAGAGACATGGGAATTGAAGTGTTAAAAACCGACACTTCTATTTTATTTATTTGTATAGATGTTCGGATTAGCAAGAAAATGGAGTCATTACGATAAAAAATCGATTATTAGTTGTTATCAAATCTGCGAACGGCGACAAGGCGTAGGTAATCATATCGCGGTATCATTGCGTCGGCGCGCGGCGTTCGCCTCGTGCGCCGCGGCGCTTTGTTTTTTTTCATACCTAGGGCTGGTTATCTGCACGCGTGCTCGACGTGATTATCATGATAACTATATGTACTCAAAAAATCATAATATCACGAGAAATTACCGGAATGAAACTCCTGTCTTTACTTGGTTCATGGTAGCTATCTGTACTTAAGTCACATTTTATTCCAATCTGTTCAGTCGTTAAGGCGTGAAACGTGGCAAACAGACTGACGTGACGGAGTGACGAACCAATTCGATTTTGCATTATTTAGATGTTTTTTCCGACAATCCTGTACGTACGTTAACGCCCATTCAAACGTACTCTCTAATGTTGAATGTACTAAAAAACGAACCAATTGTTCAGATTTTAGCGTTGTTATTGATGTCAGTCAGCATTCGTATAAAATGCTGGAAAACTTGTCTGTGTATAAATAGCCGGTGGCATCGCCTGCTGATGGCGACTCAGTCAGCTGATCAGCTCCCTTCAATAATGCAATCTGTAAGGTTTGTCGCAGATTAGGTATCATCATACATTTGATGTCCTTTCCTATCATTTATCTTAAACGAATGTTATCTTGACGCATCTTCAAGACAACTCTGAAGGGTATTTCTGAGAATTGTTAGCGTGGGTGAAATAATGCCAAGGGCTTCTCATATTGTGAATATGAGGAATGACTGTAATTTTATAAAGCCTCACCATTTTGTAGAACGTGGGAATATTCTGGTAGAGATTCAATGGTTTGCATAGTTGGAATAATCAGATGTACCAGTGATAATATTTTGTTTAATATTCTAAGTATCTAAGATTGACGAAATATAAATCGTTCAAGGATTATGCTTTTATTACATTACAACTTGTGGTCTTTGCGGATGACACGAACGCCATTATTGCAGCTAATGACATAAATCCATTAACGGAAAAAGTTAATATAGCACTGAAGTACCTTTACTCATGGTTCACTTTGAATAAACTTCAAATTAATAGCTCTAAAACAAAAGTAGTTTTATTTAAAACAACTGTTCGTAATAAAGATACCATGGAAGTTGCATTAAATGACGACAAACTAGAACTTGTGAGTGAGGCGAAATTCTTAGGCGTGTACTTGGATGAATGTTTAAATTGGAAAAAAGAGCTAGCCACGATAGACGCAACTATATCATCAGCGTGTTATGCATTAAGAACCCTACGAGATGAAATTGACTTAAAACAGTTAAAAATAGTATACCATGCGTTAGTTGAATCTAAATTAAGATATAGCATACAATTTTGGGGAAACAGCTACAATTATAACTGCCAAAGAGCTTTTATTCTTCAAAAAAGAGCCATACGTACCATTGTGCGAATTTCACAGACAGATAGTTGTCGTCCACATTTTCGGGTCCTAAAAATTTTAACAGTACCCAGTCTCTACGTGCTAGTACTTCTTACTAACCTTAAGAAACATCTCCATGAATATGAGACATATGAGGAAAGACAGGTTAGGGAGAGTACTCGCAGGAAGGATTTAAGCAGTATAATAAGTCATTGTTTGAATATTGTTAAGGTGGAAGCTCACATCCGCGAAATTCTAATTTTCTTACGTTTTTGGCAATTTGCAGGCCAGTGCTTGGTTGTATGTTTATGAAAATTTGATTTGCGACTGTAAGACGTATGAAGTTACCGAATTATAACCATCAAAATTATCAATACAACCCTCCAAGTTCATTTTCATGTCAAGATTGATTTTTGCATGTAAAAGTCATTCTTTAGTAATTTAGTCGTCGTTCTTTAGTAGTTAGTAATTTTGATGGTTATAATTCGGTAACTTCATACGTCTTACAGTCGCAAATCAAATTTTCATAAACATACAACCAAGCACTGGCCTGCAAATTGCCAAAAACGTAAGAAAATTAGAATTTCGCGGGCCGGATGTGAGCTTCCACCTTAAGCACAGTCCGCAATATCAAGCAGTGCAAATATTTAATAAATTACCAATATATCTAAAAAGCATAATCTATACATCCGCATTTAAGATAAAGCTTCAAGCCTACCTATTAGATAAGTGTCTCTACTCTCTTGACGAATTTTAATGTTTGACTGTGTGCATGTTGTGTCTTCTTATTGTTTTGTTTTAAAATGAATCTTGACATTTTAATTTGCTATGTCTGTCTTAATGCTTTTATTTAGTTAATCTTGATATTTTAATTGTATTGTCTTTAGATCTGAATTTTTTGTTAATTTTGATATTTGAATTTGTATTATCTATTAATGATTCGTAATTTAAGTAATTCTTCTTTATTTTATTAGTTGACCTTACTATATTTAATGTTCGAATATCCAATTAATTATTTTTTAGTAGATCTGTGATATGTTATTATTTTTTTTTTATCTTGACTGTTTAAGCTTTGTTTGTTTGTTTTTTTTTTCTCTGTATCTTTGTATAGGAATATTTCACACACAATTTTATTGTTACTGAAAATAAAAATAAATAAAATAAACATCAATTTCTTGGACTTGCGCATGGCATCCAAAAACTATAGTAGACTGAAAAGATGGAGAATCCCAGTGATGTAAATTGGCCTTTTAAGTTTTTAAGAATGTCAAGTTTTGAACAAAATTTGAAGTACCTATGCCAAAGATTGATGACAATGATGACATAGAGAAGACTGGATACTACGGCCGCAATCAACAAACAATACATAGTGAGAGACAACACACACTTGTGCACTATAATATCTCCTGCGCCGATGCTATTATGTATGAAAACGTTACAGTACTATAATAATTACTTAAAATATTTCTTAGTTGCTAATGAACTCAATGAGCAATGCCAAGCGTTCTATTTGACTCTTACCAACACAAATAATTTATATGGATACCGTAGGTACCTACTCTTATGAATCAGAAGCTCATTTAACTACCCGACTACGGCGAAGCCCAAAAGGAGGGTTATGTGTTTCACGTGTATGTATGTCCGTTTCATTGTTCCCTCATAACTCCTGAACGGATGAAGGGATTAATAAAATATACGTCATTAGATTCTTCTTAATGGCGCGAGTGTCATTGGGGCCCTTATCGCATATTAAAAAATTAATACCGTCGAGTAGGGTATCAAAATGAAGGGTTTTAAAAGGAGATTACAAAAATATATGACACTTATAATTGTGTTTAAAGGAAATTCAAAGTGTCAAATCCTATAAACAAACACAAAAATAACAGAAAATTAGAAAGTCTACTTCAAAGACTTTCTAAAAAAAAAGAGTGTTCTCTAGAACACTCTGAAACTTGCTAGAGACTCGGTATTTTGGCCTTCAATATCAACAGATATTAAACATGTGATCAAATCCTGTTCTGTGTGCACAAAATACTTACCTAATCAACAAAAAATTCCAATGCATAGCCATCAGATTCCGGAATATGCTTTTCAAAAAATTTCGATGGATGTATTTTCTTTTACAAAAAAAATGGTAGGCAATGCAAATATTTAATAACAGTTGATCACTACTCGGACTTCATTGAAATAGACAAACTAAGGGATTTATCTGCAAACTCTGTCATCGATAATTGCAAAAAGAATTGCCCGTCATGGTGTTCCTGAAGTTGTATGTACTGATGGAGGAACCAATTTTGTAAATCATGATTTCTCAAAATTTTCTCAGAATTGGAATTTTACACATGTTACATCATCACCAAATCATCAGTAGGGCAACGGTAAGGCAGAAGCTACTGTAAAAATAGCAAAAAAGTTGTTATTAAAATCAGTAGATTCTATGGAGGACTTTTGGCTCAGTTTATTAAACCATAGAAACACTCCTAATAAAATAAACTCTAGTCCAGTACAAAGACTTTTCTCAAGAAGAACACGAGGGTCCTTACCCATATTACAAAACCTTTTGAAGCCTTTTTTTTTTTTTTTTTTTTTTTTTTTTTTGGTGGGTGTAAAATCATCGAATAACCCCTCCCGCTCTTGGGCAGAGCGAAAGGGAGTGTCAGACTTCTACTGACTAAAAACCACCCATGTTCCTTCTTCGCCCTCTATGTCGAGGCCGCGATAACCGTTGGACTACCCGCGGCCCCGACAGGCGTCGGCCCTTTCGGGCCCCTCCCATGTTGCTGACATCTCTTTGAGGCGCGCGTGGAACACGAACGCGCCGTCGACACGGCCTGTTTTCGTCGTGAGACGGACGGACGGCGAGTTAGCCCATCACTCACCGTCCACAGGCCCGCGTCTACGGTGGCCGGAGGTCATCGCGGGACCTTTTGAAGCCTCAGGTAATCACTGATGTAACTCGGAACATCACAAAAAAAAGAGAAGTGGACAAGTATTATTATGACAGAAAATCTACCAAAGCAACTAAACTTGAAATTTGGCAACCGGTAGTAGTCCAACTTCATCCATCCATCAATAAATATTGGTCTCCAGGGTACATAGAAGACATTTTGTCTGACAGGTCATATCTGGTTAATGTTAATGATTCTGTTTATAGAAGGGATCAATTACATATACGCCCATGTCACGCAGAAAAAAAGTCAACAAATGAGTTTGCTAACAATAGTCAAAGTCAAGTGAATGGCTCTGACAGTCCCGATATACATGATTTATCATCACCGCCAGATCATTTCAACCTGACACCCAATTCACCCCCTAGTTTAGATGCAAATGTAAGCAATCCTTCTCATAAAAATGAAACAGACTCCCAAGCTAACAATATTGAAAAAGACATCTCACCTACCCTGCCAACTAACTTGTTGGAAAAAGATGATTGTAGTAACTTGCCTACTAGACCAAAGCGAGACATAAGAAAGCCTAGCTATTTAAAAGATTATGTAACCTAGATTTTGATAAGTTATAGATTGGCATTTGATTCTATTCGGATTTTGATTAATATTATGTTTAACTGGAATTCATGTATAAATTCAAATGTTTAGTTTTAATTGTTTACTTTAGTTTATTGTTTAGTTCATGTAAAAATTCAAATGTTTAGTTTAGCTTTAATTGTTTAATTTAGTTAAACAACTTCTTGGATAATTAGTATTAAGCATATAATTGTCTCTGTTGGTACTTAATTCTTAATTTTGTAAAATAGAACGTGTTATAGTATTGAGCATGATGATGGGGCAACACTAGTGGTTGTGGTACAACCCTATAAAAAAGGAACCATTCCAACATGGCCGACTGAGACAAGGCGGACTTGTGAACAGTTTAAATGAATATATTTCTACTTTTATAAGTGAGTTTTATTAATGAAACACAACCATAACAACAAAAGAACTAAAAAGTTGGAAATAAAAAAGTAGTTGAAAAACTATAAAACCCGACTGAAAAAACTGAAAAGCAAACAACAAGCACATTTTAAATTTAACAAAACTTGGAAGCAGGCGGGGTTCATTTGAATATGAAATGATGAAATGAAATTAGAATGGAGGGGTCCATTCTAATTTCATCCTGCCTTTTTTTTTTTTTTGGTGGGTGTAAAATCATCGAATAACCCCTCCCGCTCTTGGGCAGAGCGAAAGGGAGTGTCAGACTTCTACTGACTAAAAACCACCCATGTTTCTTCTTCGCCCTCTATGTCGATCCTGCCTGCATTCAAGTTTTGTTTTAGTCGGGTTTTTTTAGTTTTTTTATTTTTTAAAAAGAAACGACAAAGTAACCAAGAACATATATATATTTCTAAATAGTAAATCACAAAACCAACACAGTTATAAAAACATTAAGAAACCGACATAATTATAACTACAGGTCTCAATATACGTCCGTCCTATCCGAGCTTCCGAGCGCGCTCTGTGCGAGTGTGCGTGCGCTGGCTTAAATACATTGCCCTCTCCACTCACTGCGTCACCACGAACATGCTATATTTCTGCCCTTTCTGTTGAGGCATTCTCTAATACTTAGTACAACGACTAGCAAGATGACCAGACCACCGACATCAGTCGACTCATCCATTTCCAAGGCGAATGGTTTAGGACGCCTTTAGTATTTTATTAAATTACGATCACTTTATATTTTCGTGGACCCCCAGAAAGGCTTTGCGGAGCCCCCAGGGCTCCGTGGAACACACTTTGAGTTTAGCTCTCTTATTTTCCCGTGGCTGACATCTAAAATAAGAGGTAGAGTTCAGACGGCAAATAAAAAATGTTGAATATTGTTGATAATATTTCCTTTTTTAATCGGGGTATTTTTTCACTTGTTATCCAAATATGATTACTCTCTTGTTTGTATCTTCAGGCGCACTGGATCACATGTGATCAGGCACTCAGTTGAAAGCTTAGGACGAAATAAGATGATAAAGAAAGATAAATTATAGAAAGAACCGTACAAAGTTCTTACATTTCCAAATAGGTCAAAACTTCCCACATAACTTTCTTCCAATTAGGTGAGTAACACAGAAGTCTTGGCTTTTTGCTTGTGTACTCTGAAGTACTCTGAGTATGAGAGAAACTTAATAAATCTCTTGACTACCCTCTCAAAGACTACAGTCATGACCTGCCAACTTGTGGATCGGATGTGTGTCATGTACCATAAGGAAAACAAACACACTGTTTCCTTTTTGTATGAAAATATAAATAAATGTCCAGTGTAATACTGAATGTAAGTAACGGCATCACAAAAGCAAACATTCATCAGCAATTCACATTGCCAGTTCACTTCAATTAAGATTCATGTTCATTGAGCATGAGTCAAATAGCTGTTGAGGCAGTCATTGAGAGCAGTCATGGAATAAGGCCGCGAGTGCACGGACGCGGCGCAAGTTATTCCATGCAAATTGTTGTTATTTCATTAAACTAATGTTTCACATCCGGCGATCAAACCCGTGTCGCCTTCGCGTGCCGACGACGCCGCACATTGTTAATAATGTAAATTGATACTTTGCTTTTAATACATACTTATGCAAGACTTTATTGCATTTTTTTCTACCTGTTACAGAGTTATTTTGTTTTAAATGCTGTAATTTGAACTTCCAATTTCCGACTTCCTTTTTGTTTGATTTATCTATCAGCTGTGTTATTTTTAAACTTGTATAAAGTATGGCCTACGTGTCATGAATCCTTTCTTTGCAAGTAATAAATAGCCCACGTTTTCAGACGTAATTTGCAGTCCTTTTGCCAATTTTCGTAAAACGCAGCGGATTATAATCAAGTCCTTGTTGTTTTTGTGATTTGACATTAATTTATTTTCCTGCAAAAAGGTTATTCCTCCGTCCAAACAAAGCGTTGCTTGAGTCAGCAGGCTGCGTAAATATTTTTATTTCGGCCGCGTTCTGCGGTCTTTGTTTTGCAAATGACTTGCTGTACATTTAGTGTTTACAGTGGTGGAGTGTCTAGAGCCGATCCATATGCTCCTCTTTGACACACTGCGTGTCATAACCAGCCAAGTCACGACTACCACACCAACCATTGTCTTGAACTTTAACGAAAGATGCATATGGATGTCCTTGCTAATGAGATGCATCCTACCTATACAAACCTGACAATCACGTTTCACACAGCTGTTTTGCATAATTCTTGAATAAGAGAACCCTGTCGTACCCTGTGCTGATGAACTTTTGCTGTGAAAATTAAAGTGCCATCGACACCACAGATTTCATACCCTATACCGCCATACGGCGAGAGTGAAGCAGGACGACCGGATTATATCGACAAAAATTCACAGATAAACAATTTGTGAAAAATCTGGATGAGTTTCAAATGTAAAACAAAGCTGAAAGAGACCACATGTTTATTTATTTGTAGATCAGAGACCACTGGAGATGACGCACGGGTGTTTACCACCAGGGAGAGGAATAAATAAAGCAATACAGACAAAGCCGGGTTATCGCAACAAGTGTTACTCAGCGGTCAACGCTCCATCGACATTTTCACTTGCAATAGTATATTGATAACATCCCTGGGCTATTGTTCTATAACAGCATTGTTATCGTTTATACTCGCTGAAATGCACGTATTGTTTTGTTGTTAACAATGAGCAATCATTATTTACCAGAAATAATATTTTATTGACTTTGATAAGGATTAGTAATGTGCACCAACTTACAGGTATGCGGAACAATTATGAGGAAAACTTCATGGAAAATAATTTTTGACCGGAAATGAAAATCTTGACGTGTCGAATCGGAAGCACACGTGCAATCCTACGTTTTAATAATACGAAAAGGTGTTTTATAATCTACATAAAAGTCTTACGATTGTAACCTTAGACAACAAAACAACAAAAAATAAATGTGTCCAATATTTTTTATTTTTTCACGTAAACAAACAATGAAGAGAATTCGTGTGACGTCATATTCTAAGAATAGTATGGCATTTTTTTACCGGTCAGTGACGTCACAAACCCCCACTAAAATCTTTGACACGTTTTATCTTATCAATTTTTATTGATTTGATAGAACAAAAAATACGTATCCAATATTTTTCGATAATCTAACAGGCGGACTAATTAGAATCACATTTTGTTTAGTCAGTAGACATCCCTATTCGGCGAGGTTGGCGCAGGGGCTCGAGCAATTGACTGCTGCGCTGTGTGTCGCGGATCGGATCCCCGCACGGAACAAAATAATATTTGTATGGCCTACAGATAGTTGTTTCGGGTCTGGGTATACCTATGTGTGTGTATGTGATTTTAAATGTTGTGTAATGTGGGTGTTGTGAACGCACCCACAATACAGGAGAAATTCCTAGCGTGGGACAACATTAAAAAAAAAAGTATCAAGGTAGCTACTTTCGTAACGGATGTAGGTCTGACTGATGACTACGCCACATAGACGTTGCTGTAACGTCGCGTAGACTAGATTGTATAACTTCATAAATTAATTTGTTAATTGACTTATCATAACAAGACAACAAAAAATAACTCACAGAAATATGCGATGAATATAACGCAGAATTTGGTGCGACATAAAAAAAATATTTAGCAAAAAGCAAAACATATTGAGCATGATGCATGAGTGCACAATGAATGTGTCGCAGACCTCCAGAGAGTTGCGCCTGCGCCGGCTTGACGCGACGGGAAATAAATTGCTGTCATTTACACACATAACAAGTACAGTCTATTCAATAAAAGATTGATACCACGAGACTGTGTGACATTGCAACGTGACCGGCGACGGTTCATATAACTCATCTCGTTGGCATCAAGTTCAAAGTATAAAAGACTACATATACAGCAACATGACTTTATATAAAACCTCACTGTTTATGAAAAATAAACTAAAGAAATCCAATACCTACGCAAAACATATTCTGCATAGCTATTCACAAACAATCAAATCGAAACCGAATCGAATTTGTTGTATATCTATCTCGCTCGCTCTTCCTTATGGCAAAAAAAGAAAAATTGTTTTTCAAAGAAATATTGTTTGTGAATGCTGTTCCCAAGTGAACTGTCTCCATCACCATGACCTTTTTGGCCATGATGTCACAAATGATATTAGGTCCTCATTGCGGCCATCAAAGCATCATCACGTAAACATGTTCACCATTCAAATGAAAATTAACTTGGAAGTTTATTGACTTGAATAAAGCAGAGGCCATACTTCTAGGTTGGGTGGCTAGTGGGTGTGAGTTTTTGTTCACTGTTCAAACACTCGTGACAAATTCGCACGTATGACGCTAGAGTATGAAGTCATCGAGTATTATTCTATTCATCTATGCGTAGCACATGTTCAGGAAGTGACTATCCAGCAAAGTAATAGGTTACTTGGAAATAATGGATAAGATTAGCTTTTAATTCTCACAAAAAACGATGAATACACCTAACAGGAGGTCCACTTACAATAGATGACTGATACTTATCAACTGCCATGTTTTTGTCAAGTTCGCTCAGTCAAAGAGATGGCCAGGACACGTTGCAAGTAACGTCCGCTGATGGATTGGCGAAAGCCCTTTTGAAAGGGATGGATGATTCAACGGATCTGAACGTCGGCGGAACTGCAATTATTTCTATTTGAGATTGCTTAGCGTATAAGGCTTGCCAGCTCGCTACTAATATCCTAGCTACTCGTAAGTTTGTTCGCGTTAAATACGTTCCCAATCGATTGGCCGCATTTCAGCACGCGCCGCTCGCGCTCCATCTGAAACCGTTACTATTTAACACAATACGTAAACAACCACGTAACAGTGTTCATGAGTTGGAAAAGTTATTACTTGCGAAGTTTGTTTGATGAATACATGGACCTGCAGACCGCAAGATGGTGGAGAGCAGGTTTATGATAAACGGGTAGATTTATTGAAGTGGCTCCACATATCGTATCGACGTTTCAATCTACAGGATTCGACGTTACCCGCATCAGTTGTCCACATTGTACAGGCTCACGAAGGCAAGGAGTTCGCATGCACTTACTTCTTTGAGCATGTCCGAAACGCCGCAACCGGCCCTCCGCTGTCACTTAACAACCTAAATATGTATATCTTCAGAGAATATCACGTCTGTACATAACATTTACATGTTTTTAAGGTTGATATGTACAGCGAGTACTTGTGTTTATTCACAGTTAGCTGACTAGGCTCATGCTCAGTGTAATGGTAAAATATTTGAGCGTGGCACCGTTAGCCGGCGGCGGGCACTGTGTGGGCCTGATACTCTTAGATGGTCGTTCGTCGGCACCTTTGTGCATTGACCCGTACAAGGCTTGTACACCAACGAACTTCCTAGTTCCATGCACTTGTTAATGATACTATTTATTACTTCGAAACATGAATTATTATCAATTCATGACAAATTAAAGCAGTTGCTTCATTAGAATGCTTGGCTTGTAATATTTAGCAATCAAAATACATACCTAAGCGTTTGCAAGCATTTAAAACAAATAAGTTTGAGTGTCATTTAAGTATGTAGTTGGCAAGTATGCATTCTCGCGGTTGTCGAGTCATTTTGTAATTTGGTGTAAGTGACGAGAGGTAGCAATGTAGGCACAATGTCGGGTTGGGCATGACAAGGAATAACCATATACAAAAGCATACGGAAAAAATTGTATAGTTATAACTTTGTCAAAAAAAACATTTCCAAACTAAAGAATTCTGCTTGCAAAATAACCCTCCATACGGTAAATAAATAATTATCCCCAAATGCATCAGCACATGAACAAGACACTTAACAACTGGTTTGCATAAACTCTTCCTCCTATTGCTAATGAAAATGGTACCTAGGTCATATTGCGGACACAAAAATTGATTACTTATCCATACCTTTAAAAATGTCATTGGCACGTTTTCCTGCCAGTTCCTCGCCACTAGCAGTCTCTGTCCACTCCTCACATGAGTCGCAGGCAGTTGAGGAGCAGACCACATTCCTCCGCGCCATAAACGGCCGTTCTGTCGCCGATCGCCACAAGTGGCATCGTTTGAGGCACTGGGCTGGGAATGTAAGCGGTCGCACGTTTTGCACACAACGCGTATGGCAACGCCGGCTTTTTTAACTAAATTCTACTAACTTCAGCTATTAGAGATCACAATTATCTACAAGATGACAGCGAAGGAATATTAATTCAGGGCCATGACGAACGGTCATAACGGATAGCGCCATAATCCTGAAAATAACTATTCTTTTAAGGCGTGAGAATACAAATCAACGGACTTAAATGGACCTCGCTCTCAACGCCAATTGCTATAAATCTAAAATCGTATTAAAGGATATTGGACTCTATTTCAATCAGCAAAGAGTATATGATGTAACAGTTCAAAATGAGATGTAATTACCGGCGAGAGTCGGCTCTCAGCCCTACTGAGATCCATTTACGTGCAACTACAAATATTGCCATTTCAGAAGAGCCAATAGCGGATCATCTCCTGACAAAAGATTTCATCCAGTCTTGATTATTCCAAATTCAGAAGTTCATTTTAGATTTTATTCAACTCACATACTACTAATGCAAATAAGAATTTGCAGAATAGATTTGAAATGACCTTACAAAACGTGGAGAATAAACATGCTTATCAACGCTTAGATGACGCAATTCCTGCATCCATTCATAATTTTTATTAATGGAACACGTAATTATCAATATAAATAAAATCATCATTACATACATACACTTAAATAAATTGATCACCGGAACTTAGTTGTAGGTGCATACTTAGTTATTTGTGAGCGGTGGTTAGTACCGTTATCGAATGGAATGGGACCATCCGTTCTATCGGTAATCGGTACACCACTGAGGCTGCAGTAATGCCTTTACTATCATTTCGGACATATACATCATGCAAAATGACATTCACCAGTTTTGCAATTCGCTATACGTTAAATAACTTCGCGAGGATTGCAAAAGACGTAAATCACTGTGTTGTGACTGAACCCAAGTTTTTGCTACTTACAAGGTTGGTTTGGAAATTACAGTAGAAGTAAATTAATCTATCAAAGGACAAATATCTGCTAGTTTTGTTGTAGAGCTTCTCAGGTACCTATAGCCGAAATGTATTTAGCTTGTCCCTAGTGTCAAACTATTAATATGCTGAATCATTCATCCACCAAGGCCCCAATCGTCATCTTCTCTTATTTAACTTCTAGTACTTTTAGACGTTCTATTTTTACATCTTTCTTTCTTTTCTCATATTCTATGCGTTGTATTGTTTATCGGGCTGGTGTCTGCAACTCCACGTCCAAAGGGTGTATCCTGCGTACGGTTATTCTATCCATATCCTTCACTTTTTCATTTAGCTGCTTCAGTCATAAGAAAAGAGACATGCATATAACCAACGGCGTATCCTAGGATTCCTAGGGCTAACTTACACAGTGTCAGCTGTCAGGTCTTTCGTTGGACTTACAAGATAATACAAATCTCGAAATGTTATTTTGAGATGGTAAGATTTAATTTTGACATTGAAGAAACAAACACCGACATTTTCTCAGACACCAATCACAAAAACAAAATATTGCATCAGATTTTTCCTAATAATATCCGATAGACAAAAACAAGTACAATAAAAAACGTTACCTTGACGGCCATGAGTAGTTCAAACCATAATAATATGTACTTTGGTAAGTAACTAATTAGTATTTTACTTAGCTATTTGAAGTCACGGAACAGGACAATAGTCAATGATGTAAATGACAATAGTTAGGTCGTGAGCACGCGTGCATAACTAGCCAGTATTATGTCCGAGGTAGAGTCGTTAAATCGAAGGATTTATTTCACAATCATTATGTCACACTCAATAATCAACATAAAAATGGACAATAAGTATAGGAAAAGTGACCCAGCTAACAGAAATAGAAAACGCGTTCCACTTTTCTCGCTGATGGTCTATAAGAAACTCGGTGACTCCAATACTTTTATTGATGATGATGTCAGTGTTCTTTGCCATCAAAATCTCTACCGAATTTGGAAGATAACTGTTCAGGTCTGTTACATAGCCCAAACAGTTTCCTATGCACCGTTACACTTTCACACCGTCTGTTATTCCGTACTTTTCAAAACCACTCTAAATAAAAGCCCATAACCAGACGTATTCATTGTTATTACTTATTCATGGATGATAATATTTGTAAAGATCACACCAAGTTTTTATTTAAATTTCTCAATCCTGCACCCATCTGCGACTGCGACCCAGTTCTAAAAAGCTTACAAAAACATTGAATTACATAATATGAATAGAAACTGGATTGAATACATTAATACGTAATTCGGTACGGGCCCAGTATTTAGGGAGAGAATAATGGATGGCGAAAACTTTAAATAATATCCGATATTATTTGTGTGACCCCTCTAATTGCACGTGTAGAACAAGTTTCGACATGATTGTAGCCAGATGCTGGCCCCAAAGATAAATATCTGAACCTATTATACTTTATGTGAGCGAACAGCGAACCCATGAAGTGAACCGATGCAACGTGTTGTGCGAACGAAAAGGATTCTAGTTGTCATGTCTCGATGTCAATAGAAACGAAACTAATACAATAGCTTGCTAGGTTTGATCCAGAAAAAAAAAAAAAAAAAAGATTTAAAATCACTAGATCCGCTAAATTAACGAAATCTTATAAAACTTTAACTAGTTACCTACTGCAACTAATAAAAACAAAACCAGATACTTTCTATGCTTTGGATTTGTTCTTAAAATATTCATTGATATTATTGATTCTATTCTAACCATCAATATGGCCACTCGTACAGTACAGTTTTAAACGTAACGATAATATGCTCGCGGTGGTCTGTTTTTATAATCTGTGGGGGAATACAGTCTTTACTTAGACAATGTGGTTACTAATTATCTCCATAGCTATTTTTATGTAACACAAAGACACATTAATGATTAAAAAATATACCGACTGTTCCTTTCAAAAGTTTAGAATTAGAACGTAATACGAGTAAGTGAATTGGCAGTTAGTTTTTTCAACCGTTTTTTAACAAAGTCGGTTTGTCAGTTGGTCGATAATGAAAACTGGTGATCTCATGCTGCAACTCCGTCATGTCTCGAGTCATGGGACCAAAATAAACTGCTGTAGCCCTGATGCAACTCCCGAATTGGACCTGTCGATCCCGCGTGGGTGTAATGTAGGCCATTATTTCATTTGCGTCTGCTAATAAGGGTTACCATAAACCGATTTGATAGATAAAACGTATTTTCTTTGCCTTTGGACATGTCTAGAAAAATTTTGGATTCTGGCTAGCTAAAGATTTTTGGCAGTCGTTACAGTCGGTGACCCGAAGATCTGAAAACCAGTATTACTAAGGGGTATCGTATAACCCAGTGTTAACTGGGTTGTGGAGGTTAGTTACACAGTTGCTTCATGTAAAATAATGGTTTTTAGCTGCATCCAATATTGCGTTGAAAACGATCGGAAAGATTCCCGTATCTTTCCAATGCCGTTGTATTTTTCAATGTAACTTTCGAAAGATTAAGAACATTGACCAGTATAAATTTCAGGTATTTTTCCAATAAAACGGAAAAAAAAGAAAAGATAGGTAGATTATTATTATTATTCCATTTAATTATATTTTAACAAACTTAATACATTTTTAAATATTTCTAAAAACAATAAAAAAAGCATTTAAGTAAAAATATAAAAATTGTAGCCCACCGGTATCGGGAACAGGGTAGAAGCTACGGTCAGGGCTCCAGAGAAAGGAACCTCCTAACAATACGAGCCGTGTCCAGGAGTACCGCTTTCTGCATCAATAATAGCATTGTATAACGAAAATAAAAGGAAAACTATCACAGTTATGTAGGCTTTACAAGTTTACGAGTAATAATGTCGACTAACTTATAACATGTAGTTGTATGAAATATTTTCCTGTACATAATGTATGGGAGCGCAGGTCTCGAAACTGCAAATGTAAGTTTGTTTTATTTTTACAATAAAAATCATCGTTCGGAGGCAAGTAGGCAGGGTGGTTAATCAGTTTAGCAAGTTTACATTTTTTGATGGGCATCTGCGGAACCCTACCGGTCCGACAGGCACTTGGCCGGTTTTTTCCGTTTTATTCGAAAAATACAATGAATTTATACCGACCAATGTTTTTGAATCTTTCGAATGAAACATTGCAAAAAAAAACACAATTCGTTTTTTTTTCAGAAAATAACAAATTGGAAAACTATCGGCATTTCAACACTAATCCGATGAAACTGGGAGCCGGCTCCAACCTTCGGTTCGGAAAAGGCTAGGCAGATTATGATACTTACTAAGTTCTACGAAAGTTTGACTCAAAACCAACGAAGTTATTTCACGTTATTTTCTTATGAAACAGATTTTGTGGTAAAATTTTGGCACTAAGTCTTTCTTACCTGAGTCTCAAGGAAAATAAATTGTGTTGAGGTCAATTTACACATACCTCTTGATATTTAATAAGACCTTTAGCCAAAACTTCCCATGAATATATTGTGACTCACTGATTTCTAGATAGTGTAACTGTTAGAAGGTCAATGTCCGAACTCCGAATCGTAGACTTTGGCTAGTTTTTGGC
Source organism: Diarsia rubi (assembly GCA_932274075.1). Taxonomy (NCBI): domain Eukaryota; kingdom Metazoa; phylum Arthropoda; class Insecta; order Lepidoptera; family Noctuidae; genus Diarsia; species Diarsia rubi. The sequence goes on along the minus strand of OW026424.1, from coordinate 10,395,621 downwards.
AGTGGCAATCAAACCGCAATGAGGTCGTCCGTTACATTCGAAACTCTATGGGCCGCGCTCAAGTGTATTCTGTTCCACAGAACTGATAGAAGAAGTCCTCTTTTATTTGTTCTGTGTTCTCTTCAATAAATTAGGATGTGTGAATAAAGAAGCGTTGTTATTTTCTTTGCGTGACTAGTTGTTTGCTCTATTTACTTTAAAAATCTTATACAGTGTGAATGTTAGTTTGATTGACCTAAAGCAAAAACCAATTTATGTTGGTTATTCAACCCGCGCAACCGCAACGGAAATCTTACAAAAGCGTCGTTCAAGGTCCAAATCCCCTCCGGCTGGGGCACTACCTACTTAGTCTTAATTAAGCCACATTTGTAAGGAGATCAAAGCAACACATTTTAAGCATAGCCTGAATTCCACCGAATAAAAAAAAGCATTTACCGACAAGCAACCGTAAGTGAGTGCACACTTGATTTAGGTCGTGAGCATAGTTGTGCTTGATTGATACGGCAGCGGGCAGCGGTGACCGTTGGCTGGCCACGATAGTAGACACAGCACTGGATAACGACAGAGTAGGTATCAATTAATTAAAACAGCTACTAATATATTATATAAAATGTATTTATAATCATAACGAGACGGGGTCATAATAAAGGGAGAAACCACTAAAGGAAAATATAACTGAAAACGATGTACCTACATGAAGCCACTCTCAAATAGGCATTCAGTATCCAACAAACCACCAACCCAGCATAAGCAAGTAAACCATTACATGCTTTGCTTTATATTCAAAATAGGGATAAAAATAAGGAAACACAGCACGAGCAATTTTCCTTGTTGCTTTGGTAAATAATTATATGTAGGTAGGCTTATAACATTATAAACAGAAAAGTCGACTAAATTACTATGTAATTGATTATGAAAATATTATTCGAATTATTAATTGCATTTTAACTGCCAAATTAGGCTTGTTTTATTAAAAATATCCACGATCTATTGAGAAAGATTTTGCTCTTAACCAATAAGCACCCCCAAACAGCCAATGGCAGAGATAAATGGAAAGAGAGGCCTTTGCCCTGCATTGGGATGCATCAGGCTCATAATAATAGGTGTTATAGTAGACCAGAGACTATCATGGTACCAACACATTGAGCAGGAAATTAAGCTTTATGTTCAGGACTTTTAGATACGTCATTCCCAAGACTGCTGGTAATCGTTCAGGTCATCAAAAGGATAATATTAAAATGATGTGTGTTGCGCTGATCCAGTCCGTAGGTACATAGTCCGTACTATCCTGTCGGGGGTGGTGCAAACAAAACAAAATTTCTAGCGATGGGAAGGGCACAACGAGCTCTTATCAAGTGCATATACTTTAAAAAAGTTTCAGTACTTTAGTATTACAAACCTTACATAGCACAAATTATACTAACTTGCCATGATGCTAGCCTTCTGACAAAAGGAAGGAAAGACATGACATTAAATCTGGGGGCACGGCAGAGCCCCCGCCAAGTCGAGCAATAAAGCGGCACGGCCGTACTATCCTTTCGACCTCCTATAACTTCGTTGTGGATAAAACTAGAAGCCTGAATGCGATGCGATGGCCAAGTCAATCTTTTATTTAAAACATTAAAGGTTTTTAAGTTGGGATTAAATATATTAACTGACTTGGTATTACATGGATCTCACTACTTTTTACGGTAAAAGCGAGTTGCGCGGCTTGGCTTTTTTTACAAGTTTTGTTTTTGGTGGGTATCTCTAGGACGAGGACTTCATTTACCAGTATGCAATTTAGCAAATGATCTGCCGCGCTATATTATAACAAAATCCACAGATACATCTATATTTGTCCCGTAAAAAAATTTACAGTAAAAAACAATGGGCAGATACAAACCCTAACCACAATATAAATATGCCCGACCTACAATTATAGGTACCGAAATACTTCTGAAACCTTGACACATGCACAATAACACTCACTCACTCTCATGAGAGTGAGTGAGTGTTATTCTGCTGCTCTCTATTCTTTCACACCTACAGGCTACACTGACATAGACTTACAAACATACTTACATACACATGTTTAATTTGATTTTAAGTTAATTTTAACATCAAAATTATACGTCTTGTCCTGCTGTGGAAGAGCGGATTCTCCTGACATAGGCACAATCTGCCTAAATATGGATTATCTCAAAATTTTGTTTATACGTAACTTGATTTAGCAATAAACCATTTTTAGGGTTACGTACCCTAAGGATAAAAACGGGACCCTATTACTAAGACTTCGCTGTCCGTTTGCCTGTCTGTCACCAGGCTGTATCTCAAGAACCGCGACAGCTACAGTTCAAATTTTCACAAATTATTTATTTCTTTTGCCACTATAACAACAAGTACTAAAAACAAAATAAAATAAATATTAAAGGGGGGATACAGAACCCTGTGTGCGCGGGTCCGACTCGCACTTGGCCGGTTTTTTTATTTATTAGGTACTTTCTACTTGCAAAAATTGATACATTAGAACAATGAGGACCGTCCAAAATGATACTCGAGATAAATATGGAAAGAACTTTCCTTTTATGTCGATGATTGTCACATGCTGTGTTCTATTGTGTTTAGTATTCTGACTGCATTCAACTAGAAGGACCGAAACAGATTATATAGAGATAAAAATAATTCCTTGAAAGAGGCTTGAAGTTGAAACACTAGGCCCAACTATGGTTTCTGAACGCATAGGTACCCCAGTGATTTTGTGTTGTGTTCCAAACTCAAATACAACCTAACTAGGCAAATAAGATAATCATGACAGATTATCTCATCTTCCAAACTAGAACGAACCGTCACCTCTTAGCATATCACCCGAAAACATGATAAACATTTTAACCAGAGTAATCTTATCGTTGCCATAACGATATCTGAGTATATGTATTTACACGTTATAAGTAAGTGATGACGAGTGGGCCCGTCAGTTCTGACTCATAGGACCAATAATATTATTCTAATGCACCGTGCCACGAAGGACCAGCCTTCAATTAGCTTGTTGAGTATCACAAGTTATGGCATTCCATCCATCGATCGATTCCATTAGTATTCCATTGATGTGTGAAATGTAATATCTTCATACTGATGTTAAACCGGCACTTATGATTAAATCTATGATTGACCAACATATTATCTGATCTGAGCCGAATCAAAAACAAAATCCTGAGTTTCGTCCTTACTCAAAATTACTCGCTGAGATCGAACGAAATGATTCATATGAAATTATCTATTGTTTGGTGCTACGGGACCCGTTGTGCGCGGGTCCGACTCGAAATAGCCGGTTTATTTCCAATAAATATTTATCCAATTGATCTACCATACTTGTGCCGCTAAGGTCACTAATTAACAGTGGCGAATTTTGTCATGTGAACTCAATAAACATAATAAATATTCAATTGTCTTTGGAGCCCATTGTGTAGATTTGTGTAGTGCCTACCACTTATTATTCTTTTGTTTCCTTATTATAATTCGGGGTTAGGTAGTCATATGCATGTAATTATCATATCGCTGTGTGTAAAAGAAATACTTATTCACACACGAGCCGCAGGTGAGGTTCTTATGGAACCGAGAACTGCACTAAAAAAATCCCACGTGTATCAAATCAAACGACGCACGCCTCGACGTTTCTCGCAACACTATCAAAAAAAATAATTAAATAATAGAATTGAAAAATATCAAACATGTCAGGGTTGTGTGGGCGCAGTCGCAAAATGTCGCTTTCGCAAAATGTCTACTTGTAGCAAAATGTATCTTTCTCATAGTGTCGTTTTCGCAGAATGTCTCTTTCACAAAATGTCGCTCTAGAACTTAGAATATTAAAACTAAACAAATTTGAGTCTGTTTATAGCCGTTTTGATGACTTGCTAAATCAGATATGCTTTACACTCTGATAATTTATCCAGGTTTATAAAAAAGGTGTTTTCCGATTTCTTAGTGTGTGTCACAGTGTCTCGAGGCGAATGTCTATGACCAGTTTTTTTTAAATGATTACACATGGGACCGAAACGTGAATGCTCATAATGGGCCGAAGGTTTTTTTTTTAACTTAAATCTCTTTGTTGGGTATAGTTAACATTTAATAAGAAATCGCAAAATGAACAACCTTTTATGTAAACCTGGTTAAATTACATTCTAAGTCCTAGAGCGACATTTTGCGAAAGAGACATTCTGCGAAAACAACGTTATGAAAAAGATATGTATCTTTTTCATTTGCTACCAGTAGACATTTGGCGACTGAGCCAATGTGAGGAAAGAGAAACAAAGTCGCTAAACAGCCTAATATGTTTTTTTTTTGTATTTTCACAAAATGCACGTTAATTAGTTTTAAATAATCATGTTTAATTTTTATATTCTATTTAAATAAACGATATTTACAGAACTAAAATTATAATATAATATAATTGACGAGTATCAAAAAGAAAAGAATTACAGGGCGTCAAAAAGTTCGTGCTATCAACAGGAAAAATGCCAAGAAAGCTGGCAAAACTGGATTCCAATGCTGATTCTTTTGCCAAAAAATAAGCCAGTAGGTACTCTGGTTACGTAATTAAATATTCAAAAAAGACTACCGCTCCTGTAATACCGTTGCTGTAAAGAGGCTTAATCGCTTTGCCGAGGTTAAAAACACACAATCAACGATTATAGGAATTTAACCAATTTGGACTCAGTGTATTTTTTTATCTCCGCGCAAGTTAAGATAAATAAAAAAACCTACTTACAAGTATGGTTATAAGTACATGGATGTTGAACCTAATCGCATTGCGATATGACTTTGTTTTCGAGGAAGTAATAAAAAAATATGTTTGATACGACGTCAGACTAGATAGTTCTACCAATACCTTCTTCCTGGTTCCATTATCAAGTTGTCGATCTTGGGTTGTGGATTCATGCAGTTCAAAGTCTCCTTCTGAGGCTTACGTACCTACCCACATAGGATCTTCAGGTCAATCAGGTCAGGTCAAGTGGCCTTTTTTTTATTTGGTCGGGTGGGAAATCATCAACCCCCCTCTCGCTCATGGGCAGAGCGAAATGTAAAAAACCCATGTTCCTTCTTAGCCCTATATGTCCCTGTATGTCAGTAGAAGTCTGACACTCCCTTTCGCTCTGCCCAAGAGCGGGAGGGGTTATTCGATGATTTTACACCCACCAAAAAAAAAAAAAAAAAAGGTACCATACATACATAATTATGATCTCATCTTTATGTCTAATGTACGTTGGGATCTGCATTCAGTCTAAACGAAACCGAATGCAACTGAATATTTTTTGTCCTTCACAAGTAAGTAACACCGCTTGGCTTACCAAGTTTGACAACTAGTCTTAACAAGCTGGATTCCCGTAATAATTGACAAAGATATACAAAGAATAGTGTGATTTCCGGGGCACCAAAGAAACTTGGTATGTAAGGCCTCGTACACACGAGCAGCACTTAGCTGTCGACAGAGGCAGCTGCCGTCATTGTTCGGCGTTTGCCGTTCGACACGTGGACAACAAACGCCAACCAATGGCGACAGCTTAGTACAATGAGCGCAACGCGCGCGCTGCCTTGTCAGTCGACTTCAAATAAACCGAGCAATCACATGCGGCGACTACAACAATGCTGTCGACATGGTGGGCAGTAGTTGGCGTGTCGAATACTGCAGCAGTTGCTTCTGTAGACATTGTTGTAGCGCGCCACGAACGTTATTATCAGTGACTAGTTTTTGCCCACGGCTTCGCCCGCGTGGTTGTCGGAAAATATCCCACGGGAACGTACGACCGTGATTAAAAGTACCCCATTTGTTAATCTAGGTAAACAATGAAAAATCCTCTTTATTCTCCATCCGTGAGAATTAGAAAAAGATAGTTCTGTAAATAGTCCCCGTTAATACCCACCCCTAAACCCCTTATTGACAAACTTTTTTACAAATGCAAGTATTTGTGTCAAGTTACAAATAAGATTTTTCAAATAAACTGTATTGCCTGTTAATCAAGCCCCGCGATAAAATCCTCCCCTGTAAAAATTACTATATCCCTTTTTAACCCGTTAGCGGTCGATTTTCGAAAAACCCTGATACTCCTTATTCAAGCATAAATACTGAGATTCGAGTTAATCGAACCACGCGTTAAAATTCTTCCATAACAACTTTGACACGCCCAAATCCCACCCTTAGGAAAAATAAATGTGATAAACTTTATAATTTACTTTATTATTTATTTGTGCCAAGTTTCAAGTACTTATATTAACTCAAGGAATAAGATTTTTCATACAAACTTTCATCCCCTATTTAATTACCTTAGGGGTACCTTAGGGGTTGAATTTCGAAAAAGCCTTCCTTGTTCCTTGTCTGCATTATAAAGGGAACCTCTGTGCAAAATTTCAGCTTTCTAGATCCTAATAATAGTGTTTGGGCTGGGCGTTGATGAGTCGGTCAGTCAGTCAGTCAGTCAGGACTTGTCTTTTTATTTATATAGATAGATAGACTGGATATACAATTTGTATCCTAAACCTTCAACTTAGTCGTTTAATACGATACTGTCAGTCAGACTCAGTTGAGCGCGGGAGTTTGTTGGTGATGTTGTGTAATCATTAAGAGATTGAATATGATTTGATTGGATTGAATTGAGATTTTTCTTTGTGATTCTTATTTATTAAACGACAGAGATAAATGTTTTTAAAAGTTGAAGAAAAATTAAGAGGAAGTTATTATTTCTACAGCTTTTTTAAAATAAGTACACACGATTTGATTCTATAATAAAAACATTAAATTTGTCGATTCCGAATTCCGAAGATTTTTTCGATACATAAATGCATTCCATAATAGTCAACACCTACACTTTAGGAAAATATGCATCCGAAATATCCGATCACTGGTTTTTATAGATCAGTGTGCCAAATAGACAAGCATCAGCACTTTGCTGTCAAAAGAGTCAACTTCAGCTGTCAACAGAGCCAACTTCAGCTGTCGACAGAGGCTACTGCTATTGTCGATAAAAGCAACTATTGTCGACAAAAGCAACTGATACTGCCGACAAAAGCAACTACTATTGTTGACAAAAGCCAAAGCAACTGCTATTGCCGACAAAAGCAACAGCTGCAGTATTCGACACGATTGCTGCCCACCATTTCGACAGCATTGTACTAGGGCGCCGCGAATGTTATTGTATCAATGTCTCAAACAGACAAGCAGCACTTTGTTCTCAAAGTAAACTTCATCTGTCAACCGAACCAACTTCAGCTGTCGACAGAGGCTTTTGCTATTGTCAACAACAGCAACTGCCTGCCGTAGAAAGCAACTGCTGCAGTATTGGACACGACACGGACGGTTGCTGCCCGCCATGTCAACAGCATTGTAGTAGTGTATTGTAGAAGGCGCTTCTCGCCATCGACACCCGCCTCACCAAACAAGCGCGCCGGCTAACTAAACTGCAGCTACGCACAGTGACGGCTGCCATCACTGGACACGGTACTTTTAACAAGCACCTCTTTGTTATAGGAGTCACAGATAGTCCTCTGTGTCGAGCCTGCATGGAGGAAGAAGAAACAGCAGCCCACGTGCTCCTGCACTGTCCAGGGGTTGCCCCACACAGGGCCAAATACTTCGGTGACCCAGGTACTCTGCGAGATTGCCAGTAACACCATTGGGTTGCTGGCTTTTCTCGGGGAGCTGGGGTGGATTGAGTGATATTCCCGCCCGCACGCAAAATACGCGCATTGAGCGTGGAGTTGCGGACACCAGCCCGATATACTTATACTTATAGCTCTGTCGACAGCAAAGCGGCGCTCGTGTGTAGGAGGCCTTAGGGATGAATGCGTCAACGGGCTGACCTCGGCAACCGTTGCTTAACCTTGTAATTCGACGTGTTCATAGAGTTATCGATATATGATTGGAATTAGGTAATATATTGCATTGCGTAATTTTAAATAAGATAAGAAATAGGTACAAGTACTATGGGTTACATCATTGCAAAATGAAAATTACTTTCTTATCCTAAATGACGCAAATTGTTATGTCATGATACTCATGAATCATGATGCACGCATGAAACATCAAGGATCCGGGCAAATATTAAATTGTGATCATTGAATATATTTATTATTTACTTTTCGTTTTTGCAATACCTAAATAATTTATTACATCAGTATTTCATGAAACTGTTTATAATTGTCAGTTCCTATGATATTCAGGCTACGGTTTACGAATTTTCGTTGGTGAACTAATTTCATGGTCTGTGGGACAACATGTTAGTTAAAACCATCAATAGTTACATTATTATGTATTACTTAAATTATTTTTCCTGCTCATTGACTATATCATCATCGGCCTAGCGTATTCCCAACTATATTGGGTTCCAGTCGGCTTCCTGTCTAACCGGAAGCAGCTGAATACCAGAATTTTACATGGAGCGACTGCCTATCTGACCTCCATAACTCGGTAATACCCTAATACCCTTTATATTTAGACTAGCTCTTGTATACGGCTTCACCCGCTGCAACTCGAAAATTATCCCACGGGAAGATATAAACGGAATAAAAACTATCCTGTGTTGATCCAGGTTATAGACTATCTGTGTACCAAATTTTATTCAAGTCCGTTTAGCATTTTTTGCGTGAAGAAGTAGGTAACAAAACATACACACAAACTTTCGCCTTTACAATATTAGTGCGATATTTAGACTAGATTTATCTTCAGTTAGAACTTAATTGAAGTACTGAGTTTAATTGGTCGTACAAAACTAGCCTCGTTGGTCTAGTGGTCAAGCGCGACCGCTGAGCTTGAGGTCCTGGCTTCGATTGCCAGTATTAGGAATTTTACAGTAGCAGACACGAAGCCTGAGTAATTAGCCCGGTTGATTGCAATAGGTTCGCCCCCTATTGTATGAAAACTAAATATAACTGGTGAATTTTGGGTGTCCTATTAAGTAGGTATAATTCTTCGGGGATTACAGGCGTCATATTATAATAATGATATTTATATAGATGTCATACTCATAACTGAGAAAATCAAAGTTTAATATTGTTGAAAGGCGAGTTAACTGAGAAGCGAAGCATGAGAACTAAGATCGTTAGAAAGCCGTTAAAATCACGTAAGCTTTACACAAGCGGTACTAACACACGGTAACACACCTCATCTCATAACGACACCGTTTTCCAAAGACATAACAGCAAGAAATTGTTAAAAATTTTACTGCACCACAACTTAAATACATAAATTAATATAGCGCCAAACATAATTACATTCTGTCTCGTTCGACTTCAAACGATTGACACAAAAAGAAGATTCTTTTAAATTAGCTTAACACTAAGCGGTCAATGGTGCTACGAGGCCTTAAACCACTTCTTTAAGTTCCAACAAGAAATACCAAAAGCTATTTAGAAATAACAGTTAAGGTAATCTAAGGTCCTTGTTTCCAATTGAGTTAACACCGGCTGGATAAAAACTTGATCTTCCCGTACGGGAGAGTAGCCGCGCAGGCGCAGACCAAAAAGTCGGCGCATTCCATTGTTGATTGGAAACAAGTCGGAGTCGCGCGCTCCAATGGGAAAAGTCGCACAGCACTGGATTTGTGAAGTGATGAATTATCTACGAGTGGAGTCGGTATCTCGGATTATCAAGAAAATTAAGAAAAACTCTTCCTTGAGAATTAGAAAGAAGTTACACAGAATCGTGATCGTTGGAAATAATGGAGACGGCCTTTGCCCCCAGTAGTGGAACAATATGGGCTAGCTATAATATGATAATAATGGAAGCTGTAGCACTTACCTACGACTGTTCATAAGTGAAAAGTGCGAGCACCCCGTTTATTCTACACAGAGAAGTTAAGAAAAATGCTGGGGACCGAGTTCTGCACGCATCAGCACGCATGGCGACCAATCTGTAAATAAAACAACAAAACCAGTTCACAATTTGCAAGCAGGTAGCTTTTTATCCAGTCACTCAAATAAACTGATAAGAAATGGCTGACGTTTCATGCGTCAGATTCTAATTTAAATTGATTGCACTCACCTTCCAATAATGAATAAAATTATACTGACCGATAAACAGGAGATTCCTCGGTTATCGGTTAACGTAGCACATGTCTACGACAATGGTGGCAATGTCCTTATTACTACGCTACGCTGATACTACAAGATCTACTACGCAAGTACTAAATTACTACGACTTTTTCGAACGTACCAAAAATGACGTATGCTGTAGCGTACGTAGGTACGTCGCGTACGAACTGCTACGAGGCTATCCTCGTAGTCCTCGTAGACTGGCAGGTATTGCGTAGCTTAGTGACGACGATATTTTTTTAATCAGGAGGTAAATAAAAATACCTATAATTATGATTATTTTTGGGGTCAGACAGTCTATTGCCTTCTTGGTCATACTTTTACATTTTACTTGCGAACTTTTCTTTTATTATTTTATATCAATTTTCAAGCAACCTGGATAATGCAGGACCTAAATTACGTTATGATTGCCTACGTTTCCTAAATAACTTTAGTAATACAAGTTTTTATGTTTCTTGGTTTTATCTTCTACTAATTTTTGGAGGTTTTAGACACAAAGTAGACATTCTATGACGTTATTCTTGTATCTTTATCACTAAAATATCACAAAAATAAAGCCTCGTCTGCCAACGAGTGGCTGGATGTGTCGGCGGTCGTAGCGACCCAGTGCAGGGCGTAATGCGGTGCAATCACCGGCGCGGCGTTCCCGTGAGAACGCGACCGACACTGCGCCCGCGCCGCACCTCGCATGCCTCGCCGCACCGCCAGAAAGGTCAAATGGAATTCGCGAAAATCTTCTTTTCATGACTGATCAGAATTTTCGAAATAATGTTTCTTAAAGAAACAAAGGGCCAGAATTACATTTTCCGGTCATTCACTTTTAATGTAATTTTGGAAAACAATGAAAGCATGCATGCTGCCTCATTGCAGGTCCAAGGCCGGGTGTTCTTATAATGACTTAAAAATTATAGGTTTTTTCGATAAATAAGCTAAAAATAGATTCGATACAGACCTACTTGTACCGCTGGTCTTTGTCTATAACAGATAAGAAGAAGACAAAAACAATAACAAGATAATAAAAGTTGGTCAACAATTAAATTGTTGTGAAAAAAAAGCCTAGCCATTGTTTATTGTTTCAATTAACTAGATTATAATTATTTTTCTAGAATTGACCGTTCCATTTAATGATTTGATAACATTTCTTATGACGATACCTAAGCTAATGACTACAGAATGTAGTTTTCGATGTCTCTCAATCAACCTGGTTTTCCCAAACAATTAACTAATTCTATTTTAATGAGTTTGAACGTGTTATGGTAATTTGGGCCGAGTCGACGTCCCATAATCGCTTGAAGGACGGACGGACTGACATTCCATAGCTAAGGGAAAGGGTTCGTTTCGTTACGGACTTTTTCATTATGTAACTTTTATATAACACCCAGAGCGGAGCAAGAGAAGACACTAGGTATACTTTGTTGTAGAACCAGCACTTTAACTAAAATGGAATGATGTGTTTTGTTGTTCACTTATTTTATAGTCTTTTTTATTCATTAGATAAGTACTTACCTACCTAACTGCTATTACTATGATTTCACGTTAGCGTGTAGGTACGGGTACATGCTATGAGAAACGATGTTATTTCCTACCACTTGCACAATTCCTGGTAACAAGTCCATGTGAAAACATCAAACAATGCAAAGAAAGAGAGTCGGTTCTCAAAGAAACAGCTCATTGAAGACGCTTAAAATAACACCAGCGAAGAAAGAGCTCCCTTGCCTCTCTCCCGTAGTGTAAGCACTCGCTGAATGAGGGTTGCACACGTATTATCACAGATCTTTTGTAAATGGGCGACCCGTTCACATGCATCCATTGAGGTCCCTTCACACGGTCAAAGGCGACAAAAAATAATACAAAAACCGTTACGCTCCCGAAAAAATGTTCCCATAACTTGTGAATGTCTGTCATTGAGAAATCTGTATAAAGAGACCATGTGTGGCGGGAATCGTTTTAGAGTGGAGCACTATGTTACCAAATGATAAAAGTACTGATAACATGCCAGATTGTAGATACAATATTTGGTTACAAAACGTATTGGTATCGCGATTATTGAACTGTGGGTCTGTGTCTGGAAATTCTAACAGCATACTGTGTCAATAGTAAACAAAGGATGACAAAGCATATACGAGTAGCTAACAATCAATTACTAACAGTTTAATATTTCTTAACAAAAATACAGAATATTTGTGTTATTAAAACGAAACTGCTGAAACTATAATGCAAGGAGTATTTTGTAGTCACACATGGATCACAAATGTGCGTGGGACCGAGTATTAAGCGCACATGAATGGACCAAAGACATGGGACCGCAGCACATAATCATTCTCACGGTTTATACTTTAGATAAAAACTTTATGACATGACCCGACAGAAAATATTGATAAATGGTCACAGGCTAAAGTTATTGACGAGAAGAGTATAGGCAGACAAAACATTTAAGATAACACTGAAAAGTATCGATATTCTTTTAGACACAGAAAGATCACAAGTAACTCGGGTCGATTTTAGTAGGATGACATTCCAGCCAGGGCCGTCGTTCGAGGGAGCATTAAGCTATCATGCCATCAGCCCGTCCCCGTCTGGTCAGCATTCTTAAGCCGGGTCCGGTGCCCGCCTCAGGAATGTCTGCAACCAGCAACCCGAGACGGAAGGAGCAGCGGCGGAAGCGGTTCATAGAACTGAACAGCTACGTTCTAGAACGTCTCTAGAACCATCATATCATCATCGAATATAAACCATGCGCTAACACACTAAAGTTCAATTTTACAGTTGTAACATTCTCGAAGTTGCCGGCTACGAAATTTTATCTCAGTTTGTGGCGTTAACGCGATAAGTTGTCAAGAATTCACAGACAATTTTAGGTCTTGCCCCTCAAACATAAGGTTTAAAATAAAAATATTGTAATTCGTTACATAATTTAACGGTTCACGAACATTCTGCGCCGCAGCGCGCAACCGTTTCGCTTCACTGCTGTACCGTGCATCCTGCCTCGCACAACTTGTAATTTTCCAAGTATTTACTTGTCCAAAGCCTTTTCGCACAAGTTTATCAATTACTTTACCTAATTAAGCAATCAAAGATATAGTTGGTATCGCCACAGATATAATGTTCGCGTCTGGTCACTGGTTAGAGAACACGCAGTCTGCAGACCGTGTTGCAACTATAACAATCTTTTGTGTCGAAACCGTGGTAATCTTATTGGTTACGGTTATTGCGGACAAATATTTAACTTCAGAATTCCAAGAGTTTGTGTTTTGACTGGTAACTTCAAGGACCGTAAATTTTGGTAGAGTGCGAACGTTCACAAGGTTTGTTGATTCGTGCGAAGTTTTCCTGTTTGCCCGTCGAGTTTGAGACCTCCCGCCGCGGCCCTGTGTTCATGGGAGTTTACGTTTCTCAGGGCATTTATTTTAAAAACTCATAATGGCGTTACAATTTACTGCAGTCGATTGTTGATTAAACAATTGAGCGGGTCCCGCATGCATCGTCTGTCTCAATAAAATTGTAAACTGTTATTGGGAATCAATTGACACGAAGTATATTGACGCAACGAGTTGGATGAGTGACATCCTCTTTGGTCATCACGTTCGTTTGTTTTGTTATAATAATTTCTCGGTAATTTCGCAAGTTTACAATATCTTGTCACGTCGGGGCTACTGCTCTTATCTTTCAGAACGCCATGTTTTGAGAAATAATCTTTCACCAACTACATACTTTGGTTCAATGAGAACATGAAGAAGGTAATAACATAGTAGGAAATCCAAATGCCAATTAGAGTAGGCATACATTGACGCAAATTATTTTATCAACTATTTTAGTATATCAAGAAGAAGAGGTGTGTTCAACGATTCATTCCTACTTGATGACTTATCAGTTCAATAACAGCATCGAAATCTGAATGAAGTTCTGGTAGCTTCAGATGAAACAGTTGAATGAACTCAACCTCAATCCAGGAAGGTGTGCCGTGCCATGCAGGATGACGAATGCTATTCATTTTCTGGTTTTGCTAGTATAGTGAAAGTGAGGTCGCTTTCTATCCGCAACGCGGCTTGGCTCGCTGGCAAGAACCGAGTGGCGACGCACCGACTTGCGAAAGCTACCAAGTACCACCGACCAGACAGCTAGTCAGTTCGTTCAAATAGAAAGCTGGCGTGAGCAATCTACGGATACAAAATAAATCTCGGATATTTTCTCAGATAAGACTGGTTGGTCGTTTTTAAGCTAGGTACGGGGTTTTCTTTCCCGACACCGGAACCGTTTTAGTTTCAGTTACGTTACAAAATTAAATGAGGTTGCCAGCCTAAATAGTTAGGTACCTACAAGTAGCATTAGTATTAATATAAGTATAAGTATATATGTGTACATATTTTAATTTATATTGTTTTTTTTTTAGTTAGTTTGTAGCCTACCACAATGTTGACTTTTTTTACCCTAAGGTTGACTGGTAGAGAATGCCTTGTGGCATTAAGTCCGCCTATGTATCTCTATTGTGCATAAAGTTTAAATAAATTTTGAAATGCTGGTAAATCTATGCACCCACGACAACAGTCAGTTTTGTAAAATATGTCTGCGTTTACTCGTGCATATTACCGTACCAGAAGTAACTTGATATATCTGATATTTTTCATTATTTTGGGTGTTACAGCGCTGATTCCGCCTATTTATGTAACATTCTACTGCACTTCTGTGTGCACAGAAAATACGTTAGCTCACTTTTATTCGACCACAGGCAATTACTCTACGTTCACAAAAAAACATCTTCTGAGACCTCCTATAACCTAAGCTATTTGTTGTGAGTTTCATAAGTGTTTTTGTTTCTTAGAATGCTATTGTTTCATATCTGTTAGTAGTATATTTCTTGTGCCTATAGACGATGTCTGCATACTCGTACGTACGTAGGTACCTAACTTCACAAAGCCATCATGATGCGCTGAGGCCGGTGTTGTATCCCTCTGTTCGCTAAACATGTGTGCCTTTCGCGAGCACAATGCGGTTTATCATATTATGTGCGTGAAGGCATTCTTCTTTGAATACAGTGAACAATGTTCATTGTGCTAGACCTAAGGCGCAACGTGAAATGAGATCCTACAGTTCCTACACTGCGAGCCTGACGGCGCGGGCGTGTGTCATCTCGGCCTTGTTCTTGTTCTAAAACAAAAGGCGTGTTCATTACTGTTTTGATTAATGAGATACTTACTGTTCTACTATCCCCTCAGTTTCGCTTTAATTTTGGATATATTCCTTTAGAAAACTGGAAATGTCGCAGCGTTTGTACTGCACCTGCAAAACAAGAAATTATAATATTAATGACGAGGTCCCCAAAAACTTCTGAATTAATTAGCCAGACGTGTTGTAACGTGACCGGCGACTTTGGCACATACTGACTATTACCTAATGTGATCACGGCCATAAAGCTTGTACCTTTTGTCGTGTATTTCCTCCCCACTACGATTCTTTCTCAATTTTTTTCCTCATAGCTACTTCACGTCCTTTGAACAAGGCATTGTTTGCAATACTTGTTCTAATTCTAATAATGCTTCTAACTTTCAGATCACGAGAATACTAACAATATGAGAATGGAGGCGTGATTAGAGAAACTCTACAATAGCAACACCTCGATAGCTCCAACATGACACGACGCAGTACTTAAGTGTGCTCACCGCTCACGTGTTAATGCCTTAATTTGTATAAATAAGATATGCAAATATACAGTAACAATATACTTTGTTGATGGCTAGTGTGTGGTGGAATCAGATATCTACTAATTGCCTGTCTACTTAAAGAAGCTGGGTAACTTGAGCACCTCTTTATTTTTCCCAAGGAGACATCGACCGTTGAGTGGCAAAAGACGTGACCGTTTTTACATCGTCTTACATTCTAATGATTTTTATTCGTATGTCTGATATTATACTCATGTTGTAAATACATTGCTCGTTCGAGGTGATCAACGGTTTGACTTCGTCTTATTCGACACGCGTCAGAGAGCCTGTTTAGCAATAAGCATGGTTTGTTAAAGTTGTTTTCGAGGGTTACGTCATCTTTACAAATTCGGCAGAGCCAGGCGGTCGACCTCCAGCGCCAAACTGCGCAGTATACTCGTATAAATAAATTAAAAACACATACACATGGGTCAATACAAAAATCATAGCTTTTTATACTCTTACTCTCATGTTACATCACTCAAACTTGTGGGCTGTAAGTACCTACTACGAATTTGTTTGGTAAGCATATTTGATCTTGTTTTGCATGACAAAGATGACGAGGCAATTGCAGTTTTCTTATATGGGAATGTCGTTATTCTTGTATAAACAAACACTGCTGAATTCTTTTGTAGGTACCTACCTAGTCTAATACTACTTAGGTGCCTGAAAATATCACACAATTAAGTACATGTTTGTAGTTTGGCTGATTGGCTGAACCAAAAATAACTACCTATCTGACAACGTCCAACTAACATTTATTAATAACTAGTGACCCGCCCCAGCTTTGCACGGGTGCAAAAAAGTATTTATAGTAAATCCTTCCTCTTGAATCAATCTATCTATTAAAAAAAACCGCATCAAAATCCGTTGCGTAGTTTTAAAGATTTAAGCATACATAGAGATATAGGGACAGAGAAAGCGACTTTGTTTTATACCTACTATGTAGTGATTGTGATGATGAAGCAATGCATCTTTTAAATAAAGAGAAGCAGGTTCTGAGGTTTTAGAAGATATGTAGTTAGATATCTAAATTAGGTACAATTATATCTCTCGGACAGATTGTTTCAAGTGAAAAAGGGTGATGCTACGTCACCATTCCACAAACTTCAGCCAGGCGTACCTCAGGGATCTATCCTTGGTCCAGTTCTGTACATCATCTATACCGCAGACTTGCTTGTAGTCAACAGTGTTTTGTGTAACAGTAACAGTGTGTGACATTGTCTCAGGTCAGATTTGTGACATTTGCAATTGAAGTGACAAATAGTACCTATCTATAGGTAGGTAGATTGATGAATTTATTTATTTAGATAAGTAGGTACTATGAATCAGATACCTAATGTTTACGAAATAATCACAGTTCATCGTAAACAACAGTATCAACATGTGTTTATCACATGTCGGTTTTAATTCAGTTGGAAGGTAATTAAATCATGTTCAGGGATTTCAATGGAAAGATCCTACGGCAGAGATGACGCGTCATGGGAAATAAACTCTATTGTCACAGAGGCTGAGCAACAAGGTCACTCTGAGGTCACCAAACAACTACAGAAATACAGATAAAATATTATTATATTTAAACACAATGATATGCATTATCTTACTGCCTGTTTATTCATAATAAAATAAATAGTAAAAAAACAGTCATTGTGGACACTAAACTGTTGTCTTATTAACATTTAACAACATACAATGTTGATGATAATGGTGACATAAGTACTCGTACATAAACAAATTCGTCATTTCATTTTTTTTTAAAGTAGGTATGTACCTACCAACCAGCAGCACTGCACCCCAAAGGCGTCTTATTTTATCACAATCCCAATTAAGGATTTTGATTTTGATATTCGGATTCATTGTTAAGCGTGTTACCTTCACTGCTGATTCAAGGTTTCATCATCCGAAGTCCAAAAGTTCAAATAGAATAGCACTTACATTTAAATCAAATAAACATTGGTAATTATCACAACAGACAAATGATATTTATTCTCTAATTAGTGGGTAACTAACTGTTGATAGCTGTAAGATGCAAGCGTAATAAATAAGAAACGAAGTCATTGCTTGTAATAAACAAAAGGAAACAAGATTACTTGCACAGACAATAACAAAAGAAATGAGACCAGTCCATCGGGTTGATGCGGGCTTTTGTGAGGAGTTGCTGAGAAACTACTGACTACCACTCAGCTAGGTACATCTACATAGTACAAACCACAGACTGACGTACGATATACCTAGATAACGCACGAGCACCTAATTGGCTGCTTGACTACTTTTAAAAATTCACGAAAATGTAATGTTATTTTAAAGAAATAGCATAAATAATAAGACGTGTGAAAAAAGTTACGATATCGATAAAAAAATGGAGTAGTTACATGCTTTAGAAGTTTTTGGCCACTTTCTATCCTTGTCGCGCGAAACGGCCATTTGTACTACGTAACCGTGACGTTACTATGGCGGTATGAAATATGACGTCACGTTTATATAGCGCTGTCTTTGTCTTACTCGTCATTTAAAATCAGTTATAACTAAGCCATTTCCTGATCGATTTATTTACACATCGTGTTATGTCTGTTAGTTTTTTGAAATAACATAACATTTTCATGATTTTTTAACAGTAGCCAATTTGCGTGCCCGGCTTAAGTATAGCAGCAAGCTTATTTGTTAAAATAAGAACGATAACGTCTTCAATCAATAATAGTCCTTGATTGAAGGATAACGTAGGTAGTCTATTTTGTTAAGTAGGTAACAAAATATTTGCTAAAATAAGTAAGTACACTAAAAATTCATATGGATCGTGAATTCGTGATACTTGAGTTATCTAAGCAGGTATGTATCTCTATATTTGTGGTACACACACCTAGGTACAACACACCCTAGCATTCTTTCTTCACCCTTTTTCACCCTTCTCTGAAAGAGCTGTTTAAAGAAATTAACATCATGACAGTACCTTGTCAATACATCTATGAAAACATCATGTACGTTAGAAAAAATCTGCATTTATTTAGCAAAAGAGGTGATAGACACCATATAATACGAGAAATAGGGACCAATTAGTTCAGCCAGGTTTCAGGCTAGCTAAAGTAGACTCATCTTTCATGGGGTACTGTTTAAAATGTTACAATAAAATACCCCCTCACATTCTTCAACTGAAGGAGGCCAAATTTAAATCTTGTATAAAACGCACACTATGTAGGCAAGCATACTATAAGTTAGGGGATTACATTGATGATAAAAATGCTTGGCTCAATGCTGGTCCTGCTCCACAACCATAGGGGCAAATAAATCGATTATCATGTGAAGTTATTGTGGAAGCTGCAGAAGATTGTTAAAATATCTTTGAATATCTTAATATTATATAATTGCATAGCACATGTGTGAGTACTATGTACTACTATAAAGCCACTTTTTACATTTAGTTATTATTATATATATATTTTTTTGTGACTTTGCCCTAGTTGCTAAGAGAATGTCATGCTCACTCAAATGTCTCGCTGATAGTGGCGCGTGTGTCGGATCATTTAGCTGCCTTCAAAATGGTTGAGCTGAATGGTGCTGATCCATGCGTCATGTTCGTGAACGGGCGCTGTCAGTAGAGACTGGTCATCTCTTAGTTGCCATGGATATATATTTTTTTTTATTTGTTTATTGTATCGGTTACTGGACGCTCTTAACTTGCACGTATTTTTATTTTTTTGTACTTTGTTCTCACATAAATGTGTAAGATCTCAGCATTTAGGCTAGCTAAAGTAGACTCCCCCACATTGTTCAACTGAATGAGACGCAATTAAAATCTTGTATAAAACGCACACTGTGTAGGCAAGCCTATTATAAGTTAGGGGATTAAATTGATGATAAAAATGCTTGGCTCAATGCTGGGCCTGCTCCACAACCATTGATTACCTATCATGAGAAGTTATTGTAGAGGCTGCAGAAGATTGTCAGAATATCTTTGCATTGTATAGATTCAATATCATAATATTATATAATTGCATGACACATGTGTGAGTGCCATGTACTATAAAGCCACTTTCTACATTTAGTTATTTTTTAGTGACGTTGCCCTGGTGTCTGAGAGTATGTCATGCTCACTTAAATGTCTCGCTGATGGTGGCGCATGTGTCGGATCATTAAATTCCCTTCAAAATGGTTGAGTTGAATGGTGCTGATCCAGGCGTCATGTTCGTGAACGGGCGCTGTCAGTGGAGACTGGTCATCTCTTAGTTGCCATGGTTTATTTATTTATTTTTATTAAATTTATTATATGTTTTTACTCCGGACGCTCTTAACTTTGCACGTCTTGCTACATAGTTCTCACATAATATACCATCTCAACATGAATGATGTAATGTACCAAGATTTTGTAATAATGTTATGATTGAGAAGAGTGTCCATGGAGTTTCTTGCCCTTTCTTCTCCATAGAGATCTACGCTAGGGAATGGGCAACTACAGTACTTTCACAAGTTATTATGCCTTGTGTCTGTGACTGTAGCTTTAGAGTGCAATGCGTCGTTCCGGGGGTTACTGCGTCGAGTTGCGCGGCGCCGGATGTTTGCGGCGGCGAGTGCTGCGGGTGCGGGGGCGTGCGGCGGCGTGTGCCGTGGCGGCGGGTGCGCGGGGCTCCGGGTTGCGGGGCGTCGGTTGCGCGTTGCCACGTGCATTCGTTGTTCCGTGATTCGGGGTCTCGTGCATTCGTTGTAGCGGTGTGCGTCGTTGCGTGCTTTCGTGCTCGCGGTGCTCGTTGTTGCTGGCATTCGGCGGCGTGTGATTCGGCGTGGTGGCTTTCGGAATGACGTATTGCACTCGTAGATTTGTTTTTATGAATTGTTCTTCTGACATTCAAAAGTGCCTATAAAGGTTTAATTGAAATAAATGCTTTGAGTTTGAGTTTGAGTTCTTTTTTTTTTTAAATGTTGCCGCAGGAATTTCTCCTGTATCGTGGTTGCGTTTACGAACATTTGAACTCACATAGTACACAAACACACCCAGACCCACATGCCACAACTATTCTGTAGGCCCTACAAATACTTGTTCCGAGCGGGGATCGAACCCGCGACACGCAGCGCAGCAGTCCAATCGCTCAGCTACTGCGCCAACCGTGCCTAACATTAATGAAACGAAGGTTTGGATGGAATTCATTGAATACTGGCGCTGAGTGGCGCTTGTGTTAGTCATCCTGTCAAAAATATCTCAAAGATAGGTATTCAATTTTGTTTACTAAGTACATGATAAAATGATACAGGAAAATAACCGAGTACATACCAGAAATTCTCAGTAAGTATTAAAGTAATTAATGACGCAACTCCATCAAAACAAGATCTACGCAGCGATGGCGCAGTCATAGAAGTACCTACCCCTTTTAAGATAAACATTATTTATATTTGGCCCTAGACCATAAGCTTTATTTATATGAGTCATCATCATCACATCATACAAGGTTTGGAACTATCCCGACCATGACATAAGAGGTTTACAGAATTATGGAAATGGGTCTAATACGCAGCTTAAAACACGAGTTTTTTGTTCAAACTTGTTTTTATGTAGGTAGATGATTGAGGAAAAAACATAGAAGTGTGATATTTACCTATATACACCGTGTTCTTCACGTTATCCATAAACTTTAGCAAACGCTTCTATAGCTTTAACAAATCAAATCTAACAAAGGAAGTAGTACTTAAAAAGGCTTCGTTACAAAGATATTTGTAATTTCATTTAATGAAGTTTAATCGAGCTTTGCAGTATGAAAGGGTCTTAATTTGGCCTATGTTGCCGCTCAGTGCAATTAAAATGACAAATCTATCAAAATAATACTACTTGCATTTCATTTGCACGTACGAGAGGAACCCGAGAGATAGCGAAGAAGTAAAAAAAAAAAAAAAAGTAAAAAATAAAAAATAAGAATTCATTAATGTGTCCATAATGATAAATGCTTATTTCCGTGGTCTGAATATGAGGTCGAAGTTTATGTATATCGTCCGGAACACGGTGTATAGATACCTACCTATCAAAATAAGATGGTGGTTTCAAAGATGTTGCTATATCTTCCTGTTTACTACGCACAAGAAGTTTTCCATCATCTAATCGGTATAATCATTTGAAATGGTACTTTAAATAGCATTCTAAATAAACAAACTTTTAGCGTGTTTACGAACTTCTGATGTAATTAAAATAATTAGTGCATGATAATTATGGTAAATGATGTTTATTTCGCAAATAGGTTTTTATACACGTCATTGTTTTAAACCACTTACATTCACAAAAACAAAGAGGTTGTATGCCGTATCCTCGGTATCCTAATAAAAAGCGATCGCCACCCGAATATGGAGTAATTTTTTTTTAAATTAAATTAAAATTACCGACCTATGTGGTCGCATTCGTTCATCATAGCATAGCAAACATAAACGAGATCGGGTATTCTCGAGAAGTCGAGACGTTAATCGCTTCTATAAAGACTCAACTCCTACGACGTCACGCACTCAGCTAAAAAGTTATTTTCGTTCTATAGAATTGTTTTGCACAATCTAGAATAACAAGAAATTTAGATACTGGGAGTTCTTAAAAGTCTATTTTGAGAAGCATCACAATAACAACGGCCGGATGCTGTAGAGAGCCTTGAGCTGTTTATATTTTTTTGCAATCAGAATTCGCACGTGACATATTCTGGCAAAACACAAAATAAATATTTTTCATTAGGTACTCATACTCTGAAAGTAGGTCATAACATGCCTGCGGAGCGGGTTGAAAGTAGGTACTACTTTTCAGCCCTAGGGAGAATCACTTTCAACTGACAGCAGTCAAATTATTAAAAAAATACTTGGTCTATTAGCACATTTTTATTGAACCATGTTCCAACTTTTTATACAGCCACTAAATTACAGCGCGATTTAAAATTAAAATAACATAAAGTTAACTTTAGAATATAATTATATTATGACTTTAATCTATTTTAGTTTTAAATTTCTCTAAAATAACATAGATTTCGTCAAAATTCCTATTTTTTTTAATGATGAACATGAAAATACTGGCTGTGTAGCTGGACGACCAGAGGACAAAAAAAAACGAGAAAATGACAACATTTGATCAGCACAAATTTTTTTCTTTAGTTAATAATTATGTTCTTATTTTCCTCGTATTCGTAATGAAAAGCACACTGCTTACCTCGGGTAAATTACTTATTTAGTCCCTCGAACTATTAGCGCGCCCTCACTACGTTACGGGCGCCAAACCCCGTCTCGGGACTAAATAAGTAACTTTCGCACCTCGGATAACAATGCACTATAAAACAATAATAGAGTTTCTTGTAGTTTCTTCTCTAAAGAAAACGACAAATTAAAACTGTGCAGCCAGTTTTTAATGTAAAGCCGTAAACACGTTACGATAAATCGTTACGATTGGACGGTACAGTTCAAACTGTACAGTTTTTCTCATGCACACAATATGTAGATTTATGGTTGTAGCTTCCATAACAGAAGTAGACCATGCAAGTTATAAAATATTTTGAATTTTTAGTAAACACTATTGTTGTTTTCTGTTCTGCTGTATTTAAGTACACGTTCAGTCTTCGACTGTAAACACTGGATTGACAAATAGTGGCATTCAAATTCAATGTAGGACACTTTAACCCAATGGGCAATTCCGACAAACAATCAAACTATGAGACGTTCGAGCAACAAAATCATAGGCAGATACGTCAGCGATGGCCACCAAAAATACTGTATTCATTGAACTAGGTAAGATAGGTACATTATGTTTGAAGTTTACAGATAAACGAAAGATCTATGGTACATGCGGGCGATAATGCTGAAGTCCGCCAGTACCGAGCTGCGTGTGACGAACGCACTTAGTGAAACACCCTATCGCTATCAATATCATGCCCAGGACTGGTGCATACGGGCTGTGTGGTATTTAGCTTTATGTTCCAACAATTCTTCATTTTCATCACGTTTAAGGTCTAAACAACGTTAAGAATGTCAGTCACTGTTGAATTCTTGGCACTATTTGGATTCATCTATCCAATATCCATGCCTCGAATGTATTATCAACATTGGCAGAGTATATTTATACTGTGACATTTGGTTTCCTCACGATGTTTTCCTTTACAGGTAACTATTAATAATTCTAACAAACCCGCCTCAGTGGGAAGTTAAGGTTTTAGGTTAGGTCACTCGTGTGTCTTTGGGCACCATAATGATTCATCTCGAGCAACCTCTGACGAATTTTGCTGAATCATCTCGAACCTTATTTTATTTTACCTTCGTTATCTAGAGTTTGATATACGATGATTTATCAGACATTAGTCTAACACCGAAACCAGAAATCATTGGCATACAATTTAGAAATATACCCAGAGAGAATATTATTATAAGTACGTGCGTTCTCGAGCAGTGGCCAAATTGGCGGTAAGCTTGCTCCACGGGTTTTTTGCTTTTAGCGTATCGCCAAATCGACTCTGCCAATCATGATCAAAGAAGGCGTTGGCTGCAGTTATTTGATGAAACCAGTAGGTTCCTACACCACCATACATCAGTCACTACTACATTCGTCCACTTTAGTCTTTACATGAATAGGATGTGAATGAATCTTGCCATATGAGCGGTCAGAAAACTAATTCTGAATTTTCTTAGACAGAGAAGTTAATCAAACCTTAAGTTTTACTAGAATCGGAAAGCAGCTAACTGTTAACATCCGTGCCGTTTTACTTTACTATGATTACCTTCGCGATAGGGGAAGGCACTAGATCGTTGAGTCAGCTCTGTGCTCCAAATTCCACAGCATCCGTAATGCTGTCTCAATAGATTACCAACCTAACTAGCATGCTAGTAAAAGCTACTTCGCTTTGCCACAAAGCCTCTGAGAGACCATTGTTTCGTTGTTCTAGCGACTCTAGCATTAATGTCTAGCAGATGCTTTATGGCCGCAGCAATGTTTCAAGAATCTTCTAAGAACAACTTTTTTTCTTATCTCTCTTCTTCATAAAATCGGTAACATTATGGTATCAGTAATCCCAATTTCTTTTAGACAACGGCCGGTACAAATCGTTTACTTTCATGAGATATTCAGTAACATCAGATTAATTTAAAAAGGCATTAGTAATTATAATTTCAGTCGGAGCTTGTTAAAGGGAGCCGGTTGCGATTCGAAAAAGAAGGTGCGTGTTGCTATGCAAAACGGGATCGAAAAACTTTTTGAGTCGGCCGGGGCCTTATTGTAGGACGAACGAAGTTTATGTTGGGCGCCATGTGACAATAGCTGTTATTATTAGTGGAGCCGACCTTCAGGGCTGGTCTCGAGAATGCCTTGGTTTGTTCCAACAGTGCTATCTTCTAAGAAACGTGCTTCAAGCGTGTACCACGCACATTTTTTACACGGTATTATGTAGTACATTACGGATCCGTTGGAAGGATCTTGATACTCAGTGGCGTTTCTTATGGCTATATTGGGTAAAAGTTCTATTATATATTAGAAATAGCTCGTTAGCATATTTCGTTTATCTGGTAATTATTATAATCGCGAAAATACATACAACGACAGCTACAATGGTTTTAATAAAGTTACCTTATTTAGTTAGTTAACTTTTATTAAGACCATTGTACCTGACATTGTATGTATCTTCTTTTTATAATTGACACATTTTAAAGTGTCCATACTAATTATAAGTAATTTTCGTTGTCTAGGGATAGGTACAGTAAAGTTACCCACTTTTTCAATATTCCGCTCAACTACGTAAAATATAATTAAGTTTTGAGTTCAAGTATCAAATTTGAAAGTCCGTACTATAAATTCCTTCGCCTTCTTAGCGCCAGCCTACCTGTGGTGTAAAAAAAGCATTCTGGCTGCAGGGCCGCGTCGGCGCTTTTGAGATAATTTATAAGGCTCTGCCTTTCTTGGAATTACGAAATCTCGACGAGATAGCTTCGTGCCCAACCCGCGGCTGGCTGCGTGGAATGGAATGTAACGGATTTGGATAGGAAAAAATAGTGCATTGTAAAGACATCCATTGTGATACGTTTTCGTAACATTTACTCATTTCAAATTGAATAGCCCAATGTTATACTCATGGTTGAATAGGTTCGATTTCTATAAATTAATGTGATCTATCAACAGCAGTAACTACTTCACATGGAAAATTTATACAGTGCTGTAACTTTAGATACTGGCGTCCTGCAGGGCTATTGCATATCTTTTAAATGACAGTGGCTATCATATAGTGTCCATCAATTAACTGTCAAATGGTTCCTTTTTGTACTAAACCATAACCAATTTGACAGTTAATCCATGGACAATATGATAGCCACTGACATTTACAAGATACGCAATAACCCTGCTGGCGTCTAACCAAGGTGCAATGTTTGTCCATAGCTTACATTTATTTTATTGTTTCATTCAAGGCGTGTGTCTTGTCTAATACAGTAGGCCTTAGAATATAATTGACAGGCTCAGAATATTGGCAATCTAAGTACTTACAAGAGTGTTTCATATCAGCACATACCTAATACTTATGTTCGGCGGGCAGGCTGGGGACTTCGTGCAACTGATCCCGTCCCGCGGGCTGTGCACGGAGCGAAGAGTTCTGGGAAAAGCAGGCCGCATACCACGCCGCGAGTCGCTATTGGACCGCCTTGCCTTGTGCCCGCCCGCACGCAAAGACAACATTGCAGAAGCGGCACACTCTGTCATCTGCCCCTAGCAACTAAAGTGCGTTCAAATTATTTATGAGTTTTAAAAAAGTTGCAGAATCATAGATTTTTGTATTCTTTTATTTCTCAAATTCGTACTTTAAAAATCAGATAAAGGCAGATGACACAAGAAATTACAATTACTTGGTACCCACCTAGCAAGGCCCGTGAAATTACGGCACAAAAAATGGTGAGTTCAACTCTAGCTGGCAAAGACAATTCCTAATTTGACTTCTTTGCAGAATTCTAGTCGGGCATAAATACTCTTTTAATTTTTGGGAGGTGGGAAATCATCAAATAACCCCTCCCGGTCTTGGGCAGAGCGAAAAGGGAGTGTCAGACTTCTACTGACTAAAAACCACCCATGTTCCTTCTTAGCCCTTTATGTCGAGGCCGCGGTATCTCTTATAACATCTCGCAACCCCGACGGGCGTGGCCCTTGCGGGCCCCTTAAATGTTGCTGACATCTCTTTGAGGCGCGCGTGGAACACGAACGCGCCGTCGACACGGCCTGTCGTCGTCATAAGACGGACGGACGGCGAGCTAGCCCATCACTCACCTTTCACAGGCCCGCGTATACGGTGGCCAGAAGCCGTCACGTGGCCCCCGACGCCCGGAGCGTCTCCCGCGGTGGCTGGGACGAGAGGTTCTCTCCCTCTCACGTTCCGGCACTTCCTTCGCAAGCATCACTGCTTCGCAGAAGCAGGCGACGGCGTCCCATTCCTACTCGTCAAAAATGCCCTACAATAACAATTATATTTTCTTACCGTTCCCCATAACATTTTAACTACCACGTTTTATTGAAGTTTTTGTACTTGGGCACTCTAACTTCGACGTGTACCACGATCATAGTATCTGTAAACCTCTACTCTATGGTCATTGTTAAGTCACGAAGTTAACGCGGCACCACTCTCGTCGAGCCGGGTTCATTCATTAAAATATGCATTTATTATTACTAACATGCGTCTGTGGTGAGTGTGGTGCATTGCCGCAGCCAGGCAGACCTTTAGTGAACTTTTCCCTATCCTTTAACGAACACGAGTTAAGTAGTTTACCACAAAAAAATGTTAATTACTGCCTTGTAAGTGGTCATTTATCCTAAAGGATACCTAATGGACGCAATTAATTTTAGGTGAGTAGGTAGGTACCTATAACCTATAACTAATTCTGAACCTTTACAAAGAAGCTGACTGCTGCCTCATGATATTGATCAGTCCTACCATTCACCACCACCTATCAACAAAGAACGGGATATTCCGATGTTGTGGAATAAGTAATGTGGGTCGATTTTGTTAGCTAATTTCGGAAATGAATAAGGGGGTAGGGTGGAGGTGGGGTGCAAGGGATGTGGGCGACAGCTGTGGAGCACGTGGGGCGGCAGCTGCCGGAGCTGATGCCGGGTGCTCCCGCGCAAGCTGCGTGCGCACCTGCTATCGTCAAATATTACCAGCTTTTGTACTACCTACCTCCACAATGCAATATTATTATGATGGGTTGACATCTGCTCAGATCAAGCCAACAACTGTACCTACTGTAAAACAATCCTAATACAAACATTGGTACCTAGGTAGATAAAATCCAATTTTATATTGTTTGCGGCAAGTATTTACCTGTTTCAATTAATGATAAATTGATGACACTTGTTGGGTCACCTACGCTATCTACGTCTTTTTCTCTTTAGATTAGATAATTTAATATGACGTTTCTAAAATTACATAATATTACATTCTTCGAACTTCGTTTATACGATAATGTCAAAACAAAGAATAGATACGTATGTAGGTTCCTAATAATGTTTATTCTATGGTTTAAGTAGGTATAGATAACATAAATACCTAACCCTATTGCCCGCCAACATAGGTACTCGTATTGGCTCCTAATTTAGGTGATAATGATAAAGGTAGGATTAACCGGCATAAAAACTCTTCGTTCTTGAATAGAGAGCCACCTTAACAATTATGCAAGCCAAGGTTTAAAACAATGTTATGCAATACGATTGAGCTAATCTTCGGACATGTCTTGCTACGTTTGTTTACGTAGGTAGCTGTAGGTAACATTTTATCATCGTATCTCGTCTTAAGGCTCGGTCACACATAGCGAATACTCATTGGTTAGCTGATTGGCAGGCGCGAGGTGGCTAGCACGTTGGCGAATCGAATATCTGTCGGGCGCTAATATATTGCCCAACTAGCAACTAGCAGACTTCTTCAGTGTTTTTGGTTTGATAACTTTAATTTGTGTTCCACAGCTCCTCTTATTACTTGCTATACACACCAATTTTTTTGGTTGTCTCATCGTATAATACTCACACGTATAATCTATCTTTACAGCGAAGAAAAGACTTGTAGCACGGACATTATTAGGGTCTGGAGCGGCACGCGGCGTGCTGGACAGAATGGCTTCTCGCAGCGAGTACCCATATAGGCTATGATACAGCGATTTGTCACTACGAGAGCTTAATCGCAGCGCGTCATCGCTGTGTGTGACCGAGGCTTTAATTTATACATATAGCATTGGATAGCATTGAAGCGCTAGCTGCTCCAGTACTCACTTACTCAGTAGTTGACAGTTGTTCGTTTAAAGACACAGTTTACAGGTAAATAACCTCCTTCGATATCATCGATTAGTGATTTGTTTTTATTATCTCTGGTGTTCTGAATTCTGAATTATCTCTGGACGTCAGATTTTTTGATAATACATCTCG
This sequence comes from Diarsia rubi, assembly GCA_932274075.1. Lineage (NCBI taxonomy): Eukaryota > Metazoa > Arthropoda > Insecta > Lepidoptera > Noctuidae > Diarsia > Diarsia rubi. The sequence goes on along the minus strand of OW026424.1, from coordinate 10,366,485 downwards.
TACATACGTATATCCCAAAATTTGTTTTAGGCAGAACGAATCTTATATAAATGGTGGTGGTTTAGAGTGTAAGTGAAACTAAAAGATATAAGTACCTACCTATTTTCAATCTCAGGGAATGGAAAAAAACATACCAAGGAACGATGTAGAAAATAAATCTACCAGCGCTTCAGTGCCAGGTAAGAACTTTTTTATTTCCTTCTTAAACTAGTGTTTCAACTTGGAACTACGTAGGTACCTGCCCAGAGATTTCTTTGCAGAACAGGCCCCCGTTTCTGGGTAGGTAGGTAGTTCCAAGTAGGAACCCAGTCCAAAAAATTATAACAAAATAGATTATATTTTTTCCAACTGTGTTTACCTAAAGCTAGATGTTTCAAATTATTTTTAGAAGGAAGGATGGTAGGTTGGACTAAAAAAAAAAAAAAAAAAACTAACTACGCGTCAAATACCTACTGGTCTAATCTTGGTAGTTAGGCTCTCCGCCTTAACTTGTATACCTATATACCTATATACCTACCTTACTGAAATATAAATATGAAACAAGAAACTTCTCTAAAACTTATCATTCTGTTACAAAATAATAGTGACGTCAGAATCTATGTCTATTAGGTATCATCACACTACGGCAGGAGAGCAGCGGTGGCCCAGTGGTGTTGGCCCCGACTTATGAACAGTAGGTCGTGGGTTCGAATCCTGGCAGGCGCATTACTTTGTGTAATTTATTTCATCACCGCTGCTCTCAAACATCGTGAGGAAGCCTTAGTCTTAGAATCAAAAAAATCGAAGACATGTGTGATTTGTTGGATTCGTCTAATCCGAGAAGAGAAGAATAATTATTTATATTTCTGAAATGTTAGATGTGTATGTGATGTGTGTGTGTGATGTGGTGTGTGGTGTGATGTTCTATGTGATGTTTAGGTAGCGTAGGTAAGTACCAATTTAGCTAGGGTTAGGGTAGGTAGGGAGGGGGGTCGGGTGAGAAAGCAGGATGATAACTAGTAAAAATTAACCTTTTAAAATCACTCGAACGTATTACAATTATTATTTTAACCAAGTTTAAATATTTAAGATAATTATTTCACGAGTTTTGACTGCAAAGCAAACCAAAACTACTTTATCTGTTGGAACGTAATGTTGCCACGTTTTAAAATCAATTTTGTAAAAATATGGGGCAGATTATTTTTACTCGTCTGCGGCAAAGCCCAAAAGGCGTCAAACACATAACCCTGTTTGACGTGTATGTAATACGGACATATATACATAGTATGTATGTATGTCCGTTTAACTTTGTTCACACATAATTGATTAAGTATTCTAAATAGTATTGTCAGATATTGTAACTTAAAGATAAAATTAGGAATTATCTAATGGAGTCCAAGTAATATTCTATTTTCAAGAATATCGCAGAGGTCTTAATTTTCGTTATGTATGTTGTTATAAGAATATAAGATTGTGCTTAGAATATTAACTACGGAAAATTTAACATATTTGTTTAGTGGACTCTGAAATCTAAATTAACGTACAAGTACGAAAACAGCCATAATGTTTTTATTTGGCAACACTATTACTGGGGTTCGTTCGTTGGCAACTGGCGGCGGCGAGACGAGTCACGAGCCGCAGCGAGCGTGTGGTATGTGCAATGAATAGTTTTAGTCTGAGCTCCGAACCGAACGTTACGCATTAAATTCTTACCGCTACTACTCGGCAGCGTTCGATCGTGGACTGCGCTGGGTTAGTCGCGAGTTTCGGACTCATGTTGGATAGTTGTGTATTTTGTTGTTAATCTGTGTTACGTTTGACAAGTGAGAGTGAGAACTGTTTGAAGGAACTAGTTAAAAACAATCGATTTTGATGTGGTCGTGTTCTTTACCTTGTGTGAATACAAAAAAAACTGGATTACAAATGGATATCAAAGGTAAAAGCGTTTTCCTTTACATAACCTTTTCATGACCATATGTTTGATTTGGAACGAAGGCGACGTCACTTTAACCTCGTCACTAGATTGGTAGTCATATTTTGGGTTTTACATTTTTATTAAATTAATAACGGTTACATTGTCGAATTTTAGACAATATTTTACAGTAGGTAATGAATTGTAAGCAAAAAGGATATAACAGAAAATCCGTAGTTGTTTTGTTTTTCAATAATTTTAAACATGCAAAGGATTATAAATTAGACACTGCCTACCAAATATGGTAAGTTCTTCACTTCGAAATCTTAATTAGTAATTACTAACATGCGTTGTAATTACATTGAATGGTAATATTGAGAATACTGATTGCTAAGTAATCATAATAAATATCCTTTGTTGAAGTCAAAATTAAATATGCCTTGTGCCCATTATGATCTCTGTCTAGAAAATTGTTTCAATCTGATTTAGGAATAATGGAAAGCACATGTAACTGTAGTAAAACTGATTGTATATTAATTTGAACAAACCTTTTTGTTCGGCACTTGCTGCACTATAGCTATACTAACGCCATCTACACAATGCAAGGTATGTTAAGATTAAATGCTGATAGGAATGTTGATTTTCCGAGTAGAGGGTTTTTAATAAGTGGTTTTAGGATAGGATACCTTACAAAGAAAATAGGACTATTTCATGCTGCACCTTTCAGGTTGCATATTGTTAGGGGCAGTGTTTTAACCCCAGGTAGACAACTTCCTCTCAATTTTTCTGTAATAGGGGTCCCTATCACGTTCAGACTACCTCTAATATACTCATTTATTACTGTACCCATTCTTGTCACTGCACATCCATCTTTTTGACAGCCTAGCATAGTGAAGTGAAGGTGACTCACATTGATAAGATATTTATCACACTATTTAAACATTTCTCTGAAGTTTCTATTCATACTGTTGTGTTTCTTTGAGCAATACGGACCTTTTGGGAAAACAAAGTTTAAAGACTCAATAATAGTGTTTCTTGGTTAGAATTTAATCAAATAGATTATATTCTAACCAATGGCATCTGTGGCTGTACGTGGGACATCCTGTTACCGAAGTTGTGAGTATCTAATTGGTATCTCCAATATTGAGACATCAATGTCAAAGAAATTAATGCTATTCAAAATGGAGACTTTATAATACATATATATATCAGTAATAGGTAAAACCCACATTATTCTCATATATTTCCTATACATTTGTGCAAGTTTCAATTTTAAATTATGCTTTTCCTCATAATGGTTTTGTGATATCAATAACAGTGGTTGTGACTCCACTGACTAGTAGCGCCATCTGTTAGCTGTCTTGATGATGAAACTATGTTTACAAAACTACAATTTTCTGAAAACTGGCTTTCCTCAGGATACCGCTTTTACTTTTAGCATGGCATACAAATAAATAAAGTGTTAACTTGCAGGATCATTATTAATGTCAACAAGCAAATAATGCGGGCATGGTTGGTGCAGTGGCAGATCGCTTCACTGTTGTGCTGCGTGTCGCGGGTTCGATCCCCGCAAGCAACCAAAGCTTTTTTTCGTTTGCTTAAAGTTATTTAAATATTAATAGACAAGTGCCAGTAGAGAAATAGATGGAACAAAATATATTATTAGTGGACAGATTTTCATGAGACCATTTTTTATTGAGTTTCTATAAATTTGGAAAAGAAATTCAATAAAAAAAACTTCACAACATGCATTTTATTTTTAATTTCCTTTAGTTTCTTTTTTTTCTGAATAACTTAAAATTCGACGAACTTATATTAAAGCGGAATAGAGTGCTCTGTGTGCATCCATCATAGGTACCTATTATGCTAATTTGATTAGTCTGTTTATTTGTTTATTGTTGTCCATGAAATGCAAGGTATTTCAACCTTTCTTCTTCACCTCTAGAAAATCAATGAAAAAAGTCCCATGAAAATCCAACCACTGTTAACTTTGTTCCACCTCTTCAGTACCTATATTTTAATAAATAATAGCACTTTGCTATAATGCACATGAAACATCAACAAAGAATGTTGATCAGTTCAATTTTATGTTTTCGATAGCGATTTTCGGGAAAGTTTAATTTTGGAATGCCGTCGTCGCTGCAGACTCGTTGCGGAGTAGGTCGTTGTATGTAGATACGCGCACCCGCACATACAAAAGACGATACTTTTGGAACCGTCCAATAACGGGAAACGGCGGTTAGGTCATAGATAACCTAAAATAGGCAGTTAGATAACGAAATACCGCAAAGGATAATTAGCGATCCTTTATCAATCGCTGAGTGATTTCGGCCGGTTATCATATTATTATCTTCGCAATGGATTTCATGTGGTAGGTACTGGTTATTTTTCTAGTAGGATATTTTTTCCTCGTACATTTTATATTCAATGCCGTGCTCTTTGATATGTGTATGCCCCATCTGGCGGATGTTCTCTTCCGCTGACACCAATTCCGGGCTATCCTTTAGTTTATTTTTCCTACTTTTATGATGAGAGAAGCCATGGTTTGTTTAAACTACGTTATGGCAACAAGCATTAAATTCATTCATACAATAAATTCTATTTGGAGACTGATTCAATTTTGGGCTACTTGCATCTAGAAATAAGTAAGGACTTCAAAACTTACAAAGAATTATTTAAAGAGAAATCCCTTAGATACAACTGTACTGAAATTACGTAGACGTGTAGCTAAATAGATAGCAGTCTAGCGCGTAGGCGCTACAGGCGAGGCATTGGAATTCGAAAGCCGAGCGCCGACCACCCATAGGCATGAGAACACGGCCCCGTCCCCTTCCCCACGCTTGCTCTCCCGGCCGGCGCCGCCTCTCGCCGCTCTCTTAGCCACAATGCTGAATTTCATTTGCTTTTTGCATCGAGTGACGTGAACTTTGCACATGATATCAGTCTGGACGCTGGACTAACAACCAACATGTCTGCCGATATTCTAGTTAATGTTGAGTAGTAGGTATTAATTGACATACAATAATATCGAGTTTCAATCTTTAGTTCAGTAATGTTTAGTAACTTTTTAATAAATATTACTGAACTAAAGTAATGAACTAGAGTAATGACTGCTACACTACTACATCTTGACGACGACTTACAGTTCTACTCGTTTCTTTTATAAAACTAAAGTAGGTACTGTCCGCATTCCAAACTTCCACGTTTGTCTACTTTTTATTTGGTGTGTTGTATTAGACCCGCCCATCAGTAAACTACTGCCACATTCCACAGGCCCTTTTTTACGCTGTGTGGTCGCGGTTTCCGCTGAAGACGGCAACGTCGCGTCTCAAATATGAATGAAATGCAGTCGGCTGTGAACGGCACGGCAACGTCGCACCAGACGCTTGCTTGATTGAGAACTTACTATCAGTGTTGCCAGATGGAATTTGAGGGATAAAGTAGAATGAATTATCCCACATTTCAGAAATAAACTAAGTTTTGTAGTATTTGAATTTTATAGTAGTCATATGATGAGTTTGTGGCCTTGTTTTGGCGGTAAAAATTATCCACAAAAATCCATGATGATGATCTATCCTTTGCTCTTATTTCCATCCAATATTAAAGCACTGTAGATTCTATGTCTCACTCAGATTACTCATACCGATAGAATTAACACCCAAACCCAATTACAAACTTGTCTGAGATCAGCAATTACAATTACTCCTGATCTTATCACAATTAAATATAATCAAAGGCATATATTGATACAAATCATCATGATTAGGTTTTTTTTGAATTTATCATTCGGTAAATTCCCTAAAGCTCGGAAAGCTGCCTGTAGGTTATGGAATGCCGAATCTAACAGCTGTGTTGTATTCAGTATGACAATAGTGAATTACCGAAATGCAGTGCTCACCCCGTGTACACGACAATACTCCTGATCTAGGAGGGTTGCAGTCCGACTGTTTAAACCCTCTTTTGAAATGTGTACGCTTGCGCAGTGGGGTGGTCGCCGTAGCACAATATCACCAGGCAGCACAGTATACGAGTACGTACAGCCAACGATGTTCGTACACACGCATACGATATCGCGCTTGCATTTTCATTCTGCAACTATTGTTTGCAAAAGTTCTAGTTTTTTTGCAAGTATTAACACAGTGTTACATGGAAAGTTCAGTGTGTACAATCCTCGCCAAAATGCCCCTTTTAGTCGACACTAAAAGTAGAAATGGTAAATATCGATCCGTGTACTGTCGGCCATTAGCTATTTTGGAGGCCTATTGTTTTGGTTACATTGGAACTATTCTTTGTTTGGTTTTAAGGTGGAAGCTCACATCTGGCCCGCGAAATTCTAATTTTCTTACGTTTTTGGCAATTTGCAGGCCAGTGCTTGGTTGTATGTTTATGAAAATTTGATTTGCGACTGTAAGACGTATGAAGTTACCGAATTATAACCATCAAAATTACTAACTACTAAAGAACGACGACTAAATTACTAAAGAATGACTTTTACATGCAAAAATCAATCTTGACATGAAAATGAACTTGGAGGGTTGTATTGATAATTTTGATGGTTATAATTCGGTAACTTCATACGTCTTACAGTCGCAAATCAAATTTTCATAAACATACAACCAAGCACTGGCCTGCAAATTGCCAAAAACGTAAGAAAATTAGAATTTCGCGGGCCAGATGTGAGCTTCCACCTTAAAGGACGTTCGATTACCATGAAATCAGTGTGCTAGCAAAAAGTGATTATTATTAGAAAACTCATATTCTCATTGAAAATGAGAACATGGCAGAAACAAGTTTTCTCAGTTTTTTTCTTTGCTGTAACATGAAATCGTTCAGGTGACGGAATGTTTTTTTTTTTGTGGGTCAGGACTGAAAAGCTGTTTTTGCTTTTTTCGTCCTCCCATATTTTCATAAAAATGCGCTCTTAGTTGGTACCTACCTACCTATATTGTTTTTTTTTAAGTTCATGTTTGCCACCATATTAGTTGCTCGCATACTTACAAAGAACCGCACAACCAATAATCTTCTCTTGGTCTTGGATTACTAGGGTTAGAAACCCGATTGTGGTATATTCGGTACATGCGCACTGAGTGCACTTAGGGAAGAGGGAAGGCGGGCTGCGGGGCGGCGGGAGGCATTGGAATGTCGATGACGCAGCCAGCCGGGCCCGGCTCCAGCGGCCGCGAACTTGTTGTCAGTTGTTGTTATGTGGAACTGTTTTTAAACACACACTCGTACACGGCTATCTTCTACATTATTATGACTGCATCTTGTATGTTTGATATAAAATTAGCTCTGAACTCATTATAAGACTTGACTGGATAAGGTATTATGCCATTTTCTTTAAGGGTAATAGTATTACTGTTGTCAATATAAGCTCTTAAGGCTTTGTGGAACTGTAAAAAGCTAATACCTATCTAGTACTGATACTAATAGACGTAAGCATGATCCTCAAAAACTTGTTAATAACAAATTCTTTTCTTTCTTTCCAGTGGCACCCAATGGCGGAATATTCAGTCGTGCGGTACCGTGCGAGGCCAAGCTTAAACCTTTGGCCGATCTCCTGCAACCAACGAGCTACGACTCAAACGCCGGCTCTCCGGCTTTGTCGCCCTCCACACTCTCCACGCTCTCATCTTCTTCGTCTTCGTTCTCCATCGACAAGACCGACAACCATGACACCTTCAGCTTCGGCACGGACGCAATTGATATGCGCAAAGAAGATGAACGAATAAAAACGTTTGAAAAATGGCCCGTCACGTTCCTATCTGGATATGAACTGGCGCGAAATGGATTTTATTACCTCGGCCGCGGAGACGAAGTACGCTGCGCATTTTGTAAGGTAGAAATAATGAGATGGGTCGAAGGCGACGATCCCGCCAAGGACCATCAGCGATGGGCGCCACAATGCTCATTCGTGAGAAAGTTAGGCGGCAGCTCCGGCTCCAACTCAAGCACGGGCCACGACGAGTGCGGCTCGCGAACTCCCTCCGGCAGCTCCACGCCGCCGCGCATGGCAGGTCCCGTGCACACGCGCTTCGCCTCCGAAGCCGCAAGACTGCGCAGTTTCCAAGACTGGCCGAGATGCATGAAACAGAAACCCGAGGATCTCGCCGAAGCAGGCTTCTTCTATACCGGTCAAGGAGACAAGGCTAAATGTTTCTATTGCGACGGAGGCCTGAAAGACTGGGAGAACGATGACGTTCCATGGGAACAACACGCGCGTTGGTTCGACCGCTGCGCCTTCGTGCAGCTGGTGAAGGGGCCCGAGTACGTGCAGAAGGTGAAGACGGAGGCGTGCGCCGTGTCGGGGGAGGAGCGCCCTGTGGCGCCGGCACGGACGGCCAGCCCGCCCAGAGCGCCGCAGGACGCGTCAGAGAACTCCGTAGACGACTCCAAGTTGTGTAAAATCTGTTACGCGGAGGAGCGCAACGTGTGCTTCGTGCCGTGCGGACACGTGGTGGCGTGCGCCAAGTGCGCGCTGGCGGCGGACAAGTGCCCGATGTGCCGCAGGACGTTTCAGAATGCAGTGCGATTATATTTTTCGTGAGAAGAGCCGCCTAATCGAAGGCTCGATTCTAGTCTTAAGGGACGGTCCGACAGAGCTCTGGTGTGAAACCCATAGCTCCTATGTCACGTTTCCACAGGCGGAGAACCCTATACAAACTTACGGTTCGGTAGATAAGATGATAGGTAACTCGCTAGTGCAACAAAATACTAATACCAGCTAGCGCCAGGGTAGCCCGTAAAATTCATTTTTTCCTACGTTTATTGCAATTTGCAGATCTGTATCAGTATACAGGATGTTGATTAAAATATGATTCTCGGCCGTAATACGTATGTATTTAGAGAATTATAATCATTAAAATTAACAATTCGTCCCGTTCAATGACTTTAGGAAAAGTAATTCAGTGGGTATTTTGAATTTCGCTGGCTACCCTGGCGCTTTCACCTTAACAGTTGATTGAGATTGGGTCCGCAGGAGTACGAGAAATGTACCTAATAGTAAAATATAAATACTTAGTTACGTACTGACAAAGTAGATTGATACGCTTATTACTTAGTACACGATTCCGTTTTGGCGTGATATTGCAATTATTTATTTTAACTAATAACTGTATTATATACGAAAATAGACTACTTAACTTTACTGCCCATTTACGAAAGAAATTACTTATAACAATTATTTTCGCATATGGGCCACATAAGAATTTATTTTTGTCTTGCTAAAACTTCTGATATTACCATTATTGGCAATATAATTCTTATTATGGGAATTTACTTTATTTCTGACTGTGGAAGCGTGGCCTTACAAGGGCCGCCCTTGTGATCTAATAAATTTAAACCGGTGGGGCAATTTTAAAACTCCGCGTTAAATAATAATTTATAAGACAATATAATTTTTTGATGTTGAAATTATTTTAAATTATTTGAAAAGATATACAGGTGTCCACTTTTTGGAAAGATATGAACGTCAAATATGTAAGCGCAATAGTAAACCTAAATCGCGGTATGTTTTACAAACTGTACTGGGTTTTATTTAAAAGGCTAGTCTGAATAATTAAGTAGGTATTCAAAACAAATGCAAAAGTGATAATATTGCAATTTGAAACAATCATTTCATTATTTCCAAAACTGTTTGTACCCTGTTGTGACATATAATGTAAATAATTTAATGTAAATATTCTAGCTTATTGTTTTGTCCCACCGACAAAAAATGTAAATAATGTAAAAACGTTTAGCGGCACAAAAAGCAAGACAGAGTACCAAAAAAATATTGCATTTTGACACAAAAACTATCCAAAATATTCTGTTTTGTTGTGCTGAATGAATGTTAAACAGAGTAAATTTTCATAATTATGTAAATTAAAGATAAAAAAAAAACTACTGACTGTTTCAAAATTAAATTAAAAATGAAAGCATTTTCTTAAGACCTTTTTTATGAACAATGCGTGCGACGCAGATTCATACAAGTCGCATTTAAATAAACCTCTGAATTGTAGTTTCTGACATGGAATTAAAATACTGAAGGCATCACGGTGTCTACTTAATAACCCATTAAATTGTTTTTCATAGTTGTATAATATATTTAAAAAAGTGTATTTTCACAGATGTCTATTCATCATAATAATATTATGTGCAACACAAATGCCACAGAATTATATCGTTTTTGACAGTTATATAAATAATGCATAACAGAGTTCATTAAAAATTTGGATTAAAAATTGATTTTCATGTGATTACCTATTTCATTATTAATAAAAATTGTTAAATCATACCACATTGTTTTATTGTACTTATTTTGTGTGCGTTTCGACCGCGCGGCCACGACGTTTTTTTTTAAAAAAAACTGTACCAAGTTTATGTAAAAGTTTGTAAAAGTTGATTCCCAAAACCATAAATTTGTCAAAGTTATGGTTACAAAGTTATAAGGGTTTGAACGTGGCCGCGCCATCGAAACGCGGAGAACCGCGCGGCCACGGAGATCTTTAAAACTAAGTGTTGCAGAGACCTGCAATTTAGGTAAATAACAGATTCCAGATGTAAAAAATTTGTAAAAATATAGAAAAAAATCCTAGGTTTATATTTTAGGAGCTGTAACACTAAAACCCCATGGCCGCGCCATTGAAACGGTGAAAACCACGTTATCGCCGATATCTCGCTGAAAAAGCATCGTAGTGGTCTGGAGTTTCTTGTGATTCATAGATTTGAATTTGTCAAATCATGTAAAAATACAAAAAAAAAACCTAGGTTTATATTTTAGGTGCTTTAAGACTAAAACGCCATGGCCGCGCCATTAAAACGGTGAAAAATACGTTATCACCGATATCTCGCTGAAAAAGCGTCGTAGAGGTCTGAATTTTCTTGTAAAACGTAGATTTGAATTTGTCAAATCATGTAAAAATACAAAAAAAAACCATAGGTTAATATTTTAGGTGCTATAAGACTAAAACGCCATGGCCGCCATTGAAACGGTGAAAAATACGTTATCGCCGATATCTCGCTGAAAAAGCATCGTAGAGGTCTGAAGTTTCTTGTAAAACAATGATTAGAATTTGTCAAAAATTGGAAAAATACACAATAAACTAGGTTTATATTTTAGGAGCAGTAAGGCTAAAACCCCATGGCCGAAACGGTGAAAATCACGTTATCGCCGATATCTCGCTGAAAAAGCATCGTAGAGGTCTGAAGTTTCTTGTAAAACCAAGATTTGAATTTATCAATTTTTTTAAAAATACACAAAATAATCCTAGCTTTGTATATCAGGAGCTGTAGTACGATATCGTTTAGAACCTTTGTTGTTTCGATAGGGTGACCATGACTTTGTGTTTACAGAAAACTTTCCACCTATTGCATTTCCCTAAAAATTCCAAAACTAGGATTCAGATAGGTTTACTAAAAAATGAAAAAGTATTACGATAGTAACTAGTATGTATTACTTACCTTGGTTATGAAGCATTAATTTGAAATCCAATCGTAAGGCGTAACAAAGTGCACTCTAAAAGAGATATCCTGTAGTCGCGCAGTCTCCGCCAAAAGCCTTTTGTTGCAGTCGTCGTTTTACTTTCAGTTAATTCGTAGGGACTACTCGTTGGTGTTTGTTTGGTGTTTTTATATTTTGGCATTCCTACGGACTTTGATTTGAGCACTGTTTCGGACATTTTTTTTTATCTTTGGAAAACTAAGTTCTGCTCTTACAATTTGGACTTTGTTACGCCTTACGATTGGATTTCAAATTAATGCTTCATAACCAAGGTAAGTAATACATACTAGTTACTGTCGTAATACTTTTTCATTTTTTAGTAAACCTAGTTTTGGAATTTTTAGGGAAATGCAATAGGTGGAAAGTTTTCTGTAAACACAAAGTCATGGTTACCCTATCGAAACAACAAAGGTTCTAAACGATATCGTACTACAGCTCCTGATATACAAAGCTAGGATTATTTTGTGTATTTTTAAAAAATTTGATAAATTCAAATCTTGGTTTTACAAGAAACTTCAGACCTCCACGATGCTTTTTCAGCGAGATATCGGCAATAACGTGATTTTCACCGTTTCGGCCATGGGGTTTTAGCCTTACTGCTCCTAAAATATAAACCTAGTTTATTGTGTATTTTTCCAATTTTTGACAAATTCTAATCATTGTTTTACAAACAACTTCAGCCCTCTGCGATGCTTTTTCAGCGAGATATCGGCGATAACGTGGTTTTTTACCGTTTCAATGGCGCGGCCATGGGGTTTTAGTCTTACAGCTCCTAAAATATAAACCTAGGTCCTTTTTGGGTATTTCCAAAAGTTTTGACAAATTTAAATCTAGGTTTTACAAGAAACTTCAGACCTTTACGATGCTTTTTCAGCGAGATATCGGCGATAACGTATTTTTCACCGTTTCAATGGCGCGGCCATGGTGGCGTTTTAGTCTTATAGCACCTAAAATATTAACCTATGGTTTTTTTTGTATTTTTACATGATTTGACAAATTCAAATCTATGTTTTACAAGAAAATTCAGACCTCTACGACGCTTTTTCAGCGAGATATCGGCGATAACGTATTTTTCACCGTTTCAATGGCGCGGCCATGGCGTTTTAGTCTTATAGCACCTAAAATATAAACCTAGGGTTTTTTTTTGTATTTTTACATGATTTGACAAATTCAAATCTATTAATCACAATAAACTCCAGACCACTACGATGCTTTTTCAGCGAGATATCGGCGATAACGTGGTTTTCACCGTTTCAATGGCGCGGCCATGGGGTTTTAGTGTTACAGCTCCTAAAATATAAACCTAGGGTTTTTTTCTATATTTTTACAAATTTTTTACATCTGGAATCTGTTATTTACCTAAATTGCAGGTCTCTGCAACGCTTAGTTTTAAAGATCTCCGTGGCCGCGCGGTTCTCCGCGTTTCGATGGCGCGGCCACGTTCAAACCCATAACTTTGTAACCATAACTTTGACAAATTTATGGTTTTGGGAATCAACTTTTACAAACTTTTACATAAACATGGTACAGTTTTTTTTAAAAAAAAACGTCGTGGCCGCGCGGTCGAAACGCACACCTTATTTTCTAGCGCTTTAGACAGGTGTTTGAATAACGGTTACCGATATTTTAAAGGCATATATTTATTTGATAAACGTGTGTTTTTCGATAGAAATGAGTATATTATATAATAATGATGCCCTTCAAGTTTCGGTAACCGTTATTCAAAGACATTGTTTTGCCCCTGAATCCTATTCAGAGGTATAGACCCCGATATTAGTTCTGTTACCCATTCAGCTGAAATAAGTTTTCCCTTAACAGCTACAATAAAAAAACAAGCCACGCCCGATGTTCCTTCTTAGCCCTTGTGCCGAGGCCGCGGTATCTCTTTCGAACAACCCGAAGCCCCGACAGACGTCGGCCCTTGCGGCACGGATTCTTGCAAGCTAGAAAGTATCTCACCTTTGGAAGGGCTTGATTGTGTTGGCTTAGAAGTTTGTTGGTGTATTAGATACTTTATTCTCTATAGTGTAGATAATACACTTCTAAGGTGTAATTTTACAAAATACTTGGTCCCTCCATCATGACGTCAAGATGGAGGTACCAATTTTGTAAAATTATTATTTATTTGGTGAGGTAGCTAAAATTTTAGTCAAGGTAGGAAATAGTAGATTAATGGTATTATTTTTTCATATATGTTTGACAGACATTGGAGACTTGGTCCCTTCATCTTGATGCTAACGTTTTTTGCGCAACTCGTACCTCGTAGTTCTCGCGACACGACTTGCGGTCCTAATAGGTCTGGATAGAACGCAATGTATACCACAATCGAGCGATACCAGGACTCCAAAGTGTTGGCAAAGTATGCGCCTATTGGTCAAAGCCAACTGATAAAACTGAAAATCGAGGACGGCAGTATCATTTCATCGAGCCCGGAAATCCTGAAAGAATTTGAAAGGTTTTATGGACATTTGTACACCTCGACACGATAGGTTTCAGTACAGTCAGTGACACTGACTCGAAAACTATACTGAGTATTTTCCAGACATTATGAGATTAGAATGGCCCTCCACCAGCCTATGAAACAACTAAGTGCCAAGGGATGATGGAATTACGACAGAACTTCTGCAGGCGGGTGGAAAACCTGCATTTTTAGTCCCCCAGAAGTTGTTTAAATTCGACATACTTGAAGGTAGGTAATACGCCAGAAGCATGGCACAGGATCAGTGTGGTGGTGCTCTTTCCAAATCGGTGACAACACCCTATACACCAGAACTATAGACCCGTCGCACTCCTGAGTCATGTGTGCAAGCTGTTCTCGAGGGTCATTATGAACTGTCTCGACAACGCAGGTTTGATTACCTCCATCCAGCCGGTTTCCGGTAAAGTTTTAGCACCATAGACCACATCCATACGCTCCGGCAGATTCTTCAGAAGACTAAGAAGGCCATTATGTCCAGCGTTTGTGGACTATGAAAAAGCCTGCGATCAAACCTTCAGTGAAGACGTATTGACTATAGGTATATCGAATTCCTGAAGTTAATTTATAGAAACGCCACTATGTCGATTCGTTTACAGGATGAGAGCACGAAACTAATCCAGCGGCAAAAGGCGGCGTGAGACAAGGTTATGTTTCCTGACTAAAAAAAATTTAATCTGTTTATTCCGTCAGTTAGATTATCGAAAAATATTGGATACGGATTTTTTTTATCAAATCAATAAAAATTAACGAAGATACAACGCATCAAAGATTTGAGTGGGGGCTTGTGACGTCACTCGCTAGTAAAAAATGTCATACAATATGACTTCACACGAGTTTTCAAAGCAGTATCGCTTCTAACAAATACCGGTACGGGTGGAAGTTGGAACACGGACGTTCGACATAACTTTTGTTCTGTCCATGTTCGCTTTAGGACCCACCTGTTGAGAAACGTTACTAAGGTCCCTGAGCATTGTGTTAATATTCGCCAGCGATTCAGCCATGATGACTAGGTATATCATCGGCAAAACGACGGTGAGTGATATATTGGCCATTGATGTTGATTCCAAATCCGTCCCAGTCCAAGAGCTTGAAAACATCCTCTAATGTGTTCGTAAACAGTTTCGGAGAAAAGTTGACGAAAAAAACATCTAATTAGTCCGACAATATTACACACATATTTTTCTTCTTTTTTCACGTAAAACAAAAGATGAAGATTATACAGTGCTTCGAAAAGTCGCGTCTAATCGTGTGACGTCACAAGGTTAGTTTTTACCCGCAAAGTGACGTCAAAAACCCCCACTCATGATCTTTGACACGTTTTATTTTCGTAAATTTTTATTAATTTGATAAAACAAAAAACACGTATCCAATATTTTTTGATAATCTAACAGACGGACTAGTTAGATTTTTTTGGTGAAATACCCTATTTACCTTCTAGTTTACCACTAGACGAGTGGGAACACAAAGACAACGTCCTCAGTTAAACTCAGTTTGAGTGACGATTTGGATACGCGCATCAATAATAAGCAAAAATAAAAAGTGAATAAAAGAAAACTTTATTCGACAAGGAAAATAAATCTTACGGAACATTACATTAGGCCATGAGAGATTCAACATACTTATTATTAGAAGATTGCAGAAATTCTTGCTTCAGCTTGTTTATTTCCTTTATCATAGCATCATCTGATGTTGTACTTTCTTGTATTTGTTTGCATTTCCGTAAGAAATCTTCGATTAATTTGTTCCCCTCTGTTGCTTCCTTAGTTTTTACCGCTGCCTCCACATCGAACAAGTTGATTTCTAGCTGTGCTTGTTGAGCCTCCGCATACTGAAAATTATCAAACCTTAGCTATAAAGAGGGCAGGGCTGCGGGTTGTTCACAAGTTACCGCGGCCTCGACATAAAGAGCTAAAAAGGAACAGGGGTGGTTTTTAGTCAGTAGAAGTCTGGCACTACCTTTCGCTCTGCCCAAGAGCGGGAGGGGTTATTTGATGATTTTCCCCCTTTTACACACGGCTGTGGGACTGTTTATGCACAAAAATCGTACAAAGGCAGACTTAATACCTTGGGCATTTTCTACCAGAGACAATACACAGTAGGTGCAAAAACAAATTAGAAAAGATAAACCTTAAATATAAGAATAAATACATACATAAAATATGTAAAGTTTTGAATGATAACAATTGTAGCTTATTTTTCAAAGTTTTTTAGTTTCGGTGATAAGGGGGGGGGGGGGAAATCGTCGGACAGACAGACATACGAGTGATCCTATAAGGGTTCCATTTTTCCTTTTGAGGTATGGAACCCCAAAAAAGGAGTAGAGACGATAGGGAAAAGTTCGTCACCTCAATAATAGATTCAGGTAAGTCGGCAAGTTTGGCAACGTGTAGTCCTAACGAGTGCAGTGCGGGGCCGGGCGCGATGCGGTGCAGTAACAGTAACTGTCCGTCCACGACGGACGCTTCAGCGTGCGAGTTCACGATGACGCCCGGGTGAGCACTCGCCAGCCGCGTCAGCTCTTGGTAGTGAGTTGCGAACAAGCAGAAACATTTGCTTTTTGTTGCTAGTTCCCTGTAAATGACAAAATTTTAAGTTTTTAGTACATACAGGGTGAAAACGAACACTTCACGTAGCCGTCAACCAAGCATTATGTACATCAAAGTAAGTACCCCTACGCAAAAATTATTGATGGGGGTGAAAAACCACATATTAGGGTAAAACTCAATGTAGCACTCTTAAAACATTGTGCTAGTGGATGCATTGAATAGTAAACGGGACATGGAGACATTTTAAGTAAAGTTATAGCATGAAAAACAAGTATAAAAAAAATGCTGTGAAAAATTTGGATCCTCCAATATCTCCGTTACTGGGTGGTTCCCAGGTATGACTTAGAACAAAAAAAAAATCGCCGTGATCCGTTTAGACGATTTGCACCTTACACCTTACACCGATTTGCCTTATATAGAGCGACTGGTAATTAGTGACCAATACTTCAAATGAAGTAAGGACAAAATGTACTGAATAGCAGATTTTTTTTCGCGTTTACAGTTTTGGTCCCATTGTAAAAGTTTTTTGTTGTCATGGGTACCCCCCACCATGACAACAAAAAACTTTTCACGTGAAGTCATCATTTCTTCCTGCCCTTATCCCATTCTATTTGGGGTCGGAATATTGGATACGTATTTTTTATTTTATCAAATCAATAAAAATTTACGAAGGTAAAACGCGTCAAAGATTTGAGTGGTGGTTGGTGACGTCACACGAGTTTTCAAAGCACTGTATCGTCTTCATTGTTTTTTTACGTGAAAAAAGAAAAAATACGTGTCCAATATTATGGACGATGATGGTTATAATTCGGTAACTTCATACGTCTTACAGTCGCAAATCAAATTTTCATAAACATACAACCAAGCACTGGCCTGCAAATTGCCAAAAACGTAAGAAAATTAGAATTTCGCGGGCCAGATGTGAGCTTCCACCTTAAGAAGCTTATACTCTGTCCATACTCTGTGCTATGGCGACGCGCGAGAGAGTTTTTGGTAATCTATGACGGACTAACTAGATTTTTTTTGTTAACTATCCTGTTACCAGTCACCCTATATATGGCAGGTGCTTATATCGTCTAAATGGATTTAGTTATTTATTTATTGAGTGCTACCTGCTTTGAGGGCGTGAATCTTCCAACAGGAATGAAAGACTGGATGAAAAGTATCCTATGTTCAACTGTCGAGTATAGGCCCAGGACATCGCCTATCTGGGTGCCTCATTTTGTCTACATTCAATCTAGTGAAGGCGCGAAAAGACCGAGTTATTTTCACAAAAATAATATAGGCAAGGATGTTAGGGCCAGAAACATGGGGCTGCGGGTTGTTCACAAGTTACCGCGGCCTCGACATATAGGGCGAAGAAGGAACATGGGTAGTTTTTAGTCAGTAGAAGTCTGACACTCCCTTTCGCTCTGCCCAAGAGCGGGAGGGGTTATCTGATGATTTTCCACCCGCCAAGAAAAAAAAAAAGGACCAGAAACATGGATCGATTGGACCCTTATTGATTACTGCACGGTGCGGATAAAATTTCAATTGTAAGAACAATTAACATAACATTTATTTATTTTCAGGGTACTTTGGCCCACCCAAAACGAAACTTTTGTTGATCGAGCTCTGCTTTGCCTTTTAACGCTGCTTTAAATTAACAGTTGTCTAATAGGAACTTACTCTGCAATAGCCCAAGCTATTCCACAGCCCTCGTATGTTGAAGTACCTCGTCCTAACTCGTCGATCAAAACGAGCGAGTCGGGTGTCGCCGTCTGTGAACAGTAACAATGACATTTTTTTTTTCGTTTCTTCGTTTGCAATTTTGTCGAAATAAAGACCTTGTCTTTTAATTGTGTTATGTTGTATGAAAATTGAGCTGTGGTAAAAATACACATGAAAGACAAAAGTAACATTAACAGCGATGAGAAGCTGTAGTTTTTTTTTTTTATATGTCTTGCGCAACTACTACAACTAAACACTTTATAATAATACTTAAAACAGAAAATGTAATTATGCTGCGCACACGGTCGAGTCGAGCGTGAAACGCGTCCCATAGCTGTGAAACGAAGAAGGCCTTATCTTTATAAGTGGGAGGCTGCAATCTACCAGGTTTTATTAGTGTTCTAATAGAATAGTGTTTTTAATTTTAAGAGAAATTTTACGAGCTTGCTACGCTCGCTCTTGAATTGTGCTCGGCGTCGCCCGCGCCCACACGTGCCGCCACGCTGCGCAGGCGCGGCACACACTAGGTAGCACTGTACTGACCCGCAGTATGGCGGCGGTGTCTAGCATCTCGCGCATGAAGGTGCTGTGTCCCTGCCGCTCGGCGTCGCCCGCGCCCACACGTGCCGCCACGCTGCGCAGGCGCGGCACACACTAGGTAGCACTGTACTGACCCGCAGTATGGCGGCGGTGTCTAGCATCTCGCGCATGAAGGTGCTGTGTCCCTGCCGCTCGGCGTCGCCCGCGCCCACACGTGCCGCCACGCTGCGCAGGCGCGGCACACACTAGGTAGCACTGTACTGACCCGCAGTATGGCGGCGGTGTCTAGCATCTCGCGCATGAAGGTGCTGTGTCCCTGCCGCTCGGCGTCGCCCGCGCCCACACGTGCCGCCACGCTGCGCAGGCGCGGCACACACTAGGTAGCACTGTACTGACCCGCAGTATGGCGGCGGTGTCTAGCATCTCGCGCATGAAGGTGCTGTGTCCCTGCCGCTCGGCGTCGCCCGCGCCCACACGTGCCGCCACGCTGCGCAGGCGCGGCACACACTAGGTAGCACTGTACTGACCCGCAGTATGGCGGCGGTGTCTAGCATCTCGCGCATGAAGGTGCTGTGTCCCTGCCGCTCGGCGTCGCCCGCGCCCACACGTGCCGCCACGCTGCGCAGGCGCGGCACACGTGCGGCACGTGCGGGGAGAGGACAGCCGGCATGCGCCAGTAGGCAGGCGACGCCACACGAGCGCATCCACGTGGACTTGCCGCCCATGTTCGCGCCCGTCACTATGTGCATCACGCTTGAACCTGGAATGTTGAGAAAGATGTGTGAGGGAGATATCCGGAGAGTTGCGCGATTGATACACATTTAAACAGCGATCAAGTAAAGTTGGTTTATATTGTATAGCTCTTAAACGCGGTTTAAGGCCGGTTTTTCACTCAATGTCAAGTGGAGCAATGCGGGTACATACAAGATTCGAACATGATGCCCGGGGCGTCTGTGGAGACGGCTGGGACATGAGATTCTTTTCCTTCCACGTTCTGCCACCGCCTTAGCTTGTATGACAACTTCGCAGGAGGCTTCCCATTCCCTCTCGCTCCGGACCATGGATCGAACCATGGATCGAACCACGGCTGGACACGAGAGGTTGCGCCAATCGCCGCTATGCGGACACAAGAGGCTCTAGATTCGCTAAAAAAAAACGCTATTCACAAAATAGCTATTTTCGATAGTACGATGAATCGACTGGATACGACGGACAATCGAGTGGTTGTGAATAGTTTTGCAGATCCCACTGCGGTAATCCGGCAAGGAGGCTCGACGCCTCGCCGGAGATCGTGCGGTACCCACAGACTAACCTTACGGCTACCACCTCGGCAGGTTTGTATCCCTCGGGTTGGGCAACAGTCGCTTGAAAGTAAGTCTATTTGCGATACATACCTCTTTTAAACACGACATCATTGGGTATATAAGACACGCCCTCAGCGATCTCGAGACAGGGGTGTCTCAACTCTTCCAGCAGCAGTTCGTCGAGTTCCTCTGAGATGTGCGGTCGCACGTACGGCGCCGGCGCACTGGCTGCGGCTACCGCGAATGATACCAGTACGTCTAGACGAGACAGTATGTGGGACAGGCAGAACAGGCATTCGGAATATCCAGCTGGAATATAGAAGACAGAATTGAGTAATTAGGGATATTTGCTAGGTGTTTTATTTGCCGACAACCGGTAGGGAAGAAGGTTCTCGAATGGCGACCACGAACCGGATGACGTAGCGTTGGTAGGCCTTCCACCAGGTGTACCAATGACATCGTAGGAGTCGCGGTCAACTCGTGTATGCAAGCGGCAGATTGTCGTTCGTTACATTATAGCGTTCTATGGGGGAGGCCTTTGTCCAGTACTGGACGTCTTCTGGCTAATGTGATATATTTGTATTGCGTGTTGCCTCCCCTTTTTTGAAATGAGTAAAAGATAGTAGGGCATCGTCGACAATGGCGCTTGGCCATTTTGCAAACTTATTGCTATGAGCGTAAGAGTTACGTGAATAACCGTTCGCAATGGTACATTGAAACAGGCTATTTTTGTTTGTGAGTTAATTACTATCAACCGTGTTTTAGAATATAAAAGTTCAGTTTAATGACAAGGAATTTAATGTCTGACCCGCTATGCCGACTATTTCAGCGACCACTTTATCTTGCTCCTTCTCATACGACGATTTGATAGAAGTATATTCTTCAGTGATATTCTCCAGCGCCTTAGTTTTGAATCTTACGCCTCCCTTCACCGCGTCGATTATGGTGTATTTCTTATTTCCGCGTAGTGATTGCTCTTCCTTAAGTGTGACTCTGGAAATTTAAATAGAAATGTCATATTCCAGTGGTTATAAGGTTCAACTTGACTTGAGTAAAGATCCGGAAAGCGGTTATCATCATTGCCTTTATCCCATTTTATAATATAACAGGAGTGCGGATAATAACTAAAAATTAATTAGTTAGTCTAGCTAGTCGCTAATATTAAAAATCGGATCAAGCGCCGCCGGAAACAAATAGTTTTTTTAGATTAAATAGAACTCGACTTGAAAAAAATACCTAAATCTTAAATTACAGAAAGCCAACAATAACATATTTTAAATGTTCATACCTAAAAAAGAATCCATTCTGAGGATTACTGTCTAGCTTGATAGTCTTGCCGCTATCAAGTCCGAGGTCTCTCGCTGCTTTGTTTAGCTCCTTTTCAGCCGATGACTGCATTTGTTCTAATTGCTCTCCTAAGCTCTGAAGCTGTTCATCGAAGGATGGCTTTACGAGAAAATCACCTATAAATGATAAAATACTTTTAAAATAAAATGGTGTTTCGTGATCAACTCAGCCTATAGCAGCCTGTTACTGGAGATAAGCTTCACCAGTTTCACTATAACACCTATCCGTTGTCAATGGAAAATATTCAATTTTGAATGAAAATAACAGATTATTATTGATCTTTCAGGGTTTTCGTAGTAATCGTTGTTTACAACAATAAGTAGTTGCCCCTGAAAGGTCGCTTATGTTTTACAAATAACCCTGTATATTTGAGTGACCATTTATAATAAAAAGATCCTAAAAACAGTTTCATTAAAGTGAAAACTAGTATGTAAGATTCCGAGTTGTTATGTTACCTCTGTCAACAGCCTCCATATCGACGGTAGTTTCAATCATCTGCAGGAACTTGCCGAGATCTTCATTCAGCTCAGATATCGGCTCAGTGATTGAGGAGTGAACGGTAGCGTTCTCTGCTTCGGCTAGACAACGCAGCAAAGATGGTAGCCGGTTGATAGCCTGGAATTGGTCATTGTCGTTGGGTTAGTATTCAGAATAACATGATGTCAACTCAGATTTCCTTAAAGGAGTAGATGTTGGGTGTATTAGATAACACTGTATGCAGATGGAGCGGAAGAAGTACTATTACTTAAAAAATTGTTTATTTGGACATTTATTGGGATTTATTTATACCGTCGGAGCTGCGGGTTGTTCGAAACAGATACCGCGGCCTCGACACAAAGGGCTAAGTAGGAACATGGGTGGTTTTTAGTCAGTAGAAGTCTGACACTCCCTACCGCTCTGCCCAGAGCGGGATGACTCAAATGATGATTACCCATCTTCCAAAAAAGGGGTTTATTTATGAACACTGCGTCAAGTTGCGTAGTTTTGATGTTTAAATGCCTCTCAATTTTAATCAGCGTTTACGAATATATTTGCAGTCTGTATCGTCCCACTAGAGGGCAAGGGTGACTCTTTTAAGCTAGTGCCGAACTGCGGACTAATCCTGTCCAAGCTGAGCAAGTAAGAGGCACCAAGCTAGACAATCCGTCTTTGCCTTCGACCTACGACTCACCATATGCCAAGTAAATAAGCAGTATATTATCCCTTTCAAATAAAACAATATTTTACCTGATAAATCCTATAGCAGTCATGTAAGTTGGCCTTCTTCCTGGTAAGTCTTCGTGCCAAGGCTTGCAGGTCAGGTATCCTCCTCAAGTGATCTTCGTGCAACTGCAGTCGGAGCTGAGAATTGCTCATCAGTAACTCTACGATGTCCAGCCTCTCGTTGATAAGGTTTATGTCTCGGAGCGGTTGTCGCAGCCATTGCGCTAAGAGGCTAGAGGAATTAATTAATGTTATTATTGAAGTATGGTTATAAAGAGAGGACATGATAACATCACGCCTGTTTTTCCTAGATAAGATAAGGTAGAGGTGTACCCAGCTTTCGCCAGTTCCGTTACATCCTATGTATAGCTAACAGCCTTCAACAAACTCTAACTCCAAGCTCATACAGAGATATTCCTAATTGAACCCAATTACACTTTACTTAACTATTCATGAATTCAAGACTCCGTCTGTGCAGTATACTGGTTAAATTAGTTACATATCAAACCAGCTCGAATTAAAGACCATAGTCGTATTTTAAGACAACAAAAAAACACCTAAATTTTCTGTTTACCTTGAATCTTCCTAGTCTAACAATTGAGGATGATTATGATGATTAATCTTAACGCCTGATCTGTACTAAGTTATAACTCTGGTCAGTGCCAAAAAAAAAGCAACACATAAAGTAGTTTATAATACTACCAGTTTTTTACTGCGGTTCCGACCGTGTTGATGTGGTAGTACGGGTTTTTTGTATGATGATGCTCGTCGTGCGTTTTTATTATTTTTATTTTAGTTAGCCCGGAGGACATCGCCGTCGTTTTAGGTAGACCGCGGCAAAGGTGGTGTGACGATACAATCTTGTTTGCGGGGCGAACATTGCCAGTTATCGCACAGGATACAGAGGTTTGGAAGGAGAAACAGTAGGCCTTTGCCCAGCAGTGGGAAACACAACAGGATGACAAAACAAAAGTTAGTGCGCATATAATTCCGATAGATCGACATTAGAATTGTCAGTCAAACGTCAGGGATTGGCTAGACTCACTGAGTCTATCCAATCCCTGACGTTTAACTTAACCAACTGACGTTTCACCAATGTCGATCTATCGGAATTATATTCTAGAGTAAGCACCCTGGGCAAAGACCTCCCTCTATTCCTTTCGCTTCTCATGATGGTATGCTTCTTTTCGCCAACTAGCGATGAAGCCATCCATATATGTGTGTTAACATTTAAAATTATGGAAAATAAATAAAACATAGTATTAATCACTGACGGAAAATAACGAATAGGTACCTAATTAAATAATATTTATCGAGTGACATTTCAAGTGTCGCACAATGATGTCAGAATGACCATTCCACTTCTTGTTGGGATGAATCATATAACTTCGTGTAGATGAATCATGAGAAGAATAAGATTTGTTATTTAAGTAATCCTATAAATTAAGTCAGTAAATCTGTCTGAAATCCTTCAAATATTTGGATAATTCTCTCTTTTATAGATCACTGCGGGTAGTTCGCGTTTCGTAAGGTAGTTTCGTTTTCTAGTGTCCCTTTTTATGATGTAAAAACTATGTCTCGGTATCAGAAAAATAACATCCGCACTTATGCGTTTAATGTCGATTTATAAAGATGTAGAGTTCCATCAAACTCCGTTTAATAAATTTTACGTGACAGACAAACATGTGTCCAACCAACCTCACAAACTTTCGTATTTATAATAGTAGTAAGGCAAGTCTAGTCAAGATACACGACATTCAGAAGATCACGGGTAAAACCTGAGGATAAAGGCATAAAGAAGAGGAGGCCTTTACTCTACAGTGGATGAAAAAAACGTTGCCGATGATGATGATTCTTGCATTGCTGATGACTTGTTCTGTCTATCCTGTAGCTCTTCTCAAGAAGATCACATGACTAGTTATATCATTTACTTTTTATAACATATCGTTGACACTTGGTTGATAGGAGATTCAGGGCCAGGGCAAACGTCCTGGAGAGAAAATTGCTGTTCCACAAACGATGAGGCATTTAACACCGTGGCCTGTTGTTTGTTTAGTACAGGAGCTGATGGACGCTCCTGAGGGCGCCTCAGTTTTGGGCCGACACAGATTAGATAGCCATCGTCCCGCTGCGACAAAGAACATACCGTTTGCCCTGTTGTGTGCGACATCTATCCAGCAGACCGTACAGACTCCTGGAGGGCGCGTGTGACGTGTCTCCTAGTTCAGGGAACACGTTGAGGGCCGATAGTGCTGCCGAGTCCAGATGTAGAAAACAGTCGGCTTGGATTGTTGACAAACGAAATCTGAAACAATACTGGAATTGAAGCAATAGGTTTGGTAACTTCTTGGCGAATACTGGTTTCATCTGCTATGAAAATAACAACATTACGAACATCGAAATAAAGTCGAAAATAAATAAACTTGATTTCAAGGTTCTGTTCCCTGCGAATGATTTACTTGCTGACTATAGCTTAACTTCGGAGATTCACGAACAGTA
Organism: Diarsia rubi; assembly: GCA_932274075.1. Lineage (NCBI taxonomy): Eukaryota > Metazoa > Arthropoda > Insecta > Lepidoptera > Noctuidae > Diarsia > Diarsia rubi. Next base: position 10,341,485 of record OW026424.1, on the reverse strand, counting down.
CAGTCAGTACTGAATTTTCGAGTCGTTTGACATTTGCCGTCTGTGTACCTTGTTTTGGTCATCCGTGTCTAAATTATTATGTATTCTGTATAGCTTGTGTAGGTTTTGGTGGCATGAATTGTTCACTATGTTTTGTAGCTTTACATTGTCAACATAATTTTGAAATAAAGGTGGTAGACAATAAATTGGTTCCTTTTCTGTGTTTACATCTCTTTGGGGTTGACTGCACCATTTAAAAATTTGCATCCTGTGATTCAAGCATAGGCTGCTGGTATTAAAAATCTATAAAACCGGATTATCACTTATCGTTGTTCTTACTAAAATTATATGTGTCGAATAAGTTTACAAACCTTCCGAAATTAGTACTATCATTTAGTAAAGCGGAGTATTTGATGGCCGCAGCCAAGCTGGTCATGGCAACCTCTTTTCTAGTCTCCGGGAAGGCATTCGCATCCTGTTGTTGATTCTCCTTGAATTTCAGAAGCCTGTTCAGGTCTTGTACGAGGCCTTCAGTTAAAAACTCAGACTTTTTCATTTTAGTCACAGTCACGTTTGTTCGTTCCATTACTTTTTTTAATGCTTTGTACTGGAAAAGAAACCATAACAACATATTTGATTTTGAATCACTGTCAAAATCATAGTGATCTTTATTTTCGTGACAATAAAGTTGCTAATGTGTGTGAAAAGACTACAATAGGTTCATGTAGGTTGGCAAATGTTTTAAACTTTGTGGTTAGCTAAAGAATGACCGCATCGTTTATTTTAGTTATGAACTATACCAAACTCTTTGTTTCTGCTTATATTGTACTTACATCATCCTGTTCACTGATTGGCACAAGACATTCGGAGGGTGCCATCTGTACGGTAATAGTTTCTAACTCTGTAAGTAAGTCATCGTCGGTGAACTCCGTAACAGACATTTGGTAGTCGCCCGCAGTGATGCATGCTACGCCTAGAAGACGACCCTAAAATATTAACAAGACAATGGTCATGGTCTAGGTTCTGGAACATCAGAAGCAACACCAGTTTGATTGAATGATACACAAAGGTGTATCATCATTGAAAAAGTTCAACGGATGATGTTCACATCCCGGGCTGCGGGTTGTTCGAAAGATACACCGCGGCCCCGGGCAAAAAGGGCTAAGAAGGAACATGGGTGGTAAAATTTTTTGTCAGTAGAAGTCTGACACTGCCTTCCGCTCCGCCCAGAGCGGGAGGAGTCATTTGATGATTTCCCACACTCCAATAAAATAAAAAATGTTTTTCCACCTCTACAAAAAGTAAGTCAGTTCGCCACAGGCACAAAGGAGGCGCTGGACGACAACGAGGCAACGGTACTGTTTCACCTTTTATGGTCGGAAATTAGGGACCCTTTTTTTTTTTTTTTTGGTGGGTGTAAAATCACCTCCCGCTCTTGGGCAGAGCGAAAGGGAGTGTCAGACTTCTACTGACTAAAAACCACCCTTGTTCCTTCTTCGCCCTCTATGTCGAGGCCGCGATAACCAGAGGACTACCCGCGGCCCAAATTAGGGACCCTTAAAGAGAGTGCGAATGACATCACGGACTCATAACAAAATTCATAATGATAGCAATTATTTTGTATTATGAAATGTTCTTATCTTTCAGTTTTTAGATAACGAAACATTACATTGGTATATTTACACCTTCTTCTTCTTTATATATAATTCTACTGTACGTGTGTATGTCACTGAACTCCTCCTAAACGGCTGGACCGATTTGGATGTTTTTTTTGTGTGTTTCAGACTTCCAGTGGATTCGAGAATGGTTTTGAGTCACAATTGGACCCGGTAGGTGGCGCTGCTGTCCGGGCAGGACGACGTCTACCAGGTCCGCTAGTATATTTATAAATATTACTTCAGTATTATTACTTTAGTAACTGAATCTGTCTTGATATGAACTGCCATCAAACACGGCGTCGTTTCGTCAGAGGCTCCCAATCCTTCGCCAAGTATTTCTTCAAGCTGCGACAGGTATCCCGGTGAACCTTTGTATTTCAGCAACCAATCACTGCCTTTCACAGAACCTTCAGCCACATATATTTCTACTCTATAACGGCGTACCTGAGAAATAAAAAAAGAGTATCTACATAATGTGTATGCAGCTATAACATTTGATGGTGTCTACTGAATTCCTTTAACGATTATTTCATATTCGAAAAGTTATTGTTTTATTTGATTGAGAACGGAGGTGTTCCTACGATTTTTAAAACTGACACTGACTGACGTACTCAGAGATATTTAATGATTAATTAAGCCATCACTTAGTAAAGGTTTGACATATTTTTGTATGAGAAAACTGTCAAAGCCATTCCTATGTGATGGCCTAAGTAATCATTAAAGCTCTCCGAGTGTGGTAGTGAATCTGGTAAAGTACTTGCTATAATTATGTTGTGTGTGGTGTTTAAGGCTTCTTGTTTTCTTTGATATTAATCTTTATTTATTCACCCAGGTTTTCCTCACAAACATTTTCTAGCTGCTCGTTTGTAAGCAGTTGCGGCCTGCCAAACACATATTATCTACACTACAGACAATGTAAAATAAGGGCAATGGAAAGAGACAAAGACAGATAGATGGCTCATTATAGACGTGCAATGTCCATTTTATCTACTTAATAACATAGTTACCTAAGTAAGATAGTATGAGACAGTAGCGTAAAATTAATACAGATAAAACGTGTTTCAGATGATCCGTGTTTACAAAAGACTGAATGATAAACGTGAGATAGCCCTGATAAAGTTTAAGGTCACGTGTCATTACGCGTCTGACGTTGCACTTACAAAAGCGTGTTTAGATCTCTTTGGTTTATCCTCATTGGTCATACATGTAAATAATTATTAACAGTCAAAAATATTTACATAATAAAAGTATGAAATAAATGATTGTGTCTATTGATACCCTGGAAATGGATTGTGCAGCTCATAAAAGCAGTTACTCAATGTAAAATACTGATAAAGACTGGAAATCATTCAAACAAAGTTTGGCAAAGGTTAGGCTAATAACGATGATTTATGTCTTCTTCTGAAATGTGTTGATGGCAAAAAAAAAATTACGTTAAACGAACAATGGTTTCCGACGACAATTAAATAAACATCTAGTAGCGGACATAGCTAGGCGCCAAACTATGAATATAACATTGACCCTAACTTGAACATATCATATGCGACACATAGTTCAATGTTCTTTTATATCTATCAAGCATTTGACACTGAACGCACACGCTGTAATGCACAACAAAAAGGGTTTAACTTTTAGGATTCAAGGATGTGGACTTACCAACAAAATCTTTTTGATCAATATTTCGAAATTGCCTTTCGACAATACCAGGTAGTCGAGGCGATTGGGATCAAGGCCCATCTTCTTAATATTCGCCACTGAGGAAAAAACCTCCCTGGCAGCAGTCGTTGCGTCAGCTCCATGGACACTGTAGTAATCATTGCGGTCAAAAATCCTCACCGTTGTTGCAGGTTTCTGAAAATTTTGCGGTCCTTTAAAACTACTACCTACTACTTTTTTTCAATGCAATTATATTGCTTACGCATTGCTCATAATTATCTATAAAAAATCTAACATAAAACTAAGCAAGTCATGCGGTCTATGAGATAGCTCATGTCAAGTAGAAGAAATTACAATGATGATGTTTTTTATGTAAGTTTTAATTTTTTGTAAACTAATTATGTTCAGCGTAAATGTTTAATGTATGTACCCTAAACAGATTGCGAGGTTAATACGAGTTACTATATGATAAAATAAGTTTTTTAAGATGTTATCGTAAAAACCTATTAATAAATTACAAGAAAAATTATACAAACAAGACCGTATAAATATTGTTGACGATAATTCATTAAAAGTGGCATCCTTTTGACTCTTCCGTTGATGTCCTATTTTTAAATAAGAGCAATGTCAATTACTGAGTATTGTTATGTTATCGTGTATGATGAAATATTGTGTCTCTTGGCTTTTACCTATCAGCCTGAGATTGCACCCAAAGGGCAAAGGCCTATTTTCATATCTTTCTACACATCTCTTCGGACTCAGACGCTGAATGGTTGGTCGAGGAAAAAAAAACACAAACGCTTACATACATTTTCCGGGCCGTATTGGCACAGATTGTATTGGCCCTTAGTGTATAAAGCTCGTTTATAATTAGTTAGATTCATTTGGGAACTAGAAACTAAAATATGCGTTTGATAACTCTGATTAATAAATAATGCAAAGTCTGAACCAGCAACTAGTCGGGAAGCGGGGTTTTTCTCTAAGAACAATGATTAGGTGGTAATATTAGTATGAGTAATAGACACAATGCAGGGCTTGGCCCTGCATTGTGTCTATTAATTAATATTATAAATGTCAAAGTAACTCTGTCTGTCTATTATTTTTTCATACAAAGGCTAAACTAATTTTAATGGAGAAGACTGTGGCCCGGGTAAAATACGGTTACCACATTAGTACACTTTTATCACGGTAATACATTTCTCTGGGATATGGGATAACTTCTAATATTTGCGTGGGCGAAGTCGCGGGAAAGCACTAGTGTTACTTATTATATATTCCACGAAGTGGCGACAAATAAGTGTAATATTAGTAAATTCGGAGAGTAAGATAAGAATATGCAAAAGGTCATCAAACTAATCAGAAACCGCGTACTTGGTTGGCTTATAGAAAATCTTATCGGGATTTTTGCGTGAGTATATGTTTAGGTACAAAAAGCCGGCCATGTGTGAGTCGGACTCGCGCATGATGGGTTCCGTACCATGTTAGTAGGGAAGCCCTTAATGAAAACCAAAGTTTAAAAACTTTGTTTGTTCAAAGCGTTTGTATAAATGAAAAGTTATATTAGTGTTTTTTTACAATTTGCTATATCTCAACAACTGCTGACTACATAATATTCCGTTCAAACTAATTTTGATGTTGCGTTCAATGAGATCTACAGATATTTTTTTTTAGATATTTCACTCTTACTTTAAAAGTTAGAGGGGCCCCACCCCGCCCCTCTAACTTTCCTCTAACACTTTGGAAGTGTCTATCTTTGTATCATTCACTAACACCATTTTTGAACAAAAATCGATACGTAAAACTTTGATATTAAATCATTTTCTCTAAAGAATTAACCGCTCTCCGTGGAACGTAAAAACTTTGAGATGTGATATCTCAATATTTTTGTATTGAGTGATACTAAAAGACAAAACACGTGATCGATGATTTTCGCCAAAGTCGGTGACTAAAAAATCATCTTGTAAGTATATACATAGACACCCTGAACGTATAGGTATATTGTTTTTTTTTTAGTTTCAGTTTCTTTATGTAGTATTAATCTTTTTTAAACATTTTTCTTTAAAAATACTTGTGTTTCACAAAAAAAACACCAACCTACCCAGTTTCAACAGTGCGGTCTTAATAGGACTACGCTACGGAACCCTAAAAAATGATACAAAATCACAGCTGCAGTCCTAGGTGGAACAAACATAGTTATTCGTTACTAATACCTGACGCTTTGACTTAGTTTGAAACTTTATGAATGAAGTCACTTTAGTGCTGAATCATAATACTTACAAACATAAACCTGTAAGTTGACAATCACCAATATAAATAACAGTGATCGTTAGGCCACTCAAGGTTTTGAAGTCGAGATTTAGTTTATTTGCAAGACTGCTTCTGAGAATAAAATATCACTCATGTTCCGGTCATGAGGTTATCTGGCTGGAGATAGAATATTAAAGCTCAATAAATTGGCGCGTCCTGATCAACCAATGTCAGTGTGCGACGCGCAGTAGTCGCGTAGTGAAATTGTTTTAATTGTGCAAGTGCCATATTTTATTGATAATAGGTAAGTTACACATGCCGTTTGTTTTATTTACTGTAGTTTTTTTTTATGAATAAACCACTTTTTTAAGCGCTCGCATCATAGGTTTGCAAGGGTATACGGTATATCCTTGCAAATACAATATATTCTTAAAAATTAAAAATTTATATTTTAGTTGCATTTTCAATTAACTGAAAATTTTTTTTAGTGGTTTATTTTACGATACGTTAAAAAGTGTGCATTGAAAAGTGTTAACACTGTTTTTATGGATTCGTTAATATAAATGGGTGGTGATTTCGTAAATAAATAACTGCTGGGTCGTCAAGCAGCGAAATCGGTCGTCTGGATAAGTTTCCAACTTTTGTGCTTGATTTTCGTATGTTGTGGTTTCAATACTCTTTAACTTTCTAATGAGAACATACAGAGTGGCAAACAAAGAACGTTAAACCTGGAAGTTTAGCGTTGCTTGTTTGTTCAGTCAGTTCATATGTAATAAATACAGGCCTAGCAGTCCGAAGCTGACACTGGCACCCTATTACGATTTATGCCTGCCTTGCCCCTCTGGGAGTACAAGCGTGACGTTATGTAATGATTTTGTACTTTTAAGTGTTTTCTTTATCGTAGTTTTATTTTAAGTTATTTTGTTTTACCTTGGCATTCAAACATTTCGTATGGCGTGGGCCAGGGCAATTAAAATAATTATCGCTCCAATACATAGGTACTTCTTACAATTCGGACACTCATATAGTTACGTCATGCATGAATAACCCCATCGGAATCAAACTTTGTTTGGTCTTAGAGCATTTAACGCAAGGAAGCTCAAGTTATCATCAGTTATCATAAGTTGTTGCCTACTAAGTTGTTAGTTATTTCAAGTCATTTCATAAATTAGGTTTTGGTAGGTATATTTCTAGTACAGGTATCTCTGGCAATGCTGAATTTTTGTATTTGTGATATTTGTTTCGTAAATAAATATAATCTCTATTTACATTGTTGACTAAACTATGCAAACACAATTCAACGATAAGGGCCACTGCTGTAACTGTCTGATAGAATATATTAAAACATAGCACAAATAGAGACCGATCTTGCCTGATCTAGTCAACCAGCACGCTTAGACCAACTCTTAACTATTTCTTTAGTAACGGCGAAGTATCTAGTACCTTTTGAACTTAACATAAAGCAACAACCAAATTTAGTACTTGAACACAATTTTAAATCTGTGTCGGACTCAGATGAAATCGTAGACCGGTCTACGGATGAAATAGGTACTTGATTGGTGACAAACAAAGTAAAATATTGTTTAATTATAACTAGCTTTTGCCCGCGGCTTCGCACGCGTAGATGTCGGAAAATATCCCACGGGAACGTACAAGTTACCGTGATTAAAAGTACCCCATTTGTTAATCTAGGTCAACAATGTCTTCTCACATTGCTGTTTTAAAAGACAGTTTTGTACTAAAAAGTACAGTTCAGTTGTATTGTAACACTACAAGAAGATATTATTATTAGTATAGTAGTAATTCCGTGACATAAAATAAAACGTAATTTATTTACTTGTTTCAGTGTGGGCCAACACTGCAACATGAAGCGTTTTGTGATCTTGGGAGCGGTTTTGGCTCTGGCAGTGGCTAAGCCTGGACTTTACAAAGAAAAGGAAGACTTCCAATTTTCAAGGAGCTCGTCAGATGAAGGATCTAAATCAGGGTTTTACGGCGCTCAGAGAGGAAACATGGGTGGAAATTACGAACGCGCTCATAACATGGACTCCTTAGCTCAAAATCAAATGGGCGGCCTTGTGCGACAAGTCGAAGGTGAATTAGGTGATGGTGCAAGACAGAGAGCTGGAAGTGTGTATACTGCTGCCAACTCCAGAGGTACTTATGGTTCGGGTCAATTTGACCTTAGCAACCTAGGTGGGCGTAACTTCCAAGAAGGTACTTCCTACGGCGACGCGCAGTCGCAATCAGCTCATTCGTCATCTTCAGCGTACAATGCTGCGGGTTACACCAATAGTCAATCACAAAATTCAAGGCACAGTGGATATCAAGCAACAGGATACTCAGGTCAAGCTACAGGATACTCGGGTCTAGCAACAGGGCACTCACGTCAAGCTACAGGATACTCAGGTCTAGCGACAGGACAATCAGGCCTAGCGACAGGGCATTCAGGTCTTAATCTTCAATCTGATGATCTTCAGGCACTAGATCAGACACAACGAGGCGGCCAGTATGACTACGGTAGACAAACAAGCCACGCTGCAGGATATAACGCGCAATCTGGTTACCAACAGCACGCTGCGTATGATACCAGCAATTCAAATTTACATTCTGGAGGCTATGGCTCAAATGTTCAAACTAGATTAATAAGTGCGACGCCAGTGAGAATTATCGTCAGACCAGGTACGAGAGTTGCTATACCCGTAGCTGCTCAAACGTACGATCTCACACATGGATCTAGTCTAGTCGATCAAAATTCCCTTAACAGCGAAGCTGAAGTTTTAAGTAATGATAACCAGCGTACTGTGTACAGACCTACCAATTCTAAGCACTACGAGTCATCCTACAACTATCGTAAGGAATGGGAAAAACATGATACAATCCCCTCAACCGTTATCTCACCTACTTCTACAGACAACCCCTTCCCAAAAAATAGTGAACTTTACGAGGACACCCAAGCGCTCACTGCTAGTGGTCAATATGATTCTCAGAGAGCACACTCGGTTTATAGAGGATATAATGCTAATGTTAAATCAACATCTGGACAATCGCGTTTTAATTACGACACACAACGCAACGGAGCGTCACTTACTAATGCCAACGCATATTCCGGAGCAGGGTATGGAGTAAACAACGAAGAAACTTCATCAGACTCTAGCTTAAATGCTAACGTGTATAGCATACAATCGCAATACGATGCAGACAGATATCATGGAGTTTCGTCAGATGCCTTGAGACAAACAGCTGGACTACATAGTACAGGACATAATGCGGCCGCTGGTTTAAACAGTCAAGTTGAAAATTTAAATTCAAAACCCAAAAGTTATCAATCAGCCTATTCATACCATAAATCATGGGAACGTCAAGGAGATCCCTATGTTATCAAACCAACATCCGGTGCATATTATGATGGTCAATCATCCTCTCAAAGATTGTCGACGGGTTCAGCACAAAATCTAGGATATTCATCAACTGGGTCACATTACCAGCATTCACACGCAAGCGGAGCGGACTGTGACGAGAACGGTCATATTCGGGTGGCTCGTTCTTATAACACTGATCAATTTCAAGAAACGCAGCAACAAAGTCAAAACCTAGAAGATTTTGGTCAGCAGCAACAGGCCCAGAACCTTGAAGATTTTGGTCAACAACAACAAAGTCAAAACCTAGAAGATTTTAGTCAGCAACAACAGGCCCAGAACCTTGAAGATTTTGGTCAACAACAACAAAGTCAAAACCTAGAAGAGTTTGGTCAGCAGCAACAGGCCCAGAACCTTGAAGATTTAGGCCAACAGCAACAAAGTCAAAACCTAGAAGATTTTGGTCAGCAGCAACAGGCCCAGAACCTCGAAGATTTTGGCCAGCAGCAACAAAGTCAAAATTTAGATTATTTTAGTCAGCAACAACAGAGCCAAAATGTAGATAATTTGGGTCAACAACTCGAGAAACAAGGGCAACAAGCGGAAGTTGTTTGGGACAAGTTTGAACAAGGTGGACAGCTGGCCGACAAAACATGGGGCGACATACATCACACTTGGGATAAATTCGAAGGTGTGGGTCAAAAACCTCAAGACATAGAAAAGCAACTGCCTACTGTTGAACAAAACAATCAAAGTAAGTGATGAAAATACATGGCAATTTGGCAATCTTTTAACACAAAATGACACAGTATCATGTTGTATTCTTCAAACTATTATTAATACCTATTTATACATAGTTTTAACAATTTGTAATTCTACTAATATAAATGTAATTTGTGTTTAGTCGAACTAACAAAAGAATAGATTATTATAATAGAAATACTCTGTTATTTAACCACATCTCATTGTCTTTATTCATTCCTCTTTAACCAGACAAGGCTTTATCTTTTTTATTAGACTTCTTAGTTTCTCAACTATATTAGAGAGACAATATGTATACTAATTTGGTGATTGGCTTTACTTAGTCAACTAGTAATTTATGAACGTTTTTATATGTTTGACTTAAAGCTTCTGTTAATTTCTTCAGACAATCACAACAGCTTTCATTAAAAAACATTTATTTTTCCACGATATTTAAAAATTCGTAGGAATTTAAGAAACATTTTTGGTGATGTTAAGTTATGAAATGAAAAATACGGCAAAGTGCGAGTCAGACTGGCACACACAGTGTTCCGTAGCAACAAACAATATTTTAACGTCCATGCATATGCAATTTTGCTTTTGAAAAACAAAGTAAGTGAGACGAAAAAGTCCGATATCTCCAAAACTATGGCTATTACGTTCTCATTCTTTTTTAATTTTCTTCATAAATACTTAAGAAACTAGAGGGGGCCATTTTGGATGCATATAATAATATCCACAATAACCATTGACTTATAAAAAAACAATTGGGAAGGTCCAACAATTTGTTTCCCACCCAAGATGATCTTTAATTTGGTGGTAAGTTTTTAAGACCCTGTAACGGTTATTTTGTTATGTAAAATACAGTACTAACAAAATAATTTCTAATAACATAATAGTACACAGGTCAGGGAATTTTAGATAAAAAGTCACAAAACCTATACTTTCGTAAATACCGCAAATCGGATTTTATCAATAAATTGTTGAAACAATAACTTTTCACTGTATTAATTCTGAAATAACTGATGTCGCATGATACATTTCTACATAAATTGGTGACGGATTGTTTATTACTTTGTGAAAATAACATTTTTTTTTTATACTAAAACAAAATAATAATATGCTGTACTCATTAACTAAATAAAAAACCATATTATGTAGTTTTCCAAATTAATACAACCTTCTTAATTTAGATGGACACGGACCACGCCCCCAAGGTATCGAAACTGAACAAAACAATATTCGTGAAGATCAACAAACACAGGATAAGTGGAGTTTCAGTCAGCAGAGCCAGGATAATCAACAAAATAATAATACCCAGGATAAAGATAGTGAACAATCCAACAAATTCAATCAGCAAGAGACAGAACCTCAACTGAGCAATGATGATATTTTAAATTTTCACCAACAATCACAAAAACATGGCACTGATCAAATGAGCGTATGGGATAAATTTGATATTGGATCCCATCAAACTACCCAGCAAAATAAATACAACAGTGAGCATACAAATTCTAGCCATCAAGTAAATTGGGGTAATGAGAACAACGGCAAACAACAAACAGTTGAACAACAGCAACAACAAAACAACTCAGATTTTTTTAACTTACACAATGAGCATGTCAACACACATACCAATCAGAATCAATTTAGGAACGAGGAAAACTCTTTTCAAGAAACTCATAAGTTGCAACAAAGCAGCAATTGGTATTGGTCTAATAACCACAGACAAGAACAGACTACAAACACAGACAGCTACTCACATGCCAATACTCTTGATACAATTTCATCAAACACAGCGCCTCTTTCTAGTTTGTGGAATAAATTAGGTAAATTTGAACAAACACTGTCATCAGGTAATGTGGATAATGGCGCCGGAAACTTCTTTTCGCAAGTACAGACGAGCACCCAGAACTCTACTGGAAATTTAATGCATGCACACCAGCATATAGAAAGCACTTCGCAGGAGAATCTGAATAGCCAGGATATGAAACCTTACAATGACTTGTTGCATGTTATTGAAAATGACAAAGGTTTGAATAAATCTAAAGATACAAAGAGGGAGAAAGAAAGCTCTTCAGACGTAGGTCGCGGAGATATTGGCCCTGAAGATTCATCAGATCTAAAACCGGTTAGCTCAGAGACAATACAGAATCAGAATGAAAATAGTAAAATAAATAATACAAATGAACAACAATATAACCAAGATGTTCAACTTCATGAAACCACACAAGAGCAAACTAATATCCATCAGCATCACAATTTACAAGAGCAACAGGATGTGCAAAAACATCCGCATGTTTTTTCACTACATGAGAACATCGAGCAATCAAATACACAAGATTCCAAAGAGCAACATAACTTAGAGCAACACAATGTACAAGCTTATGATGAAAGTTCAGAGCAACAAAATACACAAGGCTTTGCCCAACAAGAAAACGTAGAGCAAATAAATTTACATAAATTTGGAAAGGAAAGTAACTTGGAGCAACAAAACTTACATGACTTTGGAAGGGAAGGTAACTTGGAGCAGCAAAATGCACACGATTTTGGACAGCAAGTAAATTTAGAGCAACAAAATGTACATGATTTTGGCCATAAAGTAAATTTAGAGCAACAAAATCTACACGATTTTGGTCAGCAAGGAAATGAGGACCAACAAAATGTACAAGAGTTTGGAAAGCAAGATAACTTGGAGCAACAAAATTTGCAAGACTTTGGGCAACAAGTAAATTTGGAGCAACAAAATCTACACGATTTTGGGCAGCAAGTAAATATGGACCAACAAAATCTACGCGATTTTGGGCACCAAGTAAATATGGACCAACAAAATCTGCACGATTTTGGGCAGCAAGTAAATATGGACCAACAAAATCTCCACGACTTTGGGCACGAAGTAAATATGGACCAACAAAATCTGCACGACTTTGGGCAGCAAGTACATATGGACCAACAAAATCTGCACGACTTTGGGCAGCAAGTACATATGGACCAACAAAATCTGCACAATTTTGGGAAGCAAGTAAATATGGACCAACAAAATCTGCACGATTTTGGACAGCAAGTAAATGTAGACCAACAAAATGTACACGATTTGGTACAGCAAGGAAACTTGGAGCAACAAAACTTACAAGATTTTGGACAACAGGCATTTTCAGATCAACACAATTTAGAACATTTTGTATCTCAAGACAACCTGCAGCAACAAAATAAAAATCTAGAACTATTCAGTGAACACTCGGAACAATCTCATAAGTACACAAAACAAGAAAAAACAGGACAAAAGAAAGAAGAATCACAAAACCATCCTCCAGAAATAATTGAACAGCCCATAGATAAAAAACAAAACAATGATTTGCAGTCGGTTTCTGCTCAAACTCCAAGTACGGAAGTATCTCCTATAGAGCCAGTAACTGAACCAACTGGGTTCTGGAAGTCTGTTGGAAATAAATTCTCTAGTGCAAAGAGCAAAATTGCTTCATGGTTCTAAAGACATGCAAATGTAATGAATTTAGATATTCTTAAATAATATATTTATTCAGTTACCTAGTCATAATGATAATAAATGTGTCATGCATAATGTAATAATTAATAACGTTAAAGTTATTGTTAAATGCAAAATAGCAGTGTATGTGATGCGAAATAAATGTGTATGTTGGTGTAAATGCCATACAAAATAGTATTTCATGATTTATAAGGTGATATTTTTAAAATAAAACTCACTTCTGGTAGAGTGTGGAAATATTTGACAAAAGCCTGCTGCTGAACTGAATCTGTAAACAATATAATTAATTATATAATTATAATAATACAATAAAATGAAACCACTGTTTGTTAATAAAATTATTATAAATGACCTGAATTTATTTTTTTGATTTTCTGGATTGAATTATGGTAACAGTAAAGTTGACAATGAAACTTGTGGCATAGGGGTGTAGATTTGATCAGAGAACATTTGAACAAAGTAAATAAATAATGATACAAAGACTGGAGAATTGGGTAGGCCTATGTCCAGCAGTGGACGTCATTTGGCTGAAATGATGATGATGATGATACAAAGACAACAATTACAAAGGTATAAAAAAATACTTGTAAGTATTTTATTTGTGCAACCAAGAATAGATTTCATAATGCTAATAAGTCAGGAATAAAAAAAGCTGCCACATTTACAGAAGATGTTTTTAGGTACTACTTATTCAATTGGGGATTGGCAGGACAAAAATCATTTTACCTAGTGCTAAGTAGTATGTAAGTTCACAAATATCTTGTTTCATTTTAGTTCATCTGAAATTGCGTGCGTGCATTATCAGTCATCGGATGTTGGCGATGAGGCAAAAGAAATATGTAAGGATCATACCAGGAGGCATAGCATTCTTAAGTTTCTGCCTACTAAAGGCGTGAGTTTATTGATATATGCATGCCCAGTCTAGTGTCGCTAGATAAGACCATAAAAATACTTATTAAAGTTGAGATAAAGAAACAAATCAAGTTCTACTTGCAATCTTCGTGAGTACTTTAAATTCACTGAGAACACGCACAAACTGTACCCCACTGTATTATGCGTGTGCCCATTTGTTTGTCAAAAATATTCCAAATTGACCTTTCTTTAAATCGGATTATTGTGAGCAGTCCAGAAGATATATTATTATTATAGATTAGAAATGAGCTTTGAATACAAAAACATGATTTGCCTCAGATTGACTACTTTCATTTCAAGGAGACAGCAGAAGCAAATGCACACTTACCTAAGCTTAATGCTTGAATAGGTTGCAAAGAAGACATCGCTTGTTTTAATTATAACCACTTTTTATTAAAAATAACAATGAATTTCTACCAACAAAACAAACTTGATTTTTTTGACAGTTTAAGATTTAGATTTTTGACAATTCGACAAATCCCGCCAATCCGTCGGATTTAATGTTGCCGTAAAAAAACTACACGAGGCTGATTTATTTGATAAATGAATGCCATAGTATTACAATAAAACGGTAAAATAAACAAAATAACAACAAACTATGAAAGTACATCAAAACCAGGCCAGCCAGCCCTTGGGGAACGGAAAGTGTTTAATTAAAAAAAATATTCAAATGACGGCTGTCAGGCTAAGAACGGTCCCACCAGGTACCACATAATATTAATATGGCCATTCGGTCTCCTTCAGTCAGTGTGAACCGCTCGTTGGAGGCTACTACCAGTAGCCTTATTGTTTTATCTCCGGTCTTCCATCTTGCCATGCACGCGTATACCTTCTGCTTCTGCCCATCTTAGTATTATAAGTACTTCCAGACAATGCCTAGGCGAACGCCTAATTATGTCTGAAAAAGCTGAGTTTGCGCTCTAGGCAGATTGTGTAAAGCCAAATACCTCCAGTATGGATTTATTCTCCACCAACACCACATTTCGAAAACATCGATCTCACAGCTCACTATTTTCACGATATTATTAAAAGCCTTGGTTTCAGTATGTTGAAAATATTTAAAAAGTCCACTCCTTCCAATTGAGATGTCAACGTCGAATTCGAAAGAAATGTCAGGTTGCCTTTGTATTTTATATTCGAAGTGTTGGAGTAACTTTATTCATATTCTAGTTTATTTTGTTAGCGTAATATGTTGATATTCAAGTGTGGCTTGATAATTCTAACATCAACGTACATTGTATCGTAAGTAACATTATATTGCATTCCACATTGTTGATTTATTGACTACTTCTGTTTTTTGTTTAGTATGACGATAATTCGCAAATAAAAAACAAAATCAAATGTCTATTTGCCCAATAAATTGTGCCACCTAGGTAGCACGTTCATGCCACAAGTATTGTTGACTACATTTTGAATTGTAGTAGTTATCTTGGGAAACTTACGATACGTTCTTTGCTACTTTCACTTTCATTCGGAATGCATTAGTTATTTATTTTTTATAGTAACAAATTGCTTTCTTTATGTTTCAGTCTGTGTTTCCAAGTTTCGCAAGACACAAATTCTTTGGATACTGGCCTTGCTTTTTTGTTCATAGCCAGCGGAGCAATTGGTGAGAGGGATTTATGTCTATGTTATATAAAGACAGTGTTGAAATGTAGGAGTAATAACATGAATGCACTATGACTGCTACGTGTTTATAAACTAATATTGTTTTTAAAAATTGAAGCAAATAATTAAATTTAAATCTGACCATTTAAAGAAAATGTCAATGATTTGTTTATTTTTAAGCTTTTAACTTGGATAAACTTCAGTTCTATGCTTATCATACAAGTGGGGAATAAAGCATGTAACCATATATATTTATATTTGTATGTGTCATAAAGTTTTAATAATAGTATATTGATTCTCATACTTTTTGTCAGTGTTCTGATTACGTTTCAAATTAAATTGGCTCAGAATTTGCCTTATTTTTCATACCTAACATTAACAAGTCATCAAGATCCTCTTGCATGGTCAATAAATTGTTCTTAACATTTTACCATTAAGGTAATAAACTAAAGTGCAACTGTTTGTTAAAAAAGCGGGAATTGCATTTGGATGATTTTATTAGGATCATTAAACTTTTCATAGTATAAGATGTCAAGGGGTCACTAATTGAGATATTTGAAAGGTTCTTATGGCATTATAACAACTTTGTTAGTCAAGGATAGTATGCAGTGATGAACTGAACTGTTGTTGTTGTTGGTCCCAATAAAGATTCATCACACAGATTTCTGAGATCTTTGACTAAATAACTATTATAGTCGCATCCCATATACCTCATCTTTTTATTATCATCATGGTTTAATTTTTGTATCATTATTCATTACTAATAATTTTGTGCTAACAATGTGTCTTTTTACAGCTGGCAAAATATTATATGACAGATACCAGCAAATACATATACTTGGCTCATTAACACCAAATCCAAATGTTACTTCATTTGCAAATAGGATAGCTTCCTTTTCAGCCTCATTCCTCTCTCTGGGCTTCCTGGTATATTTCTTCCTTTTCCTGTTTAAGGTAAGATCATCATTAATTAACGAATTAAATCAAGCATCTCAAGGATAATAATAAACTAGAATTTTTGTGATTTTAAATCGTAACAATATATTTAAAGTTGTTCTCAGAAATTTATCTGATCCAATATACTAAAAAGGTACTCATTATGTAAATTAAATCATAATTATTATGTGTATAATCATCTAACTAACTAAATCTAACATGAGATTAAACTGTCTCAATAAAAAATGTTAGCAAAAATATCTGTAACATTCATCTTTGTTATTGCATTATAACTCTTGGGCATTTCATAATAAACAACACATTACTAATGTGAGTTTGAAATATTTATGAGCATGAAGTAAATCTCATTTGCAAGTACAGTTACACATAACTTATATCATTGTTTGCAGGTGGATAATCATTGCCTCACGGCATTGAATATTTTTATATGTGGATTTGGCACTTTATACATTTGGATGCAGGTATGTTAAATTAATTATTATGTATCTTGTAGCTATATCTTGTATGTACTTTCAAGAATTCCTTTCTAATTGATCATGATAATGAAATTTTAATTAGGCAAGGTTTCATATTCATTTAAAAAGATAGATGTTGCAATTAAAAAAGTTGGCAACTCTTGCAAAATTAAGTTTTGTAGCGGAATACCCATTCCTTTCATTTAAATTAGTGCGTACACCGTTGTTTGTGACCTAATCAAAACATATTTCACAAAACTTTTGATGCCCTCAGTTTACGTGTGCGTGCATTCTGCAATTTTTTTTTTATAAATTATGTACAAATGTACCTTTATTATGGGGGGAAAAAAGGAAGGTGTTACCCACCTTTTTTCAATTCAAGCGCGAGGAGAGTTTTGATTGGGTGTTAAAATTTGTGGAAATGGATCTGAAGAGGATGCTATCTGAAAGTTGGAAATATCGCAAAATTAACTTTCAAATATTTTGCCCTTTTGATAAATAAATAAAAAATCCTGTCTGTAAAAAGTTTCCTATTTAATTAATTATAGATTTTTGACAGCCATTACAGGTTGCCAGTTGCCCGAAAGCCTGACAACCAGTCTTAGTATTTAGTAAGGGGTATCGTATTACTCAGTGCTAACCGGTGTTGGTCAGATAGACAGCCGCTCCATGTAAAATATTGGTATTGAGCTGAATTGGCTACTTGACTACTGTTAAAAATTCACGAAAATGTTATGTCATTTCAAAGAACTTACAGCAATAACATGATGTGTGAAAAAAGTAAGAAAAACGATCAGAAAATGGCTTAGTTTTAACTGATTTTAAATGACGAGTAAGACAAAGACAGCGCTATATGAACGTGATGTTATATTTCATACCGCCAAAGTATTGTCACGGTCACGTAGTACAAATGGCCGTTTCGCGCGACAAGGATAGAAAGTGCCCCCACCAAAAACTTCTAAAGCATGTAGCTACTCCATTTTATGATCGATTTTATTACTTTTTTACACATCGCGTTATTTCTGTTAGTTCTTTGAAATAAAATAACATTTTCGTGACTTTTTACCAGTAGTCAAATAGCCACCGACCCCTACATAGTTCGTAACAGGTTTGGCAGATGACGATGATGTTAAGGGTGTTCTGTAGGGCAAAAAATACGAAATCCACGTAGTTTTTTAATGTAATTTAAAATAATGTTTGTTGTTTCAGTGCATCCTCACAACTTATACCTCGACTCTGTTTTATGATAAAAATTTAACAGTGTTTCGGCAATGCCTTGCCAACTTGAGCTTCCTTCTTCTGATTTTAATGGCAATATTTGGAACAGTAACATCATTTTTGCCATTGAGTAAGTAACGCATATTATATTTTGTAGCATTTGGTTTTACGTCGGACACAAGAGATCGTTAAACAACGGGAGCGTCGGCATTGATCCATGACCTGTATTTAACTGTGGCATCCCATATGAAGTCACCAACAAACATGAATTTTGTTTCTATTGAAATCTAATAAAGTCCGTATAATATTTGCCCCTAAACTAAAAGGAGAAAGAGTATACTTTTTTAGTCTCTTTACTTACTTTGACTTTTTTTTCAATTTCAGATGGTTCCAGCACACTTTACTTCTGTTTTATCGTGACTTCCCTATGTAGCAATATATTAGCAGCAATATTTTGTGTGTTTATACTGACTTTTGAAAAAGAGTATGAATATTTTGCTGAGGTAAGATTAATTAACTGCAACTGCTTTTCATTACTGTTTTGTTTTTCTTTTCTATCCTTATTATCTCTCATTAATTGCTTTATCGATTTTCAGGGTTTACGATCAGAGCTTCTGATCGACGATGGTAGTTCCTTGGACAATGCATCATTGTCGGACATGGATAGCATATTTGGGGCTCAAGAATCAACTTCAAGTACAATCGTCATAAAGGGTAACATCAGCTGCGCCAAGATCTCCTGACCCGAGGCCGTGCCCGATACGGGCACGGTACTTCAAAAATCGACTGCCGGCACTCCAATGTCGCCTTCATACGGCAGCTTCGGTAACACTAAGATTAATATCGATACTATTAAGCAAAATAATATTAACGAACAACGAGATGAAGTTGACGCTCTTGAAGACAATGACAGTGGAATGTCTTCAGAGGAAACTGACGACTCTCTCAAACTTAACATAAGTCCTAACAATAATGATAACGTAAGTAAAAACTTAAGTTCAATTGTGGACGATAAACAAGAAGTAATAACGAAGTGCCTAACTATAGAACCTCATTGTGCTGAGCACAGGAATGAGATTCCGAGCTGTTCAACCGCTGTTAATCATGTAAGTGTTTTTATTGAAGACGCGGAGGCCGGGTCCCATCCGGCGGAGCCTAAAGATCTGAATGTTGGTCAAAAAGTTTCGGATTATATTGTGATAGATCTGACATGTGATGTCGACAATGTACGCGCATTGTCTAAAGGTAAAAATAAAAAGAAAAAGGTTGTCGGTACAAAAAAGCGTAACATTGATTGTGATTATTCAAGTATACCTAGTGTAGAATCGAGCCAAAGTTTAGTTCCTGTAGCGAACAACGAACTTGTTAATACCGAGAACCAGAAGTTGCTCAGCTTATCTCTGTCAATACTTCTCGCTGCCCTGTTGCAAGCGATGCGCTGTTTCGCTCAGTTCTTAGAAGATATTGTGGTTCCTCAACGGTAATAAATAATTATATTGTGTTCCTTTGTATTTTTGGTGCAGTATTCACTAATATATTACTTATCTTAAGATAACGAATTATGAATGACATTATATTTAATTACATTGTACTGATTTTGTTTTATTTTAATGAACTATCAGCGTTAAAGGAAATATTGAGCCGAACGAATAGTGTTTTAAAAATGTTCTGAGTCTGACATCCAAATATTATACAAACAAATCTATGTTTATTTTGATTTCAGTACATTGTTCAGTCTGTTTGTCTCGCTATTTTTGACATCCACGTAAGCGTGTTAAGAAAGCCTCCTTCAATAAATTCTACACGTCATAGTAAAGTTCGATTGGTTTGATCAGGGGCATAAAAAGATACAAGCAAGGGAATAATCAAACAAAAGTAAAATTGTTGTAATAATTTAATAAATTATTTTGAACATTACACAAACGCTAAATTCACACACATCAAATAACTTAGTGAGGTTATAGGTCGTACACTAACTGATTATTTCTATTTATTGTCTGAATATTATTTCACTAGCTTTTCAGAGTGATTGCTCGTTGATCACTGTAATCAGTCTATTGTTTGTGTTATGGCACTTTTTCTTCCACTTGATCGAGTTTTTGGAGTGAATCTCTGGTGAGTCGTCATGGCGCTCAGGGATGGTAGATGCTTGTGGCGAAGAGTTGGCCACGACAATGGACCAGCGTCGCCCACGCCGCTCGTTGAGAGTCGGTAGCTCGGCTATTAGATTGTTTTCGTATTCACTTAACATTAAATAGTTTTCGACCTGCAAGTAAGATTTTGGCATTAGTTGGTTGATAATAGAAGTCGTAAGCACGACCTCTTGATGATTGTTCTTTTAGGGCTGGCATTCGAAGGTAAACAAACCAACTCAGTGTTTAGGTAATCTGAGGCGAAACGTTAAATTTCTGAATCCATTATAATGGAACCATAGTTGCGTGGTGTGATAATCTAAAATTTATATAATCTCATCTCATCAACATCCTATATGCGGACGCCAGTCGCCACACACACGACGAGTGGCATGGGAAGTAGCGAGGAAAGGAGGCAGAGACATACTGTGGCCACTTTACTCGTCATGCCGCACTTCATGCTCCTCGTCCTGCCCATCGTTTCGGTTTTTGTTTTTGGTGGAGCGACGCGATTAATTGCGCGAGTAGAGCAGTGTGGGCAGAGCGGGCAACATCGCGGCAAATAGCGGCAGCGCGAGGAGCAGAGCGATGAGCAGCGCAAGGAGCATAGTGTGGCGACCGCATTGGATTCTAAAGGATGTTGCCCTGCATTGTCACTATCGCATGTTACCTACATATACCTAAGTAGAGTCCAAAAGTACAGACCTTACAAAAACTGTTTAGTTATTACCTTATTACAACTAGTGATACAATCACCCCCGCAGTCCAAGTCCTCGAGTAGATGCTCTGGTATGTCCAGATCAAGATCGAGGTCCAGGCCGCCTTCCTCGCTAATGCACGTCAGCTCTGGCGGCACGTTTGGCGGCGGGGAGCCCAGGGTGCCAGGCCGAATGCTGTCCAGCAAGAGGTCGCGACCCGATCGACCTGGTGCTACGAATTCTGCTCCTAGAACTATGAGAGGATTTGCTGAAACTTGGGGCTTAGAGAGAGAATGGTCTGAAAAAATAAAAACCGACTGCCCAAAATTATCTGCCTCCTACTTAAATGTCTACGTTTAATTAACCATTTGATTGCCACGGTTGGGTATAGCCGACAAATAAAAACGTGCACAATACGCCAAAAAAACGTCATTTTTCTTAACTTTTTAACTGTTGTTTAATAGAAAGTAGTGTCAAATAAAATATAATTTTGTAGGTATTTGTCCCTTGGCGTGTGAGGGGCTCCGATGCGTTTATGCTCTGGCGTTCAAAAGGTTAAAAAGCCCAAAATAAACGAAAAAAATAATTAACTCTGTACTTTCAGACTAACGGCAAAATCTATATTTTAATTAACTTTTGGGCAGTCGTAGAAACAGTGTTTTGACTCTGCGGCGTTACATTTCAAAGCCTCGGTCGGAATGTGACGCTGAACAAAACAATCTGCTTGTATCCCTTGGTACTTAAAAGTAGGTATTCTACTCTTTGCCTATACCATGCGCACAAGGCCTAGGAATCTACACTACTTTTCTCCAAAAACCTTTCTTAATAATCAAATGTTTTACCTAAGGCGGTGGCTGCGCCTGCGGCTGTACGCGGTTCATGTTCGCGACTCCGGCTGCGTCGCGACGGCTCGCACGTTGACTCACAGTTTGCAGTTCCACCGTTTTCTCTGCAACACACAATTGTGTAACATAAAGCACTATTTATGAAATTTCAGGACGAGTTTGCATTCTGAACGCAAGAAGACTTGCTCGGGATAACCAACAGGAATGAGGGTAGGTAAAAATTGTCATTAAAAGGAAATGATCTCTGTAAAATCTTGTTATAAGCAGTTGTACTTTTAAATTAACTATAGGTGTGTCCTAGTTATGCCCGTTGAATGAATTGACACCCTATGCAAATGTTACAGCCATTTAATTAATAGGTACAACTGCCAAAAACAGATTTGTTTAAAGTTACGGTCAGCAACAGAAGTAGGTAGCTTAACGTTTCGGAATTTTAATTATTTGATGTTCAGGACTCAAGCAATTTATTTAGAATGTTTCAGAAGATTATTATTTAACATATTCCTTACTCTTCAATAACTTGTTAGTAACGAGTAATATCTTAATATATGTAATAAGTTTTTATTAAAAAACCGGCTTTGAAACTATAAGTAGTGTTAATACTTCTGATGCTCACTGTACTTCTTGGTAGTCAAGTCGCTTAATAGTTAATTTCCCTATCAGCATAACTTATATCCAACCAACACTTTTTATAAAGCTATACGTACTTGGTGTGTTTGTGCGCTACACTGCGCCTATGAAGATCGATACAGAAAAGAGATAAGGATCCGATGAGGGAACAAGTCGAGCTGAAATAGTAGCCCGCTTTACCGCCGCAACCAACGTTTATGTAACCTGAAAATTTAAGAATAGGTTGTAAGATTCAGAACTTCCAGACAAAACTATATTCCTGCATGGTCAAACCGAGCATTTCTCTCAGCAGACAGGTCAGTCTGAACCTGGGCAGAAACGTGATAGTGGCCGTCCCTCTCCTGCTTTTAATGGACACAGGCTACTTCATTGCGAGAGGGGGTCGGTTCTTAACACTGGCCGTTTCAAGTGATTGAGATAGATGATTTTAAAATTATCGATGACAATGAAACCAAGCAGGTTGCATGCATTTCGAGGCACTTCATAACAATCACGACCGCTTGTTCAGAGTGTCAAGTCTCGAGTGTCTTTTGATCCATTTATGGCATATGAGTATGATTAAGGGCAGACATGTTATGGTCATAGATTTATGGTATAGTTTAGGTTGCACCTCACCTGAAAGCGGCACCCCTATGGCGATGGGCACGGCCTGTGAACACTGCACGAAGCCCCATGTCCGCGCGAAGTTGCGCGAGCGCACTCGCTCGTACGTGTACATCTTCAGCGAGTAGTGGTAGCCTCCGCAGAATATACCTGGAAGTAGGGTAAACTTAGTACTATGTTAAAAGTACGGGTAAAATATTATTTAGAGAATATCAAATGCTTTGTAACTGTTTCGTACATGCGTTTGCTACAAATCATGCATAAAACAAGCTTGGGTCTGAAATAATAGATTAGATATGTTTGGAATGCAATATAACCTGCACAGTCGTTACCATTTAGGTATTTTACCAAGGCAAAACTTTTATCTCTGTACCTACACTGAAAACTGAAGCCGAAATGACCAAACAAAAGTCTTAGCTCTACATCTAAAATAACCAGTCACAATCATAATTACCGTAAACCCAAGCAAACAGGACGTATCCCCGATAAGACCCTTCGACGGCCGTCAGAGCCATAGTGGCTAGACCACACACGAACACGGCTGCCTGAGTGAGATACTGGCGGGCTATCCTGCATTCTGCTGAGTTCTGACGGACGAGGAGACCGAAAGCCGCGCAGCCTACTGCCCAGGCTAGGCCGAGGTACGCTTGCAGAAGTTCCACTGTATCGCCTAGACCTGGAAGACAAGAAGGAAGAAGACTCTTAAATTTTTATGGGAGAGGAAATCGAAGATCTGACATAATTTGATTACTGGGTACCTGGGTGTCTAAAATGGCCGCTTTAGTAGAATCGTAATATGAATCATGTTAAAAATTTAAAATTCTTAAAATGGACTTTATAGGTATAGACATTAAGTCCATTTTAAGAATTTTAAATTATAACGTGATTCATATTACGATTCTGCGTGGATTCTGTTAAAGCGGCCATTTTAGACCCGTTGTTCGTTCGTAATTTGTACAATGTGTAAAACGTAAGCTTCTTCACTAAGAAACTATGTTGAACTAAATTGATAAAAGGACTCGCCTTCTTCTTCAGCATGGTAAGCCAAATAGAATATCGGTGTGTTGATACCAAACGCCGATATACCAGTGGACATGAGCAAAATCCTCACTGTCTTTGACTTCAACGTGGAGAAATCGAAGAATGGCTGCCGGTCATCGGTCTTGTTTCTGTCTTTCATCTTCCGTTTGATCTTGTTTTGGTTCTTAAGGTGCAATATCGCTCGTCTCTGAGGGTGATATAAGGACGCTGATCGATAAAACGTGCCCAGTATGAAAGTGGCGAACACTACTCCCGTCACTGCCTGCAGTCCTAAGCGCCAGCCAATCGCTCTGAAAGTTTATTTAAAAAGTTGATTAAGTGGGGGTCTTTATATTTAGGTACTGCTAAAATAATATTTGTGCACTGAAAAATCAAATAAGAACTCAGACGTAGGTAACGCCTAAATATGTTAACGGCTTTCTTAAAGATGCAATGCTTTCTTGTTAAAATAGGTAAATACTTTTTACTCGACTGTGGCGAAGTCCAAAAGGGAGGGTTATTTATTAGGTACCTAAGTACCTAACTAGGTGCTGAAGGATTACGATTACTAACGGCGAAAAAATACACAGCAATTAATTATTCCCTTCAAAGAAAAAGTTCTCTAAGATTTCCAAAAAGACTCAATATTTACCTTATGGCACTTTTGATGAAGGTGGACATGACGGCGATGCCAAGTCCGCTGCCGCTGACGATAAATATCTCGACGAACTCCCGTCTCCGTTTGAAGTATTGCGCCACCATCAGCGTCGAGCAGTCCCGTGTCAGGCCCACGCCCACACCTACCACCGTCCCTGGGAAGAAAGGAAAACTAGGTATTTAACACTTTACAACCCAGTTTAAATTACTTATCCATTTTTATTTCGATGAACAATATTCCAAAAGAACTCCGTTTGCAATTTTAAATTCAAATTATATAAATGGCTTGCTGATATCCGTTTTTTTACCATGAAATAATTCCTTGATAAAAAAGTATTAGATAGATAGGTATGAGTTCTAAGAAGTCATATAAGTTTATTAGTTTTATTTTAAGCATCTATTATGAATGGATCCGAAATCATAATTTATAGTGCACGCTAGCACAGGTGCACTCTATGTTCCTTTTCTCTCATAGTCCGATGGGACGGCAATCTGTCACGACCGGAGAGAGATCAGGCGCAGGACCAACGGCTTAACGTGGTTTTCGAGGCACGGGTACCAGTATTATACCGCCAACTTTCAAACCCCGGGCTACTAGTGAGAAATTTCTAATGAAAAACCTAATAGCACTTTTTGCCTGACCCGGGAATAGAACCCAGCTCCACGCCCAACCCCCGCTCAGCAGTTGCGCTTTGTGATCACGAGACCAACGGGGCAATTAGGTAACTTTTTCGTAAATAGCTATCTATGCATTCGTATAGGTACAGGTACGATTGACTATTCAGTGTTATCGAAGTGATTATTTGGGTAGATAAACTGAAACTGTAGTAAAGTATCTTTCGATCCTAAAAAGAAATCCTCCCAATCAATTAGAAACTCATTATTTCTCTCAATCAATTATTTTTTGTTTAATCAAAGTTGACTACAAATGTAGAATTTTATAGTTAACGAAAAAAACAACGGTATTTTTCTTGCACTGCCTATAATCCTTTCTCTAAAACAAAAGAAACGTCTACCTACAACTACTCGTAAAAGTTCCGATAAAATCAGTCTAGCTGTTTCGGAAATTAACCGAAACACAGAGACAATGACCCTCCTTTTGGGCTTCGACCCAGTACGGTAAAAAATTAAAATACCTAATAGTTTTTTGTTATAAGTGCAGTTGGAGGTCTTTCAAAACTACATACATCATTCATAATTATATTATTCTTCACTAAAAACCGAATATTTTGAAATAACATGCATACACTTCAATTTAATGTATTTGTATAGATATTGCAAACAAAATAAACTTAACTAACACCTATGCTATGCTAACTCATGGAGGTTTTCCTTTCTCATCTTTCCGACGACATCGTTTATTTATTTATCTAAAGACTTTGGAAGGCTTACAGCTAGATAAATAAATAACAGTATAATTATCAGACAGTTATTAGTTATTTATCTACTAAGTTATTATGTGGTTATACTGTAAGGATACGCACGTAGCAATTTTCTCCATCCGCGTAGCACAGGGAATCTTTTCTTTGCTACGCGCGCCTACGAAACGACCTACGAGAGTCTACGAAAAAAATACTTCGTACTAACATATTGTTGGTAGCCAAAGTTGTAGTAAAATTAGTTAATTTATAACGTTTAGCGAAATTCGCGAGTTTTGAACAAAATCCCAAAACAAACAGTTTAATTAAAATGGACTTAAAAAGGAACAAACACTTTATAATGTAAAAAGTGCCACTATATTTTAAACGACTTCTTGAATGATACTTTAATTTAATTGTAATTTCTAAACCTCTCTAAATCTAACCTTTCTAAGCTAACCCATATTCGGACAAATAAATGAATTTGAATTACAAGTTGCATATTGCACTGGGGAAGTTGATATCACCTCGTGCAGGATATCACCGTTTGTTAGGATTTTACAAGGGGACCAGTAATATGACATTGACAAATCATCTTGATACTCCCATTCCCAGGCACTACCAATTTGCTTCAAGTCTTTCTGAATGACTAGTATTAAAGGGGGGTATATCTCACTCAACGATAGATTTATGGTTAATTACATTTGAATGCAAATTAATTACTCAGTACGTATTTATAACTACCATTGGCGTGTGCAGTTAAATTGATACCTGTTATAAATGACTAGGTAGGTACTGGTATCAAATTATACCGTAAATTAAGCATTTAAATTTACATATTAATTACGTACCTACATATTTAAAACACCTAAATTAAGTAAGTAAGTAAGTAATATTTATTTTGTTTAAACATGGTGTACATGATACATTACAAGAAGGATAATAATGGGATACATAAGTTCTATCATGTTTAGCCACATGTCGCGGCGTACAAATCGGTTGGAAGAGATGGTGCTTAAACCGTGATTATATTCAACCAAAAATGACGTTATATAAATTATGTAGACACTTGAAAAAAAAAAAAACATAATTATTCATTAAAGATGAGAGG
The DNA here is from genome assembly GCA_932274075.1 of Diarsia rubi. Classification (NCBI taxonomy): domain Eukaryota; kingdom Metazoa; phylum Arthropoda; class Insecta; order Lepidoptera; family Noctuidae; genus Diarsia; species Diarsia rubi. Next base: position 10,314,136 of record OW026424.1, on the reverse strand, counting down.
AAGGTATCATTACAATTTAGCAGCATATAGCCTTATTTCATTCATGCTTAATTCGACATTATTCTCGAGACATAAAACTGTCTTGAGCAGTCTCCTCCCATCACTGTAACTAATGTAGAAACCCAGTCACATGTTACATACACAGAATTAACGCTCTGCCTTGCTCCGATAAGCTAAATAGTGTGGAAACACGAACAGAATTAAATCGACTGAAATACGAGCGCAAAAGTCTTGAAAAAATATATGAAATACACGCCTTTTAGTGGTGTGCACAAACTGTTCAATAGCATTAGACATTGCAATCATGTTTATTCAGTACCCGGACTTTGTGGAGATAAAGCTGCATCAGATTGCGGTATCGAGACGATGTCGTCTATTTTCTTTTCATGAAACGGTTTAGCTTGATCTTACATGGGTATTGAATACTTATATAGCGATAAATCTTATCTGTTTTGCAATAAATAATAATGACAGCCTGATGAAATATTGGCTCTTAAATGTACAAATTTATTGTTCATGAGTTATTTTCACAAAAGACGTTTAAATGCCATTAAAGGTCTTGAAATTTACTGGGGTTGACCTAACAAAGAGATACCTATAAGTACATATACCTACAGTAGAATCCATTGTAAGCGTTGAATAGACAAAAAAATAAGACTATTCTAAGCAGTCGTTGGGTATTACCAAATATGTATATTGCAGCGGTGGCCTAGTGTTGTTGGCCCGAATTACAAGCAATATGTCGTGGATTCGAACTCAAGTAGGCGCTACTTTATGTAATTTATTTCCTCATTACTATTCTCAAAACGGAAAAATTAAACATAGAAAACTTGAACCAAAAATTGAAGACATGTGACATCCTCCAACCTGCACTGGCCTGCGTGCTGGATTATAGCCCATTCCCTCTCACAGAGAGGAGGCCTGTGTCCCAGCAGTGGGAACATTATAGGCGGATTTTGCTATGTTATGCTTTTGCGACCGTTCATTATAAAACCAATTTATTAGTTTTTTTTAATACCTTGGCAATGTCGTCTCGGCAGAAAAAAAATTTACCTACCTACCTAATGAAATGAAAGTAAATAATATTATCCTGAAATATATATTATATTTACTGTTTATTTAATTTCCTACAGAACAGACCAGAAAAGAAATATCCTTTTTTTTTTTTTTGTTGGCGGGTGGAAAATCATCGAATAACCCCTCCCGCTCTTGGGCAGAGCGAAAGGGAGTGTCAGACTTCTACTGACTAAAAACCACCCATGTTCCTTCTTAGCCCTCTATGTCGAGGCCGCGATAACCGTTGGACTACCCGCGGCCCCGACAGGCGTCGGCCCTTTCGGGCCCCTCCCATGTTGCTGACATCGTATCGACAGGCGCGCGTGGAACACGAACGCGCCGTCGACACGGCCTGTTTTCGTCGTAAGACGGACGGACGGCGAGTTAGCCCATCACTCACCGTCCACAGGCCCGCGTCTACGGTGGCCGGAGGTCATCGCGGGACCCCCGACGCCCGGAGCGCCTCCCGCGGCGGCTGGGACGAGAGGTTCTCTCCCTCTCGCGTTCCGCCACCTCCTTCGCTAGCATCACTGCTTCGCAGAAGGAGGCGACGGCGTCCCATTCCTCCTCGCCCCGGACCATGGCTTGCACCAGGGCCGGGCGCGAGAGGTCGCCGCCGCCGATCGCCGCTACGAGAACACGGCGGGGCTCCGCCCAAGCGGGGCACACCTCCACTGTGTGCTCCACCGTGTCCTCCGGCCGATCCTCACAATGGTGGCATCCGGGCGTTTCCTCCCGCCTGATTCGGTGCAGGTACCTCCCGAAACAACCGTGTCCGGTGAGGACCTGCGTCAGACGGAAGGTGAGGGCGCCGTGGCGCCTCTCAAGCCACTCCTCAAAGAGGGGACTTACCGCCACTATCGTGGCGTGCCCTGCACGGGGTTGCGACAGTCGCTGTCTCCATGTCGCCATGAGATCGCACCGGAGGTCTGTCCGCTGCGCAGCAATTTGCCGCGGCAGCGGAGTGACCCCCCGGCGCAGCGCCTCCGCGCGCCATTGATGCAGGCGCGCGAGGACTATCGCCTCCAGATCCCACGGCGGCAATCCGGCAAGGAGGTTCGCCGCTTCGCGGGAGATCGTGCGGTACCCCCGTACCGTCCTTACGGCCATGACCTTTTGGGGCACGTTCAGGTAGTGGGCGGCCCGCTTCCTCAAAGCAGGCGCCCACACCGGCGCCCCGTAAAGGGCCATGGACCGCACGATCTCCGCGTAGAGCCTCCGGCAGGAGGCGTTTGGCCCCCCCAGATTGGGCAAGAGCCACCTAAAGGCAGCCCCGGCCCGCTCCAGTCTGGGAGCCAAACGTCGGAAGTGCTCCACGAAGTTCCACCGGCTGTCGAGGACGAGTCCTAGGTACTTCAAAGTACACTCGACGCCGATGGGAACCCCTCCCACCATTAACTGGGATCCCGACGGCAACGCATTCCCACGTCCATGGAAACCCATGGCCACCGACTTGTGAAGCGCCACCTCGAGACCCAGCTGCCGGATCCTCTCTACGACTATCGCAACCCCGCGTGTCAAATTGTCGGCCGCCGCCTCGTACGACCCACCCTGAGCTAGCACCAGCGTATCGTCCGCATAGCAGACTACGCTGACGCCGCTAGGGAGGTCGGCGCGCAGCACCCAGTCGTAACCGATGTTCCACAAGGGCGGCCCCAGAACCGATCCCTGTGGAACACCGCACGACATCCCTCGCCGGTTCCACTGTCCGTCCTGACCAGGGTAGATGACAGCCCTGTCTGTCAAATAGTCCCCGACCATACGACGAAGGTAGGTCGGCACCCGGTGATACCGGAGTGCCTCCCTAATGCAGCTCCAGGGCATAGTGTTAAAGGCGTTGGCGATGTCGAGAGACACCGCCAAGACCACACCGCCCCGAGAGACCGCAGCCCCCGTCGTGAGGGCTCTCACGCGCATGATGGCGTCCACCGTCGAGCGCCTCTTGCGGAAACCAAACTGGTGTTCCGCAAGATCCGGACCCATTCCCTCCAGGTGCTCGGCGAGGCGGTTTGCAATTACTCTTTCAAAGAGCTTGCCCACCTCGTCGAGCAGCACAATGGGCCGGTATGCGGACGGCGAGTCCGCCGGGCGCCCCGGCTTCTGGATGAGGACCAGCTTCCCCGTCTTCCAACGAAGCGGGAACTGGCCTCTTTCCATGCATGCGCTTAAGAACCCCTCTAGTCGGGGCCCAAGAGCCTCTGAGGCCAGGACCCAGGCTTTGCCAGGCAAGCCATCGGGTCCCGGGGCGAAACAAATAGACCTTACGTGAGAGTAGGAAAAGTAAGTACCTAGTTATAAACACAAATCCGTTTTTTCCACAAATTCTTTGATATTTCAGTATTATTTGTCTTTCCTAAATAGGAGTTTTTATGAAAAAAGATTTACAAACATAGAACAGTAGCACTATGGCTTGTGGCATTAAGTCCGCCTATGTACCGCATGTTTGTGCATGAAGTTTAAATAAATAAATAAATAAACAGTACCTAAATAAACCTACCTAACCTCAAGAAGCCATATTACCCTAGTGAAGTTCGGTCGGTGAAGTCATCAATAAATTGCACTTTCACACAGTTATCAATAATAGCAATCAATTTGCACCACTGCTACTGGCAAGCCGTCGATCATTTAATTTTTACCAACCTGCAGTATTAAATTTCGCAAAACATTTCACTTTCCGTAAAGGTAGAGTTTCGTCAAAAATGTCCGACTTGATAAAATTATGAAATAATTCTTAAAGTTTTTTTTTTATTACATACCATTAGAAAGCTCACACACTAGGGATGTTTTGCTAGAATTGGAACTCCTCAATCATTTTTTTTTTAATGCAAGTTGAAATTAAGATTTAAGTATTTTTTTACATCTTTCTGTAAGTTTGAGCACTCATAACTTTTTTTCTAGCTAACATCTGAATAAAGTAATAATTTTATAAGAATCTGCCAACATAAAAGATTAAAAAAAAAGATTAAATATTGCCTGTTTTACTAATTTTTGATTAAAATTACACTTTAAAGTTAAGAAAGTGGTGAAACAAGAAGAAAGAAAACATTTTTTTTTAAATATCCAGTGTGCCAGGACCAAATAAATTAGGGCTGAGTAAGTAGCAGATGACCCCACCTATCCACCATTTTCGTATGTTCAACGTTCTGCCAAACACCCTGTATATGTAACTAAATAATAGAAATAAATAATTCTATGCTATGCTATGCTATGCTATAAATATACGATATTATGTACCAACATGCTTCATTCCTATTATACGAATGTTCATAAAATCTTTCACACCCCAAATAATTGCATTTGAAAAACAATTTGATTTGGCCCATTTCTATTCATGTCCGTTCCAAGTATCATAACAGTAGTGTTATATTATTGTCGGTCGGTGTTATAGTTGGTGCGAAGTGCTATCGTCATTTGAACATCGTTACTTGGTGTTCATTGCTCGTTGCATTTGCAGTGCGCGTCGCAATACCAATCGGAATTCGGTTTATATTGAACTGCGATCGTGATTTTAACCATGTAACAGGGTGATAACATAAACATAACATCACGCTTGTAATCCTCGAAGGGTCTGCAAAGGTGTACACTTAATGACAAAGAAAGAGGACGCAGGTCGGGCGCGTATCGTATACAAGTTATGTTTAAGTTCCTTCCATGTAATAGAGGGCAAGCTTGTTGCCATCAGTGTACTGGGGGTCTAAAATGGCCACTTTAGCAGATCCTAATATGAATTGCGTCATAAAACGAAAAATGGACTTTTCATAATAGTAACTGCGTCTGTAACCATTTACGAATTTTAACGCAATTCATATTATTTTCGTATTATCTGGATCTGCTAAAGTGGCCATTTTAGACCCCCTGGGCATTTATCAAATGCGGCCGCCATACTATGCTCCTCGCGTTGCTCATCGCTTTGCTCCTCGCGCTGCCGCTATTTGCCGCGATGTTGCCCGCTCTGCTGACACTGCTCTACAAAAACAAAAACCGACAACATAGGGAGCGATGGGCAGGACGAGAAGCATGACGTGCGCCATAACGAGTACAGCACTATGTCTCTGCCTCCTTTCCTCGCTACTTCCCATGCCACTCGTCTAGTGTGTGGCGGCCGCATAAGCTGCCATACCATTGTGTTATTCGTGTTGGAAATAACCCACTTTCCCCGAGTTGGGAATTGAACCCTGGTCCTCATATTCCGCAGTCGCACTTGCAGCAACTAGCCCAACATAAAATCAAAATCAATATTTTATTTCACATAGGTCTACCTCACCTATAGGTGAGGTAGGCCTTTTTGGCAGGCTTTGGTAGGCTTATGTGGGTACCTACTTTTAAAAGTCGACAAAAAGGTAAACGGTTCGGGTTAGTCTATTTGATTATTATTAATTTGATTGGCCTGTTGGTCTAGTGGTTAGTGACCCTAACTGCTATGCCGGAGGTCGTGGGTTCGATTCCCACCCAGGACAAATGTTTGTGTGATGAGCACGATCATTTGTTCTGTGTCTGGGTGTAATTTATCTATAATATGTATGTATTTAGAAATATATAAGTATGTTTATCAGTTGTCTAGTACCCATAACACAAGCTCTGCTTAGCTTGGGACTAGATGGCGTTGTGTGATAGTTGTGGAATATATTATATATTATATTATATTATTTCTATGGAGTAGAACCGGCAAGAAACTCGATGGTTACTCTTTTAAAATGGTTTGGTTTTACAATATTTTTATGTTACTGCAGTACTTAGATATGGGGAATAAGTCTTAGGACACAAAAATAAGTAGCTATAGGTATATAAATAAAAGATTTAAAAAAAAGTAAAACAAGATAAAAGTTAACAAGTGTCAAGAAATCTACAAGGCCTTCAAAACTCACACATACACAAAAATGACATTTAATCATAATACGATCTCCTTGCTGTCGTTATCCAAGTCTCTAGCTGTGAAAGTTTTCCTCATATCTATGCAGCGTAGCTAGTGGCAACATGGTAATCAGTACATCCTATGAAACTTGGAGCACTGATTTCCCTGAAGATTGCGTAGATTCAAGGAACAGGAGCTTTAAGTCTTGCTCATAATCGTTCGAGCGAAATCGGAAGTTAGCTTAGATTCTGAACTAAGTATGCAATATGCAAGATAATATTCGATAGCTTTATTTTAGCAAGATTTTTATGTTCAGAATTACCTCCAGACAAATACTTTGAACAGGGTTATAGAAGGTAGGTCCTTTGCGATCTCAAAATATTTGTTTATTAAACAAGATAGGTACGCTTGTTGTTGTGCAATTTGTATCTCATGGCTAACTCAGACTCTTTCTCAAGAGTTCTAAAAATATAACTTGTCTAAAGTGCAACTCTAAGAACAATTAGGAACAATATTCTGTACATAAAGTCGTTTGTTTGTCTCATCGGGGCCCAGTTACGGAAGTAAAAAAAACATAACTTCCTAATGTCCGTTCGCTAACTAAAGTTCAAACCGATTGGAATGCCTACATTTTATTGGAGTTGAAATTTAAACACTCGGCTCAAAGATGAAAGTTGAAAATCTTATAATAGTGCGTTCTTTTAACACTTTCGGTTCCCAGCACCCAGCATATGGGTCGAACAATAATTCGATTGTGTGCCCACAACCCGCCTCCGAGTCGATGCTATACGTAGCTATAGCTGACTAGGCAATATAAGGCATACACAAATATTATTTTGAACTGAGCAGAGAAAGTGTTAAGGTACCGCTTAGTTTTAGTGGAAACCGGCAATAATGTTATTTTTAAAGGTTTTTGAATAAGGACTAGTATTGAATGCATGGGGTATCAGGGCGGTAGCGTCCCAATTTAAATGCTAATGCACCGTTCTGCTGGGCGCCAACGCGTTATCCTTGAAGATAGAACTAGCTCAGTGCATGTGAGCGCGTGCCGTTTGCTTCAATATTATCATATTTTCTATGATAAACTACAATTTAGCTTGAGGAGAAGGAACTTTATTCGTAAGATTTGTAAAATACTGTTGGTAGGAACTTTTACGTTCCTACGCATTGTTGCGAAAATAAAAGAGTAAAAAAACCCCGAATTCTTAAAACCATTGAAAAAGGAGAAAAACTACTTTACTTTCAGAAGTCTGAAGGAATTGACTTTTTTGCTACCATGTAGGTACATATTTTCCACTTTTTAGTCTATTTTTTTGCATAAAAGTTTTTTTTTATCCTTTTTATTTGAAGCATTCCACACTAATTCTTGTCATTTTATATTGTAACGACGACGTTATAAGGAATCATAAAGAAAAAATCGAATTAAATATGGTAACTCATAAAATAGGTAAATTTATGTGGGAACACCGCGCGAGCTTCTTCTACCAAATGAACATAGAACCTCCACCTTTTAAGAAGTTGGTTAATAAAATATGCCACGTTTATCCGATTCCTGGCTTATTCTGTAATAGCCCCCCAGCCAATCCGAAAATGCGGTGGTCGTTTCGTTGAATCATTTCTAAGGATTATTTACTATTCTGAAAGTCTAATCCCGAATTCCAAGAATCGAGAAATAAATAATTCAGTTCTATTCAACAAATATTCGGGATTCTATTTTGATCGGTACCAGTATGTAGAAATCCGCTTATTTACACAGAGACCCAATTAGCGGATACCTTTGAAGTTCACTAAAACGGGTTTCGGATATGAATCTGGTGAAATAAATTGAGTTGTCAGAAGCTCGCTGCGTTTCAGGTGCATTAACGTTCCAATTATTTATTCCGTGTTAATGCAAGTGTACGCACACGTCCTGACCGAATTCCTTGCGACATTTTAGTATTATTAGGCTCATCGTTAATTTAATTCGGTTGCTGGTAACCTAGATCCTGTAATGCAATGCAGGAATAGTTTTCGTTTATTACAAAACTGCTCATAGTTTTGAAGAGGGGCAAACTATGCAAATTCGTCATTCCAGCTTACGGGGTCCTTAGCTTTCCAATCGATTACATACCTTTTACCTTTGATTGTCCATTTGCTTTGTTCAACCCATAATACGCTTGTTGATACGCGGTATCATTTCTTCTAAAAATATAGAATAACTAGCGGTTGCCTGGGACTTCATTCGCGTTGTTTGTTGTGTACGTGAGAGAAAAAAAAGCTAGGCCCTTTCCCAGGATATAATCTATCTCCTTGCCGATTTTCTTTACGAACCGATCATTCGTTTAGTCGTGAAAAGGTAACAAACAAACAGAGTTACCTTCGCGAGAGAGAGATTGCGGCAAGTGCTACTGATTTAAGTTTGACAATGACATACTTACCATAACTGAAGAAGAGCTGGTGGAACTGCGTGGCGAAGGAGGTAAAGAGGCAGCCGAGGGCCGCGACCAGGCCTCCCACGACGGCCGTCACCCGCGTAGACTTGCGCACGCAGAGTGCCACCGTCACCGGCGACAGCGCGAGCGCCACCCCCGCTGATAACGCACCCAGGCATCCTGCAACAGAAGTACAAAGGAATTAGTAGCGAATCTTCTGGACTTTGGAATTACGGTCCTATCGAATGCGAATCAATGGGACTGTAAGGCAATCACCGAATCAGATCTAGCAGCTTCTCGATACTGGTCATACAGTTCGATCAAAGCTTCTTGAGCTAGGCCAATACAGTTACAATACAATAATTATAATTGAACACCCAAACATTGTAGTTTCGCAAACAACCCCCAAGAAAATATCTCCAAACATCCTGGAATGGAACTTGTATACGCATCAAAGATATAATATTCTCTATAAGCACAATAGTCCAAGTTCAGTGCTTTAGCTGTCTACGCCACGTTTTTGCTTACCAAGTAGCGGACGGCTACAAAAAGCTCGTGATGTTTATTGTTATCCGACGTCGTAAAGATTCGCGTGCAGGCATTCCGTCTGCCTTGTAGGGACGCGTGGCTCCTGCAGGGCTGGCTCCGAGAAAACGTGATTTATGTCAAAAATATTTATGAACACACCTTTATATGTGTTAAGCGACAGTTTAAATAATTTGACATAATGTTATAGCCGTTCTTCTGCTTTTTGCATGAAGTACTCTCCAAACAAATGTTTGTGGCGCTCATGAATTTTCCGTCTCGTGATTTATTTTCGAGGCGAAACGTATCGTTTTGCTTTTTTCGTCGAAAAGGTAAGGTGATATGCTAATTAAGTGTCCGTCAACATAATGAATGTTTTTAAATTGACATTCGAAGTGCCAACTAAATGTCAGTTACAGTGTCCTACGCATGTGTCGAAAACTGTCTCTACTTTTTATTTATTTTGTAGGTAATTCAGTGACTTGTAACTAATAAAAGTTGATAAAACTAAGGTCGATATCAGAAATCTATTGTATTTCTTCAAGATTGCAATGTAACTGACGTTAATCTGAACCAAGTATGAAAAGGTGGCATCCTTAAGTGGTACGACCACAGTGACAACACTTTATATATAAAACTTGACACGTTAGTTAAATGGAAATTATTGACATAAAAGGCTTTTTATTATTTAAATAGTCCATTAAGCTAAATCGTTATCGTTTTCATGAGATATTCATTATCAGTTATGTCTGCCATCTGTTATATTTTCATGTTGCGTTGTAAATGAAAAGAAATAAGTTTGTTTTTAATAGGTAGGTAATACGAAATGTTACTTATGACATAATTACCAAGTTTTAATAACAAAGATGCAATAAAGTACATAAGTAAGCACTCTTCTCTCATGTCGTTGAGAGCGCTTTCATCTCTCCTAGATGGACTTGAATTCAATGAATAAGTAAATTTTATGTAATTCAATTTCTGATGTAGAAGTCGTCTTATCTGAACGGACAACTTACTTTGAACTTTCCGCTCTAGGGTCCACCATTACGAAAGTATTTTCTATCAAGTTGCAGCTGCATCATTTGCTCTGATTTTACTTCGTAACATATTTCAATACTTGATTCTGAGAGTTATTGGGTCCAAAACATAACATTGCTTGTCATGTACGGTAAACGACTGGGCTGGCCTCTTCTATTATGTTGCTTCAAAACTTTGTAGTTTCTACTTCCCTCTATATTTTGGTTCTCTTTTGTTTAAAGGTCGCTATTATGACTATTATATGTTATTGACAATATGTTTATTTATTTTAATTTTATTTATTTAAATTAGGTATTTATATTTCTGAAAATATGGAGTTACCTATTTTGTGAAGCGAAAATATGAAGACAATAATATGAACAGTTACCCTAATATATTTCAGGGGATTTAAACAATAAGTGAAAGCATCATAATACTGTCTAGCGAAGACAGATTGTCTCGTAACTTCAAAAGTACTAATCATACAACGCAATGCTATCAAGCGTTCCACTGTCGAGAGGAGCCTTTAAGGGTAATTTGTAAAATAATTCAAATGTTGAGTGTACACTAGCGATTTGTGTGGGCTCCGTCTGATGTCTAACAAACATTTCTATTGAAAAACTTTACGGACGACGGGGCATTGCGAAGTTCGTCGACTTCGAAACAAGAGCGTCACCCATCGGTCACACATCTGACGAATTTATCTACTAGACGTTGTTTAGTCTAGATCCTCCGACTGATGAGTGATTCGTGATCCTCAACTGTCGCATTGTTTTAAGTTTTTTGTTTACTATTTATATGTTTTGCAGCTTTGACAAATAAACAGCTTTCAACTTCAAGTAATAGCCCTCAATCATCCGTTTTGAATAAACTGTGACTACTATAAAAAGTTAAGTCATTTAACTTGAAGCTTTCATCTAAAATATTTACTAGACGAAGCTTTTTTTGCGAAACGTGTCCCTAGTTTTGTTAAGAATGAAACTTTATATGAAAAGAGAGCAGTAAAGGCGAAATATACCGCTATAAATAAGAGCTGGGCTTATTCTTTAGACGCGAACAAATGCACTGGAACATATAAAGCGAGCTTTTGGTCGCTCGTCTCAATCGAATCGAAATAAAGAAATTGCGCAGTCTCATCGTCTTGTTTAACTGGTAAATTGTCTGTTTTTAACTTATATGGAGACTATCAGCTAATATGTGATAGGACATCCAATAAAATGAAATCGAAAAAGTATTACCTACTTCAATAACATTTTCCTCAGGGCACTTGACTGTTTTTCAAGATTTCACGGATTAATGGCATTATAGAAATAACGATATTATTTCGAAGATATTTATTCTATTGATCTAATGAACTGTAAAAAATAATTAAAATGAAACGCTGTTCTGTTTTGTTGGTGCAAGTTTGATTTAACTTTTGGATACAACAGTTGCTGACAGCGATGCAGCCTGAAACTTTATGATATGAAACACATGACGGTGCAGTGCCATCTGCAGCGTTTTACGGATTGTTTCATATTATTTGTTGTATGTGCAACTTTACAGCTTAAATAAACGGTGTATTTTGTGTTTGTGACATAGTTATCCAAAAAAAAGATGTAATTAAAAACAACGAAATTAACGTGAATCTCTATTTAATGAAAAATAATTGGATTTTGCCTATAGCAGTGGCCAATTCTAGAACTTATTTTTATAATAATCTTAGTTTACAGTGATGATGCGTGGTAAAAAGTTCATTGCACACATTTGACACCCAAAATAGTATTTTTTAATTTACAAGGTGCTCACTATCCTTTTTCAATGGTGTAGCCGTTCTGGTTTTAATTTACTATTCTTTATTTAAAACGCTACGCATTCAACTAATTTCGGCTCTTCTCGTTTGTTTATGCATCAGGTTAGGTAACAGCCAGATTATATTGATTGGCTAGCAATATTTGGCATATTATTTATTTTGTTTGACCCTATTCCGTTGGGGTGAGGTAAGTCCGGACACACGGCTTGTTTACAAGTTCATTCACAAAAAAATAAATAGAAATAGAAAAACTTTCGCGACGCTACAAACAAGTTAGACGAATATGCACACAAATATACATATTGATCTCTGGGCCATATGGTTGCCTCGCCTTATTTTGATGTGAGAGATACACGAATGTTACCCACTATATTGTTGCCGCATTAAATTTTAAATAGATGCATAATAAGTATCTATGCAAGTAATACTTTGCTAATATTGACTTAGCAAGTTTACTGCAAATGGGTAATAAAGGGTGATGGGCAATTGTCTATGAAATCTGTTTTGAAAAATCTTATAAGCATACTACAACTAGGTACCATTACGCTCATTTTGGCCATGATTCTTTTTTATATAAGTTTCTCAATTGAAGCAGACAGACGAAGAGAGATCAGATTCGACCTAAGTCAAAATTATGTTTACAAAGTTGTTATGAACAAAGAATGAATATTTGCGTTACTTTTATCATTGATGTTATCGGCCAAATAAATTTTGAACTACTGACTAACTTTTGGTTTACAGGCGAAGTTTTGATTGTAAAGTAAAGAACTGCGGCGGCGGCGTGTGTTTAGATGAGATAGTGTATTAGACACTATCTCATCTAAACACACGCCGCAGTTATCCAGACTTACTTTACCTAAGGTAAACTGATTTCGATTTTAGCAATTCTCTTTTATATTGAGGCCAAACATGTGCTCAATCTTCATATCGGTATTAAATACCTAGAAATAAAATAAATGATGTCATGATCGAAAAAATATGCGAATTATAATCTTTCGCCGTCAACATATTATCGTGGCGGCTGTCACCTAACTGAAACATATTAAACGTTCTAAGACATGATAAATGTGCCATGAGGTCGGTACACACGCATCGGCCTGTCTTATGCCTCGCCTCGATCCTAATAAACGATTGGCGATGATTGACATTTGGGGCACCCACCCTATCTTAGACACGCTGAGAAATCATTTTCAGTGACGCAAGTTTTGCGGTATATTGGGAAATAGATATAACCTATGTTATATCTACCTATATTTAGACTACACGTATCGGTGTCTTATTTCTGTTTGTATAAGCAAGGTATAGTATAACCCGCGCGTAGTCCACCGGTTATCGCGGCCTCGACATAGAGGGCGAAGAAGGAACATGGGTGGTTTTTAGTCAGTAGAAGTCTGACACTCCCTTTCGCTCTGCCCAAGAGCGGGAGGGGTTATTCGATGATTTTACACCCACCAAAAAAAAAAAAGGTATAGTATAATATTGAAACTAATGAGAATTACTAGCATAAAACTCGTAATAATAAAGGTTTTGGTAAGATTGATTATTGTGGGTATGGGTAATTTGATCCAACATTAAAATCTTGTGAAGCAGTGTTTCGACAAAGAAAGGACGTTAAGTTTCGTAAGCAAATGGTGTTCGTCCTACCTAACCTATCTCAAGCAAAATCAGTGTTTACCGAATTGACTGCCTCCGTGGTCGAGTGGTTTAAGCGTTTGCCTTGTGACTCGGTCGTCGTGGGTTCGATTCCCATCAGGAAACATACTTTGTAAAGTTGTTTCCGGTTTGTCTAGGACTATTCATGGCTAGAACATTACAGGCTTGAATCACTCGATTGTCTGATAAAAATATGTTTCCGTGCTTCGGAAAGCATGGTCCCGGTTGCCAAATGGCGGTCGTCAAACCATGTCAGAGGCGGTTTAGAAACTCTAAGAACAGGGTTAGTGGGACCGTTAGACCTTACTGCCACCACCATAAGGAGAATAAATAGACCGAATTGATTTTAAACACGAAATAATAACAGAATATAGATCTTGTAAGAAGTACGTAAGAACAGCCGTATACAATATAACATCATCCTATAGAATTTTAAAAGATCACTGTCATGAATAAAGACAGAACACAGTCGACCGATATATAAAGATCGGAAACGGCTCTATTTCAGCGAGTAATCGTTTCTTGACGATCATTTACACACATTATCTCCCTGTATTTATCGACTATTATTTTTACGACACACTTGTGATACTAACAATAGAACCTTATACGGAAAATGGTAATGCTCAGTCAGTTTTGCTGAAGGCTTATGGGACGTAAAACTATATTGCCATTAGATTTGTGCTACCCGACTTTACTTAGCGAGATGATCGAACAAATCGCTAATAGCTAACGGTAAAAGGGTTTACCCGAACGTCTTTTTATTGTAAACATTGTTCATACAGTTTGAATAGTCTGCTCTTGTGAGATTTACTAAGTAATATTAGCCTTACCGCAGTCACGGAGTCTGGATTTGTTCTCGGTTGATGGCAATACGGTCGCCCCCTATTACTTGGGATTTAAATATGACGAACATGGCTGGATGTTATGTGTGCTTTACCCTATAATTACAGGTGCATTTTCTATACTAAGATAAGTTGTAGGACAACAACCTTACAGCATTCTTTCTCAAAACAAAAGTATTTAAAGTGTGTAAAGTAGCTTTGTTACGCTACGTATGCTATGTATGAGTGGCAAACGAAGCTCAATGTACTAGACGGTATATTATGATGCATTCATTCTGCGACGATCGCAAATTTTCTGCTCGGCTGAAAGTCTCCAAAAGACGCTACTCGTATTTGTGATTATACTTTAAGATTTTATATAAATCCACTCCTACACTACTTACAAAAGTTAGTTAAGTGAATTCTCTCATACGCGAATAGATTTAGAGATCTCAAAGGATCTGCATTTTCATATTCAGTTTGCGTTACACGATTCAATTTCTTTGTGGTCTTCGGTTACCTCGTGGATAACAAATAGCGATAACAAAGCTGATGCATATGAGAAATGTGTTCATTTTTCTCCCAAGTAAAATGATCTGCGTGTTGTCAAAGTTTGAGAGGGCCTGTGATTCACTCAAGTGTATTTACATGCGTACAGATAAATGTTTGAACGTTCAATCGTGAAAGCGTCTACGGGTTGAGTAATGAACCTAGAACTGAAGCTACAGGCTGGAACATTATAAACGCAAGACGTCTCGTGTGGTGTCTCAGACCATGAACTTATACATCTTTTGTTATATGCATAGCATAGCATATTATGCATAATCAGCCTATTGTTCCTACAGCTGGGACTCCAGGCCTCCTATCTATGAGAGGAAATCGACTATAATCTACTACGCGAGCCTCTTGCGGGTCAGTAGGTGTCAAGTCTTCAAATGTTTGGTTCTAGAACATGCCGGTTTCCTCATGATGTTTTCCTTCACTGTTTTGAGAGCAGTGGTTAATAAAATAAATTACATAAAGTAATGCGTCTGATTGGGTTCCTCGACTTACTGCTCGTAAGTCGAGGGGTTTCTTTTGTTCTAGGTATGAATTTTGGAAATTCATAACTTCGTTATTACTTTTTTTTTTGCAAGTTCAATTATTTTTTGCGAACCACAGAATATTTTGCGTTTAGCGTGTCACACCTTTTATACATTCAATGTAAGTACTTATGTACTGTACATTGTACTTATTAAGCAAACTTCTCGCAATCATAATGGCACAGACGGCCATTCTAACTTGTCTACCTCTGTGACTAAAGTTTTTTTTTAATCGCATCGCCTAGTTCTATGGAAATATTGGCTTTAGTATGCAAACTATTCCCTAGCGCATAACGAACTTACTGTCCTATCGTGTAAACTAGGGAAAATTGGATGCCACACAAATTTTATTTATTTGGCTCACCAACAATTGAGTACACTACACAGGGAAAAGACATACATACATAAGAGTCACAGACAAGTGTATCAACCTCTTACAGGTAAGCACAACATGCACAACTTTCTTGACGTTGAGTGTCAACCCAAGAACCGGTGAGTACCCAACTACTCACCGCACATAAATAAGATTTCTAAATATATAGGTAATTAAAACTAAATTAAAACAAATCGATGAGTAAAAACTAATATAGTTTATAATTAAAATTTGTTATAGATTTTGTTAAAAAAATTGATGTAAGTAATAGGGATGTTTACTGACTTAAAAAAATACGATTCTAATTAGTCCATCTGTCAGATTATTGGATACGTATTTTTTGTTTTATATCAAATCAATAAAAATTGACTAAGATAAAACGCGTTAAAGATTTTAGTGGGGAGTTGTGACGTTACTGACCGCTAATGAATGTCATACTAATATCTCCGAAAATGACGTCAAACGAGTTTTCAAAGCACTGCATTGTCTTCATTGTTTGTTTACGTGAAAAAAAAAAAAAACGTATCCAATATTTTTTGGAAATCTATCTGACGGACTAATTAGATTGTTTTTGTTAACTACCTTATTAAGAAGGTGAAATATTTGGTTGTGAATAAGATCCTTAAAAGCAAGAAGGAGAGACTGCCTCGTTGATCTAGACGTCACAAGCGCAACTGCTAGGCATGAGGTCCTGTGTTCCATTCCCCGCTCGGGCAAAGTGTTACTGGACTTCAGAAATCTCTCAGAAGCCAAGGAGTCTTGATTTGTTGTCGGGCTGGCAAATGGTAATAGGGTCGCCCCCTATTACATAGGACTTAAATGAGGGTGTGCTAATGATTGCACCTCTGCCTTACCATTCGGGGATCACAGGCATCATGAAGTGATGTTATTATCAAGGTCATTGAAAATATCGCATGTTCTAGAACCAAAAAATTTAAAACATTATCAATCCACTCTGGGCCCGTTTGCTGGATTATGAACCCGTCTCTCTCACGAAGAGCAGGCCTGTGCCCAGCTGTGGGATCGATAGACGCATGCTTACTTTCGCGTACAAAAGTGGCATGTTTGACTAACACGAGATTGAAGAACTAAGTAAACTGATTGTCGTCTGGGTACAAATGTTGACATAGATGAGCCACCTACGTTATTCGGCTCGGACAAACAAACATACACAAATGTAATGGGATATGTCTACGGGCTAGTGGACAATGTGTTTCGACGGGATATGTTGGCGGTGGACGCAACAGTTACTACAATTATGTGAAAATAATAAATGTTGGCAAAAAATACACCGATTATTTATTTTTATTTTACAGTACGCTTTAGAGACCGCGGTGAAGGTGGTGTGACGATCTGCAGGGCTATTACGTAACTTTTAAATGACAGTGGCTATCATATTGTCTATGGATTAACTGCCAAATTGGTTATGGTTTAGTACAAAATGAAACCATTTGACAGTTATTTCATGGACAATATATGATAGGATAGCCACTGTCATTTAAAAGATACGCAATAGCCCTGCTGATCTTGTTTGCGTGGCGAACATGGCCAGATGTTGCATAAGATAGAAAATTTTGAAAGCGAAAGCGAAAATAGAGACATTTCAGTAGTTCCAGCAGGGCTATTGCGTATCTTTTATATGACAGTGGCTAACCTATAGTGCCTATCAATTAATGTCAAATGGTTCCATTTTGTACTAAACCATAACCAATTTGACAGTTAATCCATAGACAATATGATAGCCACTGTCATTTAAAAGATACGCAATAGCCCTGCAGGCCCATGTAAACAATGCGAGCAATGTTTAATTCATAACATAATATAATGAATCAGTATAAATATTTTTTGAAAGCAACAATGTTCCGTCTTCACGTCGAGTACAACATTTTATTATGATTGATATCCTTAATATCGTTGAGCCCAAAATTAAAGCTAATAAAACATATTACAAACAGAATTACAAATGACCGTCCTTCCAGGAAGCCAGATCTAAAGAAACTTTACGAACAGTACGCACGCGCACGTATTCAAACCATGATTACAACAATTATGTGGTCATTTGTTGTTGATCTCGAATAAAATCCATACATATAGACGGGGCGCAGGAATCCAGAAAACCTTCGAACATAACAAATGAAGAGAGAAAAGGAATTGTCCTATTATTTCCCACACGGACAATATTGGACATCGTTAACATCTTGACCTTTTCCGATATTTCATTGGTCCAGAAATATGTCACACAATGATTTATTTTATTCGTGATAGATACGAAGTTAAAGGCTGGAATGGTGACGCCTTTATTTGGGATCTTTTATGGGCTCGCACCTTTTCAAGGGGCTTGAGGTTTTAGGATAAAATGTTTCACGCTTGGGTTGTTGCGAGAGCAAGGCGATTGTGTCTGTTCGACCACTGCTTTTATATTTAAGAAATATTTGACTAAACTTACAGAACAACAGTATTTAAGCTAAGCTTGCTTTGTTTAGATTATGATTAATATTTAATATTCTCACCAAGTAATCACAGTAAGCCTGAAGTATTTCAGTTGATACAACGTGTTCTGAAATCTCCCTTTTAACGGTATGTACCTGCTTGCATGCGAGTCTCTGGACCAAACCGTTTGACGGTTTCGACGGCGAGCACAGCGGAGGCCTGATGCAGTCCGTGCGCGAGGATCTGCGCGAGAGTGGCGGCGGCGGCCACGCCCCAGCCCCAACCTCCTTCGGGGTAGTAGTGGCGCGTGAGAGTGAGCAGCTGGCGCGGGTCGAGCTTGGCCTGGCGCGTGGGTGCAGCGCCGCTCGCCGCCTCCAGCACCAGCGGCAGCGACCGAGTGCGCAGCAGCGGCGCGCCGCCCGACGACCATGACTCTTCCATCAATGCGCGAGGGCATCATGCGCCGCACGCATCACCGCCGCTCCGCACTCACACCGTCGCGCTCGCTCATGTCCGGGTGCACATCACTTTGAATAACACTTTTTTATTTAGGTCTATTGTTTCTTCTGGTTAAGTTGAAAAAGGGATATTCTATTTGGAGTACATAATATTAATCTCGTGTCGATTTCGTCTGGAGGAACACCATATCGCAAAAATGTAGGCTAAGCTTAGCGAAACTCAAAGTAAATAACTTCGTTTTTAAACACCATTTTGAGTAAGAAAAAGCTAAACCTAGCTATACTACCGTAGTACCTACGAATGAAAGCGTATTGAAAATCTCAACGAAAAAAAAGTGTCGTTTTCTATCCGGATCATCCGGATTGAATCCTAAAACATGCGTAGCAGTAACTATTGTGTAGAACGTAGGTTTAAATAGGATATGTGAGAGCCGTCTAGACGAACATTAATCTTCTGAGATTGAGCATCAGTGTTCAGTACTCAGTAAATCTCCACAAACTATCTCCGAGTCAGTCAGATTGGTTCAACAATCATTGTCTTTACCTACTGAAACTTTTGAAAGCTCTACCTTAGTGTAATAAAAGCACCATGTTTTTTTCAAAACAAAAAGTATAAAACATTTTGCAAAAGAAGTGTGGACTTTTTTGTTTAAAATTTATGACTGCTGTAAAAAATGAAATTCATTGTAAAAGTTGCAAAGTGAAGATTATGGAAGGATAAAACCTTAAACTAAGAGTGTACGACTTGGGGAATATTTACGTAGAAAAGTGCAATAATATCAGGTTTTTAAGGGTTTTGCTTGAATTCATATAAAAACAGAGCAGCTTTGTGTGTCGTTTTACCGAAAATGTTCACAGTTAGCATATAGACATCAATAAAATACAACACGAAATATTAATGTAAAATACTACCGAAAAGGGTGTTCAAAATACAACAACTTTCATTTAAGCGCAATCTACTTTAATTGAACGAAGATTAACAATAGAAAACAAATATTCGGTTAGTTAATTGCGAAT
This sequence comes from Diarsia rubi, assembly GCA_932274075.1. Lineage (NCBI taxonomy): Eukaryota > Metazoa > Arthropoda > Insecta > Lepidoptera > Noctuidae > Diarsia > Diarsia rubi. Next base: position 10,294,646 of record OW026424.1, on the reverse strand, counting down.
ACATCATTCAATGACCTTTAAGTATACGCCGGCAATTAATACATTTATGAAGATGATCATTATTAAGTTGCCAAAAATTGTTTTGATTTATGTCTGCGCTACAAAGAAAGGGTACTTAATTTTTTTTTTTATCATATATAATTACTAGCCCGCGAAAGTACCGTTCACTTGATGAGCTTTATTCATTTATGTTTCAGAAGTAGGTAAATTGCTATATTATAAGTAGTCAAGAATATGAATTTGTTGTCGGTACTTTGGTGGCGAGTTTGGTCCATAAATCGGTTAAGCCAGATTATAAACAAACACGACCAAAGGCTTCTTTATTACACACTTAAAATCCTGCGGAGATAATGTTCTGTGTAATAACATGACATGTTACAGTATTTGTCGATTAAATGGCACGGAAACTGTGAAAAGATGTTTGATAGGCTTTAAGTGCGGCCAAGATTCCCACCGGCGGGAAAGATAAGGCCGCTTGTTTGTTCATCTGAATTTATTGCCAAACATTACGAAGACATGGCGAAACTAAATATTTGCTCACGCACCGTTGTTTTTGATCATTTGCTTAATGCTTTGGGATACTTATTGTGAGTTACGGGATCGGTTTAGCGGCTATATCTCGCGCGCTAACTTTGACTAAAATCTCCCACTATTTTGGTTGTGCCATGGTGAAAAAATACCGGAAAAATCTTCAATGAATTCTGTGTTCTTGAGGGTGACGGTCTGAACCTGTCGCATTGATATATTACCTATATATAAACGACAAGTATATATTATGTATAATATATATAGGAATTCGGATAAACAAGCTCGTAAAACATGATCTCGTTATATTTCCTGACGAGGGTGCGACCGTTTTCACGAAGATGACCTTAAGACCCTTGATGTTTCCAACAGCTTATTTTGTACTTGACTATCTTGTCGTGTTTATCATTTTTCGTAAGTAGTTCTTTTTACCTATTATAGTTTTCAGTTTTTTTTCTGACAATAACAATACTTTTGTATACTGGGTATTAGGTAGGTACTTGACCCTCGTTTAAACTAACACAACTAGCAAATTAACCAATCTACATACGCGTTTCCCTAACACATAAACATTGATTAGGAGAAATGTATATGCTATTGATATTGTGCTAATAGCCAAGCCTTGTTCGTATCTAATAGAGTGATGGGCCATCTGGGGTCCTTATAATTGTATTGTCTAGCTTCCCACACGACAGTGTAAGCAAGACAATACCATCCTCCTGTTAGCACTATATCACGGCGAACAACATTCGAAATATGGGCCGAACTTCCTCTTTTTGTTCCTGAATCCTTTTAATTACGTGATAATTTCTCCCAACTGTCACGAAATTGAACGTTTTAAAAATAAATTCTCAATAAAATTTCCATTATAAATCTTCAGGGACAACTGGCTTTATCGGGGGGATCTGACTGAGACGCATAATTAATTAGAAAGAATTTTAAATCTCGTTTATGTAGATCGATCTGGGTTTATCAGTCGACAAATAGATTTGTTGGAATGCAATAAGTACGTATCTGTGAAAAGGTGAACGTTTTATATGTATGGTAATAGAACATTAATCTAGCACCTCTTTCAAGCACATTTTGGTAAACATTAAAATGATACGGAGGTTTCCGTATCATTTATATTTTTGGTGGAGTGTATCCACACGAGAGGACTCCCGCAATATAAAACAATATTTTTGTTGTTTCGTAACGAATGAAATCTGAATAACTGCTTGAAATGGAAGCAATTGTGAAATTTTTGGCCTTTAAGCGGTTGTCAGTTATGAAGCCTGGGACAGTTTAAAAAGCTTTTTATGAGCACTAACAGCACTTCACTTGTTTTTGATTACTCCCTGTTTCGTTACGGGGCCTTATTAAGCGATCTGTCCAGGCATGTTCACTGCCGCTTTTTTTCTTGCGGAATTATTAAATTTAATTTTTGATAACGACTCGTTTTTAATTTAATAAAATTTAGTATGGTGTAGCATCTTTTTATATAATAATAATCACATCGTTAAGTAACTTGCAAGAATAATAGGTGTACTGTACTTAAATATCATCCCACAAACAAAACTTGACAAGATATAATTTACAACGAGATTATTATGCAATATAGGAAATCTTAGCTTTAATTTTGAGATACTTTATCTCCCCCTGTAATCTTCGTAGCGATGTAAATTATGAAGATGTTGCGTTTATAAATAATTAATAGGCCGTTAAGGTGTCACGGCGTGATTGTTACAGATTTGTACATCGTCGTGGCGACGTATAAATGAACTATTTAGTTAATTAACGCCACTATTCGAGCGCGCATAAATGTCACTTTTACATCCACATAACTCTTTCCAAACCATTTCAGTTTGTAAAATATATTTGGAACAAAAGGAAAGAAAGTTTGGTTTTCATACAAAGTGTATGAATTATGTCGTGCTCGTTTGTATGATATTAACATGAAAATATCTGACGCTTCGATTAAAAGAACTGTGACCAAGCATTTTTTAAATGGGTCTAATTTATGAGTCTGGGTTCCTTTCTAAAAATGATTTCTTACTTTGTTTTCTGTGTTAATTATTTGAGTATTTGGCACAATATTCAATCAAATAAAAGAACAACAATAATTTTGCTTCTGGTATATCTTAATTGCTTATTTTAGGTACTTATGTAACTACAGCAGCGATTAAACACCTTAATGTATCTATTGCATAGTGGGTACTTAAACGTGAGTTCAAAGGCGATGCAGTAGATATTGTAATAGTGAAATCAAAGCAAGGGCTTGAGCAATAAGTAGATAAACCCATGTGGGCATATCTTTTCGTAGCGGGAGAGGACGATTTATGGCGCCTACCTACTCAAGTAGGTACAGTCAACAAAAGAGTTGGGTATGCAAGCTTAAATCTTACTACCTACTATTAAAAATGTGAAAGTTTATAAGGATGGATGAACGGATGTTTGGCGCATATTGATGACTCTTCCACGCAAAAACTACTGGATGGACGACTTGTTATCCCGGTAGTAGGTACAATTCCATGGGATGATTATCGATTCACACGGGCAAAACCGCAGTCGTAAGCTAGTAAATAATATTTTGTATTTGACATACTAAGTACAATTTTCTTTCTATTCTTAAAATATTTTTAGACACTCATGCAGAGATTACATGTTTTTTTTTACTATCAACTCAGCGCATTCACATGGCAAATGGGGTTGTACTTAACTGCCTGAGTACTCATCTTTTTGGCCGACCCTACCCACAAGCAAGTACAGTATCATTTGAAGCTATGATGAAATATTAAACGCTGTTTACGAGCAATTTCATTGACGGCCGATGAAACTATAAATACATGTTTTTAGGACCATTTAATGATCGTATGTGGGTAATTTTACGAAATTACCTTACATTCAATGGCGTATAAGCTCTTTGAGTTTATTGAAAACCAGCCTATTAAATAGGACTATTAATTAGTTTCGCGACTGTTTGTGTACTTAATAGCAGATGCTCTTTTAAATATCCTACTGGTTGTAAAACGTTTTTGTATGGCATCTCGAATAGAATATCGGTGACTTTTATATGCTTATTCATATTATCAAAAAGACGCGTTGCATCGGTGATTATTGAAAAGCGCTAGGAGTGAAAAACGTATGGTATGTAGGCACTGTTTTTTGTGTCTGTGCTGTTTAAAAATATGTCAACCTTCTGCAGGAACCATGAAATGTTGTCATATCATAAGTTCTAACATAACAAGTGCTCTTGGGAAAGTCATCTTGTGGTGGAATCCATCTCAAGAGTTATATCTTACGTATGTAATATACGTGTTGATGAGTTACCTCCAGGAAGAGTATTCTGTTGTCTTTGGTTTACGACTGATCGTAGATACCATTGAGCATGGTCGTACTGCGGAATAGTTGATAAACTTAACTACCACATAAATGTCACATTATGTATTGCAGTGTTGATGCCTTTGGTTTTATTTAGGTAATCTTTGGGCTCTACCAAATCGATTAAGTCGATGTCATTTCAAAGCTCCTGTGAAAGCTTCTTTGATTTATTATATTTAGAATTTGTTAAACTTTCTGTCTGCATGTACCTGAGTAAATAGAAATGTGTTTTTCCAATTTTCTTACTGGACGAGAACATTTTTTGTAAATTATTTGAATCCTAACCATAACGCTGGTAATTGTTTTTTTTAGTTTTTATTAACACAGATATAGCAGTATAACTCTCCGTATGAAAACCAACCGTGCCATTATTGATCATCTACTATGACGTCATATGAACCATTTAGTAAAAAATAGGCAACGTTTTTTTTTAGTTCTTGAGTTGTAACGTTATTGTTTTAAATAAATTATAAGCTTGCTGCGACAGTACCCACGATAAGCATAAAATGAAGTACTGCGGGTAATTCGAAAAAGATACTACGGCACCGGACACAAAGAGGTAAGAAGGAACATGGGTGGTTTTTTGTCAGTAGTCTGTCACTCCCTTCCGCTTCATCCAGAGCGGGACAAATATTAAAAAGTCTCGCGAAGTAGGTGCGTTATCTAGGTAAATATCTAAATCTATGGTTTATACAGAGTGGCCCAATTTTTTTCTATGTTTTCTCTGAGCGACAAACCTGTGGCTATAAAGACAATAGCATGACAGTGTACTTGTGTTCAATGTAAGTGACAACATGAATATGAATGGCGATAGGGTTAGCAGTCATATGTCATAGGCGGGGGGCGTTGATTGCTGCTGACAGGAATTGAGTGGAGATGGTTGCTGGGAACGTAACGCATGCAACTGGGTCAGTCAGCCTTGCTCTGACGTGGCAATTATGCTACCTGATGGCGTGAACCGCTTTACGTGTATGGCCGCCTGGTACATCACTCTATTGGTATAAGTCAGAAATTAATCAAATATTAAAAAATAAATCGATGACAAAAAAAAAGAAAAAAAAACAGTCTTCCGAAAGTAAAGAAAATTTAGACTTTTTTAGTGTTCTTTTTCTTTGCATACAGTTTTTAGTTAAGATATTATTCTTTTTGCAAGTGCTGAACATTATTTGTAGATATATTTTTAATTTATTATTTCGCGTAAGATGTTTTGATATCCAATAATTTACACTACCCGTAAGATTTTATTTAGACATAACTACGATCAAGTTACAGTAAAATAAGCATTACAAACAGTAAGCAACATTCGTTCAATGAAAGACGGCAAATTAATATCTAACTAATTTTATTAACACTTCTTCAACGCGTTTGTGAGAGTAACGAGTACTTGCGCGTCGAGTTTTAAAACAATCCCGCACGGCTCCATCAATCACTTAGCTCTTAAACGTCCCAACTTTGACGCTACCGCATTACTCACCTTCTAGACATACGATTAATGCCGTGTTATTACATCCAGCACCGCGACACCAAATCCAGCAATACGTTATTTTGCGAAACGTTACGCGTATTTATTACGACTTTATAATCTGCCAGATAAAACTGCACATTCGGAGTTTCGGACAATTTATTTGGTGAACACGAACCGTTAAAGGAAGGACAACACTCGCCAGGCGACGTCCTACCGTGCAGCACTAAAAGGGATGATCAAATCATACATATTTTATTATCATGTTTTTGTGTCAATGCGACAATGAAGACGATTCGCTGGATACGATTATAAGCGTATCGTAAATAATTTCTACAATGTCACAGATACTTACACAAGATAAGAATAACCTTCGGAAATTGGAGGTGTCTCTCAGGAAGAAATAATAACCGTATAAACTGCGAAGACATAAAACGTGGGAAATTGCGTAAAATATTATGAAGCTGAAAATTATGACTTGGTAGTAAAGTTTTACAAACAAGAGCGACCCGAGCGGTTCTGTCAAGTGATTGGGTCAGCGACTGTTACACTTATACATTGTTCTGTATCAGGCGATCGATCTTTAGTAAAGACAGGTTACGGTACATCACGACGAGAGCAAAAAGTGATAGAATATGCCGTAAATACAATGGAACATCATACCTATACGATCATCATTATTATTGTTTTTTTTTATCGTAGCGGAGGCTTCCATCGACAGTATATCACGTTCTGTGACAGAACTGGATTGTAACCCATCGAACAATACACTACACTGACCGTATTTTGTCCGTAACATTTCGATATGGACTCCATCTTAATAAAAAAACAGTTACAAGTTGTCAAACATCAGTTACTAAGATTTATAATATGTGTAGTTACTAGCTTATGTTAGACTCGGTCAAGCGATAGTTTTTATAGCCACTTCCTTACGAGATGTCTTTAAGATATATGCTGCGAACTTTATTTGGGAACTTGTTTTTTTTCTCACGGTTCAGGGTTTCAGTATTTATATCTTAGGGATTGCTGATAAATCGCATAGGCATCAATACTTCTTGTAGGTTTGGTTCATCTGGGTATTTTAGGCTTGCATTTAATACTTGGGTCTTGAATACATTGATTATGAGTTTAAATAATATTATAGTTTATATAGGTACAGGTTGGTGGAGATACTGACGGCGACGCATATAAAAGGTTATCACGTATTCTGTACATCATCCTGATCCTGAATCTAATTTAATCAATTTACTTTTGAATTCTTATTACATAGAAATGTTACCTAAAATTACCGATAACAAATCCGGGTGGGAACCGGTTTCTCTTCTACCCTTGTATATTGTATTATATTTGGAGACATCTAAAATGTATTTACATTACAAAATATCTTACGTAATGCACCGGCTAAATGTGTAACAGGGTTAATTCTGACTACTTAAATGTTTGGTTCACAGATAAATCCGCAAGAGATAAGCTGACAGTTAATCTCTCTGGAAGTTTGCACTTCTGCCTTCATAAGCCCCTCTACCTTTTAATTTTGGAGCTTACTGAAAGTTCACAGTTCGTGGTGTAGCTCGGTATTCAAATAAAATTATGGGGGACGTTTGGCCAGAACCCAAAGCCGGGACCAGTATACGTGATCGGAAATATTGCGAATTGCCTATTCATGACGATCCCGCATATGGAAAAGTTTTGCACTGGCTTTTGCTGAACTTCACGAAAAAGTAATCGGATTTTACGAACCTCACTGTTTTGGTAGGAAAGGGACCGTGGAGCCAAATCCCGAAGTTGATACAGCGATTCGACGGGACTAAAGTTACAAGCGAAGTTTTGATAATATTATTTTAGGACCTTTTTTAGAATTTTTGATTAATCCTTTGACTATATCATCCTAAAATTTGATTGGGAGGACAAATATGGTTGAGTAATTTGTGTATGACTACCACATTAGGTACCTGCTTACTTAATACTCACAAATAATAGTAACAAAACCCTTTTTAATTGCCTAAGTGACAAGAAAGAATGGTAACGGTTTTATTTCTATTTGTAGCCCGGTAAGCGGCAATAAATAATTCTAAGTAATAATTAAGCATCTTTTAATTACAGATCCGGATCTTTTGGATTGATACTTAACAGATAAGTTATGTTTTTATTACTTAAGCTGATTGATGAGTGTATCAAACAGTATCGAGCTAGGCTTTCAAAATTATTGATATAAAATGATTGTTGATTCCGCGATTCAAACCAAGTTTATAATTTAGTCGTGGTTTCAAACAAAACATTACTTTGTGTAATTTATTTTATCACCACTGCTCTCAAAACGATGGAAGAAAACATCGTGAGGAATCCGGCTATATCCTAGATCCAAAAATTCGAAGGCATATTATGGCATCTAACAACTCGCACTGGACCCGCGTGGTGGATTAGGTATAGCCCATTCCCTCTTATAGTGAGGAGGCCTGTCTCCCAGCAATGTAAACATTCTAGGCTGATTATGCTTATACTGCGACCTTCCCTACAGCAATGAGTGTAATAAATCTGTCTTTTTAATGGCCAGGTTCTAATTGTAAGTAATAAATGAAGTAAATAACAGCTTACATTGACGCACTTCCATTAAACTGATGGTCAAATACATCCGTATTTTAAAGGAAGTTATTTGACGCCTGTTTAAAGGTAACTAATTACCTCAAATCCCTTTGTAGTGGGACGGCTGAAACTTCATCTGCTATTTTATTTATGTCTCACACACGTCGAGAGTGTCTTTCGACTTTTCAAATAGCTTTCATCTTATTCGTTTATTTTTCACGAATTTCCGCAGCTTTCTTTTGTTTAATTTCTGAAAGCATGATTTATTTTTTCGTAATCGATATGCATTGACGTCAAGTTGATCTTATTTATATTGAAATAGCGAAGTAAACACGCGTCATATGATGAGAACGGAAATTAATTGACCTAGTAATATTTAATCAGTGTTAAGTAAGTAACTAGGTATATGTACACACGACAAACTGGTTTTGGTTTCGCTTTTAGATTTATGTTTGTAGTAATAAGTTGATATTTAAATTACTGTAATTATTTTATTGTTTGGTCCTAAATAGTCAAGATCAAAATTATGATTACGAGCAATTCCGTTTAATCGGAAATTCAGAAGGTCCCCTTAATGTTTTCAAAAACTCCTGTCACGTCGCAACAAGAAACAAAAATCCGTACTTAATTCAGAATCGATGGATAGAATAACATTAAAACTTGTATTATATTATGTAAAACTTTTGGACGGAATAGACGGAGTCCATAATAAATTAATGAAAGTGAGTTATTTAGGAAGAAAAGTTCCCACATTTCCTTTAGTACAATTGGCAATAAAGATTCTGGAGAAATGTTGGGCGAAAATAAAAACGGCTGGGAGGTCACTTTTCTAGCCAATAGACGTCAAAGGTCTGAAAGCAGTTAATTAAATTAAGAAAAATTCGGCAAGGCGAGAGCCAGATTCCAAAAGGGCTATTCATCGCGGTAAAGTGGAGTCGGAACCTATTAAAGGTTTAAAGGCTTGTTTTGCAGGACATGTTTAAGCACCATGTAAATAAATGCTTTCATTAAGGGACCGATAGTGGCAGACAGGAAAGTTCTCGCCAAATATTTACCCAGACTGTAATTTAGATAGTTTCAACCAAATTGCATGTGAAGTGAGAATCGCTCTCTAAGTAAAAACTGGTAAATTTATTAAGAAATTCGTAATAAATAAAAGTTTTAATGAACAGCTACATGAGTCACATTGTAGGTACATAACAAAGTGAAATCATGTCTATGTGTGTTTGTATTTATTGCTGTTCGTTTAAGCTCTATTCAAGTTTGTTCGATTCCTAATTAGGCACGGTACTAATATAGTTTCCATCGATACTTTCGAAAATAAAAACAGTTTAATGCAAGTGTGAGATGACAAAATAGGTGAAGTGAATGGTGAGCCTCCAGACGCAATAGGCACACACGTGCTCGGTCGTGATTCTATCGGCGAGGCGGCACGACCGATCGCAGCCTAACGACCGGACCTCGGGCCACGGCCATATGTTGTTAACTTACACACCAACTAACAATATGACACTTTTCACTTTAGATTTCCACTGGAGTACTTAGTTGATCGAGGAAAAAGTTGAGGATCGAGAGGTTGGACCGCCGAACTCGTTGGGAAGTTGCGAGTAAGTTTAGCCGGAGCGGTAAGTTCGTGCGGTAGGGGCACGCGGCGAGAGTGGCAGTGGGAGCGAGCGCGCGACCGCAGCGCCTTGGTGTACAGCTTACACTGATTTTTTGTCGGAGGCATCGCCGCTGGCTCGCCGCCTGCTCCACATTCGACGACCGGTGTGATACGCGGTACGGTGCACCAATAGGGCTGACGCTACCACACATGTGCAATCCATGCAAATTTTGGCGATATTGGGACAAATTTTCACAAATTTTCCGGGAAGCTTAAGAACAACTAGGCAATTCAAGAGTTCTAAGACTATGAAGATGCCTTACTGAACTAACTTTACGTGGTAGTACACTATAAACAGGCACAAAATCTGCATCCCTGAAACGCAATCCATCAAGTCTGAACCATTTCAAAATAACAAATATTAGCATACGAGCTCAGGTGCGAACCCTACCACAGATTCACAACCATTACCCGACCACGCGCGGCTCACCACAACGACCGGCCACAACTTAGCAGTCAGTTAACTTCTACCGCTGGTTGGATTACCTCACTTACCTGCTAGGCTGCTACGTGTCGATACAATACGTACTATTACGGTTTCGCAACGTAGATACCCTCTATATTCTCTCTTATTAGCTCCGATAATAAAGTAATTGACACACTGTATATGGAGATTAGACTTCTAAACGTTCACACTCGAGCGTCCGACGCAAACTTGTGCGAATATCGAGACTATTTAAAATAACAGTGTGTAATGTGTAGTGATATGTTTATGTAAACGATGAGCTTCCGATAAAGTTTTTTTTATATTCATAAAGCTATTTGGTACTATCTTTATGATATTGTAATAGGTTTAAGAGCTTCGGCAAATAGACTACTGAATGGTTGTTTATATTCGTACTAACAAACAAATTATATTCGCGATAGAGATATGAAAAACGAAGTCTAGACGTTATTGGTAATTTTCTTTTCCTTTGATTGTTTTAGTAACTAACATGTTGCTAGTTTAAAAATAGCTAAGAGTCAAACCTTTAATCATTAAGGAGACATGAACCCAGTGTTGCAGATTTAATCTATAAGATGATTCTCAAATTCCTATAAAAATATTTCTGATATGATCTTTACCTAAACAAGCTGCACGGAAATAAGGTTTTCACAAAGTGTTACTTTACAGAGGGTATATACAAACTGATATGCTGTTAGAAATGGCGACTATTATCATGATCTGCCTTACCTTTTCCCAAGTTGTGTTGTGGTCGACTAACAGTCTAACCGGATGCAATTGAATGCCAGTATTTTACAAGAAGTGACTGCCTAACTAACCTCCACATACTTCACATCCCAGGTAAGACTGGTCGACAGACTTTAAATAACGACGATGGAAACATAGAACAGTCTAAAATGTTTTAGATTGACAAAGGTACTGAAATGTTCAAGTCGTTGTTGAAAACTAAAACCTTGTGGAAGCGCCCTGTCTAGCACTCCGGTTGGTGTCTCTGAACCTAATCAAAGTTATATAAAATACTGTAGCACCTTCTCGGGAGGTCGATGTAATAGAACTAATAGACTATCGGTAACAAGAAATAACAATTGCCAATTAACGGTATTGTATTTATTATCTAATCAGTTATCTGTATAGTCTAGTTATCGATGTCGAAATAATATAATACGACAATAAATAACAGAAAGCGCGCACACAAACAATTAATTGTGTAATATCTATAATAAGCAGACACCGAATTCTTGTTTGCCTACCATTTAATGTGATTCATATCGTGTCAAAATATAAATTAAAAAATCGATCGTCGTTAGTCAAAAGTCTGGGAGTTATAATTAAGTTGCACGTTATAAAGTAGCTATTTCCGTTACGGAATAAGATTAACATTATCTGGAGACTATATTATATTTTTTGCTTATGCTGGTACATATATACATTTTGGAAGTATGAGAGCGCAAATACGGGATTAGAATTTGAGCAATAGTAAGAAAAAGTTTTGTATAGTTGTGTTTATACATGGTGAAAAACCGATATTTTTAGGCATTTAGAACGAATTGGAAATTACTTTTTACATACAGTTCCTCCCAAAAGACCCAGAAGTTGGCAATGTGTGGTAGTGGATTACATTGAATCGCTTCTTCGTCCTTTGAGTCGATAACTCAAATTTTGTCCTGGACAACTCCGAAAGTCCGTTCGTACTACGAGACGTCAAGGCGTTTTCTATATCAAAATGCGACCATTGATGTAAGACCTATTATATAAGGAAGGTAGCGATGAAACAAATAACACAAGCGTTGCTTGAACCAAGCATCATCATGGGTTAAATCTTGAAAGAAACTGTCCATTTCATTTTAAATTTCAATTCATTTCTTTATTGTTCAGATCTATAATGAGCTTTAATCACCATTCCCCATTGCAGGATAAGGTGCAACTTTATTCTCTTGCTATAATATATCGCAAGCTCAACATTAATCCATGATCGTGATATTCAGATCACCCAAGGGATTAATGCGATTGGAAAGCCGTACAAGCTAAACTCTGTGACACAATGTCAAACAAACAGTTCCCTTACAAATGAACTAATCGTAGCATATTTTGTATCTGTCTCATAACACATTTGTATGTGTCGTAAAGTTTTAAATTCATGTGTCCAACACTTGGATTAACTAATCAAATATTCTATGGTTACTTGTGAATAGTTCTTATGTATAGTCACGTTTCTTTCGTGGAATTGCAAACTATGTTTAGGGACATTAGTTGAAATTTCGTCAAATTCTCTCTGAAATTATGCTTAGACATTTGCGACGGACCCATTATAGCGATTCCAAGAGCTTTCAACAGTATGTTTACTCTAAATTCAGCACCTTTACTTTACTTATTCGTAGATATGAATTCGTTTCAGAAATTCATCATGTTTTATCTCGTGAAGCATCCTGCTGCTAATGTGACAGCAGACACCTGTTTTATTATATTTCAAAGCAAAGACATTATAATATTACAGTCACATCCGGTATGATCCGGATGTTCTGTGTTATATGGAATAATAATTTTCTTTTTCATTCTTAGGTGACTTTTTCTTAATGTACTCGTATTATGTGCGCGGCAAATTTCTTTGACAGTGAATACTTTTTGGTTGGATTTTTATCGATGCATGCTTCTTCTCATCTCTTATTTTTTTCATGTCAGCACTTAAGTATGTAAATACGCTCAAAGGCTTCTGTCTGAACAACGCTTTTGCTCTTTAGTCTTCCAGTTTCAGATTAGCATTATTGTAAGTAATATTCCTATCGCAGGCTTTTTAGCGTGATACCAAAACTTAAACTAGCCAGACAAGTTTGGGTAATCTGAAAATATTTTTTCTTAGAAACTTCTAAGAAATCTAAAGAGGGAATAAAATTCTATGAAACAAAGTATATAAATAGAATTTTTAATCTTAATCCTGTCACCGACTGTCGAGAACGGAGGGAATTTACTCGAGAAACATTGAAATGAATTCGAATCGAGTGGTTTTCAGTTTTCACCATAAATTATAAGATTTAAATTAAAAAAAAAACTAAAGCGCAATTTTCGGAATTGATATGTGTGCCCCTATAGACATTTCATAGTTCATATATTACATTCGTATAGTTGAATTTGTGAAATCCAGAATTGGAATCTGGAAAAAAAGAAAATCTTAAGAAAGCTCTCAAACATTTGCGTTCTTCACACAATTTATTTGTTGAGTTTTGAGAAAAAAAGGTTGTTGCAGAGCAAATTGCATTGTTAAGCTGAACAGCAGACATCAGCAAGAGACAAAGACATTTGTTGAAACAAATAACAACACTTTCATTAGCAAAGAAATGCGCGGTTACGAAAATTGGACGCCATTTTTTGAAGTAACGCTGGGACTGATGTCTATTTAATTTGTAGTCTTCAAGTAATTGTTGTGACGACTATCTTGAAGTTTAAAAAAACTAATTTTGTTTTTAGTTAATAATTTTCTGTGATAATTTTTGAAACAAATGTAAAAGCAACCCAACCAACCAATTTCAGTCGATTGGAATAAGTAATTATTTAAATTTCGGCTCAAATCCAGCTATGTTCTCGAGCGTTTTTCCATTTAAAATGTTAACACTTTATAATGGATGTACTGATATAATACAACTAAACGATTTATCGGGGTGGTCCAAAAACAAAAAAATATGTGCGTCGATCGATGTTATAAATACACGAATTTTATTACAAACAGCCTTAATTGCTTTGGAAAATTAATGACGAATTGTGAGATTCTCGCTAACTAATTGGTATGTTAAAATGATTTTAAATGGCCACCACCGGCAATTTTTGCGTTATTTACGAGACAAAAATTGTACTTTGCGAATTTATCGGCAATTACAAATCGTGGTCGGAGCCAGTCGGAGGCGTACGGAGGGCGTTACGTCATGAGGGCCGGAGGGCTACCTGACGACGATAGCATTGTGTGACGTAGGTACCAACATTACACATTTTTAACATTGGATACCTATGAATGGATTGAACTACGGCGAGGGGGGCCATATTGGCCTAGGTCTAGGATTTTACTTCAACATAGTCAACAGCCGTACTTTGCGGTTATACCATACATATATGGCCGCGTCATCATTTTATCACCTTAGACTAATACAGTGTGATTCTTTATAATGTGCACATATCGAAATGAGGGAATTTATGCTTAATTTTATCTATGGAAAAAATATTTTAAAAAATCTAAATATTTTTTAATATTTTTGGAATTTTCAAAAATGTTGTCCGCTGTTGTGACCCCAATGTAGACAAAACGGTGTAACTTTTAAACTAAATTATCTATCGCGATGAAACAATTTTATGTAAAAAGTTATGAAAAAAAAAAGTTTTTTTGATCAAAAAACGTGTTTATTTTCAATTGAGGGTAGTTTTTTTCCACAATTTTCATTTTACGAGGACGCCTAATTGCTTCCAATCATTATGGAGTTTGTTTCATCGCGATAGATAATTTAGTTTAAAAGTTACACCGTTTTGTTTACACTGGGGTCACAGTAGCAGACAAAAATTTTAAAAATTCCATATAAAATATTAAAAAATATTTAGATTTTTTAAAATAATTTTTCCGTCGATAAAATTAAGCATAGATGGGACATTTCGATATGTGCACATTATAAAGAATCACACTGTATATGGTTCTTTCTTACCACTTGGTAAGAAATGACTATGTTAGTCTAGGATGATTTTTCAACATGAAGTGAGAGCTTCCTTGGGTCTTTTTATGCATGGGTTGGGTTGTGGGTTGTGGAGGTCAGATGAGCAGTCGCTCGGTGTAAAATACTGGTGGTACTTGGCCGACTCGAACATAGTTGAGAAAAGGCTAGGTAGATGTGTTTAAAAGTTGGAGTTTAATGAAATGTTATAATTATGCTAACAATTAGACATAACATATTTCACATGAATCTTTAGAGAATACAGGGAACAAACTACGAAAGACTTGATTGAAGTGAACTGACTAGTGCAATTTAACTCATAGACCACATTACTTTTCAGATGTCTTGTTCAAAAGAATTGGCGAAGTCGCACTTGCCTAGTAATGTAATTTAATGGACTGTAACGCCCCGTGTCGGGATCAAAGCATTTCAATAACATTTAAGTAGAGTAATAACATTGTGAGGAGTGATCCACAGAATCGCATCTCCGACGATAATAATAAAGTGGAATTTGTCGCACACGCGTGTGGAATTTAAAAAAGAGATAGAGCCGCTTATCAAATTTTGAAGCTCGAAATGGTGTGAAACCTGATGCGAGGTTTATAGGATTGAATCTGCATAAATAAGCCTGTTCGAGTTATTTGTAGTGGAAGAGACAGATTGTTCATAATATCAACATGTGTGAGCTCTGAATACAACCGTGTATTTTCCTCGTACGTTGTATCACGTACGTGTTGTTGTCAGGAGTATTGGAAAGATGACTTGTTATCCCCTTTTACGCTTATTTTGTTGTCAGTTGAACAGTAGGTATTATTTCTGCTATGGAAGCCTTTCTGGTGTTTTAGAATTAGTTATAGCCAATTGTAGAAAGAGATACTGACAACGTAGGACCTAAATTGTCTCCCACGGTACTCTGAAGCACCATTCATAACAAACTAAAAAGCATTTTTAGATCCTGTTCCTATTGACGTTCATTAAAAGATTTTTTTGTGTACTACTTCAGTCACACCTACTTAATTCAGTTAAGAATGTTTCAGTATCCGGTATCCACCGTGTGCGGTAACAGTGAACAGCGAGCAATATCTCGGCGGGACAGTTGCACCGGGCCACCGCGACAGTTTACGAGGTGCGAAGTACGAACGATTCACCTCCCAGATTTATGTCTTACTTGATTTGTGTCCCTGTACCGCTCAATACAATCACTAAGTCAATCCGGCTATAAATCAGGCAGTTGACGGATACAAAGTTTAATGTTATTGAGATTCATCACCAGTTCTGAACATTCCATGAATGTTTGGAGGTCGCCACATTGTGTTTGGACTACCAAAGCAGTGGATTCTTAAAAGGTCTAAGCACTTTCGACCACTGGGTATTTAAAAGGTTAAGTATCCAAAGGCTGGAGAAATAAAAAAACGTCTAATAAGGTTTCCAAAGCTCCACTCATAGCAAGAAGACAAGATGGTCCAGCGGAGTTAGTGCTCAGCAAATTGTTCCATTTACCAGTTCTAAACGTTTCGTCTCCTTAATAAGAAGTTGATTAAAATTTAAGATAGAGTAGATGGAATACAGTTTTAAAGAGTTTTCGTGACGTGCAAACAGACTGTACATTAAGTTGAGATAAAGAAACTAATTTGAGGACAGTCCACAAGTATCTTCGTCAGTGACTTTTATTAATGAGTCAGTTTTAAAATTCTGTGCAGTAGCTGCGGCGGAAGAGTGCGATTAATATCAGGGAGTGCTTCAACAATTTGTATGGGCACTGTGCTACACTGTTTGCAGAAATGCAGGCATCGTTAATTAGGTAATTTAGTCTCAAGGGAAACTTCATGGCTTGTATAACAGTTGTAGCTTTAATTTTATTACTTTTGGTAAAGAATAGGTCTTGCTTTTCTAATAAAGTCAGCTTTTTCTGCCATGGGATCCTATTTTTTAAGCTTATGGTTTTTCAGGAAACCTGGACTTAAGCCTTAAAAAGAAATATCGAACGTAAGATTTATAGCCGCAGAGTCGTCGGTGCGTCTGTATTTGTTAAGCTTTCCGCACCACGGTCCACAGCTTATTCTAAACTATGAGTTTTCATTGGATTGTTGTTGTTTCGATGTTATTTTCAGTTTGCCTGTTTACTAATAGTTCCTTATTGTGTTGGCTTGCCTTTTCCATTCATTTTTCTTATGAATATTCACAGTTCCTCGTAGTGATTGCGATACGACCCTCGTACCTGGGTACGGGGAAGTGAACATGATTTATAAGCATTTGCCTTGTTTTTCATATACCGGAACATGAACAGAAAAACAACTTCTCAATAAGTCTTCGGGGGAAATTGATTCCGTTTCTCCTCTAGAAGCGTCGTAACTTCGATCATTTGACCAAACTATTCTGTAACTTTAATATTTGTGCGTTTTTTTCTGTTTTATTTATTTGGTTTAGTTTTGGTTTTAACTAGTCGAAGCAGGTGTGGATAACTGCGTATACTCAAACCCAGGTTGATTTAGGTTTTGAAGCCATTTTGACTTCTAGCATAAATAAGTTTTAATGCCAGACACCAAAAACTTTAATTTAAAAAAAATATGCCATTACTGATATGAATACATGGCCATATTGTATTGGAGAAATAAACGTCCTGAGTATAAAATGTATTGTTTCTGCAGACTCATCATAATTCATTAAAGAGGCATCTTACAATGTATTCAAGAGAAAACAATTAATCTTATTGCCAAACACACGCTTCGTAACACAATACAATCAACACATTCTGTGTACATTTCCGAATTTATTGCTATCTTGTGTTTTACATCTGTTAAGAGTTCGACAGCACTTGTGTATACGTCTTCACTTTGCCAAAGGTAATAAAATGATGGAAAAAGCATCGTATAAACTTCACAAAAAAACGGTAATGACATAAGTGTGCATCTATATTTGTAGGTATACCATTCTTATCACTTAGTTGGGTGACGAGCATAGAAATAAAATATGGTGACGAGGGAGACCAAATTCATAAACTTGCCTTTCTTCAGCAGTAAGTAGATTGCTTTACAGACACATTCCAAAGCGAAATTTTATGTAATCCCAGCCTTGGTTCGCTTCAAAAGTTTTATAAATATTTTTGCTGACTTTCTTGTCAAGCTCGCCGTATGTTGTGTGTACGTTGATTATAGGTAACACAAATAGCTATCGCGGTGTCACATCACGACCTGCGACGTGTTCGCTTGGAAAGATTGATGGCACGTAATGAACCGAAACGCCGCTGTGTCAAAAGTTCAAAACCGTGTAAAGTGGCGTCAACATCGTTGGACCACAGTCTAACTTCACACAGTCCGACTACGCGACAGTTTCGAGAAGAAATGGCTGGTTTAATGTACTGAGCATCCTTTTGCAGCGCGGGTGTTTGTATTCAGGTTAACGTATTCGGTTTCACTTGTGTCTGAGTTCTTGAAGTTATTATTTGTAGAAGATTGGTCTTGTTCAGTGTTGAAATTAGAGGGTTTGCGTGTTCATTTTTGTTTCATGGCAACCTGTTGGTTAACAATCTTTATCAAGTTCGATTGAGAAGCTTCTTTCAGGTCGTAAATTCTATATTTGAATGACCACCATCATTCTACGTTTATCCCAATTTATTCGCCATCTCAGCAGTTCTAGCCATATCATTCTTCACACAGTTCATCCATCTTATATTTGGTCATTCTCTATTCTTATAGCCCTCTATATTCAAACTCAACATATTTTTCTATATTTAAATGACCATCGTAATTAAAGCTGCAATAATACTGTACCTATGAAGTATTTATAAGCTACTTACACTGTGGTTGTGCTGTATGTATGTAGCTTGGTATATGGGGAATGTGCGAACCTACTGACTTTAAAATAAACGTTTTTAGGCCATCATAGGGCTGGGAAAGCAATGACTCACACATTTTATAAGCTAAAATTAGATTGGACGATAACCCGGTACAGGATGATGGAATACTTTTTGATTGTTTACAGGTAGCAAGGTGATGGAATCTTTGCAGATTTATGGTTGAAAATTAATGTTTTATTCGTTATTTATAGTAGTTAGAAAAGAAGTAGGTACTATCTATCTAGTTTATGATATTTTTATTAGAAGTTTTAGTGCTTTTATCCAATAGTATTCTGATTTTTCCTTATTTTATTTCTAAAAACATGGAGCAAAGCCTTGTTTATTTGACAAAGATAACTCTAAATTATATTTTATGTGTCTCGAGCGCCATCAAGTGCATGTTACGATCGATCTTCACGCCACAGCATTCATGTCAAGGATCGTTTATGATTTATAAATCGCAATTCTCTTGTGAAATTTATTGTTTATATTTGTGATTATCCTCAGTAACCATATTTGTACAAGATTACTGCTGATGTGGGATGATTAATCGATTTGTCATCACTGAGGTTTCTCGAGAGTATACCTTAATTGATTTTAATATCAGTTTATGTCATAACACGTCTTAATTATTTTCCTTATCAACTTTTTAACATCAAAATAAATATTCTTATTTGTTGGTATTACGCTGCAATAAGTAAGTAAGTCTGCTAAGCTTTTTTTTTAAATGTTCGTTAATTAAAATCATACACTGTTGTGTCGAAGATTTTCATAACTGGGTCACATTTCCGAACTTAGGAATTTCTAATATAACTAATTTAGTTTAAATATTAATATAAAAAAAAAACCAAAGATGGTAGTGTTCTACTTTTCTCATGAAATACTGAAACTAAATCATATAGGTACCTGATGTAAAAGAAACTTGAAAATAATACTGAAAGTGAAACACGGTCACGTTTACATCATTACAAAGTTATTCAATTGTTTCTGATTTTTTGTTGCGAATCAAACAAATATAATTAGATACACAAAAACCAAACTGCCCCACCACGTGTGAAATTAGTCACTTCATCCAAATCTAATGGCATGTCTTAATTGCATCTTTAACTACTATGTGACGGGGAAGCCGCCCTATTTTATTGACATGTCATAAAGTGACAGTTACCCGCTATAATTTGCGGTACTCAAACGAACCTTGGTTACGAGGGTAAGGGGACTGTACCCGTAAACCCTGACCGAAAATGAGATGTTGGGTTAAGAGGCTGTAACTTAATTTTAGTACGAAGTAATTAACTTTATCCTATCTTTTAATCTGTAATACTTGGTTCCGCAATCATTAAGAAGTTTGCCTCAGCGGACAGAAACATCTTTGCCATAGATAAGTTAGGTTGGGTTATGAATTTATTTTGCAAAATAATTTTAAGCGTTTTTGTGTATCGTCTCGTCACCATTGTCAACCTTTTATTCGGCCTTTTCCCAACTGTATTGGAGTCAGCTTCCTATCTTAGTCACATAAATATTTTGATAAGTTGATAAAAGTATTAAAGTTTATATTTTGTCTTGCCTCATATTTAAATGATTGCAGTCAAATTGGGCAAGTTGAATAAAATATATTAACCAAAATAATATAGAATTATTGCCATTTCGATTCACTTTACATTCAAGCAAGATGCGAGACTCCATAGAATTTATTTGCTCTCTCTGCATATTTTTTTGCCACTCTCTGTAAACCATAAGCTCTGTCAGCTGTTCCTACAAGTGAGGGCCTAACCTCTGCCGGTCGGGGGTGCAGGTTGTTCGAAAGAGATACCGCGGCCTCGATACAAAGAGCTAAGATTTCCTTAGCTCTTTGTGTCGAGGGTGGTTTTTAGTCAGTAGAAGTTTGGCACGGAGTGATATGATGATTTTCCACCCCCCAAAAAAAAGGGCGTAACGTCTTCGTCACCTTATAGCATTTTCCTGAGGGCTAGGTCTGCATCAATAAAACGGCTGACTTGCTATTAAATACTTTTCACACATATGTTACAGGTACGTTAAAACAAGAGCAGTTTTTCCATGAATTTACCAACCGTGCCATTACCTTCGTAAGTCGACTTCATGTGACTAAGTTGTCAGCGGCACGTGTGTTACGTCAATAATGACATGCAAAGGTTAACTCTAAAGGGAGTAGCCGGTTACATGCACTTGTTACTTACATTCACTTTCGAAAACCTTTCTTATTTGTAGAGCAACAGTATTATAAGAATTAAGTGCGCCGCATGTCAGGTTCGTTACGGATTTTATTTTACATCTGACGTATTTTGAGCCTCGATTAGACCACGAACTAAGTTCTGCATTTGAAGATGAAAGCTAAGCCTTTGCACCCAGCGCCATCATGAGGTGTCTTGTTATATTGGTTTTGAATTTGCCCTGTTGCCCTCTCATTGCGTGTTTAATCCGTCTGTCAAGTAGTCGAAGTCCATTAAGACGTTATCGTCTTGTTATCTGTAACATTCGAGTACACCTCAAAGCGTTCAATGTTACAGTTAATTCTTATTTATTGGTCGGTGTTAATTCGGACAGTTGTTAGATATTTTTTTGTACAGTGCTCGTTTAATACACTGATTGATTGACTACCTGATTGCTGATAAGAAAATACTAAACTGTAAACAAGAGTTTTTATTAAGTGAGACAAGGTATCTTTGTTCGGTATAATTTCTCCTTTGTTCTACATAGTGGGCGATAATTTCGCCCGATAAAATGCTTGCTTAGTTCAGTGGTCCCAGAAAGCTAAATTACTTAGATCTACTTATGCCATGAAACCTATTCTCACTATCTTTAATTTGCTTTCTCATCTGTAAGTGTAAGTACCCTTTTCTAATATTCTTTGTTCGTTCTTGAGTATTCCTTCGATATGATTTCCTTTTGTTAGGGCTCTGCGAAGCGTGGTAAGTAATGAGGAGCAGGGCGTCAGGAAATATACTCATAATCTTATTTCAGTGCAACTTTTCTTATTAGAAGTTTGTTTGGAAATCGAGAGCTGGATGCAATCCTCCGATTTCACCGTCGGATGCACTCCTGCATTGCTTTTTTATTTGTAGCGAGTTGTTCCTCTGACCTGCGAGAGCTCGACCGTTTCTAGTTTCAAAGCGTTGCTTCACCTCTTATAATATACCTCAATAGTCTATTAACACGGAAATACTTACGTTTTGTGTTTGTCCGGGAAGGTGAAAACATTTTCTCGTCTTTATACTTAGTTTGTACCACAGTTGTCATGTTTCATTTCATCTATAGATGAAATGAAACATTGCGATACATCGTCGCAATTTAAAGAAATAAAATTGAATTCTGAGTAGTTAAAATATAATCATCATTATAATTATGTTTTAAGCGAATGACGAGTAATTGAAAAGTAAAGAAGTAAACATGCAGCACAGACCCCAAAAATATTGGGATAAGAGGACATTATTACCTACTTCAAACCTTTTTTTTGCAGAAAAAAACAACCGACTTCAAAAACCCAAAAAAGTGCAAAATAAACTTCAGAAGAAGAATTAGCTTCTGAAGTCGGTGACATTTGTTTGTTTGGTTTAATTTTTTTGCCACCGCTGTAATATCCTATGCAAAATTTACTATGCATTTAACATTCAACCAAAGAAACCTAACCCTTAACCTTCAAGATTACCTTATTTTTGCTTTTAACTCCTAACCGTTGAGGAGTCGTACCTTCCATTATCAGCTCATCAACAAGAAGTGATGACTGCTAGATGCAAATACTTGAATAGCGTCAGAAAAAGCACGCGGGTTAGTGCTTTTTCTGACGCTAATACGTGCCTTTGAAATTTGAGGGTTGCCATCGATTTCTCTGAGATCTCATCACCAGGTCCAGGTTTACATATCATGTTACCACCCTTGAAATATCTCCTTTCCAATGAAAAAAGAATCATCGAAATTGGTTTATAAACGACGAAGATTTTCGAAATAAACAAAAAATGAAAAATAAACGAAAAATGTTCATAAATTATAAAAATTGTTCATAAAATGAAAAGTACTGGGCGATCTATGTTAAATTTTTATGGGACCGAAAGGCAACTATTCCACATCAAACTAAAAAAGAATCACGTAAATCGGATCATAAATCTCGGCGTAATCGGTGTACATAAATAAAAAAAAAAACATCCCATTCGAATTGAGAACCTCTTCCTTTTTGGGAAGTTGGTTAAAAATGTGCGGCGGCAGGAATCAAACCCGGCGCAATTGCTGCGAAGGCAACTATCCTGGCCATAATTTTGTTACACCACCAATGCCAACGACGAGTTTATTTAAATCGGTAGCAGTTTAATGGCCTCACATGTTTTTGTTTTCACAGTTGTTTCAATGTAAACACTTTCATAATGATCGATTTTATTGAAGTAGACATAAATAAATACACATCTCAATACAATTGTCTGAATAAAACATTTTCAATGCAACAGTGACTATGGAAACCACACGCACACACTTCACTCTATCACACTTGTTATCCCCGAGGGGTTAGACAGAGATGGATTTAGTAGGTACATCCACATTTCGCCAGTTATGTTTCAGGCCCATGTATAGGGGGCGAGCCTATTGCCATCAACCGGTCACAATACTCGACCTCGGGCTGCTACTCAGAAATTTCTGACAAAACCAAATAATAATGTGTTTTTTTTGTGGGAAATCATCAAATAATCCCTCCCGCTTTTGGACAGAGCGAAAGGGAGTGTAGACTTCTACTGACTAAAAACCACCCATGTTCCTTCTTAGCCCTTTATGTCGAGGCCGCGGTATCTCTTGCGAACAACCCGCAGCCTCGACGGGAACAATACTGCGCTTAACCTGGGGTTCGAACCTATGATGTCATGCTTGCACTAAAAGGAAAATAATAAATGTTCAATTGAAATAAAATGATACGTCTTCAGTTTCCTAACAACGAAACCAAAGCTTTAATTACACACTAAAACTAAATGAGATGCTTAATATTAGCTTGACTAATTGTATAATTAGTGTACTAAATGCAAAGCATATTATATTTTGGACACGTAAAATAAACGACTGGAACGAATGCTGACATTGATGCGAGAAGAATTCGTTATCATTGACAGTTCAACTTGTAAAATATTTAATTATACATTTGTAACTACCAAGAAATGTCCTTACTTTTCCGTCTACAGCTTTATTCATTACCGCGTATCGTTAATTAATATATTTACAGTCTTCACTCTGTTTGAGAATTCTATTAATTAAACCGATTACATATAAATGTGATAAAGTCATTGTTATAGTTTTAGGAGTTCTGTCTAATTTCCATCGAATTGTTTTTCTAGATTCTGTCTGATTTCCAATTTTTAAACGTTTTTTATACATATTATTTCCCTATCAGATTGTGAAAGTGATGCCTTAAATTGGGTCTTTAATTAGAAGTATCTATAGGCAATAACATAAAATATTTCAATACACAGACACTAATTATCTTATGAGCATAAATATTTTGACATTAGACAGATTCATGTTTATGATAATATTCATGGAAATGTGGCGTGTAATTATTTTTGTTTGACATTCCTCTTAGCTCATGAACAAGTTATTAAAACTGGACCTAAATTGGCACACCCTGTATATCTCGTTATTCGGAACCAGGTCTCTCACTCAGCCAAAATCGAAAATCGAGTATTTTTACTTATTACAGTTTTATGATATTTATTAGTAAGTATGTAGGTATAATAAATTTTAAAAATTATGGACGCGATAATAAGTATGTAATTAAAGCAAGTTTTTATTGAACTTTAAGTATAAGAGTGTATTTTAAACTCGTTTAGTGCGTGTACAGTTCCAGTAATAAGTACCTATCGATTTGATCGAAAGCGACACAGTTAAGTGGGTTGGAGGTTCTATCGAGACCCTCGTTCAGGGAAATTCGGCAATAGTGCCATTAGTCTGAACTAAACGCATAACAAATATCTTTTACGGTATCCTGTAACGGAGGGTGGAACTGGAAGGGTAGGTTTCTCCTATTTAAGTGATAGGGAAGTTCATCGAACTTATGATTACGCCTCCGGGAGTCATTTTATTATCACGGCCTATAAACTATCAATGATAACGGCGATGAATGGCGATAGCAATCAATTATACAATTATTTATACCTAGCGGGTTAATGTAAACTTGTAAAACTTTTCTGATCTTTATTGCGCTTTGACAAAAACCCGAATTTTGTGGTCGGAATCGATTGATACTTATAGCTTTCTATTTGAGTGACATGACTGTTATATTAAAAAATAGATAATTAAGTAGATTACTCCATACAATGGGTTTAGAAATACTTTTAACGAAGCCGAGAGACACTTGTTCTCTCCGTCATTGCGATTATTTTTTTGTTCCAGAATACACTGGAAATCTTCTCTTATCTTGTTGCGAAGATATTGTGACCAAAATTACTCTTTTTGCAAGTTTTTCTTCTTTAAAAAATACTTAGATGACCCCCGTACTATTCGATAAGTACATTAATCAGCACAGTGTCCTACGTTGAGCCCGCCCGTAAAATGAGTTAATTTAAAAATAAATGTATTTGACGAATCCGCCACCTCCTATAATATGTTATTTTTCAAAGTGTAGTCCTTGCTTAGTAGGTAACTAAATCGATGTAATCCCTTGGTTTTTTGGAAAACTAACTGCTAATTAGAAATAATGGTAACAGCTTTAGTGGAAATTAGGTCAACAACAAGTTTCTACTTGTACAAAAACTGTAATTAATTAAAATGGACCTAAATAATTAAAATAAAAAGAAATCGAGGAAGTATCGAGTAACGACAGTATGACAATAAATTCCATAAAAGTAATTTTATTTCAAATATTCACATAAATACGATACATAATTATTCCGAAGTCACTTCATTCCTTGTTTTGATCATAAAAAATATTGCACGGTGAACATATTGTGTACATTGGGTTATTTTTACGACTAATAATATCCGTGTTTACGAGCGTAAGATTGTCACATAACATTATATAGCCCTTTCTGTAATAAGTTCTCAATGTTAGTACCGTCGAAAATGCTAACTTATCGTAAAGGAACATAAATAAAAACATGCCGAATTACCTACAAAAGTGTAGAAGTGGAATGGTAATTTCTAAAAGTAGGTAACTTTACATTAATTTTTACATGTCACTTATTTATTTTGTTCTTGAGAGCAATTTGTGCCTTTGTTGTTGTGTAGTGTGTACATGTAAAAATAAATCTTATTCCATTGATCCAAAACTCTGTTTTAAACGTGATAAAAATCTGCTCTCTTCTCCAAGCCGGTCGGTGTGAACGGACCCTAAACAGTACAAACTTCTTTTCTACAAAAGTGTACAGGCATCATAGCAAAAGTTAAAATGAGTTTTCACTCATTTATTTCCTAATTTATTTATACATAATTTCTTTTTTCAAAATAAAGTAAAAGTAAAATGTGCGTTGGCCGGGAATCGAACCCGGATCAACTGCTTGGAAGGCAACTATGCTGACCATTACACCACCAACGCAGCTGAAAGAAGGTTTTATTTGCACGGTCTGGTACAAAGTTCCACCTTTTGGTATCATCCGTAAAACTGTACTTTCTAGTAGGTAATCCCAGTCATTTCAGTTGTGCAGACTATTTTAAACGGGTGTGTAACGGTTGATATAATAACAAAAAATCTAACGTTCACTTGACCTAATTTCAGTTAATATACTTTTGTTTAATATAACGATCAGTTGAGATAATGAATTGTTGATATAATTTCATTTTATCTAATTTCTTATGATATAATAAACATTTCCTATAATGCACATTTGACATAATATTCATGTAGTATATCAATCAATCACCACAAAAAAAGCCGAAGTATTGTTTAAAGAAAAAGGAACGAATCGATAATATTCTTAAAAAAAAAGGAATACACTGAAATTGAATTCCTTCGGGCTTTGGCCTCTAACTTAAAACTGAAATAGGATTTAATATTTATGTGATGCTATGTTATGATTAAAAAAATATTGTACTGTTTTTTTTTTCTTCGCTTTATACCCTATACACCTACCACCCTCAACTATTGTAACCAGTAGAAATTGGATGCAATCTGGACTTTAGGGCACCCCGACTCGGACAGGTTAGGTTAGAAGGGGTTGGCGGGGTCGTGGGAGCGAGCGAAGCGAGCGAATAGACCCCGCCATCCCCTTCGTGGTTATTTTTTTATAAACCATCCAGAAGTAGGAGCCCCGCGAAGCGGGGCTCCGTCGAACAAGCCCAACCTCAACCATGCATTGAATATTTTAAGATTTGGTTAGGTGCCATTTGAGTTAGGTTAGAACTGTGACCATTAAACATGAAAAAATTAATGTTATACAATGTGGATCTGGAACTACGACATTAAATTAAAACTAGCACTGTACTAGTCCATCGAAACATTTTAAAACACGAAGATTAGTAGTTAGTGGAAAATTTAAAAATTGCAATTTTCAAACAAAATAAATAGCAGAATCAACTGCATAAAAAGTAAACACGCTTTAACTACGAAAAGTCACTGACCTAGTGCGCGGGGTGCAGCGAGCGGCGGCGATGTTGGGCGTAGGTACTTTTTATCGGAGAACAACAAATCAGCGGCATAAACTCACTAAGTTGCGAGTTGTTAATTAATAAAAGATCACTGATTGAATAATTAATCACTTAAAACCTTATTTGAGGCATAATTAAACTAAAAAACTTACTAACTTAACCTAAATCACAAAACTAGCTACCTAATAAATGCCTAAATAACTAATATTACACTAACACCAATAAGTCACAGTAACCTATGCACTAATCCAAATATCATAAATCGTCTTTAATCACAATAACAACAAACTTTTCATAAAATCACGACAATGCGCGCGCGGCTCGTCTTGTGATAAAAAAAGTAGGCGTGTGCTCTCCTCAAAGGGCGCCGCTATGCACTGACTGACATAGTTACCGAGTCAAGGACTTTTTGCCGAAAAAAATTCCGCTCACACACACACTCGCAATTTTCTATGCACCACTAATGCATTATTTGCGTAAGTAATATTACTTTTTCTTTATAATTGTAGTATTTTGTGGGAGTGTGCGGGGCGCGTCAGAGTGGGATCGTATGACACCTTTCTCTGTCTTTCAAGCGTATTGAGACGTTGAGAATAGAATCGTAGGTTTTTGCACAGGTTCCTGACCTTACAATGTTTACCTATTATTACGGACTCCGATCTACATCATGTTGAAAAATAAGAAAATGAAAAATAATTTCCTGTGGCTAAAGTAGTCATTGGATTTGATTGATTTTTTGTATACGGGTCAAGAGCATGCCTTTCTTTACGTGGTTTAGAGGAATGTCAATCGTCCTGCTCCACATTGTATAAACAGAATATTATACATATTGAAAATTATATAAAATTAACGTTATACTAAATGTTTTATATTAAATGAAAATTATATCATATGAAACATTAGGTCATATGAAATTAGGTTATATGATTTTATAGCATATGAAAATTATATTATATGAACGTTATTTCAAGTGAAATTAGAGCATTTGTTATTATATCATACATTACACACCCATTTTAAACAGTGGGTGCTTCAACACAGAGTGCAAATTACTGAGCGCATTAAAATGCACTAAAAACTCACAAATACTGCGCTTTGCTTCGCCAAAACTGGATAGGCGTTGATTATTTTGTGCTAAGATGTTTTGTATTAGGAGTAGATTACTGTTTACGTTTAGAGAATCTTTTCCAAGAAATAGTGATCCCTTCTTATGTACCTAAAAAACATCTTACATGCTTTGTGTATAGCACAGAACCACAGAATACGTAATAGTACTACAGAACAGAAAAGTGTTTATGTACCTACTCATGTTTCTGATAAATAAATGAACTTTGATTTTGACTTTGAAAAGAAGCAACTATTACTAAGTTATTTGGGCATGATATATATTTTATTGTATTACTGAAAAAGTGGTTTAAAATAGAAAACGTATCTAGGTTGGTTTTTGTAAGCCATATTCGCCGTCAATTTAAAAACATGATACATAAGTAACCCTGGAGACTAAATGATTTGCCCTATTAACGTGAGGCGAATGGGGTACTAAACTTGTAATCGTGTCCAGCCTGCCCTGTTGCTTGCATATCACAGGAACTGATGGACTCTACTAAAAGTCCCAAAGTCATTGCCAAATGGACTCACACTTGGCAACTATGAGTCTATGGTCAACTGGACCCAATCGAAAAAGACCCGCGGGTCCAGTCGACCAGTTCAAAATTTGACATGGTCGCCTGGTCCCACTACCTAATTTCATTTTGAAGTACAGTCACGGAGTAAAGCCGAATCTTTTAGTTTTATTTGCATTTACCAACATGCTTATTTTTACAGAAGAATAGTTAATGTGATTTTGTTTCAAAAACTACCAGGAGGTCCGAATAAGTATTTATTATCAACTGGACCCGCGGGTCATCGACACGCTACACGCTATGAAGAAGATATATTACACATTACTAGGTTACTTGTGTCTCTACCTAAAACTATAGTTTTTTTTTAACATTTACGAAATAACAAAAGAATATGCTATGTATTCAAGGATCATTAAATTAATTAAATAACCTTACTGGTAATCATTTTATTTAAACCAACCACCAATTAACAGCGAATCTCCAATGTTACCTCTGTAATGAACTGATCAGTTCATTTGTATGCAAACAAGGAACCTTACTACAAGCTTACTTACTTCATTTTAATTGTGTCTCTTGAATATGTGCACATGTAAAGTACCTACCTATATTTGAAGGTAATTTAAAATGTACAGCAAAGGACAATATTTCCATTTATCTGCTTTCACGTCGTGAATTCAATTTTAATGATGATAAGAAAAACAGCTCAAAGATAAAGCAGGCTGCTTAATTGGTCGAGTGATCGCAAGGGCGACTATTAAGCATGAGGGCCTGGGTTCGACTTCGGGTTGGTTTTTCCATCTGAAACTCAGTTGTAGACACTGCGTGTGAATTTGTGCCCGGTTAAAGGCAACAGGCTCGCCTCCTCATACATATGGGACTTAAAACATATCAAAGTATTTGGCGAAATATGGGTACCTATACTATTTAAAGTACACATCAACTTAACCTTTCTTCGGGGATTACTTGCGCGATGTTATGTAATAAGAACAGCTCTTTACAGATATCGCTTGTACCCACCCCAGACTAGCCAATATAATTTCTGCCTTTTGTGACATTCACCTACAAAAAATCTCAGCCAGGTAAACGAAGTCCTGTCATTTACCTGGCAAATGTTTCTACTGAACCCACCACACTGTTACTCAATATTATTATGTTTCATCTAGCAGTTGCCAGCGTCTACGCCCGCTACAACTTGAAAATTATCCCACGGAAAGATTAAATCAGGATAAAAACCAATTAATCCAGGTTATAAAAGAACTGTGTACCAAATTTTATCCAAATCCATTTAGTAGTTTTTGCGTGAAAGAGTTACAAACATCCAATATACAAAATAAAGGGTGTAAAAGTACCCTTAACGCAGACCAAGGGCACTTGTTCTCCCCACCAATAATTGCGAACATTTTTTTGTTGTAGTCCATGCCTGGGAACCCCCTAGTTACGGAGGTATTGGGACAAATTTTTCACAGCCGTTTTTGTAAATACTAGTTTTTCAGGTTATAACTTTACTTAAATTACCCTCATGACCTGTTTACTATTCAAAGCATCCATTAGTACAATGCTTTAAGAGTGCTACATTGAGTTTTACCGTAAAATGAGATTTTTGACCCCAAAAAAAAAGTCGTTTCCCAGCAAAATTTTTGAGTAGTGGGACTTAGTTTGATGTACAGAATGCTTAGTTTACGTTTGTGTGAAGGGTTAATTTACACCCTGTATATTGGATGTGTTGTTTATAATTTTTTTTTTGTATTAGTATACAAAATCAGAACATTATAAACTTTTTCCTTCAAACATTTTTCCAATAAACTTGATGCGCGTAGGCGGGAACAGCGACGTCGGAGACTAACTTAAAATTTTGTTATTAAAACATTAATTAAACGAAAAAACTAATATTCTGTAATGAAAACGAGATTAATTAGCTCAAGCAAGCCACTGCAAAGTTCGTAGACAAACCACCCACGCGCTAGCGTCAGCCTTCCGTGCCATCGAACCATAAGGCTACTGTCTCACTGCCGACAACGAGCGAGCCACTAAGCTATCAGCGATTTTCTCTCTCACGAAACAACAAAAAGTAAACATTGTAAGACATCATTTGTCTAGCATTTTCCAAGCATTTTGGAGTCGGCATCCAGTCTAACCGGGTGCAGCTGAATACCAGTTAACATAAAGCCTATCTACAACCTACCTGACCTCCACAAGTCAGTTAGTACTGAGTAATACGAAACCCTCTGGCAAGACGTTACTGCTTGTCAGACTCCCACGCCACTGACTACCTATAACGACATTCAAAAATCTACAAATGACAGCGGACACCCTGAGTGCTTTCGGGCGCTTTAAGGAAACTTGTTAGGTTATGGGTGGTCACTCATCCCTTTTTTTTTTTTTTTTGGTGGGTATTAAATCATCGAATAACCCCTCCCGCTCTTGGGCAGAGCGAAAGTTCGCCCTCTATGTCGAGGCCGCGATAACCGGTGGACTACCCGCAGCCTGGTCACTCATCCCTGGACTAACATTAGGTAAGATCGACTCGAGCTGCAGATACTGTTCAGCTTTTCTTCATATCCCGTTGCAAAGTCATGACTAAGTAGATGTTGAAATCGTTTAGATCTTTTAATGCTTTTTATCATTTTCTCGTTTCTGTTTGGTTATAATTTCCACTCCATTGTAGTTCCTACAATCAAATTTTCTTGAATAGTCTTTGTGCACTATTTTCATCCGAAATAACATCGAGTAACATTTACTGCTATTTTTTACTAACAAGGGGTCAGATAACGGTCGCAGTTAATATAATAATAATAGCCAAATGTGGGAGTATATTGAAATAAGATACGAAACTGCAGACAAATTCATTCATATTTGTAAGAAATGGTTGCTATAAATAAATCGAGTCTAGGGGAGTCAACAGGGGTTGTCCTTAGTATGACTTTATGAAGTTTAGGCATAACTTGCAAAGTTACAAGTAAAAAAATGGTATATTGAACTACAGAAAACACTTAAGTTATTTTTTGAAACATTTCTCACTTTTTTCCCATTGTAAGTTTTTACAGTTTGTGTCTAATATCTCCGCCAGAAAAATAATCTGTTTAAATTCATATAAACAAAACATGATGTTGGAAACATCGTAAACAATGGCGTATACATATAGTACCTAGCTAGCTAATAAAACGTACCTAATACTGAATTATATCTTGAAATTACTTCTTGCTTAATACGTGTAAAAAACCTACACACAAATTAGTTTTAGTTTTCCTAAAGTATCTTCTCAACAAATTACCATGGGTTTTTCACCAACATTTACAGAATAAATTTTCTTTAAATAATAGGAAATTGTTGGAACACCAACAAGAAATAAAAACAACAACAAAAACAATCTCCGTCGATATTATATACGACGTTTACGTCCGTTTTGTTACGCGTCAGTGAAAAAGGGCTTTATAAATTGTATTCACTCCATGTTCGAAAAACAATGGACAGTAGTTATCTCCCGTCGACTTGCAATTATTCGTTTGCTTTGTTATTATTTGCAGTTTTCAGGTCAAAAGCTTTGTCATTCGAGACTATTGTTAGCCTGTATTGCGATGCAGGTGTTTTTGATTTCTCTGTGTGTTTCTCTCGTATTTCATTGTTACATGGAAACACGATATTTTCTTGTTTGTCTTTGTTTTAATGCTACAGGCTTTGGTCGGTATTTGTGATTTGAACCTACATTTTTAGTCAGTAGTGTTTACCTATATAACATCACACCTGTAAACACGTAAACCCCGTTCTCAATGGTTAAGTCAGGTGAACATTTAATTTTTTTTTTTTGGTGGGTGTAAAATCATCGAATAACCCCTCCCGCTCTTGGGCAGAGCGAAAGGGAGTGTCAGACTTCTACTGACTAAAAACCACCCATGTTCCTTCTTCGCCCTCTATGTCGTGGCCGCGATAACCGGTGGACTACCCGCGGCCAAGTCAGGTGAACCTTAGACAGGCACTCAACTAGTGTCCTCAATTCACCTGGGTGAACCTCATATCACTAAAATTAAAATAATACAAATGCAGAATCGTAGTAGTTGCATAAATCAACAGAGTAATATAACAATCAACTACAAAAAAGGGGTTTTCACCATTATAATGTTACGAGCTGGGTATAGGATAAATAAAAGTACTACCAATTGAACACACGAAATAACTTTATTACTCGCAAAACACTAATAGACAATCGCAAAACACTGACTGAACACTTAAGCGCACTTGAAATCTCTTCTAACCTTCCGTTGTCTCGCTTAAAAGTAGACTGACTCGCTTCGTCCTCTCCCGGTCCTTTTATACCCCGAACACACAAAAGATATTCGAGAAAATTCGCTACTATTCCATAAAGCATCCAGAAAAAAAACATTAACAAAAAAATAAACTTAAAGATAAATTATCCAACAAAGAAGAAGTTACTTTACGCCGTAGGCATACGGTCGAAATTAAAATGCAAGTACCGCGACGACGGGCGGCGGACTAACTACCTACAGAATGGAATTAGGTAGAATTCACGCGTACTTCTCAGTTATTAGCGAGTTTTCTCGATGATTCTAGATGATCGACGTAACACTGCCCCCTCCTTAGACATGCTCGTCCCGAGCATCATTAGTCCCGTGATATCGCGCTAATCGGTCTACATGCACAACCTTAGGCGCACCTCGCGGACCCTTCTGTATTCGGTAGGTGACATCGTTGATCCTGGTCACAACTCGGTATGGTCCATCCCATTTTGCTTGCAATTTCGGGGACTTTCCCTTGCTCCGCACTGGGTTATGCAACCACACCAGAGAACTTTCATCGAAACCCCTACTGTTTGCCTTCCGATCATAACGGGTCTTCATCTTCTCAGACATCTGTTGTCCGGATTGTCTGATATGCTCATACACATCATTTAACTTGTTACGCAGGTCATTTGCGTAATCCGTTACACTGCGTGGGACATCAGGGGGAGTTCCGGTGATTAAATCTGCAGGCAACCGTAATTCTCTTCCAAAGTTCGCGAAGGCTGGAGTTACAGTCGTACTTTCGTGAACTGCACTCCGATAGGACAGAAGAAACGGCTGTATGTGCTTGTCCCAATCCTTTTGCCTGCTTTCCACAACTTTTGCCAGATATCTCTCCAACGTTTGGTTGAATCGTTCCACCATTCCATCAGATTGTGGGTGGTAAGAAGTGGTTCTGGTTTTGTGTGTACCCATCAATCGACAAGTCTCCTGAAAAACTTGTGATTCAAAATTCCTCCCTTGATCGCTGTGAATTTCTAAGGGTACTCCAAAACGACAGAAGACTTCTTGAACCAATTTATCTGCGACTGTTGTAGCTTCTTGGTTGGGAATGGCGAAGACTTCTGGCCACTTTGTGAAGTAGTCCATGACAACCATGAAGTACTTGTTTCCGCTGTCACTTTCTGGAAATGGTCCCGCAACGTCCAGTGCTATCCGCTCCCAGGGGGCTCCAACGTTGTACACTTTTAACGCACCTCTGCTTCGTGTGTGGGGTCCCTTCACAGCCGCACAGCTGGTACATTTGCGACACCAGTCTTCCACATCATCTCGACAGTGGATCCAGTAAAAGCGCTCTCTGATCTTTAGGAGAGTCCTTTTTACCCCCATATGTCCTCCTGAGCATCCATCATGGTACAGCCGTAAAACATCCGGTACCTTAGCTTTAGGAACAACCATTTGTAGATGACAGCTGTCCCCTCGAGCGTTTTCCCATTTACGGCACAAGACTCCATCCTGGATCTCCAAGCTGTTCCATTGTGCCCAATAACTCTTTGTGATGGAACTCATCGCAGCCACATCACTCCACTTGGGCTTCGGAGCACCAGCTTTGATCCACTCGAAGATTGGCTTGATGTCCGAGTCATTTTGTTGTGCCTGCTGTAGGGTCGCCTTCCATTCATCGCTGAGATCCGTTCTAAGCAACCTCACGGGCACTACTTCCTTAGTCTCTTGCCTGACACAATGCTTGCAGTCTTCAGGACAAGGTCTTCTCGACAAGGCATCTGCGTTACCGTGAGTTCTCCCACTGCGATGTTCGGTTATGAAGTCAAACTCTTGCAGTAGTTCAATCCATCTCGCCACTTGCCCCTCTGGATTCTTAAATTGTAATAACCACTTCAATGCAGCATGGTCGGTTCGTAACTGGAATTTCCGTCCCAACAAATATTTACTGAAGTGCTGCAATGTCTTCACTACGGCGAGCAGCTCCCGTCTTGTTACGCAGTAATTTCTTTCCGGTTTAGACAAAGACTTGCTGAAGTAAGCTATAACAACCTCCTGATCTCCTTTCCGTTGAGATAACACGCCCCCAATTCCAGTATTACTTGCGTCTGTGTCGACTATAAAGTCATTTTCAGTGTCAGGATATCCTAAAATAGGAGTATTGCACAGACGTTCTTTTAAGTCCTTAAATGCGGCGTCGCAGTTCTCGTCCCAACAGAATTGTTGCTTTTCCTCAGTGAGTTTGTGTAGAGGTTTCGCAATGTCGGCAAAATTCTTCACAAACCGGCGATAGTAAGAGCACAAACCCAAAAATGCTCTGACCTGTGTCTTGTCTTTTGGAACTGGCCAATCCTTGACGGCGACTACTTTCTCTGGGTCTGTTTGAACACCTTCCCCCGAAACTATGTGTCCTAAAAAGTTCACTTGTTTTCTGAAAAACGAGCATTTCTTCGGGCTCAACTTCAGGTTTGCTGCTTGGATCTTCGACAGCACTCGGTTGAGGTTTTTAAGGTGATCTTCAAACGTACGGCCCACGATGATTATGTCGTCTAGATAGACAAGACATGCGTCTCCTATTAACCCGGCAAGTACTTGCTCCATCAGCCTCTCAAACGTAGCAGGAGCATTACACAATCCGAAAGGCATAACTTTAAACTGCCACAACCCTTTTCCTGTTGAGAATGCAGTCTTCTCCTTATCCTTGGGGTCTATTTCTACCTGCCAGTAACCACTTTTCAGGTCTAGCGTGGTAAACCACTTCATTCCCGTCAGCGTATCCAGTGTGTCATCGATCCTAGGCAGTGGATAGCTGTCCTTTTTCGTGACGTTGTTCAGTCGTCGATAGTCCACACAGAAGCGCATACTGCCGTCCTTTTTCTTTACCAGGACCACAGGAGAACACCATGGACTGGATGAAGGCTCTATAACACCATCCTTCACCATACCCTCAATCATGGTTTCCACTTCTTTTTCCCGTGCAACTGGCAGTCTCCTTGGTCGCTGACGGATAGGTAACTCGTTGCCTGTATTAATCCTGTGCTGAACCAGTCCAGTTCTTCCTATGTCAGCATCACTCGTTGAGAAAATACCGGCGTACTGAAGTAACATCTTCTTAGCCTTGTCCATTTCTCCTTTAGTTAAATGACAGTGTTCTAAAAGCGTTGACACGTCAAATTTTCCACTACGATTTTGATTTCCGGTAGGTAGATCTTGCAATTGACGCATCCAAGCTACTTCCTCACAAGTCCCGATCAAGGTGCCCTTCTTAATCACCTGCTCCTTGTCACTTGGATTCAGGATGCGTACAGCTGAGATGTTGTTGGCCTTTACCAGAGTTCGTGCCATCTTCCATGGAAACTCATTGTTCACCCTCTCTATCAGAACACTTCGATCTTTGTGTCCAGAATTTCGTGGTAACTTAACTGGCACGATCGTTTCTGATCTGCGAGGAAGAACAATTTCCTTCAAGCAGTACACTTTCCCTGATGGTGCACCTTCCATGAAGACTTCCTCGGAACCACATTTCAACACTCCTTGGTCAATGTCGATCTCACAGCGATATTTCCGCATGAAGTCCAAGCCCAAGATGCAATCGTCCACTATGTCGGCCACGATGACATTGTGCCGGTAAATTCTATCACCCAATTTTAACTCCACCTCCTTCTTGCCTTGGACGGTTATGTGCTGACCGGTAGCTGTTAACAATTGTATACGGTCGTGGTTATTGAAGTAGTCCCCAAGAACCCGATTCGCCAGGTGAGAATTGACGACCGTGTGAGAAGCTCCAGTATCCAACGTCAGTTTGCATGGAGTTCCGTTGACTTCGCCGTTGATGGTCAAGCTGTTCCCGTCATGTGCTTGTGAGATCGAGATCCTCGGGGCTCTTTCAAAACCAGCCAGCACCCGCCCCCCAGTCCTGGCATTTACTCGTTTCCCTGCTGTGGCTGGGCTGTCACTTCAGCCACCCTTCCCTGTTGGGGCTGATCTTCCCTTTGTGAGCTGCGCTTAGGGCAGCTTGACCGACGATGACCCTTTTCTCCACAAGTGAAGCACCTAGGGCTGTATCCTTGCGGGCGGTCGCGTACAGTTGACGCGACAACCTCCCTGACGCGGTGCGTACGGTGGTCCTGCCTCACTGCCTCCACTTCTAAAGCATGGGCCAAGGCGTCTTTCAGCGTCTCGTGGTGACCAAGTCTCACAGCAGCTCTAACTTCCAAGTCGCGTATTCCATCTACAAACGCCTGAACCAGATTTCCATCAATAAGTGCAGGGGCGGACTGGTATGCTTTGCGAACCAGCTTTTCAACTTCCAGGGCCCACTGCTGTAGGTTCTCGGCACTACGTTGAACACGATCCTTTAATTTGGCACGAAAGACGTGCTCCAGGTGCGCGTCGCCGTATCTAGACTCTAACGCCTCCAGCAGCTGTTCGTAGGTCACATCCTTGCCGAGTGCCTCAAGAATGGTAAGGGCCTGGTCTCGGAGACCCAAGGTGAGCGCTGTCATGGCTTGCGCTTTGGTCCACCCATTCGCCTTCATAACAGCCTCAAATTGGATTTTATAGGCCGACCACGAAGATGTTCCGTCGAATGGCGGCAGTTTAAACCCGCGCACCGAAGGTGCAGCAATCACTGACGTCACAACCCCATCTCCAACCTTAATTTCACTCAAGGCCTTCTTCGCATCAGCAATCTGAATTTCGGCCTTTGAGATTCGATCGTCGTGCTGCTGTACCTGCTCCTTCATCACGCTCAGCTCTTTGCCAACTGATGCGTGAAGATCCTTTATCAGGAGCATCTGTTCCTCTTGGCGCCGGGCCTGTTCCTCTTGACGGCGAGCCTGTTCTTCCTTGTCCCGTTGCATCTGTTCCTGCAACTGACGAGCCTGCTCCTCTTGACGACGAGCCTGCTCCTCTTGACGACGAGCCTGCTCCTCTTGACGACGAGCCTGCTCCTCTTGACGACGAGCCTGTTCCTCCTTGTCCCGTTGCATCTGTTCCTGCAACTGACGAGCCTGCTCCTCTTGACGACGAGCCTGCTCCTCCTGACGGCGAGCCTGCTCCTCTTGACGGCGAGCCTGGTCTTCCAGCAGCGCCATTAAGGCAGATAAGTCAGGCACCGCTAATGCTGGGGTAGCTCCGGATGGGCCAGCGACTGGCTCTGACGTAGGCTGGACACCGCCCGGTGTCTGTGTCGGAGAGTCACCAAATCGCCTTTGGTCCATACCTTGTTGTCGCTGACTCCTAGTACGGATACTATCCGTGTCGTCCTTGGGTAGAATCGGCATTATTTATCCCTCACTTCTGACACCAAATTGTTACGAGCTGGGTATAGGATAAATAAAAGTACTACCAATTGAACACACGAAATAACTTTATTACTCGCAAAACACTAATAGACAATCGCAAAACACTGACTGAACACTTAAGCGCACTTGAAATCTCTTCTAACCTTCCGTTGTCTCGCTTAAAAGTAGACTGACTCGCTTCGTCCTCTCCCGGTCCTTTTATACCCCGAACACACAAAAGATATTCGAGAAAATTCGCTACTATTCCATAAAGCATCCAGAAAAAAAACATTAACAAAAAAATAAACTTAAAGATAAATTATCCAACAAAGAAGAAGTTACTTTACGCCGTAGGCATACGGTCGAAATTAAAATGCAAGTACCGCGACGACGGGCGGCGGACTAACTACCTACAGAATGGAATTAGGTAGAATTCACGCGTACTTCTCAGTTATTAGCGAGTTTTCTCGATGATTCTAGATGATCGACGTAACAATAACATAATTTTATGTTGGTAAATATAAACCTCGGTGCTTCGTTGATCTAGTTTTCGGAAGCGCGACTGCTGAGTCGTGGGTTTGATTCGCGGGTCGAGAAAAGAGTTTTTGAGCTTTTCCTTCAGTAATTTCTCAGTAGCAGCCACGGGGACTGGATTCGTGCCCTGTTGATGGCAATAGGCTCGCCCCCTTAATGATATTACTGTTCTGGCGAAATAAAATATTAGGTACAACTCTGCCTATCCCTTCGGGAACTACAGGCGTGATGATAATTATGTATTTTGGTTGGTTTTTAGTGCAAGTAGAAAGATTTTAGTAGTACCTAACAGAATATTCCAAATAAGCAAAACTTTAACGAAATCCTAGAAATACTACGCTCATTTCTATACAAATAGTATACACTATCAGCTGTCCTATAACAATAAACCGTGATACAATAAACTGTACGATACACTATCTACTGAATGTTCCTCCGTCGTAATTTCATAAAGAAACGCTGAATTTCAGCTCGATGTCTCGATGAGAACTGTGTCACACGCAAATGTAAACACTGAAAGAATAACTTCACGAGTGTACAGTCACGAGAACAAATTCCTTACGATTACGTCAAAATTAGCTTCTTCTTTATCACGTGGCGTGGTTTAAGTTTTTATGCCGCCAAAAGGTTTCTGACTCTCACGGCTCGTTTACGGAGTTGCGGTGCGTCACGCGCCGTGCAGAAGGCTAGTCGCGTGCTATTTTATTCATTTACTGAGAGGCGGGTCCACCGCAACAAACGCTGCATTTTAAAGTAACGGGCGAAATATCGCTTCTCGTAAAATCGTCGTTTGAAATCGTTACCGTTTTCATACATCGCCATGTGCTTGAATTAAAAACGCACAACGCGCCGCACGACGCCCAGCGTCTCCGTAAATGAAGACGCTGCCGCATGCTGGTTTCCTCACGATGTTTTCCTTTAGCGAAGCAAGTAAAAATTATACGCACATATGTATCTCAAAATTAGAGGTGCGTGTCTGGGGTTCGAACTCGAGACCAAAGTCTTGACAGTTCGAGGGTAAGAAACACCACTAGACTAGCTTAGGCTAACCTATTCATTGAGAATTAGGTTGTGACTTTGAGAAAAGGATGCAAGTCACACCGTATTTTAAACAGAGTTTAGTCCTTCTATAGTTTTGCGTAGTTGTAAGGTATTATGCTCGGGACTGTACCTACCCTCGGTAGAGAGGGAACGCAACAAATAATGTCACAGAGGTGTAAGTAAGTAATGTAACAGAGAAGGGAAATGAGCTTACAGTCAAAGGTTATGAATTAAATTGGCCTTTTATAAAACTACGGTACAGGTACTTGGAATTTCTCTTGTATTAAGAGTGATCAGTTCCACAGCAATTATGACACTGACAGCTCATTTACGCAGTTTAGCTGATGTGCTATGATTCTCTCCTAATCTTTGTAAAACTTCCAAACGGCAACACCGAAATTACGCGCTCTTGAAATCAGACACACAACACCGTCACATGCCAAGTTAAAAGAAGCTCGTATAATGTATCCAAACGGCTCGTTATCTTGCTGACGGTACAAAAACTCGGGAAAAATGTATTAAAAACGCGCGATAGAGGGCGCGGTCGTCGCCCCACGTCGCCCGCCTCGCTTATTTGATAAATAACCGCCTAAACAATAAATCACCGTGCGAGAGGGCTGCTGTATTTTGAGGAAGATGTTACGCGAATGGAGTGCTAATAGGCATTGTTAGTTCCAGTGTATAAAATATGTATAGTACTCACAATGTGATAACAATTAATATTGATATAGAAACAGAAAATAAAAGTAAAACATTCAGTTGACATTGTTGACAACATTCAATTATTTAAATTAAATTTAAATTAGCACGGACCGGAGGACAGTTTTGCATACTTTCTCTCAAAGACATAATATACGACACGTATTCATCTTTACTCCATTCATTCACAAACACATCACATTCAGGGTTGGCAGTGAGCTCTGAGCATCTATAGAGAGTACTACACACCGCTAATTCAGCTCTGGTTACGTCCTCAAAAGAGGACTTCTGTGGAACCTTGTCTATTTCATCTCTCTATCTGAGAGAACAAAGAGACAAAAAACAGGAGACAAATGGATGTTAATTCAAGTTTGTCAAGCCGCAATTCAAAGTTGACTATCACTAAGACCTCGCACGTGAGCGCTCCATTTCTTTATACTCCATGGATTTTTCCGAATATACAATTTATTCCAGTTCGAGTGACCAAGTGAGAGCGTCGCGACAGGAAACCTAAACGCTAGTTGTTGTCGTTTTTATTGCTATTTGTTTCCTTGTTTGCGTTTTTCAGTCGGTTGATATCCGAAACTTGTTGGAAAAACAACTGAAATAAATGTTCGGCTTGTTGTTTAATTGTTTTTTTCGTCCATAGAGATTAAAATATGTAGCGCATTAGGTGTTTGTGATAAGCCGTAGCTCATAAGGTTTTGTGTCAATCCACAATACAATTGGTACTGGGAATATTATATGGGTAATTATGAATATAACAGCACCTTAATGTGTTTTAAACAGTTTCAAATATAGGTACAAAGAGTTTGGCCTGCAGTAAAGGAATATCAAAGTATTTGTTTTGCTTTATTTTCAGATACGGAAAGGGGAAAACATCGTTAGGAAATCGAGTGTTTTCTTAACGCTTGAAATCAAAAAATAAATAGGGTAGACAAACTTATTCGTACTTTGTGTGGGAACATAACATAACATTACGCCTTTCTCTGAAGTGTAAAAAACCCACGTTTCGCCAGATATGCTCAATAACCATGTAATAGGGGGCGAGCATATTGCCGTCAACCGGGCACAAATCCAGACTATTTGAAGAAGAACTTGAAGAATTTCCTGAGGGAAAAACCCAATAACACTATGCCCGACCAATGAATCGAACCCAGGTTACATGCTTTAGAAGTTTTTGGTGGGGGGCCGGCTTTCTATCCTTGTCTGGCAAAGCGGCCATTTGTACTACGTAACCGTGACGTTACAATGGCGGTATGAAATATGACGTCACGTTTAAAATTTCAAACGACGATTTGAAATCGGATAAAACTAAGCTATTTTCTGATCAATTTTATTACTTTTTCCACACATCGTGTTATTTCTGTTGGTTCTTTGAATTAACATAACATTTTCGTGAATTGACAGTAGTCAAGTAGCCAGTCGAATTTAAATAATTTAGCGGTCCGGGAATCACACCGTGGACCTCTTGCTTAGCATTCACGCTTGCGACCACAAGACCAACGAGGTAGTTTATAATATTATCAGATCCGGGTTGATCTATAATAATTATTCATCCTAAAACTACATCTGACAAGGTTTTATTTATGAGCTTTTTTGGTATGTAGTTAGTCTAGGAAGTTTGGTGGACTGGTTATCTAATGAAAATGAATGATTGGATAGTTATACTCGTAAATACTTGTGATGAACGCCGCCACTGATAAGTTACGATAGCTTGAATATGTGTACGGATAAATGATACCTACAATGTGGTATTATTATATGTTCATATTAGGTATGAGTTATTACAATCATCACACTAATATTATAAAGGCGAAAGTTTGTGAGTGTGTGAGTGTGTATGTTTGTTACTTCTTCACGCAAAAACTACTGAACGAATTTGGATAAAATTTGGTAGGTACACAGATAGTTTATAATCTGGATTAACACATAGCATAGTTTTTATCCCCATTTTATCTTCCCGAGGGATAATTTTCGAGTAGTAACGGGTGAAGCCGCTGACAACGAGACGTGACAATTAAATTAACAACAAAACTATTGTGTGTGGTATCGTTAGACCCTACTGGCATACGATAAGAAGAAGAAGAACAATAAAACAAAATTATTTAAAAGTAAACGCATATTAAAAAAAAAAAAAATTGATATCTATGTAAATTAAGCTAAATTGGTGCTAACTCCTATAAAATATGAGGTCAAAAGGCCTAACTACCAACTACAACCTACACCAATGTGAAATTCATGAACCAGCATCATCCTGCTTCAATGAATCCGAACCCCTGTAAATCCCTTACCATAAAAGTTATTTTTCTTCAGATCTTTCTCGTTCTGCCATCTACAGTTCTTAGTCAACAACAATATTTGATATGAAACAACTAGAAACGTTGGTGAAAGTAACACTGCCATCTATGTTTCAGTTCAAACAATTCATAAGACATCATTTTCAAGAAACAGTGAGAGGTTTGCTAAACTGTACCATTGATTCGAGTTCAACCATTTGAGGGTAGGTGGCGCTGTACGGATGTTGTAGAATCATAAAACTTATTACTAGGTACTGGTCTTATTCAGTTTATGAGCTTGTATTTTGTGAGTAGGTAAAGGTTGGAAAGTAATCAAGCAAGAATGAAACGATAAACACTTTTAAATTGTATTTTAATTCGGAAATTTTGAATTCAAATTGATATTCAATTTATTATTTAATTTCCGGCGTGCGAGTATCACCAGATGTATGTGTGTAAACGAGGCAAAAGGAGTATGTAATTTAAGGATCGTAGCAGATGGCGTTCTGTGGTTTCTCCTTACCCCCATGGGAAAAGGGCGTCAGTTTATGTAGGTATGTATTTAATTAAGGATCGACACGGCTGATTTTGAAAAAAAAACAAACAAACGAGCAAAACACACTAGATACGTTTAAAAAAAAAAACAGAATTATAATTAAAGTTTTGCATGCATCCTTCTACAATGATCAAATTTAAAAAAAGTAAACGAAGAAGGTTGGGTTGCTTTCCTACCAATTTAGTATTAAAACCATCGTAGCTTAACAAAATCAAATGATGTTCATGAAACTCGACAAGGTTCCTTAAAGAGATCGAACGAAGTGCGATAAACCAAAAAAATAAAATAAAAACAGGCCAAGTGCGAGTCGGACTTGCACATGAAGGGTTTCCTACCTCCCGTCGAGGCTGCGGGTTGTACACTAGTCACCACGGCCTCGACATATACTTAGGGCTAAAAAGGAACATGGGTGGTTTTTAGTCAGTAGAAGTCTGACACTCCCTTTCGCTCTGCCCACGAGCGGCAGGGGTTATTAGATGATTTCCCACCCACCCCAAAAAAAAAAGGGTTTCGTACCTACCATAGTAGTAAGCCCCCTTTTATTATTTCTTGATAAAGCGGCAACAGAAAAACATATTTTGCGATAAGTTTTTTTTTTTCATAGTGGTTTTATGAATGACAAAGTTATATTTGCTGTTTTTTAAATGTGCTATATCTCAAAGACTCTATACACGATGATTTTTTAGTCACCGTCCAAATTTTTTCTAGGCGTTAGGTATCATTACTTACACCATTTTTGAAAAAAACCAATAGGTACTTAAAATTTTCATAATAAATAATTTTCTCGAAAGAATTATCCGCTCTCCTTGAAACGTTAAAACTTTGTGATCTGATACTCGTATCGTATCTCAATATTTCACACCAAAAGAAAATACATGTAGGTAGGTATTCAATGATTTTCGATTAGAATTTGGACGGTGACTAAAAATCATCTTGTAGGTATATCGTTCAATGCAATTTCATTGCGATCTACAGCATTATTTTTTTTAGATTTTTATCTCATAATTTCAAAGTTAGAGTTACTTCCAAAGACACACATACACACATTTTACCACTTTAGAAGTGCGTATCATTCAAACTATTGGCTTTGAGAAAAAATGGTTTTAGAAACCTAAGTCTCATTTCTAAAGAAATATCTATACACATATCATATCATATCATACATATCTCCAGACGAATAGGTTTGATGAAAAAACATATTTTATTTCCAGATCCATGT
This sequence comes from Diarsia rubi, assembly GCA_932274075.1. Taxonomy (NCBI): domain Eukaryota; kingdom Metazoa; phylum Arthropoda; class Insecta; order Lepidoptera; family Noctuidae; genus Diarsia; species Diarsia rubi. Next base: position 10,250,044 of record OW026424.1, on the reverse strand, counting down.
ATGGCAAAAAGCAATTTACAGAATACATCTACCAACCAAGTTTCAAGTGTGTAGTTTTAATAGTTTCCGAATAAAGTGGCTGTAACATACGGGCGGACAGACGAACAGACAGACATGACGAATTTATAAGGGTTCCGTTCTTTGCCATTCGGCTACGGAACCCTAAAACCCTAAGCCTAAGCTGTTACTTTTTCTACAATTCAAACGCAACGATATCTGAACGCCATTCAGTAAACATGGCGTATCATTCTTTATAATATCATTGGCTATAGTACCATATTCGTTAAGCACCTGTGTGTTACTGCCAGAAAAACACTAACATACTAGAATAAACCAGATTTTCACATAAGCACTTACTTTTGACAGATTTACAGCTAATAACTAAAGATATATTATAGGTAAGTGTATCTGTGAACAAGAGCTAAGTGCCGTAGTATGTTATATTTTTTATGAATAATGTGGCATTTATTTATGGCTTTCTACCTTTATTTTGTCAGCAGACCATAATAGATTTATCTTATAACGTGCCAAAGTGAATTCTTTGAATCGTGGCTGTTCAAAATACCAACCTAACATTACACAGATATGGTACTGAAACGACTTGGGTTAGGTTTAAGGTCAGATACACCGTTTGTCAGTCATGCTTTAGTTAAATAACCCTACAACTCTTTTAATCCTACTTACTTTCGATCACGCAGTTGAGTAAATAAGTAGTTTTTTCACCAACAAATCCAAATAGATGCAAAATTCTAATAAAAACTAAAGAAAATGTAAGATAAAAGCACAGAATTTCAAACTGAGAACTAGAAACCGGAACGTTATCGCCACGATATCGTTGCAGTTATCGACGTCACTTGAAATGTAGCGAAATATCCGTCCGGAGGTCAAGTCTCCTGGTGGAGCACTGGCACGAATAGTGCCATCATCTGCAGAATGCAGTGCGACCGACCAAGGAGACTGCACCACGAAATGTTCTTTCATAAACACTGCTCTAGTTTAGTTTTCTTTTAATACTCTCTGGTTGCAGAGAATTCAACGAAAACTTGACTAAATAACTTCGCAAAAAGATCCTTTGCTTTTTTCTTGTTAACTATTTGCGTATGGCCAAAAATAGTATTAAACACATCGTCTTAACAATAGTATCACCGCCTCTAAGACGACCCACTGACCAAAGTAAGCATGTATTTTGTATTTCACGGGACCCAACTCGATTAATTTTCACCTCGTCACGTTTTCCCTTTGTTTTTCTATGGAATTCCGGTCTGTTAGGTGTGCCGTGCAGAATTCACTTTGACAAAAGTAAAAGAAAGACAAAAATTGTTTGTCGGACCTTATTATTGTGGATACTTTTCAGTTCGTGCGGAAAACCTCTTGGTTGACCATCGCAACGATCGCAGAAAAACGAAGGGGTAATTTTGAAATTGGAACGACTATTTTTGGCACTGGGATGCCTAGCCTTCTGAGAAACTTAGGAACCAGTCTTTAAAACTCAATTTCTCACCGGCCAGCACCATTATCTAAGAATCGATCATTTTCATTACTTATTTTATATTAATTTACACGATACTGAATGGTCCTGGCTATAAATCAGGAGGGTCAAAGATTACCTACTCCTTAGTTTGAAGATAAAAAGCTTCTCATGTTTAATGAAACGTAATGGACAAGATGTCAAGTGTTTCCGTGATGATAAAATAGGTCAATGTATCCTTAGAAATAAACATCAACTGCCTTACTACAAAAGTGGTTAAACCTGGGTTTAACATAGACTTGGTTTATCTCGCATGCGGTCTCACTTCGATAATATTCAAAAGAAAGTGACAGCATGCGACATAAACCAAGACTAAGTTAAACCCCAGTTTAACCACTTTTGTGATAAGGCCCCAAAAGTTTTATTTATAATTTTGTTGAATGACTAACACGAAGACCAATTTATTTAACCAAAGAAAAAACATGGAAAAGCTTGAACAACCGCTTCTAGACGTTGTCAATACCATACGAATCAAACGTGTCCCCGTTTAGACAAATTACGGTGGTTTTGAAAGCGGTCTGTGACAGAAGTAGAGCGCTGTTGTGATGCTGGTAAATTATCTCTCTGGCATACTGGTGTCCTTACAATGTTTTCCTTCACCGTAGCTAGAGCTAATTTTACAATACGCACATGAGTTTGAAAAATCAGAGGTCCTTTTTTTTGGTGGTGGGAAAGCATAGAATGACTCCTCCCGCTCTGGGCAGAGCGGTAGGGAGTGTCAGACTTCTACTGACTTAAAACCAACCATTTTCCTTCTTAGCCCGAGGCTGCAGCATCTCTTTCGAACAACCGGCAGCCCATTAGAGGTCCGTGTCTCGGGTTTCAGCTCGAAACCTATGTGACTTGTGAAACTATTTAGGGGAAGGTGGGGGGACATCAGATAGTTAAGAAAAAGACACAATAAATAAATCACTGGAATATTTATTGAGGTAATCAATGTTATAAATGTTTATGTATAACTTTGGCAAAAATGATTAAACAGAGGAATAAAACAATTGCCCGTAATTTCTTCTTCTAAAGCTGTGACCGAGTGTCGTCCAAAGTCTGGACAGAGAAGTGTTGGTCGTCCGGCGGCGAAATGGGCACACGTGGACATTGCTGCCATTGTGTATCGGGGGTACCTACATGAAGCTGGGACAAGAACGTAGAGCTTTGCACAAGCAAAGAGAGACTGGATCAGGGTGTTGAGAGTGTACATGAATATAAAATGTAGCCGTTCCTGAAATTTCATCATCATTTAGCAATACGTTACATGACGAAACGTAAAAAGGGAACTTATTGTGCTACTACGGAGAAAAACAGGATAAAATAATGATGATTCTACGCTTCGTATAAAATTCTCGTTCTGAACATGACAATGTGAAATGTTGAAGCAAAATGTGTGATGATAAAGCCTTCTTTCAAAATCTTATTTCATATCTTCTGAGAAAATTAATCTAATGTTAAATACCTGTTTGTGGACAACTTTGCTCTTCTGCTACGTACTACTTACAGTAGGTAGAGTAAAGTATTAAAGTTGAAAATGCCCTGAAAATGTTCGTGCTTTTCTTGAACATAATTATTTTATGCAACTTTGTAACTCTACGACTGTTTTTATAAAAACACTAGAATTTTCCCCTGACATCGATCGCGTTGTAGACGGAAATTACCCTACGGGAACGTCCCGTATGGATGTAGTCTAATTTTCGTAATCGGATCAGTCGTTTCGAAGATAAGTCAATAAGGATGTATTGACTTTGAATTTACGAATATTACCTCTTACAAATAATTTTGTACCTAGAGGCTGGCAAAAATGTCACTTAAAAAAACAGTATAAGTATGAAAATGAATAAAAGACTTAAGGGTATTTTATTGTTTTGTCAATAGGGGATCGAACAAAAAAAAACTAATAAGTCCGTCAAATATATTTAAAAAACAATATTAAACACATATTTGTTATTTTTTCACGTAAATAAAAAATGAAGACGATACTGTGTGCTTCGAAAACTCGTGTGACGTCACATGTCAGTACATTTTTTACCTACAAGTGACGTCGCAAGCCGCACTCATGATCTTTGACGCGTTTTAACTTCGTATTTTTTATTAATTTGATATTACAAAACCAGCCAAGTGCATGTCAGACCAAGCACAATGTAGGGTTCCGTAGTTGCCCATCAAAATATGTAAACTTACTAAACTGATTAACTACCCTGCCTACCTGGCTCCAAACAATGATTATTATTGTAAAAATAAAATAAACTAACATTTGCAGTTTTGAGACCTGCGCTCCCATACATTATGTATAGGAAAATGTTTAATTTTAAATGCATTTTATAAGTTGGTCGACTATTACTCGTAAACTTGTAAGCCTACTTAGCTGTGATAGTTTTTCTTTTATACTACTATGAATTTTTTCACAACCCGTATGTGGTTGTTAGCACACTAGAGTCTAACAAAAAATTGCACTTAAAGCTTAATATTTCACAAACGATGTGATTCCCACTTTAATGTGTACTGAAGATACCCAGAAAAAAAAAAAATCAGTATCTTTTCCACTTTGTCGGCGTAGCTCATTCATATATTCATGCCAAATTATAGCTTTCTAGTACTAAGAGTCTTTGAGATATAGTGCGGACGGACGGACGGACAGACAGACAGACAGACGGACATGGCGAAACTATAAGGGTTCCATATTGACTACGGAACCCTAAAAAACACTTATCCCATATTTTTTGATAATCTAACTGACGGACAAAACAGAATCTTATTTTTTTGGAGTCAGTCCGATCCCAATTGTAAAGGGTTTCTAACGCACACTATTGCGATGATAGACTTTGGGTCTGGAATGCAATTAGGCCAAGAATTCACAAATTCCAAACGGGTGTATAGATCCAGTAAGAAAGTTAGTTTGAGGGAGCTAGAAACAGAAAAGATTTTCAAATGCTACAGTACCTTCAGCGACCTGCGTCGTAACTGCGCGCGGCGTCTCTGTTTAAAGAAGGTTGCATTTAATATGAAACAAAGAAACGTCTACGTTTGTAGTACCCAGGAAGGTAATTGGTATTGGCTAAGTAATATAGTTAGAAAATGTTACGTGAATGAAGCTCGAGCTTCATTCACGTAACATTTTCTAACAAAGAGTGAGTGATCACTCACTCTTTTACGTTTTCTCAGTTTTCGCAATCTATTAATCATTGTTGGAAACCAATTTATAGAATAAACATCGTTTAATCAGGCCTGTAAAGGGTGCCGCAAAGGGTTAGCCACAGGTGTACGTTATAGTAGATCATACATCCACACTTCACCAGTTAAGTTAAGGTCCCCAATCCATGTTCTTACATCCTCTTGGCGAGTCTATCAGAGTTGTTCGAAAGAGATACCGCGGCCTCGGACACAAATAGCAAAGAAGGAACATGGGTGGTTTTTAGTCTGTAGAAGTCTGACACTCTCTACCACTCTGCCCAGAGCGTGAGGAGTCATTGCATTATAAAGTTAGGTACCTTAATTATTATTTTAAGGATTTTGTATTTATATACTTCAAAATATGTAATATTATGTTTTCTTTGTTTTGTTTTTCTCTCTGTTTATGTTAAAATTGTCTTTGTATGTTTATTTTCTATTGTTAAACATTTGTTTTGTGCCGAGTTAAACTTAGAAATGCACTTAGTTACTCGTATTTCTAATTTAATGGCTTTTTCACAGTTACTGTGTTTTGAACTAAGCATCTTATCTTTAAGGTTTGCATGCCAACTTAATGGCGAAATGTGCCATTGCAGTACATAATTATTATTTTACCATCTTTTGTACCACATTTGTTGCAAATAAATAATTTTGACTTTTGACTTTTATCATTTGATAATTACCCTAGAAAAAAGAGTACATTTTGATACATGTGCGGAAAGTTTTGTCATTGCATTCGAGGCAGAATAAACAATCCGAGTTGTAGCGACGGTGTTCATGGAGTCAAGAAGAGCAATAACAAATTCCCACGTGAATCAAACGACGTTTTTCAATACACTTTCGAAGAAATAAACTATTAAAGCGATAAGTATTTTTGTGAAACAGATAAATGAGACTGGATTTAATTTGCTTTTTTCTTTCCGCGGTTTGATTTCGCCAGGTTGCTAAACAGCCTCTCAGGAAAAATATAAAATTCTAATATTTTTTAATTAAGAACACAATTATTGAACAAGTTAACATATAAAAGTAAATATTTGTTTAAAATAATCATGTTTATTTATAGTATTCTTTTTATAAACACAATTTAATAATTCAAAAAAATTTTACGCTGTAAAGGCGCAAATGAACATGACGAAATTAATTGCCGGTGGTGTTTTTTTTTTAATTTTGCTATGTCTGAATAGAATAGAATAAACATACACAACATAAAGGGCAAAGAAGGAACATGGGTGGTTTTTAGTCAGTAGAAGTCTGACACTCCCTTTCACTTTGCCCAAGAGCGGGAAGAGTTATTTCATGAAATTCCACCCCCCAAAAAAAAGTGCAGTTATCTGTGCTAATTTTCTTTTCCGCCCTTGGTTGTGGAAAAATAAGAAAAAAGCACGCGTGCGAAATACTTTGCATGTCGAACCTAATAGTGCAATAAAAGCCAGTTTTCGAGGAAGTACATTGAAAAGTCTATTGCAATCAACCAGGCACACAGACTAGTTGTCCTTGGCTGCGATTTGGCTGAGACGTTAATAACTGAGGGAGAAATCAAATAACACTTTACAGGACTTGAAAATCGAACTCAGGTTTTCATGTTCAATAGTCGCTCTTTTAACTACTAGACCAATGAGGCAGACATCATTTATCATTCTTAGCCAGCACTTTCAAAAATAAAACTAAGCGTGAGTGAACTGTAGAACTGGTTCAACTCAAAACTTAGTTCGTTTTCGTCGACGCGACGTTCGTTTGCATCAACACTTTAGTTCCAGGTGAGTGAACGGGAGCCGAAGACGCGATGTTAATGCAAGGAACAGTATTTGTTAACTCTTTCATTTGATTAAGCTTTTGGAGGAGTTGCGAAAGTTGGTCTCTGTAAATTGTTGTATTTATTATCGACGAAACAAACAAAACTGACGAAAGGTGAGTGTACTATTGAGCACCCACAAATATAAAAATGGATATAAAAAAAATGTGACAACACCAGTATAGCTAATCACGTTCAGAATTTAAATAATAATATCATCAGATTTAAAGCATAGTGTGTAAGTATTATATTGGCTTTTGAGGAACACTAAATCGAATCATAAATTCTTGATAAGTACCCCTAGAGAGTCGCGTGACTTTGATTCCCTAAGGCCTCGATACGATAGACATTCCACATCGCACGAGAGAGTATCTGAGTCTATATAACAGGTACCAAAGTGATACACGTGTTTTTGTAAGAAAATTTATGGAATATTTTCAAACTTATACTAAAATATTTAATGCGAAGTAACTTTGCTTGTCAGTCACTTTTTCACGTCTTAACCGCTGAAAGAATTCGGATGAAATTTGGCTGCATATAACATATAGACCATAAAATAAAGTGGTTTTTTTATCCTGTTAGGTTAGTACATTCGATAAGGTCAAGCTGATGATCTAGCTTTAACCTAGCAGTAGGTTTAAAAGGATTCCAGCTGGTGGAGTTCTGCCTACTCCACGGGAAAAAGCCGTGAACTTATTGTGTGTGTAGGGTCTCCTCCGATATAAGTAAAAGCCATTATATAAAATTTAACATGTTTTCCATAAGGATATAGTAAAAGTATAGTAAATAAGGATATACGTGTACTGTTATATCAAAGGGTCTAAAGGGCTCAGAAAAAAATTGACGTAGGTTAGGTTTGGCTCTTAATATATAGGGGACATAAGGACTTCACGGTCACAACGCATGGCTGGCCACAGCCCGTTATTTTAGGGTCACCCCGAAATTGTTCTTACATTAATTTTAATGGATTTCATACGAAGGAGCATGTTTCTATTTCAATTTACATTGCCAAAGTCAGGGGCGATGCGAAGAGATATCTTTATTGAAACTGGTAGTGTTTTTTTATTAAAAGGTATCTAGTTTCTATTAGGACAAAATCTAATCAGGAAGGACCACCAATTGAGTACCTACAGAATTAGGAGGTAAGTAGGTACTTAATTCGATTTTCAGACTTGAAAGACGCAGCGAAAAAGAAGATAATAGTTAGCGAAGTTTATAGTGCTTCACGTCAATAAACGCCGAAAGAGCGAAATGGTGGTTGTACTATTAGATACAGCTTCACCTATAAAGTGTAACTAATAAAATAGTACAACCACCATTTCTCCAGTAACGGTTAAGTCCCGTGTAGTAGGGGGCGTGCGTGCCTATTGCCATTGACAACCGGGCACAAATTCAGAATCTAAGGAAAACGTCTTCCATGGGACATTATCTATACTAGTGCAATAATATAAAATGAGTTTGAATGCTGGTGATAATTTTAGGAGCTAAAGATACTCCAATAGGGTAGTTAACAAAAACAATCTAATTAGTCCGTCAGATAGATTTCCAAAAAATATTGGACACGTATTTTTTATTTTTTCATGTAAACAAACAATGAAGACGATACAGTGCTTTGAAAACTCGTGTGACGTCATTTTCTGAGACATTAGTATGACATTCTTTAGCAGTCAGTGACGTCAAAACCCACTTAAATCTTTGACGCGTTTTATCTTCGTCAATTTTTATTGATTTGATAAAACAAAAAATAGGTAAGTATCCAATATTTTTCAATCTAACAGACGGACTAATTAGAATCATATTTTTTAAGTGAGTAAACATCCCTATTGTAAAAATTATTTCACTAATAAAAAGCTACATTATTCTCGAGTGCCATAGGCCATATTTTAATCGTTCCTTTGGAGCCGCGGGAACAAGCTGGTATCAAAAAACTTGTGTGTAAACATGATCTATTATGTATGAAATTTTTATTATTAATTTATCTATTACCTTTATCTAGTTATTTTGTAAAAGTACATACGAGATAAGAAAAAAATTGCGATAAAGATAAATTACTTACACTAGGCATTCAATATTGCACAAGCTTTTAAAAAAAAACATTCAAAGTACTTGCTCGGTTTGAGCGACAATGTTTTACGGACGCTGTCAGTTCCAACATATCGTTTTCACATGGGCAACGTTCCGGTCATTAAATTGTTGATTTAAGCTCAAAACGAATTTTAAAGCGGCAGTTTCACTTTACTTAATTAATTAAATTGACTGATTATTAAGTCATTCTCCCGATAACGTATAAATTCGTGTATTTTAAAAATGGGATCGGTCGACAAAATATGTGTTAATGATTTGCTGAAAAGTCAAGTCAAAGCCAGGGAAATTAATTGTAATGTTACTTGACTACCAACATTATTTGTCCCTAAATTAAAATCATAAGAATTAACGCTGGACGGACTGTGTGTATGATATGGCAAGAAAAGAGGTGTCTGATAAGATGACGGGTAATAGATGGATACATGGAGCTATTGGTTACCATTTTGGTGCTTTTGTTTTAACAACACAGTCCGTTCAGAAACAAATTACACGCCGAACTAGTTTTCGGAAAACTTTGTAAAATACTTGATGGCATGAGCAATACCGTGGAACAATTGTAAAATATAGATAATTGTCCATTACAATTAAAATACAGGTTACAATTAGCTCATGAAGATGCAAAGAAAAATTTATTGATTAATAAACATAAGCGGAAAGAAATATATGATAAGTCTGTCAATTCTGCAAAATATGAGAAAAATGATTTGGTTTTAGTAAAAAATGAAGCACGTAGTAAATTAGATGTATCTAATATTTAAAGGTCCCTATACAGTTATAGAAGATTTAGGATGTAACGTAAAAATAATTACTTAAAAATAATAAAATTGAATTAGTACATAAGAATAGGACTACGCCTTATTATCAATAGATTTGAATGTAAGATTTAATTTTAGATAACATTACAATGTATAATAAAGGATGATTTATGTACCATTTTATTTGTAATAAGTAACTTTCTGTAGAACACTATTATTTTAAAAGATGATACTTCAAGTAAATATCTAGTAAAATTATTATGTAAAAAAAAAGTATTTACCATTTTTTTTTCTATGTCCCCGGGAGGTGAAGTGTAAGAATTATATGTAAGCTCCTTTTAGTTAAGTAAGTATGTACGCTACTTTATAACCGTATGTATGCTGAGTTTGCACTATACCTTATATACATTATTTTAGATTATTACGAGTACATTCATTAAATAGTATGTAACCGATGTGGTTGTTTCCTTAACAACCCCCCTTTAGGAACCCCAACATTACAGAATTATGAAAGAAAAAGTCAGCCTAGCCGACCCCGAAAATATTGACCCCAAATAATATATATTTATTCAAATCACAACTGTCATCCTTTTACAGTGGAATGTCTATAACAATTTATTCCTTCAAATATCTATTACCGAATCGAATAGATATATAATCCTTTCCACAATCCATTACGATGGGATATGATGATAAATCTATTTATTTTATAACCCGAATTCTTAAAAACAAACTTCAAATCAAATTATTTATTATTTCAATGGCAAAACCGACATCGGATGTAAACACGAAACCGAGGCATGCAGTGATGGACAGATTGGTAAATAGGTATTCATATTTGCCGAATCACCCTGCTATTACCCACATTAGAAGGAGCGAGTTAATCGGGAGAGTTCGGGAGTATTCGGCAGTAATCGGAAACCAAATCATCCATCACTGTAGACCAGTCATCGGGGCGATTACGCAACTCCTATCTCTTGATAGCTACCAAATTATTTAGCGGCAGATGTTTTTTTCGGCGATTAAATGAGATGTTTATTAGACAAGGAGAGATGAGGTATGAACAATAATTATTTGACTGATATAATAAAATTGCTTTAAAGATTTTAAAGTTCAGTTTGCTCAAGTTGTTACTGAATTTCCGTCTACTAGAAATATTTGCTTTTAGAAATTTCTACATTCACGCGTTATTATGTTGTGGAAGTCAGATAGGCAGTCAGTAAAATTCTGGTATTCATCCGGTTACACTGGAAGTGGACACCAACATAGTAAAGAAAAGGCGAGGCAGATGATGATTAGCTTAAGTTAGGTACCGGTCCATAAACTAGCTTAAAAAAATATGATCCAATTCTGTTAAAATTCTTTACTATACAAACAGTAGTCAAATTATTCCTCGGCAGCTTAATATAATAATACTGTTCGCGTAGCCGCGTAGTCGTTCTGATGAGCGCCGAAAAAATGTTTTTGTTTCTGAAAATTCTTTTCTGTTACGTTAACGTAATTTTGTAAACTCCGTTAAAACAGGAAATTAAAGTGACTACCGCAAACGGACGAATTCAGTTTACGAAGAGGTCGTGTAACATAAACTTGGAAGGAAACTTTTGCAAGAATAATAGACGATCACAACGAATGGCTGCTACGTAGTAAAACAACAAAACTTCTAATTTTTCACAGTTGAATTTTATGTACTGATACGTAAAGATAATCTTCCCAGTCAACCTTGAACCTAATGCTCTAGCGATGAAATTGTAAAAATAAATCTGATAGATAGTATAGTAGCCTGATGTCCTAGGTGCTAGTGTCTACAAAAGGGTCTCGAACACCCTGATGTCCTAGGTGATAGTGTCTACAAAAGGGTCTCGAACACCCTGATGTCCTAGGTGCTAGTGTCTACAAAAGGGTCTCGAACACCCTGATGTCCTAGGTGCTAGTGTCTACAAAAGGGTCTCGAACACAAATTCATTCAAGTTATCTTTGGAACACGGACGCAGTTATTTCACTCGTCAACGGTTCGCGGAATAAATCCGAATTCATGGGACTTGTTAGTGGATTTGCTCTAAAAAAATAAGGGACTGTTACTGTCCGCTAGACGACCAAACTAACTGTACAATACCAGTTTATGCGGGTCTCTAATTATACGGAAGATAATAAGTGATTGTTTAATGGTGTGACCTTTGGACTGGGAAGTCATAGTAGAGTCTCGAGTTCGAAAGTAACTGTGATTTTTCGGATTCATGTGCGTATTGTATAATTATCACTTGGTTCGGATTACAAATACATCTTTAGGAATCTAGCACGCCTGGGTGATGTTTTTCGACTAAGACATGTAAAGCCAAGTCAGAGGACCATTTCTTTTTTATTGAAGGTTTGGAAATCATGAAATGACTCATCCCGCTCTGTCGTCGTCATAAGACGGACGGACAGTGAGCTAAAATCAGAGGCCCGTTATCCCTGTAGAAATGCATAGCTTCATGTGTCGCCGTGTATGCATAAATAAACGTTTTGCAGTTTCTTCTATAGCGATCTATAGCCTGTTATTACAAAAGTTCACAACATCAGTTATGTACGATCTGTATTGTGAAAATTTCGCTCCAAATTACCAGTTATTTTTCAATAATGAAGGGTGTAAAGAAAGGAAAACGGGAGAAAGGTGTCATTTACATAATACATTAAGTAAATTTACTTCGTGAGGTTGAAATTTAGCGTATCAGCCATTGTTGCCTTGCGAGCTGTTTGTTTTTATAACGATCCATTAACCTCCAGTAAATACAGCTGAACCTCAAATTATTTTGTAGACTTCATGATTTATTTAAGGGAAATGCTTTTAGCTTCGAATTCCTTAGTTTCGTTAGTGTCATCGGCGAAATCGAGGTTTAAGAAAAATACTTCTGGTAGCAGTGACAATAGGGTATTTTACCAAAAAATCTAATTAGTCCATCAGATAGATTTTCAAAAAATAATGGACACGTATTTTTTCTTTTTTCACTTAAACAAAAGATGAAGACGATACAGGGCTTCGAAAAGTCGCGTCAAGTCGTGTGTCGTCCATTGCGAGGATCGGCCGGAGGACACGGTGGAGCACACAGTGGAGGTGTGCCCCGCTTGGGCGGAGCCCCGCCGTGTTCTCGTAGCGGCGATCGGCGGCGGCGACCTCTCGCGCCCGGCCCTGGTGCAAGCCATGGTCCGGGGCGAGGAGGAATGGGACGCCGTCGCCTCCTTCTGCGAAGCAGTGATGCTGGCGAAGGAGGTGGCGGAACGCGAGAGGGAGAGAACCTCTCGTCCCAGCCGTCGCGGGAGGCGCTCCGGGCGTCGGGGGTCCCGCGATGACCTCCGGCCACCGTAGACGCGGGCCTGTGGACGGTGAGTGATGGGCTAACTCGCCGTCCGTCCGTCTCACGACGAAAACAGGCCGTGTCGACGGCGCGTTCGTGTTCCACGCGCGCCTCAAAGAGATGTCAGCAACATGGGAGGGGCCCGAAAGGGCCGACGCCTGTCGGGGCCGCGGGTAGTCCAACGGTTATCGCGGCCTCGACATAGAGGGCGAAGAAGGAACATGGGTGGTTTTTAGTCAGTAGAAGTCTGACACTCCCTTTCGCTCTGCCCAAGAGCGGGAGGGGTTATTCGATGATTTTACACCCACCAAAAAAAAAAAAAAAAAAAAAAAAAAAGTCGTGTGTCGTTACAAGGTTAGTACTTTTTTACCCACAAAGTGACGTCAAAAGCCCCCACTCATGATCTTTGACAGGTTTTATTTTCGTCAATTTTAATTAATTTGATAAAACAAAAAACACGTATCCAATATTTTTCGATAATCTAACAGACGGACTAATTAGATATTTTTTTAAAACACCTTATTACAGTCTAACACTGGCGCCACTGGCGCCGGTGACTGAAAAGTAGTGTGGAAATCGGTTGTCGTGGTATGGGCATGTGATGTGGAGGAACGAGGACGGTTTTGAGTAGGAATGTGGAAGGGCTTAAAAGTAGAGGAAGACCAAAGACACGATGGATGAACTGTGTTAAGAAGACATGGCAAGAAAGGAGGTGTCTTATGAGATGCCCCACCGTGTCCCCCGGCTGATCTTCACAGTGGAGACATCCGAGCGTTTCCTCATACCTTTTCCCTCTGCCTACTCGCTACCCTCACAGTCACGTCTGATGGGCAGACGCGAATCAGATAGCAGCATGGCAAGTAGGGTTACTTCCTCCGACAAGCACACCGACGGAGAACCCGAACACTGTTCTCGTCTCCGGGCGGTGCGCCCCTCTTTGTCTGGTCCCTCACACTTGGACCTTTCCGGCATGAGTAATCTACCTTCAGAGTTCCAAGGATCATTGAGATGCACAAGCCCCACCACGATAGCAACGTGGGGACATTCCGTTGGGGATACACCTAAGTACCTAATATCACGTCTCTAACTTAAGATGTATCTTGAATTTTCAAGTGGATTGTCACGAATCACGACATAATTATGACTGGTATCTACAATTATGGTCGACTACGATCCAAAATAATATTGCTCACAGGTCACAAGAATTAGGTACTCCGAATAAATTATTGTAGATAGACTATTCATTACTTTTCTAAAGCAAAGGTTTAATGCGGCCGTCACACTATACTCCTCGCGCTACTCCTCGCACTGCCGCTATTTGCGACGCTCCTACAAAAACGAAAACCGACAACATAGGGAGCGATGGGCAGCACGAGGAGCATGACGTGCGGCATGACGAGTAAAGGCCACACTTTGTCTCTGCCTCCTTTCCTCGCTACTTCCCATGCCACTCGTCGAGTGTGTGGCGGTCGCATAAGAAATATAACATCACGCCTGTAATCCCCGAAGGGTTAGGCAGGCGAGCCTATTGCCCTGAACCGGGCCAAAATCCAGACTCCATGGATGCTACTGACTAATGACACTTTGCCCTACCTGGGAATCGAACCTAAGACCTCGTGTTCCGCAGTCGCAACCACTGGACCAACGAGGGCAATTAATTGTTTGGGCAATCAATATGTTGAACAAATATCTATTAATATATTATTGTGTACTATTATGTTGAAGTAATAGGTTACAATAATAATCTTAATTCATTTGCATTTGCTTGCTAGCTCGTTTAAAATTTTAAACTAAGAACATAGCCTGCAATATATTAGGTCTTTACCTATGAAATTGCCGTTCTGCAGTACTGGCCATTTCAAATCAAAATAATTTTTGTTTGGCTAAGAATTCTAATTTCAAATTAATTTTATTTTAAAAACATGGTTTTTTTTTTCCAAAAGTAGTCATTTGTTTATTGATTAGTGTTACATTTTCATCGCATTTCAATCTTTTTCGTCATCATGGATACGTTAAAAATTCGAGTAATTATGGAATATGAGCACCGTCGTGGCAGCAACGCGGCACAAGCGGCACGCAACATCAACGACGTTTACGGAGCTAACACTACAAACCAACGCACCACCTGTTATTGGTTTGCTCGCTTCCGTTCTGGAAATTTCGACCTGAAAAATGAACCTCGCGGTCGTCCGAAGACTTTGGTCGACAATTACGAATTAAAGGCGATTGTGGAAGCTGATGATACACATGTGGCGACAGCGCCATCTATCGCAACAGATGCAAACTAACATTGGCAATTCTGCATCGCGCTATCAAAGTTATCCGCCACATATAGCCTATATAGAAAATCCCGACTTACATATGTCGGGCAGTTAGCCCACCAGACACAACACCCGTCTGGTCGGAGGATCCTCCCTTTTCTATGGGGGATGAGGAACTTTACACCCTGTTCCTCATGCCCCCCAAACTGGTGACCCCGACGTGATCGTCAGCGCAGCCTTCGTGCAACTACTTCATCATCACTTCCTCGAGCCTTCGAGCAGCGAGTCATACCGTCAGCCAGCAACTACGGCTACATCGGGTATCCTGACCACCAGCATGCAGCGGAAGCGCATACCTGGTCATCACCCTCAGCCTCATCAGCGACCTTGGCACAGCACACTGCACTTCGGCCGGTCAACAAGCAGAGACGCTCTTCTCTCCTGGTCGACGCAGCAGCCAGCCACTACGCAGTACTGCACACTCCGACTCACTGGGGTACCACCGCAGACAGTTCCGACTCACCGTGAACTATGCGGCATCCGGTTCCGACGCACTGGAACCTTCCACTGGCCTGGCAAGCATCAAGACTCAGCCTGCAATCGACCTCCGGTCTCGGAGGGGAGTGATGTGGCGACAGCGCCATCTATCGCAACAGATGCAAACTAACATTGGCAATTCTGCATCGCGCTATCAAAGTTATCCGCCACATATAGCCTATATAGAAAATCCCGACTTACATATGTCGGGCAGTTAGCCCACCAGACACAACACCCGTCTGGTCGGAGGATCCTCCCTTTTCTATGGGGGATGAGGAACTTTACACCCTGTTCCTCATGCCCCCCAAACACAATCTACGGCTGAATTAGCAGCAGCTTTCGACGTTAGCGTCAAAACAATATAGGTCTATTTGCGTCAAATTGGCAAGGTAAAAAAGCTTGACAAATGGGTGCCCCACGAACTCAATGATCGCCAGCGCGAAGTACGCGTCGAGACGTGCCTTGCACTGCTCAACAGACACACAAATGAAGGAATTTTGAACCGCATTGTTACCTGCGATGAAAAATGGATTCTGTTTAATAACCGCAAGCGCTCAGCAAGTTGGTTGGATCCTGGTTCAGCACCTAAACAATGCCCTAAACGAAAACTTACCCCTAGAAAAGTGATGGTCACTGTTTGGTGGTCTAGCGCCGGTGTGATTCATCACAGCTTCTTACCAAACGGGGTGAGCATTACTGCAAATGTGTACTGTGAAGAACTGAACACAATGATGGAGAAGCTGGCACATCTCCAACCAGCATTGGTCAATCGCTCGTCTCCGCTGCTCCTGCACGACAACGCGCGACCTCATACTGCACAGCAGACGGTCTCCAAGTTGCAAGAACTGGGGTTGGAAGCTCTCCGTCATCCGCCCTACTCACCAGACCTTGCGCCTACAGACTACTACTTTTTCCAGAATTTGGATAACTTCTTGGCGGGAAAAAAATTCAATACCCGAGAGGCAGTACAAAATGCCTTTGAAGAATTTGTTGCCTCCCGACCAGCTGATTTCTTTAAGAAGGGCCATCAATAAACTGCCACTGCGTTGGCAAAGATGCATTGATTGCATGGGTGATTACTTCGATTAATACAAATAAAAAATACATGAAAAAAATTCGTTTAAATTTTTTCATACAAAACGGCAATTTCATAGGTAAAGACCTATTATTTTAATAGACCATTACTGTAATTCAAAACACATGTGACAACATAAAATAATACGCTGTTATTCATCGACGACTGCAGTTACATGATAAGTGTTGGTTCGCATGTTATCTTTTTGCATTTCACAAAATATAAAGCTTACACATATAAAAGAGAGAGTTATAAAGTATTCATTGGTCACACAAAGGAATAAATAAATTGATAAAAATTAACATAAAAATTAATATAGACTTCTATCTCAGCAAGTTGCTGTAACATAAGAACAAGAGCTTGTGCTATATCATATGAATGTTAGTCAATAAAGTACTCGTATATAAGCTATGGGCTATAATTGCCTCATAATAAAATGATTTGATTTTACCTACTGCTCTGAGATTTAAAAATATATTTACTTTGATGTCGTGTATTCGTTAATTATCAGTGACGGACGTTGATCTCTGCAGCTGCAGTGAACAATCAATCTTGTGGGATCATATCGTAACTGCTATTCTTGACAGCTGGATTGGCAATCGCAGTTCAATGTTATTATATCGTCAAACGATGAAGCGATAGCTTACGTACCTACTCAAAATGATGTAGCACGTTTGTTTGGCTCGAAAGGTCCATTGAAAATTAGAAAATCTCCATACATATCGAACAAAATAACACCAAGAAGGTAACCAAGTTTGGTATTGTACCCAAGTTACTTTTTATGAACACAGAATTATCACCAAAAACAAATAAAAAAAGAGTTTAACGCAGAGATGCGGGTCGGTACCATAGATTAACGAAAAGGCTGCTAAGGAAAGGTGCCATGGCCAAACATAATAAATTAATAAGAAGGAAAATGTCCGAAAAAAAGTAATATGCGGGTTTAGAATAAAGACAGAGAGAGAATTCTAAAATTGTAAACGCAAATTGTTTTGAAAAATATTGGGGCATAAAAGTTATTGTAGGCACTTGGGTATCTTTAGTAGCCTACATTTTGTTTTCAGTACCTTTCTACAGTACCTAGGCTTATTACAGCTGACATAATCTAATTTGGCTAGATGGGGTTTAATGGTATAATCGACTCATGTCGGATGGAATGCGAGTGAGGAGCCCCAACATACCTTTAGCTTGCCCGTCGTGCACAACTTATATACCATGCGTACAGAAAGAGCTAAAGTTTCAAGAACATTAGCCAGTTTAAATTTTACGTTTAATTTCAATAATACGGTAAAATACAGAAAAAAAACGGAAAAATAATAATAAAGTTTTTAATAAAGTTTAAAAAATGCGAAAGAATCGGGAATATTTCATGTTTTAAATCTACACAATATAAAATGAATCGCTGTTCGTTAGTCTCGCTAAAACTCGAGAAATGCTGGACAGATTTGGGTAATTCTTGTGGTGAATTTTAGGTGGTAGGTAGGTGGCAGGTGGTGAGCAGGTGGTAGGCAGGTGGTAGGCAGGAGTTAAGCTGCTGGTAGATAGAATAGAATAGAATAGATTTTTATTGAACATCTTAGTTACAGTATACCAGTAAAACAATTAGTGTAGTTACAACTAAAGTAGGTACTTACATAGTTTCTTAGGGTAGATAACTAGATACACTCACTAAGTCCTTGTATTTTAGGCACATTTGAACAAATAAAACGAAACTTAATTATTAATAACTAAATGTCATCGCAACTACGAATTGATTTGCTTACTAAAAAACAAGAACTAGAAAAGTGTTCTATGACGGTATACATGAATAAGTTCTTTACCTCCCGTGCTAGTCAAAACTGTGTTACGGCAAGGTAAGATTCTCGTTCGAAGATTAATTTTCAATCGTATTGTAGTTAACATAAAACACCTTCTTGCTAATAGATTTTTTCTTACAATGAGTAATAGATAACGATGACGAGTTACAAGTTAAACGTAAACAAGTAGTGTATGCAAAATAACTAGACAAGCATGATGCGTAATATAATAAATACGATATGCAGAAGTAGATACTAGAATAAATATAATTAGGTAGTTTAGTTGTTAAACGTATGACGTGTTGTGAATGTGTGTAAGTATGTATGTATATTATGATTCTAATGCTTATGTTTTAGTTGTTTATACTTTTAAAATCTTTCATTAATGCAAATAGTATTATAATATGATATTACTTCAATATTTGTGTATTTTGTTTTGTTTTGTAGAGAGTATGTTTTATATAATATATATAACATATCATATTAATAAATATTGTTAAAAAGTGGAAGTTATTGGAATGTTTTTTATACGGGGATAAAATAAATAACAGCATACTTCATTTACATATTTTTAAGAATTCTTCAGTCCGCTCATAATCCAATTTACTCAGAAACTCATCCAGTGCCTTTCTACAAACATAATTAGTCATATCTTTTAGAGGTGTTATTTTACTAACACGATTGTACAATAGCGGAGCCAGGAAAAAAGAGAAACTATGTGCAAAAGTCGTTTTACATGCTGGGATAACGTATACCTCATGCGATCTTCTAGTAGATTTAATAGTTGGTCTTTCACAGATATGTTGTTTCAGAACTACATTCTGTATAAAGAGTTGGCGAACGTTTAGGACTTCAAATTCCTTGTACAATGCAGTCGTCGGATACCTAAATCCCTTAAAATTAATAACCTTAAGAATACATCTATGTACCCTTTCTATTTTTAAGATAGTGCTTTTCTTAGCACCACCCCAAACGGAGATTCCGTAAGAAATTATTGATCGACAAAGTGTAAAGTATACTGTTCTATTTGTGGTTTTATCTTTTAAATTTCTAATTTTTTTGAAAATTGGTATTAGTTTACGTACTCGAGATTTTAAATTGCTAATGTGATGTTTCCAATTTAAATTTTTATCAATTTCGATGTCAAGATATTTAGTACTATCAGTTGAAGATAACAAGGGACAGTTGCAAATATTAATATTGTCACAATTATAATAATGAGCTTTCAAGGTGAAATCTGAGGGAGGTTGTAAATTATTTTTTATACTAAAAGTTATATATTTTGTTTTAAGAAGATTCAAAGTAAGTAGGTTGTAATGGAGCCATTTAATTATCTTTTGAAGCCCTTTTT
This sequence comes from Diarsia rubi, assembly GCA_932274075.1. NCBI lineage: Eukaryota > Metazoa > Arthropoda > Insecta > Lepidoptera > Noctuidae > Diarsia > Diarsia rubi. The sequence continues at coordinate 10,230,373 of OW026424.1, read as the reverse complement.
CGGCTGACAACTTGACGTCGGCCCATGTGGCCTGTTGAAATAAGATTACTGTATCATCAGCGAAAGTAGTCACCTTCGCATCGCCTATTTCAATATTACAAAGACTATTTACATAAATTAAAAACAATGTCGGGCCAAGGACTGATCCCTGAGGGACCCCGAAATTGACAGGTTTTTTAGAACTGAAAATATCACCAATTTTTACAGTCTGTGACCTATTTGTAAGGTAGTCCCGAAAAAGATTGAGTGGTATTCCTCGAATACCTATGGCCTCCAATTTACATAAAAGTAAGGGAATTGAGACAGTATCGAATGCCTTTGCTAAATCTAGAAAGACACCAAGACATTTCTTTTTGCTGTCGAGATTACCAGCTATAGTTGTAACAAAGTTCTCAACAGCATCTATGGTCGATTTATTTTTCCTAAATCCAAATTGGTTTTTAGAAAGAACATCAAAGATAGTGGAAAGGCAGGTCGTAGGCTTTCGGTAGGCAAGTTGTAGGCAGATCGTAGGCAGGTGGTAAGCAGGTCGTATGCAGGTGGTAGGCAGGTAGTAGGCAGGTGGTAGGTATCTTTAACCATGGGGTCCACGGTTTGGGAATGGTACAGGGGGTGGACCAGCTGCTGAAATGACTCATTAAAATATAATTAATTAAACAATTTTACCAATTACTGCAGTAGGTACTAAACGTAATTTACTTATTAAATAAATTAAATTACCGATAGATACTCCTTATTAATAAGATAATTCTTGGCAAAGTACTGCTTCCTAACGAAAGTCGTTAAATAATTTAATTTGTTCCCAGATCAACTCGGAGTTTAATTTAATACAATGTTCTATAACGTGAAAGTTATTTTAAGAATGAACTTCTAAAATATGATTTTATTTATGTATTGTTTTAGCCCGTTTTAGTTGCTCACTTTGACCTATTTTCAGTAGAAATTGATTGATGGTGTAAATATTTTAAGTTTCTTGTCTAGGATTAAAGTTTACATAACACTGTCGAGTTTATATTCGGGGTTAGAGTCTAAAATAAGTAATCATTTCATTACAAAATAACAGTTTTGTAAAATTCCTTCCTAAGCGTTATAGCTTCCTTTCTGAGCGTTCATACATATAAATAATTCAAAATAAAGTTGATAAAGAAAACAATGAACATTACTTTTTAATTTTTTTTTGACAAAGGGTTATCTTTTGTCAAAAAAGAATGAAAAAGTGCAAGTGGACCTCTTGAAAGTTTGCTTCTTATATTTTCTAACTCCATTTAATTTTTATTCTGTTTACTCTTTCACTGTTTTAAAAGAGTTTAGGTTACATTAGAATGTTATTCTAATCGCTAGCTATTTTTACGGATAAATATAATTGAAACCATTAATGATCAGATAAACATAAAAGAAAGAAAACTTTAATGGCATCATAGTTTTTTTTTGACGAAAAACGGCCAGCAAATGCTGTAGGTATTTTAATTTATGGAAAGAGGTTGACATCGAATTTCAAAAACTTAAAGTTTACACTTTAACCAACTTATCTGGGCAGACGGGAAAACAAAGAACTAAAATAAATGTACCAAGTTTGTTTTAATGAAAGTTTTATTTGCCACCACATTGTATTACATAGGCACACTGGATTTATGTTCGTACTATAGTCGGTAATTGTTTGTTTTTTTTTTTTGATACCACATCACACCACTATTATATAGCCAGTTTGATAACCTTAGTACAACAATTGATTGCGTTTTTAATTTCAAGATTTTTAATATTAATTGTTGCAATCAGACCTTATTTCAGTAAACACCTTAGCTCGAACAGGTTGAAAAGAAGTTTTTAAATACTATAATTAGATATTCAGTACTATTTAGTCTGAATCGAATAATATCATTTGTAAGAATACAAACGAAACACTTTCTATAAATTAGTAGGTAACGCTTTATGTTATTGCCATTACTTAAAAATAATGAGCATTGGGTTAACGCGTGTATTACAAACATTGAGAATCGACTTATTTAAAGTCCTATCTATTTATTTGTTAAATTCTTATAGAAACCAGACTTTTAAAAGCTATTTTTAATATATGAATCATAAAATTGGATTCCTCTAGAGATTGAAGTTTAAATATTTAAACAATTATGAAAATGTTTAGATCTTGAAGCTCAAATATTTTTGACATTTGGGTAATATATATTTACACCCACGACTGTTAGCAAGATCTGATGCTTTTATTTAAGTGACTCAGGCAAACCCACTTAGAAATCAATTAAAAAAGGGCCAGGGATTCCGTAACAATTATTATGACAGTTCCTAAATTATGCTAGGCTGTTGGTCTCTCTTATTATGATTAAATTGAACTAGTATTATCTTACATTCACATCTAAGTCTTGAAGAAACTTTGAATGAAATTGTAATGTGCACTAAAATCAATCGATAATTGCTTCGTTTCATAATGTGAGGATGTAAGCAAAAAATATTGCTAAAGCGTACCACGACCTTGGTTTACAATGTATTACATCCGTTACTCTCATATTACAGGAAGGAACTAACTTGGTGAATTCCGCTATAACTGCAGGCCCACAAGCCGTAGATCTCATGAAATTCCGGGAGGTCCTACAAGGAAAATCCGGACATATTCCACACCGGAGGCTACAAACCTTGGGGTTTATTAAACGACTCGAAGATGAAGAAGAAAAACACCTTCAGACACTGAGTCAACATTACTTGTTGAACAAAGGTAAAAGTTCAATTAGTAATAAGGCTGTAAATAATTATCTTCTGAGCTGAAAGACTAGTGACAATTGTTTTTAAATCGTTTCGCTCAATCGCATTAACCAAGGTTAGTTTTATCGCTCTTTTATCTGGGGGCACGGCAGTGCCCTCGCCAAGTCGAGCAATAAAGCGGCACGGCCGTACTATCCTTTTCTCGAACCAGTTCAGGCCATTTTCGACCTCCTATATTAGCTTTACCCGGAACTATGTAAAAATTCTTAAAAGTTGAATTTGACACACTATTCGGTTTTCGATTGAGCTAAATTTTTGCATATATTTTTAGTATGTATGGCAATGCATGATTGACGTTATTCTAAATACAACATTGTGGAATCCCTAAGTTCCGTAATAGATTAATTAATTTAAGCTAGAGTTCTGACTGTCGTGATATTTTTGATGATACTTTAATTTTTAACACAGTACCGACCTGACTGTCACCAGTGTGAGGTCAGTCATGGGTTAAAACATAACCCCGGTTTGCGCAAATGGTTAGAATATCAGTTTTAGACCAGATTAACGGAAGCCTTGACGTTTTCCACTATTGGTTCCATCTTTGGTTAACGCTGATGGAATGTGATTTTATCTGCACTCTGGAACATTCTAAAGATAACTAGGCAATAACAATAATTAACGGCCAACCGAAACATTGTCATGATCCCATGATAATAATACGTGTGTTGTTAACAAACAGCACGAGATCTCTTACGTAAATAAACTTAGTTTGTATTTGTACAAATACAAATAGTTTATTTCTGTACCAAGTTTGTACATCATACTAGTGATAGAAGTGTCCTGTTAAGCAAGTAAATGCCTGTACTAGGACACTCCCCTCTTCCGTAACTTAAATTTACGTAATGTTTACAGGAAATGTCAGTGTTTACTATTTATAATTATAATTTATACAATTATAAGAAAGTAGATCAAACATAAAAATAGCTTAGTGTGCGTTTTGTATAAGTAATGTGAGATGGTCAACTGCGATGTGTGTTATGGGTTGTATGTTTGTGTAGGATGTGTGTTTGTATGTGTGTATTTGTAGACCTTAATAGACCATATAACTGTACATAAATTTTAACCACTCGCAAAAAAATCAACATATTAAGAATAAATAGTCATAATAGACCTTGGACATATAGATTTATATTTTACATAAGAAAAAAGAAAATATTGGCCTTATTTAAATAAATGGGTTAAATTTGGCTTTGTTATCTAGAAAGACACAAAATATTATTAATTAAATTTTGAATTTCTTTATCTTTAAAAGGTCAAAAGTCAGTGACATTTATCACTGATCAAGATTAAGTAACAGTCTCTCAGGACTCAACAAAGATATTAGATAGAAGCCTGCACAAGTAAAAAGTTCCATTGGAAACCCATCGATCATCGTAATGTTGCAAAATCATTGTTTTAAACTTTCTCATTCAGCCATTATTGGACGAAAGTTTTGTTATGTCTGTAATATAAATCAACAGGGAAATAAAACGGACGGTATAATGTAACAATATTTTGTATAGAGGGTAATAATAGCTTGTAATATCCGTAGATATAAAGCTTTTGTCATTCAAAAAGCCTAAGATAAATATGACCCTAAATACCTACGTACCCTAGTTTCCATTCAGGATACAGACTAACTTTTGTGTTCAGTGTATTCGAGAAAAATGAATGCTAATCGTGTTGTGTATGAAAGATTTGTATTTGAAAGAAACTTTGTATGTTTCGATATAACTATTCAATGATAATTATATTAAAGTAAAGATAAGCTAATGCTTATCTAGTACCTAATTTAATAAAAAATCCATCAGGATTTTTCAGCTGTCACGAATTCTGAGCCCTGTTGATGGCAAAAGACTTGAACTCTATTGGCTCTTAAACCCTATCTTGCGTATTGTGGGTGTACTATTAGGAACACTGTGTAGCCCTATGGGGATTGCAGGCGAGATGTTATGTTTACACAAGATCAGCTTTTTTTCTGTTGGTTATTTACAGTTCACGTTGAAAGTAACCAGTCATAATTATTCGTTCAGAAACCTGATATGTCGTAATACATTGATACATGAACCAGCTTTATTTACATTATTCCTATCTATAGAACCAAATCTATTATTCGTCCGATCCTACGTTATCTATTCAGGTCTAGGCTATTGTTTCATTGACACTACAAATTACACAATAAAACACTATCTATTTATTGGGTTATTGTGGTACAACAAAACATTTCCGAGCAATATTCTATGGAACAAATTGAGGATCATATTAATATAAAATGTTGAGCTTTGTCATCGAAGCTTAGACCTTCGGGGTGATAAAGGGAAATGGAGTGAAAATTCATAAATAACCTTGGCTTTTATTTTATTATTAACATCATCAGACAAAGAACCAGAGTTCTCGACATAGCTCACAGAATAAGTAAGCTGAAGTGGCAATGGGCCGGCCATATAAGCCGTAAAACTGATGGCCGTTGTGTCAGTGACAGTGGAGACCGCGAATCGACAAGCGTAACGTGCCTCGGATGGGCGCCCTCAGGCTTGGTGGACTAACAGTCTTTACAGGGTGGCTGGTATGCCCCCGTGTCTCAGAGAGCACGTTATGCTCGGTCGTGCTATCCGGACTAAGAGAATGAGGAAAGAGAGAGTGCATCTGTGCCTGTGTACACACTTTGGACTGTAATGCCGATGATTAACCTGCATTGATATTGGCCACTGTGACCGACAAACGGCTAGAAAGAATACCAGACAGCTCTTTAGTGATCCCTTTAAGGTCAGTCCTTGACTAAGTGTCAAATACCACCTTATTGATGAGATTAATAAGGTGAAAAGCAAAGTTTTATAATTACAGACTAGTGTAGTACATACAGTGCTCAGCATTACCTGACCCCTCGTAAAATAACCTTAGCATAGCATAAATTGAACGTATTTATAACAGTTAAGTAGGTAACGAATAGGTCCCAAGAGCTAAGTAAAATACCTAGGTAATTCTAATAAATTTTCAATTTACGATCTGATTTCAATTTTATTCTTAAGCTTCGTCCTACTTACTGATCTACATTAAAAAGTAAAAGTAAAAGACTAAGTGTAGGTAGTAGGTATGCATCTATCTTTCAATACTCATAATATTAAATGAAGCCATTAGCATGCAGGCTGGGAGTTTCAGATCGTTGACTCCATTTTATAACACCACAATATTAAAAGACACCATAGTAGGGTAATTGCGCAACACGCTCACAATAGCAAGTCCATTCATTTTGGCAAGACGCTATTCATTGATGTTGTTGCATAAATGAACTTTTCAAACATTAAAGCAATGGATTAGGAATTTCTATCTTAATTCGTCTGATCGTCATCAAAAATATATTTCGTACTTGGGCTGCGTTTCCTTTATAATGCAAGTGATAGCATAATATAAAGATATAACACTGCATAATCTGCCTTTATTGTATCGGTCAAATAACAGTTAATTGTCACTTTTCTCCAGAACGCAATTCATATAGAAGATAGAAGCCTCGACGTGGACAAAAGACATACACTCGTGGCGCGGACGCGTGTCCATTTTCCACCTCTTTCATACAAATATCCTGTAGCACAATTTACTCTGAGACGACGCTGTGCGGGATAGGAGAAGACATATTATAAGATATCGGGCGACAAGCGTATACCGTATTATATTATCTCTTGTTTTATATTATCTGCGAAAGTCTACATGTGTACTAGTACTAGTAGGTACTTTTGACATACATGTCACAACAATGAAAATTATGAAAATTAATATTTAATTTCAGCAAATTATATGGAAACGAATCGTTTAGAACGTTTCGCCGAGTATAAATAAAGATAAACTATAAAAAGGATGATAAACGGTATGTGATACATATAATGATAAGTGGGAATATAGCATAATTATACTATATTTTACATTGTCTTCTTTAGTACATATTTGTCACAAAAGGGGTCGAAGTACATGGAATTGTAAATCAATGGAAACATATTAGACACAGGTGAGCAAAGATCATTTTCGATCTTCTTCGATTCTATTGGTCACAATTTTGTGCCTCATCTTCGGACATCAAAGTTGAAAACTTCAGCGGGGTCTAAGTACTAGTTATAGACTAGTAACACGTAACATACGTGAAATCACATCAGTTTATATCTTCAAAGAAATTGCGAATCTTAAAATCAATGTCCATTACCTATTATATAGACCCCGCTACTCGACAGAATCGACACAAAGAGCGGGAGCATTACTCAAAGTCACGAGTACCCAACCAAGTAAGTAATATACTAAATCCCTCTATCCAACACTAACGATGCTGAGATAATGACTCATGTACAGTGGTCCAAGCTGGCCACACGTCTACTCGAGTCTATGGAAGAATAGAACATTGACCAATGAAGTACCAGTTCGGGTTGTTTTGTAAACTTTTAATGGCGTCCGTCGACTGATTCAAAGCAGTTGAATTACAGGTTTTAGTTTAAGATTTCCCCGAGTTTGGTGGCTCTTTAGAAATTGATTCGGCGAAGCCAGTTTGGAATGATTTTGATATGTTTATTTTAATGCTAGTCAATGGTTAGAATTTAGTCCATTGTAAACTCTTTTCAAGTTATCTTCGTCACAGACAAAATTTTCGATTTCTCGAGAACGGAGGAAAAAAGAAATGCTACAAACATAAGCTTACGCCCATTGTTAGTTTAGTACCTAACCCTTACTAACCTTCACAAAAGCTCCTGAACAAATATGATTACTGGGTAGATTGAGGTCTTCTCAGGCCAAACGGATTCAGTGTAATCGTGTTACCATCGGTTAGTTAAGCCTAGTCTAATCTAGTTTATGGTGCAATTTATAAGAATACTTATTCAGTTGAACGGAAAACAGATATTTCCTTGACAGTGATTGCATGTAACATTAATTAATCAATTAATCATTATATGAATAACGTCCACCGCAGATGCAAGCATTAGCGATTAGGTTTCAAAAGCTCGTTACTACGACTATTTAGATCTCGGTCTATCTCGATGCATCCGGATAGACTGGAAACCGATCGCAATAGATTTAAATAATGACAAGTGAGATGCTGATTTATCTATTTGCACTATCACTTAGTCGTGACAATCTGGCTCTGTTTGGGCATATCTTCGCCAATCGTCTGCAGGATAAACTGATAGAAAGAGTTTTATGGCTACCGGGTACTATTACTGGTCTATCTATTCAATAAAAAACCGGTCAAGTGCGAGTTGAACTCGCGTGAAGAGGGTTCCGTACGATGAATATAATATATCTACCTTTTTAGACCATGGACTTCTTATAGGTTTTCCTGCAATCTACAGGTATAGAACTATTTTCAGTATTTTTTTCAAAATTTTAGGCTCAGTAGTTTCGGAGATAAGGGGCGGGAACGGTCAATTTTCGTCTATTTTCTTAAATAACTTTAAAACTATTTATTTTAAAATTATTAAAAAAATATATTTGAGACCCTCATAGTAAGCCCTTTCATTTGATGTGTCACATACAGTTAACAAAACTTTTTTTTTTTTTCTTATTTGCCCCGTAAAAGCGACCCCCATATTCAAAATTCATTTATTTACTTTAGCGGTACATGTTTGGGTCACAAAAATCCATATGTACACCAAATTCCAACTTAATCGGTCCATTAGATTCGGAGCAAATTGGCTGTGACAGACAGACAGACAGACACACGAGTGATCCTACAAGGGTTCCGTTTTTTCCTTTTGAGGTACGGAACCCTAAAAAGTGCTGCAAATGCAAAGCATTGGACGCTGCTATAACAAAAATACATCTAATCAATTTGCATTCGCTAAGATGTCAATTGCCAAAGTTGTGTGCAGGGCATTAAGTAACAAAGTGGAGGTCAACATCACAGTTCCAGCTATAAGGCGATTATTCCCAATTCGTTTTTTGGCACGTTTGGTTCGAGGTAAATGGCCTAATGGACGTGATAGAATCTAAGTATTTATACACGTCTTTTGGCAGCAGTTTGTTAGTAGTCTATGTACGAAGGGCAATGCTTGATTCGAACTTATAAAGTAGTTTGTATGTTTTGAATATAAATTAAGTACGTTCTGTTAGGTTGAGCCAAGATTGCTCTCTTATTAACATTCTATTTTGGGTTTTTTAGCAGTTAGATTTATGCATTTGTATATTGGTGTTTGTACTAAACCTCCTTCGCCTTTCATCTCTAGAGACACTACGATATTTTGTTGTTTCTTGCTGTAACGTTCATAAGCTTTTTGATAAAAATCTTAAAATGCTAAGATTTTTAGGAATTTTCTCGTACCCACCACGAAGATTCTTTACTATAAAGTTCTAAGAGCTACTTTGGGCAAAATATGACGAGCTATAAATAGCATTGTCATAAAATAAGTACCTGCTGAATAAACGAGCTGCTGAGCCGTGCATTTTGTTCTCCCACAAAGATTTTCCACGTATTACGTGGAAAATCTTTGTGGGTGTTACTTCATAGAAGTGAAGAGTGACGTAATCTTGTAAGATCATAATCTTGTTCCATGTTGCTTGCACAGCGCAACCACGTTTTATCTTCTATGTTCCTCTGTCAACCGTCACGCTATCATTAACTTCCTTTTCTTTTATATAATTTCTCAAAAAATCCAGCAATCGTTTCCTAGGTCCTTTCCTCTCCATCAACATTTATATTCATCACTCATCAGTCACATGCGATTCGTCTCTTCTCATAAGATGTCCACACCAAGATAGTCGATTCCTTTTCAAATTTTCTGTAACTGGTGGAACTTTTTAACTTCCTTTAATATAGTCGGTCCTTACCTTATCCATTGTTGTCACACCACACGTCCACATCAACATTCATTCTCATCTCCGTTACATGTAACTAATCTTGTAAGAAAAACGTAAAACAAAGCAAAATGAACAGTGTATCTATTATATTTCGAGTTCGGTTCAATCATATAAGTTCATTGCTTTATTATTATACTAGTGCCCCGCCCCGGCTTTGCACCGGGACGACTTCGGCACGGGTGCAAAAAATATACTAAAACCTTCCTCTTGTTAGTTTTAAAGATATAAGCATACATAGGGATATAGGGACAGAGAAAGCGACTTTGTTTTATAGTATGTAGTGATAATCGTTCGTGGTCTTGCCAAATCAATGTAGCTAAACGTCATAAACCACAAATAGTGGAAACCACTCGCTTTATTTGTTTTCACAAATGTAATCCTGGAGGTGTACCTAATAGTAGGTACACCCACATTTCGCCTGTTATGTTTCAGTCTCATGTAATAGGAACGCACCTATTGCCATCAACCGGGCACACATCCAAAATGCGTAGCTGTAACTGAGAAATTCCCGATAGAAAACCCAATAACACTTTAGTTCAGTTTCACTTAGTCGCGACAGTTGCGATCACTAGACAAACTAGGGAGGCATTATTTATTCGTAGAAATTCGAATATTGCACCAGTTTTCGGCTCCAAATGAAAAAATGGAAATCTAAAGCTGTAACCGCTGCGCTAGACCATATCGTGATAAAAGAAAAGCCTATGTTTTGTCAATAGGAGTATTGAGGAATATATAGAGATGAAGGCAGAATTTTCTGGAATATAGAGCTGCCATTTGTTACGAAAACGTAAATAAAAAATACACGGATCACGTTTCTAATATCGCGAAACAAATAGGGTAATGCGCCAATATTGGGCACTTTGATTTATTTGTTCAGACACATGCCCAATATATTTGGATTCTGTTAACAGTGATACTATTTTAAGGTTGACTCGTAGAGAATCCCTAATGGTATTAAATCTGCCTATATAGGTAGGTACACAAACATAATGTTTCCATAAATAAACAAAATAACCGTACTGTATACGCGCGTTAGCGGTTTTGACGCAATTACGGTCCTATTCAATTTACAATTAAGCACATAATTGACTACCTGTCACAATGTTATCGTATTTGCACAGGTATGGCTACTACAATGAACTATACTATACTATGTATAAGGTAGATAGTCTATAATTCAGGTAGTTCATCGTCGATGTTCTTCTCCCAGATTTTAATACATATCATATTAATAGGACAACTCTTTTGTCATTATTGGACAGAAGAAATGAAAGAACAGTATAAAACCTTTTAATGCTTTTACGCGACAGCGGGGAAAAGAAGGTTATCTTTATTATAAGCTTGTTTAATTTTTGTTTATTATAATATACAAAAGGAAAGTTACATTTAAGGGCCATTTAAGGGCCTAAATGTAACTTCCCTTTTGTTATTAAATGAACCAAAAACACGACGTGATTCATAACAAGGGTATACATTATCACGTGGAAATATTAAGTATTGTGTAACTTATATGAGTAGATGCTTAGATACATACTCAAAATTTAACGACTGCAAGGCTACCTAAGGAAATTTACATGAAAATCCTTTTGAAGCAGAATCGCAATTATGACGTAATAAGATTATTTCGAGGGCGCCTAACCGTGTTAAAACACAATAAGGGTACAAATTACATATGTTATATGATAGAGATATAGCTAACATCTATAAATCATCGTTAGCATTCGGCATTGGTCGGCCATTCGTGTAAACATTTTTCTATCGAGCGTAGTTTAAAACCACATATGTTTTGGCTAGGTGGGTAGCTAGGTATGTACCTGAAATATATGTGTATTGTTTTATTTCACCATCAAAAAATACATACACACGAATATAGAACCTCCTTCTCAATTGAATGTCGGGTAAAAAGAATTTTGTGAAAACGTATTTTATGCAATATAAAGAGTGACTTTGTGTTTTTATATTACTTAACTGCTACGGAATATTCACACTGCCAGTTTTTGAACCCCGTTTAGATCTGGGGATCGTGTTTAGTTGCACAGCTGAAATGCTTAGTACATATGTGTCGTTCGTTATTATATTATATCTCATATTGATTAATACATACCTACAGTTAATAGACTACTGTAGAGTATGTTATATGGCGCCAAGTCCAAGTAAATTAGAATACCAGCAGGAAAATCGCAATAGTTTTTTCAACACACTTGCTCATAAATGGCTCGTATTTCACTGCAATTAGGCACATAATGACACCTGTAATCAAATTGTGACTTTTTCATTACTATTATTCACAAGTGAGTTATAGGTTTTTTATTTTTATTTTGTTGGTTTAGTTGAGCTGTTTTATTCTCAAAAAAGTTTCGATACAAAAAAATCGCGCTCAATAGTGCAAATAAAAATGTACCTATTGCTCGCTCATTTCATGCAACTTTGAATTTAAATAGATAGTTTCAACTTGTACGTTTTTAATAAATAAAACTTTCGCTCAAATATATTTTTTGCCAAATTAGTTCGCATGTGTTGCGATAGATGTCGCCGTGTCCTCGGCTTTCTTAAGACCCTCACCTGACGGCTCGGGTCTCAATGGCGCCTCAGCGGTAATCACCAACATTACACACTTGTACCATAATATACTATTAATCGTTTAAGGTAACGAGTAAATCCCTAGACTATGGACAATATAATTATAATAAGAGAAAATATAGATGATGAAGAATATCTTAAAAGCATTGTTTAGAAGAGTCCCTGTTTTAGAGCGGATAAAAACTTTATGCAAAGTTTGAACTGTAACTGAATACGACAGCACATAAAAACACTTTGATAGCAAGAACTTCTGACATAAAAGTTCAGAATACTTATTTCCTGATCACAGCTACAGTGCTCTATTTTATAAAAGTACTGAATTACTATGAATATATTTAGATGAGAAGACACAGGTAACGTTGGAGCCGACTTTCGAAAACCACAATAATTAAATGTGAATAGGTCTGATCTATACTTTACAAATAAATCCTGTAACTAGTAAACAAAGAAAAATTTTTTGACCGGCCGACGTTAGATTAGTATTTAACACCAGTTTACAATGGAATACCAGTACCTATTTTACACGTTGCGACTTCCTATCCGAGTTAGTACTGTGCTGTGAGGTCGGACGGTACGATACCTTTGGTAAGACTGATTGTCAGACTGTTAGCTACTGACTACCTATAACGACGGCCTAAGATTTACAAATGACAGCCGCGACCCAAGACTAAACGTGCTTTTCAAGTCATGAGGAACGTGTTTTTCAAGTCACGGAGAAAACTCGTTACGTATTGGGTGGCCACCCATCCTTGAACCAAATTGAATTATTTAGGTGGCTAAATAATAACAGCCATTCGGGTCGATTTTCAAGTTAAGCCGCGCTTGCGTAGGTTGGTTCAAGGATGGCTGACCACCCAATACATAACAAGTAAGTATTACACGCCACTGTTACACCCCCAAATGAATGGGTGTTAAACATCACCTATGACATGCAGCTGTTCTAAAGAGACCTAAACCTTTGTCTTACCCTTCCATAATTCCAAGCAGAATGTTAAGTTACGTATGTTACAAAGAAAAACTCGCTGTTGTCACAGTTTATGACTGAATAAATAAAATTAATAAAACAGTCCCGTATATTTATCACATTTTCATCAAGTGAGAGTGGAAAGATTGATACGGAAGCCACGGCTCGTCGAGAAAAGCCAGGCTTTATTCTCCAGAGACAAGAAAATTGTACTTTTTCATAGGTTTTTATAGCACATTGTTAATACAAAGTTTATTCGAAATGAGGCCAGTGGCTGCCGACAAAGATGGATAGGGTACGATCTATTGTCGTTTAAAAACTTAATGTCAACAACGCTGGGTTTAGATTTAAGTATTCTATCTATCAGTTGAAAGTAGTAAGACCTATTTATTCTTATTATTGCAGTGAAATGTATGCACACAAAAAAGCATACATTTCAATTGCAATAGCTCACATAAGTAGTGAGCTATTGCAATTGAAATGTATGCTTTTTTGCTGCGACTTCGTTCGCAAAAATTGCGCTAGATACCACAAATAATGTAGCTATCTGCCAGTGGAAGAAATTTTAGAATTGGGTTATAAGTTTCGGAGATAGCTCTCTACATGCATATAAACTTCCAAACAAATTGTGTCTCTTTAGAATATTAGTATTATTATTAGTTTATTGGTATATAATGTACAATGACGACACGGTTGGCGCAGTGGCTCAGGCAATGGACTGCTGCGCTGCGTGTCGCGGGTTCGATCCCTGCACGGAACAAATATTTGTATGGTCTACAGATAGTTGTCCGGGTCTGGATATTTGTGTATGTGACTTTAAATGTTTGTAAACGCACCCACGATACAGGAGAAATTCCTAGAGTGAGGCAACGTTTTAAAAAAAAAAAAAAATAGAATAGAAGACCAGCGGTGGCCCAGTGGTGGCGGCCCCGACTTACGAACAGTAGGTCGTGAGTTCAAACCTAGGCAGGCACATTACTTTGTGTAATTTAATTCATCACCGCTTCTCTCAAAACGGAGAAGGAAAACATCGTGAGGAAACCGGCATGTCTTAGAACCAAAAATTCGAAGGCATGTGACATCTACCAATCCGCACTGAGCCCGCGTGGTAGATTATATCGCATTCCCTCTCAAAGAGAGAGGAGACCTGTGTCCCAGCAGTAGGAACATTAATAAGCTGTTTAATCAGTGCTGTCTTGGCTTTCATACGTTTTTTTCACGACTGACTACAGAAAACCAGCGTTATGCTGTGGGCCCCCATAGCACAGCATCATGATAAGTGGTAATCTGCTTGTCTAAGTCACGACGTGCAAGTTGTTAACTTTTTTTTCTGTCTTGTTGTATTTTAAATATTTGTTAGGCGTTGCATATTTATTGTTTATTTATTTTTGCCATTTTGTATGCACGTCATGACTGTATGTGTTTGCGACACTAAAATTATTCGTATCGTATCCTATAATTTTCCAAGCGTGTGTTTTAGGTCCACAGGTTAATTTAACATTTAAGTCTAGGAAGCTAAAGTTTCAAGTTGTAAGTTACGTATGCGACGTTGGTGGTCGGAATATAATAATATATTCCCGGCTTTTACCACTTTCATTTTAGTACCCATTATTTAAATATGAATCGTTTAAAACGGTTCAATTTTCTTAGGTGATACTTTCTACAGACCAACAGAAGTTCCTGCATAGCATGATCATATTTTAAGAGTTTTATTTTCTTACAGTTAGGATACATATATCAAATTAAGGTGCGGCTTATAGCTAGCCGTGTATTGTAATACAAGTACGAATGATAAGTATATTGAATATAATGATAAAAATGGTAACCTTGCCGGGAGGATTAATAAAATGAAACTTTTTTTGTTTTGAATGCTTGTACATAAGCAAAACAATAACCAATTCCTGTAGATCTTTTGTCAGTAATCAAAGGTGAAAGCAGTCAGAGATTGCTCCTTAGAACTAACACTTATTTTTTCTATAAAACAAGAAAATACTAAAATAGAGTGTTGCTTAAGACAAGGAGTGTAGAGTAAGTTAAAAAATAATTAAAACATAACATCACGCCTGTAATTCCCGAAGGGTTATTTAAGTTATGTTTAAGTACCTACCATGTAATAGGGGGGATGCCTATTGCCATCAACCGGGCTCAAATTTAGACTCCATGGCTGTTACTTATACCTAAATTCCTAATGGAAAAAGCCAATAACACTTTGCCCGACTGGGAATCGAATCCAAGACCTCGCTCAGCAGTCGCGCTTAAAACCACTAGACCAACGAGGCAGAATAATGATTACTATCTACTCAAAATATTTTAGTGCGACCAGTTGGTGGCAAGCGATAATGGTGGTGAGCACGAGATCCTTGGTTTGATTCCCAGACTTGACAAAGTTTTATTGGGTTTTTCCATCAGAAAGTAGCAGCCAAAATGTCTGAATTAGTGCCCGGTTGATGGCAACTAACCCCCTGTTACAAGGGACTTGCGAAATATTATATATTATTATTATAACAAAAGGGTATGTGTCACCTCTGCCTAACCCGTCGGGGAGTTAAGGCTTGACGTTATGTCACTTATTATTCCAGACATTAACTTTACAATTGATTATATCTTTGACATTTAAAGAGAGATCTTGACTTTTCAGTTTTAATTTCCGGCAGGAAATACCGCTCCCAACAAACTTTCTCAGAAGTTTGTAATGATGATAACTGCCTGAATAAAGCTCACTATAGGAATAAAGATTACCAGGGCTACAGAAACCTTGCATAAGTAGGGTGATTGGTAATTCACACATTAATAAAAAAATAAGTTTAAAAACTAAAACCCGACTACGAATAAAAACGCAGACTAATAATACCGCGGTCTTAAAAGTATTAAACAAGAAAAATCGTCTAGTAAGTAGATAATTTGATAATTATTGTAGAGGACAGCCGTAGTCGCATGCCACTGATACCTGATGCGCCTTCATGGCGTTCTCATTGATACAGAAGTCAGCTGATAGGTGCCATTAGCAAGGTAGCATTCTACTTAATGTTGGTTTGTTATTTACATAATACGAGTAATATACATATTTGTGATGTACTCGCCAAGACCTTTCATTGGATACCAAACATGTTATGATTATCTCAATTTAATTTTTTTCGACCTTAGAATTTGACATTTAAATTCCGTCATAAAAAGAATTATTAAAATTTGTATAGCTTATGTCACCCGCGTTATTCTTACGAATCTATTGACACCTCATTTATTAAAATACCTTCAGTAGTCTAGGCGCTACGGTGGAACATACTAACATACATACATACATAGACTGCCAAAATCATTACCCTTCCTTTTGGCTTCGCCGTAGTCGGGTAAAAAATCTGCTGCTCAGTACCTACATTTATGTTCGCCCAACTGATTTATTTTTCCCGATTTCAGGTTTGGTCCAATTGCAAAAGTTGTTTGTTCTCATGAGTACAATCACGTGGTCAAGTATCGATCGCTAATTACCAGTAAGCCTCTGCATGAATTTACTTCAAACACATGCAGAGTCAAGTGAAGTTTGCGTCGTAGTAACAATTTGCTCAAAAGAAAATAATATTTCATAGTTATGTAGGTAACAACGTAATAAATAAAATAAGTATACGCAAGTTACAACGATTGGTCAGATGTGAGTGGCAACGTCGGGGCCTCACCAATAAAGTATACTTATGTCTCTTTTGGGTGACCCAACCCAAAAAAGACATATAATACCTTATTGGTGTGGGTCTTGAGAAAGGACAGGTGCGTATAGTACTTGCAACTGGCGTGCGTGTATGACCAGGTTTATGAATGTGGACGAGTCAAAAGAAGTATGTAGGAGGATCGTAGCAGGTGGCGTTCTGTTAATTTTGCTTAACTCCACTGGAAAAAGGCCGTGAGTATTACGATCAGAAATAATCTTTGTAAAATCAGTTCTTCATGTTCATCGTTGCAAGTGATAAAAACATGTTTTTCAGTTGACAAGGCTTTCAACTGGAGGCGTGTCTTCTGATCTCCGATGGCGGTAGGATCAAGCGGACGAGGCTGCCATAAGCCTGAACTTTTGTGAGAGCCATCAAGAAACGGTACATGATAAATTAGCTGTTACTTCATTAATCTTTCAACGCGGTTCGGAGCGCTTCAGGCCTTACGTTAGACGATTTTATATTCGTTTTAAGAGGCGATTTCGAAGACATAGTAGGTGCCTTGTCTTCTTTCGTTTAAAGAGTCCCCGGGTTCCCGTAAAAACAAATTGTTTTAGACCTAAAATCTTACACTGGTATTGAATTCTTACCAGGGTTTCAACCAGTCAGTCTATCTATTATATAATGTGTATAAATACCTAGATTATTTTACGCTTTCGCTCTGCCCAAGAGCGGGAGGGGTTATTTGATGATTTTGCACACGCTAAAAAAAAAGGGTAATGGGGAACTCGTCGGGGCTGTATGTTGTTTGAAAGAGATACCGAGGCCTCGGCACAAGGGCTAAGAAGGAACATGGGTGGTTTTTAGTCAATAGAAGTCTGACACTCCCTTCTGCTCTGCCCAAGACAACAATTTGGACTTGGACCACACAAACAATAAGAAAAAAAAAGGGGAATGACGGTCAAAGCTCATTTGTATATGGCGTGTCTATAGCTAGGCTCCAATCTGACCTAGCTATGAGGTCACACAAAAAAACCCCTTACCATTAGTCTCACACTTCCCGTCCCCATTGCCAGGATTGAAAAAGTCACAAAGGGTATTGTAAAAAGGAGAAGGTCATAAATAGGGTAACCCTTGAAAGGATTACCTTATTTCGCACAGAATGCCATTAAAAACGAGGTGTGTCGAGGTTACGAAGATAGGTAGGTGCCTACTTACAGAGATAACATTAGTGAACTTTTTAACGTGAAAACGTTATTCATTTAGAAAATGCGCAAGTAATCTAACGTCTTTCTAAAGAAGTTAAACAAAACTGCTAAAAATATTATCAATAGTTCCCCAAGTACCTACGTAAAAATTGAGTTGCAAGATTCCAGCCGAACAAACATGGTTATAATACATTGCAAGTTAAATAGGAGCTTTTAAAAATAGACTAAGATAGGTAAGTATTTATATATAAAGGGTGTAAAAGTACCCTTAACGCAAACGAAAGGCACTTGTTCTCCCCACCGCTGCGATAATTTTTTTTCTAGACCATACCTGGCAACCCTCTAGTTACCGATATTGGGGGTCAAAGCTAAGGACTAGCACAATGTTTTAAGAGTGCTACATTGAGTTTTACCGTAAAATGAGATTTTTAACCCCAAAAAAAAGTCGTTTCCCAACAAAATTTTTTGCGTAGGGGTACTTAGTTTGACGTACAGAATGCTTGGTCGACGTATGTGTGAAGGATTAATTTATTTATACCTGTATCTATGGTAGGTAAGAGCAGTGGTGGCTCAGTGGTAGCGGCCCCGACTTACGAACTTAGTCGTGTGTTCGAACCCAGTCAGGTGCATTACTTTGTGTAATTTATTTCACCTCCACTGTTCTCAAAAACGGTGAAGGAAAACATTGTGAGGGAACCGGCATGTCTTAGAACCAAAAAATTCAAAGACATGGCCCCCGTGGTGGATCATATTCCATCCCTCTCCTAGAGAGGAGGCCTGAGTCCCTGCCGCGGAAACATTATAGGCTGATGATGATGATGATGGTACAAAATTGTAAAAACAACATGATTTTCCTTAAAACAGGCTTACGATAAAGATCTAAAGTTGATTGGTTAACTTTTTTAGACGGGCTAAATTGGACAGGCCTACGTTTGTAGACACGAAACATGTACACAGTCGGTCTTTATTTAGCTTTGAAATGTAAAAATATGATCATAATATTGTAAAACAAATTCTTAGAGCAAAGGAAGCTGTCTGTTGGTAGTATCAGTCAACACGTAAGTGGCCATTTGTGTCGATAACTGATAGACATCAATATTTCTGTTATAAAACATTTTCAATACTCTTCCTCGAAAACTGGTTCTTATGTATTTCATACGCATAGTTATATCCATTTATGTATTTTTACTAAAACTCACGTGGTTAAATTTCTATAAACGACGGAGCTTATAAGATGCTTCGCGTTCTAAAATATTAAAATTCCCCTTCTGCAAAAGGCCAAACGCGAAAGTAAAACTAATTAAATAATAGTTTCCTAATAAATTTAATATTATATTTATTGTATTGAAAAACAATGTTTGATACAAGTGGACATACAATTTTGACACTGCTGTTTTCGGCTGTACTTATAACACTTGCGCCTTCGGCTCAGGTGTGAGTTCCGCCTCGGTTGGAATGACATATAGGTTGGCTACTTGATTCAAAGAGGTCTATTTTGTCTCGCGTCTAGTGTCTATCCACAGAAGAATTCATGACAAACTTAATATTAGGGTAAAACAATTAAAAAGAGTACTTACCATGTGTATACAATGGCGAAACATGGTACTTGATAGCGGCCGTGCAGGCTATGGGCCCAGCGCCACCGCCTAGCTGCAGGCCGTGGGACAGCACTTGTACGATAGTGCCCACCACGGTTATGGTCCAGCCCCACCCGCCTTCGGGGTAGTACCGACGGGCGAGCGTGAGGGCAGCACGCGCCCGCAGCGCCGCCGCCGTCTCAGCGCCCACTGTCGCGCCAGCACTCGCACACCTACCGCACCAAAACACTTTAGACACCCAAACAAAACACATCTACCAGCAAACAACCAGCAGACAATCCCTTACAAACTTTATTTCATACACACTGCACTAACCGACGAAACTGAGCCACTTCACGCGCCGCCTCATATCCTACACTTTTGGAACGACCCCGTTCCGGGTTTTTCTTGCACTTTCTCGGAAGTCTAACTCTATTGCCACTAACACCACATGTGCACAACAAGTCCTCAGGACGTAATCTTGGAGCAGGCTGGTACTTCGGTGTAAATCTTTCACTACAGTCACATTCTGGAGTCCTCCATGACAATAGACGCTGGAGCAACGACCGTCGGCGGTGTACTGAGTTTTTTCCACACTCAATTGTGCTTGTTTGGCCTGTATCCAGTAGGAATGTCGTGCAACGATTGCTTTCACGAGGTCCAACTTCCACTCGCTGATTTTCATAAGAAATTCTCTTTCGGGCATCACTGCTATGGCATGCAAGAGCAGAGACCAAACTTTGTGAAGCGCAAT
Source organism: Diarsia rubi (assembly GCA_932274075.1). Lineage (NCBI taxonomy): Eukaryota > Metazoa > Arthropoda > Insecta > Lepidoptera > Noctuidae > Diarsia > Diarsia rubi. Next base: position 10,210,067 of record OW026424.1, on the reverse strand, counting down.
CGTTCTTATCTTCATCGCGCTTTTTCTGGTCGTTTGAGGGTGCGAATCCATTTTTTATCTTCTTAACTTCCGTGTGAAGGGATTTCCAAGTGGCGATAACTTCCTCGCGCGCTGGCGTGTCACTGATATTCGGGACGGTGGAGGAATCGTGTAATTTTTCCAGCGGTCGGCCGCTGTCAGGGTCTATGGGGACAGGCGCCAACCGGAGTCGCGTGGGCAAACTGTCAGACCGGCGAAGCGTCATTGTAATTTAGATTTGGAGGTCTCATTTTTAAAGCACAGCTATTCATGTATACACTTTCACTGCTTACACATTTGCGATCTTCACGAAACGTTATCTGAAACAAGGAAAAACATAGTAAGCAAAATAGGATAATGTATCACGAATATTAGTTACGAGAAAAAAGTTTTTATTATATCTTAACTTTAGCGACAGTGACATGGGCTAAGATAACGACTGTAGCCTGAGTTTGGAAGTAAATCATATTATAAATAGGAAAAATAATAAGCACTTTCCTATCCAAATCTCATGTAAAGGTTGTTTTAGTAGCCTAAGGTAAAATAATGTCCCGCTATTAATATTCTCATGAAATATTCATAAATTCACTAAATGTTATGTAAATAAGGAGATTTAGGAAATTGAAGGCAATAGTCCGATAGCTGAAAGAGATTTGGTAATGTTAAACATTTGTGTATCCGAAATAATCTAGGTATGATTAATGATGATTAATCCGGCTTTGAAAAGGCCAATTTATACCGAATAGGTACTGTAAAGGATGAAAACTCTTGAAGGCTTTAAATTTTAGCCAGTATTTAATGCAATGTGCAGGGTTAATGATGGCTCCGAACAAGATATCAGTTCGGGACGTTTGCCAAATAATTAAAAGCAATAATTTGTCAGTGATACTGATCTGATGAAGACTCTTTAAATCTTGAACTTTAATTGCTGATTCGTCCTGATGTACAGCCATGGATTTATAGGGTAATGAATGTCTCTTTGTGATACTAAGCACTTCGATTAGTAAGCGGAATACTCTTAAATAAAACAAAGGCTATTTATCGCAGCATTCAGAAAAGTTTTGTTTAAAAGTTGGAAAGAAAAGTGATACTGAAAATACAGCTTTTATAGTGGTTTTTAGTCACATTTTTAAAGTTTGGCGAATTTCCAATAAATTGACGATGGGTGGTGTTGGAAACTTTCGAAACCAAAGAGAAAACTGTGGTTCTTCTAGACATGATCATTTTTAATTTTTAACAAAAAGAAAAGATCTTTTAGAAATGCTATTATTCTAGCCGTTGTTTTTGATTAATCACTCGAATACCATAGCTGAGCTCAAACATTCACAACGTTTACGAGACAGTTTAAAACAAACGTAAAAAACGTCTGGAAATTGAATGTGAATGAATGTGAACTGACACTATAACGAGGGTTTGAATGTTACAACTTTTCAGACATCATTTCATTCAGTTGGCCATTCATTCGTTCGGTAATTACATGCGCAGATTCTTTTGTTGCCCTCGCTTCGGTAGACAATTGAATTTCAAATCTATTCTTTTTAGGGTACCGTAGGGTTCCCAGGAGTATGGGACCCGTTTAATAATATGGTCCCCTGTCTGTCCGTCCGTCTGTCACAGGTCGGTCCCTACAATTTATTACAGAATGTATTGATCGCTGTGTGCCTTTTTAGTGTAGTGGTGGCAAGCGCGAGTATTAAGTATGAGGTCATGAGTTCGATTCCCGGATTTTTAACATCGGTAATTTCTCAGTAGCTGCCATTGAGTCTGGATTCGTGCCCCGTTTATGGCAATAGACTCACCCCCTATTACGGTCATGAGACTTCAATAAAACTAGAAAAATGTGGGTGTCCTGATGGGTACACCTCTGCCTAACCCTTCGGGCGTAATGTTATACCGACCGCTTTAAAAAATAAAAGAAACGGGTCACTTTTGAATATGCGAATTAAGTATAGACGAGTCAATGGTTGGTTTCAGAGGGCGTGTCGTTTTTCGTCAACACAAAACAAAAGACACAAGTAAGTAGTAGTTATAATTAATAATGCACAGTGATACGGAAGCCTTCGTGCCAGTCCGACTCGCACTTCACCGCTTCTTCTGATATCCTTAGATGATCCCTAGACGAGTTTCCATCGGTAGCTTTTATAGTAAACGCTCAACTGCTGCCAGGAGTATGGTAATGTGTCTGGGCTATGAATTTTAGGAGTGATATACGATCCAGTAATAGCTTTGCATTTTGAGGTATATATGGATTTTTACGGGCAGTATAGTTTGATGTGTTTGGTATTTGTGTTTGCCTTTTCATGTTATTTATAACATAAAAATGCAATCTAAAATAGCGATGTTTACTTACTTAAAAAAATAAGATTCTAATTAGTCCGTCTGTTAGATTATTTTATCAAATCAATAAAAATTGACGAAGATAAAACACGTCAAAGATTTGAATGGGGGCTTGTCACTGACCGCTAAAAATGTCATACTAATGTCTAAAAATATGTCGTCTGATGAGTTATCAAAGCACTGTATCGTCTTCATTGTTTGTTTACGTGTAAAAAGAAAAAATATGTGTCAAATATTTTATGGAAATCTATCTGACGGATTAATTACTTTTTTTTTGTTAACTACCCTATTGTATAAAGGTGAATGTTTCCTATGGTTTTGCTGAGGAATATATTCCATCATCATCACCTACCTAGCCATTTCCCAAAATATAAAATTACATGATAAGTTTCGTCGTTAGTAAATAGATGTGTGAAGTACTCGTAAATCAACCTTAACTTAAATGTTGGCATTTACTGAAAAACAGGTCGTATTTTCTTATTATTTTTAAGCTAAATTAATCCTTCGTTAATTTGTGCCGTTGACACCACATTTCACGACAGTTAGGATTAAATCTGGTGCTCGTAAAAGTTAACTGCTTCTAGCAACACGGCGGGTAAACAGTGGGCTTAGCACGAACGCGCTGATTTTTGGAATATTTTGGATTGGATTTACATTAATAAAACAAAGCTATCCTTTAGAATTTTCGACCCATAGATGAAAATTGACTGCCTCGTTGGTCTAGTGACAAGCTCAATTGCTATGCATGAGGTCCTGGTTCGATTGCCATTTTTGAGCAAAATGTTATAGGGTATTTTCAACAGGAATTTCTTAGTGAAATAGCAGGTACGCAGTCTGGATCTATATGTACTGTTGATGGCAATAAGACTAAGCCCTATTATATGTCTTAAACATAAACAAGTGGTAAAATGTACACATACACCTTTGCCTAAGGGCTCGTTTACGGAGACGCGGGGCGTCGCCGTCGCGCGGCGCGTGCAGAAGGCTCGTCGCGTGCTATTTAATTCATTTACTGAGACGTCGTGGGTTCACCGCATCAAACGCTGCATTTTTAACAAACGAGCGAAAAATCGCTTCTCGTGAAATCGTCGTTTGAAATCGTTACCGTTTTCATACATCGTCATGTCCTTGAATTAAACACGAACAACGCGCCGCGCGACAACCCGCGTCTCTGTAAATGAGGCCTAACACTTCAGGGATTTCAGACGTGATGTTATGTTACAGACTTCTATGTGTTATGTTATATAGATATGAATGGACTTCACGTGCCACATGTACCTATATTTTTAACCGACTTCCTAAAAGTTTTCAATTTTATCGGTTTTTTTAATCATGAAATTATTTGATTGAGTTTATGTTCGTCGAGTAGTGTGTTCGTGCAAGGCCTACTGTTAAGTGTAAGCTATTTGATTTTCATCAGCATTTCTTTTCATAATTCATTATTTGAAATAAAGACATTAATCGCTTGTTCAGTAAAGTGAAAAGAGTGATAATAGGGAAATCGCAGCTAGTTTCACTTGAAGAGTGATAAATATTTATTACTTCGGTAAAACGCGCTATTATACTCAGTGGTATTCTGACTTTGATTAATTCAGATATTCAAATCTCAATTCAGGATAACTGCCGACACTCGACCTCATTAAACATTCTTTCTCTTAGTGTGGCTAGAATTTTGGGCGATCTCTTGATATCCGTTTAATTTTGTTTTACTCTAATTTCCATTTTTCGCGTTTCCGATAAAAGCTTTATAGTTTTGGTTTTTTCCCTTTCTAATAAAAGTGAATTAAAAATAGTAGATTTGATTTCAATTGAACAGTATTTGCACAATCAAATCTACTTTTTTTTCTATATTATGATTAAAGTTTGACTATGAGGCTTTATTTAACATTAAAGTCACTCAAAACTGTGTCTAACAGAAACTTCCAATTTTAGACTGTGAATCGTCTAACAATTACTAAGCTTTCTCTTTTAGGCTTAACGATTAACGACTTATTCATATCAAATGGAATTTCTTGTTGAAACTTATTCGTTGAAATTAGTACCATCTGAATTTGAAAGCTGCAAATCAAATTGTATTAAATTGGTTCGCCTGCAACGTGACTTTGGCTTACAGGAACGGAAAAAACAATTTCTGAAGAGGATTCAATGAATTCTCTTTGCAAACAAAAGTTGTGGAATTTCAGGTTCAATTTTATTTGTAGAATTATTGTATTCAAAAGGACTTTACTTTTGTACAGGTGGATGTGTTATGTGACAAGAATGAATAAGGTAAATAACGAGTATATTTGAGGAAGTTTCAAAGTTGCACCAGTTACATCACACTAATATTATAAAGGCGAAAGTTTGTGAGTGTGAATGTTTGTTACTTCTTCACGCATATAGAACGGATTTGGATAAAATTTGGCACAGATAGTTTATAACCTGGATTAACACATAAGATAGTTTATCTCGATAATATCTTCCCGTGGGATAATTTTAGAGTTGTAGCGGGCGAAGCCGCTGGCAACAGCTAGTACAAGTTAAAAGGGAATCGACTGTGTTGGTATGGCCATGGTGATGAGGAGAGACGAATCGCATGTGACTAAAAGAGTGATGAATATAAACGATGATGGATGGAGAGGAAGATATAGGATATTACGATAAAAGAATTGTGTGAGAAATTATATAAAAGAAACAAGAGTGGATGATAGCGTGACGGTTGAAGATTTGAAGACAAAAAACGTGTTGCCCCGACCGCTAGTAACATAGAATAAGGGCAGGCAGATGATCCCGTCGGGGCTGCGGGTTGTTGTAAGAGATACCGCGGCCTCGACATAAACGGTTAAGAAGTAACATAGGTGGTTTTTACTCAAACTCAAATTCAAAGAATTTATTTCAATTAAGCCATTACAGGCACTTTTGAATGTGAGAAGAACAATTCATAAAACAAAACTACGATTGCAATACGTCATTCCGAAAGCCACCACGCCGAACCACACGCCGCCGAATGCCCGCAACAACGAACACTACGAGCACGAAAGCACGCAGCGACGCACTTTAGACAGTAGAAGTCTGACACTCCCTTTCGCTCTGCCCAAGAGCGGGAGGGGTTATTTGATGATTACCCATCCCAAAAAAAAGGCAGGCAGATGGACAGAAGGACATTCAAACAAAGTAATGGACACAAATATGCTTTATTGCACAGCGAAAAGAAGCAAAACAGAACTCGACATACATTCCAGATCAGAGCGACACAAAAGATATACTTAATATGTGTTCAACGGACAACTATTTGTACAAAAGGATGTTTACTGACTTAAAAAAATATGATTCTAATTAGTCCGTCTGTTAGATTATCGAAAAATATTGGATAGGTATTTTTTGTTTTATCAAATCAATAAAAAATAACGAAGATAAAACGCGCCAAAGATTTGAGTGGGGGGTTGTTACGTCACTGACCGCTAAAGAATGTCATACTAATGTCTCAGAAAATGACGTCACACGAGTTTTCAAAGCACTGTATCGTCTTCATTGTTTGGTTACGTGAAAAAAGAAAAAATACGTGTCCAATATTTTTTGGAAATCTATCTGACGGACTAATTAGATTGTTTTGTTAACTACCCTTTTGTTGTTTCAAAGTAATGTAAGTAGCAGCGAACTAGAGTTCAAAAGACTGTACCTACATGTTATGAATGGCGGGAGATCATAATTAATCAATTTAATGAAGTAGGTAGCAAAGTTGTTGGCTACTCATCAATGAAGTCTGGAAGGCGTCTGCGTGGGTACCGATAAGCATCTCCTGGTAATAATTTTGTAGACAGCTTCCCACCCACGCTTCCTGCTGACTCCTTAATTAGGAACTTTTGCCAAGACGGATTAAGATAACGTCACTTGATATTGGATAAATAAATATAGAAGATGTGAAAACTTAAAAAGAAAGCAATGAACATGAACTGTCCAGTGGGCAGAAGACTATTAGTTAAACTCTCGGTGGAGAAAACTCGTTAATCAAACGGTTACTTCGTTGATGAACGCTAGATTTAAACCAGAAATAGATTTGGTATTAAGTCGGGTATGATATATTTGTTACACCCAACACCAATGCTATACTTAGAACTTTTATAAAATCGTTATTTTTAGTTATTTCTTGCAGAACTAACATCAATCTTTTTTTTTGTAAGCTAATATATTGTCAACAAGATCCTCATTACTGCGGCTCAGTTCAAGGCTGGAGTGTAGCCATTTATCTCGGCTCTTGACTTGTATTATGTCTATAAATTACTTATGGCAACTTAGCTGCAACCGAAACAAGTCATTTTATAGGTTTACTGATCGTTTGTAAGGTTACACAAGTTCGTCTTGCCAAACTTCGGAATTTATTTCTTTGGAACGAAGCGGTGTTTGTTGCTTACTTCTTTAGGTGTGTTATATCAAACCAATATTACATGCACCTGAGTTATGATATTGAAGCTATAGCTGGAATATTAAAATATTTATTCTGGTACCGATAGATTTTTAGAAACGAATGAAAAAGAAATAATTAACTTTCAGCACTGTCTAAATTGACTAATAAAGAACTAATAATAATAATAATAAGGTTGTGCAATTCGTCCGTTGCCAAATTGGAAATCACCAGGGCCGGACGGACTGCACAACTTCTGGATTAAATGGTTCACAAGATCGCATGCTTGCTTGGCAACCCTATTCCAGTTAGCCTTAGAGTCAGGGTCGCTACCAGAGTTCCTGACGACTGGAATAACTCACCTGCTCCATAAATCGGGTAGTACTGCGGAACCCAAAAATTATAGACCGATTACGTGTCTTCCAACGGTCTATAAAGTTCTTACCTTCATTTTGAGAGCTAAAATAAATAAACATATTAACGAGAATTCTGTTATGTCTGCTTCTCAAAATGGATGTAGGAACGGGTCCTGTGGTACTAAGGAGTTACTCCTCATTGATATGGCCATTAGTCAACAGGTTCGCCGTTTCCGAAAGGATCTGTCGACATGTTGGATAGACTATAAGAAGGCCTATGACTCGGTGCCACATACATGGCTCATAAGGGTGCTAGAGTTGTATAAAATTGATACAACCCTGCGCACCTTCCTGATGTCGTGTATGAGGCAATGGAGGACAGTCCTTCGCTATCCAGGATGTCGGCAAATCCATAGGAATATTGAACCGATAAGAATAGAGCGGGGTATATTTCAGGGCGACAGTTTGAGTCCACTTTGGTTCTGCTTAGCCTTGAGTCCTCTTAGCTTGCTGCTGGAGGATTCAGGTCTAGGCTATCGGTTGAAAAGAGGTGGTCAGGTTATATCTCACCTCCTTTACATGGATGACCTGAAACTCTTTGCCCCCAACGATTTGCAACTGATGGAGCTATTGAAGGTCACTGAAACTTTCAGTAGCGCCATCAGGATGGAATTCGGTGTGGACAAATGTGCGGTCATGCATGTAAAGCGAGGGGGGATTGTGGAATCTGTGGGAACCCAGCTCACAGATTCCATAAATCTTAGATCCCTCTCAGCAACCGAAACCTATAAGTATTTGGGTATGTCGGAAGCACTGGGCATCAATGTTACCGACATGAAACAATCGTTGAAGGAGCGCTTCTTTGGCCGCCTGAGAAAAGTATTTAATAGTCTTTTATCAGGCGGAAATAAAGTGCGAGCCTTCAACGGTTGGGTCATGCCGGTTTTGATGTACTCTTTCGGTATACTCAAATGGACTCAAACAGAGCTAGACGCCCTGGATAGGCGGGTCCGTACATTGTTGACGGCATATCGAATGCATCACCCACGTTCTTCGGTTATGAGACTGTATATCCCACGGAAGTGTGGAGGTCGAGACTTTTTAAATGCTAAGACTCTTCATAATCGTGAGATATGCAGTCTCAGGGAATATTTCCTAGAAGCCGACGTGGGGATGCATCGAGATGTTGTAGCAGTGGACAGGGGCCTTACCGCGCTCTCCTTGGCTAAAGAGAATTGGCGCAAACCTGTAGTGCTTGACACTAACGACCGCATGGAGGTATGGCAGAGTAAGGAGCTTCACGGACGCTTTTTCCGGGCCCTACACGGGCCTGATGTAGACTTCCTAGCGTCCGTGGCCTGACTACGTTCCGGGGAACTCTTCGGAGAAACCGAAGGTTTTGTCTGTGCAATTATGGACGAAGTTATGATGACGAATAACTACCGGAGATTTATTGTGAAGGACGGTACGGTTGACATATGTCGGGCATGCCACCGTCCGGGCGAATCAATCCGTCACATTATCTCCGGGTGTTCTCGTCTGGCTAACGGAGAATATTTACATAGACACAACCTTGTAGCCAGGATTATCCATCAGCAACTTGCTCTGCAGTACAACCTTGTGGAATCAGAAGTGCCGTACTACAGGTATGTGCCCGACCCAGTTCTCGAAAATGGCCATATCACACTGTACTGGGATCAATCCATCATCACTGACAGGACTATTATAGCTAATAAACCTGATATAGTGGTGGTGGATCGATCAGAGCGGCGCGCAATGATCGTTGACATAACCGTCCCGCATGACGAGAACCTCGTGAAAGCCGAGAAAGATAAGCAAATCAAGTATCTTGACTTGGCTCGCGAGGTTGTCGACATGTGGGATGTGAACTCAGCGATCATTGTGCCGATAGTCGTTTCAGCCAATGGCTTAATAGCCAAGAGCCTCGACCAACACCTGAGGAGGCTCTCGTTAGGCAGCTGGATCAAGGGCTTGATACAGAGAGCGGTACTCCTGGACACGGCACGCATTGTTAGGAGGTTCCTTTCTCTGGAGCCCTGACCGCCGGTAGCTTGGACCCTGTTCCCGATACCGGTGGGCTACAACTTTTTATATTTTTAAATATTTTTTTTTGTAAAGAATATCTAAAAATGTAATAAGTTTGTAACAAAATAAATAAAGGGAATAATAATAATAATAATAATAAAAATGTTTATTTCATGAAACTTAGACATAACTTACAAAATATTTCAACAGGCTAGTTTAAAACAGTATAAGTGCTACAGCCATCTGTAGCCGAACTAGGCGGAGCCTGTATTTCGACTATCAGCGCCAAACCCCTCAAGTATTAGACTTGATAAAAGCGCCAGTAACATTTCATTTATAAATTAAAGATCTAAATATTTTGATCACAATCAATTTTAGACAATCTATAAGATATTTACTTACTTAAACTAGTAAAAGAAAAAGAGTTTGTGTAGAGTTTGCTTAAGGGACCTCTTATTTGTGTGAGATGGGAATGTAGGTAGGTACGTGAGTGTAAGAGGAGGTGTATGAAGTGTGTGGTGTGGTGAGTTTTGTGGTGTGTGTTGTGGTGTGTGTTGTGGTGTGTTTTGTGGTGTGTGTTGTGGTGTGTGTGTGTTGTGCTGTAAGTGGGCGTGCGCGCGTTTGTGTGTATGTTATAAGAGAAATAAGTTATAGTAATAATTATTGTATTATGATGGATTATTAGGATGTTATATATAGAAGAAGTTCAGTCTGTTCATAGTTTAAACTTTTTAGGTATTCTGTAAGTTTCTTCTTGCATTGCGTTTTTGTTAACTGGTATATGTTTAAGATTCTGTTCAACCTGTTATAAAGCAATGGTCCAATGGAGTGAGCAAAGCGTTGACCAAATTTAGTCTTAAACAGCTGAGTTCTTTCGCACACTATGTCTTTTCTCCGTTTTTGGAGAAGTAGTGGGTTGTAGGGTAGTTTACTGTGCTGTAGGAGGACAATGCTTAGTATATATAATTGTCTCACGGTCATGACCTCCCACTTCTCGTATAATGCAGTGGTAGAACTAAGAAACATTTTTGAGCAATATTAAATGATTGTGACAACTACAACGCAAGCACTGACTGCAGAATTTCCGCACTACCTCTTGCATTTCAGCACGATTCCTCTAGTCTAAACTGTAGAATCTTGTTAAGTCTCCCCTGTATATAGAAGGGGCAGATCTAATTAACGTCAAGGCACCAATGATATATTAAAACTATAGATACGTTGTCCGACCTCAAAAATGACAACATGAAATGAAGCCCATAGCGGCCACATAGCGCTTAGTTACGCACCAACCTCTCGCGCGACGCTACGTTTGTTCTTAATTTAAATCGTGTGTGTAAACCTGCGCGAAACATAAAGACAACAGGCATCAACAGGCATCCCGCTGTACGGTGTCATATTTTCTTTCCCTTTCTTTACGCGTAAAAGTAGTTATATAATATTTTCGCCGTTTTGAAGCGCCGCCATGTTAGTTCATGACGTGTCTTTATATAATACGTCATTGCAAGGCACCGTGTATACGTACAATATTTGCCTCGGAATAACAGTCAGGGTTTTGATTCTAATACAATCTTGGATAATTCTATTGGATTTATAGGCTAGCAAATACTGTTGGTCTCAAATCCAGACACCGTGGCTGTCTACTGTACTATTTGGTTTACCTTTGCCTAAGTCTTTGAGAATTTTAGAAGTGATGTTATGTTTTAAATACTGCTATCTAATAGCTTAAACAAACCGGGAGGTTGGGATTTTAATGTACGGAAAGTGTAAATTGTTTTCTCAGTTCATTGAAATGTAAAAAAAAAAATTACATTTCCTTTCCGCATTTGTTAGTGCGATTCGAAGAATTATGTCTTCGTCTTTCCTGCTACGCAAATCTAATAATATTAACACACAACAACATATTTGCAGATTTGATCTTATAGAACTATAAGAAGCAAAAAAAACAGAAATTCTTTGTGGCGTTCCTTACACATTCTACATTGTACATAAAAGCTCTTACATCAAAACCTACATACTTTTGATACTGGCCATTGTAAATATTCTTTAAAATAAAATTTGACAGTGAGATGAAAAGTGCCTTTCATTGTAGAACCGAAATAAAAATTAAATAGCGAAACTAACGCTAAATTGGTGACCCCGACGTGATATGCGACTCTGAGACTCGACATAGTCGGAAACTACAGCAGCACCATGAGCGATAGCGGTGAGTCGACACAATCGTTTGGTAGCACCCACTCTCGACCAGAGGCTCGACGCGCAAAATGCATGTCCATCGACGAGCCTTCCGACATCTGCCGTATTGCAGTCCGAATTCCACCATTCTGGCCGGACGATCCTGAAATTTGGTTTGCACAAGTTGATGCTCAGTTCGCAAATGCGAACATCACCAGCGACGCGACTAAGTTCAACTACGTCATCGGTAACCTCGAGCACCAGTACTCCAAACAAGTAAGGGACATTTTTCTAAACCCTCCGGAACACAACAAGTACGAGAAGTTGAAGAATGAGCTCGTTAAGAGACTGTCTGCGTCTCATGAGAAGAGAGTGAAACAGCTTCTCATTCATGAAGAACTCGGAGACCGCAAGCCCTCACAGTTCCTACGTCACCTCCAAAGTTTAGGTGGTCCGAGCGTCCCTGAAGACTTTCTCCGCACCATATGGAGTAGCCGCCTGCCGAGCAACGTCCAAACCCTGCTAGCATCGCAGCCTCATACGTCTTTGGAGGGATTAGCAGACCTGGCAGACAGGGTTCAAGACATCGTGACACCATGTCAAGTCGCTGCAGCTTCGACGCCAGGTTCTAGCATGAAAGACCTGGTAAATGACATACAGGAACTGAAGAAGACTGTAAAATACCTATCAATGGAGCTTACTAGGAGGCCTCGTCCGCAGTCGCGCCCAAAGCATCAGGAGCGTCATCGGTCCAGGCAACGCTCTACGTCCAGCCACCAGAAGCGACCGCTCTGCTTCTACCACGCCAAGTTTGGGGCCGATGCTCGTAAATGCATCGTGCCCTGCGACTATACAAAACCGGAAAACCCCCAAGGCAGTCGGTAATGGCGGCAGACGACTGTCCGATGTCCTCCCGTCGCCTCTTCGTCACGGACCAAACGTCGAAAACTACATTTTTAGTAGACACTGGTAGTGATTTATGTGTATTTCCACGACGCGCACTACATGAGCAACGCGCTAAGTCAAATTATCAGTTGTCGGCCGCTAACGGGTCTACAATTGATACTTACGGCTTTCTACAGCTTAACTTAAGCTTAGGGTTACGGCGTAACTTTCCGTGGCGTTTTATGGTTGCTGACGTCACTAAGCCTATCATAGGTGTTGATTTTTTAAGTTTTTACAATTTGTTAGTAGATATTAGAAACCATCGGTTAATCGACAAAACTACCTCCTTGTCTGTCACAGCTACTATTGCAAAAACTACTGAGACGTTTTCAGTTAAGGTTTCAGTTGGAGATACGAGGTATCATGTAATATTAAATAAGTATCCCGAACTCACACGACCCGCAGGCACACCACGCAAACCCACTCATCACACAGTACACCACATACGCACCACACCTGGTCCGCCCATCGCTTGTCCACCTCGGAGACTAGCTCCAGACAAACTGCAGATCGCTAAGCAAGAATTTCAGATCATGCTTAGCAACGGAACTGCTCGACCATCTGAGAGCCCTTGGTCATCGCCTCTTCACTTGGCACCGAAAAAGGACAACAGCTGGCGACCGTGCGGAGACTACAGGCTGCTCAACGCGAGGACCATACCTGACAGGTACCCAATCAAACATGTGCACGACCTTACCCACAGCATAGCTGGTTGCAAGGTATTTTCCACTATCGATTTAATGAAGGCATATAACCAAATTCCTGTCAGTGAGGACGACATACAGAAGACCGCAATTACAACCCCGTTTGGTTTGTACGAATTTCCGTATATGACCTTTGGTCTGAGAAACGCAGGCCAAACTTTTCAGAGATTTGTTGATGAAATGACGCGCGGGCTCGACTTTTGCTATTCGTATATCGACGATTTTCTGGTCTTCTCGCAAGACCAGGAGCAGCATGAGGCCCACCTGCATCAGCTTTTCACCAGGATGCAGAAATATGGCATCATTATCAACACGGCCAAGTGTGTCTTCGGAGCTGACGAAGTCACATTTCTAGGTTATCGAATCTCTGCAGCTGGAACCAAGCCTTTGGAGTCCAAAGTGGAAGCCATCAAGGACTTCCCTACTCCTAAAACAGTTAAGGAGCTCAGACGTTTTTTAGGGATGATAAATTTTTACAGGCGTTTCATCCCGAACGCCGCAAAATTTCAAGGCCCCCTAAACGACCTGCTGACCGGTTCAGTTAAAGGCCAACATCCGGTAGACATATCAGGCAAGGCACTTACTGCCTTTAATCAATGCAAAGACAGCCTCTGCAACGCTGTTTTGCTTGCACACCCTGACTATCAAGCTAAGCTGTCCCTTATTACAGATGCTTCTGATCTGGCAATGGGCGCAGTTTTACAACAGTTCAAGAATGGGACATGGCAACCGCTTGCTTTCTTCTCTCGCAAGTTGAGCCCATCTCAACAAAAGTACTCGCCTTACGATCGTGAACTCCTTGCGATCTACGAAGGAATAAAATACTTCCGCCACATGTTGGAAGCGAGACACTTCACCATCTATACTGATCACAAACCGTTAATATACGCCTTTCACGAACGAAAGCACAACTGTGCTCCTCGTCAGTATAGATACCTCGACTTTATTTCGCAGTTCACAACTGACTTACAGCATATCTCCGGGAAAGACAACATTGTTGCCGATACTTTGTCCCGTGTCAGTGAATTGCAAACTCCTATCGACTTAGAAACTCTCGCTAAGTCTCAAGCTTCCGACCCTGAACTGTTGCAGCTATTGAAGTCAAACACATCTCTTCAACTAAAGAGGCTGAGAATTGACGGCAGCTCTATCGAGTTACTCTGCGATGTGGGCACAGCTCCACCTAGACCGTTTGTGACCAAACCTTTCCGACGACAAATTTTTGAGAGCTTACACAGCCTCAGCCATCCAGGAGCAAACGCATCCGCAAAATTAGTTGCTCAACGATACGTTTGGCCTGGAGTCCGTAAGGACTGTCGGCAATGGTCACAAACATGTCTCAGCTGCCAACGCACAAAAGTAAACCGCCACGTGTCATCACCAATGGGCACATTCGATTTACCCCGTGCTAGATTTGCTTTCGTGCATATCGACCTAATAGGCCCTCTTCCTTTATCACAAGGGTACCGGTACTGCTTAACAGCCGTGGATCGTTTCACAAGGTGGCCTGAAGTGGTACCGATTGCAGACATGACTGCTGAGACAGTCGGTAAAGCATTGCTGACCGGCTGGATTTCGCGCTTTGGTTGTCCAACAGATATTGTCACAGACCGAGGACGACAATTTGAGTCCGCACTGTTTCAATATCTTGCCAAAATTATCGGTTTTAAACATCGCAGAACTACTGCCTACCATCCAGCATGCAACGGCCTTGTGGAACGATTCCACAGGCAACTCAAAACGGCAATAATGTGCCACGCCGACCATAACTGGACAGAATCTCTGCCCTTGGTTTTGCTGGGTGTCCGAAGCGCTATTAAAGAGGATCTACACACTTCTTCTGCAGAACTCCTATATGGTGAGCCATTACGACTCCCCGGAGAATTTTTCGTACCTGGTGACTGCGGCAACACCGACATCTCGGAGTTTACCACACGATTACGCTCGTTTGTCGCAAAATTGCAGCCAGCACCAGCTACACGCCATTGCAGGGACAAAATATTTGTCCACAAGGACCTCGCTTCTTCAAGCCACGTATTCCTAAGGGAGGATGCACTTCGAGGTTCCTTACAGCCAGCGTACACCGGTCCTCATGAGGTGGTACAAAAGGGTGAGAAAACTTTCCAAATTGTAGTCAAAGGAAAAGTGGTCAAAGTTTCCATTGACCGCCTTAAGCCCGCATACATGTCGGCTGACAGCCTACCGCCGGACCAAAACTTTCAAGAAGAGGAACAACAACCCACGGACACTATCGTCAGATCTACTAGGTCTGGCCGAAGAGTCCACTTCCCGGACTATTATCGCCCGTAGGACGGTCTCTGGAGGGGAGTGATGTGGCGTTCCTTACACATTCTACATTGTACATAAAAGCTTACATCAAAACCTACATACTTTTGATACTGGCCATTGTAAATATTCTTTAAAATAAAATTTGACAGTGAGATGAAAAGTGCCTTTCATTGTAGAACCGAAATAAAAATTAAATAGCGAAACTAACGCTAAATCTTCAAGTCTTGCTTGTAAGATTCCAATGAAATCATTAAAACTGTAATTAGTAGAAGTCGGGCTTTAAATGCTAATACCCAGCTAGACGACGCGTTTTCAACGATATTTTGTACTTTCGCTTTAAAAGATTTCATTTTAGAATGTCACCGTCACATTTACTGACTCTGAACTTTTATAAATTGAATTCTAGCAAACTAATTGTGAAAGTTTAATAGGGATTTAATCCTCATTATATCTCCTAGAAGTGTTGTTGTTATTGCGAATGTGTTGGACAAATACCGATTGTTTTCGGTAGAAATCTTTTCGAACCGTTAACTGGGATCATTGAATGGCTATTGCTGTAAACAAGCTTTACGAAGATAATATGTTTTCGCAAAACTTTAAACGAAGGATACAAATATTCGACAAAACGATACAATGAAAGAGATTTTTAGCTATTTCTAGACTAATGTAGATATAATAATAGTGTTGGGGCGACTGTAACCCTCAATACAATAACAATTTATAAATATTATTTACTCCGCATTTCATTAGTTGTGAAATTAGCCTTTTCACAACTTCTGGGTGGACCGACTTCAGGTAGATTCACATATCGCTCGATCAATCGCAGTTAATTATGATTATTTACTTGACGAGCAGGAACTTCCTGCTCGCATTTTGATGAATACAACGTCAAAGCACAAATTCTTGTGTGGACTCTGGATTTAATCTACGGATCTACGTAAAGTGATGAGAGGCTAACGTCTCCTCGTGTGAACCCCATACAGTAAACAAGTACTGAGTAATCAGAACAAAGGCTTTACTTGGAAAAATAATTTGGAATTTGAACTGCGAGTAGTAAACAACAACGTTAAGTAATCGGTGGTAAGGTGAAATGATTTACTAAAGTGTTCACCAGATTAATACACAATTGTTGCATGGGTGATATCACCCAGGTGAACATAGTGGGCTTAACCGTAGGTAATGTAAAACGTAGTCTCTAAAGACAATCAATTTAGCACAGTCATCAGGCTAGGATAAAGTAAGTGACCCGGATCATCTGCCTAGCTATTTCACAAATTTATTGGGACTAGTTTCTGGGCTTACCAGATGCAGCTGATTTTACATGGAGCGACCTGCGACTGCCTATTTGACTTCCACAATTCAATTAGTACCTACACAAAGCAAAGCTAATAAGTATACATCACTAGTTTGGCCGACTGACCTAGGTAATATAAGACCCCTTGGTTAGGCCCTTGGTTGGTGGCCCCGTGGTTGGTATTATTGATCTGGTGAACTGGTGGAGAGGCATCACACTAATATTATAAAGGCGAAAGTTTGTGAGTGTGTATGTTTGTTACTTCTTCACGTCTAAACGGCTGGAGCAATTTTAATAAAATTTGGTATGGAGTAAGCTGACACCTTGGATTAATACATAGGATAGATTTTATCCCGATTTTATCTTCTTGTGGGATAATTTTTCGAGTTGTAGCGGGTGAAGCCGCTGGCAACAGCTAGTTATAAACGAAATTGTGAAATAATGACCACTCATTCTCTCATATCTATATGACCAGCAGGGCTATTGCGTATCTTTTAAATGACAGTGGCTATCATGTAGTGTCCATCAATTACCTGTCAAATGGTTCAATTTTGTACTAAACCATAACCAATTTGACAGTTAATCCATGGACAATATGATAGCCACTGGCATTTAAAAGATACGCAATAGCCCTGCTGGTCTACACGTCCTCACCTAGTTTCGTATTACTTGTAGTAAAATTAATATAGTCCTCTTCATAGTCTATTTATGAGCGGCCTCACTCACCGATATTACTTTTTATGGTCATGTTTAACTTTGACAGCTGCAACACCAATAAAGCTATAATCTCAAGCGCTGATATAAAAACCTCCCTACTTCATTTTAGTTAATTTATATGTTGGAAGTGGAATACATACTGATATTAAAATACTTCGTCATATTATGAAGTCGTTCGGAACTAGGGTAAATAGCGATTTGTGAACAATATGTGGGTGAGTTGCCTTATCTATTTTTTTTAATTCGTTGCCTCACACTAGGAAATTGTCCTGTATCGTGGGTGCGTTTACAAACATTTAAACTGACATACACAAATACCCAGACCCGAAACAATTATCTGTAGGTCATACAAATAATTGTTCTGTGCGGGGATCGAACCCGCGACACGCAGCGCAGAAGTTCATTGCTTGAGCCACTGCGCCAACCGTGCCGTCTTATTGGTCTAGTCGCAAGTCCGACTGCATGGAAATCGATTCCCGAATCGGGAAAAGTGTAGCGGTTTTTTAATTTTGTTATTTATAGATGTATGTATTCAAACATAATGTGAATTATTACCTGAATGAACTGAATTGGGTTTTTCCATCAGGAATTTCTAAGTACCAGCCACAGAGTCTAGATTTGCACCCAGATGATTCCAATAGGCTCGCTCCCTTTTACATAGAACTTAAACCTAACTGGCGATATATGTGTAGAGATAGCCACAGCACAAGTATTATCAATTACTTACTGGGAATGTATCATTAATAATCCATGTAACTGTGTTTTTGGGACAAATAAACATTTTACATTTTCATTTGTTTACTGTTTGATACACCTCTGTCAAACCCTTCGGAGACTACCGGAGTGATGTTATGTTTATTAAAATACTTCGTCATATGAAGTCGTGCGGACCTAGGATTAATAGCGTTTTGTGGACAATATGCGGGCAGAATGCCACTTAATTGCGTACAGAGGACGAGATATGGAGATTTTTAGGGTTCCGTAGTAAAAAGGAACCCTTATAGTTTCGCCATGTCCGTGTGTCTGTTTCTCCGCAGCTTAGCTCAAAAATGATCTTAGTATTAAAAAGCTATTATTTGGCTTACATGTACAGATTAGATATGTTGTCAACGTCCTGTACACGTATTTTATTACTCGCGTAACATGTATGGTTTAAACTTTACAGTGCTAATTTTAGTTAGACTCAAGTGTCCGCATATTTTGATGGTTGACTACGGAACTCTACATAATGCGTGACCCGACATGCACTTGGCCGGTTTTTACAATATTAATATAGATATCGTTTATTATTTACATATTATTTTGTTCGGTCTCCTGACCTAGATATTAAATGATTGTTGCTATCAAGGTAATATATTTTATGATTTAAGTTCCTGGAAAGTAAATGAATTGTGCAACCAACTGGCAGTGGCGTGCAGTAGCGCGATGGGTAGGCTACGAATAATTGACAGGAAAAAAAAGTCACATTTACCTATACTTAATATTTAAAAATAAGCCTGTAAAAACAAAAGTTATACGTACAATTCAAAAGTAGCACACATAAAACATTGTGCTAGTGGATGCTTTGAATAGTAAAAGGGGCATGGAGGTAATTTAAGTAAGGTTAAAACCTGAAAAACTAGTATTTACAAAAACAGCTGTGCAAAATTTGGAACTTTGACCCCCAATATCTCCGTAACTAGAGGGTTTCCAGGTATGGCCTATAACAAAAAAAATGATCGCAGTGGTGGGGAGAACAAGTGCCCTTCGTTTGCGTTAAGGGTCTTTTTACACCCTCTATGTTTTTTTGATAGGTCATGCTTTTTGGCCGAGGAATGAAAATTATGCAAATCAATAAATCCCTTGCTCCACTTACTGGCAGTATTAAACAAAATGAACGGAAAACAAAATAATTTATTTGTGTGTATGCAGCCACACAGCCAGGTAAATGTTGTATAATTATGAGGATTGAAATGACGAGTACGCGATGAATTACCATATTTTTGGATTAATTCTCGTAATTCGGGTACACATCTACTTTTAGATACTACTTGAATCTTACGCTACTTGAGAAAACTTATTACCTTTAATATCCAACAAACACACATTATCAGCACAAACTTCACAAGTAAATACTATTGTTATTTGTTAGGTTACACACCAAAACACACACAACAAAAAAAGGTTATACACGACAAAATTTATATTTACACTACTGCTAATGATGTTAACTGTACGTTTTCGGTTTCAAAACAAAATCGCGCTATATATTGCTTGTCACAACAATGAAACAGTAATGGCTTCCTCTCCGTAAAAAATAATTTCTAGGTTATTATTGTCGATAGAAAAATACTAGCAAATAAAATTGCATCATTTTCATATCGAGTTTGTTCACAACAGCGGTCAATATTTTTTGCAGGATTATACGATTTATACGAAATGCACCAATGGTGACAAGTTGACAACATTGCGAACATCGAACTAAACAGGTGCTGCGCTCTATGCACGGAAGCCCGAAGTTCGCGAAGCGCGAAATTCAAATTCAATACGTTTTTGCAATTTGCAGGCCAGTGCTTGGTTGTATGTTCATTAAAATATGATTCCCGGTTTTAAGACGTATGTAGTCATATTTTATTCAACATACAACCTAGCACTGGGCTACAAATTGCAAAAAAATGCAAGTTTTGAACTTCGCGGGTTATAGTTTGGTTGTGTTGTTGCAGCCAATCACAGCCCACCCAGCTACAGTCGCAGGAGCTGCTGCGTTAAAATTGCGTAAATCTATGTATGTGTGCGGTTCATAGACACGGCCATACGCACCGATGTGACGCTGTGTGCATACAATTATTATGAATGGGTTTTAGACAAGTCGAGTGTTTGCCTATAAGATTCGTACTAATCGTAGTCCTTGTCAATGAGTTTTAGTGGGACGCGAAAAATTGCTATAAGTATTTTAACAGGAGTTTGAACTTTTTTTATGATTAATTTGTATGTACATAGTGTTATTTTATTCCATCGTTAATTACTTATAAGAAATGCTCAGTTGGTAAGGTAGGCTAAGCCTAAGAGCCTATATAGGGCGCACGCCCCTGCCAACTGGTAGTACTTGATCATGTGGAATAATTTGAGTATCTCTGTATTATTAATAACATTCAACTCGATGTAGTCCTCGAAATATCGGTAATATTCCATGATGCCCTATTCAGAATGCATTTATAAACTCTAAGCTACTCGAATCATGCAATACCTATTACAATTCGAAACCATTACGTCCACTCTCATATATGTATATTGTTTCTGCGAAATTATATAGCTCTCAATTACATTTCTTGAATAGCTCTTGTGGTTACAAGTCACTAATATGGTATAACTAAAAGCGATTGATTGCAGGAAAATGTATATTTTTTTAAGAAAAAACATAAACAGAACATCATGAACACATTGTTTAAAAAAAAAATGTACGCAAAGCTTTGCGTGCGCGACAGTGCAGCAGCCGCATTTTTTTTTGTATGTGTATTTAAATCAATTTAATTTTAATGACTCCTCTCTCTCTCTGGGCGCAGCGAAAGGGAGTGTCAGACTTCTACTGACTAAAAAGCCACATATGTTCCATCTTCTGCGGTATTGGAAAAGTTTTTAATTTAAGTTACGGACTTTATTAATAAACGCTTAATTATTATTATTCGTTTATTTCAGAAACAAGAAACATTCCATATATTGTTTGTTAGTAAAACATACTTATAGCTATGTTAATAAACTATTATTTCATGTCAATCAATTAAAAATTACCAATTATAAATTATTAATTCCTTAAAATTACTGGACATTATAAACAACCCCACCAGAACCGTGAACAGCGTTCCAGTGCCTCACAACCGGGCAGTCAACCCTTCCCAATATGGTATTCAGAAGGCTGTTGGTGCTGTCTCTCACGCGGTGCATCAGGGAGGCCACTCTTTTCCGGACTATAGCCCTAAAGCAGTCAGTATTGGCCTTAGCAAACATACCTGATGCACTGCAAAAGCGAGGCAACCCCAACAGCATCCTAAAACCATTATTGTACAGGACCCGTAGGGCATTGAAAGATCTTTGCGTATAGCGGACCCACAGGCTGCAGGTATAAAATGTCTGGCAATAAGCTTTAAAAAGAGAAATTTTCACTTCTTTTGTGCACCGCGCAAAACTGCGAGCCAGCATATTGCATCTCACTGCCAACGCCCTACGTTCCCGCTCAATATAAAGAAAGAAAGAAAGAAAGAAAAATTTTTTTTTTTTATTTTTTTATTTTTTTTAATATCTAAATCATCTGAGAGGTCCTCGGTGACCCAGTGCCCCAGGTACTTGAAATTGGTGACCCTACTTAACGGCATACCTCCAAGCCTGACCGGTGGAACGGTTTTCGGACTCTTATTACCCGCCTTGAAAATAAGTAGTTCACTCTTCTTACAGTTGTACCTGAGGCCATGTGCCACCGCGTACCTCTCACAGATCCCTATGAGGTAGTTAAGGGCTGAGACAGATGGGCTCAGCAGCACCATGTCGTCGGCATAACTAATGTTGTTCATGAAAACACCATCCACTGAACAGCCGACACCGGCCCCGCTGAGCTCATCTATCAGTCTATTAACGTACAGGTTGAAGAGCCGTGGTGAAGTCAGGCCTCCCTGCCTTACTCCACACTCCAACCTGTACTCAGACGAACATGAACCCGCCCACCTAACATTATTGGTCTGATTTCCGTCCAATATCTCAAAATATTAATCACATCTCTGGGTGTGCTGGTTTCCTCCTGAAGCTTATTCCACAGCACACCATACGAAACCAGGTCAAATGCCTTCGACAGGTCCAACAAAAAACAACCGTATACAGGCGTCTTCCTCATCACATAGTACTGGACAGTATGCTTGAGTCGCAGCACCGCAGTTTCAGTCGACTGCCCAGCACTGAAACCAAACTGAGCTTCGTTGAGATCTATATGCTCACTTAGCTGACTATTAAGCAAACCATCCAGCACCTTGGCGATCACTGTAGCCAATGAGATAGGTCTGTAATTGTCCCTGTCGGAGGCATCACCCGTCTTGTTTTTAAGTTTTGGTATAACAGTGGTTTTCATAAGCTTTCCGGGTAAATATGAATGGCCAATACACAAATTGAAAAACATGACCAGCACCCTAGGTAAATGAACACCTGCATACTGCAAGTGCTCGATGCTAAGGTCGTCATGTCCTGGAGACTTACCTCTCGTCATATTTTGAATAATATGGGCGACTTCTTTCGGCTTAAATCTGAACCGCTCACAATCTGCAACCTCATCATCGAGCACCTGCTGCACATATCCTAGGGGAGACACTACCCTAAAATGGTCCTTAAATAATTCAGCTATCTGACTGGGCTCACTCGTACCCTCAACACTCACAGGGATACACGAACCAGCTTACAGTTTCTTGGTGAACTTCCAAAATTTTTTAAAATCCCTCCCTTTATGGTGTGTTGCTAAGATATTCATTTTAATTTTATCCTCATTATCTTGAGACCATTTCAACTTAGTATTATTATTAATAATAATAATACAATGAAATAGCGATATTTCGTAAATGTATGTACTAGCTATGTATGTTATCGTCCAGTATTCACATTGCACTGCTATTGTGGGGAGAGCAGGCCACAAATTACATGCCAGAATACCCGCCTCGGGCGCGAATGGAACTCGGCGCGGCTGCACTGGCGTGCCTCTGAAAATTTCTAATATTGCTGAATTTACGTTGGTGGAGTGACAGCGACTTAATTGAAACCTTGTGTTATACAGCATGTTTTTGATAGGTCACTTATGTAAGCAACTTTCTGTAACCTATGACGTAATTACAAAAAACAAATTGCTGTTATGGAAGAATAATCTGGTATTCCAAAAATGTTATCAGTATTTCCAAAAAAAATACTTCCAGTGGAACAACATTTATGGGGCTGCTGATATTATTTCGCGCTTTCAGTGATCATTTCCATGGAGAAGACGGTTGTACGAGTACTGCAGTTTGATGGTATTTAAGAGCATATAAATTCTGATGCACACTGTGTCTTACTGTTAATATCAAGTTTGATTTCCGTATCGACTAACATCACACATGCAATCGCAAAAGTTAGAAGAGTTAGGCGTAAGTGTCCCTATAACAATATTATCATCATCATCAACAGCCTATTAATGTTCCCACTGCTGGGACACAGGCCTCCTCTCTCTTTGAGAGGGAATGGCCTATAATCTACCACGCGGGCCCAGTGCGGATTGGTAGATGTCACATGTAGGAAACCGGCATGGCTTAGAACCAAACATTCGAAGATGTTTGGTTCTAAGCCATGCCGGTTTCCTCACGATGTTTTCCTTCACCGTTTTGAGAGCAGCGGTGATGAAACAAATTACACAACATAATGTGCCTGCCTGGGTTCGAACCCACGACCTACTGTTCGTAAGTCTGGGCCACCGCTGCTCTAACAATATAACAAAACATAACATCACGCCCGTAATTTCCGAAGGGTTAGGCACAGAAGTGTACCTGATAGTCCACACACATTTCGCCAGTACATAACCATGTAATAGGGGCGAGCCTATTGCCATCAATCTGGTTCGAATCGAAACTCTGTGGTTGATATTGAGAAATTCTTGATGGAAAATCCAATAACAATTTGCTTATCCCGGGAGCCGACCGCATGCTTAGAAGTCGCAAAAGCACTAGCTGGACCAACAAGGGCAGTTAAGTGTTAGGAGAACTTTATCAGATACTAGCGGACGTCACGCGGTTTCACCCGCATAGTTCACGTTACCGTGACAATACAGGGGTAAAAAGTAGCCTATGTCACCCGTGAATAGTGTAGCTTCCCAACGGTGAAAGATTTTTTTAAATCGGTTCAGTAGTTTTAAGTTTATTCATTACAAACATACACACACACAAAAATACAAAAATACAAATCTTTCTTCTTTATAATATTTATTTTAAATTGCCTAGTCCTAGTGATATAACAAGTACTTTGCCAGACTATGTTTTTCCTTTTGATGGTCATGCTACGATAATAATTATTAGAGCTGCTCAATAAATTATCTTGTTGGTGTCACGGATTTTGATGTTGTATGTCACAATAAAATATTCAAGCTGATGGAGGAAAAATGTATCTACTTAAATCTTTTTTGAGAATAGAAAGTTTAGTACATCTTAAACTTAGTATATTATTCCTTTTTAGCTTACATTGAAACATAATAAGGTATAATTAATTCGATATTCAACCTTTTCTTAAAATTATAGCTAGCACCAACAATAATTAAAAGTGCTCAGTGTAAAACTTTTGTTATTAAAGTTTTAAAAGTTTCTAGTATTTAGACAGCCGTGGCAAACAGTGTAATTTCAGTTGTAATTAAGGCTGGTTGTTTAATTCTAATTTATGGATTTGTCCCAGCATTAAAGAAGTCAATGACCTGGTTATGAAAAAAGTAAGAGTAAAGTAACTCTAAAGTAGGACATATCATCTTAGACTTGCCTAATGGGAAGTCACTACGGTTGAATTTGTTAATATTCTATTCTAAAAATAGAAATTGCCACAAATATAACAATAAATTACCATTCCTAGAAAATAGGTAATCACTAAAAAATTACGATTATGATGAATCAGAAAATCTATTCACACACACTTCCACACACACATTGCACGCACACTCACCTCAGTCACACTTACCTATAATGTTACAGATTATCATTTTTGTCCATTGCCTGTTATCTGTCAATGTAGAGGTATGTGATTCAGGAAATCTTAGTACAAGAGCTAGAGCTACACTGAGTTTGTGTGGAATCACTTGTCAATAAAGATTTTATTTGTTTATTTATATTGATTACTAGCTGTTGCCAGCGGCTTCACCCGCTACAACCCACAGGAATATAAAATGGGGATAAAAACATCTTATTTGTTAATCCAGGGTATAAACTATCTGTATACCAAAATTCATCCAAATCCGTGCAGTAGTTTTTGCGTGAAGAAGTAACAAACATACACACTCACAAACTTTCGCCCTTAATACTAATAAGGACATAAATGAAACTCCTTTTCATCTTGGGTAAGTATTAGTAGAGAATTTGAAACAAAATATTGTTCAAGTAGACGAAGTTGCAGTAGTAAGCCAGCTAATCTCATATAAATCTGGTAATGGATTTAACGACGACAATAAAAGAACTGCCGATAGTTATTACAGTCCGCCAAGTATAAGTAATTATGTAGAAGTAGGCGGAATCAGGATAACGTATTACGAATATACACTATCTTATAAAAGTTTTAATTACAAGGCTTTGGTGTCACCGTTTTTTGGCCACCCATGGCCCTGTGACTTAGCTTTAGGCACATGCCGTCGATGCTGTGGGATGTTGTAAGAGATACCGCGGCCTTGACATATAGGGCTAAGAAGGAACATGGGTGGTTTTTAGTCAGTAGAAGTCTGACACTCCCTTTCGCTCTGTCCAAGAGCCGGAACCCGTTATTTGATGATTTTCCACCCGCCAAAAAAAGGCTGCTGGTTTCTTTACGAAGTTTTCTTATACCCAAGCATTTTTACTCAAAGGTTTTTTATATGATATAATAATGTTAAAAATCTACTTTACCACCCTGGAACAATACCACCCAGTTTAATGTTTATTCAAGAAATCATTCATTCATTATGTACGCACGGTATAAATCGTTGATCGCTCACACTACCGAATCGCAATACCCCTGGCATGCAGCATTGCTATTCAGCAGTGTGAGCACAGAGGACTCTGTCAATAGTCAAAACACTTATTTCGGTCTCTACTCGCTAATCGCCGACGGTGGGACAGGATCCTTATATATATAGTCCGTTCTACGAACCAACGTGTAGACACTTGCTGCCTATAGGACCTTAGGGAGTAAACAACAATAAAGCCTTTCCATATCCAACATTTTGTATATTGTTAAACAAATGTGTACCTACAACATAACGAAGTATTTATGTACCCAGGCTCTTATTATATCAGGTAATAGACTGTTAACTACATACTTATGTAGATTAACAATTAGCAAGCCTGAATTTTATGTCCCATAAAGTTATTATTACCTTTGTTTGCCCCTTGGTAATGGGCAGAGGTGTACTTATATTAAAAGCCATTGCCTTACTACCGAGAAATTCTTGATGGAAAATTAAATAGATAGCGCTTCTCTCGACCTGCGAACCCCATTCAAGAGCTTATGGTCAGCAGTGACCACTACACCAACGTCAACGTCAGCACATCATGCTACCTGAAAAGTCCTAATGCTTCGGCGATAAAGCTGAAAATGTATTTAACGATTACATGTGCTGGCGTCTGTATTTACAGTTGTTACGCTAAGTTGAATATTTCTAAGCATCAGTAAACACTTCATTATTTTCTCTCTGAAGTTGGTTTTTGTTATTCCACCTACACTATACAAAGCTGTTATACCCGAAAACCCTTTTATAATTTTACAAATAGGTGCCTATTTCGCAATAAACTAAACAAGTGAATATAAAAAATATTTTTGGTCACAGGGTCTGGGCCGCCTATATTTTATTACACATATGACCAGTATTTTATACTTGGTATTTTATTATACAAAATGGTTGGCAAACAAGTTTCTACTTCTCTTTTTTTAGTAGTTATAATTGTGTTTGAAAATTTTCAGCTACCCTCAATTTTACCTGCTAAAAGTCTGCAAAAAGTTAACGCTAAACCACTCCATACAATTCTGTGTTCTCTAAATAACTCGGAGAAATATGACAGATGACGCTACGGGGACTCGCCGTGAACTAACTTTGTTTTATTTATTCCTTAATTACATATTTACGACACCTTAATATTTTAGCTGGCAGGTAAACCCTAATTATTGTTGTTTTACCTGTTGGGTGCCATTTATTGTTAAAGTCGGACTTTATTTAATAGCGAAGAGTACTTAGGTTGGTAAGTTGGTACTTTCTTTGCTGATCGGATAGTAAAATATTACCAGTAGTGTCTAAATATTATCACTAAACGATTTCAACATGCTGAGAACTCCACAAAAATCGATTTAAACCAAACTATCTAAGCAAGTACTTATAACAATGAAAGACTTATAAAAATCCATCCAGCCATGACCGCAAACTTTCGGATTTATAGTGGTAACATACCATAGCAACCTTTAATTTTTTCACGTTGTGTAAAAATTAAAGGTTCCAGTGTGGGGACACTAAGAATTTCTCTTGTGTCGTGGGTGCGTTTACAAACATTTACACAAATAGTCAAGGCACAACTACCTGTAGGTCATACAAATACTTATTCCGTGAGGGAATCGAACCTGCGACAAGCAAGGCAGCATGAGACAGCTCACCCACTGCGCCAACCGTGCCGTCGTTTGTAGTCGAGCAGACTTTATCAATAAAACTGTGGACACCGCTGTATCTGCCCACGGGTCACAATCTTTTGCAAGGACGCAGCCGTTCTATGTCCTTTCAGAGAGCTTATGGGGACACGAGTCCCACACGTACAGATTTAAATATTAAATGTGGGCAGTAGACGATCCAGATTAATATTTTAATACTCGAAGGAACAGTTTAATCCCTACCTACTCTTACAGGTTACTGTATGAAAGTACCTACACTATTACCCACGTTGTTTTTACACCTAGTTTACAAAATAACACGCCCTCACTTTCTCGAGAAAGTGTTAAGAACAGTTTTCTCGTGTAACTGAACGCAGTCACTCTTGAAAATGCCCCAGTTGTGGGAAATGGAACTTCAGTTCAATGTGGCTGTGTACTCAGTTGCGTCGTCAGTCTTGACAGTTAGATAGTAACTCCGTTCGCACAGTGATTACATTTTATTTCTCTCATAACTTTTTTTTAGCGCAACAGTATTAGAAGCGGAGCGACACGGACGTTCCTTAAACCGATCCTTGGTACCGTTTGCATTCGCGAATTTTGTGAAACTTTTTCAACCACTAAAGTTTTATTTTGCCAACGGATTTAGAATGTTGCTTTTTTATTGTTCTATTTTGCACAGCAGTGGTCGGGATTTCCATAACTTGTGGAGTTTACAAAAAATAGAGCGTTTAATCGTAGGCCCGGCTGTAAATTGAACACCGGGACAGTTACTAATGTCAACATAGCGTCGACATTCGTTCAAGTTAATGGTGCTAACATGCTAACATTTAAACTCGCTCTCTGAATGTTTGGAAATAAAAAGTATATTTTATTGTCAGTTGTAAAAAATCATACATTTCCCTCACCTAACCCTTCTAATGCGTTCACTCATGCGGACTGTAAAATAGAAATGTGTAGCAACTGCGCGACGTTTTTTACGAAGCCTTTAAAATATTCGGTACCTAAGTAAACCAGTAAAAATAATGCGCAAGGTAGTGACGACCTTTTTACTGAAAACAAATTCAAAACAAAAAGTTAAATTACGCCCAGTACAGAAACAACAATTTAATAATAATATTAGAAATAGAAATGTTAGCCTACGCATACTAAGCAGCTATAAATATATTATTCATACCAAAAGATCCGGAAATTATACATCAAAAGTGACGTGATAGGAAAATGGATGACGTGTATCGGAAATGTAGCAGTTGTTGACGAACGACCCTCTCACTTACGGTTTGAACTACTCCGGATTAAACACAGACTAGTCAAGAAATGGAGTGGTACAAGTCAGTTGAAGGGCGTGATAATTAAAGCAAGTCTTATACCAAAATGTATAGGAGGTTGGCACCTCCACAAAAGTTGCAATCCTACTTATGTAACACTATAAATTCGTAAGTTTCTAAGGATGGATGGATGTTTGTTATTCTTTCAAGCAAAAACTACTGAGCAGATAAGGATGAAATATAATACAGATAGGTTATAGCCTGGATTATCACATCGGAAACAATTAATCCCGGTAATATGATCCGCGTGCGAAACCGCTGGCAAAGCTACTTCAACAATACATTCGATTATTTTCGGGACACTTAGTTTTTTATTCCTCCTACGTGCAAACCATTTGTGAGTGTGGTAAACATTCCATTTCTTATCTAATCCATGTCAGTCACGGTTGGACCTTCCGGAATGCGGCCAGGCATTCTCCTTATTTCTCAACCCCGGCTAACATCGTGAAAAATACTAAAGCTGAAAGTGCGGTTTCTATACGACCTTACTCGTGTATGAAAAGTTGATTTCATACTTTATGACTGAGATGTATGAAGGGTTTATTTTCGCACCTATTGTTGTACTGAAACGTTGAATGTAATATTGTACCTACACTATCCTGTTTTATGACAGATCATAAAAGATAAGGAGTTACTGGGTTCGATTCTGGGTCGTTCAGAGTGTTATTGGGTTTTTCCATCAGGAATTTAAGAGTCGCAGCCACGGAGTCAGGATTGGTGCCTTTTTGACATGGGACTTAAACCTAACCGTCGAAATGTGGGTGTACCTAACGGGCACAGCTCTATTGAACTCTTCGGGGATGATTTTATGTAAAAGAAAACTAAGCATTTCATTATAAGCCTATACTGTCCCACTGCAGGGCAAAGGCCTCCCTTCCCTCCTTCCACTTTTCGCGATCCAGTGCGATGGTAGCCCAATCACACTGAAATCTTATTGTTGAAACAAAAATAGATAGACCTACATGAGTTTCAGATAAAAACTAATAGCAATTTTAATTAAAGTTCTCCTCGAATTTAAAATTTAATCAAACCTCGAAACATAATTTGAAAATTGTTCAGCACAAAATAACTAAGATAAAAAGATTCTAGAAAATTATTCTTCTTAATTCTGCCTAAGCTTTTTGTAATGTAAGCGTGTTATATTGGCGTCTGCAGGCAAAAATAGAGATCCAAAGTTTAATTAAACCTCCTTATAGCCTATTACAAAGTTTGTATGAACTTAAGAAGTTTTATGAAGAACTTTGCATTGCATTAGGATTACTAAATTAATTTAGTAAGTAGATATAATAGTTTATCTGATTGTGCTTTGCTCGTTTTATAGAAAACTAGCTGTTGCCCGTTACATCGTTCGTGTGAAAATTTTGGTGTGTATGTGTGAGAAAAAAAAAACTAAAAATAGCGTATGTCCTTCCCCATGATATAATCTATCTCCTCGTCAATTAAGATCTGATCTGTCGTTTGGTCATAAAAACATAACAAACGAAGTTACTTGCACATTTTTAATTTACTAGCGGACGTCACGCGGTTTCATCCGCGTAGTCCCGTGGGAATACAGGGATAAAAAGTAGCCTATGACACCCGGGGATAGTGTAGTTTCCCAACGGTGAAAGAATTTTTGAAATCGGTACAGTAGATTCGGAGCCTCTTAGTTACAAACAAACAAACAAATCTTTCCTCTGTATAATATTAGTAATTTAAAATATTAGTAAGGAAGTAAGAACTATTTTTTATTTATTTTTCTTTGTTTACCTTATGGCTTTCTCAGCTTCATTGGTCAGGGTAATATTGACCAAGTGGAAACTCTGAAGAAAAACAAACATGCCCTTTTCAGACCAAAGGGATGTTTGAAAGCTCGGGTCTGCGGCGGCGGCGCTGGCGTCAGCAGAACCGTAAGCGCAGTTAATTATTTATTTACACAATGGAAAAAACATTAAATCGTCATCAATTTTGTGCTTCGTAAGTGCTTAAAACAAAAGCTTTTGCGGAGGTGCCGATGTTATTGTTTGGTTAAGAGAATCTTGTGCTTGATTGTTCTCTTAAATCGAAATTTATTAAACGAAACATTTTGTAAATTGTTTTCTTGATGAACGCTCCTGCTTTTCGCGGGTTTGTTTAGGTCATTCTAAATTAATTTTGTTAAGATCATTTCACTCATAAGCAATTTGTTTATTTAAAAGATGATGATTTCAAATTATTTATTAAATTATTTATTTATTATGCACATTAAACATAGTCCAGCAATTATTCAAATGTTTTTTTACGAAGTCTCTGGAACACGCAAAATAATTGAGCCAGATATTTTTGACTTGAACGTGAATGGATGCGTTTTTGATGGGCTGACGCAAATTTAATGAGTCAGGCTAAATTGCAGGCAATGATGAAAATGATGAAATGCCTCAACTAATTTAATTTATCCTCTTAAGTGGCACTGTAAGTACGCAATATTCCACTAAAATTATTATTGATGTATTTTTATAGGAAGTAAAAAATAATGATAGGAGAGAACACAAATAATTGGAACACCGCGGCTACGATTCAGTCAAAACATGACAGTACAGTTTAAATTCCTAATAAGGAAAATTCAACGAATTCAATAAGTAAAAACTGTTTAGTTTGTGAGGTAAATGTTTTAAAATGTTCACTGTCAACAAAAACGAAAATACTTACCCCGTATTAAAAACTTTGAACTCGCGATCGCGTTTACGTAAATCTCGTCAACGTTGAATCGCGACGCGCCACCCGCGCGTGTTTCTCATGCCGGAGTCGGCCTCGCACTGCCCGCTTCTGATAAAGAGCACTGATAGCATCCCACTATGCACACCTACCTCTATCTCTGTGGATATTATCATGGGAATAAGCCTTCGGGAGGTTTTGCTCTTTGTTATCTTCATTTCGTGTTTTCATTTCAGGAAATTGAACTGCATTCATTGCGGGTTTTTACATTTTCTGAGGCAGCCCGTTGGTGTATTGGAAATTGTGTTCCAATGATCGTTACATTTTTTATAATGATTAAGTTAACAAGAACATTTCGTTTGGTTTCAAGTGAAAACAGATATACACTTTGAAGCTTATAGAGATAAATAAATAAACAGGAAGAACGCTCGATGAGAAGTAGAGGATAAAAGTAAGTTCGTTAATGAGCGTAGAGATATATATGATGAGGTTTTGCAGCTGGGCGCTGTTCAAGTACCTACGATGTTTTCCTTTCATTTGTAACCAACGATGTTTTTAAAAACACACGAAGATCCCTTGAAGTGTTTCTATTTTTACGCTAGGTCAATTGGTGAGTAGGAAAGATTGTCTGGTTACTCATCGCGTGGTTTATGCTGTTGATAATTTATCATGCAAGACACGCATAGACGCAGGTGTAATGTAGAATTTGACCGGTTGATAAACAAATCAAAAGCCAACTTTTGTCTTTGGAAGACGAGTGAGGATTAGAGATGTGTTTTTTCAATTAGCTGTAGCTAATTGATTTTGCGAACACAAAGGGTAAAAAAAAACTACTAACATACATAACTTGTACAAATATCTCTACCAGAATATTGTTTCGTGAATCAATTTAGACCAATCTCTTTTGTACATACAAAAAGTAATTCCAGGGAGAGTAGGTTGGAAAAACACTGATTTGACAATATTTGATTGTTAATAAATCTCGCAGCTTATGGTCAAAATGGTAATTTCCAGCGTCAATAAATATCATGACGTACTCACAGGAATATTGCCTGATGTGTCCATTGGGATGATTCAGCGAATATAATATTATTTGGCCGACATAACCATCGCGTTTGACAGGTGAAAAGTCGCTAACCGAGTAATAATATTGTGTGGTAGTTTTCATCGTTTACTAGCTGTACTAGGCATGTGTTGCTATACACTTTTTCCTTTTTCCTACCTTGAAAAATCTATTCTCATACCTAACAATATACAAAAAAATACTGGCCAAGTGCAAGTCGGACTTGCACATGAAGGGTTAGGTACCATTGTAGTAGATATTGAGATATTTTCCATGTTATTTTAGCACCATAGACTTCTTATAGGTTTTCCTGTAATCTATAAGTGTTGAACTTATTTCTGAATTTAATAAAAAAAAAATAGACTCGGTAGTTTCGGAGATAAGAGGGACACACAGACTGACAGACACACGAGTGATCCTTTAAGGGTTCCGTGTTTTTCTTTTTAGGTACGGAACCCTAAATAAACATGAAAATCAGTAAAGCCGTTTCGGAGGAGTGCGACCACAATCACCGTGACAGAGATATTTATTTTAAAGATAATCACAACAAAGAGGTATGGTCAGCAGGCGTCTCACGAGATTTTTTTTTTCATGTTACATGTGGAATTGAATTAATCTATGGCAAGTTATTGATAGCTATGGCCGCGGGTTGTACACTAGTTATCGCGGCCTTGACATCTCTATGCCCTCTGGCTAAGAAGGAACATGGGTGGTTTTTAGTCAGTAGAAGTCTGACACTCCCTTTCGCTCTGCCCAAGAGCGGGAGGGGCTATTCGATGATTTTCCACCCGCCAAAAAAAAAAAAGTTATTGATAGCTATGGAAGCTAAACTATTGAAATATCAGAAACACAATACCGTTTCGCGGAATACTAAAGTTACACGCACTACACAGGACCAACCGGAGCAATTGCAAATTCCTGGTAGCAAGTTACCAATATACTGCAGGTACAAAGATAAACCTATATGGAAATAGCACGCTTAACAGAACTTCTGACTTTTTATTGAAACAAAAAACTAAGTAAGTTAAGAAATAAGTAAGTTGAAGAAATAAGTTAACTCGACTTGACGCTCCATGGCCGTCGTAAAAGGGCTTAATTAGTGCAGACTGGTTCGGAGACCATTTCCAACAATTACGTGGACCCAGTATGGTAAGCATTTAGATGTACAAGGTCTTCCCGAATCAGCATGGAAATGGATGGAGGTGTTCCAGATGTGGCTCTAATGTCACACTTTATTTAATTGACTACGGTCGTTGGATTTAGTCCAGAGTTCGACTGTCGTGTTTGTTGCGATGGTGTCGTTAGATTGTTAGGTTGTGTTTTGAGGTCATCATGGATACTATGGTTTCATCGTTAGTGTAGATATTTTTATAGTTTCTATTTGGCAACAAATACCCAATGGAATTTCCTATCGGCAAAAAAATACTACAACTTCAGTTACAGCTACAGTCACTTCTAATAAAGTCCTTTAGCGAACGAATTATCATTTTTTTTTAGTAGAGGTAGATCTCTTATGCATTTAATGTTGCTAGAAGCAGTGGCTGTCAGTAATTGAAAATAATAGTACATTCTGACATAACTTTGTAATAGGGTAGTTAACAAAAAAATCTAATTAGTCCGTCATATAGATTACCAAAAAATATTGGACACGTATTTTTTCTTGTTTCACGTAAACAAACAATGAAGACGATACAGTGCTTTGAAAACTCGTGTGACGTCATACTCTCCGACCCCCACTCAAATCTTTGACGCGTTGTATCTTCGTCGTCAATTTTTATTGATTTGATAAAACAATAAATACGTATCCAATATTTTTCGATAATCTAACAGACGGACTAATTTATTAGAATCACATTTTTTTAAAGTCAATAAACATCGCTATTGCAGCCGAAGCGAAATTCACACGCGAACCGAAGGCGAGAGCCGGTATGAAATCAAAAACTGTACCAAACGATGTTTTTCAATAAACTTACGAAGAAGTACATTTATGATGATGTAACTTATAAATAAGGGAGTTCCTGCTACCAGCATGTGACTTTATTCATCAAAGTTTTTTGCTAATAACTCTCAGTAAGTTACAGGAATTGTTTAGATGTTCCAATCGAATATGCTTGTACCTGTAGTAGGTATGCAATCACCGTCGATCAATTAATTAACAAATGGACAACCATTGGCCAAATAGATTGCATATGGCTGTATAGTCACATATATTTGTGTAGTAGGGACTGGAAATTTAATATGGTGATTGGTAGTTTAATATACTTACCTATAGCTTGGAGTTGCCCTCGGGAACTTGCGACGAAAACATTATGAGTAGGAATTAAGTGTCTTTTGTATTTTCCTTTTATACGGGGTCATTTGTCTACTAAATTACGTAACTCAGGAAAATCGATAGATGTAATGGAAATTGATATATAAATATTAATAACTATTCTTATTTAAATGCACACAGTATAGGAAAATAACATATCATTTTTGAGTAGGTACATAAATTGTACCGTTTATTTGTTAAGATATTTCTGTCAGCAGATTTGTAAAAGAAGGCGATAAATAACAATAATGTGTAAGAAAAACGAGAGAAAAGCGTGTTGGTGTTGTACTTATAAATAAATAATACATAATTACATTAATTACTTATAAATAATTATACTCTACTTATATTGTGCTGCAGCAAGAGTGTCAGTTTCATATTTTGTATAACAGAACAATGTACTTTCCGATATGGCGATGGGACAAAATCGATCGAAATTTTAACAAGATGAACAGGGTGGATACGACACTGACGCGAAAATGGTTACGACATATTCAGTACATCATTCTGTGCCGGGTCAAACGATGAAAAATGTATGTGTGCCCCCCACACACATACATTTTTCTACGGTAATTATAAAAAAAATATTGAATGATTAATGAAATTTCGATGTTGAGGGGCTAAAAATTACGGTTTTGAATAAGTGGTAACCGTTTTCAAGTCGGTGTCCCTTCCAACCTGTATTAATGTAATATGCATTTAAACTTTCAGTTAAAAGTCTTTTAATGCCACACAGATACACACAAATAAACGGCTAAGTTGCAAACTATATGTATAACTAAAAGTATAGAAACAGATATCAATCAAAAAGCCGGAATGGCCAATCCATTTGCTTAACGATAAATTTAAAACAACCAATTAAAAATCGATCACACGCAGCCATTTTAAACAGAGAGGCTCTCTTAATTGAGTGTAAGTGATCGAATCAGTTGCCGGCGCAGAAGGGTAGGTAATACCCCGTGAACAATACTGACCGATGCGAACTAATCGAGTTTATCATAAACCATTTACAATATCGGTTCTAATTCAACTCTATATTTAAGGACAACTGATATTTTATTATAAATCACGTTTATTTCCTTTTGATTCGAAGTGATAAAACGAGGCCTAAAACTATCCCGATATATGAAGTGTGTGTATGCATAATAGTTGTTTTTTCTTTATATTAATCTTATAGAGTAAGGAGGGGCCTCCTTTGTAGGGTATAATAATGCAAAATTACAAAACACTGAATTTTTTCTCTTATATATAACTCAACGTTGGCTTAATAAATGAAAGGTAAATTATTAAAGGTAGGGTGTGTTGTTTTAAGAATGTTAATAGAACGGCTCGATCACTGCCACATACCTACCGGGTTCCAGGAAAGTCTACTAACAGACAAATTAAGAAAAATGGCCACCTCAATCTGTTCACTAATGATATCATACTCCGATCACCCAGTTATCACCCGAATGTGGTAATTATGAGCAATGTAGTATCTTGCTTAGAATGCCCGTTAAGGTCCATTTGTACCGAAGTGGAGGAATACAAGCAAGAAAGAACAAATGTATTAGTACGGGTGTATAAGAGTCAAATAGTTTATTAAAAGAAAAAAAAAACTATGTAGGTATCTATAATATTATCGTGAAATACATAGTTCGGATCACATCACAATAGTCTAAAAGAGAGCTTAAAACAGGGATGTAACAAAACTACATAAAGCAGGTCTTGATTTAGAGTTTTGCCAGAAATTGCGTGTAAAGCTCGTTGTAGTTAGCTAAGACTAAATTAAGTAAGTATGTTGAATCATTACTTCATTAACCTATTTAGGTCTACTGCATTAAACATGCGGTTAAAACCAAACTCGTACTAACTACTACCATGAAAGGTCAAAGAAGAAATTGCCATAATCGCCACGAGACAGATTGATTACCGCAGTTTCTTGGTACTTATTTAACAACATTGACATGTTCCACTAAATTGTTTATTTATCCTACAATCGCTTTTACAATATCGAGGTATTGAAGTGTCATAATCTATACTTTGTTATCAATCATATAACCAAAGAAGGCTGAAGTCATTTATAAAATGTGTTATTATGGCGTTTCGTTCTAATTTCAGGGGAAGCAGTTTCCGTAAAAGATAACAAACAAACAAAAAGTGACTTTATTCTAATAATTTAAACCTTATTTTGTGATTAAGATCTACGTGACGCGAATTAAGATCCCTCACAAGTACATAGTATGTAACGGTCAAGCAGAACTAGCAAGCAGCTAATAGATCTCACACACAATAACTTGGATATTGTGATTAGACTATGAGGAGACCTAATTTCAATGTCAACAATATCTATTGTAGGAAATTGACCAGGACACAAATGAGAAAGCTAAGAAGAGATGGGGAAGACCTGCATTGAAGAAAGTGTACTCGACCGGAATCAAAAAGAGAACAGTGAAGCATAGACCAAAGAAGAGGAATGCACTTGTTAAAGTTTCTCCTAAGACTAGTGCTTGTAGTGATCTTGATAACATACAGTTTCCAAGTAATAAAGCTATAATCTTCCTTGTAGCCTGTACTTACTATAAAGACGATCATTAATGTGAGCGCAAGCGGATGGTGTCCTGAGATTAATATTTATCGAATCACTGTATGTTAACTAGCTTGTCCTTCGCATGTAATTTCCCTCATTTGTACTAATATAATGCTTGTTTTCTCAGTAGAATACTCGTACATCTTTTAGAAGCTTGGGTAATGGGCATGTGTTTCTGAGAATTTGCAACCTATGTTCTTAACTATATAAGTTCGTATATAATTTAAAGTATGGAAAAATAACCAAACTGAGTGATTTCTTCAGAAAAATATTCACGTAAAATTAATGTTTTTCTATGTGCCAGAATACCAGAGCACCAACCATTGTTCTACTGCATACAATTGCAGTTAACTCGCTCGAAAATATGTAAATTTGTGATCCGTTTCGTGGTTCTCTTTGCGCAATACTAAATGATGTAACACCAAGTAATAAAACTCGTAGCTCCGCGAACACTCCACTACTGTTTTTATAAGGATGCTAGTGTAGAAAGTGCTTTTTTATATTCTACACCATTAACGTACCTACTTACTTACGTTTTACTGCAATCGGGTCACACACATCATTTTCATTGTTGTTTTACATTGGTTCCGCAATTAACGATCGAAGGCCAATCGACATATTAATATCCCAAGGATTATGGTTTATGTTACGGATTACAGTCAAAACAAATAATTATTATGTGCTTTTATTATTGTTATTGGTGTCGAGATTATTATAAACATAATACGCCGTGATTAATGGAATATGGTAGTACTTGCACTAAAGTTTCGTATGTCTAACCTACTTGAAATTTTTGATTTATTTGAGTGCAATATTTTCTTAATACGTTCTTATTTTATCTTGACTGTTAATCGAAGAACTTCACTTCGTTCGTTTGTTTTCGAAGACTTCCTATTTTAGTAAGTCCATCGTAAAATTGTTTTTGACTTTTATAGCTTTGACTGAATATTTGATCAGAAATATTTTGAGTTATGGTATAATATGGAAGTACAATCGACACGAGAAGAAGAAGAAGAAGTTATCAAATTGACATAAATTCACGTGTCACAACTTCTTTATGATTGTTTGTAGTAATTCTTAAATGTAGATCACTTGAAGTAAAAATACGACTGTAAAAAAAATCTAATGTACTTATAAAGTTTGTAAACATTGCTAGCTTTGAAAACGACTGTTTGTTATACTGAATGATCGACCAACAGTTAACTTAGACAATGTGTACGTTAAATCCTAGCGTGAGTTAGGTATACGTGTACTGGTGCTTGGAGGAGTGGCACAGAGTAGATAGTTAGCGGAAGTTTCTCGGGAAATATTTGTTTCTATAGTAGTAGAGTGACAGGACTCATCAATCTTCTCTTGTCTTAATCCCAATACAGTTAGGGTCGTCGCATCATCATTTTCTTCTTCTTCCATACTTCTCTATTATTCATCTTCTCATCAGCCACCTCCTATCTTGCCTAATCATGCTTTACGTTCATCGTTTTTTTGGTCTCCAGGAATAATTGTTGAAATTCTGTACAAGAAGAGCTGAAGTATGTTAGAACAATTTAATAACTTCACTGGAAATAAAATTAACACTGGGTTTTCCGAATTGCTCTATGCTCATCAGAAATATTCCATGATGCGAGGATAGACCTCGCAGGAGATGGCACGACGAGCTGGACAGAACCACAGACCAGTGTTCCACATTGGTTCTGAATCGCAATATTTGAAACTCATGGAGGAAGTAAAGGCCCAGCAGTAGAATGACACAAGCTAACAGTAGCAGTAGCAAAGATATCCAAATGGTCTTATGGACATTTCCCTCACTTGCACCGTACCTTCAATCTTCTACCTTATGGTGTAGATTTAATAGGTAGAATAAGAGTTTGAGTACTCCATTTACCAATAACTCTTATTCGTATGCATAAGCCGGGCTGTGTAGTGCAACCTATACAAACGCTCGTTCATGCATATTACATTCAGTCACTCTTCCCGGATCAATAGTTTACTATGAAAACGATTTTGGCCCAAGTTCCGTACTGTACCGTGCTACTTTGCAAGACTATTGTTCTTGGAGTACTCAATAATAAATAGGTTAATTTATTTCAAGGATACAGAAATTGACTTTAAAGAATAAATGGCTAAATGCGAGTTTACGTGGCAACTGAAGTGC
This sequence comes from Diarsia rubi, assembly GCA_932274075.1. Taxonomy (NCBI): domain Eukaryota; kingdom Metazoa; phylum Arthropoda; class Insecta; order Lepidoptera; family Noctuidae; genus Diarsia; species Diarsia rubi. The sequence goes on along the minus strand of OW026424.1, from coordinate 10,170,380 downwards.
GGTTGTTCGGGCAATATGTGTTGTGGGTCAAGTTCGATTGATTTATGATATCAGAGTGTTGACAACGCCTGCACAGTACGACACTTTACACTGCACGGTACAAACGCATTACCTAATGGCAGCGATTTATTACTCTGTGTTATGAATGAGACTGCTGTGTATCAATTTCAACGGTTAATAAGCTCTTGTTTGGCAGGCACGGTGCATATTGAGAGTTATGTCAACAGAGTGAATTATTGAAGTATAAAACGACCCCTGACGACCCACTACAGTGAACTGTACACAAAGTACGCCGTGGTTTTGATGAAAAAAAATAACAAAATAATGCTGTGCAAAAAAGTGTGCAGTAATTCCGACAGTGAATATGTTCTTATTTCTTTTTTGGGTGTAGAAAATTGAGGACATGCGTTGTCAAAGAGTCTGTTTTTTTGTCTTATGATTGGACCAACTTGATTTGTTACTAGATGGAAATTCCTCCTGTTTAAAAAGTTCCGAAATTATATTAAACAGTCGCACAAGGGTCACGGGGCTTTTAGGTTAATCCACCCTTGTCAAGATTAGACCGGTCTGTGGATTGGTGACCATCATTAGATTGCGAATTCCCTCCGAGCCGACTTCAATACATTTGGTAAAGAATATTTGTATAGGATATTACCTACAACTAAAAATGGAAATAAAAAACCTTTGGCTAAAAAGAAAACCGACTTCAAACACACAAAAACTGAAAACACCTTCAACTTCAACTTCAGAAAAAAAATCAGCTTCTGATGTCGGTGTCATTATTTTTTTGGATTTGATTACGTTTTTTGCAACCGACTTCAGAAGCTGATTTCTTTTCTGAATTTATTTTTTTACTTTTTCAGCTTTAATAGCTTTAGACAAAGCACGAAACACGTAATAAGTAGTTACGTGCCTATAAATACTGAAGGTTGCCCTAGATTTCTCTGGAATGCCATTATCATCAGGTAGTCATATTAGCCTGAATAAATACAACTTTCGATCTCTAAGTATGTATAATATTGAAATAATTTTCTTTCAGCTTCTAACCGTTGAGGAGTTGTACCTTCCATAATCAGCGCTGCGACATTAAATCATGGCTATCAGACGCAAATACTTAAACAGCTTCAGAAAATATATGGAAAACGTATGGACAATGAGACCACCGCGGGAGTATACCCGTTCAAACAATAAAAAAATTACAATCGGTTCATTAATGACGGAGATATCCGGTAACAAACATACAAAAAAAAAACATACAGACGTTTTGAGAACCTCCTCCTTTTTGGAAGTCGGTTAAAAGGGCAATAGGCATGTGATTGTACAAAGATTTGAAATGTAACACCTCCCGTCATTGCTGCGGGTTATTCGAAAGCGATACCGCGGCCTTGACACAAAGGGCTAAGAAGGAACGTGGGTGGTTTTAAGTCAGTAGAAGTCTGACAATCTCTACCGCTCTGCCCAGTGCCCACAGCGGCAGGAGTCATTTGGTGATTGCCTACACTCCAAAAAAGAAACCATCCATCCCAAAAATGTATTCCGTTTTAATGGAATTCCGCATTCACGCTCGGACCATTCCTGCTAAACCCTATGTGTGTCCATGCATTGAGTGGATTACCTACAATCGGGACACAATTGAGCCAAATATCAATAGCCAATCAACAGATTAGATTTTAGACTACGCCTGCAGAATTAAAAAAAAAAATTTTATATCGGTTTTCTGCTCTCTTTTACAATTTTAAGTTGCTACAGTTTTGCTAACGTAACATTAAGATTTTCGACGGAAACGGACGAAATCTTATTTTTCGGCTAAAATTATCTTTGTCGAATTTTATCAAAATTGAGTCTGAAGTTCAGCCTTGTAAGCGTGCCAAATAGACAGACAGTTTCATATTTGCATTTGTATTGATAAATATTTAACATCCATACTTTATGTTCAACGTAATATAATATCGGGCTTGTGGATTCCGAAGAGTTAGACAGAAGTATACTTATAGTGGGTACACGCATATCTCGATGTGCATGTGGATTGAATGATCCTCTCTTCAATCTTAACGAAAATCGAGGTGGATTTAGTTAAAAATTGTTAAAACATTATGAACAAGTTGAAAAATTATGTTTAAGCCCCATGTAATAGGGGCAACACTGTAATAACCCAGAGCAAGGAAAAATCTAATGACATATTGACCAAGCAATGTATCGAACCCAAATCATGCTGGTGCAGGGAAACAACGATATAGCAGCTGAATATTTATCTTAATTTATGAATTACTTTCAAACTGCCTAAACAAACGCTTTATCGAGCTCTGGACATATAATGACATCAAGAATATCGATAACTGGTAGTGACGCTTACTTCCCTGCCCAGAGATACGAGGAAATGGATTTCGTAGATAATGGTTTCCCGATTCTACATGCATACTTATCGTTAACGTAAAAGTTAATGTTTTGTCGATATTCACGCTATTTTTGTTATCTCGAGGGTGTTCGAAATTAGATGGATAGTTAATTTTCGTTAGATTTTTTTAGTATTATTCAAATTGAGCAATTCACGCTCATATTTCAATAACAAACGTACCTAAATCAAAATTGAAGAGGCAGGTACGAATCAAAAACATCAAACGGTTTGCCCATATTAATTATCCTGAACCGGCCTGGTATTTGAATTGAAACCCTTTAGAATACTTAGTATGATTATTCAAATAAAATTAAAATATTCGAATCCGTTAACACTTTCAAAGTTTCTGTAGGTATTAAAACAATCTATTGAAATATTGGAGGGGTCAGTGATAAAAAGGGATTTTAATTTTCCCTTTGTCTAGCTAGATTGACGAGAGATTCGTTTTCATGCAAAAAATTCAATATTTTATTATAATTCGTGCATTGTCCCGACACATTGCGACTTGTTTCAGTATCCTCTCATTGGATTTTATTGAATAATTCAAAAATAGAGGGACATTGCTTTTTATGATCGTTGAAGTGACGTCTCGTTAGTGTAGTGTATGACATTCTGACACTTATGTCTATGTTGCTAGACAGCCGCTGAAATTATTGACAATGAAAATAATATAGGAGTTTTTTTCAATGCATTCTTTATTTGTCTCATCATCTGCCTAGCCTTTTCCCAACTAAATTGGGGTCGGCTTCCAGTCTAACCGGATGCAGCTGAATACCAGTATTTTACATGGAGCGACTGCCTATCTGACCTCCACAACCCAGTTAATACTAGGTAATACGATACCCTTTGGTAAGACTGGATGTCAGACTTTCAGGTCACTGACTACCCGTAACGACTGCCAAAGATCTATATATGGCACCCGGGATCAACAGCTTAACGTGCTTTCCGAGGCACGGAGGAAACTCGGTATGTAATGGGCGGTCACCCACCCGCAGATCAACCTAGGCAAGCGCAGCTTAACCTAAAGATCGACCCGAGTGGCAGTTCTTATTAAGCCACGAGCTCCTTTATTTGTGTGTGAAGGCAAAATAATGCATAACGAGTGGACATCGTTAGTACAAAATCGATCAAGTGCTTTTATCCAGTGAGTTTATAAATGTTACTGCCATTAACATCACGCCTGTAATTCCCGAAAGGTTAAGCAGTGGTGTACTGAATAGTATGCCCACCCGTCACGTTGGCTTAGGCGCAAAATGCCTAATTCTCAAAATTGCAACAGAGTCGCAAAAGGACTAGTTCTCAAAATGGCAAATTCTCAAAAAGTCGTATTATGTGACGTAACTTATGATACCCTAGTACTGACAGATTACATTACTCCTGTTAACTTCTGTATTTAATGCAAATGACAATCTTTAGTGTATCTTATTGGTTCACGGGATATAAGTTATGCTAATGCAAACACTATCCTCACCGATATACGTCACACCGAACCGGGATGATACTCGACCAATACCTACTTGATCAATCATATCAACCAGGGTGGGCGCCGGGACGAATCCAACTGGGTAGATGAAACTTTTTCTCTGGACCTGGACATCTGTCCCGTTACCGGGACAGCGTCACCGGGGTAGTTGAGAGTGAGTCAATGTTACTTCCCAAAATTGAATTACAGTATGAAGGTTAGTACGTCGAGAAATGTGTATGTGAAATCGCGTCTTAGTATAAATTGTAGGTAACGGTTAGCCGTAAAAAGCTTACTTCCTAGCTATAAATGCACAAATCTTACAGATTTAACTCACTGATCAAAGAAATACAATTCAATTCAATTCAATTTTATTCACAAACAATTTACATTGTATTTGAAATCACAAACATAATTAAAAGTAATAAATAATAATTGCATATAAGTATAAAAAAAACACAATCATAAGTCGTAAGTTCAAAACTAAACATTAACAACAAAAAATATAATCACACATTAAATACAATTTTAAATCATAATAAAAAAAAAACAAAAATACACAATAATGATTAAGTAATTCTAATCTTTCATTTCCAAGAATATGGGAGTATTCTTGGAAATGAAAGATTACTTAATAATTATAATGTATTTCATTGTTATTTTTTTTTCTTTATAATTGAAGAAGCCATTTTGAGAATTAGCCATTTTAAGAATTGTGCATTAAGAGAATTAGGCTTTTTGAGAATTGGGCATTCAGAGAATTGGGCTTTTTGAGAATTAGCCATTTAGAGAATTATGCCTTTTGCGACTCTGTTGCCATTTTGAGAATTAGGCTTCTTGCGTCTAAACCGTCACGTTTAAGTCCTAATGACAAGTCTATTGCCATAAAACATTACTGAAAAACTTGATAAAACCTAATAACACTTTGCCCGATCTGGGAATCAACAGTCACACTTGCGATTACTAGACCACTAGACCCAAAGTACGAGGCATTATACGTAGTTACACACACCTGTATGTATTTAGCATGGTAAATCTAGTTAGTCTCTGCAAGTTATACATCAAACAAGGAAAAGTGAAGTGAAAAATATGTCTAAGTGCAAGAAAACATCCTAGTAAAATTCCTTACTCAACCAGTTCGGAATCGGGTCATCTTGTGGGAATGTATTCGGTTGAAGAGACGAGTATATAGTGGGAATTCAGGCCGAGAGGCTTAGTATAACGGTGACGAACAATGCAATAATATTTTAAATTATCAGCTTCGATGTACGTGATTAAAACCAGAACGAATATTAAATAACGCATTCTTAATTAATAAATAAAATGAAAGTAAGAGACTTTAATTACAGTTTCAAAACACAAATAAAAGATACTTATTGAAAACCCAACGTAGAGCTCGATTGATTTCACCAAATAAAGTAATATACTGCAGAATAAGGGACTTGCTGTGATTTCACGATGCTCTTAAACTTAATAGCATTCGAAGAGGATTGACATCTCACAAACTGAAATCATAAACCAAGTTATAGATATTCAGAGGTCTTCAGAAAGATAAGAATGGAAAGGTGAACCGTTCCATCAAAATCTTCAAGCATGCATTACTGTCTTTGAAGTTCGAAAACAAAATCGAACGAATCCACGTCCCGTCTCCTTAGGTACGCATTCTCCTAAAACTGTTTACTCAAAAAAAGTAATTCAAACAATGTGAAGTTCGCTTCAGTCGAGTATTAAACAATATTTGTTCTAGATCGATAGCAACGACGCTTCAAGTTGTCTGAAGTTTAGCGAACTACAACGTAAATGATCAAACCTCGCAAATACGTCACTGAACTAATTTCGTTTTACAGCTGCAGTATTAGCCGTATATCTGGGATGATAGCACGACAAAGTCTGTTTTGAAGATTCGCAGCATTGTCTCTAGACAAAAACATCAAGAGCATTCAGAAGTACATATCACGTTTATGAAGACATCCATGACGTACAGATAACCGTTCTTAATACAACTTTTACTCCACCCGACATCCTATGTAAAAATTGCAATGAAACTACTAAATAAAATCTAAATGTTTATAACGAAACTTTTGAACTATATTAAAACTGTCTTCTAACTATGACAGTAACTGTCCACGGCCAAATAGTGGACCATTTCTTGCGCTATCAAGCTAAACGATCAATTTTGTTCAGTAACAAATGCTTTTCTTGTCTGCATCAAATGAGTAAGCAATTAAGAAATGAATACTTAATGCCAAGGTGAGAACGCAAAACCTTAATTACTTTGAGTACAACCTCGTTTTCTAAAGAAAGCTTGAGATTTCTAGGTAACCCATTAATTTGCTAAATGCCTTTGCAGATCTCCCGTCCTAGTTCCCACTTAACATTGTGGTTTCATATAATGGTTCATTTTCATTTAGAGCAGTTTATTCTCCGATTCATTATTAGGAACAAAGAACAACCAACAAACAAACACAACAAACTTTAATTAGTTCTAAGCTGTGTATTTATTTCAACCCTCGCCATAACATGCAACAAGTTTTCTGTTCTGTTTTCGAAAATTATGATTATAGGCACCCAACAGTTTTTGTTCACATGACTTTTCAGGTAAATTCAGTTTTACAAAAAAGCTTTGCCACATTTTAAGAAATACTCACGTTCCCACGTATCTATCAAATACCATTTGTTGAAACATCAATAAATAAATTTACATAAATAGCTTAGGTGATTTATTTGTTGATCGGTGGGGAGTTGGGGTCCTCAGTCGAAGGTCAAAGACTTTATTTATTATCAATTTATTTCTATCTATCGTAGACTAGGATTTGCATGATCGTATAGCAAAGTGGATTATCCCTCATGATGCACTATTGATATTTGCAAGCTCCTCGTAAAGTTTATGCCTTCATCGAGAATCACGTCTCGCACACATCTTCATATTCATACCGTGTCTACCAAGTACGAACTGCAGGCCAAAAATATGATAGCAATAAAACAACAGCTGCGATATTAAAAATTATTTTATTTTTACTCTTTCGGACTGAAGAGATGGCGAAAGTCTGGTGTAATAAAATTAAAGTGTAAGTGATAAACTATTTTGTCTGAAGGTTACGACTTTGGCAGTTAATCTATTTAGTGTCCGACCCTATACGGCCGTCTCTTGGCCACGTATTGTCATATTAGTTTACACGTGCTTTGGGGATCCTAAAACTATTTTCATCTAAAATCCAAGCTGGTATGGGCCCGTGGTGCACCGTGTGGTGAATTACGACCCACTCTGGAATATTACTGGGACCCAGTATTAACTTTATACACTTAATTGCATCATAGTGAACGTCTGTTTTTATAATATTACTTAACATACCTATTTCTTTTTTTAGAATTAAGCTGATGTATGTATGTATGTATGTAGCCACTGTTGATGGCAGAATTGTTACGTATAGTTTAATTAATACCACCGCAGTTTGAAATAAAATGTTGTGAAGTGGTCCGCAGTGGGTTGTGAGCGGGTCGGGCACGCTAGCCGTGTTCGCCATATTAAATCCACTTAGTGTCAGAATTGCAAGCGGTCACACTGTCCGCAGGACTGGAGGACATAATTTCACTTAGCGCCTTCATCTTGTTTATTTTTAGACAAGCCGTGCGCTCTATGGCATATTCATCGGTAAAATGACAGCCTACAAACAAACATTCATTTCGTTCAGAAATGTCTGCTATCATGTATTTAGAACTCTTCGGCATATTCTTATGCATTTACAGTACAACTAAATATTGTAGAAGTTATTTAGGCTATTGATGGGTTGTCTTTTATACAGAAAGTTATAGTTTAATATATTGTCTTTTGGTACGGTGCTCTAGAATTAAACTAAATAACGGACACTGGGAACAGAGCATGGACAGCCATCCAACTGCGTGACAAATTGTACGAGCACTCTACAACATGCCGTTTTAATTATTATCGATTGCATCAGACAAGTTTAAACTAATTCCAATGATGTTTAGACAAATTGATGAATCACGTTTTCTGTGCACATTTTTCAGTGGTATTTTCATGAGTCATTAGACCCGCATCTGTTTGTGGCGTTACAGTGTTATTTGTGACTTTATTTTAACTAAACGTAATAATCACGCTTGCAATCCATGATGGTTTAGGCAGAGGAGTAGGTGCCTTTGAAAGAAAAAGGGCTAGCCGCATTTGATTTCAGGTTCCTTTCCTCCTGCTTGCTCAAATAAAAGCCAGTGAGTCCCATCTTGTTGTCTGTTGCAGAAATGGCTTAATTACGAAGGTACCAATAGATGACCCGCTTGCTGGTAACGTGCTGTCCTGGGGACCCGGCGTTGCCGTAATAACGTCATTCCCAGCACTTGCCCTCTTACATTTTAATACTGTTGGCTGTATTGAAGATTTTTACTTGTGAATGGCAAGTTTATCTGGAAATAGAATATAGAACATTAATATTACTCGTTTGAGCATTTTTTTTTATGGAAAAGCCTTGTCTCACCGTTCCTAAACCATTGCAACCAGTTCAAGAATCATCAGTGGCGACCACCATAAAAGCGCCGAGACAATGAAGGTCCACGTCATAAACAATTTAACTGTCTAAGATCATCATCATCATCGTCGTCAGCCTATATTTATTGTTCCCACTGCAGGGACTCAGGCTGTAAACCAACACGCGGGCCCAGTGCGGATTAGTGGATATCGCATATCTTCGAAATTTTGATTCACCGTTTTGAGAGCAGTGGTGATAAAATAAATTACACAAAGTAATGCAGGCATTCGCCTGGATTCGAACCCACGACCAACTGTTCCTAAGCCGGGGCCGCTACCACTTGGCCACCACTGCTCTAGGATACCACAACGAAATTAATCAAAAAAGAGTAGGAGTCGTTTGTGCACTTCCCGGGCATAATATAATAGAATAGAATTTATTATTTTTCAGGTAAGTAACAAAGACCTATAGATGGACACCTTAACCTAAATATACATAGTAATTATACAGTCCAGGAAGATCCAGGATCAGCAACCATGTGTTACAGACTTCAGCTTTATTATGCTTGTCGCCGAGAATTATCTCCCGATGTCCAACGATTTTAACTGATCTGCGGTAAAAAAGGTGCCAAAATCTTAAACACCATACCAACTCAATTCAGATAAGTAACGGCACGTTACAAGTACTTTTACTGATTGTACAAAATGCATTCGCATTTAGAACACTACTCAATTCAAGACTTACGTCTAGTAAGCCGCGTCCTGTGAGGCTTTAGCCATGCACCTTCGACGTTAGTTCACATTATATGCTATTTGTCAAAATAAGCTCGTAACAGAAAGGCTGTCATCCATTAGCCAATGCAAAGGGCCTACAGCCCCGTATACGACCTCGGGCGACGCGCTACTTACGACGCGTCTTGCAACAAGCAGTGGCACTTGTTTGCTTCGCGTGAGAAACGTTGTGTCGATGTCGTGGTGTCGATATCGCCGTGATAGTCATTTCTTTTTATTCACAGTCACTATCGCTTGAGACGGGTATCTCGTGGCCAGACGTTAAAGGTGCAAAAGATACTTTTGGTAGTACTTAACCCCCGTAGCGGTCTTAGTGCTATCCCGACTACGTTGCGTAAATAGTGGCGGCGAGTATTGAATTATTGCGCTACTCAAGTCTCGCTAGTCAGCCACGAAGTACTAGTACCGATTAGCGGTAAGTGGCCATTTGTTACTGTTGGGTTATCTGCTGTTTCATATTTTTCATGATATGAAATGACAGGTGTAAAAATATGTAAGAAGTGAATTAGCAATCTCTGAGTGACCAATTTAGGATGTCGTGAAAGGCCTAATTGTTTTCAGTAGTATGAAAGAAATAGGATAATTATTCTATTTGCTACCTTTTCCAAAAATGATTTCGTCTCTTCTCTAGGTGTTGATATCGTCGCATCTGATTTTCCTTTGACTTATAAAAAGTTAGGTTTTGGCAAAGCGATCTACGGTCTACCAATGATGAAGTGCCCGGGAGAGAAGGGAAGGAGGACGTTAGGACAGGATGAGAGTGGACACAAGGGACGGCTACTGAGGGCACGCCACGCTGGTGGCAACATGTCCTTACTTCCTGAGCCATTAAGGTATTTCATAACAGTTTATTAAGCTTCAGACTTCACAGGTTTCTGCGGCCTTCGATATTATTTTCATTAATCAAAGTTAAAAAGAAAAGTCTTTATGATACGAACATAAGCCACCTGCTCGGTAACAGAAATGACTTTGTCTCCATTAAAGCTTTTCAATTTTCTTTTCTTCCGGCTAAATGGCTACGTTATTATTTTTTGGGATAGGCATGCCAATGAATAATAATTATAATTTTACTGACCGACAATTTATTTTGTGAAGGTCTTCCGGACATTAACAAAGAATTTATTTATTATCATTAACGGAAATGTAATTTATTTTTAATATGAACTTATTAGTGGGGCCCTAGGCGCTGTAGTGGAGTCTTATTTAGTAAAAGTCGCAGTAATTCGATGGATGCTGTGGGCAGTACAAAGTGGTATGGTCATTTTGGTGACTCTTGGCGACGCATATCCTATTTAGATGTGGGCAACTTTCGACTAAGACAATGACAATGTTATGTAACGACAGTGGTAAAAAATAGACAGGAACTGATTCATTATTTTATTCGGACAGAGTCTCGACTTACAGGTTTCACAATCGAGCGCGACAAGACCTCGAAACTGAGCTTACAGGGTATTATATAGACTGATATCCCCACCGGAGGCATCCGGTGGTTATGGCGGTGTCTTCGCTTGACTGTGATTGGCTCGCGAGTCGTTGCCCGTCATTGGCTGGCTAGAGTGGCATGGCTATGGTATGCTAGAGTGGCATGGCTATGGTATGCTAGAGTGGCATGGCTATGGTTTGCTAGAGTGGCATGGTTATGGTTAGCTGTCATTGGCTGGCTAGGGTGGCACGCTGTGAGCAGGCTGTTGTAACATTCGGCCGTCCTGGAACAATTGCTCCCGCAATGGAAACAAGAAAACAGTGATTACAAGTCAGCTCAGAAAAACCAAGTTAAAATGGGGCAATAGACCTCTCAGGAGATTTATGAAATCTTCGGTTTTCAATTATTCGTTCACACTACTGGTGCTATCAGACAAAAGCACTGCTACGATAGGTATGTGACAGCGGATACTAAACCTGTAAACCCGTTGTATCATATAATATGACCTTTCATACTTCTTAGTTTACGTCAATCATTACCTAACTTCTCAATATCACATAATATGGCCAGAAAACAAATCCTCTAACAAACAAGAGTTAACCTGGCTCGCCCCCTATAGCATGGAACTTTAAGCTGAAGGAAAAGGAATAAATGCATAAGAAAATTTGTAATAGGTACCCACTTGTACTAATTATTATGGACAAAGATGTAGGAAATGCTTAGTACCAACAATTTTTAACGACATACCTTACGATTTAGAAAATAGCTGTACCACGAAAATGTCTTTTAAAAATAAATTAGGGAAGTTTGTTTTTAACACCTATGTAAAAACCTCATTACAAGAGATGTGTAGATTCCATTTATGATTATTTATTGTTGTATAAGTATATATTTATGCCATACTACCTTATGTTTGCGGCTTCACCGCTATTAATTGAAGTGTTTTAATGCAACTTAAATGTTATAGCATTACGTTATAGTCAACTTTTGTGTTCAATAAAATGTGCTTAGTTGTAGGTAAAAGTGTCGTTGTTATCGATGGAAACGTACTAACAAGTTGTTACATTTAAATTAAATATAACTGTTTTACAGTATGGCAGAAGTAATATACCTTGTAACACGGATGTAACCATGAATAAGCACTTTTTAATTCATTTCAATTTACTAGCGAAATGTGTGTGTACTCATGAGTATACCTCTGCCTAACCCATTGGGTATTACATGCGTGATGTTAAAAGCATTACCTTGTTGCCGCCAGTAGTCATCGCCTGGCGCCAAAGTACATAATCATAGTTTTTTTTTTTGTAAATCACACTATTAACATATTTCCTTTCCTTTTTTTTTGTTTTTGCCTTGTTACTAAGTTTACTAACCCTAGTCGTTAAGTTATTTTGTTGTTACTAACACTATGGACACTTGTCTGAATTAAAGAGTTTGAATTTGAATTATCATTTTTCACCTTGTATCTAAGTTACGTCCCATTTCTTTCCAGCTATTCTAATCTGAGATAACCCTACCGCGCCGTATATATATAGTATAAATCGTAAGGCTTATAGGTACCCGGTTGTAATATTAACAGTATTATAAGAACTCCTTAATATCTGCGACATTAAAAACATGAAACACTTCATGTGAGAAAAGATAAATAAACTGTTTTGCCAAACTATTGGATGAAGAAACGGAAGAACCAATTTAAGTTAATTACATCATACCATTAAGACGCACGCACACACACATGCACTCACACATATATAATTCTTAGCGTGTCGATGGCAAAACTTCATTGCTTATACACACTAACACACTACACACGAATACGTTTTTCTATTTTTCAAATATAATTTTATGTGTTTAAAGCTATTAAGTACTAATGTTAAATTAATGCAACTCTGGCCCCCAAGATACCCACAGGCGCAGCCTCGTTTCAGGACATCATGTATTATCAGAGCTAAGTTAGATTTAGAATTGGATGTCATAACCCTTTTTCCTACATTATCCCCTTTACAGTACGCACAATGTAAACATGTCGTCACATAATAATATTTACTTATAAATCGGGTTATTTTTAGAAATCAGAAATTTTGTTGATATTTATAAAATTCAGAACTTCGTTTTACTCCTTGTTATTGTCATGATGCATTTTGTAATATTTTCCATCGCGCGAAGTTTGTCACAACTCACACAACTAATCTGGTACCGTAAAGCTTTGTTTACGTTATAGCCTACCATCAACGATTACACAATTACTCACTATAGGTATTTGTACATCCACTTCGCAGTAAAACAATACTACTTTTCGGCTTTTCATCTTGTCATTGCACAGTACTGAACTAATCGTTCACTTCTAAATGGTACACAATAAACGGCATCTATCGAACGATCTACTTACTTAAGGCAGAACCAAAGATAGGCATTGACTTTGGCTTTAGTTTTAGCTTGCTTGGGCTTTGGCTCATCGGTCACCATAGTGAATAGTAATATCGGGCAATACATGGCATAAGATCATGTTTAGTCATTGTATCGCGTACTGCAGTACATTCCGAATTACATGGACATTTTTACATAACACATAATACGAAATCTTAGCAACAATTTCATCACTGCAAGGGATTTAAGCCCAAAATCATGATAAACACTCTTTCTGACTTGTAACGCGACTAAACTAAAAGACAGGGCGCAAACTACCGTCAATCTACTTTATAAAAGATACCTGCAATACGTGTGAATTTCTGTTGGAAAACTAGGATCGTACCTAAATAATCACCAATACCGACCTATAACATTTTTTTTTTTCATAACAAGATTTATGTAACTTGCCTCATACCCACATCGTATTTTTTTTGTAAGTTTGTTATACGGGCGAGCTATTATTGCTAAGTTATGAATGGACTTTCTTTAATAACTAGATAGACCTAGATAGAATAAACTGACGCACTTCGTTTACATTACTCGGGATGAGAAATTAAGACTATCAACTTAAATTAACCTGGTTGAATGCCATCACAGTCATGATGTTTTATACCCTAATTAAGAAATATGTCAATAACAATTCCTCATATTTAATTTTAAGTTCCTCGTTTTCAATTTGTCAAGAACTTTATCCAATAAGTCTAAAACTGTTTGAATATCGGCTGGCGGTAGCAAGAGATCGCCAAGGAATGCTATCTATATCTCTGATAATAGATTAATAAAATTATTGTAGTATTGTAGTTGTCATAAGTATCTGATCTACATGATTTACTTTGGAATTGTTATTGTTGGATAATCTAATGCGCACTTGAACTAAATATGTACAACTTAAGTTCTTAACTCCTTAGTACACAACTAGTACCTACTCGTAAAACATTTTTTGTACCGAGGTAATATACTGATTAACTGACTATGATTAGATTTACGTAGCGGGCTTACCAAATTATTTTGTCTACGATTCGCATAATTATCAACTCATGGGGCACTCCATGGTAAAACACATTTGGCTTATATATTTGGCTAATGGCATTTGGCTAATTTGGCAAATATTGGCATGTTTACTGACCTTGTTATTTATGCATGGTTCCTGGCAGCTCTCAGCGTGAAGTAGGACGGTTCCTTCCTTCCATGTCCTTGGTTGCTGTTGACAACCTTTAGGTAGTCTTAATTTACCGTAGAACCGTTGCTGGCAGAGAGATGGATACTTCTTGTAACTCAAAGTGTCTCACAGGTGGTTACTGGCCGCAGTCTTCGTTTTCAAGGTCAAATTATGGAATGACCAATGCGATACTGAGGGTAGGCGCTTCGTGTTCCATCCAGATTGTGGCCTGCTTTTTCAATTTGTGCCCTGTGATACTGGGATGGGAGACAATATTTTCCTTGCAGGCGGTGTGCATCAACGTTCTTCGTTTGAATTTTCAGACCTCGTCCTCCACAGTAGGTGACCGTTGACTTTTAAGTAGCAGAGCGTCGTTTTATCGTAGGTTTTTTTTTTATTCGATCCCACTTCTGACTGTAACGACAGTGGTAAAAAATAGACAGGAACTGATTCATTATTTTATTCGGACAGAGTCTCGACTTACAGGTTTCACAATCGAGCGCGACAAGACCTCGAAACTGAGCTTACAGGGTATTATATAGACTGATATCCCCACCGGAGGCATCCGGTGGTTATGGCGGTGTCTTCGCTTGACTGTGATTGGCTCGCGAGTCGTTGCCCGTCATTGGCTGGCTAGAGTGGCATGGCTATGGTATGCTAGAGTGGCATGGCTATGGTATGCTAGAGTGGCATGGCTATGGTTTGCTAGAGTGGCATGGTTATGGTTAGCTGTCATTGGCTGGCTAGGGTGGCACGCTGTGAGCAGGCTGTTGTAACAGTTAATAAAGTACTAGGTAACGTAGATATGTAACTGTAGTGGTCATTTAGGAATTGATTCTGGCACATTTTGAATAAAACGAGACAAACAATGATGTTGTAGTTTGACCGCTTCAAGATTGTAAGTCAAAATCAAAATCAAAATATTTTTATTTCACATAGGTCTACATGCGCACTTATAAAACGTAGATAAAAAGATGCACAAACCTGGTAGGTACCTACATTTATATTGTTCTCCCGCTTGCACCGACAAGTTGGTTGAAATATCAGAACGATAGTAGCTCTCCTTAGTTCCTAGAACCTTTCTACAGCAATGTTTTCCTTTTCAATTACAGTTATATTTCTTAATAACAAATATAAAAATTCTTACTTCCAACAATTGAATCCTTAATATTTGAACCTTATTACTTAATAAGAATTCTTCGTTCCTGCAAATATTTCTGCTTTGACTCATAAGCAGACAGAACTCATATTTACTCAGTTAGAAATTAAAAATAAGTTAAAAAAACTATAACCCGACTACGAATAAAAACGCAGACTAATAAAACCGCGGTCTCAAAAGTATTAAACAAGAAAAATGGCCTAGTTAGTAGATAATTTGGTAAATTATAGAGGACAGTCGTAGTCGCATGCCACTGATACCTAATGCTTCTTCATAGCGTTCTCATTGACACAGAAGTCAGCTGCTAGTTGTCATTAGCAAGGTGGCATGCGACTATG
Source organism: Diarsia rubi (assembly GCA_932274075.1). NCBI lineage: Eukaryota > Metazoa > Arthropoda > Insecta > Lepidoptera > Noctuidae > Diarsia > Diarsia rubi. The sequence continues at coordinate 10,154,763 of OW026424.1, read as the reverse complement.
ACTGTCCTCTATAATTTATCCCACCATAAACAAAACTTGTAAAAAAAGCCAAGCCGCGCAACTCAGTTCGTTTACCGTAAAAAGTAGTGAGATATATGTATACCAAGTCAGTTAATATATTAAATCCCTACTTAAAAACCTTTGATGTTTTAAATTAATGGATTGACTTGGCCATCGCATCGCGTTCGCCAATGTTAAACAGGCCATTGTTATAGCTGGCCATCACATTGGCCATCGCATTGGCCAATGTGATGCAGTGGCCAAGTCAATCCATTATACCAAACATGTTATGATTATCTCAAATTTTTTTTCGAGCTTAGAATTTGACATTTAAATTCTGTCCTAAAAAGAATTGTTAAAATGTATATAGCCTAGGTCACCCGGGCTATTCTTTCGAATCTATTGACACCTCATTTATTAAAATACGTTCAGCAATCCAGGCGCTACGGTGGAACATACAAACATACATACATACATACATAGAATGCCAAAATCATTACCCTTCCTTTTGGCTTCGCCGTAGTCGGGTAAAAAGATAAGTAATAAAACCTTCACGCTTTTAAGTGGGAGTGCTTCTAGAGATATTTTATTGAATGGTTCCACGAAGAATGCTTACTCCGCGGTCCTACATGTCTTGACCTTAATACACTAATGGGCAAACCGAACGGCAAAGCTGTTGCGATTTCATGTTGTCAGATTACTTCTAAAACTTTAATGTTTACATTGAATAGAAAATTCTTATATAATGTGAGAAAATCCTGCTGGAAAACTGGTGATCGACCAAAGAAGCCCGATTATTTACAAAAAAAATATAAACTTTTATTAAAAAAAATCATTACCCTTCCTTTTGGCTTCGCCGTAGTCGGGTAAAAATAAGTAGCCGATTAAACTTCAAATTAATTAATTACACGCACTGATTATAGATAGCACCTATTTCTTTTATTGCAAAAGAATCACGTAAATCGGATCATAAATTTCAGCGTAATCGGTGAACACACATAAAAAAATACCGATTGAATTGAGAACCTCCTCCTTTTGGGAAGTCGGTTACAATTTTCTTGATCTCGATCACGACTGGTGAAAAGCGATAGATGTGGTCTACTTATTATGGAACGAGCGTGCCTAGAAAATGCCTGTTAATTCTTGCTTTGAAGGCAGACAGGTTATTTTATATTACTGTTGCCTCATTATGTGGTAGGTATTCCTATTACTTTCATAAACCCGAAGAATGAATACTTCTCTCGTCCACTTTATACTGAACACAACACACAACTCCTCCAATGCACGCCAATTCCTTGAGAATTTGGTTTTCCTTGTTCCAGTTTTGTCTTAAGGCTTTTTGATTCCTCGTGTCGGCCCCTGGGATCCCTTTTGCCATTTGCAATCATTACTGCCATTGGATCGCCATTGTCCAAATCAATTTGGGCTAAACGACTCAAGTTTCTGCCATATCTCGTATTTTCCATTTCTCATTATATGTTTGCCTTACATAAACGCAATTTATCTGAAAATAAACCATTGCTTTCAAGATTTCACCAAAAAAATACACGAGACAGCTTGAAAAATAATAACAAATGTAAGTTAAGTCTCAAACGGCCAAATACTTTGGCCTGCCTATCTTGTTTACACATCAAATTGAGCGTCTGTAGCCAAGGTATCGTTTTCTGATTTCCTTGAGCGAAATGGCGAATTTAATACAAAGTAAACAAGTTGAAAGGGTGTGTTATAGGTTGTACCCGAAAGTACAATACAAAGTTAGGTTAAATTTACTGAATTGTATATACGAATGAACTAGAGTTTAAATAATTTAATTTCAAAATATAATGAAAGGATTATACGGACCATTTAAGAGTTCAAACATACACAAACGTTTTCACTTTTCAGTCCTTGTCTAAAATTAGTTGAAGTTTATAGTTGTTTATTGCAATATCCAGATTGTATTTAGCAATAGGTTCACTCATAAACAGAACTTTGGAAATCATGCTCGTAAACATTTTATTGACCTCCATCGATAAATTTCTATTTGGTGTATATTTAGGACCAATCCACGCAAACGACTTTTTGTAGCACGCGACAAAATTAGCTAACAAAGTGAATAAACCAGTGTTTATTTAAGTTTTTACAGCCGTGATAATGCATATCTACGGCTGCATTAATTTGGGTTGGCTTCTCCACATATTTGCATGTGAAAAGAAATGTTTATTGTGTCTGAAATGGTTACATTTACAAATGTAAATGTATCAGCCACAGTAAGTAATAAATAATAATAAGTACTTGTATCTTGCTCCTTTCCTTAATTGGTGTAAATCAATGCAAGGTGTTTTTTTTGTTTTTTATTCTTGTACCTTCGCGTTTTTTTTCAACCTTATCGTACTTGCGTGTATGTATACGTAGTATAGCTTTTCAATTGACGTCATATTTTTGTAAAACACCGTTCTTCTCAATAGTTCGTCGTAGACAACCAAGAAAATCGTAATAATTGAATGCGAAATGCGACTATTCTTCCTCTCTCCAGCGAGTATGTCCCTTTCTTAAACCACATACGGCATGTCTGCGAGTCAATGGTCGACACTCTGTTGCATACAAACTAATCAGCACGCAATGTAGAACAATTGTGTTCGGGGTTCAGTTAACTGGGACCACTACGTGTTTTCCTTATAGACGTGTTATGGCGACCCAGTTTCGACTACCTAAGTGCAAACCTTTTACTCGTAGAGTTTACCTGTCAGAAGTTCGATGAAACGTTTATAGTGGCCAAAGATAACGTGAGTGTTTGACGATACAATTTGGAGAAAAAGTTTTTATATTTTACATTTTTTCTCGTATTTCATTTGATAAGCGAACTTGTTCACTATTTTAGAAGTGATAATACGATCGATAATCGTGAATTCTTCATCATCATCATCCACAACCCAAATTCAGCCAGTGTTGGATAAAGGCCTGTCTTTTCTTTTGCAATCTTGATGTGCCTAAAAGAAATGTGGGTCCGGCGGCGAGATGGGTGGCAGCCCATCTCGCCGCCGCGCCGGACCCACATTTCTTGTTCCCGTTCTTGGACGCTATTCGGTGTCAGCTTTAGTACATGTGGCATTACTGCTGCGCCTTGCTTACTTTAATCAAATGCAAAATGCGCATATTTACTCGAAACTTTAAGAATCCATGACTTTATAAGTCTTTGCTAGTGCAACTAATGACGACATTTAGTGACGACACGGTTGGCGCACTGCCTCAAGCAGTTGACGGCAGGAATCATTTATTGTTAAGCCAATTCCGTCATAAAGTGAATGCTCTATTAATCTTACTAATAATAGTCTGAAGTCTATGCGATGCTAAGCCGATATTGTTTATAAATTCCTTTTGTTCGCTTTTTTTGATAGCTCTCAATCTGAAGTATGTACGAACGTTGTTCAAACCATGAAAGCTATCAAGCTAATTGGTCATTTTCATAATGGCTGCTGTCATTTCACGATTATTCAGCCGGGCTAGTGAGATTACGATGCAACGTCATTGATTAATTATTATTTTTAATAGAGATATGGATTTGGGAAATACTAATACTGCATTATAACTGTCCCATTTCTGGATAAAGCCATCCCTCCACTTCATCTATTTCTCGCGAACCCCACGTTTTTATTAAAACTGTTAATTTAACCAAATCCTGTGTTGCATTCGAGAAAGAACCTCAAAGCCTAATAATTGTTTTTCAGAAAAAAAAGAGGCCATCATCCATAAACAAACAAAAAGAGCGCGGAAAAATTCCACATACTGTTTTCCGGCTTCACACACCTGTTATTATATTCGTTTAGTATCCAGTCTCTATTAAATTACACTTAAGCAAACAACAGACAGAAAAATCCTCAATATATAGCTAAAAAGTTAACCCAATCCAAAAAAAAAACTAAACGCTTTTCGTTTTGTAATCGGTTTTCGCGACATTGCTCCAGACTGAGACAGACGGCATCGAGATAAAGTGTGTCGTTTTGTGGAAAACCCATCCTAAATATAGGCGCGGGATTATTTCTGAAGCGTCGTGTCGCGAGCCGTGCGCCCGTCCAATAGCAGTCTAAACACATTACCGACACACCGCACAAACTTTACACGTTTATTACGACAATGTTTTAAAACAGAGATTAACTGTAAACTTTTTACAATTATAGTGTTAAGACGTAAAGTGTAAACTCATTACTTAATAGACTGTAAACTACTTGGGAAAAGCGGAAATGTGATATGGATTGCACTGCTGTGTTGTGATTTTTGGTTGACTGTGTTTATTTAAAAATGATGTAGTTGTGACATATTTTTTAATAAATATGTATGTGTTCGTTCCGTGTGTGTTGCTGTTGATATCACAATGTGTTTTGGCACAGGAAGACGCAAATGGACCTTTAATCGGTTAGTTTCAAACTTTTTGTTCTGTTTAATTAGTGACTTCGATAAGTTTGTTTAATTAGTGACTTCGATAAGTTTTAGATATCCTATTAGTTTAGCTGAACTTGTGACACTTTAAAAGCTTCTCCGTGTTTCCATTCGTCTTATTGCACCCTATCCAAATAACGTAGTCTGTATTTTTTACCCGACTGCGGCGAAGCTCATATAAAAATGTAGGTAATTTCTATGTTTCAGGTGGAATATTTTATAAAGACTCCGATGAATTCAAAGTGGCGCTGGATGTGAGCGCGAAAACTTTTAATTTCAGGACTTCCATAAAGGAAGTATCCGCAAGAGGGGAAGTTCTGGAAATAAGCAAATATGTATGCGAACTAGCAGAGGTATGTATGCTAAACTTGTACACCTATGTATAGACTACAATGTATTTGTTTTTGAGGGAAACAGAAACCGTGGAGTATTTTGTTATGAAACTAATATGCTACCTCATGCTTACATAATATGGGCCGATGATAAGATTACTTCTATTTGAGGAATAAATAGGACAGATAGATTTTCTTGTAAAAATATGCCAGACAGCCATATTATTTTATTCTCCAGTAAAAAAATATCTGAGTATAAAAATCAGTCATAATAATTTATGATACAGTTCGATTGTTATTTTAAGCACATAAAAAATCAGGTAGGTAAATCGAAACGAGTAACACAAAGAAGAATTAATTGCTAATTGAATTTATTGAAATTACTTCATCTGCTCATTCAATTCAAATTTACTCGCGTGGAAGAATAATGTGATCCTGCGATTGATATGAATTTCTTTTTAAATTTTCTTTCTATAATTTCAGTTTTGTTCATTGATCTGACTGTAGAACGTAGAACGCAACTTTTTTACGACTTTTTCCAATTGGTCTTTTCTTTTTCATTGCTCACCTATTTTACATGGTTTGGGATAATGCGGATTCAGAACGAAGTTTCTTTGTGTTCATCGTATATTCAAATTGAATTTCGTCTTTTAGTGAAAAATTAATGTTGCCATTTTACGATCACTTAAAGTTTCTTTAGAAAGTTTTTGTCTTATTTCAAACGATTAAGTAGGTATATGCGGTTAGAGTATCTATAGTATGTAAATTTACCTTGGGTTAAAACTGTGTGTACATTATAAAATTTAAATTTGAAGTCACAAAGATGTCTGTGACTGTCTCAATTCTTGACTATGGGTTGGAATTGTTTTTAATTAATAAAAACAGAATGTCATGAGTGAAAATTAAAGAAATCGAATGATGACGGCACCCTTAGGCTATGACAGTATTTGTAGAAAAAAAAATTGAAACAGAAAAAGTTCCTTGAATTTTTGTTATTATAAAGGTAACTACAGTAACCCTTTCGTCGATTGTAAAAATTTGCCTTGAACTATCCTAGCTAAACAAGGAGTTTCAATCGAATGGGAGACCAAGTAATACTGTTTTATTACTGACCCATAGCCTACGTACGACCTTATTTGCCTCACAATAAAATTTTCAAATAATTTCTATCAAAATAAATGATTATAAAGTAAAAAATAATATAAAGTACTAGGTGTTGCTGCGGCTTCCCCGCTACAACTCGAAAATTATACCACGGGAAGATGAAATCGGGATAAAAACTATCCTTTATGTTAATCCAGGTTATAAACTATCTGTGAACCAAATTTCATCCAAATCCGTTCAGTAGTTTATGCGTAAAAGAGTAACAAACATCCATCCATACTTTCAAACTTTTGCGTTTCTAATATTAGTAGGATATAATCAGGTACATTATTACCATTATTAAAATTGTATGCTTCTTAAAATTGTAACAAAATCCCTTATCTAAATTCCAGGAAGGCGTGATCGGCATCATAGATGGGACTGGTGGTACAGCCAGCGAGAACATCCAGGCTCTATGTGACATGTTAGAGCTGCCCCATGTCAGTATTCAGCATAACGACCTGTGTAATGATGAGTGGTCGGTCCTGAACATGCATCCCAGCCCTTCTGCTTATAATATGGTAATAACGGTTTATACATAACGTTTTTTTTCACGTAGCCCGCTTTGTCCCACTCTTGGGCAAAGGCCTCACCTATTCCTTCCACTTCTCGCGATGGTGTGCTTCCCTCGCCAATCGGCGAGATAGTCATCTCTATCAAAACTGTTTACATATTAAATCATATATTTTTGTGGCGTTCTGTGGGTTTTGCCTACCCCCATGGAAAAAGGTCGTGAGTGTATGTATGTTTGTATGTATTTAGGTACATAATAATATTTCTGAGTTCTCCAATTATACAAAATTGATTGGTGTTATTTCAGACATGTCTTTTCCGTAATTTCATAACTCCCCTTTAAAATCATGACTTTCAGGATGTCTCAAAAATTTGTTAATATTCTAATTCAAACTTTTTACTTGGACAGTCGTCCACTAACTGGCCATTATTGCTAAAAAAATTACGAGATGCCATAAAATATTTTTTCTCTTTTATTTTTCTTTCTTTTATGGCTTTTAGTATATTTTTTATTGATAAACCAGCCTGTATTTTGAATAAAATTCTAATGTAACCTATTTTGACGATGTGTTATATTTGAAGAACTGCGTATGGAACCGGCCATTTATTTTTAAAAAAATATGGAAAGCCACCCATAGACCGTCAACGGTCATTTTCGCGCATTCGCCAAATTGTCCACCAAAATTCCCGTTTTTTTACGAAATTCGGCGCGCCTGATTAAAACGACGATATCTCCGAAATTACGTTAGTTAGCTCGATACCAGTTATATCATTGGAATCGTTATTAAATTAGCTAACAGGTTATGTATGGTTTAGTATAGTTTTGCCTTGTAATGTATTAGTAATTGTAATGTGTGTTCAGTGTTAGGGATTTTTACCAGTTTCTTGTGTAAAGGTAATTTTAATAAAAAAAGTAAACCATTATTTCAAAAACTTATTGTTTTATTTCCACTAGTACACATTAGGTAACATAAATCAAACAAAAGAATACAGGTTGCCACATATTTTTATCGTCTCGCAAGCATAACAAAACATGACGTCATTTACGAGTGCCGGATTCTAAACAAAAGAATGGGTTTGTTTACACTTCTATTCTCAGAAAGCTCAGCGCTAAGTGGCTCGAGTTACATTTTTATAATAATGTTTGGTTCACATACTTGACACCAGAAGAGTGTCAGCTGTTACAAGTTATTAGTTATTTAGATAAAAAATACCAAGGGAGACACTTGAAATCAGGCGTAAAAAACACCTACTCATACTTTGCATCACTATTTCAATTCTCCTGCCTCAATTTTAAATCTTATTTATCTTTCTCCATGTTGAAGATATTTCCAAAACGTTAGGCACATAAAAATGCACACTGCCTAAGAAAAATATCACACAAACCAACAATCAAAACGAACAATTTGACTAAAAAAACACAGGTACATGAACATAGATCATAGAAAATATGGATACGGCAAATACTGTCACGTGTGAACAAGAAAAAATTATATTGAAATCAAAAACATTATTGATACTTCTACATAGTTTTATTATTTTAAGTCTTTTATCGTGTAGATATATTATGTATAACATACATAAAAAAAAAAAATTATAAGCAGCATTGCAATAGATGACAATCTTTTCCTGCGCTCCTTCCTGACTTGCAGGGGCGTTTCCAAAGGCTCCCCCGGTTTCTGCCACGGCCAGTAGCACCACCCTGATCTGCCCCCACCACCGCCACCACCGCTGCCTCGGCAGCAGCAGCCGTGCCACCGCGCATACGCACACGCCCACCACGTCGCGGTCCGCGCGTGCGAGGTCGTCGTCTGCACTAAACAAAAAAAAAGAAAGAAAAACTTGTAAAACATTCTTAGAAAAGGAAGTAGTAAAAAGTACGTAAAAAAGAAACTTACACTGAGGCCGTCCGCTTCCACGTCCGCGTCCGCTTCCACGTCCGCGTCCGCTTCCACGTCCGCATCCGCCTCCGACTGCGTCTTGGTCTTGGAATACGAGAAAAAATTAAAAACATGCCTTTCCGAGAAAGTTGTGACAGACAGACAGACAACCAAACAAACGAACGAACAAATTTATATATATATATATATATATATATATATATATATATATACATGCACACGCACACCTACATAATTTTCAGTTCCAATGCGTTCAACATTCAGACGTGCATAATTTATAACCTCTTTTTTTAAGTCGGTTAAAATCACGATTAAAAAAAAACATATTTACATACATTCATATACACACACACACCTACTACATTTACAGTTAAAATACGTTCAACATTTAAAATCACTCATAAAAAAAAGGCGACACGAAATTTTCAAATTGTAACCATGCCGCTTCCATAATTTGAATGATCTATGGAATCACACGGAAAGGTGACCTTGACTTCAAATTCCGGCGCTCTGCAGGGCTATTGCGTATCTTTTAAATGACAGTGGCTAACCTATAGTGCCTATCAATTACTGTCAAATGGTTCCATTTTGTACTAAACCATAACCAATTTGACAGTTAATCCATAGACAATATGATAGCCACTGTCATTTAAAAGATACGCAATAGCCCTGCTGATTGGTTAGCGCGACCGCAACGGTTCTTTTGCTTTACGTAATATTTTTTTTAAATTGAACACAATTAGAATACGATAATATTCAAATACAACGCCTAATATCTGTAATACGACACATAAAAACACACGTAATAGCCATATTTTGCATTTCTATCAATAAGTAGTGCCAAAATACCGCCAAATGTTTCAACGGTTTTTCATGTTCGTTGAAATGACAATTTTAGGCCGAAATCTCCTGTTTCTACAATTAAAAATGTTTATTACTTACCCAGGCATGTTATATTATCGATTTACAATTCACACGACGCGATTAAGCAAAAGAATTTGAAGAAATCAATTTATTTATTTTCGTCGACCGCCTGCGCGCAGAGCGAAATTTGTACTGAAGTGTGCACTTTGTGTGGTACGTTCGAAAATTCGTTCGTTGTTGAACAAAGACAAAATGTCGTTCTTGTTTTTTCTCCTACACTCTGTGCAAGTTTGAGCGAGAGAGATAAAAGTTTAAGGCTCAATATCAACAAAAAGTAAGGCATGGGAAATCGTGTTTTTTGCAAACCCGTTTCGGGTGTTTGACAGACAGCGGTCCAAAACCCGTTTCGGGTGTTTGACATCTCGAGGGGATAATTTATTTTTAATGGAGGTATTCTACGACAACAATAGTTAAAGTATGTAGATATGTTAGACCTATCCTAAAAAATAAAGCAGCTATTTTTAAAGATCCATTAAACATGTATTAATACGCCAAACGGTAATGTAACCTTTCAAATGAAATATTGTATAGCCTAAAAGTAAAACAAACCACAATTAAAATAAAATACGAGATAGCGCTGGGACATTTGTGGGTTTTATCCTGTAGGCGGCGGGCTTTCAATCTCAAAATAATAAGTTTCTTTTACACTATGTGAGAAGTGAGTGACCAAAAACGTGTTTTTTTGTGTCTTTTACCAGGTAAGTGAAGTTTTAGAATGGTGAATGGTTGTCGTAAATCATTGACAAAGATTGACAATAACTGAACCTGCAGGGCTATTGCGTATCTTTTAAATGACAGTGGCTATCATATTGTCCATGGATTACCTGTCAAATTGGTTATGGTTTAGTACAAAATATAACCATTTGACAGCTAATTGGTGGACACTATATGATAGCCACTGTCATTTAAAAGATACGCATTAGTCCTGCTGGATTTATGTATCACCTACACATCTCAGGGTAATACCAATAGGGCTGCAGATTGTACACTAGTTACCGCGGCCTCGACATATAAGGCTAAGAAGGAACATGGGTGGTTTTTAGTCAGTAGAAGTCTGACACTTCCTTTCGCTCTGCCCAAGAGCGGGCGGGGTTATTTGATCATTTTCCACCTGCCAATATAAAAGGGAGATCAAGAACTAATTTATTCTTGTATCTCGCGTGAAACCAGACAGCTGTTGCACGAGTATATTGATGCTCGGTTGCCGCTCTTTCGCAACCGTGTCTACACCTGTGTGAAAGTCTATAGACTTTACAGTATTTTGACCATAATTAAAAACAAAGTAAAGCATTTAAACATAATTAGGTTCCGTGGTTATTTGTGAACTGTTTCCAAAATTTTGAAGTTTTGTTAAGCGGTAGGTACCTACTCATACACAAGGCGACACATAATGCGATAATGTCCAGTATAAACTTACTTCGCTTCGTACGATCTTCCCATTAAATGAGAAATGAGCTTAATTTGGTTTTGTATAGTTTGATTGGTCGTAGTGGATATGTAAAAGATATCTATGTATTTGTTGCTCAATATAAAAAATAGGGATGTGTATGTGGGTTACTCACTCACTTTAAAAAAAATCAGCAATCATTTTTACTAGAGATGAGCTCTTGGGCAGCTCAGTGTTTTATTTTGTATAGGTACCTGATTAACCAACAATAACATTATCAGTGGAACATTTTCTTTAAATTTATTATAATGTTATTATTTCAATTGAAGCTCTTCAATTGAAATAATAAAATTATAAGAAATTGATAATTGGTACTGTACTTGAATAATTATTAGAGTTATTTCCTAAAAATCGCTTAAAAGTTAATAATATTACGGCAAGGAACGTTGTAAAAACTAAGTTATCAATATAACATCACTGTTTTCCCGGAACCCTCTCCATAGCTGCATATTTATATTGCAAGGAATCAGAGATGGTGGAACTTTGTTTGTTTCTTTGTGTTCTGTTTTCTTATTAATTAAAAGTAGAATCATTGTTATATAATAGCTTTTTCCCACGGGTTCGTTCGCGTTGTGATCGGAAATTATCCAACGAGAAAGTTTTACGTGGAAAAATTTTTCGCAATCAGTTATTCCGAATATTACCCTACTTACATTAATAATATCATAAATAAGTACGTACGTACGTTACGTTACTGGAGCGCTTAAGGATACCTTCAGCCAAACTAATATTTTTGAAAACGCACATTCCGTTTCACAGAAAAACTAAAGTGTAAAACCATTTCCCAATTCGTGGCACTTGATATTCGTAATAAACTTTAGGGAGAACTTTTTATGCTTTGCCATATTTTGGATGATACTTTTATTTCCTTTTCGTGTTAGATATCTTCACATACTATCACATGGATGAACTGAAAATTAACAGTCATATCAGACTGTGGTCCTAAAGTTTGACAACTAGTCTTACCAAGGTATTCGTACAATCCAGTAGTACCTATAATAAAATACTGGTTATCAGCTGTATCTGGTTAGACTGGAAGCCGAACCCAAACTTGGTTATTTAAAGTCTAGACAGAAGATGAACTAAAAATGTATTTCAGTTTAGTAAATTACTGATAAACCACTGAATCGATCGTTACGAAGACATATACCTATTGGGGCATGAAAACTTACTTTTCACCCTAGATGACAGACAAAGTTACGGGTACCAGCTAGTCTTTGGTAAAACTACCTACACCCGGCTACATCGGTTGGTATAAAACTATAGAGCTCCGCTAGCATTACTTAGAATTCGAGACAAGCATCTACCTGGATTACTGTTGTTCTATAAAAGTTTCAAAGTAAATAAAAACGAATTGTACATTTCCTGCGAGAGACTAGTTTTCAACAAAAACAGGAATAATTTTGTGATCGAAAGAAGATATTTTATGAACAAACTTGCAGATTTGAAGTAATACCTAACCCCCGATATATTGATCTCTCATTTTTTTAACTATACGTCCGTTTGCCAAGGGTCAAGCAGAGTTTTAACGAAAATGTGCGTTTCGATAAAAAAATACAAATGATTAGCGCCTCGTTGGGGCTGTAGTCACAAGAATTACTGCTAAGCAATGAACAGTAAGCGCCGTGGTGGCCTAGTGGTGGTGGCCCCGACTTACGAACAGTTGGTAGTGGGTTCGAACCCAGGCAGGCGCATTACTTTGCGTAATTTATTTCATCACCACTGCTCACAAAAGGGTGAAGGAAAATATCGTGATGAAACCGGCATAATATATCTTAGAACCGCAAATTCAAAGATATGTGACATCTACCAATCCATACTGGGTCCGAGTGGTGGATTATAGTCCATCCCTCTCCTAGAGAGGAGTCCTGAGTCCCTGCAATGGAAATAACAAAGGGTGTAAAAGTACCCTTAACGCAAACGAAAGGCACTTGTTCTCCCCACTACTGCGATCATTTTTTGGTTCTAGACCATACCTGGGAACCCACGTGGGTTACGGAGTTATTGGGTTAGTTATTAGTTTTACCATAAAATTTGATTTTTGACCCCAAAAAAAAGTCGTTTCCAAGCAAAAATTTTTGCGTAGGAGTACTTAGTTTAATGTACAGAATGCTCTGTTGACGTATAGTGAAGGGTTAATTTCCACCCTGTATAGGCTGATGATGATGATGAATGAGCATAATTATACTGCCTGGTTCGAGCAATATGTTTTTATTTAGAATATATCAGAATGTATGGAATCTAGATAGGGCGACCTTTTTCAGTGGATTTAAAAATAACCGGTGAATGTAATGTATTAATCAAGCCTAACAAAAACCTAAGTATAACTGTGCAAAACATTATTCTGAGAAACGACATTAATAACGTGTATTTTTTAAAACATGCCCCCTAATAAATGGAACTTAAATATCACTGACTGAAGTGTGTACTAATAAGTAGGTACACCTCTGCCTAACCCTTCGAATATCTCCGTAACAAGAAGGCTCCAGGATTGTCCCAGGCATGGTCTCAATGATGAGAAATAAAAGTGCCCCTTGGCCTCACCTTTTATAGCTTATTGTACCTTTCATCTTTATTTTTCAGGTCATCATTATTCTGAGAAACGACATTAATAACGTGTATTTTTTAAAACATGCCCCCTAATAAATGGAACTTAAATATCACTGACTGAAGTGTGTACTAATAAGTAGGTACACCTCTGCCTAACCCTTCGAATATCTCCGTAACAAGAAGGCTCCAGGATTGTCCCAGGCATGGTCTCAATGATGAGAAATAAAAGTGCCCCTTGGCCTCACCTTTTATAGCTTATTGTACCTTTCATCTTTATTTTTCAGGTACTGGAAGAACTGATTTTGCACAAGGAATGGCGGAACTTTACGTTACTGTACGTGAAGGGACACAGTCTAGTGCGTGTGAGTGAGTTGCTGCAGCTGGGCAATGATTCATATCCGTACGTCGTCACTGTGAGGGAACTCAGTGGAGATGACTACAGGTAAAGTAGCGTATACGGTTTAGTATGCGGGCCAGTAACAAGTCGTCGAATTAAGCTTTATTATGCGTACCGGAAACAAGTCGTCAAATTGCGTCAAATATAGAGGCAGTAGAGCGGTTTGTTTAAGATCTCATTCAAGGAAGTTACCACAGCCCACATCTGTTTGCATGTAACAGCTGTTAAGCTTACGAGATATTTTATCGCGGATTCTGGAATAACAGTTTCTACTACTGGTGTTTCAAATATGTTGGACGTTAGTCATACAAGGCCTGTTAACTATTTTATATAACTCTAGCACTTCACCCGCGACTTCGTCCGCGTGTTTACACTAAAACCTTCCTAAACAACCACTCTATCTAGTGGTGAAAACAGCATGAAAATCGGAGCAGAAGTTTTTGATTTTATCGCGAACATACAGACAAACGCGGCGGATGACTTGGTTTTATAATATGTAGTGATTAAAAATATTCATTGCTTGATTTCTGTTAATGGTACTGCTAAGATTTTCTTCAGAAACTCAAACAAGACAAGTCAATGAAACATAATAATACTTGGTATTGATATCGACACACGTAGATAGTATTCTTAGACTTGACGTACATTTATAGTTTTATGCACGAATACAGACACACGTACCTCGAGTTTGATTTGAAAAACATAAAATACTCTCTGTATCGTTCTATTCGTCAAGTGTGGGCGTCAGTCTGCAAGCTGCGGTATGTTTCAGCGTTTATTTTTCATAAATGGGCGTCCGTTTACGCTCCTACTTGTAAAACTATAAAGAGACTTTATGTAAATACAGTCTGTTCTTTCTAAGACCGCGACAACTAAGCTTGATTTAATTGAGATGCAGTTGTCGCGGTGAATGTTGTTGTTGTTGGTGATAGGTTGTTGACGATGGCACAAATGCGACACCGTATCATAAATGCCACCGTGTCTGGCAACAACCATCCGTTCTGATCCATAGGTACGTGCCTAATGCTGGTTTTACTCATAAATGTGTGTAGAAGTATGACATCATTGTAAACAAGCGTTTTAGATTCATATCTTTCGTAAACTTCTCATGCCACATTGACGAGGGAATAGGGTAGTTTTTTAGGATTTCTTAGTCAACAAGGAACCCTTATTATAATACACCCAGTCTGGTTCCCGTTTAAAAAGAGCTTCTTGCATTTCCATCCCAGTAAAGAAAATGTTTTTTTCTCGTTTTAGGGAAGTCCTAATAGACGCTAAACACAACGGCTACACAAACTTCGTGGTGGACTGTCCATCGCGGAACTTGGAACAGGTGCTGCTTCACGCACAACAGGTGGGCATGATGGCTGAAGAGCATTCGTACATTTTTGTGTCACCTGATCTCTTTACCTTGGACATGAGTCGGTTCCGATACGGCGGGGTTAATATGACCGGTGAGTTCTTTTGAGTGAGTATAACAATGTTTAAATTGTAAGTTTTTGCTGTTTTTATTCCTTCATTTTAGTATACCGTAACCGTCTCACTTCCCTTCGCGGCTTGACAGCGAGCGTTGATCCGGTTTTCGCTGCTCCTTTTAATTACGATTGTTGTGTTTTGCGTTCAATTTGCGGCTCGTGATTTGTTTCCGGTTGTGTGATTTTGTGTTGGGTGTTTGTGTAGTAAGTTTTTCTGGCATTTTAACGTCGGTTTTATTGGTAATTACTTAATTTTCGTTGGCACTCGGTGAGTACATTTATTTTTTTGGGTGTGTGGGTACCTCGTTATAAACTTGTCGCCTGTTTTTTAGTCTTTGTTTTTTTTTTCTTAAACTGTTGACGATCTAATTACGTTTTAGGTTCAATTTAATAATTTATAATATGTCGACTACAAACGACGAACCTCCGGATCGCGGGAGAGAAATAATGCGCCGGAATGATAAAACACCCACCTCCGGTAATTCTAAGCGTTTGTTTAGCGAAATGTCTCCTACGTACATTTCGCCCGACGATAGATCAAAACGGCTTCAAACATCCAATTCACTTGAAAAGTCTTCGCCGTTATTAAGTGCCAGTCCAAGTGCGAGCCATGACGATTATTACGATTTAGTTTCTCAGGCGTCTGCATATTTGTCTAAAATTAATGAACTTGTTAATGACCAAGGTTCCCGCATTAATGTTGCGAATAAATCTGCCATCATGGACATGACTCAGCGCATAACGTCCATTGTTTCTTTGCTAGCCATAAAGTCATCCTCTAATGAAACGAAATTGGCCAATACGGAACGCGATTGGATAAAATTAAATCAAATACCAATGTCAATACAATTAGTAACTGTAACAAACTTTCGTATGCGGAATCCCTAAAACTTCGACTACCTAAAACCAAACTTGCACCGGTTGTCGACTCGCGCGCACCCAAACCTTGTGTCGTGGCTTACCCCACCGCTGAGCGATTAGCTGATTACACATCCTCCTCTGCTACTAAACAAGCACTCATGAAGGCGATCAAGCCCAGTGATGACGGGTTTCAAATTGTAGGCGTTCGAAAAACCGCTAAATCTGGCGTAGTATTACGTGTCGCTAATGATAGCCAAATTAAAAAATTGCAATCGGTCGACGCTATTAGGTCCTCGGTCCTGCGACTTGAAAAACCAAAAGGCCGAAAGCCTCGTATATTAGTTAGGGACGTGCCATCCGCAATGGAAGACAATGCTTTTTTGCACGCGTTGTACTGTCAAAATATTCAAGATGAACTGCCAATACGAGAGGATGATTTTATTAAATCAACTAAAATCTACCGTCGGCGTTCCTTAGATAACGGTCGCATGTGGATAGGCATTGAAATCGAGTCCAACGTGCGTAAACATTTAGTGTCCACTAAGGAAAAAATATTTATTGACTGGGCGACTTGCCGGTTCAATGACGACGTTGATATAGTCCGTTGTCTACATTGTCAACAGTTCGGTCACGTTAAGAAATACTGCGTTAACAAGTCACCTACCTGTGCAAATTGCTCCGAAGCACATGAAACCAACGACTGCCCGCATAAGGACAATTTAAATTTTATACCAACTTGCGTGGCGTGTAAACGTTTTAAAAAACCGTTTGACCATCGTTGCGGGTCATCAGAGTGTACAACCTACAAACTTAAGCTCGAACAGTTAATCCTCAACACAAACTACTAAAATAATGGATAGTTTAAATAAAGGACAATTAAATCTCCACAACGACAGGGTAGCGACTTCTGAACTGGACAAATTAATTATCGATTACAGCTTGGACATAGTGCTTGTTCAAGAGCAATATCAAAACTCACACTTACGAAATAGAGTAGTTCAGCTGGATTCAAAGTCACGAGCCGGAATTTACGTAGCGCGTTCTTCTAACTTTACAGTAACGTCTTTGCGTAACCTCATGACGCCGCACTGTGCCGTTGCGGAAGTCTCTTCGGCTTCCTATAAAGTTTACGTTGTGAGCTGTTACTTTCAATATTCAGACCCTGTTGGTCCTCACATACATAACCTCCGTCATGTCTTGCGGTCACTCGCTGGCTGTAAAGTTATCGTTGGCGCGGATGTCAACGCGTCCTCGTCTCTGTGGTATGGCAAGGTTCGGTGTACGGATTCCGACCGACGTTCCGCTGTTGAAGATTTCATTGCTGAAATGAACCTATCGATTCATAATACCCCAGATGCACCACCTACTTTTTGCAGCCAAATGGGCGAATCTTGTATTGACGTCACACTTTCTAGTGCAGACGTTCGTTTGGATAGGTGGCGTGTCCTTCCGGATGCGTCATGTAGCGATCATCGGCTTATCGTGTACGAATTTGTTCCGATGTTTACTCAAGGTCCGTCACATGTCATTGGTAACTTTAGGTATAAAAGTAAAGGCGCGAATTGGGAATTCTTTAGCTTGCTTTTTGCGTCTCACACCAAAGACTTCACTCGAGACGGGCTGTCAGCTGAAGAAAGAGCTGAAATTATGTCAGACACCTTCACTTACTGTGCTGACATCGCCATTGGTCGCGGATCTATGACCAATATTCGTAGATGTGATTGGTGGTGTGACTACTTAATTGAACAACGTAAAAGTTATCGCCGAGCGCGTAGACATTTAAACAAGCTTAAAAAACGAAAGGTCACCGGAGACCCCCTTATCTCTGCTTTAAATGCGTTTAGAGTTGCCAAGTCCCGCTACAGAGCATCGGTAGAAAAATCTAAAGGACTAACTTACTGCGGAAAATAGTAGAAAAGTTAGATAAAGAAGGTCCGTGGTCTCCATTGTATCACGAGTTCAAAGCAAACCGATCAGTGGATCTTGCGTTCGTCGAAAACATTAAAGTAAACAACAAACACACCACCGGTATTGAGGAGACAACCGAAGCTCTATTAAATACTTTGATACCTGATGATTTGCCTGATAATGACAATGATTACCACAAGCAGATCAGGGCGTGGGCGGCTGTGCCACCTGAATCACCAGCGTCAGACCTTCCAACCATTGACGAATTAATTAAAGTTGTCAAGAAACTCCCACTTAACAAATCGTCAGGTGAAGATAAAATATCTAATCGGATGACAATAGAAGCATGTAAAACAGCGGCCGACGCAATTTTAAGTGTTTACAACCGTTGCATTGCAGAAGGCGTTTTTCCTCGTATATGGCGACGCGGCTTTATACGAATAATTCCGAAAAGTGGCGACAAGCCACCGGACGACCCTAAGTCTTACCGTATAGTATATGCTATATTCCTACTTATCATTATATATATCACATACCATTTATCATCCTTTTTATAGTTTATCCTTATTTATACTCGGCGAAACGTTCTAAACGATTCGTTTCCATTTAAATTGCTGAAATTAAATAGGTATTAGTTTTCATATTTTCATTGTTGTGACATGTATGTCAAATGTGCCAAACTGTCAGTAGGTACTTTTCTTTTTGTCATAGTTTCTTTCTAGTTTAGTCTAAGAAGGTCACTTTTTGGTTTATATAACTTCGTTATTTTTTATCATTGTTAAGCTGAATAATTAAAATAAAGGGGCTGAATAAATAAAATTAAATAAAGGGGCCCTATAACACTACTACCATCTTTGGGGAAACTCCTGGAGCGTCTTATCGTTCCACGTTTACTACCAGACGGACCGAAATTTCACAACAACCAATTCGGTTTTACCGTGGGAAAATCTACCGTAGACGCGGCACTTTCTGTCCGGAAAATTGTCAATACATCCGAACATAAGTACGTAGTTGGGATCTTTCTAGATATTTCTGGGGCTTTTGATAACGCATGGTGGCCGATGCTACTCCTTAAACTTAAAATTCGTGGTTGCCCTAAAAACATATACAATCTTGTATACTCGTACTTCTTAAATGGTTCCGCGAAACTCAAACTCGGACATCATTCTATGTCAAAGTCCCTCACCATGGGATGCCCTCAGGGTTCGGTTATGGGTCCGTATGTATGGAACGTAGGCTTTGATGACTTCCTCGCGATTCCACTTCCATGCGGCTGTTCATTAACCGGTTACGCGGACGACGGCCTGCTGCTCATTCAGTCAAGTACTCGGGCTGGACTCGAAAATTTGGCTGACACTTGCCTAAAATTAATATCCCAGTGGGGTGATCGTAACCGTCTGACCTTTGCACCACATAAAACTTATCAACTTCTTTTAAAAGGTAATCTTAAATCATGCCCCAGTATAAAATTTAATAACGTTCCCGTGAAAAAGAAGGAGTCCGTGTGCTACCTTGGGTTTGTCTTAGAGAGGAATTTTTCATTCATTGAACATATAAAAACCGTCGGTGAAAAAGCTAAAAAGAACTTTTATGCCTTAACGAGAATATCTAAATCTACGTGGGGTTTATCATTTGTAACTCTGAAGACGATCTATGGGGCTACTTACTTGGGGTGTATGTGCTACGGGGCACCAGTTTGGGCCGATAGGGCCACCATAGGAGCGGCACGACGTAAATTACTTCAAAGCCAGCGGTTGGCCTTGATTTTCTTGTGTAAAGCGAGGACGGTTAGTACTGAAGCCTTACCGGTACTGGCAGGGGTACTTCCAGTCGATCTCGAAGTGCAGCGCCGTGCTTCAATGTACTATTGCGCACGAGAGACCGCGGACGCAGACTTTTTAACACAACGTGACCGTACTAAAATAGCTAGATTACTTAAACCACAGACTGACGTCTGGGAGGATCTTTTGTCAGAATGGCAATGTAGGTGGGATAATTCCATCAAAGGCCGACACCTCCACCAGTTCTTTCCATCCGTTCGTGAGCGGCTGGCCAGGACATGGCTGGAGGTGGATCACTGTGTTGCCCAATTTCTCACTGGTCATGGTAACTTTAAGAGTAAATTATTTTCCTTCAAGCTTGTTGCGTCGCCTTTTTGTCAATGTTCTACATCTGACTGCGAATATGAACAATCTGCACATCACATTTTATGGGAGTGTAGTCTTTGGCAGAATGAACGCAATATTATGTTGGATAGTGTACAGGTTACATCCGGAGTTATTTACTATACGGACCTTGTAGAAACTAGAACAAATTTCCGTGCGTTCAAGCATTTTTGTCATACCTATTATTGGAATCAGATATAACAGCTCACAACTTAGGACCCAGTAATATTAATGACAACAATATCCGTGGTGCTAGGCAACTGGGCTTATCCCAGTTGTATGCGTCCCTGTGTGCCTATTGGCCTTGTTCTTTTCTGTCTCCTGCTGATATGGAGGGAAGTGGAAATTTCTGCTTTTCCTACTCCTCCGCTATTCTTTTCTGATTAATTTCGTTGCGGGATCCAAGACAGTCAAATCATTTCTCTGGGACTTCGTCGAGCTTCATTGTCTCGGCGCTTTTCTTGTGGTCGCCACTGTTGATTCTGGCTTACAGAAGTTACAGTGGTTTGGGAATAGTGAGGCGGGCTTGTCCCATTTAAAAAAAAAAAAAAAAAATACCGTAACCGTCACGCGTCGCTTATCTTATCTTAATTTTTCCTCTTAGAAGTGAATTAAAGAACATTTAATTAAATATAAATAAATATATCATCACGCCAGTATTTCTTTAATGGTTAGGCAGAGTACCTTAAACTAGTTGTAGAATAATAATAATGATACACGACGATAACCTCGTGAAAGCCGAGAAAGATAAGCAAATCAAATATCTTGACTTGGCTCGCGAGGATGTCGACATGTGGGGTGTGGACTCAGCGTGCCGCGCTCATTGTGCCGATATTCGTTACAGTCCATGGCTTAATTGCCAAGAGCTTCGACCAACACCTGAGGAGGCTCTCGTTAGGTAGCTGGAACAGGGTCCAAGCTACCGGCAGTCATGCTCCAGAGAAAGGAATCTCTTAATAGCACCGCTTTCTGCATCCAGCCCTGTTAGGAGTTTCCTTCTTCTGGAGCCCTGACCGCCGGTAGCTTGGACCCCGTTCCCGATACCGGTGGGCTACATTTTTTTATATTTTTAAATGATTTTTTATTGTAGAAATATTTAAAAACGTATTAAGTTTTTTAAAAAATAAATAAAGGGAATAAATAATAATGAAAATAAATAATAAATGAAACTGAAGAACAAAAGTTGTTCAGTAGCATGGTCTGATAGACACGACGGAGTTTTGCGTTTATTTTGTTACACCTTGTGTATAATAGCTAGACTCACAAAATTTGAACTAAATGAGCTAAGTATCCTTTAATTCTCGGTTACAGTCTACACGTTTAAGCAACATGCGTCTTGTTATTGTCTTGTCTTTATAGGGTTAGTTTAGTACAAACTATAACTCAGTCAAAGACACTATTTTCAAACAACGAACGCCATCTATACGTCACGCCGGATACTTTTGGGACTGCCCTAGTAAGTGGTGTCGCAAGTCTCTGTAGTCTTGAAAGGACTAAAACTGCCGTACCTACTCAGATATATTTAATGATTACTTAAACCGTCACTAAGTAAAGATTGGACAATCAAAACCGTCACTAAAGTGTCAAAATCGTTTCTAAGTGTTGGCTTAATTAATCATTAAACGTCTTTGGGTGCGGCAGTAATAAATCTCTGTACTAAATATTTTCCTTTAAAAGGCCCGTATAACTAAAGTAGCCATCTTTTGCAGGATTTCGTATAGTACAACTAGGAAAAGCAGAAAATGAGAAACTGTGGAACTTTACGGCAACATACAACCAAGAAACAGGTAAAACCTTAGAACCCGAGGAGCTTAAAACACAACTACTCCTCATACATGATGCTGTCGAAGTATTTGCTGCAGCCATCAGGAAAGTAAACGTGGAAGCTGAATCACTGAGCTGCAAACACTATAGAGCCTGGGATTATGGATCGACTCTTTTAAATTTTATGAAGACTGTAAGTTTTTTTGTTGATTTAGTCACTACCTACCAAAGTTTATTATTTTATTGTTTACATCACAATAATCCACGAATAGAAATTAAATATACTATTGAACCTAGGGGTTTGAAGCGATGTTCCAATCACGGAATCAGGTTATGCCATCCCCTAAGTAATAAGTGAGTAAGCTACAAACGGTAAAATTACCAGTTGTAGGTCTCACTTTTACGTAGATATGTACGTTTACAGGGTGTTACAATACCAATCACCTAACAGTCTAAGCATTTTGTACATCAACCCTACATGAAGCAATAAATATAATGGTAGGACTTTTGCAATTTTTAGACGCAAGCAATAGTACATGGGCCCTGCTGGTCGTGATAACTATTAAACTTGACCTTGAATATCTCCGTAACAGGAAGGTTCCCATGTAATCTCTGGGATCGATTCACATGGAATTGTTTGTGAGCTTATCAGAACTGTTTGAGTTGTTACAGAACAAGGTTTACGGAATTACCAGATCATTAATATTTGATGGACTGGGACACCGAACGGATGTCACTTTAGATATTCTAGAACTAACTGCTGCTGGCAATCAAACAGTAAGTATACTGTCAGTTACTACTCGTATTTGATTCATATTTGTTTAACCGTTCACCAAATACCTTAATCAAAAATATCAGAAATCACTTTAGTACTCCAAATCCTCTACATACTCGCACACGAGTACTAAAGTGATTTCCGCCATCTTCAGTACCCACATTTTTATAATTATAATATAATATATTTGCTCAGACAACAATGATTCACGTGTAAGCAAAAAATATGATACGCTAACAGAAAATATTGATACATACATACACGCACATTTACAAAGTCTTTTATATTTTCCTTTTTTTTTTCGTAACCAACTTTTTACATTTTCTTAAAAGATAATATAAAATGTTTTATTAATTATACACATTTATATTATAATCACATCATTAGACAATTACAAAAAAATGATTTCATTCAGATAGGAAAATGGGAAAACAATCACCTGACAATAGAAAGGCCGCCGGTCGCCGATGCAGAAATTACACAAGAATCTGCACTCAGGAACAAAACTTTGAGAGTACTCATTGCAACGGTAAGTGCAACTTTATGATAGTCAGCAATAAAAAAAAAGTAATTGTATTACAATATTGCGTACATAAATGTTTGTGGACGAAGAGAGAGACAAAAGAAAAGATTGTGTGGGGGATGATATCGTCCCCTTAATGCAAAACCCAACTAACAGCACGACAGTTTCGAGAAAATCGTGTGTATAGGTTCGAATCGTGAAATTTCTATTAAAGCAAGGGATAATGAGTTCGTATATTTTTGTTTTCTTATTGTATTCATTATTCGGGTGGAAGAGAAAATAGGACTTAATTCTCAAAACAAGTAGGAAAATGGAGGATTGGGTTGATGATGCAGATAAGTGGTTTTTCATGTAGCCGCAATGCTTCCTTATCTTTTAAAGAAAGTGTTTGGATATCAGTTTTTTACGAATTTAATTAAACAAAATTTGTATGTCCACCTAATGGGTAATTGCTAAAACAAAGTAGAAATGTTTAGTCTTACCCAGTTATCAAATTGTTCTTGTTCATCTAACTTGAATCATGCCAAAATCACTTCACACCATTTAATCGCCGTTTGACCTCAAGTAACTTAAGACAAGAACAGGAAGATGATGATTTCGTATATCTATAGCAATGAGAAATGGTTTATCAAAATTTACCCAGATACTTCAACGACCACAATATCCTTGCTTGCTGCGTTACTGCTAAGCAATGTTTTAACCTTTTTTTGTACTTTTAATTTCTTTATAATTATTTGAAATAATGCTTGTAAAGTATAACTCATTTTCCAGGTGGCTCCACCATACGGTTACTTAAAGTTATCTCATCGGAACTTAGAAGGTAATGAGAGATATGAAGGATTTACTATAGATATAATTATTAGACTGAGTGAAATCTTAGGATTCAATTATGAGTTTGCTGTTGAGAATGATTACGGTTCTCTTAGCAAAAATGGATGGACTGGAATGGCCAAACAACTGATTGAAGAGGTAAGTCATCATCATCTGCTTTAGCCTTTGCCAGACCAGAAAAGCAGTACTTTACACGGAGTGACTCAACATCAAAAACAAAGTTTTGTGTTTTTTTATTTCGTTGCGCGGATGTCGTCGAGCTACGTTGTCTTGGCGCTTTTCTGGTCTGGTCGCCGGTGGTTGGCGAGCCACAATATAAGAGTAGCTTTCATCTCATTACTCCGGAAACCTTTATGGTGGTGTACCTTTAGTACATCCATATTTCCCCAGAGGCACATGCAGTAGGGGGTGAATCTATTAACATCAACCGAGCACAAAAAAATCAGGTTAGGTACTGCGGCTAAGATATTCCTGATGGCAAAACTTTGCTCGACGAGAGAATCGACCACTACCGCTTGCGAGCTCGAATTTCGAGGCAATTGCCTGGATATATTACATTTTACTAGCCAAAACATATATCAATTTTACTTAAATGTTGTAGACAGCCGATCTAGCCATCTGCGATTTCACGATGACCGCGGTGCGCCAGAAAGGTATCGATTTCTCGACGCCGTTCATGACTCTTGGTATTGGTATCCTTTACAAGCAGCCCAGTAAGCAGCCACCCGAGATGTTCTCCTTCATGGCTGTCTTCTCTAAGGAGGTATATTATTATCAACTAATTTTAAACAAGGTCCAATATAACTGGCTTGCGAAACAACGTAGATTTTTGTCAATAGCTGCTTGTGTTGCTGTTATTTAAACTTTTTTGTTTTAACATGTTTAAGATAATATAGTATGGGTATATCTATGTATAATATAATACAGTAATATAAATCAAGCCTGCAGAGTTTAGCTACCAAATGTTATTCCTATATTTTGTCCCTTTCAAGCCTTCTTTTGCTTTATGTTTAGTTGTGCTCTTAGCCTTACAATAATTCCTATTTAATATAACCAGGTGTGGTATTTCATGATGCTGATCCAAGTGGCTCTGGGTGTGACCATGATTTTCGTTGGCCGTATCTCTTACAAGGAGTGGCAGAACCCCGTGCCTTGCATTGAGTCCCCTGAAGAACTTAACAATCAGTTCAGCTTCGCCAACTCCGTGTGGCTGATTATTGGTTCTGTTATGCAGCAAGGTTCTGAAATTGCTCCAATGTAAGTATTTTATATCAATGTGGTGTCTAAATCGTTGCTTACTTCTTTAAAAAAGTTGGACGAACCAGACGAAGAAAATTGTATTGCACTACTTTGTAACGTCTACACATTAAGCGTGAAACGCCCGCTTCCGTACGTCGCATTTGTATGACAAAATGGATGCTGTACAAACATCAACATATCTGTATTCGATGACGATATTCCTAATGAGCGCTCTATAACTCCATTAAATCTCTTTGTTATTTTCAGTGCATTAGCCCCACGTATGATCACCAGTGTGTGGTGGTTCTTCACAATGGTGATGGTAGCCTCGTACGTCGGTACCTTGGTCGCCTTCCTCACGGTTGAGAAAAACGTCTTGCCTTTCAATACGGTTGAAGAGCTCTACAAACAATCAAATACCATTTCCTACGGAGCCAAGGGCAAGGGATCCACCAAACAGTTTTTTGAGGTTTGCATTTGTAGTAATACAGTCGTATTTTTATGACATTAATTCTCCCACCAGATGTTTAAGAAAAACTTAAATCTGAATTTAAAAATTCTTGTAGGAATCTACAAATCCAACGTATCAGGGAATGTACAAAAAAATGGTGCAACACAAGTGGCTCGTGACAGAGAACGACGACGGGGTTAAACGGTGAGCATACATTTTGAAACGAATCAAGACTCAATGATCAATTAACTTCATGCCTGCCAAATCCAGTTATTATTACTTTTGTGAAAAATATCTATTTATTTTCTTATTTTTTTAATATTTATTTTCAGGGCTGAAGAACATCAGTATGCATTTTTCATGGAATCAAGCTCCTTAGAATATTATAAGGAAAGACATTGCGACTTACTGCAAGTCGGAGGGTTGCTGGACTCGAAGAGTTATGGCATCGGAATGAAAAAGAGTATGTATATTAACTATTTTATTTCAGGGCCGTATGTACGCAGCAATTTCTTAGCGCTGTCGACACGCGTATAACATGCGCTTTTATCTCAACTGACACTGTTTTGTCTAGACAGAAAATAACCCATCGATGCGCGTTACTCATACGCGTAAAAAGCAGTTATTGACTACAGTCTACATTTTAACAGCTATAATATAATAAGTATTTTCGTATAAATTGTGTTTTTAGATTCACCATACAAAAAATATATAGATGACGCATTACTGCATATGAAGGAAAATGGTGAAATTGAAAAAATGAAGAATATATGGTGGAAGGAGAAAAGAGGCGGTGGAAAGTGCGGGGTAACTATGTTTTAAGAATTATTTCGTTTATTGTTAGTTTGAACGAGGGACATATTTAATCCTGCAATGCATACATGATACCTACTTATTAAAACATGAACAAAAAAAAAACACGGTTAAATAACAGATAGAACCATTCCAAACATTTCACAAGTCTCGCAACTTAACGCAGAACATGTGCACAAATCGATGACTTTTAAGTTTATTCCATTTTCCCTTCATATTTTAAAACTGACGTAGGACAGTGGCGAAAAGGAAATGTCTAATGAACGGTGTAGTTGCAGTAGTCCGGTTGTTAGACCGGTTGAATATTACAAACCGTTAACTGTTGCTACTAAAGAGTATCAGTAGTTCGGTGCTATATTTTATCCGAACTACCTACTGCAACTGATAAGTTGCACTAGTTCGGTCAACCGGACTACTGCAACTAGACCCGGTAACTCATTTATATATTTATGCCAAATTACAACTTTCTAGTATTAGGAGTGTTTGAGCAATAGTGCGGACGGACGGACAGACAGACATACATACAGGCGGACATGACGAAACTATAAGGGTTCCTTGTTGAGTACGGAACCCTAAAAACTATAACCTCAATTTGTGTCGTAATTGTGATATGACCCGCACGCTCTCCAGTCTAGTTGCAGTAGTTCGACAAAGTGGTAAAATAAAATTTCGAAAAATGTTTTATTTTACGTTATCTCCAGTCGACTCCAGTACATATTTTTTTCTTGCGACCCCATAGTGTGGAGAGTTGTTGGATAGATCTTTAAAAAAAAATTGTGAGTTTGCTCAAACACTTTTTCGATTAAGGGATTCTTTTGTGTAATATTAAGCTATAAAATGCAAAAGAGGAAATTAGGCGAGTTTGGAAAATGAATAGAGTCACTATAGTTCCAATTGTTATATCAACCACAGGTGTTATCCCAAAACAAATATTTAACAGTTTTAGCGTACTCAATCTATCTAAATACACATATCTAACAACTACAAAAAGCCGCCATACTAAACACTTGCCGAATAGTTAGAATTTTTTTTACAATTAGACTTAGATAATAATTTTGCTGAATACAGAATAATTTGAATGCACAGACAAATAACTAGAATCTCGCCTTGGTTCACGCCCGTGAGATTCTTAAAATACCAGGTATAACCTGAGAAAACGAAAGTTTAAAACCACAATAATAATAATAATAATCACGAGAACCTTGTGAAAGCTGAAAAAGAAAAACAAATAAAATATCTGGATTTAGTGAACTCGGCTATCATTGTGCCGATAGTCGTAACGGCCAATGGCCTTATAGCCAAGAGTCTGGACGACCACCTGTCCAAACTCTCGCTTGGCGGTTGGATCAAGAACCTGATTCAGAAGGCAGTACTCATCGATACGGCTCGCATTGTGAGGAGGTTCCTGTCTCTGGAGCCCTAACCACCGGTAGCTTGGACCCTGCTCCCGTCACCGGTGGACGACTATTTTTTATATTTTAAATGTTTTATTTGTCTATAATATGTATGTATTTAGAAATATATAAGTATGTTTATCAGTTGTCTAGTACCCATAACACAAGCTCTGCTTAGCTTGGGACTAGATGGCGTTGTGTGATAGTTGTGGAATATTATTATTATTATTATTATTTGTGAGTTTTATATGAAATATTTAAAAATGTAAATTGTATGTATATCAATGAATAAAGGAAATAATAATAATAATATTTATTTTCACCACAAAAATTAAACAATAACATAATTACATGACTGGATAGGCTTAGTATACATTTTTAATATGGAATCCTCTGTTGCCGAACTAGGACGGATCCTGTATCTCGGCAAGCAGCGCCATCCCCTAACAGATTTCACTACAATGTTTATAAGCCAGACTAGACATACCACTTGCATCTATTAATGATAATTAATTAATTATTTCTGACATTCACATTTACATTACTATACATAATGTATGGGAGGGAGCACAGGTCTTAAAACTGCATAACAATGCAACTTTGTTTTATTTTTATAAATAAAAATCATCGTTCGAAAGCAGGCAGGCAGTGTGGTGGTTAATCAGTTTAGTAAGTTCACATATTTTGACCAGCAACTACGGAACCCTACATTGTGCGTGGTCCGACATGCACTTGGCCGTTTTTTTTTTGACATAATATTTTAGACAAGAATCATACTGAATAACTTTCGTCAATATGTTCTTCGTTGAAACCAACAAGCTGCATGCAGATTTTTCTGAAATTTTCAATTAAATAGCAGATTTTTCTCAAACTGGAAAACCATTTTGAGAAAAATCTGCTATTTATTTGGCGATAGACATACCTACTCGTACCTTCTGGGCAATATAGTATGAAAAATGATAATTTTCATAAACTTACAATTATTCCATTGAAATAGGAAAAACGCGACGAGGAGCCAAAACAGTTGGGTATGAAGAACATGCTGGGTGCGTTCGTAGTGCTTGGTGTTGGGTGCGTCATAGGACTGTTCATGTCTATCGTAGACATGCTGTGGGGGGTGTTCAAGAGATCCGTCAAATATAGCGTGAGTACCTAATACTTCTTCTCCTTAGCGTGTGGGTATTAAGGTCTAACGACTCCACACACCCTAGTGTCAGACATGGTTTGACGACCGCCAATTTGGCTGCCGGGACCATCGGCTTATCATCTTTTTATCAAAAAATCAAGTGATTCAAGCCTACAATGTTCTAGCCAAACTGGAAACAAGTTTACAAAGTGTGCTTTCCGTGAGACTCGAACTCACCACTACCGGATCACAAAGCAAACGCCTAAACCACTCGAGTTCACCAGAAGAACTTTACAGACGCTGATGTAAAAGTCAAAATATGTTTGACAAGTTGTGTTCGAGTCTGGGGTCGGCAAAGTGTTATTGGGTTATTCCAATAGAAATTTCTCAATTATTAGGTACACCTCTGCCTTCGGGGGTTACAGGCGAGATGTTATGAGTCATTTTAAAGTATTCACTATCTCAGACGAAAATATAAACCTTTATATAATAATTATATAATCGCAATATTATCTTACTATTGTATAAAATCTGGTTCTTCTATCCTAACAGACAGATGTGTAAGTTGCTGGGGAGTTTGAAGGGTGGGCGTTTTGGGGGACTGTGTCTTGTAGAATTTGACGTTCGAAAAGTGCTGATTATCAACCTAATTTAAATAAATGGCTTTTGATTTTGATTATGATATGCTAGTTTCTTAATAGACGAGGTGCTATAAAATAAATTATCACCGCTAACGCTATGTGTAGAGTGACGACAATATTAGATCACAAGTGTTTGTAATAGCACTTGATGAAACTAGAGTGTCTGCGACAAACAGAAGTACTCTTGACACATTGTTAATTGTTGTTTTCTCGCAAATTGCTCTAAAACTGGTTCATGATGTCGCAACAGCTTGACTTGTGTCCAATAGTTTCTTAAAAATATTCTAGTTCTTCATCGAATTGCTCCCGACCAACAAGAACTGTGACTAGTAATCTTCACAGTGATGATAATGGATCCGGGCAATTTAAAACTGGTCGCCACTACCTACTTTTTATATTTATTTTATTTTAAAATGTTTGTTTAATGATTTTTTATATATATGTATAAATGGATTATACACTTCTCATCAAAAAAATCGAAACACCTCGCAGTTTATGATTTGATAAGGATTATCAGAAAAATGTGTATATTTAGGAATAAATGTAAAATGTCATTTAATAGTGAGTAGTATGAGGTTTTTAAATCCTAATGTTAATGTTCTAAATTCAAATGAAGTCTTCATAGGTTTCGTATTTTGTATAATGAGTAATTTTTACCCTGTATGGAATATGAAGGAAATGGGTAAAACAACACGCGTAAATGAAAAAAAAATGTAAGAAACGTTAATTTAATAACTTGTATTCCCTCCGCGAGCTCTTATTACTGCTTCCATACGGTTCTTCATCGATCGGATGAGAGTCACGATCACATGTTGTGGTATATTATCCCATTCCTCTTGGATTGCATTTTGCAGCTGGCTAAGTGTTTCTGGGGCTGGATCTCTTGCTCGAATTCGTCTCTTTAATTCATCCCATAGATGTTCAATGGGATTCATGTCCGGGCTTCTTGCTGGCCATACCATAATGGAGATACCGACTTCGGTAAGATAATCTCGTACGACGCCCGCGGTGTGAGCTCTAGCATTGTCGTGCATGAATATGAAGTCGTTGCCAATAAAATGTGCATAGGGCATCACATGAGGTTCAAGACACTGTTCGATGTACCGATGAGAGTTTAGTGCAGGCAGCCGTGGCCCAGACACAAAGGCAAGTTCTGTCTTACCGTCGGCGCTGATTCCTCCCCAAACCGTCCACGAACCGCCACCATAGCTGACCTTTTCTTCAATGCAGCATTGTGCAAAGCGTTCTCCATCTCTTCTGTAGACCTTGTTCCTTCCGTCGTTACCATACAGCATAATTTTACACTCATCAGAAAACAGTACTTTGCTCCACTGAAGGTATGACCAAGTTAGGTGCTCGCGTGCAAAGTTAAGGCGCGCTCTTCGATGGTCTGTAGTTAATTTCGGCCCATTCGCTGGCTTATGCGGTGCCAATCCGCGTTCCTTCAACCTTCTTCTTATTGTAGAGTCACTTACAGCTACTCTTCGTACAACGCGAAGCTGCTGCTGCAGTTGAAAAGCGTTAAGGCGTCGATTTCGTAAAGAAGTTGTTACAATAAATCGATCATCTCGCTCAGAAGTGACCCGATTCCTGCCAGATCCTGAACGGCGCGTGAACGAACCAGTCTCCCGATAGCGTTTGTAGACTCTATGAACAGATGATAAGCTTAGATGCAATCTTGCAGCCACAACACGCTGACTAAGTCCAGAATCCAGCAATGCCACCACTTGGGCGGCTTCTGCGGGCGAAGTATCCATATTATGTTTTAGAAAAAAAGTTTTTTCAGACGTCCCAAAGTCACAGTAAATGAAATAAGAAACAAAAAGTTTAAAGACAAGCGCTAATTTTTAGTTTTTAAACGAGAAACGTACTCCAACCCTAAATACACATTGTCTCAAAACAGTGATTAATTTCATTTATAGGATAAACAAATGAAATTCTAATTTCGAATTTTGATTTTTTTCTTCTTACTGTAATGACCAAACTGCCAGCTACACAATAATGTTTTTTTTTCATGGAATTAATTCTCTTTTGTAAAAAATTAGGACAAAAACAATAAAAACGAAAGTGTTTCGATTTTTTTGATGAGAAGTGTATTTTATTTTTAAGTCATATCCGTTATCATCCTTGTAAGATACAATCGGTCAGCAAAAGCGAAAAAGTTGACAATGACCTACATATTCACACAACATCACGCAAAACCCCCGGACGGTTAGGCAGAGGTGTATCTAATAGTACACCTACATTTGGCCTGTTATGTGCAAGCCCCATGGGGCGGGGCGTGCCTATTGTCATCAACCGTGCACAAATGCAAAGACTCCGTGGCGAGGAGAAATTTCTAACGGAAAAACCCAATGACAGCGCTAATTTACCCGATCTGGGAATCAAACTCATTACCTCATGAACAGCAGTCACGCTTGTGATCACTAAGCCAACGAGGCAGTCAACCAACCAACTTTTTTGCATCGATAAAAGTGACCATCAAATCGCTAACAACGGCCAAACTCCAAGTTAATCTCTTATTTTCATTTCTTACAGACAAAATTCAGCTACGAATTAGTAGAAGAGCTTAAGTTTGCGTTAAAATTCAGTGGCAATATAAAACCAGTGAGGCGACAGAAGAAATCCGAGGATGGAAGCTTCGAGGCATTAGCGGAAGCCGAAGGGAAGGATGACATACGCTCTCTTCATTCGATTCGTTCTACTGAAACACATCGGACTCAACACTCGCATCAATCCAGACACTCTAGACACTCGTCACGCAGTCTAAGTGTGGCGTTTGCTAAACGACGATCTTATAGCTAAATTGATACTGAGTTTTTAAATGGACATGGTCACTAACATTATAATTAACACTGAAAATCGGATATTAAACATGTTTACTATTTGTTAGAAGTCCCCGATATTTCGGCGCTGTTTCAAGAACCGTGATAAATAAAACTGAAGTTATTGTGGATGTTTGAATGGACAAATCGGACTACCCCATTTCTTGTTACCACTAAAATCAAAATCTTTCAAATAAAAAAACATGGTAAATATTTCGTTTTCAGTGTTAATGATAAATTGATACTGATGTAGACTCGACACTCTTTTCAATTAGAACAATGACGTTCCATGTGCTTCTTTTGGCTACGCTAATATCACATATTTAGAAAGTCGTATGATGGCAGCTCAGACCAAGAAAAAAAAAATAGACGGTGCGCCTCGAACACCAACAGTGAAGCCACAAAAACCACGCTACTACAAGTAAACATTAAAGTGTGGGTGGCTGTCCAAAGTTGTTTTTTTAACACAATGTAGCTAATACCTTTGTTTGTTGACAAAATTAAATTATTTATCATTTTGTTATTAACAAATTATAATTTGTTGTTAAAATAAAATAAATGTTTATTTAAAAATCGTTTGCTTCCTTTTCTAAGCATTTCTAAAAGTGTTTTATAAAACGGGAATTTCTTCCGGCAGCTACATAACGACTTGTTTTCCTCACATATGTCATCGCCTTATGGATTTATGTTTATTGTCAAGTGGGATAAAAAATGGGTCTCGGGTAATGCGCCCATTATGTCTGAAGGCGACATTCAGTAACCTCGACCTAATGACAACTCTTTATGAATAAGCTTAATAACTCCAGCTGCTGTATACATCCGTATGTGCCTATTGGCCTTGTTTTGTTCCTTCTCCTGCTGACGATATGGAGGAAAGTGGCTATTATGTTTTTCCTACTCCTCCGCTGTTCTTTTCTGATTAATTTCATTGCGAGGTCCAATATACAGTTAAATTGTTTCTCTGGGATTTCGACGAGCTTTATTGTCTCCATTGGTCGATGGTCGCCACTGTTGATTAGGGCTTTCAGATGTTGCAGTTGTTCGAGAATAGTGTGGCAGGCTTGTCCCAAAAACAAAGCTTAGTTACCATGTTAATATGAATCCTATTGTTAATTTCGTGATGGGTGCAGATCAGCGAAAGTAGGTATTAGTTATCTAGTTTCGTGTGTTTTATCTAGATCAGTTCTCTTATAATAAGAGTTCATTACAACGCAACGTTTTATATCAATAAACTTCTAATCACTCCTCTAATTGACGTGCAGCCTATTGGAAGTCTTCAACAAGCAAAGAATCCCAAAACAATAGAAAACTTGTTCAATCAAGTATCACCAACGATAATCTTTTCCCGATATAATTCAACAATGACACTCGGGAACGGCTTTAAGTGTTTTCCGTAAAACATAATGTTATTGATTTTAGATCTGGTGATAGACTTTTACTAGCATTTTTATTCGTTACTTGCTTGAAGTATCCTGTACGTCGTCGGCACGTTGGTAGTGTCCTGGCGTTATCAACTACTAATGAGGAGTTATGAGGGTCAAAACTGCAAGATCCAAATATTCTCTGGTTGCATGGTTTGCAGAAGTATAATCATAATAGCAAAACACTTTCCGCAAGGAGAAATAAACTATTGGTTGCATTTATGACACGAGATAAGAGAATTGGTCTATTAAAGGCCTTTACAAGCCAATTTAAGTACAGCTAGCTAGAGGCTGTTATGTTTTTGGCAAGCATTTTGGTAAAAGTGCTGCCACGAGAGTAATGCTGAGATAGTTATAGTATAACATGGGGCTTAAACATAACTGTCAAAATGTGGGAGTACTGATCTGTACACCTCTGCCTAACCCTTCTGGTATTACAGGCGTGATGTTATGTTGTATTCAAAAATTCTTCGTATCAGCAGCACATTTTCTAAGAAGGTACAAAGTTTTGATACATAAGGCCATTATTTCAGTGTCCGGCGTGAAATGGAGACCGCACCGCGACCTCTGTGACCACGGTCTTTCACTGTGGTTCCATTAGCCTAACAAATAACCCGACACCAACTTATAAGTTTACACGTAGTTGTGGTGTAAGTTAATAAATTACAATGAGAGAATTATGATCTTGAGTCCAATTAATAATTTGTACAATGGATCGAAATAAATTGCATCGGAGTATTGTTTATCAGCAGAGTATCTACAGTCATTAAATAATTAACTAGTGACAAGTCTTTTTCTGTGAAGGTTCAATACTACTCATTACTTCTGCAATCCTAAATGTTTGAAGAGATTACTGTGTGTTTCCTTTCAACATGTTTTCCTCGGAGCTTTAAATTTTTTATACCCCCATACCATTCCATGCAAACGTGATTTATCACTTAAAAAATAAATAAATCGTTTTCCACAAACAATTTTTGCTTATTGTTATTTAGTGTGATGTACAGAGTGCTTGATTGACGTCTTCCGTAAGGGTACGTTTACACTTAATATTACTATCTACGCTGTATACGATACAAAGAGCACAAGCACAACTTGCATTACGGAATAAAAATTCAGAAAAAAATAACAAAAAGTATGTATAAAACCTCCGCCTTCTTTTTCAGTGGCCAATTGTCAACAGCCCTGAAATATAAGGAATGACCCCAAGGAGTGGCGGGTTCTCAATCAAGGTCTTTCATTACCGTACCCTCCTCACTCTCGACACATTACAAGGACGGACAGTCCCTCATTTCTCAAACCATGTACTAATTAACAACTTGACGTACTATCCACTAGTTCGTGGACAAGGAATTGAGACTATTTGTACAAAAAAAAAGGAGAATGTGGCCTGTATTATTTGGAAACCACGTCAGAAGAAGTCAGTCTTCTTCAGTCTATACAAATTTGTCCATTATGACGTAAAACGAGGTGAGTAGAAACTCTCTCGACACCCCTCGGTGTTGAAAGAGATTTTAAAGTTGAATTAAAATTACATGTTGCCAAAAACTTATCGTAATTACAAAGTACTAGCGGATGTCAAGCGGTTTCACCCGCGTAGTTCCCGTTCCCGTAGGAATACAGGGATAAAAAGTACTAAAAGGTAGCCTATGTCACCCAGAGTAGTGTAGCTTCCCAACAATGAAATAGTTTTTTCATTACTCATACTCTGAAAGTAGGTCATAACATGCCTGCGGAGCGGTTTGAAAGTACTTCTTTTCAGCCCTAAGGAGAATTGCTTTCAACTGACAGCTGACAAATTATTTAAAAAAAAACTCGGTCTATTTTCACATTTTATTAAACCATGTTCCAACTTTTTATACAGCCACTCAATTACAGCGCGATTTAAAATTAAAATAACAAAGTTAACTTAAGCATAAAATTATATTATGACTTTAATATAATTTACTTTTAACTATTTCTCTAAAATAACATAGATTTCGACAAAATGCTTGCCTTTTTTTGAAATGATGAACATGAAAAATACTGGCTGTATAGCAGGACGATCAGAGGACAAAAAAAAAACAAAATAAGCGAGAAAGCGACAACATCCGATCAACACGAATTTTTTCTTTAGTTATTAATTTATGTTCTTATTTTCCTCGTATTCATAATGAAAAGCACAGTGTTTACCTCGGGTAGATTACTTATTAAGTCCCTCGAACTATTAGCGCCCTCACTACGTTACGGGCGCCAAACCCCGTCTCGGGACTAAATAAGTAACTTTCACCCCTTGGATAACAATGTACTATTCAAATCGGTCCAGTTGTTTTTAAGTTTAATAGATTACAAAAATACACTCTTTATAATATTAGTATAGAAAATAAAATAGATTAATTCTTGGTTACCTATCAAATTAATTCAATATTATAATCCCTTACAAACGTTTGTCTCTTTCACCCTGTTTTACTGCAATTTAGAAAACTCTTTAGAGGTGTTGAGTTGTATACCTACAAGAAAAACTAAGTATTTTTAATAACTATTTTGAAAGAAGATACCCAGTCTTTCAACGCTTAGATCTTTAATTTCAAGACGTACATTAGTATTCCTATTGTTTTCCACAAAAAACACCAGCTTACTTTGTCATAACACATTTATTTGGGTGTGAAAAATACAATAGAGTCAACACAGACCAAATACATAAAATACCAAATTATTACCTATTCGAGCTTCACATTTAAGCTAGACGCGTGTTAATTAGGCTGCGGTTTAATTATTATCCATAGCGGTCAGCCCACAGCCACACTGAATCCATTTGAAGTGCCAACAAAGGGATATATAGTATTGAATTCTATTCACAGAGGAATTTCCACCGTATAAACCAAGGAAAACGAAAAGTAAATTAAATTTTGAGTACCAAGATATTGTATAAAAGGTATGGATATATAAAAATATATACAGTATCAAGATATATAAAAGGGACCCAGGTAGAAAGGAAACCCTAGTTTATAAATAGCATAGACGCTACAGTTTATATTACATTGCACTTTTTAAGCTATATTTCCTCATTTTAGCCATCTGCACCGCATTACTTTGTCTCCTACTCAATTGCAAAGTATGACGAGAATGGTTCGACCTCTCTGAGCGTGGGGTCGGTGATGGATCTGGCCGATCATCATCATCATCAGGACGTTCTGGATCTCCTTCGTTCTTCTCATCACCTCCTTTCGATCCCCCAGAACCACTGCCCGTGGATTCTCTGTGACGAACAGGCTTCGTGTCTCCGCTGAAGCTTAGTATGAATTTCAATTCAGCTATCAATTCTTCTCTGAATGATACCTGTAATTTGTTTAGAATTAGAATTCAATACAGAGTGGTTACGACAGGTTATAAGAAAAAAACAAGTTACGAAACTTATGGATAGGATATGACACGGGTTAAAGAGATATTTAATGATTACTTAAGCCGTCACTTAGTAAAGGTTTGACATATTTTTCTATGAGAAAATTGTAAGTGATGGCCTAAGGAATCATTAAAGCTCTCATAGTGCGGCAGTTAGATGCCTATTATGAAAAAGCTTTAAAGGAATTAGGGTAGAACTTACCAATTTTAACAATAGGAACTACGGAGAATGACACGAAGCGACAATATTTTGGTGAAGGGTCACACCGGAACATGCAATTCTGGTAAAACGAAAAAAAAAAATGATCAAAGAAATAACTCAAAGTAATGATGGGGTCACGCAATCGTACAAAAAGGATCACTTTTTCAGGGAACACAGAAATAATCATAAAAGCTGATAAATAGTGGTTGATCATGTTCGTCAAAGGAAACAAGATAACCTTACTACAAAAAAACTAATATTTCCCAAGGAAGTAAAAAAAAACATGCCACCAAATCCATAAACATATTCCCCACACTATCTCAACTAAACGCTCATCTATCTCACTGACTTCTAAAAAGCAAGCTGAGACACGTAAAACCATTAAAGAGTCACAAAGTAATGAATATTAATGGCATGTAGTACCTTCATCTTGCGGGATATCATCCATACATCGAACACCATTTCAAAGAAGGCACAGACGACGGCCATGCCCGAACCGGCCGCGAGTACAATGAACACTCCTCCTACGTTCGCGAGAACTAAGGGCTGGGCTTCACCGCCGCCTGCGTCGTCATCCTGATCAATAGAGCTTTGTTAATGGTTCAGAGGATTGCGAGCGATAGCATCTTTTATGTTAAAGGATTTGACGTGTTTATTATTTTGGGAATTTGATGTTATACTAAGATAAATGCAAATAGGGTGTGACGAGATGGAGTCAAATACAACACATCTGGCCCATTTTAATATTAAGATACTTATGCAATGTTTTGGCATTTGATATTTTTAGTACGCTGTACTTTTGCACCGCTAAGTAAAGTCCTCCCACAATTTCTTCCACGTGCTGTACCAGCCCTCGCTGTAAGCGTCTAAACCGTCTCGCGACGTTTTCCTGGACCGACTTCGTGTGGAAACTTTGTTCAGCGATCATCGTGCATGCGGCTGACGTAAGCCACCCAATCCCGTTTTAGCCTAGCAGCCTTCTTGCCAACGTCCATTACGTAACGCAAAGTGTTATTTTGACTATGGTCATGATTTCACTTTGGAAAAGTAACAAGATAGTATTCATCATTAAAAAGATATCACGCCAGTGGAGCTCTGAGCACAGCTTGTTGGTTCTCAGGAAAATAAAATCATACTCAAATAATTATAGTAAAGTTGAAGCATACCGCACAAGCACCGCCTCCTCTTTTTTCTTTCCACCACTTATCTTTCATCCTCGTTAGCTTTCCTTCTTCTTGTAGCTGTAGAATAGACTCACTCATCGGTTGGCGATACGGTGAATCTGGATAAAGAACATAACATTACGCCTTTAATCTCTAAACGGTTAGGCAGAGGTGCAGGTACGTAGCAGACCACCCACTTTTGCCAGTTATTTTATTTGTTTTAGGACTCAAGGTAATTAACCGATTACAAGTCCAGACACTGTGGCTGCTACTGAAAAAATCTAGATAGAAAAGCCCAATAACACTGCGCTCAGGCTGGCAATCGCCCCCTAGGCATGCTTAGCAGAAGCACTGGTGATCACTACACCAATTGGGCAGCCAGATATACACACATCAAAAGTGTCTAGGGATCAACATATATTTTTGCAATAACTTTTCTCCTGATTGATATTAATTAAAATTTTCTTTAAGGATTCATCAAATAAAGTGTTTTCGTTTGTCACAGTAACGATAAACCAAGTCACCTTTGCATTAATAAAGAAATTTGCCATTTTCCTAATAAAGGGATTTTTGACATTTGAACCACTAACATTAAAGTTCGAAAAAAAGACTGAAATAACAGTTTTCTTTAAAATTTTATTGGGTAACTTAAACAATTAATATTCCGTGTTTCTACCGCGAACACTAACAACACAAGAACATCGGTTTGGCATACTCAAAATGAGTTCATCCAAATCACGCTGTGGAATGGCCGCCCATGTTCGTTGCAACAACAAAAAAAGGTCTTCTTGCGACTGGATACCCTCCATATTCGGCAGAGCTCTTCTCTGTAGCATATCCCATGCATGCTCAATCGGGTTCAAGTCTGGCGACTGAGCAGGCCAGGGCAGGACATTGATGTTAGCTGCGGCGAGAGTCTGTCTTACAACTCTTGCGGTGTGCGGTCGTGCATTATCATGCATTAACTGAAATAAGGGACAGATTTGCACTTGTAGAGGAACGATGACGTCTGATACAATAGTCTCAGCATAAATTTGAGCGTTGAGGTTGCCTCTGATCCAAATCAACTCAGTTCTTCCGCCGATCCAAATACCCGCCCATACCATGATGGTTCCACCACTATAAGGATGGACTTCCTGGCAGGATTTTAATCGCAGTTGGCGTCCAGGGGTTCTCCAGTGTCGTATACGTCTTGTATCCGGTCTCATACCAAAACGAGACTCATCAGAAAAGCACACGAAACGCCATTGTTCTTCTGCCCAATTTCTGTGTTCAAGAGCCCATTGATATCGAATCCTACGATTGTGCATTGCTATAGGTGGTACCCGTAGCGGTCTTCGGGAATGAAGGTTCACTTCATGCAAGCGGTTTCTGACTGTTTGGTCGCTAATTAAGTTCCCTGAAGAGTGATGAAGCCTCACGGCTAACATCATGGCGGTTATTGTTGGAGCTCTTCGAGTTAAGATTTGAATGTATCGGTCTTGTCTCCGTGTGGTGCAGCGATACCGTCCTCCATGGCGCTCAGCCACGGTACCAGTGCTTCGGTAACGTGTCCAAAGTCGACTGATAACACTCTGACTTGTATTCAGAGCTAAAGCCACAGTACGTTGCCGGGAACCAGCTTCTATCATTCCCACGGCTCTAAGCATTTCTTCCCTGCTTAAATGACGTCGCCGCTCCATAATAACGTTGGTTTTAATCAGTAGTAGGGAAACAGTAGCACTAATAATGTCTTCAATGCGTTGTATGTTTTTATAGGGAAAATATTGACCGCTGATTTTCATCTTTTACTCGAATTTGATTCACAGTTTCTGATTCAAATTATGAAATGCACCAAAAAGGATCCATATAAATTTATAAAATCATAAATTTATTACAAAGCCACATCTCAATCTCAAGAAATCCGCATAAAAATGCTTGATCCCTAGACACTTTTGATGTGTGTATATGATTATGATTATTATGATATTTTTTATTCCTTTATTTAACTTTTTACATATAAATTATATTTTTAAATATTCCCATACAAATTAATATAGAAAAATATAAAAAATAGTAGCCCACCGGTATCGGGAACAGGGTCCAAGCTACCGGCAGTCAGGGCTCCAGAGAAAGAAACCTCCTAACAATGCGAGCCGTGTCCAGATATTATTATTATTTTCTTTATTTATTTATTCACATAAAATTTACATTTTTAAATATTTCATATAAAACTCATAAAAAAACATTTAAAAATATAAAAAATAGTCGTCCACCGGTGACGGGAGCAGGGTCCAAGCTACCGGTGGTTAGGGCTCCAGAGACAGGAACCTCCTCACAATGCGAGCCGTATCGAGGAGTACTGCCTTCTGAATCAGGCTCTTGATCCAACCGCCGAGCGAAAGTTTGGACAGGTGGTCGTCCAGACTCTTGGCTATAAGGCCATTGGCCGTTACGACTATCGGCACAATGATAGCCGAGTTCACATGCCACATATCGATTATTTATTATTTATTATTTATTATTTATTATTTATTATTTATTATTTATTATTTATTATTTATTATTTATTATTTATTATTTATTATTTATTATTTATTATTTATTATTTATTATTTATTATTTATTATTTATTATTTATTATTTATTATTTATTATTTATTATTTATTATTTATTATTTATTATTTATTATTTATTATTTATTATTTATTATTTATTATTTATTATTTATTATTTATTATTTATTATTTATTATTTATTATTTATTATTTATTATTTATTATTTATTATTTATTATTTATTATTTATTATTTATTATTTATTATTTATTATTTATTATTATTATGATTTTAGCCTATAAAGGGTGAAAAATTACCCTTAGTGCAAACGAAAGGCACTTGTTCTCCCCACCACTGCGATATTTTTTTTGTTCTAGACCATGCCTGGGAACCCACTAGGTACGGAAATATTGAGGGTCAAAGTTCCAAATTTTGCGCAGCTGTTTTTGTAAATACTAGTTTTTCAGGTTATAACTTTACTTAAATTACCTCCGTCATGGAGGTAATTTACTATTCAAATCATTCACTAGCACAATGTTTTAGGCTACATTGATTTTTACCCTCAGACCGAGAAAAAGAGATAGGCGGCGCGCCGTGAACACCAACAGTGAAGCCACAAAAACCACGCTACTACAAGTAAACATACACATTTTTACTTGTAGTAGCGTGGTTTTTGTGGCTTCACTTTTGGTGTTCGCGGCGCGCCGTCTATCTCTTTTTCTTGGCTTCTTTTTTTTTTGAATTCATACTCTACATAAACGATTTACCTGAATACGTTCACCAACCAATAGCACTGTTTGCAGACGACAGTACTGTGACGATACCATGTAAAAGTGTAGAAACGTATGAAAGTGACATTAACAATAGTTTAAAAAATGTTGTTAATTGGCCAAATGAAGCCAATAAATTGAAAATAAATTTGAAAAAAACCAAATTTATACATTTTAGTCAGCGGATTCCTAAAATTAGTCCCAATATACGCTACAACAATGAAGTAATAGAAGAAGTAGAAAATATTAAATTTCTGGGACTCGTAATAACCTGAATTGGAAAGCACATACTGATACCTTAAGTAAGAAAATCAGTAACTCCGCATACGCTCTATATTGACTATCACCAATAATTTACATGGATGCACTTATTACTGCTTATTATGGTATAGTGACTTCTACTTTTTTTTTTTATAAGTAAGACTATACTAAATATATAAACTAAACTAACCTAAAAACAAACTAACTATAAAAGGGCATCGAAAAACTCCTCCTCAACGCTGTCAGCAGGTAAAGTGCCCAAGAGACTGGCAGCGTTGCCGCGTATGGTATAGTAGAATCCCACCTACGTTACGGAATAATACACTTCTCATCAAAAAAATCGAAACACTTTCGTTTTTATTGTTTTTGTCCTAATTTTTTACAAAAGAGAATTAATTCCAAGAAAAAAAAACATTATTGTGTAGCTGGCAGTTTGGTCATTACAGTAAGAAGAAAAAAATCAAAATTCGAAATTAGAATTTCATTTGTTTATCCTATAAATGAAATTAATCACTGTTTTGAGACAAATGTGTATTTAGGGTTGGAGTACGTTTCTCGTTTAAAAACTAAAAATTAGCGCTTGTCTTTAAACTTTTTGTTTCTTATTTAATTTACTGTGACTTTGGGACGTCTGAAAAAACTTTTTTTTCTAAAACATATGGATACTTCGCCCGCAGAAGCCGCCCAAGTGGTGGCATTGCTGGATTCTGGACTTAGTCAGCGTGTTGTGGCTGCAAGATTGCATCTAAGCTTATCATCTGTTCATAGAGTCTACAAACGCTATCGGGAGACTGGTTCGTTCACGCGCCGTTCAGGATCTGGCAGGAATCGGGTCACTTCTGAGCGAGATGATCGATTTATTGTAACAACTTCTTTACGAAATCGACGCCTTAACGCTTTTCAACTGCAGCAGCAGCTTCGCGTTGTACGAAGAGTAGCTGTAAGTGACTCTACAATAAGAAGAAGGTTGAAGGAACGCGGATTGGCACCGCATAAGCCAGCGAATGGGCCGAAATTAACTACAGACCATCGAAGAGCGCGCCTTAACTTTGCACGCGAGCACCTAACTTGGTCATACCTTCAGTGGAGCAAAGTACTGTTTTCTGATGAGTGTAAAATTATGCTGTATGGTAACGACGGAAGGAACAAGGTCTACAGAAGAGATGGAGAACGCTTTGCACAATGCTGCATTGAAGAAAAGGTCAGCTATGGTGGCGGTTCGTGGACGGTTTGGGGAGGAATCAGCGCCGACGGTAAGACAGAACTTGCCTTTGTGTCTGGGCCACGGCTGCCTGCACTAAACTCTCATCGGTACATCGAACAGTGTCTTGAACCTCATGTGATGCCCTATGCACATTTTATTGGCAACGACTTCATATTCATGCACGACAATGCTAGAGTTCACACCGCGGGCGTCGTACGAGATTATCTTACCGAAGTCGGTATCTCCATTATGGTATGGCCAGCAAGAAGCCCGGACATGAATCCCATTGAACATCTATGGGATGAATTAAAGAGACGAATTCGAGCAAGAGATCCAGCCCCAGAAACACTTAGCCAGCTGCAAAATGCAATCCAAGAGGAATGGGATAATATACCACAACATGTGATCGTGACTCTCATCCGATCGATGAAGAACCGTATGGAAGCAGTAATAAGA
This sequence comes from Diarsia rubi, assembly GCA_932274075.1. Taxonomy (NCBI): domain Eukaryota; kingdom Metazoa; phylum Arthropoda; class Insecta; order Lepidoptera; family Noctuidae; genus Diarsia; species Diarsia rubi. The sequence continues at coordinate 10,110,956 of OW026424.1, read as the reverse complement.
GCTCGCGGAGGGAATACAAGTTATTAAATAAACGTTTCTTACATTTTTTTTTCATTTACGCGTGTTGTTTTACCCATTTCCTTCATATTCCATACAGGGTAAAAATTACTCATTATACAAAATACGAAACCTATGAAGACTTCATTTGAATTTAGAACATTAACATTAGGATTTAAAAACCTCATACTACTCACTATTAAATGACATTTTACATTTATTCCTAAATATACACATTTTTCTGATAATCCTTATCAAATCATAAACTGCGAGGTGTTTCGATTTTTTTGATGAGAAGTGTATTTTGGGGAAATTCAGTCGAAAGAGAGACAGTCTTTAAAGCCCAGATAAAATGTTGACGTGCCATGTTCAAACTTCAATACTTAAAACAGCACAAAATATTGACACTCCCTAGCCTGTACATAATGGAGGTAGCTGTATTTGTGAAGTCGAACCCAAATCGTTTTAAATTTTTGGCTGACGTAGTTCCACGTAATAGACGCGACAATAATCTAATATGTTCCTATCCCGCCAAAACGGCACTGATGCGCAAGAGTGTCTACTGCATGGCTTCGACCATTTTATAACAAATTACCGAAACAATGGAGGGAGTTGCCGCTGTCATTGTTTAAAAACAGGCTCCGAAACTTTTTGACTAATAAAACTTCTTCGAATTCCTCAATGAGAAAGATTTTATGAATGATAAATTTACTTAAATAATTGACATATTCAATAAATCATAATTTTATTCTTTTTGACATTATTGAAATCAGACATAAATATTTTTTTTTTGTTTTGTGTCTTTTGTTCAATGTATTATGAATTTGCCTCAATCTTTGACATTTACCAAAAAATCATTTTTTATCTTTTTGACATGAATTTTTCGCTTTATATAATGAATTGATCTCTTTCACAAATTATTCAATTTATTTATTTTATTTGTAATTCTAATGATTAATAATTTAATTTTAATGTAATTAATTATAGTCCAGCTTTGTACAATATTTTTGACAAATGCACTCTATTCGGTTCAATAAATTGTTTTGCAATTAGGTATCTATATAACTTGTGATTTAAAACAGTGAAACTACACTAATTGCTTTTATTGTGTTAGCGTAAAATTATAATTTTTGCATGCCTTTTGGTAAAATATGGCAGAACCTCTCCCATCCACCATCTTATTCCCACATCATCATCATCTCTCTCCTCCATCTTATTTGTTTATATCACCATGTACTGTACCCATATTTGCAAAATAAACACTTACTTACTTGGTCTGAGGTTTTACCCTAAAATGAGATTTTTGACCCCAAAAAAGAAAGTCGTTTCCCAGCAAACATTTTTGCGTAGGGGTACTTAGTTTGATGTACAGCATGCTTGGTTTACGTATGTGTGAAGGGTTAATTTACACCCTGTATATTATTAATGACGAGAAAACCTTTACTAAAACTTCAATAGAAATAAAATAATAGAATGTCTTACTTTTCTTCATAGCGATTCCATATCCTTTACTATCCAATAGGCCGCCGACTTGTGCCACGTCACAGTTTCTTTCAACCATGTACTCGATTGAAGTTGATTCCATTAGAAATGCATAGTTTTCGGAGTCAGATTTCACCCTGAAGAAAACGAAAGATTTGCATGAAGCATTTCATAAAGACTGACAAAAATGTACTGTTTTAGAATACGTAGGCTTATCAACTAAACATCACGCCTGTAATCCCCGAAGAGTTAGACAGAGGTGTACTTACAGTACACCGATGTACAGTCACCTGCAAAATTGCATGGATACCTTAGTGTGTATTTTCCTGTGAACGTTTAAAGTCGATAACTAGTTTACGTTAGGTGGCGTCATTTCCCGACGAGACACAAAGAGACACCGCGGCCTCGGCGCAAGGGTTAAGAAGGAACATGGATGGTTTTTTTAGTCAGTAGAAGTCTGCAACTCCCTTTCGCTCTGCCCAAAGAATGGCATCATTTCTCGCTTCACACGATTTTAGTTCTGAATTGTCCATGCATTTTTGCAGGTTATGTTTAAGTATCATGTAATAGGAGGCGTGCCTATTGTAACAACCAGGCTCAGATCAAGAGAAAGTTCTAATAGAAAAACCAAATAACAATTTGCCTGACCCGGGAATCGATCCTCATACTCAGCAGTCACGATTGCTACAATTAGACCAATAAGACAGTCGTAATAACGTAGGCTTATTATCGTGTTCTTTAAAAACCTGCAGCAGTACCAAGTGAAATAACTTTATTATGCTGTTTATATTTATAAAAATGTCTATAAATACTCACCTGTCCAATCCTTCATTATTGGAAGCTGTTTGATATTCAGGATGATCATCCATATAATGATACATTTTCTGGTAAAGTAAATTATCTGACTCCTAAACACAAAATAAAAGTGAAGTTAATTTGATTTTCACCAGTATACATTTCTATTTATCAAGGACATTTCCGTAGATATTCAGTTTATTATTCATAGAGCATTTCTATTACCTTAAAAAACATGAAGGTAGCACCTTCATTCTTGGCTCCGTAAGTTATTCCGTACGGGTTATTTGCAAGATCATTAACACTTTTAATAGCATAAAACTTGGATTCAACCGTAAGGAAGGCAGCAAGGTTGGCAGTGTAAGATGAAACCATGATTAAAGTGAAGAACCACCACATACTTCCAGCCATTCGAGTTGATACAGCTCTAAAACATGGAGGTAACTTTTATTTTCATTTTGATATTATTAAACATTGCATTTTAAATTTAAAATTAATAGGGCGTAAAGGACAGACCTCCGCAAATTGACAGGGTGCATCGAGCTACTTATTTTGAATTATTTTCCACCACCACATTTTTTTTGCGTTTATTGATTATAAGAAAACTATGTTAATTGTTTAAAAACTATTAAATAAACTAACAAAAAATAATACAAGGGCAACAAAAAACTGTTCCTTAACGCTGTCAGCCGGTAATGTGCCCAAAAGACTGGCGGCATAGTCACGTTGTATGGCAACAATTAGCCTCTAGCCGGCCCTTGTGTCACGAGAAGCGTTAACTAAGCGTTTTGAAATTTTCTTGAACAGGCTTAAAGCTACCACATTTATTTGTATAATCATCTGTTACTATTCCTGTATTTCAATTAGAAATACACTCCATTTCATACGAGTAAAATTCAAAAACCAACAATGGATGTTGAAATACTCTAACGAACAACGCGTAAAATCGTCTATTCACTTTCTGCATAGCTACAGAGTTCCTGGAAGTGGAAGTCGTCGTGGCGCGTCAGTACGTGCGTTTTGCCACGGTAACGATACAATAGCGTATGAGGAAATAAAACAAATCCTTGGATTTATTTCTTGTACCGGTCGTCTTGTATGATTAACTGAATTCACCCTATCAGTCTGGGCATGGTTGTCTCTTACACCCTGTAAGTGTAAAAAACTGGGAACTAACATGGGTGCTATTTCCGATCCCTGAGTGAGTACACTTCCCAAAGTAAACCAAAACGAGTTGGCTAAGGTAAACTGATTATCCAACGTTTCAGGTTCTTCTATACACGGGTAAGGGTTTTGCCATTCCTCCGGTGCTAGTCGTCCTAATATAAATAATAGACCAGACACACCAACAAACGCTCCTGCCAGCCAACCCCAGACCTACAATGGTAAAATGAAGAGTTAAAATAACGCCTGTTATCTCCGAAGGGTTAGGCAGAGGTACCTATAAGTATACCTACATTCCGCAAGTTATGTTGAAGTTTAATAATAAGGAGCGGTCCTCTTGCCATCAACCGACACAAAGTTTTGCTTCCGGCATAAAAAGACTCCGTAGCTGCTACTGAGGAATTCCTGATAGAAAAACTGATAACCCGGGAATCGAACCCCGGACCGTTCAGCAGTTGCACTTGAGATCACTAGAAGACAATCAAATCGAATCGTCTTCGCAGAGTTAAATTTTTGTTAATATCTAGAAACAAAATGTTCATCAAAATACTTACTCCCATTGAAAATGGTGATATGAACGAGAAGAGATTTGGTGGTTCCTTTGTCGGTTTCTTATACAATATAGTTATACCTAAATTCATAAAAGGGCTGGTGAAGTCAACTGCTTTTTGTCGAGCTGCTGTTATAGTCAAATCCGTGATTGCGAAATCTGCTCTCTGTAACATAGAAACATTTTGACCACACGCTTCAACCAGGTCAATAATTACTTGGAACATCATGAGTTCAACTACTTAATACCGGATAAGAATTTGTCATATATTTTGTGAAATTGTTCCAAAATAAGGCAAATGATAATTACACCGTCCATTATTTTCTCCATCATGCCGTTCCATTTCTTTGTCTTCTTATTGTATGAGCCATACACGCCATCCTCTTGTATATCAAAAGTGTAATTAAATTCATTAATTTTTGCGAGTTCTTCAATAACTTCAATACCGAAACCTTCATATCGATTGTTACCTTCGAGTTTTATTGAGGATTCTTTGAGCATACCATATGGAGCACTCTACAAAAAAATCATTATTTTAGTTTGTTGCCAACATCATTATATACCTATTTATATATATAATTTGCTGAAGGGTCCTTAATTCTTACCAAAGCTGTAAGAACAATGAAATGTTTGCCTTTCATTGATTCTGATCCTTCTTGCTCTGCTGGTGAAACTTCATCCTTGGTTTCAACAAACCCGTCTTCTAATGTCCATGTTCCTACCTAAAGTAACATTTTGTTTTATTGTACGAGAATTGACGGTAAAGTTCATTTTCATTTCATTTTAACTATACCTTATCCAAACCATAAGGCATGATTTCAAGAACGTCTATTTCAAGCTCCGAGCGGAAGCCATCTTCGTCAAATTTTATCATTCCTGTCAAGCCATCAACTTCCATCTGAAATTAAGCACAAACTTGCAGGAGTAGAAAACAAAAACAATTTAAGTTTGTAAATTTTGGCCCTAAATTACTCACTGTTCTAATGTAATTCACAATGCTAGAACCATAAGCCCAACTTTCTTCGCCATCACATGTTATATTAGACCCCTCTTCTAGTTCCATAGTATTTAAAGTTGCAACAAATAAAGTAACAGCATCGTATATCAGCGCTAAATCTAGAGTCAGACCATTTTCTGCTATCGCATTTTCTATTTTGTTGTCAGACAGTTCGGCTACTTTCTCATTTAAAGATGTGATGAACTTTTGAATGGGCTCTAAGGTTGGATCGAACATGCGAATTCCTGAACATGAAAAACAATGTCATTATTGTAAGAAGTCAACATGTTTACGTCTCGAAAAATTGTGATATGACTAAGAGAATGAGCCTTCATTAATTTGAAATTTTAAATTGGATTGTAAGTTTTACGCACCTATTATACTAGATCCTCCATGTTTGTATGGATCTATGTCTATTGTTTGGAAATCAGGATTCATGATCAAGTAACTATGGTCGTCAGACATAATTCCCAATTGTTGTGCTTGTTCGAGTACTTTTGGCAATGTTTCCCTGCCACAGTTAATTACGTAGTTCACACTCCCCGACTTTTTTACAAACTTTAGTTGAGATCTACGATTTAAAACAAGTGAATGCATAAATTAAATTATGTATCCTCTCATCTTACTATAATTAAATCTAATTAGTTAGCTTGGGTCTTACCTGTTAAAACAAATGTATGTGTTAACGAATAAATAAATAAAATAAAATAAATAAATAAAATAATTAGAAGTTGCACCTGCCTGTAATCGTCACCATCAGGCAATTGAACAATGTTGATGAGAATTTTCTCACCCGTGTCTATATCCTGCATGGATAAGATATTGTCGAAAAATGGTAAGAGTTCGGCGCCTTCATAAATTATAGTAAAATCGGTCCACCCTTTCATTTCTATGAGGTCGGCAAACAGCTGTAAAAACATCACACAATATTGTTGTATTGTTTAATCAATACAGAAATTAGGAAGACCATAAACACTTTAACATAAAAAGATGTATAAAAAGGTCTCTTATTGAAAAACAACAACGTAAATACCTGTGAATAAGTCAAATGATGTGGGTACAGATTAACAACAGACCAGTTACGGTTTTGTGTTTCTATCGGATCTATAATAATGTGAGGTATCTCGAAGAAATCTGCTATAGACTGAATATGTTGTAGTGATGCCTTTTTCGTCGGACCAAATACTCCAAACACGTTACTCTGAAAATAAAAGGCTGATAGAATTCGCTTTTGAAATTAAATAAATTTTATGTTAACAATATTTTTGAAGTATGGAGAAACCCTAAATGAATAGCAATAAGGGCAAGTTAATTATAATAATGTTGAATGTTTTTGAAAAATTAAAGTTACCTCTAAAAGCGTACACATAGCTTCCTCTGCTTCTACGATGTCCCCAGGAGAGGTTTTAATTACACTTGCTTCAATTTCATTTTCTTGCATTGCAATGTTAAATGCGGCTTCTAATAAAAATGTGCCGTCATCGAAAATAGCACCTAAATCGATAAAAAAAATTGCAGACTTTAAAATTATGATACGTTACGAGAGAAACAATTTAAAGGTCTTGGACCCTGCAACGAAATTAATCAGAAAATTATAGCGGAGGCGTAGGAAAAAACACTTGCAAAGGGTTCATAACAAAACTGATGAAAGACAGTACAGGTAAAGCTTTAGATTACCAAAAAAATGCCAACAAAAAAAAACTATACTTTAAAAATTTATTAATTAATAATAAATGTCAACATAAAACATAATATTATTATTTTAATTCAAACATTGTTTTGTCACCTTTTCACCCCGTCACCCCGTCGTTTTTGCGTCGGGGGTTAAAAAGCGGCAACTTAATAAATATACTAATTTACGTACCAAAAGTTTTATCTCCAAGAGCGTGGAAAAAACAAAATGTTGTCGTAAGCCATCCCAGCCAAAACTTTGACATTTGCATGATTAATCACAAACCAACACAACATCTAAGTAAACTTCCTGTTATTGGCTTAGTATAACCCCACAGCAAGATCTAGAAATCTCTACAAGAAACTAAAACACTTGACCTGAATGTCTCTGCGGGAACGGATGCCCTAACTATAATTGTTTCGAATGCTATTCTACTCGCTCTAATACCTAACTCCAACGCTAAAATTAGAGCTGCTCCCGATTTGTATGTATAACGTGTTATAATCTGCAAGTGTATTACAACTAGAAGACAGTTGATCATTGCATTGATTTGCTATAAACATGTTTTTTTTCTTTTGTTAATTAATCATTTATTTTAAGTTCATAAAATTAACTAAGAACCATCAGAGCATTTTCATGGTCGGAAAATTTTCAATAAATACCTAACCCTGTTTGAATCTCGGTTAACCGAAGAGACAAACACTAAAGCAACACTAATTATGTTTATCTGAACCATCACGTAAATAACATGTTATCTTCTGATGGCGACCTCTTTCCTTAGTATCATACACTCTGCACTACAATAAGTATCTTTAACAATATAGTAGATTCAGGGTTTGGTTGTCGGAGTTGAAATATTCCTGAAGCCACACCGTTACCCAGGACCATACATTGTTTCTGCGATTAAACACAGATGGCGTTGGTTCAGAGTGTTTAGGGTGTGAAAGTGTTTCGCTTCTTATTCATAATTATTGCAAATAGGTACTAGCTTTCCCAATGAAAACTTTTGCCTTTTTCCACTTGGACATGGCAAGATGGCGCTGTGTCGTTGATTAGTGTTCGGCGTGGGTTGGTAAAAAGTTTACTTAGGTACTTAGGTGTTGAAAACTCAGTATACGTACATTTATTAATCAATTTGTTGATACTGTACCCTTCATGGGAAACAATAAATAAGCCTTTAATTGTTTCAAATCTTTTAAAATATTATTTTTTAACTTATCTTTTCGTATGCTCTAACAACTCCCTCCACCATTTCTCTCCTGGTATTTCTGTGTTTGGTGGTTTATATCGTCATTTAGGCGGTTAACATGAGCAACCCATAGACATTTAACTTTAAGCGCAGGTTTTAAAAAAAAATATTAACCCATGTATTGCTTCTGATAATTTCAATTTTCTTATTTTTAAAATACTCCTCTTCATTTCCTTTCTTTCATCATCAATAGTTTATTAATAAACATTTAACATTGATTCGATACCCACATCCCAGCAACCACTACCCACCGCCGTATACCACCCAATAATTAGGAAAGTGTCACAGTATTTCAGGAGAACCGAAAGCTGTTCTGGCTCCGGCGGATTGGGATCGCATCGTAAACTTGGAGATTGGGCGGGCTTTGTCGCTAACCGCCTAACCGCTTCCGCGCTAAGCCTAAAATTGACAAATACAGGATGAATTAATTCAAGGTGGTATTTTTCTATTGTTACTTTTCGGTAACAGGATTTACAATTTTAGTCATGAGGTAACTTGCGTTCGCAATGTTGTAATGTTGTGTCTAATGAAATGTCTGATGACTTTATGAACACAATGTTAGAGGGATTTGAGTTTGAAAACAATTAGTTGATAAACACATGCATATTTATTTCGGTGCGAACAGGTAGATTTAGCTGGATGGTAGGTTATATAGAGTTGTTTTCATAAACCCATTGAGAATCTTTCTAACCCAATAACGACACAGGCTGTATACAAGCCACCTACAGCATAAAGCTTCCCTTTGCCCCGAAACGTCTGTGATTCTGTTGTAGAAACATGTTCCATCTGTATGCCATTAAAAATGCAGCATCCAATTCCTATATTAGAAGTTTTATAATTTCCCTACAATTTAAGAAAAAAACATAATCCCTGTAATCCTGGATTAAGGGATTGTTTTAAACTCAGAATAAACTTGAAATTTTGGAAGAAAGGAGAGAATTTTAAATTAGTTTTATTTTTGTAGGTAGAACATTTAAAAATTACTTTACTGGGCTGACTTAAAGAACATTATGGGTACCTACGCTCTAACAAATACTGGAATAAACCTATTTGATTAACAAATTACAAACTTTTCACTTCAGGCCTTTTGGTCCATTTGGATTAGAAGTTTTGGTTCATTCAGGTCATATATATTTTAACCCAAATGTTTGTTTTTGGAGCCAGTTGTTGTGGCGAATCTAGGGGCTGGCCAGGTTAGGTTAGAGGTAGGTACTTCCAGCAGTGAATGTATTTTGACAGAATTAATGATGATGGATGATTTTCCAAACAAAGGTGGAGATATAGTCTGCCATTTTCAGCAAGAATGTTTGGAGAATACCTTCTAACTTCACTATGTGTCAACGCAATGCAGTTCGACTATTAGGCATGTGGAATATTTTGGTTCAATGTTTGAATTTCAGGTTGCATAGTCGACTTCAATCCCGATAGTGATAACCAACCATGTTACTGATTTAAGGCGCTGCTATCTCGTCGTTTCTTTCATATAAAATATAGACACTATTCAAATAACTCACAAAATGATTCATATGAAAGAGAATTATCGTTACTGGTAACTTAACTAGATAATACTTTATTTATACCAGTAATAACATTTCTATATCCAAGGGCTTGTAATAGGTGAGCCGCGGGTTGTACACTAGTTATCGCGGCCTCGACATAGAGGGCTAAGAAGGAACATGGGTGGTTTTTAGTCAGTAGAAGTCTGACACTCCCTTTCGCTCTGCCCAAGAGCGGGAGGGGTTATTCGATGATTTTCCACCCACAAAAAAAAAACATAAAAATTGCTTGTAATAGGTTATTACAGGCATTCATTAAAGGGGTTTTTCGAATAAACCTGTCTAGAGCAGCTACTTTATATTTCCTGACCTATTATATTTTTACAAACATTTTCTTCTAAGTTGAAGTTTCAGTCATTATCTTCACATAATGTAGGTATTGGTAAACTGCAAATTACTTAGCAAAGCTTTGTTATTACAAAGTTGCACCTTCTCCTAAAGTTATTTTAATACCCAGCATATAGTTCAAAATTAATTTACGCAGCTCAAGAACGCCCAAAGTGTTACAATATTGCTCTTTATAAAGTAGGATCAGGGAAATGGCGTGAATTACTTGCTTACATGAAATATATTTCGAAGTGAACGTGGCACGTGTGTTTAAATTTTCGCACGTACCTTCTGATCAAAGAAAGATTTTCCACCAAATGATCATTTAAGAGCTCTGGAGATTTGCTTTGGTGAATTTCTTCAGCGTTTGGAAAATGAACAAATATTTGGGAAGCGAATTTCCAAAGAACCGACGTAGGTTCGACCTAAGTTTTCGCCTTTCTCGATGAAACCAGGAAACTAATACAAAACATTTATGTATAAATCAAAAGGGTAAGTAAGGTCAACTGAAAGTCACGACAGATGTTGTCCTGGTTTACATACAAATGCCTCTGGGCGGATCGTTTGAACCCAAATATATCAGATGTTTAGCATAAATTGTGATGGAAATAAAAACAAGAGGTTTCAAAAGATGTGTACCAGCCACATGTCAAGTGATTCCATTCCGACCCGGTGTAACTGTTCGCAATATCCATTTAGGTTGTACAGACACAAAATAGTGTACAATAAGTTCCCACATTTGTTTTGGAGCCTACATTTATCTTGTAGGCACCGAACCACTCAGGCTCAATACCAGCGCTTCGTTCGGCGATGCCTATTCGTTCAACTGTAGAAATAGCGCCGCCTCATGCCACGTGCCAAACTTGTGTTGCTCTATTAATTCGTTTAAAGTGGTTAGTTGGTTACCTACGTTTTGGTATTTTGCCTACATTAGTGTGATTGGTTGAGTGTCAATAGGTGTTTTATTCAAAACACTTTTGAATTTTAGAAAAACCATTAAAGTAAAGCTCCAGTCACAGTCACAACTCATTAGGCATACTGTAGTTGCCCATTCCAAAGCCTCCATGCGGACTCTTTATATGTATATCTAATGGACACCTCCGTGCAGATAAGTTTCGTCGATTGTTAAAGACTCAAAATCAAATACTACATGCACTATGTGCATGCATGCATGTATTAGTAAACATGGTTAACAAATCACAACAACAAAAATTGTGAAATGAAAATAGAATGGACCCCGCCTGCTTCCAACTTTTGTTTAATTTAAAATGTGCTTGTTTTTTGCTTTTCAGTCTTTTCAGTCGGGTTTTTTAGTTTTTTAACTACTTTTTTTTTCTTTCGTTGGTCGAGTAAAATACTTCGCAGATGTTTTAACTTTTGTGTTTGTTTATAGAATTTGTGACTTTGAATTTATTTTAAACATATAGGTGTCATATATTTTTGTAATCTCCTTTTAAAACCCTTAATTTTGATACCCTACTCGATGGTAATGGATTTTTTTTATTTTTTCAAATCCACGATTTGGCCCGCAAAACCAGCAATTATCTTTGTTTTTTTTTTTAATTTTAATGTAACCAGTGACACTCGCACCATCAAGACGAATCTAACGACGTATGTTTCATTCAAATCCCTTCATCCGTTTAGGAGTTATGAGGGAACAAAGAAACGGACATACATACATACATTATACATACATTATACATACTTACATACATACATACACGCCAAACACATAACCCTCCTTTTGGGCTTCGCCGCAGTCGGGTAAAAACTATTGTTCGATACATTTTGACCGTACAGTTTGGATTTCAAGAATCATGTGCTGAACTTTGGTAGCAGTTTTCGCATCGATGTCTCTTACACGGTGTATCGTAGCTTTTAGACCACACCTTAGCTTTTGTACTGCTAAATATACGTTATCACATTCGGACTCACTTACAGGTAATCTAACTCGAACCATTTATTTCTGCGCAACACACGCTACACTAGTATCCCCCGATAGAAAGCAAATAAGGCCTCTAGTCAAAACCACACTGGCATACCACCCTTAATCGATATTCCAATCAACGCTATATCGGTGGCCGTAAAGCCGCTGGTCAACATAGTATGACCACGACGCTGTTGTCACCCTCGTAACTCCCGATCTACAAGCAGATTACTCAGAACACCGTGTACACGATTAGAACTTTGATTTACTGTTCAGATACTCTTGTTCAACTAGTCGATAACAATGTCAACGCTGGTTCGTATTTTCTGAATCAGGAAACGAAAACAGTGTGGTACAATCTTGATTGCTTTTTAGTGATCCGTAGCCGAATGGCAAAAAACGGAACCCTTATAGATTCGTCATGTCTGTCGGTCCGTTCTGTCTGTCTGTCTGTCCGTATGTCACAGTCACTGTAAAAAAAACAAAAAATCAAAATATTATTACTTCACATAGGCCTACATGGGCAATTATAAAACGTCAGTAAAACGGGGCACTGTTCGGTGCATTGGTCGATTCCTAAGGAGAAGAACCGGCAAGAAACTCAAAAGGTTATTTTTTTAATCTTTTAAAATCGTTTGGGTTAACAATAAGGTATACTACACACATCAAGACCATGCAGATTAATGTCTGACATAGTCTTTTGAAGAAAGCACCACACAGATTTGAGTGGACCCGTCCAGTCAGTGCAAGCATTTGTCAGTTATCGTGGAGCTCGACTTATAACTCAAGGAGCTCAACGTCACGACGAACAATACTAAAGAATGGGTGGGTCTCTTATAGTAATCAAACTGCCAGACAATCGTTGAAATTTAAGAAAGACTCACATGGTCCTCACATTCACAATATTTTTTTTTTAAATACTTATCATATTAAATAATCATTTACAAACACACACACACAAAAAAAAAACATAAAATAAAATATTTAACAAGTAAATATTGGTCAAAAAAATAATATCATACTTGAAAAAGTAAACAATGTCAGTGTTTAAAAAAAATCATGAAATGTCAAATTGTAAAAAATAAAATGAATATTATGTATAAAGTCAATTCAAATTGGAGCAGTTCAATCCCAAGCTTTTTTGTCCTCTTAATCTTTAACATTATAAAATCCTTTCTGGCAAAGTTTACGTTATAAAAAGGATTTGAATTTATTAGGGCTTAAATTTTGAATGTGCAGGACCGGGCAGGACGCCGTCTGCCAGGTCTTTATCTATTTATATAAAAATCAATGCCACTTTTCGTTGTAATTTTATAACTCAAGAACGGGCTTACCTCCAAACCAAATGTTTAGGCTTTGTTCGGACTATCTATTAGATGGTTTATGTGAAGTTTGCACAAAATCGGTTCGTCATTTATCACATTTTTTGTAACAAATGAATTCAATAAATGGCAGGTAATTTTGTTAATGGGGATTTTGCTGTCTTGGACCCGATAGGTGGAGCTGCTGTCCGGGCAGTACGACGTCTGCCAGGTCCGCTAGTATATACATATATATTTATTTTGTATGTATGTTTGTCACTGAACTCTTCCTAAATGGCTGAACCGATTTTGATGAATTGTTTTGTGTGTGTTCCAGTGAATTCGAGAATGGTTTAGATTTACTACTGGACCCGGTAGGTGGCGCTGCTGTCCGGGCAGACCGACGTCTGCCAGATCCGCTAGTAACATATATAAAATCCACATCACATATGTAATCCTCGAAGGGTTAGTCAGAGATACCGTGGCCTCGACATAAAGGGCTACATGGGTGGTTTTTAGTCAGTACAAGTCTGATACTCCCTTTCGCTCTGCCCAAGAGCGGAAGGGGTTATTTGATGACTTTACACACGCCAAAAAAAAAAATGGGTAAGTCAGAGGTGTAGGTACATACTATTTCGCCAATTATGTTTAAGTCCAATGTAATAGGGGCGAGCCTATTGCCATCAACTGGGATTGAGATATACCTGATGAAAAACCTAATTTTACTCTCAAGCAGTAATCGAACCCGGCAGGAACTCATGCTATGAGGTAGTCACAAAGAAAAACCTTTATATTATGTAGAAACTGGAAAATTTGTCACTGATCGTCACTTGACCTTTGAATTCATCCAAAGTATCCTCCTTTTCTAGTACATTTGAAACACGACCGAAGTCAGTTTAAAAAAAATTTGTAATATTCAAATATCGCAATTTCTCCTCCAGCTAATAAATGTCAGTGTTTACGCTTTGTCTTTCTATTTACTCCATCTAAACCCAAAACTATTTCACCATATTGTGAAACAAAAGTATCTGAATACATAAAGGATAAAATATTTAATACTAAGACGACGTATATCTCTTCCACTAGCCTCGAGGTGGCCATTAAAATGAATTATTCGAATACGTGTCTGAGTTATACCTATGTAACTTGTTCAAATGTACAATGCACCAGACTACAGCTTGCTAATGGTCCTATTATTGTTGTTGTTAGTAATAACGCATTCGATTTGGGATGTGTTACAACAGCCTGCTCACAGCGTGCCACCCTAGCCAGCCAATGACAGCTAACCATAGCCATGCCACTCTAGCAAACCATAGCCAAGCCACTCTAGCAAACCATAGCCATGCCACTCTAGCCAGCCAATGACAGGCAACCACTAGCGAGCCAATCACAGCCAAGCGAAGACACCGCCATAACTACCGGATGCCTCCGGTGGGAATATAAGTCTATATAATGCCCTGTAAGCTCAGTTTCGAGGTCTTGTCGCGCTCGATTGTGAAACTTGTAAGTGGAGACTCTGCCCGAATAAAATAATTAATCAGTTCCAGTCTATTTTTACCACTGTCGTTACAGATGTTTGAAAACCATTTCTTTTATTTACCTCTTTGGAAAAATCATCTCTTTCCTGGTTTAGGGATTCTTTGACTTTTACAATCTCCACTATCCTATAGGCATAATTATGTTTTTCCTACTCCTCCGCTATTCTTTTCTGATTAATTTCGTTGCGGGATCCTGGCAGTTAAATCGTTTCTCTGGGACTTCGTCGGGCTTCATTGTCTCGGCGCTTTTCTTGTGGTCGCCACTGTTGATTCTGGCTTACAGGAGTTACAGTGGTTTGGGAATAGTGTGGCGGGCTTGTCCCAAAAATAAAAAATATCCTTTAGGCAAGATAGCCAAGTGGTGTGATCGTCGGTCTGTCAATTCAAAGGTCTCAAGTTCCAACTGAGGCTCACTGATTTTTCAAATTCATGTGCGTTTAGTAAAATTGAGGAAAATATCGTTAGGAAACCAGCTTATCTAAAAGGTTTTTCTCGACCGCATGTAAAGCCAAGTCAGTGGCCCATATAAAAAAAAATAATGACACCAGTTGTGCACGAGAGTACAATCGATCAGGGTGTCTAAAATGGCCGCTTTAGCAGAATCGTAATATTAATCATGTTAAAAATTTAAAATTCTTAAAATGGACTTTATAGTTATAGACATAAAGTCCATTTTAAGAATTTGAAATTTTTAACGTGATTCATACTAAAATTCTGCGTGGATTCTGATAAAGCGGCCATTTTAGACCCGCAGGAAGAAGAAGTCTCCTCTCTCCAGGTTTTTTATGCCAAACTCATCGAAGTCTTTTACTATTGTTGTCTAACATAACATCATGCCTGTTGTACTAGTACACCTACATAAGCTAGTTATGTTTCATCATCATCATCAGCCATAAGACATCCACAAAGGCCTCCCCCATAGAACGCTATACAGAACGGCAGTCTGCCGTTTGCATCCATCGGTTGCCCCCAACTCTCACGATGTCGTCGGTCCACCTGATGGGAGGCCTACCAACGCTGCGTCTTCCGGTTCGTGGTGGCCACTCGAGAACCTTGCTTCCCCATCGGTTGTCGGTTCTACGAGCGATGTGGCCTCCATTGCCACTTCAACTTGCATACTCTGAAAGCTATGACCCTGGTTCTTTGGCGGATTTCCTCATTTCACAAAAAAAACTCCGAGCAAAGCTCTCTCCATGGCTCGTTGCGTGACTCTGAGCTTCTCTAAGATGCCAGCAGTTAAGGACCATGTCTCTGAGCCATAAATCATCACTAGCAACACATTCTGATTATAGACCCTTGTCTTATGACACTGCGGAATTTTAGACGAAAAGATGTCGCATAGTTTCCCGAGTGCTGCCCATCCGAGTTGCATTCAGTTTTTTTTTTCGAAGTTCGATCTACCTAGTTATGTTTAAGTCTCATTAATAGAGGGCATCAATCGGGTACAAATCTAGACTTCGTGGTTGCTACTAAGAATTTCCTGATGGAAAAACTTAATAATTTACATTCTCTCATTGTGAAATATTGAAAACAACTAAGCAATCAAAGTAACTTATTTATTTATTGTCTAGATAGTTTTGTTTGCTCTGCTGTCTGATAAGTTTACAAAGTATTTTGTAATAACCTTCTTGTTTTTAATTGCGCTCTTCATCTTCGTCTAGCACGGTCTGGCTCACAGTTACGTAACTAACTTAATTCGACATTAATGTTGAAATTATGGATGCCTCGGGTTCTGCTCTGATTTCTTACAGTTTTATTTAATTCCTTGCCATGTTTTCAGACAAAATTGTAAATAATTAATATGAAATTGATGTATCTATTAAACATTAACCTAACATTATCTGGTAGATCTCTACTCGGACATTATTAGCTTTTCCTTACTTACAGTCAATTTAGTTATTTTTTTGTAGATTGCGAAACCATAAAAGAAGGATTCTTTTGATTTTAGGCAACTCTTAGTTACCTTTCTCATGTTCGATAGTCGTCATCATCAGCCTACAGTAATCTGCTGGAAATAGGCCTCTTCAATCGTAGGTACGTCACTCAACTCGATTCTCAGCATATTTTTGTTATATTTGAAATTTTCTCTTAAACCCACAAATGCACAAGGGATTTTTGTACGAAGAGAAAGGTTTTCATTTCTTAAAGAAAAATCCGAGTAATAAGTAGGTATGTGGTAAATAAACAGCTGCAGCAAAATACAGGTACCTTCGTTAAACTTTCACAAGGAAGTAATATCTTTATACTTATTTCTTTGTGTGCCGCAAAACTTAAAGAAACAAAGTTCAAAGACATGCTACAAAATTAAATTTTACGATTATGGGAACTTCATTTTTGTTTGTGCTATTTACAGAAACTCTGAATCCAATTACTTCGGTTTATAGACTCATTATTTACTGTAGTTCCAACCTTTAGTCTTTAAATGAAAACGCCTACTCAGTAAATACATTCAAATTCAAGTTACTTAAGTTGCGATCCAATTCCAAGCATAACTTCAGACTAAAAATTAAACATTGCCAGCAAGCAATAAATTGAAAGTCTTTTGTTTCCATTTGTGTTAAGAATTCTTCCAGTTATTTTAGTTAAAAGTATTTAAATTTCCTGTAGAGCTCCTGGGGGAACCATTGCACAAACATCCGGCAGCCAGCTGCTCCGGAGCTCCTACAAGTACAATTGCAAGTTCCGTTGCTTGCTGGGAGCGACGTGACTTGCGGGTTGTTGCTGCTTGTACCTGCTAACTGAACCAGTGTTTCTTGCTCCCAAGAAATAGAACCAACCGTTTACATAACGTTTACTTAACGCTAACAGAGCTTCTAATTGTGGCTCTCAAATAATTTACTCATTCATTTATTCTTAGACAGTCCTTTTCGAAATAAATACAACAATCCAGCTGAATCAATCGAGGAATTTCTTAAATTTGTATAACGAAAGTTAATGTTAGCATCAACCCATTTTGAGCTCAAAATAAATTTTATCAGACACAAACTTTTATCTTCTGAAGAAGGTCGGACTCACTGATGGCTTTCACCGGACAAGTAAAAATGAGTTCTGAAAATCAGTAAAGGAGTAACGAGAAAACTTTGCCCTTATTAATCAGCTTAAGACACGTAACAAAGTAATTCTTGTAGCTGAGTACCTATCTCGCAGCTTTAAACATTGAAAGTCCGTTAAAAAGGCGAGTCTTAAAACGTCCGTTTCATCTTACTTTGTACGCGATAATGGATTGTTAAAAGGCAAAGTTCTTTTTATCTTTTAAATACAATTAAGACACTATCTACGAGCTTACCATTGGATGGAAGTAATTCTTGGCGTGCGGAGCTGGCCACGATAAATTAAAAGGCTTTGGCTTTCAAATTAACGTTGCCAATCGACAAAATGGTGCTTAAGTGATTTGGTTTTATTCTGGAGAGGACCTGTGGATCCACGCAGAGTTTAGCTGAAACTCGTTAAAGCCTTATCCTTTATTTTACAGTAGTTTAGGTACATTTTGTTGTTAGTGTTTGTTGGCCCGGTTTAACCGAAAGCTGCCCCGACACAGTTGGGAAAAGGTTAGTTCGGTGATGATTTAAGACAGTATGTTTGTGATGGGTACTTAAAATAGTTGCACCAGAGACTTATAAAACAAGTTTTCTGTTTTATTACATTGTTTAATCTTTGGTATAACGGAACGTCGACCTGTGAACTAATACTAAAGTCATCTAAAATCATGAAATCTAATTACGTACCTCTTTTTTAGGGAGTCGGTTAAAAACGCGAGTATAACGGGATTACGCTGGTCCACGTTCATGACAAAATGTTAATTTAAGACTTTGATTCACCACAAAATGTATCGTGAATAAAGTAGCGAAAAAGCATTGTTGTATGCCCAAACCACAAAATGTAAGAGCAGACAAAGAAGGCCCGACGAAACAGGAAGGAAATCTAAATTCCTCCATGACAAAGGTGGGCTAAACACCATCATTTGCCACAGTCATTGTCATAAAAATAATGCAGTCGTTATTCGTAAAATTAAAAAATAGCTTGGAGCCGCGAACGTGACGTGAATGGCTCTCGGTGACGGCTGCGGCCGGCGCGGCGCCCCGGGCAAATTGACGCGAGCGTCGCCATCGAGTGTCACACCTATTGAAACAGCTCGATACGTGATACACCGCGCTTAACCGCCCACAATTTAATTATCCTTTTACTCTGTCACCACTTTTGATATCCCACTTTCATACCACCATCCAATAATACCATTACCGAGTGGGAAATTGGATACAGCTCGGTATTTGATCATTGATCTGCCAATTAAATAACAGCAAAATTGCGTTGCGTTTAAGCCTGTTCAGTAAAAAATTGAATGTTTTAATTGCCGCAAAACATCGGCGAATGTTTAACATACCATGTATTTAATTTACATTTTTAGAATTTAAAGAAAAAAAAGGCTATTTATGCAGGCTCGTGGGAGATCGAGCCGTGTAGACATACAAGCGTGTTATTTATTCATTAGCGCGGAGCTCGACGCGCCGTTGTTTCTGCCGTACGATATGAAATCTCATATTAACTTGTCTACTTTCAGAGACTCGACGAATTTATGTAGCGAGGGAAATTGTCGCGGCGCTGTCTTGACGTACGACTTTACGACGTTTCGTATGCATAAACTTTGTTTACAGTTACTGAGCGTAGCTCATCAGCTCATATGCTTTAACATAAATATTCATAATCGAGTTGCTTGCTATTTTAAGTCTCGTAAACATAATATACTGAACTTTGTAATGAATTGAAGTATGCAGGATTAGGGTATTACTAGGTACTTTGGTTTTACTTTTAATCAAGACTTACAGCCTTGTGCGTTAGCTTGAGCTCAGCTTGAAGTAGGACTGGGCTACACTTGTTATCGCGGCCTCGACATAGAGGGCGAAGAAGGAACATTTGTGGTTTTTAGTCAGTAGAAGTCTGGCACTCCCTTTCGCTCTGCCCAAGAGCGGGAGGGGTTATTCGATGATTTTCCACCCGCCAAAAAAAAACGTATGCTGGATTAGGGTATTACGAGGTAGGTACTTTGATTCTACTTCTAATCAAGACTTATAGCCTTGTGCGTTAGCTTGAGCTCAGCTTGAAGTAGGACTTGGCTGACTTGTCTGCCGTATGCCCGATGAGCTGTGGGTTCAAATACGAGTAACCACGTTCTAAAGCCCTCTCATAACAAGAAGGTAGACACGGTAGACATCGCAGGAGATGGTGGAATGAGCCGGACAGAACCAAAGACCAGTGGTACATACTGGTCCTGTATCGCTAGATTTGGAACTCATTGGGGAAGGTATTTGCCCAGCAGTTGGCTGACGCAGGTTTTGTAACAGTATTCCTGAACACAAAAGGTGCATTCGCTTTCTCTATCGATGAGAATATTTTACACTAGCTGTTGCCAGCGGCTTCGCCCCCTACAACTCGAAAATAATCCCACGGGAAGATAAATTCGGAACAAAAATCTATCCTATGTGTTAATCCAGGTTATAAACTATCTGTGTACCAAATTTTATCCAAATCCGTGTCGTAGTTTTTGCGTGAAAGAGTAACAAACATCCTTAAAAACTTTCGAGTTTATAATATAAGTAGGATTGATCTTTGAACGTTGCTTGCATAGCTGTCTTCCCATTTTGATACTGAACAGTGCCTCATACTCATGCGTAGAGCGTTATATAGAATGTAACTCAGCCCCAAGTCACCGCTAACTGACATAAAAACACAATGAAACTATTTCATCCCTACGTACCTACATAACGGTCTCTTAAATACAGGCAGAGAAAGTTAGACGGAGGTCAAGCCTCCATTAATTAAACAGAAGGGCGGATGCCTAATACCCTCATCTTGCAAACCACCGGGGCGACCTCACCGGAACTTTCAAAAGGTCAACACTACGCTCGCCGCCATCGAACATTATACATTATTGATCTTGTTGCCTCACGTAATAACCCCAATGTGCTTTCAAAGTAGAATTCCAGGGTTCTAGGCCGTCTTGGATCAGACCTTCTGCCGGTTGATGTCTTCATGGTAAGCGGATTATATATTCCGAGCCAATGTTATTCATATCGGGACCCTAAAGTTAGCCAAGCTATATTTTACAAAGTTGCCAATTTTTGGGGCGAACACATTTATGTAGGACACGTCACGCCGGTTTTATATAATGTATGATACTTAAATCTTTTAAATGTGAAAGCCGGGGTCTTAAATGCGCATCGCCGGGATGTACCTGTTTTATATTCAGTTCCCCTGCAACTGCTTGGCAAAATAAATTAGGTCATTATTTCACTGACATAGCTCCTTCTTTTATGCTTTGAATTTATTTCGCTGTTATGATTCTTTAAGAATATTATTTTAGTCAAAGAGAAAGAAAGGAGAAAGTCTTGTGACATCAAAATAACGAATGGGTTATTTCTTAGGTTATTGCTTAGGATATCATTAATGTGTTATTTGATATTTTTTTGCTTAGCCTTTTCTCAACCGCCAACCGCGTTAAAGTCTAACCGCATGCAGCTGACCAGTATTTACATTGTTGTTGTAATTAGGTATTTGTTATTTGATCATTTGCAAAATTGTTTACAAACTGTACAGTTAACTGTTTGCTATAAGAAAATAAATAATTAATTTGAGACACATTCTGTTCCCTTTAAAATAAACGAACAGACACAGCAATCAAATGCAATTACAATAGGAGCGTACTCTGGGCGGAGAGGTTTCTAATTAAATATTGAGCTATCAGTTAATGGCGGTAGAAATTGTGGGAATAATTGAAGACACTTAAAAGCTTGTACTAACAGCTGAGCAGATACTCCACACTGATAGGCTTTCCAATTTAGATGATTATTGAATTAAGAAATTGAAGAACCCACTCTCACTTACAATTTGGGGGGCAAAGATTTTTAGTAACATGATTTGGAACGAGTTTTTTTAATAATAACTCGCCTGAATTTTCACCAAGGATGAGGCAGTGGTAGACATGCCGATCATAACTATAGCACCCTCACAGTTTGGCATTTACATATAAATAGGCTCGTTAGAAAAATGCAGGTCTTGTACAATGCAAGAGCAAGCGAAGTGAGCTCGAATTTGTTTGCATAGATAGGTTATATTTTCTTGTGTCAGTTAATACAGAAATATAAGGCACAATTGACTCATGCTGCAAAGATGGGGAAATCGTAAAATTGTAGGATGCAAAAATGAGTGAAGAAAGCTTACAAGTTTAAGTACGAGTAGTATCGTTTAAAAAGCTATGACACTTATGTTTAACAAACAACAACACAACACACAACAACAACAACAAAAAACAATTGATGGGAAAAGTCAATAACATTGTCAGACTCTGGAAACGATTTCAAAATCTCATGCTCAGTAGAGCGCTGATGACCAATACGAGGCGATTTAGATATTTATAATGAAAGAAATACTAGAAAAGTAATATGCTTACCAGTAAAACTTGGCCACAACTTTTTCCGACGCGTTTGCATGCATCATTGTAACATGCGACCACGGCAGTCGTACCCGCATTGGTGAGGGCTGGGTCAAAATCACCATATTCATGAACCAAGCTACCTTAAGCATCCGCTTAGTTTTGCACAGTCTCCAATAAGGAATTCATCAGCACATTTCTTCTCTGGGTGTTGCAGATGTCATATTTGATTACAAGTTGACGTCACAGCGATAAATTTCGTTGACCAGAAGTTGAGGGCCCGATTGCGTTAACTCCGATGGAAAGTTCTTATGTGAAATTATACAAATATCCAGGGGGTCTAAAATGGCCACTTTAACATCATAATATGAATTGCATTAAATATCATAAAATTGACTTTTTATCATATTAATTGCGTCTGTGAACATTTTACGAATTGAAACGCAATTCATATTATTTTAATATTAAGATCTATTTTGCTAAATGTTCACAGACGCATTACTATTATGATAGGTCTATTTTACGCTTTTTAACGCAATTCATATTATGATCTGCTAAAGTGGCAATTTTAGACCCCCTGAGATTTAAAAGAAAACTTTTTTTTTTATGGGATAAGCTCGCCTCACTATTCCCAAACCACTGTAACTCCTATAAGCCAGAATCAACAGTGGTGACCACAAGAAAAGCGCCGAGACAATGAAGCTCGACGAAGTCCCAGAGAGAGAAATGATTTAACTGTCTTGGATCCCGCAACGAAATTAATCAGAAAAGAATAGCGGAGGAGTAGGAAAAACAAAAATTTCCACTTCCCTCCATATCAGCAGGAGACAGAACAGAACAAGGCCAATAGGAACACAGGGACGTATACAACCGGGAAAAGCCCAGTTGCCTAGCACCACGGATATTGTTGTCATTAATATTACTGTGTCCTAAGTTGTGAGCTGTTATATTTGATTCCAATAATAGGTATGACAAAAATGCTTAAACGCACGGAGTTCTAGTTTCTACAAGGTCCGTGTAGTAAATAATTTCGGATGTGACATGTACACTATTTAACATAATATTACGTTCATTCTGCCAAAAACTACACTCCCATAAAATGTGATGTGCAGATTGTTCAAATTCGTAGTCAGATGTAGAACATTGACAAAAAAGCGAGGCAACCAGCTTGAAGGAAAATAATTTACTCTTAAAGTTACCATGACTTGTGAGAAATTGGGCAACACAGTGATCCACCTCCAGCCATGTCCTGGCCAGCCATTCACGAACGAATGGAAAGAACTGGTGGAGGTGTCGGCCTTTGATGGAATTATCCCACCTACATTGCCATTCTGACAAAAGTTCCTCCCAGACGTCAGTCTGTGGTTTAAGTAATCTAGCTATTTTAGCAAGGTCACGTTGCGTTAAAAAGTCTGCGTCCACGGTCTCACGTGCGCTGTAGTACAATAAAGCACAGCACTGCACTTCAAAATCGACTGAAAGTACTCCTGCCAGTACCGGTAAGGCTTCAGTTCTAACCGTCCTATACGCTTTACACAAGAAAATCAACCGCTGGCTTTGAAGTAATTTACGCCATGCCGCTCCTATGATGGCCTTATCGGCCCAAACTGGTGCCCCGTAGCATATACACCCCAAGTAGCCCCATAGATCGTCTTTAGAGTTAAAAATGATAAACCACACGTAGATTTAGATATGGCATAAAAGTTTTTTTTAGCTTTCTCACCGACGGGTTTTATGTGTTCAATTAATCAAAAATTCCTCTCTAAGATAAACCCAAGGTAGCACACGGACTCCTTCTTTTTCACGGGAACGTTATTAAATTGTATATTAAGACATGATTTAAGATTACCTTTTAAAAGAAGTTGATAAGTTTTATGTGGTGCAAAGGTCAGACGGTTACGATCACCCCACTGGGATATTCATTTTAGGCAAGTGTCAGCCAACTTTTCGAGTCCAGCCCGAATACTTGACTGAATGAGTAGCAGGCCGTCGTCCGCGTAACCGGTTAATGAACAGCCACATGGAAGTGAAATCGCGAGGAAGTCATCAAAGCCTACGTTCCACACATACGGACCCATAACCGAACCCTGGGCATCCCATGGTAAGGGACTTAGACATAGAATGATGTCCGAGTTTAAGTTTCACGGAACGATTTAAGAAGTACGAGTAAACAAGATTGTATATGTTTTTAGGGCAACCACGAATTTTCAGTTTAAGGAGTAGCATCGGCCACCATGCGTTATCAAAAGCCCCAGGATTATCTAGAATGATCCCAACTACGTACTTATGTTCGGATGTATTGACAATTTTCCTGACAGAAAGTGCCGTGTCTACGGTAGATTTTCCCATGGTAGAACCAAATTGGTTGTTGTGAAATTTCGGTCCGTCTGGTAGTAAACGTGGAACGATAAGACGCTCCAGGAGTTTCCCCAAGGAAGGATGGTAATAGTGTTATAGGGCGGTAAGACTTAGGGTCGTCCGGTGATTTGTCGCCACTTTTCGGAATTATTCGTATAAAGCCACGCCGCCATATATGAGGAAAAACGCCTTCTGCAATGCAACGGTTGTAAACACTTAAAATTGCGTCGGCCGCATTCAATTAGATATTTTATCTTCACCTGACGATTTGTTAAGTGGGAGTTTCCTGACAACTTGAATTAATTCGTCAATGGATGGAAGGTCGCTGGTGATTCAGGTGGCACAGCCGCCCACGCCCTGATCTGCTTGTGGTAATCATTGTCATTATCAGGCAAATCATCAGAAGAAAACTATATCTCTAAAATTTAATGACGCTGGAATAAAAAAATAGTTTCTTTCAGGATCAAGTCACCACTGTGCGTACTTTCGGGATAACATATTCCTGTCTTTTCCATGGTCTATCCCTGTGCTAAATCTATGACCGAATTAATGTCTCCCATGTTACATCGGCTGTTTTAGACCAAATAAGTTCTAGGTCTGTTGTGTTTTTCGTTCAGTCCATCCAATCCAAACGTTATGTGATTTTATAACGGAACTATGGCCACCTTCCAGCTCCATCATCAGAACTATTCAGAGCCCTGAACATCATCTAAAGACAAACTACTCGACAAGACAAATCACACGTGTCCAAACTCGATAGGGTTATGTCGTTGAACAACGGAATTCCTATGGCCACCTTCCAGCTTCATCAACAGACCCTAGGCTGGACACCATCATAAGATAAACTACTTGACAAGACGAATCAAACGAGTCCAAACTAAATGGGGTTATAATATTCTAAAATGGAGTTCCTATGGCCAACTTCCAGATCCTTCATCAGATCAGTTCCATATTATCATAATATTGCATTGAAAGGCGACATACATATACGTGCAAAATTTCAGATCAATCAAGAACTTGGAAGTGTGTTAAATTTATTAACTCGTAAATTCATTTACTGAAAATGTAACTTTAACTTTGCAATCCTATACAATTTTATGGGATTACAAAGTTATTTATGCAGTTAGTGTATCTAGAAAACTAGACTGAAATTGTATATTTTTTAGTTTTTTCATGGTTTATACACTAAACACTAATTGTATTTTTAATTTGAAGCTTCTATGTCTGCTAGAAGTGCCTTAGACTTTTGATTATCGGTCAGTCAGTCAGTCAGTGAGTGAGTGACAAAACTAAGGAACTTTGATTTGTTATAATTCTTAAACTACTGGTTCAAATCGAATGAAATTTGAAATATACTGTGTCTATACAATGCCTAATTGGTCACTAAAAATTCAGGCTTCTAGTTTTATCCACAACGAAGTAGGAGTTCGAAAATGGCCTGAACTGGTTCGAGAAAAGGATGGTACGACCGTGCCGCTTTATTGCTCGATTTGGCGGGGGCACTGCCGTTCCCCCAGATAAAACAATATTTTAAAATAGCTGTGTCTCTATTCTGAATACAGAAGTTTAAAAAGATAATCAGTAATAAGGATAGCATAGACTTCAAAAATACTATTGAAGCTATCTTTATCCATTCAATAATGTCGATATCATGGAGATGTATTCACATAACTATTACGTAATTGAATTTCTGACCGAGAAGCAGCATCGCTCCTAATGGTTCATTTCAATTTTAGATGCCAATAACAGTTCTCACGAATGCCTCCCAACGCTACGGCGCTTAACACATCGGGGAAACTAGGGTAGTTCTACTATCTTTTATGGAGAGACAATGTGCTTTGTTCGAGACGAAAATAACAATATTTTTTTTATGTTTAGGAAAACACATTATGTATCATCACCACATTGCATAGTGGAGACTTTTTGGCTCCCAGATTTACTTCAGTGGTATATTTGTCAATTATACCTAAATTGTTTTTTTTTAATTGATAATATACTTTTTTCACGGTGTTCTCGTTTAAATTTGTTGAATATCTTAAAATCTTTTCTTTGCAAAACCTCTTTTTTATTCATTTATGTTTCCTCTCGATAATGTAAAGAAAACAATATTTAAAACTAGTTGAATAGTTGGTATACATTTGGCTATTTCAATATTTACACTAATACAGCTTAGACATAGAAATTAGCCCTAAAACAGCAAAGCCGGAAAGCATCAAATTACTGCCGGAAGGATAACTCTACCCCCACAAAGTGTAGGGTCATAAATAAACTATCTGTGAGTCGGGTTAAACCTAAATTAAGTATTGTATAGCCACTAATCTTGCCCACCATGAGGTAAAAATAAAAGCAAGCTGGGAACAAAGGGAGGCGCATTGCGCGATCGTAACTTTGGCCACGGAGATAAAGCAACCCACAGTGCAGTGTTCCTGTTTACGAGTTAGTACGTTATTAGAAATGCTCCACTGAGATAATCTCTGGAAATTAACTATATGTGCTGTTCTCCACACATTCGCATACAGCATTAAATTAATTTGGAGCCAAGTGCATGCAATTATAACTTTAGCCGGATATATGTAACTTGGCTGCATAAGTAGTTACACATGATACGAAAGTTTTTAAAAGTGTTTGCATAGAATGTCCCCGGCGAGTTTGGAAACTATCTTAAAAACGGAACTACGGCGACAGTTTTATTATGAACTTCTCTTGTCGGATTTAAAGATATGCTGAAAATAAACTGTATCTACATAAGTACTCTTTTATTTTTTTGGGGGTGGGTAATCATCAAATAACCCCTGCCGCTCTTGAGCAGAGCGAATGGAGTGTCAGACTTATACTGACTAAAAACCACCCATGTTCCTTCTTAGCCCTTTATGTCGAGGCCGCGGTATCTCTTACAACATCCCGCAGCCCCGACGCGAATCTGCATAAGTACCTACTTACGTATTATTTTTCTATAGATTTGACACACTAATCGTATTTAACAAACGCTGATGCTGGACATGATAATGCGCCATAACGATAGACGAAAGAAGTCTATTGTTACGTAAGTTTATTATACCCAAACAACAAGCTCCCCCGAAAGGGGTGCCTTTTATTATCAGAGAACTCATCAATAACACTCTAAAATAGACAGCCTAACTGACTTCTTTATCCAAAAATAAGAGATAAATTGTTATTATACAACAAGATGCTCAAAGATCGATTTTATTAGAAGCGTTCGAGATCTTTACCGATTACAAAGTAAATATCAATAGACCCTTATGTAGCAGTAAACATCAAATAATGCTGAGAAACTAGCCATTTTCTGGATCGTAACATAAAAGCAGAAAACGCAACGTATTACACGTATCTTTCACGGGTGTTCCCTTTGAAATACAGTCACTGCTTGTTAGTGTGCCTCTCGAAATATAACTCCTACACTTTCCTGCTCCCTTTGTACTGTTTAAAGGCTCGAAACTATTGCTAACTATTCAAACTTCAGTTATATGAAAAAAAAATAAACAAATCTAGAAGTTCCGCAGCGTAGGACAAAGTTGCAAAACGATTTGAATTGTTATTTATGCACAGAATCTACCTTCAGAGACGGGATCGGGCAAACTCGATGCAAATATCATTGTATTTGTATTTCAACTGTAAATAAACTAGCCTTTTTTTTTTTGGTGGGTGTAAAATCATCGAATAACCCCTCCCGCTCTTGGGCAGAGCGAAAGGGAGTGTCAGACTTCTAGTGACTAAAAACCACCCATGTTCCTTCTTCGCCCTCTATGTCGAGGCCGCGATAACCGTTGGACTACCCGCGGCCCCGACAGGCGTCGGCCCTTTCATGTTGCTGACATCTCTTTGAGGCGGGCGTGGAACACGAACGCGCCATCGACACGGCCTGTTTTCGTCGTGAGACGGACGGACGGCGAGTTAGCCCATCACTCACCGTCCACAGGCCCGCGTCTACGGTGGCCGGAGGTCATCGCGGGACCCCCGACGCCCGAAGCGCCTCCCGCGGCGGCTGGGACGAGAGGTTCTCTCCCTCTCGCGTTCAGCCACCTCCTTCGCCAGCATCACTGCTTCGCAGAAGGAGGCGACGGCGTCCCATTCCTCCTCGCCCCGGACCATGGCTTGCACCAGGGCCGGGCGCGAGAGGTCGCCGCCGCCGATCGCCGCTACAAGAACACGGCAGGGCTCCGCCCAAGCGGGGCACACCTCCACTGTGTGCTCCACCGTGTCCTCCGGCCGATCCTCACAATGGTGGCATCCGGGCGTTTCCTCCCGCCTGATTCGGTGCAGGTACCTCCCGAAACAACCGTGTCCGGTGAGGACCTGCGTCAGACGGAAGGTGAGGGCGCCGTGGCGCCTCTCAAGCCACTCCTCAAAGAGGGGACTTACCAAATAAACCTTGAGTTTAATTCTGTTTCCACTCTTAGCTTGCCTACATACCGGAAAAGCTCACTCACTTGATAGTGTAGAGAAGAATATGAAATTGGAAACGAATTATGTTTAGCCACAGAGCAGATAATCTCGCACGGATGATTAATACCAAACGTGGGCAGGAAATTGATTAAATGCTCTGCTGTGTACGTTTGCCGCGGTTGACTTGACTTTTATCTCTTGGACAAGAGCCAGAGGCGGATTGGTACTCAAGTTGTCGGGCAAGTTTAGTACGTACCCTCGCGGTGCTATTGAAAACTCCCACTAAAAGCATACTTTTACGGCTGCTTAGTACCGACTATACCTATATACATATTAGATGACAGGACCTACGTTTAAGAACAAATCAAATTATGAAAGTGAAACATAACAACATAACGCCTGTAATACAGCGGCGGCTTGTTCGAAAGAGATACCGCGGCCTCGACACAAAGGGCTAAGAAGGAACATGGGTGGTTTTTAGTCAGTATAGTCTAGAGCGGGAGGAGTCCTTTGATGATTTCCCACCCCAAAAAAAAGGTGTACCCATTATTACACCCACATTTCGCCATTTGTTATGTTTAAAGCCTATGTAATAGGGGTCGAGCCTATTGCCATCAACCAGACTCCGTGGCAGCTACTGAAAAAATCCTGATTGAAAATCCCAATAACACTTTGAGGTAGACAAACATTTTAAGAAAATAATGAGATCGTCAAAAATACCCATCTACCCAAGCTAACGAGATTTCCTTGTAAGTGGGTGTTTTGTGTTGTATATTTATCCTGGATAAATATCAGATTTAAACATTTTGATCTCGGAAAATAGAAATTAAGAAAAGCGATTATCACAACCGTGTAGGGGAACGCTCTTACTTGATTATTTCCTGCCTTCGCAACTTATCGTCCTTTTCTTAAAAATCCAACACGCGAACACCGTCAAGTTTTCGGCTTTATCAGGAAATCTAATAATAAAACCTTTCTAAATTCGTCACGTCGTAACGGTGTAATGTAATTTTGTCTCCTAATAATATCTGAACTTTGGGCGCATCGTCCACTTTTGGAATTTTATATATGTTTTTAGTGCAAACGTCGCTAGGTAATGGTATCGGCATTGGCAGGAGTCCAACATGGAAATGACAGCAACACGACCTGTGTCATCGCTTTATAAAAAACCTAGAGCTTTTGCCTTCCACATAAATCTATCTCTAAAACTCCAATGATTGAGAGGAATAAGCCTATTTATTTTCTTGCTGACGTAGAGGTAGATTGACTCCTCACAAACAACTAGTTACAATCTCAGCACTTTATCAAAGTTGGTTCTAGGAAATTGGCTGTAAGGAAGATCTCAACAAGCGATTCTCGAGTAGCTGATACATCAACGGTTAACAACACTTACAATCTTCCCCGTTTCAGTGTAAGTTATTGACAGGTTACAAAAGGGCAAAGATTTATTGAAATTAAAAATTTAATCGAGCAATCTAATTGGATTTTCACACGGAAATTTACTTGAAAGACAATTGAGAGCCCTTAGTGACATTTAAATCACTTAAATCTTTATTCTTCATGTTTTATTTGCCTACCTACAATATAAGTTTAATTAATTTCGAGAAAGAGCAAAAGATTTAAAGTCTTCATTAATAAAATTACTTTATAAAAGCTTCGACTAGAATATCCTCGGCCAAAGAGCTACCAGTTAATTTATAATGAACCTTAAAAACTTCCCAGAAATCGTATTTGGGTTATTGATTTATTAGTGAATAGGTTTGAGGACGCTATTCTTGGCAAATATTCTTCAAAACCATGGTATTTCATTAATACGAAACGGTAAATGAAATGAAACGAACAAACCGTATTTATCTATCTCACTCAGTTCTATGCAGAGAGATTTTGAGGTCTCCACGATAGAGCCTCTTTTATTCTTGTGCACAAACTTTAATTGTCTACTGTCAAAGGGCGAAATAATCGCGGTGTGAATAATGAAAAGACAATTTGCGTTGACGATGCGAATCCTCGACGCAAGTTCAACGGACGGTAGCGGGATGCGTGCGAGGCAAACGAACTACGCGGCCTAGAACTTCCATCTAGTATTTGATTTATTTAAATCTCTCTGAATCTAAACTAAGAAATATTATGATTTTATTTATTATGTTTTTTTTTTGTTAGATTGGTCTTTAATTTCATAAGTAAAGTTGCACTTACAACTAAACGAAAAAAAAGATCCTATTTAGGTGTTTTAGGCAGAAAATGTCTGACTCCCTTCTTCCGAACAATTATGGCGATACAAATTCGTACTGACATCATTGACCATTCACATGTCATGCATTTCAAATGATTTTGATTTAGTATACAATCTGAGTGGATGGGCGACCGTCAGCGGGGTGTCGGCACGCAGGCGCGCTAGGGCGGCTGCGCCCCGCGGCCGGCATGGCGGCAGCTCCACGACGCCACTGGCGCGGGCGGACGCCGCACGCTCATCGCCAACACACACATGACTCGATTCTCTCTCGAATACAAATCGATACGTATCCGATTAATCAAAACTCTATCGTGCCAAACGAATCCTTTAAACGCAACAATTGACAGTTTCCGACCACATTTACCCACTGCGGCGCTAACTACAATGTAGAAATGTTATCTGTGATTGGTGTTAGTGAATGGTTGGTGTGTATTCGTGTAAATTAGTAGTAAATTAATTGGTGACGATGTGTACATAACACAGGTGTTTCGTGTGTGAGTGACATTAAGTAGTTTTACAGGTATGTACTTTAATATTATAGCAAAAATTAAAAACAACGGATCTGAATTGCTAACAAGAAACGTCATCATCCAACGCGTTTCATTAAAGAAAACTATAAAGTTGGTTCTGAAGAAATCTGAGGTTATATTTTACATTTATTAGTAGAACCTTATTCTAACCTCATTGCACAACAACAGCAGGTCTAAAAATAGAAGCGAATCAAGTTTATTTATAGCCGAACCGTGAAAGACAGATACGTTTCTTTTTCATTTTGATTGAATGTAAAACAAACCTTTGTCTAAATGTTTATTATACCTAATCTTAAATAAGGTGGTTATTTTCTCGTCTGCAACGGACAAATGTATAATATTATGATGTGAGAAACTTATGAAGACATTTACACATATTGAATGTACCCAAAATAGGCTGAAACCTGATTGAGCCTCTTTTCATGTTATGATGTGACACGTCTGACGGCTAGCATTAGCAAATCATACCGTAACAAGAAATTGAAGACAAAATATACAAACGTTCCTTTGTGTCTGAATTTTCTTTATGTAATACATTGTCTCATAAAACCTTTTTATTCATAGGACCGTACATGGCGTAGATGCTACCTACATTTACATATTTTATTAGATTCTAATTTTATTCTGTTATTATTTCACCCCAGCTCATTTTATAGAGATTTTTCCTTGTGGTGTAATTGGAAATTAAATATTACCGCGTCTCTTGCAGGATGATTTCATTATGAGGTCAGTTTAATGTCGTGTAAGAGGAGAGATTACTGTCAGGAAACGCCATTTTTGGCATGATTACTTTAATTAGCCAATGAGTCAATAAATACAGAATTTGTCCCAGAAAAGCAAATCCTTCTTCCCTTCGACCCGCTAGGCTTCGTCAAAGGCGTGTGGTAGCGAATTCATTCCTCGGCAGCTGATTGTGATCACGTCGTGTCACTCCGTCGGTCCGTCTCGTAATAATGATGACTGTCCACTTTGGCGGTCATAAAGCCATCTACTTTCTAGCGGTCGGCAGCATTAAAGGGTACCGGGAGGGTACCGTAACTTCCTCGTCAGTATTCTCGGTGATTATGCTTCACCGAATCAGCCTTCGAGCATCTTTCAGAATCATTACAAGCTAAACTTGCATACTGGGGCTTACGGATCGAATTTCTGCTAATTATTAACTACTGAAAGTCGTTACACGTTCAAAAGCCCGTCAACCAATGTTACCACGTACTAACTTAGTTGTGGAGGTCATATAGGCAGTCACTCCAACCCCACTATAGTTTAAGGTTAGGCAGATGGAGATGTTTTATACATTTTTTTTTTTTGGAGAGTAGAAAATCTGCAAATAACCCCTCCCTCTCTGATAACCACCCATATTCCTTCTTAGTCCTTTGTGTCCAGGGCCGCGGTATCTCTTTTGAACAACCCGCAGCGTAGGTTTTATACCTCTAAACACTTTGACGTCATAACACATGCTGCTACCACGCTAACCCGCTTTGTTGTATCGACATTCTTTCCCGCAATAACAAAAGATGGTTGAGCAAACCTTCCAACCAAGCTTAGTACTTACAGCCTTACGAAGGATATGTCAGCCCGTGAACCCTGCGCTCATTAGTGAACATTTCAGAATTCTTTAACAAAAGCAAGATACAGGCTGATGGCTAACATTAGTACATATTTAGTTCGTGAATCTTCAAGACAGCTAAGAGCTTTTAGTTAGGTGTTAATTCACGTATTTAAAAGGATAATTCCTTCGTTGTTATGTCGTAGTGCCTCATGATCCCGCCGTCAAACATGTCTAACATCGGTCTGAAGAGTGAAGACTGTGTAGGGCGAGGGGTTTGAGGTAATTTGGTGGCTCCATACAAACATAGTAAAATTAGGGACATGTCTATTTAAGCCTTGCCTGTCTCTGTCTCTGTTGGTCCAGTGGTCCAGTGGCTGAGCATGGAGTCCTGGGTTTAATTCCCGGGCCGGCCAAAGTGTTTTTTTGTTAGGAATTTCTCATTTCTCACGTAGTCCGGATTTGTGCCCTGTTGATGTCTATGTTTATTTATTTATTTTACTTTTGTACAAGAAATTAACCGTACAAAGGTGGACTTAATGCCTTGGGAATTTTCTACCTGTTTACCTTAGTCTGTAGGCTTAACCCCTATTATATAGGACTTAAATATTACTGGTGGTGAAATATGGGTGTATTGCTTCTGCCTCATCCTCTACCCTTCGGGAATTACAGACCAATAGGGGAGCGTAACCAACATGTCATAGCCTCCAAGAACACGATATCGCCGGGACGCGCAGCGCCCTCAGCGTATAAAAGATACGTGACTCCGAAAGTGCCTTAAAGACTGCGTCCGATCTGATCCGTACCCGTGAAAATACGGTCCGGAGTTGTCGTAGAACTATGTCTATGGTGGTTTACGCACTAGATCGAAAATAAATCGGGTGACGGAAGCTTGATCTGTCACCAACCCTGCGTGTGACCGCTTTCAATGCCGTCAGCTCCTAAAAAATAGTTTTTGTAGAGTGATTAAATAGTCACACGTTGGTTTGTTTGGACAATACCGCCTCCAGCAGCTGCTGTCCGCGGCGTCTTCGTACTCTGCATAATATAAGTGTCTAAACAATGTGTCTTTGACCATACAGATAACAAGAAAACCTTTAAACATTTTCCAAGTAACCTGGAATTGTGACCTAGCTAGGAAAACTCTGTTTGCTCATCCATTACGTAGACTATACATCAACCTAGGGAGATGACATTATTTACATTTTTCCGAAGGCAATAAATAAAATAAGGTACTAAGTAGTTCGTTTACACAATTAAAAGGCTATTTTGTATGTAGTTTTTTTACATTTACCGTTAACACTGACAATATTAACACTTTTTTCTTTCCTCTTAGCAGAGTTCAAATGTGTTTAGCCCAATCTGCAGTGTTTGGGTCACCAAGATACAGGCTGTGCCTAGTTTGGAACCCCCTGTTAATCCTGTGAGTTTTCTGTTGTGTTAGCTAAATTAATGAATTTGTTTTGATATCACAGCCATGAACCCCGCTCGCTGATGCAGTAAATATATCATTACATTTTCGGCAGTGAACAAAGCCTACAATTTTAGCATTTTACAAACCGAAGCTCAATACACGTGCATTGCTTAGTAGCTACTGTCCCTTCATAAATAAATTGGCTATCAAAAACCAGACAACGAGGATTGATTGTAATTATGGCAATTTCCTCATTAACCTTCCATTGTGTCTGATTTAGGGAAGCTCAAAGTTTCTTCGTAACTAGCGACCCACCTCGGATTCGCACGTGCAATTTACTAATGAGGAAAATGAGAAATGCTCTTATCAAAAAAATATTGAATATTTTTTTTTTTATATTAATGTTGCCCTACCAAAAACAAACTCATAAAAAACTGGCCAACTGCAAGTCGGACTTGCCTATGGAGGGTTCCTTACCATTGTAGTAGATATTGAGAGATTTTCATGTTTATTTTAGCAACATAGACTTCTTATAGGTTTTCCTATAATCTTAAGGCGTTGAACTAATTTCTGTATTTTTTTCATTTTTTTTTTCAAAATGGTCGGTCAGACAGACAAGACGAGTGGTTCTATAAGGGTTTCGTTTTTTTTCCGTTTGAGGTACGGAGCCCTAAAAACTGCCAAATCGTTCATTAATTATGCTCCATCAGCAACATTTTCTTGCCTTTAACAGTAAGTTGTGCCTTCGCGCCCAGGCAGGCGCATTACTTTGTGTAATTTATTTCATCACTCTCAAAACGGTCAAGGAAAACATCGTGACGAAACTGGCATGTCTTAGAACACAAAATACGAAAAAATGTGAAATCAACCAAGCAGCACTACAAGTGGTTATTCATCCCTCTTCTAGAGAACATGATACATGTGGCCATTTGTACATAGATTTTGTACCTAAATGAAACTGATCAGCCTCTTGCATGCGTATAGACTAAGTATTTCTAAAATAAACAGAAGTGCTAACCCAGTTCAAAGCTAAATCGAAACCGAGGGAGATGTAGTAAATAGGAAACTACACAAAATGGTCCCAGCTGTAGGTATTGCGAATATCTGTGACAGTCGGCGAGCGAGGCGCACCAAATCTGACAACTGTCTTACAGTATCAGTAGTTGGTACTGTAGTGTGTGGAGAAAATGGCGAATAGAAACGGCGGTCCGGAATATTAATTCTTATATTATATTTTTCTCAACACTCGTATTATCCTTAAGGTTACAACTAGTATCAAACGATCAAGTATAAGTCATGCTACCTGGGCGAGAAGCTAAGAAAACGCTAACGAGCCAGTTAACGGGATCTAGGTCTAAGAACAAGTCTAGATTTTAGTTGCGAATTCGAGCGTGTACCGATCGGGAGGCCAAAAAACGTACTGACTCAATGACGATGCTTTATTCCTTTATAACAAGTCATATGTTCCGAAGTAGGCCGAGCTTAGCCGAACACGCCCGAAGTTGCGTTCGGAAAGCGATACTGATCGGTACATTACAATGAATGCTTTTTATTTTGTTCAGTGTAAATATTTATTATTATTGCTAATTTTGTGAATATATATTATGTGTGATATAAATATAGCAATTAATTAAATGTGTAGATAAATAAACTCTTGTTAATAAATGTTGGTTTTCATCCAAAGACAATGATCGTTTTTGATGTCTATGATTTGTCGCTTGTTCATTCATATTTGACAGCTCTGTGTAACGGGAAAATAAAGTGTTTTGTGGAGTGTTTACAATTTCGATTTAAGTTATTAATACTAGTTATTATCTAAATGCCGGTGTAGCTATGACCGCTACAGTACAGCCAGTACAGCTTCACTGGGCGAAATCCGACATTCAAATAGCTTGGCTACATTTTCTTAAGATTTATTAGCTTTTGCCCGCTGTTTCTTCAGCCTTGGATGCAGCAATCGGGATAAAAACTATCCTTTGAGCTCACCAAAGGCAGGGTCTTATTCTTGTGTGCCTTGTGAAAGGTAACAGGCAGACATACATTAGTAACATAACATCACGCCTGTAAGCCCCGTAGGGTTAGGTAGAGGTGTAGCCATTACTACACCTACATTTTGGCAGTTATGTTTAAGTCTAATGTAATATGGGGTGAGCATATTGCCATTGGGCATAAATCCAGACTCCGTGGCAGATACTCGAACTTAAAAAAATTCTGACGGAAACTTCCAATAACTTTGACCGACCTGGGAACGAACCCAGGACCTCATGCACAGCAGTCACACTTGCGGCCGCTGCGCCAACGGGGCAGTCAATTTCAACCGATTTTAGTTTCACGTTTATAATATTACTAGCTATTTATTGCCAGCGGCTTCACCCGCTACAACTCGAAAATTATCCCACAGGAAGATAAAGTCGGGATAAAAATCCTATGTGTTAATCCAGGTTGTAAACTATCTGTGTACCAAATTGTATCCAAATCCGTTCAGTCGTTTTTGCGTGAAGAAGTAACAATCATATACATTCACACACTCACAAACTTTCGCCTTTATAATATTAGTGTGATAAATATAAATATATAAATATAAATTATTATTTAGTTCGGAACAACAGATTCAACCAAAAACCAGTTTCCTATATTGCAGGTCTACTTGAGAAGAGCTTTGGGCGATAATCACGGATTATGAAACATTAAGTCGATGAACATTGTCAAAGTTCCTATCGGTCCGTTTGATGTCAATGTAACTTTTGTCTCTCGGATTACAAACAGAAGTTCTGAGACGTCACCCGAGCCTTGGACAAACTATAAACAATGGCTGCCGTGTTTGATACAAGTCATTGGCTTTAATGACTGTAGTTTTGGTGGCTTGTGGCGATAATAAAAACAGCCGTTTGGTTCGATCAAAGGTTAAGTTACGCTTTTTTTTTCTTTAACAGTCATTACGGGGACACAACAAGCTGCGCCCATCTCATAAAACTGGGTAACTCAATGTCCTTCTTTTTGAATGTTGGGAAATCATCAAATGACTCTCCCCGCTCTGGGGAAGAACCACTCATTTCCCTTTGTGTCCGAGGCCGCGGTATCTCTTTCAAACTACCCGCAGTCCCGACAGCCGAGCCAAAGAAAGAAAATCGAAAATCTGACCAAAGAGTATCGTGTTACTCACTAACTCAGTTGATAGTCAGTAGCTCGGTTTGACTGGAAACCAACTCCAACATTGTTGATTGAAGGCAAGGCAGAGAAGATGAGTCGTAGTAGCTTGGATTTATACAAAACTACTTCTAAAGTCTGATTTTGTAGGTTCGAAAATTAGTTTTCTAACTTATTTTATTATGAGCCTATACTGTCCCACTGCAGGGCAAAGGCCTCCCTTTCCTCCTTCCACTTTTCGCGATCCAGTGCGATAGTAGACCAATCCTTGGAGAAAGAGTCCAGCTCATTCCGCCATCTTCTTTTGGGCCTGCCGCGTTGTCGTTTCTAACTATCTATTAGTTATTTTGGTGACTATTTTCCATGTTAATATTTTAACACTGGCTAGCGACATGACCGCTCCGAGTGTTTGAAGCTTTGCAAAATTCCGTCGTATGGTCGAGCATTTTCAAGGCATGAACCAACTGCTTGCTATTGCTCAAACTGCTGACAAACACGCATGGAATGGACCAATTGGAGCAGTTCGAAGTAATTACGTAAATATGTGTCTATCTGCGGTACTCAGAGATATGTAATGATTACTTAAGCCGTTATTTAGTAAAGATTTGACATACTTTTGTATGACAAAACTGTCAAAACCTTTACTAAGTGATCGCCTAAGTAACCATTAAAGCTCTCTGAGTGCGGCAGTATGTAACAAAACTAAAATATATAGAAAATAAAAGTTTACGCTTTTTTTCCAAATCTATGGAAATCGCAATAAAATGGTGGTAATTGATTAATAGAAGCCCATGCAGAGGATAGTCCTGCCTGTGTGCCATTTTATTTGCCGTCGGTTCAACACGTTTTATTACTCCTGTCAGACGTCACGTCATCATTAACTCCTTTCTCTTTCATACCACTCCTCACACAATCCATCCATCTTTTATTTGGCTTTCCTCTCCATTCGGTGTAGCATAAGTATTCAAATAATATTTGGCGTAACATTCTGAGACACTGCAAATTTTGGCTTTACCCTAACCACACAAATGTCTAATACATAAATACAATTATCCGCTTTAAGCCCTGCAAGTTTGCGTTAATATCTAGAATGTAAACATAATATTAAATATCTCAAAATAATTACACATCGCTGTAACATACCTATCTATATTGCCATCAGCAATACTAATTAAAATAACGCTGGACTATAATACCTGTAATGTAGTTAACAGTTTGTTCAGCTGCAGCGTGTATGAAGTTAGCTACAACAACAATTTCGCTACATTCCGAGACGTGACTCCACTTATACCTATTACTAACTTCGCAAACTGCCATGACCTTTGTACGGTAACGTTGTAATTACTTTTAAGGTTGGCATATGTACAGTCAGCTGCAAAATTGCATGTATACTTTAGTGTCTATTTTCCTGTAAACTAGTTTACGTTAGGTGGTGTCGTTTCTCGCTTCACAAGATTTTATTTCTGAAGTGTCCACTCTTTTTAGCAGGTGACTGTACAGACAGACAGGCAGATGGCCTTTATCTATTTGTTCTATTTGGTCCCTGTTACTGTCATTCCTATTATATGTTTTGCGTCTTTACTTGAACGACTGTGGGCGTAGGTATATGGATGGGAAATAATTTAGAAAGGTTATCTTTCGATCCTTTTTGCTCAGTTTACGTGACAACGTCCCCTTTTTCGGCACTTTATTTGTTTAGGTACTACTAAGCGAAATGTAATCTAGCCATCAATTTGGTTCCTTAGTTAAAAGCTGATAGTGACCTAAATAATTGCTATTTGAAAACTGGAGAGCACTTTGTTGACATTTAATTTGATGATAAATAACTAGGAATAAAGGCTAGTAATTACTATTTAGAAGATTTATATCGTAACTAGCACCGGATTTATTATTACAATTATTTGGAGTAGAAATACTTTTTCTTCCTCCATACATTTCTATCAACCCCTGGATTAGTGTACGTACGGCTCCTTTCATTTTATTTGTCTTGTCGGTGATTCCCTTCCTTATTATCTAATAAGCTTTGACAAGAAATCTACCACCTCTACGGCGTATCACACACCTAATACCATAGCATATTACAACTTCACTTTAACTTTACTTTGTTCTTTCGATATTTTCACAACCACCCAACATTCGAATCCCAAACATACCCTCAATATTCCCATTTCCCCATGTAATTTTTAACGAAATAAAAATGATTTCGAAACAAAAGAAAATAACTTGATTGTGTTTCCTGTTCAAATAACGGGATCAATGGAAAAAACAAAGCAACATTACGCTGCTATAATTTATTATACAAACAATATTTACCGTAACAAAATTATTTTTTACGAGACGTATTTTTTATAGTTTTTATGTAGTTTTTGGGATAATAATGTTAATGGTACTCGAGGACTGTAATGGTACTTATGAACAGTAATGTCTTTGTAATTCAAATACCTGATATCAAATATCCCTAAGACCAGGCGATACCTAAACGAATGCCTAAATAAAAGGGCACTCCACTCGACAGGGCCACATTTTCCCAGATATTTTTAGGGCCCATATATACAATAGTCTATTGCCATCAACTGGGAAGAAACTACGCTCCTTGGCTGCTATTCAGAAATTCCTGATGGAAAACCCTGGAATCTTCGACCCTTGGTCCTCATGCTCAGCAATCGCACTTGCGAGCACTCGAGCAATGAGGCAGTCTATTACTAGTCGTATAAAATTTTCTATTAGATATCTGTGGCGCGCCGAGAGTTGAAACTATGACAACATTTAGTGAGATATAGATTAACGTGTTACTTAATAGTTCTGAATTCGGAAAAAAAGTCTCAAATGGTTGAGAATCAATCAAAAAAACCTTTCACCATTTAATAACTTGGCGTAACTGAAATTAATTGTTCCTAACCCAGGCGCTGTAATACGTGTCGAAATAAGTAAAATTCTGGCTCATAAAGCACTCCATACCGCTCTGCCCCGGGAGAAGTTCTTTGATGATTTCTCACCCCTAATAAAACAAAAAAAGGGCAGAAGGACTCATCTTACAATAACGTGATTTTTTCACCCCAAAAAAAGCCGGTTCACAATGCTTGGTTGACGGTTTCGTGAAGCGTCCGTTTTTGCCCTGAAGGTGCGAAAAGAGTAAATATTAAGGTTATAGGTTTATCTAAAAAGCATATAAGGAATAGCAAGCTTTGCTGGTGAGACATTGCTTTCAACATCATCATCAACAGCCTATAATGTTCCCACTGCAGGGACTCAGGCCTTCTCTCTAGGAGAGGGATGGGCTATAATCTACCACGCGGGCCCAGTGCGGATTGGTAGATGTCACATGTCTTCGATTTTTTTGGTTCTAAGACATGCCGGTTTCCTCACGATGTTTTCCTTCACCGTTTTGAGAGCAATGGTGATGAAATAAATTACACAAAGTAATGCGCCTGACGGGGTTCGAACCCACGACTCACTGTTCATAAGTCGGGGCGGCCACCACTGAGCCACCACTGCTCTCAAGAGGCTCTCGAGAGGTAATAAGCTGAATTTAAGTATAAACTTTCATTCTGGCGTTCAAAAATTTGTTCAAAAAGTCTCATAAAATTTAAATAAAAGTATTTCGCAACCATCTCGGTTTCTATTGCTCCAATAATGTTAACATCTAGGTATTAGATCTATATATTATATATATGTAGAGCATAAAATATCTGGCAAGAAAACAGCAATAAGTAAGTAAGTAAGTAAGTAAGTGTTTATTTTGCAAATATGGGTACAGTACATGGTGATATAAACAAATAAGAGGCAGGTTCTGCCATATTTTACCAAAAGGCATGCAAAAATTATAATTTTACGCTAACACAATAAAAGCAATTAATACGTGTTCAGTTCAGTTTCACTGAAGTAGTTTTAAATCACAAGTTATTTATATAATTGCAAAACAATTTAAAGAACCGAATAGAGTGCATTTGTCAAAAATATTGTACAAAGCTGGACTATAATTAATTACATTTAAATTAAATTATTAATCATTAGAATTACAAATAAAATAAATAAATTGAATAATTTGTAAAAGAGATCAATTAATATAAAAACCGAAAAATTCATGTCAAAAAGATTAATAATGGTTTATTGGTAGAAATGTCAAAGATTGAGGCAAATTCATAATACATTGAACAAAAGTCACAGAACAAAAAATTTATGTCAGAATTCAATAATGTCAAAAAGAATAAAATTATGATTTAGTGAATATGTCAAATATTTAAGTTCATTTATCATTCATAAAATCTTTCTCATTGAGGAATTCGCTGACAGTATAATAAGTTTTATGCGTCAAAAAGTTTCGGAGCCTGTTTTTAAACAATGACAGCGGCAACTCCCTCCATTGTTTGGGTAATTTGTTATAAATGGTCGAGGCCATGCAGTAGACACTCTTGCGCATCAGTGCCGTTTTGGCGGGATAGGAACATATTAGGTTATTGTCGCGTCTATTACGTGGAACTACGTCAGCCAGACGTTTAAAACGATTTGGGTTCGACTTCACAAACACAGCTACCTCCATTATGTACAGGCTAGGGAGTGTCAATATTTTGTGCTGTTTAAAGTATGGCATGCAACTATCAGTAGATTGAAGTTTGAACATGGCACGTAAACATTTTTTCTGGGCTTTAAAGACTGTCTCTCTTTCGACTGAATTTCCCCAAAATATTATTCCGTAACGTAGGTGGGATTCTACTATACCATAATAAGCAGTAATAAGTGCATCCATGTAAATTATTGGTGATAGTGAATATAGAGCGTATGCGGACTTACTGATTTTCTTACATAGGGTATCAGTATGTGCTTTCCAATTCAGGTTTTTGTCTATTACGAGTCCCAGAAATTTAATATTTTCTACTTCTTCTATTACTTCATTGTTGTAGCGTATATTGGGGCTAATTCTAGGAATCCGCTGACTAAAATGCATAAGTTTGGTTTTTTTCAAATTTATTTTCAAATTATTGGCTTCTAGCCAATTAACAACATTTTTTAAACTATCGTTAATGTCACTTTCATACGTTTCTACACTTTTACATGCTATCGTCACAGTACTGTCGTCTGCAAACAGTGTTATTGGTTGGTCAATGTATTCAGGCAAATCGTTTATGTAGAGTATGAATTCAAAAGGACCCAATACGCTCCCCTGCGGTACTCCAAACATAACTTCACGCTCTGAGGATCGATGTATCTCTTCGCGCTTGCTAACTGGATTAATTTGACAAATTTCAGTTATTTGTTTTCGGCCTTTAAGGTAAGACTCAAAAAGACTAAGTACATTGCCTCTAATACCATAAGCTTCAAGTTTTCTCAAGAGAATCGCAAAATCTACGTGGTCAAAGGCCTGTGTCATATCACAGAATATGCCACATACAGGTATTCGTTTGTCAACACTTTTAATTACATTATAAATAAAGTCATATATAGCCATATTGATAGTTCTATGTTGTCTAAATCCCTTCTGTTCGTCACATAATACGTTATTTTTGTCAATGAATTTATATACCTCGTCATAAATGTATTTCTCAAATATTTTGGAGATCACAGGTATAAGTGCGATCGGCCGGTAATTTTCCATTAAATCTTTATTTTCTTTTTTAAACATTGGCTTTATTATAGAAGTTTTTAAGGCATCGGGGAAGACGCCTGCGGTGATACTGAGGTTAATTATATGGCTCAGGTGACCGCATATTTCCATTGATACGTGTTTGAGTATCTTTGTGCTAATACCATCATAACCTACGCTACTTGTATTATTTAATGTCATTATTATTTTATGTATGTCTAAAGGTACACTAGGTGACAGGAACATTGATTTTGTGCTCGTGTTTATTTTACAGCGTTGGGGTTTCTCGGTGTCATTCTGTTTCGACTGAATTCTATCGACAAAGAAGTTATTAAACACTTCAGCAATGCCCTTGGGCTTTGATTGAATAGTGTTTCCAACCTTAATTTTATAAATGTTCTGTTTCGGTAAATTGTGCTTAGCGCGATTAATAATTTGCCACGTAGTTTTAGATTTATTTTTAGATAAATTAATTTTATGATTATTTTGGGCCTTTTGAGTTAAGTGTATAATCTGTTTGTGCAATTTTGAATATTTCGTGAATTTTGTTTTACTATCTTTATTTCGGTGCAGCCTCATCTGCCATAGAAGTTTTCTTTTTCTTTGGCTACCCAATTTAATTCCTTTTGACAGCCACCTAGGTTTTTTAATAACATCAACTTTGATCAATTTAATTGGAAAACACAAATCGTATAGAAGTTTAAAAGAGTCGATAAAGTTACCGTAGGCAATATTCGGGTCTTCCGTGTCATAAATATCAGAAAAGGAAAGATTTTTAATATGGCCTTTGAACTTGACCATGTTTTCATCACTATAATCCCTTTTAGTCGCATACCAACTGTTTATGACACATTTTGTTT
Organism: Diarsia rubi; assembly: GCA_932274075.1. NCBI lineage: Eukaryota > Metazoa > Arthropoda > Insecta > Lepidoptera > Noctuidae > Diarsia > Diarsia rubi. The sequence goes on along the minus strand of OW026424.1, from coordinate 10,066,902 downwards.
GAACAGGACAGTGAAGAAGCTGTGCTGTATGATCGGACAGCGCAAATTCCAGGACGTCAGTTTTGCAAGATTTACTAAAATTATGCGCAAAATTGTCTATGCATGTCATGCTTGCCATGCGAGTAGGCTGTCTTAATGCCAATTTCAAGTTATACCTCAATAATAAATATTCAAATGCATTAGAGTGATTGTTTTTTTTGAGCACATCGATGTTAAAATCTCCAGCAATAACAATATTTTTATAACGAGCTCGTGATATTTCTTTTAATACAATTTCAAGTTTTTCTAAGCAGTAGTTAAGGTTATTTACATTAGGTACTCTGTAGATACAGATTACAATTATCCTATACTGCGTGAGCTCAATGGCACAGCATTCAAACGTGCCAGAACGAGACAAATTCGAGATTTTTGGTAACTCCTTCCATTGTATACCATGTCTAACTAGGATGCAAGCTCCTCCCCTTTTTGTTTCCCTACAGAAATAGGCAGCTAAACAATAATTTGGAACATTTAACTGATTTTGATACCCTTCCATAATAAAGTGCTCTGTAGTGCACAACACATCTACATTTATGTTTTTTACAGCAAGTTCTTCTAGACAAATAGTGAGAAGGTTAGATTTTGAGATTAACCCCGCAATATTCTGATGCAGGATTTTGAGACGTTTATTGGAGAAATTAGTAAATAAGAAAATAGTAAAAGAAATATTTTAAAATCGTTAATGACTGCAAGATTAGGACTGCAAGTCTTATAAAAAATGCGATCATTATTTTACATTTGCAGTTGGAGAATAGATTTTTCATTATTATGAAGGCACAAGTTGGATGCAACAACAAAAATAGGAGTCGGATTTTCAAAAATCCTTCCTGTGTGCTCCTGTCCTGGATATCGGTACTCCTGATTTTATAATACTTTTAGAAACAGCGGTTTAGGTTGTGAGCTTTGTAGTGAATGATTGTTACTAAGAAAAGACGCAAAAACAATTACGATACTCCACCAATATAAATACTCCCCAAACTGGCGGATAAAAAGGAAAACAACCAATGTTCCAACTTTGTCAACTTGAATAAAACATGATTGGTCATTCTGCAATTCATCTCTACTTCTTCCTGGTCCATAAAATGACGTCATTTCTCTTTGTTTCAGAATGAGAGGGGCGAACGCCATATTCCTTATTTTATTCTTCGGCCATCTCTCCGCCCTGCCCGACACCATCCGAATAGGTAAGGATTACATTACCGACTTAATTATAATAATGAATTAATTACAACGAAATCTGAATTTAACGTTGATTTATGTTGAATCGTGGGTGTTATTTCGAAAATCTATATTAAAGCAATGATCTGAGCATAAATGGGTCTTACGAATAGAGTCTGGAGCGATTTAATTTTCATTTTAGGAATTCATTTTTGTTTGAATTGTACCTAACTTAATTTTTGTGCTCAGTTTACCGTTTCATTTTAGGCTCATTTAAATACTAGGTATTGTAGTAATATTGTTTGTAATACCGTCTCATTTATCAACCTTGCGTAGGTTTGGCCAGCCAGTACTTATGTAACAGAATAACACATTACCTATAGGTACTTACATCCAAAGTTACAGATAATATTGTATTTGTGAACAAGTCAGTTCGAAGTTACTGTTGTTCCAGCCTTCTGGGCATGAAAGGAAAACACGGCTCATCTAACTGTTTAACATCCCACCAATATTATTGAAGTTAATATAAACGTTCATTCAATGACGATTCAAGCTCTTATTTTAAGAAAATTTCAGAAGTTTCTTTACTGTTTGTTCATAAACGATCCGAAATATCTTTTTATTAAATACCGTAAAACTTAGTTGTACGGCCTCTTCCTCTATATTAAGAGGTTTGTAAATAGGCTAAAGAATTGCCATCCAATGGAAACTTTTCTGTGAACAGTAATTACTGTCTCTACGCATAAAACTTACTGATGTCCAATCTCTATAGTTCAGTCACGAGCAAAAATATGTAGACACATAACAACATTCAAAATAAAATATCTTGGGGAATTTGAAGGACAGAATTTATAGTGGCTACCGTCAGAAAACACCGATACATTGAGGTTCGAGTTTGGTTATGTAGTGTCCGCATAGTAGTTGCATAAATCGACATACTATAACAATCAACAATAAAAAAAAATACTGTATCATATCACCCAGGTGAACACAGGACACTAAATTAGTGTCCTCAATAAAATACACCTGGGTGAAACTAATATCTCCCAGGTGAATTGAGGACACTAAACCTCGAGTTCGACGAAGTCCCGGAGAAACAATTTAACTGTCATACCTATATACCACAACGAAAGTAATCCGAAAAGAATAGTGGAGGGTAAATCGTGATTTCCAGTTCCTTCCATAACAAGCACATATCAGAGTAAGGGCAGTTAACTACCAAAAAGACCTATGCAACTAAGATATACAAGGTGTAAATTATTAACCCTTCACACATAGGTACGTTAACCAAGCATTCTGTAGGTACATCAAATTAGAAGTAAAGCAACTTTTTTTTGGGGTCAAGAATCTAATTTTACGGTAAAACTCAATGTAGCACTGTTAAAACATTGTGCTAGTGGATGCTTTGAATAGTAAAACGGTCAAGGAGGTAATTTAAGTAAAGCTATAACCTGAAAAACTAGTATTTACAAAAAACAGCTGTTCAAAATTTGGAGCTTTGACCCCCAATATCCGTAACTAGACCCCCAATATCCGTAACTAGACCCCCAATATCCGTAACTAGGGGGTTCCCAGATATGGTCTAGAACAATAAAATGATCGCAGTGGTGGGAAAAACAAGTGTCTTTCGTTTGCGTTAAGGGTACTTTTACACCCATTATATGCGTAGTTGCCTAGCAACACGGATTAAAATTATTATTGGTGTATATTATTGGTCCCTAGTCAGATGAAAAATTTTATTCCAAAAATAGGTATAGCAAAAACGTTTGACTGCACCAACATTTTGTTCTAGTTTCTACAAGCTCCGTATGGTAAATAACTCCGGGTGAACCTTGTACACTATCCAAGTATCCAGCATAATATTGCGTTCATTTTGCCAAAGAATATATTCCCATTGATATGATGTGCAGTTTGTTCGAATTTGCAATCATATCTAGGACATTGGCAAAAATTCGAGGCAATAAGCTTGAAGGAGAATAATTTACACTGACCTGTGTGAAATTGGCAACACAGTGTTTCACTTCCAACCATGAAGATGAGTCATGGTGATTACCAATCACCTGGCTCTCTATGAGAGATGAAGCTACACGATGTGCAGATTTGCATCCTCGTCAAAATTCAGCACATTGTCATGAAAGACATACATAATCAGTTTAAATTACGGTACAAGTTGTTAAAAATGCAAGAGTATTTCAGAATTACTCCCGTGCCCTGCTTCAACGAATAATCGTTTGCATATTTGTATGTTTTATTTGTGTACCAGTACGGTTACTATAGAGTGAGACTAAAAAAAACTGGCCAAGTGCATGTCCGACCACGCACAATGTAGGATTCCGTAGTTGCCCATCAAAATAATTATGTGAACTTACTAAACTGCGGATTACCCACCCTGCCTACCTACCTCCCAACGATGATTTCATACAAGTACATTTTTTAAGTTGGTCGACTATTACTCGTAAACTTGTAAAGCCTACTTAGCTATGATAGTTTTCACATGATTGATAGTTTACACTCGATTCCAACAAATTTTTTCACTTTAAAGCTTAATATTTCACAAACCAATCCCTTAATCGAAAAAGTGTTTGAACAAATTCGCAATATTATTTTTAAAGACCACACAACGACATCCCACACAATGGACTTCGCGAGAAAAAAAAGTCATCCCCACTTTAACGTGTAGGTACTGGAGATACCCTAAAAAATATTTTCAATATTAAACTTGGCACATTTTTGGCGTAACTCATTTGTGTAATCATTAGATTTTAAATACTAAGAGTATTTGAGATAAAGGATATAGTGCGGACGGACGGACAGACTGACAGATAGATAGACAGACGGACATGGCGAAACTATAATATTGACTACGAAACTCTAAAAAAAACACACATATTTACCGAGAAATAATAAAAAAAACGACAAAGAATGTTATTTAATAGAGCCGAAAATCATTTGTAAAATTACCTCTTTCACGTGCAAAACGACATTTTGATTTGTATGTCTGTTTGCCAGTCTGAACTATAATATTAAAACATAATCAAATGGTCTCTCGTACGATCAATATTATGTAAGCTCAATTATAACTGAAGCATATTAGTTCATTTTTGACATAAGCTATTAGGTAGGTAATACGCAATCGGTTTTCAGAGTTAATATTAAGCCATAATCTGTCCCCACAGGAGGTCTCTTCCACCCGGAGGATGACAAACAAGAGGTAGCGTTTCGCTACGCAGTGGAGCGAGTGAATGCGGACAGGGCTGTGCTGCCGAGAGCCAAGTTACTGGCGCAAGTGGAGACCATCTCGCCGCAAGACAGCTTCCATGCGTCTAAACGAGGTTTGTGTTACAGTTAATATTCTAACAATGAGCATCATCTGCCTAGTTTTCTCCCAACTATTTGAAGTATTTATCAATGACCAGCTGTTGCCAGCGGCTTCACCCGCTACAACTCGACAATTTTCCCACGGGAAGATAAAATCGGGATAAAAACTATCCTATGTGTTAATCGAGGTTATAAACTATCTGTGTACCAAGTTTTATCCAAATCCGTTCAGCACTTTTTACGTGAAGAAGTAACAAACATACACACTCACAAACTTTTGCCTTTATAATATTAGTGTGATAGAAACTCTAAAATGGATGGATTGAAATAAAATTGAAAAAAAAAACAATACCCGACTGCTTCGTTGATCGAGTGGTCATCAGCGTGACGGCTGACCATGAGGTTCTGGGTTCAATTCTCGTATCGGCAAAATGTTATTGGGTTTTACCATCAGGAATCTCTCAGTAAAAGCCCTGGTGTATATGTTCGAGCCCGGTTGATGGCAACGGGACTTAAAAAAAAACATAAAGGGCGAAATGTAGATGTACTAAGAGGTACATCTCTGCCTACCCCTTCGGGAATTATAGGGCTGATGTTATGAAAGAATACGTTATGTCACTCCTTTTGGAAGTGTACACAAACTGTAAATAAACACTTTGGAAGTTATTGCCATTTGACTAGACCTTTCCCAAAAGTACTGGCTTTGTAGCTTTAAATAATGGAAATAGGGTAAAGAGGCTTGCCGAGAACAGGAATAATAATAATAAAAAGGCTAGAAGCCAGGCCCGAAATAGCCACGAAAAGGTTAATGGTGTAAATAAAAAGTACAAAAAACTAAAGCCTCTTATTGACTTAGGCGAACAATGTCCAGACCACATCTGTGTCACGTTTGGGACTATTTTCACCTACAGAGATCGAGAGAGGTATTATTTACCTAGAATATACAAAAATAACATTTTACCCACTGGCTCTTGGCACGACTGCTGAGCGTGAGGTCCCTTTTTTATTTTTGGTGGAAATTCATCAAATAACCGCCTCCCGCTCCGGGCAGATCGGAAGGGAGTGTCGGACTTCTACTGACTAAAAACCACCCGTGTTTCTTCTTAGCCCTTTGTGTCGACGCCGCGGTATCTCTTTCAAACAACCCGCAGCCCCGACAGGGAAGCGTGAGGTCCTGGTTTCGATTACCAGGACTGGTATAGTGATATTAGTTTAAAACTATTTTTTTTTAATTCTCAGTAGCAACTATGGAGTCTGGATTTGTCCTCAGTTTTATGACAGTACTCTCGCCTCCATTCACATGGAAATGAAACATAACTTGGCGAAATTTGGGTTTACTGTCAGGTACACATCTGCCTGTCACTTCAGGGATTCTAGGCGTGGTGTTATGTTCTTTCAAACGAATAAAATTCAACCGTGCATAATATGCAAGTAGATCGTAATACATTCAAATTATTTGATCCCATTCGACAATAATTTCTTCGTCACTTCAAAGTTCAAACTTATACCCATAACTTTCGCTACCAATCTTGGTAGGCAGTTGTAACGCGAATTTCAAAGTAGGGTACCGCTAACGCGCGGACGTTATCGCCCCGTCACCGTCGGCGTCACTTCAAAGCCATAATCTTTCAGCCATAATATATCACCCGACGTTTCTTTATGTCGCTCTCACCCTTTATTTAATGAAGATAGATGGATGTTCGTCTATATAGTACTTGACTGACGAGGGAAGACTGACCATGCGCTGTTGTGACGTGTGGTAATGGCTTGACGTGTGTTATTGTGTGTTTGATTGTTGTATTCTGGTTTGTAGGGCTCCGCAGAAAAGAGTTTAAAATTTTTTTTTTATAATCGTTTATCCAGGTTAGCATTAAGTATTAGCTATAAGTTATTCTTACCGAACTATTGTCGCACGAACCGGCAAACATTCTAACATTATCATAATGTTCAACGTGTGAGCTTCACGCTGTATGAGTAAACTTTCAGTTTTTGCTGATTGACGGAGTCTATAATGGCCACTTCAACAGAATCACAATAGGTTAATTTGTAATATAGTCACGTCAAAATGGTCACAGGCGTTGGTCGATTATCATGTGGTTGTGCCTAACGTGGTGTCAGAGTTTTTTAAGCCGCCCAAGGGCCTCTAATTTGGTTTTAGATGTCGTCGAGAAATATCATTCCGGCAAGCTGTTTTCCTCACCGAAGCAGGTGATAATTATAAATTTCGCACACGAATTTGAAAAATCAGAAGTGCCTGGTGGATTGAACTCAAGATTCATATTTCTACTTATCCTATTATGATATGGCTAAAGCGGCCAGTTCAGACCTCGGGGAACAATTAATAGCAATCTACGAAATATTGTAAAACGTTTTATACCGGGATGATCTTTATTTCTATATTTGAAAAACTCTGAAAATCCGATAACAAGCAGCAATAAAATGTATAATAATAATAATAATATAATATTCCACAACTATCACACAACGCCATCTAGTCCCAAGCTAAGCAGAGCTTGTGTTATGGGTACTAGACAACTGATAAACAGACTTATATATTTCTAAATACATACATATTATAGATAAATTACACCCAGACACAGAACAAATGATCGTGCTCATCACACAAACATTTGTCCTGGGTGGGAATCGAACCCACGACCTCCGGCATAGCAGTTAGGGTCACTAACCACTAGACCAACAGGCCAGTCAAACCGTATCCACCGAAAATTAATCGTGAAAATAAAAGATGGATGTAATAACAAATTCTTCAATATTATCAGACAGATTTCTTTGTACCGCGACGAAACAAATCAAGAACAAATGTCTTTTATTTTGACTGAAACAAGAACAATGGGTCCAAAATAAGTTGTCTATTCACTGTTTTTATTGGCGAAACATTCACCTCCCCGATAAAAAAAAGGCCAACGCCTGTCAAAAGACCCATTTGCAATCAATCTTACAAAAAATCAGTAAAAATATACCTGTTATTCGGTACAAAGCCGGGTGAGAACTAATGTCCTCGTTATAATAAGGTCCGTAGTTGTGCCCGGTTTATGTAACCGGGTTTGGGGTCCGGCCGTCCGATCCCGTGCGGATACAATCAGTTGGGACTTGGGAGCGGGATGTGTGACGTAATAGTTTTCCCCCTGCGATCACGTACGACCTGCCGTGACAACGTGACCGGCACGTACGTGAAGCTTTTCTTTCTCTTTTTAAGATGTTGTTATATTGTTAATTCGTGGTTCGTGGATCGTTTATGCTGGTGTACTAAGTATATTGGAGCGAGACCTTTGCTTAGATTTTAATGAGATTTTTATTTAGGTATTTTGTCGTTTATGCTTTTGATTTGTTACGTTAAGTTTCTCTTACGGCTATCACACTATTACACTAATACTATAAAGGCGAAAGTTTGTGAGTGTGTATGTTTGTTACTTATTCACGTAAAAACTACAAAACAGATTTTTATAAAATTTGGTACACAAATAGTTTATAACCTGAATAAAAAAAAATCCTATGTGTTAACATAGGATAGTTTTTATCTCGATTTTATCTTCCTGTGAGATAATTTTCGAGTTGTAGCGGGTAAAGCCGCTGGCAACAGCTAATTGACAATAAACCTGAGGTGGTACGAATCGCATATGTGACTAAAAGAGTGATGAATATAAAATGTTGACGGATGGAGAGGGAGAGAAAACGGAGTGAATGATAGCGTGATGGTTGGCAGAGGAGTATTGAAGAAAAAAACGTGTTGCGGTGATGATGAAAATAAACCTTCAAAATTAAATTGTCCTTTTAATATCATCATCATCATTTATAGGGATAGTGGCCTTTCCAAATTATGTTGGTTTTCTTGTATTAATTATTTCAAAATCTTCTCTAGTCTATGTTTTTATAAATTGTGTAAATATAATTTTTCTCCGCACAGTATGTCACCTCCTACGAAGCGGTGTGGCGGCCATCTTTGGTCCCCAATCCGCCCCAGCTGCTGCCCACGTCCAGTCAATATGTGACACGATGGAACTGCCACATTTGGAGACCAGGTGGGACTACCGGACGAGAAGAGAATCCTGCCTTGTCAACCTATATCCACACCCAGCGGCGTTGAGCCGGGTGAGTGTCCATATTTATTATTGACAAAATGTTTTTAATTACTGTTCGAAAAAGGATTCCAGCAATCGGTCGGTAAGCTTTATTAAGTCTGGCTGGCGTGTTAATCAAAACAGTATTCATTTTATTATTGGAAAGCTCTTTTTGGGAATGTAAAAAAATATATCATTTGGTATTCCAAAAAAAAACACTGAGTAACTTAATCACTGTTAGGTAGGTATTAGTAATGAAATACCTTTTCCGTGGAAAACTAACCTGTATGTATAACGTAGATATGGGATAAACTTCCCATGTCCTAATATAACTTCCCACCTTTATCGTTTCGATAACCTGACACCTTCTCAAAGGGGCGATAGGCACTTAGGGAATGTATGAGGAAGTCTCTCAAGGGGAATATAATGAACCATGGCAGTAAACTAAGTGCTCCCTTGTTCAACAAAGCTGCCCATCCCTTTAACGCGCTGTAGAGTCAGAACAAATAAAAGTAATTGATACGAATTTATCATTTTAATAACAATTAAAACGATAGGTACCCAACGGGAAATTCCTCTCTTCACTTTTTGAATGTTATTAAGTTGTGTCATATTTCAGCCTACGACTGTACATTGTATATAATTATCCTATTACCATAATAATACATTAATAACAGACATATTACAATTAATGTATAGAAACAGGTTAATTCTGGTATTAGCTAGGTAATTATCGAATTGTTTACCCGAATGTTACCTGGATTCCAATCGTGAGCTGCAACCTAATTAGGCATCGCTGGAACTATTCAATGAATGTGTATATAACACTCGTATCTACTAGGCACATATGTGGAGTATGACCAGGGGGTCTAAAATGGCCACTTTTGCAGATCATAATATGAATTGTTAAAAAGTGCAAAACGGAGCTTTCAAAATAGTAACTGCTTCAGTGACCATTTAGGAAAATAGATCTTAATAGAAAAACTATATGAATTGCGATAAAATTCGTGAAATGGGCCCAGACGCACTTTTTATTATGAAAGGTCAATTTTACGATTTTTAACGCAATTCAAATAATGATCTGCTAAAGTGGCCTTTTTAGACTCCCTGTATTCCAGAGCACTGCAAACTTAAATAAATGTTTGGGTGCAAGTAATTTGGTACTAGTGTTATGTTGTAGTCCCTTTCACATGAGACTCAAACATAACTGCCGAAATGTAGGTGCACTTTTAGGTACACCTTTGCCTATCCCTTTGGGGATTACAGGCGTGATGTTATGTTATGTGATTTTTATAAAAAAGTCGACTATAATAGTACATTACTGCCGCGGTCTATAATGACTACTTTGCTGGTCGCGCTGATGATGGCCGACAGCGCAGCGTAGCGCAGCTCCAGGCCGACACAGCAAGGGCTGCAATGATGGCCAAGCTGAAAGGCCTAGAGCGTAGCTAGGCTAGCTCGAGGCAATCATAGCGTGACCAGCGAAGCAGTCATTGTGGGCCAAGTTTTGTATAGTGCTTTACTCAAAAATGCAAGTACCTAATCTAAATAAAACCAGCAAGTAATTTAAATAAAAAATATATTAATTAACTAGAATTTTAATTAAAATGACAATTATGAAAAGTACAGTTACTAAAATTCAACACCGACTTTCCCGGTTTGATATTACTGATAGTTTGCGATAATTCTAATGCGGTGTTTGACTGCTGGATTATTTCTTCATTTATTACTTCATTTAAATCTTTTTTTTTTACCTTTAGACGTACAAACAGCTGTGTTTTAAATAAAATCTTTTTGGAATTGATTTTTTAAAACGTTGAAACGTCAAAATAGCGGTCGGCAAAACATTGACAGGCCTGTTAGAGCGACCAGCAAAACTTTGCCGGCCGCTCCTGAAACAGAACGGCAAGGTCGACTTTGCTCAAACAAGGTTGTCAAAATAATGACAACATTACATGCATTTTTGAGTAAAAGCTCTAACATCGAACTTCCTTACCGCTTCATAAAGCAATACAAACTTTTTAATACTTATACAATTTTAATCGTTAGTGCTATTTTCCATTGTCAGGAAATTCTGACAAGACTCATAGGTTACTAATGTCTTGGGGACATTATTTACCCAAACTCAAATCTAATTTTAGACCTTAGAAGAAGCCTTATAACCCTTAGAGGACCTAAGGAATGTAATCGAATATAACTCAGGATCCCTATAAAACAGTTCTGTGGTAAACATTGACCAGTCGCCAAGTAATGAAAGCCTACATTGCAGGGCTTAGAAACTGTCACAGAAAACTTTGTTAATTAATTATCTTAATTGCGGGAAGTGGCGTCGGTATGCGGGACTTAGTCGACCCTATCCTGGGAATGGCGTACACATTGAAAATGTTTTCTTTGTGGAGACGACAATTCTTCCCAGAGGGATGGGCGCGTTCCTGTTTGCGAGAAACATAGTTTTCACTATAAAGATATTCATAGATGTACAGGCTGGCAAGTTAGTTACCTGTTTTCCTCTAGGAAATGAGTCTACGCAATTTAATTCAAATCGTATATTGCAATCCATAATGTACACTTACAGGTGGTAAATAAAAAATGAAACAAACAGTAATGTCCTGGCTGGATTCGGGCACACAAATAAAATAACTAGAGAGAGGAAGAGCTTTATTGCTTTTCCGTGTACAAGCATTATCCATCATATTGAATAATTTAAGTATTAAGTTAAGGTAACTTAACTTAAATATTACTCGTCGCATTTAATGACTGTCCCAAACAAATTAACTCAAAACAGATTCTTGAAAAACATTTGACGGCACCACCCTATATTTGTACCAAAGAGCTAAGTATTAGTATACCAAACTCGACACATATATTTTTGTGCTACACATAAGTACAAGAAACAAAATAAAACCTGCTTTGTGCTAATTAACAAAACTAGTCAATCCAATTCGATTTGTGGTCCTTCGTCTATGTGAATGAAGAAATCGAAATATAATCTAGTTTTTTTTCTTTATCTAATAACATTTATAACCGCAGTCCGTGTCAGTATTTTTCTAGTTACACTGTACAATTAATACTTTTACTGCTGCTGCTTACACGGTTATAATACATTAAGTTCGTGAAAACAAACTTAAAGACTTGACAAAAGATTTGTGTAAGGAACCACAACTAAAAAGTTATAAAGCTGTTAAATTGTAAGTACTTCTTTTTCGTTTGTCATGGTGTAAACTTGTTCAGGTATTACGTGTACTTCATCATTAAAACATTGCCACCGTGAACCGCTAAACTTAGCTTTCCCACGTTCTTGCTTCACAACTTCTCACTTCAGAACTCTTCAAATGAAGATTAAAAATTAATTAAATCCCAGCACTTAAGATCTTAAAGGCTTAGAACAACTCATTGTTTTACAAAACGTTGTCCATAATTAAAGTTGACTCTTTTATATAAATTAATTGTTACGCATTCCAATGATTTTAATTAATTCCGCCTTTTGTAGCCGTGATTGAAATAAACAAAAGGTGACCACGGAACTTTATTACAACAGAAATAGAATTAAGTATTCATTTAAAAACTCGTTGATTTTCCTTCAATTGTTTATTTTCGTTTCTGCCTCGTTGGTCTAGCGCTATGCATAAGGTACGTCGACCAAAAAGTTACTGAGTTTTTTCCATCTGAAAATTTTCAGTAGCAGTCTTGGAGGCTGGATCTGTGCCCGACTATAGACTCGCCTCCTATTACATTACTTCCAAAATGTGCGAGTAACATTAGGTACACATGTGCTAAACCTACATACGTGATGTTATATTTGTTCTTTCTACACTATCTATACTTTAGTTCATATGAGATTTGCCGTCACTTTTCCAAATGCCAACTCTCAGTCAGAGCACCACATTCATCCTAATTTCGTATCAACCTCCATCTTTCTAAAACGAAATATATAGCACATAAAATTGAATACTAAATCGATAAGGCCATTAAACGCACATGTGGTTGCGCTCCGTCGTTGGTAAAAATGAAATTGTCCACCCACCCGGAAGATTGGACATCCGCAATTAGGTCGATCGTCCATTTGTATAGCACGGACACACAATACAAAGCCATTCAAACGTTGCAACCAAGAAACATTATGAACCGAACGCAAATATTCCAATCCACGATTCGAATTTGAATGTCGAATTATTTAATAATACGTATAATGTGTTCGGAGTTAGTGTCATATTGGCACATTGGATTGAATTTAATAACTAAACATATCGGGATAAATAGTAATCTGTGACAATTAAATTAACAATAATTAGTAAATTATTACAATACTGTCAATATTTTACTGTTGTTCAATATTACACATATTTTGATCGGAAAATGACGGTGTTCATTTATTTTAGGCTTATGTGGATTTAGTGAGAGCCTGGGGATGGAGGTCATTCACCATAGTGTACGAGAACAGTGACGGTTTAGTACGTCTACAAGAATTGCTCAAAGCCCACGGGCCGTCCGAACTGCCTGTTGCTGTGAGACAACTGCCAGACTCTCATGATTACAGGTGCGTCTCGATTCACAAACTACTTATATACTTAAGTGCCCGTACTAAAGCTCACAGTCCTTTGCAGGCCGCTTTTGAAACAAATAAAGAATTCAGCAGAATCGCATATTGTATTGGATTGTGCGACTGAAAGAATAAGGGATGTACTCCAACAAGCTCAGCAGATAGGAATGATGTCTGACTACCATAGTTATTTAATCACTTCTTTGGTAAGTATTGAGAACATAAAAAATGAGAAGAAATGGAGCGATTAAATATTTCGGGTATTGAAAATTTTGATTGTCAACAGGACCTTCACAGCGTAGATTTAGAAGAATTCAAATATGGCGGCACAAATATTACAGCTTTAAGATTACTTGACCCCGAACGTGCTGATGTCCAAAGAGTCGTGAGGGATTGGGTTTACGACGAAGCCCGAAAAGGACGAAAACTCCAACTGGGACACACTACGGCTAAGGTAATCACCCGTTTGTATGTAGGCCAATGATAAAGTTATTTGTACGTGTAAACATAAATAGGGCTGTATTAAAATTAATTGTTTGTTTACAGGAGAACATGACCTTTATTAAGGTGAGAACAATTTAATTATCTTAACTTACTCACACTACTAAAAAGAATTCCATTCATTCCTAAATGTTGTAGCCTTTTTTTTTTTTCTTGTTAGTTAGCTATGTTTTTATTTGATTTGCTCTGAGAGGAATCCTTTGTTGGTATACAGACGGAAACAGCCCTGATGTATGATGCAGTACATCTGTTTGCTAAGGCGTTACATGATCTCGATACGTCTCAGCAGATAGACGTGAGGCCTCTCTCTTGCGAGGCTGAAGACACGTGGCCCCACGGGTACAGCCTCATCAATTACATGAAAATCGTAAGTTCAATCTGCATACATGTTTAATTCATCGCATAAATCTTCCGTTAAAAATAGTCTGTTGTTTAGATCGATCTTCTGGATTTAACGGACGATTGATGACTTGCCTATATTTCCGAAATAGGTATAAGCGTGCTACATTTACCAATTTTATAACACTCGTTCAGTTAATGTCAGAACAATAACAGTTCATTTAAAACGTATCTAAGAACGTTCTCCGCTTTTCGTTCAAAGCGTACTGAAGTCTCGCAATAAAAAGAGAACTTTAGTGGTCATTGAACAAAGCTGCGACCAACATAGTGGGATTAAGTGCTGGAACGTGAGACTTGACGGATTAACTGCTCCACCAATGTTCAGCTTAAGCACCGGGATTTCGCTTTTTATGTCAATCTGTGCGGCTCTTGTAGTACTAACCGTTAACTTAGGTGAGCTTCAACGAGCACTTTGTTTTGTAATTAGCTGAAGAAAGCACTTGTTGAAAGTAGTACGTAGGTGTGTGTTACATTAAAGCAAGCTGGTCTATCCCGCCGTGCGTAATTATGGAGGACGAAATTGATAGGTACAATATTCAACAACGTTGGCAATTCAACAACGGTAATTAACTTAACCCCACGACATTGACATAACCTCACGAACGATGGAGTGTACCAAATTAGAACAGAAATATGATTACACTTTCGGGATAGGGTATAATGTTATTGAATCCGTTTTCAATTAATAACAATCAATACGTAAGTTGTATTCCCTATAAACGAGGACAACGACTCGACTAAAACTGTAATGTACATTTGACCCAAAAGTTTGTACGTATAACTTAATTATTATAGATCTCTAAACTTGATAACAAAATAACTTCCACTATACTCAACTCGTTAATTCAATGAACAGGTCGAAATGAAAGGCTTAACCGGAGTGATAAAGTTTGACCATCAAGGATTCAGAAGCGATTTCACTCTAGATATAATTGAATTAACAAGGGACGGGCTGCAAAAAGCTGGAACTTGGAACTCTTCAGAAGGCGTTAATTACACCCGGTCTTACGGCGAGAACCAAAAGCAGATAGTGGAAATACTGCAAAATAAGACGCTCATCGTAACAACCATTTTGGTAAGCTATAAATAACATTTAAGATATAGGCATTAATCTACCGGAAACATTTTACTGCTCTCTCGTGGCCCACAAATGCAAAATTAGCGTATCGCACATATATATGAGTGTTCTCTCGAGAAGCGAAAAGGGGATTTATGTAGACTGGCTCTCAGTAAAAATATATTCCCTGAGAGAAAACATTCATGCGAGATATATCCGTATTCATGACTTGATACATACAAAGCCCTAAACAGAAACACAGAAGACAGACAAACCTGTATTTAAATAAAAAAAATCACTCGAGCATTTCTCCAGCCTCACTGTTTACGAATTCATTTCACGTGAATTCCCCAAGTATGTAAACTCTGTTTACTCATGTAGTAATTCTTTTTCAACACATTTACATATGTAATCTGTTCTGTTAATCCCTAGAGCTCGCCGTATTGTATGAGGAGAGAGGCCAGCGAGAAGCTCACGGGTAACGCACAGTTCGAGGGTTACGCCATTGATCTCATTCACGAGATATCTAAAATTCTGGGCTTCAATTATACATTCAAGCTGGCGCCTGACGGTCGATACGGGTCCTACAACCGGGAGACCAAAGAGTGGGACGGCATGATAAGGGAATTGTTGGAACAACGCGCCGACCTCGCCATCGCTGATCTCACCATTACATACGACAGGTACTCATGGAAATATGTAATAATAACCTCCCTTATTTTTCCACTCGAGAAAATACTTTCGGCATTTTTTTGGAAGACAAAAACAATTGTACTGAAGTATGGTTTGCATCTCGCTTACCGTTGAAACGGCAACCTTTTGTGGGTGGTGAAGCGCATTGTGTTTACCCTATTCATTGTATTATTTTCGTTTGTGCAGAGAGCAAGTGGTCGACTTCACAATGCCGTTCATGAATCTCGGCATTTCCGTGCTTTACCGCAAGCCCATTAAGCAACCACCGAACTTGTTCTCCTTCCTATCGCCGCTCTCGCTCGACGTCTGGATTTATATGGCCACTGCGTATCTCGGTGTGTCCGTACTGCTCTTCATACTGGCAAGGTACGTACTCGTAAACACACTGTTTATATCACCTACTGAACGTGGAAGACACACCGAAAATTCACTTTAATTTCTTCTCTTTATTAATATTGGCACATAGAATGAAATCCTACTCTAATTGGCAACGTGTGCACAGCATTCAGCGTATAACATACCGTATACTTTACGGTAAATGGATTCAAGTTGGAGATGGCGCCAACTAAAGTAAGAGGATCTTTCAGTTGAAACATCGTCTTGCCTCGCTTGGAAGAGTGCCGACTGTAATTAGGTTGCTAAATGTATTTGTCCGATAGGTTCACTCCATACGAATGGCATCCGACGCACACGCCTGATGGTGACAAAATGGAAAATATTTTCTCTCTTGCAAACTGCTTGTGGTTTGCCATCGGATCTCTTATGCAGCAAAGCTGTGATTTTTTGCCCAAGTAAGATAATTTAGAAAGACCCCTAACATTAACTTTTATTAGTACCAGACTGCCAACGAGCAGTTCCGTGCCGGAAATGAAATTAAGCATGTTGTCACTTTAAATGTTATCAAAGAGAGGAAACTAATAAAACTTGGTTCGCATTCTAAACACGCGTTTCATTTCTGGTGATAAAATAGTGAACTCAGCGAAGTCCACAAGATGAACATAAAAGAGGGGTTGTTCAATCATTCGCCAACTTACTCGCAAATGCATTTCAATTCCGGAAGTGTTTTATTGAAATGTAAAAATAACTTTTCTCCTTGTTCAATTAATTTCACACACGCTGCTCTTTGCATGTGATCGCATTCGTGATTTAAAACTCCTGGTTTAGAATGATAACATTGGAGCCATCACAGGTTAAAAAATAACTAGGTACTTTAGGCACACGAACGCTCAGGTACCAAGTAATTAATCATTTTAAAACGTGCGCGAATAATTTGAAATCTCTGCATGATAATATTTTTTGTCATACTAAAATGTTTGTGCGCATTCGCTAAAATTATTCCGAGTGTGAAAATTTGACCCAAAGTAAGTTGGCGCGCGATCATAAGATACATTGTAAATGAATGACGGGCAGTATTTGGGCGCAGGTTCAGCCCGTACGAGTGGGACTCACCCAGGAACTGCCTGGACGAGCCGCCGGTGTTGGAGAATCAGTTCACTCTATTGAACTCGCTGTGGTTCACTATCGGCTCCTTGATGCAGCAAGGTTCGGATATCGCGCCGAAGTAAGTCCCTTATGCCTCTGATGGCTACAATTCCGATACGATCCACAACCGGCAAGCCAACAATGCATATATTGCTTAAAACCAAAATTGGACCAAAGTCGTAGCTGCTTAACGCAATCAGAAATATTAAGAATGGGTAAAATTGAGTGGAAGAGTAATCTCGCGGTAATTGCAAAACGGAAATGTAGCCTTCAGTTGCAGAGCTTGGATGAAGAACTCCCTTTTACTAATTAGTTACAAAGCGACCACAGCCCTTTGTGAATTTCAAGCATCGGTAGTCGCCTAGAGCGTCCAATTTAAATAGAGACGTGTCGGCTATTTCAACTAGCCTTGGTTTCCATTTCACAGTACTTAGCTAAATACTTACAGTTGATTTAGTAGCTAAATAAACAACTAGTTGAGACAACGTACAGATTCGCACCCGAGACTTGCTTGTGCAGTATCCACAGCTTGCTGCATCAAAGTTTGTTAGATACTTGTGACTAAGAGATATTGATTGCACATTGATATTGTGATGTACTGGTTCCACGCCAACGGTTCAATGTGGAATTAATGTCTTGTTTAATTTAGAAAATACACGTTTATTTACTGCATTTTACACCTTGAAATACACGATTTTATAGAAACATGGAACTGCACTGAAACCAAAATCACACTCATGTCATATTTGTTTTACAAACTTGTTATGCCACAGACTTATCAGTGCAGGTCCCACGGCAACATAGTTATTTTAACAATGCTCGTTAGTGCAACCTCTTGTGTTGAAGTTGTTGTTATTAATAATACACCGTTGTTTGCACCAGAGCGGTATCGACCCGCATGGTAGCGGGGATGTGGTGGTTCTTCACTCTGATAATGATATCCTCGTACACGGCTAACCTGGCTGCTTTCCTGACCGTGGAGAGAATGGATTCGCCCATTGAGAGCGCGGAGGATCTCGCCAAACAGACCAAGATTAAATATGGAGCGCTGAAGGGTGGTTCCACTGCTGCGTTTTTCAGGGTGAGTACATTCTACTAGGTGCCAAATTGCCGGAATAATTTGTAAAAGCTCCTAGTTACTTGTTGGCGCAAAAATATTTTGTTTATTTATTTGTCTTCTTACTCAGAAATATCGTGTGAAATATTTAAAGCGATTACAAAATAAATTACACTTCAGCGACATCTCCAGGCAATTTGTTTCACCAAAATGTAATCCACTCCATTACTCTCCTCGATTTCTATCAGACTGTGGCGACAGCTTAACGAAACGAATTCTAATTCCCATAATTTGCGTTTGGTAGATTTGTAAACCTCAAAGTCACCGAAAGATGCTTCATCCTTTTAATTTAAACTGGCTTTTAAACTTAGGTAACACTTGTCTTGAGATACTTTCTTAAGACAAGTGTTAAGTTAAAAAGCCAGTCGTGGAAAAGATGAAGGTTTTGGGGAAAATGTGACGTATTTTTGTGTCATCGAATAAATGTTTAGTATTAGAGTCTTACCTTATGAATTTAGGCTCGGCTCAAGCACCTCATAAATATGAATCGCTCGTGTAGTCTGTTGTTAAGCATGATGTCAAGGATTTATGGTGTGTTATCATGTACTGTGTTTTATTAGACTAACTTGACATAATATATTGACTTTATAAAGATGTGAACGTGACATCGTGACCTGGAGTCTAATAAGTAGAGGATATTGAAATCTTTACCAATGGTCAAACTTACTAAAGCTTATTTTGTTTCACTGGACACTAATATGGATAAATTTTTTCACGTGTTTTTTTTAGTAGTAATTATTTTATTTTTATGATAAAACAAATAATATTTTATCGATCTCGTTTCGATTCCTTTGCGTAATCCGATTATTTTATTAATTAGCCTCCTCCATTCATACCACATCTCGGGATGATGTGTTTCATCGAGCCTATTCGCGAAGGAACCATCAATACGTCCCGACATCATCTCCTGGATGCAGACCCAGGAGATGATGTCGCGTCACCTTCTATCGATATTTGGGCCCACAACTTTCCCGGCAGATATCACCTGCCCAGTCCCAGCTTTAGTTAAACTACGTCGGCAATTTGTGTTCTGGAGCGCAGTGGTGTTTCTTATCCGCTCAGTGATTTTACTCTCAGTATGCTGAGCTCTGTCGCTCGTTGACAAACTTGTACTCCGGTTACATAATAAAATAATTAAAAAAAAAAAACAAATCAGAATCACGATACAGTTAGCTTCATCTTTTGCTCAGGATTCAAACTTCTCGACATACCAACGAATGTGGTCTTTCATGGAATCTGCCAGACCATCAGTATTTGCAACGAGTAACAAGGAAGGAGAAGAGAGAGTAGTTAGAGGGAAGGGTGCATATGCCTACCTAATGGAGTCTACCACCATCGAATATGTGGTGGAGAGGAACTGCGACCTTACCCAAGTGGGAGGGATGCTAGACTCTAAAGGATACGGGATTGCTATGCCTCCAAGTAAGTAAAATCCATTATAATATATTGTTTTTCTCTTTTCGTTTATTATCTAGAGCGAAGCAGTTTTTATTTTTATATAAGCTCCGTCTGCTAGCCATGAAAACAATCTTAATTAATTCCTCGAAATATAAATGGAAAAGTTATAATTCCATTCATTTGTGCAAAAACTTACTAGTTTTGCATAAACGGTCAAAACTACAGCTCAAACAATTCATACTTACGCTTGGAATAATGAGAAAAGTTTTGTAACTGTATCGGCAAAATTGTAGTTTTGTAGCAATATCTATTTTAGTGAACGAGGTCCGTATACGTGTGGAAAGTATTTATATTGGAGTACCTTTTTAAGACTCATAGTTACAGTAAAGTTATTAATTGACAAGTCAAACTTTAGAAAGAGACTATCACACAGGACATGGTGCCGCTCTTCAAAGGCGAACTTTCTCTATAGGCCAATGTGCTATATTTACGGCCAGTAACAAACTCTCACGTCTTTATTACCTTTAATGTTCATTCGAATTGTTTTAAGACTCGCCGTACCGTACGGCCATAAGCGGGGCCGTTCTCAAACTGCAAGAGGAAGGAAAATTGCACATTCTGAAAACAAAATGGTGGAAAGAGAAACGTGGCGGAGGGTCTTGTAGGGTAAGTAAAGGGAAAATGGCGTCGTTAGCCACTTGTTTACCGTAGTTTTACTCGGAGTTTAACGGTTAGACGACGATTCCAAATTCTTCAATTTTCGAAGTTTATTTAATAATTAAAGTCTGTTTACAAATCGATGACTATATTACCTTCATAGAGAAGTGAAAGAAAATGAAACTATGATAAAAACACCCACAAGTTAATTTACAACAAGCTTATTTAATTAATTAGGAGCTCCCTTTAGTCCAGCTCTATTCAACTAAGCATATTGAAAATGCTGAAAGCATCCTCAAAGGAAGAATTTTCATTAAAAACCCATCGTTTTTCTTTTCACAGCATCCAAAGAACTCAAATAATTTTCCTTGTATCTCGTATTTTTGTTCGGGTAACGTCAGGAGCCGTCAGTAAACGTTTATGGGGCATTATAAGGGATATAAAAGGGCAGGGATATGTTACGTATACCCAACAATGTTTCAATCATGAAGAAATAAAATAAAATAGGGACCTATTGGCGCTATACATCAAAAGTACCTCACGATTGTAACAAAAACAAAGTTGGAAAACGTGTCAAAGCTTATTGAAAATAATAAATTGTGTCTGTTATATTTGATGTTTCCAATAATTTTCATTGGGGAGAATTTAAAAAGTGCTTTAGTGTTATCTTATTACTTTATGGTAGGCTGGAAATTATCGAATTTCACATTTGTCTTTCAAGATATACGCAACAACGGTATGTAAATTCAATCAAGTTTTAGGGAAGCTTGATCAAATTTGCATAGCGTACTTATACAATTTTTATCATAATATTTGATAACGCAGGACGAGACATCGAAGTCATCATCGACAGCGAATGAACTTGGCCTAGCGAATGTTGGTGGTGTGTTCGTGGTTCTAATGGGCGGTATGGGCGTTGCATGCGTCATAGCCGTCTGCGAGTTCGTCTGGAAGTCTCGCAAAGTCGCCGTAGATGAACGGGTGAGTTATATTTCATAGACATTTTGTGGGTATAGGAACTCGTTGAGATGAATTCATACTAAATCCGTGTTCCTGCACCGGACTGGAATAGCATTAGATACGGAGTAAAGTTTCAACTTACTATTATTACTTTAAAACCGCTTCTACACAACTACAACATAAGTTTTTCGACGATTCGTTTTGGCATAACTTAACCCTTACTTGCTCCCCCTTACCGTTTAGAATTAAAGTTTTTTCTGAAATTAATCGTATCAGCCATCTTAGGCATCTATTTTAAACCCGTAAGAGGGGTACAACTTTTTGTCAGATCGGAAGGATCTTTAGGAGCCCTGACAATGTATGCAATGTAGCCTGTACAAATATTTGTCGTCAACCGACATTTTTTGTTGGTGATGTTCTCCTTTGTTGGAACTGGGTATACAACGCTTCCTCGCAAATAGTATCCATCTCCGGAAAATTGCCAGAAGCTCATATTTTTCCGGTCAGTAACGAAGTTCACCGGGGAACATTAATTAACATTAAATTCGCTATTCGTTTATTTACAATACCTGATGAATGGAAGTTTTCGTGACTTTTGTTTGTTACTTCATTTTATTTTCTATCTTCTATCTTTAAATGATTAATTATGTTTTTATTTTGTTCTAGGTTTATTTTTAAAATAATGTAGGTAACATTTATTCAGTGTGTCTTATAATATTAGTTTGGTAGACGCTAGCAAGACAGTAATTAGTAAACAAAATGTGTTAATTTCTTTGTGTTTGTTTTGATGGCTCGGGAACTTTTACTTAGATATCGAAGCTAATTATTAAGAACATACTTAAGAGTTATGTTTCATTAAGTTTCAAAGTTATTAATTGATTTTCGGAATATGCTATGCCTGTTTACTTGATACTACAGTAAATCGCTCGATCTCAACTCATTCTCACTCGACCTGAACTGACAATTGTTTTGTATTTTCATTGCTGCATCACAGAAGGAGGAGGTAAGTTTCTTTCTTACAATAAGTGTTTTAGGGTAGACGTGTATGGTTGCCGCTCAGTGGTAAACGTAAGGAGGAACGATATCAGATTATGCGACGGTCTTCACAGGTTGGCTCTGATGGCAGCTGGATGTAAATTGTAAAGGATGCTGTAAAACGTCGTGTGAAAGATAAGGCCTACGTCCAGCACTGAACTGCTATACGCTGATGATTACAATTATTACACGGAGCATCTTCTCAGCCATTGTTTTTTGCGCAGGCGTCGCTGTGTTCAGAAATGGCATCAGAACTGCGATCAGCACTAAAATGTCCGGGCGGCGGCGCGGGCGCCGGGGGGGGAGGTCCTGGCGGCGCTCGTGACGGTGCTGGTTCCCCTTACCTGCACTACGGGTTCAGCACCAAGAGCCAGCTGCACTAGCGGCCGGAGCCCGCTGTCTCGCCCCCCAGCGACGTCTAGGCGAGCGCGGCGGACGCTCCTAACCCCCCTCCCCCCAAAACCCCCACCGCTGCCGGCCAGCGGCTGGTGCAAGTCACGGAACCAGTGGTCCCGCAACCTGCTGTGAATGTTCAAACTAGCTGAAGGTTCGTTTGTCGACTCGAGTAGCGTAGATGTTTACGATATATTATTGTAAATAAATTCATATCTAATTTGTATAGGCTAAGTGCTGTTGTAATGTAAGCGAACCGATGTTACGAAGTTTTGATATTGTTTCCAACGAAGTCTTTTCATAATGAATCATGATTTGTAGCGTCCTTTGCCAAAGATACAACATGTGCCAAATTTTACGATTTACTATAAGACTTAATAACGTGTAATCTACACAGTTGGCGCGTCTGAAATAATTTTCTAATCCACGATTTTAAATTCTTGTATACCTTTATATCGATCTGAGAAATGCGTTACAAAATCAGTAGATATTATATCGATGTTTTATATCTATGAATCGATTAGAATAAATTAACATTTCATTAAAAATAGAATAAGAGATTGTTAATATTTCCAGTTAAATTAATCTGTAAATAATACAGTGGTACTGCCAAAGTAGATTTAATAATTAGGAAAATTTACAACGGATAATAAGTTTAAAGTAATTTGTTTTTCGCTATAATAATGATGGATCAAAGTAAATTGACTTGTGGAAAATTTAAAAGATAGTTAAAGATATTTACGTTTGTTAATTGAGTGTAAACTTAGTGTATTTTGGGATAACGATGAAATTTAACGAACCGATCGTAACACGAGATCATTATCATTTGTGACATGCTACTCTATGAATTGTAATATACTTATAATTGGTACCTATCGGAAACGTTTCGACGCGACGGCTCAACGCGTGCCAAAATATCCTGTTCACTGTCTGTACTATATTTTGTAAGTTTACATTGCCGAGTATAAATAAATAAATTGTTTTATTAACATCCGTGACTTGTTATTAAATATCCGAGTTATCAGATGTCATGTATGTGTACATTTTCGAGGTAATGAAGCGCCTGGCACATAAACTGAAATGAAATATTGCAAGAATTTCCACGAAATCGTTAAAAGTAAACCCCAGACAAGATACACTTAGATAAACATTTATACCTATAAGTGCCAATCATAGTCAACACAGGAAAGTAAGTATCGTCTTCATATCTTTATTATCAAAACAGGATAATGAGTGATTCAGGTGCAGAACGTAAAACTAGAAATAAAATAAATTGATAGGAGCCAGGTAAATGAGTTAGAGTTAGTTCACGACCGTTTTACAACTTTTATACGATCTACCACCGCTGGGTAACGTTGTGCCTCGGTTATACGACGCGTCGGCAGTAAACCAGAACACACCTATCAAAATATTGCTTTGTCACCGGCATTAAGTGTTTTTTTATATATTTTATTACATCCAAAATATATTATTGTATTTCCTATTGCCGTATTTACTAAGTATATTTGTTAAGGCAGTCGTAAAGTTGCCTTTATTTTATAAGCTTTAGATCTTTTTCATCTAGGTATTATATGAACTCATTTGTATCATAAAACAAAGTCATTGGTTACATGTGTGGTAGCTTAATTGAGTCAAACTTATGTAATTTTCACGAAAAAGTAAAGAACAAAAGTTGGTAGACTGTGATATAGGTAACTAAAGAAGTCTGGGCAAAAAGAAAAAGCTTTAAGTTTTCGAAGTATGATAAAATCGAAACTTTGTTCGAAATCCAATATCAGTGAGACCAATTTGCAACTAATTAGGAATTGCAACTTTTGCTGAAAAAGCCCTAGTTTTCTTCACAAAAAAAAACTTGATTCGATTGATACTAACGAACAAAAGAAGAGCTGGAAAAGTCCGTAAGTAAAACTGAATGTAAGTAAGGAACCTTAAAGAAGGCAAAAAAACTAACATTGAAAATAGTTTTTTGCTACGAAGTTCGCACAAATACTTTTTTCTTATAAAATAGGCCATTTATTTCGGCTTACGGCAAAATGTTAGCAATGTTTTACCCATGTGACGGCTGCTCTATTACATAAATACATACCTATAGGTAATGCGGTAATTTCGACCCCCAGAAGGGCGATGAAGAAATTGTGTAACTGCGTGTGTGACCCCCATGCCCCTCGACGTCCAATGTGTTAAGTGTTACTTATATTGGCGGTAGAAGTTTGCGGTACTTTGGAACTAAATGATGTGACGTTAAGTGGCTTGCTTAGCTCGTAGCTAAGCAAGCCACTTTTAAATTTCAATGGTAGGCCTTACCTCGTTGTGAGTAAAGTTACGTTCCGAAGCCTATATATCTTAACAGGGTGAAAAATTTCGGGAAAACCCTTAACAATACCTACTTTGGCCCCCCGGGAACTGAGAGTTTCAAGCAGGACTTCGCAAACGCCTGTCGCGCTTCTAACCACTACATCAACTGTGTCTTAAAAGACTTATTACTGTAAAAGGAATGATTTACAACGTCGTATATCAAGTTAAGAATTTTTATACCAAGAATAAAAGTTATATTACTGTGATCACGTTTTGTGGTAAAAGGGCAAAAATGTTTTACACTCCCACTTAAATTTGTTATCGCGCAAATTTTGCTGAGCTTTGAAAAATAGGGTGTGTTGCTAAATAGCATATTTCAGTACTTACAGTCGCAGTTGTCATGTCAACTTGAATAAGTATTTAATTGAAAGTTTGAAACAAAATTATTTGCTTTGGTTTGTTTTCAGACTTATTGAGGTCCCAGTCAAACAACCATTATAATCTTTCACTATCGTACTGCCACAAGCTCCCAAAAAAATAAACCCCAAAAATTCTGCCAACAATATTAATTTAACCCCTAGCTAGACATTTTGTACAACACATAGGTACATTAACAAGGTCCCCGGGGAACTGTGACAATCCTACGTTAATTAGCCGAAACAAAATGGCGCGACGTGGCGCAGCCGAGACGGGAGCGATACGAGCGCGAGATGGGAGCGGAGCAAGCGCGTAACGAGAGCGAGAGCGAGGCGTGCATGCCACGGATAACTTGTGTGTTTACGTTGTTTACTCTTTGTAACGGACGGCCACGCTGCTCCGTGTTAACAAAATGCCAGTTATATTAACATTTTGTATTCATGCCCGAGGCTGAATGTGGACATGTTGGTCTCTTTTTTTTGTTTCATCCCTAATTTGTAACAAAATGTTTTTAACATATTGCGTCATGATATGTGAGGGTTATCCATGATCCCCGTCGGGGCTGCGGGTTGTACACTAGTTACCGCGGCCTCGACATATAGGGCCAAGAAGGAACATGGGTGGTTTTTAGTCAGTAGAAGTCTGACACTCCCTTTCGCTCTGCCCAAGAGCGGGAGGGGTTATTTGGTGATTTTCCAACCGCCAAAAAAAAAAAGGGTTATCCATGATAGCAGGATGAAATAAAATCATATTTCTTAAGCAGAATTTGCTTATTAACTTTTACTATTCCTCCAGTAAAACGCCTCCAATTGAAAATCCAGTCACACAAGATAAGCAAGGAAAATTTAGCACAATTCATCTCCAATCGCCTTTTTATATCAAAAGCACTAGGCGATGAAATGTAAAATACGAGGTGTAAAACTCACACGCTTTCCAAATCACAATTTCCAGCGATAACCCATTGAATACGGGTTTTCCGGTTTCCGGTTAGACGGCTAAGAGGAAAAGGGTTTTTGGGACGGAACCCGCGCTGGTAATAACCCCAGTGTTCACGCTTCGAAGCACCTGCTACGAGTGCTACGCAATTTATATTTTTATACGTTATGTTTTTATTATCTCCAATATTGCTCTCTTACTATGAAAGGCCTCTCTTCAAACGTATTTACAATTTGATTGTGCAATAAAACCTACGAGTTATAATTCTACGCTCGTAAAAGGGAACCTTTACATAACGCTGAAAATTATTATTTATCTGTACAGTTATTGCTTGATGCATAACGCACATTCTGTTTGCAATAAACAATGAGTAGGTATTTGATATAGAATACGTTGTGTCGTTAGCGTAGCAAATTGAATGGAAGTATACGCGTAATGATCACGTAGGGAAGTGCGAAGCTGTGGGACTCGCCCGAGGGGCCCCGTACCACGAGGACAAAGCAAACTTACTTGATGATGCAAACGTGCCTGACGCACGAGCCGGGATTACTCCGCCATCGCCAAATCTTTCGATCTCGTCGAACATCGTAAATCTAACTCACGTACGCACGTTACGCGCCCTCTACGTAAATTTTCGAGCTGCGGTCATTTGGACGTATCGGATAATACGGAAACCGCACAAAGGTAGAATATTATTGATGGACAGTATACAAAACCAGAGCAGAGTCACATTGTAATTTAATACTAGGGGAGACGCAGTTTGTTCGCAACCAGTATTGAACCACTAAAAGAATAAGATAGCCTAGAAGATGAAGTCACCACATAGCTTGCGACTAGGTACTTAATTTACTCCAGGTATTTAATTATATAATTTGTAAAACTTTCCTTTATTGGAAATTGATAAGGTGCACATACCCAACTCACAAAATGATATCACTAAACGGATGACTTATCGGTGCAAATTGAGAAATATATAGAAGATATTGCCACAAATGGCGTCAATACTAGTAGCCTAGATAGGATACACATTGAACCGAAGTTATCGATGTTTGCCGAAGAATTGTCGCCATTGATACATTTTATCGCCTCGGGAGGAGTATAAAACTGTGCTCTGTTCTATTTCGTACTGTAGCAGAAAACTATACCCTATTGAATACGTCCAAATTGCACAAAACAATACATTGTAGTTTTGAGCTGTCTTTTCGAGACTGGGCCAAGAAAAATAGATTGAATTGGAAATTGGTATCTGATAGAACTTGGTAGCATACATAAATTAAAAACAGCAGCAACTTCAGTAAATTACGATTCTGAGTCAGCAAACAACTCACTCGTACACGTATACAAATCATCCTAGTAGCATAAAATCCCTCTTTCCAGTATTTCATACAAATTCAACCTTGAATCTTAAAACGGTAACGTTACAAAAAAGCGGCGTGAATGGGCAAAAAGTACAAATTTACATTTAAATTCTATCCTCAATGCATCGGACGGCATTATGTTTACACGAGCGGCGGGTAATACCGCCAGCATTTAGCATAAATTAATGGCCACCGGACATGGAGTAAGAAAAAATGGAGTCCTAAGTTAACTTTCGCGAAAGCACCGTGCGCGGCAGTTCAAAGTACTACATTTCTACAAATGTCAGGCACCAATATATGTGTACCTAGATCATAAACAGCCTGTAACGTTCCATAACAGCTGGGATAAAGCGCAGGTCTCCTCTCCTATGTAGACACGAATCCACAATGAAGGCTCAACGCGTGTGGGCCGCGGGTAGTCCAACGGTTATCGCGGCCTCGACATAGAGGGCGAAGAAGGAACATGGGTGGTTTTTAGTCAGTAGAAGTCTGACACTCCCTTTCGCTCTGCCCAAGAGCGGGAGGGGTTATTCGATGATTTTACAACCCCCAAAAAAAAAAAAAAAATGCCCAACGCGTGTTGATACACAAAATGAATGACATTTACCACTACTTTTTCGACTACAATTATTTTTCTGACAAAATATAAAATGAACTCTCCATTACTGTATATTCCACGTCGTCCTGTAATCACATTACCCTGTTGGGTCAGTCAACAGCAAAAAGTGTTGCCACAAGACTTTCGTTTTAATTAAACTACCGCTTGATGAATGTCTACTGAAACAAACCATTTTAATGATGCCGCGGAGATTTCAAGAATTTTTATTGCTGCTTCTAATCTAAAGGTTATATCGCTAATGCTGGGTTTTCCATCTTGTTTATATTTATTAAGGGTTTTAACGAGGTCAATTATTTTGTAAACAGTAGTTATTAAGGAGTGTTAATTAGGTACTTTTTTTGGAGGGTAGTAAATCCTCAAATGACTCCTTTTGCTCTGGGATAACCGGAAGGTTAGACTTCTATTGACTAAAAACCACCCATGTTCCATCTTAGCCCTTTGTGTCTGGAGCCGCGGTATCTTTTTCGAACAACCCGCAGCCCTGACAAGATTAATTGGGTACAAAGACGGGAAATTCATTATGGAAAAACCCAAAAATACTGCCCGATCTCGGAATCGAAGCCTCGTCAATTACGTGGTAAATAAAGTAACATTTGGAGAGAACTAAACTTCAATGCTAACCAAATATACTGAGAAGCAGAAGCCATAAATATAATTGTCTGACTACATTGTATTTTATTGGTTGACACATTTGTTTTATTTAAAACCACAGTATGTTTACTGTATTGCTATATAATTTAATTACATACATACCTATCAAAGCCATCCAAATCCCCCAAATAGGTACGTCCCCATTTAGATATAGGTATGTACCGGTGTGTGCTGGCCACAAACGGCTATCCCTGAAAGGTACTTTAAATGCAAATCACTGCGAAGTTCCACCCGAGCAACGCTGCAGTCCGCTTATATGTAAACAAATATATCAATTCATATATTACAAAAGTGGTTTTTGTTTCCAGAGGAACAGGATTTCTTGGGATTGCCCTTTATTATATTTGTCTCTCGAAAAATAAATGAAAACAGGAAAACTTAGCACGTTTCTTGATCTTATCTGAAAAATCTTTCTCTTCACAAGAAGACCTGTGTGAACCTATACATTTTTAAAATGCACAGGTTCACACATCATCAGTGGTATGGAATGGTAGAGTTCTTTAGTGGGAACTATTTGACCCGAATATTGATCAAAAATATCGACTTTATAGAATCTATAGAAATACAAGTGAAGTACCTTACAATAAATGAGTGTGTACAGTGGGAAAAAAATAGACTCACACTTGAAACAAACAATCAAAAATTTT
The DNA here is from genome assembly GCA_932274075.1 of Diarsia rubi. Taxonomy (NCBI): domain Eukaryota; kingdom Metazoa; phylum Arthropoda; class Insecta; order Lepidoptera; family Noctuidae; genus Diarsia; species Diarsia rubi. Next base: position 10,037,153 of record OW026424.1, on the reverse strand, counting down.
ATATTAAAAAAAACAAAGGAAATTAAACCTAAATTAATAAACAAGACTAACTTATAAGTCCTGTACATTTGTACAAGGCTATATAGTGCTGTGATAGCTGTAAATAAAATATATTTATGGGGTTCATAATCTACACCCAACGTAAACTCCATGTTTGTCTATGCCATAATTATCATGGCAAAACTGACAAACATAAGAAGCCGGGCGCCGACACGGCATTAATAAGATATGCATATCATGTGCATCTCCAGATAGCTTGGCATCCACAAATTCAACTACGTTGTTACCCTATATTGCCACCGACAACGTTTGGTGAACAAATAGGTGATCTCACTTTAATTTACATATAAATCCTACACATACATAGAAGCCTGCTGCTTCCCCCTTTGACAAACCTCTGTTACGTTACGCAGCATTTAGGGGATGAGATAAATAATAACATATGATTAGCAACGTAACCGTGACGTGAATCTATTCCAAAGATTACATAGTTGGATACGTATTTGAGGGCGCTATCAAATGGATGCCGCGACACAAATCACGAAAGTTTCATGCCATTCATATGAATTTCATGTATAACATAACTTCTATTTGACTATGTGGTTTCCTGAAAAAGTTATCTACCATATACGACAATCATATCTACGATAGGAAAGTTTTTGTAAAACAAATTATTCGGAAAATCAATAAGAATATTTTATTTATGATAGGATTTTGTCAGCTTGACATACTATCTCATGTGGAACGTAATCTCCGGACTACGAAATTTATTTGAAAAATATTTCATTATTTGATAGATAGGGACAGTCACGTGCGCCAATTAGTACACACAAAGTAACTTTTAAAAGTGATTTCCTGTTAATGATTACATTAGGCATCACAATCATCGTATTTTGGAAGTCATGCTATAACGAAATAGTTCTTATCTTTAAGTAGAAACCGTTATTTCACAATAAAATATATTTTGGATAAGTGTGTGACTCATGACGGCTCATTATTTCAGATGGAAATAGGCTACTTTTGACTTTTTTTATGTGTCTTAGGATTTGAATCCCTAAATAAGGTCCTACAGACAGCGATGGCCCGGGAAGAATTAGTGTTTTAAAAATAATGTGGTAACAAATTATTTTGTCGTAACTTTCACGCTCCTGTGACCCACAAAACTCGAAAGTTAGTTGATTAGATATTTGGCACAAATCTGTTCACATAGCAAAAAAAGGAAGAATTTTTGAAACTCTTGTTTTTATCTAGGTCGATAAAGTCTGCCAGTTTAGATGAAACCAAATCATAAGAATAATCACAAGGATATAATCAGAATCAATCATTTCGGAGAATGCACAGGATGTAAATCATACTGTGTATTCTCCTAACCTAGACTAAATTATTGCATGAAATAATAAAATATAATTTATATGTTAATACCTTCATACAAGCATGTTCTCTAAATGTTAAAGGTATGTATGAAAAAATCCTTTCACATTGTTACGGAGATTTCTTCCGGGGCCGTAAACATCTCATCATCGAGAACACATTCATACGAGCTCTGAAAATGGATGAAAATGTAAACCACTAGCATTGTCATCTTTATTACTCAGACGTATTCTTTCGAACCTAGATATTTTATGATTATAGGTGAGGCCTTTGGTAGACAAGGGTATAATTCCTTTATGACGTTTCAAAAGATATGTCTAAGAAAGAAATCTGTTACACAACCATAAATAAATTATGAAATAACAAAACGTTCTTAGAATTTCAATCTATAAGTAGGTACTTGTTTTGCACAAGGCACTCAAGGTACTTATTTTAAAGAAGGCGAGCAAGATGGTGCTTGAACAGACAAGCGAATTAAGGACAAGAATATATTTCGTACATTTGTTTTGTAAGTCCTAATGCTATAAAAATACTGTTGGTGTTGTTGTAATATATATTAGTGTAATATATATTACTGAACACTACAAAATAACCGTAGGAGAACCTAAGTAAGGTTGTCAACTCTTATTCACGGATGGACGGGAAACCCGTTTTTGTGCGGGACATGACAAAAATGTACATAGAAATGAGAAAAATATTTTCTTATTGTTTCTTAATAGCTCTATTTAATTTTTGAAACAAAATAAAGTCTTCTCTATAACAAATTATTTTATTTTGTAACTCAAATCAGTTATTGATGTTCTTTCCTCTACCAATTAGTTTTTATTCTTATTAAACGGGACTTGTCCTGTAATTTTCCACATTCAGGCATTTTAAGTGTTGTCATTGTCTCCCCGTTGCACGTACCTACGCAACGTGCTGTCTGTATTTCATTAGAATAAGGTCAAATCGCGGGACACACTATTTGAGCCTTGGAAACGGGACGTCACGAACTCACGACTCACGCGAGTCGGTGAGCCACCCTAGTCCAAAGGTCCCTTTGTCTATTTAGACTTATGACGCTCTATCAGCCATAACGATGATGCAAATTCAATTAATACATATCCTATACTATTAAATGGGCAATATTTGCATATTTACTGGATTCTTGCTCGGTTAATGGTAATAGGTCTGCCCTTTATTACATGGGATTTTAACATTAATGGCTAAATGTGGGTGAACAAATGAAACACCATCATCTCTGTCTAACCCTTACGTGATGTTATGTGTTATTGCATATTGTAATCACGTTCTCGAAAACACATCTAAAGATTCCGGTAAAGCTGCATTATAGGTTTTACTGGGGTGTAAAATCAATCTAGCTTCTCATACTTAGGAAAAATCGTTTTCCCTATTTGCTCCCGTGCAAAGCTTGGTCGCCCAGGGACACTCAATGATGTGAGCTATCGAAGAGCTTCCTTATTATATGTCAATACTGTTCAAAAGTCGTTACATGAAATCGAAATTCATTGTACGCGATTGCCATTGGCCTAGGCTGTCTAACTAACATGAAACAAATGAGATTCGACAACAAACATAAGACCTGCGTAATTTATTCTACATGTGAGCCATTAGCAACCGCGTCGTAGCTACGAGAGCACCTAAGTCGAACACTAGAGCGACAAATTGCTTACCACATCGTTATCGGCCAAATGTTCTCAACAAACGACTCTGCCTACAACAATTAAGTATGGAAATTGTGACTCTAACACGTCTTGACTACGTAAGGTCCATGTAGGGACTATTTTCTGGGATCTTAAGACTTTATATAAGCATTCGTGTACATCATGGTCGTCAGTGTGATATATTATTACACATCCTAATTTGTTTAAATTTTTAATAGCTGTTGGCTTCAATATAACACGATGCTGGTAATTCCCAAAGGGTACCGCAGAGATGTAACCTGTTTAGTAAACCTCGTTTCATCGGTCCCATTCAATAGGCGGTGAACCTATTCCCATTAACCGGGCATAAATCCTGACTCTGAGCTGTTACTGGATAATTACTTGAGGAAAAACCTCAATGACACTTTCCCACTAAACATTAAACTCTGAAGTTATATAGATAAATGAACTATACATCACTGACACGACTTATCGCTGCGGCATGTCACGCAATACATCACATCCCAAAGGACGTTGTAAAGCACTGAAAATACCAGACAACTTCGTGAGATTTGACGAGCCGCACGGATAGCAGTGAGATTGACGACCGACGCACTGAATACGCCCCAGGGAAGGCATTCTACTCACAACGATGTTTAGACATGTGATATCGGAGCCCAGATATCGTTACTGAGCAATAACTTATATAATACAGCCTTTTCAGCACACGGAACCAGTGAAGTCGCCTCGATATTTTTTTTTCATTTAACTAAAAGATACCCAAACAAAAAAGGAACTTACGCTAAAATGTTCACCGTCGCCGCTGCTGCTGTGATCCGGTTAAAAGATCCGCCTGTTTACAAATGGTTGTTTGGATACGCCCAGGGGACTTGTTTTTAGAGTTAAATTGAGCTCGGCTTAAAATAATGGCGGAATTTTTTCCTAAGAAAACATCGCGGAATGGGTTTAAGGAATTCAACATTTTACAGTTTTCGCTCTGACTTTGTTAATTCTGACAAAGTGTTAGTATAAAAGTGTAGCAACTCTGAAAAGTTCGAAGTAACAAGAGTAACGACTAAATACAAGTAAGATGAAGGCAAATACTTGAAGAAACAGTTTGGCAGTGGCTTTGGAATTCTTTTTCTAAATCGCTGCACATGATATAGCTACTTGAACTTTCCACGTCAAACTATCGCCAACAAGCGTCTGACAACAGATTGCTGAAAGAGAGATACTCTATTCTATCTGAAAAATCTGGTCTGATTCGGCTAAACTTATTTAATTATATAAAGCTGTTTCGTAATATTAACAATCATTAAAACAAAACTTATTTTATTATATTTCAGCTCAGTAGCAGGCCCTTAAAACAAATGGGTAGGTTTAGTACGTAACAAGAAATATAGCGATTCCATAAACCCACTCACAACTGAAGTTAATATTGTAGTAACACATGTCAGATACAGAGCAATCCGAATGAAAAATATTTACCTACTTTTCTTGCTGTTTTATTTACTGGTAACACTTACGTTTACATGTAAGAATCTTTCATACAGTTGAGGGACAACGTCTTCAAAGCAAAATGTGAGTGTAAAGATATTCTGTTTTCCTCTTCCATGTAAATTTTCCTTTAGCGAGTGTCAGAGAGTAAAAGCGAGTGTTATGTAGCCGTCACAACATCGATGATGCGAGGATGCGAGGCGTGACATAAGCATAATTTATCAAAGGAAAGGTCGTGGGTGTCATATTGGCTATGAGGGACACAAGGTCTTGCTGATTACAGTCTTCGCTATACTGGACGCGGAACGGAACAGAGCGGAGCGGACGAAGCCGTGGCAGATGTCACATGTGTTTTGTGAAGTATGAGCGACAGCAACGTAACGTTGACTGAGTGGCGTGACTGGCGGCGCGATTAGACTAGATATACCACAGATATTAAGCTTTAAACAGTTTCGCACGATAGGTGTTTTACTGCTGCGTGATTTGGCTCTATGTGATAATTGAATATTTGCTGAGAGCGTTTGGTGTGATGGTGCGATTGTGTCTCATCATCAACGTATAAAAGTCCACAACTGAATATAATAACGTTTAAATCTAACCCTAGCTCATCTAATGCAGCAGCTGCCACTCCCCCAGCAAAATACTGAAGACCTTGTCAAGTAAAAATCCCTTTGAAAAAATCTCGCATCCCTACAACTGGTTTCAAAAGAATTGACTTACGCTTTCCGGTACTGTTCGTGCCTGTGGTGGTGATACGTGTTTATCCGAGATCATAGTGCCTGTGGTGGTGATACGTGTTTATCCGTGATCATGGTGCCTGTGGTGGTGATACGTGTTTATCCGAAATCATAGTGCCTGTGGTGGTGATACGTGTTTATCCATGATCTTTGTGCCTGTGGTGGTGATACGTGTTTATCCGTGATCATGGTGCCTGTAGTGGTGATACGTGTTTATCCGTGATCTTCGTGCCTGTGGTGGTAATACGTGTTTATCCGTGATCTTGGTGCCTGCGGTGGTGATCCGTCTTTATACGTGATCATGGAGCCTGTTGTAGTGATACGTGTTTATCCGTGTTAATGGTGCCTGTGGTGGTGATCAGTGTTTGCCCGTGATCATGATGCTTGCAACAGCGAAGATAAATCGGGAACTCAAAACAAACAATAAACATGGTAAATACGTGTTAATAATAATGTTAGTCCGTTTTAAAACTTATACAGCGATAGTTATCGTTTACAATTGCAATTTTTACCCGACTACGGCGAAGCCAAAAGGAAGGGTAATGATTTTGGCAGTGTATGTATGAAATATATGTATATATGTTTGTATGTTCCACCGTATCGCCTAGATTTCTGAACGTATTTTAATAAAAGAGGTGTCAATAGATTCATAAGAGTAGCCCGTAGGCTATATAAATTTCAAGGCAAGTAAAATAATTAAAGAGGTCAGTCGTAGTCGCATGCCACCTAGCTAACGGCAACAGTAGCTGACTTCTGTATCAATGAAAACGCCATGAAGGAGCATCAGGCATGCGCCTACGGCGGTCCTCTATAATAATTTTACTTATATTTAAATTGAAATGTACCGATTCAATTTAAGAACATCAGACAAGAATTATTTTCAGACAAGAATTATTTGTAGCCGGGTTTTAGTTTTTAAACTTATTTTTTTATTGGCATAGCGAAAATTGATCGATTTAATTGACAAGTTGTCATTGACTTGTTTTGCCTAGTAAAAGCGATTTCACTAAGACACGCCGCAATTACTCCGCTGCAGCGCTTTTCACGTCTCTAATTTGAAGGCGCTCTTTGTCTTAGCCTACCGATAGTACAGAACCAGTCTATAACACCCCCGCGTTCTATGTAGTATCTCCCTATCAGTTACGAAGACGCTACACCGCGCTTCACTCGCAAATGTGGCCGGTACCGCTCGTTAGCACCGCGCCGCAACCTATTAGCTCGGCACACTAATTATTTAGACCGTGTATCTACACGTATTTGCGTAGCTCCTCCCTTAACTGGGTAATATTGACGCATCTCATTAACTTGTTAAGTATTCATGAAGTGCTGCATAATGTGTTTTGCCTATGTGTGTGAGAGGGATTCGTTTTGGACGTAGGTGTTTGAGAATAGACACCTTTTTATTCATACTGTTTTCTTCTTCAGGTCATTTTGGATTTAGTAGGTATTCGTTGTGTTGGACACCCTGTCTCGGTACCTAAGGACATGTAATGAGGGTTGAAACGTGTGGTACTTAAAAAGTGATGGATATTTAAGTTGATGGATGGAAATCCGTTATGACTGATATTTCATGACCACATACAGTTCTGACGTAGTTATTTTCATTTATAATGTTGAATTAAAAATGTTTATCCCTAATAGAAAAAAAATGAAACATAAAAGCTTGTAAAAAGAAGAGCCACTTAAAATATTGCAGTCATAGAATGTCGAGCAGAAATTGTGGAAAAATTCCTGTGAAGCACCCTTCTAATAAGGAAAATGTTGCAAACATTTTAAACAAAGACTGCGGGCATACAGGGACGTATTCCGAAGCACAACCTTATTTTGTAAAAGAGGCTTATAAAGTATCTTTATGGCTCGCTTAATATAATTAAAGTGGATATTTAAACAGTCGGACCCAAATAAATTGTCCCAAATTAAACAGCTATAAATAAACGTACGAGTATGTATGAGTACCACACGCGCACCGCATTCAACCAGTCCCATACATTATTTGTTATGTTCCACGTAATCAATTATTGCTGAATACATAATGAAATTATTATGGCGTTTACATAATTTTATTATTTAAAGTTAAAATGAATAAGTAATTATTATTATTAATAATGCAATAAATACTTAAATTAAAACGAAAGTTTTTACTATAATATCATCCCGGTGTAACTTATTTACCTGCGAATTAAAGTGTTAAAAAAAACATATTTACACAATGTAGGTACATACGTGAATGCCTTTGCTACGACATACTACGCGATGCTACGCCACGCTACGTGGTGCTACGCCGTACTGACTAGCGCTACGCCGCGCCACACCTGCAGCATTCTACACACATTTTTCTCCTACCAATAAAGGACGGTATTCGAATTCCGTAGCACGACGTCCATCCAACATTATGTAACCAGGGCACCCTTGTAACGCACCTTTACCTCAAAACTCCACCAATCATTATGATTTAAAAGAGCTACCCTACCGTAGAATGTGACCTAGATACTGTACCACGTGCTGTAATCTGTAATAGATTAACGTTACCTCGTTTGTGCTGACACGTCTGAAATCTACCTTTTTTGCTGAATCAACGCGCGAATATTCGTGTTCTATCTCAGTTCTATCAACGTCAATACATAAGGGCTTATGTACGTACGCAGTGCGCTCGTCAAAACTCACAAATATGTTTGGAACTTTTACAGTGAAAATGTTTATGGCGATGTTTTTCGCTTTTTCGTTTATATTTGTTTGACAAAACCCGAAAATATGACAAAGAGTTTTTTTAAACATAATATCACGCCTGTAATCCCTAAAGGGTAAGACAGGGGTGTGCCTAATAGCATGGTACCCATTTATGTCCAAGTCCCGAAATCATCGAATAACCCCTCCCGCTCTTGGGCAGAGCGAAAGGGAGTGTCAGACTTCTACTGACTAAAAACCACCCATGTTCCTTCTTCGCCCTCTATGTCGAGGCCGCGATAACCGTTGGACTACCCGCGGCCCCGACAGGACGTCTGTAGCCTCAGGGCTCATGTTCGACATACTGTTAATTATGATTATTACTCAAACTGTATTATAGAATAAGCCAATATTTGGAATAATAAGAGGTTAATACTACGAAAAAAATGTATTATGATCTCTTTAACTTAGAGCACAGGAACAAAGAAAATTACGATGAGGGAACCTTCATGTTCGAGAACCAAAAAATTCAAAGGAGTATACCAACCCGCGGTCCCGCGAGGTACCGAGTTGATAGGCTCACAGAAAGGAGGTCAGTATCTCAGCAAGCCCGCCACACTATTCTCTAACCATTGTAACTCCTGTAGGCCAGAATCAACAGTCACACATCCACAAGAAAAGTGCCAAGACAATGAAGCCCGACGATGACCCAGAGAAACGATTAAATAGGGTGTGTCTGTTAGATTATCTAGAAATATTGGATACGTGTTTTTTGTTTTATCAAATTAACAAAAATTTACGAAAATAAAACGTGTCAAAGATCATGAGTGGGGGCTTTTGACGTCACTTTGTGAATAAAGAAGTATTAACCTTGTGACGTCACACGACTTTTCTAAGCACTGTATCGTCTTCATCTTTTGTTTAAGTGAAAAATGAAAAAATACGTGTCCATTAGTATTTGAAAATCTACCTAATGGACTAATTAGATTTTTTTGGTGAAATACTCTATTTTCTTGGATCCCGCAACGAAATTTATCAGAAAATGATAGCGGAGTAGTAAGAAAAACGAAATTTCCACTTCCCTCCATATCAGCAGGAGACAGAACAGAACAAAGCCAATATCAGTATCCCAGCAGTAGGGACTTATAGTCTGATTATTTTAGTAACTGTGTGTCTGTATGTGTTTATGGACTGTCTTGTCTGTTTTATAGTGGTTGTAAGCAGCACTGTGTTGGTGCAGTTCCCGGGTCTATCAAAGTGTTTTTAGATTTTACCTTCAGGATTTTCTCAATTGCAGCCATACAGTCTATGTTTGTGTCCGGTCTATGGCATTAGATTCCCCCCACCCCCTGTTACATAGAACTTCACTACATATTATAAAACATAGTCTTCCACCGCGCCTGTCTGTCTGTTTGCGATAAACTTAAAAACTGTTGAACCGATTTTCATATTGTATTCACCACTAAAAATAAAAAGAAATCATTTATTTCAGGTATCATAACATAACCCATATTAGACAAATCCAATCAATAATAAGTATATAAAAAGAATCACATAAAAATAAATAGAATTCAAATACAACATATACATAAAAATAACTCTAATAATCATAATAATAATTCTATAATAATCATAATAATTTTAAAATGGATAGAGTGGTTCTCGAGGAAGGTTTTAGTACATAATTTGCCACACGGGCACCATCTAGTAAAACATAACTGAGAAATTGTGAGTGTACTATATTTATAGGTACACCTTAACCTAATCCTTCTTGTATTTAAGGCCGGATGTTATGTGTGTATTTTCGTAACATAACTAACTTCACACCGGTAAACCCAACGCCTCTCGAATAATCAACCACATAACAAACAGAAACAAATCAATCGCATGTCTGCCTCGCTTCCATTTCCCAGATTTCACAGAGCGGCTGAATTGAGGCGGAATCCATTTCCAGCATCTGACAATCGGTGTCTGTATGCAGCGGCCAATCCCGTGCCAGTACGCTTTGCTAGCCAGCCGCCGGAAAAATCTCTGTGTTTTTGTATTTCGAAGCTTTTCGGGGATTTCCTGCTCATGAGAATAGATCGACCTGGCTGAAAAAGTGACGTGCTAAACTTATGGCAGCACAGGACCTTTTTTATGGGGTAATGATGGTATAATGGTTGGAGAATTTTATGGTTTTATTGATCAGGGACTTATTTTGATGCTAAGTACTTCAATAGTTGACAAAATAAAGGTAATTAGTCCGTCAGACAGATTTTTCATCATTTTTTTTAGATCCAAAAAATATTGGACACGTATTTTTTCTTTATACACGTAAGCCAAAAACGAAGTTGACACAGTGCTTCGAAAACTCGTATGACGTCACATCGCACTACATTTTTTTTACTCTTGATCTTTGACGCGTTTTATCTTCGTCAATCCAAATTTTTCGATAATCTAACTGACGAACTAAACGGAATCATATTTTTTTACTCAGGACACATCCCTATTATGTTTAAGTCCCTTTGTAATAGGGGGCTAGTCTGTTGCCATCAACCGGGCAAAAATTCAGACTACGTGGCTGCTAATGAAAAATTTCTTAAAGAAAAACCCGATGACTTTGACCAACCGACCACTGGACCAAGTAGGCAGTCATCAGTTCACAACCATTTACTAATGAAATAATTCCTCAGAGAGAGCCAACATATTAGTTTTGCGTTTAAAGCACTTCATCTACATGTCGCTTAGTTCCGATTTAAACGGCTACTATTTCCGGCAAGGAAATTGAAAGTAAATACCTAACATACAAATATATTAAATCTACAATTTTAATTTTCAATTCCGCAGAAAAGCAATCAAACTCTGTGTCCTCGGAAATTTAATTTCCCACAGCGTTCCCGGTCCCTTTTGACACTCGGATTTTTACTAAAACTTTTCGTAATAAGCATATAGGTACGTAATGATATGCTGGTAGGGTCGGCTTTCGAGATATCGCGCGTCATCGCTTAATATCGTGGTGCAATATTAGCGGTCGTGTGGAAGCTTTTAGAACGAAATCATTGACAATAAAATTATATTTGGTTTCACTGAAGGGTTTCGCCACATTCAAATGCAAATACCGAACCTTTTGGTCTGGAAGTTCTTTTATCTATGTCGTATTTGTTTTTATTATTTTGCCCTCGATAGATAAGTGATTCTTACATTAAATGTGTTGTTAAAAGGGTAAAAACCACTGGGATAACTTTTTATTCGTCTGAATGTGAAAATAATGACTGGCTTCGAAAGTACGAGTACGAGTGAATAAGGGGGCCGATGTAATTCATGTCTGAACACACCTACAAGAACAAATGAACGGATAAACGTTAAAACCGCAACTACGAGACCTAACATCAGTGGGGAAGTTCGACCAACGATGTAGACCTCTCTAGCTTCCTCTTACCGTTGCATAAACCAAGAAAACAAACAACCTATTTGGTTCAGGCGGAACTGGTGTTAATCGAGTCGGTAGTACGCCCCTGTTGCCTACTAATCAGTGTATTTGTGGGTCGGTTGTTTATCCGGGGAGGAAGACAGAATCAATCAATTCATCACACTCTGGCTTTGGAGATTACCCTCATAAGTAACCCTTTATGGGGTTCGTCGATCATTGTTTGGTGTTTCTATAGCCAGTTTCTTCAGAATGGAGTGTTCGTCTGTTTCCTTTAATAAAAATAATTAATTTTAGTCTTCTTGTGTTCTTGTTTCTAACTTTTCGCAATAAAAGTTGAGCAATACTTCTAAATAAGTTCTCTACTAAAGTTTCTTTGAACATATTGTTGTGTTGTGCAGAGATTAATCTCACAAAGTGTGTCGGGTGAGACATAAATGTTTTCACCCCCATTGGGTGCCACATAAACCATTTTCCTGTATGGTTTCGCTCCCCAATGACAATACATTAGTTACGATTGACACCTGACAAAACAATACTGCCACGAGACAATTTTCCCTTCGATGACCTCGTGATGCTATTATTGACAAGAGTGTAGTTTCAAAACAATAGAACTTTAAATTTTTTCTCTTCACATAGATTCCGTAAACCCCTAAAGCGATATTGATAGTACCTAAAATACTTAATAGATACTGCGACCCTAATTTTATTCTGGCCATTTAGGTACCTACCTTTTATTTCACCTTTAATTTTGTGTAAGATAGCCTTATATATAATGCAATGACTCTGATTAAACATAGCTGCTAATTACAACAGTAACAATATAAATCACTGAATTATCAATGTAAAAATAAATGGTGCGTGTAATCGCAATTTGAATTCTCTGAATAAGAAACAAATATTTTTCGGGACATTTAACAAGAAGCATTTCAAGGCAGACGAATTTCACTTAAATAAACATCACATTTATAGGGAGAATGAAAGGAGTAGCAAATGTAGACTTATGCCTTTATGAACTGTCTGAGGAACAATTTGAACGCAGATATATTTTATCTTAACCCCGACTTTAGTGAGATTATGCGTAATAGTTGTAAGCTAGCCTGAAACTACCCCTCTGAATTCATATGCAAAGTTTATAGGTACTCATACTACGAAAATACACGCATTTAAAGGTTGTTATAATTTTGAAACTATGTTTTTGCGAGTAGTAGTATTTGAATTTAATTTTGTTAGAATATTTTCCAAATCTATTTGAGAATGTTTTGTTTTAGCCCGAGTCAAGTTAGTTACAAGTCATTCAGCTGTAGGGATATGTCCACCCCAAACTTGCCGCATGGAACGTACGCTTGGTGGATGGAGCCGCAGAATTGTTTTCTTGACTAGTGTTAAAAAGTCACGTAAATGTTATGTTATTTCAAATAACTAACAGAAATAACACGATGTGTGAAAAAAGTAATAATGTCCATCAGAAAATGGCTTAGTTTTAACTGATTTTAAATGACGTGTAGACAAAGACAGCTCTATAGAAACATGACGTCATATTTCATACCGCTATAGTAACGTCACGGTTACGTAGTGCAAATCGCTGTTTCGCGCGACAAGCATAGAAAGTGCCCCACCAAAAACTTGTAAAGAATGTAACTAAGTACTCCATTTTTTTTTAATATTTTTTTTCTCACAAATTGTTTTTTCTGTTATTTCTTTGAAATTACGTAATATTTTCGTGAATTTTTAACAGTAGTCAAATAGCTGATTCTAGGTAATGATCGAATAGTTAAGTAATATGTTGTGGAGGTCAGATAGGGAGTCGCTCCATGTCTGGTATTCAGCTGTAACTTGTTTATCTAGAAACCGGCCCCAAAATAGTCGGGAAAAGGCGGTTCTTTTAGAAGTTTGTAAACGGTTCTTTATCATAATTTTAAGCAAATTATGATAAAGAACCGTTTACAAACTTCTTGATCGAATCCCAGAGTATGTTAACTGCTCAGACCAAATAAAAAGTAAAGACGGAACTCTGCGAACAGCAAAGTGAGGCCGGTCAAACTACGCCTCGCCAAAGTTCTTAAAAAGTTTAAGACCAAGGCGTAGTTTATTTTGTACGTGTGCGTGCATTGTGTATGTACACGGCGAGGCGTAGTTTGACCGGCCTCACTTTGCTGTTCGTAGAGTTCCGTCTTTACTTTTTATTTGGTCTGAGGTTAACTGGGTATTAATATCAATCAAACATGTATATATTACTGATATAATATTTCGATATATTCAGTGCTTGTTTCCATGAAAGCATGCATTTGCTACATACAAAAGATCATAATATAATAAATCTCTTCCGAGAACCACATAATATCTCACAAAACATGGCATACAACAAAATTCTGATGTAAACCTACAACTACGTATACTTTTCCTTTGACATCTGAACAAAGAAAATTCATTGCGTATATTTTCAAAGTATAGTTTGTGGAAGATAAGGAAACATGGTTGTTATCCCATGAGACGCTGAAACGCTCTTGAAACGTAAAAGGCGATAATACAGACACATTTACATGTAAGATAAAGGAAGTATTTGTTGTTTATACCGGGTTATTTGGGTAATAAAAGTCATCTACGATCGGTAATCTGTCTGGGGAAGTTGACAGGTAATTATGAAAGTTTTCCTTTTGATGATTCATCAAGTGTTCTGAAGAAATCGTTTATTATACGTGTTGGAACAGACACGACATGTTTGTTAACCAATTAACAGCGACATAACATAACGCCTGCAATCTCCGAAGGATAAGGCAAAGATGTAGGTACTTGGTGAAATTCCATGTAATAGGGGACAATTTAAGCCTCTTTTACCCGACTTCAGCGAAGCCCAAAAGGAGGGTTATGTGTTTGGCGTGTATGTATGTCTGTTTCTTTGTTCCCTCATAACTCCTAAACGGATGAATGGATTTGAATAAAGTATACGTCGTTAGATTCGTCTTGATGGCGCGAGTGTCACTGGCTTCATTAAAATTAAAAACTTTTTTTTTAATTTTCTTATTTGCCCCGTAAAAGCGACCCCCATATTCAAAATTCATTTATTTACTTTAGCCGTACATGTTTGGGTCACAAAAATCCATATGTATACCAAATTCTAACTTAATCGGTCCATTAGATTCGGAGCAAATTGGCTGTGACAGACGGACAGACAGACAGACAGACACACGAGTGATCCTATAAGGGTTCCGTTTTTTCCTTTTGAGGTACGGAACCCTAAAAAACAAAGTAAACTTGCGAATTTTGGGGGCCTTACCGCGGATTTGAAAAAAAAATCCATTACCATCCATTACCATCGAGTAGGGTCTCCAAATGAAGGGTTTTAGAAGGAGATTACAAAAATATATGATACTTATATGTTTAAAAGAAATTCAAAGTCACTTATAAACAAACACAAAAGTTAAATCATCTGTGAAGAATTTTACGGGACCAACGAAAGAACAAACACAAAAGAACTAAAGTCTTGGAAATAAAAAAAAGTACTTAAAAACTAAAAAAATCCGTCTGAAAAAACTGAAAAGCAAAAAACAAGCATGAAGCACATTTTTAATTACTTAAACAAAACTTGAAAGCAGGCGGGGTTCATTTGAATATTAAATTATGAAATGAAAATGGAATGGACCCTGCCTGCATCCAAGTTTTTAAAATGTGCTTGTTTTTTGCTTTTCAGATTTTTACTTATTTGTTGGGCACTGAAAATACCTAACGCGTACCGCACTGTCCGGGGAGACGGCGCGGTTATGTGAGGCTTGCACCCACTAAAAACACCGCCGTGAACCTACTGTCGCCTTGTTGGATGGGCCACGAGAACTGCTACGTATGACGTTCGCGACCTATCCAGCGCAGCCCGCCTCCGGGCTCCAAGCATAACGCAGAGGTATATTTAGTTTCCGTCGGGGCTGTGGGTTGTTCGCAAGAGATACCGCGGCCTTTACGCAAGGGCTAAGAAGGAACATGAGTGGTTTTTAGTCAGTAGAAGGCTGACACTCCCTTCCCACCCCAAAAATAAAAAAAGGTATATTTCGTTTAAATTCTATGTGATACACTGGGGACAAGCCTATATCAACCGGCCACAACGCCAGATTTTGTGAAAAAAATCAGATGGAAAACCCCGATAACACTTTGCCCGACCTGGATGATATCTGACCCACGACCTCATGCTCAGGCAGTCAATCCCTAAGTGTTCTATAAATCATAAAAAACCTGTTAATGCTGACTAGCAGGTACTCGTCAGCCACGAAACAAAAACCCATATTAGAACCCTTTAGCCACCTGCCACCAGTATTTGTGACGATAAAATCATACACATACATGCAATCAATTGAACATAAACAAAAAAAAACATTGAACACATATTTTGAAAGCGCAGGACGGCCTCCATCAGAATCCATCTTGCAACGTGGGTGTATCAACAAGTTGACACCTTCCAGATTTTTATTTCGCACAATGTAATCTGTAAGTTTGCACCATCCATCTATGTCCGAGTCGGGTTCATCCGGGTCAAACTTTAAAAGAACCGCACGACTCGTATTCACAACTGATGTTTGCTGGGCTGCCAAAACCCGAGAAAGCAACGCTTCCATGCTGCTTAATAGCTTCTCTGCAGTTCCAACATCCGGTTGCCTTGCTTCGGTCTGAACTCCGTTCGATCCCACTTCTGATGAAAGCGCAGGACGGCCTCCATCAGAATCCATCTTGCAACGTGGGTGTGTGGGTAGTTCAATTAAGGTAATTTTAAATTAAACGGTTTTCTTCTGAACTCAAACGATTTTACTTCTATGTTGAAATAATTTTATAACGGCGTAAATGACAATCACTAATATTATAATCAACACTAATCACTCTGAAATATTCGATGATTACGGCGATAGATAGCGATTCGTCGAAACAGTGGTGCGCTGGCGGCCGCTCTCAAAAGAAGTGCCTCCCAAGATGGTCGCCCCGCTCCCATAGACTCGACGCTCCGCTAGAGTGACGTTGTCAACCTGTCACTCTTGACAATGTCATTTCCAATGTGCGCCGACACGGCCAGACTGACATACGACCGTCCTCGGGCGTTATTGTTTTCCTGTAACAAACAATATCTAATGACCAAGATATCCGCTCGCCCATCCTGCTACATTCAGGACTACATGGATTTTCGATTGTAGCGTCAAACATAGAATTAATCATTGAAATGATCAAGTGCATCCCTTCAACCAGTCCGTAATGGATCTAGCCCGGACGACACTGCCCCCAACTGACATCAACTTGTCAACCAATAGCAACACATCTGGACCGGACAAGTGCATCCCTTCAACCAACCCTATTGGGTGTGGCCCGGACGACACTGTCTGTCCGACCAGGATAGACCATACTTCTGGACCGGACAAGTGCATCCCTTCAACCAACCCTATTGGGTGTGGCCCGGACGACACTGTCTGTCCGACCAGGATAGACCATACTTCTGGACCGGACAAGTGCATCCCTTCAACCAACCCTATTGGGTGTGGCTCGGACGACACTCCCTCCGACCAGGATCGACTATAAGGATATTGCTTCTAGATTGGACGAGTGCATCCCTTCAACCAACCCCACTGGGTGTAGCCCGGACGACACTCTCCTTTCAGCCAAGCAATTCTGGATTAAATAGTGCTTACAATAACCAACAGACTCATGCAAGACATAAAACATACTGTCGACATACCTATGATTGCGGAATATCCTGTTCATCCCATATTTCGATTTCGTTATCTATATCCCATGTCTCAGGATCAGAGTGTGCACTGACAGTGTCTGAATTGGCGGTAATAGTAGAAGAGCCGGCGGATATAGTGTCAGAGCATGCAGTCAAGGTGTCATTATCGTTTGTGAATAATAAGTCATTCCTAGCATCTACATCTTCTGGCGCCGACTCGGCCTCATCATAATTCAAAAGGTTAGAAGCGATTTCAAGCAAACCTCTGTGTCCGTGAGGTACTGAGCGTAAATTCTCGTGGGCATACTTATAAATACGATGAGAACTACCTAACCTTTTTAATTCGTACCGATCGTTACTTAATACCGCCGTTATAACAAATGGACCCTTAAACTTTCTGTCCAATTTTGTCTGGTTTCGCTCACTATTTTTGAGGAAAACGTAATCACCTTTTGAAAAAAGCTTTTATTTTTGCGCGGCCCTGATTAAATCGTTTAATTTCACTTTCTGCTGCCCTTTGGACATTAACAGATGCGTCATTCCGCACAGCATCGAGGTTAAGACGTTCTGGTTGAGCATGAACTTCTGAGTTTAGCTTTGACATACCTAATGACTGTGCACGAATACCTAACATAAGTTCTGTAGGGGAATACTTTGTTACAGATGATCGGGTGCTGTTAAGTGCAAGTTGAATATTTCCTAGCTCATCTCGCCACGTTTTATTGGGGTCGTTTTCGACAATAGTTAACAGGCTTTTGAGGGTCCGCATAACCCTCTCGACCTGGCCGTTAGCCCTGCTAGACCCAGTCGCAATTAAATGGAGATCTATCTTATGTTCGCCGCAAAAATTCTTAAAATCAGAGCTGACGTAGCAACGACCTTGGTCAGCAATGATCCGTTTGGGCGCACCAAAAAGGTAAACTGCTTTTTGTAACGCGTGTACCGCGCTCCTAGCATCAAGAGAAGAGGTATGCTCTAATAAAATATATTTGGTAAAGCCATCGATAATCACCGAACAGTATTCTTTTCGATCACTCTTCCCGCTAAGCTTTCCCGTTAAATCGATATGTATTGTATGCCATGGTACCGAGGCTTTTGGGATTGGGTGAAGCTGAACGGGTTGAGCTCCAGATGGACCCTTTGATGCTTTGCAAATAATACACGAGTCAATAAATTTACGCACGCATTTTGACATTTCGGGGAACCAATATTGCTCGTAGAGTTTATCTAAAGTTTTATCCTTTCCTAAGTGTTGTAACTCATTATGAACGTGATTTATTAGCGTCCAAATTAAAGACCGGGGAACTACCGGCAACCAAGAAACTGTTTTATTACGAACGATTTTTCTATATAGGATACCATCCCTTACATCGTACGTTTGAGCTACAGTATCAGGGAAACTATTACTATCGTGCTTTGAGATAAGGTTTTGTATTTCGCTGTCGCGTTTTTGTTCAACCGAAAGCCAATCCTGATGTAATTCGACATACTGAACTTGCAGTGCCAGCGGGCTCCTATTGACTGTACTAGCGTCATTAACATCAGGAAGTGGATTTCGCGAGAAATAATCCGCGTGCTCCATTTTGCGACCTTCGCGATAAATAATGTCGAAGTCGTAAGCTTGTAAGATTGCCCACCACCTATGCCACTTAGGTAAACGAGGTTTTTACGCACAGTACCCGCAAGTTTGTCACAAAAGCTTTCCTTTAAAAGAGAACATGATGACCCACTATCAAATAAAAAAGGGACTCGCTCACCAGATGATGTCTCTAAGATGCTCCTGGAGGGGCGGTGCTCACACTGATGAACCTCCTTGACTGCGGCTCCACTGCCGTTCTTCTTGTCTGGACACACAGTCGACACGTGCCCAGGCTGACCACACGTGTAACAGGTCGGGGTCGTCTTTTTCTCCACAGTCCGTGATGAACTCGAAGTATCTTGCGACTTCGTTCCCAATTAATTTCGACGTTTCCTACAGTCGGCGATACGATGTCCAACTAAACCACAATGGTGACATTTGCCGGTGAATTTCTCCAATACACGGGCACGTTTTGCTTCAGGTTCTTGGACTTCGGAATCCGTGCGTCGCTTAAGTGATACTCCACCAAGTATTCTAAATAATTGAGCACGAGTCGTAATTGTTTGTGCGTTTAACTCGCGACGTATCAGGCTGTCCTTCTGACACAACACAGATATCACAAATCCAGTAATTACCTTTTCAGGCATCGCACTTTCGGGTATTCGTTCGATGAGACTCCATAAACGAAGAGCAGATTCAGACGCAGTTTCTTTAGCACCTATTTGGAAGCGTAACACATCATCGAAATAGTCTTGCAGAAGTTTAGGTTTCGAAAATCTTGCAATTAGGATTTCCCTCACTGAATCCCATGAAATGGTTTCTAAATCAAGCCTCACTAAACACATTGCTGCACGACCTTTCAGCGCCTCCGTCAGCGCCATCAACAAGTTGACACCTTCCAGATTTTTATTTCGCACAATGTAATCTGTAAGTTTGCACCATCCATCTATGTCCGAGTCGGGTTCATCCGGGTCAAACTTTAAAAGAACCGCACGACTCGTATTCACAACTGATGTTTGCTGGGCTGCCAAAACCCGAGAAAGCAACGCTTCCATGCTGCTTAATAGCTTCTCTGCAGTTCCAACATCCGGTTGCCTTGCTTCGGTCTGAACTCCGTTCGATCCCACTTCTGATGAAAGCGCAGGACGGCCTCCATCAGAATCCATCTTGCAACGTGGGTGTGTGGGTAGTTCAATTAAGGTAATTTTAAATTAAACGGTTTTCTTCTGAACTCAAACGATTTTACTTCTATGTTGAAATAATTTTATAACGGCGTAAATGACAATCACTAATATTATAATCAACACTAATCACTCTGAAATATTCGATGATTACGGCGATAGATAGCGATTCGTCGAAACAGTGGTGCGCTGGCGGCCGCTCTCAAAAGAAGTGCCTCCCAAGATGGTCGCCCCGCTCCCATAGACTCGACGCTCCGCTAGAGTGACGTTGTCAACCTGTCACTCTTGACAATGTCATTTCCAATGTGCGCCGACATATTTTTCTTTTTCATGTAAATAAACAATGAAGACAATACATTGCTTTGAATACTCTTGTGACGTCATATTGCATGACATTTTTTACCGCGTTTTATCTTCGTATTTTATTATCATTTTGATAAAACAAAAAACACATATATTTTTTTAGTCAGGCAACATTCCCTATTATTGCTAAAAATGTCAACCTTCTTTAAGAGTACGTAGGTAGGCAAAACAAAAACCTACTACTGCGTGGGACGCAACACTTATCTCAGTTGTCGTCAGGGGCCTCCTTTCCTATGGCCTCCCTTGGCAATGGACAACATAGAATCGACATAAGATAACATACTTTCACATAAATAATTCTTGGTCAAAAACAAAATGTCAGACTTATTGATCGGCTTCAGTGGTATATTTGGCTCTAACCCCAATATGTATAGGCCGACAGTGGCTTTAGTAAGAAAATAAGTACATCTAAATATTCGATATAAAAATACCTTCCCTCTTCCTTTCTTTGGTGAGGCAAAGTTACGGAGTTTGGATTTGTGGCCACTTAATGGTAAACGGCGATAGGGTATTTCACTAAAAAAATCTAATTAGTGCGTCAGATAGATTTCCAAACCATTGTTAGGATAGGCCGGAGAACACGGTGGAGCACACCGAGGAGGTGTCCCGCTTGGGCGGAGCCCCGCCGTGTGCGTCCGGCCCTGGTGCAAGCCATGGTCCGGGCCGAGGAGGAATGGGACGCCGTCTGACGTCTGACTGCGAAGCTAGCGAAGGAGTTGGTGGAACGCGAGAGGGAGATAACCTCTCGTCCCAGCCGCCGCGGGAGGCGCTCCGGGCGTCGGGGGCCACATGATGGCTTCCGTCCACCGTAGAAGCGGGCCTGTGGACGGTAAGTGATAATCAAATCAAAATCAAAATCAAAATCATTTATTTCAAGTTGGCCAGTTACAGGCTCTTTTGAATAGTCGAACAAATACTAAATTTTAATAAGCTAATAAACTAAGCTACAGTCCCACTCACAAGGCATAATAACTGTCAGTGCACTGTAGTTGCCGATTCCAAAGCGTTGGTCTCATGAGAAGAATGGCAAGAAACTTCATGGATACTCTTTTAAATCATAATATTGTTACAAAACTTTGGTTACATCATTCATATCGAGATTGGTATATTATCATGTGAGAACGATGTAGCAAGTTATGCACGATAAATGTCGACAGTAAAGCCAAAACGACGATTTAAAAATAATATAATAATTCAAACAAGCCGTGGCAACTAAGAGGTGACCAGTCACAACTGACAGCACCCGTTCACGAGCATGACGCAAGGATCAGCCACCATTCCACTCAACCATTTTAAAGGGAACGAAATGACCCGACACACCCGCCACCATCAGCGAGACATTTAAGTGAGCATGACACACTCTTAATCGCCAGGGCATATCCAAGTCAAATAAAAAATAGAAAAATAAATGTAGGTTTCCAGAGAATGACAGCTTTCTAGTACATAGTACTCACACAATATGTGCTATGCGACTATATAATACTAAAGAGATTGAATTTATACATTGCAAAGATAGTTGTACAATCTTCTTCTTCTTTCTTCTTCCTATTAAATGCTATTTATTTAAGCGTCCTGTCCTTGTGGAGCAGGACCGGCATTGAGCCAAGCATTTTTATCAGCGATATAATCGTCTAACTTGTAATATGCTTGCTTGCATAGTGTGCGTTTGATACATGTTTTAAATTTCGTCTCATTCAGTTCAAGAATGCTTTGTGGAATTTTGTTATAGCATCTCAAACAGTACCCCATGAAAGATGAGTCTACCTTAGCGAGTCTGAAGCCTGGCTGCACTAACTGGTCCCTATTCCTAGTAATATAATTGTGTCTGTCACCTCTTTTACTAAAAAGATGCAGATTTTTTCTCACATACATTATGTTTTCGTAGATGTACTGACAATGCACCGTCATAATGTTAATGTTCTTAAATAGTTCTCTCAGAGAATCGCGCCTACGAAGACCATATATTGCTCTGATGGCTCGTTTTTGCAGAATAAAAATAGATTCAATGTCTGCAGCTCGTCCCCATAACAAAATGCCATAAGACATTAGGCTATGAAAGTAACTAAAATAGACCAGCCTAGCGGTATCTACATCAGTAAACTGACGAATTTTTCTAATGGCATATGCTGCTGAACTTAGCCGCCCTGCAAGAGATGTTAAATGAGCACCCCATTGTAGCCGTGAATCAAGCGTAATCCCCAAGAAAACCGTTTCATCTACGAATTCTAGTTTCTCGTTATTTAATAGAATATCACAATCACTACTTTTAACATTCGGTAAAGCAAATCTTATGCATTTTGTCTTTTTTTCATTTAATACTAAATTGTTTGCTGTGAACCAATTATGAATCTGAAGTAGGGCTTTATTCACATCATCTAGCTTTTGAGCCCGTCTATTTATCTTAAAAATTAGGGAAGTGTCATCAGCAAATAACACCATATTCTGAGGTTGGTTTTTCAATAAATAGGGTAGATCATTAATATATACCAGAAAAAGGAAAGGGCCCAATATTGAGCCTTGCGGAACCCCCATTTTTACTTTTAAACCCTGTGAATTAACACCATTTATTTGAACATGTTGTTGCCTTTCACTCAAATAAGATTTTACTAAACTAAGTGCAAGTTTACCTAGTCCATAATGCTCAAGTTTCAAAAGCAATGTGTCGTGATTCACGCAATCAAATGCTTTTGAGAGGTCACAAAATATTCCTACAGCATCTTGGGACTGTTCCCACGCATTAAATATGTGCTTTAATAAAGTTACACCGGCGTCAGTTGTGCAACGTCCTTTAGTGAAACCGTACTGTTGATCGTGTAAGATTCTGTTGGTGTTAAAATGATTGAGCATTTGGTTAAGCATAACTTTTTCAAAAACCTTGCTAAAAGCTGGCAACACCGATACAGGTCTATAATTATTAGTATCTTTACTGTCACCAGATTTGAAAAGAGGTATGACCTTACTGTGTTTCATTAAATCTGGGAAAACCCCTCGGTCTACACACAAATTAAATATTGAAGCTAAGTATGGTGCAATAGTCTCAACTATGGATGTACAAACTTTGATAGACATTCCCCATAGATCTTCGGTCAGTTTAATTTTTATTTGCCGGAAAGCTTTAATTACCTCCGTAGGGTTTATATGTTTAAATTTAAATTCAGCCAGGCAACCAGGCACGTTCGCCTTCAATAAACCAATTGAGACTTCAGGTGAGGAATTAAGAGCCTCCGTTGTTTTTAAAGGAATATCAGTAAAGAAATTTACAAATTCTTGAGCTACTTCCTGATTATCGCTTTTAAGACCACATGCTGTATTTAATGTGTAGCTAGTGGTACGTATTATTTTCCTGTTAGTCTCGTTATTTATGACTTTCCAAACTGTTTTTATTTTATTTTCTGCTGTTTTGATCTTTTTGCTTATGTGAAGGGCTTTAGCAACCTTGCAAGTATTTCGAAATATTTTTGAATACTTTGCAACATACTTGTTAAAAGTTTCAGTGTTTATATAAGGCTTAAGGCCATACAGTTCAAAAAGTCTTTCCCTACTTTTTCTGATACCTCTAGTTGCCCAATCACTAAATATAAATTTAGGGCTAACACTTTTAATCTTCTTCTCAAAAGTTTTATTGAATTCTGTGTGAACTATTGAAAAGAAGTTATCGTACAATTTATTTATATTAATATCATCCACATGATGGTTCATTTCACATAACTTGTTCTGTAGGAAAATATTATATTTATTTAATTTGCTAGTTGTTAAAGGTCTAAATGTAATCTGAACTTTTTGTAATGGTGTGTTACACTTAAAAGTTACGGTTTGTCCGCTATGATCAGACGGCAGGCAATTTACTATGGCTTTATCTATGTAATCACAATCGCAGAAAACATTGTCTATACAAGTAGCAGAAAATGAGGTGACCCTAGTAGGTTCTATAAAAATGTTGGTTAAATTAAATGACTTAAAAAGATTTAATAACCTACTGCTAATTGAATTTTCTTCTAAAATATTGACATTGAAATCGCCACAAATAATTACAGATTTATTACTGGCAGCAAGTTATGCCAGGACATCTTCTACTATTGATTCAAACAAGGAAAAGTTTTGATTGTTTGGGGGTCTGTACACACACACAATTACATGCTTATCTAGCTCAACACAGGACAGTTCGACGCAATGTTCAACCGAAAGACCTACAATGTCATTACGTTGCTTATATTTAACACAATTTTTTAATAATATTAGGGAACCTCCACGCAGCATTGATTTACGGTTAAAACAGCTACCCACCGTATAGTTTTCATAATTAATAAGCATTTGGTAATCTTTGAGCCAATGTTCAGTAAAACAAATAATGTCAAACATACTTTTCTCTAAAAACAATTCTATTTCTAATAATTTGGAAGAAATGCCTTGGATATTTTGGTGGCATAAATTCAAAGTGTTCTGCTGAGGCCCTTTTTTACTAACTAATTTAGTGCAAGAAGATACCTTTCTGTTGGTAGGTTTAACAATATTGTTAATGGTACCTTCTGTTGTCTTACTTCCTAGTTTAAACTAATATCTGGAGTCAGCCCAGAGTCTCCTGTGCTATCACCAGACAACAAGATTCCATCACTAAAAACTCCTAATTGAGAATTTTCCACGGTGACATATGGAACATCCTCCGTACAATGTTTGTAAACATTTATAGCACTAGTGCTATATTTATTTGAAGTCACCTCCTGTACATAAGTACCATGACTAATAGTCGCAGTGTTAACAATGTAAGAAAACTTTGACATACTACATATGTCTGTGTGAATATTAAAAGCTAATAGCCTAGCTATTTTGTGTCTAAATCTAAGAGGTAGATACACATTACCTGGTGTCGACTTAAGCTTATCAACAAAAGTGTTGGTATCCAGATATACAAGCTTGTCACAATAGTGACCTACTAAGAAATGCACATGTTTGTTTAACATGTGTATATAATTGTTTTTCCTATCACTAAGTCTTTCAAAATACGGAAAAGCACACAATATAATTTTACTACAATCTAACTTTAACAACTCTGATACACAGTCAGTGATGTCTTCCTTTTTAATTTTAGAACTGTTACCAACACATATAGTAATGGTTGTGTCAGGACCACAAACAGTTTTTGAAGCTGATGCCATAATCTGTTTGAAGGTTGACCCCGGCATACAATAATTTTGTGTACAATAACTCAAGTTATTACTAATTAATTTTCCTAGCCCTCTACCTAAACCATCAGAAAACAAAACTGAATGATTACAATCATAACTATTAGGAAATACAAAACTGCCAATCTGAGGGTGCGCTACTTGTGCCTCTTGACTGATGATACAGTCCTGAGTGCGTACAGCCAGGGACAAGTCCTCCGTTCCCACTGGCTGGAGGGCATCAGGGCTCCTCTGACAAGTACAGAGAGTATTACTGACAGTCAGCAAGTCCACTTTGTCAACTAATTCATTTGTAGCAAGAATATGCTCTTTAATTTGGTTTTTTGAGCGATCATATTTAAAAGATATAGAGTTTAATGACATATTCAGGGCCTGTATTTCTGATTGTAAGCGCTGAGTATCCATTTCATAAATATTTATACTATCTTCTAATTTAATCTGATAGATATTTAAAGTATTAACAAGAGAAACACGTTCTTTCCTTAATTGAATGTTTTTAGAATAATGTTTTTGGTTTTTCTTAAATTTATTAATTTTTTTAATGATTCTATTTAGTCGTGCATATTTCTTAATTTTTTTCTTACTTATTTTATGGCAATTATGATTCAATATGGAATCTTCTGTAAGGTCAATTGTAATGATGGAATGAGGGTTAGAATTTTTATTTACTAATTCATTATATAAATGGTCAGTCTCTATAGCCTGAGTGTGATCGTTTTCCCTTTTCAAATTTAAAAGTTTAGCATTAGCATGGATTAATTCATCCTCTAGGTCCCTAATTTTACACAAAGCCTCCTCATATAAGTTACTACAGTGGTTGAACCCATAGGCTAGCTCGCGTCCGTCTTACGACGACGACAGACCGTGTCGACGGCGCGTTTCCATCATTACAATTGACCTTACAGAAGATTCCATATTGAATCATAATTGCCATAAAATAAGTAACAAAAAAATTAAGAAATATGCACGACTAAATAGAATCATTAAAAAAATTAATAAATTTAAGAAAAACCAAAAACATTATTCCAAAAACATTCAATTAAGGAAAGAACGTGTTTCTCTTGTTAATACATTAAATAACTATCAGATTAAATTAGAAGATAGTATAAATATTTATGAAATGGATACTCAGCGCTTACAATCAGAAATACAGGCCCTGAATATGTCATTGAACTCTATATCTTTTAAATATGATCGCTCAAAAAACCAAATTAAAGAGCATATTCTTGCTACAAATGAATTAGTTGACAAAGTGGACTTGCTGACTGTCAGTAATACTCTCTGTACTTGTCAGAGGAGCCCTGATGCCCTCCAGCCAGTGGGAACGGAGGACTTGTCCCTGGCTGTACGCACTCAGGACTGTATCATCAGTCAAGAGGCACAAGTAGCGCACCCTCAGATTGGCAGTTTTGTATTTCCTAATAGTTATGATTGTAATCATTCAGTTTTGTTTTCTGATGGTTTAGGTAGAGGGCTAGGAAAATTAATTAGTAATAACTTGAGTTATTGTACACAAAATTATTGTATGCCGGGGTCAACCTTCAAACAGATTATGGCATCAGCTTCAAAAACTGTTTGTGGTCCTGACACAACCATTACTATATGTGTTGGTAACAGTTCTAAAATTAAAAAGGAAGACATCACTGACTGTGTATCAGAGTTGTTAAAGTTAGATTGTAGTAAAATTATATTGTGTGCTTTTCCGTATTTTGAAAGACTTTGTGATAGGAAAAACAATTATATACACATGTTAAACAAACATGTGCATTTCTTAGTAGGTCACTATTGTG
The DNA here is from genome assembly GCA_932274075.1 of Diarsia rubi. NCBI lineage: Eukaryota > Metazoa > Arthropoda > Insecta > Lepidoptera > Noctuidae > Diarsia > Diarsia rubi. Next base: position 10,010,041 of record OW026424.1, on the reverse strand, counting down.
ACAAGCTTGTATATCTGGATACCAACACTTTTGTTGATAAG